>OX387242.1:28276605-38276605 GCA_947561735.1 Cenchrus americanus | reverse complement strand
AGTCTACTAAGGAGGGAAAGACCACTCCCGACACGATCACACCGATCCGCCTATAGGAGGGGTGCTATCCACTACAAGTCTCACCCCGCACCCCCGCCCAATACAAGGCGGGCGGTGCGTACAAAAATAGTCATTCGAAACAAGGTCAACTGACGATCGGTCCTTAAGGGGCCGAGAGCGAGCACTCACCTTCTCCATCTCACACGACACGACCCTCGGGTAAGAGGCCGATCGCATCCTCCCTCGGCGATCGTTCACAAGTACCCAAACGGCTCGCTCCCGCCAAAACACAGCAAGGAGATACGCACCCAGAACGCACGCTAGAAACACACCGAGATATCCACATCTCGGTCCAAGCCCAGAGTACCATCCATAATCAAGCAACAAAAGTATGGATAGTTGAGGTAAGGGACTAGCTAGGGGTCTGTAGCTAGTCCCACAGGAAGTAAATCAAGGAAACAGGGTATAACAAAGCATCAAGGCATGGCTATTAAACTGGTTATGCAATTCATCGATCAATGCATTAAAGTAAAGCACTAGCAGCTATTTAACAACATGGGATCTACATGGTTGGGAGTGACATGACACCTTCGTTGCCGTTGAAGCGATCCGTCTCGTCCGGGAGCGAGCGTACTCGGGGTCCTCCGCGTCCTCCCGGTCGAAGCTCGGGTCCGCGGCACGAGATTCGACGCGAAAATAAGAATACGGAGCACAACTAAGCAAAAACTCCAAATAAGAACCGGTTTAGAAGATCCAAAAGAACCCAATCTACCTACAAACAGCAAGGTTTCGAAATTACGGATTCATAGAAATTAGTTTTATATTTTTCCGAGCTTCCTATAAAAAGTTATGAATTTTTAAAGGTCGAAACCATTTATTAGGAATTTCGGAAATTAACCCGGAAAAGAAAAGGTTATCCGAATTTAATTAAAAAGGGCCGAAGATGGGCTGAAAGAGTTACTGGGCCGAAAGCGGCCCTTCGAACTCGGCCCAGCGGCCCGGATGAGAGAAGTTCGCCAAACCTCCCCGGACTAAACGGTTGTGGCCACAAACAACGCGTTGGGCCCCCATAGTGGCCCGATGGGCCGGGTGACGCTTAAGGCCCAACAGCCTTTCATCCTGTTGAAGCCAGGGAAAGGGACTCGCCCCTCCCTTAGGCGCTCGCCACGCCTGGCGGCGGCGCAGCCTCCCCACCGGCATCGGTGGCGGCGGCATCCGGGCTCGCGGCGGGGTGCGGCGGCGTCGGTGCCGCCTCGCGACCGAGGCCCGGTTCATGGCTCACTAACACGACGCGGCGTTCGGATTCCCCGGCGCGGCGGCGCGATGAGCACCGCCCGGCGTTCGCACACGCGCCGGCGCGACGGACTCCCCTACCTCGGACCGAGCACCGGGGTGCGCTTCGGCCCGACCGGGCGAGCCCTCTCCTGCAAGGTTAACTCATGGCACGAAGGCCCGCCGCCCGGGGAAGGTCGTCACGCGCGTGACGCGGCGCGGTACGCCGCGCGCGGCGGGCTTCGCCCGGCGGCGAGGCCGTGGCCATGGCGCGCATGGGTGCGGCGGCCGGCTCTCGCGCGCGCAAGCACTGCCGGCAAAAACGCTCTCGGCTCGAAGGCCGGACCACGGCGGATCGAAACACACCACCGCGGCGGCTTGCCCGGACGCGACGCGGCGTGGTTGGGTTCCCCGCACACCGAACGGCAAGGCTCTCTCACGAGCACCGGCAAAAGATAGTAGGCGCGGCCCGACCTCGCGCCGGGGTGCGCCGTCTTCGCCACCACGTCCTCCCTACCGCACGGAACAAATCGGCGCCACGGCCAAAGCACCGGACTCGAGGCGCGACGCACGCTCGGTGCGAGCACGACGGCGCGGCGCGGGAAGCCCTCGGTCCCTCCCGGCAAAACAAACCGAAAACCGGCCTTAACGAGTTCGCTCGGTCGACGCGGCCCGGGGTGGCCACGGCTCCGGGCTCCCCGCCGGCAAGGCGCGACGTGGCGCCGTTCATGGGGAAACAGCGGCGCGACGCGCTCGACAAGTGGCGGCTCGAAGGCGCGCCCACGGACAAGGACAAGGTAAGATGACAGCGCAAGGAGGAGAGATGGCCACGGTGCTCACAGCGGGGCGGCGGTGTAGTCGTCGCAGGCTTGACGTGGTTGGCGGCGCGGCTTCGGTGTTCACGGCGGCGCCCCGCTCCGGTCCGGCTCCTCGCGGTCACGAACGGCGTCTCCCCCGTCCGGCTCCTCGCATTCCCGTCGATCCCCGCCGGCCGACGCGGCCGGCGGCGACGCGCGCACGGTCTTCCCCCGCTCCTCCTCCACTTCTCCCACTCTCCCCTTCCCCTCACCTATCGGCGGCGTGGTCACCGGAAAGGGGCAAACCCCCTTTGCGGGTTGGTTGGCGAAGGGAGGGTCCGGTCCGGGGGTGATGTAGACGCGTGGTCAAGGCGGTGCGAGGGCATGGATGCCCCCGACGCTCGGGGATTGGCCGCTTGCACGGGCTCGGCGACGTGGCCGGCCCTCGGTGGTCGCCACCGCGCCCGGGGCGTCCACCGGCGGGGGCACGGGGGTCTTTTCCCCCGTAGATTCCTCCCCCGAGGTGGGCCACGGGTGCGCGCGCGCGGCTCGGCGTGCGTGCCGGCCGGGCGGTCCGGCCGCCCCCTCCTCGCGCGCGCGCGGTTGCGGTGAGACCGGCGGCGCGAGCCGGCTCGGGTGACCGGGCGGGGGGTTGGTGAAGAAAGGCGTCCCGACATGCGGGCCCCAAGCGGCGAGAGATAGAGTGGGTGAGGTTGCCCTTTGCGTGGTTTAGGCCGGGCCGAAAGGGTGCACGGGCGGGCCGGGCGGAACGAAAAGGAAGGAGAAAACGGCCGGTTCACGGGTTTGGTATTTTGGAAAAATAAGCTAAGAGCTAAAGGTATTTTTAGAGTTTGAATTTGATTCCCACTCAAATTCAAACTTCACACATTTGAACTCCAAATAAACCGAGAGAAAACCAACTCACATATTTTACCATAATTTGAATATATGTTTTTATAAATGGGATAAATTGGTGGAGAATTCGGTGGAGGGCTAGCAATTTGATTCGAAAATTGATAGCACTCAAGTTCGATCAAAAAGTTTTAATTTTTCGCAAAAATTACACACCTAAATTCTGGGTTGTTACGAAAGCGGCCCGGACATCACGCCCGGTGGAACACGGAGCCCATGATGCGGGGAGGGGATCCGGCACCCCGAGTTGTTGGCGCGCATCAAGGTGCGCCGAGAGAAGCCGAGGCGAGGGCCGAGCACGTGGCCTTCGGCTTCATGCGGCGCGGGGTGCGACCGCCGATGGCCCGCGACACCCGGGCTTCGAGTACGCCGGCGACGACGACACGCCTCGGATGCACGGAGGCGAAGTCGACGACGACTACATCATCAATAGGGTCGACGCGCATCTTCAAGGACATGCCACCGTACACGGCGTGCCCCGTCCCGAGTACTCCGCCGCGCGCCCGCCAAAGGAGGTAAGAAGCCGTACCCCTCAGTCGAGTAGTCATTCCTTGTGAGTAGTCGCGCTGATGTCTTGTGTCTTGCGGGATGACTTGAAGAAGTTCGTCTCCGGAGCCGCGGCCACCCCCTCGGGGAAGTCGAGATCCCGGGAGGAGGGAAAAACCAAAGTCAAGGAGCGGCGGGAAGTCGGCGAAGGAGACGACACCGTAGTTGTGGAAGATATGTCCGACGAGGACGACGGCGAGGAGACACTTGCGGGACCGCTTCCGACCGTCGGTCGAGGTTCGGCCATCCCCGCCTACCTCACGTGCCCCTCGTGCAAGATCCGCCCCGGCTAGCACCGGAGGCTAGTCTGGCTGCGCCGCCACGGAGGCTGCGCAACCCTGCCCGCAAGCGGGTGACGAAGAAGTTGAAGGTCTCTGAGACCACGCCTCAAGAGGTAAGTCGTCTAGAGTAGTGTAGTCGAGTACTAGTCTCTCGAGTTCACTTGCTGACGCCTGAGCTTCCTTGCTTGCAGGAGGTGCCGCCTACGGAGCCCGCTGATCAGGGTGACGAAGGCGAGTGGGATACGGTGGGGGAACCCGCTGGGAGTCGTAGCCCAGCCCCCACCGTTGAAGAGCTCTTGGCGCAGCTGGAGCGCCAGCCCCCTGCTCCTCAAGGGAGCACGGAGCCCGCGAGACGGCGCTACCGAAGAAGTGGTGGCCGCAGGAGCGCAAGAGGGTCTTTGCACCTGGGCGCCGTTGCTTTGCGAAGAGGCGGTGGCCGTAGAGGCGCAAGAAGAGGCGCCCGCCGAGGCTGGACTGGTAGACATTGTCAGTATCCTCGGCGCCCCGACCGTGACAATAGTCCGGTCAAGCTTGTAAGTGCTGGATCTTCCCGAGAAGTACTTGGTGTAGTAGTCGAGCTTGATTGACAACCAATTTGTGTACTTCTGCAGGAAATCAACAGATCTGTCCTGGGAGGGAGATGAGCCCTCTACGGCGGTGGCGGAGGAAGAAGCCGCGCCGCCCGCCGAGGAGTCTCGCTCCCCACTCCTCGTGGAGTCCGAGGCACCGGGCTGGCGGAGCTGCATTGCCCGAGGCCAGCGTGGTCGAAGGTGAGTACTCTGCTGAGGCTATAGTACCCCCCATAGAGTAGTCGTAGTCGCTAATGCACTTGTCTTCTTCTTGACAGGTGCCGAGGCCGAAGGGAGCGACATCCCGGTGGCGGTGCCCATGCGAGACTTGACACCACAAGGGCGGAGGCCGCTGAAGGAGCCCCCGAGCCGATGGAGGAGGCCGCCGAGGAGGCCGCCATGGCGGCCGGAGGAGAGGAGGCCACCGTGCCGCCGGAGGCTGCTCTGGAGGTGGTTGTCCGCTCCCCGGAGATCCAAGACGCAGAGCCCATCCGCTCTGCGCCGATGACTGAGGCCACCGCGAGTAGTAGTGGCGGGGTGGAGTTGTTGGCGAGCGACCCGGTCGACCGGCGACGGTGGCCAGGCACCTGGAGGCGGTCCGCCAGGCTGAACAATGGATGAAGGTGAGTAGTCTTAACTCCTGAGTAGTCAATCCTCTGTTGTTGAGTACTCATTTGACATATGTCGTACGTGCGGGACATCGTGGAGAGGTCCCGTGAGAAGTCTAGCATGCTGCAAGGCTTCGGCGACACGGTGCTCGGGGCTGAAGCGCTGGAGGATCAACTCTTGAAGTCGCGGAAGCACGCGGCCGCCATGCGATCCAAGCTTGATGCCGCCTTTGCCAAATATCACAATGACATCCAGGAGATGCAGGCAAAGAGCGACGACTTGGTGCGGAAGAACAAGACACTCCGCAACAAGAACAAAGGTACACATCGCTTGACTTGTTGAGTAGTTGTTGGAGGTCGAGAGGTAGTCTAACCCGCTGCGCCTTGTTGTTTTGCAGAGCTTGAGACCCGGGTGGAG
Source organism: Cenchrus americanus (assembly GCA_947561735.1). Taxonomy (NCBI): domain Eukaryota; kingdom Viridiplantae; phylum Streptophyta; class Magnoliopsida; order Poales; family Poaceae; genus Cenchrus; species Cenchrus americanus. The sequence continues at coordinate 38,271,202 of OX387242.1, read as the reverse complement.
CAGTTGAGGACCTCAGAGATAGATATGAAGAACCTCTTCTACGGGAGCAGGAGGCCCGCCAGGTACTCGAGCTTGACTATAAGGAACTTGCCTTCAAGTGCGACAAGCACATGGAGCTTCGCATTGCTTCCGATCGTGACCTCGTCAATCGCTACAAATCGTTGCGAAGTTGAACGAGGACGCGAGGCGCCGCGGGCCCGGTGAAGGAACTTGAAGAAGCCGCGCTTCCCATTGCAAGACTCTTGGTGCCTCATCCTGGCGGCCCCAAGATAGCACCGCTCGTGGATCGCCTTAAGGAATCCCCCAGCCGGCTGGCGGCGTATGTGAAGCATTTGGCGAGGTTGATCCCGAACCAGGTGCTGGCCTTCATGAAGTCCTACTTCCCGAAGGCGCGCGTGGAAGTAGTCGCTGACGGGGTAGCCGCCAACTGTACGAACGAGTAGTATGCGGAGCTGCCGGAGCGATGGCGCCCATTGCGGATCAAGTCGCCAAAAAGTCGAACCTCTAGTAGCCTCGTAATAGTTAGCTCATAGTAGTATGTGTACAAAAACATTTGTAATGTAATTGTTCAAGTATTAATGAAGAAAAAGTTCCATCAATGAGTACTCGTAGTCGCGATCATGGAGTGCGGAGTCCCATCATGGAGTAGACGCGAGTAGTCGTACTCGGCGGTAGTCCCGTTGAGGGAAGTAGACAGTAAAGAAGTTGATGATCAATCAGACTTTATTACTGAAGAAGTACACCTGGATGGCCGGGGCCGTAGCTACGCAGTAGTCGCCCGGACCCCGGAGGCCACTTACGGCTAAGTGGTGCTAGGGCGAGTAGCCGCTTATAGCAGTAGATCCGTAGGTAGCCGTGTAGGCTAGATCTTGGAGTACATGGTCTCTTAATAGACCGTTGCTAGAGTCCTTTGTCGCTCGTCGCGAGCCCGGGATCCGTAGGTAGCCGCGCGGCCGGATCTTGGAAAGGAGTAGTCCGGAGACCGGTGCCTAGACCGGAGGCCGCTTACGGCGAAGGAGTAGTTCGGAGACGGAGCCGGATCCGGAGGCCGCTTACGGTGGAGGGGGTCTTGATGTAGTCGTGTAGACTTGAACCCCGAGTAGCCGTGTAGACTAGGCGTAGAACCGACGTAGCCGGTCGACGTTGCACGAGTTGTTGATGTCTTCGCCTTCAAGTGTCCGGAGGCCGTAGGAGCCCGGCCGGTCACCTTTGCCACGGTGAAGGGACCTTCCTAGGGGGAGCCGATCTTGTGTAGTCCTTCGTGTTCTGGATATGACGGAGGACAAGATGACCAACGTTGAAGGAGCGTTCCTTAACGTTGCGATCATGATAGCGTCGGATACCCTCTAGGTACCTTGCCGATCGGACGAGGGCGGCGCGGCCGAGCTTCTTCGAGTCCGTCGATGTCAACTCTTCTGCTGTCTTCAGAGACGCCTTCGTCGTAATGCTCCACTGCTGGTGAGTTCCATATGACGTCGGCAGGGAGGATTGCTTCGGAGCCGTAGACCAGGAAGTAAGGGGATTGCCCCGTTGGCTTGGAGGGCTGAGTACGTAGCCCCCAGAGTGCATTGGGTAGTTCCTTGATCCACTTGCCTCCTTTGGAGTTAGCAGCATCGTGTAGCCGCTTCTTGAGAGCGTCGAGCACCATCCCGTTGGCGCGCTCGACTTGTCCGTTGGCCCGAGGATGGGCAACTGAGACGTATCGGATGTCGATCCCGCTGTTCTCGCAGTACTCCCGCAATGGTGGATGTTGAAGTTGGAGCCCAGATCTGTGATGATGCGGTGGGGTAGTCCGTAGCGATGCACGAGTTCATCCAGGAAGTCGAGTACTCTGTCAGCCTTGGGGCATGTGACCAGCTTGACCTCGATCCACTTGGTGAACTTGTCGATGGCCACCAATACTCTGTTGAAACCACCTGGCGCAGTTGGCAGTGGCCCAATCATGTCGAGCCCCCAGCAGGCAAAGGGCCAGGTTGGCGGTATGGTGACTAGCTTGTAGGCTGGGACGTGTTGCTGCTTGGCGAAGTATTGGCATCCTTGGCACCTTCTGACGAGTTCTTCAGCGTCGCCCAGAGCTGTGGGCCAGTAGAAAGCTCGCCGGAAGGCCTTGCTGACTAGCGTGCGGGAAGACGCGTGGTTGCCGCAGACGCCCTTGTGGATCTCCTCCAAGATGTCCTTGCCTTCTTGCTTGGGGACACACTTCATGAGTACTCTAGAAGATGCGCCCCACTTGTAAAGCTTGTCTCCGACGAGGACGTAGGACTTGGCGCGGCAGATGAGCTGCTCGGCCAAGTTCTTGTCCGAGGGAACCTTCTGCTCGCTGAGGTAGTCGATGAAGGGTTGCCTCCAGTCCACGTCGATCATCATGACCTCCTCGTCCGGTCGGTGGGTGCGCCCGGGACAAGGTGGTCGGTGGCGCCGGCTCCGGATGGATGGCGCGTGAAGCTCGTGAACGAAGACACCCGCTGGTACTTGAGCGCGGGTAGATCCAAGCTTCGACAGGACGTCCGCTGCAACGTTGTTTTCACGGACGATGTGGTGGAACTCGAGACCGTAGAACTTGTTCTCGAGCTTGCGGACTTCTAGGCAGTAGGCATCCATGTTCTCCTTGTTGCGGTCCCAGGACTTGTTGACTTGGTTGATGACCACTGCGGAGTCGCCGTAGACTAGTAGCCGCTTGATGCCCAGTGAAGCCGCGAGGCGGAGCCCAAGCGGGGAGAGCTTCGTACTCGGCTTCGTTGTTTGAGACATTCTAGAAGATCCCAGGACGTACTTGAGTTGTTCGCCCGTTGGAGAGATCGGGAGTACCCCTACACCGCGCCCTCGAGGTTGAGTGAGTCGTCGAAGTACATCACCCAATGCTCCGGCCGCACGGTTGGAGTAGGTAGGCGATTCTCCCGCCACTCCGCCATGAAGTCGACTAGCGCCCGCGACTTGATGGCCGTGCGTGGCTTGAAGTCGATGGTGAGGGCGCCGAGCTCGACCGCCCACTTGGAGATTCTTCCGGTAGCATCTTGGTTCCGCGGGGATGTCGCCGAGCGGGTAGTCGGTGACGACGGAGATCGAGTACTCCCCGGAAGTAGTGTCGTAGCTTCCGCGAGGTGATGAGTACTGCGTACAGAAGCTTCCGCACAGGGCCGATAGCGTGCCTTGGACTACGACAGGACCTCGGCCGACGAAGTAGGCCGGGCGCCGGACCGGGTAGGCGTGGCGTCTTCCCCCGCCGCTCAATGATGATGGCGATGATCGACCACGTGAGTAGTCGCAGCGAGGTAGAGCAGTAGCTGCTCGCCTTTGCGAGGAGCCGTGAGGACCGGTGGCTTCGATAGGAAGTCCTTGAGCTGGGCAAGGGCTTGATCCGCCTCTGGAGTCCACACGAACTTCTCTTGGTGCTTGAGTAGTTTGAAGAAGGGAAGCCCCCGTTCTCCAAGCTTCGAGATGAATCTGTTCAATGCCGCCATGCACCCGGTCAGCTTCTGGACGTCTTTGATGCACGTGGGAGCTTTCATGCTGGTGATGGCGGAGATCTTCTCGGGGTTGGCTTCGATGCCGCGTTGGCTGATGATGAAGTTGAGTAGTTTGCCCGAAGGTACACCGAAGACGCACTTGTTCGGGTTGAGCTTCCCGGCGGTACTCGCGCGAGATGCGAAAGTCTCTTCAAGGTCGTCGATGAGGGTGCGGAGTTTACGGTCTTGACGACCACGTCATCCACGTAGGCTTCGACGTTCTTGTTGAGTTGCTTCTTGAAGCAGCTCCGGATAGCTCGTTGGTAGGTGGCACCGACATTCTTCAACCCAAAGGACATGGTCGTGTAGCAATGACGCGCCAAATGGGGTGATGAACGCGGTCTTCTCCTCGGTCTTCTTCCTTGATCGCGATCCGGTGGTACCCGAAGTAGCGATCGAGGAAGCGAAGCGGTGTCGCGACCCACCGTGGAGTCGATGACTTGATCAATCCGCGGCAACCCTGAAGGGGTCCTTGGGGCGGTGCTTGTTGAGGTCAGTGTAGTCGACGCACATCCTCCACTCGTTCGAGTTCTTCTTGCGGACGAGGACGGGGTTGGCGAGCCACTCGGGATGGAAGACTTCTCTGATGAAGCCGGCCGCGAGTAGTTTGGCGAGTTCCTTCTTGATGGCATCCCGTCTGTCGTCGGCGAAACGTCGGAGGTGTTGTCGCTTGGGGGTGGCCTTAGGATCGACGTTGAGGCGGTGCTCGATCAACTCCCCGGGCACTCCCGGCATGTCCGTCGGCTTCCACGCGAAGATGTCGCGGTTAGCCGGAGGAAGTTGATGAGCGCGTCTTCCTATTTGGGGTCGAGGGCCGGCCCCGATGGTGGTGGTCTTCTTGGAGTCGCCCTGTTCCAAGTTCGATCGTCTTGACTAGAACCTCCTCGGGTGGGCCGAGGCTTCTTGGCGCCGTCGGACTTCTCGGGATGTCGAGTTCACTTGTAGCAAGCTTCTTCGACGCAGCGTAGACCTCCATCATAGCGTTGGGTACTTGATTTGTAGAGGCGATCTCCATGGCTTCTGTGTTGCAGTCGTGGGAGATCTTCAAGTCCCCTTGGAGAGAGAGTACACCCGCTGGGCTTGGCATCTTGAGTACCAAGTAGGTGTAGTGGGGCACCGCCATGAATTTGGCGATGGCCGGTCTGCCGAGGATGGTAGGGTAGGAAGTCTCGAAGTCCGCGACTTCGAACTTGATGTACTCGGTACGGTAGTTTTCCCGAGATTCCCCGAAGGTAGCGGCGGACCACCGAGCGTAGTGGGATAGCCGCGTTACGGGGACGATGCCGTAGAAGGGCATGTTGCTCTTGGTGAGCATGTGGGTGATGTCGAGCTTCATCTTCTTCAAGGTCTTGGTGAAAAGGACGTTGAGCCCGCTTCCACCGTCGATGAGGACCTTGTTGAGCTTGGAGCCCGCGACCACCGGCTTCGGCACGAGAGGGAGCCGTCATGTTTCGGAGAAGCCGGTCCATTGATCCGCGCGGGAGAAGGTAATGGGTACCTCCGACCACCCGAGAGGGGTCGGGACCGCCGGTTCAATGCTCATAACTTCTCGACGGGTAGCCTTTTGTTCCCGCCGCTTGGTAGTCCGCCGAAGAGGACGTTGACGGTCTTGTCGGGATCCCGGAAGTCGTTGTTATCTCCGTCATTCTTCTTCTTGCCCTTTTTGGCGTGAGGGTGCGGTGGCTCGGTCTACTCTTGAGTGCACGCCCGAGCCGGTAGCACTTGCTCGGTAGTGTGGTTGCCGTTCGGATGCCACGGGCACTTCTCCTTTAGCAAGTCTTTGAAGCCGCCGGAGTTCTTCTTTGAGTTCTCCTTCGCGGGGCGCTGGATAGCCGCGACGGTGTTGTCCGGCTTGTGCTTGCGGTTGGGACCCGAGTAGTAGTTGTTGTTGGTGCGACCGCCTTGGTTCCCGTTGTTGCCGCCGCCGCCGCCCGTGTTCCGCTTGTTCTTGCCACGGATGGCGTCGTACTTGGCGTTGGCCTTGTCTTCTTCATCCGCCCAGGACGTGATCATGTCCTTGAGATGGGGGATGGACTTGGGGCGGCGACGATTGAAGTCTTCAAAGGTGCGGTGGTGGTAGAGGCCGTCTTGGAAGAGGTCGATGACCTCCTTGTCGGTGACGTCGACTACGGTAGTGCACTTGTCGAAGAAGCGGCGCATGTACTTGAGGAGGGTCTCGCCTTGTTCCTGCTTGACCATGGCCAGGTCCATGCGAGTACCCGATCGGCCCATGGTGCCCGCGAAGTTGCTGGTGAACTGCTCCTTCAGCTGGTCCCACTTGTCGATCGAGTGCTTATCCAGCGACTCGAGCCATGTGAGTGGAGCTTGGTCCAAAAGAAGGGGAAGTAGAGGCACTTGGTGTCGTTGTTGCCGCCAGCGTTCTCGATGGAGAGGGCGTAGCACCTGAGCCACTGGATGGGGTCCTGCTTCGTGTCGTACTTGGTGATCCCCAAAGGCTTGAACTTGTCGGGGAGGAGCAAGTTGCGAAGTCGAGGTGAGAAGGCGGGGAAGCCGTCGTTGTCGCCTGCAGTGGCTGACTTCTTCCGCCGCAGCTCCTCAATCTTCTGGCGGGCGTCGTAGCCGCCCTGTGAGGCACCGAAGTGTGGTCGTTCGCGTGGCCACGGCCGCCGCGACCCGCCACCGCCGCCGGCCCTCCCCGTTGGCTCCATGGTTGGAGCTTCGTCGCGCCGCCGCCGCCGTCGGGGGTCGCGGCCGCCGCCGCCGGCAGAGCACGGTGAGGGACGACCTCGCGGTTCTTGTTGCCACCCCGTGGAGGTCCGCCGTCGTTTGAGCGAGTACGGTTGGGGGCCGAGCCGGGAGCTCGGCTCGAGTACGATTGGGGCCAAGGTTGGCGCCGCGACTTGTAGCTTCATTGTCGCGGTGCCCTGGCAGGAGAAGGCCGGTTGACCCCGTTGTCAACCCGCATGAAGTAGGCGTCTTCGGCCGAGCTTGGCGATGACCTCCCCCGACGCGAATTCCCCGGGCCCGGCGTGCGATCGGCGTGATCGACATGAGGCATTGCTCGGGGGTAGTGTGTACTCTGCTCTTGACCGCCTCGAGAGCTTCCACGAGGTTGCGGATGGGGGAGGTTGTCTCGGAGACGCCGGCGCCGTTCGCCGCGCTTCTCGTTGCGCTCGCGTCGAGCTTCTCTCGTTGGCGGGGGTCTCGTCCGCCGGGTGCGTCGGTAGAGCCGGCTCGTCGGAGGAGATGTCTTCAAGGTACTTGTCTTGAGCCGTCCCCGAAGGTCTCGGGGTGTCGCCGGCGGCCATGAAGACTTGGCGATCGGGGGTGCCAAGGCCGGACTTAGAAGCGCCACCTCGCTTGGGGGTGTTTGAGTCGGCTCGGGCAAGTGGTGTTCCCTCCCGGAATGGGAGCGAGTCGATGTAGGCGACGTAGCGTGAGTCTCCGCTTATCGAGGTCGGCGGGCTTGCGGTCCGGCCGCAGACGAATCTCCCGCGGTGTGGATGTTATAACCGGCCCGCAGGCCGGCCCCGATAAGGGATGCTCGGTAGAGTTGTCCTCGGACTCGGGATCCTCCGGGTCGACCCGAAGTCGAACTCGTATGCGGAATCCGAGTAGAACCCGGAGAGGGGGTTGGAGTCCGAAGCGTGGCGGGGGCGGTGTCGGAGTCCGAGTTGTACTCGGGTACGGGTTCCTTGCCGACCCGCGCGAAGAGGGAGCCTCCGTACGGGCCCGGGCCGGGGATGCGGGGACCACGCGTGGAGCGCTCACGGGGTGATGGGACCGTGTGCGATGGCCGAGCGACCCGGCTCACATGTGATGGCCCATGGAGACGTCGAGTTCGAGTTGGAAGCGGACTCGAGCTCGAAGTCGGCGTGGTGGTTGAAGAGCGAAATTTCGCCGAACTTGCCGGCGAGTTCGCCCGTGACGACTTTTGGAAGCGTCCACGAAGCCTCGTCTTCGGGTTGGGCGACATGGTGAGGCGGTGTTGGAAAGATCCCGTGCCGTCGGCGGTGCGGACCCGGGCGCCAAAGGTGTCGCCGCGGTTGAAGGTGACGGTTGGCTTGAAGTAGATAGGAGTTGTCGAGTTCGCCATGTGATCTTGGGCGAGAGCCCCTACCGGCGCGCCGCCGTGTCGGTGTTTTAGACCGGCAACCTACTAAGGGGAGTACCCGAAGTAGATGAATGTGGCCTCACCGAGATCGGTAACTCGAAGGAAGAGACACGTGGCACACAATTTAGACGAGGTTCGGGCCGCGAGGTGCGTAATACCCTACGTCCCGTATGCTTTGCGTAGCTCGGATTGATTGGGCACAATTACAAGATGGTGTAATTGTGCGCCGTGAGATGAGATTGGATCCTAGAGAAAGGTCCCTGCCTCGCCTTATATAGTCCGGGAGGCGGGGTTACAAGTCGGAGTAGGGAGAGAGTACTAGTCGAGTACGTCTAGGAGTCTTCCATACGATGCGGGGACATGTACGGGTTCCTAACCGAGTACTTCTCCTCCGTAGTCCTTGTGCTCCACGCCGTCGGTGCCGTGTAGAGCAAGCCGGGTGAGTCCCGGGGGCCTACCGAGTAGTCGGTCCCGGTACCCACCGAGGTAGTGGTCCCGGGGAGGTCCATACGACATCCACCTCCTTCTCCCCCAAGAACCCAATGTTGAGAAGTGCTAGCGGATCTTCGGTCTTGGCTTCGGACATCTTCCACTCGCGATTTGGATCCGGTCGCGGCGGAGACACCGGCGGCGATGTCCCCGTAGCAGCATCCGGCCGGCCTCTTCACGAGCCCTTTTCTTCCCACCGGCGGCCTTCGCGGTTTTCGACGGTGAGGGCTTCATTCTCCAAGTGCAAGGTGTCTTCACGCGCATTCGCTCGGGGGCTACAGCGGTGGCTTCCTACGGCGCCGCGCTCGGATCTACAATCCTCTCAATGGCGGCAGTGCGCACTAGCGGTGATTTCTGGCTAGATCTCCGGGAATGGCCTCGCGAATGCGTGGGGTGAAAAACCCTAAGGGTGTTGGCTTCTATTTATAAGTCAACGGCGGCCTCTCCAACGGCGGATGGATAAGTCCGTGCTCGGCCGACTCGGCGGCGGCGCCCGACTCTTCAACTTCTACTAGTCGACGCGCCTCATCTCGGGGGCTCGGCTACTTCTACTCGACTTCCGGGTAGCGACAAGACTCAAGAGCAACTCGAGACACATTTTACAAGTTGACCCTTCAATTAAAGAGGAAGTACCCGACTCAAGGCTCGGGGGCTCCGTGCCACGTGTCCTTCGGCTTTTTTCTATGGATTTTTCGGGATATTCTTGCCAAAACTTCGGATGGACCCTCGACCGCAGTCCGCAACTCAACCTAAGGCTCGGGGGCTACTCCATATGGAGTGCGATTTTGCAATCGCACTTCCATATCGGTTTCGGCTTCAAGACAACACGGGCATTGTTGAAGACCTTCAAGAGCAAGACTTGAGGACGCTTGGGACTACTCGAGAAGACTTCGGGATTGTTCAAATGTCGGATCGGAGTACATTCCGGCCTCGGGATGCTTCGACTACTCTTGAGGACTTTTGACTTGTAGTACTCGGGGACGCTTGAGGACTACTCGTTAAGGCTTGTCAAGACTACTCGAAGCTATCCTTCTCGACTACAAAGTACTCGGGGGCTTGTCGTATGGACCTCCCCGGGCCCACTACCTCGGTGAGTACCGGGACCGACTACTCGGTGGGCCCCCGGACTACCCAACTTGCGCCGCACGGCACCTACTAGCATGAAGCACAAGGACTACATAGGAGAAGTACTCGGATAGGAAGCCGTACATGTCCCGCACCGTATAGAGGACTCCTAGACGTACTCGACTTGTACTCTCTCCCCGAACCGACTTGTAACCCCGCCTCCCGACTATATAAGGCGAGGCAGGGACCCCTCTCTCTCTCGGGGCTTAAGACGCACCATCTTGTAATCGCACCCAATCAATCCCGAGCTACACAAAGCATACAGGACGTGGGGTATTACACACCATGTGGCCCGAACCCGTCTAAATTGTGTGCCACGTGTCTCTTCCTTCGAGTTACCGATCTCGGCGAGGCCACATTCATCTACTTCGGGTACTCCCCTTAGTAGGTTGCCGGTCTAAAACACCGACAAAACACCCGACCCTCGGGAATGACCATACGAACAAGGTCCCCTCGAGAGTCCAAAATCCGAGAACCACCAGAACCGAAACAACACCTCAAAACCCTCATCTAATAGCCGGGACACGAAAGCAAATTGTACCCCGGCGATTGAACAAGAGCAACCCGCCCGAGAGTGATCTTGTCACTCAATCTCACCTTCGAAAGCACACGCCCACGCCCATTGTCCCCAAAAGTAATGTACCTCCTTGTCACCACGGGGACGAGACTTGAGAACCACCCCTTGTCTCCGGTCATATGCCTCAAGCAAACGGAGTCAATCAACCAAATGTTCTTCAAGTCTCCCACCCGAAATTCAAAAACGAGCACGTGAGCGAACAAACAACTCAAAGACCGGGGTTAGTACCAAAAGAATAAAACCGATGCCGAGCCATTTGCTCGAAAGTGGGGTTAGCACAAACCAAACCATATTTCCTACCAAAGCTACCTCCACGAACACCACCACGCTAACCATCATGAGGGAACCAACCCTCTCTCGCTGGAGGAGGACCAAAACCATGAAAGAAAGCCCGTGGACTCGTCCCTCCTCTCCTTCTCAAAGCTACGACTCCTCCCATCCCGTAGTGAACTCGAGGGGGAGAATGCCTAACAACCCGACCTCCCCGCAAACTCTCCCCCGCCCAACCACCGTAACCACGACCTCCGTAAACAAACCTCGCACTTGTACGAGGAAGAAACCCAAACTGCCGCTTGTCCGTGGCACCGCCACGGCCGGTGCCCCTCACCCCGACCGGCCGGTGTCGCCCGGGCGACGCAGCACCTCCAACGCCCCTTCCGCTCTCCCCAAGCCCGAACTATCTTCACACTCGCCTTGGCCCCGGGCATCCGCAAACTAGGCTCAAGTACACCATCGGAAGGGTGGTACTTGTCCTTGTTAGCCCACTCCTTCGCTATTCTCTCCTCTCGCTTCCTCTTGAAGCAAAACTCATCCTTATGGCCATCTCTCCCACAATAGCCACAATGGAACCTCACAAGCTTAGGCTTAGGCTTGGGCCGGTGGCTGCTCACTTGGTTTCTCTCCACTCAACTTCTCCACCGATTTCTCCTCACTAGCCTTCTCACTTTCTTTCCTAAAGAACACTTTCCCGGAAGTGCTCACAAACTTGATAGGCTTTTGGAGATCATTTGTTGGTATAGGAAACACGGGTGGAGCCGGGTTGTGTCTAGTCGGTTCCTAAGATGGTTAGGTTTAGGAGGGAAATCATTTTTGTGGTGGGTTTTTGGTGGCTCCGGGATATTCTCTCCACTTCCCTCACCAACCTTGTTTTCCCCAAGTCCCTCACCATCCTCGCCTCTTAAATGCCTCGATCGTCATCCTCAACGAGGCTCATGACCGGACAACCAACCCATCAACTTTCTCGGCTCATCATTCTCATCCCGCAAGCGATCAACATAATGCGCAAGTTCCAAATTCTTCAAAGCATGCATTTCACGGTGGAGCAAGATGTAGGAATTGGTTCTTTCAACTTTAGCCTCAAGGGAAGCGGAGTAAACATGCATCTCATCAATCTTAGCATGCAAAACGGGGCAAGAAGTGCAAGCACCCGGCAAAGCAGTCTAGATTTAAGCTCGCCCCCACTTCAACCCTATGCACATCTAGTTCCTCACACTTAGAGGCATGCTTCTCCTTGAACAAAGCAAGATCAGCAAGAAAGATGGAGCAATCAGCACAATCAACCTCATCAGAAACAATAGGGCTAGCCTTAAGGGAATCAATCTCAAGCTTGCTATCAAGAACCTGTGTTTCTAGCTCAGCCACTCTAGTCCTAGCATCCTCGAGTGAAGTCCTAAGCCATTTTTCTCATTTTCTTGGCCTCTCTAAGCATGTCATCATGGTTATCAAGCAACGAGCCAAGCCTTTCATTCTCCCGGCACAAGAAGGGAAGTTCATCACGCACCTCGTTGTCGGAATCGAGTCGAGTCGCTCCCGTGTGCTCTACTTGCCGCCCGGAGCTCGGCGTCATGGTGCGGAAGCCGTCTCTAGTGAAGCGCAGCCTCGGCCCCGCTCGGGTTCTTGGACGACTTCTTGCTCTTGCGACGATCACCTTCGTCTTCACCGCCGCTTGAGCTTGAGGTGGAGTACGCGGAACCGGAGTCGACGTCGCTCGCTCCCACCATCGCTCGTGCCTTGCCTCGGCTCTCCTTCTTCCTCGATTGTCGCTCGTCCTTGTGCTTGTTCTTGTGCTTGCTCTTGTGGTCACGCATTGACCGTTACTTGCCATCCATCCTCGACTTGTGCTTGTAGCCGTCCTTGTTCTCGACCTTCTCCCGAGCGGTCGGCGACGAAGTGTCCCGGCTTGCCGCACCGGAAGCATGTCCTCGTGTTCCTCCTCATGTTCACCCGGTTCTCGTGCGGCCTCTCGAACCTCCCGGCCGCCCAACGCCGCCTCTTCCTCTCCAAGCACGTCAAACTCCTCATTTGGCATAGACATCAAAGAGGACAAAGAGAACATCCCGGTGGATGGGTTAGTGTTAGCTTTTCCTTTCGAACCACCAACGAGGGAAAGACTATGGGAATCAATCGGACCCTCGAGCTTGGGCGTCATGCCCCTATCCACCTCCCCGCCCGACTTGAGCTTCGAGAACAGCTCGTTCACCGTCAGAGTGTCATACTTCTCCGACTCGACAATGGCCTCGAATTTTCCGCCCCAAATCGTACGATCCAAAGAGTGTAAGAGCTTGACAGCTCTATCATGAGCATCGTACGGGACCACATCCACATTGGCCCTCATGTTGTTCACAACCACCGTGAACCTCTGAAACAAGGCATCGATGGACTCACCGGGGAGATGAGTGAAGTTCTCGTACTCTCTCCGGTATGTCGCATACATCCGAGCCTGAACCTGGGCATTCCCAACATGAGCCTCCTTCAACACCAACCAGATTCTACAAGCCAAGTGCTCGGTGTCGGTGGCGGAGGCAGGATTTCAAAGTTGGGTATTCCCATCTTGTGTCATGAAAATAATCCAAGAAAATAGTCCATTTCTAGTCCGTTGCGGTTGGCCGATGCTTGGATCGATTTTATCCCGGAGTTTGGAAATTGCTCCGGCAGGATTTGATTTGCGAATAGGGATTGCCGTCGGAACTTTAATTTACCAAGCACTCGAGCAAGACTTAGAACGGAGGGGGAGAAAGGGGTCGTACATGGGGGCGTGGTGATCAATCGGCTTATGAGGTGGCCTCGACGTTGTATTTGTTAGTTTGTAGCTCAAGAAACAAGTAGGATTTAGACCCAAGAATTCTATGTATGTGTATGAACTTTGAATATACTTGATCTTTTCTTTTAAAAGCGTGTCTGGGTATTCCCGGAATACACGGGCACCACGGTGGCTCCGCCCCCGCTCGGTGTTGACGGTTAATAGTTGTATCAAAGTTCGTTTGTGACTTGCAAGCGGACAAGTCTCCCGTCGTAGTCAAGGGACCCTTCTTCCCTCGAGTGGTGAACCCAAGGTATCGAATCCGTGGAATAATGTGCAACGCAAGGATTCAATCTAGTAAAGCAAGGTAAGCTATCTTATGATGAACTAAGTTGCATCTAATCTACTAACTCATAAAGAAAACACATCTAATCTAATCTACTAAAGAGGTAGCAAGAGAAAGCAAGAGATAACCAATCTAGAGAATCTAGATCATGCTTACGTTGTAGCTCCAAACAAGATAGATGAAGATAGAAAAGCGAATCTCATTAAAAGCATCTTTAAATCGTGGCCTTCCATCCGACTCCGAAAACGCTCGCCTTTCGGAACCCCCCGTTCGTCACAACGTATCCCTATTCATGCGGGTAGTCTAGGGCGAGTTCGATAGAACAAGTTGAAATCACTTGGCCGGTCCGGTATGCACCTCTAGCCACCGCGGCTACAAGAGCACCCTATGTAATCTAGCCGCAAACTAGATCGTAGAAGAAGCAAAACCAAGAAGAAAACAAAATCATCGAGAAGGCACTTGATCGCTAGAAATCGGATTCACTTACAAACTTCACCATGAATGATTACATGAACAAGATCACCACCGGGCCCTCCCTCGATCTTGATCCTCGCTCCGAGCTCCGACGTGGTCTTCCATGCGAGGTTCCCACGTCGGCTAGGGAAACCCTAGACAACTAGCATGACCCTCATCTCCGAGATGGTGTCCCTCAAGCTTCTCTCGCTCCTCGGCGGCGGATTACGACTTCGGTTCCCCGCGTGGCTCTCGGTCGTGGGGGCTATTTATAGCCCGAGAAGCAATTAGGTAAAAGGGGAGGCCGATTGGGCCCCGAATGGGGCCGGGCCGGCCGGCCCGGGCCGGCCGGCCCCGGGCCCACTTCGGCCCATCCCGCGGCCCTGCTTCGCCCTGTTGCTTCCCGCGTCTTCTAGATGTTCTCCCCTTTTGCATGTGGGCCCTTGACGTCGGTTTCTCTCCGAATTGGACTCAACTCCTTGTCTTGCAAGATTCGACGCACTTTTCGGTTCGGTCCTCGGAGTTTATCATCTTCTCGGGCTTGGTCCTTGGGCTCTTGGAGTCATGTTCACTTCATTGCTTGACTTGTATCGGGCTTCAAGGTCTTGTCATGAGGTGCTTAATGAACTTATCCCGGAAGTCTTGCTTTCAACGTTAAAACCCCCGCGTAAACACTTAACTCCAAAACCGACATGCACAAGTGAACTTGTTATACCACGGGGGTTAGTACCAATGAATAAGATACAAAAGTCATGCCAACACCGAAGGTAAACTCATGGCTAGGTTGACGGATTTTCACCGTCAACATCTCCCCCATGCTTAAACCTTGCTCGTCCTCGAGTAAGCCTTCGATGGATATCATCATTGCCCATCAATGTTTAAACCTTGCACTTGATCATACATGAAAAAAAACATAATGCTCTCAAAAGTTTAATTCGTTAAAGTTCCATAATGTACTAGCCTTCACCTCTACGGAGGGTAGATTCTTATTAAGCTTATCCCACAAGTATTAACATGCTCACAAAGTTTAAATAGATCTCGAATTTTTGAAATAAAGAACGAGATAAAGAGAAGAGCTAAACCAAATTCACAAATTTAAATCACCTTGCATATTGCTCATGAACTCTCATCTCGCTTGTCTCTCAAGCCTATATATTCTACTCCTTTCCCTCTCATAACATATATGTGTGGTAGGCTTTATATGGAGCTTTGGGAAAGTTTAGTCCTAACAAGATTTTATAAATGAGGTGTTGTCAAAACAAGACAAGCTTCTCATGGTCTTACCGAGACTCGTCAAAAAGGTCATTGGAAAATAATGTTAAATCAAGGAGGGGAAAGAGAAAAATACACACACTTTTAGATGAGTGGACATGTGCAAATGGCAAAGAGTGATCCCGAGGCACAAAGGAAGTCCTCGTTATCGGATTGCACATGGTTGGAAAATGAGAATGGATCTTTTTAACTTGAAGCCTTGAATGCACTCTTAGAGAACCGGGGAGTTCACTTTACACATATATATTTTTTTTTCTTTCTCATATTTCTTATTCTTTTCTTTCTTTCTTTCTTTCATTTTTTTCTGTCATATATTCGGTACGTGACTTTCACAACGGAGTTTTGATTTTTTTTTATTTGCTCGCTCCTCTTTTCAACTTCTCTCTTTTTTTAAATTGCTCCCCTTTGAACTCTAAAACTGCACCGTACCTACCTCCTCCCCCATGCTTAGACGTTGCTCGTCCTCGAGCAAAGAGGCGATAAATAAGGTAGGTACCGGAAATATTTTTCCTTGGAGAGATACTTGAATTCTTCAATGTTGACACCGTCTTGCGATCTTCCTTGAATTGATGATCCATTCTCAACGATAGGTTGTGGTCAAGGAGGTAATCACAAAAGATGATATTTGGTTTAAGGGTGGATATCCGGCGAGGTTTGTGAGATCTCCGATGTGGGGATACACAATGCACGGATAAAAGGCTAGCAAAAAGATAGGTACGCAAAAATGGAATGACCAGCTTCTTAGTCTCGGGCCAGAGAAATCATGGCCTGCAATAACTCACTCAAAAATAAATCTTGTACACTAAGGTTTATGCACTCAAATATATATTAGGCTTTGGATAGGTTGAGCAACACACAAGCGATATTTGTGACAAGGTTAGCAATATTTTTGAGCATAAAAGACATCTTTAATCTATTCATAACTTGAGAGCACATAAAACACTATGGGTCCTTATTTTAATCATAACCTCCGCTGAAGATTAAGCTAGCATTTAGATAATTTCAGATTTGTATTTTTAAGAGAGCACTAGTTCAAACATGCATAAACCAATTACAAGGATAAACAAAGCGGCAATTATAATCATATATCATCATGGCACAAACTTTGTAACTTTACCAAAGGTAAAAACTTGGTGGTGACATTATTCATGATGAAAATAAAAACTAAGACACACGCTGAAAATTAAACTAACACTAAAAATTAAAGTAAAACTGAAAATACTACGCAAACATAGGCACATCCAAGCTGAAAATTAAAGAAAAGGGGTAAAGGAAAGATAACTAAAGCTCCTCCTCTCTCTAATCTTCCGCCGGTGGTTGATATTGATAGTCTTGGTTGTTGTACCCTTACTTGTAATAGGAATACACCACTACTCCTATGAATTGTCCGACGGTGCTAGGTGAAGGTGTCCAAGCACATAAGCGACGTTTACATTTCCTTCACCCATTTGGTTTGCATTGGTTTGGATGGCTGCAATAATTTGCATGTTCCTTGCAGCATATCCTCCAATGGTGGCTCCATTTTGTTGTGGTTGAGGAAGGTGTGCATATGGCTCCGCAAAGGCTACGTTGGGCACCGCAAAAATGGTGGGGGTATGACCGCACCACCCCCCATGCTTGCATTGGTACACCACCGTAGTAATTTGACGACGCCGGAATTTCTTCAAATGGTGGCACCTAATTTTGTTGTGCACCTCCTTCTTGGGCCATTGAAGATCCTTCTCCTATAATCCTTCTCCTTTATTTTTTTTTCTTCGCCGGCACAAGAAGTCCTTCCTCTAACCAATCCTCTTCCCCTCAAGAAAAAGTCTTAATCCTCCATCCGATAGGAGCAAATTTACTTTGGCCACTTTGAACCCTCCTCTCTCATCTTCACTTATATATTTTCCTTTCTTCATATATTCCTAGGGAAGTCCCGGGTAGGAGATGATTCGGGTTCCTTGTAATACCCGGTTTTAAAGAGATAGCCAATATGGAGAGGCAACACCCCGAACCAATATCTTCCGAACTCGATGTTGCTTAACAACACCACCGGTTGATCATAGGTGAGTGGGGTCTATTGGCCACTTGGCAATCAAAGCCGAGTAAAGCCAATTCAACTCCGTGTTGGTTATCTTTGTCTCTCTTGTTCTCCCAAAAATCCTCTTGCACAAAAGTGACACACTTGGATGATGGGGTTCCGGATAGTATTTCTTCGTTGGTGGTCTCCTCCCGTGATCATACTCCAAAAACCTTCCCATGTGCCTCATGCACATCCACTTGTTCCGGAGCTCCCTTTTGAAAATAGGAGATACTCACCCATGGGTCTACGATACTAGAACATGCAATCGTTTCGAACATGAAAACCAATCTAATCTATCGGGGATTGTGTTGAATGGATCCAAGGAAGCATTGAGGCCTATACTCCCTTTACGGCATGGTAGCTAACCTTATGCATTAAAGTATCTCCAACACAAGATGATAGATAGATAATCCAACAAAGTGTGATTACATCTCAAGATCGATTGCAACCCATGGATGAAAGGAGATCACCCCATCACGGTGCTAGAAATAGCATCCTTGATCAAGGTTACCCTTCCAATGGTGTCTTCCTTCTTCTCCACTCGTGGGCTCCCTCCAACGAAATGAGAGACTCGGCACTCCTTCATCAAGGGTATGCGCCATGGTCATGAAAATTTCCTAGGCGAATTCCTTGTGGGTGTTTGCCGACACTCCATTAGAGACTTGCACCGGTGTCCCGTGTGAAACCCAATATGTGGAGAGCTTGGTCGTCGATGTCGATGTTCGCTACAAGCCTCTACTTAAGGTGAGTGAGCTTCTTCTCCTCCTCCTCCGTCATGATGACATACCCCTCGGAATACCGCGGAGCGTATGGAGGTGGAGCGGATGATCGTGTCGAGTGGTGAGGTTGGACGTGCGGCTCCTCCATATGTCCTTGAAGTTTGGTAAACCTCATAGACGAGCTTCGTGTGGACCTCATGCCACCGAGGAGAAGAGTGTGGTTCCTCCTCGGCGGTGCCGTGTCCTCCTCCATACTCCGAGGAAACTCGGAAACCGAGTGTCTCCTCGAAGAGGTTGATGGCTTAGATGACGATGATCCCTTCTTCTTCGGTGAAAAGGCTTGTATTTTTCTTCCATGATTGCAGCACTCTCCCTCACAAATATATATCCGGGGTTTTCACCCGGTAACAAGGTACACAAATATTATTTTGGAGTCCGGACTTTTAGTGGATTAAGGATGTGATTTGTTGCACGAAACAAACGCGGTGGATGGCTAAGTCTAAGGTGATTCCGGCCTACAAACTAGAGCACACGAACAAAGAGTTGGATGAAAGACTTACCTCTCTCCTCCTCTTGGCTCGGTTCTTCTCTAGTGCATTCATGTTGCTTCGTGATCGCGTACACCTTCCAAACGTTCCCGTCCACTCCTTCGCTTGCATTATTGCTCCTTCCACTTGATGTTTTCGCTTTGACTCACTTCCATACTCCATTGCCTCACATGCATCGATGATATTCCTACAAAACAAAGCCTTGGCTGCCCCCCCATGCTTGTACTTTGCATGTGGTTTAAATATGTTGGAGGGGCATCCCGTGATGTATCCCGGTGCATGCATGGTTAGGTTAACTAGATTGCCTCCCTTTAAGTGTGTTTAAGGCTAAGCACTCCTCTAATTTCGAAATTTAAAAAAATATTTTTCAGAGCCATGCAAGAGCTCAAGCATAAATTTAGAGAAGTTTTTAAGCCATTAAAAACAAATGTAAGTCGAAAATATTTTTCGACTACGTCGATTTCGGTCTCACCGCTATAGTTTGCCTTCATTAGTTGAGAGCAAGCTTTTCCCGGCTTGATCATGGGGGCATAGGTTAGGTCCTAATTTTGATTAGATGAGAGAGATTTTGAATGAAATAAAATTAAGTGAGGCTTAGAAAAATTCTAATCTTAGAGAAACCAAGGATATGGATTTTTAAACCAACCAAAAATCAAGCTTCTAGGTTCACGCGAGTCCTACCACATGCTGAAATTTAAATAACATCTAGATACAAGTCGTGGCTCTACTCGAGTGTTTTTAGAATGAAAAACAAGTCAACCATAGCACCATAATGAAGGTGAAGGGTTGAGTTAGGTTCTGAAATTTTTTTTGTTGTGGTTTCTCGAAAAAGAAGCAAACAATCACATAGGATGGTTCATGTAAAGGGTTTATGATCAAGCAAAATATTCAACCAAGAATTATGTCTCTAATATTGTTCAACCATTCTAAGTCTAATGTTTTGCGTAGTAAAATTCAAAACTGAATTATAAAGACTCGAAAAACCCGGAATCGGGTTGTCCTCCCGTAGCTTATTCTTGACTCGACGAAACGGGTTGCCTCCCGCCTAGCGCTTCGTTTATAGTCCATGGCTAGACTTCTTCACTTGATTACTTCGGATCAACGCTCTTTGCGGGCGTTGCAATCTTGGGTACCCACTTCGGCTTAGTCATTTTTTTTTTGTCTTCACAGGCTGGCTTTGTCCTTTGGTCTTAACGGATGCAACAACTTCCTTGTGGCTCGGCATCTCGAACTCCGGTCCTTCGGTCGTGATCTTCATGGTCTCTAGTGTGATCCTTCATCTCTCCCGAATGAGCTTGAGTAGCCTTCGCCGTCTTGGGACCTTGGAGTTGTCTCGGATATTCTTCTTTGTTACCCATCGGGCGCCTGGCAAGTTGTCCCACTTGCGTCTCTAGCATCTTCATCATGATGAACACTTCACATGTGGATCTTGCCTTGGCAGCCTTTAGGTGTTGAGCTTCTTTCTCCATCTCCATCTTCTCCATCCTCCTCTTGATCTTGAACGGCCTTCCGGCGTCTTGACTTGGAGGTGGTGATTCCCTTGGAGATTTCGACGGTCCTTCGACTTCAAATCTAGGGTTTCCACCCCTTTAGCTTGTGTTGCACGTCACCTTTGCACTCGTAAAGTTTTCCTGGATCATCCACAAAAAAGTTTGGGTTTCTTGGAGAGGTAGCCAACCATCTCCGGTTAGGGTTAGTAATAAAACAAAAATCTAAACATAAAAACTAGGGTTAATCAAAACTAGATTAGATTGAATTTTTTTTCTTTTTGAGGATGATCAAACTTAAGAGATGCAAAAGAAAATCAAAAGAAAAAACTGAAAAATAAGCGATACTAGATCGGATCTAGATTGCTTGTTCCCCGGCAACGGCGCCAGAAAAAGGGGCTTGTTGACAGTTAATAGTTGTATCGAAGTTCGTTTGTGACTTGCAAGCGGACAAGTCTCCCGTCGTAGTCAAGGGACCCTTCTTCCCTCGAGTGGTGAACCCAAGGTATCGAATCCGTGGAACAATGTGCAACGCAAGGATTCAATCTAGTAAAGCAAGGTAAGCTATCTTATGATGAACTAAGTTGCATCTAATCTACTAACTCATAAAGAAAACACATCTAATCTAATCTACTAAAGAGGTAGCAAGAGAAAGCAAGAGATAACCAATCTAGAGAATCTAGATCATGCTTACGTTGTAGCTCCAAACAAGATAGATGAAGATAGAAAAGCGAATCTCATTAAAAGCATCTTTAAATCGTGGCCTTCCATCCGACTCCGAAAACGCCCGCCTTTCGGAACCCCCGTTCGTCACAACGTATCCCTATTCATGCGGGTAGTCTAGGGCGAGTTCGATAGAACAAGTTGAAATCACTTGGCCGGTCCGGTATGCACCTCTAGCCACCGCGGCTACAAGAGCACCCTATGTAATCTAGCCGCAAACTAGATCGTAGAAGAAGCAAAACCAAGAAGAAAACAAAATCATCGAGAAGGCACTTGATCGCTAGAAATCGATTCACTTACAAACTTCACCATGAATGATTACATGAACAAGATCACCACCGGGGCCCTCCCTCGATCTTGATCCTCGCTCCGAGCTCCGACGTGGTCTTCCATGCAAGGTTCCCACGTCGGCTAGGGAAACCCTAGACAACTAGCACGACCCTCATCTCCGAGATGGTGTCCCTCAAGCTTCTCTCGCTCCTCGGCGGCGGATTACGACTTCGGTTCTGCGTGGCTCTCGGTCGGGGGGCTATTTATAGCCCGAGAAGCAATTAGGTCAAAGGGGAGGCCGATTGGGCCCCGAATTGGGCCGGGCCGGCCGGCCTGGGCCCACCCGGCCCATCCCGCGGCCTCGCTTCGCCCGTGTTGCTTCCCGCGTCTTCTAGATGTTCTCCCCTTTTGCATGTGGGCCCTTGACGTCGGTTTCTCTCCGAATTGGACTCAACTCCTTGTCTTGCAAGATTCGAAGCACTTTTCTCGGTTCGGTCCTCGGAGTTTATCATCTTCTCGGGCTTGGTCCTTGGGCTCTTGGAGTCATGTTCACTTCATTGCTTGACTTGTATCGGGCTTCATGGTCTTGTCGTGAGGTGCTTAATGAACTTATCCCGAAGTCTTGCTTTCAACGTTAAAACCCCGCGTAAACACTTAACTCCAAAACCGACATGCACAAGTGAACTTGTTATACCACGGGGGTTAGTACCAATGAATAAGATACAAAAGTCATGCCAACACCGAAGGTAAACTCATGGTAGGTTGACGGATTTTCACCGTCAACACTCGGTGTGCACCCGATCGAACTCAGGCTGACACAAGGCACGAAACAAGTGGTCGACCGCATTATTGTTGGTGTCGAACATATCCCTCGATCCTGGAGCAAGGAAGTTCATCGGCTGGACATAGCCTGTGTCCACCATGACATCCCAAATGATCTGACCCTTTCCTCGGAGAAACACAGCCATCCACTTACTCCACATCTGGTAGTTCTTGCCATCGATGTGTGGAGGACCCGAACCCCATTCCTGGTATGCCATCCTTGGATCTTAGACTGGTTAGAGTCAATAAAGACCCGAACCGGCTCGATACCACTTGAAGGACCGAAATGGCGAACCGGAGGGGGGGGGGGTGAATGGGAGCCGATAAAAATTCTTCTCGAAGGAGATGGAAACTCCAACAAGATGAACACGACTCCCAACACACGTCTCCGACTCACTACCCAAATTGTCCAAGCCCAAGTAGCCATTGGAGTGCCACCGGACCTAGGAACCAACACACAACCTTCCGACCCGAGAACGCGGCGGAACACCAAACCTCGGTCCACCGACCAACACCGGTCGACCGGTGAGCACCACAGGTCGACCGGTCCCTCGCCGGTGAAACTTGGCGACTTCCACGAAAAAGGCTCCACATCGGTCGACCGATGCAACACACCCGTCGACCGGTCTCGGCCCCGAGAAAGCCCCAAAACAACAAACAAAGCCAACCGAGCTCCAAACCGACCCAAACTCGCAACACAGGACAACGACGAACACACCCGGACGTTCACCCGAGCAAAAACCCAATAGGGGTTGCACCGATCGACCGATGAGAGGCACCGTTCGACCGGTGTGACTCGGGCTTCTCGGGATGAACAACATCCACGGGTCAACACCCGCAAATCCAAGCCTTGATCTCCCGAATCGCTCCACGGCCTTGAACAAGACTTTGGAGACAATAGGAACACCTCATGAGGAGTCTATAGCCAAGTTTAATCCCACCAAAACTTGTCCAAACAAGAGGAATCAAAGAAATCCCGCCAAGACCTCTTCTAACCCTAGAACACCAAGAACCCCAAAATCGAGCCCCTTAACTCACGGATTTGGGAGGGGAATCACAGCCCAAAGAACCACGAAGGGTTCCCACAAATTTCCCCCATCAAATCCCCAAGAGCAAGGTCCCGAAAACGCCCCAAGAAAAAGACCAAGAGAGGGCTCCGAAAATCACCACCAAGAACAACCGGAACAACACAACAAGGGCTTGAAGAACCACGCCGAATCATCTATACATGCCACAAAGGTTCATACAAGGTCTAGCTTGCCGCCCGATCATCCAACCCTCTCACAAGATCTCACCATGAAGCTCTCAAGCTAGTCCTATGGAAATCCTAAGAAAATAGGAAGGGAAAATAGGAAAGCAAAATGAACTAGGATTCCAAGAGATTGGCTACCATCCTCTCACCTCATGGGTTATATGGAGGCAACCGAAAGTCTAAAATACCCTTTCCTAACAACTAGGGATATAAGCCCCTCCCGGGCGGTTTTGGAAGTCTTCAAGCTTTCTCCATCGGACGGATGCCCGGCGACCGCAACCTGCTTAGCCTCGACGCAAGCCTTGCGATCCCGACGCATGTCCTCCGCTTCGAAGATTCCGGACTGCATCGTCGCACACCGGTCGACCGGTGCTCCTCACCGGTCGTGCCGGTACCCACCGGTCAGACCGGTCAGACCCACCGGTCAGACCGGTCTGGCACTACTTGCAAAGCACCGTCTTGGGTTCTCCGGTCTTGGCTTTGTGGATCAACCAAGGAGCCCGGTGGTTTTCGGGTGAAACACCGGAAACCCCGCGAACTTAGTGTAGCCTCCGTCAATCTCCACTCATGACTCGGCTCCCACGTAGTCCCGGCTCGACCTTGGTTTTCGTGCTCAACCAAGAAACCGTCCATGACTTCATCTTGCTTGTTCATGCCACCATGTGTGACAACCCGCCCAGAAAATACCGTACTATCGCCTAAGACCGATCCACTTTGGTCATTAAGCAATAATAAAGTACCATCCTCGTCGTAAGTTGTCGGGTTAACGCCCGTAAATCACTTGAAGAGCACAAGGATCGAATATATGCATTAAAACTCGCTCGAAGGCGAGTTCGAGAGATACAACAACATTAAAATCCAAATTCATACCCCGAGGGGTTTAATTATTACAAACCATAGTTTTTGCCATACCGAGATAGTTCGAGTTTTCGAAAAGCGGCGGAAATAAACTAACGGAAGCGAAGTCACCACGGAGGCCATCCATGATGCTTTCGGCGGTCGTCCTCCACCCACTCCGGCTCCCACCGGCGGGATCACTCCGGGCCACACATCACCGAAGGCATTACCCGGATCAACACATTACAACAAGGCCGAGTATACTAATACTCAAGAAGACTTACCCGTCGGTGATATCTACTTCACCAATTCTAGACCATGAAAGGCTTTTTGGCTATTGGGTTGCCTTTGCTAAAAAGTAACAAAGAGTAGGTCCTTACTTTCAAGATTTTGGCACAAGTTCTAGTAGGTTTAATCTTTACTACATTAGCCAACTAGTACAAACAAAGTTGTACAATTCAATTAATCAAACATAATATTCATCAACTTCCATCATTAGGGATCTCATGACTAGTGGAGAAAGTAGTCTCGGATAACGGTGAGAGGCCGACAATCGATTGATTTAAACCTTGCAAGGTAGACCCAAACACACGTTAGGCTGCCCCCGAAAGGACAACTTTCCCGCACCGTCCCCAAAAATCCTCGGGTCGGGATCGAATCTTACGAGCTTTGGTGCAGGCTATCCGCATACCCCGCGAGATACCCGGAGTCACCATACACCACCGGTGGCGAGCCGTGAGAGCGAATCCCAAGAGTAGTAACGGTAGGATCCCTCGCCGCCTCATTAGGGTACTAGGCTTACCGGTCCCATACCCGACATGTGCTTAGTACGTTCAAAAACTTAACCCACATAACCACTGGACCGGAGCCCAGATCCCATGCTCTTACCACGTGAGCAATCCATTTAGGATATATTGTGATTCCTATCTAGGGACCTATTGTCTCGAGTGAGGTCATCACCCGACTTGTAACGGTCCTACGGCTTAGCGACTATCGACCTATCATACTAGTAGGGACAAAAGGTACCTAGGGATCATGCATCTAGGGTTTCATTCAACTCCCGAACGTAAATGCACAATCATCCATAGATAATTGAATAAAGAATTTGAAAACTGGATTAGATGCACCGGAGCTTGCCTTCGTCGCCTAGGTTAGCCTCGGGCACCCTCGGTGTCGAGCACTTCCACGTACTGCAGCGAAGCTTCCGCTCCTCCTTCCTCGCTTCCGAAACAAGGGAGTAATCTCCGTCCGGAAGATCTACACGGAATGCAATGCAAGATTTAGGTGATGTGATGGTTTGTTGTCTTATCCAACTCTTGGTTGGTCATATTCACCTTAACAAGCATCTAGATAGTGTTTCTCTTTTAGGAAGGTTATTGGCGTACATGGGTTTTCCTTTTATTGCACATTTGAATAAAGGTTTTTATTATACTTGTCATTTCGTGTGAAAGCTTTAATTCCTTTTCTTTTCACAAGCAAAGGTATAAATAATATTTTTATTTATGAATTACTTTCCGATCGAAATGGTAATTAATTACCCTTTAATTAAATTAGAAAATACTTTCAAAAAGGAAAAAGAATTAAATAAGGGCTTCTCTTTATTTAATTTCTCTTTATTATTAAAAGGGCTTTTAAGCTTTCTATTAAGCAATTAAATTACCAAAAATTAAAGGAGTGTTTCTTAAGCATATTAGCACCTATACTGGTCCATTGGACCCACATGTAAGTGTTGGATGCTAGGAAATTAAATATTATGGAAAATAACAAAGGCTAGCTAGTGATTCCATTTAAATGCATTCAAAAATAAATAAGCATCAAAATGATCCAAACTTTCTTATGCATGCTCTCTGGTCCTAAACAAGCCTAAAGAACCAGCATATACATCTAGGGACTTTACTGATCTGGGTTTATGAATTTACAAAGGAAAACATGCCTAAATCAAGAATAATTATTTCTGGTAAGCCAAAAATCATGATTAATTCACAAGATGTGTATTTTGGTTTTACAAGACAGTGTGAACAAGTTGAGTTCAAAGGCATAAATATATTTAGCAAGAAAAATCATTTATGCAGATCCGGCAGAAATGGAAAAAACATTTTTATAAAACGATTTACATCATAACTTTGCGCAATTTTTGGCATAGGAGCTAGTCATGACCTAACACACAACATATCCAAAAATTAGCTACAGAGGATTTATGGTTTTCGAGATATTGCGGATCTAGGGTTTTCACATTTGTGTTTTCATGCAAAAATTAACGAGGAATTAGCTCAGGCCGGAATAACAAAAGTTGTAGAATAATTCACCACGAATCCAACAAAATTGGTTTTACATTTTTTCTGATGTTTCTGTGATTTTCTACGCAATTTACAAGAAACATGGAAACTCACTTTACTATTTCGGTTGCACTTTTGCAGCAGGGACCCCGGAAAGAATCGAGTTACGCAATGTAGTCCCCCGGGGCGCGGGCGGCGGTGCCGTTCGCCGGCGTTCTTGGCCGGGGAGAGGACGGGGGGAGGGTCTAGGGGTCACCGGCGCTCGGTTTCGGCCGGTTGGACGGGAGCGGGGCGACTCCTCGCGAGCGGCCTCGGCGGCGCCGGTCGGCACCGGCCGGCCGGCCGCCGCAGCCGCGCGCGCGCCGGCCCGGGCTCGCAAGGGGGCGGCTCGGACGGCTACTAGGAGAGCTAGGGGAGGTGGAAGGCGGTTGAAATCGGCCGGTGGTTGGCCGGGAAAGGAGCTCACCGCGGCGCTCGGGGGGAGCGCCGCGCGGCGGCTCGGTTGGGCGGGGGAGGAGCGGTGTGCGCCGCGACCGGGGACCGGGGCTCCTTTTAAGGCGACGTGCAAGCTCCCCTAGCGACCGGTGGACCGGCGGGGGAGGCCTCGGAATGCGTGCGCACCGGACGACGGCGAAGGGACCGCCGGTCCATGACGTGCACGTACGGCGGCTCGGTTTTCGCGGCGTTCCCGTGTTCGAGGTCTCGAGAGACGCATAGTGTCGTTGGGAAGGCGCGGGCCACCTCGGGAACACGCTCCGGAGGGCCCGAATGCCGAGGCGGCGGCGGCCCGCGGCGGGGCCCGCGCGCGCGCGCGCGCGCGCCGGCCGCGCGACGTCGCGGCGCGGCCGCGCTCGCGCGCCGCCCGTTTCGGGGACCGAGCTACTTTGAGCGCGATTTTCTCTCAAAACTTGAATACAAGTGCACGAAGTGATGAATACGAAAGTTGTAGATCTAGCTACCCTCTACAACTTTTGTAAAGGCCGTCTAGTGTTTTTCTCGACGGATTTTGCAGGAACGTCGTGCCAACATTGAATGTCGGCTGTTCGGAAAACGGGAGGTACCGTCGATCAATCAAGTTTTTCACCAATTTCCACTCAAAATTTGAAATGCCAATCTACATTAAAGTTGTGTCCCTCAACAAGATGGACAACTTTCATAATGGTAGATTTTGAAGTGTTTAGGTGAAATTTGGGGAACACGGCAAAAGTTCGGACGACGTTCGCCGACGTCAACGGTTAAGCCGGTTTGACCGTGTCATTGGCCAAGGGTTGACTACGGGTGTGTGTAGACTTGGTCAAGGGGTTCATTGGGTTCATTGGCGAGGTTTTCGAGGTGATGACCCAGTTGACCTAGGTTTGACCGGTTTGACTCGGGCGATCCGGTCATTAGTGTTAATGACGGTAATTAAAAACTCGGGGCGTCACGCGTCTAACCCCCTTAAACGAGAATCTTGTCCCGAGATTTGAAAGTAAAAGACAAAGTAGGGAGGGTTCCCGAATAGAGAGGTTACCTATGAAATTCAGTTGGCTTTGCTTCACTTGAAAGCTTGGCTTCTTGTTGCGGTTGCCCTTAGTGGATCCGAGGTTCCGCTGCTTCGCCGGGGCTTCGTCGTCCGGGGTTCGGGCACTCATTGGCAAAATGCCCGGCCGTCTACAATTGTAGCATATGCGGGGCACATGCTTGTGGATTCTTTTGGTACCGGAGATTTCCCGAAGGCTTGTCCCGGAGTGGGATCCTTCTCCACCGCCCGGATGGCGAAGATTGCGAAGACCCATGAGTACGCTTCTTGACAAAGCGGAACCGCTTGCTCGATTCACCTGCCGGAAGTGAAATCGCCTTGTCGCTTCCTATCTTCCCCGTGCCCTCTTCATGGCATCATCCCGAGAGATAGCTTTGTTTACTAACTCGTGATAACTATTGGGTTCCAACAAGATTAGCCTTTCGTACAAGTCACCATCGAGACCATCACGAAAACGTTCCATTTTCTTGGCATCGGTTGTCCACGTGATGTCCTCCGTACCGGCAAAGACTATTGAACTACCGTGCATATTGGTACACGGTGTCGGCTCCTTGCTTCGAGCCAACAACTCTCTCATTTTTCTCGTCCATAAGTCCTTTGGGAATATGGTGGTCCTTGAAAGCTTGCTTGAATTCAACCCAAGTGACTTCATGTCCGCCGGTTGCATAGACTTGAAATGTTCCCACCACATCGTGCTTCGCCCCGAAGTTGTAGGGTTGCAAAGGTTGCCTTGCGCTCCTCGGAGCAAGGAAGAGTAAAAGCGAGAAAACTTGGCCTCTATGGCCCTGACCCATGCGTCATCTTCAAGCGGTTCTTTTGCCTTAGTGAACGTTGGAGGCTTCATCCCAATAAACTGGGTGTAGGTAGTGACCATATGTGGTCCCTCATGATTGGCCCCGTGCGGAGGCCTCTGTTCCAACAGCTGCACGCGCTGGTCTGTCTGTTGTTGCATCTGCAGGAGCTGGCGCAATAAGTCGGTTTGTGTGGTCAGAAGTGCCTCTGTCGGTGTCAGGGATGGTGGCGGGGGTGGGTCATTACTACTTGAGGCACCAAAACCATTGGGAGTGTTGCGTGTCGGTCTGACCATCTGAAAAATTTAGTTTTCATTAAACACACATTCATAAGCTTGTTCATAATATTGACAAGTAGAATATGTACGACGAAAGCTCATTTATTATAAGTTTTACGGAACCGAACAACACAGTGGCCATAAGCATCAAAATTCAGGAATCGATGCTCATGCACCGAAAATCCTCATTCAAGGTCCGTAGACGTACTTCAAGTTGGTATTCCACTCGGGATCAAGATGAACACACGATGAATGACTTCTCCACATTGACTATTCGAGAATCTTGACTGCTCAAGAGAGTTTCTATGTCTAAGGCTTCCGCTTGGCTGGCAGGAAAGGGATCAATGCTACAAGGTCGTCGAGATTGGCGGCATGAGACCAAGTCGACAGGACTTTCCAAAAGATCATTACAAGAAAGGAAGACTAATGACAGAGTTCCATAATTTCTTGTACAAAAGATGACTTCAAGTGGATCTCAGAATAATCTTGCTCACACCTTTACTTACTTCGTAACATTTGAGGTTTTGACAACTCATTATTTTTAAGGTGTGAAAATTTTCAAAGTCGATGCGATGCACATGCTTGTGAAGACAGTATGCACATGCTCGGGTAGTATGGTGCTTATGATGCATGTTAGCATGACTCGGTTACCCACGAAACGAGCTAGTGATTGAGAGGAGAATCACAGGTGGAGAAGGGGTGTGCGTGGCGAGTCGCATTCTCACAACCAAGATACCTAGTGCGTCCCTAGTGGCAATCATGGGGCTGCAGCGCACATGACGCCCTAGGTTCCGTCACGGCACCTTTAGTTATGAGATAACAACGTCACCAAACACAAAGGATAGAGTGGGAGATAGTGAAACACTTCATACGTATGCACGTTAGTTCACCCAAGGTTCCCAAATGCAAATGCATGCTCAAGAAGAGACATGATCATTTATTTATTTATTTAAAAGGTTGTGAGCAAGACCATGAGAATAGGCTCGGATTGAAAGTTCGAAGTAACCGGGACAAGGATATCAATACGAAGAATATCCTAGTGCTTCATCATGTCGGAGGACAAGGGGTTGAAGGGAAAATACAAGTTGACGGAAGTGACATGATGATAGGAGAATCACGATTGAAGATTGAATTCCAAGATCAAGACATTCCAACGGCTTGGTAGAATGGCAAAAGTTCTCTTTTCTCATGTTGGGTAATACAGGGTAGTCATGTGCACAAGGGCACAATTGCATGCTAGAACTCGAAGCGAGCTCACATACATAATGACATGAGGTTCTGGCAGTTGTAAACAAAAATTCATAACCAAAAAAAATCTAGAAACCTCAAAACTTTCCCAAGTTTTCCCGGTCCAAAAATAATTTCTTTAACACCTAATTAAATTTTAAGGTTGAGCATCGAACAAGGAACAAGGTGGATGGTCCTAAACCTAGATGTGCCTAGGAATGTGTAAACCAACCCAGACGGAACTAGGATTGAGACTTGCTATTACAAGATAACTAGTTAAGGAGCAATTGTTTTTAACAAATTGGTTTAATTGACCTGGCACAAGGTAAAAAAATTTTCAAAATTTTTGGCAGCATGATGGCTAGGTATGAGAGGTACTTTAGTTTATAAAAAGCACACACTAGCATAATCTTCCTTAGAGAGCATATGGAAATTCGATTTTTGTGTCCATTTTGGTTGTTTCGATTTTTAGCATGCATGCAAGACGTCCTATCCGACCTCACATGGTAATCAACAAAAATCGAAGTTAGTGCCGGTGGCAAGGCTTTTAACCATCTCTCCCTATAATATCTAGTCGAGAGCTATACGGTACTTGCTTAACAACTAACAAAGCGCCGTTATGTACTCGAGAAAACGAACCTTTCGTGCCAGCACGTCACGAAAGCGTCCACATACATTATCGTTCACTATAGAAACGACATCCATGCGTTAAGCCGCTGCATGGACAGCCTCGGACACCCTCCGTTTGAATGGAGTGTATCCTTGCCTCGCATGAGCGACATGCGGAATGCACACGTATGAAACACGTGGCGACACACAACTCACAAACAGACGCGAAGATGGGATCCGTGGAATGGATCACTCCATCAACCCTCACAATTCCCGTGATGCGGAACAGCACACGTATAAAACACGTGGCTCCTAGTTTGGTTGTGTAAGAAAGTAAGTCTGACATAAAGTAATGTGCTGGGAAGTTAGCAAAATAAACCATAGGTTATTTAAGCCACCTGAAAGAACCCAAAATTCCCTCTAGGGCCTTTCGGTCTAGTTTATCCTTAGCGAACCAACGTATTTTGGAAAATCGGACAATCTTGGCATATTTTATTCAAAAACCATTGATTAAGTTTATTAATTAATCTCTGGTGCATATAAGCTCTGATGCCAACTGTGACAACCCGCCCAGGAAAATACCATACTATCGCCTAAGACCGATCCACTTTGGTCATTAAGCAATAATAAAGTACCATCCCGTCGTAAGTTGCCGGGTTAACGCCCGTAAATCACTTGAAGAGCACAAGGATCGAATATATGCATTAAAACTCGCTCGAAGGCGAGTCCGGAGATACAACAACATTAAAATCCAAATTCGTACCCCGAGGGGTTTACTTATTACAAACCATAGTTTTTGCCATACCGAGATAGTTCGAGTTTTCGAAAAGCGGCGGAAATAAACTAACGGAAGCGAAGTCACCACGGGAGGCCATCCATGATGCTTTCGGCGGTCGTCTTCCACCCATTCCAGCTCCCCCAAACGGTGGGATCTCTCCGGCCACACATCACCGAAGACATTACCTGGATCAACACATTACGGCAAGCCCGAGTATACTAATACTCGGCAAGACTTACCCGTCGGTGATATCTACTTCACCAATTCTAGACCATGAAAGGCTTTTTGGCTACTGGGTTGCCTTTGCTAAAAAGTAACAAAGAGTAGGTCCTTACTTTCAAGATTTTAACACAAGTTCTAGTAGGTTTAATCTTTACTACATCAGCCAACTAGTACAAACAAAGTTGTACAATTCAATTAATCAAACAAAATATTCATCAACTTCCATCATTAGGGATCTCATGACTAGTGGGGTAAGTAGTCTCGGATAACGGTGAGAGGCCGACAATCGATTGATTTAAACCTTGCAAGGTAGACCCAAACACACGGTAGGCTGCCCCCGCAAGGACAACTTTCCCGGACCGTCCCCAAAAATCCTCGGGTCGGGATCGAATCTTACGGTCTTTGGTGCGGGCTATCCGCATACCCCGCGAGATACCCGGAGTCACCATACACCACCGGTGGCGAGCCGTGAGAGCGAATCCCAAGAGTAGTAACGGTAGGATCCCTCGCCGCCTCATTAGGGTACTAGGCTTACCGGTCCCATACCCGACATGTGCTTAGTACGTTCAAAAACTTAACCCACATAACCACCGGACCGAGCCCGCATCCCATGCTCTTACCACGTGAGCAATCCATTTAGGATATATGGTGATTCCTATCTAGGGACCTATTGTCTCGAGTGAGGTCATCACCCGACTTGTAACGGTCCTACGGCTTAGCGACTATCGACCTATCATACTAGTAGGGACAAAAGGTACCTAGGGATCATGCATCTAGGGTTTCATTCAACTCCCGAACGTAAATGCACAATCATCCATAGATAATTGAATAAAGAATTTGAAAACTCGGGTTAGAAGCACCGAAGCTTGCCTTCATCGGCTAGGTTAGCCCTCGGGCACCCTCGGTGTCGAGCACTTCCACGTCTTGCAGCGAAGCTTCCGCTCCTCCTTCCTCGTTTTCCGGGACAAGGGAGTAATCTCCGTCCGGAAGATTTACACGGAATACAATGCAAGATTTAGGTGATGTGATGGTTTGTTGTCTTATCCAACTCTGGGTTGGTCATATTCACCTTAACAAGCATTTAGATAGGGTTTCTCTTTTAGGAAGGTTATTGGTGTACATGGGTTATTCTTTTATTGAACATTTGAATAAAGGTTTTTATTATACTTGTCATTTCATGTGAAAGCCTTAATTCCTTTTACCTTCACAAGCAAAGGTATACATAATATTTTTATGTATGAATTAATTTCTTATCAGCAATGGTAATTAACTACCCTTTAATTAAATTACGAATTACTTTCAAAAAGGAAAAAGAATTAAATAAGGGCTTTTCTTTATTTAATTTCTCTTTATTATTAAAAGGGCTTTTAAGCTTTTTATTAAACAATTAAATTCCCAAAAATTAAGGAAGTGTTTCAATGCATATTAGCACCTATCCTAGTCCATTGGACCCACATGTAAGTGTTGGATGCTAGGAAATTAAATATTATGGAAAATAACAAAGGCTAGCTAGTGATTCCATTTAAATGCATTCAAAAATAAATAAGCATCAAATTGATCCAGACTTTCTTGTGCAAGCCCTCTGGTCCTAAACAAGCCTAAAGAACTAGCATATGTATCTAGGAACTTCACTGAACTTGGTTTATTAATTTACAAAGGAAAACATGCATAAATCAAGAATAATTATTTCTGGTAAGCCAAAAATAATGATTAATTCACAAGATGTGTGTTTTGACATATCAAGACAGTGTGCACAAGTTGAGCTCAAAAACATAAATATATTTAGCAAGACAAATAATTTATGCAGATCTGCGTAAATGGAAAAAACATTTTTATAAAACGATTTACATCATAACTTTGTGCAATTTTTGGCATAGGAGCTAGTCATGACCTAACACACAACATATCCAAAAATTAGCTACAGAGGATTTATGGTTTTCGAGATATTGCGGATCTAGGGTTTTCACATTTGTGTTTTCATGCAAAAATTAACAGGAATTAGCTCGAGCCGAATAACAAAAGTTGTAGAATAATTCACCACGAATCCAACAAAATTGGTTTTACATTTTTCGGTTGCACTTTTGCAGCAGGGACCCCGGAAAGAATCCGAGTTTCGCAATGTAGTCCCCGGGGGCGCGGGCGGTGGTGCTTTTCGCCGGACCGGCGAGCTCGCCGGCGTTCTTGGCGGGGAGAGGACGGGGGGAGGGTCTAGGGGTCACCGGCGCTCGGTTTCGCCGGTTGGACGTGAGCGGGGCGGCTCCGACGAGCGGCCTCGGCGGCGCCGGTCGGCACCGGCCGCCGGCCGCGCGCGCGCGCGCGCGGCCCGGGCTCGCAAGGGGGCGGCTCGGACGGTACCGCTAGGAGAGCTAGGGGAGGTGGAAGGCGGTTGAAATCGGCCGGTGGTTGGCCGGGAAAGGAGCTCACCGCGATCGCTCGGGGGGAGCGCCGACGGCGGCTCGGTTGGGCGGGGAGGAGCGAGTGTGCGCCGCGGCCGGGGACCGGGGCTCCTCTTAAGGTGACGTGCAAGCTCCCTAGCGACCGCGTGGACCGGCGGGGGAGGCCTCAAAACGCGTGCGCGTCGGACGACGGCGAAGGGACCGCCGGTCCATGACGTGCACGTACGGCGGCTCGGTTTTCGCGGCGTTCCCGTGTTCGAGGTCTTGAGAGACGCGTAGTGGCCTTGGGAAGGCGCGGGCCACCTCGGAACACACGCCGGAGGGCCCGGACGCCGAGGCGGCGGCCCGCGCGCGCGCGCGCGCGCGCGCGCGCGCGTCGCGCCGGCCGGCGCGACGCGCGCGCGGCCGCGCTCTGGCGCTGCCCGTTTCAGACTGAGCTACTTTGAGCGCGATTTTCTCTCAAAACTTGAATACAAGTGCACGAAGTGATGAATACGAAAGTTGTAGATCTAGCTACCCTCTACAACTTTTGTAAAGGCCGTCTAGTGTTTTTCTCGACGGATTTTGCAGAACGTCGCGCCAACATTGAATGTCGGCTCGTTCGGAAAACGGAGGTACTTGTCAGTCAATCAAGTTTTCACCAATTTCCACTCAAAATTTGAAATGCCAATCTACAAGTTGTGTCCCTCAACAAGATGGACAAGTTTCATAAAGGTAGATTTTGAAGTGTTTAGGTGAAATTTGGGGAACGCGGCAAAAGTTCCGGACGACGTTCGCCGACGTCAACGGTTAAGCCGGTTTTGACCGTGTCTTTGGCCCGGGGGTTGACTACGGGTGTGTGTAGACTTGGTCAAGGGGTTCATTGGGGTTCATTGGCGAGGTTTTCGAGGTGATGACCCAAGTTGACCTAGGTTTGACCGGTTTGACTCGGGCCGATCTGGTCATTAGTGTTAATGACGGTAATTAAAAACCCGGGGCGTCACACCATGCGGCCCGCACTTGACCCCCGCCGGCCACCGGTCCCTCGAACGAAGCCTACTTGTCTTCTCCACACCCGGAGGCCTCACCGCGACGACCTTTCGCGCTTGTTCTTCACCCGCACCAACACCGGTCAAGCCGCAACCCGCACCCTTGCAATACTTAGCCAAGAATCGGTCCACACAACGTTGTCAATCACTCATCACACAAGGAAGCGACCATCCACCGGTCCTCGAACCACACATGGTCCTCAATTCAGCCGACACAAAGCACAAAACAAGTAGTCGACCGCCTTGTTATTGGCGTCGAACATGTCCCTCGATCCCGGAGCAAGGAAGTTCATCGGCTGGACATAGCCCGTGTTCACCGTGACATCCCAAAGGATCCGACCCTTTCCGCGGAGGAACGCCGCCATCCGCTTACTCCACATCCGGCGCTCTTGCCATCGAAGTGTGGAGGACCCGATCCCCGTTCCCGGTGCCATACTTGGATCTTAGACTAGTTAGAGTCGGTCAAGACCCGTAACCGGCTCGATACCACTTGAAGAACGATACGGTGAACTAGAGAGGGGGGAGTGAATGGGAGGCGATAAAAATTCTTCTCGAAGGAGATGGAGACTCCAACAAGACGAACACGACTTCAACACACGTCTCTCACTCACTACCCAAGTTGGCCAAGCCCACGTAGCCACTGGAGTGCCACTGGACCTAGGAACCAACAAACAACCTTCCGAGACAAAACACACCAACACGCACAGCAGAAACTTGCACGACTTGCTGTCTGTGCTGCACCGGTCAGACCGATGGCTTGCGCCGGTCGGACCGGTGACACCGGTCAGACCGGTGGACAAGCACCGGTCGGCCGGGTGGCTACAAGCACCTCGCACAACAAGTGTTCCGCAGAGCCTCGGTGACTTCTCTAGGCCCTGGAACAAAAACACCCCCAAAACACAACCTGCACGGAAGGAAAACCCTACACAAGACCTAACAAAACAACTCCAAACAGACCAAGAACTGACCAGCAGAACCAAGACCTAAAGACACACGAGTCAAGCAGTTCACCCGAGGCAAATCCCGAAGTGGCTCGCACCGGTCGGACCGGTGTAACCCGGCCACTCGGGACGAATAGCACCCACGGGTCAACTCCTCCAAATCCAAACTTCGATCTCCCGAATCGCTCCACGGACTTGAAGATAGTAGGAACACCTCATGAGGAGTACATAGCCATGACTTTGTCCACCAAAACTTGCTAAATCAAGAGGAATCGAAGAAATCCCGCCAATACCTCCTCTAATCCTAGAACACCGAAAACCCCAAAATCGAGCCCCTTAACTCACAAATTTAGGAGGGGAATCACAGGCCAAAAAACCATGAAGGGTTCCCACAAATTTCCCCCATCAAATCCCCAAGAGCAAGGTCTCGAAAACACCTCAAGAAAACCACCAAGAGAGGGCTCCGAAATCACCACCAAGAACAACTGAGAACAACCTAACAAAGCCTTGAGGAACCACGCCGAATCATCTATACATACCAAGGAGGTTCATACAAGGTCTAGCTTGTCGCCCGATCATCCAACCCTCTCACAAAATCTCACCATGAAGCTCTCAAGCTAGTCCTATGGAAATCCTAAGAAAATAGGTAGGGAAAATAGGAAAGCGAAATGAACTAGGGTTCCAAGAGATGGCTGCCATCCTCTCACCTCATGGGTTATATGGAGGCAACCGAAAGTCTAAAATACCCTTACTTAATAACTAGGGATACAAGCCCCTCAAGGGCGATTTTGGAAGTCTTCGATTTTCTCCATCGGACGGGTGCCCGTCGACCGCACCCTCGCTTAGCCTCGACGCAAGCCATGCGATCCCGACGCGTGTCCTCCACTTCGAAGATTCGGACCGCGTTGTCGCACATCGGTCGACCGGTGCTTCTCACCGCCGACCGGTACCCACTCGGTCGACCGGTTAGACCCACCGGTCGGGCCGGTCCGGAGCTCGCTGCGGCACTATCTTCGGTTCTTCGGTCTTGGCTTTGTGGATCAATCAAGGAACCCAATAGTTTTCTGGTGAACCACCGGAAACCCCGCGAACTCGGTGTAGCCTCCGCCAATCGCCACTCATGACTCGGCTCCCACGTAGTCCCGGCTCGATCTTGGTTTTCGAGCTTAACCAAGAAACCGTCCATGACTTCATCTTGCTTGTTCATGCCACCATGCGGCCCGCACTTGACCCCACCGGCCACCGGGTCCCTTGAACGAAGCCTACTTGTCTTCTCCACACCCGGAGGCCTTGCCGACGACGAACTTTCGCGCTTGTTCTTCACCCGCACCAAAACCGGTCAAACCGCAACCCGCACCTGCAATACTTAGCCAAGAATCGGTCCACACAACATTGTCAATCACTTATTACACAAGGAAGCGACCATCCACCGGTCCTCGAACCACAAATGGTCCTCAACACCTCCCACCATTAGCAAAAGAAAACAAAGTTTTGCAAAACCACCCTCCAAATTAGGACTGACTACACGATTTGTTCGGCACCGACCCAGACGCCAACTCGTGTCATTTCATCTGCGATCGGCGCCACCATGGTGCCTCCGCCGGCAAGTCCGACGCCGTCGGATGGTCCGCGACCACGTCGATGAGCCTCCTGTCATCGGTTGGCAGCTCGCCGGCGACCTTGGTGGGCAGTTTGGCATCGTGTCCCTAGCATGCAGTGGACTTTGCGGCGGCGGCGGTATTGACGGTCTATATGTGTATCAAACTTCGTTTGGACTTGCAAGCGGACAAGTCCTCCGTCGTAGTTGTTGACACTTTTTATCTATGAATTTTATCCCTCACATTAACTGGAAAAAGGACTAAAATATGATTAGGTCACCTTATTAGGGTTTATATTAACAATTTCCACGAGTTTTGATAAATCTATGAATTTGCAAGGACTATTCAGAAAATATGCAAAGAAACCTCTCTAGAAGACTCCAGAAGGCTCCGCAACTCAACGGGACTTAGCACCTAAAAATGAAGCATCTAGAAGGATCAAGGACCCACCTAGCCGAAGTGGACCCCGAGTGGGGCCCACACCAGACCGACCGATCCAGTGGTGGGGCCGGTCGGTCACCCCCTGGCGCCAAATGGGCCCGGCTTCTGGAATGTTCCTCCACCACCTTTGAAGATCATTCTAAACCATATGTTTAGGTCGGTTTGATCCTACGGTGCACGTCATCTCCTCTGGACTATATAAGCAGACCCCCTGACCCCAGGGCAGAGGGCAGCTCATTCTATAAAAGCCTCCATGTCTATCTGAGATTAGAGCTCTAGATTAGAATTAGAGTTGGAGAGTTAGTACCAAGTTGAGAGATTAGAGCCACGGTCTAATTAGACCTAGCTAATCTTGTTTGAGAGGATTAGAGAGCGGTTGAGGCGAAGGCGAAGCCGAAGGAAGGCCGGACTGTCGGTGTCTCCTCTTCATCTTCTACCTCCGGGATCAACTCCATTGGAGCCCGATCCCGAGACCTTGTGGAAAGATCGACTTCTTAAGTGAGCATCATTGTTTTTATTGTTCTTACGAGTTCATAACTCTTTGAGTACTTTAATTCTGTCGCTCTTGAATTAAAGTTGCATGTTTAGTGTAAGCATGGTGCTTAGACTAGCTAGCTTATGAAGGCCTTCTATATTCCGGATCGTGTGGTAGATCGTGGTGGTGACAACCACTACGTGAAAACCTCAAATAGGTCACACAAAGCATTTGTAACGGGCCCCGAACACCCGTTACATGCACCCACATCCGTAATGATTGTTACTTGGCGCTCGTTACGGATAAGCGCGGCAGTCGACCCCGGGTTGGCTTCCGCAACGCCCGTTACAAATGTGGACTTCGGTAACGGTCTTCTTAAATGCCCGTTACATGAATTCTTTGTAACGGACGTTAAATAGAGCCCGTTACACAAGTTAAACCTATCGGTAATGAACTATTAAAGTCCGTTACTGATCAACGCCCTATCGGTAACAGGCTGTTTAAGTCCGTTACTGATGACTTCGTATCGGTAAAGTGCTATAAAGTCCGTTACCAATGAGCATTTGACGCCCGATACTAGTTTGAGAGCCCAATAATTAAAGTCTGAGAGCACTCAACTGTCGTGAAGCGGGAGCACGGCGTTAGTGAACAAATGAGATGGAGGTTTGTTAATCACCGTCTCTTTTGAGTTTGTCCTCATTGATAGGTCAACTCGATACATGTCTCATTGCTTCCATTCGACATATAAGCACAATCAACACACATATCTTCTGAGACAAAACAGACATCATAGGAGAGATAACTTGTCCACAAAGATGAAGATAACTTGTCCATAGGAATAAAGACAATCATTACAAAATGTTAACCTGTCCATATATCAGGCTAGGACTTAACTAGTCCATCACATTATTTACTATGGTCGTGCTATCTGGCCATACACATCAACAAATTAAAGGCATGCCCCTTGAACATCCACAAAAGTATGGCTACTGACCTTGCACATCAACAAGCTGGAACTAGATCATGCCCCATCAGGATTATTGGCTCTTTTTGCAGCCTCTTCGTAAGCAACCAAGGATTCTTGAAGCCCTTCTAGCGCACCTTCAATGGGCTCGAGATTTTGTTTAGTAGTATAATTGTACCTCCTTATGTTCTTAGCCTTTTTGATGAGGATGTTCACTTCTTTTGTGATTTTTTCAAACTCAGGTTTCACATAATCCCATACATTAAGGTTAAGAAGTAACTCAAGCTCTTCTCACGACTCAAAGAGTTTTGCCTGAAACAGGGTTAAACATGGTATAAGAACAACATAGTTAATTCGGAACTA
This sequence comes from Cenchrus americanus, assembly GCA_947561735.1. Lineage (NCBI taxonomy): Eukaryota > Viridiplantae > Streptophyta > Magnoliopsida > Poales > Poaceae > Cenchrus > Cenchrus americanus. Next base: position 38,231,714 of record OX387242.1, on the reverse strand, counting down.
AAGACCTTGGAGCGAGGTGTGACAAGTAAAAGTAGAACTTAGTTCGGGACCGATTTACCTCGGTACTTGGTATAATTAAGATCATGACAAGCATGGAAGACATCATCATAGGCACTAATTAACTTTATGAAGCTCAAGCTCAAGCTACCTTAAGATCCATCTATAGAACAAGTAAAAAGGCGGTGAGATTCGAGAGAAACTTGCCTCGCCGTCGTCGTAGTCGTTGCCGAGTCGAGATGAGGTCCTCTATACCTTCTTCACCGCTCCCTCGGCACCTCTTCGTAGTTGCCGGACACTTGTGCTCGCAAACGTGAGGTAGGCCCCTCGCCCACTTCACTGCCCCCTCGCCGGCACGCTCCTCCTTGTCGGCTGCTTGGCCCCTCGTCGGAATCCGAGAGGATCCAGTCGAGGACCCTCGTCTCGGCATTGGGTTCACTCCACCACCGCTTGGCCCCTCTCTGGCACTCATCGTCCTCTCCCTCTTCGCTGCCATCTCGCCGGCACGCGCGTGGATCCAGTTGCGGCACCGCTTCGCGTTCCGGTTCTCCTCGATCCCGGATGCGTGGGGTCGTTCGCTGCTGGCCCCTCGCCGATGCTCATCGTCGTCTCTGTCTCCACGCCTCCTCTGTGCTTTTTTTCAAGGAAAGTGCTGCGCTTATCCATTCGGAAAGAAAGAAAGGGGCAATATTTGGGATGGAGGGGGTAATAGTCAATGCCGACGCGGGTTAGCAAACTCGGGTCACTTTGTTGGCTGGTGCGCGGGCAATGGTTACCTTCTTTAACGCTTTTTTGAAATGACATTTAATTGCTTCCCTAAAAAATTAGGGCCCATAAAGTAGCACCTAAAAACTAGGTGATTCCCCCCGCGTTGCTACGAGATATGAGAATTTTTTTTGATAAATTATGAACCAATTTGCTACCACAACCAGTTTATGCAATAACCCTTAGTTGGTGGAAGATGATGTGGGTAGTTTGTATGAAGAAAGAATTGTTGTAATGAAGAGAAAAAGAGATAGAGTTAATAACCCTTAGTTTGATGGGAGATGATGTGGGTAGCTTGCATGAAGAGAGAAATGAAGTTAATGATAGTTAGTGGGTACCAATTATATAAGTTGTATAGATTAATAAAAATACGAACAATTCATAGTTTTTTAAGAATCGAACAACTCATAGGAGTAGTTGGGCATTTGGTATTTTGAATAAAATATGAATAGTCACACGTCTCCTTGTGACCACATGATTTTTGTGGCCAAGAGCTCTCCTGAGCGGACACGGGTTCCGAGGCGCGTGACCGACCGCCTGACGGTTTGCCGTCTTGTCAATATAAATCCTGGCCGGCCAAGAACTTCGTCAACCGCGGCACCAAAAAAACTCCAGCACCACTGTCTCCGGTCACCAAGAAGTGAATCCAAGAGCTTCTCCTTCCTCAAGCAAGCTCATGGCGTCAAGCGAGCCATCAAGGAAGCGGGGGAGGGAGGAGGTGTCGCCGCCCCCGCCCCGCCGAGCCGGGGAGGTGCCGCCGCCCCCGCCCGAGGAGGTGCCCCCGCCCCCGCCCTAGGAGGTGAAGCGGCCGAAGCCGCCCGGCGCAAGGTGGCGCGACGGCCCGTGGTGCCCCTGCGTGCTCCAAAGATTTTGAGGATGCTGTTTTTTCGGTGAAGATGCTCTACCGGGCTTGGCGAGTCTTAGAAAGGTGGCCGTTCATCTCGGGGTCCAACGACCCACCGATCCGCTGCGACGACCGTAATGGATTACGCCTTCAAGGTCAATGTCTTGGTCGGGCGGTTGGAGAGAGAAGTGGTCACCCCCGTCTACGACGATGACGATGACTATGGCGGCCTCAACATCTCCGGCTCCGGCTCCGACTCCGACTCCGACTTCGACCGTGGGTGTCGGTGTTTAAACCTCTCGACCTCCATGGGAGGTACCCGCAGCAAGGTAGAAGGTGGTGATCGCCATGATGCGGAACCCGAAGGTACGCGTGAGGACACAAGACACGAGATTTATACAGGTTCGGGTAGCCGGAGTAGCTACCCTACGTCTCGTTTGGAGTAGTATTGCGCCATGCGCTTGGTGTTGTCCCCGGAGGGATTGTGGATGTTCTCCTAGGTACCCGGCCCTCCTTTATATAGTCCAGGGGGCGGGTTCCTAGTCGGTTACAAGGCAGGAGTCCTAGTAGGATTACACAGAGCGAGTCCTAGTAGGAGTACAGGGGAATTCTAGTAGGAGTCTGTCTTCTACTCTTCTTCCTTGCATGAGTACCCGGGGAGTATGCCCGACAAGCCCCCGAGCACATTGTAGTCGAGAGTAGTAGTTCGAGTAGTCTTGAAGCCTCTTCGAGTAGTTCTTAAGTGTCCTCGAGTACTGCTTGGAGAAGTCTTCAATAGTACTTGAACTGCCACAAGGCTAGAAGGTGGTCCAGCTCATTTGCCTTGAAGTCGAGATTTATATGGAAGTGCGATTGCAAAATCGCACTCCATATGGAGTAGCCCCCGAGCCTTAGGTTGAGTTGTAGACTCTGGCTGAGGGTCAATCTTGATTCTGCTTCCGTCTTGAAAAAATCAACTGATGAGTGTAGCCTAGTAGCCCCCGAGCCTTGGAACGATTGAAGAATCAGTCCGAGGGTCTTCAGTGTTTGCGGAAGTCATCATTTGAGTAATCTTGTAGCATTTAGCCCCCGAGCTTATCACCAGGTGAGCCGTAGGAGCCATGTCGAGTAGTTATTGGTGCTGAGCCCCCGAGCTAGAGAGCTAGCGGAGACTTCCTGAGTTGTCATCGAGTAGTAATTTGGTGCGTAGCCCCCGAGTTTGGGAACTAGCCGCGCTGGTGGAGGTACACGGAGCGTCCTGGAAAGTCGTCGCCGAAGCTTGACCTGAAAGTAGAGATGCGTACATTATGTAGCATTTTTGTAGAAATTGAATCTACTAATGACAAATACAAATATGAATATAGATGTAAATGTCATGTGTCATGCTCTTGTTGTGGTCGTTAGGCGTAGAGTAGTTAGCCTGATGCGGTTTAGCGCCCAGTCTCTGTGGTCGCTGTTTAGCCATAGCCGCTGGGGGCGTGGAGGCATGACAGGAGAGCTGGTTTAAGCGCCCGGTCTCTGAGGATCTCGTTTAGCCATAGTCGCCGGGGACATGGAGGCATGACGGGAGAGCCGAGGCTTTGCGCGGATCAAGGTGTGTGCTACTAGAGCGAGACCATTAAGAGGTAGACGAAGGTAGTCGACATGGCGACAAGAGAGAGCGCGATTGCTCGTTGTTCCGCATGGCGGAGAGCGAGGATTGCGCGGTGCCTCCTCGGGGTGCGGCCGTTGTGCGCCTCCGGCACTCGGTACACGAAACGTCGTGGCAAGAGCCTCCTAATTTCGTGTACCAAACCCGTGACGGTCGGTCAACGATCCCCAAGGAATAGCGGCACGGTGTAGCTCTCTGCGCGGTAGCCGTCGAGAGGCGTACACGAAGTAGTCTTCGGCGTTGGTTCTCGTATTCGGAAAACAAGCCGAAGAAGAAATAATTATTGAAATAAGTGACTTAGCTTCATTCGAGGACGAGAGTCAACGAAGCCGTGGCGGTCGGTGATGGAGGCTGCGACGGTTGTTGCTTCGAAGTTGACTAGTCGGAGGTGGATCGACTAGTTGTTGATGTCGCGGGAGCCGTCCTCGACTAGTTTTCTAGTTGAAACCGAGTTGAGATGAGTAGTCGAAGTAGTCATACGCCCAGAAAACGACATCGTGGCGGCGTACGGCGTAGTCGATGTAGAGCCGCTGCGGCCGAGAGACGAGTACCCGTGGCGCACGGCAAGGTTGACGTAGAGCCCGTGCGGCCGGGTGACGAGTAGTTGCGGCACACGACAAAGTTGAGGTAGAGCCCGTGTGGCCGCGTGATGAGTACTCGCGGCGCACGACGCAGTTGTGTAGAGCCGATGCAGCCGTGAGACGATGTAGCCCTTCCCGTGTACACAAAGTTTGTTCATTGAGCAAAGATCTTGGAGTGACTTGATGATTGCTTGCATGCACGGACAGAAAAAAGCTCATAATTGCTCTTCACGCTGGTGCCATGAGAGCTTGCTGTAGCAGACGGCACGGGTGAGTGAGGAACAGTGATCGTAGACTGTCTCTTGCGTTCTTGGAACTCAGCAATAGTGCGATTACAGGTGTCTTGCTGCCTCTGCTTTGAACTCGATGCATGCTGTCGTGTTGGCAATTTTCTCTGATGAATTGAATTCTCAAAAGCATATGCAGGGCAGCAGTCAACTTCGATCTTGCAATCCGGCTCTGATTCGACTCCATCGTGAACTGGACAACACGTGGAGAGGCCGCATGGGATTCGGAGGACTTCGAACTCTATGCGAACTCGATGCAGACAACAATATCAAATCAGGGACTCGACGAGTTGTGAATCACGCCGAGCAGATCGATCTTGTTGTTGATGATAGGTCCTTCAAATTCGCTGATGATCCCGACGATGGCCCCACGGTGGGCGCCGCGTGTCGGTGTTTAAACCTCTCGACCTCCATGGGAGGTACCCGCAGCAAGGTAGAAGGTGGTGATCGCCATGATCCGGAACCCGAAGGTACGCGCGAGGACACAAGACACGAGATTTATACGGGTTCGGGTAGCCGGAGTAGCTACCCTACGTCTCGTTTGGAGTAGTATTGCGCCCCTGCGCTTGGTGTTGTTCCCCGGAGGGATTGTGGATGTTCTCCTAGGTATTCGGCCCTCTTTTATATAGTCCGGGGGGGCGGGTTCCTAGTCGGTTACAAGGCGGAGTCCTAGTAGGATTACAAAGAGTGAGTCCTAGTAGGAGTACAAGGGAATTCTAGTAGGAGTCCGTCTTCTACTCTTCTTCTTTGCATGAGTACCGGGGAGTATGCCCGACGGGCGGGGGCTCCTCCGACGGCGACTACCTCTGCTTAATTAATTTGTTCCTCTGTTAATGTGTTCTTCCAGTGTGCTTGTTGAATTTGTGATGGACTAGCTAGTAGATCCTCTGTATGTTCCTCCTGTGTGTATGTTGAACTTGTGATGAACTAGTAGATCTAAGAGACGCGGTAGATCAATCCATTGTCTCCTATTTTAGAAGGCATTGCAATGTCTATGGTAGCAGCTTATAATGAATTTGTTTGTGTCATTATATGGCAACAGTTCACAATGAATTGCAATGTGTATATATGCCAGAGTTATGCCAGAAATTTGTTACTCTTTTGTCTTAATAATCCACATTTCCTTTGCCTCATGCTTTGCAATGAAATGTCAACACATATGAATTGATGAATTTTTTGATGTGTGACACATTAAGATTTGTGACCCAATTGTCATTCCATTTATTCTTCATTCATACATTTAAGTTTTTCATATGTGACAAATTTACATTCTTCATCCACACGGATGAAGCAAAAGCACCACTTTTAACATCGAATTAATTCTTTGCAAGCATACATCCCTAGTAAAAACATCCAAATACTACACAAACAACAGCCACAATAATCAAGTTCATCTTCCAGATCACATTGTCCATCTTCTCCTCTAGTGCTTTCTTCCTCTGCTTGTCCTCCAGTGCTTGCCTCTGCTCGCCGCTCCCAATTTGACATTCCACTGAATCAACTACTTCATCGACCATGTCTGCCCAGTTCGACGGTCAAAAAACAATGACGCCAGCATCCTTCAGCATCTGGAGATACTCCTTGTGGAAACGATAAAATCCACAATTCTTGGCGTCTTTAACGAGAATCAAAAGCACATAAGAACCCTAACTCGGATTTGGGAGACACAACGGACTACTCTCCGAGTTCCTTGCACACTTGAAATAAAGACGACCGTGGTTTTCACCTTCCTTCTGTGTCCGCCCCTCCACCACCTGAGCCATACCACAGTATGGGCAAGGGACAAGTGGAAAGCCGCTTAGCTCACGGATTGGATCCAAGCCGATGGAGTGATTGTGGCTGCTCCGGCAACCTTGAACCCTGCTCCTCACATGTACACCTCCAGACGAATCGGCGTAGTGCGACATGTGCGTGACGGCGAGGAAGGACGGGCGGGCAGCGGCGGTGGAGCTCAGATCGGGGAAGAAGAAGGGGGCGGGGGTGGGGCGCGGGGGCGGATGCATATTCATTCGGCGGGGGCATTTCGACAATGGAGCACTTGTTGGCGATGATGGTTAGTGTACCACCATCGCCGGGGCGGACGCCGTCCGGGGGCATAATGGAACATTTATTGTCGACGATTGTTAGTCTACCCGTATCGCCTTTGTCGGTAGGGCGGGCTACGATTATCTTTTTTTATATAGGCTTCGACGCCGATGCGTGGGCCCGACACTATTTTTTCGAATTGAAACTTACTTCCCTCAAATATTATACCCCATAAATAGTACCAAAAAATTCGTAAAAAATACGAATAATTCATAGTTGGTAATTTAATATTTGAATAAAATATTAACAGCCACACTTGTCTAACCAAATTTCTTAAAATTAGAATTTTTATCTCTTGTTCACGATATAATAATTATAATAACGTCTTAGTGTGTTCTAAAAATTCTACAAATTGACTTGGCAACATAATTTAAGTCCCTCAGCTTGTCTACAAAAATTCAATTGGTTTCGAAAACAGAAGATTATACTTGTGTACAAATGTCTACATCTCTCACATAGTTTCTTAGAATGTTACTTCATCATTGAGATTTTCAACACTTTAAAACATGTTCGAACTCGTATGCATTTGAAATTTTAACATAACCTTATGTTCACCATAAGATTACGAAATGCAAAGTTTAATTAGTAATGGTTGTGTAAAACAAATATTAATTATATGTTGTACTTATAAGGAACAATATAAGGTGTATAAGCAACATCCAAGAAATGGAATTACATACGAAAAAATGTCATAAATGAATAGATGTTGATTTTAGAAAAATTCAAAAATAAATATCATCAAATTTGGATTACGATTGATGGAGAAAAACGTGATACAATATTTGATTGCAGATTAAAAAGGGGAAAAGCAAATTGTTCTTCATTCGAACAGACCTGGCCCCGCCCCTTCATTGGCGATGGGTGCTTGTTAATCATCGTATTATTTGCGCATCTGAACCTTTTTAATAAACGCTCCGCCCTGCCTTCCGCCTTCTAACCCCTTCTCCGACTTCCGCCTTCCTTGTCTCCATCGCGGCCTCGTCTCCATCGTAGGTATGGCCCGCGGCTCTAGGGGGAGGTTCGTAAGGAGGAGGCCCCGCGGTCACGTCCCCGTCCGTCTTCCTTGGTGTTGTCCGCCGCCCCCGCCAAGAGAGTTAGGTTTCGTGGTGACGAAGAGGAGTCGTCCCGGCACGCCGCCCTCGTGCGTCTTCCTCTACGCTCCATGGAAGAGGTCGGTTCTTCGTCGGGTCCCGGGGAGGAAGGTGTACACGCACGCAAGGGCCATGTTGGCGGACTCCAGCGACGCCAACCATGGAGAGGCAGGGTTTTTTTCCTCAACGCGAAGGAAGAAGTGGTCCACGCGCATTGAGGTGAGCGCGGACTCCTCCGGCAAGAACGACCCGAGCGAAGAGTGGTGCTGGTAGACCTCACCTCCTCCGGCGACGACTTTGGCAACAACTCCGGCGACGACTCCGGCAACAACTCCGGTGACGATTCTGAACACCATGAGGAAAGTTATGAAACCATCATGCACGAGATTTGTCCTTGGACCTTCACATCTTCACTGATCAATTGTTCTAATGCCTCAATTTCTATTTGTTGTAGGAAGTTGTTGCACATGACATTGACAGGATTTGGACTGAAATCAACAAACTCAAGGAATCAGCTGAAGAGAAGCAGGCAAGTTTTAAAACCAGTTAGAGCAAAAACAATTTTCTTGTAAATTACAACTGTTATGAAGCTTGCTTCAATATTATTTTTTCCTTTGTTTTAGGACCGTGTTGTTACTCATGATGACATTGACTACATCTGGAAAGGAATCGACAAGTAGGATGAGCAGCTTAAAGCCGCACAAAAGAGGCATGAGGTTGAACTTCTAAAGAAGAATGCTGAACTAGCAGAAAGAGTTGCAAAACTAGAGACAAGGCTAGCTGAACTTGAGGCAGCAGCACAAAAGAAGCCATCTAGCTAGCTAACTAGTTCCCTTGCAGCAACAATCTAGTTTGGTGATGTGCCCAGCTGTTGCAGTCTTATTTTGGTGATGTGCCCTGTTGATGCATTTCAGATGTGAATATGTTTGTTATGACTTAAGAGATAGTTTGCTTGGTGATGTGAACTACAGTACTCGTTTTAAGGCCCACACAAGCCCACTCGCGCTAGGTTAGTACATACTAGTAGGGAAGGATGCCTCCCTCACACAGTCTCCTCCCACTCTCCCCTCGCACCACCGCCGTCACTCCCCCCGCCTTCGTCCCCCTCACCTCCCCCATGCCGCGACCCACTCTACACCCCTTCGGCCGAGATGCGCGCTACACCATGCTCAGCGCGACGCGTACCACACCTCTGACAGCGAGATCTAGAGGAGGAGGGACCCAGCTGCGGCGGTGGCGGCGGCGGCGGCGACGACGACGACTAGGAGGAGGAGGGATCCAGCCACGAGGTCGACGCGAGGACAAGAACCTGGCGGCGAGCAGGTAGCGACGAGGAATAGAGATCCCTCCGCTTCGGCAATGCGAAGGTCAGTGGCGAATCTAGGATTTGAGTTTATGGTATGCCGCTCTAAAAATGTCTTATACAATTCGGTAAATGCATTCTACCAACTCGGTAATAATTGTAAAATTAACAACAATTCAGTAATAAGGTAATTTGGTATATTTGCTCGAGTTTATGGAATTAATCCAAACACGCTTTTGCAGCACACATGCGTTCAGGTAATCAACTATACAACATATGCGTGCTTATGGTTTTCTTTTTATATAAATGCGTATAATATACTTGTACTTGTGGGAAATGCAGGGTATGCCGTGGCTCCTTTGTATAAGTACATGTGGACATACTTAGTTGTCGATCATATACATACTTAGCATTTTCCTTTAGATTGACTCTTACATTTGGTTTTGCTCTTGTTCCTATGCACATCTGCACATTCTCTCCAAGTTGAATAAGTACCTCATCGGCAACCGAGGCAACTTCGCATCTTGCTCTTTAAAATGGTATGGTCGCTTTGCACGCACTAATTTTTTGTTATTGAATTTTCCATTTATGTTAATGGTTTACCAAGAACCAATGATATTACAATGGGCTAAAGTAGTTACCGTAATTCCCTTGACTATTAATTTACGGGATAATTCGACGAGGACTATAGACTCGTGCCACAAGATGAAGAATAGGGTTATGGCACTCCTAGTGCACAACAAGACCGGATGGGTGGGGCTCGGTGCCGTGGCGAGCGCCAAGGACATCCACAAAGTGTCCAATGACACAATGATAGTCACCGAGGTCGACATAATGGGGATGCCGGGACCATTGACTCAAAAGCGCGATTCGGGGCGCTTGCGGGGCTCGTTGCTAGACAAAAGATACTTTTGAACTTACCGGAAATCAAAGAACTAAGAAATGATGAAAAGTGGGACTTGTTTGATAAGCATGTGCGAAACTCGTCACACCCCGAAATTTCCAATTTCGGGATGTGAATAGAGAAAAATAATAAAACAACAATTTTCTCATAATTTTAAAACTTTTGCAACAATTATTTTTCTTTACGGAAATATAGTATAGGAAAAATACTTGTTTGATTTTCTAAATCAAATAAAAAGTTGTGAGTGTTGCATTCATGTCGATGCATCTTGGTGCTTCTTGAGTGCAAAAGGTTTCAAAAATGCGACTAGGTGCTGTCCAAACCCTTCCGAGAATTTTCCGGATTTTTCTGGAATTTATTCTCATTTTTCCCTAATCTTATTCTATTTATTAGAAGGCTCTAAAATCTTTTTCATGAGCACCAAATTCTTTATTTAGATTGTTCATGTCCCAATCTGTCTCGGGAAATTTTTCTAGAATTTTTGTGATTTTTGGAGTATTTTTCGTGCTTTAAAATAATTTACAATTTTTTCCGGGATTATTCTTCGCATTGGAAATAAATTCAGAAAAAAACAAAACCTTATCCTTCCCATCCGGGCCGAGCCCGAGGGCCCGACCCGCATCCCATCCGACCCAATCCACCCCCGGCCCGGCCCGCCGGGCCCGCAAAGGCCTATCTCGGCCGAAGGCCACAACAATCCCCCGGCTCGCGCCCATGGCCGCCGCCGGTGTATTTGGCGTGCGCGCCAAGCTGCGGGGGAGCCCCGCGCCCCCATAAAGCCGCGATCGAGCCTCCCGCGCGCCTCGCACTAGCTCGCCGCCGCCACCCTATCCCGCATGCGCGGCGCCGCCCGTAGCTCACCGGAACCGAGCCGAGCACCGCCGCCGCCGTGCAAATCGCGGTTGTGGAGTGCCGTTGGAGCAAGTCGTGAGCGCCGAGAGCTTTGCCGTGCCGATCCACGCCTCCTCCGCCGTTTCCCGTCGCGAACCGGCCACTAGAGCACCGCCGCCGCGTACAACCACCGTCGGCCGCCGCCGAGGTCCGCCGCCGGCCACCTTGCTTCGCCCTTCTCCGCCCGAGGTGAGCACGTCTCCGAGCTTCCCTCGATCTCCTCTCCCTTTTCCCCACCTTGATCGAGCCCGTGGCCGCTCCAACCGCCGGCGCCGCCGACGGCCGGACCTCCCCGTCTCGCCGTCCATGGCAGCCGCAGGTAGGGGATGAAGTGGCAACTTTGCACATAACCCCCTTGAGTTCTCCCGAATCTATTAGATCTAATCCGTGTCTTGCACTTTTCTTAAATATGTCCCTAGATCTATTAGATACCATAGATCTAGTCCACTCTGCAGCTTTTGCGCATATGTCCTCGAGTTTGTATACATAATTATGTATATGCCCCCGAGTTTTCGCGAGAAAAGTCCCCCGGAAGTTTCCAATCTCGGCAACTAGGTCCCTAATCTTGTTTTCTCTATATCTTCCACGTTTTAGCTCCGTTTTAATCTGTTCAAATTGCGTTAGGTTCGAAATAATGTAAAGCACACGTTAGTGGTTAGTTTTCATCATGTTTTGTTTTCTGAAAATAAAATTAATATTAATTTTGATTAATGTCTAGTTATAAACATGTCTTTCCTAAATAAAATCTATATAGATCTATACACCGTTTTTCATAATCAAATTTAATTTGATTAATGTTTCTCTCACATGCTTTCGTAAATAAAATCTAATTAGATCTTTTATCCGGTTTTTCATAAGTCAAGTATTAATTTGTTTAATGAATAATTAATCTTTTCTAATTAAAAGTTAATTAGATTTTTACATCGGCTTTTGTAATAAATATTAATTTGATTAATGCCAATACCATTATGTTTTTTATAATAATATGACATACTCGAATTACAAAGTTTCGATTAGAGGATTCATATAGTTTACCTTTTCTAAATTAAAATGTTTAATTGGTATAACTTATATATAAATATTTATAAGTAAAATTTGACTAGTTCTTTACTCCGATTTTGCAAATAACATGTAATTTTGCATTAATGTCAACATACGGTATTTTATTTCGAAATATCCTTTAAATGTTTTGTTAATTAAAATAAACCCAGCTCGTATAGTCTTTCATGTTCATAAATGCAAATCGTTCGTTAGACGTTCTTTGTCGACTCTATCTCGGTGTCTCTTTTGATCAAGTCTATCTCGAAGCTCTAAATCTTTCTAGTGTTTGCTCAAGCTCAAACCTTGTGCAACTAATCGGACCTTTCCTTCTAAGCACATTTTGTGTGCTTAGGTGATCCTTAGAATCAAACCTATTCTTTAGTGCATTCTTTTGAAGTCTTTCTTTTGATTGGTGTATTGTTCTTAGTTGCTTGTTTGTTTGCTTTGTATGTTCGTGCTCGATGATTGATGCGAGTAGAGTGAACGCTATTCGAGAAGCTTTGGAGAGCTTGAAGTTGAAGAATTCGAGCAACAACACTACTCGGTTACGGGCAAGTGTGCGGTTCATGTCCTAATAATTATTTAATCACTCATTGCATTGCTATGCATTAATTTTGATGGGTTCCTATTAAGGATGACTAGCCACTTTTGACCATTATCTTGAACCTGGTTTTAATTAATCCCGATGGTAGATGATGCTTAGTGTGCTCAACTCGGGTTGGTAATAATCAATATGGTTATCTATTTATGGTCTATGTTCATTTATGATAATTTTAATTGCAAGACCACCTTTGTTATGTTAATCGGAACATGGAGAACCACCCAGGAAAACAGTACAACCACAAGAACTAAACGGGCACTGGTCTTGGCTAAATAATTAGGAACTTTAGCTTGGGGTGATCTTACCTGATAAGGACAAGGGATCGGCCTGTACTGCGGGGTATGGACTCGCTCTAGCGGGGGTTGGGTGAGTTATTCTTCTTATGGTGGGGTATCGACCGCTAGGGGACTTTATACCTTGCTAACTCGATCCGGACCATGTGGGTCATAACTTGCTAGGGAACCTTTGTAAAGGCCATGTAGCGTCCCTATGCAACCACACCTCGGTAGTATGGTATGGTGCCCGATCGGCATCACATGGTTGGGTTCAAAGTTCTTCGGAGCTTTTACGCCGCTTGTGGTGAAAGTGTACAACCTCTCGCGAGTTTAAAACTAATCGACTAGCCGTGCTCACGGTCAAGAGCGTCCCGGATCCTCACATGATAATCAAACTTGAAGATGGACTTAAATCGTTACATCTGGTTATGTTGCCATATGCTTATGGCGTATCTCTTATCTTTATGCTTAATTGTGGGATGGTATATACTTATACTTGCTAGTAGTAAATAGTTGCTAATAAAACTTGACCAACTAAAAGTGCTAAATGCGTAGAGCCCGGTCCACTATAAAGCCTTTGCATTTATCTTTTCCCACACTTGCCGAGCACGACATGTGCTCACCCTTGCGATATACGTTGCTCGAAAGAGGAAGTCGCTACATGAAGATGACGTGAAGATGATGCGGAGCTAGGTGTACGCAACCCCCGGCCGATCGCCTATGAAGTTGGTGCCTTCGTTTCCGGATTAAGCGTAAACTCGATAATCTCCATTTTCTTAAGTGATATTGTTTCGTTATTCACTTATGTCAACTATATGCATGAAAATTGATCCTGGCATGCATATAGGTTTGCACTTGGTTTTCTTTGGAAAAACCGGTGTGACGAAACACTTGAAGTTCTAGGAAGATGCGAAACTGCATGCATTCAAGATTTTACCGGAAGACGGCAACCAAGGCATGGAGACAATTCAAATTTCAGCTTAGGCGAGATTTTATCAGAAAAGGACTTGAGCCATTTACAAGGCACCCGTTTATTGTCCCGAACGTGGGAAGGAGTTCATGAAACAGGCAGAAACCAAGCAAGCCTCATTTGCTAGTGTCAAGTTCAAAGAACTCCGAAGCCGGAACACAAGCGAGCACAACATGGGTCCAAGTGGTTATACTTTGAAACTAGAACAATGGGAGGAAGAGGACGGAAAAATTAGGCTGCAATGGTATCCCCAACCCATATGACGCCTACCCGGACAATCGTTCCAAGAATTAGCTACGAGCAAGGAGTAAGCTAGTGATCAAAGACCATGTTGCCGTGATAGTGTTCGACAACAAAGAGGCGAGAAAAATTGGTTGAGAACATCAAGGAGAAGATTGCATGTGCGGAATCTTCGGGAATGGCGGGGGTAGAGGGAGTATGATGTGCTAAGTTAGTGCTTGGGCCGCCCCGAACAACCGGGTCGTGTGTGTGGTGTCTCCGGCTACTAGGGCTGGAAGTATGCATGGCCTCGGCACGTTGACATGTACGGGAAGAGAGGAAGTGGATGAAGACCGACACATCGGTTGATACATAAAAGATAAAGGAACGAATCAAGCAAAAACGGTGGCCGAGATGCGGATGCGAACATGCGGATGCGAGAGGTGGTGTTGTCACCAATGTCCAATCGTGCAAGCCCTTCACCCGCCACACCGAAGAGCAGTTGTGTGTCCGCGGATGTAGGTTTGATTGATGGCCTTGCGAGTTGGTGACGGAGAGGTGCGCTGTGACGATCGTACACACAAAGACCTTATAGTCATGTTGACTAAACCCACACACTATGGCCTATGAATCACGTGGAGGGGGCTTCAATGTGAGGCTGCGCGTTGATCTTATTCATCCGGAGAGGAGACTACGCTACAAACAGTCCCCATTCATGAAGACTATGTTGTGGTTGAAGTGATCACCGTATATACTATCTTTGTGGATGAACTGTTGGAATACCCCCTTAATGACGAGGTGATGAAACTCAAACAAGCTCAAGGACGAGAGGTTACGGTGGAGAAGGTGTCGGATTGACATCAAAGGAGCACCAATGTATATATCTCGTTCACGAGGCTATTGTACATATTCCTTGTAGTTCACACGGTACGGATAGGTTCCCTCCTCGGATGGTTCCCCTCCTCCTCCTCCTCCCCCTCCTCAATCCCCACACATTCCATCCCCACATCCGGAAGGTACACAAAATATTCCATCCCCACCTACTCCTAGTCCCGAAAAAACGAGAAAAACTTGCATCCCACATCCACAAGAGACACCAAATATTCCATCCCCACCACCACGCCCACCACCTCCTCCTTCTTCTCCTCCTCATGAAACAACAAAACCTACACCCGCAAATGGAAGTGCTCAAAACAATCATGCCAAAGCAGGTACATCTGGGCCTAATACCTCTGTAGTAGGTCCTTGTGAGACACCACTTGGCAAAAAAGCCCTTAAGAAACCTTCAGCCATTTCACATCAGCAAGGAAAGAAACTTGCCGAAAATAATATCTCTACACCACGTACAACAGGCAAGAAATCCCTTGAGAAACCTTCAGCCATTTCAAAGCTGCAAGAAGAGAAACTTGCCAAAAATAAAAGCTCTACACCACCTACAGCAGGCAAGCAAGCCCTTAAGAAACCTTCTTCAGCCATCTCAAAGTAGCAGGAAAAGGAAATTGCTATAAAAAAACCTCTAAGAGGCCTACTAGAAAGCGATCTAAAAGAAACACCAAGAATAATTGTTGGTATATGACTAACCCAAAGCAATCTAAGAGTGACACCGAGAAGAATCCTTGGGCTATGGTTAACCCAAATTACAAATTCGGAAAGAGCCTTCT
Source organism: Cenchrus americanus (assembly GCA_947561735.1). Lineage (NCBI taxonomy): Eukaryota > Viridiplantae > Streptophyta > Magnoliopsida > Poales > Poaceae > Cenchrus > Cenchrus americanus. The sequence goes on along the minus strand of OX387242.1, from coordinate 38,216,569 downwards.
CAGTGATGGTGATCTCAAAAAGGTTGCTTCTTTTACCAGAAAGCTCCACACATTCTACACGCAATGTGGTATGTTAGATGATGATTCTCAAATTATTGTCGCACTTCGGCCTGGGACCAATGCATGGCTGAAGAGAGATGAATAGTCAAACTAACTCCAGCTACTACCAGTGCAACTCAGTGATTTGTACGATCTCTTCAAGTTGGATGCTTTGGATCTGACACTTCTCTGCTGCTTCATCGAGTAAGTTTCTTGAAAATTTACTCTGCTTCTCACTAATCACATCCTCTATCGAAATGTGCTTTTTGCCTCACATCATCTTTATTACCATGTATTTTGCCTCCTTACACTTTGTTTTTTCTTACTAATAGGAATATGACTGTAGAAGTTGAGAACAAGGTCCCTGCAGTTGGCTACCTTGATCCTGAATGCCTTTGCTCGACAATGTTGAACAACACGGATAACACTCTTGCTTTGTCTATGTCCTATATGCTGAATACCTTCAAACTATATGCTACAAAGAATTTAATGGTTACCGCTTATCTCAGTACGAACCATTAGATTGCGGCGGCGATCGTTTCGAAGCAGCGGAAGGTCTACTATCTTGATTCATTGAAGAAAATTAATACTAATGCTGGCCCTTTCGAGCTAATCATTAATGAGTAAGTTATTTCTTTCTTGACCTACGGATGTTCCTCAACAAACTATACGAGTATATTAATTAATAGTGTCCTAACCATTGTTGATTGTTTCGTTGTAGGGCTTGGGAACGTTACTGCAAAGAAAAGTTCTCGTGCCTTGGCGCCTTGAAACACGTCAAAGATGTTAAGGTACATACCAATTATTTCCTTCCTATAGAAGCTAGTACTAAAGCTTGAGTTTATTTCTTCCCTATCACCACTATTTTTCTTTGTACATTTATTGCGGTGCCACCAACAACCTCTCGGATCTAGACTCGCGGCTTCGTTGTGCCTATCACATGCTTCGATTAAAAGAAAGCACCCCACATATGGAGGTACTTTATTGGGATCTTCATTTGTTAAACCTGCAACCGAGCACGGTTATTGCTTATTAGCACCGCACATGTTTGGTAACCACCTATATATGTGTGCTTTACCGGTGACATTGTTATATCCCGAGCTTAGGGCTAGAAGAACATCCTCTCGACAAATCATTACGGCGGATGTTCATGATAGAATTGCCAAATTCCTCATGGAACAGGTGATCATAGCCGGAGGAAAATTTTATCTTGATGACGCCGTGTGGGCGAGGTTATGTATGGTGACTAGGAAATTTTTGCATTCCTCCTTGTCCATGAATTTTTACATTCCTCCTTGTCCATGAGTTTTTACATTCCTCCTTGTCCATGAATTTTTGTGATATTGTTGCATTCCTCCTTGTGAGATGCATTTCCTACTTGTGAGATGATGATGCTGAATTTTGTCATATGATGCATGTGAATTGTGGATTCTGTGAATTTGGACGCTGGATCTAATTTCTGTGAATTTAGTCATATCCTGGCTGGTTCCAAGATGTAGCCCCTGATGGCTGCGAAATCCTGGCTGGATCTAGGATGCGGCCGACAAGCGAGCAACGAGAGTTACTTGTAGGGGTGGCCTACATATCTGTAACATGTGTTAATTAAAGCTCGTTACAAACACTGACCACTGAGTAACGGGCTACAATTGGAACACCCGTTACAAACTTCACAACAAAGTAGGGCACCGTAAAAGCTCGTTACCAATACTGACTGGTGGGCCCCACAACGTGGCCCGTTCGTTGAGACATCGGAGACGCAGGTTCACCACACGCGTCTCTGATATTGATTTCACAGTAACGGGCTTTGTTTTGGTGCCCGTTACCAAAGTTCCCTGTGGGCCTAGAGAAACAATCATTTTCACGTGACCAGTGGCTAATTGTGGTAATTGCTGTTGTTTTATGCCTGTTACGAATATGTGTTATCAGTAACGGGCATCTGCCCGTTACCTTTCTTGGCTTATTTGTAACACTTGATCGGTAACGGGCGCATTGCCCATTACCAAAGGCAATCTATGCCCATTACCAAAGCCAGTTTTTCATGTAGTGAGCACCATTGAGTCCTTCGTAGTCCACCTCCCATCTATAGAAACCGTAGGACTCCCCATAGATTCTCGGGAGGTTCCCTTTACTAAGTGTGCCTTCAGACAATCACCCAATAAGAACAATATAGACATAGCTCGTGAGGATAAGAGCCAGACATCCTTAAGTTTTCCTTATCTCTCTTTCTATACAGTCCTTGATAGCTACTCAGTTGATTAGTTATATATCTCAGATACTCTATTTACCATTCTCTCTGTGGATTCGATATTTAAAACCCTCTCACGGGTGGAATGATCACCGGTATCCGTGCGCTTGCGGATTATCCATCATAATATTTCTGTAGGCTTAACAAATCCCAACAGTAGTCAAGGGACCCTTCTTCCCTTAAGTGTGAACCCAAGGTATCGAATCCGTGGAACAATCGTCACACTTGTTTTTCCAAAGAAAAGCAAGTGCAAACCTATATGCATGCCAGGATCAAGTTTCATGCATACAGTGACATATAAGTGAATACAGAAATAGTATCACGTATGAAAAAGAGAGATTAGTAGAGATTTACGCTTAATCCTAGAAAGGAAGGCTCCAAACATCACAAGCAGCCGACTGGGGGTTGTGTACGCCTAGAACTCAGCAACATCTTCAACAGACTCCAAAGTAGCTTCCTCTTTCTGAGCAACATTGTTTATAGCAAGGGTGAGCACTTATCGTACTCAGCAAGTGTGGGGAAAGGATGAATGCAAAGGCTTTATAGTGGACTGGGCTATAAGCATCTAGCATTTTAGTTGGTCAAATTTTATTAGAACCTGATTACTAATAAAGTATAAGTTTATACCGACCCACATTAAGCATAAGGTAGGACATACACCATAAGTATATGGCAAGCATAGCCATAACCACAATTTAAGTCCATTCTCAAGTTCAATTATCATGTGAGGGTCCAGCCCGCTCTTGACTGTGAGCACGACTAATCGATTAGTTTTACACTCTGCAGAGGTTGTACACTTTCACCACAAGTCACGTAAAAACTCCGAAGAGCTTTAGACCCAACCATGCGATGCTATCTAGGCATCATACCACACTACCGAGGTGTGATTGCATAGGAATGCTACGAGGCCTTCACAAAGATTCCCCAATGTAAAACAACCCGCGAAGGTTCCGAGTCGTTGCAGAGTATAAAGTCCCATAGTAGGTACCGTGTCTTAGAAAAGCCCAACTCCCTACTAAAGCAAATTTATACCCCACTGGGGCTCCCCCTTGCCCTTATCAGGTAAGGTCATCCAAGCACTAGAGTCCCTAATTACTCAGCCAAGGTAGAGCCATATGCCTTGTGGTTGTACCGGTTTTCTGGGTGGTTCTCCATGTTCCGATTAATGCATAGTGATCTTGTATTAAGCAACCAGAGATATATAACATAAAGATAAAACATGTTCATCGTTAATGTTCATTATTACCACCATAACCCAGGTATAACAACTAAGAATAGCTACCCAACATGAATGTAAACCAAGGTTGTCATGGAATGATATTGAAAACTAGGATGAACCTTATTGGGACCCATCAAATTAAATGCAAGCATATGCAACAGTGATTTCTAAAGTTATTAGGACAAAAGCACAAGGACACACTTGCCTTTAACCAAAGTAGTTGTTCCTCAGATTATCTTCACCTTTAAGCTCTTCAAACTTCTCGATCAACGTTCCTTCTACTCGCATCAAACATCAGGCACAAGCATACACAAAGCAAAGAAGAAAACTAAGAACAATGCACCACTCAAAAGAAAAGCTTGAAAAGAACGCACTAAAGGATATAGATCGATTATATGGATCACTAAAGCACACAAACCGTGCTTTAGAAAAGAAAGGCTTGGTTAGGTTTAAAGAGATTGTGGAAGGCTGAGCAAGGAGCGGAAAGATCACACTGAGATAGAGAGCTTTCATAAAAGAACATCTACTGATTAATTTGTTCCGATGAGAGAACAACTATGAGCTAGGTTTATTTTAATTAGCAAAAGTATGCAAAGGATATTTCATAAAGAAAATACCCTAAGTTGGAATTAAAGCAAATTAAACTTTATTTACAAAACTGGTGTAAAGAAATAGTCAAGTTTTATTTACAAAGATTCATATATAGATCATACCAATTAAACATTTAATTTTAGAAAAACTAAACTATATGAATCCCTTAATCGAAACTTTGTAATTCGAGTTGATCATATTATTATTAAAAACATTATGGCATTGGCATTAATCAAATTAACATCTGTTATAAAAACCAATGTAAAAGCCTAATCAAATTTTAATTAGAAAAGGTTAATTAACTATTAATCAAATTAACATTTGGTTTATGAAAAACCGAGATAAGGATCTAATTAAATTTTATTCAGAAAAACATGTGAAATAAACATTACTCAAATTAATATTGATTCCGAAAAAACGGTCTATAACACTATATAAATTTTATTTGGAAAAGACATGTTTATGAAGCATTAATCAAAATTAATATCAAATTAATTTTTAGAAAAAAAACATGATGAAAAGTCACTTCTAACATGTACTTTACATGATTATATCCTAACGCAACTTGAACGGATTAAAACGGAGCTAAAACAAAAATTTTATGAGCAAAACAAGATTAAAAGGACCTAGTTGTGATTAACCATAGATCTCAGGGGTTAGCAGAGAATATCTGCAAGACACATTGAATAGTGCTCGCGAATAGATCTAAGATCAGGGTTAGATCTGTAAAATACTCGGGTGGGGTTTATGTGTGAAAGGTAGGATCTTCCTAGGGGGTTTTCTGCAGATTGGCCAAGACACAAAAGATAGGCTAAGGGTTAAAGGGTTCCTCAAGGGCTAAAAAGAAAAACCACCCCATCTTCTTCAACCTTCGGTTTAGGGACGAACAGAAGTTCCTCACGCACAGGAACTTCCTCCTGGCGCATTAAATTCGTGGGGTTCCGGACAGCTAGGCGCTTGAGTGAAATACAAAACAGACAAAGGAGATCGAGGGGATCGCGATGGTGTGCTCACCAGCATGGGAGACGAATGGGAGGTGGCCAGATTTTGGATGGTGGCAGATGGTTGACCGGCAGACAAGAGCTTGGGGCGGCCAAATCGCCGACGACCTGGGCATCAAGGGGCACGAGTGAGCGGCATACGGGGTAGAGGAGAGGTAGGGGACCATGAGGAAGTGCTCACCGGGGTGGGGATGGCAGGGGAGCGGCCGGATACCCACCGGCGACGGAAGCTCGGGCGGCCGACTCTGGGTTCCATGGGCGGCGTCGCTTCGGTGGCTGGCTCACAATTTTTAGAGGTTCAGCAGCTTCGTCTTGTCATCGCGCAGCTCCTGGTAGTCGCGGCTTTTCTCATCGGTGCTTCCTTGCGTCGAATCGACGACGGCCAGTGGCGAGGCAGGTGGTGACGACGCGAGCAGAGGCAGCGCTAGGCGAGGAGAGGTGGCGGCTGGCTAGGGCACGCGGGGCCGGGTGGCGGCGCCTTAAATAGGGCCAAGGTGGTGGTTGTCTTGGCGTGCGGGCCAAGGGAAGCGCGACGCGGAGGCAAACACGTCTGCGGCTAGGACTCTAGCTGGAGTCCAGCTTTGGCACAGCACGAGGTAAGAGATGACAGGTGTGGCCCACCTGTCGGTGACCGCGAGGGAGGGAGGTGAAGAGTGCCGCGGCTGGGCCGGAAGCGAGTGCGGGTCGAGCCTTCGGGCTCGGCCCAGTAGGAAAGGATAGAGATTTTTTTAATTATCCGAAATCATTTTTAACGCAAAAACAAATTCCAGAAAATCCTAAATATGTTTTCAAACCACGAAAAATGCTCAGAAAATTATAAAAATTCCAGAAAAATTCCCAGAGATAGATTGAATCATGAACATCCAAATAAAGTATTTGGTGCTCATGAAAAAGATTTTAGAGCCTTCTAATAAATAGAATAACCTCAGGGAAAAAAGGAGAATAAATTCCAGAAAAAATCCGGAAAATTTTCACAAGGATTTGGACAACACCTAAACGCATTTTTGAAACCTTTTGCACTCAAGAAGCACCAAGATGCATAGGCATGAATGCAACACACATAACCATTTATTTGATTCAAAAAATCAAAAAAGGATTTTTCCTATATATACTTCCTATAAAGACAATAAATGTTGGCAAATTTTTTAAATTATGAGAAAATTGTTATTTTAATTTTCATCTTATTCACATCCTGAAATTTGGAAATTTCAGGATGTGACAACAATGTGTAACGCAAGATCCAATCTAATAAAGCTAAGAACACTTTGATTATCAAAAGGGGTTTTGCATCTAATCTAAGCAAACACCAAGAAAACCAATCTAATCTAAGAAACACCAGATGTAGAAAGAGATAGAGAGGGATAGGTAAAACCAATCTAGAGAGATTGGATCAAGCACTTGTTGAAATTCCAAGCATAGATGAACAAAGCAAATTGAATCTCATAAAAAGCCTCTTTAAATCGCAGCTTCTTTTCCAACTCCAAATATGCCTACCTTTTGGAGCCACCGTTCTGTCACAATGCACTCCTATTCGTGCGGGTTAGCCTAGGGCGAGTCCAAAGTACAAGATGAAAACGCTCGGTAGGTCAGGTATGCACCTCTAGCCACCATGGCTACAAGAATATCCTATGCAATCTATCCGGAATAGATTGGAGAATAAGACAACCCAAGTGAAGACAAAGTTGTAGAGAAAACACTTGATCGCTGGAAATCGGATTTAATCTTGCAAATTCAACATGAAAGCATAATACATGGACAAGATCACCATAGGGATCCTACCTTAACCTTGATCCTAGCTCCAAGAACTCCGACGTGGTCTTGCATGCAAGGTTCCCACGTCGGCTAGGGAAACCCTAGTCAACCATCTCGACCCTCACCTCTCTGAAATGGTGTCCCTTCCTTCTCTGCTCCTTGGTGCCGAATGGCGAATGAATTGATTCGTGGCTCTTGGCAGGGGGACTATAAATAATCCGAGGGGCATCTAGATCAAAGGGGGCGCCGAACCGGGCCCGGAATGGGCTGGGCTAACCGGTCTGGGCCCATTTCGGCCCAGTTCGGCCCCGTCTTCCTCCCGGTTGCTTCTCGTGTCTTCTGGAACTTTCCACTTCTTGCATGTGGGCCCTTGACGTCAGTTTCTCTACGGTTTGAATAGGGCTCCTTGTCGCGCAAGCTTCAACATTTTCTGTCCAGGTCCTCGGAGTTTCACAGCTTCACGCTTCGTTCCTTGGGCCACTTGGAGTCATGTTCACTTCGTATCTTGACTTGGGCCGAGCTTCATGATCCTCTCACAAAGTGCTTGAGATGAACTTTCCCGGGAAGTCTCCCTTTTAGTGTTAAAACCCTACATAAACAATAAACTCCAAAAACCACATGCGAGTGCGAACTTGACATATCATGAGGGTTAGGATCATTAGTTTGGATATTAAATCAATGCCAACACTAAAGGGAAACTCATGGCTAGGTTGACGGAAATTCACCATTAACATCTCCCCCATGCTTAAACCTTGCTCGTCCTCGAGTATGCCTTCGATGGATATCAGTGTTGCTCTTCATTGTTCAAATCCTGCACTTGATCATACACGAGAAAACATAATGCTCTCTAAATTTATATTTGTTAAAGTTTCATAGTGTACTAGCCTTTATCCCTACAGAGGGTGGATATCAATTAAGCTCTTCCCACAAGTAATTAGTCATGCTCCCAAATTTCAAATGAATCTCAGAAATTTTGAAATAAAGTAAAAGATGAAGAAAAGAGCTAAACCAAGTTCAAAAATTTAAACCACCTTGCATCTTTATGAGGACCGGGAGCGTCCCGGTGGTCGATGGATGACCGCTCCTCGGTGATGAGTGATTGACAACGGGTGTTGGACCGACTCTTGGCTTAGTGCGCGGTGTAGGCCGCGGCCTAGTTCGTGTTGTTGCGGGGTGAAGAACGGGCGCGAAAGGTCTTCGGCCTTGAGGGGCCTCCGGGAGATGGAGAGACAAGTAGGCTCGGTTCGAGGGACCGGTGGACGGCGGGACCGGGTGCGGGCCACATGGTGGCGACACGAGCAAGACGAAGTCATGGACAATCGAGCCGGTGCATGGTGGCGGTCGAGTCAAGTGGTTTGGCGGGAGGCCGGACCGAGCACGCGGGGGTTTGGTGGTTTGACCACAAAACCATCGGAGGACAGTTTCTTGGTTTGGGCCTCAAAACCAAGTCTGAAGGCCAAACACGACGGAGATGGGATCCGGGCGTGTCGGGAAGCTTCGAGGCGGAGGACACGCGGCGGGATCGCATGGCTTGCGTCGGGAGGACGCGGGGTGCGGCAAAGGCGTGGCCGTCCGATGGCAAGACCCACAAACATTACCTAAATGCCCCTACGTGGGTTGTATCGCCAGTAGTTAAGTTAGGGGTAGTCGAGTCATTTACCACTCCGGCGGGACCTGATATATAAGCCATGAGTGTGTGTGGATGGCTCTCTCTCTCCGCGACTTAGGGTTTCATTTCCCCCCTCCTCTTTCTCATTTTCGTAGCTATTTTTCTTCCATTTTCTCTAGGCTAGCATGAGAGCTTCATGAGAGATTTGTTGAGAGGGATGGATGCTAGGGCGGCATGCTAGACCTTGTGAATCTTTCTTGGTTTGTATAGAAGATTCAGGGTTGTGTTTTCGTGGCCTTTTTGTGCTTGTTTTCGTGCCTTTGTTCCCGGTTCGATTCCGCGGATTTGAGTGGGTTTCTCCCCGGATTTCTTTGAGGGACACATGGATAGATGTCTCGTGCATCTTTGTGATTGATCTTGTGCCCTCAAACACGGAAACCACTTGGATTTGTAGTTTTTCGTTCGGTGCTCGAGCTTTTGGTAGTGCTCAAAGGATTCATGATTCCCGGTGGTTTAGGGAGTTAGGAGGCAAGATTTTTGGGCTATAGCATCCTTGTGTGACGCTTTTCAAGTCCCCAAACCCTTGTCTCCATGGCTTCAACCGTTTGGGAAATCCGATGATGATTTGGGGGAGTTGACTTTCGGGGGTCGGGCATGTTTCGCTCTGTCCGCACCCTGGCGGACGGTCCGCGGGGTGCGGGTGGACGGTCCGCGCGGCTAGGGTTTGTCGCGTGTTCGTCGTGTTCTTGCACACCTTTGTTTTCGATCCGTTTTGGTTTTTGGTTTTTGTTGCGACCGGTTTGCGGACGGTCGGGCTTGAGTAGCGGACGGTCCGCGGGTGGCGCGGACGGTCCGCCGGCCTCGGCGGACGGTCCGTTTTTCTTGGGTCGCTTCGGTGTTCTCCGTGCTTTAACGGACGGTCCGCGGTGTAGGGCCCGGACGGTCCGCGGGGTTGGCGCGGACGGTCCGCGAGGGCGGCCGGACGGTCCGCGAGGCTGCGCGGACGGTCCGCCCCTCTGGCCGGACGGTCCGCCGAGCTCGTGTGCTTTGCTTCTTGGTTCGATTCCTCCCTCCCTTTCTAGTGCTTCCGCGTGTGCTTCTAGGAATCGTTCCTAAGGCTAGAGGTTGATCCATAACCTCGTGGTCTTGGCGATTGGTGCGTGATTCGATCCATCGCTTGTGTGTGACCGGGGTTTGTCTAGGGTATAGGCCGGATTCTTTTGGAAGAATTTTTACCGGCTCCTATTCACTCCCCCCTCTCTAGTCGCCATCTGATCCTTCAATTGGTATCAGAGCTTGGTGCCGATTCTTTGCGACTTTGACAAGTCCCGAATCCTAAGATGGCGTACGTTGAGCGGGGCGGTCCGCCGCACTTCGATGGCAAGGGTTACCACAAGTGGGCGGCTCGTATGATGATCTTTCTTCGTGGAAAGTCGTTGGATTTCATTGTGCTTGACAAGACCTATGCTATTCCGGTCAACATCCATACTCTTATGGTGACCGATGCCGGTTCTAAGGCCAAGTATGAGGCTAATGCAAAAGCCGTTGATCACTTGGTCCGGAGCTTGTGTGATCCTGAGTTTGAGCGTGTTCGCTATTTGAATCTTGCTTGGCAAATTTGGGAGAAGTTGTTGGTTGCTCACGGTGGTGATAACCATGTGAAGGCTCGCCTCTTTGTCTCTTACCGGATGCAATATGAGAATTCCACTCCACTTCCGGTGAGGACATTGATGCAATGTTTCGAGAGGTTCACCGCCATCGTGAACAACGGAAGGCTAATGTTGAGGATTTTCCGTACACCGAGCATGATCGGGCTTTGAAGCTCTTGCATGTCTTGGACCCGAATGTTTGGGGTGCTAAGGTTGAGGCCATCAAGGAGTCCGGGCATTATTTGACTATTGAGTTGGATGACCTCTTTTCTAAGCTCAAGTCGGTGAGGTTGATAGGAAGTTGCAATCCAAGCATGAGGGCTCGACCGACCATAGTCTTGCTCTTGTGGGTGGATCAAAGGGCAAATCTAACCCTTCCCGTCGACGCTTTTCCTTGTCTTCTCTCATGTCCTTTCCGGATGAGGAGTTTGATGTCTTTGGGCGAGGAGGAGCCGGCCTTGCTCTCAAGAAGGTTTGAACGACTACACGAGAGTCGGAGGAATGCAAGGCGGAGCTCAGGGACGTGCTACAAGTGTGGCAAGCGTGGCCACTTCATCGCCGAGTGCCCGGAAGCGGGAGGAGAACAAGTACAAGGTGAACGAGTACAAGGCACACCCGAGGCGTGAAGACAAGTACTCCTCCAAGGGCAAGCACTTCAACAAGTCCAAGAGCAAGGACAAGGACAAGCGGCGACCGAGCAAGAGCAGCTACAAAAAGAACAAGGCAAGAGCGATGGTGGCCGGTGCGAGCGACGTTGACTCAAGCTCAAGCGAGGAGCGAGTCAAGCTCAAGCGGCGAAGATGAAGACGCCGGGAGGCGCAATGGCAAGAAGAGTGCAAGCCGGAACCTCAGCGGGTTGAGCTGTGTGGCGCTTGAGGGCTTTTGTGGCATGGCCCATAGCTCAAGCGGCAAGAAGAGCGAGAAGGAAGACGGCGACCCCGACTCGGAGGATGAGGTAAACCGTGACCCCGACTCTCTCGCTTGCCGAGATTGCTAGGTTGAATGGTTTGCTTGACAACCGAGATAGTGTGCTTAGAGATGCCAAAAAGATGAGGAAAGATCTTAGGGCACAACTTGAGAATGCTAGTGAGAAAGTAGGAGAGCTAGAGTCAAAATTGCTTGAATTGAAACTTGAGAATGACTCTTTGAAACTTGCTCCTACTACTCCTGATGATGTTGAATGTGTTGAGTGTGATGCATGGCCGAATGAGATTAAACTCGCTTAATGAGAAGAATGCTTCCACTTTGGCTAAACTAGATGCTCTTAGGACCGAGTATGATGAGCTTAAGGCTAGACCTACTTTGCTTGGTGCTTGCAAATCATGTCCTACTATGCATGCTAAGCTTGTTGATGCTCGTTCTACCATTAGTTCTTTGGAAGCATCCTTGAAATCTCCCCGTTGTCAATGCATGCACTAGCCGTGATGAAGTTACTCGCGCAATCTTGAACTTACTTCCCGTTTGGATGTCATCTATGAGGAGAATGACTATTTGAGGAAGGTGTTGGGTTGGTTGTCCGGGCAGGAACCTCAATTGAAAATCATGATTGAGGAGTTCAAGAGAGCCGATGGTCGTGGTTTGGGTTTTGAGAAGTTGGGTGAGAAAGTGGGAGAGAACAAGGGGGGAGAGTGTGTATGAGAAGTGTGTTGAGTCTAACCCCGAGTTTGAGGTGATCGGAGAGATCCAAGTCCCACTTCCAAAAGCACCCAAGAACTCTTTCACACCAAAGCCCAACCACCTTTGCAACAAGCTTGACACAACCCAAGATCCACCCAAATTTCCACCTAAGACAAATGACTTCCAGAAACCGGTGAAGTTTGTGGGTGAGAAGGGTGAGAAGCCTAGAGGGAAGCTAGAGCCAAAACCAAAACCCATCCCCTTTAGGTGTGAGTATTGTGGCAAGGATAGGCATCTTGCAGAGTTTTGCTACAAGAGGAAGAGGGATGAGAGGCTTGCTAGGGAGCAAGCGAACCAGGACAGGTATCACCAGTCTCATGGTATTCCCGAGCCTAAAGTGCCACTTCCAAGGGGTGTGGGAAGTGTGAGGAGTGTTGGCGGGGTTCCCACGGAGAGGTGGTGGTGAGAGGTTTGTCGGGAGAGATGATGGTGTGCGTGCTTGGTGAGAGGTTTGGTCGGGCTCGTGGTGGTTTTGCCGGACGTCCTCCTACTCGTCCTCGGTACGGGTTTAGGGGAGATGATCGCAGCTTTGGGTTCCGGAGGAACTACGGACCACGTTTTCCCCCTCGTGGTGCTCGTACTCCTCCCATGGGACATGGGAAGCTTGGTGGCAAGGGAATGATGTTTGCTAACCCCTCTTTTGAGCGAGATGGCTCGACACTTTGGTTTAACTTTCTTTGTGCTAACCCCGGTGTCGAGTCGCTAGCTCACTCTCGTTCTTGTTTTTGACTACGGGCGGGGAGGCTTGGAGAACATTTGGTTGATCGACTCCGGATGTTCTCGACACATGACCGGAGATAAGAAGTGGTTCTCCAGCCTCACCCCAGTGAAGGAAAAGATGTACATCACTTTTGGGGACAATGGACGAGGAAGGGTACTTTCGAGAGGGTGTTGTGCATGTGAGTGACAAGGTAACGTTGAAGAGAGTGGCTCTTGTGAAGTCTTTGGGTTTCAATTTGCTTTCGGTTTCTCGGTTGCTTGATGAAGGTTTTGAGGTGCGTTTCAAGTCCGGCGAGTCTCGTTTGCTTGATTCTCGAGGTGATCTTGTCCGTATGATCATCCCCGAGGGTCGGATTTTCGTGGCTGATTTCTCTCGTTCTTTGGGTCATGCTCGCCTGTTTGATGGCCGGTCCATCTTCGATTTGTGGAAATGGCATAGGCGGTTGGGACACTTGAGCTTTGATTTGGTTTCCCCGCTTGAGTGGTCTTGACCTTGTCCGAGGATTGCCGAGGTTGAAGCTTGAGAAGGATTTGGTTTGTGCTCCTTGTAGGCATGGTAAGATGGTAGCCACTCCCCATCCACCCCGACCGATGTCATGACCGAGCGTCCGACGAACCGTTGCATATGGACCTTGTTGGGCCGGCTCGACTTCGCTCGGTGGGTGGGAAGTGGTATGTCCTTATTGTGGTGGACGATTACTCTCGCTATACCCGGGTGTTCTTCTTGGAGGATAAGAGTGAGACATTTGGTTTTGTTCGAGATCCGATCGTGAGGTTGAAAAACGAGAGGCATGGGAATGCTATTAGAGCTATCCATAGTGATAATGGCTGCGAGTTCAAGAACTCTCGTTTTGATGCCTTTTGTCGTGATCTAGGTCTTGAACATCGGTATTCGACCCCTTATGTGCCCCCTCAAAATGGAGTCGTGGAAAGGAAAAATCGGACTCTTTGTGAGATGGCTAGGACGATGCTCGATGAGCACGGGACTCCTAGGAGGTATTGGGCCGAGGCGGTCAATACGGCTTGTCATGTTTCCAACAAGATTTTATTGCGTGCTTTTAAAGAAGAAGACCTGTTATGAGCCGATGCATGGTCGGGCACCCAAGGTGAGTCATTTCCGAGTCTTTGGCTGCAAGTGCTTTATTCCGAAGAAGGGAAAACTCGACAAGTTTGAGGCTAGGTCTAGTGATGGTATTTTCTTTGGATATGCTAACCACTCTAGAGCCTATAAGGTGCTTAACCTTGAGACTAACAAAATCATGGAGACTTGCAAGGTAATCTTCGACGAGACAATGCCATGTACCTCTCTTGGCTTTGAATGTGCGGGTGATGAGGAGATGGCCGAGGACCTCTTTGAAGAGGAGAAGGACGAAGCCGGAGATGATGATGGGGAGAACCATGCGCCCGAAGCCGAGTGTGTACCCACTACTTCCCCTACGACCACTATGGAGCGTGGACCGTCTACTTCATGGACAACGACGGTGCAACAAGAGGACCAAGGAGAGAAGGCGAAGTTGAGGGGGAGGTAGTCTCAAGGCGTGAGGCTCCCCGGCGGATTCAAGAAGTGCATCCCCCGTCGAAAATCATTGGGAACATCTATGAACGCACTACACGGTCGAGGTCCGGGAATTCCTCTCATTTTGCTCATGCTTGCTTTTGTTGCCACTTTTGAGCCCAAGGACATTGGACATGCTTTATCCGATGCAAACCGGGTCAATTCTATGCATGAGGAGTTGGAAAACTTTGAGAGGAACCGTGTGTGGGAGTTAGTTGAACCACCTCCAAATTTCCATCCCATAGGAACCAAGTGGGTTTGGAAGAACAAGAGGGAGAGAATGGGATGGTTGTGAGGAACAAGTCCGGACTTGTTGCTCGGGGGTTTAGTCGAAGGAGGGGATCGACTATGAGGAGACCTTTGCTCCCGTGGCCCGTCTTGAGGCAATTCGAATCCTTCTAGCCTTTGCCGTGGCTAAAGGGTTCAAGTTGTTTCGGATGGACGTGAAGAGTGCTTTTCCGAATGGGGTCATTGAGGAGGAGGTGTATGTGAAGCGCCCACCCGGGTTTGAGAGCGAGTTGTACCCACACGGGGTATACGGGTTGAAAAGGGCTCGTATGGGTTGAAACAGGCGCCCCGTGCTTGGTATGGGAGATTGAGAGGTTTTCTCGTTGAGCGAGAGGGTTTGTGATGGGTACCGTGGATAGGACTTTGTTTCTCCTCAAGCATGGAAATGACTTGCGATTGTTCGGATATACGTGGATGATATTGTCTTTGGTGGCTCGTCACATAACCTTGTTGCCAAGTTTGCGGATGAGATGAGCAGGGAGTTCGAGATGAGCATGATGGGCGAGTTGCGGTATTTTCTCGGGCCGCAGATCAAGCAAGTGAAGGACGGTACATTTGTGCACCGGACCAAGTACACAAAAGACATGCCGAGAAAGTTCCGGATGCAAGATGTGAAGCCGATGTCGACTCCCATGGGGAGTACGGCCACTTTGGATGCGGACGAGGACGAGGAACCAGTGGACCAGCGGGAGTACAGGATCATGATCGGCTCCCTCCTCTACTTGACGGTGACGAGGCCAGACATACAGTTCAGCGTGTGTCTGTGCGCTCGTTTTCAGGCTTCGCCGAGGACATCACATCGACAGGCCGTCAAGAGGATCTTCAGGTACCTACAGTCTGCCCCTGGTCTTGGCCTTTGGTATTCTTCCTCCTCGACTCTTTCTCTTCATGGTTTTTCCGATGCGGATTTTGCTGGATGTCGAGTCGAGAGGAAGTCTACTTCGGTACTTGCCGCCTTCTTGGGTCTTCGTTGGTCTCATGGTCTTCCCGCAAGAAGTCTAGTGTAGCTCGGTCTACCACGGAGGCGCAGTATGTTGCCGCCGAGAGTTGTTGCTCCCGCTTGTTGTGGATTTCATACACTTTGAGAGACTTTGGTGAGGAGTGCACCCGGATCCCACTTCTTTGTGACAAAGCACCGGTGCCATAAGCGTAGCCAAAAACCCGAGTGCTTCACTCCAGGACCAAACACATAGAAGTGAGGTATCATTTCTTGAGGGACAATGTGGAGAAAGGAACCATTGTGTTGAGCCATGTTCCTACCCAAGATCGGCTAGCCGACATTTTCACAAAGCCTCTCGACCAAGCTACTTTTGTGCGCTTGCGGGGGAACTTGGGGTTTGTTGCCCTTTCTAGTTGATTCTTGGGGGATTTCCTTTTTGTATCATATGTATCATACCATGTTTTACTTTGATGTATATACATGCTTTGCTTGATGTACAAACCATGGTAGGATAGCCATCTTGTCATATATCATGTTGCATTTGTATCATATTGCATTTTAGGATGATGAGCTTCTTTCATATGCCATATTTGAGTCTCTTTGGCTATTTGTGAGATATTGGTCATATGTGTGGAGAAATGGTGATGTGAGGCTATGCTCTTGGAATATTGGAGATATATGTGTGGTGAGATAGCCCTTTTTGAAATAAATGCTAAACTTGACTAAATTTTGATGAAATATGCTCCACTCGTGTGTAGTTGTGTATCCATGTCACGGTTTGGTCTAAATGTGCTTTTCATGCTTAGATTGTGCTTGGATGCCTTGTTCTTGCATTTGGGCCAAAGGCCGAATATCATTGTGAATGTTTAGCCTATGTTGCATTCATGGGGGAGCATAAGCTTCTTTTTGCCGCAAAGGCACTTCATGTACCATGAAATGAATTAATCTTGAAAAGAAGTGTGAATGCTTGAAAAATGCTCCATCCATCACGTCTATGCTTAAAATGTTTTATCTTTCACATATGGGTGCATAACATGTTGCATGATGTTCACCAGTGGAGAAGTCTCCCCGAAGTGGACACATGGCTCATGAGCTTTGACATGACATGCTTTGCTTTATGGGTGTTTGCCATGATCTTTTGCTGAGAACTTGATATCCTTGTATGATCTTTGAATGGTATGCATGTTTGTGGCTCAAGTGTGACATGGATAGGCTTTTACATGTGAAGCGAGCCTTCTTTTGATAAAACTGCTTAAATCTGAAAATTTTGCTTTGTCACATGCTTGTATTTTCATATATTACTTGTGGCAATGCTTTGACTATGCTATGATTCATATGTGTGATCTTTGTCTCATTTTTAGCCTTTGACACTAGATTTGGCCTATTTGAGAAGCTCATGTAGATGTTTATATGCTTTGTCTTGCATTTCGCATTTTCACCTTGATTCATACATTGTCAACAAGGGGGAGAAGAGGTGAGCTTAATGAAAATTCGAAGAGGTGAGCTGAAATTTGGACGGTTGCATCCACATGTTCAGGGGGAGCTTGCATTTGTTCAGGGGGAGCTTTCTTGCTGTTTTCGATGTGGAGTTTGTGCTTTGCTTGGCTTGTGACCTTTCTTCGCCTTTCTTTGGTTTTGGTCATGAGTTGAGCTTCTTTGTTTTTCTTTCTTCTTTCTTTCTCTTTTTCTCTCGAATTTTATTTCGCGTTGTGTGTTGTCAATGCACTCATCAAGGGGGAGATTGAGGACCGGGGAGCGTCCCGGTGGTCGATGGATGACCGCTCCTCGGTGATGAGTGATTGACAACGGGTGTTGGACCGACTCTTGGCTTAGTGCGCGGGTGTAGGCCGCGGCCTAGTTCGTGTTGTTGCGAGTGAAGAACGGGCGCGAAAGGTCTTCGGCCTTGAGGGGCTTCCGGGAGATGGAGAGACAAGTAGGCTCGGTTCGAGGGACCGGTGGACGGCGAGACCGGGTGCGGGCCACATGGTGACGACACGAGCAAGACGAAGTCATGGACAATCGAGCCGGTGCACGGTGGCGGTCGAGTCAAGTGGTTTGGCGGGAGGCCGGACCGAGCACGCGGGGTTTGGTGGTTTGACCACAAAACCATCGGCGGACGGTTTCTTGGTTTGGGTCTCAAAACCAAGTCCGAAGGCCCAACACGACGGAGATGGGATCCGGGCGTGTCGGGAAGCTTCGAGGCGGAGGACACGCGGCGGGATCGCATGGCTTGCGTCGGGAGGACGCGGGGTGCGGCAAAGGCGTGGCCGTCCGATGGCAAGACCCACAAACATTACCTAAATGCCCCTACGTGGGTTGTATCGCCAGTAGTTAAGTTAGGGGTAGTCGAGTCATTTACCACTCCGGCGGGACCTCATATATAAGCCATGAGTGTGTGTGGATGGCTCTCTCTCTCCGCGACTTAGGGTTTCATTTCCTCCCCTCCTCTTTCTCATTTTCGTAGCTATTTTTCTTCCATTTTCTCTAGGCTAGCATGAGAGCTTCATGAGAGATTTGTTGAGAGGGATGGATGCTAGGGCGGCATGCTAGACCTTGTGAATCTTTCTTGGTTTGTATAGAAGATTCGGGGTTGTGTTTTCGTGGCCTTTTTGTGCTTGTTTTCGTGCCTTTGTTCCCGGTTCGTTTGCGCGGAGTGGGTTCCTCCCCAGATTTCTTTGAGGGATACATGGGTAGATGTCTCGTGCATCTTTGTGATTGATCTTGTGCCCTCGAACACCGGAAACCACTTGGATTTGTAGTTTTTCGTTCGATGCTCGAGCTTTTGGTGGTGCTCAAAGGATTCATGATTCCCGGTGGTTTAGGGAGTTAGGAGGCAAGATTTTTGGGCTATAGCATCCTTGTGTGACGCTTTTCAAGTCCCCAAACCCTTGTCTCCACAGCTTCAACCATTTGGGAAATCCGATGATGATTTGGGGGAGTTGACTTTCGGGGTCGGGCTGTTTCTGCTCTGTCCGCACCTGGCGGACAGTCCGCGGGGTGCTGGCGGACGGTCCACGCGGTGCGGGCGGACGGTCCGCGCGGCTAGGGTTCGTCGCGTGTTCGTCGTGTTCTTGTGCGCCTTTGTTTTTGATCCGTTTTGGTTTTTGGTTTTTGTTGCGGCCGGTTGCGGACGGTCCGGGCTTGAGTAGCGGACGGTCGCGCGGTGGCGCGGACGGTCCGCCCGGCCTCGGCGGACGGTCCGTTTTTCTTGGGTCGCTTCGGTGTTCCCGTGTGCTTTAACGGACGGTCCGCGGTGTAGGGCCGGACGGTCCGCGGGGTTGGCGCGGACGGTCCGCGAGGCTGCGCGGACGGTCCGCCCCTCCCTGGCCGGACGGTCCGCCGAGCTCGTGTGCTTTGCTTCTTGGTTCGATTCCTCCCTCCCTTTCTAGTGCTTCCGTGTGTGCTTCTAGGAATCGTTCCTAAGGCTAGAGGTTGATCCATAACCTCGTGGTCTTGGCGATTGGTGCGTGATTCGATCCATCGCTTGTGTGTGACCGGGTTTGTGTCTAGGGTATAGGCCGGATTCTTTTGGAAGAATTTTTACCGGCTCCTATTCACTCCCCGCCTCTCTAGTCGCCATTTGATCCTTCACTTTCTCATGAACTCTCATCTCATCTAATCTCTCAAGCCTATTTGTTCTACTCCTTTCCCCTCTCAAAAATATATAAGTGGAAGGCTTTATTTGGAGCTTTAGGGAAAAGTTTAGTCCTACCAAGATATTATTATTGAGATATTATCAAAACAAGACAAGATTCTCATGGTCTTACCAAGACTCATCAAAAAGGTCATTGTAAAAATAATGTTACAAGGAGGGGGAAGAGATGAGCACACACTTTTTGAAATAAGTGGACATGTGCAAATGGCAAAGACTGATCCCGAGGCACAAACAAAGTCTTCGTTATCGGATTGCACATGGTTGGAAAGATGACTATGGGTCTTGATCTTGAATCCTCTTGAAACTCCTAATGCATCTAGAGAGCCGGGGCGCTTTATTTTTTTATTTGTTCTTTCTCTTTTTCTTTATATATATACACATTTTTTCTTCTCTCCTTTTTCTTTCTTTCTTTCTTTCATACTTTTTCTCTATTTTTTTCTTTTTTATACCCCCTTTGAACTCTAGATTACATTGTACCTACCTCCTAGGCAGCCCCCCATGCTTAGACGATAGCACGTCCTCAGGCAAAGACGTGGAATTTTTTTTGTGCCAAGGTAGTTACTAAAAGTTCTATGTTTTCCTGGAAAGAAACACTTGAAATCTTCTAGGGATCCTTCACGCAACCTTCATGTCATCTTGTAGGACTCACAAAATTATACCTTAATCCTTGGCACCTTCATTCTTGTGATCTTCATTGAAATATTCATCCATACTCAAATGATAGGTTTGGTCAAGGAGGTAAACACAAAAAGATATATTGGGTTTTATGGTGGATATCCGGCGAGGTTTGTGAAATTTCCGATGTGGAGATTCACAATGGACGGATAGAAAAGGCTAGCAACAAGATAGGTACGCAAAAACGGAATGACCATCTTCTTAGTCTCGGGCTAGAGAAATGAAGCCCTAAATTAATTCACCCAAAAATAAATCTTGTATACTAAGTTTTTGCACTCAAATAAATATAGGACTTTGGATAAAGAGCAACATGCAAGAGGTATTAATGACAAGGTTAGCATTACTTTTAAGAACAAAAATAAATCATCTTTAACCCATCCAAAATTGAGAAGATGAAAAGAAAATTATGGGTCTTATCTTTATCTTAACCTCCGCAAGGGATTAGGCTAGCATTTAATTTAATTTCAAATTTGAATTTAT
This sequence comes from Cenchrus americanus, assembly GCA_947561735.1. Lineage (NCBI taxonomy): Eukaryota > Viridiplantae > Streptophyta > Magnoliopsida > Poales > Poaceae > Cenchrus > Cenchrus americanus. The sequence goes on along the minus strand of OX387242.1, from coordinate 38,196,474 downwards.
AGAGAGCATTAGCTTAATCATGCATAAAGCAAATACAAATATGGTCAAAGCAGCAATTTTCATCATATATCAACATGCATCAACTTATTATCTTCACTAAAGGTGATAATTATGGTGGAAAATTTTGTTCATGTTGATTTAAAGCAAACACTACTACTAACACACATGCTCAAAATAAATAAAAATAGAAAATGCTACAGACACACAATTTTGCATAAAAGCTGAAAATAAAGAAAAGAGAAAAGAGAAAATCGAACCGAAATTGAAGGCATTATTGTTTTTCTTCTTCCTCCTCCATTCTTCATCTTCCGATGGTTGAGATTGATGATCTTGTGCATTGTATCCTTGCTCGTAGCATGATCGCGTCGGTCTCTTCTTTTACTTGACTTGGCTAGGATGAGGCGCCATGAAAGCTTCGTTGGGCGCCATGTATGGTGGAGAAAGTGGTGGCACGACCGCCCCACTCCCCCATGCTTGCATCAGCACACTTCATAATATGGTGGAGGCGTTGGTATTCCTCCATAAGGCGATGGCATCGAGATCCCTCCATATGGTTGTTTATTAGCTTGATGTGCAGCCCCTCCTTTATCTTGGGCTGCGGAGGATGATCCTTCTTCAACAATTATTCTCCTTTTATTCCTCTTTGCTGGCACAAGAAGTCCTTCCTCTAACCATTTTTTGTCTCCATTCTACAAATAATTTCAGCCCCATGTTGGAAAGAGGAACATCAACTTGCACCCTCTCCTCTCATCTCCACTAATATATTTTCCTTGCTTCATGTACTCGACCCCCAAAGAAATCCCAACAAGGAGAAATTTTGGGTTCCTTGTAATCTTCTCCCAAGATCATTTCCAAACAATCCTTCTAACAAATTTTCTTGGACTTCAACTTGCTCCGGGGCTTCCTTCTTGGGACCGAGCAGCTCTCTAATATATCAATAAGGAACTAATTGCTCTTCATCTTCAAGGCGAAATGAGAGGCATGGCACTCCTTCATCAATGACCGGTGCTAATGTACAAGAATTTCCAAGGCAAGCTCCTTGTGAGTGCATACACCAACTCCATTAAAGAATTTCACCCATCTATGGTTTCTCAAGATTGGATAATTATCCGAGTAGAATCTCAACACTTGGAGGGCATTGTCATCGAAGTCAACATTTGGCACAAGCCTCTTCTCAAGATGAACAAGTCTCTCCTCCTCCTCCTCCATCTTCATGATGAATCCACTGGAACGCTTCGAAGTGTATGGTGGTGGAGCAGACGAACGAGTTGAGCGTCATGGTGGAACGGGTGGCTCTTCTATGTGTCCTCGCAGTTCGGTGTACCACATGGACGAACTTTGTGTACTCCTCATGCCACCAAGGGGCAGCGTGTTGCTCCTCGGTGGTGCCACGTCTTCCTCCATGCTTCGGGGAGACTTAGAAATCGAGTGCCTCCTCAAAGAGATTGATAATGGCACCTTTGATGATGATGAACGTGTCTTCTTGGTGAAGACATTGGTGGCTATCTTCCACATTGTTGCCGCACTAACTCACAACGAGCGCACCGAGGGTTGCCTGCCGGTGGGAGAAACACACAAGGGAAGTATAAGGAGGGTGGAGTTTATTATTATGATTTTATTTTTTTAGAGGGTGGAGCATGAGGTGCACAAGATAGGGTGAATATTAGCCCACAGGGTTTGTAGATTCTTGAACTTACCATCGCCTATCATGGTGAAGCTAAACTAATTTATTTAGGTGTGAACATGAGGAAACTTTAGCTAAACCTACAAATGATATGTTGATGGGATCTATGGGAGCAGTGAGATCTATACTCCCGAAAAACATGGTGGCTAGCCTTAGGCATCAAAGCATTATCAACATAAACAAAAGATTGAAACGAAAGAATCGACGATAATATGACAAGATCATCATCCCTATAGAACTCCAATATTTCTAGGTTGTTTCTGGAACTTATGGGCTATGAACTCAAGAACATGAATTATCAAATGCATAAAATACTTACTAGGTGAAGGGGAACACTGGGGGCCACAAGGGGAGGCTAGGCTGGCCAGCCTAGGCTGATCGGCCTAGGGTCCCTCCTACTCCATTTGCTTTGATCTTTCTTTGAGATACTTCATGCTCCCTTCTTTCCTTGTGTCCGTGTGATCCACGAGATTCGTCCACCTAAATGTTCACAACCACTCCTTTACTTGCGTGATTAAGGGTTCCACCACCATTGTTTTACTTCTTGTTCCATCTTGTTCCCTTGCCTCTTGTGCTTGCACCAATTTCCTACAAAACAAAGTCGTTGCTTCCGCCCATGCTTGTCCATTGCATGTGCCCAATATGCCAAATGATGGATATGTGATGCATCGTGGGGCACTATATGTTAATCAAGCTCAAAAATCTCCCTTAATCATGTTTAGATGCTAATCACTTCTCTAATTTTGAAACGTTAAAAATTAACTTGGCGCTAGTGATGAATCCAAATATATCATTAGAGGAGCTTTTAGGCATCAAAAGCAATTATATAATTTATTTTGGTTGCACCGGGGTCGATTGCTTTCATTAATTGATAGCAATTTCCTCCGCCTTGACCGTGGGGGTATAGGTTTAAGTTCTAATTTTAGCCAAACATGAGAGAGATATTTTGAACAAAAATTAAGTCAATGGGGCTTAGAAAAATTTTAAATCTAAAGAAACTAATGGATGTCAAGTTGAATGAAACTAAAAATCCTGTTTTCTAGGTTCACACAAGTCCGACCATGTGTCAAAGATTAAAAACATTAAGAAACATAGCAAGGCTCCAATCGTGTATTTTTATCATGTAAAACAAACCAACCTTAACATCATGGAGAGGATGAAAGGTTGGGGTAGGTTCTGAATTTTTCATACTAGTTTCTCAAAAATAAGCAAACAACTAGGGATGGCTCAAGTAATCGGTTTATGATCAATATAAAATTCAAATAAAACGACAGAGAAATTATAATGTCTCCAAAAATTATTCAACCACATAGGAATTTATAATATGTAATGCGTAGCAAATTCTAAGACGAACTTACTTGAAAAACTTGAAAAATTCTTCGGGTTGCCCTCCAAGTAGCTTGACTCTTCAACGAGTTGTCCTCCCGGTAGCTTATTCTTGACTCGACGAACGGGTTGCCTCTCGCAAGCGCTTCGCTTATAGTCTATAGCTAGACTTCTTCTCTTCTTCACTTTGGATCAACACTCTTTGTGGGCGTTGAAATCTTGGGGACCCCACTTCTACACCATCATTGGCTTTAGTGTAGGTTTATTCTTCGACTTTAGTCATTTTTTGGTTTTCACAAGCGGGCGTTGATTCTTGGTCTTGACAGATGCAACAACTTTTGTGTCTTCTTCGCTTCGTCTCCTTTGACTCCTCCCTTCCGATGTGATGATGAGGTAGAATGTATTTAATATTGACCATTTTACATACCTCGAATCATGGTTCACTTGATCGCACTCCTCACGCCATTGATGTCACACTTGATCTCCCCCTTGACGATGTCGATCCGATGGTCTTGAGGAATGATCTCTCTAGGATGAGTGGCTGATGAGGTTGATCTCCTTTTGATCTTGGAGGTGGAGTTTCTCTTGGAGATTCCGACAATCTTCGACGTCCGCTTTTAGATCTTCTTGGCTCGTGTTGTATGTCACCTTTGCTTGCACATTTTTTCTAGACCATCCACAAAATATATGTTTTTTTGTTGGAGATGTAGCCGTCCATATCCAATTAGGGTTAGCAATAAACAAAATAAAGAAAACTTTAAGAAAACTAGGGTTTAGCAAAACCCTAGATTAGATTGATTTTTTTTCGAGGATGGTCGAAATAAATCGATGCAAAAGAAAAAAGCAAGAGAAAAAACTGAAAATATGTACAAATGCCATACTAGATTGAATCTTGATTACTTGATCCTCGGCAACGGCGCCAGAAAAAGGGGCTTGTTGATAGTCTATATGTGTATCAAACTTCGTTTGGACTTGCAAGCGGACAAGTCCTCTGTCGTAGTCAAGGTATCGAATCCGTGGAAAAATGTGTGATGCAAGGATCAATCTATAAAACCGAGAACACTTTAATCTTCGAAAGGATTGCTTTTGCATCTAACCTAAGAAAACATAAAAAACTCATCTAATCTAAGAAACACCGGAGGTAGCAAGAGATAGAGAGGGGAGATAAAACCAATCTAGAGAGATTGGATCGAGCTCTTGTTGAAGTTCCAACCAAAGAATAAGATAGCAAATCGAATTTCATAAAAAGCCTCTTTAAATCATGGCTTTCGATCCAACTCCGAAGACGCCCGCCTTTTGGAACCTTCATCCTGTCACAACGCGCCCCTATTTGTGTGGGTTAGCTTAGGGCGAGTCAAAGGAAAAGATGAAAACATTTTGTAGGTCAGGCATGCACCTCTAGTCACCACGGCTACAAGAACACCCTATGCGATCTATCTCGATAGTAGATCGGGGAGGAAGAAAACCCAAACGAAAACAAAGTCATAGAGAAAGCACTTGATCGCTAAGAATTGGATTGCAATTTGTAAATTCAACATAGTAAATGATACGTGGACAAGATCACTAACGGGATCCTACCTTGATCTTGATCCTAGTTCCTAGAACTCCGACGTGGTCTTCCTTGCAAGGTTCCCACGCCGGCTAGGGAAACCCTAGTCAACGATCTCGACCCTATCCTTTCCGGAATGGTCTCCCTCTCTTCTCTGCTCCTTGATGGCGAATGACGAATGAATTGATGTGCTCTTAGCACGGGGACTATAAATAGTCTGAGGGTCATCTAGGTCAAAGAGGGTGGTGAATGGGGCCCGGAATGGGCTAGGCCAGCCAGCCTGGGCCGACCGGCCTGGGCCCACCCCGACTCAGTTCGCGGCCTCCTTTGTCGGTGATGCTTCTCGTGTCTTCTGGAACCTTCACCCTTCTGCATGTGGACCCTTCAGCATTTTCTGTCCAGGTCCTCAGAGTTTTCTGCCTTCACGATTCGGTCCTTGGGCTACTTGAAGCCATGTTCACTTCATATCTTGACTTGTGTTGGCCTCATGATCTTCTCACGGTGTGCTTGATGAACTTTACCCGAAAGTATTGGACTAGCGCTAAAGTCCTGCATAAACAATGAACTCCAAAAATGACATGCAAGGGCGAACTTGATATATCAAGAGGGTTAGTACCAATGGATAATATATTAAATTAATGCCAACACCGAAGGTAAACTCATAGCTTGGTTGAGGGAAATTCACCGTAAACAGTAGGAAATCTATGATTTGGAGGGGGGTTTTGTAAAACTTTGTTTTCTTTTGCTAATGGTGGGAGGGTATGAGTGCAAAATGCTCTCACCTATCTCCCTAGCCATCGGATGGGAATCCTGAGATCCTGATTGTAGTTTCCAAAGTTTGCACAGACACCTTGGTTTCCACTTGATATGTTACCTAATAGGATGTAGGTAATGAGTGTCATTGAGGCCCGTTACCCATGTCAGTCAATACCAATGTGAAATTAAAAAACAAAAAAAGAAACCAAAATACCTTCTATTCTATTATTTTATACACAAACACATACACAAATGTATAGTTACATACATACAATTTCATCCACACTCATCACAAAAGACATATATACAGTTACATACACTCAGATTACTGTCCAACAACACATATGCTGAATCAATGGACCACAGTAAAACAATGATTTCAATTATGGCCCCAACCACTTACATGTTTACAACTTGCTATTTTACTTTTTACTTCTTCATAGCATCTTGACTTTTGCCAAGCAAGAAAATCTTTACAGGCCTGGTCAAACAAAACCAGAAATGTTAGTTCAAAGATACAAGGAATTTCAAGATTTATTGTACCAAGTTCTTTATTGTCAGTTTCCTAGTCAAGAAGGATAATAGGTATCTTTTGCTAGTGGAGAGTATCTCCTCACCACATACTTGTCTTTTCTCTTGCTCCCGTCCTCTTTGAAACATCTCCTTTGAATCCCTCTTGCTGGCAAACATCAACATGAAATTAGAACTATGTAGGACTTATTAAATCATCAAAGCACAAAATGAAAAGAAGAAACTAAACATGCATGCTTTTCAAATCTATAGAAATAAGTGACAAAACCAGTTTTGTTTTCTCTATGTACCCTTGGATTCATTTCAATGCTCTTCAAATTGATAGGAGATATATACTAGACAAATCAACATCCATAGGTTCTTCGATCTTTACTTAATATTTCATCTACTTAAAAATAGCCTAGATAAAAAATACACTTACACTTCCTAAACATGGCCTTCGTGAACAATTTTGGCTTCATCCAGCCTTCTGGCATCAAAAGAGTAACAGTTTGTGTCTTCATTGACCTAGTTTAAAAAAAGTATGTCAGTTCTGAAATGCTAGAGTGCCAGACTTATTAAAAGCTAGTTAAACTTATGATAGCTAGAATTTCGATCATTTCAAGCAAATATAAGAAAAAAATTATCTTACAACAGTCAAGTTCAAACTACCTGTTGTTGCACACTTGTTCTGGACTTCATATTTGCTCCTCCTTTGGCTTCCTACACTCAACAAACAACTGATTGTAAAAGCCTGTGTTGATGGTAGATTATCGTATCAAAGTTCATATGGATTTGCAAGCGGACAAATCCCCCGTCGTAGTCAAGGGACCCTTCTTCCCTCGAGTGGTGAACCCAAGGAATCGAATCCGTGGAACAATGTGCAACGCAAGGATTCAATCTAGTAAAGCAAGGAAAGCTATATTTTGAATAACCAAATTGTATCTAATCTAACGGATCATCGAGAAAATGAATCTAATCTAATCTACTAAAGAGGTAGCAAGAGAAAGCAAAGAGATAACCGATCTAGAGAGTCCGGATCATGCATATGTTGTAGCTCCAAACAAGAGAGATGAAGATAGAAAAGCGAATCTCATTGGTTTGCATTTCCTTCACCCATTTAGTTTGCATTGGTTTAGATGGCTGCGGTATTTTGCATGTTTCTCGCAGCGTATACTCCAATGATGGCCACACTATTTGTGGTTGAGGAAGATGTGCACATGGCTCCGCAACGGCTATGTTGGATACCGCAAAATTTGGTGGGGGCATGGCTGCACCACTCCCCCATGCTTGAATTGGTACAGCACCGTAGTAACTCGGTGGCGCTGGAATTCCTCCAAATGGTGGTACATAATTTTGTTGAGCACCTCCCTCTTGAGCTGTGGAAGAACCTTCTCCTACAATCCTTCCTCTTTTATTTTTTTCTTCATCAGCACAAGAAGTCCTTCCTCTAATCAATCTTCTTTCCCCTCAAGAAAAAGTGTTAATCTTCCATCCGATAGGGGCAATTTTACTTTGGCCACTTTGAAGCCTCCTCCCTCATCTCCATGTATATATTTGCCTTGCTTCATATAATCAAATCCAAGGGAAGTCCTGGGTAGGAGATGCTTCGGGTTCCTTGCAATACCCAGTCTCAAAGAGATAGCCAACATGGAGAGAGGTAACACCCCGAACCAATATCTCCTGAACCCGATGTTGCTCACAACACCACTTGTTGATCATAAGGTTAGTGGGGTCGATTGGTTTCTTGGCAATCAAGGCCGAGTAAAGCCAATTAAATTCCGTGTTGGTTACCTTTGTCTCTCTCATCCTCCCCAAAATCAACTTGCACATCATGAGTGAAAATTTTGGATGATGGGGTCCCGGATACTATTTCTTTGTTGGTGAGCTTCTCCCACGATCATTCTCCAAATAACTTCCAATGTGCCTCCATGCACATCCACTTGTTTCGGGGCTCCCTTTTTGAAAACCAAGTAATTCCCTAATATACTCATTGGGAACCACTTGTTCAACTCCCTCCAAACGGAATGAGAGACTCGGCACTCCTTCATCAAGGATATGCGCCATGGTCATGAGAATTTCCAAGGAAAATTCCTAATGGGTGTTTACCGACACTCCGTTGGAGAATTGCACCCATCCTAGGTTTCCCAACATGTAGTAATATCCGTATGAAAACCCAACACTTGGAGAGCTTGATCGTCGGAGTTGACGTTTGCCACAAGCCTCTTCTCAAGATGAGTGAGCTTCTTCTCCTCCTCTCTATCATGATGACAAATCCATATTCCGAATACCATAGAGTGTATGGAGGTGGAGTGGATGATCGTGTCGAGCGACGAGGTGGGATGGGCGGCTCCTCCGTACATCCTTGAGATTCGGTGAATCTCATAGACGAGCTTCGTGTGGCCCTCATCCCACCGAGGAGAAGAGTATCGTTCCTCCTCGGCGGAGCTGTGTCCTCCTCCATGTTCCGAGGAGACTCGGAAACCGAGTACCTCCTCGAAGAGGTCGTCGATGATGGCTTGGACGACGATGATCCCTTCTTCTTGGTTAAAAGACTTGTAGTTTTCTTCCATGGTTGCAGCACTCTCCCTCATAAATATATATCTGGGGTTTTCAACCGGTAACAAGGCACATAAATATTATTTTGGAGTATGGACTTTGAGTGGATTAAGGGTGTGATTTGTTTGAGCAAACAAACTTGGGAAGGATGGCTAAGTCTAAGGTGGTTCTGGACTACATACTCAAGCACATGAACAAGGAACTAGGCAAGTGACTTACCTGAGGAAGATGGGCACCGAGGGGCTTTCGAAGGGGGTAGGCCGGCCGACCTGGTCCGACCGGCCCAGGGGCCTCTCTCGCTCCTCCCCGGCTTAGTTCTTCTCCAGTGCGCTCATGCTTGCTTTGCTTTGCTTCGTGAACGCATGCTTCACGGGATTGCACCTTCCAAACGTTCTTATCCACTCCTTCGCTTGCATTATTGCTCCTTCCACTTGATGATTTTGCTTTGAGTCACTTCCATGCTCCATTGCCCCGCATGCCTCCATGATATTCCTACAAAACAAAGCCTTGGCTGCCCCCCATGCTTGTCCTTTTCATGTGGTTTGATAAAAGATGTTGGAGGGGCATCCTGTGATGCATCATGGTGCATGCATGGTTAAGTTAACTAGATTGCCTCCCTCTAAGCATGTCTTAATGCTAAGCACTCCTCTAATTTCAAAAAATAAAAATAAACTCAGAGCTTGCAATGAGTTCAAATATAAATTTAGAGGAGTTTTTAAAGTATTAAAAACACATGTAAGTTGAAAATATTTGCTGGCTACTTTTATTTTGGTCTCACCGGTATTGTTTGCTTCCATTATTTGAGAGCAAACTTTTCCCGGCTTGATCATGGGGGCATAGGTTTAGGTTCTAATTTTGGTTAGATGAGAGAGATTTTAAATGAAATAAAATTAAGTGAGGCTTAGAAAAATTCTAACTCTAGAGAAACCAAGGATATGGATTTTTAAACCAACCAAAAATCAAGTTTCTATGTTCACGTGAGTCCTACAATGCGCTGAAATTTAAATAACATCTAGGTGCAAGGCGTGGCTCTACTCGTATATTTTTAGCATGTAAAACAAGTCAACCATAACATCATGAAGAGGATGAAAGGTTGAGATAGGTTCTGATTTTTTTTGGTTTTGGTCTCTCGAAGAGAAGCAAATAACACAAGATGACTCATATAAAGGGTTTATGATCCAAATAAAATACTCAACCAAGAATTATGTCTCTAACATTATTTAACCATTCTAAGTCTAATGTCTTGCGTAGTAAAATTCAAAATTAAATTACTTGAAAAGACTCGAAAAACCTGGAATCGGGTTGTCCTCCCAGTAGCTTATTCTTGACTCGACGAAACGGGTTGCATCCCGCCTAGCGCTTCGTTTATAGTCCATGGATAGACTTCTTCACTTGATTACTTCGGATCAACACTTTTTTGGGTGTTGCAATCTTGGGTACCCACTTCCGCACCATCTTGGGCACAGGCTTATTCTTTGGCTTAGTCATATTTTTGGTCTTCACAGGCTGGCTTTGTCCTTTGGTCTTGACGGACGCAACAACTTCCTTCATGTAGTGGCTCGGCATCTCAAACTACGGTCTTTCGGTCGTGATCTTCATGGTCTCCTTAGTGTGATCCTCCATCTCTCCCGAATGAGTTTGAGTAGCCTTCGCCTCTTCGAGACCTTGGGGTTGTCTCAGAAATACTCCTTTGTTACCCATCGGGCGCCCGACAAGTTGTCCTACTTGCGTTTCTAACATCTTCATCATGATGAACACTTCATGCATACAGCTTCCGACCTCCATCACCTTGCCATCTAAATTCTCCAATACTTTCTCCATAGCCTCGAACTTAGTGATGGCGTCCTTGTTGATCTTAGCTTGCTCGTCCATGAAGTCCTTCACTTGTGTACAAAGAGGAACCAAATCTTGAATCGACGAACTTGCATTAAATTGGGGTTTACCTTGGACATGGATGTACTCCTCACACTCCTCGCATGTGGATCTTGCCTTGGCATCCTTTAGGTCTTGAGCTTCCATCTTCTCCATCCTCCTCATAAGTAAACCGATATGCCACTCAAGGAATTCGGCTCACATGTATTCATTGAAACGCTCCAAGGCTTCCACAATCGTCTCCATGGGCAATTGAACAAATGTATCAATCTTGTTGCGCAAACTTTGAGTCTTGATCGGTGAATAAAATTCCTTCATAAAGTTCCTCATTAACGTTGATTGGTTTTAGCCGTTGGAAGTTGCAATTCCAACTATTTAATTAGATTTCTTGGCGTACGTGGATAGCGAGCTAGAGACAAGATGCCTAGGACCAGGAGGAGATCCATAAGAATTCCCAATCTTGTTTTGACTCCACCGATAAAGTGTGGAACCAACGCAAAGCTTTTCCATGTAGTGAGAACGAAAAAAAGGCTTGCCCTCATTTGATCTTGGGTCACCCCATCCTCATCGAAAGTATGACATAGTTGAACGAATTCTTGGAGGTGAAGGTTCGAATCCTCTTTACCGGTGAAAGGCGAGTGTTGCACCATGCGGATAGTTGAGACCTTGATCTTGAATGGCCTTCCGGCGTCTTGAAGGTTTATGATAGGTAGATCAACGGTGTCTGAGGTGCATAGCTTGATCTTGCGCTCCGGTTGCGGTTGTTCTCCCATGGGTGGCGGTTGAGGTTGATCTTCCTTTGGACTTGGAGGTGGTGATTCCCTTGGAGATTCCGATGGTCCTTCGACTTCGGCTTTTGAATCTAGGATTTCCAACCCTTTAGCTTGTGTTGCACGTCTCCTTTGCCTATAAAGTTTTCCTGGATCATCCACAAAAGAAAGTTTGGGTTTCTTGGAGAGGTAGCCAACCATCTCCGGTTAGGGTTAGCAATAAAACAAAAATCTAAAAAAAGAAAAATTAGGGTTAATCTAAAACAAGATTAGATTGATTTTTTTCTTTTTGAGGATGATCAAAGTTAAGAGATGCAAAAGAAAATAAAACAAAAAACTAAAAAAATCACAAGACGAGTGATACTAGATCGGATCTTGATTGCTTGTTCCCCGGCAACGGCGCCGGAAAAAGGGGCTTGTTGACGGTAGATTATCGTATCAAAGTTCATATGGATTTGCAAGCGGAAAAATCCCCCGTGTAGTCAAGGACCCTTCTTCCCTCGAGTGGTGAACCCAAGGTATAGAATCTGTGGAACAATGTGCAACGCAAGGATTCAATCTAGTAAAGCAAGGAAAGCTATATTTTGAAGAACCAAATTGCATCTAATCTAAGAGATCATCGAGAAAACGAATCTAATCTAATCTACTAAAGAGGTAGCAAGAGAAAGCAAAGAGATAACTGATCTAGGGAGTCTAGATCATGCATATGTTGTAGCTCCAAACAAGATAGATGAAGATAGAAAAGCGAATCTCATTAAAAGCATCTTTAAATCGTGGCCTTCGGTCGATTCCGAAGACGCCCGCCTTTTGGAGCCACCGTTCTATCACAACGCACCCCTATTTGTGCGGGTTAGCCTACGAGTTCGATAAGAACAAGTTGAAATCACTTTCTCGGTCCGGTATGCACCTCTAGCCATCGCGGCTACAAGAGCACCATATGCAATCTATCTTAAGTATAGATTGAGGAAGAAACAAAACCAAGGGAGAACAAAATCATCAAGAGGACACTTGATCGCTAGAAATCGAGATTCACTTAAAGACTTCACCATCAATGATTAAATGAACAAGATCACCATCGAGATCCTACATCAATCTTGATCCTTGCTCTTCGGAGCTCCGACGTGGTCTTCCATGCAAGTTTCCCACGTCGGCTAGGGAGACCCTAGATAACTAGCACAACCCTCCTCTCCGAGATGGTGTCCCTCAAGCCTCTCTGCTCCTCGGCGGCGGATGACAAATTGGTTGATGCGTGGCTCTCGGTCAGGAGGCTATAAATAGCCCGGGAGGCACCTAGGTCAAAGGGGGGCGACTAGGCCTCCAAACGGGATGGGCCGGTCGGCCTGGGCCGACTGGCCTGGGCCCATTTCGGCCTAGTTCGTGGCCTCCTTCGCCCGACGTTGGTTCCCGAGTCTTGTAGATCTTTCCCCCCTCTCGCATGTGTGCCCTTGTTGTCGGTTTCTCTCCGAGTTGGACGAAGCTCCTTGTCTCGCAAGATTCAACACTTTTCTAGCTAGGTCCTCGGAGTTTGTCATCTTCTCTGGTTGGGTCCCTGGGCTCTTGGAGTTATGTTCACTTCATTGCATGACTTGTACTGGGCTTCAAGGTCTTGTCATGAGGTGCTTGATGAACTTATCTCGGAAGTCTCGCTTTCAATGCTAAAACCCTGCATAAACACTAAACTACAAAACCGACTTGCACGAACGAACTTGTTATACCAAGGGGGTTATTACCAATGGATAAGATACAAAAGTTATGCCAACACCGAAGGTAAACTCATGGCTAGGTTGACGGAATTTCACCGTCAACAGCCTATCAATCGAAGAGATAGTAGTTAGCAATCTGAGCTCCCCCAGAACCAACCAAAAAGGAAACAACCAAACAAATCTAGGATTGCTGGTCATCGGTTTGTGAGTGACCTCGAACGGATCGATTGAGAGGCTGGTAGGCGGACCAACAGTTCCCATGGCCTATACCCTACATTAGGATCAAGATCAAATCAAGAGATAAATCAGAGAGATAGATGGTAGAGAGGAGGAGAAAGATTGGGCAGTGGCCGAACTCGAGAAACCACAGTCAATTTGCTATTGCAGACATAATCACTGGTGGTGACTTCATGCAACAGTATACCGACGACTGATGAGGCGGTGACTGGTAGCAGACAGCCTGGATCCGGAGGCGGGGGCGGACATGGTGGATCACAGGGACGGTGGCGACAAACAGGGTGGATTCGGGGAGCGTGGCTTGCGCTATCCACTAGACGATGCAAGCCACACACGTCGGTGGTGGGATCTTCTCATCGAATTGGAGACTCCTACTCGTCGGAGGACCCTCGGAATCACATCTTCGAGTTCACCGCCAGACGAACCCTAACTCCTAGAATCACCAGATCTCCTCTGAGACGACACAGCAAGGACGAGGGCACAAGGCTGCTGGCCCAGAGGGAGAAGCAGAGGAGGAGGTGCACCACCGGAGTGGTCCGTAGGATGGGGAAGGAGAGGGAGGCACACCGCCAGGGTGCACTCGAGTGGGATGGGGAGGAGGACATGGAGATGTGGAATGTGTGGGCAATGGGGGAAGCGGATAGGGTGAAGGTGGACACGAGTGGGATCCGGATGCGATGAGCCACCTTGAACAAATTGGATTAAATTTTTTGGTCCGAGAGATGTGGGGGAGTAATGGGACTCAGGTCAAGTCCGTTACAGGCCAACATTGCTAACGGGGTTTGATGATGTCCGCTGCCAATGTAACATATTTGTGACGAGCATCATTGCTACTAAAGTTGGGCTAAGGCCTCATTAGTAATGGGCTTTAATAAAATCTGTTACCTTTAAGAATTATGGTAATGAGTTTTATGGGCCTGTTACCAATATTGTGTTATCTATTTGATGTTTTCACGTAGTGCTGCGCTTGTTACAAATAAAACCTACAAACCACTTGCAACTTTTTTTGTAACATGCGTTAGCTAACATTTGTTACCTTTCTTATTTATTGTAATGGAGCAAGAAATGCATGTTACCCATTTGATTCTTGATCCAAAATTGTTATTCCAATGCGGTTAACTATCCTCGCGTTTGCACTCCTCTCGCTCCTGGTTCTCCAACCCTATCCTCTCGCACTCTCACTCTCCCACTGCCTATATGTGCCTCCCTTCTCGTCCTCCAGCCGCTTGCGTCACTGCCCTTGCAGAAGCCACCCCCATCTCCATGATGGCACCCTCCCCGTCCTGCCGTCCTCTATCTCTGCGAAGATGAGATCCAGATGATGACGAGATCCAGATGGGGGCACGGAGATCCAGATGATGACTAAATCCCCATCCCCATCTCCGTGCTACCGAGATCCACAGATGGCTCCTCCATGCCCCCATCTCCACACCGCCGCGCTTCATGATGCCAGCAGCATAGATGCCCCGCACCCCTCCCTCGATTTCTGCGGTGCTGCCCTCACTCCAAGGTGCCACCACCAAGGTCACCTACTCCATGTTATTCCTAGATTAATTTATGTATTTCTGAGCTAAGAATTGTGTATGACTTTGTTAGAGGTTTAGATCTGAGCAGTCCACATGGGGTCAACCCTTATTTGTTCGGCGGAGGAGATCTAAAGATAAGAACGTGATGGTTATGCTAGAGCACACGGAAATCAAGAGACACAATCAGTTTATACTAGTTCGGGCCTCTGGAGAGTAAAACCCTACGTCCAATTCTTGGTTTGTATTGCTGGAGAGATTGAAGGTGAAAGTACATCAAGGTGCGTCCTTGCCTGCCTTACATTGGCTGACGAACAAGGTCAGTGGACATAGAGTCCAATTTGTTTACGACCAGAAAACCTGTCTCTAGTAGATTACAGCATTATCCCGTGATCTTTGACTACCTGGCGACGCAGTCGACGTCTTGGCGTGCACTCCAAGTCTTGTATCGGATAAGGTCGTCTGGAGGAATCTTCTAGAAGGTCTTTGGGACCATAAATCAGGTCTGTTGGGCCCACTGTCAGGTCGACAAGTCTTCTGATGGGCTGGACCCACTTGTTGGGGACGGTCGTGAGCCTGGTTGGTGGGGACCCATGGGTACCCATGTCTCACAAGCCCCTGAATGTTGTGTAGGTGCAACGACCTTGAGGGGGTTATGATGAAGTTTTGAAGCCATCGACAGGTTGAATAGCATGCACGTCGGTCCAAAAGAAAACGTAGCCACCTTAGCAGTCGACCTGTTTGTAGTTTCCCAAGCGTAGCGAGGTCGAGTGCCGAACTATATGAAGGAAGCTTCCAGTAGATCGTAGCAATGTAGAAAAAAGTAAGGGTTGAGCACCAACCTACAAGTAACAAGGTTTCTCAATAGGTCGAAGCGACAGAGAAATTAGAGGGTGTCAAAGACGCTCTCGTAGAGTTGTCATCAAGCATCGAAGCAGGCAACATGACTAGTTTGATGCACAAAAAAGATAAGAAAACTAGGTCATGGTCTTGAATAGTCGGTGTGTAGACACACCCAGACCGCCGAGCATAGCTGCAAGGAGTCTGGCAGAGCCACCAAGGCCTACCAACCTCAAGGAGGCCTCAAGTCAACGAGCGCCCAAGCACCCGGAGATGCCTGGCAGGGCCGTTTTGGCGTGCTCCCCTTGGAGTTTCCTTCATCCTAACACAAAAGGGGAGGTGTCCAGAACAGTCTGGCAGGGCTAGAAGAGCACACCGACCTCGAGGAGGTCACACATCCAGGGCGCCCAACTAGGTTGGCAGAGCCAAAGAAGTACCAAGGTATTGAAATACCTAGGTATCAAGGCACGCTGACCTCAGGAAGGCCATTTTGGTGCCCAGACGACCAGCATGGGTGCCAATCATCTAGCAGAGCTAGGGTACAAAGGAATTGTTGACCGAGGTAGCAAGCACACCGACCTCAGGGGTCTGACAAAATTATAGTCTTGATTGATCTGGATTCTAGGCGCCCAGACAGACTGGCAGAGCAGCGAGGCATGCCTACCTCATGAAGGTCGTCGATCAAACCTACAACCATTCTGCTCAAGAAACAAAAATATAAGCTGATTGGTATTAGGTCCATTTACACTGCAGAGCTATTGACGGTGTAAATGCGTATCAAACTTCGTTTGGATTGCAATAGGACAAATCCCCCGTCGTAGTCAAGTGACCCTACCCTTCTTCCCTCAAGTGTGAACCCAACGTATCGAATCTGTGGAACAAATGTGTGATGCAAGAACCAATCTATTAAAGCCAAGAACTTTGATCTTCGAAGGGAACTCTTATGCATCTAATCTAAAGAACATCATCAAAACAAATCTAATTTATGAAACCGGAGGTAGCAAGAGATAGAGAGGGATAGTAAAACCAATCTAGAGAGATTGGATCAAGGTCTTGTTGAAGTTCCAAGAAAAGAAGAAATCATCAAATCGAATCTCATAGAAAGCTTCTTTAAATCACGGCTTCCCGTCCAACTCCGAAGATGCCCACCTTTTGGAGCCACCATTCTGTCACAACGCACACCTATTCGTGCGGGTTAGCCTAGGGCGAGTCCAATGGACAAGTTTAATTTCTTGGAAGGTCAGGCATGCACCTCTAGCCACCACGGCTACAAGAACACCCTCTGTGATCTATCTCAAGAATAGATCTTAAAGTAAGAAAAGCCAATTGAAATCGAAGTCGTAGAAGAAGCACTTGATCGCTAGAAATAGGATCGCAACTTGATAATTCAACATCAGAAATGATACATGGACAAGATCACCACCGGGATCCTACCTTGATCTTGCTCCTAGCTCCTGGAACTCCGACATGGTCTTCCTTGAAAGGTTCATACATCGGCTAGGGAAACCCTAGACAACTAGCTGACCCTATCCTCTCCGAGATGGTGTCCCTCTCTTCTCTGCCCCTCGGCGGCGAATGACGAATGAATTGATGTGTGGCTCTTGGCAGGGGAACTATAAATAGTCCAAGGATCATCTAGGTCAAAGGGGGGGCACGAATGGGCCACAAAATGGGTTGGGTCGGCTGGCCTACGCTAGCCGGCCTGGGCCCATTTCGGCCCACTTCATGGCCTCCTTCGTGGATGATGCTTCCCGTGTCTTCTAGAGTGTTCTCCCTTCTGCTTGTGGGCCCTTGACGTCAGATTCTCTGCGATTTGGATAAAGCTCCTTGTCTTGCAAGATTCAACATTTTCTATTTAGGTCCTCGGAGTTTTCCGTCTTCACGGGTTGGTCCTTGTGCATCTTGGAGTCATGTTCATCTCATTACTTGACTTGTACCGGGCTTCAATGTCTTCTCTCGAGGTGCTTGATCAACTTTACCAGGAAGTCTTATTTTCAATGCTAAATTCCTGAATAAACATCAAACTCCAAAACTGACATGCACGAATGAACTTGTTATATCAAATGGGTTAGTACCAATGGATAAGATATAAAATTCATGCCAACACTGAAGGTAAACTCATGGCAAGGTTGACGGAAATTCACCGTCCACATCTCCCCTATGCTTAAACATTGCCCATTGTTGACAGTGTATTTTGGTACACCAAACATGTTCATAACACTTTGGTTTGGATTTGATTATGGAACTAACCCGCCACTAGGCACACTAATCATATAAAAAGTTCATCTTTGTGTGTGCATTTAGAAGTGTTATGTTTATGTAGGAAAACATGGACATAAAGGACAGATTCACAACAAGTTCAAATGAGCAATTAAGGAGTCTTGTTCGTGTTTATGAGCCTGATGAAATCACCTCCAATGGTGGCAAGGACTGAAGTGTTACAAAGGAACATCCCCGAGGATTGAAGCGTAAAAGACCGGACTTCATGCAAGGAGAACCTCCATCTTGGATGCGAGGATAACATCGTCAAAATAGAGCAAGTGGAGGGGGCAAAGTGCATAAATACATGAGGACCCACGGGAGCGAAAGGGCGACCGAACCGGGCGGGATGGGCACGGGGCCGGTCGGCCCAAGTCGGCCGGCCTGGCCCACTCCGGGGGTCGGTTCGGCCCTCCATTTCTTGCACCCGAATATCCTTCAACCCTAAGTTCGTGGAGGTGCCGCCATTCGCAAGACGGGGAGCCATTCACACTAAGAGGCCATCCACAAGCTAGAGAGAGAGGAGGGAGATCGTTGTAATCGATCTTGAGATGTAATCGCTACTTTGTTCGAATATCTATCTATCATCTAGTGTTGAAGAAGCTTTGATGTTTAAGGTTAGCTACCATGCCATAAAGGGAGCAAGATCCCAATGCTCCCTTGAATCCATTCAATACGCCATGTCCATCATAGGTCTAGTCACGAGTACCTCCGCGTAGTGACAGTACGGGGGGAGGAAAAGGGCGAAACCATGGTCACAACCCCCGATAGATTAGATCGGTTTTTATATCTCAAGTGGTTTCATGTTCCAGTATCGTAGACCCTTGGGCAAGTGTCTTTTACATATCTTGTTGGTTTAGTCGTTCTCTCTAGTGTAGCGTAGCTGTTCTAGTTTAATAGTAGATTAGGGTTTGGGTAAGTTAGTAAGTAGAGGTAGATCAAACACGTGTAATCTCCTTGCTCCGCGGATTGACAAGAACCTAGGGAATCCCGTGGTGAAAAAGGTGTAGGTCCGTACGCTTGTGGATCGTAGGTGGATACTAGTTTTATCTGTCAACACCCATTCTCGAGGAAGCCTTCGATGAATATCAGCGATGCCTTTCATTTCTCAAACCCCACACTTGATCATTGTTGGGTATTTTAGTGGCAAAAGAAATAAATCCGCAAGTGCATGTATACCATTGTAGCTTTCACCTTGGAGTATTCCAAGGGTATCGAATCTAAGGGAACGTGTGTGTACTAACTTCGTACAGTCGGCCCAAGGACACACCTAGATAAGAGGTAAGGATTCCTATGGAGAGCTCTACAAATGAGGTTAAAGGTCGATCTCTCAAAACTTGCTTCGGGCTCCGGCTAACCCCTGATCTGCCAGGAGACTCCGGCCTACAAATCTAAGACGAACCTCAACCTGCACTATATCCGAACATGGAGAATTCAAATGATCAACAGGGCTATCACCACCTGCGATCTACCTCTACCAATCCGTGGGATATAGGGCAAATGAAGGATAACCCTTAGCCTAGACACTACGTCTATGCTACTGATTACTACCACAGCCTGACTACGCTATCCCCGCGGTGCGTAGCAACCTAAGGCACTCTATATTAAATATAGAGTGACAAACTCACATTGAGGATAACTGATCTCACTCAACTATAGGTACTACTAGCTTATGCTTACGACATACGAGAGAGCACTCGGTCCCGTACTAAGCTTCCAATGTATACGAACGACTTGCAGCAGACGAACGTATAAACCCAGGATCTACGCACTAGTAGAGGATAAAGGCTAGTCATGCAACCTAGAATAAACTATTAGAAAGGAATCACAAATGCCACTTTAGTCTAATTGAACATGCATGAATATCCACTTTATTCTAAAAGACGAAGCACATACAAACAAGTATGAAAGCTTATGAACCTATGCAATAGGATCAAAGGGTTGTGTTGACGAAGAACACAAGCCTCTAAATCAAGAACACATGAAGAACACAAGAACATATCATAAAAGTATGAACACACTTTAGTCTAAATAAAAAAAATACAAAGATACTCACTTTAGTCTAAATGAAGAACAATGACATGGAGAGGCACATGCCTCTCCCTCTCCCTCTCTACTCTAGCACTCTCTCTAGGAGAGGAGACTTGGATGGGTGGTGAAGTGTGTGTCTCTATTCTTACCCCCTCTACTTCTATTTATAGGCCAAGGCACCGGCGAGAGAACAGCTTGGGCACTTGGGAATCCACTTTAGGACCAACCACCGAGCACCACGTGGAAGTAGATGGCGATCCGTGGCAAGGCCGGTTCAGCCGATCCAAGGGTTCGACCGACCAGGGCCCACCACGTCTCACGCTGTGCTTTCTCCCAGTGACTGATATGTGGTCCCTTATGTTGGTTCCAGGTGCCCACGCGGTTTGGAGGCGGTTTGCTCGGGTTGTGGGCCCTTGAATCCTTGTGTCGGACACGTGGCGACATCTGATTCATCAGGGAGTGCTTCTCTTGGATTGATGAGGTGTCATGGACATGGCATTCTGTGTGCCAGCACATCGCCACGTGGCCTGGTGTGGGTCCCACCGGACCAATGATATAGTGTGATCTTATATTGTGCATATCTCTTTCATCCAAGCTCCGAAGTATACAAATGATATATCCATTTCAATCATCTCGACGAGACCGTCACAATGGTGCAGACCAATTTGGAATTTGAGGTTGTTTATGATGATTCCATATCTATTCCATTGGTTTGCTTGCTCTCAACTATATCATTTCATCTGTATTTTGATGTGTTTTGCAACAAAAGATAGAAATACCAACACTTGTGGAACTTATCAGTATAAAGACCTATTCTAGTGTTGATGATCACTTTCCATTTATTTAATGCAGTTGTTGATGGTGTAAAAGTGGTACTTAACAGTCCTCAACAACATGTTGACACGAAAATAGGACGTCACCTCTACGCGCGACACAAGTGACTCCCCGGTCTGTAGCGAGGCGTGCCAGCCAATCTGACCTGTTGATTGACAATGGAAAAATATTAGGGATCGGCTAGAGAATAGATAGCCTTTTAGCAACACATGTACCAGCCAATCGGTCGATACAGGTAAAGTGGGATCGTCCGGCTCAAGAGCGACCGAGGCATTGATAGGCTGGAAAGTAGGACGACATTGTAGAAGAGAAAAAACGCAATGGCGAAGTCGCCGGAAAGTAGATGTTGTAAAAGAAGATGTTTGCCCGCAGGCGGTTTGTTTGATATTGGTGTGTACACTTTTCCCGACCACGCAGGGTCGCTATTTATGACCTGGGGACCACCGGACTCCTAGATGATTACGGCACTGTTTACTTGCATCTAAAGAAAGATAAATACTACTAAAAATAGAAAAAGGACTCTCGCGGAGTCAAAATTCCCTAAAACTGACACTTGACTCGTTGTCAATCGTGGATTGACCTGCCTCCACAGTGCTTTCCTTCCAGCGTAACTCCTTGATTTCTGCCTTCCTTCTTTTTATTGACCTAACCTTTGGTTGACAATCGGCCGATCGCTTTGACCTGCTGGCCCACTGTCAAGGTCGAATTCCTCTGACCATCAGCGGGTCCTATTGACCACCCTTTTCACTCTCTCCAATCGGCTGATCACACTCTGTTTTCATCGGTTGTTTTCTCCTTATCCCTTCTGACCTGTTTTTCCAAAAAATAGTGTCAACACATGTCCCCTAGTTTCGGAGTAAACAATTTTTTCCTCCGAAATTTTGCTTGAATCTGACATCTTTCCTTAATTTGAACGATAGCCAAATCTTCCCATGTGACGGTTGTGATCAATCTTTATTGTTAGGATCCTAGCCTTTTGATATGATTGATCGCTTGACACTTCTTCAGGGCTTGTTTGCCATGTGACATTTTCGGACCCTTTCGTTCCTCTTCCATATAAAACCCATCCTCTTGTCCAGGGGTCTTTCCATGGTCTTGGATCTTCCTGATGTAGATACTGGCCCTTTTAGTTACTAGGCATGAGAGGCATTTTTTTCCTGGAAAACCTTTAGGGGATAACGATTGTAGTTGGTCATTAACAAACCCTAGCTTGAAACAGCATTTCCCCTGGGTGCTGCTAGTGAGCTTGTAGACTCTGTCTGCAACGTTGGGTAGATGATTTCTGTAAACTATGCTCCACAGTTTGTAGACATGTTTAGAGAAACTTCCCACCGTTTTGTGCGTCGATCCTATCTCTGGGAGTCACTTCTCTAAACCAAACATCCTTTGGAAATCGAGCCATTTACGAGTCATTTGTTTCCTCTTTTGCTGGATCTGGCATCTTTGGTTTCCGCCTTTTCTGATTCCCTCATCTTTATCTCTTCTGGCGCCTTAGCTATAAATAATTGCCTTTGTGCCCTTATGAAGAACGCTCCATCTCTGTCCACGGCTCGGGATATACATCTCGCATGTTTTAGGCTCTTACTCTTTGGTTTCTTTCTTTCCCTTTGATCTATGATGGCTAGAAGTATTCTTCTGAAATAGTCTAGGAAATGCTCCTCTCTCTAGTCTCCTTTTGTAAAGCCAAGAGGTCCAACAACTAGAAGAACCCTTGTGATGCGTCTTGGGTGCATCAGCTGATGGAGGAGGGTGGAAGTGATCCCTGGGCATCTTGGAAAGAAGAATAACCCAATGTCTTCTTTTTCAACAATCCTGACGGGGAAAGTCACCGCATCTAGTGATTCATCATTGTCAAATTTATGCCTCATTTTTGTTTTTCTCTTTCTTCGCCCCGTCATTTGTCCAGTGATGGTGAATGTAAATGATCTGTCGTGATTCATGTATTCTTTAGATCTACACTGTAACACCATCGTTGTAATCGAAGATGAGACATATATATATATAATGTTCTAAGGGTGATTTGTACATCGGCCATGTATAGGAGTCGAGGATGATCAGCTATTTTATATCAAAGATGATCACACTTGCAATCGACTGTAGCTTGAGTCTTTAATCGGCCATTTGAGGCTCTGATTTGACTAAGCATCTACCCCATATGCTAGGATAGTATTTCTTCAAATGTTTCCCATTTAGTGCTCTGGCAAACTTCTCACCGTCCAACGTTTCTAAGATATATGCATTTCCTGGCACACATTGGCTGATACGCTATGGTCCTTCCCAAGTTGGTGACCACTTTCCATATTTTGGATCTCTAGAGCCGATTGGTAATATAAGTTTCCAAACCAGATCCCCTTCGGCAAATCCATTAACTTTGACCCTTTTTATCATACCATTTGGCTATTCTCCTTTTATTCTTTTCGATATTCTCCAAAGCTCTCAGCCAATTGCCAGCAAGATCTTCCAGTTCTTCTTTCATCATGGTTCAATAATCATCAGTTGATAGTTGATCTTGTAAAGAAGTCCTTCTGGATCCGTTTATTAATTCCCAAGGCAATACGACATCATGACCATACACCAGTTGATATATCAACACTTCGGTTGCTTCGTGGCATGCCATCCTCTACGCCCATTGTTGACGGTGCAAAACTGTGCTCAAGTTCACCGCAAGCCTACGGGTGACTTGGTGCCTTTTCACCAAGGAGGGTCCTCCCTAAATTTGTCAATCCAAGGATCGGAAGAAACCACTAAGGTTCTCTATCTAACCTACCGGTCTAACCCTATGTGAAGTGTTGATTGAATAAAGATTAAACATACAAACACGAAGGGATGTATGGATCTCATCCACCTAGCCATAAAGGTAAGCAAACCAAAGGCAACCCTAGCCTATCATCTTCTTGTTGCCGCTCCGGCCACGATGACAAACCAATCTAATCCCATACTATGATAAGGAGTACACTCGATATGGAGTAACCCGATATGGAGTGGTCCGTTGCACGTTCATTCGCTGCTTTCTCCTCCACCGTACTGTCATTGCGCAAGGATATTCATCACCGAACGACAACCTCGGTCCGTTGTAACACCCTAAATTTCAACTTCTGAATTTAATTAAAATTTGCTTAGCAACATTTTGATCTGCTTAAGGAATATAAGGTTGTTGTGCTTTTATAGGCATTTAATTGTTTTTTATTAATTAATTAATGAAATATAGGAGTTTCTCGTTGCATGCATCTTGGTGCATTGTTTTTGGTTGCTGGATTCAAATCCTGGTTTGAATTCAATGGTTGTTTGTAGTTTAATTTTTGGTTTGGAAAAAGATTTGGATTTGAAAAAAAAAGAAAAAGAAAAAGGAAAAAAAAAGGGGAAAACCAAACCCGCCGCCGCCAGCCGGCCCACCTAAGCCTTTCGGCCCCGGCGCGGCCCGGCGCCCCCCCCCCCCCCCCCCCCCCCGCTCTCGCCGACGGGCGGGCCCCGCCCGTCGGCTTCCTCCTCCCGCCGCGCCGCTACCGGCTCGGGGTCGGACTCGAGTCCGACCCGGACCCGTCGCGCCGCCGCCTTGGGCCCGCGTGCCCGTGCCTCGCGCCGCGCTCTATTTATTGCGCCGCCACCCTTGTTGCGCCGCCCCGCCCGCAACCCTAGCAACTCCCGAGCCGCGCCGCCGCCGCCGCCGAAACCCTAACCGGCCGCCGCGCTCGAGCTCCGCCGCCGCTGTTTCCCCGTCGCCTTGAAGCCGCCGTCCCGGGACCGGCGCGCGGTGAGGAACCTTCTCGGGTGGTTCGTTTGGCTCTCCGTGCCCCGCTCCGCCGGCTCGTCGTCGCCGGTGATTGAGCTCCGCCGCGCCTCGCCGTGCTCCGCCGTCCCTCGCCGTCGCCGCTTCGGGACGCCTCGGTTGCATTCGCACGCGCGCGCCTCTTCATCTTGGTGTAATTCCCGCAGCCCACGGTGCACCCCCGCGTGCCGTATCGGGTTCGCGCCGCCGCTCGCCGTGCGCGCCGCCGCGTCGGCTCCGCCGCCGGCCGCGCTCCGCCGCCGCCGCGCTTGCTCGCGACCGGAGCCGCCGGATCGCAAACCCGCGCCTCGGATCGTGCCGCGCGCGTCGGTCAAGCCGGCGGTGCCGGTCAAACGCGTCTAAACCGCCGCGCCTAGCCCTGGCCGTCCGATCTGGATCCAAGGGACCAGATCTGCTCCCTTATCTTAAACCGCGCAATTTCGCAAATAAAACCCCGGGTTTTCTCTGTTTAACACATATACCCTTCCACCTCGTAAAACTCTCACAGTTTAGTCCTGTTTTCTTCTGTTTTAACCCTTAGCCCTAATATTCTTTACAAATAAGTCCTAAAACTTGTTTTAATCATAACTTTGTCGTTTTAACTCCGTTTTCAGCGTTCTTTATATCCACGCGATCGTCTCGACGAGTAGAATAGTTTCCTGTCGCTTTTGTTACTGTTTGAGATGATTGGTGTACTGTTTCTTATTTATTTCCATTGCTTGCTTGTATGTGATGTGTGGAGCGTAGCGTACGAGCAATTCGGGGACTTCGCTGGCTGTTGAAGAGTATCAAGACCCCGAGCGGTTTCCGGTGCTGGTAGAAGGCAAGTCCTTGCTGCATTCCCGTTAAATTCCTATTACAACATGCATTTTAATTACACCGTTGTTTACTTTTGCTATGCATTAACTTGATGGGTCCTATTGTTAAGGTTCGACTAGCTTTGTTATCCTATGCCTTGATCAACCGGGTTTACTTTATGTTGGGTAGCATATGCTAGCGCTTTACGTGGTTTTGGGATGGTTTAATGAACACTTGTTAATATGGCTTTATTTATGTTATCATTTCATGTAATGCAAGAACACTTTACTTTGTTAATCGGAACATGGAGAACCACCCGGAAAACAAGTACTACCACAAGACATATGGCTCTGTCTTGGCTTATTAATTAGTGAACTAGATGTTAGGTATGCTTTACCCGATAAGGGTTGGGGGGGGTGGCGGGTAGTGACGTATGGACCTGCTCGGGCGCGGTGTGGGCTTAGCTAAGACACGGTACTCGTCCGGGAGCTTTATACGTTGCACTGACCAGGTAACCTAGCGGGCAGCCTTCATCTGGGGATCTTTGTAACGGCCTCGTAGCGTCCCTATGCAATCACACCTCGGAAGTGTGGTATGGTGCCTTGCAAACACCGCATGGTTGGGTCCAAAACTCTTTTGGGTTTTTACGCGACTTGTGGGTAAAGATGTACAACCTCTGCAGAGTGTAAAACTAACTAGTTAGCCGTGCTCACGGTCAAGAGCGGCCTGGACCCTCACATGATTAATTCTATGGAAGATGGAACTTTTAAACTTGTGCATTACATTTTATGGATCTGTTGCATTTTATTATCTGGGTTTGGTATATACTTACACATGCTAGTAATTGTTGCTTAATAAAACTTGACCAACTAAAATGCCGACTTGCTTATGAGCCAACAACTTTCCACTATAAAGCCTTGCATGTTGTTATAGAACTTTTTCCTTGCCGAGTACGACATGTGCTCACGCTTGTTGTTTATTTATTGCGTCTACACTACCCGCCGCTGCTCGGATGGGCGATTTGAAGACTACAATGATGAGTTTGATGGGTTCTAGGCGTCCGTTCTCCCGTCGGTACCCTGTGGAGGACTTCTACGTGTGTTTCTTTTCCGTCGTTAGCTACTCGAACGATTGTTAGTTGACATTCGGTCATGTAATAACTGTTTAATACTCTCTTTACGCTTTTACACCGTGTTTTGGTATTCACCTTGCGTCGATGCATGTGTGTAACTTGATCCCGGCGCACATGTATTCTTGCATTCGGGTTTGGCCTTAAATCCGGTGTGACAAAGTGGTACCGAGCCGTGTTGACTGTAGGACGTTAGCCTAGTTAGAACTGGTCGGAAATTAAGGATTTTATAACATTAGAAGCCACACATAGCTTAGCTTGCTTTACTCTAATTTATTACATCTAATCTTGGTTTAATCTTATCCTTGTTTGCTTTTGTTATCTAAGCTTGATCTTGTCTCTTTTAGTAATGCTGCACTTGTCTCATCTATCTTAGATGGTTCGTCGGCTGAAGACCACGCGTTCAGGTGCCTACCGCTTTCCTAGGTACCTGGAGGACCAGGACTTCTACTGCTACTCAACTGACAGTGAGGAGCATCAGGAAGCCTCTGGAGAGGGAGGTGAAGCAAGCTCTGCTTCAGAGCAAGCTCCACCGCCCGCGGTCATTGAGATATCGGATGATGAGCCCGAAGAGTCAGAGGAAGAGCAAGAGCCTGAGGAGGAGTCAGCTGAGGAGCCAGAGCAAGGAGAAGATCCGGAAGACCCCTCAGATCCTGAAGACTCTGACCCAGAAGGTGGAGATGCTGAGGATCACCCTGCGCCAGAGAAGTGGAAGGTGGTCATTTGTCATCACGATGGAGGGCATGCACGCTTTCCGTCTAAGTTGAGGAGGCTCTTCCAGCGTCTTCAGCTGAACGTGACGATCGACTACGTGGGACTGAAGAGGACTCACCCTCGCTACCCGACCCGGTGGGATGTGTCCGTGCGCATCCCGGAAGATAACCCGCCGGATGGGGGAGTGTACGAGGTTGTTGTCCATCAAGCTCTAGCTACCGAGCTACCTTCGCGGCCGGAAGAGATGATGCGGCTAGGAGGGCTCTATCCGCTTGGTGCTACGAGGAAGCTCATCATCTCACCAACTCGTGTGGGGAGATCTACCCCGCCGTCGCTGCGGAGCCGTGGGCGGTGAAATTCCAATGGCCAATGAAACTGCGGGAGCACGCTATGCCATGCAAGTGGGTCACGTAGCCGCTCTCAATACCAACTTGGATGACACTCTCATGGAGCT
This sequence comes from Cenchrus americanus, assembly GCA_947561735.1. Taxonomy (NCBI): domain Eukaryota; kingdom Viridiplantae; phylum Streptophyta; class Magnoliopsida; order Poales; family Poaceae; genus Cenchrus; species Cenchrus americanus. The sequence continues at coordinate 38,169,160 of OX387242.1, read as the reverse complement.
TCAAGATCTCCGTGACCAGCAAGAAGAAGACCGCAGAGAGATCAAGAGGCTCAAAGCGATCGTGATCGCGAGCGAGGATGAAGATGAGGTGCAAGGCGATGGAGAGGACGGCTCCGCCATGTCGCCAAGGCCTGCAAGAACAAGCTATGGATCACTTGGGTCCCGCACCAGGATTATATGGCCATAGGAGTTAGGTGTTAGAAGTCTTTATCTTTCTCGTTATCGAGTCTGTAAACGTTAGAAACGACACGTTGGAACGATGAGTTAGATAGTGGTGTGCTTGAATGCTTGGTTTGTGAACATCTGTGATTTGGATTTTTGGTTGATTGCAATGTGTTGTGGATTAATGCCACAATGACATTGGTTTAGTAATAGAGTTTGATTAGTGGGTTTAAGTTCTGTTCCACCTATCTTTTATCTTATAATTTCGTAATTCTTTATCTATCATATTTTATCTATCTTAAGGAGTATTGTAGTGCTGAATCTGTTCGCGTTACTTCCTGACACAGCAGTACTGTTTTAATTTTATCTCGAGCTACAGAACTCCAAATTAAGTAAAACCAGTGGGGTTAGTTCACAAATTTCATATCTGATTTTCTGTCAAAAATTCAGCTTTATCCAATTAATATTCTGGGAGTTATGGACGAAACATTGAGCTAACAGAAATCTGTCAATTCCTTCTGACATACCTGTCTTCATTATTTTATATCTCGAGTTGTAGACCTCCGATTGAGGCAAAACCAGTTGGGTTAGTTCAGTAATTTCATACACCATATCTCCAGAAAAATTCGTGAATTTTGGTTACTGGAACAGAAAGATATCTTGGTTTCTTTACAGCTATCAGAATCTGTCTTATTCTGGAATTCAGCATTATTATCTTTTCAGCTTTTCAATTGTTATCATCATCTAAATCGGTGTTTCTAACGCTCGGATGGTAAACACCAGGTCCGGATCAGGGGTTGATCAGCCTCCGGTGGTTCGCCAAGGTCGAGGCAACAGTTCGAGCAGTGCACCTCCACCTCCACCGCCACCCATGGATCCTATGCGGCAGTTCTTCCCGAGAATCGGTGCAGCTGCTGCGAGAACCTGACGGACACCGTGGCCAATCTGCGAGCTCAAGCTAACAATCCGCCACCACCACCGCCACAGCAGCCGGCGCCTATGAACAGCACCGGGAGTTCATGAGCCATCGTCCACCGGTCTTCACACATGCTGCGCATCCACTTGACGCCGATGACCGGCCGAAGACGTGGGCAAGATGCTCACTACGGCACGGTGCGATGACGAGAGAGAAGGTTCCGTTTGCTGCCGGTCGACTCCGGGGATCCGCAGTGTGCGTGGTGGGATGCTTACACCACCGCCCATGCTGCACCCAACACCATCACTTGGCGAGAGTTCACCGAAAGCTTCCGGAACCATCATATTCTGCCGGGGGTCATGAGGCTTAAGAAGAAGGAGTTCCTCTCTCTCAAGCGGGGAGGGATGTCGGTGGGCGAGTATCGGGACAGGTTCATTGAGTTGTCTCGCTATGCACCGGAGGAGGTAGCGGATGATCCGAAGAAGCAGGAGCGCTTCTTGGAGGGCTTGGCTGGACCGCTTCGTTACCAGCTGACGTCACACACCTTCCAGACTTTCCAGCAGCTGCTTGACAAGGCTATTGTTCTGGAGTCCATGCGCAGAGAGTTGGGGGAGTTGAAGAGGAAGGCTACTACTCCAGGGGCGGTCCGGGAGCCACACTCGCCCCCGTTTTACTTCACCGCCGGGAGCCCCGTTCCGTCCAGGAGGCCCGTCAGGGAGGTTATGGCCGCGCGGCGCACGTATCGGTATCGGCCGCGGCGGTTCCGGCGGTTCCGGCGCACTCCCGCCGGCGGTTTCGCGCCCGGGACCGCGGACTCCACGTCCTCGCTTACCCGCGGCATCGTCCGATGACTCCTATTGGTACACCCGTGAGGCCGGCGCCCCACACACTCCCGCAGGCAACACTTGTTTCAAGTGTGGAGAGGTCGGGCATTATGCTAATGCCTGTCCTAAGAGGCACCCCCCAGGCACCCCCGTGCAGAATCAGCAGATGCAGCAGTTGAGGAGCGGGAACCAGACTCCGCAGAGCAACAAGAGGCCGCAGAATCAGGGCACTGGCAGGGTGAATCACGTGAGTACCGAGACCGCTCAGGAGAATCCACACGTGGTGCTTGGTATGTTCTTTGTCAACTCTATCCCCGCATCAGTATTATTTGATTCTGGAGCGTCCCATTCATTTATATCTGCTCAGTTTGTGGCAAAGCATAGCATACCCATGTGTCCCATGAAACAAACCATGCTAGTTAGATCACCAGGGGGGGATATGAGGTCTCTATACATGTGTCCTAATGTTAGATTAAAGATCATGGGAGCAGATTTTTGGGCAAACTTGATAGTGCTGGAGTCGAAGGATCTTGATGTTATACTGGGTATGGATTGGTTGGGCACTCATGATGCGACAATACAGTGTGCTAAGCGGACTGTTCTTCTCACTGGTCCTAGCGGGGAAAAGATTGAACTTGTGGGCGATCCACCGTCGGATGCGGGAGGTTCCGTACGGCCACCGGATGGCGAGCTTTGGAGGATATCGGGGTGGTTAATGAGTATCCGGACGTGTTTCCGGAGGAGTTGCCAGGTATGCCACCTGACCGAGATGTTGAATTTGTTATTGATCTATTACCCCGGTATCGCTCCTATTTCTAAACGTCCATATAGAATGTCTAGTACACAATTGATAGAACTTAAGAAACAGATTAATGAATTGTTGGAAAAGGGGTTTATCCGTCCTAGTTCATCACCTTGGGGAGCACCGGTTATCTTTGTTGAGAAGAAGGATGGTACTCAGAGGATGTGTGTGGATTATCGATTGCTTAATGAGGTCACTATCAAGAATAAGTATCCATTGCCTCGCATTGAAGACTTGTTTGATCAGATGAGAGGTGCTAAGGTGTTCTCTAAGATTGATTTGCGTTACGGTTATCATCGGATGAAGATCGGATGGTCGGATATTCCTAAAACGCATTCACCACCGGTATGGACCGTATGAGTATACTTGTTATGTCCTTTGGGTTGACAAATGCACCCGCCTACTTTATGTATCCGATGAACAAGGTGTTTATGGAGTACTTGGATAAGTTCGTTGTGGTGTTTATTGATGATATTCTGGTTTACTCTAAGACCGAGGGGGATCATGAGGACCATTTGAGGCTTGTTTTGCGAGAAGTTGAGAGAGCAACGAGTTGTATGCCAAGTTCGGTAAATGTGATTTCCGTGGCGAAGGAAGTCTCTTTTATCGGGGCATATCATCACGGATGGAGGTATCGCGGTTGATCCGGCTAAGGTAGAAGATGTGTTGAGGTGGGAACCGCCGAGGACAGTAAAGGAGATCAGGAGTTTCCTTGGACTTGCAGGGTACTATCGACGATTCATCGAGGGGTTCTCTAAGATTGTGAAGCCTCTCACCACCTTGCTGGAGAAGGATAGAGAGTTCAAGTGGACTGATGCCTGTCAGCAGAGTTTTGAGGAGTTGAAGCAGAGATTGACGACCGCTCCAGTGCTTGTGATGCCAGACTTGCAGAAGGGCTTTGATATCTACTGTGATGCATCGAGGCAAGGTTTGGGTTGTGTTCTTATGCAGGAGGGACACGTCATAGCTTACGCATCAAGGCAGTTGAGGAAGCATGAGCAGAACTATCCTACGCATGATCTGGAACTGGCAGCTGTGGTTCATGCTTTGAAGATTTGGAGACATTACATTATGGGGACCAAGTGTCAGATCTACACAGACCACAAGAGCTTAAAGTACATTTTCACTCAGAAGGATCTTAATCTGAGACAACGCCGATGGTTGGAGCTGATCAAGGATTACGATCTGGACATACAGTATCATCCTGGGAAGGCTAATCTGGTTGCTGATGCTTTGAGTCGGAAGGGACAGGCCAATGCAGCTTTGGCGTTTCAGATGCCTCGACGAGCTGATGAAGGAGTTCGAGAGACTCAATCGGGGAATGGTCGCTCACACCGAGGGAGTCACTTTGGAGGTAGAGTCTACTCCGGAGCAGCGGATTCGTGAAGGGCAGGGCCGAAGGATGAGGAGATCGGGGATATCGGGGACACCATGGAGAGGGGCAAGGCCCCGGATTTCACTGAGGATGATCAGGGAACGATATGGTTCAAGAATCGGATCCGTGTGCCCGATGTGGGAGATCTCCGAAGACGATCTTGAGAGAGGCTCATGATTCGGCTTATTCCATTCATCCAGGCAAGACAAAGATGTATCGGGATCCGCGCGAGGTATTGGTGGTATGGGATGAAGAGGGATGTAGCCGCTCACGTTGCGTTGTGTGACACGTGCCACAAGGTCAAGGCCGAACATCGGAGACCAACGGGATTGCCGCAGCCATTGAAGGTGCCGAGTGGAAGTGGGAAGAGATAGGCATGGATTTCATCGTTGGGTTGCCCCGCACCCGTGATGGATATGATTCTATATGGGTTATCGTGGATCGTTTGACAAAGGTTGCTCACTTCATACCGGTGCGTACTACTTATACGGGGGCAAAGCTAGCGAGTTGTACATGACCAGGATTGTATGCTTGCACGGTGTTCCTAAGAAGATAGTTTCGACGAGAGGAACCCGGTTCACGTCGCGTTTCCGGGAGAAACCGCATGAGTCTATGGATACGAAGTTGAACTTCGGCTCGCCCTATCACCCGCGTACGGATGGTCAGACAGAGAGGACAAATCAGATTCTAGAGGACATGTTGAGAGCTTGCGCCCTCAAACATGGTGAGAGTTGGGACAAGAGCTTGCCGTATGCCGAGTTTTCTTACAACAACAGCTATCAAGCCAGTCTGAAGATGGCACCCTTTGAGGCATTGTATGGGAGAAAGTGCAGAACGCCGTTGTACTGGAGTCAGACAGGTGAGAGTCAGTTGTTTGGGACAGACATCATCAAGGAGGCAGAGAGGCAGGTTCAGATCATCAGAGAGAACTTGAGAGTTGCTCAGTCCAGGCAGAAAAGTTATGCAGACGGGAAGAGGAGAGATGTATCTTTCCAAGAGGGCGACTATGTGTATCTGAAGGTGTCACCTATCGGAGGTTTGCGGAGGTTTAAGGTGAAGGGCAAGTTGTCTCCTCGCTACATCGGACCTTTCCGCATCTTGCAACGAGTGGGAGAGGTAGCCTACGGACTTGAGTTGCCGGCGCGGCTTTGCGGATGTGCATGATGTGTTCCATATCTCGCGAGCTTAAAGAGAGGTCTCAAGCCTCATGATAAGGAACCGTTGCCTATGGAAGGATTGGATGTGAAGGAGGATCTCACCATCACCGAACGGCTCGTTAAGATTCTCGGATAGATTGACACGGGTTACAAGAAACCGGACTTTTATAATGTGCAAGGTGCGGTGGAGTAATCATGCGAGAGGATGAGGCAACTTGGGAGAGAGAAGAGGAGTTGAAAGCGAAATATCCACATCTCTTTGATCCATCCGAATCTCGAGGACGAGATTCATCTTAAGGGGGGTAGGATTTGTAACACCCTAAATTTCAACTTCGAATTTAATTAAAATTTGCTTAGCAACATTTTGATCTCGCTTAAGGAATATAAGGTTGTTGTGCTTTTATAGGCATTTAATTGTTTTTTATTAATTAATTAATGAAATATAGGAGTTTATCGTTGCATGCATCTTTGGTGCATTGTTTTTGGTTCTTGGATTCAAATCCTCGGTTTGAATTCAATGGTTGTTTGTAGTTTAATTTTTGGTTTGGAAAAAGATTTGGATTTGAAAAAAAAAAGAAAAAGAAAAAGGAAAAAAAAAGGGGAAAACCAAACCCGCCGCCGCAGCTCGGCCCACCTAAGCCTTTCGGCCCCGGCGCGGCCCGGCCAAAGGCGCCGCACCCCCCCCCCCCCCCCCCCCGCCCGCTCTCGCCGACAGGGCGGCCCCGCCCGTCCGCGCTTCCTCCTCCCCGCCGCGCCGCTACGGCTCGGGGTCGGACTCGAGTCCGACCTCGGACCCGTCGCGCGCGCGCGCCTTGGGCCCGCGTGCCCGTGCCTCGCGCCGCGCTCTATTTATTGCGCCGCCACCCTTGTTGCGCCGCCCCGCCCGCAACCCTAGCAACCCGCAGCCCGCCGCCACCGCCGGCCGAAACCCCTAACCGGCCGCCGCGCTCGAGCTCCGCCGCCGCGCTCTCTTTCCCCCCTCGCCTTGAAGCCGCCGTCCCGGGACCGCCGCGCGGTGAGGAACCTTCTCGGGTGGTTCGTTTGGCTCTCCGTGCCCGCTCCGCCGGCTCGTCGTCGCCGGTGATTGAGCTCCGCCGCGCCTCGCCGTGCTCCGCCGTCCCTCGCCGTCGCCGCTTCGGGACGCCTCGGTTGCATTCGCACGCGCGCGCTCTTCATCTTGGTGTAATTCCCGCAGCCCACGGTGCACCCCGCGGCCGTATCGGGTTCGCGCGCCGCCGCTCGCCGCTGCGCGCGCCGCGTCGGCTCCGCCGCCGGCCGCGCTCCGCCGCCGCCGCGCTTGCTCGCGACCGGAGCCGCCGGATCGCAAACCTACGCCTCAGATCGTGCCGCGCCGCCGGTCAAGCCGGCAGGTACCGGTCAAACGCGCCTAACCCGCTGCAGCTGACCCAGACCGCCCGATCTGGATCCAAGGGACCAGATCAGCTCCCTTATCTTTAACCGCGCATTTTTGCAAATAAAACCCCGGGTTTTCCCTGTTTAACAAAAATACCCTTCCACCTCGTAAAACTCTCACGCGTTTAGTCCCGTTTTCTTCGTTTTAACCCTTAGCCCTAAAATTCTTTACAAATAAGTCCTAAAACTTGTTTTAATCATAACTTCATCGTTTTAACTCCGTTTTCGGCGTTCTTTATATCCACGCGATCGTCTCGACGAGTAGAATAGTTTCCTGTCGCTTTTGTTACTGTTTGAGATGATTGGTGTACTGTTTCTTATTTATTTCCTTTGCTTGCTTGTATGTGATGTGTGGAGCGTAGCGTACGAGCAATTCGGGGACTTCGCTGTGTTGAAGAGTATCAAGACCCCGAGCAGCTTTCCGGTGCTGGTAGAAGGCAAGTCCTTGCTGCATTCCCGTTAAATTCCTATTACAACATGCATTTTAATTACACCGTTGTTTACTTTTGCTATGCATTAACTTGATGGGTCCTATTGTTAAGGTTCGACTAGCTTTGTTATCCTATGCCTTGATCAACCGGGTTTACTTTATGTTGGGTAGCATATGCTAGCGCTTTACGTGGTTTTGGGATGGTTTAATGAACACTTGTTAATATGGCTTTATTTATGTTATCATTTCATGTAATGCAAGAACACTTTACTTTGTTAATCGGAACATGGAGAACCACCCAGGAAAACAGTACTACCACAAGACATATGGCTCTGTCTTGGCTTATTAATTAGTGAACTAGATGTTAGGTATGCTTTACCCGATAAGGGTTGGGGGCGGCGGGTAGTGACGTATGGACTGCTCGGGCGCGGTGTGGGCTTAGCTAAGACACGGTACTCGTCCGGGAGCTTTATACGTTGCACCGACCGGAGTAACCTAGCGGGCGACCTTCATCCGGGGATCTTTGTAACGGCCTCGTAGCGTCCCTATGCAATCACACCTTGGAAGTGTGGTATGGTGCCTTGCAAACACCGCATGGTTGGGTCCAAAACTCTTTTGGGTTTTTACGCGACTTGTGGGTAAAGATGTACAACCTCCGCAGTGTAAAACTAACTAGTTAGCCGTGCTCACGGTCAAGAGCGGCCCGGACCCTCACATGATTAATCCTATGGAAGATGGAACTTTTAAACTTGTGCATTACATTTTATGGATCTGTTGCATTTTATTATCTCGGGTTTGGTATATACTTACACATGCTAGTAATTGTTGCTTAATAAAACTTGACCAACTAAAATGCCGACTTGCTTATGAGCCAACAACTTCCACTATAAAGCCTTGCATGTTGTTATAGAACTTTTTCCTTGCTGAGTACGACATGTGCTCACGCTTGTTGTTTATTTATTGCGTCTACACTACCCCCGCCTGCTCGGATGGGCGATTTGAAGACTACAATGATGAGTTTGATGGGTTCTAGGCGTCCGTTCTCCGGTCACCGCCCGTGGAGGACTTCTACGTGTGTTTCTTTTCCGCCGTTAGCTACTCGAACGATTGTTAGTTGACATTCGGTCATGTAATAACCGTTTAATACTCTCTTTACGCTTTTACACCGTGTTTTGGTATTCACCTGCGTCGATGCATGTGTGTAACTTGATCCCGGCGCACATGTATTCTTGCATTCGGGTTTGGCCTTAAATCCGGGTGTGACATCCGTGCACTACAACGATGTATCCGCAAGAGATAGACTAACCACCATGATTACTCTGTTCCTACTAAGGGCATATGCTAGATACACATATGAATAAAACACTCATCGATGTAGATCAAAGTAGGACAAGATATGATTACATCACCATCGAACGTAGAATGTACAATTGCTTTGACGGAATCAAGGAATGGGCTCGGAACTCCACCATGGCTTCACCATGCGGGGCCAACCATGGTGGCTAGAGCATGGCATAGGCCATATTCTAGGCAACTTGAGGACTTGCGGTGGCCGTCGGCTTCCTCCCGGTGCTTCTCCTTCATGTTGACGGCTCTCTCGATGAATGGATGGATCGATCACCTCTCCTTGGGCGCCCAAGGGGTTGTATTTATGCCCTTAGGGAGCCTTGGGGCGTGCTCCACCTTGCCTTTGCACGAGATCTTCCTTGGGAGAGAAGGGAACTTGGTTTCCATAAAATCGGCCTCGTCCGTTTTTCCCGATTCACGACCCTTCCTTGCCGGCACCATATCTCCCACATCCGGACTCCAAATAATGCAAATTCGGTGTCCCGGTTGTATGGCACGACATTTCCTCCAACTTTGGTATTCATTTTCCTTGGAAAGGAAGATAAGATCTCCAAATCGGCCTTGGAAGATAATCTGTTCGATTTCGGATCGATCGCGCAACAGGGATTTCGGGGGTCATATCTCATAGCTCCTTGACCCGAATTGATGGTATGGAAAGTATCGTCGAGTCCCACAACTTTGGTAGTCAAATTTTTGCCATTTGAGGCCGTTTAAGTCTCCGAATCCGCACCGAAAGATCATGCTGTCCCGGGCTGCGAGAATATCTCTCGGCCGAGTTGATCTCATTGGTAAACATCCAAGCCCCCGGAGTTTTACGTGTTTATGCTTCGGTCCTTGGGTTGTTTGGAGTATTGTTCACTTCATGTCTTGACTTGTGACGGGCTTCATGATCTTTTCTTGAAGTGCTTGATGAACTTATCCCGAAAGTCTTCTCTTTAATGTTATTTTCCTATGTAAACAATAAACTCCAAAATCGACATGCAAGAGTCAACTTGATACCTCTGGGGGTTAGTACCATTAGCTAGAATATGAAATACGTGCAAATGTAGACGGTAAACTCATAGCTAGTTGTAACAAAATCGACCGTCAACATACCCCCATGCTTAAACCTTGCTTGTCCTCGAGCAAGTCCAAGATCTTTGCTTAACTTGGCAATCAGCGTTGCCCTTCAATGTCTTCCCTGCACTTAGTTATACACAACAAGACATATTGCTCTCTCAAGTATTTAGCATTTAAGGTTCAAGTTTTGACTGGCTACTTCATTATGGAAGATAGACTATCATTAAAGAACATGCCACAAATAAACAAATATAGTGCTCTCAAAACTTTAAACCTTTACCTTGTTGCATCGTGAAGAGTTTTCAAAAAGTTGCACATGTAACATAAGTGAGGTTCTCATGCAAAAGCTCATGGAAACACTCATCTCGTGTCACACCCGATTTTACAAGGAAAACCGAATGCATCTCATATGTGCGCCGGGATCATTTTACACACACATGATAGACAAAACGAGAGTAATACCATTGCTGTAATAAAACGTACAAGAGTTTAAACCAAGAGTATGATATCTATTATTACATCCATAGGGGTGGACTCGAAGGTCCGAACAAGACGATAACTAAACGACGACGAGCAACTCCATCGCTGACATCCACAGGCATGATGACTGGGGGATCCGCATGCCTAGAACTCCTCGAAGTCACTCCAGTACTCGTCCTCGCCTCCGACGTTCTCCTCTGAACAGCGGTAAGCAAGGGTGAGCACACTTATGGTTGGAGCTCAGCAAGTGGGGGAAAATGCAAGGCTATCAAGGATAGGCTATGGTTCACAGCGGTAAGCATTTTATAAGTTGGTCAAGTTTTATTAGCAAGCTCCTAATTACTAGGTGTAAGTGTATACCAACCCACTTAACCTTAAAAGAAACCTCAAACCAAACCACCAACCCATGATTTGCATTAATCTTCAAGTTTATTAATCATGTGAGGGTCCAAGTCGCTCGTAACCATGAGCACGGCTGATCGATCAGTTTTACACTCTGCAGAGGTTGTACACTTTACCCACAGTTCGTGTTCCCCTTCTTGCCCGGGTTAGCTAGACCCTTAAACACTTCCAAGGTGAGTGGCTAGGGGTCCACTACGAAGCCTTTACAAAGGAAAGAAGAGAAACCAACAGCCCGCAACAAGCATTACGAAGAAGGCGGAGCGGGCCATAACCCTCCCTAGTGGTCAACACCTTAGCCAAGGTCGCTACCCCAAAAGGACCGGGCTATACCCCTTCAACTCCGCCCCCTGTGCCCCTCTCGGAAAAGAGCTATCGGCTAACCCACTCTCCTAATTAATTGGCTAAGCCGCAGCCATGTGGACCGTGGTTGTCTTGTTATCTTGGGTGGTTCTCCATGTTTCGATTATAAATCAAGTTATCTTATGTTAAGCTCAAAGCACATAATATAAACGAAACCGAGATGTATAACATAAACAAAGCAAAACCAACTCATGTAGAGCAAACTAAGCATTTATCTACCCTAAACATTTGTTTAAACAAGGGTTGATCAAGGTAAATTGGTAAAGCATCTAGTCAAGTCCTTAGCTAGGCGTTTGCCCATCGCATTTATGCATAACAACGGGAATAGTAAACATTGTTTAGCATGCAGTGTCATAGGTTCAAAAAGATAATGCAGAGGGGGAAAGCCACTTGCCTTCCTCTACAAGCTGGGTGAAATCCTCCTCGAAGATAGGTTCTTCCTGATCACCTCCGACAGGGAGCTCAGACGAAACAGGCACGATATCTACGAGTCAAACATGAATAACAAACAATAAATAAAACAGTACACCAAACAGTAACAAAACTGATAAATTCACTGTTTAAAAGATTCTACTCGTCGAGACGATCATTTCGGTATATAGAACGCTAAAAACGGAGTTAAAATGAGAAAGATATGATTAAAACAAGTTTACGGGGGCTTATCCGCAAGAAAACTAAGTTTACGGGGCTGTTTATGAATAAAATCAGGGGCTAAAACATTTTTATAAATTAAATCAGAGGGGTCTAGGTGCAAAAAGGAGTGAAAAGAGCCTAAAACAATATTATCCAGGGTAGACGGGGGCTAGATTGCAAAAACCAGGACCTATCCGTAAAGATTCTTAAAGGTGGAAGGACCGGCTTGCAAAAAGGTAAAACTCGGGGGCTAAAGCGCAAAACGGCGGCCGACGCGCGGGGGAGCGGCGACGCGGCGCCATGCGGCGCGTGCTGGTTGGCCGGGAGGACGACGTGGCCGACGACGTGGCCGTGGACCGCACCGTAGACGTGGTCTACGAGTCCATGGTGGACCAGCCACTTAAATCGAACCGTACGCGATCTTGACCGTCCATCACGGATCGCACGGTCCCGGTGATCCGCAAGCGAGCACGCGGTGGCGGTGACGCCGGAGACAGGGGCATGCGGCGGCGCGCGGCGGCGCTTCGCCGGCATGAGCTCTGGAGTGAGCTTCCGGCCACCGTTTCGTGCACGTGTGGGTGCAACACGCAGCGGAGAAGCTTGCGCACGCATCTAGGGGTTCAGGAGAGGGGCTCGGGCATCCATGCCGCCCGACGCCGGAAGGGGGCGGAACCGCTGCTCCGGCGAGCCCGTGCGGGTGTTGCTGTGCACAAGAAAGAGGGGAAAGGGTGGGGCGGTTTTGCTCACCACGCAGAGGCAACGAGAGCGGGCACGCAGTCAGCAAGGAAGCGTTGAAGGAGGAGTTCGACGTCGACGGCGAGCTCAGGCGGCGATCCGGCGGATGACGACACGGTGCAGCTCGGCCCCGAGACGACGAGGTGTCCCTGGAGCAAAGAGGGAGGGATAGAGGTAAGCCACGCGTGCAAAGGAGAAGAAGGGAGGGAGACGGAGTACTTCACCGTCGGCGTTTGCTCCGGCGGCGGCGGAAACAGAGGCGGCAGCGCCGGTGGACTTGGGCTCGAACACGTGCGTTGGTGTGCTGTGGTTGCAAAGGGAAGGGCAGGAGCTCGAGCGCGAGCTTAAATAGGGCCAGAAGAAGGAAGGCGAGGGGAGGCGGAAGGATCCCGGCGGCGGCGCTTGCCATTGATGGCCGCGGCCATCACGGCGCAATTGAGCAATTAGAGAGGGGAAACGGCAAGAAACGGAGGGGAATTTGATTGGTAGAGTCATTGCCTTAATTGGCTTTCCCGCAGAGAAAGGGAAGGTGGAGGGGGCGGTCGGGTTCGGCGGGGATCGCGGCGGCGCCGGGATCGGGTTGAGCGAGAGGGGAGGGAGAAGAAAAGGAAGGGGGGGAAGGGGAAGCCGACCGGTGGGTCCCGGCCGTCGGCGAAAGGGAAAGAAAAGAAAAACAGGGGAGGCGGCGTGGGGGTGGCGCGGGGGGGTGGGCCGGGCCGCCCGGGCCAAAAGGAGCCGGTGGGGTTTCCTTTGTTTTTTTCTCTTTTTCAATCCCTTTTCAAAACAATCTTTAAACTCAATTCAAATCAAAATTCTTTTAAACTTTTCACAAAATTTTATAATCTTTTTAGAAGCCACACAAGCAACCAAAAACCATGCAAAGCCAAAAGATGATGCACATACACTTGTTGTCTCTAAGTTTATTAAATTATCTTTAATATTTTAGAGCTCAATTTAAATAGTAATTTAATCTCCTTAAATCACTAAGACAAATTTAAGTTGCTAAGTAATTTTAGTGATGGAATTTTAGGGTGTCACAAATCCTACCCCCTTAAAGAGAATCTCGTCCCGAGATTCGAAGACTTAGAGAATAGCCGAGGAAAGTCTTCCTTGAGTTCATCCTCTCTTTCCCAAGTTGCTTCTTCCTCGGTGTGATGACTCCACCGCACTTTACACATTCTGATGATCTTACTCCTGGTAACTCTTTCTGACACATCCAAGATCTTAACAGGGTATTCTTTGTATGTCAGGTCATTCTCCATTTGAATATCCTCTAACTGTACCGGTTCTATTCTAACTTCACTTGTGCATTTCTTTAGCTGTGATACATGAAACACGTCATGAACTCCTGACAACTGTGCTGGCAACTCTAACTGGTATGCTACTTCTCCTTTCCGTTCCAAAATCTTGAAAGGTCCAATAAATCGAGGTGATAACTTTCCCCCGACATTAAACCTTCGTAACCCCCGAATAGGTGACACTCGAGGTACGCATAATCACCGACTTCCAAAATCACCTCTCTTCGCCGAGGGTCGCATAACTCTTCCGTCTTGACCGTGTCTTGCTTTAAGATTCTCCCTTATGATTTCAACTTTCTTTTCTCGCTTCTCGTATGTTGTCCGGTCCAAAGAATTGCCTTTCACCGAGTCCGATTCCAAAACAACCGGTGTTCTACATTTCCTTCCATACGAGCTTCAAAAGGTGCCATTTTGATGTCTTGGGTCGATAGCCGTTGTTATAAGCAAACTCTGCATAAGGCAAACTCTTATCCCAACCGCCATCGTTCTTCAACGCACAAGCTCTCAACATATCCTTGAGTATCCGATTTGTTCTCTCCGTCCGCCCATCCGTCCGAGGATGGTATCTTGAGCTGAAATTTAATTTTGTATCCATCGATTCATGCAACTTCGCCAAAACCGTGAAGTGAACTGTGTGCCTCGATCCGACACTATCTTCTTCGGTACCCCGTGCAAACACACTATCCTTGAATTATACAACTCGGCTAGCTTCACTCCCGTATAGGTCGTCTTCACCGGGATGAAGTGCGCTAACTTGGTTAATCTATCCACAATAACCCAAATAGAATCATACCCGTCACGAGTACGAGGTAATCCCACTATGAAATCCATACCGATTTCCTCCCATTTCCACTCGGGTACCTTCGCAGGTCGTAGCAATCCTCGCCGGTCATTGATACTCAGCCTTCACTCTTTGACACACATCACACAAAGCTACATGAGCCGCCACATCTTTCTTCATCCCATACCACCAATATCTCTCGCTTCAAGTCCCGATACATCTTGGTACTACCAGGGTGTATAGAGTAAGCCGAATCATGTGCTTCCTTCAAAATAGCTTCTCTCAACTCCTTGATCTTAGGTACACAGATTCGTTCTTAAACCACACCTGTTCCTTGCTCATCTTCTCCCGAATTCGGAACTTTGCCTAGCTTAATCAACTTCTTGTATTCTCGCAATCTTGTCATCGATCAACTCGTCCCTTCCCGATATCTCGCTCAAGGGTCGACTCAATCTCTAACGTCGAGTCTCACTCGAAGCAACCATTCCCAAGTTAAGTTGTGCCATCTCCCAACATAGCTCCCGAGGTAACGGGTGTCCTATCGGCATGCTAGTCTCGTCCCTTCCGACTCAAAGCATCCGCCACAACATTCGCCTTTCCTCGGATGGTACCGGATATCCAAATCATAATCTTTGATCAACTCTAACCATCTTCTTTGCCTCAAATTCAAATCCTTCGAGTAAAGATATACTTCGGACTCTTATGGTCGGTAAAGATCTTACACTTGTTCCCAATCATGTAATGTCTCCGGATCTTCAATGCGTGAACAACCGCGACTAACTCAAGATCATGAGTAGGATAGTTCTCGCTCATGTTTCCTCAACTTGTCTTGAAGCATAAGCTAGTACCTTTCCTTCTTGCATTAGCACACATCCCAAACCTTGCCGAGAGGCATCACAGTATACATCGAACCCTTTGTGTATGTCTGGCATGATCAACACGAAAGTCTTTGTGGTCGGCCTCTTCTTCAACTCCTCAAAACTAGCTTGACACTTCTCATCCCACTTGAATTCTCTTCCTTTCTCGAGTAGAGTGGTAAGTGGCTTCACTATCTTAGAAAATCCTTCAATGAACCTCCGATAGTATCCCGCAAGTCCAAGAAAGCTTCGATCTACGGCACATTCCTAGGTGGACTCCGAGTTCAATACATCCCGAACCTTGCTTGGATCAACTGCAATTCCCCCATCTGTGATGATGTGTCCGAGAAAAGAGACCTCCTTCAACCAGAAAGCACACTTGTTGAACTTGGCATACAGTTGATGTTCCCGTAGCTTCTGTAACACAAGCCTCAAATGTTCTTCATGTTCTTCTTCACTCCGAGAGAATACCAATATGTCATCAATAAATACCACAACGAACTTATCCAGATACTCCATGAATACCTTGTTCATCAAATACATAAAGTATCTTTGGTGCATTTGTCGAGCCAAAGGACATCACGGTGAACTCATATAACCCGTATCTAGATGTGAATGCTTGTCTTTGGTATATCCTCCACACGGATTTTTAACCGATGATAACCCGATCTAAGATCTATCTTAGAGAAGGCCTTAGCTCCTCTCATCCGATCAAACAAATCCTCAATCCGAGGTAAAGGGTATTTATTCCCGATAGTAACCTCGTTAAGTGATCGATAGTCTATACACAACCTCCTAGATCCATCCTTCTTATCAACGAAGAGTGTGGGGGCTCCCCATGGTGATGAACTAGGACGGATAAACCCTTTACTAAGTAATTCTTCGATTTGTTTTTTTAATTCAGCTAGATCTTTAACATCCATTCTATATGGTCTTTTAGATATGGGAGCGAACCGGTATAAGTTCAATACTAAATTCAATGTCACGATCGGGTGGCATACCTAGCAAATCCTCCGGAAACACATCGGGGAATTCATTCACTATTCTTATATCCTCCAAGGCCTTGCCTTCAACGGTGTTCACAACTCCTTTGCTAGATGAGGGTGCACTCACATATTCTACTCTCTCCCCTTGAGGACCGGTTAACGAAAGACCGACCTCTTCCGATACCGAATAACTCCATCACAACTCCTTAACCAATCCATACCAAGAATAACATCTATTCCCCATGATTTTAGAACTACCGATTAGCAAGAAAGTCTACCCCCATGATATTAATCTTTACTTGTGGGCATATATGACCGGTTTTCATTTCTCCCCCGGGAGTGCTAACTATCGGTGGGTTCTTCATTGTACTCATAGATAAGTTATATTTTGCCACAAATTGATCGGTTATGAATGAATGTGATGCTCCCGAATCAAATAATACGGTAGCGGGTACGAGTTGATGAAAAACGTACCCAATACCACGCCGCATCATTCGAGCTTGCTCCACCGATACATGATTGACTCGGCCACGCACATGACTCTGCCGGCCTCTCTTGCTGGGTGTCCGTGGAGTACGAGCTCGCAAAGATGGCTGCCCGATTCTGTTTTCAATGTCTCTCTCGCGGAGTCCGCATCACCCTCTTAGGACGGTTGTTAGCATAATGCCCCGGCTCTCCACACTTGAAGCATCCACCGAGTCGAACAGGGTTGGTGTTTCGACAGGTGCCCCGCAGTTGTTGCTAGGACGACTCGGTCGAGGGATAGGAGCTCGGGTGTCCGAGGATTGAAGCGCCGTGGCTGAAACGAGCGCCGTGCCGCATGTTCCGTGGGTACCTCCCGGCTTGTCCACCGGGACGATATGGAGCCAAGCTCGCCGAGAACGGTAACGGGGACGGGTGTTACCGCTAGATCGCCCATGAGACCGAAACTTGCGTTTCGTTCACCCATCTCCTTTCTCTTGCTCTCCAGCCCAATAGCTTTGTTTACCGGCGTACGAAAGTCCGGGAAGATGTGACTGCGAGAAGATAGTTCGGAGGACCAATCAAGCCATCCAGGAACCTTTCTCCGCCTCTTTGGATCGGTGTTGACTTCATCGGGTGCATAGCGTGACAAGTGAGTGAACTTGTCCGGATACTCGATCACCGACATATTGCCTTGCCTCGGTGACAAGAACTCCCTCTCGCTTAAGCTTGAGAACCCCCGAAGGAATGTGGTAAGTACGGAAGTTGTCACGGAACTCCCGCCAAGTGATGTTCTCGCTCGTTGGGATGAGCGATTGAGTACACATCCCACCCGACCGCGGCCCTGCCCCTCAAGTCTTCCGGCGAAAGCATACGGGACCATCTCTCTGTCGGTGTATTGCACGATCTCCGGCTTCTTGGTGATAGTTTTCGGCCAGTCATCGGCATCCGGTGGATCGGTCGAGTGGGAAAATGTAGGGGGATGGTGGCTCATGAACTCCTTGTGCTCGTCCCTTGGTGGCGGGGGTGGTGGAGGGATCGGCCGTGGTGGTCTGGTTCGTTGAGCTTGCATCTGCTGCACCGTGTTGGTAAGGTTTTGAATCGGTTGCACCGCGCCGCCCGGAAGCTGCCGCATGTTTGGGTCCATTGCTTGGTTGATCGGTGGAGGTGGTGCTGGGTTTTGCTGATTTGCAATATGTGCCCGGATCACGGGTGGCACGTCTTGACCTCCTCCGGACCTGGTGTTTACCATCTGACCGTTAGAAAAATCATATCTCGGATAATTGTACTTGAATCATTGCATAAGAGAATAACTCAAAATAAAATGGCAGCATGTACTTCAGTTAAGAGAGATTCTGTTGACCTCAAAGAATTATGCATAACTTTCTGTGTAATTGTCCAATGACCACGAAGTTTTACCAGATTATAATGTATAAAATTATGGAACCATCCCAACTGGAATCACCTCATTTGGATATGTATAGCTTGAGATATAATTCAAACAGTACAGCTATATCAGCAGAAATTTACAGATTCTGACATGTTCATTACTTTGTGTATAACTCCCAGAATATGTATTGTATACCATTGAATTTTTGAAAGAAATTCATCCTCTAAATTTGTGAACTAACCCAACTAGTTTCATGTCATTTGGAGTTCTGTAGCTTGAGTTATAAACAAAACATTACTGGTATGTCATATGACTGCGAAAACAGATTTGATCCAACCAAACTTGCATAAGAGATTAAGCAATGACAACCGATAAAACCCAAATCAAACTTTAATTAACTTAAAAATTCAGATTGCATAGTGGCCATCACTCCACCATACAATTCACAATCAAGCAAAGATCCAACTCAAGCATGTTTGCAAACAGCATTCATTATTACAAGCAAATACGTTCACGCAGAACGGTCTATCGAAAAGGTAAATGATAAGGGCGAGCATCCTAGGATCCTAGCCAAGACGAGTGGTAGCTTCATCAGTGCCGTAACGAAGCCTCTTGCGCGAGGGGAAGCCGTAGTCCGATATGGCATGACTTCCCGAGGGAGTCGCCGTCCCGCCACCGTGCTTCCGGACGTGCTATCTTTGCCCGAGCGACTGCAGCTCTTCATGATACTTGTTTATCTTCAAAGTTGCTCCCTCCGGATCCGCGTTCGGAGCAGCAATCACCCGTGCCAAGACATCAAAGCGATCATTGCCTCCTCGCCGGCACCACAGTCACTTCGTGCCACTTGCACGTCGAGGCACATGGCGGTACTCCGATTGGAACAACCGCACCCGATTAGCATGGCGGACCGACCGGAGCGCCCTCCTTGCTGCATCATTCACCGCAGCCGTCATCCGTAGAGAACCGAGCCGTGCTATGGTGAGATGAGCGATACCTCCATCCTTCGGTATCATTCGGAGGCTTCCCGATGTAAACTCGCAAGTGTAGTAATCCCTCATTCCGGGCTCACCGAAATGCTTGGTCACATAGAGAGGCCTTATGGTATACCCCGGATACCTCGGAACATCCCACGAAAGAATGCGAATCGTCCATTCTCGGCTTCGGTAGAGTGTTTGTGGTATTCGGCTCCATGGTAGCGGGGATCCTCATCTTCCTCTCGGGTTGCCAACGGCATTGTCACCATCATCCTCACCCACACCGTCATCACCGGAGTCTTCCGGGTCACCTTCTTCACCTTCCGGCACAGGATCGCGAGGTGCGGGGGGTGCTTCCTCATTGACTACGGCGCGCCGGTGGGATCACGATGTCACCATCCGCGTCCGCCTCTAGAACCGTGCCATCGTACGGTACCGTGGCCGTTCCAATGGCTCTTCCGGCTCCTCCTCCTCCATCTCGACTTCTTCGGGATCCTCTTCTTCTTCTTCGGCTTGACCTCCTCTCGGGTCTTCTTCCACCTCAACCTCTCGGGCCGGAACTCCTCCTCGTTCCTCCTCCACATCTTCAAGACGATGGCGAGGGGCCAGTGTCCCGTAAGGAAAACGCCCACCGAGTGCTCTTGCGAGGGGTCATGTAAGTCCCGGCCATCCGTCAAAGCAAAACCGATCTCGGAGTACGGAATAAATAAAAAATGACGAGTTTAAAATGATAAACAAAAATTAAATTAGATTTTTAATACGTAAATAAGATGATTTGAAGCATGATAAGGCTTTCTAGAACATGAATCCTTAATTTCGTCCATTTCTAACTACGGCTACGGTACCACTTTGTCACACCCGATTTTACAAGGAAAACCGAATGCATCTCATATGTGCGCCAGGATCATTTTACACACACATGATAGACAAAACGAGAGTAATACCATTGCTGTAATAAAACGTACAAGAGTTTAAACCAGTATGATATCCATTATTACATCCATAGGGGTGGACTCGAAGGTCCGAACAAGACGATAACTAAACGACGACGAGCAACTCCATCGCTGACATCCACAGGCATGATGACTGGGGGATCCGCATGCCTAGAACTCCTCGAAGTCACTCCAGTACTCGTCCTCGCCTCCGACGTTCTCCTCCGAACAACCGGTAAGCAAGGGTGAGCACACTTATGGTTGGAGCTCGGCAAGTGGGGGAAAATGCAAGGCTATCAAGGATAGGCTATGGTTCACGACGGTAAGCATTTTATAAGTTGGTCAAGTTTTATTAGCAAGCTCCTAATTTACTAGATGTAAGTGTATACCAACCCACTTAACCTTAAAAGAAACCTCAAACCAAACCTCCAACCCATGATTTGCATTAATCTTCAAGTTTATTAATCATGTGAGGGTCCAAGCCGCTCGTAACCGTGAGCACGGCCGATCGATCGCCTTTACACTCGCGAGGTTGTACACTTTACCCACGATTCGCGTTCCCCTTCTTGCCCGGTTAGCTAGACCCTTAAACACTTCCAAGGTGAGTGGCTAGGGGTCCACTACGAAGCCTTTACAAAGGAAAGAAGAGAAACCAACAGCCCGCAACGATTACGAAGGGAGCGGGCCATAACCCTCCCTAGTGGTCAACACCTTAGCCAAGGTCGCTACCCCAAAAGGACCGGGCTATACCCCTTCAACTCCGGCCCCCTGTGCCCCTCTCGGAAAAGAGCTATCGGCTAACCCACTCTCCTAATTAATTGGCTAAGCCGCAGTCATGTGGACCGTGGTTGTACTCGTTATCTTGGGTGGTTCTCCATGTTTCGATTATAAATCAAGTTATCTTATGTTAAGCTCAAAGCACATAATATAAACGAAACCGAGATGTATAACATAAACAAAGCAAAACCAACTCATGTAGAGCAAACTAAGCATTTATCTACCCCAAACATTTGTTTAAACAGGGTTGATCAAGGTAAAGTGGTAAAGCATCTAGTCAAGTTCTTAGCTAGGTGTTTGCCCATCGCATTTATGCATAACAACGGGAATAGTAAACATTGTTTAGCATGCGGTGTCATAGGTTCAAAAAGATTATGCGAGAGGGGGAAAGCCACTTGCCTTCCTCTACAAGTTGGGTGAAATCCTCCTCGAAGACAAGTTCTTCCCGATCACCTCCGACGGGGAGCTCGGACGAAACGAGCACGATATCTACGAGTCAAACATGAATAACAAACAATAAATAAAACAGTACACCAAACAGTAACAAAACTGATAAATTCACTGTCTAAAAGATTCTACTCGTTGAGACGATCATTTCGGTATATAGAACGCTAAAAACGGAGTTAAAATGAGAAAGATATGATTAAAACAAGTTTACGGGGGCTTATCCGCAAGAAAACTAAGTTTACGGGGCTGTTTATGAATAAAAGCGAGGGGCTAAAACATTTTTATAAATTAAATCATAGGGGTCTAGGTGCAAAAAGGAGTGAAAAAGGCCTAAAACAATATTATCCAGGGTAGACGGGGCTAGATTGCAAAAACCAGGACCTATCCGTAAAGATTATTAAAGGTGGAAGGACCGGCTTGCAAAAAGGTAAAACTCGGGGGCTAAAGCGCAAAACGGCGGCCGACGCGCGGGGGAGCGCCGACGCGGCGCCACGCGGCGCGTGCTGGTTGGCCGGGGAGGACGACGTGGCCGACGACGTGGCCGTGGACCGCACCGTAGACGTGGTCTACGAGTCCATGGTGGACCGGCCCACTTAAATCGAACCGGTACGCGATCTTGACCGTCCATCACGGATCGCACGGTCCTGGTGATCTGCAAGCGAGCACGCGGCGGCGGTGACGCCGGAGACAGGGGCATGCGGCGCGCGCGCGGCGGCGCTTCGCCGGCATGAGCTCTGGAGTGAGCTTCCGGCCACCGTTTCGTGCACGTGTGGGTGCAACACGCAGCGGAGAAGCTTGTGCACGCATCTAGGCGTTCGGGAGAGGGGCTCGGGCATCCACGCCGCCCCGGCGCCGGAAGGGGGCGGAACCGCCGCTCCGGCGAGCCCGTGCGGGTGTTGCTTGTGCACAAGAAAGAGGGGAAAGGGTGGGGGCGGTTTTGCTCACCATGCGGAGGCAACGAGAGCGGGCATGCGATCAACAAGGAAGCGTTGAAGGAGGAGTTCGACGTCGACCGCGAGCTCGGGCGGCGATCCGGCGGATGACGACACGGCGCGGCTTGGCCCCGAGACGACGATGTGTCCCCGGAGCAAAGAGAGAGGGAGAGAGGTAAGCCACGCGTGCAAAGGAGAAGAAGGGAGGGAGACGGAGTACTTCACCGTCGGCCTTTGCTCCGGCGGCGGCGGAAATAGAGGCGGCGGCGGGTGGACTTGGGCTCGAACACGTGCGTTGGTGTCTTGTGGTTGCAAAGGGAAAGGCGGGAGCTCGAGCGCGAGCTTAAATAGGGCCGCAGGAAGGAAGGCGAGGGGAGGCGGAAGGATCCCGGCGGCGGCGCTTGCCATTGATGGCCGCGGCCATCACGGCGCAATTGAGCAATTAGAGAGGGGAAACGGCAAGAAACCGAGGGGAATTTGATTGGTAGAGTCATTGCCTTAATTGGCTTGCCCGCAGAGAGAAGGGAAGGTGGAGGGGGCGGTCGGGTTCAGCGGGGATCGCGGCGGCGCGCGGATCGGGTTGAGCAGAGGGAAGGGAGAAGAAAAGGAAGGGGGGAAGGGGAAGCTGACCAGTGGGTCCCAGCCGTCAGTGAAAGGGAAAGAAAAGAAAAACGGGGGAGGCGGCGTGGGCTGGCGCGGGGGTGGGCTGGGCCGTCTGGGTCGAAAGGAGCCGGTGGGGTTTCCTTTGTTTTTTTCTCTTTTTCAATCCCTTTTCAAAACAATCTTTAAACTCAATTCAAATCAAAATTCTTTTAAACTTTTCACAAAATTTTATAATCTTTTTAGAAGCCACACAAGCAACCAAAAACCATGCAAAGCCAAAAGATGATGCACATACACTTGTTGTCTCTAAGTTTATTAAATTATCTTTAATATTTTAGAGCTCAATTTAAATAGCAATTTAATCTCCTTAAATCCCTAAGACAAATTTAAGTTGCTAAGTAATTTTAGTGATGGAATTTTAGGGTGTCACATCTCGTCAAGTCACTCAAGCCTACACTAGATTATTCTCAACCTATTCTACTCATATATGAAAGTGGAAAGCTTATGTGGAGCTTGGTAGGTAAAAACAATCCTAGCAAAACATTATATTTGAAATATTGTCAAACTAAGAGAGAGATTTATTGGAATTACCGAGACTAGTCAAAAAGGCCATGGAAAATAAATGTTGTAAAGAGAGAGGTATGGAACACACACATTTAGAAAGGTGGACATGTGCAAGTGGCAAATGGGTGATCTCCAAACACAAATGAAGTTCTCGTTATTGGATTGCACATGGTTGGAAAAGATTGGGTATGGACTTGTCTTCAAAGCTCTCTAAGATTTTAATGAAGCTAAAAAGAACCGAGGAGCATTTTTATTTTTTATCTTTTTTTCTATTCATATTTTTTTATTCTTCATTTTGATGCTCCTCCGAACTTTTAACCAACATAATACTTGCTATAGTAGTCCTCCCCCATGCTTAAATGATTGCTCGTCCTTGAGCATAGAAGTGATGGGACCTATGGCAGCTAGAGAAGTACAAAATCCTTGTATTCCTTTATAAATCTTTTGAAATCTTCAAGGGCATCCTCCATGTCGAAACTCGCATGATCATTGATGAGTCCCTCCATATGTTATAAGTCTTGAAATCTTGCTAGAAAAAAGTTCAGAAAATTCGTCGCAAGATCATCATACTCAATTTGGGTTGTGGTCAAGGATGTAATCACAAAAAGATGTTTTGGGTTTAGGGTGGATGCCGAGCGAAGGTTGTGAAATTTCCAGTGTAGAAACTCACAATGCATGGACAAGGTGGCTAGAATAAAAAAGATACGCGAAGAAATGACCAGCTTCTTAGTCTCGTACCACAGAAATCAATCATAATCCAACTTATCAAGATATAAGTTTGCAAACTAAAGGTTAACATCATGAAAGTACTTGTATGTGTATAGGCTTTGGTAGGTAGAGCCTTGCAAGAGATTCACAAACATAGATAGCATAATGGTTTTTTAATTAAAACAAGTGCAAGGCATAGGTCTATGGTAAACTTAAATCAAGGAGCAACATAAAGTATGTGGGT
Source organism: Cenchrus americanus (assembly GCA_947561735.1). NCBI lineage: Eukaryota > Viridiplantae > Streptophyta > Magnoliopsida > Poales > Poaceae > Cenchrus > Cenchrus americanus. The sequence continues at coordinate 38,145,110 of OX387242.1, read as the reverse complement.
CTAAAAATTAGTCATTTAACCTCCACAAATGAAAGAGCCGGTATTTAATTCAATTTAAGTTCCTTTTAATAGAGAGCAAAAAGTCATGTCATATAAAACATCATGCAAGTAAAACAAGGCGGCAACTTTTATCATTTTTCCATAAGCAACACATACAAATGATATTATCGTGGTAAGGTCAAAAGAGATGGTGATTCATTTATTGAAAATTAAAAACTAACTAACCTAGGTTGCCATCTTAGTAGCCATGTTATTGATCAAGAGATAGATACAAAGGTTGTCTATGGTTGAAAGCATATATGTGCAAGCATTTAAAAGGAGATGAACAAATATAAAATTAATGGCGAGTTACCATCCTTTTCAATGCTCGTAGTGAAGTGCAACGTGGCCTCCCACATGCTTAAGCATTGTGCTTAGCATAGAGAAAGAATGATGAGCATCTTGGTGAAGGTGATCCTTGAACTCTATGTGGTCGTTTCCCCTTTCGTCCTTCAAATCCTCCCCCATGCTTAGCGTGTTGCTAAGTGTGGAAGCACTTGAATTGCTTGTAATTCCCTATTGCCATGTATTTGAGAATCATCTTCACTTTTTGCCTTCCTTCAACTTCTTCTTATTATCATCAAGCCATGGTTACAATCCTTCGTCATATCGTCATCACCAACTTCCATCCCGTCCTTGTCGCTGCCTCATCTTCCACAGTTTTCCTTTTACTTCCTGAACATAACATGTACTGAAGCACCCCTCTAAGTTAAAGTTTATAAAATTATATTTCCAACGAGCCATCACACGCATGAAACGGGTTCCGAACAAGAGAGTTGTGCCTATTTTACTCCGGCGATGCAATCTGTCCAAGGCGATTTCGGCATCGCGCGGCACTCAATGTTTTTGCCATATCTCCTTGTACGGGTCTTCAAAATTGATGATTCTTGATGTGTTAGAAAAGAGATTTGAAGGAGCTTCTGAATATCACTTTTATTCCATTGCACATCTCCGAACACGTGCTCAAATCTTGATGGAAACGGTGACTTCCCTCTCAAGCCTTGTGGATGACTAATGACCTTGATTGCAATCGGTCAAGAACTCACGGGAACAATTTGTCATGCCTGCAAAAACAAATCAAATGCACATTCTAACCCCAGGGTTATGGTCGGGAGTGGAAACAATTACCAACAAACCAAATACACCCCTAAGATCCTAACTTGTGGAATATCTCACCTAGTAAAAAGAAAAAAGAACCTAATGGGTGTACGTGCGTGTAGGTGAAAAAATGCAAATGAAAGGAAGGGATATAAACAATGACAATGTTTGCACCAAGTTCTAAACACCATGTTTACAACTAGATTGCTAAAGGAAATGCTACTAGTGAAGCATTATCATTGAAATAAAGCATTTATCAAAAAAGTTTCACGAGGAAGCCAAGCTTAAACTATGCATGATAGAACAAAGGAGTTGATGCAAAATGCAAATGCAAAAAGGAATTAGTGAAAAGGTTCAGCAATGTTTGAAAATGTTTTCAATGTCGTTCAATAATCACAAGCAAGTCACTTTATGAGAGAGTCTTGTCAACAAAACCTTTTTATCAAAAGACCTAATCAAACATGCTAACAAGGTTCTAATGTAAGGCTTATGGGTATCCTATATTTTTGGCTTAAGACAAGAATTTTGAAAAGATAAGTTAGGTGAAGAAATTCTATATAAGGTGGTTTTGAAAGAGAAGGACCGATACGGCGAACCGAGAGGGGGGGAGTGAATGGGAGCCGATAAAAATTCTTCTCGAAGGAGATGAAAACTCCAACAAGACGAACGCGGCTTCCAACACACGTCTCCGACTCACTACCAAGGTTGGTCAAGCCCACGTAGCCACCGGAGTGCCACCGGACCTAGGAACCAACATGCAACCTTCCGACCCGAGAAACACAACGGAAAAAACCAAACCTCGAGTCTACGGACCCACACCGGTCGGACCGGTGAGCACCACCGGTCGGACCGGTCCCCGCCGGTGAACCGAGCAACTTTCACTAAGTGGCTCTACACCGGTCGACCGGTGAGACACACCGGTCGGACCGATGGCGGCTCGAAAGCCCCCAAGGCACCAAACAGGCCAACCGACCACCAAACGGACCCAAACTCGAAACGGCGGCAACACGGGACAACAACGAACACACCAAGACGTTCACCCGAGCAAAATCCCACAAGGGCTTGCACCGGTCGGACCGGTCAAGAGCACCGGTCGACCGGTGTAGCTCGGGCGGCTCGGGATGAACAAGCACCCGCGGTCAACTCCCCCAAATCCAAATCTCGATCTCCCGAATCGCTCCACGGACTTGAACAAGACTTTGGGGATATCGGAACACCTCATGAGGAGTCCATAGCCAAGTTTAATCCCGCCAAATCTCGTCCAAAAAGGAGGAATCGAAGAAATCCCGCCGAAAGCACCTTCAACCCACGAACTCAAGAAACCCCCAAAATCGAGCACTTTTACTCACGGATTTGGGAGGGGAATCACAGCCCAAAGAACCACGAAGGGTTCCCACAAATTTCCCCCATCAAATCCCCAAGAGAAAAGCCCCGAAAACAACCCAAAGAAATCACCGAGAAAGGGTTCCGAAAATCACCACCAAGAACAACCGGGGAAAACACATCCAAACCTTGAGGAACCACGTCGAATCATCTATACATGAAACAAAGGTTCGTACAAGGTCTAGCAAGCCGCCCGATCATCCATCCCTCTCTACAAGATCTCTCCGTGAAGCTCTCTTGCTAGTCCTAGAGAAAACCTAAGGAAAATAGGTGGAAAATAGGAAAACAAATGAGCTAGGGTTCCAAGAGTTGGCTGCCATCCTCTCACCTCTTGGGTTATATAGGCGGCAACCGAATGTCTAAAATGCCACTCTCTACTAACTAGGGATACAAGCCCCTCAAGGGCGGATTTGGAATTCTTAATGCCTTCACCATCGGACGGATGCCGGCGACCGCACCCTCGCGTAGCCTCGACGCAAGCCATGCGATCCCGACGCGTGTCCTCCGCTTCGAAGATTCCGGACCGCGTCGTCGCACACGGTCGACCGGTGCTCCTCACCGGTCGGACCGGTCCCCACCCGGTCGGACCGGTCGGACCCACCGGTCGGACCGGTCCGTGCCGCCTGCACCTCCGTCTTCGGTTCTCCGGTCTTGGCTTTGTGGATCAACCAAGGAACCCGGTGGTTTTCCGGTGAACCACCGAAACCCCGCGAACTCGGTGTAGCCTCCGCCAATCTCCACTCATGACTTGGCTCCCACGTAGTCCCGCACGACCTTGGTTTTGAGGCTCAACCAAGAAACCGTCCATGACTTCATCTTGCTTGTTCATGCCACCATGCGGCCCGCACTTGACCCCGCCGGCCACCGGGTCCCTCGAACGAAGCCTACTTGTCTTCTCCACACCCGGAGGCCTCACCGGCGACGACCTTTCGCGCTTGTTCTTCACCTGCACCAACACGAGTCAAGCCGCAACCCGCACCCGCAATACTTAGCCAAGAATCGGTCCACACAACGTTGTCAATCACTCATCACACAAGGAAGCGACCATCCACCGGTCCTCGAACCACACATGGTCCTCAATCTCCCCCTTGATGAGTGCATTGACAACACCCACACGAAAGTAACAAGAGAGAAAAGAAAAAGAAAAGAAACGAACAAAAAGAAACTCCAACAAGCGATCGAAAGCCAAACAAAGGCAAAGAGCAAGATCACTTGAAGGAAACAAGTCTCGGACCCCTTAGGCAAGGGCAACGGCTCGACACATCCGAGACAAAGCAAAGCTCAAGCAAAGAGCGCAAACCACCGAATCAAAGCTCGAACAACCACAAAAAGCTCCCCCTGCACACATGCAAGCTCCCCCTGAACCAATGCAACTCCCCCTGGACGAATGCATGCAAGAAACCACATGAAACGGGCGGCACGCAACAAACCAGCCCCGACCGGTCGGACCGGTCAACACCACCGGTCGACCGGTGTGCAACATGTGTACGAACCGGCACTCACGCCGGTCGGACCGGTGACCCTGACCGGTCAGACCGGTGCACAGCAGAGCCCGTAAATGGCTCGAAACCACCGAAAACCTTCTAAACACGTCCAAAGAAGCCATTTCAAGCTCAAACTTCTCCCCCTTGTTGGCAATGCATGAATCAAGCCAAAAATGCAAAACTTTCAACCTAGAGCTTCTCAAATAGACAAAATTCAACCAAGAATGCTACACATGTCCAAATGAGCAAGTTAGATACTCTACTGCTTCGTATCGATCTCAACTACATGATCACCAAGTTTCACAACCATTGGACGAAGCTAAGATGGATTTTGGCAATTTTACGAAAAACTTTCCTCTCATGAGCAAAGTCCTAAACATGATCAAAGCATATCAAAATGGCAAAACCACACAAACTTCATGCTAGGACAGCCATTCTAATCATAAGACCATCACAAACACCCACAAGCACCTCATGTCATGTCAAAGCCACCGAGCCATGTGCCTACTTCTATGTATGAGACTTCTCATTGGTAGGCATCATGCAACGGTTTAGCACCCAAAGGAAATTAAATTCAGCACATATGACATGGGAGCATATTTTCCAAGCAATTTTTCATTTCATTTGCAGATTCGTAAATGGTACATGAAATGTCTTTGCGACAAAAAGGAACTTATGCTCCTCCACAAGATAAATCAAGAGGGCTAAACATTCATGATGGCAAATGAGCCTTTGGCCCCATATGATCAATAAACTAGCTATCCAACCACAAATTAAGCATAGCAAAGCCACAAAAACATGTCAAGAGCATGTAAAGGCATTTACACATGAGAGAGCATACATGTGACATTTTTCAAAAGCATAGCTATCAACCATGGATTATTCATCAAGATCATCAAGAGCTAAGCCAAAACTAACCGTAGCATACCAAACAAGCTCACAAAGACATATATCTCATTTCATGGAGAACAATGTATATGAGAGAAGCTTTTCCTAACAAATGCATATGATACAAAATGCATGCAATCTAAGATACAAGGATGCCTATACATCATGTTACATATGCCATGCCAAAATGCAAGAAATGCACAAAGGAAAGCTATACATATGCTACAAACCGGCTCCTCAAGGGGAGGCAAAACGGGCTCGACACCACCGGCAAAAGAAAGCTCCCACACACCCAACTCAGGAAATCAAACACACACCAAGTTCCCCCCGCAGACGAGTGAAAGTTGCTTGATCTAGGGGTTTGGTGAAAATATCGGCTAGTTGGTCATGAGTGGGTACATGGATCAAAGCTATCTTTCCTTTCTCGACATTGTCCCTCGAAAATGGTACCTCACTTCTATATGCTTGGTTTTGGAATGGAGCACCGGGTTCTTTGCAACGCTTATGGCACCGGTGCTATCACATTGAAGTGGGACATGGGTATACTCCTCACCAAAGTCACTCATGGTGTAGGTGATCCAAAGGAGCCGAGAGCAACAACTAGCGGCGGCAACATACTCGGCCTCGGTCGTGGATTGAGCAACACTCGACCGCTTGCGGGAAGACCAAGAGACCAAAGAGGAACCCAAAAGCGGCAAGTCCCGAAGTGGACTTCCTATCCAACCGACACCCGGCAAAATCCGCGTCCGAAAAACCATGAAGCGCCAAAGAAGAGGACGCGGAGTACCAAAGGCCGAAGTCGGGAGTGTGACGCAAGTACCCGAAAATTCGCTTCCCATCGCTTGCCGATGCGAAGTCCTCGGAGACGCTTGAAAACGAGCGCACGGACACACCGAGAAGCGTATGTCCGGCCTCGTCGCCGTCAAGTAGAGGAGTGACCCGATCATGCTCCGGTACTCCTTCGATCCACGTGTTCACCTTCCTCGTCCGCATCAAGAGCCGTAGTCGTACTCATCGGCGTCGTCATAGCCTTGGAGTCCTCCATCTTGAACTTCCTCACAATGTCCTTGGTGTACTTAGCCCGGTGCACAAATGTTCCTTCCTTTGATTGCTTGATTTGTAGCGAGGAAGAACGCTGCAGCTCGCCCATCATGCTCATCTCAAACTCCCTGCTCATATCATCTCGCAAACCTCGCAACAAGAGAGTTAGACGAGCCACCAAAGACAATATCATCCACGTACACCCGCACAATCGGGATATCTACTCGCCCCCTCGGCAAAAACAATGTCTGATCGACCTTCCCCATCTCAAAACCTCTCTCAAACAAGAACCCCCTCAACCTGCCATACCAAGCTCTAGGCGCCTGCTTCAACCCATACAGCGCCTTCCTCAACTTGTACACCCGTGGGGGTACTTCTCACTCTCAAACCCCGGAGGTTGCCTCACATACACTTCTTCCTCCAACACTCCATTCAGAAAAGCACTCTTCACATCCATTTGGTGCAACTTGAACCCTTTAGCCACGAGAAAAGGCTAGAAGGATCCTAATCGCCTCCAAACGGGCTACGGGAGCAAAGGTCTCCTCGTAGTCGATCCCCTCCTTCGACCGAACCCTTGAGCAACAAGTCTCGACTTGTTCCTCACAACCTCACCCTTCTCTCCCTCTTTGTTTTTCCACACCCACTTTGTACCAATCGGCTTACACCCCGGAGGAGGGTCAACCAACTCCCACACCCGATTCCTCTCAAAGTTCTTCAACTCCTCATGCATCGAGTTAACCCAATTATGATCGGATAGTGCGTGTCCAATGTCTTTGGGCTCGAAAGAAGCAACAAACGCAGCATGAGCAAAATGGGAATTGTTTCGAACCCTCGACCGTGTAGTGCGTTCATTCATGTCGCCGATGATCCTCGAAGCCGGATGATCCACTTGAACTCGCCGGGGAGGTTCTCGCCTCGAAGCTACCTCCCCCTCAACATCGGCTTCTCCTCGTTCTTGATTTGTCGTCGTAGGTGTAGCGGAGGGTCCATCCATCATCGTCGTCGAAGTAGTGGGTACATGTTCGGCGGGGGCACCGCACCGCCATCCTCATCATCTCCATGTTCATGCTCCTCCTCCCCGAAAGATCTCCTCGCCAAGCTCATCATCACCGCACACTCAAAGACAAGGCGACTACGTGGCTCTCGTCTCATCGAAGGTTACCTCGCAAGTCTCCACGATTTGGTTAGTTTCAAGATTGAGCACACGATATGCTCTAGAATGAGATGCATAACCAAAGAAAATGCCATCGACGGACCTAGCACGAAACTTATCCAACTTCCCCGCCTTTCTTTAGAATGAAACACTTGCAACCAAAGACATGGAAATGACTCACCTTGGGTGTGCGGCCATGCATCAACTCATAGCATGTCTTCTTCTTGTGCACCCCGAGGTATATCTCGTTCGACACATAGCATGCGGTATTCACCGCCTCGGCCCAATACCTCCTCGGAGTCCTATGCTCATCAAGCATCGTCCGAGCCATCTCGCACAAGGTCCCGTTCTTCCTTTCCACAACACCATTACGGGGAGGCGTATACGGACTCGAAAACCGGTGCTCAAGACCCAAGTCATGACAAAAGGTTTCAAAACGAGAGTTCCCGAATTCCGAGCCATTATCACTACGGATAGCTCGTATGGCATCTCCGTGCCTCTCGTTCCTCAACCTCAAGACTAGATCTCGAACAAAACCAAACGTCTCCCCCTTATCCTCGAGAAAGAACACCCACGCATACCGAGAATAGTCGTCCACCACAACAAGGACATACCACTTCCCACCCGCGGATCGCACACGAGCCGGGCCAACAAGGTCCATATGGAGCAGCTCGCATGGACGCTCGGTCATCACATCGGTGAGAGGCGGGTGAGAAGAGGCCACCATCTTGGCATGCCTACACGGAGCACAAACCAACTCTTTCTCAAGCCTCAACCGTGGCAATCCTCGGACCAAATTGAGTTTACTCAAGCGAGACAAAAGGTCAAAGCTCAAGTGACCCAACTTCCTATGCCACTTCCACAACTCACTCGAAGAACCAGCCAAGAAACAACGCTCCACACCCGAAGGCTGAGAAAAATCAGCACGAAACACCTGACCCTCGGGAACGACCATACAGACAAGGTCCCCTCGAGAGTCCACAATCCGAGAACCACCGAGCCGAAACAACACCTCAAAACCCTCATCCAACAAGCTCGGGACACGAAAAAGCAAATTGTACCCCGGCGATTGAACAAGAGCAACACGCCTCGAGTGATCTTGTCACTCACTTTTATCTCACCTTCCGAAAGCACACGCCCACGCCCATTGTCCCCAAAGGTGATGTACCTCTTCGTCACCACGGGACGAGACTTGAGAACCACCCCCTGTCTCCGGTCATATGCCTCGAGCAACCGGAGTCAATCAACCAAATGTTCTTCAAGTCTCCCACCCGAAAATCAAAAATAGTCACGTGAGCGAACAAACGACTCGGCACGGGGTTAGTACCAAAGGAGGAAAACCGAGTGCCGAGCCATTTGCTCGAAAGTGGGGTTAGCACCAACCAAAGCATCTCTCCTACCAAAGCTACCTCCACGAACACCACCACGGTAACCACCCCGAGGGAACCACCCCTCTCTCGCCCGGAGGAGGACCAAATCCACGCAAGAAAGCCCGTGGAACGTCCTTCCTCTCCAACTCAACACCACGACTCCTCCAATCCCCGTATTGAGCACGAGGAGGAGAACGCCTAGCAACCGACCACACCGCACCCTTTCCGGCCCAACCACCGAACCACGACCACCGGAAACAACCCTCGCACCGTACGAGCTCGAAACCCGAACAGTGTCTGTCCGGTGCCCGCACCGGTCCGGCCAGGTGCCCCACACCGGTCGACCGGTGCGACTCAGGCGGCGGCACCACCGCGAGCCTTCTTCTCTCCCCAAGCCCGAACTCGTCCTCACAATCGCTTTGCCCCCGGGCATCCGCATACGAGGCTCAAGTACACCATCGGAAGGGTGGTACTTGTCCTTGTTAGCCCACTCCTTCTCTATTCTCTCCTCTCGCTTCCTCTTGAAGCAAAACTCCTCCTTATGGCCATCTCTCCCACAATAGCCACAATGGAACCTCACAAGCTTAGGCTTTGGCTTGGAATGTGGTCGTTCACTCGGCTTCTCTCCACTCAAGCCCTCCACCGGTTTCTCACCACTAGCCTTCTCACTCTCCTTTCCAAAGAACACTTTCGCCGAAGTGCTCACAAACTTGATAGGCTTTTGTAGATCATTTGTGGGTGTAGGAAACACGGGTGGAGCTGGGGTTGTGTCTAGTCGGTTCCTTAGATGGTTAGGTTTTGGTGGGAAATCATTTTTGTGGTGAGTTTTTGGTGGCTCCGGGATATTCTCTCCACTTCCCTCACCAACCTTGTTTGCCCCAAGCCCCTCACCATCTTGCCTCTTAAAGGCCTCGATCATCATCCTCAACTGAGGCTCGTGACCGGACAACCAACCCATCAACTTCCTCAAATCATCATTCTCATCCTGCAAGCGATCAACATAATGTGCAAGCTCCAGATTTTTCAATGCATGCATTTCACAGGTAGAGCAAGATGTAGGCATGGGTTCCTTCAATTTAGCCTCGAGCGAACTAGTGTAAGCATGCATCTCATCAATTTTAGCATGCAAAACGGGGCAAGAAGTGCAAGCACCTAGCAAAGCGAGGTCTAGACTTAAGCTCGGCCACTTCAACCCTAAGCACATCTAGTTCCTCACACTTGGAGGCATGCTTCTCCTTAAACAAAGCAAGATCGACAAGGAATATGGAGCAATCGGCACAATCATTCTCATCGGAAACAACGGGGCTAGCCTTAAGCGAATCAATCTCAAGCTTGCTATCAAGCACCTGTGTCTCTAGCTCGGCCACTCTAGTCCTAGCATCCTCGAGTGAAGCCCTAAGCTCTTTCCTCATTTTCTTGGCCTCTCTAAGCATGTCATCACGATTATCAAGCAAAGAGCCAAGCCTCTCATTCTCCCGGCGCAAGAAGGGAAGCTCATCACGCACCTCGTCGTCGGACTCGCAGTCCGAGTCGCTCCGTGTGCTCTTCTTGCTTTGCCGAGCTCAACGCCATGGTGCGAAACCGTCTCTCGTGAAGCGGCTCGGCCCGCTCGGGTTCTTGGACGACCTCTTGTTCTTGCGGCGATCTCCCTCGTCGTCGGCTGCCGCTCGAGCTCGAGGTGGAGTACGCGGAACCGGAGTCGACGTCGCTCGCTCCAACCATCGCTCGGGCCTTGCCTCGGCCCTCCTTCTTCCTCGATCGTCGCTCGTCCTTGTACTTGTTCTTGTGCTTGCTCTTGTGGTCGCGCCTCGAACGGTACTTGTCATCGTTCTTCCTCGGCTTGTGCTTGTAGCCGTCCTTGTTCTCGGCCTTCTCGGGCGGTCGGCGACGAAGTGTCCCGGCTTGCCGCACCGGAAGCAAGTCCTCGTGTTCCTCCTCATGTTCACGCGGTTCTCGTGCGGCCTCTCGAACCGCCTCGTCAACGGCGCCGGCTCGTCCTCTCCAAGGTCATCAAACTCCTCATCCGGCATAGACATCAAAGAGGAAAACGAGAACATCCCGGTGGATGGGTTAGAGTTAGTCTTTCCTTTGGAACCACCAACGAGGGCAAGACTATGGGAATCGGTCGGTCCCTCGAGCTTGGCGGTCATGCCCCTATCCACCTCGGCCCGACTTGAGCTTCGAGAACGGCTCGTTCACCGTCGAGTATCATACCGCTCCGACTCGACTATGGCCTCGAACTTTCCGCCCCATATCGTACGATCCAAAGAGTGTAAGAGCTTGACCGCTCTATCATGATCATCGTACGGGAGCACGTCCACATTGGCCCTCATGTTGTTCACCACCACCGTGAACCTGCGAAACAAGGCATCGATGGACTCACCGGGAGATGAGTGAAGTTCTCGTACTCTCTCCCGGTAGGTCGCATACAACCGTGCTCGAACACGGGCGTTCCCAACATGAGCCTCCTTCAACACCGCCCAAATCCTACAAGCCAAGTGCTCGGTGTGCACCCGATCGAACTCGGGCCGACACAAAGCACGAAACAAGTAGTCGACCGCCTTATTGTTGGCGTCGAATCCGTCCCTCGACCCCCGGAGCGAGGAAATCAACCGGCCGGACATAGCTCTGTGTCCACCGTGACATCCCAAAGGATCCGACCCTTTCCGCGGAGAAAAGCACCCATCCGCTTGCTCCACATCCGGTAGTTCTTGCCATCGAAGTGTGGAGGACCCGAACCCCGTTCTCGGTACGCCATCCTTGGATCTTAGGCGGTTAGAGTCAACAAAGACCCGAACCGGCTCGATACCACTTGAAGGACCGATACGGCGAACCGGAGAGGGGGGGAGTGAATGGGAGCCGATAAAAATTCTTCTCGAAGGAGATGAAAACTCCAACAAGACGAACGCGGCTTCCAACACACGTCTCCGACTCACTACCAAGGTTGGTCAAGCCCACGTAGCCACCGGAGTGCCACCGGACCTAGGAACCAACATGCAACCTTCGGACCCGAGAAACGCGGCGGAAAAACCAAACCTCGAGTCTACGGACCCACACCGGTCGGACCGGTGAGCACCACCGGCCGAGCCGGTCCCTGCCGGTGAACCGAGCAACTTTCACTAAGTGGCTCTACACCGGTCGGACCGGTGAGACACACCGGTCGGACCGATGGCGACTGAAAGCCCCCAAGGCACCAAACGAAGCCAACCGACCACCAAACGGACCCAAACTCGAAACGACGGCAACACGGGACAACAACGAACACACCAAGACGTTCACCCGAGCAAAATCCCACAAGGGCTTGCACCGGTCAGACCGGTCAAGAGCACCGGTCAGACCGGTGTAGCCTGGGCAGCTCGGGATGAACAGCACCCGCGGTCAACTCCCCCAAATCCAAATCTCGATCTCCCGAATCGCTCCACGGACTTGAACAAGACTTTGGGGATATCGGAACACCTCATGAGGAGTCCATAGCCAAGTTTAATCCCGCCAAATCTCGTCCAAAAAGGAGGAATCGAAGAAATCCCGCCGAAAGCACCTTCAACCCACGAACTCAAGAAACCCCCAAAATCGAGCACTTTTACTCACGGATTTGGGAGGGGAATCACAGCCCAAAGAACCACGAAGGGTTCCCACAAATTTCCCCCATCAAATCCCCAAGAGAAAAGCCCCGAAAACAACCCAAAGAAATCACCGAGAAAGGGCTCCGAAAATCACCACCAAGAACAACCGGGGAAAACACATCCAAACCTTGAGGAACCACGCCGAATCATCTATACATGAAACAAAGGTTCGTACAAGGTCTAGCAAGCCGCCCGATCATCCATCCCTCTCTACAATATCTCTCCGTGAAGCTCTCTTGCTAGTCCTCGAGAAAACCTAAGGAAAATAGGTGGAAAATAGGAAAACTAATGAGCTAGGGTTCCAAGAGTTGGCTGCCATCCTCTCACCTCTTGGGTTATATAGGCGGCAACCGAATGTCTAAAATGCCCCTCTCTACTAACTATGGATACAAGCCCCTCAAGGGCGGATTTGGAATTCTTGATGCCTTCACCATCGGACGGATGCCGGCGACCGCACCTCGCATAGCCTCGACGCAAGCCATGCGATCCCGACGCGTGTCCTCCGCTTCGAAGATTCGGGACCGCGTCGTCGCACACCGGTCGGACCGGTGCTCCTCACCGGTCGGACCGGTCCCCACCGGCCGGACCGGTCGGACCCACCGGTCGGACCGGTGCGTGCCGCCGCACCTCCGTCTTCGGTTCTCCGGTCTTGGCTTTGTGGATCAACCAAGGAACCCGGTGGTTTTACGGTGAACCACCGGAAACCCCGCGAACTCGGTGTAGCCTCCGCCAATCTCCACTCATGACTTGGCTCCCACGTAGTCCCGGCACGACCTTGGTTTTGAGGCTCAACCAAGAAACCGTCCATGACTTCATCTTGCTTGTTCATGCCACCATGCGGCCCGCACTTGACCCCCGCCGGCCACCGGGTCCCTCGAACGAAGCCTACTTGTCTTCTCCACACCCGGAGGCCTCACCGGCGACGACCTTTCGCGCTTGTTCTTCACCCGCACCAACACGAGTCAAGCCGCAACCTCGCACCCGCAATACTTAGCCAAGAATCGGTCCACACAACGTTGTCAATCACTCATCACACAAGGAAGCGACCATCCACCGGTCCTCGAACCACACATGGTCCTCGAAAGAGAAGAAAAGAAAACAAGGATTGGATTTCGGATGAAAAACAAACCTATGGTTTTAGGATCACTAAAGGTATGAGAGGTTTTGCCTAAGGGTTTAGGATAAGGCTAGTCAAAATTTTAATTAGAAAAGGAATAAGATTGACTTGGTCGGATTAACACAAGTAGATCCTTCCTTTGTTGGCCTAGGTTCTAGGAGTGGTTTGATAGGAAGGTTTAGTCAAATGTGATTTTTTTTTGTTTTTCACAAAAAGGGTCTTAAATATGATATGCATCATGCAACAAAATGCAAGGGTGGAGAACAAAGTGGAATGAAGAACAACATGATTATGAATAAACAAAATGACATGACATGATATGGTGGTGATCTAAACCAAAAGCAAAAGGTTAGCCTAAGTTAACTAGCAACAAGTTTAGAATCAAAAGGGATCATACTTCATATTTCTCTCTAAAGACATAATTAAAAAGACTCTAAACACAAATAAGCACACAAAAAAGTGGTCTACAAGTTTTCCAAAAATCAAGTAGCAAAGTGCTCCCTCAATATATATATTAAAGCATACAACATGTGGTTGTGATATTTATTAGAGCAATGGTACAATGTTACGTGAAGTTTTCAAATAAAGAACACAATGTAGACGTGTCATAGCTTATATAGATATATAAAAAGATCGGGTTGCCTCCCGCAAAGCACTTCGTTTAAAGTCATAGAGCTCGACTTTCTCATGTACCTTTTTATTGTCGTGAAGCCATGGTTACTTGTGCGAGAATCCAAAGTAGCCATGCAGCTTGATGTTGACTTGTGAAATCGGTCGTGGTTCGCTTCCAACATCATCATGTGTTGAGTGGTGCCTCTTGTGTTTTCATTCATCCATGCTCTAGAGGGTTTGTTTTAGTCCTTGGCTTCTTAATTTAATCATGTACGTGTTGTGGAACCGTTGCCCCATCTTCTCTTTATTGACATCAATACACCATATCTATCTCCTCTATTTTGTCGTCATCGCCTTGTTGCTGCTTCTTCTTCGTGGATTTACCCCTGCATACAGAACAGAACATATACCAAAATATAGTTATATTGAAAAATTTATAAAATTATCTTTCCAGCGGGTACTCATTCGTCTTAATCGGAGTTCGAATGAGGGAGCTATGGCTGTTTCACTTCAGCACTACTTGCTGTTTAGAATTTCAGCATGTGCAACCATCGGTGATTCGGCCATATCCGCTTGTAGGAACCTCTGATTGCCTTGCCGCTTTATTCATTGGAATTTAGACTTCATGGATCTTCTAAAAATTCAAATATATCCAATTCTTTTCTGCAGAGGTTGTGCAAGGCATCTTGATGACACATTATCCTTTCGTCCATCGATCCGGAGATGTACATGTGGTCTTCATCTTGAAGTCTTTTAGGGCACCATGTCGAGCATCCTTCAGTTCAGAAGTCATTACCATTGCTGCATGAGCATGATGGTAATGAAATCCTTCTCCATCGTGCTTGGCATGGTCGCTTTCGAAACCTATAGCTTGAACAAACAATCCTCCAAAAGAGATTAGTCATAAAACTTAATTGACACACATAGGCATACCTTGTTCATCTTTGTGTGCTTTGGGTGGAGGCTCGATAGCAGATGTTGGGCCACTAACCAAGGTTAGCACCTACCACTAAAGAGCAAAACATGTGTAGCCATCAACTTGGTTGAGTGAGGTTGGTCTTGTTGAAGTCCGATTGTTGAAAAATTTTCTCGGCCGCTTTGTGTCTAGTTTTCCACCTACTTTCAAGGACACAAACAAGACAGAAAGCGTATATGAAATGATAAAATTACGGTTAGTTAAAAGAAAGATAGATCTCCCTAGGGTTCAAGTAGTCGACCCCAGCAACGGCGCCAGAAAAAGGGGCTTGTTGACGGTGCAAAACTATGCACAAGTTCACCACAAGCCTACGGGTGACTTGGTGCCTTTTTCACCAAGGAGGGTCCTCCATAGATTTTTCAATCCAAGGATCGGAAGCAAACCACTAAGGTTCTCTATCTAACCTACCGGTCTAACCCTATGTGAAGTGTTGATTGCATAAAGATTAAACATACAAACACGAAGGGATGTATGGATCTCATCCACCTAGCCATAAAGGTAAGCAAACCAAAGGCAACCCTAGCCTATCGTCTTCTTGTTGCCACTGCAGCCACGATGAAAAACCAAAATAATCCTATACTATGATAAGGAGTACACTCGATATGGAGTAACCCAATATGGAGTGGACCGATGCATATTCATTCGCTGCTTTCTCCTCCATTGTACTATCACTACGCAAGGATATTCATCACCGAACGACAACCTCGGTCCGTGCACTACAACAATGTATCCGCAAGAGAAAGACTAACCACGCAGCAAGGTAGAAGGTGGGGATCGCCATGATCCGGAACCCGAAGGTACGCGCGAGGACACAAGACACGAGATTTATACATGTTCGGGTAGCGGAGTAGCTACCCTACATCCCGTTTAGAGTAGTATTGCGCCCTGGCTTGGTGTTGTCCCCGGAGGGATTGTGGATCATCATCTAGGTACCGGCCCTCCTTTATATAGTCTAGGGGGTGGGAACCTAGTCGGTTACAAGGCCGGAGTCCTAGTAGGATTACACAGAGCGAGTCCTAGTAGAAGTACAGGGGAATTCTAGTAGGAGTCCGTCTTCTACTCTTCCTCCTTCCTTGCATGAGTTCCGGGGTGTATGCCCGACAAGCCCCCGAGCACGTTGGAGTCGAGAGTAGTAGTTCGAGTAGTCTTGAAGCCTCTTCGAGTAGTTCTTGAGCGTCCTCGAGTACTGCTTGGAGAAGTCTTCAATAGTACTTGAACTGCCGCGAGGCTGGAAGGTGGTCCAGCTCACCAGTCTTGAAGTCGAGATTATATGGAAGTGCAATTGCAAAATTGCACTCCATATGGAGTATCCCCCGAGCCTTAGGTTGAGTTGCAGACTCTAGCTGAGGGTCAATCTTGATTCCGAATCTTCCGTCTTGAAAAATTTGAATGATGGGTGTAGCATAGCGACCCCGAGCCTTGAAATGATTAGGTAATCAATCCAAGGGTCTTCGGTGTTCGCGAAAGCCATCATCCGAGTACTCTTGTAGCATTCGGCCCCGAGCTCGTCGCCAAGAGAGCCGTAGGAGCCACGTCGAGTAGTTGTTGGTGCTTCGAGCCCCCGAGCTAGAGAGCTAGCGAGAGACTACTCGAGTTGTTGTCGAGTAGTGATTTGGTGCCTAGCCCCCGAGTTGGGAACTAGCCGCGCGGTGGAGGTACGCGGAGCGTCTTGGAAGTCGTCGCCGGAGCTTGACCACGAAAGTAGAGATGCGTACATTATGTAGCATTTTTGTAGAAATTGAATCTACAAATGACAAATACAAATATGAATATAGATGTAAATGTCATGTGTCATGCTCTTTGTTTCGGTCGTAAGGCGTCGAGTAGTTAGCTCTGATGCGGTTTAGCGCCCGGTCTCTCGTGATCGCCTGTTTAGCCATAGCCGCCGGGGGCGTGGAGGCATGACGGAGAGGGGCGTTTAAGCGCCCGGTCTCGTGGTCGCCGTTTAGCCATAGCCGCTGGGGGCGTGGAGGCATGACAGGAGAGCCGAGGCTTTGCGCGGATCAAGGCATGTGCTACTGTAGCGAGACCATTAAGAGGTAGACGAAAGTAGTCGTCATGACGACAAGAGAGAGCGCGATTGCTCGTTGTTCCGCGTGGCGGAGAGCAGGATTGTGCAGTGCCTCCTCAGGGTGTAGTTGTGCACCTCCAGCACTCAGTACACGAAACGTCGTGGCAAGAGCCTCCTAATTTGGTGCACCAAGCACCGTGGCGGCGATCAACATCCCCAAGGAATAGGCGGCACGGTGTAGCTCTCCGCCGGGGTAGCCGTTGAGAGGCGTACACGAAGTAGTCTTTGGCGTTGGTTCTCGTATGTGGAGAGCAAGCCAAAGAAAGAATAATTATTGAAATAAGTGACTTAGTTTAATTTGCGGATGAGTGTCGACGAAGCCGTGGCGGTCGGTGACGGAGCCGCGACGGTTGGAGCCGAAGTCGACTAGTTGGAGGTGGATCCGGACTAGTTGTTGATGCCGCGGGAGCCGTCCTCGACTAGTTTTCTAGTTGAAACCGGTCGAGATGAGAAGTCGAGGTAGTCTTACGCCCGAAAGACGACGTCGCGGCGGCGTACGGCGTAGTCGATGTAGAGCCGCCGTGGCCGAGAGACGAGTACTCGCGGCGCACGGCAAGGTTGACGTAGAGCCCGTGCGGCCCGGGTGACGAGTAGTCGCGGCGCAATGTGTAGTTGTACTTGAGTAGTTGAAGTAGGTGTGCCCACGTACGTCTCGCCGTGTGCACCAAGCAAAAAATCTTGCATGTTCCCGGTATAGCTTTGGTGTGGCCGTTGTCAAGAGCCAATATTCTCCATGATCTTCACGTGCGGTGTAATCTTCATGGTCGGCTTCGGACTCGATGCCGCCGGGGCACGGGGGTTAACTTCTCGCGAGCAATAATTGGAACTTGACTCCGAACTCGATTCCGTCTCGGCGGACGGGTGACACGAAGTTGATTCCGTGTCATTCTTGAACTCGAGCGAAACTCCACCAAGTCGACGATTTGCTGACCCGTCAGGCTGATTGATGCGGCGAGTTGATCGAATCAGCCAACTGTTGCGGTAGATTGATTTTGCTGATGAGGTCCTTAGAATTCGCTTGATGATCGTGACGATGGCCCCACGGTGGGCGCCAGCTGTCGGTGTTTAAACCTCTCGACCTCCATGGGAGGTACCCGCAAGGGTAGAAGGTGGGGATCACCATGATGCGGAACCCGGAGGTACGCGCGAGGACACAAGACACGAGATTTATACGGGTTCGGGTAGCCGGAGTAGCTACCCTACGTCCTATTTATAGTATTGCGCCCTCGCGCTTGGTGTTGTCCCCGGAGGGATTGTGGATCATCATCTACGTACCCGGCCCTCCTTTATATAGTCTAGGGGGCGGGAACCTAGTCGGTTACAAGGCCGGAGTCCTAGTAGGATTACACGGAGCGAGTCCTAGTAGAAGTACGGGGGAATTCTAGTAGGAGTCCGTCTTCTACTCTTCCTCCTTCCTTGCATGAGTACCGGGGTGTATGCCCGACAATGATTACTCTATTCCTACTAAGGGCATATGCTAGCTACACATATGAATAAAACACTCATCAATGTAGATCAAAGTAGGACAAAGTATGATTACATCACCATCGAATGTAGAATGTATAATTGCTTTGACCGAATCAAGGCATGGGCTCTGGAACTCCAGCATGGCTTCACCACACAGGTCCAACCATGGTGGCTAGGGCATGGCCTAGGCCATATCTTAGGCAATTGAGGACTTGCGGTGGCCGTCAGCTTCCTCCCGGTGCTTCTCCTTCGTGTCGGCGGCTCTCTGATGAATGGATGAATCGATCACCTCTCCTTGGGTGCCCAAGGGGTTGTATTTATGCCCTCGGGGAGCCTTGGGGCGTGATCCACCTTGCCTTGCATGAGATCTTCCTTGGGAGAGAAGGGAACTTGGTTTCCATAAAATCAGCCTCGTCCAGATTTTCCTGATTCACAACCCTTCCTTGCCGGCACCATACCTCCCACGTCCGGACTCCAAATAATGCAAATTCTATGTCCTAGTTGTATAGCACGAAATTTCCTTCAACTTTGGTATTCATTTTTTCCTTGGAAAGGAAGATAAGAACTCCAAATCGGCCTTGTAAGATAATCTATTCTGATTTCAGACTGACTACGCAATAGGGATTTTGGGGGTCATATCTCCTAGCTCCTTGACACAAAATTGGCCTTCCACATGTCCAAATTGAAGGTATCGTCGAGGCCCACAACTTTGGTAATCAAACGTTTGCCATTAGATGCCGTTTAATCTTCGAATCTGCACTGAAAGATCATGCTGTCCTGGGCTGCGAGAATATCTCTTGGGCTGAATTGATCTCATTGGTAAACAACCAAGTCCCCGGAGTTTTACGTGTTGATGCTTCGGTCCTTGGGTTGTTTGGAGTATTGTTCACTTCATGTCTTGACTTGTGACGGGCTTCATGATCTTTTCTTGAAGTGCTTGATGAATTTATCCTGAAAGTCTCCTCTTTAATGTTATTTTCCTACGTAAAAAATAAACTCCAAAATCGACATGCAAGAGTGAACTTGATACCTCTGGGGGTTAGTACTATTAGTTAGAATATCAAAGGAAAATGTTGACGATAAACTCATAGCTAGTTGTACCAAAATCGACCGTCAACACCCATAGTGCTTCATTAAGGATCGTATGCCACCGCTTCAGTTCATCGATCTTGCGCTTGATCAACTTGATGATGCCCTTATTTGCTGCCTCTGCCTGCCCATTTGCTTGAGCATAGTAGGGAGATGAGTTTAATAGCTTCATTCCCAAGGAATTTGCATATTCCTCAAATTCTTCTAAAGTGAATTGACTCCCCTGATCGGTCGTGATGGTCTGAGGTATACCAAACCGATAGACAATGTGCTCTTTAACAAAATCAATCATGTTGTCTGATGTCACAGTCTTGATTGGTATGGCTTCAACCCATTTGGAGAAGTAATCTGCAGCCACCAGTATGAATTTATGACCTTTGCTTGATGGTGGATATATCTGTCCAATCAGATCAATTTCCCACCCTCTAAACGGCCATGGCTTGATTATTGGGTTCATTGCCGATGCTGGAACTCTTTGAATGCTTGCAAACTTCTGACACTCTTGGCATACTTTGTAGTACTTGAAGCAGTCTTCCAATATCATCAGCCAATAATAGTTATTATTTTTGATCATCCACTTCATCTTAAATGTTGATTGATGGGCTCCATAGACTTCCTCATGAATTGCCCCCATTCAGGTTTTAGGCTTTTCTTCACCAGGACATTTGAGAAGAACCCCATCAATAGTATGATAGTGCAACTGCTCTTCTAGTAGGACGTATTTCATGGCCCTGTACCTTAATTGCTTATCAACCTTCTTGGATGGATCTTTTAGATAATCTGTTATCTCCTTTGTCCAATCCTCAGTTGGTATCTCTATAGTCAGAATCGGCCGATAACCTGATGCTCCTTGACCAGCTGATTAGCTTCATTGTTATACACTTAGGGATATGTTCAAGCTTTACTATCTTGAACTCTCGAAGCTGTTGAAGACATTCGTCATGGTAAATCCTCAATATGTCATCTTTGCATTCGTACTCTCCTGCTAACTAATTTATCACGAGTTGAGAAATCTCCAAATATCTCAACAACTTCAGCATTGACTTCTCGCAGTAGCTTTATCCCCTTTAACACTGCCTGGTACTCAGCTTGATTGTTTGTTGAAGTCTTCTCAATTGGGATGGAAAACTCATAATTTGCTCCTTGGGGTGAGATAAGGACAATCCCGATCCCAGCTCCTACTCCACATGACGATCCATCGAAGAACATAGTCCACAGAATGGGTTCTACAATTGCAACCTCAGGTCCACAATGCTGAGTTACCAGATCGGCCATTACTTGCCCTTTAATTGCTTTGGCCGATTGATAGGTTAGGTCTAACTCTGACAACATATATTTGACCACATCATCTTTGCAACCCTTCTAGATTGGTAATGAAAACATATATTTGACCACATCATCTTTGCAAACTATAGTGCATTCAGCAGTTAATAAGTAATGCCCCAACTTTGTGCACGAGAAATATAAGCACAAACATAACATTTCCACTGCTGAATATCTTGTTTCTGCATCCAAAAGTCTTCTGCTTAGGAAGTATATGACCGGCTCTTTTCCTTCGAACTCTTGAACAAGGGCCGATCCAATAGCCTGCTCATTAGCTGATAGATATAATTTGAACGACTTTTTATCTTGAGGGGGCATCAGAACAGGAGGAGATTTCAAGTACTGCTTTACATTGTCTAAAGCCTTCTGGTGTTCTTCTCCCCATACAAACTTCTGGTCGGCCTTGAGTTTCAGTAGAGGTGTAAAAGGCTTAATTCTCTCAGATAGGTTAGATATAAATCTTTTGATAAAATTGATTTTGCCAATTAATTACTGAGGTTCGTTCTTGTTTGATGGTGCTTCTATTTTATCTTTTGCGCTGATTGATTTCTGTTCAACCTCAACTACTCTTTCGTGTATTAAAAAACCCAAGAATTGACCAGCTGAAACACCAAAAGCACACTTTTTGAGGTTCATCTTCAAACCATGCTTCCTTGTGCATTCCAATGTTCTCCGTAGGTCGACCAAATGTTCTTTGTATCCCTTTGACTTGACAACTATGTCATCAATGTAGAAATCTACTATCTTGTCGATGAGCTCGTGGAATATATCATTCATGGCCCTCTGATATGTTGCACCGACACTCTTTAGTCCAAAAGTCATGACAATCCACTCATATATTCCAATGGGGCCAAGGCATCTGAAAGCAGTCTTTGCAATATCCTCTACAACCATGAATATTTGATTGTATCCAGTGTTACCGTCCATAAAGATGATGACTCTTTGCCCTGCAGCAGCGTTGACCAATGCATCGGCTACTGGCATCGGATATCCGTCCATTGGCATTGCTTTGTTCGAGTCCCTGGAATCAATGCACACACACGTAGTTTGCCATTTTTTTGTAGACAGGGACTATGCTAGAGATCCATTCGGCAAACCGACACTGCTGAATAAAACCAGCTTCGAGTAAATCTTTGGATTACACTGCCTGGGATGTTGCTGGAAAGGTCGATATCATAGTTTAATAGGTAATCGATGCTCAACAATGGATTGGTCCAAACCAGATATCTCATAATACCCCCACACAAAATAATCTTTGAATTCCTTTAACACTGTGATCAATTCTTTCTTGTATTCTGCATCTAGCTTGGCACTGATGTATGTCAGCCTTGGATTGCTTCCATCTCCAAGATCTATCTTCTCCAATTCATTAGTCAATGTGAACCCATGCCCAAGCTTCCCTTCATCTTCAATGAACTGATCCATTAAATATTGTCATCAGAACCGACTGCTTGAACTGGCTTTAGTCTGAAATCGGACACTTTGAGATACTTGCTATCCCATACTCTCCTGATATGTAGCTTACTCGATCATAGATCCATCTTGTGCTTCTGTAGCTGCCACTGTCAAGGAGGTTTCTCCTTGGACCACCTCCACTGAATCTCTAATCCATTGGATGATGCATTGATGCATTGTAGACGGTATGCAACAGTTTGCATGCATCCAATCCCGACCCACAGTAGATTATAAGATCCCCTCCCTTTAATGACAAAGAAAGTGGTTGGAAGGGTCTTACTGCCGATGGTGAGCTCCACGCAGATTGCACCTTGAGTCGGAGAGATGTTGCCTTCAAAGTCCACCAGCATCATGTCGGTTTGGGTTAAATCTTCTTCTGACTTCCCAATCTTGCGCAGCATAGTGTATGGCATCAAATTGACAGCTGCTCCTCCATCTACTAGCATCCTTGTAACTGGCTTGCCATTGACAAATCCTTTGAGAAATAGAGCCTTCAAGTGTTGTCTGTTATCATCATCTGGCTTCTCAAAGATGGCTTGTGTAGGTTCCAGTGTTAACTAAGCCATGCCACATTCCTCATTGAACGCATCCGAATCAACAGGAGCCATGAACTCTTTTGGTAGGAAGACAACCATGTTTATATCAGCATGTGGTTTGTCATCCTTTGCATCATCAGACTTAGGCTTTGGGCGCCCAACTTTAGACCGAACCTTCTTTTTGTCCCGCACGTGTCTATCTGCTTCTTCTTGCTGTTCTATCTGGCGAAGGCACTAGACTCTCCTTTGGTCAAACCATCTGAACACCACTGTGGATTGGGCTTCTTATGTGTTTGGCTTGACCCTTCATCATCTAGTTGTAGTGTCCGTCAACGTTCAGGAACTCGACACATGATATCTTCATGAAGGACCAGAGAATCGGCCATCTATTCTACCTGATTGTTTGACTTTTCATTGACTCGGCCTCCTAGCTGATCATGAATGTTGGCCTTGCCCTCCAGCCGATTGTGGATGCTAGCCTTTCCCCCTAGCCGATCGTGGACTAAGACCCGTTGATTGCTGAATTCACGATGATCCCCCGTTACAGGTCTTCTATCGTCGAAGCAAACACTTTTGGATGAACTTCTCTTATTGTAAGCCACGTTGCATTATGTACAATTTTCTACCGTCGGCAGCTTGATCCCTTCTTCCCAACAGTACCTGAAGAATGGACATCTCTAATGTCCCTCATTGCGTCGTGCCCACTCTTCTCTTCCCCTTGTTTTCTCTTGTCGACACTGGAACTTGTTGATCAGCATCTGGGACGTGACAGGCCGGCGTGGCTTTAAGTCTCCCTCTTCAAGTAGCAACCCTTTTCCTTTGACATCAGCAGCGGTTGCTTGTACCTTGGGATTGACAACTCCTTTATTTTGAGCCGAATCAGATGTCAGCAACTTAACTCGTGATGTGTCTTTGCTAGACACCTCAACTGTGTTAGTTGGGAAGGGGTGCTGATCAATCTTCATCGACTTTTCGGCTTTGGTAGGGGTTTCGAACTTAAGCCTCCTTTGCTCAATAGCTGACTGAATTTGTTGTCTGAAGATCTTTCAATCATTAGTGTCATGCGATGTTGCATTGTGCCATTTGCAATATTTCATCCTCTTCAGCTCCTCTGCAGATGGTATGGTATGGAAATGTGATAGTTTGATCTGCCCCCGTTGAAGCAACAGATCAAATATCTTATCGACCTTAGTGATATCAAAGCCGAATTTCTTTGGATCTTTCTTGCCAAAGAGGCAGGACACTGTTTTCTTGCCTTTGACCCACTCTGCAAGTCCTATCATATTGTCTTCATCTTTTGAGTCAGAATAATCAACATAAGACACCTTCTTCTGAAAGTTTCTTCTAGGATCATAAGACTTTGCAGTTTCCTGACTCATCCGACTGACCAGCTGACTGAGACTCTCGAAGTCACGTGATGCATATTTCTCCCTCAATGTTGGCAAGAGACCTTGGATTGCCAACTCAGCCAATTGCTTATCTCCCAAGTTCATACTATAACATTTGTTTCTGACCTCCCTGAATCTCCGAACGAATCCAGCAACTGTTTCATTGCTCCTTTGCTTGAGTTTGGTCAGATTAGTACTCTTCATCTCATGGATGCCAGAGAAGAAATAATTGTGGAACTGTTGTTCCAAATCGGACCACTTGATGATGGAGTTAGCTGGCAATGATGTAAACCATGAGAATGCTGGTCCTGATAGAGATGAAGAAAACAACCGTATCCTGAGTGCATCAACGTTCCGTGCTTCTCCACATTGGATGATGAATCGAGTGATATGCTCCATAGTGGATGTCTCATCTTGCCCAAAGAACATGGTGAAGTCTCGTCACCTTGAATCTTGGAGGGAACGGTATCCGATCATAGCCGGATGGATACGGTGTCTTGTACATGCGGGACCGCTACCGGGGTTTTATCCTATATTGCTTCGCAAAGCATCTCCGAGAACCGGTCGATCAACTCCTCGCTTCATGTGAGACTTCAACTCGGCGGATGGAGTCTCTAGAGGTTGATCTTCCGGGGCCCTTGGATGTAAATTTGGTGCCATTAATGTTCCCGCTCCGAGAAAAACATTGAGTGTTTAACTATCCTATCTCAAGTAGAGTCCGTCCGATCGACCGACCGCCCGATGGGGCTAGGCGATGCGAATTCAACTGTCTTAAGATAGCCAATTGATTTAGGAGCACTTGCGGCATGTGCAGGGATCTACCCGTGGAATTATTAGTTGTCCTATCACCCCTTGGTTGATCGGTACGTTGAGGTGATGACCTTGTATGAGTCACCGTGTTAGCCGGGTTAAGACAGCCGCATTGGCGTTGATTGTTGCAATGGAGCGGTTTGTACGGCATCCCTAATATCGCCTGCTAAGCCAATTTCGAGGTTGAATAGGAGTTGGTTTCTCGAGGTAGAACGGGAGCTTTTCTCTCCGTCGGTATGACCATATGAGCATGAGTTGGACTGATTTTGACTCTTTCAAAAGCTTTGCTCCCGTGATTGAAGTAGACAAACTCTGCTCCATCCCTATTCATGTGTACAGTCCTTGGAGTACCTCCAAACATGGCTTGATAAGACTGCGGGTACTTTACTTCCGGAACTTCTTCAGGATGAGGTTTGACAAAATTTGAGATGTTGGTCTCAAAATGATCATGAGGCAAACCCCATCCTGCGAGCCTTCCATCTTGATCTCTCATGGCAGGATAACTTTTTGGTGATGATTCTGCACTAAGAATGTCTTATCCTGGACGTCAGACCATGTTGGGTGAGTTTGAACCACCAGCATATGAAGGTAGGGTCTTTAGCTTTATCTCCAACACCTTGATTCTGAATCAGCTGGGAATCCAATGAAGATCCAGGAGTAGTTGCATTGATCTGTGGGGATGGTGAATCCCTATTGTTGGATCATCAATCGATGGGGGAGTCGATTTGTTATGTGGGAACGTCAGAGGAGTTCGATTTGGTTGGAAGTATGCAGGTCCCAGATACCCTCCTTTTGCTCCTTTCTTAAGTGCTTCAGTTATACAATTCTGAATGGTATTGGCGAAAACCTTAGATTGATCAATCATTATTTGATGCATCACCTTAGTCATCATGTCTTGAAGCTCTTCAGGATCGGCTGAGAAGGTGACTTGCTTAAATGTTGAGGAGAAAGCTACAACGGTATCCGTGCGCTTGCGGATTTATTTCATGTGCCACTAAAATACCCAATAATGACGTCTTCATCCTTGACACTCGCAAGTTGTTTGAGGTTTTTGAAGAAGCGGTTAGTGTACTCCTGGAGACTTTCATCTTTTTTTATTTGCACTCTAGCAAGGTGGTGAGTATTGCCGGGGCGGTGATAGGATGCCTAGTAGTTCATAGTGAACAGCCGCGAGAGACTTGCCCACGAGGTGATGCATTCCACTGGAAGTTTATTGAGCCGCAAGAGCAGCAATGTGCCCATAACTAGGGGAACTACCCTGCTATGTGGTCTTTGTTTCCTCCTGCGGCCTGGGTAGCAATGGCGTACATCTTCAGCCAGATACTTGGGTCAGAGCGACAGTCGTATTTCTTGATAGCTGTCTTGAAGTACTTCAGGTATCTCATGGTCCTGAGACGTCATGAGAAAGTCGGGAAGTTGTTGGCCGCGACCGCACCCGTGTTGTCATTGCAGTTGGCACTATGGCCCATTGGGGCGATGTAAAGGTCGTCAGGAGCACCGTTTTATTGGTTGTACTGGCTGGGCACGACGCTGGAGTTCTTCATCATGGAGCCTTCAAAGCATCACTTCCTGGATGGGGTTGTTGGTATCGAGCAAGTCCGAGGGACCATTGACACAATCGTAGTTATCGTGATGTTGCATCTCCTGCTCATCTCGAGCAAGTTGGTGTTGATTTTGACTGTCCCGAAGGACACGCACGGCTCTAACGGGTGGAGGATGGACTCCCCGAGTTGGCTCTTGTGTTTCCAGTAGTGCGGGCACCAGCATTGGGCTGTTACATGACTTTGTTTTCACCGCCTCCCTCCTTAGCTATGGGCTAAAGGGGTTGATTGGCGTTGTTTTTGTTGTGCAGTCGTACTGACCTATTGTGGGAGTGCTGACTTGCTGCTAACCTGTTGTAGCCTTGGCTCCGCTCTTCCACTTGGGCGGTGGAGACCCGAATGTGAGCAAGAGCTCGACGCGTCGCAAGGGTGTCATCCAACTGGCCGATCTCGGCCAGAGTAGCACCAAGGTTAGCTTGGGGGGAGTTGTAGACCTCATAGCCAGCTTCTTCGAAGTCCCTCGCGAGGTCCTTGGCACGTAGGCGACGTCGTGGTGGTTCTTCCTAGTGTTGATGGTGTGCTACGGCTTGACCCGCAGGGGTGGGCCACTAGCAACGTTATTGCCTGTGACATTGTTGTTTGTCATGGCATTATTGTTGGCCGCATCTACAACGGCTTGGTTTGCTTCTTGCTGGTGGCGTTCAGCTCGAAAGGCGTTGGCAATCTCGCATTGTTGTTGTTGTTCTTCAGTTTCGCCTGCAGACCACAAAGGATTCACGATCTCAGAGGCGGTGGTGTGTGCCGACCTCGTGGCCGTAATTGTTAGGCATGATGATGACACGGGGCGACCTGGAATTCACCACAGTTTGGAGACTGCGGGGTGCGACAAGTCTGGCGACCTTGGGTCGCTGCCTGAGAAGTAAGTCATCGGAGTTTCTTCAACACACAACACTGGTGTGTCATGTGTTTTGCTCTCTTGTGGATGAGGCAAGGATCATTGAGGAGGTCCTTGCGAGGTCCGCAAGCCGAGGCTTCCGGAATAATGGTGGTCGACCCAGATTGGATCTGGATCTTCTTCTTCATGAGATCTGAGACTACACTGCTTGCGTTCCACTGGCCATAGGGTATGCGGGGGGAGGATGCGGAGGGTGTCCTAGAGCGCTTGACGCTTTCGCAGATCTAGATGGTGTCAGCAAGCATGCTTACGACACGATCGAACCCTGCGACCAGATCGCGAGGAGTGGGTGGATGGGTTTCCATTAGTAGATTGGATTCGACCTGCTGGCAAGGTTAGCCGTGGTGTTGTGGATGACAACAGGGCTGGCAACTAAAGTGGTAGATTCTAATGGAATAGAGCCGAAGAAGATGTCGATGAGATTGCGAGGAAGTCCGTCATGCTTGTACGGAAGATGACACCGTGTGACGAGGCCATAGTGTTGCATAAAGAGCTCTGGATCAACCCCTATCTAGCGTGCCAACTGTCAGAGGTTTAGATCCGAGCAGTCCACAAGGGGCAATCCCGGTGGTTTATTTGTTCGGTAGAGGAAATCTAGAGCTAAGAACGTGACAGTTATGGTAGAGCACATAGAAATCAAGAGACAAAGCGAGTTTATACTAGTTCGAGCCTCCGGAGAGTAAAACTCTATGTCCAGTTCTTGGTTTGTATTGCTGGCAACATTGAAGGTGAAAGTACATCGAGTTGTGCCCTTGCCCGCCTTATATTGGCTGACGGACAAGGTCGGTTAACCCAGAGTCCAGGTCGGTTATGACTAGGAAACCTATCTTTAGTAGATTACAACATTATCCTGTGTTCTTTGGAGTGCCTAACGGTGTGGTCGATGTCTTGGCGTGCACTCCAAGTCTTGTATCACATAAGGTCGCCTGGCGGAATCTTCTAGAAGGTCTTTGGGACCACAGATTAGATATGTTGGGCCCACTGTTAGGTCGGCGAGTCTTCTGATGGGACGGACCCACTTGTCGGGGACGGTCGTGAGCCTGGTCGGTGGGGACCCAGGGGTACCCATGTCTCATAGACTTTGTCCCATGATTGATCTTAGTAGGTCATAATACCGTCTCATGATTGATCTGTAGTATGTCATAATGTTGATCTATGGTATTCTTATGCAGATGAAACATGCACTCTTCATAATTTCATAATGTTGAAACTTGAAAATGTGATGCAAGTTCATAGATCTTTGATTAATTCAACACTATCGTATGAAACTCGGGTTAAGGTGTTCAACCTGAAGCACATGTGGAAGAACCCAACTGGCACAATTAGGAACATTATCAATGGTTAGGTGCTTCGGTAGTTTGTGCAATGAAAAAAATCTGCTTGTTCATGATTGTTTTAACTCCTCTTTTATCTTTAGGCATTGTCTTCAGAGAGCCAATTATATGCAAAAACGTTCCCAGGCTTGTTCTAGGTATTTAAGGAAAATGTGAAACTACTCTACATTTTAATGCATTGTTTTCCTTCTAAACTGAAGTTTTGGTGAAATCAGGATGGACTAAGTCCATTTGCATTGGAAGGCATGCCTTCCGTGATTAGTACAACACAGATGAGGTACTGCATTGCATTCCTAGCTTGATGTGTTTAGCTACAAATAATGTCTGTATTGTGAGTATTTTTTCTGAAGATTTATTTCGTTGCTATTGATAGTCAATTCGTGCTTTTGCCAAGGCTGCTATGGCAACTGCTAAGAATTAAGAGACATCAAAAAATAGATCAATGAACATAGTTTTCTTAAGATGCTAGGGAATGTATACCTCTGCACCCTCCTGCATTGTGTAGATCATCTGATCTTGCCTTTAATTATGCAATAAATTTGCTCCTGTCTTTTTTTGCAGCTAACTTGCTTGATTTGTGACTTGTTAGTTTGTGTGGAGACAGTTGACAAAGGGAGCAAGGGGAAGGGCAACAGAGGAGATGGGAAGCTGACCTCAACGAGGCGCTCACATCGCAGGTGTGTGTGATCTCCTTGCCCTTCATACAACTAGTTGGCTAGTGTAGTAGTATGTTGGATGTGGCTGCACTAACACGTTAGTGTCTGCTTCAGCCACAGAGTAATTTAGGTTCAGTAGGACATCTTGTAATGTTCCCATAATCCTATTAATTCAATGCACCGCTTCAAAGTAGAAATGCATCATGCAATTCAGTGCACCTTAGATATTTAAGCTTGTTTGCTCTGAAATATATACATATGGATGCTTACATGTTCATTCAGACTTTAGGATATGCATCTACATATCTTATCTGCAAACAAACCAATTTTGGCTAAATGTGTTTCTGAATATAATTTTCTTTGCTCAAATGCATAATAGTTCAGTTAAGTATATGGTTGAAACGTTCCATTTCAAATGCTCTTTACTTAGCCATGTTAGATTGATCTCTCCACCAATGGGCCCTTGGCTCGCGTCCTGATCGGGGACACCCAGCCCATTAGAAGGCTGGTGGGCCCCTTTCGTGCAACACTATAAAGAGAATCTGGGGACCACGACACTGAGTACGAGGTTCACCGCCACTACCGTTCCCCCACTCCAAACCCTAGTCCGATCTGAGAAGGAGGCGTTGAAGCGACGGGATGCTCCACTGCGCCACCACAGGACCTCGCCGCCGCCGTCCCTGCCTGCACTACGTGTCGCTGCCTATTGCAGAGCTTCACCGACAGAAGCAGGGACACGAATAGAGGTTCAAGTTATGTCATTCACAGTTTATACCGGCCTGATCTACTCCTAGACAATCCATAGACCTCAATAATAGTATCAGAGCCAGGTTTAGTGAGTAGACTGAGTTGGGAAAGGAAACTCGATTTCAAATGGAATCAGAAAAGGCAAAAGTTTTTTCCCGAAACCATAACCCTAGATCTGAAGTTGCAAAGGCTGGCGTGGGGAAATGGTACCTACCAGGGACCTACCTCACTGCCACCACAGTCATCAGCGTGGTCTTGATGTGTGCCGAGCGGACAGACAGGGCGAGCCGTGCGCTCGTTGGACCTCCGCCGCTGGCCGATGCGAGGGACAGGCGCAAAGGCATCGCGGTGAAACCACTCGACGATGGTGTGCTCTCCCTCGTGGGGAACGGGCTCGCCGGCGAGGGGACTCCCGGCGGCACCACCACCTTCCTCCCCGGGCCGCCATGGGCGGTGCAACCTCCGGATCTTGCCGATGCAAGTCTAGGCAAAGGGGAGGAAACACCGAGAGAAGGGAAGGGATGTCGGCGGCCTTGGACCGAGTGGCACTCGACCCCTCCATTACCGACTAACCGCCGGCCATGGCGCTCCGCCCATTGCCACCGGTGCGTACGAGGGACGCGCGGGGGGGGGGGGGGGGGGGTGGAATGAAGGCGGGGTTCCAGGGGTCACCGCCGGACACGGTTTTGTCTGTGTGAGGGGCACGGCGGACCGTCGATCGCCGATCCGTGGTGATGGATAGCTCCTGGCGATCGGTCACTGGCTAGGTCAAAATCGGCCCAAGAGGGAAGATGTGTTGGGCTGTTTTGGCGGCCTGGCCATTGGTTTGTGGGACGTGAGCCTAGGCGGACGCGGGGAGAGGACACGGGACGGTCTTTTCTCCCATGGACCAAATGCACAGTTATGAATAGTAACGCTTGTGAATTGTTTTTGATGAATATTCATAATCTTATTTGACAAATTTTTTCACAGTTTTGTTACCATAAGAAGCACTTGTTCATTGAAAATGGAACTGATGAATCCTAAGGAAGCTTGGGACTCATAAGTAATTCTCAATGGAGCCAGAACAGTAGGCTGTAATGGGTCTACAAGTCGTGACGTGACTCCAAAGGGAATATGTGAACACACAAAGCGCATCTTAAATCAAAAGTTTTGTGCAAAGAGAATGAATGGAATACAATGATTCTACTGCAAATCATGATCTGAGTTACATCTGATGAAAGTATTACATGGCACAACCTGAGGGATTTTGCCATAAAAGTAAAGAATATTAGGAATGTTGCCCAAAGAAATCATTTATGAATGATAACATTCAAAAATAAAAGAATTGGTTGTTAATTTTGGGTTTAAAAGAGAATAATAAGACAACATTTGTACAAAGCTATAGAATGGGAAATTCATTTCCTGATCGTGTCTGTGATTGACATCTTGCAAGGTAGAAATGATGTTAATCTACTATAAAAGAAGAAGAAGAGTTTCTTGTCCTCAATGTTCAAAAGGGAAATTCACCGAGATAATAGAAAAGGGGTATTAGGACTATCGCAAGAGGCATACTTAGAAAAGTTGCAAAGAAATATAGTATGCATGCGAGTAAACCTACGCCTGTTCTCATCATCAAGGGTAATGGATTTGGAACTTTTGTCTTCCAAGAGTCAATATGAAATGGATTAAAGGAATATGGTACCATATGCTTCAGTTGTTTGAAGCTTAATGAATGCAAAGGATAGAACTTACCCTCTGACATAGTTAATATATCCGGGTTGTTTTGGCAATGTCCAATCCAACTATAGATCACTAAAATGGAATTAAGTGTATCAGCCTCATTCTAAGTTGAAAAGATAAATTTGTGAATTGTGTAGCAAAATCCACGTTTGTTTCTAACTTTCACACTTGGAGTTTTTCTGTGGAAAAGCTCCAAAAGGGTAAAACAATTATCATCAATGTGGTGCAAAGATATGGTATAGCATGATACGAGGCTGAGGGACAGACAAAATG
This sequence comes from Cenchrus americanus, assembly GCA_947561735.1. Taxonomy (NCBI): domain Eukaryota; kingdom Viridiplantae; phylum Streptophyta; class Magnoliopsida; order Poales; family Poaceae; genus Cenchrus; species Cenchrus americanus. Next base: position 38,112,959 of record OX387242.1, on the reverse strand, counting down.
GTTAATGGAACCTGTACCCGGAGTTGATCATGGTTGACAACAACAATAACCATTGAAGTATTTCACTCCTATGATAATGAGTCAAGTGTGCTGCCAAACACATTGACACAAAGTTACATGATGTAAACGAGTAAGTCTGGAATCACATTAAAGATGTTGTGCATATAAGAGACAAACAAGTACTTGAGGATCTTCTTATGAAAAGGTTACCACCCAGTGCGCTTAGAGAACATATATGTGACATGGGTTTATGGCATAGTTTACGATTTCAGACAATAGAGGGCTTAAGGGTAAATAATTTATTTCAGAACACATATGTGTATTGTAGTTATTGAATCTATCGGAGATTGACATGCATCGAGATTGACCGTGACGATAAAACATGCTCTATTCACTAATCAGTAATGGGATATGAAAAAATATTAAAAGTATATTGTGAGATCAAGGGGGAGAATGTCAGATTGATCTCTCCACTAATGGGCCCAATGGCCCATTGGGCCCTTGACTCGTACCCTAATCGGGAAGACCCAGCCTGTTAGAAGGCTGGTAAGCCCTTGTCGCGCAACGCTATAAAGAGTGTGGGGACCACGACACTGAGTACGAGGTTCACCACCACTGTCGTTCACCCACTCCAAACCCTAGTCCGATTTGAGAGGGAGGCACTGAAGCGACGGGATGCTCCACTGCGCCACCACAGGACCTCGCCACTGTCGTCCCTGCCTACATTACACGTCACTACCTGTCAACTTTGACAAGTTTTCGTGTAGTTAAAACCCAATCAAAAGGTCACATCCTCTGCGCCATTGGCAAATAGAGAAAACAAATCAGGGAAATGGTACATGACATCCTTTTTGGGTTTTGTATTAAGTCTAATTCTCCTAACTGAGGAAGATTTGCTTCCTCCATCTTTAGCTGCCTCTTCAAAAAATACAATTAAACATAGTACATAGTACCTGACTGTCCAGGTGGCTTGTCGATTGTTATTATAAGAAGTAGCTTCCAGTAGAACTCAAGCGTGACTGCTCAAAAAGTTGAACAGAATCAAATTCTCAAATTCCTTATCTTTGCACTATGGAACGAAGGTGTCGCGTGAAAGTGATGTTCATTTGTTTACCTTATTTTCCTAAATTCAGTATTATAATTTATTCGTTTTTCATTGGCTGCATCCATGTGTTGCATCTCACGTCTTGAAAGGTCTTCTATTGGTTAGATACCGTGGTAGAGATTTATTGCATTTGCTAACCTTTTTTTAAAAAGAATAGAATTACTACGGGAGGACCCAAGTTTGCCGTGCACTGGCAGCGCACGCCAAAGACCGAAAAACGCACGGTAACGGCTGCCGTGCGTTTTTTTGCCCCGGCACACGACAAAGGTCGCTCCACAATAATCCGCACAGCAATAATCCGCACGACAATCAAGCCTTTGTCATGCGCCGTTTATCGAGGTGCATGGCTAAATCAGAGCAAATAAGCACCACATGGCGCGTGCACGGAGCCGACGTTGTAAAGTTCCAGCTTCACTATGCGTCATGTCACACGCATGGCAAATGTTTTCATAAAAAATAAAAAACAAACACGTCGCTGCTGCCCAACTCCGCTGCCGGTCGCCGCTGCTACCGGGCCCGCCACTGCCGTTGTAGAAGAAGCAGGTGAGGGAGCCCATAGCCGGATCTGCTCCCCACACCATACTTAGCGTCGGCGCTATACCGCTGCCACGCTGACGGGGCACAACAGTGAGGAGGGAGGAGGCTGGCCGGCGCCGTCCTCCTTCACCTTTGCCACTATGTCAGTGCCGCCGTAGAGAGGAGGGAGTCCCGCCGTGCACCGTTGTGGAAAGAGGAAGCCCCACCATGCACCATGGCTAGGAGGAGAGGCGGAGGCCGGTGAAGGGGCAGCACCTGGGCGCAGCTCCTGGCTGCCACAACCCCTGGCCGCAGCTCTTGGACGCAACTCCAGGCCTAGCGGAACGGGCAGGGGCACGGCCACAGTGACTGCCATAACTCCTGGCCACCACCGTCGCCCCGCAGCCCCAACACCACTACTACTCACCTGTCGGGCGGATCTGCTCCCCTGCACGAACTCGCGGAAGTCAGCCTCGAAGTCGTGCTCCCCAAGGGCTCTTCTACTTAGGCGCTGACAGCTGGATCTGAGGAGAGAAGGTGGGAGGAGGAAGGCTGTCGGTGGATCTGAGGAGAGGAGGTAGGTGGCCGGCGGCGTTGGGGTAGAGGAGGAGAGAGGGGGGAGACGGTGGCACGCGAGGCGGGGGAGAGGAGGGAGACAGCGGCGTGCGGCAAACAAAGAGGAGGGAGACGGGGCACGCGACGTAGGGGAGAGGAGGGAGATGGTGACGCACAACGTTGGGAGAGAAGCAAGACGGGGCATGTGGCGCGGGGGAGAGGAGGGTGACGGGCCGCTGGGGCGCACTACATGGGTTGGGAGGGGGAGTGGTAGTGTAGGGTTTGGATGCTTTTATATATGTACACTGGTAAGGTGAGTGGCTTTAGTCCCGGTTGGTAGAGACCTTAGGTCTGTGAAGTCCAACCAGGACTAATGATGAGAGACAAAAGGCCACCTTTTAGTCTCGGGTGAACAAAACGGGACTAAAGGGGTCCTTTAGTTGGGTGGTATTACGACCACGGACTAAAGGGGTTTCCAGAAAAACAAAAAAAGTTATGCTTGCTGTTAACACCAAAATTTGGTAAGGAGTCTGACTTGTGGGTCCAGCTCGATGAGGAGTCCGTCCGGTGGAAGGAAGGTTTCTTCAGATGCATTCGGCAGAAAAATCCGCGGTCGGCTATCTGCTTCCGTTCGGCAAGAGAACGATTGAGCTGATTTTGCGGGATTGTACGGTGACGTGGCTCAAGCGAGAAGGACGAATGGATGGATAAGCGATCAAGCTTAGAGATAAATTAGGTATCAAATCCATTCGAGGTTGTGCTTGGCAGGGTATAAATATGAGCCCTGAATGTATGTAACAGATATACGTAATCATTCTCAATACAAACCGGCCTTACGCCAAACCCTAGAGTCCATTTGTCGTGTCGTCGAGTTCTTCGAGAGGGTTCATCGATCCGTCGACCTCCGTGAGTACGGCAACCTTGTATCATATCTAGTATCATGTGGTGGATTTAGATCCGATACAAGTAGTCTTGTTACCATGCTTAGTGTCATACGGTAGATTCAAGGTTGGTTCAAGAAGGTTTCTTGTTAGGTCATGAGCCATGCGGTAGGCTAAGATCTAGCTTGAAGCTAGTTATCGGCTCTATTGGGTTTTGACAAGATCCAATAGATTCATTAAGTTACCCCGTGTTGCTTTGAGTTTTTGCTTTATGTTTAAATTCATGTAACACCTTTTTGCCCAATCTAGATGGGTTTGGATCGACTTTATCCTTTTGGGTGATCCTTATGCGAGTCAAGTTCGTGTCTTTGGCTAATTCAACACATGGATCACGCGCTCCTTGATAGCCGAAACCGAATCGATCTAGGTTGTTACGTGTTGCGGGTTCAAGCTTGCTAACGTTTGCATAAATCTTGAAAGAACTGGGTATCACGCGGTAGATGCAGGTTTTTGGGTTGCTTTGGAGCTAGTCATCCGGTGGATTAGATTTCAAGTCAATCTGATAGATTTGTCTTGCTTGGTAATGTTCGTTCCTTCTTCATGGACCCCGATTCGGCTGTTCAGCCGTATTCGGTTATGTTTCCCATGAGTAAAACACGTGTGTAATTTATGCTTTAAATAATGTATGCTTTTAGCTTTCTATATTTAGATCGTATCATGCGGTGGATAGATCTATTTGTGGAAAGTGGTACGATCCCCACGCAAGTTGTATCATGCGGTGGATAGGTTTGCTTGGCGTCGTACCCGACGGGTTTTAAAGTACCTAGACATGCGGTAGACTAGTGCTTTGGATCTATGCATGCTTGTTTATTACATATCTATGCTCGCGCTTTAGTTTATTTATTTATTTAACGTTGATCATCATGGGGATCGGTCACGGTCTTGTGCACGTGCATCTTTGTCCAAACAAAGACCGATCGTCGTCATGCTTACGTCATCCATTCGGCTATGTTACTTTTTCCTTTCTAATGTTCCCGAATGGTTTCGGTTTATTGCGTATAGCTTTCTATAGCTATGTGTCATCCCATCCGGCTTTGTAGCCGTAAATATGGAACCATGCGGTACCACCCGGCAAGTTCCAAGCTTTGGTATTTAACTACTTTGTCTTTTGTTAATTTTCAGGGAAAATTGACTGGCACGTCTTGTGATTCTTTGCACGTGTGAAGCCAGCTTGTTCGGCTTGCCTTGTGTGCTTGGCGCTAGGTGCACATTTTGCGTCAACACACTTTTTGGCACGCCGGTGGGGACCACGGCCGAAAATCAAGATGCCCGACATCGCGGATATCATGGATGTCAACATTGAAGACCTCTCTCCCGAACAACGGCGGCGGCTCCGGGGACGCCGTGGACCAATTCCAGCGAAGTGTCTCTTGTCCTTCAAGAAGAACGAGGAGTGGCGTCCCGTACCCGAAAAATGAGATGCCCGGGGTATTGTTGCCGGGGGAAAGCGACGCCACGACCCGGCAGGAGAGGGAGGAATGCATGCAAGCGTTCCGAGATACCGCGAACCACGTCTTGAGCGAGGCACCACGGAGCTTTCCTTGGTGCGTTCAAACAAATGATGGTGGCGTCTTCGATCCGGGCATGGAGCGAGGCATTCGGCAAGGCACCCATTCAAGGAGGCGCCGTGGAGTTGGGCGAATCCGGTTCTCGGCCCGCCATTGCGAGCCGGCCCGGCCCCGGCCTCCTCCTCGCAGTGCCGGGAGCCAAGCTTTCCAGCCCTCCTCCACAAGGTGCCGGGGGTCGGCCGGTTCGGCCCCCCACCGCGGAGCCCCGGAGGGCGACCGGTCCGGCCACCACTACGGGGTAGCACGGGTCAACCCTGTACAACGGCCCGAACCCGTACCAGCCCACGTACGGGGAATTAGCTTTCGGCTCGCACCGGGGCCCGCTTTCTTCCGGCCACAGGATTGCTCCAGCAAGCAACTGGCTACAGAGGAATCTATACGGCGGAGGCTACCACGAGGTGGGGAATAACAGAGCCATCGACGCTCTCCCGAATCCGGGTTACATACCAGCTGCAGGCACGTAGGAGGACGACATCCTGGCGCAAAAGATGGCCGATTTGATGCAGAATCAATTCGGACTCAAACCAAAAATGCAAGGGCCTACCTACACGCCGCCGTTCCCGGAGTGGTACTACAACGTGATCCTTCCGCCAAGGGTAAAACCTCCGACGGAATTCACAAAGTTTTCCGGGCAGGACGACACGAGCACAGTGGAGCACATTGCTCGCTACCCGATGCGGCTTGGAGAGTGCTCGGTCGAAGAAGCGTTCGAGTCGATACTTCCCCGCATCCCCCGACGGCACGGCGTTCCAATGGTTTTCGTCTTTACCCCCGCAATCAGTCAGCACATGGAAGGAGCTGGAACGGAAATTTCACGCCCACTATTTCAGCGGCAGCTCAGAAAAGAAGCTAATCGACCTCGCTACCCTGAAGCAGAGGCACAGTGAGACGCCCTTGGAATTCCTCAGGAGGTTCAGGGAAGTTAAGGGCATGTGCTTTTCGCTCAACCTGCCAGATGACCAGTTGGCCGACATGGCCGTTGCCGGGATGCTGCCGGCCGTGCGTGAGAAGCTGTTTGGCATGGAGTTCGATAACTTGGGCCAATTGTCCCAAAAGCTGTCGCTAATGAGCAACCAAGCATACGGTTTCAAGAAGGATGCCAGGTTCGGCAAACAGCACGACGTGGCGGATATCTACAACCAGTTCCTGGACAAGGCCGACCTGATGGAAGATTCTGATGATGAACAGGACGTGGCTGCGGCCGAAATCATGTGGGGAAAAGAGCCATTGACTATGAATCAGCCCGGGTCAAATAGACCAAAGGCACCTACGATTTCGACATCACGAAAGCTGACAAGCTGTTTGAGCTCCTAGTGAAGGAAGGCCGAATCGGATTGCCCCGAAGGGCATTCCATGCTTCGGCCCGATGGAGTAAAGGAGAAACGTTACTGTGGCTTCCACGACAGGAACTCGCACTCCATCAACGACCGCAGGGGTCTTCGGGATGAGGATCCGTAAAGCCATCCAGGAGGGACACCTCAAATTTGATAACAAGATGAAGGCGTATGGCCACCCCTTCCCTCGGAACATGGTGGGTTTTTTCCGTCAACATGGTGACAGTGAGGAGAAGGGCAAGGTCAAAGTCTTGACCTCAGCCAGGGCAAGGCAGGATGGAGCAGTGGACCCGGAGCGTCAAGTAACTTTGGAGCGAGTGCATGGTGAAGCCCCCCGCGTTCTCAAGAGCCACGTCGAGATCGGGGAATCATCCGAGCCAAACCCAGGGTGACCACGCGTATCCTCCTCAATAAGTGGCGCGCCGCATTGAAAAAGAGCGCTACCGTAAGCGAAAATACGAGGAGGAGAGGCGCGGGGCCGAAGAGGAAGCACGCGAAGAGAGATGCGGAGCAATGCACGCGCGAATAGGAGCGCGCGCACCGGGGATGTGCGTTCTTCGAGCCCTTGTTGGAACGAAGGTTTGAAGCCGCCCACGGCCGAGAAACCGCACGAGTGCGGTGATAGGTATTTCGAGTACGGGCGGGAGACTACCAATCGCCGATCCATCCATGAAAGAATTGGAAGGATACATCCTAGCGAGGATCGGCGCCAAAAAAATTGAAATCATTGATCATCCCGGGAAAAGGCAAGCCGATTTAAGGTGGGGTGATCAAGAGGAAGACGAGGACGAGTACATCCGGCAAAAGGGGCAATGGTGCCCGCCCGGCCGAGAAAAGTCGAAGAGAAGGGTTCAACGCTTGAGGAACCGTGAACCGAGGCGGCCGGGGATCCGGACAAGGCGGGTGTGGCGTCCAAAGGATAAACCCGAAGGGTCAAAGCGTTCGGCTCCGAGATGCATGGTATATTTTCTCGCCGAATGAATTTATGGCTCCTACTAATCGGGTTGTGCGGAAGAGGCGTCCCCGGACGATGAGCGGATCGAGAGGCCGATGGCGCGGTCGGTGCTAGCCAAGCAAGCCATCTTCGACAAACCGGCCAAAAATCGACACATGAGGCCGCTCTACTTGAAGGGATATGTCAATGGCAAGCTATTGACCAAGATGTTTGTCGATGGTGGAGAGGCGGTCAATGTAATGCCGTACACCACCTTCCGGAAACTTGGCATGGGCCCTAGCGATCCGACGCCTACAAGCATAATACTAAACGATTTCGCGGGAATCCTTCGGACACCAAGGGATGCGCTCATGTGGATCCGACGATCGGGTCCAAGACGCCGCTCACGACCTTCTTTGTGATCGAAGGAAAAGGAGCCTACGACCCTCTACCGCTTGGACGGACCGGATTCATGCCAATTGCTGCGTCCCATCCACCATGCATCAGCAGCTCATCCAGTGGGTGGATGATGATATTGAGGTGGTCCAAGCGAGATGACTCCGTGAGCGTTGCAAACATGGAACCAGCTTTCTGGGAGTATCAAGGCATTGATCGTTTCTCGGGGATAGACTAGGGAGAAGGTCTCGTTGAACTGTCGTCGCCAGCCGATCAACAGCCGATTCAAGAAGTTGGCTCTTATAGCAATTTTTGATGGAGAACCCCGTCGACGGTATTGATGGCAAGTTGGGGCGAGGATTCATGTCGGCCGATAAACTAGAAGAAACCGACATTGGAAGCGGTGACAAGCCAAGGCCGACGTTCATCGGCGCAAACCTGCAATCGGACTTCGGGGAGGATTTAATCAAGCTACTCAAGGAATATAAGGATCGCTTCGCCCGGGATTATTCGGAGATGCTTGGACCGGATCGTTCCATCGTTGAGCATCGGTTGCCAATCAAATCTGGTTTCGGACCTTACAAGCAACCACCCCGGAAAATCTACAAGGATGAGGTATTGGCCGATGTGAAGAAAGAAGTTGAAAGATTACTTGATGCAAACTTCGTTCGGCCATGCGGATATGCGGAGTGGATTTCTAACATTGTCCCCGTTTACAAGAAGAATGGAAAGATGAGGGTCCGCATAGACTTCGGGGATTTGAACGAGCTACTCCGATGGATGGTTACCCCATGCCTCGTTGCCGATTTGTTGGTTGACGCCGCCGCTTGGGCACAAAGTTATCGGTTTCATGGATGGCAACGCGGGATACAACCAAATTTTTATGGCAATAGAAGATATATCAAAGACGGCCTTCGGATGTCCCGGGCATATAGGCTCTGTTTGAATGGATAGTCATGACATTTGGGTTGAAAAATGCCGGTGCAACTTATCGGCGAGCCATGAACTACATCTTTCACGAGTTGATCGGCAAAGTTGTTGAAATCTACATTGATGATGTCGTGATCAAGTCCCTAAGTCATGACACACATTTGGAAGATGTGAAAAGAACCTTGGAATTCACCCGAAAGCATGGTTTGAAGATGAATCCAAACAAATGCGCTTTTGGGGTATCGACTGGAGAATTCTTGGGATTTTTGGTCCACGAAGGGGGGATTGAAGTTGGCAAGAAGAGCGTGAAGGCCATTGATGAAGTTGTCCCTCCAACTAATCTCAAGGAGTTGCAATCAACGCTCGGCAAAATTAATTTCGTAAGGAGATTCATTTCAAATCTGTCACGAAGGTTTTGCCGTTCTCTCCATTCTTGCGAAGCTAAAGAAAGATCGAAGTTCACATGGGGCGACGAACAACAAAAGGCTTTTGACAAAATCAAGCAATACATGAAGGAGCCACCGGTCTTTGGTCCCTCCTCGCCTTGGATAAGCCTTTCAAGTTGTACGTGGCGGCCGATACCCAAACCATTGGATCGGCCCTTATTCAAGAATTCGAAGGAAAGGAGCGGGTAGTAGCATATCTTAGCCGAAAATTACTTGATCCCGAGACCGGGTATTCGAGCCGCAGAGAAGTTGTGCTCGTGCGTATACTACTCGTGTACAAAGTTTCGCACTACTTGTTGAATGCCGAATGCACTTGTGTATTCCATGTTTGATGTAATAAAACATATGTTATCTATGCCAATTTTGAATGGCGGGATTGGCAAATGGATCTTGGCTTTATCGAGTTGGAGTTAAAGTTCGAATCGGCAAAGGCTATTAAGGGTCGGATCATTGCCGATTTTATAACCGAACATCGCGATCCATCAATTGATTTGCTTGAAATTACTCCTTGGGCTTTATTTTTTTATGGATCATCATGTGGTAAAGGTGGGGGAGTAGGGATTCTACTAATTTCGCCTAGAGGTGAGATGTTTGAATTTGCCATCCCTATACGGCCCAATTGTTACAAACAATCGAGGGCCGAGTACGAGGCACTGCGTCGGGGCTTCAATACTTGAGAGAAGCGGGGCCGTTTCGGTTGAGGTCTATGGAGATTCAGAGTTGGTGATCAAGCAATTGAACGGCCAATACGAATGCAAAAGCGAAGCACTGAGGAGTTACTACGAAGAGTGCAGGGAGATCCTGAAGAGCTTTCCATTGGTAACTCTACAGCATATTCCTAGGGAACATAACGAAGAAGCGAACAGGCTGGCTCAGAGCGCCTCTGGTTACAAAGAGAGTCAAGAAGCATTTGCTGCAGACATATGTGCACTCGGGAACGGATCTTGCGAGAGGATGATTGGAGGAAAGAGATCGTTGACTATTTGAAAGATCCATCCCGAAAGGTCTCTAGGAAGCTCGGGTACAAGGACATAAAATTTGTTCTTCCGGATGACAATTTGTTTTACAAATCATTAGATGGGGTATTGTTACGATGCCCCGGGTCCCGAAGAAGCCAAGAAGATGATGAGTGAAGTGCATGATGGGATATGTGGAGCACACCAATCGGCCTACCGCATGAAATGGGTTGTCGGGCAAGCCGGGTGCTTTTGACCGACGATATTGGAGGATTGCTTTGAGTATTACAAAGGATGTCAAGATTGCCAGAGGTTTGGAAATATTCAAAGGGTCCCCGCGTCAGCATTGAATCCCATTATCAAGCCATGGCCATTCAGGGGCTGGGGTATAGACTTGATTGGCCGAATAATCCACCATCTTGCAAGGGGCATAAGTTTGTGCTTTTGGCTACAGATTATTGTACTAAATGGGTTGAGGCGATCCCACTGAAGAAGGTGACGTCGGAAAACGTGCTTGAATTTGTCAAGGAGCACATCATCTATTGGTTTGGAATCCCTCAGACAATCACAACTGATCAAGGGGCCCAATTCGTGTCCCTGGAGTTCAGAGAATTTGCCGAAAGCATGGGAATCAAATTGTTCAATTCTTCTCCCTATTATGCCCAAGCTAATGGCCAGGCAGAGGCTTCTAATAAGATCATGATCAAGCTGATACAAAAGAAGATCGACCAGAAGCCAAGGAGGTGGCATTCGGTACTCAGTGAGGCACTGTGGGCTTACCGAATGGCCCCTCATGGAGCTACAAAGACGTCTCCTTATGAATTGGTTTATGGACACCACGCGATTCTACCTTGGGAAATACAATCAGATTCCAGGAGAGTCGTGTTACAAAAAGATTTAAGCTCCAAAGATTACAGTGGCCTAATGATGGATGAGTTAGAGGATTTACACATGATCCGTCTCAAGGCCCTGGAAAACATCGAGAAGAACAAGCTGCGGGTTGCCAAGTATTATAACAAAAAGGTAAAAGTCGGGCAATTTGCGAAGGGGATTTGGTTTGGAAAGCGCTATTGCCGATTGGAACCAAATACAGCGAATTCGGCAAATGGTCCCCTAACCGGGAAGGGCCCTTTCGCGTGGTCGGATGCGTCCCCGGTAATGCATACATATTGAAAACTTTACTAGGAGAAGAATTTTCCGCTGCAATAAATGGGAGATATTTGAAGAAATGTTATCCTAGTATTGAAATCGATCGATGATCACCGGCGGTGGGATTACATGCATCGACACGGGAAATAGCCGGCGCTCAAGAACGAGACCGCCTTTAGAACAAAAGATTCACAAACAGAAGAAATGGCCAGTGCCTAGATGCATTGCCCTTAGCATAAAACTACATTACAACTGCCTCTTGCGGGTTTACATCCAACAACCCCGGTGATCGAACTTCAAGGAGGTGGGAAGCAGAAGGCCTGGAGGAAGAAGCGAAAGTATGACTCAATCTTTTCTTTGCTTCTTCGGCTGCTCCCTCTTCAGTTGCTCCAGAACCACCGTGACGGCAACTTGGAATGCGCGGGGGTGACCGTGATTCGCTGCCTCCACCAAGCTGTCCCAAGCCGCTCTCAGGTTGTTGTACCTATCAGAGACATCTGAGGCAGATAAGTGGGTGTTAGGGGCAAGAAATCCAGATGTGAGCGCGAAGTCAAGAAGGAGTCAGAAACATTTACCTCCCACTAATGCCTCGAAAGCCATACGACGCTCGCATTCGGCCTGGCAATGAGCGGTGATGTCCCTGAGGTCATGCTCCAGGTGCGAACGCGGCGGCGCAATTGATGGCCGGTCCTCTCGTTCGGGCGTGGCGTCCTCTCGCTTCGAGGGAGGAATCGGAGGAGATGTACTCAGGCATGTCTTCGGTCCCGATGATTTCTTCAGGAAGCAAATCAAGGCTGAAAGAGGAAAGGAAGAGAGGAGGTAAAGCGCAAGATCATATGGGAAACAAGGAGTAAATCAAGGGAAAACTCACTCTCGAATCGTGCGTTTCTTCGGAGTCTTCGCTCTCCCGGGGTTGCTTGCCTTTGTCCATGGCCTTGGGGTTTTTTCCTCCGAGGGCGGGGGAGGAAATGAGAAGTGATGGATGAGTGTGCGAGTGGATTTGCGGGGCATCTCGGCGGGCTATTTTATTGATCGAGGGGGTGCATTGGGAGTGATGATCGGCGGCGTGCGTGCCTTTGTTGGAATACCAAGCGGCGGGGGTTTTCTTCCCGAATGCGAAGGGTTTTCACTTGAACGGTGCTTACGGATTGCCGATTCGGGGATCTTCGTGGATTTTGCGCCAAGGGGCATCCGTTTTCGCGTGTTCGGCTCAAGACAGTTCCCGAATACGTTTAAGGAAAAAAAAACAAGATTCACGGATGCAAACATGAAGAAAATCATCGCGGTGCAAGCACATAATTCAAAAGTTCCTTATTTATTGCCGATATTCAAACATCCCTAATACAATCTAGTCAAAGAGCCCGTTCAACATAGGCGGGGATGAGTGAGTTCGGCAATGGCGTCGCCGTGGCCATCGAGGCGCTCCAAGATGAGCTCGATCTCCTCGATGTCTTCGGCGCGCCGCCCCGAAGCCGCGCGGCTCGGTGGAGTAGTCGACGTCGGTGTGCGTCGCCATGGCGGCCGGGCCCAAAGTGGTGCCCAAGCGGACGCCATGGGTGGCCACTTCATCTACGCGGTGCTCCACCGCGGCAAGGCGCTCCGCCGGCGTGTCTCCGCGGGCATTCACCTTACCGGCCGGTTGCTCCACCGGCATCTTTAGGCGGTTGAGCTCGGCATCACGGCCGCAAAGTGCAAGAAAAAGGGGGATTAGCGTCGAAGGCCGGATTGGATCAAAGAGCGGTGTCGAGGCCGTACCGTCGATGGTCTCTAGCAGTGCTTGCGCGCGGTCTTCCCACTCCAACTCGGCTATGCCGGCCTTTTTGGAGACCTCCTCCCGGCTCGCGCCGGGCCACCTCCGGTTCCGCCTTGAAGCGGAGAGCGTCGAGTTCCCCGTAGGGCACGGGGGGAGTGGCCATCGGACTTCGAGGAGTCGTCCGTAGGGGGGCCGGCCGGCCGCGGGAGATGGATTCCGGTGAATCAACCCTGAAAAAAAGGGATGATCGTCAAAACAAAAGGAGATCGAAGATGAATCGAGAGAAGAGGGATTGACGATCATTGCCTCCGCGCGCACCGGCGCGGCTCCCCTCCGCCTCATCAGAGGCGCGGCGTCGGTTGAGGCTGCGCACCATGCTTCTCTGGGATGTGCACTGTTTGGGAAAGAAGAAGAAGACTTGAGATTGGCAAAGATTCGAGAGCTAAAGGCTTGGTGGAGAGCTAGGGGCACCTAAGGTTTCATTTATAGGCCTGGCAAGAGGGATCGTGGCCTCAAGTCGTGGCTCTGGATCGTGGCGCATATCCCAAGAAAATCGGAAGGTGGAAAGGTTTCCTTGACCGATCCGCCAATGGGTCGTTTGAAGTTCTAGGCCGAGTCATATTCGGTTGACCGGCTCGGTCGAGAGGAGTCAAAGTGCCATTCGGGTATTCGCATTTCTTTGCCGAATGGGTCGTTCGAAAGATTACGTTTAAGAATGCGCGAAGAAAAAGGAAATAAAATTGCAAGAACAAATGTTACAAGAGCGACCAATTCAGTTACACATCGATTGAAACATCTAGATGTTCAAATATTTCGCAATTACACCATGGACATTCGATGTTGCTTGGCGAAAATTGTCCAACCGCTCCTGATAATCTTTCTGGGCGCTGGACAGGGTGGTAAGTTCTGCATCACACTGGTTTACCTCAGCTATGGCCGATATTGCTGCCTCTTGGGTCTTTTCTATCAATCCAGGGAGCTCAGCCATTTTCTTGTCATCGGCCTCTATTTCAGCTGACAGGTTTCTCAATTCTGCCTCCAAAGCGGCTTTTCTGGCGATCTTCAATTCACGAGAAGCTTGCAGTTTGGGCAGTGTATCTTTGTGGTTCTCGGTCTGAGATTGTGCCCCCTTCACGGCTTGTTCGGCTACGGCCCTCTTCTTTTCAACGGTGGACGGGAGGACATCTTTCTCTCGAGCTTGTATTATGGGCACATAATGAATTTCCGGACCGGAGATGGATGCAAGTGAAGCATTGATGTCCTCGGGGAGTTCTTGGGCGATGGATTCAAGCATTTCTTCAAAGTGATCGAGATCTTTGAACGATCTCGCGCATCCTTTTGCAGCCAGGCAAAAATCTCCTTGAGCTTTTCCCCGCACTTCCTCTAACAAAGTTTGAGGTACCCTTTCCCTCGCCTCGGCAAGCATCGGATTGTTCCCCGTTGATGGACTTGATGATGATGGGGCCTGGTCCTAAGAGAGCGATTGCCGAGTGAGGAGTGTTGGAAGTAAAAATAGCGGGGGTTGAGTGCAAACAAGTACCTCATGTCCGATTTCTCGAACCGGAGCGAGATTTTTTTTCGGGGCAGCCACCGGTAAAGGGGGTGTTCCGGGCAAAGCCGAAGCTTCGTGTGAGAAGGCGCCGATGCGGTTTCCGGCAACTCGGGAGCTTCGGGGCCGAGGAAGAGATGGGTTCACCTCTGCTGGGGTTGATGTTTCTGCTTGACCAGTGGGTGATTGAGCCCTTGGAAGACTTGATGGCTCGGTTGGATTGGGAAACTCATCTCTAGCGAGTTTGGTGCTTCGTCCGAACAGGGGGTGATTGAGTCCCTGATGAAGATGAGATTTCCACTTCAACGGTGGCTCAACCCCGGGTGGACTTGCTTGTTGAGACACCGGGACGTCCACAAGTTGATCCTCCATTGTTTCTTCGCAAATGCCAAATTAGGAATGAATGCCGGTGTTCATCCTCAAGAAAAAGACAAGAAAGGTCATACCGGTGGATGGAGCATTGGCGGGGTTCCGAAGCCGAGGATTGCTTGAGTTCTAGTCCGAAAATGCACAAGATATGATTTATCGAAACAGAGTAATCCCGTGATCAAGAGAGGAAGAAATTTTACCTCAACAAGGACTTTCTTGATATTTCTTCTCCTCTTGGCATTTGGAGGAGCAATCAGAGACAAGCCTTGCCTCCTGTCAGCAGTAAGGCTGGACAGAGTTGGGTCTGTTGTGGCATACCTAGCCATTAACTGAGCCAGGGTTGGTGATTTGAATCCCAATGCTGAGATTGGGCCTACTGCATTGTAGGCAATATCCCTGGCCAGAGGGGCAGGCATTGTGTTCTGAGGGCAAAAGAAATAAAATCAGAATCATGATTGGAAGAGGAAATGTCTGATTTAAGGGTTAATCATATTACCTCTGAAGTTGGTGGAAATCAGGCATCAACTCGTGCGAGAACAAGTGTACGAGCTCACCGAAGATGTGATCATGGAATTCTTGCCACCGGGAGTTGAAGGTGGGGTGAGCTATTGTTGTGGGTATGAAAGGCCGGGTGTAAACGAAGGACCGTGCACACATACCGAAAGACTCTACTAGTTTGAGTAAGTTCTTTGATTTCCTCTCCGGGCTTGAGGAATTCATGCGAAAACGATCTTGGGGGCATCCGGCCACATCCAAGTTGCCGAGCCATTATGTTGGGCCGATAATATTCATAAGTGCTATAGTTCGGCCTTCCTCCACCGAATTCGAACCGACGAATGCATGGGCGGATAATGATATTGAGGATCTCCGGGGAATCTTCCATCTTGGCGTCCGGTTTCAAAGGAGAACTCACAAGGGAGAGTCAAATTGTCATTATCCAAATAAGGGAGCCGGAGAGGATTTTGGAAACCTTTGAAGAAGATCTCGAAGAGTTGGGCGACATTCTCGCTTGATGAGGACGGTTAGAAGCGGCTTCTCCATAAGTCCGGCATCCTCTCGGTGGCTTGGGGTTCCCCTTCATGATGATTGGACGAAGGGAAGAGCCGGGTGTTCAAATCAACACCAACAATCGATGCATGTGCAGCTGCAGCCACATTTGAACAAACCACCAGGGACCGTTGACACATGCTATCCTCTGGCTAGTGTACATCTGGGTGACAGTTTGATGAAGCATATGATACACACTACCTAGAAGGTATTTCCCAAGGGGGAGGCGATTGCCATTGACTAGGTGTGAAGCCATTGCGATATGATTCAAGGTAGGCTCATTGGCTTTACCACAGAAGATGAACCTGCATAGCCACATGTTCAGAAACGCCCTGTATTCAACTTCACCAAGGGGGCCGTCCTTCATATGGTTCAGGATATAGTTTTTGTATCCGCTCCCTGGTTTCACCCCTGTTTGTCTTGAGGAACCTTTGAAATACTAGGGGTTAACAGATCCTGTAATGTCAAGGCCGGTGATCATATACACATCGGCCAAAGTTGGGGACATTGGGCCGTGACCAAAGAGGAAGGCGTTGACGCCATTTGACCAGAAGTGGCAAGCCGCTATCAAGAGGTCTTTGTTCTTGGGGGTCTCGGCCAAAGATAACTCCAAGCATTGAGCAATGCGAAGGGTATCCCAATTCTGGGTCCGGGCACTCTTGTCTGCAAGAATCCTCCGGTACCAATTTTTCCAGCCTGCGATTGGGGGCAAGGGCCAGTTCTTGAAAGCATCCTGCCACTGAGGAGGTGTGGTCAGAGCTGCTTTGAAGGGGATCCTTTGAGATTCGAGTTTGCGATAAAATCTCGAGGATCGAGAGGTTCCCACGGGACCAAGATAGTAGGATCTTGAATTGGCCTCGGTACGAATTAGAAGCTCGGTGGAAGGCTCTGAAGGAAAGAGGAAAAGAAATCTCGGGTAAAAATTGAAAACCTAAATGCCGAATGAAGCTTATGGAAGGGGAATTTACCTGAGCAGCTTGATTTTGAGCCGCCATTGGGGATTCGAGTTCGAACAAGGGATCTAGGGTTTGGATCTAAACGAAGATTCCGGCGGATTGCGAAGAGAGAGAATAGGTGTTGAACAGATTCGATTTGAAGACGTTGGTGGCTGGAGTCAATTCCGGAATAAAATCACTTTTTATCCCGCAATTGAAGGGACATGTGTTAACACCAAAATTTGGTAAGGAGTCTGACTTGTGGGTCCAGCTCGACGAGGAGTCCGTCTGTTGGAAGGAAGGTTTCTTCAGAAGCATTCGGCAGAAAAATCCGCGGTCGGCTATCCGCTTCCGTTCCGTTCGGCAAGAGAACAGTTGAGCTGATTTTGCGGGATTGTACGGTGACGTGGCTCAAGCAGGAAGGACGAATGGATGGATAAGCGATCAAGCTTAGAGATAAATTAGGTATCAAATCCATTCGAGGTTGTGCTTGGCAGGGTATAAATATGAGCCCTGAATGTATGTAACAGACGTACGTAATCATTCTCAATACAAACCGGCCTTACGCCAAACCCTAGAGTCCCTTTGTCGTATCGTCGAGTTCTTTGAGAGGGTTCATCGATCCGTCGACCTCCGTGAGTACCGGCAACCTTGTATCATATCTAGTATCATGCGGTGGATTTAGATCTGATGCAAGAAGTCTTGTTACCATGCTTAGTGTCATGCGGTAGATTCAAGCTTGGTTCAAGAAGGTTTCTTGTTAGGTCATGAGCCATGCGGTAGGCTAAGATCTAGCTTGAAGCTAGTTATCGGCTCTATTGGATTTTGGCAAAGATCCAATAGATTCATTAAGTTACCCCGTGTTGCTTTGAGTTTTTGCTTTATGTTTAAATTCATGTAACACCTTTTTGCCCAATCTAGATGGGTTTGGATCGACTTTATCCTTTTGGGTGATCCTTATGCGAGTCAAGTTCGTGTCTTTGGCTAATTCAACACATGGATCACGCGCTCCTTGATAGCCGAAACCGAATCGATCTAGGTTGTTACATGTTGCGGGTTCGAGCTTGCTAACGTTTGCATAAATCTTGAAAGAACCGGGTATCACGCGGTATATGCGGTTTTTGGGTTGCTTTGGATCTAGTCATCCGGTGGATTAGATTTCAAATCAATCGATAGATTTGTCTTGCTTGGTAATGTTCGTTCCTTCTTCATGGACCCCGAATCGGCTGTTCAGCCGCATTCGGTTATGTTTCTCATGAGTAAAACACGTGCGTAATTCATGCTTTAAATAATGTATGCTTTTAGCTTTCCATATTTAGATCGTATCATGCGGTGGATAGATCTATTTGTGGAAAGTGGTACGATCCCCACGCAAGTTGTATCATGCGGTGGATAGATTTGCTTGGCGTCATACCCGACGAGTTTTAAAGTACCTAGACATGCGGTAGATTAGTGCTTTGGATCTATGCATGCTTGTTTGTTACACGTTTATGCTCGCGCTTTACTTTATTTATTTATTTAACGTTGATCATCATGGGGATCGGCCACGGTCTTGTGCACGTGCATCTTTGTCCAAACAAAGACCGATCGTCGTCATGCTTACGTCATCCATTCGGCTATGTTACTTTTTCCTTTCTAATGTTCCCGAATGGTTTCAGTTTATTGGCGCGATAGCTTTTTATAGCTATGTGTCATCCCATCTGGCTTTGTAGCCGTAATATGGAACTGTCTGGTACCACCGTAGCAAGTTCCAAGCTTTGGTATTTAACTACTTTGTCTTTTGTTAATTTTCAGGGAAAATTGATCGGCACGTCTTGTGATTCTTTGCACGTGTGAAGCTAGCTTGTTCGGCTTGCTTGTGTGCTTGGCGCTAGGTGCACATTTTGCGTCAACACTTGCATGTTCTTCAACTCAATTCAATTTCAACTTCTCGAACACGAACTCATTTTGCACATATCAAACTCATACAAGTTCTCTACCATAAAAATCATAAAAGTTCTTCACCGCAAGTTATAATATCGTCTCTTGAACTCACACAACTCAGTTCATACAAGATTTACGTAACACGTACGAGTTCGATTTCATTCACCCGGGACTAAAGTTTGATGCCAATAATTGAAGTCGGCAGCTGTTGGGTGTGTGGCCTTTAGTCTCGGTTGGTAATACCAACCAAGACTAAAGGGTAGGAGGCGTCCAAGGCCATTTCAAACCACGTCAACAAAACACCTTTAGTCCTGGCCCCAAAATTGAACAGGGACTAAAGCGGCGTACTAAATCCTCCGACTCTACCAGTGGTAGTTGAGTATATTTGGACTGTCAGATCTTGAGATCGGTGACCCATAGTGAAGAAGCCTATGTTTGACGTGTATGACCAAAAACTCTTTGTTGTGTGCCGGATCCAAAACGCATGTTAGACACCTCTTTGTCGTGTGCGGCACGACACCTATTTAATCAAATCCAAATTTTACATAGAACAACACCATAATTATCAAATGACTTCAAAAAATCACCAAAATTTTACATAGAAAAACTTATGTTAATTATCGCCTATAGAAAAAATTTGAATCCAAATTTAAATTTGATCATCACATTTAATCCAAACCTAATCACATCCTTCTCGATTCTCTGATTCTTCTATGAAAAAATTTCCATTTGTAAACATCTTACATGATAAAATTATTAAACTCTCTCAATTTTTTACCACGGCCTCCACATATGTATCATGAGATATTGACAAATCTCTTATTTTTTAGACTTCATTTGTTTTTTAGAATTTTACAATCATTAGGACACACAGTCGTGGTCGTGTTTCTTGATCAAGATATTTAAATTTTCTTTTGATTTCATAGAAAAGGTCTTAAATTAGGCTAAATTACATGAATATAATTTTATCATTCATTTTATTCTATTATTTCAATCACTTGTATCAAATTTTACTTGTTTCAAAAAATTGTTTGAATTGCAATTAATTAGTTAAATATAACAAATAAAACAAAAATCTACCAAATTTTACCATGAAGTATCACATGTTGTATGTATGGATTAGAAAAAATTTCGAAGTGAGGAGAATTTGTTATGAGGGGCAATTGGGTTTTGGATTTAGGAGGACATATATATGAAAAAAAACTTTGCCGTGCGTTTTTTTGGCGCACGGCAAACGGGGAAAACACTTGCCCCTCATCGTTAGTAACGGTCACAGCGGGAGACTAATGGACGGTGAAAAAAATAGTTTGCTTTGATTTGTAAGCATCTTACATGACAAAATGTTCGAGACTCATTCAAATTTTTACCACAGCCTTCAAGACATCCTTTTTAGAGGTCAATGATGTTAATAGGTCTAAAATTTATTTTCATGGCTGATTATCAAGGTGATCAAAGGATTGTGTTGTTTCTCTCATTTGTTGGCTATCTCTAAACAGATAACTTTGATTTTCTAGATCCACCACTGGTACAAGTGATCAAGGCAGAGATCACATATGCACTGCAACAGGTGTGTTGGTTGGTTGCAGCTCACATCCAGGGGGGGATTCGGCCAAAATTTCCTGAATTTCGCAGTATTTTTGTCTTTTATGTGGCGACCAAAATTACTGTTCACCGAAATTTTGGTATGATTCACTAAAGGACCACCTTTTAACCTGAATTTCGGTCAAAATTTTGCAAATTTCAATGGTTTTAATGGGGACCGAAATAACTGTTAAAACAAAATTGAGCCCTGCTCACATCACTTTTCACGCTAGAAGCATGCCAATCTAATTGTCAGATTTAGTGATTCAAATCTCCAGTGAATCTAAATTATATTCCTCTAGAGAATAGATTTTTTGCATTTAATAGAAAATAAATATATATAATTGTGCTTACCAAGCTGGTACTACCCTATTGGTACTTTCAAGTACTACCTGGTACTATCATCATTAGACTTTATTAGATTGATGACTCATGTTAATTACAAGCACTTTAAATTTCTACCATAATATATAAATGTTGAACCATAGATCACCGTTCATTCGAGATGTCTTGCTCATCTAGAGATCTGTGTTCTTTGTGATCAACAAGAAAAGATCATTCAGGATATTTTCTCTGTTTAAAAACTTGTGTCCTGTTTTCTTTTTGTTTATATGAATTAGCATTCACAATTGATTTAATGGATGATAAGAAACAAGTTTCACAATTTCAAAAAATGGAAAAGAATGACTACCTTTACACAAATTAAACCAATTTATCATAATTAAATCAATATTTTTCTACTTTACATATTTATTGTTTCCTTAAAAACGATAACTCTTGTGGACCTGCAAATTCATGTTGGAGGGAAGGACAGGTTGTGATAAGCCCCGAGAACATAAAGTCAAAAAGGAAACCATACAGTTGTTGACATCAGAACCCTTTCCCAAAGACAAACAGAATATTGAAAAGGTAGCAATAATTTCATAGAAGAGAATATCTTAGCCAGCCAGGAAAATCTGGATAAGGTTGATCCGAACACTTCTGGAAGCCTGGACAGTTTTGTTCTATAATGTTTACTTGCTCACAACTGTCTCCTTAGGTTAAATTAAACTCATACTCTGATAAACATTCATAGATTTGTGATCCTGCAACCATGATGTATGAGTTATCTTTTGTCCCACAGATTTTGTAAATAGGATCGAATAACACAATATTATTTTCATAGTTACGATCAGCAAAATAGGAATAGTATTATTGTGTTTCACTATACATACATGTGTCTGAAATAGCGTAACATATGCTGTCTTGAATACAGCAACAATGGTCAGAACATTCGGCAGAAGTACATGTGTACCTTTGAGCATATGATTTGATACGGATCGAGAACCAGAATACGTGGGAGCTCTCTGAAGCATTCATCATGCTCCATGTGAAAACCTTCCTTCGTTTGCAGGCCTGAGGTTTTTAGTGGTTGAAGAATAAAGCAAAAAACAATACATTCTGTTGTCTACATCCACGACTTTTTGACATTATCATCGATTTAGAATTGACAGTCAGCTTTGAATTTTTTTTTACAACTGAGCATTCTATTTACTGCCACATGAAGTACTTTTCAAGTTACACACGCGCGCGCATGCACACACAAAGTGGAATATAAGCATGATACATAACAAATTGTATGTACATAAAAAGGCTCAAAAATATCATATAAACTCCAAAAACAACATGAGTGGAGTTGATGTCAACATGCCACGCAGATCGACCAACAAATGTCAATCACTTTTTCGGGATGTGTCCACTTATCACATCATGCCTTGAAAGAAACTTGTTTTTCTTCTGCTTTCCTTAACTTAAAATAAAGGAACCAAAAGTCTAATTTTGTTCTACTAGAATATGCATCCTTGTGACTCCTTACTTGCTATAGAATGAATTGTATTTCTACGAAACCTGAAGTTTCTGTTTTGTGCTTGTATCCATCATCAGGAGTTCGTGAAGTTTTTGCAAATTAGCCATCAAATAGTTAGTAACTGGTCTGAGAAACAAGGCATCAATAGTCACCCTGGAGTTACTAAAGAAGATTTTATTGGTTACATACAGAGCCCCTGATTTACGAAGGTAACTTGGCTGTAAAGGCCCCATTTGCATCATCAGTGACAATGTTTATGCCAAACACATGTTGTTTATACTGTAACAGAAAATAGCAATTTTCTCTTGGTATATGGAAACATAATGGCTTTTTAGGGTGAACTTCATATGCTTCTCTTGGTGTTTATAGTATAATGCAAAAAACTACTTATGGGATTTTAACAACAAAATATTAGAATACTATTACAAATATGATAATTGATGAATTTGAAAGGGCATTTGAAAAGTCATGAGAAAGGAGACTGCATTCTTGGATAAAAAATCCAGTTTGTAGAGATTACTATTACTATTGATGTCATGATGTGCTGCGTTGCATACTGCATGTTGGATGTCGCATCACTTTTGCACGCCAGAGGCATGAGAATCAAGGAGGCAGATTTGTGATGTTGCAGTTTTTGGTCTACTTGCCCTATATTTGCTCATATATCTAGTCTAGATTTGGTGACTCCAACAATTAGTTTTCATGCATAATTGCATCCAAGTGTGTGTCCATGCATGTGTATGAAGTCTCAACAGAAAAAGATGGAGCTCAAATTCAGATTGACATACAAATGCAGCAACTATAACAACTGAAGTATGTGTCAATCGATTTGCAGCTCCAATCGAGAATTTCAGCCTTTACCTTGTAAATAAATTTGAATTGCACTTCTGAAATTGAACACTGGAACCTATAAAGGCAAAAAAAAAAACCCCAATAGGAATGTTGTACTATTTCTCTTGTTAACACATCAGGGCAGGTTTCTATATATCTTGGATTGGGTGATTCATACTATTGGATTGGGTGATTCATACTATTGAAATTTAAATATAAATATATATATAAGTAATATTTGCGCTGATTTTCACATATCTTGCTCGTTGTCATCAGTAAACTCTAGATACAAGACTGCCCCTTGCAGCATTTCTCTTGGTGCTCTTGCATATCAATCTTATACTGTTAATATTTCAATAAAACCAATGTGTACCTGTTTCCAGGTTGTGCGGATTATATGGAACACAATATATTCCATGGAGTATCATTCCTCACAGAAGACCACATCAATCCTTTCCAAGCCAGTTGGTGTTGCTGGATAAGTGCAACGCATTCATGAATTGGAACTACTATATTTGGCACTGTCTGCTAGAATTAACACACTAGGCTTTTTTCCGTTTGAAGGATATTGGAAAGGATTGGGAGGATTAAATCCCTACGAGTCAAATCCTCCTCAATTCCCTCAATCCAAACTGAACAAGATATAGGTGCTGTGCACTCTAGACTCTATGGACGGAATTAGTAACTAGATAGGCTCGAGATGATGGCGACCAAATTATTGGAGTGTCTAAACATTTGCAAATAGTCTGGCCGACTAAATTGAAGCAAAACAATAAGGGTGCGTTTGGTTCGCGTTTCTGGGACAACCAGGCCCACGGGGTGCAGGCGAGCGGCGTTTGGTTGTCTGCACCGCCCCCAAAGCCAGGCTCTCCAGATGCAATTTCCCTCCTCTTGCCTGCATCCCCGTAAACGCCGTAAACGGCCGTTTCGCAGCCAGGCTCGACTCATGTAGCTGTTTCTCTCACTAATGATGTATTAGTGTATAATTAGTTAATATCAAGTGATATTAATGTATTTTATGGATAATTAAGACATGGTTAGATAAAATAAGTCCTCTAAACTGTATTTGTACAAAATAAAAATTATAATCATAATTTTTTAATATTTTCTATCTCATGCGGCTTATCTCGTACAATCAACCAAACGCTTGCTCTCTCTAGTCTGACTCTGGATGTGCACGCAACCAAACAACGACACTATGCATGCTGAGAGCCTGGCCAGGAAAACAAAGAAGGGAACCAAACGCACCCTAACCGAACACGGCACAGAACTGTAAAAAAAGAATTGTAGGAAATACTTGAGAATAGTACCATGAAAGATTGGGACAAATGTAACACCCCAGAATAGGAACAACATTCTGGAGCATTACCACACCACAACAAGCTATTATAGGCACACACATAAGAAAAAAACAACAACAAAGAGATAAATTAATAGAGCACGCAGAAGCAAAAATAAATCATCTAGTTAACCACCCCAAAACAGGTCCAAAGAGATTATAAGCTAAGCAAGGACTTCCCAACTAAACATTTTTATTACAACACATGTGTCCAAAATATAAATATAAAGAAGGTGTGTGCACACGTGTGGCTACTACCATCCACCATCGCACTCCAAACTCAAGGACCTGCGGGGAGAATAAACGTATGAGGTTTATGGAAACCTCAGCAAGCAAACTGCTTCAACCATGTCATTCAAATCACAATAAAAATAAGCAACTATTTAAGAGTCACTATAATAAAAGATGCACCACATAACTTCAAGTAATAAGTTAAAATAAATACTCCACAATAATGCTTCATGATGAATCGCAAATGGTGCAATGCAATGCATGTCTTCACTTCAACTCACACATCCCGAAGAAAGGATATGAGGGCTGCAACCACATTGCTATATCTCAACGTGTGTTGTTGTACCGGTACTTACCGCACCAATCCGGCTACGGTTTCCTTCATATGCATAAAAACATGAGAATGCAAATGCAAGATTGCAATGCATGAATTTCATATACTTCATAATTCTTAACTTCAATTCAGAGGTAAAGCCACACGTGGAACAAAATACTCTGATATAAAGGTAAATTCAGATTTATCTTGCTGGTGTGAGGTACTGAAATTAAATGGAGGCAATTCAAACAACAAAGTTAAAGCATGTAGACCATCGCTACGTTTACTTGCCTTCACCGAAGATTAAGAGCGTGAGCTAAGCACGATCCGAAGGCGCACCACCTGTCCACAAACATATATCAGCACCAACACATACACACAAGCATAAAGAATTTAAAACACAATGCTCCTATGTCCGAACCTGACATTCTCACAAAAGACACACAAATCTAGACATGACAGCAGCAATAAGGCTTCTCTTTTTTGTATCTTTTAATTCTGATGTCTGAAAATTCCAATCTTGTGCCAACAGAAAGAAAACTTTAGAAGTCACAACTTTCTAGTGATCCACAAAGAGAGGAAAAATCATGAACATAGGCTAATCATGAGATGAATCCCATACTGAAAATCTGGCAACCTCTGTAGAACAGTCCTAGTAAAATAGATGTATCTAGAGCTCCAAAATTCATATCAACATGAAATTAACCAATATGGAAAGGTTATGAAATTATCTAAAACTTATTTAGTCATCCAAAGATCCAGTTTTGTCATTTCGGATGCCTAAAATTTATGTGAACAGATACTGCTCAGAATTACGATGCTGAAAATATTGACAACTCATATATAGGTTTAATATTTTTTTGAGACCAGTAAAAAGGCGCAAAACAGCCATCACAGAAAACTGCACACATTGAGTACGTGCTGAAAACAACGGCAACGACGAGAGTACCACTTACCCTAGCCCTTAACGGTATTGGGTGCCACTACAAGCATGTGCTAGAACGCCCGAAAAAAAATATAAGAAGGAGAGTCATGCCTCACCTAGGTTTTCTCTTGAAAACAGTAAGGGCAAAGATGACGGCGGCGATTCCGACGACAACTCCCAGCCGTTTTCCTCTCCGTAGCAACAAACGTCACAAAAGCTCCCTCGATTTCATCTCAGCTGCACCACACATGGCGGCACCACCATGAATAGAGATGAAAAGGCAACCAATTAGGGGAAACAGAGAGAGGGAAGGAACGCCAACCAATTTTTATGGAGAGAAACTACGACGACGGACGGCGGCGTACCCTAATCTCCCTCTATCCTCTTGGTCCCCTTCTGTCTCCCTTTGGATCACGACTAAGGAAGATGATGGCACTCGGTGTGGAGGCTATGTAGGGGATCTGGTTTGGGAAAAGGAACTGACGAAGTCGATGTGGAAAGGGGAAGGGACAGAACGGGTATTGTAGTCGTGTTACTGTAGCCGCGTACTGTAGCAATTAGGTTAAAACTTATGCCATGTGTAACTTCTTGATCCGAATCCCGAATTATGCATGTGAGTAGTCAAACGGAAAGGATTTGGTGAGCTCTATGCAACCATGACCTCCGTTCGTCCATCCGGGCGACGTACCAAAAAGTCATGTTTTCGGCCGTCCACTTTATGTATTCCATCATACAAAACATTTTTTCCTTTTACGCATTATCGGTGTTACATTCTTCCCTCCTTAAAAGAATTTGTCCCCGAATTCACCATCGGTGATGAAAGAATGAGAAAAGAACCATATGGATGTAAACTATTGCTTACCAGTCTCAAAGAGCTCCGGATATTCTTCACGCATAGAGTCCTCCAATTCCCATGTTGCTTCCCGCTCCGACTGATTAGTCCATAGGATTTTCACATACTTGATAGTCCTATTCCGCATGACACGCTGAGAGAAATCCAATATACGCACTCGATGGCATTTTATAGTCAAATCCTTCTCAATAATCACTGGCTCAGCCTCCATCCTCTATTCTGGATCTTTCAAATACTTCCTCAACATAGAGACATGAAACACAGGGTGCACACCACTCATCAACTCTGGTAGCTGCAAACCATAAGCCAAGGAACCAACTCGAGCAGTGATCAAATAAGGTCCAATATACCTAGGGTTGAGCTTCCCTCTAGTTCCAAACCGAACAATGCCTTTTGTTGGCGACACCTTAAGAAGAACCTCGTCACCAACTACAAACTCCAGATCCCTCCGTCTGACATCTGCATATCTTTTCTGTCGGCTCTGAGCAGCCAACAAGTTCTGACGGATCTCACGTACCTTATCATGAGTTTGTTGCACCCAATCTGGGCCGACCAAGGATCCCCCACCAACAACATCCCAACAGAGTGGGGAAATACACCTGCGGCCATACAATGCTTCAAATGGAGCCATCTTGATACTAGCCTGATAGCTGTTATTATAGGCAAACTCTGCCAATGGCAAGTGATCCTCCCAACTGCCCTTCCAAGAGAGCACACAAGAACGCAACAAGTCCTCTAAGGTCTGAATGCTACGCTCCGACCGACCGTCCGCCCGAGGGCGAAAAGCGGTGCTAAGGTCCAAATAAGTACCCAAAGCACTATGCAAACTCGTCCAAAAATTCGATACAAATTTTGAATCACGATCGAAACAATGGACTTAGGCACACCATGCAACCTCACCACTTCCTTGATATATAAAGGAACTAAATCGCGAGAATTAGTAGTCTTCATGGGGAGAAAATGGGCAACCTTTGTGAGTCTATCTATCACAACCCAAATTGCATCCTTACCTCTAGGGGAACGAGGTAATCCAACCACAAAATCCATGGTAATGTTCTCAAATTTCCATGTAGGATATCCAATGGTTTTAATAACCCTGCAGGCCTTTGATGCTCGGCCTTTACTTTCTGACAAATACCACAAGAAGCCACATACTTGGCAATATCAACCTTCATCCACTTCCACCAGAAACTCTGCTTCAAATCTTGATACAACTTAGTTTCACCAGGATGCACTGTATATGGAGTCTGATGAGCTTCCCTCAAAATCTCCATCTTAACTGCAGCTTTTTGTGGCACATAGAGACGGCCTCTAAAATAAATAGTACCATCCTCCTCCATGCTGAAATCACGAGGTCTCCCCGCCTCAATACGCTTGCGAATAGCCAAGAGCAAGCGATCCTGTAATTGTGCCACACGCACCTGCTCCCGCAATGGTGATCGAATAACCAACTGAGTCTCCTCACGAGCAACACCAGCATAGCAGAGAGAAATACCCATATGGTCCAAATCATTAGTCAGTTGCATACAAATCTTAGGAACACCAGTCCTACTAAGTGAATCTGCAATGACATTTGCCTTACCGGGATGGTACTTATATTCAGATCATAATCCTTAATCAATTCAAGCCACCTCCTTTGTCTCATGTTTAATTACTTCCAAGTGATAATATACTTAAGACTCTGATGATCTGTAAAGATGTCACATGACTCACCATAGAGATAATGCCTCCAAATTTTCAATGCAAAAACCACAGCTGCTAACTCTAAGTCATGTGTAGGATAATTCTCCTCATGCTTCCTCAACTGCCTAGATGCATAGGCAATAACTCTACCTTCTTGCATGAGAACACAACCAAGACCAATACGAGAGGCATCCGTATATACTTGTATAACGCTTGCCACTCTCGGGCAATACCAGAATAGGAGCACTCACCAACCTCTCCTTTAGAGTACGAAAGCTTGCCTCACAATCCTTAGTCCAAACAAATGGGACACCCTTCATCGTCAGCTTCGTTATTGGCTTTGCAATGGAAGAAAAATTCTGAACAAACCGACGATAGTATCCAGCAAGACCAAGAAAACTCCGAACCTCTATAACAGTAGCCGATCTCTGCCACTTCACCACCGAAGCAACATTCTTTGGATCAACAGTAATACCATCCTGGTTAATAACATGACCAAGAAAAGCAACCTTAGAAAGCCAAAATGCACACTTCTTCAACTTTGCATAATACTTATACTCCCTCAGCTTATCCAGCACCAATCTGAGATGCACCTCATGCTCCTCCACAATTTTTGAATAAACTAGGATATCACCAATGAACACCACCACAAAAATTTCTAAGTATGGGTGCAACATCCTGTTCATGGCTTCCATGAAAACAACAGGAGCATTGGTTAGACCAAAAGACATAACCACATACACATAATGTCCATACCTCGTGCTAAAAGCTGTCTTCTCAATGTCATCAACTGGTGATAACCCGACTGCAAGTCAATCTTGGAGAACACCTTAGCACCCTTTAATTGATCAAATAATGCGTCAATACGAGGCAAAGGATACTTGTTCTTGATTGTCACTTGATTAAGCCCTCGATAATCAACACATAACCTCTTAGTGCCATCTTTCTTCTCCACAAAAATCACAAGGGCAGCCCAAGGGGAGACACTTAGCCTAATAAATCCCTTTGCTAAGAGCTCATCAATCTGCCTCTTCAATTCAACTTGCTCAACAGGTCCCATCTTATTCGGCGACCTGAAAATTGGCTGACTTCCAGGGACCAACTTAATCTCAAAGATAGACTCCCTTTCAAGAGGCAAGCCAGGAAGATCAGCGGGAAACACATTTGGATAGTGGCAAACAACTGGAAATCCTCAACACACAAGATAGCCTCAGGAACCTCGACCATGGACCACAAAAGACCTGACTTCCTCATCCAGTGACTAGGAAACAAGTGGCACAGCAGTGCAAGGGAAAACTTAGGAGCACTACCCTAGAATACAACCTCACATCTTGAAGGTGCCTGCAGTGAGATTGTCTTCCAGAAGCAAGAGATAACAGCCTGATAGTGAGAAAGCCAGTCCATCCCAAGAATAACATCAAATATATCCAGTGGAATAATTACTAGATTGGCCACAAAATCTTCATCTGCTAGGGAGATACGACAACCTGGACTAACAAACGTACTAGAGACAGGACTCTTAGCAGAACTAACTGTAACTGCCTGACCAATCTGCTGCACAGAAATACCAGTACGACCCACAAAACCCTCAGAAACAAACGAGAAGCTAGCTCCAGAATCAAATAAAACATATGCATCGAATGAATCAACGGAGATAGTACCTGTCACCACATCACTATGGTCTCGACCATCAGTTGAGGGCATAGAGTATGCCCCCTGAACACCACTAGAAGGAGAAGGCCTCTGAATCCCAGACTGTGTAGGTGCCCATGTTGGAGCTGATGGAGTAGGAGTAGGAGTATGAGTCACCCGATATGCACCACCAGGAATAGGGGTGTGTGAAGAACCAAGCATCGGTGCCGGCCGAAGGTGCGAGCAAGAGCCGCCGCAAAGAGGATGCAGGTAAATACTGTTGTGCGACAGGTGCTGGTAGAAACTGTTGTGCTAGAGTAGTGTGATGCTGCCCAAAAGAACCTCCAGCCATCATGTGTGCAGAGTCGCGCTGACCAGTCGAGGAAGAAGTCACTGGCTCCCAGATCAGCTTGTTGTTAGGATTCTTCCTACACATATCCTCCTTATGATCATGACCACACCTAGAGCACCGACCAGTCCAACGACAGTTCGCACGGTGGTGAGCATCACCGCAACGGAAACAGACCAATCCTAGTCCTGGCTTGACAATAGCTCGATACCGAATAGAGCCATCTCTAGAACCACCTCTAGAATCACTTCCAGAACCTCGAGACTGAGAAGAACTACCGCTGTACGGATGGTGACGATGATGCTTATCCTTCTTCTGAATTAGACCACTAGAATGGCCCTTCTGCTCCTTCTGCACATGTGCATGATCTCCACCTCTAAGCTCCTCAGTAAAGTCATCCCGCACCTCAACTCCCAAAGCTCTCTCAACAGTCGAGTGGACATCCTCCACAACGAAAGCACCCAAAACATGACGAATTGGAAGCCTTTAGACCATGTCTAAAAATCTGTTCCTTCTCATAGTCATCACGGGCCACATGAGGTACAAAGCGCACAATTTTGTTAAACTCAACCTCATATTCTGCAACAGTCCTCTTGCCTTGATGGCACCTCTCAAGCTGAATCTTCATCTTATCCATGAAAGCAATAGGATAGAACCTCCTCTCAAAATGTCCGACAAAGTCCATCCATGTGATAAGTCCACGTGCAGTAGGATAAGATGACTGAACACCCCTCCACCATACCAGAGCCTCACCCTTCAGCAACTGATGAGCATAACGAACCCAATCTGAAGCAGGAACCTGAAAGGACTCTAGCTTGTCAACCACTGAAGATAGCCAATCTGCTGCCTCAATAGGAGCACCTGTACCATCAAACTTCTCTAGTGCCATACGACACCAATCTCTCAAGTCCAACGGACGCTCAGGAGGCACTACCGGCGCTCCACCAGGATTAGCACCACCCGCAGGTGCCTGACGCAAAGCATTCATCTCAGCCCGCATTGTTTGCATCTCTCGCTAAGATTGCGGCCCGGATCCGGATTGGCGGTCGATCCTCGGGAGCGGGTTCACCCCTACCACGACCACGACCGCCGCGACCACGGCCACGACCACGACCACGAGGAGGCATCTACAGCCCACACAACAATGTCAGTACAACAACACAACCACAAGGGAAACAAAAGATAGAACAACATATAACCAAATAACTCCCATCCTACGTGTGCAAGTGTGTCAAGTTTTAAATTGAGTCAAACTTTAACAAAAAGAACCTATAACCTTAAGCTCTGATACCAACTGTAACACCCCAGAATAGGAACAACATTCTGGAGCATTACCACACCACAACAAGCTATTATAGGCACACACATAAGAAAAAAACAGCAACAAAGAGATAAATTAATAGAGCACGCTGAAGCAAAAATAAATCATCTAGATAACCATCCCAAAACAGGTCCAAAGAGATTATAAGCTAAGCAAGGACTTCCCAACTAAACATTTTTATTACAACAAATGTGTCCAAAATATAAATATAAAGAAGGTGTGTGCACACATGTTGCTACTACCATCCACCATCGCACTCCAAACTCAAGGACATGCGGGGAGAATAAACGTATGAGGTTTATGGAAACCTCAGCAAGCAAACCGCTTCAACCATGTCATTCAAATCACAATAAAAATAAGCAACTATTTAAGAGTCACTATAATAAAAGATGCACCACATAACTTCAAGTAATAAGTTAAAATAAATACTCCACAATAATGCTTCATGATGAATTGCAAATGGTGCAATGCAATGCATATCTTCACTTCTACCCACACATCCCAAAGGAAGGATATGAGGGCTACAACCACATTGCTATATCCCAACGTGTGTTGCTGTACCGGTACTTACCGCACCAATCCGGCTACGGTTTCCTTCATATGCATAAAAACATGAGAATGCAAATGCAAGATTGCAATGCATGAATTTCATATACTTCATAATTCTTAACTTCAATTCAGAGGTAAAGCCACAAGTGGAACAAAATACTCTGATATAAAGGTAAATTCAGATTTATCTTACTGGTGTGAGGTACTGAAATAAAATGGAGGCAATTCAAACAACAAAGTTAAAGCATGTAGACCATCGCTACGTTTACTTGCCTTCACCGAAGATTAAGAACGTGAGCTAAGCACGATCCGAAGGCGCACCACCTGTCCACAAACATATATAGCACCAACACATACACACAAGCATAAAGAATTTAAAACACAACGCTCCTATGTCCGAACCTGACATTCTCACAAAAGACACACAAGTCTAGACATGACAGCAGCAATAAGGCTTCTCTTTTTTGTATGTTTTAATTCTGATGGCTAAAAATTCCAATCTTGTGCCAATAGAAAGAAAACTTCAGAAGTCACAACATTCTAGTGATCCACAAAGAGAGGAAAAATCAAGAACATAGGCTAATCTTGAGATGAATCTCATATTGAAAATATGGCAACCTCTGTAGAACAGTCCTAGTAAAATAGATGTATCTAGAGTTCCTATCAACATGAACTTAACCAATATGGAAATGTTATGAAATTCTCTAAAACTTCTTTAGTCATCCAAAGATCCAGTTCTGTCGTTTCAGTTGCATAAAATTTATGTGAACAGATACTGCTCAGAATTACGATGCTGAAAAACTGACAGAAAGAAATATTGATATCTTTCGGATCTTAAATCCAATTGAGGTGTTCTTTAAGGCTATGGAAATCTATCAAGATTTCCTACAACTCATATATAGGTTTAATATTTTTGTTTGAGACCAGTAAAAAGGCGCAAAACAGCCATTACAGAAAACTGCACAGATTGAGTACGTGCTGAAAACAACGGCAACGACGAGAGTACCACTTACCCTAGCCCTTAACGGTATTGGGTGCCACTACAAGCATGTGCTAGAACGCCCGAAAAAATATAGGAAGGAGAGTCATGCCTCACCTAGGGTTTCTCTTGAAAACAGTAAGGGCAAAGATGACGGCGGCGATTCCGACGATAACTCCCAGCCGTTTCCTCTCCGTAGCGACAAACGTCACAAAAGCTCCCTCGATTTCATCTCAGCTGCACCACACATGGCGGCACCACCATGAATAGAGAGGAAAAGGCAACCAATTAGGGAAAACAGAGAGAGGGAAGGAAGGCCAACCAATTTTTATGGAGAGAAACTGCGACGACGGACGGCGGCATACCCTAATCTCCCTCTATCCTCTTGTTCCCCTTCTGTCTCCCTTTGGATCACGACCAAGGGAGATGACGGCGCTCGGTGTGGAGGCTATGTAGGGGATCTGGTTTGGGAAAAGGAACTGACGAAGTCGATGTGGAAAGGGGAAGGGACAGAACGGGACACAGTTACTGTAGTCATGTTACTGTAGCCGCGTACGGTAGCAATTAGGTTAAAACTTGTGCCATGTATAACTTCTTGATCCGAATCCCGAATTATGCATGTGAGTAGTCAAACGGAAAGGATTCGGCGAGCTCTATGCAACCATGACCTCCGTTCGTCCATCCGGGCGACGTACCAAAAAGTCATGTTTTTGGCCATCCACTTTATGTATTCCATCATACAAAACGTATTTTTTCCTTTTACGCATCATGGGTGTTACAACAAAATAAGAGGTTTTTTACGGTACACAATATGACATGTACGACCGGTTCAAAAAGGACTCGTATGTAATAGAAAATGACCTATATGCAAGGATTTGATGGTTGAGATTAATTCTATACGATTGGCTTTTTTGCTGTCGTACGGTAGTATTCAAAGGTCGTATGGGTAGTATAAGGGTATTATCGCAAATGGAAAATGGTTTTATTGTAATATAGGAAATGAAATATATGAAATGTTTTAGATAGTATAAGGGGGCACCAAGGAATTTTTTCCAAATGATATATATCTATCAATTATCATTTTATTCATAGAGAAAAACCGATAATATGACCGTACGACCGTTGGGTCATATTGTGTGCCGTAAAAAACCTCCAAAATAATCGGACATCAAGCGTGTCCTTATCAAGCGATAACTATGCAAATACTTCTCACGATGATTTCTTCATACATATAGTTGATACTCCATACACGAACCTGGAGACGGACAGTCACCATGACTTCGATTCATGGCATCACTTTTAATTTGGACTACGGATTTTGCGCGTGTGCCATTTATAGTCACATCGTGACAAGATCATCATGAGACGATAGAGCTCATGGCCGATTGTAGTTGGTCTATGGGCTGGGGTGTTACTGTAGTATTGGCTCGGAAATAAAAGAGAGGTAGCATCAACATACCTTGACTTGTCATCTCCAGGGAGAAATCCTCTTGGTCTGACCTTAACTGGTTGTACCTGGTAATAATATTGTTGAAGGTATTACTTGTTTGGACTTTGAGATATTACTCTATGGTGAAAACTGTTGGTATGATCTTGACTGATTGGACTAGGCAATGATGGTATTCAAACCATTTCCTTGATGGAGGCATTTCTTTCAGAGAGTCTTTCTCCTGGTTCTGGTGCTGGGATGTGGAGTAATCTGAAGATTGAGTTGTGTTGTAGTTTGTTGCACTATGGTATAGAAAGCCATGTCCTTTTTTCCTTTATCTCCCATTTTTTATAGCCTGTGTTCATCGTAGCTCTGCAGAGGCCATGAACGATCCTAGTAACTTTGTATCACCTTGAAGTAATCGTTTAAGATCAATGAAATTTCCCTCATAAAAAAAACTTAAGATAACTTTCTCTACAGCCATAAGTCAGCTGCCAAGTGGAAGTGGCCCCTGAACATTGAAAGTAAGGTATGCATATGCCATTTTGCCGGGTGTTCCATCATATGCTAGGTGGCATATACTGTTGCCGCCACAGCAACATATCTTGCAAGGAATCCAAAATTTTATGGCAACAAACATGCAAGACAGAATCCGTCACATCCAACTCGTGCATTTCTTCCGCCAAAGCAGAAGAACATCACAGGGAAAAGAAGATATCATATTTCCTGGAAAAAAAAGATATCGTTTTCTAGTAGGGAATAACTTAACCATTGAGCAATTGGAACACATCCACTACTGCTATAAATGCACCCCATCCGTTCCGTAGCTTCTTGTGTGCTCTCATATTTTCCTTCTCGTCTTATTCAATTCTACACTTGAGCACAGCTATAGGCTACACAAGCCGCAACTGCACAATTCCCATGACCATATAGTCATGGACGTCCAAAGCTGCATGAAGGCCACTCTTATTGCCATAATCTTCCTGACCTTGGTAACTTGGCTGTCCCACATGTACTCTTGCATAAAGAATTTCATGGAGTCCCTCCCTTGTGTTATCTCGGTTGTCATCGCACCGAAGTGCCTCTTCGTCTTCTCTAACATCATCGTTATGTATCTTGTAAGTGAATCAAAGCTCTCACGTCGCAGAAGCAATAAGATGCAGAAAGCAAGCGTGGACAATGCTGCAAGAGATGAGGATATGCTACAAGATAGTCAGAAACAGGAAGAGGTTGTGCTGGCAGAGTCCTTGCTGCCGATGATCATCGGAGAAAGCAATCAAGAACAAGAAAACAAGATGGCGATGGTAGTATACGAAGAAAAGGATGCTCCAGTAGGAAATGGAGATGTTGTGCCGATGTTAATCGCGATGGATAAAGAAAGGGAAACCTATGTAGTAAATGATAAAATTGTTCTACATTTCGTCGATGAAGCGCACAAAGAAAATCAAGAGGGAGAACTTGAGATGGACCAAGGAGAGGCGATGGGTGCACATATGGAACAAGAGCACACAGTGGACGACGAGGTGGGGGAGAGGGACCTGCCTCCTGCCGACGAGCTGAACCGACGTGTGGAGGATTTCATCGCGAGGTTCAATATGGAGAGACAGCTAGAGGAGTCAAGAATGCTTGTGTGCTGCTACTGATCATTTTCCGAAGATATCTCCATGGTACCAAGAGAGCTTGAGAACTTTCTTAATCATGTACAATAGATGTTACATGAATGTAAATAAGTAAAGTATTTGGGATGATGTGGCCAATGTTTTAATGTGACCATCTATATACCAATTCCTATGCTCATGTAATCTCAAGCTTCTTTTTGAAGTTTTTATACCAGTATATTCATTTGTTTTCATGGTTCTAACTTTTAAGTGAGCATTTGTACTGCATTCCTTATCACAACGATTTCTTCCTGTCAAAAGGGAATTAGAAAGGCTTTTTACCTACCCGCCAAAAAAAAGAAAGGCCTTTTACCTTTTAGTCTCCGCCATGTGTACTAAGAACACTACCAAAGCTATTATGCTAAAAGCAACAATTGGCATCACACTAGTGTTTGTTGTTGGCGCAGTCTGCAACAATTGTTCAAGAAAAAACCAGTATTTGTTGTTAGGATAGATGCATTTGTTTCGAGTTTGTCATTTATTTACAAGAGCTAACATTTCTCGGGTTATTGGCTTTTACGAAGGTTCTAGAAAAGTATAGAGAATCAAGTGATTTGTCTATATTTCTACTTATTACAGTACTTGAATATACATGATTTATTTATGGCAGCAAACTGAATTGATTTCGTGTACCAAAGAAAAAAATAATTCGAAAGCTACATGCTGTCCGCACTCCTCAATAATGCTGCTTTTTACTGCAAGAATATGTTCCCATAAAAAAAGGAGATGCACATGCTTGGCGGCAATCCTGAATAGTGAACACACAGATATCTTCATAAGCCAAGGGTGGTTGAAGTGTTGCTCCACTTGTTTAGTACTCCATCTGTTCATTAATTATAAGTCGTTTAGCTTTATTAGATTCATAGGTTTTTGCTATGCACTTAGATATACTTCATTTGTAGATATATAATAATATCTATGTGTCTAGAAAAGTCAAAACAACCTATAATTTGGAATGAAATGGGTACATAATTATACTATAGATAAGAGTTATTCAACACATGAATTAAATCACACATTTTGAACTTCAGCCGCTCGAAGTTTTAAAAGTTGGTCTCAAATTCAAAGATTCTGAGAGGCATCTGCTTTTCTTTGCATGGAAGGAAGGAATTGCTTCATGTTATGATCGAGGTCCACCATCTTTAGGTTCCTGTTG
The DNA here is from genome assembly GCA_947561735.1 of Cenchrus americanus. Taxonomy (NCBI): domain Eukaryota; kingdom Viridiplantae; phylum Streptophyta; class Magnoliopsida; order Poales; family Poaceae; genus Cenchrus; species Cenchrus americanus. The sequence goes on along the minus strand of OX387242.1, from coordinate 38,075,875 downwards.
AGAATATTCTCCATGGCTGATAGCAACACGTGGTGTTAAGATTGCTGCTAGCTTTTTGAAAAAACAAAAATCCTTTATATTGTGTTGGTTGTTAGGTATACATGAAAAAATAAGCTGGTTAGGCAAATGACATATATGTGATATGCTGCTCCTTCGATTAGTGTCTTTAGTGTGGTCATAGGTTCGGTGGATATATGTTACAGATTTTTATGTTTTATGATAAAAGAAGACAATTCAAGCTTCAACCTCCTCAAAGAGAAGGAATCCGTCTGCAAATATTACAAATGATGGACAAATTCCACCGACACCGAATAGTTGAATATAATAAAATTTTCGACCCAAATACAAATTCTGTAGATATTAATCTTCTTCAACTTGCAAATCAATGGGTACGAATCATTCTGTTGGAATCTTAATAATTTAACATTAAATATTTTAGCACGAGGTTTTTTATAGTTCTTATGAAGTATTAGGAAGTAGTAGGTAGTATTAGGAAGTATCAGCTTAATTAATTAAAAAGTTAAAATAAACACTTGAAATAAAAAGTCAATCAGCTGTTGTTTGTGTAGTATTTGGATGTTTACTAGGGATGTATGCTGCAAAAAAGTAATTCTGATGTTAAAAGTAGTGCTTTTGCTTCATCTGTGTGGATGAAGAATGAAATTTTTGTCACATATGACAAACTTAAATGTATGAATGAAGAATGAATGGAATGACAATTGGGTCGCAAATCTTAATGTGTTACACATCACAAAATTCATCAATTCATTTGTGCTGACATTTCATTGCAGCACGAGGCAAAGAAAGTGTGGATTATTAAGACAAACAGAGTAACAAACTTCTTGCATAACTCTGGGATATATACGCAGTGCAATTCATTGTGAACTGCTGCCATATAATGACACAAACAGAGTATCAAACTTTTGGCATACACATTGCAATTCATTGTAAGCTGCTACCATAGACATTGCAATTCCTTCCAAAATAGGAGACATGGATTGATCTACCGCATCTCTTAGATCTACTAGTTCATCACAAGTTCAACATACACAGATCTACTAGCTAGTCCATCACAAGTTTAACAAGCACACTGGAAGAACACATTAACAGAAGAACAAATAAATTAAGTAGAGGAAATCGCCGCCGGAGGAGCCCCACCGTTGGAGTCAGAGCTGGAGACGTCGAGGCCGCCATCACCGTCGTCGTCGGGGGGGACCACTTCTCTCTCCAGATGCCCAGCCAAGACATTGACCTTGAAGGCGTAATCCATCACGGTCGTCTGCAGTGGCTCAGGTGGCCGTTGGACCCTGAGATGAACAACCATCTTTTTAAGACTATGCCAAGCCTGGTAGAGCATCTTCACTGAAAAACAGGCATCCTCAACATTTACGGACGGAGCACGCATGGGCAGTGGCACCATGCGCTGGGGCGGCTTCAGCCGCTTCACCTCCTCGGGCGGGGGCGGCGGCACCTCCTCGGGCTCAGCGGGCGGGGGCGGCGGCATCTCCTCCCTCCCCCGCTTCCTTGATGGATCGCTTGAGGAAGGAGAAGCTCTTGGATTCACTTCTTGGTGATCGGAGATGGTGGTGCTGGGGTTTTCTTGGTGCTGCAGTTGACGAAGTTCTTGGTCGGCCAGGATTTATATTAACAAGACGGCGAACCGTCAGGCGGTCGGTCACGCACCTCAGAACCCGTGTCCGCTCAGGAGAGCTCTTGGCCACAAAAATCATGTGGTCACAAGGAGACGTGTGACTATTCATATTTTATTCAAAATACCAAATGCCCAACTACTCCTATGAGTTGTTCGATTCTTTAAAAAACTATGAATTGTTCGTATTTTTATTAATATATATCTATATCTATATAACTTATATAATTGGCACCCACTAACTATCATTAACTTCATTTTTCTCTTCATGCAAGCTACCCACATCATCTCTCATCAAACTAATGGTTATTAACTCTATCTCCTTTTCTCTTCATTACACCAATTCTTTCTTCATACAAACTACAAAGCGACCCGGGTTTGCTAACCCGCGTCGGCATTGACTGCTACCCCTTCCATCCCAAATATTGCCCCTTTCTTCTTTCTGAATGGATAAGCGCAGCAGTTTCCTAGAAAAAAAAGCGCAGAGGAGGCGTGGAGACGGAGATGACGATGAGCGCCGGCGAGGGGCCAAGTAGCGACGACCCCCGCGCACCCGGGATCGAGGAGAACCGGAACGTGAAGCGGTGTCGCAACCGGATCCGCGTGCGTGCCGGCGAGATGGCGGCGAAGAGGGAGACAACGATAAGCGCCGGAGAGGGGCCAAGCGGCGGTGGAGTGAACCCAATGTCGTAGACGAGGGTCCTCGACTAGATCCTCTCGGATTCCGACGAGGGGCCAAGCGGCGGCAAGGAGGAGCGTGCGGCGAGGGGGCGGCGAAGTGGGCGAGTGGTCCGCCTCACGTATGCGAGCACAAGTGTCCGGCAACTATGAAGAGGTGTCGAGGGAGTGGCGAAGAAGGTGTAGAGGACCTCATCTCCGACTCTAGCAACAACTACGACGATGGCGAGGCAAGTTTCTCGAATCTCACTTTGCCTTTTTACTTGTTCTATAGATGGAGCTTAAGGTAGCTTGAGCTTGAGCTTCATAAAGTTAATTAGTGCCTATGATGATGTCTTCCATGCTTGTCATGATCTTAATTATACCAAGTTCTGACGTAAATCGGTTTTGAACTAAGTTCTGCTTTTACTTGTCACACCTCGCTCCAAGGTCCGAGGGAAATTAGTTCCGAATTAACTATGTTGTTCTTATACCATGTTTAACCCTATTTCGGGCAAAACTCTTTGAGTCACGAGCGAGCTTGAGTTACTTCTTAATCTTAATGTCCGGGATTATGTGAAACCCGAGTTTGAAAAAATCACAAAAGAAGTGAACATCCTCATCAAAAAGGCTAAGCACATAAGGAGGTACAATTATTCTACTAAACAAAATCTTGAGCCCATTGAAGGTGCGCTAGAAGGGCTTCAAGAATCCTTGGTTGCTTACGAAAAAGCTGCAAAAAGAGTCAATAATCCCGATGGGGCGTGATCTAGTTCAAGCTTGTTGATGTGCGGGGTGAGTAGCCATACTTTTGTGGATGTTCAAGGGGCATGCCTTTGTTGATGTGTATGGTCGATAGCACGACCATAGTAAATAATGTGATGGACTAGTTGAATCCTAGCCTCGATATATGGACAAGTTAACCTTTTGTAATAATTATCTTTATTCTTGTGGACAAGTTATCTTCATCTTTGTGGACAAGTTATCTCTCTTATGATGTCTGTTTTGTCTCGGAAGATATATGTGTTGATTGTGCTCGTATGTCAAAATGGAAGCAATGAGAGATGGATCGAGTTGACTGTCAATGAGGACAGAGTCAAAGGAGACGATGATTAAAAAACCTCTGTCTCATTTGTTCACTAACGCCGCGCTCCTGCTACACGACATTGAGTGCGCTCAGACTTCAATTATTGGGCTCTCAAACTAGTAACGGGCGTCAAATGCTCATCGGTAACGGACTTTATAGCACGTTACCAATACAGAGTGATCAGTAACGGACTTAAGCAGCCCGTTACCGATAGGCCATTGATCGGTAACGGACTTTACAAGCCCGTTACCGATAGGTTTAACATTTGTAACGGGCCCTCTTAAAATCCGTTACAAAGAATTTATGTAACGGGCGTTTAAGAAGCCCGTTATCGAAGTCCACATTGGTAACGGGCATTGTGGAGGCCAACCCCCGGGTCGTCCTAGCACGCTTATAGGTAACAGCGCCAAACAACAACCGTTACAAATGTGGGTGGATATAATGGGTGTTAAGGGCCTGTTACAAATGGTGCGTGACCTATTTGAGGTTTTCACGTAGTGTAAAAGAACTACACAAAAATGTATAGGATGAGAAATGGTATGTATGCTTCCACAAATGTCTTCACTCAGTTATCTACCACAAAGAAATGCAATTAATAAAAACATTTTTTATAGGTATTTCTCACACTGAATGTACGTAATTGCCACTGGGTTCTACTAGTGCTTAATTTCAAAAAGGAAGAGGTTCAGGTTAACTCTTTAGCCTCGAATCATGCAATGCGAGATTAGGCCAAGGAACGTACCCTTGTAAGTGTGCTATCACTCTCCTCATATGTCTTGTAAATATGTGAATGGCACAACTTATAAGACAACTACAATTTTTCTGCCTATTACTAAGGTGGACTCGATACAAACCTGTATCAATGATGTCGTGGAAGATGGCGTGGTCACAACTACTCAACCCATCAACCTTACTGCGTACCACGACAAACAACCAAGTATGTACTGTGTTCCAAATTATTAGTGTGCTATACATGATACATATCCTGATAAATCAACTAATATATGCAGCTATTCTTGTGTGGCATTTATACTCAAGTACATGTTGGTATGGGACGGGGAAAACATGGCCGAGCAATTTACATAGGTAAACTAGTATTTTTCTTTAAAGTGCTTCCACTTGTTTCAGCAAACGATGATGTACTAAAATACCCATTGGTGTGCACTACAGTCACAAATTGATGTATTCAGCTGGAAAATTTGCACTACGCTTTTGTTCTCAGACACAACCTAGCACAATTAGAATCATAAAAGAAATAAAGTGCTAACAGTTTGTGATGCTCAATATACATGCCTTAAAACTTTTCCATTATGTTACAATACACACTCTTCCTGAGTCATGTCTACCTATCCCTTGTGTAGAAGGAAGAATACGAGGAAAGGTTTCTGAAGAAGAATACCAAAAAAGTCCCCAAAGCAGATGGAGACAATAAAGCAAAGGAAGTGGGCAGCGCAAAGCGCAAATGTGGACGCCCAAAGAAAGTACAACCACCTGATAATGATATCTTAATTAATTTTCAAACTGAGACAATGGCTAAGAGGGTTCAGAGTAAGAGCAGTAGGGTCCAGAAACCAGGTCCACTTCAAAAGAGCCCTTACAAGCAAATTTAATCTTTAATGAAATTGTGGCCTCTATTTGTTGGTATTTGTATCATTTTCCATATGTACTTCCTACTTTCCATGTTAAACAGAACCAAACGCGTCACATTTTAAAATTTATATGTTGCAATCAGTTGTGTGAAGACCATCTTGCAATTCTATAAGCGGTGAACTGAGGGATCTTAATAATGTTTCTATTTTCTTGGTTCATAAGCACAGGAAAGTCAGCAAAATGGTAGAGCACGAATTTACTTGGTTCATATGTTCACGTTTTGTGATAGTACATACTCTAACTTGAAAAACCTCCCACTTCCCTGCCAACTATGACGAACATTAAACATGCCTAACATTTGAGTCATCGACTATTTTTGAAACTTTCAGCACCATAGTAAGTTGTAACTTGTAACCCAAAATTGACCAAAGTCCAAATACTATAGACCCACGAGCAAATCACATGAATATTCTTGTAATATAGTAACATGTCTACTTGAAGACCAATCTGAACCTACAAAATCTCGCAGGACCATGCCACTCTTAGCAACCAAATTTCTAACATTTGGAAATCAACCAAAAACTCTTAATTGCAGTGTGACATACAGTACCTTGCTACTTTGTACCACAGTGCGTGCAAACAACCAAAATTGCGATTTCAAGTGGCTTGAAGCGGTGAACGGGTTCAGGGCTCAGCTGCTCCCTGTAACTACGCCGATAGAGGGGACATGGTGCTGTGCAGCCGCACTGCCACCGCCCTGGCTTGCACCTGCAGCAGCTCACAGCCTCACACCCCTACTCGAACAATCCACGTGGACATGCCCATCCTGCTACCCTTTCTCGATGAGGATGCCAACAAATCTCTAAGTGAGCGAAAATAGAGAACGAGAGTGAAGAGGGATCAGTCATCAAAGCACTTACTGTCGAATCTTGAAGCCGACAAACAAGACGGCCCTAAGGTGCTTCCCCCGGTGACACTGGCGATTCTACTTCGTCTCCCTCTGCCTCGTCTCATTTTGCCTCGTCTCAATCTGTGCCAGGGGTGGACATCTGGCGTCGTGACTGGGCGCCGGCGAGGTCAGCGCCGCAGACCTGGCACCGAAGCGCCCCAACCCCGCCGGCACGGGGAGCATCCCCGCCACCACGGACGCCTGCACCGACACGGTCGGGATGGATCCGATGCAACCCGCCAGACCCACGCGCCGGCGTCCCTGCTCCTGACTCGCTGCGCCGACGGTCTCCGCCCGCCGAACCCAAGCACTGGCCTCCCCGCTCCTACCTCGTTGCGCCGACCTTGTCCGCCCGCGGACGCCAGCAGCTCCCGCCGACTCCGCCTCCCTGGCGTCGCTCCCTGGCGCCGCTCCGCCCGCCGCCACTCCGCCCGTCGCCTCCGCTCTCTCACTCCTCACTCTCCCGTGCTCCAATGTCGAAGCGGCCCTACAGAATCGCGATGCGGTCCGGGGCAACAGTGTACCGATGTGATGTTACTAATATGCCCTTTCTGGTTTTAAAACATTTATTAAAAATTATTGTGGGTCCCACCAATTTGTACTTCCTAATACTTCACCATGCGAACTTCCTGATACTTCCCGGTACTTCCACCGTTGGATTTCGACGGGTCGACGCTGATTAAAAAACAAGGACCTTAAAATTTCTCATTTTAGCACACCTTTTTATGAATCCTAAAGTTATAAATATATGCCTCTAGCAAAATTTAAGTTTTTTTATGCATAAAGGAGGTTTCTTTCTCTCACAAAAGTTATATAATACATAATTCTCTCAGCCCGTATAGTCAGTTTTAAAAGCCCATCAGCCTGTTCGGTCGGATGGTGGCTGATGGCTGGTGCTTGGTCTCTTCTTCGAGAGAAAATCTTTGATTGGCTTTGGTTGTTGGTGGGCTGGTTTGTTGTGAGAGAAAATCTTTATTTGCCGGTGGGCGATAAGCCAAGCGAGCAGGGCGCATATACCTAAGTTTGTCAGGGCAGGGATAGGGATGGAAGTGGATCGGGTTTGGAGCGGATATCTGCGGATTTTGGGTATATGGGTTGTGGGTTTGTTTCAGATTTTCACCCACGGGTTCGCGGATTTGATATCCGCAACACTGTGGGTTTGGAGCGGATTCTACATTTCGCCCGCAGATATCCATTGGAGCTCCGAAAAATTGATCCCAATAAACCCACATAAGGAATTCTAATCACATAAGAAATATTATTGTTGTTGTATCTTTTTATAATCAATTTGTTAATTTACAACCCTCTGAATATGTAAGTAATTTGTGATTCTATTTTTATTTCAGAAGTGAAGTTGATTTCACCATAATTGATGAATGATAAATTGTTCACTATTGTTCATTTGGGGGACTATGGATGTTGGTTTGTGTGTCTTTTCCATGTGTATGGAACTTATATTGTGTTGAATTGCATATTTTTAAGGTAATCTGGACAATACAGATTTATTATATGCTCTTGTTTATAATAATCAAAGCAGGTTTTGGATTATCCCTTGGGTTTTGGATATCTGCAGATTTGGGTTGGATCTGAATTTTCACCCGAACAAATTTTTGGGTTGAATTTGAGTTTTAGATTTGGTTATGGGTTTGGGTGCCCTCACACTACATCCGATCCGAATCCGACCCATTGCCATATCATTACCATATGTAGGCAGGGAGTTATAAGTGAGCCGTCACAGCTCGCAGATAATTAGAATTCGCTGGGCCGGCCTGCAATATGCCTATCCTTTGCTTTATCCCACATTACTTACGGTCCGCTTCCATCGTATTCGTTTTTGTTATTTGCCTCTGCTTGTTCTACAAAATAAATTCTACAAAATAAATAAATAAATTGTGTCTGCACGCTTTGCAGTCGAGCGAGAGAAGCCCGGGTGACGTGTCTCCATCAGGACGAAGGAATAAAAGGGTTCGCCACGTCCTGACGTCCATCCAGCAACCCGGCTCAGCGCTGCACCGCTCTTCCCGGCCGCGGCGCCGCTCGCCGCCCTCCACGTCTCCATCCCCGGCAGCTACGTGTCGCCGAGCAGGGCTCTCCCCATCCATGCAAAGCAGGACTAGCAGGATTGCAAGAACCTCCTCCTCTTCGTCTCTCCGAGACTTCGACACACAGAGACACTTCGATACAGGATTACAGGCACGGACGTCTTCTCCGACCAGTCTGAGCAAGTGAAAGGGAGCCAAGGGGAGGAAGCCGGCAGCCATGGATCTGGTGAACGGGGTGCTGAACTGGGTGGGGACGCCGGCCATGGTGGCCAGCCTGCTTCTCTTCTACCCGCCCTACTACCTCTTCAAGACCTGCTACTCCTTCCTCTCGTGGCTCTTCCCCGAGGACGTCGCCGGCAAGGTCGTCCTCATCACCGGCGCATCCTCCGGCATCGGCGAGGTGACTCTCCTTCACACTGCTGGAACTTGTTCATGGGAGATGCTCTGCTTCCTATCTCTTGATTATTCACCAACGATTAGGAGCTTAAAACAGCTGAGATTAATGTCTACCAGTACATTAGTACACTCTCTCCATCTTGGGATTACTCTGTTTCCATTGTCTGCATCTCTACGAAACCTCTGCTCGCAACTATACAATTGGCGGTTCGCTATAAAAATGTATAAAATAGTGTAGTTCAGTTGACAGAGCATCTATTTACGGACAGTTCAATTTGATTAGGATCTTAGTAACTGAACTTAATGTCTAGCAGTACACTAGCGTTACATGATGTTATGGTGCCCTCTGCGTCGTCTTGGGATTACTCTGTTCCTTCACCAACTTCATGCTTGCAATTATACAATTGGCAATTTCCTGTAGTTCAGTTCACAGAACATTTATTCGTGGAACTCAAGGGTAGGATTTACAGTTAATCCGTGATGTTGTTTTCTGCAGCAACTGGCATATCAGTACGCGATGAAGCGGGCCTCCCTAGCCCTTGTGGCAAGAAGGGAGTCGAGCCTCCGTCATGTCGCTGACCGAGCAATCGAGCTCGGTGCGCGTGACGTGATTGTTCTACCCGGCGATGTCGCCAACTCTGATGATTGCAAGAAATTTGTCCAGACCACAATCAGTCACTATGACCGATGTAAGCATGGTTATCAGCCAATTATGGTCGGACTTTGAAATATCTATTGCAAGAAGCATGTGTTTGCTGTATACATAACGTTGCTTGGTGCCTCTGCTTCAGTGGACCATCTTGTGTGCAATGCTGGCATCGCGAGCGTAGGGGCGTTTCTGGAGATTCCAGATGTCACAAAATACAGTTCTCAGCTTGTAAGAATTTCTCAGTTCCAGTTCATTTTGTTGATTTGTTAACCTTTATATCTCTGCAGGCGCTGAACTAATAAGCCGTTTCAGGATGTGAACTTCTGGGGTTCAGTTCAGACAACCTTTGCTGCACTCCCGTATCTGAAAAGGAGCAGAGGAAGAATCGTCGTCACCGCATCTGCAACAGGGTGGAATCCGGTTCCAAGAATGAGCTTTTATAATGTAGCAAAAAACGTTCTATCATATTTTCACTGAACTTCTTAATGCTGGGACTTTGCAGCTGATGCCACCTTAGCTTTGTCTGTGTATGTGTATGTTCAGGCCGCCAATGCTGCACTGGTGAACTTCTTCGAGACGCTGCGAACCGAGCTTGGAAGCGAAATCGGGATCACAATAGTAACCCCTGGGTGGATCGAGTCTGAGATGTCGAAAGGGAAATATCTCAAGGAGCATGGAGAAATGGAGGTTGATCAAGAAATGCGCGATGTGAGAACACTGCTGCTCAATCGATGATCTCTGCTATTTTGCTGAGAGTTTGTACTGGCCCATTCAAATATATACTGAACATGTCCGTGTTTCAGGCTCAAATTGGCCTCTTCCCAGTGGAGTACGCCAAGAACTGCGCCAGGGCCATGGTGCAAGCAGCTTGCCAAGGTGAGCGCTACCTCACCGTGCCGGCATGGTTCGGGGCAATGTACCTGTGGAGGGTGTTTGCGCCCGAGGTCGTCGAGGTCTGCTACCGCGTCCTGTACATGCACGGCCATGGCGCAAGGCAAACCGACGCCCTGAGCAAGACGATGGCCGAGTCAGGTGGGAAGCAGCTGCTGTACCCAACTTCGCTGACTTCTGATGAAGTGAAGAGCGACTGAGGTCGTGTGGACCCAGTTCACCTTGCTCAGATCCGGTACACTTGATCGGTCGGTCCCATGAAATGAGTGTAGCATGGAGATGTTGTCGAAACTGTTGTGCTCATGTTAACTTCATGTGTACCTTATCATGAATAACAGAATAAGTCATGCTCGCTCTAGTGGTGCTTTACTGTTTCTTTGTTTTTCTTTTTTTAACGAACGGCACAATGCCCAAGGAGAATGGTACAGTGTCTATGTCATTTATTTCATTGATAAAGGAGCATGGTGCCAACCTTATTTCATTGATAAAGGAGAATGGTACAAACCGGAAAGAGAAAAAGTTGTATATTACAGTCACGCGCTCGGTTCGCCAGCCCACCGGTGGACGGTAGCTACCCCCGATTCACGAGCTCTCCGCATTTCACGGCCAGCCCACCGATAGCTACCCCTAATTCACGAGCTCTCCGCATTTCACGGCCACGTGTTGACCAATCAAGCATTTGACATTTTGCGGAAAGCCAAACTGTACAGAAATCGCGTTTAGAAGCCCTTTGACTAAACTTTATTTCTACGCTAGGAAGGAAAAATTTAATGTTGGTGTCGTTTTTACAAGCGCCCCTTAACGCTTTTGCAAGAAAACCCTCCCACCACCCACACACCGACTAATACCACTCCATCCTCTCTTCACCTGCTCCCCTCCTCCTCCGCCGCCACTCCCACATCTCACCCTCTCGGGTTGTCTCCATGGACACGCGAGGTGTGGATCCGGCCGAGAGGGCCCCGGAGCGGCAAGCGGGGGTGGAGCAGGCCAGCGCTCCTGGCCGGTCACAGCACCACGCGGGGAGCGCTGTGTGGGCCGAGCTCCCCGGCCGGCCACGGCGCCACACGCAGGTGCAAATCCGGCCGAGGAGGCCTCGCGGCCGGCGAGCGGGGGCGGTGCGGGCGAGCGCCCCCGGTCCGGCCACGCCCCCACGCGGGGAGCGCTGCGCGGGCGAGAGCTCCCTACCGGCCACGAAGCCACGTGGAGGTGCGGATCCGACGGAGGAGGCCCTGGAGCGGTGAGCAGGAGCGACGCGGCCATGGGAGAAGCGCGGACGGCTTGGCGGCATCGCATATAAAGTTCCCCCGTCACCTCGTATCCTTTTCCCCCTTTCTTCTTTCTCTCGCCATGTGTATGAACCCTGCCTTCTGATTCCCCATCTACCTTCCTCATGTTTCTCGTAGGTGTGAACCATGGTGTGCAGATCTGGTGAGCGTTGGCAGGGAGCATGTTTGCAAGACGACAACATGACAATCACGGGTGGCGCCGTGGTAGAGGAGCGCAAGCCCATCCTCTGTGGATACAGATCGAGGTAAGCAGATGGAGTAACCTATCATCTTTGTAGAATTACAGTTGCGTTGCCTCATGTGGTGATGCATCTTACGTATGATTATTATTTAGTAGTAGGCTTGCAAGATATCTGAACTCGAAGCTGGAGTATGTTGGTTTCATAAGGTTCAGGAATGTGTACATTTACTCAATTCAACTCTTCCATGACTTGGATCCTCCACTTTGCTCAGGTTACCCCTTCAGTTTGTGATTGATTTAACTCCATGTTGGCATAGGCAATGAGCCATGGTGGTCTTTGTTGTGCGGCACGCAATTGGCGTTCAGTTGTTGGAATGGATATGGTAACCTTTGTTCTCTCATATTTGGTTGATAGGCCGCGCATCGCGTCAGAATGTTCTAGTGAGGGTAATTGCTAGTGATATGGCAGGGGCTCCCATAGTCCCTGACAGGGTTTAAACTTTTGATGCGAAAATTCGCGAAAATATCAAAATTTCGGTTTGACCAGTGGGGGTCCGGAAAATATTTTACCAGCCGAAATTAATTATTTATTTTTTTAAAAAATAAATTTTAAAAAGAAAAATAATATTTTTAAAAACCGAAATGTCCGAAATTCGTCCTTTATCCCTGAGTCTGATTTTTTATTTTAACAGAATTGAAAACCCTGCCGGTAAACTTGGGATAAAGGACGAATCCACTGTTTTGTGAGTTTGTAAAATATTATTTTTATCGGCAGCACCGCCAAGCCCCTCTCTTCAGTTGGTTTGGCTAAGTGAGCATGCCGCACACAGACCCTCTCACAACCAAGGGTGTGCCTTCGTTGCACCGTCAAGCCCCTCCTACAGTTTTTTAGTAGGAGGAATAAGAAAGAGTAAAAAGAGGAGAAAAGAAGGGAGAAGGAAGGAGAGCCACCTAGTACAAGTGATGCTGACTATAAAAAACGTGGTTGTTTGTTAAACGCGGTTGCTTGTTGTAGGCGGTTGTTTGTTGGCTCTCTACGGTCAAAAACGCAGTTGCGGTTGTTTGTTGGCTCTCTACGGTCAAAAACGCTGTTGTTTCTCTTTCCAAGCTCTCTACGGTCAAAAACGTGGTTGTTTCTCTTTCCAAACCTCACAGATGACGAGAAACGCTAGTGAGCGGGCAACTTCCCTTGGGATGTTCGGCTCGGATGTTGTGGTGGCCCACCATTCAATTGGTGACGAGGAAGAAGGCCAGGCAGATGGTGTGAGCTCTGGAACTCATAGCCAATTTGCAATCCCAGCCCGTACCCTACGCGTGTACTAACATTCTGTAAGGAGATGGTGTGCGATTTCTATGGTTTGCCTACTGAGTGGGCAGGTGGGACTGTGATCCCAATCTCTACGAGAGTCGGTCAGAGGTCCAGATATGGTCCTGTAGGATGAGCCATGCAAAAAATATGCATTTGGGTGGTGCCCAAGCTTTCTGGATCGAAGTGAGGGCAAGTGTAGGGGTGCCGAAGGAGTGGTTGACTCCCCGTGTTTCGTTGGGGTCTAGGTGATCTTGTCTTCTGTTGGGGACGTAATGTTGTCGACGCGACTAGGTTCCACAGGTCGTAAATTGAAGGAGGTGCTATGCGGTGAAACCTGCGTGAGGTTGATGTGTCGGATCAAATTATTGTTGTAGATGACTGGCGCAACCGATCACGTTTTCTTTGCAGTGTGGGCGAAGAGGAGGGGCGCTACATCCTTGGGTCTTGAGCCTTGGAGTCAGCCTGAACCGAATTCCAAAAGCTCGCTTTGTTGTTTCTTTTCTTTTTTTTGGGGGGGGGGTTAAGACGTTAAGTTGCATCGAATTATGGGTTAAAACCTATATAATTCACCAAATTTCGGTACCTGTAGGTTGTTGCCTCTAGGATAAGATTTAACCTTGTGAGTTCAGCAAATTTATCTCTCATATTACATCTTGAATGGAGGTATTGATCTGCCCAAAGGGGATGGATTAGCTGTTCTTGGTCACCGGGTCAAAACCCAAAAGTTGCTCCGCTTCAGAAAATTCTTTACAAATGCTTAAGTAAAGAAAATTTCTCTGGATGAAATTATTCTGGAATAACTACAAAAAATAGTAAAGCTTCCAAGGGTTATTTTTTGGTGGAAAAAGTATCCTCAAATTGCTATGTTATAATATAAATAAGGGCACCGCAATTGTCTCCACGAAATCGGAAGTCGATTGTTCTATGGCATGATCTTTGGTGAGGATTAGCTAGTAGCAATTCAAAGCTTCATCAGAACTGTACTATTGTTCGGGGAATAAGAATCTATCTTTACATAAAGCTCTAGCTACCCAGCATCTTCTGTCTCTGTTTCAGTTGCCCTCTCCACCCATGCTTATCCGCAGGCGTCCACAAAGGAGACAAAAGGTATATGTCATTTCATCAAGTCTGCACCTTGTTATTGGACTCCTCCCTGTCAAGTTTTCTTCCGATTACTGCTGAGAAAAGGATAGATACTTGGGAATTTACAGCGACAAACCATCGAATCTACAAATATCAATACCCAGATATAGATGTGGGGATGCAAGGAATTATTCGGAATTCTACAGTACGGCCAGGGATAAATGGAACATAATAATCCATAAAGTCAGATATTGATGTGGGGATTGATCTGGTATTTTGGCATTCCTTTGGGAAGTCGAGACTTCGGCATCAAGACATTCGATGATTCTTTTGGATCATATCTTCCAGTCCTACATCGCTTTAGAGATTATCTTGGGGAACATATTAGCTACATTTAATTTCATTATTGTGGCGTGAAGACACAAGGGAAGAAAGTATGTTGGGTGGAGCAGAGTGTTAAGAAATAGTTAGTGGTAATCATTAGCCTAATTATGTAATTAACTTAATCATTAGTGTGTAATTAGGGAAAAGGCACCTGCACGCCATACGGGTGTGTTTCTCCCGTACAGGTGCCTATCCATCACGAAAGGGTGTGCCCTTTCCCTGTACATAAATAGTGGGGTCCACCCCTACTCAAACCAATAAATCCCTATTACTATTCAACACGTTATCATGCACGCATGCTCTCCTGAGCACTCCCACACGCTGTGACATCCCTGATGTTTACTCGTGCTAATGACATTAATTAGCTGTGTTAATCAAGGTTAATTAACCTCTAAGCATGTTTGACATGTTTTGTCACATATTTGCACAAAAGCCCTTGGTCAAAGTCCAAATTCACGGTCAAACCCTAGATCTCTAAAAGGTTGAAATGGTTTTCTTGCGCGCTCTCCAAATTTCACTATAGAAGTTCAAAATCGGCCAATATAAAAGTTCTTCGTTATCTCCGAGAACAAATTTTTCATAATCGGCGGACATTCAAATTTTGAGTGTAAATTGGCCAAAATTCGAGTTGAAGGTGCTGTGAACAGTAAACCGGGGCCGAGAATTCCTGAAAGTTCGACGCGCTTTTGCCACCAAACCGTTGATCAAAACATATGTCGCCCTTTGTGAAAGTTGTAGGTCTATAGCCCCTCTACAACTTTTATTTTTGGAGATTCTTCACTTAGTTGACATTTTCGAGAGTTATTCATTTTGGAAGAGGTTTAAACGGTTTAGAAACTAAGCCGGCGACGTCGTTCCCACGCCCTGGTGTGCGCGCACGTGTTCCAGATGCGCCGGCCATGTGTCGAACCCGCGATGCTTCGGCGTACAACGCTTTGTAGACGTCGCTGTGGACCACGGGAGGGTCGTGAAGACTTCGCCCTCCCACGGGACCGTACGCCGCGCTCAGGGCCATATCGCGGCCTGGACACGGGCCAATGTGGGCACGCGCCGGCATGCGGGACACCGCGGACGCATGCCCGCACATGCAGGGGCACCCACCTGGCCAAATCGCGCGCTAAAGATTTGTACCAAGCTTCGCTTTTGCAATCAACCTTTGGATGATGCAGAAATGATAGAAAAGACTTTATCTACATTTCTCCCTGCTAATAGGATATTGCAACAGCAATACCGTCGCCACAAGTATACTAAATATTCTGACATAATATATGATTTACTCCAAGCAAAAAAGCATGATGAGCTCTTAACAAAGAATCATCAAATGCACCCTGTGGGTGCAGCACCTCTGCCGGAAGTACATTTCAATGCTCAGAATATTAATAGAAAGTTTAGTGGCAAGAAATTCAAATGGAATTTGAAGGGGAAATGGAAAAAACAGAATTTTAAGAAGGGCAAAGGGTTCTAACAACAACAAGGACACTTTCAAGAAAAATAATGCTCATGAAAACTCTCAAGCTTGTTAGAGGTGTGGTTGTCACAATCACACAACTAGAAAGTGCCACACTGCTAAGCATTTGGTTGATCTCTACCAAAAGCATGCTGGAAAGTAAGCTCATGGGGACAAGTTTGAAGCGCACTTCACTACTCACACTTCGGGTGCCGGTTGCTCCAAGGATGTTCCCGCGGAACACGACAAGGATAAGGATCCAATGTAGTTGGACGAATTCTTCGGCACGGACGACATGATGATCGATAGCATAGACGATACAGACAACATGCTTGTGGATGGACCATCTAATGACGTGTTCGGGGACATGTCTTAGTTTTATGATCCCCGACAAGAACTTCGTTCTATAATTTCAAAGAACTTCATTCTATAGCCATATTTATGTAATCATTGTGTTGTAAATAATTGTTGTCACACAATATTGTAAGACATATGCTACTTATGATATTATTGAATAAAGTATGTATTGTATAATCTATGAGTTCAAAACTTATAATTTATTTTACTCATTCTAGATTATCCTATGGGAACAATCCAAATGGAGGAAGAACTTTGTTTGGTCGATAGTTGCACAACTAACACCATACTCGGAGAACTTAAATATTTCCAAACTCTCAAAAAGAGTAAAGGAAATGTCACAACCATCACGGGCCGCGATGCTATAATTGTTGGCTCAGGACGAGCCACAATAGTTCTCCCTATGGGTACTCAAATAGTAATTGAGGATGCACTCCTCGTATTCCGATTCAACTCGTACCTTACCGAGTTATAAAGACATCCGTCGCAATGGTTTCCATGTGGAAACAAATAGTGTCAACAAAGATGAATATCTATTCATCACTAAACATGACGGATATAACAAGCGACTGCTTAAGAAAATTCCTTCACTATCATCAGGATTGTATTAGACATACATCAAACCCGTACAACATGTTGCATACAAGGTAATTTTTCAAAATCTTGATGTCTTCAAGATTTGGCATGATCGCCTTGGTCATCCCGGCATAGGGATGATGAGAAAAATTATCGGCAATTCAATTGGTCACAAGTTAAATACTTCCAAATTTCCCAAGCCATCAAACTTTGTGTGCACCGCATGTGCCATGGGAAAATTAATTTTAAGACCCTCTTATCTTAAAATAAAGGCTAAACCACTACAATTTCTTGAACGCATTCAAGGAGATATTTGTGGTCCTATACATCCATCAACTGGACCATTTAGGTACTTCATGATACTTATTGATGCATCTACTAGATGGTCCCATGTATGTTTATTATCTACAAGAAACCATGCCTATGCAAGGTTCATTGCTCAAATTATCAAATTAAGAGCACATCATCCTGAATATGCTATCAAACCATCAGGATGGATAATGCCGCTGAATTTACTTTGCATGCCTTCAATGACTATTGTATGGCTCTAGGCATAGATGTGGAACATTCTGTTCCATATGTACATACACAAAATGGATTAGCCGAATCTCTTATCAAGAGAATGAAGTTAATTGCTAGACCATTACTACAGAATTGCAATCTATCAACATCATGTTCGGGTCATGCAGTATTACACGTCGCTGATTTGATTCAAATAAGACCTACTGCATACAACACGGTTTTCCCGTTGCAGTTAGTACGTGGAAATCAACCAAGTATTTCCCATCTGCGAAAATTCGGTTGCGCTGTATACGTACCGATATCACCACCGCAGCGTACATCAATGGGCCCCATAGGAAATTGGGGATATACGTAGGGTACAAATCACCGTCAATCATTAAGTACCTCGAACCCCTCACAGGGGATTTATTTACTGCCTGGTATGTTGATTGCATCTTCGATGAGGACAATTTCCCGGTATTAGGGGGAGACAAGTACCAAACAGAATGCCAGGAAATAAATTGGAATACCACTGGTATCGAGTCCTATGATCCACGTACTATAGAATCTGAATGTGAAGTTCAGAAAATTATCAAATTGCAAAATATTACGAATAATCTGCCAGAAGCATTTACTGATTATAAGGGTGTCACAAAATCACATAATCTTGCTGCAAATGTACCAGAAGAGTAGAAATTCCTACTCAAGAACTCCCAAATCAAAATAAGAGGGGGAGAGGTACTGCAACAAAGGACAAGGCTATACAAAAGCCTCCGCGGAAAACTAGGAAGGTCACTTCCACAACAGTAAATGCAGATCAACATCAAGTTGACAGACACCAATTGGATATTATAAATCCAGATAATATGGATGTTTAATAGATACATCACATACCTAGCACAAGTGCACAAAATAATATAAGTGCTAGGATATCGGAAGACCTAGACTCAATTATTATGGGAAATCATGATGAGTCACAAGGGGTACAAGAAATTTCCATTAATTATATTAATTCTGGAGAATCATACAATAGAAAGACTACAAATGTCAATATTTACTTTGCCACTAAGATTGCAAATGAACTTCGCATTGATCCAGAACCTAAGTCCATGGCAGAGTGCATCAAGCGCTCCGACTGGGTCAAATGGAAGGAAGCAATTAAGGCCGAATTAGACACGCTCAAGAAATGAGAGGTATTCTCCGTAGTGATGCCTACTCCTCGTCATTGTCACACCCTGAAATTTCTAATTTCAGGATGTGAATAAGAAGACTAATTAAATAACAATTTTCTCATAATTTTAAAATTTTTCCAACATTTATTTTCTTTACATGAAAAATAGTTAGGAAAAATCCTTGTTTGATTTTCTAATTCAAATAAAAAGTTGTGAGTGTTGCATTCATGCTGATGCATCTTGGTGCTTCTTGAGTGCAAAAGGTTTCAAAAATACGTTTAGTTGCTGTCCAAATCCTTCCGAGAATTTTCTGGACTTTTCTGGAATTTATTCTCATTTTCCCTGAGCTTATTCTACTTATTAGAAGGCTCTAAATTCTTTTCCATGATCTACAAATAATTTATTTGGATTGCTCATGTCCCAATCTATATCTAGGAATTTTCCTGGAATTTTCGGAATTTTCTAAGTATTTTTCATGCCATTAAAACAAATTCTAGATTTTCTGGAATTGTTTTCACAGTTAAAATCATTTCAGAAAAATAATAAAACCATATCCTATCCTATCTAACCGGGTCGAGCCCGAAGGCCCGACCCGCATCTCGGTCGGCCCAGCGAGCAGGCCCGCCGAAGCCCATCCGGGGCCGGGCGGAGCCCGACAGCCCACAAAGGTCGTGGCCTCCACAAAGCATGGCCGCCACCGCCGGCCTTGGCTTCCGCGCCAAGCCGGGGCCGTGTCCTCCGCTCCCTTTAAAGCCGAGGTCGAGCCCCGCGCGCGCCCCCCTCGTTTCTTCCGCCGCCACCCGTGCCTCGCCTCGCCGCGCCGCCGCCGCCTCGCCGCCCGAGCCGAGCACCGCCGCCCGATTCGCCGCTTGGGAGCGCAGCCGGAATGAACCGACCCCACCAGGAGCTTCGCGTCAACGAGCCGCGTCCAGGGAGTTGTTTCCCATCGCCGGAGGTCCACCGAGTCGGCGCCGTTGCAGGGAGACCGAGCCGACCACCATGGCCGATCACCGCCGTCCTCCTTCGATTCCAGCTGCGTCCCCGCATCTCCGCCGTCGGTGAGCACTCCTACGAGTTCCCCTCGTCTTCCTCTACCCGTTCCTAGCCTCACCTGAGCCCCTCGATGCCCGAGTCGCCGGAGTTTTGGTCAGCCAGACCCACCGTCCGCCCCTGTCCCTGTATCGAGCAGAGGTAGAAGATGAAGGCTGGTTTTGCAGGTAGCCCCCTGAAGTTTCCTTTAATCCATAAGTTAGTATATGTCTCTTGCATCTTTTTCAAGTTTAACCCTAGATCTATTAGTTTCCTGCAAATAGATCCAATCTGAGCCCTTTTGTAGATCTACCCTGATTTTAGATCTATTCACGAGCACTGTTTACTGTGTCTCGGTAATCTTTTCTGCTAGCCCCTGAGATCTATAGTTAATCACGACTAGGTCCTTATATCTTGTTCTCTCAATATCTTCCACATTTTAGCTCCGTTTTAATCCGTTCAAGTTGCGTTAGGTTTATAATAAAATGAAATGCACGTTAGTGGTGTGTTTTCATCATACGTTTTCTGAAAATTAGTTTAATATAATTTTGTTTAATGCCTAGTACACATGCTTTCTTTAATTAAAAGCTATATACACTACAAGAAATCTGTCATTTTATGACAAAATGAATCTGTCACATAAAGTATGAAATTGGTCATAAAAAGTATGTTATGATGAAAAACCCGGCGTCACAAGGTCGTCACAAAAAGACCGTCACATAATGTACCGTGTGACGGTTTTATGGAATGTCGTCACAAAATGTGCCTATGTTTTGTGACGCAATCGTTCTAGGGTCACAGATTGATACCATTTGTGACGGCTAATTTTGTCATATATTAGTTGGTCAACGCGTCGCGTTAACTACGAACAGTCACAAATGGTGGGCCGAAGAACAAGTTTAGATGGTTGTTTGTGACGCCACAGAATCGTCATGTATAGTTTTTTAGATTAAGTGACACTTATATTTAGTCACATTTTGTAACATATTTAGTGACAACACACTGGTATTTCATCACAGCACACAAAAGCATAATACACAGATATCATCCAAGCCATCATCCAAAGGATTGACATTACAATTCACAGATCATTCAGAATTCACAGATTGACATCACAAGTGATAACACAATTTACTGAAGCCCTGCACAATTCACTGAAGCCCTGCAACCATATGTTCCAACCACAAGTGACAACACAATTCACAGAATCCACATAACTATGCATATAGATGTTCCAACCACAAGCCCTGCAACATACTTGTTCAACCACATATAGTTCCAGGTTCCAGGTCCAACACATAGTTCCAGGTTCCAGCAAACATACAAATATAATATGGTGCATAGTTCTGACAAAGTTCCTAGCACAGACTACTTTGAAGCATTGTAGCAAAAGCTTAGGCAAAGGCCTCATCCTCGAAACTGCATTCATACCTCAATCTTTTTGAAGCTTGAGGACAGCTCGCAGCAACGCTTTTGTTTTCTTCGAGTGCGGCCTCGCCGTGCTTGTAGCCGTGCCTCGCAACTCTTCCTCGCTTCCTAGCGACTTCCTCTCTCTCGGCTTGGAGGGTTGCCTCAAACTCGGCTTTCATGCGTGCTTCCGCTTCGCCGTCGCTTCGGCTCTCTATCCTTCTCTCGCCACCATTAGTTCCTACATAAAGAGAATGCACTTATTAACAAGGTCGTAGAACAAGATCTTTGAAATAGAACAAGGTGCATATAGAACATAATATAGAACAAAATAATCACATGCGATACAGGAGGCATAATTTTTAGTATTACCGAAGCCGTATCGATGGGCTATGTAGGACCTAGAACCGCTTTTTGGTGAAGCCGCACCTTTGATCCGTTTTGTTTGTTCTTCTCGCATTTCACCTACACCAAAAATGCAAAATAAACTTTTAATTCATATGCATAGTGAATTTGGCTCCAGTAGGCTTGGCTACCTGTTGCCTAGTAAATTTGGTAGGCGAGCGCGGTGGCGAGTTGCGGCCCGCCATTTCGTTGTCTTTTGCTTCTTAAGGTGAGTTCCTGGAACCATCGCTCCTACCTACCAAGAGAAACATGCATCTTATCAATAAGGAACAAGTGCAAAGTACAATAAGTAATTACAATGAAGTTCATGATTGAAAAGACTGACACAATAATTGTTAGTTGCCCTAGTAATGCATCTTACATTAGTAAATTGATGAAGAGGGCAAGGTCGGATGTAGTATTTTTAATAAAAGGAAACCATCAATGTCCAAGCAATGGTCCAAATGGAATTTAAAATTCAGCATTTACTTGGTTCAAAAAATGTAGGACAAGATCCAAACTGGAGTTCTAATTCGGGGCATGGGATGTCTTCACCTCTCCGTCAAATTAGTATCTAACACATAAATTGTTAATTCTTCATTTTCTTGAAAAATACTTACGTATACTTCGACGAGATCTCACATTAAGCATATAAGCTGCGAGCTAGACTACTGCAATGGTTCTCGTGAATTAAAATTCCTGGATCTTGACTGCCTTTCGGCTTCAGACAATGAACGTGCATCAGGCCTACAGTTTTTTGTGCATGTCAAGGTATACACAGAAATGGCTGCGAGAAGTTATCAGTTTAATTTTTTATCAACTCCTTGACACTTCTCAGAGAAAAAAGGAAAACTCTAGGCATAGCTTGTATAAGTGGATTATCAGGAGACATGAGCATCATTGCATTAACTAGGATATATTTCTAGAAGAACACGCTCCAGAGCACCCACAGAAGCACATACATGGATTACAATCGACACAACTACATAATAGGATTGACATCAGCAGAAACTCCACACACTAGGACGTGTTCACAGCAAGCTTTACGGATCGGTAGTCTCCAAATCAAATCGAGACACAAGGATCTAAGAAACATCTGACTAGCAAAGATCTGACTGGCATCCAAGAACAAGTACAAATGTCTTGCGCATTTCATCGAACATCTAGACGGTGAACATCTAGACGGCGTGCACCCACCATGTATCAAGAAGAAGGCATAGGGAGGACCAAGAAGAAGGTAGAGGGAGGAAGCAGAATCCACAACTAATGAGGCAAATCCTATGAATTTGAGTTGAGACCAATAAGCACGGTGACAAGAACAAGAGCAAGATTCCAGCTTTCCGCGAATTCAATCTGCGCAGGCCCAAGCTAAGCAAAGCAAAGCAAAGATGGTGGAGCGGAGCACAAAATCTGGCATGCGCATGGGACGGAGGGGGGAATCTCCAGCCTCTTTTTGTGTGTGTGTGTGTCTAGCGCAAGCACAAAGATAATAATAGTTGGTGCGAAGGAAATCACAGGAGCAGGGAAGAAACTCACCGGAGCGGGCCCTTTGGACCTCCTCGACGTCGGTTGCCGCGACGTTGGCCTCGGCGCTTGCGGGGGTTCGAGCGAGAGCGGTGCCGGTCCTCAAAGAGCCGAGCCGGGAGGGTGAGGTGAGCCAGGAGGAGGAGTTGGTGGGCGGGGAAGGCAGCGGCGGGGAGGCGGAGACGGAGGAGAAGAGGAGGGAGGTGGTGATGGAGTCGAAGGGCCGGGCGGCGTCGGCGGGGACGGCGCGGGCGTCGGAGGTGGGGGGGGGGGGTGAGTGGCGGCGGGGGCGGCGCGAGGGTTTGCACGGGGTGGCGGCGGTGGAGCCGCGAAAGGGTTTGCGCGGTGGTGGGCGCAAGGATTGGGGATTTTCCCCCTTAGTCCGTCCGGGCAAGAGGATACGACGAGGGGGTGCTTCGGACGGCTTGAGCGGGAGGTGGGGTGGGTCCCATGTGTCGGCGAGCGGGACGGCGCGGGGAAGAGGCGGCGCGCGGTAGCGAAAATTTTGGCTCGACTAGTGGCCCCGGGTTGTCGGTTGCCGATCTCGTCTTGGGCCAAAGCTCATGTTAGATGCGGCGGGTCCACTTGTCAGTGATTGTTTGAGTTCTATTTGATTTTAGATGGATTTTTAGGCCTAGTAAACGATTAAAAATGGAAACAATGTTTAAAACAAAAATGTACAGCTCCTCCAAATGTACATTATCTGTTCTGGATATTTTTTCATTTGACCTTTCTTGGCAATTTAAATATGAAAATTTCAAAATTTAAGGTATTTGGACTTGAAATTGGTGTACTAAATACTTTCAAAATAAAAAGTGATGAACACAAAGTTTGCGTAGGTCAATTATTTAAGTATCTAAACATGACAACGATAATTAGTCATAATAAGGTAGTTACAAGCGTCACAAAAAATAAACCGACAGCCGTCTCCTGGCGTTGTACAATATGTGACGAAATTTCCTGCCTTTATGTGACCACAAAACCAAGTCGTCATAAAATAAAGTGGCTCTCGTCAAATTATGACGACACAAAAATTTTCGTCATAGTATGTTACATTATATGACCAAATGTGACCTCGTCACAATGAATTTTGTCATAAAATGACAGATTTCTTGTGGTGATAGTGTTCTACGCCGATTTTCAATAAATGTTAATTTGATTAATGATTATTTCATATGTTCTGTAAATAAAATCTAATTAGTGTTACACTTCGGTTTTTCATAAACCAAATGTTAAATTGCTTAATATTTAATTAACTTTTCCAATTAAAAGTTAATTAGGCTTTTGCACCGTCTTTTATAATAAATGTTAACTGGACTAATGTCAACATGCATGTGCTTTCTAAATAAAGTTTGTTTAGCTCAACACGTCACATGCTTTAATTCGATTAGTTGTTCCAATCTTTCTAAAGTAATGTTTAATTGGCATAATTAATACATGAACAATTATAAATAAAATTTGACTAGGTTCTTTACACTAGTTTCTTCAAATAAAATTTAATCTGAATTAATGCCTACATAGGGTATTTTATTTCTAAAATATCCTTTACATCTATTTTGTTAAATTAAAATGGATCTAAGCTTATAGTCTTTCATATGCATAAATGCAAATAATCATTAGACATTGTCTGTCAGCTATATATCAGTTTTCATTGTTTCCTAGCTAGTAAATCCTTTTGCTAGTTGTCTCTCGATGAGTCAGCTACGTTCTTTTAATTCTTTGTGATCCAATCTTTAACATCTACCTAGTTCATGAATCAGCTATGTTCTTGTGTCTAGTCTTCCGCAACTATCTTCTTTTAGAGCCAATCTTGTTATCTCCTCTACCAACATCAGTTAGCTTACCTTTGTTTAGTGTTGTTCTTTCAGTCTAGTTCTCTTCATAGACTAGTTTTCCGAAGCCACCTTAAGGTTTTCTGGTGGGTTTGATAGTTCGTTTGTGTCGTTCTCGTTCGTTTCACCTTAACCTTGTGCGTTAGTGTGTGTATCACCTGTTACTTGTTTTAATATCAAAGTTGCATGTTAATCTTGACTAATATTTATTCCATTACTTTTCCAAATAAAAGTGATTTTAGGTTCTATTCCGGTTTTCTTTAATCATGATGTAAATTGGTTAATTCCTATTTTTTAACTATTTTTTCTAAATAAATATGTCTAGTGTTACATATCGTTTTCATAATAAAGTTAATATGCTTAATGATATTATAACTATCTTTTCAACTTTAATATGTTTAGTTGAACACGCAATACAAAGTTACTTGATTGGATATCTTGCACGTGCTTAGTATTTCTAAAATAATTGTTAATTTGGTATAACTTATACTTGAACATTTGCAAATAAAATATGATTAGGCTTATCGTGTTTTCTTAATTAAATATAATTTGATTTGAAATATTCTTGCCACACGATTTTGTAATCAAAACATATGAAGCACGTAGCCTCTTGTTGTTTGATAATAATCTTTCGATAGCTTCGACCTTAGTTTTGTCTTCAACATTCTTTCGTCGTTGCATAACCATAGAATCGAGTCTATCCTTTAGTGCGCTCTTTTGAAACTTTCTTTTGATTAGTGCATTGTTCTTAGTTGCACTTGTTTGTTTCCTTTGTATGTTGTGCCCGATGATTGCTTCGAGTAGAAGAAGGATCGTTGTTTGTTGCTTTGAAGATGAAGAGTTCCAAGGAAGCAAGAGATGAAGAGAGAGCAGTAAGAGTAGCTTTTCGTTGGAGAAAGGCAAGTGTCCCTAACCACCTTCTACCTATGCTTATTTACAAGAATACTTTTGCATTAATTGGAACATGGAGAACCACCCAGGAAAACAGTACTACCACAAGACATATGGCTCTGTCTTGGCCAATTAATTAGAAACTTTAGTATGTGATATGCTTTACCTGAAAGGGGTTGGGGGCTGACGGGAGATGGTGTATAGACCTGCTCTAGGTACCCGCTAGGGAGCTTTATGCGCTGCACTGATCAGGTAACCTAGAGAGCAGCCCATGCTAGGGGATCTTTGTAAAGGCCTCGTAGGGTCCCTATGCAATCACACCTCCGTAGTGTGGTATGTTGTCTTGCAAACACTGCATGGTTGGGTCTAAAGTTCTTCGGGACTTTTACACGACTTGTGGGAAAAGATGTACAACCTCTTCAGAGTGTAAAACTAATCGATTAGTCGTGCTCACGGTCAAGAGCGGTATGGACCCTCACATGATTAATTAAACTTAAAGATGGTCTTTAAATTGCTTTTTGGTTATTTTTTTGTTGCCTTGCCAAGTACCAACCATAAGTGTACTCATCCTTGCTTACTGCTGCTCAAAAGCAAGGTGTGAAGCTGTTGAAGATGCTAGGCGTACGCAACCCCCAGTCTATTGCTTGTAGAGTTTGGCGCCTTCGTTTCCAGTGTTGAGCTGTATAACTCTGATAAAATAGTAAGTTTGTTTATGTTTTTAATACGTGATAGTGTTGTTGTTATTCACTTATGTCTACTATATGCATGAAACTTGATCCTGACATCCATATAGGTATGCACTTGGTTTGTTTTTTTTCTAAAACCAGGTGTGATAGTCATATTTTTCCTGTGGGATCAAAATGGATTTTCGTCCGTAAAAGGAATGAAAACAATGAGGTGGTGAGATACAAAGCGAGGCTTGTAGCATAAGGGTTCACGCAGAAACCCGACATCGATTTCGATGAGACATATTCTCCAGTTATGAGTGGTATACCATTCCGATATCTAATATCATTGATAGCACAAAAAGGTCTATCCATGCATCTCATGGATGTAGTGACAACATATCTATATGGGTCACTAGATTCGGATATATATATGAATGTTCCAGAAGGAATTGATATCCCAAACAAGAATCATTCACGCAACATGCATTGTGTAAAACTTCAAAAGTCATTATACGGCTTAAAACAGTCGGGAAGAATGTGGTACAACCGACTAAAGGAATTCTTTCTTTGGAAGGGTTTTTCCAACAATGATGATTGCCCATGTGTATTCATCAAGAAATCCTCAACTGTATTTTGTATATATATATATATATGTTGATGACTTCAATATCATTGGAACTCAACAAGATATAGATGAAACACGCAACCATCTTAAGATGGAATTTGAAATGAAAGATTTGGGTAAAACCAAATTTTGCTTAGGTTTACAACTTGAGCATCTCCCAACAGGGACTTTAGTACACCAGTTTGCTTATATCCAAAAGATTCTACAAAAATTCAATATGGATAGATCATATCCATCCAAAACACCTATGGTTGTACGCTCTCTTGAAATTGATAAAGATCAATTCAGACCTAAAGGTGAAAATGAAGAGGTATTGGGACCAGAAGTTCCATATCTCAGTGCCATTGGAGCGTTGATGTATATCGCAAATTGCACCAGGCCTGATATTGCATTTGCGGTAAACTTGCTAACTAGATACAGCGCTGCTCCAACACAACGCCATTGGGCGGGAGTTAAGAATATCTTAAGATATCTCATTGGCACAATAGATCTTGGATTATTTTACAAAATTAACCAAGATAAAACATTAATTGGATACTCAGATGCTGGCTATTTATCTGATCCCCATGAAGCCAGATCTCAGACAGGTTTTGTATTCTTACATGGTGGAACGACTATTTCATGGAAGTCACAAAACAGACTCTAATAGCCACATCCACAAACCATTCTGAAATAATTGCATTATTTGAAGCATCACGTGAATGTGTATGGCTTCGCAGAATGATTAAGCACATATAACAATCATGTGGTATAAGTTCAATTATGAAACCTACCATAATGTATGAAGATAATGCTGCTTGTATTGCACAAATGAGAGCAAGTTATATAAAGAGCAATCTTACAAAACATATGGCTCCTAAATTATTCTATCCTCATCAACTACAGAAGGTAGGACCGTAGGAGAGATAGAAATCTTGAACTAAATCTTATGATAATCTTGCAGATTTATTCACAAAATCATTACCAACATCCTTATTCCAAAAATACGTTTTTGGGATTGGTATGAGACAACTCAAAGATTTGCAAGAATCAGGGGAGACTATCTTTGATATAACCTATATAAATAATCATCTGATTAGTATACTTTTTTTTTCCTATATGAGTTTTTCCTCACAAAGTTTCTCATAAAAGGTTTTAATGAGGCAACAACAATACAAGACCATATCTTATATCACCTATTTTTTTCCATTAAGGTTTTAAAGGTGATATACAAGACATATGTCATATCTTCTGTTTTCTCTATAAGAATTTTTAAGAATATATAAATTCTTTCTCATATTTTCCTATTAGGTTTTGGAGAAGGATATCCAAACATGATCCTCAGATCATTATTCTTTTTGATGAGTTTTTCCTTACCAAAGGTTTTCTCATATCTAACAAGACAATAATGCCATGTCATTTTCTCCTAATATTTTCCCACTGGGTTTAAAGAAGTTTTAGTGACATATACATACAAATTGGTTTCTCCTCAAGATTTTCCCATAGGGTTTTGGGAGTTTTACAAGATAATATCCAAGGAAGATTGAAGTCAAATTACATCAATATCTCATGAAGCTATTGATCAAGGGGGAGTGTGAAGAAATAATTAGTGGTACACCATCTATTAGTCTCGTATTGCTAATGGACGATAGGAGGGTGAGTTCCTCCCAATAAATATGGACCACACCCTCGTGAAAAGGGAAGACTCTCAAGTAGCAGTCGCGCCGCCAACGCTTTCTCCTCGTCACACTCGTGGACCTACCAGTCCGGCGTGCGACGCTTCCTTCTCTGTACGTGTGGATACCTTACAGGTGCTGCATCTGGAGCACTTGGGTCAGACGAGCCACACATGAAGGACAAGAAGGACGTGAGCAACTGCACTATCTGCTACCATCGATGCGTTCGTCTACATCGAGATGGTTCTGTTGCATCTGCGCGTTTAGTGGTAATCCCGTGATTTATAACAACTGGTTTATGGGTAGAAAAAATTTATTTTGCGCGCTGTGTAGCCACCCGTATCCCTTCACCCTCTATATATATATATATATGGCCAGCGCTATTCCATACCCAGGGTATGGAATATTATTCCATACCCGAGGAAACCATCGCAGCCCCGGCGCGACCCCTTCCCCGGCTCCTTTTTTTTTTGCCCCGTGTCGTGACGCGAACAGAACCCACCCAATCCAACCGCTTCGTGAAGCCGAGACAGAGAGAGAGGCGCAGCGAATCCAGGTCGCGGTGGTGGCCGGCCCGGCGAGCGGCGGCTCTGACCAAGGGGTGCGCGCGCCCGCAACGAATCGCCCCATCCGCACCCCGCGCCGCGCACCCCCCCTCCCTCCGGCCGCCAGATCGAAGGCCTGGCGCTCACCTGACCGCGAGGAAAGGGTCTGGCCATGGAGATTTCCTGCTCCCGTGGACTGAGTTGACCCTATCAGGCAGTGAGGCAGGGTCCAGGGCTGGGTTCTTCCCTTCATTGCTGCTATGAATCGGAGGAGGTTGGAATTTGGTGGGGCAATTGACGAAGACGGCGATGAAATCCAGCCTGAGCATGATGGCGCGGGAGGAAGATTGGCGCAGGTGGGGCCCTCAGCGGTGGGTCAAAAACCTACTGCAACGGGTCCAACCTGCTCATCGGGACAAAGGGCTGTGCTGCTTGGCCATGGATTCAAGACGCCGCAAAGGGATTTGGGAGGGAGTCATGAAGCTGCATCGGCGAGTGAGAAGATGCTGTACCATGCGATGTGCACGCCGCCGAGGGTGTTGCGAGTGCAAGGTGAAGATGGTACCAGCGTCTCCAGTTTGTCTGGGCGGATGTTGCTGAGTCCGCAAGGAACGGGAAGCAGCTCTGCAGGTGCTACAGGCAGGGGAATGCTGACGCCTGTAGATTCTGATAGAGCAGCAGGGGTTGGAACACCTGAGGAGGGGCTACGGTATACTCATGTAAGTTGTTCTTTCTTTAGTTGACCAGCATGATTAACATGAAAGGAGAACTTCAACCTTGGAGTCATGGTTACTGAATGCATTGCGAATCAATTTTATTTGTAACATGGTCACCAACAATTAGGTAATCTACACTAGGCATTTCAGTGTTGAAGTGGGAAACGGATACTGTAATTCGTAATTATGTCTAGCTCCTGAGGAAAGGATCATTGATTTGTATTGCACAATTATTCAGTAGGCATTAATCTGTCACATAGATCTGCTTAGCATATGGCAACAGGCTAATAAATGTACAATGTACCTAAAGAATTTAAATGAGCTCACAACTGCAGTTTTTTAATGGAGCCGTTAATGAATATAGATGAAAATACTAAACTGAATTGAAAATGTGATGTCGTTTCTCAATCGAAATACTACACAGCCGGATCTGCAGATTGATTGAAATAAACTGTAGGGTCCCTTTGGTATCATGGGCAATGAGTGTATGTTACAGTAGGGTTTGTTGTTAGTGATCTGACTCCCTTGATTGATTTTTCCAATAATGGGCATTTAACACCAGAATGGAGGATGCGACGAGTAATACAAGATTACTTTTTTCTGTAATGACTTCTGTGTTTGGCATGTTTTGTTTCTGAGTTTCAGTAGCAATTAAGTATAATTTCAGTGATTTTAGTACTAGAATTTTACTCTTATCAATTAGCTGTTAAAGAATTATGCATGAATGAGTGTAACACACTTCAGAAGAGCACACTACGCATAAAGGATGAGCATTCAGTACATAAAATTTTTAATGCGTACGCATCCCCCATTTTAAATAGAACTCTAAATGAGAATACATGTAAATTGTTCATTGAATTGAAGATGTCAATCAAGCACAGATGATGAACAATTCATGAAATTGCTGTTTGCAAAAGAGTATGGTAGAGTCGAACATCTATATACAGGATGGAGTTGACTAGTTGATTGTGGTTATGTAGAAAGTTGACATCCGGCCAGAGTTCATACCAAGGCGGGGCATGAGGTTCAGAACAGACAATGAAGCCAAATGGTTCTTCAGACGGTATGCTCTACACGCTGGTTTTGGTTTCAACATGGGGAACAAGAAACCGTACTCCCGGATTATTAGGTGTTGTTGTGAGGGAAATTGGGAATTCTATAAGAAGGATACAGGTTCTCCTCGGGTGAGGAACAAGACTTCATCAAAGTCCGGATGCATGGTCAAGATGAAGCTGAGCTACGAATATGATCGGTATCGGCAATTGGATGCAGCAGTTATAGATTATGTGAACCTTGTGCACAACCATCCCTTGCTTTCACCTGAAGAAGCCAAAAATCATAGGTCCCATAAGGTAAAAGATCCAGGTTTTCTGCAGTATATTGATCAGTTGCAGGAGTCTAATGTCCCACCAGCGAGTGTCAGTAACATAATTAGGGAGATGCACGGAGGAGCAGGAAATGTTCCCTTTACAGAGCGTGACCTACAAAATTGGTAAGTCCTGTTGCTGCAAGTATGTAGTAGATAATTTGGCACACGATGGTATTGATTGTTTGTTTCGAATGTGCAAACAGGAGAGCAGCGAATGTGAGGGAGGAAACTGCAAATGACATTAACAAGTTGCTACAGTTCTTCGCAGATTGCCATTCCCAGAACACTCAGTTTCGGTGGGCACCGAAGCTTGACAGCAATGGAGAAATGCACAGCTTATTTTGGAGTCATGCGAGCATGCAAGGAGAATATGCAGATTTTGGAGACGTGATAACTTTTGATACCACTCATAAAACAAACATCTATGAAAAACCGCTTGCAATATTTGTCGGTGCCAACCATCATCTACAGAACACAATATTCGGTTGTGCTTTGCTTGGAGATGAGAAACAGGACACATTCGAGTGGGTGTTCCAAGCCTTCAAAAAGTGCATGGCTACAAACAGGACTAGATGCATACTAACTGGTAAGCCCCATTGAAAGAAGTAATCCGTTGTGATTTATGCTGATTGTTCAATGGATTCACAAATTAGTAATAATGGTCATGTTAAAAATTTGCACAGATCAAGACAAGGCGATGGAAGGGGCAATAGCTAAAGAGTTCCCTGGGGTTAGGCATAGGATATGTCGATGGCATGTGGTCAACAAGGTGATGCCCAACCTGAATGTGTTGTTCAAGGAGCACGCAAATAGGGACTTCAAGGAAAGGTTCAACTCTGTCCTGAATCACCCTCTGACTCCGGTTGAATTCGAGACAGCATGGGATGAACTTGTAGCTGAGTTTGGACTTCATGATGATGCAACAATGCAAAGTTTGTATCAACAGCGGCAAAGTTTTATACCGGCATATTTTAAGAATGAGTACTGTGGAAGGATGGCATCAACACAGCGCAGCGAATGCACAAATTTCTTGTTAAAGAAGGGATTTGTGAACAAGAGGACATGTTTGCATAGGTTTGCAAAACAGATGATGAATTTCATGCATACTAGGATGATTAAGCATTCCACAGAGACATATCTAGCATCGGTAAGCATACACGTAGTTAATTCTGGACAAAGTGAACTAATTTGAGCATCCGATCGAATAAATAAATGGTAATGCATTATTCTAATATGTTAACGGTGTAGAGCAAGACCCTGTCGAACACGAAGTGGAAGTTTGAGATCCAACTTTCAAAGTTGTACACTCGGGGTGTATTCAAGGAGTTTGAGGAAAGGATGGTAAATGCCACTGCATATGGATTTGCAAATGGCCCGAGAGGATGGGGAGCATGACTACCCGGTATACCACACAAATAAGCACAAGAAGATAACTCTGGGGGCAACACCAGTTCAAGGTTAGAGTGGATAAAGAACTGGAGGATTACACGTGCGAGTGCAAGGAGTGGGAACACATAGGTACTACAGTGGGGCGACTCATGTGAGGAATTTTATTTACTAATCTTGAGATTGCAGATGATCATGAAATGTATTCATGCAGGTCTATTCTGTGTGCACCTGTTGCGAGCATTCATGCAGCTCCAAGTTGAAAAAATTCATGTGCGCTACATTCCAAAACGGTACACGAGGTTTGCAAGGAAGGATGTGGGGTTTGACAGGTGCGATTTGCGGCAGATAGGGGAAGACGGAAACACGCAGAGCTATAGGACTACCCTGTTGATAACGAAGGCTATGCAAGTAGTGCGGGCTGGGAATATGTCAGACCGAGCCTGTGAGAGAGGCTTAGAATTGTTGGACACAGCCTGCAAGGAATTGCAACGGATACCACCCGACATTGGGCCAAGTGCTAGAAAGTGGGGGAAATCTCCAGCATCGGTTGAAGATGATGCAAATTTAGGAGGTTTCAACTGGCAGGTAAAATTAGATTGGGAGAAAACATGTGATTTTCAAGGAATGACATCTAATTTAGAGATTAAGAAAAGGCACGATCTCTGTTGCAGGCTGGGGATGACTCTATGGAATGTGCGGAAGATGTTGTAGTCCGTGGAAGGATAGAACGAAGTGTTGGACCGGAGGCACAGGTACGAGGTTGAAATTTTTGCTTCGTTTTGTGGGATGCAGTTAGCGTTCAGAGAAACATTTTAGTTGCAAAAATCTGGTCGTGATAGTTTGATATATGGTAGATGGTAATGTCCTTAAATGAATCGCTAACAAAATAATTATGAAAAAACGGGATGAGCATTTCAGTGTGGACTGAAAAGACAACTGAGTGGGTGGAAATTGGTAGATAAACTAGCAGTAGGCTAGTAATGAATTTTTTATGGAAGGAATATCTGCTTAAATGATTTAATGATTGCAAAAAAAAACCATGTCGTAGCTGATCCATGTAATGCAAGCAGACTGGTAGTAAAGGATACGACAACATGTCAGATTGCGAATCTTTTCATTACAGTTGTGCCTGTTTTATCATTTGGCTACTGTGTGACACTAAACCTGACACCCAAAATTACTACTCTATGGTATGAAGTAAGTAGCATGTAACTGATATTTAATTGTAAGAATGAGAACTTGAAGGTACAACAGGATGGTAATATAAAAGGAAAATTGAAGGTTGACATGATCGTAATAATGGGAAATGTTGTTAGTGGACGTCAACTGCTAAAAAAATATTAAATACAAGGGCTGCTGGTGTTAGACGGGTTAAAGAACAAGTATGAAATTTGAACACTTTCAAATTGATGCAGGAAAAGCACGGCAGCAATGCGGACATAAGCAGGGGTCCGCCGATGCATGCGAAACCAAAGGGAAGAAAGGTGACGAAAACAGAAAAGCAGTCAGCTACACTTGGAGCTAAAGGTCCAAAATTGGGGACGAGAAGGTGTCACGAGTGTGGCAAGTACACAACACATAACGCCCGGACATGCCCAACTTTGCCACACAACCAGAAACGACTTGAAGCTATGAGAAGCAAGAGGGGACCAGGGAGGCCACCAGGATCTGCGAACAAGAGTAAAGTTGCTCGACAGGCGGAGCATACTGAGGGCGGCAGCGAAAGGCCAAGAGCACAAGAGAGTGTGACCCCAACGAGACTTAGCGACGAGTTGAGTAGTGGATCCGAAGACCATGTTGATATGGACATTGACTGTTAACAAGAAAATGTGGGTCTTGATTATGTGTTGTCAAGTTTGTACATAGTGGTGTTATTAGGATTTACAGGAGTACGAATATTGGTGTGATTGATTTAGCTTGTTACGTACTTGTATTTGTTTGAAACAATTTAATGTTCAGCAAACAGGGAAATCGTAATGCATTATTACATAATCGACTTTGATTTACTCTATCTTTGGTAGCAGTATGTATAACTGGCCATTTATGTATATTCTATATCACATTTGTACCTCCAACTGTGCCAACTTCTAAAGCACTACTAACAATGCAAACTAAGTTCAGTGCCTCAGTCTACATTTCTTCCTTTACATATACATTTTGTTGTCTGAGCAATGGCCAAGGTCTGAAAACTTTCAAACTGCTATGATCTATTAAAGCATCCAAATATTAGATCCCTTTGTCCATTCCTTTGTCATAGCACAGATAACAAGTAGTTTACATTTCAGTGATAATGATTTTATTATTTTTATTTCCCTTAAAGGGGATCCACAAGATATGTGCTACCACTTTCAGTAAGGTTTTACCTGGGAGGGTAACAGGTCTCTTGTATGCCGCTTGGGTGGATCATCGTGACTCTTATGCTTCAAAACAATAGGACTTGGTGATACAAGACTCAGAACCTGTGACACGAATAATTCTGACAACGGTACTTCAACTTCACCTGAGCTAAATGGTCTTGGAGGTGACGTAGCAGTGACAGCCTTTGCGGACCTGTCCTTTGATATACCTATGAAACCGCTCAAGGATCTTGGAATTCATGCCCACGCATTTGTCTGTGCTGGAAAATATTGGTAAATTAACTGATTGTGATATACGAAAATTTCCTCTTACCAATTCCCTGCAGACATTCAGAAGTTATGGGTGGTTTGGTGTAGTTGTACCAACAAGATTGTTTCGCAAAGAGGTTTGCCATTGACATTCTTCAGTTGTAGCATTTAAGTTATCAATGAGGCACGTTTTTTTGTTTCCTAATTTATGCTAAACAAGTGTTTCTTTTCTTGTCCAAGAGCTTACCTCGCACAGTGTAAATGATAAACTGTATGTACTGGGCTTGGATTTGATGTTGGGACTTGTAAAGCACAAAACAAAAGGGAGGTGGTTGGGAGCCTCAGTTTCCATTGCTGATCACAAGGTTCTAGACTGAACTTGGTGCAACTATGAATAAATATCTGCTGCGTGAGTAAGCTAATGGTAGGCGTAGAACTCTTCAGGTGCTTTGAATTTATCATTTGGTGTTACCCTTATTATTTATAAATTTAATTGTACTTTTTTTGATCCTCACTTTCTTTTACCAGCCCAAGTAAACTGAAGAGTCCCATGACATTTTGGTTATTAGGCACTCCAAGGATGGACTGATGGAGTGAGTGTGAGTATGAGTGTAAATTTGCTGCATGGAAGCTTAACTTAACATGCTTTTTTCTGCCCTTGTCCAGATGAATTACTGCTACATCAAAAAACATTTTGGACATGACGGGGAATACAGGCATACGGTTTAACTTCTCATAGCCCCAATTTCTTTGGCAGCTGCATCACATATGAATGGAGGAGCGTGTCTAGTGTCTAGAATGATGGATCAAGCTAGCCCACACCAATGAACTAGTGGGACAGGATATTTACCAGTTTGCACCGAATATTTTCCTGCTAAACTAACATACTTACTGATGTGAACTCCAGAGGTAGCCCCTTTATTTGCCATACATATATGTGTTGGACTAGATCTTGTTTGGACGAGTACAGAGGGACAGAGCCGTCCTCCTCATTCATTAATATTCTGGAACAGTTATGCTAGTCATTTCAAACTCATAGTGTGAAATTTCTGTAGTCTGGAGCCTGGGTTGGACTGCGATTCCAAAGGGGATGGGGACATTTGTATCCACGTGCTATGTACTGCTGACGATTTGAAAATTTCAGGTCAATGTAGTTCTTTTTTTTAGTGAGTGTGTGTGTGTGTCCATTGACAAAGTAGATGCGACTTAATTTTGTTAGTAATTGAGGTGACGACCTTGTCAAATTATCAAGTACATATATGTATGTAGTGACTATGTACTCCAGATAGAATAACTCCTAATTCTCGTATCGTGTACAACAAACAGATATCTGTAGAGGGAGAATAAATTGAAGAATTATTTGGTTTTTTAAAAGGGTGTGTCAAGATGTCCAAATATTTATGGAACAAAAGACCGAGCTGGAGGAAAGAGATAATAAAATCAGAGGACGAAACAAGAAGCATGAAGTCGACAACTGATATTTACACTGTTAAACGTTGCTTTCTTTAAGAATTTTGAAAAATAGAAACAAGAGTCAGAAGAGGAATTGATTAGTTGCGTACCAAATAGATAAAGTGGCATGAGATTAATTTGCATGCATCGTCGTTCGACCAAATTTCAGTTAAGGTGTCTCGTGCGTCATAAGTGCTAGTGATCGACATCTTTGAAGTACTACCAGGAACCTGCTGTTGTGTTGTCTGGAAATCGAATGCACATGATTTTGACATTTTGGCTTGAGCCAAATAAAAAGGTCGTAGCAAAATTACCGCTATGATTCACTGAAGCTGTGAACACACATAGAAAGTACTGCTCAATTGCGTTTTTTTGTACAATGTCCACCATAGATAGAGCAGGGGGGAAACCAATGCCAGAGAAGCTGCAGTAAAAGAACCTTATTACTACAGGAGTAGGGAACACTTTTACCCAAGTAAAGCTGTTACCAGGAGCTGCGAATATAAAAATGAGATGTACAGTACTCGGGGTACATGATATCGAGGAAGGGGGGGCTATGAAGCACATAACGCCCAATGAGGGAAGGATTTGCTTAAGAAAAAACATACCACAAAATACATGACGGTTCGGCTATGAAGCACATAACGCCCAATGTGGGAAGGTTTTTTTGAACAAAAAACATAACACAAAATACATAACGGTTCAGCTGTAATGAGGGAACTGCACATGTACACGACACATTACAACAAGTGAAAAACAAATGGGAAAAACCAGCAATTGTACATCACATCTATCCCGACGTGTTCAAGGTTTTTACATGGGGATGAATGAGTGGAGGAGGGTGGGTACTAATAGAAGTAGGGATGGTGGTCGTCGACACGAAACTGAAGTAGTTCTTCAGGCAGCTCGCCGCAAACTTTGTTCTCCGAGTGGTATGTCAAATAATACAACATCTCGGCACGCAACTCTTTTGGACGACCCTGCAGAATGAAATGCATGAGCACGTGGAAATGAATGCAGATTAGCAATACAAAAGTCAAATAGGTTATCTTACAGTATCAATATTAGTCTGTATTGTTCCGTGGCCGTCTCCATCGTACCACTCGAGGAACTTCATTGCAAAGAAGAGGCTATCAGACAAAGATTTCTGAATAGGAACCTTCACTTGCACGTGTCTCCAGTTCTTGAAGCACACAAACTTGTGCGGAGCTGCCATAGACATCGCATCGGACAGACGGCTAATTATTTTTTTCCCCAATAGACCATGGTATGCCTGCCATCTATTTAAGCCCCCCAGTTTGTAGTCCATGGAATCTAGGACATCGATGCGAGTATGCACAAAGTTGACACAATATACAGTCCAATGATCCTGGTGAATGACAGGCAGGAGAATCTAAAAAAAAAGGGAAAGATGTAAGATTATTACATCAAATTGACCTTAGAATGCCTAGGGGGATACTAGAAAAGGTGGTATAAAAAGTTCAAGCACATGTACCATCTTGGCCCTCTTTAGGTCTGTAAAGGGGAGGCACACTCGAATGGCTGCAGCAGCAGCAACGTCACTGTATTTACGAACAGCAGTGTACCTTCGAGAACACTCAACATTAAGAATCGCCTACAAGTGAAAAAATATTGCTCAATGTAGAAACAACTAAAATAGTTAGAAAACTGAAATGAAGGGAACTAAAATAGGGGAAGCAGCGTACCGAAACTTCCGGGCCAAGAAAGATTCTGTATCCATAGCATTCGGGCCTAACAAAATAGTCGTCATAGGTAACACAGTTCACAAAGGCTGACATGAATACCGGATCTGGCAACACATCGTCAGCAAATGAGCGTGCAATGACGCCACCCCTAATTTGGTTAGATCCAGAGTGGATCACTATTGTGCTGGAAAAAAGATACAGGGGTTACGAAGCTAGGGTTTAAGGGAGGAAATAGAAAATGGAGATTTTCTGTCAAACCTTTTGAAAGGAGAGTCGTCCGCACATAGATATCGCAACAAACTCATAGCTCGCCCCACGTCCAGTTGAGGACGTAAGAAAATGCCACCTTTGAAGGGTGAGACATATCTCATAGGCCTGAAAGTGATGCGTTTGCCTACGGGCATATGGGCTGGGGAATCTATGGCAGCAGAGGCATGGGATGCGGTCCGTACAGGTGGAGCTGTGACCAGAGCCACTGCACTGGGTTGGGGGCGTTTGGGCTCAGAAGGCTCACTGTCTTTACCAAGGTTCTCAGTTGTCTGGGATTTATGACGTGCAACAATGAATGATTTGAAATGGAAAAAAACAAGCAAGATGAAGACAATGATTTAAGTTAGCTTCACGCAATGAACGAAGATTAGTGGGTATCGGTGCCACTTACAGCAGGGGATGGTAGGTTGAGCTCGCCAGAGTAAGATGATGTTGGGAGAACTGGACTTCGGGCGCTGCCCTCGTCATCAGGGATGGCATCGAAAATATTTTGTAGTCCTGGGTTGTCAGCTGCAACAGATGGTGTGGGAGTTACAATAAGCCAAATCATCTTCAAAAAAATTATTAGAAAAAATTGGTACATAAGAATTCGATGAGTTCAAAAATGAAAAAAAGCTGAGAACACGACCAGCAATGGGAAACAGCTGCATCATAGTGAGGTGTAGATTAAGATGGCGCAAAACTTATGGCAGAGGCAGTAAAGAACAGTAATGATAGCAATGACGGTATAAGGAAGTGTGAATGGATTAAAAAAAGAAATGTAAGGGCATTGGCCGAGAAAAAAGGTAAATAAATTGATCTTTAAGAAAAAGAGTGGGCACCGCCTTCCGTGGAAGCTTGCTGTTGAGGTGAGGAAAATGGCGACAGGATTGGATTTGGATGTTGGACATGACCTGCAACAGCAGATCAAAACTGTTGTTACACTCACCCTAACTTACAGAAAATTGAAGGGGGGAAACAGAACCAATGGGACCAGGACAAGCAAATTGTACCAACCATGATGCTGGTCAAATATTGTGTAATATGGAGGTGAAATTAGAAGAGTGTCAGGACAGTTACGAAATATTAGCAGAAAACATATGAAAGAGGAGATCAAATGCATAAAAGAACAATGGCAGAGAGAGAAATGAATCTAACTTGGTCCGGTGGGCGAAGAATGGGCACTGCCGCCCCTGGAAACTTGACGTTGCGATGAGGCTATTGGGGAAGGAACTGAGTTTTGTTGCTGGACATCACCTGCAACAGTAGACAATATAATCTAGAGATTTGTTAAGTGCTCAACCGAAATATATTTTTTGTGAGCACAAGTCGATCTACCATTACCAGCTGGAATGTTGACATCTTGACTGCATCCTTGGTTTACCAATGACTGCTCGCCAACGGCGCTATGATCAGTGACCCTTTGTGCATGCACAAGGTCCTCCAATAATGGTCGACACCGACTAGCGAGGTGGTACGGAGCTCTGACAATGTTACCGATACATAGTTGAATGGCACTAGTGTTTTCCTTCAATGTGGAATCAATCTCTTGAAACAACTGATCAAACGCAAGCCGTTGAGGGCCATGGAGGCAACTAAGTGGGCCTGATAGCAGGTCCGTCAGACGACTGATGTGAATGTGAGGCAATTCTGGCAGACCATTGGTTGGGCCGTCGCGGCTAGCGTGGGGAACCCCCTTCGCCGGGGGGCGCTGTCTCGACCTACTGGGTCTAGATGGTACCTAGCATTAATAAATAAATGATAATTGAAATGGGCACAAACTGTACGGGATGTAACACCAGGACTAAAAAATGTGAGCGGATGAAGGACACCCCTGCGTTGCAGCACGCAAATGAAATGAGAAAGTGATAGAAGCTGCAGTATTTTGGTTTTTGGGTTCGTCCGGCAAAAGTGCACTGACCAACATTGGCATGCCATGATTAGAAGCGAATGTCATGCTACCGAATAACACAACCAGTCACTTAAAAAGTGAGCAGTAATAAAATAACTGGAGTTATACACAAGAGAGTAGGAATGGCAGTATTCTGGACTTGTTCTGTTATCACTATAATCATGAAACTTCAGCCTTTGGTCAAAAAAATGAGGAACCAAGTAATGAATTGTAAGGTTGACAGTAGGATACAGGAACAAGGATATTGGATAGTACAATTTGACGTACTTACAAAATACTGAGTACTACTATAAGTGCAACATAAAATGAAAAAGTTTTGTACCTATTCTAGTGCCGTATTGCTGATTTAGGAGATCTGGGAGCATATATATGCAGAGAGTCTTATTACTAGGATGCCCATGATTATCAATTAAACAAAGATAAGTTAGGCGTTTAATTAATATTTTTCAAATCTGTGATCGAAGAATGAAAATAAATAAGTCAGGTTCTGGAGTGTATGAACGAACAGTGTGTATTGCATTGAAAAATTCTAGCAACAGTGGTCTTGGGTTAGTTTGTTGTTGCATGAATTTGAAATGGGGTTAAACACAGAAATTGTGGACCTGAAAGTCATCTTTTCAGGTCGAGACCCGGACAATCAGTTAAATAATTACCATCGGATTCAAGGCTGACAGAGGAAATGGACAAAAAATGAAAGCAGCAATAATGCAGAGTGAGGTCAAACAATATTAGATGTTCACATCAGTCCCAGAGAAATAAAAAAACTGGATTGGCCGTACCTCTCTTTCGCCCTGCGCATCGTAATAATCAGTCATCCGAGTCGACTGCTCAGCTGGGCATTCCATTCGACCTGATAAGCGAGGCGTGGTACGTCGCGTCTTCCTAACATGAGATCCACCGGCTACACCCGAGGGATCATTAGAAGAATTACGCCTTCGTCGAACGGATTTAGTCCTCCCACGTCCAGTGAGGAGGGAGTGCTGGCGAGCGGGCCGGTCGTCGCGCTGCTGCGAGTCCGAAGGAGGGACAGCACGAGCTGCAAAATCAGACCACAACTCGGGGCGTAGAGGAACCTCAAATCTTCGAAGCAAATGATATTGCACAAGGTAAAAACACGTGAACATGTAACGTGGAAAAAAATCTACATGCTGAACGAAACATGCGAATACCTCTCTTGTGTGCTAATGAATGCCATTGTCCTGGGATTGGTAGGCATCCTATCCACCAACCGCTGACCGGTTTCCATCCTGCCATAAAGATTAGTTAGAAAGTAAACCGTAAAAATTAAAAGAGACGATAGAAGAGAGTTTTAAAATTCCAACAGCTAAAATAAACTAATATTTGTCATATGGTGTTCTCACTGGCACATTAATACACAAATATGAAAGAATCCACAAAAAAGAACTTAATATACAGGAAAAGAATGTTGCTGCACGGGACCTGGAAGATGAGCACTGTGGTGCTGAAGACCGAGGAACACCGTCTGAATGGGGGGGCGTTGGATCTACACATAGAACAAATA
This sequence comes from Cenchrus americanus, assembly GCA_947561735.1. Taxonomy (NCBI): domain Eukaryota; kingdom Viridiplantae; phylum Streptophyta; class Magnoliopsida; order Poales; family Poaceae; genus Cenchrus; species Cenchrus americanus. The sequence continues at coordinate 38,034,189 of OX387242.1, read as the reverse complement.
AAAATGTAACTCGGTATGGTCTACAAAGTATGGAAATGAAATTAGAATGTACCGTGGATAATCAGCCTCACCAGAAGGCTCCATTAGTCAACAGGAAGGCAGAATCAACAGCAGACCGGAGAACGAGTACAAAGGGCTGAAACAACTGACATAAAAAATAAAAGGATGGCTGATGAAGCCCTGGTAAACTAGAAGGTAGACCGTGGCGCAGCGGCAATATACGAAAGTGAACCTGCGAAGACCGAACCACCAAGTAAGGTAAAGACAAAACCTCATACTGGGCTTATCAAGCCGGCAATGAATGATTAGTGTCAAAAGAAAACTGAACTGGGAGATATATATGGCAATAAGTACACAAACGCATGTTATAAACTGATAAAAAGTGTCCACAAAAATCCATTCCAATGGAGGGCTCTGAGTAGGGAATTTGTTTCGTATACCACATACAAGCCCGAAGGATATATGATCGCACTGGTGGCATATGCCAACACACTGTCAGACGAGATATCATTCAATTTCAGATTAAAACCTAGGTCTGTTTTTTTTTCTTAAATAAGCAGGAGCTGTGCATCTTTATACTAAAAAGATGTAGAAACAAAGTTTTACACAATGACGAGAGTATGCCATTCAAGGGAATCTAACCATCGTCCATCTAAGCAGTTTATTTCAGGTCAATCCCTAGCATTCATGAGCTCGACAGGTTAAAGGATTCTGGTGATGTTTGGTTTCTGGCATTGTGCTGAAGGTACATCTTGCTAACAAAACGCAGAACAACTCCATTCACACATATGGCATGTATTTATGTGAAGACTGTATGCATCACGCTAGATATTATAATTGGTGGACAAACTTTATGAGGACAATTTGCAGCACCCTTGGCATGTCGTTCCTATGACCTTTCTGTGAAGATGCATACCTAACAGTGCTAAAGCATTGGGGGTAATGACACTACTCTGTCCTTTATAGGGACAAGTGACCATCACAGCAAAACGAGGAGAGAAGCAAGAAATGCCAGATGGAACAGTGATTCAAAGAAAGGTATATGTTGTCAGGAGGCACACAATTGTTGATCTCAAGAATTTTGAAGTTTTAAAGCAAACAGATGCCTTGGTTTTTATCTAATTAATGTTATCACAATTTATATGACAGATGCCTAGGTAATTTCAGAGTGAATGCAGATTACACTGAAACTGTGCTAATCAAACCTACACGGAAAAATTATTATAACAAAGAAAATTACGAAATTATGTAGGCAAGCCGACAATCAAAAGTTTAAGTGTTGAATGCCAGCTGGGATAATTCGTGCGCGTTGCTATGGGCAAAACAAAGTATCACTTGTGGCCACATGATTTGAAGCCTTGAACAAATGAGTTATATTCGCATTGAATTCGGTAAGCACTGAGATTAACTCATTTTAACCATGACATGGATTTGCAAGGGAGTTTCACAAAGCCACATAATAGTGGGAGCCAATTTCTTTGCCGAATGGAAAATTTAAAAGAAACGATCATCAGAACACGGTATGTTCCCTAATAATAAAAGTCAAAACATAATTGGATTTGAGAATTACCAGCTAATAAGTGAATTTAGAACCAACACATAATCTAGGAGCTTATAACAGGACTATGCATACATGTGACTGTGGACTTGTATACATGTGACTACAAAACCAGAAACGCAGATATGTTTTCAATACCATTGAACATATACTATGCAAACAGTACATAGCCCTTGATTTGTATATACAGGAAAAAAATTGCTCACTCCCTGCTCTGTATCAAGGGGCACCATAACCGACCCATGGCTGCAAGGAGGGTGCTGCCGAGCAATTTACTAAGACCTTGGAACATAACCCCCCTGTGGAGCCCCCATTGCATCGTTTTCTATTGGGATTCAATGAAAAATATGGAAGTTTTAGCCAGATTTGTGACATATATACGGTATGGCACTAATACTAAGTTAAAATTCAGTGGCACTAAAGAGGGGGGACTCAAACAGGTTCTTGCAACGATGATTTTGAAACTATTTAGCATTGTTCATTTAAATCAACTAGAACTAGGACCTGTGGCACATGAATGAAACTAATTCAGATCAATTAAACCCTGAGATTAATTATGGAGAAAACAATGTGTGCGTAAAAACACCATGGTTAAGAGCTACAAATATTTACCCAGTAGCCAAATACTCAAAGAACTAAATCAATGAGATTTCGAAGAGGAACTCACTTTGCTCTGGTTAAAGCACATATGATTGAATATCACAGTCCCATAAACAATGACAGATGCAATACTTGCAAGAATTTTAAAGGTCTACGGCCTGCATTCATCTCGCAACTAAAACCTGTTGGAAAAGACAGCAACTTAGGATGAAATAGGTTGCACATGGAATAGAAAACATCCAAAGGAACCCACTAATAAACAGATATGGGATGGTGAAAACCTTTTGTTCAGGCGACGGTGCAGAGGAGATGCAGGGGACAAAGCTCGGCGGCGGAGGGGTGTATGAATGATGGAATGTGGGCCTAAGCTGAAGGGTGCACAAGAGGGTGGGGATGAGAAGTAAAAAACAGGATCTAGGGGATACATATGCAGGTGAGGAAGAACCAAGTGTTGGTACCTGAATCCGAGGAGACTGAAGCGGCGGCGGGCGAGGAGACGAGGCGGCAGCGACAGGATGGACTGCCGGGCCAGCGCTGGGGAACGGGAGTAGAGGAAAAAATGGGGAACGAGCAGCCGGCTGCGAAGGGGAATGGCGGCGATGGTCGGGGTAGGATGCGGCTTGGTGGGCGGCGGTGAGGAGTCGCAGGGGAAGAAGCTAGGGGTGGAGCGAGTAGAGGCCGGCGGTGGAGGGGGTGGGGGGTGGGGGTCGGCGATGGAGGCCGCGGATTAGGGGAGGAGAGAGTGGAGGCCGGCGGTGGAGGGGTGGGGGTGGGGGTCGGCGATGGAGGCCGCGGGTTAGGGGTGGAGCGAGTGGAGGCCGGCGGTGGAGGGGGTGGGGGTGGGGGTCGGCGATGGAGGCCGCGGATTAGGGGAGGAGCGAGTGGAGGCCGGCGGTGGAGGGGTGGGGGTGGGGGGTGGGGGTCGGCGATGGAGGCCGCGGGTTAGGGGTGGAGCGAGTGGAGGCCGGCGGTGGAGAGGTGGGGGTGGGGGTCGGCGATGGAGGCCGCGGGTTAGGGGCGGAGCGAGTGGAGGCCGGCGGTGGAGGGGTGGGGGGTGGGGGGTGGGGGTCGGCGATGGAGGCCGCGGGGGTCGGCGACCAACAAGCGCGGTGGCGCAAAACTACCCAGGATCGTGGGGGAGAGGGGAAAAAAGAACCGGAGAAAAACGGCGGAAAAAAACCCCGGAGCTGGCGGGTGCGTCGGATGCAACGGTGGCGCGCTGGCTGGCTGGGGTATGGAATACTTATTCCATACCCAGGGTATAGAATATAAATACTATATATATATATGTGGAACCAGCTGAGACAAGGATCCAGCTGCATTAAGATGACACAAGCAGTGTGCAAGTGGCTGAAATTTGAATTCGTTTTAAATTTCTTGGAACAAATGGTACTTTGTTATTTTAATACGTGTAGGTTTGTTGGTGGATATACGAATGCGATACGGTGGATGGCAACGAAGTTGCTAAAGAATGACCGTTCACTTTGCCAGGGAACACTATTCTTGGGTCTTTGGCTGACTTAATTTCTTACGTTAGTTGGTTCCTCACAACTTTGCTGACCAGTGACCACTACGAGTACATCATCTTAATATATGTGCCGGAACGATGGTTTTTTCTCTTTCTTATAAACAAAAGCATTGTGCCGTTTATGCTCAGATTGGTTCCTGGAAATTAGGTCCTGAAGTAGTTATTACGTTGGGCCTTTGTTTACAGGTAGAATGAAAGCAATCTGATGCACAATCCGGACTGGACTCTGCTTTTGTGTCAACGGCTCCGGTCCACCCCCAGTCGACTGTACCTTTCGGTCTTGCAGCATTACACTATTACCGACTTGCGTCTTCATTTGCAATTGCCAAACAGAAAATACGGTTTGTCGTTGGACGTTATTATACTATAGTACTTACTACAGTGATGACTCAGTGAGACTTATGTTATCATCACGATAGATACTAACGGATCAGAATGCTACTGAAACGACAAGAAATTCCCTTGGTCCAAAAGAGCACCTCGTACAGTTTCTCTGCTATTACGCACTGCCTAACATCTGCTCCTCCTACTGGGGACTTCTGTCTTTCACGAGTGCCCTCCTATAAATACCTAAGCAAGCTAGCCCACTCCATCCCCATCCCATGCAGCATTAGAGGATTGAAGCGAGATCTGCTCTCCAAGCCCACGACATGGCGCCCTACATCAAGCTTACCGCTGCAATCTTTGTGCTCTTCCTGGTTGCACAAGGTAAGCACAAGCATTCAGTGTACTGATCACATTGCAAAAGGAAAACAATTATAAAAATAATGCCAGCCAGCCCTGAATTTTGGCGACGAGCAAGTGAAAACTAGTTTCGTAGTAAACAAAAAAGAAACAGTGATGTTTCGACGTGCTTTTCTGTCAGTCTATTTTATTTCCTGAAAAACTTCACAATCCTTCTGCTGTTGATATCGACAGTGGAATGCCAGGGGTGCACGCCGTCGAGCATCAGCGTCCAGCAGACCAACACCGGCAAGAAGGTGGGTGGGATCGACACGGTGTTTCAGGTGACGGTGACCAACCGGTGCCGGTGCGCCGTGAAGAACGTCTACCTCCGATCGAACGGCTTCTCAAGCTCCACCGCCGTCGACCCGAAGCTCTTCCGGCGGGCCGGGTCCGGTTACCTCGTCGGCGACGGCCGGCAGATCCCGAGCTCCAAGTCTGTCACCTTCCAGTACGCTTGGGACCATTACTTCAAGATGGCGCCGGCAAGTGTTGAGGCCCAGTGCTAGGCTTTATGTGTGTGGCTTATGAAGGGTCAAATAAAGTTTGTAGGTTAAAATGAAGTTGCTTTAGTTTCATCTTGTTGACACCCAAAATTGGCAAAGGCCGACTCTGGCCAGGCAGGCCGGTTAGACCGGGTCCCAGGGGCGGTCTGACCGGGTAGCCTGTGGCCGGTCTGGCGCGAAGGGGCCAGGCGGTCTAACTGCCCCCGGCGGTCTAACCGGGGTGTCCCGATTTCGGGTAGAATTAGGAGTTTGGCTTGATTCCGAGTTGTAAATTACTGTTTCCTGTGCAAGACCTCCCACCCTATAAATATAAAGGGTCGTGGCCGATTGAGACCTATCATCCAATCGTCATTATCAAGTTTTATCTTATTTTCTCCAAACCCTAGCTTTTCCAACCTCCTTTGCTCTCCTCCTTCGTCTCCACGGCGTTGAGGGAGTTCCGAGTAGCCCGCCGATCTCGGAACAAACTTAGGCGCATTGTTCCCGACGGGGTCCCTCCCGGAGCGGGGCCGAATCTAGGCTTTCGACGTCTCTCTCCGTCCAAGGCGGTTAGACCGCCCCCAAGGCGGTTAGACTGGCCCGTGCTGGAAGTTTCGGCGAGTTGATTTCTGACCACCGCGCGATCTAGCGCATTCGTGTGTTTGACCGGAAAAAGAGTCAACACACTTTTGGTGACTCCGCTCGGGAACAGATCTGGTTTCACAACCGATCTTTCGATCTTTGCATGGGATTACAGTGCGACATCGACAAGAAGAACGTGATCATGGTGAATATCGAAGAACTCAGTGAAGAGGACCAGAGGAAGTACACGGAGCTACAAGAGTACATCAAGCACCAGTTTCTCTCTGGCGCCAAGAAGGATCATTCAGGCAAGGTGACACTCAATCAAGAATTCGAGTTGCCGGCGATCAAGCTGAACAAAGACAAGGTTGAGGTAATACCCACTGTAAGCCAAGCATCCCCTCCTGATCTAGTTACGTAGTTATCCAATATTACTGATAGATTTGAACGTGCGTTTAATGATCAGAGTAGTTTGGTTGCTAGTGTTGTTACTCGCCTTGAAAAAATAGAGGGTAAACGTACTATTAATATATCTAATGATGGTATTCCTCAAGTAGATTCACAAGGGGTGCTGCATGCGACCACATCGGCAGCACACGGGAGCTTCACCTGAGGTTCCTCTGTATGGTATGCCGATGGGGTTTTATCCGGAGCAATTATCATTGCCAAAGCCGACCCCCGTTAGACTGCCTCCCAGGCCGGTCTAACCGCCCTGTCTGGCCAGATGGTTATGACTCCAGAACAGCCGTTGCCTTTGTCGGTTGTGCCTAGTACATTGGTCCAGAGTCAGAATAATGCTTATGGTACTGTTCCACCAATGTATAGCACAATAGCTCACACATCACCACCTATCCCTAATGCCGCTCCATCTTATGGTGTGCCTAATGATGTGTTTACCGACTTGCATCGTATTCAAAATCCTAATCAACCCCCTGTGAATAACTTAAGAACTCGCTGCAATGCAATCTCGGTTAGTCGCTAGGAATGAATTGGCTCAATTTAAGGAAGAGATAGCTAACATGATGAAAAATAAGCTCGGTGTTGATATGGGTAACACTAGATTATATCAAAAACCATATAGAGCTGATTTTGATTATGTGGCTTTTCCCCCGGGTTGGCGTATGCCTTATTTTGTTAAATTTAGTGGTGATGACAACCGTACAACCTGGGAACATATTAGCCAATATACTGCTCAACTAGGTGAAGTTGGTACATATAATTCTTTGAAAGTTCGTTTATTTTCTTTATCTTTGACTGGTACCGCTTTTGCTTGGTTCTCTTCGTTAGCTCCCAACTCTATTGATTCCTGGGATCAATTAGAGCAAAAAATTCATGATCACTTCTTTAGTGGGAGTTATCAACTTAAATTGACAGATTTAACATCGGTTAGACAAAACAAACAGGAATCGGTTTCTGATTACCTTAAGCGCTTTAAAGAAGTTAAAAACCGTTGTTTTAATTTGTCTCTTACTGATTCTGACCTTGCTGATCTTGCTGCTAGAGGTTTAAGACCTGCTATTAGAGATAGATTAGAAGGTGTAAAATTTCATACGCTTGCTAATGTGCTTGTCGAGGTATGGCACAAGAATTAAAACTCGAATAAAGAAAAAGAACACTCTAAACCTCGTCGGTCTAATATACATGTTGTTGAATATGATTCCGATAGTTCGGACGACGAGAATGAGGTCTATATTCTTGAATTCGTATGGCCTTCAAAATCTAAAGCTAGTTCTTGTGCATCTCTTAAGCCGGCTACTAAGGGTCGGCAAGAAGAATTGAAATTTACTTTTGATGTTTCCAAATGTGATCATATCTTTGATGAATTACTTAAACTTGGAAACATTAAAAATTCTCATACTATGCCTCCACTTGATGAAATTAAACGGCGTGCATATTGTAAGTTTCATAATTCTTATTCTCATGCCACTAACGATTGCAATGTGTTTAGTCGTCGATTCAATCGGCCATTAATGAAGGTTGTTTGATGCTTCATGAGATGCAAGTGGATAAGCAACCTTTTCCCATCAACACTATGGAGTTACGGCGAAATCAAGGTTTTGGTTCGGCCACATCAAGACGAAGCTACTAAAGGCAAGAACGTGATGGTCGGGGAAGCCAAGCCCAATTTGAGGGGAAAAGAGTTGACAAGAGAAGTGGCATATGAAAAGACCCCCGATGGCGAGAGAGACTTTCAAGATTACTCTCAAAGCTTCGGACATGGGGGCAAGGATCGTCCACGCCATCCGGTCAACACACAACCGAGCCTCGTCCCGGATAGGGCGGTTAGACCGGGGGTACAGGGCAGTCAGACCGCCCCTGCACATGGTCGCCCAAAGATGCTTGTTCCGAAGCGGCCTGAGATAGGAAACTGGAATCTTAACGTGGCAAGAATCAAGGGAGTATTCCAAAGCCGAAGGTCACGTTTGATATGTTGTTTGACAAATATTCTAAACAAAAGGCCATTACAAGTGATCGGTCGGTAAAAAAGGATGAGATCACCTCCACATCAAGAGAGACCACCTTGTCTCCTAGAGCGCCCATCGGGTTCGCAGGTGAATCATCTCGGAGGCAAGACTTTACTCCAGATTGGGCTCCTCCACTTTGCCCTATTTATGATGATAATGGAGTAATGTGGGTGCCGTATCAGCAATCTTTCCATCCCGGATGGGGAGGACCAAGGAGATCAAGACTCGGACCGAATCTCAAGACATACACATGATCGCTGGGCTCCACGACAAACCGGGCAGGGTCATCTGGCTGACCCGGCTAGACCGCCCCCCTACGGGCGGTCGACCGCCCGCCCGGAAGAGAAAGATTTCCTCCGAAGAAGGTGTACAAGCCCAAAATCGTAGAAGAGGAAGTTCGAAGATGGACATTGACCCGGAAAGGACTACCGGCCTTGATATTATTCGCATTGGGACAATGAGCGTTCTCGTTGAAAGTGGCAAAAGACCGGTTGCGCCAAGCAATCAGGTTGTGACACCTACTCAAAAGGGATCTGCTCCTAATTACCATGAGGCCAGCGGAAGCAAGTCTCGTCTGGAATGCTTTTTGCCAAGATGGTGTCCTCCCGGTTTAACTCATACTCAAAGACGGAAGCTTCAGCGACTGAGGTTACGTGAGAAAAGGGAGAAGGAGTTAGAGAAGAAGAGGGACGAAGATTTCAACAGCTACAGGCCCATGGTACCACAAGGGAAAGAATGGAGAGTCAAGGCAGTTGTTCAGCCAGGGGCGGTTACATCGCCAGAAGGTGCGGTTCAACCGCCTGGGGCGGTTCAACCGGGTGACCAGGCGGTCAGACCGGGGTCTCCAGAACCGCCCGGTTTTGCTTCTTCGATCCCCATGGTCTGTGATGACAAGGTTTCATCTGTCCATACTCCAGAGGATGACGAGCAGCTTGTAGACTACGGTTCTTCTCCAGAGCGGATGAACCTTGAAATCAATGTGGTCCATTTGTTTGTTGATGGTTTGGTGCCTACGGAGGAAGACTTAGCTCACCTTGACTTTGGGCCCAAAGATGCTATATTTCAGAAGCCCAAAGACTTTGATAATCATCTGAAGGCTTTGTATATGAAAGGTCATATTAATGGAAAGCCTATCTCTCGGATGCTGGTGGATGGAGGTGCGATTGTCAACTTGATGTCGTATTCTCTATTCAAGAAGCTTGGAGGTTCAGATGAGGAGTTGATCAAGACCAACATGACCATCAGCGGGATTGGAGGAGGCGAGCCGATGGGAGCTAAAGGCGTGATCTCCATGGAGCTCACTATTGGAAGCAAGACGCTTGCTACAGCCTTCTTTGTCGCTGAGACACAAGGTAACTTCAGTCTTATCCTTGATCGTGATTGGATTCATGCAAATAAATGTGTTCCTTCTACTTTGCACCAAATGTTGATACAATGGGTAGATGATGAAGTAGAAGTAGTGCATGGTGATAATTCTACTTGTGTAGCTGTAGCCGATAGTCATTCTATAGGAGTACATGATGATGTAAAGTGTCTATCTGGTTTAGACTTATCTGATTATGAGTTTGTAAGTTGTTCCAACAATGGTTTCATTCCTGCTGTCATAAAGCCGTTTGATAATCGGCTAAATCACTTTATGTGACTCAATGAGTTCAACAAAAGAGTGGTTGCGGTAGAGGATTGATCATTATCGGGCGCATAAGACCGATAAATGTGAAGCCATTGAGGATCTTGATGATTTAGGCAAGTTAGGACAAGGGTTTACGTCGGCCGATCCTCTTGAGGAGGTGGATATTGGTGATGGCACTATACCTAGGTCGACACTTGTAAACAAGAATCTTTATCCTATGTTTAAGCTTGAATTAATAAAGATTTTAAAAGAGTATGTTGATTGCTTTGCTTGGAATTACAATGAGATGCCAGGTTTAAGTCGTGACTTGGTAGAACATAAATTACCTATTAAACCTGGTTTCAAGCCTTATAAACAGCCTCATAGGAATTTTAATCCTGATATTTATGACCGAGTGAAAAAAGAAATCAATCGGTTGCTTGATGCTATGTTTATTAGGCCTTGTCGATATGCTGATTGGATCTCTAATAAAGTTCCCGTTGAGAAAAAAGGAACAAAGAAATTTCGTGTTTGCATTGATTTTAGAGATCTTAATACAACAACTTCTAAGGATGAATATCCTATGCCTATAGCCAACTTTCTTGTTAATTCTGCATCTGGACATAGGGTACTTAGCTTTCTTGATGGTAATGTCAAGTTACAATCAGATATTTATGGCCGAAGAGGATATCTCCAAAACGGCTTTCATATGTCCAGGATTTGTAGGTTTGTTTGAGTGGGTAGTCATGACTTTTGGTTTAAAAAATGCTGGTGCTACTTATCAAAGGGCTATGAATTTGATTTTTCATGACTTGCTTGGTATTATCGTAGAAGTCTATATCGATGATATTGTTGTTAAATCGGCTAGTCTAAACTCTCATTTGGCCGATTTAAGATTTGCATTTGAAAAGATGCGTCGGTATGGTCTAAAGATGAATCCACTCAAATGTGCTTTTGGAGTGTCGGCTGGCAAGTTTTTGGGTTTCATTGTGCATGAAAAAGGTGTGGAGATTGATCCTAAAAATATTGAATCGATTAAGAAGGTTCAGGCTCCTGCTTCTAAAAAAGAGTTACAGAGATTCTTGGGCAAGGTTAATTACTTGAGGAGATTCATTTGCAACTTGTCTGGGAAGGTTGATGCTTTTACTCCCTTGCTTCGGTTGAAAAGTGGAGCTGAATTCACCTGGGGGGCAAAACAACAAGAAGCTTTTGATGAGATTAAGAGTTATTTGACTTCGCCGCCTGTTCTTCAAGCACCTAAGAGTGGTGTTCCTTTCCGACTTTATATTGTGGCAGAGCCAAGTGTGATTGGGGTTGTTTTGACTCAAGAGACCGATGGCAAGGAATATGTTGTTGCTTATGAGAGTAGAAGATTGCTAGATGCCGAAACGAGGTACACTTTCATTGAAAAGCTTTGTTTATCTTTATATTATGCTTGTACCAAGTTAAGGCATTACTTGTTGTCTAGTACTTGTTATGTTGCATGCCAAACCGACATAGTTAAATATATGTTGCAAAAACCTATTCTTAGTGGTAGAGTCGGCAAGTGGGCTTATGCTCTTGTTGAATATGATTTGCGTTGCGAATCTATTGGTTCAATGAAGGGTCAAATAGTAGCCGACTTTATTGTTCAACATAGGATTGATAAACAAATTGATATAGATGTCGGTTATGTGACATTTACTCCATGGAAATTACATTTTGATGGGTCGACTTGTAGAAGTGGTTGTGGTGTTGGAATTATTATTATATCCCCTAGTGGAGCTGTTTTTGAAGCCCTTAGCCGGTTGGATCATAAATGTACTAATAATCAAATTGAGTACGAAGCTCTCTTGTTTGGGTTGCAAATATTACATGATATGGGAGTGAAACATGTGGAAGCTTATGGTGATTCTTTACTAGTGGTGCAGCAAGTATCCAAGGTATGTCAATGTCTAAATGGTTCTTTAAATGCTTATCTTGATAAATGTCTAGACATTATATCTTGTATGGATGAATTTGTGATATACCATATACCACGGGAGGAGAATCCTAAGGCTAATGCTCTGGCTCAGCAAGCATCTGGTTATAATGTTCAGAAAAGAAATTTTCAAGAAAGGAAACCGATGTTTGATGAAGCCAAGGGTTATGTTCTGGAAGACCCGGTTCAACCGCCTCCACAGGCCGGTCAAACCGGGTACCCCGGTCAGACCGCCCCCTCGGGCCGGTCAGACCGCCCCTCGGGGGGCAACCCTTCTTCGGCCGTTGTTTCTTCCAAGATTGTTGAGGATGAAGTGGGAGATTGGAGAACGCCTCTGGTTAAGTATTTGCAGGATCCTAAAAGTGTGAGTGACAGAAAAGTCCGACGATGGGCACTTAAGTTTATTCTAGATGGGAATGAATTGTATCGTCGGACGACAGATGATTTGCTTTTAAAGTGTTTAGGTCCTGATCAAGCGAGGCTAGCTATGGCGGAGGTACATGAAGGAATTTGTGGTACTCATCAATCAGCTCCTAAGATGAAGTGGCTTCTTAGGCGAGCTTGCTTTTATTGGCCTACTATGATAGCCGATTGCTTTAGGTACTACAAAGGATGTGAAGAGTGTCAAAAGCATGGAGATGTTCAGTTAGTGCCTGCTTTGTTGTTACATCCAATTATCAAGCCTTGGCCATTCAGAGGTTGGGGATTGGATTTCATTGGCAAGATACATCCTCCATCAGTTAAAGGACATTGCTTTGTGATTGTGGCGACCGATTATTTTACTAAGTGGACTGAAGCAATTCCTCTCAAGAATATGACACACAAGGAGGTGATTGGGTTTATTACGGAGCATATTATACATAGGTTTGGCATTCCACAGACTTTAACAACGGATAAAGGTACTTCGTTTGTGGCTAAAGATGTGCGTGATTTTGTTAAATCCTATGGTATTAGATTGCTTAATTCATCTCCATATTATGCTCAAGCTAATGGTCAGGCCGAGTCTAGTAATAAAACTTTAGTTAAGCTCATTAAGAAGAAGATAGAAGATAATCCTAGAATATGGCATGAAGTGTTATCTCGAAGCTTTATGGGCTCATCGTATCTCTAGACATGGGGCTACTAAAGTTACTCCTTTTGAGCTTGTGTATGGTCAAGAGGCCGTTTTGCTCGTTGAGGTGAATCTGGACGCTTATAGACTTGCAAAGCAAAATGATCTTGATGTTGATACTTATTATGCTTTGATGATGGATAATATTGATGAAGTGATCGACAAGCGGTTGGAAGCTTTGGAAGCAATTGAGAAGGATAAAAGGCAAGTTGCTAGAGCTTATAATAAAAGGGTCAAAGCTAAGTCTTTTCGGGTAGGGGATTTGGTTTGGAAAACTATTTTGCCTATAGGATCTAAGAGCAACAAATTTGGTAAGTGGTCTCCAAGTTGGGAAGGGCCATACAAGATTGTGAGAGTTTGCTCGGGAAATTATTATATGGTGGAATCATTGCAAGGACAACAACTACCTAGGGCACTCAATGGAAGATATCTGAAGAAGTTTTATCCAAGCGTATGGCAGGATGCTTGAAGATTCATGGCTGGTTTCTATGAAAATCGCCCTTAGCATAAAAATGGCCGGCAACGCTTTGTCGTCCTTAGAATTATTTTTTAGCACGCAATCTTTACTAAAAAATAGGAGGGCATGTGTTGACACCCAAAATTGGCAAAGGCCGACTCGGCTTTTCCAACCTCCTTTGCTCTCCTCCTTCGTCTCCACGACGGTTGAGGGAGTTTTGAGTGGCTCCGCCGATCTCGGAACCAACTTAGGCACGTTGTTCCCGACGGGGTCCCTCCCGGAGCAGCGAATCTAGACTTTCGACGTCTCTCCTGTCCAAGGCGGTTAGACCCCCCAGGCGGTTAGACCGGCCCGTGCTGAGAGTTTCGGCGAGTTGATTTTTGACCACCGCGCGATCTAGCGCATTCGTGTGTTTGACCGGAAAAGGAGTCAACACATCTATCTATATTCCCAATCCAAACTAAGAAGAGTAACTCAATCAAGTGCTGGCATACTGTCGATATCAACAGCACCAAAGTGGTTTTTGTCTGAGTGTCTTCGTCGTCTTCTGTTGTGTTGTGTACGCTTTTAGCTAGTTGGTGGTGAACTTAATTTGTGTCTTTGCATTTGATGGGTTCTCCTGAAGTTGCGTTGTTGTACTACTCTCTTTTTCTTAATGATAAACGTGATATGCACGTCTTATATGTGACAACCCACCTAGGAAAATACCGTACTATCGGCTAAGACCAATCCACTTTGGTCATTAAGCAATAATAAGGTATCATCCTGTCGTTAGTTGCCGGGTTAACGCCCGGTAAATCACTCGAAAAGCAACAAGGATCGAATATATGCATTAAAACTCACTCGAAGGCGAGTCTAGAGATACAACATCATTGATATCCAAATTCATACCCCGTAGGGTTTAATTATTACAAACCATAGTTTTTGTCACGATGAAATAGTTCGAGTTTTGGAAAAGCAGCGGAAATTAACTAGCGGAAGCGAAGACACCACGGGAGGCCATCCATGATGCTTTCGCTAGTCGTCCTCCACCCACTCCGGCTCCCGGCCGGTGGGATCTCACCGGCCACACATCACCGAAGGCATTACCCGGATCAACACATTATAGCAAGGGCGAGTATGAAACGAACCGAATTTCCGCGAACGGAAACCCGACTCTCTCGCACCTCCGTGATAGTCCCGGGAAGAGGCTATCACGTGCAATCCCCCGTCTCAAGTGGTACAAATCCATACAACACGGGAATAAAAGAAGAATTACATAATATTATTACAACATCGTAGTACAACTCTTCGGCACAAGCCGGGTACAAGTCCGATAGGACCGAATCAAGAAAGGTAAAACACCTACGCAATGGATCTATCGAAGCGAAGCGTCTCCAGCACCACGAGTGCAAACTCGAGCATAGGACCGGCTCTAGTCTTCACACCTTCGTCACGAAGTTGTAGTTGTAGACGGTCACCGAGTCCGAAATGCCGGCATCTACCCGATAAGCGGGTAGGTCATGTCGACTTCCCAACAAAGAGCAAAAGTGGTGGTTGAATCTAGTATGCATGGATAAAACCTATATTGGGTCAGTAGAAAGTTATGCATGCGGCGGCGCGGTAGCAACAATCAAGGTATGCGAGAATAAGCGGTGAGGTCCACACCTCCGGAGGTCCATACCCTCGAGGTCCACACCTCCGAGGTTCACACGTCCGGGTACGCACCACTCAACAAGGATGTCCACACCAAAGCACCGAATCACAACCATGATCCAGCTCCCAACTCTCATCCGCGATGTGGGGCCCACCTCGCTCCTATCCCCACATCTCAACGGCCTCGGGCCGGCTCACTCACTCGGGGGAGAGAAGAAGCACAAGAAAAGAGTCTAGTCGGAAGTAGCGGTAGATAGCGCATCGTCCATGACCGCGTGGACACGGACTATAGCTATAGGTTGAAACACTCGCGAGAGGTTGTACAACCGTACCCGCCCGAATAGAGCCGGAAACGGTGGCCGCCGCCCCGAACCCTACCATACGGCCGGAGTCCAAGTAGTGGATAGTACCTTCCCCGCGTCTCCGAGTCCGGCGCGCCCCCCGCCGTAGAGCTCATACGCCGCCGAGGGGTCCCTCGAAGCCGTGGAACCCTTCCCCGGCCTCACCGGGGCGAAGTCTTCTAAGGAGGAACGCCGTCTCCCATCACGATCACACCGATCCGCCTACGGGCGCGGTGCTATCCACTACGAGTCTCACCCGCACCCCCGCCCATAACAAGGCGGGCGGTTTGTATGAAAATAGATACTGCATCTGGTGGTAAGTCGACTCGGTCCTTAAGGGCCGAGAGCGAGCACTCCCCATCTCCATCCCGTCCGGCACGCCGCTCGGTAAGAGGCCGCATCGCATCTTCCCGAGGCAGGCGTTCACAAGTAGCCAAATGGCTCGCTCCCGCCAGAAACACGTCAAGGAAGAACACACCCAGAACTCACGCTAGAACACACCAAGATCTCCCACATCTCAGTCAAGCCCGCAGTACCATCCATAATCAAGCAACAAAAGTATGGATAGTTGGTATATGGGACTAGCTAGGGGTCTGTAGCTAGTCCCGAGGTAGGTAAAGCAAGGAATCGGATATATCAAATAACAAGGCAAGGCTAATCAAATGGCTATGCAATCCATCAAATCAAGTAACATAAATATAGCATTAGCAACTAATAGCATGCATGGGTTCTACATGGTTGGGAGTGACATGACACCTGCGCGGTAGTCGTCGTAGAGTAGTAGAGGTTGAGCGTCCTCTCGGGCGAGTCGGGGTACACGCTCCTCGGTCGTCGCAGCTCGGGTCTTCAAACAAGAACACGAGCCTACACGAGATGCGACGCGGAAATAAATAACGAGCATTCATCTAATGCAAAAACTCCGATAAGAACCAATTTAGAAGATCCAAATAAACTCCAAGCTAAATACAATCGGCATTGGTTTAAATAATTGAAATAGAGCAATTGGTTTTAAAACAAAAGCAGCTTTAAGCAACTAATTTTATATGCTAGAACACAGGGTAGGTTCAAGGGTTAGTTCATGGTCGGGTTAAAGGTCTCAAGGTTAAGATCCATAGGTGATCTTGTCCGCAATCGGGAAACGGTGAGGGCCGAGATCAAACACTTGCAAGGCACTTTCTCACGGATGGTTGAAGCGATAGCGCAAAGGATGATGATAGCAAAACGAGATGGAGATAAACTAGGGAAGGCATTATCATGCCAAGATATGCAGCGATAGCATAGAGAGGATGAGAGGATCCACTAGTGGTCGATATTGGGTGGCGAGGCGACACGGCATGCTCACGAGTGCAACGAGACATGTGCTAGCTATACGGTGATAACCATGATGTAGTAGCTAGGTTGCGACGCGGGGTTGCCGTGCATGAAGCAGAGGCCTCTGCTCACGGCACGGCCGTCCATCACGCGCGGCACCCCAATTACAAGCGCATGGCATGGCACGCCCTTCGCAGCACGAAACAAGGTTGAGCGAGAGCAAGCATGCTGATTGTAGCAAAGCAGGCGAAAAGAGAGGCATCAAAGGTTCCTGTCTTGTCGGGGCGACAAGGTCGCTCACACGTGCGTGTCCACAGCGTCCCATGTTCACGACGTGTTCACGGCGTGCGCGGGGCACTAGCGTCCTAGGGCCCGCACAACACTCAACGACTTGTCGACCGGCAAGCACGAGAGGGTAGGTGCGGCCAACAGCGAGGATAGCGAGGCAAATCATAGGAAGGCGGCTCGCTTTGCATGATATCAACGTGTGGGAAAAAGGCAACGGGTGGCCACGACCTCTCGGTCGGTTGCGCCAAGGTGATAAGCAAGCAAGCGGCGGCGAGCGGCACTCGCAAGAAAAGCACAACTCGAAGGTCGACAACCCGGCGACGGCGATTTGCGACGGTGGCGCGTGTAGCGTGACCACAACTAGGAACAAGCGGCTCGAAGGCCGGTCGGGCATTTCACCGAACGTATGGAGGGCATGCCATGGCCGCAACAAAAGGCGGGGCCCTCCATGGTCGGTTGTGTACCGGAGGAAACAGAAGGATGCACGGCACGATGGCCGGACGTCATAGGCAGGTAAAACCGGATAAAAGGATGTGGCTTTGGATTGTGCTGCTCACCGATGGGATCAAGGACAAGAAGGTCAGCGCAGAGAGATGAGGTTGATGGTGACAGGCCGCCGGTGGTCAGGGTTCATCTTGTAGTCGGGTGTTGTACACAGAATCGCCATCTTCAGCTTCTTGGGCTACTGATGGACGACGGGCGATGGCAAGCAACATCGGCTCCGCCGGCTTGGCCTCCATGGACGTGTGGTCGTCATGGGCGCATCACACAAACAAGCAACGTATCGGCTTGGCCGGAAAAGGATCGGGTAGCAAGGTACATGGCCAACGGTGGGCGGCAAGCAAGAGAAAAAGGAAATAAGAGCATGCACTTGCGGCTTACCGGGGATGGTTGGGCTCCCGCACAAACCGTCGAACAAGTTGTGGGTGAGGTGGAGGCCGGCTACGCTTGTGGTTCGGGCTTCACCGAGCAACGTATCCCCGCAACCGCGGCTTGACGGAGAGGTAGCGCAGGCTCTATGGCGTGGACGGTGTGATCGTGTTGTCACCACCGGTGAAGATGCCGCGGCTCTTGGGCGGCATCGGGGTGTCGTCGTGGGCGACGGTGCGAGCAACTTCTCCATCTTGATGTTCCCCTTCGCTCCCCGCAGCTAGGCTTCCACATGTTTGCGGTCGTCGGTGTTAGCGTCGGCGGTGTCGTGGGCGTCGTCGCGCCCGGCGGCGAGGGCGCAGCTTGGTGAGGTTGTTGTCGTGATCGGCACGTGCAGCTTCTTACAGGCGTGGGCATGTGACAGCTTCGGCTCGTGGTCGACATCACCGGTGCTCCCAAATCCTCCTTCCCCTTCCCTTGTCGAGGCTGCGCATGTGTTCCGCAGAGGAAATAATAGCCGTTGGTTGCTCGATTGAAAGAATCAAAGGAGCCGCGGTGATCGCTGATTTGATTTGCATCTTGCCTCGCGTGAACCAACAAGATAAAGAATTAGAGGGTGTGCTTGCCGCGCCTTGTTGCTTTGACCGAGTGGAAACACGAACGCAGGAGGAGGAGCGAGGGTGGTGTGCGGCCGCGATTTGCTTGCTCGATGAAGAAATTCAAAAGGGGATCGAGCTGCTGGTTTGCTCGATTGAATAAAGATTGGGGCTGCCGTTTGGTGGAGAAATCAAGGGAAAGTGATGCGGCCGCGCAGCTTCGCAATTTCGGGAGAAGGAACATAGAGGGAGAAACCGATTGAGTAGAGCGAGGATCTTGCGTGAGCTTGTGATAGGGAAAAGAAGGAGCGAGAGGGATGCGGCCGTCGGAAGGAAAAGAAAAGAAAAGGCCGGCGGCGGCCCGGGAGAGGAGGCAGGGGAAGAGATGAGAAGTGAGGGGATGTGAGGGTATTTAAGGAAAGTAGTTAGGGTTAGATAGATGGGCTTTGAGATGAGCCCCGTGATTTGGGCCGAACAAATTAAGCCAGCAAAATAAATTGGTAATAATTCGTTTCGTAGAATTGGAACAAAAGAATTAGACTAATTTTCCGAATCGAACTAAATAGTCCGACATTAATTTGAAGGGCCGGAAAATATTGACATAATTCAAAAGGAGCTCCCAAATATTTAATCCATATGAATTAGCATATTCTCTCGTGATCGAACGATTGCAAAGGATTAATTTTGAGAAGTCGGAAAATATTGTATAACTCACTTAGTGAATTCCCGAGCATTTCGGGAGGCTCGAAAAAAGGTAGCGGGCATAGAGATTAGCGAGATAGAGTTGAGAAAGATATTAGCAGATCAAGCCAAGTTATTTGGCTAGTGTTAGCTCGGGTGCAAAGTTAGAGTTAGTCAAACAAGGTTTAGCTTTTAAACAAAATAATTTATATTTAGTTTGAATTTGGATATAGTTCAAATTCAAACTCCACACAACTTCAAAATCCAAATGAGATCCAATTGTAAAATCCAACTCACAATTTAAACCATAATTTGAAAATATCTTTTATACGGTCTTATTTTATAAGGAATTTGAGATGAGAGGCTAGCAAATTAGGATCAAATTTGGTAGCTCACATGTTCACAAAAAAGTTTTAAATTTGTGCGAAAATTCACACATGGGAAAACAATCAAATTTCCGGTATGTTACATTCTACCCCCCTCACGAGAATCTCGTCCTCGAGATTAAGCTCATACCAGGTGTGGTGAGGGTCTTCACTTCGGTATGCCTTCCGTTTGTGCTTTAAGTTCGGTTCCCAATGTTGATGGCTTGACAACGTGTTTATTCCAAGGTTCCACGGGTACTTAGTCTCAACATATCTGGTTTCCCGACGGGGGCCTCCAATGTCGAGTGGTATTATATGTCCCTTGTCGATAGCTTCCATAAGGCTCTCGGAATATCATCCATATATATCCCAAGATTATTCTCTGGTTCAAATACGTGAGAAATTCTAACTACAGGCTAGATTCCCCTTATCTTAGTTCATCTCATCTAGCCGTGTCACCTAGGCTTAGTAGATTGCGACATTCTCATATTATTCCAATCCTCGCGTTTGAGGTCACATTCTTTGTATCAATTAACTTATTCCAAAATCATTGCCTACAAGATTGATCATACTCTCATGACATTTGTTAAGTACTTTAAATCCAAATAGGCATGATTCTCCCACTTCCTTCCATATGAGGGAGTCATACATTCTCTTGGTTTTCCTAGTTGATCCAATGAATCTTCTTGAAGCCATATCCATCCGGGATATGTTGAAGATGTATAATGTTACCTCTTGATCCATATGTAGATATCCTAGTTTTCCAAAGTATTAATGCCGTTGCACTTATTATGGCGTGCACTCTCGGCATCTAGCGGAACCTCGGGTGAACATAACTTCCTTCCTCTTTGAGGGTCCAAGAATCCTTACCAACTTTGTATGTCTCTTATGTTGTAATCCATTTGTTGGCTCAAGACATCCGCTACTTGTTCTCGTTAGGGTGCTAGCGATATTTGACATGCCCGAGGTCATGAACGCTATGAATGATT
Source organism: Cenchrus americanus (assembly GCA_947561735.1). Taxonomy (NCBI): domain Eukaryota; kingdom Viridiplantae; phylum Streptophyta; class Magnoliopsida; order Poales; family Poaceae; genus Cenchrus; species Cenchrus americanus. The sequence continues at coordinate 38,014,035 of OX387242.1, read as the reverse complement.
ACTTCCTATTCATGATAGTCCATGCTAAGAGGGGTCGTCTGCAGCACCCTCGACTATGTGAGTGGCTCTATCCATCCGAAATCTCACACTAGTCCTTTTGATTCCAACTTCTTCAGAAGGACCTCCTCGACGAAGTCACATCTATTTTACTGATGCATGTTTAACAAACTTAGGATACATGGTTGATGCCATCCCTTAGGAATACCATCAAAGCTTAATTAATTCCTCATAACATTCGTAGTTGTCCTAACTTGAAGAAGGAGCGGTTCACTTGGGCAACTTTAGTGTAGACCAAGATCCTTTACCATTCCTTTGACTCCTCATGATGGTATACTCAGTTTAGGTATCCTGGAAATAGTCATAGCTTCATGGCTTGCCATGCTTATTCAACAATTCCAAATAATGTCACCCAATTAGGTGAGCAATTTTCCCCACTTTTGCTCACAACCTCTTATGACCTATTTTCCAATAGGGGGGTAGGTTCCAGCTGCGAGGTCGAACCGATCACTTGAGTCCAGTAGTTGTTGGAGAAATTCACCTTCCCACCGATCCAAAAGGTAGTGTCCCGTAGAGTTTCTTCGTTACTTGTTTATTCTAAAAGTTGGATCGACTGATCTTCACATCTTACTCCAATTATCGACCTCGTGATTCCTTTAGTTACCCTTCAAGTATCGTGTTCCAAAAGCACATCTTGTGGTGCGTAGTCAAGCATCGCTTCCTCGCAATTACAAGTCAACTACCTAGAGGCGTAAGAGGGATTAATCCAAGTAAGAATGACTCTAGGATGACTGCTCGTGTAGTGCAAATCTTATATCCTTTGAGTTTAGTCATCCGAATCAAATCCAAAACCTCAACAATACCTTCCGGGGCGAGGTACTCTTGTCTACTTAGGGATGATCCCTTATGCATGGATTCATTACTTTTGAACACATGGTCGGGGGTGCGGTTCCATAAAACATGTGTGATGATCCATCCGTGGAGAGTTCGATGCGCTTATATCCACTCCCTCGATATCTTGGGTTGTCTTCCGATATGTTAGTTGCTCTCGTCAATGGATTTATTACCAAGATATGAGGTTACCATGTTCTTTCAAGTCCCCATACGGGTCAATTCGCGGTTAGGAGAAGAACCTTATTGGCAACTCTGTATTGCATTAGCAAATTCCAAGGCGGGTCATTCATAAGGTACTTCACGGGAGCTAAAGTACTCGAATAAAACTTCCTACATTGATTTTTGTCCCATATGGAGTACTTCATCTTTATCCGATAATTGAGTCCCGACTGAAATTATCCAAAATGCATCGCTGACATCTTAGGGTACTCAATTGATCTTAACCAATATATGCCTCCGTAACGGTACTTGCGATTCCGAGCTTCAAAAGTTGTGAATTCTTAAGGTACTCATTTTCTGGTTTACGAACTTGAGTCCAATGTTCTTAGGATATCTCATCCAAAGTATTGGTCTGATTGGCCGAGGTTGCAACAAATCCTTCATGTCTTCTAAAGTTTGACCTTGTTAAGTTGGATCGAGCACATCGATCCTCGCTCTGTTAGCTTGATCTTGCAGGATGGGGAGCTATGGTCTCTAAAGAAGTCATCTAAAAATCTAGCAAGCATAAGCACTCAATACAATTTCACACAAACATGAAGAGGCATAACAACCATAAGACCGTAAAGATCCAATCACTCAAGCAATGCACCAAAACAAATGTGTACCTTGAGGTCGACTCCTAAGACCTTCGAGGTTACACCAACGTAGGCATACTAGTATATCGTGGGCACTTGAGGGACTTTTCCTAATGTTAGTTATACAACACTTGAAAGAACGCATGTCATCCGGTGTTTCGGCACCGACCTTTCCGAAGTAAGTTGGTGGAACTCTCCTTCATGCCGGCTCTCATGGCTTTGTCCTTGGAAGAAGGGGGGTACTCTATATTAATTGTTATATCCATGCCCCTTGTTCCTCATTCATTCATCTTATTCCGGTCGTCGACCCCGCGAGCATCCAAGTTTCCTATTGCTTACCGAGGGGAAAGTCTGTTGGGTCAATTATTTAGCTGTTATTCCGAGTATGTGATGCTCGCTTGTAAGTTGGTGCTAACTTGACCGTTCAATCCATTGGTTGCCTCATGTAGCTACAACTTGTTATAATATCTTAATACTCTGCGACTTGGCTATTCGTATAGCTTCGAGTCTTTGAGTCTTCACCCAACTGCTGAGCTACGGCCTCTTAGGAGTCTCCGACTCCTTCATCCAAACTTATGTGTGCCGGTTCTATATAGTAGACTGCCAGTTTCCTTATATTGGCACACTTGGATTCAGAATCTTAACTCCTCATTATCCTCGGAGTAGGCACCTAGTGTCATCCAAGCTCCGTTTCAAGCAAGAAGTGGAAGGGCACATCCTGTTGTTGTAGCATCATCTGTATGCAGACTTCATGTATCACAGGGGCAGTCTAATCATTCCTCAGTGGATTGAGTTTCAAAGTAGAGACAATCGTGTTGACATAACATGACACTGATGAGACACCAGGGATATTCCAATTGAGTCCTGTAGGTTCAGCTTCGTCTCGTCCCCGTACTCCATGTCCATAGCTATCATTGTCGTAGTTGTCTTTCCCTTGTATCAGACGTCGTTCCTTAGAGTTGCAAGCATGTGACATCAGTTGTTCCCCTTAGGTCACCAATCGTGTAGAGGGGTTGTTAGTGAGTCAGTTAGTGAGAAATCAAGGATGTAATAGTAGATTTCAAGGGGTTTATATAAGAGTCAAGGAGTATACACTCAATCAAGGATATTCAGGCTATCCTAATCTATCGGCCATTGTTAGGGCTCATCCTACGGTCAAGTACGGCTCTGATACCACCTGAAACGAACCGAATTTCCGCAAACGGAAACCCGACTCTCTGCACCTCTGTGATAGTCCCAGGAAGAGGCTATCACGTGCAATCCCTGTCTCAAGTGGTACAAATCCATACAACACGGGAATAAAAGAAGAATTACATAATATTATTACAACATCAGAGTACAACTCTTCGGCACAAGCGGGTACAAGTCCGACAGATCGAATCAAGAAAGGTAAAACACCTACGCGGCGGATCTATCGAAGCGAAGCGTCTCCGGCACCACGAGCAAACTCGAGCATAGGACCGGCTCTAGTATTCACACCTTCGTCACGAAGTTGTAGTTGTAGACGGTCACGAGTCCGAAATGCCGGCATCTACCCGATAAGCGGGTAGGTCATGTCAGCTTCCAAACAAAGAGCAAAAGCGGTGGTTGAATCTAGTATGCATGGATAAAACCTATATTGGGCTGTAGAAAGTTATGCATGCAGCAGCGCGGTAGCAACAAACAAGGTATGCAGAATAAGTAGCGAGGTCCACACCTCCAGGAGGTCCACACCTCTGAGGTTCACACGTCCGGGGTCCGCACCCCTCAACAAGGATGTCCACACCAAAGCACTGAATCACAACCATGATCCAGCTCCCAACTCTCATCTGCGATGTGGGGACCACCTGCTCCTATCCCCACATCTCAACGGCCTTAGGCCGGGCTCACTCCCTCGGGGGAGAGAAGAAGCACAAGAAAAGAGTCTAGTCGGAAGTAGCGGTAGATAGCAGTACTGTCCATAACCAGTGGACACGGACTATAGCTATAGGTTTAAACACTCTGCAGAGGTTGTACAACTGTACCCACCCGAATAGAGCTGGAAACGGTGGCCGCCGCCCCGAACCCTACCATACGGCTGGAGTCCAAGTAAGTGGATAGTACCCTCCTGCGTCTCCGAGTCTGGCGCAGCCCCTGCTGTAGAGCTCATACTGCCAGCGAGGGGTCCCTCGAAGCTGTGGAACCCTTCCCCGGCCTCACCGGGGCGAAGTATTCTAAGGAGGAACGCCGTCTCCCATCACGATCACACCGATCCGCCTACAGGCAGGGTGCTATCCACTACGAGTCTCACCCTGCACCCCCGCCCATAACAAGGCGGGCGGTTTGTACGAAAATAGATACTGCATCTGGTGGTAAGTCGACTTGGTCCTTAAGGGCCGAGAGCGAGCACTCCCCATCTCCATCCCGTCCGACACGCCGCTCGGGTAAGAGGCCGCATCGCATCTTCCCGAGGCGGCGTTCACAAGTAGCCAAATGGCACGCTCCCCGCCGTAAACACGTCAAGGAAGAACACACCCGTAACTCATGCTAGAACACACCAAGATCTCCCACATCTCAGTCCAAGCCCAGAGTACCATCCATAATCAAGCAACAAAAGTATGGATAGTTGGTATATGGGACTAGCTAGGGGTCTGTAGCTAGTCCCGAGGTAGGTAAAGCAAGGAATCAGGATATATCAAATAACAAGGCAAGGCTAATCAAATGGCTATGCAATCCATCAAATCAAGTAACATAAATATAGCACTAGCAACTAATAGCATGCATGGGTTCTACATGGTTGGGAGTGACATGACACCCGCGCGGTAGTCGTCGTAGAGTAGTAGAGGTTGAGCGTCCTCTCGGGCGAGTCGGGGTACACGCTCCTCGGTCGTCGCGGCTCGGGTCTTCAAACAAGAACACGAGCCTACACGAGATGCGACGCGGAAATAAATAACAAGCATTCATCTAATGCAAAAACTCCGATAAGAACCAATTTAGAAGATCCAAATAAACTCCAAGCTAAATACAATCGCATTGGTTTAAATAATTGAAATAGAGCAATTGGTTTTAAAACAAAAGCGAGTTTAAGCAACTAATTTTATATGCTAGAATACATGGTAGGTTCAAGGGTTAGTTCATGGTCGGGTTAAAGGTCTCAAGGTTAAGATCCATAGGTGATCTTGTCCGCAATCGGGAAACGGTGAGGCCGAGATCAAACACTTGCAAGGCACTTTCTCACGGATGGTTGAAGCGATAGCGCAAAGGATGATGATAGCAAAACGAGATGGAGATAAACTAGGGAAGGCATTATCATGCCAAGATATGCAGCGATAGCATAGACGGGATGAGAGGATCCACTAGTGGTCGATATTGGGTGGCGAGGCGACAAGGCATGCTCACGAGTGCAACGAGACATGTGCTAGCTATACGGTGATAACCATGATGTAGTAGCTAGGTTGCGACGCGGGGTTGCCGTGCATGAAGCGAGAGGCCTCTCGCTCACGGCACGGCCGTCCATCACGCGCGGCACCCCAATTACAAGCGCATGGCATGGCACGCGCTTCGCAAAGCACGAAACAAGGTTGAGCGAGAGCAAGCATGCGGATTATAGCAAAGCGTGCGCAAAGAGAGGCATCAAAGGTTCTCGTCTTGTCGGGGTGACAAGGTCGCTCACACGTGCGTGTCCACGGCGTCCCACGTTCACGACGTGTTCACGGCGTGCGCGGGGCACTAGCGTCCTAGGGCCCGCACAACACTCAACGACTTGTCGACCGGCAAGCACAGAGGGTAGGTGCGGCCAACGGCAGGGATAGCGAGGCAAAGCATAGCAAGGCGGCTCGCTTTGCATGATATCAACGTGCGGGAAAAGGCAACGGGTGGCCACGACCTCTCGGTCGGTTGCAGCCAAGGTGATAAGCAAGCAAGCGGCGGCGAGCGGCACCTCGCAAGAAAAGCACAACTCGAATGATCGACAACCCGGCGACGGCGATTTGCGACGGTGGCGCGTGTAGCGTGACCACAACTAGGAACAAGCGGCTCGAAGGCCGGTCGGCATTTCATCGAACGGATGGAGGGCATGCCATGGCCGCAACAAAAGGCGGTGCCCTCCATGATCGGTTGTGTACCGGAGGAAACGAAGGATGCACGCGCACGATGGCCGGACGTCATAGGCGGGTAAAACCGGATAAAAGGATGTGGCTTTGGATTGTGCTGCTCACCAATGGGATCAAGGACAAGAAGGTCGGCGCGAGAGATGAGGTTGATGGTGACAAGCCACCGGTGGTCGGGGTTCATCTTGTAGTCGGGTGTTGTACACGAAATCGCCATCTTCAGCTTCTTGGGCTACGATGGACGACGGGCGATGGCAGCAACATCAGCTCCGCCGGCTTGGCCTCCATGGACGTGTGGTCGTCATGGGCGCATCACACAAACAAGCAACGTATCAGCTTGGCTGGAAAAGGATCGAGTAGCAAGGTACATGGCCAACGGTGGGCAGCAAGCAAGAGAAAAAGGAAAGAAGAGCATGCACTTGCGGCTTACCAGGGATGGTTGGGCTCCTGCACAAACTGTCGAACAAAGTTGTGGGTGAGGTGGAGGCCGGCTACGCTTGTGGTTCGGGCTTCACCAAGCAACGTATCCCCGCAACCGCGGCTTGACGGAGAGGTAGCAGCAGCTCTATGGCGTGGACAAGTGTGATCCGTGTTGTCACCACCGGTGAAGATGCCGCAGCTCTTGGGCGGCATCGGGGTGTCGTCGTGGGTGACGGTGCAGCAACTTCTCCATCTTGATGTTCCCCTTCGCTCCCCGTAGCTAGGCTTCCACGTGCTTGCAGTCGTCGGTGTTAGCGTCAGCGGTGTCGTGGGCGTCGTCGCGCCCGGCGGCGAGGGCGCAGCTTGGTGAGGTTGTTGTCGTGATCGGCGCGTGCAGCTTCTTACAGGCGTGGGCATGTGACAGCTTCGGCTCGTGGTCGACATCACCGGTGCTCCCAAATCCTCCTTCCCCTTCCCTTGTCAAGGCTGCAGCATGTGTTCCAGAGAGAAAATAACAGCTGTTGGTTGCTCGATTGAAAGAATCAAAGGAGCTGCAGTGACTGCTGATTTGATTTGCATCTTGCCTCGCGTGAACCAACAAGATAAAGAATTAGAGGGTGTGCTTGCTGCGCCTTGTTGCTTTGACCAGTGGAAACACAGAACAGAGGAGGAGAGCAGGGTGGTGTGCGGCTGCTGATTTGCTTGCTCGATGAAGAAATTCAAAAGGGGATCGAGCTGCTGGTTTGCTCGATTGAATAAAGATTGGGGCTGCTGTTTGGTGGAGAAATCAAGGGAAAGTGATGCGGCTGCAGCTTCTGCAATTTCAGGAGAAGGAACATAGAGGGAGAAACTGATTGAGTAGAGCAGGGATCTTGCGTGAGCTTGTGATAGGGAAAAGAAGGAACAGAGGGATGCGGCCGTCGGAAGGAAAAGAAAAGAAAAGGCCAGCGGCGGCTTGGGGGAGGAGGCAGGGAAGAGATGAGAAGTGATGGGATGTGAGGGTATTTAAGGAAAGCAGTTAGGGTTAGATAGATGGGCTTTGAGATGAGCCCGGTGATTTGGGCCGAACAAATTAAGCCCGCGAAATAAATTGGTAATAATTTATTTCGTAGAATTGGAACAAAAGAATTAGACTAATTTTCCGGAATCAAACTAAATAGTCTGACATTAATTTGAAGGGCCGGAAAATATTGACATAATTCAAAAGGAGCTCCCGGATATTTAATCCATATGAATTAGCATATTCTCTCGTGATCGAACCGATTGCAAAGGATTAATTTCGAGAAGTCGGAAAATATTGTATAACTCACTTAGTGAATTCCGCAGCACTTCGGGAGGCTCGGAAAAAGGTAGCGGGCATAGAGATTAGCGAGATAGAGTTGAGAAAGATATTAGCGAGATCAAGCCAAGTTATTTGGCTAGTGTTAGCTCGGGTGCAAAGTTAGAGTTAGTCAAACAAGGTTTAGCTTTTAAACAAAATAATTTATATTTAGTTTGAATTTGGATATAGTTCAAATTCAAACTCCACACAACTTCAAAATCCAAATGAGATCCAATTGTAAAATCCAACTCACAATTTAAACCATAATTTGAAAATATCTTTTATACGGTCTTATTTTATAAGGAATTTGAGATGAGAGGCTAGCAAATTGGGATCAAATTTGGTAGCTCACATGTTTACAAAAAAAGTTTTAAAGTTGTGCGAAAATTCACACATGGGAAAACAATCAAATTTCGGTATGTTACATAGTATACTAATACTCGCAAGTCTTACCCGTCGGTGATATCTACTTCACCAAATCTAGACCATGAAAGGCTTTTTGGCCACCGGGTTGCTTTTTCTAAAAAAATAACAAAGAGTAGGTCCTTACTTTCAAGATTTTAGCACAAGTTCTAGTAGGTTTAGTCTTTACTACATTAGCCAACTAGTACAAACAAAGTTGTACAATACAATTAATCAAGCATAATATCCATCAACTTCCATCATTAGGGATCACATGACTAGTGGAGCAAGTAGTCTCGGATAACGGTGAGAGGCCGACAATCGATTGATTTAAACCTTGCAAGGTAGACCCAAACACACGGTAGGCTGCCCCCGCGAGGACAACTTTCCCGTGTCGTCCCCAAAAATCCTCGGGTCGGGATCGAATCTTACGGTCTTTGGTGCGAGCTATCCGCATACCCCGCGAGATACCCGGAGTCACCATACACCACCGGTAGCTAGCCGTGAGAGCGAATCCCAAGAGTAGTAATAGTAGGATCCCTCGCCGCCTCATTAAGGTACTAGGCTTACGGCCCCATAACCGGCGTGTGCTTAGTACGTTCAAAAACTTAACCCACATAACCACTGGACCGGAGCCCAGATCCCATGCTCTTACCACGTGAGCAATCCATTTAAGGATACATTGTAATTCCTATCTAGGAACCTAATCTCGCGAGTGAGGTCATCACCCAACTTGTAACGGTCCTATAGCTTAACAGCTATCGACCGATCATACTAGTAAGGACAAGAGGTTCCTATGGATCATGCATCTAGGGTTTCATTCAACTCCTGAACTTAAATGCACAATCATTCATAGATAATGGAATAAGGAATTTTAAAAGCTGGGTTAGATGCACCGGAGCTTGCCTTCGTCAGCTAGGTTAGCTTGGGAACCCTCGGTGTCGAGTACTTCCACGTACTTGCAGAGAACCTTCCGCTCCTCCTTCCTCGGTTTCCGGACAAGGGAGTAATCTCCGTCCGAAGATCTACACGGAATGCAATGCACTTTAGGTGATGTGATAGTTTGTTGTCTTATCCTACTCTGGGTTGGTCATATTCACCTTAACAAGCATTCGTCTAATGTTTCTCTTTTAGGAAGGTTATTGGTTGTACATGGGTTACATCTTTTATTCCACAATTGAATAAAGGTTTTTATTAAGCTCATCATTTCATGTGAAAGCTTTAATTCTTTTTATCTTCACCAATAAAGATGTAATTGATATTTTTATTTATGAATTAATTTCTTACCAGTGATGATAATTCATTATCTTTTAATTATATTAAATAATACTTTTCAAAAAGGAAAAAGAATTAATTGGGGATTTTTCTTTATTTAATTTCCCTTTAATATTAAAAGGGCTTTTAAGTTTTTTATTAACCAATTAAATTACCAAAAATTAAATGAGTGTTTCTTAAGCCTACTAGCACCTATCCTGGCCCATTGGACCCACATGTAAGTGTTGGATGTTAGGAAATTAAATATTATGGAAAATAACAAAGGCTAGCTAGTGATTCCATTTAAATGCATATAAAAATAAATAAGCATCAAAATGATCCCAATTTTCTCGTGCAAGCTCTCTGGTCCTAATCAAGCCTAAAAACCAGCATGTTCACATGGAACCTCTACTGAACTTGGTTTATTAATTTACGAAGGAAAGCATGCATAAAACAAGAATAATTATTTCTGTTAATCCAAAATTCATGATTAATTCACAGGATGTGTATTTTGGCATTACAGGACAGTGTGCTCAAGTTGAGCTCAAGAACATAAATATATTTAACAAGAAAAATCATCTAAGCAGTTACTGCAGGAATGGAAAATAATTTATTTAGCAAGATCTACTGCATAACTTTGTGCAATTTTTGGCACAACATCTAGTAACGTCCTAACACACAACATATCCAAAATTTGGCTACATAGGAGTTATATATATTTCAGGTTATGACAGATCTATGTGTAACACATTTGTATTTTTCCTGCTAAAACTATTTAGAATCTAGCCCTGAGTATATAACAAAAGAGGTGGGATTTATCATCCTGAACCCTACAAAATTGGTTTGGGATTTTTCTGCTTTTTCTGTGAATTTCTAGGCATTTTTCAAGTCACTGGACCAAACTGCAAGAAAAGCTAGTTAGTTTTCTTCACAACTAAGTCCCTGGAATTTACAACAATGCCCTCGCAGCGGCGGGAGGGCTCGCAGGTGGCGATGTGGGGCCGGGCCACGGCAACATGTGGCATGGGGGTGCAATTGGCCTCACCCCTGGTCGATTGGCGGTGGTGGCGAGGTCGGGGCGAGCTCCGGCGAGGGCGCGCGGCGGCGGCCGGCGGCGGCACCCACGGCAGCTCGGGAAAAGGGGCAAGGAGGCACGGTGCTGGGCAACGGGTGGGCCTTGGAGCTTCACTAGCACCTACCGGAGCTATTAGGGTGGGCGGCCGGCGACGAGCACGGGCGGGGAGCTCCGGCCGGCGTGCGGCGGCGGCAATGGCGGGGAGGAGCATGCGGCGGCGCACGGAGGGGCGCGAGGGGGGGGGGTTAAGTAGGCGCGCGAGCACCGGGTGACGCGGGGTGACGGCGCAAGATGCTCGCCGTGCTACGGCGGCTCGAGGCGCGCGCGTACGGCGGCGCGGGCCTCGGGGCATCCTCGGGACGGGGCGCTGCGGGGACGCGGGGCATCGGGATGGAGCACTTTGGGGTGGGCGCGGCCTCGGGAGGCGTGGGCGCGGACGCCGGGGCCGGCGGCGCGCGGCCGGCGACGGCGGCGGCGCACGGGCGCGCGCGACGTCGCGCGCGCGGCGCGCTCCGGCCCAAACCCTTTTGCGGTGCCCCGTTCCGGCCAACTTTTCTCCAAAAATTTGAATAAAAGTCAACCAAGTGATGAATACCAAAGTTGTAGATCTAGGTACCAGCAACATTTTCTACAAAGGCTATATGGGGTTTTTCTACCTGGATTTGAAATTATTTGAATGCCAACTTTGAATGTCAGCCTGTTTTGGCAAACAGTGTTTTCTGCCTTGCAAGGAGTTTTTCAAGTTTCTCCTCTCCAAATTTGAAATGCCAATCTACATGAAAGTTGTGTCCCTTAACAAGATCTACAACTTTCCTAAAGGTAGAATTTTAAGTGTTTAGGTGAATTTTGGAGAACGCGGCAAAAGTTCCGGACGACACTGTGGACACCTGGGGTGGCAAGGGGTTTGACCCAACCTTTGACCATGGGTTGGCCCCACAAGTGTATTTACTATTCATTTAGGGTCACTAGGGTGTGTTAGTGAGTTTTCCGAGGTGAGGGCCCGGGTTGACCTAGGTTTGACCACGCTTGACCCTTTGACCGCTAATCCGGTCATTAGCGTTAATGACGGTAATTAAACCCGGGGCGTCACATTATATTTACACGTAGCATCAGTGTCGCCCCCTCATGGGCGGCACGGGCAGAACGCCTCACACCACCGCCACACCCTCCTTCTCTCTCCCCCACCGCAGCACTGCCGCTGGAAGCCCGTGCGGCTTGCGAGGACGGCGGTGGGGCAGCCTCCTTTTCCTTCCTCGTCGGGCGGACGCGGTCGCATGGGAGGTCGGTAGGAGCCGCCGCGGGCACCGGGGTGGCTAGATCTAGGGCTCCCATAGCCGGATCCGGCGGCCGTGTGTTGATTGATGATTCGAATTCATTGTGCACAAGATAGAGGCCAACTTCTGACGAAGCGTAGCGGAGGCCCGCGGTACGGTACGGGTCATATAAACTCGTTTGGGTTTTCCATTGTAGATTGATTCATTCTACTCCTTATAAGCCATTGCTGTTGGCGTTTGTAACCGGACTCTGATCATAGTGAAGTTGCTTGATGGCTGGCGCCCGTGGTTTTTCCCTCTCGTGTTGAGAGAGTTTTCCACATTAAAATCTCGTGTCTCCTGCGGTTTGATCTCTTTACTTCTAGTTCGTTTTGCGTCATCGTTTATAACACCGTGATGGTGGATCTGCCTCATGGCGCTGCATCGGCGGCGCCGGTAGTTCTGGGGCCTACCCTTGTTTCTAACCCTAGGTCACCGTTTCCGACCACCCCTGGCCCAGTTCTGCGTCTTTTGGGCCTTGAGGGCCTGTCGTCATCGCTGCCTCTCCCCTGTCAGTCGATGTCCCCGCATTGTTGCCACTCCACTGTTGGCCGTCATCCCCGTCATCACCTGCGGTCATGGCGCTCGTCTGGTGGCACGCGCTCATGGCGCGCCCCTGCTCCTTGAGGCAGGTTCCTCAAGGTCCCGCCTTGGGGAGCCGTACTTTGTCATTATGCCACGGGGCGCTCCCTGGTGCATCTCCCCACCATTGCTAGCCTCTCTGGCATTCAAGATCGGGAGTTCGGGTCGATGATGGCAACAACTCATGGTTTGACTGTACCTGCGTTGCATCAATTTCACACGGTCACCTTTGCTGCCTTGGTCGGGCGCACTAGGCCAAAAACGATTTGTACCGACACACAAAAACTAGCGTCTTTGGCCGCGGGTGTAATTGGCACCCGCCAGGCACTATGGTGAAAGGGGCGTCGGCTTTACACCCGCCGGTAGTAAAGGTCTAGTCTTGGCGGGCAACATAAGTCACCCGCCGGCACAAATGGTCCAATTTGTGCGGCGGGTGACTTATGTCGCCCGCCCGGCGGTGAAGGCACAATCTTTGGCGGGTGACATTAGCCACCCGCCAAAGACAAATGGTCCTATTTGTCTTTGGGGCGGGTGGCTTATGTCGCCCGCCAAAGACGGATGGACACTGACCACTTGAAAAATTCGAATTTTTGAAACGGTTTCAAATGAAGAAACTATTAACATGAAAGTTGTAGATCCTAATAAGTTATGAAACTTTGTAGTTTACACTTTTTTATTTGAAATCATATTGTCAATGAAAATCAAATTTGAATCTCTCAAATTTGAAATTCATATTTCGTAAGTGACCTAAAATGGAAAAACTCCCAACACGAAAGTTGTAGATCTAAGGAAGTTAAGAAACTTTGTAGTTGACAAGTTTTTAATTTAAATCCGTTTAGTGCCTCTAAAAACCGACTTACACTCAGTGTTGTATAGTATGAGTAGAATCAAAACTGCATATGGACGCATATGAGTGTGTGGTGTAGTGGTAGAGGAGGCTTCACGCGAGGTAGAGGTCACGGGTTCGAACCACGGCAACCGCGGAGCGTCGCGATTTTATGCGAAAAAATGCGCGACTTGCCGATCCGGAAAACCTCGCGTCTTTGGCGGGTGACTTAAGCGCCCGCCGGCACTAGTTCTCTATCTTGTCGAGCGGACAACCGCCAACACCGAGATGATTTGTGCCGGCACAAGGTCGGCGCGGGCGCTCCACCCGCCGCCACGGACCCCTTTTACCCGCCAAAGACAAATCGTTTGCGGCCTAGTGGCGGATATCTTGCCATCGTGCTCTTTGACTGATACTTTGTCGTCGTGTCATACTTCACGCTTGCGCTAGGCGGATGCTTTCTCGTCGTTCTTTTCTCTGATGGATGCTTTGTCGTCGTGGTCTAGTTTTTTAGTTTTTTAATTAGCTCTCTGCTTTTTAGCCCAAATAGCTCAAAAGAAGTCAAATATGTGAGCTACTTTACAGCTATTTGCAACAAACTCACTTAAAAATTATTCCACCAAGAGGTGCTAATTGACCTATTTTGAGTGGAGCTCTCAAAATAGCTTTTGACTAGTTCTCCAAACACTCTCATAATTGAGGATGTTATGTAACATGTCATACAGTTGACTCCATACGAGCTGAAAGGAAACGGCCAGTGAAATAAGCAAGGAACTGGCATGGTCAAAAGTCCACCCACTCACTATGTCAAGCCAGAGACTCCCGTTGACTTCACCATTCACACGTCCTCCCTCTTAACTTCACCAGTTAAAATGATTATGGGAAAAATGCAGAAGCTTGTGCTATCGCTATATTTGATTCGCACCTTGGATTCAGAGAAGCCTACAAATGTTAAAATAAACTTTTGCACTAAAAAAATTGTCTCAAGGATTTTTGTGTTTAATCCAGTTGCTGCGAGATTTTGTGCCTAGAGCAGTCTTACACACAGACACACACGGTGTTCTACTGTTCTCCAAGTTTTTTTAACCATCCGTGCTGATGTTATTTGGCACATTTAACCCCAGCAAGATTTCCTTTCGTAGCGAACATGGCCCCATTTGCCATTTGCTCGAGTTGATTTTGGTGATTCATGCTAACACAAGTAATGGGACTAACCACATTGTCTAGCATGTCTTTGCGAGGCATTCCTAGGTCCCATGAATGTTACCACATGTTAACATACCATGCACAAGTTAACATACCATACTCAAGCTAACATGTTATACCACAAGTTAACATACCATGGACATGTTAGGTTAATTAGAGCAAATTTGAGGACTTAGTATATATTTTAAGGCTATAAGTAATGGCATGTTAAGTATGTTAAGTATGTTAAGTTTGTGCAACGATCCAAGTGCGAGAGGAAGAGTTGCAGAGGAAGAGCAGCGGAGACGGTAGCACCGGATGATCCGACGGTCCGAGTGAGGACACCGTCGGTCTATCCGACGCTCGGTTTGAATCAAGACAAAGCCTTCGGCACCGGATGATCCGACGCCGTGGTCAAGGTGAAGCGTCGGTCTATCCGACGGTCACGTGAAAGCTAACGAGAGGCGACTTGGTCGCGGGGTCTTCAGACCGGATGATCCGACGCACCGTCGGTGCATAGCGTCGGAGCGCTTGTGTCGAGAATCTCAACGGCTATGTGACGTGGGAGGGGCACGGATGAACCGACGCCCTAGAAAATCTAGCATCGGTTCATCCGACGCTACCTTTTCAGTGGCCGTTAGCCAACGGCTAGTTTGATGCCTTGGGCTATTTATACCCCCTCCACTCACCCATTTGGGGTTGTTGGATTGTGTGGAAGTGCAGAAGAGTTCAAGACACCTAGAAGATCATATCCAATCCATCCAAGTGCTTAATTGCTCATCCTTAGACTTGCATATGCTTAGTGTATGTGCTTAGTGCTAGGCTTAGCTTAGAGCTGAGTGAGTGCAAGGTTGTGCCAACCTTGTGAGGTGATTCTTGAGTGAATCGAGTTGTACAAGGTTCGCCGTAACCCTTGGGGCCTAAGTGGCTCACCGGCAATCGTCATCAACCCTACGGCTTGGTGTGGAGCGGCGACGACACTTTGTGCGGAGGACGTGGAGACCCCCTTCCTTGGTGGAGAAGCTCCTTAGTGGAGGCGGCATCAAGGTGACCAAGGGAGCTTGGCAAGTGCCTAAGTGGCTAGCCTTTGTGGCGAGTCAAGTGGTGCTCTTGGGAGAGACTTGGTGACCGGAAGCAATACTCTTGTGTGAGTGCTTCAACAACGTGGACTAGGGGTGGCTTAGGGTGTGTTTGATAGCGGCCATTTTCGGTGGCCCGAGCCCCCGGGGACACCGATGCATGTTTGATTTGCCGACACCTGTTTCCTAGCCCGGCTCCCAACGTGCAAAAAGTCTTCTCTCTCTTGTCTCCCGTCGCACGCTCTCGCCTTTCGTTTTTACGGAGCCGAGCTCGTTCGTGCTCGCGTGAGTCAAAAGCAACGATACTCGCTACCTCCCTCTCACGGCCCAATGTCTCACCCACCGCCACCCGGCTCGCCACGCCTCTTCCACCACGTCGGGACTCGCCGTCGGAGCTTCGGCCTCACCCTCTTCTTGTTTCTCGCGGTGGCGGTCGGGACGAGCTCCACGGCGTCCGTGCTCGCGACATCGGCGGTGGTGCCGGGGGGGAGCTCCATCGCGCTCGCGGCGGCGGCCGGGGGCGAGCTCCCCCGGTGCCCGCGTTCGCGGCGGCGGTGGTTGGGGACGCAGCTCGCCCACGCCCGCGCGCGCGCGCGCCCGCGGGTCCTCATCCGACGGAGCGAGGGGCTCCTCGGCCCCCCGCCTTCGGGGCCGACGACGGGGGCGACATTGCGGCCGTCGAGGGGTGGTTCCTCGTACCCCCGATCACCTCGGGGAGGGGAGACGCCGTCCTTGGACGGGATGTAGAGCGCGTAGGCGTTGCGGTCCATGCGGACGTACTTGAGGAAGAAGGCGTAGTCGCGGACGTCCTTGCTCGGCATCGGCCCGGCGCGAGAGGCCGGTGGGTGCTCGTGGTGGTGTTGGGCGGCGCCTTCAAAGTGTTCGATGGAATGCCAAGGAGATACAGAGGAGGGTAACTCTACCCTTTCCTAGATGCAAGGTGATCCAATCCATTTGTAGCTCATATCAAACACAATCTCCGATCAGCCTGACTCAATAGAAACATGACAATCAAACACAAGAGTTGTAGCATTAGAACCAGGCTAAAGCTGGCCAGAGCCAGGCCGGCAGGCCAGGCCGGCTGGGGACAAGAAATCAAACACGCCCTTAGTGCCTACCGATACCACGGGATAAATCACGTGTCAAGAGTTTGCTTCCTCTCATCCCCTTTACGTTTCCGCATTTACTCTTGCAATCTAATTTGCTTGCCTTTACTTTCCTAGAGTAGTATCATACTAGGAATGGCTAGAGGTTGCAAACCTTGTTTTGGGATGGGAGTTTCACACTAGAACAACCTTAGTTGCACATCTAGATAGCATGGTCTAGTTTATCTTTATGTAAAATTAGTGAAACCATATGTTAAGATTTTAAGTTGCCTAATTCACCCCCTCCCCCTCTTAGGCTAACGAGCATCCGATTTCTTACACCGTTGATATGTCATAATGTGTTGGCGCTCACATCATCATCCATTAGGCCATCTTTTTATGGCTCGTATATGGATTTTCTGTGGCTAATAACATTCATGTATGAAATTTATAAGTTTTCCTGCTACAAAATTTTCATAGTGGTTTACATGAACGATCAATAATTTAAGAGAATTTTTCTATCAATAAAATCAATATGTTTTCATCTATAATATCATTTGCAAAAGAATGTTCCTTTGCAATTATCTTCTTTTCTAATTTCAAATTTTAATTTAAAATTTTGCTTAAGAATTTCTTCGTAGCCACCCACAGAGTATCACATAGTTCTTTAGATGTCAAAGGATTTGCACCAGAAAAAATCAAAGATTTTTCAAGGAATAGTGCTTAAAAATAGGAACGGTCATTAACTCGCGTGTCATGGAAAAAACACGATGTTAGTGAAAGGATATTCTAGTTTATTTTCTCTGTTTGGATCACATGCGTAGCTCCATAATTATTTGAACATTTTTAATGCCACGTATCTGCAAAAGGGTCTTTAATTTATTTGAGCTGGTTAGATAGCCTCACTAGCACTTCTCAGGTTAAAGATTGGACTCTATGTGGGAGCAAACTTCAGACAAAGGTAAAAATTCCATTGTCAGTCACGGTAACGAAAGCACATATTGAGCTCCAACCATGGGTCGTTGCTGTGTGGTTGATTTGGCCCCCTCCTACCTGAGTTTTAAACCAAATAGTTGTATTATTATTATTATTACTACTACTACCACCACCACCACCACTACCACCAGTACTACCACCACCACCACCACCACTATTATTACTATTATTATTATTATTATTATTATTATTATTATTATTATTATTATTATTATTATTATTATTATTATTATTATTATTATTATTATTATTACTATTATTATTATTATTATTATTATTACTATTATTATTACTATTACCCCATAAGGCGCGGGCGACACAACACGGTCATCCAAAATATACTTTAACCATTAATTCCTCTTATATTATTTTATTTTTGGTTATGAACGTAAATCATTAGAAACTACATTTGAATACAAATTCAACCATGTCAAATTTACACCAAAAATATATGATGAGTAAATTAGTAGTCAAAGATTGTAAAGTTTGAATCTTGTTATACGTGCGCGCCTTATAAATGAGAAGGGAGGGATTATTATTATCATCATCATCATTATTATTATTATATATACTCTTTCTGTTTTTTATTTATAAGACGGTGGTAACATGACACTGTCTCCTAAATCAAACTTTGACCATTCATTTCTTTTTACATATATTATATTATTTATGGTTATGAATTTATACTCACTGGAAAGTGCATTTGATTACAAATAATCCAATCACGTCAAATTTACATGACAAAACTAAAAATTTGATGGTAAATTACTAGTCAAAGATCGTAAAGTTTGAATCTCGTTTTGTGTGTGCGTGTTATAAACACGGAGGAAGTGCTATCCTTCTGCGGATCCTCCTACCCGAGTTTTAAACCAAACAGCTGTAACATTATTTAATACCATTACATTTTCCGACTATAGGTCTTAGCTGTAGTTGATTTGGATCCTTCTACCTGAGTTTTAAACCAAACAACTGTAATATTATTTAATACCATTACACTGTCCAACCAAACAACTTTTATAAACAGCGATTATTCAATACCATTACACTATACAACCAAACAAATTCTATAAACAGGGATTCCACCTCAAATGCCCCTGTAATTCATTTACAGTTCCTTTACCATTTCTATTGCGCCGTGCGGCAAGCAAATGCCTCCGTAGTGGAGTATATATATTTTTTTGTTGCATTCATGTCGTTAGTATTTTTATAGATTATGGTAGAACATATATATAGAAATAGAAAAGGGTCTTTGGATCCCTTTCTGCTTGTGCTTGTTCTTCTCAGAATGTCTTTGTTTTGGTTCTGCACTCACGCACGGCAGTGAAATAATGAATGCCTACAGGTAAGGAGCCTACTCCTTTGTTTTCTTTTTATTTCTTTCGGCAACGACAGCCTCAGCCTACTTGATGCCTTCGGCTTGTCGCTTGGCTCCATCCGAACAGAAGTTACAAACTAGCTGCCAAAAAGAAACAGGGAGTGAAATCAGCAAGGAACTGGCATGGTCGAAAGTAGCCCACTGATTCCCTAAGTCAAGTCAGAGACTTCCATGACTTCACCATTCACACGTCCTTCCTCTTTACTTCATCTTTTAAATTGCAGTGGTAGAGGCCAGTAGTGTTGGCTGGTTAAAGATTAGTTGTTGTATATGATTGCATTCATAGAAGCACATGATTTTAGAAAACTATTTTTGTCGGTGTGCTGTTATAAGTATTATGACGCTGTATGTGATTTGAAAATTGAAAACAACACATAAATATGAATGCACCATTACAGGATAAACTCAACGTTTATTACAATAAGTAGTAGTCTCTCATGAAGTTATATCATGATGATCCCAACACTAGAATATTACAATGGGGCTCCTCACAACATGCTTGTTAGAGACCCACTTGAAGCTTCCCTCAGCATTCTTAGTTTTGCTAGCATCCCAGACTAAGCTTACAGTAAATGTTTTACTCTCCTTTGCCTTGGTGAATTCTAGCTTTGTTGGTGTCACCGTCGCCTTCACTTCCTCGGGCATGTCAACCTCAACGGTATAAGAAGACACCGCATCGCCAACGTTTGTGACAGTACGGTTCACAACAAGTTTGCCAGCACTTGCCCTTGCTGCAATCGAGGGGTAGTTCAGCTCAGCTTCAGCTATCTTTGTGCCATTGCTGCAGACACCATGCTGATGTGTGATTATCTCGACTTGAGAATCTGTGTAACCTAGGCCACAGAGATACTGAATGTACTGCTCCACATCAGTGTCATAAACTAGACCTGGATTGATAACCTCAGAAGGGTTAACATGTCCAGCCCCAATACTGAAATGACCAGCCGGATTGAATTTCTCATCAAGGATGGGCTTGTTGTCACCATATACAACATAGGCCGTTGTCATGATGGCCGACTTGATCGCCGCTGGTGACCAATCAGGATGTGCACTCTTGATAATAGCTGCAATGCCACTGAGGTGAGGTGCAGACATTGATGTTCCAGACAAGGAGTTGAAGACCAGCTTCTCTTGTCCTCCATCAGCTGTGTTTGGTCCTACTTTGAATGGCCATGCTGCGATGATATTCACTCCAGGTCCGATGATGTCAGGCTTCAGAATACCAGGGCTTGCTGTGCTAGGCCCCCGAGATGAGAAGCATGCAACCACAGGAGCAGGAGCCGTTCCCAGTGAGGTGCCATTGAAAGTGATCGACGCTGTTGGGTTCCTGGATGTGTTGATGTACTGCCTGACCGCAGCTGCATCTGGGGAATTCAGGTATGATGCGGGGAGAACATTGGCTGCAGCAAAAGTTGTGTGGCCAGTATCATCAGCTCCCAGTACAATCATCCCAGAACCACCATTATCCTTGATAAATTTCCCAGTCTCAACTTGGGACCCTTGAAGCTCGCAAGCGACCACTTTCCCGGTCATGTTTCCAGAACCATCAAGTTGAACCACCACAGGTAAAGAAGGAAGGTTAGATGGTTGGTATGCTGACTCACCAACAAAAGTGCGGCCGTCGCCAAGCTTCACAAGGGCTTTCATTTGCCGGTCCATTGTGCTTGCACCAACAGTCAGCACCCATGGTTCTTCATTGCTCGTCGTCCCGGGAAGTGGACCGGAATTTCCTGCAGAACAACTCACAAATATCCCTTTCTTCACGGCAGAAAAGGATCCCATGGCGATAATGTCTTCATGGAAGGCTCGAGAATCACCGCCGAGTGATAAAGACAGGATATCGACACCATCAGCGATAGCGGCGTCCATTCCAGCAAGGATATCAGAGCCAAAACAGCCCTGCTCATTGCACACCTTGTACATGGCCAGGTGCGCATGTGGAGCCATGCCAGCCGCCGTGCCATTGCCACTCCCAAGCACACTGGCACCTTGAACAAACCTCCCAGTAGCAGTGCTAGCAGTGTGTGTTCCATGGCCGACATCATCCTGTGGAGGGTCAGGATTGTTCTCACCACCAATCAGCGACTTTCCGCCGATAAGCTTCTTGTTGCACTTGACACTGCCAAAATCGCAGGTTCCACGCCATTTGGCGGGTGGAGTGGCCATGCCAGCATCATCAAAAGATGTGTGAGCGAAATCTACGCCCGTGTCGAGGAACCCGATGATGATCCCTTCACCCATTCCTATGCTACTCCAAACCCCTCCATTTGGCCGTAGGCTGAGGAAATCTGGTGTGTGGGTTGTGAAGAGTGGAATCAGGCTGTCCTGGTACACCATGAGGACGCCATCGTTGGACTTGGTGTACTCGGCCTCTTCTTTTGTGAGGTTCACGGCAAACCCAAGAATGGCTTCTCTATAGGTGTGTATGAATGGCGATTGAGGCTTGGATCTAGCCATTCCCGGTGGGAGGAAGGATCTATACCAGTCCTCAAGGCTCATGCGGCTCATGTCCATGGAGAAGTTTGGAGGAGGGTGCACACGTACAATATATGTGCAGCGATTAGATCCTTCACATTCTCCATGGGTGATGGTTTGGGTGGTGTGAGACAGGAGGCCTAAGAGAACAAGGGAGGTGAATAGGAGACTAGCTTGGACCTCCATGGCTTGAAGGTGGAGGATGGAGAGAAGCTTTTGGAATTGGTGTCTATGGGACTTGGGGGTAGTCGTATTTATAGGCAGATTGGTAAGTTAGTAGGTGATCACCCAAATTAATGGCTCAGATTATACAAATTTATATCACTTTATGCTTGGAGATTACAGTGGGATTTTTACTCATCAGCATAATTTCCCTGTATGTGTATATTTATTGTTAGAGCCTAATACAGGTAGATACAGCTGGGTACATTTTCCTACTATAAATAAGGTTCCAAGCAAAGTCTTGGCTCTTTGAAAATTTGGAAGTCATACACAGAACTTATAGAATATAGAAATTTATATCACATTATATTTGGAGATTACAGTGGGATTTTTACTCATCAAAATAGTTTCCATGTATGTGTATATTTATTGTTAGAGCCTAATACAGATACAGGTAGATACAGGCAAAGTCACATTTGGCTCTTTGAAAAAGTTTCGAAAGCCATACGCGGAACTTATTACACGAGTCATATATATAGTTGACTGTTGCTCAGTGAATGCAATGGGAATCTTATGTGAATATTTTGATTGTGCCAAAATTGAGTAGGATTGACCAGGTACAAGTTGATTGACCAGGTTCTGTGAACTGATTTCAAAATACATTAAGAATCGATAACCAGATTTACCTTTTATTTAATTTATAAAACAATTTAATATTATTTTTGTGGGGCAATTTTTACCAATGATTCTTTGCCAATACCGAGGCTAACTAAGTTGGCCACGTCGCCATCTTGTCTCGGCTGTTGGATCGGCCACGCGGACAGCTTAGATCGGTCAAGAAACTGTCATTGTGTAAAAAGGTCCTTCCATTAAGCAAAAATTGATCCCTCAGTTCACAACTTTTTACATATGAGTCTCTTGAAGGACCGAAACAGCGAACCAGAGAGGGAGGAGTGAATGGGAGCCGATAAAAATTCTATTCAAGAATTCGGCCTATGAACCCGATTTCACTCGTGCGCCTCCGCAAGCTTCACTTGCCAAGTCCACGCAGCCACTGGAGTGCTACTGGACCTAGGAGCAAAACCGAACCAACAGCCACTCGACACACGCATCGGAAACCAACACGACCCAGCTGCTCGTACCAAAAACCGGTCGACCGCTTCGTGGGACTAAGCCTCTCAACGAGCGGGGAAACCGGTCAAACCGGTTTGGCAAACCGGTCGGAGCCGCTTTTGTCCGGAACCCCCCCCCCCCCCCCCAAAAAAAAAACCCCCCTTGAGACCAAAACTGCCTCAAAACACCTCAAGAACCTCTCCTCCTTTGAACAAGAAAATCCATAGCACGACAGAGGCTTTCTCGCTCAAAAACCCTTCACGACGGCACACAGGACTAAACCGGTCAGACCGGTTTGAGAAACCGGTCAGGCCGGTTTTGCCTGGACAGTCGCGAAGAACACAGCCCGCGGGAAAAACTCAACCTTCCAAGCAATCGACCTCCCGATTCATTCCACGGATCAAAGTGAGACTTTGAGGGTAGTTGGGGTACCTCGTGGGTTACCTTTGGCTGGAAGCTCGGTCCCCAAAACCCACTCAATCAAGAGGAATCGGAAGTCAACCCTCAAGAACTCCTTCCCATGGAAACCACCGAAAACACCCAAATTGAAGCTGTTTCGGGGGGATTGTTGGAGCAAGATCACCAAGAAAAGAGGCACAAGGTCCTCATATGTGACATCCAACAAGAATCACTCAAAGAAACGCCCTCAAAACTTCCCCACGAAAATTCCAAGAAAAGGCTCCGAATATCACCAAAAAGGAAAAATGGGAGAAGCACAAACAAGCCTAGAGGAACCACGCTAAATCATCTATACATACCATGAAAGGTTCATACAAGGTCTAGCTTCCGCCCGATCATCCTTCTCTCTCACAAGATCTCACCATGAAGCTCTCAAGCTAGTCCTATGGAAATCCTAAGGAAAATAGGAAGAGAAAATAGGAAAATAAATGAGCTAGAGTTCCAAGAGATGGTTGCCATCCTCTCACCACTTGGGTTATATGGAGGCAAGTCGAAAGACTAAAATACCCCTAAAGCCTAAACTAGGATATACGCCCACCAAGGGCCGTCGTATGGACCTCCCCGGGCCCACTACCTCGGTGGGTACCGGGACCGACTACTCGGTGGGCCCTCGGGACTACCCTTGCGCCGCACGGCACCCGAGGGCGTGGAGCACAAGGACTACAGAGGAGAAGTACTCGGTTAGGAAGCTGTACATGTCCCGCACTGTATGGAAGACTCCTAGACGTACTCGACTAGTACTCTCTCCCTACTCCGACTTGTAACCCTGCCTCCCGGACTATATAAGGCGAGGCAGGGACCCCTCTCTAGATCATCTCATCTCACGGTGTACAATTACACCATCTTGTAATCGTACCCAATCAATCCAGAGCTACGCAGCATACAGGACGTAGGGTATTACGCACCTCGCGGCCCGAACCTGTCTAAATTGTGTGCCACGTGTCTCTTCCTTCGAGTTACCGATCTCGGCGAGGCCACATTCATCTACTTCGGGTACTCCCCTTAGTAGGTTGCCGGTCTAAAACACCGACAGCGGCGCGCCAGGTAGGGGATCTCGCCCGAGATCACATGGCGAACTCGACGGCTCCCGTCTACTTCAAGCCAACCGTCGCCTTCAACCGCGGCGACACCTTCGTTTTCGGCGCTTGGGTCTGCACTGCCGACGGCGCGGGGGTCTTTCCGGCCGCCGCCTCACCATGCCGCCCAACCCGGAGACCGGCTTCGTGACGCTTCCAGAAGTTGTCACGGGCGAACTCGCCGGCAAGTTCGGCGAAATTTCGCTCTTCGACCATCACGCTGACTTCGAACTCGAGTCCGCTTCCAACTCGAACTCGACGTCTCCATGGGCTATCGCATACGAGCCGGCTGCTCAGCCATCGCATGTGGTCCCACCACTACGTGAGCACTCCGCGTGTGGCCCTCGCATCCTCAGCCGGGCCCGCACAGAGGCTCCCTCTTCGCGCCGGCCGGCAAGGAACCCGTGCCCGAGTACAACTCGGACTCCGACACCGCCCCCGGCCACGCTTCGAACTCCAACCCCCTCTCCGGTTCTACTCGGATTCCGCATACGAGTTCGACTTCGGGTCGGACCCGCAGGATCCCGGTTCGAGGACAACTCTACCGAGCATCCCTTATCGGGGCCGGCCTCGGGCCGGTTATAACGTCCACACCGGCCGGGAGATTCGTCTACGGCCGACCGCAACCCCCGCCGACCCGATAAGTGGAGACTCATGCTACGTCGCCTACATCGACTCGCTCCCGTTCCGGAGGGAACACCACTTGCCCGAGCCGACTCAAACACCCCAACCGAGGTGGCGGTTTCGAGTCCGGCCTTGGCACCCCCCGATCGCCAAGTCTTCATGGCTGCCGGCGACACTCCAGGACCTTCAGGGACGGCTCAAGACAAGTACCTTGAAGACATCTCCTCGTACGAGCCGTCCGCCGACGCACCCGCGGACGAGACCCCCGCCACCGCAGACGCTCGACGTGAGCGTAACAGAAGCGCGCCGAACGGCGCCGGCATCTCCGAGACAACCTCCCCATCCGCAACCTCGCGGAAGCTCTCGAGGCGGTCGAGAGCAGAGTACACACTACCCCCGAGCAATGCCTCATGTCGATCACAGCGATCGCACGCCAGGCTCAGGGAATCCGCGCCGGAGAGGTCATCGCCAAGCTCGGCCGAAGATGCCTACTTCATGCGGGTCGACAACAGGGTCAACCGGCCTCCTCCTCGCCAGAAGCTGCGACAACGAAGCTACAAGTCGCGGCGCCAACGCCGGTCCCAACCGTACTCGAGCCGAGCTTCCGGCTCGGCCCCAACCGTACTCGCTCAAACGCCGGCGGACCTCCACGGGGTGGCAACAAAGAACCGCGAGGTTGTCCCTCACCGCGCCCACGACGGCGGCGGCCGTGACCCCGACGGTGGCGGCGGCGACGACGGGAGATCCAACCACGGAGCCAACAGAGGTCCGGCGGCGGCGGCAACCACGGCGGTCGAGACCACGTGAACGGCCACGCCTCCGGTGCCTCACGGGGCGGCTACGACGCCCGCCGAAGATTGAGCGGTGCGACGGAAGAAGTCGCCCACCGCGGCGACAACGACGGCTTCCCCCGCCTTCTCACCTCAACTTCGCAACTTGCTCCTCCCCGACAAGTTCAAGCCTTTGGGATCACCAAGTACGACACGGAGCGAGACCCCATCCGGTGGCTCGGGTGCTACGCCCTCTCCATCGAGAACGCCGGCGGCAACAACGACACCAAGTGCCTCTACTTCCCCTTCCTCGCCCGGACCAAGCTCCACTCACATGGCTCGAGTCGCCGGACAAGCACTCGATCGACAAGTGGGACCACCGAAGGAGCGCTTCACCGGCAATTTCGCGGGCGCCATGGGCCGATCGGGTACTCGCATGGACCCCGGCCATGGTCAAGCAGGAACAAGGCGAGACCCTCCGCAAGTACATGCGTCGCTTCTTCGACAAGCGCGCTACTGTAGTCGATGTCACCGATAAGGAGGTCATCGACCTCTTCCAAGACGGCCTCTACCACCGCCTCACCTTTGAAGACTTCGGTCGTCGCCGCCCCAAGTCCATCCCCCACCTCAAGGACATGATCACGTCCTGGACGGATGAAGAAGACAAGTCCAACGCCAAGTACAACGCCATCTGTGGCAAGAACAAGCAGAACATGAGCGGCGGCAGCGGCAACAACGGGAACCGAGGCGTTCGCAACAACAATAACTACTCGGGTCCCAACCGCAAGCGCAAGCCAGACAACACCGTCGCGGCTATTCAGCGCCCTGCGAAGGAGAACTCGAAGAAGAACTCCAGCGGCTTCAAAGACTTGTCGAAGGAGAAGTGCCCGTGGCATCCGAACGGCAAGCACACCACCGAGCAAGCTACCAACTCGGGCATGAACTCAAGAGTACTCCCGAGCCACCGCACCCTCACGACAAGAAGGGCAAGAAGAAGAACGACGGAGACAACAATGACTTCCGGAACCCAACAAAAGCCGTCAACGTCCTCTTCGGCGGACTACCCAGCAGGCGGGAGCAAAAGGCTACCCGTCGAGAAGTCATGAGCATTGAACCAGCGGTCCCGACCCCTCTCAGGTGGTCGGAGGTACCCATTACCTTCTCCCGCGCGGATCAATGGACCAGCTTCTCTGAACCAGGGCGGTTCCCCCTCGTCCTGAAGCCAGTGGTCGCGGGCTCCAAGATCAACAAGGTCCTCATCGACGGTGGAAGCGGGCTCAACGTCCTTTTCACCAAGACCTTGAAGAAGATGAAGCTCGACATCACCCACATGCTCACCAAGAGCAACATGCCCTTCTACGGCATCGTCCCCGTAACGCGGCTATCCCACCGGGCTCGGTGGTCCCGCCGCTACCTTCGGGGAATCTCGGGATAACTACCGTACGCAGTACATCAAGTTCGAGGTCGCGGACTTCGAGACTTCCTACCATGCCATCCTCGGCGGATCGGCCATCGCCAAATTCATGGCGGTGCCCCACTACACCTACTTGGTACTCAAGATGCCAAGCCCGGCGGTGTGTACTCTCTCTCCAAGGGGACTTGAGGATCTCCCATGACTGCGACACAGAAGTCGTGGAGGTCGCCTCTACGAATCAAGTACCCAACGCTACGATGGAGGTCTACACTGCGTCGAAGAAGCTTGCTACAAGTGAACTCGACATCCCAGAGAAGTCTGACAGCGCCAACAAGCCTCAGCCACCTGAGGAGGTTCTGGTCAAAACGATCGACCTCGGAACAGGCGACTCCAGCAAGACCACTACCATCGGGGCTGGCCTCGACCTCAAATAGGAAGACGCGCTCATCAACTTCCTCCGGGCTAACCGCGACATCTTCGCGTGGAAGCCGACGGACATGCCGGAGTGCCCGGGGAGTTGATTGAGTACGCCTCAACGTCGATCCTAAGGCCACCCCCAAGCGACAACACCTCCGACGCTTCGTCGACGACGGACGGGATGCCATCAAGAAGGAACTCGCCAAACTACTCGCGACAAGCTTCATCGAGAGAAGTATTCCATCCCGAGTGGCTCGCCAACCCCGTCCTCGTCCGCAAGAAGAACTCGAACGAGTGGAGGATGTGCGTCGACTACACCGATCTCAACAAGCACTGCCCCAAGGACCCCTTCGGGTTGCCACGGATTGATCAAGTCATCGACTCCACGGCGGGCTGCGACCTGCTCTGCTTCCTCGACTGCTACTCCGGGTACCACCAGATCGCGATCAAGGAAGAAGACCAGGAGAAGACCACGTTCATCACCCCGTTTGGCGCGTACTGCTACATGACCATGTCCTTCGGGTTGAAGAACGCCGGCGCTACCTACCAACGAGCTATCCGGGCCTCGCTTCAAAAAGGCAACTCAACAAGAACATCGAAGCCTACGTGGATGATGTGGTCGTCAAGACCGTAAACTCCGCACCCTCATCGACGACCTTGAAGAGACTTTCGCATCCCTCGCGCGAGTACCGCCGGAAGCTCAACCCGAACAAGTGCGTCTTCGGCGTACCTTCGGGCAAACTACTCGGCTTCATCATCGCCCAACGCGGCATCGATGCCAACCCCCGAGAAGATCTCCGCCATCACCAGCATGAAAGCTCCCAAGTGCATCAAAGACGTCCGTAAGCCGACCGGTGCATGGCGGCCTTGAACGATTCATCTCGAAGCTTGGAGAACGGGGGCTCCCCTTCTTCAAAATACTCAAGCACCAAGAGAAGTTCGTGTGGACTCCGGAGGCGGATCAAGCCCTTGCCCGGCTCAAGGACTTCCTATCGAAGCCACCGGTTCTCACGGCTCCTCGCAAAGGCGAGCGCCATCTGCTCTACCTCGCCGCGACTACTCATGTGGTCGCATCGCCATCATCGTCGAGCGGCGGAAGACGGCCACGCCTACCCGGTCCGGCGCCCCGGTCTAATTCGTCGGGCGAGGTCCCGTCGAGTCCAAGGCACGCTATCGGCCCGTGCGAAGCTCTCGTACGCGGTACTCATCACCTCGCGGAAGCTTCGACACTACTTCCAGGAGTACTCGATCTCCGTCGTCACCGACTACCCGCTCGGCGACATCTTGCGGAACCAAGATGCTACTGGAAGAATCTCCAAATGGGCAGTCGAACTCGGCGCCCTCACCATCGACTTCAAGCCACGCACAGCCATCAAGTCGCGGGCGCTAGTCGACTTCATGGCGGAGTGGCGGGAGAACCGCTGCCTACCCCAATCGTGCGACCGAGCATTGGGTGATGTACTCGACGGCTCACTCAACCTCGAGGGCGCGCGGTGCGGGGGTACTCCCGATCTCTCCAACGGGCGAACAACTCAAGTACGTCCCGCGATCTTCCGGAAGGTCTCAAACAACGAAGCCGAGTACGAAGCTCTCCCCGCACGGGCTCCGCCTCGCGGCTTCACCGGGCATCAAGCGGCTACTAGTCTACGGCGACTCCGCAGTGGTCATCAACCAAGTCAACAAGTCCCGGGACCGCAACAAGGAGAACATGGACGCCTACTGCCTAGAAGTCCGCAAACTCGAGAACAAGTTCTACGGTCTCGAGTTCCACCACATCGTCCGCGACAACAACGTTGCAGCGGACGTCTCGTCGACGCTTGGATCCACCCGCGCTCAAGTACCGGCGGGTGTCTTCGTTCACGAGCTTCACGCGCCATCCATCCCGGAGCCGGCGCCACCGACCACTGTCCCAGCGCATCCATCGGGCCGGACAGGAGGTCATGATGATCGACGTGGACCGGAGGCAACCCTTCATCGACTACCTTAGCGAGCAGAAGGTTCCCTCGGACAAGAACTTGGCCGAGCAGCTCATTTGTCGTGCCAAGTCCTACGTCCTCGTCGGAGACAAGCTTTACAAACGGGGCGCATCTTCTCGGAATACTCATGAAGTGCGTCCCTAGGAAAGAAGGCAAGGACATCTTGGAGGAGATCCACAAGGGCGTGCGCGGCAACCACGCGTCCTCCCGCACGCTTGTCGGCCAAGGCCTTTCGGCGAGCTTTCTACGGCCCACAGCCCTGGGCGACGCTAAAGAAATCGTCAGAAGGTGCCAAGGATGCCAATACTTTGCCAAGCAGCAACACGTCCCAGCCTACAAGCTAGTCACCGTACCGCCAACCTGGCCCTTCACCTGCTGGGGGCTCGATATGATTGGGCCACTGCCAACTACGCCAGGTGGATTCAACAGAGTATTGGTGGCCATCGACAAGTTCACCAAATGGATCGAGGTCAAGCCGGTCACATGCCCCAAGGCCGACGAGTACTCGAATTCTGGATGAACTCGTGCATCGCTGCGGACTACCCCACCGCATCAACACAGATCTGGGCTCCAATTTCAACAACCACCAGTTCTGGGAGTACTGCGAGAACAGCGGGATCGACGTCCGATACGTCTCAGTTGCCCATCCTCGGGCCAACGGACAAGTCGAGCGCGCCAACGGGATGGTGCTCGACGCTCTCAAGAAGCGGCTACACGACGCTGCTAATTCCAAAGGAGGCAAGTGGATCAAGGAACTACCCAACGCACTCTGGGGGCTACGTACTCAGCCTTCCAAGCCAACGGGGCAATCCCCTTACTTCCTGGTCTACGGCTCCGAAGCAATCCTCCCCCGCCGATGTCATATGGAACTCACCAGTAGTGGAGCATTATGACGAAGGCGTCTCTCGAAGACGACGAAGAGTTGACATCGATGGACTCGAAGAAGCTCGCTGCGCTGCCCTCGTCCAATCAGCAAGGTACCTGGAGGGTATCCGACGCTACCATGATCGCAACGTCAAGGAACGCTCCTTCAACGTTGGTGATCTTGTCCTCCGTCGTATCCAGAACACGGAAGGACTACACAAGCTCAGCTCCCCCTGGGAAGGTCCCTTCACAATTGCAAAGGTGACCGGCGGGCTCCTACCGCCTCCAGACACTTGAAGGCGAAGACGTCAACAACTCGTGGAATGTCGACCAACTCTCTGTCGGTTCTACGCCTAGTCTACACGACTACTCCGGGGCTCAAGTCTACACGACTACATCAAGACCCCTCCGCCGTAAGCGGCCTCCGGTCGAGGCACCGGTCTCGGACTACTCCTCTCCGGGATCCGGCCCGCGCGGCTACCTACGGATCTGGGGCTGCGACGAGCGATAAAGGACTCTAGCGGCGGTCTACCGAGAGACCATGTACTCCAAGATCCGGCCTACACGACTACTTACGGATCTACTGCGTAAGCGGCTACTCGCCCTAGCACCACTTGTCCGTAAGCGGCCTCCGGTCCGGCGACTACTCTGTAACTACGGCCCCGGCCATCCCGGTGTACCCCTTCGGTAATAAAGATTGATCGTTCATCAACTTCTTTATCTTGTCTACTTCCCTCAACGGGACTACCGCCGAGTACGACTACTTGCGTCAACTCCACGATGGGACTCCGCACTCTAAGATCGCGACTACGAGTACGCATTGATGGAACTTTGCTTCATTAATACTTGAACAATTACATTACAAATGTTTTTGTACGAGATATTGCTATGAGCTAACTATTACGGGACTACGGAGGTTAAGCTTTTCGGCGACTTGCTCCGCAATGGGCGCCATCCGCTCCGGTAGCTCCGCATCTTGCTCGTACGTACGGTTGGCGGCTACCCCGCCGCCGACTACATCCACGGGCGCCTTCGGGAAGTAGGACTTCATGAAGGCCGGCACTTGGTTCGGGATCGACTTCGCCGGATGCTTCACGTACGCCGCCGGCCCGGTGGGGGCTTCCTTCGCCGACCCACGAGCGGTGCTATCTTGGGGCCGCCGGGATGAGGCACCAAGAGTCTTGCGATGGGAAGCGCGGCTTCTTCAAGCTCCTTCGGTCGGGCCCGCCGGCGCCTCGCGGTCCTCGTTCGGCTTCGCAACGATTTGTAGCGATTGACGAGGTCACGATCGGAAGCAATACGAAGCTCCATGTGCTTGTCGCACTCGAAGGCAAGCTCCTTATATTCTAGCTCGAGTACACGGCGGGCCTCCCGCTCCCGGTAGAAGAGGTTCTTCATTTCGTCTCTCGAAGTCTTCAACGCTCAACCCGGTCTCAAGCTCTGCAAAACAACAAGGCGCAGTGGGTTAGACTAATTCTCGACCTCCAACAACTACTCAACAAAGACAAGCGGTGTACCTTTGTTCTTGTTGCGGAGTGACTTGTTCTTCCGCACCAAGTCGTCGCTCTTCGCCTGCATCTCCTGGATGTCGTTGTGATATTTGGCGAAGGCGGTATCCGGCCTTGGATCGCATGGCGGCCGCGTGCTTCCGCGACTTCAAGAGTTGATCCTCCGGCGTTTCGGCCGGAGCACCGCATCGGCGAAGCCTTGCGGCATGCTAGACTTCTCGCGGGACCTTTCCACGACGTCCCGCACGGACAACACATGTCAAATGAGTACTCAACGCTTACGGATTGACTACTCAGGAGTTACGACTACTCACCTTCATCCACCGCTCGGCCGGCGGACCGCCTCCCGGGTGCTCGGCCACCGTTGCCGAGTCGACCAAGTCGTCGCCGGCAACTCCACCCCCGCCATGACTACTCGTGGCGGCTTCGATCATCGGCGCGGAGCGGATGGGCTCCGCGTCTTGGATCTCGGGGAGCGGACAACCACCTCCGGAGCGAGGCTGCGGCGGCGCGATGGCCTCCTCTCCTCCCGGTCGCCACGGCGGCCTCCTCGGCGGCTACCTCCATCGGCGCGGGGGCTCCTCCAGCAGCCTCCGGCACTTGCGGTGTCAAATTCGCATGGGCACTACCGCTGGGATGTCGCTCCCTTCGGCCTCGGCGCCTGTCAAGAAGAAGACAAGTGCATCAGCGACTACGACTACTCTTTGGGGAGCACTATAGCTTCAGCAGAGTACTTACCTTCGACCACGCTGGCCTCGGGCAACGTAGCCTCAGTAGCCGGCGCTTCGGGCTCCGCCTGAGAGGCGGGAGTGGACTCCTCGGCGGGCGGCGCGGCTTCTTCCTCCGCCACCGCTGTAGAGGGTTCATCCCCCTCCCAGGACAGATCTGTTGATTTCCTGCAGAAGTACACAAATTGGTTGTCAATCAAGCTCGACTACTACACCAAGTACTACTCGGGAAGATCCAGCACTTACAAGCTTGACCGGACTATCGTCACGGTCGGGGCGCCAAGGATGCTGGCGATGTCCACCGCTCCCGGCCTCGGCGGGCGCCTCTCGTTGCGCCCCTCGCGGCCGCCGCCTCTTCTGCGGCGCGGCGGCCGGTGCGGCGCTCTCCTGCGCTCCAGCGGCCACCACTTCTTCTCGCGGCGGTGGTCGCGGGCTCCATGCTCCCTTGAGGAGCGAGGGGGCCGGCGCTCCATCCGCGCCGGAGCTCTTCGACAGTGGGGGCTGGGCTACGACTCCCAGCGGGTTCCCCCACTGTGTCCCACTCGCCTTCGTCACCCTGATCAACGGGCTCCGTAGGCGGCACCTCTTGCAAGCAAGGAAGCTCAGTCATCAGCAAGTGAACTCGAGAGACTAGTGCTCGACTACACTACTCAAGATGTCTTACCTCTTGGGGCGTGGTCTCAGAGACCTTCAACTTCTTCGTCACCCGCTTGCGGGCGGGGTTGCGCGGCTTCCGTGGCGGCGCAGCTAGACTAGCCTCCAGGCTAGCCGATGGATCTTGCACGAGGGGCACGTGAGGTAGGCCAGGACGGCTCAACCTCGACCGCAGCTGGAAGCGGTCCTGCAGCGTCTCCTCGTCGTCGTCCTCGTCGGACGTGTCCTCCACGACTACGGTGTCGTCTCCTTCGCCGACTTCCCGTCGCTCCTTGGCCGTGGTCTTCCCTTCCTCCGGGATCTCGACTACCTGAGGGGGCGGCGGCGGCTCGGAGACGAACTTCTTCAAGTCATCCTGCAAGACACAACTCATCAGCGCGACTATTCACACGGAATGGGTACTCGACAGGGGGGGTATGGCTACTTACCTCCTTTGGCGGGCGCGCGGGGGAGAACTCCGAGACAGGGCACGCCGTGTACGGTGGCATGTCCTTGAAGATGCGCGTCAGCCTATCGACAATGTCGTCGTCGTCGACTTCGTCTCCCGGCATTCGCGACGTGTCGTCGTCGCTGGTGTACTCGAACCCTAGGGTGTCGCGAGCCATCAGTGGCTGCACCCTGCGCTTCATGAAGCTGAAGGCCACGTGCTCGGCCCTCAGCCCGGCTTCTCTCGGCGCTTTGATCCGCGCTAACGGCTCGGGAGAGCCGGATCCCCTCCTACATCATGGGCTCCATGTTCCACCACGGGCGATGTTTGGGCTGCTTCCCGCTCGGCTTCGGCAACCCCGGGTGGTGGTTCGTGATGTAGAACCATTTCGCCTTCTAGTCTGGTTGGAGTCGACGAGCTTGTACGAGAGGTGCGCTCGGCGGCGTCCTCCCGCATCCGGATTCCCCGCTCCACCGACTACTCACGGGTTGCTGGCGCTCGGCTGCGGCTTCACCCGGAAGAACTTCCGGAACAAGATCCAATGGGGCTTGATCCCCAGAAATGCTTCACAGAAGTGGACAAAGACGGTGGTGTGGAAAATACCATTGGGGTTGAGGTTGAGGTACTCGATGTCGTAGTACCCCATGAGGCCTTTGAAGAAGTCGCTCACCGGAAGCGCGAGTCCACGCTCCGCGAAGCGCGCGAACATCGGGATCTCGTCTTCACTCTTCTCCATCGGGTACGGATCCTCGGCAGCGGCTCTCCACATGTCCACCTCCTTCTCGTGGATAAATCCACTGTTGAGGAGGGCCAGCAAGTCCTCGGTCTTCGCCTTCGACTTTTTCCACTCGCGATTCGGATCCGGCCGCGGTGGAGACATCGGCGGTGCTGCTGCTGCGACAGATCCGGCGCCTTCGTCGTGGCTCCTCTTCTTCCCCCCGGCGGTCTTCGCGGTCTTGGACGGTCACGGCTTCATCCTCCAGGTGCACGGCGTCTTCACGCGCATTCACTCGGGGGCTACCGCGGTGGCTCTCTCTGGCGGCGCGCTCAGATCTACAGCGGCGGCGGCGTGTGCTGGCGGCAATTCTGGCCAAGATCTATTCGAAATGGCTACGACCGTGTGATGGGTGAAAAACCCTTAGGGTTCTTGGCTTCTATTTATAAGTCAAAACGGCCCTCCAACGGCGGGTGGATAAGTCCGCGCTCGTCGACTCGGCGGCCGCGCGTGACTCTTCGTATTCTACTAGTTGACGCGCTTCACCTCGGGGGCTCGGCTACTTCTACTCGACTACACCGGGAAGCAACAAGACTCGGGAGCATCTCGGGACACATTCTACAAGATTACCCTTCAATTCGAGAGGAAGTACTCGACTCAAGGCTCGGGGGCTCCGTGCCACGTGTCCTTCGGTTTTTTCTCTCTACGAATTTTTCGGGATATTCTTGCCAAGACTTCGAGATGGACCCTCGGCCGCGAGCCTACGACTCAACCTAAGGCTTGGGGGCTACTCCATATGGAGTGCGATTTTGCAATCGCACTTCCATATCAGCTTCGGCTTCAAGACAACATGGGCATTTTTGAAGACCTTCGAGGGCGCACTCGAGGACGCTTGGGACTACTCGAGAAGACTTCAGGATTGCTCAGACATCAGCTGGAGTACATTCTAGCCACGGGATGCTTCGACTACTCTTGAGGACTTTGACTTGTAGTACTCGGGGACGCTTGAGGACTACTTGTTAAGGCCGTCAAGACTACTTGAAGCTATCCTTCTCGACTACAAAGTACTCGGGGGCTTGTCGAATGGACCTCCCTGGGCCCACTACCTCAGTGGGTACCAGGACCGACTACTCGGTGGGCCCCTGGGACTACCCGGCTTGCGCTGCACGGCACCGATGGCGTGGAGCACAAGGACTACGAGAGGAGAAGCACTCGGTTAGGAAGCTGTACATGTCCCGCACTGTATGGAAGACTCCTAGACGTACTCGACTAGTACTCTCTCCCTACTCCGACTTGTAACCCTGCCTCCCGGACTATATAAGGCGAGGCAGGGACCCCTCTCTAGATCATCTCATCTCACGGCGTACAATTACACCATCTTGTAATCGTACCCAATCAATCCAGAGCTACGCAGCATACAGGACGTAGGGTATTACGCACCTCGCGGCCCCGAACCTGTCTAAATTGTGTGCCACGTGTCTCTTCCTTCGAGTTACCGATCTCGGCGAGGCCACATTCATCTACTTCGGGTACTCCCCTTAGTAGGTTGCCGGTCTAAAACACCGACAAGGGCACTTTGGGAATTTGTCTTCATAACACCATCGGATGGATGCCGGAGACCGCACTTCACGTAGCCTTGATGCAAGCCTTGTGGTCCCGATGCGTGTCCTCCGCCTCGAAGCTTCGGCGCCCGCGACCCCAAACCGGTCGGACCAGTTCTCCAAACCGGTCGGGGGCCGGTTTTGGCTCGACAGCCACGCCGGCCGTCGGCCTTGGCTTTGTGGCTCAGCCGAGTAACCCGATGGTTTTCTGGTGAACCACCGCAAACCCCGCGAACTTGATGTAGCCTCTGCCAATCACCACTCATGACTTGGCTCCCACGAAGTCCTGGCTCGACCTTGGTTTTGAGGCTCAACCAAGAAACCGTCCACAATTTCATCTTGTCGTTCTTTCCACCATGCGGCCCGCACTTGACCCCGTTGGCCACCGGGTCCCTCGAACCAAGCCTATTTGTCTTCTCCACACCTGGAGGCCTCACTAGCGACGACCTTTCGCACTTGTTCTTCACCTGCACCAACACCAGTCAAGCCGCAACATGCACCTGCAATACTTAGCCAAGAATCAGTCCACACAACGTTGTCAATCACTCATCACACCAGGAAGCGACCATCCACCGGTCCTCGAACCACACATGGTCCTCATCCCTAAATTATTAGATTAATATGTTTGCTATCCAAAATTTTCCAAAAAGGCCCTCGAACTTTGCAACAATCCACCTGAAAGTCCCGCAGTCCACAGATTTTACAAACGAGCCCCTAAACTTTTGAAAATATATTTGCAGCCAATAATTTTCCAGAAAGAACCTCAAACTTTCTAACAGTCCACCTGAAAGCCCAAGACTTTTATGAAAAAAAGACCTCTGGTTTCTCACAAATCACAAGACACCCAAAACTCCCTGAAACAACCTTAAACTTTACAACAACCACTATACTCCACACTTTCATAAAGAAAATCCTATACTTAAAAAAATTAAAATCGTAGTGCAAAAAATGTGTTGCATTTAACATTAGACGAAACGATAGTTCGCAAATTTTTACAAAAGAGCCCCTAAACTTCTGCAGAAACCTACTTCCAATACATTTATATAAAAATACCCACTTCTTCCCGAGAAATACAACTCTACCCACAATTAAATCTCGTGTTCCCTCACAAACTAACCCTCAACTTCACTGAAATAATCTTTAAGCCAACATTACGAAACCCTGAATAAGTGAAAGGCACTGGGCGAACGCGGCAAGACCGCATGGCCTTTATAGTCATACTATATTACAAGTCATAGAAGTCATTAAATATGAGTACCAGTGAAGACAGAAGCATGGGAGTTCCATCTGTTTGGTTACATGGAAGATTACAAAAGATTAAACATGATGTTTTGTATAAAACTTAGTGTAAATATATTATGAGTATAGGTAATGGTTGTCCCTCTTTGATTAATTACTTAATATTACTATGTGGTTGGGAGTAAAGTGGTTCCTGGATATTTGAAAATTTACAATAATTTTTACATGAGACAAATATAATTATCAGGTGCACAATTTGGATATGATGAATGCTTATGATGGTGGAAAATTTTGTTGGTTTTGCTTACGTGCTGAAAAGTTTGGTGAGGCTCGATGAATAAGTTTTAAAGTCCAAGGTTCTATGAAATAATTTTAAACTACACTAAAAAATTATACCATTATAAGCTGTAATATGGTTTTTGTGTTTGTCGAACAACCTTAATTTTGTGCAGCTAATTGTAGCAACGAAAAATATAATTTCGTGTAGTTCATATATACAATCCCTAAACATATGATGTTAATATTTATCACCTAGACATGATACAGTTGGGTTTCGATATATATACTAATACAAGTGTGAGTATGTACAACTGACTTTCAAACATACAATGGAATTTGTGGTGACTACTGTAATTGACTAGCTCTTTAAAATTCCTAGAAATTTACGAGCATTTATTTTTGTAGATCGATACAATTTTTACAATTTTTTGAGAATTACACAGTACAACACAGATGCTCACAACACGCACGCACACTCACCCCTATGAACACACGTACGTAAATCCTACCCCTATGACCACCTCCAAAGGACTGAGCACCCAACAGACTCACCCCTATGAACACACGTACATAAACCCTACCCTATATGAGCACTTGACAGCTCTCGAGATTCCCAAAGTCACCATTAGCACCTCATTGTTGATGGCAACGCCGCTTATTGCTTAACACACAACACTGGTAAATTTTGGGAAAATCCCAAGAAAAGGTGCTAGCATCAGGATTTGAACCTTGGTGGGTAGCGTCCCAGTGGAATGTCCTACCATTGGACAAGAAGCCAATTCTTTGTAGATCGGTACAGTTGAGTGTTGTTTTTTAAATATTTTGAAGTGGCAATGTATAATCACATCCTTGAAATTATATGTTTGAATTTTTTACTTTACAAGAAGCACTAAAATTTTTGACAATATTGTGGTGAAAGCAATTAGGTTTGAATTTGAGAGCATATGGTTCATTTCTATAATAGATACCATATGACAATATTTGGATTTAGTTGTACGCAAACCAATGTGAATATTAGGGTGCGTTTGGTACAGCTCCGTCAGCCGCTCCCAGAGCTATTTTCCACGGAGTTGCGCCAAAGGCCTCTCCAAAACTGCTACCATGCAGAAGCTAGCAAGAATCCTACTCTATCAGATGGTGAGATCTAGACAACCCAAGGGGGTGCTAATCCCAGTGGTTTAGTTGTTCGGTGGGGCGGAATCTAAGGCTAAGAACTCAAAGGTCTCACACAAGTACGCGGAACACAGAGAACACGGCAAGTTTATACTGGTTCGGGCCTCCGGAGAGTAAAACTCTACGTCCAGTTGTTGGTGTAGATTGCTTGAGGATTGCCTATGTTGTGCAAGGGGTCGCCTCGTCCGCCTTATATTGGCCAGCGGATGAGGTCGGTTCCCAAACTCCTGGCCGGTTACGACCACGAGATCTAAGTCTACTTTACACATCTTGCCATATCCTGTCGATCTGTTTTGGTCGAAATCCACTGATGTCTTGCCTTGTACGCCAAGTCTTGAGGTCGTGCTGAACTAGGTCGTCTGGGGAATCTTCTGGAAGGTCTTCAGGAGGTCGTGTGGGCCGCCAACTACGCTGGTTGGGCCCATTGACAGGTCAGCGGGTCTTCTGGTAGGCCGGACCCACTTTGTCAGGGATGGCCGTGAGCCTAGTCGGTGGGGACCCAGGGGTACCCATGTCTCACAAGCCCCCGAGCGAGGTGTAGGCGCAACGATCTTAGAAAGATCATGATGAAGTCATAGAGCTATCGACATGTCGAATACATGCACGTTGGTCCAAAAGAAAAAGAAACATATCGGCTTAGCGGCCGACCCGTTCGTAGTCTTGCCGATCGAAGCGAGGTCGAGTGACGACCTATAGGAAGCAGACTTCCAATAGATTGAAACGACGACGAAAAAATTCAGAGGGCATCAAAGATGCACTCATAGCATAGTATCTGAGCATCATGGCGGGCAGGATGGCCGGTATGATGATCCAAAAAAGAAGAAGAAAAAGTAGGTTGAGTAACGACGTGATGAGAAACGGGTTTCCCAATAGGTCAGTACGACAAGGAAAACAAGAGGGTGTTGAAGACGCACTCGTAGAGTAGTCCCGAGCATTAGAGCAGACAGCATGACTGGTTTGATGCTCAAAGAAGAGAAGAAAACTGAGTCATGGTCTTGATCGAACGACGTCTAGAGACACCCAAATCTTCTAGCATAGCTGCAAGGAGTCTGGCAGGGCCGACCTCGAGGAGGCCTCCTACATTGTGCCAACCTCAAAGAGGCCTCAAATCATCAATGGCCAGTATCCGAGGGTACCCAGTAGGATCTTGAAAGGTGTGTTGAATGAAGAAGTCGTCGATTACGTCGTAGATGAAGTTGCAATGTCCAGAACCGTTGCTGACGAATCTTTAAAAATATGTAGATCTTGAGCATATGGAGTGTAGGGACACCCAGATATCCTGCATGGCTGCAAAGAGTCTGGCAGAGCCACTCGAGGCATGCCGACCTCAGGAAGGTCTCGGATCAGAAGCACCCAAGCACCCAGAAGCACTTCGCAGGGCCATCAGGCGCGCACGCCATAGGGAGGCCTTCATTCCTAAGTAAGATCCTGGGTGTTCAGAGCAGGCTGGCAGGGCTACAAGAGCACACCGACCTCGGAAGGTCACACGTACAGGGCGCCCAACTAGGTTGGCAGGGCCATGGTCAAACCTAAGTGTTGCAAGACCTAGGTATTAAGGCACACCGACCTCAAGGAGGTTGTTTTGGTGTCCAGACAATCAACATAGCTATTGACCATCCAGCGGAGCCATTGTACTAAGGTATTGGCGACCTCAGTAATAGGCACACCGACCACGAGGGCCTGACGAAGCCGTAGAAGTGAAGTTTCCAATCTTCATAGTGCTTCTGATCTCCATGGTACTTTTTAGATCTCCAGGCGCCCAGACGGATCTGGCAGGGTAGCGAGGCACGCCCATCCCGGAAGGTCTTCAATCGAACCTACGACCATTCTGCTCGGGGAACAGAAATATAGGCTGATTGGAATAGGTCTGTTTATGTGCAGAGCCATAGCGGGTGCACCAGGACACAAAGCCTAGCTGGTGCAAATGAAAATCATCAGGTCATAGAGGAAGGTTGTGAAGTTGTCGTCGAAAGAGGGGGCTAAGTTAGTTGCTGAGCCTTCTGACATAGGGTCAGGTTTTGTCGTGTAGCGTACACTGCGTAGTCATGGGTCAACAGTGGTCGGAGATTCTCTTGCCACTCAGAAAACGACAAACTGCCCACTGATCAAGGGGGTTACTGTAGCCATGTAACTCTGCGGTGGGCTTAGGCATCATTGATGCACTAGCGACAAAAGACGTCGCGAGACAGGGAAGTAAAGTCATTGCCTTTAATCGTGCACATGTCAGTAGGTCTCAGGACCACATGGTGACAGTGTCATCACTTTGTCAACTACCCAAGGCTTGGCTCTGGCTATAAATTGCACCGTGAAGCTGAAGAAGGCAAGCGCCGAGCCTTGTTGAGCTATGAAGCTGCAGAGTAATGTTCCCACCATGCCATGGGCATGTGTTCGTCCACCAGATTGTAGAGTCTTGTGCTTGTAGAAGCTTGGAGCTAGGAGAACTCTCACGAAATGTAGGCAACACCCCCATTCTCTATGCCCTGCCTCTGTGGGGTACCAGGTAGAGTTTGGAGGTGATACTGTTCAAGCTGGAGTTATAGCAGGACGTCGCTAGTGAGCATCAGGTGCTCACTAGGGCTTGGAATCCCGCGCCGAAGAGCAAGCTCATACCTGCATTCCAATAGTCTGGTCCGAGCATGCCTTAGGTTGCACGGCGTTCAGCAGCTGGCTCCCGCAAGGCAACCATCAAGGTCTTGGCGCTAGGAGAAATTTCGCGACGTGCTCTGCTTCGGTAAAGTAGGTCGTGGTGATTGCTCTGGGTGGCCCAGGTCTTGTAGTATGTTTATCTTGTGTATCAGGTTCTAGATCCAGTGAGGTCGCAGGTGACTTGTGTACCTTCGAGCGGTCCATGTAATGTTTGCTCTCTTCTGTCATGCATTTGGTAGATTTGGCAAAATGATTTGTCAAGGACCTAAATTAATGTGACGTGGGGGCTTGTTAAACGTGTTTGCCGTCAGGACGACTTGATGTTAGTTTGTTGTTAGCTGACGACCTAAACTCAGGGCTTAGGTCGTGGCTTTGTTCTGTTAATGATGAATCCGCCGCAATCTTCTCGCGAACTTCTTGGAATAGAGACGTTGGGGCTGTAATGTTCTGTTTCGACCTTCATTCACTTCTGTGAGGCGTATCTGGGGATGTCGCATCATTTCTTGTTGTGGAGGTACTTGTTTTGTGTAAAGAGTACTGGCAAGAGGTCGAGGCTAGTGGGGGCTGTAATGTTCTGTTTGAGGTCGGGCCTCAAGACAGAGTGGATAGATAGCGACCTCCCCGACAACACCGCTGGGTGGAGGTCGGAGTGGTTTTATATTGCAGATCAACTTCCTGGGCTTCCACGTCGTACTGGCCATAAGCCAGTGAAGATATCGAAGTGGGACTTAGGGTTGTCATCCCATGACCTCGAGGACCTCAAGGGGGTCCTGGACCTAGTCAACGATATGAAGAAGCGGGGGGTGACAGGAGCTGCAGTCGCCAGGTCGTTCTGCCGGCGGCTGATTCAGCCGATCAAGGATCGGGTTCACCCCGAGTACGAATACTGGGGGCAATCGGACCCCACATGTGAGGTTAGCCGCAAGGTCTCCAAGGAGGAGATGGCGGCTAGAGTATCCCAGATGT
Source organism: Cenchrus americanus (assembly GCA_947561735.1). Lineage (NCBI taxonomy): Eukaryota > Viridiplantae > Streptophyta > Magnoliopsida > Poales > Poaceae > Cenchrus > Cenchrus americanus. The sequence goes on along the minus strand of OX387242.1, from coordinate 37,972,084 downwards.
ACTCTGGGAAGGTGAAGATAAAGAAGTGCCCGAAGGCACACTCGCTAAAGAGGCCGGCTGACCCGGTAAGATCCTAAGACTTACTTTTAGGTCGTTTAACTTCGTTCGCTGTTGTTTACATCGTGTAATTTTCTTGGTCGTCTTCTTACAGGCGCGCGAGTGTCAGATGTGGTGCCCCGCGCCTCTTCCTGAAGGCGAGCTCCACCAGAGGAAACTTAGGTCGGACAAATATAAACCTCCAGCAGGTCGTCTGCTGGAGTTATATGAGTCTGATTCGTCGGTGGAGGCCGATGAAGACACCGATGTTGAGGTCAGAGGTAACGCCGGGACAGGCCCGGATGCTGGTGGTGCTGGAAAATCTTGGCTCAAGACCAGGTCGGCGGTGGTGAAGCGGCGCCGGTCTCGGCGGTCGCTGGCCTCGGTCTCTGCGGTTAAGGCCGTAGAGAAGAAGAAGAGGAGGAAGAGGAGGGCTACTTACCCTCCGGTGGTTGTTACGCCATGAATTTCGACACCCCGATTGAGGGAGGTCGAGTTGGAAGAGGAGGAGGAGGAGGACGACGAAGCTGTTGAGGAGTCGCCGGTCGAGGTAGGTCGGCCGGCGAGGAGGTCGGAAAGCCCTGCTGCCAAGAGGCAACGGGAGTTGGTGGAGAAGGCGTTGGAGGATGCCCTCCGTCGAGGTTTGGAGGTGCAGCGAACTCCTACCGCAGCGCAGGCAAGGATGCCTGCAGTGATTAGGCCTTGGCTTTTTAGGCCGAAGCCTCGCGTTCCGATCATTGCGAGGTAAAGTCTTGAAGGCTCAATCTCTTTCACTTGTTGATGTAGTGCTGTGAAAATCTGTCTTGATGCGGTGTTGTTGTGCAGGCCGGTAGCAGAGCCGCAGCACGACCTGGGCGTGCCGGCTTCTCTCTCCCGCACGAGGTCACCCGACCCTGAGGTCGTGGGGGAGTCGTTGGTTGATGACGCGCGGACAGCCACTCCACCGCAGGGAGCGGTTGATAGTAGGGCAACTTCACCGCCAGTGGCGGATTCAAGGGTGGTGAGTCCCCTGCGCGCTGTTGAAGTGGGAGAAGGAGCTACTGTAGGGGACGTCAGAGCGGTGGCCTCCCCAAGGATTATAGATGTCGACCCCATTAGTGCTAGACCTGTTGGGGCTGACGGCCTGGTCAAGGACCAGCCTCAGATTGACCAGGCGCTAAGAGATCCGAGGACATCTGGCGCACAGGTACCCAAATCTTCTTCTTCGAGCCTGAGGTTACCGCGGTAGAAAATTGACTAGAATGACACCCCTTGGCAGGATGATATCTCCGTCGGACCAACATTGTGACCATTAACCATGCGCTGATGGTAAGTTTGCTTACGATGTACTTTTCTTGATGATATTTTTGTTGAAGTGTTGCTGACAAGTTTGTTGTATGGCAGTCCTTGGCAGAACGGGCCAAAAGCCGGGAACAACGGATTACTGACCTTAAGCAGGAGCTCAAGCAGGTCCGTGAGGCGGCGACTGCCGAAAAGAAGAGGCTCGAGGACGAGCTCTGCGAAGAAAAGTGCAAGGCCACGGAGGCTACTGCGCAGTTCAATACTTTGTCCATTGGTAGGTCGAATCTTTGTGTTGATGATTTTATTGGAGTGTCACTTGATGATATACTAACTGTGGCATCTCATAGGCTTCCCCAACCGTGAAGAGGAGCTCAACATCGCCCTGAGGAACACCAAAAAAAAGGTTCAAAGCTTGGAGGTGTCGCTTCGGGAGGTCGAGGCTGGGGGCCAAGAGCTCAAGCGGGCGATGAAGGAAGATGCCGACTGTGAGTACGTCGTATCTCAAAAGCTGTCTTATGAGATAGGAGCTCGTCGGGGCCTTGAGGTCGAGTTCGAGGCTGTCTTGAAGTCATTGCAGAATGACCAAATAACCATTGCAGGGTATGAGGTGGAGCTGAACGACCTGAAGGGTGCGGCCAACTATGCAATGGATTGTATAGCAGTGCCAACTAAAGGGGAGGAGGCGAAGTCCATCGTGGATCGTCTTGTAGAGACTCCTGATAGGCTTCTGATCCTGGTGAAGGTGACGAGCTTGGAGGCGGCTACTGATGCGTTGGTGAGGGTGAAGTCTCACTACCCTGACGTCGACATGGCCAAGGTCAAGGCTGGTCCTGATGTTGAGAAGGACCTCGTAGCTCTGGAGCTGAAGGTTCGAGATGTCACCATCGAGGTGATGGATAATCTGGACTATGAAGGCGACGATGGCGAAGCATAGTCCTAGATATAGGAGTAGTATCTTCCCCTCTCAGTCTTGTAAACAGGTCCTGCGGGGGAAATACTTTTGTTGAACTTGAATGAATGACTTGCCTTGTGCCTGTGCGAGCTTGGTAGTCTTTTGTAGATGACGACGTCTTATTTCTTGTCTCGCTAACCACTTCTCATGAAGAGGATGGCTTACCCGACCTCCACAGCTCAGTGTGGAGGCTTATGTGGGGCCGGTGCGCGAGGGAGGAGCCTAGGGCTCAGGTCTGGCGACCTTTCCGACCAAGCATGCTCGCAGTGACATGAGGCTTTTGTATTCATTAGGGATGATATCCTCAGGTCGAACGACCTTTAAGTTGGCTTTGAGCCAAGCCCCCGAGGGTGAGGAGTAGGCTAGAATCTGTGACCCCCCAGGTTTTGCAACCCATGTATTGGCTTTAGCCAAGCCACCGAGCATGTCGAGGGGGAGGGTTTGTGACATGAGAGGGGAGAAGGTAGTGCTCAACACATAGCAGATGACTGCTTGAAATAATATTTATTCAATCAAGGGTTTGGTACTCCTTGTCTATCGCCCCATTGGAGGCGATAAGTGGATGAGCTGACAACTTCAGTGACGATGAAGGGTCCTTCCCAAGGGGCAGAGAGCTTGTGCATGCCGTTGGTCTTCTGGATGCGCCTGAGGACGAGGTCGCCAATGTTAAAGGAAGTTTCCTTAACATTGCGGTCGTGATAGCGTCGAAGTTGTTGATCATGACGGGCTTGTCTCATGACAGCAGCGAGCCTCTGCTCTTCGAGGCTGTCGAGGTCGACGCGGTGTGTTTGCTCGGCCTCTCCTTCCTCGTAGAACTGGATGCGTGGAGCTCCAAAGGCGATGTCGATGGGTAGTATGACTTCTGATCCATAGACCAGAAAGAAGGGCAAAAATCCCGTGGCGGAGTTGACTTGAGTTCTTAAACCCCAAATAACGTGCGGTAGCTCGGCTAGCTACTGGGTGGCGTAGTTGGAGGCGTCGTCGTAGATACGATCCTTGAGAGCCTAAAGTACCATGCCATTGGCTCGTTCCACCTGACCGTTGCACCGAGGGTGGGCGACCGAGGAGTAGTAGATGTCAATAGTATTATCTTAGCAGAAATCCTAGAAGGCGGAACCGGTGAAGGTTGCGCCTAGGTCGGTGATGATCCTATTGGGCACGCCGAAGCGGTGCGTGATATCTCCCATGAATTTTGCTGCTTCCTCTGATGTTACTTTCGCAATAGGTCGGGCTTCAATCCACTTGGTGAATTTGTGGACGACGACCAGTATGTGCTTGTAGCCGTCTGGGGCGGTACGAAACGGTCCTACGGAGTCGAGACCCCACATGGCGAAGGGCCATGATGGAGGGATGGTGCGCAGGGCCTAAGCCGGCAGGTGCTGCTGTTTGGCAAAGAATTGACATCCTTTGCACCTCTTAACGAGGTCTTTAGCGTCGGTCATGGCCGTTGGCCAACGAATCCGGATCGGTATGCCTTGCCGACCGGGTTGGTGGATGTCGCGTGGCGCCCACACTCGCCGCTATGGATCTCGGCTAAGAGGTCGTGGATCTCGCCGCTATGCATTTCATCAAGACGCCGCAGAGGCGGCTTTTCACGTATAGGTCGGTACCAATCACGACGTAGTTGGCACTTCGTCGTGTGATACGCTCTCTCTTTGCTTTGTCATCGGGGACGAGCTTGTGACGCCCCGGGTTTTTAATTAACCCTAATCGTCGGTCAACTCGGCCGATAGTGGTCAATTCACGGTCAACCCGGGTCCTCACCTTGAGAAACTCACCAACCAACTCTAATGACCCCTTTGATCTAGTAGACACACATGTGGGGCCAAACGATGGTCAAAGTCTTGGTCAAACCCCACTTAAACCCTAGTGCCCATGGTCGTCTCGTCGGAACTTTTGCCGCATTCTCCAAAATTCACCTAAACACTTAAAAATCTATCTTTATGAAAGTTGTCCAGCTTATTGAGGGACACAACTTTCATGTACATTGGCATTTCAAATTTTGAGTGGAAAAGCATGAAAAACTTGCTCAAAGGTCGGGATCCCCCGTTCATGAGCACGGTCGGCATTCAAAGTTGGCAAGCCTCCATTGCAAATTCGATGAGAAAAACCCTATATAGCCTTTTTGAAAGTGAAAGAGGGTTGCTAAATCTACAATTTTCGTATTCAAAATTTGGTCAACTTCTATTCAAAATTTTGGAGATAATTGAGCTTAAACAGGAGCCGGCGACACTTTTGGGCGGGGGCGCCGCCGCGCCATGACGTCGTGCGCGTCGTGCGCCGCGTCCTCCCGCCCGCACGCCGGCCGCCCTCGGCGTCCGCGCCCGCTCACCGCCCGACGTTCCCCTCCACCCGAGGCCGACCGCATCCCTACGCTACGCGCCCGCCGAGGCCGCCCGCGCCCCCACGACGCGCCGGGATCCGCGCCGTGCCGGCCGGACGTGCCCCCCTTCGGACCGGCGGTCCATCCGCGTCCTCCCGCCCGCGTGCGCCGTACTACGGCCGGGCATCATGCCGCCGTCACCCCCCGCCGGCCAGCCCCCTATTTAAACACCTCCATTTCCCCCTCTCGCGCGCCAACCGAGCCGCCGCCCTCCATTGCCGCCGCCGCCGGTGAGCTCACGCGCTCCACTCGCTCCCGCCGCCGCCGACCGTCCCACCCTCTCCCCTAGGACCTCGTAGAACCTCCCCAAGTCACATATTGTCGTCTATGCGCCTTTCCTCGCCGGAACCCCGAGCCGCCGCGGCCGCCGCCGCCGCCACCGCCGAACCCCCACGCCGCGACTCCTCCGCCCGAACCAAGACCGCCAACCCACCCCCGGGTGAGCATGCACTTGGCCCCGAGCCGTTCCCCGGCCGGGAGCACCACCGTAGCCGGCGGATTTCCGGCGAGCCCGCCGTCCCGTGGGTCGAGGGACCCAATTGCGTGATCCTGAATCTTTCCAGGGGCCTAGTCGCAAAGATACATCTTCAATAGTACATCCTTTTTGCAGAAACTTGTAAAATGCGTATAAAATCGTAGAAATTTCAGAAAAATGCTAAACCAATTTTTTGGATTCGATGTGGAAAATACTACAACTTTTGTTATACTCACATGGTCTGATTCTTGATATTTTTAGCATGAAAAATAGGAATGTGAAAAACCTAGATCTGCAATATCTCAAAATCTATAAATCCTCTGTGTCCAAATTTTGGATATGTTGTGTATTAGATCATGACTAGCTCCTGTGCCAAAAATTGCACATAGTTATATTGTAAATCTTTTTATATAAATTGTTTTTCCTTTATGCGGATTCGCCTAGATGATTTTTGTAGCTAAAAATATTTATGTTTTTGTGTCCAACTTATGCAAGCTGTCTTGTTATGCCAAGACACACCTCTAGTGAATTAATCATAATTTTTGTATGAACATAAATATTTATTCTTAAATTGTGCATGTTTTCCTTTGTAAATTAATGAAGCAAGGTCGGTAGTGGCTCTAGGTGTACTTGCTGGTTCTTTAGGCTGGTTTAGGACCAGAGAGTATGTACGAGGGAGATTGGAGCATTTTGCTGCTTAATTACTTTTGTATGCATTTAATTGGTTTGCTAACTAGTCTTTGTTATTTTTTTCCAAAGTATTTTATTTTCTAGCTTCCAAGCTTTGCATGTGAGTCCAAGTGCTTCAGTAGGTAGGTGGTGATGCTGGAGAAAGCTTCCTTTATATTTTAGTAATTTATTGTTTGATAAAAGCTTAAAAGGTCCTTATGGGGTAATGCTTTAATTAAAATAGGAAAATGCCTTTTACTTTCTTTTACCCCTTTTTGTGAAATGTTGTCAAATTTGTTTAAGGGCTAAAAACACACCCTTGCGGTGGAAGAATTAATTTATAAATGTTATATTTGTATACACCTTTACTAGGGAGAGGTAAAAGTATTAAACCTTCACATGTAAAAAAAAGTATAAAAGAAAACATTAATTCAAGTGTGTAATAAAAGAATGAAACACATATCAATAATAACCTTCATAAAAAGAAATTAATAGGTAATTATATGTTAAGGTGAATATGACCAACAACGGTGGGATAAGAAATAAGTCGTCACATCACCCGAACCCCGCATGGCATTCCGTGTAGATCTTCCCCGACGGTGACTACTCGCTCGTCCCGAAACCGAGGGAGGAGAAGCGGAAGCGCCCCCGCGACATGGAAGTTCTCGACGACACCAAGGGTGCTCGAGCTAACTTAGCCGACGAAGGCAAGCCCTAGTGCATCCGACCCAGCTTTTCCAATTATTATACACTTACCTATGGATGTTTGTGCTTAGATGCATGATCCCTAGGTAACCGTGTTCTTACTAGTATGATAGGTCGATAGCTGCTAAGCTATAGGACCGTTACATGTCGGGTGATGATGTCACTCGTGAGAATAGGTTCCTAGATAGGAATCACAAGATACCCTTAAATGGATTGCTCATGTGGTAAGAGCATGGGATGTGGACTCCGGTCCAATGGCTATCGTGGGTTAAGTGTTTGAACGTACTAAGCACTTGTCGGGAATGGGACCGGTAAGCCTAGTACCTTAATGAGACGGTTAGGGATTTAACTATCACTACTCTTGGGATGCGTCTCACGGCTAGCTACTGGTGGTGTATGGTGAGTCTGGGTGCCTTGCGGGGTATACCAGAGAGCCTACACCAAAGACTGTGGCCTTTTATCCCGACCCGAGGATTTTTGGGAACCGTGTGGTGGTTGTCCTCGCGGGGGCATCCCACCATGTGCTTAGGTCTACCTTGCAAGGTTTTGAATCAATCGATTGTCGGCCTCTCACCGTTATCTGAGACTACTTACTCCACTAGCCATAAGATCCCAAATGATGGAAGATGATGAATATTATACCCGATTAATTGTATTGTACAATCTTGACTGTGCTAGATGGTTAATGTAGTAAAGATTAAACTCACTAGAACTTGTGCTAAAATCTTGAAAGTAAGGGCATACTCTTTGTTACTTTTCAAGAAAAGAAACCCGGTGGCCAAAAGCCTTTTATAGTTATATGTCTAGAGTTGGTGAAGTAGTTATCACCGACGGGTAAGTCTTGCCGAGTATTAGTATACTCAGCCTTGCTATAACTGCTGATCCGGACAATGCTTTTGGTGATGTCCGGCCCGGAGAGATCCCGCCGGCCGGGAGCCGGAGTGGGTGGAGGATGACGACCGAAGGCATCATGGCCGGCCTCCCGTGGTGTTCTCGCTTCCCGCTTAGTTTAATTCTCGCCGTTTCGAAAACTCGAACTACGTTGTGATGACAAAAACTTTGGTTTGTAATAATCAAACCCTTCGGGGTAAATTCGGATGTTAAATTATGTTGTATCTCTGAACTCGCCTTCGTGTGAGTTTTAATGCATATATATCGATCCTTGTTGCTATATAAGTGATTTAACGGGCGTTAACCCGGCGACTAACAACAGGATGATACTTTATTATCGCTTAATGACCAAAGTGGATTGGTTTAGGCCGTAGTACCCGTATTCTCCGGGCGGGTTGTCACAGTTGGTATCGTAGCAATTATATGCACCGGAGATTAATTAATAACCCTAATCACCGGTTTTTGAATAAAATTGGCCAAGATTGTTTGATTTTCCAAAATACGTTGGTCCGTTAAGGATGAACTAGACCGAGAGGCCCCGAAGGGAATTTTGGGTTCTTCCGGTGGCTTACTAACCTATGGTTTTGCTAACTCCCAAGACATTACTTTATGTCGACCTACTTTCTTGCACAACCAAACTAGATGAGCCACGTGTTTTATACGTGTGCCGTGCCGCATCACGGGAATTGCGAGGGTTGATGGAGTGATCCATTCCACGGATCCCATCTTCGCGTCCGGTTTTGAGTGTGTGTCGCCACGTGTTTCATACGTGTGCGTTCCGCATGTCGATCATGCGAGGCAAGGATACACTCCATTCAAACGGAGGGTGTCCGGGGTTGGATGATGTCCATGCAGTGGCTTAATGCATGGATACCGTTTATATAGTGAACGGTAATGTTTGGGGACGCTTTCGTGACGTGCCGGCACGAAAGGTTCGTTTTCTGCAGTACATAACGAGCCGCTTCGTTAATCGCTAGGTGAGAAACGTATAGCTCTCGACTAGATATTATAGGGAGAGACGAGTAAAAGCCTTGCCACCGGCATCGACTTCGATTTGTGGCTCATTTGCCATGTGAGGTCGATTAGGATGTCTTGCATGCATACTAAAAATCGAAATAACAAAAATGGACCCAAAATAGAAATTCCGTATGCTCTCTAAGGAAGATTATACTAGTGTGTCTTTTTTTTGTAAAAATGGAGTGCCTCTTATGCTTAGGTGTCGTGCGCCAAAATTTTGGTAAAAGATTGTTCATCTTGTTTTGTACCACGTACTAGGAAGTATTTAACCAATATGCTAAAACAAGTTGTTCCTTGCTAGTCTAGCTTCGTTCGAAAATTTCGATCACAACTTCTTTCGGCTTGGCTTGCACCATTCTAAGCGAATCTAGACATTACATTCTTCCACTTTGTTTCCTTGACCTAGCTCAACCTTTATTACCAAAAGTGCGTAAAAGAACCATAGTAATAGCCGGAAAACTTGGGAGAAAATTTATAGGGTTCGGATTTTTGGTTATGAATTTTTTTCACAAATTTGCCGAACTTCACCATTTGACATGTCGTTCTCCTTGAGACCCGACATGTGTTACATTTTTGTACGGATGGTTTTCCCCGTGTTTCACAAGTTCGACGCCGACGATACAATCCGTACCAACGGGTTGCACGAGGAGGGTTTTCCACGCCTTGCGTGGGAAGCACTCGATCTTCGGCTACACCACTCCACCGACTTACGAGGTGTCCGAGTTCGAGCGATTAGGTGTTCCCCGTTGCAAGGTGATTTTCACCGTACTACCACACCCGGACCACGCCGACGGTTCGACTTGAGTTTTGTCTACCGGGGTTTTATTACCCACGAGACCGTCGAGTCGGCCCGCTCTCCGAGTGCCGACGGACTTCCGTGACCACAACCCCCACCGTGGTAGCTCTCTCTCCGTTTGGGCCGTTTTCCGCCGTGAGTCCCCACGACCCGACATGGCCGGACCGTATGGATCACCTACGGGAGCTACCGTTGTTAGCCGAGCCGCGGGATGTCACTCGGATGTTGGCTTGATGTCTTAACGTCGTCTTCACACTTCGGGGGCCGCGTTACAATCGCTGCCGATTATGGGCGCGTCCGTGAGGCGGCTAGGCGGGATTGGCGGCGGCCTATCGGCGGCCCCATCGCGCGTGAACTTTACACTTACTCGGATGCGGCGAGAGAATGACAGTCGCGTGCCGGGAGATTCCGGTTAGAGTTAGAGAGAGGCAACCGCCCGCAGGGATTGTAGATCTAGAGGCGGAGGTTCACACCCCGGAGGAGAATGCCGATGCGTATGAGATTGAGAGGTTGACGCCGCTACGAACATTGCGGATATGTAGCACCGGGTGGAGGAGGCCGAGGTGCGGGTTGCGGCCCGCAGTCTATAGTGGCCTTACGGCCGCTACCTCCAAGCATGTGCACACACGGGGGGAGCAAGCAGGGTCCGTCCGGTTTGGATCGGACGAGCCAGCCGGACCGCCGTTACCGACTCCACCGCATTCACCGCGGGCGGTGGTGCTTCGATGGGTAACTAGGTTGCCGGCAAAACGACATCAAGAAGAAATGTGCTCCTAGGTGTCATCGTCAGGATGATTGTGGTAGTCAGCTTAGAAGTATGTCGTCGTGCAATGCGCTTGCATTGTAACTTAGTTGTATCATAATGTTTTCAGGCTTGAGTATTGTAGTGTCCTTGGACCCCTATCCATCGTGTTGTAATAAAGAATGCTTAAGCACTTTGTGTTTCGACTTGTGTTGTTGCGATTCAACCGAGTTATTGAGACCTTGTGCGAGTTGTTTAACCAAGTGTGTCGAGTGTGACCATAACCGCGCTCGCCAACACTAAGCATTTTGCATGATAATGAGAGAACTACGAAATTTTTTGTGAGTGCCGGTCAGTGGCCAAAGCGACTTGGTGATTGTTCGCACGTTACCTTCTCCGTACGCGCGAAATGGGAAAATTCGCCATGAGTTGAAGGCTAGCTCGAGGGACTCGAGTTATCATATCCTTTAACTATGATTGAAGAATGATTTTATGAATCTTAATTTGGTTGCACGATACCTTTCGACTGTTGTTGTCATCATCATATGAGTGCTAATGAGCTGTGGTTATGTATGATCGTACTTGTCAGCATTTCCGAGTAAGATTTTGGTTATGTGAGTAACAAGGCTCGCATTTCAGATGGTGGGAACCACGCGCAGCTCACCCAACGGGTTCGGAGCGAACAGTAGCGGTGACTTGCTGCCACCACCGCCCATGACGCCGTCGGAGGCCTTCATGGCCACGCAAACCGAGGTGTTGCGCCGCATCTTGCGTACACGGCGGCGGATCGCTCGGCGGATGAACCGAGGGCCGCCACTCGGGGCCAATCACGAGGGGCCTAATCGGTCACCACGTACGCCCGGCTCATCGGGATGAAGCCACCAACTTTCTCCAAGGCGGAAGACCCCCTGGAAGCTGAGGCTTGGATCAAGGCCATCGAGGCAAAGTTCTCTCGCCTTTGTGCCGCCTTGCTCCGAGGAGAACAAAGCCAACTTCGCAACTCGCAACCGCGAGGAAAAGCTTTAATGTGGTGGGATCACTTCAAGTCAATGCAATGAGAGCGTGCCGTAACTTGGGAAGATTTCAAGCAAGCTTTCAAGAGCCATCACATCCCCAAGGGATTAATGGATAGGAAGATGAGGGAGTTGTTGGCCCTTAGGCAGGCGTCTGATACGGTGTACCGTTACGCCCAGAAGTTTAACAGCTTGTGTCAATATGGTGGGCATCACGTAGACTCTGATGCGAAGAAGATGGAAACATTCCGCGATGGGCTAGATGGCAAGTTGTACGAGTGACTGAACCTGCTCGAGCCAGAAAATTTCCATGAGCTTGTGAACAAGGCTATCTCCCAAGAGGATGCCATAAAAAAGGCCCACGGGGATAAGAAGATGCCGTCCGGTTTTGCTCCAGTGCAGCGAAACAAATAAGAAGTTTTGCTTTGTGAAAAAGAATGTTCCAAATTCATCCCGGCAATCTCCAACCGGACGCCGGACGATGAAACCATCCCGGGGCAAACCCTTAGGGAACTTCCCGCTCCGAAATGCTCGACGGCGGTGCTCCAAAGCCTAATGCACCTTCTCGCAATGTCGGTGATCGTCGTTGCTTCAACCGTGGTCAACCCGGCATTACATCGGCGAGTGCCCCAAACCCAAGCGCATCAAGCCCAACCCCCGTAATCAAGGTGCGGGGAACAAGCTCGCCACCCCGCTAAGAAGCCTATGGTGCAAGTACGCCAAGGCAAGCCGAACTTCACCACCATGAGTGATATTCCGGAGGGAGCTTCGGTGCTCATGGGTACATTCTCTATCAACGATACTCCCGTTAAGATTTTATTTGATTCGGGAGCTACCCACGGCTTCATAAGTGAAAAACTCGATAAGCAAAATGGGTTTAAAGGGTTCTCATACCGAGTTCCGCTTACAAGATAATTACCCCGGAGGGCAAATCACCTCTCGAGATCTTAATCCGTGGAGTATGTTTGGGATTAGGTAGTAAAATCTTTCCAACAAACCTTATCGCCATAAGCTTGGCAGGTATGGATGTTATCTTGGGTATGGATTGGATGACCCTACATAAGGTGGTTCTAGATATATCAGATAGAGTTGTAGAGATAAATTCACCTACGGTCGGGCACACTACCTTGTGCCTACCTTTCAAGGACTCGTACGGACTCTTGTTCCTATGTGACCATTATCTCCCCTCTTGAGGAAATTCCGAGTAGTGTGTGAGTATCCGGATGTCTTTCCCGATGAGTTGCCCGTATGCCGCCGGACAGAGATGTTGAGTTTGTAATTGAACTCCAACCGGGTACCGCACCCATTTCCAAACGACCTTATCGCATGCCACCCAAAGAATTAAAAATCAACTCCAGGAGCTATTAGATAAGGGTTATATTCGCCTGAGCTCTTATCCTTGGGGTTGTCCCGCTCTCTTTGTCAAGAAGAAAGATGGTAGCTTGAGGTTGTGTGTGGATTACCGACCGCTCAATGCAGTGACCATCAAAAACAAATGTCCTCTTCCCTGAATCGATTTTCTTTTTGATCAACTGGCTGGAGCCAGAGTCTTCTCTAAGATCGACCTTCGTTCTGGTTACCATCAAATCAAAATTCGACCTTGTGACATTCCTAAAACCGCTTTCTCTACTCGTTATGGTCTTTACGAGTTCTTGGTAATGTCCTTTGGTCTCACAAATGCCCCACCTACTTCATGTACCTCATGAACTCCGTGTTTATGACGGAGCTCGACAAATTCGTAGTGGTCTTTATCGATGATATCCTTATCTATTCCAAAAACGAGAAACAACATGCCAAACATCTCCGAATTGTCCTTCGGCGTTTGCGAGATCATAAGCTTTATGCTAAGTTCTCCAAATGCGAATTCGGTTGAAGATCGTGCAATTCTTGGGGCACACCATTTCCCAAGATGGTATCTCCGTAGATCCTAGCAAAGTTCAAGAGGTGATGGTTTGGAAACCACCCAAGTCCGTACATCGGATCCGCGCATATCTTGGGATTGGCGGGATACTACCGTCGATTCATTCCCGACTTTTCTAGAATCGCGAAACCTATGACCGAACTCGCTCAATAAAGGAGTAAAGTTCGTGTGGAGCGGAGCATGTGAGAAAGCCTTCCACACCTTGAGACAACATTTAACCTCGGCCCCCGTGCCGGTGCAACCGGATAATTCCAAACCTTTTGAAGTTTTCTTCGCGACGCATCGAGCACGGGTCTTGGTCGTGTCCTTATGCAAGAAGGCCGAGTCATTGCATATGCTTCACGGGCACTTCGACCTCATGAGATCAATTATCCTACCCATGATCTTGAGTTAGCCGCCGTGGTCCATGCTCTCAAGATATGGAGACATTATCCGATGGGTAATTGTTGTAACATCTTCACTTATCACAAGAGTCTCAAACACATCTTTACTCGCTCGAGTTGAATATGAGGCAATGAAGATGGCTTGAGTGGATTAAGGATTATGACCTATAAGTGCATTATCACCCCGGAAAGGCAAATGTTGTTGCGAATGCTCTTAGCCGCGAAGTTCACCGCAATCATCTAGAGTTGGGGCCAATTAGTGACCCATTATGTGAAGAAATGAGAAGGCTCAATTTAGAAGTGGTACAGCAAGGAAATCTTTATGCCTTGGCTGCGGAATCCAATCTTTACGATCGGATTGTCACTGCTCAACGCAATGATGAAAACTTGCAAATCATCAAACGAAAACTAGCCGAGGGAGATCCTAAGTATACTTGTTTCCGAAGGATCACCAGATGTGATCCGGTTCGACAAACGCCTTGTGGTTCCCCGTCGATCCGTAAATTACGAAGATCATCCTTGATGAAGCTCATATGTCCAAATTTTCTATTCATCCCGTAGCACCAAAATGTACCAAGACTTGAAGCAGAATTTCTGGTGGTCCAATATGAAAGTTGATATAGCCAAGTATGTAGCCGAGTGCGACACTTGCCACCGGATGAAAGCAAGCCATTTGAAATCAGCAGGTGTACTCCAACCCCTGTCGATACCCATGTGGAAGTGGGATGACATTAGCATGGATTTCATTGTGGGTTTACCATTTACAGCTAGAAAGAAGGATTCTATATGGGTAATCATGGACAGACTCACCAAGACTGCTCATTTCATTGCCGTACGTACCACTTATTCGGTACAAGTAATACGCAGTTATACATGGACCAAATAGTTCGTTTGCATGGAATTCGAAGACTATAATCTCTCGACGAGAGGAACTCGGTTTGTAGCTCGCTTCGGGAGCAATTACACGAGTGCTTAGGAACCAAGCTAATTCGCGAGCTCCGGTTATCATCCGCGGACCGATGGTCGACGGAAAGGATAAATCAGATTTTGGAAGACATGCTACGAGAAAGCATCTTACACTTTTATAAGAGTTGGGACAAGTGTTTGTCCTTGGCGAGAATTCTCCTACAACAATAGTTATCAAGCTAGTTTGAAGATAGCACCGTTCGATGCTCTTTACGGACGAAGATGTCGCACTCCGTTGAACTCGGTCGAAACCGGAGAAAGGACACTCTTTGGTCCGGATCTAGTTAAGAATGCCGAAGAAAAGGTGCAAGTAATACGGGAGAATTTGAAGATAGCTCGGATGAGACAAAAGAGTTACAATGACAAGGGAACCGCACCCCGACACTTTGAAGTGGGAGATTACGTGTATTTGAAGGTGTCCCCCACCAAAGGTGTGCAAAGGTTCGGTGTCAAAGGAAAGTTAGCTCCGCGCTAAATTGGACCCTATGAAGTCATAGAAGTATGTGGGTCGGTGGCTTATCATATCCGAGCTTAACGGAACGGTTTTCCGTAGTCCACAATGTGTTTCATGTGACTCAATTGAAGAAGGGAATGCTCGTGCCGTAAAACGAGGTAATCACGAAGCTAATGCTTGGATTGAGCCGGATTTCTCGCTCATCGAGCATCCATTAAGAGTATTGGACAAAAAGAGCGAAAGACCCGAAGACAAACAAGACGAATGTACAAGATACAATGGAGTCACCGCACGGAAGAGGCAATCGGGGAGACGGAGGAATACCTCAACGCCATGTATCCAGGGATTCCTGCAGCCTCGAAACCGTGAGTTTCCTTCCTATCTAATTGTTCTTAAGTCGTATCTCGGGACGAGATTCGGTTTAAGGGGGGTAGGCCGTGACGCCCCGTGTTTTTAATTAACCCTAATCGTCGGTCAACTCGGGCCGACAAGGGTCAATTCACGGTCAACCCGGGTCCTCACCTCGAGAAACTCACCAAGCAACTCTAATGACCCCTTTGATCTAGTAGACACACATGTGGGGCCAAATCATGGTCAAAGACTTGGTCAAACCCCACTTAAACCCTTGTGCCCATGGTCGTCTGTCGGAACTTTTGCCGCGTTCTCCAAAATTCACCTAAACACTTAAAAATCTATCTTTATGAAAGTTGTCTAGCTTATTGAGGGACACAACTTTCATGTAGATTGGCATTTCAAATTTTGAGTGGAAAAGCATGAAAAACTTCCTTAAAGATCGGATCCCCCGTTCATGAGCACAGTCCGGCATTCAAAGTTGGCAAGCCTCCATTGCAAATTCTCGTTGAGAAAAACCCTATATAGCCTTCTCGGAAAGTGACAGAGGGTTACTAGATCTACAATTTTCGTATTCAAAGTTTGGTCAACTTCTATTTTGGAGATAATTGAGCTCAAACGGGAGCCGGCAACACTTTTGGGCGGGGGCGCCGCCGCGCCACGACGTCGTGCGCGTCGTGCGCCGCGTCCCTCCCGCCCGCGCGCCGGCCGCCCCCGGCGTCCGCGCCCGCTCGCCGCCCCGACGTTCCCCCTCCGCCCGAGGCCGACCGCATCCCTAGGATATGCGCCGCCGAGGCCGCCCGCGCCCCACGACGCGCGGGGTCCGCGCCGCGCCATGCGCCGGCGCACCGCGCGCGCCGCGCCGGCCGGACGCGCCCCCCCCCTTCCGACCGCGGTCCATCCGCGTCCTCCCGCCCCGCGTGTGTCGTACTACGGCCGGGCATCACGCCGCCGTCACCCCCCGGCCGGCTAGCCCCCTATTTAAACGCCGCCATTTCCCCCCCCTCTCGCACGCCAACCGAGCCGCCGCCCTCCATTGTCGCCACCGCCGGTGAGCTCGCGGCTCCGCTCGCTCCCCGCCGCCGGCCGACCGTCCCACCCTCTCCCCTAGGACCCGTAGAACCTCCCCAAGTCACATATTGTTGTCCGTGCGCCTCTCCTCGCCGGAACCCCGAGCCGCCTCCGTCGGCCACCGCCGAACCCCCATGCCGACGACTCCTCCGCTCGAACCAAGACCGCCAACCCACCCTAGGTGAGCATGCACTTGCCCCGAGCCGTTCCCCGGCCGGGAGCGCCGCCGAAGCCGCCGGATTTCCAGCGAGCCCGCCGTTCCATGGGTCGAGGGACCCAATTGCACGATCCCGAATCTTTCCGGGGGCCTAGTCGCAAAGATACATCTTCAATAGTACATCCTTTTTGCAGAAATTTGTAAAATGTGTAGAAAATCGTAGAAAATTCAAACAAATTCCAAACCAATTTTGTTAGATTCTATGTGGAAAATACTACAACTTTTGTTATACTCACATGGTCAGATTCTTAACATTTTAAGCTTGAAAAATAGGAGTGTGAAAAACCTAGATCTGCAATATCTCAAAATCTATAAATCCTCTGTGTCCAAATTTTGGATATGTTGTGTATTAGATCATGACTAGATCCTGTGCCAAGAATTGCACATAGTTATATTGTAAATCTCTTTATATAAATTGTTTTTCTTTTCTCGCATTCTCGCCTGGATGATTTTTGTGGCTAAAAATATTTAGGTTTTTATGCCCAACTTGTGCAAGTTGTCTTGTTATGCCAAGACACACCTCTAGTGAATTAATCACAATTTTTGAATGACCAGAAATGTTTATTCTTAATTTGTGCATCTTTTCCTTTGTAAATTAATGAAGCAAGGTCGGTAGTGACTCTAGGTGTACTTGCTAGTTCTTTAGGCTGGTTTAGGACCAGAGAGTATGTATGAGGGAGATTGGAGCATTTTGCTGCATAATTATTTTTGTATGCATTTAATTGGTTTGCTAATTAGTCTTTGTTATTTTTTCCAAAGTATTTTATTTTCTAGCTTCCAAGCTTTGCATGTGAGTCCAAGTGCTTCAGTAGGTAGGTGGTGATGCTGGAGAAACCTTCCTTTAGATTTTAGTAATTTATTGTTTGATAAAAGCTTAAAAGGCCCTTATGGGGTAATGCTTTAATTAAAATAGGAAAATGCCTTTTACTTTCTTTTACCCCTTTTTGTGAAATGTTGTCAAATTTGTTTAAGGGCTAAAAACATACCCTTGCAGTGGAAGAATTAATTTATAAATGTTATCTTTGTATACACCTTTACTAGGGAGAGGTAAAAGTATTAAACCTTCACATGTAAAAAACAAGTATAAAAGAAAACATTAATTCAAGTGTGTAATAAAAGAATGAAACACATATCAATAATAACCTACATAAAAAGAAATTAATAGTGAATTTTATGTTAAGGTGAATATGACCAACAAGAGTGGGATAAGAAATAAGCCGTCACATCACCTGAACCCTGCATTGCATTCCGTGTGGATCTTCCTGACGGTGATTACTCGCTCATCCCAGAAGCCGAGGGAGGAGAAGCGGAAGCTGCTCTGCAGTACGTGGCAGTACTCGACGACACCGAGGGTACTCAGGCTAACTTAGCTGACGAAGGCAAGCCCCGATGCATCCGACCTAGTTTTTCCAATTATTATACACTTATCTATGGATGTTTGTGCATTTAAGTTCAGGAGTTGTATGGAACCTTAGATGCATGATCCCTAGGTAACCGTGTCCTTACTAGTATGATAGGTCGATAGCTGCTAAGCTATAGGACCGTTACAAGTCGGGTGATGATGTCACTCGCGAGAATAGGTTCCTAGATAGGAATCACAAGATATCCTTGAATGGATTGCTCATGTGGTAAGAGCATGGGATGTGGACTCCGGTCCAATGGCTATCGTGGGTTAAGTGTTTGAACGTACTAAGCACTTGTCGTGAATGGGACCGGTAAGCCTAGTACCTTAATGAGACGGTTAGGGATTACTGTCACTCCTATTGTGATGCGTCTCACGGCTAGCTACCGGTGGTGTATAGTGAGTTCGGGTGCCTCGTGGGGTATACCGGATAACCTGCACCAAAGACTGTGGCCTTTTATCCCGACCCGAGGATTTTTGGGAACCGTGTGGTGGTTGTCCTCGCGGGGGCATCCCACCGTGTGTTTAGGTCTACCTTGCAAGGTTTTGAATCAATCGATTGTCGGTCTCTCACCGTTATCTGAGACTACTTACTCCACTAGCCATAAGGTCCCTAATGATGGAAGATGATGAATATTATGCCTGATTAATTGTATTGTACAATCTTGTCTGTGCTAGATGGCTAATGTAGTAAAGATTAAACTCACTAGAACTTGTGCTAAAATCTTGAAAGTAAGGACATACTCTTTGTTACTTTTCATCAAAAGAAACCCAAGTGGCCAAAAGCCTTTTATGTCTAGAGTTGGTGAAGTAGTTATCACCGACGGGTAAGTCTTGCCGAGTATTAGTATACTCGGCCTTGCTATAATTTGTTGATCCAGGCAATGCTTTTGGTGATGTGTGGCCCGAGAGATCCCGCCGGCCGGGAGCTAGAGTGGGTGGAGGATGACGACCGAAGGCATCATGGCCGACCTCTCGTGGTGTTCTCGCTTCCCGCTTAGTTTAATTCCACCGTTTCGAAAACTCGAACTACGTTGTGATGACAAAAACTTCGATTTGTAATAATTAAACCCTTTAGGGTAAATTCGGATGTTAAATTATGTTGTATCTCCGAACTCGCCTTTGTATGAGTTTTAATGCATATATATCGATCCTTGTTGCTATATAAGTGATTTACGGCGTTGACCGGCGACTAACGACAGGATGATACTTTATTACTCGCTTAATGACCAAAGTGGATTGGTATAGGCGGTAGTGTGGTATTCTCCTCGGGCGGGTTGTCGCGTAGCTGGTCGAGTATAAGGTCTATGAAGGGCTTGCACCAATCATCTTCTCTTTCTGACATCAGCACGTCGCGGGGAGGTGCAGGAGTTTGACCGTGTTGAGGTGGATCTGGGTTATCTGAATCTAGGAGCTTGATTGAAGGCTTGCGTAGGTCTTGGACGAACACGCCTGCTGGGACTAGAGCTCGTCGAGAGCCTAGTTTGTTCAGCAGCCACGTTATTGTTTCGTGGGATGTGCTAAAACTCGATGCCCTCAAAGTGGCCTTCGAGTTTGTGAATCTCAGCACAATAAGCATCCATCGTGTCCTTGACGCAGTCCCACTCCTTGTTGACTTGCTCGATGACGACCTTGGAATTGCCAAAAGCCAGTAGTCGCTTAATGCCAAGGGACACTGCTATGCGGAGCCTGTGGATTAGGGCTTCGTACTCTGCACCGTTGTTGGAGGCCTTGTAGTGAATCTGCATGACGTACTTAAGCTGCTCCCCCTGAGGAGAGATGAGTAATACGCATGTGCCTGCTCCTTCGAGGTTGAGAGCACCGTCGAAGTACATTATCCAGTGTTCAGGCCGCTCCTTGGGAAGGGGCATCTGGATATCTGTCCACTCAGACACACAGTCTGCGAGGATCTGCGACTTGATCGCTTGTCAGGGGCAAAACTCGATTTCAAATTCTCCAAGCTCAACCGACCACTTGACGATGCGGCCGTTGGCGTCGCGGTTACAGATGTTTTGTCCTAGTGGGAACGATGATGGAACCACGATCTTGTGAGCTTGGAAGTAGTGACGAAGCTTTCTCGACGTAATCAGGAGCGCGAAGAGCAGCTTCTGTGGTTGTGTATACCTTGCTTTAGCGTCGGCCAGGACCTCTCTTACGTAATACACAGGTCGTTGAACAGGATAGACCTGCCCTTCTTCTTCTCGTTCAGCGACGAGGACTGTGCTGACCACATTAGTGGTGGCAGAGATGTAGAGTAGGAGTGGTTCCTTTAGGATTGGCAGAGTCATGATTGGTGGTGTCGTCAAGGATTCTTTAAGAGCTTCAAATGTGTTTTGGGCTTCGTTGTCCCACACAAACTTGTCTGCCTTCTTCAATAGCTTGAAGAAGGGTAAGCCTTTCTCGCCGAGCTTGTTGATGAAATGACCTAGAGCCGCCATCATTTTTGTGAGCTTCATGACATCTTTCTTGTTGGATGGTTTGGCCATCTTGCGTATAGCATCGACCTTCACGGGGTTGGCTTCAATGCCTCGGTGCCCGACCATGAAGCCCAGGAGCAATCCAGAGGGCACACCGAAGACACACTTGGTTGGGTTGAGCTTCCACTGGAACTCTCGTAGGTTGGCGAAGGTTTCCGTGAGGTCGGCGATGAGCTAATCTTCCTTAGTGGTCTTGACGACCACATCGTCTACATAAGCTTCGACGTTCTTCCCGATCTGTGATGCCAGACACTTCTGAATTGCCTTCTAATATGTTGCTCCAGCGTTTTTCAGGCCAAAGGTCATGACCTTGTAGCAATAGCTGTCGTGAGGCGTTATGAACGCCGTTTTATCTTTGTCGTCGGGATGTAGGGCTATCTGGTGATACCCTGAGTAGCAATTGAGGAAGCAAAGTAGAACGCTACCAGCCGTGGAGTCCACGACCTGGTCGATGCGAGGAAGAGGGAAGGGATCTTTCGAGCAGTGCTTGTTGAGGTCGGTGTAATCGATACACATCCTTAATCCGCCAGTTTTCTTTGGTACAAGGACGGGTTTGCGAGCCAAACCAGGTGTTTACATTCTCTGTTGAATCCAGCAGCTAAGAGCTTACAGACTTCTACTTCTATGGCTTGTTTTCTATCTTTTGCAAATCACCGGAGCTTTTGCTTGATAGGTCGTGCAGTCTTGTTGACTTCAAGTGTGTGCTCAGCCAGCTCCCTGGGGACACCAGGCATGTCGGACGGGCTCCATGCGAAGATGCCAACGTTGTCTTTGAGGAAAGTGGTGAGCGCGAGTTCCTATTTGGGGTCGAGGTTGGCCCCGATGACGACTTCATTGGATGCGTCGGGTAGGCCGAGGCAAACCTTATTGACGGCTGGACTTGGGTCCAGAGCCGTGCTTGTGCGTTTCTGTTCTGGCACCTCCAGAGTGGTTTGGTCGATCTTGGCTGCCTGGGTGACCATGACCGTTGCTGCAGCTCTAACCGCGGATTCTTTGGAGAGCTCGACGGTAGCGCTTTCGCAGTTGTAGGAGACCATGGTGTCCCCGAGGACGGAGAGAACTCTGTTTGGTGTTGGCATCTTCGTGATGAGTTAGGTGTGATGAGGTATTGCCATGAACATGGCGAGCATAGGTCGCCCGAGGAAGTCATGGTACGAGGAGCGGAAGTCTGCGACCTCGAACGTCAAGTATTCTGTGCGGAAGTTATCCTTTGTGACAAAGGCGACAGGTAGGCATACACGACCTATGGGGTACATAGCCTTGCCGGGCACGACCCCGTAGAAGGGTTCATCACAGGCAGTCATCTTATTGAAGTCGAACTCCATCTTGCGTAGCGTCTCCGTGAAGATGATGTTCAAGCTGCTGCCCCCGTCGATGAGGGTCTTAGGCAGGAAGGCCCCATCGACTATGGGATTGACGACTAGCGGGTAGGTCCCGGGGTCAGGGATGTGAGCCCAATGATCTTTCCTAGAGAAAGTGATTGGGAATTTAGACCAAGGCAGGGGTTGCGGGGTTTCAGTGTTGACATGTCTGATCTCCCTGGCATTTGATCGGTTCTGTCTGTTGCTTTTGGTCGCTTGACGACCACCAACGATGAAATTGATCTCTCGGTTGGCTGACTGGAACGCACCATTGGGGTTGCCCACTTTAGGTGGTGGTGGTGGAGACCGCTCTTTGCGGTTATTGTCGTGGAGGGTGTGGTCGTCTTGGCGACGTTGGTCATCGCGCCAGTCATCTCGGCGATCATTGTGTTGGTCGTCACGGCGATCATCCTTGCGGTTGTTACGCCTGTCGTTACAGTCATTGCGACGATAGTCATCGCGTCTGTCCTCGCGGCGATAGTCGCAGTGATAATCACGTCGATCCCTGTCGTCATTGCGACGATAGGGCCTGCGATCCTGGTGATCACGTCGATCAGGTCGACGGTTATGGTTGTCGAAGCGTTGGTCACCGTACCGATCGTCGTTGTTGTTGCTCTTGGTCTTCTTGGAGGTAGACAGGACCCCGAGGGCACGCTTCAATTGCTCGCACTCCCTCATGGTGTTTTTAGCATCGCGGTGGAACTGACATTGGTCGTCCATGACCATGTTGAAGTCACCTTCGAGGAAGGTGGAAGATCTTGGTGGATCTGCCATGTAGGCTTCGCCAAATCGCTTGCGCGACCTGTTTCCTCCATCATCGTGATCTTCACCGTTGAAGTCGTGCATCACCATGTCTTGAGTGTCGACTAGCTTGTCGACGTAGGCCATGAGGTCGTCGATGGTATGTGCGTCAGCTTCATGGATCTTTTCAAATAGCTTGATATTGGTGATCCCCTTCTTGTACTAGGCAATGACGTCCTCGTCTTTGACCCATGCAAGAGTATTGCGGTTTTCGAAGTAGTGGTTGGTGTACTCACGAAGAGTTTCATCACGTCTCATCCGCACTCTGGCGAGGTGGTGAGTGTTGTCAGGACGATTATAGGTCGCCTGGTAGTTGGTTGTGAAGAGTCGAGACAAAGTTGCCCAGGAAGTGATGCACTTTGCTGGGAGATTGTCGAGCCACAGGAGTGGTGCTTTGCCCATCACAAGGGGGAAGTATCCCGCCATGTGGTCTTCATTGCCTCTAGAGGTGTGTGCCACAATGTTGTACATCTTGAGCCATATACTTGGGTCAGAGCGACCGTCGTATTTCTCAATGGCCGATTTGAAGTCCTTGGGGTATCTGATCGTCCGGAGACGTCGTGAGAACGCGGGGAAGTTGTTGGCCGCTCCCGGGCTTACTGACAGGACGTAAGCTGCTGGGATGACATAAAGGTCATTGGGAGGGCCATTGTCTTCGTCGTAATGGGCACGTCGCAGGAGTTTCTGGTCGTGCATATGTCAGAGGTCCGCTACTTGGATGGGATTGTTGGCATCAAGAGCGTCAGGGACCCCGTGTTCACGGTCGTAGTTAGCGCATCATGTTATATCCACTTTATCTCTTATACGTTGACGCTGACTTCCTTCTGCGCGATTGGCTTGTATTAGAGGAGGCTGAGCTCCTGCATTGTGTCTTGGGTTTGTGGCGGCGTTTCCCTGAACGTTGGCAGCCTTAGCTGCGTTGTTGGCGATGTTGCCAACGGCGTTGGCTGGAGTGTTTGCCGGGGCATTGGCTGCAAGGTTAGCTGGAGCATTAGCTGCAGCGTTGGCAGCGGGGTTGACCGGCTGCACGACTTCGTTTTCACCTCGTCCCTCTTCAGCCACGGGCTCAAAGGGACCCTGGCTGAGGCGTCGTTGGCGAGGATGTTCTTCGATATGGGCGGCGGTGACACGAACGTTAGCTTGAAGACGTCGTAACGCCGGAGAATCTTCGAGGTGGTTTAGGGCAGCAAGAGCGGATCCTAAGTTGATTTGAGGAGAGTTGTAAACTTCAAGACCATCACGCTCAAAGTCCCTGAGGAGGTCTCTGGCACGTAGTCGGTTGGCGCGATGTTGATTGTCGTGGTGTCGGCGCCGAGGGGCGGCTCGGTGCCGCGGTGCTTGTGCCGGTGTTGTCATTGACTCTGTCCCGGTGTTGAGCGGTTGTTGACCTGGTTGTTGAGTTGCGCCTGGGACAGTAGCAGCAAGCTCTTGTTGTCGTCGAACAGCTCTGGCAGCGTTGGCGTTCTCGCTCTCTTGGCGTTGTTCATCTATCTCTCCATCTTGAGGTGGTACATCTGCAGAGACGACCAAGATCTGGTGATCTAGAGTCTCGAGCTCTTCTCCTGGATAGTTCGGGGAGATAGTCGTGCGGGCGATCTAGAACGCGAGGTGGTTCGGAGATGACTCCCGGTTCAGCTGGCGGCGATGAGCCGCAGTGAGAGGTCGACGAAGCTTCTTGAGGACGCAGCATTGGCGCGTTGTATGTTTAGGATTCTCGTGGATAGGGCAGGGTTCGTCGAGGTGGTTCTTGCGGCTTCCACGATCTTGTGTATAGGGTTCAGATTCGATCTGGATCTTGCGCTTCATGTAGCGGGATGCTACGTGAGCTGCGTTGCGCAAGCCAAGAGGTGTGCTAGATGAAGATGAGGTCCTGCGAGGGCGCTTGACGCATTCACAGACTTTGATCATGTCGGAGAGCATGCCCTCGATACGATCGATCGCGGCGATCAGGTCGCTAGGAGTGGGTGGGTGGGTTTCCGTCAGCAGATATGTTCTGATCTGTTGATCAATGGTGACCGCGTTGCCTTCGATGACGAGGCAGGCGGCTGGAGCGATGGATTTTGCCGGCATCGAGTTGAAGTAGATGTCGACGGGATTGGCGAGGATATCCACCATGCTCTCCGGGAAGATGACGTCGTTGGACGAAGCCATCAAGTTGCACGAAGAACCTTGATGCCTCCCCTACCTGGCACGCTAGCTGTCAGATGGTGAGATCTAGACAGCCCACGGGGGTGCTAATCATAGTGGTTTAGTTGTTCGGTGGGGTGGAATCTAAGGCTAAGAACTCAAAGGTCGCACACGAGTACGCGGAACACAGAGAACACGACGAGTTTATACTGGTTCGGGCCTCCGGAGAGTAAAACCTACGTCCAGTTGTTGGTGTAGATTGCTTGAGGATTGCCTCGTCCACCTTATATCGGCCAGCGGATGAGGTCGGTTCCCAGACTCCTGACCGGTTACGACCAGGAGACCTAAGTCTACTTTACACATCTTGCCATATCATGTCGATCTGCTTTGGTCGAAATCCACCGATGTCTTGTCTTGTACGCCAAGTCTTGAGGTCGTGCTGAACTAGGTCGTTTGGGGAATCTTCTGAAAGGTCTTCGGGAGGTCGTGTGAGCCGCCAACTAGGCTGGTTGGGCCCACTGACAGATCGGCGGGTCTTCTGGTAGGCCGGACCCACTTTGTCGAGGACGACCGTGAGCCTGGTCGGTGGGGACCCATGCTTACCCATGTCTCACATGCTCTCTAGATCGATTCTGTAGAGCAGAGTAGAAAAACACCGCTCTGTCCTCTCCGTCACACGCACGCAGCACGAGCCCCTGATTTGCCCAGGTGGACTATGGCAACGGGAGATGGACTGACAGTGGCAGTGCATGGGCGGTGGCGGTGGCGGTCACATGGCGGCAGGGAGCTGGAGGCAATGGACGGATGGTGGTGTACCTGGAGGTCGGTGGGCACTATGGAGGTGGGTGGCCGGACCCCGACGGTGCAACGCGGTTGGGAGGAGGTCGGAAAGAGTTAGATCTGGAGGTCGCAGAGAGCTGGAGGCCACTGACGCTGGGGAGCTCTCGACGCATAGGAAGCCGGGCGAGCCGGCATTAGCCCCGGGCAAAAAGAACCGGAACCGAGAACCGAACCGAAAGAACGGGAACCGGAACCGAAAGAACCGAACCGAAAAATTCGATTCTGTTCGGTTCTCGATTCTTGGGAACCGAACTACCCCGGTTCTTTCGGTTCGGTTCTCGGGTACCCGAAGAACCGAGGAAATAGCACATCTACACATATAGCCTAGCAAAAACCCAATAAGATAGGATGCCAAAAGTCCAAAACCCTAGCACCCCCACTCCAACGGTCAACGGTCAGTGGCTCAGTGGTGTGTGGACCACACCACACCACTGCGCAATGGTCCAATATCACAACGGCTACATCAATTGCATCATGCAGTGTAAGTGTGCTACTCATCTGTGAATGATAATACACCGATTTAGATGTGGGGATTTTTAGACTAATTTTATGCTTCATTTGTTTGAACTTGTCTTGTTGATTGGATTTAAATGTAGCCGAAATGTCTGCTAAAATTTCCTATTGGTTGGATTGTTTTCTCGCATTTTGAAAAATTCGGTTCCTTCGGTTAGAACCGGAACCGGAACCGAAAGAACCGGAACCGAAATTCGTCGGTTCTCGCTTTGGAAAAGAACCGATCGGTTCCTAAAATTTGGGAACCGAAATTTCATAGGAACCGAAGAACCGACCCGATCGGTTCGGGTAGAACCGAATGCCCGGGCCTAGCCGGCATTGGAGGTAGGTGGAGGTCCCGTGGTGAATGAATGGATAAGGAAAAAATGAAAAGGGAAAAGATAGAAAGAGGAGAAAAAGAAAGAATAAGAAGAGGAGGGGAAAATAAATAAATAGTAGAGAAGAAAAATTAAATAAAAAAAGGAATTAGAAAAAAGGAAAGGGTATCATGAACATTTCACTCTTTTATCGACCTTACATAGTCAGAAGCTGTTTTGCCATACATTTTTCTAAAACGGTCTCAGTTTCATCAAAGAATCTACTCCACCAGCACAATCACAGCTGGAGCAGCGACAGCCATAGCTATGCTAAACACACCCTTAATGAATACGTGTGATCTTCTCTATAAAAGGTATAAATGATAAAAATATTGTTACCCCCTCAGTCTTTGTTTATAACGTATTTGTATGTTTAGTACGATCTTTCGTTTATGATGATTATTCAAAGAGTATATTTGACAAATCCGACCATACGAAGTTTATATTATAAAAAATTAATTATTGATATCTCTACAAAACAACACAAAACCATGTAAGAACAGTTGATTATCTTGGAACCATCTTCAAGGGATCCACCTACCATTTTCTTTTAGAACCGCCCGAAAGAAATATGTCATTGAATCAGTGATAATTTGAGCAAAGTAGCCGAAAAAGAAAATGACATACAACCATCTAGAGGCGGACCTGTGACTAGGGTCGCCCAGGCCGCGGCCCTAGTCGTGGCCCATGGAAGCCCATGTACCCCACTTAATTGTTGGCCCAAAAACCTGTGTTGAGGCCCAACTCGATAGTGAGTAGGGTAAAGCGAGATCATGTGCCAGGTCCGTCCGCCAGCCGTTGAGGCACGGACCGCTGCGAGCCTGCGACTGTGCTAGCCGCGAGCCCGCGACGCGCCTAGGGGACCCCCTCGTGGCGCCGTCGGCTCGTCGCCGTCGCCGTCGCCGGGCCCGAGCATCGATCGCCTGCCGCCCCCTGCCTGCTCGGCTACCCATCTGCCTCCACGGCTCCAGGTCTAGGACCAGGATCCCGTCGTGGCGTCGTGGCCGCCGTCGTGCGCCGGCCGCCTCCCGCCTGCGGCCATCGGGCTGCCCCCTACCGGCTGCCACTGCTCTACTGCCCACCGGCCTGCCCCAGTGTGGCAGTGCCCCCGGCGACCCGGCCCCTGTCATTTCCCCAGGTACTTAAGTACTTTTCATTTTCTCTCAATCTTCTCCCTAATTTCCCAGCATCTCCATTCAATTTATTGATTTAAATTTGGTACTGCAATTTCAGATTTTCAATTGATGGTACAAAATGAAGAGGAGTAGAACATTAACATTGGCATCATATTTCTCTCTGGTTCCTGCCAATAGAGTGCAGGCACAGGCAGAGGAACCTCCTCCATCTTCAGTTCCAGAGCAAGAAATAGATGGATCTGCATCTGCTCCACCTCCATCTCAAGGTACAGGCCAAGAAACAGTTGGAACTAGAGTTAGTGCTACACAAACACAAACACAATTGAACAATTTGATTCCCTTAACCTTGCACCTGCACAAGAGGCTCAAACAAGGAACACCAATATAGAACCAGAAACTATAGGAATTGAGTAGGAGGAGGAGGAGGAGGAGGAGGAGAGAGATTCTAATCATGTGCTTGATCCTGAGGATATTATAGTAGATCCTGCCCTTCGAAAACCAATAAAGGAAATTCATCCAAACATTAGGGATGATGCCAAAAGGGAGTATGTATTGATTGGTCCATGCCAGCCAATTGGCCATGCATATCCTGTAAGGGTAATATATGGCAAGAATAGGAGATTTTATGATCATTGGTACACTAATCGTCCATGGTTGGAATATAGTGTTTATAAGGATGCTGCATTTTGCTTCTATTGTTATCTCTTCAAACCCTTAAGAGTTGATAACTATGGTGTCAAAGCCTTCACAACAAATGGGTTTGTTAATTGGAAGGATGGACCAAAGTTATTTCATGATCATACTCAATCCATTGCTCGCAATAAGGCTAGAAAAGATTATGAGGCCTACAAAAATCAGAGACAAAGTTATACGCATGTAGTAGCTAAGGGAACCAAAAAGGGGGAAGAACAATATAGAGGTTGTTTGATGATTATATTAGGAGTTGTGAAGTTTCTTTTACTGCAAGCACATGCGTTTCGTGGACATGATGAGTCTGACAAGTCGAAGAACAAGGGAAATTTTTTAGAGATGCTGCAATGGTATGAGGAAAAGGATGAAAATGCTGCATAGTTACTTGATACTACTGGCAAGAATTGTACAATGACATCCCTAAAATTCAGAAAGACTTGTGCAAAGCTTGTGGAGAAGATACTACCAAAGCAATTGTTAAGGACATTGGAGATAGGTGCTAATTTGTTGTTCTTGTCAATGAGGCACGAGATATATCTGTCAAGGAACAAATGGTTGTGATCTTGATGTAATTTTCTTGCTTGTATTCTGCTGAATTGTTAAGTTAGCTTCTGATTTGTTGTTGTTTTGGTAAGTTAATTGCTCTATATGACTATGTAGGTATGTCAATGCACAAGGGTAAGTGATTGAAAAATTTCTTGGTGTCAACTGTGCGGTTGATACAACTTCATCTTCTCTGAAGCAAGCTCTAGATGGTATGTTTGCTCGCTATGGTTTGTCTGTGTCTAGATTTTGTGGCTAAGGGTATGATGAAGCATCTAATATGAGAGGAGAATTTCATGGGCTGCAAAAGAAGATATTGGACGAGAATCCATGTGCATTCTATCGTTTACGTTCTTGGCTGTGGTGGTTGTCGGTAGACTGTGTCGTCCACGGTGTCGTTGCCGCCACTGCTTGACCATCGCCTCAGGCGCCCGTGTAGCCCCTGCTCTGCCGCCACCCAAGTGCCGCCTCAGGCCCCCCCTTCACTCAGGGAATTTCTCTTCGTTTTGTGTGTCCATTGACCATTCTTCCATCAGATGTTGTATTTTAGTATGAAACTTTAATTGACGTTTGGAAATCACATTCCCATCAGAGGTTGATTTCTTTCAGAAGTTGTTGTCGCAAGTGACTGGCCAAAGATTGATTTTCATAGTGACTTGATTTGTTACAAACATGGCTAAAGAAATTGTGCATAGGAGCATAACACAGCTGTCCTGTTTACATGGCAATCTGCAATTGTTGAGTGATTAGTGTGAACTGTAAGTGTTGTAGATTCAGAAATTAACTGGCCAAGATAGATTTTCGCAGTGATTTGATTCGTTGCAAACGTGGCAAAAGAAATTGAGGATACTAGGATGCTGAAATAAAACTAAGGTATTTAAGATGGTGCCTACTGCACCTTATTTAGTACCTATGCTTTACCCCCTTTCATACAGCCCCAGTTTCAGTCAGTACTTTAATTTCATTTGTTACTTTATCCATTTAGATTTATGTGGTAAGAGCATCTTCAAGAGTCTCTCTAAATTTTACTCTCTAAATCATCATTTAGAGATCCATTTGCATAAAAATTGTTTCCTATATTTTTTATTTTCCAACAGCTTTTCTATTTCTTATGTGCACTCTAGAGAGCCATTCTCGTCTTTTATATTTGACTGCGAAAAATCTGGAATAGAAGATGGCTATATTTGGATGATCATTTAGATAAACTGTTGGAAGTCATTTTTTCCACTAAAATCCTCTATTTCTACCATTTAGAAAGAATAGAAAGAGGCTCTTGGAGATTCTCTAAGACGTCTAATCTCATGTTTTCGTTATATGCGCAAGATTCTGTTTGGAAGCCTTGGTTGAAAGAAGAATAGGGAAATGTGGTGATAAAAAATTAATCAGCATTTAAAACAGAGCCGGCGGGGAGGGAAGGAGCTCCCATGGCGCGGGGACCCACCGTGAGGGAGGAGAAGCAGTGCAGTGGAGCAGGGGTGGTGACGTGATATATTGTGTAGATTGTATATACGGGGTACAGAGTTTTGGAAGGCAAGACACCTCCCAGATACATATTGCAGTCTGGGATTACTATCCTAACCTACCAAATATACTCTAACAACAAGTATGTGGCAGATGCAATAGCCCATGAAAAAATCCAATTAGGTAAGAAGTTTAATCCCATACTGTTGGAATAGCCGGTGTAAGCTAGGTATGGATAGGGGGGCGTGGATTGGTCTAATTTCATGCACAGAGATCCTTCCTTGCATGACAAAACCCCTACCGAGTCAGTCATAACTGACACTAATGAGACTGACTTGGCAAAGCTGGGGGTCGTAACATCAGGTCCAGGACTACCAGACGCTCTAAAGAATGCGCCGTTGAGCAGCATATCCCCTTCAGATATCCATGTCCAGGAACTCCACTCGCTCTCTGCTGCTGTTCCATCACGTTTCGTCACCTGGAAAAATTTTGCAGTTCAGAGTTTGTCATCGTCCAAAAAAAAAGTCCAGAGCTCTACTTTACTTTCTAACTATTTTTTCGCCGATGCTCAAGAGAACTAGGTATTAGAAAAATAAAGAAAACACAATGCAGTGGAAACAACATGAACATAAATGCACAAACACAGGCTGAAAACACACCGGTCCATGTTAGTGGGTAAGGCCGACATCAGACAACAAACAAACAATGAATAACAGAGAACGATCAACACTTCTCTCTGGAAAAATTGTGTTGCGGCATATTCAAGGCCGACATCAGACAAAAAACAAACGCAATGGATAACAGAGAACAATCAACACTTGTTTCTTGAAAAAACTGTGTTGCGGCATAATCCTTAATTTCTAGATAATTATGGAATTCTTTTTGAACTTAAACTGACTAGCTACAAAAGCTGAACTAGTTCTTCATGAAAGATCGTGGACATATATAGTCCGAAAATATGGGAAATCACAAACCACAACAATATTGCATGAAAATGAAAATAAAAAAGAATAACTGCAAGGATATGATCAAAACCTCTTTGGCCTGGCCGGCGAGGAATCGATTGCCATGACTCAGAATTGTTGGTGCAGCACTGCCACCAATGGCATATATCCGCCAGTTTATGTAGTCATTGTTGATGACATGAAAGAGTCCAAAACGACACCTGTGAGCATTGAAGGAGTCAGCATTGCATATATTCAGCTGACAAAATTTGGCATATATTCAAACAGAATTGGCCACAACTACAAGTCTACAACATATAAGGCTGTGTTTGGATCCTCTTGCTAAAGCTTATCAACTTTGGATCCAAACGGGTCTAACTAAAACTTTGCTAAACTTAATTTGGAGGATAAAAAGGGATTTAGCCTTTTGTCAGTAAAGAGTTGCTAAAACTTGTTAAAAGTGGCAAAAGACCAAAATACTCATAAGGGTTGCCAAATATCATTGTTGGGAGGTGGAAGAGGGGGGTAGGATGGAAAAATATACCATTTAGCTAGTGGATCCAAACACATATTGACATATTGCTAAACTTTACTCAGCTACTACTTTAGCTTGCTAAAGTTACTTTAGTTGAGGTGGATATCCAAACAGGACCTAAGTTGTCCGACACTGACACTGCAATAACAATCAAATGCTTGGCAGACTGCAAAATAAAATTTATTTAAAACCTTGCTTGTATAGTTGAATAAAAGATGGTCTTGTCAATTACCTTGGCATTCTCTGGACAAGACCCGGCCCGAAACGGTTGAAGGCAACGGTGACCTTCATGTCCTTGTCCTCAGTGAAATCGTCGCTGTGCCCAAGAAGGACTGCCTTGTCATGGTTCCTCAAGAGGTTGTTCGACAGGGTCACACGTGTGGACGCCTCCGTGACGTCGATGAGGCCATCGGTGCAGTACTCGACCGTGCAGTGGTCGATCCACACGTCGGTGGCGCGGGACACGCTGATGCCGTCACCGTCTGACATGCCACCGCCCGTCGTCCGCGCGGGCTTGCAGCCGCGCACGGTGATCCCGTGGACGATGATGTTGCTCGCGTCGTGGATGACAAGGCAGGCGCCGCCGTCCCCGATGACCACGGCGGCGCCGCGGCCGTCGATGGTCTTGTGGGAGCGCACGAGGAGGTCGTGGTTGGGGCGGATGGTCATGTCGCGCGCGAACGTGATCCACAGGGGCTCGTCCTGAGCGAGGCCGTAGCGGAGGGTGCCCGGCGTCGCGTCGTCAGCGTCGCCCGGGTCCGTCACCACGTAGTTTTGGCCGTTCTTGCCGCCGCCGGCGTCGCTGCCGAAGCCGACTGCGCAATCGGCGAGGTGTTGCCGGTTGTCGGCCCAGCTCGGGTCGCAGCGCCAGCAGTCGTCCACCGGGTTTCCGGTGCCGCAGTCGCCGTCGAGCATCCGTCGGTGCTGTGACGTGTTTGTGCTTCTGTTGAGAAACAAGCTAGGAAGATTATTAAGCTCATTGCACGCCCGGAACAGTAAACTGTATATTTTTCTAGTCTCAGAAATTAAAACTATACCTGATTAATAAATTTTGCCCGACCTCTTGCGCAGCTGTGGCGGTAGAGTTGATTGGCAATGGAGAAGAGATGGAAATTAGGGGAAGAAAGGATGCAGTAATGAAGCAGAAGAAGATGATAAAGGCCATTGATCTTGTTGATGACATTGCGATCGATCTTGACATGAACACAACGTTAAAAGTAGCTGCTCATGACCTCGGTCTATATAGACAGTGAAAAAGAAGACCGCACGCCAAAATAAGGAAATTCTGTTGTTTGGAATTACGATCTAGGGAAGTGAATATGTATGGAAGGGAATTGGCCGTCGGAGTCAAGATCGAAGTCTGCTCACGTTTACTCACGTTTCTTATTTTCAAGTTTCAAGTGGCCGAATCTCTTGCGCAATGCTCCTCTGCTCTGTGTAACTCTGTTTTTCTCCTTCCCGAATTTGAAATTTCGCATGGTTTCCGATAAGGCCACTCCACGAGCCTAAGTATAATTCTAGCTATTTAGAAGGCCTATAGAAAATAACTTTATAATCGGAAGGTAAACCAACATACTCTCCAAATTCTCGTGGATATCCATATGCAAATCACCACTCCACACACATTGATGCATGGGACCAATTTGTCATCCCCTCAGTTCCACTCTATCATCTTCCTCTCCTCTCTTCTCCTAGCGGTGACCGGCCTCACTCTGTCCCCTCTACCCTCTCCTCCTTGCTGCTCCCCTCGTGCCCGCAACCACCCCATCCCCACGCGCCTCCACTAGCGATTCCTACTCTGCTCGTACTAGCCACCGACACTGGTTCCTCCTCCACCACCTCCTCGTGGTGCAGCTTGATGTCGGCCATGTCCTTCCTGGCGGCCCAACATGACTCGACATCCTCCTTCTCGGCGCGGATCCATGTCCTCCTCCTCCACCTCCCCATGGTGTGGGCGGTCGGTGGCGCGGGCTTTGGCGCGTCCTCCCAAGTGGCCCGACAACGTCCTCCTCCGATCCACCTCTACCTCCCTTCCCCACCTCCGGTCGTGCCTCCTCCACTACCCCACATCGGGTGGGCCGGTGCGTCCTCCTCCACATCATCCTCCTACACCTTCCCACAATACGGCGCGGCACGACCGAGTGGGTTGGAGGGTGGGAGGACACATGTGGGAGGGTGGGACCACACACATGAGGCCGCGGATGGCGAGCGGATTCGCTCGGGAGATTTAGCTAGTGTGGGGTGGGGGATACCAAGTCAGATAGCTTAGCTGGCCAAATGAATAGTCCGTTTATGGAGGTTTTTTAATGCTACCTAGAGTTGTGAGTGGGAAGAGAGGCCCACAACGTTAATGCCACAAGCATTACCAATGCAAATTGAGAAGTGGCGAGGAGATACTAGGCGGAGACCCACTTGCGTGTGGGGAAGGCCCGTTGGCTATCATACGAAGTTACTCGGCGCTTCTCGATACCCGAGAAAAATTGCCATGTCGTCATGGGAGTTTGCTCCTCTAACTTTTACTTCCGCAGTTACATTGTGTCTACATTCCATATTCCGAATTTACCTTTCCTAGAATTGACATGTGTACTTGCTAGGATTGAAACCTAGGGCGCAAACCTTTTTTCGGCAGAGATAGAAATACATAGAGAACCCTACTGCACAACTAGATAGAAGATTAAAATATGTTTTATATGTATTTGGAGCATTAATTTTATAAAACACTCAATTCACCGCCCCTCCAGAGGGTGTCACAGTATAGTTGGCCAAAAAGCACGAGGCCCATGGGCCGCCCCATAGCACGACAATTCGGCCCGACATGAGCACGGGCCCGGCCACGATTTTTTCGGGCACCGGGCCGGCACGAGCACGACGTCGGGCCGTGCCGGGCCGCAACTCCGGCCCATAGTGCCGGCCCGGCACGGCACGAAATAGGCCGGGCACGATGCGGCGGTGTGCGGCACGAGGCCCGCGTGGCCCACTTGGCCCGGCCGGCCCGTCATCCCCAATGGCCACGGCCCCGCAGCCCACAAGGCCCCAACGGCCCGGGCGTCGTCGCCGTATATAAGCCCCGCGCCCCCGCCCCCCTCGCTCGAAACCCTAGCCCCCCTCCCGGCCTCCCCATTCGCCCCCGCGCCCCCGCCCCGCGCAACCGCGCCCGCCGGCGTGGTCGTGCCGTACCGACGCACCACCGCCGCCCGCCTCTCGTCCTCACCACGCCGGCCACCTCGTCCTCACCCACGCCGGCCACCTCGTCCTCACCCACGCCGGCCACCTCGTCTTCACCCACGTCGGCCACCTCTTCTCTCCCCGCAACTGCTAGATCTACGCCGGTGGCCACCTCCTCTGCACGCCCGCCGGCCAGATCTACGTCGCTCGCTACCTCTTCTGCTCCGTCGCCGGCTAGATCTACACCGGCCGGCCGGCCACCTCTTCTCTCGCCCGCAACCGCCGATCTACGCGGTGGCCACCTCCTCTGCACTTCCGCCGGCCAGATCTACGTCGCTCGCTACCTCCTCTGCTCCGTCACCGGCTAGATCTACGTCGGTGGGCTCTGGTAACTGGTAAGACCTACTGTCTCCTCCTTCAGTCCTTCTCTGTTTCTCTGTTGTTCGTTTCTTTGTCTCCTCCTCTGTTTCACCCTGTTGGTTTTGCAAATGGACCACACCTACAACGACGAGCTTAGGATGATGGGTCTCCCAGGAGATGATGAGGACGACTTGGGTGGAGAGGAGCTCTTGGGCGCCAACTTTGCTACCGGAAGCTTGTCTCCACCTCCACCTCCCGGCTACCCGTGCTTTGCCCGTGCACGTGCACGTGCACCCGCACACGCACACGCTCCCCGCACCCGCTCCTCGCACCTACGGTACGTCGCGGTGCTCCCCGCACCCGAACCTGCGGCTCCCCGACTCCGAGTCTCCTACCGCCAGCACGGCCGCCACGAAGAAGGTAGGGAAGAGGTCTAAAGTGTGGGACGAGTTCGATGAGGTGTTAGAGATGAGGAACGGCAAGAAGGTACGTGTACAGGCCACCTGCAAGCACTGCGGCAAGGTATACTCAGGTTTGTCCACTGGTGGTACTGGCCATTTGATTCGTCACATCCCCAAGTGCTCGTTCTTCTTGCTCGCACCCGTAAGTCTTCTCGGTCCCGGCTTGGCTTTAGCTCGATGGTAATATGCATCTTTGGCAGTACAATGAAGAGGTAGCTCGTACTCAGCTTTGTAGGTTGCTTGCTAGACTTGATTTGCCTCTCGTCTCATGGTGAAAGTGATGCTTTTGAGGAGTACATTAGGATTGCTCATAACCCTAAGTTCACTCGCGTATCTAGGCAAACCACAACAAGAGACTTTAGCAAGTATTTCATGTCTAGGCGTGATCAACTTATTGAGTCTTTTAAATCTGTTTCCTCTGTTGCTCTTACATCTGATATCTGGTCAGGAAATGCTAAGGAAGATTTTCTTAGTGTGGTTGCTCATTATGTGAATGTTGATTGGCAGTTAGAAAAGAGGATAATTGGTATGCGTTTGATTGATGTTTCTCATAATGCTGATAATATTGCTGAGCGCATTGAATCTGTTGTTGCTGAGTATGGCTTGACTGATAAGATCTTTGTCTTTGTTACACCTGGATAATGCTTCGCCAACACAAACGCAATTGAGAACTTGACTCCTTTGATTTGTGGTTATGTTGGTAGCTCGTGTATGCATCGGCGATGTGCTTGTCATATCATTAATCTAATTGTGAAGGCTGGCCTTCAGGTTTTCAAGCCTTTTCTTTCTTCATTTAGAAGTGCAATTTCATTTATCAATGCATCTAACCAACACATTGCTTGCATACAAGTCATATTGCATTTCTTGTAATGTTCGGCCTCGTGAGTTTGGGTTAGACATGGATGTTAGATGGAATGCTACCTACCTCATGTTGAAGCATCTCATTCCTCATCGACATACATTTGGTGTTTTTATTGCAACAAATTATCCTTTAGTTGATGGACAACCCCTGGCCGACGGATCACCACCGGTATCTTTCTGAAAAACTCCTTGAATTTCTTGAACAGTTCTATGATTCTCTTGTTGTTTTATCCGGAGTTTACTATCCAACATCTCCATTGGTTTTGCATCATGTTCTTGATATAGCCGAGCATCTTAATAGTTATGAGTCGATCCTCGAATTTGAGGCTGATTTCGTACGCATTGTTTCTCCTATGAAGCGAGAAATTCCTTGAGTATTGGAGTAACATACCATATTTGTATGCCTTTGCATTCATATTAGATCCTAGGGCTAAGATGAAGGGTTTTGCAAATGTTCTCAACCATTTATCTCATTTCAATGGTAAGGATTACTCCATGTACTTAACCGAAGTAAAGGATGAACTAAATGGCCTCTATGGTAAGTATGAGGCAAAATTTGAGCATCAAATGAGGATGCAAAGGCCTCCTCGGCTGGCCCTATTGCGGGTAAGAGGAAGACAAGCTGGAGTAAGGTCTTTTCTTCTCAACCTTCTTCTTCTGGTAGTACTGTTGGTTCTGTTGCTACACATGGTAATTTGTCCTCTGCCAGTGCTTCATCCAACCTATCTAGGAGAACATCTGCTACTTCTTTATTGCATGCTGCTTGTTCTGGTGCTCCTCTTGTTCCTCCTACTACTGAAATCACTTCCTACCTGGACAGTGACACTGTCACCCAGTTTGAAGATGATTTCAGTGTGTTGGCTTGGTGGCATGAGCATAAGCTAACATATCCTGTTCTTTCTGTACTAGCTAGAGATGTTATGACTGTTCCTGTCTCAACTATATCCTCTGAATCTGCATTTAGTACCACTGGCAGGATAATTGAGGAGCGGCGTCGGCGGCTGACCCCGGACATGGTGGAGATGCTGACTCTGGTGAAGGACTGGGAGCAGGCTGATGCAAGACTGCAACATGACATTGAAGACCCTGAGCTTGAAGATTCATTTGAGAACCTTTATCTTGATTGAGAGTTGATGACTTGATGTTGTGATGCTTTTGAGAACTTGTATCTGAACTTGTATCTGAACTTAATTAGGTAGTAGTAGAGCTGGTTGTACTCTTTTTTCCTTTGTAGGATTTTCTCACGAGGTGTGAGTTTTTACCTACAAAGGTTTTTAATGAGGCAGCACAATAAGAACAGCTCAAATATTATTTGATATTCTGATCATTTGAACTTTATATGTTTGTGATTTCTTTTCGGTTTGGTAGGATTTTAATTCATCGGTTTTTCACTTTGATTATGTTATTGACATCCTTGTGAAATTTGCTCTTGAATGAGGTGCAATAGTGGTGCGGGCCGCGGGCCGGCACGGCACGAACGGCACGTCGTGCTCGTCGCCGTGCCTCGTGCCGCACGACACGAAAAAATGGCCTCGTGCCCGTGCTTTGTGCCGCGAGCTCGGCACGTAGTGCCGGCACGGCACGAGCACGAACTGCATCGGGGCGCATCGTGCTCGTGCCGATCGTGCCCGTGCCGGTTCGTGCTCGTGTCGGTCCGGGCCGGGCGGGCCAAATGGCCATGTATATGTCACAGTCCCTTCAAAGTGGATAGAAACTGAGTTGTAGGCTCTCCTTTAGCCGCCTCCTATTTATTTATATTATTTATAAAAATTGAGGGAAATTAAAATTTGAAGTATGATACCCTAGTGAATTAAAAAATTATGACAAGTGGATGCACAGGGCGTTTGGTCGGGATACATGAGCAGGACTCAATCATTGTGGGTCGAGAGATACATGAGGACCCAAGCATTAAGGACGGACCACAGACATAAGATACGAGGGACAGAAGGAGACCCAATAAGCAATAGTTAAGGCCATGGCAGCAGCAAAAACCATGTTTTAGAACTATTCTTGAAGTTTCTGAATGATCACTTTAAATTCTTTACCATCATATCTTATTCATAAATCAACCCCTCAACGAGCCCTCATCAAAATAAAAAAAATAAAAAAATAAACTCAACGAGCAGTTTATGCTACCGTTGTGTGGCTTTGGGCTTTAACTCGCATCACTCTTTTTTCTTTTTTTGCTAACACGGTGGGCGGCCGCCGTCTCGGGCTCTCGGCCGACCTGCTGGTGATGCGCTAGCGCTACGACAAGTCGATGCCCTGCTCCTTCAATTCCCTGTGAGGCGGGACCGCTAAAATAGGATCATATCTATCCTGCATATGGATCCTAAAATGCTAATTGTACATCATGGGCCTCAGGTTGGATTCATATATAAACTTAAAAATTGGTAGGTGCACTTTGTTCATCATGGTGTAGAGTCTGGACTCTAAGAAATACTTCTAAAGATGCCTGCCATTGAAAGCTGATCGTCAATCAGTAGACGAATTACTAATTTTGGGTCAGAACTTTGTTGAGGAACAGAGATATTGTCAAATACAGAGAAGTTACCTTGTTCAGAATAGCATGTTTACGGCCACAAAGACAGGCTACATGATCTTAAACCCAGACAACAAGACAAGTATAGATAAAAAAACTATCAGCTGCAGAATACTAGCCCTACCTAGAATTACGATCTAGTCCACGGAGCCTGTGCCAGTGCACGTCTTACCTAGAGTTCAGGTCAAGCTCCCCAGATCTGCGCCAGTCCTCTTGCCCATCTGAGTTCCCATTATCGGGTTCGTTCTCATCGTTGAGGAAATCCTCAGATGGATCTTCATCATCCCGCTGAGCATTTCCCCACCCATCTTCAGCCTGTTCTTGTTCCATGCCACGACTAGGGCCATCCTCCCCTTGTGAAGCCACAGCACTGCCCCGAATCGGGCCATGATTCATCATCTCAGAGTGTGCTTGCGCCTCAGCCCGAGCATGATGCTCCATTGCCATGCGCATCTTAGCTTCGGCTGCCTCGCGACCGGCTTTCTCTCTCGATTCCATCTCCACTCTCAGTCCAAGCATAGCATGTTTTTCCTCCTGTAACAAGGCTTGCTCCAGCATGAGCCGTTCCTCTGATCTAAACTCGCCGATGGCCCTTTTCTTGGTCATTATGTTGTATGCCAAAACTTGTTTCTCAAACGTTGTGGTGAACTCAGCTAT
The DNA here is from genome assembly GCA_947561735.1 of Cenchrus americanus. Classification (NCBI taxonomy): domain Eukaryota; kingdom Viridiplantae; phylum Streptophyta; class Magnoliopsida; order Poales; family Poaceae; genus Cenchrus; species Cenchrus americanus. Next base: position 37,932,529 of record OX387242.1, on the reverse strand, counting down.
CTTCACCAGAATGTTATGGTCCCACTGCTGCAGGCGAGAAGGAATCTGACCAGTTGCATCACTTTCAAGGATTCTGTCATCTTCTTCAGCCTCATAGTCCGCTACAACATGGTAAGGCAATAACCTAATTTGACAGAAATGGAATAAATTATATGAGTAACTTCACATATGGAAGTTAATGCATAAAGGGAATAAACGATTTAGAAAGGGCTAGAGATATAATAACAGCCTGCACTAATCTAATAATCTTATCTAATAATCTCCAACTAGATATGTTTCTCTAAATAGATATAATTATCTATACTTGGAATCAACCCTTCAAAGTATAACAACTTATGAGGTGACAGGGCACCTGTTATTTTATATGGAGGACTCCACTAAAGAGACTGGGAGTACCAGTATACTTTTAAATTATAATACATTCAGTCTAGAATATCTGCAGTAATTAATTTGATGATTGGCAAGGTATTTCAGTAGTTGCCCTTTCAATCTACAAATGTTCGCATAAATGTCTAATCTTCTGGTACAATGAAAATGATTGCAATCTTCAATTTCCAATACAGTTTTTGAAATTGCATTGCACCAAAACTGACAATAAAGTCAAGTGGAAGGTTGAATGTATAGGATTCCAGATCGTTGTTCTCAACAATGCTCTTACAGTAACAATTACAAAATTTTATGGAGCTATTGCGTTTCTACTCCTATTTTGAAAGTCAATTATGATTTTACCCTCACTTTCTTCCACTTTGTGTTTTTACCTCTGCTTTTTGAAAACGAAGCTTCAGTTTACCCCTACTCCGTTAATAGCATGTAATGGTGTTAAAAATTTCGAAAGAAGACAGGTGTGCCCTTGCAAATATGCCCCCACTTTTATTAGAACTTTGTGGTTTTACCCCTATTTGACATCTAAATAGAATTTCAGCATGTATAAGAACATAAATTTGCAAACAATTTCTTGATACATTTTCACAGTCATGACCAATTTGCCAATTTAATTTTGAAAAAAAAATGACAGCAGAAAGAAAAAGGTTCATGGTGATCAAGCAACCAAATCCACAAACCGCCCTTCAAATCCAAGCCTAATCGGCCCACAGAACCAACAGCTCTTGTCTTCCCCCCCAAATCAAAGCCTAATCCACAAGCAAGATGGTGGATGGCTAGCGAGTGGTGGACTGGTGGTGCATTGATCTCGAGCAGTAGAAGGTCACAGGGGCGGTGGTGAATATGCAGGGGGCGGCAATTTTGAAGCTCACAGGCAGCGGTGGCACTGCTCTTGGGTGGCCTACGACATGGCCCAGCCTCTGGCGATCCTGGCTGTGTGTGCTCGCGGGGACAACATGCCCAGGATCTTGACCCCCACACCTGGTGCCTTGCGGGCAGCGCGCCCACCCACATGGGTCGGCTGCTCGCCCGCACGCATCGAGGGGCCGCACGCTCGCAGGGCCGCGCGGCTGCCGGCCTGGTCATCATCCGCCTGCTATTCGCCCAGTTCCCTGCTGCTGCTCACCCAGTCCCTCCACTGCCGCAGAGTCTGCTAGGGTGAAAATGAGAATGACAGAGAGGAGGGGGGAAACAGATGACGGTGTTGGGATGATAGGGATAAAGGGCATTGATGTCTTTTCGTCATATTATTCAGGCAGCCACTAACAGAGTTAAGAATGAGGGTAAACAGAAGCTTCAATTTAAAAAGCAGGGGTATAAGCCAACGAAAGTGAGGATAAAATCACAATTGATGTTCAAAGTTGGGCAAGAACGCAATAACCTCAAATTTTATACATTGCCCATGAGGGAGCAAGCCCTATATATTTTAATAATCAATAGTTCAATACTCAACAGTTTGAGCATTTCCATCGAATAATATGGGTGATCATGGCAGAGCATTGAGAACAGAAAAATGGCATGGTTTTGTCTACAATCTACATGCCATGTACCCTGTCTCACGACACGAGTTCCGAGCAATGAGAAAAGGCCTGTTACCCCCAAGGTGCATGGCACACCAGTTACACAATGTAAGGTCATACTATATGTTAGAAGCATCTATCAAGCAAGATATCATATGTTTATTAAATATAAAGGAGCCAAAAGACACTTGGCACCAATTTGCAGCTTATACATGTACCAGATCTTTTCCCATATGAAATTGATTTATTGCAATAAGGAACATTTGGGTCTGAGTAGCTCATCTCAAAGAAATATTTGGATCAAATTCAAGACTTAAATAATTGAATTTATATTAATAGTAAATCGTTATTGAAACTACATTCCGTTACCACATTCTCACCATGTGTTTTTGCACGACAGTTTTGAATCAATGTCCTGCAGCCTCTGAACCTATCTACTGGTCCCTAGTCACCAGATTGATTCCTTTGTGGAGTGGTGAAGATCATGGGCGAAATATTCAAAACAGCAAATTAAGGGATTTAGTTATCTGGTCATTCTTGGTGCATGGACCCTTCAGAAACATCACAACGCTTGCGTGTTTGAAGGAACTGATCGTAATGTCCAGGGAGCCCTGCGAGCCTTCAAGGATGAATCCCACCTATGGCAGATGGCTGGAGCCAAAGGGCTTATGGTGCTAGACATGGGTAGGGTGTCTAGTTAGAGTGTGCAGGGGTTTCTCAAGGTCATGTCCTTAGTGTCGTGTTTTTTTTTTCTGTAAGAGCCTTTTTTGAACTCCCAATATCTCCTGCCCTGGCCCAAAGTGGAGTGATGTTGTTTTGTAATTTAGGCCACTTTTCCTCTCTTAATACAAAGAGCCTGTTCGGTTGGCTGGTGGCTGATGGCTGGTGCTGGTTTGTTCTGAGAGAAGAGTACTGCTGGCTGGTTGCTGGTGGCTGGTTTGTTCTGAGAGAAAAGTACTGCTGGCTGGTGGCTGATAAGCCAAGCGAACAGGGCGAAAGATGTGCAGCTCTCCTGCGTGTTCAATAAAAAAAGTTACATTCTGTTACTACTTTAACATATGCCACAAGAATATCACAAATCTCACAAGCTTCACAAGATAACAGAAGACAGCAAAAATGAAGCATAGGAGAAATAATTTTCTCTTTAAAGAAAAAAATGATAAAAGGATTATTTACTAAAGGATAGCAGAAATACTAATATTGTCATGAAAGTGCATAAAAAGTGCTCAGCTGCATACACCAAGGGGCAAGGGATGACACTCTGTTTGGAAAATTCAAACAAACCAATGCAAAATGTCATGTTGTAAATACAATATGTAATACAATCATATTTACAAAACTCAGAGTGAAGCGCATTATACATTACGGCTACTATGTGCATATCAAGATTTTGATTAAATTAACAGCAGTTAATTATTTACATATTTGGATTCATATCACTACTTACTGACTGCCTGAGAAGAGCATGCTAAACTGATTGATGATCCTATAGAATATCAATGCTCAGACCCATAAGCAGATGTATGATGTTGTACATAGTATATTTTGTCACATGACTACTTTCCTTTTATCAACCAGAGCATATGATTATGCACACTCCAACATGATAGTAAACAAGAATGTCTGTTTGGATAAGCCAACAAAGGATCTTGCTAAATGAAAATGATTTATGATCATTTCGAAACGGAAAGACAAGTATGCATTGAAACAATCAAGGAAAACAACACCTGGGGTCACAACTCATAACAAAACTTATGCTGTGGCAATCATGAACAGAAATGCGCTAAGAAATACCAACACAAATTAACAATGAAAAACAGGGAATCAACAAGCACAGTGTGCGCACCAGCCAGTCCACATTGAATTAATCAAACCAGTCAGCACTCAGAAATACAGCCCGTGGAGTTGCATGTCATCACAAACTTCTCTGACAGAATAAATGTGCTGAAAACAAGTACAGCAGTAACACTACAAACTAACAGTGAAAACAGGAAATCAAAAGGCTAGACTGCACAGTGACTGCACCTCTTATCACGGACAGGGAGTAAAACAGCAGAAGTGACTGAACATTTGTAGCGTCAAAGACAACTACAAGAAAATACATGGCTTCCATTTGATCAAGTTTGTATATAATAAAACCATAAAGGTTAAAGGTACAGCTAGCTAAGTGTAAACAAATGAAGAGCTGCAAGACTGAAAATCCAAAATCCTGCTTTGGAGAAAATAAACCCGATTTGGATAAATTTTCTGTGAATTGTTTTTTAACTTTTAGGTGAAATGGTTCTCGGTAGAACAAAGGGGTACTTCCAAAACCAGATCGGAATAGAAATTTTTTCACTACAAAAGAATATTTATTTACAAAAGGAGAACATATCCATGTGACACTACAACAAAATGAAGGATAATTAAATTGCATATAGTCATGTACAAAAAAAAACTATCTTCTCATAGGGCAGCCACAGTCAAACTGAGGTTCATCTGCTTGACTGATTATACTATATTATGATAGGCATGTGTGCTCCTACATCTGTAATGTTTAATAGCAATCCTTGATGGTTACGTCCAAGCACTGGTTTCACAATGTCATGACAACATTGGAACAGATGTGCAAAACTCGAAACGTAGTGGCAAATACATGAAATTTCTTATTCCTAAGTTATTCGTTACAATCTAGCAATATCCATTAAAGATTTCAAAGGACCAATTGCAGTTGCAGCAGTATATAATGCAGTCCTAGACTTACAAATCCAAGATATACAGAAAAGGAAAATTCTAGAAGCATTCAATGGGGCAACAGCAAAAAAGGATAGTGCATCAATGAAACTAATCAGATTCCAGAATGTCATCAGTAATCACCCAAATTTTGCATCCAGCTGACCCAACAAATATGCCCGGCGCCACCAAAAAGAGATTTATCATCAATTCGCATTATATTAGGAGAAAGCACGATTTTTTCACACGCTCTCTAAAAAACTAGGGATTTCCAAATCTGCGCCGAACCCAGAAAGTCCGCCACATCGCCTAGGCCCCCGACTACAGATCCTCCGCGATTGAGATTCGGAGACAACAGATCGAGGTTCGAACATCACATCGGAATAGGAAAGTAGACGGATTTGGCGCGAATGCGGCGGCCGTGGGTGCACCTGTTGACGGCGTCCTCGATGGACTGGAAGGGGGTCTTGATGTCCGGGTTGCAGACCCGCATGGCGTCCTGCAGCGCCATCTCCATCTCGGGGCTCCGGACCCTGGCCGCCTGCGCCTGCGCCTGAGCCTGCGCCTGCGCGGCCGCTGCCTGCTGCTGCTGCTGCTGCAGTTGCTGCTGATGCTGATGCTGATGGGGCGACGCCTGCTGCGGCGCCCCCTGAGACGGCGACTGGGACGGCCCCTGCGAGTGGGGCGGCTGGGACGGCTGGGGCTGCGGCTGCTGCTGCTGCTGCTGGGGCTGCTGCTGGTGCTGGTGGAAGCGGAGCGGGCCGAGGGGGCGGAGGTGGGCGTCGATGTTGGAGGGGAAGCGGGACATGGCCTGCTGCGACAGCTGCTGCGGGTGGGACTGCGCCTGCGCCTGCTGCTGCATCAGGAAGAGTTGGCGCTGGAGCTGCTGGTGCTGCGCGGCCGCCGCCGCGGTGGAGGTGGAGGGCGGAGGGGTGGGGTTCCCTCCGTCGTCCATGGTGCTGGTGGTGGCGGAGAAACAGGAAGGGCCAGGGGGAGTGAGTGAGACTCGGGGAGGATAGTAACGGTGAGATTCAGGGGCCGCCGGGCCGGAGCCGAAGCCGAGTCAACAGCCAACCTTTCCGCGAGCCACTGCCTGTCATTTGCAAAGAATTTTCAAAAACCCATTTCAATTTATGCGTAGGGGTCCTCAAACAGAATTGATATGTTTTCCTGGGAAAAGTTCAAATTACCCCCCTCAAGTAGTCAAGTATATGCACAGTCTGTATAACTCTTAAAGTAATTTTTTCGTTTGCCTCTTAAAATATGTTATTTGATTCAATTTACCCCTTAATATAATTTTTCTCCATACACAACTGAAATTTTAAGTTCAAATTTCGTAAGATTAGGAGACGACATAAGATGGTAAACATAATATGAATTTTTCATCACTATTTTGAGTGGGCATATTTAATAATAAAATTTATCATTAAGATACAAAGCTATACAAAAATTAATGATGAGTTTATAAAATATTTATAATATATCTGACGATGTGTATTGTCATCTTTTAAATTTTCAAATTAAAATACCATATGTAAGATCATTACGTACCCTATAATTTTTCCAAAGAGGCCGAACAGGCCTAGCATTCTCCAACATATTATCAAGGGTGAGTAGAAACCACTCCGGACCCGTGTATTGCAATTGAGAGATATATCATATAACCCACTTTTGTTGGATTTTTGATAGATCACTAGCCCGTGGACATCTTGCCACCGCATGAGCCACATCTTCAGGTTCCAGTCCACAAATTGTGCATGTATCATCATCAATAATATGTCTCACCTTCTTATTTGTGTTAGAGGCAAGAGCATTTGAGGTTAGTCTCCATGCAAACATACCCACTTTTGGTGGAACGTTTGCCTTCCAGATATTGCTCCAAAGCTTCTCCCTTTTCTTTGGTTCTGCACTCGAAGCCATTTGGTCTTGATATTGAAGCCTCATGGTCAGTTTATATGCAGGCCTTACCAAGGAAAGTCATGATTTCTCATAATGCCAAGTAATTTTGTCAGATGTTTCATTTGTTGATATTCTTATCTTTTGAATAGAATCAGCATCCACTGGCAAGAAAATACTTTTAATGAGGCTGTGATTGCACCCTCTATGTTCATTCTCAAATAAGTTAGAGACCCACCTAATTCTTGGCCTTCTACAATTTGTTGCCACTTTTAGAGAAATTTCCATAGGAATCCAATTATCGCGCCAAATCTGAATATTGCGGCCATTTTCAATTCTTTGTATAATTCCTTTTTTTAGCATCACCAATCCGTACATAATTAAACGTCATGTGGGTGAAATTTTGCCACCAAAAAATGTATCCAATAAATTTCCCCTTGGGTAATATTTGGCATTTCATAGCTTTGCACACAAACTGTCCGGGTATAATAATAATCTCCAAGCCTGAGGACCTAACAAAGCTTGATTAAAAAGACGTAAGGTCTCAGAAGCACAATCCACCATTACTCTTTGGCTATAGCATTGTTTCCAAGAACACCAATGTATCTTCCTATGGCCATTCTCTGCGCCCCACCAATATTTCCTTATAATTTGCATAAAGTCATCACAAAGTGTTAGGGGCAGTTTAAAAACACCCATAATATATGTTGGCAAGGCTTGAGCTACAAACTTAAATTAAGATCTCCTTTCCAGGTTGAGACATATTTCTTTCGCTCAAGTCATTTATCCTTTTCCCATATCGAATTCGAAGAGATTGGAACCGACCTTTCTTCATTCGCCCCTCGAGTCTAGGTAGGCCAAAAGTATTTAGCCTCACCTGCTACATTATGAACTTGCAGCTCGCCACAGATACTGTCGCGAACCTAGGTCGCACATGAGTGGTGTGAAGAAGGGGGGATTTTTCCTCCCACTGACATGCGGGGTCCACAGTGGCACTGAACTAACGGTAATGACATAGAGAAGATAAGAAATTAAAATTGATGACATAGAAGGGATGGACTAATTTCCAATGGCATATAAGGAATATGTTACATTTTCCGATGGCATAGAAAGAATTTGCTCCATAATTTTGTATACTATGTAGACGAGTCATTTCCTATTATACATAGTGGATGATCAATCGGTTTGAAACTACAATACATTTCCAACACTGTTGATTCCCAGCTATATATCTACACCCACTAAGTTAACACCCCCCCGCACCTTTGCCAATGGAACAAGTAATTACCAGGTGATGCCCCCACATGTTGCTGCGGGAACTTTTATAAATATTGAAGATGAAAATTCAAAAAAGAAATATCAAGGTGATTGCATCGCAAATAAACAACATTATTCATGAAAACATGTTCATTCATTTGAGATAATGACTTAGAAATTTTGTACCATGATACTCGCAAAGATTAACACATCGCATGCATTGATGTTATTAGCCGCAGAAAATCAGTAGAAAATATAAATTGATAATTGTAGTGGATGGTGACATGAATAACTTGCATATTGAGAGAATAAATTTAGTGGGGATCATCTACGTAGGTTATATAGATTTGGTTAGGTTAATTAGGTCTAGTACCGTATACATCGCATATTTTTTGTTGCTTGGGTGTTGCTTTTTTTTTCTATAAATCATCCTTCAAATTCTGAACATACCAGAACCAATCCACTTGTCAACGGGATAAGAAAAAACAAAATCAAAATCATGAAAGTAGAGGAATCCCCATTCCACCCATCTTGCAAGTGATTCCCCGCGCGTTGCTGCGGAATTTGAGAGAGAGTTTTGATGACACACTGATGGCTCATGTTTAATAAAAGAGATGCCTCACTCACCTCTTGATTTACAATGGCATCCTACAAATTTTCACCATGTATGTCTATCAAATTTCCTCACTCAAATTTCCTTGGTCCACCCCTGGCGGTGGCATGTTGTTGGCATGTGATATGATGGGATAAATAGAAAAGGCAAACAAAATCATCTCAAAATGCATGATCCATTGTATGTCAGTGCAATAAACTGATGTGCTTGTACATATGAATGGAGCACGACAACCGTGCAAAAATGAAACATATACATCCCTACCTCACCTGCAATAGTCGTCGATGAGACCCAACGACGTGCATCATCATTTCAGGTCACACATGAAGCTACCACTGATGTTACTGCCTAACGATCATCATTAGTTAGCCTCTTGAGCTGCCATGTTGAGTAAAGAAAAGAGAAGGTTAGGTGCTGACGTGGCTAGATGAGGTTTGAGAGAATTCCTATAGTGATTTATAGTGGGGTGATTCTATATAGTTATAATTGATGATTCACTAATCACCATGCTAAAAGTACCCAGCACAACCCAATCAAGATCTGAAGGACTGAGTAGAGAGGGCGGGTGAATGGGAGCCTAGAAAAATTCTTCTCAAAGAGATGAACTCAACCTATGCCCTAAAATCAACTGCAAGCGTCTCGCACAAGTGAGAGAGAATAAACACAAGACAATTGTCAATATCACGTAGTCACAGTGGAGCTACTGACCCTTGGAACGGTGCTCGAGAAGCTAAAACACACCACAGAAGCAAATACGGAAGCACTAGATTTACACACTAAACTGGGTTGGACCAGCCGAGACATTAACAGAGGATTCTGGAACATTCATCGGATCTTCCATCGGATCATCCGACACTATGTCAAATCATCCGAGACAGCATAGAAAACAACATGTTGAAATGTGAAAGAAAAATCCAAAACTCAATCAATTGATATCATAAATCACAAAAATTTAATCATAGGGTCACAACAACCTAGTGAGTCTTTGTCCAAAAGATCTTCCTCAAAAGTTCAAGACTTCACCAAAATCTTTGTGATTTAGAACAAGAACGAGAGATGCACTAGCACAAGCAATAGCTAGAAGGACAAGTCCCCAAACTCACTAAATCTTGCGGAATTGCGAATCAAAGCGACGAACACGAAGAACATGAGTTGACCCGAAAAACTATGAATAGAGATTCTTGGGGTTTGAGGGTGCAAGATCACAAGGAAAAGAGTGACAACGAACTCATGTATGATCCCCTCACAGAAATCCTTGCGGAAACACCTCCAAATCACCGAACTTGAAAATCAACAGAAAATGCCTTCGAAAATCGCATAAAAGAAAAACCCATGGGATTAAAGGATTTGACACAAGATTAAAAGGATGAAATCACTATGAATCACTTATCCATGTCTAGTTACAAGTCACTCACAAGAATCACAAATCTTGGACGGCAAAAAGCTCAAATGATGCAAAGAGCCAATTCTTTCCTCGCTTCCTCTCACCAAGAGCACCCAAATGTGGTACTCCCACCCAACTAGCCAAAGAGATAGCTGCCCAAATCAGTCACTCCTATATATAGAGCCCTTCAGGTATAAAGACCGAAGTGCCCCTACGCTTGGAGATACAACTCAAGCCCACACAAGGGTGTTATGGTTAATACATCATTAAGCTCATCAAACATACACATCCATCAGACCTTGCTTACCTCTGATACATATGCTCCGCGACCACGCTGCGTGTCCTCCGCTTTGAAGCTTCCCGATGCACTCGGATACCTTCTTTTTCATGTCAGGCCTCCGGTTGATGGTTTTCTGGTAGTACCATCAAACCCCGCATACAAAGCATGGCCTCTCACTACGCTAAGTGTTGGGCACACCAAGTCTTTCACTTCTGGCTCCCAGACGGTCTACTCAAACTTGTTTCATTCCTTGACTTGCTCATCTCCATTGCATCGTCTTGGTGTTGATTTTGTGGCCAAATCAACAAACTCCGCGCGCAAGAAGCACAACCTCACCACGCCAAGCTTTGAGAACATCATGTCTTTCACTTCTGGCTCCCAGATAGTCTACTCGATCTTGCCTCGTTCTTTGACTTGGCCGCCACATCTGCACCGACTTTTGGTTTTATGGCTAACCCATAAGCCCTAATGAGAGACACCCCTCTGCATCGGCTCCACCATGTGCACGACATCATCTTGCTCTTATTGTACCATGCATACCGCGCTTGATCTTGTCGCCCATTGGGTTCCTTGAACCAAGCCTACTTGTCTCTCCATCACCTGGAGGCCACTTTGGCTAATACCTTTTGCACTTGTTCTTCACTTGCAACAACACAAACAACCACATCTAGCTCCTACAATACTAGGCCAAGAGTCAGTCCACACAACACACACCACTTTAGCAATATGAGAAACACACACACACACACACACACACACCCAAAGTAAAACACACCACGAAATAACCACTCATCATGTATAAACAAGGCACATCTCAACTTGTTTTTTCAAGATTTTTAAGAATAATCAAAGTATGGCATTAAACTTCGTAACCAATGGGCTTTTTCATGGGCTATTGCATCAACCATATTAATTTTCCATTGTTGATCTATGTATGGGCCATCGTTCCTTAGGTCTCGTTCGTTTATGCAGGGATGGTCCTTGCCCAGGAACCGATCGCTGCCAGATTGAGTGGATCCTGTTGTTCCACTGATTCCTGGGCTGGTTTGATTCAACTCCAGGAATCCTTCCTTGAACTCAAAAGTCTTGTTCGGTTGCAGCCATGGATTCAATCCAACAGATGACCAAGAACAACTAGATGCATATATATATTTTAATTTTAGGTGCAAGTACGGAACAAATCCAGTTTGTAAGGTCACATACATATGCAAAACAAATCAAATTACAATTCTTTCACTAGTTTGCATACCTCTAGACAAATTTGCAAGAACAAGGTCCATAACTAAGAGAAACTGAAACTGAAGCATGTGAATGTCATTTTTCTGAAGCCATCTCAACAAAACAAAACAGGTTGATTCTCAAGTTCTGCACCCATGTTCTCCTACTGCATCATCTGTAATCACAAGAAAATAAATAAACCCTTTGAATCACATTTGGTATGGGATGCTGATAGCTACTAGAACATGCCACTGCGTTAAATGTTCCATGGAAGAAGGCATGTACATATCAGATCAAATGCGTTGCTCGAGATAAAAAGCTATGTTGATTGATACTATGAACATTTTATTGAGAATACTAGTGATAAGCAATATGCTGACTGACCAAACTATGATGATCGTAGGGAATACTAGTGATAAGCTAGTGCATACTCTATCTGTATCAGCTGGTGAATGGACAGAGAATAATCATCACTTATGTTATTATCAGCAACCCAGCATATCAGGCTACTGCTACTACCAAGCAAGAACCTCAACAAATACCCAGTCCTGATTTCCATCAGCTCTTCACCAAATATTACAAAGCATATCAACATGGTGCTCAAAATATGGGTGAGAGTGTGCTGACTCATTTGGAAAATTTTGCAAGGAAAGCCAACTGCATAGCTTATATTCAGATAAGGATATGCACTGCTGTTACTATAAAATGATAGCTTATATTCAGATAAGGTTATCCAATCAACAACAATCATATGCCATAGAGAAATAAGAATTAAGAAATGCATCAAAATTTTCAATTTTACTCAAGAGAACACTGTCCGGAAAACCAAGTAGAAACTTAGTTTAGGCTACTGATGAAAGTGTTATGATCTAGTACACATTTTAACTCTCATGTAGTTAGTGGCATGAACATTTTGCAACAGCATGGCACTACTAGATGAACAAATTACTCCGCAAGAAAAATTGTTAGATTCAGTGAACCTATGCTACCATGAATTGAGCCAGAGCCACAATTTCCCCCAACACTCCAATAATCCTACCGGACGTTGGCACTACAATTCTGCAGATGTGCTACTACGAACTATCAAGAGCTTAAATATTATCTCTACGTTAAGTTGGCATCTGCAGCTAAGGAAACACATCACACTAGCTGAAGCTAGCAATTGAAATAAACACAAATGTACATTGGAAACACAGTTACACAGATCTCACATGAAGCTCTGGGCCAACAAGAGTAGTACAACAAATTAAAATTATGAGTTGGACATCACATATGATCTTCCAATAAGATGAAACCAATCCAGAAATCATGTATGTTCCAAACACTATGGCATCAGTCATGCTTTCCATTCCCTGTCCCCCTTTTATCCTCTCTTTGTGTAGAATCTTTGCATCATCGCGAACATTGACACCAATGATAAAGACTAACAGCTACCCTGCACTAGTCAATTGCACAAGACGGTGCAAAGGAGGGAAGGAAAAGATTCGGTTCCCAGCGGCAGCACCCTAGCGACCTCAAGAACCAAGCCATGGGTCGCCGCACGAAGGTGGAGCTGAGCGAATCGAAAGGGCAACAAACCGACGAATCTCACAAACCAAGAAGGTTGTGCGGGGTCGATCTCGTCTCCCACGACGGAGAGTGGAAAGAAGGAAAGGGCGAGAGAGCGGAAGGTGGCTTATCAAAGAGAAACCGACACTAGAGATGGTGGACACAGTAGGGGAGGTGCTCGTCGGCGGGGATGTGCTCCTCCAGGCCTCCACCTCGCGCTGCTGTCTTACTCACCTCTCGCGCCGCCGTCTTGGTCATCTGCCGCGCGGCGTAGGGTTTCGATTCAGAGGGTCGGACACATGGATTGGAGTTGACATGTGAGTTGGGCTTCGGAAACCAAACCGACTCTATTTAGATTCCGACTCGGCCCAAACCGAACAACAAATTACGTGTGGCCCTTGGTTTGGAGTCAATCCACCTCGTTCCAGTTATTGAGTCCAATCCGGGGAAACCAAATGAGCCTTTAGGCGATCTCCTTCCATTAGGAACAAATCATATTCCTTAATTGCATACCATTTTCCCCCTGACAAAAGCATAAAAATCTTTAACCGACATATCCTGGATATAATAAGAAATCTTCATAAAAGCCCATCAAATAATTCCATTTATGTCATTATACCCTAAATAATTCCCTTGATGGCAAATCCAAACAACAGAATTTCCCCGGAGGCGCTCGTTATATATTTTTTTTCGGAATAGGCACCTCCTTGGTAACGAAATAACAGCTATGCATTTTGACATTTCAGTTTGTTACTTGTATACAAACCTTTGTCTTTGGGTGGCTGAAAGGCGTAAACCTTTTTCAGTTCTCTGGTAAGTTATGCAGTGCCCAATAGTTAAAACTGTTACTATCATTCTGATTTCCGACGATGCTGGATGGAACCATCTTTATTGGATATCATGTTTTAATGTGGTCACTGTATATTTGTGCTGAAATCATATTGCAGTAAGTTTGTGAACTTAAGTTCAAAAAAAAAAGAAGTTTCAAATTATTGTTACCCATGCCCTTTTTGGCGCCCTATGTCATCGTTGTTGGAGATGCAAGGCATAGGGAAGGACTAGGACCGGCGACCAAAGGGTTAAATGAGAGTTTTTAAAAATCCTATCCCGCGTTGTGAGGCCCAAACTGGCAACCTGCCTCACTGGTTTTTCAAAGTCCCACACCACCAAACCTCCTTCCTAGGCTGCCGCAAGGCCCGTGTCGATACGTGTCTGGTCTACACTAGCATTCGACGCCTCCAAATTTCTCTCCTACTCCTGGGCCATCATGGCCTGTTCGTTTGGCCGGTGGCCGATGGCCGGTGCCGATTTGTTCCGAGAGGAAAGTACTGCTAGCCGGTTGTTGATGGTTGGTTTGTTCGAGAGAAAAGTACCGTTGGTCGGTGGTTGATAAGCCAAACGAACAGGCTAGGCTTAGTTCCATTCCCGTGCGCCATGTGAAGTTGTGAACCGTCCGTGGCCCCTCCACCTGGATTCTTCGAGTCACTCGGTTAGGCAGTCTGCCCACCATTGTCCAGATATGTAGAATGCAGTAGTATTATGTTGACACCACCCAGACCTTGTACGTTGAAAATGACTAGGTGATACCCGCATGTTTTTGCGGGAATTTCTTAAACACAATTTAAGGTGAAATGTGAGTATAAAACCAATTTCTTAAACAAAATTTTAAGGCACTACCAGACCGACATTACCGTCAAGGAGAGAAAGGAAGCACCATCCACCAGAGTCGGAGGCGCCCAATCGCAGCCGCTGCCGTCACCTCCCACACCGGCTGTCTGCTGGTGCCGTCCGAGACGGCTACAACCACCACCAGTGCCGTTAGCGAAGCCACCGCCCCTATACGCCGTCCGTGTAGCCGTCGCGCCTGGTTCCTACGCCCTCTGCTGTTGCCGAGCCCCCACATCCCCACCACACAGGTGCTCCCTTGCAGCATGACCCCAGATCCGGCCGTACCTAAGCCGGATCTACGGGCTCCGCCCTCCACTGTCGCGGAGAGCGACCCGTGCCGGTGAGAAAGCCTAGCGGTAGGATGGCCACGTGCCCCTGCACCACACCCGAGCTAGGCGACGAGAACCGCGTCGTGGCCTTCTTTGGCACCTCAAGAACCTCTGGCGAGAATCCCGGCTGATGGAGCGGTGGGGAAGGTGGAGGGAAGAGGAGTCAACAACGGCTGCTAAGGTAGGTTCGCTACTCGGTCGCCCGCGCGGGGACGACACGAGTGGTACACGTGAACTGTTTTTTTTTGCTGCTGCCCTTCTTAAATGAAGACTTGACATAACTAGAGGTCAAGAACAAGAAGGCCATGTACATGTGACCAAGGAGGAAGCCACGCCTGCTGCCGCCGCCGCCGAGGAGGAGGACGCCGCGCCGGCAGAGACCACCAGGGATCGATTGATGGCGCCTCCGACTTCGCCGCCACCATGTTAAAGATGGGGAACATCAGCCTGCCGCTGGTTCGGGCGAAGCCTCCTTGGAAGTCCTTGTGGAAAGGCCCTTTGCCTCCAGCTAGGGTAACCCCAACGGCGACCTTGGGAGATTTCCTGCCGCCGGTGTTCAGGCCTGCTGGGCAGGGCGCCGCCGTGCGCAACGATGCCCCCCCGATCCGGTTTTCTCACCATCGCTTTTGGGTAACCGAGTTAGCGGCAGTCCAGGCAGTCCAGACCCGGTCCGGTTTCACCGAACCTGACTCGAGTCTGTGTTTCAGCTGGCGCCCGTGACCGACTCGATATCGAATTCACAGTCGCCGCTGCTAGGGATTTTCTTCGACTCCAACACACCGCCGCTGCCTCGTCAACAGGACCGTCCCGACGCACCTCCTCTCCACCACGCCTTATCGCGATGCCTTGATGGTGGGGAGGGGACGTTTCCGCCGCCGCGGACTGGAGGGTAGAGGCGCTGCCGGCCTCAAGCCGCCGGTGGCGGGGGTCGACCAAGCACGTGGACGCGGGCCGTGAGTCCGTGGGACCGCCGCCCAACCTGCGGGCGACGGAGACCGCAAGCCGGCCGGGGAGCGCGGCGCGTCCGCGCGGGGCACCACGTCCGGCCGGGCTCGCCGTCCCGGTGCCCGTGTCGCAATGCTACCGGGAGGCGCGCCGGGTTTTGGTGCCGAACAGAGCAGCCATGTCGTGGTCGTTGCGACAACCCCCGTCCCCAACGTCCCGGATGCCGTGGCAACGTCGAAAATTGCAGCAACCGATGGAGGAAAAGGGAATCGGAAACGCACGGTGGCGTGTGTGATTTGCATGGCTGGCCACTACACCAATCAGTGCTCTCTTCTCCGTGGTCCGAAGCCGTCCGTGGCGTCTTGTGCTTTGCTCGGACGATAATGGTGGTTTTTCCATATTCAAGCCGCAAATGAACATGACATAATTGCGGTTGATATCTCTCCTGCCACCGCCCTCATCAAGGTGGAGTCTGGTGATGTCTCCCAACAAACCTCGTTAACTACACCGGTATGGATCGTTTCGGTCACCCGGCGCTAGGAGGCGCAGGGTGGAAGGGCACAAGTGCTTTATTGTGCCATTCCCTAGCAAGGAGGAGCTGACACGTATGGTGGCTGTTGGCACTATCACGACAAAGAATAAGGAAGGGACTTTCTCGATTGAAGAATTTGATGATGATGTTCAGCCAATTAAGGTCCTGGATCAGGTTTGGGTGACTGTCACTAAAGTACCGCGTGCACTTCGTTCCTTCCTTCCTTTGTGGGCTGTTGGCACTATAATTGGAGCTACTCAGAAGGTGGACATCCACCACCTTCGGCATACGGGAGAGGTACGAATCCTTGTAGCAGTTTTGGATATTAAAAAAATACCAAAGTTCGCTGATGTATGTGTTAAGGGATGCATGTACAGCCTTTACTTCAAGCCCGATGAGGAGGTATCGAAAGTTGCGAGTCGGGATGGTGATGAGGACCTCGCTCACGGATGATGACAAGGGTAATGATGCGGATGGGGATCGTAACATGAGGGATGCTAACCCCGCTTAGAACCCACGGGGTGGTCATAAGGAGGCTTCTTTTGCAAACCCCCGCTCTTCGGCACCCCGCAGCGGGAAATCTCACAGCCGAGGCTACTTTGATCCAAGAGGCACTTGATATGGCTTACGAGCAACCGTTGGATGAGCTTACGAGCAGCTTGTTGGATGAGATTAGCATTAAGGTCATGCCGGAGAAGGATCCCGTGCGATGAAAAACTTACAACTCCGTTGATCGATGAAGAGCGGAGGCTGTACAATGCTATGGTGTCACCCCCTGTTAACCCTCACCCTTTTATCTCTGATGTGTTTGAGCAGGCTGGTGTAACTCACCTATCTTCGGCCGGGGGAACACCGACACTCTACTACCCGGCGTCTACGACACTCCCCCGCTTAGGGGGAGGGTGGAGGCATGCCCACCCCGAGGGGCAGGGTCTCCGTTGGGGGCTGCCCCTCTCTTTGCCGATGAAGGGGGGTCGGAAGATGCGAGCTCGGCCACTTCGAACGGGCCGACTCTCCCCATGGCAGGGGGAGATGCTTCCCACTCCACTACCACTAAGGTGACAGTGGTGGCTGCAGCCGCTTCGGACGGGCTGCCCCCGACGGCTGGGGGGCGCCTCCCTCTCCGCCGCGGAGCCGAGCACCGCGCGGCGCTCCGCGGGTGATGGCACCCGCGCCTACTTCACCGCAGGAGGATGCATCCGGGAGCGCCGAGATCCCCGCTAAGGGGGTCACTTCCATGGCCACTTCCAAGGGGGCCGCAACCCCGCTTGGGGACGTGGCCGACCCGGTCACCGCCGCCGCACCGCGGCGAGTGGTGGCACCCGCACCTACGGCCGGGGAGGATGCCCCCAGGACACTACGTCGGAGCAGCAGGAACGCGGGTAGGGCTGACGAGCATACCCTACTCAAGGTGGAACGCCTGGCGAAGAAAAAGAACCTCGAAGGTATTTCCTTTTCTAGCTTTTCAGATTCGCGCATTATTTCAAACCTTGGTAGGCTAGCCATCAACACAAATACCTCGGGTGTCACTCGTCTTAAGAACTTAGAGGTAGATAGATTAGTTGTCTGTGCTAACAAAAATAATAATGTTAACACTAATGATCTATTAAGTGATGATGAAAGGGAAGAAAGACTACAGGAAGCTCTCAACCACGCTGGTGGTTTCCTAAACAAGAGCTTGTTTGATGCAGAGAATGATCATATTCTAGATCTCTCTCCTGTCAGTCGAAAGAAAAAATTTAATAAGGCCAAGACACAAAAAACTGGCAATCACCCCAAGAAGCCAAAAACCCCTTCAAAGATTATTATAAAATGAAAGGGGTATTCTGGAATAGCAGAGGTCTTGCTGACTTGGCTAAACACAGATTTTTGGCTGAACTAGTTAGAGAAGAGCAGATTATTTTTATTGCTCTCTCTGAAACTAGTCGTGAGTCCTTTCTTGATCACGTCCTCAAAAATTTATGTGCTGGACGTGATTTTCTTTGGCACGCTATGGCTCCCCATGGCAGATCAGGTGGGATCTTGCTGGGGGTCGATCTTAGTGTGTTTGATATTAGTGCTATCTATGAGGGGGATTTTTATGTTAAATTCACCCTTAGATACAAGTCAACTGACTTCAAGTTTGTCCTTTATTCTATTTATGGACCGGCACAATCACAAAACAAGGCCGCGTTTCTTGTCGAACTCTCTAATACTCGCTCAAAGGAGAACCTTCCTTTTCTCGTTGGCGGGGATTTTAATATTATGCGAAAACCTGAGGACAAAAGTTGTGGAGACTTTGATACTAAATGGCCCTCCCATTTTAATGTTGTCATTGAGTCCCTTGATCTTAGGGAAATTGTCATGACAGGTTGTCAGTTTACTTGGGTGGGTGCGGGGGATAATCCGATTTATAAAAAGCTGGACAGAGTTTTAGCTAGTACGGAGTGGGAGTTAAATTTCCCCTTGGCTAAGGTCGAAACTAGAGACCGGAACATTTCATATCATACTCCACTAGTTGTGTCCACAGGTGCTTCCACTCACCAGTCCGGATCCAGACCTGTTCGATTTGAGAGGGGATGGCTCCTAAAGGAGGGTTTTTACGACATGGTTGCAAATATTTGGCAATCAGAAAACTTTGGATCTTCTCCCCTACAGAGGTGGCAATCCAAGATCCGCAGACTTAGGCATCATCTTAGAGGTCAAGGGCGTCAAATTTGGTGGGCTCCTATAAAAGGAGAAAAATACTCTTTTGACCCTACTGTAGGATCTGGATAAAAAAGCTGAAATTGATAGGATCATGAAATCGATTTAAAGCACTATATTAAAGAGCGGCTCGTTTCGCTTTTGAGGGAGGAAGAGATTAAGTGGTATGAAAGAGCTAAGGTAAAAACTCTCTTGGAAGGGGATGCTAATACAAGGTTCTTTCACCTTGTTGCCAATGGCAAACACCGTAAGCAGCTTATTTATAGGCTCGAGGATGACAATGGTGTTACTGTTAATTCTGACCGTCTTAAATGCCACATCACGAATTATTACAAAAATCTCGTTTGGGATCCTAGAGCGGACGGAAATCACCTTGATGGAGGATCAGATTCATGATATTTCACAAGTATCCGATGAGGAAAATGAGATCCTCATTGCCGATTTCACTAAAAATGAGGTCAGATAGGCGGTCTTCCAAATGGAGCATAACAAGTCTCCCCGGACCGTATGGCTTCCCACCGAATTCTATCGGGTGTTTTGGGGGTGATTAAAGATGACCTTTTGGCTATGTTCCATGATTTCCATAAGGACAGTCTTGACCTTTTTAGCCTCAACTTTGGGATCATTACTTTAATTCCCAAAATTGAGAATGCCACAAAGGTTCAGCAATATAGACCGATTTGTGTACTCAACGTTAGTTCAAGATTTTTTACTAAAGTTGGAACTAACAGGCTGAATAAAGTAGCAAGGACGGTGGTGAGCCCAACACAAACTGCCTTCATACCTGGTAGGGATATCATGGAAGGTGTTGTTATTCTACACGAGACCATCCATGAACTTCATACCAAAAAATCTAATGGAGTCATTTTTAAGATTGACTTTGAAAAGGCCTATGATAAGGTTAAGTGGTCATTTCTCCAGCGGACTTTACGCATGAAAGGTTTTTCACCTAAATTGTGTAGATGGATCCAAAACATGGTTTCGGGAGGGAGTGTGGGAATTAAGTTAATGATGACATTGGACCATACTTCCAAACGAAACGGGGGCTCGGACAAGGGGATCCCGTGTCTCCTATCGTATTTAACATCGTCGCGGACATGCTAGCCCCCGCTCATTAATCGAGCGGAAGCGGATGGGCAAATTAGAGGGGTGATACCCGTAAGGAATCGGATGTCGTTGGCCTAAGAGGGGGAGGGGGTGAATTAGGCAACTTAAAACCTTAACCTATGGCTCACTAAATTTTACACAAAAGTAAACTAGAACATACTATCTATATGTGCAACTACGGTTGTTCTAGTGTGAAACTCCCATCCCAAAAGGAGGTTTGCAACCTATAGCCAATCCTAGCATGATACTACTCTAGGAAAGTAAAGGCAAGTAAAGATTGCAAAAGAGTAAATGCGGAAAACGTAAAAAGGATGAGAGGAAGCAAACTCTTGACACACGATTTATCCCGTGGTATCGGTAGGCACTAAGCCACCCCTAGTCCACGTTGTTGAAGCACTCACACAAGAGTATTGCTTCCCGCCACCAAGTCTCTCCCAAGAGCACCAACTTGACTTGCCACAAAGGCTAGCCACTTAGGCACTTGTCAAGCTCTCTTGGTCACCTTGATGCCACCTCCACTAAGGAGCTTCTCCACCAAGGAAGGGGGTCTCCACGTCCCCCGCACAAAGTGTCCTCACCGCTCCACACCAAGCCGGAGGGTCGATGACGATTGCCGGTGAGCCACTTAGGCCCCAAGGCTTCCGCCAAACCTTGTACAACAGATTCACTCAAGAATCACCTCACAAGGTTGGCACAACCTTGCACTCACTCGGCCTCTAAGCTAAGCCTAGCACTAAGCACATACACAAAGTATATGCAAGTCTAAGGATGAGCAATTAAGCACTTGGATGGATTGGATATGATCTTCAATGTGTCTTGAACTCCTCTCGCACTTCCACACAATCCAAGAACCTCAAATGGGTGAGTGGACGGGGTATAAATAGCCCAAGGCATCAAACTAGCCGTTGGCTAACGTCCACCGAAAAGAGGTACCGTCGGATGATCCGACGCTATACTTTTCGGGGCGTCGGTTCATCCGGTGCCCCTCCCACGTCACGTAGCCGTTGAGGTTCTCTGACACAACTGCTCCGACGCTATGCTCCGACGCTACGTCGGATCATCCGGTGCTGAAGGCCTCGCGTCCAAGTCGCCTCTGTTAGCTTCCAACTGACCGTCGGATAGACCGACGCTAACCCTGACCAAGGCGTCGGATCATCCGGTGCTGAAGGCTTTGTCTTGGCGCGTCTCTGTACAAATTCAAACTGATCGTCGGATAGACCGACGGGGTCCCCACTCAGACCGTCGGATCATCCGGTGCTACTGTCTTCCTTGCTCTTCCTCTGCAACTCGTCCGACGCTACTAAATAACGGACCGTCGGTTCATCCGACGGTACCTAGGGTTTGACCCTGTGCACCAACTCATCCGACGATTGCACCATCGCTTGTATTTGAGGGACCGTCGGTTCATCCGACCGTGTCTTCTCTTTTCCTTGTCTTGCTCGGTTTTGACCCTTTGTTTTGGCATTTATGCATGTGGTTTTCTTGCATCCTTGGGACCTAGAAATGTCTACAAAGACATGCTCAAACAATATGGTTAGTCCCAATAATCATGTTGTCTTGAATCACCAAAATCAAACTCCGAACTAATGGCATATGAGGACATGTTCGCTACAATACCCCATCTAGTTGATGATGGTTTGTCTATCTTACAATACGCAAACGACACCATAATCTTTCTAGACCATGACCTTGAGCAAGCTAAAAATCGAAGCTCCTTTTATGTGCTTTTGAGCAGCTTTCGGGCTGAAGATTAACTTCCACAAGAGTGAAGTCTTCCGTTATGGCGCGGTCGAGAGATGGAAGCTTCCTATACTTCTCTCTTTGGTTGTAATTCGGGAGATTACCCTTTCGGATATTTAGGTATTCCAATGCACCATAGACAACTCCTAAATTCCGAATGGAGTAAAGTCGAAGAACGCTTCCAAAGAAAAGCTCTCGTGTTGTAAAGAAAAATATCTTTCCTATGGGGGGGGGGGCTGGTTCTGCTGAATTCAGTGTTAAGTAGTCTACCCATGTTCATGATGTCCTTCTTTGAAGTTCCTAAGGGAGTTATTAAAAACCTAGATCATTTCAGATCCAGATTCTTTTGGCAAAGCTTTGTTATTAAACATAAATATAGACTTGCCAAATGGGATATCTTGTGTCGCTCTAAAGATCAGGGTGGCCTTGGGATTTTGAACATACAACTACAAAACAAATGCCTGTTGGCTAATAGTGAACCTTTTGAACACTGAAGGGACCTGGCAATCTTTGCTAAGGGACAAGTATTTGAGAACGAAAACCCTCATGCAAGTATTATCAAAACCAAATGACTCCCACTTTTGGAGAGGACTCATGCGTATTAAAGATGAGGTTCTGTCTAACGGTTCTTTCGTTATTAAAGATGGAACCAACACGAGGTTTTGGGATGATACGTGGATACGTGATAAGCCGCTCAAGGATTCATACCCATCCTTATACCATATAGCGCGGAATAAGCATGTCACCGTTTCTAAGGTTTTGTCCTCTAGGCCCCTTAACATTTCTTTCAGGCGGTCTTTGGTGGATAACAACCTGAACCATTGGCTTCACCTAGTAGCTCGGGTCTCTAATGTTGTTCTGGTGGATGATAAAGACTATTTTAAATGGAGGCTGACAAAAAGTGGTTTTTTCACTGTTCGGTCACTGTATCTACATGACATAGATACTCATCCACCTTTTCAGCATAGGAAGATCTGGAAGTGGAAAATACCTCTAAAGATCAAAATTTTCCTTTGGTTTCTTCGGAAGGGGGTCGTTTTGACAAAAGACAACCTTGTAAAGAAAAATTGGAAAGGGAGTCAGCAATTTGTGTGCTGTAATTTTAATGAGACCATTCAAACACCTGTTTTTAGATTGTCCTTCCACAAAAATGATTTGGAGGACTATTTTCTATGCTACTAATTTGACCCAACCTAGATCCATTAGCCATATGTTTGGTACGTGGCTTAATAATCAACATAAAGACTATAAGCCCCTGATCTGGGTTGGTGTCGCTGCCATTTGCTGGGCTATTTGGAAATGCCTTGGAATGATATAGGTTTCAAGAAGACAAAGTTTAATTCGCTTTTGCAAGTTATTTTCGGGGGAGCTTACGGCTACGCTTCGAGCCCGGTTGCAGCATAAGGAGCAGGCTAAGGATATCCTTATCGCATGAGCAGAAAATTAGAAGTCGTTGCTCTACAGATTGCTAATAGATGATGGAACAATTTTTTCGTTTACTTTAGTCGGGGCTTGTTGCCCGTTGCTGCTTTTTTTACCCTTTTGTGGACGGTTCTTTTGAACTCTGTAATAATTAGCTGTGTACATCTTCGGATGTAGAGGCCGGATTTAATTATTCAATATCTAAAAAAAAATATTGGTTATGTAGATATGTAGTGTGCCAGGATGCCATGGGTTTACATTATTTTGAGTGGATAAATAGTCTTTACATGCTTTAACACACTTGACTTCACTCCAAATACCGATTGCACATTCACTGATGAGAGCACATACCAATTCCTCTCTTCGTAGAAAAACGTACACACGCAGCAACCCAATTCCATGCACATTATTGATAGACATAGTGATGTATCTCGTCACTGGCATGAGGTTCATTATCACCTTTTAAGGAACTTTTTGAACCAATGTGAAGAATCCTTGGGGTAACGCTTGAGTCCATCATTGTAGTCCACAAAGTTTATCCCGAAGCGAAGTGTGTATCCGCTTGCCCACTCGAAATCATCAAGCAGAGACCATGCAAAGTATCCTTTCACATTTGCTCCATCCCTGTGAAGGAAAATGCGATAATGTCATCGACAGCAGAATACATGTCTAAAGTAAATTCACAGTACTAAGCTCAGCAGCTCATACCTTACAGCACTTTGCAGGGCAAGAAGGTGGTCGTGGTAGTACTGCACCCTGATGTCATCCTTCAGCGATTCCTGGAGTGTTAGGCTACTATTGTTGATTTCAGGGACACCTGAAACACCAGAACATTGCATTCATCACAACTCTGTTTTTCTTTTGGTACCGACTAATGTAAGGTATTTACATTTTTTTTGCAGAATATAGCTAGTAAAGGGAAAATACTTTAGTCTAATGCAGCTCAGTTGCAAATTAAATTTGGGAGAAGTTGAACTCAAGAGGCTGGGTTTCAAATCAGACACCTTCTGTGTTAGATAGAACTTACCATTTTCAGTGATGTAAACAGTGGGATTTCCATACCTCTCCTTAACATAAAGTAGCAACTCATGTAATCCTTTAGGATAGATATAGAAGGTGAAGTACCAAGTTGAAGCAGACTGCACACACACATGAAATTTCTGGAATTGAATCATTGCACATAAAAAGTAGAGAAGTTAGGCCCCCTTTAGCCGCGCTCCTGCGGAGGCCGGAGCTGGAGGGGAGCAGGCGGAGCTGCATTTTTTAGCTCGGTCGGCTCCTCTTGTTTCCCAGAAAAACAGCTCCTCCTCTCCTATATCTGACAGCAGAAACGCTCCGGCCAAAAGAGTCATTTGTGGAGTACTCCCAAAGGGGGCCTTGCTACGGACTTTTGTGCAAAAAAATGCAACTTACCGTTGGACCTATGGGAACACCGTTTCGAGCACCTAAGGAAAGTGTACCAAGGTGGTCAGCTCACAGATAATATGCTGCAGCATGTACTTGTATTTTCAAAATAAATGTACATGAAGCTGCACTAGCAATGCATGTTTGTCTGAAATACTACACCACTCACTAGCAAATAGCAATGCATGTTTGTCTGAAATACTACACCACTCTTCAACAAATATGACTGTGACTCACCATGAATTCTAGATGGGTAAATGAAATACAAGGATAAAGTCGTCCTTTATTGACTGTGACTCACCAGTAAGATTTGCTCGCGGATCAGTGTTATAGCTGAAATTGAGGCTGTTTGATGGAGGGACGTTTTCCGCAAAGTATGCAGTATAGTAGTTCAGTCCAATGAAGTCAAATGCACCCTTGACCAATTTGGATTGTTCTTTGCTGAACTTTGGCAGGCGATTACCAACTGTTTTTCTCATGCTTAAAGGGTAATCTCCTTTAATCAGAGGGTCCATAAACCTAGAAGGGTAATTATAAATACTAAAATTAGAATACTTTTAAGAACTTGAGAATGAGGTTACGTGTGTGTGTCCAGAGAGTTCACCATCCAAGCATGAAGTCCATCGAACGTCTTGCCGCACCTTTATCTGATTTTGAATTGGAGATGGGAACGAACCAGTGTGACATTAAAGTTATTCCAATCTTTCCCTTCTGCATGGTCTGATTTCGATATAAATTGTGTCATCCACATGTCAACCGTAAACACAAATAAATGTTCTGAATATGATTCTATCGGTAAACAGAGCATTTATAGTTTGCTCCTTTTGTATGCAATTTTTAGATTAGACTTTATATATACAGTCGAAATGCCGAATGCATTATGTTCATGTTTTGTTTAATTAATGAAAGGTCCCAGTCTAGGCGTTAGGCCTAAATCATATTATTAAGTTGTAACAATAACTGTATGATCTCTGAGTGGTCTAGATGAGTACATCAGCATCTGCCCAACTCAGCTCTTTTTTTTTTTGCTTGGGTTATTTGGTAGCACAAATGTAAAAAGAGAAAAAACTCTGTAATAATTTTCGAGGATGTATACATAACAATATAAAAGGCTAGACTTTATATTTGGTAGCACAGGTATAATAGATCAATGCAGTTGTGTTTGGTTAAGTAATGTATCCACTATGGGCTAAATTTACCAATTCCGTGGAACGCAAATGTAATAGTCTGATGAAATAATTTACCAACTATCGATGCTGATTTGATATTTTCTAAAAAGTGCAATTTAGCTCATACTAACATTATGCATTTCCCCAGTTCACATATCAGAACTGACATCGTCCTATACAAGTCTTAAATCAACACTCGAGTATCGGACTAACATTTGCATATATCTGAATGTTGCAGCTTGTTTACAAATGGATGAACTGAACCAGCAGAAAAGATTAAAGGATTCTCCATCACCTGATATTTCTCCTTGTACAATCTGACGGTTTCTCCATGAGCTAGTAGTTGATGATGGCACGCGGTGTAAGGTTCTGTTCCTGAATCCCCAACACTGCAGTTTCCCTGCTCCCAGGATGAACAGCGGCCTGGTGCGAACACGCCAGATGCATACCCCCCTTGGCAGAAGGAAAACGGCTCATTGAACGTGATCCAGTGTTTTACTCGATCTCCAAACTCTCTGAAGCAGACTTCAGCATAACTCTTGTAGTCATCACTGCATATATAAGTGTCAGTTTTTGTTGTGAGCATCTTCGATGGGGAGGAATAAAACGTTATAATAGTTAGTCCAACAACATAGCCTCATAATATATACACAACCTATGCAAAAGGCATTACAGGCAATATATCATTAGTCTGAAGGTTTGGTCAGAATCTTATTTTGGGACCAATTCGTTGCTACTTTCTGCATCCCAATACATTCTAGTGTTACAAACATGAAGGTGGACAAGATTTCCGAATATAAATATGATCATTACACATTTATAGAATGAAATTAACTATTATGTTGTTTAAGTCTTTTCAAAGTTTCTTTTAGCCAACTGAAATATTTCAAAAATTATTCAAGCATATTGTTCTAAATTAAAATCTGACTATAGTTATGTGTATAATGATAACCTTTTGTGACTATAGGGAATATTTAAAAAGTCAACTCAAAATTTTGCGAATTTTGTAAAGTTTAAGCAAAATATTATCAGGTCGCACTCAACTAGTGTTTGTTAATTGGCTTAGTTCACAGAGTAGTATAGTAATGCTAATGCATGTTGTTGTATCATCAGCTTTGAGGGCAAAAATTAGGACTTAACTAGATGTAGTTGACTTACACTATATTAGGACTAAGAAACCCTTTGTATTTGTCTTCTAATGCCTGTGGTGAGTCCCAGTGGAAAATAGTCACAAATGGCTGCAAATCTGCAAACAAATAAATATTTCTCATGTGACAACAATGCCCCTTGAATAACAATGAACATGTAGTGCTCCACTCAACTTTGAAACTATTGTAAAACAAAAGAATCAATATATATTATAGTGAAGATTAGGAATACGTACCTTTGGACAAGAGCTCATTGATCAAATTGTTGTAATAATTGACTCCTTCCCTGTTAACTCCACCACTCAGGCTACCATCTGTCGTCCAACCGGACATAAATATAGGACGTTATGAACTATTTAGCATGCATTTAATGATTTAACATCATCAATTTAAAAACAGAGGGGGAGTATGTTAGCTTATAATTAGACGATTCTGTAGATTTTAGTGAAAAGACCATTCATTTTATCCATGAATCAAGGATGAAAATTTTCTACTTGATAATACAGAAAAGAGAAAACGGCTAGAGGAGTTCTGAAGATATTTCACACACTTGGAAGAATTCTTGTCCATGAGATGGAGAACCTATAGGCATCCATTCCAATGTCCTTCAAGATGTTCACATCTTCCTGCAGTTTTTGGCCAGACCCTTTGATTTATTCATTTATCTTGCTGAATACATATTTAGAAGAACTTACGGCAATGATACCTACAATTTTCTTCAAAGATGTCACAGCTAATAACTAGAGTAACAAAATTCCTACCTTGTAACGATGGTATTGGTCATCAGCCACATCCCCATTGCTTCTGTCGTTAATTTTTCCTGGAAAAAGTAAAAGGTGCGTAAAGAAATAGTAAAGTTGAAGCCTTTTTGCGTTGCAGTAACTAATCTGAGAGAACAGAACCGAGCCGGTGGTGACTGATTGAGGACTCCCAAAGTGGAGAAAAATGGCTATATTTATGGTGATAGCCTGTTAGAAGCTAAGTTGCAGTACAACTTATCCAGATTCGTTAAAAAAGAAATGATCCAGATTACATGCCTGGATACTGATGAGTGAATGTGTCCCAGATACTTGGTCCTCTGCCCCCTTCCATTGCTGCACCCTCATACTGCAAGTGTGTCCACCGAATTCACAAGATCAGGTTACGATGAACTGAAAAAGGAACAAGAACAAACAACCGAAAGATCGGAGGTACCTGATACGCTGACGATGCCGTCCCGAATACGAACCCCTCAGGGAAGCTCCTCCTATCGATCGATGGCTGGCTGGAGCCATCATAGGCACCAGAAGCCACTGCCAGGAGGAGGAATGGGAGAAGAAGACGGCCATGCATCGCCACTGCTTCTGCAGCCATGCTGTGCGATCACCGTGATTGATTGCTGGCTTCCCTTGGCAACAGAGATTATATAGAGGGAGCCCATATGCCCATAGCACAGGTAATAACACTGGGTCGTGCTGTGTTAATTACGCTAATATAAAATGCAGGCATCTCGGCATCTTGGTCAACTTCGATTCTCTATGTGGGAAAACACAGAATAACACAGTTTTGTTACAGATGGCTCTGCCGCTGCTCTCTCGTGCTTGCAGCAAAAAGAATACACCGATTTCTGTCAAAAGATTCGGTAGCTAACTACCTAGGATGTGTGTTTCAAGGGTTGTATGTACATATCGTTTAGAAAGCAAAAGGACCGTGAGTTGTATTTGCTTCGTTATGGAGCCATGCATGGTCAGGCAAGGCAACACGAACATGATTCTGACACACTAATGAGATTGGCTTGTTAGCTGTTACATCTTAGAACTTTAAGGTCAATGCAGAGCTACTCCTATTCCAATTTTTCACTGATTGCTACTCCCCTTTTTGTTTGACAAGGCGTATTTCTTTTCATTAGGATAATATTTTTACCAACAATCATCATGTTTTTAATTTCTGTAATATGAAGCTATAATAATATAATTATGATTCCTCGCAAAAATTAATAATAATTATGATGATGATTGAGTATATATATTATATATACTCTAAACTTGTCCTAACAAAGCAAAATAAACCTTAGACCATTCTCAATGAGAGTTTCACTCTCCTCAAGCAGAATACCATGTTAGAATTTATCAGGACATGATAAAAAATAATGAAGAGAGATATGACATGAGTTTGCATGTATATGAAACCATGTATACACTATTTCAACAACTTGTATATTGCATATTGTCTTGGAAATAACAAAAAAAAAACCGAATCAATGCATTGCAACTTTGCTTATGTGGCTTTCTTGCCAACAACGTTGTAACTCAATACCCCTATTAAAAAAATATGAACTTAATGACCAAATTAGTTGCATATATTAATCAGAGTCACGGAATCGAGTCCCGAAATAAACCTTGCAATGCATACCTCAGCATTGTATTTTGAGACCACCTGACTTTAATTTGGTAAATATATGAATTTTCGGTACGCACTTGTGAAATATATTTTGGACAGGCTCTCTGACTATGATTAATATACTGTATGTCGATGTGTTCATATTTTTGTGCTACTCGATCTCCTTTTTATGACAAGACATATTTCTTTCCATTGAGATAATGTTTTGACCAATAATTATGTTTTTATTGTTTGAGAAATTTTAGGGTGCTTGTATTTAATGTGAGACATTCATCCGATGAGATCGAACGGTGATAGTAAGAGATCACCATGGATTCTCGGAAAAAGTCCACTTCACCCCCAACCTATGAGGGTTGGAACACATCACCCCCAACCTATGAAAATGAAATTGTTACCCCTAAACTTTCTAAAACAGGACAAATCAACCCCTAAAGCAGTTTTGAAAAATCATAGTAAATCACAAAAAAATAATAAAATGGAAAATTCAATTGTGTTGGATTCTAAATGAGTACATCTATACAATGAACATATAATATGGTATATTTAGTACATTTTTTTACAATTATGGAGAAAAGCATAGATCTAAAGTTATAACAAAAAATATGTACTAAAATATTCCATATTGTATGTTCACTACGTAGAACTTCTAATTTGAAGTCCAACACAATTTGATTTTTCATTTTACGTTTTTTCTGTGATTTACTATGATTTTTGAAAACTGCTTCAGGGGGTGATTTGTCTTGTTTTAGAAAGTTAAGGGGTAAAAAATCTATTTTCATAGGTTGGGGGTGATGTGTTCCAACCCTCAGGTTGGGGGTGAAGTAGACTTTTTCCATGGGTTCTCCGACCCCAGTGAAAAGTCACCAAAACACTGTGCTGCTGACTTTCCCCCTCTTGTGGACCGCTCGTTCTCAGATGGATGGGCGAGATCAATTGCTACAGTGACCTACGAACAATAATGTGCTACAGTGAAAAGTCACAAACACTGTTTGCATAGACTCAACTTACTCTGCCTTTTCGTAACTTTTCGCTGGCATGTTAGACAAGCCGCGCCGTACTAATAGAATAACACTAGGTAATACCAGTTTGGTGGGCCAAATATCCATCCGATGAGATTTAACACTATAGTTTAAGGTAGTACAAGATAGTACCAAGAATAGTACAATGTACTACCCATACCCAGTGCTATTCCGGTACTATACAAGGTAAAAAACAAAATTGAATATGAATCTAATGGCCTTAGATTTGTCTCAAGAAGTTATATGTCACTCGAATAATTAATTATGGGTTACAAACTTGTCCTAATGGAACAAATAAATCTTTGGCCATCCTAAATGAGAGTTTCATTCCTATCAAACAAAGTACCATGCCAAAGCTTTTATGATATGATAAAAAGGTCAATCTTAGTGGGAGTTTCATGGGGGTTAAATAGACTTCCATGTTAGCATTTTTTATGATGTTATAGTGTATTAATGAAAATAGAGGTGAAATGAGTTTCATGGGGATGAAACTCTATGGTACATATAGTTACCTATATAATTTGTGTTTTACATGTAACATACTCCGTAGGATAGATAATCGTGTCCATGGAACTTCCACTGAGAATGATGTTAATGAAAACAAACATGCCATGAGTTTGCAATACAGAGTTTTTAATGAACAGATTTACAATACAGAGTTTTTATATTTTTAATACTAAGTAGGTATGCTATGAAAATATATTTCACAATGAATCTAATGAAACTTGTTAGACATCAAAATCATTGATATATTTTACTGTGAACTTAGCCAAACATAAGATGGTTTGACTTAGGACAAGACCAAAGGTACACTCTTTGCGGGATGAAAGGAGTATGAACTCAATGGCTATATTAATTGCATATATTAATCAAAGTCAATGAATGGTGTTCCAAAGTATACATTGCAGTGCATACCTATGCATTGTATAAATATAGGAATTTTCAGTCCCCACATGTGAACTATATTTTGGGACCCGGCTCTCTGACTGAGGTTAATATATAGGATAGTCGTAGCTGGTATTATACTATTATGACAGATGCTTGCATGAATGGGCACTGATCTAGCAGACAGCCATTTGTAACAAACAAATTTATATTTGTTTTCTTGTCGAGAGGAGGTCAATGTTCATGGCGATAGCCAGCCACATCAAATTTATACTTGTTTCCCTTAAACATACTACTAGTCAAACATATGTGAATTATCCAGGAAAGCAACTTGGTTAACGAATGCATATTGAACATTATAATGTTGTTTATTGCACCAGTTTAATATTGATAAATCCTACTCAACTCTATTAATTGGTAGTGGTCAACTATATATGAAGCCAAGTAGGTTTTGCTCCAAGTGATTTAGTATCTGTCACCACCTTCTGAATGCTAGAGGATATATAATTCAAAAATGCTGCATCTGCATCCACAATGATGAAGATCTAGCATCTGATCAATACATCTTAAACAGTGCACTGGTTCGCCATATAACCCCGTTGCTATATACTCCCTCCGTTCAACTATCAAAGGTCTATTTTAAAATCTGAAAAATCCATCTATGCAAGGCCTATTTGTGTTTTTGCATTGGAAATACTAAATCGATGCTTTGACATCTGTGCGAGGCATAAATCTCTCTCACATGATTTTCGGGATATTAATGACATGAGGGACTTAATTTCTTTTCCTTGGTCTTTGAGTCAAGTACAAATAGGCCTTGGATAAATGAAGGGAGAGAGTATCAACCAATAAAAAAATATTGGAGCATGAACATATTGAACTAAAACATTTTTATGTGTGGATCAAAATTGTGTCACGTTGCTGTTGCTATTACGAAGTCAAGTTGGATGATCTAGTCGAATCAAGCAACGAGAAAGAAAAGTACGTGAGCCTTGAATAAAAACAGTAGTTCTATGGATATACCCTAATAAAAATAGACCAAACTAGGAGGATGTAGGTGGTTTTCATTAAGGAGAAATTGGTGTTGAAGAGGGCTCCAACTTGGTTGTGGTTTGGACGCGCAACCTTCTATTCACGCTAGCAAGGCGGAGCAACAGTTGTTTAAGGTTGAAATGCAACTAAAAAATCTCAACGAAACACGTTGCACTATAGCACAGTTTGGCAAGTTATTTCTTATCTGCACTTGCAGAACTAGAAAACCCCCTTTAGCATTATAGTAGTAATGCACGCTGAAAGCGTTTCTACGCTAGTACATAACATATCAAAGTGTCATGATATTAAACACGTTTACATAGTTAGATATTTTTTTATCACGCCATTGAAATCATCTAAAAAACACGAAGTTAGATACGATTTAATGCATTATTATTATATAGACACGCTGCATAGTGTATCAAAAAATGTCTATAGTCACATAATGATGCCTTTTGACATTCATAAAAATTAAAAAACATTTCAAAATGATACATGGTTAGACATGCTTTGAATCATGACTAGCATGTTGGAATGTCATGAAGCGTATCAAATAAGTGTACTAATGTGTAACATCATTGAATTTTGCTTGTTTGTAAAAATGTGGAATTTCAAAAATTTTGCTTTGGATTTGAGTGCTCATGGAATCAATTAAGAGTGTCTTCCTTTTTCCCTTCCCTAAAGTCTTAGACTTTTATTTGATTCAATCAATAAACATTAGGACTTATAAATGCTAGTGTGAGAAGTTGGATTTTCATTTGGATTTATTTGGATTTGTTTGAGTGGATTCAAATTTGAATCATATAGGTTATGGGGTTTAGAAAATAGGAAAAACCTTTAAAGACTGCGTGGACCAGCAACCAACCAATCGGCCCACTCCCCTTTCGGCCCAAACGCGGCCCCGCACACCCGCCGGATGCCGCCACCTACTGCGCCCGCGCTTGGACGCTGACCGGTGGGACCCGCGTGACGCCACGCTGACGTCATCGTGACGTCACCATCGTCATCCTCCTTCCTTTTCCTTTTGTGACGCCGGTGGACCGGGGCGCACTACGTGAAAACCTCAAATAGGTCACGCATCATTTGTAACGGGCTCTTAACGCCCGTTACATCCACCCACATAAGAGCGCCAAGACAACCCCGAGGTTGGCCTCCACAACTCCTGTTACCAATGTGGACTTCTGGTAACGAGCTTCTTAAACGTCCGTTACAAAAATTCTTTGTAACGGATATTAAAAGAGCCCGTTAAAAATGTCAAACCTATTGGTAACGGGCTTGTAAAGTCCGTTACCGATCAATGCCCTATCAGTAACGGGCTGCTTAGGTCCGTTACTGATCGCTGCCGTATTGGTAACGGGCTATAAAGTCCGTTACCAATAATTTCGTACTGGAGACGCATGCTTGTAGGATGCGTCTCCTTTGATTGCCACCCACGGTCGCCTTTTTTCTCACATCGGAGACGCATGTTGTTATCTCGACTGTGTCTTCTCCTTCCGACACCACTCGCTCTCTCTCCGCAGAAGGCCACTCCTGTTCCGACAAGAACACTCGCTTTCTCTCTCTCCTCAGAAGGTCACTCGCTCGATCTGTGCTCAGATGTCCCCGCCGGCCTGTCTCGTTCGCCGCTGCCAGCTGCGCGCGCTTTGAGGATCGTGCTTAATTTCTCTCCTCAGAAAGCCGGCGCTGCAGCAAGCCGGCCGGCCGCGCATGCGCGACGGCGAAAGGGCCGGAGCGGACGTCGACCGCGCCATCCTCCGTGCTGTCGCCGCGGCCGCGACGCCGCCTCCGATCCTCCTCGTCCGCGCTCGCCTTGTAGAAAGTTCTGGTCAAGGTGGAAATTAATTGGCCCCTTTTACTGAAATTCTTCAACTATCTTTTTCGGTGATGAATTGTGCTCATTTGGTGTATGGAATGCAGATGGCGTCTGCTGCTCGGGCTTGGATGTACAGACATCCCCAAGAAGATTGGGAGAATTTCTTAAGCGGGGTCAATGTTTTTCTAAATCAAGCAGAGGTGGATACAAAAAACCGTGGTGTTCAGGCAATGCTTTGCCCCTGTATTGATTGTCTCAACCAAAAGAAATTCGCACAACGGGAAATCATTTTTCATCATTTTGTCACACGCGGTTTCACAAAAAATTACACGTGTTGGAATAAACATGGTGAGGAAGGCCTTAATGAACTCGAAACAGGCTGCCTAAATGAAGGTGAAGTGCGACACCATGCTACCGACCATGATGAAGACCTTGATGACAGTGGACTTTTTGAGGGAAATGAACCATTATTCCCACCAAATGTGTTGAGGCCTGTGGATATCACAGTTAGGGGCTTCGATGATGGTGAGGTGTTGCAACGTGTGCACAATGTTGATCAAATGTTGCGGGATGTTGAGTTTCAACGAGTGTACACACCTTCTGAATTAGCGAGGCTGAAGCAGTTCATTGAAGATTCAAAGAAACCCCTCTATCCCGATTGCCAGAAGTACTCTCACCTTTTTGGTGATCTAAAACTTCTGCTGCTTAAGGTAGATCATGGTTGGGGCAACAAAAGTGGAGACGCAGGTTCACAGAACGCGTCTCTGATGTTAATTTCACAGTGACGGGCTCTGTTTCATACCCGTTACCAAAGTTCCATGTGGGCCCAGAGAAACAGCCATTTCACATGACCGGTGAATAATTGTGGTAACGGTCGTTGTTTGATGCCCGTTACGAATCCTATATGTACTGAGACGCATCTCAGTTCGTCAAGATAGTGGAGACGCAGGTGCACATCAGACGTCTCTGATATTGAGCTACTGTAACGGGCTTTGCTTTGGTGCCCGTTACGAAAGTTCTCTGTGGGCCCAGAGAAACAACCATTTCACGTGACCAGTGGCTAGTTGTGGTAACGGTCGTTGTTTAATGCACATTACGAATATGTCTTATCAGTAACAGGCATCTGCCCATTACCTTTCTTGGCTTATTTGTAACACTTGATTGGTAACAGGCGCATTTCCCATTACCAAAGGCGATCTACGCCCGTTACCAAAGCTAGTTTTTCACGTAGTGGTGCCGCCGCGCCGAGCAGGAGCTCCGTCGCGATGCGGTCGCGCGCCCATCGGCGCATCCGCGCCATCCATGCGTCCATCGCCACCCGCCGCTATACGTAGAGCACCACCGCGCCACCCCGAGCTCCCAACCCTAGCCGCCTTGGGGTCTCATCCCCGTCCACACTGCCGCGCACCGGAGAAGAAGAAGAAATGGGGGGAAGAGGAGAAGGAGGAGCCGTTCGAGGGAGCGACGATGGCACCGCCACGGAGACTAGAGGCCGCCCATGGAGTCCCTGGATGCCGAGAAGCCCAGTACCTCGACGCCACGCCTCCTCCGCTTCCTCTACCAGCGTCGCTGTCTTCCTCTTCGCCGCGCCAAGCCTTTCTTCACCGCCACCTTCACCTTCTGGTCGTGCAGACCATAGGTAAACACATCCTCATCCCTTCCTCCTGTGGCTCTTGGCCTTCGAGCCAAGGTCGCAGTCATCCGAGTGCGCCATGTCGTGTCTCCGCCGTGCCGTCGCGCTGTGTGATGCCGGCCTTCGAGCCAGGCTAGGAAGCAATCTCTTGCAGGTGCTGTTGCCGACTCCACCGCGCGCGCAACCCGCTCGTCGTCTCTTATTTGGTTTTCCCTATCTGATCGTTCGGACGCTGTGTCACCGCCGCCGTTCAGGCCTGTTGACGGTGTAAAACCGTGCTCAAGTTCACCGCAAGCCTACGGGTGACTTGGTGCCTTTTTCACCAAGGAGGGTCCTCCCTAGATTTGTCAATCCAAGGATCGGAAGCAAACCACTAAGGTTCTCTATCTAACCTACCGGTCTAACCCTATGTGAAGCATTGATTGCATAAAAGTAATCATACAAACACGAAGGGATGTATGGATCACATCCACCTAGACATAAAGGTAAGCATCAAAAGGTAACCCTAGCCTATCGTCTTCTTGTTGCCGTTCCGGCCAAGGTGATAAACCAATCTAAACCTATACTATGATAAGGATTACACTCAATATGGAGTAACCCGCTATGGAGTGGTCTGATGCACGTTCACTCGCCGTTTTCTCCTCTCTCGTATTGTCACTACGCGAGGATAATCATCACCGAGCGATAAACCTCAGTCCGTGCACTACTACAGTGTATCCGCAAGACAAGACTAATCAACATGATTCAATCTAGTCCTACTAAAGGCATATGGTAGCTACACATATGAATAAACATAACTCGTAGTAGATCAAAGTATAACGAGATATGGTTACATCACCGAATGTTGAAGGTACAAACGACTTGACGAATTCAAGTCACGGCTCCGGAACTCTACCATGGCTTCACCACGCAGGGCCAACCATGGCGGCTAGGGCATGGCCTAAGCAATCTCCTAGGCAATTCGAGGACTCGCGGCGGCCGTCGGCTTCCTCCCGGTGCTTCTCCTTCGTCTCGGCGGCTCTCTGATGAATGGATGGATTGATCACCCCTCCTTGGGCGCCCAAGGCAGTGTATTTATGCCCTTTGGGAGCCTTGGGGCGTGCTCCACCTTGCCTTGCATGAGATCTTCCTTGGGAGAGAAGGGAACTTGGTTTCCATAAAATCAGCCTCGTCCAGATTTTCCTGATTCGCAGCCCTTCCTTGCCGGCACCATATCTCTCACGTATGGACTCCAAATAATGCAAATTCGGGGTCCTGGTTGTATGGCACGAAATTTCCTCCAACTTTGGTATTCATTTCTTTCTTTGGAAACGAAGATAAGATCTCCAAATCGGCCTTGGAAGATAATGTGTTCTGATTTCGGACTGACTGCGCAACAGGGATTTCGAGGGTCATATCTCCTAGCTCCCTTATCCGAATTGGACCTTCCACATATCCAAATCGAAGGTATCGTCGATGCTCACAACTTTGGTAGTTAAACTTTTGCCATTAGAGGACATTTAAGTCTCTGAATCTGCACCGAAAGATCATGCTGTCCTGGGTTGCGAGAATATCTCTCGGGCTGAGTTGATCTCGTTGGTAAACATCCAAGTCCCCGGAGTTTTACGTGTTGATGCTTCGGTCCTTGGATCATTTGGAGTCGTGTTCACTTCATGTCTTGACTTGTGACGGGCTTCATGATCTTCTCATAAAGTGCTTGATGAACTTATCCCGAAAGTCTCCTTTTTAACGTTAATTTTCTGCGTAAACAACAAACTCCAAAATCGACATGTGGGAGTGAACTTGATACCTCTGGGGGTTAGTACATTTGGTTAGAATATCAAATATGTGCAAATGTTGACGGTAAACTCATAGCTAGGTGTACCAAAATCGACCATCAACATCTCCCCCATGCTTAAACCTTGCTCGTCCTCGAGTAAGTTTTCAATGGATATCAACATTGTCTTTCATTGTTCATACCCTGCACTTGATCACACATGAGAAAGCATAATGCTCTCCAAGTTTATATTTGTTAAAATTCCATAATGTAACTAGCTTTCATCTCTATGGAGGGTGGATATAATTTAAGCTCTTTCCACAAGTAATCAATCATGCTCCACAAAATTCGAATAGGTCTCAAAAACTTTTGAAGTGAAGAATGAGGTGAATAAAAGAGCTAAACCAAGTACAAAAATTTAAACCTTCTTGCATCTTGCTCATGAACTCTCTCATCTCACAACACTCTCAAGCCTACTTGATCTATATCCTTTCTCTCTCATGTTTGTTGGTGGAAGGGTTTTATTTGGAGCTCATAGGAAAGTTTTTATCCTACCAAGATGCTAAAGTTGAGACTATTATCAAAACAAGGCAAGCTTCTCATGGACTTATCATGACTCATCAAAAAGGTCATTGGAAAAATAATGTTCGCAAGAAGGGGGAAGAGAAAGAACTCACACTTTTAGATAGGTGGACATGTGCAAATGGCAAAGAATGATCCCGAGGCCCCAACGAAGTCCTCGTTATCGGATTGCACATGGTTGGAAAAATGAGTATGGGTCTTGATCTTGAAGTCCTTGGAAAATCCTTAAGCAACTAGAGAACCGGAGGAGATTATTATTACTCTATTGTTTTCTTTTTATTTTTCTTGTTTTCTTCCTTTTTTCTCTTTTTTTCTTTCTTTTTGACATGTGAGGTACTTGGATTTTTTTTATTTTGTCCTCTTATCTTATTCATTTTTTATCTCCCCTAGAACTCTAATTTGCATAGTACCTACCTCCTCCCCCATGCTTAGACGTTTGCTCATCCCCGAGCAAAGAGGAAGTGGTGTTAAGGTAGGTACCAGTTGTCTTGATGAGAGGGAACTTGAATCTTCCCTTTGAAGCACCTTCTTCTGACGTGTCGTCTCCATACTCAAGTGATAGGTAGGTAGGTCAAGGAGGTTAACACAAAAGATGATGTTGGTTTAAAGGGTGGATATCCGGCGAGATTTGCAAAGCTTCTGATGTGGGAGCTCACAATGCTCGGATAGAATAGGCTAGCAAAAGATAAGTTACGCAAAACACGGAATGACTAGCTTCTTAGTCACGAGCCAAAGAATCAAGCCTTGAATCAATTCAACCAACAATAACTCTTGTAATCTATGGTTGCACTCAATATATAAGGCTTTGGATAGGTAGAGCAAAATGCAAGAGGTATTAATGACAAGGTTAGCATGACTTTTAAAAGCAAAAGTAATATGTTCTTCGACCCATCCAAAGTTGAGATCATAAAAGAAATCATGGGTCTTTATTTTTATCATGACCTCCACAAAAGATTAAGCTAGCATTTAATTAATTTCAGATTGGTATTAGATAGAGCAATAGCTTAATCATACATAAACAAGCACAAAGTTTAGACAAAGTGGCAACGGTCATTGTTGGGGGGTTACCCGAAAAATTCGGATGACTACCCTAACACAAGTGAGAGTTCTTAACACGTTCAAGTATAATACAAGAGCGCAAAGAGATCGTAATTCCCTCTCGCAAGTAGCACAAGTTCCAAAAAAGTCCGAATCCGTTTACACGTGCCCTTGCGCCCCCATTTATAGGGAGATGAAGGGACTTTTACATACCGATAACACCCCTAGCCTCGAGAGAATATTCCTAGTGTGAACGCATACATGATTGTCTTTTTTATCTAACACATTTACAAATCTGCCACTAGTTCACACTCTAAACCCGGACTTTTTGGGACTACAACTTTGACTTTGCTTCTCCCCCGGTTCGTGAATGTCTTCGCATGAAATTCCCGAACTAGGTCTTCAACAGATTCCCGAATTGGCCCTTGCTTCCCGAAACTCGGTTTGTGCATGTCCACGCGCCCGAGTCCCGAACGGGGTCTTCATCGGATTCCCGAATCGGCGGTTCTCCGAAGTTCGGGCCATCGACGATTGAGATTCGGGCTTCCGCATGTTCGTGACTCCACCTCTTTGCCGAATCAAGATTCCCGAACTCTACACATTCGCGAATTCGAGACTTCACGGGTTCCGGGCTTCCGAGAATCGCGAATTCCCCCGCTCCCGAAAAACATGCTTTGAGAACTTTGTTAAGCCCGACGTTTCAAGGGTGACGGGTTTTCTGAATTCCCCAACACTAGCCCCTCGGGGAAGCGGGTTGACTCCGACGATCCGATTCCACGAATCCTTCGGAAATTCGGTAAAAAACGTCACCCTCGAACGTCGGAGGGGGACACGCGTCGCCGGGGAACCAAGGACGGTTAAATCGAGGCGTGTTTCGCGGAACTACCCCTCCCCGGTCCTATAAATAGCGGGCTTCCGCTGTTGAAGAAACTTTACAGCTTTCCAGCTTTTTCACAATTCGTGCATCTCTCTTTTCGCGGAATCTGGTCTTCTGCTGAAAAGCCCGCGAGCTTCTAGGTGTTGTTCACGCTTCTCTAAGGTATTCCTTCATCTTTCTCTTTGTCGATTTGTTACTTTGTTAAACTTCGGTGTATCGATGTCGCGAATTTGCGAGTTTTATTCTCGAACATTGCCCTTAACTATCTGTATGTTCGTAACTGTTGGTTAGGTGGCTCGCGTTAAAATCACAGCTAGGCCTATGACTACCGAAGATCTCGTCGGCCGCCGGTCTCCCCGCTTGACCCTCGTTGCCGAAAGCGCGGAGCATGCCGCACCGGCCGAAGATTCCGGTTCGCCCGGTGGCTCCCGAAGTCGCGAAGATGGGGAGGTTCGATCCGACGGTGGCGAAGACATCGGGGATGTGGATGCCGATGTCGACGATCTAATCGGCCGAGGACCTTCGGCCCGCCGCCGCCCTCACTCGCCTTCGGAGAGTCGAAGGTTACGAGCAACACGATTCGCGAGTACGAGAAGGCCGGATTCTTCTCCCCCCGGCGCTGGGCGTGCCCCACTTGATGAGCTGGTTCCAACCCCCAAGGACGGAGAGATTGTGGTGTTTCGGGATTTCTTCATCTGTGGGCTAAGGTTCCCTTGTGACCCCGTCCTGCCAGCGATTCTCGATGCATTTTCGGTGAAGATCCACCAGCTTACTCCGACATCCTTCCTCGAAGTGTCGAAGTTTATCTGGATTCTGTAGACCTTCGGCTGTAGTCCTACCATCGACGCCTTCACCAGATTCTACGAACCGGTGATCATCCCCCGAAGTTGTCGAGGTGAAGACGGGCGGTTCTACCACGGCCGGCACGCGTGCCGCACCTTCAATACGCGACGCCGAACACTCGACAAGGAATCACCCGAATCCGGATCGCTCCTTGCCGCAAGTCCAACCTTACCGACGATTGGAAATCTTACCGGTTTTACTTGAAGGTTGCTGTGCCGAAGCCGTCATGCTCGATCACGCCTCTCGCCGCGGTGAACGTGGGGAAGTACAACCAGCGGGCCTTGGGAATTAGGAGCTGCGAGAGTGCGTTTCACCTGGCCAGCACGATACTTGGCGGTCGTGATATTATCGAAGAATTCGTCGCCGCGCGAGTCTGGCCTATCTCGAATGGCTGGTCCCCCGCTGAACTCGTGTACTACAACGTCAATTGGGCAGACCAGAAGGTGCCTTTCCCGAAGTTCGGGATCAAGCTTCGCGAAGGCCAGAGCGCCAAGGACTTCATGGACGAAGTGGAGAAAAGGGTGAACATCATGGTGGGCGAATACACGATGAACGAGTACAAGGCGTATAAGGCCCCGGTGAAACATAGGAAGAAGATCAACCGCGTCTTTTCGGAAATCCGCGGTGATAAATTTTTCGGCTCTCGAGGCCCCGGTCCGAAGTTGAAACTTCCCGCCGTCGCCGTGGCCGGATGCTCGGCCGCCCCAATCAACGCTCCCCGAATTAGGTCGTCGAAGCGAAGCTCGTCGCCCGCCAACGAGGGGGCCTCTTCGGGAGTGAAGCCTTCGAGGACCAGATCGCTCGAATCGTCGAAGCGAAGCGCAAGACCTCCGAACCTCGAACTTCGGATGCTGAACTCCGGGGCGCCGGGGCTTGCCCCGGATGAGCCGTAAAAAACCAAAAAAAGGCCGTGAAGAAAATTTCTTCCACCGCGTTCGACGAGTCCCATCCGCCTTCGACGACGACACCCTCGCGGACGCAGATAGCTTTAAAGGTGTTTTCCTCTGGCCACTGTTTAACTTTCGAGACAGCTGCCCATCTGGTTCCGAGAATGAATTCGTGGATATTGATTCCTTTTCAGATGCTGCCCCCGAAGTCCGAAAGGAGACATCCCCCGCCGTTGCTTCGAGAAGTCCGTTGTTCTTGAAGTTCTTTGTTCGCACCGAGTCCCCCGCCGCCGCCGAAGCCCCCGTTGCCGAGGTCCCTACCGCCGATCAAGCCTCCTCCGACTCGCCCGGGACCTTGAGCGCACTATTCAAAGAGGAGACCATCCTACCGAACATGTTCCTTTGGTCGAAGTTCGGGAGGTCGTTCCCGAAGACCGGCGCCCTCTCCTTCCTTAGCCGCTTTTAACAAAAGCTTTGGTACGTCTCATCGCGGCAAGCTATTGCATGTTGGTTTCGAGACAAGTGGCGTTGGGGGCAAGACGTCCGGGTTTTTAACTTTGTGGAAATCGTCCGCAATTGTTGATGAAACAGAGAGGAGGAGGCGTCGAACGACCCGAAGAAGCCGCTCAAGGCTCCGAGAAAAAGCCTCTCTCTGTCTCCGAAACCACTCCTTCGCCTCGAGGGAAAACCTCTTCAGGTTCGACTAAACAAGTCACCATGCAACATTTTAGTAAGCAAGGTTCGTTCATCCTCGCTACCTCTTCATGTCATTCACGATTGTTGAATCTTGGTCTGAGACTTATTCCTGAATTTTTCAGAATTCAAGGATCTGTTGCATTCTTACTCTCCTTCAAAGCTTGCACGCTTCCACGAGGATTATACCCTCAAGTACTCCATGCTTGGGAAGGTTTCCCTAGAGCGGCTTTCTAAACGGGAGAAGATTAATGAAGAACTTTCTTAGAAGTCCAAGGAACTAGATCGTAACTTCACCCTCGCTCAATCCACGAATCCGGAACTCGAGAGAAAAGTGGCTAAGCCGCGGCGGAGGCTTTGAAAATGAGTCACGATGAAAAGAAGGTCGCAGAGGCTGCGCTCGAAGAATCTAAGAAAGAGCTTGAGAAAGTTCAAAAATCTCATGAAGATGATCCGAGCGTGATTGAGAAGCTTCGGCAAAAACAAGAGCGAGCTACGAAAGTCGCCGAAGATCTTCGCATCAATAACGCCGGCCTCGCCAAGTCACCGAGCACAAAGGATCGCGAGAATCGTGGATCTCGAGAAGGCGTTGGCAGAACAAGGTGAAGCCTCGAAGAAAAACACTTCGGATATTCTGGCAAAGCTGAAACTGCTCTACATGGAGTACCATAAATCTTTGAATGAGTACGGTGTTCGCCCAGCCCCTCTTCCGGATGACATCGACATTCCTGATTTCATGGATTGGCTGGAGGATGAGTTCAAGGCCCTTACCGAGGTGATCTCTGGCGCCAGCAACTTCGTTGTTGCTTTCTCTGTGGAGAGTATCCTGAAGATCCTTCACGATTATGACTGTGTGGACTTGGCGAAGTTTCGTGCGAATCTCTCTCGATTCCCCGTTGTTACTAGTGACGCGATACTTCGAGCGAACTCCGACGTTCAAGCTATCAAGACGAAGTTCGCGAAGGAGTTCGGGCCGGGCCGGCGGGGAGGATATCGTTAAGACCATTGCGCGAGCAAAGCTTGCCGAGGTAGTTTCTTTTGCTCGATTTCGTGACTTATGTTTGTCGCGGATGTTCCGGTTTCTTAAACCTTCCTCACTTTTTCCTTCCTTTCTCGACCTGAGGGAAGAGGAGAATCGAGAGGACACCGCCGCGTCTCCCGAAGGATCGAGCTCCGGCGAGGGTTCGAGCGAGTCCGGCGAAGACGGCTCGGGCGGCAGCGAGTAGCGGCGGCGGCGATGATGGCAACGACGGCGGACGGGTCCCCGAACGAGAGGAGGATTCGCCGAAGGTGGATGTTACGAACCGAATGATATGTTCGAACTTTTGGGTTAATTGGAGATTGGTTGTACATTTGTGTAGATTCATCAAACTTTTACGAACGGATGTTTTGTATATTTTAACTCGCGCGAGTCCCGCAAGCCGGGCTGCGCGCAGGCGTGCTACCATTGCGAATTTATCGGGATAGAATGTTCGTTAGTGGTGAAGCGTGGCGTCTATTCAAGCGGGCACATCCCGAACAAGATTTTTCCGATTTTTGGCTTGAGGTCTCGCTTAAGTTTTCTATAGGTTGTTTTGATCTCTCCTCGTTGTTCTTACTTCGTAAGAAGATTTGTTCCGCGTCGTCTACTCCGCCGCCCTCGAAGGTTCCCAAGATAGAGCCCCTTAGCCCCTCGGCCGACGCATCGACTTCGCCTACGCCGGTGATATTGTTGAAAACAACGTTTGTAAACTAGGACATGTTGTAGAACTTTCATTCTAAATTTCGCACCGATTATTGTAATTATCGAGGAACTATTCGGGAGTTTTTATGCGAATAAGGCAATGAATACGTTTTTCTTGAAAAAACGTCACCCTCCCCCACCTTGCCGTTTTGCATGAAAACTCGAAGGCGAGGTTCACGAATCTTACTATTCACGAATTTCTAGCATATCTTTAGGAGAAGTTTTCCTTAGTTTTTGGTGAACCTCGATTGCTATTGCGCAAGTCGACAAAATTTGTTTCGAATTTTGTGGACTTGACCCGACTGGCAGACTTGCCTCGGTTGATACAGCAACCCTCAGCTGCTTCAACCAAGGCTTTCTGCGATTTTCCGAACAAGCCCCTTGCCCTTTTCTTACAACGATAATGTTTAAATAACTTTCAACAATCCTCACTAAATAAAAATCTGCCGGTAACCTCTTAGGCATTCATTTTCTCGAAACCTTCATACAAATTTCTGATGGGAATCCCTTCGTGGATGGGATTTACTGGGCCACAACTTGTTGTTGTCTCGAGCCTCTTTGGTGGTAATCCCTTGATGGATGGGATTTCTTGGGCCACAACTTGTTGTTGTCTAAGGCCTCTTTGATGGGAATCCCTTGATGGATGGGATTCTGGCTATCAGGAAGCCTTTTTCGCGAACTTTTTCTTTTTTCTCGATGGAATTTCGGCTATCGGGGAGCCTTTCTCACGAACTTTTTCCTTTTTCACGATGGAATTCGGCTATCACGAAGCCCTTTCTCACG
The DNA here is from genome assembly GCA_947561735.1 of Cenchrus americanus. Lineage (NCBI taxonomy): Eukaryota > Viridiplantae > Streptophyta > Magnoliopsida > Poales > Poaceae > Cenchrus > Cenchrus americanus. The sequence continues at coordinate 37,887,628 of OX387242.1, read as the reverse complement.
AACTTTTTCTTTTTTCACGATGGAATTTCGGCTATCAGGGAGCCTTTCTCACGAACTTTTTCTTCTTTCACGATGGAATTTCGGCTATCAGGGAGCCTTTCTCACGAACTTTTTCTTTTTTCACGATGGAATTTCGGCTATCAGGGAGCCTTTCTCACGAACTTTTTCTTTTTTCACGATGGAATTTCGGCTATCAGGGAGCCTTTCTCACGAACTTTTTCTTTTTTCACGATGGAATTCTCGAGACACGCAATTTGGGGGAAGACTCTTTTCATATATATATTAGAAAGAGTATTTACATAGGATCCGCCTCGTTAAAAACCTTGCCTCTTGATTTAGAGCCCCCTTTGCAAGGAAAAGAGTACGGTCCTTCTTATTCTAATACGACTGTAAGAAATAAAACTAATTTTTGCTCCGAAATCACTTATAGACACGTGATTCGAGTTTTTGTCTTTCTAAAGTGCATACTTATGAAAATCGAAAAACTACTATACGCTACATCTATCTACAATTAGGGTTTTCATGGATAATACCTTTTTTGGCTATCGGCATTCCACGAATACTGCAACTCTTCGCCAGACTGCTCCATCAGGCGAAAAGCCCCTGGCATATCTGTTTCCCCGGCGATGTAGGGCCCTTTCCATGACTCATGAAGTTTTCCCGGGTTCTCCCAATTTTTCTTTCTTTTCAAGACAAGATCACCGGTTTTGATGTCCTTTCGGACCACCTTTTTGTCCCTCCATGCCCTTGTCTCTCTCGGGTACCTCTCAATGTTTTCTCGCTCGCTTCAAGGATTGTCGGCTCTATCATGTCTTTTTCCACCTTCTTATCAATTTCCTCTATCTCTTTTCCCTTCGGGACTCTCATGCTTTCATTTCGATCTCCTCCGGTGTCATAGCCTCGGTCCCCGAAAAGCGGGCGAAAAGGCGTGAAACTCGTTGCCCTTGAGACCGTGGTGTTGTGAGACCGATCAACTTCGGAAATTCATCCACCCACTTTCCCTTTTTCGATCGAACAAACATTTTTTGATTCCCGAAAAAATCAAGCCATTGGCTCTTTCGACCGCACCATTAGACCGTGGATGATATACTGATGAAAACTTCGCTGTGTGCCTAAGGTTCGCGGTATTCTTTGAAGGTGTAGCAGATCAAACCGTTTGCCATTGTCAACCGTCGGTTCTCTAGGAACTCGAACACCGCGACTATGTTCGTCAAAAGAATTTACGAACCGTTGCTTCTTTGTGATGTTCGCGAGTGGTTTTGCCTCTACCCACTTCGTGAAATAATCGACCGCTACAGCCGCAAATCGGCAGTTGCCTTGAGCTGCTGGCAACGGGCCTACGAGGTCCATTCCCCACCTCTCGTAGAGGCCGGGTTGGAGGAATTAGGTGAACCGGCATTGAAGGCGGATTCGTTGATTTCCCATCTTCGGCATGCTTCACATTGCCGAACTAACATCTTGGCATCGATGTTTATGGTGGGCCAATAGAATCCCTGCTTTATCGCTTTACCAGCCAAAGCCCTGGTGCCTATGTGTGCTCCACAGAATTCGCTGTGAATTTCTTTCAGAAGTTCCCGACCTTTTTCAGAGGTGATGCAGCGCAGCCAAGGCTCGGTGACTCCTGATTTGTACAACTCTCCGTTTACTACTGCATAGCCTCGAGCCCTTTGCTTTAATCTCTTTTCTTCCAGTTCATCTTGTGGTTCGTAATGCCCTCCGAGATAGGCCATGATTTCCGCTCTCCAGTCTGGAATTTGCACTACATTCACGATTTGGGCCCTCGAATCTTTGATGGAAGGTTCTCTGATGATTTCGAAGAACACATCTGGTGGTAGCTCTTGATTTCTGGCCGCCGCTTTCGCCGCTTGTCCGCCTCATTGTTGTCATCCCTTGGGATATGCTTTGGATCGAATACCCTCTCGAAGTGTTTTTCCATTTCTCCGACCTTTTCGAGATATTTCATGAGAACTCGGATTCTCGGCCTCACTTTCCTTCTCGATGTGTTCCCGAATCACCTTTGAATCCGTTCGATTATGAAGGTCTGTTTGCCCTAAGGCTTTCATTTTTCTTAGTGCCAACAATAGAGCTTCATATTCTGTTGTATTGTTCGTGGAATGCCCATTGTTCGCGAATACGAGTCTCGCTGCGTATCTTATGACCACGCCCGTCGGAGACATTACAACGACCGAAATTCCAACCCCCTTGTAACACCATGCTCCATCACACTGCACTATCCAAGGTTCGGGTATATTTTCCTCGAGATTTTGAGTGGGTGAGGTCCAGTCCACGACAAAATCTGCCAGAACTTGCGATTTTATTGCACTTCTTCTCTCGAAGTCTACCACATACTCGGAAAGTTCAGCACCCCACTTGATGATTCGGGTGGATGCCTCCCTATTCGCGAACAAGTCACTTAACGGCTGGTTGGTGATAACTCTTATTCTGTGGCCCTCGAAGTAATGTCTTAGCTTTCTTGCTTGCCATAACGACCGCATACGCGATCTTCTCCAATTCGGAATAGAAAACCTTGGAACCGGACAATGCTTCGGAGGCGAAGTATACGGGAATTTGCCCGAGCTTTCCTTCTTCTTCCTTTTCTCGTACCAACACCGCACTTACCGCCGAATTTGATGCGGACACATACGACGAAGCGGCGATTTTGGTTCGGGAGGACGGAGTTTGGTCATGTTGGACAAGTAGTCCTTCGGTTAGCGAAAGGCCCGCTTCGATGTTCGGACCACCGGAATTTGTTGGCACTTCGAGAACTTGGAAGAACGAAGAACTTCTTTACGCGGCTCCGGGAATAAATGCGTTGAGGGCGACCACTCTCCCGATCAACTTCGAACATCTTTCACGAGATTGGCTCTTGCATTTCCATCAGAGCCTTTATCTTGTCAGGGTTTGCCTCAATGCCTTTCGTTGAAACTAGGCATCCAAGAACTTTCCCCTTGTGAATGCCGAACACACATTTTTCTCGATTTAGCTTTAAGTTTGCTGCCCTCATGTTCGCGAATGTTTCGCCGCATCACCGATATGGTCTCTCCTCTCGAACACTTTTGACAACTATGTCATCCACATATGCCAAAATGTTTCTCCGAATCTGCTTGGTGCGGTACTATTGCTATCATTCTCGAAAACGTGCATCCCGCATTCTTGAGCCCCTACGGCATTCTTACGAAACAAAATGTTCCGAAAGGAGTGATGAAACTTGTCTTCTCTTCGTCCTCTTTGCGAACTGCGATCCGATGATACCCGCAGAACATGTCCGGGAGCGAAAGCATCTCACCGTTGGTCGCATCATCCACGATTTTATCTACCCTTTCCAAGGGGAAATCGTCCTTCTTGCATGCCTTGTTCAAATCGGTGAAGTCCACACACATTCTCCATTTTCCATTTTTCTTCTTGATCGGCACGGTGTTGGCTAGCCGACCGGGTTCTTGACTTCTCTACGATTACTTGGGCGTCCCGCAACCTCGAACTTCTCGCTTCCACTTGCTTTGACTTTTTCCTCGGACATTTTCCGAAGTTTCTGTTTCTTGGGTGGTATTTTGTCATCTGTTTCCAGGGCATGTTCGATTATATCTCTGTCAACACCTTGCAAGTCATGAGCTGACCATGCAAAAACATCCTTGTTTCTATTCAGGAATCGTATGAGTTCACCGTCCTCTTCGGTGCTGAGGTTCGCCCCTATTATGACTGCTCTGTCGGGCATGTCATCCAAATACACTTTCTTTGTTTCATCTTCTGCGGCTATCTCATTTTTTCTTTGTCCCTCTTAGGCTCTTCATAGGTTTCCTTCCTCTCATCGTTTGCTTTCGGTGGTACACATTTGTTTGGCCGGGTGTGGCCCTTTTCTATGTTCCTGGCCTCCTGCTGATTGCCGAACACCGTGATAACCCCTTTGGGCGCGGGCATCTTCATGCATAGGAACTGTTGCCTTATGACAGCATCAAACTTATTCATGAAACCTCTGCCGAAGATCGCGAGGTACGGGTGATATATGTCAACTACATCAAAAGTGAGGTTCTCCGTTCTGGCATTCTCAAGATCTCCGAAAGAAACTGGGAGTGATATTTTTCCCACCGGCTTGATGGGCTTTCCTCCGAACCCCTGCAATGGGTACTCTGGTGGATCCAACATGTGCTTGGCTCGGATTCATTTTCTCGAATGTTTTCGGGAACGGGATGTCCGCCGAACTCCCGTTGTCAACCAAGATTTTTCCTATGACCCACCCGGCAATATTGACTTCGATCACCATGTCGTCATTGTGAATCGCGGATTTCAACCTGAAATCTTCTTTTGTAAAGGTGATTGGCACCCTCGCCCACTCCGGGTGAGCGGTGGGCCATCATTGATGATGGTGTTCACGGATCCGAAGTAATTGTTTCGTTGCTTCTTTGTTTCGAATTCCATAGCGATCCACCTGTGATTGGCATGATAGTCCCGAACGATGGCGGTGCCTTAGAGTTCGAGGCCCCGAACTTGGTAACCGAGGCCTTGATGTGCTTTCCGGGGGCGGTGGCAAGATTTCCCGAATGGGCCGTGGTTCTTGGATTGATTGTATCGCTTGCGGCCGAGGGAAGAATTGCTACGATGACCGCCATGCCGATTGTGGTTGTGGAAATTGCCGAACCGGTACGAGCTTGGATCGCGGGTTCGCGAACTGCGGTTGCCGAAGTTCGGCCGAACGGCTTGGCATCGAGGATGCAATGCTCATCGGTGCTTTCTCTTGTTGGATTCTTGCCATGTTCTTCTTTGTCTCCGGGCACCCTTCGGTCTTGTGGCCTCTTCCATGATGCGGCGGTAGAAGTGGGGATCTCTTGGGTTGTGGTTTGAGAGTCCCGGGGTTCCTCTTCCTCTCCCCCTTCCTCCGGGACCGAATCCTCCCCCGGCGCTTGGCTTTCTTTGTCTTCTTTGCGGTCGAGAGTTTCCAACATTGTTTACGTTTCGTGGATGCTTTGGGGTGGTGCCCACCGAGTCATATCTCTCGCTGCCCTTTGTCTTGCTTCGTTTCGTTCGGCTACTCTCTTGCGGTGGTCATCATCGGACGAATGTAATCTTCCAATTCTCGAAATAGTTCTTCAACTTGTCTCGGGCTTCTTTCTCGTGAGGTGAGAAGCCGTTGGCCCCGGGGTGAGACCTTTGATCGGTGCCTTGGTCGTTGTCTTGTCATCGGCGTCGGGGATACGAGACCTCTGTTGCATGAACCTTCTCACGAAGTTCCGCGGCGCTTCTGCGTCCTTCTCGCTTGCGCTTATACAAGTCCGAGGCTTCGGCCGTTGTGTCATGGAACATCCGAAACGCTTGCATGAACTTTGTCTTGAGATCTACCCGGTTTGTAGATCGAGTGTGGAGGCAAAGAAGTGAGTACCAATTCGGTCTTGGTCCTTCGCAAGCTATGATGAAGGATTTGGCCGGCGCGACATCATCTCCTCTCGCCGAGTTCACGGTGACTCGTATCTCATGAGAAACCGCCCGGAGTTTCCGAAACCGTTGTACTTGGGAAGAGAGACGAGGCTTGAACTTCGGCGGCCGGGTGCTTGTTTGCGGCCCTATTGACAGTGGCGATTCAGAATCCACGAAGTGTGAGACTCTGTTTCCCGCGAAGAAGTTTTCTTTCGGGGATTCTCTGGCAGGTGCAGGGTTTTGACGTGGTGACTCCTGCCACAAGGAACTGTTCTCTTGTTCTTTCATTTCATCAATTTCTTTTTGCATTGCTTCTATCTGCGCTTTTGCTCTGTTCAGCTACTCTAGCTTTTCGGAGATTTTCCTCTTTGCTTGTAAACGAGCCGCGAACTTTTCCTTGTCTTTCTGCACTGCTTTGTATCTTTTGCTTGAACCATGGCTAGCTCTCTGTCTATGTCATCATCATCATCATTGACATTCTCGAACTCCTGCTTTGCTCAGCGGGCTGTTCTTGGATGTGAGCTGTCTTTTCTGCTCTTGCCTTCATGAGGGCCTCGAGCTTTTCTCTCCGTTCTTGGTCTGTTGTGTTCGAGGATTCGGGAACAAATGAGGTTTCATTCCCTTGGGTGAGATGGCGATCGTCTCGGTTGCTTTGTCTTTGGAACAGTCTTCTTGGACTTCTTCTGAGGTGGCATCGTGAGTTTCTTTTCGGCTGGAACACGGTGGGCGCCAATGTTGGGGGGTTACCCGAAAAATTCGGATGACTACCCTAACACAAGTGAGAGTTCTTAACACGTTCAAGTATAATACAAGAGCGCAAAGAGATCGTAATTCCCTCTCGCAAGTAGCACAAGTTCCAAAAAAGTCCGAATCCGTTTACACGTGCCCTTGCGCCCCCATTTATAGGGAGATGAAGGGACTTTTACATACCGATAACACCCCTAGCCTCGCAGAGAATATTCCTAGTGTGAACGCATACATGATTGTCTTTTTTATCTAACATATTTACAAATCCGCCACTAGTTCACACTCTAAACCCGGACTTTTTGGGACTACAACTTTGACTTTGCTTCTCCCCTGGTTCGTGAATGTCATCGCATGAAATTCCCGAACTAGGTCTTCAACAGATTCCCCGAATTGGCCCTTGCTTCCCGAGCCTGGTTCGTGCATGTCCACGCGCCCGAGTCCCGAACGGGGTCTTCATCGGATTCCCGAATCGGCAGTTCTCCGAAGTTCGGGCCATCAACAGTTGAGATTCCGGGCTTCCGCGTGTTCGTGACTCCACCTCTTTGCCGAATCAAGATTCCCGAACTCGCACATTCGCGAATTCGAGACTTCACGGGTTCCGGGCTTCCGAGAATCGCGAATTCCCCGCTTCCCGAAAAACATGCTTTGAGAACTTTGTTAAGCCCGACGTTTCGAGGGTGACGGGTTTTCCCGAATTCCCCAACGGTCATCATATATCAACAAGCAAGATGAAGCCAAAATTATTTCATCATGGTGAGCACAAGGTGGTAACAATAAACAAAAACTAAAAATAGGTTGTACTCCTAGAAGCCATGTTATTTAACGAGAGAGACATACAAAAGTTGCATCTAAGGTTGTTGAAGGCATACACATATATACAAGCATTTAGAAAGACAAGGACAAAGAGGGGGTTGAGGAATTGTTACCGTCCTTTGCTGCTTGTGATGTAGTGCGCCCTCCCCCATGCTTAAGCATTGTGCCTAGCATGGAAGAAGCAAGATCGGCATCTGTAGCAACCGTGATCCTTGAACTCCATGCGGTCTTCTTTCGTCCACCAAGTCTTCCCCCATGCTTAGCATGTTGCTAGGCACGGAAGATGATGAACCATCTTAAAATTCTTGAAGTCCCATCGTCATGCAAGGAGATCATCATCCCATTGTTGCCTTTGTTCATCCTTCAATGTTCTCCCTTTGCCACGAGCCTTGATCCCAAATGTTTCTCATCCCATCTTCTCCTCCTTCCATGTTGTCTCTTACCGCTGGTTCATCTTCCACGAGTTTTTCTTCTAATTCCAGAACTGAGTATGTACTGAACCATCACTCCATTGCAAATTGCTTGAAATTATCTTTCCAACGAGTGGTCATTCATCCCAATCGGACTCCGAACAAGAGAGTTACGCCCTTTTTACTTTGTTGGTGCAAGCTGTCCCAGGCTGATTTCAGAATGTGCGACGCCCAACGATTTGGTTGTAACTTCTTGCACAGGTCTCCTAAAATATTGATTCTTGATGCATTGGAAAGTATACTTAATGGAGCACTTGAATATCCAGTTTTTCCCTTTTGTACATCTCTGAACATGTGCTTAATCTTGATGAAAACAACAGTGCTCCTTGGGATTTTGGAGGTGTTGATGATCTTGATTTCAGCTTTTATCACGAACTCATGGGAGTGATTCACCATGCCTGAAAAATAACTATAGTGCACAAAGTACCCCCGAGGTGACGGTCGGGAATACTCACCCTATGCCAACAAACCATGACATCCCTACGATCTTCACTCGTGGCATAGTTAATCTAGCGAAAAATCCTAATGGGTGTATGTGAGTACAAGCGTGCATGCAAATGATAGGATGATATAAAAACAAAACAATGTTTACACCAAATGAAGGCTGTGTCGCCGCCGCCGTTCAGGCCTGTTGACGGTGTAAAACCGTGCTCAAGTTCACCGCAACCCTACGGGTGACTTGGTGCCTTTTTCACCAAGGAGGGTCCTTCCTAGATTTGTCAATCCAAGGATCGGAACCAAACTACTAAGGTTCTCTATCTAACCTACCGGTCTAACCCTATGTGAAGCATTGATTGCATAAAGGTAATCATACAAACACGAAGGGATGTATGGATCACATCCACCTAGCCATAAAGGTAAGCATCAAAAGGTAACCCTAGCCTATCGTCTTCTTGTTGCCGTTCCGGCCAAGGTGATAAACCAATCTAAACCTATACTATGATAAGGATTACACTCGATATGGAGTAACCCGATATGGAGTGGTCTGATGCACGTTCACTCGTCGCTTTCTCCTCTCTTGTATTGTCACTACGCGAGGATAATCATCACCGAGCGATAAACCTCAGTCTGTGCACTACTACGGTGTATCCACAAGACAAGACTAATCACCATGATTCGATCTAGTCCTACTAAAGGCATATGGTAGCTACACATATGAATAAACATAACTCGTAGTAGATCAAAGTATAATAAGATATGGTTACATCAACGAATGTTGAAGGTACAAACGACTTGACGAATTCAAGTCGCGGCTCCGGAACTCCACCATGGCTTCACCACGCAGGGCCAACCATGGCGGCTAGGGCATGGCCTAAGCCATAACCTAGGCAACTCGAGGACTCGCGGCTGCCGTCGGCTTCCTCACGGTGCTTCTCACGTCCTGACTCCAAATAATGCAAATTCGGTGTCCTGGTTGTATGGCACGAAATTTCCTCCAACTTCGGTATTCGTTTCTTTCTTTAGAAACGAAGATAAGATCTCCAAATCGGCCTTGGAAGATAATTTGTTCTGATTTCGGACTGACTGTGCAGCAGGGATTTCGAGGGTCATATCTCCTAGCTCCCTTATCCGAATTGGGCCTTCCACATATCCAAATCGAAGGTATCGTCGATTCCCACAACTTTGGTAGTTAAACTTTTGCCATTAGAGGACATTTAAGTCTCTGAATCTGCACCAAAAAATCATGCTGTCCTGGGTTGCGAGAATATCTCTCGGGCTGAGTTGATCTCGTTGGTAAACATCCAAGTCCCCGGAGTATGACGTGTTGATGCTTCGGTCCTTGGATCATTTGGAGTCGTGTTCACTTCATGTCTTGATTTGTGACAGGCTTTATGATCTTCTCATAAAGTGCTTGATGAACTTATCCCGAAAGTCTCCTCTTTAACGTTAATTTTCTGCGTAAACAACAAACTCCAAAATCGACATGCGGGAGTAAACTTGATACCTCCGGGGGGTTAATACCATTGGTTAGAATATCAAATATGTGGAAATGTTGGCGGTAAACTCATAGCTAGGTATACTAAAATCGACCGTCAACAAGGTCGCCGCCGCAGTCTTGACGTCGGTGTGCATCCGTGCGCTCCTTTGCACGCACCCGTGCGCACCTGTGCACCCACGCACGCTCATGCGTACGCCTGGCAGGGAAAGATTGCCCCTTTTGCCAGTTTTCTTCTCGAGTCGAGCTCGTCGACGTACCGCCCGCCGTGAGCCGAGGCGACACTGTCGGGGTAGGCTTTCTGCCCTAGGTGTGCAAGCGCCTGGTCACCGTCGAGTTCGCATGCTTGTTCGCGCGAAAGCCCGCATAGAGCTCCGCCGGTCGTGGCCACTCCAACCGCACCGACAGGCTCCCATCTTCCCGCTGTAGAGCGTCGCGCACCCACGCGCATTCACCGCCCTTCCTCTCGTTCTTGTGCTCCCGAGCATGAACACGCACCCTCGTACACCGCGAGTAAGCGAGCCACCCGCCTTCTTTAAAATCTCACTGGGTCAGAGGCCAGAGCCGCTGCGTTGACCCGCCGCCGCGCCGGCCATGGCCTCGGCCTCGCTGCGCCAGTCATCCTCTTCCCGGCCCTTCCTTTCGAGCCCTAGCAGACCAGTAGGACCCCGCGAACCTCGCCTTGGAGCACGTTGACCAGGTGCTGTGAAACCTCGCCGTCGGCGAGATCATCCCGAGCCGCCGCTCCTTTGGAGCATTGAACCGAGCACTAAGTGGTCGACTCTAAAACCCAGAGGGTTTTTCTGCACACGCCGGCCCACATGCCGTGGTGGCCGCAAAGGATCCGAGGGATACCGTGCATCCACCCATTCCCGTTCTGACCACACCGCAGCCCGCCTTAGCCTGTGCCGCACCTGATCTCAGCGGGATTTAAATGCGGCCGCCACCCCAACAATCCATGGGGGGCTGCCACATGGGATGCGGCCGGCTTATAGCCGCCGACATGTCTGCCCCGTTGGCGCTAATAGCCGGCCTGCAGACGCCTTAGAGCCAGCTTAAAGCCCACAAGGAGCTAGCCAGTAGTCAGCCTAGAGTCTGTGCTATTGTGTATGCATATTTTATTTCTAGAAAACTATTTCATCTTTGGAAAATCCCAGTAAATCCATTTTTGCCCCAAAAAATACAAAACCTTTTCCAGAAATTCTCTAAAATCTTAAACTTCGTGCTAGGCTAGTGTTTGCTCTCTTTTGGCTCTTAATTGTCGTTCTTCTAGAGTTAATTGCAATAGGGTCGTGGTTTATTTCCTTTTACGCGTTAGTAGGAGTAGCTGGAGCCGGAGAGCTGATCCCGGAGTACGACTACACCGACGACTTCGCCATGGAGGACTACCCGACCCCAGGTTCACGCCCAAATGACTTTGAAAACCTATAGACATTGCAATATAGATTGCTAGCACTTTACTTTATATGCATGTTGATGAACCTTGCACTACCTACTTTGAATATCCTGTCCTTGATTGTCCTACTACTATATATGTTTATAAGCGTGTATATACACTGAGCTTCACAATGCATGTGTTGGGATGGGAATAGTGGTTCTTGGCGTGAGTGGGATAAAACCGGCAGGAGAAGGCGTTTTTAGGTACTTTGGCGGGGGTGAGCTCGAAACAACCGATCTGGGATCGGGGATAGGGGAACACTCCTCAGTGTATCCCTACTTTGACGTTTTTCGGAGCCTAGGTGTTGGGGTTTTACTTGCGCTTGGAGGATATGAGCTCGCCCTGGTCTGAAACCGTGTGATCAGACCTTTTCACGGGACTTTTACGTACATACCACCCCGCCAAGTGTGGGGTTAGGGCCGAGTTGAGCTCGGCAAGTGCGGGACCATACCTGCCAGCAAGATAGAGGGTATCAGTGGGGGAGAGGTGCGAGTGAGACCACCTTCTCTTAGTGCATCACCCGTGTGGCCACACCGGGGCATTTCACAGTTCTGGTGTTGTTCCCTTTGCGAGGGGGATCGCTTTGAGGGCCGGATGCAGGATGGGACCGTAACTACCGAGAGTTCGCACGGTAGGATGGGCTCGGTCGGCCGTACACCGGCCGGGTGCCATTCCGGGTTGGGTTCAGGTGTACACACTCTGCAGAGTTGTTCGATCTATAGCTATAGCCACGTCCTCGGATATGGACATGTCCCCTCATAGCTTTGTTCTCATGTTTTGGGATTTCTACCTTCCCCCTATAGATGAGTGTATGGTGAGCCGTGGTTGCAATCGGTTAGAGGAGAGAGGCTCCATCTACCTCGTTGATCCGATTGCAATCATTGAGGTGCGAGGAGAGGAAGTTCTCGCATCAACCCTAGACAGGAGTAGGTTGTGGAGACGGAGCCCTGGGTGACCAGGTGGTTCCGAGATGTGTTGAGAGCTTTAGGGTTGGGAACTTGATGGAGATATCTTGTTATTACTCTGCTACTGCTGCTTAGGAGACCAAAGCCGCTTCCTTGTCTCTTTTCTCCCTTTAGAAGATAGGCCACTTAAAGCTGCATACAGTTGGTGACGTGAACCTATCCCACTCCTTGGGGATAGACTTTGGGTGTGCAGGGTACGAGTTCGAGTACGACAACAATGCCGATGGATGGTACGACTGAGGGATGCGTCGCTTCGCTCAAGGATGCCTGTGGCGAGAAGAATAAAAGATGGAGACCCTTCTGAGATTCTAGCTACCGCAGCGTATAATCTTACTCTGATTCAGCCAAGAGGCTTGTAATAATGTACTCCATAATGGACATGTAATGAGTTATGTACTTTCGATCTTATGTGATGCGTTGTATGACTTTGTGTTATTATCTGTGAGACGTTCTATACGCGATAGCCACTGATCCAGGGAGTATTGCGATGGTACAAGGATTCGGGTTTTCTACGAAAATTCGGGGTTTTACATAATGGTTCTTCATAGGCAAACTCAAAAGTAACATACTTATGTAAGTCAGATTTGTTGTGTAGGTGAGATGGTATGAAGCTATGAGTGTATCAAAAAATGTCTAGTCACATAAAGATGCTTTTTGACATGATTGTAAAAAGCATTTCAAAATGATACATGGTTAGACATGCTTTGAATCATGACTGACATGTTGGAATATCATAAAGTGTATCAAATAAGTGTGCTAATTGTTCTTCATAGGCAGTAAAACATACTTATGCAAGTCAAATTTGTTGTGTAGGTGAGATGGTATGAAGCTATGTGTGAGGTAAGAGATATTGGGTTTGAATCCTACACAGTGCACATATTACACATAAATAATAATGTATAGTGTACTTCAATCTGAATTATTTTTTTGATTTTTCATAAATTAGTTGACATGTTTTATAAATGTATCTAGGAGTTTGTCTCTATACTTTTTAACACACAATAAAGTATTAATGTACTACGTAACTACACCACTAAGTATGTTATAAATGTGTCTCTAATATTGTATCAATGCAGAAAGACATGCATTGAACGTGTCAATGAAACATTGTTTTCTTTTGTTGACACGCTTAACGGATTCGTCTCTATGAAGTTTCATGTGGTCCATGCGAAGATGTTTCTAACATGCATTTGAAAGCGTATCTACAACACCATAGAGACGAAATAAAATGTGCATAACTCTAAATCTAGCGTATCTAAAGGGGGTTTCCTAATTGACCAACGGAAAACAATGAAATTTGTTGTCTAGATGACCAGGGTTTTGTAAAATTTAAACTTCTCTTTACTAAAAAATGAATGCATTCGTTGATGGTTCACAGGGGGGAAAATGCGAGTTGTAGTTCATTTCTTTGGGTGGACAATAAAGATAGAGCAATCGAGTCTCAAGAAATGCAAAGGAAAGGAGATAGAGCAACGTAATTTTCTATTTTTCTTGCGCCACGAATGAAGAGGAGGAACAATTGTAATGTGTAAATAATATATTTGCAGTTTCTGTATGCAACAAAGGATGTGGTTGGGTTTGAAGTGAAAGTGATGGTCCAATTTGAGTTTGACTTCGAAAGATTTTCTATTCACATTCAACATGTTGTACTCCATGTTAAATTTTGATGATTTTTCGTGTATGTTTGCTGCATTTAACTAACTAAATGGATTTGATGAAAATTTTGAAGAAAAAACTATACCTTCGGCCAAAATTTGGAGCACGGCAAATGATTATTGGCCTAGTCAGCCCAACAGCCCACTGACCCTCCCCCTCACTGATCCTACCTATAAAACCCATCCCACCACCCCTCCCGTCCTGTCGTCCTCCTCCCTTCTCCACACCGTCGCCGCCACCCTCCTCTCTACCTCCTCCTCAACACCGCCATCACCCTCCTCTCTATCCTCCTCTGCGCCTCGACCGCCACCACCCTCCTCTCAACCTCCTCCATGCCACTGCCACCGCCACTCCTCCCTCAGATCCACTGGTGCAGTGGTGTCCACATCGATCTGGGTGAGGAGCATCGGCGGAGGCATTGAGGAGGCGTTGATTTGCGCCGCATCGAGGAGGAGCCCAACGGCGGGCGATGGATCTGGGTGAGGAGCGCCAGTGATGGCAATGGATTTGGGCGGTCTCCTCCCCACGTGGTGTCCTCCCCACGGCAGCGTCCTCCCACAGCGGTCGGCGGCGTCCTCCGGCACCAGGTGACCTTCTAGTTCCAGGGTGGCGGTCTGCCACGGCGTCCGGTGGCGATCTTCTCCTTGGCGGATCTAGGCCCGAGCTCTGGGCTCCCGGTGGCGGTAGTGGATCCGGTGGTGCGCTGCCTCTCCTTTCCCCACCTCTGACCTTAGGTTCTCTCTACATATATCTCTATGTCTCTCTCTCTAGCATCTACCTCCACCTCCCTTTTTTTTCCACAGGTAGTGGTGGTGGCCATGGTGGTAGCGATGACATGGTGTTGGCGGTGTGTTGTGGTGGCGGCGTGGCGGCACCCGGCAGGGTGCTGGTAGTGATGTGTGGTGGCCACCAGCGGGCCCGATGGCTTTCTTTTTAGTTTTCGTGTTTTTTTCATGTGTCGAAACAACTCATGGCAAAGATGTAATATTTCTTTTATTCCAGAGTTTATTTTGCCATGCGCCGAAAAACCACATGACAAAAAGGCTTTGTTATGCAAATTGCTGCCGTGGGGCTTTGCCATGCGCCACGTCGAAAAACGCACAACATTTTGTCGTGTGTATATGGGGCTTTGCCGTGCAACCCCAGCGCACGACAAACGTGTGGCCACCTATAGTGTATGGTTGAATACTTGAATCTCTCTTCTGTTGTTCTCTCCCGGAAAATGCTCTACACATTTGAATTCCGCTTTGTTGTAGTTCTTGTCCCTAAAAGATATTTGAAGGGGGAGCGGGGGTTGAATTAGACAAACTTAATACCTTCAAGCCATGACTACCACTACTTGATCAAAATATAAAATAGATCATGCTACCTATGTGATGATTCTATTGTTGATCTCGTGTGAAACCTTCATGCATCCCAAAGAAATTTGCAACCTATAGCCAATTCTGTCAAGAATCAAGATATTGCTTTATGAAAGTAGAAGCAAACAAAGATTGCAGGTATAAAATGTGGAAATGTAAAAAGGAGATGAAAGTAAATAAACTCTCTTGACACGAGATTTATCTTTTGGTATCGGTAGGCGCTAAGCCATCCCGAGTCCATATTGTTGAAGCACTCACACAAAAGTGTTGCTTCTATGTCACCAAGTCTCTCCCAAGATGCCATTGATTTGCCACTTAGGTTCGACCACAAAGGTTCACACTAAGTCTCTCGGTCACCTTGATGTCGTCTTCACTAAGGAATTTCTCTACCAAGTGAGGGGGTCTCAATGACCATAAATGCGTTGAATTGGATTATTATTCTTTCCACATTGAGTAGGAAATTACATTACTTTCCAAGGGTTTGAATTTTTTCAGAACCTCTTGCTTCTATGGTTGAATCCCTCCTCTCCCCTTCTCTCCTCGAAAATGCTCTACGCCACATTGGAGTTCTGCTTAGTGTATTTTGTCCCTAAAATTTCTAGAGATGAATGAGGTAGTGCACTATAGTTATGAAGCCTATGGTTAGATAACAACACGTCATAACAACTAAGTAATTTGTGAGGTGGTATCTGTCGTGACACTTAGCAGCTGGGTCTGGCCGGTGGTCCCTCTGGCCATTCGCGGCAACAAAATTCAGAGTATGTATATGAAGAATTCAAAGTTCTCCCTTAGAAACAAGGAAAGGCACCATAAATCCAAAAAATGATGACTTGATCACAAACAATAAATAAAAATTTACAGTATAATAGGAAAGGGGATGGAAGAAAAAGGGAAATACAAGAATAATATCTTACTCAAGGGGCTACCATCCGGTAAAACAGAGCAAGGCAAGCATAGGAAAGAACTAACGAAAATCAGGTCAGAAACAATCTTAATTAGGGCTCGTTCGGTTCCAGCTGATTGAATTTATCCCAGATTGCTTCCAGACCCGGTTTGAATGAATCCGGCTGTGTCACTCAATCCGGCAAAGATTAAATCCGACCAATCCAATCAAAACAAACAAACACAAATGATTGACCTGGAATCAATCCAAACACAAGTTGCAGGACAACATATGTGACAATATAAAATGAGCATATGTAAACAACATAACAGAGGCTTCATCAAACATAACCATGCCGAACAGAGGCTTCATCAAACATAACCATGCCATTGTGATCTTAAACTAAGCATATGTAACATTCATCAAACATAACAGACCATTCTTGTGTAGAATAAATCAAAGCATGCAACATAATCAAACTGTTCGACACAACTAAATTTAAGTTACAACCAAAATGGTTTTGCAGCGTGTTGTCCAAAACTGGAGCAATGCTTATTGTCGTTGGGTACCACAAGCCATTGAACAGGTCTTGACACCCCTGCACAAATTTCATCATCCAAGAAGGCAAGAACAAGTCAATACATGAACCCAGTTTTATAAGCAGTTGAGATTTCAAGCAAGTCGTCTAGGATAAAATCAGGCAAACATGAGCCCCAACTGAACAACACTTTCTATTTACACTAAACTGCTGGCTTAAGGACATAGCCATATAGGTAATAAGCAAAAAATGAATAAGAAATGGCATTCTTAATTTGCACATGGGTAATGATAAGTCAGTTCTCACTTGAGATATAGTTTTAAGAAAAGGAACAGAATATATTGACATCGACCTAAAATGTTCGACATAGCTGTTAACACCAAAATTTGGTAAGGTAAGGAGTCTGACTTGTGGGTCCAACGCGGTGAGAAATCCGTCCGGAAGAAGGAAGGTTTCTTCAGAAAGATTCGGCAAAAGAGTCCGCGGTCGGCAATTCGCTTCTGTTCGGCAAGGAAACTGTTATGCTGATTTTGTGGGATTGCATGGTGACGAATGGATGGATAGGTGATCGCATTTAGAGATAAATTAGGTATCAAATCTATTCGAAGTTATCTTGTGATTTGGGTATAAATATAGACCCCGAATGTATGTAATGGTATTCGAAATCATTCTCAATACAAACCGGCTTTACGCCAAACCCTTGAGTCCTTTGTCGTGTCATCGAGTTCTTCGAGAGGGTTCATCGATCCATCGACCTCCGTAAGTACCGGCAACCTTGTATCATGTCTAGTATCATGCGGCGATTTAGATCGATGCAAGTAGTCTTGTTACCATGCTTAGTGTCATGCGGTAGATTCAAGCTTGGTTCAAGAGGGTTTCTTGTTAGATCATGAGCCATGCGGTAGGCTAAGATCTAGCTTGAAGCTAGTTATCGGCTCTATTGAATTTTGGCAAGATTCAATAGATTCATTAAGTTACACCGTGTTGCTTTGAGTTTTACTTTATGTTTATATTCATGTAACACTTCTTTTGCCCAATCTAGATTGGTTTGGATTGGCTTTGTATCTTTCAATGATCCTTATGCAAGTTGAGTTCGTAATCTTGGCTTAAATAGCACGTGGATCACATGTTCCCTGATAGCCGAAACCGAATCGATCTAGGTTGTTACGTGTTGTGGGTTTAAGCTTGCCAAATCTTGTATAAATCTTGAAAGAACTGGGTATCACGCGGTAGATGCAGGTTTTTGGGTTGTCTTGGAGCTAGTCATCCGGTGGATTAGATTTCGATTCAATCTGATAGATTTATCTCATTTGGTAATGCTCGTTCCTTCTTCATGGACCCCGATTCGGCTGTTCAGCCGTATTCGGTTACGCTTTCACGAGTAAAATATGCTCATAAGTTATGTTTTAAATTTTGTATGCTTTTAGCTTTCCATATTTAGATTGTATCATGCGGTGGATAGATCTATTTGTGGACGGTGGTATGATTTCAAACAAGTTGTATCATGCGGTGGATAGATTTGTTTGGTATCATGCTTGACGGGTTTTAAAGTATCTAGACATGCGGTAGACTAGTGCTTTGGACCTATGCATGCTTGTTTATTGCACATTTATGATCATGCTTTTACTTCATTTATTGTTTAATGTTATTTATCATGAGGATCGGTCATGGCTTTGCGCACGTGCATTTTTATCCAAATAAAGATCGATCTATCATCATGCTTACATTATCCATTCGGCTATGTTACTTTTTGCACTTTGAAGTTCCCGAATGGTTTCTAGTTTGCTTTGCGAGATAGCTCTCTATAGCTATATGTCACCTCACTTGGCTTTCTAGCCGTAAATATGGAACTATCCGGTACCACCCGACAAGTTCCACACTTTGGAATTTAACTACTTTGTCTTTTGTTAATTTTCAGGAAAAATTGACTGGCACGTCTTGGAATCTTTGCGCGTGTGAAGCCAGCTTGTTCGGCTTGTTGTGTGCTTGGCGTAAGGTGCAGATTTTACGTCAACACACTTTTTGGCACGCCTAGTGGGACCAACAGCCGAAAGTCAAGATGCCCGACATCAGTGACATCATGGACGTCTCCATCGAGGATCTCTCTCCAGAACAGTTGCAACAGCTGAAGGATGTTGCGGATCAGTTCCAACAAAAATGCTTGATGTCATTTAAAAAGAACAGAAGTGGCGTCCCATACCTCAAAAATGAGATGCCCAGGGTTCTATTGCCAGGGGAGAGTGACGCTACAACTCTGCAGGAGAAGGAGGAATGCATGCAAGCGTTTTGAGACGCCGCGGACGACGTGCTAAGCAGGCATCATAGAGCTTTCCTGGGTGTGTTCAAGCAGATGATGGTGGTTGTCTTCGGCCCGGGCATGGAGCAGGTATTCAGTCGAGCACCCCTTCAGGGAGGCAGCGTGGAGATTGGAGAATCCAGTTCGCAGCCACCATTGCGAAGCCGGCCCGGTCCGGCCTCCTCCCGCGAGTGTTGGAAGCCAAGGCGGTCCGGCCCCCTCCACGGGCGCCGGGAGGTCAACCGCTTCAACCCCCTCTGCCCGAGGCCGCGGAGGGCAGCCGATCCGGCCACCTCCACGGGCGGTACGGGTCAACCGATGCAACGGCCCGAACCCATATCGGCCCACGTATGGGGAGGGCGGCATTTGGCTCGTTTGGAGTTCCACTTACTTCCTCCTACAAGATTGCCCCAGCTAGCAACAGATTGCAGAAGAATTTGTACGGTGGAGGCTACCACGAAGTGATGAACTATGGTGCCATCGATGCTCTACCGAATCCGGGCTACGGCCCAGCTACAGGCGTACAGGAGGACGATATCCTGGTTCAGAAGATGGCCGATATGATGCAGAATCAATTCGGCCTCAAACCTAAAATGCAGGGACCTGCCTACACGCCTCCTTTCTCGGAATGGTACTACAAAGTGATCCCCTCCGCCAAGGGTAAAACCTCCGACGGAATTTACAAAGTTTTCGGGGCAGGATGACACGAGCACGGTTGAGCACATTGCTCGCTACCTGATGCAGCTTGGAGAGGCCTCATCTGAAGAGGCGTTCAGGGTCAGGTATTTCGCCATGTCACTGACGGGCCCAGCGTTCCAGTGGTTCACATCTTTGCCTCCCCAATCAGTTAGCACATGGAGGGAGTTGGAGCGAAAATTCCACGCTCATTACTTCAGCGGTAGCACGGAAAAGAAGCTCATCGATCTCACCACTCGCGCGCGAGACACAATGAGACGCCCTTGGAGTTCCTCGGGAGGTTCGGGGAAATCAAAGGCATGTGTTTTCGTTGAATCCGCCGGATGATCGGTTGGCCGACATGGCCGTTGCGGGGATGCTTTGCCGGCCGTATGGGAAAAGTCTGTTCGGTATGGAGTTTGATAACCCGGGTCAACCGTCCCAAAAGCAGCCACCGATGAGCAACCTGGCCTACGGGTTTAAGAAAGACACCGTGTTCGGCAAGCGGCACGACATAGCCGATATCTACAATCGGTTCTGGAGAAGGCCGATCAAATGGAAGACCGTGACGATGATCGGGAAGTGGCGCTGCCGAGATCATGTGGGGGAAGGAGCCGTTGACCATGAATCGGCCGTGGATCAAGCGGACCAAAGGCACATACGACTTTGACGTCACTAAAGCCGATAAGGCCGTTTGAATTCCTGGTGAAAGAAGGTCGAATCAAATTGCCTGAAGGGCATTCCATGCTTCGGCCCGATGGAGTAAAAGAGAAGCGTTACTCGCGGCTTCCATGACAGAATTCTCACTCCATCAACGATCGTGCGGGGTCTTCGGGATGAGGATCCAGAAGGCTATCCAGGAGGGTCATCTCAAGTTTGACAACAAGATGAAACTGGACGGCGACCCGTTTCCCCAGAACATGGTAAGCTTTTCTGTCAACATGGTGACTGCCGAGGAAAAGGGAAAGGTTAAGGTCTTGACTTCAGCTAGGGCAAGGCAAGATGGAGCAGTGGACCCAGAACGTCAAGTGACCTTGGAGCAGGTTCATGGAGAAACCCCCTCGCGTTCTCGGGAGTCATGTCGAGATTAGGGAGTCGTCCGGGGCCAAACCCGGGGTCACTACGCGCATCCTCCTCAACAAGTGGCGGCGCCGGCCCCTAGAGAAAGAGCGCTATCGAAACGAAAGCACGAGGAGGAGAGACGCGGGCCGAAGAAGAAGCGCGCGGGAGAGATTTGGAGCAAGACACGCGCGAGCGGGGAGCGCGCACATTGGGGGTGTGCATTCTTCGAGCACCGCCGGAACGAAGGATTGAAGCTTCATACGCTGAGAAACTGCCCTGAGTGCAGCGACAGATACTTTGAGTACAGGAAGGAAACGCCAATCGCCGATCCGTCCATGAAAAAATTGGAAGGATACATCCCAGTGTGGATCGGCATCAAAAAATTGAAATCATTGATCACCCCAGGAAGAGGCAAGCTGATCTGAAATGGGCTGATCAGGAAGAAGACGAGGATGAGTACGTCTGACAGAAGGGACAGTGGTGCCCGTCTGGTTGAAGAAAGAGTCAGAAAAGGAGGGTTCAGCGCTTGAGGAACCGCGAGTTGAAGCAAGCGGGGATCCAGAAGAGACAGGTGTGGCGTCCAAAGGACAAACCTGAAGGGTCAAATCGCTCGGCTCCGCATGTATGGTATATTTTCTGCCAAACGAGTTTATGGCTCCTGCTAATCAGATTGTGCAGGAAGAAACGTCCCTGGACGTCAATGACGATGAACAGCTTGGGGTCTGATGGCGCAACTGGTACTGGCCAAGCAAGCCACCTTCGACAAACCGGCCAAAAATCGACACATGAGGCCGCTGTACTTGAAGGGATACGTCAATGGCAAGCCATTGACCAAGATGTTTGTCGACGGTGGAGCGGCAGTCAACGTGATGCCATACACCACTTTCAGGAAACTTGGCATGGGCCCCGACGACTTGACACCTACGAGCATAATTCTGAACGATTTCGCTGGGAATCCTTCAGATACCAAGGGGTGTGTCCACGTGGATCTGATGATTGGGTCCAAGACATTTCTCACAACCTTCTTTGTCATCGAGGGCAAAGGAGCCTACAGCCTACTGCTTGGGCGAGACTAGATTTACACCAATTGCTGTATCCCATCCACCATGCATCGGCGGCTCGTTCAATGGGTGGATGACAACATTGAGGTGGTCCAAGCAGATGACTCAGTGAGCATCGCAAATATGGAACCGCCTTTACGGGAATATCGTGGGTATTGATTGTTTCTCGGGGAAAAGACCGGGGAGAAGGTCCTATTGAGCTTGTCGGCGGTGATCAACACCGATTCAAGCAGTCGGCTCTTATAGCAATTTTTAATGGATAATCCCGTTGATGGAACTGATGGCAAGTTGGAGCGAGGATTCATGTCGGCCGACAAGTTGGAGGAAGTTGACATTGGAAATGGTGACAAGCCGAGGCCGACATTTATCGCCCGCAAACTTGGAGTCGGATTTCGGGGAGGAATTGATTAAGCCGTTGAAGGAATATAAAGATTGCTTCACTTGGGATTATTCGGAGATGCCTGGTTTGGATCGTTCTATCGTAGAGCATCGGTTGCCAATCAAATCTGGTTTTAAACCATATAAGCAACCTCCCCAGAAAATCTACAAAGACGAAGTATTGGCCGATGTGAAGAAAGAAATTGAAAGGCTACTCGATGCAAACTTTATTCGGCCGTGCAGATATGCGGAGTGGATTTCTAACATTGTCCCTGTCTACAAGAAGAATGGAAAGATGAGGGTTTGCATAGATTTCAGGGACTTAAATAGAGCTACTCCTATGGATGGGTACCCAATGCCTGTTGCCGATTTATTGGTTGATGCTGCTGCTGGGCACAAAGTTATCAGTTTCATGGATAGTAATGCAGGGTACAACCAGATTTTCATGGCAATAGAGGACATATCAAAAACAGCCTTCAGATGTCCTGGTCATATAGGCCTGTTTGAATGGATAGTCATGACATTTGGGTTGAAAAATGCCGGTGCAACTTATCAGCGGGCCATGAACTATATATTTCACGAGTTGATCGGCAAAGTTGTCGAGATTTACATTGATGATGTTGTGATTAAGTCTTTGAATCATGACACGCACTTGGAGAACGTGAAGAGAACTTTGGAATGCACCCGGAAGCATGGCTTGAAGATGAATCCAAACAAATGTGCTTTTGGGGTATCAGCTGGAGAATTCTTGGGATTCCTGGTACATGAAGGGGGGATCGAAGTTGGCAAGAAAAGCATGAAAGCTATTGATGAGGTTGTCCCTCCAACCAATCTCAAGGAGTTGCAATCACTGCTTGGCAAGATCAATTTTGTCAGAAGGTTCATTTCAAATCTGTCGCAAAAGGTCTTGCCCTTTTCTCCATTGCTGAAGCTTAAGAAGGATCGAAGTTCACATGGGGTGACGAACAACAAAAGGCTTTTGATGAGATCAAGCAATATATGAAGGAACCACCGCATCGGTCCCTCCGCAGCTTGGATAAGCCTTTCAAGTTGTACGTGGCGGCCGATACCCGAACCATTGGATCGGCCCTTATTCAAGAATTCGAAGGAAAGGAGCGGGTAGTAGCGTACCTTAGCCGAAAATTACTTGATCCTGAAACCAGGTATTCGGCTGCGGAGAAGCTGTGCCTGTGTGTGTACTACTCGTGTACAAAATTTCGGCACTACTTGTTGAATGCCGAATGCGTTGTATACTCCAAGTTTGATGTAATAAAACATATGTTATCTATGCCAATTTTGAATGGCAGGGTTGGCAAATGGATCTTGGCGTTATCTGAGTTTGAGTTGAAGTTCGAATCGGCAAAAGCTATAAAAGGTCAGATCATTGCCGATTTTATAACTGAACACCGCGATCCGTCAATTGATTTGCTTGAAATTACTCCTTGGGCTTTGTTCTTTGACGGATCATCATGTGGTAAAGGTGGGGGAGTAGGGATTCTATTGATTTCACCCAGGGGTGAGATGTTTGAGTTTGCCATCCCTATCCACCCCTCGTTACAAACAATCGGTGAATACGAGGCATTGCTTCGAGGGCTTCGGTATCTAAAAGAGGCCGGGTCGTTTCGGAGGTTTATGGAGATTCGAGTTGGTTATCAAGCAATTGAACGGCCAATACGAGTGCAAAAGTGATGCCCCGAGGAGTTACTACGAGGAATGCAGAGAGAGATTCTAAAAAGCTTCCGCTAGTAATTCTACAAAGACATTCCTAGAGAACACAATGAAAAGGCGAACAAAGGCGGCTCAAAGCGCTTCGGAGTTATAGGGAAAGTCAAGAAGCGTTGGCCGTGGAGATATGCGTGCTGGGAGTGGATCTTGCAGAGGATGATTGGAGAAAAGAGATCGTTGATTATTTGGAGGATCCATCCCGAAAGGTCTCTAGGAAACTCAGGTACAAGGCCATCAAATTTGTTCTTCTGGATGGAAGTCTATTCTACAAGTCTTTGGATGGGGTATTGTTGCGTTGCCTGGGTCCAGAAGAAGCAAAAAAATGATGAGTGAGGTGCATGATGGGATATGTGGAGCACATCAATCAGCTTACCGTATGAAATGGGTCATCAGGCAGGTTGGGTGTTTTTGGCCGACGATGTTGGAAGACTGCTTTGAGTATTACAAGGGATGTCAAGACTGCCAGAGGTTTGGAAATATTCAAAGAGTTCCCGCATCGGCATTAAATCCCATCATCAAGCCATGGCCATTCGGGGGTCGGGTATAGACTTGATTGGCCGCATTAATCCACCATCTAGCAAGGGGCATAAGTTTGTGCTTTTGGCGACCGATTACTTTACCAAATGGGTTGAGGCAATTCCACCGAAGAAGGTGACATCAGAGAACATGGTTGAATTTTTCAAGGAACATATCATTTATCGATTTGGAATACCTCAAACAATCACAACTGATCAGGGGGCTCAGTTTGTTTCCCTGGAGTTTAGGGAGTTTGCCGAAAGCATGGGAATCAGATTGTTTAATTCTTCTCCATATTATGCCCAAGCTAATGGTCAGGCAGAGGCTTCTAATAAGATCATGATTAAGCTTATACAAAAGAAGATCGACCAGAAGCCAAGAAGGTGGCATTCGGTACTCAATGAAGCTTTGTGGGCTTACCGAATGGCCCCTCATGGAGCCACAAAGACATCTCCTTATGAACTGGTTTATGGGCACCATGCAGTTTTGCCTTGGGAAATACAATCGGATTCTAGGAGAGTGGTTTTGCAAAAAGATTTAAGCTCCAAAGATTACAGTGGCTTAATGATGGATGAGTTAGAGGTTTTGCACATGATCCGTCTTAGGGCATTGGAAAACATTGAGAAGAACAAGTTGCGAGTTGCCAAATATTACAACAAGAAAGTAAAAGTCAGGCAATTTGCAGAAGGGGATTTGGTTTGGAAAGCTTTACTGCCGATTGGGACCAAATACGGCGAATTCGGCAAATGGTCCCCTAACTGGGAAGGACCCTTTCGCATGGCCAGGTGGGTGCCCGGTAATGCCTACATGCTGAAAACTTTACTAGGAGAGGAATTTTCTGCTGCAATAAATAGAAGATATTTGAATAAAATATTATCCTAGTATTGAAATCGATCGTTGATCACATTGGGATTACATGCATCTGATACAGAGATCGCCGGCATTCAAGGATGAAGCCGCCTTTAGAACAAAAAATTCCTGAACAGGAGGAACGGCCAATACTTAGATGTATTGCCCTTAGCACAAAACTACATTGCGAATGCTTCTTGCAGGTTTACATCTAACAACCCTGGTGATCAGGACTACGGGGGGTGGAAAGCAGAAGGCCTGGCGTAAGAAGCGAAAGTATGATTCAATCTTTTCTTTGCTTCTTCAGCTGCTCCCTCTTCAGTTGTTCCAGGACCACCGTGACGGCGACTTGGAAGCCATGGGGATGACCATGGTTTGCTGCCTCCACCAAGCTGTCCCAAGCCGCTCTCAGGTTATTGTACCTATCAGAGACATCTGGACAGAGGAGTGGTTGTTAGGGGCAGAGATCCAGGTGTGAGCACGGAGTCAAGAAGAAGTTGAAGATATTTACCTCCCACTAGTGCCTCCAAAGCCATGCGACGCTCGCGTTCGGCCTGGCAACGAGCGGTGATGTCCCGGAGGTCGTGCTCCAGGTGTCAAACGCGGCGGCGCAGTTGATGGTTCACCCTCTGCTCGGGCGTAGCATCCTCTGCTTCAAGGGAAGAATCAGAGGAGATGTACTCAGGCATGTCTTCGGTCCCAATGATTTCCTCAGGAAGCAGATCAAGGCTAAAAGAGAAAAAAAATAGAGAGGAGGTAAAACACGAGATCACACAAGAAAGCAAAAAGCAAGTTAAAGAAAAACTCACTCTCGAATCGTGCGTTTCTTTGAGACGCTGTCCTCCTTGGGCTGCTTGCCTTTGTCCATGGCCTTGGGGTTTTCTCTTCGGAGCGGGGAGGAGATGAGAAGTGATGGATGAGTGTGCGAGTGGATTTGCGGGGCATCTCAACGGGCTATTTTATTGGGCCGAGGGAGTGCATTGGGAGTGATGACTGGCTGGTGTGCGTTATTGGAATACCAAGCGGCAGGGTTTTCCTCTCGAAAGCAAAGGGTTTTCATTTAAACAGTGCTCATGGATTGCCGAGTCGAGGATTTTCTGCGGGTATTGCGCCAAGGGGCGTCTGTTTTCGCGTGTTCGGCTCAAGCGAGTTCCCGAATACGTTTAAAGAAAATAAGATTCACGGATGCAAACACAGGGGAATCATCGCAATACAAGCACGAGGATTAAAATTCCTTTATTTATTGCCGATAATCAAATATCCCTAGTACAATCTAATCAAAGAGCCTGTTTAGCACAGACTGGGGATGAGTGAGTTCGGCAATGGCGTCGCCGTGGCCGTCGAGGCGCTCCAAGATGACCTCGATCTCGTCGATGTCCTCCGGCGCGCCGCCCTGGAAGCCGCACGGCCTGGTGGAATAATCGACGCCGGTGTGCGTTGCCATGGCGGCCAGGCCCAAAGTGGTGCCCAGGCGGATGCCGTGGGTAGCCACCTCGTCCACGCGGTTTTCCACCGCGGCGAGGCGCTCCGCCGGTGTGTCTCCGCGGGCGTTCACCTTATCAGCCAATTGCTCCACCAGCATTTTCAGCTGGTTGAGCTCGGCGTCACGGGCTGCAAAGTGCAAGGAACCGGTGATTAGTATTAAAAGCCCGATTAGATTCGGGGAGCAGCTTCCGCAGCCGTACCATCGATGGTTGCCAGCAGCTGCTTCCGCTGGTCCTCCCACTCCAGTTCGACTATGCCAGCTTTCTTGGAGACGTCTTCCAGCTCGCGCTGGGCCACCTCGAGTTCCGCCTTGAAGCGGAGAGCGTTGAGTTCCCCGTAGGGCACCGGGGAGTAGTGGTCTGACTCCGACGAGTCGCCCGGCAGAGGCTGATTGGTCGGCGCGGGAGATGGGTTCCATTGAATAAGCCTGAAACAGAGATGATCGTCAGAAACAAAAGGAAATCAAAGACGAATCGTAAAGGAAAAGTTGATGATTATTGCCTCCGACGCGCACTAGCGCGACACCCTTCCGCCTCGTCGGCGGCGCGGCGCCTGTTGTTGCTGCTCGCCATGATTCTTGGGCTTGCGCTGATTGGGAAAAGGAAGCTTGAGGTTGGCAAAGATTTGAGGGCTAAAGGCTTGGTAAAGAGCTGGGGGCACCTACGGTTTTATTTATAGGCCTGGTGAAACAGATCGTGGCCTCAGGTCGTGGCTTTAGATCGTGGCGCATATCCCAAGAAACTTGGAAGGTGGAGAGGTTTCCGTGACCGATCCGCCGTCGGGTCGTTTGGAGTTCAAGGATGAGTCGCATTTGGTTGACTGACTCGGCTAAGTTAAGGTCAAGGTGTCGTTCGGGTATGGCACTATTTGTCCACTGGTTACCGAGTGGGTCGTTCAGCGTTGCAGTCAAAGTCATGCAAGAAGAGGGAAGGTAGACTTATAAAAAGCGAATGTTGCAGGAGCGACCAGTTCGGTTACGCATGAATCAGTACAGCTAAATGTTTAAATACTTTGCAATTACATTGGAGGCGTTTGATGTTGTTTGGTGAATGTTCTCCATCAGTTCTTGGTAATCTTTCTGGGCATTGGACAGGATGGTGAGTTCTGCATCGTATTGATTCACCTCAGCTATGGCCGATGCTGCTTCCTCTTTGGTCTTCTCTATTAGTCCAGGAAGTTCGGCTATCTTCTTGTCGTCAGCTTCTATTTCCGCTGATAAGCTTTTCAGCTCTGCCTCCAGTGCGGCCTTTCTGGCAATTTTCAATTCACGGGTAGCTTGCAGATTGGCCAGGATCTCCTTATGATTTTTGGTTTGAGATTGTGCTCCCTTCACAACTTGTTCAGCTTTAGCTTTCTTTTGTTCAACAGCTGGTCGCGAAGACACATTTCTTAGAGCTCGTCTTATGGCCACGTAATGGATATCCAGACCAGAGATGGGTTCCAGTGAAATCTTGATGTCCTCAGGGAGTTCTTGGCTGACGGGCCCAAGCATTTCCTCGAAATAATCGAGATCTCTGATTTGATCTCGAGCATCTCTCTGCAACCAGGCAAAAATCTCCTTGAGCCTTTCTTGTATTTCCTCTGACAAGGTTTGCGTCCTTCCTTCTCTTGTCTCGGCAGTTGGGTTATTCTCCACTAATGAGCTTGATGATGACAGAGCTTGATCCTGAAAGAGTAACATTGCCGAGTCAGGAGTGTTGGGAAATAAAGAAGATAACAGAGTTAAGTGCGAGTGTTTACCTCATGCCTGACTTCCTGAACTGGGACAAGGTTTTGTTCAGTTTCAGGGGCAATTTCTGGAACCACCGGTAAAGGAGGGGCTCTTGGCAAAGCTGAGGCTTCTATGTGAGAGGGTGCTGGTGCAGTCTCTAGCAATTCTGAAGCTTCTGGCTGGAGAGGAGATGGATTTACCTCTGTTAAGGTTGGGGTTTATGCCTGGCCAATAGGGGATTGAACCCTTAAAGGGCTTGAAGTCTCTGGTTGGATGGGAGAGTTCATCTCTGGTGAGGTTGGTGTCTCTGTTTGAGCAGGGGGTGATTGAGTCCCTGATGAAGATGAAATCTCCACTTGAGTAGGTGGCTCAGCCCTTGGTGGACTTACGTGTTGAGTGACAGGGACATCCACAGGGTGATCCACCAATGTCTCTTCTGCAAGTACCAGATTAAGGGTAAATGCCAGTGTTGATCTTTGAGGAAAAGGTAATGAAGGTCGTACCAGTAGATGGAGCATTGGCAGGTTCTGAAGCTGAAGGTTGCTGAGTTCTAGTCTGAAATCACATAAGATGAGATTTATCAGTAAAGAGTAATTCTATGATCAAGAGAGAAGAAACTTGACCTCAATAAGGACTTTCTTGACGGATCTTTTCCTCTTGGCAACTGGAGGTGCGATCTAAGACAGGCCTTTCCTCTTGTCAGCAGTAATACTGGACAGAATTGGGTCTGTTGTGACATACCTAGCTATCAGTTGAGCCAAGGTTGGTGATTTGAATCCCAGGGCTGAGATTGGGCATACTGCATTATAAGCAATTGTCCTGGCTCGAGGGGCAGGCACTGTATTCTGCAGGTAGAAAATCAAGACCATAGTTAGAGGAAGAAATGTCTGATTTGAAAAAGGACAATCGTGTTACCTCTGAAATTGGCTGAAAATCAGGCATCAACTCTATGCAAAAAGAGTGCACAGGCTCACTGAAAATATGGTCATGGAATTCTTGCCACCAAGAGTTGAAGGTGGGATGAGCTACTGTTGTAGGTGTGAAAGGCCAGGTATAAATGGTTGGACTGCATTCATAATCAAAGACCCTTTTGGATTGCATACTCTCCTTGATTACCTCTCTGGGTTTGAGGAATTCATGCAGGAATAGTCTTGGGGGCATATGGCCACATCCAAGTTGTCGGGCCACCATATTTGGCTGATAGTATTCATAAGTGTTGTTGTTTAATCTTCCTCCACAAAATTCAGCTGGTAGAGAACATGGATGGATGTGGATATTAAAGATTTCTAGAAACCTTCCATCTTGGCGTCCAGCTTCAAAGGAGAATTCACAGGGGAGGGTTAAATTATCATTGTCCAAGTAAGGAAGCCAGAGAGGATTGGGGAAGCCTTTGAAGAAGAGCTCAAAGAGCTGGCTGACATTCTGATTAATGGGAACAGTTGAAGCAGCTTCTCCATAGGTGTGGCATCCTCTGGTAACCTGAACTTCCCCTTCATGATAGCTGGATGAAGGAAAAAACCGGGTGTTGAGGTCAATACCAACGATCTGGTGCATGTGCAGTTGCAGCCACATCTGTACAAACCACCAAGGGCCGTTGACACATGCTATCTTCTGGTCGGTGTACATTTGGGTGACGAGTTGATGAAGCATGTGGTATACACCGCCCAGAGGTATTTTCCAAGGGGAAGGCGCTTACCTCCGCCCAATTGTGTAGCCATTACAATATGATTCGAGTGGGCTCATTGGCTTTACCACGGAAGATAAACTCCGCACAACCACATGTTCAAGAATGCCCTATATTCAACTTCACCAAGGGGGGCATCTTTCATGTGATTCTCGGATATAAAATTTATATCCACTCCCTGGCTTCACTCCCGTTTGTCTTGTGGAACCTCTGAAGTCCCAGGGATGCACGGATCCTGAAATATCAAGGCCGGTAATCATGTATACATCGGCCAGAGTGGGGGACATTGGGCCGTGACCAAAAAGGAAGGCATTGACACCATTTGACCAAAAATGACAGGCGGCTATCAGGAGATCTTCGTTTTTCGGGGTCTCGGCCAAAGAGAGCTCCAAACATTGAGCAATCCGGAGGGTGTCCCAAGTTTGGGTCTTAACACTGTTGTCCGCAAGGACCCTTTTGTACCAATTCCTCCAGCCCGCAATTGGGGGCAAAGGCCAGTTTTTGAAGGCGTCCTGCCACAGGGAAGGCTTGGTTAAAGCCGCTTTGAAGGGGATTCTTTGGGATTCGGCTACTATGAATTCGTGAGGATCAGAAACTCCCACAGGACCGAGGAAATAAGACGTCGAATTGGCCTCAGTACGAATCAAAAGCTCAGTGGAAAGCTCCTGCTGGAGGAAGGCAGAGAAGAAATCTCAGGTAAAAATCGAAAAGTCAAGTGCCGAATGAAGCTTATGGAGGAGGAATTTACCTGAGCAGCTTGATTTTGACCTGCCATTGAGGATTTGAGCTCAGGAAAAGGTGATCAAGGGTTTGGATCTAGACGAAGACTCCGGCGGATTGCGAATAGAGAGAATAGGTGTTGAGCAGATTCAAGACGTTGGTGGCTGGAGTCAATTCCGGAATAAAATCACTTTTATCCCGTAATTGAAGGGGCATATGTTAACACCAAAATTTGGTAAGGTAAGGAGTCTGACTTGGGGGTCCAACGCGGTGAGAAATCCGTCTGGAAGAAGGAAGGTTTCTTCAGAAAGATTCGGCAAAAGAGTCCGCGGTCGGCAATTCGCTTCTGTTCGGCAAGGAAACTGTTATGCTGATTTTGCGGGATTGCATGGTGACGAATGGATGGATAGGTGATCGCATTTAGAGATAAATTAGGTATCAAATCCATTCGAAGTTATGCTGTGACAGGGTATAAATATAGACCCTGAATGTATGTAATGGTATTCGAAAACATTCTCAATACAAACCGGCTTTACGCCAAACCCTTGAGTCTTTTGTCGTGTCGTCGAGTTCTTCGAGAGGGTTCATCGATCCGTCGACCTCCGTAAGTACCGGCAACCTTGTATCATGTCTAGTATCATGCGGTGGATTTAGATCTGATGCAAGTAGTCTTGTTACCATGCTTAGTGTCATGCGGTAGATTCAAGCTTGGTTCAAGAGGGTTTCTTGTTAGATCATGAGCCATGCAGTAGGCTAAGATCTAGCTTGAAGCTAGTTATCGGCTCTATTGAATTTTGGCAAGATTCAATAGATTCATTAAGTTACCCCGTGTTGCTTTGAGTTTTACTTTATGTTTAAATTCATGTAACACTTCTTTTGCCCAATCTAGATTGGTTTGGATCGGCTTTGTATCTTTCAATGATCCTTATGCAAGTTGAGTTCGTAATCTTGGCTTAAATAGCACGTGGATCACATGTTCCCTGATAGCCGAAACCGAATCGATCTAGGTTGTTACGTGTTGTGGGTTCAAGCTTGCCAAACCTTGTATAAATCTTGAAAGAACTGGGTATCACGCGGTAGATGCAGGTTTTTGGGTTGTCTTGGAGCTAGTCATCCGGTGGATTAGATTTCGATTCAATCTGATAGATTTATCTCATTTGGTAATGCTCGTTCCTTCTTCATGGACCCCGATTCGGCTGTTCAGCCGTATTCGGTTACGCTTTCACGAGTAAAACATGCTTATAAGTTATGTTTTAAATTTTGTATGCTTTTAGCTTTCCATATTTAGATTGTATCATGCGGTGGATAGATCTATTTGTGGACGGTGGTATGATTTCAAAAAAGTTGTATCATGCAGTGGATAGATTTGTTTGGTATCATGCTTGACGGGTTTTAAAGTATCTAGACATGCGGTAGACTAGTGCTTTGGACCTATGCATGCTTGTTTATTGCATATTTATGATCATGCTTTTACTTCATTTATTGTTTAATGTTATTTATCACGAGGATCGGTCATGGCTTTGCGCACTTGCATTTTTATCCAAATAAAGATCGATCTATCGTCATGCTTACATTATCCATTCGGCTATGTTACTTTTTGCACTTCGAAGTTCCCGAATGGTTTCTAGTTTGCTGGCAGATAGCTCTCTATAGCTATATGTCATCTCACTTGGCTTTCTAGCCGTAAATATGGAACTGTCTGGTACCACCCGACAAGTTCCAAGCTTTGGAATTTAATTACTTTGTCTTTTGTTAATTTTCAGGAAAAATTGACTGGCACGTCTTGGAATCTTTGCGCGTGTGAAGCCAGCTTGTTCGGCTTGCTGTGTGCTTGGCGTAAGCTGCAGATTTTACGTCAACAATAGCAAATACTTGTCAGAATTCAAAAGAACATGACAAATGGATAGCAGGCATGCAACACCATCAATTGTGATTTTACAAGATAGACAAATACAAATTGTCTTGACCAAAGTAGACAATCCATGAAGTCTTCATGATAGGACACATATACAGGAATTATGACACGAACATGTATTTTGTGGAGTAGGGTCAATGTTATGTAGCAAACAAATTCAAGACACGGACAAAAAAGTGAAAAACAAACAAAAATAACTTATGGAAATTAGTAAACCTACAGCTCCCAAAAGTCTTGACAGAGAACTATGAGGCACAATTGTGCTTTATCCTGGTTAGCTGATTAGGTGACGATTGATATCCTAAACAGAAACTTCATAGCGAATCCAACCTATTCATAGAGCTGACATCAGTGACAAGAAGGCAACCTAATCTGGTGTTACATGGAAGGAACTTCTTATGCAGATGTAGTGAAACCATAGTACTTGATGCATTTCACAAGAGGGAATACATTATGAAGTGTGAAC
Organism: Cenchrus americanus; assembly: GCA_947561735.1. Lineage (NCBI taxonomy): Eukaryota > Viridiplantae > Streptophyta > Magnoliopsida > Poales > Poaceae > Cenchrus > Cenchrus americanus. The sequence continues at coordinate 37,854,872 of OX387242.1, read as the reverse complement.
TAAAACCAACACAACACAGTTTGCTTTTGGATTTCCTCTAGAAACATTGACTATGTTATCCTGGTCTACAATTTAGGGAAAAACTAAGGATACAATATCCTGTACAAGTACACATAAGACAATCTTTTCTGGGAAATAGACCAGGGAATTTACTATGGTGCAAAAATCATTGGAAGCAGATAAAAGATGTACTAAGTCGTCAAAGAACTGAAAATGATGGAACTAAGAATGAAAGTACCTGCTAGTTAGTTCATCTCATTTCTAAGCCAAATCAGTGCAGCTTCTTGATCTTCTTCACTGGCACAAATGAAAGTTTCTCTATTTTCCTTACTCTTACCAAAGACTGCATAAGCTTTGGCCTTTTTCTGCTTGCTCACATCCATTGTGTTGACAATTGAAATGCATCTTCTGATGGAGAAGTCATTACCTTTATCAGCCTCCTTATCTCTTGCTTCCTTCTCTCTTGCCTCATTTTCTTTTGCTAGCTGTGAGGCTTCATCTTGTGCTTGCTTAGTCCTCCATGCAAGGAATTGCTCCATCATTCCTTCAATTCTCGCAGCCCTACTCGGTCTTTGTCCTTCCTTTTCCAGTTTCTTTCTTCGTTTTCCACTTCTATCAACACATACAGCCTCTCTTTTTTAGCTATTGCATCCTTCTCTTTTGTACCCTCTTCATATCTTGTTTCATTTTCTTCATCATCTTCATCCAGTACCTCATGTACTTTCTGTGGGGCTTCTTCATATTCATCTCTTGTCTCATTTTCTTTATCATCAATCTTGTAAAGGGGCTCTTCATCATGTTGTGGGTCAATAGAAGTGACATTGTAAGTACCTTCAGCAAGATGTCCTACACAACACTAGTATTAGCGTATACTTGATAAACTACAGAACTTACCATCATACATCAATAGAGTTATGTAAACTACAGAACTTACCATCATACAACTCCCTAAAGCATCATACAGTGGAAAGCTAGCCTTGTTGTTATTGAATTTCTTGGTTTTAGGGAAACTCTGCACATTTGAAGAAACAATTGATCAAATACGAGATTAGCACTATGAGGTTATCCATATAACTAATTCAAGGAATTAACTTATCACCATAATGTTCTCCATGTTAAGCCGCTTTGCATCCTCGCTTCCTTGATCATCTTGTAGTCTCTCTTAAGCTGACCTTCTTTGTCCTGGATTTGTGCTTTTGTGAAACTAACATACTTGTTTCTCAGATGGAACTCATTCACCATTATGTTCCACCCTTCAGTGTTCCACCCATTGCCACTTCTATAGCCATTGTCTTTGTACTCATGGAGAATTTTAACAAGTGATTTCTCAAGAATTGAATTCCGAGACGCTCTTTGTTTTACTACATAAACAATGGTCAAGCATTAGTAACAAAATTTTCATAGCATCAATAATACAAAATTGACAAGAAAGCATGAAGAAACATTAAAAAGCATACCATTGCTGGAACCTCCACTCCTATTTGCTGCACTGCATTTAGGAGAAGGCATTTTCTTAGCACTTGTTGCTTGGACAAACGTGTGCAACTTTGGAGAACTCCTTGCCATCACATTTATCCTTGGGGAACCTTTTCCAACCATCACTTTTGAAAAAAAAAACTTATTCATCAGTTTATTACATCCATGATTATTTATTACAACTAACTCATTACAACTACCTGACTTATTAACTAACTTATTACAATTTATTCATGAATACTAATTTACATGCTACTGGTACTCAATTCTCGGGCTATGGCATCTCTTAAAGCATTGCCCTCTGCAGTGTCTGGGTCATTTTTCATCACCACCTGGTAGACACAAATTGTTCTGGATCGATAACATCCTGCAAATAATCTAATCATTCACCGTCTCCATGAAGTGAACGAATCAGATGGAGTTGAGGAATTGGTCAGGATCTCGTAGCTAGGTCACTAGTGTGGCCAGGATAAAACTAACAAATTGGTTTGCATTTGCCAACATTCACAGATCAAATTTAGAAAAATAAAAATGGGGAATGAATATCATGATCACTACTCTTTTCACTAAATTTTGCAATACTCCATACTATATATATGCAGTGGACCTAAGCACATTGTTGTAGCAGTAAATGAAAACCAGAGAATTGTGGATTTTTTTTTGGAAGAAAGAACTTGACAGTGACTTGCAAAGGTTAGAAAAGCGTATTGAATCATACAACTGCGTGAATTTCAACCTAGAAATCGAGGAAAAATTTACACAACACCTAGCACAACATCTAGCATAGAGCACCGCACTGAGATGAAAATATATCGTTCTATAGGCCATATCACATATCTGCATAAAAATGAATCACAGACCATGCATTCACGCAGCACACATGCCCGGCAACAATCCAAGATCCACATCGAGCTTGAGGAGTCAAATCGAGCTCACACATCTCGAGCTTGAGTAGTCAAATTGAGGCCGCCACCACGCACACCCTCACGGAGGCCATTCACCACCAAGAACCAGGTTCGTGCCGGCGCTCCGGCGCAAGTTTCAGTGTGTGGGGGGGGGCATGGATGGCTCTCCAGCGGCGGCGGTAACGACGACAAGACCTAGGGTTGGGGGAGAGAAGAGGGGAAGGCAGCAGAGTATCAGAGAGAAGGAGGCAGTCGCCGTCGCTGTGACAGTTGCCTCGCGCCGCCACGCCATCACCTCCCGCCTCCACGCCGACATCTCGCGCCGCCGTGCCTTCGCCTCGCGCGCCGCCAGCCTTTCCCTCGAGCTGTCACGTGTGGCGTCGGGGGACGAGGGCGTCGCGTGCATCGTGTCTGGCTGGCATGGGGGATTTCGTTCCGGGCGTGAGGAGGTGGGGATTGATTCTGGGCCGAAATGAGAAGGGGGAAATCAGAATCGGGTCCAAATCCATTATGGGCCCGGCCGAACGGAACGGCCATTCCGGTGCGGGCCAAGATTAAAAACAGTCCATTTTAATCCGCCGGACTGGGCCTTGTTCCGGGCCAATCCTGTGGAACCGAACGAGACCTTAATTGGTTTCAACTCAGGCGTCTGCTGCACTTATACTCGCCATTAATACCAGCCATTTTGTACGATTATTACAATCCTGTGTAATATCAGTGAGGTTGGTGTCGATGATTCACGATGCTGATGAATGCTAATACTCTTTTGCAGAGAGGATGCTCCATGGATAAATCGGCCACCGTGAGAACTGAAGGCATGAACATAATATCAGAAGAAAATCCATGGCCGCCTGGTACTATTGATTGTGGTAATTGTTATGACCTTATGTCCATATGACTATATATTACACCATTTACCTTAATTTCATTTTCATTATGCTTGGTATAAAGAAAATTATGGCACTGAGATGGGTACAACAGTATTTGTGTTACGCATGCATGATTTGTTCCCCTGGTTGATTCCCAGTCAATAAAGAAGTAGCCATCTCGTTACGGAATTATTCTGCCGTATATAAGGGTAAAAAGGCAACAGGATGATGTCAGTAATCAAGTGGTATAATATGATACATAAGTGCATCTAAAAAGGGATGAATAACTTGCAACCTTAACCAGGAACAATGCAGCACCGTTTATCTTTTTTTGGGGAGGTTTCCACTGTTGTGTACTTAATCATCATCCTCATAATGGCGTACATCGATCATTATAGATTGATATCTCTGGTGTCTTTGGATGGAGTCCCTCCACAAAGACTCTAGCCTGGACCCCTCACCACGCTTCGCGTGCACGACCACAAAGACCTCTTCAAGGCTCGTGAGGTGCTCGATCCCACTAACAGGACTGACCTCATACTCTGCACCGGGTGCACGAGAATCAAAATCTATGTCAAGTTTCTTTAGCATTGGCATTGCGCCAGGCTCAAATGTCAGGCAACATAAGTTGTAGCCAAATATAAATTCCTGAAGGACTGGGAATGCGTTTGAGTGGACGACGATGCTTTTCTCGGGGACCATTTGGGCTTGCAGGCGGAGGTAAGCGAGGCAGGGCATCTGTGCCAGAACTTGGACGCCATCACTCTGGAGCTGCTTAACTTGAAGACCGTATATATATGCCAACCGGTCAGCTTGCGCCATCCACTTTGGAACCTCGGGTGTTGTACTGCCTCTCCAACAATTCAGTAACTGCAGATGGCGCGGACGTGTGAAGCAATTGCTCCAGAACTGCTCGGGTGCAGAAATACCAGCATATAGCCGGCGGAGGTTACAGTTGCCCAACCTGCGAAAGGACGCAGCCAGGGTGTTATGCTTTAGTGCTCTGGTGTCCAAATCTTCTTCTCCGGTACCCCTGGGAGCCCTCAGGTTAAGGACCCTTAGATTTGTCAACTCACCGAGATCTCTGATGGTCTCGACAGAGTTCATGCTTATGTCAAAATGGTGCAGAGTTTGTAGCTTGCTCAGTTTGCCGATTCCATTGCGCAGTTCTAAAAAACTTGGCTGATATGGAAGGGTGAGATGCCTCAGTGATGACAACGAAGTAACATCCAGCGAGGGATTACTAGAATCGAACCAGATCCTTTCCATATCTAGAGTCATCAAGTGCTGAAGTTTCCCGAATTTCTTTGGCAGTTTCAAACGACAGCCTGTGGCCTTCAGGTACCTCAACAGAAAAAGGTGATTTATTCCAGATATATCAAGGCACATGGAGTTAGGTGCACCCAAGGTACCGAGCTCCAAGTGCAGCACTCGCAAAAGTTCAAACTTTGAAAGGACAGGTGCACACTTAGGATCAGGGTGGAACATGTAGTAGGACCGAACTTGTGATAGATTCATTCTTTCCACTGCTAGGTCCCTATTCCCGGTATGGATTTGATGGCTAATCCGACGAACTTGGGATGTTCCTTTCCTATTATGCAGACCATCATTGGTACTGATAAAGTTTTCTTCGGTACACTTCAACAGAATAAGATCAAGCATAAGGTCATGAACTCGACATGACCGCACTTCTCCAAGCCAAGAACGACCAGGTTGGATCATATTTCTGTTAATGAGTTCATTAAAATAGCCCTCAGCAACTTCCTCCAGATCCAAACCATGTTTCTCAGGAACAAATCCTTCACCGATCCATTGTCTCACCAAATCAACCTTTATAATGTCGTGATCTTCAGGATATGTACCAAGATAAAGCAAGCATGTCTTGAGATGATGTGGCAAGTCATTGTAGCTTAGACTTAGCACATGTCTCATCCATTCTAGTGTTGGATTTTTTTCCAGCGCAGAACCCATAGAATCCCGAATTTTCTCCCATTTCTCAACATCCTTGCCATGGGTAGCCAGAAGGCTACCAACGCTAGTAATTGCCAATGGCACACCTCCGCATTTCCTTAACATATCTTCAGATATCTCTCTGTACTGCTTAGGACAGCTGTCCTCAGTGTTGAATACCCGTTTGAAAAATAAGCTTCTAGAATCATGGTTGTTAAGCGGCTGCATTTCATACACATGTCCATGGAATTCTGAGCAACAAGCTTCAGCTACTTCTCGAATGCGTGTGGTAGTTATAATTGTACTACTTTTATTGTTCTGCAGGAAAGCGCACCGAATAATGTTCCAATCTGTGATGCTCCATATGTCATCAATTACAATTAGGTACCTGAAAATACAATAACCAAGTTAGTTTTCCTATCAGGAAAACATTCATTCTTAATTATTGGCACTTCAATGTAAGCTATGCATAGTGAAGACAGTGGCAACATGTATCTTTTTGCCATCATTATTATTACATCAATGGTGCACTTTTTCCATGTCATTAATGGTGTTTTCTTTTGTTCAGTTTTTACATAGTGCAGGGTGTTTGATTATTTCTATCGAAAATTTAATATATTTTAAAATATCCAAAAAAAGGAAAGATAGAGTCCTTCTATAATCGCAATTGCAGATTTGACATCTATTATCACTTCTGCAAATTCAGACATCTGTCAGATGACATACTCCCTCCAGTTTGGTATTGAAAGTCATTTTGATAAGCTTTGAGTCAAACATTAGGAATATAAATCATGAATAATTTTTATGCCGTCGAGATTAACAATATGAAGATCATATAAATAGAATTGTTTTGAAAATTACTTCCATAACAATATACATGTAAATCTTATATTTTTATAGAAAAGAGAAGTCGAAGTTGTGCTTTAGTGACCGTCACGCTGTTTTAAACGACTTCTAATATACATAACTGGAGGGAGTATTTGCCAAAACAACAAAAATTAGACAGGATGATTTACTTCACGTGAAGCTTCTGCCGTCTCTTAATCGAGAGAAACATTCCCTGGAGTTGGACATCGGTTGCCGTCACTCTTGAATTGTTTGATTATAATTTTTTAATATAGTGTTCCTTAGTTACTAGTTAATCTACAAAACAGATGTCACTTGCCTATGTTTTGATGGGAAAACAAATCTGACATACGGACACCACATGCCACTATTTGAGTTTCAAGAAATATTCTATTATTTAGAATCAAGTAAACAAACTAAAATCCATATTGATCATATTATACTGAAAATATTAATGTCATGTCGGACCCATATGTCATACCCACACGGCCACACCGTAGAGCATTTTGTCAATGTTTTAGAATTTGTTGTCAACGTGAACAAATTTGTCCATACCCTGTTTTAGACATGATTTTGTCTATACCCTGATTTATACTTGAGAACGATGGTAAAAATAAATTTATTTTCAGAATACATCTACATGCTACTTTCAACTTATGACTGCGTTAAGCTTTCCAGAAAAGTATGTAAATATGGCAACACAAAAGAAAAAATAGAATGCAAATAAATAAAGAAAATGTATACTAAACAAGACCAAGATAAATAGTATCATCTTTCTCACAAATAAAGAAAATCTTACTATTACTAATTGGAGGCTCCTTTTGAGGCCTTCACGTGATGCCACCTAGGATTCTAGGTGGACAGTCTAAAAAAGTAGAGAAAGCCTATAAATTCTCACAAAAAACAAAAACATCCCGACATCAATTCAACATCTCTAATCATAATAGCCATTGAATTTGTTATCTTTCTAATAAATTACCCACCTTTGCCATTGTAAAAATAGACCAAAGTAACTCCCTAAACATGTATTTGAATTGCCCACATATGCCATTATAAAAAATAATGTAAATTATCCCTTAATTTTCATGTAAATTACCCACCTATGCTACTATAAAAACAATATCAAATAACACCTTAAATTTGCATATAAATTATCTACTTATGGGCTTATTAAATTTAAAGCAACCCCTAAATATGAATCTAAATCATATTGTTATAATAAAATCTCAAAGTGCATCCATATAAATTATAAATTACTGTTTTTATAATTATTAATATATTATTTATGTCATTGTTTATATAAAAAATACTTCTCATAATGTGTGTCGTCATATACTCATATGTTCATGAATGAGAGACAAATAAGAATACCAATTTTTATGTTGTTCATTGCTTAAAATAAAGTGTTCAGTTAAATATAATCAAATACATATGGAGGTAACTAAGTGAAAAAACTGTTACTAACTAAACATATTACAATTATTAAAATATGTAATAGATGAATAAGAGCATGAGATACATAATTATAATTATTAGCTATTTCTAACTAGCCCGTGCAGAGGCATGGGTTGATAGACTAGTATATACTAATTCTTGTTGCATTGACAACAACCAAAAATAGTATCATCTTTCTCATAAATTTTACAATAGACTTTGCATATCATACTTATTAATATAGTTATCCTTGTTTCAGGGTCAAAAATACCGAAAACTATACCGTGGCCTATGGCAAATTGCAGATACTATAAAAGTCGACTTGAAGGGAGTAGTATCACTTATCATCAAACAAATGTAGTTTCGGAAAGTGTGTACCTCATATCTGTGAGGTGTTCTGTAAGGGCCTTGATCAGCTTATCCACATCATCTGACAACATATTCATGCTGTCATATCCAACTCCAGAAAGTATGTCTTTCAGAATCTTGGGTATATTAGGGCATCGAGAAACAGACACAAAGGCTATGCACTGAAACTCATTCTTGATTTTAGCGTATACTTGGTTTGCAAGTGTTGTCTTGCCAAGGCCTCCAAAGCCGACGATGGACACCACTTTAAGTTGTCCGTTATCACTTTCACCATCTTCCCTCAGCATCTCGGTGAGTCTGTCCCTTGGACCATCAATTCCCACAAGCCTTTTTGCATCTTCAAACATGGCTTGTACCCGTGGGTCGACAGGAGGTACTGCAGGGGTGGCAGCAGCTTCATCTATCTTGTACCTGGCACGGCTCTCGCTCTGCTCCACAACACGAGCTTTGAGTTCTTGAATCTTGTTGGCAATCTTGTAGTGGCCTCTGAGCTTCCTAATCTTGCTTGAGATCTTGTCAACTAAGCCATCCTTGTCACCCCCTTTGTGAAGATTGTGCATGAAGATGTCGATGCAATCCTCAATATCATAGGCCGTCTCACGAACCATGTCCCTCCACACCTTTGTTTGGGGTTCCAGCTTCTCCAAATTTGCTAGCGTCTCCAAAGCTGCGCTCATATGAGCCAGCTCACGGCTAAGGATTTCGATATCCTTGCGAACCCCCTTGAGTTGCTTGTACTGATCACTAAGCAGAATGGAGAGCTTGGAGAGAAGCGAGTTCATCACCCCAGTGGAAGCGCTCACCGCTATGCCAGCCATCTGGATCTCTCTGATTACCTCCTCTCAGCACAACAGCTGGTAGCAAGTCAGCTGGTGTGCGTTCTGGGTGGAGTGCAAATGGAGCAAAGGGAGAGTTTTCGGGTGTATCGAGAGGTTCTTAACATAAGCCCAGCATGCGAACTGGCCTGGGCCCGAAGGTCAAATAATCACAATTGTTTTTGTCCTCAAGATCCATCCTGTTGAGGCTTGCATGTGCGCCTATTATTTAACACCTGTCCATATGCTTAGACTTCCTAGATTCCCGTGAAAGTAGCATCTTTATAATCCGATGCGTGGCAAGTGTCTCAAACTCCTTGCTCTACTTTCATCGGATTTGAATGAACTGGCTTGAGACTCGATGGAGTTTCCAGGAAATGACGCGGTGGCGGTTCCACTTGTCTGGAAGCAAAAAAGTACTGGGTGTACAGGACTTCCAAGAGATGCTCCATTCGTGGGAACACGAATATTGTAGTTATTTTGTCATCTAGATTCACACCCACTTAGAAATGCTTTGGCAGGTACAAACTCCCATGACGACCCACGAGGCCATGACACAGCATTGGATTGCATTAGGAAGGGTTTCATGGACTAGCCTAACGGTGCCGGCCCTAAGATTTCAAGGGTCCTATGAACTTTATATAAATCTTATAATATATACATATTGTTTTTTTTTGCAAATTGAAAACAAATACATATATATTTTTTAATTTAACATGTTGATAATCGAGAAAATTATAGATTAAAATAGCAATATATTTGTACTTCTAGAATTTATGATGCAAAATCATAGAAGATAATTCTTTTGTCGTTACTTGATGCAAACTTCAGAATTGAGGTAAAGACAAAATGCCCACAAGATGCTCCAAAAGCCCACATGAGACGTGTCTTCGGTACGATGGCATCCAATGCAAAAAGAAGGTGAGAGCAACTCCAACTGTTTGGCAAACCAACTTAGCATCTATCTAATTTTGGCAAAACAAGAAAATTGGCCTCCAATACTTTGGCAAACCAACTTGAAAAACTTGGCAAAACTCACCTCCCCACGCGCATATATGCGCACGCGGATCGTGGTTGCCATCGGCGTTTCCTTGTAGGTGGGAGGGTGAAAAAAAAATAAAGAATAGAGAAGGATTCTTGATGTAAGTTTCAAGAGGTGGAAGGACATAAACATAATTTTATTTCTCTCAGGATTCCTGATGTAAGTTAGATCTGGATTTGGCAAGTGGATTATGCCAAACTGTTGGAGATGGACTCTTTTTTTTACTTGGCATATCTTTTACAAGTTGGCAAAACACAAGATTTCCCAAGTAAAATTTGGCAAACTCTTGGAGTTGAGATCGATTAGACGTGAGCATCTCCAAGAGTTTGCTAAATTTTAGTTGGCAAATCTTGTGTTTTGCCAACTTCTGAAAAGATATGCCAAATAAAAAAATCATCTCCAACAGTTTGGCATACTTCACTTGCCAAATCAAGATCTAATTTACATCATGAATCCTGAGAGAAACAAAATTTTATTTATGCCCTTCCACCTCTTGAAAACTTACATCAGGAATCCTTCTCTATTCTTTATTTCTTTTTCACCCTCCCACCTACAGGGAAACGCCGATGACAACCACAATCCGCGCACGCATATATACGCGTGGGGAGATGAGTTTTGCCAAGTTTCTATTTTCGCCAAGTTGGTTTGCCAAACTGCTGGAGACTATTTTCTCTTATTTTGCCAAAATTAGATGGATGCCAAGTTGATTTGCCAAACTGTTGGAGTTGCTCCGCTCGTGCAAATTTAGCAAATTCAGTGGGGCGGTGGGCCTTTTCAAGACGACCCCAAACTCCACCTTGTTCCTCGATGTAATGTTGTTCTTGTTGAAATAATAGGCGATTTCCAGATTATATTAAAACCATAATATAAATAATGACAAAGTTAATAACTAGATTAAGCATATCACAGATCATGGCAACTAGTGTAAGCACAACTCGTACACTAGACATATTAAACATGCAGATCAAGCAGAACAATAAAACTAGATTGCAAGAATAATACATGCTGCTGGAAGTTGCAGATGACAACGTGATGAAGAGATTCCCGAAAGCGAAGTTGGGATCGTCCTGGTCGCTGTCACTGTCGTGGACCAACAGCAGTGGAAGCCTTCATTAGCCCGACGAAGATGACGCCGGGACGCAGCGCCCCTAGATCTTGTCAGAAGACGAGCCGTGACGAAGTTTGGGAGCAGTCGCGCGAAAAGTGCTTCCCAAAAACCTTATTCACCTCCTCACGGTTCTGAAGACCTGCTCGCCCGGTCATAGGTGCATGCGAACGATCGGGCTGGAGTCTTGGTGATGGCGATGCAGTAGAAAGCAGAGGCAGAACTCTAGTTGTTGATTTGGTACGTTTTTAGCGTGGCCGGTGGTCTGCTTATATAGTCCGGGAAACGGATCTCGTGAAACACAATCACGAGTAGGACTCTAAGTTGAGTCTGTTTAGGACTCAGCAAATCAAAAGACCAAAAACTAAAACTGCAAAAGGAGACCGTGCTCCCGTAAGGCGAGAAGCCGGATTTCGGCGGACCATTCACGCAGGTGTCGTGCGCCCGCGCCCAACCCCGGCTAGCGAGCGTGCACGTGTGGATTTCCTTTCTCCTCATACTAGTATTTAGAAGATGAGAACAAATTCCATATATAAGTTGGCTCCCTCCATCTTCCACTAGCAAGGTGGCACTAAAGGATTCCACTACTCACCTATGCACTCATGTGTATGGGCCTTTAAGATTTATTTAGGAATTTCTGAATTAATTGTTGGGCCAAGCCCACACAAAATTTAACAATTCCCCACCAGATATCAAATGCCCATTTAGAGATTTGCCTGCTGTTCGATATACCAGTGTTTCGGCAGAGATGTTAAGTTGAACTTCTGCCTAGAACTTCAAGCTACACTTATTCACAACTTGAACAATGGACTACGTCTTGAATTGCAAGTTTTGTGCGAACAAGCTTTCCTCAAAGCCAAACTAGTACTTGGCTGCCAGTAGCCTTACCCCGTGGTGGAGCATATACGTCATACTCCTTAGTCTCTTCATGAGTTTACTAGAGATCACCCAAGTCTCATAGACTGCGACGTTTAACAATCAAGCTCATATAGGTATGTTCTTTCAAGAATGCTCTGTAGCACATCTTCACTTGTTCAAGTCAACATGACATATTAAGGCATCCTTGCCAACCTACCTCACAGTGCCTCATTGCTCCGAAAGTATTGCATCTTCACATAGAGGGTTATCATTATACTCTCCTCAATTTACCAATAGCTTGTTTCTCCCAGGTCCTTAGTCACGGGATCTCCGATCAAAAAGGTTGGGTTACTACTACTGTAAACTCACATGGGTCTCATACCCATTTCCCTATATGCAATTTCTATCACATTCCGTGATAGCCCTTTTGTAAAGGGATCTGCTAGGTTTTTGTCTGTTTGTATATAAGATACAGTAATAACTTTAGAGTTTCTCAACTTCCTGATATTCTTCAATCGTCTTTTAAGGTGTCTTTTTTACTTCGCATTATCTTTAGCACTATTTACTTTAGTGATTAATGTTTGATTATCACAGTTCATAAGGATAGTCGGTATTGGTTTTTCAACCACCAGCAAGTCAGACAAGAGCTCACGCAGCCACTCTGCATCTGCAAATGTTGTATCCAAAGCTGTAAGTTTAGCTTCCATGGTTGATTTGGTCAAAATATTCTGTTTGCAAGACCACCATGACACTACGCCACCTCCAAGGGTAAAGACATACCCACTAGTGGCGTAGATTTGATCAATATCAGAAATCCAGTTCGCATCACTATATCCCTCTAGCACAGCTGGGTGTCCGGAATAGTGAATCCCACAGCTCATCGTACCTTTAAGATAACGCAAAACCCTTTCTAGTGCATGCCAATGATCATCACCCGGGTTGGACATGTACCTACTCAACTTGCTCACAGCAAAAGAGATATCCAGTCTAGTTGCGCTAGCAAGATACATGAGTGAACCAACAATTTGAGAATACTTCAATTGATCTCTGGTATCCTTCATGTTCTTTCGCAATGTCACACTAGAATCATAAGGTGTTTGTTGACACTCTCTAGCATCGCACCGGGTTTATATCCCCGGCAACGACGCCAGAAAGCTTGTTGGTATACAACACGATCACAGATAAATCTGCAAGCGCACGAATACCGATGTAGCTTTCACCCGGGAGTATTCCAAGGTATCGATTTCATCGGGGAACGAGAAGTACTCTAGAATGAAGTTGCGGATAAAAGGATGATGACGAAGAAAAGTGAGATGAACGATAGGAGGGCATAGAGGGTACTTGATACGGGAACTTCGGGTCTCTCAACTAATCAAGTGATTAGGATATTACTTGCACTTGTCTTGATCGGGGGATGCACACTCCGGCTACGGAAAGGGATGAGAAGGGAGCCGTTACGCACACCACTCTTATGGTGCCTACAGGACTAGCCACTCTCACATGGTGGAATACAGAGGTCGGACGGGGCTGTCACTACCCGCCGGTTACCACAAGCGGTCCGTGGGGCTAGGTGTATTTCAAGGTAACCTCAAGTCTAGGCACCGCGCCTACACTATCGATCACTACTTCACTCGGCGCTCAAGCAAAGCAATCACTCAAAGCAAGATAAACTTACTATGAAATGAACGAGAAACGAAAAGACAAAGACAAGAAATAAATAATGCTTAATTAATTAGAGGAGACCAGAGTTGCCAAACAAGACCCAGATGTAGCTACTAGAAGAGGAGCTGCATCCGCCGAGGCGCGAGCTAGAGGAGGGGCCGACACTCCGGCTCCTCCCGGAAACTATCACCTCAACTCTCTCCCTATTTTCTAACTATAATGGCAGCACTTCGCTTCTTCAAGGCTCTTTCTCTTATGTGTCTTGAAGTGAGGAGAGGAGTCTCTCGGCCTGTTCGCCTGGCTGGTGGCTGGTGGCTGGTGCTGATTTTTTCTTAGAGAAAAGTACTGCTGGCTGATTGTTGGTGGCTGGTTTGTTCCGAGAGAAAAGTACTGCTGGTTGGTGGCTGGTGCTGATTTTTTCTGAGAGAAAAGTACTGTTGGCTGATTGCTGGTGGCTGGTTTGTTCTGAGAGAAAAGTACTGCTGGCTGGTGGCTAATAAGTCAAACGAACATGGCGTTTATTTAAGGGGAAGGAAACTTGGGAGTAAGCACCTCCTCTCCTTCTAGGGGAAGATTCCCTCTTTCTTGGGCTCAAATCGACCTCCCAAAGGCAGTGGGCGCGCGTGATGGAAGAAACAACCGGGCAAAAACCGGCTTTCAAGGCGCTGAACCTGGCCTGAACCGGCGCCTTGGTCGCTGAACCGGAGCTAAAAAGGAAAAATCCTCAGGCAAACCGCGGTCAACCGGGGAAACCATTTTTTAGCTAGTTAAGCCAAGATAGCTAGTCTCTTGGGGTTGCTCTTACGAGAAGAGATTTAGCTAGTTTTGTTGGAAGAAGAATAAATGTAGGGATAGAATTTTAGTTAAATGACTAGCTAAATGTGATTTTGACTAGTCTGATTTAAAGAGTATCTTGGAGTTTCTCTAACCGTACAGATAATATCTATTCGCCATAATTTTTGTCCCTAAAAGCCTGAATAATCAAAAGAATTGCTGTACGTGGAAGCTATCTGTCTGATACCGTGATACTTAAGCAGCTGGGTGACCCGTACCATCTTCCGAGTAACAAACTCAGAATATGCAGAGGTATGTTCGCAAACTACTACGACGGTTGTCCACAGATCAAAACGTCTGTGATAAGAAAATGTACATAAACACAATTCCAGTGTAAAGTACAGAGCCTTCCAAATGTGATCTCACAACTCACATCCTCAGTCCTAATGAGTAAATCAATTATTGAGAAGGAATAAGAGCAAGACTGCAGTCCTGTTCTCAGAACAAGAAGTATTTAAAGGTGTACTCCCTTCTCGCATACAAAACTAGGCGAGCCACCATAATAATAATACAGGTAATTAAACAGAATAAGAAGGGTTACTGTCATCCGGTAAACAGAGCCAGGCTAGAGTTCAAGCAACAAACATGGCTACTGATATCACAAATCATAGCAAACTTTTATAATGGCACGTAGGCAAAAGCCTCATCTCCCTCGTCCTCTCCCTCTCCGGCAGCGGCTTCGAGCAAGGAGTGCGCAGCGGCAGGGAGCAGGCCCCCGACGGGCCTCGCGGTGGCTAGCGAGCGAGCCGGTGACTGGCGGGGCGTCAGTAAGGATGCATGCAAGCGCGCCGGCAGGCTGCCTGCCGGACACCCACCACGCCCACCTGTGAAGATTGTGCATGAAGATGTCGATGCAATCCTCAATATCATAGGCCGTCTCACGGACCATGTCCCTTCCACACCTTTGTTTGGGGCTCCAGCTTCTCCAAATTTTCTAGCGCCTCCAACGCTGCGCTCATATGGGCCAGCTCACGGCTAAGGATCTCGATATCCTTGTGACAATTTTTCCTCCAACTAAACGAGGGCTCGCTTGATAAAACTCTCGCTCGGCTCACATGGACTCGACAAAGGTGGCGGCACAGAAAACAAGGCACATACTCCCTCCGTTCTCAAAAAACTGACGTTTAGGACAGCGACACTGTCTCCAAAATGCAAGTTTGACCTCTTTTTATTATAAAAATATTTATCGAATAGTGATGTATGTATACTTTTATGAAAGCATTTTTGAAGTCAAATATATTCATGTAGTTTTCACATTTGCAACCTCAACAACTTAAAAGTTATTGATGATTTATATTCGCAATGTTTGACCCAAACCTTGTCTTAAACGTCAGTTTTCTCCGAACGGAGGGAGTAATTGAACAAGGTGGAATCTTTGTTTCGTCATTGCTCAACGTCACATTCCTTTGATGGTCTTCTGTGCTACTAACTCTGCTTTACAATATGTGCGTATACAAAAATATCTCGGCTAACGTGATCCCTCGGATGAAGTCCTGCACTATGCATATTTTTGAAAAATCCTGCACTATGCATATCATGTATCTGATTACACCCTAGTTTTGATTTCAACTATGGTCGATGGCTCAATGCATAATTTTCAGTAGCGCGCTCTGTTATGTTGTGAGTTGCTGGATGACCATCTCATCCTTTTGGTACTAAGAATGTGGTAAGAGTATGCATCTTGTGAGCCTGAGTGAAGATTCTGTTTTTTTCTTCCGACAAATTACAATAACAGAAGAAATTGCGGCCAAGAAAATGGTACGAATTATGCAACTGCCATCAGCAAGGTTGTTCAAGAATCAGGGAAGAAGATTTATCCATTTCAATGTTAAAGAATCTATTACACATGTGTAAAAAATCATTAAAAGAGATGCAACCAGTACAAGTGCAATCTGGACATTTTTCACATCAACCACAATAATCCAGTGTACAATTAACACTCACTTTTGCATCCCATCATCTAGTTCACTTCATACCTTGTTTCTTCACATATGAAACAAATCATGATTCATGTACAGTCAGGAATTCAGGATTAACACAAGAATACAATCTGTAGCTTGCACTTGGTTCCTACGTCCAGCACAAAAGCTTGAATGTTGAAGAACAAACATACAATAAAAAGTTTTTTTCCACAAGTATCAGAATTACATGAGTACAAGAAGGGTTTAGCAACCATAAGGTAGTCCATGCCATAGTGAAACTAGCTTTTAAGACAAATTTACACTGTTACACTGCTACACTTCTTTTGTTTTTTACATTTTACAACACACAGAACATTACATATTCACCTTCAGATCAGCAGACCTCTGAATACAGACATTTAGTGTTAGTTTGTTCGATTTGCAAAAGGCATAAGGAACTAAAAGGAAAGCTTCAGTAGGATGGAGACCTTGCCACTCCCTCATATTTTTCACAGAAGCCTTCAATTGCAGGCTGTTTTCAGTGTTTGCCTTGCTAGCAGCTCTCATTTCGTAGATGAAATTCCAGATCAGATTGTCAGTCCTTCGACAACCAACTGAAAGCGCATGGCCAAAGGGCAACACGTTCTTGTTGACAAGAAGGAATAGGTGGTCATCCTCTGCTAGAAGAACTAGGAAAGGAACTGACATTTCCATACTCACTTCGAAACACTGACCATATGAGAATCGCAGGCTATCACTAGTATTATGGTTTGTAAGGAAATGTCCTGACCACCATCCAGTGAATCCTTTGTACCCACAACCAGGAATAGGACAAGTTGAAGGAGAAAAAAAGCAAGATTCTTCATGAGCATGTCTGTGCGAATAACTGACCAATTTCCTACAGCCCCATTTGGCATATGAGCAGGAGGACTTCACTGACTCAATAACCTTTTCCAGTGCAATGTTTCGTGCAAAGTTAGCATCATGTGAACAAATGTGGCACTTGTTGTTGAGCCTGTACCAGCAGGAAAAGCACGCTACATGGCCATTTTGGCACTGGAAAATACAGAAACAAATGCGGTCATTTATGCGCAGCCTCAATGTATGACTCCTATGATAGTGCTTGATTAAGAGAACCCATACAGCATGGGCCAGCTTTTAGTTAAAAACATTATCACTAGTGAATGTAGAGAATCAGATCAAATGATCTTTCCAAATTTAAACAATGATTTTGTAGTTTTGAGAAGCCAAAAACAGATATAGAACAGTGGGAAAAAATACAAATCACTATGCAAACAAGAAATTGCCATTTTTCTGTTGCACACAATTGTAATCAAGTTTGGTAAAAACATACAGTCATCTGCTGCAAAATAACTCTTGAACACAATTTTAGAGATCTTTTGAGAAATTTTCAGATACATGTAGCTTAGCTCACAAGATTCTAAACAAAAATTATCCTTCACATATACATCATCCTAACATACACAGATGATGTTCTATCATGGCCAATCCAAATGCCTGCTTGCAGTAAAATGCCAAAGAACAGCAATACTATGAAATGATAACATCCATATCAAGTACATAAGCAAACAAGATTTTGATTCTGAATTATTCCCTGATTCTAGAGGATAAGTAGAAAGGAAATAATCTGACACATTTTATAACCACATCTATTGGGGGTAATAAGACATGCGCAATGCATGTCCGGAAAAAGTCTACTTCACCCCCAACCTATTGAGGGTTGGAACACATCACCCCCCAACCTATGAAAATGGATTTTTTTTACCTCCTGAACTTTCTAGAACAGGACAAATCACCCCCTAAAGCAGTTTTGAAAAATCATAGTAAATCACAGAAAAATCATAAAATGGAAAATCCAATTGTGTGGTACATCTACACAATGAACATATAATATGGTATATTTAGTACATTTTTCTACAATTATGGAGAAAAGCATAGATATAAAGTTATAATAAAAAATATGTACTAAAGCATTCCATATTGTATGTTCACCGCATAGAACTACTAATTTGAAGTCCAACACAATTGGATTTTCCATTTTATGATTTTTCTGTGATTTACTATGATTTTTCAAAACTTCTTCAGGGGTAATTTGTCCTGTTTTAAAAAGTTCAGGGGGTAAAAAAATCCATTTTCATAGGTTGGGGTGTGATGTGTTCCAACCCTCATAGGTTGGGGGGTGAAGTAGACTTTTTCCATGCATGTCCTAAGAAAAACAACAGAAACTCTGCAGCAGAAGTACTATGTGTTAGTGGTGGTAACTGCAGCATACTATAGCTGAACAGAAATGTGATGTAAAAAGCACACCAAGCATCCCAGTGAAGGTAGGAAACATCGCCCCAGTAAAAGAACATCCTGGCCATGGTTTAAAACTAATTACTTACCCACAGGCCACAGTGATAACTAAGATATCTGATCTTCAGAACCTTCTCAACACTTGTGTAGCGAAAGTGTTGTGAACTATATAGTTCAGAATTGTAGAATATTGCTTAGTTAATTTACCTAGCTAACACAGACTGCAACTAATTAGAAGCTTGAAAGTTTGTGGGAATTTATCATAGTTTATTTAGCTTGTTACAATGACCACAGATAATGAGAAGCTGGAAAGTTTGTGGAAACTTGTCAGAAGAGCAATTTCAGAGCAAAAATTTCAGCAGGATTAAGCAGCCCATTTACTTCAATTACTTGACATGCTGTCATGGTTGCTCAAAACATCAAGGATATGGATGAAATTTTCTTTTAAGGGTGCTGCATGCACAATAGTAAGTCACCTGCTCTGCATTCATATGTTGTTGTCTCCATCCCTATCTCCAATCTTGTAATAACAAATTGTTGCTTCTTAGTTTGTACAGTTCATACCAAACATCTTTCGGGATAACTAAGATAATTACCATATTACCCTACCATATTACCCTTTTACAGCATATTACAGTGCTTAGACGATCAACATATTATGTTAGCATATATAACTGACTCTAGATGAGGACACACATATCATAAAACATAGTCGCCCTGGGTGGGCAGCACCTCTACTGGGTGTCCTACCACTGAGCTACAACCTCATCTGCATCAAAATGATTTATTTAAGAAACTTCAGGAATTTAAGGCACCCTTGTAGCATAAGATCTTTATTAGCATGTAAGAATTTCATCCTGAAATGAATCTATTGAGAGGAAAGAAAATGGCTAGGTGCAAACACTGCAACATGTGTACTGCACTAAAACTATATCCTTTACAGCACAATTTGCACTGAATATTTCAACTTAAATTTGAAGACTAAATGCAATGTTTAGCTGTATTCACATTAACCATTCAGGTCTCCTGGTCTCTTATCACCATCAATTACGACAGTCGAACAAACCAAGAGAAATAAGCAACCGATGTGTTCAATCCTAGACAGCACCAAAAATCAAGCAACGCAGGTGGTTCTGGAAAGGGAGTTAACTACCTGGTAGAGGGGCGGTTGGAGGGGCTCGAAGCAGATGGTGCAGTCGAGCACATCCGGGTCGATCCGCACGCTAATCCCATCAGCCTCCCCGCCAACAACCGTCTCCACCGCCTTCCTGCCGCTCCCTTCGGCGCTCTCCGCCCCCACAACCTCGCTTCCCTCCTGCTCTCCGCCCCGGGCCGCCAAGATTCGGGCTTTCGGGGGTCCCCCACCGGCGGCGGCCTCCGCTGGGCCGTCCTCGCGCTTTCTCTTCTCCCCACCGGAAGCGGCGACGGGAGGGTCGTCGTCTGCGTCGTCGAATGAGAACTTGGCCATGAATTATGGGGAATTGCGATATGCAGAAGGTGGAGAGCCGGAGAGGGCGTGGACGGCAGAGGGCGGGCTTGAGGCAGCGACCGGTGGGGACGGCGGGTGGGGTGGCTAGCCGGCGACACCGGCTTGGACGCTGAGCGCAGGCGGGGCGGGGCCGCTTGGGGGCTGAAATGGCGGAAACTGCTTGATTGCCCCACCTGACCAACCTCCATACTCCATTTCCCGTTAAAAACATATCATGAACTTTTTGTCACTATTTTGAACGGTATGATATTTAATAATAAATTTTGTCATTAATATACAAAATCATATAAAAATTAATGATGTAAAATTCATAAAATATTTTTAATATAGATAAGGTACCATCTTGCAAAGTTTCAAATTAAAAAACAACTTATGAATCAAGAAACAAAATTAACAAATTACATTATCGGGCTAACTTGTAACAAATAACATTGTATAATTTGAACCAAAATGATTTAAGGGTTATATGAACTTTTGTTATATTGAAGAGAAATTCATAAAATATATTTTTTAATATATATATATATATAATGATGTCAAATACCATCACACAAGTGAATGGAGAAACAAAATTAACAAATTACATTACAAGGCTAACTTGTAACAAATAACACTGTTTAGAGAGTATAATTGTAAGGAATCGGATGCTCGTTAGCCTAAGAGGGGGTGAATTAGGCAACTTAAAACCTTAACCTATGGCTTCACTATTTTTACTCAAAGATAAACTAGAACATACTATCTAGATGTGCAACTAGGGTTGTTCTAGTGTGAAACTCCCATCCCAAAACAAGGTTTGCAACCTATAACCAATCCTAGCATGATACTACTCTAGGAAAGTAAAGTCAAGCAAAGATTGCAATAGAGTAAATGCGGAAACGTAAAGGGGATGAGAGGAAGAAACCCTTGACACGCGATTTATCCCGTGGTATCGGTAGGCACTAAGCCACCCCTAGTCCACGTTGAAGCACTCACACAAGAGTATTGCTTCCCGGTCACCAAGTCTCTCCCAAGAGCACCACTTGACTCGCCACAAAGGCTGGCCACTTAGGCACTTGCCAAGCTCCCTTGGTCACCTTGATGCCGTCTCCACTAAGGAGCTTCTCCACCAAGGAAGGGGGTCTTCACGTCCCCCGCACAAAGTGTCCTCGCCGCTTCACACCAAGCCGGAGGGTCGATGACGATTGCCGATGAGCCACTTAGGCCCCAAGGCTTCCGGTGAACCCTTTACAACTTGATCCACTCAATAATCACCTCACAAGGTTGGCACAACCTTGTACTCACTCAGCTCTAAGCTAAGCCTAGCACTAAGCACATACACGAAGCATATGCAAGTCTAAGGATGAGCAATTAAGCACTTGGATGGATTGGATATGATCTTCAATGTGTCTTGAACTCCTCTGCACTTCCACACAATCCAACTACCTCAAATGGGTGAGTGAAGGGGATATAAATAGCCCAAGGCATCAAACTAGCCATTGGCTAACAGCCACTGAAAAAGGTAGCGTCGGATGAACCGATGCTAGATTTTCCACGGCGTCGGTTCATCCGGTGCCCCTCCCACGTCACATAGTCGTTGAGGTTCTCTGACACAACTGCTCCGACGCTATGCACCGACGGTGCGTCAGTTCATCCGGTGTTGAAGACTCTGCGCTCAAGTCGCCTCTGTTAGCTTCCACTCGACCGTCGGATAGACCGACGCTTCATCTTGACCAAGGCGTCGGATCATCCGGTGCTGAAGGCTTCATCTTGGCGCGTCTCTGTATGAATTCAAACTGAGCTCGGATAGACCGACGATGTCCCCACTCAGACCGTCGAATCATCCGGTGCTACTGTCTTCGCTGCTCTTCCTCTGCAACTCGTCCGGCGCTACTAAATAATGGACCGTCGGTTCATCCGACGGTACCTAGGGTTTCACCCTATGTACCAACACGTCCGACGATTGCACCGACGCTTGCTAAATTGATATTGTCGGTTCATCCGACGGTGTCTTTTCTTTTCCTTTTCTTGCTTGGTTTTGACCCTTTATTTTCTCATTTTGGCATGTGGTTTTCTTGCATCCTTGGGACCTAGAGGTGTCTACAAAGACATGCTAAAACAATATGGTTAGTCCCAATGATCATGTTGTCATGAATCACCAAAATCAAACTCAAACTAATGGCATATGAGGTCATGTTCGCTACAATAATTTGAACCAACATAATTTAATGGTTATATGAACTTTTGTTATATTGAAGAGAGTAATTAACAAAGACACCCAAGTGTGGAAGAGACAAGACAGACGTAATATTTATATTTCTTTCTGTAGTAAGTTATGGCAATTAGAGAGCTGGGTAAAGAAGTGGGAATGAGCTATTGAATAATAGGAACAGAATATGAGAACATAGAGACATTTTAAAACAGTAAATTGTACTTATAATACACAAATGAGTGGGTGCAAATTGATCTAACAATTTGTAAAATACTCAATTTAATACAAAATGATCAGGTGAGTGCTTTTGGTTGGACTTTTAGCTATGGCTTTTACCCTCAAAAGATAAAAGCTCAACCAAAGAGCTCAAAAGCCACAAATGATTTTGCCCAAAGCAACTTTTACTATAGTACAAATGCAAAATCATCTCAACCTTTGCTCACGGGCTTTTGAGGCAAGTAGGGACAAAGCAAAGATTGCCGGTATGAAATGCGGAAATGTAAAGAAGGATGAGAGAAAGCAAACTCTTTACAAGTGATTTATCCCGTAATATTGGTATGCGTTAAGCTACCCCTACACATTGTTGAATCACTCCACACAAGAGTATTACTTCCCGGTCACCAAGTTTCTTCTAAGAGGATTACTTGACTTGCCACAAAGGCTCACCACGGAGGCAGTCATCAAGCTCTATTGGTCACCTTGATGTTGCCTCCACTGAGGTCCACGTCCCCCGCACAAAGCGTCCTCGCCACTCCATACCAAGCCGGAGGGTCGAAGACTTGCCGGAGAGCCACCTAGGCTCCGAGGCTCTAGCGCACCTTGTACAACTTGATCCCCTCGAGAATCACCTCACAAGGTAGGCACATCTTGCATCTCACTCAAAGACTAAGCCTATGCTAATACCACACACTCTAAGCATGTGGAAAGCCTTTGGATATTCACTTAAGCGGTAGGATGGCATAAATGTGATCTCCAATGTGTCTTGCACTCCTCCGTACTTCAACTCACTCCCGGCAATCCGAAATGGGCGAGTGGAGGGGGTAGCCTAAGGCACTAAGCTAGTCATTAGCTAACGACTACCGAAAAGAATACTATCGGACGAACCGATGCTTGCTTTTCTAGGTCATCAGTTCATCCGGTGCCCCCTACACATCACCTAGTCGTTGCAACTCTACGACGACATTCATCTAGCACATTGAACAACGTTCCTCTCGCTCGATCATCAATTCATCTAGTGCTTTGTCGACTAGACCTCCAAAACCTCTCTCGTTTTGGACCAAATAATTATCAGATATACTGACGATTGACTTTGTTGCACCGGCGGTTCATCCGACGCTTCTATCTTCAGCTAGTTTGTCTCTGGCATTCCAGCGGATTTAGAAACCAGTCCGTCGGTTCATCCGACGATCCCTGTTGACTTGAGTCTTCACGCGATGTAAGTTCATTTGACGCTTACACCGACACTTTCTTCTAAGTACCATCGGTTCATTCGACAATGTCTTTTTCTTCTCTTTGCTTCTAAGTACCATCGGTTCATTCGACGGTGTCTTTTTCCTCTCTTTTCTTCCCTTTGATCTTGCCGCCACTTAGAGTTAACCGATGGTATGTTAGTTTTGGTTGTGGTTTCATTCATGGGACCTCCAATGCCTACAAAGACATGCTCAACCACAATGGTTAGTCCTATCACTACCGGAATCCGCGCCTGTGCCGAGAGCGCGATCCTCTCAGCACAGGCCTGATTGCTCTCGGCACAGCCTGTGCCGAGAGGGAGCTCTCGACAGAGCACTCCCGCACCGCCGGGCCGGCCAAAGGCCGCTCCGCCGTGAGCCGGGGCCCATGTGCCGAGAGCCTACTTAGCTCTCGGCGAGCAATTTTCATAAAACAAAAAAAGAAAATCCAAGGGCAGCGGGCCCACCGGCCGGCCGCCGTGGCCCCACGCCGCCGCCGTGGCCCCACGCCGCCGCCGCCGACCACCGACAACACCACCGGCCACCGCTCGCCGCCGCCGCCACCACCACCACCCGCACCATCACCGCCCGCCACCCGCAACACCACCACATCGCAAACATCGGCACCACCACAACCGTCACCGCGCGTCGCCCGTTACCGGCGCGCACCGCCACCGGATCTAGAGCCATAGGAGATAGAGGGAGGGGGAGAGAACCTCGGGAGGCACCACGCTCGGATCCGCCGGCGCCCGCGCCCGCAACCGGCCTATCGGGGGAGCCGTGCCGGGGAAGCCGCGCCGCGCCGCGCCGGGGGAGCCGCGCCGGGGGAAGGGGAGGCCGCGCCGGGGTCGCCGTGCCGGGGATGCCGCACCGGAAGGGAGGCCGCGCCGGGACGGAGGAGCGCGGCGGCCGTATCCGCCTCCACCGCGCCTCACCCCGCCGCCGCTCCCCGCCACAAGGTGAGGGCGAGCGAGAGGGGGGAGAAGGGGAGGCGCGCGGGCGGGCCCGCGGTGTGGACGGTGCCCGGCGGCGTGGACCGAGAGAGAGAGGGGGAGGGAGTCGGCCGGCGGCGGCGGTCGGCCGGAGAGAGGGAGGGGCAGGGGCGACGGGTTAGGGTTAGGCGGGGGCGGGGGTGTTATATATGGGAGAGAGGAAAATTGGGCCGGTGGGCTGTGTTGGGCCGGTGGTGGGCTAGATCATTTCTTTGCCGAGAGCCCACCATCCAGGCTCTCGGCAAAGAGAGCATTTTCATCAAATTAAATATCAAAAATAGCAAAAGAATGTAAAAAAAATCAAAACTCAACATGTCATCAATTAGGTGTATATTACTCATAGAAAAATTTAGTCAAATTCAAATTTGAAATTCTAAAAGACTTCAAACCTAGTGACATTAGTTCAAATTCTTAAAATCTTCTCGTGAGATGTTTCAGTTTCTAAACAATGTACGTGTTAAAGTGTTCAAAACATTCTCAAATTTTTACCAGAACCTTCGCTTATGAGATATCATGGTCACTTGACACATTTCGTGATTTTCAAACATCATTTGAATTTTATACAATTTTAAATCCTTTCTACATCAGGATCTCCATTATGCATATAGAACCAAATGCCAGAAATTTAGCTTCATTTCGTGTACATGGTCTTAGAGATGTCTCATGGACATAAATATCATTTTCCCAACAATTTTACTCTATGACTTCATGCACTTGTAGTTCATATCAGACGTATACGAAAAAAATACCTATTAAGAAGTAAAATTTTTAAATATAGCAAACATAGCTGAAATTGTGCCAACTTTGAGCATAAGTTTTTTATAAGTGTATGTTGAGGATAGAAAAAATTTGGAGGTAAAAAAGTGATTTTTAAAAATTTATTTGCCGAGAGCGAAAAGAATTGCACTTGGCAAAGAAATTCTTTGCCGAGAGTCGGCCAGTTGGCTCTTGATAAAGAAATCTTTGGCGAGTGTTCTTTTCTGTGCCGAGAGCTTTTTGTTTGACTCTCAGCAAAGAAACCTGTTTGCCAAGTGTTTATTCTGTGCCGAGAGCCAAATAAAAAACTCTCGGCAAAGCCTGCTTCCGGTAGTGTATTGATCATGTTCCCTGAATTAAAGGATCCCAAGAGACTATGGAAGGACTACAAAATGTATAACCAGGACTAATGCATTTTAGTCCCGGGTCGAGAAACATACAGGATTGGATGGATGGCGAGTTATCTACTAGTGTAAAAATATGGTGAGTCATCTACTAGTGTTAAAATATTCAGTAACGATGTGGTCTTGGAACTATGCTCAATTGTTCCTACGGAGGGTGTGGTTCAACATCTTTGTTTGGAACTCAAATACAATCGTCGACAGTTTGTCCGTTTGGCAGGTTTTGCCTCGAAATCTCTGCCTAGTTCAGGGAGTGTAGTAATAGGTGACTGGTTCAGCTGCAGCTGTGTGGCTGCTTAAATCTCTGCCCCTCGCTCGTTCGCGTCTGGTTCGCTTACAGTGCACACACGGTGTAGCACCGTTGGGGCGACCATACGTAAAGAGCAACAGGGATGCTGGGAAGACGCGCGCGGATGGTATTACATATTATACCACAGCAGGATACGGATTTACACATGAACCATTAACATGGATCTGTTTTAATTTATTCTGAAGAAAACGTACAATCTCTGAAAACATAACTGAACATTGCAAACGGGAAAAGGCCTATAGCTAGACAAGGGGGACACACCCTTGTTGGCTAGCCATCTTATTGTTGGAACTGCGGAAATGGGAGGAAATCAAACACTCTGATGGAACATGCAGGTAGCTGCAGCAGGGTCGAATACTGAATGATTTAGATGGTGTAAACACCAATCGTATTCACGAAAGTGGACTCAGTTTTTGCAAAGAAGCCCACCACGGTCTCACCCTCCGGCACGGGGTAGTCGAAAGATGGAGTGCCGGCGTCAACTCCAAAAGGACCATAGGTTTTGCGGTTGGTGACGATCTCAAATTTTGACAGCCAGGGCCCTCTTTTAGCCCCTCTGATCTGCTTCACAAACTCTGTTGGGCCAAAGTTTATCTATAAAACAGCACACGATTAGTGAAGAGGAGCAAAAAAGAAAAAAAAGATATATCATCAAGAATTTATTAATTAGGTGGCTTATATATAGCTATTTATTACTAACTCGTCCCTCCCAAGAAGTTAAGGTATAATTTGTATAAAAAGATGTATTACGTTCTTATATCGTACTACTACTAAATAAGAAAATATACACGTAGTCTCTCTCAGTTGTTTTATTTCACAGGTCGCGGTGCTTTAAGACAAACATTACTATTTATGTTACAAATCCATATAGTCAAATATACAAATGCTTGACTTAGAACAAAACTAATACAACATGTAAAAAACGACATAGCTACCAAGATTTTGCATGGAATATATAGTTTAATTACACTATATATATATACACCTATATTTGGAGTCTTACTGCTTGATAATATTTTCCATAATGAAACCAGTCAAATTTAAGTTACTTTGACTTTAACCAAACATAGAATTACATCATATTTTCAATGAAAGATGAATGAAGGCAGGATGAACCAACATGATTTGCAAAAGAACCTCACACACATTGCATGGTAAAGTATGAAAATCTACTCACATCCGTCCTGCGCAAGGGATCAGGACCGAATTTACCCCAAGTACCAGGGGTGCGGATTTTCCCATCTTCGTCAGCGTAGGAAAACTGAAACCCTTCAACTGCACCAACATGGTATATTGTCACATTTTCCAGACGTTGGGATTTGCCTTGCATTTCCCAAAGGATGCCTGTATTTGCACCAACTATTCCTCTCTTCGTAGGCGCTGGAGGGACCTGATGAATATATATATAGAGAGAGAGAGCGCAGGAGTAAAAACATGATAGTAGGTCCCAACGTATATATATATATAAATATAATACACCCCCAACAATGAGCTCATTCGAAATAACAACGTATAATTACATGCTTATTACCTCCTTCATGCGGCAGAAGAACTCCATAGTAAGCTCTTGTGTTAACTGAGGGTATATGTATCTGTATACTCTTCTGTTGATGATACCACGCGCCATCGCGAATTGACCGGTCCCACCTACAATGGCCCACTCATTGTCTTCAGTCTCATCGTTAGCTCCCATAACCTGAAGAGTGGACCCTTTGAACCTGCATCCACAGTATATATGTAGTAATCGCTTTTGCAAATCATATGAATTAAAGTCACAAGATCGAGTTATCCTACGTACCTTTCGACCTCAAACTGGAGGTTGAACCAATGGTACCATTTGCCGGCAAGTGTGTGCATGCCGTGCGTTTGGGCAACCAGTTTCGCCTGTGCCGCCCCAGGGCCGTCGTAGATCCGCCAGTTGTTCACAGCGGTGTGACCTAGCCCTTGGCGCTGTATCACGTTCGACTGATTCACGCCCCAGCCAGCAAAGACTTGGTGCAGGTACAGCTTGTCGACGTTCACCTTGGCGTTCTCCGCGACTCCACCGAAGCCACGAGTGACCTTGAATTTTTCGGCGGAGGCGACGCCTACGGCGGCGACGCTTCTGCCCACCGTGGGGAATTCGAAGCCTCTGCTCATCACCATCTCCATGGCGCCGCTGGTGGGCTCCGTGGTGGTGTCGTCGGAGACGACGACGTCGTCGGAGGTCTCCATGGCGGGATTGTATTCATCGGTGGGTGTCGTCGCCATTGCTAGCTAGCTAGTGATGTGGTGGTGGTGGTGGTGCTACTTGACTCGGATCAACTTGTGTAAGCTGTGTTTCTATGGAAGCTGATGATACAACACAGGTATGTGCGTGCTCCTATTTATAGCTAGCCCCGGCCGGAACTGCAAAAGGTAGCTAGCTACATGCATGTGTATTGTGGGGTGCATGCATCAGCAAGGAGATGGCGGGCGGCACGCCCGATCGGGGCAACACGTACGTGTTGTGTGGTGGGACCTCTACAGCCTCCGCCGACACGAAGGAACCCACCCACGTTAAGCATGACTAACACGAAGGACATCTCTCGTGTCCACGAAGGACATCTCTCGTGATCAACCCCGGCCCCGTGATCAACTCAATGTTTGTCGTGGTTACAAACCCACAACAATAGTCACTACTTGATTCCTGAAGTCGATGATAGATATCTTATGTACATAGGACCATGGTACAACTGTTTATTTTAAATTTTTTAAATCATCATCGTAGATTCGTTCATTAAAAAATGATTCGCTGACGGGACCTTGAGGGTCTCTGATGATAGAGGCATAGAGCATGTTTGGATCACCTTTAGTCCCATAATCTTGTTTGGAAGCAAAGGCTAAATTGGTATTAAAAGAAAGCATTAAAGTTCGCATTTCTCCCTCCTCCCTTCTCTCCTCTCCCTCTCTCTTCTCTCACCTCTCTCATGGTGGGATTGGCATGGGGACTATGCAACATGCACAAGTTCATTAATGAGGAGAGAAGAAAAGGGATTTTAGTCCTTTTTAGCTCCCCACCCCCTACTAGCAAATTTTAGCCTCAAGACTAATTTTAGCCTCTCTTTAGCCTCACCTGTTTGGAAGTTTAGCTCCTGCTAGAGGCTAAAATTAGTCAGGCTAATTTTAGTCCCTGTGATCCAAACATGCTCATAGTCACTACTCTTACATTTATGAGGCTGTTAATTTTAATGAACATCCAACTGTCAACATCTTAGCTTATCTTACATCTTACAAGCGAGGGTGGGATTCACATGCAAAGGTGGGGTCTATGCATGGGTTTATCTGTAAAAGTTATTAAGAGATAATAATAAAACTTACAGTTTGATATTCTTTGGAGGGTCCAAAGGCAAATTTTTCTTTGTGAGTCTACTTGGTGAATGGGCGGCAAGCGAACAACTTACTTGATCGTTCGTTCGGCTTATCGACCACCAACAAAGCGATCTTTCTCTCGTAACAAACCGGCCACCAAAGAATCGGCCAAATAAGATTTTTTTCTCGTAACAAATCAGACTAAATAATGTACCACCAAACAAACGAACAGTATCGTTAATTTGTTACATACACGTACGCGTGGCGCTTGCACTTCCACGATTCTCTAATGAAGGGTCATTAATTAGTGATGTGTTCCAAGATATGTCAAGACATAATATAGGAAGAAATTTTCCTATGTAGCATCGCCAAAACTTCCTTTTTCCTTTTTGTAGCATCTAAACCTAAAAAATTTTCTATCTATACACTATTAGTATGGACTCTTATTAACGGAGTTATCTCCAAGAGGAAAAGACATTTTTTTTGCCCGTTGTTGGTTTCCATAAGCTATGGTAGATCTGCTTAGGTTTTCATTCGAGGAATCGAGGTTGCTTTGGCCTCAAATTTGTTGCATGGAGTATTTGAAAATAGAAAACGGCATCCATAGAAGAAAAAAAATCGTGTTTGGATTATCGTTGATTTGGGTTAGGGATAGGAGAGGTGCCCGCGTGGGAGATGCGATCGAGCGGCCTGTCCGGCGGCCCGCGCATGCGTGGAGGAGCAGGTCAGCGAGGCCAGTAGAGCTAGAGGCTCCCGTAGCCGGCCGGATCGAGGCCCGCGCAGTAGCGACGCGAGCGGTGGCTCTGCTGTCAGCGTGCGTGTGGCAGGCAATTGGCGGCTCCTGCAGGTATTATATGAGGGGAGATCGAGGTAGCTCCGGCAGCCAGCAGGGGCGACTCGATGGCAACTCCGGCGACCGGCTTTCCACGAGCGTGATGTGAGCAGCGGCTCCAGCCTCCAGGAGGGCCAGCGCGAGCGGTACGCACGACTGGCGCACTGTTCGTTTGGCTTATCAGCCACCAGCCAATAAGTATTTTCTCTCGTAACAAAACCACCCACCAAAGAATCGCCCAATAAGATTTTCCTCTCGAACAAATCAAGACTCGCCACCGCCATCAGCCAAATGAACAGGCCGTAGGCGGAAGCCGGCCTGGAGCTGGTCGTCGAGGGGGTCCGGCGGGCCCGCTCCGCCTGAGGGATGGCCGCCAGCGCGACCCGGTGGGTGGTGGCACTTTGGTATTTCATCGGTGGATGTTGGGAGTAACGGAAGTTCTACACAGTGAAGAAAATTTGAGAAAAGTTTTCAAGTCTTGGTGCTACAAAAAGATTGAGAAAATGTTTTCATGCTACATAAAGAATTTGTTCTAATATAGGTGACACATTTTTCTTTCTGTGCCTCTATGACTATCATTCACCGGCATCTCTACTACTACCTCCATTCTTCTAGTCTTGACGTTAAGACAGTTTTATTAGTTCATTTTTGAACTAATATAATTTCGTTGTCTTAGCGTCATCTATACCAATATATTATTTTCGGTACAGTCGTTCACCCCCCTCCGTTAATCCGTCGCCAGGGACCCACCTACAGCCCGCGACCCGAGCCTCGCCCCACCCGCAGCAAAGAATGAAAGGGATCGGCCAGGACGCTGTTGACCTGCTCCATCGACAAGCGGACCCCGCCGCGCCACGCTCCCCACCTGCACACACGCAAAGCGGATTCGACGCCGCCGTCGCGGTCAGCGAAACGCACACGCACGCACCAAACGCGCCACCGAACCCAAAATCAAGGACCGCCGCCGCCGTCGTTGTGGGGACCCGAGCGCTGTCGCGCCTAGCCCCTCTCACCGAAGATCCCGCGCGAATGGAGGCTTGCTGCCGCCGTCATTGTGAGTGGAGGCCTGCCGCAGCCGTCTCCCGAGCACCTCCAGCACCGTTGACACCCCCTGCCGAGCTCCGAATCGAGCTCCGCCGGGAGATCCGGCAGCCACCGCAGC
Organism: Cenchrus americanus; assembly: GCA_947561735.1. Lineage (NCBI taxonomy): Eukaryota > Viridiplantae > Streptophyta > Magnoliopsida > Poales > Poaceae > Cenchrus > Cenchrus americanus. Next base: position 37,823,582 of record OX387242.1, on the reverse strand, counting down.
TCCTCGCGCCGGTAGCCGGCAGGGGAGCAGGGCGGCCGCCACTGCAGCTCCTCGCGCCGGCAGCCGGCAGGGGAGCAGTGTGGGCGGAGGCAGGGGAGCCATGCCGCCCAGGCGGCCATGAACACAGCGCGTGAGAAAAGGGGGATCCCTCTTCCCCGATCCCCTCTGCTGTATATCCAGGATTGATTTCTTGAACTGCACTTTCATTGGTGATTTGGTTGGTAATCGATTTGAATCTAATTAACCTCTGCATAACCTAATTCCCTTGTTTTGGATTTTTTCCACGGCGCAACAAGCATTGGATCTATGAGATACACCAATAGAGTCTGGAGGCCAGGCGAAAAGCCGTACGAGTTGTGTGAAAGCAATAAACATCTTCTATGTGGACATATTATGCTTGGATGTTGAATATCCGATCAATGTGTATGGTACTATCATTGATCTGAAGTGTGTTTATCTATTCCGGCGTAATAGAGATGATTCCGAGCTCATCAACTCTAAGGTACCTAGGTGAACTTCCTATGTAATTAGTAATTAGCTGCTTGTATGCCCTATGCATTAGTTGATGTTGTGCTCAGTTCTTGTGTATAGAGAAAATTTAAACTCATGATCTGCATTTATTTTCTATTGACGAAAACCACTATTAGTTATCAATAAATGATTGTATCTGAGATGGCCATAGTTAATTAAATGCAAATGTTCAAAATGTGTCTTATGTGCTACTCCCTCCATTTCAAGTTACTTGTCGTTGTGTCTTTTCTAGCCTTTCCTTATGCACGTAACAAAATGAATGTATTTAGAAAACCCAAAATGAGTATACGTGCTGCAACTATAGTATGCAACTTCCTTTGAGCTATGAATCCAATACCCCAACCAGGGTCTTCTGTGTCCTTTGTTTTTTTTTTTGGTTTTGGATATAGTAACTGCTATGCAACGTAGTACAAGGTTGTTGCAATATTTAATGTAAATCTGAGCTGTATTGATTATCTTCTAATATTGAGGAAACTACCAAAAAAATATTTTATGCAGTAACATTTCCATATTTTTCCTGTTCATTAACAATCTATGTCTGGCTTCTGATAAGTCAAGTCTTCGTGATAGTAATATTACCATTTTGAGATCACTCGCTCGCTGCATCATTAACTATGTCATCTATGGTAAAAGGTTTCATTTGCTTCATGGCTGAATTTCTAAACTTCGATTACATATTATATATTTTCTGAGAAACATACCACTAACCAAGTTTCCAACCTTTTTAGGAAGAAACTTTGACCCTGACAGTGACAGGCCCAAAGTGAGGACTCGCATTGATAGATAATGCATATTTTAAGATTGATCTAAAAATCAAGGGTCATGGGGAGCACAATGACAAAGAACTCAGTAAAGGATTTATTATAATTGATGGCATGGCACATCGATGGTTGTCAAGTCATAAAGCATTGCTCCTTCTCCTTTTGTGGAGGATCAAGAGCAAATTGGTGCCACCTGGGGTTGGGAGTGTGGAAGATGAACTATTTCAGTTCACTCAAACTACTTTGAACACCCTAGTTATGATCCTGGAAATTCCTAGACGGCGTTAAGAAGTTTTTATGACTTCAAGCCAGATTTTCTGCCTGGTCTCACTATTTGTTATGTAGACTATACCGAATCTCGGAACTGCATGCAGTGATTGTTAGCCTAATTGACAGAGTGAAAAACCGTTGAAAAAGTGAAAAACTACTTTGCTAGCAATTTTCTGCACTCTTTTCTATGGTTTGTCACTGAACCCAAACAAACACGGTTGGATTCCTTCTTATCAGCATTGCTGGTGCTCTTAGTGGGCCATCTTGTTAATCATTTTTTATAAAGAAAATTCAGCTTTGTAGAATACCAAGAGTGACCTACTCTGTATCTACTAAACATATGGTTACTTTCATTTTCTTATTATTAATTATGAATTTTGAAAATTAAAATATGTATTTGCGAGGAAGAAATGCTTCATTTAATTTAAGTGCATGAGAAAATATAATCATTTATCATTTAGTGTCCAATGCCCGTAGCAACGCACGGACACTTCGCTAGTCTATATAAAAGCAGAGTAAAACAGAGGTAGTATGTAGTTCTCACATAATGATTCATGAACTGATCCCACATAGATAAATAACTTATTAACATTTTAAAGTGTCAGCATAGAGCATATATAGCTTGCTTACTTATTTGACTAAGATCCTCCGTCATTAGTTTTTTTTGCAAAAGATATAACGTCATTAGTGATGCATGTGTTATATATTCTCTTCATTCCTATATATATAGTTGTCTAATGTAAACTTTTTTTTAATGATTCTAGGCAGTGGCGTACCCAGCGGGTGGGCCGTATATATAGACCATGGCATACCTAAAATTTTAACCCATCTCATTAGGACAAATAAAACTTCCAATCTTTTCTCATGCCATGCTATTTCTATCAATTATAATGCCACGTGTATTATTGTATTGGCGTGGCATACCGAAGTTAGAATCCTAGGTACCAGTGCACCACGAGAAATTTGCTATTGTGACACAGCTATCGTCGTGGTTTTGCTATTTTGACAATCGTAACGTTGGCTTCACTATTATAGGACACCAAACGTGGGCACCTTGCTATTTTGACACAATTCGTACTTTTAACACCTCCTCCCCATGTATTTGCACCGTATAGGACCAAAATGCCCTTCTGCTTTTTTACCGATCGCAACTCGTACGTATCACGGCCTTCGGTCTTCTCCGCGACGCAACTCGTACGTATCACAGACTCCTGCTTTTTTACCGATCGGAATTGGATTTATTCCTTAGGAGCCTGAAGCTCGTACGTCTCGTGCCTGATCTCCTCGTGTTAGCATCTGAGCCGATTTATTCCTGAAGCTCGTACGCATCTCGAAATTGATCTCCTGGTGCCTGCATCTGAGCCTGAAGCGCGAGGACGGCGCCCGGTCGAGCCTGAAGCCCTTGGCGGCGCCGGCAAAGCGCAGCAAGCCACCGGCAAAACTCATGATTTATTTGACATGTGTTGGATGTTTAATTCTTGTTTCGATCTTGGTCTCAAGAGATAAACTCGTTTGTGCTAAATGCAAGGCTATGTAAACTTGTTTGGATCTTGATTTATTCATCGTCATCATCTACTACTTATAATTCCGTACAATCATTTATAATGAATGATATTGCATAGTATCGGCCATGCACACCACCGTCCGGCCATGTTGATGTGCATTGACAATTGGGGCACCTCTCGAACGCACTTAGAAATATTCGGACTTTTACGCTAACTTACGTACAAATAACGACAAAACCGGCCGGCCATGCACACCCGCCGTCCCGGCCATGGACAAGCGAGCCGGCGGCCCGGCGGCGGGAGCCTAGCAGCCGGCCGGCGGCAGGAGACCGACGAGCAACCGGCAACCCTTCCCCATCCACCGCAAGTATCGGGGCCTCCGATTTGTGAACATGGTAGATGATAAAATACGACAGACCATTTCCAAGAGCCCGCCAAATGTGAATTTCATTATGGCTTGCCCCCATCCGTCCCCATTCCCCATCCTTTTCCCCTCGCTTCCACTTGCTTGCTCGTCGCTCCATGCCCCGGTTTCGCATGAGTACGAGTGCACCTCTTCTACCTCCACCGCCAAAACATTATCCCGTAACCGGACCAAATGGAAGTGCGACGAGATGGCAGGATCAAACATCGAAAGGTGTGTGCATATCTTTCCCCATCGAACACGTCATTGCTCTCTCCAAATGGAGGCGGAGGCGGGCAAGAGCAGGAGGCGGCGGGCACGCCCACACATTCCTCGGTCAGCGGTGGTTGCACACAATGTATGTTCTCCCGGTGCACCCAAAGAGGAGGAGCCCGTTGCGAGAATCCGGAGGACCAAGTGCTTGACCCCGGCGGCGTCGCGGTGAGGAAGGAGAAGGAAGGGTCGACCGGCGGCGGCACGGATTCCCCCGTCCCGCCAAGCTTGTGAACCACCCGTAGCCGCCGTGGGAGCCGCCGCGCCGCCGTGGAAGAAGCCCTCCGGGTCCGGGGGCGCCTTCTTGCGGTGGAGGGGGTCGGAGATGAGGTCGCGCCAGGGCTTGGACACGCACTTGGACCGGCGGAGGTCCTTGATGGGCACGCGCGAGAGGATCTCCACCAGGATGTCGTCGTAGAGGCCGGCCACCACACTCCCCCTGGGCCAGTCCATGGCGCCGGAACCGGAGGGGAAGGGTCGCGCCTCGCGCCGCAGGCTGCGAATCGAGCGGAGGAATCAGGAGCCGTGCCGTGAGGGGGGCCGATGCAGGAGCAGGAGAGAGCGAGCGAGAGGGAAATGCGGCGGTACGGGCGCGTACCGATGCCGGAGAGCGTTCCGGGTCCGCCGCGGCGGCGCTGGTCGGCGGGTATTTGCTCGGCCGCCGGGGATTCTTGGTCCTTTACGGTAAAAAAGCGAGAAGGGCATTTTAGTCCTATACGGTGCAAATACATGGGGAGGAGGTGTTAAACGTACGAATTGTGTCAAAATAGCAAAGTGTCCACGTTTGGTGTCCTATAATAGTGAAGCCAACGTTATGATTGTCAAAATAGCGAAACCACGACGATAGCCTGTGTCAAAATAGCAATTTTCTCGTGCACCACCCATTCTCCAGTAAGAGAAATGTTTCACACATTAAATATTTTCAACGACATGCTCAATGACAGTTTTGAGGACGAGCAGTAGCTCGACGGGTGCGTCTTGCAGTTGGGGAAGCCACCGACCCGCGTTCGAACCCCTCCGGGCGCGGATTTACCTCATTGGGGATTATTCCCGGAAAAAACTCACACACCGGTAAAGTCGGGATTCAGTTGACTTTCTTATCTTAATAAAAACTGTGTGGTGGGTAGTCTTACCTGGGTAGTCTTACCTTCACCAGCTTAGTCAATGACAGATTGTCGATTCCAACATGTAGTCTGTAAAGCCAGCAGCTCTGGTAGCAGATCGAGCTACTGGAGTGGAGCATATAGGACTATAGGTTTGTATATAGTGTTGCCAAAGCGATGATGGAGAGAGCTGGCATGAGAATTTTTTAAGTGTTGCTGTTTATTTTTGCTCTTCTAGTAGAAGCAGTAAGGCGTGAAGATTTGGCATGTCCGTTTGACTATTTGATAGTGATGATTTGTTTTGAGAGAAAAAACTACTGGTTGGTGGTTGCTGGTGGCCGGTTTGTTCTGAGAGAAAAGTACTACTGGCTGATAAGCCAAACGAACAGAGCGATGGTAATAACTGCAGAAGAAAAAAAGAGGCACATGAATAAAAAAAGGAAAAAGAGGTACAGTAATCTGAGCCCTTAGAATCTCTCCAAATGAAGCTTTAGTATATGGGAGCTAGTATATGGTATTGATTCATCCACTATATACTAGCAGGAACACCAACGTGTTGCGCAGGCACACGCACGTTGGAAAAAAAATGCTATTTGTAATGAATATTATGGTGAGGATTAAGATTTCAGAATCAACTACAATACTACTTCGCCGGAAAAAAAGCTATTTGCAATGAATTATGCTACCATATTTTGGGTTCTGTTTGGTTTTAAGTTAGGTGACTTAGAGCATCTCCAACACTTCTCCATCTCAGGTTATCATTGTTATTTTTCTGATAAAAACAGAAAAAAATTAAACCTTCTCAAACAGTTCTGGAACAAAATGTTTAAACTTATCATTTACAAAATGTTGGAGCAAAAATTTGTGAACCGTGAACTCATCATTTACAAAGAAATCTCTCTTAAGTTTAAACTCTCTCTGCATCTATCTCTAAATCGCTATCCTCTTTCTCTCTCGTTTTCCTCACTGCTGGCACCTACCTCCTGCTCTTTTCTCTCCACGGGGCAGCAGTGCAGCATGCCAAGCCACCTAGGCACCTACAAAAATCGAGCGCCATCTTCCCCGTCCTCTTCTTCCAGCTTGCATTGATTCCTTCTGCCAAGAGCAAACAGCAGCATCAGTAACTCTCGTACCACACCTAAGCAACGCAAGACGCGCATGCGAAGCACACTAAGCACACGCCCGAGCTCCTTCTCTCTCCGTCGGTGGACACAAAAGATCTCTCTCTCAGTCTCTCTCAGCAGGCACAGCGGCGGCGCGCACACACGCGAAACACGCCCAGGCTCCCTCCTCCTCTCTCTGTCGGTGGCCAAAAACATCGGAGCAGGCAACCAGCAGAGCGGCTAGCGGCCTAGCGCCTTCCCTCAACCAGTGCAGAAGAACTAGTCGTATAATCGAACCTAAGTGCATATGTAAGGTACCGATCAGACGATCAGTAGTAATTAGTCATCCAGCAACTCGATTAGTCGATGTTAGTCGGTCCCTCCTATATATACTTAGGACTGATATATCATACTATATATCATATCTGGACGGAGGGAGTACTCCCTCTGTCCCTAAATATAAGCACTCGTTGACTTTTTCTGATCACGATTGACCATTCGTCTTATTCAAAAAAATTACGAAAAATTATTTATTTTGTTATGACACGTTTTATCATCGTATATATTTTAAGTATATCATAATTATTTTTATGTTCTCACAAAATTTTTAGAATAAGATGAATGGTCAAACGTGTATTACGGAAATCGAAAAATGAGGGACAGAGAGAGTATAGTATATAGTATAAAGCTGGCGCATACGCAGAGTGCACGGGTGCAGGGCACCGATGGGAGGATGGCCGCTGGCCAATGGCAGCGCTCACGGGGACTGAGCCAGCTCCCAGCGGCGCAAATGGGAGGTGGAGTGTGGATTGTGGCTTGTGGGAGTGAAACTGTGTAGGTGTATACCTAAGACTATCTCTAGCAGCTTGTGCAAAGGATGCTGCATCTTCAAAATGCAGAAAGCGAAGGTCCTGTAGAGGCTCTAGCAGCAGCTGCAGCCCATGCAAAATGCAGCAGCACCTCCCCATGGCGCAATCCTGGGGCTGCTGCAAACCAACCGCTCGGCGCCCCGCTACCCCCATTCTCTCTCTCTCCCTCTTCTTCTCGAGTCTTCCACTCGGCCCCACCCTGTCGTCTCCACCGCCGGACCCCGCCCCCACGTCTCCACCGCCCGACCCCCGACCCCCGCCCCGACGTCTCCACCGCCCGACCCCGACCTCGCCCCGCCGTCTCCACCGCCCGCCCCCTCCGACCGTCTCCACCACCCGGCCCCGCCCGCCCGCGCCGCCGGAGGAGGACGCACCACAGCGGAAACGGAGAAGAGCGGCGGGTCGGCGTGGAGGGAGAAGAGCAGAAGGCGCGGAGGTCGCAGATCCGCGCCGGTGCAAAGGAGGGGACGACCTCCGCGCCCCGCCACCGGATCTGCGCCGCCTCCTCCTATCTCGCGGCCTCCAGGGACGCAGCGACGGTGGTAGGCGAGATGCGGTGGTGGGGGAGCAGTGGCGGTGATGGGGACGCGCGGGAGAGCGGTGACGACGACGGTTGCGACCGGTCCTTGGGGGTGGAGCTCGCCGGCAGGCGCACATCGCCCTCCTCCTTCCGCGGCTCTTCCTCGGCTTCTCCTCCTTCCCCGGCTCCTCCTCCTCTCGACCTCACGCGGGAACCAATTACGAGGAGGAGATGAGCGAGGGGAAGCGCGACACCACTGGAGGTCTTCTTTGTTTGCGCGAAGGGAATGTCTGCATTTGAGGTTTTTTTTGCAGATGCACGAAGGGAGTCCGCTCGAGACGGTCTAACAGACCCAAATACCAGCACAATACAATCGATGCATTTGTTTTTCAGACTAACAAATTTGTCTTGCACAATACTAGTCATCCTCGATCTAATTGGTCAGACGACCAACTTTCTAGTCATCCAAGTCGGGTGTTGATTGGTACGAGCTAAGTGATGAAGTCAATTAATCACGATTAGTTGTGATTAATCGGATGATTTAAAAGTATATATTACCAATAAATTATTGGTCACAACAAATTTCTAACAGATCGTAGGTTTTTGAGACTAAAAATTTGTTAGTCCCAAGATGAGGATAAATTTCGTTAGAATCTACACCCTAATGGACAATTTTCGGTAAAATCTCAATACTATGTGGCCTTGATCCATAGAAAGATCCCAAATATAAACAAATGAATATGGAAAATGAGAGTTTCTTTAAATATCAATATCTTAATCACGTGCTTGTGTAAGGGTATAATACTGAAGAAGGATAACTTAGCTAAACACAATTGGATTTGTAGTAAGCAGTTTTGTATTTTTACAAAGATGAGTCGATATGCCTGTTTTTTTACTGCCAATTTTCTCGGGCTGTATGGGCATTTGTTAATGTGTCGATAGGATTATTAACTCCTCGTAGTGTTTGTGTCTTAGCTAGGGAGGATTAGTAATGATCTTAGACCTTTCATACTTATGGTAGCCTCCGTCTTTTGTTGGTCAATGTGGTTATGCAGGAATGAATTTGTTTTTGAGAAGAAAATATTGCAACTCCTTTACAAGTTTTCTCAACTAGCTCCGTACATGGATTATTTTCATAAGGCAACTTCACAGGATTTAGTTGAAGCGTGTCAACACTTGGGGCAAGTGGTCAAGGAGTTGTTTATTACCCGAGCACATGAGTAGCAGTCTAGTAATAAGATTAGGAGCCACTAGTGTGTTTGCATTTATTTTTTATGTTTCTTTTCTCTCGAAAAACTATGTGTATCCCAGTTGTGCAAGGTGTCGGTGCGGAATGTAGTCCCGACACTAACTAGTAATGAGCGCTGAGATCTGCCTCTCGATGGGCCGGTGCTAAGCAACCAATGACACTGGGTTTTATCCTGGTTCCGGCCGGGCCATACGTCCAGCAGTGGCGTGCTCGGGGCACTATATTGCTTTGCACCGTGGTGCTCGTAGAGGGGGGCTACAAGCGTGGCGGGAGAGGAGGCCGGGCCTCCAAGTCCCAGAGGTATTGATTGAGGCAAGTGCCAATATCGTGGTGAAGGCGGAAAGCGTGTGCGTGATCGCTATCCGTCGTTGTGTCCCCTGCGGCTGGGGGGTTGCCCTTCCTTTTATAGGCCAAGGAGAGAGCAATTTACAGGCGTGCCGCACTATTCTCCTATGTGTGGAGGCATGGCGTGCAGTGCCACGGAGTTGACGACCATCCTGGCGAATCTTGCTCCGGTCGGGGCGTCGTGGCGCGTCTTGTGCTCGTACACGAGCGGCTTCGAGGGTGGTGGCGTAGTGGTTGGTTGTCCGGCCGCCGCCCGCGGGCCGGTTCGAGGGTGCCGTCAACAGGGGTCCATACGAGGCACAGTGGCAGGCATGGCGACGTCCCGTCCCTGTGCACTTCAACAGCGTCGGGGATGTCGTCGCAGTACCCGGCGTGACGCTGCAGTGGCGGGGATGGCCGCACAGGGCTGACAGCGACGGGGAAGACCGCTCCCATCGGCCCGACGTCACGACGTAGTCCTGTGTAGTCACGAGAAAAGCATTCGAGGGTTTCGCTGGCCCCCTTCGAGGGCTCTGTGCGTTAGCCGTACAGAAGTAGGCGGCACAGTGTCATGGGGCTGACACCGGCTTCTCCGCATAGTGTTACACAGTGGCGGGGATGGCCTCCCCCAGGGAGTCGATGGAACAGCGCCGGGGCGTGATTCCCAGGCGTGTCAGGGTCGTGGTGCGGTCCTGCGGTGTCAGAGCATTAAATGTCCGTGCGCGTGAGCAGGAGCGGGGGCGATGTGCGCGCAGGGGCCCTCGAGCGAGGCGGACCTCACCCGAGGGGGCGTTTAGCCCTCGAGCGAGGCGGACCTCGCCCGAGGGGGCGTTTAGCCCTCGAGCGAGGCGGACCTCGCCCGAGGGGGCATTTCGATGTGCCGTCCTGGCGGGCCGCGGGGGCCACTAGGGTCGCGATCGTGTCGTGCGTGTGTTTTAGGTTCGTGAATTAGTTCGCGTTTTGCGTTTTTTGTGGGTTTTAATCGGGTTTACCCTTGTTATTTAGGGGACCTTTATGGCTGTCCCTGACAGTAGCCCCCGAGCATCTGCGGGTGTACCCGTTAGGGTCCCGCAGATGCTGACGCTTGCTGATGGGACGTTCTTCCCTCCTGGTTGTTAATGCTGTTCCGCGGGGCCACGTCAGCGGACCCGCGGGTCTAGCCCCCGAGGCCCTGCAGGAGCGTGAGTGCTCCTGCAGGGGTTTTTTCGCGAGACACTCCAGCGTGCGGGGTGTTTATTTCAATCGGCATCGGCAATGTTCCAGCCGGCCTCGGTGTGCCACACGCACATGACTGGCGTTGCCTGCGTTCGGTGCACCCTAGGAGGTGTAGCCGTGCGTCGAGCCCCCGAGCCTGGGCCCATTCGAGGCGATCGGGGCGAGCTCTCCGACTTGTGTTGAACGCTCCCTCGCCGTCCCTCCGCGGGACGGAGGGTGAGGTTTCCGCAACCCCCATCGATCGGGTCGCGGATTGAGGATTCCTCGTCGAGCTGTTATCGGGTGATTCAACTGGACTCCCATGCCCCGTTCGATAAGGGTTGGCTCGTGGTCCGGAGACTCGTCCATGAAAGCGCTCGCGCGGGGTTGCTAGGTGGGGCTCGGTCCCATTCGCTAGGGACCGAGGGCGCGGAAGCTCTCCCTCGATGGGATCCCCCCGACTAGCTGCCCTCGCTGGTTCTTGAACACGACGTGTGGGGTGCCCTCGAGCCGGCGGGCTCGAGGATAGGCTCGAATGTGCGCGCCCTCATCGTCCCTGACTCTGTCGATCTGGGGCGCCTGTTCGAACCCTTCGAGGGTCAGGATTCGAACCCCTGATCAGTTGTGCCACTACGGGGTGGCAGCTGGGTGCCCCCAACTTTTTGCATCTGCAGGACTCGAGGGCTCGTAGTCGGACCGGCTCTCGAATCGCTGATCAGTAGTTTTCGTAAATCGAAGGCACCTGGGGCGCCCACTCTTGCTGAGTGGGCTTCGAGACCACAGGTTAGTAATCACACCCTTCGAGGGTCGGGTTTTTCGAGCCTCGGGCTCGGGCCGCTCGAGGGTCATCCTTACTTGGTAAGGGACCAGACCATTTAATGCCCACAGTCGCGACCACAGTTATGCGCTGGCCGCGCGGGTAGTGGGCGACGTGGGCAGGCGGACGTGACGGCCCGCCGCGGCTCTTCGGTTGCCGCGCCGTAATGATTGTGTGTGTGCATGCGCCTGGCCACTTCGGTCGTGGTGGGCCTTGCTTGTCAGTGACAGGGCCGCTTGCCTGCAGTTAATACGCACAGAGCGCGCGATTCGGGGGAGCGTGGCTCCATGGATCTATAAGTATGGGGGGGAGGGGGAGGCGAGTTTTTACCTCAGCACATAGCGCCCATCACCTTCGTCTCCTTCGCTTGCGACTCAGAGCAGTGCGCGCGCGCCTTCACCTCGCGTAACGTTCGCTTCATCTCCCCACATTCCTTCGCCAACCGGCATGGCTGCCCCGCAGCCCATCACCGTGATCGACCCGTTGCCGTGGCCCCGCTCGACGGTGACGGAGTTCGCGCTGCACGAGCTTGAGAACGGCGGCCAGCTGGCGCTGAATGTGGACGGGCAACCCCCCGCGTCGATCGTTCCGCCGGCGGCGGACCGGGAGCCCAATCTGCCGTTCGGCTACGTCGTCAGCTTCGTTCGCTTCCACGAGCGCGGCTTCGCGGCGCCGGCGAGCCGCTTCATGCGCGGGTTGTGCTACCACTATGGCGTGGAGCTGCACAACTTCGCGCCGAACGTGATCTCGCAGGCGGCCACGTTCGTCAGCGTGTGCGAGGGATTCTTGGGGATCCCAGTGAATTGGGATCTCTGGGTCCACCTTTTCCCCGCGGAGCTGCACACACTAACCACGTTGGAGCCGAAGGTGCGCCGTGCGGTGCGGGCCGGCGGCGTGTCGATCTCGCTGCGGGAGACGCGCAGGGAACTCTACATCCTCTGCATGAGGACCTTCCAACAACGCTGAGTGGGAGCAGGGGTGGTTCTACCTCCACAACGACGAGCCCGGCCTTCCGCCCTACACCGGCAAGGTCTTGAAGGATAAGGCCGATTATTGGTGGCACGGCGTGTCGCCCTTTTTGCGCCAGGACCGGCTGGAGTCAGCCTTGCTCGCGCTGAAAGACCTGGCGGACGCCGGGCTAGGCGCAGCCTCGGTCCTCGCCAACCTCCACCACTGGCGGATCGCCCCCCTCATGGAGAGGAAGCTCCGCGTTTTTGAGATGGACGAGACGGCTGACCCCGTGGCGCTGTCGGAGTCGCGGCTGCTGCGCGACCCCTTTCCGCAGGAGTACGCGGCCACAAGGGCGCAGCGCGCCATCAACCTCAAGGCCGTCAAGCACAGCCACGACGACCTCTGGTCGTTCGTCATGCTTCCCTACGGTCCGCGGGTAAGTAGGTCTTCTGTCCATTCTCCCATTATTTGTCCGTGAGGCGCCGGTGTGGTCTGAGCTTTCGCTCATCTCCTGCAGCTGGTGACCGTGGACATCGCATGATCCGACCCGCCCATGCCCCGAGCCCGAGCGCGTGCATGCAGCGCAACGGTGGGAGCAGGAGCAGGCGGCGCGCAAGATGGAGAAGAGAATCTGGCGGCGAGAGCGCCGGGAACAGAGGAGTGAGGAGTTTCGGCTGCGCGAGCAGCAGGGACTCTCTCCCCCGGCGACCTCGGTGTATTCATCGTCGGAGGAGGAAGAGGAGGAGAGCGATGGGGGACGAGCTCTCCCCGAGAGGTGGGAGCCTGCGCCCCCCCTCGCCCAGAGCCGCGGAGGCGGCAGAGGAGACAGCGCCCGGGGCGGGCGCGGGAGCGCCCGCCGCCCGGCGCCCCATGAGAGAAGCGACGCGCGCCACGGAGGCGCCGGCACGCGCCGCGGAGGTGACTGGGGGTGCGGCGGTGGCCACGTCGGCCGCGGCCACAACGCCTGCCGAGCCCCCGAGGAAGAGGAAGCGGAGCTTCTCCACCCTGAGGTAAGCGACCGCTCCCCCAGACGCCATGTCTTCGAGAGGCGGGTGCCTGATTTCTCATTTTCACATTCGCAGGGTCGCGCCCACCGTGCCCCCCCTCGCGCCCGCCAAGGTGTTGAGGTCGGACGCGGCCGTCCCCATGAGGCGGCGCTCATCGTGGACGCCGCGGGCGGCCGGGAGCACGGCGACGGCGGTGCGCGTGGGCTGCGTAGCGCGGCCGCAACGATGGAGCCGCATTAGGCGGTGGCGGCCCTGTCGACGGCCATGACTACGGCGGTCACCGCGCATTCGGTTCCACCGCCGCCGGCCCTAATCGACGACGGCCCGGGCGGCGGTGGTAGAGATCTCGGACGAGGATGTCCCGCCGCCCAGCTGGGACCAGTGGGTGAGCACGCCCACGCCGGCCCCCGAGCCTCCAACGGGGGCACTCGTGGTGAGGGATGATAGCGGCACGGTCTTCGGGGTGCCCGACCGACGGCGCGGGGCCTCGTCGTCGCGCGCCGCCCTTCTAGCTTCGGGTGGCTCCGCGGAGCATCCGAGCAAGAGCGGGAGCGCGCCGGTGCACCGCCGGCCCACTTCGTCGAGGCCCAGGCCGAGCAGGAGCTTCGCGACCACGGCGCCTCGCTCAGCCGAGCGCTGAACGAGGCGTTGCGGATCCACAGCGGTCCCGCGTGGCGCGTCTTCCAGGTTAGTGGTTTTTCGTTGGGTTTCGTAGTTTCTTCTCTCACTTTCTTCCGCGTTCGTGCTTTCCCTGATCCCGTCTTCTCTCGCCTTGCCCGTCGGCAGCAGGATTTGGAGCATTGGGCCCGGGAGAGGTACGACACCCTCGACCGCCTGGACGCCGATCTCAGCTGGTACCGGGGCAATACAATGCCTTCGACGCCCTCGTTGAGGCTCTGAGGTCTCCCGACCGGTGGTTGGTGTACCGGGCCGAGGCCCTGCTGGACTATCCTCTGGAGCAGGACGCCCAGGGCACGGGGGACGTCTCCGTGGTCGAGAGGGTGAGGACGGCGCTGGTGGAGCGGGACGACGCGCTGCACAGAGCGCGCGAAGACCTGGCGGGGGCGCGCACTGTCGCGGTGGCGTGGGAGGCCGAGGTCGCCTCCGCTCGCACCTAGCTCCAACAAGACCGCGCGGCCCACGAGGGGGCGCGGGCCTGGCAGAGTCAGGCCGAGGAGAAGGCCAAGGAAGCTGAGGGGCTGAGGACAACCTTGGCAGACAAGGCTACCGCGCTCGCCGCGGCGGAGGAGAAACTTCGTCAGGAGCAGGCTGCACGCCAGCAGGCGGAGGCTCAGCTTCAGCAGGAGCGTGCTGCTCTTGCCGAGGCCCAGGCGGCGCTCGAGCGGGAGGCGCTGGGTCGGCTCTAGCAGGAGCGAACCGCGCTCGAGGGGGCGCAGGCGGTCCTCAAGTAGCGGGAGGACGAGGCCTCAAAGCTCAATGGGGAGTTGGTCCAACTCAGCACCTCGCATGAGGATTTGCACCAGTCCCTCGAGGAGCAGGAGACCACAATCCGTGACCTGCGGCGAGAGGCTGAGGAGGCGCGCAAGGCCCTCGAGGTGGAGAAGAAGCATGTTGAAGGTGAGTTAGTTTCCGTCCGCTTTTTCGCTTGTCGATTTGTCTTTTGAGGATTCGCTCCCAATTTTCCTTTTCTTTGTTCCTGGCTTTCAGGCCTGCGGACTGCCCTGGGGAACACGACCACCCAGGCCGAGGCAGTGCAGGCATACAACTCCTCTCAATAGGAGTTGGAGGAGCTGCAGGCCGCCGCCCTCGAGATCTGCCAAGAGGTTGAGGAGGGTGTGGCGCAGGCCGGGAGCTCGCTGGCGAGTCGCCTGCGCGCCCTCGGGGGGCATGTTTCCGAGCGCATGCGCCTCGCCCTTCACCTGGGCATCAAGAAGGCCCTCGGCATGGTGGCGCCCCATTACCAGGTGGACTTCGAGGCCGTGTCCTCAGGCTACATCGTCCCGGTCGGCGTCGAAGACGAGGAGGTGATGAATTGCGCAGACGCGCTCGCCGCCACTGCTGCTGATATGCTTGCCGAGGACTTCGCCGACTTCTTGTTCCCAGACGCTCCCGGCGCCGGCAACCCTCAAGCATGAAGACCACTGGGCGTCGAGCCCTTTTTTGTTTAAGTGTTAGTAGTCGGGCCGCGTGGCCGTGTAATGAACAACTACCTGTTTGAAACATTTTGTAAATAGAAGTAGTGTTTTTGTTTCGCTTGTCACGCTGTTCCGCTGCTCTTTTCCTTTGCTTAGGCGAATTTGAGGTAGAGAGATTCGATTTCATGAGTGGCCCGCTGGTCCAGAGGCGAGGGAGAAGGGCCGTATCCTGCTGGAGGCGTAGGCTATCTCCGGCTCGTGCGTCTTTCCCGCTTGGCTGCCCGCGCTCCGCCTGAATTTGCCCGAGGCTTGGGTCGAGACGTACTTGGGGGGTGCTCCTCATAGTAGCCCTCGAGGGTGACTTGGGTTTCTTGGCGAAAGCCAAGTTGCCCTTTAACTTTATTAACTCGATAAGATTTACATCTGTACTACCAACTGGGGTGTTGGGTACACAATTTACAAAAAGAACTTGGAAATCCTTTCTAATGGTAGAAGCGACGTGGCTGCTGGATGTTCCAAGCGTTGGTGAGTTCCTCGTCGTCCTCGTTGGCCAGCTTGTACGTGCCGGGCTTGAGCACTTTCACCACGATGTAGGGTCCCTCCCATGGGGGTGACAGCTTGTGGCGGCCTCGGTTATCTTGGCGCAGCCTTAGGACTAAGTCCCCTTCGTTGAAGTTTCGGCGTCGCACCTTCCGGGCTTGGTAGCGCCTCAGAGCCTGCTGGTATCTCGCGGAGTGCATCAGGGCCACGGTGTGAGCTTCATCCAGTTGGTCTAGCAAGTCCTCGCGGGCTCGCTGGTTGGCGCCCTCATCGTAGTCCCGAACCCTGGGCGACCTGTACTCCAAGTCCGTGGGGAGGATAGCCTCCGCGCCATAGACCAGGAAGAATGGGGTGAATCCTGTGGCCCTGCTCGGGGTGGTCCTGAGGCTCCACATGACCGCTGGTAGCTCCTGGAGACATTTTAGACAGACTTGTTCAGTCTGTCGAAGATTCTGGGCTTCAGACCCTGCAGGATCATGCCGTTGGCACGCTCCACCTGACCGTTGGTCTGTGGGTGTGCCACGGCTGCCCAGTCGATGCGGATGTGGAACTTGTCGTCGAACTCCAGGAACTTTCTGCCCGTGAATTGGGACCCATTGTCGGTGATGATGGAGTTGGGCACTCCAAACCGGTAGATGATGTCGGTGAAGAACGTTACGGCTTGCTCCGACCTGAGGTTTGTGATGGGGCGTACCTCGACCCATTTGGAGAATTTGTCGATAGCAACCAGTAGGTGGGTGAAGCCCCTGTGCGCCTTTCGCAAGGGCCCGATGATGTCCAGCCCCCACACGGCGAAAGGCCACGTGACAGGGATGGTTTGGAGGACGTGTGCAGGAAGGTTGGACTTGCGGGCGTAGAACTGGCACCCTTCGCAGGTGCACACAATCTCACTGGCATCAGCGACCGCGGTGGGCCAGTAAAAGCCTTGGCGGAACGCGTTGCCCACGAGGGTGCGTGGCACCACGTGGTGACTGCATACGCCCGCGTGGATGTCTCGAAGGAGCTCGTGCCCCTGAGGGATGGGTACGCATCGCTGCAGGACGCCAGACGCGACGCGCTTGTACAGCTCGCCGTCGACGAGGGTGAACGACTTGGCTATCCTGGCGATGCGTCTGGCCTCGGATCGGTCCGAGGGTAACTCCCCTCGGTCCATCCAGGCGATGTATTTGTCTCGCCAGTCCCCCTCGCTGGGGCCAGCTCCGTATCCATGGCCTCAGCCTCGTCGGTGCCATACCCCTCGAGCAGGGAGAGTACATACGCCTCGTTCGAGGGGTCCTCGTCCATAGGCTCCGCGCCTGTTGGACTCGAGGGAGCCCCCGAGGGTTCCTCACGGCTCGAGGGGTTCGA
The DNA here is from genome assembly GCA_947561735.1 of Cenchrus americanus. NCBI lineage: Eukaryota > Viridiplantae > Streptophyta > Magnoliopsida > Poales > Poaceae > Cenchrus > Cenchrus americanus. The sequence goes on along the minus strand of OX387242.1, from coordinate 37,806,719 downwards.
CTCGAGGTTGACGGACGGTCGAGTGACGTCCCGCGCAAAACGTTCGAGGGAACAGTGATTCGCCCCGACGCGATTTTGGCGAGCTCGTCTGCTTCCTCGTTGAACCGGCGTGGCACGTGGTTGAGTTCTATGCCGTAGAACTTATCTTCGAGGGCCCGCATGGCTTTGTACTACGCCTCCATCTTGTTGTCGTGACAGCTCGCGTTCTTCATGACATGGTCGATCACGAGCTGCGAGTTTCCCCTCACGTCGAGGCGCTTGATACCCGTCTCGATGGCGATTCTGAGTCCGCAGAGGAGGGCCTCGTACTCCGCCATGTTGTTCGACGCGGGGAAGTGCAGGCACACCACGTATCTCATGTGCTCCTCGAGGGGTGAGATGAAAAGCAGGCCCGCACCTGCCCCTGTCTTCATCACCGACCCGTCGAAGTAGAAGGTCCAGCATTCGGCCTGGATCTGCGGCGGTGACAGCTGCGTGTCTGTCCACTTGGCGACGAAATCCGCCAAGATTTGGGATTTGATCGCTTTGCGTGGCGCGTAGGCGAGCGTTTCGCCCATCAGCTCCACTGACCACTTGGCAATCCTGCCTACCGCATCCGGGTTCCGGATGATCTCTCCCAACGGAAATGAGGAGACCACCATGACCTGGTGAGCCTCGAAGTAGTGGCAGAGCTTACGCCGCGCGAGGACCACTGCGTAGAGCAGCTTCTGGACCTGCGGATAGCGCGCCTTGGTCTTGGACAGTACCTCGCTGACGTAGTATACCGGCCGCTGGGCTGGCAGGGCGTGCCCCTCCTCCGTACGTTCTACCACGATGACGGCGCTGACCACCTGAGTGGTCGCGGCGACGTAGAGGTACAGAGGCTCGCCGTCCTAAGGCGGCGTTAGAATCAGGGCGTGGGCGAGCGTCGCCTTTAGCTTGTCAAGCGCCTCCTGGGCCTCGACGGTCCAGGAGAAGCGCTCGTGTTTCTTTAGGATCCGGTAGAGGGGTAAGCCCTTTTTGCCGAGCCTCGAAATGAAGCGGCTCAAGGCGGCAAGGCACCCCAACACCTTCTGGACCCCCTTGAGGTCTCGAATCGGACCCATTCGCTCGAGGGCAGCAACCTTCTCAGGGTTGGCCTCGGTGCCTCGCTGGGAGACAATGTATCCTAATAGCATGCCTCGCGGCACGCCGAAGACACATTTTTCTGGTTTCAATTTCACCCTGTTGGCCCATAGGCAGCCGAACGCGATGCAGAGGTCGTCAACCAGGTCGTCTGCCTTCCTGGTCTTCACGACTATATCGTCTACGTACGCCTCAATGTTCCGCCCGATGTGATCCCTGAAAACGTGCTGCATACATCGCTGGTATGTAGCGCCCGCATTTCGGAGACCGAACGACATTGTTACGTAGCAATACATCCCGAACGGCGTGATGAACGAAGTCGCGAGCTGGTCGGACTCCTTCATTTTTATTTGGTGGTACCCGGAATAGGCGTCAAGGAAGCATAAGAGCTCACACCCCGCAGTCGAGTCAACGATTTGATCGATTTGTGGCAAAGGAAACGGAACTTTAGGACAAGCTTTATTTAAACTAGTGTAGTCTACACACATCCGCCACTTCCCATTCTTTTTCTTAACTAAAACAGGGTTAGCTAGCCACGTAGGGTGGAACACTTCCTTGATGAACCCGGCCTCGAGGAGCTTCCGCAGCTCCACTCCGATCGCCCGGCGCCGCTCTTCGTCAAAGCGGCGCAGCCGTTGCTACACAGCGCGAGAGTGAGGTAGGATGTCAAGGGAGTGCTCGGCGACCTCCCTCGGAATGCCTGGCATATCCGAGGGGCTCCACGCGAAGATGTCGGTGTTGGCGCGGAAGAAGTCGATGAGCACCACTTCCTATTTCGGGTCGAGGGTGGAACTGACCCTCAATGCCTTGCCCTCGGGGGCAACAGGGTCGAGGGGCACCTCTTTGGTCTGCTCGGCGGCCTCGAAGCTGCCGGCGTGCTTGGCGGTGGAGTCGAGGTCCTCGTTGACCAGCTTCTCCAGGTTCGCCACGAGCACTTCATCCAGCGCTAGCGCCTCCGCGTGCTCCACGCACTCAACGTCGCAGTCGAATGCGTGCTCGATTGACGAGCCCACGGTGATGACGCCCTTGGGTCCCCGCATCTTCATCTTGAGGTAGGTGTAGTTCGGGACCGCCATGCACTTGGCGTAGCACGGCCGCCCAAGGATGGCGTGGTACGCGCCCCTGAACCCCACCACCTCAAAGGTGAGCGTTTCCTTGCGGAAGTTGTCTGGTGTGCCAAACCAAACTGGCAGATCGATCTGCCCGAGGGGCTGGACGCGCTTGCCCGGCGCGACGCCATGGAACAGCGTCGTGCTGGGCCGCAGCTGGTCCAACTCGATCCCAGCAAGCGCAGAGTGTGCGTGTAGAGGATGTTGAGGATGCTGCCTCCGTCCATTAGCACCTTGGAGAACCGGGCATTCCCGATGACCGGGTCGACCACTAGTGGGTACTGGCCCGGATTGGGGATGCGATTCGGGTGATCCTCGCGGCTGAAGGTGATGGCGTCCTCCGACCAGTAAAGGAGGGAGGGAGGCGCCTTCTCCACGGCGAGGACCTCGTGCCGCTCCCGCTTAAGCTGGCTGTTGGACATGTCGACGGTCGCACCCCCCCCGAAGATGAGGAAGACGTTCTCCACCACGGGGAAGCCGCCGGCGTCGCCGTCACCCCCATCCTTCTTGGCCTCGCCGTCCTTCGCGGCGACGCGGCTGTAGTATCTCTTGAGCAGGTCACACTGTTCGAGGGTGTGGTTGACTGGCGTCTTGTGGTACGGACAAGGCTTCTTCAGCATGTCGTCAAACACCCCAGGGCCTCGAGGGGCCGCTCGAGGACCCCATTGAGCTGGGTCAACAGCAAGGGCTTCATCTCCGTCGTCGTCGCGCCCCTGCTCGCGCGCCTCGCGGCGCGACTTCTTTCCTTTCTTGCCCCGCTTGTGCTTCTGCTGAGGCTCCTTGGACTTGCTGCCCTCCGCAGGCGCGTCGTCCACGCGCTGGCACTTCTTCCCGTCGAAGCTGGCGGCGATGTCGAACAACTCGTTCGAGTCGACTGGCGGGCAGCGCCCGAGCTCGCGCGCGAGGTCCCGGCAGGTCGTGCCCTCGAGGAAGGCGTGCACGATCTTGGACTGGGCCACACTCGGGAGCTCCGTGCAGCGCTTGGAGAAGCGCCGTATGAAGTCCCAGAACGACTCGCCGGGTTTCTGGGTGCATGCGCGCAGATCCCTGGAGTTTCCAGGGCGCACGTATGTGGCCTGGAAGTTCCCCATGAAGGTGCGGACCAGATCATCCCAGTTATGAATCTGGCTGGCCAGCAGGTGCTCGAGCCACATTCGCGCCGAGTCGGCGAGGTGCAACGGCAGGTTGCGGATGATGACTTCGTCGGTGGTGGCTCCGCCCAGCTGACATGCCAGGCGGTAGTCGTTGAGCCACACGCGAGGGTCCGTCTGCACTGTGTATTTGTCGATCGACGTGGGCTGGCAGAAGCGTTGAGGGAAGCTCGCCATGCGGATCTCCCGTCTGAACACACCAGTTCCCGGGGGCTCCGGCGTCGGCGAGCGATCCTCTCGTCTGTCGTAGCGCCCACCCCGTCGGGGGTGGTAGCCTGCCGCTGCCTGTGTCTCCGTGTTGCCCGTCCGCTGGGCATTGATGACGTTGCGAGCGTCACCGTCTTGGACTTGTCCTCGCGTGTCTAGGATCCGCTCCCTGACCTGCGTGCGCCCTGGGTTGGCGGGCCGCTCTGCCGCGCCGCCTGCATGTACCGATGCCTCGGGGCCTTGCGCGCCCCCGTCGTCCCGCACGCTCCCCTGCTGATGGATGAGGACGCCGAGCTCTCGGCCTGTTGCACGGACGCTTGGTCGATGAGCGCATGCGCCTCGCGGTGCAGGTTTCGCGCCTCGGGTGTTGAGGGGGCGGGCATAACCCGCAGCAGTGTCGCGGCGGCGACGAGCTTTTGGCTCGCTCGCGGCGGCGTGTTCGGGTTGTCGACGTCGACGTCGACGTTGATGCGCTCGCGGGCTTGTTTGCCTAGCTCGCGCACGCGTTCGTCGCGCGAGGAGGCTTCCCCGGCGATGGAGGCTCGAAGCAGCCGTACCGCGCGGTACTCCTCCACGAGCTTGGCTTCAAGCTCGCGCGCTTGAGCCAGTTGCGCGTTGATGTCGGCCCCCGTCGGCGGCGAGGGGGGAGGCGCGCTTGGTCCCGCACCCTGGTGCGGTCCAGTTCCCGGGCCGGGGGGAATCTATCCGTCACCGGCTTCCGCCACGTTCGCGGCGTTTGCTTGGTCGTTGGGGAGTACGACAAAGCACACCCGCGCGGGGTCGTAGCTCCCGACGCTGGAGTTGTCGGAGTAGCCGAACCAGTAGTCCGTGGCGTCGAGAAACCGCCGGAACATCGCTGGGTCAGGCACGCCGGAGAAGTCCCACTCCGCGTACCCGTGCGAGGTGGCGGGTGGCAGCTCGCTGGCAGAGCGGCAGGACGACTCGTCGTCGGCGGAGGCGCTAGGGTTTCTGACCACTGGAACACGGCGGATAGGACGGGCCCTGCGCGCCGCCGCGTCGGTGTTGGCGGAGGCGACGTACACCGTCGTGGCGCCGCGCGGACCGATGGGGAACCGCGGTCCCGAAACCGAGCGTTCCCCCATCGGAGCGCCCGCCGTCTCACCAAGGGTCGCGTCGCGGCCGCGAGGCGACGCGCGCGGCCGCATCGGCGCTCCGTCCGCGCCCCCGCCGAGAGCGCCGGCCGAGCGTCGGCGGCGTCGACGCGGCGTCGAGGTGCCGGAGGGTCCGCGGCGTCCACCCCGGGCGGACGCCGGGCGCCCGGCGGCGGGTGCGACGGGGACCGGGTCTGGCCCGGTCGGCCGCCGCGCACGGAGTTCGTCGCGATTGGTGAAGCGCATGAGGTAGCCGTTCCCCGTGGCCTGAAAGTTCAGGCTCCCGAATCGGATTTCGAACCCGGCTGGGAGGGGGTCCGAGCTGCCCATGGAATACCTCTGGCCGCGGTACTCGGTGCGAATCACCATCGAGAGGGCGGGTGGAAGCTGATCTTCAGCGTGCTACCCCCTACCCGGCGCGCCAACTGTCGGTGCGGAATGTAGTCCCGACACTAACTAGTAATGAGCGTTGAGATCTGCCTCTCGATGGGCCGGTGCTAAGCAACCAATGACACTGGGTATTATCCTGGTTCCGGCCGGGGCCGTACGTCCAGCAGTGGCGTGCTCGGGGAACTATATTGCTTTGCACCGTGGTGCTCATAGAGGGGGCTGCAAGCATGGCGGAAGAGGAGGCCGGGCCTCCAAGTCCCAGAGGTATTGATTGAGGCAAGTGCCAATATCGTGGTGAAGGCGGAAAGCGTGTGCGTGATCGCTATCCATCGTCGTGTCCCCTGCGGCTGTGCGATTGCCCTTCCTTTTATAGGCCAAGGAGAGAGCAATTTATAGGCGTGCCGCACTATTCTCCTACGTGTGGAGGCATGGCGTGCAGTGCCACGGAGTTGACGACCGTCCTGGCGAATCTTGCTTCGGTCGAGGCGTCGTGGGGCGTCCTGTGCTCGTACAGGAGCAGCTTCGAGGGTGGTGGCGTAGTGGTTGGTTGTCCGGCCGCCGCCCGCGGGCCGGTTCGAGGGTGTCGTCAACAGGGGTCCGTACGAGGCATAGTGGCAGGCATGGCGACGTCCCGTCCCCGTGCGCTCCAACAGCGTCGGGGATGTCGTCGCAGTACCCGGCGTGACGCTGCAGTGGCGGGGATGGCCGCACAAGGCTGACAGCGACGAGGAAGACCGCTCCCGCCGGCCCAACGTCACGGCGTAGTCTTGTGTAGTCACGGGAAAAGCATTCGAGGGTTTCGCCGGCCCCCCTTCGAGGGCTCGGCGCGTTAGCCGTACAGAAGTAGGCGGCACAGTGTCACGGGGCTGACACCGGCTTCTCCGCATAGTGTTACACAGTGGCTGGGATGGCCTCCCGCAGGGAGTCGGTGGAACAGCGCCGGGGCGTGATTCACAGGCGTGTCAGGGTCGTGGCGCGGTCCTGCGGTGTCAGAGAGAGCATTAAATGTCCGTGCGCGTGAGCAGGAGCGGGGGCGACGTGCGGGCAGGGGCCCTCGAGCGAGGCGGATCTCACGCGAGGGGGCGTTTAGCCCTCGAGCGAGGCGGACCTCGCCCGAGGGGGCATTTCGCTGTGCCGCCCTGGCGGGCCGCGGGGGCCACCAGGGTCGCGATCGTGTCGTGCGCGTGTTTTAGGTTCATGAATTAGTTCGCGTTTTGCGTTTTTTGTAGGTTTTAAGCGGGTTTCCCCTGGTTATTTAGGAGACCCTTATGGCTGTCCCCGACACATAGGTCAGGAGGATCTCAAGAGTTTATATCACCTCCATCTAACAATCTTGAAATTAATAAAACTTCCCTTATCGTAGAAAAATTCAATAATATGTTCACTTGTAAATTAGCATTCTAAAGATGAAGTGGAGTGTTTATCACACACGATCTCGTCGATGTTTCATGACACCCAGATCGACGAAAAAAAGTACTCCCTCCGTCCTGTGAAGAATGCAATTCTGGCATTTGAAAAAAAATCCCACTAGAGTGCATGTCAAAACTTACTGCATGTGGCTAAAAAATAGGGGTATTAGAGTCTTTTCGCGCCACCATTAATCTGTCTAAAAATAAGACTCACACTTTTAATGGGACGGAGGAGGTACGTGTATCACTTGCGTTATGTCTGAAAAGGCAAACAAAAGTTGTGTCATAATAATCTCGGAGACGGGAAGTGGGCGTCTGCATATGGACACACATATGCTACCGGCCGCAGCAATGTTTGTTTGAGAGTGGCTAGGGCGTTGTGAGGAGATAAGATCGGAGCCTCTCAGTGTCCTTATGCACGGTCTCGTCCGCATATATAGTTTGATTGAAGATTGATTGTGTAGTTTTTTAACTGATTTTATATAAGGAGACGCAAAATCTCCGACACCGAACAAATATACAAAATGCTTCAGGTTGGTGTATCTAATACTATCAAGGCGCTAGCTAGCTCATGGTGGCAAGGATCCATCACGCTAAGAATGTAAGCACATGCTAGCTCATAACAATAGGAGACGTGCTCCCTGTTAGTCCGTGACGTACGTTCGTGTAGAGGGATTTTCCTTGGACGCATCTGCAAGGAGCCTCGATCTACGAGAAAACGCGGTGGCTGGTCCTGATTGCCGGTCGATGCATGGAACACATGGACGCCGACCCGCCCAGCGTCGTCGATCTTCGTCACGGATCGATCGCCTGCCCATGAGCACAATGTTGAGTGGGCATGAGCATGACTAATCAGATCACGCGCTACTTTTACTTTTGCTCCACCGCACAGACACAGCTTCCCACGACTAGCAGGCAGACATTCTTTATTCTCTTTCTACGTCGTTGCGCGCATGTTTTTTTTTTTGCGACTTTTTTCTACAGCCCACCCTCCCTCCGTTCGACTTTACTAATTATCACAATTTTCTACTTCTAGAATATCATGACTTATATATATATTCGATTCGTAATTCTTCTATAGATAATTTATATGTATAATTATTTTCTAACAACAAATTATACGGATATTTTTTTTCTAACGACAGTTATGCGTATAACTTTTTTCTAACAAGAAGTTGTACATATAACTTTTTTAACGACGAGTTACACAAATAACTTTTTTCCCTCACGACGAGTTATGTGGACAAATCTTTCCCTAGCAATGAGTTATGCACAACGAGTTATGTGGATAACATTTTCTTTAACAATTAGTCATGCGCACAATGAGTTATGCGAAACTTATTTTTCCTAATGACGAATTATGCAGATAACTTTTTTCAGAAAAACAATTTATCTGCATAACTTTTTTCTAACAACAAATTATACGCATGATTTATATATATACTTAACAACAAATTTCCATCGCCTCATTTTGCCATGGCTTGTCGATCTGTGCCGCCGCCATGGTTTCCTGCTAGCCTGCCGCCGCTACGTCACTTTCAGTTCAGTTGCACATTCTCCCTCGACGCCGTGTGCGTGGGAAGGTCCGAGCATGTAACATCCCTCAAATTTATTGAGGAACGTTAATTAATAAAAATGTGGATTTAAAATTTTCGATGAATTATTTGAGTGAATATCAACTTCATTAAGGATGTCTTCCATTTCTCTCCTTTAGTTTCTAGATTTATTTTGAGCTAAATGAAATCCCTAGGAAATATAAAAATGTTAGTGAGAAACTTGGGGTTCTTTTGGTTTTATTTGGAATTTATTTGAGTGGGATTTCAAATTTGAATCTGCATTCAAATTTGAATCTGAATTAGAAAGGGGATTGGAAGAAAATAGAAAAGGTAAAGGGGGATAGAATCTGGGCCGCGAGCCCAAGGTCTCGAAGTCCGCTGAACCACCCCTTCTCTTTTTCCCAGCGCGCCGCGCCACCCTCTCCTCTTCCCTTTCCAGCCCACCGCGGCCCATCTAACGCCGGCCCGCTTACCACCTACCGCGCCCGCGCCGGGTCACCGCCAGGTGGGACCCGCGTGACGTCGCCCCGGCGTCACCCTTCTTCCTCCCGTCACTCTTCTCGTTTTCCCCTTTTCCGTCGTCGCCACGGCCTTCCGCGCCGCCCCTCCCGCCCGGCGCCCGTCCGAGCCCGCCGGAGCCATCCGCGCCGTCCACGCGTCCCGCGCCCCGCCTTGCCCTATAAGAAGGCCACCGCCGCGCCCTCGGGCGCCCCAACCCTAGCCGCCACGGGGAGTCCTCCCCGCTTCACTCGCCTCGCCCGCCCGCGGGAGAAGAAGGAGGAGGAGGAGGGGAGAAGAAGACCCGAGGCCCACCGCCGCCCGCCGCCTACCTCGCGAAGCCGGAGGACCGCACGTGGGAGCTCGAGGACGCCGCGAAGCCAGGTACCGCGACGCCCTCGCTTCCTCTCGCTCCGCGCCGCCGTCCCCCTTCCACGCCGACGACCCCGCTTCCTCTCGCTCCGCCCCCGCTTCACCGCCGCCGCACGTCGGCCCGTGGCCACCAAGGTGAGGCGAAGCTCCCCTCACCCCCTCCGTGGTCGACCCGGCCTTCGAGCCGAGGCGCTTTGCGATCGCCCCGGTGCCGCTCATGCCGCCGCGCCGCCGCCGGTGATGCCGGCCATCGTGCCGGCCGGGACGCTCTCTTGTGCGGGTGCCACCGCCGCCGTCGCCGCAAACACGCACACGCGCCGCCGTATCCCTTTCGACCCCACACCATCCTCACCTCGCCGACGTGCGTCACGCCGCCATCGTGCTCCGGAGCGCCGCGCCGCCGGCCTGCTCGACCCCGTTCCACACGCGCACGAGCGCCGCCACCCACGCAAGCCGGCGACACGACCGCCACGACACCCGGTCACCGTGCGTACGCACGCAAAGCCACCCCGTGGCCGGAGCCGTGCTCGCACCGCGCGCCGCCACCGGCCGCAGCCCGCCGCGCGGCGGGCGGGAACTTGTTCCGGGCGACCTAGGGGGAAAAAGCCCCGGCTTTAGGTGTCTTTGCGTCTTTAGGACCCTTTCGCAACCGACCAAGAACGCCGGGCGTCGGTTAGCGCCGTCGCCGCGACCCTCGCGGCGCCGCCGCCCGCGCTCGTCGCCGCCGCTCCTCGTCTCGCCGCCGGCCGTCCATCTTTGGCCGAGGCCGTCCACGATTGGGGGGCCGGGGATCGAGCCTTGCGCCCCTCGTCCATGTCCCGGTCCACCGTTGGCCCGGCCGAGCGTGCCTCGCCGCCGGCGAGCCGCCGCGCGCGCCGCCACCCGTCACGGACATTCCATCGAACACCGTACACGCGAGAGGAGGAAAAACCCCTAGGGTTTAGCACACACACGGGCGCGCACACGCGCGCGTGATCGCGAGGGGATCCGAGGGGATCTCGTGCGCCCGGCCAACCACGGCCCGGGCCACACGGGCGCCGCACGGCCGCGTGCCGCGGGGATCCACCCCCAGGATCCGCCGCGCGCCGCGCCACGCGCGCGCCGCGTGGCCGGCCACGCGGTCGCCGCCGGCTTGAAGCCGCCGGCGTGGCCGCCACCTCGGCGGCCGTAGCCGGCCCGCCGCCGGCTTAAAGCCGAGTTTGAGCCGCAGTGGAGCTACCCTATAGCTAGCTAAGAGTCCGCAATATTGTATATGCGTATTTTAATTTCGAAATGTATTTTATCTTTGGAAATTCATAATAAATCCGTTTTAGCTCCGAAAAATATGAAACTTCTTCCTCGAAAATCTTCTAAAAACCCAAACTCCATGCTAGACTAGAGTTTGCCTCTTTTTGGACCTTATTTGCTCTTATTTGGATTTAAGTTGCTTTAGGACCGCTTTTTATTTCCTTTTTCGCGCTATTAGGAGCAGCAGGAGCCGAGAGCCGAGCCGGGAGTACGACTACGCCGACGACTTCGCCGCGGAGGACTACCCGACCCCAGGTTCACGCCCGACTGATTCTGAACTACCCATTAGGCATTGCTGAGTAGTATTGCTAGCGCTTTACTTTATGTATGCATGTTGATGAACCTTGCACTGCCTCTTTATTTACCCTGTCCTTGATTGTCCTACCACTACTATATATGTATATGTGAGCGTGTATATACGCCGAGCTTCGCGATGCATGTGTTGGGATGGGAATAGTGGTTCTTGGCGTGTGTGGGGTAAAAACCGGCAGGAGAAGGCGTTTTGGGGTACTTTGGCGGGGGTGAGCTCGAAACAACCGATCTGGGATCGGGGATAGGGGTGCACTCCTCAGTGCATCCCTCCTGTTGCGGTTTTTGGAGCCTAGGTGTTGGGGTTTCACGTGCGCTTGGAGGATATGAGCTCGCCCCGGTCTGAAATCGAGTGGATCAACTTGTTTATAGGACATCGTACACACCACCCCGCCGAGAGTGGGGATAGGGCCGAGTTGAGCTCGGCAAGTGCGGAACCATACCTGCCTAGGAAGGATAGAGGATATCCGTGGGGGGAGCGGTGGAGGTGAGACCACCCTCTCAGAGCGTCTCCCGTGTGGCCACACGGGAGCATTTCACGCTCCGGTGCCTTGTCTTCCTTTGCGGAGAGGACCGCTTTGAGGGCCGGATGCGGGGGTGGGTACGTAACTACCGAGAGTTCACCGGTAGGATGGGCTCGGTCGGCCGTACACCGACCGGGTGCCATTCCGGGATGGGTACAGGTGTACACGCTCTCGCAGTTGTTCGATCTATAGCTATAGCCGCGTCCTCTGTTATGGACACCGCCTAGAATACATGTTCGTTCCTCATGTTTTGGGATTTCTACCTTCCCCTTATAGGTGAGAGTGTGGTGAGCCGTGGTTACGGCCGGCTAGAGGAGAGAGGCTCCATCTACCTCGTCGATCCGGTTGTAATCATTGAGGTGCGAGGAGAGGAAGTTCTCGCATCGACCCTAGACAGGGAGTAGGAGGTGGTGACGGGTCTTCCGGGTGACCGGGGGACCCGGGCCGTGTTGAGAGACTTGGGTTTTGGGATATTGATGGAGATACCTTGTTTATACTCTGCTCGTCGTTGCTTAGGAACCCACGGCCGTTTCCTTGTCTACTCTCTTTTCCCTTTAGATGTTAGGCCACTTAAAGCCGCATACGGTTGGTGACGTGGACCTATCCCACTCCTTGGGGATAGACTTTGGGTGTGCAGGGTACGAGTCCGAGTTCGACTGCAACGCCGACGGATGGTACGACTGAGGGATACGTCGCTTCGCTCGAGTTTGCCTGTGGCGGGAAGAATAAAGATGGAGACCCTTCTGAGGAGATAGCTACCGTTGCGTAGAACTTTCACTCTGATTCGACCAAGAGGCTTGTAATGATGTACTCCATAATGGACTTGTAATAAATTAATGTACTCTTATCTTTATGTGATGCGATGTATGACTTTGGGTATCTATCTGTGAGACGTTCTGTACGCGATAGCCGCTGATCCAGGGACTATCGCGATGGTACAAGGATTCGGAATTTCTATGAAAATCCGGGGTTTTACGGTGGTACCAGAGCCATGCTTGACCGTAGCACGTATCCCTAGGAAAGGTCGATAGACATAGGACTCTATACGCTCTACCTTTATAGTTATACCCTTGAGCTATGTTATAAAACTCGTTCCCTCTTTGAAAACTTCTTACTCACCTGCGCTGACAGAAATTTCTTGCGTTTCATAGGAGATGCAGCACCAGGTCACGGAGGTCACCCCCGAGACGTGCGGGGCGATCTTCCACTGGATGGAGAGGGCCCTTCTCAGGCTTGGAGTCCCTCCGACCTACGTCACGTACCGCGCCGAGTACGTACCCGCCGTGACTGGGCGGATGGTGCTCTGCACGGTCGCTGTGCTCCCTCACCCGTGTCTCCCCGGGTTCAAGGGAGAGGTCCGCGCGCGCCGCACTCACCGTCGCGACCGCGCCGGACGTCGCCGCCGCCGGGCCCCGGGCCGCCTACTCGCACGCACCGCGCCTCCTTCGAGACCGGAACTCTTCGGGCCGCTACCCCGGGACTACCGGCGCCTCGCACCGCTCGTGGACGGAGTTCCTTCGTACGAGGGGATCCAGGATGACGTCGACGCCGCTCCCCTTCCGCGAGTCCGACGAGACCCCGGTGGAGACCGCCGCCTACTTGGTCGACCTCGACAAGTACGCGCGCCGACCGGAGGACGAGTCACGTACCCTCTACATCCGTGTCGGGGACGCCACCATCGACGCGCTCCCCGTACCGGCCCCGCCGTGCCGAGCCGGAGAGAGAGAACACCGCTCTACGCCACCGTGTTCGCCAGCTCGAGCTGAGCCTCGATCGCGCGACCACCGTCCTGCTGCCAGTCCGAGAGGGAGAGGGTGGACACCCGGGAGGAGATGCTGCACGCCAAGGAGGACCTACGCAGGCTGACAGCGAGTCAGAACAGGCTGAAGGACAAGCTCGAGCGCAAGGACGACCTGCTCACGGTGCGCGCTCACCTGCTCGGGTGTGAGCGGCTCAAGGTGGAGAAGCTGGAGAAGAGCCGAGCAGACAACGTCGCCAACATCGCGTGGCTCACGCGCACGGCCGTCTACCTGAGAGACAAGGCCGAGAGACTGAGGAGGACTTGGGGAGGGACGCCGACTCGCTTCGCGTGGACGAGCTCTTCGAGCTCAACGGAGAGCTACCCCCCGAGTCTCAGCGTGAGATTCGCACCGAGACCTTCGAGCCGCACCCGCTCACGCCTCAAGCTTCACCTCGTGCCCGATGGCCCATCCGCCGACCCCCGTCGAGACCGAGGAGGTCCGAGAGGCTCACGCCTTGGTGTCTCGGATCTTTCCGCCGGACTACCCCACCGAGGACCGCTACCCCGTCACGTACCGCAGGGCACGCACCGAGTAGAGAGCCGAGCGAGGAGGCATGACCTAGAGCGAGTGTTTTATGCTAGTAGTTTCCATGAGATGTTCCATGCAGCCGCGAGCATGTTCCGGTGCATGAAGAGAGTCATGCCACACCATGTAGACACTACCCTTTTGAGATTGTATCGATGTATTAGATCGTTGACTTGTTGCTGCTACCTCAAGGTCTGAGTCAGCCTCAGGGGAGCAAGTGTAATAATCATGTTTGATGTGTGCTTGGATTTTAATGGTGTTATTTGTGTCTTAATGCTTCTTCCACTTGAGTGTAGGTTATACTTAGAACTATTTTCTTGATTGCTAAAGGCTCGTGTGTGAGTTGGTGAGTGACGTGCGTAAGTCTTTCCCTTTTTCCTTATGTTTTCAGAAGGATGTCGATCCGCCGCTCCAACCGGCTGATAGCCCGCCTCGAGGAGGCAGCTGCTGAGGAAGAAGCCCAGCAGGGGCGTGGACGCGGTCGTGGCCGTGGCCGTCCACCCCTGCGTGGAGGAGCTTTGGGGGCTAGGGCCCGAGGTGACGGAGCACCGCCACCACCGCCCCGAGAACCCCGAGGTCGAGGTTGAGCAAGGAGCGGCCGAGCAAGGCCGCCTCGAGCCGGACCGCCCACCACCACCCCCACCTAACTTGGTGGAAGTGATGGCGCTCCGGACTCGGGCGATGCGAGAGGATGGCGGAGGCCATGGAGCACCGTGGCAACGGTGGGAACCGCGTCGCTCCGCAGGACGAGGACCTCACGAGGAAGATCGAGAGGTTCATCCGCCTGAAGGCCCCCACCTTCAGCTACTCGGATGACCCACTCGAGGCCGACGACTGGCTGCGGGTGATCGAGACCAAGCTCGATCTCACCGTCTGCTCCGACGAGGAGTGCGTCGCGATCGCCGCGCACCGGTACGGAGGGTCCCGCCAAGGCATGGTGGGACAACTACACCGTCACCCACCCGAACCCGGCTTTCATCACCGGGCCGGGAGTTCTCGCGAGGCGTTCCGCGAGCGCACCTTCCCGATGAGCCGCCGGTCCGGAAGGCGCGGGAGTTCCGCACCATGACTCGGGGTGCGATGAGGGTCGAGGAGTACGAGCGTCACTTCATGAAGATGATGTGGTACGCCCCCGACGACACCAACACCGACCGAAGAAGCCGCTCGGTTCTTGCGAGGCCTCCATCACGGCCTTCGCCGTGCGCCGAAAGCAAGTGAGCACAAGTCCCCGCGCCATCTTGTCAACCGCGCCATCGTGGTCGAGGACGAAAGGAGGGGCCACGAGGAACGCATGAGGGGCAAGAAGAGGATGGGAGATCGGGATCGCCCCGACCGATCCTTCCGGAAGCCGAGAAGCGGACGGAGCAACATGCCGAGGGGGGAGCTACCGCCCGGGGCACAACCGGCCCTGGGCGTGGCTTCGGAGGAAGTGGACGTAGCCCGTTCCCCGAGGGAGGAACCCCGGCTACCCCCAGCAGACTGGAGGCTACACTCGTGCTCCACCGAGCACCGCGAGACCCGCCGCAGGAGGCTTCACCGTCACCTGCTTCGCGTGTGGCAAGCCAGGCCACAAGTCCTTCGAGTGCCCCGACAAGAAGGTCGCCGCTACCCCCGCGAGGGCACCCGCTCCAGGAGGCCGACCTCCTCAGGCCGCGCCGCCCCCGGCCGCCGGCCGTGGGAGGCTGAACCACCTCACTGAGGAGGAGGCTGCCGATGCCCCCGACGTCGTGATCGGTAAGTTTTTGGTTTGTGATACTTCGCTCTCGGTTCTCTTCGACACCGGTGCAACCGGGTCCTATATCACCTCTCGGTTCGTGAATAAACTCTCCCTCCCTACAACCACCCGAACGATGCCTATCATCACGAGCTCTCCGCTCGGGGATATCCGATGCACCCCCGTCGTGCAAAGGAGTGGAAGTGGTCATCCAAGGTCACACATTCCATGGGGATCTTACCGTGCCGCCTTCCCATGGTATCGACGTGATACGGGAATGGATTGGATCACCGCCCACAAAGGTGTCATCTCCACTTCACCGAGACCGGTGACACTACCGCACCCCGACGGAACAAGGGTTACCTTCGAGCCGATGAAGTCTCGAGACATACCGGCCGTGTACGGCCTTCACACGAAGGCCATATCGGACGTACGGTGGTCCGTGAGTATGAGGATGTGTTTCCGCAGGAGTTGCCCGGGTTGCCTCTCGATCGTGATGTGGAGTTCGTGATTAACCCGGTGCGGGAACGGCGCCGATAGCCCGCAGTCCGTACCGTATGGCGGAGGTTGAGCTGAAACCGTTGAAGGCGCAGCTAGACTCGCTACTCGAAAAAGGGTTCATTCGGCCAAGTGCTTCACCCCGGGGTTCACCGCACTATTCGTACCGAAGAAGGATGGAACGCAACGTACCGTGCGTCGACTACCGCGCCCTGAACGCGGTAACCATCAAGAACAAGTACCCACTGCCCAGGATTGATGATCTGATGGATCAGCTAAGGCAAGCCAAGTACTTCGAAGAAGATTGACCTCCGGTCAGGTTATCACCAGATGAAGATCCGCCCAGAAGACATCCATAAGACGGCATTCGTAACCCGGTATGGACAGTACGAGTACACAGTCGTGTCGTTTAGCCTGACCAATGCCCCGGCATACTTCATGAACATGATGAACAAGGTCTTCATGGATGAGTTGGACAAGTGTGTCGTCGTCTTCATTGATGACATACTGGTCTACTCCCAGACAGCAGAAGAGCATGAGGAGCACCTGAGGACCGTGCTGGGGAAGCTCAGACAGCATCAGTTGTACGCCAAGTTCAGCAAGTGTGAGTTCCGGATGGAGGAAGTCGCGTTTCGGGTCATGTGTTGTCGCCTAAAGGAGTTGCGGTAGATCCGAGCAAGATTGAGGCGTGTCCAAGTGGCGGTCACCGAAGTCCGTGACGGAGATCCGCGCCTTTCTCGGTTTGGCCGGATACTACCGCCGATTCATCGAGAACTTCTCGAAGATCGCCAAGCCCATGACAGAACCGTTGAAGAGCAACACGCCGTATGTGTGGTCGGACAAGTGTGAAGCCGCCTTCCAAGAGCTCAAAACTCGTCTCACCACTACCCCGGCCCCGACCCCCGCCCGACGCGAGCAAGGACTTCGTGGTGTACTGTGACGCGTCGAGACAAGGACTCGGCTGCGTGTTGATGCAAGGAGGCAAGGTAGTGGCGTACGCCTCACGACACGCTAAGGAAGCATGAGGAGAACTACCCTACGCACGACCTCGAGCTAGCCGCTGTCATACATGCATTGAAGATATGGAGGCACTACCTGATGGGGAACAAGTGCGACATCTATACTGATCACAAGAGTCTGAAGTATATCTTCACCCGGTCGGAGTTGAATTTGAGGCAAAGGAGATGGCTAGAGCTGATCAAGGACTACGACCTGAGCATTCACTACCACCCTGGTAAGGCAAACGTCGTAGCCGATGCTCGAGCCGCAAGCACTACTGCAACAACCTGATGGTGCGAGAGGAACAACCGGCCTTGCATGAAGAGCCGGGAGAAGCCGAGTCTAGAGATAGTGGAAGAGGGGCGAGTTGAACCGGATGCGGGTGAAGTACACCCTCGAAGACCGCATCCGCCAAGCTCGAAGGAGTGCCCGTAAATTCAAGAGGTGAAACGCCTGATGGAGAATGGCAACGCAGCTGACTATCGCCTCGATGAACAGGGTACACTGTGGCTGAAGGACCGCATCTGCGTGCCTCAGAACAAGGAGATTCGGGACTCGATCCTTAAAGAGGCCCATGATTCTAGATACTTGATTCACCCTGGTTGTACCAAGATGTACAAGGACTTGAAGGTACGGTTTTGTGGGAAAAGATGAGGGAAGATATCGCAGAGTACGTCGCTCGATGTGACACGTGTCAGCGAGTGAAGGCCGAACACTAGAGACCTGCCGGACTGCTGCAACCGCTCGAGATACCCACGTGGAAGTGGGATGATATCAGTATGGACTTCATTGTGGGGTTGCCACGCACGCAGAAAGGAAATGACTCCATTTGGGTGATTGTTGATCGCTTAACCAAGGTAGCACATTTCTTGCCAGTGAAGACGAACTACAGCGTGAGCCGACTTGCAGAGCTGTATGTGGACGGCATCCTAAAGCTTCATGGGGCTCCGAGGAGCATTGTGTCGAACGGAGGGCCTCGCTTCATCGCCCGCCTCGGGAAGAGTTTGCACGCTTCCATGGGCACCCGGCCGAACTACGGCACGGCGTTCCACCCACGGCACCGACGGTCGGACGGAGAGGGTGAATCGGGTGCTAGAGGACTTACCGAGGGCTTGTGTGTTGACCTATGGGTCCGATTGGGAAAAGATTCTATCATATGCCGAGTTCTCATACAACAACGGCTACCGAGCCGCCTTGAAGATGGCTCCTTTCGAAGCCCCGTACGGCGAGAAAGTGTCGGACACCGTTGATGTGGTCCGAGGTGGGGGAGCGAACCTTTTTCGGTCCCGCTACCATTGTTGAGGCCGAGGAAAATGTCGCCAAGGTCGGGGAGAACTCGAAGATAGCTCGGAGCGAGCGGGTGCGAAGAGCTACGCCGATGCGAAACGAAAGGATGTCTCGTTTGAAGTAGGGGATCACGTCTACTTGAAGGTGTCACCCCTCCGAGGTACGAAGAGGTTCCACATCGTGGGGAAGCTGTCCCCTAGGTACGTTGGGCCCTACCCTATTGTGAGTAAGGTCGGGAAGGTAGCTTACAGACTCGAGCTACCTCCGCGGGCTTACGGGAGTACACCCGTGTTCCATGTTTCCCAACTTCGGAAGTGTGTGGTCGTCGAGAAGAGAGTGCCTGCTCAGGCGCTCGACGTCCAGGAAACCCTGGAGTACTTGGAGTACCCGGTTCGGATCCCCGGACTCGGGCGGGAGAAGTCGACCAGGAACACCACCACGCGCTTCTGCAAGGTGTTATGGAGTAACCACTCCGAGCGCGAAGCTACATGGGAGAAGGAGTCAGCGTTGAGGGAGAAATACCCTCATCTCTTCGAAGCGGAGGTAACTTCTTAATCTCGGGGACGAGATTCTTGTGAGGGGGGGAGTCCTGTAACATCCCTCAAATTTATTGAGGAACGTTAATTAATAAAAATGTGGATTTAAAATTTTCGATGAATTATTTGAGTGAATATCAACTTCATTAAGGATGTCTTCCATTTCTCTCCTTTAGTTCCTAGATTTATTTTGAGCTAAATGAAATCCCTAGGAAATATAAAAATGTTAGTGTGAGAAACTTGGGGTTCTTTTGGTTTTATTTGGAATTTATTTGAGTGGGATTTCAAATTTGAATCGCATTCAAATTTGAATCTCGAATTAGAAAGGGGATTGGAAGAAAATAGAAAAGGTAAAGGGGGATAGCTTCGGGCCGCGAGCCCAAGGTCTCGAAGTCCGCCGAACCACCCCCTTCTCTTTTTCCCCGCCGCGCCGCGCCACCCTCTCCTCTTCCCTTTCCCGCCCACCGCGGCCCATCTAACGCCGCCCGCTTACCACCTACCGCGCCCGCGCCGGGTCACCGCCGGTGGGACCCGCGTGACGTCGCCCCCGGCGTCACCCTTCTTCCTCCCGTCACTCTTCTCTTTTCCCCTTTTCCGTCATCGCCACGCCCTTCCGCGCCGCCCCTCCCGCCCGGCGGCCGTCCGAGCCCGCCGGAGCCATCCGCGCCGTCCACGCGTCCCGCGCCCCGCCTTGCCCTATAAGAAGGCCACCGCCGCGCCTCAGGGCAGCCCCAACCCTAGCCGCCACGGGGAGTCCTCCCCGCTCCACTCTGCCTCTGCCCGCCGGAGAAGAAGGAGGAGGAGGAGGGGAGAAGAAGACCCGGAGGCCCACCGCCAGCTCGCCGCCTACCTCGCGAAGCCGGAGGACCGCACGTGGGAGCTCGAGGACGCCGCGAAGCCAAGTACCGCGACGCCCCTGCTTCCTCTGCTCCGCGCCGCCGTCCCCTTCCACGCCGACGACCCTGCTTCCTCTGCTCCGCCCCGCTTCACCGCCGCCTGCACGTCGGCCCGTGGCCACCAAGGTGAGGCGAAGCTCCCTCACCCCTCTGTGGTCGACCCGGCCTTCGAGCCGAGGCGCTTTGCGATCGCCCCGTGCCGCTCATGCCGCCGCGCCGCCGCTGGTGATGCCGGCCATCGTGCCAGCCGGGACGCTCTCTTGTGCGGGTGCCACCGCCACCGTCGCCGAAAACACGCACACGCGCCGCCGTATCCCTTTCGACCCCGCACCATCCTCACCTCGCCGACGTGCGTCACGCCGCCGTCATGCTCCGCAGCGCCGCGCCGCCGGCCCTCGCTCGACCCCGTTCCACACGCGCACGAGCGCCTGCCACCCACGCAAGCCCGGCGACACGACCGCCACGACCCCCTGGTCACAGTGCGCACGCACGCAAAGCCACCCCATGGCCGGAACTATGCTCGCACCGCGCGCTGCCACTGACCGGAGCTCCGCCACGGCGGGCGGGGACTGTTCCAGCGACCTAGGGGGAAAAAGGCCCGGCTTTAGGTGTTTTCGCGTCTTTAGGACCCTTTCGCAACCAGCCAAGAACGCTGGGCGTTGGTTAGCGCCGTCGCCGGCGACCCTCGCCGCGCCGCCGCCCGCGCTCGTCGCCGCCGCTCCTTTGTCTTGCCGCCGCCGTCCATCTTTGGCCGAGGCCGTCCACGATTGGGGCCGGGGATCGAGCCTTGCTGCCCCTCGTCCATGTCCCGGTCCACCCGTTGGCCCGGCCGAGCGCGCCTCGCCGCCGGCGAGCCGCCGCCGCGCCGCCGCCCGTCACGGACATTCCATCGAACACCGTACACGCGAGAGGAGGAAAACCTCTCGGGGTTTAGCACGCACACGGGCGCGCACACGCGCGCGTGACCGCGAGGGGATCCGAGGGGATCCCGTGCGCCCGCCAACCACGGCCAAGCCACACGGGCGCCGCACGGCCGCGCGCGCGCGGGATCCACCCCGGATCCGCGCGCGCGCGCGCGCCACGCGGGCGCCGCGTGGCTGGCCACGCGGGTCGCCGCTGGCTTAAAACCGCTGGCGTGGCCGCCACCTCGGCCGGGCGGCGCCCGCCGCCGGCTTAAAGCCAGGTTTGAGCCAGCTGGAGCTACCCTATAGCTAGCTAAGAGTCTGCAATATTGTATATGCGTATTTTAATTTCAGAAATGTATTTTATCTTTGGAAATTCATAATAAATCCGTTTTAGCTCCGAAAAATATGAAACTTCTTCGAAAATCTTCTAAAAACCCAAACTCCGTGCTAGACTAGAGTTTGCCTCTTTTTGGACCTTATTTGCTCTTATTTGGATTTAAGTTGCTTTAGGACCGCTATTTATTTCCTTTTTCGCGCTATTAGGAGCAGCAGGAGCCGGAGAGCTGAGCCAGGAGTACGACTACGCCGACGACTTCGCCGCGGAGGACTACCCGACCCCAGGTTCACGCCCGACTGATTCTGAACTACCCATTAGGCATTGCTGAGTAGTATTGCTAGCGCTTTACTTTATGTATGCATGTTGATGAACCTTGCACTGCCTCTTTATTTACCCTGTCCTTGATTGTCCTACCACTACTATATATGTTTATGTGAGCGTGTATATACGCCGAGCTTCGCGATGCATGTGTTGGGATGGGAATAGTGGTTCTTGGTGTGTGTGGGGTAAAAACCGGCAGGAGAAGGCGTTTTGGGGTACTTTGGCGGGGGTGAGCTCGAAACAACCGATCTGGGATCGGGGATAGGGGTGCACTCCTCAGTGCATCCCTCCTGTTGCGGTTTTCGGAGCCTAGGTGTTGGGGTTTCACGTGCGCTTGGAGGATATGAGCTCGCCCCGGTCTGAAATCGAGTGGATCAACTTGTTTATAGGACATCGTACACACCACCCCCGCCGAGAGTGGGGATAGGGCCGAGTTGAGCTCGGCAAGTGCGGAACCATACCTGCCTAGGAAGGATAGAGGGTATCCGTGGGGGAGCGGTGGTGGTGAGACCACCCTCTCGGAGCGTCTCCCGTGTGTCCACACGGGAGCATTTCATAGTTCCGGTCTGTCTTCACCGCGGAGAGGACCGCTTTGAGGGCCGGATGCGGGGGTGGGTACGTAACTACCGAGAGTTCACCGTAGGATGGGCTCGGTCGGCCGTACACCGACCGGTGCCATTCCGGGATGGGTACAGGTGTACACGCTCTGCAGAGTTGTTCGATCTATAGCTATAGCCGCGTCCTCGGTTATGGACACTGCCTAGAAGACATGTTCGTTCCTCATGTTTTGGGATTTCTACCTTCCCCTTATAGGTGAGAGTGTGGTGAGCCGTGGTTACAGCCGGCTAGAGGAGAGAGGCTCCATCTACCTCGTCGATCCGGTTGTAATCATTGAGGTGCGAGGAGAGGAAGTTCTCGCATCGACCCTAGACAGGAGTAGGAGGTGGTGACGGGTCTTCTGGGTGACCAGGTGGATCCGGGCTGTGTTGAGAGACTTGGGTTTTGGGATATTGATGGAGATACCTTGTTTTTACTCTGCTGCTGCTGCTTAGGAACCCACAGCCGTTTCCTTGTCTACTCTCTTTTCCCTTTAGATGTTAGGCCACTTAAAGCTGCATACGGTTGGTGACGTGGACCTATCCCACTCCTTGGGGATAGACTTTGGGTGTACGAGGGTACGAGTCCGAGTTCGACCGCAACGCCGACGGATGGTACGACTGAGGGATACGTCGCTTCGCTCGAGTTTGCCTCGTGGCGGGAAGAATAAAGATGGAGACCCTTCTGAGGAGATAGCTACCGTTGCGTAGAACTTTCACTCTGATTCAGCCAAGAGGCTTGTAATGATGTACTCCATAATGGACTTGTAATAAATTAATGTACTCTTATCTTTATGTGATGCGATGTATGACTTTAGGTATCTATCTGTGAGACGTTCTGTACGCGATAGCCGCTGATCCAGGGACTATCGCGATGGTACAGGGATTCGGATTTTCTATGAAAATCCGGGGTTTTACGAGAGCAGGTCTCGGTCTCCTATCCGGTCATATGTGTTTCGAGAGATTGGTAACGATCGGTGGTATAATGCTAGGCGGTGGTGGTAGAGAACTAGAGATGATGGCCTCGTTCTTATATCCGGTTGGTTTGATCCTCTCGTTGTTTTCAACCCGCGATGCATTGTCCATTGAAAGCGTATCGTTTTGCCTTCGAGAATCGCCTTTTGCGATAGATGACGGCTTGGGAGAATAATAGAAGGCTGATCTGAACCTGAGGACTGACAAGATTGCATTTTAGTTAGTGATAGAAAGAGAATGGGGGAAATACTCGATGTATTACTGTGATTGATTGTCATACATATATATAGGCTTGTGGACAGGCCCACTTGCCATATGTGCCATGTTACATTCCAACACTTTCCCGCAGTCTAAACTGGGAGCATCGCGAACATTAGGACTGGTCCTAAACTCGGTGAAGACGGACGTCGGCAAACCTTTGGTGAAGATGTCGGCGTACTGGGACGTAGTAGGAACGTGCAGGACGCGGACTTCACCGAGGGCGACTCGCTCTCTGACGAAGTGTAGATCAATCTCGATATACTTGGTTCGCTGATGCTGAACCGGGTTGGTGGAGAGATACATGGCGCTGACATTATCACAATACACCACTGTAGCGCGACGAAGAGGACAACGAAGCTCTGTGAGAAGGCCGGCAAGAACTCCGTTCGCCACAGCTCTATATTCCGCCTCTGCACTGGACCGGGACACTGTAGGCTGACGCTTGGATGACCAAGAGATGAGATTGTCCCCAAGAAACACCGCATAACCCGAGGTGGATTTGCGGGTATCTGGACAACCTGCCCAATCTGCATCGGTGTAGACGGTAAGATCAGCCGGAGATGTCCTGGAAAGGTGCAAGCCAAGATCCAATGTACCCTGAAGGTACCGGAGAATCCTCTTCAACGCGCTGAGATGAGGCTCTCGAGGATCATGCATAAACAAACAGACTTGCCGAACAAAGATAAGCAATGTCGGGTCTGGTGAAGACGAGATACTGAAGGGCTCCAGCAAGGCTGCGATACTGACTGGGATCAGCAACAGAGGCACCATCGGCGGCTAGCTTGGAGTGAGTGTCCACGGGAGTGCTGCTCGGTTTGCACTGACTCATACCGACGCGCTCCAGAATATCCAACATGTACTAGCGCTGAGAGAGAAACAGGTTGTCCCCTTGGCGCCGAACACTGACACCCAGAAAATGGTGAAGGGGCCCCATGTCGGTCATAGAGAACTCACGACGCAGTGCAGCAATAATCCGGTGAAGGAAACCCGTAGAGGAGGCAGTCAACACAATATCATCAACATAGAGAAGAAGAAAAGCCATGTCAGCACCTCTGCAGTAGATGAACAGCGACGTGTCGGACTTCGCCTCAACAAAGCCAAGTGAAGTGATGTGAGAAGCAAAGCGGGTATGCCATGCGCGAGGGGCCTGCTTCAGACCATATAGGGACTTGTTCAGGCGGCAGACATAATTGGGCTTGTAAGGATCAATAAATGAAGGACCGATACGGCGAACCGAGAGGGGGGGGAGTGAATGGGAGCCGATAAAAATTCTTCTCGAAGGAGATGAAAACTCCAACAAGACGAACGCGGCTTCCAACACACGTCTCCGACTCACTACCAAGGTTGGTCAAGCCCACGTAGCCACCGGAGTGCCACCGGACCTAGGAACCAACACGCAACCTTCCGACCCGAGAAACGCAACCGGAAAAACCAAACCTCGAGTCTACGAGACCCACACCGGTCGGACCGGTGAGCACCACCGGTCGACCGGTCCCCGCCGGTGAAACCGAGCAACTTCCACTAAGTGGCTCTACACCGGTCGACCGGTGAGACACACCGGTCGGACCGATGGCGACCGAAAGCCCCCAAGACACCAAACAGCCAACCGACCACCAAACGGACCCAAACTCGAAACGAAAGCACCACGGGACAACAACGAACACACCAAGACGTTCACCCGAGCAAAAACCCACAAGGGCTTGCACCGGTCGGACCGGCCAAGAGCACCGGTCGACCGGTGTAGCTCCGGCGACTCGGGATGAACAACACCCGCGGGTCAACTCCCCCAAATCCAAATCTCGATCTCCCGAATCGCTCCACGGACTTGAACAAGACTTTGGGGATATCGGGAACACCTCATGAGGAGTCCATAGCCAAGTTTAATCCCACCAAATCTCGTCCAAAAAGGAGGAATCGAAGAAATCCCGCCGAAAGCACCTTCAACCCAAGAACTCAAGAAACCCCCAAAATCGAGCACTTTTACTCACGGATTTGGGAAGGGAATCACAGCCCAAAGAACCACGAAGGGTTCCCACAAATTTCCCCCATCAAATCCCCAAGAGAAAAGCCCCGAAAACAACCCAAGGAAATCACCGAGAGAGGGCTCCGAAAATCACCACCAAGAACAACCGGGAAAACACATCCAAACCTTGAGGAACCACGCCAAATCATCTATACATGAAACAAAGGTTCGTACAAGGTCTAGCAAGCCGCCCGATCATCCATCCCTCTCTACAAGATCTCTCCGTGAAGCTCTCTTGCTAGTCCTAAGGAAAACCTAGAGAAAATAGGTGGAAAATAGGAAAACTAATGAGCTAGGGTTCCCGCAGTTGGCTGCCATCCTCTCACCTCTTGGGTTATATGGAGGCAACCGAATGTCTAAAATGCCCTTCTCTACTAACTAGGGATACAAGCCCCTCAAGGGCGGATTTGGAATTCTTGATGTCTTCACCATCGGACGGATGCCGGCGACCGCACCTCGCGTAGCCTCGACGCAAGCCATGCGATCCCGACGCGTGTCCTCCGCTTCGAAGATTCCGGACGCGTCGTTGCACACCGGTCGGACCGGTGCTCCTCACCGCCGGACCGGTCCCCACCGGCCGACCGGTCGGACCGGTCCGGTGCCGCCGCACCTCCGTCTTCGGTTCTCCGGTCTTGGCTTTGTGGATCAACCAAGGAACCCGGTGGTTTTCTCGGTGAACCACCGAAACCCCGCGAACTCGGTGTAGCCTCCGCCAATCTCCACTCATGACTTGGCTCCCACGTAGTCCCGGCTCGACCTTGGTTTTGAGGCTCAACCAAGAAACCGTCCACGACTTCATCTTGCTTGTTCATGCCACCATGCGGCCCGCACTTGACCCCGCCGGCCACCGGTCCCTCGAACAAAGCCTACTTGTCTTCTCCACACCCGGAGGCCTCACCAAAGCAACGACCTTTCGCGCTTGTTCTTCACCCGCACCAACACGAGTCAAGCCGCAACCTACACCCGCAATACTTAGCCAAGAATCGGTCCACACAACGTTGTCAATCACTCATCACACAAGGAAGCGACCATCCACCGGTCCTCGAACCACACATGGTCCTCAATCTCCCCCTTGATGAGTGCATTGACAACACCCACATGAAAGTAATAAGAGAGAAAATAAAAAGAAAAGAAACGAATAAAAAGAAACTCCAACAAACGATCGAAAGCCAAACAAAGGCAAAGAGCAAGATCACTTGAAGAAGACAAGTCTCGGACCCCTTAGGCAAGGGCAACGGCTCGACACATCCGAGACAAAGCAAAGCTCAAGCAAAGAGCACAAACCACCGAAACAAAGCTCGAAAACTCTCAAAGAGCTCCCCCCGCACCAATGCAAACTCCCCCCGAACCAATGCACCTCCCCCCGGACGAATGCATGCAAGACACCACTTGAAACAGGGGCAACCGCAACAAAACAGCCACGACCGGTCGGACCAATCAACACCACCGGTCGACCGGTGTGCAAGATGTGTACGAACCAGCACTCACACCGGTCGGACGGTGACCACTGACCGGTCGACCGGTGCACAACGAGCCCAAAAATGGCTCGAAACCACTCGAAAACTTTCTAAACACGTCCAAGCAAGCCATTTCAAGCTCAAACTTCTCCCCCTTGTTGGCAATGCATGAATCAAGCCAAAAATGCAAAACTTTCAACCTAGAGCTTCTCAAATAGACAAAATTCAACAAAGAATGCTACACATGTCCAAATGAGCAAGTTAGATACTCTACGGCTTCGTATCGATCTCAACTACATGATCACCAAGTTTCACAACCATTGGACGAAGCTAAGATGGATTTTGGCAATTTTGCAAAAAACTTGCCTCTCATGAGCAAAGTCCTAAACATGATCAAAGCATATCAAAATGGCAAAGCCACACAAACTTCATGCTAGGACAGCTATTCTAACCATAAGACCATCACAAACACCCACAAGCACCTCATGTCATGTCAAAGCCACCGAGCCATGTGCCTACTTCTATGTATGAGACTTCTCATTGGTAGGCAACATGCAACGGTTTAGCACCCAAAGCAAATTAAATTCAGCACATATGACATGGGAGCATATTTTCCAAGCATTTTTCATTTCATTTTCAGATTTGTAAATGGTACATGAAATGTCTTTGCGACAAAAAGGAACTTATGCTCCTCCACAAGATAAATCAAGAGTGCTAAACATTCATGATGGCAAATGACCCTTTGGCCCCATATGATCAATAAACTAGCTATCCAACCACAAATTAAGCATAGCAAGGCCACAAAAACATGTCAAGAGCATGTAAAGGCATTTACACATGAGAGAGCATACATGTGACATTTTTCAAAAGCATAGCTATCAACCATGGATTATTCATCAAGATCATCAAGAGCTAAGTCAAACTCACCATATCATACCAAACAAGCTCACAAACACATATATCTCATTCCATGGTGAACAATGTATATGAGAGAAGCTTTTCCTAACCAATGCATATGATACAAAATGCATGCAATCTAAGATACAAGGATGCCTATACATCATGTTACATATGCCATGCCAAATGCAAGAAATGCACAAAGGAAAGCTATACATATGCTACAAACCGGCTCCTCGAGGGGAGGCAAAACGGGCTCGACACCACCGGCAAAAGAGAGCTCCCACACACCCAACTCAAGAAATCAAACACACACCAAGTTCCCCCCGCAAACGAGTGAAAGTGGCTTGATCTAGGGGTTTGGTGAAAATATCGGCTAGTTGGTCATGTGTGGGTACATGGATCAAAGCTATCTTTCCTTTCTCGACGTTGTCTCTCGTAAAATGATACCTCACTTCTATGTGTTTTGTTTTGGAGTGGAGCACCGGGTTCTTTGCAACGCTTATGGCACCGGTGCTATCACATTGAAGTGGGACATGGGTATACTCCTCACCAAAGTCACTCATGGTGTAGGTGATCCAAAGGAGCCGAGAGCAACAACTAGCGACGGCAACATACTCGGCTTCGGTAGTGGATTGAGCAACACTCGGCGCTTACGAGAAGACCAAGACACCAAAGAAGAACCCAAAAAGCTCGGCAAGTCCCGAAGTGGACTTCCTATCCAACCGACACCCGGCAAAATCCGCGTCCGAAAAGCCATGAAGCGCCAAAGAAGAGGACGCGGAGTACCAAAGGCCGAAGTCGGGAGTGTGACGCAAGTACCGAAAATTCTCTTCACCGCTTGCCGATGCGAAGTCCTCGGAGACGCTTGAAAACGAGCGCACGGACACACCGAGAACCGTATGTCCGGCCTCGTCGCCGTCAAGTAGAGGAGTGACCCGATCATGCTCCGGTACTCCTTCTGGTTCACGTGTTCACCTTCCTCGTCCGCATCAAGAGCCGTAGTCGTACTCATCGGCGTCGTCATAGCCTTGGAGTCCTCTATCTTGAACTTCCGCACAATGTCCTTGGTGTACTTAGCCTGGTGCACAAATGTTCCTTCCTTTGATTGCTTGATTTGTAGCCCGAGGAAGAACTGCCACTCACCCATCATGCTCATCTCAAACTCCCCGCTCATATCATCCGCAAACCTCGCAACAAGAGAGTTAGACGAGCCACCAAAGACAATGTCATCCACGTATACCTGCACAATCAGGATATCTCTCGCCCGCCTCGGCAAAAACAAGGTCCGATCGACCTTCCCCATCTCAAAGCCTCTCTCAAACAAGAACCCCCTCAACCTGCCATACCAAGCTCTAGGCGCTGCTTCCAACCCATACGGCGCCTTCCTCAACTTGTACACCCGGGGGGGGGGTACTTCTCACTCTCAAACCCCGAGGTCGCCTCACATACACTTCTTCCTCCAAGCACACCATTCGAAAAAAGCACTCTTCACATCCATTTGGTGCAACTTGAACCCTTTAGCCACAGAAAAGGCTAGAAGGATCCTAATCGCCTCCAAACGGGCTACGGGAGAAAAGGTCTCCTCGTAGTCGATCCCCTCCTTCTGACTGAACCCCTGGGCAACAAGTCTCGACTTGTTCCTCACAACCTCACCCTTCTCTCCCTCTTTGTTTTTCCACACCCACTTGGTACCAATCGGCTTACACCCTGGGGGAGGGTCAACCAACTCCCACACCTGATTCCTCTCAAAGTTCTCCAACTCCTCATGCATCGAGTTAACCCAATTGTGATCAGATAGTGCGTGTCCAATGTCTTTGGGCTCGAAAGAAGCAACAAACGCAGCATGAGCAATATGGGAATTGTTTCGAACCCTCGACCGTGTAGTGCGTTCATTCATGTCGCCGATGATCCTCGAAGCCGGGTGATCCACTTGAACTCGCCGGGGAGGTTCTCGCCTCGAAGCTACCTCCCCCCTCAACATCGGCTTCTCCTCGTACTTGATTTGTCGTCGTAGGTGTAGCGAGAGGGTCCATCCATCATCGTAGTCGAAGTAGTGGGTACATGTTCAGCGGGGGCACCGCACCACCATCCTCATCATCACCATGTTCATGCTCCTCCTCCCCGAAAGATCTCCTCGCCAAGCTCATCATCACCGCACACTCAAAGACAAGCCGACTACGTGGCTCTGTCTCGTCGAAGGTTACCTCGCAAGTCTCCACGATTTGGTTAGTTTCAAGATTGAGCACACGATATGCTCTAGAATGAGATGCATAACCAAAGAAAATACCATCGACGGACCTAGCCTCAAACTTATCCAACTTTCTCGCCTTTCTTTAGAATGAAACACTTGCAACCAAAGACATGGAAGTGACTCACCTTGGGTGTGCGGCCATGCATCAACTCATAGCATGTCTTCTTCTTGTGCACTCGAGGTATATCTCGTTCGACACATAGCATGCGATATTCACCGCCTCGGCCCAATACCTCCTCGGAGTCCTATGCTCATCAAGCATCGTCCGAGCCATCTCGCACAAGGTCTCGTTCTTCCTTTCAACAACACCATTCGGGGAGACGTATACGGACTTGAAAATCGGGTGCTCAAGACCCAAGTCATGGCAAAAGGTTTCAAAACGAGAGTTCCCGAATTCCGAGCCATTATCACCGCGGATAGCTCGTATGGCATCTCCGTGCCTCTCGTTCCTCAACCTCAAGACTAGATCTCGAACAAAACCAAACGTCTCCCCCTTATCCTCCGGAAAGAACACCCACGCATACCGATAATAGTCGTCCACCACAACAAGGACATACCACTTCCCACCCGCGAGATCGCACACGAGCCGGGCCAACAAGGTCCATATGGAGCGACTCGCATGGACGCTCGGTCATCACATCGGTGAGAGGCGGGTGAGAAGAGGCCACCATCTTGGCATGCCTACACGGAGCACAAACCAACTCTTTCTCAAGCCTCAACCGTGGCAATCCTCGGACCAAATTGAGTTTACTCAAGCGAGACAAAAGGTCAAAGCTCAAGTGACCCAACTTCCTATGCCACTTCCACAACTCACTCGAAGAACCGGCCAAAAAACAACGCTCCACACCCGAAGACCGAGAAAAATCAGCACGAAACACTTGCGACCCACGGGAACGACCATACGGATAAGGTTCCCTCGAGAGTCCACAATCGGAGAACCACCAGGCCGAAACAACACCTCAAAACCCTCATCCAACAACCGGGACACGGAAAGCAAATTGTACCCCGGCGATTGAACAAGAGCAACACGCCTCGCAGTGATCTTGTCACTCACTTTTATCTCACCTTCGAAAGCACACGCCCACGCCCATTGTCCCCAAAGGTGATGTACCTCTTCGTCACCACCGGGACGAGACTTGAGAACCACCCCCTCGTCTCCGGTCATATGCCTCGAGCAACCGGAGTCAATCAACCAAATGTTCTTCAAGTCTCCCACCCGAAATTCAAAAATAGGCACGTGAGCGAACAAACGACTCAAAGATCAGGGGTTAGTACCAAAGGAGGAAAACCGAGTGCCGAGCCATTTGCTCGAAAGTGGGGTTAGCACCAACCAAAGCATCTCTCCTACCAAAGCTACCTCCACGAACACCACCACGGTAACCACCCTGAGGGAACCACCCCTCTCTGCCTGGAGGAGGACCAAATCCACGCAAGAAAGCCCGTGGAACGTCCTTCCTCTCCAACTCAACGCCACGACTCCTCCAATCCCCGTATTGAGCACGAGGAGGAGAACGCCTAGCAACCGACCACCCGCACCCTTTCCGGCCCAACCACCGGAACCACGACCACCGTAAACAACCCTCGCACTCCGTACGAGCTCGAAACCCGAACATCCGTCCGTCCCGTGCCCGCACCGGTCCGCCAGGTGCCCCACACGGTCCGACCGGTGTGACTTGGGCAACAACACCACCTGCGACCTTCTTCTCTCCCCAAGCCCGAACCTGTCCTCACAATCGCCTTGCCCCCGGGCATCCGCATACGAGGCTCAAGTACACCATCGGAAGGGTGGTACTTGTCCTTGTTAGCCCACTCCTCTTCCATTCTCTCCTCTCGCTTCCTCTTGAAGCAAAACTCCTCCTTATGGCCATCTCTCCCACAATAGCCACAATGGAACCTCACAAGCTTAGGCTTAGGCTTGGGATGTGGTCGCTCACTTGGTTTCTCCCCACTCAAACCCTCCACCGGTTTCTCACCACTAGCCTTCTCACTCTCCTTCCCAAAGAACACTTTCCCCGAAGTGCTCACAAACTTGATAGGCTTTTGTAGGTCATTTGTGGGTGTAGGAAACACGGGTGGAGCTGGGGTTGTGTCTAGTCGGTTCCTTAGATGGTTAGGTTTTGGGGGGGAAATCATTTTTGTGGTGGGTTTTTGGTGGCTCGGGATATTCTCTCCACTTCCCTCACCAACCTTGTTTGCTCCAAGCCCCTCACCATCTTGCCTCTTAAAGGCCTCGATCATCATCCTCAACCGAGGCTCGTGACCGGACAACCAACCCATCAACTTCCTCAAATCATCATTCTCATCCCGCAAGCGATCAACATAATGTGCAAGCTCCGCATTTTTCAATGCATGCATTTCACGGGTAGAGCAAGATGTAGGCATGGGTTCCTTCAATTTAGCCTCGAGCGAACTAGTGTAAGCATGCATCTCATCAATTTTAGCATGCAAAACGGGGCAAGAAGTGCAAGCACCTAGCAAAGCGAGTCTAGACTTAAGCTCGGCCACTTCAACCCTAAGCACATCTAGTTCCTCACACTTGGAGGCATGCTTCTCCTTAAACAAAGCAAGATCGGCAAGGAATATGGAGCAATCGGCACAATCATTCTCATCGAAACAACGGGGCTAGCCTTAAGCGAATCAATCTCAAGCTTGCTATCAAGCACCTGTGTCTCTAGCTCAGCCACTCTAGTCCTAGCATCCTCGAGTGAGGCCCTAAGCTCTTTCCTCATTTTCTTGGCCTCTCTAAGCATGTCATCACGATTATCAAGCAAAGAGCCAAGCCTCTCATTCTCCTGGCGCAAGAAGGGAAGCTCATCACGCACCTCGTCGTCGGACTCGCAGTCCGAGTCGCTCCGTGTGCTCTTCTTGCTTCGCCGGAGCTCAACGCCATGGTGCGAGGCCGTCTCTCGCGAAGCGGCTCGGCCCGCTCGGGTTCTTGGACGACTTCTTGTTCTTGCGGCGATCTCCCTCGTCGTCGGCGCTCGCTCGAGCTCGAGGTGGAGTACGCGGACCCGGAGTCGACGTCGCTCGCTCCAACCATCGCTCGGGCCTTGCCTCGGCCCTCCTTCTTCCTCGATCGTCGCTCGTCCTTGTACTTGTTCTTGTGCTTGCTCTTGTGGTCGCGCCTCGAACGGTATTTGTCATCGTTCTTCCTCGGCTTGTGCTTGTAGCCGTCCTTGTTCTCGGCCTTCTCGGGCGGTCGGCGACGAAGTGTCCCGGCTTGCCGCACCGGAAGCAAGTCCTCGTGTTCCTCCTCATGTTCACGCGGTTCTCGTGCGGCCTCTCGAACCGCCTCGTCAACGCGCCGGCTCGTCCTCTCCAAGGTCATCAAACTCCTCATCCGGCATAGACATCAAAGAGGAAAACGAGAACATCCCGGTGGATGGGTTAGAGTTAGTCTTTCCTTTGGAACCACCAACGAGGGCAAGACTATGGGAATCGGTCGGTCCCTCGAGCTTGGCGATCATGCCCCTATCCACCTCGGCCGACTTGAGCTTCGAGAACGGCTCGTTCACCGTCAGAGTATCATACCTCTCCGACTCGACTATGGCCTCGAACTTTCCGCCCCATATCGTACGATCCAAAGAGTGTAAGAGCTTGACCGCTCTATCATGATCATCGCACGGGAGCACGTCCACATTGGCCCTCATGTTGTTCACCACCATCGTGAACCTGCCGAAATAAGGCATCGATGGACTCACCGGGAGATGAGTGAAGTTCTCGTACTCTCTCCCCGTAGGTCGCATACAACCGTGCTCGAACACCGGGCGTTCCCAACATGAGCCTCCTTCAACACCGCCCAAATCCTACAAGCCAAGTGCTCGGTGTGCACCCGATCGAACTCGGCCGACACAAAGCACGAAACAAGTAGTCGACCGCCTTATTGTTGGCGTCGAATGCGTCCCTCGACCCCCGGAGCAAGGAAATCCATCGGCCGGACATAGCCTATGTCCACCGTGACATCCCAAAGCGGTCGACCCTTTCCACGGAGGAACGCACCCATCCGCTTGCTCCACATCCGGTAGTTCTTGCCATCGAAGTGTGGAGGACCCGAACCCCGTTCTCGGTACGCCATCCTTGGATCTTAGACGGTTAGAGTCAACAAAGACCCGAACCGGCTCGATACCACTTGAAGGACCGATACGGCGAACCAAAGAGGGGGGAGTGAATGGGAGGCCGATAAAAATTCTTCTCGAAGGAGATGAAAACTCCAACAAGACGAACGCGGCTTCCAACACACGTCTCCGACTCACTACCAAGGTTGGTCAAGCCCACGTAGCCACCGGAGTGCCACCGGACCTAGGAACCAACACGCAACCTTCCGACCCGAGAAACGCGGCGGAAAAACCAAACCTCGAGTCTACGGACCCACACCGGTCGGACGGGTGAGCACCACCGGTCGACCGGTCCCCGCCGTGAAACCGAGCAACTTCCACTAAGTGGCTCTACACCGGTCGGACCGGTGAGACACACCGGTCGGACCGATGGCGGCCGAAAGCCCCCAAGACACCAAACAGGCCAACCGACCACCAAACGGACCCAAACTCGAAACGACGGCACCACGGGACAACAACGAACACACCAAGACGTTCACCCGAGCAAAAACCCACAAGGGCTTGCACCGGTCGGACCGGTCAAGAGCACCGGTCGACCGGTAGCTCCGGCGGCTCGGGATGAACAAAGCACCCGCGGGTCAACTCCCCCAAATCCAAATCTCGATCTCCCGAATCGCTCCACGGACTTGAACAAGACTTTGGGGATATCGGGAACACCTCATGAGGAGTCCATAGCCAAGTTTAATCCCACCAAATCTCGTCCAAAAAGGAGGAATCGAAGAAATCCCGCCGAAAGCACCTTCAACCCAAGAACTCAAGAAACCCCCGAAATCGAGCACTTTTACTCACGGATTTGGGAAGGGAATCACGGCCCAAAGAACCACGAAGGGTTCCCACAAATTTCCCCCATCAAATCCCCAAGAGAAAAGCCCCGAAAACAACCCAAGGAAATCACCGAGAGAGGGCTCCGAAAATCACCACCAAGAACAACCGGGAAAACACATCCAAACCTTGAGGAACCACGCCGAATCATCTATACATGAAACAAAGGTTCGTACAAGGTCTAGCAAGCCGCCCGATCATCCATCCCTCTCTACAAGATCTCTCCGTGAAGCTCTCTTGCTAGTCCTAAGGAAAACCTAGAGAAAATAGGTGGAAAATAGGAAAACTAATGAGCTAGGGTTCCCGAGTTGGCTGCCATCCTCTCACCTCTTGGGTTATATGGAGGCAACCGAATGTCTAAAATGCCCTTCTCTACTAACTAGGGATACAAGCCCCTCAAGGGCGGATTTGGAATTCTTGATGTCTTCACCATCGGACGGATGCCGGCGACCGCACCTCGCGTAGCCTCGACGCAAGCCATGCGATCCCGACGTGTGTCCTCCGCTTCGAAGATTCGGACTGCGTCGTCGCACACCGGTCGAGCCGGTGCTCCTCACCGGCCGACCGGTCCCCACCGGCCGGACCGGTCGGACCCACCCGCCGAGACCGGTCCGGTGTTGCTTGCACCTCCGTCTTCGGTTCTCCGGTCTTGGCTTTGTGGATCAACCAAGGAACCCAATGGTTTTCTTCGGTGAACCACCGAAACCCCGCGAACTCGGTGTAGCCTCCGCCAATCTCCACTCATGACTTGGCTCCCACGTAGTCCCGGCTCGACCTTGGTTTTGAGGCTCAACCAAGAAACCGTCCACGACTTCATCTTGCTCGTTCATGCCACCATGCGGCCCGCACTTGACCCCGCCGGCCACCGGGTCCCTCGAACAAAGCCTACTTGTCTTCTCCACACCCGGAGGCCTCACCGCAACGACCTTTCGCGCTTGTTCTTCACCCCGCACCAACACGAGTCAAGCCGCAACCTACACCCGCAATACTTAGCTAAGAATCGGTCCACACAACGTTGTCAATCACTCATCACACAAGGAAGCGACCCTCCACCGGTCCTCGAACCACACATGGTCCTCAATAAACCCGATCGGGCCGAACGCGAGACTGTCTCACTCAAAGTGCCATGGAGAAATGCATTCTTCACATCAAGTTGGTGGATCGGCCAAGAGCGGGATAGTGCCAGGGTGAGGACTGTCCTGATGGTAGCCGACTTCACAACTGGACTGAAAGTCTCGTCATAATCAATACCAGGATGCTGTGTGAAGCCACGAAGTACCCAGCGAGCCTTGTAGCGGTCGAGAGAGCCATCGGACTTGAGCTTGTGCCGAAAAAACCCACTTGCCGGTGACGAGGTTGACGCCAGGAGGACGAGGAACCAGTGCCCAGGTGTCATTGCTCAACAGGGCGTCGAACTCAGCTTGCATGGCGAGGCGCCAAGCCGGGTCCGAGAGTGCAGCGCGGACAGATGTTGGCACTGGGGAGGCAGCGGCTACCGTCGTGTGGAGGTTGAGACGGTCCACTGGTTGCCGAAAACCGTCCTTGCCACAGGTGCACATCCCATGCGCATTGGTGACGGGGATGATGGCCTGCGGAGCCGTCGGACTGGTGCGGCCGCCGCCAGGCCACCGGTCGGGCCGGCCCGTCCACCTGGAGCCGGCGGGGGAGCCTCCGGGGCCGGCCGGGATGCCGTTGTGGCCGGGCCGGGTGGCCGCCGGGGGCGGCTTGGTGACCGGAGCGCCGGCCCGTGCCGGTCGGGCCGTCGTGGCCGCCGCGGCCCGTGCCGGTGTCGTGGCCGGCCGGCCGGCCGCCCCCGGCCGGCCGGTCGCTGCCGAGGCTAGCGCCAGTGGCACCCGCGCTGTGGCCGACACCAGTGAGACAACCGGAGCCAGAAGCACCAGGGGCGGCGTCCATACCCTCGGGAAGACGAGTACCTGCAGGCACAACTCTTGGACATTGTGGCAAAGAGGAATCATCAGCATCGTCCAAAAAATCGAGTGTGTGGGGGTCCGAAGGGGTGGAAGACATCTCGGAGAACGGGAACAAAGTTTCATCGAAGACAACGTGACGAGAAACAATGACCCGGTTGGAGTGAAGATCGAGACATCGGTACCCTTTATGATCGGAGGAATATCCTAGGAACACACACAAGGTGGAGCGAGGTGATAATTTGTTGGGAGCTGTACTCGTAAGGTTGGGATAGCAGGCACAACCGAAGACTCGGAGGTGAGAGTAGGAGGGTGGTGTGCCGTGAAGAGCAAGATAGGGGTGCGGCCTTGTAGTGTTTTGGTTGGGTGATGGTTTAAGAGGTAGGTGGCAGTGTGAAGAGAGTCAGCCCAATAAATAGGAGGAAGACTGGCCTGGAACAGAAGGGACCGCACGATATTGTTCACGGTGCGAAGAGTGCGTTCAGCACGTCCATTCTGTTGAGAGGTGTATGGGCACGACATCCAAAAGACGACCCCATGGGTGAGGAAGAACGTGCGGGCCGAGGAGTGGTCAAACTCGCGGCCGTTTTGTCGCACTGAACTGCCTTGATGGTGGAGTCGAACTGCGTGCGCACATACGAGAAAAAGTTAGAAATAATGCCAAAAGTATCAGATTTAAGGCGCAAAGGAAAAGTCCAGGTGTAGTGAGTGCAATCATCAAGAATGACTAAATAATATTTATATCCCGACACACTAACAACTGGAGAGGTCCATAGATCACAGTGGATTAAATCAAATGGACGAATAGCACGAGAGTGGGACACACTAAATGGTTGGCGCACATGGCGACCTAGCTGACAGGCATGACAAATGTGATCTGTAGCAAGCTTATTACATGAAATAGCCTGAGAACTAATAAGCTGGGATAAAGCCGCATGTCCAAGATGACCAAGACGACGATGCCATAGGGAGCTGGACGACGTGGTGGTAGCGAGGGCAGCAGTGGTGCTGGATGATGATGGGAAGAATGGGTAGAGGTCACCCGTGCTATTGCACCTGGCGATCACGCTCCGTGTCTGAAGGTCCTTCACAGAAAGGCCGAATGGGTCAAACTCAATTGAACAGTTATTATCAGTAGTAAAACGACGCACGGAAATCAAATTCTTAATAATGTTCGGCGAAACTAGAACATCAGAAAGAACAAGAGGACGACGTGCGGAAGAAAAAGAGTGAGACCCAATAGATGTAACGGGAAGTGAAGCTCCGTTACCAACAATGATAGATGAAGGACTAGATGACGATGGAGGGTGAAGGGTGGATAGAATACCAGCGTTGTTGACCATGTGTGCACCAGCACCGAAGTCAGCATACCAATCGCCTGAGGAGGGGGGTGTCAGCGTCATCGTGTTGAAGTTGCTGACGAGGCCTTGAACAGACGGGTCCCAAGACATGCCCTGTATGGGCGTCCAGGGCTGCTGTGGCGGTGGTGGTGCAGGTTGTCCGCCGTAGCCGAAGCCGGGAGGAGCGTAGGTGTACTGGGGCTGCCCGTAGGGCTGCTGGACAGCAGCGAACGCCGGAGCAGTCGGCGGAGGACGAAGTGGCGCGCTGGAGCCACCCGCGGCGGGCTGGGGCGGCCAGAGCTGGACCGTCCCTGTCCACGGGTTGAAGATGTGCATCGGAGGGCGCTGGTGGCCACCAGCAGCCCCCACCGACCGCCGTGGCCGCTGCCGCCGCCGGCCACGGCCACCGCGGCGGCGGTCGGAACGACCGGCCCCGCCTTGGCCGCCACTGGCCCGCCGGCCGTAGTGGCCGGGCCGCCCCCGGTGGTAGCCGGTGCCGCCCCCGGTGCCCCTGTCGGTAGCCGGCGTGGCCTTGGCCGCCCTGGCCACCGCGGCCAGAGTTGGTGCGGGTGCCAGCGACGAGGGCGGACGTCGTGGAGGAGGCCGGGGGCGAATCGGACGCCCCGGCGGCTTCACCTACAGCGATGTCGTTGATGTCGATCTCCTCGAGCAGCAGGATGGTGCGCGCCTCCTCGAAGGTGGGGAACGGCTGCCGCAGCTTGATGTTCGTCCTCACGTGACCGAACTTTTCGCTGAGGCCACACAGCAAGGTGAGCACGAGGGTGCGGTCGCCGATCGGGTCGCCGTAGTCGGTGAGGGTCGCAGACATCGTCTCAAGGCGGCGGCAAAAATCAGTGATGGAGGACGAACCTTGCTTGGCCGTGCGGAACTCCGCCGAGAGCAGTAGAGCGCGCGACTCGCGCTGGCCGAGAAACTCGCTCTCGAGGTACAACCAGGCACAGCGGGCGTTGGGCTTGCGGATCATCGTCGGCTCGCCGCGGATCGGCGTGGATGGTGCAGTAGATCCATGTGAGCACGGTGCAGTTCATCTGCACCCACGCCGAGGGATCGTCGTTGACGACGTCAGAGAAGACGTGACCCGTGAGGGCGTACTTGCCGAGCACGGTGACGAACATGGCGCGCCACCGGTTGTAGTTGTCGGAGGCGCGATCCAGGACCAAGGGCACGAGGACCTTGATGTTGAGGACGGCGATCGCGGTGGCGTGGACGGCGGCGTGCTTGGCCTCGTAGGCGTCCAGGGCCGCGGCACGGTCGGACGCCTCCTTCTCCAGCCGTTCACGCGTTTCGCGTTCCTGGCGCTGGGCCTCGGTCTCGGCCATGGCGCGACGGCGAAGGGGGGCGCGACGTCGAACGGGCGGCCGCGATCCGGATCGGGCGGGGGCGACGACGAGGGGGCGGCCGCGATCGGGATCGGACGAACGGTCCCGGAGGCGCGATCGTGGTCGGCGAGGACCGTGCGGGGGAGCGCGATCGAAGGGCCGGCGGTGCTCGCGGCCGGGCGCGTCCGCGGCGAAGAGAGGCCGGCCGCGATCGGATCGACCTGGCGGCGGCGCGGCGCTGGGAGGAGCGCTCGGCGCGGAAGGAGCGGAAGTTTAGGTTACGGAATCGTAGACTCGTGATACCATGATAGAAAGAGTATGGGGGAAATACTCGATGTATTACTGTGATTGATTGTCATACATATATATATATAGGCTTGTGGACAGGCCCACTTGCCATATGTGCCATGTTACATTCCAACAGTTAGATTAGCGTTAGAACACTCTTGCAGTCTTGCCTTGGTTTCGTGTACCTGTAGAGTACCTATGTTTGATCGTTTGTTCTAGTGCCCGGTAACTAAATGATTGTTTATTACTGCTTGCATGGTACTGAATTACTGGTCACATGGTATTTTCTCAGCAGTCAAGAGGTCGGGGGCTCGGGTCGACCGCTGCTTGGGGTTTTCTGACTGGTGGCCGGCGACCTGTGGCGGATAGTCAAGAGGAGGTGCCGGCTTTGGCCACGGCGGGATGGATATGCACTTATGCAGGGCATGGCGGCACACCACGAAGAAAGGAGATGACGTTGGTGTCAAAGAAATCACAAGGAAAAAAGTGGCCCACAGATTAATAAGAAGTGGATCAAATTTTGACTTTTTAGAAGTGGAATATTAGGTAATATTGGAGATGGCCTTATTTTTTCATCCCAATGGCTTTTTAGGAGGTAGAAAACGAGATGTTTTTAGGAAGGAAATTTAGGACACTCTTGGACATGCTCTAACTAACAATGCAAGGTGTAACATCCCAAAAATTGTGTGATTTCCAAAAATGTGAATTCTAAAATTTTTGATTCGATCTTTTGAGTGCTTAACGGAAATTATAAGGTTGTCTTCTATGCATCTCCCCTTAATCTAGATTTATTTTAAGTCAAATAATAATTTTAGGTCATATAAAAATGTTAGTGTGAGAATTTTAGATTTTATTGGAGTTTATTGGATTTTAACGGTGAGCTTTCTCTCTTGTCGGGCTCCGGCGCGGCGGCGAGAGCGAGCTGGCAAAGCGAGGAGAGAGGAGGAGTCCGGAACGTACATTGCCGCCGCCCATCTGGGGGACGAGCGCGGTGGGGATGATGACGGTGGTGCCGAGCATGACGAGGTAGTGCTGGAACCCGAGGAGGATGGCCTCCGCTGCATTGCAAACAGGAAAGCCGGCGTCGGTCAGACGTCAGTCTCGTCCGAGACAGAGATCCAAGAGCAATGCGCGAAGCCGGCGGTGGCAACAGAGCAATGAGGGCAAGGGGATTGCGCGTGAGAGGAGCGGAGAGAGAAAGATTTACGTACGCCATGGGGGCGGCTGGTGAGGCAGTAGGACACGGCGGGGAGCTGGTCCCTGACGGCGTGCGGCTGCAGCTCCTCCTGCTTCGGCGCCGGCGCCGCCATCTCAGGAGCTCCCTGTCCCTCTCTCTTCTCCTGGCTGTTCGTTGGCTTGCCGAGAGACTGACTGCAGCGACTGCGAGTGCGAGCGAGAGAAGGCTCGAAGAGGAAGAATGCGAAGCGAGAGCGAGGCTCCCCCTCTGCAGCAGAGTGGAGTCGAGGGAGTGAGAGGAGTGATAAAGCGAGAGGTGCCGGCCCGTCACCCACTCGGCCCAGCTAGCCCGCCGACGCCTTAACTTCATCTGTGTCACTAACCGGTGGAGCCCGCTTGTCAGCACCGTCTCCCCCACTGCTTTTCTTCTTTGCCCCCTTTCCCTCTCTTTTGCGCCGCGCCGCCATGGAAAGGTTGGCCGTGCAGCCATGCCCGCCGCCGCCGGATGGCGTCCACGCATCGCAGTGCCCATCTCGCCGTTCACGCCACCTACCACCGGCTATAAGAGCAACCACAGACACCAACCCTAACCCTAGCCGCTCTCGGGGATTCCTCCCCAATCCCGCTGCCGCTGACGTCAGGGGGAGAGAAGAGGAGGAGAAGGAGGCGGGGAGGTCGTCCCAGGGAGTCGTCGCCGCGAAGCCGGAACCATCCGTGAGCAGGGAGCCGGACCTGATCGTCGCTGTGCACCTTAGGTTCCTCTGCGTCTCTTGCTCCGAGATCGCTCCGCCGCTGCTGCCTTCCACGCCGCATGCGCGCCACTGCTTGGTTCCGTATCCATCTCGTTCACCGTCGAGTGTGTCGCCCCACCATGTCGCCGCCGCGCACCCCAGTGCACCGGTGCACGCGCGAAAGACACGCGAACACACCCAAGGTCGGGCCTTTTCGGCCGCCTTGACCCTTTTTGCAGCTGTGTTCGCCTGTTCACTTCGGATTCTTCCCTGTGCGTCGCTGTGCCCACCGCCGTGGCCGAGCCACTGGCTTTCATCGCGCGCAGGCACATCGAGCCACCATTTCGTAGCCGTTACGCGTCGCTCAAGTGCCTGGTTCACACGCACGCACGCGTACACGCGAGACCTCACCGGCGCTGGCCACCCCAGCCAAGGCACCGAGAGCTCCCGGTTCGCCATCGCTGTTGTGCCCTACTTTCTCCCCTCATGACCGAGCCACACGTGTGCACGCACACGAACGCACGTCCGCGTTCCCACGCACGCGGATCAGGGCGTCAACGCCAACACGAGCCCAGTGGCGCCGGGCCTAATCTCGCCGTCTGGAGTGCAGGCACTCAAACGCGTCACCGTCTCACCCTGTGTCGCCGCGACCTCGTCGCCGTCGTGCCAGAGCCCGAGCCAAGGTCCGCCTGTTCTCTTCCCTAGTGTAGTCGTAGTGTCTACCCTAGTACCCTTCCACGCCATCACACGTGTTTGCCGGACACCGGATCGGAGCACCTCGCCGCCGGCAACCCTGTTTTCGACCGCCGCTCCTTTGTGGAATTTTATCGAACAATGGTTGTGTT
Organism: Cenchrus americanus; assembly: GCA_947561735.1. Classification (NCBI taxonomy): domain Eukaryota; kingdom Viridiplantae; phylum Streptophyta; class Magnoliopsida; order Poales; family Poaceae; genus Cenchrus; species Cenchrus americanus. The sequence goes on along the minus strand of OX387242.1, from coordinate 37,764,823 downwards.
GCACATGTCGGCCCACACATCGCCTTGGCCGATGCGGCCAGCCAATCCTAACCCCTGGCACGCGAAAGCCCACACCGAGCCGCGCCGCAGAGAATCTCGGCTGGATCCTTTGCGCCACGCCACACCAGCAGCCACATGCGTTGCCATGTGTGCTGCAGCTGCCTTAAAGCAGCATGTGTGGCATCCACGTGGACGACTGTTCGTTTGGCTGATCGCTGGTGCTGATTTGTTCTGAGAGAAAAGTACTGCTGGCTGGTTGCTGGTGGCTGGTTTGTTCTGAGAGAAAAATACTATTGGCTGGTGGCCGATAAGCCAAACGAACAGGGCGTAGAGTTGGCTTTCAGCCGTCTTGTAGATAGCATAAAGACCCTTAGAGCTAACCTGTAGTTAGCTTAAAGTTAATGTTATTGTATATGCATATTTTATTTCCAGAAAACTATTATATCTTTGGAAAATCATATCAATCCATTTGAGCTTCCAAAAATACAAAACCTTTTCCACAAATCTTCTAAAATCTCAAACTCCGGGTAGGACTAGTGTTTGCTCTCTTGTGGCTCTTAATCGTTGTTAATTTGGAGTTAATTGCTATAGGACCCGTCTTTATTTTTTTACGCGATGATAGAAGCAGCTGGAGCTGGGGAGCTGAACCCGGAGTACGACTACACCGACGACTACGTCGCTGATGACTACCCGACCGCAGGTTCACGCCCGACTGATTCTGAATACCCATTAGGCATTGCTATGCAGTATGCTAGCGCTTTACTTGAAATGCATGTTGATGAACTTTGCACTGTCTTCTTTAATTACCCTGTCCTTGATTGCCCTACTACTACTATATATATAAGCGTGTATATAAGTTGAGCTTCGCGATGCATGTGTAGGGTTGGGTATAGTGGTTCTTGCCGTGAGTGGGGTAAAAACCGGCAGTAGAAGGCGTTTTGGGTACTTTGGCGGGGGTGAGCTCGAAACAACCGATCTGGGATCAGGGATGGGGGTGAGCTCCTCAGTGTATCCCCACTTTTATGGTTTTTGGAGCATATGTGTTCAGGTTTTACTTACGTTTGGAGGACATGAGCTTGCCCCAGTCTGAAAGCGAGTGGATTAACTCGTCGATAGGACTTTCGTAAACACCACCTCGCCAAGCGTGGGGTTAGGGCCGAGTTGAGCTTGGCAAGTGCGGATCCCTACCTGCCAGCAGGATAGCGGGGTATCAGTGGGGGAGAGGTGGGAGTGAGACCACCTTCTCTCAGTGCAACTCTCGTGTGGCCACACAGGAGCATTTCACAGTTAAGGTGCAATTCCCTTCGCGGGGAATTGTTTTGAGGGCCGGATGCAGGATGCGACCGTAACTACCAAGAGTTCGCATGGTAGGATGGGCTCGAGCGGCCGTACACTGGGGTTGGGTATAGGTGTACATGCTTTGCAGAGTTGTTCGATCTATAGCTATAGCCGTGTCCTCGGTCATGGACATACCTTGAAGACATGTTCATTTCTCATGTTTTGGGATTTCTACCTTCCCCCTGTAGTTGAGAGTGTGGTGAGCCGTGGTTGCAGTCGGGGAGAGGAGAGTGGCTCCCTCTACCTCGCAGATCCGATTGCAATCATTGAGGTGCGAGGAGAGGAAGTCCTCACATCGACCCTAGATGGAAATAGGATGTGGAGATGGGACCCTGAGGTACCAGGTGGTTCCGAGCTGTGTTGAGAGTTTTGGGTTGGGATCTTGAAGGAGATATCTTGTTGTTACTTTGCTGTTGTTGCATAGGAAAACCGAGCTTCTACCTTGTCTCTTTTTTTACCCTTTAGTAGTTAGGCCACCTAAAGTTGCATACAGTTGGTGACGTGGACCTATTCCACTCCTTGGGGATAGACTTTGGGTGTGCAGGGTACGAGTCCGACTACGACAACAATGCCTACGGATGGTATGACTGAGGGATGCATTGCTTCGCTCAAGGATGCTTGTGGGCATGAAGAATAAAAGATTGATACTCTTCCGAGATGCTAGCTACTGTTGCGTAGAATTTCACTCTGATTTAGCCAAGAGGCTTGTGAAGTTGTGATGTTGTACTCCATAATGGACATGTAATAAATTATGTACTGATATTTGTGTGATGCGATGTATGGCTATGTTTTACTATCTGTGATGCGCTCTGACGGGATAGCCACTGATCCAGGGACTATCACAAAGCTACAGGGATTCGGGTTTTCATTACCAAAAATCCGGGGCTTTACACAAGGCAACAAAGCAGGGAAATTAACTTACTTGCTGTAGGCTGTAGCAATATGATTCTTGGTAGAGGTGTCACTGCTCTGACATCAATTAGACCTGCTGCCCAGCCACCACTAGAAATTGCAACTTGCAGGACAAAATCATGTGAATTTGCTGCATATCAAACAAAGGATTTTAGATCACCGTACCAATGGCTTGGGCCCCAGCGATCTGGATGTCTGATCTAGTAAGTCAGCTGTCACATCGCACAATCTCGAACTTGTCTCGGGACCAAAAATATTCGTATCTCAATCACATGAGAAGAAAAAACAAGCTAGGATTTTCACTAATGTACCGAGTCCTTCTCTTCTACGCCCTGTTCGTTTGGCTTATCAGCCACCAGCCAGCAGTATTTTTCTCTCAGAACAAACCAGCACCAGCCATCAGCCACCAACCAAACGAACAGGCTGCTAGAACCTACAACCTGCAGATGAAAAAATTGTGAATTAGTTAATCACTAAAAGGAAATAAGGCAACGAGACACTAGTAAAACAAACAATTAGGCTTCAGGGGGTAAACAGAAGGCCCATGAAATTCAGGATGCTTGAATCGTAGATCTTTTGGCACACCTCCTATACCTATGTCCAGGTTGATTAGAATAAGACACAGGCCACGAAATGATCTATCGATGGGATAAGCGAATGAGATTGGAAATTGATCAATTACCCACAAGTATAAATAACATGCTAGAATATCTCCACTGGAAAAAAATATGAAGAAACACTTATCTGTGCACATATGGATGGGCACTCGTCAAGACTCATGGCTCCACTTTAGCTAGGACCGAGACATTGGCCAGTCGGAGAACTGACGCGCCACCATCCACTACATGATTCGGGCGACCGCCAGATGTGGAATTGGTTGCGTCGTCGCCTTATGATTGCAGGTCATGGACTCTGCCATGGTGTAATGCGTGGGAGAGCGACACCTTGGACCGATGTCTGCCGCCTCCGTTGTTGATGGGGAGGGGCCGCGTGATGCTGGATCTGGGAGGCTCGTCTGTGCTGCGACGTGGCCACATGGCTGTGTCACCATCGTTGAGATCCAATGGGAGGCAATAGGAAAGAGAGTGTTTAATGTTGAACTGATTGGGAATGACAATATCGTGAGGGCATTTTACGGAGGGAGGTTTTACGATTTTGTTGAGGTATTACTTCTACATATGTTGCTGGTTGGCTGGCCAGACCCAAGCGGCGCTTCGCCATAGCCATAAAGAATATTCAACGCATCACATTATATAATGTTTGTTAAATTGCACCTGGGTGCATTCTGTATGGAGAATGCACCCACCCTACTTGCAATTAGTTCTTGCCTAGTTGCAACTGGGCTCACTGTGGTTACAATTTGTTCACGTCGGATTGCAACTAGGAGCCTAGTTGCATTTTGTTCATATCGAGTTTCAGTGGATTCAGTTGCAAAATTAGTATAGTATCATAGTTGCAATCGGTCGGTCTCGTGGTTGCAATTGGTTCGCGCGCAGCTGCAACTGGTTCATGGCTAGTTGCATTCTATATAAAAAATGCATAGATCCCCGCAGTTGCAACTTAGCGGCCGAACCAATTGCAACTTGACGTCCTAATTACAACCTGGCGCGAAAAAATTGCAACCAGACCCAACCGAGTTGCAAGGTACTGCATGAGTATTGCCTCAATTGCATACTCCATTTTAGGTAGTTCATGAATACCTCATTGGCATATACTTCCTCTATTCAAAATTGCAATGAGCTTTGTCTTTTCCGGATACACATCTTTTTCTATGCATCTAGACGTAATATACACTTATCTGCATAGCATCAACTATGTAATGGAAAAGCTAGGATCCGTTATAACTTGAAATGAAGGGACTATATTATGTTGTATTAGGCAGTTCATCAATATTGTCTTGAAAACATGGCTAGCTGATAGATCTGCTTTAAAGGCTATGGGATTGATCCACTTTATAGGTGGTTCATGAATATTACCTCACTTGTATACTCCTTTTAGGCAGTTCATGAATACGTCACTAGCATATACATGAGTATATATGTCGTATTCACACTCCATCAATATTGTCTTAAAAGCAGGCTACATGATTGATCCATTTTAAATTCTATTAGACTGATCCAAAATAAATGCCATTGTGTTTTTATCACTGCTTCCTATCTTTAGTGGTACTATAGCTTCCTATCTTGAGTGGTACTATATATATAAGGTTGTCTCATGCTCATTAGCCTACATGAACCCCAACATAAATATATGAACAAATTTTAGATTAAGATTTTAGGTATGATGATGTCAAAGATGGCTACTGTAGCCATTGTGTCACTGTTGCTTGGCACTCTCATCGTATCAAGATTGGAAGCTGCCAATGTGTGGCAGACAAGCGAGGTTGCTTTTGCCAGTGCTAATGAAGCTGATGGAAGCGACATGCAGAAGCAGCAAAAGCTTGAATCAAAGCATGCCGACGGAGGAAAAAGAACTGTGCCTAGTGGAGCAAATCCTATTCACAACAAGCACCCTAAGCATCCACCCAGCCCGTCATCAAGCCCTATGCGACCAATGATACCAAGGTCCATCGGGTCTCCTAGTCCTTCCCAGTGATCCAACAGACTACCACCAACAACCCTCCATGGCTTGGTCGGGGAAATGCGTTTCCAATGTGTGTTGTTCCATATTGACTTGATCATGTACCTGGATGTATTGGGTGTTTGTTTAACATGAAGAAATAAATCTTTAATAATATACTAGAAAAGTACACCAATTGTTGTATAAGTTAAATGCTTTATTAGTACATTAACTTGGTGAGTTAGTGCGCGTAGATACATCATATCTCAAATTGCTCATTTGGGAATAACAACTTAGCACGTGAGTGCGGATACGTAACTAGGACAGCACATGGACAAGAAAGCCGCATAAGCAGCTTTTATATGCGCACAATTGACGCTGACATGAAATATGGGCAACACTATTGAAAATTTGCCCTCCATTTATTTACTCCATTTTGTAATTGAAATTGTGTGTATGCCTCACACGTAGGTAGCTTATTATATTGTCAAAAGTTTTAACGGGAACTGGGAGGGGCGCTGGTAGCATCTAGATGAGGGTCGGCAAGCAACAACAAGATGACAGACTTGAGCAGCAAGAGGGGCTGTTGACCACCATTAGGGGCATAGTTATTGGAACCGGACCCGTGGTTGAACCGAAAAATACCGAGGGAGGTCGTACAGCATGTAACCCCTTCATCGACTACCTCGCCGTCGACTACCTGAACCGCAGTGATGTGCATTCAGCGCTGCACGCAAACATGACGGGGATCCCCTACATGTGGACGCCCTGCAGCGACACGCTCACCAACGGGACGGAGGCGCGGCATCGACGCTACCGTTGATCAAGAAGCTGGTTGAGTCTGAGCTGCACATGTGGGTGTTCAGCAGCGACACGGAAGAGCGTGCGTCCTTCACGTCGACTAATACCGGTGCCTGAGCCAGCCCGGTACTAATGTGGGTCGGGGGGGGGGCGTTGGGGCCTCCCTCCCCACACGGTACAAATGTGCTTCATTTGTTCCAGCTGCTAAAATGCCCAGTATTAATGTGATTTTGGGCTGGGACAAATGCTCGATTCTCTAGTAGTGGTACGTGGTAAAGAACTGGGGCTCGAGTGTAGCAACACATGTGTATGTGCTCAATCAGTATATGCATCAGTGCACAGGTAAAACTTGCTTACTATCTTGCATGCAAGCAAGGTTGACCAAGTATGAGAATTCACAGGATTTAACGGACTTGCATGCATACAGAGCGATAGATTTCAGGGAGGTTGACCCTTTCTCCAACTTGGACGAGTCATTTCAGAATGTTACTAATATTTTTATAAATATCATGCATATTTTCCAATAAACTAGAGGAGTAGTATTTTTTTATTTTCTCAGCAAAATTTTGTAAGAAAACGCTTTTCACTTGTATGGACTGTTTTACAATTGATCAAGTGAAGTTAGGGCTGGACGAAAAACTCGAAGCTCGCAAACTCGCTCATTAGTAGCTCGGCTCGGCTCGGCTCGTTAGAATTTTTAAACCAGCCGAGCTTAGGTTTTAGCTCGGTCGTATAACGAGCCAGCTCGAGCCGCTCGCGAGCCAAAATGAGCCAACCTTAATTAATAATCCAACAAAATACATTATCGCCTCCTTGGTACAAGGCCACAATCCACAGCCAGCAAAGGAACCAGAAGTCCACAATGTTTATGGTGACATTGAGTTTGTGGAGTTTCCAACCTGTATGGTGGGAAGCATAAGTGTGGATCGGATATTACTAAAAGCACTCTTTGTATAGTAAAAATATTTTTTGCCACTTCACTAAAATAATTTACTATTTCTGTATAGGCTATAAGTTTACCTCTTACAAGGAAAGATCGAAAGGGAGACATGAAGTGAAGTGTTGCAGCATGGAGAGTGTTTTAATTTGCTCTTAGATGAACTAAAATAATGATTTTTAGCATGCATCGCATGGAGTTTTGCAATTGGGTGAACTTAATGTAGATGATTGATTTAATGCTCAGATTGATTATATTTTTATATGTGCTTTGTTTCTTTTTATTTTTGTTGTTGGAACTTATATAATATAGATTAAGTTATAGTATATTTTAAGATGTGATGATTTGGTCAGATTTTGAACGAGCTAGCTCATGAGCTAACGAGCTGGCTCGAGCTTTTAAACGAGCCGAGCCGAGCTAGGCTTTCAGCTCGGTATCTTAACGAGCCATAACGAGCCGAGCCGTAACGAGCCGAGCCGATAACGAGCCGAGCCGGCTCGATATCCACCCATAAGTGAAGTATAGGCGAGAGTAGTATTTTTAGGCCACCGCAGGAGTATTTTTCTAATTTCCAACAGGAGTACATCCCAACAAATGGTGACAAAAGTAGTATTTTTTTTCAATTTTGACTTGGAGCTTCCAAACCTATTAAGAAATTCCACGCATTACACTTACTCGGTTGATGTTCCAGTCATAACCTCAAGCATGCATCCGTCCTGCAAATTCTATTTTGTTTCTTTTGCATCAGAAGCTGAGCAAGCAAGAGACCGGACTGCAGCAATGATGCATTATAGTTTCATGGAAGAAATCAATGAAGAAAACAGAGTAATTAGTCACAAGAAACAAGTAATCAAGCAAATCAGTAATTCTTATATTCTCTTTGTTCGCCCATATGGAGTAAATTGTCATAGAAACCAGTAGTAACTAACAAGGCAACAAAGCAGGGAAATTAACTTACTTGCTGTAGGCTGTAGCAATATGATTCCTGTTAGAGGTGTCACTGCTCTTGACATCAATTAGACTTGCTGCCCAGCCTCCACTAGAAATTGCAACTTGCAGGACAAAATCACGTGAATTTGCTGCATATCAAACAAAGGATTTTAGATCATCGTACCAATGGCTTGGGCCCCAGAGATGTGGATGTCCGATCTACTAAGTCAGCTGGCACATCGCACAATTTCGAACTTGTCTCGGGACCGAAAATATTTGTTTCTCAATCACATGAGAAGAAAAAACATGCTAGGATTTTCACTAACGTACCGAGTCCTTCTCTTCTAGAACCTACAACCTTGCGATGAAAAAGATTGTGAATTAGTTAATCACTAAAAGGAAATAAGGCATCGAGACACTAGTAAAACAAACAATTAGGCTTCAGGGAATAAAAAGAAGGTCCATGAAAATCAGGATGCTTGAATTGTAGATCTTTTGGCGCACCTCCTATACCTGTGTCCAGGTTGATTAGAATCAAACACAGGTCACGAAATGATCTATGGATGGGATAAGCGGATGAGATTGGAAATTGATCAATCACCCACAATATTAAATCGCATGCTACAATATCTCCAATGGAAAAATACGAAGAAACACTTATCTGTGCACATCTCGATGGGCACTCGTCAAGACTCTTGGCTCCACTTTTGGCCAGGACTCAGACATTGGCCAGTCGGAGAACTGACGCGCCACCATCCACTACATATGCACTACATGATCCTGGCGACCGTCGGATGTGGAATTGGTTGCGTCGTCGTCCTATGATTGCGGGTCATGGACTCTGCCATGGTGTAATGCGTGGGAGAGCGGCGCCTTGGAATGATGTCTGCCGCCGCCGTTGCCGATGGGGAGGGGCCGCGCGACACTGGATCTGCGAGGCCCGTCTGTGCTGCGACGTGACCACATGGCCGTGTCACCATCGTCGAGATCCAGTGGGAGGCAATAGGAAAGTGACTGTTTAATGTTGAACTGATTGGGAATGAAAATACCATGAGGGCATTTTGCGGAGGGAGGTTTTATGGTTCCGTTGAGGTATTTACTTCTACATATGTTACTTGTTGGTTGGCCAGACCCGAGCGGCGCTTCGCCATAGCGATAAAGAATATTCAACGCATCACGTTATATATTGTTTGTTATATTGCATCTGGGTGCATTTTGTATGGAGAATGCACTCATCCTGGTTGCAATTAATTCTTGCCTAGTTGCAATTGGGCTTACTCTGGTTACAATTTGTTCAGGTCGGATTGCAACTAGGAGCCTAGTTGCATTTGGTTCATATCGAGTTTCAATGGAGTCAGATGCATGTGTTGTAATTACTTCCGTGGAGTTGCAAAATTAGAATTGTATCACAGTTGCAACCGGTCAGTCTCTTGGTTGCAATTTGTTCACGCGCAGCTGCAACTGGTTCACGGCTAGTTGCATTCTATATAAAAAATGCACAGATCCCTGCAGTTGCAACTTAGCGGCTGAACCAATTGCAACTTGATGTCCCAATTACAACCTGACGCGAACAAATTGCAACCAGACCCAACCGAGTTGCAAGGTAGTGCATGAGTATTGCCTCAATTGCATACTCCATTTTAGGTAGTACATGAATACCTCATTGTCATATACTTCCTCTATTCAAAATTGCAATGTGCTTTGGCTTTTCCAGATACACATCTTTTGCTATGCATCTAGACGTAATACACTTATGTGCATAGCATCAACTACGTACAAAAAAGCTAGAATCCATTATAACTTGAAATGGAGAGACTATGTGATGTCGTATTAGGCAGTTCATCAATATTGTCTTGAAAACATGGCTAGCTTATAGATCTGCTTTAAAGGCTATGGGATTGATCCACTTTATAGGTGGTTCATGAATATTACCTCACTTGTATACTCTTTTTTAGGCAGTTCATGAATACGTCACTGGCATATACATGGGCATATATGTCGTATTGGCACTCCATCAATATTGTCTTAAAAGCAGGGCTACATGATTGATCCATTTTAAATTCTATTAGACGGATCCACAATAAATGCCATTGTTTTTACCACTGCTTCCTATCTTTAGTGGTACTATAGCTTCCTATCTTGAGTGGTACTATATATATATAAGGTTGTCTCATGCTCATTAACCTACATGAACCCCAACATAAATATATGAACATATTTTAGATTAAGATTTTTGGTATGATGATGCCAAGGATGGCTACTGTGGCCATTGTGTCACTGCTGCTTGGCACTCTCATCGTATCAAGATTGGAAGCTGCCAATGTGTGGCAGACAAGCGAGGTTGCTTTTGCTAGTGCTAATGAAGCTGATGGAAGTGACATGCAGAAGCAGCAAAAGGTTGAATCAGAGCATGCTGATGACGGAAAAAGAACTGTGCCTAGTGGAGCAAATCCTATTCACAACAAGCACCCTAAGCATCCACCCAGCCCGTCATCAAGCCCTATGCGACCAATGCTACCAAGGTCTATCGGGTCTCCTAATCCTTCCTAGTGATCCAATAGACTACCACCACCAACCCTCTATGGCATGGTCAAGGAAATGCGTTTCCAATGTGTGTTGTTCCATATTGACTTGATCATGTACCTAGATGTATCTGGTGTTTTTTTAACATGATGAAGTAAATCCTTAATAATATAAATGCGTTTCCAATGTGTGTTTGTTGTATAAGTTAAATGCTTTATTAGTTTTGGTGAGTTAAAGCGTGTAGATATATCATCTCTCAAATTGCTCAATTGGGAATAACAACTTAGCACGTGAGTGTAGATACATAACTAGGACAACATATGGACAAAAAAACCACATAAGCCGTTTTTATATGTGCACAATTAACGCTTACTTGCAATATGGGCAACACTATTGCAAATTTGACCTCCATTTATTTACTCCATTTTGTAATTGAAATTGTGTGTATGCCTCACACGTAGGTAGCTTATTATATTGTCAAAAGTTTTAACGGGGAACTGGGAGGGGCGCTGCTAGCATCCCAGATGAGGGTGGCAAGCAACAACAAGCAATAATAGGAAGAGAGACTTGAGCAGCACGAAGTGCTGTTGGCCACCATTAGGGGCATAGTTATTGGAACCGGACCCGTGGTTGAACCGGAAAAAGACTGAGGGAGGTCCTACAACACGTAACCCCTTCGTCAAGTACCTGAACCGCGGTGATGTGCAGGTAGCGCTGCACGAAAACATGACGGGGATCCCCTACACGTGGACGCCCTGCAGCGACACACTCATCAACTGGATAGAGGCGTGGCATCGACGCTGCTGTTGATCAAGAAGTTGGTTGAGTCTGAGCTGCACATGTGGGTGTTCAGTGGCGACACAGCTAGTACAAAATTTCACATCAATGACAAATCAGTTTCGTCACAAAACATGCCAAATTCGACATGGAAAAACTTCTGTGACAAATTTATGACGATTTTGAGATCGTCATAGAAAGCACGACACATTTGTCGCACCATGACGAATTAGGCAATTTCGTCACAGATCTACTCCTTTTCTATGACGAACACATTTTTCGTCATGTAACCGCTCGTCTTCTATGACTAAAGAAAATCATCACTGATTTCATCATGAAAGTGACTAGCCACATGGCACCGTGCATGCTGGCAGCTGACGTGGCTCGATGCCACGCTGGCTGCCTACATGAATGATGACGTGGCTGCATACGTGGACGATGACGTGGCTACATACGTGGACGATGTCATGGCTGCCTACATGGACGATGACATGGCAATTGATGTGGCAATAATGACGTCATGACCACATACACAATTCAGAACTGGGCCTAAATTGGGCCAATTATTTCACTAATTCATTTTTTTATTCCGCTCATTCAGCAATACTAAAAATTCAGCCCACCAAAATTTGCCAAATTTAAGCCCACTTATTACAAAAACACATTACAATCCATGATATACATAATTTCAGCAAATTACAGAGCCTATATCACATACATGCTCACAACAAATCCACAATGGCACATTCACCAACACAACAACAGGCATAACATATAGGTACCATGACCGGAGAGGGCGTGGACGGGAGATGGCGGGCTTGGGGCAGAGACCGGTGGGGTGACACCCTAAAATTCCATCACCAAATTAATATAAGCAACAAGGTGTTTTAGTTTTTATTTTCTAAGGATTAAATAAATTATCAAATAAATTTGGCCTTTAAAAATATTTAAATATCATTTTAATAATTTAGAAGCAATAAGTGCTTGCGCATCATAATTTGAATGCATGGTGTTTTTGTTTGTTGGTGTGAAGCTTTAAAATGTTTTGAAAGTTTGAAAAGATTTATAAAAAAAAGGGTTTAAATTTAAAGTTTGAAAAGATTTGAAAAGTTTTGGAAAAAAACAAATCTCTCCAAACCCCTAAACCTCTCTCCCTCTCCTCTCGGCCCAGCCCAACAGCTCTCCTCCCTCTCTTTCTTTTTTTTTCCCCGCTGGCCCACCTCCTCTTCCGGCCCATGAAGCCAGCGCGGCCCAACTTCCCCCTCCTCTCTCTTGCACTCGCTGACAGGCCGGCCCCGCACGTCAGGCTCACCCTCCACCTCCAGCCGACCCCCTTCCCCACCTCTGCCTCACATCAGACCGCGGCCGCTGGTCGAATCCCGGGGCCCCTCAGCTTCCCCTCCTTCAAAGCTAGCCATCAACGCGCACTAGCGCACCTCGGTCGTCTCCCCGTTTTTTCCCTTCAGTTACTTGCTCCTTTCCCCTTCATGTGCCTCCTTGAATGCCATCAAGGCCGGACCGGCCGCCATGGCCATCAATGGCCAATTGGCCCCTGGCCGTCGCTCTCTCCCCTCCTCCCCTTATAAAACCGGAGATTGAGCCCTTGCGCGCCCTTTCCGCACTGCACTTTTATCCCCTTGTGCGCGCACCGCCGCCAGGAGGATCCGGCCGCCGCGCCATGGGCGGCCAGTGAAGAAGCTCGTCGCCGCCACCGGACCGGCCGCGCCCGAAGCCCCCGTCTTCTTCCCGGAGCGCCGCCGGAGCTTCTCGTCGTCGGGCACCCTCTCCCGTTGCCGGACCGAGCTGCACAGTGAGCCACCGCCGCCATCTTCAATCTTCGGCCGCCGTCGTCGATCTCTCTCTACGCCACGCCCCGGACTCCGTCTTTTCCCCTCAGGGTTTCGCGGCAAGGTGAGGATCCTTCCCGTGCGCCGGTTTTCTTTTTCCCCGTGCGCACGAGCTCGCCGGCCATGTGGCCGTCGCCGCCGTCCGCCGCCGGGCTGTGGCGTCGTTCACCCGTAGCCAGAGCTGCCGCCTTGAGCCCGTGGTTGAGTTCCCCGATGACCCCGCCTTCGCGTAGGGCTTTCCCGCGCTCGAAAACATGACCGGATGCTCGAGTTTGAGCTCCTCCCGGCGAAGCACCGCCGGCGCCGCCGTCTCCGCCGCGCGCCGCCTCCCCCTCTCCGGCGTGCCCGCCGCCGCTCCGTAGCATGTAGGCGACGCGAGCCGCCCGATCCATAGGGGACGGCCCAGATTAGTTCGGGGCGTACCCCTTGGCCTGGTCCATAGTGGACCCATGGACCAGGTCCATCGCACGGTCCACCGCTGGCCCATGAGCACGCCAACCGCCGGATCCGCGATCAACGGCGCGCGCACCGCTCCCGGCCATGGGTCAACCCGATCTCATACCGGTCAGCAGCCATAGTTTTTACAAAAAGAACCCTTCCCTTTCTAATATTACATAAATGCCCTTCCACCTATAGAAATCCTTCCGCTAGGTCCTCGATTTCTTCGTTTAAGCCCCTGAGCTTTTTAGTTTTCCCCACCAGAGGTCCAATCTTGTCTTTTGCACTATAAACCTTCGGTTTATATGTGTAATTATGTTTTAGCCCCTGGTTTCTTGCAGTTAAGCCCCTGGAAGCCTAGTTTCTTCGCAGAAAAGCCCCTGAAACTTGTTTTAACCATATCTTTTCCGTCCTAGCTCCGTTTTAAGCGTTCTTGGTGTCCACACGACCGTCTTTTCAAGCCCGTCAGTTTTAGAACCTTGTGTTGGCCGTATCTTGTGCGTTTTAGCTCCGTTTCCACCGTTTCAAGTTGCGTTAGGCTCATATCAACGAAAACTACGTGATAGGACCAATGTTGTGCATGTTCCTTGTTTTATAATTTATTTAAATGATTAATATGATTAAATCTTATTATGCATGCTTTTCTAATTAAAACCTAGTTAGAGTTCAACACGTGTTTTCATAAGAAAGTTAATATGCTTAATATTAGTTAAATATTTCTTATAATTAAAAGCCAATTAGATGTGTACCTCGGTTTTTATAATCAAACTTAATTTGATTAATGAGTATGCAATTTGCTTCCTATATAAAAGCAATATAGGTTTATCTCGAGTTTTCTTAATTAAATTGTTAATTTGATTAATATGAATATAAATGTCTTTTTAAGTTGTAATTTGATTAGAATAACTCGGAATATAAAGATAAGCGCCTAGATGCTTTTACATGCTTGTTTTGAATTAAAATGTTTAAATTGCATAAATCATACTTGAATATTTATAAATAAAATTGAAGTAGGCTTACATCGTCTTTTAAATACAAATATAACTTGCTTAACTATAAATAGGGTATTTCTTTGAAATAACCTATGCATATGATTTTATTTAATTAAAATATACCAAGCACATAGCTAGCTCTTGTTTATGATCATCCAAATCACCTGATAGTTCGGGTGTTCCTTGTGATTGCTTTCCTAGAGCCAACCTTTGTTCTCTCTTGGTGAATCAACTATGTTCTTACACCTAATCTTTCCTAACCACCTTTCTTTAAAGCTACCTTGTTATCTGTTTCTTCGTTCAGATCAGTTTACCTTTGCTTGGTGTATTATTTTGTTTATTGTATGCTTTCTTGTGTGCTCGTAGACATCGTGCCGGTTTCAAGTGAGCAGCCAGTTGAAGTAGATCAAGAGCAAGTGTTTGAAGAAGAACTCCACTGTTTAAGCAAGGAAGGCAAGTGGACTTCTCCCCCTGCATATTCTATTTTGTCCCACAGAACTTGCATGATAACTAAGTTTACTTTTAAATGTTGTATTGCATAAACTTGATGGGAAATCACCTTTTTAAGGACATGACTAGACTTTTACCTTCATTACCTTGGACAACCCTTTTTAAATAAATGTTTTGGGTGCAAATGCTTAGTTGCTATAACTTGGGATGGTTAAAATGAATCCTATGCAATATGATGAATGTTGATCATGATAGCTTGGATGATATGCATGTATGTGTGTGCTTATGGTTAATAACAAGATCATATGGTTTAATCGGAACATGGAGAACCACCCAGAAAAACAGTGCAACCACAGTCCACATGGCTCTGGCTTAGCCAAGTAATTAGGAGAGTAGGTTAACTGATAGCTCTTTTCCGAGAGGGGCACAGGGGGCCGGAGTTGAAGGGGTATAGCCCGGTCCTTTTGGGGTAGCAGCCTTGGCTAAGGTGTTGACCACTAGGGAGGGTTATGGCCCGCTCCGCCGTCATGTAATCGTTGCGGGCTCGTTGGTTTCTCTTCTTTCCTTTGTAAAGGCTTCGTAGTGGACCCCTAGCCACTCACCTCGGAAGTGTTTAAGGGTCCGATCAACCCGGCGACATGGGGAACACAAACTGTGGGTAAAGTGTACAACCTCTGCAGAGTGTAAAACTGATCGATCAGCCGTGCTCACGGTCAAGAGTGGCCTGGACCCTCACATGATTAATAAACTTGAAGATGGAACTAAATTGTGGTTTCTTGTGGGTCTTGAGAGAAGATGCTTTCCTAAATGCTTAAGTGGGTTGGTATAAACTTACACCTAGTAATTAGGTGCTTGCTAATAAAATTTGACCAACATTAAAATGCTAACCGCAGCAAAACTCTTAGCCTATCCTTGATGGCCTTGCATCTTTCCCCCACTTGCTGAGCTCCAACCATAAGTGTGCTCACTCTTGCTTACCCGCCGTTCGCGAGGTTAACACCGGAGGAGAGTACTTCGGCGACTACGAGGAGTTCGAGGCTTGCGTGCCCCCAGTCATGTGCCTGTGGAAGATGAAGATGGAGTTGCGTCTTCATAGTTATCGTTTGTTCGTTGTAAAGACCTTCGAGTCTAAACGTCTGAGTGTAATAAAGAGATAATGTAATGGTTTAACTCTTGTACGTTTTTATTGCTGTTTATTGATATTTCACTCATGACGTCCATCATATGTGTGTAAACTTGATCCTGGCGCACATATGAGATGCATTTGGTTTTCTTCGGAAAATCGGGTGTGACGAGTGGGGACGACGGGTGGGGCGGCTAGCCGGCGACACCGGTTGGGGCGCTGAGCTCAGGCAGGGCGAGGCTCCGCTTGGGGGCTGAAATGGCGGAAACTGCTTGATTGCCCCACCTCACCAACCTCCATACTCCATTTCCCGTTTTCACTAAAATATCCAACACATAATAATTCAATTAACTTGTCTAAAGTGGAAAATTTTAAGTGAAAGCTTCATATTCAAACCTTCTTTAATAACACAATGCTAAATAGTTTCAAGATGAGCATTTAGATTCGGAATTACAAATACTAAACAAACATAATTAAAAAAAATCAAGATTACTTCCCACAAATATAATCGAAGTCTAGTTAACATCCTAATACTTCTTACTTCAGTTTATTACTTCAGTTTACCTCATAAACTTTGCAATTTGATTCAATTTGATTCAATTTAGATCTTAACAGAATTTCTCCTTTTTTTCTCCAAGCAAAAGTGGAATCTTTTTTTAAAAATTGCAAGATGATAGAAGACAACATAACACATGTTAAAAAATATCATAATTTTTTATCACTATTTTGATAGGGTATGATATTTAATAAAAAAATCTGTCATTAAGATTTAAATTATATAAAAACTAATGGTGTAAAATTCATAAAATATTTTTTAATATAGATAATGATGTCCAATACCATCACACAAAGTTTCAAATTAAAAATCAACTTATGAATTAAGAAACAAAATTAACACATATAAAGAGTATAATTTGAACCAAAATAATTTAAGGGTTACATGAACTTTTGTTATATTGAAGAGAAATTCATAAAATATTTTTTAAATATAGATAATGATGTCAAAACCATCACGCAAGTGAATCGAGAAACAAAATTAACAAATTATATCACAGGGCTAGCTTGTAATAAATAACATTGTTTAGAGAGTATAATTTGAACCAACATAATTTAAGGGTTATATGAACTTTTGTTATTTTAAAGAGAGTAATTAACAAAGAAAGACACCCACGTGTGGAAGAGACAAGAGAGACGTAATACTTATATTTCTTTTGTAGTAAGTTATGGCAATTAGAGAGCTAAGCAAAGAAGTAGGAATGAGCGATTGAACAATAAGAAAAGAATATGAGAACATAGAGAAATTTTAAAACAGTAAATTGTACTTATAATACACAACTGAGTGGGTACAAATTGATCTAAAAATTTATAAAATACTCAATTGAATACAAAATGATCAGGTGAGTGCTTGTGGTTGGGCTTTTAGCTGTGACTTTTACCCTCAAAAGATAAAGCTCAACCAAAGAGCTCAAAAGCCACAAAATGCTTTTGCCCAAAAGTAGCTTTTACTATAGTAAAAATTCAAAATCATCTCAACCTTTGCTTTTCCCGGGCTTTTGAGGAAAGTAAAGGCAAAGCAAAGATTACCAGTACGAAATGCGAAAATGTAAAGAGGGATGTGAGAAATCAAACTCTTTACAGGTGATTTATCCCATGGTATTGGTAGGCACTAAGCTACCCTTAGTCCACGTTGTTGATGCACTCCACACAAGAGTATTACTTCCCGGTCACCAAGTCTCTCATAAGAGGACAATTTGACTTGCCACAAAGGCTCGCCATGAAGGCAGTCACCAAGCTTCATTGGTCACCTTGATGCCGCCTCCACTAAGGAGCTTCTCCAACCGGGGAGGGTCTCCACGTCCCCCGCATAAAGCATCCTCGGCACTCCACACCAAGTTGAAGGGGCGAAGACTTGCCGGAGAGCCACCTAGGCTCTGAGGCTTTGGCGCACCTTGTACAGCTTGATCCACTCGAGAATCACCCCACAAGATAGGCACACCTTGCATCTCACTCAGCACTAAGCCTATGCTAATACTACACACTTTAAGCATGTGCAAAGCCTTTGGATATTCACTTAAGCACTAGGATGGCATGAATGTGATCTCTAATGTATCTTCCACTCCTCTGTATTTCAGCTCACTCCAGCAACCTTAAATGGACGAGTGGATGGAGGTTAAATAGCATGAGGCACCAAGCTAGCTGTTAGCTTATAGCTACTGAAAAGAATACCGTCCGATGAACTGATGCTTGCTTTTCTAGGCCATCGGTTCATCCGGTGTCCCCTCCACGTCACTTAGTTGTTGCAACTCTGTTGACGCCGTTCATCCGCCGTATTCACCGACACTCCTCTGCTGACCGTCGGTTCATCTAGTGCTATTGACTGAACCTCCAAAACCTCTCTGTCTTGGACCAAAAAAGTATCGGTTAGACCGATGGTTGACTTCGATGCACCGTCGGTTCATCCAACGCTTAGGCACTTGCCAAGCTCCCTTGGTCACCTTGATGCCGTCTCCACTAAGGAGCTTCTCCACCAAGGAAGGGGGTCTCCACGTCCCCCGCACAAAGTGTCCTCGCCGCTCCACACCAAGCCGGAGGGTCGATGACGATTGCCAATGAGCCACTTAGGCCCCAAGGCTTCCGGCGAACCCTGTACAACTTGATCCACTCAAGAATCACCTCACAAGGTTGGCACAACCTTGCACTCACTAAGCTCTAAGCTAAGCCTAGCACTAAGCACATACACAAAGCATATGCAAGTCTAAGGATGAGCAATTAAGCACTTGGATGGATTGGATATGATCTTCAATGTGTCTTGAACTCCTCTGCACTTCCACACAATCCAACTACCTCAAATGGGTGAGTGGAGGGGTTATAAATAGCCCAAGGCATCAAACTAGCCATTGGCTAACAGCCACTAAAAAAGGTAGCGTCGGATGAACCGATGCTAGATTTTCCAGGGCGTTGGTTCATCCGGTGCCCCTCCCACGTCACATAGCCGTTGAGGTTCTCTGACACAACTGCTCTGACGCTATGCACTGACGGTGTGTCGGATCATCCGGCGCTGAAGACTCTGCGCTCAAGTCGCCTCTGTTAGCTTCCACTCGACCGTCGGATAGACCGACGCTTCATCTTGACCAAGGCGTCAGATCATCCGGTGCCGAAGGCTTCGTCTTGGCGCGTCTCTGTATGAATTCAAACTAAGCATCGGATAGACCGACGGTGTCCCCACTCAGGCTGTCGGATCATCCGGTGCTACTGTCTTCACTGCTCTTCCTCTGCAACTCGTCCGACGCTACTAAATAATGGACCGTCGGTTCATCCGACGGTACCTAGGGTTTCACCCTGTGTACCAACACGTCTGACGATTGCACCGACGCTTGCTAAATTGATACCATCGGTTCATCCGACGGTGTCTTTTCTTTTCCTTTTCTTGCTTGGTTTGACCCTTTATTTTCTAATTTTGGCATGTGGTTTTCTTGCATCCTTGGGACCTAGAGGTGTCTACAAAGACATGCTAAAACAATATGGTTAGTCCTAATGATCATGTTGTCATGAATCACCAAAATCAAACTCAAACTAATGGCATATGAGGCCATGTTCGCTACAATAATTTGAACCAACATAATTTAATGGTTATATGAACTTTTGTTATATTGAAGAGAGTAATTAACAAAGACACCCAAGTGTGGAAGAGACAAGAGAGACGTAATATTTATATTTCTTTCTGTAGTAAGTTATGGCAATTAGAGAGCTGGGTAAAGAAGTGGGAATGAGCTATTGAATAATAGGAACAGAATATGAGAACATAGAGACATTTTAAAATAGTAAATTGTACTTATAATACACAAATGAGTGGGTGCAAATTGATCTAACAATTTGTAAAATACTCAATTTAATACAAAATGATCAGGTGAGTGCTTTTGGTTGGACTTTTAGCTATGGCTTTTACCCTCAAAAGATAAAAGCTCAACCAAAGAGCTTAAAAGCCACAAATGATTTTGCCCAAAGCAGCTTTTACTATAGTACAAATGCAAAATCATCTCAACCTTTGCTTTCACGGGCTTTTGAGGAAAGTAGGGGCAAAGCAAAGATTGCCGGTATGAAATGCGGAAATGTAAAGAAGGATGAGAGAAAGCAAACTCTTTACAAGTGATTTATCCCGCAATATTGGTATGCATTAAGCTACCCCTACACATTGTTGAATCACTCCACACGAGAGTATTACTTCCCGGTCACCAAGTCTCTTCTAAGAGGATCACTTGACTTGCCACAAAGGCTCACCACGGAGGCAGTCGTCAAGCTCTATTGGTCCCCATGATGCTGCCTCCACTGAGGATCTTCTCCACCAGGGGGGGTTCCACGTCCCCCGCACAAAGCGTCCTCACCACTCCCTACCAAGCCGGAGGGTCGAAGACTTGCCGGAGAGCTACCTAGGCTCCGAGGCTCTGGCGCACCTTGTACAACTTGATCCCCTCGAGAATCACCTCACAAGGCAGGCACACCTTGCATCTCACTCAGCACTAAGCCTATGCTAATACCACACACTCTAAGCATGTGGAAAGCCTTTGGATATTCACTTAAGCAGTAGGATGGCATAAATGTGATCTCCAATGTGTCTTGCACTCCTCTGTACTTCAACTCACTCCAGCAATCTGAAATGGGCAGAGTGGAGGGGGTTAATAAATAGCCTAAGGCACTAAGCTAGTCATTAGCTAACGACTACTGAAAAGAATACTATCAGACGAACCGACGCTTGCTTTTCTAGGTCATCAGTTCATCCGGTGCCCCCTACACATCACCTAGTCGTTGCAACTCTACTGACGACATTCATCTAGCACATTGACCAACGCTCCTCTGCTGATCATCAATTCATCTAGTGCTGCTGACTAGACCTCCAAAACCTCTTTGTTTTGGACCAAATAATTATCAGATATACTGACGATTGACTTTGTTGCACCGGCGGTTCATCCGACGCTTCTATCTTCAGCTAGTTTGTCTCTGGCATTCCAGCGGATTTAGAAACCAGACCGTCGGTTCATCCGACGATCCCTGTTGACTTGAGTCTTCACGTGATGTAAGTTCATTGGACGCTTGCACCGACACTTGCTTCTAAGTACCATCGGTTCATTCGACAGTGTCTTTTTCTTCTCTTTGCTTCTAAGTACCATCGGTTAATTCGATGGTGTCTTTTTCCTCTCTTTTCTTCCCTTTGATCTTGCCGCCACTTAGAGTTAACCGATGGTATGTTAGTTTTGATTGTGGTTTCATCCATGGGACCTACAATGCCTACAAAGACATGCTCAACCACAATGGTTAGTCCTATTGATCAGGTTCCCTGAATTAAAGGATCCCAAGAGACTATGGAAGGACTACAAAATGTATAACCAGGACTAATGCATTTTAGTCCCGGGTCGAGAAACATAGAGGACTGGATGGATGGCGAGTTATCTACTAGTGTAAAAATATGGTGAGTCATCTACTAGTGTTAAAATATTCAGTAACGATGTGGTCTTGGAACTATGCTCAATTGTTCCTACCGAGGGTGTGGTTCAACATCTTTGTTTGGAACTCAAATACAATCATCGACAGTTTGTCCGTTTGGCAGGTTTTGCCTTGAAATCTCTGCCTAGTTCAGGGAGTAGTATTAGGTACTGACTAGTTCAGCTGCACCTGTCTGGCTGCTTAAATCTCTGCCCCTCGCTCGTTCGCGTCTGGTTCGCTTACAGTGCACACACGGTGTAGCACCGTTGGGGCGACCATACGTAAAGAGCAACAGGGATGCTGGGAAGACGCGCGCGGATGGTATTACATATTATACCACAGCAGGATACGGATTTACACATGAACCATTAACATGGATCTGTTTTAATTTATTCTGAAGAAAACGTACAATCTCTGAAAACATAACTGAACATTGCAAACGGGAAAAGGCCTATAGCTAGACAAGGGGGACACACCCTTGTTGGCTAGCCATCTTATTGTTGGAACTGCGGAAATGGGAGGAAATCAAACACTCTGATGGAACATGCAGGTAGCTGCAGCAGGGTCGAATACTGAATGATTTAGATGGTGTAAACACCAATCGTATTCACGAAAGTGGACTCAGTTTTTGCAAAGAAGCCCACCACGGTCTCGCCCTCCGGCACGGGGTAGTCGAAAGATGGAGTGCCGGCGTCAACTCCAAAAGGACCATAAGTTTTGTGGGTGGTGACGATCTCAAATTTTGACAGCCAGGGCCCTCTTTTAGCCCCTTTGATCTGCTTCACAAACTCTGACGGGCCAAACGTTATCTGTGAAACAGCACACGATTAGTGAAGAGGAGCAAAAAAGAAAAAAAAGATATATCATCAAGAATTTATTAATTAGGTGGCTTATATATAACTATTTATTACTAACTCGTCCCTCCCAAGAAGTTAAGGTATAATTTGTATAAAAAGATGTATTACGTTCTTATATCGTACTACTACTAAATAAGAAAATATACACGTAGTCTCTCTCAGTTGTTTTATTTCACAGGTCGCGGTGCTTTAAGACAAACATTACTATTTATGTTACAAATCCATATAGTCAAATATACAAATGCTTGACTTAGAACAAAACTAATACAACATGTAAAAAACGACATAGCTACCAAGATTTTGCATGGAATATATAGTTTAATTACACTATATATATATATATATATATATATATATATATATATATATATATATATATATATATATATATATATATATATATATATATATATATATATATATATATATATATATATATATAGACACACCTATATTTGGAGTCTTACTGCTTGATAATATTTTCCATAATGAAACCATTCAAGTTTAAGTTACTTTGACTTTAACCAAACATAGAATTGCATCATATTTTCAATGAAAGATGAATGGAGGCAGGATGAACCAACATGATTTGCAAAAGAACCTCACACACATTGCATGGTAAAGTATGAAAATCTACTCACATCCGTCCTGCGCAAGGGATCAGGACCGAATTTACCCCAAGTACCAGGGGTGCGGATTTTCCCATCTTCGTCAGCGTAGGAAAACTGAAACCCTTCAACTGCACCAACATGGTATATTGTCACATTTTCCAGACGTTGGGATTTGCCTTGCATTTCCCAAAGGATGCCTGTATTTGCACCAACTATTCCTCTCTTCGTAGGCGCTGGAGGGACCTGATGAATATATATATAGAGAGAGAGAGCGCAGGAGTAAAAACATGATAGTAGGTCCCAACGTATATATATATATAAATATAATACACCCCCAACAATGAGCTCATTCGAAATAACAACGGGCCTGTTTGGATCCATGAGTTAGAGTTAGTTTTGGCTAGTTTAGCACCAACTAACCCCGAAACATCCAAACAAGGTAGGTTAGATTGGGTTAGATGTAACTAGCCCACCCAAAAAAAAAACTAGCCCACCCAAGAGGTGCTAATTGGGGCTAGTTTCGGTGGGTCCCACGAGAAAAATCGGTCCGACGCCCATCCCCTGCCTCCTCCCGCACGCGGGGTCCCCGTCGCCCGCGCCCGCCTCCCGCATGCGGGATCCCCGTCGCCCGCCGCCGCATCCCCATCGCCCGCCGCCGCATCCGTCCGCTTCGCCCGCCGCCGCACTTCCTCCCAATCACCCGCCGCCGTAGCCGCGATGCGTAGCCGGCCATAACACCCGCCCCCGCACGCCCTACACTTGCGCCGCCGCCCTCCACTCGCGCCGTCGGCCCCCGGCCCGCGATGGACTCTCGCCACCGGCCACCGGGTCGCGCCGCTGCAGCATCCCAAGCCGCGCCACACTCGCCGCCTCCCCCGTCGGCATCCCCCACCAAGGCCGCCGCTTGGAGCCCTACCAAGATGGATGGAGGCGGCTTCGACTTCGGAGTTCGCGAGGCATCGCGCTCGTCGTCGCCCGCCTCCGCCGCCCGGGCCGGCCTCGACCTCAACATGCAAGTACCGGCGACGGAGGGGTTCCCGGATCTTGTACCGTATGGAGCCTTCCTCCGCAGCGGCGACGATGAGCTCCTCCTCTCGGGCGCGTCGGGGGCTCGGGCTCCCTCCGTATCGCCCACCGCGTGGCGCAGAAGGTGATGGATGGGCGCCACCGGTATCCCGGCAACCGACCTTCGGTGGCTCCTCATCGGCGTCCGCCGGTCAAGGAGGAGGGAACAGGTGGCGTGTTCCTCGGCGGGTCGTCGACGGGAGCGGCGGCGGGGTTCCGCAACGCGCCAACTCGGCCATTGTGGCACCTACCCGCCGTAACCAACGCACCAAAGACGGCGGCTCGTGGCGGGGCCCGTGGCGGCTCCGCGTGGCGGCGGCCGGCGTGTGCCGCTTCCTCGGGCACCGAGGAGTGCCATCCGTGGGCAAGCATCCGGCTCGGCGCGTTTCTTTGACAATGGTGACGAAGAACCGGAGGAAGACGTGGAGGAGTTAGCGAGCTTCGAGAGGGCCCCCGGTGAGCCAATCCAATCGAGCCCAATGGAATGATGCTAACAATGCTTGTTTGTTACAATTGTGTTTGGAGCAAAAGGCAGCAGGAAAGTATAATGGTGCCCAAATGAGTGGTGAAGGTTACCAGGCTGTTGTCGATGGCTTATTTGATAGAAGGAGGTTGGTGTATAGCCGTTTGCAGGTGAAGAACCAAATACTTGTGCTGAAGAACATCCAATCTTTCTGGCAATACTTGCAAGTGCACACAGGGTTGGGGAGGAAAAAAGATGGAACCATCGATGCTGAGTCTGCGTGGTGGAAAACACATACAAAGGTATTATATTAGCACTGACTTAATGCTCTATTGCACTGCACATACTATTGTTGATCTGTATACCTACTGTGTTAGTACTTGTAATAAGAAGTTTAATTAAACTCAGTGTGGTGTGGTTATAATAAGAAGTTTTGGCCACAATTTCTTAACACTAGTTGACAGTAGCAGGACTACTCTTCTAACTAGAAGGAGATGCACAGGAAGGATAACCACTGCATATAACAGATTACCCTGAGAGGACTGCAAAATTCTACATGATGCAATACTGAAAATTGAACTGCCACACTGCTCTTTTTCACGAAGTAGTTGCCAAAAATTCTGAACATAGACTGGCAGTAGTATAGCTCTCCTTCTATCATCATGGTATAATTTCATAAATTGAATCATATGCCAACTATTTGATAGACCTTCCTCTTGTTGCACAACTGTAAGAAATTTAAAGGAAGGCCAAGGTATGGGTCTGGGTTTCCTGATAATTCCATCCAAACTGAACTACGTGCAAAAGCTAAAATAGACTGTTGTCCATCGGGCCTTTGGCAATATGTTAACTTGCTCAAAATTCAGGATATATGGCACTATTCCTTTTTTTTAAAGTATATGAATAACTGTAGTTAAGCTGTATAAAACAAGCTAGCAGAGCACATGAATAAGTTCTGAAGTTAAGCTGTCACATGCAAATGCAATGCCATTTCTTTTATGCCAAAAGGAGCATGGCAGCTACTGCAGTCTCCGAACTGGATACAAAAACTGGCACGAAATCAAAATAAAATAAATCAACTATATTTTCAAGTAGAAGCCTGTTTGGGAGAGTTCCAGCTCCCATCCTATGAAGTTTATAGGCTGAAATAAAGTGGTTCAAGCATTTTTAAATTATCAGGCTTGGCTTTGATTTAATATGCTCAGTTTAAATTAGCTCCCAAGTTTAAATTAGGAGCTCCTGCTCAGAGTTGTGAGGTTTCTTTCATGTAACAGTGACCATCTGTATTCTCTGAACAGAATACAGAGAAAACAGAGCAGAACAAATCTGTGAGATCATCCTTTATGAAGCTGTTGTCCGTAGGCTGTAGGACATCATACAAATATGTGACATCATCCTTCGTGTCCATCCAATTCCGTCCATGGGCCTTCGTCTCGGTTATGTGATTCTCAGGATGCTGGCCCATGGTGTGTACGTGACTGATGCGCCTCACGCCCTTGCCAACAGTATGTACACAAGACTACGAAAAACCAATTTTGCATTCGCCGCGCGGAGCGTATAGGTGGCCAAATGGGCCGCCCGGCCCGGCACCGGCACGGGCACTATGCGGCCCGGCCCTATGAGGCCCGGCGGCCCACCGTGCCGTGCTGCCTAGTGCCGCCGTGCCGAATCGTCGGCACTGGCACGACCCTACCACAGCTTGGGCGTGCCGTGCCGTGCCACTAGGCACGGAGGCACTGTAGTGCCCGACGTGGAAGAAGAAGGGAAGTGGCCGGATCTCGCCGCTCGCCGAAGAAGAAGGTAGAGAGGTGAATTCGAGGTGGACGGGCCGGCCGGCCGGCACGGCGCCGATGCGGAGGGGGTCGGCCGCCGGCGCGTCATCGAGGGGGGGGGGGCGGCCGTCGGCGCGACATCGAGGCGAGGGGGTCGGTCGGCCGACCGGCGTGGCGTCGAGGCGGAGTGGCCGGCCGCCGGCGCGGCGTCGAGGCCGAGCGGACCGACCGCCGGCGAGGCGTCGAGGACCGGGGTCTCGAGAAGCGTCGAGACGGAGGGAGCCCCCCCGGCGTGCCGGTCGGCGGCGGCGGGGGGTGGGGACTTGGGGCGCCCAGGGGACAGCGACGGCGGGGTGGGGACTTGGGGATGGGTTGGGGAGAGGGATTTATACTAGAGTAGTATATGGACTTTTAGCAGATCAGGATTTAACGGGCTGCCATCGTGCCAGCCCATTAATCGTGTCGTGCCCATGCCGGCACTACGGGCCGAATTAGCGGCCCAGGCACTGGCACTACATCGTGTCGTGCCTGGCACTGGCACTATCGTTTTCGTGTCGTGCCGTGCCAGGACCGTGCTTTTTCGGACCGTGCTAGTGTCGGCCCATCGTGCTCGTGCCTAGTGGCCACCTATAACGGAGCGCTCGGTCCGACGACCAACGGACCAAGGCTCGGCTCTGCCTCCACGCGCGCGAGGCATGCTACTTAATTATTAATTATTATGTTAATTTTAAAAATAACTTCTGCAGCATGCCCACGTGTAAAGCCCAACAATTGGTTTTACCTCTCCCGTTCACACACTGCACGTTTTTCTCCCCGATTTCTTTTCTCGTGTCCTCCTCTCCGTCTTTCAGCAAAATCTCGGTGCACTTGTGTAGTTTTTTTTCCAAGCAAATAACTGTATAATTAATGCGCATAACTTGTTAGAAAAAAGTGTTAGTACAAATTGTGTTTTTTTAAAAAAAAAGTTATCCACATAACTCGTCGTCACGAAAAAAATATGTGCATAACTCGTAGTTAAGGGAAAAGATTATCAGCATAACTCATCGTCAGGGTCAAAGTTATATGCATAACTCGTTATTAGAGAACAAGTGATAGGCATAACTCGTAAAAAAAGTTATTCGCATAACTCGTCGTCAGGGTCAAAGTTATGTGCACAACTCGTCGTCAGAGTCAAAGTTATGTGCATAATTCGTGTTAGACAAAAAATTATTTGAATAACTTGTCGGCATGGGTCAAAGTTATGCCCCTAACTCGTCGTTAGAAAAAAAGTTCTACGTATAAATTACTATATGAAAAAATTATGTGTACAAGTTTCGTATGACAAAATTATGTGCATAAATTATCGATAGAAAAGAAAAAAAGCTACACACATATATATATATATGATCATACGGAAAAATTATGTAAAAAATATACTTGATAAAAAATTATATCAAAAACTTCTCAAACAACCTGGTTTCCTAGCCGGCCAGCATCCTGATTAGCTGTCCACCACAGCCGGCGTGCATGTGGTGGGACCAACAACACGGATGCATAAGAAGGAAATGATGTTGGGCGCGGCATAAAAAAAAAGAAAGAAGAGCCTGTAGGAATTCGAGTCGCAGCGCGCGCGCTAATTAGAGACTCCCCACAAGACTACCAGAACTTGGCTGCTTCTTCCTCCCGCTCTGATCACTGATATGATCCCGGAAGTATCCCACTGATTCCCCTGCTCACAACTGATATCTTGCCTCTAGTGCCATTCTAATGTAGTATGAAACAACTACCGGCATCGTCATGGAGTTGAATCGTGACACGGTAAAGGCTATCATACAAATCTGTTTCCTGTCCCCTTCCTGCTAGTCCAGCTGCATCAGGTCGAACAGACTGGCGCGCGCAAGCCACCTCATTTCTTGGTGAGGTACAGCAGCTCAACAAGGGTAGATATCACCAAGCACACAGGCCGGCCGCCGAATAAAAATTCCTAAACTGATTTAGACAGGTCTTACACGGTGTCATGCCAGTGAGCCTGTTTTTGGTAGGTATAGTGTATGCCTACTGGTTACTTGTGATTTGTGAAGCAGATCAATGGTAGGTATGACTGACAAGTATGTATTCCATTTTTGGTAAGGACTCTACACCTACTTGTATAGTTGTATGGTAGCCAGTTCAAGGTTTCTTTTCTTGAAGAAATAAAACATGGTGGAATGACTGTTACAGTATTTCAGTGTTTTTCTTTCAGTTAAACTACTTGTATTAACCTGCTTTTGCTTGCCATGTGCTTGTAATCTGTTTTGTAACTCACCCATTTGATTTTATTGCTGCAGAAGAAACCATACCTAAAGAAGCTACAGTGGGGTCCTCCGGCAAATGAGGACTTGCTAGATCAACTGTTCAGAGAGTCCACGGCGGATGGGAGCACAGCCTTTGTGCCAGGAGATGATTATGGTGAGAATCAAGGAGATGATTATGGTGAGAATCAGGGGCAGGAGGAAGAGGAGTTTCAAACAACACCTACAAGTACAGGGAGCCAAAAAGTGTCACACCCGACTTTCCGAAGAAAACCAAGTGCATACCTATATGCATGCCGGATCAAGTTTCATGCATATAGTGACATATAAGTGAATACGAAACGAGTATCACGTAAGAAAAAGAAAGATTATCGAGAGATTTACGCTTAAACCCGGAAACGAAGGCTCCAAACATCACAGGTAATCGACGGGGGTTGCGTACGCCTAGCACCAGCAACACCTTCACGGCGAGCTTCCTCTTTCGAGCAACAATGGTTATAGCAAGGGTGAGCACTTGTCGTACTCGGCAAGTGTGGAAAAAGATATGAATGCAAAGGCTTTATAGTGGATGGGCTATAAGCATTTAAGCAATTTTAGTTGGTCAAGTTTTATTAGCACCCGATTACTAATAAAGTATAAGTTTATACCAACCCACAATTAAGCATAAAGAGATAGATACGATACGCCATAAGTACATGGCCGCATAACCAGAGAACACGATTTAAGTCCACCTTCAAGTTCAATTATCATGTGAGGGTCCGGGCCGCCCGTGACCGTGGGCACGGCTAATCGATTAGTTTTACACTCTGCGAGGTTGTACATCTTTACCCACAAGTCGCGTAAAAGTCCCGAAGAACTTTAAACCCAACCATGCGATGCCGATCGGGCACCATACCACACTACCGAGGTGTGATTGCATAGGGACGCTACGAGGCCGTTACAAAGATCCCCGGATGTAGGTCGCCCGCTAGGTTACCCGGTCGGTGCAACGTATAAAGCTCCCGGACGAGTACCGTGTCTTAGCTAAGCCCACACCTACGCCCGAGCGGTCCATACGCCACTACCCGCCGCCCCCAACCCTTATCGGTAAAGCATACCTAACACCTAGTTCACTAATTAATAAGCCAAGACAGAGCCATATGTCTTGTGGTAGCACCGTTTTCCTGGGTGGTTCTCCATGTTCCGATTCATCATATGATCTTGTATATTAAACATCACACAAGACATTGGAACATAAAGTAAAAGAGTATCCATGTTGTTTATTACCAACCCGAGTTGAGCAAACTAAGCAATATCTATCATCGGGATTAATTAAGCAACCGCCTAAACAAGGCAATGGTAAAAGAGAAACTATTCATAATCCTTAATAGGAACCCATCAAGATTAATGCAAGCAATGTAATGAATGATTAAATATAATTCTTAGGACAAAAGATCAAGGACACACTTGCCTTTAACCAAAGAGTAATGATGCTCGAATCTCTTCATCTTCTTGCTCATTAAAGCTCTCGAAACGAGCTCATTCTACTCGCATCGGTCATCGGCACAATCAAAACATCCAGAGCACACAGATTCTAGCAATAAAAAAAAATCTAAATTAAAAACAAGACACCAATCATCATAAAACGTACTAAAGAGTGGTACAAAACTATTCTACACGTTAGGAGGAGCATGTACGTGAAAGAATTACTGAGATCGGAATTGAAGGATTTCCTAAGTGAAAGGAGAATTTATTAGATTAGATTTAGATAACAAAGATTGTACATCATAATCAAATATATAGGCATGTGTCGGGCAATGAACTTTCGCAAGATAAAGAAGACGATACTAATTATTTATGGAACAAATGTGTGAAGTGAAAGTGGAAAGACATGCATTAATTGGATGACAAAGACCAAAATGCATGAACAACTTGTTACTAAACTCGTTGCATTCTTGTTGTCCATGCGTGTAGGTAGCTAGATTTAGAGAAAGAGCATAATCTTTATTGCACAAGCATGATGTAGTCATGACATCACCATGGTATTTAAACAATATATGAATGGCAAGAGAAAACAGATGGTGGCCTTGGTTGTATACGTAGATGCGGCATGGCGCTATTGGCTTGCATTGATCGGTGGGAGATGGACGGAAGAGTGCGTGTGAAGCGGTGAAGGTTCTCACCGGGCTCCAGCAATGTTGACGAGATGCGGTGCGTGCATGCTGCATGGCCGACACGGCATGGATGGAGAAAACACGGTGCCGCCGGCTTCCATATTGGCAAGAAGGTGGAGTGGTCGATGCATGTACCATGTACATAGCAGCAAACACATGCTATGGCGAGAGGGTATACGATGGAAAAACGATCCGCAACATCGAACCGGACAAGAAGGTTTGTAGTTCGACCGGACGTGCTCCGGCCGGCGAGCAGATCGATGGTGATGGCTCGAGCTTCGTGCGGACGGCGGGGCTTCGAGATCAACCACGACGAGGACGGTTGTCCGTTTCTTCGCATGGACGTGGTCCTCGATGTACACCGGATCATCCCGGATTCACGGGGTATGGCGATCTCGACGAGCCTCACTATCACCTCTTTGGCTCTCATCGTGAAGTCCTCCTTGATCGGTGGCCCGAGTACATGGACGGTGGACCGCACCGATGGATCCACATACGGCGACCTCCCCGATTCCACGGTGACGCTCCGGTGGCGAAGCTCTCCGGTCAAACTCGAACGCGCTGCGGCGGACGGAGGTGGGTCGGCAATGGCAGCATAGGGTTTGGATGAGAGGTTGATGGCGGCCGATCACAAATGACCTAGGACTCACGGTGTAACAGAGATGTCTAGATGTGGAAAATAGAGACCCAAAAGATGGCTTGCGCTTTATAGGGAGGCATAGGGACGCAAGGGTGAAACGAGAACCCGATCCATATATCTTCTCGTTATTAAGATAAGATCCCGGCAACCACCGCAGCTTGTGACAGGATAAAAGAGAAACTAAAAGGAACAAAGAAGGGGAAAATGAAAGAAAAAACCAAGTAGATTTGTATTGCGATAGATGTTGTGTAGGATCTTGAAAAGGAAAAGAAACTAGCTACGGATGTAAGTTGAGATGACGAGAAAACACGGTAGAGCCAAAAGAAATAATTGGAGATCGTAGAAACAATTTTAGAGCTCCGGATAGACTTGATCAAAAGAGATAAACGTCTAACGATCGATTACATTATGAACATAAAATACTACAAGCTTAGGTTCATTTTATTTAGAAAAACATGTGTAAAGGATATTTCATAAATAAAATACCCTAAGTTGGAATTAATACAATATTGAACTTTATTTATGAAACCGGTGTAAAGAACTAGTCAAGTTTTATTAATAAAGATTCATATATTGATTAAACCGATTAAACATTTAATTTAGAAAAACTAAACTATGTGAACAATCTAAACGAAACTTTGTAATTCGAGCCCATCATATTATTATAAAAAAACAGTATTAAATTGGTGTTAATCCAGATTAACATTTATTTATAAAGCCGGAGCAAAAACCTAATCAACTTTTAATTATAAAAGTTAATTAATCGTTAAGCAAATTAATATTTGACTTATGGAAAATCGAGTAAAGATCTAATTAGATTTTATTCATAAAAGCATGTAAAGTAATCATTAATCAAATTAAATTTGGTTATGAAAAACGATATATGGATCTATATTGCTTTTATTTATAAAAGACATGTATAACTAGGCATTAATCAAAATTAATATTAATTTTATTTTCAGAAACAAAACATGGTGAAAACACACCGCTAACGCGTGCTTTACATTATTATGAACCTAACGCAACTTGAACGGATTAAATCGGAGCTAAAACGAAGATTTGGTGAGCAAAACAAGATTGTAAGGACCTGTTCGCGATTAACCGTAGATTTCAGGGAGTAGCAAAAAAAACTCCCGAGACACATCAAACGATGCTCGCGAAAGGATCTAATCTGGGGGTTAGATCTGCAAAAAGTTTCGGGATGGATTGGATCTACGGAATCTAATAGATCTAAGGGTTTTTTACGCAAGATTCAGAAGACACAAGAAATAGGTTTACTCATTACAGAAAAAGGTAGGGGTCTAACTGCAAACCGACCACCTCTTCTTCCTCCTCTGGACAAGGGCGCACAGGGAGGGGCGGCGGCCTTGGGGGTGGCGGCGCCGGCGATACGGGCAACGAGGAGCTGAGCTTGGGCACAAAACGGATAGAGGGGATCGAGACGAACACGATGGGGGGCTCACCTCGGGCGGAGGACGACGGAACCGCCGGATTTTTGCGGTCAACGCCGGCGGGGCGAGCTCGGTAGGGGGCGGCGGTTCGGGCACCGCGCGAGCACGGCGCGCGCGCGGCTTGCGCGGCGGCGCGCGCGCGGGGGCTAGGGCGGCGCGCGGGAGCGGGGGGGCGGCGCCCTTTATGGGGTTGCGCGCGCGCCGGCGGCTCCGGGCGGCGGCGCGGTGCGGCCGGGGCCGGATGGGCTTCGGCCGGCCCGTGGCCGGGCCGGAAGGGCGCGGCGGGTTGGGTCGGGCCTCCGGCCCGGCCCAATCCGGTAGGATAGGTTTTTTTTTGAATATATTTCCGGTGCGAAAAATAATCCGGAAAAAAATTCGTAAATTATTTTAAAGCACGAAAAATACTCGAAAAATCACAAAAATTCCGGGAAAATTCCTAGAGATAGATTAAGACACGAACAACCCAAATAAAGCATTTGGTGCTCAAGAAAAGGATTTTAGAGTCTTCTAATAAATAGAAAATGCCCGGAGAAAACTGAGAATAAATTCCAGAAAAATCCGGAAAATTCTCGGGAGAGTTTGGACAGCTCCTAAACGCATTTTTGAAACCTTTTGCACTCAAGAACCACTAGATGCATCGGCATGAATGCAACACACACAACTTTTATTTAATTTAGAAAATCAAACAAAGGATTTTTTTCCTATACTATATTTCCTGTAAAGAAAATAAATGTTGGGAAAATTTTAAAATTATGAGAAAATCGTTATTTAATTATTCTTTCTATTCACATCCTGAAATTGGAAATTTCAGGGTGTGACAAATCTACCCCCCTTAAACGGAATCTCGTCCCGAGATTTGAGGAAAGAAGAAGCAAGGAGGAGGGAGATAAACAAAAACATTGCGATCGAAGAAGGCAGGCGGTCTTCCACCTTTGTCGATCGGTGTGGAGTCTTCAATCTTTTTCTTCAATGATTATTGGGGTCTTCATCAGAATGAGCTAGGTGGGACAAAAGCAAGCACAAGGTGGGAAGGAAGTAGAGTGAGGCCTTCTTTTCTTCATCTTGCTCACTTTACCTAACGATGGTGACAGTAGCATTTGCTTGTTGACATTGGTGTTGTCTTCAATTCCTTCTTATGATGTCCTTCATTAGAACAGAGAGAGATAGGAAGGATGTGGGAGGTACAAAAGGAGAACCCAACTAGGCAACTGATGTCATCGTAGGTAGGAGACCCACAATACACCAACACTCACCACAAAGAAACAACACAAGCAATGTCATAAAACCAAGCATCATCATGCAAACACACAATTCCACCAATCAAGGCATAGCTAAGGGGAACGACACTACACGTTGTTAATAAAGTCAGGGGGTATCCTCCTAATAGATCAGATATATCTCCCAGCAAGGATATCCATAAATAATGGATTTTTCCTAGATCAAGGAGTACGAAATTATGAGTTCAACCCAACTGGAATCACCTCAATCGGAGGCTCAGAACTCGAGATATGAATTAAAGAAGACGGCTATGTCAGCAGTATTGGCAGATTCTGAATGCTCCACTAATTCGTATGTATCTCCACGAATACAAAACGAATACTGCTGAATTTTGGACAGAACGAAGCTGATGAAATTCCTGAACTACTCCAATTGGATTTACCTCAATCGGAGGTCTATAGCCCGAGATATAGAATATTGAAGGTAACTAGGTCAGCAGAGTTTACAGATTCTGATAGCTCCAATGTTTCGGGCATAGCTTGTGGAACATATACAGGATAGGGCTGAATTTTTGACAGAAATTCACTTATGAAATTTAGGAACTAACCCAACTGGTTTCATGTCGATCGGAGTTCCGTAGCTCGAGAAAGAATTAAAACAGCGCTGATGTCTCGGGGAGGTGCGCGAGCAGATAGAATGCTAAGGGTAACGGTTCTACCATGAATCAAGGGGGTGTTTATTGCTTGAGGGAAGGAGTAGGCGAGGTCAAAGAGATGTTCAAGGAGAGTGAAGCTAAATATACCAGAATTCATGGTATAGAGAAGAGAAGATGGTTAAGATGTGAGATGCTTCATCAGAGAGGTCAAGGATAAGGTAAGGAGGGGTTGTAGAACAAAAGAGGCATTAAGAAACGACCAATGCTAACTAGGCTTACGTCCTGCAGTCGATACAGCTCTGATACCACTCTGTCACACCCGATTTTCCGAAGAAAACCAAGTGCATACCTATATGCATGCCAGGATCAAGTTTCATGCATATAGTGACATATAAGTGAATACGAAACGAAAGATCACGTAAGAAAAAGAAAGATTATCAGAGATTTACGCTTAAACCTGGAAACGAAGGCTCCAAACATCACAGGCAATCGACTGGGGGTTGCGTACGCCTAGCACCAGCAACACCTTCACGGCAGCTTCCTCTTTACGAGCAACAATGGTTATAGCAAGGGTGAGCACTTGTCGTACTCGGCAAGTGTGGAAAACGATATGAATGCAAAGGCTTTATAGTGGACTGGGCTATAAGCATTTAAGCAATTTTAGTTGGTCAAGTTTTATTAGCACTCGATTACTAATAAAGTATAAGTTTATACCAACCCACAATTAAGCATAAAGAGATAGATACGATACGCCATAAGTACATGGCCAGCATAACCAGAGAACACAATTTAAGTCCATCTTCAAGTTCAATTATCATGTGAGGGTCCGGGCCGCCCGTGACCGTGGGCACGGCTAATCGATTAGTTTTACACTCTGCGAGGTTGTACATCTTTACCCACAAGTCGCGTAAAAGTCCCGAAGAACTTTAAACCCAACCATGCGATGCTGATCAGGCACCATACCACACTACCGAGGTGTGATTGCATAGGGACGCTACGAGGCCGTTACAAAGATCCCCAGATGTAGGCTGCCCGCTAGGTTACCTGGTCAGTGCAACGTATAAAGCTCCCGGACGAGTACCGTGTCTTAGCTAAGCCCACACCTACACCCGAGCAGGTCCATACGCCACTACCCGCCAGCCCCCAACCCTTATCAGGTAAAGCATACCTAACACCTAGTTCACTAATTAATAAGCCAAGACAGAGCCATATGTCTTGTGGTAGCACTTTTTTTCCTGGGTGGTTCTCCATGTTCCGATTCATCATATGATCTTGTATATTAAACATCACACAATACATTGGAACATAAAGTAAAAGAGTATCCATGTTGTTTATTACCAACCCGATTGAGCAAACTAAGCAATATCTACCATCGGGATTAATTAAGCAACCAGTTTAAACAAGGCAATGGTAAAAGAGAAACTAGTCATAATCCTTAATATGAACCCATCAAGATTAATGCAAGCAATGTAATGAATGATTAAATATAATTCTTAGGACAAAAGATCAAGGACACACTTGCCTTTAACCAAAGAGTAATGATGCTCAGAATCTCTTCATCTTCTTGCTCATTAAAGCTCTCGAAACAGGCTCATTCTACTCGCATCGCTCATCGGCACAATCAAAACATCCGAGCACACAGATTCTAGCAATCAAAAAAAATCTAAATTAAAAACAGTACACCAATCATCATAAAACGTACTAAAGAGTGGTACAAAACTATTCTACACGTTAGGAGGAGCATGTCCGTGAAAGAATTACTTGAGATCGGAATTGAAGGATTTCCTAAGTGAAAGGAGAATTTATTAGATTAGATTTAGATAACAAAGATTGTACATCATAATCAAATATA
Organism: Cenchrus americanus; assembly: GCA_947561735.1. Classification (NCBI taxonomy): domain Eukaryota; kingdom Viridiplantae; phylum Streptophyta; class Magnoliopsida; order Poales; family Poaceae; genus Cenchrus; species Cenchrus americanus. The sequence continues at coordinate 37,728,711 of OX387242.1, read as the reverse complement.
TAGGCATGTGTCAGGCAATGAACTTTCGCAAGATAAAGAAGCTGATACTAATTATTTATGGAACAAATGTGTGAAGTGGAAGTGGAAAGACGTGCATTAATTGGATGACAGCACCAAAATGCATGAACAACTTGTTACTAAACTCGTTGCATTCTTGTTGTCCATGCGTGTAGGTAGCTAGATTTAGAGAAAGAGCATAATCTTTATTGCACAAGCATGATGTAGTCATGACATCACCATGGTATTTAAACAATATATGAATGGCAAGAGAAAACAGATGGTGGCCTTGGTTGTATACGTAGATGCAGCATGGCGCTATTGGCTTGCATTGATCAGTGGGGGATGGACGGAAGAGTGCGTGTGAAGCAGTGAAGGTTCTCACCAGGCTCCAGCAATGTTGACGAGATGCAGTGCGTGCATGCTTCATGGCCGACACAACATGGATGGAGCAAACACGGTGCCGCTGGCTTCCATCACTACTGGAAACAGGTCCTTTGCCGAGTGCCCGAAACCGTCGGCAAAGACCTAGAAACCGTCGGCAACGGCTTTGCCGACGGCCGCACTCGGCACCGTACTCCCGGGAAAATTTTTCTCGGCCAAGGATCTTTGCCGAGCGCCTTAGGTCAAGACCCTCGGCAAAGGCTCTGCCGAGAGCCCACGGCGGGCCGTCGGAGGAAAAAAGTAACCGTTACGAACTGACGGATTTTCGAATCCTCTTTGCCGACGGCCGGACGCTAGGCCGTCGGCACAGAGGTTTAGGTTTGTTTTTTAAAAAAACAAACTGCGCCGACGGCTCACCCCAGGCCGTCGGCAAAGATGTAATCTTTGCCGACGGCCAACGCTCGGCAAGGCTGGGAGACCCGGATCGGGGTGCTCCCAGCTGTGCCGAGTGCCCTGTGCAAGTACGCTCGCAGCTCGGGAACACCGGAGGAGGGGGTCGATTTCCCCGTGTGTGCCGAGCGTACTGGCACAAAACCCTCGGCAAAGGGGCCTTTGCCGACGGCCGCGCTCGGCAAAGCGGTCATCCTTTGTTTATTTTTTTTGCTTCCAAATTGCAACCAAATACATATACCCTGCAAACACACATATATCACCTGCAAACACACATGCAGCAGCACATATCACATATATCACACATCCACAAGTCCACACATCACAATAGTTCACACATCCACAAGTTCACACATCCACACAAGTCCACAAATCCACATAACATCCACAAGTCCATCGAAACAAGTCCATGGTAGATCCACAGCCTACGGTGATTGCTCGGGCGGCGGGAAGGGTGTGAAAGCCGGCATCCGAGTGACGGGCGAGTGGTGGACTTGATCGCCACTTGGAGCCCGCCGATTAGAACCCGCCGAGAAAGGCCGCACAAAGGAGACAAGATTGCAAGTGTTAGATATCATTAGCCACAAAACCGTAAAGTCTTTGGTATCATACTCACGGACTACCGAGAACTTGCGGCGTAGGAGACACTCGTGGACCGATCGGAGTGATAGGAGCTAGGAGCCCCGGTGGTAGAGCCATACCACCCGACGTCGCCAGAACCTAGTAAGTTCCTCGAACTTACTCGCCATTGCCCGCCGCCGAGCCCGCTCCCCGTGCTAGCCGCTCGCTAGCCGCCGACGTAGACTCCGCTCCTCTCGCTAGCTCGACCTAGAACATTTAACTTAAATGTTTCGGTAATGCAAATCTAAGAATGTGTTTCAACATTAATATACCATGTTTAGTGGATAGTGCATACCTCAAGGACGTTCAACCGGCCCATCCCCACGCTCGGCCGTGCCCGTATCCGGGGGTCGACTCCGTCCTCCGTGCCGGACGTCGGAAAGTCTCAAGCCGGAACTCGTCGATGATGCCATCGCCAATCCACAACCTCCCGTGCTTCTTTCCTCCACCCAAGGCCATGACTATGTCCGTATCAATGTCATGCTCGCTCGGGTTGTAGTCTTCCCCGTACTTGTGCTTACATGCCTCCGTGTACTCGGCAATGCGGCGGCCGAAAGACGGGTTGCCGTATGCCTCCGGCCCGTCGCTCACGCTCGTAGGACACATCGGACGTCGCCTTGGCCTTGTGTGCCATGCACAAGGCATCGAAGTCCGAGCATTCCCTTCCGGGATGTGCCTTTTGCCGCAAGAAAAGCGGGACGAAGATTAGTGTGATGAAACAAGTTTGAGCCTTTGCCGACTTAGAAAGAAAGGCGTACCCATAGCTCCTTGTACTCCGGAAGGCTCCGCCGGCCTTGGTGGTGTGATGGGCCCTCCATCATCAAACGTCGCTCTCGTGCGGCGTCGTGCGCCCGCTCGGTACTCCTCCGTGAACCACTTGTCCACCTCCATTGCCCACGCGTCGGCCTTGGCGCGGCTCCACCAGGGACAAACCTGCACATCACGAGGTAATTGATACATGAGAAGATGAAACATAACATAAGTAATATCAAAACATAGCTTCACTTGAAGTACCTCAATAAACTGCTCACGGGTCAACATTGTCCTTCTGGCTTCTTCCTTGCTTATCTTTTGACCAAGCACCAACGCGTAGTAGGTTACGACGGCCTGGTGCTTTACCTCGTGATGCATGTCTGTGACACGCTTCTTGCAAGAGTTCTTCGTGCACATGTCCGCTCTCTCCTCTTCTCCATCCTCACATCTGAAGAAGGTCTGCATACAAATACGATGTCAAAATCATTTTGTTAAGATTGAGTGGAACGAATGTGATGTAATGAGAAACTTTGTGATTTGCTAGAGTTACCCGTAACGTCCTCGGCACGCGCTCGCCGTGTGGGTGAACTCTCGGTCTTCACCCCGGTAGTAGTGGCCCCACGTGTAGGCTGGCTCAGTCCGCCCGTGGTACGTGACAATGCCGGGGTAGTGCTGCCTACAGAGAAGCCCGACAATGCCGTTAGGCTTGCGGGCGTCGCCACCCGACACAACGAGCCAGTTCCTGCACATGTCGAACAAAATATTAGTGACTCGATAATCAAAATGAAGTTAGGCATCTAAATTTACTTACATTCGGCCTTGGGGGCGAATGACTGGGCGGTTCTGAGGGAGCGGGGGCTGAGGGAGTCGTGCGGGGCCTCGCAAGTAGACCTTGGCCGCCGTAGCGGCCTCCCCCGAGGAACCCGCACCCGAGGCGCCGTCCTCGGTCTCCGGTGCACCGTCAGTCGGCTCCTCCACCTCGTCGTCGGCCTCCGTCGGCTCGACAGCTGGCCCCCTGGCCCTCCTGGTCCTCCTCTGCGACCCCTCCGCCTCTTCCTCGCCCCCCGTGAGGCGCTCGTAAAGGTGGACAAGGGCACCGACGTCGGCCCTCGTCTACCTCCACCCGTGGTACGGTCGTCGTCCTCCGCGGCGGCCGCCCTCGCCATCTTTTTCAGTCACCTGTGATCAACATATAAACAAAACATAATTAGTATGACATGCATAATAATAATTAGACATGCATAACAATAATGAAAACACGAATACGAAAGAACATAGTATTACATGTATTAAAAGTAATCTGGATCATCGTGGGGATTAGCTTTGGTATGTCCGTACGCTCGTCATCACCTGTCAAAATTATCCAGATAATGAAGATAATCTGACGGCTCTAAGTTTCCTTCATGTTCCATGTCCAATCGCTCAAGCATTTGTAAGTCCTTTGGGTCATACACCTCATCTTCATCCTCATTGTGTTCGACCAATTCATTGTCTACTTCCGTTACTATAGGTGTAGTTAGGTCTATCACAAAGCTCCCAATCAGCCCCTCTTCTTGATAGAATTCTCCTTCATATGTGTTTGGGTTTATCAAGTTATAGTCTTCATCGTTGGGGACGGTAGTTTACCATGTGGCGCGACTTTACGTACAACCTCCCAACCCATAAGGTAATCTTTGCTCGGCGGCGTATGGAAGGTAATAAACTTGCACGGCTTGTTGGGCCACAATGTATACATCAGATCTTGGATACACGGAATCCGGTCGAACTTCGACAAGCCCGATGGCCGGGGTCCTTCGAGTACGTTCAGGATCGAACCAATGACATTTGAATATCACAGGTTTAAGATGTGGGGCACCATAAAATGACAGTTCATATATTTCTAGGACTCTTCCATGATATTCTTTCCCATCAGTGTCGATCGTAACCACGCCGCTGTTTGTGGTACTTCTATTGGGTCGACTCTCTTCGTAGCTCGTCGTGTGGAAACGAAATCCGTTGACATCATAACCGGTAAATGACCTAACCCTTAGGTCACAGCCACATGCAACAAAGACACAACTCACTAGAGATGGACACATCGGTTTGGGCCTTTCTCCTGAACCATGAAATGAAATCGGGCCGTTGTTGGCCCGCACCTTGCGAAATAAGATTATCAACTTCGTGTGGCTCTGGCAACCTCGATGCAGTCCAGAACTCACGGAGGAATTCTTGTTTGTACGGTTCAACCTCCGGCGAGTTGAGCAGCACATATAGCATGATGCTACGCCACTCTTCATTGGTGAGTTGCTTGGTGGTACATGCACTCGCGCTTCCGAATTGGCCTTGGAAAAGACTGAGTTTGGATTGATTATCCGCGACATTGTAACGAGGGGGGTGATCATGCACGCTAGGAAGGTTGACACCTCCTCCACAATGTATGCCTCTGCAACTGAAGCCTCGATTCTGGCTTTATTTGTACATTTTTTGCGTACGAGCTTCAGAGTTCTCTCAATTGGGTAGCACCAATGGTACTGCACAGGCCCACCCATGCGTACCTCGTATGGAAGGTGCACAATCATATGCTGCATTGGCAAGAAGAATCCAGGTGGAAAGATTTTCTCCAACTTACATAGTAACACAGGGGCCGCTTTCTCCAACTCTCTACATACGGTCCGAGATATCTCCTTCGCACATAGCTGCCGGAAGAAATAGCTCAACTCTGCCAGCACTTGCCATATATTCTCTGGGACAAAGCCTCGAACCATCGTGGGAAGAAGCCGCTCGATCCATATATGGTAGTCATGACTCTTCATGCCATTTACTCGCATAGTAGTTAAATTTACTCCCCTCTTCACATTATGTGCATACCCATCTGGAAACCTAAGCCCATTCATCCATTTAAGAACTTCCCTCCTTTGTTCAATGGACAATACATAATCGGCCTTGGGTCTTCTCCATTTCTTGCGGCCTTCTGGAGGCCTCATCTCTAGCTTAGGTCTATCACATAGTGTTGCAATGTCCACTCTGGCCTTAGGATTATCCTTAGACTTTTCGGTGTCCATCAGTGTGCAAAAAAGTGCCTCGCGATATTCTTCTCGGTGTGCATAACGTCAATGTGATGTGGCACAAGAAGGTCATCATGATAGGGGAGCCGTTGTAAGCCCGATTTATGGCTCCACATATGCTTGCTCACCATACCCCACATAACGACCATCTCCTTCATTGGCCACAAGAGCCTCTACACGAGCACGAACCTCGGCACCGGTCGGCATACGCGGTCGAGGTTGTGTCACTACAACACCTTTTCCGAAGTTCTTCTTATCTTGTCCGAATGGATGGTCAAGAGGTAGGAACCGACGATGTTGGTCGAACGATGAATACTTAGCACCCTTCGCAACCTTGAGATGAACCTCAAACGTTCCTTGCATATTGGGCACGGGAACTTTCCATGAACACACCAGCCGAGAACAACCCATACGCCAGAAGTCATGAATAGAGTGTTGGTACCAAACATACATCTTGAAGGATGACCTTTCGGCTCGGTCATATGTCCATACACCTTCCTCCCAAGCACTAATCAATTCATCCCACAAAGGATCCATATACACACCCATATTACTCCCGGGTGTCCAGGAATTATTAAGGACATGAATATCGTGTCCCGTTGGAAGGCGACACCGGGGGGGAGATTCAAGGGTACAACGAACACGGGCCAACATGTGTAAGGGGCGGTACTCATTCCATAAGGATTGAACCCATCGGTTGCCAGCGCAACACGTACATTACGAGCCTCTGCTGCTTTCTCAGGATGTTGTCCATCAAAGTACTGCCATGCTTCACCATCTGATGGATGTACCATCTTGTCTGGACTATACCGTATGCCATGCTTATGCCATGTCATCCGTTTGGCGCTTTCCTCGGTTGGTAAAGTTCTTTGGATCCTCGGCACGAACGGAAGATACCGTACGATCTTTTGGGCGATATCATTCCGCTTCATCTGACCATCCCCAGCTGGTACCTCTTCGAACCTCGAGGATTTGCACTTTGGACAGTGCGTGGCATCTGCGTGTTCCTTCCTAAAAAGGACACACCCATTCACACAGGCATCTATCTGCTCATACGGCATCTTAAGTGCTTTGAAGAGTGTTGTTGACTCGTACATGGACGTTGGTAGTGAATGGCCCTTTGGAAGCAAGGAGCCAACAACGACCAACAACCTATTGAAGCCTGCTCGACTGATGTTTAACTCGGATTTCACCCCTAATAACCGCCCAATGGCGTCCAATTGCGAAACGGTGGTGTGGTCGTGAAGAGGTATCTTTGCCGAGTCCATCATCTTGTAGAACAACTTTGCCTCCTCCTCCATCGCCTCCTTATCACGGTTGTCATTGAAAAGTGCTTGGTGAGCATCTTCTAACATGTCTACAACCCCCGCATCATCATCACACCCCTCCGGGCGTGGTCTCACCACCTCCTCTCTCATACGATGTGCTTCACCATGGTAGATCCACACGGTATAGTCTTTGGTAAATCCATTGTACGAGAAGATGTCGGCCCATATCCTCCTTGCTAACTCTCCTCTTGTTGTCACATTTTGTGCGGGGACACCAAACTAGCAAATGACCACGAGAATTGGCCCATGCAAATTCCAAGAAACCATTGGTCTTATCCTTCCATTCATCGTCAAAATCACGCTTACTTCTCCGGCCGGTGTACATCCACCGACGGTCCTCCATCCTTTGTCATACGGGAATGCGAACCATAAAATCCATGTACATCGTGATCCTCTTTGTCTAATAGGTGAGGATAGGTCCTAATCCCACCCGCGGATCCGTAGATGAGTTAGTTTCCATGCCCCGATCCGATCGAGGCCGAATTTCGAGCACCTCCCCGCTTGTTCTCCGGATACACGTCCGAGTATGGAGATTGTGTATCCGAGAGAACAACGGAGGTGATGCCAAAACTCCGCCTCGGATCGGACCGAGACATGGAAACTAACTCATCTACGGATCCGTGGGCTGTCCCGAAACCGTGGACAATCCGAAACGGATACGGTCGAGAGGTATGCACGAAATGCATACCTCCGGCCGTATCTCTTTCGGACGGGGAGACACCTAACTAGGTTGCGCGATCTACGACCATACGACCGAAGACGGGTTATTCATACCTAGGGCTCGACGGTGACAAGGCGCCGCGGTGCGGCGGATCCACAACGCCAACGAAGAAGATCAAGGTCGTCGAGGTACTCCGCTTGCCTTCCACTAGCCCATCTCTCGAAAAAAAGCATGTATATACAACTTAGGTCAAAATTTCGGCGGCACCTCCCCCCCGCACGGTGAGGTGTCAAAACCTGCAATTAAACATTCGACACGAAGGCCGACAACGAGAGATATGCATTCTAATCGAACTAAACAAGGCGGTGCCAATTCTACCGATAGTTATTCTATCACTAGTGATATATGCATTCTAATCGAACTCAACAAGGCGGTGCTAATTCAACCACTAGTCATTCTACCACTACTCACATTCCCGTTTTTGCTCACCTTGCTCGGGCGGACGACGACGACGGAGGGCGGGCGAGGGGGGGGGGCCCGCGGCGGGGGCGGGCGGGGGAGGGAGGGCGGGCGGGGGGAGGGGCGGCGGGCGGCGGCGGGCGGGGGGGGAGGGAGGGCGGGCGGGGGCGGCGGGCGGTGGCGGGCGGGGGAGGGAGGGCGGGCGGGGGGAGGGGCGGCGGGTGGCGGCGGGCGGCGCAGGGAGGGCGGGCGGGGGAGGGCGGCGGGCGGTGGCGGTGGCGGAGCCGAGGAGGAGGCGGCGGCGGCGGGAGGTGGCGGTGGCGGAGGCGAGGAGCACCGGCGGTGGCGGTGGCGGTGACGGGCCGGCGGCCGGCGGGGGCGGCGGCGGCGGGCGCGTCGGCGGCGGGCGGCGGCCGGCGGGCGCACGGCGGCGGGCGAGCCGGCGGCGGGGAGGTGGAGGTGGCGGTGGCGGCGGCGGGAGGGCGCGGGGCGGGGCGCGATGGATTTGCAAATGGCTAAGTGTTGCGGGGAACCGGGGGGTAACGGCACGCCTTTCCGACGGCCGGATCAAGGGGGCCCGTCGAAGAGTGCCCTCGTCAAAGGCCCGCCCCCCGCTTGACGCGCTCGAGAACCCGGTTGACCGGCCTTTGCCGAGAGCCCGGCTCCGGCCGTCGGCACACAAGAGCACTGTGCCGACGGCCCGCCCTCGGCACACCGTTCTTTGCGAGGGCCCCACCGTGCCCTCGGCAAAGAAATAATTTTCTTTTTGTTTTTGCTTTGAGTTTTTTCTTTGGTAAAGGTACATGACCTAGAGATTGATTTGCAATTTTGGTATGATTTTTGACAAATTTTTACTATATTTTATGTATTTTGGTCTTTGTTTTGAATTTCTATGCATATTTCGAATTTGAACGCAAGTCATCAAAACGGTGCATGTATGTGACGGGAAAAATGATATTCTTGCTTTTTAGTGTGAGTTTAGTCCTAATGCGGGCCCACGTGCCAAAATTCGAACATCTTAGGGCGGATCGCATGTCCACTCACTTTCCGCGAATCGTTTTCAAATTATATAAAATGGAAATATAGTCGAAAAATCACGACATGTGACGAGTGGTCGTTATATCACATGTGTAGTCAGTGGTAAAAACCTGGAATGATTTCGTGCATGTTTCCGTTCACCTTAGCACAAACCCGGAGATGTCCTTAGCACAAACCTGGCCAATGTCTAGGAGATGTACCGAGGTTTGTGCTAAGGTGAACGGAAACATGCACGAAATCATTCCAGGTTTTTACCACTGACTACACATGTGATATAACGACCACTCGTCACATGTCGTGATTTTTCGACTATATTTCCATTTTATATAATTTGAAAACGATTCGCGGAAAGTGAGTGGACATGCGATCCGCCCTAAGATGTTCGAATTTTGGCACGTGGGCCTAGATTAGGACTAAACTCACACTAAAAAGCAAGAATATCATTTTTTCCCGTCACATACATGCACTGTTTTGATGACTTGCGTTCAAATTCGAAATATGCATAGAAATTCAAAACAAAGACCAAAATACATAAAATATAGTAAAAATTTGTCAAAAATCATACCAAAATTGCAAATCAATCTCTAGGTCATGTACCTTTACCAAAGAAAAAACTCAAAGCAAAAACAAAAAGAAAATTATTTCTTTGCCGAGGGCCTGGTGGGGCCCTTGGCAAAGAACGGTGTGCCGAGGGCGGGCCGTCGGCACGTGCCCCGTGTGCCGACGGCCGCCAAAGCCGGCTCTCGCAAAGGCCGGTCAACCGGGTTCGAGCGCAATCAATAGGGGGCGGGCCTTTGACGAGGGCACTCTTTGCCGACGGCCCCCTTGATCCGGCCGTCGGCACGGTGTGCAACATCAAATGTAACGCCGCCCGTTCTTCTCCGACGGGCGCTTATGTCCCGAGAGCTAGCCCTCGGCAAAAAAACCGTCTTGCCGAGGGTCGTGAGGTGCCGACGGTCCGGCCGTCGGCAAAGGTGGTTGTGCCGTGAGTCAACCCGTGCCGACGGCGGCTCTCGGCACGGATCAACTCGCCGAGTGCCCGACAAAAGGCCCTCGGCGAAAGCCGTATACGCTCGGCAAAGCCCGAGTTTCCCGTAGTGCATATTGGCAAGAAGGTGGAGTGGTCGATGCATGTACCATGTACATAGCAGCACAACACATGCTATGGCGAGAGGGTATACGATGGAACAACGATCCGCAACATCGAACCGGACAAGAAGGTTTGTAGTTCGACCGGACGTGCTCCGGCCGGCGAGCGGATCGATGGTGATGGCTCGAGCTTCGTGCGGACGGCGGGGCTTCGAGATCAACCACGACGAGGACGGTTGTCCGTTTCTTCGGCATGGACGTGGTCCTCGATGTACACCGGATCATCCCGGATTCACGGGGTATGGCGATCTCGACGAGCCTCACTATCACCTCTTTGGCTCTCATCGTGAAGTCCTCTTTGATCGGTGGCCCGAGTACATGGACGGTGGACGCACCGATGGATCCACATACGGCGACCTCCCCGATTCCACGGTGACGCTCCGGGTGGCGAAGCTCTCCGGTCAAACTCGAACGCGCCGCGGCGGACGGAGGTGGGTCGGCAATGGCGGCATAGGGTTTGGATGAGAGGTTGTTGGCGGCCGATCACAAATGACCTAGGACTCACGGTGTAACGAGAGATGTCTAGATGTGGAAAATAGAGACCCAAAAGATGGCTTGCAGTTTATAGGGAGGCATAGGGACGCAAGGGTGAAACAGAACCTGATCCATATATCTTCTGTTATTAAGATAAGATCCCGGGCAACCACCGCAGCTTGTGACAGGATAAAAGAGAAACTAAAAGGAACAGCAAGGGGAAAATGAAAGAAAAAACCAAGTAGATTTGTATTGCGATAGATGTTGTGTAGGATCTTGAAAAGGTAAAGAAACTAGCTACAGATGTAAGTTGAGATGACAGAAAACACGGTAGAGCCAAAAGAAATAATTGGAGATCGTAGAAACAATTTTAGAGCTCCGGATAGACTTGATCAAAAGAGATAAACGTCTAACGATCGATTACATTATGAACATAAAATACTACAAGCTTAGGTTCATTTTATTTAGAAAAACATGTGTAAAGGATATTTCATAAATAAAATACCCTAAGTTGGAATTAATACAATATTGAACTTTATTTATGAAACCGGTGTAAAGAACTAGTCAAGTTTTATTAATAAAGATTCATATATTGATTAAACCGATTAAACATTTAATTTAGAAAAACTAAACTATGTGAACAATCTAAACGAAACTTTGTAATTCGAGCCCATCATATTATTATAAAAAAACAGTATTAAATTGGTGTTAATCCAGATTAACATTTATTTATAAAGCCGGAGCAAAAACCTAATCAACTTTTAATTATAAAAGTTAATTAATCGTTAAGCAAATTAATATTTGACTTATGGAAAATCGAGTAAAGATCTAATTAGATTTTATTCATAAAAGCATGCAAAGTAATCATTAATCAAATTAAATTTGGTTATGAAAAACGATATATAGATCTACATTGCTTTTATTTATAAAAGACATGTATAACTAGGCATTAATCAAAATTAATATTAATTTTATTTTCAGAAACAAAACATGGTGAAAACACACCGCTAACGCGTGCTTTACATTATTATGAACCTAACGCAACTTGAACGGATTAAATCGGAGCTAAAACGAAGATTTGGTGAGCAAAAGAAGATTGTAAGGACACGTTCGCGATTAACCGTAGATCTCGGGGAGTAGCAAAGAAAACTCCCGAGACACATCAAACGAGTTGCTCGCGAATGGATCTAATCCGGGGGTTAAATCCGCAAAAAGTTTCGGGATGGATTGGATCTACGGAATCTAATAGATCTAAGGGTTTTTACGCAAGATTCAGAAGACACAAGAAATAGGTTTACTCATTACAGAAAAAGGTAGGGGTCTAACTGCAAACCGACCACCTCTTCTTCCTCCTCTGAACAAGGGCGCACAGGGAGGGGCGGCGGCCTTGGGGGTGGCGGCGCCGGCGATACCGGCAACGAGGAGCTGAGCTTGGGCACAAAACGGATAGAGGGGATCGAGACGAACACGATGGGGGGCTCACCTCGGGCGGAGGACGACGGAATCGGCCGGATTTTTGCGGTCAACGCCGGCGGGGCGAGCTCGGTAGGGGGCGGCGGTTCGGGCCTTGCGCGAGCACGGGCGCGCGCGGCTTGCGGCGGGCGGCGCGCGGCGGGGGGCTAGGGCGGCGCGCGGGAGCGAGGGGGCGGCGCCCTTTATGGGGTTGCGCGCGCGCCCGGCGGCTCCGGGCGGCGGCGCGGTGCGGCCGGGCGGATGGGCTTCGGCCGGGCCCGTGGGCCGGGCCGGAAGGGCGCGGCGGGTTGGGTCGGGCCTCGGCCCGGCCCAATCCGGTAGGATAGGTTTTTTTGAATATATTTCCGGTGCGAAAAATAATCCGAAAAAAATTCTCAAAATTATTTTAAAGCACGAAAAATACTCAGAAAATCACAAAAATTCCAGGAAAATTCCTAGAGATAGATTAAGACACGAAAAACCCAAATAAAGCATTTGGTGCTCAAGAAAAGGATTTTAGAGTCTTCTAATAAATAGAAAATGCCCGGAGAAAACTGAGAATAAATTCCAGAAAAATCCGGAAAATTCTCGGGAGAGTTTGGACAGCTCCTAAACGCATTTTTGAAACCTTTTGCACTCAAGAACCACTAGATGCATCGGCATGAATGCAACACACACAACTTTTATTTAATTTAGAAAATCAAACAAAGGATTTTTTTCCTATACTATATTTCCTGTAAAGAAAATAAATGTTGGGAAAATTTTAAAATTATGAGAAAATCATTATTTAATTATTCTCTCTATTCACATCCTGAAATTGGAAATTTCGGGTGTGACAAAAAGGCAAGAGGTCACTAAGCACTTTGACAAGTCCACCGAAAAGGAGCAAGAGCCCAATGTTGAAAGTTGTGAATGACATAGTCACTACCTTCAAAGAGTCCGTCACAATCAACACTCGCGAAATGCGAAACGTGCAAGTGAAAAGGTCGCGTTTTTTCGTTGAGAGGTGTCGGGAGGCGGCTTTTGAGTGTGGGATTGAGCAAACCGTTGAAGCCGTCTATGCCATGTCTAAGATGTTCGAAACACAATACCAAAGGGAGTTCTTCGTGGGAAATTAACTCCGGACCTTAGGTTTGGTTACTTCAAGAAATGGTGCAGGGACAACAATCTCGAGTAGTTGGTCTTAATTGTGATGTGTTACGAACTAAATTATATGTGTGTGAACCTATGTATCTGTTAAGAACCTATGTATTGATGTGTTGAGCTTAATTATTTTTATCTCTGGGCTGAATTAATTTCAATTGCTTATATTGTTTCAAGTTTGAAATATTATTTTTCACATTAAGCAGGTGTTGACAATTTCTTACATGTGTTAAAGCAGGAAGAAGTTCATGGCACCATGTTCGAGGGAGAAGAATGTTGGGGGGGATTCGGAATCGAGCCTTCGCGTACCCAAAGAATGGAGAGCAGTTATGCGAAGGATGCCGACAGCGAAATCCCAGAGGCAGCAGATTGCACTTCCACCCTCCGAGCGTCACGTTTTGGCAGGCACCCTTCGTCGCCACCAAAGCCATCAGCACGAATCCAACTTAACACAGGGCGTCAAAGTCTCGCTTGGCAACCCATTCCATGACGAAACCCCTAGGGCGAATGTTATCCACCCAGAGAGCCTCGACCTGGGATTCGAACAGGGGGTTTCGTCGTTCCTAACACCTAATGAATTCAAACTTGAGTGTGGTTTTTCTTTCAGGTAATGAAGAGCGCTAGGCGAAAGGGGGGATCTCCGAAAGGTTCGGGGGTTTTCACCCCGACAGGCGCACGTGATGAAAGCTGGAAAGGCGCCGTGATTTGCGGCGTGACATCATGAAGCGCCGATTACGTGGAAACCTAATTGGAGATTGCCCGAAGATAGCCTAGCACATTCTGTTTTGATTCGTTTTACACGAGGGTGTTCTCGGAATGTAAAAAGTCTGCCCGCCTCCCTATAAAAGGAGACGGACCGGCGCGTGTAAAGGGGATCGACTTTTGAGAAATCAACTGTTGAGTAAAGAGCTTTTGGTTGTCCTTCGTCCTGAGTTTTGGTTTTGGTTCTTGAGCTTTTGTCCCCTCTCATTGTTCGTGTGCGAAAGCCGCGGCTTTCCCCACAACAAAGAAGATGGAGGTAGTTCAAGCGAGGATGAGATTATATCCATGTGCCGCAAAATTTGGTGTAGACCGAGAATTTGATCGTGCGGTTGATTCCTATGTTGGGTATGTATTCGACAACTACTTTGTGAAACTGCCTAGTAGGGTCAATGGAGACTCTGGTTTGGAGTGGGTCATGAACACACTAGCTCGAGATGACCAATGCTACAACATGTTCAGGGTGGAGAGACCTTTATTTAACAGGCTCCATAATATTTTGGTCCAGTCATATGGGTTGGAGTCCACTACAAAAATGTCATCTGTAGAGGCTCTTGCTATGTTTCTATGGATTGTTGGTTCACCACAGTCAATTAGACAGTCGACAACCGTTTTAGGTCTATGGAGACAATAAGCGGGACATTTCACGAGTTTTGGGATGCCTACTTAGGTTAGCACATGACATAATTGTACCCAAGGACCCAACATTTTCGCAGGTGCACACAAACTTAGAAAATCCAAAGCATTTTGGCCACACTTCAACGACCGCATAGGAGCTATAGATGGAACCCATGTGAAGGTTGTGGTGGATAAGAGTAAGAGGATTCCATATTTGAACAGGCACAATGAAACTAGTCGAACGTGCTTCTTGGTTTGTGATTTCGACATGAGATTTACATTTGTGTTGTCGGGATGGCCCGGTTCGGCACATGACATGAGAGTTTTCAAAGATGCTACGACTACCTACGACTACTTATCAACACAAATTTCCACATCCACCACCAGGTTTGCTACTTTAACTAGCAACAATTCTTATCCAACATGACTCGTTCATTTAATTAAGTCTCATTGTGTGCCTGTTGTTCACATTATGTAGGGAAGTACTATGTGGTTGATGCGGGGTACCCAAATCAGCCGGGGTACCTTTCACCGTATAGATGTACAAGGTACCATGTGGAGCAATGGCACAATGGACCGCCTCCCAAAGGTATGAAAGAAACCTTTAACCATGCACACGCCAAAGTTAGAAATGTCATAGAGCGGTCTTTTGGGGTGTTGAAGATGAAATTTAGGATTTTGTTGGACGTACAAAGTTTTCCGGAGAAAAAAACAAACTAGAATTATTGTGGCTTGTATGGCTCTTCATAATTTTATTCGAGAGAGCATAATTGCGGATAGAGAATTTGATCGATGTGATGCGGATGATGATTATAACCCAATGCCTAGTTCTTCCGCATCCACATGGCCGGAAGATGAACCCCTTGTTGAAGATGTCAACATGAATGCCTTCGTGATGAGTTGGCTCATGCTTTATTTCATAGAGTGTAATGTAATGGTCAAGGGCTATGCATCGATTGTATGGACAAAATAATATTTATGGTGTTTTGGATGCTTGAGTTGTAAAATGATTTATTTGTGTCATTTCTGATCGGAATTAGGCTACACAAGAGCTGCCCACAAAAAAAAATCCTGCTGAAATGATGGTTTGAATGCTGAAATAATTGAAAAAGTGCATTTATTTGTCAATCTAACCATGTCATCCAAACACCTCTAGGGCTAGAGTTAGTTTAGGGATAGAGTTAGAGTTGGAAACTAACTCTAACTCTAGCCCTGCAAGAGAATCCAAACAGGGCCAACGTAAAATTACATGCTTATTACCTCCTTCATGCAGCAGAAGAACTCCATAGTAAGCTCTTGTGTTAACTGAGGGTATATGTATCTGTATACTCTTCTGTTGATGATACCACGCGCCATCGCGAATTGACCGGTCCCACCTACAATGGCCCACTCATTGTCTTCAGTCTCATCGTTAGCTCCCATAACCTGAAGAGTGGACCCTTTGAACCTGCATCCACAGTATATATGTAGTAATCGCTTTTGCAAATCATATGAATTAAAGTCACAAGATCGAGTTATCCTACGTACCTTTCGACCTCAAACTGGAGGTTGAACCAATGGTACCATTTGCCGGCAAGTGTGTGCATGCCGTGCGTTTGGGCAACCAGTTTCGCCTGTGCCGCCCCAGGGCCGTCGTAGATCCGCCAGTTGTTCACAGCGGTGTGACCTAGCCCTTGGCGCTGTATCACGTTCGACTGATTCACGCCCCAGCCAGCAAAGACTTGGTGCAGGTACAGCTTGTCGACGTTCACCTTGGCGTTCTCCGCGACTCCACCGAAGCCACGAGTGACCTTGAATTTTTCGGCGGAGGCGACGCCTACGGCGGCGACGCTTCTGCCCACCGTGGGGAATTCGAAGCCTCTGCTCATCACCATCTCCATGGCGCCGCTGGTGGGCTCCGTGGTGGTGTCGTCGGAGACGACGACGTCGTCGGAGGTCTCCATGGCGGGATTGTATTCATCGGTGGGTGTCGTCGCCATTGCTAGCTAGCTAGTGATGTGGTGGTGGTGGTGGTGCTACTTGACTCGGATCAACTTGTGTAAGCTGTGTTTCTATGGAAGCTGATGATACAACACAGGTATGTGCGTGCTCCTACCTATTTATAGCCCCGGCCGGAACTGCAAAAGGTAGCTAGCTACATGCATGTGTATTGTGGGGTGCATGCACATCAGCAAGGAGATGGCGGGCGGCACGCCCGATCGGGGCAACACGTACGTGTTGTGTGGTGGGACCTCTACAGCCTCCGCCGACACGAAGGAACCCACCCACGTTAAGCATGACTAACACGAAGGACATCTCTCGTGTCCCCAAGTGATTTGAGTGCAAGTCCCTAGAGGTCTACACATCATCAACCCCGGCCCCGTGATCAACTCAATGCTTGTCGTGGTTACAAACCCACAACAATAGTCACTACTTGATTCCTGAAGTCGATGATAGATATCTTATGTACATAGGACCATGGTACAACTGTTTATTTTTATTTTTTTTTTAAATCATCATCGTAGATTCTTTCATTAAAAAAATGATTCGCTGACGGGACCTTGAGGGTCTCTCATGATAGAGGCATAGTCACTACCCTTACATTTATCAGGCTGTTAATTTTAATGAACATCCAAATGTCAACATCTTAGCTTATCTTACATCTTACAAGAGAGGGTGGGATTCACATGCAAAGGTGGGGTCTATGCATGGGTTTATCTGTAAAGGTTATTAAGAGATAATAATAAAACTTACAGTTTGATATTCTTTGGAGGGTCCAAAGGCAAAATTTTCTTTGTGTGTCTACTTGGTGAATGGGCGGCAAGCGAACGACTTACGGACTGTTCGTTCGGCTTATCAGCCACCAACCCGGCGAGTATTTTTCTCTTAGAACAAACCACCCAACGACCCGGCAGAAGACTTTTCTCTTGGAACAAATCGGCACCGACCAAACGAACAGGCTGTTAATTTGTTACATACACGTACGTGTGGCGCTTGCACTTCCACGATTCTCTAATGAAGGGTCATTAATTAGTGATGTGTTCCAAAATATGTCAAGACATAATATAGGAAAAAATTTTCCTATGTAGCATCGCCAAAACTTCCTTTTTCCTTTTTTTAGC
Organism: Cenchrus americanus; assembly: GCA_947561735.1. Classification (NCBI taxonomy): domain Eukaryota; kingdom Viridiplantae; phylum Streptophyta; class Magnoliopsida; order Poales; family Poaceae; genus Cenchrus; species Cenchrus americanus. The sequence continues at coordinate 37,711,280 of OX387242.1, read as the reverse complement.
ATCTAAACCTAAAAAATTTTCTATATATACCCAATTTTGCTCATTAGCTGAAATGAAAGAGGGTGCTTGTCACAATGAATATAGGCAAAATGTCCTTTTGTGGTACGCCCGGAAAGAGTGCTCGTAGCCGGGTAGTCATGGATGCACCACAAGACCGCAACAAGAAGATTAAATGGTTTCCCTGTAAGTGCATCATAGGTGCGCACACCCTTCCAAAGCTCAAGTAAATCTTTATTGAGAGGCTCCAAAAATACATCAAAGTCCTTCCCCGGGACATGTAGGACTCGGAATAAGCAAAGCCATCATGAAGTTTGACTCTTGCATACATGCCCAAGGTGGAAGGTTGTATGGCATAACAAAAACGGGCCACATGCTTTGTACTTCGAGTTCTTTTCGACGAAAGGGATTGAACCCATCGGTAGCAAGTCCAAGTCTAATATTTCGCCATCTTCTCGCAAATTTAGGATATTCTAGGTCAAATTCGCGCCATGCTTCACCATCCCGGGGTGGTTCATTTCTTTCTCACTTTGGACTTCCGCTTCTTCATGTGCCATTGTGCTTCTTCGATGCTTCTTTTGTTGCAAACATCCTTTTTATCCTAGGTGCCAAAGGAAAATGCCGCAACACCTTTTGTGGAATCTTCTTCCTTTACGGGTCTTTCCATCTAGAGACCTCACAACCGGGCAATTGTCAAGCTTGCCATATTTGTCTCCTCTAAACAACACACGGTTGTTGTAGCACACATGTATCGATTCATACCCAAGACCTAATTCCTTTAGAATATTCTTTGCTTCACTATAGGATCTTGGGAGTGTATTGTATTCGGAAATGCTTCAACCAATAGCTTCAAAATTGCCGTAAAAGCCGAATTGCTTATCCCGTATAATGACTTCATATGCGGGAGCTTTACCACAAAAGAGAATCTTGAGAATTTGGTACAACCGGATAAAGCATACGCTTTGCCTCTCTCATTGCTATTTTGAAAAATGGCTCTTGATCCTGAGTTCCTGTATCAGCATCCTCATTTTCTCCAGCCTCTCTTTCTTCTTCTGCTCCAGTCTGTAGGTCTCCTAAAATTTCTTCCCAATGATCAGCATCATTGTTGTCATCCTCTGTCACACCTATCCCATCTGTGGAACCATTATCACTATCGTTATGAACAACAGGAACACATTCGGTGATATTCACATTGAAATCCTCTCCATGATGAATCCATTTAGTATAAGAACTGTCCATGCCATTCATCATCATGTGTTTGTTAACAACAGCCTGACTTAGGTACTTTTGATTGAGGCATCTACTGCATGGGCACAAAATTTCAACATTGTCACCAAATTTCCCTCTAACAAAGGTCATGAATTCTTTCACACCATCCATGTAAACTGAGCTAAAAACTTTGCCATGCACCCAACTTCGATCCATCTAATCAAACATTGCAGAAAAACACACATCAAAAATTTTGTACTAATTCTAAACCTACATTCAACAAAGCCAAGAACAAGGGTGTTCGGATTTACCTTCTCCCCGAAACCCGGTGTTCGAGATCGCCGAAGAAGTGGTGCGGTGTTTAGGTGGGGAAGAAGGGATGGCTCGGGCGGGGGTAAGCACGGTGTTGCGTGCGGCAATGGAGGCGAGGGTGGCCGCGACGTGTCGTCGAAGCGTCGCCGCCGCGCGAAAGGACCGGCGCATGCAACAACAGCAACAACCGATGTACCCGAAGCTTATGCTTCGGATCCGTTTGTGCCCTTGAGGGATCACCGGCGGCGATGGCCCGCCACGCGGCGGCGATGCGGGTTTTCGGTTGACTTCGATGCCGAATGGTGGCAGCGGGATGCGGCGAGAGAGGGTCACGGGGGTTGGGTGAAGCGTCCCCTCATCGAGAGGTGACTAAATGTGACACAAATACCGGTCCCGGGAGGCTGGTAACACATTTATTACAACAGGTGGATCAGTCTTTTACATCACGGCGACACAGAGGGCACGGTAGTGCCAACGCTACAAGGAACAACACAAACGCTAACGACCATACTACGATAGCAAAGGCTTCCATAGCCTCCTCGCAGTACCACACCATGGAAGCTTTCGGTAGGGGCCACCGGGTACACGAGGCACGGTTGGGTGTAGGGCAACGACCTACTCAACGTCTTCGGGAATATAACCGGGATCCTCCTCTCGTAAAACGAGTTAGTAAAACAAGGGTGAGCACTTACGTACTCAGCAAACTCAACCCCACCCACGGAGGGGCTTATAAGCAGAACCATGCATAAAGTATAACAAGGATCAGGTTAAGGTGTATTTAGCAAACTTACACATGCAGGGGTTCTTTTCAAAAAGGTTTTCGCAAATCATTTTCATAACCCAAGTAACTCAACCGTTTTAAGAAAACCACTGTGGAACTACCGGACTTCCCATCCGTCGTAGCCCAGGCACACAGCCACACACTTCACCCAGAAAACGACTCACGCCAGAAAACATCCCAAACCCAAAACACTAGTTTTTGTGACCACACCGTGACTCGTCCAATACCATGGACACGGCTATTCGAATAGGTTTGACACTCTGCAGAGGTTGTACATCTTTACCCACAAGTAGGGTACCGTCACACGGACACCTCAGTGCCGGTACGGATCCTATCAAAGCCATTACCCACCTTAGCTAACGCTACGAGCCACCACGGAAGCACCCAAGGGGTTATCCCACATAACCGGGGGTGTACCTCACACGGAGCGTACCCCTACTCCTTGGTCTCCCACCGCTCACCCGCACACCGGATGGCAAGTAGATTAACTAGTGGGGTTTATGCTAAGCCGTTGCCACATACAATGGTCGAGTGGTTGTACAATGATTTGGGTCGGGTGAGATGTCACGCAACCCGGTCCTTAACCGACAAGATGGACAACTCCCAACACGCTCAACCACACGGTACGAGCTCACCCATACTATCGACACACACGCCCATCCCGTCTACCCGAGTTCTTTACTCATTTTCCGAAATATCACATTCCCGTTTTTAAAGCACTAACACATTTGTAAAGCACTCACACATTTGTAAAGCAATCATTTTGGCCAAACAAGGTTCAATCATAGGAATCAAGGGTAGCTATCCTACCATGTTTTTGCAGCAAAACAATATGCAATTTATAAAACGGGTATAGGGTTGTGTTTATAAAACTAGGACGAAGCATGCATCAAAGGATGAGATTGAACTTGCCGTCTTCGAAGTCTTCGGGGAGTGCGGGCTCGGCGTTCGGGACCTCGGGCTCCTGCTCGCGGTAGTCGGTTCCGGTCTCCGGCTCGAAGTACCTTCCTTCGTCTACTCCGTCGGCTATAGTGCACACATAGGCAAGCAAGTAATATCGGCACACATATTACCGGCCGAGCTCGAGGAGGGAAAATGAGCGGAGAGGGGGTATATATAAGTCCTAGGGAGGGGGTTGGTTCGGCGGGAACACTACTGGAAAGAGTGTGGTGAAAATTCGGAAATAAAATTGTACCTAAGGTGTTGGGTTAAAGAGGGGTTATAGGGGCTAAGGACCTATTGGTAATTTCTATTAATGGGGAAAGGGTGTGGTTATGATAATATAAACTCGATTAGGGCCTAGTTGTAATTTGTTTAGGGCCTGATAGTATTTATTTTACAATTTATCATGATCTAGGGGCTTATTTGAAAAGAACAAGAGAGAGAGGGAATAGGGTCACGGTTTGGTGGGGAAAAAGGAGAAAGGTGGTGGGGGGGGGGGGGGTTTCGGCCAAAAGGCCTTCTCCTTCCTTGGTTCGCATCAGAACAGAGAGGGGGAAGGGGGCGAGCGGGTGGCCGGCCGGGGGTGCCCGCGGTGGCCCCGTGCCGTCGGCAACCGGTGAATGGTGGAAACGAGAGAGGAGGCCGAGGGGATTCGATCCCCGTGCTCACCTTGAGCCGGGGCGGCGCGTGGGAATGGATCGACGGCGGACGGTGGTGTGGCGGCGGACCGGTGGTGCCGGGCTTGCGGTGGTGGCTCGGTGTGGTCATGCGGCGAGGCAATGGAGAGGTTGTGGTGGCTTAGTGGTGCGGCGAGGACGGGCGGTGGCTATTTATAGCCGGAGCGAGGTCGGTTCGGGGAAAGATTTTTCTCGGGTGAGCTCGACTCCGGCGAGCTCGAGCGGCTTCGCGAGGCGGCGACCGGTGACAAGATGGCTCGACGGCGAGGTCAACTCGTGCGGTGAGGGGACGGCTCGGCGTGTGTGCGGCGGTGGGGGCGAGGTCGACGGCACGGCGCTTGGAGGTAACGCGGACGGCGGGGTCGTAATGGCACCGGGCAGCGACACGTCGCGTCGGGGGGGGGGGGGGCGTCTGCGGCGCGGCGCGCGAGGTGGGCGGCGCGGTGACGTGCCGAGGGGGGGCGGCGTGGTCGGCGCAAGCGCGCGGGCCGGGGTCAACGACGCCGGGCGCCGGTCGGGGGGCGCGCGGTCCCGGCGCGGGAGGAAGAAGGAGGAAGGGAGAGAGAGAGAGAGAGAAGAAAGAAAGGAAAGGGAAAAAGAAAAGAGGAAAAAGGGAAGGAAAAGAAAGAAAAGAAAGAAAAGGAAGGAAAAGAAAAGAAAAAATAGAAAAAGAGAGGAAAAGAAATTGGGAAAAGTTTAGAAAATTAGGGAAAATTGTTAGGAAAATAGGGGAAGGGTTTTTGCGGGGTTTTACGATTTTCGGGCGTCGGCGTGATTTTCGGGACGACGGTGATGGCGAGGCGGACCGGCCGGCGGGACCGCGGCGTGCGCGGGATTCCCGGCACGGTGGCCGACCGCGGCGTTGGGAAGGCACGCGTGGATGCGCGGCCGGGTGCGGGCGGTGCCGGCGGGATTTGCGGCATGCGCGCCGGGGTGAGGGGGAGGGACGATGGCTAGGGTTTGAAGGGGGTAATTGAGCTCGGGCCGGATAGTTTTGAAAATACACACGATTTATTAGGTGATTTATTTGGTGCCGAAAACGCGGGCGTTACAAACCTACCCCACTTAAAATGAATCTCGTCCTCGAGATTCGGCTAGGTTTCGAATAGTTGGGGGAAACTCCTTCAATGCGTCCTCTCGTTCCCACGTAGCTTCTTCCACCCCGTGTCCGCTCCATTGGACTCTCGCACATCCGTACTTCCGTCGTCCTTGTCCGCTTGACCACGGTGTCTAAAATCTTGACGGGCACCTCCTGGTACCTAAGATCGGTCGTAGATCGATTGTCTCCACCGGTACTCGCTTCTCTTCAAGAACCTTCAAACATCGGCGTAGGCCGGGAGATATGGAACACCGGGTGTATATCGACATTTCTTCGGGTAGCTCCAACCGGTATGCTACTTTGCTCCGACTCTCTTTAGCACTTTATACGGTCCGATGTACCGAGGGGCCAACTTCCCGTGTACTTGAAATCTCCGAGTCCCCGGATGGGTGAAACCTTGAGGTAGACGAAATCCCCCGGATTGAAGCTTGCTTCACGCCTTTTCTTGTCCGCGCAGCTCTTCTGTCGGGATTGGGCAGCTTTCAACTTTTCTCGGATATCGGCTACTCGCTCTTCGGCTTCCTGTATAAGTGCAGGCCCAACAAGGGCACGCTCTCCTACTTCGGACCACATCAAAGGTGTCCTGCATTTTCTCCCGTATAGTGCTTCGAATGGCGACATTCCCAGACTTGCTTGGTAGCCGTTGTTGTAGGAAAATTCTGCATATGGCAGGCTCTGCTCCCAATCTTTGCCATAGGTGAGGACGCATGCTCTCAACATATCTTCCAAAATTTGATTCACCCTTTCGGTCTGTCCGTCTGTCTGCGGGTGGTACGCTGAGCTGAAATCTAGCTTGGTACCCATGGCTTTGTGCGAGCTTTTCCGAAACCTAGAGGTGAGCTCGGGTCCCTCTATCCGAGACTATTCGCTAGGCACTCCATGCGGCTTTACTATATTTTCTATGTAGAGTTTTGCCAACTTCTCTCCTCCATAAGTGGTCCGTACGGGTAGAAAGTGAGCGACTTTAGTGAGTCGGTCCACGATCACCCATATGGAGTCATGTCCATTCGAGTCCTTGGCAACCCTACTACGAAATCCATACCTATCTCGTCCCACTTCCATACCGAGATTGGTAGAGGCTGCAACGAGTCCCGCGGGCTTCGGTGTTCGGCTTTGATCCTCGACAAGTATCACGGTGGGCGACGAATCGGGCAATGTCGCTTTCATCCCATTCCACCAATACTTCTGTTTCAAGTCCATGTACATCTTGGTGGATCCCGGGTGAATGGAATATGCCGAGTTATGTGCCTCATCCATGATGGTCTGTCGGAAATCTCCACCTTCAGGCACGCATATCCTATTTTTGTACCACAGGGTGCCTTGGTCATCCACTCTGAAGTCAGGGGCCTTGTTCTCTCCGGTATGCTTGCGGATCTTCATCAGATTCTCGTCGGTTTCTTGGGCCTTCCAGATCTTTTCTTCTAAGGTAGGCTGAACACTCAGCTGGCGGACATAGCCTTGGGGGACAATGTGTACGTTGAGCCGTGCCATCTCCTCTTGCAACTGGGCACTCTTGGGGGCTGCCTTCTCGTAGGTTTTCCGGCTTAGGGCATCTGCTACTACATTGGCTTTTCCCCGGGTGGTAGTGAATCTCTAGGTTATAGTCTTTGACTAGCTCTAGCCACCTTCTTTGCCTTAAGTTCGAGTCGGGCCGGGTGAAGATGTACTTTAGACTCTTGTGGTCTGTGTAGATTTCACACTTGTTCCCAATCAGATAGTGTCTCCAGATCTTCAGGGCATGCACTACGGCTGCAAACTCCAGATCATGGGTGGGATAATTCTGCTCATGGGGTTTGAGCTGACGGGAAGCATATGCCACTACCTTCCCATCTTGCATGAGAACACATCCCAACCCTTGTCGGGAGGCGTCGCAATACACGACAAAGTCCCGTTGAATGTACGGCGGGGGTCGACGGGGGCCGTGGTCAACCTCTTCTTCAACTCTCGGAAACTTCTCTCGCGGGACTCGGTCCGGTTGAACTTCTTCTCCTTCTTGAGGAGCTCTGTCATGGGCGGGCAATATTGGAGAATCCCTCGATAAATCTCCGGTAGTACCTGCTAAACCAAGGAAACTCCCCGATCTCGCTCACGTTGGTCGGTTCTTTGCCCGGTTGGGGAGGCCCCATTTCAACTTTCCGGGGTCTACGGTTGCTCCTTACAGCGATCGAATATGCCCAAGGAAGGATATTTTCTCTAGCCAAAATTCACACTTGCTGAACTTGGCGTATAGCTTGTGTGCCCTCAATTTCCCCAGCACTACTCGAAGATGCTGCTCATGCTCCTCCACGCTCTTGGAGTAAACAAGTATGTCGTCAATGAAGACTACGACAAACTTGTCCAGCTCTTCCATGAACACCTTATTCATGAGGTTCATGAAGTATGCTGGTGCATTGGTTAGTCCAAAGGACATCACCGTGAACTCATACTGCCCGTAGCGAGTGACAAAGGCAGTCTTGGGGATATCACTTTCCCTAATCTTGAGTGGTGGTACCTCGACCTTAGATCCACCTTCGAGAAATACTTGGCTCCCTTCGGTGGTCAAACGGTCATCTATTCTCGGGGAGAGGGTACTTGTTTTTAATAGTGACCTCGTTCAGCGAGCGATAGTCCACGCACATCCTCATGCTCTTATCCTTCTTTTCCACGAAAAGCACTGGGGCTCCCCATGGTGATGAGCTTGGTCTGATGAACCCACTCCGCCGGAGTTACGCTAGCCGCTTCAATTCGCCAACTCGGGGGGCTGCCATCCTATAGGGTCTCTTCGCTATGGGAGAGGTTCCGGGGATCGGGTCGATTACGAACTCTATATCCCCGTCCGGTGGCATTCCGGGGAGTTCTTCGGGGAACACATCCGGGTATTCCCGCACTACTTGGGACATCTTCTATGGACTTGGCTTCTATGTTGAAAACCATTATGTCCGGCTTTGTGTCCTCGGGTGTGGCGGGTCACTTGTATCCGGTCTGGGTTGGTTAGGTGCACTACTTTATCGGCGCAACTTATGAGGCCATGGTGTTGGCTTAACCGGTCCATCCCAAGGATCACATCTATCCCTTTGGACTTCGGTACTACCGAGTCCGCTAGGAACTCTACCCCACTTAAAATAATCCTTACCGGGGGCATCCCGAGTTGACACTTAATGTCACCTCCGGGGGTTCGAGTTAATAGGGGTGCTTTCGGTAGTACCGTGGGTATACTATGCTTTTCCACAAAGCTTGAGGATATGAATGAGTGCGATGCTCCCGAATCGAATAGTATGGTAGCCAAGGCGGGCCGACCGAGAACTCACCGAGCACTACGCCTTGTGCTTCCCGTGCCTCCTGCGCATTGATGTGGTTGACCCGGCGCGTCCATACGACTGGCCGGGGCTGCCTCATCTGCCGGTTCTTGTTGTTGTTGCCGAAGTTATTGTTGCTTTGCGCACCGGCATGCGGTTGGCTCCGGACACTAGTGGCCTTGGTCCGTTCACCGAGTTGGAGTAGGTGGTGGTGGTTGGCTTTTTGGCATACGGGCGGTTGGCGATGAAGTGCCGGTTTCTCGGCGGTTGAAACACACTCGGGAGTCGTTGTTGTTGTTGGCGGTGATCCGGGCGGTGTTGTTCTGTGGGGGCTTCATGGCACTCGGTTGTTGTAGGGCTTGAACTGGGTTCTGGGGGCTTGCGAGCTCGTGGCTTGGGATTGGGTTCTGTATTGCATGGGAGCTTGGAACCTGGACATAGGGTGTCCAAAGTTTCTCGGCCTCTGGGACCGCTCTTGCTGCTTGGCCTTGTGCTCCATAAACTTGCGCTTGTTTTCCTTCTTCTCTTCAGCCCTTGCTCTCTCCGTGAGTATTGCCATGTTCATGAGGGTGTTAAAGTCCGGGTAGATCTGAGGAGTCAGCAGTGTCCTCAGTTCCGGAGTCAGCCCCTTTCTTGAACATTTCTCGCTTTTTGGAATCTTTGTCCACTTCCTCGGGGGCATAGCGTGCCAGCTCTATGAACTGGTACGTGTACTCTTCCACGGACATGTTGCCTTGGCGGAGTTCACGGAACTCGTCCGCCTTCCGTTTCAGTGTGGCCTCCGGGATGTGGTATCGGCGGAACTCTTCCACGAATTCATCCCATGTGATGGCGGAGGGATCCTTGGCTGCTGCGCAGTAATTCTTCCACCAGGCTAGGGCTGTCCCGGTGAGATGGTGAGCTGCCAGGAGAACCTTGTCGCGGTCCTCACAGTTGAAGGGCTCTAGTTCCCTCAGGATGGCTCTCAGCCAGTCGTCGGCGTCTAGAGGATTCACCGACCCGCCAAAGGTGGGCGGCTTAGTCCTGAGGAACTCAATCAGCTTCTCGTTCATGCCCAGAACTCGGGGTCTTGGGCGGTTGACGGCGTTGAAAATGGCCTCCATCAGGATAGTACGGTTGGCCAAGACTTGTGCCAAGTCAACGGGAGGGGGGTGGCGGCGGCGGGACCACGTTGTCTCCCCCATCTTCTTCTTGGTTAACTTCCCCGGTCGTGAAGACGCTCCCTCCGATCGGCTTGCGATCCTTCGAGCGTCCGATCGGCGGGGCCTTGGTGGGTCCCGACGGGCGCCCGGAAACCATCCGTAACGAAACGGGTTTTCTAAGAGATCTAGCTTTTATGTGATGTTTAAGTGGGTTATATCGGATTTCTTTTTGAAAAGGCGGGGGTCTACTCCTGCCGGTAAGCACACAACAAGCACATAGCAAACAAGCAAGCACATACAAGTTTTTATTACAAACCGGCGAGGAGGATACATCCCGACTACACGGACACACTACTCAACTAAAGACTAAGGGTGCGACTTGGACCGATACGGCTTCATTCCCCCGGGTCGGGGTCAACGGGGCACGCTACTCGCGAGGAGAGCCATCTTCGGGGGTCGAGTGTTCTTCCGGCGGAATGAGCGGCTCATCATCATTCCCGCCTTCGGGGTTTCCGTTTTCTCGAGGCCGTGCCGCGGCTTCGGTGGTCGTTGTTGGGGGGTTCGGCGACGGCCGGTGGTGGTCTTGGCGGGACTTCGATAGTTCCTCCCCATCCTACGAGGGGTGTTCCCGGCAGGACTTGAGCTTCTCCAATGGCCGGGACGGGTGTTCCGCCGTTGGTCCATTCTTGCATGCGTTGGTCCCGGATTCTCTTGAGGCTTTCCCCGGGCAACTACTTCACTTGCTTATGGCGGCCGCGGTCCTTGCTTCGCCTTGAGCCACTCGGACTTGGTGCATCCTCACCGTGACTTCGGCCTTGCTCGTCCCGACCGATTTGTTCCCTCGGGTGCCCGGCCCGGTCATCGAAGAGCTTGTCCCGGGAGACGAGGTAGGCGACTACATGGTACGGAGGTCTTCTTGGTGGCGGCGTCGTTCCAGGTTTCTCATGCGGGCCTGCCAAACTGGGGTTCTGATGGCGGGGGGAAAGTACCTCATTGGTGTGGGACGAGGTGTTCCTCGTAGATCCAGCACAGGTAGCGGAGGGCTTTTCTGAGGGCCAAAGGATAGGTGTCTCGATGTCGAAACTCTGTGGCGGTCACGCGCCACGGCTCGATGTTGGTGTGGCGGTTGCTTCTAGCGATGGAGAGGACCACCCTACAGCGAAGAGTGCCGAGTTGCTCGTACTCTCTGCTGTAGTACCTAGGGCGCTCAGTGATACCGAGGTGCTCCAGGGAGTTGATAAGAAGGCGAGCAAAACCAGGCTTCTCCTGGCACACGCCTTGGGTCCATCCATCTTTCGCCATCTGAAAACAAAGGTAGAGTTGAACAGATTGTGGTGGGGTACAAGAGATGGATACTTTATTTAGTAGAAAGGTTGGGGTACATTCTTCGGGGTACACTTATTATTACTAGAACTCAGCTTCTAGCCTAAACACCCTAGTCTTATCCTCATGACGATTCTTCCTCTAGCCGGATACGGCGCTTCTTCGGTGGGAGATCTTGCTCTAGTATCTCATCCTCGGTCCGGGTCCCTTTGTCCCGGTGAGTTTCTTCGGGTTCATCTTCCTCTTCTCTAGCCTCTTCCTCTCTCGCTTCTACGCTCCTTTAGTTCATCCCATAGGGCTTTATGGACTAGTAGAGTGCGCTCCCTTTCCCTAAGGTACTCTTGCTTCGTGTTGTGTAGTTCAACTTCGCCATGGTTGTCTTTATCCTCTCCGGTTCTATCCTCTCGCTCCGCTCTTTCCGCTCTGTCAATCTCTTGCTTCGGTTCTTGGGCTTGCTCTCGATAAAGGTGGTCTAGGCCTCCGAGGTAGATGGATAGGTGGGAAAGCCGCCTCTTCTAAGTCTTCTTCCTCTCGTTCTAGTCCTCTCATGCGATCAATCCACGAGCGTCCTCTTCCTCCGGAGGGTGGAAAGAATCCCATTGGAGTCCTTCGTAGGTGCTTGTCTATAAACCACTCGTAGCTGTCGCAGGGCCTTCCGAGCAGCCTTGGGGTAGGTGTCGGCGAAGCGAAAACCAGTGGCGGAGACGAACCATGGTTCTATGTTGGGGTAAAGCGTGCTTCTTCCCACAAAGATCAGCAGCTTACACCGAAGGGTGCCGTAGCGTTCGTACTCCCGGTAGACGAACTCCGGCGGGTCCCTTACTCCGTCGCACTCTAGGCCGAGTAGCAACGAGTTAGGGGAGGCCGAGCCGGACGGGGCGGATTCCTCCGTTCCATTCGGGGTTAGCCATCCGGAAACGAGCAAGAATCAAGGTAACGACTTTGTGAAAGGATGAGCTTAGCAAAGGAAAGGTTAGAGAGGGCCGGAGGAGGTCTCGTATCCTAGGGGTCGCGTCCTACGGCCAACCTACGGCTCCGATACCACTTGAAGCGTCCCCTCATCGCAGGTGACTAAATGTGACACAAATACCGATCCCGGGAGGGCCGGTAACACATTTATTACAATAGGTGGATCGATCTTTTACATCACGGCGACACAGAGGGCACGGTAGTGCCAACGCTACAAGGAACAACACAAACGCTAACGACCACACCACGATAGCAAAGGCTTCCATAGCCTCCTCAGAGTACCACACCATGGAAGCTTTCGGTAGGAGCCCTGGGTACACAGGCACGGTCGGGTGTAGGGCAGCGACCTACTCGATGTCTTCGGGAATATAATCGGGATCCTCCTCTGTAAAATAGTTAGTAAAACAAGGGTGAGCACATAAATACTCAGCAAATCCAACCCCACCCACGGAGGGGGCTTATAAACGAACCATGCATAAAGTATAACAAGGATCAGGTTAAGGTTCATTTTTGCAAACTTACTCATGCAGGGGTTCGTTTCAAAAAGGTTATCGCAAATCATTTTCATAACCCAAGTGACTTGATCGTTTTAGGAAAACCACTGTGGAACTACCGGACTCCCCGTCCGCAGTAGCCCAGGCACACGGCCACACACTTCATCCGGAAAACAACTCACGCCAGAAAACATCCCAAACCCAAAACACTAGTTTTTGTGACCACACCGTGACTCGTCCAATACCGTGGACACGACTATTCGAATAGGTTTTACACTCTGCAGAGGTTGTACATCTTTACCCACAAGTAGGGTACCGTCACACGGACACCTCGGTCTTGGTACGGATCCTATCAAAGCCATTACCCACTTTAGCTAACGCTACGAGCCACCACGGAAGCACCCAAGGGGTTATCCCACATAACCGGGGCGTACCTCACACAGAGCGTACCCCTACTCCTTGGTCTCCCGCCGCTCACCCGCACACCAGATGGCAAGTAGATTAACTAGTGGGGTTTATGCTAAGCCGTTGCCACATACAACGGTCGAGTGGTTGTACGATGATTTGGGTCAGGTGAGATGTCACGCAACCGGTCCTTAGCCGACAAGATGGACAACTCCCAACACGCTCAACCACACGGTACGAGCTCACCCATACTCCCGACACACACGTCCATCCCGTCTACCCGAGTTCTTTACTCATTTTTCGAAATATCACATTCCCGTTTTTAAAGCACTCACACATTTTAAAAGCGGGGCACACATTTGTAAAGCAATCATTTTGGCCAAACAAGGTTCAATCATAGCCATCAAGGGTGGCTATCCTACCATGTTTTTGCGGTAAAACAATATGCAATTTATAAAACGGGTATAGGGTTGTGTTTATAAAACTAGGACGAGAAGCATGCATCAAAGGATGAGATTGAACTTGCCGTCTTCGAAGTCTTCGGGGAGTGCCGAGCTCGACATTCGGGACCTCGGGCTCCTGCTCGCGGTGGTTGGCTCGGTCTCCGGCTCGAAGTACCTTCCTTCGTCTACTCCGTCGGCTATAGTGCACACATAGGCAAGCAAGCAATATCAGCACACATATTCTCGGCCGAGCTCGAGGAGGGAAAATGAGCGGAGAGGGGGTATATATAAGTCCTAGGGAGGGGGTTGGTTCGGCGGGAACACTACTTGGAAAGAGTGTGGTGAAAATTCGGAAATAAAATTGTACCTAAGGTGTTGGGTTAAATAGGGGTTATAGGGGCTAAGGACCTATTGGTAATTTCTATTAATGGGGAAAGGGTGTGGTTATGATAATATAAACTCGATTAGGGCCTAGTTGTAATTTGTTTAGGGCCTCGACATTATTTATTTTACAATTTATCATGATCTAGGGGCTTATTTGAAAAGAACAAGAGAGAGAGGGAATAGGGTCACGGTTTGGTGGGGAAAAAGGAGAATGGTGGGGGGGGGGCGGGTTTGGCCAAAAGGCCTTCTCTTTCCTTGGTTCGCATCGAACGAGAGAGGGGAGGAAGGGGGCGGCGGGTGGCGGGCCGGGGGCCGCCGCCCGGCGGCTCCGTGCCGTCGGCGACCGGTGAATGGTGGAAATAGGAGAGGAGGGTCGAGGGGATTCGATCCCTGTGCTCACCTTGAGGGCGGGGCGGCGCGTGGGAATGGATCGGCGGCGGACGGTGGCGTGGCGGCGGACCGGTGGTGCCGGGCTTGCGGTGGTGGCTTGGTGGTGTGGCGAGGACGGGGCGGGGGCTATTTATAGCGGAGCGAGGTCGGTTCGGGGGGAGATTTTTCTCCGGTGAACTCGACTCGGCGAGCTCGAGCGGCTTCGCGAGGCGGCGGCCGGTGACAAGATGGCTCGGCGGCGGGTCAACTCGTGTCGGCGAGGGGACGGCTCGGCGCGTGTGCGGCGGTGGGGCGAGGTCGACGGCCCGGCGCTTGGAGGTGACCCCGGACGGCGGGGGTCGTAATGGCGCGGGCGCGGGCGGCGCGTCGCGTCGGGGGAGGGGGGCGTCTGCGCGCGCGCGGCGCGAGGTGGGCGGCGCGGTGACGTGCGAGGGGGGGGGCGTGGTCGGCGCGCGTGCGCGGGCCGGGGTCAACGGCGCCGGGCGCGCGGTCGGGGGCGCGCGGTCCGGCCGCGGGAGGAAGAAGGAGGAAGGGAGAGAGAGAGAAGAAAGAAAGGGAAAGTGAAAAAGAAAAGAGGAAAAAAAAAGGAAAAAGGGAAGGAAAAGAAAGAAAAGAAAGAAAATGAAGGAAAAGAAAAGAAAAAATGGGAAAAAGAGAGAAAAAGAAATTGGGAAAAGTTTAGAAAATTAGGGAAAATTGTTAGAAAAATAGGGGAAGGGTTTTTGCGGGGTTTTACGATTTTCCGGGCGTTGGCGTGATTTTCGGGACGGCGGTGATGGCGAGGCGGACCGGCCGGCGGGACCGCGGCGTGCGCGGGGATTCCCGGCACGGTGGCCGCCCGCGGCGTTGGGAAGGCACGCGTGGATGCTTGGCCGGGTGCGGGCGGTGCCGGCGGGATTCGCGGCACGCGCACCGGGGTGAGGGGGAGGTGTTAACACCAAAATTTGGTAAGGAGTCGACCCCGTGGGTCCGGCTCGGTGAAGAGTCCGTCTAGCGGAAGGAAGGTTTTTTCTCGGATGTATTCGGCAAAGAGATGCGGTCGGCTATCCGCTTCCGTTCGGCAAAGGAACGATTGAGCGATTTTGCGGGATTGGATGGTGACGTGGCTCAAGCGGGGAAGGGCGAATGGATGGATAGGCGATCAAGCTTAGAGATAAGTTAGGCAACGAATCCATTCGAGGTTGTACTTGGCGGGGGTATAAATATGAGCCACGAATGTATGTAATACACACAATCATTCTTCAATACAAACCGGCCTTACGCCAAACCCTAGAGTCCATTTGTCGTGTCGTCGAGTTCTTCGAGTGGGTTCATCGATCCGTCGACCTCCGTGAGTACGGCAACCTTGTATCATATCTAGTATCATGCGGTGGATTTAGATCGATGCAAGTAGTCTTGTTACCATGCTTCGTGTCATGCGGTAGATTCAAGCTTGGTTCAAGAGGGTTTCTTGTTAGATCATGAGCCATGCGGTGGGCTAAGATCTAGCTTGAAGCTAGTTATCGGCTCTATTGGATTTTGGCAAGATCCAATAGATTCATTAAGTTACCCCGTGTTGCTTTGAGTTTTTGCTTTATGTTTAAATTCATGTAACACCTCTTTTGCCCAATCTAGATGGGTTTGGATCGGCTTTATCCCTTTCGTGATCCTTATGCGAGTAGAATTCGTGTTTCAACATGTGGATCTCATGTTTTCGATAGCCGAAACCGAATCAATCTAGGTTGTTACGTGTTGCGGGTTCAAGCTTGCCAACGTCGATATTAAATCTTGAAAGAGCTGAGTATCATGCGGTAGATGCAGGTTTTTGGGTTGCTTTGGAGCTAGTCATCCGGTGGATTAGATTTCAAACCAATCTGATAGATTTATTCGCTTGGTAATGTTCGTTCCTTCTTCATGGACCACGAATCGGTACATTCGGCTATTCGGTTATGTTTCTCACAAGTAGAACACGTGTTTATTTCATGCTTTAAATAATGTATGCTTTTAGCTTTCCATATTTAGATCGTATCATGCGGTGGATAGATCTATTTGTGGAAAGTGGTACGATTTTCATGCAAATTGTATCATGCGGTGGATAGGTTTGCTTGGCATCGTACCCGACGGGTTTTAAAGTACCTAGACATGCGGTAGACTAGTACTTTGGATCTATGCATGCTTGTTTATTACATGTTTATGTTCGTGCTTTACTTTATTTATTCAATGTTAGTCATCATGGGGATCGGTCATGGCTTCGTGCGTGTGCATCTTTACTCAAATAAAGACCGATTCTTTGTCATGCTTACGTCATCCATTCGGCAATGTTACTTTTCTTTTTATAAGCTCCCGAATGGCTTTCGGTTTATTGGCGGATAGCTTCCTATAGCTATGTGTCATCCCAATCCGGCTTTGTAGCCGTAAATATGGAAGCATGCGGTACCACCGGCAAGTTCCAAGTTTTGGTATCTAACCTTTTTTTCCTTTTTGTTAATTTTCGGGGAAAAATTGACGGCACGTCTCGTGATTCTTTGTGCGTGTAAAGCCAGCTTGTTCGGCTTCTTTGTGTGTTTGGCGCTAGGTGCACATTTTGCGTCAACACACTTTTTGCGCACGCCAGGTGGGACCAACGGCCGAAAGATCAAGATGCCCGATATTGGGGATATCATGGACGTCGACATTGAGGACCTCTCTCTTGAGCAACGACGGTAGCTCCGGACGCCGTGAACTAGTTCCGGCGGAAGTGTCTGCTTTGTCCTTCAAGAAGAACCGAAGTGGCGTCCCGTACCGAAAAACGACATGCCCGGGGTATTGTTGCGGGGGAGAGTGACGCCACGACCCGGCAAGAGAAGGAGGAATGCATACGGGCGTTCGGGATGCCGCGGACCACGTTTTGAGCGAGGCACCACAAAGCTTTCCTTGGCGCGTTCAAGCAAATGATGGTGGTGTGTCTTTGGCCCGGGCATGGAGCGAGGCATTCGATGAGCACCCATCCAAGGGGGCACCGTGGAGTTGGGCGAGTCAAGCTCTCAACCACCGTTACGGAGCCGGCCAATCCGGCCTCCTCAAAGCGGCCCGGAAGTCAAGCTTTCCGGCCTCCTCCGCAAGGCGCCGGGTTCGAGCCCGCTCGGCCCCCACTCCGGGCCTCGGGAGGGCAACCAATCCGGCCCGCCGCCGCGGGCGGCACGGGTCAACCTATGCAACAACCGAACCCGTACCAACCCACATACGGGGACTTGGCATTCGGCTCGCCGGGGCCCCGCTCGCTTCCGGCCACGGGATTGCTCCGGCGAGCAAGCGGCTACAAAGGAATCTCTACGGCGGAGGCTATCACGAAGTGGGGAATTACGGTGCCATAGACGCTTTCCCACATCCGGGTTACGCCCCGAGTGCCGGGCACGCGGGAAGACGACGCCCTGGCGCGGAAGATGGCCGAGTTGATGCGAGATCGGTTCGGCCTCAAACCAAAAATGCGGGGACCGGCCTACAAGCCGCCGTTCCCGCAGTGGTACTTCAACGTTCTCCTTCCGCCGAGGGTGAAACCTCCTACGGAGTTCACGAAATTTTCCGGGCAAGACGACACAAGCACGGTAGAGCACATTGCTCGTTACCTAATGCAGCTCGGAGAATGCTCGGGCGAGGAAGCGTTCAGGGTCAGATACTTCCCCGCGTCACTGACGGGCCCGGCATTCCAGTGGTTCTCGTCCTTGCCCCCCCGAGTCGGTTAGCGGATGGAAGGACTGGAGCGGAAATTCCACGCCCATTATTTCGGCGGCGGCTCGCAGAAGAAGGCGATCGATCTTGCCACCCCGAAGCGAGAGACACGGCGAGACGCCATTGGAATTTCTCAGGAGATTCAGGGAGGTTAAAGGCATGTGCTTCTCGCTCAACTTGCCAGATGACCAGTTGGCTGACATGGCCGTCGCCGGGATGCTGCCAGCCGTGTGTGAGAAGCTGTTTGGCATGGAGTTTGAAAACCTGGGCCAGCTGTCTCAAAAGCTGTCATTAATGAGCAACCAGGCGTATGGCTTCAAGAAGGATGCTAGGTTTGGCAAGCAGCACGACGTGGCGGACATCTACAACCAGTTCTTGGACAAGGCGGACTTGACGAGAAGATTCGATGATGATCCGGATGTAGCCGCGGCCGAAATCATGTGGGGGAAAGAGCCATTAACGATGAATCGGCGGCCGGGTCAAACGGACCAAGGGCACCTACGACTTCGACATCACGAAAGCGGACAAGTTGTTTGAGCTCTGGTAAAGGAAGGCCGAATCGGGTTGCTGAAGGGCATTCCATGCTTTGGCCCGATGGAGTCAAGGGGAAACGTTACCGTGGTTTCCACGACGGGGATTCACACTCCATCAACGACTTGCGGGGGTCTTCGGGATGAGGATCCAGAAAGCCATCCAGGAGGGACACCTCAAATTTGACAACAAGATGAAGCTGGATGGCCACCCCTTCCCTCAGAACATGGTGGGCTTTTCCGTCAACATGGTGACGGCTGAGGAGAAGGGCAAGGTCAAAGTCTTGACCTCAGCCAGGGCTAGACAGGATGGAACAGTGGACCCGGAGCGACAAATAACTTTGGAGCAGGTGCATGGTGAAGCCCCCCGCATTCTCAAAAGCCACATCGAAATCGGGGAATCATCCAAAGCCAAGCCCAGGGTGACCACGCGCATCCTCCTCAACAAGTGGCAGCGCCAGTTAGAAAAAGAGCGCTACCAGAAGCGAAGACACGAGGAGGAGAGGCGCAGATCCGAAGAGGAAGCACACAGAAGGGACCTGGATCAATACAAGCGCGAGCAGGAGCGCGCGCATTGGGGATGTGCATTCTTCAGGCATTGTTGGAACGAGGGTTTGAAGCTGCCCACGGCGAGGAACGCACGAGTGCGGTGACGGATATGTTGAGTACGGGCGGGGAGCGCCAATCGCCGATCCGTC
This sequence comes from Cenchrus americanus, assembly GCA_947561735.1. Classification (NCBI taxonomy): domain Eukaryota; kingdom Viridiplantae; phylum Streptophyta; class Magnoliopsida; order Poales; family Poaceae; genus Cenchrus; species Cenchrus americanus. Next base: position 37,692,523 of record OX387242.1, on the reverse strand, counting down.
CATGAGAGAATTGGAAGGATCCATCCTAACGGGGATCGGCGCCAAAAAATTGAGATCATTGATCATCCCGAGAAAAGACAAGCTGATTTAAGGTGGGGCGATCGGGAGGAGGATGAGGGCGAGTACATCGGCAAAAGGGGCAATAGTGCCCGCCGGCCCGAGGAGAAGCCGAAGAGACGGGTTCAACGCTTGAGGAACCGGGCCGAGGCGGGCCGGGATCCAAACAAGGCGGGTGTGGCGTCCAAAAGATCAACTTTGAAGGGTCAAAGCGTTCGGCTCCAACATGCATGGTATATTTTCTACGCCAAATGAGTTTATGGCTCCTGCTAATCGGGTTGTGCGGGGAAGAGGCGTCCCTAGATGACGTGCGGATCGAGGGGATGATGGCGCAAGCGGTGCTAGCCAAGCGAGGCCACCTTCGACAAACCGGCCAAAAATCGACACATGAGGCCGTTGTACTTGAGGGGATATGTCAATGGCAAACCATTTACCAAGATGTTTGTCGACGGTGGAGCGGCGGTCAACGTAATGCCGTACACCACCTTCGGGGAAACTTGGCATGGGCCCTAGCGATCCGACGCCTACAAGCATAATGCGAACGATTTCGGCCGGGAATCCTTCGGACACCAAGGGATGCGCTCACGTGGATGCGATGATCGGGTCCAAGACACGCTCACGACCTTCTTTGTTATCGAAGGTAAAGGAGCCTACGACCCTCTTGCTTGGACGGGGCTCTGGATTCATGCCAATTGCTTTGCGTCCCATCCACCATGCATCGGCGGCTTATCCGGTGGGTGGATGACGATATTGAGGTCGTCCAGACGGACGACTCCGTGAGCGTTGCGAACATGGAACCGACTTTTTGGGAATACCAAGGCATTGATTGTTTCTCGGGGAAAGGCGGGGAGAAGGTCTGTTGAACTTGTCGGCGGCGATCACCGACTGGATTCAAGCGATCGGCTCTTATAGTAATTTTTAATGGAGAACCCCGTCGATGACACCGATGGCAAGTTGGGGCGAGGATTCATGTCAGCTGATAAGTTAGAAGAAGTCGACATTGGAAGCGGTGATAAGCCAAGGCCGACGTTCATCAATGCGGATTTGCAACCGGACTTCGGGGGGAGATTAATCGAGTCGCTCAAGGAATATAAAGATTGCTTCGCTTGGGATTATTCGGAGATGCAATTTGGATCGTTCCATTGTTGAGCATCGGTTGCCAATCAAATCGGTTTCAAACCATACAAGCAACCACCCCGGAAAATCTACAAGGATGAGGTATTGGCCGATGTGAAGAAGGAAATTGAAAGATTACTTGATGCAAACTTCGTTCGGCCATGCGGATATGCGGAGTGGATTTCTAACATTGTCCCCGTATACAAGAAGAATGGAAAGATGAGGGTGCATAGATTTCGGGGACACGAACGGAGAGCTACTCCGATGGACGGTTACCCCATGCCTATTGCCGATTTGTTGATTGACGCGCGGCGGGCACAAGGTGATCGGTTTCATGGATGGCAATGCGGGATACAACCAAATATTCATGGCAATAGAGGATATATCGAAGCCGCCTTCGGATGTCCTGGTCATATAGGCCTTGTTTGAATGGATATTCATGACATTTGGGTTAAAAAATGCCGGTGCAACTTATCGGCGAGCCATGAATTACATTTTTCACAAATTGATCGGCAAAATTGTTGAAATTTACATCGATGATGTCTGATGAAGTCCCTAAGTCATGACACACATTTGGAAGACGTGAAAAGGACCTTGGAGTGCACCCGAAAACATGGTTTAAAGATGAATCCAAACAAAGGGGGTATCGAATGGAGAGTTCTTGGGATTTTTGGTCCACGAAGGGGGAATTGAAGTTGGCAAGAAGAGCATGAAGGCCATTGATGAAGTTGTTCCTCCAACTAATCTCAAGGAGTTGCAATCCTTTGCTCGGTAAAATTAATTTCGTGAGGAGATTCATCTCAAATTTGTCACGAGAAAGTTTTGCCATTCTCTCCGTTCTTGAAGCTAAAGAAAGATCAGAAGTTCACATGGGGCGACGAACAACAAAAGGCTTTTGATGAGATCAAGCGATACATGAAGGAGCCGCCGGTCTTTGGTCCCTCCTCGAGTTTGGAGAAGCCTTTCAAGTTGTACGTGGCGGCCGATACCCAAACCATTAGATCGGCCCTCATTCAAGACTTTGAATGGAAGGAACGGGTAGTAGCATATCTTAGCGAAAATTACTTGATCCTGAGACCGGGTATTCGGCTGTAGAGAAGCAAGATGTACGTGCGTATACTACTCGTGTACAAAGTTTCGGCACTACTTGTTGAATGCCGAATGCCTTGTGTATTCCAAGTTTGACGTAATAAAACATATGTTATCTATGCCAATTTTGAACGGCGGGATTGGCAAATGGATTTTGGCTTTATCAGAATTTGAGTTGAAGTTCGAATCGGCAAAAGCTATCAAAGGTTAGATCATTGCCGATTTCATAACTGAACATCGCGATCCGTCAATTGATTTGCTTGAAATTACCCCTTGGGCTTTATTTTTTGATGGATCGTCGTGTGGTAAAGGTGGGGAGTAGGGATCTGTCGGTGCGGAATATGGTCCCGACACTAACCGGTAGATAGCGCCTAGGTCTATCCCTCAATGGTCGATGCCAAGCAACAAATGACACAAGGTTTTATCCTGGTTCCGGCGAGGGGGCCGTACGTCCGGCGGTGGCGTGCTCGTGGCACTATATTGCTCGGCACGGGGGTGCTTGTAGTGGGGCAAATACAAGCAAGGCGGGAGAGGAAGCGTGGCTTCCAAGTCCCCGGTAAGTGGGCGAAGATGTTGTGGGAGAATAAGAGAGTGAGTGCACGGTGTGTTGTGTCCGTGTGCCTATTCGTACGAACTTGTCTCCCCCGCGGCTGGGGGCTCGCCTCCCCTTTTATAGGCCAAGGGGGCGGCGAGTTACATGCACGCCGCGCTGCCTAGCTACGTGAGGGAGCACGTCGCGCTACGGTGTAGAGTGGGCGGCCGTCCGGTCGATCTTCGCTGCGATCCGGCCATGATGGCCTACCTCGTACCCGAACAGTGGCGGTTCGAGGGTAGGAGGCGGCAGATGGCGATGGCGTCCTCTGATAGGCTTCGAGGGAGGTGCTGATGATGGCTGGTACGGGGTACAGGAGCGGGCAGAACGGCGTTCCTTCCCAATGAGCTGCGGTAGTGGAGTGGTTGCTGCGGTGCCGGGCGTGCGCCCGCGGTGTCGGGCGTGCGCACCGCATGCGTGGGTACGGCGGCCGCGCGCGTTACGGTGGCGGGGATGGCCATCCACCGGCCTAGCGCCCCTCACCCTAACTGCGGGGTCACGGGAAAGTGGAATCGAGGGTGCGCCGGCCCCTTCCCTCGAGGGTCGGGCGCGTTAGCCGTACGGTAGTGGGCGCACGGTGTCACGGGACGACACCGGCCGTACGCACGGTCCATCCCACGGTGGCGGGGATGGCCTCCTCCCCCGGGGAGTTGGTGCGGCGGCACGGGCGTGAGCCCCGGCGCATGATGGCGCGGGTCTGCGGCGTCGGGGCGTTAAATGCCCAAGTACGGGGCCGGCGCACGCGTGCGGGGCGCCCGTGAGCGTGGCGGGCCCCGGCCGAGGGCGGAGCGGACCCTCGAGCGAGGCGAGACCCGCTCGTGGGGGAGCGAGCCCTCGGCGGGGCGGGACCGCTCGAGGGAAGGGTTGCCCCTCGAACGGGGCGGAATCCATTCGAGGAGGGGGTTGCCCCTCGAACGGGGCGAGCCCGCTCGAGGAGGAGCGTCCCCTCGAGCGAGGCGGAGCACTCGCTCGAGGGGTCTTCTAGGGTCTTGGTGGGCCTCGGAGTCTGCCGCATGGGCTATGTCTCGCACGGTTAGTTCCCCGCATGGTTAGGCTTAGCGTGTTTCGACGGCGGGATTTAAGTGAGGGTTTCCCCATTGTTTATGGGGACCCCTAGGGCGGTCCCCGACGGTAGCCCCCGAGCATCTGCGGGTTTGCCATTGAGGCTCCCGCGGTGCGGGAACCTGCGATAGGACGTTCTTCCCTCCTTGTTTGCGAACGCTTTCCGTGGGGCCGCGTTAGCGGCCCGCGGGTCTAGCCCCGAAGCCTGCGGGGGTGTGGGCTCTCTGCGAGGGGGTTAACCGCGAGCAATTTGGTCGGAAATGCGTGGCACATATGCCAACCGGCATCGGCGGTATTTCGGCGGCATCGGGGGTGCACGCTCCCCTGTCCTTTGTCTCCCGGCGGGTGCAATTTCAAGGAGGTGTAGCCGTGCGTCAAGCCCCCGAGCCTTGGCTTGTTCGAGGCGATCGGGTCGAGCACGACGACTTGTTTTTTAACGCGCCCTCGCCGTCCCTCCGCGGGACGGAGGGTGAGGTTTCCACGACTCCCATCGAGCGGGTCGCGAATCGCGGATTCCTCATCGAGGCGCTAGCGGGTGGTTCAAGTGGACGTCCATGCCCCGTTCGATAAGGGTAGGGCTGCGCGGTCGGAGACACGTCCATGGAAGCGCTTGCGTGGGTTTGCTAGGTGGGGCTCGGTCCCCGGTTCGCTAGGGACCGAGGGCGCGGAAGCTCTCCCTCGGTGGGATCCCCCGGCTGGGCGCCCTCGGCGGCTCTCGAACACGACATGTGGGGCACCCTCGAGCCGACGGGCTCGAGGAACGGCTCGAATGCGCGTGCCCTCGTCGTCCCTAACTCTGTGCTCTCGAGGCGCCTGTTCGAACCCGTCGAGGGTCGGGCTTCGAACCTCTGATCAGTAAGGCCGTGCGGGGCCGTGCCTTGGCTAGCCCCGTCTTTTCACGTTTGCGGCCGTCGAGGGGTGCAGGGCGTGCCGACCCTCGAGGTGCTTGGTTGGTGGCACGGCGCGGCATGAGTGCTTTCGGTGTCGCTCTATTTCAAGCGTGACCTGGGCGAGCCCCTTACGCGCGTGCCTTCTTTTAGAGGGTTGACATTGTCTCGAGTCGAGGGTCATGCCACTCGAGGGTTCTACGTGGCATGGGTGCCCGCGGTTGCTGCTCTACGTCGAGCGAGGTCCCCGGCGACCTTCTCACGCCGATATCCCATCGAGGGTCGCCTTTGTTTCGAGTCGAGGGTCATGCGCTCGAGGGTTCGCGTGGCATGGGTGCCGCGGTTGCCTGCTCTACGTCGAGCGAGGGTCCGGGCGACCTTCTCACGCCGATATCCCATCGAGGGTCGCCTTTGTTTCGAGTCGAGGGTCATGCCGCTCGAGGGTTCTGCGTGGCATGGGTGCCGCGGTTGCCCGCTCTACGTCGAGCGAGGGTCCGGGCGACCTTCTCACGGCGATATCCCATCGAGGGTCGCCTTTGTTTCGAGCCGAGGGTTCGCCTCGCTCGAGGGCTCTCCTTGCTTGGCAAGGGACCGGGCATTTAATTGCCTTGCGGTCGTGGCCGCGGTTTTGCGGCGCGGGCGCGCCTTTTTAGGCATTGCGGCCGCGCGCGCGCGCGTAGTGGGCGGCGTGGCCGGCGGACGTGACGGTTTTGCCTCGGTCGCGGCCGGTCCCTCGCCGTAATGATGACCCGCTGCCGAAGTGTTAGAGTCGGCTGCGGTCGTGGTGGGGCCCACCCGTCGACGCGATGGAAAGATTCCTGCAGTTAATGCTGGCGGGGCGTCCGCTCCGGAGAGCTCGCCCGTCGCCTATAAAACTGCGGGGAGGAGTGGACGGCGGTTTTTTACCTTGGCACCTTACCACTTTCAGTCCTCCGTCCCTTCGCCTTCGCCTCGCTCTTGCCATCGCGCAGGCTCGCTGTTAGAGCTTTTTTCCTCCGCTCCTCGTTCTCCGCCTTCGCATTCCTTCGTCCCCCTCATGGCACCACCTCAGCTTCCCGTTAGGATCCTAGAGCCGTGCGCCTGGGAGAAGTCGACGGTGACCCGGCTCGCGCTTGGCGGCGGTCGCCGCCGGCCAGCCGACGTCGGCCAACGAAGAAGGGCGCCGGCGGAGTGGATCGTGCCGCCGGCGACGCACCACGAGCCCAACCCGCGGGAGGGGCTACGTGGTGAGCTTCCTCCGCTACCACGAGCGCGGCTTCAACGCGCGGCGAGCGCCTTCGTGCGGGCAATGTGCTACCACTACGGGGTGGAGCCGCACAACTTCGCCCCCCAACGCGATCTCGCGGCGGCCACGTTCGTGGGCGTCCGCGAAGGGTACCCTCGGGGATCCCGGTCAGCGGGACCTGCGGGTTCACCTATTCCGCGGGGAGCTCATCACGCGGCCCACGTCGGAGCCGAGGGACCCGCCGCGCGGTGCGCGCGCGGCGCGGATGTCGCTTGCCTGCGGGGGGCGGCTCAAGGATTTCTACATCCCCCCCGCACCATGACGACGAACAACGCCGGTACCGGGAGCGGGGATGGTTCTACCTCGCGTAACGCCGAGCCCGGCCTTCCTCCTTACACCGCCGGGTGTTCAAGAAGAGGCGGGACTCACGGGGCTACGGGGTATCTACGCCCCAGCATCGGGCGCGGCAAGAGTCCGTCCTCGCCGCCTGCGGCGGGCGGCGAAGCTCGGGCTCAACGCGATGAGCGTCCTCGCCTTCCTCCACCACCGGCGGGTCGTGCCTCTGATGCAGAGGCCCCTCTGCATCTTCGAGATGACGGAGGCGGCCAACCCCGTCGACACGGCGAGGTCGCGGATGCTCCCCGACGCCGGCCCCGGAGCGGCCGTACGCGCTCACCGGGCGCGGAGCGCCGTCGACACCGGACGCCGCCACCGCGGGTCGGACCCCCGTGGGACATAGAGATGCTCCCTACGGGCCCGCGGGTGAGTCGGGTTCCCGACTTCATTTTAGTTCTTGGTCTTGCTTTTGTTTTTCGACGCGCCATTGTCGCTCTTGTGCGCGGTGGTGGAGTTCAACGTCGCCAAGTCCGTTCCACCCACCCCCGACTCCCGTGCGTTCGGCCGGGCGGTGCGGCGGGAGCGGCGAGGAGCGGGCGGCGCGCAAGAGGGAGCACGCCGAGGGCGTCGCCAAGCGCGCGCGACCAACGGTCCGCGGAGTGCCGACGGCGGGAGGAGGCGGGGCTCTCCTCCCCGGATATCGAGGGAGCCCTCGTCCTCGGAGCAGGACGAGGAGGAAGAGTCCGAGGGGGAGGGCCCCTCGGACGGTGGCGCCCCGCGCCCCGTCGCCGGATCCGCGCGGCGTCGGGGGTGACTTCGTGGGGCGGGCGCGCGGCGCCGCCGCCGCCGGGCAATCATCGTCGGGCGGCACGCGCCGCGCGAGGTGCCGGCGCGTGCCGCGGAGGCATGCGCGGCGGACGCGCCCGTGCGTGCGTCGGCGTGCTCGCGCGCGGAGGGAGCGCGTCGCGCGCGCGCGGCGTCGTCGTCGAGGGGCGCGTCGGCGGGCGTGCCCGCGCGCGGGGGCGAGCGTGCCTCCGCGCGCGGTGGCGTCATCGGGGGGTGCGGCATCGGGTGCGCCCGCGCGCGGGGCGGGCGTGCCCGTGCGTGCGGCGGCGCCCGTCGGGGAGGCGGCTGCGGCGGGCGCGGCCGGCCGCGCCGGCCTCGTCCGCCGAGAGGCCTCGAGGAAAAGGAAGCGGGCCTTTTCCTCCGCGAGGTAAGGAGCCCTGTCCTCCTTCGTTTGGTTTTAGTTTCTTTTGGTGATTAGATGCTCTAACCCTCCGTTCGTGTACGCACGGGGCGGTGCCAACCGTTCCTCCTCTTGCACCGGCCAAAGTGCGAGGACGGACGCGTCGATCCCCACCCGGCGGCGTTCGTCGAGGGGGGTCGCGCCCGGGGACAAGCGCGGCGGCGGGCACGAGCTCGCAAGGCCCGGGCCCGGGACCTCGAGGCCCGGCCGGCGGATCGGCCCGCCGCGGCGGCGCGCCGTCGAGAGGTCGCCGGGGGCGGCCGGCGCTCGTCGCCACGGAGGCGCGGGCCGCGGCGGCGGCCTTGCGGAGGAGGTGGAGCGGGCGCAACTTGCGGGAGCGCCGCGGATGCGGCGGCACGGCCGGAGGCGGCGGCCACGGCGCCACAACGGGCGCCCGTGGGCTGCGGAGGCGCGGGTGGAGGTGCCGGCGGAGGGCGGCGCAAGCGGCTCCGCCCGCCGGCGGTCTACGGGCGGAGGTGGTGGGAGCTCTCGGATGACTCCCCGCCGCCCGGGTGGAACCGGTGGGCCGGGCGGCCCACGAACTCCCCGAGCCCCGGGAGGGGGCCCTCGTGAGGCGGCGCGAGGGTCACCGCGGTGGGGGGTCGAGGGCACGGTGCCGAGGCCTTGTCCTCCCACGCCGGCCGCCCCGCCCGGTGGGGGGGCCGTGCGGGATCCCCTGCGTTCGCCGACGCCGGGGGAGCGGGAGCTGCGGGGCGAGCTCGGAGCCATGGCGCCACGCTCAACCGCGCGTTGAACGAGGCGGCGCGGGTCCACGGCGGCCGGCCTGGCTCGTCTTCCGGGTGAGCCACGGTTGCTCATCTCTCTTCCTTTTTCGTTTTCGTGTGCGCATTCAAACCTTGGCACTTACGAGATTCGATGTGTGGATGACGAGGAGCTCGAGCGCCGCGCTCATGAAAAGTACGACGCGTTCGACCGGGGTGAACGCCGAGGCCCGCCGGCCTCGGGGAGCGATGCGGCGCTTTCGATGCGCTTGCGGACGCTCTCGGGGACGCCGGACGGTGGGCGGGTGTGCGGGCGATGGCGTGGTGCGACGTGCTCCCCGAGAGCTCGAGGGGGCGGGACACGGCGCGTCGCTCGAGCCTCGAGCGGATCCGCGCGGCCCTCGTCGATCGCGACGAGGCGGCGGGAGCGCGCGCGAGGACACGGACAAGACGCGGACGGCGGCCGCCAACCGGGAGGCGGAGGTGGCCACCGCTCGCGCCGAAACCCGTGAGCTCCGCTCGTCGCTCGAGGGCGGCGGGCGCGGCGGCGCCGGGGGCCGAGGAGCGGGCGCGCGGGTTGGAGCGGCGCGCCAAGGAGGCCGACGACCCGAGGGCCGCCCTCGACGCCAAGGCCGCGGCCCTCATCGCCGGCGAGGAGCGACTCCGGCGGGAGCGCATCGCCCGCCGAGGGCGAGGGGCGGCTCCGGCGGGGGAGCGGGCTGCCCTTGGCGACGCCGGAACGGCGGAGCGGGAGCGCATTGCTCGCGAAGCGGCGGAGAAATCGTTGGAGGAGCGGAACACCGCATTCTCCAAGGTTGAGGACGAGGCGCTCGCGCTCAGCATCAGCAACGCCGGCCGGGAGGGCGGCTCTCCGCGAGCAGGGTTAGACCGTCCAGCGCCTCGAGTTGGCGCTCGAGTCCGCGCGCCGCGACTTCGATTTGGAGAGGAAGCAAGTCGAGGGTGAGTCACTTTCTGACTTGTTTATTGGTTTTCTGCTTTAGAGGGTTCGCTTCTCCCTTTCTGATCTCTTGTCATCTTGTTGATTCCAGGCTTGCGCACAGCCTTGGGGCACGCTGCTGGGCGGGCCGAGGCCTGCGGAGCTTCCTACGACTCCTGCGGCGGGAGGCTGCGGGAGGCTGCGTGACGCGGCCCTCGAGACTGCCGCGTCGTCGAGGAAGGCGAGGCCCGGGCGGCGGCTCGGCGGCCGGCCGCTGCGCGCCCTCGGCGGCCATGTCACGGAGCGGATGCGGCGGGCGGTGCACTTGGGCGTCGGAAGGCCCTCGGAGTGGTGCGATCCCACTACGAGGTCAACCTCAAGGCGGTGGAGGGCTATATCGTGCCCGAGGGCGTCGAGGACGAGGTGGCCATGGAGCGCGCGGACGCGCTTGCCGCCGACGCCGCCGGGTCGCTCGCCGAGGCCTTCGAAGAATTCCTCTTCCGGACGCCGCCGATGCTGTCTTGCTCCACCCGCCCGAAAGCATGCGGGCGCTAGGCCCGTTTTTTGTTTATGTGTATCGGGGTCGGCCTCGTGGCCTTTTGTAAATAAACAAGTCGTCTTGTGAACATAGCGATTCTTTGTAAATGAAGTTGTTTGCTTATTACGCCTTTTGTTTCTCCTTCTTCCTGAGTAGATTCTAGTTAGGGGAGTTCGTTTTTCGCGGGGGCCCGGCCGGGTTGGAGGCAAGAGAGACGGGCCATAGCCACGAGGCGTAGGCTGTCTCTGGCTCGCACGCTCCTTCCGCTGTGCCGCCTACGCCCTGTTCGAATCATGGCTCGAGGTTGAAGTAGGAAACAAACTTAGCGCGTGTTGTTACGTTTTTTGCGCGAAAAAATGGGACTATTTGGGGGGGTGCCCCCCCGCAGTAGCCCCCGAGGGTAACTTGGGTTTCAGGGGAAAGCCGAGTTGCCCTTTTATTAGACTTGGAGTATTTACATAGGTGACACCAAGCCGGGGTGTTGGCCGTGCGTTTTTACAACGAGAAAATACTTGGAAGTCCTAGCTAAGGGTAGAAGCGACGTAGGCGTTGGATGTTCCAAGCGTTGGTGAGTTCTTCGCCGTCCTCGTTGGCCGGCTTGTACGTGCCCGGTTTGAGCACCTTCACCACGACGTAGGGTCCCTCCCATGGGGGCGATAGCTTGTGGTGCCCTCGGTTGTCTTGGCGTAGCCTTAGGACCAAATCCCCCTCGGCGAAATCCCTCCGACGTATCTTGCGTGCTTGGTAGCGTCGTAGGGACTGTTGATACCTTGCGGAGTGCATCAACGCCACGAGGCGTACTTCGTCTAGCTGGTCCAGCGAGTCCTCGCGGGCTCGCTGGTTAGCATCCTCGTTGTAGCCTCGAACCTTGGGCGACCGTATTCCGGATCCGTGGGGAGGACGGCCTCCGCGCCATGAACTAGGAAAAACGGGGTAAACCCGGTGGCTCTGCTTGGGGTGGTCCTTAGGCTCCACACGACTGCTGGCAGTTCTTGGAGCCATTTTCGGCCAGATTTGTTGAGCTGGTCGAAAATTCTGGGCTTGAGGCCCTGTAGAATCATGCCGTTGGCACGTTCTACTTGGCCGTTGGTACGTGGGTGTGCCACGGTGCCCAATCCACGCGGATGTGGAACTTGTCGCGAGAACTCCAAGAACTTCCGGCCCGTGAGCCGGGACCCGTTGTACGTGATGATGGAGTTTGGCACTCCAAAGCGGTAGACGATGTCGGTGAAGAACGTGACCGCCCTGTTCTCGGCCCTCAAATTCGTGATGGGGCGCACCTCCACCCACTTGGAGAACTTGTCGATCGCGACAAGCGGTGGGTGAAGCCCCCCGGCGCCTTCGCGGGGGCCGACGATGTCCAACCCCCACACGGCGAACGGCCATGTTACGGGGATCGTTTGCAGAGCGTGAGCGGGCAAGTTGGTCTTGCGGGCGTAGAACTGGCACCCTTCGCAAGTGCGCACGATTTCATTGGCGTCCGCGACCGCGGTGGGCCAATAGAAGCCCTGGCGGAACGCGTTGCCAACGAGGGTGCGTGGCGCGGCGTGGTGGCCACAGATTCCCGCGTGGATGTCCCGTAGGAGCTCGCGCCCCTCGGGGAATGGGTATACACCGGCGGAGGATGCCGGCGCGGCGCGCTTGTACGGCTCGCCGTCGACGAGGGCGAAGGATTTGGCCATCTCGGCGATGCGCCCGGCGCGGCCCGATCCGCGGGGAGTTCCCCTCGAGCGATCCGGGCGGTGTATTTTTCCCCGCCAATCCGCTTGGACGGGGAGCCGGCTCTATATCCATCGCATCGACCTCGTGGGAGCCGTACCCCTCGAGAAGGGAGAGCACGTACGCCTCGTTCGAGGGGTCCTCTTCCATGGGTTCCGCACCCGCTGGATTCGAGGGAGCCCCCGAGGGTCCGCCGTCGCTCGAGGGGTAGGGCTCGAAGGTGACCGAGGGCTGCACGATGTCGCGCGCAAAAACGTTCGGGGGAACGGTGATCCGCCGGACGCTATTTTTGCCGGCTCGTGCGCTTCCCTCGTTGTACCGGCGGGGTACATGATTAAGCTCGATGCCGTAGAATTTGTCTTCGAGGGCCCGCACGGCTTTACAGTAGGCCTCCATCTTGTCGTCGTGGCAGCTCGCGTTCTTCATGACTTGATCGATTACGAGCTGCGAATCCCCTCGCACGTCGAGGCGCTTGATACCCAACTCAATGGCGATTTTGAGGCCGCAGAGAAGGGCCTCGTATTCCGCCATATTGTTGGACGCGGGGAAGTGGAGGCGCACTGCGTAGCGCATGTGCTCCCCGAGGGGTGACACGAAGAGCGAGGCCCGCGCCCGCTCTGTCTTCATCACCGAGACGTCGAAGAACGAGTCCGACGTGCTCGCTGAATGCGAGGGGGCGGCAGCTGCGTGTCCGTCCACTCAGCGACGAAATCGGCTAAGATTTGCGATTTGATGGCCTTGCGCGGAGCGTAGGCGAGCGTCTCGCCCATCAACTCCACGGACCACTTGGCAATTCTGCCTGCCGCGTCGGGGTTGCGAATGATCTCTCCCAACGGGAAGGAAGAGACCACCGTAACTGGGTGGGCCTCGAAGTAGTGGCGGAGCTTGCGCCGCGCGAGGACTACCGCGTACAACGGCTTCGGACACGGGGGTAGCGCGTCTTCGTGTCCGAACGGGACTTCGCCGATGTAGTAGACCGGCCTCTGCACAGGCAAGGCATGCCCTTCCTCCGTGCGCTCCACGACGATCACGGCGGCCCGACCACCCGGGTGGTCGCGGCCACGTAGAGCCGGAGGGGTTCGCCGTCTCGCGGCGGCGTAAGGATTGGGGCGTGCGTCGGAGACGCCTTCGGCTTGTCGAGCGCTTCTGGGCCTCGGCGGTCCAAGAGAAGCGCTCGTGCTTCTTGAGCAGCCGGTAGAGGGGCGGGCCCTTCTCACCGAGCCTCGAGATGAAGCGGCAAGGCGGCGAGGCACCCCAACACCTTCGCACCCCTTTGAGGTCCCGAGTTGGACCCATTCGCTCGAGGGCCGCGACCTTTTTAGGGTTGGCCTCGATTCCCCGGCCGGGAGACGATGTACCCTAGGAGCATGCCCCGCGGCACTCCGAAGACACATTTTTCGGGGTTGAGCTTAACCCCGATTGGCCCGCGAGGGGCGGTGAACGCGATGCCAAGATCGCTAACCGGGTCGTCCGCCTTCTCGGTCTTGACGACGATGTCGTCCACGTAAGCCTCGACCGTCCGTCCGATATGGTCCCCAAAAACGTGCTGCATGCAGCGCTGATATGTTGCGCCCGCGTTTCTGAGGCCAAAAGGCATCGTGACGTAACGAACGTCCCGAACGGTGTTATGAACGAAGTCGCGAGCTGGTCGGACTCCTTCATTTTTATTTGGTGATATCCCGAATAGGCATCAAGGAAACAGAGTAGTTCACACCCGAACATTGAATCAACGATTTGATCTATACGTGGCAAAGGAAAAGGAACTTTTGGACATGCTTTATTGAGGCCGGTGTAGTCTATACACATCCTCCACTTTCCATTTTTCTTTTTTACAAGCACGGGATTAGCTAGCCACGTAGGGTGGAACACTTCCTTGATGAATCCGGCCTCGAGGAGCTTCCGCGCGGCTCCGCTCCGATCGCCCGTCGGCCGCTCCTCGTCGAAGCGGCGCGGCCGCTGCGCACGCCGCGAGCATTAGGCGGGATATCAAGGGAGTGCTCGGCGACCTCCCTCGGGATGCCCGGCATGTCCGAGGGGCTCCACGCGAAGACGTCGGCGTTGGCGCGGAGGAAGTCGACGAGCACTTGCTTCCTATTTAGGATCGAGGGTCGAGCGACCCTCAACGCCTTGCCTTCGGGGGCGGACGGGTCGAGGGGGACCCCTTTGGTTTGCTCGGCGGCCTCGAAGGTGCCGACGTGCTTGGCGGCGGAGGGCGAGGTCGTCGTTGACCATCTTCTCCGGTGTGTTCACCGGCGCTTCGTCCGGCGCTAGCGCCTCTGCATGTTCCACGCACTCGACATCGCGGTCGAATGCGTGCTCGATCGACGACCCGACGGTGATGACGCCGTTTGGACCGGCATCTTCATCTTCGGTACGTGTAGTTGGGGACCGCCATGAACTTGGCATAGCATGGTCGCCCAAGGATGGCATGGTAGGCCCCTTTGAATCCCACCACCTCGAAGGTGAGGGTTTCCTTGCGGAAATTCTTGGGGGTCCCAAACCGGACGGGCGGATCGATGCGCGAGGGGTTGAACACCTTGCCGGGCGCGATGCGGTGAAACGGCTTCGTCTTCGGGCCGCACTGGTCCCGGCCCAATCCCCATTAGGCGCAATGTATGCGCGAAGAGGATATTGAGGCTACTGCCTCCGTCCATAAGGACCTTCGAAAACCGGGCGTTCCCAATGATGGGATCGACCACCGGCGGCATCTGGCCGGGTTTGGGATGCGGTTTGGGTGATCATCCCGGCTAAAGGTGATGGCATCCTTCGACCAGTTGAGAAAGGCCGGAGGTGCCCTCTCTGCGGCGAGGACTTCGTGCCGCTCCTTCTTGCTTGGCCTAGGGTCGACATGTCGACGGTGGGTCCCCCAAAGATGAGGAACACATTTTCGACAGCAGGGAAACCACCCGCGTCGCCATCGCCCCCATCTTTCTTGGCCTCTGCCTCCTTCGCGGCGGCACGGCCATAGAACTTCTTGAGCATGTCGCACTGCTCAAGAGTGTGGTTCACGGGGGTCTTGTGGTAGGGGCATGGCTTCTTCATCATGTCGTCCAACACCCCCGGCCTCGAGGAGCCGGTCGAGGGCCCCGTCGGGCCGGGTCAACAGCGAGGGCCTCGGCGTTGCCGCCGCCGCGCCCTCGCTCGCGCGCCTCGCGGCGCGGCCTTCTTCCCCTTCTTGCCCCGCTTGTCGTTGCGGCGCGGCTCCTTGGACCCGCCGCCCTCGCGGGCGTGTCCTCGGAGCGCTTGCCCTTCTTGCCGTCGAAGATCGCCCCCACGGCCTCCTCTCCCGGAGGCGAAGGCGGTGGCAATGTCGAACGGCTCGTTCGAGTCCGTGGGCGGGGGCTGCGTCCCGGCCTCGCGCACAAGGTCCCGGCACGTGGTGCCCTCAAGGAACGCGTGCACGATCTCGGACCGTGCCACGGCGGGGAGCTACGTACGGCGCTTGGAGAAGCGCCGTATGAAGTCCCGTAGCGATTCGCCCGGCTTCTGCGTGCAGGAGCGCAGATCCCAGGAGTTCCCAGGGCGCACGTATGTGCCCTGGAAGTTACCCACGAAGGTGTGGACTAGCTCGTCCCAGTTATGGATTTGGCTGGCGGGCAAGTGCTCGAGCCATGTCGGGCCACGTCGCCCGGATGCGGGGGGCAAGTTGCGGATGATTACTTCGTCGTTGGTGGCTCCGCCCGGTGGCGGCGGCCGGGCGGTAATCGTTGAGCCGGACACGAGGGTCCGCCTCCCCGTTGTACTTGACGATCGTCGAGGGCCGACGGAAGCGGCGGGGGAACGCCGCCGTGCGGATCTCCCGGCCCGAACACACGGGTGCCGGGGGTTCGGCGTCGGGGAGCGATCCTCACCGCTGTCGTAGCGTCCACCCCTTCGAGGGTGGTAGCCCCCCGGCCGCTCGCGCGTCCGCCTTGCCGGTGCGCCTGGCGTTGATGACGTTGCGTGCGTCTCCATCCGGCGCCCTCGCGTGTGTCAAGGAGCCGCTCCTTGGCCGGCGTGCGTCCCCCGGTCGGCGGGTTGACCCGCGTGCACCGAGGGTTCGCCTCTCGGTGCGGGATCATCGCCCCGTGCGTCCCCCGCTGTTGGCGGATGCGCGAGGCCGAGCTCTCGGCCGCCGGACGGCCGCTTGCTCAAGGAGAGTACGCACCTCGCGGTGCATGTCTCGAGCCTCGGGGGTCGAGGGTGCCGACATGGCGCGTAGCAACATTGCGGCGGCGATGAGCTTCCGGCTCGCCCGTGGCGGAGGTATCCGCGTTGTCGACGTTGAGGACGGGGTTGAGGCGGTCACGGACTTGTCGGCCCGGTTCTGCGCGCGTTCGCCGCGCGCGGAGGCCTCCCCCGCCATCGAGGCGCGGAGCGGCCGCGCGTCCGTACTCCTCGCCGGCCGGCTTCGAGCTCGCGAGCTTGGGCCGGCCGTGCGTCGACGTCGGCCCCGGCGGGAGCGGCGTGGCCCGCGGCCGGGCGCGTGGCGATCCCCAGGGCGGCGTGACTTCCCCGTCTCCCCGCACCGCCGCACCGGCGGCGTTGGCCGGGTCGTTGGTGATGACGGCGCAACATTCCCGCGTGGGGTCGTAGCTCCCGGTCTTCGGAGTCGTCGGAGCGGCCGAACCGAGTCCGTGGCGTCGAGGAAGCGTCCGAACGGGCCCGGGTCCGGCACACCAGAGAAGTCCCACTCCGCGTACCCATGGCGGTTGGCGGGTGGCATCGTGTCGACGGAGCCCGGGGAGACGACTCGTCCGCGGCTGGCCGAAGTGCGGGATCCCTGGCGACGAAGACGTGCCGGCCAGGCGGAACCCTGCGCATCGTCGTGTTGACGTTGGCGTTGTAGGCCGTAGTGGCGCCGCGCAGCCCGATGGGAATGCGTGGTCCGGAGACCGCACGCGGTCCCGCTGGGGCGGTGGCGGTCGTCGTGACGGTGGGCGCACCGCGTTGGGCGGCGGCGCGCTCGGCCTGCCGCCGCTCGGACCGCGCCCCCGACGCGGCGTAGCCCGGAGCGGCGGCGGCGTCGCGGCGTCGACGGGCCCGCGGCATCCGTGCTGCGGCGCTGCGCCGATGTCGTGCGTGCGGCGGAGACCGGGGGCGGACACGGCCTCGCGCGCGCGCGCGAAGCTCCTCACGATTGGTGAGGCGCATGAGATAGCCGTTCCCCGTGGCCTGGAAGTTCAAGTCCCCGAAGCGGATATCGAACCCGGCCGGGAGAGGGTCCGAGCTACCCATGTTGTAGCGGGTACCACGATACTCAGTACGGATCACCATGGAGGGAGTTGGCGAAATGACCTTAGGCGCTTATTTGCCCCACGGTGGGCGCCAACTGTCGGTGCGGAATGTGGTCCCGACACTAACCAGTAGATAGCGCCTAGGTCTATCCCTCAATGGTCGATGCTAAGCAACAAATGACACAAGGTTTTATCCTGGTTCTGGCCAAGGGGGCCGTACGTCCAGCAGGGGCGTGCTCGTGGCACTATATTGCTCGGCACGGGGGTGCTTGTAGTGGGGCAAATACAAGCAAGGCGGGAGAGGAAGCGTGGCTTCCAAGTCCCCGGTAAGTGGTGAAGATGTTGTGGGAGAATAAGAGAGTGAGTGCACGGTGTGTTGTGTCCGACCGTGCCTATTCGTCCGAACTTGTCTCCCCCGCGGTGGGGGGCTCGCCTCCCCTTTTATAGGCCAAGGGGGGCGGCGAGTTACATGCACGCCGCGCTGCCTAGCTACGTGAGGGAGCACGTCGCGCTACGGTGTAGAGTGGGCGGCCGTCCGGATGATCTTCGCTGCGATCCGGCCATGATGGCCTACCTCGTACCCGAACAGTGGCGGTTCGAGGGTCGGAGGCGGCAGATGGCGATGGCGTCCTCTGATAGGCTTTGAGGGAGGTGCTGATGATGGGCGGTACGGGGTACGGGGAGCGGGGCGAACGGCGTTCCTTCCCAATGAGCTCGCGGTAGTGGAGTGGTTCTCTGCCGCGTGCCGGGCGTGCGCTCGCGGTGTCGGGCGTGCGCACGCATGCGTGGGTACGGCGGCCGCGCCGTTACGGTGGCCGGGATGGCCATCCACCGGCCTAGCGCCCCTCACCCAACTGCGGGGTCACGGGAAAGTGGAATCGAGGGTGCGCCGGCCCCTTTTCGAGGGGTCGGGCGCGTTAGCCGTACGGTAGTGGGCGCACGGTGTCACGGGACGACACGGCCGTACGCACGGTCCATCCCACGGTGGCGGGGATGGCCTCCTCCTCGGGGAGTTGGTGCGGCGGCACGGGGCGTGAGCCCCGGCGCATGATGGCGCCGTCTCCGCGGCGTCGGGCGTTAAATGCCCAAGTACGGGGCCGGCGCACGCGTGCGGGGCGCCCGTGAGCGTGGCGGGCCCCAGCCGAGGGCGGAGCGGACCCTCGAGCGAGGCGAGACCCGCTCGAGGGGGAGCGAGCCCTCGAGCGGGGCGGGACCGCTCGAGGGAAGGGTTGCCCCTCGAACGGGGCGGAATCCATTCGAGGAGGGGGTTGCCCCTCGAACGGGGCAGAGCCCACTCGAGGAGGAGCGTCCCCTCGAGCGAGGCGGAGCCTGCTCGAGGGGTCTTCTAGAGTCTTGGTGGGCCTCCGGAGTCCCGCCGCATGGGCTATGTCCCGCACGGTTAGTTCCCCGCATGGTTAGGCTTAGCGTGTTTCGACGCTGGGATTTAAGTGAGGGTTTCCCCATTGTTTATGGGGACCCCTAGGGCGGTCCCCGACGGATCCTACCGATTTCGCCTAGAGGTGAAATGTTTGAATTTGCCATCCCTATACGGCCCACCGTCACAAATAATCGGTGAATATGAAGCATTGCTTCGAGGGCTTCAATATTTGAGAGAAGCGGGGCCGTTTCGATTGAGGTTTATGGAGATTCGAGCTGGTGATCAAGCAATTGAACGGCCAATACGAATGCAAAAGTGAAGCACCGAGGAGTTACTACGAAGAATGCGGGGAAATCTTGAAGAGCTTTCCGTTGGTAACTCTACAAAGCATATTTCTAGAGGACACAACGAAGAAGCGAACAAAGTGGCTCGCAGCGCCTCGGGTTACAAAGAAAACCAAGACGCGTTTGCTGCAGATGTGTGTGCACTAGGGACGGATCTTGCGGAGGATGATTGGAGAAAAGAGATCGTCGACTATTTGAAGGATCCATCCCGAAAGGTCTCTAGGAAGCTCAGGTACAAGGCCATAAAATTCGTTCTTCTGGATGACAATTTGTTTTACAAATCATTAGATGGGGTGTTGCTACGATGCCTGGGTCCGGAAAAAGCGAAAAAGATGATGAGTGAAGTACATGATGGGATATGCGGAGCACACCAATCGGCCTACCGCATGAAATGGGTTGTCAGACAAGCTGGGTGCTTTTGGCCGACGATATTAGAGGATTGCTTTGAGTATTACAAAGGATGTCAAGATTGTTAGAAGTTTGGAAATATTCAAAGAGTCCCCGCATCAGCATTGAATCCCATCATCAAGCCATGGCCATTCAGGGGCTGGGGTATAGACTTGATTGGCCAGATTAATCCACCATCTAGCAAAGGGCACAAGTTTGTGCTTTTGGCTACGGACTATTTTACTAAATGGGTTGAGGCGATTCCACTGAAGAAGGTGACGTCGGAAAACATGGTTGAATTTGTCAAGGAGCACATCATTTATCGGTTTGGAATCCCTCGAGACCATCACATCGATCAAGGGGCTCAATTCGTGTCCCTGGAGTTCAGAGAATTTGCCGAAAGCATGGGAATCAAATTGTTTAACTCTTCACCCTATTATGCCCGAGGCTAATGGTCAAGCGAGAGGCTTCTAATAAGATCATGATCAAGCTTATACAAAAGAAGATCAACCAGAAGCCAAGAAGATGGCATTCGGTACTCGGTGAGGCACTTGTGGGCTTACCGAATTGCCCCTCATGGAGCTACAAAGACCTCTCCTTATGAATTGGTTTATGGACACCGTGCGGTTCTACCTTGGGAAATGCAATCGAGATTCAAGGAGGGTTGTGTTACGGAAAGATTTGAGCTCCAAGGATTACGGTGGCCTAATGATGGACGAGCTAGAGGATTTACATATGATCCGTCTTAGGGCCCTCGAAAACATTGAGAAGAACAAACGCGGGTTGCCAAGTACTATAACAAGAAGGTAAAAGTAAGGCAATTTGCGAAGGCGATTTGGTTTGGAAAGCGCTATTTCCGATTGGAACTAAATACGGCGAATTCGGCAAATGGTCCCCTAATTGGGAAGGGCCCTTTCGCGTGGTCAGATGCGTCCCTGGTAATGCATACATATTGAAAACTTTACTAGGAGAGGAATTTTCCGCTGCAATAAATGGGAGATATTTGAAGAAATATTATCCTAGTATTGAAATTGATCGATGATCACCAGCAGTGGGATTACAAGCGAGTGACACAAGAGATAGCCGGCGCTCAAGAGTGAGGCCGCCTTCAGAACAAAATACACAAACAGGAGAAATGGCCAGTGCCTAGATGCATTGCCCTTAGCACCAAACTTCTTTACAACGCCTCTTGCGGGTTTACATCCAACGACCCTGGTGATCTAGACTACGAGGAGGTGGGAAGCAGAAGGCGTGGAGAAAGAAGCGAAAGTATGATTCAATCTTTTCTTTGCTTCTTCGACTGCTCCCTCTTCAGTTGCTCCAAGACCACCGTGACGGCGACTTGGAATGCGCGGGGGTGACCATGATTTGCGGCCTCCACCAAACTGTCCCAAGCCGTTTTCAGGTTATTGTACCTGTCAGAGACATCTGAAACAGAAGAGTGGGTGTTAGGGGGAAGAAATCCAGATGTGGGCGCGAAATCAAGAAGAAGTCAGGAGCATTCACCCCCCACTAGTGCCTCCAGAGCCATACGACGCTCGCGCTCGTCACCGGTAACGAGCGGTGATGTCCCCGAGACCGTGCTCCGTGTGCCGAACGCGGCGGCGCGGTTGATGGCCGGTCCTCTCGTTCCGCGTGGCGTCCTCTCGCTTCGAGGGTGGAATCGGAGGAGATGTACTCGAGCACATCTTCGGTCCCTATGATTTCTTCGGCAAGCAAATCAAGACCGAAAAGGGGAAAGAAGAGAAGGTAAAGCGCAAGATCATGTGGGAGACAGGAAGTAAATCGAGGGAAAACTCACCTTCGGATCGTGCGTTTCTTTAGAGGGCTGCTCTCCTGCGATTGCTTGCCCTTGTCCATGGCCTTGGGGTTTTTTCCTCTGGAGACAAGAGAGGAAATGAGAAATGATGGATGAGTGTGGGAGTGGATTTGCAGGGCATCCCGGCAGGCTATTTTATTGACCGAAGGGGTGCATTGGGAGTGACGACTGGCCAGCGTACACTGTTGGAATACCAAGCGGCAGGGTTTTCTCCCCAAGTACGAAGGGTTTTCGCTTGAACAGTGCTTATGGATTGCCGATTCGAGGATCTTCTATGGATTTTGCACCAAGGGGCATCTGTTCTCACGTGTTCGGCTCAAGGCAGTTCCCGGATACGTTTAAGGAAAAACAAGATTCACGGAAGCAAATGTAAAGAAATCATCGCAGTGCAAGCACAGAATTCAAAAGTTCTTTATTTATTGCCGATGTTCAAACATCCCTAATACAATCTAGTCGAAAAGCCTGTTCAGCACAGATTGGGGATGAGTGATTTCGGCAATGGCGTCGCCGTGGCCATCGAGGCGCTCCGGATGATCTCAATCTCCTCGATGTCTTCGGGGGCGCCGCCCGGAAGCCGCGCGGCCTGGTGGAGTAGTCGACGTCCGTGTGCGTCGCCATGGCGGCCCGGGCCCGGGGTGGTGCCCAAACGAACGCCATGGGTGGCCACCTCATCAACGCGGTGCTCCACCGCGGCAAGGCGCTCCGCCGGCGTATCACCGCGGGTGTTCACCTTGTCGGCCACTGCTCCACCCGGCGTCTTCGGTGGTTGAGCTCGGCATCGCGGGCTGCAAGGTACAAGAAGAAAAGAGATTAGCATCAAAAGCCGGGTTGGATCAAGGATTGATTTCAGAGCTGTACCGTCGATGGTTTCCAGCAGCTGCTTGCGCTGGTCCTCCCACTCCAACTCGGCTATGCCCGCCTTCTTAGAGACGTCCTCCAGCTCGCGCTGGGTCGTCTCCAGTTCCGCCTTGAAGCGGAGAGCATCGAGTTCTCTGTAGGGCAGGGGGGAGTGGCCGTCAGACTCCGAGGAGTCGTCCAGAAGAGGCTGATTGGCCGGCGCAGGAGAAGGATTCCACTGGATCAGCCTGAAAAAGGGATGATCGTCAAAACAAGAAGAAGATCAAAGATGAATCAAAGAAGAGGAATCGACGATCATTGCCTCCTGCGCGTATTAGCGGCGCTCCCTTCTCGCCTCATCGGAGTCGCGGCGTCGGTTGAGGCGGCGTACCATCTTGCTCGGGATGTGCCTTTGTTTGGAAAGAGGAAGAGTTGAGATTGGCAAAGATTCGAGAGCTAAAAGCTTTGTGGAGAGCTAGGGGCACCTACGGTTTCATTTATAGGCCTGGCAAGACAGATCGTGGCTTCAAGTTGTGGCTCTGGATCGTGGCGCATATCCCAAGAAAATCGGAAGGTGGAAAGGTTTCCTTGACCAGGCTGCCGATGGGTCGCTTGGAGTTCTAGGCTGAGTCGTATTCGGTTGGTAGCTCGCCGAGAGGAGTCAAAGTGCCATTCGGGTGTTGGCATTTCTTTGCCGAAAGGGTTGTTCAGCATTACGTTTGAAGGAGCGCAGAAGAAAAAGGAAATAAAATTGCAAGAAAAGATATTACAAGAGCGACCAATTCGGTTATACATCAATTGAAGCATTTAAATGTTCAAGTATTTCACAATCACACCACGGACATTGGATGTTGCTTGGCGGAAATTGTCCAACCGCTCCCGACAATCTTTACGGGCGCTAGACAAGGTGGTAAGCTCGCATCGCATTGTTCATCGTGGCTATAGCCGATTTTGCTTCCTCTTGGGTCTTCTCTATCAATCCGGGGAGCTCGGCTATTCTCCTGTTATCGGCCTCTGTCTCAGCTGACAGGCTTCTCAGTTCCGCCTCCAGGGCGGCTTTCCTGGCGATTTTTAAATCACAAGAAGCTTGCAGATTGGCCAATGTATCTTGGTGGCTCTCGGTCTGAGATTGTGCCCCGTTCATGGCTTGTTCAGCACTGGCTCTCTTCTTTTCAATAGCCGGGCGGGAGCGCACCTTCCTCAAAGCTTGCCTCATGGGCACGTAGTGGATTTCCGGGCCACGAGATAGATGCAAGAGAAGCACTGATGTCCTCAGGAAGTTCTTGGCTGATAGACTCAAGCATTTCTTCAAAGTGATCGAGATCTTTGAACTGATCTCGAGCATCTTTTTCCAGCCAGGCAAAGATCTCCCTAAGCTTTTCAAGTACTTCCTCTGACAGGGTTTGATGCATTTCTTCCATCTCCTCGGCAACTGGATTGTTCCCCATTGACAGACTTGATGATGATGGGGCCTGATCCTAAGAAAGCAGTATTGCCGAGTTAGGAGTGCTGAAAGTAAAGGTAGCAGAGTTAAGTGCAAATGAGTACCTCATGTCTGATTTCTTGAGCTGGGGTAGGACATTGTTCAGGGGTAATCACTGGTGGAGGAGGTGTCCCAGGCAGAGCTGAAGCTTCTATATGAGAAGACGCTGCTGCAGCTGCTAGCAACTCAGAAGCTTCTGGCTGAAGAGGAGATGGGTTCGTTCCTGTTGGGGTTGGTGTCTCCTCATGACTAGTAGGTGATTGGGCCCTTGCAGGACTTGATGGTTCTGGTTGAATTGGGAAACTCATCTCTGGAGAGTTTGGTACTTGAACAGGGGGTGATTGAGTCCCTGATGAAGATGAGATTTCCACTTGAACAGGCGGCTCGACCCTGGGTGGACTTGTTTGTTGAGACACTGGGACGTCCACAAGTTGTTCTTCCATTGTTTCTTCTGCAAGTACCAAATCAAAAATAAATGCCAGTGTTCATCCTTGAGAAAGAGGACAGTGCAGGTCATACCGATGATGGGGCATTGGCGAGTCTTTGGAACTGAAGATTGTTGGGCTCTGGTCTGAAAATGCACAGGATATGATTTGTCAGAAATAGAGT
The DNA here is from genome assembly GCA_947561735.1 of Cenchrus americanus. Lineage (NCBI taxonomy): Eukaryota > Viridiplantae > Streptophyta > Magnoliopsida > Poales > Poaceae > Cenchrus > Cenchrus americanus. Next base: position 37,668,924 of record OX387242.1, on the reverse strand, counting down.
AATCTTGTGATCAAGAAAGGAAAAATTTTTACCTCAACAAGGGCTTTCTTGATAGTTCTCCTCCTCTTGGCATTTGGAGGAGCAATCAGAGACAAACCTTGCCTCCTGTCAGCAGCAAGGCTGGAAAGGCTTGGATCTGTTGTGGCAAACCCGGCCATTAGGCGAGCCGAGTTGGGGACTCGAATCCCGATCTTTGAGATCGGGCCTACGACATTGTAGGTAATATTCTCCGGCTCGAGGGGCGGGCAATCGTGTTCTGTGAGTAAAAAAAAACAAGATCGAATCATGATTGGAAATGTCTGGTCCAAAGGTTAATTATATTACCTCTCGAAGTTGGCTGAAAATCGGGCATCAACTCGCACTGAGAACAAGTGTACGGGCTCACCGAAGATATGATCATGGAATTCTTGCCACCGGGGAGTTGAAGGTGGAGTGAGCTATGGTTGTGGGTACAAAAGGCCAGGTGTAGACGGTGGGACCGCACACATAACGGAATACTCGCATCGTGCATGAGTTCTTTGATTTCCTCTCTCGGGCTTAAGGAATTCATGCGAGAAACGATCTTGGGGGCATCCGGCCACACCCAAGTTGCCGAGCTATTACATTGGGTTGATAATATTCATAAGTGTTGTAGGTCAGCCTGCCTCCATTGAATTCGGCCGGCAGATGCATGGGCGGATTATGATATTGAGAATCTCTAGGAATCTCCCATCTTGGTGTTCGTTTTCAAAAGAGAATTCACGGGGAGAGTCAAAGTGTCATTGTCCGGATAAGGGAGCCAAAGAGGGTTTTGGAAACCTTTGAAGAATAGCTCAAAAGCCGGGCGATGTCTCGTCGAATAAGAACAATTGAAGCAGCTTCTCCATAGTTACGGCATCCTCTGGTGGCTTGGGGTTCCCCTTCAGGGTGATTGGATGAAGGGAAGAGTCCGGTGTTCAAATCAACACCAATGATCCGATGCATGTGGAGCTGCAGCCACATTTGAACAAACCACCAAGGACCATTGACACATGCTATCCTCTGGCTAGTATACATCTGGGTGACAGTTTGGTGAAGCATATGATACACACTGCCCAGGAGGAATTTCCCAAGGTGAAGGCGGTTGCCACTGACCAAGTGAGAAGCCATTGCAATGTGATTCAGGGTAGGCTCATTGGCTTTACCACAGAAGACGAACTCCGCATAGCCACATGTTCATAAATGCCTCGTATTCAATTTCACCAAGGGTATTGTCCTTCATGTGGTTCGAGATGTAGTTTTTGTATCCGCTTCCTGGTTTCACCCCCGTTTGCCGTGAAGAACTTCGAAATCCCGGGGTTGAACGGATCCCGTAATGTCAAGGCCGGTGATCATGTACACATCGGCCGAGTTGGAGACATCGGGCCGTGGCCGAAGAGGAAGGCATTGACACCGTTTGACCAAAAATGGCAGTCGCTATCAAAAGGTCTTCATTTTTGGGGGTCTCGGCCAAAGATAACTCCGTGCACCGAGCAATGCGTAGGGTATCCCGGTTTTGGGTTACGGCACTCTTATCCGCAAGGATCCTCCGGTACCAATTTTTCCGGCTGCGATTGGTGGCAAGGGCCGGTTCTTGAAAGCATCTTGCCACCGAGGAGGTGGGGACAAATCCGCTTTGAAAGGGATCCTTTGAGATTCAGCTGCAATGAAATCTCGAGGATCAGAGTTCCCCACGGGACCAAGGTAATAGGATCTTGAATTGGCCTCGGTGCGAATCAGAAGCTCAGTGGAAGGCTCTTGAAGAAAAAGCGGAAAAGAAATCTCAGGTAAAATTGAAAACCTAAATGCCGAATGAAGCTTACGAGGGGGAATTTACCCGAGCGGCTTGGTTTTGAGCCGCCATTGGGGATTTGAGCTTAGAACAAGGGGATCTAGGGTTTGGATCTAGACGAGGATTCCGGCGGATTGCGAAGAAAGAAGAACGGGTGTTGACGGGTTCGATTTGAAAATGTTCGTGGTCGGAGTCAATTGCGGAACAAAATCACTTTTATCCCGCAATTGAAGGGGCATGTGTTAACACCAAAATTTGGTAAGGAGTCGACTCGTGGGTCCGGCTCGGTGAAGAGTCCGTCTAGCGGAAGGAAGGTTTTTTTCTCGGATGTATTCGGCAAAGAGATGCGGTCGGCTATCCGCTTCCGTTCGGCAAAGGAACAGTTGAGCTGATTTTGCGGGATTGGATGGTGACGTGGCTCAAGCGGGGAAGGGCGAATGGATGGATAGGCGATCAAGCTTAGAGATAAGTTAGGCAACGAATCCCTTCGAGGTTGTACTTGGCGGGGTATAAATATGAGCCCCGAATGTATGTAATACACACAATCATTCTTCAATACAAACCGGCCTTACGCCAAACCCTAGAGTCCATTTGTCGTGTCGTCGAGTTCTTCGAGAGGGTTCATCGATCCGTCGACCTCCGTGAGTACCGGCAACCTTGTATCATATCTAGTATCATGCGGTGGATTTAGATCGATGCAAGTAGTCTTGTTACCATGCTTCGTGTCATGCGGTAGATTCAAGCTTGGTTCAAGAGGGTTTCTTGTTAGGTCATGAGCCATGCGGTGGACTAAGATCTAGCTTGAAGCTAGTTATCGGCTCTATTGGATTTTGGCAAGATCCAATAGATTCATTATGTTACCCCGTGTTGCTTTGAGTTTTTACTTTACGTTTAGATTCATGTAACACCTCTTTTGCCCAATCTAGATGGGTTTGGATTGGCTTTATCCCTTTTGTGATCCTTATACGAGTAGAATTCGTGTCTTAACATGTGGATCTCGTGTTTTCCGATAGCCGAAACCGAATCGATCTAGGTTGTTACGTGTTGCGGGTTCAAGCTTGCCAACATCGATATTAAATCTTGAAAGAGCTGAGTATCATGCGGTAGATGCAGGTTTTTGGGTTGCTTTGGAGCTAGTCATCCGGTGGATTAGATTTCAAACCAATCTGATAGATTTATTCGCTTGGTAATGTTCGTTCCTTCTTCATGGACCCTGAATCGGCTGTTCAGCCGTATTCGGTTATGTTTCTCACGAGTAGAACACGTGCGTTTTTCATGCTTTAAATAACGTATGCTTTTAGCTTTCCATATTTAGATTGTATCATGCGGTGGATAGATCTATTTATGGAAAGTGGTACGATTTTCATGCAAATTTTATCATGCGGTGGATAGGTTTGCTTGGCATCGTACCCGACGGGTTTTAAAGTACCTAGACATGCGGTAGACTAGTGCTTTGGATCTATGCATGCTTGTTTATTACATATTTATGCTCGTGCTTTACTTTATTTATTCAATGATTAGTCATCATGGGGATCAGTCATGGCTTCGTGCATGTGCATCTTTATTCAAACAAAGACCGATTGCTGTCATGCTTACGTCATCTATTCGGCAATGTTACTTTTCCTTTCATAAGCTCCCGAATGGCTTTCAGCTTATTGGCAAATAGCTCCCTATAGCTATGTGTCATCCCAGTCTGGCTTTGTAGCCGTAAATATGGAACTGTCTGGTACCACCCGGCAAGTTCCAAGCTTTGGTATCTAACTGCTTTTCCTTTTGTTAATTTTCAGGAAAAATTGACTGGCACGTCTCGTGATTCTTTGCGCGTGTAAAGCCAGCTTGTTCGGCTTGCTGTGTGTGTTTGGCGCTAGGTGCACATTTTGCGTCAACGGGAGGGACGATGGCTAGGGTTTGAAGGGGGTAATTGAGCTCGGTAGACGGTTTTGAAAATTCGCACGATTTATTAGGTGATTTATTTGGTGCCGGAAACGCGGGCGTTACATTGGGGAATATTTCGACACAACATATTTGTATATATAAATTATGTTTAACAACACAATCACATACCCGCAAGTAGCGTAGTGGTAAAGAGGCCTTAGTCTATCCCTAAGGTCGCCGGTTCGAAACTCTTTGCGCTCGGGATTTTTTTTGCGCGGGGGGGGGGGGGGCTGGCGGGCGACGTGGCGTTGCCGACTTGTTTGCACGCGGGACCGCGCGGGGCTACCACCGACGTGGTGCGGGGCTGCCCGTGTTATTACAAAATAGATGGATGCAACCAAAATTCAACTAATGGTCCGTAGCATAGTGGCAAAGGGTGGCGTTGCTGACTTGTTTGCACGCGGGACCGCGCGGGGCTGCCAGCTGACGTGGCGCGGGGCTGCCTGTGTTATTACAAAATAGATGGATGCAACCAAAATTCAACTAATGGTCTGTAGCATAGTGGCAAAGGGTGGCCCTAGGGAACCATGAGGTCCATGGTTCTAATCAAAATCTTTGCAGTTTTTTATTTCCATTTTTTTATATTTTATTTCATACACTCACCCTATTTATTTTCACACACTATCTATGACGAAATATTTTATTTCATACACTCACTCTATTTATTTTCCCACATTATCTATGACGAAATCTGATTGTTGTCATGGATGCATTGTGATCTGTGACGAAATTGACACATTGTCATATTGTTTGGACGTCTTATCGGGCTTCATATGCAACACCGTGAATTTATGACGAAAACGGACCTTTTGTCATGGATGCGGTGTGATCTATGACGAAATCCGAGATCGTCATGAGAAGTTCGTCATAGATCAAAGGATTTCTTGTAGTGTTCTACTGCTTTTCATCGGCAAGTTCGTTGTCATTCGCCTGTCGTTGGTAACAGTTGCTGTTCTTATCTGGTCAATAGACTAAGTTGTAATCCAATTTTCTTCGGAGGACTTTGGTGTACAACTAGCTGCTTAATATAATATAATGTAGTTGTAAAAAAAGTGTGGAGATATGGTAATAGCTGCAAAAGAAAAAAAGGCACATGAATAAGAAAAGAAAACGAGGTACATTAACCTGAGCCCCTAGAATGAACCCCAACGTGTTGCGCGGGCCCCAACAATTCACTTATACTCCAACACTCCCCTCATGTGCGGACTCCCCCGGCCGCATACTTGATATTGGAGTGGGCTGTAAGTATTTTAATTAACACGTGTGTCGGGATTCGAACTTGAGACCTCTAGTCCGATACTATATTGAGTATGCACCAACTTGTTCAACCAAAAACGTAAGTTGGTGAGGAAAAGTAGGCAATTCACTTATACTTCAACAAAACTCATTATTTACAAAATGTTGGAGCAAAAATTTGTGAACAAAAGGCGTGAACTCATCAATTACAAAGAAATCTCTCTCAAGTTTAAACTCTATCTGCAATCTGCATCTGTCTCTAAATCGCTATCCCTCTTTCTCTCTCATTTTCCTCCCTGCTGGCACCTACCTCCTGCTCTTTTCTCTCCACATGGCAGCGGTGCAGCACGCTAGGCCAAGCTACAAAAATCGAGCTCCATCTCCCCCGTCCTCTTCTTCCTGCTTGCATTGATTCCGTCTGCTAATTATTCCATGACTAATCAGCAATCAACTGGAGCTCCTTCAACTTTATCAGCAAGAGCAAACAGGTAGCAGCATCATCAACTCTCGTAGACTCGTACCACACCTAAGCAACGCAGGACGCGCATGTGAAGCACACGCCCGAGCTCCCTCTCTCCGTCGGTGGACACAAAAGATCACCTGTCTCTCAGCAGGCACAGCGGCGCGCACTCTGTCAGTGGCCAAAAACATCGGAGCAGGCAACCAGCGTAGCGGCTAGCGGCCTAGCGCCTTCCCTCAACCAGTGCAGCAGAACTAACTAGTCGTATAATCGAACCTAAGTGTAAGGTACCGATCAGACGATCAGTAGTAATTAGTCATCCAGCAACTCGATTAGTCGATGTTAGTCGGTCCTTCTTATATATACTAGGACTGATATATCATATACTCAGAGTGCACGGGTGCAGGCCGGAAGCACCGATGGGCCGATGGCCGCTGGCCAATGGCAGCGCTCATGGGAGACTGAGTGCCAGCGGCAGTGGCGGAGGGAGACTCAACATCAAGTACTACTATGTTGTAAAAAAACATCAATTACTACTACAGATTATAGATATATAATTATTATATATAAAAATATACTAAAAGTCATCACGTGAATCACAATTATGTGAAAATTTCAAACATTGATAACTGGATAGTCAGGTGAAGTGGTGAACGTAAAATAGTACCACTAAGGGTGACGAAATGTCTAAGGATGATCCATTCTTCGATATTTAAGACTTGAAAGGGTGAGGGCAGACGGTAGGCGGGCAGCAAAGGGCAGAAGGCGACGGTGGCTGCCGTGTTTGGTAAGTTGCGACACTACAATTTTTTTAGATTCACAACAACGCAGAGGTTCGCAACACGTACGCATACTCACCCCTATGAATACATGTACGCAAACCCTACCCCTATGAGCATCTCCCGAAGGACCGAGCACCGGCAGATCCGAAGATTCTCGAAGTCACCACCGGCGCCTCGTCGTCGACGGGAATATCGCTTACCACTTAACGCATAGTCCCGGAAAATCTCGAAATAAATCCGGAAAAGGTCGAGCACTAGGATTTGAACCCTGGTGGGTAGGGTCCTACTAGACCGTCCTACCATTGGACTACAAGCGCAATCGCAGTTGCGACACTACATGCGTCGGTCTGCATTACTATTGGGCCAACAGATGACACAATTGCAAAGTCCCACGAGGTCGAGATACAATATACTTGTATAGACTAGGGCGCGTTTGGTTCCCTTCTCCGGTCGGCTGGGTCGCATATGCCGGCCAGGGCGGGTCCGGACCAGGCTAAGTGCGTACGGAGCCTATTGTTTGGTTGACTGCATGATGATAGCCGGGATGCATTGAGCAGTTGATTGGTTGCCTGAATATGAATGAACATGTTCAACAGATACACACATGCAATTGTTTGGTTGCCTGCATACAAAAGAGTTCTAACACCCTAGCCATGAATGTGGTGAGGTTACCACCTTACATGTAGGACACCGCAGACCAACATACAACATTCAGTAGACTTGATGAACTACACACGATTGTTAAGAAAAACTAAAATGCAGATAAACTGAGCTAGGACAATAGCAAGCAGCACAATGATGATGATGTCTTTGCATGATGTAAACTCCGTCTTTTGCTTGATTTCCTTGCAATCTTGAGGCTCATCACTATTGTATCCTTCACAACTATGTTTTTTGTGATAAGCTTCAAAAGCTTCAGCCTTTGTCTTGTATCCTTTGTAACAAGCTCCTTTGAAGCCATTGACCTGTGCATGGCATCCTTCCCAGGTGGCAAAAACTCCAGTTTGCCGGCCACAAGAAACAACATACCAAGTCATAATCCTAGATATGTGAAAACATTACAAATGAGACAGCTATCATAGGCAATGGATTGTGCTCAGATAAATGTCAAATGAGACAAATCATAGGCAATGGATTGTGCTCAGATAAATGTCAAATGAGGCAGCTATATCATAGGCAATGAACATTACAGATCAGATAATGATAGTGAAAATGGATGTCATCATAGGCAATGGACAGAATGCTCAGATCAGGCAAGTATAAATGGTTTACATCATAGGCAATGGACGGAATGCTCAAATAATGCAAGTATGAATGCTTCGAGATCATAGGCAATGGACAAATGCCGAGAAAGAACAAGTAAGAAAACAAAACAACAAAGACAAAGGAGAATAGATCATGAAGCAAAGCCATGGTGAAAACGCAACCATGGTCAAATGTTCATCACATCACGAGCAATTGAGCCGACCGATCATACATCATCACGAGCTAATGCTTCAACCGGACACCAACTTGACCCACACATAACCTACAGAACCTAGAACCACCTAGCATAAAGTCTTGACCAACGAGAGACAAGCACTAGAACCACCTAGCATAAAGTACGACCAACGAGAGACAAGCATGTTGTCTCAAGGCAAAAGAATTGGAGCATAATGTTGCCGGCTCCGGTTAGCTCCCATCTTGCACAAAATGAGGCAAACTGCACAAAAGAAGGATCAGTCAGTAAACATGTAGAGCACCCTGAGCTCTACATGTAGAAGTTCTTGGCAAGCCAAGTCCTGAGCCAAAGAACACGATGGGAGTCAGTCATCTTCACAAATGCATCACCCTGTGCCTTGTTGTCCACCAGATGAGAGAAAGCACAGATCAAAGCCTCCTCAGTGAAGCCAGGCATGTACATCACAGCACCATAGAGCTCAGGGTGAATCACCTCAACTTTGGTCTCACGAATTGCAGCTGCCACATCCTTCACTGCATCAGTCATGTTGGACAGAACTAGAGTGTCCTCCTCAGTCAGAACAGCCCTCTTCCTCTTGTTACCAACAGAACCACAAGTGGCCTCCCTTGTATCCTTGGATGACTCACCAAAGACCTTTGCAACATCCTCCATTGCCTTGAAAGTCTTCTCCTCATCATAAGGTTCTGTCTTCATAGAGCTTGTGACACCATCAGATGGGGAGCCTAAAGCCTCATTGGAACCCATAGCATACTTGCCGGTGGCAAGTCCTTGTTGACGGTGAAAATCCGTCAACCTAGCCATGAGTTTACCTTCGGTGTTGGCATGAGTTTTATACCTTATCCATTGGTACTAACCCCCGTGGTATAACAAGTTCACGTGTGCATGTCGGTTTTGGAGTTTAATGTTTATGCAGGGTTTTAGTGTTGAATGCAAGACTTTCGGGATAAGTTCATCAAGCACCTCATGACAAGACCTTGAAGACCCGTACAAGTCATGCAATGAAGCAAACTTAACTCCAAGAAGCCGGGGACTTGATCCGAGAAGACGACAGACTCCGGGGACCCGACCGGAAAAGTCTTCGAATCTTGCAAGACAAGGAGTTGAGTCCAATTCGGAGAGAAACCGACGACATGGACCTACATGCGAAGGGGGAAACATCCGGGAAGCAAGGGAACCGACGTAGGGCAAAGGAGCCCTCGGGCTGGGCCTAAATGGGCCCAGGCCGGCCGGCCCAGTCCGGTCGGCCCAGGCCCATTTAGGGCCCAAACACCCTCTCCTTTGCCCTAGCCGCCAATCGGGCTATTTATAGCCCCCTGACCGAGAGCCACGCGAGAGAAGATTTCGTCTTCGGCCGCCGAGAAGCGAGAGAAGAGAGGGACACCATCTCGGTGAGGAGAGGGTCGAGCTAGTTGACTAGGGTTCCCCTAGCCGACGTGGGAACCTTGCACGGAAGACCACGTCGGAGTTCCGGAGCTAGAAGCAAGATCAAGGAAGGATCCCGGTGGTGATCTTGTGTATGTATCATTGTTAAAGTTGAATTATCAAGTTGAATCTTTTCCTAGCGATCAAGTGTTTCCTCGAAGATTTCGTTTTTCGATCGGCTTTGCTTATTCCAATTCTATTCTCGAGATAGATTACATAGGGTGTTCTTGTAGCCGCGGTGGCTAGAGGTACACGCCGGATCTTCCGAAAGAATCTCGACTTGTCTTTTGAATCGCCCTAAACTCCCCGCATGAATAGGGATACGTTGTGACAGAACGGGGGTCTCGAAAGGCGGATGTTTTCGGATTTGGACGGGAAACCACGATTTAAAGAGGCTTCTATTAAGATTCGATTTGCTACTTCTTCTCTTGCTTGGAACTTCAACAAAAGGCTTACCCCGATCCCTCTAGATCGGTTTATCTACCCAATCTTACTTTGTTTTCTCCGGTCTTTAGTAGATTAGATTCGTTTTGTGTCTTTTACTTAGATGCATTAGGGTTTCTTTTATCGAAGATTGAAGTTACTTGGCTTTAATAGATTAAGTTTTGCGTCACACATTTGTTCCACGGATTCGATACCTTGGGTTCACCACTCGAGGGAAGAAGGGTCCCTTGACTACGACGGGAGACTTGTACGCTTGCGAGTCACGAACGAACTTTGATACAATTATTAACCGTCAATAAGCCCCTTTTTCACGGCGCCGTTGCCGGGGAACAAGTGATCAAGATTTGATTTTTTATTGCCTTTTTGTAATTTTCAGTTTTCTTTTTGTTTTTATTTTTGCATCTACTAAATTTTGATCATCCTCAAAATACATCTAATCTAGTTTGTCTAACTCTAGTTTTTATAGATTTGTTTCTACTTTCTAGTTTTTTGCATACTTTGTTTATTGCTAACCCTAACGGAGATGGACGGCTACCTCTCCAACAAACCCAATAATTTTGTGGATGATCCGGAAAAAAACTTTACGAGGCTAAGGAGACGTGAAGCACATCAAGCTAAAAAGCTGGATTTTGTAGATTCGGAGTCGGAAGACAAAGGATCGCGGAATCTCCGAAGAATTCACCACCTCAAAGTCCGCGGGAGAATCGACTTCCACCAATGGGTGACCAACCACCGGAAGAACGCAAGATTGGGGAGCTATGCACCCCAGACATCATCGACCTACCAATCTTGAACCTCGAGGAGATCGGAAGACCGTTCGAGATCAAGACCTCAACAATCCGCATGGTGCAACATTCACCCTTCACCGGCAAAGAGGATCCGAACCTTCACCTCCAAGCATTCATTTAACTATGTCAGACTTTCAACATGGATGGGGTGACTCAAGATCAAATGAGGGAAAGGCTTTTTCCGTTTTCACTACTCGGGAAGGCTCTGCAATGGTTCCACTCTCAACCGGCGGAGACGGTGCAAAATTGGAACACGTTGATGAAGGCTTTCATGAAGGAATACTACTCACCGGGTAAAACTCAAAGTTTGCGTAATAAGATTGCCACCTTTGTTCAATATCCTACGAAACTATCTCGGAGGCATTCGAGCGCTTCAACGAGTACACCCGGGCGGTTCCACATCACAAGTTCTCGAAAGAAGACCTCGTGCAAAAGTTCTATCAAGGACTCACCATGGCGTCAAGGACGATCATCGATGCATCGGCGGGAGGATCTATCATCGAGCTTACACCGTCGGAAGCTTTCACGCTGTTCAAGAAGGTCGCGGATAATGACACGTGGGCGTCATCCGGGCACCTACATCCGGTTCAACCCACGGGGAACGTCAAAGGAGTCTTGCAAGTGGAGAAGGAGAACATACTTGAAGGCAAGATCGACTCGCTCATGAGGAGGTTGGAGAAGATGGAGATGGAAAAGAAAGAGGCTCAAGACTTGAAGGCCGCCGAAGCAAGGTCCACATGTGAAGAATGTGGAGAGTATGGCCATGTCCACAAAGATTGTCCGGAGGAAGCCAAAGTGCTCGACTACATGAGGAAGGGAGAATTGCCGAACTTCCGCTACGGGCAAGGTAGGCCTCAATTTAATGCAAGCTCATATATTCCTAACGCGGTTCCGCTTCGTATACAATTGAAGGAGTTCATGGATGAGCAAGCTAAAATCAACGAGGACACCGTCACCAAGTTCAAGACCATAGACAAGGTGTTGGAGAACATCGATAGCAAAGTGACGGAGGTCGGAAGTTCCAATCATCAAGTGCTCAACATGATGAAGATGCTCGAGACGCAAGTTGGACAACTTGCGGGGCGCCTCACTAATGATGAAGGGAAGCTTCCGGGACAACCCAAATGTCCCGAATCGGCGAAGGCCATTCAAACACGTTCGGGGAAGGAGACCGAAGATCCGGAACGTTCCGCGGGAGCAAGGAAGCTTAAACCATCCACCGAGGTGGAAGGAGTTGCTAAAGAGAAGGTTACGGGGATCGTCACTGAGGAACCCGAATTCGAGATGCCGGAGGAAGACACGAGGATACCGCAACTCAAGCCACACTACTTCTGAGGTAAACTTGACAACCACTTCGAGAAGTTTGTGGAAGTTGTGCGTAGACTTAGCATCAACATGCCATTACTAGATGCCCTACAAGTACCTACATATTCTCATTACTTTAAAGACATACTGGCAAATAAATATGAGATAGAAACACTCGGGGTAGATCATGTCAAGATGTCCGAGGAGTGTAGTGCAGCTGTTGCTTATGGGCTAGAGAAGCAAAAAGACCCCGGGTGCCCTACAATTCCATGTTCAGTTGGTTCTTTCAACTTCGAGAAGGCGTTATGCGACCTTGGAGCTAGTGTGAGTGTCATGCCGAGGGATGTGTTCGAGAAGCTACGCCTACCGATGGAGCCTACGGGAATATGTTTGGAGTTGGGAGACAACTCCATTCGCTATCCCTTGGGCATTGCTTTGAAGATGTACCCGTGAAGATTGGACACCACTTCATCCCCGTCGACTTCGTTGTGCTCGAGATGGGAGAGAGGGAGAAGCCGCCGCTCATCCTAGGGAGGCCGTTCCTCAAGACCGTGGGAGCTACTATTGATGTTGGCAAGGGGGAGATCATGTTCGATATCAACGGAGAAAGGAGTTCCTTCAAGTTCCGTCCAAGGATTGAGGCATGCAACATGATTGGAGTGAAGGGAGAACCAAAACAAACGGAGGGGCTGAAAAAGAAGAAGGAGCCGAAAAAAATGAACGTAAAGAAAATCAAAGAAGGTGTTGCATCCATCAAGACAAAGGAAGAGAAGCCGCCTGTGAAGACCAAAAAAATGACTAAGCCAACTAAGCCGGAAGACAAGCCCGCGCCCAAGATGGTGCGGAAGTGGGTACCCAAGATTGCAACGCCCGCAAAGAGCGTTGATCCGAGTAATCAAGTGAAGAAGTCTAGCTATAGACTATAAACGAAGCGCTAGGCGGGGAGGCAACCCGTTTCGTCGAGTCAAGAATAAGCTACGGGAGGACAACCCGATTCCGGTTTTTCGAGTATTTTTAATAATTTAGTTTTTGAGTTTTATTACGCAAAGACATTAGACTTAGATGTGGTTGAACAATATTAGAGACATAATTCTTGATTGAATGTTTGCTTTATCATAAACCCTTCGCATGAACCCTCCTATGTGCTTGTTTGTTCTTTTCTTTTCGAGAAACCTCAACCAAATAATTTCAGAACCAAACTCAACCTTTCACCCTCATTATGGTGCTGAGGTTGACTTATTTTTCATGCTAAAACCACACGAGTAGAGCCACGATTTATATTTAAGTGTTAATAAAATTCAGCACGTGGTAGCACTCGCGTGAACCTAGAAATCAAAACTTTTGGTTGGTTTTAAAAATCTTTATCCTTGGTTTCTCTAGGATTAAAATTTTTCTAAGCCTATTCTAATTTTGTTTTATTCAAAATCTTTCTTATTTAGCCAAAATTAGAACCTAAACCTATGCCCCCATGATCCAGCCGGGAAAATGTTTGCTCTCAACGGATGAAGGCAAACTATACCGGTGAGACCGAAATCGACGTAATCGAAAAATATTTTCGACTTACATTTGTTTTTAATGGTTTAAAAACTTCTCTAAAATTATGTTTGAGCTCTTGCATGGCTCTGAAAAATATTTTAAATTTCGAATTAGAGGAGTGCTTAACCTTAAACACACCTAAATGGAGGTAATCTAGTTTGAATTAATCATGCATGCACCATTGGATTCCCTTTTATCAACTTTCATCAATTCCACATGCAAAGGACAAGCATGGTGGGCAGCAAGCATCAACTTTGCAGGATTTTCATGGTGGCATGTGAAGCAAGTGGAGCTAGGGAGCATGGACATGACCCAAAGCATGGAGCATCAAGTGGGAGGACCAATAATGCAAGAAAAGGAGTGGACGAGAGCGTTTGGGCGGTGCAACTCGTGGAGCACGCGGGCGGGGAAAGTTGCGGAGGCGAAATGATCGTGCTTGGGAGAAAGACGCGGCGGGGAGGAGCCGGGGAGGCCCCAAGGCCGGCCGGCCCAGGCCGGCCGGCCTGACCTACTTAAGGAGCCCCCCGGCTCCCGTTTTCTGCAGGCAAGCTTCCCTCTCCTTCCCTTGTTTGTGTGTTCAAGTTTGTGTGCTCAGAACCTCCGTAGACATAGCCAACCATCCCAAGCTTGATAGCTGAAGAAAAAAATCCACATCCTTAATCCACTCAAAGTCCACATCCGAAGCAAAGAGTTAAGTGCCTAGTTTACCGGTTGCAACGCGGAATTTTAGTTGAAGAAAGAGTGCAGCAACCATGTGGAAGAAGACCACAAGTCTCTTCTCCAAGAAGAAGAGTTCGTCGTCGTCCAAGCCGTCATCAACCACGTCTTCGAGGAGGCACTCGGTTTCCGAGTCTCCCGGAGCATGGAGACGGATATGACGCCACCGAGGAGGAACGATGCTCTCCTCCTTGGTGGTATGAGGGCTGCAAGAAGCACTTCCATGAGGTTCACCGAACCTCGTGGGCACACGGAAGAGCAGCCCGCGCCACCACGACGATCGACTTGCTCAACCGCGCCACCTCCTTACACCCCGACATACTCTTCGTACGGCTTCATCATCTTGTCGGCGGAGGAGGAGGAGAGGCTCGCCAATCTTGAGAAGAGGCTTTTGCCGAACGTCGAGTTCGACGACCAAGCACTCTACACCTTGGGTTTTTGCACCGACATATACTATATGTTGGGGCACCTCGGATGGGTGCAGTTCTCCAACGGAGTATCGGTGGACACCCATTTGGGGTACGCCTTGGAAATTTTAATGACTATTGCACCCATCGTTGATGATGATGGGGTGCAAAGCTTGTCATTCCGTCCGGAGGGAATCCAACAAGTGGTTCCCTACGAGCACGTTAGGGAGCTGCTTGGATTCCACAAGGGAGCTCGGAGAAAGTTGACGTGCCACCCGGCATGTTAGCGGGATTTTGGAATATGATCTCCGGAGAAGCCCATCAACAACGCAATTGCATCCGCAACCCCATTATCCGGATATTTCACTCTTGGATGTGCAAGAGGGTATTGGGGAGGATGAAGGAAACAAAGGTGACCGACACGGAGTTGAATTGGCTATACTCGGCTTTAATTGCCAGGCAGCCAATAGACCCCTCTTACCTCATGATCAACCGTTGGTGTTGTGAAGCAACATCGGGGGCGGGTAATATTGGTTCGGGGTGTTACCTCTCCATGTTGGCCTTTTCCTTGCGGCCGGGGATCGCAAGAAACCCCGCCCACCTTTTGCGTGGTACCTCTCTCGGCTTTGAATATTTGCGGCAAGGCAAATACATTAGTGGAGATGAGAGAGGAGGTTATCGGTTGGCCATTGTGAACCTACCTCTTCCCAATGAGAGGCTTAGGCTTTTCAATGAAGGGAGAGAAGATTGGTTGGAAGAGGGACTACTTGTCCCTACAAGGAAGAACAAGAGAGGAAGAATCGTAGAGGAGGGAACATCCTCCGCACAAGCGAGTGGAGCACAACCCAATGTGCAACCATTCGGCGGGGTCCCTCCTCCGCCAAGTTATTACGGAGGGCCACAAGAGCAAGCATGGGGGGGGTGGTGCACCGGTACCCCCACAAAATTATGTTGTGCCCAACGCTAACTTCGCGGAGTCCTACGCTCATCATCCCCAACCACAACAAAGCATGGCCATTATTGGAGGGTATGCTGCAAGAAACGCTCAAAACATCGCAGCCATCCAAGCTAACGCAGCTCAACTTGGTGAAGGCAATGCAAATATTGCCTTTGAACTTGGACGCCTTCAACTTGTGGAGCCAAATCAATTCGCCGGAGGGAATGTCCAATCGTATTATGAGCAAGGGTATTATTATCAAGATCATCAACATCAACCACCGGCGGAGGACTAGAAGATTTAGGAACTTTAGTTTTCTTTTCTTTTCTTTTTCTCTGTAATTTTCAGCTTTTGCTTATGTGTGTTTGCATAGTATTTTCTGTTTTTATTTAAATTTCAGCAAGCATGTTTGTTTATTTTCAGTTTGTATTTCAACTTGATGTCATCATTAATAAAGACACCACCTTGATTATATCATTGGAAAAGTTACAAAATTCGTGCCATGATGATATATGATTAAAATTGCAGCTTTGTTCATCTTTGTAATTGATTTATGCATGTTTAAGCTAGTGCTCTCTTAAAAATACAAATCCAAATTTATTTAAATGCTAGCTTAATTTTCAGCGGAGGTTATGATTAAAATAAAGGCCCATAGTGTTTTATGTGCTCTCAAGTTATGAATAGATTAAAGATGTCTTTTATGCTCAAAAATATTGCTAACCTTGTCACAAATATCGCTTATGTGTTGCTCAACCAATCCAAAGCCTTATATATATTTGAGTGCATAAACCTTAGTGTACAAGATTTATTTTTGGTTGAGTTATTGCAGGCCATGATTTCTCTGGCCCGAGACTAAGAAGCTGGTCATTCCGTTTTTGCGTATCTATCTTTTTGCTAGCCTCTTATCCGTGCATTGTGTATCCCCGCATCGGTGATCTCACAAACTTCGCCGGATATCCACCCTTAAACCAAATATCATCTTTTGTGATTACCTCCTTGACCACAACCTATCGTTGAGAATGGATCATCAAATCAAGGAAGATCGCAAGACGGTGCCAACGTTGAAGATTTCAAGTATCTCTCTAAGGAAAAATATTTCAGATACCTACCTTATTTTTCGCCTCTTTGCTCGAGGACGAGCAACGTCTAAGCATGGGGGAGGAGGTAGGTACGGTGCGGTTTTAGAGTTCAAAAAGGGAGTTTTTTTTTAAAAAAAATAATATAATGATGAAAGAAAAAATTCGGCGATATACGTGACTTCCAAGGTGAAGAAAGAAAGAAAAATATATGATGAATGAAAGAAAGAAAGAAAGAAAGAAAGAAAAGAATGAGAAATATGAGAAAGAAAAAAATGTGCGTAAAGTAAACTCCCCGGTTCTCTAAGAGTGCATTCAAGGCTTCAAGTTAAAAAATCCATTCTCTTTTTCCAACCATGTGCAATCCGATAACGAGGACTTCCTTTGTGCCTCGGGATCACTCTTTGCCATTTGCACATGTCCACTCATCTAAAAGTGTGTGTATTTTTCTCTTTCCCCTCCTTGATTTAACATTATTTTCCAATGACCTTTTTGACGAGTCTCGGTAAGACCATGAGAAGCTTGTCTTGTTTTGACAACACCTCATTTATAAAATCTTGTTAGGACTAAACTTTCCCAAAGCTCCATATAAAGCCTACCACATATATATGAGAGGGAAAGGTGTAGAATATATAGGCTTGAGAGACAAGTGAGATGAGAGTTCATGAGCAATACACGAGATGATTTAAATTTGTGAATTTGGTTTAGCTTTTCTTTATCTCGTTCTTTATTTCAAAAATTCTGAGATCTATTTAAAACTTTGTGAGCATGTTAATACTTGTGGGATAAGCTTAATAAGAATCTACCCTCCGTAGAGATGAAGGCTAGTACATTATGGAACTTTAATGAATTAAAATTTTGAGAGCATTATGTTTTCTCATGTGTGATCAAGTGCAAAGTTTAAACATTGTTTGGCAATGATGATATCCATCGAAGGCTTACTCGAGGACGAGCAAGGTTTAAGCATGGGGGAGATGTTGACGGTGAAAATCCGTCAACCTAGCCATGAGTTTACCTTTGGTGTTGGCATGAGTTTTATACCTTATCCATTGGTACTAACCCCCGTGGTATAACAAGTTCACGTGTGCATGTCGGTTTTGGAGTTTAATGTTTATGCAGGGTTTTAGTGTTGAATGCAAGACTTTCGGGATAAGTTCATCAAGCACCTCATGACAAGACCTTGAAGACCCGTACAAGTCATGCAATGAAGCAAACTTAACTCCAAGAAGCCGGGGACTTGATTCGAGAAGACGACGGACTCCGGGGACCCGACCGGAAAAGTCTTGAATCTTGCAAGACAAGGAGTTGAGTCCAATTCGGAGAGAAACCGACGACATGGACCTACATGCGAAGGGGGAAACATCCGGGAAGCAAGGGAACCGACGTAGGGCAAAGGAGCCCTCGGGGCCGGGCCTAAATGGGCCCGGGCCGGCCGGCCCGATCCGGTCGGCCCGGGCCCATTTAGGGCCCAAATACCCTCTCCTTTGCCCTAGCCGCCAATCGGGCTATTTATAGCCCCCCGACCGAGAGCCACGCGAGAGAAGATTTCGTCTTCGGCCGCCGAGAAGCGAGAGAAGAGAGGGACACCATCTCGGAGAGGAGAGGGTCGAGCTAGTTGACTAGGGTTCCCCTAGCCGACGTGGGAACCTTGCACGGAAGACCACATCGGAGTTCCGGAGCTAGAAGCAAGATCAAGGAAGGATCCCGGTGGTGATCTTGTGTATGTATCATTGTTAAAGTTGAATTATCAAGTTGAATCTTTTCCTAGCGATCAAGTGTTTCCTCGAAGATTTCGTTTTTCGATCGGCTTTGCTTATTCCAATTCTATTCTCGAGATAGATTACATAGGGTGTTCTTGTAGCCGCGGTGGCTAGAGGTACACGCCGGATCTTCCGAAAGAATCTCGACTTGTCTTTTGACTCGCCCTAAACTCCCCGCATGAATAGGGATACGTTGTGACATAACGGGGGTCTCGAAAGGCGGATGTTTTCGGATTTGGACGGGAAACCACGATTTAAAGAGGCTTCTATTAAGATTCGATTTGCTACTTCTTCTCTTGCTTGGAACTTCAACAAAAGGCTTACCCCGATCCCTCTAGATCGGTTTATCTACCCAATCTTACTTTGTTTTCTCCGGTCTTTAGTAGATTAGATTCGTTTTGTGTCTTTTACTTAGATGCATTAGGGTTTCTTTTATCGAAGATTGAAGTTACTTGGCTTTAATAGATTAAGTTTTGCGTCACACATTTGTTCCACGGATTCGATACCTTGGGTTCACCACTCGAGGGAAGAAGGGTCCCTTGACTACGACGGGAGACTTGTACGCTTGCGAGTCACGAACGAACTTTGATACAATTATTAACCGTCAACGATCCTGTCCCAAAAATAGTCATCATCTCCTTGTAGTTCTCAATGGGCTTGTTTAAGAACTCAGCATCCTTTGGGTGTGCCTGGATCACAGCAACAAAAAATGAAAGGATCAGATTAACCATAACAATTAAATGGAAATAGAACAGCAATAGAATGAAAACAAGGAGCATACCTTGATGTGCCCATTGTAGTGTTCTTCCTCAAGGCTGATCATGCAAGCATCCTCATCCCAGTTGGCACCACTCAGCTCTCTAAGCTTGGACACCTTCATCCACCTCTGTCTCCACTTACGTAAGTGGTTGTAGACCTGAGTTCCAGTGACCTCATTGCCAGAGAACTCATGAAGAGCCTTGGCAACTTGGTTCAGATGCACCTCCTTAAACCCTTTGTCGGTCCTCACCCCGTGGAGATCGGTGGCAAAAGCAACAAAGGACAAAGGCAGACATGACACTAGTCCAGCGCATTGCACCCCTGCCGGGCTGGGCAGGAACAGCCTGCACTTCCTGCACCTCCTGCACCTCCTGCACCTCCTCAACCACCTCACCAACAAAGTGAACACCCTCCTCAGCCATCCCCTAATTATGTTAGTCAACCCAATGCCTCAGTTAACAAGGGACCATCATATGCAAAATGTTCATCACAACATTAAGTCCATTGCCTCACTAAAGAAACAGGAGAAAATAGGCAAATTGTTCATCACAGCATTAAGTCCATTGCCTCAAAACAGAAACAAGAAAAGAATATGCAATTTGTTCATCAACGCATTAAGCCCATTGCCTCGGTAAAGAAAGAATTAAATCATCATAGCACAATCACATAGCCTCGGTTCAATCGAATTAAATCATCATAGCACAATCACATTGCCTCAGTATAAATAGAATTAAATCATCATAGCACATGTCCTTAACCTCAGTAAATACAGAATTAAATCATCATAGCACATGTCCTTAGCCTCAGAAAATATAGAATTAAATCATCATAGCACATGTCCTTAGCCTCAGAGTTATTACATCATTTTTTCATAGCACATGTCCATAGAACACAACAACAGAACATGACAGGCACATAACACACCACACCAGAACATAATACTAAACATGATGGTTGCCCCTATTGTTCCACATAAGGTTTTCCATTTCATCCCTCCTGCTACCCCATGGAACATTGTCCACAACAGGATCCTCCACCTCACCCAGATCATTAGGTTCAGCACTATTTGGTTCCCATGTTGCTTCATCAGGAAACACTTCATCGTCCCCATGCCCAAGTATCCAATTATGGAGAATGCAACATGCAAGAACTAGTTTGACTTGTGTCTTGTAAGGATGGAATGGCTTGTTGTCAAGTATACGGAATCGACCCTTCAATGCCCCAAAAGCCCTCTCAACAGTCACTCTCAAACTAGAGTGTCTCAAGTTGAACAACTCTTTAGCATTAGTTGGATAATTTCTTCCACCATATTCATTCAAATGGTACCTAGTGGCCCGGTAAGGGGGGAGAAACCCAGGGCGGCATGCATATCCAGCATCCACTAGGTAGAATTTTCCTATAAAGTTATAGTGTGCAACCAATTAGTCCTAAAGTTTATATGCAATGGCAAAGTATGTACAACCAACAAAATGTTTTATAAGTACCTGGTGGAACCCTTAACCCATCATCTCTCTCTAAGGCATCAGCTAAAATGAGTGCATCATGAGCTGATCCCTCCCACCCCGCAAGCACATATGTGAACTTCAAGTCAAAGTCTACTGCAGCAAGCACATTTTGTGTAGTATAGTGCTTCCTACCCCTAAATGCTGCAGCAATCTTTGCTGGAACTTTAGCACGCACATGAGTTCCATCTATTGCACCAATACAATCCTACATCATACAAGAAACCATCACCATTTGTTCAAAGCAATTATAATTAAACTAGAGGTCATCCTTAACTTCATTTTACCTTGAAATATGGGTACCATCTTGGGCTATTTCTGATTTTAAGTGCTGTCTCACTTGATGGTGGTCTTATCATCTCTTCCCTAAGCTCACCAATAGCATACAACACCTCCCTGAAGTACCTACTCACAGTTTCCATAGACCTCCTAAAGTTTTGGTGGATGACCCTAAACCTTTGGTTGTGGCCTACAACATGAAGGAACATGGCAACTTGCTCCTCTACACTACTATTTATGGTGTCCCTTAGCAAACTCCTTTCCCTTAGAAGGTTGCACAAGGTGAAAAAAGGGGCTCTACGCATGCGCAACATGCTAACACATTCAGTATCATTACAGTTGTAAATTTTGTTCAGATTGGCTTGACGTTCCTCATCCATTACCAGCATGGGTGCATAAGTGATTTGAGGACGTGCACTCTGGGACACCCTAAGCCTACTCATGAAGTATGCATAAATGACAGCAACAAAAGCAGCAGCTTGATTCACAAGCATGCGCCTCTGGTCGACCGGATCCATCTATGACAGAACAAGAAACCACAATAAGTGCTAGTGCTACTACTAAACAAATATCATGAACTAAGGACTTGTGCTCAGTTATCAAATTTTTATATCTATAAACAAATCATCACTGGCCATAAGACATGTGCTTAGATATCAAATTTTTTATGTATAAAACAGATTATCACTGGCTATAAGACATGTGCTCAGATATCAAATTTGTTTATGTATAAACAGGTCATCACTGGCTATAAGACATGTGCTCAGATATGATTTTTTTTAAAGTACAAACAGATCATCACTGGCTATAAGACATGTGCTCAGATATCAAAATTTTTATGTATAAACAGATCATCACCGGCTATAAAATATGTGCTCAGATTCGTATCAGCAAAAACTTTGCTCAGTTCTTTGTTTCCGCAGACAAATCATGCAAATCATCGTACAGTTCATCACATCCGCATACAAATGAACCAAAACACATCGCACGGTTCATAATATCCGCAAACAAATGAACCAAAAAACGCACAGTTCATAATATCCGCAAACAAATGTACCAAATAAACCGCATAGCTCATAATATCCGCAAACAAATGACCGCACAGTTCATCATATCCGCGCACAGTTCATATCCGCAAACATCACACCAGGGAGCACCAGAGGGAAATAGAACAGGAAGGAGAGGGGGAAATATTCCTCGTTACCACAGTGTCCTGAGCAACAAGGATAGAGAGAATCCCAACTTCAACAGATCAGTGAGAAAGACCGCAGATCTACAGAGAAAGGAAATGAGTTAGTGTCATGTTAGATTCAAAGAAACGGCAGATCTACGAAGGAGAAATGTTAGGGTCATGTTACTTGCCTTTTACCTTCGCCCCAAGCAGCACAAATCACTTTAGAACCCTAAAGAAAACCAAATCACTTTAGAACTGTCAGATATACAAGGGGAAATAGCAGATCTGCAAGGGATTTCAGGTTACCTGCTTCGAATCTCACCGACCCCCAACGAATCGACCCCCAAACCTGCACAAAATCAAGATGGAGGGAGAGGTTAGGTCATCACAGAGCTCGGGAAAGAAGCGGAGAGGAGAGGAGAAGAAGGGGAAAGGGAAGAGCCTTCACCTCCTAGCACCGGCAATGGAAGCGGAGAGGAGAGGAGAGCTCGGAGCGGAGAGGATGAGAGCACGGGTGAGAAAGGGGGCGGCGGCGGCGGGAGTGACGATGTATAGGCGGCGGATGGCAGCGAAGAGGAGAGGAGAGCTCGGAGCGGAGAGGATGAGAGCACGGGTGAGAAAGGGGGCGGCGGCGGCGGGAGTGAAGATGTATAGGCGGCGGATGGCAGCGGAGAGGAGAGGAGAGCTCGGAGCGGAGAGGATGAGAGCACGGGTGAGAAAGGGGGCGGCGGCGGCGGGAGTGAGGATGTATAGGCGGCGGATGGCGCGAAGGGGAAGCGGTAACCCTAACCCTTCCCGCCTTTCTCCCCGCCTTCCCGCCTCCACCGCGGGAGCCGATTTTTATGGCCCCGCGCGCTCGCTCGTGGCCCGCGCGAGCCAGGCCGCCAAAAACGCGTTTCATTTTCGTTTCCCGGCAGCCAGGCTCGGCTGGGCCTTTTGCACGCGTCGGGCCAGGCCCAGCACCGGATGCAGGCAACCAAACCTACCAAAGTTGCATACCACGGGCCAGGTTGGGCCATATGCAACTAACCAAACAGACCCTAATGTCTTCTTCTCAAGCACAGCACGGACGGGAGGTAGTGTGTGGATTGTGGCTTGTGGGAGTGGAACTGTGTAGGTGTATATCTTTAACCTAATAGACCCTAATACCAGCACAATACAATCAGCGCATTTATTTGTTTCTCAGACTAACAGATTTGTCTTCCTCAAAACTAATCATCCTCGATCTAATTAGTCGGACGACCAGCTGTCTAGTTGTCCAAGTCGGCTCGTTGGTGTTGATTGGTACGAGTTGAGTGATAAAGGCGATTAATCAAGATTACTCCTAGTTGTGATTAATTAGGTGATTTAAAAATATAATGTTACCAATAAATTATTGGTCGCAACAAATTTATATGAGGAGGTTGAGGGAGAATAAAAAGTAGAGGAAAGAAGAAAAAATGGAGGGAGATCAGAGGAGGCCCCGGCCCCTTCAATTCTATTATGCATGAGCACCACTGCGCGCGCACGCACACACAATGTAATAATTATGTTTAGATTACGTGTAGAAAACATATAACATGATTCTGGATTGGACCGGGATACTGTAACATTAGCCATTTAGCCTAATGAAGGAGGTTAAATGAGATTTTCTTTGTTTTGGTACTTCATTATCAAGGATGGATCCTAAGTTAGGATTTGGAAAGCCATATGCTTGGAAATAAGACCTTATTACGTGAACAGTATTCTTCTCTATATAATATAGCCCGCACAAACAAGATATTGTTGCAGAGGTACGAGGTGTTACTCCACCTAATCTTTCATGGCATCGAGACCTAATAGGCCAAAAATTAGTTGAGTGGAACAATCTTTTGTCACGTCTTGCTAATGTTGTGCTGAGCCAAGATGAGGATAAATTTTGTTGGAATCTACACCCTAATGGGCAATTTTCGGTAAAATCTCAATACTATATGGCCTTGATCCATAGAAAGATCCCCAGTATAAACAGACGAACCTGGAAAATGAGAGTTTCTTTAAATATCAAGCAACTCCAACATTTTCGTATAATTTGTTTCCCAAATCTTGCATTTTGACAACTCCCTAAATGTTATGGCAAAGATAAAAAGTGTCCATCTCCAACAATTCCCTATAATTCACTTGCTAAAAAGAAAACTTAGACCCACATTGCTATGTTTTCCGGTGATCTCCTGCCGTCCTCGCGCCAAAATGTTTTTGCCATGATCTCCCGGCACTACGGGAGAACCGAAATTCCCCGAGTGGCAAACTCTTCCCCGAGTGCCAAAAATCAGGCACTCGGGAAGCCAATCTTCCCCGAGTGTTGCACTCGGGGAAGAGGGTTTTTTTAAAAAATAACAAAATTCTTCCCCGAGTGTTGCACTCGGGAAGAGGGATTTTTTTTTAAAAAAATCTTCCCCGAGTGTTGCACTAGGAGAAGAGGATTTTTCCAAAAAAAAGGACGGCACTCACGGTGTTAAATCTTCCCCGAGTGTTAGGACAGCACTCGGGGAAGGCTTCCCCGAGTGTGTGATTTTTGACACTCGGGGAAGACATCTTTCCCGTGAAAGGCATCCCCGGAGGTTCTCCCCCGAGTGTTGCACTCGGGGAAGGGCTTCCCGAGTGTTTTTCCTCTTCCAGTGCCAGATGCAGTCTCCCGTAGTGTGGCCGTCGCCCTCGCGCCACGTCAAACGTTGCCGCCGCGAGCTCCTGGCCGTCCGCGCGGTGCCCTCTGCCCTGCAAGCCAGCGTTTTTTCTTCCTCCCGCTGGCCATCACCATCCCAGGCAGAAGTTTCACAATTTGCAATTTCGATATGCACCATGCACGGCCAGCGATAGGAGCATGTTTTAATTGCATACTTGGAGAATATTTAAGTGCAAATAAATGCCAGATGTCAATACAAATAATGAGATCAATCATCAATGGCCATCAAGAATGCATCTACTACAACCCTAGTAGGCTAGTAGCAGCGCGCCCTTGCACGTGCTAGCAGCGGCAACAACTTTGCCCTAGCAGCGGTGAGTTGGTGACCTTGCACAGCAGCGGTGGCCTAAACCCTATCGATCGAGCAGCAGCCCGGCGTCGACCCTACCGAGCAGCAGCCCTGGCGTGAACCCAAACCCTAGCGATCAGCAGCGAGCACTATGTAGCGATCTAGGCCCTTTCGCACCTTTGGTAAGGGTGTGTTTCACTGATAAATGACAACCATATGCTTGTGACTAACCTTTGTTTTGAAGCGGATTTCTATTTGGGTTATTGTCACGAGTATTGAATGGAATGAGACCCCTCAATTTGAATTTATGGGCTCAATCTGGTCGAAGACTGCAAGGCTAAGGACTTTGTTAGTTCCAAGTGTCGCAAAGGAGACGAAGGACACTTGGATTACTAGTTTGTAGTTTCGACTGTACTATTAAGAGGGGTTCGCACACTAGTAGCTTGACCATGCACTCAAAAGCCATAATTTATGCACACTCATGTTCCTTGGATCATATCTAGCTCAGAGAGTTCATGGAAGCAAGGTTGAAGCAAAAGAATCGACAGAAAACTCAAGGCGCTGAATTGGATGAGTTGAAATCAACTTCATAGCGTCGGATGATCCGACGCCAAACATTTAACACGCGTCGGATGAGTTCTGCAGCCAACTGGTTCAAAACGGACCGCCGGATGAACCGACGGTACAGGCATCGGTTCATCCAACGCCTTAGGGTTTGGCTACGTTCTGGTCAAGGGTCTGGGCTCAAGCATCGGACGATTCGACGCCTTGACCATCGGTTCATCCGACGGTTGCATTTAAATTCAACAGAGACGCGCCAAGACTTCTGCTTCAGCACCGGATGATCCGACGCTTGGATGGTGCTCACAGCGGTTCATCCGACGGTTTGTTTCAAATCATACAGTACCGCCCCGAGCGGGGTGCCTTCAAAGACCGGATGATCCTATTGACGCAAAATGTGCACTTAGCGCCGGACACACACAAGCAAGCCGAACAAGCCGGCTTCATACGCGCAAAGAATCACGAGACGTGCTGTCAATTTTCCCCCGAAAATTAACAAAAGAGAAAATAGTTAGATACCAAAGCTTGGAACTTGCCGGTGGTACCGCAGGCAGTTCCATATTTACAACCACGAAGCCGGTAAGACGACACATAGCTATGGAAAGCTATCTACCAACAAATTGACACCATTCGAGAGCTTAAAGAAAGAAAAAGTAACATAGCCGAATGGATGACGTAAGCACGACGGCGATCGGTCTTTGTTTAGGCAAAGATGCATGTACATAAGATCGCGACCGATTCCCATGATGATCAACATTAGATAAATAAATGAAGTAAAGCACGAATATAAACATGTAATGAACAAGCATGCATAGATCCAAAGCACTAGTCTACCGCATCTCTAGGTACTTTAAAATCCGTCGGTACGATGCCAAACAAATCTATCCACCGCATGATACAACTTGCATGGGGATCGCACCACTTTCCACAAATAGATCTATCCACCGCATGATACGGTCTAAATATGGAAAGCTAAAAGCATACATTATTTAAAGCATGAATTACACACGTGTTCTACTCGTGAGAAACA
Organism: Cenchrus americanus; assembly: GCA_947561735.1. NCBI lineage: Eukaryota > Viridiplantae > Streptophyta > Magnoliopsida > Poales > Poaceae > Cenchrus > Cenchrus americanus. The sequence goes on along the minus strand of OX387242.1, from coordinate 37,642,576 downwards.
TAACCGAATACGGCCGAATGTACCGATTCGAGTGGTCCGTGAAGAAGGAATGAACATTACCAAGTAAAATAAATCTATCGATTGATTTGAAATCTAATCCACCGGATGACTAGCTCCAAAGCAACCCAAAAACCTGCATCTACCGCGTGATACTCGGCTCTTTCAAGATTTATACAAATGTTGGCAAGCTTGAACCCGCAACACGTAGCAACCTAGATCGATTCGGTTTCGGCTATCCAAAGAGCACGCGATCCACGTGTTGAAATAACCCAAAGCACGAACTCGACTCGCATAAGGATCACCAAAAGGTAAAAGCCGATCCAAACTCATCTAGATTGGGCAAAGAGGTGTTACATGAATTTAAACGTAAAGCAAAAACTCAAAGCAACACGAGGTAACTTAATGAATCTATTGGATCTTGCCAAAATCCAATAGAGCCGATAACTAGCTTCAAGCCGGATCTTAGCCTACCGCATGGCTCATGACCTAACAAGAAACCTTCTTGAACCAAGCTTGAATCTACCGCATGACACGAAGCATGGTATCAAGACTACTTGCATCGATCTAAATCCACCGCATGATAGTAGATATGATACAAGGTTGCCGGTACTCACGGAGGTCGACGGATCGATGAACCCTCTCGAAGAACTCGACGACACGACAAATGGACTCTAGGGTTTGGCGTATGGCCGGTTTGTATTGAAGAATGATTGTGTTCGTTACATACATTCGGGGCTCATATTTATACCGCCAAGTACAACTTCGAATGGATTTGTTGCCTAACTTATCTCTAAGCTTGATCGCCTATCCATCCATTCGTCCTTCCCCGCTTGAGCCACGTCACCGTCCAATCCCGCGAAATCGGCTTAACCGTTCCCTTGCCGAACGGAAGCGGACGGCCGACCGCGGATCTTTCTCCGCCGAATACATCCGAAAAAACCTTTCCTTCCACCCGTACGGACTTCGATCGAGCCGGACCCACAAGTCGGACTCCTTACCAAATTTTGGTGTTAACACATGCCCCTTCAATTGCGGGATAAAAATGATTTTGTTCCGGAATTGACTCCACCACAAACATTCTCAAATCGAATCTGTCAACACCGCTCTCTCTCTTCGCAATCCGCCGGAATCCACGTCCGGATCCAAACCCTAGATCCCCTTGTTCCGAGTTCAAATCCCCAATGGCGGCCCAAAACCAAGCTGCTCAGGTAAAATTTCCCTCCCGTAAGCTTCAATCGGCATTTAAGTTTCAATTTTACCTGAGATTTCTTTTCCGCTTTCCTTCAGGAGCCTTCCACTGAGCTTTTGATTCGCACCGAGGCCAATTCAAGATCTTACTACCTTGGTCCTGTCGGAAACCCCGATCCTCGAGATTTCATCGCGGCTGAATCTCAAAGGATCCCTTTCAAAGCGGCTCTGTCCCCACCCCCTCGGTGGCAAGATGCTTTCAAGAACTGGCCTTTGCCTCCAATCGCGGTCGGAAAAATTGGTACCGGAGGATTCTTGCGGACAAGAGTGCCGGGACCCAAAATCGGGATACCCTTCGCATTGCTCGGTGCCGGAGTTATCTTTAGCCGAGACCCCCAAGAATGAAGACCTCCCGATAGTAGCTTGTCATTTTTGGTCAAACAACGGGTCAACGCTTTCCTCTTTGGCCACGGCCCAATGTCTCCAACTCCGGCCGATGTGTATATGATCACCGGCCTTGACATTACGGGATTCACTCAACCCCGGGATTTCAGAAGTTCCTCACGACAAATAGGGGTGAAACCAGGGAGCGGATACAAGAACTATATCTTGAACCATATGAAGGACGGCCCCCTTGGTGAAATTGAATACAGGGCATTTCTGAACATGTGGCTATGCAGGTTCATCTTCTGTGGTAAAGCCAATGAGCCTACCCTGAATCACATCGCAATGGCTTCTCAACTGGTCAGTGGCAACCGTCTCCCCCTCGGGAAATTTCTCCTAGGCAGTGTGTACTATATGCTTCATCAAACTGTCACCCGCATGTACACCACCGGAGAATTGCATGTGTCAACGGTCCTTGGTGGTTTGTTCAAATGTGGCCGCAGCTACACATGCATCGCATTGTTGGTGTTGATTTGAACACCGGCTCTTCCCTTCATCCAATCATCCCGAAGGGGAACCCCCCGGCCACCGCAGGATGCCAAACTTATGGAGAAGCTGCTTCAACTGTTCTTATTCAACGGGATATCAAAGGTTTCCACAATCCTCTCTCGGCTCCCTTATCCGGATAATGACAATTTGACTTTCCCTTGTGAATTCTCTTTTGAAACCGGACGCCAAGATGGGAGATTCCTAGAAATCCTCAATATCATAATCCGCCCATGCATTCTCGCCACCGAATTCAATGGAGAAAGGTCGACCTATAGTACTTATGAATATTATCGGCCCAATGTAATGGCTCGGCAACTTGGGTGTGGCCGGATGCCCCCAAGATCGTTTCTCGCATGAATTCCTCAAGCCCGGAGAGGAAATCAAAGAACTCATGCACGAGCGACGAGAGTCTTCCATTATGTGTGTAGTCCCACCTGTCTACACCTGGCCTTTTGTACCCATAACAATAGCTCACTCCACCTTTAACTCCCCGGTGGCAAGAATTCCATGATCATATCTTCGGTGAGCACCGTACACTCGTTACGTGCGAGTTGACGCCTCGATTTTTAGCCAACTTCGAGGTAACATGATTAAACCATTGAATCAAACATTTCCTCTTCTTTTCCTCTTTCGGCCTTGATTTGCTCCCCGAAGAAATCATCGGGACCGAAGACGTGCCTGAGTACATCTCCTCCGATTCCTCCCTCGAAGCAGAGAATGCCACGCCCGAACGAGGACCAGCCATCAACTGCGCCGCCGCGTTCGGCACCTGGAGCACGGCCTCAGGGACATCACCGCTCGTTGCCAAGCCGAACGCGAGCGTCGCATGGCTCTGGAGGCACTAGTAGGGGGTAAATGTTTCTGACTTCTTCTTGACTTCGTGCCCACATCTGGATTTCTTGCCCCTAACACCCATACCTCTCGTTTCGGATGTCTCGACGGTACAACAACTCGAAAGCGGCTTGGGACGACTTGGTGGAGGCCGCAAATCATGTTCACCCCCGTGCATTCCAAGTTGCCGTCACGGTGGTCTTGGAGCAACCGAAGAGGGAGCAAGCTTGAAGAAGCAAAGAAAAGATTGAATCATAGTTTCGCTTCTTTCTCCACGCCTTCTGCTTCCCACCTCCTCGTAGTCTAGATCACCGTGGTCGTTGGATGTAAACCCGCAAGAGGCGGTTGTAAAGTAGTTTGGTGCTAAGGGCAATGCATCTAGGCACCGGCCATTTCTCCCTGTTTGTGTATTTTGTTCGAAGGCGACCTCGCTCTTGAGCGCCGACTATCTCTTGTGTCGGATGCTTGTAATCCCATTACCGGTGATCATCGGTCAATTTCAATACTAGGATAATATTTCTTCAAATATCTTCCATTTATTGCAGCGGAAAATTCCTCTCCTAGTAAAGTTTTCAATATGTATGCGTTACCAGGGACGCATCTGACCACGCGAAAGGGCCCTTCCCGCTAGGGGACCATTTGCCGAATTTATCGTATTTAGTTCCAATCGGCAATAACGCTTTCCAAACCAAATCACCTTCGCAAATTGCCTGACTTTTACTTTCTTGTTATAGTACTTGGCAACCCGCAGTTTGTTCTTCTCAATGTTTTCCAGGGCCCTAAGACGGATCATGTGTAAATCCTCTAGCTCGTCCATCATTAGGCCACTGTAATCCTTGGAGCTCAAATCTTTCCCGTAACACAATCCTCCTTGAATCCGATTGCATTTCCCAAGGTAGAACCGCATGATGCCCGTAAACCAATTCGTAAGGAGAAGTCTTTGTAGCTCCATGAGGGGCCATTCGGTAAGCCCATAATGCTTCACTGAGTACCGAATGCCATCTCCTTGGCTTCTGATCGATCTTCTTCTGTATTAGCTTGATCATGATCTTATTAGAAGCCTCTCGCTTGACCATTAGCTCCGGGCATAATAGGGAGAAGAGTTAAACAATTTGATTCCCCATGCTTTCGGCAAATTCTTCGAACTCCGGGGACACGAATTGAGCCCCTTGATCGGTTGTGATGGTCCGAGGGATCCCAAATCGATAGATGATGTGCTCCTTGACAAATTCAACCATGTTTTCTCGACGTCACCTTTTCAAAGGGATTGCCTCAACCCATTTAGTAAAATAATCTGTAGCCAAAAGCACAAACTTATGCCCCTTGCTAGATGGTGGATTAATCTGGCCAATCAAGTCTATACCCCAGCCCCTGAATGGCCATGGCTTGATGATGGGATTCAATGCTGATGCAGGGACCCTTTGAATATTTCCAAACCTTTGGCAATCCTGACATCCTTTGTAATACTCAAAGCAATCCTCTAATATCGTCGGCCAAAAGCACCCAGCTTGCCTGACAACCCATTTCATGCGGTAGGCCGATTGGTGTGCTCCGCATATCCCATCATGCACTTCGCTCATCATCTTCTTCACTTCCTCCGGACCCGTGCATCGTAACAGCACCCCGTCTAATGATTTGTAAAACAAATTGTCATCCAGAAGAACGAATTTTATGGCCTTGTACCGAGCTTCCTAGAGACTTTTCGGGATGGATCCTTCAAATAGTCGACGATCTCTTTTCTCCAATCATCCTCCGCCAGATCCGTCCCTAGTGCACACATATCTGCAGCAAACGCGTCTTGGTTCTCTTTGTAACCCGAGGCGCTCTGAGCCAACCTATTTGCTTCTTTGTTATGTTCCCTAGGAATATGCTGTAGAGTTACCAACGGAAAGCTCTTCAAGATTTCCCTGCATTCTTCATAGTAACTCCTCAGTGCTTCACTTTTGCATTCGTATTGGCCGTTCAATTGCTTGATCACCAGCTCTGAATCTCCATAAACCTCAACTGAAACGGCCCCGGCTTATCTCAAATATTGAAGCCCTCGAAGCAGTGCCTCGTACTCGGCTCGATTGTTTGTAACAATTGGTCGTATAGGGATGGCAAATTCAAACATCTCACCCCTAGGCGAAATTAGTAGAATCCCTACTCCCCCACCTTTACCACATGATGATCCATCAAAAAAATAAAGCCCAAGGGGTAATTTCAAGCGGATCAATTGACGGATCGCGATGTTCGGTTATAAAATCGGCAATGATCTCGACCTTTGATAGCTTTTGCCGATTCGAATTTCAACTCGAATTCCGATAAAGCCAAAATCCATTTGCCAATCCCCGCCGTTCAAACTTGGCATAGATAACATATGTTTTATTACATCAAACTTGGAATACACAGGCATTCGGCATTCAATAAGTAGTGCCGAAACTTTGTACACGAGTAGTATACGCACGTACACGGCTTCTCTACGGCCGAATACCCGGTCTCGGGATCAAGTAATTTTCGGCTAAGATATGCTACTACCCGTTCCTTCCCTTCGAATTCTTGAATAAGGGCCGATCCAATGGTTTGGGTATCGGCCGCCACGTACATCTTGAAAGGCTTATCCACCTAGGAGGGACCAAGATCGGTGGTTCCTTCATGTATTGCTTGATCTCATCGAAAGCCTTTTGTTGTTCGTCGCCCCATGTGAATTTCTGATCCTTCTTTAGCTTCAACGAGGAGAGAATGGCAAAACTTTTCGTGACAAATTTGAAATGAATCTCCTCACGAAGTTAATTTTGCCGAGCAGTGATTGTAACTCCTTGAGATTAGTTGGCGGAACGACTTCATCGATGGCCTTCATGCTCTTCTTGCCAACTTCAATCCCCCCTTCGTGGACCAAGAATCCCAAGAACTCTCCAGCTGATACCCCAAAAGCGCACTTATTTGGATTCATCTTTAAACCATGCTTTCGGGTACACTCCAAGGTCCTTTTCACATCTTTCAAATGTGTGTCATGACTTAGGGACTTGATCACCACATCATCAATGTAAATTTCAACAACTTTGTCGATCAACTCGTGAAAGATGTAATTCATGGCTCGCTGATAAGTTGCACCGGCATTCTTCAATCCAAAAGTCATGACTATCCATTCAAACGAGCCTATATGACAGGGGCATCCGAAGGCCGTCTTCGATATATCTTCTATCGCCATGAAAATTTGGTTGTATCCCGCATTGCCGTCCATGAAACCGATGACCTTGTGCCCGGCAGCGCGTCAACCAACAAATCGGCAATAGGCATGGGGTAACCATGCATCGGAGTAGCTCGTTCAAGTCCCCGAAATCTATGCGGACCCTCATTTTTCCATTCTTCTTGTAAACAAGGGACAATGTTAGAAATCCACTCCGCATATCCGCATGGCCGAACGAAGTTTGCATCAAGTAATCTTTCAACTTCTTTCTTCACATCGGCCAATACCTCATCCTTGTAGATTTTCCGGGGTGGTTGCTTGTACGGTTTGAAACCGCATTTGATGGGCAACCTATGCTCAACGATGGAACGATCCAGTCCTGCATCTCCGAATAATCCCGTGCGAAGCAATCTCTATATTCCTTGAGCAACTTGATTAATTCCTCCCCGAAGTCCGGTTGCAAGTCCGCGCCGATGAACGTCGGCCTTGGCTTATCACCGCTTCCAATGTCAACTTCTTCTAATTTATCGGCCGACATAAATCCTCGCCCCAACTTGCCATCGTTGCCATCGACGGGGTTCTCCATTAAAAATTACTATAAGAGCCGATCGCTTGAATCGGTACTGTTGATCGCTCGCCGATGTGTTCAACAGACCTTCTCCCCGCCCTTTCCCCCGAGAAACAATCAATGCCTTGGTATTCCCGCAAAGTCGGTTCCATGTTCGCAACGCTCACGGAGTCATCTCGCTTGGACGACCTCAATATCATCATCCACCCACCGGATAAGCCGCCGATGCATGGTGGATGGGACGCAACGCAATTGGCATGAATCCAGATCCCGTCCAAGCAATAGGCCGTAGGCTCCTTTACCTTCGATAACAAAGAAGGTCGTGAGCGATGTCTTGGACCCGATCATCGCATCCACGTGAGCGCATCCCTTGGTGTCCGAAGGATTCCCGGCGAAATCGTTCGCATTATGCTTGTAGGCGTCGGATCGCTAGGGCCCATGCCAAGTTTCCTCGAAGGTGGTGTACGGCATTACGTTGACCGCCGCTCCACCGTCGACAAACATCTTGGTCAATGGCTTGCCATTGACATATCCCCCTCAAGTTACGGCGACCTCATGTGTCGATTTTTGGCCGGGTTTGTCGAAGATGGCCTCGCTTGGCTAGCACCGACCGCGCCATCATCCCCTCGATCCGCTCATCATCTAGGGACGCCTCTTCCCGCACAACCCGATTAGCAGGAGCCATAAACTCATTTGGCGAGAAAATATACCATGCATGTTGGAGCCGAACGCTTTTACCATTCGGGCAGTTGATCCTTCTGACGCCACACCCGCCTTGTTTGGATCCCGGCCCCCTCGCCTCGCGGTTCCTCAAGCGCCGAACCCGTCTCTTTTGACTCTACCTTAGGCCGCGGGCACCATTGCCCCTTCTCGCCGCATGTACTCGTCCTCGTCATCTTCTTGATCGGCCCACCTTAAATCGGCTTGCCTTTTCCGGGATGATCAATGATTTCAATTTTTTGGCGTCGATCCTCGTTAGGATGGACCCTTCCAATTCTCTCATGGACGGATCGACGATTGGCGCTCTCCCCGCTCCGTACTCAAAATATCCGTCACCGCATTCGGGGCGCTTCCTCGCCGTGGGCGGCTTCAAACCCTCGTTCCAACAATGCCCGAAGAACGCACATCCCCGCGTGCGCGCACTCTTGCTCGCGCGTGTATTGCTCCGTGTCTCTTCGTGTGCCTCTTCTTCGGCTCGCGCTTCTCCTCCTCGTATCTTCGCTTCGGTAGCGCTCTTTTTCCAACCGGCGCCGCCACTTGTTGAGGAGGATGCGCGTGGTCACCCGAAGGATCGGATGGCAACTAGAGAGGGGGGGAGTGAATAGGAGCCAGTAAAAATTTTTCCAAAAGAACCCGGCCTATACCCTAGTCAAACCCCGGTCACACGCGAGCGATGGATCGAATCACACACCAATCGCCAAGACCACGAGGTTATGGATCAACCTCTAGTCCTAGGAATGATTCCTTGAAGCACACGCGGAAGCACTAGAAAGGGAAGGGAGGAATCGAACCAAGAAGCAAGGCGCACATGCTCGCGGACCGTCCGACAGAGGGGCGGACCGTCCGCGCAGCCTCGCGGACCGTCCGACCCGAAGCCGCGGACCGTCCGCGACAAGACCGCGGACCGTCCGGCCCAACACCGCGGACCGTCCGTTAAAGCACACCGAACCACCGAAGCGACCGGGGAAAACGGACCGTCCGCCAAGACCGGCGGACCGTCCGCGCCACCCACGGACCGTCCGCTACTCGAGCGCGGACCGTCCGCAAACCGGCTGCAACCAAAACCAAAAGCCAAACCGGATCGAAAACAAGCACGCGCAAGAACACGACGAACACGCGACGAACAGAGCCACCGCGTGGACCGTCCGCGACCACCCCGCGGACCGTCCGCGCCGCGCGACGAACACGAAAACCCACGACCCCGAAAGTCAACTCCCCCAAATCATCATCGGATTTCCCAAACAATTGAAGATGTGGAGACAAGGGTTTGGGGACTTGAAAAGCGTCACACAAGGATGCTATAGCCCAAAAATCTCGCCTCCTAACTCCCTAAATCACCGGGAATCGCGAATACTTTGAACACCACCAAAAACTGGAGCACCGAACGAAAAACTTCGAATCGAAGTGGTTTCCGGCGTTTGAGGGCACAAGATCAATCACAAAGATGCACGAGACATCTATCCATGTTTTCCTCAAAGAAATTCGGGGAGAAACCCACTCAAATCCGCGGAAACACACCGGGAACAAAAGCACGAAAACAAGCACAAAAAGGCCACGAAAAACAACCCCGAATCTTCTATACAAACCAGGAAAGATTCACAAGGTCTAGCATGCCGCCCTAGCATCCATCCCTCTCAACAAATCTCTCATGAAGCTCTCATGCTAGCCTAGAGAAAATTGAAGGAAAAATAGCTACGAAAATGAGAAATGGGAGGGAGGAAATGAAACCCTAAGTCGCGGAGAGAGCCGGCCATCCACACACACTCATGGCTTATATATCAGGTCCCGCCGGAGTGGTAAATGACTCGACTACCCCTAACTTAACTACTGGCGATACAACCCACGTAGGGGCATTTAGGTAATGTTTGTGGGTCTTGCCATCGGATGGCCACGCCTTTGCCGCACCCCGCGTCCTCCCGACGCAAGCCATGCGATCCCGCCGCGTGTCCTCCGCTTCGAAGCTTTCCGACACGCCCGGATCCCATCTCCGTCGTGTTGGGCCCTCGGACTTGGTTTTGAGGCCCAAACCAAGAAACCGTCCGCCGATGGTTTTGTGGGCAAACCACCAAACCCCGCGTGCTCGGTCCGGCCTCCCGCCAAACCACTTGACTTGACCGCCACCGTGCACCGGCTCGCTTGTCCATGACTTCGTCTTCTTGCTTGTGTCACCACGATGTGACCCGCACCCGGGCCCCGCCGTCCACCGGTCCCTCGAACCGAGCCTACTTGTCTCTCCATCTCCCGGAGGCCCCTCAAGGCCGAAGACCTTTCACGCCCGTTCTTCACCTGCAACAACACGAACTAGGCCGCAGCCTACACCTGCGCACTAAGCCAAGAGTCGGGCCCAACACCCGTTGTCAATCACTCATCACTGAGGAGCGGTCATCCATCGACCACTGGGACGCTCCTGGTCCTCAATCTCCCCCTTGATGAGTGCATTGACAACACACAACGCGAAATGAAATTCAGAGAAAAAGAGAAAGAAAGAAGAAAGAAAAACAAAGAAGCTCAACTCATGACCAAAACCAAAGAAAGGCAAAGAAAGGTCACAAGCCAAGCAAAGCACAAAATCCACACCGAAAACAGCAAGAAAGCTCCCCCTGAACAAATGCAAGCTCCCCCCCGAACATGTGGATGCACACATTCCAAATTTCAGCTCACCTCTTCGAATTGATTTTCATTAAGATCACCTCTTCTCCCCCTTGTTGACAATGTATGAATCAAGGTGAAAATGCAAAATGCAAAGCAAAGCATATAAACATCTACATGAGCTTCTCAAATAGGCCAAATCTAGTGTCAAAGGCTAAAAATGAGACAAAGATCACACATAGGAATCACAGCATAGTCAAAGCATTGCCACAAGTAATATATGAAAATATAAGCATGTGACAAAGCAGAATTTTCTCGATTGAGCAATTTTACCAAAAGAAAGCTCGCTTCACATGTAAAAGCCTATCCATGTCACACTTGAGCCACAAACATGCATACCACTCAAAGATCATACAAGGATATCAAATTCTCAGCAAAAGATCATGGCAAACACCCATAAAGCAAAGCATGTCATGTCAAAGCTCATGAGCCATGTGTCCACTTCGGGAGACTTCTCCACTGGTGAACATCATGCAACATGTTTTGCACCCATATGTGAAAGATAAGACATTTTTAGCATAGACATGATGGATGGAGCATTTTTTCAAGCAATATACACTTCTTTTCATGATTAAATCATTTCATGGTACATGAAGTGCCTTTGCGGCAAAAAGAAGCTTATGCTCCCCCATGAATGCAACATAGGCTAAACATTCACAATGATATTCGGCCTTTGGCCCAAATGCAAGAACAAGGCATCCAAGCACAATCTAAGTATGAAAAGCACATTTAGACCAAACTGTGACATGGATACACAACTACACACGAGAGGAGCATATTTCATTAACAATTAGTCAAGATTAGCATTTATTTCAAAAAGGGCTATCTCACCACACATATATCTCAAATATTCCAAGAGCATAGCCTCACATCACCATTTCTCCACACATATGACCAAAATCTCACAAATAGCCAAAGAAACTCAAATATGACATATGAAAGAAGCTCATCATCCTAAAATGCAATATGATACAAATGCAACATGGTATATGACAAGATGGCTATCCTACCATGGTTTATACATCAAGCAAAGCATGTATATACATCAAAGTAAAACATGGTATGATACATATGGTACAAGAGAAAATCCCCCAAGAATCAACTAGAAAGGGCAACAAACCCCAAGTTCCCCCCGCAAGCGCACAAAAGTAGCTTGGTCGAGAGGCTTTGTAAAGATGTCGGCTAGCTGATCTTGGGTAGGGACATGGCTCAACACAATGGTTCCTTTCTCCACATTGTCCCTCAACAAAATGATACCTCACTTCTATGTGTTTGGTTCCGGAGTGAAGCACTGGGTTTTTGGCTACGCTTATGGCATTGGTGCTATCACAAAGAAGTGGGATGCTCGGGTGCACTCCTCACCAAAGTCTCTCAAAGTGTATGAAATCCACAACAATGGGAACAACAACTCGCGGCGCAACATACTCCGCCTCGGTGGTACGCGAGCTACACTAGACCGCTTGCGGGAAGACCATGAGACCAACGAAGAACCAAGAAACCGGCAAGTACCGAAGTAGACTTCCTCTCGACTCGACAACCAAGAAAATCCGCATCGGAAAAACCATGAAGAGAAAGAGTCGAGGAGGACGAATACCAAAGGCCAAGACCAGGGGCGGATCGTAGGTACCGAAGATCCTCTTGACGGCCCGTCGATGTGATGTCCTCGGCAAAGCCCGAAAACGAGCGCACGGACACACGCCGAACCGTATGTCCGGCCTCGTCGCCGTCAAGTAGATGAGGGAGCCGATCATGCTACCGTACTCCCGCCGGTCCACCGGTTCTCCGTCCTCATCCGCATCCAAAGTGGCCGTACTCCCCATGGGAGTCGACATCGGCTTCACATCTTGCATCCGGAACTTCCTCGCATGTCTTTTGTGTACTTGGTTTGGTGCACGAATGTTCCATCCTTCACTTGCTTGATCTCGCGCTCCGAGAAAATACCGCAACTCGCCCATCATGCTCATCTCGAACTCCCCGCTCATCTCATCCGCAAACTTGGCAACAAGGTTATGTGACGAGCCACCAAAGACAATGTCATCCACGTATATCCGAACAATCAACAAGTCATTTCCATGCTTGAGGAGAAACGAGTCCTATCCACGGTACCCATCACAAACCCTCTCGCTCAACGAAAAAACCTCTCAATCTCCCATACCAAGCACGGGCGCCCTGTTTCAACCCATACGAGCCCTTTTCAACCCGTATACCCCGTGTGGGTACAGCTCGCTCTCAAACCCGTGTGGTCGCTTCACATACACCTCCTCCTCTATGACCCCATTCGAAAAGCACTCTTCACGTCCATCCGAAACAACTTGAACCCTTTAGCCACGGCAAAGGCTAGAAGGATCCGAATTGCCTCAAGACGGGCCACGGGAGCAAAGGTCTCCTCATAGTCGATCCCCTCCTTCGACTAAACCCTTGAGCAACAAGTCCGGACTTGTTCCTCGCAACCATCCCATTCTCTCCCTCTTTGTTCTTCCAAACCCACTTGGTTCCTATGGGATGACAATTTGGAGGTGGTTCAACTAACTCCCACACTCGGTTCCTCTCAAAGTTTTCCAACTCCTCATGCATAGAATTGACCCGGTTTGCATCGGATAAAGCATGTCCAATGTCCTTGGGCTCAAAAGTGGCAACAAAAGCAAGATGAGCAAAATGAGAGGAATTCCCGGACCTCGACCGTGTAGTGCGTTCATCGAGGTTCCCAATGATCTTCGACAGGGGATGCACTTCTTGAATCCACCGGGGAGCCTCACGCCTCGAGACTACCTCCCCCTCAACTTCAGCTTCTCTCACCTGGTCCTCTTGTTGCACTGTCGTTGTCCATGAAGTAGACGGTCCTCGCTCCATAGTGGTCGTAGGGGAAGTAGTAGGTACACACTCAGCTTCAGGCGCATGGTTCTCCCCATCATCATCTCCAACTTCATCCTTCTCCTCTTCAAAGAGGTCCTCGACCATCTCTTCGTCACCTGCACATTCAAAACCAAGAGAGGTACATGGCATTGTCTCGTCGAAGGTCACCTCGCAAGTCTCCATGATTTTGTTAGTCTCAAGGTTAAGCACCCTATAGGCTCTAGAGTGGTTAGCATATCCAAAGAAAATACCATCACTAGACCTAGCCTCAAACTTGTCGAGTTTTCCCTTCTTCGAATAAAGCATTTGCAGCCAAAAACTCGGAAGTGACTCACCTTGGGTGCCCGACCATGCATAAGCTCATAACGGGTCTTCTTCTTGAAAGCTCGCAATAAAATCTGTTGGAAACATGACAAGCCGTATTGACCGCCTCGGCCCAATACCTCCTAGGAGTCCCGTGCTCATCGAGCATCGTCCTAGCCATCTCACAAAGAGTCCGATTTTTCCTTTCCACAACTCCATTTTGAGGGGGCACATAAGGGGTCGAATACCGATGTTCAAGACCTAGATCACGACAAAAGGCATCAAAACGAGAGTTCTTGAACTCGCAGCCATTATCACCGCGGATAGATCGAATAGCATTCCCATGCCTCTCGTTTTTCAACCTCACGATCGGATCTCGAACAAAACCAAAAGTCTCACTCTTATCCTCCAAGACGAACACCCGGGCATAGCGAGAGTAATCGTCCACCACAACAAGGACATACCACTTCCCACCCACCGAGCGAACTTGAGCGGCCCAACAAGGTCCATATGCAACAGCTCTGTCGGACGCTCGGTCATGACATCGGTCGGGGGTGGATGGGGAGTGGCTACCATCTTACCATGCCTACAAGGAGCACAAACCAAATCCTTCTCAAGCTTCAACCTCGGCAATCCTCGGACAAGGTCAAGACCACTCAAGCGGGAAACCAAATCAAAGCTCAAGTGTCCCAACCGCCTATGCCATTTCCACAAATCGAAAGAAGGACCAGCCATCAAACAGCGAGCAGGACCCAAAGAACGAGAGAAATCAGCCCTGAAAATCTGACCCTCGGGGATGATCATACGGACAAGATCACCTTGAGAATCAAGCAAACGAGACTCGCCGGACTTGAAACGCACCTCAAAACCCTCATCAAGCAACCGAGAAACCGAAAGCAAATTAAAACCCAAAGACTTCACAAGAGCCACTCTCTTCAGCGTTACCTTGTCACTCACATGCACAACATCCTCGCACTGACAAGACCCTTCCTCGTCCATTGTCCCCAAATGTGATGTACATCTTTTCCTTCACCGGGGGGGGAGAACCACTTCTTATCTCCGGTCATGTGTCGAGAACACCGGAGTCGATCAACCAAATGTCCTCCAAGCCTCTTGCCCGTAGTCGAAACAAGAACGAGAGTGAGCTAGCGACTCGACACCGGGTTAGCACAAAGAAAGTTAAACCGGTGTCGAGCCATCTCGCTCAAAAGAGGGGTTAACAAACATCACTCCCTTGCCACCAAGATTCCCATGTCCCATGGGAGGAGTACGAGCACCACGAGGGGGAAAACGTGGTCCGTAGTTCCTCTGGAACCCAAAGCTGCGATCATCTCCCCTAAACCCGTATTGAGGACGAGTAGGGGGACGTCCAGCAGAAACCACCACGAGCCCGACCAAACCTCTCACCGAAGCACGCACACCATCCTCTCTCCCGACAAACCTCTCACCACCACCTCTCCGTGGGAACCCTCGCCAACTCTCCTCACACTTCCCACACCCCGTGGAAGTGGCACTCTAGGCTCGGGAATCCCATGAGGCCGGCGATACCGTCCCGGTTTGCTTGCTCCCTAGCAAGCCTCTCATCCCTCTTCCTCTTGTAGCAAAACTCCGCAAGATGCCTCTCCTTGCCACAATACTCACACTTGAAGGGGATGTGTTTTGGTTTCGGCTCTGGCGTCTCTCTAGGCTTCTCACCCTTCTCACCCACAAACTTCACCGGTTTCTGGAAATCATTTGTCTTAGGTGGGAATTTGGGTGGATCTTGGGTTGTGTCAAGCTTGTTGCAAAGGTGGTTGGGCTTTGGTGTGAAAGAGTTCTTGGGTGCTTTTGTGTGTGGGACTTGGATCTCTCCGATCACCTCAAACTCGGGGTTAGACTCAACACACTTCTCGTACACACTCTCCCCACTGTTCTCTCCCACTTTCTCACCCAACTTCTCAAACCCCAAACCACGACCATCAGCTCTCTTGAACTCCTCAATCATGATTTTCAATTGAGGTTCCCCGCCCCGTACAACCAACCCAACACCTTCCTCAAATAGTCATTCTCCTCATAGATGACATCCAAATGGGAAGTAAGTTCAAGATTGCGCAAAGTAACTTCATCACAGCTAGTACATGCATTGACAACAGGAGATTTCAAAGATGCTTCCAAAGAACTAATGGTAGAACGAGCATCAACAAGCTTAGCATGCATAGTAGGACATGATTTGCAAGCACCAAGCAAAGTAGGTCTAGCCTTAAGCTCATCATATTCAGTCCTAAGAGCATCTAGTTTAGCCAAAGTAGAAGCATTCTTCTCATTAAGCAGTTTGATCTCATTCAACCAAGCATCACACTCAACACAATCAACCTCATCAGGAGTAGTAGGAGCAAGTTTCAAAGAGTCATTCTCAAGTTTCAATTCAAGCAATTTTGACTCTAACTCTCCTACTTTCTCGCTAGCATTCTCAAGTTGTGCCCTAAGATCTTTCCTCATCTTTTTGGCATCTCTAAGCACACTATCGCGGTTGTCAAGCAAGCCATTCAACCTAGCAATCTCAGCAAGCAAAGAGTCGGGGTCACGGTTTACCTCATCCTCCGAGTCGGAGTCGCTGTCTTCCTTCTCGCTCTTCTTGCTGCTTGAGCTATGGGCCATGCCACAAAAGCCCTCAAGCGCCACACAGCTCAACCCGCTGAGGTTCCGCTTGCACTCTTCTTGCCCTTGCGCCTCCCGGCGTCTTTATCTTCGCCGCTTGAGCTTGATCGCTCCTCGCTTGAGCTTGAGTCAACGTCGCTCCGCTCTTGCTTTGTTCTTCTTGTAGCCGCTCTTGCTCGGTCGCCGCTTGTCCTTGTCCTTGCTCTTGGACTTGTTGAAGTGCTTGCCCTTGGAGGAGTACTTGTCTTCACGCCTCGGGTGTGCCTTGTACTCGTTCACCTTGTACTTGTTCTCCTCCGCTTCGGGCACTCGGCGATGAAGTGGCCACGCTTGCCACACTTGTAGCATGTCCCTCGCCTTGCATTCCTCCGACTCTCGTGTAGTCGATCAAACCTCCTTGAGAGCAAGGCCGGCTCCTCCTCGCCCGGCACATCAAACTCCTCATCCGGAATGGACATAAGAGAAGACAAGGAAAACTGTCGACGGAAGGGTTAGATTTGCCCTTTGATCCGCCCACAAGAGCAAGACTATGGTCGGTCGAGCCCTCATGCTTGGATTGCAACTTCTCGTCAACCTCGGCCGACTTGAGCTTAGAAAAGAGGTCATCCAACTCAATAGTCAAGTACCGCCGAGACTCCTTGATGGCCTCAACCTTAGCACCCCAAACATTTGGGTCCAAGACATGCAAGAGCTTCAAAGCCCTGATCATGCTCGGTGTAGGGAAAATCCTCAACATTAGCTTTCATGTTGTTCACGATGGCGGTGAACCTGCGAAACATCGCATCAATGTCCTCACCGGGAAGTGGAGTGAAATTCTCATATTGCATCCGGTAAGAGACAAAGAGGCGAGCCTTCACATGGTTATCACCACCGTGAGCAACCAACAACTTCTCCCAAATTTGCCAAGCAAGATTCAAATGGCGAACACGCTCAAACTCGGGATCACACAAGCTCGGACCAAGTGATCAACGGCTTTTGCATTAGCCTCATACTTGGCCTTAGCACGGCATCGGTCACCATAAGAGTATGGATGTTGACCGGAATCGCATAGGTCTTGTCAAGCACAATGAAATCCAACGGCTTCCCACGAAGAAAGATCATCATACGAGCCGCCCACTTGTGGTAACCCTTGCCATCGAAGTGCGGCGGACCGCCCCGCTCAACGTACGCCATCTTAGGATTCGAGACTTGTCAAAGTCGCAAAGAATCCGGCACCAAGCTACGATACCAATTGAAGGATCGGATGGCGACTAGAGAGGGGGAGGGTGAATAGGAGCCGGTAAAAATTCTTCTAAAAGAACCCGGCCTATACCCTAGTCAAACCCGGTCACACGCGAGCGATGGATCGAATCACACACCAATCGCCAAGACCACGAGGTTATGGATCAACCTCTAGTCCTAGGAACGATTCCTTGAAGCACACGCGGAAGCACTAGAAAGGGAAGGGGAGGAATCGAACCAAGAAGCAAGGCGCACGGGCTCGGCGGACCGTCCGGATAGGGAGGGGCGGACCGTCCGCGCGGGCCTCGCGGACCGTCCGACCCCGAAGCCGCGGACCGTCCGCGACAGCACCGCGGACCGTCCGGCCCAACACCGCGGACCGTCCGTTAAAGCACACATAACCACCGAAGCGACCCGGGAAAAAAACGGACCGTCCGCCAAGACCGGCGGACCGTCCGCGCCACCCACGGACCGTCCGCTACTCGAGCGCGGACCGTCCGCAAACTGGCTGCAACCAAAACCAAAAGCCAAACCGGATCGAAAACAAGCACGCGCAAGAACACGACGAACACGCGACGAACAGGCCACCCGCGGACCGTCCGCGACCACCCCCGCGGACCGTCCGCACCGCGCGGACGAACGAAAACCCACGACCCCGAAAGTCAACTCACCCAAATCATCATCGGATTTTCCAAACGGTTGAAGCTGTGGAGACAAGGGTTTGGGGACTTGAAAAGCGTCACATAAGGATGCTATAGCCCAAAAATCTCGCCTCCTAACTCCCTAAATCACCAGGAATCGCGAATCCTTTGAACACCACCAAAAACTGGAGCACCGAACGAAAAACTTCGAATCGAAGTGGTTTCCCGGCGTTTGAGGGCACAAGATCAATCACAAAGATGCACGAGACATCTATCCATGTTTTCCTCAAAGAAACCCGGGGAGAAACCCACTCAAATCCGCGGAAACACACCGGGAACAAAGGCACGAAAACAAGCACAAAAAGGCCACGAAAAACAACCCCGAATCTTCTATACAAACCAGGAAAGATTAACAAGGTCTAGCATGCCGCCCTAGCATCCATCCCTCTCAACAAATCTCTCATGAAGCTCTCATGCTAGCCTAGAGAAAATGGAAGAAAAATAGCTACGAAAATGAGAAATGGGAGGGAGGAAATGAAACCCTAAGTCGCGGAGAGAGAGGGCCATCCACACACACTCATGGCTTATATATCGGTCCCGCCGGAGTGGTAAATGACTCGACTACCCCTAACTTAACTACGGCAATACAACCCACGTAGGAGCATTTAGGTAATGTTTGTGGGTCTTGCCATCGGACGGCCACGCCTTTGCCGCACCCCGCCTCCTCCCGACGCAAGCCATGCGATCCCGCCGCGTGTCCTCCGCCTCGAAGCTTCCCGACACGCCCGGATCCCGTCTCCGTCGTGTTGGGCCCTCGGACTTGGTTTTGAGGCCCAAACCAAGAAACCGTCCGCCGATGGTTTTGTGGGCAAACCACCAAACCCCGCATGCTCGGTCCGGCCTCCCGCCAAACCACTTGACTTGACCGCCACCGTGCACCGGCTCGCTTGTCCATGACTTCGTCTTGCTTGTGTCGCCACCATGTGACCCGCACCCAGTCCCGCTGTCCACCGGGTCCCTCGAACCGAGCCTACTTGTCTCTCCATCTCCCGGAGGCCCCTCAAGGCCGAAGACCTTTCACGCCGTTCTTCACCTCGCAACAACACGAACTAGGCCGCGGCCTACACCTCGCGCACTAAGCCAAGAGTCGGTCCAACACCCGTTGTCAATCACTCATCACCGAGGAGCGGTCATCCATCGACCACCGGGACGCTCTCGGTCCTCATCACCCCGGGCTTGGTTCCGGATGATTCCCCGATTTCGATGTGGCTTTTGAGAATGAGGGGGGCTTCACCATGCACCTGTTCCAGAGTTACTTGATGCTCCGGGTCCATCGCTCCATCTCGTCTAGCCCCGGGCCGAGGTCAAGACTTTGACCTTGCCCTTCTCCCTCGGCCGTCACCATGTTGACGGAAAAGCCCACCATGTTCGAGGGAAGGGGTGGCCATCCCGGCTTCATCTTGTTGTCAAATTTAAGATGTCCCTCCTGGATAGCTTTACGGATCCTCATCTCGAAGACCCCTGCGGTCGTTGATGGAGTGTGAATTCTGTCGTGGAAGCCGTAGTAACGCTTCTCCTTCACCCCATCGAGCCGAAGCATGGAATGCCCTTCAGGCAGTCTGATTCGGCCTTCCTTCACTAGGAGCTCAAACAGCTTGTCAGCCTTTGTGATATCGAAATTGTAGGTACCCTTGGTCTGTTTGACCCAACGCTGATTCATCGTTAAAGGCTCTTTCCCCCACATGATTTCGGTGCGGCCACATCCCGGTTCATCATCGAATCTTCTATCGGGTCGGCCTTGTCCAAGAACTAGTTGTAGATGTCCGCCACGTCATCTTTGCTTGCCAAACCCGGCATCCTTCTTGAAGCCATACGCTTGGTTGCTCATTAATGACAGCTTTTGAGACAATGGCCCCGAGTTTTCAAATTCCATACCAAACAGTTTCTCACGCACGGCCGGCAACATCCCGGCAACGGCCATGTCGGCCAACTGGTCATCTGGCAAGTTGAGCAAAAAGCACATGCCCTTAACTTCCCTGAACCTCCTGAGAAATTCCAATGGCGTCTCGCTGTGCCTCTGCTTCAGGGTGGCAAGATCGATCAGCTTCTTCTCCGAGCTACCACCGAAATAGTGGGCGTGGAATTTCCGTTCCGGGTCCTTCCATCCGCTAACCGACTCGGGGGGCAAGGACGAGAACCACCGGAATGCTTTGGGCCCGTCGGTGACGCGGGGAAGTATCCGACCTCGAATGCTTCCTCGGTGAGCATTCTCTCGCGCCGCATCGGGTAACAAGCAATGTGCTCTACCGTGCTTGTGTCGTCTTGCCCGGAAAATTTAGTGAATTCCGTCGGAGGTTTCACCCTCGGCGGAAGGAGAACGTTGAAGTACCACTGCGGGAACGGCGGCTTGTAGGCGGTCCGTGCATTTTCGGTTTGAGGCCGAACCGATTTTGCATCAACTCGGCCATCTTCCGCGCCGGGGCGTCGTCTTCCCCGTGTGCTGCGGGCCGGGGCGTAACCCGGATGTGGGAAAGCGTCGATGGCTCCGTAGTTTCCCACCTCGTGGTAGCCTCCGCCGTAGAGATTCCTCTCGTACCGGTTGCTCGCCTGGAGCAATCCCCGTGGCCGGAAGCAAGCGGGGCCCCGGGCGAGCCGAATGCCAAGTCCCCCGTACGTGGGTTGGTACGGGTTCGGTCGTTGCACGGGGTGACCCGTGCTGCCTGCGGTGGTGGCCGGATTGGTTGCCCTCCCGAGGCCCGTAGTGGGGGCCGCACCGGGCGACCCCCGGCGCCTTGCGGAGGAGGCTGGAAAGCTTGACTTCCAGCGCTCTGAGGAGGAGGCTGGATTGGCTGGCTCCGTAATGGTGGTTGAGAGCTTGACTCACCCAATTTACGGTGCCCGCTTGGATGGGCGCCTTGCTGAATGCCTGCTCCATGCCTGGGCCAAAGACAGCCACCATCATTTGCTTGAACGCACCAAGGAAAGCTTTGTGGTGTTTGCTCAAGATGTGGTCCGTGGCGTCTCGAACGCCCGCATGCATTCCTCCCTCTCTCGCCGGGTGGTGGCGTCGCTCTCTCCCCGGCAACAATACTCGGGCATCTCATTCTTCAAGTAAGGGATGCCACTTCGTTCTTCTTGAAGGACGACATGCACTTCTGCGCCGGAATTGGTCCACCGCGTCTTGGAGCCGCTGCGCCGTTCGGGGGAGAGGTCTTCGATGTTGACGTCCATGATGTCCCCAATATCGGGCATCTTGGTCCTTTCGGGCCGTGGTCCCCCTGGGCGTGCCAAAAAGTGTGTTGACGCAAAATGTGCACTTAGCGCCGGACACACGGCAAGCCGAACAAGGCGGCTTCACACGCGCAAAGAATCACGAGACGTGCCGAGTCAATTTTCCCCGAAAATTAACAAAAGAGAAAATAGTTAGATACCAAAGCTTGGAACTTGCCGGGTGGTACCAGACAATTCCATATTTACGGCCACGAATCCGGGTAAGACGACACATAGCTATGGAAAGCTATCTCCACAAATTGACACCATTCGAGAGCTTAAAGAAAAAAAAGTAACATAGCCGAATGGATGACGTAAGCACGACGGCGATCGGTCTTTGTTTAGGCAAAGATGCACGTACATAAGATCGCGACCGATTCCCATGATGATCAACATTAGATAAATAAATGAAGTAATACACGAACATAAACATGTAATGAACAAGCATGCATAGATCTAAAGCACTAGTCTACCGCATGTCTAGGTACTTTAAAATCCGTCGGGTACGATGCCAAACAAATCTATCCACCGCATGATACAACTTGCATGGGGATCGCACCACTTTCCACAAATAGATCTATCCACCGCATGATACAATCTAAATATGGAAAGCTAAAAGCATACATTATTTAAAGCATGAATTACGCACGTGTTCTACTCGTGAGAAACATAACCGAATACGGCTGAACAGCCGATTCGGGTCCGTGAAGAAGGAACGAATATTATCAAGTAAAATAAATCTATCGATTGATTTGAAATCTAATCCACCGGATGACTAGCTCCAAAGCAACCCAAAAACCCGCATCTACCGCGTGATACTCGGCTCTTTCAAGATTTATACAAACGTTGGCAAGCTTGAACCCGCAACACGTAGCAACCTAGATCGATTCGGTTTCGGCTATCCAAAGAGCACGCGATCCACGTGTTGAAATAACCCAAAGCACGAACTTGACTCGCATAAGGATCACCAAAAGGTAAAAGCCGATCCAAACTCATCTAGATTGGGCAAAGAGGTGTTACATGAATTTAAACGTAAAGCAAAAACTCAAAGCAACACGAGGTAACTTAATGAATATATTGGATCTTGCCAAAATCCAATAGAGCCGATAACTAGCTTCAAGCCGGATCTTAGCCTACCGCATGGCTCATGACCTAACAAGAAACCTTCTTGAACCAAGCTTGAATCTACCGCATGACACGAAGCATGGTAGCAAGACTACTTGCATCAGATCTAAATCCGCCGCATGATACTAGATATGATACAAGGTTGCCGGTACTCACGGAGGTCGACGGATCGATGAACCCTCTCGAAGAACTCGACGACACGACAAATGGACTCTAGGGTTTGGCGTAAGGCCGGTTTGTATTGAAGAATGATTGTGTTCGTTACATACATTCAGGGCTCATATTTATACTCGCCAAGTACAACTTCGAATGGATTTGTTGCCTAACTTATCTCTAAGCTTGATCGCATATCCATCCATTCGTCCTTCTCGCTTGAGCCACATCACCGTCCAATCCCGCGAAATCGGCTCCTTGTTCCCTTGCCGAACGGAAGCGGACGACCGACCGCGGATCTTTTCTGCCGAATACATCCGAAAAAACCTTTCCTTCCACCGGACGGACTTCTCATCGAGCCGGACCCACAAGTCGGGCGCTTACCAAATTTTGGTGTTAATAGATCCGACGGGCGTCGGCGTATAGCGTCGGTGTATTGTCTGGGTTTCAAGGTTCAACGGCTATATTGGGCGCTGTGAGTGACCGGATGATCCGACGCTTAGCAGGGGGGCACCATCGGTTCATCCGACGGTACAACTTTTTCAGGGGACTTTTCCAACGGCTAGCCACCTTTGCTAGGCCTATATATAAGCCCCCTGCCTCTCTAGAGCTGCCTTTGCCACTCTGAAGATCTCTCTCTGCCTAGGAGAGAAGGAGAGTGTGTTCTTGCTTATTGGGATTTCTCTTCCTCTTCATTGAGGTGTTCTTTTTTAGTGAGCAAGAGTTTCAAGGTGCATCCATGGCTTAGCTGAGTGCTCAGGTCAAGTGAAGATTTGCGGGCTTGTTACTCTTGGAGTTTGACGGCTCCTAGACGGTCTAGGTGACTTGGGGGTTCTTGGTGAGCTCTTGGAGATTGTGGGAGCCCCAAGACAAGCTTGGTGTACACAGTTCGAGACCCATCGTTCTGGAGATGGAGAATGGGTACTCTTAGTGAGCACTTTTGTCTTAGTGACTCAAGGGGGAGCGATACTCTAAGTGAGTGCTCCAACGTGGACTAGGGGGAAGCGTCAACTTCTCGATACCACGGGAAAAAAATCCGATCGCCTCTTGTCCATCTTATTTACTTCTAGCACTTACTTTCAGTATTTCAATTCCGCTCTCAAGTTTACTTGTCTTTGTTCTAGCTTGTTTCGCTTGTGTGCTTCATATCTTGCCTAGGTTGTCATATTGCCTCCTAGTGTGTTAATTGCTAAGGAAACATGTGTTAGTGTGCTCTAGAAGTAGAGAAGAACCTTTTTAGTATGGGCAACACTAGTTGATAGGTTAAGGTTTTCGTTTTTCCTTTAGAGCTTGAAAACAAGTCCCATATTCAACCCCCCTTCTATGTGACTAGATCCTACAAGTGGTATCGAGCTAGGCTCCCTTTTGCTTGGCTTAGCCGCCTAGGGAGATGGGGAAGGGGAAGCGGGAATGGCCCCCCAAGGTTGGCGGGGAAGCGCTTCACCTTTTGGGCGCATAGAATGGCTAGCTATCTTCAAGCTCAACATCATGATGCGTGGCGCACTACCTTGTATCCGTTGCCTTCGGTTCCCACCGGAGTGAGGCTAAGTGGAATGCACGTGCTAGGAATCACATCTTTGAGGCGCTATATGAGGAGTTGTTTGATCGGGTCTTTGCTAAGCCCACCGCCCATGAGGTGTGGTTGGAACTCAAAGAAATTCATGTGGGTAACAAAAAGATCCGTGAGGAAAAATATGAGTTGCTCAAGGTGGAACTCAATGAGTTCAAAATGAAAGATGATGAGGGGGTAGAGCAAATGTACTCTAGGAAGGGGGTTCTTATTCAAAGTATCAATGCTCTCGATGTTGCTAACCTTTACGAAGCGAGGAAATCATCAGGAAAATCCTTCAAACGCTTCCCAAGACAAAATACAACATCGTCAAGGCACTTCTCTTTGAGAAGGACTTCCCACCCTCACCATCACCGAGGTTGTGAGCAAGATTCGCTCCCACGAGATGTTCATGATGGAAGACATGGAATCATCTACCTCACACTCAAGCGCCGTCGTATGGACCTCCCCGGGCCCACTACCTTGGTGGGTACCGGGACCGACTACTCGGTGGGCCCCTGGGACTACCGGCTTGCGCTACACGGCACCGAAGGCGTGGAGCACAAGGACTACACGGGAGTAGTACTCGGTTAGGGAGGCTTGTACATGTTCCGCACTGTATAGAGGACTCCTAGACGTACTCAACTAGTACTCTCTCCCTACTCCGACTTGTAACCACCGCCTCCCGACTATATAAGGTGAGGCGAGGGACCGATCTCTAGCATCCAATCTCCTCTCATACAACTCACGGTGCACCATTACACCATCTTGTAATCGTGCCCTATTGAAGGACCGATACGGCGAACCGAGAGGGGGGGGGGGGGGAGTGAATGGGAGCCGATAAAAATTCTTCTCGAAGGAGATCAAAACTCCAACAAGATGAACACGGCTTCCAACACACGTCTCCGACTCACTACCAAGGTTGGTCAAGCCCACGTAGCCACCGGAGTGCCACCGGACCTAGGAACCAACACACCACCTTCCGACCCGAGAAACGCAGCGGAAAAACCAAGCCTCGAGTCTACGAGACCCACACCGGTCGGACCGGTGAGCACCACCGGACGGACCGGTCCCTCGCCGGTGAAACGAGCAACTTTCACTAAGTGGCTCTACACCGAGTCGGACCGGTGAGACACACCGGTCGGACCGGTGGCGGCCTCGAAAGCCCCCAAGGCACCAAACGAAGCCAACCGACCACCAAACGGACCCAAACTCGAAACGGCGGGACCACGGGACAACAACGAACTCACCAAGACGTTCACCCCAAGCAAAACGGATTCGATACCTTGGGTTCACCACTCGAGGAAGAAGGGTCCCGCGCCGACTACGACGGGAGACTTGTCCCCTTGCAAGTCACAAACGAACTTTGATACAACTTCCAATGCTTAGTCAACAAGCCCCTTTTTTTGGCGCCGTTGCCGGGGAACAAGTGATCAAGATTTGATTTTTATGCCTTTTCGTAATTTTCGGACTTTTCTTTTTTGTTTTCTGCACTCTACTAAACTTTTTGATCATCCTCAAAATACATCTAATCTAGTTTGTCTAACCCTAGTTTTTATAGATTTGTTTTTACTTTCTAGTTTTTGCATACTGTTTGTGCTAACCCTAACGAGGAGATGGACGGCTACCTCTCCAACAAACTGAACAATTTTGTTGGATGATCCGGAAGAAAAACTACGAGGCTAAGGAGGCATTAAGAAGCACATCAAGCTAAAAAGCTAGATTTTGTAGATTCGGAGTCGGAAGAGAAAGGATCGCAGGAATCTCCGGTCACCACCTCAAAGTCCTCGGGAGTATCAACTTCCACCGATGGGTGACCAACCACCGCAAGAACGCAAGATTGGGGAGCTATGCACCCGGACATCATCGACCTACCAATCTTGAACCTCGAGGAGATCAGGAAGACCGTTCGAGATCAAGACCAAATGAGGGCAAGGCTTTTGGTTCTGCTTCTCGGAAGGCTTTGCAATGGTTCCACTCTCAGCGGGCGGAGACGATGCAAAATTGGAACACGTTGATGAAGGCTTTCATGAAGAATACTACTCCACTTAGGGTAAAACTCAAAGCTTGCGTAATAAGATTGCCACCTTTGTTCAATATCCTATGGAAACTATCTCGGAGGCATTCAAGCGCTTCCATACGGAGTACACCCGAGGAGGTTCCCACATCACAAGTTCCCGAAGGAAGACCTCGTGCAAAAGTTCTATCAAGGACTCACCATGGCGTCAAGGACGATCATCGATGCATCGACGGGAGGATCCATCATCGAACTTACACCGAGGAAGCTTTCACTCTATTCAAGAAGGTCGCGGATAATGACACATGGGCGTCATCCGGGCGCCTACATCCGGGTTCAACCCACGGGGAACGTCAAAGGAGTCTTGCAAGTGGAGAAGGAGAACATACTTGAAGGTAAGATCGACTCGCTCATGAGGAGGTTGGAGAAGATGGAGATGGAAAAGAAAGAGGCTCAAGACTTGAAGGCCGCCGAAGCAAGGTCCACATGCGAAGAATGTATGGTGTAACCATATCTTGCCAAAGATTAATGGGAGGAAGCCAAAGTGCTCGACTACATGAGGAAGGGGAGAATTGCCGAACTTCCGCTACGGGCAAGGTAGGCCTCAATTTAATGCAAGCTCATCTATTCCTAACGCCGGTTCCGCTTCGTATACAATTGAAGGAGTTTATGGATGAGCAAGCTAAGATCAACAAGGTCACCGTCACCAAGTTCAAGACCATAGACAAGGTGTTGGAAAACATCGATGGCAAAGTGACGGAGGTCGGAAGTTCCAATCATCAAGTGCCAGCACGATGAAGATGCTCGAGACGGAAGTTGGACAACTTGCGGGACGCCTCACTAATGATGAGCTCGGGACAGCAAAAGTCCCGAATCGGCGAAAGGCCATTCAAACACGTTCGGGGAAGGAAGCGAAGATCCGGAACGTTCCGCGGGAGCAAGGAAGCTTAAGCCATCCACCGAGGGGTGGAAGGGTTGCTGAAAAGGTTACGGGATTGTCGAGGAACCCAGATTTGAGATGCGGGAGGAAGATGCGAGATACCGCAACTCAAGCCACGCAGCACAACCAGGGTAAACTTGACAACCACTTTGAGAAGTTTGTGGAAGTTGTGCGTAGACAGCATCAACATGCCATTACTAGATGCCCTACAAGTACCTACATATTCTCGTTACTTTAAAGACATACTTGCAAATAAATATGAGATAGCAACACTCGGGGTAGATCATGTCAAGATGTCAGGAGTGTGTCACGCTATTGCTAATGGGCTGAAAACTTAAAGGATCCCGAATTGCCCTACAATTCCATATTTCGGTTGGTTCTTTCAACTTCGAGAAGGCGTTATGCGACCTTGTAGTGTGAGCGTCATGCGGGGATGTGTTCGAGGCTACGCCTACCAATGGAGCCTACGGGAATATGTTTGGAGTTGGGAGACAACTCCATCCGCTATCCCTTGGGCATTGCTGAAGATGTACCCGTGAAGGTCGGACACCACTTCATCCCCGTCGACCGTTGTGCTCGAGATGGGGAGGAAAGCCTCCGCTCATCCTAGGGAGGCCTTTCCTCAAGACCATGGGAGCTACTATTGATGTTGGCAAGGGAGATCACATTCGACATCAACGGAGAAAAGGTTCCTTCAAGTTCCGTCAAGAATCGAGGCATGCAACATGATTGGAGTGAAGGGAGAACCAAAAGAAACGGAGGGGCTGAAAAGAAGAAGGAGCTGAAAAAATGAACGTAAAGAAAATCAAGAAAGGTGTTGCATCCGTCAAGACAAAGGAAGAAACACTTTGTGAGACAAAAAAATGACGGAAGACAAGCCCGCGCCCAAGATGTGCGGAGGTAGATTCACCCAGGGTGCAATACCCGCAAGAGCGTTGATCCCGAAGTAATCAAGTGAAGAAGTCTAGCTATAGACTATAAACGAAGCGCTAGGCGGGAGGCAACCGTTTCGTCGAGTCAAGAATAAGCTACCGGGAGGACAACCCGATTCCAGGTTTTTCAGTATTTTTAATAATTTAAACTTTTGAGTTTTATTACGCAAAGACATTAGACTTAGAAGTTGTTGAACAATATTAGAGACATAATTCTTGATTGAATGTTTGCTTTATCATAAACCTTGCATGAACCCTCCTATGTGCTTGTTTGTGCTTTTCTTTTCGAAACCTCAACAAATAATTTCAGAACCTATCTAAACCTTTCACCCTCATTATGGTGCCGAGTTGACTTATTTTTCATGATAAAACCATACGAGTAGAGCCACGATTTATATTTATGTGTTAATAAAAATTCAGCACGTGGTAGGACTCGCGTGAACCTAGAAATCAAAACTTTTGGTTGGTTTTAAATCATTATCCTTGGTTTCTCTAGGACTAGAATTTTCTAAGCCTATTCTAATTTTGTTTTATTCAAAATCTTTCTTATCTATCCAAAATTAGAACTAAACCTATGCCCCCATGATCAAGCCGGGAAAAAGTTTGCTCTCGACCGATGAAGGCAAACTATGCGAGGTAGGGACGAAATCGACGTAGTCGAAAAATATTTTCGACTTACATTTGTTTTTAATGGTTTAAAAACTTCTCCACAAAAATATGTTTGAGCTCTTGCATGGCTCCTGAAAAATATTTAAACTGAATTAGAGGAGTGCTTAACCTTAAACACACCTTAATGGAGGCAATCTAGTTTGAATTAATCATGCATGCACCATTGAATTCCCTTTTATCAACTTTCACCAATTCCACATGCAAAGGACAAGCATGGTGGGCAGCAAGCATCAACTTTGCAGGAATTTCATGGTGGCATGTGAAGCAAGTGGAGCTAGGGAACATGGATATGACCCAAAGCATGGAGCATCAAGTGGAAGGACCAATAATGCAAGAAAAGGAGTGGACGGGCGTTTGGGCGGTGCAACTCGTGGAGCACGCGGGCAGGAAAGTTGCGAGAGGCACGAAATGATCGTGCTGGAAGAAAGACGGGCGGGGAGGTGCACCGAGGACCCCGGGCGGGCGCGCCCCTCCCTACATAAGGGGCCCCGGCTCCCGTTTTATAACGGTAGCTTCCCTCACCTCCTTCCTTTGTTTGTGTGTTCAGGATTTGTGTGCTCAAAACCTCCGTAGACATAGCCAACCTTCCCAAGCTTGATAGCTCAAGAAAAAATCCACATCCTTAATCCACTCAAAGTCCACACATCCGAAGCAAGAGTTTAAGTGCTAATTCTCGGTTGCAACCGGAGTTTTAGTTGAAGAAGCAGGTGCAGCAGCACGCTGTGGAAAAGAAAACCACAAGTCTCTTCTCCAAGAAAAAGAGTTCGTCGTCGTCCAAGCCGTCATCAACCACGTCTTCGAGGAGGCACTCGGTTTCCCGGTCTCCCGAGGAGCATAGGAGACGGATATGGCACCAGGAGGAACGATGCTCTCCTCCTTGGTGGTATGAGGGCTGCAAGAAGCACGTCCATGAGGTTTACCGAACCTCGTGGGCACACGGAGAGCAGCCCGCCACCCGATGATCGACCCTTTTTAACCGCGCCACCTCCTTACACTCCGACATATTCTTCATTACGACTTCATCATCTTGTCATCGGAGGAGGAGAGAGGCTCTCTAATCTTGAGAAGAGGCTTGTGCCCAACGTCGAGCTCGGCAGCCAAGCACTCTGCACCTTGGGTTTTAGCACCGACATATACTACATGTTGGGGGCACCTTGGATAGGTGGAGTTCTCCAGCGGAGTATCGGTGGACACCCACTTGGGGTTCGCCTTGGAAATTTTAATGACTATTGCACCTATCCTTGATGATGGGGTGCAAAGCTTGTCATTCCGTTTGGAGGAGTCCAACAAGTGGTTCCCTACGAGCACGTTAGGGAGCTGCTTCGTTCCACAAGGGGCTCCGGAGAAAGTTGACGTGCCACCCGGCATGTTAGCGGGATTTTGGAATATGATCTCCGGAGAAGCCCATCAACAACGCAATTGCATCCGCAACCCCATTATCCGGATGTTTCTCTTGGATTATTGCAAGAGGGTATGGGGAGGATGAAGGAGACAAAGGTGACCGGACACGGAGTTGAATTGGCTATACTCGGCTTTAATTGCCAGGCGGTAATGGGCCCTCTTACCTTATGATCAGCCGTTGGTGTTGTGAAGCAACATCGGGGGCGGGTAATATTGGTTGGGGTGCTACCTCTCCATGTTGGCCTTCTCCTTACGGCCGGGATACCAAGAGCCCGACCATCTTTGCGTGGTACCTCTCTCGGCATTGAGTATTTGCGGCAAGGCAAATACATTAGTGGAGATGAGAGAGGAGGTTATCGGTTGGCCATAGTGAACCTACCCCTTCCCAATGAGAGGCTTGGGCTTTTCACCGAAGGAGAGAAGGTGGTTGGAAGAGGGACTCCTTGTCCTGCGAGGGGAAGAACAAAGAGGAAGAATCGTAGAGGAGGAGCATCCTCCGCACAAGCACGAGTGGGCACAACCCAATGTGCAACCATTCGGCGGTCCCTCCTCATGAGATTATTACGAGGAGGCCACATGAGCAAGCATGGGGGGGGTGGTGCACCGGTACCCCCACCATTATGTTGTGCCCAGCACGCTAACTTCCTTGAGTCCTAAAACTCCATCCCAACCACAACAGTATGGCCTGGTGGAGGGTATGATGCAAAACGCCCAAACATCGCAGCCATCCAAGCTGCGCAGCTCAACTTGGTGAAGGCAATGCAAATATTGCCTTTGAGCTTGGGCCTTAGCCACCTTGTGGAGCCAAAACAATTCGTCGGAGAAATGTCCAATCATATTATGAGCAGGAGTATTAGCTATCAAGATCATCAACATCAACCACCGGAGGACTAGAAGATTTAGGAACTTTGGTTTTCTTTTCTTTTCTTTTTCTCTATAATTTTCAGCTTTTGCTTATATTGTGTTTGTATTGGCCTATGACTTTTTATTTAAATTTCAGCAAGCATGTTTGTTTATTTTCAGTTTGTATTTCAACTTGATATCATCATTAATAAAGACACCACCTTGATTACATCATTGGAAAAATTTACCAAAAATTTGTTACCATGATGATATATGATTAAAATTGCAGCTTTGTTCATCTTTGTAATTAGTCTATGCATGTTTAAGCTAAGTGCTCTCTTAAAATAAAATCTGAATTTGTTCTAGAAATGCTAGCTTAATTTTCAGTGGAGGTTATGATTCAAATAAAGACCCATAGTGTTTTATGTGCTCTCAAGTTATGAATAGATTAAAGATGTCTTTTATGCTCAAAAATATCGCTAACCTTGTCCCTGAAATATAAACGTATTTGCTCAACCTATCCAAAGCCTTATATATATTTGAGTGTATAAAACCTTAGTGTACAAGATTTATTTTTGAGTGAGTTATTGCAGGCCATGATTTCTGCGGCCCAGAGACTAAAGCTGGTCATTCTATTTTTGCGTATCTATCTATTTGCTAGTCTTTTATCCGTGCATTGTATCCCGCATCGGAGATCTCACAAACCTCGCCGGATATCCACCAAACCAAATATCATCTTTTGTGATTACCTCCTTGACCACAACCTATCGTTGAGAATGGATCATCAATTCAGGAAGATTGCAAAGACGGTCACCGAGCATTGAAGATTTCAAGTATCTCTCGAGGAAAATTATTTCCGGTACCTACCTTATTTTTCGCCTCTTTGCTCAGAGGACGAGAACGTATTCCTATGGGAGGTAGGTACGGTGCGGACCACAAGTTCAAAGGGGAGTATTTTTAAAAAAATGATGATTGAAAAATTCGGCGATAGAACGTGACTTCCAAGGTGAAGGTCTCACAAGAAGAAAGAAAAAAAATATATAATGAAAGAAAGAAAGAAAGAAAGAAAAGAATGAGAAATATGAGAAAGAAAAAATATGTACGTAAAGTGAACTCCCCGGTTCTCTAAGAGTGCATTCAAGGCTTCAAGTTAAAAAGATCCATTCTCATTTTCCAACCATGTGCAATCCGATAACGAGGACTTCCTTTGTGCCTCGGGATCACTCTTTGCCATTTGCACATGTCCACTCATCTAAAAGTGTGTGTATTTTCTGCCCTCCTTGATTTAACATTATTTTCCTTGACCTTTTTTGACGAGTCTCGGTAAGACCATGAGAAACTTGTCTTGTTTTGACAACACCTCATTTATAAATCTTGTTAAGGACTAAACTTTCCCAAGCTCATATAAAGCCTGCCACACATATATGTTATGAGAGAGAAGGAGTAGAATATATAAGCCAGAGAGACAAGCGAGATGAGAGTTCACAGCAATATGCAAGATGATTTAAATTTGTGAACTGGTTTAACTTTTCTTTATCTCGTTCTTTATTTCAAAAGAGGTCGAGATCTATTTAAACTTTGTGAGCATGTTAATACTTGGGATAAGCTTAATAAGAATGTACCCTCCGTAGAGATGAAGGCTATGCATTATGGAACTTTAATAGATTAAAATTTTGAGAGCATTATGTTTTCTCATGTGTGATCAAGTGCAAGGTTTAAACATTGTTTGGCAATGATGATATCCATCGAAGGCTTACTCGAGGACGAGCAAGGTTCCAGCATGGGGGAGATGTTGGCCAGTTGAAAATCCGTCAACCTAGCCATGAGTTTACCTTCGGTGTTGGCATGAGTTTATACCTTATCCATTGGTACTAACCCCCGTGGTATAACAAGTTCACGTGTGCATGTCGGTTTGGAGTTTAATGTTTATGCGGGGTTTTAGTGTTGAATGCAAGACTTTCGGGACTCAGTTCATCAAGCACCTCATGACAAGACCTTGAAGCCCCCGTACCAAGTCATGCAGCAAAGCAAGCCGCTCCAAGAAGCAGGGACTTGATCCGAGAAGACGACGGACTCACGGGGACACGACGGAAAGAAGTGCGCAGATCTTGCAAGACAAGGGTTGAGTCAGTCGGAGCGGCGACATGGACCTACATGCAGAAAACATCCAGGAAGCAAGGGGCAAGCGTGAGAGCAAAGGGAGCCTCGGGGGCTCGGGCTGGATGCCGACTGAGGCCGGCCGACCCGATCCGGTCGGCCCGGGCCCATCCGGGGCCCATTTACCCCCTCCTTTGCTAGCCGCCAATCGGGCTATTTATAGCCCCTGGCCAAGAGCCACGGGAGAGAAGAATTCGTCATCCGGCCGCCGAGCACGGAAGGAGGACAATGTAATCTAGTTGCAAACTAGATCGTAGAAGAAGCAAAACCAAGAAGAAAACAAAATCATCGAGAAGGCACTTAATCGCTAGAAATCGAATTCACTTACAAACTTCACCATGAATGATTACATGAACAAGATCACCACGGGGCCCTCCCTCGATCTTGATCCTCGCTCCCGAGCTCCGACGTGGTCTTCCATGCAAGGTTCCCACGTCGGCCGGGGAAACCCTAGACAACTAGCACGACCCTCATCTTCAAGTTGGTGTCCCTCAAGCTTCTCTCGTTCCTCGGCGGTGGAATATGACTTCGGTTCGCGTGGCTCTCGGTCGGGGGGGATATTTATAGCCCCGAGAAGCAATTAGGTCAAAGGAGAGGCCGATTGGGCCCCGGGTGGGGCGGGGCGGCCGGCCGGCCCTGGGCCCACCCGGTCGGCCCATCCCGCGGCTCGCTTCGCCCGTGTTGCTTCCCACGACTTCTAGATGTTCTCCCCTTTTGCATGTGGGCCCTTGACGTCGGTTTCTCTCCGAATTGGACTCAACTCCTTGTCTTGCAAGATTCGACGCACTTTTACGGTTCAGTCCTCGGAGTTTATCATCTTCTCGGGCTTGGTCCTTGGGCTCTTGGAGTCATGTTCACTTCATTGCTTGACTTGTATCGGGCTTCAAGATCTTGTCATGAGGTGCTTAATGAACTTATCCCGGAAGTCTTGCTTTCAACGTTAAAACCCTGCGTAAACACATAACTCCAAAACCGACATGCACAAGTGAACTTGTTATACCACGGGGGTTAGTACCAATGAATAAGATACAAAAGTTATGCCAACACCGAAGGTAAACTCATGGCTAGGTTGACGGATTTTCACCGTCAACATCTCCCCCATGCTTAAACCTTGCTCGTCCTCGAGTAAGCCTTCGATGGATATCATCATTGCCAAACAATGTTCAAACCTTGCACTTGATCATACATGAAAAAAACATAATGCTCTCAAAAGTTTAATTCGTTAAAGTTCCATAATGTACTAGCCTTCACCTCTACGGAGGGTAGATTCTTATTAAGCTTATCCCACAAGTATTGACATGCTCACAAAGTTTAAATAGACCTCGAATTTTTGAAATAAAGAACGAGATAAAGAAAAGAGCTAAACCAAATTCACAAATTTAAATCATCTTGTATATTGCTCATGAACTCTCATCTCACTTGTCTCTCAAGCCTATATATTCTACTCCTTTCCCTCTCATATATATATATATATATATATGTGGTAGGCTTTATATGGAGCTTTGGGAAAGTTTAGTCCTAACAAGATTTTATAAATGAGGTGTTGTCAAAACAAGACAAGCTTCTCATGGTCTTACCGAGACTCGTCAAAAAGGTCATTGGAAAATAATGTTAAGTCAAGGAGGGGAAAGAGAAAAATACACACACTTTTAGATGAGTGGACATGTGCAAATGGCAAAAAGTGATCCCGAGGCACAAAGGAAGTCCTCGTTATCGGATTGCACATGGTTGGAAAATGAGAATGGATCTTTTAAACTTGAAGCCTTGAATGCACTCTTAGAGAACCGGGAGTTCACTTTACGCACATATATTTTTTTTCTCTTTCTCATATTTCTCATTCTTTTCTTTCTTTCATTCATTCATTTTTTTTGTCATATATTCAGTCCATGACTTTCACAACGAAGTTTTGATTTTTTTTATTTGCTTGCTCCTCTTTTGAACTTCTTTTTTTTTTAAATTGCTCCCCTTTGAACTCTAAAAATTGCATCGTACCTACCTCCTCCCCCATGCTTAGACGTTGCTCGTCCTCGAGCAAAGAGGCGAAAAATAAGGTAGGTACCGGAGATATTTTTCCTTGGAGAGATACTTGAAATCTTCAATGTTGGCACCGTCTTGCGATCTTCCTTGAATTGATGATCCATTCTCAACTATAGGTTGTGGTCAAGGAGGTAATCACAAAAAATGATATTTGGTTTAAGGGTGGATATCCGGCGAAGTTTGTGAAATCTCCGATGCGGGGATACACAATGCACGGATAAAAGGCTAGCAAAAAGATAGATACGCAAAAACGGAATGACCAGCTTCTTAGTCTCGGGCCAGAGAAATCATGGCCTGCAATAACTCACTCAAAAATAAATCTTGTACACTAAGGTTTATGCACTCAAATATATATAAGGCTCGGATAGGTTGAGCAACACACAAGTGATATTTGTGACAAGGTTTGCAATATTTTTGATCATAAAAGACATCTTTAATCTATTCATAACTTGAGAGCACATAAAACACTATGGGTCTTTATTTTAATCATAACCTCCGCTGAAGATTGAGCTAGCATTTAGATAATTTCAGATTTGTATTTTTAAGAGAGCACTAGGTTAAACATGCATAAATCAATTACAAAGATAAACAAAGCGGCAATTATAATCATATATCATCATGGCACAAACTTTGTAACTTTACCAAAGGTAAAAACTTGGTGGCGACATTATTCATGATGAAAATAAAAACTAAGATACACGCTGAAAATTAAACTAAAAACTGAAAACTAAATCAAAGCTGAAAATACTACGCAAACATAGACACATCCAAGCTGAAAATTAAAGAAAAGGGGGTAAAGGAAAGATAGCTAAAGCTCCTCCTCTCTCTAATCTTCCGCCGGTGGTTGATATTGATAGTCTTGGTTGTTGTACCCTTACTCATAATGCACCACTCCTCATATGAATTGTCCGACGGTGCTAGGTGAAGGTGTCCAAGCACATAAGCGACGTTTGCATTTCCTTCACCCATTTGGTTTGCATTGGTTTGGATGGCTGCAATAATTTGCATGTTCCTTGCAGCGTATCCTCCAATGGTGGCCACATTTTGTTGTGCTTGAGGAAGGTGTGCATAGGGCTCCGCAAAGGCTACGTTGGGCACCGCAAAAATGGTGGGGGTATGGCTGCACCACTCCCCCATGCTTGCATTGGTACACCACCGTAGTAATTTGGTGATGCCGGAATTTCTCCGAATGGTGGAACATAATTTTGTTGTGCACCTCCTTCTTGGGCCATAGAAGATCCTTCTCCTATAATTCTTTTCTTTTATTATTTTTTTTTCTTCGCCGGCACAAGAAGTCCTTCCTCTAACCGATCTTCTTCCCCTTAAGAAAAGTCTTAATCTTCAATCCCGGAAGGGGCAAATTCACCTAGGCCACTTGGAAGCCTCCTCTCTCATCTTCACTCTTATATTTTCCTTTCTTCATATAATCCTAGGGAAGTCACGGGTAGGAGATGATTCGGGTTCCTTGTAATACCCGGTTTTAAAGAGATAGCCAACATGGAGAGGTACACCCCGAGGTGAGTGGGGACGGTTGGTGCCCGGCAACAAAGCCAAGTAAAGCCAATTCAACTCCGTGTTGATTATCTTTGTCTCTCTCATTCTCCCAAAAATCCACTTGCACAAAAGTGACACACTTGGATAATGGGTTCCGGATAGTATTTATTCGTTGATGGTCTCTTCCTGTGATCATACTCCAAAAGCCTTCCCATGTGCCTTCATGCACATACTTGTTCCGAGCTCCCTTTTGAAAATAGGAGACACTCGCCCATGGGTCTATGATACTAGACATGCAATCGTTTCGAACATGAAAACCAATCGATCTATCGGGGATTGTGTTGAATGGATCCAAGGAAGCATTGGAGCCCTACTCCCTTTACGGCATGGTTGCTAGCCTTAAGCATTAAAGTATTTTCAGCACAAGACGATAGATAGATAATTCAACAAAGTATGATCACATCTCAAGATCGATTGCAACCCATGGATGAAAGGAGATTACCCCATCAAGGTGCTAGAAATAGCATCATTGATCAAGGTTACCCTTCCGACGATGTCTTCCTTCTTCTCCACTTGTGGGCTCCCTCCAACGGAATGAGAGACTCGAAGACTCCTTCATCAAGGTTATGCGCCATGGTCATGAAAATTTCCTAGGCGAATTCCTTGTGGGTGTTTGCCGACACTCCGCTAGAGAATTGCACCGGTGTCCCGTGTGAAACCCAATATGTGGAGAGCTTGGTCGTCGATGTCGCCGTTCGCTACAAGCCTCTACTTAAGGCGAGCGAGCTTCTTCTCCTCCTCCGTCATGATGACATACCCCTCGGAATATCGCGGAGCATATGGAGGTGGAGCGGATGATCGTGTCAAGTGGCGAGGTTGGACGAGCGGCTCCTCCATATTGAAGTTTGGTGAACCTTATAAACGAGTTTTGTGTGTGGCCCTCATGCCACCAAGGAGAAGAGTGGTTCCTCCTCAGTGGTGCCGTGTCCTCCTCCATACTCCAAGGAGACTCGGAAACCGAGCGCCTCCTCGAAGAGGTTGTCGATGATGGCTTAGACGACGATGATCCCTTCTTCTTCGGTGAAAAGACTTGTAGTTTTCTTCCATGATTGCAGCGCTCTCCCTCACAAATAAATATCCGGGGTTTTCACCGGTAACAAGGTACACAAATATTATTTTGGAGTCTGAACTTTGAGTGGATTAAGGATGTGATTTGTTGCACGAAACAAACGCGGTGGATGGCTAAGTCTAAGGTGATTCCGGCCTACAAACTAGAGCACATGAACAAAGAGTTGGATGAAAGACTTACCTCTCTCCTCCTCTTGGCTCGGTTCTTCTCTAGTGCATTCATGTTGCTTCGTGATCGCGTACACCTTCCAAACGTTCCCGTCCACTCCTTCGCTTGCAATATTGCTCCTTCCACTTGATGTTTTCGCTTTGACTCACTTCCATACTCCCTTGCCTCACATGCATCCATGATATTCCTACAAAACAAAGCCTTGGCTGCCCCCCATGCTTGTACTTTGCATGTGGTTTAAATATGTTGGAGGGGCATCCCGTGATGTATCATGGTGCATGCATGGTTAGGTTAACTAGATTGCCTCCCTTTAAGTGTGTTTAAGGCTAAGCACTCCTCTAATTTCGAAATTTAAAAATATTTTTCAGAGCCATGCAAGAGCTCGAACATAATTTTAGAGAAGTTTTTAAACCATTAAAAACAAATGCAAGTCGAAAATATTTTTTTATTACGTCGATTTCGGTCTCACCGGTATAGTTTGCCTTCATTGGTTGAGAGCAAGCTTTTCCCGGCTTGATCATGGGGGCATAGGTTTAGGTCCTAATTTTGATTAGATGAGAGAGATTTTGAATGAAATAAAATTAAGTGAGGCTTAGAAAAATTCTAATCTTAGAGAAACCAAGGATATGGATTTTTTAACCAACCAAAAATCAAGTTTCTAGGTTCACGCGAGTCCTACCACATG
The DNA here is from genome assembly GCA_947561735.1 of Cenchrus americanus. NCBI lineage: Eukaryota > Viridiplantae > Streptophyta > Magnoliopsida > Poales > Poaceae > Cenchrus > Cenchrus americanus. The sequence goes on along the minus strand of OX387242.1, from coordinate 37,604,294 downwards.
CTGAAATTTAAATAACATCTAGATACAAGTCGTGGCTTTACTCGAGTGTTTTTAGCATGAAAAACAAGTCAACCTCAGCACCATAATGAGGGTGAAAGGTTGATTAAGGTTCTGAAATTTTTTTGGTTTTGGTTGTGGTTTCACGAAAAGAAGCAAACAATCACAAAGGATGGTTCATGTAAAGGGTTTATGATCAAGCAACATGTTCAACCAAAAATTATGTCTCTAATATTGTTCAACCATTCTAAGTCTAAGGTTTTGCATAGTAAAATTCAAAACTGAATTAAATTTAAAAAGACTTGAAAAACCTGGAATCGGGTTGTCCTCCCGGTAGCTTATTCTTGACTCGACGAAACGGGTTGCCTCCCGCCTAGCGCTTCGTTTATAGTCCATGGCTAGACTTCTTCACTTGATTACTCCGGATCAACGCTCTTTGCGGGCGTTGCAATCTTGGGTACCCACTTTGGCTTAGTCAATTTTTTTTGGTCTTCACAGGCTGGCTTTGTCCTTTGGTCTTGACGGATGCAACATCTTCCTTGTGGCTCGGCATCTCGAACTCCGGTCTTCGGTTGTGATCTTCATGGTCTTCTTAGTGTGATCCTCCATCTCTCCCGAATGAGTTTGAGTAGCCTTTCGCCGTCTTGGGACCTTGGAGTTGTGATTCCCTTGGAGATTTTGATGGTCCTTCGAGCTTGTGTTGCACGTCACCTTTGCCTGTAAAGTTTTCCTGGATCATCCACAAAAAGTTTTGGTTTCTTGGAGAGGTAGCCAACCATCTCCGGTTAGGGTTAGTAATAAAACAAAAATCTAAACATAAAAACTAGGGTTAATCAAAACTAGATTAGATTGATATTTTTTTTTTCTTTTGAGGATGATCAAACATAAGATATGCAAAAGAAAATCAAAAGAAAGAATGAAAGATAAGCGATACTAGATCGGATCTTGATTGCTTGTTCCCCGGCAACGGCGCCAGAAAAAGGGGCTTGTTGACGGTTAATAGTTGTATCAAAGTTCGTTTGTGACTCGCAAGCGTACAAGTCTCCCGTCGTAGTCAAGGGACCCTTCTTCCCTCGAGTGGTGAACCCAAGGTATCGAATCCGTGGAACAATGTGCAACGCAAGGATTCAATCTAGTAAAGCAAGGTAAAGCTATCTATTGAAGAATCAAATTGCATCTAATCTAAGATATCATAAGGAAAACGAATCTAATCTAATCTACTAAAGAGGTAATAAGAGAAAGCAAGAGATAACCAATCTAGAGAATCTAGATCATGCTTATGTTGTAGCTCCAAACAAGATAGATGAAGATAGCAAAGCGAATCTCATTAAAAGCATCTTTAAATCGTGGCCTTCCCATCCGACTCCGAAAACATCCGCCTTTCGAGACCCCCGTTCGTCACAACGTATCCCTATTCATGCGGGGAGCTTAGGGCGAGTTCGATAGAACAAGTTGAAATCACTTGGCCGGTCCGGTATGCACCTCTAGCCACCGCGGCTACAAGAGCACCCTATGTAATCTAGTTGCAAACTAGATCGTAGAAGAAGCAAAACCAAGAAGAAAACAAAATCATCGAGAAGGCACTTAATCGCTAGAAATCGGATTCACTTACAAACTTCACCATGAATGATTACACGAACAAGATCACCACCGGGCCCTCCCTCGATCTTGATCCTCGCTCCGGAGCTCCGACATGGTCTTCCATGCAAGGTTCCCACGTCGGCCGGGGAAACCCTAGACAACTAGCACGACCCTCATCTTCAAGTTGGTGTCCCTCAAGCTTCTCTCGTTCCTCGGCGGCGGAATATGACTTCGGTTCCGCGTGGCTCTCGGTCGGGGGATATTTATAGCCCGAGAAGCAATTAGGTCAAAGGAGAGGCCGATTGGGCCCCGAATTGGGGCCGGGCCGGCCGGCTCGGGCCGGCCGGCCCGGGCCCAGTCGGCCCATCCCGCGGCCTCGCTTCGCCGGTGTTGCTTCCCACGACTACTAGATGTTCTCCCCTTTTGCATGTGGGCCCTTGACGTCGGTTTCTCTCCGAATTGGACTCAACTCCTTGTCTTGCAAGATTCGAAGCACTTTTCTCGGTTCAGTCCTCGGAGTTTATCATCTTCTCGGGCTTGGTCCTTGGGCTCTTGGAGTCATGTTCACTTCATTGCTTGACTTGTATCGGGCTTCAAGATCTTGTCATGAGGTGCTTAATGAACTTATCCCGAAGTCTTGCTTTCAACGTTAAAACCCCGCGTAAACACATAACTCCAAAACCGACATGCACAAGTGAACTTGTTATACCACGGGGTTAGTACCAATGAATAAGATACAAAAGTTATGCCAACACCGAAGGTAAACTCATGGCTAGGTTGACGGATTTTCACCGTCAACGGAGCCAACGAGAGAGCTAGAGGCGGCGGCGGCCGCGGCGGCCGAGGCCACGCGAACAGCCACGCCTCCGGCGCCTCGCACGGCGGGTACGATGCTCGCCAGAAGATTGAGGAGCTGCGGCGGAAGAAGTCGACCACTGCCGCTGAGGGCGACGGCTTCCCCGCCTTCTCACCTCGACTTCGCAACTTACTCCTCCCCGACAAGTTCAAGCCTTTGGGGATCACCAAGTACGACGCGAAGCAAGATCCCATCCAGTGGCTCCGATGCTACGCCCTCTCCATCGAGAACGCTGGCGGCAACAGCGACACCAAATGCCTCTACTTCCCCTTCTCGTCCGGACCAAGCACCACTCACATGGCTCGAGTCGCTTGACAAGCACTCGATCGACAAGTGGGACCGGCTCAAGGAGCAGCTCACGAGCAACTTCGCGGGCGCCATGGGCCGTTCGGGTACTCGCATGGACCCGGCCATGATTAAGCGAGAAACGGGGCGAGACCCTCCGCAAGTACATGCGCCGCTTTTTCGACAAGCGCGCTACCGTCGTCGACGTCACCGACAAGTAGGTCATCGACCTCTTCCGGGGACGGCCTCTACCATCGCCGCACCTTCGAGGACTTCGGTCGTCGCCGCCCCAGGTCCATCCCCCACCTCAAGGACATGATCACGTCCTGGGCGGATGAAGAGGACAAGGCCAACGCCAAGTACGACGCCATTCGCGGCAAGTCCAAGCAAAACCAGGGCGGCGGCAGCGGCGGCAATGCAAACCAAGGCGGCCGCAACAACAACAACAACAATAGCAACTACTCGGGTCCCAACCGCAAGCGCAAGCCGTACAACACCGTTGCGGCTATCCAGCGCCCTGCGAAAGGGAACTCGAAGAAGAACTCGGCGGTTTCAAAGACCCGCCGAAGGAGAAGTGCCCGTGGCATCCAAACGGCAACCACACTACCGAGGCGGGGCTACCGGCTCGGGCATGCACTCAAGGATACTCCGAGCCACCGCACCCTCACGACCAAAAGGGCAAGAAGAAGGACGGCGACAACAACGACTTCCAAGAACCCGAGAAGACCGTCAATGTCCTCTTCGGCGGACTGCCCAGCAAGCGGGAGCAGAAAGCTACCCGTCGTGAAGTGATGTCCATTGAGCCAGCGGTCCCGACCCCTCTCGGGTGGTCGGAGGTACCCATCACCGTCTCCCGCGTGGACCAATGGACCGGCTTCTCCGAACCAGGACGGTTCCCCCTCGTCCTGAAGCCAACGGTGGCGGGCTCCAAGCTCAACAAGGTGCTCATCGACGGTGGAAGCGGGCTCAACGTCCTCTTCACCAAAACCTTGAAGAAAATGAAGCTCAACGTCACCCCCATGCTCACCAAGAGCAAGCACGCCCTTCTACGGCATCGTCCCGTGCAACACGGCTATCCCACCGGGCTCGGTGGTACCGCCGCTACCTTCGGGCGTCTCGGGACAACTACCGCACCGAGTACATCAAATTCGAGGTCGCGGATTTCGAGACCTCTTACCACGCCATCCTCGGCGACCGGCCATCGCCAAGTTCATGGCGGTGCCCCACTACACCTACTTGGTACTCAAGATGCCAAGTCCGGCCGGTGTACTCTCCCTCCAAGGGGACTTGAAGATCTCCCACGACCGCGACACGAAGCCGTGGTGATCGCTTCTACAAACCAAGTACCCAACGCAATGATGGAGGTCTACGCCGCGTCGAAGAAGCTTGCTACAAGTGAACTCGGCATCCCGGCAGAAGTCCGACGCCGCCAACAAGCCTCGCCCACCCGAGGAGGTACTCGTCAAGACGGTCGACCTCGAACAGAGCGACCCCAAAGCAAGACCACCACCATCGGGGCCGGCCTCGACCCCAAATAGGAAGACGCGCTCATCAGCTTTCTTCGGGCTAACCGCGACATCTTCGCGTGGAAGCCGACGGACATGCCAGGAGTGCCCAGGGAGCTGATTGAGCACTGCCTCAACGTCGATCCAAAGGCCACCCCTAAGCGACAACACCTCCGACGTTTTGCCGACGACAGACGGGACACCATCAAGAAGGAGCTCGCCAAGCTACTCGCAGCTGGCTTCATCAGAGAAGTCTTTCATCCTGAGTGGCTCGCCAACCCCGTCCTCGTCCGCAAGAAGAACTCGAACGAGTCGAGGATGTGCGTCGACTACACCGACCTCAACAAGCACCGCCCAAGGACCCCTTCGGGTTGCCGCGGATTGATCAAGTCATCGACTCCACGGCGGGCCGCGACTCGCTTTGCTTCCTCGATCGCTACTCCGGTACCACCGGATCGCAATCAAGGAGGAAGACCAGAAAAGACCGCATTCATCACCCCGTTTGGCGCGCACTCGCTACACGACCATGTCATTCGGGTTGAAGAACGCCGGCGCTACCTATCAACGGGCCATCCAGGCCTGCTTCAAGCGGCAACTCAACAAGAACGTCGAGGCTTACGTGGATGACGTGGTTGTCAAGACCAGGGACTCCAGTACCCTCATCGACGACCTTGAAGAGACCTTCGCATCGCTACGCGAGTACCGCTGGAAGCTCAACCCGAACAAGTGCGTCTTCGGCGTTCCATCGGGCAAACTACTCGGCTTCATCATCGGCCCGGCGCGGCATTGAAGCCAACCCCGAGAAGATCTCCGCCATCACCCGCATGAAAGCTCCCACGAGCATCAAAGACGTCCGTAAGCCGACGGGGTGCATGGCGGCATTGAACAGATTCATCTCGAGGCTAGGAGAACGGGGCCTCCCCTTCTTCAAACTACTCAAGCATCACGAGAAGTTCGTGTGGACTCCGAGAGGCGGATCAAGCCCTTGCCCGGCTCAAGGACTTCCGTCAAAGCCACCAATCCTCACGGCTCCTCACAAGGGCGAGCGGCCATCGCTCTACCTAGCCGCGACTACTCACGTGGTCGCATCGCCATCGTTGTCGAGCGGCAGGAAGACGGCCACGCCTATCCGGTCCAGCGCCAAGTCTACTTCGTCAGCGAGGTTCTATCGCAGTCCAAGGCTCGCTACCGGCCGTGCGAAGCTCCCGTACGCTCTACTCATCACCTCGCGGAAGCTACGACACTACTTCCAGGAGTACTCGGTCTCCGTCGTCACCGACTACCCGCTCGGCGACATCCCGAGGAACCAAGACGCCACCGAAGAATCTCCAAGTGGGGCCGTCGAGCTCGGCGCCCTCACCATCGACTTCAAGCCACGCACGACCATCAAGTCGCAAGCACTAGTCGACTTCATGGCAAAGTGGCGGGAGAACCGCCTACCTACTCCCACCGCGCGACCGAGCATTGGGTGATGTACTTTGATGGGTCACTCAACCTCGAGGGCGCAGCGCAGGGGTACCCCCGATCTCTCCAATGGGCGAACAACTCAAGTACGTCCCGCGGATCTTCCGGAAGGTCTCAAACAACGAAGCCGAGTACGAAGCTCTCCTACACGGGCTCCGCCTCGCGGCTTCACCGGGCATCAAGCGGCTACTAGTCTACGGCGACTCCGCAAGGGGGTCATCAACCAAGTCAACAAGTCCCGGGACCGCAACAAGGAGAACATGGACGCCATCGCCTAGAAGTCCGCAAGCTCGAGAACAAATTCTATGGTCTCGAGTTCCATCACATCGTCCGCGACAACAACGTTGCGGCGGACGTCCTCTCGAAGCTTGGATCCACCCGCGCTCAAGTACCAGCGGGCGTCTTCGTCCATGAGCTTCACGTGCCATCCATCCCGGAGCCGCCGCCACCGACCACCGCCCCGGCCCCATCCACCACCGGGCGGGGAGGTCATGATGATCGACGTGGACCGGAGGCAACCCTTCATCGACTACCTCGGCCGAGCGTAAGGTCCCCTCCGACAAGAACGCAACCGAACAACTCGTCCGCCGCGCCAAGTCTTACGTCCTCGTCGGAGACAAGCTTTACAAGCGGGGCGCATCTTCCGGAGTACTCATGCAAGTGCGTCCCTCGTGAAGAAGGCAAGGACATCTTGGAGGAGATCCACAAGGGCGTCCGCGGCAACCACACGTCTTCACGCACGCCGGTCGGCAAGGCCTTCCGCGAGCATTCTACCGGCCCACGCCTCGGGTGATGCCGAAGAACTCGTCGAAGGTGTCAAGGATGTCGGTACTTCGCCAAGCAAAGAACACGTCCCGGCCTACAAGCTAGTCACCATACCGCCAACCCGGCCCTTTGCCCGCCGGGGGCTCGACATGATTGGGCCACCGCCAACCGCGCCGGGAGGATTCAACAGGGTACTGGTGGCTATCGACAAGTTCACCAAGTGGATCGAGGTCAAGCCGGCCACATACCCCAAGGCCGACAGAGTACTCGACTTCCCGAATGAACTCGTACACCGCTATGGGCTACCCCACCGCATCATCACGGACACCGGGGTCCAACTTCAACAACCACCAGTTCTGGGAGTACTGCGAGAATAGCGGGATTGACGTCCGATACGTCTCGGCCGCCCATCCACGGGCCAACGGACAAGTCGAGCGCGCCAATGGGATGGTGCTCGACGCCCTCAAGAAGCGGCTACACGACGCCGCTAACTCCAAATGGGGAAAGTGGATCAAGGAACTACCCAACGCACTGCGGGGGCCGCGGACTCAACCATCCAAGCCAACGGGGGCAATCTCCCTACTTCCCGGTCTACGGGTCCGAAGCCATCCTCCCCGCCAACGTCATATGGAACTCGCCGGCGGTGGAGCACTACGACGAAGGCGTCTCGAAGACAACAGACAAGTTGACATCGACGGCCTCGAAGAAGCTCGGCCGCGCCGCCCTCGTCCAATCGGCAAGGTACCCGGAGGGTATCCGACGCTACCATGATCGCAACATCAAGGAACGTTCCTTCAACGTTGGAGATCTTGTCCTCCGCCGTATCCGAACACGGAAGGACTTCACAAGCTCGGCCCTCCCCCGGGAAGGCCCCTTTACCGTGGCTAAGGTGACCGGGCCGGCTCCTACCGCCTCCAAACACTTGAAGGCGAAGACGTCAACAACTCGTGGAACGTCGACCAACTCGTCGATTCTACGCCTAGTCTACACGACTACTCCGGGTTCAAGTCTAATCGACTACATCAACGCCCCCCGGCCGTGAGCGACCCTCCGGTCCCCGGCCCCGGTCTCGGACTTCCCCTCTCCAGATCCGGCCCGCACGGCTACCTACGGACCCCCGGGCCGCGACGAGCGTCAAGGACTCTAGCGGCGGTCTACCAAGAGACCACACTCCAAGATCCGGCCGCGCGGCTACTTACGGATCTACGATCCGGCCCACACGGCTACCTACGGATCACCCGCCGTAAGCGGCTACCCGCTCTAGCGCTACTTAGTCGTAAGCGGCCTCCGGTCCAGGCGACTACTTTGTAACTACGGCCCCGGCCACCCGTGTGTACTTCTTCGCAATAAAGATTGATCGTTCATCAACTTATTTACATCGCCTACTCCCTACAACGGGACTACTAAAAGTCGAGTACTACTACTCGCACCCACTCCACGATGGGCGCTCCGCACTCCGAGATCGCGACTACGAGTACTCATTACGGGAAAATTTTCTTTCATTGATACTTGAACAATTCATTACAATTGTTTTCCCGTACAACTATGGCTACTAGCTACTTATTACAGGCTACCGGAGGATCGCCTTCTCGGCTACCGCTCCGCGATGGGGGCCATCTCGCTCCGGCGGCTCGCATACCGCTCATCGGAGCAGTTGGCGGCTACCCCGTCGGCGACCACCTCCACTGGAGCCTTCGGAAAGTACGACTTCATGAAGGCCAAGACTTGTCTTGGGATCGACCTGGCCATATGCTTGACGTAGGCGGCCAGCCGGCTTGGAGCTTCACGAAGGCGATCCACCAGAGGAGCGATCTTGGGGCCGCCCGGGTGCGGCACCAGGAGCCTTGCGATCGGCAGAGCGGCCTCCTCCAACTCCTTCAACTGGGCCCGCAATGCCTCGCAGTCTTCGTTCAATTTCTGCAAAGATTTGTAGCAGTTGACGAGATCCCTGTCAGAAGCAATCCGCAGCTCCATATGCTTCTCGCACTCGAAGGCGAGTTCCTTGTAGTCGAGCTCGAGTACCTGGCGGGCTTCTTGCTCCGGTAGAAGAGGTTCTTCATGCTCGTCTCCGAGGCCTTCGACCGCTCCACCCGGCCCTCAAGCTCGCAACACAAAGAATGCAACGGCGGGTCGGATGCTTCTCGACTTCCAACAAGTACTCGGCAAGTCGAAGGATATACCTTTATTCTTGTTGCGGAGGCCCTTGTTCTTCCGCACCAAGTCGTCGCCCTTCGCCTGCAACTCCAGGACGTCGTTGTGGTACTTGGCGAAGGCGGCGTCGAGCTTTGATTGCATGGCGCCCGCGTGCTTCCGCGACTTCACGAGCCGCTCCTCTAGGGCCTCGGCTCGGAGCACGGTGTCGCCATAACCCCGCAAAGGAGTTCGACTTGTCGCGGGACCGCTCCGCGACGTCCCCGCACAAGACAACTCAAGTCATGACGAGTACTCAACGGCAAAAGGATTGACTACTTGAAAGGCTACGACTACTTACCTTCATCCATTGCTCGGCTCGACGGATCGCCTCCGTGTGCTTGGCTACCGTCGCCGGCTCGACGAGATCGTCCGCAAGAAGCTCTATCCCGCCGCGGCTACTCGAGGTGGCCTCCGTCATCGGCGCGCGAACGGATGGGCTCGCGTCTCGGATCTCGGGGGAGCGGATAGCCACCTCCGCAGCAATCTCGGCGACGTGGTGATCGCCTCTCCCCCGGCGGTCTTCTCGACGACCTCCGCCATAGGCTCGGGGGCTCCTTCCGCACCGGCCTCCGGGCCTCTCGGTGTCAACTTCTCGCATTGGCACCCCGCGGGGATGTCACCACCTTCGCCGCCCGTCAACAAAACGACATGTGCATCAGTGCCTACGACTACTCCTCCTGGAGCTCCGCAGCTTCACGAAGGGTACTCACCTTCGACTACACTGGCCTCCGGTAGCGGCGCTTCGGTAGCCAGTGGCTCGGTCACGGCTTGGGCAGCGGGAGTGGTCTCTTCGGCGGGCGGCGCAATTTCTTCCGCCACCGCTGATGAGGGCTCGTCCCCATCCCAGGTCAGATCCGTGGATTTTCTGCAGAAATATTCACGGAGGGTCATCAGACAAGATCGACTACTGCAGCAAGTACTACTCGTGAGGATATGGTACTTACAAGTTCGACCGGACAATGGTCACGGCCGGAGCACCGAGGATGCTGGCAATATCAACCAGTCCACCCTCGGCGGGCGCCTCCTCCTCCGCCCCTGCGGCTACCTCTTCCTCCACGGCGGCGGCGGCCGCGCGGACGTCTCCTGCGCTCCTGAGGCCACCACCTCTCCAACGGTGGCGGCCACGGGTCCTGTGCTCTCTTCTGGAGCAGGGGGCTGGCGCTCCAGTTGCGCCAGGAGTTCTTCAACAGGGGGGGGGCTGGACTACGACTTCCAGCCGGTTCCCCCACCGTATCCCACATGCCCTCGTCGCCCTCTTCGACGGGCTCCGCTGGCGGCACCTCCCCGCATACAAGGAAGACTACTCGTCAGCAACGTACCCGAACAACGGGTACTCGACTACTCGCTCAAGACAACTTACCTCCCGAGGCGTGGTCTCCGAGACCTTCGGCCTTCTTCGTCACCCGCTTCCCGGCGGGGTTGCGCGGCTTCCGTGGCGGCGCGGCAAGGCTAGCCTCCGGTGCTAGCCGGAGGGTCTTGTACCGGCGGAACATGAGGCAAGCCCGGCGGCTAAACCCCGACCGCGCCGGAAGGGGTCTGCAGCCGTCTCTTCGTCTTCGTCGTCGTCATCGGAGGTATCTTCCACGATGACGGTGTCGTCGCCTTCACCGACTTCGCGGCGTTCCTTCACCTTCCCCTCCACCGGGATCTTGATCCCGCTCGGTGGCGGCTGCGGTTCGGAGATGAACCTCTTCACATCATCCTGCGCAAGACACGGGGCGTTAGCGACTCTACTACAAGCAAACACTACTCGACCAAGGGAGTACGACTACTCACCTCCTTGGGCGGGCACGCGGCGGAGTACTCCTCGACTGGGCACGCCGTGTATGGCGGCATGTCCTTGAAGATCCGCGACAACCTCTCGATGATGTCGTTGTCATCCAGCTCGCCTCCCGGCATCCGCGACGCATCGTCGTCACCGGTGTACTCGAAGCCCGGGGTCTCCCGAGCCATCGGCCGGCCGGATCTCGCGCTTCATGAAACTGAAGGCCACGTGCTCGGCCCTCAGTCCCGCCTCCCTGAGCACTTTGATGCGTGCTAGCGGCTCGGGGAGCCGGATTCCTTCTTGCATGGTGGGCTCCGTGCTCCACCACTCACGGTGCACCGGGCCGCCATCCGCTCGGCTTCGGCGAGGCCGGGGTGGTGGTTCGTGATGTAGAACCACCTTGTCTTCCAATCCGTATTGGAGTCGACAAGTTTGTACGCCAAGTATTGCTCGGCGGCATCTTCCCTCGCCCGGATGCGGCTCCTCCGACTACCCCGGGGTTGGAGGCACTTGGTTGCGGCTTGACGCGGAAGAACTTCCGGAAAAGCACCCAGTGCGGCTTGATTCCGAGGAAGGCTTCGCGAGAAGTGGACGAAGACCGACGTGTGGAAGATGTCGTTGGGGTTCGGGTTCGGGGTACTCGATCCCGTAGTACCCGAGCAGCCCCTTGAAGAAGTCGCTGGCTGGGAGCGCAAGACCACGCTCCACGAACCGCGAGAACATCGGGATCTCATCTTCGGCCTTCTCCATCGGATATGGATCTCCAGCGGCGGATCTCCACATGTCAACTTCCTTCTCCCTGATGAACCCACTGTTCAGGAGGGTCAGCAGGTCTTCCGTCTTCACTTTGGATTTTTTTCCACTCGCGGCTCGGATCAGCTCGCGGTGGAGACATGGGTGGTGCCGCTCCGTAGCAGCCGCGGCGGCCTCTTCGCGGCCCCTCTTCTTCCCGGCGGCCTTGGACGTCTTGGACGGCGACGGCTTCATCCTCCAAGTGCAAGGCGTCTTCACTCGCATCCGCTCGGGGGCTACCCTAAAGGCTTCGGGTGGCGGCGCGCTTGGATCTACTACGGCGGCAGCAGGCGCTGGGAGTGGATTCGCTTCAAGATGCAAATGGAATGGCTGCGGCTCGAATGGGTGAAAAACCCTAAGGGTTTTGGCTTCTATTTATAAGCCAAATCGGCTCCGCAATGGGCGGCCGGATAAGTCCACGCGCGGCCGACTCGGCGGGCCGCGCGTGACTCTTCGTATTCTACTAGTCGACGCGCCTCAAGTCGGGGGCTCGGCTACTTCTACTCGACTACCTGGGAAGCGGCTAGTCTCAAGAGCATCTCAGGACACATTCTCCAAGAAGACCCTTCAATTCGAGAGGAAGTACTCGACTCAAGGCTCGGGGGCTCCGTGCCATGTGTCCTTCGGTTTTTCTCTCCGGATTTTTCGGGATTTTCTTGCCAAGATTTCGGATGGACCCTCGCCCTAGAGCCCGCGGCTCAAGGCTCGGGGGCTACTCCATGTGGAGTGCGGTTTTGCAAATCGCACCTCCATACCGGCTTTGGTTTCGAGACAAGACAGCAGCTTTTGAAGACCTTCGAAGGCGCTTTTCGAGGACGCTTGGGACTACTCGAGAAGACTTCAAGATTGCTCAAACATCACCGGAGTACATTCCGGCCTCGGGATGCTTCGGCTACTCTTGAGGACTTTTGACTTGTAGCACTCGGGGACGCTTGAGGACTACTCGTTAAGGCCGTCAAGACTACTTGAAGCTATCCTTCTCGACTACAAAGTACTCGGGGGCTTGTCGTATGGACCTCCCCGGGCCCACTACCTCGGTGGGTACCGGGACCGACTACTCGGTGGGCCCCCGGGACTACTCGGCTTGCGCTACACGGCACCGAAGGCGTGGAGCACAAGGACTACACGGGAGTAGTACTCGGTTAGGGAGCCGTACATGTTCCGCACCGTATAGAGGACTCCTAGACGTACTCGACTAGTACTCTCTCCCTACTCCGACTTGTAACCCCGCCTCCCGACTATATAAGGTGAGGCGGGGACCGATCTCTAGCATCCAATCTCCTCTCATACAACTCACGGTGCACCATTACACCATCTTGTAATCGTGCCCTATCAATCCGAGCTACGCAAAGCATACGAGACGTAGGGTATTACGCACCTCGCGGCCCGAACCTCGTCTAAATTGTGTGCCACGTGTCTCTTCCTTCGAGTTACCGATCTCGGCGAGTCACAATCATCTACTTCGGGTACTCCCCGTAGTAGGTTGCCGGTCTAAAACACCGACAAGCGCCAAGAAAGATCTTGCACTCAAGGTTAGTGAAAAGGGGAAGTCCAAGAAGATCAAGGAAAAAGCTCCTTCTTCCTCAAGTGAAAATGATGATCCAAGTGACTCAAGTGAAGCGGAGAGCGATGATGCTAAGCTTGCTCTTCTCATGAGGAAGACCACAAGAATGCTCTCCAAGATTGGTAAGAAGGGCTACAACTATGATCCTAAGAAGCAAAAGTTCGGACATCAAGAAGAAGTGGTGAGGGAAGCAATCGGAAGTGCTACAATTGTGGTAGATATGATCATCTTTCATATGATTGCCCCAAGCCCGACAAGAGAGTGTCAAACTCAAGCAAGAAGAATGATGAAGATGACAAGGATGCCAAGTACTACGAGAAGAACTTATCCAAGAAAAATTCATCAACCAAGCCCTACCACAAGAAGAAGGGTGAACATCGTTCTCTCTTTGTCAATGAATGGGTGACTAGGGGTGAGACTTCAAGTGAGTCAAGTGAAAGTGAAGAGGACAAGAACAAGAAGATCGCCGGCATTGCTATCATGGATGATGAGCCTCCACTTCCACCTCCACCTATGTGCTTCATGGCAAAGCACTCCAAGGTGGATCTTCTAGTGATGATGATCTCTCACCTCTTGCTCTTAAAGATCTTCTTGATGAATACACCTCCATGGTAAAGAAACAAAAGAGTAAACTCAAAGCTCTTGATGAGACTCATGAGAAACTTAAGCTTTCATATGATGAGTTACTGGTAAAGCACGGTGACCTTAGCAAAGAGCATGATGCTTTGGTAGTGTCTAACAAGTCACTTAGAGATGACCACAACAAGTTACTTGATAAGCACAATGAGCTAATCATCAAGCATGATGACATAACCGTGCTTAACAAGTCTCTTGAGTCAATTCATATGAAGCTCAAGAAAGAACATGTGCTCTTGGAGATGAAATATCAAAAGCTTGAGCTTGCTAATGAGGACATTGATTCTAGTGGGCATGCAAATGCTAGAGAAGTCACTAAAGTCAATGCCTCCACCTCATGTGATGATCTAATTGAAAAACCTAAGGTCTTGCTTAATGTTGGAAATATTGCATCTTCCTCCAAGACTAACCATGATAGGGTGAAAGCTCTTGAAGAAGCTTAAGGTCTTGTGTAAAGACTTTGGCCAAGGGTGAGGAGTTGCACAAGGAGATCCTCTACTACAATGCAAGAGATTATGGGACAAAGGGGCTTGGTGCTTTTCCTAATCCCATCAAGGAAACCCCTAAATCAAAGGAGCTATATGGGTGTTTCGTCAATGAAGTTGGATCTTATTGTCAACATTGCAAGGTCACCGGTCATCACACAAGGGAGTGCCCAACACCTACTCGCCCCTTGCCCACCTTGTCTAGCAACTACAAGTCCATGTACAATGACAACCACTTCTTGTTGATGAAGAAGAACAATGGCAAAGTGGCAATCAAGTTCATTGGGGCCAAACCAAAAGTCAAGCCACCGAGAAGCTTATGGATTCCTTAAGCTCTTGTCACTCACATCAAAGGGCCCAAACTAGCTTGGGTTCCTAAATCTCAATGCTAATTTCTTGTGTGTAGGTGAACTACAAGGCCGGAGGGAGTCATTGGATACTTGATAGTGGTTGTACTCAACACATGACCGGCCAAGTAAAAATGTTCACCTCACTAGTGGATGATGCGGGAGATCATGAACAAGTTTCATTTGGTGATAACTCTAAAGGAAGGATCTCTGGATTTGGTGGAATCTCTCTAACTAATGACTTATCCCTTTCCAATGTTCTCTTTGTGGATTCTTGTAGTTATAACTTGCTTTCCATTGCACAATTTTGTGACCTTGGTCTTTCATGCACATTTGATGATGAAGGGGTCACAATTACTAACAAGAAAACTAATGAAGTTGTTTTCAAGGGATTCCGCTATGGCAATCTTTATCTTGTAGATTTTACATCCCGTGAAGCAAACTTGACTACTTGTCTCGTCTCCACCACATCCAAGGGTTGGCTATGGCATCGTCGCATTGCACACATAGGCATGAGCCAACTCAAGAAAGCTTTCAAGAAAGGCATGGTCCTTGGTGTGAAAGATGTTACATTCGAGAAGGACAAGTTGTGTAGTGCATGTCAAGCCGGCAAGCAAGTTGCAAGTCATCATCCCATGAAGGCTTATGTATCTACCACAAGACCATTGGAGCTCATTCACATGGACCTCTTCGGACCAACTACATACAAGAGTCTTGGTGGTAATCTCTATTGTCTTGTCATTAGTGATGATTTCTCACACTATACTTGGACTTTCTTTTTGGAGGACAAGGGCAAGACATTTGATATCTTCAAGAAGTTCGCTACTAGAGCCCAAAATGAATTTGGGTCATCCATGGTGAAGATAAGGAGTGACAATGGGTCGGAATTCCGCAACACCAAGGTGGAAGAGTATTGTGATGGTGAAGGCATCAAGCATGAATTCTCCTCAACCTATACACCCCAACAAAATGGTGTGGTTGAGAGGAAGAACAAGACACTCATCACTCTTGCTAGAGCTATGTTGGATGACTATGGAGTCTCGCAAAGGTTTTGGGCGGAAGCTATCAACACGGCATGTCATGCTTCAAATAGAGTGTATCTACACCGACTCATGATGAAGACACCATATGAGCTACTCATTGGGAGAAATCCCAACATCTCTTACTTCCGGGTATTTGGTTGTAAGTGTTTCATTTTCAAGAAGAAGAAGCATCTAGGGAAGTTTGAGAGTAGAGTAGATGAGGGCATATTTGTTGGTTATGCATCTAACTCCAAAGCATATAGAGTATTCAATAACTCTACACGAGTAATTGAAGAAACATGTGATGTGGAGTTTGATGAATCTAATGGCTCCCAAGGAGATGGTTTTTGTTGTGATGATGTAGGAAAAGAACCTCTTCGAGAAGCAATGAAGAAGATGGCCATTGGTGACATCAAGCCAAGGGAGGATGATGACCCTCACTCCATTCTTGAAGACTCATCCTCCGATGATGATAATGATAATGATCCACCAAGGCATCCACCTACATCACCCACAAGACAAGATAGTCCATCTTCCTCACAAGAACCACCTCCTATCTCACAAGACACTCAAGATCAAGTAGAGGACACGAGCGAAGTTCAATCTCAAGATGATCCCACCTCTACAATATTTGGAAGACGCACAAGGACTTCAACAAATCATCCAATTGATCTTGTGTTGGGTGATCCTCAAGGGGGTACAAGGACTCGCCGCAAGCAATATGCCTCATTTTGCAAACAGCATGCTTTTGTCTCTTTTGTAGAACCCACAACTATAGATGAAGCTCTTGGGGATTCGGATTGGATCTTGGCTATGCAAGACGAGCTCAACAACTTCACAAGAAATCAAGTGTGGGAGTTGGTCGAGCGTCCCAAGAACAAGAATGTGATTGGCACCAAGTGGGTCTACCGGAACAAGCAAGATGAACATGGCATTGTGGTGAAGAACAAGGCAAGACTTTTCGCCAAAGGGTACTCTCAAGTAGAAGGCTTGGACTATGGAGAGACCTTCGCTCGGTGGCACGCCTTGAAGCTATTCGTATCCTCCTTGCATATGCATCTAGCCATAAAATGAAATTATTTCAAATGGATGTAAAGAGTGCTTTCTTGAATGGCTTCATCAATGAAGAAGTCTATGTGGAGCAACCTCCCGGTTTTGAAGATATTACATATCCTAACCATGTCTATAGGTTGCACAAGGCATTGTATGGACTCAAGCAAGCTCCTAGGGCATGGTATGAGAGGCTCCGGGATTTTCTTATTGAAGCCGGATTCAAGATTGGTAGAGTGGACAACACTCTTTTCACAAAGATAATCAACAAAGAACTCTTCATTTGTCAAATTTATGTTGATGATATTATCTTTGGCTCTACTAATCTCAAAGTGTGCAAGGATTTTAGTGAACTCATGACTAGGGAATTCGAGATGTCAATGATCGGAGAGCTCAACTTCTTCCTTGGGTTTCAAATCAAGCAATTGAAGGAAGGGTGTTGACGGTGTATTTTGGTGCACCTAGCATGTTCATTACACTTTGGTTTGGATTTGATTATGGAACTAACCCGCCACTAGGCACACTAATCATATAACAAGTTCATCTTTGTGCATGCATTTGGAAGTGTTGTGTTTATGTAGGAAATCATGGACATAAAGGACGGATTCGCAATAAGTTCAAAGGAGCATTCATGGAGTCTTGTTCGTGTCCATGAGCTCGCTGAAATTACTTCCAATGGTGGTGAGGACCGAAGTGCTACGAGGAACACCCCCGGGGATTGAAGCGCAAAAGATCAAACTTCATGCAAAGAGAGCCTCCATCTTGATCGCGAGGATAACGGCGTCAAAATCATCCAAGTGGAGGGGGCAAAGTAGATAAGTGCACGAGGACCCACGGAGCAAAAAGGGCGACCGAACCGGGCCGAAGCGGGCTCGGGCCGGCCGGCCCTGTGCGGGCCGGCCCGGCCCACTTCGGCACCGGTTCGGTCCCGTCTTCCTTGCCCTCGAAGGATCTTCGACCCTAAAACCCCCGACGCGCCGCCAACACGAAAGGAGGAGTTATTCGCACCGAGAAGGCCATCCACAAGCTAGAGAGAGAGGAGGAGGATCTCCGGCGGGAGATCAACCACCTCGAAGGAAGCACCCTCTCGTGGAGAAGGAGGAAGACACCGGCGGAAGGGAAACCATGATCAACGGTGCCATGATCGGCAACTTGATGGGGTAATCTTCTCATTCGTCCATGGGTTGTAATCGATCTTGAGATGTAATCGCACTTTGTCGGATTATCTATCTATCATCTTGTGTTGAATATACTTTAATGCTTAAGGCTTGCAACCGTGCCATAGAGGGAGTAGAGCTCCAATGCTTCCTTGGATCCATTCAATACGCCGTGGCCATCAAAGGTCTAGTCATGAATACCTTCACGTAGTGACAAGACGAGAGGAGGGAAAGGGCGAAACCGTGGTCACATCCCCGATAGATTAGATTGGTTTTTCATGTCTTTAAGCGATTGCATGCTCTAGTATTGTAGACCCGTGGGCGAGTGTCTTCTATCTTGATCGTTTATCATTCTCTCTAGTGTAGTTTAGTGTTTTCTAGTACAATAGTTGTTAGGGTTTTAGTAGCTAGTGTGTCGTTGTAGATCGAACGCTTGTAATCCCCTTGCTCCGCGGATTGACAAGAACCTTGGGAATCCCGTGGTGAAAAAGGTGTGGGGTCCGTACGCTTGCGGATCGTAGAGGGATACGTCTTTTATCCGTCAACAAGCCCCTTTTTCTGGCGCCGTTGCCGGGGAGCAAGTTAGTTTACATCATTTGATTTGCATCTAACTTAGTTTTATATTTTAGTTTATCTTTTATTTGCTATATCTAACATATATTTTCCAGAAAAACACTTGTTTCCTTTTTGTTTTTGTTTTTATCTTATTGTCTAGATGGAGTTCGTTAATCAACCCGTGGAAGAACCGGAGAAATCATTAAGGGATTACGCTAGCCCTCGATGTGAAGACATAAAGGTACAAGAGTCGGATTCGAAGCTCGAAGCGACCAAGTATGAAATTAAATCCAAGATCATGAAGATGGTGGCGGAAAACCCGTTTGAAGGGATGGTTACGGAGAACCCATATAGACACATAAGGGATTTCACGACAATATGCAACACGGTGCGTCAAGAAGGAGTTCCCGATGAATGGTTCAAATGGAATCTCTTTCCCTACTCACTTGCCGGCAAAGCAAAGACATGGTATTCGGTTGCGTCCTTTGAAGTTGAAGGCAATTGGAACAAGTTGACAAAGAAGTTTTGCGAGAAGTTCTTTCCAATGAGCAAGGTTCAACATCTAAGGAGGCAAGTGATCAATTTCATGCAAGGAGAAGAGGAAGGGATAGACCAAGCCTGGGATAGGTTTAATGAATTAATCGAACAAGGACCAAAACTCGGCTGCACCGGTGACGTACTCTTGCATACATTTTTCTTTTCCCTAACCCCCTAGTTGCATGCGACACGTCGAAATGTGTGCGGGTGGGGATCTCATGGAGAAAACACTCACGGAAGCCGCCCAACTTCTACAAAAAGTTAGTAAAGCGGCTGCCATGCGAAGAGATTGGGAAACAAGACTTGCGGAAGAGCCGGAATTCAATTCAAGGAAGAAAAAAGCTTGCTGATTTTTCTAAAGAGGCAACCCGGGAAGTCACAAAAGAGGAGCCAATCATGGAAAAGCTTGGACAAGAACACATCAAGTCAAGAACTACACCAAACGTCGACTTCGCCGCACCAAATGAGACGAACAAGAGAAGCATGTCAAGCGCGAAGCCACTAAGGGAGTTCGAGCCAATGGATTGGGTTCCTATTGATTACGGAGAAGTATTCGACAAGAGAAGACCGTTCCCTAATCAAAAGGGAATGGCAAGAGCATTGGAAGTGGATTTCCCACCGGAGAAGAAAGCTGAAAATTCATACGACCTCGAAACCACCGGTGAGATTTTTGAAAAGCTCTTTGGAGATGACGTGGTGGATCCGGAACATATTGCCGAGGTGAAGAGGATCATGGGGATCAAGCCCGAAGCATCACCATACGCTCGCCTTGCTGAAATTTATTCGATCGGATCCGAAGAAGAAGAGAAGATGACGCCGCACTTGAGTTGCGAAATCAACGGAGTTCAATGCAAAGCTTTATGCGACATCGGAGCCCAAGTAAGTGTTCTATCTTCTAAAATTTACGATAAAGTTCAATACCACAACCTAGACTTAGCTCCAACATCAACGAAATTAATTATGGGAGATGGTAGAACTATCAAACCTCTAGGTATTGCTCGCAACATGAAAGTAAAAATCTCTAGAAACTACATACCAACCGATTTCTTTGTTATTGATGCTTACCATAGTAATTCTGATCATATAATCTTAGGTAGGCCTTTTCTTAAGTTGGTTGATGCCGTGTTAGATGCCGGAGAAGGCAAAGTAACAATGAACCTTAATGGAACAAAGTACACATATAACTTTCTTCGTGCTTCTAAACACCTTACTCCTTTTCCTCCCGAAGATGAAGAAATAGAAGAGATAGATAGTCTTTGTTTTGTTGAAACCCTTAGAGACCCGCTGCAAAGAGCGATGGAAAATCAAATTAGTAATCAACAAGATGAAGAACTAGAGGAAGCAACAAAAGGCCTAGAGCCGCATGATGGTAGCGTGGAGGAAGAGAAGTTCGAAGACATAGGAGAAATCAAACCCGAGGAGCCACAAGTGCCCGAAGTAGACCTTAAACCTTTGCCCAAGGGATTAAAATATGAATTTTTGGGCCCGGACAAAACCTATCCGGTCATTGTGAGCGACGAGTTGAGCCCCGAAGAAAATGAAGCGTTGCTGATTTTATTAAAAAAACATAGGAAGGTGATTGGATATTCAATTAATGATCTCAAAGGTATTAGCCCGACCTTTTGCACTCATCGTATACCAATGGAAGACCAATGTAAGCCCGTAGTGGACCATCAAAGGAGGCTAACCCATGCCATGCGAGAGGTAGTAAAGAAAGAGGTTATCAAGTTACTTGATGCCGGAATCATCTACCGGTAACACATAGCGAATGGGTGAGCCGGTACATTGTGTACCGAAGAAAGGAGGTTTGACCGTGGTGAAGAATGAGAAGAACGAATTGATACCGCAAAGAACCGTGACCGGGTGGCGGATGTGTATTGATTACCGTAAGCTTAACAAAGCGACGAAGAAAGATCACTTCCCCCTACCGTTCATAGACGAGATGCTCGAGAGGTTAGCAAACCACGCTTATTTTTGCTTTCTCGATGGATACTCGGGGTTCATGCAAATTCCCATTCACCCGAAGATCAACATAAGACAACATTTACGTGTCCTTACGGAACGTTTGCATATAGGAGGATGCCCTTCGGCCTATGCAACGCTCGGCCTCTTTTCAACGTTGCATGATGGCCGTGTTTTCGGAATTCATCGAAGAAATTGTTGAAGTGTTTATGGATGATTTTTCCGTTTACGGGAAGACGTTCATGGATTGCTTAGCAAACTTAAAAAAGGTCCTTACAAGGTGTGCGGAGGTAGATTTGGTTTTAAATTGGGAAAAGTGCCACTTCATGGTTAAGCAAGGCATAGTGCTCGGACATGTTATATCCGAGAGAGGAATTGAAGTGGACAAGGCTAAGGTAGAGACGGTTGAGCAACTCCCACCTCCTACGGATGTTAAGTCCTTAAGGAGCTTTCTAGGCCATGCGGATTCTATAGAAGATTTATAAAGGACTTCTCGAAGATCACTAAGCCTTTAACACACCTTCTTCAAAAGGATGTGGCTTTCGACTTTGATGAGAAGTGTCTAGCGGCATTCGGACCTTGAAAAATGCGTTGGTGAGTGCTCCCATCATCCAACCTCCGGATTGGAGCCAACCTTTCGAGATCATGTGTGACGCAAGTGACTACGCCGTAGGCGCGGTCTTGGGACAAAGAAAGGAAGGCCGAGTTCACGCCGTTTACTACGCTAGCAAAACTCTTAGTGGGGCACAATTAAATTACGCTACTACGGAAAAAGAATTGCTAGCGGTGGTATTCGCTTTCGAAAAATTCAGATCTTACATCGTGAACTCGAAAGTCATTGTTTACACCGATCACGCAGCCATAAAGTATCTCTTGGCTAAGAAGGAAGCTAAACCACGTTTGATTCGTTGGATCCTTCTTCTCCAAGAGTTCGATGTTGAAATTCGTGATAAAAGGGGGTGGAAAATGTTGTGGCCGATCATTTGTCTAGGATGAATCGTGGGCAAGATGATAAAGAGCCCATAGAAGATAAGATGAGAGATGATCACCTCTATAGAGTGCTTGATAAAGATACTTGGATGATTGACATCATTCGAGCAATTCGAAAGATGCCCCTCGATCATCTAGACAAAAACACTCAAAGGAAGATAATCTTGGAAAGTAAGAAATATTTTTGGGATGCACCATACCTCTTCAAGCTTGGCAATGATGGAGTAATGAGAAGATGTGTGCCAAGAGAAGAGAGGCTCGAGATTCTAAGGAAGTGCCACTCGGCGGGAGTACGGTGGGCACTATAGCCATTTTCGAACCGAAGCCAAAGTATGGTCGAGCGGATTCTATTGGTCGAAGATGCATGAAGATACTAAAAGATATGTTGCGTCATGCCCCGAATGCCAAAGAACCGGAAACATCTCTCAAAGAAATTCTATGCCTTTGAAATACAACTTGCAAATCGACATATTCGATGTATGGGGCATAGACTTCATGGGGCCTTTTAAAAACTCATTTGGATTCGAGTATATACTTGTTATGGTTGATTATGTATCCAAGTGGGTAGAGGCTATACCATGTCGTAAAGCTTCCACGGAGGAGTCCATCACTATGATCAAGAACGTGATTTTTCCCCATTTCGGTACACCGAGAATCTTGATAAGTGATGGAGGAACTCATTTCACCGGGAAGAACTTCAAAAGGTGCTTGTCCAAGTTGGGAATTGAGCATAGGGTCTCCACGGCCTATCACCCACAAACCAACGGACAAGCGGAGACGTCAAATAGGCAATTAAAAAGCATACTTAACAAAACCATAGAGAAGGGAGGCAAGGATTGGTCAAAGAAATTAGACGGAGCTTTATGGGCTTATCGAACGGCGTTTAAAACACCGATAGGTATGACCCCTTATCAATTCGTCTATGGAAAAGCTTGCCACCTTCCGGTTGAGTTAGAACATAAAGCCTATTGGGCGATTAAAGAGATGAACCTTGATCTCGATGCCGCGGTGGTGAAACGGAGAATTCAAATAAGCGAGCTAGAGGAGTTGAGGTTGAAAGCTTATGAAAACGCAAGCATATACAAGGAGAGAATCAAAAGGTGGTATGATAAAAGATTGAAGAAAAAAGAATTTAAAGAAGGAGATAAGGTCCTCCTCTACAATTCGAGGTTTAAAACCTTCGGAAAGGGGAAATTGCAAAGCAAGTGGGACGGACCTTATGTTGTGCATTCGGTGTTCTCCAACGGAGCGGTAACCATTATGGATATAAACGGCGATCAATTTGTGGTGAATGGACAGCGGCTTAAGGTTTACTACGAACCCGATGTCGTGCCCCTTCATCATGTTGACGTCTTTACCATGGAGGAAGAGCCCGAACGTCCCGCCTAGGACGAAAAACAAGGCATCAACTTCGTAAATAATTTTTCTTTTAGCTTTCCGGAGTTTTTCGCGAAGATTTACGGGCCAACTTTTTCCCGTGGGCTAAGGAAGAAAAAAAATAGGGCGGTGTGCAAAAACCCGGACCGGCCCGGCCCCGAGGCGGGGTGGGCCGGCCGGCCCGGTCGGATCGGCCCGGGGGTGGCCCGATGCCCGATGTCCCCGAATTTTGCCCGAATTGCTCCTTTTTGACTTCCTTGTTTGGTCGGAAAATTTTAAGGGAAGTGTAAAAAAGGAAAATAAGGTTCCCGGGGCTTTCCTCTCGGGACTATATATTTGGCCGAATTGGGAGCTCGAGAATCAAACCTTTCAAGCAATGTGTTGCACCCTTGTAGCGACCATTGAGCCTCCAAAAAGCTTAGAGTTGAAGGTAGAAGCCAAGAAGCCATCGATGGAGGAGGCGATGCGATGCGAGGTCAAGCTACCCGTCAAGAGGACCGCACGTATCCGTTGCGGAGGACGTGTCCCGACCGGAGCTCTTGCATCTCGCAACCCCGTCAAAGGAGAGAAGGTCCCTACACCCGTTCGAAGGTCGGCACGCCTCCAAGGCATCAAGCGCAAAGATTACAAGGAGGTGTCGCCGGAGCCTAAGGATTATGGGGATAGCGACTACTCCGACATCGTAGCCCGAGCTCGTGGGCGGCCGCCGGTAGAGACGATGACGATTGGGGCGAGCGGCCCCTATGAAAGGACTCCCGAGGGCCCCAATGGCGACGGCAACGGCGGTGGCGAAGGCGACAACAATGGAGGTGGCGACGACGGTGGTGACAACGGTGGAGATTATGGCGACGACGACCCCTTCGGATTGCATCCGGTGTGCTGTCGAGTTTGCCGTCAATCCATCGCGGATCTCTACACGTCGGCCGACGAATGTTTCCAAGCCATGGAAGCGATGAAGCAGCGTATGGAGGACTTGGAGCGCGTAGTTGAAGATGATTACAAGTTCCTTAACCGTAACGTGCGCAAACTTTTCGGCATGGTTGGAAACATGAGAGGCAAGTGGTGCAAAGCTTGCTCGAAGTACCACTAGATCTAGTTTTTCCCTTTGGTTTTTGTAAGATACGACGAGGACGTCGTATGTTTTAAGTGTGGGGGAGATCTAGCTCGCTAGCCTTAGCTTTTGAACTTCAAGTTTAGGTTCGGTTTAATCTTCGTGTGAGAGTCTTAGTGTTTTAATGAGTCTTTAGTTTTTGAGTCCGTTTTAAAATTTTCCGCAAGTGTCTTAAATTAGTGTTGAGTCAAGAAAACCAAATAAAAAGAGTCTTTATATATATCTTTGTGTTTTATGTATTGTTTATCTTTATTTACTTGTTTGTTTAATCTTCGATTCTTGATATATGAGCACAAGTATGTGGTTTGAAGGACGTTTACCGTGGTGCTTAGTGGAATCGCTACTACTTAAAGTACCCATACCGCACTTCGATCTTGAGCTTCACATGCTAGTTGTGCTGTTTTCAATGCTAAAAATTGGAGGTTTTTAGTTCTGAAAATTATATTAAAACCCTTGTAATAAAGGTTAGCAAAACCATTTTTTCCAAGTTGAGAGTAAGAAAAAAATTCCTATCCAAAGCCAAGTTTATTTCTTTTTCGCTCCACCATAAGTGTGATTAGCATGATGAGTTAGGCTAGGACCCTTCTCTCTTGGTGAGTTTTAATTTCGAGCAATGATCATGTCCTTGTGCTTATCTTTTGTTGCTAGCCTCGTCATATATTCAGTCCATGACTTTCACAACGAAAGTCATGAATACCGCCGGATTCCATACCCAACCCTATACATCTCTTTTGTACATCGTATTCCTTGAACACAACCTATTTTCAAAGTTTCGTCTCGTCTCTAGCATGATTTATTTAACAGATCCAGATTGTATGCATGCGAGAAAAGGGAGAATTGAAAGCTTTGAAAAGTTGTCAAGAGAGAGAAAAATAAAGAGAAAAAGTATGTGTATGGAAAAGAAAGAAAGAAAGAAAGAAAAATCATATGTGAATGAAAGAAGAAAAGAAAAAGAGAGAAAGATGAGTTAGCAATGAAGATATGAGAGGGATGGATCAAGTGAAAGAAAAAAAAAATAATAAAGTGTAAGGAAGGATGTCACGTTGGTTGTGAGACGAAACTTTTTTTCCGACCATGTGCAATCCGACAACGAGGACATCATTGGTGCCTTGAAGTCACAATTTTCTTTTGCCCTTGCACATGTCCATCATTCTAAATCTTCTCATCCTTGATATCCCTACATATGGTTAATTCTCATGATCATTGGCTTTGAAAGGTAGACAACCATTAGAGGAAGTTCTTAGTTTGACAATACTTGTGTTGATTGCGCTAGCCCTACCTATAGCTCCACTTTTACATGATATATGAGAGATTAATGGGAGGTGAGAGTTTTATAAAATTTGGTTAGGATAGCCACTTCATATGAGTGACTTGAGAGAGCTTGGAGAAAGGTTTTTGTCTAACACTTGTTGCAGGAATTTTTGTTTTGAAAATCATAAAAACCCTCCGATGGAAGCAAAGAAGTAAGTATGGCTGAAATTGAAAGCTTAGAGTGAAGAGTTTGAGTTGTGGGGTAAACCTTGACGTGGTAAAAATTCTAAACGCCCATGTTTATGTTTGATTATCATTACTTTGTGTTTATATATTAAAGATGAAGGGATTGACTAACTTGTGAAAAAGGATAAGTGGTACACGATTACACTCCTTGGACGAGGTTCTTTTACGAGTACTTGCTCGAGGACGAGCAAGAGCTAAGTGTGGGGGAGATGTTGACGGTGTATTTTGGTGCACCTAGCATGTTCATTACACTTTGGTTTGGATTTGATTATGGAACTAACCCGCCACTAGGCACACTAATCATATAACAAGTTCATCTTTGTGCATGCATTTGGAAGTGTTGTGTTTATGTAGGAAATCATGGACATAAAGGACGGATTCGCAATAAGTTCAAAGGAGCATTCATGGAGTCTTGTTCGTGTCCATGAGCTCGCTGAAATTACTTCCAATGGTGGTGAGGACCGAAGTGCTACGAGGAACACCCCCGGGGATTGAAGCGTAAAAGATCAAACTTCATGCAAAGAGAGCCTCCATCTTGATCGCGAGGATAACGGCGTCAAAATCATCCAAGTGGAGGGGGCAAAGTAGATAAGTGCACGAGGACCCACGGAGCAAAAAGGGCGACCGAACCGGGCCGAAACCGGGCCCGGTGAAAGGACCTTGATGTCGCCTAGAGGGGGGGTGAATAGGCGTGACGACCAAATTAAACCTTTTTCCCCAACTCACTTGAGCTGACAGTGCTCCACCGGTCAGACCGGTGGTGGTGACCGGTCAGACCGGTCAAGCACTGGTCTTCACAGATGACACCGGTCAGACCGGTGCGCCTCACCGGTCAGACCGGTGTAGCACAGAGAACCTGCAAAAACAACTTCAAGCACCTCTTGGCTTCTAGCACGAACCAAACTCAGGGTTTGGCTTTTGTAGGTGATTACAAGCAGAGTAATGAGCCCTGCACACACAAGTAACACACCCAAGTAGATCGAAGCGGAAGCAAATGAAATATGCTAGAAAAACAACTTAGAGAGTCAAACCACACGAAGAAGCAAGGATTTGTTTCCCGAAGTTCACCACCCACTGAGGAATGGCTACGTCTCCGTTGAGGAGCTTGTAAGGGACGATTCCCACAACAAGCCGGGTCTCTTTCAACCACTTTCCTCCTTTCCACTAAGGTGATCTTTTCCACGAAGAGGCAAGATCGCAGCCCTTACAAACTTCCTGCTGCTCACCACAACCTTGGGAGCTAGCCGGCGACACCTAGCCGTCTAGGAGGCAAACCTCCAAGAGTAACAAATGCACCAAAGTTTGTAGACTCGAAACCAAAGTGCTCAAGCTATGGAACCTGCTCTTGTTAGCTCACAAAGTCACTCCTAGGCTCACTTTCTCAACCCAACACAAAGAAGATGGCTTGAATCCACAAATCTCACAAAGAGATGGTTGGGGAGAGCCACTAAGGCTTAGAGCTAGTTAGAAATGGCTTGGGATCTCAAAGAACAACACTAGAAGCAAGCAGCCCACACCAGAAGAGGGCTTGGGGTATTTATACCCCTCAAAGAAGAAAACTAGCCGTTAGACCCCGGGTGGCACCGGTCGGACGGTGCCCTACACCGGTCGACCGGTGTATGAAAAACTAGCCGTTGGGCCGGCGGCACCGGTCGGCCGCCGGTGCCTCTGACCGGTCAGACCGGTCAAGCCCCGAGTTGCCCCAAAACCTCTTTTAAGGAAACTAGCACTTCACCACCAAGATGAAATGACCCAGGTTAGGTTAGGAGGGTTAGTTAGCACACTCAAGGGCTAGATCTCACTTAGGTCAACTAATGAGCACTTTGACTTGGTCAACTTGCTAAGTTGCATCCCTCTTGATAGTACGGCATACCTATACTCCGGGAAAAGGGTAAAAGAGCTTTGATGACCCCTTGAGCTTGAACAACTTCAATTCTTGCCATACTTGATCGATAACCACTTGAGGGCTTTCAACATAGCCTTTGACTTGAGCACATCCATACTTGAGCTAGTGACTTAGGATCTATCCATATAGCATGAGAATGCACACTTGGATCCATGGCCACTCCATGTTGCCAATCTTAACAAGTTGATGACTTGCAAAGCTTCCCTCGATTAAGGTTTGAATATGATACTTGAAGACCCCACGGATGCTAGACCTTCACCCTAGCAAAACACTTATGGCGGCTTAGCTACGGCCCCAAAGATTGCTTAGTCCCTCACCCTAGACATCTCGGTTGATCTCTTCATCACTTATCCAATCCACTTTGAGTTCCACTTTGCTTCACACGCAATTAACCTTCATTTGAAAGTCCCGCTTCAAATGCTTGATCTTGATTGACAACGGATATGCAAGCTTCCATTTTTAGAACCATGAAATGTACACTCATCATCTTGTTCTCTTTTAATAAACTCATGAAGCCTTGCACCAAATACTTATCTTTGTAGATGTGAGCCATAAAATACATCCATATATAAAATACTTCAAAAGTAGCTCATGAATATATAATGAAAACCTGCTCACGATCTTAAACAAAAACATTAGTCCTTTAATCGCCTTGTCATTCAATTCACCAAAATCCACTTAGGGGCCTAGATGCACTTTCAATCTCCCCCTTTTTGGTGATTGATGACAACTCGATTAAAGCTTACAAATAAAACAATAAAGCGCATTTAGATTCTTAGATATAGCTAGAGCTCCCCCTTAATTTGTGCTTTGAGTTAGATTTCAAGAGAATGGCCTTAAATGCCATTAGCACAAATTTGGAAGAAAAGACGTGTGAGCTCCCCCTATATCTTAGAATCAGTGGAGTGCAACATGTGTGAGCGACAAAATAAAATACGTGATGCGTATGACAAGATATGCACAAAGCAAAGAAGAGTGAGCTGACTAGGCAGCACCGGTCAGACCGGTGCCCCCGACCGGTCGGGACCGGTCGGAGTCCCGGCCCGGCCGCTCAGGCGGGCGGCACCGGTCGGGGCCGGTGCCCCTGACCGGTCAGACCGGTCAGGTCCAGTCAGCGCACAAAGCAACAGAAGTGCGTGCTATTTGGTCCAAGGTGATCATGCCAGGGTTGCAAGCTGGTTTAGATCACCTTGCTCCATTTAGCCAACACAAACAAACACCATTCAAAGCATGCATCACAATCTATCAATAAAGTCGCTTAAATATTACATTAAGGTTTGAAACACACAGTGGCACTCATACAAAAGTTCTCAAGTCCACTAAGATCAAATTCTAACTTATTACACGATTTCTCTCAAAAGCCAGCAGGCACCGGTCAGACCGGTGCAGGGCACCGGTCAGACCGGTGCAACACAGACAGCAGCCCTGACAGCACAAACTTGAGGCTTTAATCGCGATTCTTCTCCCCCTTTGTCATCAAGCATCCAAGAAGGGCCTGGAGAAGAAGCAGCAGCTGATCACTGTCCTTGAGATCCGTCTCCTGGGTGAGAGCTCCCTCCTATTTGAGAGTCGTCAAGAATCCAATGCAAAGGAGAGTTTAGGTAAATCGATTCCGAGACGTTGATCTGAGATGGATGAGCTATGGGAGCATAGTTTTTACCATAGAAGTACGGGTCGTAGCCAAAGATCTCGGCGGAGAAGCGAGCGCCCCAATCGTGTACTTGCTCGGGAGGTGGAGGAGGTGGGGGTGCTTGCTCCTGTTCCATGAAGTGAGACGATCCTGCTACGTCCGGAGGAGGAGGTACAAAGGGTGGAGGAGGTGGAGGTACTGATGAAGATGATCCTTGCCCTTGCTGAGACTCGAAGAACATAGGGCCGTATTGGTTAAGCAAATCCGAGTTGGCCCATCCTCTCATCCTTTCTTCAAAGGAAGGTATCTCAGCCGGAGGAGATTCTGGAGATGGTGGAGATCGAGGTGGTTGAAAACCTTGGGCATTGTGCATGAGCTTCATCGTATCCCGCATTTGCTTGTTTGCCCGTCTTGACCTTTCGTCGCTCAACTCGGATGTCATGCCGACTCCGACACATCCCAAAAATGAAGTTGAGAAACTTCTTCAAAGGAGAGGTGGATCGCGGGGTCCGCTCGGCTGCCAGCCTCCCCACCGGTCAGACCGGTGCTCAGCACCGGTCAGACCGGTGCCAGGCTGAGCACCTGCCTGAGGCGAAACTGGCCGAGCTGCACCCTCCTCAAATATTTCTTCCTCCTGTTCTGGTGCATGCTCAACTCTAGGAGATGGAACCCGTGGATTCTTGCTTGGATTGAGCTTTAGAGGCTTGTGAGTGACATTCTTCGGAAACTCGGTCTTTGCAACCTTTTCGATCATATACATGATGTATGGGCTATAGCTGCAGATCTTCTTAGGGTCCTCGGATAGATGCTTAATCTCTTGCCAAATGAAGTCCCCAACACTGAATTCCGGAGCTCCCGCCTCAAAGCCACCATCAAGTTTTTTTCGAAACTTAGTGATTTCCGAGGGGTTTCCATCTCTAGGTGTGATAGACACCCTAAGTAGCCTATTTAGGACAGCGAAGTAGGTGTAGAGGTTCTTCACTTTCCCAAAGTTGGCATGCTCACTGCGAGGGTACATCACGTGCAAAGCATCCTTCTCTATCTCCCCCTCATCATGGAGCTTCCTCGCCTCCCCATCTCCCGCCATGATCCCAAAGCATCTCAAGAATCTGTGAAACGTAATGGAGTACCTTTGGCCGTTAGTCATCCAAATCATGGCCCCGTCGGCCTCAATGTGGCCAAAGTGCACTGTGGCAAAGAACTCGGGCGATAATCTCTTTATTCCAATCGTGTCGGAACCCCATAAGTGACTTGACCCTTTGCCTCTCACGCGCATTGCCGATTACTTCATCAAAAATAGGGTCTCCTTTCCTTGCCATGTGCCCCCAATCCACAAACTGAGCCTTGTGTGTGATTTTGGGCTTCTTTATAATCACTGTAGCATAGTAGTCTTGCTGAAATTTAGCCCAAAATCTAGGATCCGAAGCGGTCTTGCCCTCCTCATAAGGGTTCTTGTCCCTTAGCTTCTTCAGGGCCTTGGTCATCCCTGACCCGTGGTACTTAACCGGCCGATCAGGATAAATGTAGGTAGGTGGCATGATCCTCAACCTACCCTGATCGTCGTCGTCCTCTTCCATGGCATCCACATCCTCTTCTTCTTCCTCCTCATCCTCCTCCTCATCCTCATCCCCAGCACCATCGCCGTCCGACTCGGCCTCCGGTGTCTTCTCAACTCAACCGACCCGGATAAGTCTCATCTTCAACATTGTCATCGCCGCTTGTTCCGGTGTCACCTCCTAGATCGGGATCCTCGGCACTAGCTTGAGTTGAGCGGCGTCTCAATCTCTTGCCGCCGATGTTTACAAGGCTTGCCCCTTTCCCCAAAATCACCGGGGATGGCTCCTCGGCGAGTGAGGACTTCTTCTCTTCTTTTCTTAGCCCCTTCCTTTTCCCGCACCATAGTTCGTTGTCCCGAGTCACACAAAGGATGACAAGGGTGTATAAGACTCCGGAAAAAGATTGAATTGAATTGGAATTGAAACTTGAAAGTTCGAACAATTGGGTCCGTTTCGGGCCACACCGGTCGAGCGGGTGAGGGGCACGGTCGGGCCGACCGGTGCCACCTGCAACGCAGCCAATAGCTCCCACATTCAATCTGAGCAGCTGTTGATCTAAGATTTGGTCTAGATGAACAAAAGACATCCTAGAAAAGATATGTGTTGAAAAACACGAAGAAAAACACATTTTGGGGTGGACATGCGCCACCGGTCAGACCGGTGACGGCCACCGGTCAGACCGGTGAAGGCCGTCCGAACCCAATTTGTGATTTCTCACAATGTGTCCAACAAAATGTTATGGATCTATAGGAATGTCTTCTAGGTGATCTCAGAAGATGTTCTACCAAAGGGAATTCAAAACTTTGCACCAAGTGAGGAGATCGGGCAAAGGAAAGTTTTGAATACCTTTGGAGAGATGAACTCGAGTTGAATCCGAGAAACACGAAGGGGAAAGTGAAGAGGGGCCTTAGGAGATCCTTTTGCTTCCAATCTTGAGGCTTTTCCTTGGTTGAATCTTCAAATCACCATGGATTGTGAGAGAGGTGAAAGAGAGGAGATGGAGGAGGTGTTCACGGTTTGGAGGCAGTGGTGGGATGGTGAATGATGGAGGAGAGAGAGAAGGAGGGGGGTAAAAGGATTCCTTTTACTGTGGCCCCACGGGCTGACGCCGGGCGTCACCGGTCAGACCGGTGACGGTCACCGGTCAGACCGGTGACAACCGCTGGTCAAGCCAGAGAGGCCATATCGGTTTTTCCGGCCCCCCGTCGGTAGAACCGAAGATCCTGATAAAATTCAACAGAGAGTCCTTATCGGTAGAACCGACGCGCCCACGGTAGTACCGACCCTTTTTCTCCTTTTTGAGATTTTGCTCCTTGAAACTTCTCCAAAAAGGTTATAGGACAATTTCCATCCACTTAGGTTGCATAACCATGATTATGTGACTTCAAGGTATCCACCGGTCGGATCGGTGGCTTGCACCGTCCGACGGTGCGGCCTTGAGAAACAAATTTGAGCCACAATGAAGAATTTCATCTCAACCTTTAGAGATGTTTTGGATATGAGATATTAAGATGATATTGATCCAAAAACCATCAATTCTTAAAGGAAGGAAGGATTAACGAGTTTGAGCGAGTATACTTGATCCTTCCGAGAGAGAGATATAAAGAACGGATTTTAGGGACTTGAGAAAATCTTCTTAATTGTGACTAGCCATCAATCAAACAAGGAGAACTATAGTCACAACTAAGTTGATTGGGTCACTAAGACCAAGAACCAAATGTTTTTCAAGGAAAGCACACTTCCTACACATGCTAGTTGATTTTTCGAAAAATCTATCCTATTTCACAAAGTACATGCATCCACTTCAAATGAATGCCCTAACAAGCATATTTGGCTCATATCTTCATCCTCGAGACACAAAGACGAGTAGAAGAAAAGATATCAACCAAATATCTGGAGAGGAGCGCAAGAGGTTCATTTGAAGCAATTACATGCTAAGGATGGCACACTAGCATGATGTTATGGCCTAGATGCATTACGGTATTTCAATGAGTTTCGTGAAAACATACCTTTGCCTTAAGACCATTTCATTTGTGCATATATCAACTTTCAAACAATGTTAGCTCTTACTTGTTCTTTTGGAAGTTACGCTTATCGAGAGCTTCCTTTGAGATGCACAAACGCATGAGACTTTGACGCCAAATCACCCTTCTTCTTGAGGGTTTGGACAACCCCGGGTCACCCGGGCACTCATGCCGGGTCACCCTGCAGCTTACAGAGGCGTATCGGGTCACCCGGGCACCCGTGCCGGGTCACCTGCCCAAGTTGCACTGGTTGCATTGGCACCGGTCAGACCGGTGCATGTCACCGGTCAGACCGGTGACCACCCCCTGACCCATTTTGGTGATTTTTCCTTCCCTTTTTCTTGAGTGAGTGAATGAATCACTAATTTCAGTCCTGCAATCAAGTTTAAGGCATTGCCCTACTAGAGAGCCATTAAAGGCATCGAATGGCATGAGAAGGTAAAATTTCATAAAAATTAGTCGAAGTCACCACCTCATGCTTTGCTCATGCAAGAAGAGCTTCACATGAGTGTTCACAAAGGACCAACGTGACTTAGACTCAATTTAGCGCATTGGTTACCGAGATGTCACTGATTTCACGATTTCTATGAGTTTGCTCTTCACATGGTTGATTGAGTCCATCAAGATCTCCAAGTCGTCCAACCATGTGCTCAATGCATCTCTTACAACCTGCAAGCTCAGTAAGCATTCCTTGGTACCCAACACTTGTTGGGTCCTATTGGGTTAGTCACAAGGTGCTTAGGAACCCAAATAGCCCTCATGCTACAATGAGGTGAACTAATCTCTCTTATAGCACAAGTTCTATTCCTATCGTTCCTAAGCTTATGGAAATCATAATGGACAAGGCTTGATTTAGGAACGTTACCATTTGGGCAATCCTTACCCATGTGACCCTTTTGACGGCATTCGTAGCAAATGCGACTTTTGTTCTTGTTGGTCACCCCATTCCTTGCAATTTCTTTTCTACACTTGCTTCTGAGACTTGTTCTTGGAGAAGGTGGCTTCCTTGCCTTGTTTGCTTGAGGTGGGGCTGCCCTGGCCAGCACCGGTCTGACCGGTGGCATGCACCGGTCTGACCGGTCACGGTCAGAGCCACAGCCCGTTGTTGCTCTTGGGCACGAGTCGGCAAGGTGTCCCTTCTCTCTACACTTGTAGCACACCCTCCACTTGTTGGAGCTTCTAGGCTTCTTGGAGAGTGGTTCTTGTGCCTTGTGCTTGATCGGGCGATATTGGGGTTTGTTTTGCCCAATCTTGCTCTTTTCTTGAATCTTGTGCTTGTGGGACCTTGTATTTTGTTGAGGAGTTGAACTAGTGGCGGTTGATCCCTTCCCAAGCTTCTTCACCATGCTTTCACGGTTATCTTGAGAAGGTTGCACTTTGCTCTTCTCCTTCAACACACACAAGTCCTTTTGGAGCTTTTCGACCTCTTGCCTTAGTTTATCATTTTCTTTAATAATGAGGTCATCACAAGATTCTACAAGTACATGCTCAATGCTAGATTGGCTTGCTTGAGACAAACAAACATTAGCGCAAGATAAATTAACTTGAAATTGTGAGCATGTGCATGTGTGAGATAGAGGTTGTATAGATTTTACCGATGAAAGCACAACCTCATGGGCTATCTCTAGTGTTGCATGAGAGTCAACAAGCTTCTCATAGGAAAGTTCAAGTTCATTGTGATTAGCTTGTAACACCATATGCTCGCTAGTGAGCTTCGCTAACTTGGCTTCTAAATCATCATTGGCATCTTCTTCTAATTTAGCTCTACAAGCAAAGGATTTGATGTCATGATCATATTTGTTAGCCAATGTTTCATACTTACAAGCCAAGGACGCAAGTTCGGATTTGAGAAGCTCAAGTTCTCTTGACGAAGAGCTTGAAACTTCAATCTTTTGGTCCTTAGCCCCTTTGGCTTGTCTCTTCTTCTTGCTTCTCTTCTCCTTCTTGGCCATTAAGCAAGTTGGTGTGCCCTCGTCGGGCACCGGTCCGACCGGTGGGTGTCACCGGTCTGACCGGTCCCTGCAGAGGGACAAGTGTCTTCGCTTCTTTGCTCTTCTTCTTGCTTGAGGTTTGA
This sequence comes from Cenchrus americanus, assembly GCA_947561735.1. Taxonomy (NCBI): domain Eukaryota; kingdom Viridiplantae; phylum Streptophyta; class Magnoliopsida; order Poales; family Poaceae; genus Cenchrus; species Cenchrus americanus. The sequence goes on along the minus strand of OX387242.1, from coordinate 37,569,611 downwards.
TGCTTGAGGCTCGGTGGATGTTTTAGAGGTAGGGCACATCTCCACTGACTCATCTTCATCATCACTCTCGAGTTCATCCCATTTGGTATTTACCAACTCAAGTAGTAATTTCCAAATGAGATGAGCATCTTCGGAAATCTTTTTGCTCTTCAAGATAATGTACTTTAGTTCGCTACATACACGCCTACACAAAAGGTTAGTAATAACGGCATTGAGTTGCTTCTTCTCCAAGTCCATTGGCGAGACACATGTCTCATCCTTTGGAAGGATACTCGCAACCATGATGCTCTCAGCGGTAGGGCCCAAAACCTTAAGTGCAATGAGAACATTAGAGCACCAAGAAGGATAGTTTGAGCCATCTAGAGCTAGAGGCTCAAACGGTACCTCACAAGTTGTCGACATCGAAGAACTCCAAGCGGTTAAGCTCGAATCGGAGCACCAAGCTCTGATACCAATTGAAAGGACCTTGATGTCGCCTAGAGGGGGGGTGAATAGGCGTGACGACCAAATTAAACCTTTTTCCCCAACTCACTTGAGCTGACAGTGCTCCACCGGTCAGACCGGTGGTGGTGACCGGTCCGACCGGGCCAAGCCAATCGGTCTTCACGGATGACACCGGTCAGACCGGTGCGCCTCACCGGTCAGACCGGTGTAGCACAGAGAACCTGCAAAAACAACTTCAAGCACCTCTTGGCTTCTAGCACGAACCAAACTCAGGGTTTGGCTTTTGTAGGTGATTACAAGCAGAGTAATGAGCCCTGCACACACAAGTAACACACCCAAGTAGATCGAAGCGGAAGCAAATGAAATATGCTAGAAAAACAACTTAGAGAGTCAAACCACACGAAGAAGCAAGGATTTGTTTCCCGAAGTTCACCACCCACTGAGGAATGGCTACGTCTTCGTTGAGGAGCTTGTAAGGGACGATTCCCACAACAAGCGGGTCTCTTTCAACCACTTTCCTCCTTTCCACTAAGGTGATCTTTTCCACGAAGAGGCAAGATCGCAGCCCTTACAAACTTCCCGCTGCTCACCACAACCTTGGGAGCTAGCCGGCGACACCTAGCCGTCTAGGAGGCAAACCTCCAAGAGTAACAAATGCACCAAAGTTTGTAGACTCGAAACCAAAGTGCTCAAGCTATGGAACCTGCTCTTGTTAGCTCACAAAGTCACTCCTAGGCTCACTTTCTCAACCCAACACAAAGAAGATGGCTTGAATCCACAAATCTCACAAAGAGATGGTTGGGGAGAGCCACTAAGGCTTAGAGCAAGTTAGAAATGGCTTGGGATCTCAGCAACAACACTAGAAGCAGCAGCCCACACCTGAAGAGGGCTTGGGGTATTTATACCCCTCAAAGAAGAAAACTAGCCGTTAGACCCCGGGTGGCACCGGTCAGACCGGTGCCCTACACCGTCGACCGGTGTATGAAAAACTAGCCGTTGGGCCGGCGGCACCGGTCGGCCGGTGCCTCCGACCGGCGGACGGTCGTGCCCCGAGTTGCCCCAAAACCTCTTTTAAGGAAACTAGCACTTCACCACCAAGATGAAATGACCCAGGTTAGGTTAGGAGGGTTAGTTAGCACACTCAAGGGCTAGATCTCACTTAGGTCAACTAATGAGCACTTTGACTTGGTCAACTTGCTAAGTTGCATCCCTCTTGATAGTACGGCATACCTATACTCAAGAGAAGGGTAAAAGAGCTTTGATGACCCCTTGAGCTTGAACAACTTCAATTCTTGCCATACTTGATCGATAACCACTTGAGGGCTTTCAACATAGCCTTTGACTTGAGCACATCCATACTTGAGCTAGTGACTTAGGATCTATCCATATAGCATGAGAATGCACACTTGGATCCATGGCCACTCCATGTTGCCAATCTTAACAAGTTGATGACTTGCAAAGCTTCCCTCGATTAAGGTTTGAATATGATACTTGAAGACCCCACGGATGCTAGACCTTCACCCTAGCAAAACACTTATGGCGGCTTAGCTACGGCCCCAAAGATTGCTTAGTCCCTCACCCTAGACATCTCGGTTGATCTCTTCATCACTTATCCAATCCACTTTGAGTTCCACTTTGCTTCACACGCAATTAACCTTCATTTGAAAGTCCCGCTTCAAATGCTTGATCTTGATTGACAACGGATATGCAAGCTTCCATTTTTAGAACCATGAAATGTATACTCATCATCTTGTTCTCTTTTAATAAACTCATGAAGCCTTGCACCAAATACTTATCTTTGTAGATGTGAGCCATAAAATACATCCATATATAAAATACTTCAAAAGTAGCTCATGAATATATAATGAAAACCTGCTCACGATCTTAAACAAAAACATTAGTCCTTTAATCGCCTTGTCATTCAATTCACCAAAATCCACTTAGGGGCCTAGATGCACTTTCACCGGGCCGCCGGCCAGGCGGGCCGGCCCAGCCCACTTCGGGCACCGGTTCGGTCCCGTCTTCCTTGCCCTCGAAGGATCTTCGACCCTAAAACCCCCGACGCGCCGCCAACACAGAAAGGAGGAGTTATTCGCACCAGAAGGCCATCCACAAGCTAGAGAGAGAGGAGGAGGATCTCCGGCGGGAGATCAACCACCTCGAAGGAAGCACCCTCTCGCGGAGAAGGAGGAAGACACCGGCGGAAGGGAAACCATGATCAACGGTGCCATGATCAGCACCTTGATGGGGTAATCTTCTCATTCGTCCATGGGTTGTAATCGATCTTGAGATGTAATCGCACTTTGTCGGATTATCTATCTATCATCTTGTGTTGAATATACTTTAATGCTTAAGGCTTGCAACCGTGCCATAGAGGGAGTAGAGCTCCAATGCTTCCTTGGATCCATTCAATACGCCATGGCCATCAAAGGTCTAGTCATGAATACCTTCGCGTAGTGACAGTACGAGAGGAGGGAAAGGGCGAAACCGTGGTCACATCCCCGATAGATTAGATTGGTTTTTCATGTCTTTAAGCGATTGCATGCTCTAGTATCGTAGACCCGTGGGCGAGTGTCTTCTATCTTGATCGTTTATCATTCTCTCTAGTGTAGTTTAGTGTTTTCTAGTACAATAGTTGTTAGGGTTTTAGTAGCTAGTGTGTCGTTGTTGATCAAACGCTTGTAATCCCCTTGCTCCGCGGATTGACAAGAACCTTGGGAATCCCGTGGTGAAAAAGGTGTGGGGTCCGTACGCTTGCGGATCGTAGAGGGATACGTCTTTTATCCGTCAACAAGCCCCTTTTTCTGGCGCCGTTGCCGGGGAGCAAGCTAGTTTACATCATTTGATTTGCATCTAACTTAGTTTTATATTTTAGTTTATCTTTCGTTTGCTATATCTAACATATATTATCTAGAAAAACACTTGTTTTGTTTTTGTTTTTGTTTTTATCTTATTGTCTAGATGGAGTTCGTTAATCAACCCGTGGAAGAACCGGAGAAATCATTAAGGGATTACGCTAGCCCTCGATGTGAAGACATAAAAGTACAAGAGTCGGATTCGAAGCTCGAAGCGACCAAGTATGAAATTAAATCCAAGATCATCAAGATGGTGGCGGAAAACCCATTTGAAGGGATGGTTACGGAGAACCCATATAGACACATAAGGGATTTCACGATAATATGCAACACGGTGCGTCAAGAAGGAGTTCCCGATGAATGGTTCAAATGGAATCTCTTTCCCTACTCACTTGCCGGCAAAGCAAAGACATGGTATTCGGTTGCGTCCTTTGAAGTTGAAGGCAATTGGAACAAGTTGACAAAGAAGTTTTGCGAGAAGTTCTTTCCAATTAGCAAGGTTCAACATCTAAGGAGGCAAGTGATCACTTTCATGCAAGGAGAAGAGGAAGGGATAGACCAAGCCTGGGATAGGTTTAATGGATTGATCGAACAAGGACCAAAACTCGGCTTCACCGGTGACGTACTCTTGCATACATTTTTCTTTTCCCTAACCCCTAGTTGCATGCAACACGTCGAAATGTGTGCGGTGGGGATCTCATGGACAAAACACTCACGAAAGCCGCCCAACTTCTACAAAAAATTAGTAAAGCGGCTGCCATGCAAAGAGATTGGGAAACAAGACTTGCGGAAGAGCCGGAATACAATTCAAGGAAGAAGAAGCTTGCTGATTTTTCTAAAGAGGCAACCCGGAAGTCACAAAAGAGGAACCAATCGCGGAAAAGCTTAAACAAGAACACATCAAGTCAAGAACTACACCAAGCGTCGACTTCGCCACACCAAATGATACGAACAAGAGAAGCATGTCAAGCGCGAAGCCACTAAGGGAGTTCGAACCAATGGATTGGGTTCCTATTGATTACGGAGAAGTATTCGACAAGAGAAGACCATTCCCTAATCAAAAGGGAATGGCGAGAGCATTGGAAGTGGATTTCTCACCGGAGAAGGAAGCGGAAAATTCATACGACCTTGAAACCACCGGTGAGATCTTCCAAAAACTCTTTGGAGATGATATAGTGGATCCGGAACATATTGCCGAGGTGAAGAGAATCATGGGGATCAAGCCCGAAGCATCACCATACGCTCGCCTCGCTGAAATCTACTCGATAGGATCCGAAGAAGAAGAGAAGATGACACCACACTTGAGTTGCGAGATCAACGGAGTTCAATGCAAGGCTTTATGCGACATCGGAGCCCAGGTAAGTGTTCTATCTTCTAAAATTTACGATAAAGTTCAATACCACAACTTAGACTTAGCTCCAACATCAACGAAATTACTTATGGGAGATGGTAGAACTATCAAACCTCTAGGTATTGCTTGCAACATGAAAGTAAAAATCTCTAGAAACTATATACCAACCGATTTCTTTGTTACTAATGCTTACAATAGTAATCATGATCATATAATCTTAGGTAGGCCTTTTCTTAAGTTGGTTGATGTCGTGTTAGATGCCGGAGAAGGCAAAGTAACAATGAACCTTAATGGAACAAAGTACACATATAACTTTCTTCGTGCTTCTAAACACCTTACACCTTTTCCTCCCGAAGATGAAGAAGTAGAAGAGATAGATAGTCTTTGTTTCGTTGAAACCCTTAGAGACCTGCTGCAAAGAGCGATGGAAAATCAAATTAGTAATCAACAAGATGAAGAACTAGAGGAAGCAACAAAAGTCTTAGAGCCGCATGATGGTAGTGTGGAGGAAGAGAAATTCGAAGACATAGGAGAAATCAAACCCGAGGAGCCACAAGTGCCCGAGGTAGACCTTAAACCTTTGCCCAGGGGATTAAAGTATGAATTTTTGGGCCCCGACAAGACTTATCCAGTCATTGTGAGCGACGAGTTGAGTCCCGAAGAAAATGAAGCGTTGCTGATTTTATTAAAGAAACATAGGAAGGTGATTGGATATTCAATTAATGATCTCAAGGGTATTAGCCTGACCTTTTGCACTCATCGTATACCAATGGAAGACCAATGTAAGCCTGTAGTGGACCATCAAAGGAGGCTAACCCATGCCATGCGAGAGGTAGTAAAGAAAGAGGTTATCAAGTTACTTGATGCCGGAATCATCTACCGGTTCGGCATAGCGAATGGGTGAGCCCGGTGCATTGTGTACCGAAGAAAGGAGGTTTGACCGTGGTGAAGAATGAGAAGAACGAGTTGATACCGCAAAGAACCGTGACCGGGTGGCGGATGTGTATCGATTATCGTAAGCTTAACAAAGCGACGAAGAAAGATCACTTCCCCCTACCGTTCATAGACGAGATGCTCGAGAGGTTAGCAAACCACGCTTATTTTTGCTTTCTCGATGGATACTCGGGGTTCATGCAAATTCCTATTCACCGGAAGATCAACATAAGACAACGTTTACGTGTCCTTACGGAACGTTTGCATATAAGAGGATGCCCTTCGGCCTATGCAACGCTCCGGCCTCTTTTCAACGTTGCATGATGGCCGTGTTTTCGGAATTCATTGAAGAAATTGTTGAAGTGTTTATGGATGATTTTTCCGTTTACGGGAAGATGTTCATGGATTGCTTAGCAAACTTAGAAAAGGTCCTTACAAGGTGTGCGGAGGTAGATTTGGTTTTAAATTGGGAAAAGTGCCACTTCATGGTCAAGCAAGGCATAGTGCTCGGACATGTTATATCCGAGAGAGGAATTGAAGTGGACAAGGCTAAGGTAGAGACGGTTGAGCAACTCCCACCTCCTACGGATGTTAAGTCCTTAAGGAGCTTTCTAGGCCATGCCGGATTCTATAGAAGATTTATAAAGGACTTCTCGAAGATCACTAAGCCTTTAACACATCTCCTTCAAAAGGATGTGGCTTTCGACTTCGATGAGAAGTGCCTAGCGGCATTCGGATCTTGAAAAATGCGTTGGTGAGCGCTCCCATCATCCAACCTCCGGATTGGAGCCAACCTTTCGAGATCATGTGTGACGCAAGTGACTACGCCGTAGGCGCGGTCTTGGGACAAAGAAAGGAAGGCCGAGTTCACGCCGTTTACTATGCTAGCAAAACTCTTAGTGGGGCACAATTAAATTATGCCACTATTGAAAAGGAGTTGCTAGCAGTGGTATTCGCTTTCGAAAAATTCAGATCTTACATCGTGAACTCGAAGGTCATTGTGTACACCGATCACGCAGCCATCAAGTATCTCTTAGCTAAGAAGGAAGCTAAACCACGTTTGATTTGTTGGATCCTTCTTCTCCAAGAATTTGATGTTGAAATTCGTGATAAAAAGGGGGTGGAAAATGTTGTGGCCGATCATTTGTCTAGGATGAATCGTGGACAAGATGATAAAGATCCCATAGAAGATAAGATGAGAGATGACCACCTCTATAGAATGCTTGATAAAGATACTTGGATGATCGACATCATTCGAGCAATTCGAAAGATGCCCCTCGATCATCTAGATAAAAACACTCAAAGGAAGATAATCTCCGAAAGTAAGAAATATTTTTGGGATGCACCATACCTCTTCAAGCTTGGCAATGATGGAGTGATGAGAAGATGTGTGCCAAGAGAAGAGAGGGTTGAGATTCTAAGGAAGTGCCACTCGGCGGAGTACGGTGGACACTATAGCCATTTTCGAACCCAAGCAAAAGTATGGTCGAGCGGATTCTATTGGCCGGAGATGCATGAAGATACTAAAAGATATGTTGCATCATGCCCCGAATGCCAAAGAACCGGAAACATCTCTCAGAGAAATTCTATGCCTTTGAAATACAACTTACAAATCGACATATTCGATGTATGGGGTATAGACTTCATGGGGCCTTTTAAACACTCGTTCGGATTCGAGTACATCCTAGTCATGGTTGATTATGTATCCAAGTGGGTAGAGGCAATACCATGTCGTAAAGCTTCCACGGAGGAGTCCATTACTATGATCAAGAACGTGATTTTTCCCCGTTTCGGTACACCGAGAATCTTGATAAGTGATGGAGGAACTCATTTCACCGGGAAGAATTTCAAAAAGTGTTTGTCCAAGTTGGGAATTGAGCATAGGGTCTCTACGGCCTATCACCCACAAACCAACGGACAAGCGGAGACGTCAAATAGGTAATTAAAAAGCATACTCAACAAGACCATAGAGAAGGGAGGCAAGGATTGGTCAAAGAAATTAGACGGAGCTTCATGGGCTTATCGAACGGCGTTTAAAACACCGATAGGTATGACCCCTTATCAATTCGTCTATGGAAAAGCTTGCCACCTTCCGGTTGAGTTGGAACATAAAGCCTATTGGGCAATTAAAGAGATGAACCTTGATCTCGATGCCGCGGTGGTGAAATGAAGAATCCAAATAAGCGAGATAGAGGAGTTGAGGTTGAAAGCATATGAAAATGCAAGAGTATACAAGGAGAGAATCAAAAGGTGGTATGATAAAAGATTAAAGAAAAAAGAATTTAAATAAGGAGATAAGATCCTCCTCTAAAATTCGAGGTTTAAAACCTTTGGAAAAGGGAAATTGCAAAGCAAGTGGGACGGACCTTACGTTGTGCATTCGGTGTTCTCCAACGGAGCGGTAACCATTATGGATATAAACGGCGATCAATTTGTGGTGAATGGACAGCGGCTTAAGGTTTACTACGAACCCGATGTCGTGCCCCTTCACCACGTTGACGTCTTCACCATGGAGGAAGAGCCCGAACGTCCCGCCTAGGACAAAAAACAAGGCATCAACTTTTGTAAATAGTTTTTCTTTTAGCTTTCCGGAGTTTTTCGCGAAGATTTCACCGGGCCAACTTTTTCCCATGGGCTAAGGAAGAAAAAAATAGGGCGGTGTGCAAAAACCGGACCGGCCCGCCCCCGCGGGGGTGGGCCGGCGAGCCCAGGCGGACCGGCCCGGAGGGTTTGCCCAAATTGCTCCTTTTTGACTTCCTTGTTTGGTCGAAAATTTTAAGGGAAGTGTAAAAAAGGAAAATAAGGTTCCCGGGGCTTTTCTCTCGGGACTATTTATTTGGCCGAATTGGGAGCTCGAGGATCAAACCTTTCAAGCAATATTTTGCACCCTTGTAGCGACCATTGTGCCCCCAAGAAGCTTAGAGTTGAAGCTAGAAGCCAAGAAGCCATCGATGGAGGAGGCGATGCGATGCGAGCTCAAGCTACCCGTCAAGAGGACCGCACGCATCCGTTGCAGAGGGCGCGTCCCGACCGGAGCTCTTGCATCTCGCAACTCCGTCGAAGGAGAGAAGGTCCCTACACCCGTTCGAAGGTCGGCACGCATCCAAGGCATCAAGCGCAAAGACTACAAGGAGGTGTCGCCAGAGCCTAAGGATTATGGGGGTAGCGACTACTCCGACGATCGTAGCCCGAGCTCGTGGGCGGCCGCCGGAAGAGATGATGACGATTGGGATGAGCAGCCGAAGGAAAGGACTCCCGAAGGCCCCAACGGTGACGGCAACGATGGCAACGGAGGCGACGACAATGGAGGTGGCAACGACCGGTGACGATGGTGGAGATAATGGCGACGAGGACCCCTTCGGATTGCATCCGATGTGTTGTCGAGCTTGCCGTCAATCCATCGCGGATCTCTACACGTCGGCCGACGAATGTCTCCAAGCCATGGAAGCGATGAAGCGGCGTATGGAGGACTTGGAGCGCGTAGTTGAAGACGACTAGAAGTTCCTTAACCGTAACGTGCGCAAACTTTTGGGCATGGTTGGAAACATGAGAGGCAAGTGGTGCAATACTTGCTTGAAGTACCATTAGATCTAGTTTTCCCTTAGGATTTTTGTAAGATACGACGAGGACGTCGTATGTTTTAAGCGTGGGGGAGAGCTAGCTCGCTAGCCTTAGCTTTTGAACTTCAAGTTTTGGTTCGGTTTAATCTTCGTGTGTGAGTCTTAGTGTTTTAATGAGTCTTTAGTTTTCGAGTGTGTTTTAAAATTTTTGCAAGTGTCTTAAATTAGTGTTGAGTCAAATAAAATCAAATAAAAAGAGTCTTTATATATATATATATATATATATCTTTGTGTTTTATGTATTTCTTATCTTTATTCACTTGTTTGTTTAATCTTCGATTCTTGATATATGAACATAAGTATGTGGTTTGAAAAACGTTTACCGTGGTGCTTAGTGGAATTTCTACTACTTAAAGTACCCATACCACACTTCGATCTTGAGCTTCACATGTTAGTTGTGCTATGTTCGATGCTAAAAATTGGAAGATTTCAGTTCTGAAAATTATCTTAAAACCCTTGTAATAAAGGTTAGCAAAACCTCTTTTTCCAAGTTGAGAGTAAGAAAAAAATTCCTATCCAAAGCCAAGTTTATTTTTTCGCTCCACCATAAGTGTGATTAGCACGATGAGTTAGGCTAGGACCCTTCTCTCTTGGTGAGTTTTAATTTTGAGCAATGATCATGTTCTTGTGCTTATCTTTTGTTGCTAGCCTCGTCATATATTCGGTTACGTGACTTTCACAACGGAAGTCACGTATATCGCCGGATTCCATACCCAACCCTATACATCTCTTTTGTACATCGTATTCCTTGAACACAACCTATTTTCAAAGTTTCGTCTCGTCTCTAGCATGATTTATTTAAAATTTCAGATTGTATGCATGCAAGGAAAGAGAGAATTGAAAGCTTTGAAAAGTTGTCGAGAGAGAGAAAATAAAGAGAAAACGTATGTGTATGGGAAAGAAAGAAAGAAAGAAAGAAAAAATCATATGTGAATGAAAGAAGAAAAAGAGAAGGAAAAAAATGAGGTAGCAATAAAGATATGAGTGGGATGGATCAAGTGAAGGAAAAGAAAAAATAAAGTGTAAGGAAGGATGTCACGTTGAATGTAAGACGAAACTTTTACTCTATTTCCAACCATGTGCAATCCGACAACGAGGACATCATCGGTGCCTTGTAGTCACAATTTTCTTTTGCCCTTGCACATGTCCACCATTCTAAATCTTCTCATCCTTGATATCCCTACATATGGTTAATTCTCATGATCATTGGCTTTGAAAGGTAGACAACCACTAGAGGAAGTTCTTAGTTTGACAATACTTGTGTTGATTGCGCTAGCCCTACCTATAGCTCCACTTTACATGATATATCAGAGATTAATGGGAGGTGAGAGTTTTATAAAATTTGGTTAGGATAGCCACTTCATATGAGTGACTTGAGAGAGCTTGGAGAAAGGTTTTTGTCTAATACTTGTTGCAGGAATTTTTGTTTTGAAATCATAAAAACCCTCCGATGGTAGCAAAGAAGTAAGTATGGCTGAAATTGAAAGCTTCGAGTGAAAAGTTTGAGTTGTGGGGTAAAACTTGACGTGGTAAAAGTTCTAAACGCCCATGTTTATGTTTGATTATCATTACTTTGTGTTTATGTATTAAAGATGAAAGGATTGACTAACTTGTGAAGGAGGATTAGTGATACACGATTACACACCTTGGACGAAGTTCTTTTACGAGTACTTGCTCGAGGACGAGCAAGAGCTAAGCGTGGGGGAGATGTTGACGGTGTATTTTGGTGCACCTAGCATGTTCATTACACTTTGGTTTGGATTTGATTATGGAACTAACCCGCCACTAGGCACACTAATCATATAACGAGTTCATCTTTGTGCATGCATTTGGAAGTGTTGTGTTTATGTAGGAAAACATGGACATAAAGGACGGATTCGCAACAAGTTCAAAGGAGCATTTACGGAGTCTTGTTCGTGTTCATGAGCTTGATGAAATCACTTCCAATGGTGGCGAGGACCGAAGTGCTACGAGGAACACCCCCGGGGATTGAAGCGTAAAAGATCGAATTTCATGTGAAGAGAACCTCCATCTTGGACGCGAGGATAACATCATCAAAATCATGCAAGTGGAGGGGGCAAAGTACATAAGTGCATGAGGACCCACGGAGCAAAAGGGGCGACCGAACCGGGCCGAATTGGGCCCAGGCCGGCCGGCCCAGCCCACTCCGGTGGCCGGTTCGGTCCCGTTTTCCTTGCCCTCGAAGGATCTTCAACCCTAAAACCCCCGAGGCGCCGCCAACACCGAGGGGAGGAGTCATTCGCACCAGAAGGCCATCCACAAGCTAGAGAGAGAGGAGGAGGATCTCCGGCGGGAGATCAACCACCTCGAAGGAAGCACCCTCTCGTGGAGAAGAAGGAAGACACCAGCGGAAGGGAAACCATGATCAACGGTGCCATGATGAGCACCTTGAGGGGGTAATCTTCTCATTCGTCCATGGGTTGTAATCGATCTTGAGATGTAATCGCACTTTGTCGGATTATCTATCTATCATCTTGTGTTGAATATACTTTAATGCTTAAGGTTAGCTACCATGCCGTAAAGGGAGTAGAGCTCCGATGCTTCCTTGGATCCATTCAATACGCCATGTCCATCAAAGGTTTAGTCATGAATACCTTCGCGTAGTGACGGTACGAGAGAAGGGAAAGGGCGAAACCGTGGTCACAACTCCGATAGATTAGATTGGTTTTCATGTCTTTAAGCGATTGCATGCTCTAGTATCGTAGACCCGTGGGCGAGTGTCTTTTATCTTGATATCTTAATCATTCTCTCTAGTGTAGTTTAGTTGTTTTCTATTATAATATTAGTTAGGGTTTTAGTAGCTAGTGTGTCGTTGTTGATCAAACGCTTGTAATCCCCTTGCTCCGCGGATTGACGGAACCTTGGGAATCCCGTGGTGAAAAAGGTGTGGGGTCCGTACGCTTGCGGATCGTAGAGGGATACGTCTTTTATCCGTCAACAACATCACCGTCCATCACTTCATCGTGGTGAGCACAAGCACTCGTCTAGGGTTCTTGTGCTCGTTTTTTAGGGATTTTGACCTCTCGTTCTTCATATTTGAGCCATCTAGTGATTGAAACCTTAATGCTTCGAAATTTCTAGCATCCGTGGTTTTGCACATTCCCTAGCAATCAACTTTGCATGCTCGAGTGCTCCCTAGCTAATGCTCTTGTCACTTCTTAAGCTTGTTTATGGTGATTTCTGCATAAACCATTCATTTTTGTCCACACATTTTGCACATCTTGATCACCTAAGGACTAACCTAGCCTCTCTTTAACTCATGTTGTCACTTTTCTCCTAGATGATCTTAATTTGGCTCATATCGGTCATTTGCTTTGCTTAAGGACCCTTACCTCTAGTTACTTATCTCGTTTATTCGTCTCTAGCCATTCCGTAATCATCTACCATTTTCTCTCACAGATGGCAGGCGATAAGCGGAAGGGTAAGGCGGTTGCCGAGCCCAAGAAGAAGAAGACTAGGCGGCGAAGGAGTGGGAGCGTGTGCTAGCGAGTGTCCGACACTCGGGGACAGCCTCAGAGGGGCATTCGTATTTCAGAGGGCACACGGAGTCAGGGGGAGCAGCCCCGGGGTGAGCAAGCGAGCCAGCAGCGGCGGGCGAGCGGCGGACTCGGCGGCGGCGGCGGCAGCAGCCACGTAGGTCAGGCAGAGGGCACCAGACCACAGAGCAGTCAGAGACACCACCCTCACTGGCCAGGTCCGGACCTCGGACACGCGGTGGTCACACACAGCCACAGCCGACACCGCGACAGAGGAGAGCTGCAGCAGAGGAGCTCACAGAGAGAGAGCAGCAGGCTCTAGACCCCCAGCTCCCCAGAGGTCCACGAGCAGAGGCTTTCGGAGTTTATCTCCGTGACCTCCGTCACTTGCCGGGGCCGAAGATCCGGCGGTTGAGGAGCGTGCCAGAGGACCAGTGGTTCCCCAGGGCCAGAGAGGAGTGTGACCCCCGCCCGGACGATTCTCCGGGGAGAGCTTCTATGCCTCCTACACTCACGAGAGGGTCTCAACTCGGCCCAGCACCGTATGCTGCGGTTCCCGGCTTTGAGGGCGGTGCACGCGGAGAGGCGATCCTCCCCTTCTTCGACTACCGGCGAGGACGGTGGACTTAGTGACTCGGAGGTCACGTTACGTCCCCCGACCGGGTCGGGGGTTTTCTACACCACGTCTACGTCGACGCCGACGGGGTCGCTATTAGGTTAATGTTCATGGGTCAGCAGCAGCGGCTTACTCGAGAGGGGATAGCAGAGCTACTTCAGGTGGACCTACACGACGACTCTATTCACTACCTGGCGTACCCCGAGTCGAGCCTCCTCGTCGTGCACACTCACCAGTTCTACCTTCCGACGAGGAGATCAGCTTTCTGTTCCAGCCACCGTTCCTCCCCGGTACACCCAGGACACCTGACCGTCTGATCCGTGAGGCGTACGTCGTTCACTACGCTCTCAGGAGGTCTGTGCTATATAGGATGGGGAACGCAGAGTCTTTGACGGGGGTGCAGCAGTGGCTCCTGATGTACGTGATGGCGAAGCGCCCCTTTGACCTCGTGGATATCATGCTAGCTGAGATCGAGGATGCTATTATGGATGGCATGGGGATGACACGACGAGCCAGCCCTTTGCTCATTGGATCGGTTGGCCGCCGTCCCGACTCGAGGCTCGAGGTACATTGGGATGCTTGAGGCATCGAAGTTCGTGTTCCCGACCTACCGGCCTCCGATGCCGGGTGACGGGGAGGAGAGGCCCGAGAGGCATGAGGAGAGCCGAGGAGACGCTTCGAGCTCGGGCGGCAGCGAGAGGCGGCCATGGACGAGGCGGCACGACGAGGATGCCACCCTTGCCGCAGCCCGAGGCACCTCTCCCCCGACCTCGCCACCGACGACGAGTCCTCCAGTGACGACGAGGACTTCACAGCTGCTCCAGAGACAGAGCCAGTTTTCAGAGTCCGTCGGTCCCACGACGATGAGGCAGGAGGCTCCACCTTGCCGGTCCAGCGAGAGGCTGAGTCACCGGTTCCCACGATCTCAGCCGCTCGGGTGACCCGGCCCGGACCGGGATCACTTCTTTCGCTCACCGCTATGGTCGCTCGGACTCGGGCGACCCTCCGGGTACGCCAACGGATGCGGGCTCGGTTCCGGCGGTATCGGGGAGTCGCGGCGAGTGATCCTCGAGGGGATCCGACAGCAGCAGGAGGCTCGGAGGCGGCGAGCTACGGCACCAGATTTTGACTTCGCAGATGTTCACGTTCATGTCTGGTTGCCTTGGTCAGCTCTTCCAGCAGTCAGGACTTCAGCCACCTCAGCCACCTACCACTACCGAGCTTCAGGCTGACCCGACAGCTCCTCTTCCTCCAGCAGGTGGGTTCGTGAACGTTCCCCTGGCGACTTTCCCTCAGTCACCACTACTTCAGACAGGGGCGTTCGCGGTACCTCAGACGACGACACTACAGGCTGCGGTCACTTCCTCCTTCCCCGGCTCGGCCCTACGGATGACCCCGCCTACGACGTCACAGTCGGTGTCTCCGCTTACCACGGGAGCACTCGTCTTCGAGACACCGGCTCGCACCACTCGCCTAGCCCACCGGTGTCTACACCTCACGGGAGCACTCGTCTTCGAGACACCGGCCCGCACCACTCGCCTAGCCCACCGGCGTCTACACCTCTTCCGACGTTCTCTACGCCGAGGGCGAGAGGGTTTGGGACGAGAGGACCACTACCTTCGCGCGATCACGGAGCGAGATCTCGGCGCACTTGCCTCCGACACCGTTCCTCCCGCTCCCGAGGCTACTACGGCTCCGGCGTCTACTCCAACTCCGACTTCGTGCGCCGGGACGACTACGCCTCCTCCAAAGCACCACCTCCTCCGGCTCCGGGCTCTACCTCTCCGGCTTGGTCTCTTCTCAGCGAGGAGGACGACGACGACGACGCTTCCGGCTTCTCTGTGCGACCTTTGCGAGTCGTCTCCACTTCACCGCCGGATCCTTCCTCTCCGCCTCAGGCTTAGTCTTCTTTTTGGTGCTTGTTGCCAAAGGGAGAGATAGATAGGGGGAGTAGAGATAGGGGGAGATAGGGGAGAGTGCAGGTTTTGGAGTTTTTGTAGCCTCTCTCTCGCTTTTGTGGCTTTTCATGATGAGACATGTATTTGGATCTTGTGTATGTCGATGGCTTACATGTCTTCTCATGCTTGTTTGTTTACTTAATGCATCCGTGTTTACCGCTTATTCTATTTCATGCATTAGAAGTAGAGTTTATATGTTTTTAATTCAAATTTTCGTATATCTCTACTCGTGTTGTCATCTATCACCAAAAAGGGGGAGATTGTAGCGATCTAGGCCCTTTCGCACCTTTGGTAAGGGTGTGTTTCGGTGATAAATGACAACCATATGCTTGTGACTAACATTTGTTTTGAAGCGGATTTCTATTTGGGTTACCGTCACGAGTATTGAATGAAATGAGACCCCTCAATTTGAATTTATGGGCTCAATCGGTCGAAGACTCGCAAGGCTAAGGACTTTGTTAGTTCCAAGTGTCGCAAAGGAGACGAAGGACACTTGGATTACTAGTTTGTAGTTTCGACCGTACTATTAAGAGGGGTTCGCACACTAGTAGCTTGACCATGCACTCGAAAGCCATAATTTATGCACACTCAAGTTCCTTGGATCCTATCTAGCTCAGAGAGTTCATGGAAGCAAGGTTGAAGCAAAAGAATCGACGGAAAACTCAAAGGTGCTGAATTGGATGAGTTGAAATCAACTTCATAGCATCAAATGATCTGACGCCCAACATTTAACACGCGTCAGATGAGTTCTGCAGCCAACTGGTTCAAAACGGACCGTCGGATGAACCGACGGTACAGGCATCGGTTCATCCGACGCCTTAGGGTTTGGCTACGGTTCGGTCAAGGGTGCGGGCTCAAGCATCGGACGATCCGATGCCTTGACCATCGGTTCATCCGACGGTTTCATTTAAATTCAACAGAGACGCGCCAAGACTTCGCTTCGGGAAGACCGGATGATCCGACGCTTGGATGGTGCTCACGGTGGTTCATCCGACGGTTTGTTTCAAATCATACGCGCACCGCCCCGAGCGGGGTGCCTTCAAAGACGGATGATCCGACGGGACGTCGGTGTATAGCGTCGGTGTATTGTCCGGGTTTCAAGGTTCAACGGCTATATTGGGCGGCGTGGAGTGACCTGGATGATTCGACGCTTAGCAGGGGGGCACCATCGGTTCATCCGACGGTACAACTTTTTTCAGGGGACTTTTCCAACGGCTAGCCACCTTTGCTAGGCCTATATATAAGCCCCTCTGCCTCTCTAGAGCTGCTTTTGCCACTCTGAAGATCTACTGCAGCCTAGGAGAGAAGGAGAGTGTGTTCTTGCTTATTGGGATTTCTCTTCCTCTTCATTGAGGTGTTCTTTCTTAGTGAGCAAGAGTTTCAAGGTGCATCCATGGCTAAGCCGAGTGCTCAGGTCAAGTGAAGGTTTGCAGGCTTGTTACTCTTGGAGTTTGACGGCTCCTAGACGGTCTAGGTGACTTGGGGGTTCTTGGTGAGCTCTTGAAGATTGTGGGAGCCTCAAGGCAAGCTTGGTGTACACGGTTCGAGACCCACCGTTCCGGAGATGGAGAACGGGTACTCTTAGTGAGCACTTGTGTCTTAGTGACTCAAGGGGGAGCGATACTCTAAGTGAGTGCTCCAACGTGGACTAGGGGGAAGCGTCAACTTCTCGATACCACGGGAAAAAATCCGGTCGCCTCTTGTCCATCTTATTTACTTCGAGCACTTACTTTCGTATTTCAATTCCGCTCTCAAGTTTCCTTGTCTTTGTTCTAGCTTGTTTCGCTTGTGTGCTTCATATCTTGCCTAGGTTGTCATATTGCCTCCTAGTGTGTTAATTGCTAAGGAAACATGTGTTAGTGTGCTCTAGAAGTAGAGAAGAACCTTTTTAGTATGGGCAACACTAGTTGATAGGTTAAGGTTTTCGTTTTTCCTTTAGAGCTTGAAAACAAGTCCCATATTCAACCCCCCTTCTATGTGACTAGATCCTACACACTAGGCCGAAACGATTTGTCCCGACACTAGCAAATTAGCGTGCTCGGCGGGTGCAACTATCAACCGCTAGCAAAGTGGGGCGTAGGGGCGCCGGGACAAAGCAACCGTCGCATTGAAGCATCACCGCCGGCGGGCGACATAAGCGACCCGCCAGCAAAAATGGTACCATTTATACCGGCGGACAAGTTATGTCGACCGCCAAAGCATAGAAGGTTTAGTGGGGGCGGCCTACATAAGCCAACCGCCAAAGACAAATGGTCTCATTTCGCCGGCGAGTGGCTTATATCGACCGCCGCAAACAGGATTTTTACTACCGGCGGCTTTCATATGCACCCGCCAACACAATGAAGCCGAAAATAGCTTGAAATTGATACACATCACCAATATTTCAACATGCATGGACAACAACAACAAGTAAAATTCAAACTGAAATATTAACACAAACAACACCTTAGAAAGGTTTATTTCACACAAACAACATGCATGATGACAAATGTTTCAAAGCACACTTAAAACCAACACAAATTAAAGTACACTACAATAGGGGCCTCACTCACAAATCAACACAACTTTGCCTCACTCAAATTTCTTAGACAGTCCGGCTGTGATATAGCTACCAAGCACTAAACCTATTATCAAGACCACAACAGCGATGATGGTGCCCTGCATGCAGAATCCTTGATTTTTGTTGCGCTTCTTCGATAGCCAATTTCCGCCATAATGTCATTAAGTTGCCCTCTATGGTCTGCAAGTTCAAGCCTCGTTTCATTACTCGCTATCTTCAAATCACTCATCCCCACCTTCGCATCGAAATGATACACTTCATCAAATTCTATTGTTCCGTAAATTCCGAATTTGCTTGTGGTGGCTCGCACCTTTGCCCCGGCGGATACACAACACTAAACGGTTGTGCCGCTCCCGGCGCCGCTTCGGCGTTGCACCAACTAAACTGCTGAACGACTGATAGTTTGGCGGCAGCAACTGAGGGTGAAATTTTTCAAATGGTTGATGTATTGATTTTCATAATAAACTTCCTGACATGATTTAGGGTCCTCCTAAAAGAATAAACAACAAATGTGTCTTCCATCAATAAATTGGATAATTCTATAGACATAAATTATATCAACCAAATCATTAATAATCAACAAATGTGGATAATTCTATATCTACCGAATCACTAATAATCAACAAATCCAACTAATATTATATCAACTGAATGAATAATAATCAACAAATCCTACTAATATTATATCAACTGAATGAATAATAATCAACAAATCCTACAAATATTATATCAACTAATAATCACTAATATTATATCAACCGAATCAGTACTAATCAAATGAATTAGGGCATGAGATGAAAAACAAACCAAGTGGTTGTTCGGGTACTTGTAGACAATGTTCGCCTAAACGGCCGACTACACGGTAAAAAAAACGGAAACGGAGGGTGCCCGTGTTGTTTAGGGGGTAATCGGTCTCCTAGTCGGAATCTCTGTTTACACGGTCCAGGTCATTGAAAAACAGGCTGAACGGAGAACTCGGAACGGAAATGCACGGTGCTGGTCGGGCTACACGGGCCGATTTGGCCATACAGACTCGTTGGCGGGAGTGATAATTTTCGCCGAGCCTAAAGCGCGCCCAAAAATGGCGCCCAATCCCGGCCCAATTTGCAATGCGTATATATACCAGCGGCCCAAATTGTTGATTCTAGGGTTCCTATTCTTTCTTTTCCCCATTCGCCACCAGCCACATCCAGCAGCAGCCGCCGCCGCCGCTGCTTGCTCCGGCGTCCGGCCATCCATCTGCCGACCACCCCTGGCCTGCTCCCCTCCACAGCTCCACTCGAATATGGAATCCTCTCCGTGAAGCAGTCGTGTGCCATGGGTCTGCAACAGCGCGGCGCTACAGCCTGGCCGTAGGTCCGCGTAGGGCCGCACCACCCGGTCTCCTCCCGTTCTTCTAGGTCCGACTTCGCCCATTCTTTGACCTTGCCATCCTCCACCTCACCTGCGCCATGTGAAGTTGTTCCCCTCTTCGTCTAGGAACAAGAGGGTTGCCGGCCACCGGGGAACAGGGAAGGCAGGTGCCGGGATTTCTCCTCCGACTTCTTCAAGTCGCCGACGACCGACCACAACAAGCATCCGGGTGCTACCCCCAATCTTCGGTAAGGCGGTAGTCCCCCATTCCGTCAACACCTTCCAATGTTATCCTAAACACTACTACTTGATTAATTAGGAGACCGATTAACCCCTTCGCCACCGCTTGTTGAAGGACCGTTACGGCGAACCGCAGAGGGAGGGGGAGTGAATGGGAGCCGATAAAAATTCTTCTCGAAGGAGATCGAAACTCCAACAAGATGAACACGACTTCCAACACACGTCTCCGACTCACTACCAAGGTTGGTCAAGCCCACGTAGCCACTGGAGTGCCACTGGACCTAGGAACCAACACACCACCTTCCGACCCGAGAAACGCAGCGGAAAAACCAACCCTCGAGTCTACAGACCCACACCGGTCAGACCGGTGAGCACCACCGGTCAGACCGGTCCCTGCTGGTGAAACTGAGCAACTTCCACTAAGTGGCTCTACACCGGTCAGACCGGTGAGACACACCGGTCAGACCGATGGCAGCCTCGAAAGCCCCCAAGACACCAACCAGGCCAACCGACCACCAAACTGACCCAAACTCGAAACGACAGCAACACGGGACAACAACAAAGACACCAAGACGTTCACCCGAGCAAAAACCCACAAGGGCTCGCACCGGTTAGACCGGTCGAGAGCACCGGTCGACCGGTGTAGCACGGGCGCTCGGGATGAACAAAGACCCGCGGGTCAATTCCCCCAAATCCAAATCACGATCTCCCGAATCGCTCCACGGACTTGAACAAGACTTTGGGGATATCAGGAACACCTCATGAGGAGTCCATAGCCAAGTTTAATCCCACCAAAACTTGTCCAAAAAGGAGGAATCGAAGAAATACCGCCGAAAGCACTTCCAACCCAACAACTCAAGAAACCCCAAAATCGAGCACCTTTACTCACGGATTTGGGAGGGGAATCACAGCCCAAAGAACCACGAAGGGTTCCCACAAATTTCCCCCATCAAATCCCTAAGAGAAAAGTCCCGAAAACAACCCAAAGAAATCACCGAGAGAGGGCTCCGAAAATCACCACCAAGAACAACCGGGAAAACACATCCAAACCTTGAGGAACCACGCCGAATCATCTATACATAAAACAATGGTTCGTACAAGGTCTAGCAAGCCGCCCGATCATCCATCCCTCTCAACAAGATCTCTCCGTGAAGCTCTCTTGCTAGTCCTAAAGAAAACCTAAGAAAAATAGGTGGAAAATAGGAAAACTAATGAGCTAGGGTTCCAAGAGTTGGCTGCCATCCTCTCACCTCTTGGGTTATATGGAGGCAACCGAATGTCTAAAACGCCCTTCTCTACTAACTAGGGATACAAGCCCCTCAAGGGCGGATTTGGAATTCTTGATGTCTTCACCATCGGACGGATGCCGGCGAACGCACCCTGCGTAGCCTCGACGCAAGCCACACGATCCCGACGCGTGTCCTCCGCTTCGAAGTATCCGGACCGCATCGTCGCACACCGGTCGGACCGGTGCTCCCCACCGGTCGAGCCGGTCCCCACCGGTCGGACCGGTCCGCGCCGTCTTGCGGCTCCATCTTCGGTTCTTCGGTCTTGGC
This sequence comes from Cenchrus americanus, assembly GCA_947561735.1. Lineage (NCBI taxonomy): Eukaryota > Viridiplantae > Streptophyta > Magnoliopsida > Poales > Poaceae > Cenchrus > Cenchrus americanus. The sequence continues at coordinate 37,548,628 of OX387242.1, read as the reverse complement.
TTTGTGGATCCACCAAGGAACCCGGTGGTTTTCCGGTGAACCACCGAAACCCCGCGAACTCGGTGTAGCCTCCGCCAATCTCCACTCATGACTTGGCTCCCACGTAGTCCCGGCTCGACCTTGGTTTTTAGGCTCAACCAAGAAACCGTTCATGACTTCATCTTGCTGTTCATGCCACCATGCGGCCCGCACTTGACCCCCGCCGGCCACCGGGTCCCTCGAACGAAGCCTACTTGTCTTCTCCACACCGGAGGCCTCACCGGCGACGACCTTTCGCGCTTGTTCTTCACCCGCACCAACACCGGTCAAGCCGCAACCCGCACCCGCAATACTTAGCCAAGAATCGGTCCACACAACGTTGTCAATCACTCATCACACAAGGAAGCAACCATCCGCCGATCCTCGAACCACACATGGTCCTCAATCTCCCCCTTGATGAGTGCATTGACAACACCCACACGAAAGCAACAAGAGAGAAAAGAAAAAGAAAAGAAACGAACAAAAGGAAGCTCCAACAAGCGATCGAAAGCCAAACAAAGGCAAAGAGCAAGATCACTTGAAGAAGACAAGTCTCGGACCCCTTAGGCAAGGGCAACAGCTCGACACATCCGAGACAAAGCAAAGCTCAAGCAAAGAGCGCAAACCACCGAATCAAAGCTCGAACAACCACAAAGAGCTCCCCCGCACACATGCAAGGTCCCCCCGAACCATTGCACCTCCCCCGGACGGATGCATGCAAGACACCACTTGAAACAGACGACCGCAACAACTCGGCCCTAACCGGTCGGACCGGTCAACACCACCGGTCGGACCGGTGTGCAACATGTGAACAGAACCTCAAGCACTCACACCCCGTCGACCGGTGACCCTGACCGGTCAGACCGGTGCACAACAGAGCCCAGAAAAGGCTCGAAACCACCTGAAAACCTTCTAAACACGTCCAGCAAGCCATTTCAAGCTCAAACTTCTCCCCCTTGTTGGCAATGCATGAATCAAGCCAAAATGCAAAAACTTTCAACCTAGAGCTTCTCAAATAGACAAAATTCAACAAGGAATGCTACACATATCCAAATGAGCAAGTTAGATACTCTACGGCTTCGTATCGATCTCAACTACATGATCACCAAGTTTGACAACCATTGGACGAAGCTAAGATGGATTTTGGCAATTTTGCGAAAAACTTGCCTCTCATGAGCAAAGTCCTAAACATGATCAAAGCATATCAAAATGGCAAAACCACACAAACTTCATGCTAGGACAGCCATTCTAATTATAAGACCATCACAAACACCCACAAGCACCTCATGTCATGTCAAAGCCACCGAGCCATGTGCCTACTTCTATGTATGAGACTTCTCATTGGTAGGCATCATGCAACGGTTTAGCACCCAAAGCGAATTGAATTCAAAGACATATGACATGGGAACATAATTTCCAAGCATTTTTCATTTCATTTTCAGATTTGTAAATGGTACATGAAATGTCTTTGCGACAAAAAGGAACTTATGCCCCTCCACAAGATAAAACAAGAGGGCTAAACATTCATGATGGCAAATGAGCCTTTGGCCCCATATGATCAATAAACTAGCTATCCAACCACAAATTAAGCATAGCAAGGCCACAAAAACATGTCAAGAGCATGTAAAGGCATTTACACATGAGAGAACATACATGTGACATTTTTCAAAAGCATAGCTATCAACCATGGATTATTCATCAAGATCATCAAGAGCTAAGCCAAACTAACCATAGAATACCAAACAAGCTCACAAAGACATATATCTCATTCCATGGTGAACAATGTATATGAGAGAAGCTTTTCCTAACCAATGCATATGATACAAAATGCATGCAATCTAAGATACAAGGATGCCTATACATCATGTTACATATGCCATGCAAAATGCAAGAAATGCACAAAGAAAAGCTATACATATGCTACAAAGGAGCGCTCAAAACTCGCAAAACTACCGGCTCCTCGAGGGGAGGCAAAAAGGGCTCGACACCACCGGCAAAAGAGAGCTCCCACACACCCAACTCAAGAAATCAAACACACACCAAGTTCCCCCGCAAACGAGTGAAAGTTGCTTGATCTAGGGGTTTGGTGAAAATATCGGCTAGTTGGTCATGTGTGGGTACATGGATCAAAGCTATCTTCCCTTTCTCTACGTTGTCTCTCAGAAAATGGTATCTCACTTCTATGTGCTTGGTTTTGGAATGGAGCATTGGGTTCTTTGCAACGCTTATGGCACTGGTGCTATCACATTGAAGTGGGACATGGGTATACTCCTCACCAAAGTCACTCATGGTGTAGGTGATCCAAAGGAGCTGAGAGCAACAACTAGCAGCGGCAACATACTCGGCCTCGGTCTTGGATTGAGCAACACTCGACTGTTTGCGGGAAGACCAAGACACCAAAGAGGAACCCAAAAACGGCAAGTCCCGAAGTGGACTTCCTATCCAACCGACACCCGGCAAAATCCGCGTCTAAAAAACCATGAAGCGCCAAAGAAGAGGACGTGGAGTACCAAAGGCCGAAGTCGGGAGTGTGACGCAAGTACACGAAAATTCGCTTCACCGCCCGCCGATGTGAAGTCCTCGGAGACGCTTGAAAACGAGCGCACGGACACACCGAGAACCGTATGTCCGGCCTCGTCGGCTGTCAAGTAGAGGAGTGACCCGATCATGCTCCGGTACTCCTTCCGGTCCACGTGTTCACCTTCCTCGTCCGCATCAAGAGCCGTAGTCGTACTCATCGGCGTCGTCATAGCCTTGGAGTCCTCCATCTTGAACTTCCGCACAATGTCCTTGGTGTACTTAGCCCGGTGCACAAATGTTCCTTCCTTTGATTCCTTGATTTGTAGCCCGAGGAAGAACCGCAACTCACCCATCATGCTCATCTCAAACTCCCTCGCTCATATCATCTCGCAAACCTTGCAACAAGAGAGTTAGATGAGCCACCAAAGACAATATCATCCACGTACACCGCACAATCGGGATATCTCTCGCCCCCCTCGGCAAAAACAAGGTCCGATCGACCTTCCCCATCTCAAAACCTCTCTCAAACAAGAACCCCCTCAACTCGCCATACCAAGCTCTAGGTGCTCGCTTCAACCCATACGGCGCCTTCCTCAACTTGTACACCCGGTGGGGGTACTTCTCACTCTCAAACCCCGAGGTCGCCTCACATACACTTCTTCCTCCAACACACCATTCGAAAGGCACTCTTCACATCCATTTGGTGCAACTTGAACCCTTTAGCCACGAGAAAAGGCTAGAAGGATCCTAATCGCCTCCAAACAAAGGCTACGGGAGCAAAGGTCTCCTCGTAGTCGATCCCCTCCTTCGGCGATCGAACCCTTGAGCAACAAGTCTCGACTTGTTCCTCACAACCTCACCCTTCTCTCCCTCTTTGTTTTTCCACACCCACTTGGTACCAATCGGCTTACACCCTGGGGGGGGTCAACCAACTCCCACACCTGATTCCTCTCAAAGTTCTCCAACTCCTCATGCATCGAGTTAACCCAATTGTGATCAGATAGTGCGTGTCCAATGTCTTTGGGCTCGAAAGAAGCAACAAATGCAGCATGAGAGAAATGAGAGTTGTTCCGAACCCTCGACCGTGTAGTGCGTTCATTCATATCGCCGATGATCCTCGAAGCTGGGTGATCCACTTGAACTCGTCGGGGAGGTTCTCGCCTCGATGCTACCTCCCCCTCAACATCAGCTTCTCCTCGTTCTTGATTTGTCGTCGTAGGTGTAGCGAGAGGGTCCATCCATCATCGTAGTCGAAGTAGTGGGTACATGTTCGCCGGGGGCACCGCACCGCCATCCTCATCATCACCAAGTTCATGCTCCTCCTCCTGAAAGATCTCCTCGCCAAGCTCATCATCACCTGCACACTCAAAGACAAGCTGACTACGTGGCTCTGTCTCATCGAAGGTTACCTCGCAAGTCTCCATGATTTGGTTAGTTTCAAGATTGAGCACACGATATGCTCTAGAATGAGATGCATAACCAAAGAAAATGCCATCGACAGACCTAGCCTCAAACTTATCCAACTTCCTGCCTTTCTTCAGAATGAAACACTTGCAACCAAAGACATGGAAGTGACTCACCTTGGGTGTGCGACCATGCATCAACTCATAGCATGTCTTCTTCTTGTGCACTCTGAGGTATATCCTGTTCGACACATAACACGCGGTATTCACCGCCTCAGCCCAATACCTCCTCGGAGTCCTATGCTCATCAAGCATCGTCCGAGCCATCTCGCACAAGGTCCTGTTCTTCCTTTCCACAACACCATTCTGGGGAGGCGTATACGGACTCGAAAACTGGTGCTCAAGACCCAAGTCATGGCAAAAGGTTTCAAAACGAGAGTTCCTGAATTCCGAGCCATTATCCTTTGCGGATAGCTCGTATGGCATCTCCGTGCCTCTCGTTCCTCAACCTCAAGACTAGATCTCGAACAAAACCAAACGTCTCCCCATTATCCTCGAGAAAGAACACCCACGCATACCGAGAATAGTCGTCCACCACAACAAGGACATACCACTTCCCACCCGCAGATCGCACACGAGCCGGGCCAACAAGGTCCATATGGAGCAGCTCGCATGGATGCTCAGTCATCACATCGGTGAGAGGCGGGTGAGAAGAGGCCACCATCTTGGCATGCCTACACGGCGCACAAACCAACTCTTTCTCAAGCCTCAACCGTGGCAATCCTCGGACCAAATTGAGTTTACTCAAGCGTGACAAAAGGTCAAAGCTCAAGTGGCCCAACTTCCTATGCCACTTCCACAACTCACTCGAAGAACCAGCCAAGAAACAACGCTCCACACCCGAAGACTGAGAAAAATCAGCACGAAACACCTGACCCTCGGGAACGACCATACAAACAAGGTCCCCTCGAGAGTCCACAATCCGAGAACCACCTGGCCGAAACAACACCTCAAAACCCTCATCCAACAACCGGGACACGAAAGCAAATTGTACCCCAGCGATTGAACAAGAGCAACACGCCTCGAGTGATCTTGTCACTCACTTTGATCTCACCTTCGATAGCACACGCCCACGCCCATTGTCCCCAAAGGTGATGTACCTCTTTGTCACCACCGGGACGAGACTTGAGAACCACCCCCTGTCTCCGGTCATATGCCTCGAGCAACCGGAGTCAATCAACCAAGTGTTCTTCAAGTCTCCCACCTGAAATTCAAAAATAAGCACGTGAGCGAACAAACGACTCAAAGATCGGGGTTAGTACCAAAAGAGGAAAACCAAAGTGCCGAGCCATTTGCTCGAAAGTGGGGTTAGCACCAACCAAAGCATCTCTCCCGCCAAAGCTACCTCCACGAACACCACCACGGTAACCACCCCGAGGGAACCACCCCCGTCCGCCCGGAGGAGGACCAAATCCGCAAAAGAAAGCCCGTGGAACGTCCTTCCTCTCCAACTCAAAGCTACGACTCCTCCCATCCCCGTAGTGAACTCGAGGAGGAGAACGCCTAGCAAACCGATCACCGCACCCTTTCCGGCCCAACCACCGAACCACGACCACCGAAACAACCCTCGCACCCGTACGAGCACGAAACCCAAACGGCATTTGTCTGTCTGGGCCCGCACCGGTCCGACCGGTGCTCCACACCGGTCTGACCGGTGTGACCCGGGCAAGACAACCACCAGCAGCCCTTCCGCTCTCCCCAAGCCCGAACTGTTCTCACACTCGCCTTGCCCCCGGGCATCCGCACACGAGGCTCAAGTACACCATCGGAAGGTGGTACTTGTCCTTGTTAGCCCACTCCTTTGCCATTCTCTCCTCACGCTTCCCCTTGAAGCAAAACTCCTCCTTATGGCCATCTCTCCCACAATAGCCACAATGGAACCTCACAAGCTTAGGCTTAGGCTTGGGATGTGGTCGCTCACTTGGTTTCTCTCCACTCAAACCCTCCACCGGTTTCTCACCACTAGCCTTCTCACTCTCCTTCCCAAAGAACACTTTCCCCGAAGTGCTCACAAACTTGATAGGCTTTTGTAGGTCATTTGTGGGTGTAGGAAACACGGGTGGAGCTGCGGTTGTGTCTAGTCGGTTCCTAAGATGGTTAGGTTTTGGGGGGAAATCATTTTTGTGGTGGGTTTTTGGTGGCTCCGGGATATTCTCTCCACTTCCCTCACCAACCTTGTTTGCCCCAAGTCCCTCACCATCTTGCCTCTTAAAGGCCTCGATCATCGTCCTCAACTGAGGCTCATGACCGGACAACCAACCCATCAACTTCCTCAAATCATCATTCTCATCCTGCAAACGATCAACATAATGTGCAAGCTCCAAATTTTTCAATGCATGCATTTCATAGGTAGAGCAAGATGTAGGCATGGGTTCCTTCAATTTAGCCTCGAGCGAACTAGTGTAAGCATGCATCTCATCAATCTTAGCATGCAAAACAGGGCAAGAAGTGCAAGCACCTAGCAAAGCAGGTCTAGACTTAAGCTCAGCCACTTCAACCCTAAGCACATCTAGTTCCTCACACTTGGAGGCATGCTTCTCCTTAAACAAAGCAAGATCGGCAAGGAATATGGAGCAATCAAGCACGGTCATTCTCATCCGAAACAATAGGGCTAGCCTTAAGCGAATCAATCTCCACTTGCTATCAAGCACCCGTGTCTCTAGCTCGACCCACTCTAGCCCTAGCATCCTCGAGTGAAGCCCTAAGCTCTTTCCTCATTTTCTTGGCCTCTCTAAGCATGTCATCACGGTTATCAAGCAAAGAGCCAAGCCTCTCATTCCCCCGGCGCAAGAAGGGAAGTTCATCACGCACCTCGTCGTCGGACTCGCAGTCCGAGTCGCTCTGTGTGCTCTTCTTGCTGCCGGAGCTCAGCGCCATGGTGCAGAAGCCATCTCTCGCGAAGCAGCTCAGCCCGCTCAGGTTCTTGGACGACTTCTTGTTCTTGCGACGATCTCCCTCGTCTTCACTGCTGCTCGAGCTCGAGGTGGAGTACGCGGAACTGGAGTCGACGTCGCTCGCTCCAACCATCGCTCGGGCCTTGCCTCGGCTCTCCTTCTTTCTCGATCGTCGCTCGTCCTTGTACTTGTTCTTGTGCTTGCTCTTGTGGTCACGCCTCGAACGGTACTTGTCATCCATCCTCGGCTTGTGCTTGTAGTCGTCCTTGTTCTCGGCCTTCTTCGGGCGGTCGGCGACGAAGTGTCCCGCTTGCCGCACCGGAAGTAAGTCCTCGTGTTTCTCCTCATGTTCACGCGGTTCTCGTGCGGCCTCTCGAACCGCCTCGTCGGGAGTGCCGCTCGTCCTCTCCAAGCTCGTCGAACTCTTCATCTGCCATGGACATCAAAGAGGAGAAAGAGAACATCCTGGTGGATGGGTTAGAGTTAGCTTTTCCTTTGGAACCACCAACGAGGGCAAGACTATGGGAATCAGTCGGTCCCTCGAGCTTGGCAGTCATGCCCCTATCCACCTCACCCGACTTGAGCTTCGAGAACAGCTCGTTCACCGTCAGAGTGTAATACTTCTCTAACTCCACAATGGCCTCGAACCTTCCGCCCCAAATCGTACGATCCAAAGAGTGTAAGAGCTTGACCGCTCTATCATGATCATCGTACAGGAGCACCTCCACATTGGCCCTCATGTTTTTGATAACCACCGTGAACCTCTCGAAACAAGGCATCGATAGACTCACCGGGGAGATGAGTGAAGTTCTCGTACTCTCTCCGTAGGTCGCATACATCCGTGCTCGAACTCCGGGCGTTCCCAACATGAGCCTCCTTCAACACCGCGCAAATCCTACAAGCCAAGTGCTCGGTGTGCACCCGATCGAACTCGGGCCGACACAAAGCACGAAACAAGTAATCGACCGCCTTATTGTTGGCGTCGAATCCGTCCCTCGATCCCGGAGCGAGAAAGTCCATCGGCCGGACATAGCCTCGTGTCCACCGTGACATCCCAAAGGATCCGACCCTTTCCGCGGAGGAACGCACCCATCCGCTTGCTCCACATCTGGTAGTTCTTGCCATCGAAGTGTGGAGGACTTGAACCCCGGTCCTGGTACGCCATCCTTGGATCTTAGACTGGTAAGAGTCAACAAAGACCCGAACCGGCTCTGATACCACTTGAAGGACCGATACGGCGAACCAGAGAGGGGGGGAGTGAATGGGAGCCGATAAAAATTCTTCTCGAAGGAGATGGAAACTCCAACAAGATGAACACGACTTCCAACACATGTCTCCGACTCACTACCAAGGTTGGTCAAGCCCACGTAGCCACTGGAGTGCCACTGGACCTAGGAACCAACACACCACCTTCCGACCCGAGAAACGCGGCGGAAAAACCAACCCTCGAGTCTACGGACCCACACCGGTCGGACCGGGTGAGCACCACCGGCCGACCGGTCCCCGCCGGTGAAACCGAGCAACTTCCACTAAGTGGCTCTACACCGGTCGGACCGGTGAGACACACCGGTCGGACCGATGGCGGCACCGAAAGCCCCCAAGGCACCAACCGGGCCAACCGACCACCAAACCGACCCAAACTCGAAACAGGCAGCAACACGGGACAACAACAAACACACCAAGACGTTCACCCAAGCAAAAACCCACAAGGGCTCGCACCGGTCGACCGGCCGAGAGCACCGGTCGGACCCCGGTGTAGCACGGGCGACTCGGGATGAACAAGCACCCGCGGGTCAATTCCCCCAAATCCAAAACACGATCTCCCGAATCGCTCCACGGACTTGAAAAAGACTTTGGGGATATCGAGAACACCTCATGAGGAGTCCATAGCCAAGTTTAATCCCACCAAAACTTGTCCAAAAAGGAGGAATCGAAGAAATCCCGCCGAAAGCACTTCCAACCCAAGAACTCAAGAAACCCCAAAATCGAGCACCTTTACTCATGGATTTGGGAGGGGAATCACAGCCCAAAGAACCACGAAGGGTTCCCACAAATTTCCCCCATCAAATTCCCAAGAGAAAGGTCCCGAAAACAACCCAAAGAAATCACCGAGAGAGGGCTCCGAAAATCACCACCAAGAACAACCGGAAAACACATCCAAACCTTGAGGAACCACGCCGAATCATCTATACATGAAACAAAGGTTCGTACAAGGTCTAGCAAGTCGCCCGATCATCCATCCCTCTCAACAAGATCTCTCCGTGAAGCTCTCTTGCTAATCCTAAAGAAAACCTAAGGAAAAAAGGTGGAAAATAGGAAAACTAATGAGCTAGGGTTCCAAGAGTTGGCTGCCATCCTCTCACCTCTTGGGTTATATGGAGGCAACCAAATGTCTAAAACGCCCTTCTCTACTAACTAGGGATACAAGCCCCTCAAGGGCGGATTTGGAATTCTTGATGTCTTCACCATCGGACGGATGCCCGGCGACCGCACCCTGCGTAGCCTCGACGCAAGCCACGTGATCCCGACGCGTGTCCTCCGCTTCGAAGTATCCGGACCGCGTCGTCGCACACCGGTCGGACCGGTGCTCCCCACCGGTCGAGCCGGGCGGCGGCTCGCCGCAGCCTCCGTCTTCGGTTCTTCGGTCTTGGCTTTGTGGATCAACCAAGGAATCCGGTGGTTTTACGGTGAACCACCGGAAACCCCGCGAACTCGGTGTAGCCTCCGCCAATCTCCACTCATGACTTGGCTCCCACGTAGTCCCGGCTCTACCTTGGTTTTGAGGCTCAACCAAGAAACCATCCATGACTTCATCTTGGTGTTCATGCCACCATGCGGCCCGCACTTGACCCCGCCGGCCACCGGGTCCCTCGAACGAAGCCTACTTGTCTTCTCCACACCCGGAGGCCTCACCGGCGACGACGTTTCGCGCTTGTTCTTCACCCGCACCAACACCGGTCAAGCCGCAACCTCGCACTCGCAATACTTAGCTAAGAATCGGTCTACACAACGTTGTCAATCACTCATCACACAAGGAAGCGACCATCCACCGGTCCTCGAACCACACATGGTCCTCACTTGTCGCATCCGAAATTCTCGAGAGTCCGGATCGACAAGTGAGTAGCTATGTAGTATTCTTTATTTTTCTTATAATTAGTTTGTCCGTGAACATTGTACTTTGTTGGTCACTAGGCGGTAGGTATTGGATGTTTCGTAGCACGTAAATTAATATTGCTTTGTACTTGTACCGACTAGCTACCGGATTTTATTAGTTTCTTCATATTTTGTGATATGCTCACTACTTGATCGGATGCTCTCTCCGCAATTTGATTTGCTATTGCCTACTACTCATTTGCGAATGTCGTCGACAGCATCAAATCCTTCTAGTTTTGCTGCTATTGAAGAGGAACTCTGAGGACATTGGGTGGGATTATGGAGTGTTAGTGGATCCTAACAACTTGAATGTGATCAAGTGCAAGCTGTGTGGTCAAGTGGTGTCATCAGGGATATACAGGCTAAAGCTTCATATTGCTGGGATCCGCGGCCAGGTTAATATGCTATCTACAATTCTATTAATTAAGCATATAACTGCACATTCCTTGCTACTTGATTATAGATGACAAAGAACTTGCTTCTAATTTCTAATTGTACAGGTTAAACCATGCAAGAAGTCCACAGAGGAGGATAAAGAAAGATGCAAGAAAGCAGTAGATGAGTCAAAGGAATGTAAAAAGGCAAGGTTAGCTGAGCAGCAAGAGGTTAGAGATGGTGTGGACCTTGTTGGTGCACCAGATGCTGATGAAGACACTAGCATGGCAGAAGTAGAAGAGCTAGATGGGCCTGGAGGGAAGACCATTAGGAAAATAGGGCCAATGGATAAATTCACTATGCCTCTTGATCAAGCATCACTCAACAACACAAAGGTGGTCCGACAACAAATGATCACTCAAGTAATATGGAAAGAGAGAATGCACACCTTGCAGCGCTACATTGCGAGATGGGTTTATGTGCATGGTAAGTTCTCAGCCCTAACCTTGAATTGTTTGCACCGATTTGATTTATAATTTTTTAGACACCGATCTGATTTATAATTGTGTTGGTATGCTTTCGGGAGTAGCTTTCAACAAGATCAATAATATAGAGTTTGATCAAATGATTGAAGCAATGTACTGGTCGCTTTGGTCGTGGTGGAAAAAACCAAACCAACATCAGTTGAGGGAGGCATTGTTGTTTGAGGAAGTGGAAGAAACAAAGAAGATGATGAAGGTTCATGAAGAGGAATGGGCTAAGAGTGGTTGTTCCATCATGACAGATGCTTGGACTGACCAGAAGAGGAGAAGCATCATGAATCTTTGTTTGCACTGCAGCATGGGCTCAAGTTTCCTTGAATCAAAGGAAGTGTCTGAAGAGTCACACACTGGACAGCTGATCTTTGAGTATGTTGATGCCTGTATTGAGCGAGTGGGTGCTGAAAATGTCGTGCAAGTGGTCACAGATAATGCTTCAAACAACATGGCAGCAAAGGACTTGCTATTTGTGAAGAGGCCGAACATATTTTGGACATCATGTGCCACTCACACCCTGAATTTGATGCTTGAAGGAATGGGAAAGATGAAGAAGTTCAAAGGCTGCATTGATCAAGCTAAGTCACTGACCATCTTTATCTATTCACATCACAGAACCTTGGCTTTGATGAGGAAATATACAAAGAAGAGAGATATTGTGAGGCCTGGTGTTACTAGATTTGCTTCCGGTTTCCTCACTTTGCGAGCTTGTATGAGAAGAAAGAGCAACTAAGGGCAATGTCACAATGTGATGAATGGGACAAATTCTTAGGTTTGAGTCACATCAAGAAGAACAGCAAAGGTGTCCTAGCCACATCAACAATGACAAGACCTGCCTTTTGGAATGGGGTTGCACTTTGTTTGAGGGTGTTTGAGCCACTTATCAAGGTACTTCGCATGGTTGATAGTGATGTCAAGCCATCAATGGCCTTTCTGTATGGAGAAATTGTAAAGGCAAAGGAACAAATCAAGGTGGGTTTTCGAACATTGAGAAGACGGGGAATCTTACTCACTACAACAATGTAATAGAGATCATTGACAACAAGATGAAGGATAGGCTAAACAACCCATTGCACTTGGCAAAGATATCCGTTGAATCCGTATTATAGCTACAATGACGATTCCATCTTCACAAATGAGCAGGTCATGGATGGATTCATCACCGCCGTTGAGACCTTTTACCATGGTGATTATGACAAGTAAAGCAAAGTGCTCAATGAGGAGCTCCACAGTTCGAGAGATAAACAAGGTCACTTTGGAAAACCCGTAGCAAAGGTTGGCTGCACATGATTATGATTTCAGCCAGGTAATTTCTTTTTCTAGCTTTATATTATTGTCATGTGCAACCCATAGATGTCCTACTCGTTTGCATTTAACGACTTGCTTTTGTTTCGTCCAATTAGAAAATTTTGCTATGTACATTACGGGCCGTAACTTTTTGCATCCTACATAGAAATTAATATGGCACTTATCCATTGCAGCAAATTGGTGGGGTAGTTATGGAACACAGGTTCCAACTTTGCAAAGAATGGCGATGAGGATTCTATCCTTGACTTCGAGTTCTTCAGGTTGTGAAAGAAACTGGAGCTGCTTTGAAGCTGTAAGCCTCCCAAATATTTGTACCTCTCTAATTACCTGTATTAACTTGTCATTTCAGATTAGTAAATCATTAGCTGAACTTAAATTTGTCTTTGACTCTTTCTAGATTCATACAAAAAAGAGAAACAAGCTGACATGTGAGCGTCTCAATCAACTTGTTTTTGTTCAATACAATAACAAGATGAATGGGAAAAAACTGAAAGCCAAGAAGAATCAGAAAATGGATCCTCTTCTGTTCACTGAAGCAACTCATGCTCAAGGGTGGCTCGTTGAAGGTGGAGACGAGGAGGATGCGGAGCCTGTTTGTGGGCTGACATGGAAATTGATTGAAGAAGCTTGTGGGGTTGAAGAATGCGGGAATCTTCGCAGGAGTGCAAGGCTAGCCCAAATGAGAGAGGTTAATGATGACGACTTCCATTCTGAAACAGAGGAAGAACCAATCAATGAAGATGAGATTGACTTTGAATCAGACCAAGAGGATGTAGTCCCAATTGTTGGTGATGAGGAGGATGGTGAGAATGATGACTAGTGAGTTAGTCATACATGGTTGGAAGCTAACTTCAATGCTTTTGTTAGTGAACTAATAGTCTAATGCTCTGACCGTGAGCCTGTGATTTTGAGGCCGAGCTTGTGAGGCTGTGAAGCTATCAGCCTACGAGGCTCGAGCCCATGGCTAATACTTTTGTTGTCCGTTGTGTTGTCTCATTTGTGAAACTGTGCACTAATGATTTAGCTGTAAACTGTGACAGTGAGCTATGGTGATTTAAGAATTGTAACCATTGTCCGACTCCAAGAGTTGAAATTAAGGACTATTATGTTTGATTATTTCACAAGCTTGTCTTTTATGTCTTACGTGAATGTTGTGTGAAAAATATATATTTGCTTCAATATTTGGAATTTTACATGCATAAATATGTATTTTTGGTGGTAACAGTACAAATCTGTTTAGTCCGTTTAATTCCGTTTAAACGCCGTCTAAACCGTGTAAACACTAAACGAGAGGGTGGCCGACCGTTTACCATTTAGTGTTTAGGATAACATTGCTTGTAGATGATGCTATTTGCCTTGGTCTTGTACCAAATTAACCGGAGCCGACACGACGGGCAAATCAGCATTGGGAGAGGCACGAATTGGCTATGGTTCGGCGCGACGAAGCCGCTCGCCATGCGACGGCGGTGAACCCGCTTGACGTCGGTCGAGGAACTGGAGGTTGAAGAGTGGGTCAACGGTTTGCCGACGGCGAAGCTCACGAGCGGCGGTGGCGGGGGGCAGGGTCGGTTGCGGCTGCTTGCGGCGGCGGCTAGGGTTGGGAGCGAGTGAGTGAGTGAGTGAGTGAGTGAGTGAGTGAGTGAGTGAGTGAGTGAGTGAGTGAGTGAGTGAGTGAGTGAGTGAGTGAGTGAGTGAGTGAGTGAGTAGTTGAGTCAAACCGCGTTCCGACCGAAGATATTCAGACAAGTGTGCTGGCGGTTGGCTTAATAGCCCGCCAGGAGAGGTATCAGTGCTGGCGGGTGGCTTAAGCTGACCGCCAGCATAAATGGACACAGTACTGGCGGTTAACATAAGGCACCGCCAGCGCAGAGATTACTGCTGGCGGTTGCCTTATGCCAACCGCCAAAGATCGTGTCTTCTATAAATATAGATCGCCCCTTCTTCCCAAAGAACCTTACAATGGTGCTGTGCCCGAGAGGAGCTCGGGAAAAGCTCCAAAAACACCAAATCTAGGGGGGAGGGTTTTGCTCTTGATTTTCTTGGAGGAGGTGGCTATATAAGGTGAGTTTGTGCTATTTTAACCTTAGTTTTGTCCTTTTATTCATGATTTCTATGTAGATAGAGATCTAGATCTAGACCTAGGGTTAGCTAGGAGAGAGAGGGGAGTGAAGAGAGATATTGATTTAGAGATTTATTTTTTAAATAGCTTTAGATTTAAATTATTAGTTTGTCAATGCAAAATATTTAAATGTTCATAATATAGAAGCAAGTTATATTAAATTATATAAGTTATTAGTTTGTCATTAATAGCAAGTTTACATTATAGAAGCAATTATATTAAATTATTATTGCAATTATAGAAGCAAGTTTACATATTAAATTATTAGTTTGTCATTAAAATTATTTGCTTCAATAATTAAAATTATAGAATTTAGTTTTGTTTCCGTTTTTTACATATTAAATGAAGCATAAAACATACGGAGTTTATAATAGAATTACTTTTATAGGTTATTTAAGATGGAACATAGAGCATGGATGTATGGCACACGGAGAAATTCGTCTACATTCTTGACAGAGTTAACAAACTTTCTTGAGGTTGCGCAGAAGCATGCCCAAATTTCTAGGACAAAGCAAATACATTGTCCATGTTGTGATTGTTGCAACAAAATTGTGTGGGAAGATATTAATGCCATCAAGATGCATTTGATAAAGCGTGGTTTTGTGAAAGGATACAAAACTTGGTCCCACCATGGTGAAGCAGAAAGTACTTTCAACAATGCAGACATCGGCACCAGGTATGATGAAGTGGGTGATGAAGATGCAGATGAAAATGATCATGTCATGATGGATGATGCTTTTGGTTGTGAGGATCAAAATGATGATCAAACAGATGCACCACAGGTGGACGAGGAATGTGATGTTGATATGGAAGAAATGTTGTGCCACATTGAACCGGAGGTGTTGCTAGGGAGTGCTAAAGGGTTAGAAAATTTTGAGACACTAAAGAAGGCAGCAAAGGACCGTATGTATGAGGGTAATGGGAAGGAGTGGAGCGTGTTGCGTTTCATGCTCCATCTTCGATTGTGAAGGCAACATTTGGATGGTCGGACAATAGTTTTAGCGAACTCCTTACTTTGTTGGCCAATCTACTCCCGAAGCCTAACTTGGTCCCAAGAAACACATATGAAGCAAAGAAGATTGTCAACCCATTGAAGATGCGAGTGCAAAGAATGCACGCATGTAGGAACCATTGCATATTGTACCGTGGTGACTATGCATTTTGTATAAATAGATTTATTATAAGTATGGACTATGGATTGTGTCTAATTTTTAAATAGATTTATTATATAAAAATGGACTATGGATTTAATTTTATTAGTTTTGTTGTATAAATAATTAAATATGGACTATGGATTGTCGATAAACATATTTATTTTATAAAAATGGATTGTTGTATAAATATGGACTATGGATTATTGTATAAATATGGACTATAGACTATGGATTATCTATGATCAAATGTTAACAAGTGAACAATCCGGTGAGGAGGAATCTAGTGATAGTGGTATAATTGGAGACTATGAAACTCCCTCCGAGTACGAACCAAGCGAACCCGACCTCGTAGGCGTCCCGAAGACGATGATGTTGATTACGAACCAAACGATAATGAGGTCCGCATGCACATTCACTCAAATTAATGTTTGTTTATTCAATTAAGATATACTTTAAATATTGTTTTATGTGTAGAACAATGACCGATCCCCGCGACGACGTCGTAGAGCATCTAACATTCGTGCCCAAGAGGCGAAGTCATTTCGAGCCACAACCTTCGGGTACTACTAGTTCTAGTAACTCGAAAAGGAAACATGGTCATAGAAGAAGAAACTAGATCCCCGAAAGAGGACAACTTGTGATAGAACGGTTGGGTGACAAAGGTGAGCCCGTCGAACCTAAGGGGATAGCCGCTAGGTTTCGAACATCGTCGGTGCAATTGTCGAGACCAATTGGCATCTTGGATCACAACTACTAATTGGAAGACAAAGTCCCTAAGGCTACGAAGGATGTATTATGGGCCAAAGTGAAAGAAAAGTTTGTTTATCCGGAAGGTACGGAAAATGTAGGTAGAACTTTTGCCGAGGGCCTTTGTAGAAGAGCTCTTAGGAATTGGAGGTCTACACTTAATACCGAATTTGTCCGTAAAGGAAAGGATGCTAGGGATGTGTATGGTAACATTCCGCCGGCGTCCGAGAAGAATTCGTAGATCGAAGAAGACGGCGAAGCGTAGCTCCGAGCGTCCAACAAAAGGAGAAGGCTATGAAAGCCGCCGAGAACCCCCATCGCTTGGGTTCGGGAGGATATGCTTTGCCAAAATGCCAAAATGGAGGAAGGAGGAAGAAGAAAGGAGGGTAGCTGGTTTACCAACTATTTTTGAAGGCATGGATGAGCATAGCGAGAATTGGATCCTTACTCGAGTTCCGGCTATAGCACCGACGGTAATGTTTCATTCCGAAGCCCTCAACGGAACAAATTTATCGAAGCTGGAAGGACTTGAGAAAATGCAAAAGAAATGTCTTTTTGTACCCGACAGGGAGAAAGATATGCTAACCGCCGCGATCGGAACGCCCGAGCACCCCGGCCATGTTCGAGGGATTTCTTCTAGCTTGCCCCGGGGTAAAGCATTTCGTGAACACCGAGCAAGTTATAAAAAGTGAGATCGTTATAAAAAGAAGCTTGAAGACAAGATGAGAGAAATTGCCAAGCAAGAATTGATAGGCTTCTTCATACAACAACAACAAGCTTCTGTTGGGCCAAGTGCAAAGAATCTAATATCGGTAGTTCCGGACGGAGTTCCCCCAAACTTGATGCTTGCCCGGATCGAGCCATCCCGACTCCAAGTAGTGTTGGTTCTATTGCTAACGCCAAGCATCCTGTGGATGACACCGTAGAGGATACACCATGCAAGTTAGTTATTCCATATGGAAGAAAACTAGATAAGTTTCGAGAAGTTGGGACAGCCATGGCACTAACGGGTCGTGTGTTTCTAAATCCACCACCGCCGAGTACGCATGGGTTCAAGTTGTTTCGGTTTCGATCGGTCGTGCAAGATTGATATCCCTACTAAGGATGGCATCGAGCTTCTCGGTGATGCGAGTAACCAATACATACCGTGGCATCGTCGAGATATCATACTTAATGCATCACAAAGTCCCTTGCAACCTATCCAAGAACGAGTACCCCCCAGGATCTAGATGCCGCAATGGTCGAGTACACAATGGGTATGGAACATGGAGGCGGTAACAATGACAACAACATGATGATTGTGGAGCATGGAGTTAACAATAATGACAACAACATGCCACAAACTCCTCCGGCATAAGGGGCAGGGGCATCATCATCTCCAAAATCTGTTCCAAGACCACAAACTCCTCTGACATCAGGGGCAGGGGCAGGGACATCATCTCCGAAATCTGTTCCAAGACCACAAACTCCTCCGACATCGGGGGCGGGGGCAGGGGGCATCATCATCTCCAAAATATGTTCCAAGACCACCATTCCTCCGCCATGTCCAAGACCACCATCTCCTCCTCCAGCAACCAAGACGCCAATAACAATACACCGGATGATAAACTCATATGAACCAAAGACGAAATCATGTGATGTTGACTTGTTCTTGAAAGTACTAAAGAATAAACCTAAACGGGATCCAACATCCGGTAAAGAATCACCTAATGTTCAAATACTCAAGAAGCCACCGGATGAAAAGTCTTTATCCCGCACCTCTTTTCAAAAACAAAAGGAGGAGCACATAAGTATGTTTTCGTCGGATGAGGTGCCCGACAAATATGAGCATGGCAAACCATTCTTGTTTAGGTGGCAACTGAACGAAGGGCCGTCAGAATTGATGAGGCCGCATACTTGGATAATGCACGCCATGCGGCAAGGCATTCACAATATCACTACTAATGTCCCGAAATGGGTGTTCGGTAGCTCTTTTGAACGGAAGGTTGCGATCAATTTCCCCGATTTGCATGCGATGTTTCGTCGTGAAAAACTCGACATCAACCTCGTCACCATTTGGTCCATGTAAGTCAACATCCCTATACGACATCCAAATCTATTGAATTCCATATGTATTGTTATTACCATCCTAAGTAAACTTTTTTGCGGGATGCAAGCGTACGATGAAAAGAAGACAAATGGGAGGTGGAAGGTAGCATATGTTGACCCGCAACAAGTAAGCCGTACCACAACACACGTTCATAATGAGGGATCAACTAAGAAAGCAAATAGAGGAAGAAGCAAAGACACCAAAAGAGAATGAAGACTTAATAAAGGGTTATGAGAAAGCTAAACTTCACGAGGTGTCCGTATACATTGCAAGGGTCATGAGGAAAAACCAACATAAGGATTCTATCAAGTTTGCTTACCATTTTGAGTAAGATCTTTTACATAACTATTTCATCATTTGCCTTCATTTTTAGTCTATTTATATTAATTATTTTAATTTTATGCAGCGATCATTTCATTTGCTTTCACATGTGTCCGAAGTTGGGAACTGTGGGGGTCTTCGACTCATTACACTATTCAGAGGCTTCTTACAAGAAAATCATTGAGATTATAAGAAAGTAAGACAACTAAGTGCAATATATAATCACTACTGCGTGTATCGGCTATATTTCAAATTGTATTACTAACTTATGTCTTTGTATCCTTAAAGTGCGTATAGGCTATACATACTCAATGGCGGGGAGCACAAGAAGAAAAAATTGGTGATACGACATGCCAAATGGGTAAGAACACTTCTGTTAATAAGTACCAATCATTTTTATCAGAGTTGTACACTTCTGTTAATTAGTACCGATCATTTTTTATTTGTTTACAGTGCTACAAACAACCTCCTGGCAGTGTGCTATGTGGATATTATGTGTGTGATGTTTTGAGAAATAATCGGAGGTACCGGACGAATCCTGAAGACGTAAGCCTCTTGTTTGTACACAACTATGTATGTGCTAATTATGGTCCTGATGGTAATGCATAACAATCTTCATTTATTGTGTTTGCGTGTAGATGCCTACCATTGAGGGATCGTGTGGGCAACTTGGTGACAATCAAATCACCAATATTTGCGGGGACATGACGAGATTCATCCTACGTGAGATTTGCCATGATAAATTTTTTGATAAAGGATTCTTGACATTAGACAATGCGGAAAGGTTACGTAGATGGGTGTCTTAGGGTTATCTATTATGCACAATGTTTTGTAATGTGACTTATGTATACATTTTTTATTTTAGTTTGGATTATGTGTTTGTGAGACATATATTTGGATTTGGCGGTTAAATACAAATTAAATTACAGTAAATTTAGCATACAAATGCCAATGTGAAAAAAATAATAGACGAAAATGACAAATTATATACAAATAATAAACAATTATGGGGAATTATATAGGAAATGGGAAAAATGCTTTCGTGGCGAGCGGTCTAAGCAACCGCCGTAAAAGATGACCCTTGTCTTTGGCGGGTCACTTAAACGACCGCCAAGCACAAATGGCATGTGTCGGCGGGGGCTGCTTAAGTAACCGCCAAGATCGATGACATTTGTCTCGGCGGTCGTTTATGTGACCCGCCAAGCACAAATGGCTCGTGCCGGCGGGCCGGCTACCCGCCAAGCACAAAGGGCCATTTCTACCGGCTCAAAGTTGCCGGCGGGTGCGGCGCCCGCCGAAAAAAAACCGGTTTAGCCGCTAGGACAAATCATTTTTGGCCTAGTGGAGTACGTCTAGCGACGAGGATGAACTTCAATAGGAAGATAGAGGGGCGATCGTACCGGATGACCCCCGGCGATCTCCTCTCGGCGTCGATGATTGCGGCACAACGACGAAGAGACAGAGTACGTGGTGCACGCGGGAGAAGGAGGACCGCGCCCGGAAGGAGATCCGCGCGGGAGAAAAGCGCTTCGCGCGTGCGGGAGAAGAGGCGGCGGCGCGTCAAATCGCGATGGCAAGCCCTCGCTCGCGCGCATATATGCGCGTGCAGCCGGGAGAATTGCCAACTTGCTATTGATGGCAAGTTGGTTTACGAAATTATTGGAGGCTTATTTTTCCTCTTTTGCCAAAATTATATGAATGCCAAGTTGAGATAGCAAACCGTTGGAGTTGGTATAATACCGACGAAGGATAACTTAGCTAAACACAATTGGATTTGTAGTAAGCAGTTTTGTTTTTCTTTACAAAGATGATACAATTAGATGCCTGTTTTTTGACTGCCAATTTTCTCGTGTTGTATGGGCATTTATTAATGTGTCAATAGGATTATTACCTCCTCATAGTGTTGCAAACATGTCCGTGTCTGGGCTACGGACGATTAGTAATGAGCTTAGACCTTTCGTACTTATGGTAGCCTCAATCTTTTGTTGGTCAATGTGGTTATGCAGGAATGAATTTGTTTTTGAGAAGAAAAATATCACAACTCCTTTACAAGTTATCTATTTGGTTATCAACTGGCTCCTTACATGGATTATAAGGCAACTTCACAGGATTTAGTTGCAGCAAGGTGTCAAACACTTGGTCAAGGTGTCAAGGAGTTGTTTTATTACCCGAGCACATAGCACTCTAGTCGCAGGTTTAGGAGCCACTATTGTGTTTGCGCTTATTTTTTATGTTTCTTTTCTCTTGTGAAGCTATGTGTATCCCAGTTGTGCTGAGGTCAGGAGGATCTCAAGATTTTTATATCACCTCCATCTAACAATCTTGAAATTAATAAAACTTCCATTATCGTAAAAAGAAAAAAATTCAATAATTTTACGCCACTTGTAAATTAGCATTCTGAAGATGAAGTGGAGCGTTTATCACACATGATTGCGTCGATGTTTCATGACACCCGGATCGACGACAAAAAGGTACTCCCTACGTCTCGTGAAGAATGCAATCCCGACATTTGAAAAAAATCACACAAAGAGTGCATGTCAAAACTTACCGCATGAGGCTAAAAAATAGGGGTATTAGAGTCTTTTCACGCTACCACTAATCTATCTAAGAATGAAAATTGCACTTTTAATGAGACGGATGAAGCACGTGTATCACTCGCGTTATGTCCGAAAAGGCAAACAAAAGTTGTGTCATAATAATCTCGGAGACGTGAAGTGGGCGTCGCATATGCACACACATATGCGTTTGTTTGTGAGTGGCCGATAATTGGAGGGCGTTGTGAAGTAGTTTTTTTACCGTTCGTTACCGCGCGGTATATCTTGCAGTAACCGTTGCTACCGCTCGGGGTACGGTAACGGCACCGAGCGGTAGCAACCGGTGCCAAATTTCAAATTTGAATTTAAATTAAAAAAATGAAAAAACCAATAAAAATCTCCAAAAAATAGTTCATGATTTGTAGAGTCTGATGGTCTTGAAAGTTTTCAAATTTGAGTGCATTTGGTATTTATTTCGAGGTTTAGAAGTTGAAAGAAAAGAAAAAAGAAATTAATGGGCCGGCCCGTTAAGGCCCATGAAGCTCAAATGGCCTGGATGACCTAGAAGCAGCTCCCAACCGACACCCCGTGACTCCAGTCGCCTCCAATCATCCCGTCCGCGGCTCTCTCCCCGGTCCGCCGCCCCGGCTCGTCGTCTACGCCGCCGCCGCGGTATACCGCGGCCGGATCGCGGTATACCGCACGGTAGGCCGCAAGTTAGCCGCCCCGCGGCCGGATCCGCCTCGCTCCCGCTCGGCCGGGGCGGCTAACCGCGCGGGAGTTGCGGTATACCGCGGTCAGGTATGGTTTTTTTTGCATTTATGTAGTTTTAGGCTTTAGGATTTGTGTTAGGATTTAGGTTTATTTTGATTTAGGATTTTAGGTAGGATTTAGGATGTGAGGTAGAAGTAGAAATAGAATTGTTGCTTTAGGTAGGATAATTTGTGGTAGGAATGTAGGATTTGTGGTAGGATCCAATTTTAGTTAGGATTTGTTTCAGATTTAGGTACATTTTCTTTAGGTATACGATTAAGGAAGTCTTTTGTTTATGTTGGCATTTATGCAGGTACACAATGTCAGGCAGACCTAAAGACCCCGTATGGGAACATGGTGTCAATTTAGCTCCTGGATGACGATGCAACTACTGTGGTATGCAGAAAAGTGGTGGTGGTTCTACTAGATTCAAACAACATTTGGCCGCGCGCGGATCATTGGTGCCACCACCTGTGCGGGAGTACTTTCAGCGGGATATTGAGAGGACTAAGAAGGCAACTACTGAACGGGCTCGACAGAGGGTGGCACGGGAGGATGCAGCAGCAGCGGGTAACAGTCCCGCTGGAGGATATGATGAGGAGGCTCAGATCCAGGATGCAATTAACTTGTCGAGAGCAGAAGCAGAGTTCCGACAGGGGGTGGAAGGGAGAGGAGGTACTTATGAGCGTGGAGGGGGTAGTGGTTTGGCGGGGTTGAATCCCTTCCGCAGAGGATGCTTAGAAGAGCTGGTTCGCGGAGGGACACTCCTGTGGTGGTGGAAGACTATAACTTGGGCTGCAGGTGGGAGAAGTGGAATGACGCAAACAAGGATTGATACAAGGTGCTTCGGACGCGAAGGGTAAGAATGCAAGGGAATCTATTGGAAAAGTAAGGGAATCGGGATCGCGACCATGGAGCACCGAAGTCGTAGAGGAGAACGGTTGGAGCGTCGCAATATGACCCGACGTACTCTTCCTCCTACGGTGATACCTCCCGGCCGCGGTCTTTTTATCCCATTCCCGAC
Organism: Cenchrus americanus; assembly: GCA_947561735.1. Classification (NCBI taxonomy): domain Eukaryota; kingdom Viridiplantae; phylum Streptophyta; class Magnoliopsida; order Poales; family Poaceae; genus Cenchrus; species Cenchrus americanus. The sequence continues at coordinate 37,525,620 of OX387242.1, read as the reverse complement.
ATCAACGCACGGCCACGGACGACATGGGTGTATGAATGGGAATACCCCGAATTGTACAACATGTTAGTCGGTGAATGGCGGACAACATCGGCGTGGACGGGCCTAACTTGGCAACAGTACACGGGTGAGTTGCTTAGGACGAGAGGCTTGAATGTCATGTCCATCGCCGAGTACCACTCCGCGACCCAAATGGGCATCTTTTCTTTCTACCATTGAACTTGTGTTCTATGAATTATTTGTATGAACTATTTGTATTTGAACTTGTATTTGAACTATCAACTCACTTATGCACGCCTAATGTTATTGTGTTTGGTGTAGTATTTCTATGCATAACTATAAATTATTGATTGGGGGTGGTATTTAACACTAATTTGTGCCAACATCATGCCAAAATTTTCATTTCTTCCAAGCCGAAGGGCCTTTTTCAGTGCACCGGTATTAATTATTTACCGAGCGGTAAAAACCCTTACCGCAGCGGTATAAATAGTTTATACCGCGGTATACCGCTGGCTACCATTTGTACAGGCGATTTTGATTTGGAATTTGAATTCGAGCGGTAAGAAGTGGTATACCATTTATACCGCCGCGTACCCTTACCGCTGGGTAGCGGTATAAATGTACCGGTCGGTAAAAAAAACCTGTTGTGAGGAGATAAGATCGGAGCCTCTCCGTGTCCTTATATAGTTTGGTCAGCATATATAGTTTGATTGAAGATTGATTGTTTAGTTTTTTTAACTGATTTTATATAAGGAGATGCAAAAATTCTGACACCGAACAAATATAAAACAAATGTTTCATGTTGGTGTATCTAATACTTTCAAGGCGCTAGCTCATGGTGGCAAGGCTCCACGCTAAGAATGTAAGCACATGTTTGCTCATAAGAATATTAGACGTGCTCCGTGTTAGTCCGTGACGTACATTCGTGTAGAGGGATTTTCCTTGGACGTATCTGCAAGGAGCCTCGATCTACGAGAAAACGCGGTGGCTCGTCCTGATTGCCGGCCGATGCATGGAACACATGGACGCCGACCCGCCCAGCGTCGTCGATCTTCGTCACGGATCGATCGCCTGCCCATGAGCACAATGTTGAGTGGGCATGGCTATTGACTAATCAGACTGTCCGCACTGGGAGTACTAAAAGGAACTGGACGCCCATACCCACTACGGGAGAACTGTGATTCCCCGAGTGCCGGGCACTCGGGGAAGACAATCTTCCCCGAGTGTTGCACTCGGGGAAGAATTGCACTCGGGGAAGATGGCCTTCCCCGAGTGCCTTAAGACCGGCACTCGGGGAAGGCCATCTTCCCCGAGAGCAACACTCGGGGAAGACGGCACACGAAAAAGAAAAGGTGCATTTGACGGCGGCACTAGACGGAGCCGTTTAAAAAAAATTGAAAACCCTCTTCCCCGAGTGCCTAGTCCTAGCACTCGGGGAAGGTGACCTCTTCCCCGAGTGCCTAGACACCGGCACTCGGGGAAGGACCTCTTCCCCCGAGTGCCTAGCCACCGGCACTCGGGGAAATATTTTTGTTTTTTTGTTTTTTTTTGCCCCAACTTTTTTTTTTGAGGCCTTCAAACATTATTTAAAACTCCTTGCCCAAATTTGGCTTACTTTTGATTTTGTTTTGTTATATTTCGTTAGTTTTTTCTTTTTCTTGAATTTTAGGCACACTTCAAATTTGAACTACGGGTGCATAAAACCATATAATTTGGTGATTAAAAAATGATATTCATGCTATTTGGTGTATATTAAGGTCGTATCCAAGAACTCACATGAATTATCGAGCATCTTGTTGTCGTGACATGACGAACAACTTGCACGAAAAGCTATTTTAAATTACATAAAATCCGAACGAAGTCCGAAAACCACGAAACTTGTCGTGGAGTCATGTTATCACATGTAGAGGTTGTGTGCAACAATTGAGAAGATTTCGAGCCCCGCTCCCGCCCCGCCCCCGCCTCGCCGGCACGCCCGAACCCCCGACACAGAGGAGAGCGCGCAGGCGAGCTTCCTCCCCGGTGGCGGCCTCGAGCTCCTCCCCCTCGGCGCATGGACGGCGAGGGCCTCGAGCTCCTCCCCCCTCGGCGCATGGACAACGGCGGCCTCGAGCTCCTCCCCCTCAGCGCATGGACGGCGGCGGCATCTGCTTCGGTGAACTGCTTCTCCTTTCCTGCTCAGATCCATGAGACATGGTGCAATCTAATCTCAATTGACTGTTTAATTTTGTAACAAAAAACACAAGTTACATATTTTGATGGTTTCTAAAAAAAGCATGTATTTTCTATCCCAAAACTCTTAGTAGAATACTAGTATAATAGCAAGGAAACTAAGACCATATATGCTGTTGATTGGGCTTTATTTATACAAGAAAACATACATGATCAATTGATGGAATAATCGAAACCTATACAACTGATTCTTTAGGGAAATGGCTGGAATTGTTGACATGGATGTTAAAGCAGGCTTTAGCATTGCCATCTTTCATATAACCTTCTGTTGATATTTTTTTTGCTTTTCTCCTACTTTACCATGCATCAACTGATTCCATGGGACCCTGGAAATGTTTACAAAAAGCATATTTTTCACTTAAACATAGATCTGTATTTGAAGTATACCTTAAACTTTTTTCAGGCCATTGTTTCTCCTACGGGGCTTATGTCATTGCAAGGTTAGTCTTGCTATTATCTATCCATGACCTTTCTGATACATGATCTCAACGTCTTTGTGGTAATTCTCTATATCTATTGTCATTACAGATAGGTTGGAACTCAGTTATGAGAATAAGTGTGGATCTGCGAGACTTATTCCTTTATGAGGCTTTCTTATACTATAATCCTCTTCTTCTTGTGGTATGTTTATTTCATCACTGTACATGAGTCATGCACTCATGCTTAACGGCTACTACTAGTAGAAAAAGAAAACTAAGTGAGGCCCTCATTTTATCTATGCATAGTGATCCGTCTATTTATTACAGGCCTTGATGATTTGGTTGTGGGGAGTAAATTTATTTGTTTTTGCACAATCATCAGTCAACTATGCTAAAGTTTTTGATCTTGCAGAAACATATTTATCTCACAGAGAGATATACAGAGGGTAAGTCTATCAGGCGCTTGATTTTACGTTTCTCATTTTAAAATATGATTCTGCCTGTGGAAATGTATCTACAGTACTGACTTGGCTAGTCATATGCAGTGATTCCATACTGTATTGTTTGGTGCCTTTTATTCTTTGATAATGTATGGTACACAGTTGGTAATGATAAAATTCCTGAATTTGATATTTGTCCCTATGCTGAGTGCTAAGCTAACAAATTTCTATTGTATCATGAAAAAAAGCTTGTTTATCTTGCTTCCCTACGCTATGTATGGTTTTCTGTTGTTATTTCTCAATGAACATGATTCACTAAGGTAATTCTATTTGAGTTTGTCTTGTGCTTGTTGCATGTTCCAAATATGTTAGACAGGCAGTCTTATTTCCAACCTGGTTCTCTTGGACCAAGAGTTCTTTTGCTAGTTGCATTTGTTGTTTCTACATTTATCGTTGTTCTTTTTATTCTTCTGTAACCCTGTAAATATGTTAGACAGGCACTGTTTGTATAGGTGTAAGTTGTCCTGCAGTCTGCAAATTTGTTAAGCTTTAGGACATTAAAGCATTTCCTTTGGTTCTGTTAGTTCAACTGCTAACTTAAACTAGTGCTCCTCCAGGACATGCAGAGATGTTGCTTGGCTTGAGTTGTACATTCGCATTTACGAAGACTGTCCATGAACTAACTTCTTCCTTTTATATGAATAGTGGCTAACTCAATAAAATGCTGTATATGTCCTAGATACTTAGGTACTTTATATTCTCATGATTGTAGTGTAATTTCTATGGAAATGTTTGTTTTTTCTACGGGATGTATTGGACAGTCTAGAATTTGCAAGGGGGAGTGCAGATTCAACATGGGGCTCTGTTAGGGCTGCAATGGGGCACCCTGAACCATTCCCGAGTGAAATATGTTGCAATTGGAAATGAAGATCTGTGGGAAAAAATTTTACCAGGGTAAAATTTCCAACTACATTTTTATTGCATCCCGTGTAGTCTTGTGCACAAGGGCTACCCAATGTCCCTTTACTAGGAAAGGAAATTAAGGCAAACATAATCCCGGTTTCTCTATATCCGTTGATCCGTATGTAACATGTAAATAGAATTATCGGACAAATTTGGACGAGTTAACATTTACTTGTGAACTTAATAGTGTGTACTTTCGGATGGTTTGTAATATATTGTGGATTCCAAACATATTTGTTCGTTTGTGATTCATAAATGTGGTTCTTGATATATTGGTGTTGATTTGTGATGTGTGTGTCTATATATATGATTTGTTGTTCACACGAAAAACAAAAAAACAAAAAAGTGGCTTCCCCGAGTGCCTGGGCACTTGGCACTCGGGGAAGGCTATATTAAAAAAAGGGCAGGGGGCTTCCCCGGGTGCCTGTGCATTTGGCACTCGGGGAAGGCTATTTTAAAAAAACAAAGGGGGCTTCCCCGAGTGCCTGGGCATGGGCACTCGGGGAAGAGGTTTTGAAAAAAAAATGAATTTCTTCCCCGAGTGTTGCACTCGGGGAAGAGGTTTCAAAATAAAAAAATAAAATTTCTTCCCCGAGTGTTGCACTCGGGGAAGAGTAAAAAAAAGGGAGACGGCGCCAACGGTGTTAAATCGTCCCCGAGGGGGAGGACGGCACTCAAGGAAGGCTTCCCCGAGTGTACGATTTTTGGCACTCGGGGAAGGCCTCTTTCCCGTGAGAGGCATCCCCGGAGGCTCTTCCCCAAGTGTTGCACTCGGGGAAGGCTTCCCCGAGTGTTTTGGGGCCTTCCCCGAGTGCATTTGGCACTCGGGGAAGCGGTGTCTCTGTAGTGACCGTTCGCTTTTCCCGTTCATTTTGCCGCACCGGGAGAACGCAAAAAGCAACGGAACCATCCAGTTCGCCCCCCGCGACGCCAAATCCAGAGGCATACGGGACGAACGCCATCGCCTCCCGTCGGCGCCTGGCCCAACCACCACCCTTTCGCGCGAATGGTCGGAAGAGAAGGGAGGGAAGGGAGCTTGAGCCGGGGGGGTTCGCCGCGTCGCCGTGGAGCTTGAGCAGCCGCCGCCGCCGCCGGAGATCCGCCGCCGTCGTCGTCTAGGCCGCGGAGCGAGGGGCACCGACAGAGAGCAGGGGGGCCTCTCGTGCGTGCGAGCTTCGCCGCCGGAATCGCGGCCGGCCACGCACGGGGGAGCTCGTCCGCCGCCGTCTTCAAGGCCGCTCAGCGTCGTCGCCGTCCTCCACCTCACCGGCGTGGCTCGGAGGCCCGAAGCCGGAAGTGGGGGGGATCGGAAGCGCAGTGCCGGAGGTGGGGAAGAGGAGGGCCCGCATGTGGAGGAAGTCGCGCCCTGCTCCGCGCGCCTCCGAAGGCCGTCGTCGACGACTTGGTGGCGTCCGCTGGCCCCGCTCCTCCCCCGCGCGCCGGATTCGGCCGCCGCCGGATTTCGCGCCCGCCGAAGGCGCGCCCGTGCTCGATGTCGCCGGCGACCGAGCTCGCGTAGGAGGAGTTGTCCGGCGTCGGCGTGGAAAGGAGAGAGGTGCAGTGGGGGAGCGGTGCGGCGGAGTGCGCGAGGAAGAGGGAACCAAAGGAGAGAGAGGGGGGAGGGGGAGGCGTGGGAGGCCGGCGGAGGATTAAAAAATCCGATAGGTGGGCCCCGCAGATGTTAGTTGGTGTGGAGTATGAAATATAGGGGGTGACGGGTGCGGGAAAACTGGAACTGGACTGTAAACTTTTGATGACTAGGCGAGAATATTCCTTTTAGGGGATGAGTTTGGAGGTTGACGAGTGCGGACGGTCTTAGAATCATATTACTTTTGCTCCACCGCACGGACACGGCTTCCACGAGCAAGCGGACATTCTTTATTCTCTTTCGCGTCTTTGCGCGCATGTTTTTTTGCGACTTTTTTCTACGGCCCGCCATCCCTCGTTCCGTCTTTTTTGGTTTTTAGCCCTTTTTGCGAAAGATTTTCACAAGTAGACCCTTTTTGGAAAGATTTCAAAAAATGGACCCTGAGCTCGGCGCCGTGGATCATGGCGCCGAGCTTACATGCCTCGGCGCCATGATCTGTGGCGCCGAGGTCTTGGGCCTAAAAACAATATCAGTTACCCTACTTTGAAATTCTTTTGTGAAGAAATTTGTATGTAAAATGTGGCCAATAACATGCAAAATGGAATCTATGAACTTTGTTTAACATCTTACAACATTTGTGGATAAAAACTAAGCGAGTTTACATATTTAAAATGACATTCCAAAATTGAAAGTATTGGTTGTCGGCATTTACTCATGCGCTGAAAAATTCTAAGTGCTGAGAACCCTTAAAACATTAACAGGCATGCAACTTTGAAATTCTATTCTGAAAAAGTTTTCATATATACATTGAAAGAATTTGGATCCCAAATGTAGTATGATGTTTAATAAACATTTTGTGTATGTTGTTGACCATGAAAACATACAAATTTCTTCACAAAAGAATTTCAAAGTAGGGTAACTGATATTGTTTTCAGGACCAAGATCTCGGCGCCATAATCTGTGGCGCCGAGGCATGTAAGCTCGGCGCCATGATCCACAGCGCCGAGCTCAGGGACCATTTTTTGAAATCTTTTCAAAAAAGGTCTACTTGTGAAAATCTTTCGCAAAAGGACTAAAAAGTAAAAAAGTCGGTCCCTCCGTTCGACTTTACTAATTATCACAATTTTCTACTTCTAGAATATCATAACTTATATATATATATATATATATATATATATATATATATATATATATATATATATATATATATATATATATATATATATATATATATATATCGTATTCCCTAGCAACGAGTTATGCGAAACTTTTTTCCCTAATGACGAATTATGCACATAAATTTTTTCAAAAGAAAAACAATTTATCTGCATAACTTTTTTCTAACAACAAATTATACGCATGATTTATATATATACTTAACAACAAATTTCCATCGCCTCATTTTGCCATGGCTTGTCGATCTGTGCCGCCGCCATGGTTTCCTGCTAGCCTGCCGCCGCTACGTCACTTTCAGTTCAGTTGCACATTCTCCCTCGACGCCGTGTGGCGTGGGAAGGTCCGAGCAGGTCTCGGTCTCCTATCCGGTCATATGTGTTGCAGAGATTGGTAACGATCAGTGGTATAATGCTAGCTGGTGGTGGTAGAGAACTAGAGATGATGGCCTGTTCTTATATCCGGTTGGTTTGATCCTCTGTTGTTTTCAACCCGCGATGCATTGTCCACTGAAAGCAGATCAGTTTTGCCTTCAGTAATCAGTTTTGCGATAGATGACGGCTTGGGAGAATAATAGAAGGCTGATCTGAACCTGAGGACTGACAAGATTGCATTTTAGTTAGATTAGCATTAGAACACTCTTGCAGTCTTGCCTTGGTTTCGTGTACCTGTAGCTGCAGAGTACCTCTGTTTGATCGTTTGTTCTAGTGCCTGGTAACTAAATGATTGTTTATTACTGCTTGCATTGTACTCATGAGGTCGGGGCGACCGCTGCTTGGGGTTTTCTGACTGGTGGCCGGCGACCTGTGGCGGATAGTCAAGAGGAGGTGCCGGCTTTGGCCACGGCGGGATGGATATGCACTTATGCAGGGCATGGCGGCACACCACGAAGAAAGGAGATGACGTTGGTGTCAAAGAAATCACAAGGACAAAAGTGGCCCACAGAAGTGGATCAAATTTTGATTTTTTAGAAGTGGAATATTATGTACTATTGGAGATGGCCTTATTTTTTCATCCCAATGGCTTTTTAGGAGGTAGAAAACGAGATGTTTTTAGGAAGAAAATTTAGGACACTCTTGGACATGCTCTAACTAACAATGCAAGGTGTAACATCCCAAAAATTGTGTGATTTCCAAAAATGTGAATTCTAAAATTTTTGAATCGATCTTGAGTGCTTAACGGAAATTATAAGGTTGTCTTCTATGCATCTCCCCTTAATCCTAGATTTATTTTAAGTCAAATAATAATTTTAGGTCATATAAAAATGTTAGTGTGAGAATTTTGGATTTTATTGGAGTTTATTGGATTTTAACATGTGGGATTTAAATTTGAATTTGGATTCAAATTTGAATCAAAGTTTAAATAGGAAATAGGAGTAAGGATAATAAGAAGAGTAGTCTAACCTTTCTGGGCCGAAACCTCGCCGACCAAGTCCTAAGGTTCACCTTGGACTCCTTCGCTGTGAATACCGGAGCGCCCCAGACATTACCGGCCCGTCACCCGCTCGGCCCAGCTAGCCCGCCGACGCCCATGTTATTGGTTGCCTGGTCACGGCGAACCAGGCCCATGTGATGCAGCCTCTGTTAAGCACATCAACGAAACACACGCTTTCTCGCTCGACTCTTCCCTTCTCCACAGTACAAAGCGGCGACCGGCGGGCGATCCATCGATCCCGGCCCGATCCCGCCGATTCCTTCCCTCTGGTGCCTTCACCGGCGTCGGAGGGAGTGGAATCGGTGTGGATTCGTGGCCGGTTGTATATACCTACTATCTATAGGCCTAGGTTATAGTCCGGTAGGGTTAGGGTTTCCCCGGGTGGCGTCGATGCGGCGATGCCTAGGTTGCTTATCCCTTCAAGTTGCGGTTGGCGAGCTTGTCGCCGACGGTTCCGACGGTGTTTGCCTCTCCGACGAGCTAGCTTAAAGGTTAGTTATCTTTTTTCGGTCCGGGAGTGGCGGGTAGTTGGAGCCACCGCGTCGGTGAATAAAGTCGCAGGATCTTTTGCTTCCTTCGGTCTTCTCTCGATGTTGGAGGTGGGAGGTGGCGGTGGTTGAGATTGTGGTGCACGGTGTCGGTGTATTTTGCGGAGGATTTTGTACCAATGTGGTTTCGTTTGATGTTGTCTTATGCGTTGGTATTCAAGTCCTCTGTGGGCTTCTTTGCGCCGGCTGTGTCCATGGTGTCAGCGGCGTCGCCATCCTTGCTGATGATGACATGAATGTTGAAGGCAGGAGGATTCTTTTGTACCTCATGGGTGATCCGATTGACCGCGGTGTTGATTGGGATTGCCTTGTGAGGTTAGTTTCCCAACACGAGGAATCGGGTTGGTTTATGGCTCCCACCTGCTTGGGTGGTTCAGTTCACCTTCGGGGTGATTCGTCGTCTGGCGAGCTGGGGTTCTTGGCGGAGGCGTCAGATTCCTGGGTGCTTGGCGATGTGATTTCGTCGGGTCGTTCAACGTTTTCAAAGCATCTCGGTGTCGACGTCGTTGCTCAAGACGGCAACAAAAATCTACTTTCCATTGCCGGGGAGGATGTCGGCTTCAAGCTACGTGCTCGGCCACCGCGGCGATGAAGACCGGGAGGAGTTTACGAGGACTAGTTTGTAATCTTCTTTTCTTTCATGGGGGTCCTTGTAAGATGCGGGCTGTAACCGCCTGATATTTTTCTCGTGAAATATAAACCCGGTTTCTCAAAAAAAAATGTGATGCAGCCTCTGTTAGTTTGGTTTCATGTCTGACCTTTGGAGCCAGGCGCTGCTTGTGCAAAATCATCAGCCTCGCAGCCAGGCTTCAGGGAGACGAAGGAATCGAGCGTTCCCGTTGAGTCAGGCTCAGGCTGTGCAGCTTGGAGTTCCGTGCGAGAGAGCACTGGTGCAGGGAAAAACGAAATAGCAAGGCAACCAATCACATTCCGTTCTTATCGTGGCTAGGAGCACACAGGTAACCAGTCACACGCTGAAGAACGGAACAAGCGTGGCCGGCCAGAGCCTGGTTCACGCGTGCAAGCCAGGCTACGCAGGACCAAGCAACCAATGGCGCCCTTAACTTCATCTGTGTCGCTAACCAGTGGAGCCCGCTTGTCAGCACCGTCTCCCCCACTGCTTTTGTTCTTTTCCCCCTTTTCCCTCAATTTTGCGCCGCGCCGCCATGGAAAGGTTGGCCGTGCAGCCATGCCCGCCGCCGCCGGATGGCGTCCACGCGTCGCAGTGCCCATCTCGCCGTTCGCGCCACCTACCACCGCCTATAAGAGCAACCAGGGACACCAACCCTAACCCTAGCCGCTCTCGGGGATCCCTCCCGAATCCCGATACCGGTGACGTCAGGGGGAGAGAAGAGGAGGAGAAGGAGGCGGGGAGGTCGTCTGAGGGAGCCGTCGCCGCGAAGCTGGAACCATCCGTGAGGAGGGAGCCGGACCTGACCGTCGCCGTGCACCTTTGCTTCCTCTGCGTCCCTTGCTCCGAGATCGCTCCCCCGCCGCTGCCTTCCACGCTGCGTGCGCGCCACTGCTTGGTTCCGTATCCGTCTCGTTCACCGTCGAGTGTGTCGCCCCACCATGTCGCCGCCGCGCACCCCAGTGCACCGGCGCACGCGCGAAAGACACGCGAACACACCCAAGGTCGGGCCTTTTCGGCCGCCTTGACCCTTTTTGCAGCCGTGTTCGCCTGTTCGCTTCGGATTCTTCCCTGTGTGTCGTCGCTGTGCCCACCGGCGTGGCCGAGCCACCGGCTTTCATCGCGCGTAGGCACGCCGAGCCACCGTTTCGCAGCCGTTACGCGTCGCTCAAGCGCCTGGTTCACACGCACGCACGCGTACACGCGAGACCTCACCGGCGCTGGCCACCCCAGCCAAGGCGCCGAGAGCTCCCGGTTTGCCATCGCCGTTGTGCCCTACTTTCTCCCGCCACGACCGAGCCACACGTGTGCACGCACACGAACGCACGTCCGCGCTCCCACGCACGCGGATCAGGGCGTCAGCGCCAACACGAGCCCAGTGGCACCGGGCCTAATCTCGCCGTCTGGAGTGCAGGCACTCAAACGCGTCACCGTCTCACCCTGTGTCGCCGCGACCTCGTCGCCGTCGTGCCAGAGCCTGAGCCAAGGTCCGCCTGTTCTCTTCCCTAGTGTAGCCGTAGTGTCTACCCTTCTACGCCATCGCACGTGTTTGCCGGACACCGGAGCACCTCGCCGCCGGCGACCCTGTTTTCGACCGCCGCTCCTTTGTGGCATTTTATCGAACAACGGTTGTGTTGCACATGTCGGCCCACACATCGCCTTGGCCGATGCGGCCAGCCAATCCTAACCCTTGGCACGCGAAAGTCCACACCGAGCCACGCCGCAGAGAATCCCGGCTGGATCCTTTGCGCCACGCCACACCAGCAGCCACATGCGTTGCCATGTGTGCTGCAGCTGCCTTAAAGCTGCATGTGTGGCATCCACGTGGAGGACTAGAGTTGGCTTTCAGCCGTCTTGTAGATAGCATAAAGACCCTTAGAGCTAACCTGTAGTTAGCTTAAAGTTAATGTTATTGTATATGCATATTTTATTTCCAGAAAACTATTATATCTTTGGAAAATCATATCAATCCATTTGAGCTTCCAAAAATACAAAACCTTTTCCGCAAATCTTCTAAAATCTCAAACTCCGGGTAGGACTAGTGTTTGCTCTCTTGTGGCTCTTAATCGTTGTTAATTTGGAGTTAATTGCTATAGGACCCGTCTTTATTTTTTTACGCAATGATAGAAGCGAGTTGGAGGCGGGGAGCCGAACCCGGAGTACGACTACGACGACTACGTCGCCGATGACTACCCGACCGCGAGGTTCACGCCCGACTGATTCTGAATACCCATTAGACATTGCTATGAAGTATACTAGCGCTTTACTTTAAATGCATGTTGATGAACTTTGCAATCGCCTTCTTTAATTACCCCGTCCTTGATTGCCCTATACTACTACTATGGGCATGAATGGATCCATGTGTTAGTGTTAGTTTGTGGCAAACTAACACAGAACTAACACAAAAGATCCATGCATAGGTGTTATTTTGGTGTTAGTTTGGACTAACACCCCTAAAAAAACTAACACCTCCAAGAGGTGGTAATTGGTGTTAGTTCTAGTGGACCCCACACCTTTTACTCTTTCTCTCTCTCCCTCTAGATCCTCCAATGATTGCAAAAGTAGCACTATATGCAAAAGTAACACATGTATCCATACATCTAAGGTGTTAGTTTGTTAGGTGTTAGTTTGAGGTGCAAAATATTACCACTAAAACTAACACTAACACCAATCATCCATTCATGGCCTATATATATATATATATAAGTGTGTATATAAGTTGAGCTTCGCGATGCATGTGTAGGGTTGGGTATAGTGGTTCTTGCCGTGAGTGGGGTAAAAACCGGCAGTAGAAGGCGTTTTGGGTACTTTGGCGGGGGTGAGCTCGAAACAACCGATCTGGGATCAGGGATGGGGGTGCGCTCCTCGGTGCATCCCCACTTTTACGGGTTTTGGAGCATATGTGTTGGGGTTTTACTTACGTTTGGAGGACATGAGCTTGCCCCAGTCTGAAAGCGAGTGGATTAACTCGTCGATAGGACTTTCGTAAACACCACCTCGCCAAGCGTGGGCTTAGGGCCGAGTTGAGCTTGGCAAGTGCGGATCCCTACCTGCCAGCAGGATAGCGGGGTATCAGTGGGGGAGAGGTGGGAGTGAGACCACCTTCTTTTAGTGCAACTCTCGTGTGGCCACACAGGAGCATTTCACAGTTAAGGTGCAATTCCCTTCGCGGGGAATTGTTTTGAGGGCCGGATGCAGGATGCGACCGTAACTACCAAGAGTTCGCATGGTAGGATGGGCTCGAGCGGCCGTACACTGGGGTTGGGTATAGGTGTACATGCTTTGCAGAGTTGTTCGATCTATAGCTATAGCCGTGTCCTCGGTCATGGACATACCTTGAAGACATGTTCATTTCTCATGTTTTGGGATTTCTACCTTCCCCCTGTAGTTGAGAGTGTGGTGAGCCGTGGTTGCAGTCGGGGAGAGGAGAGTGGCTCCCTCTACCTTGCAGATCCGATTGCAATCATTGAGGTGCGAGGAGAGGAAGTCCTCACATCGACCCTAGATGGAAATAGGATGTGGAGATGGGACCCTGGGGTACCAGGTGGTTCCGAGCTGTGTTGAGAGTTTTGGGTTGGGATCTTGAAGGAGATATCTTGTTGTTACTTTGCTGTTGTTGCATAGGAAAACCGAGCTTCTACCTTGTCTCTTTTTTTACCCTTTAGTAGTTAGGCCACCTAAAGTTGCATACAGTTGGTGACGTGGACCTATTCCACTCCTTGGGGATAGACTTTGGGTGTGCAGGGTACGAGTCCGACTACGACAACAATGCCTACGGATGGTATGACTGAGGGATGCATTGCTTCGCTCAAGGATGCTTGTGGGCATGAAGAATAAAAGATTGAGACCCTTCGAGATGCTAGCTACCGTTGAGTAGAATTTCACTCGATTTAACCAAGAGGCTTGTGAAGTTGTGATGTTGTACTCCATAATGGACATGTAATAAATTATGTACCGATATTTGTGTAATGCGAAGTATGGCTATGTTTTACTATCTATGATGCGCTTTGACGGGATAGCCACCGATCCGGGGACTATCACAAAGGTACGGGGATTCGGGTTTTCATTACCAAAAACCGGGGCTTTACACAAGGCAAGAAAGCGAGGGAAATTAACTTACTTGTTGTAGGCTGTAGCAATATGATTCTTGGTAGAGGTGTCACCGCTGCTCCGACATCAATTAGACTTGCCGCCTTGACCACCACTAGAAATTGCAACTTGCGGGACAAAATCATGTGACTTTGCTCGCATATCAAACAAAGGATTTTAGATCACCGTACCAATGGCTTGGGCCCCGCCGATGTGGATGTCCGATCTACTAAGTCGGTGGCACATCGCACAATCTCGAACATTTCTCGGGACCGAAAATATCCGTATCTCAATCACATGAGAAGAAAAAACATGCTAGGATTTTCACTAATGTACCGAGTCCTTCTCTTCTAGAACCTACAACCTCCGGATGAAAAAGATTGTGAATTAGTTAATCACTACAAGGAAATAAGGCAACGAGACACTAGTAAAACAAACAATTAGGCTTCGGGGGATAAAAAGAAGGTCCATGAAATTCGGGATGCTTGAATTGTAGATCTTTTGGCACACCTCCTATACATATGTCCAGGTTGATTAGAATCATACACAGGCCACAAAATGATCTATGGATGGGATAAGCGAATGAGATTGGAAATTGATCAATTACCCACAAGTATAAATAACATGCTAGAATATCTCCACTGGAAAAAAATATGAAGAAACACTTATCTGTGCACATCTGGATGGGCACTCGTCAAGACTCATGGCTCCACTTTGGCTAGGACGGAGACATTGGCCAGTCGGAGAACTGACGCGCCACCATCCACTACATGATTCGGGCGACCGCTAGATGTGGAATTGGTTGCGTCGTCGCCTTATGATTGCAGGTCATGGACTCTGCCATGGTGTAATGCGTGGGAGAGCGACACCTTGGACCGATGTCCGCCGCCGCCGTTGCCGATAGGGAGGGGTCGCGCGACGCCGGATGCGGGAGGCTCGTCTGTGCTGCGACGTGGCCACATGGCCGTGTCACCATCATCGAGATCCAATGGGAGGCAATAGGAAAGTGAGTGTTTAATGTTGAGCGATTGGGAATGATAATATCGTGAGGGCATTTTACGGAGGGAGGTTTTACGATTTCGTCGAGGTATTACTTCTACATATGTTGCCGGTTGGTTGGCCGGACCCGAGCGGCGCTTCGCCATAGCGATAAAGAATATTCAACGCATCACATTATATAATGTTTGTTATATTGCACCCGGGTGCATTACGTATGGAGAATGCATCCACCCTAGTTGCAATTAGTCCTTGCCTAGTTGCAACCGGGCTCATTGTGGTTACAATTTGTTAACGTCGGATTGCAACTAGGAGCCTAGTTGCATTTGGTTCATATCGAGTTTCAATGGATTCGGATGTGTTGTAATTAGTTCGTGGAGTGGCAAATTTAGAATTGTATCACAGTTGCAACCGGTCAGTCTCTTGGTTGCAATTTGTTCACGCGCAGCTGCAACTGGTTCACGGCTAGTTGCATTCTATATAAAAAATGCACAGATCCCTGCAGTTGCAACTTAGCGGCTGAACCAATTGCAACTTGATGTCCCAATTACAACCTGACGCGAACAAATTGCAACCAGACCCAACCGAGTTGCAAGGTAGTGCATGAGTATTGCCTCAATTGCATACTCCATTTTAGGTAGTTCATGAATACCTCATTGGCATATACTTCCTCTATTCAAAATTGCAATGAGCTTTGTCTTTTCCGGATACACATCTTTTTCTATGCATCTAGACGTAATATACACTTATCTGCATAGCATCAACTATGTAATGGAAAAGCTAGGATCCGTTATAACTTGAAATGGAGGGACTATGTTATGTTGTATTAGGCAATTCATCAATGTTGTCTTGAAAACATGGCTAGCCGATAGATCCGCTTTAAAGGCTATGTGATTGATCCACTTTATAGGTGGTTCATGAATATTACCTCACTTGTATACTCCTTTTTAGGCAGTTCATGAATACATCACTAGCATATACATGGGTATATATGTCGTATTCACACTCCATCAATATTCTCTTAAAAGCGAGGCTACATGATTGATCCATTTTAAATTCTATTAGACCGATCCACAATAAATGCCATTGTGTTTTTATCACTGCTTCCTATCTTTAGTGGTACTATAGCTTCCTATCTTGAGTGGTACTATATATATAAGGTTGTCTCATGCTCATTAGCCTACATGAACCCCAACATAAATATATGAACAAATTTTAGATTAAGATTTTAGGTATGATGATGTCAAAGATGGCTACTATAGCCATTGTGTCACTGTTGCTTGGCACTCTCATCGTATCAAGATTGGAAGCTGCCAATGTGTGGCAGACAAGCGAGGTTGCTTTTGCCAGTGCTAATGAAGCTGATGGAAGCGACATGCAGAAGCAGCAAAAGCTTGAATCAAAGCATGCCGACGGAGGAAAAAGAACTGTGCCTAGTGGAGCAAATCCTATTCACAACAAGCACCCTAAGCATCCACCCGGCCCGTCATCAAGCCCTATGCGACCAATGCTACCAAGGTCGATCGGGTCTCCTAGTCCTTCCCGGTGATCCAACGAGACTACCACCAACAACCCTCCATGGCTTGGTCAAGGAAATGCGTTTCCAATGTGTGTTGTTCCATATTGACTTGATCATGTACCTGGATGTATCGGGTGTTTGTTTAACATGAAGAAATAAATCTTTAATAATATAGTAGAAAAGTACACCAATTGTTGTATAAGTTAAATGCTTTATTAGTACATTAACTTGGTGAGTTAGTGCGCGTAGATACATCATATCGCAAATTGCTTATTTGGGAATAACAACTTAGCACGTGAGTGCGGATACGTAACTAGGACAGCACATGGACAAGAAAGCCGCATAAGCAGCTTTTATATGCGCACAATTGACGCTGACATGAAATATGGGCAACACTATTGAAAATTTGCCCTCCATTTATTTACTCCATTTTATAATTGAAATTGTGTGCATGCCTCACACGTAGGTAGCTTATTATATTGCCAAAAGTTTTAACGGGAAGCGGGAGGGGCGCCGGTAGCATCTAGATGAGGGTCGGCAAGCAACAACAAGATGACGGACTTGAGCAGCACGAGGGGCGTTAACCACCATTAGGGGCATAGTTATTGGAACCGGACCCGTGGTTGAACCGAAAAATACCGAGGGAGGTCGTACAGCATGTAACCCCTTCATCGACTACCTCGCCGTCGACTACCTGAACCGCAGTGATGTGCATTCAGCGCCGCACGCAACATGACAGGGATCCCCTACACGTGGACGCCTGCGGCGACACGCTCACCAACGGGACGGAGGTGCGGCATCGACGCTGCCGTTGATCAAGAAGCTGGTTGAGTCTGAGCTGCACATGTGGGTGTTCGAGAGGCCACACGGAAGAGCGTGCGTCCGTCACGTCGACTAGTACCGGTTCCCGAGCCGGCCGGTACTAATGTGGATCGGGGGGGTTCATTGGGGCCTCCGTCCCCACGCGGTACAAATGTGCTTCATTTGTTCCAGCTGCTAAAATGCCCAGTATTAATGTGATTTTGGGCTGGGACAAATGCTCGATTCTCTAGTAGTGGTACGTGGTAAAGAACTGGGGCTCGAGTGTAGCAACACATGTGTATGTGCTCAATCAGTATATGCATCAGTGCACAGGTAAAACTTGCTTACTATCTTGCATGCAAGCAAGGTTGACCAAGTATGAGAATTCACAGGATTTAACGGACTTGCATGCATACAGAGCGATAGATTTCAGGGAGGTTGACCCTTTCTCCAACTTGGACGAGTCATTTCAGAATGTTACTAATATTTTTATAAATATCATGCATATTTTCCAATAAACTAGAGGAGTAGTATTTTTTTATTTTCTCAGCAAAATTTTGTAAGAAAACGCTTTTCACTTGTATGGACTGTTTTACAATTGATCAAGTGAAGTATAGGCGATAGTAGTATTTAGGCCACCTCGGGAGTATTTTTCTAATTTCCAACGAGAGTACATCCCAACAAATGGTGACAAAAGTAGTATTTTTTTTCAATTTTGACTTGGAGCTTCCAAATCTATTAAGAAATTCCACGCATTACACTTAGAGCAACTTTAACGGACTCCCCTTTTCCATCCCCAATACCAAAAAACCGGTGCTATAAGGGATCGGATGCTAAAAAAACCTCTCCGACAGCCTTCCCTATCCCCTTCCCTCTTTTTCTCCATGGACTAAAAATCCCTCTCCATCCCCTCTATAGAGGGGATCTCTCCTCCACCCCCAAAATGGTGGGACCCACTCCAAAACCAATCGATCCCACGAAAGATATCGAACGGGTCTCGCCCGCGGTGCCCACGAGCCGCCGCGCCGGCATGGCCGCCTTGCCCCCCTCCTCCCGCTCGACCGCCACGCCCCCTTCCTCCCGCTCGGCCGCCTCGCCCTCTTCCTCCCGCTCCTCCCGCCGCGCGGCCGCGGCAGCAGCAGCCCCCCACTCCTCCCGCTCCTCCATCACCGGCGGGCGGCGGCCGGATATGGAGGCGTTTGGAGGCGGCGGCGGCGGCCACATCTCTAGCGATCCCTTCGCAGAGGCGCCGTCGCGGCCTCTAACCATGGCGAGGGCTCGCGGCGCCGCGTCCACCAAGCCGGCGGCGTGGACGGCCACCTCCTCGGCGACCCCTTCGAAGGCGCCGTCGCGACCTCTAACCATGGCGAGGGCTCGCGGCGGCGCGTCCAACAAGCCGGCGGCGTGGACGGCCACCTCCCCGGTGAGCTCGCCGGCTATGCCGAGGGACCACGGTGTCGTGGCGTAGCGGCGGGGCGTGCCCACCTCGTCGGCGCCGTGGAGGAGTGCCACATCTCTCCGGGCGCGGGACGACACGCCCCACGGCGGCGGGGCTCCTCCTCTCGCCGGCGCAAGGGAGGTCCGGGGAGCGCATCCGGCCGTCTCCAACCTCCGTCGTATGTTGCCTCCGGCGGCCTCCCACCTTTCCACCATGGGTCCCCCCCGTGCCCACCATTGAAGCGAGGCTCCAACGGCCACGAAGACAAGTGCGCAATGAAGAAGAAGGCAACCACCATACCAAAGGCCAAGAAGGCGACCACCTCATCTACGAGATCAAATTCAATTGCATCCCGTCCAAGGACCGCCAAAGCCGCGTTCGCGTGCCATGGAGGTTGAAGCTCGGGCCCATCAACACGCCATCCATACGGACTTCCAATCCTTGCTAGACAAGTGAAACGACCACGAGAAGATGATGGTCTCGACCTCTTCGATGAGGCGCCAAGGTATATCTATGCAAAAAAGTTTCGAGTTTTTTGCAAATATGAGCAAAATGTTTTATGAACAATGACCAGTCAAGAGTTAGAGAAGCTTATTGTTTGATTATTCATTTTCCACAGAGATGTTTGTGAAAGTAAGAATCTGAAATGTTGATTTGTAGCAGAGTATGTATACTATATAGGCTGTGGATATGGCTCACTGATGCCGTCTTTGTTCGTTCCAGAAAATTTGGCGGCCCGCCCATTTGAATATGTTGTTGTGTATGTGCTGCCTTTTGCGGAAAATTAAATGTAGGCTCGTTAATCATGTTGAATGACATGTTGGTTTTGCTATCGCGGGGAGAGTTTCGTTGGAGCCATGATGGATGCTATTGATGACTATCCCCGAACAATGATGAAGATGTTGAGGTCTTTAATGCAAACTCTAAGAAGAGTTCTAGAGGGTCCAACTACTCGGTTGATGAGGATGAAGCCCTGGTTCTAGCATGGCGAGAATGTGAGCCTTGATCCGGTGGCGAGGAAAGACCAATCGGGCTCAACGTATTGGGCGCGAATGTCGAGTACTTCCACGCTAACGTCAAGTATCCTTCCGACCGCTCAATTGGATCCCTCGGCCATCGGTGGACGAGTATCTCGGAGTGCGCACACGGTGGGCGGGTTGTGTGGTTAATGTCGAGCGGCAACACCGAAGTGGGACGACAATGCAAGAAAGGGTATGTAATATACCATTTTCACGATAGGACATGATGCACCATTTTGGCATTAGTAACTAATAAAATGCTTACTTTTGTAGCTGAACGAGACCCATGCACTCTACAAGCAAAGGGAACCAAAGCATAGGTCATTCGTCATGATGCATTGCTGGGTGTTGCTTCAACACAATGAAAAGTGGAACAAGAGATACGCCGATCAACAGCCTACAAAGCACAGTGGCTTACCTGATCTGAACTCTGCCACATTGCAAGATGATGATGATGGTGCGAGCAACGGTACAACTTCAGATTGGCCGCCGTCAAGCGAGAGACCGCCCGGAAGAAAGAAAGAGAAGGAGAGAAAAAAGAGAGCAGGGGATGTGGATGAGCTGCAGGATGCAGTAGAAAAGATAGTTAAAGCCAAGAAAGATATTGAGGCATCTAAGAAGTTAGACAAAGATGAGAGGTGGGAGTACATGAAGTCGTTGCAGGAACGCCAGATAGCTGTCCAAGAGAGGCAGCTAAAAGTTCAAGAAGCGGAAGCGGATGCCAAGAAAATGGAGATAGCTGTTCAAGAGAAGAAATTAAAAGTTCAAGAAGCGGAAGCGGCTGCCAAGAAAATGGAGCAGGAGTCCAAAATTATGCTTCACGACTTAAATAGCCTTGATGAGACTCGGAGAGCCTATTTCCATGTAATGAGGGCTAAGATTATGGCATCAAGGACAAGAGGGGCTAGTGGTAGTGGAAGTAGTTAAGCTCAGTCTGTGATAAGTGCTAAGTTAATAATTAGTGCTAAGTTAATGCTGCTGCTCAGTTGCTAAATACCTGAAACTTTTAACTAAATTATTTATGTAAACTTTCACAGAACAGTCACATGAATGTTATATACTTATACCTCTGTTGCATGTGTTCTACTATCTTGAAATGCAAATGGATAGAATGTAATCAAATACCCAGCCATGTTATTATCCTGCTTTGTTTAAGAATTTATGCATGTGACAAGTATCAGAATTCTTCTATCAGATTGTGGGAGTTGTTTGACAATTTATCTTATTTACAGAGCTCATGTGTATGTATTTTTAGGCTTGCTAATTTTTAGTGATACTGTATCATTTAGTTTCAGTAATTAAGGTGTGTTTTCTACCTGAACATGGAACTGTCTGTGATCCTGTCATATGGTCAGTGAGCTATCACATACCATGCTCATGTGTTCCAGTGAGCTATCACATGCCATCTTGATATTGTCAGTGAGCTAGCAGGCATCCAGTTTCATATTTGCACACATGCCAGTTTTGTGGGGCTGTACTGAAACTGAAACCGACATGCAGATCTCTTTAGGTTCAGAATGTTTTGTGGGGCTGAACTGAAACTGAAAGAAAACTGCTGGTGTAATTTTGCACTGCAGGACTGCAAGAGTCATTTGGCACTGCTTACAGATTATTTATGTACTTGGTGATAGATTATTCATGTAAATTATTTATCAGCCCCTTACAGATATGATACTACATTGATTCCTGATGGCCTTCAGTATGAAACTGTTGGAGTTGAGCCAAGTTAATAAATGGTAGTAGTTGTGTTTCAACTTGATGTTAATTTATATATGCTAAAAAACTTGCTGTTAATTTGGTAACTGCTTCAGGTTTTAGGTTTTTTTCAGTCCTTACATATATGCATATTTTGATTCACATTCACTGTTGATACATGACTGAAATTCACCATTCACATTCAGTACCATGGTCTGTTACATTTTGGTTCAGGTACATATATGCATATTTACAGCCGGCTGGACAGGGAGCCGGCAGAATAAACTCCTGGCAAGACAGATGGTTTCAGCACAGATTGTTAAATAGCAGCACCATCCTCTGTTGTACAAAGTATAAGCAATTTTGACCTGAGTAGAGGGAGTTTTCCAGTTTTCACTGTTCAAAGACAAACTACTGGTGTGTTTCACCACTACTCCAATTTTTGAGTTAAAAATTGTATCAAAGAACCACTACTTCACCAGATCAGACCATCCAAGAAAAACATACCAGATCAGACCCTCTCCATACAGGTCAAACAGTATAATTTTTTGCTCACAAGACTTACACAAATGCATAGAAAAGCAGTGTCAACATTATTTGATAATTGATGGGATCTAATACATTATCTGTTGGTTTATGTCAACAACATTCATAGTGCTCCACCAAACAGAAATATAAAAATGAAAGATAGTTATAAATTACATTGATGAACCACAATTCATGTTTACATTTATGGCAGTAGTTTACACAAATGATCAATCTTCTTGAACCAGTGCTTCTGCTGCCACTTACTACAGACATGCAGATCTCCAGAAAATTAAGCTGCTAACAGTACTCACTTTGGCAGCAGCTTTCTTAAGGCTTGTTTCCTGCACATAGATGATATAAATATTTCAGAAATATATAACATCCATACTAACAGTAAATATATAAGTAAAGTCTCATAAAGAAAATATACAGTAAATTACCAAATCTCAACTCTGTCTCCGTTGTCGCCCATGGAATTCCCATAGATGCTCAACAAGGTCCTCCTGAAGTTGGTTGTGCCCCTCACGGTTGTTGATTTGCCTGTGCACTTCAAGGAAGTTGTGAATTCGGCCTTTATCCTTCTGAGGCTTCACCGGAGTTAGATCATGCTTAGTTGTCTCATAGATGTAGTCTACATCCCGACCTTGCTCAGCCTCTAGGATCATATTATGCATGATGATGCACGCTGTCATGACGTACCACGGAGTTTTTTGATCCCGGAATCTAGCAGGTCCTTGAACAATTCCCCACCGAGCTTGTAATGCCCCAAAAGCTCTCTCAACATCCTTCGTTTTAGACTCTTGAGCTTGTTCAAAGTGAATTCTTTTGTTACCTCTAGGTTTGGAGATTGTCTTCACGAAAGTCGCCCACCGAGGATAGATACCATCGGCCAAATAGTAGCCCATGTTGTACCGATGACCGTTGACCTCAAAGTTAAGCGGTGGTGCTTCTCCGGCTAGCCTAACCGTGCAAACAATGGGGATCCGTGCAAAACATTGATATCGTTGCGGCTTCGGGCATCCCAAAGTATGCGTGCCAAATCCACAAATCATGTGATGCGACGGCCCTCCAAGATAATTGTCGGATCATGACAATGACCGGTAAAGTGGTCGTGCAATGCCGTAGGACACCTTTCCCATGGCCGGTGCATGCAATCAATGCTCCCCAACATCCCACGGAATCCGATAGACTCACTATATTGCATGAGTCTTGTCGTGTCCTCTTCATTGGGTGCTCGTAAGTATCGATCTCCGAAGATCTCCACCACGGACTTCACAAACAACCTCATGCTCTTGATGGCAGTACTCTCACCAATGTAGAGCCAATCATCAACCAAATCCGCGGCACACCCGGAGGCTAACATTCGAATTGATGTTGCTACCTTCTTGAAGCAAGTTGCGTCCAAGCTTCCCAGCTGCATTTCTCTTCTCGCACAAAATAGGGCAATGCTCCTTCATAGCATTTGCAATACAAATGAACAAGCGACGGGACATCCTAAAGCGTCCGCGGAAAAAGCGATGCCCGTAGATAGGATTCTCACGAAGTAATCCCGGAAGAGCTTGTCATGTCCCGATTCCGCGGACGATGAACGACCTCACGGCCGACGATGGAACCACGACACTTGCGTTTTTTTGTTCCTTGCATAATCCACCATAAGCAATGTGAACATGTCCAAGTCGTCGTCGTCATCCGATGAGGAATCCTCAAAGAACATGTCAATTAAATTGTTCATCCGCATTAGGGGAAATTTTATTATTAAATTGTCAAATAAAACAGTAGTCCGTTATATAACTATAAAAACCATCAACCTCCAAAGGCTTAAAGTAACACCACTACCAAGTTCGTACAAAAGCTATGGATACATATGAGAAGTGTGTTGTGCAAAACCACAAGGCATATCTCTCACTGGAACCCGTAAAATATGTACAATATCAGGGAGATTATCAAGCTACCAAGAAATTATTAAAAAAAGCTACCAACAAAATTATGATTGAGAATTATGCTGCTTTCCAGAACAGGTCAGGTTTCTTCCTTCATCTTCTTGTTGTGGGTATATATTGTACAACATTGACAAATCTAAAATTTCATATTATGCAGTTTTTTGGCACTTAAGTGAAGTCAAGTTTTATTATGCGGTTTGAGCGCATCTCTTTGTAGTGTTACGGACATTAACTTTTATTTCATATAGATGATAACAATTTGATGCCCAATATGTTTATTCAAGAGGTTTCTGCTAACTCACATTGGCCAAGTGAATTCACATAATTGCTACATTATGCAGATTGACAAGTCAATTGGTGCCATGTACAGGAGGTTACAGAAGACACTGCCGATCTCCTCGATTGAAATCACTTTGTTCAATGCATATATGCATTGACTGCACACGACAAGAAATCACTTTGTTCAATGCATATATGCATTGACTGCATACAAATCTAACAATCTGAACTACTAGGTGAGCTAAGCTGATGGACAAGGCCCGGAATTCGGGGGCCGATGACTTACCGTGCTCAAGCAGGAGTCGTCTGATCCGTGGTGCACGCCGGCAACCGGAGCGGCGGCCGACCCAAGCGAAGCAGGCGCCTCATCCCCTCGCTCTCCTCTATCATCATGCGCACGTGCCCGCCGCCGAGCTCCTCGATTATCATGACGGTGTACGGGACGTCGGTGGGTGTAACACCCAAAAAACTCCATCACTTAAAAAATGCTAGCAACAATTAGAATTTAATTTCTATGGTTAATGAATTTGAATAATTAAATTGCCTTTAAATATATGCAATGATAATTAATTAATTTAGAGAAACCAAGTGTTTGTGCATCATGTTGAATGCATGGGTTTTGAATTGATTGTGTGGTCCAGAGTTTGTTTAAAAATTTTGAAAAGGTTTTGAGTAAAAGTTTGAAAAAGAAATAAGAGAAAAGGGATTGAAAAAAAAACACAAAACAGATCACTCCTCACTCATTTCTCCTTTTCAGCCCAGCCCACCTGTTTATTTTCTTTTTTTTTTCCGCACGGCCCAAACTAGCGGCCGGCCCACTTCACCCAGCCGGCCCGCTAACTCCCCCTCACTCTCACGCGCCACTGACAGGTGGGGCCTACCTGTCAGGGCCGTCTTCCACCTCCAGGCGCCGCCCCACCTCCCTGCCGCGCCGGCCGCCGCCGCCCGCGCCCCCTCGCCATCCCGCGCCGCCTCCCCTTCTCCTTTAGTGCGCCGAGCACTAACCCGGCGCCGCCCAGCCCCTTCCCCTTCCTCTCCCTCCCCAAAACGGCCACACACCGAGCCCCGGCCTTAATGGCGGCCGCCGCCGTTGCCCCGCGCCACCGCCTTGCCCGCGCCTCCTCCTCTCCCCTCACCACCTATAAAGCCGCCCCGAGCTCCTCTCCACCTCGCACCGCTCATTCGAGCTCTTCTCCTCCTCTACACCGCCGCCCCCAAGGAAGCCGCCGGAGCAAGGTACACCGGCCGCACCTCGTCGCCGATCCACTCCGCCACCGCCTCTTCTTCCCCATCGAGCGGCTCGGTGAAATCCACTACTTCTCCTCTTTATTTTGGTACCTTCACCTTGTTGTTTAGAGCACCGTAGCATGATTTTTGCATTCTCCGGCGAGCCGCCGCTGCCAGACAGCAGCGCCGCCGCCGCCCGTAGCCAGCCCGCCGCCGCCCCTTAGCTGCAGCTGTCCGCAGCCCTTAGATCAAATCCAACGGCTCAGATCCAAGGAAGCCGCCGGTCAACACAAGGCATACGGGTCAAAACCTAGGGTTGCGCCGGCAAACTTTCTAAAGAGCCCCTGTCCTTTCTATATTTTGCAAGCCGGTCCTCCCACCATATAAAACCCTTGCAAGTTAGCCCCTGGTTTTTATAGATAAGTCCCTAGCCTTTCAAAAATACACAACCACAGTCCAAAAGCCCCTCTTTGCACCTAGGACCTCTAATTTATATTTATAATTATGTTTTAGCCCCTGGATTTTTATGAAAAACCCCTAAGGATCATTTTCTTTTACAAAATAGTCCCTAGAATTTGTTTTAATAATAACTTTTCCGTCCTAGCTCCGATTTAGGCGTTTTTGGTGTCCACGCGATCGTCTCAACAAGCACGATAGTTTTAGAAGCTTGTATTAGACTTTTAGCAATGTTTGATGTACTGTTTTATTTATTGTTTGCTTTTCTTGTGTGATCGTAGAGGACGTGCGTTCGAAGTTGAGCGGGAACCATCTTTTGAAGAGATTGAGCCCCAGTTTTTAGGAGAAGGCAAGTGGATTCCCCCCCCGCATACTCTTTTTGTCCTAATAACATGCATGTTATCACACTTTAAATTTTAATCGTTATGCATAAATTTTGATGGGAAATGCCTATTAAGGAAATGACTAGATTTTAATCCTTATACCTTGCATACCTTGTTTTAAATAAATGTTTGGGTAGATAAAAGCTTAGATGCTATACTATGGGAATGGAAGTTAACTTTTAAAATGTTGAATTTAAATGGAATTTGTGTTTATGATAATTCAAGAGCATATAACTTAAAACATGGAGAACCACCCGGGAAAACAAAGTGCAACCACAATCCACATGGCTCGGCTTAGCCAATTAATTAGGAGTGTAAAATTAACTAATAGCCCTTGTCGGAAGGAACACGGGGGCTCCGGTTGCGGGGGTATAGCCCGGTCCTTTTGGGGTAGTAGCCTTTGCTAAGGTGCCGACCACTAGGGAGGGTTATGGTCCGCCCGAGTCAGAATCGTCGTGGATATTGGTGTTTTGCACGCCTTTGTAAAGGCTTCGTAGTGAACCCCTTGCCACTCACCTCGGAAGTGTTTAAGGGCTTTGCAAACCCGGGCAACATGGGGAACACGAATTGTGGGTAAAGTGTACAACCTCTCGCATAGTGAAAGCCGATCGATCAGCCGTGCTCACGGTCAAGAGCGGCTTGGACCCTCACATGATAGTTAACTAGAAATGGATTTCAAATTGTGGTTTACTTATAATTTGGAGGAATAGTCTTGAAAAGCTAAGTTTTGGGGTGGTATACACTTACACTTAGTAAATAGGTGCTTGCTAATAAAATTTGACCAACTTAAAATGCTTACGCCGAAAACCCTAGCCTACCCTTGATAGCTTTGCATTTTCCCCCACGGGCCGAGTACAAACCATAAGTGTACTCACCCTTGCCATATGTGTTCGAGAGGAGGATGCCGGAGCGAGTTCTTCGACGAGTTCGATGGATTCTGAGGCTCGCGTTACCCCCAGTCAGGAGCTTGTGAAGTTGGAGACGGTGTTCCATCGTCTAGCTATCGATGTTCGTGTTTAGACCTTCGAGTCTATCGATGAGTGTAATAAATTAATAAACCTCTCTTTGTACGTTTTGAGCATTGTACTATGATATTACACTCATTTGTCTATCATATGTGTGAGATTGTGATTATGGCACGCGTATGAGATGCATTCGGTTTTCTTCGGAAAACGGGTGTGACAGATCGGTATCGAGCAATGCGACCGTAGGACACGACCTTAGATAGAAATGGTCGAAATAAGGACATTATCTAGAAAGACATTTCAGCTCTCTCATTCAAAAAAAATCCCCTAAATACACCTAAAAATCTATCTTATTTGCTTTTGTTAAAACCTTGTCCCCTTTATTGTTTTATTCTGCTCTGAGTTCAGTTTTCTTTTCATAGATGGCCAGGACTCAGCCGTTCGGAGCACAGCTGCCCCCTCCTGTCCAGCCTGAGGAGGAACCGGAGGACCCCTACTTCTTCGTTGAGGCTGAGGATGGAGCGATCCTGGAGGTGTACTCTGATGGAGAGCTGGGATCTCCACGAGCTCTGCCTTCCCCGCCAGCAGTAGAGGAGCCGCCACCAGCTACCCCTGCCTCACCAGCAGCTCCCATCGCTCCTGAGGATCCTGCACCAGTTGCCGCGGAAGGAGATCCAAACGACTCTGGCGATGACACCGAGGACAGTGAGGCGACGGAGGATGACAACGAGGAGAGGGACGACGCTTACTACGAGGGACCTCGCGAGGGAGACCCGTACTGCATCATGCACTCGTCCGAGGTGGCACTTGGCTACTTCCCTTGGCTGCTGCGGAACACTCTACTGGAGCTGGGGAACACCGTGTACCCCATGTACGTCACCCACACTGGAACGAACCGCCACTAGGCACCTACTACTTGACCAGGGTCCACATCGGGGTGCGCAACCATGCGGAGGAGGTCATATCTCGCGCACGACCCATGATTCTACTACACCTCACTCGACCTACCGGGCATCGGTCAGCAATGCCGCCAGGAGGGCCTTGTTCTCTCTTCGTTTCAGGCATGACCAGGAGTTGAGCCTCAGCGACTACCGCCACATCCCTCGTCGTACCAGTGGCACTGAGCGGACGGTGGTACCACCGACCGGCTCCAAGGACCCACGCCTCCACACTCTTGCCCGAGGTCACGGCGGCGCTCAACACCGACCTGGAGGGTGCTACGGCCGAGCTGGAGCAGACCCACGGTGAGCTGAAGGACGCCTACGCTAGGATTGCTCAGCTGGAGGCCGAGCGTGATGGTAGGGAGCCACCCGTCCAGCCTGACGAGACCCCTTTCCCTGCGGAGTCACCACCCCGCAAGAGGCTTCGTTACGGCTCTTCGTCTGCTACCACAGGTCTTCTGGGTTAGGATGCCACCTTGAGTTGAGATCGTTAGACCCGTCCCTGCGAGGACGTAATCGATGTAATAATGCTTGTTGTTTGAAAACATGGTGGATTTGGGTCTTTGATTGACTGAAATGCTTTGTGGTGTGATGGCCGCATACGCATTAATAAAATAATTAAGTTTAAATTTAATCTTAGCCCCCTTTCTCTCTTACTCATGTTTATCGATACTGCTCTTATCTGAAATGACTTTCTCTAACAATCAGATGGTAAACACCAGGTCCGGAGGTGGACAGGACGTACCGCCTGTGATACGTGCTCACATCGCCAATCAGCAGAATCCCGCCCCGCCTCCACCTCAGGGATTAGCAATGGATCCAACCATGCAGCAGTTCTTCACGGCTCAAATGCAGTTGATTCGGAATCTTACGCCCCTTTGTCCCGAAACTGCGCAGGCACAGCAAAACAATCCGCCACCACAAGGACCTCCACCACCTCCACCAGTCAACAAACACAGAGAGTTTATGAGCCACCATCCACCTACCTACTCCCACTCAGTGGATCCTCTTGACGCAGATGATTGGCTCAAGACTATCAATAAGAAGCTGAACATCACTCAGTGCAATGACCGAGAGAAAGTCCTGTATGCCTCGGGACGCTTAGAGGGTGCTGCAGCCGATTGGTGGGATGCCTACACTGTAGCACATGCCGCTGCTGACACTATCACCTGGCAGGAGTTCCAGGAAGCTTTCCGTACTCATCACATCCCGTCTGGGATAATAAAATTGAAGCAGAAGGAGTTTCTTGCTCTGAAGCAGGGCAGCATGTCCGTCGGCGAGTATCGGGACAAGTTCACCCAAGCTGTCTCGGTATGCTCCGGATGAAGTGGATACGGACCCGAAGAGGCGGGGAACGATTTACGGATGGTCTCATAGGGCCACTAAACTATCGGCTCCGAGCCACACTTTCCCCAACTTCCGGACCCTATTAGACAAAGCTATCGGTCTTGAAAGCAAGCGTAGAGAACTTGGAGACCGAAACGCAAGTTCCAAAACCAAGGGCGATCTAGCAGCAACACACGTCCCCGCTACAATGCACCACAGAATCCTCAGTTCCGCTCAGGAGGATATAGTGGAAATTTTCAGCAGAACCAATCATTCCAGCGTTCAGCTCAGCAGCCCCAGCGCTTCCATCAGCAGACTCCTCGTGCCCCAATTCAGCAGCAGAGTCGCCCAAACAATGCCCCAGGTGCTCCAGTGAGAAACACCGCACCAGTTCAGCCTAGTGGATGCTTCAAGTGCGGAGAGTTAGGGCATTATGCCAATAACTGTCCCAAGCGTGGAATGCAAACTCCACAGAAGGGCAATGGTCGGAAGCACGGGCGGCCATCCTCTCGGGTTCGCACCGGGAATTCTACTCCTCGGGCAGCAGGGGCTCAACAAAACTTTGTGCGTGGGAAAGTAAACCACGTGACGATTGAGCGAGGCTCGGGGAGGCTCCCGAGGTCGTGCTTGGTACGTTCCTTGTCAATTACGAACCCGCATCCGTTTTATTCGATTCGGAGCATCACATTCATTTGTTACCAATCAATTTGTGGAAAAATATAGCTTGCCCATGAGTCTTATGAAGACACCATTACTA
Source organism: Cenchrus americanus (assembly GCA_947561735.1). NCBI lineage: Eukaryota > Viridiplantae > Streptophyta > Magnoliopsida > Poales > Poaceae > Cenchrus > Cenchrus americanus. The sequence goes on along the minus strand of OX387242.1, from coordinate 37,495,836 downwards.
GTTAGCTCCCCGGGTGGTGAAATGAAAGCCAGACACATATGTCCACGGGTGAACCTTAAACTTAATGAGATAGAATTTCTAGCCGACCTAGTAGTTTTAAAATCCTGGGGGATAGATGTAATACTTGGAATGGATTGGTTGCGCAAGCATGACGGGGTGATTCAGTGTCGCAAGAGATCAGTGGTTTTGACTAGCCCACAAGGAGACAAAATTGAGTTCAAAGTGGATAACTCATCCGAAGAACAAGGAACAGTGAATTCAGCAAAGGGAAAATCCTTAGAAGAGATCAAAGTTGTGAATGAGTATCCCGACATATTTCCAGATGAGTTACCAGGTATGCCGCCTGACCGTGACATTGAATTCAGCATTGAACTTTTACCTGGTACTGCTCCTATTTATAAAAGACCATATGGAATGAATGTTAAGGATTTGGCCGAATTAAAGAAACAAATAGATGAGTTGCTTAGTAAAGGTTACATCCGACCTAGTTCGTCACCTTGGGGGTCTCCCATTCTCTTTGTTGATAAGAAAGATGGTACTAGAAGAATGTGCATAGATTATCGTCCCCTTAACGATGTTACCATCAAGAATAAATACCCCTTACCCAGGATTGGAGATTTGTTCGATCAGATGAAAGGTGCTAAAATATTCTCCAAGATCGATCTACGATCCGGGTACCATCAACTGAAAATCCGATTAGAGGACATTCCCAAAACTGCTTTCACATCTAGATATGGCTTATACGAGTTCACGGTTATGCCCTTTGGATTGACAAATGCACCAGCATACTTCATGTATCTGATGAATAAAGTATTCATGGAGTACCTTGATAGGTTTGTGGTAGTTTTCATCGATGACATTCTGGTGTTCTCCCCAAATGAAGAAGAGCATGAAGAACACACGAGACTCGTCTTTGCGAAACTACAAGAACATCGGTTATATGCCAAATTCGGCAAATGTGATTTTTGGCTAAAGGAAGTTTCCTTCCTTGGGCATATTATCACGAGAGGGTGGAATAGCGATGAGACCCGAGTAAGGTGAAGGTACATCTTGGATTGGAATCCGCCTAAGAATGTGGTCGAGATCGAAGTTTCCTTGGATTGGCGAGGGTTATTACCGTCGATTCATCGAAGGATTCTCGAAGATTGTAAAACCTCTCACCTCATTGTTAGAAAAAGGAAAGGAATTTAAGTGGGATGCCAAGTGCAAGGATAGTTTTGAGGAACTAAAGAAGAGATTAACCACGGCTCCGTACTAATAATGCCGGATATTCACAAGAGCTTTGATGTGTATTGTGACGCTTCACTTCGGGGTCTTGGGCGTGTATGCGATGCAAGAGGGAAAAGTGATTGCTTATGCTTCTAGGCAATTGAGAAAACATGAGCAGAATTACCCCACTCACGATTTGGAGTTGGCTGCCATTGTGCACGCTCTAAAAATTTGGAGGCAATATATGATCGGAAATAGGTGTCGCATCTTCACTGACCATAAGAGCTTGAAGTACATCTTCACCCAGAAGGATCTAAATCTCAGACAACGTAGATGGTTGGAATTAATCAAAGACTATGATCTGGACATTCGGTATCACCCGGCAAGGCAAACATTGTGGCGGATGCCTTGAGTCGGAAAAGTCGGGCAAACGCAACGATAGCTCATGTGATGCCCCAAGAGTTGTGTTGGGAGATGGCACGTCTCAACACGGGAATTGTCACCCAGAGTGAAGCTATGACATTAGAAGTAGAATCTACACTTGAACAAGAAATCAGGAAGGGTCAAATGACAGATGAGAAGATTAAGGAGTATGGACGGTTGATTGATGCTGGCAAGGTTCCAGATTTCAAAAGAGATGATCAAGGAACTATTTGGTTCAGGAATAGAATCTGTGTGCCCGAAATAGATCATCTTCGAGAGACTATACTTAAAGAGGCACATGATTCTGCCTATTCAAATCATCCCGGAAGCACCAAGATGTATCAAGATTTGAAGCAGAAATATTGGTGGTATGGAATGAAAAAGGATGTTGCTGCTTATGTAGCTCTATGTGACATATGCCAGAAAGTAAAAGCAGAATACCAGAGACCAGCAGGTTTGCTTCAACCATTGAAAATACCCGAGTGGAAATGGGAAGAAATAGGCATGGATTTTATTGTGGGATTGCCACGTACCCGTGATGGATATGACTCCATATGGGTCATTGTGGATAGGTTAACCAAGGTTGCTCACTTTATACTGTCAAAACTACTTACACGGAGCCAAGTGGCGAACCGTATATGTCCGGAATTGTATGCTTACATGGAGTTCCAAAGAGGATAGTATCGACCGTGGGACACGGTTTACATCACGTTTACGGGAAAGCTACATGAATCAATGGATACAAAGCTTAACTTCAGTTCTGCGTATCATCCACAAACAGATGGTCAAACCGAAAGGACAAATCAAATCCTAGAGGATATGCTTAGGGCATGTGCCTTAAAGCATGGAGGTAGCTGGGATAAAAGTTTGCCATATGCGAGTTTGCCTACAATAACGGCTACCAAACCGGCCTTAAGATGGCTCCTTTTGAAGCCTTATACGGGAGAAAGTGTAGAACACTATTGTATTGGGATCAAACGGGGGGAGAGTCAACTTTTTGGACCGGACATTATAAAAGAAGCTGAAAGACAAGTTGAGATAATTCGGGAAAATCTCAAGGCTTGCTCGGTCACGACAAAAGAGTTACGGCGATCCCAAAAGGAGAGAAGTTGTGTTTGAAGTAGGAGATTATGTGTATCTCAGAGTATCACCCATTAGAGGTCTACGAAGATTCAAGATTAGAGGGAAGTTGTCACCACGATTCATTGGACCTTTTAAGATCTTAGAAAGAAAGGGAGAAGTTGCCTATCAATTAGAACTCCCGGCTCGATTGTCGGATGTACATGATGTGTTTCATGTATCTCGGCTCAAGAAGTGTTCAAGTGAGACTAAAGTAGACCACCTACCTTTGGAAGATCTTGATGTGAAGGATGATCTAACCTATAAGGAACACCCTATCAAAATTCTAGACACATCACAAAGAATTACCCAAAGCAAAGTCATTAAAATGTGCAAAGTCCAATGGAGTCACCACTCGGAGGAAGAAGCTACTTGGGAGAGAGAAGATGAGCTTATGGCAGAATTTCCTCAGCTGTTTCCCAATCTTCCTGAATCTCGAGGACGAGATTCTCTTTAAGGGGGTAGGATTTGTAACACCCGAAAATTCCATCACTTAAAAAATGCTAGCAACAATTAGAATTTTATTTCTAAGGTTAATGAATTTGAATAATTAAATTGCCTTTAAATATATGCAATGATAATTAATTAATTTAGAGAAACCAAGTGTTTGTGCATCATGTTGAATGCATGGGTTTTGAATTGATTGTGTGGTCCAAAGTTTGTGTAAAAATTTTGAAAAGGTTTTGAGTAAAAGTTTGAAAAAGAAATAAGAGAAAAGGAATTGAAAAAAACAAAACAGATCACTCCTCACTCATTTCTCCTTTTCGGCCAGCTGCTTTGTTTATTTTCTTTTTTTTTTCCGCACGGCCCAAACTAGCGGCCGGCCCACTTCACCCCGGCGGGCTCGCTAACTCCCCCTCACTCTCACGCGCCCGCGACGGGTGGGGCCTACTGTCGGGGGCCGTCTCCCACCTTCGGGCGCCGCCCCACCTCCCTGCCGCGCCGGCCGCCGCCGCCCCGCGCCCCCTCGCCATCCCGCGCCGCCTCCCCTTCTCCTTTAGTGCGCCGAGCACTAACCGGCGCCGCCCGGCCCCTTCCCCTTCCTCTCCCTCCCCGAAACGGCCACGCACGGAGCCCCCGGCCATTAATGGCGGCCGCCGCCGTTGCCCCGCGCCACCGCGGTTGCCCCGCGCCACCGCCTTGCCCGCGCCTCCTCCTCTCCCCTCACCACCTATAAAAGCCGCCCCGAGCTCCTCTCCACCTCGCACCGCTCATTTGAGCTCTTCTCCTCCTCTACACCGCCGCCCCCAAGGAAGCCGCCGGAGCAAGGTACACCGGCCGCACCTCGTCGCCGATCCACTCCGCCACCGCCTCTTCTTCCCCTTCGAGCGGCTCGGTGAAATCCACTACTTCTCCTCTTTATTTTGGTACCTTCACCTTGTTGTTTAGAGCACCGTAGCATGATTTTTGCATTCTCCGGCGAGCCGCCGCCGCCGGACGGCGGTGCGCGCGCCGCCGCCGTAGCCGGCCCGCCGCCGCCCCTTGGGGCGGCGGTGTCCGCGGCCCTTAGATCAAATCCAACGGCCCGGATCCAAGGAAGCCGCCGGTCAACACAAGGCATACCGGTCAAAACCTAGGGTTGCGCCGGCAAACTTTCTAAAGAGCCCTGTCCTTTCTATATTTTGCAAGCCGGTCCTCCCACCATATAAAACCCTTGCAGTTTAGCCCCTGGTTTTTATAGATAAGTCCCTAGCCTTTCAAAATTACACAACCGCAGTCCAAAAGCCCTCTTTGCACCTAGGACCTCTAGTTTATATTTATAATTATGTTTTAGCCCCTGGATTTTTATGGAAAACCCCTAAGGATCATTTTCTTTTACAAAATAGTCCCTAGAATTTGTTTTAATCATAACTTTTCCGTCCTAGCTCCGATTAAGGCGTTTTTGGTGTCCACGCGATCGTCTCAACAAGCACGATAGTTTTAAAAGCTTGTATTAGACTTTTAGCAATGTTTGATGTACTGTTTTATTTATTGTTTGCTTTTCTTGTGTGATCGTAGAGGACGTGCCGTTCGAAGTTGAGCAGGAACCATCTTTTGAAGAGGTTGAGCCCCAGTTTTTAGGAGAAGGCAAGTGGATTCCCACCCTGCATACTCTTTTTGTCCTAATAACATGCATGTTATCACACTTTAAATTTTAATCGTTATGCATAAATTTTGATGGGAAATGCCTATTAAGGAAATGACTAGATTTTAATCCTTATACCTTGCATACCTTGTTTTAAATAAATGTTTGGGTAGATAAAAGCTTAGATGCTATACTATGGGAATGGAAGTTAACTTTTAAAATGTTGAATTTAAATGGAATTTGTGTTTATGATAATTCAAGAGCATATAACTTAAAACATGGAGAACCACCCGGGAAAACGATTGCAACCACAATCCACATGGCTCGGCTTAGCCAATTAATTAGGAGTGTAAAATTAACTAATAGCCCTTGTCGGAAGGAACACGGGGGGCTCGGGTTGCGGGGGTATAGCCGGTCCTTTTGGGGTAGTAGCCTTTGCTAAGGTGCGACCACTAGGGAGGGTTATGGGTGCCGACCACTAGGGAGGGTTATGGTCCGCCCGAGTCAGAATGCTTGTCGTGGGATATTGGTGTTTTGCACGCCTTTGTAAAGGCTTCGTAGTGAACCCCTTGCCACTCACCTCGGAAGTGTTTAAGGGCTTTGCAAACCGGGCAACATGGGGAACACGAATTGTGGGTAAAGTGTACAACCTCTGCGAGTGAAAGGCGATCGATCGGCCGTGCTCACGGTCAAGAGCGGCTTGGACCCTCACATGATAGTTAACTAGAAATGTATTTCAAATTGTGGTTTACTTATAATTTGGAGGAATAGTCTTGAAAAGCTAAGTTTTGGGGTGGTATACACTTACACTTAGTAAATAGGTGCTTGCTAATAAAATTTGACCAACTTAAAATGCTTACCGCTGAAAACCCTAGCCTACCCTTGATAGCTTTGCATTTTCCCCACACGGTGAGTACAAACCATAAGTGTACTCACCCTTGCCATATGTGTTCGAGAGGAGGATGCCGGAGCGAGTTCTTCGACGAGTTCGATGGATTCCGAGGCTCGCGTTACCCCCGTCGGGGAGCTTGTGAAGTTGGAGACGGTGTTCCATCGTCTAGCTATCGATGTTCGTGTTTAGACCTTCGAGTCTATCGATGAGTGTAATAAATTAATAAACCCCTCTTTGTATGTTTTGAGCATTGTACTATGATATTACACTCATTTGTCTATCATATGTGTGAGATTGTGATTATGGCACACGTATGAGATGCATTCGGTTTTCTTCGAAAAACGGTTGTGACGATGGGGCGGCCGCGGCGGTAGAGGTCGCGGACGAGGAGGCCTTGTCTTTGCCGGTGTGGCGGCCACGGCGAGGGACTTGTGCTCCCTCGGTACCACGGCGGCCACGGCCGAGAGGTTGGCGAGGGGGGCGGGGTAGGTGGAGCGCGGCGTGGGAGCGGACGAGGAGGAGCGCGGTGGCGGAGGCGAGTGGTGGTGCGCGGCGCGCCGGGCTTGGAGCGGAGGCGGAGGCGGCGAGGCTACGTCGAGCGCGACGGGAGCGGCGGGCGGCGCGGCGGGAGAGGGCGGGCGGCACGACGGGAGAGGCGGGCGGCGGGGCGGCGAAAGATGGAGATTTGGGGGAGGGGAAGGACCGGAATGGTGGGGCCCACGGGTTGGGATGCAAAATAGGGAAGCTGCTGGAGCAATTTGTGTTTTGGGGATGAAAATATTTTTACTCCACCCCCAATAGCTTCTGTAGGGGATCAAATTTACTCCATCTGTTTGGAGTTGCTCTTACTCGGTTGATGTTCCAGTCATAACCTCAAGCATGCATCCGTCCTGCAAATTCTATTTTGTTTCTTTTGCATCAGAAGCTGAGCAAGCAAGAGACCGGACTGCAGCAATGATGCATTATAGTTTCATGGAAGAAATCAATGAAGAAAACAGAGTAATTAGTCACAAGAAACAAGTAATCAAGCAAATCAGTAATTCTTATATTCTCTTTGTTCGCCCATATGGAGTAAATTGTCATAGAAACCAGTAGTAACTAACAAGGCAACAAAGCAGGGAAATTAACTTACTTGCTGTAGGCTGTAGCAATATGATTCCTTCCACGACATCAATTAGACTTGCTGCCCGGGCTCCACTAGAATTGCAACTTGCAGGACAAAATCACGTGAATTTGCTGCATATCAAACAAAGGATTTTAGATCATCGTACCAATGGCTTGGGCCCCAGAGATGTGGATGTCCGATCTACTAAGTCAGCTGGCACATCGCACAATTTCGAACTTGTCTCGGGACCGAAAATATTTGTTTCTCAATCACATGAGAAGAAAAAACATGCTAGGATTTTCACTAACGTACCGAGTCCTTCTCTTCTAGAACCTACAACCTGCAGATGAAAAAGATTGTGAATTAGTTAATCACTAAAAGGAAATAAGGCATCGAGACACTAGTAAAACAAACAATTAGGCTTCAGGGGATAAAAAGAAGGTCCATGAAAATCAGGATGCTTGAATTGTAGATCTTTTGGCGCACCTCCTATACCTGTGTCCAGGTTGATTAGAATCAAACACAGGTCACGAAATGATCTATGGATGGGATAAGCGGATGAGATTGGAAATTGATCAATCATCCACAATATTAAATCGCATGCTACAATATCTCCAATGGAAAAATACGAAGAAACACTTATCTGTGCACATCTCGATGGGCACTCGTCAAGACTCATGGCTCCACTTTGGCCGGGACTCGGACATTGGGCGGTCGGAGAGGCGACGCGCCACCATCCACTACATATCCACTACATGATCCCGGTGACCGACGGATGTGGAATTGGTTGCGTCGTCGTCCTATGATTGCGGGTCATGGAGTACGCCATGGTGTAATGCGTGGGAGAGCGGCGCCTTGGAATGATGTCTGCCGCCGCCGTTGCCGATGGGGAGGGGCCGCGCGACACCGGATGCGCGAGGCCCGTCTGTGCTGCGACGTGGCCACATGGCCGTGTCACCATCGTCGAGATCCAGTGGGAGGCAATAGGAAAGTGACTGTTTAATGTTGAACTGATTGGGAATGATAAAACCATGAGGGCGTTTTACGGAGGGAGGTTTTATGGTTCCGTTGAGGTATTTCTTCTACATATTTCTTGTTGGTTGGCCGGACCCGAGCGGCGCTTTGCCATAGCGATAAAGAATATTCAACGCATCACGTTATATATTGTTTGTTATATTGCATCCGGGTGCATTACGTATGGAGAATGCACTCATCCTGGTTGCAATTAATTCTTGCCTAGTTGCAAGCGGGCTTACTGCGGTTACAATTTGTTCAGGTCGGATTGCAACTAGGAGCCTAGTTGCATTTGGTTCATATCGAGTTTCAATGGAGTCGGATGCATGTGTTGTAATTAGTTCGGTGGAGTTGCAAAATTAGAATTGTATCACAGTTGCAACCGGTCAGTCTCTTGGTTGCAATTTGTTCGCGCGCGTACTGCCTCGGTTCACGGCTAGTTGCATTCTATATAAAAAATGCACAGATCCCTGCAGTTGCAACTTAGCGGCTGAACCAATTGCAACTTGATGTCCCAATTACAACCTGACGCGAACAAATTGCAACCAGACCCAACCGAGTTGCAAGGTAGTGCATGAGTATTGCCTCAATTGCATACTCCATTTTAGGTAGTACATGAATACCTCATTGTCATATACTTCCTCTATTCAAAATTGCAATGTGCTTTGGCTTTTCCAGATACACATCTTTTGCTATGCATCTAGACGTAATACACTTATGTGCATAGCATCAACTACGTAACAAAAAAGCTAGAATCCATTATAACTTGAAATGGAGAGACTATGTGATGTCGTATTAGGCGGTTCATCAATATTGTCTTGATAACATGGCTAGGCGATAGATCCGCTTTAAAGGCTATGGGATTGATCCACTTTATAGGTGGTTCATGAATATTACCTCACATGTATACTCTTTTTTAGGCAGTTCATGAATACGTCACTGGCATATACATGGGCATATATGTCGTATTGGCACTCCATCAATATTGTCTTAAAAGCAGGGCTACATGATTGATCCATTTTAAATTCTATTAGACGGATCCACAATAAATGCCATTGTTTTTACCACTGCTTCCTATCTTTAGTGGTACTATAGCTTCCTATCTTGAGTGGTACTATATATATAAGGTTGTCTCATGCTCATTAACCTACATGAACCCCAACATAAATATATGAACATATTTTAGATTAAGATTTTTGGTATGATGATGTCAAGGATGGCTACGTGGCCATTGTGTCACTGTTGCTTGGCACTCTCATCGTATCAAGATTGGAAGCTGCCAATGTGTGGCAGACAAGCGAGGTTGCTTTTGCTAGTGCTAATGAAGCTGATGGAAGTGACATGCAGAAGCAGCAAAAGGTTGAATCAGAGCATGCTGATGACGGAAAAAGAACTGTGCCTAGTGGAGCAAATCCTATTCACAACAAGCACCCTAAGCATCCACCCAGCCCGTCATCAAGCCCTATGCGACCAATGCTACCAAGGTCTATCGGGTCTCCTAATCCTTCCTAGTGATCCAATAGAGTACCACCACCAACCCTCTATGGCATGGTCGAGGAAATGCGTTTCCAATGTGTGTTGTTCCATATTGACTTGATCATGTACCTAGATGTATCTGGTGTTTTTTTAACATGATGAAATAAATCTTTAATAATATAGTAGAAAAGTACACCAATTGTTGTATAAGTTAAATGCTTTATTAGTTCATAAACTTGGTGAGTTAGTGCTCGTAGATATATCATATCTCAAATTGCTCATTTGGGAATAGCAACTTAGCACGTGAGTACGGATACATAACTAGGACAATACATGGACAAAAAAGCCACATAAGCGGCTTTTATATGCGCACTATTGATGCTTACTTGCAATATGGGCAACACTATTGCAAATTTGCCCTCCATTTATTTACTCCATTTTGTAATTGAAATTGTGTGTATGCCTCACACGTAGGTAGCTTATTATATTGACAAAAGTTTTAACGGGGGAGCGGGAGGGGCGGCGGTAGCATCCCGGATGAGGGCGGCAAGCAACAACAAGCAACAATAGGAAGAGAGACTTGAGCAAGCACGAGGGGGCTGTTGGCCACCATTAGCGGCATAGTTATTGGAACCGGACCCGTGGTTGAACCGGAAAAAGGCGAGGGAGGTCGTACAACACGTAACCCCTTTGTTGAGTACACGAACCGCGGTTATGTGCGAGCGGCGGCGCACGCAAACATGACGGGGATCCCCTACACGTGGACGCCCCACGGCGACACACTCACCAACCGGATAGAGGCGTGGCATCGACGCCGCCGTTGATCCGAGAAGTTGATTGAGTCCGAGCTGCACATGTGGGTGTTCGGCGGAGACACGGACACTAGTACAAAATTTCACATCAATGACGAAACACTTTCGTCACAGAACATGCCAAATTGGTAGAAAACCTTATGTGACGAATTTATGACGATTCTGAGATCGTCGTAGAACGAGTGTCACATTTGACGCACCGTGACGAATCAGGCAATTTCGTCACGGATCTGCTCCTTTTGCGATGAACACGTTTTTCATCATGTAACCTCTCATCTTCTATGACGAAAGAAAATCGTTGCGATTTCGTCATGAAAGTGATCGGCCACATGGCACCATGCATGCACGGTGCTCGATGCCACTCCGGCGCCTACATGAATGATGATGTGGCTGCCTACATGAATGATGACGTGGCTGCATACGTGGACGATGACGTGGCTACATACGTGGACGATGAGATGACAATTGATGTGGCAATGATGACGTCATGACCACATACACAATTCAGAACTGGGCCTAAATTGGGCCAATTATTTCACTAATTCATTTTTTTATTCCGCTCATTCAGCAATACTAAAAATTCAGCCCACCAAAATTTGCCAAATTTAAGCCCACTTATTACAAAAACACATTATAATCCATGATACTCATAATTTCAGCAAATTACGAGCCCATATCACATACATGCTCACAACAAATCCACGATGGCACATTCACCAACACAACAACGGGCATAACATATAGGTACCATGACACATCAATGTTTTCATCTAGCATAAGAAGCCACCATGGCAGAAGCTCCAATTTTACCTTGAAATCACTAGAAGTCTTCTGCGTTGTTTGCGCTAAGCATTTCGTCAAACTCAGCGCTGTTCGTTTGGCTTATCGGCTACCGGCCCGGCGGTACTTTTCTCTCGGAACAAATCAGCCATCGGCAACCAGCCAACAATATTTTTCTCTCGAAAAAACCAGCACCGACCATCGGCCACCGGCCAACCGAAAAGGTACGTCGGATTCTCCAACAAAGATGGGTGTCAATCTACAAATTCAATTCAACAAGATGAATATTTAATTTTATTCCATAAAAAATTGCCAAGATAAAGTAGTTTTACATTTTTTGCATAGTAAAAAATAAACATAAATTAAATAGAAAATTTTACGGGCTCCACATTTCCTACAAGACAATAAAGCCTAGACTTCAAAGGACAATCGAATCAATTTTAGGAAAAAGTTAGCATGTCTTGACACGTGACTAACAGAAAATATGGTGCCAAACTTGAACTGTGATATATAACTACTGTTACATAAATATGTGCAACTGAAACTTGTAGTTTTAGTGTAAGCATGTGCAGCACTGCAGCAGTGGTTTACATCTAAAATGTCAACACAAATGTAGGATGTATGATGATCAAAAGTTATGAGACAACCAAAGGATTCTAGCATTAACTTCAGCACCATGGGAAATGTCAATAGAGGAACCCTACACCATAACAGAAGATATGAGAGGACGATTTTTCTAACAGCAATTTGCATAAAATGAATCCAATTTCCTATAGTAAAATTAGTACGCAGGGAAATAAGAGAGCAACATAGGCATGTACTTACTGAAAGTTGACAATTTATAAAAGGATAGCCTGCTGAACAATGGGCCATTTGTATGCGCAAAACAGAACAGACGCACACTAAACTGAAATCGATACATGGATACAATTCAGAATATGTATAAATCAGGTATCCTCATTGAGCAATGTCAATTGATTGAGGTCGTAAACAAAGGCAGTAATGCCATCTTTAGTAACTTAAATGGGAAAAAGGTGCAAGCATTTGACAAATTTTAGCCCAATGTGGAGGATACAAATTGGTAGCCCAGATGTGAAGGTCAATTGACCAAAGTGAAACAAGCCTGTATGGTCCAAAATGCTTAATCGGCACTAAATAGGAGCATATCCAGTAGAAGTAATGGCCTAAGCAAACTAAATAGGAGCATATGCAAGGCCTGCTAGGTGCCTAGTAGATCAAACAGCAATGCTATACAAGTACAGGTTGATATTACAACTTTCAGCAGCATAAAGTTCTGTTGTTTCTTATCCACTGCTCGGCAAACAAGATTTCTCAGCAAAACAATACAAAACTGGTACTACTGCTAGACCTCCTTTAAAACACACAATGTAAAAACTGGCACAAGTGAATTAGGCATGAGTTATTTTCCTTCATTCAACAGATAACTTGGCAACATATTATTTTCCCTTCATTAAAGAATTGACCTCTCCTAGCACTAGTTCAAATTTTAGTTCATCTTAATCTCGTATAAGAAATCTAACAAACACTTAGCATGCAAGCCCCTCTATGCAGATCCTAAAGGGGAATTCCAGAGGTTACATGTGGGTGTTAATCTAGCAAGTTTTGGTTCTACTGCTACTGCTAAGTTCCTAATGGGTCTATCGTCAATTTCAGAGGTAAATGTGGTTTATAAGTTCCAGTTCCAATTTTAGCATATAAACACCCACAACAAACACTTAGCATGGTAGAAGCTCCAATTTTAGCATCTAGCATCACTAGCAGTTCAGCATGCATTTGTTAATCTAGCATCACTAGCAGTTCAACATGCATTTGTTAATCTAGCATCACTAGCTTGCCCCTCGCACTTCTGATGGTCGCGATCAGTGTTGCGGTTCATCTTCTCCTTCGTCGTCGGGTCGGCATTGGACGAAGCGTCGGGCGAAAGCCTTCCCGGCTATGGTGTCAGTGTCAACAACGGCGGCGTCTTCGGGTGTCGTGGACCTCCTTGGAGGCGTTTTGTTGAGATGCTTTCTGCTTGATCTTTGTCTTCCGGGTGAAAACCTTCTCCGGTCTTCGGAGGGCATCGACGTCGTTTCCTTTTTGGGGGCGTCGCTTTGGAAGTGTTGGGATCTGCTCCACTTGTGGTGGTTTGGCTTGTTAGGCGTAGGTAGTTTGGTGGTTGGGTTGGAGTTCTTGTTAGAAGCGTAGTCTTCGTTTGCGTTGTGTTGTTTTTTCTCTGCCTCGGTGCGAGGCTTTGAGCCTATGCGCTCGGCTGTACTCGTCGGCCGTATATATCCACTTGTGGATATAGAGGCCGGATTTCTAATCCTTAATCTAAAAAAAACTAACTGATCCTTACCTATGGGTCGATTGTCACTGAAGCAAACCAATCTGAAGACGAATGGACCAAAGGCACCAGACTACGCATTGTTCAAATGGTTCCCCATTCATCACTATAACCTGTCTTCAAACCTGCAAAAATAGTCATGCAATTAGGAAAAAGATCTGTCTATGTTTCAGAATGTATACTCAATTATTCTCACAACACAAGGCATATCGAGTTTAACACCAAAACTGTTGCTAAGTAAATAAACAAGCAAACTGATAGAACAAGACACCATCTGTTACATAATCAAATGCTATGATTCGTTACTATGAAAAGGTTATGTGAAGAGCCCAGCCATAATTCTAATTATTGAACTGTAGCAGGAATGTGGCGTTGCGATAGCTAAAGATAGTAGCCAAGCATCACTTAAAATAAGGCAAGCTGACAGGCATTCCCTAATTAAAATTGAGAGCTAGATAGCAGGCATGCAAAATTGACATGCAAAGCACAGCTTACTAATTATCCTGATAAATAAATTAATAGATGCTATTATGCTACGGATGCAAAACTAATGACACAGCTAATGAATCAGGCAAAATATTTAGCTATTACTGACTACCATGATGCAAAACTAATGACAGCTTACTAATGATTTAGCTATTAAGCCAGCATACAAAGTTAAGTCAAGCAAACATTATCTATTCTTCAAATGTATACTGCTTCAGTGCATAACCATATTATCGTTCTAGTAACTCATAACGATGCATTAGCAGGTAAGTGCTCAAGATGTAATATAAACTTCTTTCCTATTCTCGAAATGGATCACAAGTCATCACATACTCAAACATTAGTGGCAGCAGCCAGGCCGGAAAACAATAGCTATGTACCTATTGGCTGTACATCGTTTCGAATTAATCAAGCAAATAAGCATTGCATTTCACATCAGTACTGTTCATCCTGACCCCAGAAACTGATGCAGCTAGCTAGTGCCTAGTATGTAGTACACTTAAACAGAAAGATAGTAAAATAAACATCAGATCAAGATGGATAATTCACCAAATATGTCTGAATGATGTTAGTTTGAACTCGGCTAACAACATTCCAGAAAAGGGATGGCTGAACTTAGTTGTCCATTTGGACTTGTCTGGGAGGTAAGTTTGTGCTTAGCAGGTAGGTCGGATATAGATAGATTGCCAGTTAAACTGAACCCGAACAGAACTCAGAACTGGATTAGCAACATTGCGCCAGTGAGAGATAATCAGAATCTCCCTTGCTTCTAGAAACTGCACAAGGACGCTTAATTGCAGCAGAGGAAGCAACACAACAAATCGCATCGCTGGGCTAGCAACATCAGTATCCTCTTATCCCCGCACAAAACCCCACTAGCTAGCTATGAGCTAATCCCCGAGGAAAGCAAACCCCCCTGTGTAGTAGCTAGCAGGGCATGGGGCGACTCATCGGCTTACTAGGAGTGGACGGGCTGCTTGAATGCCCCGTGCGGGGAGGCGGCGGCGCCCGCGGCCACTTGACCACCGACGAGAGTTGCTTCACGATGCTGCCTAACCATCCAACAAACCCCCAATAGACCGGCGGAGCAAGTGGCGAGTCGGACGAGAAGAGAGGAAGGAGCGTGGCGGAGATCGAAGAAGTAAGAGCAACCCCCGACGCGCCGGTCATCACCCGTGGTGGGCAAGCTGAACCGCCTTGGGGCGCGTGGAGGCCGTCGCGCGGGCTGCCATCTTCAGCCGCCATGCTCCTTCCTGCGGCCCGGCCGCCGTCAGCGTTGCCGTCTTCCCTCAAGGCGCGGGGGAGGGGGCAGCATATCGAGAAGGGACATCGAGCCGGCCCACACGGATAGGATGGGCGGCGCCCGCGGCGGATCCGAGGAGGGAGAGGGAGAGGGAGCGGGTGGCGGGGGCGAAGGGAGGATGCCGAGGGGGAGGTGGAATAGAGGTGCAAGGGTCCGGGGATGCTTTTATACGAAGCAAACACGATTTCAGCCATTGGATTGACGATCGGTGGTCAAAAATAGCTGGGCAAGTTGGTCCGAAACCGGCCCGGTTCGTTTTGAAGCTTAACATTTTTCTTTTTCTTTTTCGTTTTATTGCACCATTGTAAAGTAACACATAAAATTTACAATCTTATATACACAAACTCATATCATATGTAAAAGAATACATATAAATTGACTTTAGGAGTTCATAAAACTTTTGAAATTGATTTTCTATGTTCTATCATTTAAATGATTTTCAGCAAGTTTACTGAAAATAATTTAAAGTTGACTTGCATGTACCTCCAATAAGATTCAAAAAATGCAAACCACTATATTTAAGTGTCTATGTGTCGGTGTTTTAGACCGGCAAACCTACCAAGGGGGTACCGGGGTAGTAGATTGTGCGGTGAGGATCGTGATCGGGAGACCGAGAACTCGAAGGTATGCACAAGGACACGGGACACAAGATTTATACGGGTTCGGGTCGCCAAGGTGGCGAGCCCTACGTCTGTTTGGGGGATCAAGTATGGCGCCCGCGCTTGGTGTTGGGTTGTCCCCGGAGGGGGTTGGGGGTGTGCGGCTAGGTACCCGGCCCTCCTTTATATAGTCCGGGGGGCGGGTTCCTAGTCGGTTACAAGGCGAGAGTCCTAGTAGGAGTACACAGAGCAAGCCCTAGTAGGAGTACGGGGGGAATTCTACTAGGAGTCCGTCTTCTATTATTCTTCCTTCCTTGCATGAGTACCGGGGTGTATGCCCGACAAGCCCCCGAGCACGTTGGAGTCGAGAGTAGTAGTTCGAGTAGTCTTGAAGCCTCTTCGAGTAGTTCTTGAGCGTCCTCGAGCATCGCTTGGAGAAGCCTTCAATAGTACTTGAACTGCCGCGAGGCTGGAAGGTGGTCCAGCTCATCAGTCTTGAAAAAATTTGAATGATGGGTGTAGCATAGCAGCCCCCGAGCCTTGAAATGATTAGGTAATCAATCCAAGGGTCTTCAGTGTTCGCGAAGCCATCATCCGAGTACTCTTGCAGCGTGTAGCCCCCGAGATAAGAGAGCTGTATGAGCCACGTCGAGTAGTGATTGGTGAGGAGCCCCCGAGCTTGGGAGCGAGCGAAGCATGCTGAGGTTATCTTCAAGTAGCCCCCGAGCTGGAGAGATTCCAAGTAGCAGTTTGGCGTTGAGCCGTGGAGCTTGAGAAGTAGTCGTGCCGTCAGAGCGGACTTTAGTTGCGACCGAAGTCGACTTTAGATGCCGGCAGAGCGGACTTTAGAATGCGACTTAAAAACCGAAGTCGACTTTGTGCCGCGTGGAGCGGACTTTGAGATGCGACTTGAAATCCGAAGTCGACTTTGTGCCGCGCGGGGCGGACTTTGAGATGCGACTTGAAAACCGAAGTCGACTTTAGGATGCTGCGTAGAGCGGACTTTAAGGTGCGACTTTAGAAGTCGACTTTAAGATGCCGCGCGGAGCGGACTTGAGGTGCGACTTTAGAAGTCGACTTTAAGATGCCACGCGGAGCGGACTTGATATGCGACTACAATAGTCGACTTTGTGCCACGCGGGGTGGACTTTGAGGTGTGACTTTAGAAGTCGACTTTAAGATGCAAAAAACGAAAAAGCACTTTCCGGAAAGCCAAAGCGAATAAAAAATCGAAAAAACAAGTAGTTTTGCCGCCGGAGCGGGCTTAAGATTGCGACCGGAGTCGGCTTGTGCCACCGGAGTGGGCTTAAGTACCGAGCCATGGATTTCAGACCCAAGGTACAGTTGCCGCCAGAGCGGGCTTGTGCCACCGGAGTGGGCTTGAGTACCTGAGCCATGGATTTCAGACCCAAGGTACGGTTGCCGCCAGAGCGGGCTTGTGCCACCGGAGTGGGCTTGAGTACCTGAGCCATGGATTTCAGACCCAAGGTACGGTTGCCGCCAGAGCGGGCTTGTGCCACCGGAGTGGGCTTGAGTACCTGAGCCATGGATTTCAGACCCAAGGTACGGAGCGCGAGTACTTAGGGTACTTGGACCCATGGTACGGAGCATGAAGACCACGTGCAGCTAGGTTCCATCGTCGCCAGGACCCGAGGGCCGCTTACAGCTAGGTTCCATCGAAGCTTACACACGTAGTATGCCACCGAAGCAGGCGAAGATGCGACCGGAGTCGACTTTAAGTTGCCGCGCGGAGCGGACTTTAGAATGCGACTTTAGAAGTCGACTTTAGATTGCCGCGCGTAGCGGACTTTAGAAACCGCCTCCCTAGGGATATCCCCCGAGTTGATGAAGTAGACTCGCGGCGACTTGATTGATATGCCCCAAGAGTAGTCGGCAGAGTGTAGCTCCCGTGAAAACCCGCCGAGAAGCATACACAAATGAGTAGTCGGCAAGTAGTCCTACATGATGAGGAGAACAAGCCAAGAAAACAAGTAATCATTTAGATAAATGACTTAGGCCGTTGTCTTTGCTGCCCGGGACTTGTTGATGAAGCCGTGGCGGTCAGCGATGGAGCCACGAGGGTTGTTGTTGAAGTTGACTAGTCAGAGTTGATTCCAGCTAGTCGCTGGGGGCGTGACTGCCGTTCTCGACTAGTTTGGAAAACTAGTCGAGATGAATGGTCGACGCGATGCGACCGAGGAAGATGACGTCGTGGCAGCATGCGGCGCACTCGAAGTAGAGCCAGTGTTGCCGCGAGGCAAGTAGTCACCACGCACGGCGTGGCTGAAGTAGAGCCAGCGTGGCCGCAAGACGAAGTCGCGGCGCACGCAGTGGTCGACGACGAGCCTGGGCGAGGCAGAGTAGTCGACGACGAGCCTGCGCGAGGCGGAGTAGTCGACGACGACGAGCAGCGCGACGAGCCACATGACGAGCCGCGCGACGTGCCGAGGCACCCATACGCGCGGTGGAGGTGAAGTAGCCGACGACGAGCCCGGAGTAGTCGACGATGGGCGGAGCGACGAGCCACAAGACGAGCCGCGCGACGTGCCGAGGCACCCGGACGCGCGGCGTAGGCGAAGTAGTCGACGACGAGCCCGGAGTAGTCGACGACGAGCGGCGCGAGGAGCCGCGTGACGAGCCGCGCGACGTGCCGAGGCACCCGGACGCGTGGCGTAGGCGAAGTAGTCGACGACGAGCTCGGAGTAGTCGACGACGAGCGGCGCGAGGGAGCCGCGTGACGAGCCACGCGACGTGCCGAGGCACCGGACGCGTGGCGTAGGGCGAAGTAGTCGACGACGAGCGCGCGCGAGGAGCCGCGTGACGAGCCGCGTGACGTGCCGAGGCACCCGGACGCGCGACGGAGGCAAAGTAGTCGACGACGACGAGCTCGCGCGAGGCGGAGTAGTCGACGACGCGCGCGCGCGACGAGCCGCGTGATGAGCCGCGCGACGTGCCGAGGCACCCGACGCGCGGCGTAGGCGAAGTAGTCGACGACGAGCCCGAGTAGTCGACGACGCGCGCGCGCGAAGAGCAGCGTGATGAGCCGCGCGACGTGCCGAGGCACCGCGACGCGCGCGTAGGAGAAGTAGTCGACGACGACGAGCTCCGCACGAGGCGAGTAGTCGACGACGAGCGCGCGCGAGGAGCCGCGTGACGAGCCGCGCGACGTGCCGAGGCACCCCGGGACGCGCGGAGGCAAAGTAGTCGACGACGACGAGCTCGCGCGAGGCGAGTAGTCGACGACGAGCGGCGCGACGAGCCGCGTGATGAGCCGCGCGACGTGCCGAGGCACCCCGGACGCGCGGCGTAGGGCGAAGTAGTCGACGACGAGCCCGGAGTAGTCGGACGACGAGCGGCGCGAAGAGCCGCGTGACGAGCCGCGCGACGTGCCGAGGCACCCGGACGCGCGGCGTAGGAGAAGTAGTCGACGACGACGAGCCTGCGCGAGGCGGAGTAGTCGACGACGAGTGGCGCGACGAGCCGAGTGATGAGCCGCGCGACGTGCCGAGGCACCCGGACGCGCGGCGTAGGAGAAGTAGTCGACGACGAGCCCGAGTAGTCGACGACGAGCGCGCGAGGTGCCGCGTGACGAGCCGCGCGACGTGCCGAGGCACCCGGACGCGTGGTGAAGACGAAGTAGTCGACGACGAGCCCGGGTGAGGCGAGTAGTCGACGAGCGCGCGGCGAGCCGCGCGACGTGCCGAGGCACCCGGACGCGCGACAGAGACGAAGTAGTCGACGACAAGTAGTCGACGACGAGCGGCGCGACAAGCCGCGTGACGAGCCGCGCGACGTGCCGAGGCACCCGGACGCGCGCGCGGAGGCAAAGTAGTCGTCGACGACGAGCGGCGCGACGAGCCGCGTGATGAGCCGCGCGACGTGCCGAGGCACCCCGGACGCGCGGCGAGGGGGGCGAAGTAGTCGACGACGAGCCCGCAGTAGTCGACGACGAGCGGCGCGAAGAGCCGCGTGACGAGCCGCACGACGTGCCGAGGCACCCGGGACGCGCGGCGTAGGAGAAGTAGTCGACGACGAGCCCGGAGTAGTCGACGACGAGCGGCGCGAGGTGCCGCGTGACGAGCCGCGCGACGTGCCGAGGCACCCCGGACGCGCGGCGTAGGAGAATTAGTCGACGACGACGAGCTCGCGCGAGGCGGAGTAGTCGACGACGAGCGCGCGCGACGAGCCGCGTGATGAGCGCGCGCGACGTGCCGAGGGCACCCGGGACGCGCGGCGTAGGAGAAGTAGTCGACGACGAGCCGGAGTAGTCGACGACGAGCCCGGGGTGAGGCGAGTAGTCGACGAGCGGCGCGGCGAGCCGCGTGACGAGCCGCGCGACGTGCCGAGGGCACCCCGGACGCGCGGCGTAGGAAGATTGATTCCGCTTTGACAAGAGCAAGGCGACTTGCTTCAATGGATCTCGGCGAGTCGACGAGTGGATTGATCTTGTTGACGAGGGTCCTTCGAATTCGCTCGGTGGTGATGATCTCCCCTACCGGCGCGCCAGTGTTCGGTGTTTTAGACCGGCAAACCTACCAAGGGGGTACCGGGGTAGTAGATTGTGCGGTGAGGATCGTGATCGGGAGACCGAGAACTCGAAGGTATGCACAAGGACACGGGACACAAGATTTATACGGGTTCGGGTCGCCAAGGTGGCGAGCCCTACGTCCTGTTTGGGGGATCAAGTATGGCGCCCGCGCTTGGTGTTGGGTTGTCCCCGGAGGGGGTTGGGGGTGTGCGGCTAGGTACCCGGCCCTCCTTTATATAGTCCGGGGGCGGGTTCCTAGTCGGTTACAAGGCAGAGTCCTAGTAGGAGTACACAGAGCAAGTCCTAGTAGGAGTACGGGGGGAATTCTACTAGGAGTCCGTCTTCTATTATTCTTCCTTCCTTGCATGAGTACCCGGGGTGTATGCCCGACACTATGCTCCATTCTTGGAGATGATTGAAAAATTCAATTGACTTATGGGGAAAATTCAATTATTTGTTAAAGATAATTCAAAAAATAACAACTATATGTAAGGTATTTTAACAATAAAAGATGTCAAATCAAGAAGTGATGAATACCAAAGTTTCATAACTCATCAAGATGTTCAAACTTTATTTTGGTAATGTGAGACATGGGTACCCCTGGATCCCCACCGAGCGAGCTCATGACCGTCCCCGACAAGTGGGTCCCGCCTACCGGAAGATCCACCGACCCGACGGTGGGCCCAACCGACCTAGATGGTGGCCCACACGATCTCTTGAAAACCTTCCGAGAAGATTCCTAGACGACCTTATCCATAACAACTTCAAGACTTGGCGTGCAAGACAAGACAACGGTGGATTCCAACAAAGCGGCTCGACGTATATGGCAATAGTTGTAAATAGCTAGACTTAGGTCTCCTAGTCGTAACCGAGTAGGAGTCCGGGAACAAACCTTGTCCGCCGGCCAATATAAGGTGGGCATGGCCAACTCTTGTACAATCACGCAATCCTCAAGCAATCTACACCGACAACCGGACGTAGGGTTTTACTCTTCGGAGGCCAACGGTATAAACTCGTTGTGTTCTCCGTGTTTCTTGACGGTCGATTTTCGTCAACCAAGAGCACTTGTTACACTTTGGTTTGAGATTTGAATTATAACTAATCCACCACTAGGTATACTAATGATGTAACAAGTTCACACTTGCATGTGGTTTTTGGAGTTTATTGTTTACACAGAAATCCACGTTAAAGAGGAGACTTTTGGGATAAGTTCATCAAGCACTTTATGAGAAGATCATGAAGCTCGTCACAAGTAAAGACATGAAGTGAACATGACTCCAAATGACCCGGGGAACGAAGTATGAACACGTAAGACTCCGGCGACTAGGAGGTTTACCAACGAGATCAACTCGGCCCCGAGAGATACTCTCGCGGCCCGGAACAAACATGATCTTTCGGTGAAGATTCGGAGACTTAAAGCGGCTCTAATGGCAAAGGTTTGACTACCAAAGTTGTGGTCCTGGACGATAGCTTCAATTTGGACATATGGAAGACCCAATTAGGGTAAAGGAGCTACGAGATATTGCCCCTAAAATGCCGCCTACGCGGACAAGTCCGAAATCGGACACAATATCTTCCGAGGTCTGTTTTGGGATCTTATCTTCGTTTCCAAGGAAAGAAATGAATACCAAAGTTGAAGATAATTTTGTGGCACACAACATGGATACCAAATTTGAATTATTTGGGGGTCCGGACGTGGGAGATATGGTGCCGGCAAGGAAGGGCTACGGATCGGGAAAATCTGGATGAGGCTGATTTTATGGAAACCAAGTTTGCTTCTCTCCCAAAGAGGATCTCGTGCAAGGCAAGGCGGAGCACACCCCAAGGTTCCCCAAGGGCATAAATACAAGCCCTTGGGCGCCCAAGGAGGGGGTTGGAATCGATCCATTCATTACAACTCGGCGAAACCTATAAGCAAGCACCGAGAGGGAGATGACGACCGCCGCAAGTCTTCGAAGTTGTCTAGGAGATGGCCTTGGGCTACCCTTGCCGATGGCCTCCTTGCACGGTTGAGTCATGGTGGAGTTACGGGAGCTACGCATACGTCATCGTAGGTATGGCCATGGTGGAGATGATGTAATGCATACTTTCATGTGAGCAATGATAAATCTTGTCATCCGATCTTTTAAGCGATTCTATGTCTCTCGTTCATACTTTCTACCTATTGTGAATATGCTTATTCCTTAATCTAATGCATGGTTAGACTACTTAGCATACTTTATGTAATCATGGTGATTAGATCTAGTATGTGGATCCTTAATGGTTTGTAAACACGTTCACTTGGATGTGCCCCTAGACTCCCCGCATGAATAGGGGCGTGTCGTGACGGGACGAAGGTTTCGAAGGCGGATGTTTTCAGGAGGAAGGCCGGAGGCAGGAGTTTAAGGATGCTATTAGATGAGATGCTTGATCTGTTGCTCTTTAGCTGGAACAACAACTAGAAGGTGATAAGCCTAGTTACCCCTTTGGTTGCACTTTACCTAGCCTATTTTTTGGATGTGATCGACCTATATGCTATCACTCATATCTATTAGGTTTACCCCTTTGTATGCAATCGATGCTTCATGTTAGGTTAGATTGGCTAGATAAGGTAGAGAACCTTAGCGGTTTGCTTCGATCCTTGGATTGACAAACCTTGGGGACCCTCCTTGGTGAACTTCAACACGGTTTTGAACCGTCAACAAGCCCTTTTCTTGGCGCCGTTGCCGCGGATCGGCAACTCAAACCCTAGGGTGATCTACCTTTCTATTTTACTAACCCTAATTTTTATCATTGCATATACGTTTGCTTTTTTGTTTGTGTCCTTGAAAGTAGGTGAAAAGCTAGACACAAAACTTGGACTTCGAGAAGTCCACCATCCGCTCCGACAAGACGAACGCAACATGAAGATTAACTCTTTAGTGGTGGGTGCCAACTTTTGTTAGTAGCCCATCATCCGCTATCAAGTCCACACCTTCCAGCAAACTCTTCACCAAACCCTTTACCCCGACCAAGTGAACTAGACACGCCTCGGACCCGACCTCGATGCTCGGGAGTCTCAAGTGCGCGGTGAGGATATCATCCTCGCCAACCCCGGAAGAAAGAACCATCGCCACCCCGAGCCGCAAGTGTTTTCACCCTATCTCGCTACCCCCACCACCGCGGGGTTACCGAATGTTATGTCTCCGCTTCCTTCACTAGTATTCTTTCTCTTCTTCCCTACCCTTGCCCGTAGATAAGGTCTCGAACGTCCAGAAACCGGGTCCCAAGGGTTTTGTTTTCCTTTTGCAGCTAGCTTTGCATCCTTCTCCTCCCACTCTTTCCTTTTACCACGATAACCTTTTCTCGCCCGTCTTGTGTGGCTTATTATGCAATGCTCTCTTTTATTTCATCTCCTAGATCAATTGCTGAAATTAAGGAGAATTGGTTTCCGCACAAACATGTCATAGTCTCGTTTCCGCAAAAAGGCATGCTTCACAAAAGGAGTCTCCTCTTCGCTCACATATTTTTTTCATAAATGGGCCTTGAACCGCCGTTGCAAGGTTCCAATCTCCGATATAGCTGCCTTAATCGCCTTCTTGCTAACAAATTCTTCCGCATTGGTTGGGTAATCTAGATTTTCCTCTAAAGCGTGAACGGATGTTCCTTATTAATTGGTGAGAGATCAATAATAGCCTTGTTGATTGACACCATCTCCCGAGCAATGAGGCCACGGACCAATACAAATCTATCCCTCGCAAGCATCTAGGGTAGGCCAAAAATTGGCATCAAGTCTCGTGAGACATGGGTATCCCCGGGTCCCCACCAACCAGGCTCACGGTTGTCCCCGACAAGTGGGTCCCGCCTACCGTAAAACCCGCCGATCCGACGGTGGGGCGCAACCGACCTAGTTGCTGGCCCACATGACCTCCTAAATACCTTCCAAAAGATCCAGATGACCTTATCTTCTACGACTTCGAGACTTGGCGTGCAAGACAAGACATCGGTGGATTCCGACCGAGCGGATCGATAAATATGGCAAGTGTTGTAATCAACTAGACTTAGGTCTCCCCGATCATAACCGACCGGGAGTCCGGGAATCAACCTTGTCCGCCGGCCAATATAAGGCGGCGAGGTGACCCCTTGTAACAATACGCAATGGCAAGTGTTGTAATCAACTAGACTTAGGTCTCCCGATCATAACCGACCAGGAGTCCGAGAATCAACCTTGTTCGCCGGCCAATATAAGGCAAGCGAGGTGACCCCTTGTAACAATATGCAATCCTCAAGCAATTTACACCAACAATCGGACATAGGGTTTTACTCTCCGGAGGCCCAAACCGGTATAAACTCGTCGTGTTCTCCGTGTTCTCGTGTTCTCGTGCACAACCTTTGAGTTCCTAGCCCTACATTCCACCCCGCCGAACAAATAAACCATTTGGGTTAACCCCCGTGGGCTATCCGGATCTCGACCTCCGACGGTTGGCGCACCGGGTAGGGGGGGAATTCGGGGTTTTTCGTGCAACTTAATGGCTTCTTCAAGTGACGTCATCTTCCCCCGAGCATGGCGTACTTCCTCGCCAATCCCGTCGACACCGCTTCGGCTCTATACCGGCAGAATCCATCACTCCTACCGCTTACCTCGTCATCGAGGGCAACACGGTCGCCTCTAACCAGCGGGTCGACCCCGATTTGTTGGCGGAAACCCACCCACCCACTCCTCGCGACCTGATCGCGGGGCTTAATCGCGTCGAAGACATGCTCTCCGACACAATCAGGGTCTGTGAACGTGCCAAGCGCCCTCGCAGGACCTCTGTTCCTCCATCCCGCATGCCTCTTGGCCTGCGGAACACAACTCATGTAGCGTCTCGCTACTTGAAGAATAATATCCAGATTGAATCTGGACACAAGACCCCACACTGTGGAAACTATAGAGGTCACCTCGACGACCCTTGCCCTATCCACGAGAACTCCAAACACACGGCTCACCGGTCTTTGCGTGCTAAAGAAGCTACGATGACCTCTCCTCATGGCTCATCGACACTAGATCAATCGTGAGCCGTCTCCGGACCGCCTCGCGTTTCGGATTGCTCGCGCGACCATCTCTTTGAACTATCCGGGCGAGGTGTTTGACATCTCGGACCGAGAGGTCCTTCTGGTCTCTGCAGACGTACCCCCTCAAGCTGGTGAGATGGATGAGCGGCGCATTCGGCGTGAAAACGCTAATGACGCACGGGTTACGCGTCATCGGCAAGAAGTAGATGCGGCTGCGGCGGCGGCGCGGGTCAACCCGCAAGAAACATCGCACAAGGTGTCGGTGACCAACCGCATTAAACGTCGTTGACGGGGGCACAACTACCCGCGGCTTTGGCCGCCCCTTAGTAGCGGCGAG
Organism: Cenchrus americanus; assembly: GCA_947561735.1. Lineage (NCBI taxonomy): Eukaryota > Viridiplantae > Streptophyta > Magnoliopsida > Poales > Poaceae > Cenchrus > Cenchrus americanus. Next base: position 37,470,328 of record OX387242.1, on the reverse strand, counting down.
AATCGCAACGAGCCTCGTCGAATCCGTCTACGCGCCGAGAGACCTCTTAAAGGACTTCGAGCACGACGGCCACAAAGTTTACAACTCCCCCAAGCAAACTTAGGTGCGGCCCTCGGCCGCTTTGGGTCAACTTCGAAGATACTTCGGCAATATGACGTCTACGAGCCGACATCCGTGTTGCCGCCGCCCGGGTTGAAGAAAGTGGTCCGGGATACATCATATCAACTTCAAGCTCCTACTCCGGGAGTAGGTTGGAGCGACCTCTTCGGCGGCATCATAACAAGGTGCCCCCTTCGGCCCATGGCCGAAGAAGGAGGTGAAAATGAAGTCGCATATCCGGTCAACCCCGCCGCCAACGTCGTCGCTAATATAGCTGCCAACTCGGCCCGCTAACACCGCGAGTAACGCCTTGGAAATGCACAAAACAATGCCGCCAATGCCGGAGGTGCCCAACGAGCGAATGCGCCACCAACGCGAGGAGAGAACGCGAGAGCTCAACCTCCACCAGTGCAAACCAACCGCCCTCATAGCAGTCAACGTCAACGAATACGAGATGAAGTGGAGATAGCACACCGTGCTAAGTACGACCGCGATAACGGGGTACCTGATCCACTTGACGCTAATCACACTATGCAAGCAATAGAATTTTGTCGGATGCACGACCAAGAGCTCCTACGACGTGCCTAGTACGACCAAGATAATGGTCCTCCTGATGACCTCTACATCATCCAAATGGCATACGCCCCATCAGCTAGTCCTGGAGCAATCAACAACTTTCCAGCGTTCTCACATCGCCTCAAGACGATCAGATACCCCAAGGACTTCAAGCCAGCCATCGAAAAATACGACGGTCGCTCCGACCGAAGTATTTGGCTCAAGATGTACAGCATCGCGGCCCGCGCCTCTAGGGGCAATGAAAATCACATGGCAGGATACTTCCCTCTCATGATGGGTAAAGTGCCACTCCGGTAGCTCGACAATCTTCATGCGGAGTGCATCACCTCATGGGCGACTTTGTCACAGCTCTTCATGAGCAGCTACCAAATGACCTACAATCACCATAGCAACAAACATCACCTTGCCAAAGTGCGGATGAGGCGCGACAAAACTCTCTGTGAGTACACTAACTGCTACTTTTAGAATCGCAACACTCTCGCAGTTCTCAAAGACGATGACGTCATAGCCTACTACAAGAAGGCGCTAACCAACATCAAGCTCTTCGAGAAGATTCACGAAGCTGACGCCCATACCATCACTGACCTCATGGCCTACGTCGATAAGCTCATCGACGGTCAATATGCGGTGATGCACGACTTCAAAGGAGAAGACCATGATGACGGTGTCAGCAGGTCGCGCAAGCGATCTGGCGAGGTCTATGCGACCGATCCACCTAGACCTTCTACCTTCCCTGAAGGTGACTTCAACATGGTCATGGGCGACCAGTGCCAGTTCCACCGTGACACCAAGCACACCATGAGGGAGTGCGAATAGCTAAAGCGTGCTTTAGGTGTACCTCCAGAGACCAAGAAGACCAAGAGCGGCAACAACAACGACCAGAACAGCAGCCGCCGCTACGACAACCATAACTGTCGACCCGATCGACGTGATTACCGCGACCGACGACCTACCGCCGCAACGACGACGGGATCGCCATGACTATCGCCGCGATGACCGTCGTGATGATCGACGTGACGACTACCGCTGCGACCATCACCGTGAAGACAATCATAATGACCGGCGTGATGATCGTCATCAACAAGACAACCACAACCGCAATGACAACGGTCGTAAGGAGCCTTCTCCTCTACCGCCAAAAGGGGGCAACCCCAATGGCGCATTCCGGACTACCAACCGACGGATCAACTTCATCATTGGTGGTCGTCGGGCGGCCAAGAGTAACAGACAACAACGATCAAATGCAAGGGAGATCGACCAAGTCAACATAGAAACTCCACAACCCCCTGCGTTGGTCGGAGTACCCCATCACCTTCTCCGGGAAAGACCACCGGGTGCACATACCGACCCGGGACCTAGCCGCCGGTCGTCAAACCCATAGTGGACGGTGCATTCTCGCCTAAGACCCTCATCGATGGGGCAACAACTTGAACATCATCTTCATAGAAACGTTGAGAAAGATGGACTTCAACTTCTCCAAGATGACCGCCTGCGATGAGCCTATCTATGGTGTTGTGCTCGGTAAGGCTGCATACCCCATAGGTCGTGTATTCCTGCTCGTCACCTTCGACACAAAGTAAAACTTCCGCACATAGTACCCGACGTTCAAGGTCGCGGACTTCCGCTCCTACCACGCCATCCTTGGTCGACCTATGTTGGCCAAGTTCATGGCCATATCGCATCACACCTACCTCGTCATGAAGATGCCGGCACCAAATGTGATCCTTTCCGTCCTCGCCGACATCCCCGTCTCCTACAACTCGCGAGAGCGACACCATCGACCCCTCCAAGTTCTCTCGCCCGCAAAGTCGCTACTACGGTTATGGTCACTCGAGCCGCCAAAATCGACCAAACTACTCCGGAGATGCCGAACGAAGCGTACAACCACCGCCTTGGACCCAAGTCCCGCGGTGAACAAAGTTTGCCTCGGCCTGCCTGACGCATCCAAGGAAGTCACCATCGGGACCGACCTCGACCCCAAATAGGAACTCGTGCTCACTAGTTTCCTCGGGACAATGCCAACATATTTGCATGGAGCCCGTCTGATATGCCCGGTGTCCCTAGGGAGCTGGCTGAGCGCGCCCTTGAAGTAAGCAAGGCCGCCCAGGGACCTATCAAGCAAATGCTTCGGCGATTTGCAAAAGATAGAAAACAAGTTATAGAAGTAGAAGTTTGTAAGCTCTTAGCTGCAAGATTCATTCGTGAATGTAAACACCCGGTTTAGCTCACAAACCCAGTTCTTGTACCCAAAAAGACTAGAGGATTAAGTATGTGTACCGATTACATCGACCTCAATAAACACTACCCGAATGATCCCTTCCCTCTTCCTCGCATCGACCAAGTCGTGGATTCCACTATGCTTCCTCGATCGCTACTGCGGGTATCACCGGATAGCCCTAAATCCCGATAATGAAGACAAGACAACGTTCATAACACCCAACGACATCTACTGCTACAAGGTCATGACCTTTGGCCTGAAAAATGCTGGTGCGACCTACCAGAAGGTAATACAAAAGTGCTTAAAGTCTCAGTTCGGGAAGAACGTGGAAGCTTACGTCGACGATGTGGTCGTCAAGACCACCTAATAAGATCAGCTCAGCAACGACCTCGTCGAGACCTTCTCCAACCTACGCACCTACCAGTGGAAGCTCAACCTAACCAAGTGCGTCTTCGGTGTACCCTCTGGATTGCTCCTAGGCTTCATGGTCGGGCACCAAGGCATTGAAGCCAACCCCATCAAGGTCGAAGCAATACGAAACATGGCCAAGCCATCTTACACGAAGGACGTCATGAAACTCACAGGCATGATGGCGGCTCTAGGTCGTTTCATCAGCAAGCTCGGTGAAAAAGGTCTAGCTTTCTTCAAGCTATTGAAGAAAGCAGATAAATTTGTATGGGATGAAGAAGCACAGAAGGTTTTCGAGGCTCTCAAAGACTCCTTGACCACACCTCCAATCATGACGCCACTCATACTAGGGGAAACGCTCCTCCTCTACATCTCTGCCACCACTAATGTGGGCGCACGGTTCTCATTGCGAACGAGAAGAAAAAAGGCAGGCCTATCCGGTTCAACGACCTGTGTACTACGTGAGCGAGGTCCTGGCTGACTCTAAGACACGGTATTCACCGCCTCAGAAGTTGCTCTACGCACTCCTGATCACGTCGAGAAAGCTTCACCACTACTTCCAAGCCCACAAGATTATGGTGCCTTCATCATTCCCTCTAGGAGAGATCATCCACAACCATGACACTAACGACCACATCGTTAAGTGGTTGGTGGAGCTTGGAGAATTCGACATCGAGTTCTACCCTAGGGAGCGGGCAAACAAGTCACAAATCCTAGCCGACTTCGTGTCGAGTGGACGAGAGATCCGGATGCCCCCTTCCAAGGAGAGGCCCGAACACCGGATAATGTACTTCAACGGTTCCCTTAACTTCGAAGACGTAGGAGTAGGAGTGTTATTCATCTCTCATCGGGGAGAAAAACTCAAATACATCCTACAAATACACAACAAGGCCTCCAACAACAGAGCAAAATATGAAGATCTAATTCATGGGCTCGTATAGCGGTGTCCCTTGGCATCAAGCGACTACCGGCTTATGGCAATTCAAAGGTCATCATTAAGCAAGTCAACAAGGAGTGAGATTGTGTCAAAGATACGATGGATGCCTATTGCATAGAGATTCGTAAGCTCGAAGGCCACTTCGAGGGAATCAAATTCCAGCATGTGCCACGCAACAACAACATAGCTACCGACGTCTTATCCAAACTAGGCTCCGGGTGAGCTGCGGTTCCGGCAGTGTGTTCGCCCAAGACCTACGCAAACCGTCGATCAAGCTGCCGGATCCGGACAACCCGGTCCAAGCACGGCCCGACCTCACCCAAAGCACCTCCCCGAGACGAGATGATGACATAAAAAGAGGATGATTGGCACGAGCCTTTCTTAGCCTTCCTACTCGACCAACGAGTCCCAGAAGACAAAGCTGAACGAGAGTGCATTATGCGACGAAGTGCTAACTACATCGTGATTGGTAACAACCTCTACGGAAAAGCCGCCTCTCGCATCTTAATGAAGTGCATCTTGTGATCGAAGGTCCGCGGCTCTGGCCGAGATTCACGGCGGTGAGTGTGGGCGCCACGCAAAGATCCGCCAACCCGGTCGGTAAAGCTTACCGTCGGCTTTTGCGGCCCACGGCCATGGCCGACGCCAAAGACCTCGTCAAGAGGTGCAAGGGATGCTAATTCATTGCCAAAAAGCGACACTTGCCGGCTCGGAGTCCCGCGCACGATTCCCCCATCTTGGCCCTTCGCCATGTGGGGCCTTGACTCCGTAGGTCCATTCCGAACCACTTCGGGTGGCTACGGGTATATCCCGATGGTCGTCGTCAAATCCACCAAGTGGATTGAAGTCCGACTTTGTTGCAAAGGTCACATCGGAGGAAGCAGACAAAATTCATGCAAGACATAACACATCGCTTTGGTGTGCCTAACGGAATCATCACCGACCTAGGTACGGTCTTCACAAGTTCCCGCCTTCCGGGATTTTTGCCAAGACAACACGATTGACGTCTACTACTCCTCGGCCGCCCACCCTAGGTGCATCGGCCGGATCGAGCGTGCCAATGGCATGGTCCTTAAAGCTCTCGAAGACCGTATCTTTGATGACGCTTCAAACTACGCCACCCGGTGGTTAGCCGAGCTACCACACATGATATGGCGTCTCGTGGACCCAAGTCGGTTCTACCACGGGCTTCTCGCCTTTCTTCCGGTCTATGGCTCGGAGGCCATCCTACCCACCGACATCACCTTCGGAGCCCCCCACACACGGTTCTACGAGGAGGGAGAAGCCGAGCGGACTCGTTGCGTCGACCTCGACAGGTCTCGAGGAACGAGAAAATGGTAGCCGTTATGAGGCAAGCTCGTCACGGTCGGCAACTCCGTTAGTACCATGATCACAACATCAAGGAGACGTCTTTCAACGTTGGCGACCTAGTTTTACGACGTATACGGAAGACCGACAAGCATGCACATGTTGTCCGCCCCCGGGAAGGACCCTTCATTGTCACTGAAGTCATTAGCCCATCCACATATCGCCTCCAGTGGAGTGACAAGGCGTGCCCAACCCATGGAACGTGGAGCACCTGCGACGATTCTATCCATAGAATAGTTTCTATTTCAGCTATGTATTCCTCATCTTTGTACTTTCAGTTTAATAAATATTAGTTAAAGCAATCATTTGTTGTGCCTCGAGCTCTACCTTCTCTTCTTTCATGTCATAAACACTCCCCCTCGACATGCTCGAGGGCTTGGCCAAAACCAATACAAGGGTTGAAAAACCTAGGGGTGAAGTTCCTATTCCTCCCCCTTGATAAATTTGAGGGCTTGGCTCAAGCCAATGCAAGGGTCGCTTGACCTGAGGACATCGTCCCTCATGACTACCTACTTTGTGTTGTTGCGAACCTGCTTGGTCATAAGGTTGCAAAACCCGAGTCCTAGACTCCTTCCCGCGCCTTGATCGCATGTAAGCCTCCCCACCGAGTCGTGATGGTCGGTAAGCTAGCCTCTCCATGAGAAGTGGTGTCGTATGGACCTCCCTGGGCCCACTACATCGGTGGGTACCAGGACCGACTACTCGGTGGGCCCCTGGGACTACCCGGCTTGCGCTGCACGGCACCTGAAGGCGTGGAGCACAAGGACTACATAGGAGTAGTACTCGGTTAGGGATCTGTACATGTTCCGCACTGTATAGAGGTCTCCTAGACGTACTCGACTAGTGCTCTTTCCCTACTCCGACTTGTAACCCTCGCCTCCCGACTATATAAGGCGAGGCAGGGACCGATCTCTAGCATCCAATCTCCTCTCGATACAACCCACGGCGCACTATTGCACCATCTTGTAATCGTGCCCTATCAATCCGAGCTACACGGCATACGGGACGTAGGGTATTACGCACCTCGCGGCCCGAACCTCGTCTAAATTGTGTGCCACGTGTCTCTTCCTTCGAGTTACCGATCTCGGCGAGTCACATTCATCTACTTCGGGTACTCCCCGTAGTAGGTTGCCGGTCTAAAACACCGACACGGCGGCGCGCCGGGTAGGGGCTCTCGCTCGAGATCACATGGCGAACTCGACGGCTTCCGTCCACATCAAGCCAACCGTCGCCTTCAACCGTGGCGACACCTTCGTCTTCGGCGCCCGGGTCCGCACCGCCGACGGCGTGGGCTCCTTCCGGTGTCGCCCGACCATGCGGCCCAACCCGAGGACGAGCCTCGTGACGCTTCCCGAAGTCGTCACGGGCGAACTCGCCGGCAAGTTCGGCGAAATTTCGCTCTTCAACCACCACGCTGACTTCGAGCTCGAGTCCGTCTCCAACTCGAACCCGACGTCGCCATGGGCCATCGCATGCGAGCCGGGCCGCTCGGCCATCGCGGACGGCCCCTTCACCACGCCGGCGCTCCGCGCGTGGCCCCCACGTCCTCGCCGGGCCCGCACGGGGGCTCCTACTCCACGACGGGCCGGCAAGGAGCCCGTAACCGAGTACAACTCGGACTCCGACGCCGTCCCCCGATCACGTCTCGGACTCCAACCCTCTCTCCGAGTTCTACTCGAACCCGACTACGAGTTCGACTTCGGGTCGGACCCCCGAGGAGCCCGAGTCCGAAGACGACTCCACCGAGCTTCCCTTGTCGGGGGCCGGCCTGCGGGCCGGTTATAAAATCGACACCGACCGGAGATACGTCTACCGGCCACACCACAAGCCCGCCGACCCGGCAAAGGGAGACTCACGCTACGTCGCCTACATCGACTCACTACCGTTCCGGGAGGGAACACCACCGGCCCAGCCGACTCCAACACACCAACCGAGGTGGCACCCTCTCGAGTCCAGCCTCGGCACCCCTGATCGCCAAGTCTTCATGGCCGCCGGCGACACCCCAGGACCCTCAGGCACGGCCGAAGACAAGTACTTGGAGGACATCTCTGCGTACGAGCCGTCCGCCGATGCACCCGCGGCGAGACCGTCACCAACAGGGACGCTCGACGCGAATGTAACAGGAAGCGCAGCGAACGACGCCGGCGGCTCAGAGACAACCTCCCCATCCACAACCTTGCGGAAGCTCTCGAGGCGGTCGAGAGCAGAGTCCACACCACTCCCGAGCAATGCCTCATGTCGATCACAACGATCGCACGTCGGGCTCGGGGGCATACGCGCTGGAGAGGTCATCGCCAAGCTCGCCGAGGAAGCCTACTTCATGCGGGTCGACAACGAGAGTCGCCCAACCTCCTCCGCCTAAGCCGCGCGACAACGAAGCTACTAGTCGCGGCGCCAACGCCGGCCCCAACCGTACTCGAGGCGACATCCCGGCCGACCCAAACCGTCGCCGCTCCCACGCCGGCGGACCTTCTCGGCGGGACGAAGGCAACCGAGAGGTTGTCCCCCACCGCGCTCCGGCCGGTGGCGGCGGCAACGACCCCGACGGTGGCGGCGGCCGACGGCGGCGCCTCCAACCACGGGGCCAACGGGAGGAGAGCCGGGAGGCGGCGGCGCCGCGGCGGCCGAGGCCACGCGAACGGCCACGCCTCCGGCGCCTCGCACGGCGGGTACGACGCTCTCCGAGAAGATCGAGGAGCCGCGGCGGAAGAAGTCGACCACCGCCGCCGAAGGCGACGGCTTCCCCGCCTTCTCACCACGACTTCGCAACCTACTCCTCCCCGACAAGTTCAAGCCTTTGGGGATCACCAAGTACGATGCGAAGCGGGGATCCTATCCAGGTGGCTCCGATGCTACGCTCTCTCCATCGAGAACGCCGGCGGCAACGCCGACACCAAATGCCTCTACTTCCCCTTCTGCCTGGACCAGGCACCACTCACATGGCTCGAGTCGCTCGACAAGCACTCGATCGACAAGTGGGACCGACCGAAGGAGCAGTTCACAAGCAACTTCGCGGGCGCCATGGGCCGTTCGGGTACTCGCATGGACCTTGCCATGATCAAGCAGGAACAAGGCGAGACCCTCCGCAAGTACATGCGCCGCTTTTTCGACAAGCGCGCTACCGTCGTCAACGTCACCGACAAGGAGGTCATCGACCTCTTCCAAGACGGCCTATACCACCGCCGCACCTTTGAGGACTTCGGTCGTCGCCGCCCCAAGTCCATTCCCCACCTCAAGGACATGATCACGTCCTGGGCGGATGAAGAGGACAAGGCCAACGCCAAGTACGACGCCATCCGCGGCAAGTCCAAGCGGAACCGGGCGGCGGCGGCGCAGCAATGCAAACCGTGGCGCCGCAAAGAACAACAACAACAACAACAACTACTCGGGTCCCAACCGCAAGCGCAAGCCGTACAACACCGTCGCGGCTATCCGGCGTCCCGCGAAAGGGAACTCGAAGAAGAACTCGGCGGGTTCAAAGACCCGCCGAAGGAGAAGTGCCCGTGGCATCCGAACGGCAATCACACTACCGAGCAGGTGTTACCGGCTCGTGCACGCACTCAAGGACACGCCGGAGCCACCGCACCCTCACGATCGAAGGGCAAGAAGAAGGACGGCGACAACGACCGCCCGAGAAGACCCTCACGTCCTCTTCGGCGGAGCGCCGGGCCAGGCGGGAGCAGAAGGCTACCCGTCGTGAAGTGATGTCCATCGAGCCGGCGGTTCCGACCCCTCTCGGTGGTCGAGGTACCCATCACCTTCTCCCGCGCGGACCGGTGGACTAGCTTCTCGAACCAGACGGTTCCCTCTCGTCCCGAAGCCAACGGTGGCGGGCTCCAAGCTCAACAAGGTGCTCATCGACGGTGGAAGCGGGCTCAACGTCCTTTTCACCAAAACCTTGAAGAAGATGAACCTTGACGTCACCCCTATGCTCACCAAGAGCAAGATGCCTTTCTACGGCATCATCCCGTGCAATGCGGCTATCCCACCGGGCTCGGTGGTACCGCGGTTACCTTCGGGGCGTCTCGGGACAACTACCGCACCGAGTACATCAAGTTCGAGGTCGCGGACTTCGAGACCTCTTACCACGCCATCCTCGGCGGACCGGCCATCGCCAAGTTCATGGCGGTGCCCCACTACACCTACTTGGTACTCAAGATGCCAAGTCCGGCGGTGTACTCTCCCTCCGGGGGGACTTGAAGATCTCCCACGACCGCGATACGAGAGGCCGTGGTGATCGCTTCAACAAACCAAGTACCCAACCCAATGATGGAGGTCTACGCCGCGTCGAAGAAGCTTGCTACAAGCGAACTCGACATCCCGCAGAAGTCCGACGGCCGCCAACAAGCCTCGGCCACCCGAGGAGGTACTCGTCAAGACCGGTCGACCTCGGAACGGGGCGACCCCAAAGCAAGACCACCACCATCGGGGCCGGCCTCGACCCCAAATAGGAAGACGCGCTCATCGGCTTCCTTCGGGCTAACCGCGACATCTTCGCGTGGAAGCCGACGGACATGCCGGGAGTGCCCGGGGAGCCGATTGAGCACGCGCCTCAATGTCGATCCAAAGGCCACCCCAAGCGACAACACCTCCGACGTTTTGCCGACGACAGACGGGACGCCATCAAGAAGGAGCTCGCCAAGCTACTCGCCGCAGGCTTCATCGAGAAGTCTTCCATCCCGAGTGGCTCGCCAACCCCGTCCTCGTCCGCAAGAAGAACTCGAACGAGTGGAGGATGTGCGTCGACTACACCGACCTCAACAAGCACGCCCCAAGGACCCCTTCGGGTTGCCGCGGATTGATCAAGTCATCGACTCCACGGCGGGCCGCGACCGCTCCGCTTCCTCGACCGCTACTCCGGTACCACCGGATCGCAATCAAGGAGGAAGACCGGGAGAAGACCGCGTTCATCACCCCCGTTTGGCGCGTCTTGCTACACGACCATGTCATTCGGGTTGAAGAACGCCGGCGCTACCTATCAATGGGCCATCCAGGCCCGCTTCAAGCGGCAACTCAACAAGAACGTCGAGGCCTACGTGGATGACGTGGTTGTCAAAACCGGGGACTCCGTACCCTCATCGACGACCTTGAAGAGACCTTCGCATCGCTCGCGTGAGTACCGCCGGAAGCTCAACCCGAACAAGTGCGTCTTCGGCGTCTCTTCGGGCAAACTACTCGGCTTCATCATCGCCCGGCGCGGCATTGAAGCCAACCCCGAGAAGATCTCCGCCATCACCAAGCATGAAAGCTCCCACGAGCATCAAGGACGTCCGGGAAGCCGACGGGGTGCATGGCGGCGGCCGAACGCATTCATCTCGAGGCTAGGAGAACGGGGGCTCCCCTTCTTCAAACTACTCAAGCACCACGAGAAGTTCGTGTGGACTCCAGAGGCGGATCAAGCCCTTGCCCAGCTCAAGGACTTCCTGTCAAAGCCGCCAATCCTCACGGCTCCTCACAAGGGCGAGCAGCTACTGCTCTACCTAGCTGCGACTACTCACGTGGTCGATCGCCATCGTTGTCGAGCGGCAAGAAGACGGCCACGCCTATCCTGGGCCCGGCGCCGGTCTACTTCGTCGGCGAGGTTCTATCGAGTCCAAGGCTCGCTACCGCCCGTGCAGAAGCTCCTGTACGCTCTACTCATCACCTCGCGGAAGCTACGACACTACTTCCAGGAGTACTCGGTTTCCGTCGTCACCGACTACCCGCTCGGCGACATCCTGAGGAACCAAGACGCCACCGGAAGAATCTCCAAGTGGGCCGTCGAGCTTGGCGCCCTCACCATCGACTTCAAGCCACGCACAGCCATCAAGTCGCAAGCGCTAGTCGACTTCATGGCAGAGTGGCGGGAGAACCAGCTACCTACTCCCACCATGCGACCAGAGCATTGGGTGATGTACTTTGATGGCTCACTCAACCTCGAGGGCGCAGGCGCAGGGGTACTCCTGATCTCTCCAACGGGCGAACAACTCAAGTACGTCCTGCATCTTTCGGAAGGTCTCAAACAATGAAGCCGAGTACGAAGCTCTCCTACACGGGCTCCGCCTCGCGGCTTCACTTGGCATCAAGCGGCTACTAGTCTACGGCGACTCCGCGGTGGTCATCAACCAAGTCAACAAGTCCCGGGACCGCAACAAGGAGAACATGGACGCCATCGCCTAGAAGTCCGCAAGCTCGAGAACAAATTCTATGGTCTCGAGTTCCATCACATCGTCCGTGACAACAACGTTGCGGCGGACGTCCTCTCGAAGCTTGGATCCACCCGCGCCCAAGTACCCGCGGGCGTCTTCGTCCATGAGCTTCACACGCCATCCATCCGGAGCCGGCGCCACCGACCACCGCCACGGCCCCATCCACCAGCCGGGCGAGGAGGTCATGATGATCGACGTGGACTAGAGGCAACCCTTCATCGACTATCTCAGTGAGCAGAAGGTCCCCTCCGACAAGAACGCGGCCGAACAACTCGTCCGCCGCGCCAAGTCTTACGTCCTCGTCGGAGACAAGCTTTACAAGTGGGGCGCATCTTCTGGAGTACTCATGAAGTGCGTCCCTCGTGAAGAAGGCAAGGACATCTTGGAGGGGATCCATAAGGGCGTCGCGGCAACCACGCGTCTTCACGCACGCCGGTCGGCAAGGCCTTCCGGCGAGCTTTCTATTGGCCCACGGCCACCGGGCGATGCCGAAGAACTCGTCGAAGGTGCCAAGGATGTCGGTTCTTCGCCAAGCGCAACACGTCCCGGCCTACAAGCTAGTCACCATACCTCCGACCCGGCCCTTTGCCCGCCGGGGGGCTCGACATGATTGGGCCACCGCCAAGCGCGCGCGGGAGGATTCAACATGGTACCGGTGGCTATCGACAAGTTCACCAAGTGGATCGAGGTCAAGCCGGTCACATGCCCCAAGGTCGACGGAGTACTCGACTTCCGGATGAACTCGTACACCGCTACGGGCTACCCCACCGCATCATCAAAGACCTGGGGTCCAACTTCAACAACCACCGCTTCGGGAATATTGCGAAAACGGCGGGATCAACGTCGGATACGTCTCGGCCGCCCATCCACGGGCCAACGGACAAGTCGAGCGCGCCAATGGGATGGTGCTCGATGCTCTCAAGAAGCGGCTACACGACGCCGCTAACTCCAAAGGGGGCAAGTGGATCAAGGAACTACCCAACGCACTGCGGGGGCGCGGACTCAACCATCCAAGCCAACGGGGCAATCCCCCTACTTCTTGGTCTACGGCTCCGAAGCCATCCTCCCCGCCGACGTCATATGGAACTCGCCGGCGGTGGAGCACTACGACGAAGGCGTCTCGAAGACGACGGACGAGTTGATATCGACGGCCTCGAAGAAGCCGCCGCGCCGCCCTCGTCCAATCGGCAAGGTACCCGGAGGGTATCCGACGCTACCATGATCGCAACGTCAAGGAACGCTCCTTCAACGTTGGAGATCTTGTCCTCCGCCGTATCCGGAACACGGAAGGACTCCACAAGCTCGGCTCCCCTCGGGAAGGCCCCTTCACCGTGGCTAAGGTGACCGGGCGGGCTCCTATCGCCTCCAAACACTTGAAGGCGAAGACGTCAACAACTCGTGGAATGTCGACCAACTCGTCGATTCTACACCTAGTCTACACGACTACTCGGGGTTCAAGTCTACACGACTACATCAACACCCCTCGCCGCAAGCGACCCCCCCGGGTCCTGGCTCCAAGTCTCCGGACTACTCTCCTCCAGGTCCAGCCCGCGCGGCTACCTACGGACCCTGGGCTGCGACGAGCGTCAAGGACTCTAGCAGCGGTCTACCAAGAGACCACACTCCAAGATCCAGCCCCGCACGGCTACCTACGGATCTGCGATCCAGCCTACACGGCTACCTACGGATCACCAGCTGCAAGCGGCTACCCGCTCCAGCGCCACTTAGCTGTAAGCGGCCTCCGGGTCCAGGCGACTACCTTGTAACTACGGCCCTGGCCACCCAGGTGTACTTCTTCAGTAATAAAGCTTGATTGTTCATCAACTTGTTTACTGTCTACTCCCTATGACGGGACTACTAAAGCCGAGTACTGCTACTCGCACCTACTCCACGATGGGCGCTCCGCACTCTGAGATCGCGGTTACGAGTACTCATTGCTGGAAAATTTCATTTCATTGATACATGAATAGTTCATTACAAGTGTTTCTGTACAACTATGGCTACTAGCTACCTATGCGAGCTACCGGAGGTTCGGCTTTTCGGCTACCGCTCCGCGATGGGAGCCATCTCGCTCCCGGCCGGCTCGCGTCCGCTCATCCGAGCGTTGGCGGCTACCCCCGCCGGCGACCACCTCCACTGGAGCCTTCGGGAAGTACGACTTCATGAAGGCCAGGACTTGCTTCGGGATCGACTTGGCCATGTGCTTGACGTAGGCGGCCAGCCGGCTTGGTGCTTCACGAAGACGATCCGCCAGAGGAGCGATCTTGGGGCCACCCGGGTGCGGCACCAGGAGCCTCGCGATCGGGAGAGCAGCTTCCTCAAGATCCTTCAGCTGGGCTCGGAGCGCCTCGCAATCTTCATTCAACTTCTGCAAAGATTTGTAGCAGTTGACGAGATCTCTGTCAGAGGCAATCCGCAGCTCCATATGCTTCTCGCACTCGAAGGCGAGCTCCTTGTAGTCGAGCTCAAGTACCTGGCGGGCTTCTTGCTCCCGTAGAAGAGGTTCTTCATGCTGACCTCCGAGGCTTTCAGCTGCTCCACCTGGCCTTCGAGTTCTGCAACACGGAAACACAACAACGGGTCAGAGGCTTGACGACTTCCAACAAGTACCCGACAAGTCAAAGGACATACCTTTATTCTTGTTGCGGAGGCCTTTGTTCTTCCGCACCAACTCGTCGCCCTTCGCCTGCAACTCCATCACGTCGTTGTGGTACTTGGCGAAGGCGGCGTCGAGCTTCGACTGCATGGCGGCCGCGTGCTTCCGCGACTTCACGAGCTGCTCCTCCAGGGCCTCGGCTCGGAGCACGGTGTCGCCGTAACCTTGCAGCAGGTTCGACTTCTCGCGGGACCGCTCTGCGACGTCCTGCACAAGACAAGCTCAACTCAAGAAGAGTACTCAACGCAAAGGATTGACTACTCGGGAGGCTACGGCTACGTACCTTCATCCACTGTTCGGCTCGCCGGATCGCCTCCAGGTGTTGGGCCACCGTTGCCGGCTCGACGAGATCGTCGGCCAAAAGTTCAATCCCGCCGCGGCTACTCGACGTAGCCTCCGTCATCGGCGCTGAGCGGATAGGCTCCGCGTCTTGGATCTCAGGGGATCGGATAGCCACCTCCGGGGCAACCCCCGGTGACGTGGTGGCCGCCTCCCCCCCGGCGGTTTTCTCGATGACTTCCCCCACGGGCTCGGGGGCTCCTTCCACGGCCCCTCGGGGCCTGCGGCGTCAACTCCCCGCATGGGCACCCCCGCAGGGATGTCACCTCCTTCGCCGCCGCGACAACAAACGACGCGTGCATCGGTGCCTACGACTACTCGTCCCGAAGTTCTACGGCTTCAAGAAGGGTACTCACCTTCGACTACGACCGCCTCCGGCGGCCGGCACTTCGGTGGCCGGGGGCTCGGTCACGGCTTGGGCCTCGGGAGCGGGCTCCTCGACGGGCGGCGCGACTTCTCTTGCCTCCGCCGTCGAGGGCTCTTCCCCGTCCCGGCTCGGATCCGTGGATTTTCTCGCGTGAAGTATTCACAAAAGGGTCGTCGAGCAAATCGACTACTACGAGCAAGTACTACCCGTGAGGACGTGGTACTTACAAGTTCGACCGGACGATGGTCACGGCCGGAGCACCGAGGATGTTGGCAATATCAACCAGTCCACCCTCGGCGGGCGTTTCCTCCTCCGCCCCGCGGCTTCCGCCTCCTCCACGACGGCGGCGGTCGCGCGCGATGTCCCCCGCGCCCCCGCGGCCTCCATCTCTCCAACGGCGGCGGCCGTGGGTACTCTGCTCTCCTCTGGAGCAGGGGGCCGGCGCTCCACCGCGCCGAGAGTTCTTCAACAAGAGGGGCTGGACTTCGGCTTCCGGCCGGTTCCCCCACCGGTCCCACACGCCTTCGTCGCCTTCTTCGACAGGCTCCGCTGGCGGCACCTCCTGTACACAAAGGGAGACTACTCGTCAGCAATGTACTCGAATACCGGGTACTCGACTACTCTGCTCAAGATAACCTACCTCCGGAGGCGTGGTCTCTGAGACCTTCATCTTCTTCGCCACCCGCTTCTTGGTGGGGTTGCGCGGCTTCCGCGGCGGCGCAGCAAGGCTAGCCTCCAGGCTAGCCGGAGGGTCTTGAACAAGTGGAACATGAGGCAAGCCCGGACGGCTAAACCTCGACCGCAGCTGGAAGCGGTCCTGAAGAGTCTCTTCGTCTTCGTCGTCGTCATCGGAGGTATCCTCCACGATGACGGTGTCGTCGCCTTCACCGACTTCGCGGCGCTCCTTCACCTTCCCCTCCACCGGATCTCGATCCCGCTCGGTGGCGGCCGCGGCTCGGAGACAAACCGCTTCACATCATCCTCGCGCGAAGACACAAGGCGTCGGCAACTCCACTACAAGCACTCACTACTCGACGAGGGGGGTACGGCTCTCACCTCGTTGGGCGGGCGCGCGGCGGAGTACTCCTCGGACCGGACACGCCGTGTACGGCGGCATGTTCTTAAAGATGCACGACAACCTCTCGATGATGTCGTTGTCGTCCAACTCGCCCCCGCATCCGCGACGAGTCGTCGTCGCCGGTGTACTCGAAGCCCAGCGTATCCCGCGCCATCAGCGGCTGGATCCTGCGCTTCATGAAACTGAAGGCCACGTGCTCGGCCCTCAGTCCAGCTTCTCTGAGCACCCGAATGCGTGCTAGCAGCTCGGGGAGTTGGATCCCCTCTTGCATGGTGGGCTCCGTGTTCCACCACTCGCGATGCACCGGGCCGCCGTCCGCTTGGCTTCGGCAGCGGGGTGGTGGTTGGTGATGTAGAACCACCTCGTCTTCCGTCCGTGTTGGAGTCCACAAGCTTGTACGCCGTGTACCGATCCGCGGCGTCTTCCCTCGACCGGATCCCGCTCCTCCGACTACTGCGGGGTTGGAGGCACGCGGGCCGCGGCTTGACGCGGAAGAACTTCCGAAGAGCACCCGGTGCGGCTCGATTCCGAGGAAGGCCTCGCAGAAGTGGACGAAGACCGACGTGTGGAAGATGCCGTTGGGGTTCGAGTTGAGGTACTCGATGCCGTAGTACCCGAGCAGCCCCTTGAAGAAGTCGCTTGCCGGGAGCGCAAGACCGCGCCTCCACGAAGCGCGAGAACATCGGGATCTCGTCTTCGGCCTTCTCCATCGGATAAGGATCTCCGCGGCGGATCTCCACATGTCGACTTCCTTCTCCCCGATGAACCCACTGTTCGGCGGGGGTCGGCGAGTCCTCCGTCTTGACCTTCGATTTTTTCCACTCGCGGCTTGGATCGGCGCGCGGTGGAGAAAGGGGGGCGGCGCCGCACCGGTGGCGGCCGCGGTGGCCTCTCGCACGGCTCCTCTTCTTCCCCGCCGGCCTTGGACGTCTTCGACGGCGACGGCTTCATTCTCCAAGTGCAAGGAGTTTTCACTCGCATCCGCTCGGGGGCTACCCTAAAGGCTTCGGGTGGCGATGCGCTCGGATCTACTACGGCGGCGGCAGTCGCCGGGGGTGGACTTGCTTCTAGATTCAAATGGAAATGATCGCGGCTCACTTGGGTGAAAACCCTAAGGGTTTTGGCTTCTATTTATAAGCCAAATCGCCTCCGCAACAAAGCGGCCGGATAAGTCCACGCGCGGCCGACTCGGCCGGCCGCGCGTGTCTCTTCGTATTCTACTAGTCGACGCGCCTCACCTCGGGGGCTCGGCTACTTCTACTCGACCACACGGGAAGCGGCTAGTCTCAAGATCATCTCGGGACACATTCTCCAAGAAGACCCTTCAATTCGAGAGTAAGTACTCGACTCAAGGCTCGGGGGCTCCGTGCCACGTGTCCTTCGGTTTTTTCTCTCCGATTTTTCGGGATTTTCTTGCCGAGATTTCGGATGGACCCTCGGCCCGAGCCCGCGGCTCGAGGCTCGGGGGCTACTCCATGTGGAGTGCGGTTCGCAAGTCGCATCTCCATAACGGCTCCGGCTTCAAGACAAGACGGGCATTTCTTGAAGACCTTCGAAGGCGATTTCAAGGACGCTTGGGACTACTCGGGAAGACTTCAAGATTGCTCACACATCACCGGAGTACATTCCAGCCTCGGGATGCTTCGACTACTCTTGAGGACTTTTTGACTTGTAGCACTCAGGGACGCTTGAGGACTACTCGTTAAGGCCGTCAAGACTACTTGAAGCTATCCTTCTCGACTACAAAGTACTCGGGGGCTTGTCGTATGGACATCCCTGGGCCCACTACATCGGTGGGTACCGGGACCGACTACTTGGTGGGCCCCCGGGACTACCGGCTTGCGCCGCACGGCACCCGAAGGCGTGGAGCGCAAGGACTACACAGAGTAGTACTCGGTTAGGGATCCGTACATGTTCCGCACCGTATAGAGGTCTCCTAGACGTACTCGACTAGTACTCTTTCCCTACTCCGACTTGTAACCCCGCCTCCCGACTATATAAGGCGAGGCGAGGGACCGATCTCTAGCATCCAATCTCCTCTCGATACAACCCACGGCGCACTATTGCACCATCTTGTAATCGTGCCCTATCAATCCGAGCTACGCGGCATACGAGACGTAGGGTATTACGCACCTCGCGGCCCGAACCCGTCTAAATTGTGTGCCACGTGTCTCTTCCTTCGAGTTACCGATCTCGGCGAGTCACATTCATCTACTTCGGGTACTCCCCGTAGTAGGTTGCCGGTCTAAAACACCGACAAGTGGTTCGTGGAGTATGATAAAGATACATCGCTTCAAGGCTACCAAGTTCGTGCAAACACAAGTTAAGTACATTGTGCGAGGCAAAAGAACATTATCGGGAGTTATTTTTACATGACCGAAGGAGGAAGGGGTACAACTCTAAGACTACGGCTACTCTTCACCATCGTCGCCCTCGTAGTCAATGGCGTCCATTATCGCCATGGCAGCCTCCCCGCACTTCAAACTCGACGGCCTTGAGGTCTTTCGTCATATTTGGGCCTTCTCCGACCTTGACCATGTCAACGTCGGGGTGATGAGACTTGACCCGCACCGGTGACTCGGTAGCCACCGTCAAGCTTGTCGCCTTCGAGAGGTCGACCAACTTTTCGGCACGGCCGAAGTCGATTCATATCCGGTTTGGGCTCCTCCCCTTCGACCCGCATTGCCACCATGTTTATCACAAAGTGGGCAACATTCTTCGTGTCGTTCCGCTCCACCTCTTGCCCGCAATGATCACTCGGTCATTCTCAGCCGCCTTCAAAGCTACCTCAAGACCGACATCAAGATCCTTTCGAGCTTGCTTCTCATAAGCTAGCTTTTGGGATGCACCGTACTCACTATCTATGGTGCCCTTCATCAATCGCTTTATGTCTTTAGCACCGGCCTCGTCCTCCCGCGAGTTCACCTCTAGGCTTCGGACCTTCTCTTTTTGTATTTTTAGGTCGTTCTTGAGGTCATTCTCTCTCTTGTGAAACTCGCAAAATACAAGAAGTACCGAGGTCCAACCCTTAGCAATACAAATCAATTACGAAAAAAGTTACAAGAGAGTTAGCCTTACCGGTACTCATGGCGTTGAACCGCGTATTCGCCTCATGGGTCTTATGCTTCTCTTCGGCTAGCTCGTCCTCGAGCTTCTTCCCTATCGTAGCCGCCACCTCATGGTCTTGCTTAAGCTCTCGCTCGAGCTCGACCACCCCCCGCAGAGCCGCAACATCCTTGAGCCGATCGGCCCGGCTCTTGGCACCTGGTCGGCAAGTGATCGTTTTTGCAAAAGCAAAGCATGTAGGTCGTTAGCTACATATAGAAAGCAAATTGTTTCTTTCACTCGAGAGCGGTGCTCACCATCGAAATTGGTTAAGCATCAAAATCGATAGGTGGACCTCCCTCATATCTTCGTCATCGTCGAAAATATCCGCCTCCTAGGGAGTGCCGGTCCGATCAATGTCTTCACGCCTCCATCTTGGCCCCGTTGTCGTCGAACCCGGAGCTTGCACAATGGTTGTTTCGGGGTTCCCCGCCGATGGCTCAATTTGAATCGGGTCCGCGGTCGGTGAAGGATCAGATGGCGACTAGAGAGGGGGGGGAGTGAATAGGAGCCGGTAAAAATTCTTCCCAAGGAACCCGGCCTATGTCCTACTCAAATCCCGGTCACACACAAGCGATGGATCGAATCACGCACCAATCGCCAAGACCACGAGGTTATGGATCAACCTCTAGCCTTAGGAACGATTTCTCGAAGCACACGCGGAAGCACTAGAAAGGAGAGGAAAGGAATCGAACCAAGAAGCAAAGCACACAGGCTCTGGCGGACCGTCCGCACAGGAGGGGCGGACCGTCCGCAAGAGCCGCGCGGACCGTCCGGCCGGCATCGCGGACCGTCCGCACCCGAGCCGCGGACCGTCCGGCCTTAGCCGCGACCGTCCGTTAATCTACACGAACGACCCAAAGACACCCCCGTGCCACGGACCGTCCGCGGGGAGCACGCGGACCGTCCGCCTAGCACCCGCGGACCGTCCGCCCGACACCGCGGACTGTCCGAAACTTCGTCCAACCAAAAACCAAAATCACGACGGATCGAAACAAAGGACGAGCAAGAACGCGAAGAACTCGGGACGAACTCGAGCGGCGCGGACCGTCCGCGAGGCTCGGACAGAACAGAAAAATGCCCGACCTCGAAAGTCAACTCCCCCAAATCATCATCGGATTTCCCAAACGGTTGAAGCTGTGGAGACAAGGATTTGGGGACTTGAAAAGCGTCACACAAGGATGCTATAGCCCAAAAATCTTGCCTCCTAACTCCCTAAATCACCGGGAATCGCGAATCCTTTGAGCACCACCAAAAACTAGAGCACCGAACGAAAACTCACGAATCGAAGTGATTTCCGGCGTTTGAGGACACAAGATCAAGCACAAAGATGCACAAGACATCTATCCATGTTTTCCTCAAAGAAATCCGGGAAGAAACTCACTCAAATCCGCGGAATCACACCGGGAACAAAGGCACAAAAAGCCACGAAAAACAACCCCGAATCTTCTATACAAACCAGGAAAGATTCACAAGGTCTAGCATGCCGCCCTAGCATCCATCCCTCTCAACAAATCTCTCATGAAGCTCTCATGCTAGCCTAGAGAAAAATGGAAGAAAAATGGCTACGAAAATGAGAAAGAGGAGGGGGGAAATGAAACCCTAAGTCGCGGAGAGAGGGGGCCATCAACACACACTCATGGCTTATATATCAGGTCCCGCCGGAGTGGTAAATGACTCGACTACCCCTAACTACACTACTGACGATACAACCCACGTAGGGGCATTTTGGTAATGTTTGTGGGTCTTGCCATCGGACGGCCACGCCTTTGCCGCACCCCGCGTCCTCCCGACGCAAGCCATGCGATCCCGCCGCGTGTCCTCCGCTTCGAAGCTTCCCGACACGCCCGGATCCCGTCTCCGTCGTGTTGGGCCCTCGGACTTGGTTTTGAGGCCCAAACCAAGAAACCGTCCGCCGATGGTTTTGTGGGCAAACCACCAAACCCCCGCGTGCCGGTCCGGCCTCCCGCCAAACCACTTGACTTGACCGCCACCGTGCACCGGCTCATCCGTCCATGACTTCGTCTTGCTTGTGTCGCCACCATGTGGCCCGCACCCGCCCCGCCGTCCACCGGGTCCCTCGAACCGAGCCTACTTGTCTCTCCATCTCCCGGAGGCCCCTCAAGGCCGAAGACCTTTCGCGCCCGTTCTTCACCTGCAACAACACGAACTAGGCCGCAGCCTACACCTGCGCACTAAGCCAAGAGTCAGTCCAACACCCGTTGTCAATCACTCATCACTAAGGAGCGGTCATCCACCGACCACTGGGACGCTCCTGGTCCTCAATCTCCCCCTTGATGAGTGCATTGACAACACACAACGCGAAATGAAATTCAGAGTGAAAGAGAAAGAAAGAAGAAAGAAAAACGAAGAAGCTCAACTCATGACCAAAACCGAAGAAAGGCAAAGAAAGGTCACAAGCCAAGCAAAACACAAAATCCACACCGAAAACAAGAAGAAGGCTCCCCCCCGAACAAATGCCTCCCCCCGAACATGTGGATGCACACTTCCAAATTTCGAGTCACCTTTTTCGAATTTTCATTAAGCTCACCTTTTCTCCCCCTTGTTGACAATGTATGAATCAAGGTGAAAAATGCGAAATGCAAAGCAAAGCATATAAACATCTACATGAGCTTCTCAAATAGGCCAAATCTAGTGTCAAAGGATAAAAATGAGACAAAGATCACACACATGAATCATAGCATAGTCAAAGCATTGCCACAAGTAATATATGAAAATACAAGCATGTGACAAAGCAAAATTTTCGGATTTAAGCAGCTTTTACCAAAAGAAGGCTCGCTTCACATGTAAAAGCCTATCCATGTCACATTTGAGCCACAAACATGCATGCCATTTAAAGATCATACAAGGATATCAAATTCTCAAAGCAAAAGATCATGGCAAACACCCATAAAGCAAAGCATGTCATGTCAAAGCTCATGAGCCATGTGTCCACTTCGGGGAGACTTCTCCACTGGTGAACATCATGCAACATGTTTTGCACCCATATGTGAAAGATAAGACATTTTAAGCATAGACATGATGGATGGAGCATTTTTCAAGCATTATGTACTTCTTTTCAAGATTAATTCATTTCATGGTACATGAAGTGCCTTTGCGGCAAAAAGAAGCTTATGCTCCCCCATGAATGCAACATAGGCTAAACATTCACAATGATATTCGGCCTTTGGCCCAAATGCAAGAACAGGCATCCAAGCACAATCTAAGCATGAAAAGCACATTTAGACCAAACTGTGACATGGATACACAACTACACATGAGTGGAGCGTATTTCATCAAAAATTAGTCAAGATTAGCATTTATTTCAAAATGGCTATCTCACCACACATATATCTCAAATATTCCAAGAGCATAGCCTCACATCACCATTTCTCCACACATATAACCAATATCTCACAAATAGCCAAAGAGACTTAAATATGGCATATGAAAGAAGCTCATCATCCTAAAATGCAATATGACACAAATGCAACATGATATATGACAAGATGGCTATCCTACCATGGTTTATACATCAAGCAAAGCATATATATACATCAAAGTAAACATGGTATGATACATATGGTACAAAAAGGAAATCCCCCAAGAAACAACTAGAAAGGGCAACAAACCCCAAGTTCCCCCGCAAGCGCACAAATGTAGCTTGGTCGAGAGGCTTTGTAAAGATGTCGGCTAGCTGATCTTGGGTAGGGACATGGCTCAAAACAATGGTTCCTTTCTCCACATTGTCCCTCGAGAAATGATACCTCACTTCTATATGTTTGGTTCTGGAGTGAAGCACCGGGTTTTTGGCTACGCTTATGGCACCGGTGCTATCACAAAGAAGTGGGATCCGGGTGCACTCCTCACCAAAGTCTCTCAAAGTGTATGAAATCCACAACAATCGGGAGCAACAACTAGCGGCAGCAACATACTCCGCCTCCGTGGTAGACCGAGCTACACTAGACCGCTTGCGGGAAGACCATGAGACCAACGAAGAACCAAGAAACCGACAAGTACCGAAGTAGACTTCCTCTCGACTCGACAACCAAAGCAAAATCCGCATCGAAAAACCATGAAGAGACAGAGTCGAGGAGGAAGAATACCAAAGGCCAAGACCGGGGGCGGATCGTAGGTACCGAAAATCCTCTTGACGGCCCGTCGATGTGATGTCCTCGGCGAAGCCTGAAAACGAGCGCACAGACACACGCTGAACTGTATGTCTGGCCTCGTCGCCGTCAAGTAGAGGAGGGAGCCGATCATGCTCCTGTACTCCCGCTGGTCCACTGGTTCTCCGTCCTCATCCGCATCCAAAGTGGCCGTACTCCCCATGGGAGTCGACATCGGCTTCACATCTTGCATCTGGAACTTCCTCAGCATGTCTTTCGTGTACTTGGTTTGGTGCACAAACGTTCCATCCTTCACTTGCTTGATCTGCAGCCCGAGAAAATACTGCAACTCGCCCATCATGCTCATCTCGAACTCCCTGCTCATCTCATCTGCAAACTTGGCAACAAGGTTATGTGACGAGCCACCAAAGACAATATCATCCACGTATATCTGCACAATCAGCAAGTCATTCCTATGCTTGAGGAGAAACAAGGTTCTATCTACGGTACCCATCACAAACCCTCTCGCTCAAAAGAAAACCTCTCAATCTCCCATACCAAGCACGGGCGCCCGTTTCAACCCATACGAGCCCTTTTCAACCCGTATACCCCGTGTGGGTACAACTCGCTCTCAAACCCGTGTGTGGTCGCTTCACATACACCTCCTCCTCTATGACCCCATTCAGAAAAGCACTCTTCACGTCCATCTGAAACAATTTGAACCCTTTAGCCACGGCAAAGGCTAGAAGGATCCGAATTGCCTCAAGACGAGCCACAGGAGCAAAGGTCTCCTCGTAGTCGATCCCCTCCTTCTGACTAAACCCCTGAGCAACAAGTCTGGACTTGTTTCTCACAACCATTCCATTCTCTCCCTCTTTGTTCTTCCAAACCCACTTGGTTCCTATGGGATGACAATTTGGAGGTGGTTCAACTAACTCCCACACCTGGTTCCTCTCAAAATTTTCCAACTCCTCATGCATAGAATTGACCCAGTTTGCATTAGATAAAGCATGTCCAATGTCCTTGGGCTCAAAAGTAGCAACAAAAGCAGCATGAGCAAAATGAGAGGAATTCCTGGACCTCGACCGTGTAGTGCGTTCATTGATGTCTCCAATGATCTTCGACAGGGGATGCACTTCTTGAATCCGCCGGGGAGCCTCACGCCTCGAGACTACCTCCCCCTCAACTTCAACTTCTCTCGCCTGGTCCTCTTGTTGCACCGTCGTTGTCCATGAAGTAGACGGTCCATGCTCCAAAGTAGTCGTAGGGGAAGTAGTGGGTACATGCTCGCCTTCGGTGCGCATGGTTCTCCCCATCATCATCTCCGCCTTCATCTTTCTCCTCTTCAAAGAGGTCCTCGGCCATCTCTTCATCACCCGCACATTCAAAGCCAAGAGAGGTACATGGCATTGTCTCGTCGAAGGTCACCTCGCAAGTCTCCATGATTTTGTTAGTCTCAAGGTTAAGCACCCTATAGGCTCCGGAGTGGTTAGCATATCCAAAGAAAATACCATCACTAGACCTAGCCTCAAACTTGTCGAGTTTTCCCTTTTTCAAAATAAAGCACTTGCAGCCAAAAACTCGGAAATGACTCACTTTGGGTGCCCGACCATGCATAAGCTCATAACAGGTCTTCTTCTTGAAAGCTCTCAATAAAATCCGGTTGGAAACATGACAAGTCGTATTGACCGCCTCACCCCAATACCTCCTAGGAGTCCCGTGCTCATCGAGCATCGTCCTAGCCATCTCACAAAGAGTCCGATTTTTCCTTTCCACGACTCCATTTTGAGAGGGCACATAAGGGGTCGAATACCGATGTTCAAGACCTAGATCACGACAAAAGGCATCAAAACGAGAGCTTCTTGAACTCGCAGCCATTATCACCGCGGATAGCTCGAATAGCATTCCCATGCCTCTCGTTTTTCAACCTCACGATCGCATCTCGAACAAAACCAAAAGTCTCACTCTTATCCTCCAAGAAGAACACCCGTGCATAGCGAGAGTAATCGTCTACCACAACAAGGACATACCACTTCCCACCCACCGAGCGAACTCGAGCCGGCCCAACAAGGTCCATATGCAACGGCTCCGCTTCGGACGCTCGGTCATGACATCGGTCAGGGGTGGATGGGGAGTGGCTACCATCTTACCATGCCTACAAGGAGCACAAACCAAATCCTTCTCAAGCTTCAACTTCGGCAATCCTCGGACAAGGTCAAGACCACTCAAGCGGGAAACCAAATCAAAACTCAAGTGTCCCAACCGCCTATGCCATTTCCACAAATCAGAAGAAGGACCAGCCATCAAACAAAATGAAAGCAGACCCAAAGAACGAGAAAAATCAGCCCCGAAAATCCGACCCTCGGGGATGATCATACGTACAAGATCACCTCGAGAATCAAGCAAACGAGACTCGCCGGACTTGAAACGCACCTCAAAACCTTCATCAAGCAACCGAGAAACCGAAAGCAAATTGAAACCCAAAGACTTCACAAGAGCCACTCTCTTCGACGTTACCTTGTCACTCACATGCACAACACCCTCGGACAAAGCACCCTACCTCGTCCATTGTCCCCAAATGTGATGTACATCTTTTCCTTCACCGGGGTGAGGCCGGAGAACCACTTCTTATCTCCGGTCATGTGTCGAGAACACCCGGAGTCGATCAACCAAATGTTCTCCAAGCCTCCCCGCCCGCAAATCGAAACAAGAACGAGAATGAGCTAGCGACTCGACACCGGGGTTAGCACAGAGAAAGTTAAACCGTTGTCGAGCCATCTCGCTCAAAAGAGGGGTTAGCAAACATCACTCCCTTGCCACCAAACTTCCCATGTCCCATGGGAGGAGTACGAGCACCACGAGGGGGAAAACGTGGTCCGTAGTTCCTCCGGAACCCAAAGCCGCGATCATCTCCCCTAAACCCGTACCGAGGACGAGTAGGAGGACGTCCAAAGCAAAACCACCACGAGCCCGACCAAACCTCTCACCAAAGACGCACACCATCATCTCTCCCGACAAACCTCTCACCACCACCTCTCCGTGGGAACCTCGCCAACACTCCTCACACTTCCCACACCCCGTGGAAGTGGCACTCTAGGCTCGTGAATACCGTGAGACCGGCGATACCTCGTCCCGGTTTGCTTGCTCCCTAGCAAGCCTCTCATCCCTCTTCCTCTTGTAGCAAAACTCCGCAAGATGCCTCTCCTTGCCACAATACTCACACCCGAAGGGGATGGGTTTTGGTTTTGGCTCGGCTTCTCTCTAGGCTTCTCACCCTTCTCACCCACAAACTTCACTCGGTTTCGGAAATCATTTGTCTTAGGTGGGAATTTGGGTGGATCTTGGGTTGTGTCAAGCTTGTTGCAAAGGTGGTTGGGTTTTGGTGTGAAAGAGTTCTTGGGTGCTTTTGGGAGTGGGACTTGGATCTCTCCGATCACCTCAAACTCGGGGTTAGACTCAACACACTTCTCGTACACACTCTCCCCGCTGTTCTCTCCCACTTTCTCACCCAACTTCTCAAACCCCAAACCACGACCATCAGCCCTCTTGAACTCCTCAATCATGATTTTCAACCGAGGTTCCCGCCGTACAACCAACCCAACACCTTCCTCAAATAATCATTTTCCTCATAAATGACATCCAAACGGGAAGTAAGTTCAAGATTACGCAAAGTGACTTCATCACAGCTAGAACATGCATTTGCAACAGGAGATTTCAAAGATGCTTCCAAAGAACTAATAGTAGAACGAGCATCGACAAGCTTAGCATGCATAGTAGGACATGACTTGCAAGCACCAAGCAAAGTAGGTCTAGCCTTAAGCTCATCGTGTTCAGTCCTAAGAGCATCTAGTTGAGCCAAAATAGAAGCATTCTTCTCATTAAGCAGTTTAATCTCATTCAACCAAGCATCACATTCAACACATTCAACATCATCAGGAGAAGTAGGAGCAAGTTTCAAAGAGTCATTCTCAAGTTTCAATTCAAGCAATTTTGACTCTAACTCTCCTACTTTCTCACTAGCATTCTCAAGCCGAGCCCTAAGATCTTTCCTCATCTTTTTGGCATCTCTCAAGACACTATCACGGTTATCAAGCAAACCATTCAACCTAGCAATCTCAGCAAGCAAAGAGTCGGGATCACGGTTTACCTCATCCTCCGAGTCGGAGTCGCCGTCCTCCTTCACACTCTTCTTGCCGCTCGAGCTATGGGCCATGCCACAAAAGCCCTCGAGCGCCACACGGCTCACCCCGCCGAGGTTCCGCTTGCACTCTTCTTGCCACCGCGCCTCCCGGCGTCTTCATCTTCGCCGCTTGAGCTTGATCGCTCCTCGCTTGAGCTTGAGTCGACGTCGCTCGCACCGGCCACCATCGCTCTTGCCTTGTTCTTCTTGTAGGTGCTCTTGCTCGGTCGCCGCTTGTCCTTGTCCTTGCTCTTGGACTTGTTGAAGTGCTTGCCCTTGGAGGAGTACTTGTCTTCACGCCTCGGGTGCGCCTTGTACTCGTTCACCTTGTACTTGTTCTCCTCCGCTTCCGGCACTCGGCGATGAAGTGGCCACGCTTGCCACACTTGTAGCACGTCCCCCGAGCTCCGCCTTGCGTTCCTCCGACTCTCGTGTAGTCGTTCAAATCTTCTTGAGAGCAAGGCCGCCCTCCTCCTCGCCCAAAGACATCAAACTCCTCATCCGGAATGGACATAAGAGAGGACAAAGAAAACTCGTCGACAGGAAGGGTTAGATTTGCCCTTTGATCCTCCCACAAGAGCAAGACTATGGTCGGCCGAGCCCTCATGCTTGGATAGCATCTTCCCGTCAACCTCGACCGACTTGAGCTTAGAAAAGAGGTCATCCAACTCAATAGTCAAATAATTCCCGGACTCCTTGATGGCCTCAACCTTAGCACCCCAAACATTTGGATCCAAGACATGCAAGAGCTTCAAAGCCTGATCATGCTCGGAGTACGGAAAATCCTCAACATTAGCCTTCATGTTGTTCACGATAGCGATGAACCTCTGAAACATCGCATCAATGTCCTCACCAGGAAGTGGAGTGAAATTCTCATATTGCATCCGGTAAGAGACAAAGAGGCGAGCCTTCACATGGTTATCACCACCGTGAGCAACCAACAACTTATCCCAAATTTGCCAAGCAAGATCCAAATGGCGAACACGATCAAACTCGGATCACACAAGCTCCGGCACAAGTGATCAACGGCTTTTGCATTAGCCTCATACTTGGCCTTGGCATCGGCATCGGCCACCATAAGAGTATGGATGTTGACCGGAATAGCATATGTCTTGTCAAGCACAATAAAATCCAACAACTCTTCCCTCGAAGAAAGATCATCATACGAGCCGCCCACTTGTGGTAACCCTTGCCATCGAAGTGCGGCGGACCGCCCCGCTCAACGTACGCCATCTTAGGATTCGAGACTTGTCAAAGTCGCAAAGAATCCGGCACCAAGCTCTGATACCAATTGAAGGATCAGATGGCGACTAGAGAGGGGGGGAGTGAATAGGAGCCGGTAAAAATTCTTCCCAAGGAACCCGGCCTATGTCCTACTCAAATCCCGGTCACACACAAGCGATGGATCGAATCACGCACCAATCGCCAAGACCACGAGGTTATGGATCAACCTCTAGCCTTAGGAACGATTTCTCGAAGCACACGCGGAAGCACTAGAAAGGAGAGGAAAGGAATCGAACCAAGAAGCAAAGCACACAGCTCGGCGCGACCGTCCGCACAGAGGGGCGGACCGTCCGCAAGAGCCGCGCGGACCGTCCGGCCGGCATCGCGGACCGTCCGCACCCGAGCCGCGGACCGTCCGGCCTTAGCCGCGACCGTCCGTTAATTTACACGAACGACCCAAAGACACCCCCCGTGCCACGGACCGTCCGCGGGGAGCACGCGGACCGTCCGCCTAGCACCCGCGGACCGTCCGCCCAACACCGCGGACTGTCCGAAACTTCGTCCAACCAAAAACCAAAATCACGACGGATCGAAACAAAGGACGAGCAAGAACGCGAAGAACTCGGGACGAACTCGAGCGGCGCGGACCGTCCGCCGAGAGGGCGCGAACCGTCCGCGAGGCTCGGACGGCAACGTAAAAATGCCCGACCTCGAAAGTCAACTCCCCCAAATCATCATCGGATTTCCCAAACGGTTGAAGCCGTGGAGACAAGGATTTGGGGACTTGAAAAGCGTCACACAAGGATGCTATAGCCCAAAAATCTTGCCTCCTAACTCCCTAAATCACCGGGAATCGTGAATCCTTTGAGCACCACCAAAAGCTAGAGCACCGAACGAAAACTCACGAATCGAAGTGATTTCCCGACGTTTGAGGACACAAGATCAAGCACAAAAATGCACAAGACATCTATCCATGTTTTCCTCAAAGAAATCCGGGAAGAAACTCACTCAAATCCGTGGAATCACACTGGGAACAAAGGCACGAAAATAAGCACAAAAAACCACGAAAAACAACCCCGAATCTTCTATACAAACCAGGAAAGATTCACAAGGTCTAGCATGCCGCCCTAGCATCCATCCCTCTCAACAAATCTCTCATGAAGCTCTCATGCTAGCCTAGAGAAAAATGGAAGAAAAATGGCTACGAAAATGAGAAAGAGGAGGGGGGAAATGAAACCCTAAGTCCCGCCGTTGTGGTAAATGACTCGACTACCCCTAACTACGCTACCGACGATACAACCCACGTAGGGGCATTTTGGTAATGTTTGTGGGTCTTGCCATCGGACGGCCACGCCTTTGCCGCACCCCCCGCGTCCTCCCGACGCAAGCCATGCGATCCCGCCGCGTGTCCTCCGCTTCGAAGCTTCCCGACACGCCCGGATCCCGTCTCCGTCGTGTTGGGCCCTCGGACTTGGTTTTGAGGCCCAAACCAAGAAACCGTCCGCCGATGGTTTTGTGGGCAAACCACCAAACCCCGCGTGCCCGGTCCGGCCTCCCGCCAAACCACTTGACTTGACCGCCACCGTGCACCGGCTCATCCGTCCATGACTTCGTCTTGCTTGTGTCGCCACCATGTGGCCCGCACCCGGGCCCCGCCGTCCACCGGGTCCCTCGAACCGAGCCTACTTGTCTCTCCATCTCCCGAGGCCCCTCAAGGCCGAAGACCTTTCGCGCCCGTTCTTCACCTCGCAACAACACGAACTAGGCCGCAGCCTCACACCTCGCGCACTAAGCCAAGAGTCACTCCAACACCCGTTGTCAATCACTCATCACTAAGGAGCGGTCATCCACCGACCACCGGGACGCTCCCCGGTCCTCGGCCGGGCCCCGAGTCGATGTGCCGGCATCGAGTAGATGGGGTCCACGTCGATGAGAGGCCGAGAAGCCGACGTTCCGTGTCACCCACGGACCCTTGGGCTCGTACCTCAAAACAAAGCGGGGAGCCGATGTCCCCACGTCGCCACCTTAGACCTAAGTCATGACCTCATGGTCGGACGACCCGGTGCGTGAGGGTGACTCTTGAGCACCCATGGCGCTCCGAGGTTGGACATCCGACCCACGTAGTTTTCGTCAACAAAAGAGAAAAGCTATTCATAGCTAGCAAAGGAAACAACTTGAGTACTAAGACCCGACCTCATAGTATCGGGCGGACGCAGCCTTCGGCCTCAAGGGCCGAACTTGTATCTTCACGAGCATCTTGGCATGTGCTCCAGCCAGAGCCCGTTGTGCCTCCCTCATTCGACGGAGGTCTTCTTCGTTCACTTGTTGCTCTAGCTCCCGTTGCCTCTTGCCCGTGGGACTTGGAGACCTTCTCACCGTACGATCCTCAACAACCGGCGGATCGTCGGTAGCTTCATCCTCATCCTCGTCGACCTCCTTGGTCACCAGAGTAGGGATCGTCGGCGTACGGACCGCCGTACGAGGGCTCGCCTTTATCTTCCTCTTCTTCTTGTCGGCCTCGAGCTTGGCGTCTTGGTCGCTCGACCTTTGCGACAACCCTTATGGTTGATCGTTTTCGTCGTCACCGCCCTCGTCTTACGCCCGGGCTTTGTGGCGCTACTTGCCGTAGACCGGCTCGCCACATCACCACCGACCTCCCGGTCGGTATCTTCATCCGCATCAATCGACGAATCGGACCGGTAATTCTCTAGTAGCACCACCGTTGGAGGCCGGTACTCCTCCGACCTCGCCTTCCGCGCTATTCCTCACCCCGTGGTAAGGTGCAAGGCACCAAAACTTCGTCTCCGGACCTACAACACATAAGTAACAAGGAATAAGATCGATGCAAGCAATTAAACAAGACAAAACGACTCGCTAGTCTTAGGACTTACGGGGTCGGCCGGTCGAGTCGGGGAGTGCGCATTCGAACACTTCTTGCCCCCGGCACCCCGGTGTAGATCCGTGACACTCGTCTACCATCTCCTCCTCGGGAGACCTTGCGGTTGACTTCACGAGTTGGGTCCGACCGCCCCCAATGTTCATACGCCGGATGCACCCGGTCCTTGATCGTTGGATAAGGCGATGGCGAACGACCTCGCCATTGAGCCCCATGTCGCCCTTTCTTCTCAAGGTTGTGCACTAGGGGGAGCAGCTCCTTGATGTCGTCCGGTTCACGGGAGGTCACCGCAGATCCCACTTTGGTATCTTCTCGAGCTTGTGCCTCATTCGCTTCGGCGGCACTAGGCCGCCGGCTCGGTGATATAAAACCATTCCGACCTCCACCCGACGTTGTTGTCCGTGAGTACATATCTATCAATTCTTCCTTGAGACCCGGTCTCGTGCGAACATGATAGACCCTACTACACTTAGACGATTGTTGATACTCTTAATATTAAATAGGTGGCGCCGCAGCAAAAAATGGGGCGGTATCCCTAGGTATGCCTCGACGTAAATAGATGAAGTATGACACTTTGGTTATGGAGTTAGGGATGAGGTGTACCATCTACATCTTGTAGTAGAAGAGGAGACCTCCGAAGAAGTCACGGGCGGGGGTGTTGAACCCACGTTCGAAGAAAGAGGTGAAGACGACATGCTCCTTGTCGTCCTTTGTCGGGGAGGCCTCGCAAGGAGTGCCTTCAACTCTACTACCGCCTTGGGCCTCGAGAACCCGCAATCCACAAGCGCTTGCACCTTCACCCTCGGCCATCGGGGCCGAGGGCTCCCACACCGTCCGTTGATCCGGACCGCGGAGCAGCAGCCTCGCCATTTCTTGAAGATGAGGAGTTTTGGATCTAAAATGTACTAGGGTTTTGACGCGCATGCGCAGTAGTGTAGTGTGTGGATGGAGGAGGCGGCGTGCGGTCCGCATATACGGGGCGGGCCGAGGATTCTCGGGTGGAGGTTGGCCGTGGAGCGTGCGGCGCTAGGGTGCAAGATTCCGCGGAGACGGTGAGAGGAGGAAGAAGAGGGAAAGGGACGGTCAACGCCGGTCCCCGACACTCTATTCATAAGGGCCCCCACCACGGGTGCCCGTTACGGATACTTTTGCCGCAAGGAGCTTGCCGCAACGGCTATGCGCCGCTAATTTCGCGAGATGATCTCACCGTATTTCGCGCCAACCGGATATATGCCCAATGGATAGTCCGGCGACCTACACCCCGAGTTTAGGTCGTAAATGCAACTAAGATATTAGGTCTTCCCGATAACCAATCAAGGACAGGGTAATTAAAGTAGGTGGTGCAAGGTTCATCAACATGCATGTAAAATAAAGCGTTAGCATTCTACATAGCAATGCCTAATAGGTATTCGAATCAGCCGGGCTTGAAACTAGGGTCGGGTAGTCCTCAAGCAACGTAGTCGTCGGCGTAGTCGTACTCCGAGTTCAGCTTCTTGGCTCCAGCCTACTTCTATTAACGCGTAAAAGGAAATAAAGAGCGGTCATAATGCAATTAACTCCAATTGAACAACAATTAAGAGCAAAAAGAGATCAAACACTAGCCTAACATGGAGTTTAAGATTTTAGAAAATTTTCGGAAAACATTTTGTATTTTTCGGAATTAAAACGAATTTATTATGATTTTCCAAAGATAAAATAGTTTTCTGGAAATAAAAATACTTCTTTATCATATAAAACAAAACAGCCACAACAGAACCGGGTGGATCTGGTGCAGCGTCGGTCAACGCAGGCCGGCGTGTGGCGTGACCATGAGTGGCTGGCCACACGAGATCCGACGGGATCTGCTGCAGCGCACTACGGTGCGGCGACTGTGCGACTTCTCACGTGGTTGGACGGGAGTACGAGATCCGCAGGATCTAAAGCGGCCAGGACGGCATGTGTGCCGGGGTGTGCCACAAACCCCCACTGGGTTTACGGTGCGGCCACAAGGTGTTCGATGGATTGCTCCAAAGGAGCGACAGCGGGGAACAGCTTTTCCGGCGGCTAGGTCTTGCGACTGGTGGCCAACAAACGGCACGGCGTGGCTCAGGGTGGCACAGGGCTTCACTGGCAAGGGGAAAGGCTTGGCCTTTGGCCGAGCTGGGCTCTACGGCGGCGAGACCAGGACGGTCCTACGCGGCGGGCGTCACAAGGTCGGCGACGGCGAGGCTGGGTTGGCCTTTGGCCGGCACGCGAGCGTGCGTGTGCGTGAGCGCGTGTGTGTGCTTGGCCACTCGGGCTCGCAGGAGGGTGGACGTGCGCGCGTATGCGCGCGGCTCGCCACGGCGGAACAGATAGAGGGGCTCGGCGCGGGCTAGGAATCGTGGGTGCGCGTACGCGAACTCGTTTAAATGCTGGGCCAGAGCTCGCGTACCCAGGCGGAAAAGAACCACCCAGTGGCGGTGTCCCGGCGCACGACGGTCAGAACGCCGGCACGGTATGGCTCCAGGTGGCCAAAAGGGCCACACTTGGCTTTGCCCGCACAGTGCGTGCGTGCGAGAGCGCAGGGTGCACGGGTGTGTGTGCAGGAGCGCGGGCGCGTGCCGGCCGGCTCGGCCAAGCGGCGGCGCCACGGCAACTCGGGGCAAACCACACCGAAGCAAACGCCGAATTCGCTTGGCTTATCACCCACGTGCCAAGTGCTTTTCTCTCGCACCAAACCAGCCATCAAGAACTGCACCAACAAGATTTCTTTCTCTCGGAACAAACCGAAGACCCGCCCATTGAGCAACCGCCCGAACGAACAGCCGAAAGCGATAAGGAGCGCGCGGGGGGAAGAAGGCAGCGACACCCGCAGCTACGTCCGCTCGGCTCCATGGCCGGCTCTCGTGCGACGGCGGGACGCACGGCGGCACGGTGCAACACAGGTTCACGGCGAGCGCTCAAGGCTCGCCGAGCACACAAGGCTCGAACGCGACCATGACTCGAAGACCGGGTGCCATAGGTGGGGGAACATGAGATTCTCACCTAGGGCCGCCGGGATGCGGCGGATTGCGGCGGCGAAGAGGGGCGGCGACACGGTGAACTTGGAGCGAGAGGAAGCAAGAGGGAGACGACGCGCGACGACGGTCGGGGTCCGAGTCCTTCCTCACGGACGGCCTCCGCTCGCGGCGATGGCTCGACTCCCACGGACGGCCTCCCCCGCCTCCTTCCCCTCCTCCTCTCTTACGTTAGCGGCGGCGAAATGGGGAGGGATCCCCGAGTGGCTAGGGTTCGGGGTAGGTGGCCGCGGTGGTGCTTATATAGGTGGGGTAGGTAGGGTGGACGGTGGAACGCGCATCGGTACGCGTGGAGCTCATCCGCGGCGGCGGACATGGCCGCACGGATGCGGCCTTTCCATGGCGGCGCGTCGGGGTGAGAGCGG
The DNA here is from genome assembly GCA_947561735.1 of Cenchrus americanus. Taxonomy (NCBI): domain Eukaryota; kingdom Viridiplantae; phylum Streptophyta; class Magnoliopsida; order Poales; family Poaceae; genus Cenchrus; species Cenchrus americanus. The sequence continues at coordinate 37,435,177 of OX387242.1, read as the reverse complement.
GGAGGAAGTAAGGCGAAAAAGGGAAGGAAAAGGAAGGGTAAGGTGGCGGCCGACCGTCGGGCCCCACCCGTCGGCGTCTCGCGCGAGTGAAGAGGGCTTAACGGTGCCGGCGGGAGGTGAAGGCCGACGGTCCGCAAGGGGGTGCGCGCGATTAGGTGAAAGGTTCGGGGTGGTTCTCGGGACTTGGCCGGCTCGGGCTTGGCCCACACAGGGTTCGAGGTTTTCTCTATTAAACTAAACCTTTAGCTCCTCTATAAACTTTGATTCAAATTTGAATCTCACCCAATAAAATCCAAATAAAAATCCAACTTCTCATACTAGCATTTTATAAGACCTAGAATTATTATTTAACTTGAAATTAAATCTAGGATTTATGGGAAGGAAAAAGGAAGACATCCTTATATTATTTCATACGCACTCATGATCAAAGCAAAAAATTTTAAACCCTTATTTTTGCATTCATAAAATTTCTAGAATGTTACAGCTAGTTAGAGGTTTTGCAGTTAATTAGGTTAATCAGGATGCAGTAATACTTAGTTGGAGGTTGAATGATAGGTTGATTGTCATCGTTTGTTAATGAAAAAGTTGCTGGTTAATTTGGATCTATGAGAATTTATAAGTGCCCTTTCCCATGGACTTTATTTGGGCGCCATTTGTGCTTTTACTCTTATTTATCTTCAATTCCATGGAGATGGGAAAATGACAAACTCTCTTGATTTGGAACCATATATGGGTAACAAATGGTACCTGAGCACAAATTAGGATGGGCGTGCAAGCCAATGCTAGAAGTGCCCAGACAACTATAGAGATTGTGCAAAGCCAAGTGGTGGGAAATGGGGGATGGATCAAGGTGGCGCCAAGAACAGCAAAGGCCTAAACTGCCCAGCTCATGCAAGATGAAGTATAAGTTCTAGTATTGCATTACAGAATGTGCATTGTTCCTAATCACAAACCGTAATGTGTCATGCCTCACATTTCACAAACAGGTAGGACAAACCCCAACTTAATATTACCCCCTGCCGCCAGGCTGCCCCGTCTTGCGCACGCCCCCCACCGATGGACTGTGAGGAGCCGCGGCGAGCATTTAGTGCTGGAGCTCGCCTACAGGGGGCGCCTGGGCCTCAATGGCGAGCTCTTCCGTCAGGAGCGCAGATGCTGGGAGCTCGCCTACAGGGAGCGCCTGGGCCTCGGCGAGCTCTTCCATCGGGAGTGCAGATGCTGGGAGTTCCTGCATGGGGAGCCGCAGCGCTCGGACTTCCACAACAAGCTTTGCTGCCGGGAGCGTCAGGACAAGGGCTAAGAGCTCGCCCCATGGCGGCGTTGGCGAGGCCAATTTTTTTTCTTTTTCTTCAAATTTTTTATTAAACTTTTTCCAAAATTTATATTAAACTTTTTTCAAATAATTTGTTTTGATTTTTGTCAAAAACATTTTCCTTCAAATTTTTCTTGTAGAATTTTTCACTGATTTTGAGGAGCTAGAGCTAGATATCTCGGGAGGTGACGGGAAAAGACACCTACGAATGCGCTTCACGGTATCATATTATGGCCAAAACGTTACATCATAATCCCCATGAATGTGGGATCAATCCTTCCAAGAGATCCACTGGAGCCACCATCATCATCTCCGCGCCGTCATCACTATCTTCATGATCACCACACTCACCTTCTCCGCAAGAATCATACAATTGAGGAGAAGCGAGCTCTAGCGATCACGATGATTCCAATCATGATGATGACATCCCTCCCAATTCTCTTCAACAACAACTGGCCACAAAGCACGCGCCACGGAGGTCTCCAAGACAATCTTTCAAGTCGGTGCAACCACCAAAGAAAAACAATCAACAAAGAAAAAGCCCGAGTCAAAGAAGCTACCATGGGAGAGGACGGGAAGAAGAAATGGACGTGATTTCAAAACAAAACGTCAAGGACTGGTTAGACAATGTGCGACTTGTTCGGTTGGTCGGCCACAGTGCTGGTTTGTTCGAGAGAAGAGTATCGCTACTTGTCACTTTGGTTGGTTTGTTGTGAGAGAAAGATCACTGGCGCCGGTGGCCGATAAGCCAAGCGAACGAGGGCGGTGAAAGAAGAATCTTGACAGAATGGCTCGAGGCCAAAAAAAGGTCATCCACAGAGACTCAAGGCTTTCATATGTGATAAGGAAGAAAGCAATAGAATGGTAGTGTTGAAAATGGACTATGGGCATTCGGTGACCAATTCTTATCAAAAGAAGAGATGACGAGGGTCGCCAAATAGTTGCATCGAGCAAATACCGCGTCAACATAGGGGACTGGCACAAACAAGAACAAGGAGAAGCAAACAGATGCATTGACGATCAATCCGATTGACTTTGCCTCAGGCCTCATTGCAGAAGAACAAACTTATTGAGATGCAAAGGAAGGGTTATTCAAAAAGTTGCTTTCATGGACCCATCAAAAGTTATCCAATCTGAGGTCTAGGGCCAACCACAAACAACAATTGACACAATCTATTGGACCTTATCTGAGTTTCATTACAAAAATTGTATATTGTTGCCTTACAACTTCAAGTCTGTGTGATTATTTTCTAATTATCGTGGTTAATTCTATTTAGTCAATTCTAATCTTTATGAGCATACCTACAATTTCCAATGGATTCTACTTATAATCAGTGTCGACAACAGCAACATCATTGTGTGGGATTCGTTAAGAAAAGACCCCTCACAATACCAAGACCTTCAAGATGTGTTTCAAGAGTAATAATTCTCTAAGATGTTTTATTTAGTGCAATACACACACGCATGGATTGAAAGCCCCAGCCAACCAGCTCGGCCAGCCAACCCACCAACTAGTCCAGCGAACCAATGGTCCAACCAAACCAGCACCTGAACCACGAACCAGCTAGCTGCCCTCGCAGACCCCACTTTATCTCTATCCCACCCAACCCCCACCTCATTCCCCACCAGTGGCATTCAAATCATCCCCAAATCACCCACCCAACCACCCACCCTGGCGCATTGAGCTTCCCGGCGAGTGCGGCGACCTACTGTGCGGGACCGGCGTATGGCGCCGGTACCGACGAGCTCCCCGGCGGCGGATCCTTGCTCGGTGCGGCGTAGATCCTCTCGAACTGGTGCCTGCGAGCTATCCACAGCGGCAGGCTGGAGACCTTCGAGTAGCGACACCAGGGTCGGGAGCGCTGGCGCGGCCGAGACGGTGGTGCCCCCACGCAGGTGAGCTCGTGATAGTCCGTTCGCTCGGCGAGCTCCCGGTGACCTCCTCGTCCCCTGTTCCCAGGCTCCCACACCATAGCACGCGGTAGTGGCAGGCCTATCGACCGCAGAACGTTGAGTTGCGGCACCAGACCACAAGTGTCGGATGGCGGCGAGACCAGCAAGCTCCCCGCGCGGGAGCTAGCGGCGGCGCGCCTGGCCACCTCCTCTGCGGCTCGGTGACAACCTGGGGCGTGGAGGCCGCCTACCCAGCCAGCCGCGGCGCAGAGGCCTTTTCTCTGACGAGCAGTTGCCTGCATCGGCGAGCCACCGGTGCCACACCCAATTTTACAAGGAAAACCGAGTGCATCTCATATGTGCGCCAGGATCAAATTACACACATACGATAGATAAAAGATGTAATACCATAATAATAATAAAACATACAAGAGTTTAAATGATATAATAGTCATTATTACACACATGCAGTGGACACGAAGGTCCGAAAACAAACGATAACTAAACGGGTAACTTCTTCTTCATCATCCACAGACACATGACTGGGGGATCGCATGCCTCAGAACTCTTCAAAGTCGATCTAGTACTTCTCACTGTTGTTCTCATCTAAACAGCGGTAAGCAAGGGTGAGCACTCTTATGGTTGGAGCTCAACAAGTGGGGGAAACATGCAAGGCTATCAAGGATAGGCTAAGGTTTTGCACGGTCAACATTTTAATGTTGATCAAGTTTTATTAGCAACCTATGACAAGATGTAAGTTTATACCAAACCCAAAAGATTAAACAGAGATGTATCTATAACTCAAAAACAATAATAACCCACAATTTAAATTTATCTTTAAGTTTCATTATCATGTGAGGGTCCAAGCCGCTCTTAAGCGTGAGCACGGCCGATCGATTAGTTTTATCTCGAGAGGTTGTACACTTTACCCATAGTGTCGGGGACGCCCCGTGGGTCCCTAAAAACCGGGGGAATCTCGCTTAAAACCTACAAAAAAACAAAAACAAAACACACCTCTTACTTAAACGCACACACAGGGCACGGCCCACGCTGCGGTGGCCCCCGCGGCCCACCGGGGTGGCCGGTCAAAGGCCCCCTCGAGCAGGTTCCGCCTCGCTCGAGGGCTCACGCCTCCCTCGAGCGGGCTCCGCCTCGCTCGAGGGCTCATCTCCGCCTCGCTCGAGGCTCCCTCACGAGCACGCCTGCTCCCACACGCGGGTACGGGCATTTAATGCTCTGACACAGCAGAGCCGCGCCATCATGCGCCTGGGAATCACGCCCCGGCGCTGTTCCGCCAACTCCCTAGGGGAAACCCATCCCCCGCCACCGCGCAGGGAGCTGTGCGGTATGGCCAGTGTCGCCCCGTGGCACTGTGCTGCCCACTCCCGTACGGCTAACGCGCCGCGCCCTCGAAGGGGGGCCGGTTGCACCCTCGAACCCTTCCCTCGTGAATGCGGGGGTCAAACCATGACGTCAAAGCCGGCGGGGAGCGCCATCCCCACCACTGTTGGTCCTGTGCGGCCGCCCCCATGCCTGCGGCGCCACACCGGCGCGCTACAACAACTCCGACGCCGTTGGGCACGCGGGCACGGGACGCCACCACGCCCGCCACCGTATCCCGTACGGATCACCGTCAACGGCTTCCTCGAGCCCGTTTGAAGGCGCTCCGACAACCACTACGCCTTCACCCTCGAAGCCGCCCGCTGTTCGAGTACGGGACACGCCACAACGACAAGAGCGTAGCAAGGACCGCCGGGACGGCCACCAACTTCGCGGCGCCGCACGCCATACCTCCACATGTAGCCAAATAGTGCGGCATGCCTGTAATTCACCCCCTCCTTGGTCTATAAAAGGAAGGTGAACCCCCTCGCCGCGGGGGACGAATGGAGAACAACTCGCACACGCTCCTCAACCCTTCCACGATATTGGCACTCGCCTCAATCACTCCGCTTGGGACTTGGAGTCCACGCTTCCTCTCCCGCCTTGCTTGTAGCCGCCCCACTGCAAGCACCCCGGTGCAAAGCAATATAGTGCCTCGAGCACACCCCTGTGGACGTACGGCCCCAGCCGGAACCAGGATAAACCAAGTGTCTCTAGTTGCTTAGCACAAACCATCGAGGTACAGACCACAGCGCTTATTACTAGTTAGTGTCGGGACTACATTCCACACCGACAGTTGGCGCCCACCGGTGGGCACACGAGCGCTGAAGGTCAACCCGTCATCAGCTCCCTCAATGGTGATTCGCACCGAGTACCGCGGTACGCGTTACTCCATGGGCAGCTCGGACCCCCTCCCCCGCCGGGTTCGAAATCCGGTTCGGGGGCACGATTTTCGGGCCACGGGGGAACGGCTACTCGATGCGCCTCACCAACCGTGAGGAACTCCTCACACGGCGCCAAGCCGGGTCCGCCCGGTCGCCGGCGCACGCGTCGCCGCGACGCCAACGCCCGCCAAAGACGGACGCCGCGGGCCCATCGGCGCCACGGAGCCGCCGCCGCTCCGGCCGGTGCTCGCGCCGGGCGCGGTCGGAGCGACGGCATGTTGAGCACGTCGCCTCACAACGCAGCCCCCGCCCGTCGGCCACCACGACAACCGCCCCGGCGGGCGAGCGCTCGGTCTCCGACCGCGCTTCCCCATCGGTCCGCGTGGCGCCACGACGGCCCACGCCGCCAACTCCAACGCCGGCACCACGATGCGCAGGGTCCCCCCTGGCCGCCACATCTTGATTGCCAGGGACCCTAGCGCCTCCGCTGGTGACGAGTCATCCCTAGGCTCTCTCGACGCGCCGCCACCCGCCACCTCGCATGGATACGCGGAGTGGGGACTTCTCCCGGCGTGCGGACCCAAGGTGATGTTCAAGCGGTTCCTCGACGCCACGGACTGCGGTTCGGGTACTCCGACGACTCTAGCACCGGGAGCTACGACCCCACGCGGGAATGCTGCGTCGTCATCGCCAACGACCCAGCAAACGCCACCGGCGCAGCGAGCGCCGGCGACGGAGAGGTTCCTCCCGCTCTAGGGACTACTTCGCGCCTGGCTATCGGGCCAAGCGCCCCTCCTCCCTCACCACCGAGGGGGGCCGACATCAACGCGCAGCTGGCCCAAGCACGTGAGCTCGAGGCCAAGCTGGCGGAAGAGTACCGCACCGTGCGGTTGCTTCGCGCCTCCATCGCGGGGAAAGCCTCCGCGCGTGGCGAACGTGCGCGTGAGCTGGGCAGACAAGCCTGCGATCGTATCAATGCCGACTTCAACGTCGACAACCCGGATACGCCCCCACGAGCGGGTCAAAAGCTCATCGCCGCCGCGACACCGCCGCGGGCCATGCCCCGCCCCTTCGACACCCGAGGCGCGAAACCCGCACCGCGAGGCGCAGCGCTCAGTGAGCAAGCGCCCGTTCAACAGAGCGAGAGCTCGGCGTCCCGCATCCGCCAACAAGGGGGGGCGATGGGGGCGCGCAAGGCCCCAAACCCTCGGTTCATGCGGGTGCGGCGGCGGAACGCCCCGCCAACCCGGGCGCATGCCGGCCAAAGACCGCCTCCTCGACACGCGCAGCAAGCACGAGACGACGACGCCCGCAATGTCATCAACGCCCGACGAACAAGCAAAGCGGAGGCGCGGGCAACAGCAGGCTACCACCCTCGGCGGGGTGGACGCTACGATAGCGATGAGGATCGCTCGCCGACGCTGGAGCCCCCGGAACCCGTGTGTTCGGCGGGAGATCCGCACGACGACCTTTCCCCAGCGCTTCCGCCGTACCCCCCCACGACAATCGTCAAGTACAACGGGGAGACGGACCCCCGTGTGTGGCTCAACGACTACCGCTTGGCGTGTCAGCTGGGCGGAGCCACCAGCGACGAGGCTATCATCCGCAACCTCCCCCTGCACCTCGCCGACTCGGCACGGACGTGGCTCGAACACCTGCCGGCCGTCAGATCCACAACTAGGACGACCTGGTCCACACGTTCGTGGGCAACTTCCAGGGCACGTACGTGCGCCACCGGGAACTCCCGGGACTCGCGCTCTTGTACCCGAAGCCCGACGAATCGCTTCGGGACTTCATACGGCGCTTCTCCAAGCTCTATACGAGCTTCCCAGCGTGGCGCAGTCTGAGATCGTGCACGCCTTCCTCGAGGGCACCACATGCGGGACCTCGTGCGCGAGCTCGGGCGCAGCCCCGCCGGTCGACTCAAACGAGCCGTTCAACATCGCCACCGGCCTTTTCCTCGGGCGAAGAGGCGGTGGGGGGCGATCTTCGACGGCAAGAAGGGCAAGCGCGCGGACGACGCGCCCGCGGAGGGCAGCAAGTCCAAGGAGCTCCATCGGGCAAGAAGGGGAAAGAAGCCGCGTCGCGAGGCGCGCGCGAGGGGGCACGACGACGACGACGGCGAAGCCCTTGCCGTTGACCGCCGGCTCGACGGGCCCCTCGAGGCCCGGGGGTTTTCGACGACATGCTCGAAGAAGCCATGTCCCTACCACAAGACACGGTCAACCACACCCTCGAGCAAAGTGCGACATGCTCAAGCGGTTCTATGGCCGCGCCGCAAAGAAAGGACGACGAGGCCAAGAAGGATGGGGGTGATGGCGACGCCGGCGGCTTCCCCTCCGTGGAGAACGTCTCCCTCATCTTCGGGGGGCCGACCATCGACATGTCCGGCCGCCGGCCGCAAGCGGGAGCGGCACAAGGTCCTCGCCGCGGAGAAAGCGCCTCCTTCCTTCCTCGACCGGTCGGAGGACGCCATCACATTCGGCCCGCGAGGATCACCCGAACCGCATCCCCAACCGGGCCGCACCCGCTAGTGGTCGACCCGGTCATCGTGAACGCACGATTCTCGAAGGTCCCGATGGATGGAGGCGGCAGCCTCAACATCCTCTACGCGCACACGCCGCGCCCGTTGGGGATCGGGTTGGACCCCGCCCGCGGCCCGGAACACGATGCCGTTCCATGGCGTCGCGCCGGGGCAAGCGCGTCCGGCCCCTCGGGCGGATCGACTCGCCCGTCCGGTTCGGCACGGCGGACAACTACCTCAAGGAGACACTCACCTTCGAGGTGGTAGGGTTCGGGGGCGCGTACCACGCCATACTTGGGCAGCCTCGCTACGCCAAGTTCATGGCAATCCCCAACTACACCTACCTTAAGATGAAGATGCGGGGCCCAACGGTGTCATCACCGTGGGCTCATCCATCGAGCACACCTTCGACCGCGACGTCGAGTGCGTGGAGCACGCGAGAGGCTCTAGCGCCGGACGAAGCACCGGTAGCCAACATAGAGAAGTTGGTCAACGAGGACCTCGGCTCCACCGCCAAGCATGCGGCGGCTTCGAGGCCGCCGAGCGGACCAAGGAAGTGCCCCTCGACCCCGCCGCCCCCGAGGGCAAGGCGTTGAGGGTCGGCTCTACCCTCGACCCGAAATAGGAAGTGGTGCGCGTCGACTTTCTTCGCGCCAACACCGACATCTTCGCGTGGAGCCCCTCGGACATGCCAGGCATCCCGAGGGAGGTCGCGGAGCACTCCCTTGACATCCTACCTCACTCCCGCGCCGTGCAGCAACGGCTCCGCCGCTTCGACGAAGAGCGGTGGCGGGCGATCGGAGCGGAGCTGCGAAAGCTCCTTGAGGCTGGGTTTATCAAGGAAGTGTTCCACCCTACGTGGCTGACTAACCCTGTACTAGTGAAGAAAAAGAATGGGAAGTGGCGGATGTGTGTAGACTACACTAGTCTTAATAAAGCATGTCCTAAAGTTCCTTTTCCTTTGCCACGTATTGATCAGATCGTTCATTCGACCGCTGGGTGCGAACTACTCTGCTTCCTTGATGCCTAATCCGGGTACCACCAAATAAAAATGAAGGAGTCCGACCAGCTCGCGACTTCATTCATCACGCCGTTCGGGGTGTAATGCTACGTCACGATGCCATTCGGCCTCCGAAACGTGGGTGCAACGTACCAGCGGTGTATGCAGCACGTCTTCGGAGACCACATCGGGCAAACCGTTGAGGCATATGTGGACGACATAGTCGTGAAAACCAGGAAGGCGGACGACCTAGTTAGCGACCTCAACATTGCGTTCGGCTGCCTACGAGCCAACGGGGTAAAATTGAACCCCGAAAAATGTGTCTTTGGCGTGCCGCGGGGCATGCTTCTAGGATACATTGTCTCCCGGGGCCGAGGCATCGAGGCCAACCCCGAAAAGGTTGCGGCCCTTGAGCGGATGGGTCCGATTCGGGACCTCAAAGGGGTTCAAAGGGTGCCGGGTGCCTTGCCGCCTTGAGCCGCTTCATCTCGCGGCTCGGCGAGAAGGGCCTCGCCCCTCTATCGACTCCTCAAAAAGCACGAGCGTTTCTCCCGGACCGCGAGGCCCAGGAGGCACTTGATAAGCTAAAGGCGTCCCTCACTCACGCCCCGATCCTTACACCGCCGCAAGACGGCGAGCCTCTGTACCTCTACGTGGCCGCGACCACCCGGGTGGTCGGCGTCGTGATCGTAGTAGAGCGCACGGAGGAAGGCCACGCCTTGCCGGTTCGGTGGCGGTGTACTACATCAGCGAGGTCTTGTCCGACACCAAGACGCGCTACCCACAAGTCCGAAAAGTCGCTCTACACAGTGGTTCTCGCACGGCGCAAGCTTCGCCACTACTTCGAGGCCCATCCTGTCACGGTGGTTTCTTCCTTCCCATTAGGGGAAATCATCCGCAACCCAGATGCGGCAGGCAGGATTGCCAAGTGGTCGGCGGAGCTGATGGGTGAAACACTCGCCTACGCCCCGCGCAAGGCCATCAAGTCCCAAATCTTGGCGGATTTCATCACCGAGTGGACGGACACGCAATTGCCGCCGCCACAGATCCAGGCGGAATGCTGGACCCTGTACTTCGACGGCTCAGTGATGAAGACAGGGGCGGGTGCGGGCCTGCTCTTCGTGTCACCCCTCGGGGAGCACATGTGGTGCGCTGTGTGCCTTCACTTCCTCACATCGAACAATATGGCTGAGTACGAGGCCCCGCTTTGCGGCCTCAAGATCGCCATTGAGATAGGCGTCAAGCGGCTCGACGTGAGGGGGGATTCGCGGCTTGTGATTGACCAAGTCATGAAAAACGCGAGCTGCCACGACGACAAGATGGAGGTGTACCGCAAGGCCGTGCGAGCCCTCGAGGACAAGTTTTACGGACATTGAGCTCAACCATGTGCCCCGGCGGTACAACGAGGAGGCGGATGAACTCACCAAGATCGTGTCGGGGCGGATCACCGTCCCCCCGAACGTCTTCGCTCGAGATGTCGCCCAACCATCCGTCGCCCTCGAGCCGCACCCCTCGAAGTGCACGGAACCCTCGGGGCTCCCTCGAACCCAACGGGCGCGGAGCCCATGGATGAGGACCCCTCGAACGAGGCATTCGTGCTCTCCCTCCTCGAGGGGTATGGCGCCGATGAGGCCGAAGCCATGGACGTCGAGCCGCGCTCCCGGCGGGGCGGACCGGCGCGACAAATACATCGCCCGGATGGACCGAGGGGAACTCCCCTCGGACCGGTCCGAGGCCAGGCGCATCGCCAGGATGGCCAAATCCTTCGCCCTCATCGACAGCGAGCCGTACAAGCGCGCGCCCCCCGCATCCTGCGCAGCGATGCGTGCCCATCCCCCGGGGCGCGAGCTCCTCCGGCATACACGCGGGTGTCCGCGGCCACTATGCCGCTCCCCGCACCCTCGTGGGCAACGCGTTCGCGGGGCTTTTACCGGCCCACCACGGTCGCCGACGCCGCCGAGATCGTACGCACCCGCGAAGGGTGCCGTTCTACGCCCGCAAATCCAACCTCCCCGCGCACGTCCCGGACCATCCCCATCACATGGCCTTTCGCCGTGTGAGGGCCGGATATCGTCGGGCCCTTGCGAGAAAGCGCCGGGGGCTACACCCACCCGTTGGTCGCGATCGACAAATTCTCCAAGTGGGTGGAGGTGCGCCCCATTACAAATCTCGGGACGGAGCGGGCGGTGACGTTCTTCACCGACATTGTTTATCGGTTTGGAGTGCCGAACTCCATCATCACCGACAATGGGTCCCAATTCACGGGCGGGAAGTTCCCGGAGTTTTGCGACAAGTTCCACATCCGTGTGGATCGGGCAGCCGTGGCGGACCCACAAACCAACAAGCCAAGTGGAGCATGCCAACGGCATGATTCTACAAGGCCTCAAGCCCAGAATCTTCGACCAGCTGAACAAGTCTGGCCGAAAATAGCTCCAGGAGCTTCCCGCGGTCGTGTGGAGCCTCAGGACCACCCCAAGCAGAGCCACCGGGTTCACCCCGTTCTTTCTAGTCCATGGTGCGGAGGTCGTCCTCCCCACGGACTTAGAATACGGATCGCCCAGAGTACGAGGTTACGATAAAGATGCCAACCAGCGGGCTCGCGAGGACTCGCTGGACCAGTTGGACGAAGTATGCCTCGTGGCCCTGATGCACTCCGCAAGATATCAGCAATCCCTAAGGCGCTACCAGGCTCGAAAGGTGCGCCGGCGGGACTTCAGCGAAGGGGACTTGGTCCTAAGGCTACGCCAAGACAACCGAGGACGCCACAAGTTATCACCCCCATGGGAGGGACCCTACGTTGTGGTGAAGGTGCTCAAGCCTGGCACATGCAAACTAGCCAACGAGGACGGCGAGGAACTCACCAACGCTTGGAACATCCAGCAGCTACGTCGCCTCTACCCTTAGCTAAGATTTCCAAGTCTTTTGTTGTCAATTACACACCCAACACCCCAGTTGGCAATGAAAATGTAAATAGCAACAAGTCAATAAAGTCAAAGGGCAACTCGGCTTTCCCCTGAAACCCAAGTCACCCTCGGGGGCTACTACGGGGGGCACCCCCCCCCAAAAAATGGTCCCATTTTTTCGCAAAATCTAACTTGTGATCGCGCCAAGTATGTTTCGACCGAAGCCTCAAGCGAACCAAGGCAGGGCGTGGACGGTCACGCGGGAAGGACGCGCGAGTCAGAGATAGCCTACGCCTCCGCGAGGATACGGCCCTTCTCTCTTGCCTCCGGCCCAGCGGACCGCTCACGAAATCGAACTCTCCCAACCCGAATTCGCACGAGCAAAGGGGAAAAACGAAAGGCGCGACAAATAAAAGACATCACTTAAATTTACAAGTATTCGAACAACTCCATAAGTTTTACTTGTTTATTTATATGGTCGCAAGGCCCGGATAAACAAAAATGGGCCATGTGCCCGCCGATCTTCGGGACCCGAGGCTCGTCGCCGTCGGCGGCGTCCGGGAACGAGAACTTCGAGAACGCCTCGGTGAGCGCCTCCGCGGCATCGGCGGCGAGCGCGTCTGCTCGCTCCATCGCCGCCTCGTCCTCGACACCTTCGGGATGACGTAGCCCGATGCCACGGCCTCGAGGTTCACCTCGTAGTGGGAGCGCACCACGCCGAGGGCCTTCGGACACCTAGGTGGAGTGCGCGGCGCATGCGCCTAGAGACATGCCCGCCGAGGGCGCGCGGACGGGCGGCCGGCCGAGCTTCCGGCTTGCGCCTCGTCCTCTTCGACGGCCGGCGGGGTCTCGAGGGGCGTAGCACGCGGCTCCACCGGTTCTGCTCGGAGGAGTTGTAGGCGGCTCCGCAGCGTCTCCGCCCGATTGGTCGCGTGCCCCGGCGCGGTGCGCGAGCTCGAACGTCACAAACGAATGAGATCAAGAGAGGAATGCACCCCCGAAGGGAAAACCACCAAAACAAGAAACAAAGCGGCGACTTACCTTCAACCTGCTTCTTCTCCACCTCGAGAGCGCGGCGCTCAGCCTCGACCGCCTGCCGCAAGTTGACGACCGTGGTGCCCTGCTCCTCGAGGGACGCGTTGCGGTCCGCGTTCGAGATGCTGAGGGCTATCAGCTCCCTGTCGAGCCTCGAGACCTCGGCATCCCGCTCCTCCGGCCACTTCGTGCCCCCTCGAGAGCGGTGCACTCCGCTCGAGCACCGACCGGGTGTCGGCAAGGGCGGCACGCTCCTACCGGAGCCGGCCCTCGGCCTCCCGGCGGGCGGCACGCTCCTTCGGGAGCTGCTCCTCCGTTGTGGCGACCGCGGCGACCTTAGCGGCGAGGGCGGCCTTCAACTCGTCGGCCTCCTTGGCCTTCCTCGCTCGGCTTCGCGCGCCCTCTCCTCGGCCGGCCGTGCCGGGACCGCGCCTCCGGAGCCACGTGCGAGCTCCGGTTCTCGGCCGGACGGTCCCCACCTCCGCCTCCCAGTCGGACGCCACAATGCGCACCTTCTCTAGATCCCCCTCACCGCTGCAGCGCCTCATCCCGATCGATGAGGGCTGTGCAAATCCGCTCGATGGCGGGGGGGACGCGCCGCGGCTCGCCCCTCGTGCTCCAAGAGCCGGTCACGCGGGGCCTCCGCCCGTACGACGGCCCGGCCGTCTTGGGTCCTCAGGGCCTCCGCGAGGGCGTCGAGGGCGTCATGCTGCTCCCGGAGCTGGCGGAGCTCGGCACTCATTTGGTCGAAGGTGCCGTACTTATCGCGGGCGCGGTGCTCGAGCTCCTGCCGCCAACAGACCGAAACCAGTAAGCGTCGCGCCGCGAGAAATAGGCACGGAAACGACGAAATCGGAGAAACAAGCGACTGCATCTCACCTAGAAAACGCGCCATGCTGGGCCGCCGTGGATCCGCAGCGCCTCGTTCAGCGCTCGGTTGAGCGAAGCGCCGTGATCACGGAGCTCCTCCCACAGCTGCTGCTCCTCCTGGGCGTCGGCAAAGTGGGAGGGCGGCTCGTCAGCGCGCTCCTCGCCCGAAGTAGGGGGCGGCGCGGGAAGAGGAAGCCTCGGCGCGGTGCCTCCGCCCCCGGCCACCATGTGGCCGTCCCACCTTCTAACAAGCGCCCCCGCCCGGGGCTCGGGGGGGCGGCGTGGGCGGAGGCTTGCCCACCGGTCCCCACCCGGCGGCGGGACGTCGTCATCCCGGATTTCCACCGCCGTCGCCCGAGAGCCGCCGGCGAGGGCGGGCTCTCGCCGCGCCTCCACGACCACTTCCGACCGCGCCTCCGTGGCCACGGGCCCTTCTCGCTGCGGCGCGCGGCCGCCGCCTCCCGGCCGTGTCTCGGCGGCGCGGCGGCACCGAACGGCTCTCCACGGCGACGCCGGCCGGCAATGCCACTACAACCGCGCCGCCGGCCGTACCTCCGCCTCCCCGCCGCGCCTCCGTCGCGGCCGTCGCTGCTGCACTTCCGCCACGGCCGGCGCCGCCGTGCCTCCGCAACCGCCGGCTGCGGCCCGGTGGGTGATGTCACCGGCCGTGGCCTCGAGGCCTCGCCCGCGCCTTGCGAGCTCCCGCTCGCCGGCCGGCCGCCACGCTCGCCCCCACCCGCGGCGCCCTTGACGAACGCCGCGGGGTTGGGATGGACGCATCCGCCCTCGGCACCTTGGCGGTGCGAGGGGGAGGCACGGTTGGCACCGCCCCGTGGACACGGAAACAAACGCGTCAAGTTCCGCGCCCGACGGGCACGCAACCCCTCGAAAGATAACTCCTTACCTCAAGGAGGAGAAGGCGCGCTTCCACTTCCTCGAGGTCCCCCGCCGACGTTGCGGGCACGGCGCGCACGGCCGCCGCCGCACCTCCAACCATTTCCACCACGCGTGTGGGCCCCGCCTCCGCCGCGCGCGCGGACGCCTCGGGAGGCGCGCGGCGGGTGCCTCCGCGGCCGCGCCGCCTCTCGTCGTCGCCCGCCGCGGTGGCGGGCGCCTCTGCGGACTCGAATTGGGCCTTCCACATGTCCAAATCGAAGGTATCGTCGTTGCCTACAACTTTGGTAGTCAAACATTTGACATTAGAGGCCGTTTAAGTCTGCGAATCCGCATCGAAAGATCATCTTGTCCCGGGTTGTGAGAATATCTCTCGGGCTGAGTTGATCTCGTTGGTGAACATCCAAGTTACCGGAGTTTTACATGTTGATGATTCAGTCCTTGGATCATTTGGAGTCGTGTTCACTTCATGTATTAACTTGTGACGGGCTTCATGATCTTCTCATAAAGTGCTTGATGAACATTACCCGAAAGTACCATCTTTAACGTTATTTTCCCGCATAAACAATAACCTCCAAAATCGACATGCAAGTGTGAACTTGATACCTCCGGGGGGGTTAGTACCATTAGTTAGGATATCAAATACGTGCAAATGTTGATGGTAAACTCATAGCTAGGTGTACCAAAATCGACCGCCAACACCATGCCTTGTGGAGCATGCAAAAAATGTTTATTTGGAAATCAAATCGAATCATCGATAATTTGTTGGTTTGAGCCCCACAACTATATATTGGCGGGTTTGGCCTCAAAATGAGGGGTGTTGAGTTGAAGGGTTCATGGGTCATGGAAGATAATGCACCGAAATCGACATGAAAAAGTTGAACGATTTTACGTCTAGTAATAATTCACTATTCCAAAAAGAGTCACTACAAACAAGTTGTTTAGAATGATGGTGTCAAACACTAATAATATTGCAATAATGCATACGGCTATACCGACTTTTGACAAGAAGCCCTCCGGAACCAATACTTGCAAAATCATTTTCTCTTTTTGATAAAAAAGTGGTGAATAAGTAATTTGAAAAAGCGGCAACAACATATAAAACCAACTGTGATATCTTTTGAGTGGTTTGGAAACAATGTCAATGGTTCACACTTGTTGTCCCCCGTGGTGTTAGTTTTTTCCATGGGAGTGAATTTCGGGGGCTAGTCACTAAAAATTCCCCTCAATAGAAAATCATAAACATAGTGACGAGCCCTAGCATATAGAGATGATCATCTGGTTGCAATCTTGTTTTGTCCCTCCTCTATAGTGATAGCTAGTTGCATGTGGTCACCATCTTAATGTCCATGTTGATCGACCGGGTTAAATTTCGAATTGTATAGTGAAGTCGGGTTCGTGGGGTTTCTCAACTAGTAGAATGTTGAGATCCAATTTAATTGAAATATCCCGAGGTGTTGTCTCCCTAAAGGTGAAAGCTGTGTGAATTAATTAGAAAAAAATGGATTTTCACAAACTTGCCAATCTAAGTAAAACTTTTGGCCAATCGTGGAAGCGATCGGTATAAACACACTTCATCTATGACATTATATACAAGACTAGTCTATTTATTATTACCGGATTCACAAAGTTTTTGTGTTTTCCATTTTACTTTTGAACCACTTTATTTGTTTTGAGTTTGCATGACCTATCCGATGCGGGATCATTTTTCTCATTAAAGTATGCCAACAATGTATATCTTATTATGTACTTATTAGTGATTTTGTGCTCTTATGTATATATATTTGTATCACCTAAAATTGACATCATAGCTACCTAATACTCAATCCATCCAAAACTTTAGGTCATTTTGGCGTCTTTAGATTCATAGATTTCCCTATATAGCTAGAGATGACATATATTAATGTGAATGACAAAAGTTTTGAATATATAAATATATATGAAATTGACCTACAAATTGGGACATAGGGAGTACGATGTTCGATGAAGATAGAGTATGTAAGACTTGAGGTTCCAAGACTTTATTATACACCGTCCAAAATTTTATAGTTTGCTTCTATAGAAATGCAATGGCATGAATTTTATATTGGACATGGTATATCCAAGAAAATATGGTTGTCGGCTTGTTCATGATCTTCATTAATTACAAACTAATGAGTTCAATTTCTTATTAATAGAACAAGTTGCCATTTAGTTTCAGTTTACAAACATAATGCTTCATGAATAAGATGGGAAAAAGCACCATGTTTTCTCCATGATATGGAATTTTAAAGTCCACGAGAAGTACTTGATAAACAACTTCTCTATAGCACGAGCCAAGGAGTAAATAACTCATTTCCTTCAAAAACAACTCAATAATGGAGAGTAATAACAATCAATGGAAGAGGATCACATATCTATTTTTGTTGTGTTTTTCTTAACCATGAGGGTACAACCTTGAAAGTTTTTGTAGTTTTCCATGTTTCTCGTGTGAGTAATTATAGAAAATTGGCTCTATTATTTTATCCTTCGGCGTAATGAAGGCTCATTCGTAGAAACAATAATATATAGTGAGGGACGGGGGACAGCCAAAATCTCTTGCGTTCATTGCTTTAGGAGTCTCGGATGTGAAATGTCGGTTGTGAATTATAACATCATTGTGCGCCGGGCAAGCATTTGGGTATTCGATACAACAAAAATTATTGAACGTGCGAACATTAAGTCCACATGAAAAATATGAATCCATGTGATTAGTATGTTGCCATTACGGCTTTTGATTTTTGTTTCGAGGCACTCCACCCTTGGAATTAATCCAAGCTAAGAATGAAAAACGAGACACGAGAAATAAATATGTAGATCCATCAATCTACATGTGGATATATAGACACAAACACATACACAAACACAAACAATCGACCCGCCGGCTTACGTAGCGGCGGAAATGTTCATGGTCTCTACATGCTCGATGGTCGAGTTGTTGAGGTTCATGAAGCCGGCACCTTGCCGCTAGTCGGTTCAATCCGAATGGGGACACCACGAGCCGCGTCTTTCGCTATGCCCTTCGCGGCGGATGGAGGGAGCGAGGTCATCGGTGGTGATAGTGATCATGCCACCACCCTCGATAGGCGCCTGCGGATGGAAACTACGCTATCCCTACCCGTCAACAAGGACTTTGCGGCGGAAGCGGGGAGCGGGTCGTCGGTGGTGATTGGGACCATGCCGTCACCCGATAGGAGTTTCCTAGGGGCTGCTGCCTTAAACACGTTAGTTGTTGCCACGAAGCGATCGTCGCCATGAAGGTTATGATGAAGAGGGTTGTGGCGACAGTCTTGCTCTGGGCCATTGTTATTTGATAGTGTCGATCCTAAATGGTGAATGTGTGGTTGTGTTGTGTGTCGAGAGAGAAGGACATATATGACATTTATATACAGGGTACCATTTAAAAATGTGAGGCCACGAGAGCTTCACGGGGCAACGTACGGTGCTACTGAAGGACATCCTGACCTCTACCTCATTGTGTGTTCGTCCTTCCGATTGTTTGGTTCCAAAATAGAGATTCTATATATGGCAAAGCGTGCACAATTGTATATACTGAGCTAGCTAACACCCTATGTCAAAACTTGTTTATTACATGTATGTACACCTAAATTATGAATGAGAATATGTAATACATATTACTTCTAAACATACTTTATGTGAAATTTTGGAATAGTTGGAAAAAATGAGAGCCGCCCATCTTGAGAAATATAACATTAGAAATCGAAACAAAGGAAGTACACCAAAGTACCCACAAATACCGATGGTTCATTTAAACTCTTGTAAAACAACTCATAATTTAAGACTTTGTACTTTGGTTAGAAATTAGGAAATGATTCTTCAAATCAATATAGACATAAGAATGGTGTCCGATTTCATAACAAATCTTATGATATCAACTTTGCATAGTGATCATATGCAATTTATATCTTGTTGGTGAAAAATAATTTTTAAACAACATATTTGGAGTAGGGGGAAGTAGCATGGTGGTATGATTGGTCTAATTACACTTGAGAATAAATAAATGCAAGGACAATTAGATAGAATGTCCAATAATCATGTGTCCGGCAACTAGTGTTTGGGTGGTGAAGGGCTAACAAAGCTTGGGCACAAAGAACAATGTGGTGGTGAAACCAAAATAATAGTTTATAATGCCAATAAACCATGGGTTCATTAAGAGCATGTAGAGACATGACCCGGATGGAATGTCCTTTCCGAATCGAGAGTGTAGTTCATATCTAAGTGGATGATGATAGCAAGTTTGAGTAGGTGACTCATCGGGTTTAGCAAAAGAATCAAAAGATGTTTGGGGCATCAAGGAGCCATGCCTTGTGGAGCATGCAAAAAATGTTTATTTGGAACTCAAATCGAATCATCGACAATTTATCGGTTTGAGCCTCACAACTAGATATTGGCGGGTTTGGCCTCAAAATGAGGGGCGTTGAGTTGAAGGGTGGTGGGTCATGGAAGATAATGCACGAACTTACATTAAAAAGTTGAACTAATAATTTATTCCAAAAAGGGTCACTACAAACAAGTTGTTCGGAATGATGGTGCAAAACACCGGTGTGACAATAAAACATACGACTATCTCGACTTATGACAAGAAGTCCTCCAATACCAATACTTGCAAAATCATTGTTTCTTTTTGTTAAAAAAGATGGTGAATAAGTAATTTGAAAAACTCGCAACAACATATAAAACCAACTCGTGATATAAAAATTCCCCTTAATAGAAAATCATAAACTTAGTGGCGAGCCCCAACATATAGAGATGATCACCTAGTTGCAATCTTGTTTTGTCCCTCCTCTCTAGGGATAGCTAGTTGCATGTGATCACCATCTTAATGTCGGTTGATCGACCCATGTTAAATTTCAAATTGTATAGTGAAGTCGGGTTCATGGGGTTTCTCAACTAGTAGAATGTTGAGATCCAATTTAATTGAAATATCCCGAGGTGTTGTCTCCCGAAAGGTGAAAGCTGTGTTGATTAACAAGAAAAAAATGGATTTTCACAAACTTGCCAATCTAAGTAAAACTTTTGGCCGATCCGGAAGAGATCGGTATAAGCACACTTCATCTATGACATTATATACAAGACTAGTCTATTTATTATTACCGGATTCACAAAGTTTTTGTGTTTTCCATTTTAGTTTAGAACCACTTTGTTTGTTTTGAGTTTGCATGACCTATCGGATGCGGGATCATTTTTCTCATTAAGGTATGCCAACAATGTATATCTTATTATGTACTTATTAGTGATTTTGTGCTCTTACGTATATATATATTTGTATCACCCGAAATTGACATCATAGCTACCTAATACTCCATCCATCCAAAATTTTAGGTCATTTTGGTGTTTTTAGATTCATAGATTATCCTATATAGCTAGAGATGACATATATCAATGTGAATGTCAAAAGTTATGAAGATATAAATATATAAAAAAATGACCTACAAATTGGGACGAGAGGGAGTACGATTTTCGGATGAAGATAGAGTATGTGAGACTTGAGGTTCCAAGACTTTATTATACACCGTCCAAAATTTTATAGTTTGCTTCTATAGAAATGCAATGGCATGAATTTTATTTTGGACAAGGTATATCCAAGAGAATATGGTTGTCCGCTTGTTCATGATCTTCATTACCAACTAATGAGTTCAATTTCTTATTAATAGAACAAGTTTCCATTTAGTTTTAGTTTACAAACATAATGCTTCATGAATAAGATTGAAAAAAGTACCATGACTTGTTCTCTCCATGATATATATTTTTAAAGTACACGAGAAGTACTTGATAGGCAACTTCTCTATAGCACGAGGCCAAGGAGTAAGTAACTCATTTCCTTCAAAAACAACTCAATAATGGAGAGTAATAAAAATCAATGGAAGAGGATCACATATCTATTTTTGTTGTGTTTTTTCTTAACCATGACCATACAACCTTTAAAGTTTTTGTAGTTTTCCATGTTTCTCGTGTGGGTAATTATAGGAAATTGGCTCTATTATTTTATCCTTCGGCAGTAATGAAGGCTCATTCTTGAGGAACAACATTATACGGTGAGGGACGGGGACTACCAAAATCTCTTGCTTTCGGTCCTTTAGGAGTCTCGGATGTGAAATGTTAGTTGTGAATTATAACATCATTGTGCACGTGGCAAGAATTTGGGTATTCAATACAACAACAATCATTGAACATGCGAACATTAAGTCCACATGAAAAATATGAATCCATGTGATTAGTATCTATTTCCATTACAACTTTTGATTTTTGTTTGAGGCACTCCACCCTTGGAATTAGTCCAAGTTCGGAATGAAAAACGAGACACGACAAATAAATATGTAGATCCATCAATCTACATGTGGATATATAGACACAAACACATACACATACACATACACATACACATACACATACACATACACATACACATACACATACACATACACATACACATACACATACACATACACATACACATACAACCGACCCGCCGGCTTACATAGCGGCGGAATGTTCATGGTCTCTACATGCCGGACGACCGAGTTGTTGAGGTTCATGAAGGCGGCACCTTGCCGCCGGTGCGTTCAATCCGAATGGGGACACCGCGAGCCGCTTCTTTCGCTATGGCCTTCGCGGCGGACGGAGGGAGCGGGTCATCGGTGGTGACGGTTATCATGCCATCACCCTCGATAGGCGCCTGCGGATGGAAACTACGCCGGCCCTACCCGTCGTCAAGGACTTTGCGACGGAAGCGGCGGTGCGGGTCGTCGGTGGTGATTGGGACCATGCCGTCACCCGGTAGGAGTTTCCTAGGGGCTGCGGCCTTAAACACGTTAGGCTGTTGCCACGAAGCGGCCGCCGCCACGAAGGCTATGATGAAGAGGGTTGTGGCGACAGGTCTTGCTCTGGGCCATTGTTATTTGATAGTGTCGACCGTTGACGGTGAAAATCCGTCAACCTAGCCATGAGTTTACCTTCGGTGTTGGCATGAGTTTTATACTTTATCCATTGGTACTAACCCCCGTGGTATAACAAGTTCACGTGTGCATGTCGTTTTTGGAGTTTAATGTTTATGCGGGGATTTAGTGTTGAATGCAAGACTTTCGGGATAAGTTCATCAAGCACCTCATGACAAGACCTTGAAGCCCCGAACAAGTCATGCAATGAAGCAAAACTAACTCCAAGAAGCGGGGGACTTGATCCGAGAAGACGACATACTCCGGGGACCCGACCGGAAAAGTGCTTCGAATCTTCCAAGACAAGGAGTTGAGTCCAATTCGGAGAGAAACCGACGACATGGACCCGTATGCGAAGGGGGAAGCATCCGGGAAGCAAGGGAACCGACCTCGGGCAAAGGAGCCCGCGGGGGTGGGCCTAAATGGGCCCGGGCCGCCGGCGGCCCGATCCGGTCGGCCCGAGCCCATTTAGGGCCCAAATGCGTCGTCCTTTGCCCTAGCCGCCAATCGGGCTATTTATAGTCCCCCGACCGAGAGCCACGCGAGAGAAGATTTCGTCTTCGGCCGCCGAGAAGCGAGAGAAGAGAGGGACACCATCTAGGAGAGGAGAGGGTCGAGCTAGTTGACTAGGGTTTCCCTAGCCGACGTGGGAACCTTGCACGGAAGACCACGTCGGAGTTCCGGAGCTAGAAGCAAGATCAAGGAAGGATCCCGGTGGTGATCTTGTGTATGTATCATTGTTATAGTTGAATTATCAAGTTGAATCTTTTCTCGGCGATCAAGTGTTTCCTCAAAGATTTCGTTTTTCGATCGGATTTGCTTATTTCAATTCTATTCTCGAGATAGATTACATAGGGTGTTCTTGTAGCGGTGGCTAGAGGTACACGCCGGATCCTCCGAAAGAATCTCGACTTGTCTTTTGACTCGCCCTAAGCTCCCCGCATGAATAGGGATACGTTGTGACGAACGGGGGTCTCGAAAGGCGGATGTTTTCGGATTTGGACGGGAAACCACGATTTAAAGAGGCTCTTATTAAGATTCGATTTGCTACTTCTTCTTTTGCTTGGAACTTCAACAAAAGGCTTACCCCGATCCCTCTAGATCGGTTTATCTACCCAATCTTACTTTGTTTTCTCCGGTTTTTAGTAGATTAGATTCGTTTTGTGTCTTTTACTTAGATGCATTAGGTCTTTTATCGATTATTGAAGATTACTTGGCTTTAATAGATTAATTCTTGCGTCACACATTTGTTCCACGGATTCGATACCTTGGGTTCACCACTCGAGGGAAGAAGGGTCCCTTGACTACGACGGGAGACTTGTACGCTTGCGAGTCACGAACGAACTTTGATACAATTATTAACCGTCAACAAGCCCCTTTTTTACGGCGCCGTTGCCGGGGAACAAGTGATCAAGATTTGATTTTTTATTGCTTTTTTTGTAATTTTCAGTACTGATTTTGTTTTATTTTTGCATCTAATAAATTTCGATCATCCCCGAAATACATCTAATCTAGTTTGTCTAACTCTAGTCTTTATAGATTTGTTTTGTTTTCTAGTTTCTTTTGCATATTTTGTTTATTGCTAACCCTAACAGGAGATGGACGGCTACCTCTCCAACAAACCCAATAATTTTGTGGATGATCCAGAAAAACTTTACAGGCTAAGGAGACGCGAAGCACATCAAGCTAAAAAGCTGGATTTTGTAGATTCGGAGTCGGAAGACGAAGGATCGCGAGAATCTCCGGAGAATTCACCACCTCAAAGTCCGCGGGAGAACCGACGTCCACCAATGGGTGACCAACCACCGGAAGAACGCAAGATTGGGGAGCTATGCACCCCAGACATCATCGACCTACCAATCTTGAACCTCGACGAGATCGGAAGACCGTTCGAGATCAAGACCTCAACAATCCGCATGGTGCAACATTCACCCTTCACCGGCAAAGAGGATCCGAACCTTCACCTCCAAGCATTCATTCAACTATGTCAGACTTTCAATATGGAGGGGGTGACTCAAGATCAAATGAGGGCAAGGCTTTTTCCGTTTTCACTACTCGGGAAGGCGTTGCAATGGTTCCACTCTCAACCGGCGGAGACGGTGCAAAATTGGAACACGTTGATGAAGGCTTTCATGAAGGAATACTACTCGCCGGGTAAAACTCAAAGCTTGCGTAATAAGATTGCCACCTTTGTTCAATATCCTACGAAACTATCTCGGAGGCATTCGAGCGCTTCAACGAGTACACCGGGCGGTTCCACATCACAAGTTCCCGAAAGAAGACCTCGTGCAAAAGTTCTATCAAGGACTCACCATGGCGTCAAGGACGATCATCGATGCATCGGCGGGAGGATCTATCATCGAGCTTACACCGACGGAAGCTTTCACGCTATTCAAGAAGGTCGCGGATAATGACACGTGGGTGTCATCCGGCACCTACACCCGGCTCAACCTATGGGGAACGTCAAAGGAATCTTGCAAGTGGAGAAGGAAGACATACTTGAAGGCAAGATCGACTCGCTCATGAGGAGGTTGGAGAAGATGGAGATAGAAAAGAAAGAGGCTCAAGACTTGAAGGCCGCCGAAGCAAGGTCCACATGCGAAGAATGTGGAGAGTATGGCCATGTCCGCAAAGATTGTCCGGAGGAAGCGAAAGTGCTCGACTACATGAGGAAGGGAGAATTGCCGAACTTCCGCTACGGGCAAGGTAGGCCTCAATTTAATGCAAGCTCATCTATTCCTAACGCGGTTCCACTTCGGATACAATTGAAGGAGTTCATGGATGAGCAAGCTAAGATCAACAAGGACACCGTCACCAAGTTCAAGACCATAGACAAGGTGTTGGAGAACATCGATAGCAAAGTGACGGAGGTCGGAAGTTCCAATCATCAAGTGCTCAACATGATGAAGATGCTCGAGACGCAAGTTGGACAACTTGCGGGGCGCCTCACTAATGATGAAGGGAAGCTTCGGGGCAACCCAAATGTCCCGAATCGGCGAAGGCCATTCAAACGCGTTCGAGGAAGGAGACCGAAGATCCGGAACGTACCGCGGGAGCAAGGAAGCCGAAACCGTCCACCGAGGTGGAAGGAGGCTGCTAAAGAGAAGGTTACGGGGATCGTCACCGAGGAACCCGAATTCGAGATGCGGAAGATGACACGAGGATACCGCAACTCAAGCCACGCTACTTCCGAGGTAAACTTGACAACCACTTTGAGAAGTTTGTGGAAGTTGTGCGTAGACTTAGCATCAACATGCCGTTACTAGATGCCCTACAAGTACCTACATATTCTCGTTACTTTAAAGACATACTTGCAAATAAATATGAGATAGCAACACTCGGGGTAGATCATGTCAAGATGTCCGAGGAGTGTAGTGCGGCTATTGCTTATGGGCTAGAGAAGCAAAAAGACCCGGGTGCCCTACAATTCCATGTTCGGTTGGTTCTTTCAACTTCGAGAAGGCGTTATGCGACCTTGGAGCTAGTGTGAGTGTCATGCCGAGGGATGTGTTCGAGAAGTTACGCCTACCGATGGAGCCTACGGGAATATGTTTGGAGGCGGGTGACAACTCCATTCGCTATCCCTTGGGCATTGCGAAGATGTACCCGTGAAGATTGGACACGACTTCATCCCCGTCGACTTCGTTGTGCTTGAGATGGGAGAGAGGGAGAAGCCGCCGCTCATCCTAGGGAGGCCGTTCCTCAAGACCGTGGGAGCAACTATTGATGTTGGCAAGGGGGGAGATCATGTTCGATATCAACGGAGAAAGGAGTTCCTTCAAGTTCCGTCCAAGGATTGAGGCATGCAACATGATTGGAGTGAAGGGAGAACCAAAACAAACGGAGGGGCTGAAAAAGAAGAAGGAGCCGAAAAAAGTGAACGTAACGAAAATTAAAGAAGGTGTTGCATCCGTCAAGACAAAGGAAGAGAAGCCGCACTGTGAAGACCAAAAAAATGACTAAGCCGGCCAAGCCAAAAGACAAGCACGCGCCCAAGATGGTGCGGAAGTGGGTACCCAAGATTGCAACGCCCGCAAAGAGCGTTGATCCGGAGTAATCAAGTGAAGAAGTCTAGCTATAGACTATAAACGAAGCGCTAGGCGGGAGGCAACCCGTTTCGTCAAGTCAAGTCAAGAATAAGCTACGGGAGGACAACCCGATTCCGGGTTTTTCGAGTATTTTTCATAATTTAGTTTTTGAGTTCTACTACGCAAAGACATTAGACTTAGAAGTGGTTGAACAATATTAGAGACATAATTCTTGATTGAATGTTTGCTTTATCATAAACCCTTTGCATGAACCCTCCTATGTGCTTGTTTGATTCTTTTCTTTTCGAGAAACCCCCCAACCAAATAATTTCAGAACCTTAACTCAACCTTTCACCCTCATTATGGTGCTGAGGTTGACTTATTTTTCATGCTAAAACCACACGAGTAGAGCCACGATTTATATTCAAGTGTTATAAAAATTCAGCACGTGGTAGGACTCGCGTGAACCTAGAAATCAGCTTTTGGTTGGTTTTAAAAATCTTTATCCTTGGTTTCTTTAGGATTAGAATTTTTCTAAGCCTATTCTAATTTTGTTCTGTTCAAAATCTTTCTTATTTAGCCAAAATTAGAACCTAAACCTATGCCCCCATGATCAAGCCGGGAAAACGTTCGCTCTCAACCGATGAAAGCAGACTTTACCGGTAAGACCAAAATCGACGTAGTCGAAAAATATTTTCGACTTACATCTGTTTTTAATGGTTTAAAAACTTCTCTAAAATTATGCTCAAGCTCTTGCATGGCTCTGAAAAATATTTTAAAATTCGAATTAGAGGAGTGCTTAACCTTAAACACACCTAAATGGAGGCAATCAAGTTTGAATTAATCATGCATGCACCATTGGATTCCCTTTTATCAACTTTCACCAATTCCACATGCAAAGGACAAGCATGGTGGGCAGCAAGCATCAACTTTGCAGGATTTCAATGGTGGCATGTGAAGCAAGTGGAGCTAGGGAGCATGGACATGACCCAAAGCATGGAGCATCAAGTGGGAGGACCAATAATTCAAGAAAAGGAGTGGACGAGAGCGTTTGGGCGGTGCAACTCGTGGAGCACGCGGGCGGGGAAAGTTGCGAGGCGAAATGATCGTGCTGGGAGAAAGACGCGCCGAGGAGGAGCCGGAGCACCCACGGGCCGGCCGGCCTAGGCCGGCCGGCCCTGCCCTATAAATGGCGCCCCCCGGCGCCCGTCTTGCGCAGCAAGCTTCCCTCTCCTTCCCTTGTTTGTGTGTTCAAGTTTGTGTGCTCAGAACCTCCGTAGACTTAGCCAACCACCCAAGCTTGAGAGCTCAAGAAAAAATCCACCTCCCTAATCCACTCAAAGTCCACATCCGAAGCAAAGAGTTTAAGTGCCTAGTTTACCGGTTGCAA
This sequence comes from Cenchrus americanus, assembly GCA_947561735.1. Taxonomy (NCBI): domain Eukaryota; kingdom Viridiplantae; phylum Streptophyta; class Magnoliopsida; order Poales; family Poaceae; genus Cenchrus; species Cenchrus americanus. The sequence goes on along the minus strand of OX387242.1, from coordinate 37,408,090 downwards.
CCCGGATTTTTAGTTGAAGAGAGAGTGCAGCAAGCATGTGGAAGAAGACCACAAGTCTCTTCTCTAAGAAGAAGAGTTCGTCGTCGTCTAAGCCGTCATCAACCACGTCTTCGAGGAGGCACTCGGTTTCCGAGTCTCCCCGAGCATGGAGACGGACACGGCACCACCGAGGAGGAACGACGCTCTCCTCCTTGGTGGGATGAGGGCTGCGAGAAGCACTTCCATGAGGTTCACCGAACCTCGTGGGCACACGGAGGAGCAACCCGCGCCACCACGACGATCGACTCGCTCAACCGCACCACCTCCTTACACCCCGACACAATCTTCGTACGGCTTCATCATCTTGTCGGCGGAGGAGGAGGATAGGCTCGCCAATCTTGAGAAGAGGCTTGTGCCGAACGTCGAGTTCGACGACCAAGCACTCTACACCTTGGGTTTTTGCACCGACATATACTATATGTTGGGGCACCTCGGATGGGTGCGCAGTTCTCCGGCGGAATATCGGTGGACACCCATTTGGGTTACGCCTTGGAAATTTTGATGACTATTGCACCCATCGTTGATGATGATGGGGTGCAAAGCTTGTCATTCCGGTTGGAGGGAATCGAGCAAGTGGTTCCCTACGAGCACGTTAGGGAGCTGCTTGGATTCCACAAGGGAGCTTCGGAGAAAGTCGACGTGCCTCCCGGCATGTTGGCGGAATTTTGGGGCATGATCTCCGGAGATGCCCATCAACAACGCAAAAGCATCCGCAACCCCATTATCCGGATATTTCACTCTTGGATGTGCAAGAGGGTATTGGGGAGGATGAGGGAAACAAAGGTGACCGACACGGAGTTAAATTGGCTATACTCGGCTTTGATTGCCGGGCAGCCAATTGACCCCTCTTACCTCATGATCAACCGTTGGTGTTGTGAAGCAACATCGGGGGCTAGTGATATTGGTTCGGGGTGTTACCTCTCCATGTTGGCCTTTTCCTTGCGACCGGGGATCGCAAGAAACCCCGCTCACCTTTTGCGCGGTACCTCTCTCGGTTTTGAGTACTTGCGGCAAGGCAAGTACATTAGTGGAGATGAGAGAAGAGGTTACCGATTGGCCATTGTGAACCTCCCTCTTCGGATGAGAGGCTTAGGCTTTTCACCGAAGGAAGGGAAGATTGGTTGGAAGAGGGAATACTTGTCCCCGCAAGGAAGAACAAAAGAGGAAGGATCGTAGAAGAGGGAACATCCTCCGCACAAGAGGGTGGAGCACAACCCAATGTGCAACCATCCGGCGGGGGTTCCTCCTCCGCCAAGTTATTACGGAGGGTCTCAACAACAAGCATGGGGGGGGTGGTGCACCGGTACCCCCACAAAATTATGTTGTGCCCAACGCCAACTTCGCGGAGTCCTACGCTCATCATCCCCAACCACAACAAAGCATGGCTATTATTGGAGGATATGCTGCAAGAAATGCTCAAAATATAGCAGCCATCCAATCCAACGCAGCTCAACTCGGTGAAGGCAACGCAAATATTGCCTTTGAACTTGGACGCCTTCACCTTGTGGAGCCAAATCAATTCGACGGAGGAAGCGTTCATTCATATTATGAGCAAGGCTATTACTATCAAGACTACCAACATCAACCACCGGCGGAGGACTAGAAGATTTAGGAGCTTTAGTTTTCTTTTCTTTTCTATTTCTCTGTAATTTTCAGCTTTTTCTTATGTGTGTTTGCGTAGTATTTTTCTGTTTTTATTTAATTTTCAGCAAGTATGTTTCTTTATTTTCAGTGTGTATTTCAACTTGATATCACCATTAATAAAGTCACCACCTTGATTATATCATTGGAAAAGTTACAAAATTCGTGCCATGTTGATATATGATTAAAATTGCAGCTTTGTTCATCTTTGTAGTTGATTTATGCATGTTTAAGCTAGTGCTCTCTTAAAAATACAGATCTGAATTTATTTAAATGCTAGCTTAATTTTCAGCGGAGGTTATGATTAAAATAAAGACCCATAGTGTTTTATGTGCTCTCAAGTTATGAATGGATTGAAGATGTCTTTTATGCTCAAAAATATTGCTAACCTTGTCACAAATATCACTTGTGTGTTGCTCAACCTATCCAAAGCCTTATATATATTTGAGTGCATAAACCTTAGTGTACAAGATTTATTTTTGAGTGAGTTATTGCAGGCCATGATTTCTGCGGCCCGAGACTAAGAAAAGCTGGTCATTCCGTTTTTGCGTATCTATCTTTTTGCTAGCCTTTTATCCGTGCATTGTGTATCCCCGCATCGGTGATCTCACAAACTTCGCCGGATATCCACCCTTAAACCAAATATCATCTTTTTGTGACTACCTCCTTGACCACAACCTATCATTGAGGATGGATCATCAATTCAAGGAAGATCGCAAGACGGTGCCAACGTTGAAGATTTCAAGTATCTCTCCAAGGAAAAATATCCGGTACCTACCCTATTTTTCGCCTCTTTGCTCGAGGACGAGCAACGTCTAAGCATGGGGGAGGAGGTAGGTACGGTGCAGTTTTAGAGTTCAAAAGGGAGTATTTAAAAAAAATATATATATAATGATGAAAGAAAAAAAATCCAGTGATATGCATGACTTTCAAGGTATCAAAAAATCAAAATTTCATTGTGAAAGTCATGGACTGAATATATGACGAGGCAAGAAAAAAATGAATGAATGAAAGAAAGAAAAAATGAGAAAGAAAAAAAAATATATTTGTGCGTAAAGTGAACTCCCCGGTTCTCTAAGAGTGCATTCAAGGCTTCAAGATAAAAAGATCCATTCTCAATTTTCCAACCATGTGCAATCCGATAACGAGGACTTTCTTTGTGCCTCGGGATCACTCTTTGCCATTTGCACATGACCATTCATCTAAAGTGTGTGTATTTTTCTCTTTCCCCTCCTTGATTTAACATTATTTTCCAATGACCTTTTTGACGAGTCTCGGTAAGACCATGAGAAGCTTGTCTTGTTTTGACGACACCTCATTTATAAATTCTTGTTAGGACTAAACTTTCCCAAAAGCTCCATATAAAGCCTACCACATATATATGAGAGGGAAAGGAGTAGAATATATAGGCTTGAGAGACAAGTGAGATGAGAATTTATGAGCAATACATGAGATGATTTAAATTTGTGAATTTGGTTTAGCTTTTCTCTATCTCGTTCTTTATTTCAAAAATTCTGAGATCTATTTAAAACTTTGTGAGCATGTTAATACTTGTGGGATAAGCTTAATAAGAATCTACCCTCCGTAGAGATGAGGGCTAGCACATTATGGAACTTTAATGAATTAAATTTTGAGAGCATTATGTTTTCTCATGTATGATCAAATGCAAAGTTTAAACATCGTTTAGCAATGATGATATTCATCGAAGGCTTACTCGAGGACGAGCAAGGTTTAAGCATGGGGGAGATGTTGACGGTGAAAATCCGTCAACCTAGCCATGAGTTTACCTTCGGTGTTGGCATGAGTTTTATACTTTATCCATTGGTACTAACCCCCGTGGTATAACAAGTTCACGTGTGCATGTCGTTTTTGGAGTTTAATGTTTATGCGGGGATTTAGTGTTGAATGCAAGACTTTCGGGATAAGTTCATCAAGCACCTCATGACAAGACCTTGAAGCCCCGAACAAGTCATGCAATGAAGCAAAACTAACTCCAAGAAGCCGGGGACTTGATCCGAGAAGACGACATACTCCGGGGGACCCGACCGGAAAAGTCTTGAATCTTCCAAGACAAGGAGTTGAGTCCAATTCGGAGAGAAACCGACGACATGGACCCGTATGCGAAGGGGGAAGCATCCGGGAAGCAAGGGAACCGACCTCGGGCAAAGGAGCCCGCGGGCCGGGCCTAAATGGGCCCGGGCCGGCCGGCCCGATCCGGTCGGCCCGAGCCCATTTAGGGCCCAAATGCGTCGTCCTTTGCCCTAGCCGCCAATCGGGCTATTTATAGTCCCCCGACCGAGAGCCACGCGAGAGAAGATTTCGTCTTCGGCCGCCGAGAAGCGAGAGAAGAGAGGGACACCATCTAGGAGAGGAGAGGGTCGAGCTAGTTGACTAGGGTTTCCCTAGCCGACGTGGGAACCTTGCACGGAAGACCACGTCGGAGTTCCGGAGCTAGAAGCAAGATCAAGGAAGGATCCCGGTGGTGATCTTGTGTATGTATCATTGTTATAGTTGAATTATCAAGTTGAATCTTTTCTCAGCGATCAAGTGTTTCCTCGAAGATTTCGTTTTTCGATCGGATTTGCTTATTTCAATTCTATTCTCGAGATAGATTACATAGGGTGTTCTTGTAGCCGCGGTGGCTAGAGGTACACGCCGGATCCTCCGAGAGAATCTCGACTTGTCTTTTGACTCGCCCTAAGCTTCCCGCATGAATAGGGATACGTTGTGACAGACGGGGGTCTCCAAAGGCGGATTTTTTTGGATTTGGACGGGAAACCACGATTTAAAGAGGCTCTTATTAAGATTCGATTTGCTACTTCTTCTTTTGCTTGGAACTTCAACAAAAGGCTTACCCCGATCCCTCTAGATCGGTTTATCTACCCAATCTTACTTTGTTTTCTCCGGGTTTAGTAGATTAGATTCGTTTTGTGTCTTTTACTTAGATGCATTAGGTCTTTTATCGATTATTGAAGATTACTTGGCTTTAATAGATTAATTCTTGCGTCACACATTTGTTCCACGGATTCGATACCTTGGGTTCACCACTCGAGGGAAGAAGGGTCCCTTGACTACGACGGGAGACTTGTACGCTTGCGAGTCACGAACGAACTTTGATACAATTATTAACCGTCAACACGACCCTAAATGGTGAATGTGTGGTTGCGCCGTGTCGAGAGGGAGGGACATATATGACATTTATATACGGGGTACCATTTAAAAATGTGAGGCCACGAGAGCTTCACGGGGCAACATATGGTTGTCCGCTTGTTCATCATCTTCATTACAAACTAATGAGTTCAATTTCTTATTTTTTGACGGGAAAGAGCGTGGGGGAGATCCCCACGGTACTAAAAATTGCATATAAAAAAGAAATATGTACAAGGTTCCGAAACTACCTAAGCAACTTGTCTCCAAAAAAAGATTAAAAGCGGCGCGATGATCCTCTCGAACTCTCACGAGTTGGAGGTAGCTCGATCCCTAAATTTCGAACCCAAAGCCTAATGGAGGGTACACCCCCTTCAAAAATCTTGAAATTTCTAAGGTTCTAAATTTCCCACAACATGATCATGACAATCTCCATGAAGAAGGGATGTTACGAGGACCGTGTCATTTCTAGGAGTCCGTCATTGATGTCCTATAGATCCTACCATTGAAAGCCTAGCTTTTGCCAACAAGCCGTAGCAAAGGGGCAGCTAAAAAAGAGGTGATCCAAGACCTCTTCAACATTGAGAAGACACATAACGCAGTTGGCATTGGGTTGACCATTATAATTCCTTCGCAAGAGCATGCTTTTGGTGTTGAGACGATCCACCACAACAAGCCACATGATAAAATTGATGCGCGAAGAGCATTTGGAGTGCCACATCTTCTCGTACAAGGGAGAAGCTCAAAAATTATTGAAAACCGACACTGTAATATTTCCTGGAAGAATAAATTGAAGAGCCCCATATGAAACACCAAGAGTCATTTGCTTCGGGTTATAGGGAATGGCATTCGGCAAATCTTGGAGAGCAATAAGTTCATCCATGGCCTCCGGAGAAAGAGGCAAGGAGAAGAGGGAATCAAGATCTTCGACCAACATGATCCCTTGGATAGAGATGTTATCCTTAAGTGCAAAGGAGAAAAGCCTTGGAAAAGCTCGAGATAGAACTTGTCCGGCCCAAAGGTCTTCCCGGAAAGACACTAACGTCCCACGCCAATTGTGCACTTTGCAATCCCCCGAAATAAAATGTGAAGCTCGAGTAGGTCTTTCCACCGAAAGAACCTGTCTCGGGGAGAGAGATGGGGCACTTTTGAGGTGTAATATCTACTCCAAATAAGAATAACCCGGGGAATATTTGCATGGTTGTAGAACTTGTGCGGTTACTTCAAAAGGAGGGCATCATTCTGCGGCCTTGATTGAGAACCCCAAGAACTCCCTTGAATTTTGGTTTTTGTACCATATGCCAGCCGCAAGGTTACCACCATTCTTAGTTGCATCATTTCCCCTCCAAAGACATTATTTCTCGATTCTATCAATGTTTTCTATGACACCAACGGGTAACTTTAGAGAGCACATTGCATATGTGACGGTTGGGGTTATAACATTGATCATCTCCCAGGCGACCCGAGTAGGAGAGGAAATTGGAGCAAGCATTGAGACGCCTTTCAACCCTGTCCATTAGTGGGGTGAGATCTTCCATTCGAGGTTTAGTGGTACCCATGGGTAATCCAAGATAAGTGAAAGGCATGGTAGCGATCCGTAAAACCCATAATGTGTAAAAGGAAAATATGTTTTGTATGATGGAATACATAAAGTGGACGGCCAAAAACATGACTTTTTGGTATGTCGTTTGGATGGACGAACGGAGGTCATGGTTGCGCGAGCTCGCCGAATCCTTTTCGTTTGACTACTCACATGCATAATTCGGGATTCAGATCAAGAAGTTACACATGGTACAAGTTTTAACCTAAGCTGCTGGCACGCCTCTACGGTAGCGCGACTACGGTAACCCGTGCCCGTTCGTTCGACTACGTCGGTCCCTTTTCCCAAACCAGATCCCCTTCATAACCTCCACACCGAGCGCCGCCATCTCCCTTGGTCGTGATCCAAAGGAAGACAAAAGGGGAACAAGAGGATAGAGGGAGATTAGGGTACGTCGTCGTCCGTCATCGCAGCTTCTCTCCATAAAAATTGGTTGGTCTTCCTTCCCTCTCTCCGTTTTCCCCCAATCGGTTGCCTTTTCCTCGTTGTTCATCGTGGTGCCGCCATATGTGGTGCAGCTGAGATGAAATCGAGGGAGCTTTTGTGACGTTTGTCGCTACGGAGAGGAAAACGACTGGGAGTTGTCGTCGGAATCGCCGTCGTCATCTTTGTCCTCACAGTTTCGAAGGGAAACCCTAGGTGAGGCATGACTCACTATATTTCATTCTTCCCCTAAGTTTTTGGACGTTCTAGCACATGCTTGTAGCGTCAATCTTTACCGTTAAGGGCTAGGGTAAAGTGGTACCCTCGTCGTTGTTTTCAGCACAAACTCAATCTGCGCAGTTTCCAGTAATTACTGTTTTACATCCTTTTAATGGTCTCAAAAAAATAACAAACCTTTATATGAGTTGTAGGAAATTGTTAGGGGTTTCCATAGCCGTAAAGAACACTACAATCGGATTGAAGATCTAAGAGATATCGAAGTTTCATTCTGTCAGTTTTTCAGAGTCACAAATCTGGGCAGCATCTGTTCACTTCAAGTTTAGGCAACTAAAACGACAGAATTGGATCTTTGGTTGAGTAAATGATTTTTAGGGAATTTCATAAGCTTTGCATATTGGTTAATTATGTATTCATATGAATTTTGGAGCTCAAGATATGCCCATTTTACTAGGACTGTTCTGCAGAGATTGTCAGATTTTCAGCTTGAGATTCATCTCAAGATTAGCCTTTGTTCATGATTTTTCCTCTCTTTGTGGATCACTAGAAAGTTGTGCCTACTGAAGTTTTCTTTCTGTTGGCACAAGATTGGAATTTTTAGCCATCAGAATTAAAAGATACAAAAAAGAGAAGACTTATCGCTGCTGTCATGTCTAGACTTGTGTGTCTTTTTGTGAGAATGTCGGGTTCGGACGTAGGAGCGTTGTGATTTAAATTCTTTATGCTTGTGTGTATGTGTTGGTGCTGAGATATGTTTGTGGACAGGTGGTGCGCCTTCGGATCGTGCTTAGTTCACGTTCTTGATCTTCGGTGAAGGCAAGTAAACGTTGCGATGGTCTACATACTTTAACTTTGTTGTTTGAATTGCCTCCATTTAATTTCAGTACCTCACACCAGCAAGATAAATCTGAATTTATCTTTATATTGGAGTATTTTGATCCACGTGTGGCTTTACCTCTGAATTGAAGTTAAGAATTATGAAGTATATGAAGTTCATGCATTGCAATCTTGCATTTGCATTCTCATGTTTTTATGCATATGAAGGAAACGTAGTCGGATTGGTGCGGTAAGTACCGGTACAGCAACGCATGTTGAGATATAGCAATGTGGTTGCAGACCTCATATCCTTCCTTCGGGATGTGTGGGTAGAAGTGAAGACATGCATTGCATTGCACTTTTTACAATGCATCATGAAGCATTATTGTGGAGTATTTATTTTAACTTATTACTTGAAGTTATGTGGTGCATCTTTGATTATGTTACTCTTAAATTGCTGCTTATTTTATTGTGATTTAAATGGCATGGTTGAAGCAGTTTGCTTGCTGAGGTTTCCATAAACCTCATACGCTTTTTCCTCCCCGCAGGTCTTTGAGTTTGGAGTGCGATGGTGGATGGGAGTAGCAGCACGTGTGCACACACGTTCTTTAAATATATATGGTCACATGTGTTGTAATAAAAATGTTTAGTTGGGAAGTCCTTGCTTAGCTTATAATCTCTTTGGACCTGTTTTGAGATGGTTATCTAGATGATTTATTTTGCTTCCACGTGCTCTATTAATTTATCTCTTTGTTGCTGTTTTTTTCTTATGTGTGTGCCTATAATAGCTTGTTGTGGTGTGGTAACGCTCCAGAATGGTGTTCCTATTCTGGGGTGTTACATGATCTGACAGCCAAAAGCACCTGCTAAGTCCTGCATGGTGCTATCAGGGACATTGATGGAGACCATTGAGGACTTATGAAAGTTGACATGTAGTCCAGTGGAGGCTGTGAAGGTAGTCAACAGAGATTTCAAGTGAAGGACTTCTGAGATATCAGCTTTCATAATCAGTATGGTATCACCAGCATATTGAACTATAGGAAAATCATTAGAACCATGGGGGATTGTTAGGGTCAAGATTCCATTCTGTTTAGAATCATTTATCAAATATTGTAGGAGCTCTACTGCTAGAACAAACAGGAGGGGTGAGAGGGGGTCACCTTGCCTAACCCCCCTCTTGTAGTGAAATTTCTTGCCAGGAACACCATTGAGAAAATTGAGGAGGTTCCCGAGGAGAGAATGAGCTTTATCCAATGAGTCCATTTGTCAGGAAATCCTAATGCTTCCATCATTGCAATAATGGCCCCATGCTCAACTGTGTCAAAAGCTTTGGCAAGATCAAGTTTGAGGATGATAATTTCCTTCCTACTGTGATGACACTGATGAATGTACTCAAAACACCAAGCAATGCAATCTTGAATGGTTCTGGTTCTAATAAAACCATATTGATTAGCATGGAGAAGCTGTAGAATAACTGCTTGCAATCTGTCAGCTAGGATCTTAGTGGGAATCTTAATGTCGCTGTTCAGTAGGTAGATGGACCGAAAATCATTCACTGACTCTGGATTGTTAATCTTGGGCACCAAGGTAATGAAGGAACCATTTATACTTTCAAGATCTGTGTTGCAATCAAATGAATCTTGACATAGTTGATAGAAATCAGCCTTGATAGTTGCCCAGCGTTTCTTAACAAATTGAAGCGATCAGGACCTCCATAGGAAGCAATTTAATGATTCTATCGATTTCCTCATGAAGTATTGGAGCAATAAGGTCATTGAGATCAACTGTAATTGTAACTAGCCTTGAAAGATCAAATCCCATTTGAGGTTGGGTAGAAATACCCATCCTATTTTTATAAGCATTGTATAAAAGAGCAGCTTTGCCTTCATGGTCTTGAACCATATTACCATCATCATCCTTGAGTTGGGTGATAGCATTTCTCATGTAATTCACAGTTGCCATGGCATGAAAGAACTTTGTACATTCATCACCATATTTAATTCTATTCAAAATAAACCTTTTCTTCCAATAAACACTTTTGTAGTGCAGGAGAGTTTCTAACTGCCTCTTGACTATGACCATTAAATTTCATTCTGGAGTAAAGAGGACCCTGCATTCCTCTAAAGAGTCAAGGAAGAAAATGACTTTGTTGCAAAGCTTGATAGTTAGAGAAAGTTGAGAGAGATTTTTGCTCCAGCCCTTCAGGCTATATCTGACATTCTTTAACTTTCTTGCCAGGACAGCAGCAGTATTCCTATCACCCCTTACCGGCCGAGACCAACCTTGTTCCACAGCCTCAAAGAATCTAGGGTGCTGGGGCCAAAAAATTTCAAACCTGAAAATATTAGCCTTAGGGATAGAAGTTCCTATCACAATTCTACATGGGATATGATCTGAAGTTATCTTGGCCATTGGTAAAACCAATGTGTTTGGGAAGTCCAAAGTCCAATTCACTGATGTAAAGAACCAATCTAGCTGTTCTAACAGAGGGTCCTTTTGCATGTTTGACCAGGTGTAAGTATGCCCTTTAAGAGGCAACTCAATGAGGCCCAGATGACCAATGAGGTCACTAAAGATCAAAGTATCCTGGAGATTGCCGCCTGGCTAGTTTCTATCTTCCATAGACCTATAAAAGTTGAAGTCACCTAGAAAAGCCAATTCATATCATCTATAATATCATAAGAGCACAACCACTGAATAAAATCTGATCTTTGTGGTTCACGATAAGGACCATAAACTGTAGTGAGTCTCCAAGAGGCGCCATTAAGTTGAGAGGTGAATTCAATAGTTAACCCAAATTGCAAATAGTACAGGGTGACCCCAAAAAACTGAGCACTATTCCACATCACAATAATCCCCCCTAAAGCCCCATTAGATGGGACAAAACTGAATTTATCAAATCAACGAGAAGCAAATTTGTGCACGAAGGCCATATCCACGAGACCAAATTTTTTTTCCTACAAACAAACTATAGAACAACCACTCTCTTCTTTTGTTTTGAATTACGCCTTGCTTACTGGTGTCATTGAGACCTCTAACATTCCAACACAGAATATTCCAACCTCTATTCATCATGATTGAGACCAAACAAAGGGGGGAAGAGGACTATAACCAGTATAGACCTAGCAGATGAAGCCAAAAACAAACCCTGGTGGTGACTAGATAAATAAGCCCTGAGAGAGGACCAAGGTTGAGAAGGAGTCTGGATAGGACCAGACTAATGACACCAAAGATAAAGAGTAACCCTAAAAGTAAAGTATCAGAGATATCACACAAGTTTAGCAAAAGGCATCCAGAGTAGCAGCAAACACACATAAAGTTTGAAAAGTCACAACATAAAATGCCAGCAACCAACACTAGCACTGGCAGGGGACTAGGCTTGGGCATCCCTATCATTGGTCTTCTGTGTCATGAGAGCTTTAAGTGTGACCTCACTAGGGGGAACACTACATTGGATGGCCCAGTCTTGTAGAACTTGGAGAGGAACAAGAGTAGGGACTTCACCAGATGGCTTGGGGGTGCATCAAGAGATGGGACAAAAGGAGGTAGGAGCTTCCTCTTCTTTCTTGGAGTCTTGTCAAGCTGAACATGCTTAAAACCTATTGTATTGTTAATTTTGGGGCTCCTACGGCTTGCCTCAGTAACCAAAACTTTTCTGGGATTTTTCTTGGAGACAGTCTTCGGCAAGGAGATAGTAAATGGAGTTTCATCAGAGGCAGCATCAAGAAGTGGTGCCAGGCATTTCTTAGCAGGCACAAAATCTGAACTTCCCAAATCAATCATCAAAGCTTTAGAAGAAATGTCAGCAGTTTGTGGTGGTGGGGGCACAACAGATATGCAGTGAGCCAGAACCCTGATCAAAACAACATGATAGCTTGGTGGTTGAGCTGGAACAATGGCAAGAGGGTTGATTTCGGCAACAGAAGGGCCATTGTTCTGAGTTCGGAACAAGCTAGCATCAAACCTAAAAGGAAACTGCATTGGGATTGCACTAACAGGAGGAGCTTCAAACATCAAAACTCTGAAAGAATGTAATTCAACCATCTGAAAGGCTTGAGGCAAAATAGTGCTCTGAACCTCATGATCTTCAGCTGCAGGTTGCTCTGTTGAAACCGAGGAAGAGCTAGAGGACCTATACAATCCAGCTTGGACATCTTCTATGTTCAGTGTAATATCAGGCCTAGTTGCACATAGATACTCTGCAGTGGAGCTAGACTGATCAAAGGAGATTGATTCTTGAGGTTGATCATCAGCAACCTGATCAAAAGCATCCAAGGATCAGTTAGTGGATGGTTCTGATTTTGCACCTCATCAACCTGGTTAACTTCTGGCCAAGCATCCCAGCCAGCAAGCCCATGATCTGGAACAGGTTGGGCCTGGAGTTCCTCCTGCACATTGTTTGCTTGCTGCTCATTCAGCCTAAAATCCTGAAACACATGAGGAGCAGCTCCATGAAGGTCATGTTGCTAGCCTTGAACAACATCAGGGTGGGATGCATTAATAGGACCATCAGTGGGGTGTGGATTTCCATCAACCGGAACAGGATCCTCATCTTGAGGAAAACCACCAGGGAAATTGCCATTCAAAATGAACACTGGAACGATCCATGATCTATCAGCTCCACCTAGCATTGTCCCTTGCGAAACAACTAAGCTTCTTGGCACGCTGTTGATGATTTATTGTCGTATCAAAGTTCATATGGATTTGCAAGCGGACAAATCCCCTGTCATAGTCAAGGGACCCTTCTTCCCTTAAGTGTGAGAACCCAAGGTATCAAATCTGTGTAACAATGTGCAACGCGAGGATTCAATTTAGTAAAGCAAGGAAAGCTATCTTTTGAAGAACCAAGTTGCATCTAATCTAATAAATCATCAAGAGAACACATCTAATATAATCTACTAAGAGGTAGAAGGAGAAACCAAGAGATAACCGATCTAGAGAGCCTAGATCATGCTTATGTTGTAGCTCCAAAGAAGATAGATGAAGATAGAAAAGTGAATCTCATTAAAAGCATCTTTAAACTGTGGCCTCCGGTTCGATTCCGAAGACGCCCGCCTTTTGGAGCCACCGTTCTGTCACAACGCACTCCTATTCGTGCGGGTTTAGCCTAGGGAGAGTTCGAGAAGAACAAGTTGAAAACACTTGGTCGGTTCGATATGCACCTCTAGCCACCGCGGCTACAAGAGCACCCTATGGAATCTATCTTAAGTATAGATTAAGGAAGAAGCAAAACCAAGGGAGAAAAAAATCATCAAGAAGGCACTTGATCGCTAGAAATCGGATTCACTGTAACACTTCACCATGAATGATTACATGAGCAAGGTCACCACCGGATCCTACATCGATCTTGATCCTTGCTCTGGAGCTCCGACGTGGTCTTCCATGCAAGGTTCCCACGTCGTCTAGGGAGACCCTAGACAACTAGCATGACCCTCCTCTCCGAGATGGTGCCCCTCAAGCTTCTCTGCTCCTCGGCAGCAGATGACGAAGGAATTGATGCGTGGCTCCTGGCCTTGAGGCTATAAATAGTCTGATTGGCGGCTAGGTCAAAGGGGGGGCGACTGGGCCTCGAAGTGGGCTAGGCCGGCCGGCTTGGGCCCACTACGGCCTGGCCCGCGGCCTCCTTTGCCCGGTGTTGCTTCCCGAGCCTTCTAGAGTATTCTCCCAACTGCATGTGGGACCTTGACGGCAGTTTCTCTGCGGTGTAGATGAAGCTCCTTGTCCCTCAAGATTCGTCATTTTCTGTCTAGGTTCTCGGAGTTTTCCATCTTCACGGGTTTGGTCCTTGGGCTTCTTGGAGTCATGTTCACTTCATTGCTTGACTTGTACCGGGCTTCGAGGTCTTGTCACGAGGTGCTTGATGAACTTTACCCGGAAGTCTTGCTTTCAACGCTAAATTCTTGCATAAACACTAAACTCCAAAACCGACATGCACAGACGAACTTGTTGTACCAAGGGGTTAGTACCAATGGTTAAGATATAAAATTCATGCCAACACCGGTAAACTCATGGCTAGGGTGCTTTGAATTCACCGTCAACATCTCCCCCATGCTTAAACCTTGCTCGCCCTCGAGTAAGCCTTCGATGGATATCATCGTTGCCCTTCATTGTTTAAACCTTGCACTTGATCATACACGAGAAAACATAATGCTCTCAAAAGTTTAATTCATTAAAGTTTCATAATGTACTAGCCTTCATCCCTACGGAGGGTAGATTATTAAATAAGCTTATCCCACAAGTATTAACATGCTCCCAAAATTCAAATGGATCTCAGAAATTTTGAAATAAAGAACGAGATGAAAAGGAGCTAAGCCAAGTTCAAAAATTTAAACCACCTTGCATCTTGCTCATGAACTCTCATCTCATCTTGTTTCTGAAGCCTATTTATTCAACTCCTTTCCCTCTCATAACATATATGTAAGTGGTAGGATTTATATGGAGCTCTTTGGGAAAGTTTTAGTCCTACCAAGATATTATAAATGAGATGTTGTCAAAACAAGACAAGCTTCTTATGGTCTTACCGAGACTCGTCAAAAAGGTCATTGGAAAATAATGTTATATCAATGAGGGGGAGAGAAAAATACACACACTTGAGATAGGTGGACATGTGCAAATGACAAAGAGTGATCCCGAGGCACAAAGGAAGTCCTCGTTATCGGATTGCATATGGTTGGAAAAATGAGTTTGGATCTTTTAAATCTTGAAACCTTGAAATTCCTAATGCACTTTAGAGAACCGGGGAGTTCACTTATTTTATTTTTTATACTCATATTTTTTCATTTCATTTTTTTCTTTATACTCAGTTTTTTTCTTTTTTATTTGCTCCCCTTGAACTCTAAATTGCATTGTACCTACCTCCTCCCCCATGCTTAGACGTTTGCTCGTCCTCGGGCAAAGTGGTGATAGAGATAAGGTAGGTACTAGAAATATTTTTCCTTCGGAAAGGTACTTGAAATCTTCAACCTTGGTACCATCTTGCGATCTTCCTTGAATTGACGATCCATACTCAACGATAGGTTGTGGTCAAGGAGGTAAACACAAAAGATGATATTTGGTTTTAAGGGTGGATATCCGGCGAGGGTTGTGAAATCTTCGATGTGGGGATACAAAATGCACGGATAAAAAGGCTAGCAAAAAGATAGATACGCAAAAACGGAATGACCATCTTCTTAGTCTAGGGCCAGAGAAATCATGTCCTGAAATAACTCACCCAAAAATAAACCTTGTATTCTAAGCTTTTGCACTCAAATATATATATGGCTCTGGATAGGTAGAGCAACATGCAAGTGGTATTTATGACAAGGTTAGCATTACTTTTAAGAACAAAAATAAATCATCTTTAATCCATCTAAAACTTGAGAGCACATAAAACACTATGGGTCTTTATTTTTATCATAACCTCCGCTAAAGATTAAGCTAGAATTTACATAATTTCAGATTTGTATTTTAAGAGAGCATTAGCTTAATCATACATAAAACAAGTACAAAGATAAACAATGCGGCAATTATAATCATATATAATCATGGCATAAGCTTTGTATCTTTGCCAAAGGTAAAAATAAGGTGGTGATTTTATTCATGATGAAAATAAAAACTAACACACATGCTGAAAATTTAAATAAAAACTGAAAACACTACGCATACATAGGCGCATACAAGCTGAAAATTAAAGAAAAAGGGAAAAAGGAAAGATTAACTAAATCTCCTCCTCTCTCTAATCTTCCGTTAGTGCTTGGTATTGATAGTCTTGATGGTTGTATCTTTGCTCATAATAGGATTGCACCGCTCCTCCTATGAATGGTCCCGGCGGTGCTAAGTGAAGGCGTCCAAGCTCATAAGCAATGTTTGCATTTCCTTCACCCATTTGGTTTGCATTGGTTTGGATGGCTACGATATTTTGCATGTTTCTCACAGAGTATCCTCCAATGATGGCCACACTTTGTTGTGGTTGAGGAAGATGTGCATATGGCTCCGCAAAGGCTACATTGGGCACCGCAAAATTTGGAGGGGGCATGGCTGCACCACTCCCCCATGCTTGCATTGGTACATCACCGTAGTAACTCGGCGGCACCAGAATTCCTCCAAATGGTGCCACATAATTTTGATGCCCACCTCCCTCTTGGGCCGTGAAGAACCTTCTCCTATAATCCTTACTCTTTTAGTTTTTCTTCGCTGGCAAAAGAAGTCCTTCCTCTAACCGATCTTCTTTCCCTTCAAGAAAAAGTCTTAATCTTCCGTCCGGAAGGGGCAAATTCACCTTGGCTACTATGAAGCCTCCTCTCTCATCTCTACTTATGTATTTTCCTTGCTTCATATATTCAAATCCTAGGGAAGTCCTGCCTAGGAGATGCTTCAGGTTTCTTGGAATTCCCAGTCTCAAAGAGATAGCCAACATGGAGAGATAACACCCCGAGCCAATATCTCCCGAACCCGATGTTGCTTCACAACACCACCGGCTGATCATAAGGTGAGTGGGGTCGATTGGCTGCCTGGCAGTTAAAGCCGAGGAAAGCCAATTCACCTCAATGTCGGTTATGTTGGTCTCTCTCATTCTCCCCAAAATCCACTTGCACATCCATGAGTGAAAAACTTGGATGATGGGGTCCCGGATACTGTTTCTTTGTTGGTGAGCTTCTCCCGCGATCATACTCCAAAAACCTTCCAATGTGCCTCCATTCACATCCACTTGTTTCGGGGCTCCCTTTTGAAAACCAAGCAATTCCCTAATATACTCATAGGGAACCACTTGTTCAACTCCCTACAAACGGAATGAGAG
This sequence comes from Cenchrus americanus, assembly GCA_947561735.1. Classification (NCBI taxonomy): domain Eukaryota; kingdom Viridiplantae; phylum Streptophyta; class Magnoliopsida; order Poales; family Poaceae; genus Cenchrus; species Cenchrus americanus. The sequence continues at coordinate 37,391,411 of OX387242.1, read as the reverse complement.
ACTCGACACTCCTTCATCAAGGATATGCGCCATGGTCATGAGAATTTCCAAGGTGAATTCCTTGTGGGTGTTTACTGACACTTCGTTGCAGAATTTCACCCAACCTAGGTGTCCCAACATGTAGTAAATATCTGTATGAAAATCCAATATGTGGAGAGCTTGGTCGTCAGAGTCGACATTCGCTACAAGCCTCTCAAGACGAGTGAGCTTCTTCTTCTCCTCCTCCTCCGTCATGATGGTAAACCCATCGGAATACTGTGGAGTGTATGGAGGTGGAGCGGATGATCGTGTCGAGCACTCGAGCAACAAGGTGGGACGGGCGGCTCCTCCATTCGTCCTTGAGGTTCGGTGAACCTTATAGATGACCTTTGTGTGGCCCTCATGCCACCGAGGAGAAGAGTGTCGTTCCTCCTCGGTGGTCTCGTGTCCTCCTCCATGCTCCGTGGAGACTCGGAAACCGAGTGCCTCCTCAAAGAGGTTGTCGATGATGGCTTGGACGACAATGATCCCTTCTTCTTGGTGAAAAGACTTGTAGTTTTCTTCCACATGGTTGCTGCACTCTCCTCACAAATATATATCCGGGGTTTTCAACCGGTAACATGGCACACAAATATTATTTGGAGTATGGCCTTTGAGTGGAATTAGGATGTAGTTTGTTGGACAAAACAAACTCTGGATGGATGGCTAAGTCTAAGGTGGTTCTGGAATACAAACTTGAGAACACAAACAAAGAACTAGATGAGCGACTTAACTGTCGAAGGAGAGCACCAGGGGGTATAAAATGAGGTGAGGCCGGCCGGCCTAGGGGGCTCGCTGCTCCTCCTGGCTCGGTTCTTCTCCAGTGCACTCCATGCTCCTTTGTTGCTTTGTGACCGCGTGATCCACAGGGTTGCACTGCCCAAACGTTCTCATCCACTCCTTTGCTTGCATTATTGCTCCTTACACTAGATGATTTTGCTTGGAGTCACCTCCATGCTCCCTTGCCTCACATGCCTCCATGATATTCCTACAAAACAAAGCCTTGGCTGCCCCCCATGCTTGTCCTTTGCTTGTGGTTTGATGAAAGATGTTGGAGGGGCATCCCGTGATGCATCATGGTGCATGCATGGTTAGGTTAACAAGATTGCCTCCCTCTAAGCATGTTTTAAAGCTAAGCACTCCTCTAATTTTGAAAAATAAAAAAAACTCAGAGCTTGCAATGAGTTCAAATATAAATTTAGAGGAGTTTTTAAAGCATTAAAAACAAATGTAAGTCGAAAAATAGTTTCCGACTACTTTATGTTGGTCTTACCGATATTGTTTGCATTCATTAGTTGAGAGCAAACTTTTCCCGGCTTGATCATGGGGGCATAGCTTTAGGTTCTAATTTTGGCTAAATGAGAGAGATTTTGAATGAAATAAAATTAAATGAGGCTTCGAAAAATTCTAATCTTAGAGAAACCAAGGGTATGGATTTTTAAACCAACCAAAAGTCAAATTTCTAGGTTCAAGCGAGTCCTACCACATGCTGAAATTTAAATAACTTCTAGGTACAAGGCGTGGCTCTGCTCGTGTGTTTGTAGCATGTAAAACAAGTCAACCATAACATCTTGAAGAGGATGAAAGGTTGAGATAGGTTCTATATTTTTTGGTTTTGGTTTCTCGAAAAGAAGCAAATAACACATAGGATGGCTCATGTAAATGGTTTATGATCTAAATGAAATCCAACCAAGAATTATGTCTTTAACATTATTCAACCATTCTAAGTCTAATGTCTTGCATAGAAAATTTCAAAACTAACTTACTTGAAAAGACTTGAAAAATCTTGAATTGGGTTGTCCTCCCGGTAGCTTATTCTTGATTCGACGAAACGGGTTGCCTCCCGCCTAGCGCTTCATTTATAGTCCATGGCTAGAATTCTTCACTTGATTACTTTGGATCAACACTCTTTGCGGGCGTTGCAATCTTGGGTACCCACTTCCACACCATCTTGGGCACGGGCTTATTCTTCGGCTTAGTCATTTTTTTGGTCTTTAAAGGCTGGCTTTGTCCTTTGGTCTTGACGGATGCAACAACTTCCTTCATGTAGTGGCTCGACATCTCAAACTTCGGTCCTTCGGTTGTGATCTTTGCGGTCTCCTTAGTGTGATCCTCCATCTCTCTCGAATGAGTTTGAGTAGCCTTCGCCGTCTCGGGACCTTGGGGTTGTTTCGGAAATTATCCTTTGTTACCCACCGGGTGCCCGACAAGTTGTCCCACTTGCGTCTCTAGCATCTTCATCACGATGAACACTTCACGAATAGAGCTTTAGAACTCCGCCACCTTACCATCTAAAACCTCCAATATTTTCTGTATAGCCTCGAACTTAGTGACGACATTCTTATTGATCTTAGCTTGCTCGTCCATGAAGTCCTTCATTTGTGTACAAAGGGGAACCAAATCTTGAATGGACGAACTTGCATTAAATCGGGGTTTACCTAGGACTTGGCTGTACTCCTCACACTCATCGCATGTGGATTTTGCCTTGGCAGCCTTTAGGTCTTGACCTTCTTTCTCTATCTCCATCTTCTCCATCCTCCTCTTAAGTAAACCGATATGCCATTCAAGGAGTTCGACTCGCATGTATTCATTGAAACACTCCAAAGCTTCCACAATCATCTCTGTTGGGGATTGAGCAAATGTGTCAATCTTGTTGCGCAAACTCAGAGTCTTGGTCGACGAATAAAATTCTTTCATAAAGCTCCTCATCAACGCTTCCCAATCTTGTTTTGACTCCACCGGTAAAGTATGGAACCAACGCAAAGCTTTTCCATGTAGTGAGAACGGAAAAAGCCTTGCCCTCATTTGATCTTGAGTCACCCCATCCTCATCGAAAATTTGACATAGTTGAACAAATGCTTGGAGGTGAAGGTTTGGATCCTCTTTACCGGTGAAAGGCGAGTGTTGCACCACGCGGATAGTTGAGACCTTAATCTTGAACGACCTTCCGATGTCTTGAAGGTTTATGATAGGTAGATCAATGATGTCCGGGGTGCATAGCTCGATCTTGCGCTCTGTTGCGGTTGTTATCCCATGGGTGGTGGTTGAGGTTGATCTTCCTTTGGACTTGGAGGTGGTGATTCCTTTGGAGATTCCGACGGTCCTTAGACTTCGGTTTTTGGATCTAGGGTTTCCAACCCTTTAGCTTGTGTTGCACATCTCCTTTGCCTGTAAAATTTTCTTGGATCATCCATAAAAGAAAGTTTGGGTTTCTTGGAGAGGTAGCCAACCATCTTCGGTTAGGGTTAGCAATAAAACAAAAATTTAAAAAAGAAAAATTAGGGTTAATCAAAAACTAGATTAGATTGATTTTTTTTATTTTTGAGGATGATCAAAGTTAAGAGATGCAAAAGAAAAATAAAAAGAAAAAACTGAAAAAAAAATATTCACAAAAAAGCGGTACTAGATTGGATCTTGATTGCTTGTTCCCCGGCAACGGCGCCAGAAAAACGAGCTTGTTGAAGATTGATTGTCGTATCAAAGTTCATATGGATTTGCAAGCGAACAAATCCCCCACCGTAGTCAAGGGACCCTTCTTCCCTTAAGTGTGAGAACCCAAGGTATCGAATCTATGGAACAATGTGCAACGCAAGGATTCAATCTAGTAAAGCAAGGAAAGCTATCTTTTGAAGAACGAAGTTGCATCTAATCTAAGAGATCATCAAGAGAACACATCTAATCTAATCTACTAAGAGGTAGCAAGACAAAGCAAGAGATAACCGATCTACAGAGTCTAGATCATGCTTATGTTGTAGCTCCAAAGAATATAGATGAAGATAGAAAAGCGAATCTCATTAAAAGCATCTTTAAACCATGGCCTCCAGTCCAATTCCGGAGATGCTCGCCTTTTGGAGCCACCGTTCTATCACAATGCACTCCTATTCTTGTGGGTTAGCCTAGGGCGAGTTCGAGAAGAACAAGTTGAAAACACTTGGTCGGTCCGGTATGCACCCCTAGCCACCACAGCTACAAGAGCACCATATGCAATCTATCTTAAGTATAGATTGGGGAAGAAGCAAAACCAAGGGAGAACAAAATCATTGAGAAGGCACTTGATCACTAGAAATCGGATTCACTATAACACTTCACCATGAATGATTACATGAACAAGATCACCACCGGGATCCTACCTCGATCTTGATCCTTGCTCCGGAGCTCCGACGTGGTCTTCCATGCAAGGTTCCCACGTCGGCTAGAGAGACCCTAGACAACTAGCACGACCCTCCTCTTTGAGAAGATGTCCCTCAAGCTTCTCTGCTCCTCGGCGGCGGATGATGAAGGAATTGATGCGTGGATCCTGGGCTCGGGGCTATAAATAGTCCGATTGGTGGCTAGGTCAAAGGGGAGGCGACTGGGCCTCGAAGTGGGCTGGGTCGGTCGGCCTTGGCCCACTTCGGCCCAGCCCGCAGCCTCCTTTGCTCAATGTTACTTCCCGAGTCTTCTAGAGTATTCTCCCAACTGCATGTGGGCCCTTGATGTCAGTTTCTCTACGGTTTAGATGAAGCTCCTTGTCCCGCAAGATTCGGCATTTTTTGTCGGGGTCCTCGGAGTTTTCCATCTTCACGGGTTTGGTCCTTGAGCTTCTTGGAGTCATGTTCACTTCATTGCTTGACTTGTACCGGGCTTCGAGGTCTTGTCATGAGGTGCTTGATGAACTTTACCCGGAAGTCTTTCTTTCAACGCTAAATTCCTGCATAAACACTAAACACCAAAACCAACATGCACAAACGAACTTGTTATACCAAGGGGGTTAGTACCAATGGATAAGATATCGAATTCATGCCAACACCAAAGGTAAACTCATGGCTAGGTTGACAGAAATTCACTGACAACACACGTGATCAGGTGTGAGCAGCAGAAAAGAGCAAGGATGTGGGACTTGTTTGGTCCTTCAAACCATCTGAGAAAATGACCAAAAGGAGCAACAGAGGCCTGGATGAACTCTTTGAGCTGGTAATCAAGCAAAAAACCAAGAAACATGATCCAAGACTCATGAATATAATTGCAAGTTCTGAAATTCAAAGCTTCATTATGTTTGTGGACCATCAAAACTCATTGCTCAAAGTTTATTGGCGAAGCATCTAAGAGCTCCTCACGCTGAACGAGATTTTCGAACTAAAAAAGACCCAACCCAAAGGGAGATGGGAAGGGAGACAGGACCCGGACATCGAACTGATGCTCAAGAAACTCACTAACATGCTGCAGGAGGCCAGGAATCTAGCCCTGATGTGGCTCCGGGTTGAGGGAGATGACCGCATACTCCTCAGGACGGCGAAGCGGCTCACCACCAAGAGCCACTCGAACTTGAGCAGGGCGATACCATCCATGCTCCACATGCATTCCAGTCGGGAGGAACAACATGGGGTTGCAAGGGAAGTTCGCCATGGGATCAGGCAGCAGTGGAGGTGGTGGGGGCAGCGTCGATTGATCTGTACTGTATTTTGGGGAAGGAGAGAAATCTGCAGTGTCACAACTTTCTCGGGAATCATGGCGGTTGTTGTGGTGATAGCCGAAGCTACCGCACACAAACAATGAAAGGAATCAAAAGCTCGTGAACCGAAACCAAAACTCAGGACCAAGGACAACCAAAAGCTCTTTACTCAACAGTTGATTTCTCAAAAGTCGATCCCCTTTACAAGTCTTTGGTCCGTCTCCTTTTATAGGGAGGCGGGCGGGCTTTTACATTTCCGAGAACACCCTCGTGTAAAACGAATCAAAACAGAATGTGCTAGGCTATCTTCGGGTAATCTCCAATTGGGTCTCCACGTAATCGGCGCTTCATGATGTCACGCCGCAAATCGCGGCGCCTTTCCAGCTCTTATCACGTGCGCTTGTCGGGGTAAAATGACCCCCCGAGCCCTTTGGAGATCCCCCTTTCGCCTAGCCTTCTTTGTTACCTGAAACGAAAACAATACTCAAGTTTAAACTGGTTAAGTGTTAGGAACGACGAAACCCCCCGTGCGAAAACCAGGCCGAGACTCCCGGAGTGAACAATATTCGCCCCGGAGGTTTCGTCGCGGAATAAGCTGTCAAACGAGACTTCGACGCCCTGTGTCATGCTGGATTCGCGGGATGGCTTCGCTGGCGACGAAAGGGTGCCAGCCAAAGCGCAACGCCTGGAGGGTGGAGATGGAATCCGCTGTTTCTGGGGTTTTGCTTCCGGCACCCTTCGCATGGCCGCTCTCTATTTCTTAGGTATATGGAAGGCTTGATTCCGAATCCCCCCAACAGAAGCCCCTCGATGGCGAAGCGCTTGCCTTGATTGCAAACCTGAGCCAGCGAAACCCGGGGATCGAGAATCGAGGCGGAAGAAAACGTCTTCCTCGGCGGCGGTTCCCAAGGGTCTCTCTGGAAATACCTAAACTGCCCTCAGACTGGTGTTTTTTACCGTTGAGTTTGAAATTTTCGACCGTTGGGTTTTACCGCCTATAAATAGCCGGGGACCGCCGCCGGTGCAACCCCGCCTGCGTTCCCAGCCTCATTTTTCCCTCGCGGCTTCGTTTGTTGTTTTCGCCTCGCTTCCGGCGAATCGCTTCAGCGGAAGCCCCAGTCCAATTTGTGAGGTTAGTTCTGCTTCCGCTTTTCACACGCACTTTCGTTCTTCGGTTTGCAGCACTGCGCGCTTGAGTCTATGTTTCAGAGGAAACTTAATTGTTTGTGTCAGGCGCTCTTGTGAAGACATGGAGGACGAAGGATCGTCGTCGAATCGTGGGAAACAGATTGCGCCGGAAGTTGCGGAGGCTGCCGCGACCTCCTCCACCTCGACGTCTAGCTCGGAGTCTGGTAAGATTTCTGGTTTGGATTGGTCTGCCAGCTCTCGTGAGAGTGGCGATACCTCATCTTCTTCTAGTAGCGATGAAAATAGTGGTTCGGATGGGAGTTATGTCGAAATAATGCCTAGCGACACAGATGTTGAAAAACGTGTGCTTGTGGACGTGGAAGAGGGCGAAATAGGAGTGGAGACTGATGCAGCTATGGAAGAGTCTGAAGGGAACCCGGCTGGGGCGAAGGCCCGGACTTGTTATATTGGTCGATCCTTGATGACTCAGGCTGATTTGGATGCCTTGCGGTTAGAGGGATGCTTCGAGCCCGGGGTGTGTCGGTTGCCTGGAAAAGAAACCACGCCGAAACCCCGGAAAAATGAAAGTGTGGTGTTTCGGGATTTTTTCACTGCGGGCCTTCGGTTGCCGGTATCCAAGAAGTTTGCGGATATTTTGGCGGCCTATAGTGTTCAAATTCATCAACTGACGCCCAATTCTATCCCTCAAGTACCGAAGTTTTTGTGGGTATGCTGGGACCTTCGTCGGGGATAATGATGTCGAAACCTTCGTTCGACATTTTGAGATTCATTGGGCCAGAAGGCTTGTGAAGGTTGATGATGAGGACAAAGAAGCTCAATATGGCTGTTGTACCTTTCGGACCCGTCGCCCGGCCAAAAATCGGGCTCGGTGGAACCGGCTCGGCATACAAGAACAAATGGGCTAACCGATGGACTTCATATTGGTTTTATGTTCCCATTGAAGTGATTGGCCGGAATTCAAAGCAAGAAGAAGTGACAACATACGATCTGGCTAGCCGCATGGTCGATCTAGAGGTTGAGCTGTCGCCAGAGCTGATGAAGGCCAGCCGGTCTTCAGCAAGTACAATGGCATTTTATCAGGCGACGCGTGTAATCACTACGCGCGATGCCCTGGAAGAGTTTGTGGTGCCGATGTACGGCCGTGCCGGCCCCGATGGGGGTCATGGGCATTCAAGGTGCAATGGTCGCCGGGCTTGATGATGATGTACGAAGCCCCATCTTCAATGTCAAGCGACCGAAGGATGTGACCGACGAAGAAATCGTTCTTTGAAGTGAAGAGGAAAGTTGTACAAATGATAGGGAATTTTACCCACAAGGAATGGGAATGCGCCCGGAGGATTTTGAAGCATCAAGGCCGTGTTAATCGAGTTTTTGATGAGATGGGCGTGACGTATTCCCCTCGTCCGGTGCCTCCGATGGCCGGCAAGAAAATGCGGCCTCCGAGCAATGTTGGGTCTGAGGCCGTCGAGACCTCACGAAAGGCCAAGTTAGGCAAGACCAGCTCGGTTGTTGAGAATGTCGTGAAGAGTAGTAAAGCCCAAGATGTCTTGGCCAAGCGGAAGGCGGACGCTGCAAAAGCAACCCTGCCACCGCTTGCAGAAAAGTCTACGAAGTTGTCGAAGGTTAATGAGACCCTGGCCCGTCGCAAGATTGAGGCGGCGAAAGTGGCCGCGGCCGAGAGAGAGAAGAAAAAGGCGCAAGACCCCGCCGTCCCCGGAGAGGTGGACAAGGGACTGGTCTTGAGGAAGAGACCGCTGGACGCCATTGAAAAGGTGAAGCAGCTTGCGGTTAAAGAGAAAGAGCCTGAGGATGCCGAGGCTTCCGCTAAGAGAGCGCGAGTTGATCCGATTCTTTGAAACTGACGAGGATGTCGATATTGTGACGACACCTCAAATTCAACCTTGTACTAAGTACCCTCCGAAAGGATCAGCGCGGAAATTGGCTGAGGGGCTTTCGCTAGTGGGTCAAACTGATGCGGAAGAGTTGGAGGCGCGGGAAGCGAGAGGCAGGCGCGTGGCTGAGCTAATCCAAAAGGATATCGCCATGGCCGAGGCGGCTCCGAAAGAGCGTGTGGCCGGTCTTGTGGATGTCGTGGATGAGTCGGAATCACTTTGCTATATTGATGACGACACCACTCGATCAGAAAAAGGACCAGATGTGTCGCTGCCGCAGCCCCAATGTGAAGCTGCGATGAATTTGAACGAGGGCTCTGGTGCGAAAACTCAAAATCTGATTGACCTGGATGCTCCGGAAGTTGAAGCTTCGGCGGCACAGACATCTCGTTCGCCTCCACCGGTGTCACGAGATTTTGACCCGGTGTCAGCGAAACCTATTGAGGCTGCCGCGTCGGAGAAGTTGACGGCGCCCGAAAGTCTCCAGCCTGAAGACGCTGGTACAATGCTTTAACTCAGGAGCAACATTTTCGTGCTCTTTCTTTCTATCGTGCGTTTTGTTTGCTTATGCTTTTTGCTTTCCCATTATTCTTGGCAGCGAAAACTTTGGTTACCTTGAGCATTAAAGACCGAGAAAAGGAGGTCTCCCAGAACGAGGCGGATCCCTCCGCACCAAGGTCAAGTCTCGCGTCGATGCTGGGGGAGCCTGGTATGAAATTTCGTTTATCATTTTGCTTTTTGATTTTTGACTTTGAGCCTTCGTCGTGCTGGCGGTGCGAAGGATATATGTTAGATAACATGGTTGTTGATCACCTTGCAGATTTTGAACGTACCTTGGAGGACTTAAGCGTTGATGACCTAATGAAGATTGTGCGTGCTTATCTTTCAAGAGGTATCGTCGCCTGCCAGAAGGGCTTCGAGAAGGCTGCGTCGGAAGCAAAGGCCTCGGTTGACAAGCAGAAGATGTTGGAGGACGAAAATCGACGTTTGAAAGAGGAGAACGAAAGGTTGAAGCGCGATGCCAGTGAGCGGGCGAATCAACGCGCTAAGCATCAAGAAGCCCTTGACGCTTTGAAGAGAGAACTTGAGTTGAGCGTGAAATGCTATGAAGAGTGCCGCCAGGAATTGAAAGATATGGTGGTGCAATATGATGCGCAGAACATCTTGCTTGGAGCCAATGCCGACCTTATTGCAGAGTTGAAGAAGGTGAAAGGCGAGCTCGAGGATACTCTAGAGAAAAATGAGGCTTACTGCCACCAATGGGGCGCGTATTTAGCCACTGAATATCGTCGAGCTTTGGAAAGTTTCGGTGCCGAAGCCCAGGATTTCAAAATTACCGACAACATCTCGAGTTTTGTAGAGTGGTTGCATAGCGAATTAAAGCTCCTGCCCGATACCATGAGCAAGATCGGAGACTATGGGGCAGCTACCTGCTCTGAGATGCTGCTGAATCTTCTCGAGCGACAGGGTTGTGAACACTTCAAAGCTTTTGGAAACCGAGGCTTCGCCTTTCCTTCACCCGACGACGCTCCAGCCCCAAGTAAGACGGTTGATCTGATAAACAAGATCATCCTTCGCAACTTTTGGGCAAAAAGCGGGCGAGCGCACGCTCGAAAGAAGGCTGTGGATCGCTTGGCAAAGGTAAGCCTTTCTGGTTCATTTTGACAACGACCGTCTTTGCTAAACGATTGCTTACAATGATTATTAATGCTTACTTCCTTCTCACAGCTCCATTTTGGGCAGGCAAAACAGGCTTTGGAGCTTCGAGAGCATCGCACGACGCATGGTCCTGAGGCAACTTTGGGGCCTTACGGACCTCCTAGGGACTGGCCGCCAAAACCAACTGACGATGCCCCTGAGCAGGCGGTCCCCGGAGCCCCAGTTCGCGAAGCGCCTCAAGACGAACGCGGTCAAGTGGATCCTGTCACCGGAGAGGCGTTGGCTCCCCTTCGGCTCTGAATGAAGGAATTAGTGTGTTGAATGAAAACTGAAAATGGCGTGTCGGCCAATTAAACAATTGAAGGCTTAAATGTAAACTTATGTGTGATGATGTGGTGTTGTAAATGCCGGTCGTAATTTTTGTCGTGCTAAAGTCCTTGAACGTTTAGAGTTGAAGTTATCGCTGCTTTCGAGTTGCAGCTTTCGGAAGAAAACGTCTTCCCCCCCTTCGGAAGCAGGGATAACTTCAGGTCAACCATTTTGCTTAGGATTGCTATGTCGTCGAAGTTTAGAACTTGTTGGTTTGCTTAGACGTTGCGCGATGCTTCGTGTTGAATTTCCTCGTTTGTTGCTTACGGTTTTTCGATGGGAGCGAATGAAACTAGCCTGCGACGCGACGCCTAGGCGTGGAACGTGTCGAAGGACTAGGAGCCGTTTTGAATTTGTCAAATTTTACAGCTTTTGAGCTGTTTTTCGACGAAGCATTTATTCGCGTTTTTTTTGAAAAATGATCGTCGTTGAGACGTGCCTTATTATTTGCGACGTAGTTTCTGCGCAGGTTAGGGGCCATGACATTTCAGCTACTAGATTGTTTCGATTCGAAATCGAATCGCTTTAGAACGTCCTTTCTGGACGGGCTATCGAGAGGACAGCTCTTAAAAATTGATTCTTGTGAATCGTTTTAACTGCACCACTTGTGGGTGGGCTACTAATGAGTAGCACTTTGATGCTCTCACTTTCGGAGAGGGCTGTTCTGGGATAGCACTTCAATTCATCCTCTTTTGGGATGGGCTATCTTAAGATAGCACTTTAAGCTATGCGAAAGAAGCACAACAAAACTTTAGGGAGGAAAGTATTCCATTCAGTTGGAAATAAATTTTACATCAAGGCTGCCTCGTTAAAAACCTCACGCTCCAGAGTGGAGTCCTCCCTATGTGAGGAAAAGAGTACCCGCCTTGTTATTGAATTGTAAAGTGCGAAAGTAAATGCGGAAAAATGCAAAGCTAAGATGAGTCCTCCGCACTTATAGTTCCGTGCGAAAGGCTCCTAGCGAAAGTAAACTACGGAAAGAACTTACATAAATTGTCCACATTCCATGAATGAGGCAACTCCACACCTGTCTCGTCTTTGAGACGAAAAGCCCCATCTCGAACCGAGCTTGAGACCACGTAGGGTCCCTCCCAAGCGAACTTGAATTTTCCTACAGCGTCGGCATTCTTCTTTCTTTTCAAGACGAAGTCTCCCACTTTGATGTTTTTGAGGGATACCTTCTTGTTTCTCCATCTCCTAGTTTCCTCTTGATACTTCAACAGATTTTGGACTGCATCGAGCCTATCAATTTCCACTAGATCTTTGTCGGCCTCTTCGCTCTCGCGAGAGCTACCAGCCAAAACTCTGGCGCTTTCATTGTTGAGTTCTTCGGGGCACATTGCTTCGGCCCCATACAGCAGTCTGAATGGCGTGAACTTGGTTGTTCTCGATTCCGTGGTGTTATGTGACCAGATGACCCTCGAAAGCTCGTCTGCCCATTTCCCTTTCTTCTGCTCAAAGAGGCATTTTTTAATAGTGGAGAAAATTTTCCCATTTGCCCTTTCCACTGCGCCATTGGATTGGGGATGGTACACGGACGCGAAGCATAGCTTTGTCCCAATTGATCGGCGTATTCCACGAAGTCTTGACAGTCGAATTGCTTTCCATTGTCGACAGTGAGCTCTTTGGGTACTCCAAATCTGCAAATGATTTGCTGCCAAAAGAATTTCCTGATAGTGGCTGAGGTGATGGTAGCGAGAGGTCTTGCCTCGATCCATTTTGTAAAGTACTCGACTGCTACCACTGCGAACTTGAAGTTACCCTGGGCAGTGGGAAGCGGCCCAACAATGTCCATTCCCCAGCGTTGCAATGGCCAGGTAGGTGTGATGAGCTGTGATGGCGCGCCGGGCCTTCGCTGGTGCTTTGCCGCGAATTGGCAGGCCTTGCAAGTTTTCACGATGTGCTCTGCGTCTTTTATGGCCATTGGCCAATAAAAACCTTGCCTGAAGGCTTTTCCTGCCAATGCTCTCGCTGCAATGTGCGATCCGCACATCCCTCCATGGATTTCTCTCATGAGCTCGATGCCTTGATCTTGGGAAATGCATTTGAGCAGTGGTGCACATACGCCCAGCTTGAACAAGACATCGTCCTTGAGGATGTAACCCTTGGCTCGCGCTTGCATTCTTTTGAGGTCGTGGGTTTCGACAGGTTCATAGTGCCCGCGAAGGAAAGCAATTATGGGGGCTCTCCGGTCCGGGCTTGCGATTGCGTTGATGGTGCTTGAGGGGTTGCTTGTGCGGCCTTGATTACGGCGTGGTCATGATTACGGCGTAAGCAATTTTCTCTAGCTACGAATAGTGCGGTTTTGACCACTGCTAGGGCTTCGGAGACAAAATAGACCGGGGATTGGAGTTTGCGTTTTTCGGTTTCGACCTCTCGGACCGGAAGCGATCTTGTTGCGGCCCTTGAAGCGGCTACGTAAAGGAGTAGCGGCTCGAGGGCGAAGGTGGGGACAAGGTTGTCATCTTTTCTATGTAGTCCTTGAGCTCGGCGAAAGCCTTGCTTTGCTCGGGGCCCCATTCGATTGCGCCTTTGCCTTTCGGTGCCTTGAAGAAGGGAAGGCTTCGCTGCGGACCTTGAAATGAATCTGTTCTAAGTTTGCTACTCGGCGTTCAATTTCTAGATGTCTTTCTTCGTTTTGGGCTCCTCCATCTCCCCGATTGCTTTAATCTTGTCGGGGTTGGCTTCAATTCTTTTAGCGAGAGATGAGACAGCCCGAGAATCTTTCCTTTTGTGACCCCGAATACACATTGGTCGGGTTTAACTTCAAGCCGGCCCTCCTCATGTTGGCGAAGGTTTCGGCCGGATCATTTACGTGGGCGGCCCTATCGGAGCTTTTGACGATGAGGTCATCGACATAGGCACGAATGTTTTTGCCGTCTGTGGCTTAAATCTTTGCTCCGGTCATTCGGTGAACGTTGAGCCGGCATTTTTCAACCCCCTCGGCATGCGGACGAAGCAAAAGGTTCGAAAGGTGTGATGAAACTAGTTTTCTCCTCGTCCTCTTTCGCCATCCAACAACGATGGTAATCGGAGAAGCAATCCAACGGGGACATGATTGCGGCGTTGGCTGCAGAGTCCACCACGATCCATTCGAGGCAATGGATAGTTATCTTTTGGCGTTGCTTTGTTGAGATCGGTGAAACGATGCACATGCGCCATTTGCCGTTCTTTTTCTTGGCCGGCACGTGTTGGCCGGCCATTTGGGGTACATGACTTCGCGGATGACGGTGGCGTCAAGCGGCCTTTGGACCTCGACTTGACGGCCACCACCTTGTCGTCGGACATCTTTCTCAAGTTGCAAACGGAAGTTGAGAAAGATGTCCGACGACAAGGTGGTGGCCGTCAAGTCGAAGGTCCAAAGGAGCTTGACGCCACCGTCATCCGCGAAGTCATGTACCCCAAATGGTCGGCCAACACGGTGCGGTCTGGCCAAGAAAAAGAACGGCAAATGGCGCATGTGCATCGATTTCATCGATCTCAACAAAGCAACGCCAAAAGATAACTATCCATTGCCTCGAATGGATCGGTGGTGGACTCGCAGCCCAACGCCGCAATCATGTCCCTGTTGGATTGCTTCTCCGGTTACCATCAGTGTTGGATGGCGAAAGAGGACGAGGAGAAAACTAGTTTCATCACACCTTTCGGAACCTTTTGCTTTGTCCGCATGCCAGAGGGGTTGAAAAATGCTGGCTCAACGTTCACCAGAATGACTGGAGCAGTATTTAAGCCACAGATCGGCAAAAACATTCAGGCCTATGTCGATGACCTCATCGTCAAAAGCTCTGATAGGGCCAGCCACGTAAACGATCTGGCCGAAACCTTCGCCAACATGAGGAGGGCTGGCTTGAAGTTAAACCTGGACAAATGTGTATTCGGGGTCACAAAAGGAAAGATTCTGGGGTGTCTCATCTCTGCTAAAAGAATTGAAGCCAACCCTGACAAGATTAAAGCAATCAGGGAGATGGAGGAGCCCAAAACGAAGAAAGACATCCAGAAATTGAACGGCCGAGTAGCAGCCTTGAACAGATTCATTTCAAGGTCCGCAGCGAAGCCTTCCCTTCTTCAAGGCACCGAAAGGCAAAGGCGCAATCGAATGGGGCCCCGAGCAAAGCAAGGCTTTTGCCGAGCTCAAGGACTACATAGAAAAGATGACAACCTTGTCCCCACCTTCGCCCTCGGAGCCGCTACTCCTTTACGTAGCCGCTTCAAGGGCCGCAGTCAGCGCTGCTCTGGTCCGAGAGGTCGAAACTGAAAAAGGCAAACTCCAATCCCCAGTCTATTTTGTCTCTGAAGCCCTAGCAGGGTCAAAACTGCACTATTCAGAGCTAGAGAAAATTGCCTACGCCGTAATCATGACCACACGAAAGCTCAGGCATTATTTCGAGGCTCACAAAGTCACGGTGCTCACAGATCAACCTCTGAACGATCTGTTCATCAACAAGGAGGCTTCGTCCAGAATTGCCAAATGGGCAACCGAGCTGTCAGAATACACAATTGATTTTGGAAAGAGATCGGCAATCAAATCCCAAGTCCTAGCAGACTTCATCGTAGATTGGACCTCACCTAGCAATGTCACCGCTAACGAAGAGCTAGTGCCAATCTGGGAAATCAGATGTGACGGAGCCTGGGGGCGCAAGGGTGCTGGCATTGCAGCCATCGTTACCTCCCCGGCAGGCATCAAGCTAAGATATGCCGCCCGGTTAGATTACAAGGACCCATCCGACAGATGCACTAACAACACTACCGAGTATGAAGCCCTGCGTTAGGCCTTCGCAAAGTAAGAGCCCTGGGGGCCAGTAACTTCCTAGTCAAGTGTGACGCCAAGGTCATCAAGGACCACGTGGAAAAGGAAAGTGAAGCCAAGGAGCCGGAGCTGGTCAAGTACCTAGCGGAGGTGCGCAAAATGGAAAGGCACTTTCGGGGATTCACTATCGAGCACCTACCCAGGAAATACAACGGCGAAGCCGACGAGCTCGCAAAGAAAGCCGCAAGGGGGGAGGCGATGCCCTCAGATGTATTCTTCGAAATTTTAATTGCTCCGTCCACTAGGCCAGACAAGCAACCGCTCAGCACCATCAATGCAATCGCAAGCCTGGACTGGAGAGCCCCCATAATTGCTTTCCTTCGCGGGCATTATGAACCTATCGAAACCCACGACCTCAAAAGAATGCAGGCGCGAGCCAAGGGTTACATCCTCAAGGACGGTGTCCTGTTCAAGCTGGGCGTATGTGCACCTTTGCTCAAATGCATTTCCCAAGATCAAGGCATCGAGCTCATGAGAGAAATCCATGGAGGGATGTGCGGCTCGCACATTGCGGCGAGAGCATTGGCGGGGAAAAGCCTTCGAGGCAAGGTTTTTATTGGCCAATGGCCATAAAAGACGCGAGCACATCGTGAAAACTTGCAAGGCCTGCCAATTCGCGGCAAAGCACCGGCGAAGGCACGGCGCGCCATCACGGCTCATCACACCTACCCGGCCGTTGCAACGCCGGGGGAATGGACATTGTTGGGCCGCTTCCCACCGCCGGGGTAACTTCAAGTTCGCAGTGGTAGCAGTCGAGTACTTTACAAAATGGATCGAGGCAAGACCTCTCGCTACCATCACCTCAGCCACTATCAGGAAATTCTTTTGGCAGCAAATCATTTGCAGATTTGGAGTACCCAAAGAGCTCACTGTCGACAATGGAAAGCAATTCGACTGTCAAGACTTCAGGGAATACTGCCGATCAATTGGGACGAAGCTATGCTTCGCATCCGTGTACCATCCCCAATCCAACGGCGCAGTGGAAAGGGCAAAAGGGCAAATCTTCTCCGCCATAAAAAAATGCCTCTTTGAGCAGAAGAAAGGGAAATGGGCGAGACGAGCTTTCGAGGGTCATCCGGTCACATAACACCACGGAATCGAGAACAACCAAGTTCACGCCATTCGGAGGCTCGCCGTATGGGGCCGAAGCAATGTGCCCCGAAGAACTCAACAATGAAAGCGCCAGAGTTTTGGTGGTAGCTCTCGCGAGAGCGAAGAGGCCGACAAAGATCTAGTGGAAATTGATAGGCTCGATGCGGTCCAAAATCGTTGAAGTATCAAGAGGAAACCAGGAGATGGAGGAACAAGAAGGTATCCCTCAAAAACATCAAAGTGGGAGACTTCGTCTTGAAAAGAAAGAAGAATGCCGACGCTGTAGGAAAATTCCAGTTCGCTTGGGAGGGACCCTACGTGGTCTCATGCTCGGTTCGAGATGGGGCTTTTCGTCTCAAAGACGAGACAGGTGTGGAGTTGCCTCATTCATGGAATGTGGACAACTTATGTAAGTTTTTTCCGTAGTCTACTTTCAGTAGGAGCCTTTCGCACGGAACTATAAGTGCGGAGGACTCATCTTAGCTTTGCATTTTTCCGGTATTTTCTTTCGCAATTTACAATTTAATAACAAGGCGGGTACTCTTTTCCTCACATAGGGAGGACTCCACTCTGGAGCGTGAGGTTTTTAACGAGGCAGCCTTGATGTAAAATTTATTTCCAACTGAATGGAATACTTTCCTCCCTAAAGTTTTGTTGTGCTTCTTCCACATAGCTTAAAGTGCTATCTTAAGATAGCCCATCCCAAAAGAGGATGAATTGAAGTGCTATCCCAGAATAGCCCTCTCCGAAAGTGAGAGCATCAAAGTGCTACTCATTAGTAGCCCACCCACAAGTGGTGCAGTTAAAACGATTCACAAGAATCAATTTTTAAGAGCTGCCCTCTCGACACCCCGTCCAGAAAGGACGTTCTAAAGCGATTCGGTTTCGAATCGAAACAATCTAGTAACTGAAATGTTACGGCCCCTAACCTGCACAGAAGCTACGTCGCAAATGATAAGGCACGTCTCAACGACGATCATTTTTCAAAAAAACGCGAATAAATTCTTCGTCAAAAAACAGCTCAAAAGGCTGTAAAATTTGACAAAATTCAAAATTCAAAAAGCCACGTAAATGATCCGGCCGAAGTCTAGAGGGGATGCTTCCAGGGGCGACCCTTCAATTTCCTTTGAGTTGGCTGTACATGCTGTCGACGTGGACTTGGGAGCCCAGAATAAATTGTGCCGAGCTTTGGTTAAGCACCATCTAGCCTTATGGTCGTAATTGTGACAAGAAAAACATTGCCAGGGAGCGCACCAGGAAGAAGCCTGGTGACCCAAAGACAAGCATTTAGCACAACGAAAAGAATTGTCCATGGGCTGAGGATTCAAAATTTGAATTCTATCTGTGTCTGGGGGCGAAGAACAAGCCTTAAATTCAGGATCGAGGGATCGACCAAGATCTATGGCGAGGCAACCAAACACTTGAGAGATGGGAACCAAAGTAGGCACAGTGATGCCTCCTACCACAAAAGAATTGGGATGACACCGTTGATGCTTAGGTACACGGGAATCTTGCACAAGCTTAGGCGCAAAACAAACATGTCGGTCATGGGATCTAGAACAAGAGGAGGACTATTTGTTCTATTGCTTCTTAGATTAAACATAGTTCCATTTCTTTAACTGCTCTTGTTCCCAGAAAAATTTCTCACATTCCCAATGTGGAGCACCATTGTTCCAAAGGAAGAAATAGACATCAAAACAATCCCCAATAAAGCACTTGAGATGATAGATCATGAAACCCACATCTTTGCAAGAAACGGAGAAACGAAAGTGCCGATCACTTTGAAAACAGACATGAAAACCAGCGGTTGAACCCCCGAGACATGATTGCAACATCCAAGCCACTGAATCCTCCGTCAAACGAACAGTGAAACGTCGGAAAATAGCCAGGAGAAAAAAGGAGCCATTCGGTGAGGAGGAAGGATGATGCACGGATTTGCGGTGACGTACCAGGAGTTGGAGATTAGATCTGAGGGGATGTCCATGGACCAATCGCTTGGGAGAGATCACCGGAGATCACCACCAGAGATCACCACTAGAGGAGCAGAGAGGGTGAGGGTCGCAATTGGTTCACAAACTTTTTCCAACTATTCTTGGATGCAGAAACTTTTTCCAACTTTTGCCAGTGGTTTTTAGTTCAATTTCTTATTAATAGAACAAGTTGCCATTTAGTTTTAGTTTACAAACATAATGCTTCATGAATAAGATTGGAAAAAGCACCGTGACTTGTTCTCTCCTTGATATGTATTTTTAAAGTCCACGAAAAGAACTTGATAAACAACTTATCCATATCACAGGCCAAGGAGTAAATAACTCATTTCCTTCAAAAACAACTCAATAATGGAGAGTAATAACAATCAAGGGAAGAGGATCACATATCTATTTTTGTTGTGTTTTTCATTAACCATGAGCGTACAACCTTTAAAGTTTCTGTAGTTTTCCATGTTTCCCATGTGAGTAATTATAGGAAATTGGCTCTATTATTTTATCCTTCAGCCGTAATGAAGGCTCATTCTTGAGAAACAACAATATATAGTGAGGGACGGGGACTGCCAAAATCTCTTGCGCTCGTTGCTTTAGGAGTCTCAGATGTGAAATGTCAATTGTGAATTATAACATCATTGTGCGCCTGGAAAGCATTTGGGTATTCAATACAACAAAAATCATTGAACGTGCGAACACTAAGTCCACATGAAAAATATGAATCCATGTGATTAGTATCTGTTGCCATTACAGCTTTTGATTTTTGTTTGAGGCACTCCACCCTTGGAATTAATCCAAGTTGAGAATGAAAAACAGACACGAGAGATAAATATGTAGATCCATCAATCTACATGTGGATATATAGACACAAACACATACACATACACATACACAAACAACTGACCCGTCGGCTTACGTAGCAGCGGAATGTTCATGGTCTCTACATGTTGGACTGCCGAGTTTTTGAGGTTCATGAAGGCGGCACCTTGCCACCCGGTCGGTTCAATGCGAATGGGGACACCGCGAGCCGCGTCTTTCGCTATGCCCCTCGCGGCGGACGGAGGGAGCGGGTCATCGGTGGTGACGAGTTATCATGCCATCACCCTCGATAGGCGCCTGCGGATGGAAACTACACCGGCCCTACCCGTCGTTAAGGACTTTGCGGGGGAAGTAGGGAGCGGGTCGTCGGTGGTTATTGGGACCATGCCGTCACCCGATAGGAGTTTCCTAGGGGTTGCAGACTTAAACACGTTAGCTGTTGCCACTGAAGCAGCCGCCGCCACGAAGGCTATGATGAAGAGAGTTGTTGCGACAGTCTTGCTCTGGGCCATTTTTATTTGATAGTGTCGCCCTAAATGGTGAATGTGTGGTTGTGTTGTGTGTCGAGAGACAAGGGCATATATGACATTTATATACAGGGTACCATTTAAAAATTGGAGGCCACGAGAGCTTCACGAGGCAACGTATGGTGCTAACTGAAGGACACCCTAACCTCTACCTCATCGTGTGTTCGTCCTTCTGATTATTTGTTTCCAAAATAGAGATTCTATATATGGCAAAGCATGCACAATTGTATATACTGAGCTAGCTAACAACCTAAGTCAAAACTTGTTTATTACTTGTATGTACACCTAAATTAGGAAAGAGAATATGTAATACATATTACTTCTAAATATACTTCAAGAGAAATTTTGGAATAGTTGGAAAAATGAGCCGCCCATCTCGAGAAATATAACAATAGAAATGGAAACAAAGGAAGTACACCAAAGTACCCACAAATACCGATGGTTCTTTTAAACCACGTAAAACAACTCAATTTAAGACTTTGTACTTTCGTTAGAAATTAGGAAATGATTGTTCAAATAAATATAAACACATAAGAACGGTGTCCACATTTCATAACAAATCTTGTGATGTCCACTTTGCATAGTCATCATATGCAATTCTTTATATGTTGTTGCTAAGAATTAATGTTTATACAAATAATATTTTGAGTAGGAGGAAGTAGCAAGGCGGTATGACTAGTCTAATTACACTTGAGAATAAATAAATGCAAAGACAATTCGATAGAAATGTCCAATAATCATGTGGTCTGGTAACTAGTGTTTGGGTGGTGAAGGGCTAACAAAGCTTGGGCACGAAGAACAATGTGGTGGCGAAACCAAAATAATAGGTTATAATGCCTATAAACCATGGGTTCATTAAGAGCATGTAGAGACATGACCCCGATGTAATGTCCTTTTCGAATCGACTGTGTAGTTCATATCTAGGTGGATGATGACAGCAAGTTTGAGTAGATGGCTCATCAGGTTTAGCAAAAGAATCAAAAGATGTTTGGGGCATCAAGGAGCCATGCCTTGTGGAGCATGCAAAAAAATGTTTATTTGGAACTCGAATCGAATCATCGACGGTTTGTCGGTTTGAGCCTCAAAACTAGATATTGGTAGGTTTGGCCTCAAAATGAGGGGTGTTGAGTTGAAGGGTGCATGGGTCATGGAAGATAATGCAACAAAACTGACATGAAAAGTTGAACGATTTTACGTCTAGTAATAATTCACTATTCCAAAAAGGGTCACTACAAACAAGTTGTCCAAAATGATGGTGTAAAACACTAGTGATATTGCAATAATGCATACGCCTATACTGAATTATGACAAGAAGCCCTCCAAAACCAATACTTGCAAAATAATTGTCTCTTTTTGTTAAAAAAGATGGTGAATAAGTAATTTGAAAAACTCGCAACAACATATAAAACCACTCGTGATATATTTTGAGTGGTTTGGAAATAATGTCAATGGTTCACACCGTTGTCTCCCGTGGTGCTAGTTTTTTCCATGGGAGTGAATTTCGGGGCTAGTCATTAAAAATTCACCTCGATAGAAAATCATAAACATAGTGGCGAGCCCCGCATATAGAGATGATCATCTGGTTGCAATCTTATTTTGTCCCTCCTTTCTAGGGATAGGTTGGTTGCATGTGGTCACCATCTTAATGTCCGGCGATCGACCCGGAGTTAAATTTCGAATTGTATAGTGAAGTCGGGTTTGTGGGGTTTCTCGGCTAGCGGAATGTTGAGATCCAATTTAATTGAAATATCCGAGGTGTTGTCTCCCGAAATTCAAAGTTTGTGTGAATTAATTAGAAAAAAATGGATTTTCACAAACTTCCCAATCTAAGTAAAACTTTAGGCTAGACGTGGAAGCGATCAGTATGCACACACTTCATCTATGACATTATATACAAGACTAGTCTATTTATTATTACCAGATTCACAAAGTTTTTGTGTTTTCCATTCTAGTTTTGAACCACTTTGTTTGTTTTGAGTTTGCATAACCTATCAGATGCAGGATCATTTTTCTCATTAAAGTATGCCAAAAATGTATATCTTATTATGTACTTATTAGTGATTTTGTGCTCCTATGTATATATATTTGTATCACCTAAAATTGACATCATAGCTACCTAATACTCCATCCATCCAAAATTTTAGGTCATTTTGGCGTTTTAGATTCATAGATTTCCCTATATAGCAAGAGATGACATATATCAATGTGAATGTCAAAAGTTATGAATATATAAATATATACAAAAATGACCTACAAATTGGGACAGAAGGAGTACGATCTTCTTATGAAGATAGAGTATGTAAGACTTGAGGTTCCATGACTTTATTATACACCGTCCAAAATTTTTTAGTTTGCTTCTATAGAAACGCAATAGCATGAATTTTATTTTGGACAAGGTATATCTAAGAGAATATGGTTGTCCACTTGTTCATGATCTTCATTACAAACTAATGAGTTCAATTTCTTATTAATAGAACAAGTTGCCATTCGATTTTAGTTTACAAACATAATGCTTCATGAATAAGATTGGAAAAAGCACCATGACTTGTTCTCTCCATGATATGTATTTTTAAACTCCATGAGAAGTACTTGATAGACAACTTCTATATAGCACGAGGCCAAGGAGTAAATAACTCATTTCCTTCAAAAACAACTCAATAATGCGAGTAATAACAATCAAGGGAAGAGGATCACATATCCGTTTTTGTTGTGTTTTTCATTAACCATGAGCGTACAACCTTTAAAGTTTTTGTAGTTTTCCATGTTTCCCGTGTGAGTAATTATAGGGCTCTATTATTTTATCCTTCGGCCGTAATGAAGGCTCATTCTTGAGAAACAACAATATATAGTGAGGGACGGGGACTGCCAAAATCTCTTGCGTTCGTTGCTTTAGGAGTCTCAGATGTGAAATGTCAGTTGTGAATTATAACATCATTGTGCACCTGGCAAGCATTTGGGTATTCAATACAACAAAAATCATTGAACGTGCGAACATTAAGTCCACATGAAAAATATGAATCCATGTGATTAGTATCTGTTGCCATTACAGCTTTTGATTTTTGTTTGAGGCACTCCACCCTTGGAATTGATCCAAGTTGAGAATGAAAAACATACACGGGAGATAAATATGTAGATCCATCAATCTACATGTGGATACATAGACACAAACACATACACATACACAAACAACTGTCCCGTCGGCTTACGTAGCAGCGGAATGTTCATGGTCTCTACATGTTGGACTGCTGAGTTTTTGAGGTTCATGAAGCTGGCACCTTGCCACCGGTCAGTTCAATCTGAATGGGGACACCGCGAGCCGCGTCTTTCGCTATGCCCTTCGCAGCAGACGGAGGGAGCAGGTCATCAGTGGTGATAGTTATCATGCCATCACCCTCTGATAGCTGCCTCTGGATGGAAACTACGCCAGCCCTACCCGTCGTTAAGGACTTTGCGGCGGAAGTAGGGAGCAGGTCGTCAGTGGTGATTGGGACCATGCCGTCACCCGATAGGAGTTTCCTAGGGGTTGCAGACTTAAACACGTTAGCTGTTGCCACGAAGCGCCGCCGCCACGAAGGCTATGATGAAGAGAGTTGTTGCGACGGTCTTGCTCGCGGGCCATTTTTATTTGATAGTGTCGCCCTAAATGGTGAATGTGTGGTTGTGTTGTGTGTCGAGAGACAAGGGCATATATGACATTTATATACAGGGTACCATTTAAAAATTGGAGGCCACGAGAGCTTCACGAGGCAACGTATGGTGCTAACTGAAGGACACCCTAACCTCTACCTCATCGTGTGTTCGTCCTTCTGATTATTTGTTTCCAAAATAGAGATTCTATATATGGCAAAGCATGCACAATTGTATATACTGAGCTAGCTAACAACCTAAGTCAAAACTTGTTTATTACTTGTATGTACACCTAAATTAGGAAAGAGAATATGTAATACATATTACTTCTAAATATACTTCAAGAGAAATTTTGGAATAGTTGGAAAAATGAGCCGCCCGTCTCGAGAAATATAACAATAGAAATGGAAACAAAGGAAGTACAACAAAGTACCCACAAATACCGATGGTTCTTTTAAACCACTGTAAAACAACTCAATTTAAGACCTTGTACTTTCGTTAAGAATTAGGAAATGATTGTTCAAATAAATATAAACACAGAAGAACGGTGTCCACATTTCATAACAAATCTTGTGATGTCCACTTTGCATAGTCATCATATGCAATTCTTTATATGTTGTTGCTAACAAATAATGTTTATACAAATAATATTTTGAGCGAGGAGGAAGTAGCAAGGTGGTATGACTAGTCTAATTACACTTGAGAATAAATAAATGCAAAGACAATTCGATAGAAATGTCCAATAATCATGTGGTCTGGTAACTAGTGTTTGGGTGGTGAAGGGCTAACAAAGCTTGGGCACGAAGAACAATGTGGTGGCGAAACCAAAATAATAGGTTATAATGCCTATAAACCATGGGTTCATTAAGAGCATGTAGAGACATGACCCCGATGTAATGTCCTTTTCGAATCGACTGTGTAGTTCATATCTAGGTGGATGATGATAGCAAGTTTGAGTAGATGGCTCATCAGGTTTAGCAAAAGAATCAAAAGATGTTTGGGGCATCAAGGAGCCATGCCTTGTGGAGCATCCAAAAAAAATGTTTATTTGGAACTCGAATCGAATCATCGACGGTTTGTCGGTTTGAGCCTCAAAACTAGATATTGGTAGGTTTGGCCTCAAAATGAGGGGTGTTGAGTTGAAGGGTGCATGGGTCATGGAAGATAATGCAACAAAACTGACATGAAAAGTTGAACGATTTTACGTCTAGTAATAATTCACTATTCCAAAAAGGGTCACTACAAACAAGTTGTCCAAAATGATGGTGTAAAACACTAGTGATATTGCAATAATGCATACGCCTATACTGAATTATGACAAGAAGCCCTCCAAAACCAATACTTGCAAAATAATTGTCTCTTTTTGTTAAAAAAGATGGTGAATAAGTAATTTGAAAAACTCGCAACAACATATAAAACCAAATGTGATATATTTTGAGTGGTTTGGAAATAATGTCAATGGTTCACACTGTTGTCTCCCGTGGTGCTAGTTTTTTCCATGGGAGTGAATTTCAGGGCTAGTCATTAAAAATTCACCTCGATAGAAAATCATAAACATAGTGGCAGAACCCCAGCATATAGAGATGATCATCTGGTTGCAATCTTATTTTGTCCCTCCTCTCTAGGGATAGCTGGTTGCATGTGGTCACCATCTTAATGTCTGGCTCATCGACCCAGGTTAAATTTCGAATTGTATAGTGAAGTCGGGTTTGTGGGGTTTCTCAGCTAGCAGAATGTTGAGATCCAATTTAATTGAAATATCCTGAGGTGTTGTCTCCCGAAATTCAAAGCTGTGTGAATTAATTAGAAAAAATGGATTTTCACAAACTTGCCAATCTAAGTAAAACTTTTGGCCAGACGTGGAAGCGATCAGTATGCACACACTTCATCTATGACATTATATACAAGACTAGTCTATTTATTATTACCAGATTCACAAAGTTTTTGTGTTTTCCATTCTAATTTTGAACCACTTTGTTTGGTTTGAGTTTGCATAACCTATCAGATGCAGGATCATTTTTCTCATTAAAGTATGCCAACCATGTATATCTTATTATGTACTTATTAGTGATTTTGTGCTCCTATGTATATATATTTGTATCACCTAAAATTGACATCATAGCTACCTAATACTCCATCCATCCAAAATTTTAGGTCATTTTGGCGTTTTAGATTCATAGATTTCCCTATATAGCTAGAGATGACATATATCGATGTGAATGTCAAAAGTTATGAATATATAAATATATACAAAAATGACCTACAAATTGGGACAGAAGGAGTACGATCTTCTTATGAAGATAGAGTATGTAAGACTTGAGGTTCCATGACTTTATTATACACCGTCCAAAATTTTATAGTTTGCTTCTATAGAAATGCAATGGCATGAATTTTATTTTGGACAAGGTATATCTAAGAGAATATGGTTGTCCACTTGTTCATGATCTTCATTACAAACTAATGAGTTCAATTTCTTATTAATAGAACAAGTTGCCATTCGAGTTTTAGTTTACAAACATAATGCTTCATGAATAAGATTGGAAAAAGCACCATGACTTGTTCTCTCCATGATATGTATTTTTAAACTCCATGAGAAGTACTTGATAGACAACTTCTATATAGCACGGGCCAAGGAGTAAATAACTCATTTCCTTCAAAAACAACTCAATAATGGAGGGTAATAACAATCAAGGGAAGAGGATCACATATCTATTTTTGTTGTGTTTTTCATTAACCATGAGCGTACAACCTTTAAAGTTTTTGTAGTTTTCCATGTTTCCCGTGTGAGTAATTATAGGGCTCTATTATTTTATCCTTCGGCCGTAATGAAGGCTCATTCTTGAGAAACAACAATATATAGTGAGGGACGGGGACTGCCAAAATCTCTTGCGTTCGTTGCTTTAGGAGTCTCAGATGTGAAATGTCAGTTGTGAATTATAACATCATTGTGCGCCTGGCAAGCATTTGGGTATTCAATACAACAAAAATCATTGAATGTGCGAACATTAAGTCCACATGAAAAATATGAATCCATGTGATTAGTATCTGTTGCCATTACAGCTTTTGATTTTTGTTTTAGGCACTCCACCCTTGGAATTAATCCAAGTTGAGAATGAAAAACAGACACGAGAGATAAATATGTAGATCCATCAATCTACATGTGGATATATAGACACAAACACATACACATACACATACACAAACAACTGACCCGTCGGCTTACGTAGCAGCGGAATGTTCATGGTCTCTACATGTTGGACTGCCGAGTTTTTGAGGTTCATGAAGCTGGCACCTTGCCACCCGGTCGGTTCAATCCGAATGGGGACACCGCGAGCCGCGTCTTTCGCTATGCCCTTCGCAGCAGACGGAGGGAGCGGGTCATCGGTGGTGACGGTTATCATGCCATCACCCTCGATAGCGCGCCCGGATGGAAACTACGCCATCCCTACCCGTCGTTAAGGACTTTGCGGCGGAAGTAGGGAGCAGGTCGTCAGTGGTGATTGGGACCATGCCGTCACCCGATAGGAGTTTCCTAGGGGTTGCGGACTTAAACACGTTAGTTGTTGCCACGAAGCGACCGCCGCCATGAAGGCTATGATGAAGAGAGTTGTTGCGACAGTCTTGCTCTGGGCCATTTTTATTTGATAGTGTCGCCCTAAATGGTGAATGTGTGGCTGTGTTGTGTGTCGAGAGAGAAGGGCATATATGGCATTTATATACAAGGTACCATTTAAAAATGGGAGGCCACGAGAGCTTCACGGGGCAACGTATGGTGCTAACTGAAGGACACCCTAACCTCTACCTCATCGTGTGTTCGTCCTTCGATTATTATTTTCCAAAATAGAGATTCTATATATGGCAAAGCGTGCACAATTGTATATACTGAGCTAGCTAACACCCTATGTCAAAACTTGTTTATTACATGTATGTACACCTAAATTATGAATGAGAATATGTAATACATATTACTTCTAAATATACTTGAAATTTTGGAATAGTGGGAAACATGAGAGCCGCCCACTCAAGAAATATAACAATAGAAATCAAAACAAAGGAAGTACACCAAAGTACCCACAAATACTGTTGGATCTTTTATACCACTGTAAAACAACTCAATTTAAGACCTTGTACTTTCGTTAAGAATTAGGAAATGATTGTTCAAATAAATATAAACACATAAGAACGGTGTCCACATTTCATAACAAATCTTGTGATGTCCACTTTGCATAGTCATCATATGCAATTCTCTATAACAAATAATGTTTATACAAATAATATTTTGAGTAGGAGGAAGTAGCAAGGTGGTATGACTAGTCTAATTACACTTGAGAATAAATAAATGCAAAGACAATTCGATAGAAATGTCCAATAATCATGTGGTCTGGTAACTAGTGTTTGGGTGGTGAAGGGCTAACAAAGCTTGGGCACGAAGAACAATGTGGTGGCGAAACCAAAATAATAGGTTATAATGCCTATAAACCATGGGTTCATTAAGAGCATGTAGAGACACGACCACGATGTAATGTCCTTTTCGAATCGACCGTGTGGTTCATATCTAGGTGGATGATGACGGCAAGTTTGAGTAGATGGCTCATCGGGTTTAGCAAAAGAATCAAAATATGTTTGGGGCATAAAGGAGCCATGCCTTGTGGAGCATGCAAAAAATGTTTATTTGGAACTCGAATCGAATCATCGACGGTTTGTCGGTTTGAGCCTCAAAACTATATATTGGTAGGTTTGGCCTCAAAATGAGGGGGTGTTGAGTTGAAGGGTGCATGGGTCATGGAAGATAATGCAACAAAGCTGACATGAAAAGTTGAATGATTTTACGTCTAGTAATAATTCACTATTCCAAAAAGGGTCACTACAAACAAGTTGTTCAAAATGATGGTGTAAAACACTAGTGATATTGCAATAATGCATACGCCTATCTTGAATTATGACAAGAAGCCCTCCAAAACCAATACTTGCAAAATAATTGTCTCTTTTTGTTAAAAAAGATGGTGAATAAGTAATTTGAAAAACTCGCAACAACATATAAAACCAACTGTGATATATTTTGAGTGGTTTGGAAATAATGTCAATGGTTCACACTGTTGTCTCTCGTGGTGCTTGTTTTTTCCATGGGAGTGAATTTCAGGGCTAGTCATTAAAAATTCACCTCGATAGCAAATCATAAACATAGTGGAAGAACCCCAGCATATAGAGATGATCATCTGGTTGCAATCTTATTTTGTCCCTCCTCTCTAGGGATAGCTGGTTGCATGTGGTCACCATCTTAATGTCTGGCTGATCGACCCAGGTTAAATTTCGAATTGTATAGTGAAGTCGGGTTTGTGGGGTTTCTCAGCTAGCAGAATGTTGAGATCCAATTTAATTGAAATATCCTGAGGTGTTGTCTCCCGAAATTCAAAGCTGTGTGAATTAATTAGAAAAAATGGATTTTCACAAACTTGCCAATCTAAGTAAAACTTTTGGCCAGACGTGGAAGCGATCAGTATGCACACACTTCATCTATGACATTATATACAAGACTAGTCTATTTATTATTACCAGATTCACAAAGTTTTTGTGTTTTCCATTCTAGTTTTGAACCACTTTGTTTGTTTTGAGTTTGCATAACCTATCAGATGCAGGATCATTTTTCTCATTAAAGTATGCCAAAAATGTATATCTTATTATGTACTTATTAGTGATTTTGTGCTCCTATGTATATATATTTGTATCACCTAAAATTGACATCATAGCTACCTAATACTCCATCCATCCAAAATTTTAGGTCATTTTGGCGTTTTAGATTCATAGATTTCCCTATATAGCTAGAGATGACATATATCAATGTGAATGTCAAAAGTTATGAATATATAAATATATACAAAAATGACCTACAAATTGGGACAGAAGGAGTACGATCTTCTTATGAAGATAGAGTATGTAAGACTTGAGGTTCCATGACTTTATTATACACCGTCAAAAACTTTTTAATTTGCTTCTATAGAAATGCAATGGCATGAATTTTATTTTGGACAAGGTATATCTAAGAGAATATGGTTGTCCACTTGTTCATGATCTTCATTACAAACTAATGAGTTCAATTTCTTATTAATAGAACAAGTTGCCATTTAGTTTTAGTTTACAAACATAATGCTTCATGAATAAGATTGGAAAAAGCACCATGACTTGTTCTCTCCATGATATGTATTTTTAAACTCCATGAGAAGTACTTGATAGACAACTTCTATATAGCACAGGCCAAGGAGTAAATAACTCATTTCCTTCAAAAACAACTCAATAATGGAGAGTAATAACAATCAAGGGAAGAGGATCACATATCTATTTTTGTTGTGTTTTTCATTAACCATGAGCGTACAACCTTTAAAGTTTTTGTAGTTTTCTATGTTTCCCGTGTGAGTAACTATAGGGCTCTATTATTTTATCCTTCGACCGTAATGAAGGCTCATTCATGAGAAACAACAATATATAGTGAGGGACGGGGACTGCCAAAATCTCTTGCGTTCGTTGCTTTAGGAGTCTCAGATGTGAAATGTCAGTTATGAATTATAACATCATTGTGCACCTGGCAAGCATTTGGGTATTCAATACAACAAAAATCATTGAACGTGCGAACATTAAGTCCACATGAAAAATATGAATCCATGTGATTAGTATCTGTTGCCATTACAGCTTTTGATTTTTGTTTGAGGCACTCCACCCTTGGAATTGATTCAAGTTGAGAATGAAAAACAAACACGAGAGATAAATATGTAGATCCATCAATCTACATGTGGATATATAGACACAAACACATACACATACACATACACAAACAAGCGACCCGTCGGCTTACGTAGCGACGGAATGTTCATGGTCTCTACATGTTGGACCGCCGAGTTTTTGGGGTTCATGAAGCCGGCACCTTGCCACCGGTCGGTTCAATGCGAATGGGGACACCGCGAGCCGCGTCTTTCGCTATGCCCTTCGCGACGGACGGAGGGAGCAGGTCATCAGTGGTGACAGTTATCATGCCATCACCCTCTGATAGCTGCCTCTGGATGGAAACTACGCCAGCCCTACCCGTCGTTAAGGACTTTGCGGCGGAAGTAGGGAGCAGGTCGTCAGTGGTGATTGGGACCATGCCGTCACCCGATAGGAGTTTCCTAGGGGTTGCAGACTTAAACACGTTAGCTGTTGCCACAGAAGCAGCCGCCGCCATGAAGGCTATGATGAAGAGAGTTGTTGCGACAGTCTTGCTCTGGGCCATTTTTATTTGATAGTGTCGCCCTAAATGGTGAATGTGTGGCTGTGTTGTGTGTCGAGAGAGAAGGGCATATATGGCATTTATATACAAGGTACCATTTAAAAATGGGAGGCCACGAGAGCTTCACGGGGCAACGTATGGTGCTAACTGAAGGACACCCTAACCTCTACCTCATCGTGTGTTCGTCCTTCGATTATTATTTTCCAAAATAGAGATTCTATATATGGCAAAGCATGCACAATTGTATATACTGAGCTAGCTAACAACCTAAGTCAAAACTTGTTTATTACTTGTATGTACACCTAAATTAGGAAAGAGAATATGTAATACATATTACTTCTAAATATACTTGAAATTTTGGAATAGTGGGAAACATGAGAGCCGCCCACTCAAGAAATATAACAATAGAAATCAAAACAAAGGAAGTACACCAAAGTACCCACAAATACTGTTGGATCTTTTATACCACTGTAAAACAACTCATATTTTAAGACTTTGTACTTTCGTTAAGAATTAGGAAATGATTGTTCAAATAAATATAAACACGGAAAGAACGGTGTCCACATTTCATAACAAATCTTGTGATGTCCACTTTGCATAGTCATCATATGCAATTCTTTATATGTTGTTGCTAAGAATTAATGTTTATACAAATAATATTTTGAGTAGGAGGAAGTAGCAAGGCGGTATGACTAGTCTAATTACACTTGAGAATAAATAAATGCAAAGACAATTCGATAGAAATGTCCAATAATCATGTGGTCTGGTAACTAGTGTTTGGGTGGTGAAGGGCTAACAAAGCTTGGGCACGAAGAACAATGTGGTGGCGAAACCAAAATAATAGGTTATAATGCCTATAAACCATGGGTTCATTAAGAGCATGTAGAGACACGACCCGATGTAATGTCCTTTTCGAATCGACCGTGTGGTTCATATCTAGGTGGATGATGACAAGCAAGTTTGAGTAGATGGCTCATCGGGTTTAGCAAAAGAATCAAAATATGTTTGGGGCATAAAGGAGCCATGCCTTGTGGAGCATGCAAAAAATGTTTATTTGGAACTCGAATCGAATCATCGACGGTTTGTCGGTTTGAGCCTCAAAACTATATATTGGTAGGTTTGGCCTCAAAATGAGGGGTGTTGAGTTGAAGGGTGCATGGGTCATGGAAGATAATGCAACAAAGCCGACATGAAAAGTTGAATGATTTTACGTCTAGTAATAATTCACTATTCCAAAAAGGGTCACTACAAACAAGTTGTTCAAAATGATGGTGTAAAACACTAGTGATATTGCAATAATGCATACGCCTATATCTGAATTATGACAAGAAGCCCTCCAAAACCAATACTTGCAAAATAATTGTCGCTTTTTGTTAAAAAAAGATGGTGAATAAGTAATTTGAAAAACTCGCAACAACATATAAAACCAAATGTGATATATTTTGAGTGGTTTGGAAATAATGTCAATGGTTCACACTGTTGTCTCCCGTGGTGCTAGTTTTTTCCATGGGAGTGAATTTCAGGGCTAGTCATTAAAAATTCACCTCGATAGAAAATCATAAACATAGTGGCAGAACCCCAGCATATAGAGATGATCATCTGGTTGCAATCTTATTTTGTCCCTCCTCTCTAGGGATAGCTGGTTGCATGTGGTCACCATCTTAATGTCCGGTCGATCAACCCGGGTTAAATTTCGAATTGTATAGTGAAGTCGGCTTTGTGGGGTTTCTCGGCTAGAAGAATGTTGAGATCCAATTTAATTGAAATATCCCGAGGTGTTGTCTCCCGAAATTCAAAGTCGTGTGAATTAATTAGAAAAAATGGATTATTACAAACTTGCCAATCTAAGTAAAACTTTTGGCCGGACGTGGAAGCGATCGGTATGCACACACTTCATCTATGACATTATATACAAGACTAGTCTATTTATTATTACCGCATTCACAAAGTTTTTGTGTTTTCCATTCTAATTTTGAACCACTTTGTTTGGTTTGAGTTTGCATAACCTATCAGATGCAGGATCATTTTTCTCATTAAAGTATGCCAACCATGTATATCTTATTATGTACTTATTAGTGATTTTGTGCTCCTATGTATATATATTTGTATCACCTAAAATTGACATCATAGCTACCTAATACTCCATCCATCCAAAATTTTAGGTCATTTTGGCGTTTTAGATTCATAGATTTCCCTATATAGCTAGAGATGATATATATCAATGTGAATGTCAAAAGTTATGAATATATAAATATATACAAAAATGACATACAAATTGGGACGAGAAGGAGTACGATCTTCTCAAGAAGATAGAGTATGTAAGACTTGGGGTTCCATGACTTTATTATACACCGTCAAAAACTTTTTAATTTGCTTCTATAGAAATGCAATGGCATGAATTTTATTTTGGACAAGGTATATCTAAGAGAATATGGTTGTCCACTTGTTCATGATCTTCATTACAAACTAATGAGTTCAATTTCTTATTAATAGAACAAGTTGCCATTTAGTTTTAGTTTACAAACATAATGCTTCATGAATAAGATTGGAAAAAGCACCATGACTTGTTCTCTCCATGATATGTATTTTTAAACTCCATGAGAAGTACTTGATAGACAACTTCTATATAGCACAGGCCAAGGAGTAAATAACTCATTTCCTTCAAAAACAACTCAATAATGGAGGGTAATAACAATCAAGGGAAGAGGATCACATATCTATTTTTGTTGTGTTTTTCATTAACCATGAGCGTACAACCTTTAAAGTTTTTGTAGTTTTCCATGTTTCCCGTGTGAGTAATTATAGGGCTCTATTATTTTATCCTTCAAAGTCGTAATGAAGGCTCATTCATGAGAAACAACAATATATAGTGAGGGACGGGGGCGCCAAAATCTCTTGCGTCCGTTGCTTTAGGAGTCTCGGATGTGAAATGTCGGTTGTGAATTATAACATCATTGTGCGCTTGGCAAGCATTTGGGTATTTGATACAACAAAAATCATTGAACGTGCAAACATTAAGTCCACATGAAAAATATGAATCCATGTGATTAGTATCCGATGCCATTACGCCTTTTGATTTTTGTTTGAGGCACTCCACCCTTGGAATTAATCCAAGTTGAGAATGAAAAACAGACACGAGAGATAAATATGTAGATCCATCAATCTACATGTGGATATATAGACACAAACACATACACATACACATACACAAACAACTGACTCGTCGGCTTACGTAGCAGCGGAATGTTCATGGTCTCTACATGTTGGACTGCCGAGTTTTTGAGGTTCATGAAGCTGGCACCTTGCCACCGGTCAGTTCAATCTGAATGGGGACACCACGAGCCACGTCTTTCGCTATGCCCTTCGCAGCAGACGGAGGGAGCAGGTCATCAGTGGTGACAGTTATCATGCCATCACCCTCTGATAGCTGCCTCTGGATGGAAACTACGCCAGCCCTACCCGTCGTTAAGGACTTTGCGGCGGAAGTAGGGAGCAGGTCGTCAGTGGTGATTGGGACCATGCCGTCACCCGATAGGAGTTTCCTAGGGGTTGCAGACTTAAACACGTTAGCTGTTGCCACGAAGCGGCCCGCCGCCACGATGGCTATGATGAAGAGAGTTGTTGCGACAGGTCTTGCTCGGGGCCATTTTTATTTGATAGTGTCGCCCTAAATGGTGAATGTGTGGCTGTGTTGTGTGTCGAGAGAGAAGGGCATATATGGCATTTATATACAAGGTACCATTTAAAAATGGGAGGCCACGAGAGCTTCACGGGGCAACGTATGGTGCTAACTGAAGGACACCCTAACCTCTACCTCATCGTGTGTTCGTCCTTCTGATTATTTGTTTCCAAAATAGAGATTCTATATATGGCAAAGCATGCACAATTGTATATACTGAGCTAGCTAACAACCTAAGTCAAAACTTGTTTATTACTTGTATGTACACCTAAATTAGGAAAGAGAATATGTAATACATATTACTTCTAAATATACTTCAAGAGAAATTTTGCAATAGTTGGAAAAATGAGAGCCGCCCATCTCGAGAAATATAACAATAGAAATGGAACAAAGGACGTACACCAAAGTACCCACAAATACCGATGGTTCTTTTAAACCACTGTAAAACAACTCAATTTAAGACTTTGTACTTTCGTTAGAAATTAGGAAATGATTGTTCAAATAAATATAAACACATAAGAACGGTGTCCACATTTCATAACAAATCTTGTGATGTCCACTTTGCATAGTCATCATATGCAATTCTTTATATGTTGTTGCTAACAAATAATGTTTATACAAATAATATTTTGAGTAGGAGGAAGTAGCAAGGTGGTATGACTAGTCTAATTACACTTGAGAATAAATAAATGCAAAGACAATTCGATAGAAATGTCCAATAATCATGTGGTCTGGTAACTAGTGTTTGGGTGGTGAAGGGCTAACAAAGCTTGGGGACGAAGAACAATGTGGTGGAGAAACCAAAATAATAGGTTATAATGCCTATAAACCATGGGTTCATTAAGAGCATGTAGAGACATGACCCCGATGTAATGTCCTTTTCGAATCGACTATGTAGTTCATATCTAGGTGGATGATGACAGCAAGTTTGAGTAGATGGCTCATCAGGTTTAGCAAAAGAATCAAAAGATGTTTGGGGCATAAAGGAGCCATGCCTTGTGGAGCATGCAAAAAATGTTTATTTGGAACTCGAATCGAATCATCGACGGTTTGTCGGTTTGAGCCTCAAAACTAGATATTGGTAGGTTTGGCCTCAAAATGAGGGGTGTTGAGTTGAAGGGTGCATGGGTCATGGAAGATAATGCAACAAAACTGACATGAAAAGTTGAACGATTTTACGTCTAGTAATAATTCACTATTCCAAAAAGGGTCACTACAAACAAGTTGTCCAAAATGATGGTGTAAAACACTAGTGATATTGCAATAATGCATACGCCTATACTGAATTATGACAAGAAGCCCTCCAAAACCAATACTTGCAAAATAATTGTCTCTTTTTGTTAAAAAATAGGGTGCCTAAGTAATTTGAAAAACTCGCAACAACATATAAAACCAAGCTGTGATATATTTTGAGTGGTTTGGAAATAATGTCAATAGTTCACACCGTTGTCTCCCGTGGTGCTAGTTTTTTCCATGGGAGTGAATTTCGTGGCTGGTCATTAAAAATTCACCTCGATAGCAAATCATAAACATAGTGGAAGAACCCCAGCATATAGAGATGATCATCTGGTTGCAATCTTATTTTGTCCCTCCTCTCTAGGGATAGCTGGTTGCATGTGGTCACCATCTTAATGTCTGGCTGATCGACCCAGGTTAAATTTCGAATTGTATAGTGAAGTCAGGTTTGTGGGGTTTCTCAGCTAGCAGAATGTTGAGATCCAATTTAATTGAAATATCCTGAGTTGTTGTCTCCCGAAATTCAAAGTTGTGTGAATTGATTAGAAAAAAATGGATTTTCACAAACTTCCCAATCTAAGTAAAACTTTAGGCTAGACGTGGAAGCGATCAGTATGCACACACTTCATGATCTTCATTACAAACTAATGAGTTCAATTTCTTATTAATAGAACAAGTTGCCATTTAGTTTTAGTTTACAAACATAATGCTTCATGAATAAGATTGGAAAAAGCACCATGACTTGTTTTCTCCATGATATGTATTTTTAAACTCCATGAGAAGTACTTGATAGACAACTTCTATATAGCACAGGCCAAGGAGTAAATAACTCATTTCCTTCAAAAACAACTCAATAATGGAGAGTAATAACAATCAAGGGAAGAGGATCACATATCTATTTTTGTTGTGTTTTTCATTAACCATGAGTGTACAACCTTCAAAATTTTTGTAGTTTTCCATGTTTCCTGTGTGAGTAATTATAGGGCTCTATTATTTTATCCTTCGGCCGTAATGAAGGCTCATTCTTGAGAAACAACAATATATAGTGAGGGACGGGGACCGCCAAAATCTCTTGCGTTCGTTGCTTTAGGAGTCTCGGATGTGTGAGGACCATGTGTGGTTCAAGGACCGGTGGATGGTCGCTTCCTTGTGTGATGAGTGATTGACAACGTTGTGTGGACCGATTCTTGGCTAACTATTGCGAGGTGCGGGTTGCGGCTTGACTCGTGTTGGTGCGGGTGAAGAACAAGCGCGAAAGGTCGTCGCGGTGAGGCCTCCGGGTGTGGAGAAGACAAGTAGGCTTTGTTCGAGGGACCCGGTGGCCGGCGGGGTCAAGTGCGGGCCGCATGGTGGCATGAACAAGAAGATGAAGTCGTGGACGGTTTCTTGGTTGAGCCTCAAAACCAAGGTCGAGCCGGGACTACGTGGGAGCCAAGTCATGAGTGGAGATTGGTGGAGGCTACACCGAGTTCACGGGGTTTCGGTGGTTCACCGAAAACCACACGGGTTCCTTGGTTGATCCACAAAGCCAAGACCGGAGAACCGAAGACGGAGGTGCAGGCGACACCGCACCGGTCCGACCGGTGGGTCCGACCGGTCGACCGGTGGGACCGGTCGGCCGGTGAGGAGCACCGGTCCGACCGTGTGCGACAACGCAGTCCGAATCTTCGAAGCGGAGGACACGCGTCGGGATCGCATAGCTTGCGTCGAGACTACGCAGGGTGCGGTCGCCGGGCATCCGTCCGATGGTGAAGGCATCAAGAATTCCAAATCCGCCCTTGAGGGGCTTGTATCCCTAGTTAGTAGAGAGGGGCATTTTAGACATTCGGTTGCCGCCTATATAACCCAAGAGGTGAGAGGATGGCAGCCAACTCTTGGAACCCTAGCTCATTTGTTTTCCTATTTTCCACCTATTTTCCTTAGGTTTTCTCTAGGACTAGCAAGAGAGCTTCACGGAGAGATCTTGTAGAGAGGGATGGATGATCGGGCGGCTTGCTAGACCTTGTACGAACCTTTGTTTCATGTATAGATGATTCGGCGTGGTTCCTCAAGGTTTGGGTGTGTTTTCCCGGTTGTTCTTGGTGGTGATTTTCGGAGCCCTTTCTCGGTGTTTTCTTTGAGGTGTTTTCGGGGCTTTTCTCTTGGGGATTTGATGGGGGAAATTTGTGGGAACCCTTCGTGGTTCTTTGGGCTGTGATTCCCCTCCCAAATCCGTGAGGAAAAGTGCTCGATTTTGGGGGTTTCTTGAGTTCTTGGGTTGGAAGTGCTTTCGGCGGGATTTCTTCGATTCCTCCTTTTTGGACGAGATTTGGTGGGATTAAACTTGGCTATGGACTCCTCATGAGGTGTTCCTGATATCCCCAAAGTCTTGTTCAAGTCCGTGGAGCGATTCGGGAGATCGAGATTTGGATTTGGGGGAGTTGACCCGCGGGTGTCGTTCATCCCGAGCCGCCTGAGCTACACGGTCCGACCGGTGCTCTTGACCGATCCGACCGGTGTGAGCCCTTGTGGGTTTTTGCTCGGGTGAACGTCTTGGTGAGTTCGTTGTTGTCCCGTGTTGCTTGTTGTTTTGAGTTTGGGTCCGTTTGGTGGTCGGTTGGCCTGTTTGGTGCCTTGGGGGCTTTTCGGGCCGCCATCGGTCCGACCGGTGCGTCTCACCGGTCCGACCGGTGTAGAGCCACTTAATGGAAGTTGCTCGGTTCACCGACGAGGGACCTGGTCTCGACCGGTGATGCTCACCGGTCGACCGGTGTGGGTCCGTAGACTCGAGGTTTGGTTTTTCCGCCGCGTTCTCGAGTCGGAAGGCCGTGTGTGTTGGTTCCTAGGTCCAGTGGCACTCCAGTGGCTACGTGGGCTTGGCCAACTTGGGTAGTGAGTCGGAGACGTGTGTTGGAAGCCGTGTTCGTCTTGTTGGAGTTTTCATCTCCATCGAGAAGAATTTTTATCGGCTCCCATTCACTCCCCCCCCCTCTGCGGTTCGCCGTATCGGTCCTTCAAGTGGTATCAGAGCCGGTTCGGGTCTTTGTTGACTCTAACCAGTCTAAGATCCAAGGATGGCGTACCAGGAACGGGGTTCGGGTCCTCCACACTTCGATGGCAAGAACTACCAGATGTGGAGCAAGCGGATGGGTGCGTTCCTCCGCGGAAAGGGTCGAGCCGCTTTGGGATGTCACGGTGGACACGGGCTATGTCCGGCCGATGGATTTCCTTGCTCCGGGGTCGAGGGACGATTCGACGCCAACAATAAGGCGGTCGACTACTTGTTTCGTGCTTTGTGTCGGCCCGAGTTCGATCGGGTGCACACCGAGCACTTGGCTTGTAGGATTTGGGCGGTGTTGAAGGAGGCTCATGTTGGGAACGCCCGTGTTCGAGCACGGTTGTATGCGACCTACGGGAGAGAGTACGAGAACTTCACTCATCTCCCCCGGTGAGTCCATCGATGCCTTGTTTCGGAGGTTCACGGTGGTTGTGAACAACATGAGGGCCAATGTGGACGTGCTCCCGTACGATGATCATGATAGAGCGGTCAAGCTCTTACACTCTTTGGATCGTACGATTTGGGGCGGAAAGTTCGAGGCCATTGTGGAGTCGGAGAAGTATGACACTCGACCGTGAACGAGCCGTTCTCGAAGCTCAAGTCGGGCCGAGGTGGATAGGGGCATGACCGCCAAGCTCGAGGGTCCGACCGACTCCCATAGTCTCGCCCTCGTTGGTGGTTCCAAAGGAAAGGCTAACTCTAACCCATCCACCGGGATGTTCTCTTTCTCCTCTTTGATGTCTATGCCGGATGAGGAGTTCGATGAGCTTGGAGAGGACGAGCTGGCGCTCCTGACGAGGCGGTTCGAGAGGCTGCACGAGAACCGAGTGAACATGAGGAGGAAGACGAGGACATGCTTCAAGTGCGGCAAGGCTGGACACTATTTCGCCGAGTGTCCGAAGGTGAACGAACCCGACAAGCACAAGTTCAAGGACAAGAAGAAGTCCAAGACGAAGGATCATGGACATGGGAAGAAGACACGGTCTCGAGAGAAGATGAAGAGATCAAGCGACATCGAGTCTGATTCCGAGGACACGTCTTCAAGCTCGAGTGATGAAGACGAAGAGGATGAGAAGAAGAGGAGGAAGAAGAAGAACTTTGGCAAGTATCTCAACGGCCTTTGTGTGACGGGCCTAAGTCTCAAGGACGACTTCTGCGGCATGGCTCGCAGTTCGAGCAGCAAGAGAAGCCAGAGGGACGCCTCGGATTTGGATTCCGAGGATGAGGTATGTGATGAGCTCTCCTCTTTGCGCAAGGAGAATGAGGAGTTGGTTGACTTGCTTGATAATCGCGATCACATGCTTAGAGAGGCTAAGAAGCTTAGGAAGGAGCTTAGATCTTTGCTCGAGGATGCTAGGACTAGAGTGGGCCGAGCTAGAAACACGGGTTCTTGATAGCAAGCTTGAAATTGATTCGCTCAAGGCTAGCCCGTTGTTTCGATGAAAATGATTGTGCCGATTGCTCTGCTTTCCTAGGTGACTTGACCGATCTTAGGGAGAAGTATGCCTCCAAGTGTGAGGAACTAGATGTGCTTAGGGTTGAGTTGGCTGAGCTACAATCTAGACCCACTTTGCTTGGTGCTTGCACTTCTTGCCCTAGTTTGCATGAGAAAATTGCCGAGCTCCGTTCTCGCATTGTTTCACTTGAGGCTGATTTGAAAGTGCCTGTTCCTACTTCTTGCTCTACCGTGAGTTGCATGCTATGAAGAATTTGGATCTTGCAAAATGTGTTGGTCGCTTGCAAGATGAGAATGATAAGTTGCGTGAAGCGCCGAGTTGGTTGTCGAGTCAAGAACCTCGGCCTTGGTATGATGATTGCTAGCCGTAAGCGTTTTGACGGTTGGGCTTTGGGATTGGATAAGGTTGGTGAGGGCGAGTGGTGAGAGAGAAAGGGAAATTTGGGAATGTTTCAGTTCCACCACAACCCACACCCAAAGACAAGTTTGCATCCAAGCCAAACCAACCAAGAGAAAAACCGAGTGAGAAGGCGAGTGAAACGCCTAGTGAGAAACCAAGTGAGAAGCCTTGTGAAGAGCCTCATCCCAAGCCTAAGTCTAGATCGATCCGTTTCCATTGTGAGTTTTGTGGAAAGGATGGTCACAAGAGAGCGTTTTGCTTCAAGAGGAAGCGTGAGGAGAGAATGGTGAAGGAGTGGGCTAACAAGGACAAGTACCACCCTTTCGATGGTGTACTTGAGCCTCGTGTGCGCTGCCCGGGGCCAAGGCGAGTGTGAAGTCGGTTCGGGCTTGGGGAGAGCGGAAGGTTGTTGGAGGTGCTTCGTTGCCCGAGGCTACACCGGTCGGACCGGTGTGGAGCACCGGTCGGACCGTGCGGCCCGGACAGGGCAGCAGCTTGGGTTTCGTGCTCGTACAGGTGCGAGGGTTGTTTACGGGAGGTCGTGGTTCGATGGTTGGTCCGGAAAGTTTGCCGGAGGCCGCTTGCAAGGCATTCTCCCCCTCGAGCTCACTACGGGGATGGGAGGAGTCATGGCTTTGAGAAGGAGAGGAGGGATGGTCCACGGGCTTTCTTTCGTGGTTTTGGTCCTCCTCGAGGCAGAGAAGGTTGGTTCCCTCATGGTGGTTACCGTGGTGGTGTTCGTGGAGGTAGCTTTGGTAGGAAAGATGGTTTGGTTTTTGCTAACCCCACTTTCGAGCAAATGGCTAGGCACCGGTTTTACACATTTGGAACTAACCCCGGTGTTGAGTCGGTTGCTCGCTCTCGCTCTTTGTTTTGAGTTGCAGGTGGACGGTCCGGAGAACATTTGGTTGATATCGGGGGGTGGTTCTTCGGCCTCATATCCCGGTGGTGACATAGAGGTACATCACTTTCGGGGATGGTGGACAAGGATGAGTGACTTGTGAAGAAATGATAAAGGTAAGTGAATTTGTGACCTTCAAGTGTGTGGCCTTGGTCAAGCCACTTGGTTCTTTTTGCTCTTTGCCCTATATCATGTGTGTAAGGTGAGCTTTGTATGCTCTTTGGCCTTAATGCATGAGGTTAGGGGGAGCTTGTGAAGTTTGTGCTCCCTTGCTTTTTGCCGGTGGTGTCGAGCCCTTTTTGCCTCCCCTCGAGGAGCCGGTCGTTTGTGAGCTTGGTGTGTGGGAGCTCCTTTGTAGCATATGTATAGCTTTCCTTTGTGCATTTCTTGCATTTTGGCATGGCATATGTAGCATGATGTATAGGCATCCTTGTATCTTAGATTGCATGCATTTTGTATCATATGCATTGGTTAGGAAAAGCTTCTCTCATATACTTTGTTCACCATGGAATGAGATATATGTCTTTGTGAGCTTGTTTGGTATGCTACGGTTAGTTTGGCTTAGCTCTTGACGATCTTGATGAATAATCCATGGTTGATAGCTATGTTTTTGAAAAATGTCACATGTAT
Source organism: Cenchrus americanus (assembly GCA_947561735.1). Classification (NCBI taxonomy): domain Eukaryota; kingdom Viridiplantae; phylum Streptophyta; class Magnoliopsida; order Poales; family Poaceae; genus Cenchrus; species Cenchrus americanus. The sequence goes on along the minus strand of OX387242.1, from coordinate 37,349,442 downwards.
GCTCTCTCATGTGTAAATGCCTTTACATGCTCTTGACATGTTTTTGTGTCCTTGCTATGCTTAAATTGTGGTTGGATAGCTAGTTTATTGATCATATGGGGCCAAAGGCTCATTTGCCATCATGAATGTTTAGCCCTCTTGATTTATCTTGTGGAGGAGCATAAGTTCCTTTTTGTCGCAAAGACATTTCATGTACCATTTACAAATCTGAAAATGAAATGAAAAATGCTTGGAAAATATGCTCCCATGTCATATGTGCCGAATTTAATTTGCTTTGGGTGCTAAACCGTTGCATGATGCCTACCAATGAGAAGTCTCATACATAGAAGTAGGCACATGGCTCGGTGGCTTTGACATGACATGAGGTGTTTGTGGGTGTTTGTGATGGTCTTATGGTTAGAATAGTCGTCCTAGCATGAAGTTTGTGTGGCTTTGCCATTTTGATATGCTTTGATCATGTTTAGGTTTTTGCTCATGAGAGGCAAGTTTTTCGCAAAATTGCCAAAATCCATCTTAGCTTCGTCCAATGGTTGTGAAACTTGGTGATCATGTAGTTGAGATCGATACGAAGCCGTAGAGTATCTAACTTGCTCATTTGGACATGTGTAGCATTCTTTGTTGAATTTTGTCTATTTGAGAAGCTCTAGGTTGAAGGTTTTGCATTTTTGGCTTGATTCAAGCATTGCCAACAAGGGGGAGAAGTTTGAGCTTGAAATGGCTTGCTGGACATGTTTAGAAGGTTTTCAGTGGTTTCGAGCCATTATCGGGCTCACGTTGTGCACCGGTCGACCGGTCGTGGTCACCGTCCGACCGGTGTGAGTGCCGGTTCGTACACATGTTGCACACCGGTCCGACCGGTGGTGTTGACCGGTCCCGACCGGTGGTGTTGACCGGTCCGACCGGCCGGGGTCTGTTTTGTTGCAGCTGCCTGTTTCAAGTGGTTTCTTGCATGCATTCGTCCGTGGGGGTTGCATTGGTTCGGGGGGAGCTTGCATGTGTGCAGGGGGAGCTCTTTGTGAGTTTTCGAGCTTTGTTTCGGTGGTTTGCGCTCTTTGCTTGAGCTTTGCTTTGTCTCGGATGTGTCGAGCCGTTGCCCTTGCCTAAGGGGTCCGAGACTTGTTTTCTTCAAGTGATCTTGCTCTTTGCCTTTGTTCGGCTTTTGATCGCTTGTTGGAGTTTCTTTTTTGTTCGTTTCTTTTCTTTTTCTTTTCTCTCTTGTTACTTTCGTGTGGGTGTTGTCAATGCACTCATCAAGGGGAGATTGAGGACCATGTGTGGTTCAAGGACCGGTGGATGGTCGCTTCCTTGTGTGATGAGTGATTGACAACGTTGTGTGGACCGATTCTTGGCTAAGTATTGCGGGTGCAGTTGCGGCTTGACTCGTGTTGGTGCCGGTGAAGAACAAGCGCGAAAGGTCGTCGCCGGTGAGGACTCCGGTGTGTGGAGAAGACAAGTAGGCTTTGTTCGAGGGACCCGGTGGCCGGCCGGGGTCAAGTGCGGGCCGCATGGTGGCATGAACAAGAAGATGAAGTCGTGGACGGTTTCTTGGTTGAGCCTCAAAACCAAGGTCGAGCCGGGACTACGTGGGAGCCAAGTCATGAGTGGAGATTGGCGGGAGGCTACACCGAGTTCGCGGGGTTTCCGGTGGTTCACCAGAAAACCACTGGGTTCCTTGGTTGATCCACAAAGCCAAGACCGGAGAACCGAAGACGGAGGTGCAAGCGGCACCGGGACCGGTCTGACCGGTGGGTCTGACCGGTCTGACCGGTGGGGACCGGTCTTGACCGGTGTGCGACGACGCAGTCCGGAATCTTCGAAGCGGAGGACACGCGTCGGGATCGCATAGCTTGCGTCGAGGCTACGCGAGGTGCGGTCGCCGGCATCCGTCCGATGGTGAAGGCATCAAGAATTCCAAATCCGCCCTTGAGGGGCTTGTATCCCTAGTTAGTAGAGAGGGGCATTTTAGACATTCGGTTGCCGCCTATATAACCCAAGAGGTGAGAGGATGGCAGCCAACTCTTGGAACCCTAGCTCATTTGTTTTCCTATTTTCCACCTATTTTCCTTAGGTTTTCTCTAGGACTAGCAAGAGAGCTTCACGGAGAGATCTTGTAGAGAGGGATGGATGATCGGGCGGCTTGCTAGACCTTGTACGAACCTTTGTTTCATGTATAGATGATTCGGCGTGGTTCCTCAAGGTTTGGATGTGTTTTCCCCGTTGTTCTTGGTGGTGATTTTCGGAGCCCTCTCTTCGTGATTTCTTTGGGGTGTTTTCGGGGCTTTTCTCTTGAGGATTTGATGGGGGATATTTGTGGGAACCCTTCGTGGTTCTTTGGGCTGTGATTCCCCTCCCAAATCCGTGAGGAAAAGTGCTCGATTTTGGGGGTTTCTTGAGTTCTTGGGTTGGAAGTGCTTTCGGCGGGATTTCTTCGATTCCTCCTTTTTGGATGAGATTTGGTGGGATTAAACATGGATATGGACTCCTCATGAGGTGTTCCTGATATCCCCAAAGTCTTGTTCAAGTCCGTGGAGCGATTCGGGAGATCGAGATTTGGATTTGGGGGGAGTTGACCCGCGGGTGTTGTTCATCCCGAGTCGCCGGTGCTACACGGCCCGACCGTGCTCTTGACCGGTCTGACCGGTGTGAGCCCTTGTGGGTTTTTGCTCGGGTGAACGTCTTGGTGAGTTCGTTGTTGTCCCGTGTTGCCGTTGTTTTGAGTTTGGGTCCGTTTGGTGGTCGGTTGGCTCGTTTGGTGCCTTGGGGGCTTTCTCGGCGCCATCGGTCCGACCGTGCGTCTCCCGGTCCGACCGGTGTAGAGCCACTTAGTGGAAGTTGCTCGGTTTCACCGAGCAGGGACCGGTCCGACCGGTGATGCTCACCCGGTCCGACCGGTGTGGGTCCGTAGACTCGAGGTTTGGTTTTTCCGCCGCGTTCTCGAGTCGGAAGGCCGTGTGTGTTGGTTCCTAGGTCCGGTGGCACTCCGGTGGCTACGTGGGCTTGGCCAACTTGGGTAGTGAGTCGGAGACGTGTGTTGGAAGCCGTGTTCGTCTTGTTGGAGTTTTCATCTCCATCGAGAAGAATTTTTATCGGCTCCCATTCACCCCCCCCTCTCTCGGTTCGCCGTATCGGTCCTTCAATGTGAAATGTCGGTTGTGAATTATAACATCATTGTGCGCCCGGCAAGCATTTGGGTATTCAATACAACAAAAATCATTGAACGTGCGAACACTAAGTCCACATGAAAAATATGAATCCATGTGATTAGTATCTGTTGCCATTACAGCTTTTGATTTTTGTTTGAGGCACTCCACCCTTGGAATTAATTCAAGTTGAGAATGAAAAACAGACACGAGAGATAAATATGTAGATCCATTAATCTACATGTGGATATATAGACACAAACACATACACATACACATACACAAACAACTAACCCGTCGGCTTACGTAGCAGTGGAATGTTCATGGTCTCTACATGCTGGACTGCCGAGTTGTTGAGGTTCATGAAGCTGGAACCTTGCCACCGGTCAGTTCAATCTGAATGGGGACACCGCGAGCCGCGTCTTTCGCTATGCCCTTCGCAGCAGACGGAGGGAGCAGGTCATCAGTGGTGACAGTTATCATGCCATCACCCTCTGATAGCTGCCTCTTGATGGAAACTACGCCAGCCCTACCCGTCGTCAAGGACTTTGTGGCGAATGTAGGGAGCAGGTCGTCAGTGGTGATTGGGACCATGCCGTCACCCGATAGGAGTTTCCTAGGGGTTGCAGCCTTAAACACGTTAGCTGTTACCACAGAAGCCGCCGCCGCCATGAAGGTTATGATGAAGAGGGTTGTGGCGACAGTCTTGCTCTGGGCCATTGTTATTTGATAGTGTCGATCCTAAATGGTGAATGTGTGGTTGTGTTGTGTGTCGAGAGAAAAACAAATCTTGTTATATCCACTTTGCATAGTGATCATATGCAATTCTTTATATCTTGTTGCTGAAAAATAATGTTTATACAAATAATATTTTGAGTAGGGGGGAGTAGCAAGGTGGTATGAATGGTCTAATTACACTTGAGAATAAATAAATGCAAAGGCAATTAGATAAAAAATGTCTAAGAACGATGCGGTCCGACAACTAGTGTTTGGGTGGTGAAGGGCTAACAAAGCTTGGGCACGAAGAACAATGTGATCGTGAAACCAAAATAATAGGTTATAATGCCTATAAACCATGGGTTCATTAAGAGCATGTAGATACATGACCCTTATGGAATGTCCTTTCGGAATAGAGAGTGCGGCTCATATATAAGTGGATGATGATAGCAAGTTTGAGTAGGTGACTCATCGAGCTTAGCAAAAGAATCAAAAGATGTTGGGGGCATCAAGGAGCCCCGCCTTGTGGAGCACGCAAAAAATGTTTATTTGGAACTCAAATCGAATCATCGACAATTTGTCGGTTTGTGCCTCACAACTAGATATTGGCAGGTTTGGCCTCAAAATGAGGGGTGGTGAGTTGAAGGGTGCATGGGTCATGGAAGATAACGCACTTAACCGACATAAACAAAGTTGAATGATTTTACCTCTAGTAATAATTCACCGATCCAATAGGGTCACAACAAACAAGTTGTTCGGAATGATGGAGTAAAACACTTGTGATATTGTAATAATACATACGGCTATACTAACTTATGACAAGAAGCCATCTAAAACCAATACTTTCAAAATCATTGTCTCCTTTTGTTAAAAAAAGATGGTGAACAAGTAGTTTGAAAACTCGGCAACAACATATAAAACCAATTGTGATATCTTTTGAGTGGTTTGGAAATAATGTCAATGGTTCGATTGTTGTCTCTCGTGGTGCTAGTTTTTTTCCATGGGAGTGAATTTCGGGGCTAGTCATTAAAAGTTCCCCTCGATAGAAAATTATAAACATAGTGGCAGGCCCCAAAGCACATAGAGATGATCATCTGGTTGCAATCTTGTTTTGTGCCTCCTCTCTAGGGATAGCTAGTTGCATGTGGTCACCAGCCCAATGTCCGGTTGATCTACCCGAGGTTAAATTTTGAATTGTATAGTAAAGTCGGCTTTGTGGGGTTTCTCATTTGGTACAATGGTGAAATCATATTTGATTGAAAGATCCTGAGGTGTTGTTTGCCGAAAGGACAAAGATGTGTGAATTAATAATAAAGAAATGGATTTTCACAACCTTACCAATCTAAGTAAAACTTTTGGCTAGTCATGGAAGCGATCGGGATACACACACTTCGGCTATGACTTTATGTACAAGACTAGTCATTGATTACCACATTCACAAAGTTTTTGTGTTTTCCATTTTAGTTTTGAACTACTTTGTTTGTTTCGAGTTTGCATGACCTATTAGTGGCTGGATCATTTTTCTCAATAAAGTATGCCAACAATGTATATCTTATTATGTATGTATTAGTGAAATAATAGCTACCTAATACTCCATCCATCCAAAATTTTAGGTCATTTTGGCGTTTTTAGATTCATAGATTTCACTATATAGCTAGACATGACATATATCAGTAGAACTAATGTTCATGACACATGGTGGTAGTAGTCATGGGCCAGTCATAGATGGGCTGTGAGCTGCTGTTGTACACTGGCACCGACTTCCCTGCCCACCATGGTGGTGTCTGGCCGACAACGAGCAATGGTGCTGACGCGAGGTGCATCAGGTACTTGACGCCTTCATTGGCCAGCAGCTAAGTGCATATGAGTATTTGACGATGTGTATCTTTGTTATGGTAGTTCAATTTCTTTGTCTGTGTTTTTGTATTCAATTTATGTGCAGAAAAATAGTAAAGAATGCTTCCAATTTGGGGTGATGGATGTCACACCCAATTTTACAAGGAAAACCGAATGCATCTCATATGTGCGCTAGGATCAATTTACACACACATGATAGACAAAAGAGTGCAATACCATTGCAGTAATAAAACGTACGAGAGTTAAACTGATACAATATTTTTTATTACACTCAGACGGGTGGACTCGAAGGTCCAAACACAAAACGATAACTAAAGACGAGTAGCACCTTCTTCAGCTTCCACAGGCATGATGACTGGGGGATCCGCATGCCTTAGAACTCCTCGTAGTCGCTCCAGTACTCCTCCTCACCCCCGATGTTCTCCTCTGAACAGCGGTAAGCAAGGGGTGAGCACACTTATGGTTGGAGCTCAGCAAGTGGGAGAAACATGCAAGGCTAACAAGGATAGGTTATGGTTCACAGCGGTAAGCATTTTATAAGTTGGTCAAGTTTTACTTAACAGCACCTAGTTACTAAGTGTAAGCTCATACCAACCCACTTAACTTTAAAGACATCTTATCCCAAACCATAACACCCACGATTTACATCCATCTTTAAGTTTGATTATCATGTGGGGGTCCAAGCCGCTCTTGACTGTGAGCACGGCTGATCGATCAGTTTTACACTCTGCAGAGGTTGTACACTTTACCCACAGTTCGTGTTCCCCATTTTGCCCGGGTTAGCTAGACCCTTAAACACTTCCAAGGTGAGTGCTAGGGGTCCACTATGAAGCTTTTACAAAGGAAAGAAGAGAAACCAACAGCCCGCGACAGTTACAGCTCAGGGCGGACCATAACCCTCCCTAATGGTGAGCACCTTAGCAAAGGCTGCTACCCCAGAAGAACCGGGCTATACCCATGCAACCCCGAGCCCCCTGTGCCCCTCTCGGAAAAAGGCTATCAGCTAACCCACTCTCCTAATTACTTGGCTAAGCCAGAGCCATGTGGACTGTGGTTGTACTGTTGTCTTGGGTGGTTCTCCATGTTCCATTTAAACCTTAGGTGATCTTATCTTAACATTAACATACCCAACACAGAACTGAGTTGCATTATCATAGCCAACATAAAACCATCCCAAAAGTTTAAGAAAGCTAAGCAATTATCTACCCAAGCATTTGATAAACATGGTTGATCAAGGTAACAGGATAAAACATCTAGTCAAGTCCTTAAAAGGTATTTGCCCATCATATTAATGCATTGCAACTGAAATAGTAAATATTGTTTAATCATGGAGTGTTATAGGTTCAAAAGAGAAAATGCAGAGCGGGAAAGCCACTTGCCTTCCTCTACAAGCTGGGTATACTCTTCTTCAAAAGAAGGCTCTTCCTTATCACCTCCGATGGGGAGCTCAGACGAAACATGCACGATATCTACGCAACAAACAATAAATAAACAGTACACCAAACAGTAGCAGAAGTTAAAAACTCGCTGTCTAAATGATTCTACTCGCTGAGACGATCATTTCGGTATATAGAACGCTAAAATCTGAGTTAAAACAAGAAAGTTACGTTTAAAACAAGTTCTAGGGACCTATCTGCAATAAAACTAAATCTTACAGAGCTTTTATAAACAAAGCCAGGGGCTAAAGCATAATTTCATATAAAAACAGGAGGGCTAACTTGCTAAAACAAAAGAAAAGGACCTCGGGTGAAATTATTTAGGGTAGACAGGGGCTAGCTCGTAAATTTCTGGACCTGGTTGCAAGATTCTTATAAGGTGGAAGGACCGGCATGCAAATATGAAATTGTTCAGGGGCTCTTTAAAGAAAACGCCACAGCTGAGCCGTTGGATCTCAGGACGCGAGCGTGCGCGGTGACTGCGCTGTGAGCCCGGCTCACGGGTCCATGGTGGACCGGCCACATAACCTGAAGGGGTATGCGATCCTGACCGTCCACGCGAGATCTAAAGGCTGTGGACGCAAATAAGCGGGATGCGGTGGTGGTGTCGCCGGAGAGCGGCGGCGCGCGGCGGTGGCTCACCGGCGCGGCCCTAGATCACGCTGCAGGGCACCAAATCGTGCATAGGTGGGCTTCACGCGTAGCTGGATCTAATGTGCACACACCTAGGGGGTCAAGGGAGTGGCTAGAACATCCATGGCGGCCGGCACCGGAAGGGGCGGCGCGGGGCTCGCCGGCGCGCGGGTGCCGGTGCTGCAGTGCATGACCTGGACAAAGAAGGGTGAAGAAGTGTTGCTCACCACTCAAGGACGACGAAGACGAGCTGGCCGGCGTGGAAGATACTGCGGTGGCGAGGATCAGCGACGGCGGCGGTTCGGTGGCGCTCCGGCGGCGAACAGGGGCGCGGCACCAGAGAGTACCGAGGGTGTGAACCTGCGGCAAGGAAGACTCAGCGGCGCCGGTGCAAATCCAAAGGAAAAGAAAGGAAGGTAGCGCTGATTCTTCACCGGCGACGTGAGCTCCACTGACGGCAATGGCGGAACTGAGGCGGCGGTGATGGTGAAAGGATGCCCAAGCGCGTGTGCTTGCAATGTGAGAGCAAAGGGGAAAGCGGGAGCTCGGGCTCAACCACTATATAGCGACAGGGAGAGAGAGAGGGGAGGGGAAACGGAAGGGCAAGCGGCCGGCGGCCTGCCATAGATGGCTGGCGTCCATCACAGGAGGTGGGGCCAAGTAACAGTCGGGAAATTGAGGGTGAGAGAATGGCGGGATGATTATTTGACATAACGCGTGAGTAAAGGATGGAAGGGGCGCGGGTGAAGCAGACCCGACGCGGCCGGCGCGGCGGCGCTCCAGCTCAGGCAAAGCAGAGAAGGGGGAAAGGAAGGAAGGAGAAAAAGTAGAGGCTGACCGGTGGGGCCGGCGCGACAGCGAGAGAAAGAAAAAAAGAAAAAGGAGACGGCGGCGTGGGCTGCTGCGCCGCTGGGCCGAAAGGTAAGCGGTGTGAGTTTTCCCTTTTTTTCTTTTTTCAAACCCTTTTCAAAACAACCTTTTAAATTCAAATTCAAATCAAACCTTTTCAAACTTTTCACAGAATTTTTATAATTTTTTTAGAAGTCACACAAGCAACCAAAAACCATGCAAAGCCAATTAATGATGCACAATCACTTGTTATCTCTAGATTTATTAAATTAAGTTTAATATTTTAGAGCTCAAATTAAATAGAAAATCCAATTTAAATCCTTAAGGCTATGTGAACAGTTGCTAGGTGATTTTTAGTGATGGAATTTTAGGGTGTCACAAATCCTAACCCCTTAAAGGGAATCTTGTCCCGAGATTCAGAAGATTTAGAGAACAGGTGAGGAAAGTCCTTAAGTTCATCCTCTCTTTCCCAAGTTGCTTCTTCCTCAGTATGGTGACTCCATTGTACTTTACACATCCTGATGATTTTGATAGTAACCCTTTCCGATGTATCCAAGATCTTAACAGGATATTCTTTATAAGTCAAATCATTTCCCATTTTAATATCCTCCAACTGTACCAGTTCTATCTTAACTTCACTTGTACATTTCTTCAATTGCGATACATGGAACACATCGTGAACTCCTGACAACTGTGCTGGCAATTCCAACTGGTAAGCTACTTCTCCTTTTCATTCCACTATCTTGAAAGGACCTATGAATTGAGGTGATAACTTCCCTCTGACATTAAACCTTTGTAGACCATGAATAGGTGACACTCTAAGGTATGCATAATCACTGACTTCCAAAACCACCTCTCTTCTCCGAGGATCAGCATAACTCTTCTGACGTGACTGTGTCGCTTTGAGATTCTCTCTAATGATCTCAACTTGCTTTTCTGCTTCCCGTATGCTGTCTGGTCCAAAGAGTTGACTCTCACCAGTCTGGTTCCAAAATAATGGTGTTCTACACTTCCTTTCATACAAAGCCTCAAAAGGTGCCATCTTGATGCCGGACTGATAGCTGTTGTTATAAGCAAACTCTACATATGGCAAACTCTTATCCCAACTGCCACTATTCTTCAACGCACAAGCTCTCAACATATACTCAAGAATCTGATTTGTTCTCGCTGTCTGCCCATCTGTCTGAGGATGGTATGCTGAACTAAAATTTAGCTTTGTATCCATCGACTCATGCAACTTCTGCCAAAACCGTGAAGTAAATTGTGTGCCTCGATCTGACACTATCTTCTTCGGTACCCCATGCAAACACACTATCCTTGAATTATACAATTTGGCCAGCTTAACTCCTGTATAAGTCGTCTTCACTGGAATAAAGTGTGCTACCTTGGTTAACCTATCCACAATAACCCATATAGAATCATACCCATCACGAGTACGAGGTAAACCAACTATGAAATCCATACCAATCTCTTCCCATTTCCACTCAGGTACTTTTAGAGGTTGAAGCAATCCTGCAGGTCTTTGATACTCAGCTTTCACTCTTTGACATACATCACACAAAGCTACATGAGCTGCCACATCCTTTTTCATTCCATACATCCAATACCTCTGTTTCAAGTCCTGATACATCTTAGTACTTCCAGGATGAATGGAGTAAGCTGAATCATGTGCTTCCTTCAAGATAGTTTCTCATAACTCCTTAATCTCAGGTACACATATTTTGTTCTTGAACCACATGGTTCCTTGCTCATCCTCCCTGAAATCCGGAACTTTGCCCAACTTTATTAGCTTCTTGTACTCTGCAATCTTCTCATCAGTCAACTACCCTTTACTAATATCCTGCTCAAGTGTCGACTCAATTTCCAATGTCAAAATCTCACTCGAAGCGATTATTCCCAAGTTGAGTTGTGCCATCTCCCAACATAACTCCTGACGTAACAAGTGTCCTATCGGCATGTTGGTCTGACTCTTTCAACTCAAAGCGTCTGCTACCACATTTTCCTTTCCAGGATGATACTGAATGTCCAAATCATAATCTTTGATTAACTCCAACCACCTTCTTTGCCTAAGATTCAAATCCTTCTGAGTGAAGATGTATTTCGGACTCTTGTGATCGGTAAAAATCTGACACTTATTTCCAATCATGTAATGCCTCCAAATCTTCAATGCATGAACAACTGCTGCTAACTCCAGATCATGAGTAGGATAGTTCTGTTCATGCTTTCTCAACTGTCTTGAAGCATATGCTACTACCTTTCCTTCCTGCATCAACACACAACCCAATCCTTGCCGAGAAGCATCGCAGTACACATCGAACCCTTTGTGTATATCTGGCATGATCAACACAGTAGTTGTGGTCAATCTCTTCTTTAACTCTTCAAAACTATCCTGACACTTCTCATCCCACTTAAACTCTTTACCTTTCTCAAGCAGAGTGGTAAGTGGCTTCACAATTTTAGAAAACCCCTCGATGAATCTTCGATAGTATCCTGCAAGTCCAAGGAAGCTTCTGATCTCCGGTATATTCTTAAGCGAACTCCAGTTCAATACATCCCGAACCTTGATTGGATCCACTGCAATCCCTCCATCTGTGATAATGTGCCCGAGAAAAGAGACCTCCTTCAACCAGAAAGCACACTTGCTGAACTTGTCATACAGCTGATGCTCACAGAGCTTCTGCAACACAAGCCTCAAATGTTCTTCATGTTCTCCCTCACTTTGAGAAAATACCAGAATGTCATCAATGAATACCACAACAAACTTATCGAGATACTCCATGAATACCTTGTTCATTAAATACATGAAGTATGCTGGAGCGTTGGTCAAACCGAAAGATATCACAGTGAACTCATATAACCCATATCTAGATGTGAATGCTGTCTTTGGTATATCCTCCACTCGGATTTTCAACTGATGATAACCTATTCTTAAATCTATCCTGGAGAATACCTTAGCTCCTCTCATTTGATCAAACAATCCTCAATCCGAGGTAAAGGGTATTTGTTCTTGATAGTAACCTCATTAAGGGATCGATAGTCTATACACAACCTCCTAGATCCATCCTTTTTATCAACGAAAAGTGTGGGGGCTCCCCATGGTGATGAACTAGGATGGATAAACCCTTTACTAAGTGGTTCTTCAATTTGTTTTTTTAATTCAGCTAAATCTTTAACATCCATTCTATAAGGTCTTTTAGATATAGGAGCAGTACCAGGTATAAGTTCAATACTAAATACAATGTCACGGTCAGGTGGCATACCTGGCAAATCCTCTGGAAACACATTAGGGAAATCACTCACTACCCTTATACCTTCCAAGGCCTTTCCTTCTGAATTCACAGTTCCACTGTTAGATGAGGGTGTACCCACATACTCTATTCTCTCTCCTTGTGGACTGGTTAACAACACTTACTTCTTCTGACACTGAATAACCCCATCATGCTTTTGTAACCAATCCATCCCAAGAATGACATCTATTCCCCATGATTTTAAGACTACTAGATTAGCAAGAAAGTCTACTCCCATGATATTAATCTTTACTTGTGGGCATATATAACCAGTTTTCATTTCTCCACCCGGGGAGCTAACTATCAGTGGATTCTTCATTGAGCTCATAGATAAATTATGTTTTGTCACAAATTGATCAGTTATGAATGAATGTGATGCTCCTGAATCAAATAATACTGTAGCGGGTATAGAGTTGACAAGAAAAGTACCCAATACCACGCCGGAGTCATTCTGGGCTTGCTCCACTGATACATGATTAACCCGGCCACGCACATGGTTCTGCTGGCCTCTTTTGCTAGGAGTCTGTGGAGTACGAGCCTGTGAAGATGGCTGCCCAGACCTGTTACCACTGTCTCTCTAAGGAGTCTGCATCACTCTCTTGGGACAATTGTTAGCATAGTGCCCCAGCTCTCCACACTTGAAGCGTCCACCGGGCCGAACAGATTAATGTTTCGACGGTGCACCCGGAGCCATTGTTGGGATGACTCAGCTGAAGAGTAGGAGCTCTGGGTGTCTGTGGGTTGAAGCGCGGTGGCTGAAATGAACGCTGCAGCTGCATATTCTGTGGGTACCTCCCACTATGTCCACCAGGACGGTATTGAGTCAGACTCTGCTGAGAACTGAAACGAGGACGAGTGTTGTTGCTGGACTGTCCATGCGACTGAAACTTGCGTTTCTGTTCACCCATTTCCTTCCTCTTGCTCTCCAGCCTAATCTCCTTGTTCACCAGTGTCTAGAAGTCTGGAAAAATGTGCCTCTGCAGTTGATAATTAAGAGGCCCAATCAAGCCATCCAGAAACCTTTCCTATCTTTTAGGATCAGTATTCACCTCATCCGGTGCATATCGAGACAGATGAGTGAACTTGTCCAAGTATTCAGTCACAGACATTCTACCCTGCCTCAGTGACAAGAATTCCCTCTGCTTAAGCTTGATTACCCCTGAAGGGATGTGATAGGTACGGAAATTGTCGCACAACTCCTGCCAGGTTATATTCTGCCTGTTGGGATGTGCAGTTGAATATGCATCCCACCAATCTGCAGCTTGTCCCACAAGTCTGCCAGCAGCGTACAAGACCATTTCCCTGTCAGTACACTGCACAATCTCCAGCTTCTTGGTAATTGTCTTCAACCAGTCATCTGCATCCAGTGGATCAAACGAGTGAGAGAAGGTAGGAGGATGGTGGCTCATGAATTCCTTGTGCCTGTCCCTGGGCGGCAGAGGCGGCGAAGGAGCTGGCTGTGGCGGCTGGTTCTGCTGAGCTTGCATATGTTGCACAGTGTTGGTGAGGTTTTGGATCAACTGCATCTGCGCTTCAAAGAACTACTGCATAGCCGGATCCATTGCTTGATTAACCGGTGGGGGTGGTGCAGGATTCTGCTGATAAGCAATATGAGCACGGATCACAGGCGGTACGTCTTGACCTCCTCCAGACCTGGTGTTTATCATCTGACCATTAGAAAAATTATATTTCAGAAAGATGTACTTGAATCAATGCATAAGAAGATAACTCAAATTGAATAAGCAACATGTTCTCCAACTAGGACAGATTCTGTTGACCTCAAAGAATTATGTGTAACTTTCTGTATATTTATCCAAAAATCATGAATTTTTACCAGGTTGTGAAGGATAAAATTATGAAACTATCCCAACTGGAATCATCTCAATTGGATATCTACAACTCGAGATAAAATTCAAACAGTGCATCTGTATCAGCAGAAATTTACAGACTCTGATGTGTTCATTACTTTGTGCATAACTCCCAGAATATATACTGTATAACATTGAATTTTTGATAGAAAATGATACTCAAAATTTGTGAACTAACCCAACTGGTTTCATGTCATTTAGAGTTCTGTAGCTCGAGATATAAACAAAACATCACTGATATGTCAAATGATTACGAGAACAGATTTGATTCATTTCAATCATGCATGAGAGATTAATCAAAGACAACCGGATTGGAAACCCAAACTAACTTTAATTAACTTAACAATTTTGATTGTATAGTGGTCATCACTCCACCATACAACTTACACTCAAACAAAGATCCAACTCAAACATGTTTGCAAGCAACATTCATTTATTACAAGCATTACGTCCTCGCAGGAACGATCTAACGAAACTGTAAATGGTAAAGGCAGGCATCCTAAGATCCTAGCCAAGGTGAGTCGTTCCTTCAGCAGTGCCGTAGCGGAGTCTCTTGCGCGGAGGAGAAGCTATAGTGTGGTACGACACTACTTCTTGAGGGGGTCGCTGACCAGCCAGCTGTGCTTCTAAATGTGCAATTTTTGCTTGTGCAGCCCGCAACTCCTCATGGTACCTATCCATTTCAGCCGTTGCACCCTCCAGGTCGGTGTTCAAAGCAGCAGTCACTCGAGCCAAGACATCAATGCGATCATCCCCTCCAGCTGGTACTATAGTCTCCTTTGTGCCACTTGCACGACGGGGAACATGACGATACTTAGAACCATGCAGACGCTCCCGTTTTGCATTGCAGAGTGACCAGAGTGCCCTTCTTGCCGCATCATGAACCGCAGCATCATCTGAGGAGAAGTGAGCAGTGTTGTGATGTGACGAGTGATACCTCCAGCCATCAGTGTCATTCAAGGGCATCCGAATGTAGACCCTGCTGGTGTAATAGTCCCTCATGCCTGGTTCACTGAAATGCTTTGTGACATAAAGGGGCCTCATGGTGTACCCCAAGTGTTGTAGAACTTCTCGTAGAAGGATACAGAACTGCCCGTTCTCATCCTCAGTGGAGTGCTTGTGATACACTGCTCCATGATAGCATGGATTCTCATCCTCTTCCTCCTCCGGGTTTTCATCTGCATTGTTGTCATCATCATCATCATCATTCCCGCTGTCGTCTCCGGAATCATCCGGATCACCACCCTCAGCATCGGGTGCAGGAGCAACAGGCACAGGAGGTGCCTCATCATCTGCCATGGGTGCTGGTGGGATCACGACATCCCCATCAGCATCAGCCTCCAACACGTTGTCATCGTACATACCGCGGGCCGCTCCAATGGCTCTTCATCTCTACCTCTTCTCGGATCTTCCTCTTCGGGTTCCAAACCGCACTTCCTCCGGATCTTCCTCAATCTCAGCCTCTGGCTGAATCTCCTCGGGTTCCTCCTCAACATCCTCCAAACAGTAACGAGGAGCCAGCTGTCTAGTGGGAACACGTCCACCGGTGCTCTTGCGAGGAGTCAGGTAGCTTCTGGCCATCTGTCAAAGTAAAACTAAACTCAGAGTACAGAATAAATCAAAATGACAGAGTTTAAATCATAAACAAGATTAAATTATATTTTTAAAGCGTAAATAAGATGATTTGAAGCATGACATGGTTTTCTAGAACGTGAATCCTTAATTTCGTCCATTTCTAACTAAGGCTGCGACCTATAGTCATCACGGCTCTGGTACCACTTTGTCACAACCGAGTTTACAAGGAAAACCGAATGCATCTCATATGTGCGCCAGGATCAATTTACACACACATGATAGACAAAAGAGTGTAATACCATTGCAGTAATAAAACATACGAGAGTTAAACTGATACAATATTCTTTATTACACTCAGACGGGTGGACTCGAAGGTCCAAACACAAAACGATAACTAAAGACGAGTAGCTCCTTCTTCGGCCTTCCACGGTCATGATGATTGGGGGATCCGCATGCCTTAGAACTCCTCGTAGTCACTCCAGTACTCCTCACCCCCGATGTTCTCCTCTGAACAGCGGTAAGCAAGGGGTGAGCACACTTATGGTTGGAGCTCAGCAAGTGGGAGAAACATGCAAGGCTAACAAGGATAGGCTATGGTTCACAGCGGTAAGCATTTTATAAGTTGGTCAAGTTTTACTTAACAGCACCTAGTTACTAAGTGTAAGTTCATACCAACCCACTTAACTTTAAAGACATCTTATCCCAAACCATAAGACCCACGATTCACATCCATCTTTAAGTTTGATTATCATGTGAGGGTCCAAGCCGCTCTTGACCGTGAGCGCGGCCGATCGATCGGCTTTACACTCGCAGAGGTTGTACACTTTACCCACGTTCGTGTTCCCCATTTTGCCCGGGTTAGCTAGACCCTTAAACACTTCCAAGGTGAGTGGCTAGGGGTCCACTACGAAGCCTTTACAAAGGAAAGAAGAGAAACCAACGGCCGCGACGATTCTTACTCGGGGCGGACCATAACCCTCCCTAATGGTCGGCACCTTAGCAAAGGTCGCTACCCCCGAAGAACCGGGCTATACCCCCGCAACACCGAGCCCCCGTGCCCCACTCGAAAAAAGGCTATCAGCTAACCCACTCTCCTAATTACTTGGCGAAGCCAGAGCCATGTGGACTGTGGTTGTACTGTTGTCTTGGGTGGTTCTCCATGTTCCATTTAAACCTTAGGTGATCTTATCTTAACATTAACATACCCAACACAAAACTGAGTTGCATTATCATAGCCAACATAAAACCATCCCAAAAGTTTAAGCAAGCTAAGCAATTATCTACCCAAGCATTTGATAAACATGGTTGATCAAGGTAACAGGATAAAACATCTAGTCAAGTCCTTAAAAGGTATTTGCCCATCATATTAATGCATTGCGACTGAAATAGTAAATATTGTTTAATCATGCAGTGTTATAGGTTCAAAAGAGAAAATGCAGAGGGGGAAAGCCACTTGCCTTCCTCTACAAGCTGGGTATACTCTTCTTCAAAAGCAGGCTCATCCTGATCACCTCTGATGGAGAGCTCAGACGAAACAGTCACGATATCTACGCAACAAACATATACAACAAACAATAAATAAACAGTACACCAAACAGCAGCAAAAGTTAAAACTCACTGTCTAAATGATTCTACTCGCTGAGACGATCATTTTCGGTATATAGAACGCTAAAATCGGAGTGAAAACAAGAAAGTTACGTTTAAAACAAGTTCCAAGGACCTATCTGCAATAAAACTAAATTTTACAGAGCTTTTATAAACAAAACCAGGGGCTAAAGCATAATTTCATATAAAACAGGAGGGCTAACTTGCTAAAACAAAAGAAAAGGATCTCGGGTGGAATTATTTAGGGTAGACAGGGGCTAGCTCGTAAATTTCTGGACCTGGTTGCAAGATTCTTATAAGGTGGAAGGACCGGCATGCAAATATGAAATTGTTCAGGGGCTCTTTAAAGAAAACGCCACAGCCGAGTCGTGGATCTCAGATCCAACGGCTGAGGATGCGAGCGTGGGCGGTGAGCTGCACCGTGAGCCCAGCTCACGGGTCCATGGTGGACCGACCACATAACCCGAAGGGGTATGCGATCCTGACCGTCCACGCGAGATCTAAAGGCTGTGGACGCAAATAAGCGGGATGCGGCGGCGGTGTCGCCGGAGAGCGGCGGCACGCGGCGGAGGCTCGCCGGCGCGGCCCTAGATCACGCTGCAGGGCACCAAATCGTGCATAGGTGGGCTTCACGCGTAGGCCGGAGCTAATGCGCCCACACCCAAGGGGTCAAGGGGAGCGGCTATAACATCCATGGCGGATGGCACCGAAAGGAGTGGCGCGGGGCTCGCCGCCGCGCGCGGTGCTGGGTGTGCTGCAAGGTGCACGAGCTGGATAAAGAAGGGTGGCGAAGTGTTGCTCACCACTCAAGGACGACGAAGACGAGATGGCCGGCGTGGAAGATACTGCGGTGGCGAGGATTAGCGACGGCGGCGGTTCGGTGGCGCTCCGGCGGCGAACAGGGGCGCGGCACCAGAGAGTACCAAGGGTGTGAACCTGCGGTAAGGAAGACTCAGCGGCGCCGGTGCAAATCCAAAGGAAAAGAAAGGAAGGTAGCGCTGGTTCTTCACCGGCGACGTGAGCTCCACCGACGGCAATGGCGGAACCGAGGCGGCGGCGATGGTGAAAGGATGCCCAAGCGTGTGTGCTTGCAATGTGAGAGCAAAGGGGAAAGCGGGAGCTCGGGCTCAACCTTATATGGCGACAGGGAGAGAGAGAGAGGGGAGGGGAAACGGAAGGGCAAGCGGCCGGCGGCCTGCCATAGATGGTCGGCGGCCATCACGGGAGGTGGGGCCAAGTAACGGCCGGGAAATTGAGGGTGAGAGAATGGCGGGATAATTATTTGCCATAACGCGCGAGTAAAGGAAGGAAGGGGCGCGGGTGAAGTGGATCCGACGCGGCCGGCGCGGCGGCGCTCCAGCTCGGGCGAAGCAGAGGAGGGGGAAAGGAAGGAAGGAGAAAGAGTAGAGGCTGACCGGTGGGGCCGGCACGACAGCGAGAGAAAGAAAAAAGAAAAAGGAGACGGCGGCGTGGGCTGCTGCGCCGCTGGGCCGAAAGGTAAGCGAGGTGAGTTTTCCCCTTTTTTTCTTTTTTTCAAATCCTTTTCAAAACAACCTTTTTAAATTCAAATTCAAATCAAACCTTTTCAAACTTTTCACAGAATTTTTATAATCTTTTTAGAAGTCGCACAAGCAACCAAAAACCATGCAAAGCCAATTAATGATGCACAATCACTTGTTGTCTCTAGATTTATTAAATTAAGTTTAATATTTTAGAGCTCAAATTAAATAGCAAATTCCAATTTAAATCCTTAAGGCTATGTGAACAGTTGCTAGGTGATTTTTAGTGATGGAATTTTAGGGTGTCACATGGATATGCACTCGAATCATGTGGGATTCTCCATGTTACACGAATTTCCATTGTAATGTTTTCTCTTTTCTAATTCAGCGGAGGACAGGATTATAGGATGCATGGCACATGTGCAAGGCTTCTGCCGTGGTTTGGGTGTAAGTTGATCCCCCCTCTATCACCAGCTACTGCTTGTAATAGATCGAAAGATATTATCTGGTCCTCCATCTCATACTGAAAGTCTGCAACTGAAATTTGGCCTGTTGGCTTTCTGATTGAATTGTGATCTATTCCGTTCAAAGGAAAGCCTGCATTTGTCATCTTTCTCTCCTGCACATCCATCCATTAGCATTAACTGTGGTGGTATTACTACATGTGCCACTTAATTGATATAGGTGATTCTGAGTTTCAGATGGAGTACATGATGTATCTAAATATTGTACTAGCATTGACTAGCAATTCGTCAATAAGCAAGCCCATGTATCCCTTTTTTGGCTGAACAATGATATAGGCACAAATATTGCACTATGAGATCCTCTCTTGCATATTTGTAAATATACAGCCTCGCCAATGGACGATGATATTATCCAACCATGAGTACTTTGCAGCTAAAACGCCAAGTAATTTGAGAAGTTTGCATGCACATTGCTTTTTCCATGTCCAACCAATATTTTGCAGTACTTTAACCATGCTTCATGTTATTTTTTTCAGACATTCAGCATTTTGAGTTGTGGGCAGGCCAAATGTTGTTTATAATTAGTTTTCATATGATGAAATGTCTGCCTGGAATAAATTTCATATAAACTGAGATCTGAATTTGAGCAATGAAGTATCTTCCATGCGAGAAAGCTTGATGCTTTGCCATATCTCCTCCAAGGAGCGGAAATAAAATTGTGTGTTGAAAAGAAATATATTTTGTGCTAACTGTGAAAAGTTCAACTTTCAGTTCTGCTTCAACTTCACTTGCAGTTAGCACAACTTATGTTAGTAAATTGAACAATATTGTTACGTTTTAGAATATATATTTGTGCATTCTTATTCAATTCCTTGTCATGTCGAGCTTGAGCATGATTAGTCGGAGGTCGAGCATCATTCCTTTTCAGGGTTCCATTGTCAGCACTGGTTCTAGGAAATTCTAATAGTCTGTTCTATGCTTTACATGAAGGTGAGTTGAGTATATCAATATGTTATTTAGGTGTGTTATTTTTTAGAACAATTGATTCAGCTTGCTGTTAAGTGTAATTGATGACACGGTGTTGGCTAGACATGGCTGGATGCTCTTAGAAATAACTTTGAAAGCACTAGATGTCCAAGTCATCCAATCTAAAGTGTAGCCATGAAGAATGGAGAATTTTTTACAATGGAGAAATTTTAACTTCAACTTGGCCTTTTTGACAATGGAGAATTTTGATGGGAGGTCATGAAGGAAGAAGGTCTAGAGCCATTCAACAGCATGTTTGTCGGGGCTGAAGTTATATTTTGTAACTGGATAGTGAGCTGAGTGTTGTCTATCTTTTTGTTAGTTTGTCACTTGAAGTTTTTTTTATTTTGAGCATGTCTTTTATAGATGTATCATGTATGGCTTAACAAAAGCTAAGCTAAGGGGAAATGCTTTTTATAAGACTACTGAATGTAGTAAATCATTACTTGAGATGCTCACTGTCATTAAAAAAATGGCAAGAGTTTGGTTTCACAAGTAGCTTTTTCTCTGAATATCTATTTGGTTACATCACATATGTTTGTTGTTTATTTACTTCATTACTTTTAGATATATTGAAGACCAGTTAGTTTATTCGATTCCCGCAACGCACAGGCACTTTCATAATGACATAATAAATAGCCTGTTCGGTTGGTCGGTGGCCGATGGCTGGTGGCTTGGTTTGTTCCGAGAGAAGAGTATCTTCTTTGGCCGGTTGCTGGTGGCCGGTTCATTCCGAGAGAAAAGTCGCCGGGCCGGTGGCCGATAAGCCGAGCGAACAAAGCCGAAAGAGAGAGAAAATAGCACAATAGAATTGGAGCTATGGGCACAGGGTTCACTGAAACCGACCAGCCCGAATCAGTATTCAACGCAGGTACAATGCTAATACTCAGGCTAGCAGTGGTTACGCAGTTACGCTTGATGACCTAGAAATGCCACTTCGAAATCCCAACAAAATGAAAAATACTACTTTTGAAACAGCCGTAGAGCCACAATTTTGCAGCCACTCCTTCAACCTTATGCTCGTGCATTACCAGTGGTCTACAGATCCACAGACTTCGAGAATTTTTTTTCTCGAACAGGCAGGAGAGCTGTGTATCAATTAAAAACCCACACAACAATCCAAGTTCTTTTTTCTTTCAAGGACGGAAAAAAAAACCCAGGACCCCCCCCCCCCCCCCACACACACACACTAACTTAAATCACCCTTAAAACATGAGGTTTTTTACGGTACACGATACCACCACCTGTGGACGTCGTCACTCGCCTTCTGTGGACTCCGCCACCTGTGGTCGCCGTCACCGTCTCCTGTGGCCGCCGTCGTCGTCTCCTTCCTTGAGTTTGGCACCCTCTACATCAACTACTCCGTCCAACCTCAGATCCCGATTCCTTGGTAAGTCAATCACCTATGTCTCCACAGATCAATCCAATTTTCACACAGTCTGGATGAAATTGGGTCCGATGAGTTGGTTAGTAAAATGATGTTTTTTTGTTGAATTTGGTGTTGTAGATTCGTCTGATTGACAAGAAGGCAGAGTACCAAATCCAGAAGCTTACAAACACTACTGATGACACAACTGCCCTAGAAAATGCAGGAAATACAGAGGAAGGGGAAGGGTGGGCATTCAGGTGAAGAAGACCTGCTGAAGTATAGGCCAAACCCAGATATGATGGACACAACATCTGCTCCGGTGCTCCCGGTGGGCAGGTTATGATAATCTCCAGTAATCTCTATCTCAATGTAGATTCATGCATGATTATGATAATAAATTAATAATTGTTTTTGTTAGCACGGAATCCCTGAACACACATGCCAACATTTAACATTGCTTTTTTTTTAGCATAGAAATCACATAATTGTGTAAGAAGTTGGTGATTTGACGATCTTCTATCTATTAGTTCATATTATTTGTTCCATACTATCTGTAGTTGTGTAGCAAGACATTACTGCTATGCACGAGATAGTATTTTGTCTCCTGAGGTCAATGTGATCTTAATTTCAGCCCCATTTGACAACCATTGCTTATCCTTTCTGAACTAATGCTCTTATCTAATGGAAGACAGATTGATACTTTTGACTTCATGTGCTCTTTGGATATGTGATCTGAAATATCTTTTGTGTCTTATCAGAAGTTCATAACCATAGCCAAATATCAATGTTTTGAAACATGTAGTTAAGACTCAGAATTTTGCAAACAGTTATTCACTTCAAAGCTCCCGGTGTTGCTTGACTGATTAAAAATATAGGAAAAGACCATTTTTGACCATCCAACTCTTGTTAAAGTTTGATTTTGACCATCAAACTCCAAAACCGGTTATCTTTGGCCATCAAACTATCAAAACCGTTCAAATTTGTCCATTGGGCTGTTTTGATGGGTGGTTTTAAATTTTTTTTATTTACAATTTAGTCCTTAGAACTTCAAATGATTATTACTTTTTTCTCGTACCTCCGATTTAAGTGATTCTTCTGGTCACATGTCCATAATGGTGAACTTTATCTTTTCAAAAGTTCTTTATACTATTTTATCTCAATTATTTATATTATTCTTATGTTGTTGTATAAAAATAATAATATAAGAAAATAAAATAAACGTTTACAGAAATAATATAGACAATATTTTAAAAGACACGGTTCATCGTTACGAACACATGACCACAAGGATCACTTAAATCGGAGATATGAGAAATTTATTAATCATTTTAAGATTCAAGGACTAAACCGTAAAGAAAATAGTCATTTGATATTAAAATGATTACTATTTTTTTCTCATATCTCTGATTTAAGTGGAATTTACGGGCATGTGTTCGAAACAATGAATTGTATCCTTTAAAATTTTATTTGTATTATTTTATAATAATTTATTTTACTTTTCTTATATTGTTGTTTTTACACAATAACATAAGAATAATATAAAAATAATGATAAAATAGTATAAAAGACTTTTTAAAAGATAAAGATCACCGTTATGGACGTGTGACCGCAAGAATCACCAACATCGGAGGTACGAGCAAAAGGTAATAATTATTTCAAGTTCTAAGGACTAAATTGTAAATAAAAACAATTAAAACTACTTATCAAAACAGCCTAATGGCCAAATTTGAACAGTTTTGATAGTTGGATGGCCGAAGATAACCGGTTTTGGAGTTTGATGGCCAAAACCAAACTTTGACAAAAGTTGGATGGTCAAAAATGGACTTTTTCAAAAAAATATATATATATATAACATGTTCCTTCAAATGTTTCTTAGATTTTGTCAATCTTTCATTTAGCTTACAACACTTGCATAAATTCAGTTACTCCGTGCCAATTAGGTTTCCCAAATGCAGCCACATTGATCTTTATAGTCATGCAAATGAGATTGCAGATATTATTTCTTCTCCTTTGTGGTAATTTTCTTAAAATTTTGTTCCTCAAAAAGGTGCAGGTCCTTCATGCTACTCGTGGCAAAGTTTGCGCTGGAGATGGCGAAGATCACCCTGCTTAGCTTATTGAATTCCTTAGAAGAATGCCTAGGTACGCAGGTTTTCCTTTAAAATATATCTTAGAAAATCAATACTAAATATATTTTGATGTTGTGTCACTGCTTTATCAAATCCAAGTTTATTTAAAGCATGAGGTTGTCGAGGCTCTTGTTAAAGAACAATTTCATGGATGTTGCATATGTATGAGTGAATACTAGCTGCTCTATTTTATTTGTTTCTATCCAATGAAATAATATCCTTTTATTTTGGTTGGTTTTTTGTTTCAGTTGGTGGCCATGAAACTGTCGGTTGAGTCCATTCAGGTCAGAGATCATCTTCAAACTTCTCATGGCCTTTGTTTTAGTATTAGAAATTATTTTGTTTCCAACAACAACTATTCAGTTTCAACTGTCTGGGTTTGTATGCTCTGTTTGTTGAGCAACTTCCAGACAGTACTATGTCATTGGCCCTGAAGCGTATGCCATACACGTTTATTGTTCTAAAAACAATAGTGAACAGTTGCTAGCAAAATGGTGTCATCTATGATCTGCATCCTATAGATGGTGTACTCTTCTGATTGTTTTGCATATTGCTAAGAGACAACAGTTCCATGCAACTTTGATGTCATCAACATCCCAAATATGGTCACCAGTCCTCTACTTCTGTGATGATTTTTTCTCCTCTGTGTGCACAGCTGGATGGCTTGCCGGCGTTGGTCCAAGTGGGTCTCTCCAACAAACTGACATGTTTTTGGAGTCCACCACGCAGTTCAGGAAGCTTCCATCGGTGAGATCCAGATCTTACTTTCATTCTTTTTAGGAGTAGAGATATTTAAAGGTGAGATTTGGGCGATTTGCAGAGTAGGATTAACCGAGGGTTTGGCCGGGCTTGGGTGAACTCATGACCGCACTACTGTGCCTGAACCCGTAGAAAACGTTTGCTCTCAAAAGCAATCTATTCTTATGAATAGCTTATTTTTCCCAGTAGGGTTCTGCTGCGATTCTAGGCCACCAGGGTATTTATTTCTCCATCCATGCGTAGTGTTTTTGTATCTGCAGAATGCAGACGATGCATTCCTCTTTTTGTATTCTTGTACTATTTTAGTTACCAACTTTGATTATCCTACGGGGCTGTTACATTTGATATGATTAATTTACTTGAGCCAAACACTGGATGTTGCCGCCTTCCCCTGCGCCCTATCTGCTCCCCCTCAGCCGACGCCAGAGCCTTCCCTCACGGCGCGCCCCCGAGCCCCGGCCTAATTGCCCTCGGCGCCGCCCCCGACTCCCTCTCCCTCGACGTCGCCACGCGTGGACGCCTCTTGCCGTCGCCCGTGGACGCCGTCGTCCGTGGCTGCCACTGCCCCTAGCATCGGTCACGCCCGTCGCCGCCTGTGCCAGCCGCCACCCACACAGGCGCCTCCTGTCCCTCTGCGTCGGTGCATCCCCCTGCCACCAATCCTTCTTCGGACTCTACGTCACCATCCAAGCCGCCGGCGTGCATTGGAATTCATGAGCGGGTGCCTTGCTGAAGGTTGCACGGGAGCTCTGGCAAGGGCAGGCAGGTGGATCCTGCAGGGCGCAACTCGGAGCGGAGAGGATGGGTAGGGTTTGACTGCGAGGTGGCACGGAGAGATTGGGTGGCGCAGAGGAGCTGCTTGCCGCCAACCATGGCGAGCTCAGCCCTGCGATATCTGTTTGCCTTCAATTCTTAGCCCAGATACCTTCCTCTTTCAATCCATCTCATGTAAAGACCACCACACAGTCACCATCACCTTTGGAGAAGGTGATGTTGTGTTGGGGAACTTAATTGCTGGATTTGAGGGCTCTAGGGGCACCACTGCAGTAGTAATAAATATAATTATTTTTTGATTCCACTGATATTTTTATATACGATTGCTATTGATAAGCTATAATAATGCTCCATTAGAAAAATGTGATGCGAACACCTTATATAAGGCATGTGATATTGCAGTAGATAAAGGAGGATCAATTTTAGGCCCCTATGTATTTGCCTAACTGGCCTATTGATGTCTGGTACACCATAAACTGCTTCTTGTTTTTTCATACAGATCATGTTGATTTGTTTCAGCAGCTTTCAGCTGGGGAAGAAAGGTCTTTACTGAAAGGTGAGCCAATGCAATGTTCAGTTTAACAAGTAACCCAAAATAGAATTTCTATGGCTGTGCTCTAAAGATTATTGGCGTAGGAAGTCGTGTCGTCAGTTGATTTCAGTGTCTAATTTTCTGAACCTGTGTACCTTGACTGCCTGCAGATATTTCAGTAAAAGGCTAATTTGGTTTGCGTTGAGTGCAAATGGATGGGAGGAAGCCTCTTCTGCATAAAGTGGTCTATTAAGGAGCTGGAGCAACTAGACTGCCGACTCGTGGTTATCAGCTCAACCTATCAGACGTAAGCTAAGATGTATAAAGATGAGCCTTGTTCTCACAATAGATAAAGATGGGCCGCTATCTGGTGCTGCAAATAAAATAGACTTGTTGCTTTTTTCAAATAGAGCAGATCTGTTTTTAATGTTCAGAATACGCTATATGGTAATTGCTTTTTCTAAGGTGCATCCAATGGTCCTTTTGGTTCTGTTAAATGTATGCTCTTGAATTATAGAAATTCGCCGTGAAGCCAGCAGGCCCTGGGGACTTTGTCCGAAGGGAGAGAGCAAATAGTCTTCCAAACTTCATCCGATATTGGTGTCTCCAACTCAGAAGGGTCGTGCTGCGGAATGCCCAAACCCTCCAGGTTTACAGTTACATCACGTTCAGTTGCTTCCCCCAACAGGCTATTATTGAAATTGAAAATATTTTTTTGCCTTGCCCTCGTGAGTCGTGACTGGAGAGTAGCTGCCCATCATCCGAGATGAGTTCTTCCGTTTCCGATGTCTTGCATATGTATGGAACAAATTAGTACTCGCATCCCCTTCAGCCAGTCAGCAGCTACGGGAGCGGCTGCGTGCAATCGTGCCTTGCAAGGATGATAAAGCCAGCGAATGCTTTTTAAGTCGATTCCGCAGCCAGCCATAGTTCCTGGTTTGACAAACTACGATTGTCCTGGGCTATTTCCAGCTGGTTGAGGAAATAGCATTTGAGGTACTATAAAATTCCAACAAACAAACTTACGATACACAAACCATTTCCAAAAAAAAATATATAGCATTTGAGGTACTATAAAATACTCATGATCTGATGAAAGTCACAAGGAATCCGATACAATAACATAAACTCTGATAACTTGCTACTGGACAGTAATTTGCTACTGGAAAACTGGGACTCGTGATACAGAGTTAAAAAGCTCATGGTTGACTATAATTCTCCGAAGAGAAAAATAAAAGGCTTTCTAATCGGATAGACCAGCCTTGCTCTTCAAGTGTGCCTTGAAATCCATGATATCACCTTCCCACCTAGTCACTGCCAGGTTCTCACACACCCAGATCTCTTTAGCAACCTGGTTGATCAGCCTGAAGTCATGGCTCACCAGGACCAAACCACCATCCCACTCGTTCAGTGCCTCTGCAAGTGAGTCGATGGTCTCAATATCAAGATGGTTAGTAGGCTCATCAAGCAGCAGCATCTGTGGCTGCCTGTAGGCCAGCCATGCAAAGATGACACGGCTCCTCTGGCCGTCTGAGAGATTCTTCATCGGCATCACCTGCGCCTTCCCTGACAGGCCAAACCTGCCGACTGCAGATCTCATCTTCTCTTCTTCAGTCCCAGGGTATTCCTTCATCATGTAAGCCAGGGCCGACATGTCCATGTCCAGCTTCTCTGCCAGATGCTGATGGTACTGCGCAATGCGGAGATGATTGTGGCGCCTCACCATGCCATCTAGTGGAACTAGATCACCAGTCATGAGCTTCAGAAGAGTGCTCTTCCCTGCCCCATTGGGACCAACCAATGCAATTCTAGAGTCAAGATCAACACCAAAATCAAGACACTTGTATATGAGGTTGTCAGGTGTATATCCAAACTTGACTTCAACAAACTGCAGCACTGGTGGCGGAAGCTTCCCAACATCTGTAAAGCGGAACACAAGTACTTTGTCCCTAACAACCTTCTCAGTGAGACCACCACGCTCCATCTTTGCAAGAGTTTTCTCTTTGCTCTGTGCCTGACGTGCAAGCTTCGCAGAACCATGACCAAAGCGGGCAATGTACTCCTTCATTGACGCAATCTGTTCCTGCTCCCACCTGTACTGCTTCATTTGGTTCTCTTCAAGCTCTGAGCGGGTTTGGACATATTGATCATAATTACCAGTGTATAACTTGAGCGTCTTGTTTTGCATATGGATGATGTTTGTGCACACTCCATTCAGAAAATCTTGAGAGTGTGATACGACAACAAGTATCCGGTCAAACTTCTTTAGCATCTCTTCCAACCAGACACATGCCTCAAGATCTGCAAAAGAATATAAGTACATGAGACATTGCCTGATTTTTTTCTTGCAAGACCTTTTATAGAGGTCCAAGGGAGTTTATAATGTTTCATCCCAATAGTAACTGCTATGTTCCCCTACAAGTGCTAGCAGCCAAAACTAAATGTTGACAGGATAAACAATGATAAATAAATTTAGGAGGAATTACAGAAAACATCAGAGAAGTGCACAAGGTCTCTTATGTTCAAATGAATCCATCTACCAATGCTTGAAGTTTCCTAGCAACGCAAATGTGCATATATGATGCATAAGTTCCAAGTTGTGTAATTTAATGTTAGGGTTCTGATTCACAATCCACAACATGAAGAATTTCTAATTCAATTTCCATTCATTTTAAGTTTTTCCAAGACTTACCAAGATGGTTTGTGGGCTCATCAAGCAAAAGGATTGTTGGATTCATAAACAGTGCCCTTGCCAAAGCAATTCTCATACGCCAACCACCAGAGAAATCTTTAGTTTTCTTTGCCTGCATCTGTTTAGTAAACCCCAAACCAAATAATATTTCAGCAGCCCGCTTTTCTGCAGTTGCGGCATCCATTGATTCTAGACGCTCATAGATACGATCCAATGCTTCACCACCACCATCATCCTAAATGTCAAAAGAGATCTCAGTTAGGATATATGCAGCACCAAATTATATTTTGCAACAAGAAAGGTATGATATATAGAGGGGAAACATGTATGAACTAATCTGCATATCAAGGGCTCACCTGTGCAGCCAAAATTTCAGCTTCTTTTTCCAACTTGACTCTTTCTTCGTCACAGCTAACAACAGCTTGTAGTGCAGACATATCTGAAGCCTCAATCTCATGGCTGAGATGGTATATGTCCATGTGTTCAGGGATAGGAAGTTCTCTGCAGCCTATTGCTGTGAGAAGAGTAGATTTTCCACAGCCATTCAAGCCAAGCAACCCGTATCGCCTGATAATAACAGAAAAAAGCATCAGTGACATGCTCCAACAGCATGGCTCATCGTAACTGTGAATGAGAATAAATGATTGGAATGTGTTTATACCTCCCATAGTTGAGCTCCAACTCAGAATCCACGATAAGGTCATGCCCATGGAATGTTAATGAAAGAGACTCTATCTGCAACATTCATAACATATATTCAAGAAATAGGAAATCACTAATCTGTGAGCATATAATTTTAACTGAATCAACGAATAGAAAATGTCGCAAACAAATATTTAAACAAAAGAGTTTCACTTAAATGAAGACAAAGGCACTTTCACCACATTATATTATAGCACAAGACACATGCCACAGGAAAGAAGCCACTAATCTGTGTACTCTAATCTGTGTACTGTTATTGCTATCTACATCCTAGCCGAACTTTGAAATTTATATGGACAAACACTCATGACAGTGCAGTAAAACCTATATACACCAAACAAAGTAACTAAGTGATCACTGGACCTGCACATCCATTCCTTAAGTGTGCACAGTATAGAATGGCAATGATCAATGGTCATGCTAGAGACTCTAAGTAGAAGTTGGAGCAAAACCAAAAAGAAAAAATCAATACAAGATATTATTTACCTTTCCTAAAAGAGAAGTGGCCAACATAAACACAATAAGGGAGCCTGCTCCGTTTACATGATAAAAATCTCCAATGATATTGGAGACCCTACTGGAGCCTGCATAAACACAATAGGGGGGAGCAGGGCCTTGTTGATTTCAATTTATTTACCTATCCTTGCTAACTAAAACGAACTTCCATTTTTTTATTCATAACCCCTGAACTTTTCCCAATCACCATATTTGTGGATCCATATAGCAAGTGAAACGAGTAATAGTCTAATCAACCGACGCCAAAGACTAGTGCCAAGTCGTTGCATGCATCAACAACACTCAAGCAGACAGATTGGTTTACCACGGAACCAAACAGAGTATAACGGATCTACGGAAATCGATCGAAGCCGTTATCGAATTCATCCGGCCCAATCCCAACCCAGCAAGCGACGGAACGAACAAAAAAAATTAAAACCAAGCACCAGGTGTTCCCGCGTCTAGGGTTAGCTCAAAAGGGGATTAGATTCGGACCAAGAATCGCGAAAGAACAAGGGGGGAGGGGGGCATCGGCAGGGCATGGCTCACGTGGATATCGCGGGAGAGCGGATGGGACGCGAGGACCCCGGTACAGGTACGGTCGGAGAGCTTCAGCGCCGCGACGCCGTTCGCCGCCTTCTCCGCGGCGGCCGCGGCCGCGGAGGAAGAAGACGAGGACGAGGACGCCGCCGCAGCCTTGCCTCCCCTCTTGGCGGCTGCGGCGGCCTTCTTCTGGGCGGCCTTCTTCTTGCTGGCCTCCGAAACCATGGCGGCGCCGATCCGGGAGAAGGGGCGCTTGGGGTTGTGTGGTGGCGGCGGCGATCGGGAGGTGAGGGGTAGGAGAAGGGGAACTCGAGTGCTCAACTCCGACCCGCCTCTGGCGGCTGGCCGCGTACTAAATACTAGCCCCCAGTGGAGGAGATGGGCTTGATGGGCTTTATGGGCTGCTAACGTAGTTTTTCTCTCTCCTCATGTGGGTTGGGCTGAATGAGCTTATTGCTTTTCTGTTCATCCTGATTCCTTGGAACTTTTTTTAAAATATATTTTTTCAGCGATGTGCTTGTAATCTAATGGTGGGACGGTGCGGTGGTACGCTACCCACCAAGGTTCAAATTTTAGTGCTCGCACCTTTTATGGAATTATTTCGGGATTTTCCGGCGTTATGCGTTAAGTGGTAAGCGATGTTCCCGTCGACGACGAGGTGCCGGCGGTGACTCGAGAATCTCTAGATGTGCCGATGCTCAGTCCTTCGGAGGTGCTCATAGGGGTAGGGTTTGCGTACATGAATTTATAGGGGTGAGTGTGCGTGCGTGTTGTGAGCGTCTGTGTTGTACTGTGTGAATCTCAAATATATATGTGTCGTGATTTTCTAATTTTCATCGCAAAGACGAGCAAAATTATACCATCGTCGTCGTTTAAAACGGAGCCGATCGGGGCACCGAGCCGCCATTCCGAACAGCCACCCTCTTCAAAAAAAAATCATAACTTTTTTTTGTATGGATTCAGATAGAGAAAAAGCGTATATCAATCAAAATTGTAGTTTTCATCGAGATCTACAACTTTGTAGTTCAATTTTTTATATGAAATCATCTTGAGGATCAAATCATGGACACAAATGTTTCTGATCTTAACAACATATCTTTAGAAAACGTATTTCATTCATATGAACTCAAATACAGATAAAACTTATACACCAATTGTAGATTTCGTTGAGAACTACAATTTTGCAGTTCATATATTTTTTAATTCAAAATCATTTTGATGCTCAAATAATCGACAGTATGTTCAGATCTAGAATTTGACAGATTTTTTTTCACTCGACATCGTATCATCAAAAACTTATAATGTTTTCATATAAACTTGGATAGAGATAAACTCTACATCTGAATTGTATATCTCGACAAGATCTACAACTTTGTGGTTCAAATTGTGTTTATTTGAATTCATTTTGATGCTCAAATGGATGACACAATGTTTAGATTTAAAATTCACATTTTAGATCTGAATAGTTTATCGATTATTTGAGCCTGAATATGATTTCAAATGAAAAAAGTTTGAACTACAAAGTTGTAGATCTTGATGAAAGCTACAATCTTTATATAAAGTTTATCTCCATCCAAGTTCATACGAAAAAAGTTCTAATTTTTTGAAGAGGGGTTGTTCCTATTACCGCTTGGAACGGCAGCTGAAAGTGCTTTAGAGCATCTCCAAGAGCTCCCTAAAATTCACTTGGTATATCATGTGTTTTAGCAAGTTGGTAATTTGTTTTGCAAGTGGAAAAATGATGTATCTCCAACAACTTTGTATTCTCACCGGGTAAAAATTGAAAAAATAGGCCCACCTTTCACAAACCGTTACTTGGGCCTTCCATTCTGGTCTTTTCAGGTCGCGGCGTCGTTCCACATCGAGAGGCCGCGCGACCTCCTTCCTGCGGCGTCGTTTCAGGTCGCGGCGTCGTTCCAGGTCGCCGCCGGTAATCCTTCCAGCGACGCTTCTCCGGCCGAACATCATCGATCCAGCCAGCGTCGCCCTCCTTCAACAAATCAACGGCGACCTCCTCGACGTCGTCAAGTTACTCCGGCCGGCCATCATCTCATCTTCATCATCGACGTCGTTCAAGGCTTCATCTCGATCCGGCGCAAAGCCCCCTCGACCAAGGTACATCTCGATCTTCAATCGGTCCATGCGGCATCTAATCCTCCGACCTTTGAGGATAGTAGGACATCCCTAAACCCTGCGTTTTGTCTATTTTTGCTGTTTATTGTTGCTGTATATTACATTGATCATGCATTCGAAAACCGTTGTCGTTACAGTAATCATGCCCTTCAAGAGATCCCGTCTTCGAAGCCAATTGGGCGATTCTTCGTCCGATGATGATGACTGTTTCATTGCATCTGCTGCTGCGATTGTGGACTCTTGTTTCAATGTCAAAAAGAAACACGGTGGCTCGATCCCAGGTCATAGGGTTATTTACCGTGATAGGGAAGATGGACACGAAAGGATGGTCAAAGATTACTTGGTTGAAAATGCAACATACCCTCCTGAGACATTCCGCCGAAGGTTTATGTTCTTTCACTTCTATATGACATGGTGTATGTTCATAAATATCAGTGTAGTTGCTAATATATTGATTTGTTTTCTTTAGGTACAGGATGTCTAAGAAGCTTTTCTTACGCATAATGAATAAAGTTGAAGAACATGATGATTACTTTGTTCGGAAACGGAATGCAGCTGGAGTACTTGGTTTGAGTTCATTCCAAAAGATCACTGCCGCAATGCGTATGCTCACATATGGGGTTGCAGCTGATGCGACGGATGAGTACGTGCGCATTGGCGAAAGTACCGCACTTGAGAGCCTTCGGAAGTTTGTTAAAGCGGTGGTTGAAATTTTTGGAGAAGAATACCTCGGGCATCCTATCGAAAAAAGACATAGCACGCCTACTTGCAATGGGTGAGGCAAAGGGCTTTCCGGGAATGTTAGGGTCGATTGATTGTATGCATTGGGCATGGAAGAAGCTGTCCATATGACAAGCAAGGCCGGTACAAGGGGCATGTGGACAACCCCACTCTCATTTTGGAGGCCGTTGCTTCGCAGATCTTTGGATATGGCATGCCTTCTTTGGAATGCCTGGGTCTCTTAATGACATCAACGTGCTTGATAGGTCTCCTCTATTTGATAACTTGGCAGAAGGTAGAGCTCCTGAAGTGAACTTTTCAGTTAATGGCCATGATTACAAAATGGGCTACTATCTTGCAGATGGTATATATCCCACATGGGCAACTTTGATTCAGTCTATCCGTAATCCTATGGGTAACAAGAACCAATATTTTGCCAAAGCTCAAGAAGCAGCGAGGAAGATGGTGGAGAGAGCTTTTGGGGTTCTTCAAGCTAGGTTTGCTATTGTTCGCGGACCAGCTCGTTTTTGGGATACAGAGACATTGGCAATGATCATGAAGGCTTGTGTGATCATGCACAACATGATTGTGGAAGATGAAGGATTCGTGGTTGATCCTAACGAGCGTTTCGAGGACGGTGGTGATAATGTCGAACCCGAGCATGGCCATCCTCATCGCACGCTTCAAGAATTTATTGAGGCGCACAAAGAAATCCGGGCAAGGAAACACATGTGCAGCTGAAACAAGACCTCATCGAACACCTGTGGAATCGTCATCCCGATTTATATTAGCTACCTTTGTGTTACCATCATCTTTGCATTTGCTATCATTTTCTGTATTATTTGCTATCAGTACCTTGTTGGAGAAATGTTGTGACAAGTACTTTGCTACCATTTGCTGTCTTATTTGCTATGAGAAATCCTCTATTTGATGTGATAATATTTGCTATCATTTGTTGTACTGAATGTGAGAAATAGTTGTCGCCGTGCAGCAGCACAATGTGCTTATTTCATGTACTGTGTGATATGAAGCAAATGATTGAGTACCTGGCTTTGCCGGCAGCAGCAGCAGCTCGGCACAACAGAACCTGGACAGAACCTGGACCTCGAATTGTCGGCCATTCGTTACACTAGCATAAAATTACCATGAACTGTGTGATATGAAGCCATAGGAATTTGCCGGCAACAACGGGAACACAGCGGCGACGACGGATCATCAACAGAACCTGGACGATGGACGATGGCCATTCACTACAGTAGCATGCATGCAAAGGGCCACAACACACTTGCATAAAATTACCATGACAAGTACTACCATAAAAATTTAAACAAGGTACCGATATAAATGCTCCGCTAAAATTACTATCGAATTTGGACTATGCGACTTACAAAACACTATATAATCTTGCATGATACGGTAGCAAACAAATTTAATATTTGATACTAGATGAGATGAACCGGATGAGCTCATAAATTCAACAACTAAACTCAATTTTCAAAGCATGCTTCGCGAGAATCTTGTCTTGCATAATCTTCATCCACTTTTGCCGACTTGGGTTGAGGGAGGTCACATCCGCCAACATAATTTTAGTTTCTTCTTGCGGCAAGTCGGCTTCGGCTTTCTTTGCTTCATTTTCCACCCTCTTTGCTTCATTTTCCACCCTCTTTTTCTCTAGCTCTAGTGCAGCCTTCTCTAACTCTAGTGTCGCCATGAATCTGTCCTCTTTGGCCTTCTCCTTGACCATGTCAAAAGCCTCTTTCTTTTCCCACATCTTGTCCAAAGCTTCCATGCAAGCTTGACCACCTCCTCCCTTAAGATTTGCTTTAACACTTTGTACACACATCTGAAGAATTAATGGTAATCCAAATTTTTTTGTAAATAATAACTATAATTCTTGAGCACATTATTTTTTTACCTTCTTTATCCCATCTGACCTCTTCCTTGGTTGGCTTTCTTCAGAATCAAGAGATATGACTTGATCATTATTAATGCATCCTTCATTCCTTGGCCTCGACTTCTTTGCAGCCTTCTCTGTCTTCTTGGCTTTCAACTTCTCCTCCTCTGCAATTTCTACCATCTTGGCTTTCCACTTATCCTCCCCCTTGAGTATGTCCCAGCAATGCTCATAAGGAAAACTTTTTTTCTGTAACTTTTCATACACCGTCTTTGCTTCAGCAACCTGGACAGAGATACTGTCAATATTTGCATGTTACAAAAAGAGAAGTTAAAGTACAGCAATCGACCAATATGTCATACCTTATCTACTGTAGTAGTGCCACTTTGATTCCTACGCAGAATAGCATCATAGTAAGCACAAAACTTGTTGACACTTGCTTGAATTGCCAAGAACCTATGCAAAAGGGAACTCTCGCTGCGAGAAATTCCTGATTTATTGTGTTCCTCATAGCAAACTTCAATTTTTCCCCAAAATGTGGTACGTGATTGATTAGCCCCATGGATAGGATCCTTGCTAACAGCCAACCATGCTTTGCAAAGAACTTCATCCTCATCCCGATTAAAATTTTTGGACCTCTTTCCTCCCTTGTTGGTCCGGCTTGTTGCCTGTACTTCATAACTAGGAGGAGGAGGATCTTGAGTGTCTGCAATCTGAAACTCGTCCAAACCAGTAACATGATCCTCTCCTCCCGGGAGAAGAATACCAGACAAGAAATCACATTCTTCCCCATCCATCCTAATCGGGAAAATACAAGGCAAATGAGTACAGTGGCAAATCAGTAGATCGGATCGGTTGAACCACTTGCAAATGACTAGGTAGATTAGAACAGCAAGAGGAATAGCATCGGCCAATTAGTAGATCGGATTATAATAGCGGCGGCAAATCATGAAGAGCTTGCACCCAAAACCCTAGCTCGGCATCAAAAGTAGCAGATTGGATACAACGAAGAGGAGACGGCGGCTTCAACACGCGAGAGGAGACAAGAAGAGGAGTCACGGCATACCCGGACGATGGCTTGGCGGCTTCAACACGAAGAGGAGACGGCGGCTTGAGAACGGCCTCTATGGCGTCGAAGAGGAAACGGGTGAGGCGAAGTCCAACGGGAGACGGCGCGGCCTCTTCTATTCACGCGCCAAGAGGGCGGGGAGGGGGGAATCGGCGCGAACAAGGACCGAAAACATCGATACGCGATCGATGCCGCACGCGGAGAGTTACGCGCGCGAGCAGCTGATTTGCAAAGTTGGGATTTTTCCAAAGTGGGTTTAGGGAGTTGTTGGAGAGCTCTTTTTATGTGTTTGCCAAAAAATCCTTAATACAAAGTGCATATAGGGACTTGTTGGAGATGCTCTTAGTACCCACGACAGTGTTACTATAGCAACTGCTAGTTAAAACGTCAGTTAGAGCACTGTAGCACCCCCACCGTCGTTTCCGGTTGTAGTTTGGTGCTAGAGTGCCCCAACTGCTATTTTAAACGGTGTCGGTGGTATAGTTTTGACGAGCTTTGTTATGGTCATTTATTGTTGAAAAATTGCGAAAAAAACGTATCAAAAAATCTTGGTCCTACTCCCTCCGTCCCTACATATAAGAATTATTCGATTTCCGTGGTGCAGTTTGACCATTTGTCTTATTCAAAAAATTTGTGAAAGTAAAAATAATTATGATGTACTTAAAATATATATGATGATAAAATATATCATAACAAAATAAATAATATTTTTTATAAATCTTTTCAGTAAGACCAATGGTCAAACATTGAAGCGTCCCAACATAAGTAGAGACTAAATGTGATACAATTATCAGTCCCAGGAGGCTAATACACATTTTTTCAACAGATGGTTCGTAACCGTTACAACTCCTACGAAGGAGCACAAGGAAGGTGTCGGTGCGGAATGTAGTCCCGACACTAACTAGTAGTAAGCGCCAAGGTCTGTCCCTCGATGGTCGGTGCTAAGCAACTAGAGACACGGGTTTTATCCTGGTTCCGGCCGGGGCCGTACTTCCAGCAGTGGTGTGCTCGAGGCACTTTATTGCTTTGCACCGGGGTGCCTGTAGTGGGGCGGCTACAAGCAAGGCGGGAGAGGAGGCGCGACCTCCAAGTCCCTGGTGGAGCGGTCGAAGCGAGTTCTGATGTTGTGGGAGAATTGGGGAGCGTGTGTGTGTGTTGTTCGATGTTCGATAGCCGATGTTCCCCGCGGCGAGGGGGTTCACCTTCCTTTTATAGTCCAAGGAGAGGGTGAGTTACAGGCATGTCGCACTATTTAGCTACACGGGGAAGTATGGCGTGCGGCGCCGCGGAGTTGGCGGCCGTCCTGACGGTCCTTGCCACGGTCTTGTCGTCGTAGCGTGTCCTGTACCCGAACAGTGACGGCTTCGAGGGTAAGGGTAGTGGTTGGCCGTTGCGTCTTCAGATGGGCTCGAGGAAGCCGTTGACGGTGATCCGTACGGGATACAGTGGCAGGCGTGGCGGCATCCCGTCCCCGCGTGCCCGACGGCGCGGAGTTGTTGTAGCGGTGCCGGCGTGGTGTGCTGCGAGCACGGGGGCGGCCGCACAGGACCAACAATGGCGGGGATGGCGTCCCGCCGGCCTAACGTCTTGGCTTGCCCCTGCAGTTTCACGAGAAAGTGGTTCGAGGGTGTGGCCGGCCCCCCTTCGAGGGCACGGCGCGTTAGCCGTACGGGAGTAGGCGGCACAGTGCCACGGAGCTGACACTGGCCATGTCGCACAGTCCCCCACAGTGGCGGGGATGGGTTCCCCCTAGGGAGTTGGCGGAGCAGCGCCGGGGCGTGATTCCTAGGCGCATGATGGCGGCGCTCGCCGTTTCGAGCATTAAATGCCCGTACCCGCGTGCGGGAGCAGGTGCGTTCATTAGGGGGCCTCGAGCGAGGCGGAGATGTGCCCTCGAGCGAGGCGGAACCCGCTCGAGGGAGGCATGAGCCCTCGGGCGGGCGGAACCTGCTCGAGGGAGCCTTTGATCGGGGCCACTCCGGTGGGCCGCGGGGGCCACCGCAGTGTGGGCCGTGCCCTGTGCGTGCGCTTAAGTGAGAGGTGTTTCGTTTTGGTTTTTTTTGCGGGTTTTAAGCGGGATTCCCCGGTTGTTTTAGGGGACCCTCGGGGCTGTCCCCGACGGTAGCCCCCGAGCATCCGCGGGCATTCCGGCCGGGCTCCCGCGGATGCCGAAGTCTACCGATAGGACGTCCTTCCCCCCCTTGTTGCTAACGCTTTCGCGTGGGGCCGCATCGGCGGACCCGCGGGTCTAGCCCCCCGAGACCGCGGGAGCGTGAGTGCTCTCGCGGGGGGTTTTACCGCGGAATACGGTCGGTGGGTGTGGTACATATTCCAACCGGCGTCGGCAATGTTCCGGCGGCTTCGGTGACGCACGCGCAACCGGCACTATCCGCGGCGGTGCAACCCGGGGGGGTGTAGCCGTGCGTCGAGCCCCCGAGCCCGGGCCCATTCAAGGCGATCGGGGGCGAGCTCTTCGTCTTATTTTAAATGCGCCTTCGCCGTCCTTCCGCGGGACGGAGGGTGAGGTTTCCGCAACCCCCATCGATCGGGTCGCGGATTGCGGATTCCTCATCGAGCTGTTAGCGGGTGGTTCAAGTGGACGCCCATGCCCCGTTCGATAAGGGTAGGCTGCGCAGTCTGGAGACTCGTCCATTAAAGCGCTTGCATGGGTTTGCTAGGTGGGGCTCGGTCCCATTCGCTAGGGACCGAGGGCGCGCAAGCTCTCCCTCAGTGGGATCCCCCCGGCTAGCTGCCCTCGCTGGCTCTTGAACACGACATGTGGGGCACCCTCGAGCCGATAGGCTCGAGGAAAGGCTCGAATGCGCGTGCCTTCGTCGTCCCTGACTCTGGTGATCTGGGGCGCCTGTTCGAACCCATCGAGGGTCAGGCTTCGAACCTCTGATCAGTAGGGCCGTGCAGGGTAACAGTCAAGTGCCCCCATCTTTTGCATCTGCAGGTTTCGAGGGTCCCTGGCCGTGCCGGTTCTCGTGCTGCTGATCAGTAGTTTTTGTGAATCAAGGGCACCTGTGGCGCCCGCTTATTTCAAACGGGCTTCGAGGCCACTGGTCGATGTTCGCACCCTTCGAGGGTCGTATTTATTTGAGCCGGGGGCATGCGTGCGGTCGCGTGGCTGCCGTGGTCGTGGTGGGCCCCGTTCGTCAGCGAGGGAATATTTCACCGGCAGTTAATGCGTGTAGGGCGTACGCTCCGGAGAGCACGCCTTGCGGCATATAAATCCAATAGGCGGAGAAGGGGCGGTTTTTACCTTTGCGCTTAGCGATCGCCGTTCTTGCCTCTTGCGCTCTAGTCCCCGAGCCATTCTCGCCATTGCTCTTCTGCTCTCAGAACTCTTCTTGCTTGTTGTTCTCCGCTTCCCCGCCCGCTCGCATGGCTCCCCAGCAGCCTCTCATCATCATTGACCCGTTGGCGTGGGAGCGCTCGACGGCGACGCCACTGGCCTTGGGTTAGCTGGTGACCGGCGGCCAGCTAGCTGCGAACGAGGATGGGCGGCCGGCCGAGTGGATCGTGCCGTCGGAGAGGGAGCGAGTGCCCAACCCTCCGTACAGCTACGTGGTCAGCTTCATCCGCTTCCATGAGCGCGGCTTCATGGCGCCGGCGAGCAACTTCATGCGGGCCCTCTGCTACCACTACGGCGTGGAGCTTCACAACTTCGCGCCGAACGCGATCTCGCAGGCAGCCACGTTCGTTGGCGTCTCCGAGGGCTTCCTGGGGATCCCGGTGAACTGGGATCTCTAGGTTCATCTCTTCCGCGCGGAGCTTCACACACTACCGACGTCGGAGCAGAGGACCCGCCGTGCAACGCGCGCGGCGGCATGTCGCTCGCCGTGCAGACCCAGCACAAGGATGAGTACATCCCCAGCACGATGACGACCAACAACGTGGACCGGGAGCGAGGATGGTTCTATCTCCGCAACGCCGAGCCCGGCCTTCCCCCCTACACCTGCAAGGTGCTCCGGGAGAGGCCCGCCTCCTGGTACCACGGGGTGTCCCCGCCCCCGCACACTGTGCGCGGGCCGGATTCGCTCGTGGCCGCGCCGAAGGAGGGGCGGCGGGCCGCGGGGGCGACCGCGGGGGTCGTCCTCGCCAACCTCCACCACCGGCGGGTCGTTCCCTTGATGGAGAGGCCGCTCCGCATCTACGAGATGACCGAGATCGCGGACCCCGTTGCGTTGGCGAAATCGCGGCCGCCGCCGACCCCCTTCCCGTGGGCGTTCGCAGCCACCGGGCGCGGCGCGCCATCGACCCCAAGTCGTGGCGCCGCGACGACAAAGCCCCGTGGGAGCTTGAGATGCTCCCCCACCGCCCACCGGTGAGCGGAGTTCTTGATTTCATTTCCAATTTTGCCGCTTTTCCGAGTTGTTGGCGCATTTTAATGCTTCGCTGCGCATGGTGAGGGTGAGCGCCGCGAAGTCCGAGTTGCCCACCCCCCGCTCCCACGCGCTCGCGCGCGCGCGCGGCGGCGAGAGCGGGAGCGGGTGGCTCGCAGGAGGGAGCGTGCGACGCGACACCGGGAGCGTCGCGAGCGGAGGAGCGAGGAGTTCTGGCTGCGTGAGCAGCAGGGGCTCTCCTCGCCGGGGACCGATCGTCATCGGACGAGGAAGAGGAGGAAGAGGTTAGGGAGCATGTCCTCCCCGATAGGTGGGAGCCTGCACCCCCGTCACTGGAGCCGGCTCCGGTGGCAGGGGTAGCATCGCCTGGGGCGGGCGCAGAGGCGCCCACCACCAGGCGGCCGACGACGAGAGGTGGCGCGGGCCGCGGAGGCACCGGCGCGCGCCTCGGAGGCGTCCGCGCGCGCGGCGGAGGGCGCCCGCGCACGGGGAGGGGCCCGCGCGCGCGACGGAGATGGCCGGAGGTGCAGCGGCGGCCGCGCCGGCCGCACCCGCAACGTCAGCGGAGGCCTCGAGGAAGAGGAAGCGCGCCTTCTCCTCTTTGAGGTAAGGAATTGTCCTTGGAGGGGTTGCGTGCCTGATAGGCGGGAATTTGACAGTTTTTTTCGTGTCCGTAGGGCGGCGCCAACCGTGCCTCCCCTCGCACCGGCCAAGGTGCTGAGGGCGGATGCGTCCATCCCAACCCGGCGGCGTTCGTCGGGGGCGCCGCGGGCGGGGGCGAGCGTGGTGGCACCGACGAGCGAGAGCTCGCAGGGCGCGACCGAGGCCTCGAGGCCACAACCGGTGGTCTCGCCCGCCGGGCCGCCGGCCGGCGGTCGCCGAGGAGCGGCGGGCGCCGGTCGTGGTGGAGGCGCGGCGAGCGACGGCCACGGCGAGAGGCGCGGCGGGAGGCGGAGGCACGGCGGCGGCGCGGTTGGAATGGCATTGCGGCCGGCGTCCGCCGTGGAGAGCCGTTCGGCGCCCGCGGCCGCCGAGACGTGGGCGGGAGGCGGCGGACGCGGTGCCGCAGCCGAGAGTTCGCGGCCACGGAGGCGTGGCCGGAAGTGGTTGTGGGCGCGCGGCCGGAGCCCGCCCTCGCCGGCATCTCCCGGACGATGACGGTGGAAATCCCGGACGACGGCGTCCGCCGCCCGGGTGGGACCAGTGGGTGAACCTGCCTATGCCAGCCCCCGAGCCCCAGGTGGGGGCGCTCGTGAGACGGTGGGACGGCCACATGGTGGCCGGGGGCCGGGGGCACGACGCCGAGACTTCTTCTTCCCGTGCCGGCCCCTCTGCTTCGGGAGAGGGGCGCGTCGACGAGTCACCCGCCTTCGCCGACGCCCAGGAGGAGCAGCAACTATGGGCGGAGCTCCGCGATCACGACACTTCGCTCAATCGGGCGTTGAACAAGGCGCTGCGGATCCACGGCGGATCGGCGTGGCGCGTTTTCCAGGTGAGGCGCTGTTTCCTTTCTTTCTTCGATTTCGTCGTTTTCTTGCTTGTTCCTCGCGGTGCAATGCTTACTGGTTTTGGTCTGTTGGCGGCAGGAGCTCGAGCACCGCGCCCGCGACAAGTATGGCGCCTTCGACCAGATGAGTGCCGAGCTCCGCTAGCTCCAGGAGCAGCGTGACGCCTTCGACGCGCTCGCGGAGGCCTTGAGGACCCAAGACGGCTGGCTGTCGTACTGGGCGGAGGCTCTGTGCGACTAGCTCTTGGAGCAC
Organism: Cenchrus americanus; assembly: GCA_947561735.1. Taxonomy (NCBI): domain Eukaryota; kingdom Viridiplantae; phylum Streptophyta; class Magnoliopsida; order Poales; family Poaceae; genus Cenchrus; species Cenchrus americanus. The sequence continues at coordinate 37,307,566 of OX387242.1, read as the reverse complement.
GAGGGGCAGGCCGCGGCGCATCCCCCCGCCCTTGAGCGGATTTGCACAGCCCTCATCGATCGGGATGAGGCGCTGCAGCAGGCGCGGGGGGATATGGAGAAGGTGCGCACCGTGGCGTCGGACTGGGAGGCGGAGGTGGGGACCGTCCGGTCCGAGAACCAGGAGCTCCGCACGTGGCTCCAGGAGGTGCAAGCCCAGCAGAGCCGGGCCGAGGAAAGGGCGCGGACAGCCGAGCAGAAGGCCAAGGAGGCCGACGAGTTAAAGGCCACCCTCGACACCAAGGTCGTCGCGCTTGCCACGGCGGAGGAACAGCTCCGGTAGGAGTGTACCGCCCGCCAGGAGGCCGAGGGTCAGCTCCAGCAGGAGCGAACCGCCCTTGCTGATGCTCGTTCAGCGCTCGAGCAGGAGTGCACCGCTCGCGAGGCGGCGCGGGGGTGTCGCCCGGAGGAGCGGGATGCCGACGTCTCGAGGCTCGACGGCGAGGGCGATAGCCCTCGGCATCGCGAACGCGGACCGGGGAGCGGTCTCTCGAGGAGCGAGGGCGCCACCGTCGTCGGCTGCCGGCGGGCGGTCGAGGCCGAGCGCCGCGCTCTCGAGGTGGAGAAGAAGCGGGTCAAAGGTGAGTCATCGTTTCGTTTTTTGTTTTGTCGATCTTCCCTTCGGGGGGTTCGTTCCCCTTCGATTTCTTTCTCCCGTGACGTTCGGGCCTACGCACCGCACCGGGGCACGCGTCCAATCGGGCCAAGACGCCGCAGGGCCGCCTACAACTCCTCCGAGCAGAGCCGGGTGGAGCCGCGTGCCGCGGCCCTCGAGACCGCCGGGCCGTCGAAGAGGGCGAGGCGCAAGCCGGAAGCTCGTTGGCCGGCCGCCGCGCGCCCTCGACGGGCACGTCTCTGGGCGCATGCGCCGCGCTCTGCGCCTTGGCGTCCAGAAGGCCCTCGGCGTGCTGCGGTCCCACTACGAGGTCAACTTCGAGGTCGTGGCGGAAGGCTACGTCGTCCCGGAGGGCGTCGAGGATGAAGCGGCAATGGAGCACGTGGACGCGCTAGCCGCTGATGCCGCTGAGGCGCTCACCGAGGCCTTCAAGGAGTTCCTGTTTCCGGACGCAGCTGACGCTGATGCTCCTCAAGCCTGAAGATCGCTGGGCGCCAGACCCTTTTTTATTTGAATGTTAGTATATGGGACACGTGGCCATGTAAATAAACAAACATTTTGTTTCAAACACTTGTGGAAGTGAATGGTGTTTGTTATTTTATCACGCTGTTTTGTTTCTTCCTTTGCCTGAGTAAATTCGAGTTTTGGGAGTTCGATTTTCGCTAGCAGCCTGCTGGGCCGGAGGCAAAAGAGAAGGGTCGTATCCTCGTGGAGGCGTAGGCTATCTCTGGCTTGCGCGTCCTTTCCGCTAGGCCATCCGCGCCCCGTCTGAATTTTGCTCGAGGCTACGGTCGAGCCATACTTAGCACGCGTGGGTTTTTGCGAAAAAATTGGACCATTTTTTTTGGGGGGTGCCCCCCGTAGTAGCCCCCGAGGGTGACTTGGGTTTCAGGGGAAAGCCGAGTTGCCCTTTTTATTGAACTGCTGCTATTTGCATTTTCGTTGCCAACTGGGGTGTTGGGCACGTAATTTACAACAAAAGACTTGGAAATCCTAGCTAGGGGTAGAAGCGACGTAGCTGCTAGATGTTTCAAGCGTTGGTGAGTTCTTCGCCGTCCTCGTTGGCTAGCTTGTACGTGCCGGGCTTGAGCACCTTCACCATGACGTAGGGCCCCTCCCACGGAGGTGATAGCTTGTGGCGTCCTCGGTTGTCTTGGCGTAGCCTTAGGACCAGATCCCCTTCGCTGAAGTCTCGATGGCGCACCTTTCGATCTTGGTAGTGCCTTAGAGACTGCTGGTATCTCGCGGAGTGCATTAGGGCCACGAGGCGTGCTTCGTCCAGCTGGTCTAGCGAGTCCTCGCGGGCTCGCTGGTTGGTGTCTTCATCATAGCCTCACACTCTGGGTGACCCGTATTCTAAATCCGTGGGGAGGACGGCCTCCACGCCATGGACTAGAAAGAACGGGGTGAACCCGGTGGCTCTGCTTGGGGTGGTCCTGAGGCTCCATACGACCGCAGGCAGTTCCTGGAGCCATTTTCGACCAGACTTGTTCAGTTGGTCGAAAATTCTGGGCTTGAGGCCTTGTAGAATCATGCCGTTGGCACGTTCTACTTGACCGTTGGTTTGTGGGTGTGCCACAGCTGCCCAGTCCACACGGATGTGGAACTTGTCGCAAAACTCCAGGAATTTCCTGCCCGTGAATTGAGACCCGTTGTCGGTGATGATGGAGTTCGGCACTCCAAAGCGATAGACAATGTCGGTGAAGAAAGTCACCGCCTGCTCGGCCCTGAGGTTCGTAATGGGGCGCACCTCCACCCACTTGGAGAATTTGTCGATCGCGACCAACATGTGGGTGTAGCCCCCGGGCGCCTTCCGCAAGGGCCCGACGATGTCCAGCCCCCACACGGCGAAAGGCCACGTGATGGGGATGGTCTGCTGGACGTGCGCAGGGAGATTGGTTTTGCGGGCGTAGAACTGGCACCCTTCGCAGGTGCGTACGATCTCGCTGGCGTCGGCGACCGCGGTGGGCCAATAGAAGCCCTAGCGGAACGCGTTGCCTACGAGGGTGCGGGGCGCGGCATGGTGGTCGCAGATACCCGCGTGTATGTCCCGGAGGAGCTCGCGCCCCTCGGGGATGGGCACGCACCGCTGCAGGACGCCGGAGGCGGCGCGCTTGTATAGCTCGCCGTCGACGAGGGCGAAGGATTTGGCCATCCTGGCGACACGCCTGGCCTCGGACCGGTCCGAAGGGAGTTCCCCTCGGTCCATCCAGGCGATGTATTTGTCGCACCAGTCCGCCACGCTGGGGGCCGGCTCGACGTCCATGACTTCGGCCTCGCTGGCGCCGTACCCCTCGAGGAGGGAGAGCACGTACGCCTCGTTCGAGGGGTCCTCGTCCATGGGCTCTGCGCCCGCTGGATTCGAGGGAGCCCCCGAGGGTTCCGCGTGGTTCGAGGGGTGCGGCTCGAGGGTGACAGACGGTTGGGCGATATCTCGGGCGAAGATGTTCGGGGGGACAGTGATCCGCCCCGACGCAATCTTGGCTAGTTCGTCCGCCTCCTCGTTGTACCGGCGGGGCACGTGATTGAGCTCGATGCCATAGAACTTGTCCTCGAGGGCCCGCACGGCTTTGCAGTACGCCTCCATCTTGTCGTCGTGGCAGCTCACGTTCTTCATGACTTGGTCGATCACAAGCTGCGAATCCCCCCGCACGTCGAGGCGTTTGACGCCTATTTCGATGGCGATCTTGAGGCCGCAAAGCAGGGCCTCGTACTCGGCCATGTTGTTCGACGCGGGGAAGTGAAGGCGCACAGCGTACCGCATGTGCTCCCCGAGGGGTGAGACGAAGAGCAGGCCCGCGCCCGCCCCTGTCTTCATCACTGAGCCGTCGAAGTACAGAGTCCAGCATTCCGCCTGGATCTGTGGCGGCGGCAATTGCGTGTCCGTCCACTCGGCGACGAAATCTGCCAGGATCTGGGACTTGATGGCTTTGCGCAGGGCGTAGGCGAGCGTTTCGCCCATCAGCTCCACCGACCACTTGGCGATCCTTCCTGCTGCGTCCGGATTGCGGATGATCTCCCCCAATGAAAAGGAGGAAACCACCGTGGACAGATGGGCCTCGAAGTAGTGGCGAAGCTTGCGCCGCGCGAGAACCACTCGCGTAAAGCGGCTCGGACTTGTGGGTAGCGCGTCTTGGTGTCGGACAAGACTTCGCGATGTAGTACACCGGTCGGCCGAACCGGCAAAGTGTGCCCTTCCTCCGTGCGCTCCACAACGATCACGGGGCTGACAACCTGGATAGTCGCAGCCACGTAGAGGTATAGAGGTTCGCTCGTCTTGCGGTGGTGTGAGGATTGGGGCGTGGGTCGGGGACACCTTCGCCTTGTCAAGCGCCTCCTGGGCCTCGGCGGTCCAGGAGAAGCGCTCGTGCTTCTTGAGGAGACGGTAGAGGGGCAAGCCTTTCTCGCCGAGCCGCGAGATGAAGAGGCTCAAGGTGGCGAGGCACCCCAGCACCCTTTGCACCCCTTTGAGGTCCCGAATCGGACCCATTCGTTCGAGGGCCACAACCTTTTCGGGGTTGGCCTCGATGCCTCGCTGGGAGACAATGTATCCTAGAAGCATGCCCCGCGGCACGCCAAAGACACATTTTTTGGGGTTCAATTTCACCCCGTTGGCCCGTAGGCAGCCAAACGCGATGCTGAGGTCGCTAACCAGGTCGTCCGCCTTCCTGGTTTTCACGACTATGTCGTCTACGTACGCCTCAACGGTTCGCCCGATGTGGTCTCCGAAAACGTGCTGCATGCACTGCTGGTATGTTGCACCCGCGTTTCGGAGGCCGAACGGCATCGTGACGTAGCAGTACACCCCGAATGGCGTGATGAATGAAGTCGCGAGCTGGTCGGACTCCTTCATTTTTATTTGGTGGTACCCGGAATAGGCATCAAGGAAACAAAGTAGTTCACACCCGGCGGTCGAATCAACAATTTGATCAATACGTGGCAAAGGGAAGGGAACTTTTGGACATGCTTTATTAAGACTGGTGTAGTCTACACACATCCGCCACTTCCCATTCTTTTTCTTTACTAGTACAGGATTGGCTAGCCACGTAAGGTGGAACACTTCCTTGATGAACCCAGCCTCGAGGAGCTTCCGCAGCTCCGCTCCGATCGCCCGCCGCCGCTCCTCGTCGAAGCGGCGGAGCCGTTGCTGCACGGCGCGGGAGTGAGGTAGGATGTCAAGGGAGTGCTCGGCGACCTCCCTCGGGATGCCTGGCATGTCCGAGGGGCTCCACGCGAAGATGTCGGCGTTGGCGCGGAGGAAGTCGACGAGCACCACTTCCTATTTCGGGTCGAGGGTAGAACTGACCCTCAACGCCTTGCCCTCGGGGGCAGCAGGGTCGAGGGGCACTTCCTTGGTCTGCTCAGCAGCCTCAAAGCTGCCGGCGTGCTTGGCGGTGGAGCTGAGGTCCTCGTTGACCATCTTCTCCATGTTGGCCACCAGCGCTTCGTCCCAGCGCCAGTGCTTCCGCGTGTTCCACGCATTCGACGTCGCAGTCGAAGGCGTGCTCGATGGATGAGCCCACGGTGATAACGTCGTTGGGCCCCGACATCTTCATCTTAAGGTAGGTGTAGTTGGGGACTGCCATGAACTTGGCATAGCAGGGCCGCCCAAGTATGGCGTGGTACGTGCCCCTGAATCCCACCACCTCGAAGGTGAGCATCTCCTTGCGGTAGTTGTCCGGCGTGCCGAACCGGACGAGCGGGTCGATGCGCCCGAGGGGCCGAACGCGCTTGCCGGCGCGACGCCATGGAACGACGTCATGCGTCGGGCCGCACTCGGTCCAACCCGATCCCCTAACGGGCGCAACATGTGCGCATAGAGGATGTGGAGGCTGCTTCCTCCGTCCATCAGGACCTTCGAGAACCGCTCGTTCCCGATGACAGGGTCGACCACTAGCGGGTATCGGCCCGGATTGGGGATGCGGTTCGGGTGATCCTCATGGCTGAAAGTGATGGCATCCTCCGACCAATCGAGGAAGGAAGGAGGCGCCTTCTCCGCGGCGAGAACCTCGTGCTGCTCCCGCTTGCGCTGGCGGCTCGACATGTCGACGGTCGGCCCCCCGAAGATGAGGAAAACGTTTTCCACAGCGGGGAAGCCGCCGGCGTCGCCATCGGCCCCATCCTTCTTGGCTTCGTCGCTCTTCGCGGCGGCGTGGCTATAAAACCACTTGAGCATGTCGCATTGCTCGAGGGTGTGGTTGACCGGTGTCTTGTGGTAGGGACATGGCTTCTTCAGCATGTCATCGAAAACTCCGGACCTCGAGGGGCGGTCGAGGGCCCCGTCGAGCCGGGTCAACGCAGCAAGGGCCTTAGCGTTGTCGCCGTCGTGTCCCTGCTCGCGCGCCTCGCGCGCGACTTCTTCCCCTTCTTGCCCCTCTTGTTCTTCGGTGGAGCTCCTTGGACTTGCCGCCCTCCGCGGGCGCGTCGTCCGTGCGCTTGCCCTTCTTGCCGTCGACGATCGCTCCCACCGCCTCTTCGCCCGAGGCAAGGCCGGTGGCGATGTCGAACGGTTCATTCGAGTCGACCGACGGCCGCACCCCAACTCGCGCACGAGGTCCCGCACGTGGTGCCCTCGAGGAAGGCGTGCATGATCTCGGATTGCGCCATGCTCGGGAGCTCCGTACACCGCTTGGAGAAGCGCCGTATGAAGTCCCGGAGCGACTCGCCGGGCTTCGGGTGCAAGAGCGCAGTCCCGGGAGTTCCACGGGCGCACGTACGTGCCCTGGAAGTTGCCAACGAACGTGCGGACTAGGTCGTCCCGGTTGTGGACTCGGCCGGCCGGCGGTGCTTGAGCCACATCCGCGCCGAGTCGGCGAGGTGCGGGGGGGAGGTTGCGGATGATGACCTCGTCACTCGGTGGCTCCGCTCGAGTGGCACGCTAGGCGGTAGTCGTTGAGCCACACACGGGGGTCCGTCTCCCCATTGTACTTGACGATCGTCATCGGGCCGGCGGAAGCGGCCGGGGAAAGGCCGCCGTGCGGATATCCCGCCGAACACCGGGTTCCCGGGGGCTCCGGTGTTGGCGAGTAATCCTCATTGCTATCGTAGCGTCCACCTCGTCGAGGGTGGTAGCCTGCTGCTTCCCGTGCCTCCGCCTTGCTTGTCCGTCGGGCGTTGATGACGTTGCGGGCGTCGCCGTCTCGCGCTTGCCCGCACGTGTCAAGGAGCCGCTCCTTGGCCGGTGTGCGCCCGGATTGGCGGGGCGCTCGCCGCGTCACCCGCGTGGACCGAGGGCTCGGCACCTTGCGCGCCCCCATCGTTCCGTGCGCTCCCCTGCCGGCGGATGCGGGACGCCTAGCTCTCGGCCCGCCGGACGGCCGCTTGCTCGATGAGCGCTTGCGCCTCGCGGTGCAGGTTCCGCGCCTCGAGTGTCGAGGGGGCGGGCATGGCCCGCAGCAGCGTTGAGGCGGCGATGAGCTTCTGGCTCGCTCGTGGGGGCGTGTCCGGGTTGTCGACGTTGAAGTCGGCGTTGATACGGTCGCGGGCTTGCCTGCCCAGTTCACGCGCTCGTTCGCCGCGCGCGGAGGCTTCCCCCGCCATGGAGGCGCGGAGCAACCGCACAGTGCAGTACTCTTCGGCCAGCTTGGCCTCAAGCTCACGTGCCTGGGCCAGCTGCGCGTTGATATCGGCCCCTGTCGGTGGTGAGGGAGGTGGGGCGCTTGGCCCCGCAGCCAGGCGCGACCCAGTCCCCAAGGCAGGAGGAAGCTCCCCGTCGCCGGCGCCCGTTGCGCCGGTGGCGTTTGCTGGGTCGTTGGCGATGGCGACATAGCATTCCCGCGTGGGATCGTAGCTCCCCGCGCTGGAGTCATCGGAGTAGCCGAACCAGTAGTCCGTGGCGTCGAGGAACCGCCTGAACATCACGGGGTCCGGCACGCCGGAGAAATCCCACTCCGCGTACTCGTGTGAGGTGGCGGGTGGCAGCGCGTCGAGAGAGCCTAGGGATGACTCGTCGCCGGCAGAGGCGCTAGGGTCCCTGGCAACCAAGATGTGGCGGCCAGGGGAACCTTGCGCATCGTGGTGCCGGCATTGGTGTTGGTGGCGTAGGCCACCGTGGCGCCGCACAGACCGATGGGGAAGCACGGCCTGGAGACCGAGCGCTCCCCCGCCGGGGGCGGCTGTCGTCGAGCCGACGGGCGTGCCTTGCCGTGAGGTGACGCGCTCGGCATGCCGTCGCTCCGACCGCGCCCGGCGCGAGCGCGGCGGCGAGTGGCGACGGCGCCGTGGCACCGATGGGCCTGCGGCGTCCGTGCCGGCGGGTGTTGGTGTCGCGGCGACGCGTGCGGCCGGCGACCGGGGCGGACCGGCTTGGCGCCGCGCATGAAGCTCCTCACGGTTGGTGAGGCGCATCGAGGTAGCCGTTCCCCGTAGCTTGAAAGTTCAGGCCCCCGAACCGGATTTCGAACCCGGCGGGGGAGGGGGTCCGAGCCGCCCATGGAGTAACGCGTACGCGTGATACTCGGTGCGAATCACCATTGAGGGAGCGAATGACAGGGTTGACTTTCGGTGCTCACGTGCCCCACGGTGGGCGCCAAGCGTCGGTGCGGAATGTAGTCCCGACACTAACTAGTAGTAAGCGCCAAGGTCCGTCCCTCGATGGTCGGTGCTAAGCAACTAGAGACACGGGGTTTATCCCGGTTCCGGCCGGGGCCGTACGTCCGGCGGTGGTGAGCTCGAGGCACCGCATCGCTTTGCACCGGGGGTGCCTGTAGTGGGGCGGCTACAAGCAAGGCGGGAGAGGAGGTGCGGCCTCCAAGTCCCTGGTGGAGCGGTCGAAGCGAGTTCTGATGTTGTGGGAGAATTGGGGAGCGTGTGTGTGTGTTGTTCGATGTTCGATATCCGATGTTCCCCGCGGCGAGGGGGTTCACCTTCCTTTTATAGTCCAAGGAGAGGGTGAGTTACAGGCATGCCGCACTATTTAGCTACACGGGGAAGTATGGCGTGCAGCGCCGCGGAGTTGGCGGCCGTCCTGACGGTCCTTGCCACGGTCTTGTCGTCGTAGCGTGTCCTGTACCCGAACAGTGGCGGCTTCGAGGGTAAGGGCATAGTGGTTGGCTGTGGCGTCTTCAGACGGGCTCGAGGAAGCCGTTGACGGTGATCCGTATGGGATACGGTGGCGGCGTCCCGTCCCCGTGTGCCCGCGGCAGCCGGAGTTGTTGTAGCGGTGCCGGTGTGGTGCCGCGAGCACGGGGGCGGCCGCACAAGACCAACAGTGGCGGGGATGGCGTCCCGCCGGCCTAATGTCTTGGCTTGCCCCTGTAGATTCACGAGAAAGTGGTTCGAGGGTGTGGCCGGCCCCCCTTCGAGGGCACGGCGCATTAGCCGTAGGGGTAGGCGGCAAAGTTCCATGGAGCTGACACTGGCCATGTCGCACAGTCCCCCACAGTGGCGGGGATGGGTTCCCCCTAGGGAGTTGGCGGAACAGCGCCGGGGCGTGATTCCCAGGCGCATGATGGCGCTGCTCTGCCGTGTCAGAGCATTAAATGCCTGTACCCACGTGCGGGAGCAGGTACGTTCGTGAGGGCGCCTCGAGCGAGGCGGAGATGTGCCCTCGAGCGAGGCGGAACCAGCTCGAGGGAGGCGTGAGCCCTCGAGCGAGGCGGAACCTGCTCGAGGGAGCCTTTGACTGGGCCACTCCAGTGGGCCGCGGGGGCCAGCGCAGTGTGGGTCGTGCCCTGTGCGTGCGCTTAAGTGAGAGGTGTTTCGTTTTGGTTTTTTGCAGGTTTTAAGCAGGATTCCCCCGGTTGTTTTAGGGGACCCTCAGGCTGTCCCCAACAGAAGGAACACTATTATGATAAGCAAGATAGCAACAGTGATGCTCCAAAGCACAATCCAGACCGGGTCCAGATCGGGATCTAGATCATCAGAGAATCTACACACCAACGAAAGCATTCTGCAAAGGCCAACACCACAGGCAATGTTGGGTGCGGAAGCGACCACCTACTGGACGTCCTCGGCAACGAAGTTCGGGTCTTCCTCTGAAGCAACATAAGTAACAAGGGTGAGTACAAAAGTACTTAACAAGTCCAATCACACCCACGAGGGGGATAATACAAGAATATGCACAAGTTATATATCAAGGATAACACTACGATTTATTTGCAATAAAGCTAGATTTTACACATGCACGGGTCCATTTTCAAAGGATTTTCATAAAACAATTCTTTAGTAACCAAATCAATAAGTAGGGGTTGATCCACACAAGAATCCAAGTTTTAGTGCTACCGGACTCCCCGTCCGTAGTAGCTCACAACACAACTGCCGAACACTTCCAAAATCAACTCACACCATAACATCATCCTTCCCACAAACACTAGCTATGTGCCCAAACCATAACTCGTCCAATACCATGGACATGGCTATTCGAATAGGTTTTACACTCTGCAGAGGTTGTACATCTTTACCCACAAGTAGGGTACCACAAACAGACACCTTAGTGCCGCTGCAGATCGTAACAAAGCCATTACCCACCATAGCTAAATTAGAGTAGCCAACACGGAAGCAAACCAAGAGGCTGATATATCACCAAGAATCTCAACGGGATGTAAGTCACAAAGACCTTACTCCTACTCCATGATCTCCCGTTGCTCACCAGCTCTCCTTTTGGCTAACTAACTAGCTAGTGGGATTTATGCTAAGCCGTTGCCACACACAACGGTCGAGTGGTTGCACGATAAAATGAGTTAGCAAGATGACACATCAACTCGATCCTTACATGTGACAAGATGGATATCTTCCAACCATGCTCAACCACAAAGGTACGAGTTCTCTAAATAAGGCATTTCACACAAGGAACACCATCCATCTCACCGAGGCAATTCTTTCCATTTTCGAAATCTCATTTTTATGTTTCGAAACACTCACACCTTTATTCTTTCATAAATCACGTGTCATATTTGAGTTGTAGTGAAAGAGTAACATGGTCCTAAGCATTTCTAGCATTAACTATCATCCAAATAGAGCACATCCGTTGACGGTTAATAATTGTATCAAAGTTCGTTCGTGACTCGCAAGCGTACAAGTCTCCCGTCGTAGTCAAGGGACCCTTCTTCCCTCGAGTGGTGAACCCAAGGTATCGAATCCGTGGAACAAATGTGTGACGCAAGACTTAATCTATTAAAGCCAAATAACCGCAATCTTCAATAAAGGACCTAATGCATCTAAGTTAAAGACACAAAACTGATCTAATCTACTAAAAACCGGAGAAAACAAAGTAAGATTGGGTAGATAAACCGATCTAGAGGGATCGGGGTAAGCCTTTTGTTGAAGTTCCAAGCAAGAGAAGAAGTAGCAAATCGAATCTTAATAAAAGCCTCTTTAAATCGTGGTTTCCCGTCCAAATCCGAAAACATCCGCCTTTCGAGACCCCCGTTCGTCACAACGTATCCCTATTCATGCGGGGAGTTTAGGGCGAGTCAAAAGACAAGTCGAGATTCTTTCGGAGGATCCGGCGTGTACCTCTAGCCACCGCGGCTACAAGAACACCCTATGTAATCTATCTCGAGAATAGAATTGGAATAAGCAAAGCCGATCGAAAAATGAAATCTTCGAGGAAACACTTGATCGCTGAGAAAAGATTCAACTTGATAATTCAACTATAACAATGATACATACACAAGATCACCACCGGATCCTTCCTTGATCTTGCTTCTAGCTCGGGAACTCCGACGTGGTCTTCCTTGCAAGGTTCCCACGTCGGCTAGGGAAACCCTAGTCAACTAGCTCGACCCTCTCCTCTCCTAGATGGTGTCCCTCTCTTCTCTGCTTCTCGGCGGCCGAAGACGAAATCTTCTCTCGTGGCTCTCGGTCAGGGGACTATAAATAGCCCGATTGGCGGCTAGGGCAAAGGGCGTCGGATTTGGGCCCTAATTGGGCACGGGCCGACCGGATCGGGCCGGCCGGCCCGGGCCCATTTAGGCCCGGCCCCGCGGGCTCCTTTGCCCGAGGTCGGTTCCCTTGCTTCCTGGATTTTCCCCCTTCTGCATACGGGTCCATGTCGTCGGTTTCTCTCCGAATTGGACTCAACTCCTTGTCTTGGAAGATTCAGCACTTTTCTGGTCAGGTCCCTGGAGTCTGTCGTCTTCTCGGATCAAGTCCCCGGCTCCTTGGAGTTATGTTTGCTTCATTGCATGACTTGTTCAGGGCTTCAAAGTCTTGTCATGAGGTGCTTGATGAACTTATCCCGAAAGTCTTGCATTCAACACTAAATCCCTGCATAAACATTAAACTCCAAAAACGACATGCACACGTGAACTTGTTATACCACGGGGGTTAGTACCAATGGATAAAGTATAAAACTCATGCCAACACCGAAGGTAAACTCATGGCTAGGTTGACGGATTTTCACCGTCAACATCTCCCCCATGCTTAAACCTTGCTCGTCCTCGAGTAAGCCTTCGATGGATATCATCATTGCTAAACAATGTTTAAACTTTGCATTTGATCATACATGAGAAAACATAATGCTCTCAAAATTTTAATTCATTAAAGTTCCATAATGTACTAGCCTTCATCTCTACGGAGGTTAGATTCTTATTAAGCTTATCCCACAAGTATTAACATGCTCACAAAGTTTTAAATAGATCTCAGAATTTTTTGAAATGAAGAACGAGATAAAGAAAAGCTAAACCAAATTCACAAATTTAAATCATCTCGTGTATTGCTCATAAACTCTCATCTCACTTGTCTCTCAAGCCTATATATTCTACTCCTTTCCCTCTCATATATATGTGGTAGGCTTTATATAGAGCTTTGGGAAAGTTTAGTCCTAACAAGATTTTATAAATGAGGTGTTGTCAAAACAAGACAAGCTTCTCATGGTCTTACCGAGACTCGTCAAAAAGGTCATTGGAAAATAATGTTAAATCAAGGAGGGGAAAGAGAAAAATACACACACTTTAGATGAGTGGACATGTGCAAATGGCAAAGAGTGATCCCGAGGCACAAAAGAAATCCTCGTTATCGGATTGCACATGGTTGGAAAATGAGAATGGATCTTTTTATCTTGAAGCCTTGAATGCACTCTTAGAGAACCGGGGAGTTCACTTTACGCACAAATATATATTTTTTTCTTTCTTATATTTCTCATTCTTTTCTTTCTTTCTTTCTTTCTTATATATATATATATATATATATTTTTTCTTTCTTCACCTTGGAAGTCACGTACATCGCCGAATTTTTTCTTTCATCATTATATATATATATTTTTAAAATACTCCCTTTTGAACTCTAAAACTGCACTGTACCTACCTCCTCCCCCATGCTTAGACATTGCTCGTCCTCGAGCAAAGAGGCGAAAAAAATAAGGTAGGTACCGGAATATTTTTCCTTGGAGAGATACTTGAAATCTTCAACGTTGGCACCGTCTTGCGATCTTCCTTGAATTGATGATCCATTCTCAATGATAGGTTGTGGTCAAGGAGGTAATCACAAAAAGATGATATTTGGTTTAAGGGTGGATATCCGGCGAAGTTTGTGAAATCACCGATGCGGGGATACACAATGCACGGATAAAAGGCTAGCAAAAAGATAGATACGCAAAAACGGAATGACCAGCTTCTTAGTCTCGGGCCAGAGAAATCATGGCCTGCAATAACTCACTCAAAAATAAATCTTGTACACTAAGGTTTAGGCACTCAAATATATATAAGGCTTTGGATAGGTTGAGCAACACACAAGTGATATTTGTGACAAGGTTAGCAATATTTTTGAGCATAAAAGACATCTTTAATCTATTCATAACTTGAGAGCACATAAAACACTATGGGTCTTTATTTTAATCATAACCTCCGCTGAAAATTAAGCTAGTATTTAAATAAATTCAGATCTGTATTTTTAAGAGAGCACTAGCTTAAACATGCATAAATCGACTACAAAGATGAACAAAGCTGCAATTTTAATCATATATCATCATGGCACGAATTTTGTAACTTTTCCAATGATATAATCAAGGTGGTGACTTTATTAATGGTGATATTAAGTTGAAATACACTCTGAAAATAAACTAACATGCTTGCTGAAAATTAAATAAAAACAGAAAAATACTACGCAAACACACATAAGCAAAAGCTGAAAATTACAGAGAAATAGAAAAGAAAAGAAAACTAAAGTTCCTAAATCTTCTAGTCCTCCGCCGGTGGTTGATGTTGATAGTCTTGATAATAATACCCTTGCTCATAATATGGTTGGACGCTTCCTCCGTCGAATTGATTTGGCTCCATAAGGTGAAGGCGTCCAAGTTCAAAGGCAATATTTGCGTTGCCTTCACCGAGTTGAGCTGCGTTAGATTGGATGGCTGCGATGTTTTGAGCATTTCTTGCAGCATACCCTCCAATAATGGCCATGCTTTGTTGTGGTTGGGGATGATGAGCGTAGGACTCCGCGAAGTTAGCGTTGGGCACAACATAATTTTGTGGGGGTACCGGTGCACCACCCCCCCATGCTTGTTGTTGAGACTCTCCGTAATAACTTGGCGGAGGAGGAACCCCGCCGGATGGTTGCACATTGGGTTGTGCTCCACTCGCTTGTGCGGAGGATGTTCCCTCCTCTACGATTCTTCCTCTTTTGTTCTTCCTTGCGGGGACAAGTAGTCCCTCTTCCAACCAATCTTCCCTTCCTTCGGTGAAAAGCCTAAGCCTCTCATCGGAAGGGGGAGGTTCACAATGGCCAATCGATAACCTCTTCTCTCATCTCCACTAATGTACTTGCCTTGCCGCAAGTACTCAAAACCGAGAGAGGTACCGCGCAAAAGGTGAGCGGGGTTTCTTGCGATCCCCGGCCGCAAGGAAAAGGCCAACATGGAGAGGTAACACCCCGAACCAATATCACCGGCCCCCGATGTTGCTTCGCAACACCAACGGTTGATCATGAGGTAAGAGGGGTCAATTGGCCGCCCGGCAATTAAAGCCGAGTATAGCCAATTCAATTCCGTGTCGGTCACCTTTGTTTCCCTCATCCTCCCCAATACCCTCTTGCACATCCAAGAATGAAATATCCGGATAATGGGGTTGCGGATGCTTTTGCGTTGTTGATGGGCATCTCCGGAGATCATGCCCCAAAATTCCGCCAACATGCCGGGAGGCACGTCAACTTTCTCCGGAGCGCCCTTGTGGAATCCAAGCAGCTCCCTTACGTGCTCGTAGGGAACCACTTGCTCGATTCCCTCCAAACGGAATGACAAGCTTTGCACCCCATCATCGTCAACGATGGGTGCAATAGTCATTAATATTTCCAAGGCGTAACCCAAGTGGGTGTCCACCGATATTCCGTTGGAGAACCGAACCCACCCGAGGTGCCCCAACATGTAGTATATGTCGGTGCGAAAACCCAAGGTGTGGAGTGCTTGGTTGTCGAGCTCGACGTTTGGCACAAGCCTCTTCTCAAGATTTGCGAGCCTATCCTCCTCCTCCGCCGACAAGATGATGAAGCCGTACGAAGATTGTGTCGGGGGTGTAAGGAGGTGGTGCGGTTGAGCGAGTCGATCGTCGTGGTGGCGCGGGCTGCTCCTCCGTGTGCCCACGAGGTTGGGTGAACCTCATGGAAGTGCTTCTCGCAGCCCTCATACCACCAAGGAGGAGAGCGTCGTTCCTCCTCGGTGGTGCCGTGTCCGTCTCCATACTCCGGGGAGACTCGGAAACCGAGTGCCTCCTTGAAGACGTGGTTGATGACGGCTTGGATGACGACGAACTCTTCTTCTTAGAGAAGAGACTTGTGGTCTTCTTCCACATGTTTGCTGCACTCTTTCTTCAACTAGAAATCCGGGTTGCAACCGGTAAACTAGGCACTTAAACTCTTTGCTTCGGATGTGGACTTTGAGTGGATTAAGGATGTGGATTTTTTTTCTTGAGCTCTCAAGCTTGGGATGGTTGGCTAAGTCTACGGAGGTTCTGAGCACACAAACTTGAACACACAAACAAGGGAAGGAGAGGGAAGCTTGCTGCGAGAAGACGGGCGCCGGGGGACGCCTTTTATAGGGCGGGCCGGCCGGCCGGGCCGGCCGGCCCGGGGGTCTCCCGCCTCCTCCTCGGCGCGTCTTTCTCCCCAAGACGATCATTTCGCCTCTCGCAACTTTCCCCGCCCGCGTGCTCCACGAGTTGCACCGCCCAAACGCTCTCGTCCACTCCTTTTCTTGAATTATTGGTCCTCCCACTTGATGCTCCATGCTTTGGGTCATGTCCATGCTCCCTAGCTCCACTTGCCTCACATGCCACCATGAAAATCCTGCAAAGTTGATGCTTGCTGCCCACCATGCTTGTCCCTTGCATGTGGAATTGGTGAAAGTTGATAAAAGGGGATCCAATGGTGCATGCATGATTAATTCAAACTAGTTGCCTCCATTTAGGTGTGTTTAAGGTTAAGCACTCCTCTAATTCGAATTTTAAAATATTTTTCAGAGCCATGCAAGAGCTTGGGCATAATTTTAGAGAAGTTTTTAAACCATTAAAAACAAATGTAAGTCGAAAATATTTTTCGACTACGTCGATTTCGGTCTTACCGGTAAAGTCCGCTTTCATCGGTTGAGAGCGAACGTTTTCCCGGCTTGATCATGGGGGCATAGGTTTAGGTTCTAATTTTGGCTAAATAAGAAATATTTTGAACAAAACAAAATTAGAATAGGCTTAGAAAAATTCTAATCCTAGAGAAACCAAGGATAAAAATTTTTTAAAACCAACCAAAAGCTGATTTCTAGGTTCACGCGAGTACTACCACGTGCTGAATTTTATTAACACTTAAACATAAATCGTGGCTCTACTCGTGTGGTTTTAGCATGAAAAATAAGTCAACCTCAGCACCATAATGAGGGTGAAAGGTTGAGTTAAGGTTCTGAAATTATTTGGTTGAGGGGTTTCTCGAAAAGAAAAGAATCAAACAAGCACATAGGAGGGTTCATGCAAAGGGTTTATGATAAAGCAAACATTCAATCAAGAATTATGTCTCTAATATTGTTCAACCACTTCTAAGTCTAATGTCTTTGCGTAGTAAAACTCAAAAACTAAATTATGAAAAATACTCGAAAAACCTGGAATCGGGTTGTCCTCCCGTAGCTTATTCTTGACTCGACGAAACGGGTTGCCTCCCGCCTAGCGCTTCGTTTATAGTCTATAGCTAGACTTCTTCACTTGATTACTCCGGATCAACGCTCTTTGCGGGCGTTGCAATCTTGGGTACCCACTTCCGCACCATCTTGGGCGCGGGCTTGTCTTTTGGCTTGGCCGGCTTAGTCATTTTTTTGGTCTTCACGGGCGGCTTCTCTTCCTTTGTCTTGACGGATGCAACACCTTCTTTAATTTTCGTTACGTTCACTTTTTTCGGCTCCTTCTTCTTTTTCAGCCCCTCCGTTTGTTTTGGTTCTCCCTTCACTCCAATCATGTTGCATGCCTCAATCCTTGGACGGAACTTGAAGGAACTCCTTTCTCCGTTGATATCGAACATGATCTCCCCCTTGCCAACATCAATAGTTGCTCCCACGGTCTTGAGGAACGGCCTCCCTAGGATGAGCGGCGGCTTCTCCCTCTCTCCCATCTCGAGCACAACGAAGTCGACGGGGATGAAGTGGTGTCCAATCTTCACGGGTACATCTTCGGCAATGCCCAAGGGATAGCGAATGGAGTTGTCGCCCAACTCCAAACATATTCCCGTAGGCTCCATCGGTAGGCGTAGCTTCTCGAACACATCCCTCGGCATGACACTCACACTAGCTCCAAGGTCGCATAACGCCTTCTCGAAGTTGAAAGAACCAACTGAACATGGAATTGTAGGGCATCCGGGGTCTTTTTGCTTCTCTAGCCCATAAGCAATAGCCGCACTACACTCCTCGGACATTTTGACATGATCTACCCCGAGTGTTGCTATCTCATATTTATTTGCAAGTATGTCTTTAAAGTAACGAGAATATGTAGGTACTTGTAGGGCATCTAGTAATGGCATGTTGATGCTAAGTCTACGCACAACTTCCACAAACTTCTCAAAGTGGTTGTCAAGTTTACCTCGGAAGTAGCGTGGCTTGAGTTGCGGTATCCTCGTGTCATCTTCCGGCATCTCGAATTCGGGTTCCTCGGTGACGATCCCCGTAACCTTCTCTTTAGCAGCTCCTTCCACCTCGGTGGATGGTTTAAGCTTCCTTGCTCCCGCGGCACGTTCCGGATCTTCGGTCTCCTTCCCCGAACGCGTTTGAATGGCCTTCGCCGATTCGGGACATTTGGGTTGTCCCGAAGCTTCCCTTCATCATTAGTGAGGCGCCCGCAAGTTGTCCAACTTGCGTCTCGAGCATCTTCATCATGTTGAGCACTTGATGATTGGAACTTCCGACCTCCGTCACTTTGCTATCGATGTTCTCCAAAGACCTTGTCTATGGTCTTGAACTTGGTGACGGTGTCCTTGTTGATCTTAGCTTGCTCATCCATGAACTCCTTCAATTGTATCCGAAGTGGAACCGCGTTAGGAATAGATGAGCTTGCATTAAATTGAGGCCTACCTTGCCCGTAGCGGAAGTTCGGCAATTCTCCCTTCCTCATGTAGTCGAGCACTTTGGCTTCCTCCGGACAATCTTTGCGGACATGGCCATACTCTCCACATTCTTCGCATGTGGACCTTGCTTCGGCGGCCTTCAAGTCTTGAGCCTCTTTCTTTTCTATCTCCATCTTCTACAACCTCCTCATGAGCGAGTCGATCTTGCCCTCAAGTATGTCTTCCTTCTCCACTTGCAAGACTCCTTTGACGTTCCCCATGGGTTGAGCCGGGTGTAGGCGCCGGATGACGCCCACGTGTCATTATCCGCGACCTTCTTGAATAGCGTGAAAGCTTCCGTCGGTGTAAGCTCGATGATAGATCCTCCCGCCGATGCGTCGATGATCGTCCTTGACGCCATGGTGAGTCCTTGATAGAACTTTTGCACGAGGTCTTCTTTCGGGAACTTGTGATGTGGAACCGCCCGGTGTACTCGTTGAAGCACTCGAATGCCTCCGAGATAGTTTCTGTAGGATATTGAACAAAGGTGGCAATCTTATTACGCAAGCTTTGAGTTTTACCCGGTGAGTAGTATTCCTTCATGAAAGCCTTCATCAACATGTTCCAATTTTGCACCGTCTCCGCCGGTTGAGAGTGGAACCATTGCAACGCCTTCCCGAGTAGTGAAAACGGAAAAAGACTTGCCCTCATTTGATCTTGAGTCACCCCATCCATGTTGAAAGTCTGACATAGTTGAATTAATGCTTGGAGGTGAAGGTTCGGATCCTCTTTGCCGGTGAAGGGTGAATGTTGCACCATGCGGATTGTTGAGGTCTTGATCTCGAACGGTCTTCCGATCTCCTCGAGGTTCAAGATTGGTAGGTCGATGATGTCTGGGGTGCATAGCTCCCCAATCTTGCGTTCTTCCGGTGGTTGGTCACCCATTGGTAGACGTCGGTTCTCCCGCGGACTTTGAGGTGGTGAATTCTTCGGAGATTCCTGCGATCCTTTGTCTTCCGACTCCGAATCTACAAAATCCGGCTTTTTAGCTTGATGTGCTTCGCGTCTCCTTAGCCTCGTAAAGTTTTTTCCGGATCATCCACAAAATTATTGGGTTTGTTGGAGAGGTAGCCGTCCATCTCCCGTTAGGGTTAGCAATAAACAAAATATGCGGGAAAAAACTAGAAAACAAAACAAATCTATAAAGACTAGAGTTAGACAAACTAGATTAGATGTATTTCGGGGATGATCGAAATTTATTAGATGCAAAAATAAAACAAAATCAGTACTGAAAATTACAAAAAAAAGCAATAAAAAAATCAAATCTTGATCACTTGTTCCCCGGCAACGGCGCCAGAAAAAGGGGCTTGTTGACGGTTAATAATTGTATCAAAGTTCGTTCGTGACTCGCAAGCGTACAAGTCTCCCGTCGTAGTCAAGGGACCCTTCTTCCCTCGAGTGGTGAACCCAAGGTATCGAATCCGTGGAACAAATGTGTGACGCAAGACTTAATCTATTAAAGCCAAATAACTCGCAATCTTCAATAAAGGACCTAATGCATCTAAGTTAAAGACACAAAACTGATCTAATCTACTAAAAACCGGAGAAAACAAAGTAAGATTGGGTAGATAAACCGATCTAGAGGGATCGGGGTAAGCCTTTTGTTGAAGTTCCAAGCAAGAGAAGAAGTAGCAAATCGAATCTTAATAAAAGCCTCTTTAAATCGTGGTTTCCCGTCCAAATCCGAAAACATCCGCCTTTCGAGACCCCCGTTCGTCACAACGTATCCCTATTCATGCGGGGAGTTTAGGGCGAGTCAAAAGACAAGTCGAGATTCTTTCGGAGGATCCGGCGTGTACCTCTAGCCACCGCGGCTACAAGAACACCCTATGTAATCTATCTCGAGAATAGAATTGGAATAAGCAAAGCCGATCGAAAAACGAAATCTTCGAGGAAACACTTGATCGCTGAGAAAAGATTCAACTTGATAATTCAACTATAACAATGATACATACACAAGACCACCACCGGGATCCTTCCTTGATCTTGCTTCTAGCTCCGGGAACTCCGACGTGGTCTTCCTTGCAAGGTTCCCACGTCGGCTAGGGAAACCCTAGTCAACTAGCTCGACCCTCTCCTCTCCTAGATGGTGTCCCTCTCTTCTCTCGCTTCTCGGCGGCCGAAGACGAAATCTTCTCTCGCGTGGCTCTCGGTCGGGGGACTATAAATAGCCCGATTGGCGGCTAGGGAAAAGGGCGTCGGATTTGGGCCCTAAATGGGCACTCCGGGCCGACCGGATCGGGGCCGGCCGGCCCGGGCCCATTTAGGCCCGGCCCCGCGGGCTCCTTTTTCCCGAGGTCGGTTCCCTTGCTTCCTGGATGTTTCCCCCCTTCGCATACGGGTCCATGTCGTCGGTTTCTCTCCGAATTGGACTCAACTCCTTGTCTTGGAAGATTCAAGACTTTTCCGGTCGGGTCCCCGGAGTCCGTCGTCTTCTCGGATCAAGTCCCCCGCTTCTTGGAGTTATGTTTGCTTCATTGCATGACTTGTTCGGGGCTTCAAAGTCTTGTCATGAGGTGCTTGATGAACTTATCCCGAAAGTCTTGCATTCAACACTAAATCCCCGCATAAACATTAAACTCCAAAAACGACATGCACACGTGAACTTGTTATACCACGGGGGTTAGTACCAATGGATAAAGTATAAAACTCATGCCAACACCGAAGGTAAACTCATGGCTAGGTTGACGGATTTTCACCGTCAACAACATCATATTTAGAGATAATTATAGGCAATCAAGGAATAGTCATAACAATCAAGGGTTGTCTATCCAACCATATTTCAGTAGTAAAACAATGCAATTTGTAAATTAGGTTAATAGGTTGTGTCTCAAAACATAGGATAAAAATATGCATCAAAGGGTGTAATTGGACTTGCCGTCCTCAAAGCCTTCCGGGAGTTCCTGCTCGCGGTATGGGTCCTCGGGCTCCTACTCGTGGTACTCAGCTCACAACTCCTGCTCATGGTACTCCTCATCGTTCACTCCGTCAACTACGACACACATAAGTGTTAACACCAAAAATTGGTCCAGGAAGGAGGCAGATTTGTGGGCCGAACTTGGTAACAAATTCCATTCGACAGGGAAAGATTTCTTCAGAGGATTCGGCAAAAATGCCTGCAGTCGGCAGTGTGTTTTCGTTCGGCAAAAGGACTGTTTGCGCTGGATTCGCGGGATCGCATGGTGACGTGGCCCGAACGGAAGGAAGGGACGAATGGATGGATAGGCATTCACACTTGGGCATTAATTTAGGTATTAAATATTGTGCTCATAGTCCACCAGGAGTCGTGTTAGGACAGGGTATAAATATGAACCCCGGATGTATGTAATGGTAATCGAACATTCTCATAACAAACCGGCTTTACGCCAAACTTTCGAGTCCTCTAGTCGTGTCGTCGAGTTCTTCGAGAGGATTCATCGATCCGTCGACCTCCGTAAGTACCGGCAACCTTGTATCGTGTCTAGTATCATGCGACGGATTTAGATCGTGATGCAAGTAGTCTTGTTACCATGCTTAGTATCATGCGGTGGATTTAAGCTTGGTTCAAGAAGGTTTCTTGTTAGATCATGAGTCATGCGGTAGGCTAAGATCTAGCTTGAGGCTAGTTATCGACTCTATTAGATTTGGCAAGATCTGATAGATTCATTAAGTTACCTCGTGTTGCATCGAATTTTTGCTTTATGTTTTAATTCGTGTAACACTCTTTTTCCCAATTTAGATTGGTTAGGATCGGCTTTATCTTGTTTTGCGATCTATATGTTGCATGCTCAAACTCTAAATCCGACGTGGTACATGGATCACGTGTTCTTCAATAGCCGAACCCGAATCAATCTAGATTGTCACGTGTTGCGGGTTCAAGTAAATCAATCTTGTTTAGATCTTGACAGAACCGGGTATCATGCGGTAGATGCAGGTTTTTGGGTTGTTTTAGAGCTAATCATCCGGTGGATTAGATTTCGATTCAATTTGATAGACCTATCATCATTGGTCAAGCTTGTTCCTTCTCCACGGAACCCGATTCGGCTGTACAGCCGCATTCGACAATCTTTTTACATGTGAAACGTTGTCACACCCGATTTTCCGTAGAAAACCGAATGCATCTCATATGTGTGCCGGGATCACAATTTCACACATATGATAGACTCATGAGTGTAATATCACAAGACATTGCTCAAAACGTACGTAAAAGGTTTATTAACTTTTATTACACTCACGAAGGTAGACACAAAGGTCTTTACACGAACAACGATAACTATGAAGACGCGACTCCATCTTCATCTTCCACGAGCTTCGATCGGTTGATCGCATCCTCAGAACTCCTCGTAGTCGGTGAAGTGCTCCACTCCAGGGTTCTTCTCTGAACGGCGTAAGCAAGGATGAGTACACTTATGGTTGGTACTCAGCAAGGCCACAGAAATAACCGGAAAGCAATATTAATCCATCTTTAAGTTCAATTAATCATGTGAGGGTCCAAGCCGCTCTTGACCGTGAGCACGGCCGATCGATCGGCTTTACACTGCGAGAGGTTGCACACTTTTCCCACGGTTCGCGTAAAAGTTCCAAAGAACTTTGAACCCAACCACGCATGTGCCGATCGGGCACAATACCACACTTCCGAGGTGTGATTGCATAGGGACGCTACGAAGCCTTTACAAAGATATGCAAAAGCATCAACAACCCACGACGATTCTGACTCGGGGCGGACCATAACCCTCCCTAGTGGTCGCACCTTAGCAAAGGTCGCTACCCCAAAAGAACCGGGCTATACCCCTGCAACCCGGAGCCCCCTGTGTTCCTTTCGGATAGGGTCGTTAATACAATCGCACACCTAATTAATTGGCTAAGCCAGAGCCATATGGACTGTGGTTGCACTGTTTTCCAGGGTGGTTCTCCATGTTCCAATTAATTTATAGTGTTCTTGATTAAAGCTTTGGTAGAAGGGTGGTTAGGGTCACTTGCCTTTCTCCAAGGATAAGCTACTTTCCTTATCTGCAAAGCTCTGCACTTGAACTTCCTCGAACGGCGTGTTGGCTACGATCATGCAAGAAAACATACAATAAATAAAACAATACATCAAACATTACCAAAAGACTAAAACAAGCTTTTAGAAATGACGGGCTCGGAGAGACGATCGCGTGGACACCAAGAACGCGTGAAACGGAGCTAGGATGAAAAAGTTATGGCTGAAACAAGATTCAGGGACTAAATTGTGAATATCTGAAAGTTTTAGGGGTTTTTCTGCAAGATTTCAGGGACCTAAACATAATTATGTGTGAAACTTAGGAGGTCTAACATGAAAAAGGTCAAAGGGTAGGCTATTAAACAGAAAACCTAAGAGATCAGGGGCCTAGACATAAAAGAAAGGACCTAGTTGTAAGGCTTTTATATAGGTGGAAGGGTATATGTGTAATTATGGAAAATGCAGGGTTCTTTTTGCAAAAATGCCTGGGCGGCCGGCGGGTGAGCTATGGGAGCGCCACGTGGCGGGCTGTGGTTGGACGTGCTGGCGCGAGCATGACGTAGGCATGACGCAAGGCCCGTGGACCGGCGCGGTGGACCGGTCCACCGTGGACCTCTTGAAGGGGTACACGGCTCGTTTAATCCGGGGCCGTCGGCTTAGATCCGATGGCCACGTACGCGTGTGAGCGGTTGGGCGGCGGCGGACGGCCGGCCGGCGGCGGTTTGCGGCGGCGGCGGGCTCGCCGGAGGGGAGCCAAGAATGGCCTCCCGGGCACCAGATCGCACGGGAAAAACACCAAAAGAAGGAGTAGGACACGAGGATTTTACCACGGGGCTTGGAACGGTGAGAGGAGCGGCGGAGAAGGAGATCGGGCGGCGGAGCTCCGGCGGCGGTCGGCGCTCCGGCGGCGGCGGCGCTGCGCAAGTGGGGAAAGGAGGAGGAGTGGCGCGGGGTGTAGAGGAGGCCTTGGGGCACCTTTTATAGGTGTAAGCGGGGAGGGGGAAGGCCGGGAAGGCGGTGGGAGTGGGAGCTCGCCGGCCGGCCATTAATGGCGGCGGCGGGCGGCTCGGTGCGGCCGTTACAGGGAGAGGAAGGGGCGGGGACGGCGGTGGGTGAGTGCGGCGGCACCTTGATGGCGTAGTGGAGGAGACGGACGGGCGCGGGGAGCCGGGGAGGCGGGACGGCGGCGCGGGAGGCCGGCGGCCGCGCGGGGAAGAAGGGGGGGGGGGGCGGCCAAAGGAAGAGGACGGCCCCGACATGGGGGGGCCCCCCCCGTCGCGTGGTCGCGTGAGAGAGAGAGAGAGAGGGAGGGGAGGCGGGCGGAGCGGGCCGCGTGGGCCGAAAGCGGATGTGGGCCGTGGCCGAAAAAAAAAGGAAAAGGAGGGGGAAGGTGAGGTGGGCCGCGGTGGGGGGCCGATAGTGTTTGTTTTTTTTCTCTCTCTCTTTTTTTCTTTTCTTTTCAAATCCATTTTCAAACCTTTTAAATTCAAATCTTTTACATGTTTTCAAACTCAAATTTTAACACAAATTTATTCAACTATTTTAAGACTTTTAGAAAACCTTTTAAACAACTTTTCAAACATTAAATTCAAACTTTCATCATTTTTTTAATTCAAACTTTCACACCAATTTTCACAATTATTTTTAAGGACCTTTCACAAATATATTTTTTTAAGACTTTTAAATCCACACCACAACCAAAACTCATGCATTTCAACATGATGCTCAAACACTTGGTTGATTCTAATTTAAATGATGTTTAATTTGATTAGAGGCAAATTTATTTAT
Source organism: Cenchrus americanus (assembly GCA_947561735.1). Taxonomy (NCBI): domain Eukaryota; kingdom Viridiplantae; phylum Streptophyta; class Magnoliopsida; order Poales; family Poaceae; genus Cenchrus; species Cenchrus americanus. Next base: position 37,282,662 of record OX387242.1, on the reverse strand, counting down.
TCAAATTTATTAAATCCTTAGAAAATAAAACTAAACCATGTTGCTAACAATATTTTATTGTGATGGAATTTTCGGGTGTTACAACGTGTCCGTGACTTTTACTTTAAGCAACATATGCTTTTAGCTTTCCATGTTTAGATTGTATCATGCGGTGGATTAATCTTTTCATGGATGGTGGTGCGATCTTAAACAAGTTGTATCATGCGGTGGATTAACTTCGTTTGATTTCGTGCTTGACAGGTTTTCAAGGTGTCTAGACATGCGGTAGACTAGCGCTTTGGGCCTATGCATGCTTGTTTATTAGGAATTCACGATCATGCTTTCATGTTTGTTTATTTAATATGTTTTTGATAATCGATTATGGATATATGTTTTATGTTGTTTATTCAAAGATCGATCTATCATCATGCTTACGTCACGCGTTCGGCTATATCTTGTCTTCATGTTTTAAAAGTTCCCGAACGATTTTCAACCTGTTGACAGATAGCTTCTCATAGCTATATGTCATCTTACATGGCTTTCTAGCCGCAAATATGGAACTGTCTGGTACACCCGGTAAGTTCCAAGCTTTGGTATTTAACAGCTTTATCCTTTGTTAATTTCAGGAAAAATTGACTGACACGCTTTGAAATCTGCTCGTGTGTTAAGCCAGCTTTGTTCGGCTTGCTGTGTGCTTGGCGCAGGGTGCGGATTTTGCGTCAACACACTTTTTGGCACGCCCGGTGGGACATCTCTGGTTGAATCAAGATGCCTGACATTCACGACGTCATGGACGTCACCATTAATGACTTTTCTCCGGAGCAACAAGCGCAGTTGAAAGATGATATCGACCAGTTCCAGCAGAAGTGCCTGATGTCATTTAGCAAGAACAGAAGCGGTGCGCCGTACCTTAAAACTGAGATGCCAAGAGTTCTGCTGCCAGGGGAACCTGATACCACAGCTGCTCAGGAGAAACAGGAGGTCATGCAGGCTTTTCGGGAAACTATGGACTCAGTGATGGCCAAGCATCATACTGCTTTCCTGCATATGTTCAAGCAGATGATGATAGGAGTCTTTGGCCCAGGCATGAAGAGGATGCTTGGTCGAGTGTCTCCTCACACATCTTCCGCGGAGGTTGGAAAGACTAGTTCTGCTCAACCAGCTCGAGTTGCAAACGCTCAGCCCCCTCCGCAGAGCATGGGGAGTCAACCGATCCAACCACCTCTACAGAGCATGGGAAGTCAACCGGTCCAGCCGCCTCTGCAGAACAATGGAGGTCAACCAGTTCAACAACCGAATCCATATCAGGCAATGCCCAATAGGCCTACATATGGGGATCTGGCGTTCGGTTCATCTGGAATGCCGCCTAATTCTACTTACAAGATAGCCCCGGCCAATAACAGGCTGCAGAAAAATATGTATGGTGGGGGATATTCAGAAGTGATGGGTTATGGTGCTATTGACGCTTTCCCAAATCCCGGGTATGGTCCAAGTTGCAGGAATGCGGGATGATGAAATCCTAGTGCGATAAAATGGCCGATGTTATGCAAAATCAATTCGGCCTTAAGCCTAAAATGCAAGGACCAGCTTATACACCTCCTTTCCCAGAGTGGTACTATAGGGTGATCTTGCCGCCAAGGGTGAAGCCTCCTACGAAGTTTACAAAGTTCTCTGGGCAGGACGATACAAGCACTGCAGAGCATATTGCCCGATATTTAATGCAGCTTGGGGAAGCTTCAGCTGATGAAGCATTCAGGGTCAGATATTTTCCTTTGTCATTGACAGGACCGACATTTCAATGGTTTACTTCTTTGCCTCCTCAATCAGTCAACACCTGGAAAGACTTGGAGCAGAAGTTCTATGCTCATTACTTTAGTGGTAGCACTGAGAAGAAGCTAATTGATCTGGCTACCTTGAAACAGAGACACAATGAAACGCCCCTGGAATTTCTCAGAAGATTCAGAGAGGTCAAGGGCATGTGCTTCTCTTTGACTCTGCCGGATGATCAACTGGCTGACATGGCTGTTGCTGGAATGTTACCAGCTATTCGGGAGAAGCTGTTTGGCATGGAGTTTGACAACCTTAGTCAGCTGTCCCAGAGACTGTCATTGATGAGCAATCAAGCTTACGGGTTCAAGAAGGATTCCAGGTTTGCCAAGCATCACGATATAGCTGATATCTGTAATCAATTCCTCAAGAAAGCTGACCAAGTGGAAGAATTCGAAGATGATGTGGAAGTGGCAGCAGCTGAGATCATGTGGGGCAAGGAGCCGCTCACTGTGAATCAAAGATGGGTCAGGCAGGCTAAGGAAACTTATGACTTTGATGTAACCAAAGCTGACAAACTTTTTGAGTTCCTGGTAAAGGAAGGCCGAATCAAGTTGCCTGAAGGGCATACTATGCTTCGGCCCGATGGAGTTAAAGAGAAACGTTATTGTGGATTTCATGATAGGAACTCTCACTCCATTAATGACTGCAGGGTGTTCAGGATGAGGATCCAGAAAGCTATCCAGGAGGGTCATTTGAAATTTGACAACAATATGAAGCTGGATAGTCACCCTTTCCCTCAGAATATGATTGGATTCGCTGTTAACATGGTAACTGCTGAGGAGAAAGGGAAGGTGAAGGTCCTGACTTCAGCGCGGGCAAAACACGATGGGTCAGTTGACCCCACTCGACAGATAACAGTGGAGCAGGTCCAAAGGGAAGCGCCTCGCGTCTTAAGGAGTGTTGACGGTTAATAATTGTATCAAAGTTCGTTTGTGACTTGCAAGCGTACAAGTCTCCCGTCGTAGTCAAGGGACCCTTCTTCCCTCGAGTGGTGAACCCAAGGTATCGAATCCGTGGAACAAATGTGTGACGCAAAACTTAATCTATTAAAGCCAAGTAACTTCAATCTTCGATAAAAGAAACCCTAGTCAATCTAAGTAAAAGACACAAAATGAATCTAATCTACTAAAGACCGGAGAAAACAAAGTATGATTGGGTAGATAAACCGATCTAGAGGGATTGGGGGTAAGCCTTTTGTTGAAGTTCCAAGCAAGAGAAGAAGTAGCAAATCAAATCTTAATAGAAGCCTCTTTAAATCGTGGTTTCCCGTCCAAATCCGAAAACATCCGCCTTTCGGAACCCTTGCTCATAATATGATTGGACATTTCCTCCGACGAATTGATTTGGCTCCACAAGGTGAAGGCGTCCGAGCTCAAAGGCAATATTTGCGTTGCCTTCACCAAGTTGAGCCGCATTAGCTTGGATGGCTGCGATGTTTTGGGCGTTTCTTGCAGCATACCCTCCAATTATGGCCATGCTTTGTTGTGGTTGGGGATGATGAGCGTAGGACTCCGCGAAGTTAGCGTTGGGCACAACATAATTTGGTGGGGGTACCGGTGCACCACCCCCCATGCTTGCTCTTGTGGCCCTCCGTAATAACTTGGCGGAGGAGGGATCCCGCCGAATGGTTGCACATTGGGTTGTGCTCCACTCGCTTGTGCGGAGGATGTTCCCTCCTCTACAATTCTTCCTCTTTTGTTCTTCCTTGCAGGGACAAGTAGTCCCTCTTCCAACCAATCTTCTCTTCCTTCGTTGAAAAGCTTAAGCCTCTCATTGGGAAGGGGTAGGTTCACTATGCTCAACCGATAACCTCCTCTCTCATCTCCACTAATGTATTTGCCTTGCCGCAAATACTCAATGCCGAGAGAGGTACCACGCAAAAGGTGGTCGGGGTTTCTTGCGATCCCCGGCCGCAAGGAGAAGGCCAACATGGAGAGGTAGCACCCCGAACCAATATTACCCGCCCCCGATGTTGCTTCACAACACCAACGGTTGATCATAAGGTAAGAGGGGTCTATTGGCTGCCTGGCAATTAAAGCCGAGTATAGCCAATTCAACTCCGTGTCGGTCACCTTTGTCTCCTTCATCCTCCCCAATACCCTCTTGCACATCCAAGAGTGAAATATCCGGATAATGGGGTTGCGGATGCAATTGCGTTGTTGATGGGCTTCTCCGGAGATCATATTCCAAAATCCCGCTAACATGCCGGGTGGCACGTCAACTTTCTCCGGAGCTCCCTTGTGGAATCCAAGCAGCTCCCTAACGTGCTCGTAGGGAACCACTTGTTGGACTCCCTCCAAACGGAATGACAAGCTTTGCACCCCATCATCATCAAGGATGGGTGCAATAGTCATCAAAATTTCCAAGGCGAACCCCAAGTGGGTGTCCACCGATACTCCGTTGGAGAACTGCACCCATCCAAGGTGCCCCAACATATAGTATATGTCGGTGCCAAAACCCAAGGTGTAGAGTGCTTGGTCGTCGAACTCGACGTTGGGCACAAGCCTAGTCTCAAGATTAGAGAGCCTCTCCTCCTCCTCCGCCGACAAGATGATGAAGCCGTACGAAGAGTATGCCGGGGTGTAAGGAGGGTGGCGCGGTTGAACGGGTCGATCGTCGTGGTGGCGCGGGCTGCTCCTCCGTGCGCCCACGAGGTTCGGTAAACCTCATGGACGTGCTTCTTGCAGCCCTCATACCACCAAGGAGGAGAGCATCGTTCCTTCTCGGTGGTGCCGTATCCGTCTCCATGCTCCGGGGAGACTCGGAAACCGAGTGCCTCCTCGAAGACGTGGTTGATGACGGCTTGGATGACGACGAACTCTTCTTCTTGGAGAAGAGACTTGTGGTTTTCTTCCACATGGTTGCTGCACTCTTTTCTTCAACTAAAACTCCGGGTTGCAACCGGTAACTAGGCACTTAAACTCTTTGCTTCGGATGTGGACTTTGAGTGGATTAAGGATGTGGATTTTTTTCTTGAGCTATCAAGCTTGGGAAGGTTGGCTATGTCTACGGAGGTTTTGAGCACACAAACTTGAACACACAAACAAAGGAAGGAGAGGGAAGCTTGCCTGCAGAAAACGGGAGCCGGGGGGCTCCTTAAGTAGGTGAGGCCGGCCGGCCTGGGCCGGCCGGCCTGGGGTCCTCCTGGCTCCTCCCCGCCTCGTCTTTCTTCCAGCACGATCATTTCGCCTCTGCAACTTTCCTGCCCGCGTGCTCCACGAGTTGCACCGCCCAAACGCTCTCGTCCACTCCTTTTCTTGCATTATTGGTCCTTCCACTTGATGCTCCATGCTTTGGGTCATGTCCATGCTCCCTAGCTCCACTTGCTTCACATGCCACCATGAAATTCCTGCAAAGTTGATGCTTGCTGCCCACCATGCTTGTCTTTTGCATGTGGAATTGGTGAAAGTTGATAAAAGGGAATCCAATGGTGCATGCATGATTAATTCAAACTAGATTGCCTCCATTTAGGTGTGTTTAAGGTTAAGCACTCCTCTAATTCGAAATTTAAAATATTTTTCAGAGCCATGCAAGAGCTCAAACACAATTTTAGAGAAGTTTTTAAACCATTAAAAACAAATGTAAGTCGAAAATGTTTTTCGACTACGTCGATTTCGGTCTCACCGGTATAGTTTGCCTCCATCGGTTGAGAGCGGACTTTTTCCCGGCTTGATCACGGGGGCATAGGTTTAGGTTCTAATTTTGGCTAAATAAGAAAGATTTTGAATAAAACAAAATTAGAATAGGCTTAGAAAAATTCTAATCCTAGAGAAACCAAGGATATAGATTTTTAAAACCAACCAAAAGTTTTGATTTCTAGGTTCACGCGAGTCCTACCACGTGCTGAATTTTATTAACACTTAAATATAAATCGTGGCTCTACTCGTGTGGTTTTAGCATGAAAAATAAGTCAACCTCAGCACCATAATGAGGGTGAAAGGTTGAGTTAGGTTCTGAAATTATTTGGTTGGGGTTTCTCGAAAAGAAAAGAATCAAACAAGCACATAGGAGGGTTCATGCAAAGGGTTTATGATAAAGCAAACATTCAATCAAGAATTATGTCTCTAATATTGTTCAACCACTTCTAAGTCTAATGTCTTTGCGTAATAAAACTCAAAAACTAAATTATTAAAAATACTCGAAAAACCGGAATCGGGTTGTCCTCCCGTAGCTTATTCTTGACTCGACGAAACGGGTTGCCTCCCGCCTAGCGCTTCGTTTATAGTCTATAGCTAGACTTCTTCACTTGATTACTCCGGATCAACGCTCTTTGCGGGCGTTGCAATCTTGGGTACCCACTTCCGCACCATCTTGGGCACGGGCTTGTCTTCCGGCTTAGTCGGCTTAGTCATTTTTTGGTCTTCACGAGCGGCTTCTCTTCCCTTGTCTTGACGGATGGAACACCTTCTTTGATTTTCTTTACGTTCATTTTTTTCGGCTCCTTCTTCTTTTTCAGCCCCTCCGTTTGTTTTGGTTCTCCCTTCACTCCAATCATGTTGGATGCCTCGATTCTTGGACGGAACTTGAAGGAACTCCTTTCTCCGTTGATATCAAACATGATCTCCCCCTTGCCAACATCAATAGTAGCTCCCACGGTCTTGAGGAACGGCCTCCCTAGGATGAGCGGCGGCTTCTCCCTCTCTCCCATCTTGAGCACAACGAAGTCGACGGGGATGAAGTGGTGTCCAATCTTCACGGGTACATCTTCAAGCAATGCCCAAGGGATAGCGAATGGAGTTGTCACCCAACTCCAAACATATTCCCGTAGGCTCCATTGGTAGGCGTAGCTTCTCGAACACATCCCTCGGCATGACACTCACACTAGCTCCAAGGTCGCATAACGCCTTCTCGAAGTTGAAAGAACCAACTGAACATGGAATTGTGGGGCACCCGGGGTCTTTTTGCTTCTCTAGCCCATTAGCAATAGCGGCACTACACTCCTCGGGCATCTTGACATGATCTACCCCGAGTGTTGCTATCTCATATTTATTTGCAAGTATATCTTTAAAGTAACGAGAATATGTAGGTACTTGTAGGGCATCTAGTAATGGCATGTTGATGCTAAGTCTACGCACAACTTCCACAAACTTCTCAAAGTGGTTGTCAAGTTTACCTCGGAAGTAGCGTGGCTTGAGTTGCGGTATCCTCGTGTCTTCCTCCGGCATCTCAAATTTGGGTTCCTCGGTGACGATCCCCGTAACCTTCTCTTTAGCAACTCCTTCCACCTCGGTGGATGGTTTAAGCTTCCTTGCTCCCGCGGAACGTTCCGGATCTTCGGTCTCCTTCCCCGAACGTGTTTGAATGGCCTTCACCGATTCGGGACATTTGGGTTGTCCCGGAAGCTTCCCTTCATCATTAGTGAGGCGCCCCGCAAGTTGTCCAACTTGCGTCTCGAGCATCTTCATCATGTTGAGCACTTGATGATTGGAACTTCCGACCTCCGTCACTTTGCTATCGATGTTCTCCAACACCTTGTCTATGGTCTTGAACTTGGTAACGGTGTCCTTGTTGATCTTAGCTTGCTCATCCATGAACTCCTTCAATTGTATACGAAGCGGAACCGCATTAGGAATAGATGAGCTTGCATTAAATTGAGGCCTACCTTGCCCGTAGCGGAAGTTCGGCAATTCTCCCTTCCTCATGTAGTCGAGCACTTTGGCTTCCTCCGGACAATCTTTGCGGACATGGCCATACTCTCCACATTCTTCACATGTGGACCTTGCTTCGGCGGCCTTCAAGTCTTGAGCCTCTTTCTTTTCCATCTCCATCTTCTCCAACCTCCTCATGAGCGAGTCGATCTTGCCTTCAAGTATGTTCTCCTTCTCCACTTGCAAGACTCCTTTGACGTTTCCCGTGGGTTGAACCGGATGTAGGCGCCCGGATGACGCCCATGTGTCATTATCTGCGACCTTCTTGAATAGAGTGAAAGCTTCCGTCGGTGTAAGTTCGATGATGGATCCTCCCGCCGATGCATCGATGATCGTCCTTGATGCCATGGTGAGTCCTTGATAGAACTTTTGCACGAGGTCTTCCTTCGGGAACTTGTGATGTGGAACCACCCAGGTGTACTCGTTGAAGCGCTCGAATGCCTCCGAGATAGTTTCCGTAGGATATTGAACAAAGGTGGCAATCTTATTACGCAAGCTTTGAGTTTTACCCGGTGAGTAGTATTCCTTCATGAAAGCCTTCATCAACGTGTTCCAATTTTGCACCGTCTCCGCCGGTTGAGAGTGGAACCATTGCAAAGCCTTCCCGAGTAGTGAAAACGGAAAAAGCCTTGCCCTCATTTGATCTTGAGTCACCCCTTCCATGTTGAAAGTCTGACATAGTTGAATGAATGCTTGGAGGTGAAGGTTCGGATCCTCTTTACCGGTGAAGGGTGAATGTTGCACCATGCGGATTGTTGAGGTCTTGATCTCGAACGGTCTTCCGATCTCCTCAAGGTTCAAGATTGGTCCGGGGTGCATAGCTCCCCAATCTCGCGTTCTTGCGGTGGTTGGTCACCCATCGGTGGAAGTCGATTCTCCCGAGGACTTTGAGGTGGTGAATTCTTCGGAGATTCCCGCGATCCTTTGTCTTCCGACTCCGAATCTACAAAATCCAGCTTTTTAGCTTGATGTGCTTCGCGTCTCCTTAGCCCGTAAAGTTTTTCTCGGATCATCCACAAAATTATCGGGTTTGTTGGAGAGGTAGCCGTCCATCTCCCGTTAGGGTTAGCAACAAACAAAGTATGCAAAAACTAGAAAGTAAAAACAAATCTATAAAAACAGTTAGACAAACTAGATTAGATGTATTTTGAGGATGATCAAAATTTAGTAGATGCAAAAATAAAAACAAAGAGAAAACTGAAAATTACAAAAAGGCAATAAAAAATCAAATCTTGATCACTTGTTCCCCGCAACGGCGCCGTAAAAAAGGGGCTTGTTGACGAGTTAATAATTGTATCAAAGTTCGTTTGTGACTTGCAAGCGTACAAGTCTCCCGTCGTAGTCAAGGGACCCTTCTTCCCTCGAGTGGTGAACCCAAGGTATCGAATCCGTGGAACAAATGTGTGACGCAAAACTTAATCTATTAAAGCCAAGTAACTTCAATCTTCGATAAAAGAAGGGATAATTTGAACCATGCCATTATGATTCGCTAAATTGGAGATATGCCATCCCGACCCACATGTCGGTGATCGTGGTGGCCCCCCCTCGTCGCTGAGATACCAATGGCATATTTCCAAACCGTGAAAATTATAATGGCATATTTCCATCTAACCCATAAAAGAAACCCTAGTGCATCTAAGTAAAAGACACAAAACGAATCTAATCTACTAAAGACCGGAGAAAACAAAGTAAGATTGGGTAGATAAACCGATCTAGAGGGATCGGGGTAAGCCTTTTGTTGAAGTTCCAAGCAAGAGAAGAAGTAGCAAATCGAATCTTAATAGAAGCCTCTTTAAATCGTGGTTTCCCGTCCAAATCCGAAAACATCCGCTTTTCGGAACCCCCGTTCTGTCACAACGTATCCCTATTCATGTGGGTAGCTTAGGGCGAGTCAAAAGACAAATCGAGATTCTTTCGGAAGATCCGGCGTGTACCTCTAGCCACCGCGGCTACAAGAACACCCTATGTAATCCATCTCGAGAATAGAATTGGAATAAGCAAAGCCGATCGAAAAACGAAATCTTCGAGGAAACACTTGATCGCTAGGAAAAGATTCAACTTGATAATTCAACTATAACAATGATACATACACAAGATCACCACCGGGATCCTTCCTTGATCTTGCTTCTAGCTCCGGAACTCCGACGTGGTCTTCCGTGTAAGGTTCCCACGTCGGCTAGGGAAACCCTAGTCAACTAGCTCGACCCTCTCCTCTCCGAGATGGTGTCCCTCTCTTCTCTCGCTCCTCGGCGGCCGATGACGAATTCTTCTCCCCGTGGCTCTCGGCCGTGGGGCTATAAATAGCCCGATTGGCGGCTAGGGCAAAGGAGGGGGGCAAATGGGCCCTAGATGGGCCCGGGCCGACCGGACCGGGGCCGGCCGGCCCGGGCCCATCTAGGCCCCCCCCCGAGGGCTCCTTTGCTCCGCGTCGGTTCCCTTGCTTCCCGGATGTTTCCCCCTTCGCATGTAGGTCCATGTCGCCGCTTCTCTCCGAATTGGACTCAACTCCTTGTCTTGCAAGATTCGAAGCACTTTTTCGGTCGTGTCCTCGGAGTCCGTCGTCTTCTCGGATCAAGTCCCCGGCTTCTTGGAGTTAATTTTGCTTTGTTGCATGACTTGTACGGGGCTTCAAGGTCTTGTCATGAGGTGCTTGATGAACTTATCCCGAAAGTCTTGCATTCAACACTAAAACTCGCATAAACATTAAACTCCAAAACCGACATGCACACGTGAACTTGTTATACCACGGGGGTTAGTACCAATGGATAAGGTATAAAACTCATGCCAACACCGAAGGTAAACTCATGGCTAGGTTGACGGATTTTCACCGTCAACAAGGAGCCAAGTTGAAGTTGGGGAATCTTCTGGGACCAAGCCCAGAATAACCACGCGGATCCTTCTCAACAAGTGGTAGCGCCAACAGGAGAAAGAGCTACCAAAAATGGAGATACGAAGAGGATAAGCGGAGGTTCGAGGAAGAAGCGCACAGGAGGCAATTGGAAGAGCATGCATGGGAGCAGGAACATGCACATTGGGGATGCGCATTCTTCAGGCATTGCTGGAACGAGGGCCTGAAACTTCCTACGATGAATGATTGCCCTGAATGCAGTGATAAGTACATTGAATATAGGCGGGGAGCTGTCAATTGCCGATCCGTTCACGAAAGAATCGGGAGAATATATCCCGGTGACGGTCGGCGCGAAAAAATATATGAGGTTAATGATCACCCAAGAAAGAGATATGCTGATCAAGAATGGGTTGATCATGAAGAATAAGAGCGCATGTACGTCTGGCAAAAAGGACAGTGGTGCCCACCTGGCTTGAGGAAGAGCCAAAAAAGAAGAGTTCAACGCTTGAGGAATCAGGAGTTGAAGCAAGCAGGGATCAAGAGGAAGCAGGTGTGGCGCCCCAGAGATAAGCCAGATGCGCATGGTCGTTCGGCTCTGGCATGCATGGTATACCTTTTGCCGAATGAGTTTATGGCTCCCGCTAACCAAGTTGTGCAGGATGAGGCTTCGCTGGATGAAGATGAGTAGCTTGGGGGATTGATGGCGCAATTGGTGTTGGTCAAGCAGGCTACCTTTGACAAACCGGCCAAGAATCAACACATGAGGCCGTTGTACTTAAGAGGATATGTCAATGGCAAGCCATTGACTAAGATGTTTGTTGATGGTGGAGCTGCAGTCAACGTGATGCCCTACACCATCTTCAGGAAGCTTGGCATGGACCTCGGAGATTTGACACCGACAAGCATAATTCTGAATGATTTTGCTGGAAATCCTTCAGATACCAAGGGCTGCGTGCACGTGGACTTGATGATCGGGTCCAAGACTTTGCTTACGACCTTCTTTGTCATTGAAGGCAAAGGGGCTTATAGTTTGTTGCTTGGACGGACCGGATCCATGCCAATCGTCGCATCCCATCTACCATGCACCAACAGCTTGTTCAATGGGTAGATGATGACATAGAAGTGGTCCCGGCTGATGATTCAATAAGCGTGGCCAATGTGGAACCAGCCTTCTCGGAGTATCAAGGCATAGATTGCTTCTCAGGCAAGGACTGGGGCGAAGGTCCTGTTGAACCAGTCAACGCCGATCAATGTACCGATTCAAGCAGTCGGCTCTCATAGCAAATTTTAATGGAGAATCCAATAGATGGAACGGATGGAAAATTGGGGCGTGGATTTATGTCGGCTGACAAATTAGAAGAAATTGATATTGGAGATGGTGATAAGCCAAGGCCGACATTTATCAGCGCTAACCTGGATCCAAGTTTCAGAGAAGAATTAGTCAAGCTACTGAAAGAATGTAAAGATTGCTTCGCTTGGGATTATTCGGAGATGCCTAGTTTAGACCGTTCTATTGTTGAGCATCAGTTGCCAATCAAACCTGGTTTCAGACCATACAAGCAACCTCCCCGGAAAATCTACAAGGATGAAGTACCGACCGATGTGAAAAAGGAAGTTGAAAGATTAATTGAAGCAAATTTTATTCAGCCATGTAGATATGCAGATTGGATCTCTAACATCGTCCCTGTTTACAAGAAGAATGGAAAAATGAGGGTTTGCATCGATTTTAGAGATTTAAACAGAGCTACCCCCATGGATGGGTACCCAATGCCCGTTGCTGATTTATTGGTTGATGCTGCTGCTGGACATAAGGTAATCAGTTTCATGGATGGTAATGCAGTGTACAATCAAATTTTTATGGCAATGGAAGATGTATCGAAGAAAACCTTCAGATGTCTTGGGCACATAGGTCTTTTTGAGTGGATTGTTATGACGTTCAGGTTGAAAAATGCTGGTGCAACCTATCAAAGAGCTATGAACTATATCTTTCATGAGTTGACCGACAAAGTTGTTGAGATATACATTGATGACATTGTGATCAAGTCTTTAGACCATCATGCACATTTGAAGGATGTGAAGAAAACTCTGGAGTGCACTCGAAAGCACGGGTTGAAGATGAATCCAAACAAGTGTGCCTTTGGAGTCTCATCTGGAGAATTCTTGGGTTTTCTGGTACATGAAGGAGGAATAGAAGTTGGCAAAAAAAGCATGAAAGCTATTGATGAAGTTGTTCCTCCGACCAATCTCAAAGAGTTGCAATCACTACTTGGCAAGATCAATTTTGTGAGAAGGTTCATTTCAAATTTATCACAGAAGGTTTTGCCTTTTTCTCCACTACTGAGGATCAAGAAAGATCAAAAGTTTGTATGGGGTGACAAACAACAAAAGGCTTTCGATGATATCAAACGGTACATGAAGGAACCACCAGTATTGGTGCCTCCACAGTTGAACAAGCCTTTTAAGTTGTACGTGGTGGCCGATACCCAAACCATTGGATCGGCCCTTATACAAGAATTTGAAGGAAAGGAGCGGATAGTAGCATATCTTAGCCGAAAATTACTTGATCCTGAGACCAGGTATTCGGGTGCGGAGAAGCTATGTCTGTGTGTTTACTATTCACAAAGTTTTGGCACTACTTGTTGAATGACGAATGCGTTGTATATTTGAAGTTTGATGTAATTAAACATATGTTATCTATGCCAATTTTGAATGGAAGGATTGACAAATGGATTTTGGCTTTATCTAAGTTTGAGCTTAAGTTTGAATCGGCAAAAGCTATTAAAGGTCAGGTTATAGCCGATTTTATTACCGAACATCGTGATCCGTTAATTGATTTACTTGAAATTACTCCTTGGGCTTTATTCTTTGATGGATCCTCATGTGTCAAAGGTGGTGGAGTAGGAATCTTATTGATTTCACCCAGAGGTGAGTTGTTTGAATTTGCTATCCCTATTCAGCCTACTGTCACAAATAATTAAGCAGAGTATGAAGCATTGCTTAGAGGGCTTTAATATTTGAAAGAAGCAAAGGCCGTTTCAGTTGAAATATATGGAGACTCAGAGCTGGTGTATAAAACAATTGAATGGCCAATACGAATGCAGAAGTGATATCCTAAGGAATTACTACGAAGAATGCAGGGAAATCTTGAAGAGCTTTCAGTTGGTAATTCTACAACACATTCCTAGAGAACACAATGAATAGGCAAACAGATTGGCTCAAAGTGCATCGGCATATAGAGAAAATCAAGAGGTGTTTGCCATGGAGGTATGTGCTTTCGGGAGTGAATTAGCCGAAGATGATTGGAGAAAAGAGATTGTTGATTATCTGGAAAATCCTTCCCGAAAGGTCTCTAGGAAGCTCAGGTACAAAGCTATAAAATTTGTTCTTCTTGATGGACGTCTATTTTACAAATCATTAGATGGGGTATTACTGCAATGCCTGGGTCCAGAAGAAGCAAAGAACATGATGAGCGAGGTGCACGATGGGCTGTGTGGAGCACATCAGTCGGCTTATCGCATGAAATGGGTTATCAGGCACACTGGATGTTATTGGCCAACGATATTAGAAGATTGCTTTGAATATTACAAAGGTTGTCAAGACTGTCAGAGGTTTGGGAACATCCAGAGAGTTCCAGCATCAGCCTTGAACCCTATTATCAAGCCATGGCCATTCAGAGGATGGGGTATAGATTTGATTGGACAAATAAATCCACCATGTAGCAAGGGGCATAAGTTTGTGCTTTTGGCAACAGATTATTTCACCAAATGGGTTGAGGCAATTCCATTAAAGAAGGTGACATTAGAAAATATGATTGAGTTTGCTAAAGAACATATCATTTACAGATTTGGAATTCCTCAGACAATTACAACTGATCAAGGAGCACAGTTTGTGTCACTGGAGTTCAGGGAGTTTGCTGAAAGCATGGGGATCAAGTTATTGAATTCTTCTCCTTATTATGCTTAAGCTAATGGTCAAGCAGAGGCTTCTAACAAGATCATGATAAAGATTATTCAAAAGAAGATTGATCAGAAGCCTAAGAGGTGGCATTCGGTTCTCAGTGAGGCTTTATGGGCTTACTGAATGGCTCCTCATGGAGCTACAAAAACATCTCCTTATGAGTTGGTTTATGGATATCGTGCTGTTTTGCCCTGGGAAATGCAATCAGATTCGAGGGGAGTGGTTTTGCAAAAGGATTTAAGTTCCAAAGATTACAGTGGCTTAATGATGGACAAATTGGAGGATTTGCATATGATTCGTCTTAAGGCCCTGGAAAATATTGAAAAGAACAAGATGCGGGTTGCTAAATATTACAATAAGAAAGTAAAGGTCAAGCAATTTGCAGAAAGAGATTTGGTTTGGAAAGCGTTATTGCCGATTGGGACCAAATACAGTGCATTCGGCAAATGGTCCCCGAATTGGGAGGGCCCTTTTCGAGTAGTCAGATGTACACCTGGTAATGCTTACATATTGAAAACTTTACTGGGAGAAGAGTTTACTGCCGCTATAAATGGTAGATATTTGAAGAAATATTATCCTAGTATTGAAGTTGATCGTTGATCGCAAGCACCAGGATTACAATCATTTGATACACAGGGATAGCCGGCGTTCAAGAGAGAAGCCGCCTTTAGAACAAAAAATCCTAAATAGAGGAAATGGCCAATACTAAGATGTATTGCCCTTAGCACAAAATATTCTACATTGCCAACGTTTCTTGCAGGTTTTTATTTGGCAATCCAGCTACTCAAGATTACAAAGGGGTGGGAAGTAGAAGGCCTGGAGGAAGAAGCGAAAGTATGCTTCATTCATTTTTCTTGTTTTGCTTCCTCAGCTCCTCCCTCTTCAACTATTCCAGGACCACCGTAACAGCAACCTGGAAGCTTCGGGGATTGCCATGACTTGCAGCTTCCATTAGGCTGTCCCAAGAAGCCTTTACGTTACTGTACCTGTCAGAGATATCTGAAGAATGGAACAGTTGTCAGAAGAAGATTTGAGATTGAGTACGGGAGTCAAATAAAGATGATGGCCTTACCTCCGACCAACACCTCCAAGTTCATGCGACGTTCGCGTTCGGCATTGCAGCGAGCGGTGATGTCTCGCAAATTGTGCTCCAGATGCCGAATGCGGCGGCGCAGCTGGTGGTTGATCCTCTGTTCCGGCGTGGCGTCCTCTTCTTCAGAGGAGGAGTCAGAGAGGATGTACTCAGGGACCTCTTGAGTTCCAAAGATTTCTTCAGGAAGCAGGTCAAGGCTGGAAGAACAGAGAAAGGTAAACCGTGGGATTGCAAACAAGAGCATGAAACAAATTGAAAGAAAACTCACTCTCGAATGGTACGCTTCTTTGGTAGAGTGCTGTCCTCCTTGATGGGTTGCTTTCCCTTGTCTGCCATGGCCTTGGGATTTTCTCCTCTGGAGCAGGGTTGAGAAGATGTGAAGTGATGGAAGAGTATGCAAGTGGAGTTGCAGGGTACCCAGGGGGGCTATTTTATTGACTATGAGAGCGCATTGGGAGTGATGACTGGTTGGTGTACGTTATTGGAATACCAAGCGGCGGGGTTTTCTTCCCGAATGCGAAGGGTTTTCATTGAACAGTGTTTATGGCAGGGTTCACCATTTCGCGATATACCGGCCGGTATACCGCGATTTTGGGGGTTACCGGACCGGCTCGGTAGCTAAACCGGTTGGTATACCACTCGCCAACCGAACCCGCTAATAGCTTCATATCGGTATACCGGTCGGTTTGACCGGTATATCGGTCCAGTTTTTTCTGTTCAAAAAACCGACCGGTTTACGGTTTGGTGTACCCTGGTTTATGGTTCCCGAATTAAGGATTTTCTGCGGAATTTGCGCCAAGGGGGCAGTTGTTTTCGCGTATTCGGCTCAAGTAAAGTTCCCAAATTCGTTTGAGAACAGTGAAGTTCGCATCTACAAACAAGAGGGAATCATCACAATACAAGCACGGAAATTAAAATTCCAGTACAATCTAATCAAAGAGCCTGTTTAGCACAGACCGGGGATGGATGGCATCGGCAACGGCATCGCCATGGCCGTCAAGGCGCTCCAGGATGACCTCGATCTCGTCGACGTCCTCTGGTGCACCGCCCTGAAAGCCGCGCGGCTGGGTGGAGTAGTCGACACCGGTGTGCGTCGCCATGGCGGCCAAGCCTAAGGTGGTACCTAGGCGGACACCATGGAGGGCCACTTCATCCACGCGGTTTTCCACCGCGGCGAGCTGGTCCGCCGGCGTGTCTCCGGCGGCGTTCACCTTGTCAGCCAATTGCTTCACCAACATTTTCAGCTGGTCAAGCTCAGCGTCGCGGGCTGTGAAGTTACGAGACAGTGACGGTTAGTATCAAAAGTTGGATTGGATTGAAGATCAATCAGAGGGATGTACCGTCGATAGTTGCCAGCAACAGTTTGCGCTGGTCCTCCTATTCGAGCTCAGCAATGCAGGCTTTCTTGGAGATTTCTCCCAGCTCACGCCGGGACTCGTCACGCTCCGCCTTGAAGCGGAGGGCGTCACGCTCGCCGTAGGGCACCGGGGAATAGTTATACGACTCCGAGGAGTCGTCCGGCAGAGCTGGATTGGCCAGCGCAGGGGCCGGATTCCAGTGGATGAGCCTTGAACAGTAAAGGATCATCAGAAGTGGAAAGAAAAATCTTGGGAAAAATCGCAAAGGGAGTTGACGATCACCACCTCCGACGGGAGCTAGCGCGGCTTCCTTCTGCTTCATTGCTGGCACGGCGCCGGTTTCCACTGCCCGCCATTAGTTTTTGGAGGTGCGCTGGTGAAAAAGGAAAGCTTAGATTGGCGAAGGTTTGAAGGCAAAAGGCTTGGTGAAAGACAGGGGGCACCTACGGTTTTATTTATAGGGATGGCAAAGAGATCGTGGCCCTGGATCGTGGTGCATATCCCGAGAAACTTGGAAAGTGGAGAGGTTTCCTTAACCGAATCACCGTCGGGTCGTTTGGAATTCAAGCTGAGTCATATACGGTTGACTGGCTCGGCTGAGTTGCGGTCGGAGTGCTATTCGGGTATGGTACTGTTTGGCCGCAGCTACTGAATGAATCGTCCAAAGAATCGCGAACAAGGTAATGCAGAAAAGGAAAATGAAGTTTATAAAAGCAAATTCAGTTACACATTGCTTAGTACAATCAAATGTTCAAGTACTTTGCAATTACACTAGAGGCATTTGATGTTATCTGGTTGATATTCTCCAGCCGTTCCTGATAATCTTTTTGAGTATCGGACAGGGCGGAGAGTTTTGTCTCGAGCTGGTTTACCTCAATCATGGTTGTCGATGCTTCCTTTTGGATTTTCTCTGTTAATCTAGGGAGCTCGGCTATCTTTCTTTCATCAGCTTCAATTTCAGCTGACAAATTCCTCCGTTCAGTCTCTAATGCAGCTTTTCTGGCGATTTTCAACTCAAGAGCGGGCTGCAGTTTGGCCAGCATTTCCTTGTTGCTCTCGATTTGAGCTTGTGATCCTTTCAAAACTTGTTCAGCTCTGGCTTTTTCTTGTTCCAGAATTGGTCGGGAGGATTGGCTTTTCAAGGCTCGCTTTATTGCTACATAATGAGTATCCAGATCTGAGATAGGTTCCAAGGAAGCTGAGATGTCTTTAGGGAGCTCTTGATTGATGGATTCAAGTATTTTCTCGAAGTGATCAATATCTCTGACTTGATCTCGAGCATCTCTTTGCAGCCAGGAAAAGATTTCTATGAGCCTTGCCTAGTTTTCCTCCGACAGGACTTGATTTAAGGATGCTTCATCCTTTTCGGCAGCTGGATCACTCATAATGAGTAGAGAGCTTGATGGTAATGTAGCCTGGTCCTGAGAAAGAAGGATTGCTGAATTAGGGATGATTTATTGGAAAAAGATAACAAGAGTTGGGTGCTTGCGCTTACCTCATGCCTGATCTCCTGGGTTGAAGCAGAGGTTTGTTCAGGTTCGAGAGGAATTTCCTAGGTAACCAGCTGAAGAAGAGTTTGAGGAGTTCCTGGCAAAGCTAAAACTTCTGCTTGAGGGGAAGCTGGTGCAGTCCCTGGCAGATTTGAGGTTTCTGGCTGAAGTAAAGGTGGAGTCATCTCTGGTGAAACTGGAACTTCAACTTGAGGAAGGGGTGATTGAATCCTTGGAGAGCTTGAAATTTCTGCTTGAGGAGAAGATGGTTGAGCCATTGGTGAGTCTGAAGCATGGGTTGGTTCACCAGTGTTTCTTCTACAAACAATAAGTAAAATGCCAGTGTAAAGTATAATTCTGTAGGAGGGGAATAAAGTAACAAAGACCATACCAGCAAATGAGACATTGGCAAGTTCTGCAGTTGTGGATGGTTGCTGAATTCTGGTCTGAAATTGCATAGGAAAATTTGTCAGGAATGAAGAATGGTTTATGTTCAAGAAAGGGAAATATTACCTCCATGAGAACTTTTTTAGTAGTTCTTTTCTTCTTGGCAGCTGGAGAAGCAACCAGAGGTGGAGCTTTTCTCTTAATAGAAGTTGAACTGATGAGATTTGGATCTGATGTAGCATATCTTGACATCAGCTGGGCCAGAGTTGTGGAGTGGAATCCCAAAGAAGAAATTGGGCCAGCAATGCTGTAGGAGAAAGTCCTGGCTTGAGGGGTAGGCACTGTGTTCTGCAAAAAATGACAAAGAATTATGATCAAAGGATATGCTTGGGAAAAAAGTAAATGAGTGCATTACCTCTGAGGTTGGCTGGAAATCAGGCATTAGCTCAATGCAAAAGGAGTGAACTGGTTCACTGAAGATATGATCATGAAACTCTTGCCAATAGGAAGTAAAAAGAGGATGAGCTATTGTTGTTGGTGTAAAAGTCCAGGTATAAATGGTTGGGCTACATTGATACTCAAAGACCCTTCTGTCTTGTATGCTATCTTTGATTTCCTCTCTGGGTTTGAGGAATTCATGGAGGAATAGCCTTGGGGGCATTTGGCCACATCCCAGCTGTCGGGCCATTATATTTGGCTGATAATACTCATAGGTGCTGTGATTTAACCTTCCTCCACAAAATTCTACTGGCAAGGCGCATGGATGGATAAAGATATTGAAGATTTCTATAGATCTTGCATCATGGCATCCAGTTTCAAAGGAGAATTCAAAGGGGAGGGTCAAATTATCATTGTTCAGATAAGGAAGCCAAAGGGGATCGGTGAAACCTCTGAAGAAGAGCTCAAAAAGTTGACTGACATTTTGGTCAATGGATATTGTTGAAGCATCTTCTCCATGGGTTTGGCATTCTCTGGTAATCTGAGCTTCTCCTTCCTTGTGGCTAGATGAAGGGCAATGCTGATTGTTGAGATTGATGCCAACAATCTGGTGCATGTACAGTTGCAGCCACATCTGCACAAACCACCAAGGGCTGTTGACACATGGTATCTTCTGGACGGTATGCATTTGAGAAATGGTCTGATGGAGCATATGATACACACTCCCTAGGAGATACTTTCCAAGGGGGACACGATGACTAGTAGCCAAATTTGTAGCCATTGCAATGTGATTCAAAGTTGGCTCATTGGCTTTACCACAGAAGATGAATCTACACAGCCACATGTTCAGGAATGCCCTGTATTCAACTTCACCCAGAGGGCCGTCTTTCATGTGATTCTGGATATATGACTTGTATCCACTTCCTGTCTTCACTCCTTTCTGCCTAGTGGAGCCTTTGTATTGGAAGGGATACATAGGTCCTGAGATATCAAGGCCGGTAATCATGTATACATCGGCCAAAGTAGGAGACATTGGGTCATGACCAAAGAGGAAAGCGTTGACACCATTTGACCAGAAATGGCAGGCTGCTATCAAAAGATTTTCATTCTTGGGGGTTTCGGCCAGAGATAACTCCAAGCACTGGGCGATGCGGAGGCTGTCCCAATTGCTGGTTTTGGCGCTGTTATCTGCAAGTATCCTCTTGTACCAATTTCTCCAACCTGCGATTGGGGGCAAAGGCCAGTTCTTGAAAGCATCTTGCCACAAAGGAGGCCCTGATAAAGCCGCTTTGGAAGGGATTCTCCTGGATTCAACTTCAATGAACTCGCGGGGATCAGAAGTTCCCACAGGACCGAAAAAATAGGATGTTGAGTTGGCCTCGGTGTGAATCAAAAGCTCGGTGGAAAGCTCCTATCAAGAAAAGGCGGAAGAGGAAATCTAAGGTAGAAGTCGAAAAGAATAATGCCGAATGGACCTTAAGGGGATGAGATTTACATGAGCAGCTTGATTTTGATCTGCCATTGAAGATTTGAGCTTGGGGAAAAGATGACCCAGGGTTTGGATCTGAACGGAGACTCCGATGGATTGCAGGGAGAGAGAATAGGTGTTGAACAGATTTGGCTTGAAGACGTTGGCGTTTATAGTCAATTTCGGAATAAAATCACTTTTATCCCGTAATTGAAGGGGCATATGTTAACACCAAAAATTGGTACAGGAAGGAGACTGATTTGTGGGCCGAACTTGGTAACAAATTTCGTTCGGCAGGGAAAGATTTCTTCAGAGGATTCGGCAAAAATGCATGCGGTCGGCAGTGTGTTTTCGTTCGGCAAAAGGACTGTTTGCGCTGGATTCGCGGGATCGCATGGTGACGTGGCCCGAACGGAAGGAAGGGACGAATGGATGGATAGGCATTCGCACTTGGGCATTAATTTAGGTATTAAATATTGTGCTCGTAGTCCACCAGGAGTCGTGTTAGGACAGGGTATAAATATGAACCCTGGATGTATATAATGGTAATCAAACATTCTCATAACAAACCGGCTTTACGCCAAACTTTCGAGTCCTCTAGTCGTGTCGTCGAGTTTTTCGAGAGGATTCATCGATCCGTCAACCTCCGTAAGTACCGGCAACCTTGTATCGTGTCTAGTATCATGCGGCGGATTTAGATCGTGATGCAAGTAGTCTTGTTACCATGCTTAGTATCATGCGGTGGATTTAAGTTTGGTTCAAGAAGGTTTCTTGTTAGATCATGAGTCATGCGGTAGGCTAAGATCTAGGTTGAGGCTAGTTATCGGCTCTATTAGATTTGGCAAGATCTGATAGATTCATTAAGTTATCGTTGACGGTGAAAATCCGTCAACCTAGCCATGAGTTTACCTTCGGTGTTGGCATGAGTTTTATACCTTATCCATTGGTACTAACCCCCGTGGTATAACAAGTTCACGTGTGCATGTCGGTTTTGGAGTTTAATGTTTATGCGGGGTTTTAGTGTTGAATGCAAGACTTTCGGGATAAGTTCATCAAGCACCTCATGACAAGACCTTGAAGCCCCGTACAAGTCATGCAATGAAGCAAACTTAACTCCAAGAAGCCGGGGACTTGATCCGAGAAGATGACGGACTCCGGGGACCGACCGTAAAAGTGCCGAATCTTGCAAGACAAGGAGTTGAGTCCAATTCGGAGAGAAACCGACGACATGGACCTACATGCGAAGGGGGAAACATCCGGGAAGCAAGGGAACCGACATGGGGCAAAGGAGCCCACGGGGGTGGGCCTAAATGGGCCCGGGCCGGCCGGCCCGGTCCGGTCGGCCCGGGCCCATTTTGGGCCCAAACTCGCTCTCCTTTGCCCTAGCCGCCAATCGGGCTATTTATAGTCCCCCGACCGAGAGCCACGGAGAGAAGATTTCGTCTTCGGCCGTCGAGAAGCGAGAGAAGAGAGGGACACCATCTCGGAGAGGAGAGGGTCGAGCTAGTTGACTAGGGTTCCCCTAGCCGACGTGGGAACCTTGCACGGAAGACCACGTCGGAGTTCCCCGGAGCTAGAAGCAAGATCAAGGAAGGATCCCGTGGTGATCTTGTGTATGTATCATTGTTATAGTTGAATTATCAAGTTGAATCTTTTCCCGGCCGATCAAGTGTTTCCTCGAAGATTTCATTTTTCGATCGGCTTTGCTTATTCCAATTCTATTCTCGAGATAGATTACATAGGGTGTTCTTGTAGCCGCGGTGGCTAGAGGTACACGCCGGATCTTCCGAAAGAATCTCGACTTGTCTTTTGACTCGCCCTAAGCTCCCCGCATGAATAGGGATACGTTGTGACAGAACGGGGGTCTCGAAAGGCGGATGTTTTCGGATTTGGACGGGAAACCACGATTTAAAGAGGCTTCTATTAAGATTCGAGTTGCTACTTCTTCTCTTGCTTGGAACTTCAACAAAAGGCTTACCCCGATCCCTCTAGATCGGTTTATCTACCCAATCTTACTTTGTTTTCTCCGGTTTTTAGTAGATTAGATTTGTTTTGTGTCTTTTACTTAGATGCATTAGGTCTTTTATCGAAGATTGAAGATTACTTGGCTTTAATAGATTAAGTCTTGCGTCACACATTTGTTCTACGGATTCGATACCTTGGGTTCACCACTCGAGGGAAGAAGGGTCCCTTGACTACGACGGGAGACTTGTACGCTTGCGAGTCACGAACGAACTTTGATACAATTATTAACCGTCAACAAGCCCCTTTTTCCGGCGCCGTTGCTGGGGAACAAGTGGTCAAGATTTGATTTTTTATTGCTTTTTTTGTAATTTTCAGTATTCTTTTTGTTTTTATTTTTGCATCTACTAAATTTTGATCATCCTCAAAATACATCTAATCTAGTTTGTCTAACTCTAGTTTTTATAGATTTGTTTTTACTTTCTAGTTTTTTGCATACTTTGTTTATTGCTAACCCTAACAGGAGATGGACGGCTACCTCTCCAACAAACCCAATAATTTTGTGGATGATCCAGAAAAACTATACATGCTAAGGAGACGTGAAGCACATCAAGCTAAAAAGCTGGATTTTGTAGATTCGGAGTCGGAAGACAAAGGATCGCAGGAATCTCCGAAGAATTCACCACCTCAAAGTCCGCGGGAGAATCGACTTCCACCAATGGGTGACCAACCACCGGAAGAATGCAAGATTGGGGAGCTATGCACCCCAGACATCATCGACCTACCAATCTTGAACCTCGAGGAGATCGGAAGACCGTTCGAGATCAAGACCTCAACAATCCGCATGGTGCAACATTCACCCTTCACCGGCAAAGAGGATCCGAACCTTCACCTCCAAGCATTCATTCAACTATGTCAGACTTTCAACATGGATGGGGTGACTCAAGATCAAATGAGGGCAAGGCTTTTTCCGTTTTCACTACTCGGGAAGGCTTTGCAATGGTTCCACTCTCAACCGGCGGAGACGGTGCAAAATTGGAACACGTTGATGAAGGCTTTCATGAAGGAATACTACTCACCGGTAAAACTCAAAGCTTGCGTAATAAGATTGCCACCTTTGTTCAATATCCTACGTAAACTATCTCGGAGGCATTCGAGCGCTTCAACGAGTACACCGGGCGGTTCCACATCACAAGTTCCCGAAAGAAGACCTCGTGCAAAAGTTCTATCAAGGACTCACCATGGCGTCAAGGACGATCATCGATGCATCGGCGGGAGGATCTATCATCGAGCTTACACCGGCGGAAGCTTTCACGCTATTCAAGAAGGTCGCGGATAATGACACGTGGGCGTCATCCGGCGCCTACATCCGGCTCAACCCATGGGGAACGTCAAAGGAGTCTTGCAAGTGGAGAAGGAAGACATACTTGAGGGCAAGATCGACTCGCTCATGAGGAGGTTGGAGAAGATGGAGATGGAAAAGAAAGAGGCTCAAGACTTGAAGGCCGCCGAAGCAAGGTCCACATGCGAAGAATGTGGAGAGTATGGCCATGTCCGCAAAGATTGTCCGGAGGAAGCCAAAGTGCTCGACTACATGAGGAAGGGAGAATTGCCGAACTTCCGCTACGGGCAAGGTAGGCCTCAATTTAATGCAAGCTCATCTATTCCTAACGCGGTTCCGCTTCGGATACAATTGAAGGAGTTCATGGATGAGCAAGCTAAGATCAACAAGGACACCGTCACCAAGTTCAAGACCATAGACAAGGTGTTGGAGAACATCGATAGCAAAGTGACGGAGGTCGGAAGTTCCAATTATCAAGTGCTCAACATGATGAAGATGCTCGAGACGCAAGTTGGACAACTTGCGGGGCGCCTCACTAATGATGAAGGGAAGCTTCCGGGACAACCCAAATGTCCCGAATCGGCGAAGGCCATTCAAACACGTTCGGGGAAGGAGACCGAAGATCCGGAACGTTCCGCGGGAGCAAGGAAGCTTAAACCATCCACCGAGGTGGAAGGAGTTGCTAAAGAGAAGGTTACGGGGATCGTCACCGAGGAACCCGAATTCGAGATGCCGGAGGAAGACATGAGGATACCGCAACTCAAGCCACGCTACTTCCGAGGTAAACTTGACAACCACTTTGAGAAGTTTGTGGAAGTTGTGCGTAGACTTAGCATCAACATGCCATTACTAGATGCCCTACAAGTACCTACATATTCTCGTTACTTTAAAGACATACTTGCAAATAAATATGAGATAGCAACACTCGGGGTAGATCATGTCAAGATGTCCGAGGAGTGTAGTGCGGCTATTGCTAATGGGCTAGAGAAGCAAAAAGACCCCGGTGCCCTACAATTCCATGTTCGGTTGGTTCTTTCAACTTCGAGAAGGCGCTATGCGACCTTGGAGCTAGTGTGAGTGTCATGCCGAGGGATGTGTTCGAGAAGCTACGCCTACCGATGGAGCCTACGGGAATATGTTTGGAGTTGGGAGACAACTCCATTCGCTATCCCTTGGGCATTGCTAAAGATGTACCCGTGAAGATTGGACACCACTTCATCCCCGTCGACTTCGTTGTGCTCGAGATGGGAGAGAGGGAGAAGCCGTCGCTCATCCTAGGGAGGCCGTTCCTCAAGACCGTGGGAGCTACTATTGATGTTGGCAAGGGGGAGATCATGTTCGATATCAACGGAGAAAAGAGTTCCTTCAAGTTCCGTCCAAGGATTGAGGCATGCAACATGATTGGAGTAAAGGGAGAACCAAAACAAACGGAGGG
This sequence comes from Cenchrus americanus, assembly GCA_947561735.1. Taxonomy (NCBI): domain Eukaryota; kingdom Viridiplantae; phylum Streptophyta; class Magnoliopsida; order Poales; family Poaceae; genus Cenchrus; species Cenchrus americanus. Next base: position 37,257,427 of record OX387242.1, on the reverse strand, counting down.
GCTGAAAAAGAAGAAGGAGCCGAAAAAAATGAATGTAACGAAAATCAAAGAAGGTGTTGCATCCGTCAAGACAAAGGAAGAGAAGCCGCCTGTGAAGACCAAAAAAAATGACTAAGCCAACTAAGCCGGAAGACAAGCCCGCGCCCAAGATGGTGCGGAAGTGGGTACCCAAGATTGCAACGCCCGCAAAGAGCGTTGATCCGGAGTAATCAAGTGAAGAAGTCTAGCTATAGACTATAAACGAAGCGCTAGGCGGGAGGCAACCCGTTTCGTCGAGTCAAGAATAAGCTACCGGGAGGACAACCCGATTCCAGGTTTTTCGAGTTTTATTACGCAAAGACATTAGACTTAGAAGTGGTTGAACAATATTAGAGACATAATTCTTGATTGAATGTTTGCTTTATCATAAACCCTTTGCATGAACCCTCCTATGTGCTTGTTTGATTCTTTTCTTTTCGAGAAACCCCCAACCAAATAATTTCAGAACCTTAACTCAACCTTTCACCCTCATTATGGTGCTGAGGTTGACTTATTTTTCATGCTAAAACCACACGAGTAGAGCCACGATTTATGTTTAAGTGTTAATAAAATTCAGCACGTGGTAGGACTCGCGTGAACCTAGAAATCAAAGCTTTTGGTTGGTTTTAAAAATCTTTATCCTTGGTTTCTCTAGGATTAGAATTTTTCTAAGCCTATTCTAATTTTGTTTTATTCAAAATCTTTCTTATTTAGCCAAAATTAGAACCTAAACCTATGCCCCCATGATCAAGCGGGAAAATGTTCGCTCTCAACCGATGAAAGCAAACTATACCGGTGAGACCGAAATCGACGTAGTCGAAAAATATTTTCAACTTACATTTGTTTTTAATGGTTTAAAAACTTCTCTAAAATTATGCTTGAGCTCTTGCATGGCTCTGAAAAATATTTTAAATTTCGAATTAGAGGAGTGCTTAACCTTAAACACACCTAAATGGAGGCAATCTAGTTTGAATTAATCATGCATGCACCATTGGATTCCCTTTTATCAACTTTCACCAATTCCACATGCAAAGGACAAGCATGGTGGGCAGCAAGCATCAACTTTGCAGGATTTCCATGGTGGCATGTGAAGCAAGTGGAGCTAGGGAGCATGGACATGACCCAAAGCATGGAGCATCAAGTGGGAGGACCAATAATTCAAGAAAAGGAGTGGACGAGAGCGTTTGGGCGGTGCAACTCGTGGAGCACGCGGGCGGGGAAAGTTGCGAGAGGTGAAATGATCGTGCTTCGGGAGAAAGACGCGGCGGGGAGGAGCCGGAAGACCCCCGGGCCGGCGGCCCGGGCCGGCCGGCCCGACCTATTTAAGGAGCCCCCGGCTCCCGTTTTACGCGAGCAAGCTTCCCTCTCCTTCCCTTGTTTGTGTGTTCAAGTTTGTGTGCTCAGAACCTCCGTAGACATAGCCAACCATCCCAAGCTTGATAGCTCAAGAAAAAAATCCACATCCTTAATCCACTCAAAGTCCACATCCGAAGCAAAGAGTTTAAGTGCCTAGTTTACCGGTTGCAACCCGGAATTTTAGTTGAAGAAAGAGTGCAGCAACCATGTGGAAGAAGACCACAAGTCTCTTCTCCAAGAAGAAGAGTTCGTCGTCGTCCAAGCCGTCATCAACCACGTCTTCGAGGAGGCACTCGGTTTCCGAGTCTCCCCGAGCATGGAGACGGATACGGCACCACCGAGGAGGAACGATGCTCTCCTCCTTGGTGGTATGAGGGCCGCAAGAAGCACTTCCATGAGGTTCTCCGAACCTCGTGGACACACGGAGGAGCAGCCCGCGCCACCACGACGATCGACTCGCTCAACCGCACCACCTCCTTACACCCCGACACACTCTTCGTACGGCTTCATCATCTTGTCGGCGGAGGAGGAGGAGAGGCTCGCCAATCTTGAGAAGAGGCTTGTGCCGAACGTCGAGTTCGACGACCAAGCACTCTACACCTTGTGTTTTTGCACCGACATATACTATATGTTGGGGCACCTCGGATGGGTGCAGTTCTCCAACGGAATATCGGTGGACACCCATTTGGGTTACGCCTTGGAAATTTTGATGACTATTGCACCCATCGTTGATGATGATGGGGTGCAAAGCTTGTCATTCCGTTTGGATGGAATCCAACAAGTGGTTCCCTACGAGCATGTTAGGGAGCTGCTTGGATTCCACAAGGGAGCTCCGGAGAAAGTTGACGTGCCACCCGGCATGTTGGCGGGATTTTGGAACATGATCTCCGGAGAAGCCCATCAACAACGCAATTGCATCCGCAACCCCATTATCCGGATATTCACTCTTGGATGTGCAAGAGGGTATTGGGGAGGATGAAGGAAACAAAGGTGACCGACACGGAGTTGAATTGGCTATACTCGGCTTTAATTGCCGGGCAGCCAATAGACCCCTCTTACCTCATGATCAACCGTTGGTGTTGTGAAGCAACATCGGGGGCGGGTAATATTGGTTCAGGGGTGTTACCTCTCCATGTTGGCCTTTTCCTTGCGGCCGGGGATCGCAAGAAACCCCGCTCACCTTTTGCGTGGTACCTCTCTCGGTTTTGAGTATTTGCGGCAAGGCAAATACATTAGTGGAGATGAGAGAGGAGGTTATCGGTTGGCCATAGTGAACCTACCCCTTCCGAATGAGAGGCTTAGGCTTTTCACCGAAGGAAGGGAAGATTGGTTGGAAGAGGGACTACTTGTCCCCGCAAGGAAGAACAAAAGAGGAAGAATCGTAGAGGAGGGAACATCCTCCGCACAAGCGAGTGGAGCACAACCCAATGTGCAACCATTCGGCGGGGTCCCTCCTCCGCCAAGTTATTACGGAGGGTCACAAGGACAAGCATGGGGGGGTGGTGCACCGGTACCCCCACAAAATTATGTTGTGCCCAACGCTAACTTCGCGGAGTCCTACGCTCATCATCCCCAACCACAACAAAGCATGGCCATTATTGGAGGGTATGCTGCAAGAAATGCTCAAAACATCGCAGCCATCCAAGCTAACGCAGCTCAACTCGGTGAAGGCAACGCAAATATCGCCTTTGAACTTGGACGCCTTCACCTTGTGGAGCCAAATCAATTCGTCGGAGGAAGCGTCCAATCGTATTATGAGCAAGGGTATTATTATCAAGATTATCAACATCAACCACCGGCGGAGGACTAGAAGATTTAGGAACTTTAGTTTTCTTTTCTTTTCTTTTTCTCTGTAATTTTCAGCTTTTGCTTATGTGTGTTTGCGTAGTATTTTCTGTTTTTATTTAAATTTCAGCAAGCATGTTTGTTTATTTTCAGTTTGTATTTCAACTTGATGTCACCATTAATAAAAACACCACCTTGATTATATCATTGGAAAAGTTACAAAATTCGTGCCATGATGATATATGATTAAATTTGCAGCTTTGTTCATCTTTGTAATTGATTTATGCATGTTTAAGCTAGTGCTCTCTTAAAAATACAGATCTGAATTTATTTAAATACTAGCTTAATTTTCAGCGGAGGTTATGATTAAAATAAAGACCCATAGTGTTTTATGTGCTCTCAAGTTATGAATAGATTAAAGATGTCTTTTATGCTCAAAAATATTGCTAACCTTGTCACAAATATCGCTTGTGTGTTGCTCAACCTATCCGAGCCTTATATATATTTGAGTGCATAAACCTTAGTGTACAAGATTTATTTTTGAGTGAGTTATTGCAGGCCATGATTTCTCTGGCTCGAGACTAAGAAGCTGGTCATTCCATTTTTGCGTATCTATCTTTTTGCTAGCCTTTTATCCGTGCATTGTGTATCCCCGCATCGGTGATCTCACAAACTTCGCCGGATATCCACCCTTAAACCAAATATCATCTTTTGTGATTACCTCCTTGACCACAACCTATCGTTGAGAATGGATCATCAATTCAAGGAAGATCGCAAGACGGTGCCGACGTTGAAGATTTCAAGTATCTCTCCAAGGAAAAATATCTCCGGTACCTACCTTATTTTTCGCCTCTTTGCTCGAGGACGAGCAACGTCTAAGCATGGGGGAGGAGGTAGGTACGGTGCAGTTTTAGAGTTCAAAAGGGAGTATTTTAAAATATATATATATATATATATATAATGATGAAAAAAAAAAATTCGGCGATGTACGTGACTTCCAAGGTGAAGAAAGAAAAAAAACATATATATATATAAGAAAGAAAGAAGAGAAAGAAAAGAATGAGAAATTATATATATATATATATATATATATATATATATATATATATATATATATATATATATATATATATATATATATATATATATATATATATATATATGTGCGTAAAGCGAACTCCCGGTTCTCTAAGAGTGCATTCAAGGCTTCAAGTTAAAAAGATCTATTCTCATTTTCCAACCATGTGCAATCCGATAACGAGGACTTCCTTTGTGCCTCGGGATCACTCTTTGCCATTTGCACATGTCCACTTATCTAAAGTGTGTGTATTTCTCTCTTTCCCCTCCTTGATTTAACATTATTTTCCAATGACCTTTTTGACGAGTCTCGGTAAGACCATGAGAAGCTTGTCTTGTTTTGACAACACCTCATTTATAAAATCTTGTTAGGACTAAACTTTCCCAAAGCTCCATATAAAGCCTACCACATATATATGAGAGGGAAAGGAGTAGAATATATAGGCTTGAGAGACAAGTGAGATGAGAGTTCATGAGCAATACACGAGATGATTTAAATTTGTGAACTTGGTTTAGCTTTTCTTTATCTCGTTCTTTATTTCAAAAATTTCGAGATCTATTTAAAACTCGTGAGCATGTTAATACTTGTGGGATAAGCTTAATAAGAATCTACCCTCCGTAGAGATGAAAGCTAGTACATTATGGAACTTTAATGAATTAAAATTTTGAGAGCATTATGTTTTCTCATGTGTGATCAAGTGCAAAGTTTAAACATTGTTTGGCAATGGTGATATCCATCGAAGGCTTACTCGAGGACGAGCAAGGTTTAAGCATGGGGGAGATGTTGACGGTGAAAATCCGTCAACCTAGCCATGAGTTTACCTTCGGTGTTGGCATGAGTTTTATACCTTATCCATTGGTACTAACCCCCGTGGTATAACAAGTTCACGTGTGCATGTCGGTTTTGGAGTTTAATGTTTATGCGGGGTTTTAGTGTTGAATGCAAGACTTTCGGGATAAGTTCATCAAGCACCTCATGACAAGACCTTGAAGCCCCGTACAAGTCATGCAATGAAGCAAACTTAACTCCAAGAAGCCGGGGACTTGATCCGAGAAGATGACGGACTCCGGGGACACGACCGAGAAAAGTGCCGAATCTTGCAAGACAAGGAGTTGAGTCCAATTCGGAGAGAAACCGACGACATGGACCTACATGCGAAGGGGGAAACATCCGGGAAGCAAGGGAACCGACGTGGGGCAAAGGAGCCCACGGGCCGGGCCTAAATGGGCCCGGCCCGGCCGGCCCGGTCCCGGTCGGCCCGGAGCCCATTTTGGGCCCAAACTCGCTCTCCTTTGCCCTAGCCGCCAATCGGGCTATTTATAGTCCCCCGACCGAGAGCCACGGAGAGAAGATTTCGTCTTCGGCCGTCGAGAAGCAGAGAGAAGAGAGGGACACCATCTCGGAGAGGAGAGGGTCGAGCTAGTTGACTAGGGTTCCCCTAGACGACGTGGGAACCTTGCACGGAAGACCACGTCGGAGTTCCGGAGCTAGAAGCAAGATCAAGGAAGGATCCCGGTGGTGATCTTGTGTATGTATCATTGTTATAGTTGAATTATCAAGTTGAATCTTTTCCCAGCGATCAAGTGTTTCCTCGAAGATTTTGTTTTTCGATCGGCTTTGCTTATTCCAATTCTATTCTCGAGATAGATTACATAGGGTGTTCTTGTAGCCGCGGTGGCTAGAGGTACACGCCGGATCTTCCGAAAGAATCTCGACTTGTCTTTTGACTCGCCCTAAGCTCCCCGCATGAATAGGGATACGTTGTGACAGAACGGGGGTCTCGAAAGGCGGATGTTTTCGGATTTGGACGGGAAACCACGATTTAAAGAGGCTTCTATTAAGATTCGATTTGCTACTTCTTCTCTTGCTTGGAACTTAAACAAAAGGCTTACCCCGATCCCTCTAGATCGGTTTATCTACCCAATCTTACTTTGTTTTCTCCGGTTTTTAGTAGATTAGATTCGTTTTGTGTCTTTTACTTAGATGCATTAGGTCTTTTATCGAAGATTGAAGTTACTTGGCTTTAATAGATTAAGTCTTGCGTCACACATTTGTTCCACAGATTTGATACCTTGGGTTCACCACTCGAGGGAAGAAGGGTCCCTTGACTACGACGGGAGACTTGTACGCTTGCGAGTCACGAACGAACTTTGATACAATTATTAATCGTCAACAGTTACCTCGTGTTGCATCGAATTTTTGCTTTATGTTTTAATTCGTGTAACACTCTTTTGCCCAATTTAGATTGGTTAGGATTGGCTTTATCTTGTTTTGCGATCTATATGTTCCATGCTCAAACTCTAAATCCGACGTGGTACATGGATCACGTGTTCTTCAATAGCCGAACCCGAATCAATCTAGATTGTCACGTGTTGCGGGTTCAAGTAAATCAATCTTGTTTAGATCTTGACAGAACAGGGTATCATGCGGTAGATGCAGGTTTTTGGGTTGTTTTAGAGCTAATCATCCGGTGGATTAGATTTCGATTCAATTTGATAGATCTATCATCATTGGTCACGCTTGTTCCTTCTCCACGGAACCCGATTCGGCTGTACAGCCGCATTCGGCAATCTTTTTACATGTGAAACGTGTCCGTGACTTTTACTTTAAGCAACGTATGCTTTTAGCTTTCCATGTTTAGATTGTATCATGCGGTGGATTAATCTTTTCATGGATGGTGGTGCGATCTTAAACAAGTTGTATCATGTGGTGGATTAACTTCGTTTGATTTCGTGCTTGACGGATTTTCAAGGTGTCTAGACATGCGGTAGACTAGCGCTTTGGGCCTATGCATGCTTGTTTATTAGGAATTCACGATCATGCTTTCATGTTTGTTTATGTAATATGTTTTTGATAATCGATTATGGATATACGTTTTATGTTGTTTATTCAAAGATCGATCTATCATCATGCTTACATCACACGTTCGTCTATATCTTGTCTTCCTTTTTTAGAAGCTCCCAAACGATTTTCAACCTGTTGACAGATAGCTTCTCATAGCTATATGTCATCTTACATGGCTTTCTAGCCGCAAATATGGAACTGTCTGGTACCACCCGACAAGTTCCATGCTTTGGCATTTAACTGCTTTATCCTTTTTTAATTTCAGGAAAAATTGACTGGCACGCTTTGGAATCTGCTCGTGTGTTAAGCCAGCTTTGTTCGGCTTGCTGTGTGCTTGGCGCAGGGTGCGGATTTTGCGTCAACAATAAGCAATCACACAATAAATAAAAGAAAATAAGATTTTACCTTTCTAGTTCAAAGGAGAATTAAATAGAAAGTGGAGGGAGGAATATTATTTTGGGGGAAATTGACATATGGCTTAGCTGGAGTAAATCCTGGGAGGGTGTGGTGAAAGTTGGGATTAATTTGAGATGAGTTGGCGCATAAAATTATGGGCTAAAGAAGATTTATGGATTTGTTTAAGTGGAAAAGGGCTGATATGCAAAGGTCTTAAGAGAGGGAGGGCTTTCTAGCAAAATTGAATAGAGAGAGGGAGGGCTTCGTGGGGCAAAGTGAGAGGCAAGGGGGCTATGGGCAAAACATCCCTTCTTCCTCACGGGAAACAAAGGGGAGCGGACAGGGGGTGGCCTAGCCGGCGGCGATGGTTCTTATGTAAGTGCAATCAAGCCCCTAAGTGGGTTTTGGAGATGTTGACCACTTAATTAAAGGTCTAATGAGCTTTTGAGTATGAGTGACAGGTTTTAATTTGAAGAAAGGTGAAAAGGAAAGAAAGGTGACCCCTCATTGTTTGAAGTGGCTCCCTAGAGCTCAAGACAAGCTTTAAATTCATTTTCTATTTTGAATTTGAGTATAGGACAAGCCGTACTATCAAGAGAGATACTAATAGTGGCATGGATGAAATCAAGTGCTTAAGAGTCTTCTTTAAAACCAAAATCGTCCCATCCACAAAACCTCTGAGTTTTTCCCGGAAGTTCCGGGCTGCTCCCAATGGTTCCAGGATATTCTAGGATCTAGCCTGGAGGTTCGGGCTTTCGAAAATAGTCGTTGATGTACCAGATCTAAGGGTATTTATACCCCCTTGTGTCTCAATGGTTATCTTCTTCCTCCCTACGCCAAACAACAACTTTTGCTCCCCATCTCTCCCAAGCATTGACTCCCACCTACTTGAATCCAAATCCAACCCAAGCATTCAAGTGTGGAGTGATTCATTGTGAGAATAAGCAAATCCAAGCCCCTTCTTGTGTCCTTGAGCACTTGGTGGACCCCTAGCTCCTTGGTGGATCTTTTACTCTTGGAGACTTGCTCCTAGATGGCTAGAGGTTGCTTGGAAGCTTTCCAATCAATTGTGGAAGCTCCAAGAAGTTTGTATTGCCCTCACTTGCGTAGTGGAAATCCTCCATCTATTACCTTGGTCATAGGTGTCAGAGAGGAGTGGATTTAGAGAGATACCATAGCCTTTGTGGCTAACCTCAATGTAACATCCTTAGAATTTGCTTGATTTCAAAATGTGGGATTTCTAAAAAACTTGATTTGTATTTGAGTGCTCATGCAACACATAAGGATGCCTTCCTGTTTCTTTCCTAGAATTCCTAGATTTAGTTTGGCACCATCAATAATTTTAGGCTTATAATTTGCTAGTGTAATAAGCTGGATCTTTATTTGGAATTTATTTGGATTTTCTTGAGTGGAATCAAATTTGAATTGGAGATTCAAATTTGAAACAAACTAAAACTAAATAGGAAAAGCATTTCCACCCATAGCGGGCCGCCAACCTCCTACCCAGCCTAACCCCGCTTCCGGCCCAGCTGCGGCCCAACAGCCAACCCCGCCGTCGCCACCTACCGCGCGTGCCGCCCGGTCGGCCCGGCAAGTGGGCCCCGCTCACCGCGTCACCGGCCCCGCGATGACGTCGCCGCGTCATCCCCTACCTTTGTTGCTTTGGCCGACGACCAAAGCCAAAGGCGGAGCGCGCCGGCCGCGGGCCTCGCCGTCGCGACGTGCCCTGTGCCTCCTGGCGCATCCCAGCCATCCGCGTGTCCCGCGCCGCGTGCCACTATTTAAGCCGCCGCAGAGCCCCGGGGAACGTCCCAACCCTAGCCGCCTCGGGGAGTTGCTCCCCTGTCCACCCATCGACCTGCCGGAGGAGAAGGGAGTGAAGGGGGAGAAGGAGGAGTGGAGCCGCCCGTGAAAGGAGGCGTCCGCCGCGAAGACCGGAGCCGCCCGTGGGAGGAGCCGGACCCACCGACGCCGAGAACACCTACTTCCCCTGGTTCCCCTACTTCCTCGATGTCGCGCCGCCGCCTTCGTCTTCCTCCTCGCTGGCGAGCCGCACCACCTCACTGCACCGACGCCTGCACTTCAGCCCGTGGCCACCAAGGTGAGGACGACCGCCTACCTGCCCATGTGGATGCCCCGGCCTTCGAGCCGAGGTAGAACGCGCAGTCGCTCCGCGCCGCCGCGCCGGCCCCGGGTGATGCCGGCCTTCGTGCCCGGGGCGGGACAACTCGTTTGCGAGGAGCCGCCGCCTTCGTCGACGTGCGCTCGCTCTATTGGCCTAGCCTCTCCTTGTCGGCGTCGATCGCCGTGCCATGCCGCTCGCGTCCGCGGTGCCGCGCCGAGCCGTTCATGTTCACGTTCGCGTTCACATTCGCGTTCGCGTGCGTAGCCACGCGGACCCGACGCCTCGCGCCATCGTGCACCCCAGCACGCGCGCGTGTCAATCCTGGGGGCAAGACTGGATCTTGGTCCCCCCTTTTCCTCTCGCGTAGGACTCGCCGCCGCGTTTAGGACGATCCGCACCGCCGCGGCCTCGCCGTGGCCAGTTAGGTCGCGCTCGCGGTCGCACCGGGAGGGGGGCACCGCCCCTTTGACCGCCTCGGGAACGCCTTGCCCCCGGCCCGCACTCGCACGCACTTTCGAGAGCCGACCGCGGACGTCGGGCTCGCCGCCGCCCATGGTGTCGACCCGGGCTCCGCCTCGTTCCCCACCGCGATGCCCCTGTCGCGGCCAAACCCTACTCTAGCCTTGGTAGCCACCTTGCGCGTGCGCGCTTCCTCGCGCACGCCATCGCTCACGCGCTCACGCGCCCCCGCACTAGTTAGGGCCACCCACACCGCCGCCCACGCCGGCGACGGCCTCACCACGACGGTCACCACACCGGTCTTGCGCCCCTTCGAGCCCAGCAGCCTAGGAGTTTCCTTGTGGCTTCCCGTGTTGGCCAGTCACCCAGGCGCCGTGGGACTCGCCGCCGGCGAGGTCACCCCGCGCCGCCATCTTTCTCTCCTGGGCATTTCATCGAGCACCTAGGGTCGCAGTGGCTTCTCAGACTTGTGTTGTGCACCGGAGACTTCATACCAGCGTGGCCACAACCTATCCGCCGGGATCCGCTGCGCCTAGGCCGATCCCGTCGCGGCCACACGCCGACCCTCACCGCGTCGAGCCGCACGGTTCCCTCACGGGATCGCATGCGGCAGCCAATGGCAGCCCAGCCGCGCGCGGGCCGTAGGGGGCCAGGCAGCATCCGATCCGATTTTGGGGGATCTGGTGTGGCTGAGGTTGTTTTAAGGGGTGAACGTATTTTCTTTTCCAGAAATCCTATTTTCCCTTTGAAAAACCCTAATAAATCCATTTTAACTCCGAAAATTGTGAAACCTTTTCCAAAAAATTCCTAAAATCTTAAACTCCGGGCCCGGGTGGTGTTTGCTCTCTTTTGGTTCTTAATTGCGTTTCTTTGGAGTTACTTGCATTAGGACCGATATTTATTTTCCTTTCGCGCTATTAGGAGCAGCTGGAGCCGGGGAGCTGATCCCGGAGTACGACTACGCCGACGACTTCACCGCGGAGGACTACCCGACCCCAGGTTCACGCCCGACTGACTCTGAAATCCCTATTAGGCATTGCTAAGTAGAATTGCTAGTGCTTTACTATATATGCATGTTGATGAACCTTGCACTGCCTCTTTATTTACCCTGTCCTTGATTGCCCTACTGCTACTATTTATATGTTTATGTGAGCGTGTATATACACCGAGCTTCGCGGTGCATGTGTTGGGATGGGAATAGTGGTTCTTGGTGTGTGTGGGGCAAAACCGGCAGGAGAAGGCGTTTTGGGTACTTTGGCGGGGGTGACCTCGAAACAACCGATCTGGGATCGGGGACAGGGGTGCACTCCTCAGTGTACCCCTACTGTTACGGTTTTCGGAGCCTAGGTGTTGGGGTTTTACTTGCGCTTGGAGGATATGAGCTCGCTTCGGTCTAAAACCGAGTGGATCAACTTGTCTATAGGACTTTCGTACACACCACTTCGCTGAGCGTGGGCTTAGGGCTGAGTTGAGCTCGGCAAGTGCGGAACCATACTTGCTTAGGAAGGATAGAGGGTATCAGTGGGGGAGCGGTGGAGGTGAGACCACCCTCTCAGAGCGTCTCCCGTGTGGCCACACGGGAGCATTTCACGCTTCGGTGCTTGTCCCTGCTGCGAGGGGGGGGACCATTTTGAGGGCCGGATGCAGGATGGGACCGTAACTACCAAGAGTTCGCCCGATAGGATGGGCTCGGTCGGCCATACACCGGCCGGGTGCCATTCCGCGATGGGTACATGTGTACACACTCTACAGAGTTGTTCGATCTAGCTATAGCCGCGCCTCGTACATGGACACAGCCTAGACGACATGTTTGTTCCTCATGTTTTGGGATTTCTACCTTCCCCCTATAGGAGAGTGTGTGGTGAGTCGTGGTTGTAGCCGGCTAGAGGAGAGAGGCTCCATCTACCTCGTCGATCCGATTGCAATCATTGAGGTGCGGGGAGAGGAAGTTCTCGCACCGACCCTAGACGGGAGTAGGTTGTGGAGACGGACCCCCTGGGTGACCAGGTGGTTCCGAGCTGTGTTGAGAGACTTTGGATTTGGGGATATTGTTGGAGATACCTTGTTTATTCTCTCTTCGTGCCGCACGAGAAAACAAAGTCGCTTCCTTGTCTCTTTTCCTCCCTTTAGATGTTAGGCCACTTAAAGCTGCATACAGTTGGTGACGTGGACCTATCCCACTCCTTGGGGATAGACTTTCGGTGTGCAGTGTACGAGACCGAGTTCGACATCAATGCCGACGGATGGTACGACTGAGGGATGCGTCGCTTCGCTCAAGGATGCCTGTGGCGGGAAGAATAAAAGATGAAGACCCTTCTGAGAAGATAGCTACCGTTGCGTAGAATTTTCACTCTGATTCAGCCAAGAGGCTTGTATTGATGTACTCCATTATGGACATGTAATAAATTATGTACTTTTATCCTTATGTGATGTGATGTATGACTTTGTGTATTTATCTGTGAGACGTTCTGTACGCGATAGCCACTGATCCAGGGACTATCGCGATGATACAGGGATTCGGATTTTCTATGAAAATCCGGGGTTTTACACTCAACAACGTGGATGTAAGCCAACCTTTGTGGTGAGCTGAACCACGGGATAAATTGTTGTCTCTTGTGCTTTACTTTTCATATGTTGTTGCTTGCTTGTTTTAAGTTGTATGCTCACTAGATCTATTAGGGTTTGCTACATATCTTGCTATATCTTTAACCCTAAGGTTGCTAGTGTGTTTAGGCTCATTCCCTAAGTATTTGTAACTGTCGGTGTTTTAGACCGGCAACCTACTAAGGGGAGTACCCGAAGTAGATGAATGTGGCCTCGCCGAGATCGGTAACTCGAAGGAAGAGACGCGCAACACACAATTTAGACAGGTTCGGGCCGCGAGGTGCGTAATACCCTACGTCCTGTATGTTGCGTAGCTCTGGATTGATTGGGCACAATTACAAGATGGTGTAATTGTGCACCGTGAGATTGGATGCTAGAGAAGGGTCCCTGCCTCGCCTTATATAGTCCGGGAGGCAGGGTTACAAGTCGGAGTAGGGAGAGAGTACTAGTCGAGTACGTCTAGGAGTCTTCCATACAGTGCGGGACATGTACAGCTTCCTAACCGAGTACTTCTCCTCCGTAGTCCTTGTGCTCCACGCCATCAGGTGCCGTGTAGCGCAAGCCGGGTAGTCCCAGGGGCCCACCGAGTAGTCGGTCCTGGTACCCACCGAGGTAGTGGGCCCAGGGAGGTCCATACGACAAGCCCCCGAGTACTTTGTAGTCGAGAAGGATAGCTTCAAGTAATCTTGACGGCCTTAACGAGTAGTCCTCAAGCGTCCCCGAGTACTACAAGTCAAAAGTCCTCAAGAGTAGTCGAAGCATCCCAAGGCCGGGAATGTACTCTAGGCGATATCCGAGCAATCTCGAAGTCTTCTCGAGTAGTCCCAAGCGTCCTCGAGTGCCGCCCTCGAAGGTCTTCAAAAATGCCCGCGTTGTCTTGAAGCCGAAGCTGATATGGAAGTGCGATTGCAAAATCGCACTCCATATGGAGTAGCCCCCGAGCCTTAGGTTGAGTCGTAGGCTCTGGCCGAGGGTCCATTCGAAGTTTTGGTAAGAATATCCCAAAAAATGCGGAGAGAAAAAACCGAAGGACACGTGGCACGGAGCCCCCGAGCCTTGAGTTGAGTACTTCCTCTCGAATTGAAGGGTCATCTTGTAGAATGTGTTCCGAGATGCTCCCGAGTCTTGTCGCTTCCCCGGTAGTCGAGTAGAAGTAGCGAGCCCCCGAGGTGAGGCGCGTCGACTAGTAGAATACGAAGAGTCACGCGCGGCCGCCGAGTCGACCGAGCGCGGACTTATCCATCCGACCGTTGGAGGGCCGTTTTGACTTATAAATAGAAGCCAAAACCCTTAGGGTTTTTGACCCATCACCGCCGTAGCCATTTCGAATAGATCTTGGCCGAATCACCTCCGGCGTACGCCGCCGCCGTTGTAGATCCGAGCGCGCCGCCACCCGGAGCCGCCGAGAGTAGCCCCCGAGTGAATGCGCGTGAAGACGCCGTGCACTTGGAGAATGAAGCCATCGCCGTCCAAAACCGCGAAGACCGCCGGGAAGAAGAGGGGTCGTGATGAGGCCGCCGTGTCTACCGCAGGGGCAGCACCGCCAATGTCTCCACCGCGGCCAGATCCGAGCCGCGAGTGGAAAAAGTCGAAGACAAAGACCGAAGATTTGCTGGCCCTCCTCAACAGCGGATCCATCCGTGAGAAGGAGATGGACAGTTGGAGGGCCGCCGCTGGGGACTCGTACCCCATGGAGAAGAGCGAAGACGAGATTCTGATGTTCGCGCACTTCGCGGAGCGCGGACTCGCGCTGCCGGCGAGTGACTTCTTCAAAGGCCTCTTGGGGTACTATGGCATCGAGTACCTCAACCTCAATCCCAACGGTATTTTCCATACCGCTGTCTTCGTCCACTTTTGTGAAGCGTTTACGGGGATCAAGCCCCACCGGATCTTGTTCTCGGAAGTTCTTCGGGTGAAGCCGCGGCCGAGCGCCGGCAACCCGCGAGTAGTTGGTGAAACAGAATTCGGATGCGGGAGGACGCCGCCGAGCAGTACCTCTCGTACAAGCTCATCGACTCCAACCAGGACTGGAAGGCGAAATGGTTCTACATCACGAACCACCACCCCGGGTTGCCGAAGCCGAGCGGGAAGCAACCCAAACATCGCGCCTGGTGGAACACAGAGCCCACGATGCAGGAGGGGATCCAGCTCCCCGAGCTATTGGCGCGCATCAAGGTGCTGAGAGAAGCCGGGCTGAGGGCCGAGCACGTGGCCTTCAGCTTCATGAAGCGCAGGGTGCAGCCACTGATGGCCCGCGACACCCTGGGCTTCGAGTACACCGGCGACGATGACACGTCGCGGATGCCTGGAGGCGAAGTCGATGACGACGACATCGTCGATAGGCTGACGCGCATCTTCAAGGACATGCCACCGTACACGGCGTGCCCTGTCCCAGAGTACTCCGCCGCGCGCCCGCCAAAGGAGGTAAGTAGCCGTACCCCCCAGTCGAGTACCCATTCCTTGTGAGTAGTCGCGCTGCTGTCTTGTGTCTTACAGGACGACTTGAAGAAGTTCGTCTGCGAGCCGCGCCCGCCGCCCCTCGGGGAAGTCGAGATCCCGGAGGAGGGAAAGACCAAAGCCAAGGAGCGGCAGGAAGTCGGCGAAGGAGATGACACCGTCATCGTGGAGGACATGTCCGACGACGACGGCGACGAGGGAGACGCTACGAGACCACTTCCGGCTGCGGTCGAGGTTCGGCCGTCCCGGCCTACCTCACGTGCCCCTCGTGCAAGATTCACCGCTAGCACGGGAGGCTAGTCCCGGCCGCGCCGCCGCGAGGCCGCGCAACCCCGCCGCAAGCGGGTGACGAAGAAGTTGAAGGTCTGCGAGACCACGCCTCGGGGAGGTAAGAGGTCTTGAGTAGTGTAGTCGAGCATGCGGTCTCTCGAGTTCACTTGCCGACGACCGAACTTCCTTGCTTGCGGGAGGTGCCGCCTATGGAGCCCGCCGATCGGGCGACGAAGGCGAGGTGGGACACGGTGGGGGAACCCGCCGGGGAGTCATAGCCCGCGCCCCCCCCGTTGAAGAGCTCTTGGCGCGGTCGGAGCGCCCGCCCCTTGCTCCTCAAGGGAGCGCGGAGCCCGCAGCCGCTGCTACTGAAGAGGTGGTGGCCGCGGGGAGCACGGGGAGGGCGGCGTACGGCCGCCGTCGGCTGAGAAGAGGTAGTGGCCGCAGAGGCGCAAGAGGAGGCGCCCGCCAAGGGTGGACTGGTAGACATTGCCAGCATCCTCGGCGCCCCGACCGTGACGATAGTCCGGTCAAGCTTGTAAGTGCTGATCCTTCCCGAGTAGTACTTGATGTAGTAGTCGAGCTTGATTGACAACCAATTTGTGTACTTCTACAGGAAATCTACAGATCTGTCCTGGGATGGGGATGGGCCCTCTATGGTGGTGGCGAAGGAAGAAGCTGCGCCGCCCGCCGAGGAGTCCACTCCTGCCCCTCAGGCGGAGTCCGAAGCGCTGGCTACTGGAGCTGCATTGCCCGAGGCCAGCGTGGTCGAAGGTAAATACTCTGCTGAGGCTTTAGTATTCCACATACAGTAGTCGTAGTTGCTAATGCACTTGTCTTCTTCTTGACAGGTGCCGAGGCCGAAGGGAGCGACATCCTGGCAGCGGTGCCCATGCAGAACTTGACACCACAAGGGCCGGAGGCTGCTGAAGGAGCCCCCGAGCCGATGGAGGAGGCCGCCGAGGAGGCCGTTGTGGCGGCCGAAGGAGAGGAGGCCACCATGCCACCAGAGGCTGCTCTGGAGGTGGTTGTCCGCTCCCCGGAGATCCAAGACGCGAGCCCATCCGCTGCGCCGATGATCGGGCCGCCGCCACGAGTAGTCGTGGCGGGGTGGAGTTGCGCGGGCAGACGACTTGGTCGACCGGCGACGGTGGCCGAGCACACGGAGGCGGTCCGCGGGCCGAACGGTGGATGAAGGTGAGTAGTCTTAACTCCCGAGTAGTCAATCCTCTCGTTGTTGAGTACTCATTTGACATGTGTTGTCCGTGCGGGACGTCGTGGAGAGGTCCCGTGAGAAGTATAGCATGTTGCAAGGCTTCGGCAACGCGGTGCTCCGGCCGAAGCGGCCGGAAGATCAACTCTTGAAGTCGCGGAAGCACGCGGCCGCCATGCAATCCAAGCTCGACGCCGCCTTCGCCAAATATCACAATGACATCCGGGAGATGCGAGGCAAAGAGAGACGACTTGGTGCGAAAGAACAAGACACTCCGCAACAAGAACAAAGGTACACCGCTTGACTTGTTGAGTAGTTGTTGGAGGTCGGGAGGTAGTCTAACCCGCCGCGCCTTGTTGTTTTGCGAGCTTGAGACCGCGGTGGAGCGGTTGAGGACCTCGGAGACAGATATGAAGAACCTCTTCTACGGGAGCGGGGAGGCCCGCCGGTACTCGAGCTTGACTATAAGGAACTTGCCTTCGAGTGCGACAAGAACATGGAGCTTCGCATTGCTTCCGATCGTGACCTCGTCAATGCTACAAATCGTTGCGGAGGAGCCGAACGAAGATCGCGAGGCGGCGCGGGCCGGCGGCTGAAGGAACTTGAAGAAGCCGCGCTTCCCATTGCAAGACTCTTGGTACCTCATCCCTGGCGGCCCCAAGATAGCACCGCTCGTGGATCGCCTCAAGGAAGCCCCCAGCCGGCTGGCGGCGTATGTGAAGCATCTGGCGAGGTCGATCCCGAACCAGGTGCTGGCCTTCATGAAGTCCTACTTCCCGAAGGCGCCCGTGGAAGTAGTCGCTGGCGGGGTAGCCGCCAACTGTACGGACGAGCAGTATGCGGAGCCGCCTGGAGCAGATGGTGCCCATTGCGGAGCAAGTCGCCGAAAAGCTCAACCTCCGGTAGCCCCGTAATAGTTAGCTCATAGTAGTATGTGTACAAAAAAATTTGTAATGTAATTGTTCAAGTATTAATGAAAGAAAAGTTCCATCAATGAGTACTCGTAGTCGTGATCTTAGAGTGCGAGCCCCATCGTGGAGTTGATGCGAGTAGTCGTACTCGGCGGTAGTCCCGTTGAGGGAAGTAGACGAGAAAGGAGTTGATGATCAATCGGACTTTATTCGAAGAAGTACACACGGATGGCCGGGGCCGTAGTTACGGGGGGTAGTCGCCCGGACCGGAGGCCGCTTATGGCTTAGTGGTGCTAGGGCGAGTAGCCGCTTACAGTAGTAGATCCGTAAGTAGCCGTGTAGGTCGGATCTTGGAGTACACGATCTCTTAGTAGACCGTTGCTAGAGTCCCTTGTCGCTCGTCGCAGCCCAGGATCCGTAGGTAGCCGCGCGGGCCGGATCCGGAGAGGAGTAGTCCGGAGACTAGTGCACGGACCGGAGGCCGCTTACGGCGGGGGGGTCTTGATGTAGTCGTGTAGACTTGAGCCCGGAGTAGTCGTGTAGACTTAGGCGTAGAACCGACAGAGCCGGTCGACGTTCCACGAGTTGTTGATGTCTTCGCCTTCAAGTGTCTGGAGGCGGTAGGAGCCCGGCCCGGTCACCTTTGCCACGGTGAAGGGACCTTCCCAAGGGGAGCTGAGCTTGTGTAGTCCTTCTGTGTTCTGGATACAACAGAGGACAAGATCGCCAACATTGAAGGAGCGTTCCTTGACATTGCGGTCATGGTAGCGTCGGATACCCTCCAGGTACCTTGCTGATTGGACGAGGGTAGCGGAGCGAGCTTCTTCGAGTCCATCGATATCAACTCTTCTGCTGTCTTCAGAGACGCCTTCGTCGTAATGCTCCACTGCTGGTGAGTTCCATATGACATCAGCAGGGAGGATTGCTTCGGAGCCGTAGACCAGGAAGTAAGGGGATTGCCCCGTCGGCTTGGAGGGCTGAGTACGTAGCCCCCAGAGTGCATTGGGTAGTTCCTTGATCCACTTGCCTCCTTTGGAGTTAGCGGCGTCGTGTAGCCGCTTCTTGAGAGCGTCGAGCACCATCCCGTTGGCACGCTCGACTTGTCCGTTGGCCCGAGGATGGGCAACCGAGACGTATCGGACGTCGATCCCGGTTGTTCTCGCGGTACTCCCCGGGCGGTGGTTGTTGAAGTTGGAGCCCAGATCTGTGATGATGCGGTGGGGTAGTTCGTAGCGATGCACGAGTTCATCCAGGAAGTCGAATACTCTGTCAGCCTTGGGACATGTGACCGGCTTGACCTCGATCCACTTGGTGAACTTGTCGATGGCCACCAATACTATGTTGAAACCACGGCACGGTTGGCGGTGGCCCAATCATGTCGAGCCCCCGGCGGGCAAAGGGCCGGGTTGGCGGTATGGTGACTAGCTTGTAGGCTAGGACGTGTTCTTCGCTTGGCGAAGTATTGGCATCCTTGGCACCTTCGAAGAGTTCTTCGGTGTCGCCCCGAGCCGTGGGCCGGTGGAAAGCTCGCCGGAAGGCCTTGCCGACCGGCGTGCGGGAAGACGCGTGGTTGCCGCGGACACCCTTGTGGATCTCCTCCAAGATGTCCTTGCCTTCTTGCACGGGGACGCACTTCATGAGTACTCCGAAGATGCGCCCCGCTTGTAAAGCCTGTCTCCGACGAGGACGTAGGACTTGGCGCGGCGGATGAGCTGATCGGCCAAGTTCTTGTCTGAGGGAACCTTCCGCTCGCCGAGGTAGTCGATGAAGGGTTGCCTCCAGTCGACGTCGATCATCATGACCTCCTGTCCAGCCGATGGGTGCGCTGGGACAGTGGTCGGTGGCGCTGGCTCCGGGATGGATGGCGCGTGAAGCTCATGAACGAAGACACCCGCTGGTACTTGAGCGCGGGTAGATCCAAGCTTCGACAGGACGTCCGCTGCAACGTTGTTGTCGCGGACGATGTGGTGGAACTCGAGACAAGTAGAACTTGTTCTCGAGCTTTCGGACTTCTAGGCGATAGGCATCCATATTCTCCTTGTTGCGGTCCCGGGACTTGTTGACTTGGTTGATGACCACCGCGGAGTCGCCGTAGACTAGTAGCCGCTTGATGCCCGGTGAAGCCGCGAGGCGGAGCCCGTGTAGGAGAGCTTCGTACTCGGCTTCGTTGTTTGAGACCTTCCGGAAGATCCGCAAGACGTACTTGAGTTGTTCGCCCGTTAGAGAGATCGGTAGTACCCCCGCACCGCGCCCTCGAGGTTGAGTGAGCCGTCGAAGTACATCACCCAATGCTGCGGTCGCACGGTTGGAGTAGGTAGCCGGTTCTCCCGCCACTCTGCCATGAAGTCGACTAGTGCTCGCGACTTGATGGCCGTGCGCGGCTTGAAGTCGATGGTGAGGGCGCCGAGTTCGACCGCCCACTTGGAGATTCTTCCGGTAGCATCTTGGTTCGCGAGGATGTCGCCGAGCGGGTAGTCGGTGACGACGGAGATTGAGTGCTCCCGGAAGTAGTGTCGTAGCTTCCGCGAGGTGATGAGTACTCGCGTACGAAGCTACGCATAGGCCGATAGCGTGCCTTGGACTCGACGAACCTCGCCGACGAAGTAGGCGGGCGCCGGCCCCGGGTAGGCATGGCCGTCTTCCCCGCCGCTTGACGATGATGGCGATGCGACCGGGTGAGTAGTCGCGGCGAGGTAGAGCAGATGGCGCTCGCCTTTGCGAGGAGCCGTGAGGACCGGTGGCTTCGATAGGAAGTCCTTGAGCCGGGCAAGGGCTTGATGCGCCTCGGAGTCCACACAAACTTCTCTTGGTGCTTGAGTAGTTTGAAGAAGGGGAGCCCTCGTTCTCCAAGCTTCGAGATGAATCTGTTCAATGCCGCCATGCACCCGGTCGGCTTACGGACGTCTTTGATGCACGTGGGAGCTTTCATCTTTGGTGATGGCGGAGATCTTTTTAGGGTTGGCTTCGATGCCGTGTTGGGCGATGATGAAGGGCGAGTAGTTTGCTCGAAGGTACGCCAAAGACGCACTTGTTGGGGTTGAGCTTCCGGCGGTACTCGCGCGAGAGATGCTAAGGTCTCTTCAAGGTCGTCAATGAGGGTACGGGAGTTTCTGGTCTTGACGACCACGTCATCCACGTAGGCTTCGACGTTCTTGTTGAGTTGCTTCTTGAAGCAGGCCTGGATAGCTCGTTGGTAGGTGGCGCCGGCGTTCTTCAACCCGAAGGACATGGTCGTGTAGCAGTACGCACCAAACGGGGTGATGAACGCGGTCTTCTCCTGGTCTTCTTCCTTGATCGCGATCTGGTGGTACCCGGAGTAGCAGTCGAGGAAGCGGAAGCGAGTCGCGCCCGCCATGGAGTCGATGACTTGATCAATCCGCGGCAACCCGAAGGGGTCCTTGGGGCAGTGCTTGTTGAGGTCGGTGTAGTCGACGCACATCCTCCACTCGTTCGAGTTCGTCTTGCGGACGAGGACCGGTTTGGCGAGCCACTCAGGATGGAAGACTTCTCTGATGAAGCCAACCGTGAGTAGTTTGGCGAGTTCCTTCTTGATGGCATCCCGTCTGTCGTCGGCGAAACGTCGGAGGTGTTGTCGCTTGGGGTGGCCTTAGGATCGACGTTGAGGTAGTGCTTGATCAACTCCCTGGGCACTCCTGGCATGTCCGCTGGCTTCCACGCGAAGATGTCGCGGTTAGCCCGGAGGAAGTTGATGAGCGCGTCTTCCTTTTGGGGTCGAGGCCGGCCCCGATGGTGGTGGTCTTCTGTTGGAGTCGCTCGTTCCGAGGTTGATCGTCTTGACTAGAACCTCCTCGGCCGGGCCGAGGCTTGTTGGGGGGTGTCAGACTTGTCCGGGATGTCGAATTCACTTGTAGCAAGCTTCTTCGACGCAGCGTAGACCTCCATCATAGCATTGGGTACTTGATTTGTAGAGGCGATATCCACGGCTTCTGTATCGCAGTCGTGGGAGATCTTCAAGTCCCCTTGGAGAGAGAGTACACCCACTGGGCTTGGCATCTTGAGTACCAAGTAGGTGTAGTGGGGCACCGCCATGAATTTGGCGATGGCCGGTCTGCCGAGGATGGCGTGGTAGGAAGTCTCGAAGTCCGCGACCTCGAACTTGGTGTACTCGCTACGGTAGTTGTCCCGAGATTCCCCGAAGGTAGCGGGGGGACCACCGAGCCCGGTGGGATAGCCGCGTTACGGGGACGATGCCATAGAAGGGCGTGTTGCTCTTGGTGAGCATGTGGGTGATGTCGAGCTTCATCTTCTTCAAGGTCTTGGTGAAAAGGACGTTGAGCACGCTTCTGCCGTCGATGAGGACCTTGTTGAGCTTAGAGCCCGCGACCACCGGCTTCAGGACGAGGGGGAACCGTCCGGTTCGGAGAAGTGGTCCATTAATCCGCGCGGGAGAAGGTAATGGGTACCTCTGACCACCTGAGAGGGGTCGGGACCGCTGGTTCAATGCTCATAACTTCTCACGGGTAGCCTTTTGTTCCCGCCTGCTGGGTAGTCCGCCGAAGAGGACGTTGACGGTCTTGTCAGGTTCCTGGAAGTCGTTGTTATCTCCGCCGTTCTTCTTCTTGCTCTTTTTGTCGTGAGGGTGCGGTGGCTCTGGGGTACTCTTGAGTGCATGCCGACGCAGGTAGCAGCTTGCTCGGTGGTGTGGTTGCCATTCGGATGCCACGGGCACTTCTCCTTTAGCAAGTCTTTGAAGCCGCCGGAGTTCTTCTTCGAGTTCTCCTTCGCAGGGCGCTGGATAGCCGCGACAGTGTTGTCTGGCTTGCGCTTGCGGTTGGGACCCGAGTAGTAGTAGTTGTTGTTGCGACCGCCTTGGTTCCCGTTGTTGCCGCTGCCGCCGCCCGCGTTCTGCTTGTTCTTGCCACGGATGGCGTCGTACTTGGCGTTGGCCTTGTCTTCTTCATCCGCCCAGGACGTGATCATGTCCTTGAGGTGGGGGATGGACTTGGGGCGGCGACGACCGAAGTCTTCAAAGGTGCGGTGGTGGTAGAGGCCGTCTTGGAAGAGGTCGATGACCTCCTTGTCGGTGACGTCGACCACGGTGGCGCGCTTGTCGAAGAAACGACGCATGTACTTGTGGAGGGTCTCGCCTTGTTCCTGCTTGACCATGGCCAGGTCCATGCGAGTACCCGATTGGCCCATGGCACCCGCGAAGTTCTTTGGTGAACCGCTCCTTCGGTGGTCCCACTTGTCGATAGAGTGCTTGTCCGGTGACTCGAGCCATGTGAGTGGAGCTTGGTCCGGGCGAAGGGGAAGTAGAGGCACTTGGTGTCGTTGTTGCCGCCGGCGTTCTCGATGGAGAGGGCGTAGCACCCGAGCCACTGGATGGGGTCCTCGCTTCGCATCGTACTTGGTGAAACCCAAAGGCTTGAACTTGTCGGGGGAGGAGCAAGTTGCGAAGTCGAGGTGAGAAGGCGGGGAAGCCGTCGTTGTCGCTCGCGGTGGTTGACTTCTCCCGCCGCGGCTCCTCAATCTTCTCGGCGGGCGTCGTAGCCGCCCCGTGAGGCGCCGCAGGCGTGGGCGTTCGCGTGGACACGGCCGCCGCGGCCCCGCCGCCGCCGCCGGCCCCTCCCGTTGGCTCGTGGTTGGAGCTCCCGTCGTCGCTGCCGCCGTCGTTAGGGTCGCGGCCGCCGCTACCGGCAGGAGCACGGTGAGGGATGACCTCGAGGTTGCTGTTGCCACCCTGTGGAGGTCCGCCGGCGTTTGAGCGAGTACGGTTGGGCTGAGCTGGGAGCTCAGCTCGAGTATGGTTGGGACCGAGGTTGGCGCTGCGACTTGTAGCTTCGTTGTCGTGGTGCCTAGCGGGAGGAGGCTGGTTGACCCTGTTGTCGACCCGCATGAAGTAGGCATCTTCGGCGAGCTTGGCGATGACCTCTCCAGCGCGTATGCCCTGAGCCTGGCATGTGATCACTGTGATCGACATGAGGCATTGCTCAGGGGTAGTGTGTACTGTGCTCTCGACCGCCTCGAGAGCTTCCGCGAGGTTGCGGATGGGGAGATTGTCTCGGAGACGCCGGCGCCGTTCGCTGCGCTTCCTGTTACGCTCGCGTCGAGCGTCTCTGTTGGCGGGGGTTTCGTCTGCAGGCGCGTCGGCAGACAGCTCGTCGGAGGAGATGTCTTCAAGGTACTTGTCTTGAGCCGTCCCTGAAGGTCCTGGAGTGTCGCCAGCAGCCATGAAGACTTGGCGATCAGGGGTGCCGAGGCTGGACTCAGAAGCCGCCACCTCAGTTGGGGTGTTCGAGTCAGCTCGGGCAAGTGGTGTTCCCTCCTGGAACGGGAGAGAGTCGATGTAGGCGACGTAGCGTGAGTCTCCGCTTATCGGGTCGGGCGGGCTTGCGGTCCGGCCGATGAGACGAATCTTCCGGCCGGTGTGGATGTTATAACCGGCCCGGGGCCGGCCCCGATAAGGGATGCTCGGTGGAGTTGTCCTCGGACTCGGGATCCTCCGGGTCGACCCGAAGTCGAACTCGTATGCGGAATCCGAGTAGAACCCGGGAGAGGGGCTTGGAGTCCGAAGCGTGGTCGGGGGCGGTGTCGGAGTCCGAGTTGTACTTGGGTACGGGTTCCTTGCCGGCCGGCGCGAAGAGGGAGCCTCGCGTGCGGGCCCGGCCGGTGATGCGGGGGCCACGCGCGAGCGCCGTTGACGGATAAAAGACGTATCCCTCTACGATCCGCAAGCGTACGGACCCCACACCTTTTTCACCACGGGATTCCCAAGGTTCTTGTCAATCCGCGGAGCAAGGGGATTACAAGCGTTCGATCAACAACGACACACTAGCTACTAAAACCTTAACTACAATTATACTAGAAAACAACTAAACTACACTAGAGAGAATGATTAAGATATCAAGGTAGAAGACACTCGCCCACGGGTCTACGATACTAGAGCATGCAATCGCTTAAAGACATGAAAAACCAATCTAATCTATCGGGGTTGTGACCACAGTTTCGCCTTTTCCCTCCTCTCGTACTGTCACTACGCGAAGGTATTCATGACTAGACCTTTGATGGCCACGGCGTATTGAATGGATCCAAGGAAGCATTGAGGCCTTACTCCCTTTACGGCATGGTTGCAAACCTTAAGCATTAAAGTATATTCAACACAAGATGATAGATAGATAATCCGACAAAGTGCGATTACATCTCAATATCGATTACAACCCATGGACGAATGAGAAGATTACCCCATCAAGGTGCCGATCATGGCACCGTTGATCATGGTTTCCCTTCCGCCGGTGTCTTCCTTCTTCTCCACGAGAGGGTGCTTCCTTCGAGGTGGTTGATCTCCCGCCGGAGATCCTCCTCCTCTCTCTCTAGCTTGTGGATGGCCTTCGGTGCGAATGACTCCTCTCCTCGGTGTTGGCGACGCGTCGGGGGTATTAGGGTTGAAGATCCTTCGAGGGCAAGGAAAACGAGGACCGAACCGGTGCGCGGAAGTGGGGGCCGGGCCGGCCGGCCTGGGCCCGGCCGGCCGGGCCGGCCGCGCCCAATTCGGCCCGGTTCGGTCGCCCCTTTTGCTCCGTGGGTCCTCGTGCACTTATGTACTTTGCCCCCTCCACTTGCATGATTTTGATGCTTTGTTATCCTCGCGTCCAAGATGAAGGCTCTCTTTGCATGAAGTTTGATCTTTTACGCTTCAATCCTCGGGGGTGTTCCTCGTAGCACTTCGGTCCTCGCCACCATTGGAAGTGATTTCAGCAAGCTCATGAACACGAACAAGACTCCATGAATGCTCCTTTGAACTTGTTGCGAATCCGTCCTTTATGTCCATGTTTTCCTACATAAAAACAACACTTCCAAATGCATGCACAAAGATGAACTTGTTATATGATTAGTGTGCCTAGTGGCGGGTTAGTTCCATAATTAAATCCAAACCAAAGTGTAATGAACATGCTAGGTGCACCAAAATACACCGTCAACATCTCCCCCACACTTAGCTCTTGCTCGTCCTCGAGCAAGTACTCGTAAAAGAATTTCGTCCAAGGTGTGTAATCGTGTATCATTAATCCTCCTTCACAAGTTAGTCAATCTTTTCATCTTTAATACATAAACACAAAGTAATGATAATCAAACATAAACATGGGCGTTTAGAATTTTTACCACGTCAAGATTTACCCCACAACTCAAACCCTTCACTTGAAGTCTTCAATTTCAGCCATGCTTACTCCTTTGCTTCCATCGGAGGGTTTTTATGGTTTTTAAAACAAAAATTCCTGCAACAAGTATTAGACAAAAATCCTTTCTCCAAGTTCTCTCAAGTCACTCATATGAAGTGGCTATCCTAACCAAATTTTATAAAACTCTCACCTCCCATTAATCTCTCATATATCATGTAAAGTGGAGCTATAGGTAGGGCTAGCGCAATCAACACAAGTATTGTCAAACTAAGAACTTCCTCTAATGGTCGTTTACCTTTCAAAGCCAATGATCATGAGAATTAACCATATGTAAGGATATCAAGGATGAGAAGATTTAGAATGGTGGACATGTGCAAGGGCAAAAGAAAATTGTGACTACAAGGCACCAATGATGTCCTCGTTGTCGGATTGCACATGGTTGGAAATAGAGTAAAAGTTTCGTCTCACAATCAACGTGACACCCTTCCTTACACTTTATTATTTTTCTTTTCTTTCACTTGATCCATCCCTCTCATATCTTCATTGCTACCTCATCTTTTTCTCTTTTTCTTTTTCTTCTTTCATTCACATATGATTTTTTTTCTTTCTTTCTTTCTTTCTTTTCCATACACATACTTTTTTTTTCTTTATTTTTTTCTCTCTCTTGACAACTTTTCAAAGCTTTCAATTCTCTCTTTCCTCGCATGCATACAATCTGAAATTTTAAATAAATCATGCTAGAGACGAGACGAAACTTTGAAAATAGGTTGTGTTCAAGGAATACGATGTACAAAAGAGATGTATAGGGTTGGGTATGGAATCCAGCGATACTCATGACTTTCGTTGTGAAAGTCATGGACCGAATATATGACGAGGCTAGCAACAAAAGATAAGCACAAGGACATGATCATTGCTTGAAATTAAAACTCACCAAGAGAGAAGGGTCCTAGCCTAACTCATCGTGCTAATCACACTTATGGTGGAGCGAAAAAAATAAACTTGGCTTTGGATAGGAATTTTTTCTTACTCTCAACTTGGAAAAAGAGGTTTTGCTAACCTTTATTACAAGGGTTTTAAAACAATTTTCAGAACTGAAATCCTCCAATTTTTAGCATCGAACATAGCACAACTAACATGTGAAGCTCAAGATCGAAGTGCGGTATGGGTACTTTAAGTAGTAGCAATTCCACTAAGCACCACAGTAAACGTTTTTCAAACCACATACTTGTGTTCATATATCAAGAATCGAAGATTAAACAAACAAGTAAATAAAGATAAACAATACATAAAACACAAAGATATATATAAAGACTCTTTTTATTTGATTTTCTTGACTCAACACTAATTTAAGACACTTGCAAAAATTTTAAAACGGACTCAAAAACTAAAGACTCATTAAAACACTAAGACTCTCACACGAAGATTAAACCGAACCTAAACTTGAAGTTCAAAAGCTAAGGCTAGCGAGCTAGCTCTCCCCCACACTGAAAACATACGACGTCCTCGTCGTATCCTACAAATATCCTAAGGGGAAAACTAGATCTAGTGGTACTTCAAGCAAGTTTTGCACCACTTGCCTCTCATGTTTCCAACCATGCCGAAAAGTTTGCGCACGTTGCGGTTAAGGAACTTGTAGTCATCTTCAACTACGCGCTCCAAGTCCTCCATACGCTGCTTCATCGCTTCCATGGCTTGGAGACATTCGTCGGCCGACGTGTAGAGATCCGCGATGGATTGACGGCAAACTCGACAGCACACCGGGTGCAATCCGAAGGGGTCGTCGTCGCCATAATCTCCACCGTTGTCACCACCGTCGTCGCCACCTCCATTGTCGTTGCCTTCGCCACCGTCGTTCTTGTCGCCGTTGGGGCCTTCGGGAGTCCTTTAATTGGGCTGCTCATCCCAATCATCATCATCTCTACCGGCGGCCGCCCACGAGCTCGGACTACGATCGTCGGAGTAGTCGCTATCCCCATAATCCTTAGGCTCTGGCGACACCTCCTTGTAATCTTTGCGCTTGATGCCTTGGAGGCGTGCCGACCTTCGAACGGGTGTAGGGACCTTCTCTCCTTCGACGGGGTTGCGAGATGCAAGAGCTCCGGTCGGGACACGTCCTCCGCAACGGATACGTGCGGTCCTCTTGACGGGTAGCTTGAGCTCGCATCGCATCGCCTCCTCCATCGATGGCTTCTTGGCTTCTAGCTTCAACTCTACGCTTCTTGGAGGCACAATGGCTGCTACAAGGGTGCAACACATTGCTTGAAAGGTTTGATTCTCGAGCTCCCAATTCGGCCAAATAAATAGTCCCGAGAGGAAAGCTGCGGAAACCTTATTTTCCTTTTTTACACTTCCCTTAAAATTTTCCGACCAAACAAGGAAGTCAAAAAGGAGCAATTCGGGCGAAATTCGGCGTCATCGGGCGTCGGGCCCCTCCGGGCCGGTCCGCCCGGGCCGGCCGGCCCATCTGCCTCGGGGGCCGGCCGATCCGGGTTTTTGCACACCACCCTATTTTTTTTCTTCCTTAGCCCATGGGAAAAAGTTGGCCCGGTAAATCTTCGCGAAAAACTCCAGAAAACTAAAAGAAAAATTATTTACAGAAGTTGATGCCTTGTTTTTCGTCCTAGGCGGGACGTTCGGGCTCTTCCTCCATGGTGAAGACATCAACATGGTGAAGGGGCACGACATCGGGTTCGTAGTAAACCTTAAGCCGCTGTCCATTCACCACAAATTGATCGCCGTTTATATCCATAATGGTTACCGCTCCGTTGGAGAACACCGAATGCACAACATAAGGTCCGTCCCACTTGCTTTGCAATTTTCCCTTTCCGAAGGTTTTAAACCTCGAATTGTAGAGGAGGACCTTATCTCCTTCTTTAAATTCTTTTTTCTTCAATCTTTTATCATACCACCTTTTGATTCTCTCCTTGTATATGCTTGCGTTTTCATATGCTTTCAACCTCAACTCCTCTAGCTCGCTTATTTGAATTCTTCGTTTCACCACCGCGGCATCGAGATCAAGGTTCATCTCTTTTATCGCCCAATAGGCTTTATGTTCCAACTCAACCGGAAGGTGGCAAGCTTTTCCATAGACGAATTGATAAGGGGTCATACCTATCGGTGTTTTAAACGCCGTTCGATAAGCCCATAAAGCTCCGTCCAATTTCTTTGACCAATCCTTGCCTCCCTTTTCTATGGTCTTGTTGAGTATGCTTTTTAATTGCCGATTTGACGTCTCCGCTTGTCCGTTGGTTTGTGGGTGATAGGCCGTGGAGACCCTATGCTCAATTCCCAACTTGGACAAGCACTTTTTGAAGTTCTTTCCGGTGAAATGAGTTCCTCCATCACTTATCAAGATTCTCGGCGTACCGAAACGGGGAAAAATCACGTTCTTGATCATAGTGATGGACTCCTCTATGGAAGCTTTACGACATGGTATAGCCTCTACCCACTTGGATACATAATCAACCATAACAAGGATATACTCGAATCCAAATGAGTCCCCATGAAGTCTATGCCCCATACATCGAATATGTCAATTTGTAAGTTGTATTTCAAAGGCATAGAATTTCTTTGAGAGATGTTTCCGGTTCTTTGGCATTCGGGGCATGACGCAACATATCTTTTAGTATCTTCATGCATCTCCGGCCAATAGAATCCGCTCGACCATACTTTTGCTTCGGTTCGAAAATGGCTATAGTGTCCACCGTACTCCGCCGAGTGGCACTTCCTTAGAATCTCAACCCTCTCTTCCCTTGGCACACATCTTCTCATTACTCCATCATTGCCAAGTTTGAAGAGGTATGGTGCTTCCCAAAAATATTTCTTACTTTCGGAGATTATCTTCCTTTGAGTGTTTTTGTCTAGATGATCGAGGGGCATCTTTCGAATTGCTCGAATGATGTCGATCATCCAAGTATCTTTATCAAGCACTCTATAGAGGTGGTCATCTCTCATCTTATCTTCTATGGGCTCTTTATCATCTTGTCCACGATTCATCCTAGACAAATGATCGGCCACAACATTCTCCACCCCCTTTTTATCACGAATTTCAACATCAAACTCTTGGAGAAGAAGGATCCAACGAATCAAACGTGGTTTAGCTTCCTTCTTAGCCAAGAGATACTTGATGGCTGCGTGATCGGTGTAAACAATGACCTTCGAGTTCACGATGTAAGATCTGAATTTTTCGAAAGCGAATACCACCACTAGCAACTCTTTTTCCGTAGTGGCGTAATTTAATTGTGCCCCACTAAGAGTTTTGCTAGCGTAGTAAACGGTGTGAACTCGGCCTTCCTTTCTTTGTCCCAAGACCGCGCCTACGGCGTAGTCACTCGCGTCACACATGATCTCGAAAGGTTGGCTCCAATCCGGAGGTTGGATGATGGGAGCACTCACCAACGCATTTTTCAAGGTCCGGAATGCCGCTAGACACTTCTCATCAAAGTCGAAAGCCACATCCTTTTGAAGAAGGTGCGTTAAAGGCTTAGTGATCTTCGAGAAGTCCTTTATAAATCTTCTATAGAATCCGGCATGGCCTAGAAAGCTCCTTAAGGACTTGACATCCGTAGGAGGTGGGAGTTGCTCAACCGTCACTACCTTAGCCTTGTCCACTTCAATTCCTCTCTCGGATATAACATGTCCGAGCACTATGCCTTGCTTAACCATGAAGTGGCACTTTTCCCAATTTAAAACCAAATCTACCTCCGCACACCTTGTAAGGACCTTTTCTAAGTTTGCTAAGCAATCCATGAACGTCTTCCCGTAAACGGAAAAATCATCCATAAACACTTCAACAATCTCTTCGATGAATTCCGAAAACACGGCCATCATGCAACGTTGAAAAGAGGCCGGAGCGTTGCATAGGCCGAAGGGCATCCTCCTATATGCAAACGTTCCGTAAGGACACGTAAACGTTGTCTTATGTTGATCTTCCGGGTGAATGGGAATTTGCATGAACCCCGAGTATCCATCGAGAAAGCAAAAATAAGCATGGTTTGCTAACCTCTCGAGCATCTCGTCTATGAACGGTAGGGGGAAGTGATCTTTCTTCGTCGCTTTGTTAAGCTTACGGTAATCGATACACATCCGCCACCCGGTCACGGTTCTTTGCGGTATCAACTCGTTCTTCTCATTCTTCACCACGGTCAAACCTCCTTTCTTCGGTACACAATGTACGGGCTCACCCATTCGCTATGCGGAACCGGGTAGATGATTCCGGCATCAAGTAACTTGATAACCTCTTTCTTTACTACCTCTCGCATGGCATGGGTTAGCCTCCTTTGATGGTCCACTACGGACTTACATTGGTCTTCCATTGGTATACGATGAGTGCAAAAGGTGGGCTAATACCTTTGAGATCATTAATTGAATATCCAATCACCTTCCTATGTTTTTTTAATAAAATCAGCAACGCTTCATTTTCTTCGGGACTCAACTCGTCGCTCACAATGACTGGATAAGTTTTGTCCGGGCCCAAAAATTCATATTTTAATCCCTTGGGCAAAGGTTTAAGGTCTACCTCGGGCACTTGTGGCTCCTCGGGTTTGATTTCTCCTATGTCTTCGAATTTCTCTTCCTCCACACTACCATCATGCGGCTCTAAGCCTTTTGTTGCTTCCTCTAGTTCTTCATCTTGTTGATTACTAATTTGATTTTCCATCGCTCTTTGCAGCGGGTCTCTAAGGGTTTCAACAAAACAAAGACTATCTATCTCTTCTACTTCTTCGTCTTCGGGAGGAAAAGGTGTAAGGTGTTTAGAAGCACGAAGAAAGTTATATGTGTACTTTGTTCCGTTAAGGTTCATTGTTACTTTGCCTTCTCCGGCATCTAACATGGCATCAACCAACTTAAGAAAAGGCCTACCTAAGATTATATGATCAGAATTACTATGGTAAGCATCAATAACAAAGAAATCGGTTGGTATATAGTTTCTAGAGATTTTTACTTTCATGTTGCAAGCAATACCTAGAGGTTTGATAGTTCTACCATCTCCCATAATTAATTTCGTTGATGTTGCAGCTAAGTCTAGGTTGTGGTATTGAACTTTATCGTAAATTTTAGAAGATAGAACACTTACTTTGGCTTCGATGTCGCATAAAGCTTTGCATTCAACTCCGTTGATCTCGCAACTCAAGTGCGGCGTCATCTTCTCTTCTTCTTCGGATCCTATCGAGTAAATTTCAGCGAGGCGAGCGTATGGTGATGCTTCGGGCTTGATCCCCATGATTCTCTTCACCTCGGCAATATGTTCCGGATCCACCACGTCATCTCCAAAGAGCTTTTCAAAAATCTCACCGGTGGTTTCTAGGTCGTATGAATTTTCAGCTTTCTTCTCCGGTGGGAAATCCACTTCTAATGCTCTTGCCATTCCCTTTTGATTAGGGAACGGTCTTCTCTTGTCGAATACTTCTCCGTAATCAATAGGAACCCAATCCATTGGTTCGAACTCCCTTAGTGGCTTCGCGCTTGACATGCTTCTCTTGTTCGTCTCATTTGGCGCGGCGAAGTCGACGTTTGGTGTAGTTCTTGACTTGATGTGTTCTTGTTCAAGCTTTTCCATGATTGGTTCCTCTTTTGCGACTTCCGGGGTTGCCTCTTTAGAAAAATCAGCAAGCTTCTTCTTCCTTGAATTGAATTCCGGCTCTTCCGCAAGTCTTGTTTCCCAATCTCTTCGCATGGCGACCGCTTTACTAACTTTTTGTAGAAGTTGGGCGGCTTCCGTGAGTGTTTTCTCCATGAGATCCCCACCGCACACATTTCAACGTGTCGCATGCAACTAGGGGTTAGGGAAAAGAAAAATGTATGCAAGAGTACGTCACCGGTGAAGCCGAGTTTTGGTCCTTGTTCGATTAATTCATTAAACCTATCCCGGGCTTGGTCTATCCCTTCCTCTTCTCCTTGCATGAAAGTGATCACTTGCCTCCTTAGATGTTGAACCTTGCTAATTGGAAAGAACTTCTCGCAAAACTTCTTTGTCAACTTGTTCCAATTGCCTTCAACTTCAAAGGACGCAACCGAATACCATGTCTTTGCTTTGCCGGCAAGTGAGTAGGGAAAGAGATTCCATTTGAACCATTCATCGGGAACTCCTTCTTGACGCACCGTGTTGCATATTGTCGTGAAATCCCTTATGTGTCTATATGGGTTCTCCGTAACCATCCCTTCAAATGGGTTTTCCGCCACCATCTTGATGATCTTGGATTTAATTTCATACTTGGTCGCTTCGAGCTTCGAATCCGACTCTTGTACTTTTATGTCTTCACATCGAGGGCTAGCGTAATCCCTTAATGATTTCTCCGGTTCTTCCACAAAGTTGATTAACGAACTCCATCTAGACAATAAGATAAAAACAAAAACAAAAAAGAAACAAGTGTTTTTTCTGGATAATATGTGTTAGATATAGCAAATAAAAGATAAAATAAATTTAAAACTAAGTTAGATGCAAATCAAACGATGTAAACTAACTTGCTCCCCGGCAACGGCGCTAGAAAAAAGGGGCTTGTTGACGGATAAAAGACGTATCCCTCTACGATCCGCAAGCGTACGGACCCCACACCTTTTTCACCACGGGATTCCCAAGGTTCTTGTCAATCCGCGGAGCAAGGGGATTACAAGCGTTCGATCAACAACGACACACTAGCTACTAAAACCCTAACTACAATTATACTAGAAAACAACTAAACTACACTAGAGAGAATGATTAAGATATCAAGGTAGAAGACACTCGCCCACGGGTCTACGATACTAGAGCATGCAATCGCTTAAAGACATGAAAAACCAATCTAATCTATCGGGGTTGTGACCACGGTTTCGCCCTTTCCCTCCTCTCGTATCGTCACTACGCGAAGGTATTCATGACTAGACCTTTGATGGCCACGGCGTATTGAATGGATCCAAGGAAGCATTGAGGCCTTACTCCCTTTACGGCATGGTTGCAAACCTTAAGCATTAAAGTATATTCAACACAAGATGATAGATAGATAATCCGACAAAGTGCGATTACATCTCAATATCGATTACAACCCATGGACGAATGAGAAGATTACCCCATCAAGGTGCCGATCATGGCACCGTTGATCATGGTTTCCCTTCCGCCGGTGTCTTCCTTCTTCTCCACGAGAGGGTGCTTCCTTCGAGGTGGTTGATCTCCCGCCGGAGATCCTCCTCCTCTCTCTCTAGCTTGTGGAAGGACTTCTTGTGCGAATGACTCCTCTCCTCGGTGTTGGCGACGCGTCGGGGGTTTTAGGGTTGAAGATCCTTCGAGGGCAAGGAAAACGGGACCGAACCGGTGCGGAAGTGGGCTGGGCCGGCCGGCCTGGGCCGGCCGGCCCGAGCCCGGGCTCGCCCCGGTTCGGTCGCCCCTTTTGCTCCGTGGGTCCTCGTGCACTTATGTACTTTGCCCCCTCCACTTGCATGATTTTGATGCTGTTATCCTCGCGTCCAAGATGAAGGCTCTCTTTGCATGAAGTTTGATCTTTTACGCTTCAATCCTCGGGGGTGTTCCTCGTAGCACTTCGGTCCTCGCCACCATTGGAAGTGATTTCAGCAAGCTCATGAACACGAACAAGACTCCATGAATGCTCCTTTGAACTTGTTGCGAATCCGTCCTTTATGTCCATGTTTTCCTACATAAACACAACACTTCCAAATGCATGCACAAAGATGAACTTGTTATATGATTAGTGTGCCTAGTGGCGGGTTAGTTCCATAATCAAATCCAAACCAAAGTGTAATGAACATGCTAGGTGCACCAAAATACACCGTCAACAAGCGCTCACGGAGTGATGGGACCACGTGCGATGGATGAGCAGCCGGCTCGCATGCGATGGCCCACGGAGACGTCAAGTTCGAGTTGGAAGCGGACTCGAGCTCGAAGTCGGCGTGATGGTTGAAGAGCAAAATTTCGCCGAACTTGCCGGCGAGTTCGCCTGTGACAACTTCAGGGAGCATCACGAAGCCGGTCTTTGGGTTGGGCGGCATGGTGAGGCGGCGCTGGAAAGATCCCGCGCCGTCGGCGGTGCGGCACCCGGGCGCCGAACACGAAGGTGTCGCCGCGGTTGAAGGCGACGGTTGGCTTGAAGTAGACGGGAGCCGTCGAGTTCGCCATGTGATCTCGGGCAAGAGCCCCTACCGGCGCGCCGGTGTCGGTGTTTTAGACCGGCAACCTACTAAGGGGAGTACCCGAAGTAGATGAATGTGGCCTCGCCGAGATCGGTAACTCGAAGGAAGAGACGCGCGACACACAATTTAGACAGGTTCGGGCCGCGAGGTGCGTAATACCCTACGTCCTGTATGCTGCGTAGCTCTGGATTGATTGGGCACGATTACAAGATGGTGTAATTGTGCACCGTGAGATGAGATTGGATGCTAGAGAAGGGTCCCTGCCCTCGCCTTATATAGTCCGGGAGGCAGGGTTACAAGTCGGAGTAGGGAGAGAGTACTAGTCGAGTACGTCTAGGAGTCTTCCATACAGTGCGGAACATGTACAGCTTCCTAATCGAGTACTTCTCCTCTGTAGTCCTTGTGCTCCACGCCAACAGGTGCCGTGTAGCGCAAGCCGGGTAGTCCCAGGGGCCCACCGAGTAGTCGGTCCTGGTACCCACCGAGGTAGTGGGCCCAGGGAGGTCCATACGACAGTAACCAATTTCCTGTTGTCCTGTTGCTCTCTAATCTTGATATCCACAACAAATCAACAAAGGCATTGTTTCTCGGAAGCTCTAGCAAAATACACGTAAGTGCATTTTCCCGGAGGTTCCAGGGAAAAACCAGAGGTTCCGGGGTCTAGGCAGAAGTTGGCAGAAATTAATTGAGTTTGTTGTGCAGGCCTATTCACCCCCCTCTAGGCCACATGCATTGATCCTTTCAATTGGTATCAAAGCAGGTTATCCTTGCAAACACTTAACCGTGTGAGGATATGGCAAGTGGTGAGTACAATCAAGAAGAAGAGGAGTTTGAAGACATAACAAGTGAGGTTGATGGTGATGCCTCGGAGGTTGGTAACACATCAGCCCAAGAAAAGTTTGACAAGCTCAACAAAATCGTGAAGGAAAGCTCCAAGGAAAACAGCAAGAAAAGCAAGAAAGAAGATAAGAAGAAAGAGAAAGAAGAAGAAAAGAATAAAGAGGACAGCAAGCAAGAAAACAAGAAGAAGAGGAAGAAGAAGGAAAAGAAGAGAAGAGAACACCTTCACCATCTCCATCACCATGTTCATCATCCTCATCATCGTCTTCATCGAGTGAGAATGGAGATGGGGATGATGAGTACTATGGCACAAGAATTTCAAGAGAACAATCAAGCCCAAGGCCAAGTCAAAGAATGACTATAGAAGCGTATCATGTAACTATGATTCTTTGGATACCAAACCCAAGGATGATGTGACTATACCCGTTGGCAAGTTACCCTAATTTGATGGGACTAACTTTGCTAAGTGGAAGGATATGATGAAAGCTTATCTAACTGGCTTGAGCTTGGAATTGTGGAATATTGTGTGTGTAGGTTTTGATGAGCCCTAAGACTTTGGAAACCTCACACCACGTGATCGTCGCAACATTAGGAGGAATGCTCAAGCTACAAGCATACTTCTTAGTGCCTTGAATGCCCAAGAGTACAATCGTGTTAGTGGACTAGAGATTGCAAAGGAGATTTGGGACATCCTCCACATTGCTCATGAGGGAGTTGACAAGGTCAAGAAATCCAAGATCAACATATTGAGGGCTGAACTCAATAGATTCACTATCTTTGATGGAGAAGGGCCACCAGAGATGTTTGATAGGTTGATGGTCATAGTTGGAAAGATAAGAGGCTTAGGTGGTGATGAGTTGGATGACCACTTTGTTGTGAAGGTGATGTTGGAGGCCTTTGCTCTAAGAAATCCTACTCTAGTCACATTGATTAGAGAGAATAAGAGATTTAAGGAGTTCTCTCCAAATGATGTTCTTGGGAGAATTCTCACTCACGACCTTATGGACAAGGAAATCCAACATAGAAAAAAGATTGGTGAGCTAGAAGCTAAGTTGAACAACTTGAAGGTCAAAGAGGTTGCTCTCCATTCTAACAAGTCAAGCAAGCCTACTACTTCATCCAAGAACTCTACTCCATCCAAGCCCTCTAAGTCAAAATCAAAGAAGGTGGAAGTAGAGAGCTCTACAAGTGAGTCAAGTGAAGATGAAGATGAAAGCTCTCGTGTTGAGATTGGGGATATGGCTTTATTCATGAAGACATATAAAAGAGGTTTGAAGAAGCAAGGTTACAAGTTTGCCAAGAGGAAGTTCCCTAACAAGAAAAAGAGAACTTGCTACAATTGTGGAAGCACCGAGCACTTCATTGCGGATTGCCCTAATAAGAAGAGAGAAAACAAGAATGACAAGGGCAAGGGAAGTTACAAGAAAGATCAAAAACCACATCACAAGAGAATGAATTATAGTGGAGAAGTTCATATTGGTCATGAATGGAATTCCGGAGATGAGAGCTCTAGTGAAGAAGAAGGGAAGAAGGTTGCAACTGTGGCTATCAAGAAGCTTCCTTCTACCTCAAGGTTGTTCAACAACTTGACCGATGATGAAGAGAGCCCATCCATTCATTGCTTCATGGCCAAGGGTGAGAAGGTAAAAATCAGCTCAAAACCCTCTCCTCCATCTAGTGACGAGTCGGAAATGGACTCTAGTGATGAATCTAGTGATGAAGAAGTAAACCAACTTGTTAGTGATATGGATAAGTAATCTAGAGATTTTATGGCTAAGCTAGTAGTAGAACTAGAGAAAGCCCAAGATATTCTTACATCTGAAAGAAGTGAACTTGAGGCTTTGCGTTTGGAAGTTAGCCAAGCGGAGAGTGTCATAGCTACTCTCAAGGAAGACCTTGCTGCCTCTCAAGCTCAACGTAATTCTCTCAAGTCGAGGAATGAAGAGCTTGAGGAGCAATATAGTCTCCTTTGGAGTAGCACCTCACATCCTTCGAAGGTAAAAGGTGATCCTAGTGCTTCTACTAGTAAGGGCTGTGATAGGTGCTGCAATATTGATCTTAAATCTTATGCCACTAACCTTGCTAACATGGAAGCTATGAAGAAAGAAATTGCTAGGTTAAACTCAATCATAGCTAGAGGATGCATGAGTGAAGGGAATGAAAAAGGAAAGTTCTCCAAGAGGAAGATGTTGGAGAAAAGTGAGAAACCAGGTTTTGGCTATGTTGAAGGTGGCAAGACCAATGAAAGAAAGATCATCAAGGAAAAGGAATGTCTTGAATTCAAGAGTACTGGGTTTCTGTTTACCCAGACCCCAGAGGTTCCGAGCTCAAAGCCCGAAGGTTCCGGAGTCTGGAAGCCTCGAGCCACACAGACAAGAGAACCCGGAGGTTCTGGGAAAACTCTCGGAGGTTCCGGGGTCTGTAAGGACAGTACCAAGAAGAAAGGCAAGGTTTGGCACCAACATGTCTCCAAGACATCTAACACTCGTCTGCAGGTCCAGAATCATCCTATCATGCCTAGGAGGAATTTGTCCCTCAACAAGAACAAGGCTCATGCATCTAGAGATATACCCCCTAGCTATGTGTTGAGACGCAACAATCTTGGTAAATTTGTTGCCACGTATGTTGGAAATGAGTCCAACATATATGTGAAAAGGTCACTATGGGTTCCTAAAGTTTTGGTTGCTAACGTGGAAGGCGCCAAGTTAAATTGGGGACCTAAAAGAAGGAACTAAATTGTTTTGTAGGCATACTCCTCCGGTGGATCAAGTTGGGTGCTTGATAGCGGATGTACACATCATATGACCGGAGAAAGGAGTATGTTCTCATCCTACCTCCATTTGGAAGGACCAAAAAAAACTATTGCTTATGGAGGGGATACAAAAGGAGAAGTCATCGGTGTAAGTGATATCCATATCTCTAAAAAATATTCAATTACAAATGTTCTTCATGTTGATCCGTTGGGTTACAATCTATTATCGGTTTCACAACTTAGTGAGATTAGTTTTGATTGTCACTTTTCAGATAAAGGTGTGTCCATCATAAGAAGGGAGGATTCCTCATGTTGGCATGAGGAACTTGGCCAAACTTTTGAAGGATGAACACATCCTTGGACTAACAAATGTACACTTCGAGAAAGATAGGATATGCAAAGCATGCCAAGCCGGAAACAAAGTGGGAGCACCTCACCCACCAAATAGCATCCTCACACCTCAAGCCCGTTGGAGCTCATTCACATGGATCTATTTGGACCGGTGGCCTACATAGGTATTTGTGGTGACAAATATGGCTTGGTTATTGTTGATGATTATTCTCGCTTCACGTGGGTGTTCTTTGTGTTTGATAAAAGTGAGGTACAAGAAAAAGTGAAGACCTTCATAAGAAGAGCACAAAGGGAATTCGAACTACCTATCAAGAAAGTAAGAAGTGACAATGGCTCGGAATTCCAGAACACTAATGTTGAAGAGTTTCTTGATGAAGAGGGCATCAAGCATGAATTTTTAGCTCCTTATACCCCTCAACAAAATGGGGTGGTTGAGAGGAAGAATCGAACTCTTATTGAGATGGCAAGAACCATGTTGGACGAGTACAAGACTCAAGACATCTTTTGGGCCGAAGCTATCAACACGGCTTGCCATGCCATCAACCATCTCTATCTTCACAAGTTTCACAAGAAGACTTCCTATGAGCTTATCACCGGTAAAAAGCCTAAGGTGTCATACTTTAGAGTGTTTGGGTGCAAATGTTTCATTCTCAACAAGAGGCCCCGAACATCTAAGTTAGCACCAAAGGTGGACGAAGGTTTTCTTCTTTGCTATGGTCCTAATGAACATGCATATCGAGTCTTCAATCTAACCACCAGAAGGATTGAAGTCATGGTAGATTTGACCTTTGATGAATCTAATGGCTCTCAAATGGAGCAAGTTGACTTAAATGTTGTAGGTAATGAGAAGCCATCTTGTGAAGCAATCAAGTAATTGACCATAGGTGATGTTAGACCAGTTGAAGCACAAGACGAAGATGAAGAACTCCAAGCTTCAACACCACTCGAAGGGCCACAGGTCACCGGTTCTGCAGAAGAGCAGACTCCGGAGGTTCCGAGGAATTCCCCGGAGGTTCCGGGAAATGCTGCTGGAACCCAACCTCTGGGAAAATCTCCGAAGGTTCCTGGGTCTGGAAGTTCAGTACCACAAGACACTGAGAACCAGCAAATAGATCAGCAAGAGGGTGCTCAAGCAAGTACATTTGAGCCTCAAGCTGATGAATATGATGAAGACCAACCTCTACACAACCTCTTGGACCATCACATCCCCGTGTACATCAATTCATACAACGGGATCACCCCCGTTGACAATATCCTTGTGAGCATAAGGAGAGGGGTAACAACACGATCTTGTCTTAAGAATTTTTGTGCATTTTACTTGTTTGTTTCCTCTCTTGAACCTATCAAGGTAGAGCAAGCTCTTGAGGATCCGGATTGGGTGGTGTCCATGCAAGAGGAGTTGAACAACTTTGAAAGAAATCAAGTGTGGGAGTTGGTGGAAAGACCAAAGACAAACATCATTGGCACCAAATGGGTCTTTCGAAACAAGCAAGATGAGTTTGGGATTGTGATTAGGAACAAAGCAAGATTGGTTGCTCAAGGGTACACTCAAGTTAAAGAACTTGACTTTGGAGAAACATATGCACCAGTAGCAAGACTTGAAGCAATTCAGTTTTTTACTCGCTTTCGCTGCCCATCATGACTTCAAGCTATATCAAATGGATGTTAAGAGTGCATTTCTCAATGGACCACTCTCCAAAGAAGTCTATGTTAAGCAACCATAGAGTTGTGAAGATCCCAAGCATCCTAATCATGTGTACAAACTCCGTAAGGCGCTCTATGGTCTCATGCAAGCACCAAGAGCATGGTATGAATGCCTTAAGGATTTCTTGCTCAAGCAAGGCTTTGAGATAGGCAAAGCCGATGCTACTCTCTTTACTAGAAAAGTTGATGGTCATATCTTTGTGTGCCAAATATGTGTCGATGACATAATATTTGGTAGTACTAATGAAACTTTTTGTGAAGAGTTTAGTAGGGTGACGACAAAGAGGTTTGAAATGTCCATGATGGGTGAGCTCAAGTTCCTTCTTGGATTTCAAATCAAACAAGCAAAGGAAGGGATGTTCATATGTCAAACCAAGTACACAAGGGATATGCTTAAGAAGTTTGACATGGACAAGGCAAAGCCCATCAAGACTCCAATGCCCACCAATGGACACTTGGACCTTAATGAAGAAGGGAAATACGTGGACCAAAAGGTATACCACTTCATGATCGGCTCTCTTCTTTACTTATGTGCATGTAGACCGGATATTATGCTTAGTGTGTGCATGTGTGCTAGATTTCAAGCTAACCCGAAAGAGTGTCATCTTATGGCCGTAAAGAAAATCTTGAGATATCTAGTGCATACCTCTAACCTTGGGTGGTGGTATCCTAAGGGCTCCACTTTCGATCTACTTGGCTATTCGGATTCCGATTATGCCGGTTGCAAGGTAGATAGAAAGAGTACATCAGGGACTTGCCAATTCCTTGGTAGGTCTCTTGTGTCTTGGAGCTCTGAAAAGCAAAACTCAATAGCCCTTTCCACCGCTGAGGTCGAGTATGTTGCACCCAGCGCTTGTTGTGCTCAATTACTTAGGATGAAGCAAACCTTAAAAGATTACGGATGTCACTTTACCCATATCCCACTTTTGTGTGACAATGAAAGTGCCATAAAGCTTGCAAACAACCCTGTCAGTCACTCTTGTATAAAACATATAGACATCCATCATCACTTCTTGAGAGACCACGAAACCAATTGAGATATCACTCTAAGTCATGTGAGCACCGAAAAACAACCAGCCGATATCTTCACTAAGCCTCTCGACGAGTCAAGGTTTTGCAGTTTAAGGAATGAGCTAAATATTCTTGATTCTCGTTGTGTGGTTTGATATGTAGCACATCTTGATTGATATGATGCCTTGCTGAAAATCTTTTGAAAAAATTTAACACATGTGTTTCAAAATGAGTTTTATGCCCCAACTTGTTCTAAAAGGCTATAGTTGTGTGTTGGATGTTTCTTTTCTAGACAATTAGGACAAGGAGTCCATGACCTAAGGATTAAATCTAGTCAAAGTACCCAAATCCTTGAAGAACAACAAGCTCTCTGTCATCTGGCTTCAGTCTCCAGAGGTTCTGGGTATGGACCCCAGAGGTTCTGGACCTTTATCTGTTCAAGCTATCAGGTTCAACATCAGTGTGCACAACGCGGAGGCTCCGGGTATGGACCCCGGAGGCTCCGGACTTTAAGCGGTTGACAGTCAACTAGGAGTTGAAAAGGGATCTAAATGGAATATTCCCTGACCTTATCATTTACCCTGCGTAACTTCCATTCCAACCCTATCCATTCACCACAGTAGATCTCGATCTATCGTTCCCCTCCACTTGCCTCTCTCTCTTCCGCTTGTGCACCACCTCCATCCTCTGTCATGCACCGCCGCTGCCGCCGCCGTCCTTGCCTCCGGTCGCCGGACGTCATCTGGGTGCGGCTCGCATCTCTCGTTCGTGAAGAAGATCAAGTAGGGGAAGGCGCTCGGGTCGGGCTGTATCTGCATCCACTGTCACCGCCGCCCGTGAACGAGGAAGAAGACCAAGCAGGAGTCGTGCTCTTCATCTTCAACATTTCTTCCTCCTCCTTGGTGTCTCGACGAAATGCTTATGTGAAGCAGGAGCTCCGGCCATTGCACTCGAGATCCAATCTAGAAGGCTAACTCCAGCACCACTAGAGAGGGCCTCTGGGCTACGTCCTTGGTGTCAAAAGCTTCACAAGCATCTTCATGCTCCTCCTCCAGTCTCTAATCCAAGGTAAAACCTTAACCCTAGATCTATTGGTTCATCTTTGATTCCCATGTTCTAGGAGCCAAACCTAGTATAAATATTCTTCTAGATGCTTTCCAGTGCAATTGGTTTAAATACATTGTGGTAGAATTCAGTTGAAAGTTGAATCAGACGTCACAATTCAGAAATTGCATGCAGTCCGGAGGTTCCGGGACAATCCCCAGATGTTCCTGGCTCTGGAACAATAGAAGCTCTGAAATTGCATGCAGTCCGGAGGTTCCGGGATTTTCCCCAGAGGTTTCGGGCGCTGCAACAACAGCAGCAATGACCCTGATTCAAAGTTCAAATGAATAGTACCATAATTGTAACTAAGTCATTTCATCATCCTTATTTTCATCTGCCTCTCAAATCATTCCAATCCTTCCACATCTCTGAGCCTCTTTTCATTTCTTCACCTCTGTTCAGATGTCTGGAGACTCCTCCAGGAGAAGGGACAAGAGAAGCATTCCCTATGAAGATTTAGAGGGTGAAGAGTCTTACA
Organism: Cenchrus americanus; assembly: GCA_947561735.1. Taxonomy (NCBI): domain Eukaryota; kingdom Viridiplantae; phylum Streptophyta; class Magnoliopsida; order Poales; family Poaceae; genus Cenchrus; species Cenchrus americanus. Next base: position 37,214,416 of record OX387242.1, on the reverse strand, counting down.
ACATTCCTGTCAGGCAGGTTGCTCCCAAGAAATCAACACCCAAAAGAGGCAGAGGATCAGGCAGCATTTCTGGGGGCAGATGGTCTTTGACAGGACAACATGTTGAGGATAATGGTGGCAGAGAGGGCAAGACCATCCTTATTGAGGTCAATACAGCAGTGAGGCTTAGTGAGATTGACTCATCCTATCTAGTGCACTATCCACTCTTTCCAAAGAAGAGGCCTCCCACCAAATATGATAGTTCCCTGCAGCTAGAATATCAAAGTTATGAAGGGACATCAGTTCAGGTCAAGCTTGCTAGGGAAGAAAATCCCTATTCTCAACCCAAGCATGCAGGCATTGACAAGAGGTTTTGGTCTCTATTCCACTATTCCTTCTACTCATTTGTGTGTTTGAGCAAGCCAAGGATCAGAAAGATGCAATGGGTGGACTGGCAGCATTTTGAGAACTTTGACAAGCCTGAAGTGGAAGAGGTGCTTGAGGTGGTTGACAAGTTTCAGATGAAGGACCTAATGGGATTCAAGTATGACTGGAATGTTGAGATCATAACTCAGTTTCATGCCACTTTCTACTATGACAACCATGCAGATATCATTCATTGGATGACAGAAGGGGTGCATTACAAGATTGACTTTGTGACTTTTACCAGGCTGCTAGGATTTGGTAAAACAGACAGGGAAAGGGACACTATCAATATTGAGAATCACTTGAAGAACCATCAAATTGCATATGCTTATTTCTTAGGCTCAGGGCACCAATCTAGGGCTGAAACCTGTGTATTATGTGTTGAACAACTTACTCAGGCAGACCATATACACCAAGGGTGGCAGTGACTCCACTTCTCTTAGGAGCTTTGCCCCCAATCTGATTGCTAGAATGCTCCCTAGTGCTACCCCATTTTCTGTGAGTAAATTCATTTGGTATGATCTGATCACAGCATGGACAATGGAGTAGACAACTTCCCATATGCACCTTATGTCATGTGCATTATTGAGCTAGTGACTGGCTACATCTTCAAGGACTGTGAGCACTGTTCTTATCAAGTCAAGCAGTGGCAGCACCAGAAGACAGAGGCAGCAGTCCAGGCCTGTCTTGACTCAGCCAACAAATCTGCCCAAAAGCATGCTGCTCATGATGATGAAGCTGGCCCTAGTAGGCCCAAGAAGAAGGAGTCCACTTTCAAGAAGATGAAAGAACTGATCAGGCACTCCCTCTCCATGTGCACCTACTCAGCCACTCAGGCTTATGAGGCAAGAAAGGAAATAAACAGGCTGCTGTCCCACAATGGCCTTGCTACTCAGACCATCCCTCCTCCTCCTATCTTCTTTGATGACTTCTCTTCCAGTGAAGAATAAGCCCCACAGCATGTATCCAGTGAAGATGAGGAGCCCCTCAGTGCCAAGCTTCAGAAAATGAAGACCAAGACCAAGGCCACACCTAGAGGCATCACGAAGGGTGTTAAGAGTGTTGTTGGCCGCGGCAAGCGCCCTACAACTGATGAAGATGAAGATATTGGCTTCGAGGACTCCAGTGAGGAGTGGACTGAGTGATGTTGCTCAAGTCATAAAGACCATATTCCTCTCTTCCTTTCTTTCCTTTTTGTTAACATGTTGACAAAGGGGGATAAGGAAGATTGTGATGTACTTTTGGGGCTTTGCTTTTGTGAGTTGAAGCTGTCTTGCTTTTATTTTTCTGTCAGCTAAACTCATTTGGTCTGTAATATGTATGTGGTACTCTGTTGGTTGCCTATGTTGGAAACTTAGATTAGGTTATGGACAAGTAGGGGATTTGAAAACTTTAAAACTCTGTGATGTTGTAATAGGACTAGATTTGCTTGCCATGCTATCTTAATTCTAGTTCCTATTTAGTTGTGATATTTCTTGCCTGTGTTGATTGTTAAGACTGGTTGCTGCCAGAGTCTGAAGGTTCTGGGATTTTTCCCAGAGGTTCCGGGGTCTGGACCAGAACCCGGAGGTTCCAGATTTTTTTCCCGGACATTCCGGGGTCTGGGCACAACCAGTCTCCTGATTGAATCTTTTATGGCATACGCATCACGTTTATGTGTTACACCTTTCTTTGCACCCCACGATGAGTTGAATACACTACAGTTGCTACACATGCTCATAATGTATGTCTACATGTCTTAATGGGACATTCCCTCTCTATTCAAAAAGAGAAAGGCATACATCACTACGTGAAAAACTGCCTTTGGTAATGGGCGTAGATCGCCTTTGGTAACGGGCAATGCGCCCATTACCGATCAAGTGTTACAAATAAGCCAAGAAAGGTAACGGTCAGATGCCCGTTACTGATAAGACATATTCGTAACGGGCATCAAACAACGACTGTTACCACAACTAGTCACCGATCACGTGAAATGGCTGTTTCTCTGGGCCCACATGGAACTTTGGTAATGGGCATGGAACAGAGCCCGTTACTGTTAAATTAACATCAGAGACGCATTCTGTGAACCGGCATCTCCACTGTCTCGACGAAATGAGACGCATTTGTTTCTACGCGCATCTGCTTTCTCTCTATTAAAGGAGACGCTTGCTGTCAACCTGCGTCTCCTATATCTCGATCAACGGCCAGGTCCTGGGGTCCACCGGTCAGGATTGGTCACGACCTTTTATACTTCCCGTTACATTGTGGACATTTTTGTAATGGGCTTTCCGAATGAAGCCCGTTACTTACTGATCAGTGTTTGTAACGATCTTTAATTAACGCCCGTTATAGATACGGCGACCATCCCTACAGTAACCTGCCCGGTTGCCGGCGGCATCCCGGAACCGGCCCGAGATTTGGCGGCCACCGGGGGCGCATCCTGGAACCAGCCAGGATATGGCAGCCACCACGAGCAAGGAGACATCACAAACACATTCTCACATCACGGATATTGGCAAAGCAAGATAAAATTTATAGACAAGCTATCTAGGATCACATCAAGTTTCAAGTTAGTCTCATCGGGGCTTGTTTGGATGGAGTCATGAGAAAACGGTCGAACCGGGCGATATCGACCCCAACCAAGCAAGCAAAGCGGGTTTCTCGGGCAACAACACCCGACTAAAGAAGACCGAATGAGTTTCAAGTTTCTGGTCACAATAAACTCACGGTGCACCACTGTAGAACTTGCCCTTTCGGTCGATGGTCTCCTTAAGAATGTACTCGCACAACATCTCCCGGACACGCTTTACATCTTCTGTGCAAACATCTACGGGAGGTTTGAAATCCTGCAAAATAAAATCATTTATGAGAATACAAGTAGAAATCATTTTCTAAAATCAGATGGATAATATGAGCAGAGACAAGGTTGAGCATTATTATCTACTTACAACAGCCTTCTTGATCTCAGGTATGTCATCGAGTAGTCTTAACATATGGAATGCCACATGGAATCCACACAAAGAGGACCCCCGTGGCTGCTGAGCACATTGCATCGAACAAAATGACAAGTTAATGCAGTACCAAATAGGTAAGAAGGGACCATAAAAAAACCTCGGTCTTACAAAGAGATTTATTTTGTGCTTGAGTGTGGCTTTTGGCTTTTTTTCTTTCCTTTCGTCACTCTGTCCTGTGCATCACCAAAGGCCCTGCCTGATCAGCAATACCAATTAGAAACACTAAGAGATTGATTTTTTGTGAACAAAAAGTATTGTACCAAAGGCCCTGCATGGTCAACAATACCAATTAGAAACACTAAGAGATTGAATTTTTGTGAACAAAACCTACAAGAAACTGACCAGTTCAAAACATTTTGGAGATCTGGGAACTTTAGCGGGGGATGTTGTTTAGCAGAATCTAGATACCAAACCTCTTTGAACTTTATACAGATGATCACTGTTACCCAGTGGCTAGTGAAGTAGGCACCCACCACGTAGTAGTTGTTCATCATTGCATTTGAGATTGCTTTGCCGATTTGCCGAGAACGCTGAGAAATATTTGTTGAAGTAAACAAATCTGGATCTAAAAACCCAACACTAATCTGCTTCTCCACAGCCTTGTCCATCATTTTCCTAAAAAATCAAATTGTTAGCATGCATGAACTTTGCGGTCAAAATTAAAGAAATATCTTTTTAGGTTTTAAAGGACTTACAATGTCCACAACCTCATGAAGGTAACATCCAGAGAAGCCAGGGTTATAAGGTTAAACACGCTACTGAATTCAATGTTTAACATTAAAGCACCACAACCACCTTTAAAGTAGTCTTGATCCACCTTTGCTGGAAAGGCAAGTTTATCCTTATTGTGTTCCATGACATAAGCATGCAACTTGGCACAATTTGGTCCAGCAGCCTTTACATTTGCTTCTGACAACATAGGTGCACCAGGCTTGTATTTTGGTCGGTCCTGTTCTGTCCCATTAACATAGTTAAGAATCTCATCTTTAGGCAGAGGTTTCCTGGCATGGTTCCCCTTCTGTAGTGGAGATTGTCTGGGCTCCTCCTGTTGCAGAGGCTGCTGTACTTGTTGCATCCGTCGCTAGGGGGAGATTGCTGCGCTCCTCCTCCTGCTGGAGAGGCTGTTGTTTCGTCTGTTGCTTATCCTCATGTTGCAACTGCTGCTTAGGCGTAGTTTGCCTGGGCTCCTCCTGCTGTTGTCGACGCTCCTGCTGCTGGAGAGGCTACTGTTTCATCTGTTGATTATCCTCAAGTTGTTGTTGCTGCTTAGGCGATGTTTGCCTAGGCTCCTCCTCTAGTTGTTGTCGACGCTCCTGCTGCGTAGTTTTGCTGATCTACTGCTGCTGCTGCTATTGAGCCTTCTCTTGCGACACCGAGCCTGCAGAGCACCTCCATTTGATGTCGTACCCCTACTACCGTTGCGGCTTCAGGGTTGGGATGTCTCGTCATGGGTGGTATAATGATCTTGTCTCTTGGCCATTGGATCCTTTGAACGAGAGCCGCAGCCTAGGGTTGCTACGTCACCCCCATCAATTGGTAAAGGAAGAGGGTATTGACTCGTATTGGCCCACACATAAGTAGGTTGCACCACAACATACCCATCCTGCACCGGTACTGAATGGCAAGCCTTTTGAGATGGAAAGACTTTCGCTAGTGCGAGCTCCACGGTGCCATCTAAAAGGCTACACACGATTGGCTCTGTCAGCTTATCTATTGTGTCCAGCATAGGTGATCGACTATCATTGTACACTTCATTCGCTTCGTCACCGTTGGCATTCCAATGATCTTGCTCTCTGCCATCTTCCTCCCTGACATGCACATGTTCTTCCTCGCTGTCATGCCCATCTTCTTCCACAATGCCATCCATATCTTCTTCCTCGCTGCTACTGACACGCGCTGGTAATTGGGAAGGAAGAAGTGCATTTTTGGGTATGTTGATGCCTGATAGTCTTAGAGCATGGACAATTGATTTAAATGTTTTGTCTGCCTTCACATCATGAGCACCAGACCTCTTGTTCCTCTTCTTCCTGTACATTCCAGCGAACTCTTCACCAAACCCTTTACCCCAGCCAAGTGAACTAGACACGCCTCGGACCCGACCTCGATGCTCTGGAGTCTCAAGTGCTGCGGTGAGGATATCATCCTCCCTAACCCCAGAGAAAGAACCATCACTACCCTGAGCTGCAAGTGTTTTCACCCTTTTTGCCACCCCCACCACCGCAGGGTTACTGAATGTTATGCCCCCGCTTCCTTCACTAGTATTCTTCTTCTTCTTCCCTACCCTTGCCCGCAGATAAGGTCTCGAACGTCCAGGAAATTGGTCCCAAGGGTTATGTTTTTCTTCGGCGGCGAGCTTTGCATCCTCCTCCTCCCACTCTTTCTTTTACCATGATAACCTTTTCTGCCCGTCTTGTGTGGCTTATTATGCAATGCGCTCTTTTGTTTCATCTCCTGACTCAATTGCTGAAATAAAGGAGAATTGGTTTCCTACATAAACATGTCCCAGTCTTGTTGCTGCAAAAAGGCATGCTTCACAAAGGGAGTCTCCTCTTCACTCACATATTTTTTTCTTAAATGGGCCTTGAACCGCCGTTGCAAGCTTCCAATCTGTGATATAGCTGCCTTAATTGCCTTCTTGCGAACAGATTCTTCCAGATTGGCTGGGTAATCTAGCTTTTCCTCTAAAACTATAAACATATGGTCCTTTCCAATTGGTGAGAGATCATCAACCGCCTTGTTTATTGACACCCTCTCCCGAGCAATGAGACCATAGACCAATACAAAATCTATCCCTCGCAGCATCTGAGGTAGGCCAAAAATTGGCATCAAGTCCAGTTGCAGTCAACTTGTCTTCTGGCTATTTGGTTTGTGTCTTTGACCCGCGGGATCGAGTACTACTCGCAGCAGTCTGTGCTGAGTGACCCTGTGAAGAAGGTTCACCGACGATGGGCTGTGATGATTGTCACACCCGACTTTCCGAAGAAAACCAAGTGCAAACCTATATGCATGCCAGGATCAAGTTTCATGCATATAGTGACATAAAAGTGAATACAGAAATAGTATCACGTAAGAAAAAGAAAGATTATCAGAGATTTATGCTTAATCCTGGAAACGAAGGCTCCAAACATCACAGGCAATCGACTGGGGGTTGCGTACGCCTAGCACCAGCAACATCTTCATGGCAGCTTCCTCGTTCTGAGCAACATTGTTTATAGCAAGGGTGAGCACTTGTCGTACTCAACAAGTGTGGGAAAAAGAATGAATGCAAAGGCTTTATAGTGGACTGGGCTATAAGCATTTAAGCAATTTTAGTTGGTCAAGTTTTATTAGCACCTAATTACTAATAAAGTATAAGTTTATACCAACCCACATTAAGCATAAGATAAGAGGTACGCTTATGGCACATGGCAAGCATAACCAGAGAACACGATTTAAGTCCATCTTCAAGTTCGGTTATCATGTGAGGGTCCGGGCCGCTCTTGACCGTGAGCATGGCTAATCGATTAGTTTTACACTCTGTAGAGGTTGTACATCTTTACCCACAAGTCGCGTAAAAACTCCGAAGAGTTTTGCACCCAACCACGCCGTGCAAAAGTAGGCACAATACCACACTACCGAGGTGTGGCTGCATAGGGACGCTACGAGGCCTTTACAAAGAGTCCTCCCGTGCGTATTAGTCCATAGTAGTATGTCATAGAGGCTATCTTTTGTACCACACTTCTATTACGGACGGTCAGCCATAGAGTCTTCCGTTCCAACACCGCTCCGGAATAGAAGAGCCATAAAAGCATTCCTCCGTCCCCAACCTACTATGCGAGTAATAACCACACAAAGACTTCCCTAATTACTCAGCCAAGACAAGAGCCATATAGTCCTTGTGGTTGCACTGTTGTCCTGGGTGGCTCTCCATGTTCCGATTAAACATATGGTCTTGTATAAAGCAATCAAAGATGTAACGTAAAGGTATAACATGATTCATCATTGTTGTTCACTAAAAGCACCATAACCCAGGTATAGCAACTAAGCATAGCTACCCAACATAAATGTAAACCCAGGTTAACAAGGAATGACAACCAAGACTAGGATAAACCTTAATAGGAACCCATCAAAATTAATGCAAGCAAAGCAATGAGTGATTAAGTATAATTCTTAGGACAAAAGATTAAGGACACACTTGCCTTTAACCAAAGTAGTTGCTCAAAATGTCTTCACCTCTTGCTCTTCAAAGCTTCTCGAATGACGTTCACTCTAAGCGTATCAATCATCGGCCACAAACATACACAAAGCAAACAAACAAGCATACTAAGAACAAAGCACCAATCAAAAGAAAGCTTTAAAAGAACGCACTAAAGAATAGAATCGATTATGTGGATCACTAAAGAACACAAAGGATGCTTGGAAGGGAAAGGATTGGTTAGCTTTAAAGAGATGGTTGCAGAAGATTGAGCAAGAACCGGAAAGATCACACTTAGATTGAGCTGAGAAAAGAACATCTAACGAACGTTTTGCATATATGAGAGAACAAGGCTATGAGCTAGGTTCATTTTAATTAACAAAACAAATATAAAGGATATTTTAGAAATAAAATACCCTATGTTGACATTAATGCAATATTAAACTTTATTTACGAAACCGGTGTAAAGAACTAGTCAAGTTTTATTAATAAAAAATCATATATGAATTTAACCGATTGAACATTTAATTTAGAAAAACTAAACTAGATGAACAATCTAAACGAAACTTTGTAATTCAAGTAGATCATATTATTATTAAAAACATTAAGGTATTGACATTAATCAAATTAATATTTATTATAAAAGCCGATGTAAAAGCCTAATCAGATTTTAATTAGAAAAGATTAATTAACTATTAAACAAATTAACATTTGATTTACGAAAACCGAGATAAATATCTAATTAACTTTTATTTACAGAAACAAGTGATAGAAATATTAATCAAATTAAATTTGCTTATGAAAAACGATGTATAGATCTATTTTGCTTTTATTTATAAAAGGCATGTATAACTAGACATTAATCAAAATTAATATTAATTTTATTTTCAGAGAACAAAACATGGTGAAAACACACCACTAACGTGTGCTTTACATTATTATGGACCTAACGCAACTTGAACGGATTAAATCGGAGCTAAAACGAAGATTTGATGAGCAAAACAAGGTTACAGGGACCTAGTCGTGATTAACAATAGATTTGGAGGGGTAGCAGAAAAGATTTGCAAGAAATAATAAACAGTGCTCGGGAAAAGGATAAAACTCAGGGTTATATCTATAAAAGTGCTCTGTTGGATCTATGTGCGAAGGGTGGGATTTTTCCAAGGGGTTATGAGCAAAGGTTGCAAGACACATGAAAGAGTATAAGGATTACTAAAAAGGGCAGGGACTTAGATGCAAACCGGCCTTATCTTCAACCTCCAGACAGAACGGACATGAGCTTCTCACGAACATGAACGTGCTCCTGATGCATCGAATCGGCAGGGCTGCGATTCCCTCAATCTACTCAAGTTTTCTTTTAAAAAATAAAACGGGTTGCCCACGGTTTACCATATTTGATACGGAAATTACTTGTAGTTTATAGACGCTCCCATTCGTCGACGGTGTCTAAATTTATTTTTGGTAGCATGCATAGATCAATATTCTTTTCTTTTTTTGAATCTTTTATTATCGACCGTGACGATCCCATTCTTTTCAAAGAAAGTTACCGGCCAATATTTGTATACAAACTGATTACTTAAATCTATATATACAATTGCACTTTTGCAAAAAAAAAGCGACAACGCTAGCTAGTGCACAAAGTAGATGATTTAATTTGTAGTCGTAACCCATAGTGTGAAAACACCAGACTAGCTCATGAACGTTCACATGCTCGATATTCATGGTTCTCAAGCCCAACACTTTTTCTTTTTCTGGTTCGAATAGGATTCGGTAACTAAATTGCCTAGTACATAACACAATTATTTAGAGTCAGATGAAAAATCAATCAATAATTGTGTTATCTACTAGCCAATTGAGTACAATAATGCTATAACTACTTAGTATGCATTCTATTTTTTCTAGAATTGGGTAAGACACAAAACGGAGAGAGTAGATTGAGGGAATCGCAGGGACGTGCTCACCATCGGTGGAGACGGACGGATGTGGCCGGATTTGCAGGTCAACCGCCGGCGGGTCTTTGCGGTTCGGCTCTCTAGCAGGCGGCGCGAGCAGCTGCGGGCGCGGGGCGGCGGCGGCGGCGCGCGGTTGCAGCAAGGGCGGCGCGCACGGGGAGCGGGGGCTAGGGCGGCGGCGGCTCGGCCACCCCTTTTATGGGGCATGCGCGCGGCGGAGGCGTTGCCCATGCGGCGATGCAGTGCGGGCCCAGATGGCCCCCTGCACGGGCCTGTGGCGGCGGAGCGGGTTGGGTCGGGCCTCTGGCTCGGCCCAATCCGGTAGGGTAGATTTTCTTTTTTTTCGAATTTATTTTTAATGCGAAAACAAATTCCAGAAAAGTCTAGAAATTGTTTAAAGGCACGAAAAATACTCGAAAAATCACAAAAATTCCAGAAAAATTTCTAGAGATAGATTATGACATGAACAATCCAAATAAAGCATTTGGTGCTAATGAAAAAGATTTTAGAGCCTTCTAATAAATAGAAATAGCTCAAGAAAAATGAGAATAAATTCCAGAAAAATCCGGAAAATTCTCGGGAGAGTTTGGACAGCTTCTAAACGCATTTTTGAAACCTTTTTGCACTCAAGAACCACTAGAAGCTTTGGCATGAATGCAACACACGTAACTTTTATTTAATTTAGAAAATCAAACAATGAATTTTCCTATACTATATTCCCTTTAAAGAAAATAAATGTAGGAAAAATTTTAAAATTATGAGAAAATCGTTATTTAATTATTCTTTCTATTCACATCCTGAAATTGAAAATTTCAGGGTGTGACAATGATGCACTGGAGGTAGAGGAGTCTGTTGTTGTGGGAGACTGCATAGATGATATGTCACGTTTGTCAGTAGAGCAACATAAGCAAGACTGAAAATCTAAACTTAATTCTTATTAGATAAATTCGTTTTCTCTAACAGGCAAAATAGCTGATACAGTCGTAAATAAAATCAGCATAGACATACATATTTCATATTTTACTTAATTAGCATACAGGGATAGGTGCTAACCATTTTGACAGGGACACAACAATATGCTTATATATCAAAGCAGAGAATAAATTCCTTTAACCGGTTCCTTGTCCAACTTGAGCAGCGATAGATTGTGTGTCCAATAGATACATGCAACAGGAGAATAAAGCAATGGTCATGACATTATATATGACAGTAGTGAAACAACACTCACAACACATCATGACACCAACAATAACAATATATATGACAGTAGTGAAACAATTAACACTCACAACGAAGCATAAGACAGTCTAGTTATCACTACATTCAAAGCATAGCAGAATTAAAGTATGCTAACATCCTTTATGCTTTTCATGAATTTACAGTGCAAAAATTATAGCACTAGGAACATGAAAATGAATTTCAATATTTTATATAACTTCATCTGTTAGCAACAATTTATTCAAAACAGACTTGGAGCAACAAAAGCCATCCATCAAATCCATATTCAATCAATTGAAGATGAACTATTAAGGCATGTCTCCCTAATCCACCTTGACATGAATATATAGCAGATTGGGTGGACTACATTATAAACCACTGCGATGCAATTCCCAATGACATTTTGTGGCCATCAGAATTAAAGTATGCTAACAGGTCCAAAGCATAACTGTCGATCTGAGCATAGCAGAATTAAAGTATATGCTAACAGGTCCAAAGCATAACTGTCGATCTGGTACATTCAGAGCATAGCAGAATTAAAGTATGCTAACATCCTCGATGCTTTTCATGAATTTACAGTGCAAAAATTGTAGCACCAGGAACATGAAAATGAATTTCAATAGTTCATATAACTACATCTGTTAGCAACAATTTATTCACATAGACTTGGGGCAACAAAATCCATCAATCAAAACCACAGTCAATCAATTAAAGATGAACTATCTAGGCATGTCTCCCTAATTAATCCACATTGACATGAATATATAGCAGATCGATTTTGGTGGCCGATGAGAGAGCGGGCGTTGGGGTTTCAAGCAGGACTAACCTCTGTCGCGAATGAAGTAGTTGTTCTCGTGATGGTCGAAGGGGAAGGATCCACGGCGGCTCGTGGCCTGAGGCGGCCGGCCGGCTCGTCGTCGTGGCTGGGGACGACGTCGATGGATCTGCGTCAACCATCTTTAGGTTGGTCGGACGTACGCCCGCACGCCAGTAACCGCATCCTCATCACCGTCGTCACGCGGGGTTGCGGCGGGGAGAGAGCGGCGAAGGTGAGCGGGGCGACTGGCGGCGGCGGTGGGGATAATGCGGGTGTTGTGGATCTGTCTAGCGAGGAGCCGAATATGAACGGCGCGTGTAACTGTGTTTAATGAAACTTACTGGCGTGCCATTGACGGCTCTGTGCAGCAAATGGAATTTCATGTGCACTATAGTAAATATAGGTGGGAAATTTTGAGCAGCCCGCGCACGGTTCGCCTGCTAACGCTGACGAGTGGACCAGTGTCATGGGCGATGATGGTCAGTGAACCCGGATCGCCTTTGTTGGGAGTTGGGTCAGCGGTTATCTTTTTTATATTGGCTGTTGTTGACGGTTAATAGTTATATCAAAGTTCGTTTAGACTTGCAAGCGGACAAGTCTAACGTTGTAGTCAAGGGACCCTTCTTCCCTCGAGTGGTGAACCCAAGGTATCGAATCCGTGGAACAAACGTGTGACGCAAAAGATGATCTAGTAAAGCCAAGCAACTTCAATCTTCGATAAAGAGAAACCCTAATGCATCTAGATAAAGAACACGAAACTAATCTAATCTACTAAAGACCAGAGATAACAAAGAAAGATAGGGTAGATAAACCGATCTAGAGAGATCGAGTTAAGCCTTTCGTTGAAGTTCCAAGCAAGAGAAGAAATAGCAAATCGAATCTTATTAGAAGCCTCTTTAAATCGTGGTTTCCCGTCCGACTCCGAAAACGCCCGCCTTTCGGAACCCCCGTTCGTCACAACGTATCCCTACTCATGCGGGTAGTCTAGGGCGAGTCCAAGGACAAGTCGAGTTCTTTCGGAAGATCCGGCGTGTACCTCTAGCCACCGCGGCTACAAGAACACCCTATGTAATCTATCTCGAGAATAGATCTAGAATAAGCAAAGCCGATCGAAAAACGAAATCATCGAAGAAACTCTTGATCGCTAGAAATAGATTCAACTTGATAATTCAACTAATACAATGATAAATAAACAAGATCACCACCGGGATCCTACCTTGATCTTGCTACTAGCTCCGGGAACTCCGACGTGGTCTTCCGTGCAAGGTTCCCACGTCGGCTAGGGAGACCCTAGTAACCTAGCTCGACCCTCTCCTCTCCGGGATGGTCTCCCTCTCTTCTCTGCTCCTCGGCGGCCGATGACGAATTGGATGATGGGTGTCTCTCGACCCCGGGGCTATAAATAGCCCGAATGGCGGCTAGGTCAAAGGAGGAGGCAAATGGGCCCTGGACTGGGCTGGGCCGGCCGTCCTGGGCCCATCCAGGCCCAGCCCGCGACCTCCTTTGCGTGGTGTTAGTTCCCGAGCTTCCTGGATCCTTCCCCCTTCTGCATGTAGGCCTTTTTCGTCAGTTTCTCTCCGAATTGGACATAGCTCCTTGCCTTGCAAGATTCGGCACTTTTCTGGTTAGGTCCTCGGAGTTTGTCATCTTCTCGGGTCAAGTCCCTGACTTCTTGGAGTTAAGTTTGCTTCGTTACATGACTTGTACGGGGCTTCAAGGTCTTGTCACAAGGTGCTTGATGAACTTATCCCGAAAGTCTTGCTTTCAATACTAAATCCCTGCATAAACACTAAACTCCAAATCCGACATGCACAAGTGAAATTATTATACCACGGGGGTTAGTACCAATAGATAGGGTATAAAACTTATGCCAACACCAAAGGTAAACTCATGGCTAGGTTGATGGATTTTCACCATCAACAGCTCCCCCATGCTTAAACCTTGCTCGTCCTCGAGTAAGCCTTCGATGGATATCATTGTTGCCCATCAATGTTTAAACCTTGCAGTTGATCATACATGAGAAAGCATAATGCTCTCAAAATTTTAATTCGTTAAAGTTCCATAATGTACTAGCCTTCATCTCTACGGAGGGTAGATTCTTAATTAAGCTTATCCCACAAGTATTAACATGCTCCCAGAATTTTAAATAGATCTCAGAAATTTTGAAAATAAAGGACTAGATGAAAAAGAGCTAAACCAAGTTCACAAATTTAAATCATCTTGCATATTGCTCAAGAGCTCTCATCTCATCTTGACTCTCAAGCCTATATATTCTACTCATTTCCCTCTCATAACATATATGTGTGGTAGGCTTTATATGGAGCTTTGGGAAAGTTTAGTCCTACCAAGATATTATAAATGAGATGTTGTCAAAACAAGACAAGCTTCTCATGGTCTTACCGAGACTCGTCAAAAAGGTCATTGGAAAATAATATTATATCAAGGAGGGGAAAGAGAAAATACACACACTTGAGATAGGTGGACATGTGCAAATGGCAAAGAATGATCCCGAGGCACAAAGGAAGTCCTCGTTATCAGATTGCACATGGTTGGAAAATTGAGTATGGATATTTTAATCTTGAAGTCTTAAAATTCCTAATGCACTTTAGAGAACCGGGGAGTTCACTTTATTTTTATTTTTACACATACTCATATTTTTTCTTTTTCTCATATTTCTCTTTCTTTCTTTCTTTCTTTTTCTTATTATTTTTTATTTCTTTTTTCTTTCTCATAAATTTTTTATTTGCTCCCCTTTGAACTCTAAAATTGCATCGTACCTACCTCCTCCCCCATGCTTAGACGTTTGCTCATCCTCAAGCAAAGAGGTGATAAATAAGGTAGGTACCGGAAATATTTTTTTCTTGGAGAGATACTTGAATTCTTCAATGTTGGCACCGTCTTGCGATCTTCCTTGAATTGATGATCCATTCTCAACAATAGGTTGTGGTCAAGGAGGTAATCACAAAAGATGATATTTGGTTTTAAGGGTGGATATCCGACGAGGTTTGTGAGATCTCCAATGTGGGGATACACAATGCACGGATAAAAGGCTAGCAAAAATATAGATACGCAAAAACGGAATGACCAGCTTCTTAGTCTCGAGCCAGAGAAATCATGGCCTGCAATAACTCACTCAAAAATAAATCTTGTACACTAAGGTTTATGCACTCAAATATATATAAGGCTCTGGATAGGTTGAGCAACACACAAGTGATATTCATGACAAGGCTAGCGATATTTTTGGGCATAAAAACCATCTTTAATCTATCTATAACTTGAGAGCACATAAAACACTATGGGTCTTTATTTTAATCATAACCTCCGCTAAAGATTAACCTAGCATTTAAATAAATTCAGATTCATATTTTAAGAGAGCACTAGCTTTAACATGCATAAATCAATTGCAAAGATAAACAAAGCGGCAATTATAATCATATATCATCATGGCACAAATTTTGTAACTTTTCCAATGGTGCAATCAAGGTGGTGCATTTATTAATGATGAAATCAAGCTGAAATGCAAATTGAAATAAACTAACACACTTGCTGAAATTTAAATGAAAACTGAAAATACTACGCAAACACAAGTTAGCACAAGCTGAAAATTACAGAAAAAGGGAAAAGAAAAGAAAACTAAAGTTCCTCCTTCTTCCTAATCCTCCGCCGGTGGTCGGTGTTGATAATCTTAATAGTTGTACCCTTGCTCGTAGTAGGGTTGGACATCCCCTCCAACGAATTGATCCGGCTGCACTAGGTGAAGGCGTCCAAGCTCATAGGCAATATTTGCATTGCCCTCACCAAGTTGAGCCGCGTTGTTTTGGATGGCTGCGACGATTTGCTTATTTCTCGCAACATACCCTCCAATTATGGCCATGCTTTGTTGTGGTTGGGGATATTGAGCGTAGGGCTCCGCGAAGGTTACGTTGGGCACCACATAATTTGGTGGGGGTACCGGTGCACCCCCCCCCCCCATGCTTGCATTTGTGGCCCTCCGTAATAACTTGGCGGTGTAGGGATCCCACCGAAAGGTGGCACAACATTGGGTTGTGCACTACCCTCTTGTGTGGAGGAGGATCCCTCCTCTACGATTCTTCTTCTTTTATTTTTCTTTGGCGGTGTTGGGGAATTCAGGAAAACCCGTCACCCTCGAAACGTTAAGTCTGACAAAGTTCTCGAGACATGTTTTTTAGGGGCAGGGAATTCACGATTTTCGGAAGCCTGGAACCTGTGAAGCCTCGGATTCGCAAATGTGCGAAGTTCGGGAATCTTGATTCGGTGAAGAAATGGGGTCACGAACATGCGGAAGCCCGGAACCTCGAGCTGTCGATGGCGCGAACTTCGGAGGACGGCCGATTCGAGAATTCGTCGAGGACCCAGATCGGGAGTCACGCGCGAAGACATGCACGAACCGATGAAGAAGCGAAGGCCGATTCGGGAATCTGTCGAGGACCCAGTTCGGGAATCACGCGTGATGACATTCACGAACCGGCGGAGAAGCAAAGTCAAAGTTGTTGTCCCAAAAAGTCCGGGTTTAGAGTGTGAACTAGTGGCAGATTTGTAAATATGTTGGACGAAAAAGACATTCTTGTATGCGTTCACACTAGGAATATTCTCTCGAGGGCCGAGGGTGTTTTCGGCATGTAAAAGTCCCTTCATCTCCCTATAAAAGGGGACGCAAGGGCACGTGTAAACGGATTCGGACTTTTCACGGTCTCTTTGCGCTCTCACTTCGTACTTAAACGTGTTTAGAACTCTCTCTCGTATTAGGGTTGTCAACCGAACTTTTCGGGTAACCCCCCAACATTGGCGCCCACCGTGTTTCAGCCGAAAAGAAACTCACGATGCCACCTCAGAAGAAATCCAAGAAGAACGTTCCAGCACAGGCAAACCGAGACGATCACCATTCTACCCAAGGGAATGAAACCTCTTTCGTTCCTGAATCTTCGAACACAACAGACAAAGAACGGAGAGAAAAGCTCGAAGCTCTTATGAAGGCAAGAGCAGAACAGACAGCTCACACCCAAGAACAACTCCGCCGAACAAAGCAAGATTTTGAGAATGTGGATGATGATGATGACACCATAGACGAGAGAGTTAGCGATGGTTCAAGGCAAAAGATACGGCGGCTACGAGAAAGACAAAGAAAAGTTCGCGGCTCGGTTGCAAGCGAAGAGGAAAATCTCGCGAAAAGCTAGAGCGTCGAACAAAGCAAAAGAGCAGATAGAAGCAATACGAGAAAGAAATTGATGAAATGAAAGAACAAGAGAACGAGTTCCCGTGGCAAGAGTCACCGCATCGAACCCCGGGCCCGCAAGAGAATCTCCGAAAGAAAACTTCTTCGCGGGAAACGGAGTCTCACACTTCGTGGATTACGAATCGCCCGTGCGTCAATCGGCCGCAAACAAGCACCTTGGCCGCCGAAGTTTAAGCTTGTCTCTCTCCCCAAATACAACGGCTTCGGAAACTCCGGGCGGTTTCTCATGAGATACGAATCAACCGTGAATTCGGCGGGGAGGGGATGATGTTGCACCGGCCAAATCCTTCATCATAGCTTGTGAAGGACCCGTATTGAATTGGTACTCACCGCCGCCTCCACATTCGGTCTACAAAGTGGGTAGATCTCAAGACAAAGTTCATGCAAGCGTTTCAGATGTTCCACGACACAACAACGAAGCCTCAGATTTGTATAACTGTAAGCGAAGGACAGAGAACCACTGCGGAACTTCGTGAGAAGGTTCATGCAACAAAGGTCTCAAATCCCCGAAGCTGATGACAAAACAACGATCAACGCACTGATCAAGGGTCTCACCCCAGGGCCTACAGCGTCGCATCTCACAAGAAAGAAACCCAAGACAGTTGAGGAACTCTTTCACGAATTGGAGGAGTACATTTTGTCAGATGATGACCATCGCAGAAGAGTGGCCGAGCGGAACGAGGCAAGACAAGGCAACAGAGACATGACGTGGAGGGCACCACCCCAACATCCGCGAAATGTCAATAACGTCGGAAACTCGCAACCTGAACAGGGCAGCAGGCCAAGCACCAGGGGAGGGTTCAACCCCAGAGGAAGGGGGAGAGGCAGAGGACCCCCAGCACTCACGAACCACAACCCGAAAGATCCTTACTTCTATTGCCAGTATCATGGAAGGGGCCACAGCACCGAAGGGTGCCCGAAACAAAGGAGAACATGGCAAGAATTCAAGCAAGAGAAAGCACCGATGAGCATCGCATCCTCAATGCTAGGCCGGTTTCGCCCGAATTTTTGGCGGCCTCAATTCGCGAACCCACGATCAAGTTCTATCCCGGTTCGAAGAATTCCAAAGCAACCACGGTCAACGTGGCAGCCATCGCGGCAGCTTTTTTTCCTCGGTCACAAGCGATCCGGGCAATTCAACAACCGTAACCCATTCGGGAAATCCTGCCGCCACCTCCGAAAAGTTCATCAAGGCCTCAGTCAAGTTCGGGACCTCAGAACTCCAAAGCATTGCCATCGTTCGGAACCATCATGCCAATAACGGGCGGGTCAGCCATGGGATTCGAGACCAAGAAGCAAAGAAACAATTGTTTCAGGTCTATGAACACTATCATCAATGACGGCCCAGTTGCACGGCTGGAATGGGCAAAGGTGCCAATCACCTTCACAAAAGAAGATTTCAGGCTGAAATCCACGATTCACAATGACGCTATGGTCATTGCAGTGAACATAGCTGGATGGGTCATAGGAAAAGTTCTAGTTGACAACGGGAGTTCGGCGGATATCCTGTTCTTGAAAACTTTCGAAAAGATGAATCCGAGTCAAGCACATGTTGGACCCACCAGAGTACCCGCTGCAGGGGTTCGGAGGAAAGCCCATCAAGCCGGTTGGAAAAATATCACTCCCGGTCTCTTTCGGAGATCTTGAGAATGCCAGAACGGAGAGTCTCACTTTCGATGTAGTTGACATTTACCACCCATACCTCGCGATTTTCGGCAGAGGTTTCATGAACAAGTTTGATGCTGTCATACGGCAGCAGTTCTTATGCATGAAGATGCCGCGCCCAAAGGGGTCATCACGATTTTCGGCAATCAGCAAGAGGCCAGAAACATAGAAAAAGGCCACACGCCCGGCCAAACGAACGTGTACCAGCTGAAAGCAGCGACGAGAGGAAGGAAACCTACGAAGAGCCCAAACGAGACAAGGAAAAAAATGAGATAGCCGCCGAGGGTGAAACAAAGAAAGTGTATCTGGATGACATGCCCGATAGAGCAGTCATAATAGGGGCCAATCTCAGCGCCGAAGAGGACAAGGAACTTGTACAATTTCTGAACAGAAATAAGGATGTTTTCGCATGGTCAGCTAAGGACCTGCAAGGTGTTGACAGGGATATCATCGAACATGCCCTGGAAACAGATGAAAAAATACCACCCAAGAAGCAAAAACTTCGGAAAATGTCTGAGGAAAAGGTCAAAGCGATCGAAGCGAGAAGTTCAGAGATTACAGGATGCACAGGTAATCAGAGAAGTCAAGTACCCAGTCTGGCTAGCCAACACTGTGCCAGTCAAGAAAAAAATGGAAAGTGGAGAATGTGTGTGGACTTCACCGATTTGAACAAGGCATGCAAGAAAGACGATTTTCCCTTGGAAAGGGTAGACAAAATCGTGGATGATGCAGCCAATAGTGAGATGCTCTCGCTCCTGGACATGTTCTCTGGGTATCATCAGATCAGGGTTCGTAGAGAGGACGAGGAGAAAACAAGTTTCATCACTCCCTTCGGAACATTTTGCTTCGTAAGATTGCCAGAGGGGCTGAAGAACGCGGGATGTACATTTTTGAGAATGATAGCAATAGTACTGCACCAGCAGATTCGAAGAAACATCTTGGCATATGTGGATGACATAGTTGTCAAAAGTGTTCAGAGGAAAGACCATATCAGTGACCTGGCGGAAACATTTGCAAACATGAGGGTAGCGAATTTGAAGCTAAATCCAGAAAAATGTGTGTTCGGCATTCACAAGGGGAAAGTTCTTGGATGCCTAGTTTCAACGAAAGGCATATAGGCAAATCCTGACAAAATTAAGGCTCTAGTGGAAATGCAAGATCCAGTCTCAGTGAAAGATGTTCAGAAGCTGACAGGGAGAGTAGCTGCCCTCAACAGATTCATTCCCAGAGCCGCAGAAAGAAGCTTACCGTTCTTCCAAGTCCTCAGAAGTGCTAAGAATTTCCAGTGGTCTGAACCTCAGAAGCGGGCCTTTCGCGAACTGAAGGATTACTTGTCCACCATGACCAAACTTTGTCCTCCTGAACCAAAATCGCCACTTCTGCTGTATGTGTCCGCATCAAATTCGGCAAAGAAGCGTAGTGCTAGTGCGGGGAAAAAGATGAAGAAGGAAAGCTCAGACAAATTCTTGTATACTTTGCTTCTGAAGCATTGTCTGGTTCCAAGATCTTCTATTCCGAAAGCTGGAAAAAATCGCATATGCGGTCATCATGGCAGCAAGGAAGCTAAGGCATTACTTTGAGGGTCACGGAATAAGAGTCATCACCAACCAGCCCGCCGAATGACTTGTTCGCAAATAGAGAAGCATCCACCCGAATCATCAAGTGGGGTGCTGAGCTTTCTGAGTATGTGGTAGACTTCGAGAGAAGAAGTGCAATAAAATCGCAAGTTCTGGCAGATTTTGTCGTGGACTGGACTTCACCCACTCAGAACCTCGAGGAAGATACACCCGAACCTTGGATAGTGCAGTGTGACGGGGCCTGGTGTTACAAGGGAGTTGGAATTTCGGTCGTTGTAACGTCCCCGATGGGCGTGGTCATAAGATACGCGGCGCGCTCGTATTCGCGAACAATGAGCATTCCACGAACAACACAATGGATTACGAAGCTCTACTGTTGGAATTAAGAAAAATGAGAGCCTTGGGGCGGCAGACCTTCATAATCAGAACGGATTCGAAAGTGATCCAAGAACATATCGAGAAAGAAAGCGAGGCCAGGAATCCGGCTCTCATGAAATATCTCGAAAAAGTCAGAGAAATGGAAAAACACTTCAAAGGGTATTCAGTCCAGCATATCCCAAGGGATGACAACAATGAGGCAGACAAACTAGCGAAAGCGGCAGCCAGAAATCAAGAGCTACCCCCGGATGTGTTCTTCGAAATCATCAGAGAGCCCTCCATCAAGGATTCGAGGGCCAAAATCGTGAATGTAGTAGAGACTCCGATTGGAGAGCGAGAAATCATGGCTTATCCGAGAGGACACTACGAACCACAAGATGCACTACTAGAAAAGTGTTTATCAGTGACGATTTGCTCGTGACGCTGCAAACTTTGGTCACAGAATGGTACGTATTCCATGACGAAATGTCCATTTTCGTCATAAGTTGCATGTGATGATGAAATAGGTGAAAGAATAATGACAAAAATATAATTTACGTCACAAAACAGATTGAGGAGATCGTCATAGATTATGTTTTGGTATGGCATATAGTAATGATGAAACCTAGTGGTCACAGATTAGATTGGATATCGTCATAATTTATTAGAATCATTTGGCACAACTAATGAAGAATCAAATTGGTCACAAATTAGTAGTGCACTAACGACGTGGGATGTGTCTGCCACAAGGCCCATGATCGTGTGGCCCATCATCTTGTTTAATGTGTCGGCCCATTTTTTAATTGTGTTAAACAAAAACAAAAGGCTGTCCCGGAGTATCGAACTAGGGACCTTGTGATACAAAGGAAGGAGCTCTACCACTACGCTATGTGGTCGTTCATGTTGTAAGTATACTCGTTTTTTTATTTGTCACTTTATTAATGAATAATGGGCCTTTACCGCATGGATCGAAGTTGGGCTAATAACGTTGATCGCGTTTAGCCCTTCGTAGCGATCACGCCCGGTGTCGTCACGTCCGGGTTTCTATTGTGTCGTGATTGTGATCGTCGCCTCTAAATCGTCTCTCCGGCGGCAGCGAGCCTCCGGGTTATCCAGGGTAGATTATCTTGGTGACACACAATGACATGTGTGAGACATGTATGCTTCGGTGGGGAAGTGCATCATCACTTTCTCGAATCACTTGAAACTTTTTTGACAACATGTTGTACCAAAAGGAGGAGCTCCAGCAACATTTCAGATTTTTTAAGCAAGGTTACGAGTTTTTAACATTTATTTCTTATTAAATCAACAAATGTTTACAATAATAGGCAAACTTGGTCGAAAATTCCGAAACTTCACCCAAGATCTTAGATTGCATCCACTAGCATCCAAAAAAAGTTTCACACGATTTCAAGCAACTTGTACTACACGTCCCACATAAGGATGAACATCTCTTCGTGACTCACAATGACATGTGTCAGACATGTATGCTTCAGTGAGGAAGTGCATCATCATTTTCTCAGAAACACTTGAAAGTTTTTTGACAACATACCGTACCAAAAGGAGGAGCTCCAGCAAAATTTCAGATTTTTTAAGCAAGGTTACAAGTTTTTTACATTTATTCCTTATTAAATCAACAAATATTTACAAATAATAGGCAAACTTGGTCAGAAAATTCTGAACCTTCACCCAACATCTTAGATTGCATCCACTAGCATCCAAAAAAAGTTTCACACGATTTCAAGCAACTTGTACTACACGTCCCACATAAGGATGAACATCTCTTGGTGACTCACAATGACATGTGTCGGACATGTATGCTTCGGTGAGGAAGTGCATCATCACTTTCTCGAAACACTTGAAACTTTTTGGACAACATACCGTACCAAAAGGAGGAGCTCCAGCAACATTTCAGATTTTTTGAGAAAGGTTACAAGTTTTTTTACATTTATTCCTTATTAAATCAACAAATATATACAATAATAGGCAAACTTGGTCGAAAATTCGAAACATCGCCCAACATCTTAGATTGCATCCATTAGCATCCAGAAAAAGTTTCACACGATTTCAAGCAACTTGTACTACACGTCCCACATAAGGATGAACATCTCTTGGTGACTCACAATGACATGTGTCGGACATGTATGCTTCAGTGAGGAAGTGCATCATCACTTTCACAGAAACACTTGAAACTTTTTTGAAAACATACCGTACCAAAAGGAGGAGCTCCAGCAAAATTTCAGATTTTTTAAGCAAGATTACAAGTTTTTTACATTTATTCCTTATTAAATCAACAAATATTTACAATAATAGGCAAACTTGGTCGAAAATTCCGAAACTTCACCCAACATCTTAGATTGCATCCACTAGCATCCAAAAAACGTTTCACACGATTTCAAGCAACTTGTACTACACGTCCCACATAAGGATGAACATCTCTTGGTGACTCACAATGACGTGTGTCGGACATGTATGCTTCGGTGAGGAAGTGCATCATCACTTTCTCGAAACACTTGAAACTTTTTGGACAACATACCGTACCAAAAGGAGGAGCTCCAGCAACATTTCAGATTTTTTGAGAAAGGTTACAAGTTTTTTTTACATTTATTCCTTATTAAATCAACTAATATATACAATAATAGGCAAACTTGGTTAGAAAATTCTGAAACTTCGCCCAACATCTTAGATTGCATCCATTAGCATCCAAAAAAAGTTTCACACGATTTCAAGCAACTTGTACTACACGTCCCACATAAGGATGAACATCTCTTGGTGACTCACAATGACATGTGTCGACATGTATGCTTCGGTGAGGAAGTGCGTCACACTTTCTCGAAACACTTGAAACTTTTTTGACAACATACCGTACCAAAAGGAGGAGCTCCAGCAAAATTTCAGATTTTTTAAGCAAGGTTACAAGTTTTTTTACATTTATTCCTTATTAAATCAACAAATATTTACAATAATAGGCAAACTTAGTCGGAAAATTCCGAAACTTCGCCCAACATCTTAGATTGCATCCATTGTTTATAGCAGCTTTACAATGTGAATTTCCCAACTTTTTGAAATTTTCAAATTTAAACAGTTCAATCTAATTCGAATGGGGAAGCGAGCAAAACAATAGTTGTAGATGTAGATAAGTTGCACACCTATTATATTGACAACCTTTTCATTTCAAATCATTTTTTATATCTTAGAACTCAGTACATTTATATCATCAAAAGAAAAATAAATGTAAAATGTGCAAAATAGGCTCTAAGAGCCATAAGAACGAAAAAGGCCCATTCAGCCCAAATGGCCCAACATTTTTAAAATATAAATAACAAAATTGTATTTACAGTCTCTATTCTATCCAATAACTTCATATAATATAGAATACATCATAATTAAGGGGATTTTAAAATATAAATAACAAAATTGTATTTACGACGTCTCTATTCTTTCCTATTATTTTTACCTTTCCCCTCCCCTCTTTTTTTTTCTTTTTTTCTTTTCCCTCCTATTTTCCTTTTCCATTTCCTCCTTCCTTCTCATTTTTCGTTTTTTAATTTCTCCTACCTCTCCACCGCAAGCCTATCCATTTGCAACCGGCGTTGGCTACCACCGCAAAAGAAAAAAACAAGGAACACACTCCGCCGCCACCGATTCGATCTGGTCGCCTCTGATTCGAGCTCGCCGCCTCCAATCCACCTCGCCTGCACCCTCACCAGCCACCTGCACTGGGAGGCAGCCCCCATCCCCCACCCCCCTCACGCAGCACAGCAACACCGGGAGGCGGCCCGCCCGTACCTACGCCGCACAACCGTCAAGCTCGCCGGCCGGCCATGGATGAGAGGCGGCCGGCCGGATCCGCGCCGCACCACCGTCGAGCCGGGGCTCTTCCAATCCACAACTTTCGGCGCATTTTCCAATCCACAATCCCTCCTTCGGATCTCGCGACCACCATCTTGGGGCTCTCCTCGGATCGATCTTCTACCCTCATCCCACCGTCCGGATTCTCCTCGGATCTCACGCCCACCATCTTCGACGCCTCTCCCGACGTGAGCACAAAGACACCACCGAAACCGGACGATGGCTCTTTGGTTCCTCCTTCCGGTCCACCGGCCTCCCTCCTCTCTCTCAAACTCCTCCTTAGATCACTACCACGCCGGCGAGAGTACTACCCACCGGCGTCGCCGCCGCGGCGGAGCGGATGTATTCGCGGCGGGAGGGGGAAAGGGAGTGGGTGCCCCGGTTCGTGCCGGTCGTCGTGGCCGCCAACATCACGATGTTCGTCGCCACCATGTACGTCAACAACCGCCCCGCCCACGCCGCTCCGGCTTGCCGCGGCGGCGCCGGCGCCGGCTCCGCGTCGCCCGCGTGTTCCTCCACCGCTTCTCCTTCCGGCCGCTCGCCAAGAACCCGCTCCTCGGCCCATCGTCCGCGACGTAAGCGTTTCTCTTCGATTCATCGTTACACATCACCATTCGCCCAAATGCGAAGCTTCTTCCATGGTTACCGATCAATCTACTAGCTAGTTAGATGGATTGCTTAGAACGAGGGCATCGTGTCAAATCATAACCGACTTGACTCTATCCTATCCTATCTCTCGAATCTCTAATTATCTCCCCATTCGGTTCGGACCAGCCGTACCAATTATCGCTTGTATACGCGTTTTGATTTTCCCTTTCCCGCAGTCGCGAAGCCGGGCGCCCTTGTGTGGGACAAAGTTGTGCACGAGCACCGGGGATGGAGGCTCCCCGATGTGCATCCGGGCCGCACGTCGGCGTTGTCCACCGCTAGACAACTTGCTCGGCCTCGTGCTCATCGGACTCGGACTTGAGCAACAATTTGGATATGGTACGCATCGTCGTAGGAACAAACAACTCGTCCAACGCACGCGCACCGTATCCGAGTGGTCCGAATATGCATTCCCGTTTTCCTTGCGAGTTAGAATCGCCATCTTCTACATTGTTTCGGTGTTGGAGGCGGCGTGCTTTCATCTCTCGTTCATCGGGAACAACATCTCCTGTTGGTGCTTCCGGCGCTCGTTCGGACTCCTTGGAGCCATGCTATCGGAGCTCTTCACCAACTGGACCATCTACTCAAACAAGGTGCATTTCTCCCCTACTCGGCCTCGCAATGGGATCGGTGTATACCCGATGCGGTTTCTATGTTTGCTCTTATGTATGATCTTATATTCGGCTTCCCTATATCTATAATTCTCGTATGGTCTTGGCTTCCAATTTATTCCACATAATCCTTGAATATGAACGAGTTGTATGCCCGTATCCGATTCAATCCCGTATCTAAATATGTAAAATAACTAGTAATACCTATGCATACCTCTTGGGGATAAACTAGTATGTCTTAAATCTTGGTTGATACACAATTTTAGATTTCGGAATGCATTTGTTTCTTCTTCTCACATAATGTTCTAGTGACAAATAATTAGATGATAGTTTGGATAAGTAAATGAACCTGTGAACAACCATTGCCCCGTATGTGTATTCCTTTTTGTGTCATATACTTGTCCTTTCCTTGTAGTGTTAGCGGTTCGCAGCATATCTAATTTGCAATATCTAATTAGTTTACTCATGCAATTTCTTGTTAGTGACATGAAATGGGTAATTGCAAGACAGAATCATTATTGACTAATGCACCACCATATATGTTCTTTCGTTGCCTTATGTTTACATGCATTTGCACCCACCGGACATTAGTGTGCCA
Source organism: Cenchrus americanus (assembly GCA_947561735.1). Lineage (NCBI taxonomy): Eukaryota > Viridiplantae > Streptophyta > Magnoliopsida > Poales > Poaceae > Cenchrus > Cenchrus americanus. The sequence continues at coordinate 37,188,295 of OX387242.1, read as the reverse complement.
TTTGATGTTGCGTAAAAGAAAACCTTATCAATATGATCCACTTTGTTTGACTCATTGCATTTAAGTAATAACTGAAAATTTGTTGGGTAGTTATTGCTCGTCTCGCTTCTAATAGTTGTTTCACTATCTTTGCTTTATAACTCTTATTTTCTTGGCGTGTCGGCCTAGCTCATCTCCACTTCTTTTCGTAGGTCGGCTCGACGGCTCAAGCACAAGCCGCAACAGATCAAGTTCGACAGTGAGAACAAGATCAAGGTCGAATAACCCCTTTGCCTCTTTCTTCTCCCCTAATGCAAAGCGGCAACAATGTAAGAACTCTATTTTGAATGGCATGTGTGCGGGATGCCGAAAGGAAGTGTGGTTTCTATGAGAAGTACAAGATGTAAAATAAGATGTGAAATAAGATGTAACTTGTAGTTAGAATCTGTTGTAATTTGTAGTTTGAATTTGTTGTAATGTTAGTAATAATATGACTTGAGTTGAGTCATGGAGTTGTATGGTCATTGGAATACCGGATCCGTTAATTTATACAAGTTTTTTGTTGTTTTAGTATTATTTGTAAATTGTATTGATAATTACCATTTGCACTTTTGTGACGAAATAAAATTGATCGATCAAGCCACGTGGCTCAATAAAGGACAACTCGTGACCAAAACAATGACAAATTTGTGACCATTTTATATCAAAAGGTGACAATGGAAAATATCATTTTGTGACGATAAAAACTTGTCTTCTATGACGATTCCAAAAAGATGACGTCACTGCCATGTCATTGATGATGTCACCGCCACGTCATAGGCGACGTCGGCGCCACGTCGATGCAAACGCCATTAACGGGAGATTATGACCAAAACATAGGAACATCCGTGACCAAATTTGGTCGTCACACATCACAAACGGCGTTAATAGCGACGTCGTTAGCTGAGGCGGACGTGAAATTATGACGAAAACGGGGTATAATCTATGACCAAAAACGTTTGTCATAGAACGAATTTAAATCCATGACGACACAAAATTCGTCACAGATTGGAGACACATCTATGACGGAAAAACAAATTTCGTCACCGATGAACAAATGTGACGCCACCATAGTGACCAAAACAAAATCGTCACAAAAGACTATTTGTGACCATTCGGCGTCTTCAATGATGTTAATGTAACGTCATTGATGACAACATCCCTACTAGTGATGAGTTGGAGGAGAAAAGATTGAAGCAAAGAGTTCGGGGCTATACAGTAGTGAATGGAGAACTATACAAATCAGGAGTCACTGAGCCTTGGCTGTGGTGCATCACCTCCGAAAAAGGTCGGGGAACTTTTAAGGGAAATTCACACCGGATTCTGTGGGGCGCACATAGGCACCAGGGCTTTGGCCGGAAAGGCGATAAAGCAAGGATTCTATTGGCCCACCATAAACATTGATGCCAAGACATTAGTTCGGCAATGTGAAGCATGCCGTAAAACAGAAATCAACGGAACCGCCTTCAATGCCGGTTCACTTCATTCCACCAACTTGGCCTCGCAAAGGTGGGGAATGGATCTAGTGGGCCCGTTGCCAACAGCTCAAGGCAACCGCCGATTCGCGGTTGTTGCGGCCGATTATTTCACAAAGTGGGTGGAGGCAAAGCCGCTCGCGAATATCACGGCAGAACAACAGTTCAAAAATTCTTTTCGCGAACATAGTCCGTGTGTTCGGGGTTCGAGGACCATGTGTGGTTCGAAGACCGGTGGATGGTCGCTTCCTTGTGTGATGAGTGATTGACAACGTTGTGTGGACCGATTCTTGGCTAAGTATTGCAGGTGCGGGTTGCGGCTTGACTCGTGTTGGTGCGGGGTGAAGAACAAGCGCGAAAGGTCGTCGCCGGGTGAGGCCTCCGTGTGTGGAGAAGACAAGTAGGCTTTGTTCAAGGGACCCGGTGGCCGGCGGGGGTCAAGTGCGGGCCGCATGGTGGCATGAACAAGCAAGATGAAGTCGTGGACGGTTTCTTGGTTGAGCCTCAAAACCAAGGTCGAGCCGGGACTTCATGGGAGCCAAGTCATGAGTGGTGATTGGCGGAGGCTACATCAAGTTCGCGGGGTTTGCGGTGGTTCACCGAGAAAATCACCGGGTTACTCCTGCCGAGCCACAAAGCCGAGGCCGAAGATCGGGTGTGGTTGTCGGCCAAAACCGGCCCGACCGGTTTGGAGAACCGGTCGACCGGTTTGGGGTCGCAGTGGCGCCGGAAGCTTCGAGGCGGAGGACACGCGTCGGGATCGCAAGGCTTGCGTTGAGGCTACGCAGGTGCGGTCGCTGGGCATCCGTCCGATGGAGAAGACATCAAGAATTCCAAATCCGCCCTTGAGGGGCTTGTATCCCTAGTTAGTAGAGAGGGGCATTTTAGACATTCGGTTGCCGCCTATATAACCCAAGAGGTGAGAGGTTGGCAGCCAACTCTTGGAACCCTAGCTCATTAGTTTTCCTATTTTCCACCTATTTTCTCTAGGTTTTCCTTAGGACTAGCAAGAGAGCTTCACGGAGAAATCTTGTAGAGAGGGATGGATGATCGGGCGGCTTGCTAGACCTTGTACGAATCTTTGTTTCATGTATAGATGATTCGGCGTGATTCCTCAAGGTTTGAATGTGTTTTTCCCGATTGTTCTTGGTGGTGATTTTCGGAGCCCTCTCCCGGTGATTTCTTTGCGGTGTTTTCGGGACCTTTCCTTTGGGGATTTGATGGGGGAAATTTGTGGGAACCCTTCGTGGTTCTTTGGGCCGTGATTCCCCTCCCAAATCCGTGAGGAAAAGTGCTCGATTTTGGGGGTTTCTTGAGTTCTTGGGTTGGTAGTGCCTTTGGCGGGATTTCTTCGATTCCTCCTTTTTGGACGAGATTTGGTGGGATTAAACTTGACCATGGACTCCTCATGAGGTGTTCCTGATATCCCCAAAGTCTTGTTCAAGTCCGTGGAGCGATTCGGGAGATTGAGATTTGGTTTTGGGGGAGTTGACCCGCGGGCTGTGTTCTTCTCGATCGTTCGAGGCTAAAACCGGCTCGACCGGTTTCCCAAACCGGTCCGACCGGTTTCACCCATGGGTGTCGAGAAAGATCTTTGAACAAGGAAGTCTTTCTTGCTCCATGGCTTCGTTTGTTCGGATGTGGAAAGGCTTTTGAAGTGTTTGGGGTCTTTGGGGAGTTTCGGGACGGGAATCGGTCCGACCGGTTTGCCTAACCGGTCCGACCGGTTTTTCCCCGCCTTCGTGAGGCTAAGTCCAACGGGGAGCGGTCCGACCGGTTTCGAAACCGGCCCGACCGGTTTGTCTTGCCTGCGGCCTTGTCGTGTGTGTGTTTCCGCCGCGTGTGTGTTAAGGCCGTTGTTTGGGTCTTGTTCCTAGGTTCGGTAGCACTCCAATGGCTACGTGAACTTGGCAAGAGAAGCTCGCGGATGTGCACGAGTGAATTTGGGTTCATAGGCCGAATTCTTGAATAGAATTTTTATCGGCTCCCATTCACTCCCCCCTCTCCGGTTCGCCGTTTCGGTCCTTCAAGTGGTATCGAGCCGGTTCGGGTCTTTGTTGACTCTAACCGTCTAAGATCCAAGGATGGCGTACCGAGAACGGGGTTCGGGTCCTCCACACTTCGATGGCAAGAACTACCGGATGTGGAGCAAGCGGATGGGTGCGTTCCTCCGCGGAAAGGGTCACCGCTTTGGGATGTCACGGTGGACACGAGGCTATGTCCGGCCGATGGATTTCCTTGCTCCGGGGTCGAGGGACGGATTCGACGCCAACAATAAGGCGGTCGACTACTTGTTTCGTGCTTTGTGTCGGCCGAGTTCGATCGGGTGCACACCGAGCACTTGGCTTGTAGGATTTGGGCGGTGTTGAAGGAGGCTCATGTTGGGAACGCCCGAGGTTCGAGGGCACGGTTGTATGCGACCTACCGGAGAGAGTACGAGAACTTCACTCATCTCCCGGTGAGTCCATCGATGCCTTGTTTCAGAGGTTCACGGTGGTGGTGAACAACATGAGGGCCAATGTGGACGTGCTCCCGTACGATGATCATGATAGAGCGGTCAAGCTCTTACACTCTTTGGATCGTACGATATGGGGTGGAAAGTTCGAGGCCATAGTCGAGTCGGAGCGGTATGATACTCGACGGTGAACGAGCGTTCTCGAAGCTCAAGTCGGGCGAGGTGGATAGGGGCATGATCGCCAAACTCGAGGGACCGACTGATTCCCATAGTCTTGCCCTCGTTGGTGGTTCCAAAGGAAAGACTAACTCTAACCCATCCACCAGGATGTTCTCGTTTTCCTCTTTGATGTCTATGCCAGATGAGGAGTTTGATGACCTTGGAGAGGACGAGCTGGCACTGTTGACGAGGCGGTTCGAGAGGCTGCACGAGAACCGTGTGAACATGAGGAGGAACACGAGGACTTGCTTTCAGTGCGGCAAGCCGGGACACTTCGTCGCCGACTGCCCAGAGAAGACCGAGAACAAGGACAGGCTACAAGCACAAAGCCGAGGAAGAACGATGACAAGTACCGTTCGAGGCGCGACCACAAGAGCAAGCACAAGAACAAGTACAAGGACGAGCGACGATCGAGGAAGAAGGAGGGCCGAGGCAAGGCCCGAGCGATGGTTGGAGCGAGCGACGTCGACTCCGTTCCGCGTACTCCACCTCGAGCTCGAGCCGGCGGCCGACGACGAGGGAGATCGCCGCAAGAACAAGAGGTCGTCCAAGAACCCGAGCGGGGCCGAGCCGCCCCGCGAGAGACGGCTTCTGCACCATGGCGTTGAGCTCCGGCAGCAAGAAGAGCACACGGAGCGACTCGGACTCTGAGTCCGACGACGAGGTGCGTGATGAGCTTCCCTTCTTGCGCCAGGAGAATGAGAGGCTTGGCTCTTTGCTTGATAACCGTGATGACATGCTTAGAGAGGCCAAGAAAATGAGGAAAGAGCTTAGGGCTTCACTCGAGGATGCTAGGACTAGAGTGGCTGAGCTAGAGACACAGGTGCTTGATAGCAAGCTTGAGATTGATTCGCTTAAGGCTAGCCCTGTTGTTTCTGATGAGAATGATTGTGCTGATTGCTCTATTTTCCTTGCTGATCTTGCTTTGTTCAAGGAGAAGCATGCCTCCAAGTGTGAGGAACTAGATGTGCTTAGGGTTGAAGTGGCCGAGCTTAAGTCTAGACTGCTTTGCTAGGTGCTTGCACTTCTTGCCCCGTTTTGCATGCTAAGATTGATGAGATGCATGCTTACACTAGTTCGCTCGAGGCTAAATTGAAGGAACCCATGCCTACATCTTGCTCTACCCGTGAAATGCATGCATTGAAAAATTTGGAGCTTGCACATTATGTTGATCGTTTGCGGGATGAGAATGATGATTTGAGGAAGTTGATGGGTTGGTTGTCCTAGGCCACGAGCCTCAGTTGAGGATGATGATCGAGGCCTTTAAGAGGCAAGATGGTGAGGGGCTTGGGGCAAACAAGGTTGGTGAGGGAAGTGGAGAGAATATCCCGGAGCCACCAAAAACCCACCACAAAAATGATTTCCCTCCAAAACCTAACCATCTAAGGAACCGACTAGACACAACCCCAGCTCCACCCGTGTTTCCTACACCCACAAATGATCTACAAAAGCCTATCAAGTTTGTGAGCACTTCGGGGAAAGTGTTCTTTGGGAAGGATAGTGAGAAGGCTAGTGGTGAGAAACCGGTGGAGGGTTTGAGTGGAGAGAAACCGAGTGAACAGCCACATCCCAAGCCAAAGCCTAAGCTTGTGAGGTTCCATTGTGGCTATTGTGGGAGAGATGGCCACAAGGAGGAGTTTTGCTTCAAGAGGAAGCGAGAGGAGAAAATGGCGAAGGAGTGGGCTAACGGGGACAAGTTTCACCCCTCCAGCGGTGTACTTAAGCCTCGTGTGCAGATGCCCGGGGCCAAGGCGAGTGTGAGGATAGTTCCGGCTTGGGGTGATAGAAAGAGTGCGGGATGTGCTTTGGAGAAGTGAAACCGGTCGGACCGGTTTTGGAACCGGTCGGACCGGTTTGGGGTCACGGAATGACAAGCTTGGTTTCCGTGCTCATACGGGTGCGAGGGTTGTTTCGGAGGTCGTGGTTCGGTAGATGGGCTAGAGAGTTTGCGGGTGGTCGGGTTGCTAGGCGTTCTCCCCCTCGAGTTCACTACGGGGATGGGAGGAGTCGTAGCTTTGAGAAGGAAAGGAGGGACGGTCCACGAGTTCTCTTTCGTGGTTTTGGTCCTCCTCCGGAGAGAGAGGGGTGGCTCCCTCGGGGGTAGTTACCGTGGTGGTGTTCGTGGAGGCAGCTTTTGGTAGGAGAGATGCTTTGGTTGGTGCTAACCCCACTTTCGAGCAAATGGCTCGGCAAGATCGGTTTTCCTCCTTTGGTACTAACCCCGGTCCGAGTCGTTTGTTCGCTCACGTGCCTATTTTTGATTTTCGAGGTGGGAGACTTGAAGAACATTTGGTTGATTGACTCCGGTTGTTCGAGGCATATGACCGGAGAGGGGGGTGGTTCTCAAGTCTCGTCCCGTGGTGACGAAGAGGTACATCACTTTTGGGGACAATGGGCGTGGGCGTGTGCTTTCGGAAGGTGAGATAAAAGTGAGTGACAAGATCACTCGAGGCGTGTTGCTCTTGTTCAATCGCTCGGGGTACAATTTGCTTTTCGTGTCTCGGTTGTTGGATGAGGGTTTTGAGGTGTTGTTTCGGCACTGGTGGTTCTCGGATTGTGGACTCTCGAGGGGACCTTGTTTGTATGGTCGTTCCCGAGGGTCGGGTGTTTCGTGCTGATTTTTCTCGGTCTTCGGGTGTTCGGCGTTGTTTCTTGGCCGGTTCTTCGAGTGAGTTGTGGAAATGGCATAGGAAGTTGGGTCACTTGAGCTTTGACCTTTTGTCTCGCTTAAGTAAACTCAATTTGGTCCGAGGATTGCCACGTTTGAAGCTTGAGAAAGAGTTGGTTTGTGCTCCGTGTAGGCATGCTAAGATGGTGGCCTCTTCTCACCCGCCTCTCACCGATGTGATGAGTGAGCGTCCATGCGAGCTGCTCCATATGGACCTTGTTGGCCCAGCTCGTGTGCGATCTGCGGGTGGGAAGTGGTATGTCCTTGTTGTGGTGGACGACTATTCTCGGTATGCGTGGGTGTTCTTTTCGGAGGATAAGGGGGGAGACGTTTGGTTTTGTTCGAGATCTAGTCTTGAGGTTGAGGAACGAGAGGCACGGAGATGCCATACGAGCTATCCGGTGATAATGGCTCGGAATTCGGGAACTCTCGTTTTGAAACCTTTTGTCATGACTTGGGTCTTGAGCACCGCTTTTCGAGTCCGTATACACCTCCCCGAATGGTGTTGTGGAAAGGAAGAACAGACCTTGTGCGAGATGGCTCGGACGATGCTTGATGAGCATAGGACTCCGAGGAGGTATTGGGGCCGAGGCGGTGAACACCGCGTGCTATGTGTCGAACGAGATATACCTCGAGTGCACAAGAAGAAGACATGCTATGAGTTGATGCATGGTCGCACACCCAAGGTGAGTCACTTCCATGTCTTTGGTTGCAAGTGTTTCATTCTCGAAGAAAGGCGGGAAGTTGGATAAGTTTGAGGCTAGGTCCGTCGATGGTATTTTCTTTGGTTATGCATCTCATTCTAGAGCATATCGTGTGCTCAATCTTGAAACTAACCAAATCGTGGAGACTTGCGAGGTAACCTTCGACGAGACAGAGCCACGTAGTCGCCTTGTCTTTGAGTGTGCGGGTGATGATGAGCTTGGCGAGGAGATTTTTCGGGAGGAGGAGCATGAACATGGTGATGATGAAGATGGCGGTGTGGTGCCCCCGCTGAACATGTACCCACTACTTCGACTACGATGATGGATGGACCCCTCGCTACACCTACGACGACAAATCAAGAACGAGGAGAAGGCGATGTTGAGGGGGAGGTAGCTTCGAGGCGAGAACCTCCCGGGCGAGTTCAAGTGGATCACCCGGCTTCGAGGATCATTGGCGACATGAATGAACGCACTACACGGTCGAGGGTTCGAAACAATTCCCATTTTGCTCATGCTGCGTTTGTTGCTTCTTTCGAGCCCAAAGACATTGGACACGCACTATCCGATCATAATTGGGTTAACTCGATGCATGAGGAGTTGGAGAACTTTGAGAGGAATCGGGTGTGGGAGTTGGTTGACCCTCCTCCGGGGTGTAAGCCGATTGGTACCAAGTGGGTGTGGAAAAACAAAGAGGGAGAGAAGGGTGAGGTTGTGAGGAACAAGTCGAGACTTGTTGCCCGGGGGTTCGGTCGAAGGAGGGGATTGACTACGAGGAGACCTTTGCTCCCGTAGCCCGTTTGGAGGCGATTAGGATCCTTCTAGCCTTTTCTCGTGGCTAAAGGGTTCAAGTTGCACCAAATGGATGTGAAGAGTGCTTTTTCGAATGGAGTGTTGGAGGAAGAAGTGTATGTGAGGCAGCCCTCCGGGGTTTGAGAGTGAGAAGTACCCCCCACCGGGTGTACAAGTTGAGGAAGGCGCCGTATGGGTTGAAGCGAGCGCCTAGAGCTTGGTATGGCAGGTTGAGGGGGTTCTTGTTTGAGAGAGGTTTTGAGATGGGGAAGGTCGATCGACCTTGTTTTTGCCGAGGCGAAGCGGGAGATATCCCGATTGTGCGGTGTGTACGTGGATGACATTGTCTTTGGTGGCTCGTCTAACTCTCTTGTTGCGAGGTTTGCAGATGATATGAGCAGGGAGTTTGAGATGAGCATGATGGGCGAGTTGCAGTTCTTCCTCGGGCTACAAATCAAGCAATCAAAGGAAGGAACATTTGTGCACCAGGCCAAGTACACCAAGGACATTGTGAGGAAGTTCAAGATGGAGGACTCCAAGGCTATGACGACGCCGATGAGTACGACTACAGCTCTTGATGCGGACGAGGATGGTGAACATGTGGACCATAAGGAGTACCGGAGCATGATCGGGTCACTCCTCTACTTGACGGCGACGAGGCCGGACATACAGTTCTCGGTGTGTCTGTGCGCTCGTTTTCAAGCGTCTCCGAGGAATTCGCATCGGCAAGCGGTGAAGAGAATTTTCAGGTACTTGCGTCACACTCCCGACTTCGGCCTTTGGTACTCCGCGTCCTCTTCTTTGGCGCTTCATGGTTTTTCGGACGCGGATTTTGCCGGGTGTCGGTTGGATAGGAAGTCCACTTCGGGACTTGCCGCTTTTTGGGTTCTTCTTTGGTGTCTTGGTCTTCCCGCAAGCGGTCGAGTGTTGCTCAATCCACGACCGAGGCCGAGTATGTTGCCTCGTTGACGGTGTATTTTGGTGCACCTAGCATGTTCATTACACTTTGGTTTGGATTTGATTATTGAACTAACCCGCCACTAGGCACACTAATCATATAACAAGTTCATCTTTGTGCATGCATTTGGAAGTGTTGTGTTTATGTAGGAAATCATGGACATAAAGGACGGATTTGCAATAAGTTCAAAGGAGCATTCATGGAGTCTTGTTCGTGTTCATGAGCTCGCCGAAATTACTTCCAATGGTGGTGAGGACCGAAGTGCTACGAGGAACACCCCCGGGGATTGAAGCGTAAAAGATCAAACTTCATGCAAAGAGAGCCTCCATCTTGATCGCGAGGATAACGGCGTCAAAATCATTCAAGTGGAAGGGGCAAAGTAGATAAGTGCACGAGGACCCACGGAGCAAAAGGCGACCGAACCGGCCGAAAGCGGGCACGGGCCGGCCGGCCCGGTCGGATCGGCCCGGCCCACCGGGCACCGGTTCGGTCCCGTCTTCCTTTCCCTCGAAGGATCTTATACATTGTTCACCATGAAATGAGATATATGTCTTTGTGAGCTTGTTTGGTATGCTACGGTTAGTTTGGCTTAGCTCTTGATGATCTTGATGAATAATCCATGGTTGCTAGCTATGCTTTTGAAAAATGTCACATGTATGTTCTCTCATGTGTAAATGCCTTTACATGCTCTTGACATGTTTTTGTGGCTTTGCTATGCTTAATTTGTGGTTGGATAGCTAGCTTATTGATCATATGGGACCAAAGGCTCATTTGCCATCATGAATGTTTAGCCTTCTTGCTTCATCTTGTGGAGGGGCATAAGTTCCTTTTTGTCGCAAAGACATTTCATGTACCTTTTACAAATCTGAAAATGAAATGAAAAATGCTTGGAAATGTGCTCCCATGTCATATGTCTTGAATTTAATTTGCTTTGGGTGCTAAACCGTTGCATGATGCCTACCAATCGTCTCATACATAGAAGTAGGCACATGGCTCGGTGGCTTTGACATGACATGAGGTGCTTGTGGGTGTTTGTGATGGTCTTATGGTTAGAATAGGTTGTCCTAGCATGAAGTTTGTGTGGCTTTGCCATTTTGATATGCTTTGATCATGTTTAGGGCTTTGCTCATGAGAGGCAAGTTTTCGCAAAATTGCCAAAATCCTTTTAGCTTCGTCAATGGTTGTGAAAACTTGGTGATCATGTAGTTGAGATCGATACGAAGGCACGTAGAGTACCTAACTTGCTCATTTGGACATGTGTGTAGCATCTTGTGTTGAATTTTGTATACTTGAGAAGCTGCATCTAGCTTGCATTTGTGCCTTGATTCATGCATTGGCAACAAGGGAAAAGGAAGGTGGAGAAAAGTTGTTTTGTATCACGGAACCTATCCCAAGTGTCGAGGAGCTTGTGCATTCCTTTTGCATTTTTTAGCTTTAGAGGTGTAGTCTTGTGTGAAATCGGCTTTGGCCGGTTGTAGAGCCGGTACGACGGTTTTGGTGGAACCGGCTTTGACCGGTTATAAGGAAGCCGGTCCCCGGCCGGTTTGTGCCGCTGTGTTGGCACTTGATCGGGGGAGCTTGCTTCTGTGCGGGGGGGAGCTTTTGTGTGCTTTGGTGGTTGGTGCTCTTTGCTTGAGCATGGTTTTTGTCTCGGATGTGTCGAGCCGTTGCCCTTGCCTAAGGGTCCGAGACTTACTTTCTTCAAGTGATCTTGATCTTTGCCTTTGTTTGGCTTTCGATCGCTTGTTGGGTTTCTTTTTGTTTGTTTCTTTTCTTTTTCTTTTTCTCACTTGTTACTTTCATGTGGGTGTTGTCAATGCACTCATCAAGGGGAGATTGAGGACCATGTGTGGTTCGAAGACCGGTGAATGGTCGCTTCCTTGTGTGATGAGTGATTGACAACGTTGTGTGGACGATTCTTGGCTAAGTATTGCGGGTGCGGGTTGCGGCTTGACTCGTGTTGGTGCAGGTGAAGAACAAGCGCGAAAGGTCGTACGCCGGTGAGGCCATCAGTGTGGAGAAGACAAGTAGGCTTTGTTCGGGGACCGGTGGCCAGCGGAGTCAAGTGCGAGCGGCATGGTTGCATGAACAGCAAGATGAAGTCATGGACGGTTTCTTGGTTGAGCCTCAAAACCAAGGGTCAGTAGGGACTTCATGGGGAGCCAAGTCATGAGTGGTGATTGGCGGAGGCTACATCAAGTTCGCGGGGTTTGCGGTGGTTCACCGAAGAAAATCACCGGGTTACTCGAAATTTGAGCCACAAAACGAGGGCCGAAGGTCGGGTGTGGGCTGTCTGGCCAAAACCGGCTTTGACGGTTGGAGAACGAGTCCCCGGCCCAGGTTTGGAGTCAGCGAGAACGTAGAGCTTCGAGCGGAGGACACGCGTCGGGATCGCAAGGCTTGCGTTGAGGCTACGCGGTGCGATCGGCGGGCATCCCCGTCTAGATGTTGAATACATCAAGAATTCCGAATCCGCCCTTGAGGGGCTTGTATCCTAGTTAGTAGAGAGGGGCATTTTAGACATTCGGTTGCCGCCTATATAACCCAAGAGGTGAGAGGTTGGCAGCCAACTCTTGGAACCCTAGCTCATTAGTTTTCCCATTTTCTTCCTATTTTCCTTAGGTTTTCCTTAGGACTAGCAAGAGAGCTTCACGGAGAAATCTTGTAGAGAGGGATGGATGATCGGGCGGCTTGCTAGACCTTGTACGAATCTTTGTTTCATGTATAGATGATTCGGCGTGATTCCTCAAGGTTTGAATGTGTTTTTTCCGATTGTTCTTGGTGGTGATTTTCGGAGCCCTCTCCGGTGATTTCTTTGCGGTGTTTTCGGGACCTTTCCTTTGGGGATTTGATGGGGGAAATTTGTGGGAACCCTTCGTGGTTCTTTGGGCTGTGATTCCCCTCCCAAATCCATGAGGAAAAGTGCTCGATTTTGGGGGTTTCTTGAGTTCTTGGGTTGGTAGTGCCTTTGGCGGGATTTCTTCGATTCCTCCTTTTTGGACGAGATTTGGTGGGATTAAACTTGACCATGGACTCCTCATGAGGTGTTCTCGATATCCCCAAAGTCTTGTTCAAGTCCGTGGAGCGATTCGGGAGATTGAGATTTGGTTTTGGGGGAGTTGACCCGCGGCTGTGTTCTTCTCGATTTGTTCGGGCTAAAACCGGCCCGACCGGTTTCCCAAACCGGTCTCGACCGGTTTCACCCGGTGGGTCGTCGAGAAAGATCTTTGAACAAGGAAGTCTTTCTTGCTCCATGGCTTCGTTTGTTCGGATGTGGAAAGGCTTTTGAAGTGTTTGGGGTCTTTGGGGGAGTTTACGGGACGGAATCGGTCCGACCGGTTTGCCTAACCGGTCCGACCGGTTTTTCCCCGCCTTCGTGAGGCTAAGTCCAACGAGAGCGGTCCGACCGGTTTCGAGAAACCGCCCGGGGTTTGTCTTGCCGCCCGGCCTTGTCGTGTGTGTGTTTCCGCTCGCGTGTGTGTTAAGGCCGTTGTTTGGGTCTTGTTCCTAGGTTCGGTAGCACTCCAATGGCTACGTGAACTTGGCAAGAGAAGCTCGCGGATGTGCACGAGTGAATTTGGGTTCATAGGCCGAATTCTTGAATAGAATTTTTATCGGCTCCCATTCACTCCCCCCCTCTCGGTTCGCCGTTTCGGTCCTTCAAGTGGTATCGAGCCGGTTCGGGTCTTTGTTGACTCTAACCGCCTAAGATCCAAGGATGGCGTACCGAGAACGGGGTTCGGGTCCTCCACACTTCGATGGCAAGAACTACCGGATGTGGAGCAAGCGGATGGGTGCGTTCCTCCGCGGAAAGGGTCGACCTGCTTTGGGATGTCACGGTGGACACAAAGCTATGTCCGACTCGATGGATTTCCTTGCTCCGGGGTCGAGGGACGGATTCGACGCCAACAATAAGGCGGTCGACTACTTGTTTCGTGCTTTGTGTCACCGAGTTCGATCGGGTGCACACCGAGCACTTGGCTTGTAGGATTTGGGCGGTGTTGAAGGAGGCTCATGTTGGGAACGCCCGGGGTTCGGGCACGGTTGTATGCGACCTACCGGGAGAGAGTACGAGAACTTCACTCATCTCCCGGTGAGTCCATCGATGCCTTGTTTCAGAGGTTCACGGTGGTGGTGAACAACATGAGGGCCAATGTGGACGTGCTCCCGTACGATGATCATGATAGAGCGGTCAAGCTCTTACACTCTTTGGATCGTACGATATGGGGTGGAAAGTTCGAGGCCATAGTCGAGTCGGAGCGGTATGATACTCTGACGGTGAACGAGCTGTTCTCGAAGCTCAAGTCGGCTGAGGTGGATAGGGGCATGACCGCCAAGCTCGAGGGACCGACTGATTCCCATAGTCTTGCCCTCGTTGGTGGTTCCAAAGGAAAGACTAACTCTAACCCATCCACCGGGATGTTCTCGTTTTCCTCTTTGATGTCTATGCCGGATGAGGAGTTTGATGACCTTGGAGAGGACGAGCCGGCGCCGTTGACGAGGCGGTTCGAGAGGCCGCACGAGAACCGTGTGAACATGAGGAGGAACACGAGGACTTGCTTTCGATGCGGCAAGCCGGGACACTTCGTCGCCGACCGCCCGGAGAAGACCGAGAACAAGGACGGCTACAAGCACAGAGCCGAGGAAGAACGATGACAAGTACCGTTCGAGGCGCGACCACAAGAGCAAGCACAAGAACAAGTACAAGGACGAGCGACGATCGAGGAAGAAGGAGGGCCGAGGCAAGGCCCGAGCGATGGTTGGAGCGAGCGACGTCGACTCCGGCCCGCGTACTCCACCTCGAGCTCGAGCAGCGCCGACGACGAGGGAGATCGCCGCAAGAACAAGAGGTCGTCCAAGAACTCGAGCGGGGCCGAGGCGCTCGCGAGAGACGGCTTCGCACCATGGCGTTGAGCTCCGGCAAGAAGAAGAGCACACAGAGCGACTCGGACTCCGAGTCCGACGACGAGGTGCGTGATGAGCTTCCCCTTCTTGCGCCGGGAGAATGAGAGGCTTGGCTCTTTGCTTGATAACCGTGATGACATGCTTAGAGAGGCCAAGAAAATGAGGAAAGAGCTTAGGGCTTCACTCGAGGATGCTAGGACTAGAGTGGGCCGAGCTAGAGACACGGGTGCTTGATAGCAAGCTTGAGATTGATTCGCTTAAGGCTAGCCCCGTTGTTTCGATGAGAATGATTGTGCCGATTGCTCTATTTTCCTTGCCGATCTTGCTTTGTTCAAGGAGAAGCATGCCTCCAAGTGTGAGGAACTAGATGTGCTTAGGGTTGAAGTGGTCGAGCTTAAGTCTAGACCGCTTTGCTAGGTGCTTGCACTTCTTGCCTGTTTTGCATGCTAAGATTGATGAGATGCATGCTTACACTAGTTCGCTCGAGGCTAAATTGAAGGAACCCATGCCTACATCTTGCTCTACCTGTGAAATGCATGCATTGAAAAATTTGGAGCTTGCACATTATGTTGATCGTTTGCAGGATGAGAATGATGATTTGAGGAAGTTGATGGGTTGGTTGTCCGGTCACGAGCCTCAATTGAGGATGATGATCGAGGCCTTTAAGAGGCAAGATGGTGAGGGGCTTGGGGCAAACAAGGTTGGTGAGGGAAGTGGAGAGAATATCCCGGAGCCACCAAAAACCCACCACAAAAATGATTTCCCTCCAAAACCTAACCATCTAAGGAACCGACTAGACACAACCCCGCCTCCACCCGTGTTTCCTACACCCACAAATGATCTACAAAAGCCTATCAAGTTTGTGAGCACTTCGGGGAAAGTGTTCTTTGGGAAGGATAGTGAGAAGGCTAGTGGTGAGAAACCGGTGGAGGGTTTGAGTGGAGAGAAACCGAGTGAACAGCCACATCCCAAGCCAAAGCCTAAGCTTGTGAGGTTCCATTGCGGCTATTGTGGGAGAGATGGCCACAAGGAGGAGTTTTGCTTCAAGAGGAAGTGAGAGGAGAAAATGGCGAAGGAGTGGGCTAACGGGGAAAAGTTTCACCCCTCCAGCGGTGTACTTAAGCCTCGTGTGCAGATGCCCAGGGCCAAGGCGAGTGTGAGGATAGTTCCGGCTTGGGGTGATAGAAAGAGTGCGGGGATGTCCGCTGGAGAAGTGAAACCGGTCAGACCGGTTTTGGAACCGGTCAGACCGGTTTGGGGTCTGCGGAATGACAAGCTTGGTTTCCGTGCTCATACAGGTGCGAGGGTTGTTTCTGGAGGTCGTGGTTCTGGTGGATGGGCTGGAGAGTTTGCAGGTGGTCAGGTTGCTAGGCGTTCTCCCCCTCGAGTTCACTACGGGGATGGGAGGAGTCGTAGCTTTGAGAAGGAAAGGAGGGACGGTCCACGAGTTCTCTTTCGTGGTTTTGGTCCTCCTCCAGGCGAGAGGGGTGGCTCCCTCGGGGTAGTTACCGTGGTGGTGTTCGTGGAGGCGGTTTTGGTAGGAGAGATGCTTTGGTTGGTGCTAACCCCACTTTCGAGCAAATGGCTCGATCGGTTTTCCTCCTTTGGTACTAACCCCGATCGTTGAGTCGTTTGTTCGCTCACGTGCCTATTTTTGATTTTCGGGTGGGAGACTTGAAGAACATTTGGTTGATTGACTCCGGTTGTTCGAGGCATATGACCGGAGACAGGGGGTGGTTCTCAAGTCTCGTCCGGTGGTGACGAAGAGGTACATCACTTTTGGGGACAATGGGCGTGGGCGTGTGCTTTCGAAGGTGAGATAAAAGTGAGTGACAAGATCACTCGAGGCGTGTTGCTCTTGTTCAATCGTTTGGGGTACAATTTGCTTTTCGTGTCTCGGTTGTTGGATGAGGGTTTTGAGGTGTTGTTTCGGCCGGTGGTTCTCGGATTGTGGACTCTCGAGGGGACCTTGTTTGTATGGTCGTTCCCGAGGGTCAGGTGTTTCGTGCTGATTTTTCTCGGTCTTCGGGTGTTCGGCGTTGTTTCTTGGCTGGTTCTTCGAGTGAGTTGTGGAAATGGCATAGGAAGTTGGGTCACTTGAGCTTTGACCTTTTGTCTCGCTTAAGTAAACTCAATTTGGTCCGAGGATTGCCACGTTTGAAGCTTGAGAAAGAGTTGGTTTGTGCTCCGTGTAGGCATGCTAAGATGGTGGCCTCTTCTCACCCGCCTCTCACCGATGTGATGACTGAGCGTCCATGCGAGCTGCTCCATATGGACCTTGTTGGCCCAGCTCGTGTGCGATCCGCGGGTGGGAAGTGGTATGTCCTTGTTGTGGTGGACGACTATTCTCGGTATGCGTGGGTGTTCTTTACGGAGGATAAGGGGGAGACGTTTGGTTTTGTTCGAGATCTAGTCTTGAGGTTGAGGAACGAGAGGCACGGAGATGCCATACGAGCTATCCGCGGTGATAATGGCTCGGAATTCGAGAACTCTCGTTTTGAAACCTTTTGTCATGACTTGGGTCTTGAGCACCGCTTTTCGAGTCCGTATACACCTCCCCGAATGGTGTTGTGGAAAGGAAGAACGGGACCTTGTGCGAGATGGCTCGGACGATGCTTGATGAGCATAGGACTCCGAGGAGGTATTGGGGCGAGGCGGTGAACACCGCGTGCTATGTGTCGAACGAGATATACCTCGAGTGCACAAGAAGAAGACATGCTATGAGTTGATGCATGGTCGCACACCCAAGGTGAGTCACTTCCATGTCTTTGGTTGCAAGTGTTTCATTCGAAGAAAGGCGGGAAGTTGGATAAGTTTGAGGCTAGGTCCGTCGATGGTATTTTCTTTGGTTATGCATCTCATTCTAGAGCATATCGTGTGCTCAATCTTGAAACTAACCAAATCGTGGAGACTTGCGAGGTAACCTTCGACGAGACAGAGCCACGTAGTCAGCTTGTCTTTGAGTGTGCAGGTGATGATGAGCTTGGCGAGGAGATTTTTGAGGAGGAGGAGCATGAACATGGTGATGATGAAGATGGCGGTGTGGTGCCCCACCGAACATGTACCCACTACTTCGACTACGATGATGGATGGACCCTCTGCTACACCTACGACGACAAATCAAGAACGAGGAGAAGCTGATGTTGAGGGGGAGGTAGCTTCGAGGCGAGAACCTCCCGGGCGAGTTCAAGTGGATCACCCAGCTTCGAGGATCATTGGCGACATGAATGAACGCACTACACGGTCGAGGGTTCGAAACAATTCCCATTTTGCTCATGCTGCGTTTGTTGCTTCTTTCGAGCCCAAAGACATTGGACACGCACTATCTGATCATAATTGGGTTAACTCGATGCATGAGGAGTTGGAGAACTTTGAGAGGAATCGGGGTGTGGGAGTTGGTTGACCCTCCTCCGGGGTGTAAGCCGATTGGTACCAAGTGGGTGTGGAAAAACAAAGAGGGAGAGAAGGGTGAGGTTGTGAGGAACAAGTCGAGACTTGTTGCCCAGGGGTTCAATCAGAAGGAGGGGATTGACTACGAGGAGACCTTTGCTCCCGTAGCCCGTTTGGAGGCGATTAGGATCCTTCTAGCCTTTTACGTGGCTAAAGGGTTCAAGTTGCACCAAATGGATGTGAAGAGTGCTTTTTACGAATGGAGTGTTGGAGGAAGAAGTGTATGTGAGGCGACCTCCGGGGTTTGAGAGTGAGAAGTACCCCCACGGGTGTACAAGTTGAGGAAGGCGCCGTATGGGTTGAAGCAGCGCCTAGAGCTTGGTATGGCGAGGTTGAGGGGGTTCTTGTTTGAGAGAGGTTTTGAGATGGGGAAGGTCGATCGGACCTTGTTTTTGCCGAGGCGAGGCGAGAGATATCCGATTGTGCGGGTGTACGTGGATGACATTGTCTTTGGTGGCTCGTCTAACTCTCTTGTTGCGAGGTTTGCGGATGATATGAGCGGGGAGTTTGAGATGAGCATGATGGGCGAGTTGCGGTTCTTCCTCGGGCTACAAATCAAGCAATCAAAGGAAGGAACATTTGTGCACCAGAGCCAAGTACACCAAGGACATTGTGAGGAAGTTCAAGATGGAGGACTCCAAGGCTATGACGACGCCGATGAGTACGACTACGGCTCTTGATGCGGACGAGGAAGGTGAACATGTGGACCGGAAGGAGTACCGGAGCATGATCGGGTCACTCCTCTACTTGACGGCGACGAGGCCGGACATACGGTTCTCGGTGTGTCCGTGCGCTCGTTTTCAAGCGTCTCCGAGGACTTCGCATCGGCAAGCGGTGAAGAGAATTTTCGGTACTTGCGTCACACTCCCGACTTCGGCCTTTGGTACTCCGCGTCCTCTTCTTTGGCGCTTCATGGTTTTTCGGACGCGGATTTTGCCGGGTGTCGGTTGGATAGGAAGTCCACTTACGGGACTTGCCGGCTTTTGGGTTCTTCTTTGGTGTCTTGGTCTTCCCGCAAGCGGTCGAGTGTTGCTCAATCCACGACCGAGGCCGAGTATGTTGCCCGTTGACGGTGTATTTTGGTGCACCTAGCATGTTCATTACACTTTGGTTTGGATTTGATTATTGAACTAACCCGCCACTAGGCACACTAATCATATAACAAGTTCATCTTTGTGCATGCATTTGGAAGTGTTGTGTTTATGTAGGAAATCATGGACATAAAGGACGGATTTGCAATAAGTTCAAAGGAGCATTCATGGAGTCTTGTTCGTGTTCATGAGCTCGCTGAAATTACTTCCAATGGTGGTGAGGACCGAAGTGCTACGAGGAACACCCCGGGATTGAAGCGTAAAAGATCAAACTTCATGCAAAGAGAGCCTCCATCTTGATCGCGAGGATAACGGCGTCAAAATCATTCAAGTGGAAGGGGCAAAGTAGATAAGTGCACGAGGACCCACGGAGCAAAAAGGGCGACCGAACCGGGCCGAACCGGGCACGGGCCGGCCGGCCCGGTCGGATCGGCCCGGCCCACTTCGGGCACCGGTTCGGTCCCGTCTTCCTTTCCCTCGAAGGATCTTCGACCCTAAAACCCCCGACGCGCCGCCAACGGACGGGGAGGAGTTTATTCGCACCGAAGGCTAGAGAGAGAGGAGGAGGATCTCCGGCCGGAGATCAACCACCTCGAAGGAAGCACCCTCTCGTGGAGAAGGAGGAAGACACCGGCGGAAGGGGAAACCATGATCAACGGTGCCATGATCAGCACCTTGATGGGGTAATCTTCTCATTCGTCCATGGGTTGTAATCGATCGTGAGATGTAATCGCACTTTGTCGGATTATCTGTCTATCATCTTGTGTTGAATATACTTTAATGCTTAAGGTTCGCAACCGTGCCGTAAAGGGAGTATAGGCCTCAATGCTTCCTTGGATCCATTCAATACGCCGTGGCCATCAAAGGTCTAGTCATGATTACCTTCGCGTAGTGACAGTACGAGAGGAGGGAAAGGGCGAAACCGTGGTCACAACCCCGATAGATTAGATTGGTTTTTCATGTCTTTAAGCGATTGCATGCTCTAGTATCGTAGACCCGTGGGCGAGTGTCTTCTCTCTTGATCGTTTATCATTCTCTCTAGTGTAGTTTAGTGTTTTCTAGTATAATAGTAGTTAGGGTTTTAGTAATTAGTGTGTCGTTGTTGATCGAACGCTTGTAATCCCCTTGCTCCGCGGATTGACAAGAACCTTGGGAATCCCGTGGTGAAAAAGGTGTGGGGTCCGTACGCTTGCGGATCGTAGAGGGATACGTCTTTTATCCGTCAACAAGCCCCCTTTTCCGGCGCCGTTGCGCGGGGAGCAAGTTAGTTTACATCGTTTGATTTGCATCTAACTTAGTTTTATATTTTAGTTTATCTTTTATTTGCTTTATCTAACATATATTATCGGAAAAACACTTGTTTCTTTTTTGTTTTTGTTTTTATCTTATTGTCTAGATGGAGTTCGTTAATCAACCCGTGGAAGAACCGGATAAATCATTAAGGGATTACGCTAGCCCTCGGTGTGAAGACATAAAGGTACAAGAGTCGGATTCGAAGCTCGAAGCGACCAAGTACGAAATTAAATCCAAGATCATGAAGATGGTGGCGGAAAACCCATTTGAAGGGACGGTTGAGGAGAACCCATATAGACACATAAGGGATTTCACGACAATATGCAACACGGTGCGTCAAGAAGGAGTTCCCGATGAATGGTTCAAATGGAATCTCTTTCCCTACTCACTTGCCGGCAAAGCAAAGACATGGTATTCGGTTGCGTCCTTTGAAGTTGAAGGCAATTGGAACAAGTTGACAAAGAAGTTTTGCAAGAAGTTCTTTCCAATGAGCAAGGTTCAACATCTATGGAGGCAAGTGATCAATTTTATGCAAGGAGAAGAGGAAGGGATAGACCAAGCCCGGGATAGGTTTAATGAATTAATCGAACAAGGACCAAAACTCGGCTTCACCGGTGACGTACTCTTGCATACATTTTTCTTTTCCCTAACCCCTAGTTGCATGCGACACGTCGAAATGTGTGCGGTGGGGATCTCATGGAGAAAACACTCACGGAAGCCGCCCAACTTCTACAAAAAGTTAGCAAAGCGGCTGCCATGCGAAGAGATTGGGAAACAAGACTTGCGGGAGAGCCGGAATTCAATTCAAGGAAGAAAAAGCTTGCTGAATTTTCTAAAGAGGCAACCCCGGAAGTCACAAAAGAGGAGCCAATCATGGAGAAGCTTGAACAAGAACACATCAAGTCAAGAACTACACCAAACGTCGACTTCGCCGCACCAAATGAGACGAACAAGAGAAGCATGTCAAGCGCGAAGCCACTAAGGGAGTTCGAGCCAATGGATTGGGTTCCTATTGATTACGGAGAAGTATTCGACAAGACAAGACCGTTCCCTAATCAAAAGGGAATGGCAAGAGCATTGGAAGTAGATTTCCCACCGGAGAGGAAAGCTGAAAATTCATACGACCTCGAAACCACCGGTGAGATTTTTGAAAAGCTCTTTGGAGATGATGTGGTGGATCCGGAACATATTGCCGAGGTGAAGAGGATCATGGGGATCAAGCCCGAAGCATCACCATACGCTCGCCTTGCTGAAATTTATTCGATCGGATCCGAAGAAGAAGAGAAGATGACGCCGCACTTGAGTTGTGAGATCAACGGAGTTCAATGCAAAGCCTTATGCGACATCGGAGCCCAAGTAAGTGTTCTATCTTCTAAAATTTACGATAAAGTTCAATACCACAACCTAGACTTAGCTCCAACATCAACGAAATTAATTATGGGAGATGGTAGGACTATCAAACCTCTAGGTATTGCTTGCAACATGAAAGTAAAAATCTCTAGAAACTACATACCAACCGATTTCTTTGTTATTGATGCTTACCATAGTAATTCTGATCATATAATCTTAGGTAGGCCTTTTCTTAAGTTGGTTGATGCCGTGTTAGATGCCGGAGAAGGCAAAGTAACAATGAACCTTAATGGAACAAAGTACACATATAACTTTCTTCGTGCTTCTAAACACCTTACTCCTTTTCCTCCCGAAGATGAAGAAATAGAAGAGATAGATAGTCTTTGTTTTGTTGAAACCCTTAGAGACCCGCTGCAAAGAGCGATGGAAAATCAAATTAGTAATCAACAAGATGAAGAACTAGAGGAAGCAACAAAAGGCTTAGAGCCGCATGATGGTAGCGTGGAGGAAGAGAAGTTCGAAGACATAGGAGAAATCAAACCCGAGGAGCCACAAGTGCCCGAAGTAGACCTTAAACCTTTGCCCAAGGGATTAAAATATGAATTTTTGGGCCCAGACAAAACTTATCCAGTCATTGTGAGCGACGAGTTGAGCCCCGAAGAAAATGAAGCGTTGCTGATTTTATTAAAAAAAAATAGGAAGGTGATTGGATATTCAATTAATGATCTAAAAGGTATTAGCCCAGCCTTTTGCACTCATCGTATACCAATGGAAGACCAATGTAAGCCTGTAGTGGACCATCAAAGGAGGCTAACCCATGCCATGCGAGAGGTAGTAAAGAAAGAGGTTATCAAGTTACTTGATGCCGGAATCATCTACCCGGTTCCACATAGCGAATGGGTGAGCCCGGTACATTGTGTACCGAAGAAAGGAGGTTTGACCGTGGTGAAGAATGAGAAGAACGAATTGATACCGCAAAGAACCGTGACCGGGTGGCGGATGTGTATCGATTACCGTAAGCTTAACAAGGCGACGAAGAAAGATCACTTCCCCCTTCCGTTCATAGACGAGATGCTCGAGAGGTTAGCAAACCACGCTTATTTTTGCTTTCTCGATGGATACTCGGGGTTCATGCAAATTCCCATTCACCGGAAGATCAACATAAGACAACATTTACGTGTCCTTACGGAACGTTTGCATATAGGAGGATGCCCTTCGGCCTATGCAACGCTCCGGCCTCTTTTCAACGTTGCATGATGGCCGTGTTTTCGGAATTCATCGAAGAAATTGTTGAAGTGTTTATGGATGATTTTTCCGTTTACGGGAAGACGTTCATGGATTGCTTAGCAAACTTAGAAAAGGTCCTTACAAGGTGTGCGGAGGTAGATTTGGTTTTAAATTGGGAAAAGTGCCACTTCATGGTTAAGCAAGGCATAGTGCTCGGACATGTTATATCCGAGAGAGGAATTGAAGTGGACAAGGCTAAGGTAGAGACGGTTGAGCAACTCCCACCTCCTACGGATATTAAGTCCTTAAGGAGCTTTCTAGGCCATGCGGGATTCTATAGAAGATTTATAAAGGACTTCTCAAAGATCACTAAGCCTTTAACACACCTTCTTCAAAAGGATGTGGCTTTCAACTTTGATGAGAAGTGTCTAGCGGCATTCGGACCTTGAAAAATGCGTTGGTGAGTGCTCCCATCATCCAACCTCCGGATTGGAGCCAACCTTTCGAGATCATGTGTGACGCAAGTGACTACGCCGTAGGCGCGGTCTTGGGACAAAGAAAGGAAGGCCGAGTTCACGCGTTTACTACGCTAGCAAAACTCTTAGTGGGGCACAATTAAATTACGCCACTACGGAAAAAGAGTTGCTAGCGGTGGTATTCGCTTTCGAAAAATTCAGATCCTACATCGTGAACTCGAAAGTCATTGTTTACACCGATCACGCAGCCATAAAGTATCTCTTGGCTAAGAAGGAAGCTAAACCACGTTTGATTCGTTGGATCCTTCTTCTCCAAGAGTTCGATGTTGAAATTCATGATAAAAAGGGGGTGGAAAATGTTGTGGCCGATCATTTGTCTAGGATGAATCGTGGGCAAGATGATAAAGAGCTCATAGAAGATAAGATGAGAGATGACCACCTCTATAGAGTGCTTGATAAAGATACTTGGATGATCGACATCATTCGAGCAATTCGAAAGATGCCCCTCGATCATCTAGACAAAAACACCCAAAGGAAAATAATTTCGAAAGTAAGAAATATTTTTGGGATGCACCATACCTCTTCAAGCTTGGCAATGATGGAGTAATGAGAAGATGTGTGCCAAGAGAAGAGAGGCTTGAGATTCTAAGGAAGTGCCACTCGGCGGAGTACGGTGGGCACTATAGCCATTTTCGAACCGAAGCCAAAGTATGGTCGAGCGGATTCTATTGGCGGAGATGCATGAAGATACTAAAAGATATGTTGCGTCATGCCCCGAATGCCAAAGAACCGGAAACATCTCTCAAAGAAATTCTATGCCTTTGAAATACAACCCGCAAATCGACATATTCGATGTATGGGGCATAGACTTCATGGGGCCTTTTAAAAACTCATTTGGATTCGAGTATATACTTGTTATGGTTGATTATGTATCCAAGTGGGTAGAGGCTATACCATGTCGTAAAGCTTCCACGGAGGAGTCCATCACTATGATCAAGAACGTGATTTTTCCCCGTTTCGGTACACCGAGAATCTTGATAAGTGATGGAGGAACTCATTTCACCGGGAAGAACTTCAAAAAGTGCTTGTCCAAGTTGGGAATTGAGCATAGGGTCTCCACGGCCTATCACCCACAAACCAACGGACAAGCGGAGACGTCAAATAGGCAATTAAAAAGCATACTTAACAAAACCATAGAGAAGGGAGGCAAGGATTGGTCAAAGAAATTAGACGGAGCTTTATGGGCTTATCGAACGGCGTTTAAAACACCGATCGGAATGACCCCTTATCAATTCGTCTATGGAAAAGCTTGCCACCTTCCGGTTGAGTTAGAACATAAAGCCTATTGGGCGATTAAAGAGATGAACCTTGATCTCGATGCCGCGGTGGTGAAACGGAGAATTCAAATAAGCGAGCTAGAGGAGTTGAGGTTGAAAGCTTATGAAAACGCAAGCATATACAAGGAGAGAATCAAAAGGTGGTATGATAAAAGATTGAAGAAAAAAGAATTTAAAGAAGGAGATAAGGTCCTCCTCTACAATTCGAGGTTTAAAACCTTCGGAAAGGGGAAATTGCAAAGCAAGTGGGACGGACCTTATGTTGTGCATTCGGTGTTCTCCAACGGAGCGGTAACCATTATGGATATAAACGGCGATCAATTTGTGGTGAATGGACAGCGGCTTAAGGTTTACTACGAACCCGACGTCGTGCCCATTCATCATGTTGACGTCTTTACCATGGAGGAAGAGCCCGAACGTCCCGCCTAGGACGAAAAACAAGGCACCAACTTCGTAAATAATTTTTCTTTTAGCTTTCCGGAGTTTTTCGCGAAGATTAACCGGGCCAACTTTTTCCCACGGGCCGAGGACGAAAAAAATAGGGCGGTGTGCAAAAAACCGGACCGGCCCGCCCCCGAGGCGGGGGTGGGCCGGCCGGCCCCGGATCGGATCGGCCCATTAGTGGCCCGACGCCCGATGTCCCCCGAATTTCGTCCGAATTGCTCCTTTTTGACTTCCTTGTTTGGTCGGAAAATTTTAAGGGAAGTGTAAAAAAGGAAAATAAGGTTCCCGGGGCTTTTCTCTCGGGACTATATATTTGGCCGAATTGGGAGCTCGAGAATCAAACCTTTCAAGCAATGTGTTGCACCCTTGTAGCAGCCATTGAGCCTCCAAAAAGCTTAGAGTTGAAGGTAGAAGCCAAGAAGCCATCGATGGAGGAGGCGATGCGATGCGAGGTCAAGCTACCCGTCAAGAGGACCGCACGTATCCGTTGCGGAGGACGTGTCCCGACCGGAGCTCTTGCATCTCGCAACCCCGTCAAAGGAGAGAAGGTCCCTACACCCGTTCGAAGGTCGGCACGCCTCCAAGGCATCAAGCGCAAAGATTACAAGGAGGTGTCGCCGGAGCCTAAGGATTATGGGGATAGCGACTACTCCGACAATCGTAGCCCGAGCTCGTGGGCGGCTGCCGGTAGAGACGATGACGATTGGGGCGAGCAGCCCTATGAAAGGACTCCCGAGGGCCCCAATGGCGACGGCAACGGTGGTGGTGAAGGCGACAACAATGGAGGTGGCGACGGCGGTGGTGACAACGGTGGAGATTATGGCGACGACGACCCCTTCGGATTGCATCCGGGTGTCTTGTCGAGTTTGCCGTCAATCCATCGCGGCTCTCTACGCGTCGGCCGACGAATGTCTTCAAACCATGGAAGCGATGAAGCGGCGTATGGAGGACTTGGAGCGCGTAGTTGAAGATGACTACAAGTTCCTTAACCGTAACGTGCGCAAACTTTTCGGCATGGTTGGAAACATGAGAGGCAAGTGGTGCAAAGCTTGCTCGAAGTACCATTAGATCTAGTTTTCCCCTTTGGTTTTTGTAAGATACGACGAGGACGTCGTATGTTTTAAGTTTAGGTTCGGTTTAATCTTCGTGTGAGAGTCTTAGTGTTTTAATGAGTCTTTAGTTTTTGAGTCTGTTTTAAAAATTTTTGCAAGTGTCTTAAATTAGTGTTGAGTCAAGAAAACCAAATAAAAAGAGTCTTTATATACATCTTTGTGTTTTATGTATTGTTTATCTTTATTTACTTGTTTGTTTAATCTTCGATTCTTGATATATGAACACAAGTATGTGGTTTGAAAATCGTTTACCGTGGTGCTTAGTGGAATCGCTACTACTTAAAGTACCCATACCGCACTTCGATCTTGAGCTTCACATGCTAGTTGTGCTATGTTCGATGCTAAAAATTGGAGGTTTTCAGTTCTGAAAATTATATTAAAACCCTTGTAATAATGGTTAGCAAAACCTCTTTTTCCAAGTTGAGAGTAAGAAAAAAATTCCTATCCAAAGCCAAGTTTGTTTTTTTCGCTCCACCATAAGTGTGATTAGCACGATGAGTTAGGCTAGGACCTTTCTCTCTTGGTGAGTTTTAATTTCAAGCAATGATCATGTCCTTGTGCTTATCTTTTGTTGCTAGCCTCGTCATGTATTCGGTTCATGACTTTCACAACGAAAGTCATGTATATCACCGGATTCCATACCCAAACCTATACATCTCTTTTGTACATCGTATTCCTTGAACACAACCTATTTTCAAAGTTTCGTCTCGTCTCTAGCATGATTTATTTAAAAATTTCAGATTGTATGCATGCGAGAAAAGAGAGAATTGAAAGCTTTGAAAAGATGTCAAGAGAGAGAAAAATAAAGAGAAAAAGTTGTGTATGGAAAAGAAAGAAAAAAAAAGGAAAAAAAATCATATGTGAATGAAAGAAGAAAAAAAAAGAGAGAAAGATGAGTTAGCAATGAAGATATGAGAGGGATGGATCAAGTGAAAGAAAAGAAAAATAATAAAGTGTAAGGAAGGATGTCACGTTGATTGTGAGACGAAACTTTTACTCTATTTCCAACCATGTGCAATCCGACGACGAGGACATCATTGGTGCCTTGAAGTCACATTTTTCTTTTGCCCTTGCACATGTCCACCATTCTAAATCTTCTCATCCTTGATATCCCTACATATGGTTAATTCTCATGATCATTGGCTTTGAAAGGTAGACAACCATTAGAGGAAGTTCTTAGTTTGATAATACTTGTGTTGATTGCGCTAGCCCTACCTATAGCTCCACTTTACGTAATATATGAGAGATTAATGGGAGGTGAGAGTTTTATAAAATTTGGTTAGGATAGCCACTTCATATGAGTGACTTGAGAGAGCTTGGAGAAAGGTTTTTGTCTAATACTTGTTGCAGGAATTTTTGTTTTGAAAACCATTAAAAACCTCCGATGGAAGCAAAGAAGTAAGTATGGCTGAAATTGAAGACTTCGAGTGAAGAGTTTGAGTTGTGGGGTAAATCTTGACGTGGTAAAAATTCTAAACGCCCATGTTTATGTTTGATTATCATTACTTTGTGTTTATGTATTAAAGATGAAGGGATTAACTAACTTGTGAAGAAGGATAAGTGGTACACGATTACACTCCTTGGACGAAGTTCTTTTACGAGTACTTGCTCGAGGACGAGCAAGAGCTAAGTGTGGGGGAGATGTTGACGGTGTATTTTGGTGCACCTAGCATGTTCATTACACTTTGGTTTGGATTTGATTATTGAACTAACCCGCCACTAGGCACACTAATCATATAACAAGTTCATCTTTGTGCATGCATTTGGAAGTGTTGTGTTTATGTAGGAAATCATGGACATAAAGGACGGATTCGCAATAAGTTCAAAGGAGCATTCATGGAGTCTTGTTCGTGTTCATGAGCTCGCTGAAATTACTTCCAATGGTGGTGAGGACCGAAGTGCTACGAGGAACACCCCGGGGATTGAAGCGTAAAAGATCAAACTTCATGCAAAGAGAGCCTCCATCTTGATCGCGAGGATAACAGCGTCAAAATCATTCAAGTGGAAGGGGCAAAGTAGATAAGTGCACGAGGACCCACGGAGCAAAAAGGGCGACCGAACCGGCCGAACCGGGCACGGGCCGGCCGGCCCGGTCGGATCGGCCCGGCCCACTTCGGGCACCGGTTCGGTCCCGTCTTCCTTTCCCTCGAAGGATCTTCGACCCTAAAACCCCCGACGCGCCGCCAACGGACGGGGAGGAGTTTATTCGCACCGAAGGCCATCTACAAGCTAGAGAGAGAGGAGGAGGATCTCCGGCCGGAGATCAACCACCTCGAAGGAAGCACCCTCTCGTGGAGAAGGAGGAAGACACGGCGGAAGGGAAACCATGATCAACGGTGCCATGATCGGCACCTTGATGGGGTAATCTTCTCATTCGTCCATGGGTTGTAATCGATCGTGAGATGTAATCGCACTTTGTCGGATTATCCGTCTATCATCTTGTGTTGAATATACTTTAATGCTTAAGGTTCGCAACCGTGCCGTAAAGGGAGTATAGGCCTCAATGCTTCCTTGGATCCATTCAATACGCCGTGGCCATCAAAGGTCTAGTCATGATTACCTTCGCGTAGTGACGGTACGAGAGGAGGGAAAGGGCGAAACCGTGGTCACAACCCCGATAGATTAGATTGGTTTTTCATGTCTTTAAGCGATTGCATGCTCTAGTATCGTAGACCCGTGGGCGAGTGTCTTCTCTCTTGATCGTTTATCATTCTCTCTAGTGTAGTTTAGTGTTTTCTAGTATAATAGTAGTTAGGGTTTTAGTAATTAGTGTGTCGTTGTTGATCGAACGCTTGTAATCCCCTTGCTCCGCGGATTGACAAGAACCTTGGGAATCCCGTGGTGAAAAAGGTGTGGGGTCCGTACGCTTGCGGATCGTAGAGGGATACGTCTTTTATCCGTCAACATTGCCGCTTGCTAGTTGTTGCTCTCAGCTCCTTTGGATCACCTACACCATGAGTGACTTTGGTGAGGAGTATACCCATGTCCCACTTCAATGTGATAGCACCAGTTCCATAAGCGTTGCAAAGAACCCAGTGCTCCATTCCAAAACCAAACACATAGAAGTGAGGTATCATTTCCTGAGAGACAACGTTGAGAAAGGAAAGATAGCGTTGATCCATGTACCCACACATGACCAACTAGCCGATATTTTCACCAAACCCCTAGATCAAGCAACTTTCACTCGTTTGCGGGGGGAACTTGGTGTGTGTTTGATTTCTTGAGTTGGGTGTGTGGGAGCTCTCTTTTGCCGGTGGTGTCGAGCCCGTTTTGCCTCCCCTCGAGGAGCCGGTTTGTAGCATATGTATAGCTTTTCTTTGTGCATTTCTTGCATTTGGCATGGCATATGTAACATGATGTATAGGCATCCTTGCATCTTAGATTGCATGCACTTTGTATCATATGCATTGGTTAGGAAAAGCTTCTCTCTTATACATTGTTCACCATGGAATGAGATATATGTCTTTGTGAGCTTGTTTGGTATGCTATGGTTAGTTTGGCTTAGCTCTTGATGATCTTGATGAATAATCCATGGTTGATAGCTATGCTTCGAAAAATGTCACATGTATGCTCTCTCATGTGTAAATGCCTTTACATGCTCTTGACATGTTTTTGTGGCCTTGCTATGCTTAATTTGTGGTTGGATAGCTAGTTTATTGATCATATGGGGCCAAAGGCTCATTTGCCATCATGAATGTTTAGCCCTCTTGATTTATCTTGTGGAGGAGCATAAGTTCCTTTTTGTCGCAAAGACATTTCATGTACCATTTACAAATCTGAAAATGAAATGAAAAATGCTTGGAAATGTGCTCCCATGTCATATGTGCTGAATTTAATTTTCTTTGGGTGCTAAACCGTTGCATGTTGCCTACCAATGAGAAGTCTCATACATAGAAGTAGGCACATGGCTCGGTGGCTTTGACATGACATGAGGTGCTTGTGGGTGTTTGTGATGGTCTTATGATTAGAATGGTTGTCCTAGCATGAAGTTTGTGTGGCTTTGCCATTTTGGCATGTTTTGCTCATGTCTAGGTTTTTGCGTGTGAGAGAGTAACTTTTCGCAAAATTACTCAAATCCTTGTTAGCCTTGTCCAATGGTTGTGAAACTTGGTGATCATGTAGTTGAGGTCCATACAAACTGTAGAGTATCTAACTTGCTCATTTGGACATGTGTAGCATCTTGTGATGAATTTTGTATACTTGAGAAGCTCTAGATTGCATTTGTGCCTTGATTCATGCATTGGCAACAAGGGGGAGAAAGGAAGGTGGAGAAAAGTTGTTTTGTATCCCTGGAACCTATCCCAAGTGTCAAGGGGGAGCTTGTGCATTTCTTTTGCATTTTTGGCTTTTGGGGTGTGGTCTGCTGTGTGAAATCGGCCTGACCGGTTGTGGAAACCGGTCTGACCGGTTTTGGTGGAACCGGCCTGACCGGTTATGGGAACCGGTCTGACCGGTTTGTGCCCTGAGTTGGCACTTGATCAGGGGGAGCTTGCTTCTGTGCAGGGGGAGCTCTTGTGTGCTTTGGTGGTTGGTGCTCTTTGCTTGAGCATGGTTTTTGTCTCGGATGTGTCGAGCCGTTGCCCTTGCCTAAGGGGTCCGAGACTTGCTTTCTTCAAGTGATCTTGATCTTTGCCTTTGTTTGGCTTTCGATCGCTTGTTGGAGTTTCTTTTTGTTTGTTTCTTTTCTTTTTCTTTTCTCACTTGTTACTTTCATGTGGGTGTTGTCAATGCACTCATCAAGGGGGAGATTGAGGACCATGTGTGGTTCGAAGACCGGTGGATGGTCGCTTCCTTGTGTGATGAGTGATTGACAACGTTGTGTGGACTGATTCTTGGCTAAGTATTGCAGGTGCGAGGTTGCGGCTTGACTCGTGTTGGTGCGGGTGAAGAACAAGCGCGAAAGGTCGTCGCCGGTGAGGCCTCCGGGTGTGGAGAAGACAAGTAGGCTTTGTTCGAGGGACCCGGTGGCCGGCGGGGTCAAGTGCGGGCCGCATGGTGGCATGAACAAGAAGATGAAGTCGTGGACGGTTTCTTGGTTGAGCCTCAAAACCAAGGTCGAGCCGGGACTTCATGGGAGCCAAGTCATGAGTGGTGATTGGCGGAGGCTACATCAAGTTCGCGGGGTTTGCGGTGGTTCACCGAGAAAATCACGGGTTACTCGGCCGAGCCACAAAGCCGAGGCCGAAGATCGGGTGTGGTTGTGCGGCCAAAACCGGCCGACCGGTTTGGAGAACCGGTCCGACCGGTTTGGGGTCGCGAGGCGCCGGAAGCTTCGAGGCGGAGGACACGCGTCGGGATCGCAAGGCTTGCGTTGAGGCTACGCGAGGTGCGGTCGGCCGGGCATCCGTCCGATGGAGAAGACATCAAGAATTCCAAATCCGCCCTTGAGGGGCTTGTATCCCTAGTTAGTAGAGAGGGGCATTTTAGACATTCGGTTGCCGCCTATATAACCCAAGAGGTGAGAGGTTGGCGACCAACTCTTGGAACCCTAGCTCATTAGTTTTCCTATTTTCCACCTATTTTCTCTAGGTTTTCCTTAGGACTAGCAAGAGAGCTTCACGGAGAAATCTTGTAGAGAGGGATGGATGATCGGGCGGCTTGCTAGACCTTGTACGAATCTTTGTTTCATGTATAGATGATTCGGCGTGATTCCTCAAGGTTTGAATGTGTTTTTCCCGATTGTTCTTGGTGGTGATTTTCGGAGCCCTCTCCCGGTGATTTCTTTGCGGTGTTTTCGGGACCTTTCCTTTGGGGATTTGATGGGGGAAATTTGTGGGAACCCTTCGTGGTTCTTTGGGCGTGATTCCCCTCCCAAATCCGTGAGGAAAAGTGCTCGATTTTGGGGGTTTCATGAGTTCTTGGGTTGGTAGTGCCTTTGGCGGGATTTCTTCGATTCCTCCTTTTTGGACGAGATTTGGTGGGATTAAACTTGACCATGGACTTCTCATGAGGTGTTCCTGATATCCCCAAAGTCTTGTTCAAGTCCGTGGAGCGATTCGGGAGATTGAGATTTGGTTTTGGGGGAGTTGACCCGCGGGCCGTGTTCTTCTTGATCGTTCGAGGCTAAAACCGGCTCGACCGGTTTCCCAAACCGGTCGACCGGTTTCGCCCGTGTGGGCTGTCGAGAAAGATCTTTGAACAAGGAAGTCTTTACTGCTCCATGGCTTCGTTTGTTCAGATGTGGAAAGGCTTTTGAAGTGTTTGGGGTCTTTGGGGAGTTTCTGGACAGAATCGGTCTGACCGGTTTGCCTAACCGGTCTGACCGGTTTTTCCCTGCCTTCGTGAGGCTAAGTCCAACAGGAGCGGTCCGACCGGTTTCAGAAACCGGCCTGACCGGTTTGTGCTGCCTGCAGCCTTGTCGTGTGTGTGTTTCCGCTGCGTGTGTGTTAAGGTCGTTGTTTGGGTCTTGTTCCTAGGTTCGGTAGCACTCCGGTGGCTACGTGAACTTGGCAAGAGAAGCTCGCGGATGTGCACGAGTGAATTTGGGTTCATAGGCCGAATTCTTGAATAGAATTTTTATCGGCTCCCATTCACTCCCCCCCCCCCCCTCTGCGGTTCGCCGTTTCGGTCCTTCGGTGTTCCTAGAGAACTAACTCGTTGACAATGGCAAACGGTTCGATCGCTACACCTTCAAAGAATTTTGCAAAACTTTGGGCACTCAAGCGAGATTTTCGTCGGTGTATCACCCGCAGGTCAATGGGGCGCTTGAAAGAGCCAATGGCCCGATTTTTTCGGGAATCAAGAAATGTTTGTTCGGTCGGAAAAAGGGAAAGTGGGTGGATGAACTTCCGAAGGTAATGCGGTCTCACAACACCACGGTATCAAGGGCAACGGGTTTCACGCCTTTTCGCCTACTTTTCGGAACCGAGGCCATGACACGGAGGAAATTAAGAATGAAAGCATGAGGGTCCGAAAGGAAAAGAGATAGAGGAAATTGATAAGAAGGTGGAAAAGGACATGATTGAGCCGACAATACTTGAAGCCGCGGAAAACATTTAGAAATACCGAGAGAGAGACAAGGGCATGGAGAGACAAAAAGGTGGTCCGAAAGGACATTAAACCGATGATCTTGTCTTGAAAAGAAAGAAAAATTGGGAGAACCCGGGGAAAACTTCATGAGTCATGGGAAGGGCCTTACATCGCCGGGGAAACAGATATGCCGGGGGCTTTTCGCCTGATGGAGCAAACTGGCGAAGAGTTGCCGTATTCGTGGAACGCCGACAGTCTAAAAAGGTATTATCCATGAAAACCCTAGTCGTAGCTAGATGTAACATATAGTAGTTTTTCGATTTTCGTAAGTTTGTACTTTAGAGAACTAAAAAATCTGAATCACGTGTCTATAAGTGATTTCGGGACAAAAAATTAGTTTTACTTTTTCCAATTGTATTAGAATAAGAAGGACCGTACTCTTTTCCTTGCAAAGGGGGCTCTAAATCAAGAGGCAAGGTTTTTAACGAGGCGGATCCTATGTAAATACTCTTTGTGATATATGTATGAAAAGAGTCTTCCCCCAAATCGCGTATCCCGAGAATTCCATTGTGAAAAAAGAAAAAGTTCATGAGAAAGGCTTCGTGATAGCCAAAATTCCAACGTGAAAAAAGAAAAAGTTCGTGAGAAAGGCTTTGTGATAGCCAGAATTCCATTGTGAAAAAAGAAAAAGTTCGTGAGAAAGGCTTCGTGATAGCCAAAATTCCATCGTGAAAAAAGAAAAAGTTCGTGAGAAAGGCTTCGTGATAGCCAAAATTCCATCGTGAAAAAAGAAAAAAAAAGTTCGTGAGAAAGGCTTCGTGATAGCCAAAATTCCATAGTGAAAAAAGAAAAAGTTCGTGAGAAAGGCTTCGTGATAGCCAAAATTCCATCGTGAAAAAAGAAAAAAAATCGTGAGAAAGGCTTCGTGATAGCCAAAATTCCATCGCGAAAAAAGAAAAAGTTCGTCACAAAGGCTTCGTGATAGCCAGAATTCCATCGTGAAAAAAGGCCTGAAATAACAACAAGTTGTGGCCTAGAAAATCCCATCCATTAAGGGATTCCCACCGAAAGAGGCCTGAGACAACAACAAGTTGTGGCCTAGAAAATCCCATCCATTAAGGGATTCCCACCGAAAAAGGCCTGAGACAACAACAAGTTGTGGCCTAGAAAATCCCATCCATTAAGGGATTCCCACCCAAAAAGGCCCGGGACAGCAGTGAGTTGTGGCCTAGAAAATCCCATCTACGAGGGGACTTCCACCGAAAAAAGTCTGCAGGATGATTTCGAGAGAATGAATGCGTAGGAAGTTGCCTCCAGATTTTTCTTTACCACAAATTGCCGAAAAGTTTTTCGTGACAACATCGTTGTGAGAAAGGGGCAAGGGGCTCGTTCGAGAAATCGCAGAAAGTCTCAGTTGAAGCAACTAAGGGTTGCAGTATCAACCGGGGCAAGTCTGCCAGTTGGATCAAGTCCACAAAATTCGAAAACAAATTTTGTTGACTTGCGCGACGACAGTTCAAATTTTCAAAAGTTAACGAATATTTCTCCTAAAGGTATACTCGATCGAAATGCGCGAACTGCAAGCTTCCTCTACATGTCTTCAAGTTTTCATGCAAAACGGCAAGGTGGGGGAGGGTGACGTTTTTTCAAGAAAAAACGTATTCATTGCCTTATTCGCATAAAAACTTACGAATAGTTCCTCAATAATTACGGTAGTCGGTGCAAAATTTAAAATGAAAGCTCTACAACATGTCCGGGTTTACAAACATTGTTTTCGGCCATATCGCTAGCATAGGCGAAGTCGACGCGCCTCGCTAAGGGGCTAAGGGGCTCCGTCTTCGGAATTTTCGCGAAGCGCGAAGTAGAGGATGCGAACGTCTCTTCTTACGAAACAAGAAAAAATGAAGAGAGATCAAAACAGCCCATAGAAAATTTAAGCGAGGCCTCAAGCCAAAAATCGGAAAAGTCTTGTTCGGGATGTGCTCGCTTGAACAGACGCCACGCTTCACCACTAACGAACATCCTATCCCGATGAATTCGTAGCGGCAACACGTCCTGCGCAGGCCCAGCTTGCAGGACCTGCGCAGGTTAAAGTATACAAAACATTTGTTCAGGGAAGTTAAGTGAATCTACACAAATATACAGACAGCCTTGAATACGTCCAAGGTTCGGACATAGCATCTAGTTCGTAACATCCACCTTCGGAGAATCATCCTCGTGTTCGGAGGCTTGCCCGCCGTCGCTGCCTCCATCGCTGCTGCTGCTACTGCTGCCGCCCGAGCCCCCTTCGCCTGAGTTGCTCGAATCTTTGCCGGAAGTCGACCCTTCGGGGGACGCAGCGATGTCCTCACGATTCTCCTCCTCGTTCAGCTGAGAAAGAAAGAAAGGTAAATGTGAAGGGAGTTCGAGAAACTGAAACATCAGGGGCAGGTACAAGTAACGAAATCGAACAAAAATTACCTCAGCAAGCTTAGCGCGCGCAATGACCTTGACGGTCTCCTTCCCACTGGTCAACCAGAACTCCCTTGTGAACTTATTCTTAATGGCCTGAACATCGGCATTGGCTCGAAGAATCGCAGTGCTTGTAGCGCTGGGGAATTGGGAAATCTTCCCGCGGAACTTCTCCAAGTCAGCGCAGTCATAGTCATGAAGAATTTTCAATATACTCTCCACAGAAAAAGCAGCCGCGAAGTCGCTAGCGCCGGAGATCACCTCGGAGAGAGAGCACGGAACTCGGCCTCCATCCAATCCATAAATTCGGGGATCTCAATGTTATCCGGAAGAGGAGCGGACGAACGCCGAACTCGTTCGGTGACTTCTTGTATTCCTCATAAAGTAGTTTCAATTTTTCCGGGATCTCGAAGTACTCCTCTTCGAGGCTTCACTCTGATCTGCAAGCGCTTTCTCAAGATCCAGGATTTTGCGATCTTTCGCGCTTAGAGACTTTGCGAGGCGGCGTTGTTAATGCGGAGATCTTCGGCAATCTTCATAGCCCTCTCATGCTTCTCCCGAAGAATCTCGATCACACTAAGGTCATCTTCGTGGGACTTTTGAACCTTTTCAAGTTCCTTCTTGGATTGCTCAAGAGCCGATTCTACGAGCCCCTTTTCATCCCGACTTGCCTTCGAGCCTCCGCCAACTCGGCCACCTTCTTCTCGAGTTCCACGTTCGCGGATTGGGCAAGAGCGAAGCCGCGCTTGAGTTCCTTAGATTTACGGGGCGCTTGCTTGTTCATCTTCTCTTGTTCAACGAGCCGCTCTATGGCAACTTTCCCCAGCATAGAGTGTTTAAGCGCATAATCCTCCTGAAAGCGCGCTAGCTTCGAGGGAGGGTAAGAGTGCAAGAGATCCTTGAATTCTGAAAAATTCAAGATTAAAGCCTCGGATCAAAATTCAAAAATCGGAGAAAAGCACGAAAAAGTACCGAGAAGGGACGAACCTTGCTTACCGAACCGCCGCATGGTGACCGTTTAGCCGAACCGGAAGAAGCTCTACCCCGAGGCGAAGGGGTGCCTTCGGGTGAACGATGAGGCCCTTTCTCAGAACCAGCAGCAGCTCCTTCAGGTTGTCCCGAACTCTCCCCTCCTGATTCATCAATAGTCACAAATGATTTCCACAGTGTTAAAATCTTAGAAGTCTTGCTCCCAACGCCAGTGGTCTTGAAGCCAACACTTAATAATTTGCCGCGATGAGACGTACCGAAGCTCTTGTTGAAAGCAGCCAAAGAGGGAGAGGGAGTTTGATCTTCGGGAACAACCTCCCGAACTTCGACCAAGGGAGCGTGTTCGGTAGGATTCTCCCCCCTTTGTACGGTGAGCTCAAGCTCTTTGGCGAATTCGGGGGAGGCTTCATCCTGAGAGAGAGCGGGTTGAGAGATATCGGCTGCAGAGGCTTCGGCAGCAACGGGGGCCTCGGTGGGGACAAAGAACTTCGGCCTTCGGCGGCGGGCTTAGCAAGCATCGGTACGCCTTCCTTGCGAACCTCGGGAGCAACATCTGAAAAGGAATCAACATCCACGAATTCATTCTCAGAACCCGACGGACAGTTGTCTCGAAAGTTACACAGAGGCCAGAAGCAAACACCTTTCTGGCTGTCCGCTTCCACGAAGGCGTCGTCATCAAAAGCGGAGGGAACTCGCCGAACCCCAACGGAAGAAACCTTCCTGGCCGCTTTCTTCAACTTTTTGCGACTCGTTTGAGCAAGACCCAAAGCCGCCCGAAGTTCAAGCATCCGAAGTTCGGTCAGAGGTCTTGCGCTTCCGCTTCGACGATTCCAGAGATCTTGTCCTGGAAGGCTTGACCCCTAAAGAAGTGCCCTCGCTGGCAGATGATGAGCCTCGCTTCGATGACCTTATTCGGGGAGCATTGATCGGGGCAGCTGAGCAACTGGCTACGGCAACTGCAGGAACCTTCAACTTGGGACCCGGGCCTTGAGAACCGAAAAAATTTGTCCCCACAAACTTCGGAAAAACACGATTGATCCTCTTCTTATGCTTTACCAGAGCCTTGTACGCCTTATACTCATTCATGGTATATTCGCCTACCATGATGTTCACCCTCTTTTCCACTTCTTTCATGAAGGCGTCAGCGCTCTGGTCTTCACGAAGTTTAATCCCGAACTTCGGGAAAGGCACCTTTTGAGCTGCCCAGTTGACGTTGAAGTACAAAAGCTCAGTAGGGGACCAACCACTCGAAATAGGCCAGACCCGGGCAGCGATGAATTCTTCAATAATGTCACGACCACCAAGTATAGTGTCAAGGGGTGAAATGCATTCTCACGGCTTCTAATTCCCAATGCCCGTTGGTTGAATTCGGCAATATTCACCGCGGCCGCAGGCGCAATCGGGCAGGACAATTTCGGTATATTGACCTTCAGATAAAACCAATGAGACCTCCAATCATCTGTGAGGTTAGACTTGCAACAGGGAGCAATCTGGATTCGGGTAATTCCTTTTCGGGTATTCTGACGTCGCGTGTTGAAAGTGCAACACGCATGCTGACTGTGATAGAACTGCCCGTCATCGCCTTTGACGACCTCAGGGATAATCACCAATTCGTAGAATCTGGCGAAGGCATCGACACTGGGATTGCAGCCGAAGGTCTTCAAAATCCAGATGAACTTCGACATTTCAAGGAAAGATGTCGGCGAAAGCTGGTGGATTTTCACTGAAAATGCATCAAGAATAGCCGGTAGGACCGGGCGCAGGGGAACCTCGCCCGCAAATAAAGAAATCCCGAAAGACAACAACTTCTCCGTCCCTAGGGGTAGGGATCCGCTCATCAAGTGGGGCTCGCCCGGGCGCCGGGGAGAGAAGAACCCGGCCTTCTCGTATTCCCGAATCGTGTTGGTCGTGACCTTCGACTCTCCGAAGACGAGTGAGGGTGGCAACGGGCCGGAAGTCCTCGCTTTAACCAGGTCACTAACGCCGGCATCCACATCTCCGATGTCTTCGCCGTTGTCAGATTGGACCTCCCCATCTTCGCGACTCCTGGAGCCGCTGGGAGAACCAGAATCCTCGGTTGGTGCAGCATGCTCAGCACCTTCGACGACTGGGTCGAGCGGAAGACCAGCCGCAATGAGCTCTTCGGTAGTCATGGGTCTAGCTGTGCTTTTAACTCGAGCCACCTAACCAACAGATACGAACATACGAACCGTTAAGAACACATTCGATAATGAAGCTCATAAAATCGAGATACCACTGCACCAAAGTATAACAAGTAAGAATTGATAAGAGAGAAATAAAAGAATACCTTAGAGAGCTGCGAAGAGAACCAGAAGTTCGCGAGCTTTTCAACAAAAGACCAGGTTCCGCGAACACGAAAGATTCACGAACCGCAAGAGAGCAGAAAGGCTGTAAAATTTTTTAACAGCGGCAGCCCGCTATTTATCGGGCCGGGGAGGGGTAGTTCCGCGAAACCTGCCTCGATCTAACCGTCCTTGGTTTCCCGGGTGACGCGTGTCCCCTCCGACGTTCCGAGGGTGACGTTTTTTACTAAATTTCCGAAGGATTCGTGGAATCGGATCGTCGGAGTCAACCCGCTTCCCCGAGGGGCTAGTGTTGGGGAATTCAGGAAAACCCATCACCCTCAAAACGTTAAGTCCGACAAAGTTCTCGAGACATGTTTTTCGGAAAGGGGGAATTCACGATTTTCGAAGCCCGGAACCCGTGAAGCCTCGGATTTGCAAATGTGCGAAGTTCGGGAATCTTGATTCGGTGAAGAAATGGGGTCACGAACATGCGGAAGCCCGGAACCTCGAGCCGTCGATGGCGCGAACTTCGGAGGACGGCCGATTCGGGAATTCGTCGAGGACCCGTTCGGGAATCACGCGTGATGACATTCACGAACCGGCGATGAAGCAAAGTCAAAGTTGTTGTCCCAAAAAGTCCGGGTTTAGAGTGTGAACTAGTGGCAGATTTGTAAATATGTTGGACGAAAAAGACATTCTTGTATGCGTTCACACTAGGAATATTCTGCGAGGCCGAGGGCGTTTTCGCATGTAAAAGTCCCTTCATCTCCCTATAAAAGGGGACGCAAGGGAACGTGTAAACGGATTCAGACTTTTTGGAACTTGTGCTACTTGCAGAGGGAATCACAGTCTCTTTGCGCTCTTACTTTGTGCTTGAACGTGTTTTGAACTCTTTCTCGTGTTAGGGTTGTCATCCGAATTTTTCGGGTAACCCCCCAACAGCCGGGACAAGGAGTCCCTCTTCCAACCAATCTTCCCTCCCTTGAAAGAAAAGCCTAAGCCTTGCATCCGGAAGGGGTAGGTTCACCTTGGCCACATGAAAACCTTCTCTCTCATCTCTACTAATATATTTACCTTGTTTCAAATACTCAAGGCCGAGAGAGGTCCCACGTAAAAGATGTTCGGGGTTTCTTGTGATCCCCGGCAGTAGGGAGATGGCCAACATAGAGAGGTAGCACCCCAAACCAATATCTCCCGCCCCCGATGTTGCCTCGCAACACCATCGGTTGATCATAAGGTATGAGGGGTCTATTGGCTGCTTGGCAATTAAAGCCGAGTAGAGCCAATTCAACTCCGTGTCGGTCACCTTCGTCTCCCTCATCCTCCCCAATATCCTCTTGCTCATCCAAGAGTGTAATACTTGGATAATGGGGTTACGGATGCAATTGCGTTGTTAGTGGGCTTCTCCGGAGATCAATCTCCAAAATCCATCTAACATGCCATCTGGCACGTCAACTTTCTCCGGAGCTCCCTTTTGGAACCCAAGTAGCTCCCTAACATACTCGTAGGGAACCACTTGTTGGATTCCCTCCAAATGGAATGATAAACTTTGCACCCCATCATCAAGGATAGGCGCAATGGTCATCAAGATTTCCAAGGCAAACTCCTTGTGGGTGTTTGCCGACACCCCGTTGGAGAATTGCACCCAACCAAGGTGCCCCAACATATAATATATGTCCGTGCCGAAACCCAAGTAGTTGAATGCTTGATCGTCGAAGTCGACGTTGGCCACAAGCCTCTTCTCAAGACGAGAGAGTTTCTTCTCCTCCTCCTCTGACAATATGATGAAGCCATATGAGGAATACCGCGGAGTGTATGGAGGTGGCGCCGATGAACGGGTCGATCATCGAGGTGGAACGGGCGGCTCCTCCGTATGCCCTTGAGGTTCGGTGAACCTCATGGACGTGCTCCTTGTTGCCCTCATGCCACCAAGGAGGAGAGTGTCGTTCCTCCTTGGCGGTGCCGTATCCTCCTCCATGCTCCGAGGAGACTCGGAAACCGAGTGCCTCCTCAAAGATGTCGTTGAAGACAGCTTGGATGACGATGACCCCTTCTTCTTGGTGAATAAACTTGTGGTTTTCTTCCACATGATTGCAGCACTCTTCTCTCCACTAAAATTCCGGGTTGCAACCGGTAACTAGGCACTAAAAACTTACTTTCGAATGTGGACTTTGAGTGGATTAAGGTTGTGGATTTTTTTTGAGCTATCAAGCTTGGGAAGGTTGACTATGTCTACGGTGGTTCTGGGCACAAGAACTTGAGCACACAAACTGAGGAAGGAGAGGGATGCTTGCCTGCCGCAGATGGGAGCCGGGGGGCTCCTTTTGTAGGGGAGGCCGGCCGTCCCGGGGGCCGACCGGCCCGGGTGGTCGCGTGCCTCCCGGTGGCTCGTTTTCTTCCAACACGATCATTGCTCCTCCATGATCTCCTTGCCCGCGTGCTCCACGAGTTGCACCGCCCAAACGCTCTCGTCCACTCCTTTTCTTGCATTATTGGTCCTTCCACTTGATGCCTCATGCTTTGAGTCATGTCCATGCTCCCTTGCTCCACTTGCTTCACATGTCACCATGAATTTCCTGCAAAGTATGCTTGCTGCCCACCCATGCTTGTCCTTTGCATGAGGTCTTGATGAAAGTTGATGAAAGAGCATCCAATGGTGCATGCATGATTAACTTTAACTAAATTGCCTCCCTCTAAGTATGTTCAAGGTTAAGCACTCCTCTAATTTCGAAAATTAAATATTTTCAGAGCTATGGAAGAGCTCAAGCATAAATTTAGAGAAGTTTTTAAACCATTAAAAACAAATGTAAGTCGAAAATGTTTTCTGACTGCGTTCATATCGGTCTCACCGGTATAGTTTGCCTTCATTGGTTGAGAGCAAACTTTTCCCGGCTTGATCATGGGGGCATAGGTTTAGGTTCTAATTTTGGCTAAATGAGAGAGATTTTGAATAAAATAAAATTAAATGAGGCTTAGAAAAATTCTAATCTTAGAGAAACCAAGGATATAGATTTTTAAACCAACCAAAAGTTTAGTTTCTAGGTTCACGCGAGTCCTACCACGTGCTGAAATTTAATTAACACCTAGGTATAAGTCGTGGCTCTACTCGTGTGTTTTTAGCATGAAAAATAAGTTAACCACAACACCATAATAAGGATGAAGGGTTGAGTTAGGTTCTGAATTTATTTGGTTGTGGTTTCTCGAAAAGAAACAAACAAACACATAGGAGGGTTCAAGTAAAGGGTTTATGATCAAGCAAAATATTCAACCAAGAATTATGTCGCTAATATTGTTCAACCACTTCTAAGTCTAATGTCTTTGCATAATAAAACTCAAAACTAAATTATTAAAAAGACTTGAAAAACCCGGAATCGGGTTGTCCTCCCGTAGCTAATTCTTGACTCGACGAAACGGGTTGCCTCCCCGCCTAGCGCTTCGTTTATAGTCCATGGCTAGACTTCTTCACTTGATTACTTCGGATCAACGCTCTTTGCGGGCGTTGCAATCTTGGGTACCCACTTCCGTACCATCTTGGGCACGGGCTTATCTTCTGGCTTAGTCATTTTTTTGGTCTTCACAGGCGGCTTTTCTTCCTTTGTCTTGACGGATGCAACACCTTCCTTGATTTTCTTTACGTCCTTCTTCCTCGGCTCTTTCTTCTTTTTCAGCCCTTCTTTCTTCCTTGGTTCTTCCTTAACAATGCGACGATGAGGTGGAACATCTTTAACTCCAATCATATTGCATGCCTCGAGTTGTGGTCGGAACTTGAAAGAACTCCTTTCTCCGTTAATGTCGAACATGATCTCCCCCTTGCCAACGTCAATAGTAGCTCCCACGGTCTTGAGGAAAGGCCTCCCAAGGATGAGCGGCGGCTTCTCCCTCTCTCCCATCTCGAGCACCACGAAGTCGACGGGGATGAAGTGGTGTCCGACCTTCACGGGTACATCTTCGGCAATGCCCAAGAGATAGCGAATGGAGTTATCTCCCAACTCCAAACACATACCCGTAGGCTCCAATGGTAGGCGTAGCTTCTCGAACACATCCCTTGGCATGACGCTCACACTTGCTCCAAGGTCGCACAACGCCTTCTCGAAATTGAATGAACCAACAGAACATGGAATTGTAGGGCATCCGGGGTCCTTTTGCTTCTCTAGCCCATTAGCAATAGCGGCACTACACTCCTCGGACATCTTGACATGATCTACCCCGAGTGTTGCTATCTCATATTTATTTGCAAGTATGTCTTTAAAGTAACGAGAATATGTAGGTACTTGTAGGGCATCTAATAATGGCATGTTGATGCTAAGTCTACGCACAACCTCCACAAACTTCTCAAAGTGGTTGTCAAGTTTACCTCGGAAGTAGCGTGGCTTGAGTTGTGGTATCCTCGTATCTTCTTCCGGCATCTCAAATTCGGGCTCTTCGGAGACGATCCCAGTAACCTTCTCCTTAGCAACTTCCTCCGCCTCGGCGGATGGTTTAAGCTTCCTTGCTCCCGTGGGACATT
This sequence comes from Cenchrus americanus, assembly GCA_947561735.1. NCBI lineage: Eukaryota > Viridiplantae > Streptophyta > Magnoliopsida > Poales > Poaceae > Cenchrus > Cenchrus americanus. Next base: position 37,145,101 of record OX387242.1, on the reverse strand, counting down.
TCGGATCTTCGGTCTCCTTTCCCGAACGTGTTTGAATGGCCTTCGCCGATTCGGGACCTTTAGGTTGTCCCGGAAGCTTCCCTTCGTCATTAGTGAGGCGCCCGGCAAGTTGTCCCACTTGCGTTTCGAGCGTCTTCATCATGTTGAGCACTTGATGGTTGGAGCTCCCGACCTCCGTCACTTTGCTATCGATGTTCTCCAACACCTTGTCTATGGTCTTGAACTTGGTGACGGTGTCCTTGTTGATATTGGCTTGCTCGTCCATAAATTCCTTCAATTGTATACGAAGCGGAACCGAATTCGGAATGGATGAGCTTGCATTAAATTGAGGTCTACCTTGCCCATAGCGGAAGTTCGGCAATTCTCCCTTCCTCATGTAGTCGAGCACTTTGGCTTCCTCCGGACAATCTTTGCGGACATGGCCATACTCTCCACATTCTTCACATGTGGATCTTGCTTCGACAGCCTTCAAGTCTTGAGCCTCTTTCTTTTCTATCTCCATCTTCTCCAACCTCCTCATGAGTGAATCAATCTTGCTTTCAAGTATGTTCTCCTTCTCCACTTGCAAGACTCCCTTGACATTCCCCGTGGGTTGAACCGGATGTAGGCGCCCAGATGACGCCCATGTGTCATTATCCGCGACCTTCTTGAATAGAGTGAAAGCTTCTGTCGGTGTAAGCTCGATGATAGATCCTCCCGCTGATGCATCGATGATCGTCCTTGACGCCATGGTGAGTCCTTGATAGAACTTTTGCACGAGGTCTTTCTTCGGGAACTTGTGATGTGGAACCGCCCGAGTGTACTCGTTGAAGCACTCGAATGCCTCTGAGATAGTTTCCGTAGGATATTGAACAAAGGTGGCAATCTTATTACGCAAACTTTGAGTTTTACCCGGCGAGTAGTATTCCTTCATGAAAGCCTTCATCAACGTGTTCCAATCTTGCACCGTCTCCGCTTGTTGAGAGTGAAACCATTGCAAAGCCTTCTCGAGAAGTGAGAACGGAAAAAACCTTGCCCTCATTTGATCTTGAGTCACCCCATCCATGTTGAAAGTCTGACATAGTTGAATGAACGCTTGGGGGTGAAGGTTCGGATCCTCTTTACCGGTGAAGGGTTAATGTTGCACCATGCGGATTGTTGAGGTCTTAATCTCGAACGGTCTTCCGATCTCCTCAAGGTTCAAGATTGGTAGGTCAATGATGTCCGCGGTGCATAGCTCCCCAATCTTGCGCTCTTGGTTTGGTCACCCATCGGTGGAGGTCGATTCTCCCAAGGACTTTGAGGTGGTGAATTCTTTAGAGATTCCTTCGATCCTTTGTCTTCAGACTTCGAATCTACAAAATCTAGCTTTTTAGATTGATGTGCTTCACGCCTCCTTAGCCTGTAAAGTTTTTCTGGATCATCCACAAAATTATCGAGTTTGTTGGAGAGGTAGCCGTCCATCTCCTGTTAGGGTTAGCAATAAACAAAATATGCAAAAACTAGAAAGTAAAAATAAATCTATGAAAACTAGGGTCAGACAAACTAGATTAGATTTATTTTGAGGATGATCAAAGTTTAGTAGATGTAAAAAGAAAAACTAAAAGAAAACTTGTCGGTGCGGAATGTGGTCCCGACACTATCCAAGAATAAGCGCCAAGGTCTATCCCTCAATGGTCGATGCCAAGCAATCGAGAGACAAAGTTTTATCCCGGTTCCCGCCGAGGGGCCGTACGTCCAAGCGGTGGTGTGCTCGGGGCACTATATTGCTCGGCACCGGGATGCCGTAGTGGGGCTGCTACAAGCAAGGCGGGAGAGGAAGCGTGGCCTCCAAGTCCCCGGTGAAGTAGTCGAAGATGTTCGGGGAGAATTGGAAAGCAAGTGCGTGGTGTGTCGCGTATTATTGTTCTGCCTTGTGTCCTCTGTCTTGTCCCCTGCGGCGGGGGAGTTCGCCTTCCTTTTATAGGCCAAGGAGAGAGCGAATTACATGTATGCCGCACTATTCAGCTACATGGGGAAGTGCAGTGCGCCGCGCCGTAGAGTAGGCGGCCGCCTTGACGGTCCTTGCCGCGATATGGCCATCATGGCGTATCTTGTACCCGGACAGTGGTAGCCTCGAGGGTAGGGGTGCGGTCGATGGCCGTGATGTCCAAGGCGGGCTTGAGGGAGTTGTCGACGTCAATCCGTACGGGATGCAGTGGCAGGTATGGCGGCGTCCCGTTCCCGCATGCTTCACGGCGCCGGGAGCCGTTACCACGGCCGCCCGGCGTGGGGTTGTACGCGCGCGGGGCGGCCGCCATGCCGTTAACAAGGGGTAGGGATGGCGCCCCGCCGGCCTAACGTCGCGACCCTAACCCTGCAAGGTCACGGGAAAGCAAATCGAGGGTGCGGCCGGCCCCCCTTCGAGGGCTCGGTGCGTTAGCCGCATCGGGAGTAGGCGGCGCGGCGTCACGGGGCGGCACCGGCCACGCCGCACGGTCCCCCACGGTGGCGGGGATGGGTTCCCTCCTAGGGGAGTTGGTGCGACGGGACCGGGGCGCAAGTCCCGGGCGCATGATGACGCCGCCCCGCCATTGTCGAGCATTAAATGCCCGTACCCGCGCACGGGAACGGGCGTGCGCGTGCGGAGCGCCCCTCGAGCGAGGCGAAGCCCGCTCGAGGGCGGCGCGGACCCTCGAGCGAGGCGGAGCCCGCTCTAGGAAAGCGTACTCCCTCGAACGGGGCGGAGCCCACCCGAGGGAGGCGTGTGCCCTCGAGCGAGGCGGAGCCTGCTCGAGGGGGTCTTTGAGCGGGCCGCCTTGGTGGGTCGTCGGGGCCACCGTGGCATGGGCCATGCCCCGTGTGTTTAAGCGAGACATGTTTAGCCTTGGTGTTTTGCAGGTTTCAAGTGGGGTTCCTAGTTGTTTAAGGGGGCCCCCGGGGTTGTCCCCGACGCAGCCCCCGAGCATCCGCGGTTCGCCGGCCAGGCTCCCGCAGATGCTGGAGCCTACTGATAGGACGTCCTTCCCCCCTGGTTTGCGAGTGCTTTCCGTGGGGCCGCGTCAGCGGACCCGCGGGTCTAGCCCCCGAAGCCCTGTAGGAGCGTGAGTGCTCCTGCAGGGGTTTTACCGCGAGATCGGGTCAGAGGGCGTGGTACATATCTCAACCGGCGTCGGCAATGTTTCAGCCGGCTTTGGTGACGCACGCGCTGCTGGCACTATCCGCGGCTGGTGCAATCCAGGAGGTGTAGCCGTGCGTCGAGCCCCCGAGCCTGGGCCCGTTCGAGGCGATCGGGTAGAGCTCTACGACTTGTTTTTAACGCGCCCTCGCCGTCCCTCCGCGAGACGGAGGGTGAGGTTTCCGCAACCCCCATCGGTCGGGTCGCGGATTGCGGATTCCTCGTTGAGCTGTTAGTGGGTGGTTCGAGTGGACGCCCATGCCCCGTTCGATAAGGGTAGGCCGCGCGGTCCCGCAGACACGTCCATTAAAGCGCTTGCGTGGGTTTGCTAGGTGGGGCTCGGTCCCGTTCGCTAGGGACCGAGGGCGCGGAAGCTCTCCCTCGGTGGGATCCCCCCGGCTAGCTGCCCTCGCTGGCTCTCAAACACGACATGTGGGGCACCCTCGAGCCGGCGGGCTCGAGGAACGGCTCGAATGCGCGTGCCCTCGTCGTCCCTGACTCTGGTGATCTGGGGCGCCTGTTCGAACCCGTCGTGGGTCAGGCTTCGAACCTCTGATCAGTAGGGCCGTGCGGGGTGGCGGCTAGGCGCTCCCGTCTTTGCATCTGCGAATCCTCGAGGGGCCTGACCGCGTCAGCCCTCGAGGCGCTGATCAGTAAAATAGCGCGGGGTGGCGGCTAGGCGCTCCCGTCTTTGCATCTGCGAATCCTCGAGGGGCCTGACCGCGTCAGCCCTCGAGGTGCCGATCGCAAAATAGCACGGGGGTGGCGGCTAGGCGCTCCCGTCTTGGCATCTGCGTATCCTCGAGGGGTCTGACCACGTCAGCCCTGGAGACGCTGATCAGTAACATAGCGCGGGGTGGCGGCTAGGCACTCCCGTCTTTGCATCTGCGAATCCTCAAGGGGCTCGACCGCGTCGCCCTCGAGGCGCCGATCGCAAAATAGTGCGTTGAAGGTACCTGTGGTGCATGTTTTACTTCAGATGGGCCCCAAGGTGGCCGTCTGATGCTTACACCCTTTGAGGGTTGAATTTTCCTGAGCCAGGGGTTCGCGCCGCTCGAGGGTCTTCCTTACTTGGTAAGGGACCGGGCCATTTAATGCTTCGCGGCCGCGGGCGCGGTTTCGTCTGCCGCGGCGCGCCTTTTAGGCGCCGCGCGCCGCGCTCGTAGTGGGCGGCGTGGGCAGGCGGACGTGACCGCCGCCGCGGCCCTCCCGGTTCTACGCCGTGATGATGGCCCGTCAGCGGTGGCGTGGCCGCCGCGGTCGTGGTGGGGCCCGCCCGTCAGCGAGAGAGGATTTCCCCTGCAGTTAATGCGCGCGGGACGTGCGCTCCGGAGAACACGCCCGCGGCTTATAAATCTGGCGAGGGGGAAAACGGCGGTTTTTACCTTAGCATTCGCCATTCTCGCTCCTTGCGCTCCAGTCCCCGTCTTGTCCTCGCCACAGCGCCTTTCCACCCCTTGGAGTTCTTTTCTTCTTCCCGTTCTTCGTTCCCCGGGCCCCTTGCCTTTCCTCATGGCGCCTCTACCGCCTCTCGTTATCGTCGATCCGTACGCGTGGGAGCACTCGACGGTGACGCGGCCGGCCCCGGGCGAGCCGGTGGCCGCCGGTCGAACCGGCGGCGAACGAGGAGGGCCGGCCGGCCGAGTGGATCGTGCCACCGGCCGGGGACCATGCGCCCAACCCGCCGAGCGGCTACGTGGTTAGCTTCACCCGGTTCCACGGCGAGCGCGGCTTCGCGGCGCCGGTGAATCGCTTCATGCGGGTGCTGCGCCACCACTACGGCGTGGAGCCGCACAACTTTGCGCCGAACGCGATTTCGCAGGCGGCCACGTTCGTGGGCATTTGCGAGGGATATCTAGGGATCCCGGTGAACTGGGATCTCTGGATTCACCTCTTCCGTGCGGAGCTGTTCACGCAGCCGACGTCGGAGCAGAGGACCCGCCGCGCGGTGCGCGCCGGCGGCATGTCGCTCGCTTTGCGGGTGCAGTACAAGGACGACTACATTCCCTGCACCATGACGACCAACAACGCCGGTTGGGAGCGGGGGTGGTTCTATCTTCGCAACGCCGAGCCCGGTCTCCCCCCCTACACCGGTCTGGTGCTCCGGGAGAGGCCTGACTCCTGGAGCCACGGCGTGTCTCCGGCCTCGCATCGGAGGCGGTTGGACTCGCTCCTGGCCACGCTGAGGAACCTGGCGGGGCGCGGGCTGACCGCGGCGACCGTCCTCGCCTTCCTCCACCAGCGGGTCGTCCCCCTGATGGAGAGGCCGCTCCGCATCTTCGAGATGACGGAGACGGCGAACCCCGTCGCGCTGGCGAGGTCGCGGATGCTTCCGAGCCCCCTCCTGCGGGAGTACGCGGCCACACGGGCGCGGAGCGCCGTCGACACCCGGTCCCTGCGCAGCGACCGGTCCTTGTGGGATCTCGAGATGCTCCCCACCGGCCCGCTGGTGAGTAGAATTCTTGGTTCCGTTCTTGATCTCGCTGATACTTCAGGTTGCTGACGCGCTTCGATGTTTCGCTTGCAGCTGGTGAGCCTGAGCGCCGCGAAGTCTGATCCGCCCACTCCCCACTCTCGCGCGCTTGGTCGAGCGTCGCAGCAACGGGAGCGGGAGCGGGCGGCGCGCAAGAAGGAGCGCGCGAAGCGACACCGCGAGCGTCGTGAACGGAGGAACGAAGAGTACCGGCTGCGTGAGCAGCAGGGGCTCTCTTCTCCAGGAACCGAGGAGTACTCGTCCTCGGAGGAGGAAGAGGCCGGGCGCAGGGCCTCCCCGATAGGTGGGAGCCCGCGCCCCCGCCGCCGGAGCCGCCTCGACGGCAAGAGCGCATCGCCCGGGGCGGGTGCGGAGGCGCCCGCCGCCATGCGGCCGACGACGGGGGAGCGGCGCGGGCCGCGGAGATGCCGGCGCGCGCGCCCGGAGGTGCGCGCGACGGGTGCGCCCGCGCGTGGGGGCGGGGCCCGCGCGCGCGGGGGGAGACGACCGGAGGTGCGGCGGCGGCCGCGCCGGCCGCACCGGCGTCATCTCGCCGGGACCTCGAGGAAGAGAAAGCGCGCCTTCTCTTCTTCGAGGTGAGGGACTTGCTCTCTTGCGGGGTTGTGTTGACGGTGTATTTTGGTGCACCTAGCATGTTCATTACACTTTGGTTTGGATTTGATTATGGAACTAACCCGCCACTAGGCACACTAATCATATAACAAGTTCATCTTTGTGCATGCATTTGGAAGTGTTGTGTTTATGTAGGAAAACATGGACATAAAGGACGGATTCGCAACAAGTTCAAAGGAGCATTTATGGAGTCTTGTTCCTATTCATGAGCTTGCTGAAATTACTTCCAATGGTGGCGAGGACCGAAGTGCTACGAGGAACACCCCCGGGGATTGAAGCGTTAAAGATCAAACTTCATGCAAAGAGAGCCTCCATCTTGATCGCGAGGATAACAGCGTCAAAATCATGCAAGTGGAGGGGGCAAAGTAGATAAGTGCACGAGGACCCACGGAGCAAAAGGGGCGACCGAACCGGGCCGAACTGGGCCTGGGCCGGCCGGCCCAGGCCGGCCGGCCCAGCCCACTTCGGGCACCGGTTCGGTCCCGTCTTCCTTGCCCTCGAAGGATCTTCAACCCTAAAACCCCCGACGCACCGCCAACACGGAGAGAGGAGGAGTTATTCGCACCAGAAGGCCATCCACAAGCTAGAGAGAGAGAGGAGGAGGATCTCCGGCGGGAGATCAACCACCTCGAAGGAAGCACCCTCTCGTGGAGAAGGAGGAAGACACCGACGGAAGGGAAACCATGATCAACGGTGCCATGATCAGCACCTTGATGGGGTAATCTTCTCATTCGTCCATGGGTTGTAATCGATCTTGAGATGTAATCGCACTTTGTCGGATTATCCGTCTATCATCTTGTGTTGAATATACTTTAATGCTTAAGGCTTGCAACCGTACCGTAGAGGGAGTACGAGCTCCAATGCTTCCTTGGATCCATTCAATACGCCGTGTCCATCAAAGGTCTAGTCATGAATACCTTCGCGTAGTGACAATACGAGAGGAGGGAAAGGGCGAAACCGTGGTCACATCCCCGATAGATTAGATTGGTTTTCATGTCTTTAAGCGATTGCATGCTCTAGTATCGTAGACCCGTGGGCGAGTGTCTTCTATCTTGATCGTTTATCATTCTCTCTAGTGTAGTTTAGTGTTTTCTAGTATAATAGTAGTTAGGGTTTTAGTAGCTAGTGTGTCGTTGTTGATCGAACGCTTGTAATCCCCTTGCTCCGCGGATTGACAAGAACCTTGGGAATCCCGTGGTGAAAAAGGTGTGGGGTCCGTACGCTTGCGGATCGTAGAGGGATACGTCTTTCATCCGTCAACAAGCCCCTTTTTTTCTGGCGCCGTTGCCGGGGAGCAAGTTAGTTTACATCGTTTGATTTGCATCTAACTTAGTTTTATATTTTAGTTTATCTTTTATTCGCTATATCTAACATATATTATCCAGAAAAACACTTGTTTCTTTTTTTTGTTTTTGTTTTTATCTTATTGTCTAGATGGAGTTCGTTAATCAACCCGTGGAAGAACCGGAGAAATCATTAAGGGATTACGCTAGCCCTCGATGTGAAGACATAAAAGTACAAGAGTCGGATTCGAAGCTCGAAGCGACCAAGTATGAAATTAAATCCAAGATCATCAAGATGGTGGCGGAAAACCCATTTGAAGGGATGGTTACGGAGAACCCATATAGACACATAAGGGATTTCACGACAATATGCAACACGGTGCGTCAAGAAGGAGTTCCCGATGAATGGTTCAAATGGAATCTCTTTCCCTACTCACTTGCCGGCAAAGCAAAGACATGGTATTCGGTTGCGTCCTTTGAAGTTGAAGGAAATTGGAACAAGTTGACAAAGAAGTTTTGCGAGAAGTTCTTTCCAATTAGCAAGGTTCAACATCTAAGGAGGCAAGTGATCACTTTCATGCAAGGAGAAGAGGAAGGGATAGACCAAGCCTGGGATAGGTTTAATGAATTAATCGAACAAGGACCAAAACTCGGCTTCACCGGTGACGTACTCTTGCATACATTTTTCTTTTCCCTAACCCCTAGTTGCATGCGACACATTGAAATGTGTGCAGGTGGGGATCTCATGGAGAAAACACTCACGGAAGCCGCCCAACTTCTACAAAAAGTTAGTAAAGCGGCTGCCATGCGAAGAGATTGGGAAACAAGAATTGCGGAAGAGCCGGAATTTAATTCAAGGAAGAAGAAGCTTGCTGAATTTTCTAAAGAGGCAACCCGGAAGTCACAAAAGAGGAACCAATCATGGAAAAGCTTGAACAAGAACACATCAAGTCAAGAACTACACCAAACGTCGACTTCGCCGCACCAAATGAGACGAACAAGAGAAGCATGTCAAGCGCGAAGCCACTAAGGGAGTTCAAACCGATGGATTGGGTCCCTATTGATTACGGAGAAGTATTCTACAAGAGAAGACCGTTCCCTAATCAAAAGGGAATGGCAAGAGCATTGGAAGTGGATTTCCCACCGGAGAAGAAAGCTGAAAATTCATACGACCTCGAAACCACCGGTGAGATTTTTGAAAAGCTCTTTGGAGATGACGTGGTGGATCCGGAACATATTGCCGAGGTGAAGAGAATCATGGGGATCAAGCCCGAAGCATCACCATACGCTCGCCTCGCCGAAAGTTATTCGATAGGATCCGAAGAAGAAGAGAAGATGACGCCGCACTTGAGTTGCGAGATCAACGGAGTTCAATGCAAAGCTTTATGCGACATCGGAGCCCAAGTAAGTGTTCTATCTTGTAAAATTTACGATAAATTTCAATACCACAACCTAGACTTAGCTCCAACATCAACGAAATTAATTATGGGAGATGGTAGAACTATCAAACCTCTAGGTATTGCTTGCAACATGAAAGTAAAAATTTCTAGAAACTATATACCAACCGATTTCTTTGTTATTGATGCTTACCATGGTAATTCTGATCATATAATCTTAGGTAGGCCTTTTCTTAAGTTGGTTGATGCCGTGTTAGATGCCGGAGAAGGCAAAGTAACAATGAACCTTAATGGAACAAAGTACACATATAACTTTCTTCGTGCTTCTAAACACCTTACACCTTTTCCTCCCGAAGATGAAGAAGTAGAAGAGATAGATAGTCTTTGTTTTGTTGAAACCCTTAGAGACCCGCTGCAAAGAGCGATGGAAAATCAAATTAGTAATCAACAAGATGAAGAACTAGAGGAAGCGACAAAAGGCTTAGAGCCGCATGACGGTAGCGTGGAGGAAGAGAAGTTCGAAGACATAGGAGAAATCAAACCCGAGGAGCCGCAAGTGCCCGAAGTAGACCTTAAACCTTTGCCCAAGGGATTAAAATATGAATTTTTGGGCCCGGACAAAACTTATCCGGTCATTGTGAGCGACGAGTTGAGCCCCGAAGAAAATGAAGCGTTGCTGATTTTATTAAAAAAACATAGGAAGGTGATTGGATATTCAATTAATGATCTCAAAGGTATTAGCCCACCTTTTGCACTCATCGTATACCAATGGAAGACCAATGTAAGCCCGTAGTGGACCATCAAAGGAGGCTAACCCATGCCATGCGAGAGGTAGTGAAGAAAGAGGTTATCAAGTTAATTGATGCCGGAATCATCTACCCGGTTCCGCATAGCGAATGGGTGAGCCCCGGACATTGTGTACCGAAGAAAGGAGGTTTGACCGTGGTGAAGAATGAGAAGAACGAGTTGATACCGCAAAGAACCGTGACCGGGTGGCGGATGTGTATCGATTATCGTAAGCTTAACAAAGCGACGAAGAAAGATCACTTCCCCCTACCGTTCATAGACGAGATGCTCGAGAGGTTAGCAAACCACGCTTATTTTTGCTTTCTCGATGGATACTCGGGGTTCATGCAAATTCCCATTCACCCAGAAGATCAACATAAGACAATGTTTACGTGTCCTTACGGAACGTTTGCATATAGGAGGATGCCCTTCGGCCTATGCAACGCTCCGCCTCTTTTCAACGTTGCATGATGGCCGTGTTTTCGGAATTCATCGAAGAAATTGTTGAAGTGTTTATGGATGATTTTTCCGTTTACGGGAAGACGTTCATGGATTGCTTAGCAAACTTAGAAAAGGTCCTTACAAGGTGTGCGGAGGTAGATTTGGTTTTAAATTGGGAAAAGTGCCACTTCATGGTTAAGCAAGGCATAGTGCTCGGACATGTTATATCCGAGAGAGGAATTGAAGTGGACAAGGCTAAGGTAGAGATGGTTGAGCAACTCCCACCTCCTACGGATGTTAAGTCCTTAAGGAGCTTTCTAGGCCATGCCGGATTCTATAGAAGATTTATAAAGGACTTCTCGAAGATCACTAAGCCTTTAACGCACCTTCTTCAAAAGGATGTGGCTTTCGACTTTGATGAGAAGTGTCTAGCGGCATTCCGGACCTTGAAAAATGCGTTGGTGAGTGCTCCCATCATCCAACCTCCGGATTGGAGCCAACCTTTCGAGATCATGTGTGATGCAAGTGACTACGCCGTAGGCGCGGTCTTGGGACAAAGAAAGGAAGGCCGAGTTCACGCGTTTACTACGCTAGCAAAACTCTTAGTGGGGCACAATTAAATTACGCCACTACGGAAAAAGAGTTGCTAGCGGTGGTATTCGCTTTCGAAAAATTCAGATCTTACATCGTGAACTCGAAAGTCATTGTTTCCACCGATCACGCAGCCATCAAGTATCTCTTGGCTAAGAAGGAAGCTAAACCACGTTTGATTCGTTGGATCCTTCTTCTCCAAGAGTTTGATGTTGAAATTCGTGATAAAAAGGGGGTGGAGAATGTTGTGGCCGATCATTTGTCTAGGATGAATCGTGGACAAGATGATAAAGAGCCCATAGAAGATAAGATGAGAGATGACCACCTCTATAGAGTGCTTGATAAAGATACTTGGATGATCGACATCATTCGAGCAATTCGAAAGATGCCCCTCGATCATCTAGACAAAAACACTCAAAGGAAGATAATTTCCGAAAGTAAGAAATATTTTTGGGATGCACCATACCTCTTCAAGCTTGGCAATGATGGAGTGATGAGAAGATGTGTGCCAAGAGAAGAGAGGCTTGAGATTCTAAGGAAGTGCCACTCGGCGGAGTACGGTGGACACTATAGCCATTTTCGAACCGAAGCAAAAGTATGGTCGAGCGGATTCTATTGGCCGGAGATGCATGAAGATACTAAAAGATATGTTGCGTCATGCCCCGAATGCCAAAGAACCGGAAACATCTCTCAAAGAAATTCTATGCCTTTGAAATACAACTTGCAAATCGACATATTCGATGTATGGGGCATAGACTATATGGGGCCTTTTAAAAACTCATTTGGATTCGAGTATATACTTGTTATGGTTGATTATGTATCCAAGTGGGTAGAGGCTATACCATGTCGTAAAGCTTCCACGGAGGAGTCCATCACTATGATCAAGAACGTGATTTTTCCCCGTTTCGGTACACCGAGAATCTTGATAAGTGATGGAGGAACTCATTTCACCGGGAAGAACTTCAAAAGGTGCTTGTCCAAGTTGGGAATTGAGCATAGGGTCTCCACGGCCTATCACCCACAAACCAACGGACAAGCGGAGACGTCAAATCGGCAATTAAAAAGCATACTCAACAAAACCATAGAGAAGGGAGGCAAGGATTGGTCAAAGAAATTAGACGGAGCTTTATGGGCTTATCGAATGGCGTTTAAAACACCGATAGGTATGACCCCTTATCAATTTGTCTATGGAAAAGCTTGCCACCTTCCGGTTGAGTTGGAACATAAAGCCTATTGGGCGATTAAAGAGATGAACCATATCTCGATGCCGCGGTGGTGAAACGAAGAATTCAAATAAGCGAGCTAGAGGAGTTGAGGTTGAAAGCATATGAAAACGCAAGCATATACAAGGAGAGAATCAAAAGGTGGTATGATAAAAGATTGAAGAAAAAAGAATTTAAAGAAGGAGATAAGGTCCTCCTCTACAATTCGAGGTTTAAAACCTTCGGAAAGGGGAAATTGCAAAGCAAGTGGGACGGACCTTATGTTGTGCATTCGGTGTTCTCCAACGGAGCGGCAACCATTATGGATATAAACGGCGATCAATTTGTGGTGAATGGACAGCGGCTTAAGGTTTACTACGAACCCGGTGTCGTGCCCCTTCACCATGTTGACGTCTTTACCATGGAGGAAGAGCCCGAACGTCCCGCCTAGGACGAAAAACAAGGCATCAACTTCGTAAATAATTTTTATTTTAGTTTTCCGGAGTTTTTCGCGAAGATTTATTGGGCCAACTTTTTCCCATGGGCGAGGAAGAAAAAATAGGGCGGTGTGCAAAAACCCGGACCGGCCCGGCCCCCGAGGCGGGGTGGGCCGGCCGGCCCGGGCGGACCGGCCGGGGGGGCCCGACGCCCGATGACCCCGAATTTCGCCCCGAATTGCTCCTTTTTGACTTCCTTGTTTGGTCGGAAAATTTTAAGGGAAGTGTAAAAAAGGAAAATAAGGTTCCCGTGGCTTTTCTCTCGAGACTATTTATTTGGCCGAGTTGGGAGCTCGAGAATCAAACCTTTCAAGCAATGTGTTGCACCCTTGTAGCACCATTGAGCCTCCAAAAAGCTTAGAGTTGAAGCTAGAAGCCAAGAAGCCATCGATGGAGGAGGCGATGCGATGCGAGCTCAAGCTACCCGTCAAGAGGACCGCACGTATCCGTTGCGGAGGACGTGTCCCGACCGGAGCTCTTGCATCTCGCAACCCCGTCGAAGGAGAGAAGGTCCCTACACCCGTTCGAAGGCTCGGCACGCCTCCAAGGCATCAAGCGTAAAGATTACAAGGAGGTGTCGCCGGAGCCTAAGGATTATGGGGATAGCGACTACTCCGACGATCGTAGCCCGAGCTCGTGGGCGGCCGCCGGTAGAGATGATGATGATTGGGATGAGCAGCCCAATGAAAGGACTCCCGAAGGCCCCAACGGCGACGGCAACAACGGTGGCGAAGGCAACGACAACGGAGGTGGCGACGACGGTGGTGACAACGGTGGAGATTATGGCGACGACGACCCCTTCGGATTGCATCCGGTGTGCTGTCGAGTTTGCCGTCAATCCATCGCGGATCTCTACACGTCGGCCGACGAATGTCTCCAAGCCATGGAAGCGATGAAGCAGCGTATGGAGGACTTGGAGCGCGTAGTTGAAGATGACTACAAGTTCCTTAACCGTAACGTGCGCAAACTTTTCGGCATGGTTGGAAACATGAGAGGCAAGTGGTGCACATCTTTCTTGAAGTACCACTAGATCTAGTTTTCCCCTTAGGATTTTTGTAAGATACGACGAGGACGTCGTATGTTTTAAGTGTGGGGGAGAGCTAGCTCGCTAGCCTTAGCTTTTGAACTTCAAGTTTAGGTTCAGTTTAATCTTCGTGTGAGAGTCTTAGTGTTTTAATGAGTCTTTAGTTTTTTAGTCTATTTTAAAATTTTTTGCAAGTGTCTTAAATTAGTGTTGAGTCAAGAAAATCAAATAAAAAGAGTCTTTATATATATCTTTGTGTTTTATGTATTGTTTATCTTTATTTACTTGTTTGTTTAATCTTCGATTCTTGATATATGAACACAAGTATGTGGTTTGAAAATCGTTTACCGTGGTGCTTAGTGGAATCGCTACTACTTAAAGTACCCATACCGCACTTCGATCTTGAGCTTCACATGCTAGTTGTGCTATGTTCGATGCTAAAAATTGGAGGATTTCAGTTCTGAAAATTATATTAAAACCCTTGTAATAAAGGTTAGCAAAACCTCTTTTTCCAAGTTGAGAGTAAGAAAAAAATTCCTATCCAAAGCCAAGTTTATTTTTTCGCTCCACCATAAGTGTGATTAGCACGATGAGTTAGGCTAGGACCCTTCTCTCTTGGTGAGTTTTAATTTCGAGCAATGATCATGTCCTTGTGCTTATCTTTTGTTGCTAGCCTCGTCATATATTCGGTAACGTGACTTTCACAACGGAAGTCACGTACATCGCCGAATTCCATACCCAACCCTATACATCTCTTTTGTACATCGTATTCCTTGAACACAACCTATTTTCAAAGTTTCGTCTCGTCTCTAGCATGATTTATTTAAAAATTTTAGATTGTATGCATGCGAGGAAAGAGAGAATTGAAAGCTTTGAAAAGTTGTCAAGAGAGAGAAAAATAAAGAGAAAAAGTATGTGTATGGAAAAGAAAAAGAAAGAAAGAAAGAAAGAAAGAAAAATCATATGTGAATGAAAGAAGAAAAGAAAAAGAGAGAAAGATGAGTTAGCAATGAAGATATGAGAGGGATGGATCAAGTGAAAGAAAAGAAAAAAATAAAGTGTAAGGAAGGATGTCACGTTGATTGTGAGACGAAACTTTTACTCTATTTCCAACCATGTGCAATCCGACAACGAGGACATCATTGGTGCCTTGAAGTCACAATTTTCTTTTGCCCTTGCACATGTCCACCATTCTAAATCTTCTCATCCTTGATATCCCTACATATGGTTAATTCTCATGATCATTGGCTTTGAAAGGTAGACAACCATTAGAGGAAGTTCTTAGTTTGACAATACTTGTGTTGATTGCGCTAGCCCTACCTATAGCTCCACTTTTACATAATATATGAGAGATTAATGGGAGGTGAGAGTTTTATAAAATTTGGTTAGGATAGCCACTTGAAATGAGTGACTTGAGAGAGCTTGGAGAAAGGTTTTTGTCTAATACTTGTTGCAGGAATTTTTGTTTTGAAAACCATAAAAACCCTCCGATGGAAGCAAAGGAGTAAGCATGGCTGAAATTGAAGACTTCAAGTGAAGGGTTTGAGTTGTGGGGTGAATCTTGACGTGGTAAAAATTCTAAACGCCCATGTTTATGTTTGATTATCATTACTTTGTGTTTATGTATTAAAGATGAAGGGATTGACTAACTTGTGAAGAAGGATAAGTGGTACACGATTACACTCCTTGGACGAAGTTCTTTTACGAGTACTTGCTCGAGGACGAGCAAGAGCTAAGTGTGGGGGAGATGTTGACGGTGTATTTTGGTGCACCTAGCATGTTCATTACACTTTGGTTTGGATTTGATTATGGAACTAACCCGCCACTAGGCACACTAATCATATAACAAGTTCATCTTTGTGCATGCATTTGGAAGTGTTGTGTTTATGTAGGAAAACATGGACATAAAGGACGGATTCGCAACAAGTTCAAAGGAGCATTTATGGAGTCTTGTTCGTGTTCATGAGCTTGCTGAAATTACTTCCAATGGTGGCGAGGACCGAAGTGCTACGAGGAACACCCCCGGGGATTGAAGCGTTAAAGATCAAACTTCATGCAAAGAGAGCCTCCATCTTGATCGCGAGGATAACAGCGTCAAAATCATGCAAGTGGAGGGGGCAAAGTAGATAAGTGCACGAGGACCCACGGAGCAAAAGGGGCGACCGAACCGGCCGGAATGGGCCTGGGCCGGCCGGCCCAGGCCGGCCGGCCCAGCCCACTTCGGGCACCGGTTCGGTCCCGTCTTCCTTGCCCTCGAAGGATCTTCAACCCTAAAACCCCCGACGCGCCGCCAACACAGAGAGGAGGAGTTATTCGCACCAGAAGGCTATCCACAAGCTAGAGAGAGAGGAGGAGGATCTCCGGCGGGAGATCAACCACCTCGAAGGAAGCACCCTCTCGTGGAGAAGGAGGAAGACACCGGCGGAAGGGAAACCATGATCAACGGTGCCATGATCAGCAACTTGATGGGGTAATCTTCTCATTCGTCCATGGGTTGTAATCGATCTTGAGATGTAATCGCACTTTGTCGGATTATCTCGTCTATCATCTTGTGTTGAATATACTTTAATGCTTAAGGCTTGCAACCGTGCCGTAGAGGGAGTACGAGCTCCAATGCTTCCTTGGATCCATTCAATACGCCATGTCCATCAAAGGTCTAGTCATGAATACCTTCGCGTAGTGACAGTACGAGAGGAGGGAAAGGGCGAAACCGTGGTCACATCCCCGATAGATTAGATTGGTTTTCATGTCTTTAAGCGATTGCATGCTCTAGTATCGTAGACCCATGGGCGAGTGTCTTCTATCTTGATCGTTTATCATTCTCTCTAGTGTAGTTTAGTGTTTTCTAGTATAATAGTAGTTAGGGTTTTAGTAGCTAGTGTGTCGTTGTTGATCGAACGCTTGTAATCCCCTTGCTCCGCGGATTGACAAGAACCTTGGGAATCCCGTGGTGAAAAAGGTGTGGGGTCCGTACGCTTGCGGATCGTAGAGGGATACATCTTTTATCCGTCAACAAGGTTGCATTCTTGACAACCAAGTGCCCGACCGCGTGTTCGTGTTTACGCGAGGTGGTGCCGACCGTGCCTCCCCTCGCGCCGGCCAAGGTGTTAAGGGCGGACGCGTCCGTCCCCACCCGGCGGCGCTCGTCGAGGGCGCGCGCGGCGGGGGCGGCGCGGCGGCCGCGGTGGGCGAGAGCTCGCGGGGCGCGCCGAGGCCCCGAGGACACGGCCGGCGGATTTGTCCCTCCGCGCCGCGGCCGGGGCCGGCCGTCGAGGAGGGCGGCGGACGCCGGTCGTAGTGGAGGCGCAGCCGGCGGCGCCGGCCGTGGCGGAGGCGCGCGGCCGGCGGCGCCGGCCGAGGAGGGCGAGTTGGCGCCGCGGTTGCGGAGACGCGGCCGGAGGTGGTGGCCGCGGCGCCGCGCCGAGAGCCCGCGGTCACGGAGGCGCGGGCGGAGGCGTCGCCGGGAGGCGACGCAGGGGGGCGGCACCCGCCGGCGGCTCCCGGCGGCGGTGGTGGAGATCCCGGACGACGACTCCCCGCCGCCCGGGTGGGACCAGTGGGTGAGTTTCCCCACGCCGTCCCCCGAGTCCCAGGAGGGGGCTCTTGTGAGGCGGCGGGAGGGCCACATGGTGGCAGGAGGCCGAGGGCACGGTGCCGAGGCCTCTTCTTCCCGCGCCGGCCGCTCCGCACCTGGAGAGGGGCGCATTAGCGATCCGCCCACTTTTGCCAATGCCTAGGGGGAGCAGGAGCTGTGGGGAGAGCTCCGCAACCACGGCGCCGCGCTCGACCGAGCGTTGAACGAGGCGCTGCGGATTCATGGCGGCCCCGCGTGGCGCGTTTTCCAGGTGGGGCGCCGTCGTCTGTTTTCTCTTTTTCCCTCGTCTTCGCGCGCGATCCTTTCAGCATGACACTCACAGGCCTCGGCTCGTTGGTGACAGGAGCTCGAGCACCGCGCCCGTGATAAATACGGCGCCTTCGATCGGGGTGAGCGCCGGGCTCCGCCAGCTCCGGGAGCGGTGCGACGCCTTCGACGCGCTCGCCGACGCCTTGAGGACTCCGGACAGTTGGTTGTCGTACCGGGCCGTGGCCCTGCGCGATCAGCTCCAGGAGTGTGAAAGGCAGGACGCGGCGCGCCCCTCCACCCTCGAACGGGTTTGCACAGCCCTCATCGACCGGGATGAGGCGCCGCGGCGGAGCGCCGGCGGACCGGGAGAGGGCGCGCACCCTAGCGGCCAACCGGGAGACCGGAGGTGGCCGCCGTCCGCCGCGACAACCCGGAGCTCCATTTGTTGCTCCGAGGGGCGCGGGCTCGGCGAGACCAGGGCCGAGGAGCGGGCGCGCGTGCTCGAGCGTAAGGCCAAGGAGGCCGACAATCCGAAGGCCGCCCTCGACGCCGAGGTCGCGGCGCTAGCCGGCCGCGGAGGACCGCATCCCCGCAGAGCGTACCGCCCGCCGGGGGCCGAGGGGCGGCTCCGGCGAGAGCGGGCTGCCCTTGCGGACGCCCGGTCGGCGCTCGAGCAGGAGCGCGTCGCTCGCGAGGCGGCGCAGAAGTCGCTGGAGGGGCGGAACGCTGAGTTCTCGAAGCTCGAGGGCGAGCTGGTGGTGCTCAGCATCACGAGCGCGAGCCAGGAGCTGGCCCTCCAGGAGCAGAGCGAGACCCTCAGCGGCCTTCAGGAGGCGGTTGAGGCCGAGCGCCGCGCCCTCGAGGTGGAGAGGAAGCAAGTCGAGGGTAAGTCGCTGTTTGTCTCTTGTTTTGCTGATTTTCCCTTAGAGGGTTCGCCCCCCTTTCTGATCCCCCTCTTGCTGGGCCACTTCAGGCTTGCGCACCGCGCTGGGGCACGCGGCCGAGCGGGCCGAGGCGCTGCAGGCCTCCTACAACTCCTCCGAGCAGGAGCTGCTGGGGTTGCGTTCCGCGGCCCTCGAGACCCGCCGGGCCGTGGAGGAGGGCGAGGCGCGAGGCCGGGAGCTCGCCGACCGCCCGCCGCGCGCCCTCGGCGGGCACGTCACCGGGCGCATGCGCCGGCGCCGCACCTCGGCGTTCGAAGGCCCTCGGGGTGGTGCGATCTCATTACGAGATCAACTTTGAGGCGGTGGCGGAGGGTTACGTTGTCCCCGAGGGCGTCGAGGACGAGTTTGTTGACGCAAAATGTGCACCTAGCGCCAAGCACACAACAAGCCGAACAAGCCGGCTTCACACGCGCAAAGAATCACGAGACGTGCCGACCAATTTTCCCCCGAAAATTAACAAAAGAAAAAGTAGTTAGATACCAAAGCTTGGAACTTGCCGGTGGTACCGGCACAGTTCCATATTTGCGGCTACAAAGCCAGATGGAATGACATATAGCTATAGAAAGCTATCTGCCAATAAACTGAAACCATTCGGGAGCTTTAAGAAGGCAAAAGTATTATAGACGAATGAATGAAGTAAGCATGACGGCAATCGGTCTTTGTTTGGGCAAAGATGCACGTGCGCAAGATCGCGACCGATCCCCGTGGTGATCAACATTAAATAAATAAAGTAAAACGCGAGCATAAACATGTAATAAACAAGCATGCATAGATCCAAAGCACTAGTCTACCGCATGTCTAGGTACTTTAAAACCCGTCGGGTACGAAGCCAAACAAATCTATCCACCGCATGATACAACTTGCATGGGGATCGTACCACTTTCCACAAATAGATCTATCCACCGCATGATACGATCTAAATATGGAAAGCTAAAAGCGTACATTATTTAAAGCATGAATTACGCACGTGTTCTACTCGTGAGAAACATAACCGAATGCGGCCGAATGAACCGATCCGGGTCCATGAAGAAGGAACGAACATTACCAAGTGAGATGAATCTATCGATTGATTTGAAATCTAATCCACCGGTTGACTAGCTCCAAAGCAACCCAAAAACCCGCATCTACCGCGTGATACTCGCTCTTTCAAGATTTATACAAACGTTGGCAAGCTTGAACCCGCAACACGTAACAACCTAGATCGATTCGGTTTCGGCTATCAAAGAGCACGCGATCCACGTGTTAAAATAATCATAAGCACAAACTTGACTCGCATGAGGATCATCAAAAGATATAAAGCCGATCCAAACCCATCTAGATTGGGCAAAAAGGTGTTACATGAATTTAAACATAAAGCAAAAACTCAAAGCAACATGGGGTAACTTAATGAATCTATTGGATCTTGCCAAAATCCAATAGAGCCGATAACTAGCTTCAAGCCGTATCTTAGCCTACCGCATGGCTCATGACCTAACAAGAAACCTTCTTGAGCCAAGCTTGAATCTACCGCATGACACTAAGCATGGTAACAAGACTACTTGCATCAGATCTAAATCCACCGCATGATACTAGACATGATACAAGGTTGCCGGTACTCACGGAGGTCGACGGATCGATGAACCCTCTCGAAGAACTCGACGACACGACAAATGGACTCTAGGGTTTGGCGTAAAGCCGGTTTGTATTGAGAATGATTCCGTATATCTGTTACATACATTCAGGGCTCATATTTATACCCTGCCAGATACAACTTCGAATGGATTTGATACCTAATTTATCTCTAAGCTTGATCTCTTATCCATCCATTCGTCCTTCCTGCTTGAGCCACGTCACCATTCAATCCCGCAAAATCAGCTCAATCGTTCCCTTGACAAACGGAAGCGGATAGCCGACCGCGGATCTTTCCCGCCGAATGCATCCGAGGAAACCTTCCTTCCGCTAGACGGACTCCTCACCGAGCCGGACCCACAAGTCGACTCTTTACCAAATTTTGGTGTTAACACATGCCCCTTCAATTGCGGGATAAAAGTGATTTTATTCCGGAATTGACTCCACCACCAACGTCCTCAAATTGAATCTGTTCAACACCTATTCTCTCTCTTCGCAATCCGCCGTAATCTTCATCTAGATCCAAACCCTAAATCCCCTTGTTCCGAGCTTGAATCCCCAATGGCGGCTCAAAACCAAGTTGCTCGTGTAAATTCCCCTTCCATAAGCTTCATTCGGCATTTAGGTTTTTTCAATATTTACCTGAGATTTCTTTTCCGCTTTCCTTCAGAAGCCTTCCACCGAGCTTTTGATTCGCACCGAGGCCAATTCAAGATCCTACTACCTTGGTCCTGTGCGAAACTCTGATCCTCGAGATTTTATCGCAGCCGAATCTCAAAGGATCCCCTTCAAAGCGGCTTTGTTCACACCTCCTCAGTGGCAGGATGCTTTCAAGAACTGGCCCTTGCCCCCAATCGCAGGCTGGAAAAATTGGTACCAGAGGGTTCTTGCAGACAAGAGTGCCAGGACCCAGAATTGGGATACCCTCCGCATTGCTCAATGCCTGGAGTTATCTTTGGCCGAGACCCCCAAGAATGAAGACCTCTTGATAGCAAACCTTGCCACTTCGGTCAAATGGCGTCAACGCCTTCCTCTTTGGTCATGGCCCAATGTCCCGAACTCGGCCGATGTGTATATGATCACCGGCCTTGACATTACAGGATCCGTTCACCCCCGGGACTTTAAAGGTTCCTCAAGACAAACGGGGGTGAAACCAGGGAGTGGATACAAAAACTATATCCCGAAGCATATGAAGGATGGCCCCCTTGGTGAAATTGAATACAGGGGCATTTCGAACATGTGGCTATGCGAGTTCATCTTCTCGTGGTAAAGCCAATGAGCCTACCCCGAATCACATTGCAATGGCTTCACACCTAGTCGATGGCAAGTGCTTCCGTTGACGCGAAAAGTGCACTCAACGCCAAACACACAAGCAAGCCGAACAAAGTCGGCTTCACACGCGCAAAGAGCGAAAGACGTGCCAGTCAATTTTTCCTGAAAATTAACAAAAGACAAAGCAGTTAGATACCAAAGCTTGGAACTTGCCGGGTGGTACCAGACAGTTCCATATTTACGGCTAAAAAGCCAAATGAGATGACACATAGCTATAGAAAGCTATCTGCCAACGAACTACAACCATTCGGGAACTCGCGAAGGGGAAAAAGTAACACTGCCGAATGGATGACGTAAGCATGACAGCGACCGGTCTTTGTTTGAACAAGAATGCATGCGCACGAGGCCATGACCGATCCCCATGAAGATTAGCGTTAAATAAATAAATAAAGTAAAGCACGGACATGATCATGTATTAAACAAGTATGCATAGATCCAAAGCTCTAGTCTACCGCATGTCTAGTTACTTTAAAACCCGTCGGGTACGATATCAAACAAATCTATCCACCGCATGATACAACTTGCATGAAAAACCGTACCACTTTCCACAAATAGATCTATCCACCGCATGATACAATCTAAACACGGAAAGCTAAAAGCATACATCATTTAAAGCATAGATAAAGTACGTGTTCTACTCGTGAAGAAACATAACCGAATACGGCTGAACAGCCGATTCGGGGTCCATGAAGAAGGAACAAACATTACCAAGTGAATAAATCTATCAGATTGATTTGGGAATCTAATCCACCGGATGACTAGCTCCAAAGCAACCCAAAAACCTGCATCTACCGCATGATACCCAGCTCTTTCAAGATTTATACGAACATTAGCAAGCTTGAACCCGCAACACGTGACAACCTAGATCGATTCGGTTTTGGCTATCGGAAAGCACAAGATCCACGTGTTAAAATATGAAATCTACTCGAACAAGGATCATAAAAGAGGTAGAGCCGATCCAAACCCATCTAGATTGGGAAAAGGTGTGTTACATGAATTAAAGGATAAAGTAAAACTCAAGATAACACGGGGTAACTTAATGAATCTCTCGGATCTTGCCAAAATCCAATAGAGCCGATAACTAGCTTCAAGCTAGACCGTAGCCTACCGCGTGGCTCATGATCTAACAAGAAACCCTCTTGAACCAAGCTTGAATCTACCGCATGACACGAAGCATAACAAGACTACTTGCATCGGATCTAAATCCACCGCATGATACTAGACATGATACAAGGTTGCCGGTACTCACGGAGGTCGACGGATCGATAAGCCCTCTCGAAGAACTCGACGACACGACAAGGGACTCTAGGGTTTGGCGTAAGGCCGGTGTGTATTGAGGAATGATTGTGTCGTTACATACATTCGGGGGTCATATTTATACCCTGTTGAGTACAACTTCGAATGGATTCGTTGCCTAACTTATCTCTAAGCTCGATCGCCTATCCATCCATTCGTCTCCCCTGATTGAGCCACGTCACCGTCCAATCCCGCAAAATCAGCTCTACTGTTCCTTTGCCAAACCGGAAGCGTATAGCCGACCGCATCTCTTTGCCGAATATCTCTGAAAATATCCTTCCTTCCACCAGACGGACTCTTTATCGAACCGGACCCACAAGTCAGACTCCTTACCAAATTTTGGTGTTAACACATGCCCCTTCAATTGTGGGATAAAAGTAATTTTGTTCCACAATTGACTCCAGCCACGAATACTTCAAATCAAGTCTGTCAACACCTGTTCTTCGCAATCCGCCGGAATCCTCATCCAGATCCAACCCTAGATCCCCTTGTTCCGAGCTCAAAACTCCAATGGCAGCTCAGAACCAAGATGCTCAGGTAAATTCATCCCCCGTAAGCCTCGTTCGGCATTTAGGTTTTCAATTTTACCTGAGATTTCCTTTTCCGCTTTTCTTCCAGGAGCCCTCTACTGAGCTTTTGATTCGTACCGAGGCCAATTCGAGGTCTTATTATCTTGGTCCTGTGGGGAACTCTGACCCTCGAGATTTCATCGCAGCTGAATCTCAGAGAATCCCCTTCAAAGCAGCTCTGTCTCCACCGCCTCAGTGGCAAGACGCTTTCAAGAACTGGCCTTTACCTCCAATTGCAGGCTGGAAAACTTGGTATCGGAGGATTCTTGCAGATAAGAGTGGATTGACCAACCTGGATACCCTCCGTATCGCCCAGTGCTTGGAGTTATCCGTGGCTGAGACCCCCAAGAACGAAGACCTCCTGATAGCAGCCTGCCACTTCTGGTCAAATGGCGTCAACGCCTTCCTTTTTGGCCATGGCCCAATGTCTCCAACCTTGGCCGATGTATATATGATCACCGGCCTTGACATTACGGGGTCCGATCGGCCTTGGAACTTCAAAAAATCCTCACGGCAAACAGGGGTGAAGCCGGGGAACGGATACAAGAATTACATCTTAAACACATGAAAGACAATCCCCTTGGTGCTGTTGAATACGGGGCATTTCGAAAGTGTGTTGAATAGGCTCTTCGACTAGATTGTACTAGGGATGTGTAAATATCGGCAATAAATGAAGAACTTTTGAATTCTGTGCTTGTTTTGTGATGACCCCATTTGCATTTTGCATCTGTGAATTTTGTTTTTCTTTGAATGCATTCGGGAGCTATCTTGAGCCGAACGCGCGAGAACAACTGCCCCTTGGCGCAAACTCCGCAGAGGATCCCGATTCGGCAATCCATAGACACTGTTCAAAAACCCTTCGTACTTGGGAGAAAACCCTGCCGTTTGGTATTCCAACGGTGTGTACCGCGCTCATCACTCCTAATGCGCCCCTTCGGTCAATATAATAGCCTGCGGGGATGCTCGCAAATCCACTCGCACACTCATCCATCATTTCTCATCTCTTCCCCTCGCCTCTAGAGAAGAAAACCCCAAAGCCATGGACAAGGGTAAGCAACCTCGGGAGAGCGGCTCATCAAAGAAGCGTACGATTCGGAAGTGAGTTCTTCCTTGATCTCGCTCCTCGTTCTTTTGCATGATCTCGCGCTTCATGTTTTCTTCTTGTCCTCTTTCGACCTTGATTTTCTTCCCGAAGAAATCATCGGGACCGAAGATGTTCCCGAGTACATCTCCTCCGATTCCTCCCTCGAAGCAGAGGATGCCACGCCTGAACAGAGGACCAACCATCAGCTGCGCCGCCACGTTCGGCATCTGGAGCACGGCCTCAGGGACATCACCACCCGTTGCCAAGCCGAGCGCGAGCGTCGCATGGATCTGGAAGCACTAGTAGGGGGTAAACGTTTCTGACTCCTTCTTGACTTCGCGCTCACATCCGGATTTCTTCCCCCTAACCTTGATTCCTCCGCTTCAGATGTCTTTGACAGGTACAATAACCTGAAGACGGCCCGGGATAGCCTCGGTGAGGCCGCCAACCATGGTCACCCCCATGCGTTCCAAGTTGCCGTCACGGTGGTCCTGGAACAGCTGAAGAGGGAGCAGCCGAAGAAGTAAAGAAAAGATCGAATCATACTTTCGCTTCTTCCTCCACGCCTTCTGCTTCCCACCTCCTTGGAGATCTGACCACCAGGGCTGTTAGACGTAATCCTGCAAGAAGCAGTTGTAATGTAGTTTTTGTGCTAAGGGCAATGCATCTAGGCACTGGCCATTTCTCTTGTTCATGGATTTTTTTTTGCTCGAAGGCGGCCTCATTCTTGAGTGCGGCTATCTCCGTGCCGATGTGTGTAATCATCGATCGATCTCAATGCTAGGATATTATTTCTTGGGATATCTTCCATTTATTGCAGCGGAAAATTCTTCTCCTAGCAAAGTTTTCAATATATATGCATTACCAGGGACGCATCTGACCACACGAAAAGGTCCTTCCCAGTTAGGGGACCATTTGCCGAATTCACTGTATTTAGTTCCAATCGGCAATAACGCTTTCCACACTAGATCGCCTTCTGCAAATTGCCTTACTTTTACCTTCTTATTGTAGTACTTGGCAACCCGCAGTTTGTTTTTCTCGATGTTTTCCAGGGCCCTAAGACGGATCATATGTAAATCTTCTAGCTCATCCATCATTAGGCCACTGTAATCCTTGGAGCTCAACTCCTTTTGTAGCACCACTCTCCTTGAATCTGATTGCATCTCCCAAGGCAGGATTGCGTGATGCCCGTAAACCAACTCGTAAGGAGAAGTCTTTGTAGCTCCATGGGGGGCCATCCGGTAAGCCCACGGTGCCTCACTAAGTACCGAATGCCACCTTCTTGGCTTCTGGTCGATTTTCTTCTCGTATCAACTTGATCATGATCTTATTAGAAGCCTCTCGCTTGACCATTAGCCCGGGCATAATAGGGAGAGGAATTAAACAATTTGATCCCCATGCTTTCGGCAAATTCTCCGAACTCCGGTGACACGAATTGTGCCCCTTGATCGGTGGTAATTGTCCGAGGGATTCCAAATCGATAGATGATGTGCTCCTTGACGAATTCAATCATGTTTTTCGACATCACCTTCTTCGGTGGGATCGCCTCAACCCATTTAGTGAAATAATCGTAGCCAAAAGCACGAACTTATGCCCCTTGCTAGACGGTGGATTAATTTGGCCAATCGAGGTCTATACCCCGGCCCCCGAATGGCCATGGCTTGATGATGGGATTCAATGCCGATGCGGTGGACCCTTTGAATATTCCCAAACCTTTGGCAATCCTGACATCCCTTGTAATACTCAAAGCAGTCCTCTAATATCGTCGGCCAAAAGCATCCAGCTTGTCTAATAACCCACTTCATACGGTAGGCCGATTGGTGTGCTCCACATATCCCATCGTGCACCTCACTCATCATGTTCTTGGCTTCTTCCGGACCCGGGCATCGTAGTAATACCCCATCTAACGACTTATAGAATAAATTATCATCCGGAAGAACGAACTTTATGGCCTTGTACCTTAGCTTCCTAGAGACCTTTCGGGATGGATCCTTCAAGTAATCAACGATCTCATTCCTCCAATCATCTTCTCGCGAGATCCGCCCCTAGTGCACACACTTCTGCGCAAACGCTTCTTGACTCTCTTTGTAACCGGAGGCGCCCGAGCCGGCCTCGTTTGCTTCCTCGTTATGTTCTCTAGGAATGTCTTTGTAGAGTTACCAATGGGAAGCTCTTCAAGATTTCCCCGCATTCTTCGTAGTAACTCCTCGGCGCTTCACTTTTGCACTCGTATTGGCCGTTCAATTGCTTGATTACCAACTCGAGTCTCCATAGACTTCAACCGAAACGGCCCCGCCTTCTCTCAAATATTGAAGCCCTCGAAGTAATGCCTCGTACTCGGCTCGGTTATTTGTGACAAGTGGGTTGTATAGGGATGGCAAGTTCAAACATCTCACCTCTGGGCGAAATCAATAGGATCCCTACTCCCCCACCTTTACCACACGACGATCCATCAAAAAATAAGGCCCAAGGGGTAATCTCAAGCAGATCAATTGACGGATCACGATGTTCAGTTATGAAATCGGCAATGATCTGACCTTTGATGGCTTTTGCCAATTTGAACTTCAACTCAAACTCGATAAAGCTAAAATCCACTTGCCAATCCCGCCGTTCAAAATTGGCATAGATAACATATGTTTTATCACATCAAACTTGGAATATACGGTGCATTCGGCATTCAACGGAGTAGTGCCGAAACTTTGTACACGAGTAGTACACGCAAAGACACGGTTCTCTACGGTACCGAATACCTCGGTTTCGGGATCAAGTAGTTTTCGGCTAAGATAAGCTACTACCCGCTCCTTTCCTTCAAATTCTTGAATAAGGGCCGATCCAATGGTTTGGGTATCGGCCGCCACGTACAACTTGAAAGGCTTGTTCGACCGAGGAGGAACCAACACCGGCGGCTCCTTCATGTACTGCTTGATCTCATCAAAAGCCTTTTGTTGTTCGTCGCCCCATGTGAACTTCTGATCTTTCTTCGCTTCAAGCAATGGAGAGAATGGCAACACCTTCTGTGATAAATTTGAAATGAATCTTCTCACGAAGTTGATTTTGCTGAGCAGTGATTGCAACTTCTTGAGGTTAGTTGGAGGAACGACTTCATCAATGGCCTTCATGCTCTTTTTGCCAACTTCAATTCCTCCTTCGTGGACCAAAAATCCCAAGAATTCTCCACTGATACCCCAAAAGCGCACTTGTTTGGATTCATCTTCAAACCGTGTTTCCGGGTGCACTCCAAGGTCTTCTTCACATCTTCCAAATGGGTGTCATGACTTAGGGACTTGATCACCACGTCATCAATGTAGATCTCTACAATCTTGCCGATCAACTCATGAAAAATGTAATTCATGGCCCATTGATAGGTTGCACCGGCATTTTTCAATCCAAATGTCATGACTATCCACTCGAATAGGCCTATGTGACCAGGACATCTAAAGGCCGTCTTTGAAATATCTTCTATTGCCATGAAGATCTGATTGTATCCCGCATTGCCATCCATGAAACTAATCACCTTGTGTCCAGCGGCGGCGTCAATCAACAAATCGGCAATAAGCATCGGGTATCCATCTATCGGAGTAGCTCGTTCGGTGTCCCCGAAATCTATGCAAACCCTCATTTTTCCATTCTTCTTGTACACAGGGACGATGTTAGAAATCCACTCCGCATATCTGCACGGCCGAACGAAGTTTGCATCAAGTAATCTTTCAACTTCCTTCTTCACATCGGCCAATACCTCATCCTTGTAGATTTTCCGGGGTGGTTGCTTATATGGTTTGAAACCAGGCTTGATTGGCAACCGATGCTCGACGATGGAACGATCCAATCCGGCATCTCCGAATAATCCCGGGCGAAGCAATCCTTGTATTCTTTGAGAAGCTCAATTAAATTCCCCCGAAGTCCGGGCCGCAAATTTGCACCGATGAACGTCGGCCTTGGCTTATCACCGCTTCCAATGTCAACTTCTTCCGGTTTATCGACCGACATGAATCCTCGCCCCAACTTGCCATCGGTGCCATCTACGGGGTTCTCCATTAAAAATTGCTATAAGAGCCGATCGCTTGAATCGGCCGTTGATCACCGCCGACGGGTTCAACGAGACCTTCTCCCCGCTCTTTCCTTGAGAAACAATCGATGCCTTGGTATTCCCGAAGGCTGGTTCCATGTTTGCCACGCTCACGGAGTCATCTCGCTTGGACGACCTCGATCTCATCGTCCACCCACCGGATAAGCTGTTGATGCATGGTGGTCGGGACGCAACGGCCTAGCATGAATCCGGCCCCGCCCAAGCGAAGCCGTAAGCTCCTTTGCCTTCGATGACAAAGAAGGTGGTGAGCGGCGTCTTGGACCCGATCATCGGGTCCACGTGAGCGCATCCCTTGGTGTCCGAGGGGTTCCGGCGAAATCATTCAAGATGATGCTTGTAGGCGTCAAATCGCTCGGGCCCATGCCAAGCTTCCTGAAGGTGGTGTACGGCATTACGTTGACCGCCGCTCCACCGTCGACGAACATCTTGGTCAATGGCTTGCCATTGACGTATCCCCTCAAGTACAACAGCCTCATATGACGATTCTTGGCCGGCTTGTCGAAGATGGCACCGCTTGGCCGCCGCCTGTGCCATCATCCCCTCGCCCGCTCATCATCGAAGGAAGCTTCCTCCGCATAACCCGGTTAGCGGGAGCCATGAACTCGTTCGGCAGAAAGTATACCATGCATGCCGGGAGCCGAACGCTTCGATCTCTCCGGTTGGTCTTTGGGGCGCCACACCTCGCCTCGTCCGAATCCCGGCCCGCCGGTTCACGGTTCCTCAAGCGCCGGACCCGTCTCTTCCGACTCTTGCGTAGGCGGGCGGACACCACCGCCCCTTCGCCGGATGTAGTCATCTTCGTCCTCTTCTTGATCGGCCCACCCGAGATCAGCTTGGCGCTTCCCCGGGATGATCGATGACTTCAATTTTTTGGCGCCGATCCCCGTTAGGGTGGATCCTTCCAATTCTCTCGTGGACGGATCGGCGATTGGCGCTTCCCCGCCCGTACTCAACATACCCGTCACCGCATTCGGGACGGTTCTTCAATGTGGCCGCCTTTAAACCCTCATTCCGAAGCAATGCTCGAAGAAGGCGCATCCCCGTGTGTGCGCTCTCGCTCGCGCGTGTACTTCGCTCCCGGTCCCTTCGCGCGCATCTTCTTCGGCTCGCGTTGCTCCTCCTCGTAGCGCTCGTTTTCGGTAGCGCTCTTTCTCTATCTGGCGCTGCCATTTGTTGAGGAGGATGCGCGATGTCACTCTGGGCTTTGCTCTGGATGATTCCCCAATCTCGATGTGACTCTTAAGAATGCGGGGGGCGTCACCTTGCACCTGTTCCAGAGTCACTTGGCGCTCCGGGTCCACTGCTCCACCTTGTCTAGACCCGGGCCGAGGTCAAGACCTTGACTTTTCCCTTCTCCACGGCCGTTATCACATTGACGAAAAGCCCACCATGTTCCGAGGAAAGGGGTGGCCATCCAGCCTTCATTTTGTTATCGAACTTGAGGTGACCCTCCCGGATGGCCTTCGGATCTTCATCCCGAAGACCCTACGGTCATTGATGGAGTGTGAATCCCTGTCATGGAAGCCACGGTAACGTTTTTCTTTAACTCCATCGGGCCGAAGCATGGAATGCCCCTCAGGCAGCTTGATTCGGCCTTCTTTTACTAAGAGCTCAAACAATTTATCAGCCTTCGTGATATCAAAATCATAAGCTCCCTTGGTCTGCTTGACCCGGCTGATTCATTGTCAAAGGCTCCTTCCCCCACATGATCTCTGCTGCGCCTATATCCAATTCATCATCAGAATCCTCGAACAGATCGGCCTTGTCCAAGAATCGGTTGTAGACGTCGGCCGACGTCATGTCGCTTGCCAAATTTGGCGTCCTTCTTAAAGCCATATGCCCGATTGCTCATCGGTGATAGCTTTCGCGATAGCCGGCCCGCATTCTCAAATTCCATCCCGAACAACTTCTCGCGCACGGCCGGCAACATCCCGGCGACGGCCATATCGCCCAACCGGTCGTCCGGCAAGTTCGGCCGAGAAGCACATGCCTTTGACTTCCCCGAATCTTCTAAGAAATTCCGGCGGCGTTTCGCCGTGCCTTTGCTTCGGGGTGGCGAGGTAGATCAACTTCTTCTCCGAGCCGCCACCGAAATAATGAGCGTGGAATTTTCGCTCTAAATCCTTCCATCTGGCAACTGATTCAGGAGGCAGGGACGAGAACCACTGGAACGCTGGACCTGTCAGTGATGCGGGGAAGTAGCGGACCCTGAATGTCTCCTCGGCTGAGCACTCCCCGAGCTGCATGAGGTAACGAGCGATGTGCTCGACCGTGCTCGTGTCGTCTTGCCCCGAAAACTTTGTGAACTCCGTTGGCGGCTTCACCCTTGGCGGCAAGAGCACGTTGTAGTACCATTCTGGGAACGGCGGCCTATAGGCGGGTCCTTGCATTTTTGGCTTGAGGCCGAACTGATTTTGCATCAATTCGGCCATCTTCCGCGCCAGGGCGTCATCCTCTTGTGCGCCTGCAGCTGGCGCGTATCCTGGGTGTGGGAAGGCGTCGAATGCTCTGTAGTTTCCCACTTCATGATAACCTCCACCGTACAAATTCCTCTGCAGCCAGTTGGTCGCCGGAGCAATCCTGCGACCGGGATCAAGAGGGGCCCCAGACGAGCCGAACGCTAGGTCTCCATACGTAGGCTGGTACGGATTCGGCTGTTGCACAGGCTGACCTGTGCTGCTCTGTGGTGGCGGCAGAACTGGCTGACCTCTTGAAGCTTGTAACGGGGGCCGAACCGGGCCGCCCCCGGTGCCCGCGGAGGAGGCCGGGAACGCTTGACCTCCGCAGCTCGAGGAGGAGGCCGCCGTGGCTGGCTCCGTAACGGCGGTTGAGAGCTCGATTCGCCCGGCTCCACGGTGCCTCCCCGGATGGGTGCCTCGCCGAACGCCCGCTCCATGCCGGGCCAAAGACGGCAACCATCATCTGCTGGAGTGATCCGAGGAAAGCCTTGTTGTGCTTACTGAGCATGTAATCTGCAGATTCTTGGAACACTCGCATGCACTCCTCCTTTTCCTGCTGAGATGTGGTATCGCTCTCCCCCGGCAGCAGCACCCTGGGCATCTCGTTCTTCAGATACGGGACACCGCTTCTATTCTTCTTGAACGACGGCGGACACTTCGCCGAAACCGGTCCACGACGTCTTGGAGTTGCCGCCGCCGCTCGGGAGAGAGATCCGCAAGGTTGACATCCATGAGGTTGCGATTTCGGTGCATCTTGAATCTATTCGGCCGTTGTCCCACCGGCGTGCCAAAAAGTGTGTTGACGCGAAAAGTGCACTCAACGCCAAACACACAAGCAAGCCGAACAAAGCCGGCTTCACACGCGCAAAGAGCGAAAGACGTGCCGCCAATTTTTCCCGAAAATTAACAAAAGACAAAGCGAGTTAGATACCAAAGCTTGGAACTTGCCGGTGGTACCGCACGGTTCCATATTTACGGCTAAGAAGCCAAATAAGATGACACATCGCTATAGAAAGCTATCTGCCAACGAACTATAACCATTCGGGAACTCGCAAAGGGGAAAAAGTAACACTGCCGAATGGATGACGTAAGCATGACAGCGATCAGTCTTTGTTTGAACAAGGATGCATGCGCACGAGGCCATGACCGATCTCCATGAAAATTAGCGTTAAATAAATAAATAAAGTAAAGCACGGACGTGATCATGTATTAAACAAGTACGCATAGATCCAAAGCACTAGTCTACCGCATGTCTAGTTACTTTAAAACCCGTCAAGTACGATATCCAACAAATCTATCCACCGCATGATACAACTTGCATGAAAAACCGTACCACTTTCCACAAATAGATCTATCCACCGCATGATACAATCTAAACACGGAAAGCTAAAAGCATACATCATTTAAAGCATAGATAAAGTACGTGTTCTACTCGTGAAGAAACATAACCGAATACGGCCGAATGTACCGATTCGGGGTCCATGAAGAAGGAACAAACATTACCAAGTGAATAAATCTATTAGATTGATTTGGGAATCTAATCCACCGGATGACTAGCTCCAAAGCAACTAATAAACCTGCATCTACCTCATGATACCCGGCTCTTTCAAGATTTATACGAACATTAGCAAGCTTGAACCCGCAACACGTGACAACCTAGATCGATTCGGTTTCGGCTATCGGAAAGCACAAGATCCACGTGTTAAAATATGAAATCTACTCGAACAAGGATCATAAAAGAGGTAGAGCCGATCCAAACCCATCTAGATTGGGCAAAGGTGTGTTACATGAATTAAAACATAAAGTAAAACTCAAGATAACACGGGGTAACTTAATGAATCTATCGGATCTTGCCAAAATCCAATAGAGCCGATAACTAGCCTCAAGCCAGACCTTAGCCTACCGCGTGGCTCATGATCTAACAAGAAACCTTCTTGAACCAAGCTTGAATCTACCGCGTGACACGAAGCATGGTAACAAGACTACTTGCATCAGATCTAAATCCACCGCATGATACTAGACATGATACAAGGTTGCCGGTACTCACGGAGGTTGACGGATCGATAAGCCCTCTCGAAGAACTCGACGACACGACAAGGACTCTAGGGTTTGGCGTAAGGCCGGTGTGTATTGAGGAATGATTGTGTCCTTTACATACATTCAGGGGTCATATTTATACCCTGTTGAGTACAACTTCGAATGGATTCGTTGCCTAACTTATCTCTAAGCTCGATCGCCTATCCATCCATTCGTCTCCCCTGATTGAGCCACGTCACCGTCCAATCCCGCAAAATCAGCTCTACTGTTCCTTTGCCGAACCAGAGCAGATAGCCGACCGCAGATCTCTTTGCCGAATATCTCTGAAAATATCCTTCCTTCCACCAGACGGACTCTTTATCGAACCGGACCCACAAGTCAGACTCCTTACCAAATTTTGGTGTTAACACTTCCCTCTTGGGAAATACCTTCTAGGCAAAGTGTGTATCATTTGCTCCATCAAACCATCACCCAAGACACTAACCGAGAGGATAGCATGTGTCAACGGTCCCCGGTGGTTTGTTCAAATGTGTGGTACCGCACATGCATCGATTGTTGGTGTTGATTTGAACACCCGATTCTTCCCTTCATCCACTCATCATGAAGGGGAACCTCAAGCCACCAGAGGATGCCGGACTTATGGAGAAGCCGCTTCAACCGTCCTCATTCAAAGAGAATATCGGCCCGGCTCTTCGAGCTTTTCTTCAAAGGATTCCAAAATCCTCTCTGGCTCCCCTACTTGGATAATGACAATTTGACTCTCCCTTGTGAGTTCTCTTTTGAAACCGAACGCCAAGATGGAAGATTCCCGGAGATCTTCAATATCATTATCCGCCCATGCATCCCGCCGGCCGAATTCGAATTGGAGGAAGGCTGACCTACAGCACTTATGAATATTATCAGCCCAACATGATGGCTCGGCAACTAGGATGTGGCCAAATGCCCCCAGTTCTTGCATGAATTCCTCAAGCCCAGAGAGGAAATCAAGGAACTTACTCAAACTAGCAGAGTTTTTCAATATGCATGCAGTCCTTCTGTTTACACCTGGCCTTTCATTCCCACAACAATAGCTCACCCCACCTTCAACTCCCCGGTGGCAAGAATTCCATGATCACATCTTCGGTGAGCCCGTACACTTGTTCCGTACGAGTTGATGCTCGACTTCCGACCAACTTCGAGAGGTGATATGATTAACCCTTAAATCGACACTTCCTCTTCCAATCATGATTCCGATTTTATTTCTTTTTCCTTCGGAACACGGTCTCGCCCCTCCGGCCGGGGATATTGCCTACAATGCAAGAGGGCCCAATCTCAGCATTGGGATTCGGATCACCAACCCCGGCCCGCCTAATGGCTAGGTATGCCACAACAGACCCAACTCGTCCAGCCTTGCTGCTGACAGGAGGCAAGGCTTATCTCTGATTGCTCCTCCAAATGCCAAGAGGAGAAGAACTATCAAGAAAGTCCTTGTTGAGGTATAATTTCTCCCTTTCTTGATCACAGGATTACTCTGTTTCTGATAGACCATATCTCGTGTATTTTCAGACTAGAACTCAGCAATCCTCAGCTTCAGAACCTGCCAATGCTCCATCCACTGGTATGACCTTTACTGTCCTTTTCCTTGAGGATGAACACTGGCTTTTATTTTTAATTTGACATTTGCAGAAGAAACAATGGAAGAACAACTTGAGGACGTCCCAGTGTCTCAACAAACAAGTCCACCCAGGGTTGAGCCACCTGTCCAAGTGGAAATCTCATCTTCATCAGGGACTCAGTCACACCCTGTTCAAGCAGAAGCACCAAACTCGCCAGAGATGAGCTTCCCAGTCCAACCAGAGCCATCAAGTCCTCCAAGGGCCCAATCAACCGCTGGTCATGCAGAGACACCAATCCAAGCAGAGGTGAATCCATCTCCTCCTCAGCCAGAAGCTCCTGAGTTTCCAGGAACTGCATCAACGCCTTCTCACACAGAAGCTTCATCTCTGCCTGGAACACCTCTTTTACCAGTGGCTGCCCTCGAACAAAATCCCGCCCTAGTTCGAGAAATCGTACATGAGGTACTTATTTGCACTTAACCCTCGCTACCTTTTACTCCCAAAGACTCCTGACTCGGCAATATTGCTTTCTTAGGATCGGCCCCATCATCATCAAGTTCATCAATGGGGGACAATCCAGTTGCCGAGGCAAGGGAAAGAGCGCCTCAAACTCTGTCAGAGGAAGTGCTAGAAAGGCTCAAGGAGATTTTTGCCTGGCTGCAAAGGGATGCGCGAGATCAGTTCAAAGATCTCGATCACTTTGAAGAAATGCTCGAACCCATTAGCCAAGAACTCCCTGAGGACATCAATGCCTCTCTTGCATCTATCTCCGTCCGGAAATTCATTACGTGCCCATAAGACAAGCTTTGAGAAAGGTGTCATCCCGCCCATCCGTTGAAAAGAAGAGGGTCGGTCTTGAATGAGCTATGAAAGGGGCACAATCTCGACCGAGAGCCATAAAGATACATTGGCCAATCCGCAAACTTCTCGCGAATTGAAGATCGCCAGAAAAGCCGCCTTGGAGGCAGAACTGAAAAGCCCGTCAGCTGAAATAGAGGCCGATGACAAGAAAATAGCCGAGCTCCCTGGATTGATAGAGAAGACCCAAGAGGAAGCAATATCGGCTATAGCTAAGGTGAAACAATGCGATGCAGAACTTACCACCCCGTCCCGCCGCTCGTAAAGATTATCAAGAGCGGATGGAAAGTTTTCACCAAGCAACATCGGATGTCGGTGGTGTAATTGCGAAATACTTGAACATCTAGACGCTTGAATCGATGTGTAATCGAATTGGTCGCCCTTGTAATATTTGTTCTTGCAATTTCGTTTCCTTTTTTCTTCGTGCATCCTTAAATGTGATGCTGAACGACCCATTCGGCAAAGAAATGCCAATACCCGAATGGCACTTTGACTCCTCTCAGCCGAGCCAGTCAACCGAATATGACTCAGCCTAGAACTCCAAACGACCCATTGGCGGACTGGTCAAGGAAACCTTTCCACCTTCCGATTTTCTTGGGATATGCGCCACGATCCAGAGCCACGACTTGAGGCCACGATCTGTCTTGCCAGGCCTATAAATGAAACCGTAGGTGCCCCTAGCTCTCCACCAAGTCCTTTAGCTCTCGAATCTTTGTCAATCTCAACTCTTCTTCTTCTTTCCAAACAGTGCACATCCCAGAGAAGCATGGTGCGCCGCCTCAATCGACGCCGCGCCTCTGATGAGGCGGAGGGGAGTAGCGCCAATGCGCGCCGGAGGTAATGATCGTCAATTCCTCTTCTCTGATTCATCTTTGATCTCCTTTTATTTTGACGGTCATCCTTTTTCAGGTTGATTCAATGGAATCCATCCCCCGCGCCGGCCGGTCAGCCCCTACCAGACGACTCCTCGGAGTCTGACGGCCACTCCCCCGTGCCCTACGGGGAACTCGACGCTCTCCGCTTCAAGGCGGAACTGGAGGCGGCCCAGCGCGAGCTGGAGGACGTCTCCAAAAAGGCTGGTATAGCCGAGCCGGGAATGGGGAAGACCGGCGCAAGCGACCGCCGGAGACCATCGACGGTACGGCTCCGACGCCGCTCTTTGATCCAATCCGGCCTTTGATGCTAATCTCCCTTTTTCTTGCATTTTGCGCCCGTGATGCCGAGCTCAACTAGCTCAAGATGCCGGTGGAGCAACCGGCCGATAAGGTGAACGCCCGCGGAGACACGCCGGCGGGAGCGCCTTGCCGCGGTGGAGCACCGCGTTGATGAAGTGGCCACCCATGGCGTCCGCCCGGGCACGACCCCGGGCTCCGGGCCGCCATGGCGACGCACACCGACGTCGACTACTCCACCGTGCCATGCGGCTTCCGGGCGGCGCACCGGAAGACATCGAGGAGATTGAGCTCATCATGGAGCGCCTCGATGGCCACGGCGACGCCATTGCCGAACTCACTCATCCCCAATCCGTGCCGAACGTGCTTTTTGACTAGATTGTATTAGGGATGCTTGAATATCGACAATAAATAAAGAACTTTCGAATTTCGTGCTTGCATCGCGATGATTTTCTTCATGTTTGCATCCGTGAATCTTGTTTTTCCTTAAACGTGTCCGGGAACCGTCTTGAGCCGAACACGCGAGAACAAATGCCCCTTGGCGCAAAACCCACAGAAGATCACCGAATCGACAATCCGTAAGCACCGTTCCGGTGAAAACCCTTCGCATTCGGGAAGAAAACCCTGCCGTTTGGTATTCCAATAGTGCACGCCGGCCAGTCATCACTCCCAATGCACCCCCTCGGTCAATAAAATAGCCTGCTGAGATGCCCTGCAAATCCACTCGCACACTCATCCATCACTTCTCATTTCCTCCCCCGTCCTCAGAGGAGAAAACCCCAAGGCCATGGACAAAGGCAAGCAACCCCAGGAGAGCAGCACTCCAAAGAAACGCACGATTCGAGAGTGAGTTTTCCCTTGATCTACTCCTTGCTTCCCATATGATCTTGCGCTTTACCTCCTCTCTTCTTTTCCTCTTTCAGCCTTGATTTGCTTCCTGAAGAAATCATCGGGACGGAAGACATGCCTGAATACATCTCCTCCGATTCCTCCTCGAAGCAGAGGACGCCACGCCTGAACAGAGGACCAGCCACCAACTGCGCCTCCGCGTTCGGCACCTGGAGCACAGCCTCAGGGACATCACCGCTCGTTGCATGGCTCTGGAGGCACTAGTAGGGGGTAAATGTTTCTGACTCCTTCTTGACTTCGCGCTCACATCTGGATTTCTTGCCCCTAACACCCACTCCTCTGTTTCAGATGTCTCTGACAGGTACAACAACCTGAAAGCGGCTTGGGACAGCTTGGTGGAGGCCGCAAATCATGGTCACCCCCGTGCATTCCAAGTTGCCGTCACGGTGGTCCTGGAGCAACCGAAGAGGGGAGCGACCAAAGAAGAAGCAAAGAAAAGATTGAATCATACTTTCGCTTCTTCCTCCAGGCCTTCTGCTTCCCACCTCCTCGTAGTCTAGATCACCAGGGTTGTTGGATGTAAACCTGCAAGAAGCAGTTGTAATGTAGTTTTGTGCTAAGGGCAATGCATCTGGGCACTGGCCATTCCTTCTGTTTGTGTATTTTTGTTCTGAAGGCGGCCTCGTTCTTGAGCGCCGGCTATTTCCTGTGTCAGATGCATGTAATCCCACTGCTGGTGATCATCGATCGATTTCAATACTAGGATAATATTTCTTCAAATATCTCCCATTTATTGCAGCGGAAAACTCCTCTCCTAGTAAAGTTTTCAATATGTATGCATTACCAGGGACGCATCTGACCACGCGAAAGGGTCCTTCCCAGTTAGGGGACCATTTGCCGAATTCGTTGTATTTGGTTCCAATCGGCAATAACGCTTTCCAAACCAAATCCCCTTCTGCAAATTGCCTGACTTTTACCTTCTTGTTATAATACTTGGCAACCCGCAGCTTGTTCTTCTCGATGTTTTCCAGGGCCCTGAGGCGGATCATGTGTAAATCCTCTAGCTCATCCATCATTAGGCCACTGTAATCTTTGGAGCTCAAATCTTTCTGTAACACGATTCTCCTGGAATCTGATTGCATCTCCCAAGGTAGAACCGCATGATGTCCATAAACTAATTCGTAAGGAGAAGTCTTTGTAGCTCCATGAGGGGCCATTCGGTAAGCCCATAATGCTTCACCGAGTTCCGAATGCCACCTCCTTGGCTTCGATCGATCTTCTTTTGTATGAGCTTGATCATGATCTTATTAGAAGCCTCTCGCCCGGCCATTAGCTTGGGCATAATAGGGAGAAGAATTAAACAATTTGATTCCCATGCTTTCGGCAAATTCTCTGAACTCCAGGGACACGAATTGGGCCCCTTGATCAGTTGTGATTGTCTGAGGGATTCCAAACCGATAGATGATGTGTTCCTTGACAAATTCAACCATGTTTTCCGACGTCACCTTCTTTAGTGGAATTGCCTCAACCCATTTAGTAAAATAATCTGTAGCCAAAAGCACAAACTTATGCCCCTTGCTAGATGGTGGATTAATCTGGCCAATCAAGTCTATACCCCCGGCCCCCGAACGGCCATGGCTTGATAATGGGATTTAGTGCCGACGCGGGGACCCTTTGAATATTTCCAAACCTCCGTCAATCTTGACATCCCTTGTAATACTCAAAGCAATCCTCTAATATCGTCGGCCAAAAGCACCCAGCTTGCCTGACAACCCATTTCATGCGGTAGGCCGATTGGTGTGCTCCACATATCCCATCATGCACTTCACTCATCATCTTCTTCGCTTCCTCCGGGACCCGGGCATCATAACAACACCCCATCTAATGATTTATAAAACAAATTGTCATCCAGAAGAACGAATTTTATGGCCTTGTACCTGAGCTTCCTAGAGACCTTTCGGGATGGATCCTTCAAATAGTAAATGATCTCTTTTCTCCAATCATCCTCCGCAAGATCCGTTCCCAGTGCACATATGTCCGCAGCAAATGCTTCTTGACTCTCTTTGTAACCAGAGGCGCTCTGAGCCAACCTGTTCGCTTCTTCGTTATGTTCCCTAAGAATATGCTGTAGAGTTACCAATGGAAAGCTCTTCAAGATTTCCCTGCATTCTTCGTAACTCCTTAGTGCTTCACTTTTGCATTCGTATTGGCCATTCAATTGCTTGATTACCAACTCTGAATCTCCATAAACCTCAACCGAAACGGCCCCGGCTTCTCTCAAATATTGAAGCCCTCGAAGTAATGCTTCGTATTCGGCCGATTGTTTGTAACAAGGGTCGTATAGGGATAGCAAATTCGAACATCTCACCTCTAGGCGAAATCAGTAGGATCCCTACTCCCCCACCTTTACCACATGATGATCCATCAAAAAATAAAGCCCAAGGAGTAATTTCAAGAAAATCAATTGATGGATCGCGATGTTCAGTTATAAAATCGGCAATGATCTGACCTTTGATAGCTTTTGCCGATTCGAACTTCAACTCGAACTCGATAAAGCCAAGATCCATTTGCCAATCCTGCCATTCAAAATTGGCATAGATAACATATGTTTTATTTCATCAAACTTGGAATACATAGTGCATTCGGCATTCAACAAGTAGTGCGTAAACTTTGTACACGAGTAGTATACGCACGAGCACGGCCTTCTCTCGCAGCTCGAATACCCGGTTTCGGGATCAAGTAATTTTCGGCTAAGATATGCTACTACCCGCTCCTTTCCTTCGAATTCTTGAATAAGGGCCGATCCAATGGTTTGGGTATCGGCCGCCACGTACAACTTGAAAGGCTTATCCAGTCGAGGAGGGACCAAAGATCGGTGGCTCCTTCATGTATTGCTTGATCTCATCAAAAGCCTTTTGTTGTTCGTCGCCCCATGTGAACTTCGATCTTTCTTTAGCTTCAAAGCAATGGAGAGAACGGCAAAACCTTCGTGACGAGTTTGAAATGAACCTCCTTACGAAATTAATTTTGCCGAGCAGCGATTGTAACTCCTTGAGATTAGTTGGAGGGATAACTTCATCAATGGCCTTCATGCTCTTGTTGCCAACCTCAATCCCCCCTTCGTGGACCAAAAACCCCAAGAATTCTCCAGTTGATACCCCAAAAGCGCATTTGTTTGGGTTCATCTTTAAACCATGCTTTCGGGCGCACTCCAAGGTCCTTTTCACATCTTCCAAATGCGTATCATGGCTTAGGGACTTGATCACGACATCATCATTGTAAATTTCAACAACTTTGCCGATCAACTCGTGAAAGATGTAATTCATGGCTCGCTGATAAGTTGCACCGGCATTTTTCAACCCAAATGTCATGACTATCAATTCAAACGAGCCTATATGGCCAGGACATCCGAAGGTCTGTCTTTGATATATCCTCTATTGCCATAAAGATTTGGTTGTATCCCGCATTGCCATCCATGAAACCGATAACTTTGTGCCCGGCGGCGGCGTCAACCAACAAATCGGCAACAGTGCATGGGGTAACCATCCATCGGAGTGGCTCGTTCAAGTCCCCGAAATCTATGAGACCCTCATCTTTCCATTCTTCTTGTAAATAGGGACAATGTTAGAAATCGATTTTTGGCCGGTTTGTCGAAGACGGCTTGCTTGGCTAGCACCAGCTGTGCCATCAGCCCCTCAACCTCCTCATCATCCAGGGATGCCTCTTCCTGCACAACCTGATTAGCAGGAGCCATAAATTCATTCGGCAGAAAATATACCATGCATGTTGGAGCCGAACGTTTTGACCCTTCAGGTTGATCCTTTGGACGCCACACCTGCCTTGTCTGGATCCCAGCCTGCCTCAGTTCACGGTTCCTCAAGCGTTGAACCCGTCTCTTCTGACTTTTCCTCAGGCCAGGCGGGCACCATTGCCCCTTCTGCCAGATGTACTCGTCCTCGTCTTCTTCTTGATCATCCCACCTTAAGTCAGCTTGCCTCTTCCTGGGATGATCAATGATTTCAATTTTTTGACGCCGATCCTCGCTAGGATGTATCCTTCCAATTCTTTCATGGACGGATCGGCGATTGGCGTCTCCCCGCTTTTCGTACTCAAAATACCGTCGCCGCACTCGGGGCGGTTTCTCGGCATGGGCGGCTTCAAACCTTCGTTCCAGGCGGTGCTCGAAGAATGCACACCCCCGGTGCGCGCGCTCCGCTCGCGCGTGTATTGTTCCGGGTCTCTCCCGCGTGCTTCCTCCTCGGCCCGCGCTTCTCCTCCTCGTACTTTCGCTTCTGGTAGCACTCCTTTTCCACCGGCGCCGTCACTTGTTGAGAAGAATACGCGTGGTCACCCTGGGCTTAGCTCTGGATGATTCCCCGATTTCGATGTGGCTCTTGAGAACGCGAGGGGCTTCACCATGCACCTGCTCCAAAGTCACCTGACGCTCCGGGTCTACTGCCCCATCCTGCCTTGCCCTGGCTGAGGTCAAGACTTTGACCTTGCCCTTCTCCTCAGCTGTTACCATGTTGACCGAAAAACCTACCATGTTCTGAGGGAACGGGTGGCCATCCAGCTTCATCTTGTTATCAAATTTGAGGTGTCCCTCCTGGATGGCTCTCTGGATCCTCATCCTGAAGACCCTGTAGTCGTTGATGGAGTGCGAGTTCCTGTCGTGGAAGCCACAGTAACGTTTCTCCTTGACTCCATCGGGCCGAAGCATGGAATGCCCTTCAGGCAATCTGATTCGGCCTTCCTTTACCAGGAGCTCAAACAGCTTGTCAGCTTTCGTGATGTCGAAGTCGTAGGTACCTTTGG
The DNA here is from genome assembly GCA_947561735.1 of Cenchrus americanus. NCBI lineage: Eukaryota > Viridiplantae > Streptophyta > Magnoliopsida > Poales > Poaceae > Cenchrus > Cenchrus americanus. The sequence goes on along the minus strand of OX387242.1, from coordinate 37,103,089 downwards.
TCTGTTTGACCCAGCGCTGATTCATAGTCAATGGCTCTTTCCCCCACATGATTTCGGCCGCAGCCACGTCCTGCTCATCATCAGAATCTTCCACCAGGTCGGCCTTGTCCAGGAACTGGTTGTAAATATCCGCCACGTCGTGCTGTTTACCGAACCTGTCATCCTTCTTGAAGCCGTATGCTTGGTTGCTCATTAACGACAGCTTTTGGGACACCGGCCCGAGTTATCGAACTCCATGCCAAACAAACCTTCTCACGCATGGCCGGTAGCATCCCGGCAACGGCCATGTCGCCCAACGGAGTCATCCGGCAGGTTGAGCGAAAAGCACATGCCCTTAACTTCCCTGAACCTCCTGAGGAATTCCAAGGGCGTCTCACTGTGCCTCTGCTTCAGGGTAGCGAGGTCAATTAGCTTCTTTTCTGAGCTGCCGCTGAAATAGTGGGCATGGAATTTCCGTTCCAGCTCCTTCCATGTGCTGACTGATTGCGGGGGTAAAGATGAAAACCATTGGAATGCCGGACCCGTTAGTGACGCGGGGGAAGTATCGACTCGAACGCTTCTTCGGCCGAGCACTCTCCCACTGCATCGGGTAGCGAGCAATGTGCTCCACCGTGCTCGTGTCGTCCCCGCCCCGAAAACTTTGTGAATTCCGTCGGAGGTTTTACCCTTGGCGGAAGGATCACGTTGTAGTACCATTCGGGAACGGCGGCATGTAGGTAGGTCCTTGCATTTTTGGTTTGAGGCCGAATTGATTTCGCATCAAATCGGCCATCTTCTCGCGCCGGGACGTCGTCCTCACGGGTGCTCGCACTCGGTCTATAACCCGGATTCGGGAGAGCGTCGATGGCTCCGTAGTTCCCCACCTCGTGGTAGCCTCCACCGTATAGATTCCTCTCGTAGCCGCTGCTTGCCGGAGCAATCCCGTGGCCGGAAGCAAGCGGGGCCCTGTGTGAGCCGAACGCCAACTCCCCGTACGTGGGCCGGTATGGGTTCGGCTGTTGCACTGTGCTGACTCGTGCCGCCCGCGGTGGTGGCCGGACCGGTCGCCCTCCCCGCGGCTCTGCGCAAGGGGGGCCGAACCGGCCGACCCCCGCACCTTGCGGAGGAGGCCGGAAAGCTTGACTCCCGGCGCTCCGAGGAGGAGGCCGGGCCGGGCCGGCTCGCAACGGCGGTTGAGAACCGGATTCGCCCAACTCCACGGTGCCTCCTTGAATGGGTTCCTTGCTCGAATGCCTCGCTCCATGCCCGGACCGAAGACCGCCACCATCATTTGCTTGAACGCACCGAGGAAAGCTTTGTGGTGCCTCGCTCAAGACATGGTCCGCGGCATCTCGGGAACGTCCGTATGCATTCCTCCCTCTCCCGCCGGGTCGTGGCGTCGCTCTCCCCCGGCAACAATACCTTGGGCATCTCATTCTTCGGTACGGGACGCCACTCCTGTTCTTCTTGAAGGACAAGCATACACTTCGCCGGGAATTGGTCCACGGCGTCCGGAGGCTGCGCCGTTGTTCGAGGAGAGAGGTCTTCAATGTTGACATCCATGACATCCGCGATGTCAGGCATCTTGATTTTCGGCCGTGGTCCCACCGGGCGTGCCAAAAAGTGTGTTGACGCAAAATGTGCACCTAGCGCCAAGCACACAGCAAGCCGAACAAGCTGGCTTCACACGCACAAAGAATCACGAGACGTGCCAGTCAATTTTCCCAGAAAATTAACAAAAGACAAAGTAGTTAGATACCAAAGCTTGGAACTTGCCGGGTGGTACCAGACAGTTCCATATTTACGGCTACGAAGCCAGATGGGGTGACATATAGCTATAGAAAGCTATCTGTCAATAAACTGAAACCATTCGGGAGCTTTAAGAAGGAAAAAGTAACATAGCCAAATGGATGACGTAAGCATGACGGTGATTGGTCTTTGTTTGGGCAAAGATGCACGTGCGCAAGATCGCGACCGATCCCCGTGGTGATCAACATTAAATAAATAAATAAAGTAAAACACGAGCATAAACATGTAATAAGCAAACATGCATAGATCCAAAGCACTAGTCTACCGCATGTCTAGGTACTTTAAAACCCGTCAGATACGATGCCAAACAAATCTATCCCACTACAAGGTTTTCCCCCTATTGCAACAAATCCCTTAGGCAACACCACTATTTCGGTTGCAATAGGGGGGTACTATTGCACCGAAATGGTGATTTGGTTGCAATTTGTGTGTCTATTGCAACACAAAATTTGAGTTGCATTATTTATTTGTTCGGTTGCAACATGTTGACGCTAATGCACCCTTTTTTAGGATTTCCGTTGCATTTGGTTGGAAATAATGCCACCCCAATTTTGTGTTGCATTAGCATTCCTTGCGTTGCAACAGAAAGTTGCTATAGCCACCATACTAGGGATGGTTGCGTTTGAACAAGTATGTCGCAACGTAGAATTTTTGTTGCAAATATATCTTTGCGATGTTGCAACAAGTTGGCGCTAATGCACCCATTATTCAGAATTGTGTTGCATTTGGTAGGAAATATTGCTACCCTATTTCGCGTTGCACTAGAAATTCGGGTGTTGCAATATAAACTTGCTATGGCTACCATACTAGGGTTAGTTGCGTTTGAACGGCCTTACGCAACGTCTTATTTGGGTTGCAAATATCTCTTTGCGTTGTTGCAATACAAGGAAGGCTACCGCTTCGTTTCTAGCCTCAAGGAGGAATATTGTGTACGTATTGCCACAAAATTTGTTTTGATGAAAAAAATCTGCTATGGGGTTGTAGCGAAATTTAAAATGCGATTTAATAAATAATATATATTATGAAAAATCTGAATTTTAACAATATGGTATAGACTATATGTACCATGAAAAAAAGAGAGGATTTGTTTAGATGAAAAAATTGTGTGCTATGGGGATGTGGGCTAAGCCAGACCACAATAGGCTCAACCGGCGAGCGTAAAGCCCGGCGAGTGGGAGCCCGAGTGGACCGGCCACCCATTAAGCCCCATAGCGCAAGTAGCAAGCATTAGTTGATGATGGTAATACGGAGTTCGAAAACGCGAGCACGCCTCTCCTTTTAAGCCGGGATACCCCCTTCTCGTTTACGGGGTGGCACCAAAGGTACCGGAGACTAGGATGTGAAAATGTCAAATGGGCCGATGAGAGTAATAAAAACAAGGATATGCCGGCCCAAATCGTCTATAACTTTCGACTCCCCCACCCCCAATACACTTTTGCTCCCAACCATCCCCCTCGTCGGCTCGACCATCGCATCCACATCGAGATGCCCCGCATCGCGGTTTCCCCGCGGCAAGTGGCGACAGGTGGCGGAGTGGCCGCATCGAGCCTTCCCGGACCGGTGGCGGGGCGCGGACGAAGGGGCCGCGGTGCCGTAACACGGCCCGAGCGACCGCCACGGCGGGCGGGGCCGCATCGAGGGGATCCGGAGAGCGGCGGCAGCGGACGGCGGGGCCGCATCGAGGGTTTTCGGGCGAGCGGCGCGGCGTACGGAGGTGCCACTACTCCACCACGCGAAGCGCGATGCACGCGGGCGGTTCAAGTGTTCCACACCACCTACCTCGTCGTCCTCCGGTATGGTCGGCGGCACCCCAACTCGTCGTCCTGCGGTACGGACGACACCGCCACCTCGTCATCGTCGTCGACGGCCCACATCGTCAAGTCGATCCATCCGTAAGGGTAAGCGAGGCCCTAGTCCGATGCAAGCGTTCCGAGAAGAGAAGTGAGGTACACTCGCCCTACCCTCTTTGATTTTCCGGGAATCGTGTGACTCCTTTTGCAATTAAAAAAATGTTAGTAGTTCATAGTAATCAAAATTTCATACTAGATAATGATAATTGTGTTTTTGTGTGGATCCATCTCACCCCATACTAGATAATGATAATGATATTTGGCTTGATTTCTTGCCATCTTTTGCTGTGAATCGACCGTGTACATTTGAAAACAATCCGAAAACAAAGCCGCCCAAATGAACGCAGTTGTCCCATTTAGTAGGTTAGGCCTTTTCCGGGGTAGTCGGGGGATCACGGGTAAATTGGTATACATTATGAGTCAAGAGATTGAATAGGTCGTTTAAAATCGAAAAACAAACAAATTGTTTTGTTTGCTCGGGCTAGTAAACACTCTGCTAATCGGGTGAGGATCATCATTCCGGACTCGGATGATGAGCGGGACAATAGCAAGAAACCGTCTCCATCGAAAGCTTCGGGATCATCGAAAAGAAAGGTGCATTTTTTGACTATTTTGCCGCATAGGCCACAGCTCGTTGTAACACATTTCATGTTAGTAACTTGTGTTTGTTGTCCGCCATAGCAAATGCCCTTGCGCCAAATGGTTCAACGTTCGAAGGAGCGCTATGATGATTTGCGGGAGCGAGATTGAGAACCTAAGGGTCGACATTGCCGGAACGCAGGAAGACATGGAGATGACCCCGAAGGAATTCATGGAGAGCTCGTTGTCGACAAGTTAGAAGTGATGGCGAAGAAGATCCGCAAGCTTCGGGATAAAGTCAATCGCAAGTAGTAGTAATCTAGCTTAGTACGTAACATAACCAGGTCCTAGGTGAATGTTATGCGATCTTTGGTGAATGGTCTAAAAATGGATGTGTATGTGGCAACATCTAAGTAATAACTTTGAACCTTTATATATGCATCTTCGTATGTCTATGTGTTTGGATCTGGATGAGCCCTTGCAAAATATTTGAACTTATGAGTGACACAAATTGAAATCTGTTGGGTCCTGTCATGCATATTTGGACTAACCATCTGTCTGTTTTCATAATTGCGACATGCTATTGTTTATGCTATTCATGTGTATATTCACAAAGCAATGTGATAAACAATTTGGAGACTCTTCACTAGAACTCCTGAATTTTGTGTATTATTGTTAGCCTCTATAGTAGCCGATCGTAAAAGAAAAATAATGAATTACGCATATGTTGAAAACCCCGAGAAAGGTCATACTACGTACAACCTCGTAAATATTGAAACCAGGTATTCCTTGGTTGTACTAAAATTTTGTCTATCGTGTATGTATTGCCACGATCAGATAGGGGCTCTTCCGATCCGGACCATTCCAAAATTCCGTCTTCGACGGCTGGTTATTGTTGCGGAGATCTCCACGAGGGCCTCTAGGGGATCGATCTCCACGGCGATCTCCACGTGATTCTTGTTGCGGAGATCTGAGCGGCGCTACGGCCACGGCCGGTACGTACCGATGTCTTGATCTCGTATATATATCCAATCGTTCGTCGCATATATATGCATATTGGTATATATATCGTGATCAAGGTCGATTGAAACATGAACAATGCGGATTAACTAATGGCATCGACGAAGATCGAAGTTGGATGCGCTTGCCTCGACACTCGGCGGATTGGCGGAACAATTTTCGATTTTTTTTTGCAAAAATTTATGGCCTCATCGCGCGAGGTGGATCTATTGCGTGTCCATGTAATTTGTGTCAATGCATGATCAGACATTCCACCGTGGGTCCCATTCAAATTCATTTACTCAATAGAGGGTTTGCTGATTGTTTCATTGATGCTGGTAACATTCAAGACCAAACTAATACTTCTTCTCAGGGTCCTGTGAATCAAGATGTTACCGCCGATCTCAATAATCATGATGCACTACCTACAACTCGATGATACAACACATTTATTTGTAGAAGACGATGAAGAAGATGGTTTGGATGATAACCCCGTTGCCACCAATACTCGATTAGAAACATTATCGGTGGCACTATACATCATGGACAAACCGAGAGATGAGGAAGAGGCGGATAAGCGAGCGAGAGATCTTTTTGAAACTATTAGAGCGAGGCAAAGAAGGAATTGTATCCAGGATGCAAAAATGCAACGAAGGTCTCTTTTATTGTGGAGCTTTTTCAGATAAAGTGCATGTATGGCTTAAGTAACGCGTCATTGGAGGCCATACTTAAGCTCTTTGGAAAGGTTCTCCCTGACCGGCATTGTATTCCTGACTCCTTGGATAAAGTGCAAAGGGTGATTCGAGACACGGGCTTGGACTATGTCAAGATACACGCATGCCAAAATGATTGTGTGTTATTTTTTGATAAATACGCAAATCTGGAAACATGTCCCATTTGTAAGGAGTCAAGGTGGAAAGTTGTAGATAAAACCTCGATAATAATTGCGGTGCAAGGTGGGTGCTACTTCGTTAAGAAGCGGTTACCGATTAAGATCCTACGCTACTTTCCTCTTATTCCTCGGCTTCAAAGAATGTATATGTCAAAGCAAATGTCAAAGGATATGCGGTGGCACAAGAATGAATTGGTGAATGATGGGAAAATGCGTCACCCTGCCGACTCAAAGGCATGGAAGCACGTGGATTCGTAGTTTAAATGGTTTTCAGAAGGAGGAGGTCGTAACGTTAGGCCGGGTCTTGCTTCGATGGGTTCAATCCCTTTGGCATGCAAAGTCTTACGTATTCCATTTGGCTCTGTCATCCCGGTTCCTTACAATTTGCCTCCATGGATGTGTCGAAACAATCTAACCGGATTTTGTCAATGTTGATTCCTGGTCCAAAATCTCCTGGAATGGATATTGATGTATATTTGAGGCCCCTGATATCTGGAGCTCAAGGAGCTTTGGAATAATGGTGTTAAAACAAGAGATGCAGGGACTAAGAAGAATTTTAGATTGCGTGCTATACTTCTTTGGACAATTAATGACTTCCCGGCCTATGCTATGTTGTCTGGTTGGAGCACTAAAGGAAAGTTTGCATGTCCATACTGCCACAAACATACTGAGTATTTGTGGTTGAAACATGGGCGGAAGCGCCACTACATGGCACATCGACGTTTTTTGGCCCCCGACCATCCATGGTGCAACAATGCGGTCGGCTTCAACAACAAGGTCGAAACCGGGGAGGCACCGTAACCACTATCCGGTGCACGGGTACTTGAGCAAGTATTCTACTTTTGAACAAGTAGAATTTGGAAAGACATTGTTATCCAAAAAAGGAAGCGTGACGAAGACAACGAGATGGCACAACCGGAGGAAGAAGAGTATTTTTTTGAGCTCCCTTATCGGTCTTCTTTGCTCATCGGGCATAATTTGGATGTGATGCACATTGAGAAAAATATATGCGAGAGCATACTAGGCACTCGCTTAAGTTGGATGGCAAATGTAAGGATGGGGAGAATGCTCGGCTTGACATGGAGCATCTACGGATACGACCGGATCAAAGCACCCGTGATTAAAGATGATAAGTATACCTTGCCATCGGCCTTGTACGAGTTAGATAAGGATGCCGGGGAAAGTTTGTGTGAATTTCTATATGGAGTGAAGATGCCCGATGGGGTTTCCTCGAATATAAGAAGATGTGTTGATGTAAAGTCACGTAAGGTGTCGGGCTTGAAAACGCATGACTACCATCTAATTCTACGAAACTTTTACCCTTAGTGTTGCGTAGGATTTTGCCGAAGCTATTGTCATTGGATTGATTCGGCTTAGTAATTTCTTCGATGCACTATGTTCAAAGGAGTTGGTGGAATCGAATTGGACAGAGCTTAGCCGTTCAATTAGGGAGGCCGTTTGTCGACTTGAGATGATGTTCCCACCGCATTTTTTGATATCATGATCCATTTGCTCGTTCATCTAGCTGAAGAAGCTAAACTTGGGGGGGGGGGGGCAAGTGTGTTACGGATGGATGTACCCAGTGGAACGGTACCTACGCACTGTGAAAGGATATGTGAGGAACAAGGCTCACCCTGAAGGTTCAATTGCCGAGGGATACATACTCGAGGAGTGCCTTACATTCTCGCTCAAGATTCTTGGACGTGGACACCAAAAACAATCGTGTTGATCGACATGAAACGGCATCGTTAATGAGCCACCATCCGGTTTGAGCATTTTTTCGAAATGGATTACAAGAGGAGAGGACAGACGGTTGAAGAAATACCACCAAATGAGTTTCGGAAGATGAGGCACTACATAATTTGCAATTGTGATGAAGCTAGACCATATGTCGAGTAAGATGCACTACTGAACATCATTATTGCTTTTAATTTTAAATATCAAACTAACGGTAATATTCTTTTGTGTGCAGCGAGCATTTGGAAGAACTGAGGGCACATGGATCCAGAAATCTTGATAAGTGACATGAGGCTCAACTCGTAAGATGGTTTGAAAGCAAGATCACAGGTTTACATGCTAGAGGGGAAGTAAGTTCAGATTTGTTTGCACTTGCTCAAGGACCGTTTCCCCGACCTCGTACATTGAATAGATGTCATATCAACAATTGGCTGTTTCGTACCGTTAACATCGAGAGAACCCTTGTGACACAAAACAGTGGTGTGCTTGTCAAGGGTGAGGCAGAAGGCACAAATTGGTATGGGGTGATTAAAAGAATGATCTCACTTGGAATTCCCCGGACAAAAAGAAGTTATTCCGTTCCAAAGGTGGTGGTTTGATGTGCCTCTTGTCACAAGTACCAACAGAGGCAAAGTAAAGATAAATATGGGGTCATTGACATCGATACTACTCGACACAAGTTTAGCAATGAACCCTATATTCTAGCAACACAAGCGAACCGGTGTTTTATGTGAATCTTGTGAACAAACCCGGGCTGGAGCAAGATGTTATTTCAATGAAACCAAGGAACTTGTTTGCCATGCTGAATTAGATCTCGAGGACTCACTTGCTTGTGGGTATCGAAGGTATTAATTTGCTCGGTGAACACCAGGTTTTGACAAATTGGTCTAGATCGGACAAGGAAGGCACAACCGGCGATGTCTCAGTTATTAATCAGGTTCGGGCCGAGGCGGTTGACGAACCGTACGATGAAGTATTTGATGTTGATGATGAACATGATGCAGATGACATGTACATTGATGATGGAATTGTTGCACCAATAGTTCAAGATGCCCAAGATGATGAGTTTTTCAATTGATACTTACTCGACCGTAGTCATGACTTCTATGTTGCCATTATTTACTACTTCGGAAGACTTTTGCATAAATCTTAATATTTAAAATATGAATCTAAAAATTGGTATGACAAACAAAAATAGGGGGCTATAGGGCGGGCCGGGTCACCAACGAGGCTCTACCGGCGAGCGTGAAGCCCGGCGAGCGGGAGCCCGATGGGCCGGCCAGCCCAACAAGCCCGGAGGTTAGTAGAGAGGAAGCAGTGTTCAGAGGAGTTCGGGATGGCAAGCACGCCTCGCCTTTTAAGTTGTGGTGCGCCCACTTGAGGTAGCGGTGTGGCACTAAAGATTATGCTGATGTGCTGCTGTGCAGCGCTTCGCACACACCGGGAAGTAATAAGGACAAATGGGCCGGCCCAATCTCGGACCGCAATCCTTTTCTAACAAAAGGGCACATTGATAATTTGCATATGTCTTGTTGCTTTTAATATGTTGATATAGAAAATAAAAAATTGACTAACAAATGATACAAATTAATCTTTAGTAAATCAACAAATAATTAGAGTAATATGGAAATTATCGTCAAAATTGCCCAAATAAACAAGGCCTCTTAGTTTCAATCCATCACCGAATTACTACTAATATGTACACATATACTTGTTCCGAAAACCAAGAAATTCTACTTGCTACTTTTGGTTAGTACATTATTTACATGATTCTACAAATTAGCATCCGGCGTAAATCGGTAACCATGCTTGATCTCAAGCCGATTAGCAATCTCAAAAGACGAAATGCATCCTTGGCGGCGTATTTCACCCTCGCCATCCGTGCAACACCCTCAAACCCCAAAGCATGTGGTTCACATTTCGTCCTTGTACAGAGGTAGCTCCGTACTCGATTTCCAATCTTCTCCAAGGTGACGACCCGTAACCATTTCGATACGGATGGCTATACTTCTCATCAACGTCGAAACAATCGGTTGAAGGTCTTTCCAATTAGAAATCTTGACACCGCAGTCCTCCCGTAGGCGTTCAACATCGTTGGTGATATGCACTCCGACAAAGATGTGGCCTTCCTCGCCGAGAAACTTGCTCGGGACATCGGGAAGCTTGTAGTCGGCATGGTGCACACCGGTAAATAAGGCGGCGCGAACCGACACACAATTGCAGCAATGCGAGCTTGTACCCGCCACCGCGAAGCCGAATCCACTCGGTGTCCAATCCAACGAGCAAACGTTCGGGAGGTGGGCTACCTTTGATTTCGTTGATGTACTCCGCCACTACTCCGGCGTCGCAAGTGACGGTGGTCTTGATGCTCGTGTACCGCTCCTTGAAGAATTCAACCTCGTGCATCGTAGTTGGGGGCGGTCCTCGCTCCTCCAAAAGTCGTGGACGGACGACGGCGGGGCGCCATTCGTCCCACTCCCGGACCGCTCCGATCTCGAACGTCGGGCCGGATCAACGGCGGCCTCCCACGGGTTGAGGGCGACACGCTTGCCACCCCTGCGGTCCCAAACCAAGAAAACAAAGTTCCGAATCTTCAACCTCGTGACAAATCCACGACTAGCTAGAAACTCATTGTGCCTTGCGAGACTAACCTTCGAAGCGACGCTCTCGCCGACGCGGCCGGGATTGCTCCGCCCGCATCACCTAGGTTACTTGTAGAGGCCGGCGGCGGCGGTGGCCTCTACGGCATCCCCCTTCATTTGTGGGGAGCCGCCGTCACCCGATGCGTCGCTTCGGGTCATCGCCGCCGTTTGGAGGTCGCTTGCGATGGCGGTTGCGCAGATTGCAAGCTTCGGGGGGGTCGCCGCAATGGCGGCGAGCAAGAAAACGCCTTCTCCTTTGATGCAACAAAGGGGGACCGAGGGCGTGGGGCGGGGTAGGGAAGAGGCTAAACTAGTATATTCTATGTTGTCGTTTCGGCTTCATATACGGAGTCAAATCGACGTGGTGGTTGCCGAAGCAATGGGCATGGCAAGATTTGAAGACAACCGGCAAGACGAAGGGGCGGCAGTTCCTAATTAATCGCTACACACACGCGCGCCGGAGAGTCGTCGTCTGGCCGCAACGCTTCACCTACACCGGATAGTTGCATGCAAAATCACACTAAGGGTTTGATGTCTGAAAAGGTTTGCGAAAAGCTCTGTATCGCAAAGTAGATCCAAACTATGTATTTAGTTTTAGATTTCATCTACATTTACTACTCCATGAAGGTGCACCATTAATTACAAGTATTAAAGTAAGTTATTTTCAAAACTACTTTCAAAATCTGTAGCTAAATATGGATTAAGTAGGTTCATTAGATTCATCACACAAAGTTACGCTTACACGTGAAAAGGTTTTACAAATAAATTATATTTAGTGTTCCATTTATGAAAGATTCTTGGGGCTAATTTTATTTAGATGCGAACGGAAGAAGGAACGCAGCCGCCGCGCCTCACGATCTCCCACGCGTTCGGGCCCTACGTACACTACTCGAGTACCCCGGACGCCCGTTCAACGAAGCTCCTAGCCTCCTACCGAGCACGCGTCGGTGCCGTGACGGGTGACAAGACGGCACGGGGGCCGGAGTAGTTCGCTTCGTACACCCGACCACGCCCCCCCCCCCGAAGCAAGGTGAACAAAAATCGCAATGGCACAAACAAGGAACAATGCGAAGTTCGATTTCCTCGGCCACGAGGGGCCGGTGACGCATTAATCTTAGAAAGGTGAGTTACGGGCCGCCAATGTCGGCGGCGGCGCCGTCGCGAAGCACGCCGTCGATGTCAACCCCCGCGGCGGCGGCATCGGCCGCAATGGGGAAGTGCGGCGCGTAGTGCCGGTGCTAATCCGGCGGTAACGGCCACTCCGCCGCAGATCGGCCAAGGGAAAGTCGACTTGAATGTCCGCCGTCGCGAGCGCGCGGCGGCTCCCCGGCGCGCACCGCACGCACCGCCTCCTTGACACGCCTTGGGAGCGCGCGAAGATGGTCGGGCGGCAGCCGGAGCCCCGGCCGACCACCGCGACGGCGACCTCCGCCGCGCGCGTAAGTTCATCGTGGCGATCCCTCCGCATCGTTCGGGCGGCGGCGCACCGTTGACGGTTAATAATTGTATCAAAGTTCGTTCGTGACTCGCAAGCGTACAAGTCTCCCGTCGTAGTCAAGGGACCCTTCTTCCCTCGAGTGGTGAACCCAAGGTATCGAATCCGTGGAACAAATGTGTGACGCAAGACTTAATCTATTAAAGCCAAGTAATCTTCAATATTCGATAAAAGACCTAATGCATCTAAGTTAAAGACACAAAATAGATCTAATCTACTAAAAATCGGAGAAAACAAAGTAAGATTGGGTAGATAAACCGATCTAGAGGGATCGGGGTAAGCCTTTTGTTGAAGTTCCAAGCAAGAGAAGAAGTAACAAATCGAATCTTAATAAAAGCCTCTTTAAATCGTGGTTTCCCGTCCAAATCCGAAAACATCCGCCTTTCGAGACCCCCGTTCGTCACAACGTATCCCTATTCATGCGGGGAGTTTAGGGCGAGTCAAAAGACAAGTCGAGATTCTTTCGGAAGATCCGCGTGTACCTCTAGCCACCGCGGCTACAAGAACACCCTATGTAATCTATCTCGAGAATAGAATTGGAATAAGCAAAGCCGATCGAAAAACGAAATCTTCGAGGAAACACTTGATCGCCGGGAAAAGATTCAACTTGATAATTCAACTATAACAATGATACATACACAAGATCACCACCGGGATCCTTCCTTGATCTTGCTTCTAGCTCCGGAACTCCGACGTGGTCTTCCGTGCAAGGTTCCCACGTCGGCTAGGGAAACCCTAGTCAACTAGCTCGACCCTCTCCTCTCCGAGATGGTGTCCCTCTCTTCTCTGCTTCTCGGCGGCCGAAGACGAAATCTTCTCTCGCGTGGCTCTCGGTCGGGGGACTATAAATAGCCCGATTGGCGGCTAGGGCAAAGGGCGACGGGTTTGGGCCCAAAATGGGCTCCGGGCCGACCGGATCGGGCCGGCCGGCCCGGGCCCATTTAGGCCCGCCCCCGTGGGCTCCTTTGCTCGAGGTCGGTTCCCTTGCTTCCCGGATGTTTCCCCCTTCGCATGTAGGTCCATGTCGTCGGTTTCTCTCCAAATTGGACTCAACTCCTTGTCTTGCAAGATTCAAGACTTTTCCGGTCGTGTCCCCGGAGTCTCGTCGTCTTCTCGGATCAAGTCCCCCGCTTCTTGGAGTTAAGTTTGCTTCATTGCATGACTTGTTCAGGGGCTTCAAGGTCTTGTCATGAGGTGCTTGATGAACTTATCCCGAAAGTCTTGCATTCAACACTAAAACTCGCATAAACATTAAACTCCAAAAACGACATGCACATGTGAACTTGTTATACCACGGGGGTTAGTACCAATGGATAAGGTATAAAACTCATGCCAACACCGAAGGTAAACTCATGGCTAGGTTGACGGATTTTCACCGTCAACATCTCCCCCATGCTTAAACCTTGCTCGTCCTCGAGTAAGCCTTCGATGGATATCATCATTGCTAAACAATGTTTAAACTTTGCACTTGATTACACATGAGAAAACATAATGCTCTCAAAATTTTAATTCATTAAAGTTCCATAATGTACTAGCCTTCATTTCTACGGAGGGTAGATTCTTATTAAGCTTTTCCCACAAGTATTAACATGCTCACAAAGTTTTAAATGGATCTCGTAATTTTTGAAATGAAGAACGAGATAAGAAAAGCTAAACCAAATTCACAAATTTAAATCATCTCGTGTATTGCTCATAAACTCTCATCTCACTTGTCTCTCAAGCCTATATATTCTACTCCTTTCCCTCTCATATATATGTGGTAGGCTTTATATGGAGCTTTGGGAAAGTTTAGTCCTAACAAGATTTTATAAATGAGGTGTTGTCAAAACAAGACAAGCTTCTCATGGTCTTACCGAGACTCGTCAAAAAGGTCATTGGAAAATAATGTTAAATCAAGGAGGGGAAAGAGAAAAATACACACACTTTAGATGAGTGGACATGTGCAAATGGCAAAGAGTGATCCCGAGGCACAAAAGAAGTCCTCGTTATCGGATTGCACATGGTTGGAAAATGAGAATGGATCTTTTTATCTTGAAGCCTTGAATGCACTCTTAGAGAACCGGGGAGTTCACTTTACGCACAAATATATTTTTTTTCTCTTTCTCATATTTCTCATTCTTTTCTTTCTTTCATTCATTTATATTTTTTTTCTTGTCATATATTCAGTCCATGACTTTCACAACGAAGTTTTGATTTTTTATACCTTGAAAGTCATGAATACCGCTGGATTTTTTTTCTTTCATCATTATATATTTTTTAAAATACTCCCTTTTGAACTCTAAAACTGCACCGTACCTACCTCCTCCCCCATGCTTAGACGTTGCTCGTCCTCGAGCAAAGAGGCGAAAAATAAGGTAGGTACCGAAAATATTTTTCCTTGGAGAGATACTTGAAATCTTCAACGTTGGCACCGTCTTGCGATCTTCCTTGAATTGATGATCCATTCTCAATGATAGGTTGTGGTCAAGGAGGTAATCACAAAAAGATGATATTTGGTTTAAGGGTGGATATCCGGCGAAGTTTGTGAGATCACCGATGCGGGGATACACAATGCACGGATGAAAGGCTAGCAAAAAGATAGATACGCAAAAACGGAATGACCAGCTTCTTAGTCTCGGGCCAGAGAAATCATGGCCTGCAATAACGCACTCAAAAATAAATCTTGTACACTAAAGTTTATGCACTCAAATATATATAAGGCTTTGGATAGGTTGAGCAACACACAAGTGATATTTGTGACAAGGTTAGCAATATTTTTGAGCATAAAAGACATCTTTAATCTATTCATAACTTGAGAGCACATAAAACACTATGGGTCTTTATTTTAATCATAACCTCCGCTGAAAATTAAGCTAGTATTTAAATAAATTCAGATCTGTATTTTTAAGAGAGCACTAGCTTAAACATGCATAAATGAATTACAAAGATGAACAAAGCTGCAATTTTAGTCATATATCATCATGGCACGAATTTTGTAACTTTTCCAATGATATAATCAAGGTGGTGACTTTATTAATGGTGATATCAAGTTGAAATACACACTGAAAATAAACAAACATGCTTGCTGAAAATTAAATAAAAACAGAAAAATACTACGCAAACACACATAAGCAAAAGCTGAAAATTACGAGAGAAAAAGAAAAGAAAAGAAAACTAAAGTTCCTAAATCTTCTTGTCCTCCGCCGGTGGTTGATGTTGATAGTCTTGATAATAATACCCTTGCTCATAATATGGTTGGACGCTTCCTCCGACGAATTGATTTGGCTCCACAAGGTGAAGGCGTCCAAGTTCAAAGGCAATATTTGCGTTGCCTTCACCGAGTTGAGCTGCGTTAGCTTGGATGGCTGCGATGTTTTGAGCATTTCTTGCAGCATACCCTCCAATAATGGCCATGCTTTGTTGTGGTTGGGGATTATGAGCGTAGGACTCCGCGAAGTTAGCGCCGGGCACAACATAATTTTGTGGGGGTACCGGTGCACCACCCCCCCATGCTTGTTGTTGTGACCCTCCGTAATAACTTGGCGGAGGAGGAACCTCGCCGAATGGTTGCACATTGGGTTGTGCTCCACTCGCTTGTGCGGAGGATGTTCCCTCCTCTACGATTCTTCCTCTTTTGTTCTTCCTTGCGGGGACAAGTAGTCCCTCTTCCAACCAATCTTCCCTTCCTTCGGTGAAAAGCCTAAGCCTCTCATTCGGAAGGGGGAGGTTCACTATGGCCAACCGATAACCTCCTCTCTCATCTCCACTAATGTACTTGCCTTGCCGCAAGTACTCAAAACCGAGAGAGGTACCACGCAAAAGGTGAGCGGGGTTTCTTGCGATCCCCGGTCGCAAGGAAAAGGCCAACATGGAGAGGTAACACCCCGAACCAATATTACCCGCCCCCGATGTTGCTTCACAACACCAACGGTTGATCATGAGGTAAGAGGGGTCAATTGGCTGCCTGGCAATTAAAGCCGAGTATAGCCAATTCAACTCCGTGTCGGTCACCTTTGTTTCCTTCATCCTCCCCAATAGCCTCTTGCACATCCAAGAGTGAAATATCCGGATAATGGGGTTGCGGATGCAATTGCGTTGTTGATGGGCTTCTCCGGAGATCATGTTCCAAAATCCCGCCAACATGCCGGGTGGCACGTCAACTTTCTCCGGAGCTCCCTTGTGGAATCCAAGCAGCTCCCTTACGTGCTCGTAGGGAACCACTTGCTCGATTCCCTCCAAACGGAATGACAAGCTTTGCACCCCATCATCATCAACGATGGGTGCAATAGTCATTAAAATTTCCAAGGCGTAACCCAAGTGGGTGTCCACCGATATTCCGTTGGAGAACCGAACCCACCCGAGGTGCCCCAACATGTAGTATATGTCGGTACAAAAACCCAAGGTGTAGAGTGCTTGGTCGTCGAACTCGACGTTTGGCACAAGCCTCTTCTCAAGATTGGCGAGCCTCTCCTCCTCCTCCGCCGACAAGATGATGAAGCCGTACGAAGATTGTGTCGGGGTGTAAGGAGGTGGTGCGGTTGAGCGAGTCGATCGTCGTGGTGGCGCGGGCTGCTCCTCCGTGCCCACGAGGTTCGGTGAACCTCATGGAAGTGCTTCTCGCAGCCCTCATACCACCAAGGAGGAGAGCGTCGTTTCTCCTCGGTGGTGCCGTGTCCGTCTCCATGCTCCGGGGAGACTCGGAAACCGAGTGCCTCCTCGAAGACGTGGTTGATGACGGCTTGGACGACGACGAACTCTTCTTCTTAGAGAAGAGACTTGTGGTCTTCTTCCACATGGTTGCTGCACTCTTTCTTCAACTAAAATTCCGGGTTGCAACCGGTAAACTAGGCACTTAAACTCTTTGCTTCGGATGTGGACTTTGAGTGGATTAAGGATGTGGATTTTTCTTGAGCTATCAAGCTTGGGATGGTTGGCTAAGTCTACGGAGGTTCCGAGCACACAAACTTGAACACACAAACAAGGGAAGGAGAGGGAAGCTTGCCGCGGAAAACGGGCGCCGGGGGCTGCTTATATAGGGCGGGCCGGCCGGCCTGGGCCGGCCGGCCCGGGGCTCCTCCGGCTCCTCCTCGGCGCGTCTTTCTCCCAGCACGATCATTTTGCCTCTGCAACTTTCCTGCCCGCGTGCTCCACGAGTTGCACCGCCCAAACGCTCTCGTCCACTCCTTTTCTTGAATTATTGGTCCTCCCACTTGATGCTCCATGCTTTGGGTCATATCCATGCTCCCTAGCTCCACTTGCTTCACATGCCACCATGAAAATCTTGCAAAGTTGATGCTTGCTGCCCACCATGCTTGTCCTTTGCATGTGGAATTGGTGAAAGTTGATAAAAGGGAATCCAATGGTGCATGCATGATTAATTCAAACTCGTTGCCTCCATTTAGGTGTGTTTAAGGTTAAGCACTCCTCTAATTCGAAATTTAAAATATTTTTCAGAGCCATGCAAGAGCTCAAGCATAATTTTAGAGAAGTTTTTAAACCATTAAAAACAAATGTAAGTCGAAAATATTTTTCGACTACGTCGATTTTGGTCTCACCGGTAAAGTTTGCTTTCATCGGTTGAGAGCGAACGTTTTCCGGCTTGATCATGGGGGCATAGGTTTAGGTTCTAATTTTGGCTAAATAAGAAAGATTTTGAATAAAACAAAATTAGAATAGGCTTAGAAAAATTCTAATCATAGAGAAACCAAGGATAAAAATTTTTAAAACCAACCAAAAGCTTTGATTTCTAGGTTCACGCGAGTACTACCACGTGCTGAATTTTATTAACACTTGAACATAAATCGTGGCTCTACTCGTGTGGTTTTAGCATGAAAAATAAGTCAACCTCAGCACCATAATGAGGGTGAAAGGTTGAGTTAAGGTTCTGAAATTATTTGGTTGGGGGGTTTCTCGAAAAGAAAAGAATCAAACAAGCACATAGGAGGGTTCATGCAAAGGGTTTATGATAAAGCAAACATTCAATCAAGAATTATGTCTCTAATATTGTTCAACCACTTCTAAGTCTAATGTCTTTGCGTAGTAAAACTCAAAAACTAAATTATTAAAAATACTCGAAAAACCTGGAATCGGGTTGTCCTCCCGGTAGCTTATTCTTGACTCGACGAAACGGTTTGCCTCCCGCCTAGCGCTTCGTTTATAGTCTATAGCTAGACTTCTTCACTTGATTACTCCGGATCAACGCTCTTTGCGGGCGTTGCAATCTTGAGTACCCACTTCCGCACCATCTTGGGCGCGGGCTTGTCTTTTGGCTTGGGCGGCGTAGTCATTTTTTTTGGTCTTCACGGGAGGCTTCTCTTCCTTTGTCTTGACGGATGCAACACCTTCTTTAATTTTCGTTACGTTCACTTTTTTCGGCTCCTTCTTCTTTTTCAGCCCCTCCGTTTGTTTTGGTTCTCCCTTCACTCCAATCATGTTGCATGTCTCAATCCTTGGACGGAACTTGAAGGAACTCCTTTCTCCGTTGATATCGAACATGATCTCCCCCTTGCCAACATCAATAGTAGCTCCCACGGTCTTGAGGAACGGCCTCCCTAGGATGAGCGGCGGCTTCTCCCTCTCTCCCATCTCGAGCACAACGAAGTCGACGGGGATGAAGTGGTGTCCAATCTTCACGGGTACATCTTCAGCAATGCCCAAGGGATAGCGAATGGAGTTGTCGCCCAACTCCAAACATATTCCCGTAGGCTCCATGGGTAGGCGTAGCTTCTCGAACACATCCCTCGGCATGACACTCACACTAGCTCCAAGGTCGCATAACGCCTTCTCGAAGTTGAAAGCACCAACCGAACATGGAATTGTAGGGCACCCGGGGTCTTTTTGCTTCTCTAGCCCATAAGCAATAGCCGCACTACACTCCTCGGACATCTTGACATGATCTACCCCGAGTGTTGCTATCTCATATTTATTTGCAAGTATGTCTTTAAAGTAACGAGAATATGTAGGTACTTGCAGAGCATCTAGTAATGGCATGTTGATGCTAAGTCTACGCACAACTTCCACAAACTTCTCAAAGTGGTTGTCAAGTTTACCTCGGAAGTAGCGTGGCTTGAGTTGCGGTATCCTCGTGTCATCTTCCGGCATCTCAAATTCGGGTTCCTCGGTGACGATCCCCGTAACCTTCTCTTTAGCAACTCCTTCCACCTCGGTGGATGGTTTAAGCTTCCTTGCTCCCGCGGAACGTTCCGGATCTTCGGTCTCCTTCCCCGAACGCGTTTGAATGGCCTTTGCCGATTCGGGACATTTGGGTTGTCCCGGAAGCTTCCCTTCATCATTAGTGAGGCGCCCCGCAAGTTGTCCAACTTGCGTCTCGAGCATCTTCATCATGTTAAGCACTTGATGATTGGAACTTCCGACCTCCGTCACTTTGCTATCGATGTTCTCCAACACCTTGTCTATGGTCTTGAACTTGGTGACGGTGTCCTTGTTGATCTTAGCTTGCTCATCCATGAACTCCTTCAATTGTATCCGAAGTGGAACCGCGTTAGGAATAGATGAGCTTGCATTAAATTGAGGCCTACCTTGCCCGTATCGGAAGTTCGGCAATTCTCCCTTCCTCATGTAGTCGAGCACTTTGGCTTCCTCCGGACAATCTTTGCGGACATGGCCATACTCTCCACATTCTTCGCATGTGGACCTTGCTTCGGCGGCCTTCAAGTCTTGAGCCTCTTTCTTTTCCATCTCCATCTTCTCCAACCTCCTCATGAGCGAGTCGATCTTGCCCTCAAGTATGTCTTCCTTTTCCACTTGCAAGACTCCTTTGACGTTCCCCATGGGTTGATCCGGATGTAGGCGCCCGGATGACGCCCACGTGTCATTATTCGCGACCTTCTTGAATAGCGTGAAAGCTTCCGTCGGTGTAAGCTCGATGATAGATCCTCCCGCCGATGCATCAATGATCGTCCTTGACGCCATGGTGAGTCCTTGATAGAACTTTTGCACGAGGTCTTCTTTCGGGAACTTGTGATGTGGAACCGCCCGGTGTACTCGTTGAAGCGCTCGAATGCCTCCGAGATAGTTTTCGTAGGATATTGAACAAAGGTGGCAATCTTATTACGCAAGCTTTGAGTTTTACCCGGTGAGTAGTATTCCTTCATGAAAGCCTTCATCAACGTGTTCCAATTTTGCACCGTCTCCGCCGGTTGAGAGTGGAACCATTGGAAAGCCTTCCCGAGTAGTGAGAACGGGAAAAGCCTTGCCCTCATTTGATCTTGAGTCACCCCATCCATGTTGAAAGTCGACATAGTTGAATGAATGCTTGGAGGTGAAGGTTCGGATCCTCTTTGCCGGTGAAGGGTGAATGTTGCACCATGCGGATTGTTGAGGTCTTGATCTCGAACGGTCTTCCGATCTCCTCGAGGTTCAAGATTGGTAGGTCGATGATGTCTGGGGTGCATAGCTCCCCAATCTTGCGTTCTTCCGGTGGTTGGTCACCCATTGGTGGAGGTCGATTCTCCCGCGGACTTTGAGGTGGTGAATTCTTCGGAGATTCCTGCGATCCTTTGTCTTCCGACTCCGAATCTACAAAATCCAGCTTTTTAGCTTGATGTGCTTCGCGTCTCCTTAGCCTGTAAAGTTTTTCTGGATCATCCACAAAATTATTGGGTTTGTTGGAGAGGTAACCGTCCATCTCCTGTTAGGGTTAGCAATAAACAAAGTATGCAAAAAACTAGAAAGCAAAACAAATCTATAAAGACTAGAGTTAGACAAACTAGATTAGATGTATTTCGAGGATGATCAAAATTTAGTAGATGCAAAAATAAAACAAAATCAGTACTGAAAATTACAAAAAAAAGCAATAAAAAATCAAATCTTGATCACTTGTTCCCCGGCAACGGCGCCGGAAAAAGGGGCTTGTTGACGGTTAATAATTGTATCAAAGTTCGTTCGTGACTCGCAAGCGTACAAGTCTCCCGTCGTAGTCAAGGGACCCTTCTTCCCTCGAGTGGTGAACCCAAGGTATCGAATCCGTGGAACAAATGTGTGACGCAAGACTTAATCTATTAAAGCCAAGTAATCTTCAATATTCGATAAAAGACCTAATGCATCTAAGTTAAAGACACAAAACAGATCTAATCTACTAAAAACCGGAGAAAACAAAGTAAGATTGGGTAGATAAACCGATCTAGAGGGATCGGGGTAAGCCTTTTGTTGAAGTTCCAAGCAAGAGAAGAAGTAACAAATCGAATCTTAATAAAAGCCTCTTTAAATCGTGGTTTCCCGTCCAAATCCGAAAACATCCGCCTTTCGAGACCCCCGTTCGTCACAACGTATCCCTATTCATGCGGGGAGTTTAGGGCGAGTCAAAAGACAAGTCGAGATTCTTTCGGAAGATCCGGCGTGTACCTCTAGCCACCGCGGCTACAAGAACACCCTATGTAATCTATCTCGAGAATAGAATTGGAATAAGCAAAGCCGATCGAAAAACGAAATCTTCGAGGAAACACTTGATCGCTGGGAAAAGATTCAACTTGATAATTCAACTATAACAATGATACATACACAAGATCACCACCGGGATCCTTCCTTGATCTTGCTTCTAGCTCGGGAACTCCGACGTGGTCTTCCGTGCAAGGTTCCCACGTCGGCTAGGGAAACCCTAGTCAACTAGCTCGACCCTCTCCTCTCCGAGATGGTGTCCCTCTCTTCTCTGCTTCTCGGCGGCCGAAGACGAAATCTTCTCGCGTGGCTCTCGGTCGGGGGACTATAAATAGCCCGATTGGCGGCTAGGGCAAAGGGCGACGGGTTTGGGCCCAAAATGGGCCTGGGCCGACCGGACCGGGCCGGCCGGCCCGGGCCCATTTAGGCCCGGCCCGTGGGCTTCTTTGCCCGAGGT
Organism: Cenchrus americanus; assembly: GCA_947561735.1. Taxonomy (NCBI): domain Eukaryota; kingdom Viridiplantae; phylum Streptophyta; class Magnoliopsida; order Poales; family Poaceae; genus Cenchrus; species Cenchrus americanus. The sequence continues at coordinate 37,081,275 of OX387242.1, read as the reverse complement.
CGGTTCCCTTGCTTCCGGATGTTTCCCCCTTCGCATGTAGGTCCATGTCGTCGGTTTCTCTCCGAATTGGACTCAACTCCTTGTCTTGCAAGATTCGAGCACTTTTCCGGTCGTGTCCCCGGAGTCCGTCGTCTTCTCGGATCAAGTCCCCGCTTCTTGGAGTTAAGTTTGCTTCATTGCATGACTTGTTCGGGGCTTCAAGGTCTTGTCATGAGGTGCTTGATGAACTTATCCCGAAAGTCTTGCATTCAACACTAAAACCCCGCATAAACATTAAACTCCAAAAACGACATGCACACGTGAACTTGTTATACCACGGGGGTTAGTACCAATGGATAAGGTATAAAACTCATGCCAACACCGAAGGTAAACTCATGGCTAGGTTGACGGATTTTCACCGTCAACGGCGGCTCCTCCGCTTTGCTCGCGGCGGAAAGACGCCTCCGCCTCCTCGGGCCGAGGTAAGAAACAATGGCGATGAGTCAAACAAGAGCCTAGTGGGCGGTGTGCACCGACGGAATACGGGAACTCACCAAAGCGGCGGGCCTCCACATCGGCCTTGGCGGCGCCGCGAACTTCGGTTGTCTCCGTCTCGGCCCGCCCGAAGGACGGTATGCATCGCATCTCGGGTCCCCTCCGGGTCTCGTATCTTGCGCGGCGCGACGTCCCTAGACGACGCCGCGTCCTCGCCGGTTCCTCGCCGAGTCCCGGGCCTCCCGACGAATGGGGGCGTCGCCCCGAGACGAGGAAGAAGACAAGCTCCGAGGATTCCGACGACGAAGATCCACCGGACGGAGCGCGCCGCGCCGGCCGAAGGACCGGGCCATATGTCGCACTAGGAAACGAGAAGAATGACAAGCATCGGATCCTCGGCGAGCACAGGAAATTATGGAGACGGGGAAGACACTCACCCCGGCGAGAAATCAACCGGCGGAGACGCGGCGGGACCGACGGCGACGAACCCCCGGGGGCCTCTTCGCGGGGCGCTTCTCTCCGGCCATAGGCGCGCGCGAGGGAGTCGAGGGGGGAGACGAGCGGCTACTCAAGATCGACGAGAGCGGCGCGGTGCAAAGGAGCGGGATTGGAAAACACAGCGAGGCCCCGCGGTTATATAACTCGCGTCGGGCAACTGCATTCGTACCACTGCCGTGTGGGGCCGACAGATCAATGACTAAAAGGTAGAATATCCCATTGCAAGGACGCGACCCCACTAACTCGGTGTGGTGGGGCGGTTACCAAGGGTGAATGACGGGTGTACCCAGTCACTAGTTGGCCCACAAATTAGTCTTTAACGGAAATTTGACTCTGGGTGACCCCATCTGTGGACAGAGTTGCGGGACCCACCTGTCGGTAGGGATTGTTGCACCAAAGCTGTCGGCCCGAACCCGCGAGAGATTTCCCCATTGGACGAGTTGTGGGCCCCACCGTCGGCACCCGCATTGGGATGTGTTCTTGAGTTGTTCATATTCATAATGAACTTGATCATTTGTATCGTTTAATCATAACTTCAAAGTTGTTTATATTTGTCAAATGACGTCCAAATCGGGAAATTTTTTTCCTACATTCTTATGACAACATAATCTAGATCATGGTGTCCACTCCATATCGTGTCACGGCGTACCGAGCAATAATAATTTAAAAATAGAACATTTCATAACTAGATTCAAGATTTTCAATCGGTAGACGACGTCAATTTGAAATAAGATGAATACCAAAGTTTCATAGCTCGTCGAGATGAACAATCTTTATATTGGTTGGATTCTCATTTGAAGAAGGGGTACGATCACACCGAAGCACGGCGCACACCGTCGTCGGCCATGCTACCTAGAATGTTCACAACCCCCGGTGCGGCGATTGGTGAACCTACCGCCACCATGGCCCCCGGTGCCTAGGGCGACGGGGGGCTCTCTTTGGGTCATCATCACCTTCGGGCGACGATGAAGCACGCGTCGACGTGGACATAGGTGCGGACTCGATGTTTTACCTTCATCTCGGGACGAGACGACCGAGGCCGGGTATGTCGTATCGTGGTTCCATCTTTCCCCTCGTTCGTACCGCATCCAACATCTCATGCATCCGTGCACGCACCGGTACCCTAGATTTCATGCATTTGATCACGCGATTTGCACACCAAATTTCTTCACATGTTATTGATATGACATCGAAATGAATGCGCGGATCATTAGATGATCGGTCTTGGACCGTATATATGATTGAGAAGGGTATAGATGGGGAGCCGGATACAACACATACTTGTCACCCTCGTGGTTCACAAATCACCCTACAAACCATAAACAACCCGAAACAAAAAGCGGGGTACGGGATGAGGGACATTGTTTACTACAAGACTAGAATTCCGACTCTCTTCGCGGAAGCAACACTCACCGAGATCGAATACGACGTCGACGTAGAAAGAATGAAACGATTCACGAGGAGGAGATGGTGATCGATTAGTTATCTCCAGAGAGCCAATACCTATAAACCATACCATGGCCATAACACCTTTGAAATCCAAAAGTGCTTACATAAATGCCGATGATGAAGAAGAAGTAGAAGAATGTGACTTAGATGAATACAAACTTTGGCTAGCTTATTTGCATCAAGAGAAGAAAGCCTTGGGTAAGATATGCTTCACCAAATATTTGTGTACTTATACTCCCGAATTTGCATGTTCGGTCACATGAATGAAATTAATTATGGATTATATTTCAAAATTAAAAGACATTTTCGGGGATGACACAATCGATACATACAGAGAATACCGAATGTTGCGGGACTACTTGAAGACATCGGTAATATCCCTCTCCTAATTTGTTACCATTTTTTGTCATACTACAAAATATGATCGTTCATCATATGCCACTAAATTCTCTGCGTAACGGTACGTGGACCCCACCTTCATTTTGCAACACAGGAATGAAATGAACCCAACACCTGCAGTGTAGCCTCCATCTCATGCTCGGCGTTGGAAACAACGAGAGCAAGGATCTGGTAACATGTGTTCCATAGAAATTACCTGTCTGTGCATACAATTATTTTGTGGGTATTATCACATGCATGTTGTTCGCATGGAATAGGCTCACAAAAAGTTAAGAAAAGAGGACGCGGTCCCGTAAGAGCATTGATGGTAATCGCCAAGAGAATCAAGGCGGGCAAGCAGCAGTTAGACATTCAATTCTCTAAACATGGAGGACCGGTAGGTGATAACTACCGCTCATTCGTTGATGAAGTGATCATGTATACAAGGAAAAAGGCTCCTATCATTGGAGTAAAATCATGGAAAAATGTTAGGGAAGAAGTCAGAAACGCAATAGCAACTGATGTATTGGTAATAATAGACTTTGCTTTTCGGGACAATTCAAATAAAAACTAACATATGAACTCACACAATATTTGAATGCTATTGTGATTATATAACGGGCAAAGTGGGACATGGAGGATAATCTTTGAATCAAAGGAAAAAGATATGGGCCATTGCTAGGGAGCATTACAAAGGATGGCGTTCAACTTTCAGGTGCTACGGCCAAGACATACAACAGCTACCACCAGAGAATGTTACATAAGCCTACGAAATTAGATATTGTTGAATGGCACTATCCGTTGAAGTATTTCAAGATCGCTAAATTCAAGGTTTGTTCCACATTGTTAATTACGAAATCGACCACTACATTTTTCATTCAAATGGCGATGTCCGAGTCTTTAAGATTTTTTTCATAACTTTACATTGTATAGGAAAGGAGCACACAAAATTCCGCGATTCGATGCCAACAAATGACAAGACATTTGTCGGGTGCTAAGCCTTATTCTCGGCGCGGCTATGAGAAGGTAATAACCGGACAAGCACATCTCCAATGGCGTCTTGCGGGATGAAGAACATTAATTTGTTATTTTCTTGGCATAACGAGAGAGACCCGTAAACCGGTGAAGAGCCCGATGATATGGAACTTTGGTGGATAACTCACACTAACCGGGGGTCTTGGACGGACGAACAATCTAAAAATGTCTATGTGAGTTCTCAATGAATTAGTTCATACATTACTATACATAGGCTTATGCAACTATAGAATGCAACCAATCTCTTGTTCAACTAACTCCTCCACTCGTGCCTTGCAAATGTTAGGACACCGCAAGCGGCGTTATTGCCGAGGCGGAATCAAATGCGGACAACAACTTTGTTTCCGAAAAGGAAAAAACGAGATGTTCCAAAAAGCCTACAAAGAAGTCACGAAGTGCAAATCAACCAAGTTGCATGGAAACGGGTACCTGGCAAAAAAACCAACTAGAAGGCAGCTGCTCAATGCGGAGCGCGAGGAACAAATTCGTAGGGAAGAGCTACAGCATGAGGAACACGTCGAGCTCATGGACGCATTTGGGCGGCTACAAGAAAAAATGTCGGGATGGGAAGAAGAAAGGGAAGCGTAAAGGAGAGAACATGCACGCCAACTTGAAGAAAGTGAAAAGAGAAGGCGAGCGGATCTACAACGCTTAGGCAAGAGTTCCTATCAATGCCGCAAGCATCAAATGGACAATCACAAGTTCCACGGTACGGGTCAAGCTATTTGCATGAATGGGTTTCTTTCCTTGGGTTCTATATATGAATGTTTGTATCCTTTGGTAGGTTGACCAGCCAATATCTGTGCAACCATGCCCAAGCAACAATGTCACTGAATCTGCCGACGTGGCGGCGGTTGCATCAATCACCCAGCAAAACAACCTTGTCGCTGAATCCGCAAACAACATGGCGGCGGAACCATCAATTCCTACATCTGGGAATGTACAACCAGACTCCAGGAATGTGCTCTCGTGTACTCGAGTTGTTCTCGAATTCACAACTTTTTACTAGTACATATCATCGATTCATCGATGAAATTACGCCTAATCTTGTCCTTCCAAATGATTGGTTCATAGGAGAAGGAATGCGAAGAAGCTCGAAAACAAGTATTTCGCAAAACCGAAGCACTAAAGGTGGTGTTAACAATCCCGAAACACAATCCACCGTTAGACAAATTTCTTCTCAACAACTACGGTACAAGTTGCACAAAGGAGACGACAAAGCACCAAAAAGACATGAGGTGAAGCTTTTTTCAACAACTCTTACCGCTCGTGAATGTAATTCATGTTTCATTGTCAAAGTGTGTTTATGGTTGTGGTAATTATTTGATGTCATTATGCTATTTTTATGAATCACAATCAATCTTTGGTTTGCTATATGTTGTTGTTTCACAAATTCCAATATTAGAGATTAATTGATGCTAGCTTAAAAATTTTGTTGATTCTTTACGGGTGATGCGACCTCCTTGCATTGGATCCCCCTTTGTTGATCAAGTGTTGGGATCATCTCCTAGTCACAATTAGCGGACCAAGTTCTTCATGTCCTAGCAAATTTGTCTACTATGTGTTGAAACAATGTCCCGTGCCAAACTTTTCAGTATTTAAGTACTTCATGAGTCATGTAATTAACTTAGTGGATGGTTCAATGTTGGTTAATTAACTATAGATGCATTGTTATATTTATCTCGTCGATGTTAATTAATGTTGCAATTATTGCTGCTACATAAATGAGCGTGGCAGAATACACCATACGTTGCAAATGATAAATCATGATATCACAACCAGTGTTTTTTGTTGCCAAAAAGTAGCGTGGCAATAGTAAGGTGCACTTGTAGCACCCCTAATACGAACGTGGTAATAAGAAATTCAACTTGTAGCGACACAAAAGGAACGTGGCAATAGTATGGTGTACTTGTAGCAACTTTTAATAGGAACATGGTAATAAGAAGTTCAACTTGTAGCAACACAAAATGAGCGTGGCAATAGATAGTGCACTTGTAGCAACCCTAATAGAAACGTTGTAATAAAGACTTTAACTTATGGCCACCAACCAAATTTCGAAGCAATAATAGAGGACCACATATTACAACCAATCAAATTACGTGGCAATAGAGGATACCACCTAAAGCAACGTAACCAATATCGTGGCATCGGACAATGCTACCTATCACATCGAAATCAACTTTTGTGGCAATAGAGGAGACCACCTATAGCAACTAACCAATTTCGTGGCATCGGACAATACTACATATTGCAACCAAATTACTTTCGTGGTAATAGACGAGGTTCAACCAATAGCAACCAAAGTCGGTGCGTAGCAATACTATAACTTGCAACGAAACGAGAAACGTTGCAATTGCACCTTTGGCAACACCGCGGTATGTGTCGCAATAGTACACTTTGCAACCGGAACAAGTGTTGTAAAAAAACCCTAATTGCAACGTTGCATTACGTTGCAACAAAAAAACTTTGGCAACCACTAGATGGACAACGACGCAATACCCTAATGCAACGCGGCCTTTCGCATCCCATGGCCCACGGAATAATTTGGTTGCAATTGTGTCTATTGCAACCAAATATGGCATATTGCAACACATTTTGTGCGTTGCATTAGGGGGAAAATCTAGTAGTGTCCACCGCATGATACAACTTGCATGGGGATCGCACCACTTTCCACAAATAGATCTATCCACCGCATGATATAATCTAAATATGGAAAGCTAAAAGCATACATTATTTAAAGCATGAATTACGCACGTGTTCTACTCGTGAAAAACATAATCGAATGCGGGCCGAATGTACCGATCCGGGTCCATGAAGAAGGAACGAACATTACCAAGTGAGATGAATCTATCGATTGATTTGAAATCTAATCCACCGGATGACTAGCTCCGAGCAACCCAAAACCTCGCATCTACCGTGTGATACTCGGTTCTTTCAAGATTTATACAAACGTTGGCAAGCTTGAACCCGCAACACGTAACAACCTAGATCGATTCGGTTTCGGCTATCAAAGAGCACGTGATCCACGTGTTAAAATAATCATAAGCACAAACTTGACTCGCATGAGGATCATCAAAAGATATAAAGCCGATCCAAACCCATCTAGATTGGGCAAAAAGGTGTTACATGAATTTAAACGTAAAGCAAAAACTCAAAGCAACATGGGGTAACTTAATGAATCTATTGGATCTTGCCAAAATCCAATAGAGCCGATAACTAGCTTCAAGACGGATCTTAGCCTACCGCATGGCTCATGACCTAACAAGAAACCTTCTTGAACCAAGCTTGAATCTACCGCATGACACTAAGCATGGTAACAAGACTACTTGCATCAGATCTAAATCCACCGCATGATACTAGACATGATACAAGGTTGCCGGTACTCACGGAGGTCGACGGATCAATGAACCCTCTCGAAGAACTCGACGGTACGACAAATGGACTCTAGGGTTTGGCGTAAGGCCGGTTTGTATTGAGAATGATTACGTATATCCGTTACATACATTCAGGGCTCATATTTATACCCTGCCAGATACAACTTCGAATGGATTTGATACCTAATTTATCTCTAAGCTTTGATCGCTTATCCATCCATTCATCCTTCCTGCTTGAGCCACGTCACCATTCAATCCCGCAAAATCAGCTCAATTGTTCCCTTGCCGAACGGAAGCAGATAGCCGACCGCGGATCTTTCTGCCGAATGCATCTGAGGAAACCTTCCTTCCGCCAGATGGACTCCTCACCGAGCTGGACCCACAAGTCGACTCCTTACCAAATTTTGGTGTTAACGAGATTTGGCGATGGAGCGTGTGGACGCGTTAGCCGCTGACGCCGCCGGGGCGCTCGCCGAGGCCTTCGAGGAGTTTCTGTTCCCGGATGCTGCCGACGTTGCCGCTCCGCCAGCCTGAAGATTGTCGGGCGCTAGGCCCTTTTTTGTTTATGTGTTAGTGTGCAGGCCATGTGGCCGTGTAAATAAACAGATCACATTGCTTTAAATCGTTTGTGGAAGTGGAATGATGTCCTTTACTTTATTGCGCTTTTTTGTTTCTCCTTCTTCCTGAGTAAATTCTAATTAGGGGAGTTCGATTTTCGCGAGCGGCCTGCTAGGTCGGAGGCAAGAGAGAAGGGTCGTATCCTCGCGGAGGCGTAGGCTATCTCTGACTTGCACGTCCTTTCCGCTAGGCTGCCTGCGCCCTGTTCGAATTTTGCTCGAGGCCGAAGTGAAAACATGCTTAGCGCGCGTGAGTTGTTTCTTTTTTGCGAAAAATGGGACCATTTTTTGGGGGGGGATGCCCCCGTGGTAGCCCCCGAGGGTAACTTGGGTTTCGGGGGAAAGCCGAGTTGCCCTTTTTATTGAACTCGGTGATGTTTATATGGTTGTTGCCAAGCGGGGTGTGGGCACGTGATTTACAACAAAAGACTTGGAAATCCTAGCTAGGGATAGAAGCGACATAGGCCGTTGGATGTTCCAAGCGTTGGTGAGTTCTTCGCCGTCCTCGTTGGCCAGCTTGTACGTGCCGGGCTTGAGCACTTTTACCACGATGTAGGGTCCCTCCCACGAGGCGATAGCTTGTGGCGTCCTCGGTTGTCTTGGCGTAGCCTTAGGACCAAATCCCCTTCGCTGAAGTCCCGTCGGCGTATCTTCCGTGCTTGGTAGCGCCCGAGGGATCGTTGGTATCTTGCCGAGTGCATCAAGGCCACGAGGCGCGCTTCATCTAGCTAGTCTAGTGAGTCCTCGCGGGCTCGTTGGTCGGCGTCCTCATCGTAGCCTTGTACCCCGGGTGACCCATACTCTAAGTCCGTGGGGAGGACGGCCCTCGCGCCATGGACTAGAAAAAACGGGGTGAACCCGGTGGCTGCGCTTGGGGTGGTCCTTAGGCTCCACACGACCGCCGGTAACTCCTAGAGCCATTTCCGACCGGACTTATTCGGTGGTCGAAAATTCCGGGCTTAAGGCCTTGTAGGATCATGCCATTGGCACGCTCTACTTGACCGTTAGTCCGCGGGTGTGCCACGGCCCGCCCGGTCCACACGGATGTGGAATTTGTTGCGAATTCCGGGAATTTCCCCGCCCGTGAACGCGGGACCCGTTGTCGGTGATGATGGAGTTTGGCAATCCAAAACGATGGACGATGTCGGTGAAGAACGTCACCGCTTGCTCGCCCCCGAGATTCGTAATGGGGCGTACTTCTACCCACTTGGAAAATTTGCCGATTGCGACCAAAAAGTGGGTGAAGCCCCCGGCGCCTTCCGCAGGGGCCCGACGATGTCCGGGCCGGCGCCCCACACGGCGAAAGGCCATGTTATGGGATGGTCCGCAGGACGTGAGCAGGAAGGTTGGATTTGCGGGCGTAGAACTGGCACCCTTCGCAGGTGCGCACGATCTCGATGGCATCCGCGACCGCGGTAGGCCAGTAAAAGCCTTGACGGAACGCATTGCCTACGAGGGTGCGGGGTGCGGCGTGATGGCCACAGATCCCCGCGTGAATGTCCCGTAGGAGCTCGCGCCCCTCGGGGATGGGCACGCACCGCTGCAGGATGCCGGAAGCGGCGCGCTTGTACAGCTCGCCGTCGACGAGGGCGAAGGACTTGGCCATCTTAGCGATGCGCCTGGCCTCGACCCGGTCCGAGGGGAGTTCCCCTCGAGCCATCCAAGCGACATATTTGTCACGCCAATCTGCCTTGATGGGGGCTGGCTCGACATCCATCACATCGGCCTCGCTAGCGCCATACCCCTCGAGAGGGAGAGCACATACGCCTCGTTCGAGGGGTCCTCATCCATGGGTTCCGCGCCTGCCGGATTCGAGGGAGCCCCCGAGGGTTCCGCGTGGCTCGAGGGGTGGGGCTCGAGAGTGACGGCGGGCTGGGCGATATCTCGGGCAAAAATGTTCGGGGGAACGGTGATCCGCCCGGACGCGATCTTGGCCAGCTCGTCCGCTTTCTCGTTGTACCGGCGGGGCACGTGATTGAGCTCGATGCCGTAGAACTTGTCCTCGAGGGCTCGCACGGCCTTGCAGTATGCTTCCATCTTCTCGTCGTGGCAGCTCGCATTTTTCATGACCTGGTCAATCACGAGCTGCGAATCCCCCCGCACGTCGAGGCGCTTGACGCCTATCTCGATGGCGATCTTGAGGCCGCAAAGGAGGGCCTCGTACTCAGCCATGTTGTTTGACGCGGGGAAGTGGAGTCGCACTGCGTACCGCATGTGCTCCCCGAGGGGTGACACGAAGAGCAGGCCCGCACCCGCCCCTGTTTTCATTACTGAGCCGTCGAAATACGCAGTCCCGGCACTCGCTTGGATCCGTGGCGGCGGTAGTTGCGTCTCTCGTCCATTCGGGCCGACGAAATCCGCCAGGATCTGGGACTTGATGGCCTTGCGCGGGGCGTAGGCGAGCGTCTCGCCCATCAGCTCCACCGACCACTTGGCGATCCTGCCCGCCACGTCCGGATTGCGGATGATCTCCCCCGGCGGGAAGGAGGAGACCACCGTGACAGGGTGGGCCTCGAAGTAGTGGCGAAGCTTGCGCCGCGCGAGGACCACCGTGTACAGCAGCTTCTGGACTTGAGGGTAGCGTGTCTTGGTGTCGGACAAGACTTCGCTGATGTAGTACACCGGCCGTTGGACCGCAGGGTGTGCCCTTCCTCCGTGCGCTCTACTACGATTACGGCGCTGACCACCTGGGTTGTCGCGACCACGTAGAGCTGGAGAGGTTCGCCGTCCTGCGGCGGCGTGAGGATCGGGGCGTGGGTTAGGGATGCCTTCAGCTTGTCGAGCGCGTCTTGGGCCTCGGCGGTCCAGGAGAAGCGCTCGTGCTTCATGAGGAGGCGATAGAGGGGCAAACACTTTTCGCCGAGCCGCGAGATGAAGTGGCTCAAGGCGGCAAGGCACCCCAGTACTTTTTGTACCCCTTTGAGGTCCCGAATTGGACCCATTCGCTCGAGGGCTGCAACCTTCTCGGGGTTGGCCTCGATGCCTCGCTGGGAGACTATGTATCCTAGGAGCATGCCCCGCGGCACACCAAAGACACATTTTTCGGGGTTCAATTTTACCCCCGTTGGCCCGTAGGCGCCCGAACGCGATGTTGAGGTCGCCAACCGGTGTCGTCCGCCTTCCTGGTTTTTACGACGATGTCGTCTACGTATGCCTCAACCGTTCGCCGATGTGATCTCCGAAAATGTGTTGCATGCGGTGTTGATACGTTGCACCCACATTCGGAGGCCGAACGGCATCGTGACGTAGCAAAACATCCCGAACGGCGTGATGAATGAAGTCGCAAGCTTGTCGGACTCTTTCATCTTTATTTGGTGATACCCGGAGTAGGCATCAAGGAAACAAAGTAGCTCACACCCAGCTGTCGAATCAAGAATTTGATCGATGCGTGGAAAAGGAAAGGGGACTTTAGGACATGCTTTATTAAGACTAGTGTAGTCTATACACATCCGCCATTTCCCGTTCTTTTTCTTTACTATTACAGGATTCGCTAGCCACGTAGGGTGGAACACCTCCTTGATGAACCCGGCCTTGAGAAGCTTCCGCAGCTCCACTCCGATCGCCCGCCGCCGCTCCTGGTCGAAGTGGCGGAGCCGCTGCTGCACGACGCGGGAATGAGGCAGGATGTCAAGGGAGTGCTCGGCGACCTCCCTCGAGATGCCTGGCATATCCGAGGGGCTCCACGCGAAGATGTCGGCGTTGGCGTGGAGGAAGTCGACGAGCACCACTTCCTATTTCGGGTCGAGGGTGGAGCCGACCCTCGCCGCCTTGCCCTCGGGGGCAGCGAGGGTCGAGGGGCATCTCCTTGGTCCCGCTTTGCGGCCTCGAAATTGCCGGCGTGCTTGACGGTGGAGTCGAGGTATTCATTGACCATCTTCTCCAAGGTGGTCACCGGCGCTTCATCCCGGCGCTAGTGCTTCCGCGTGCTCCATGCATTCGACGTCGCAGTCGAATGCGTGCTCGATGGACAAGCCCACGGTGATGACACCGTTTGATCCCGGCATCTTCATTTTGAGGTAGGTGTAGTTGGGGACGGCCATGAACTTGGCATAGCAAGGCCGCCCAAGTATGGCGTGATAGGCGCCCGAACCCCACCACCTCGAAGGTGAGTGTTTCCTTGCGAAAATTGCTCGGGGTGCCGAACAAAACCGGCGAGGTCGATGCGCCCGAGGGGCCGGACGCGCTTGCCCGGCGCGACGCCATGGAACGGCGTCGTGCCGGGCCGCGGCCGGTCCAACCCAATCCCTAGCGGGCGCGGCGTGTGCGCGTAGAGGATGTTGAGGCTCGCCGCCTCCGTCCATCAGGACCTTTGAGAACCGCGCGTTCCCAATGACCGGGTCGACCACCAGCGGGTACTGGCCCGGGTTGGGGATGCAGTTCGGGTGGTCTTCACGGCTGAAGGTGATGGCGTCCTCCGACCAGTCGAGGAAGGAGGGAGGCGCCCTCTCCGCGGCGAGGACCTCGTGCCGCTCCCGCTTGCGCTGGCGGCTCGTCATGTCGACGGTCGGTCCCCCAAACATGAGGAACACGTTCTCCACGGCGGGGAAGCCGCCGGCGTCGCCATCTCCTCTGTCCTTCTTGGCCTCCGCGTCCTTTGCGGTGGCGCGACCGTAGAACTTCTTGAGCATGTCGCATTGCTCGAGGGTGTGGTTCACTGGGGTCTTGTGGTATGGACATGGCTTTTTTAGCATGTCATCGAACACACCGGACCTCGAGGGGCCGGTCGAGGGCCTCGTCGAGCCGGGTCAACAGCAAGGGCCTCGGCGTCATCGCCGTCGCGTCCCTCGCTCGCGCGCCTCGCGACGCAGCCTTCTTCCCTTTCTTGCCTCGCTTGTCCTTCCGGTGGGGCTCCCCGGACTTGCTCGCCCTCCGTGGGCGCGCGTCGTCCGAGCGCTTGCCCTTTTTGCCGTCGAAGATCGCCCCCACGGCCTCTTCTCCTAAGGCGAAGCTGGTGGCGATGTCGAACAGCTCGTTTGAGTCCGCAGGCGGGCTGCGCCCCAACTCTCGCACCAGGTCCCGGCACGTGGTGCCCTCGAGGAAGGCGTGTACAACCTCGGATTGCACCATGCTTGGGAGCTCCGTGCAACGCTTGGAGAAGCGTCGTATGAAGTCCCGGAGCGACTCGCCGGGCTTCTGGGTGTAGGAGCGCATGTCCCATGAATTCCCAGGGCGCACGTACGTGCCCTGGAAGTTGCCCACGAACGTGCGGACCAAGTCATCCCAGTTATGGATCTGACTGGCTGGCAGGTGCTCGAGCCACGTCCGGCCTGAATCGGTGAGGTGCAGGGGGAGGTTGCGGATGATGACTTCGTCGCTGGTGGCCCCGCCCAGCTGGCATGCTAGGCGGTAATCGTTGAGCCACACGCAGGGATCCGTTTCCACGTTGTACTTGACGATGGTCGAGGGCCGGCGGAAGTGTCGGGGGAAGGCCGCGCGCGGATCTCCCGGCCGAACACACGGGTCCCCGGGGTTCGGCGTTGGCGAGCGGTCTTTGTCGCCGTCGTAGCGTCCACCTCGTCGAGGGTGGTAGCCTCGCCGCCGCTCGCGCATCCGCTTTGCTCATCCGCCGGCATTAATGACGTTGCGGGCATCGCCGTCCGCGTTTGCCCGCGCGTGTCGAGGAGCCGTTCTTTAGCGGGGGCGTGCGTCCCGAGTTGACGAGGCGCTCCGTCGCTCCGCCCGCGTGCACCGAGGGCTCGGCCCCTTGCGCACCCCCATCGCCGCGTGCGTCCCCCTGTTGACGGATGCGGGACGCCAAGATCTCGGCTTTGTTGGACGACCGCTTGCTTGATGAGCGGCTGCGCCTCGCGGTGCAGGTTTCGTGCTTCAGGCGTTGAGGGGGCGGGCATGGCCCGCAGCAGCGTCGCGGCGGCAATAAGTTTCTAGCTCGCTCGCGGAGGCGTGTCCGGGTTGTCGACGTTGAAGTCGGTGTTGATGCGGTCGCGGGCCATGCCCAGCTCCCGCGCGCGTTCGCCGCGTGCGGAGGCTTCCCCCGCCATGGAGGCGCGGAGCGCCCGCACCATCCGATACTCCTCCGCCGCCCCGGCTTCGAGTTCGCGGGCTTGGGCCAACCGCGCGTCAATGTCGGCCCCGGCGGGGGTGCTCGGTCTGCGGCGGCCGCGCGAGCGATCCCCGGGGCGGGCGCAACTTCCCCGTCGCCGGCGTCGGGCGCGCCGTGGCGTTTGCCGGGTCGTTAGTGATGACGACACGGCATTCCCCGCGTGGGGTCGTAGCTCCCGGTGCCGGAGTCGTCGGAGCAACCGAACCGCAGTCCGTGGCGTCGAGAAAACGCCCGAACATCCACTTGGGTCCGCACGCGGAGAAGTCCCATTCCGCGTACCCGTGTAGGTTGGCGGGTGGCAACGCGTCGAGCGAGCCTAGGGACGACTCGTTGGCGGCGGAGGCGCTAGGATTCCGGCGACGAAGACGTGACGGCCGGGGGAACCCCGCGCATCGTGGTGTTGATGTTAGCGTTGTAGGCCGTCGTAGCGCCGCGCGGTACCGATGGGAAAGCGCGGCCCGGAGACCGCGCGCTCCCCCGCCGGGGTGGCGGCCGTCGTGTCGACGGGCGCGCCGCGTTGGGAGGCGGCGCGTTCGGCCTTGCCGTCGTTCGACCGCGCCCGACGTGAGCGCCGACCGGAGCGACGGCGATGTCGAGACGCCGACGGGCCCGCGGTGTCCGTGCCGGCGGGCGCTTGCGTCGTGGCGACGCGCGCGGTGGCGGCCGGGGCGGACCCGGCCTGGCGCCGCGCACGAAGTTCCTCACGGTTGGTGAGGCGCATCAGGTAGCCATTCCCCGTGGCCCGAAAGTTCGTGCTTCCGAACCGGATTTCGAACCCGGCAGGGGAGGGGGTCCGAGCCGCCCATGGAGTAGCGCGTACCGCGGTACTCGGTGCGAATCACCATGGAGGGAGTTGACGGTGGATTGACCTTAGGCGCTCGTTAGCCCCACGGTGGGCGCCAACCGCGGTGCGGAATGTGGTCCCGACACTAACCAAGCAATAAGCGCCAAGGTCTATCCCTCAATGGTCGATGCCAAGCAATCGGAGACGAGTTTTATCCCGGTTCCCGCCGAGGGGCCGTACGTCCAGCGGTGGTGTGCTCGGGGCACTATATTGCTCAAAGACCGGGATGCTCGTAGTGGGGCCGCTACAAGCAAGGCGGGAGAGGAAGCGTGGCCTCCAAGTCCCCGGTGAAGTAGTCGAAGATGTTGTGGGAGAATTGGAAAGCGAGTGCGTGGTGTGTCGTGTGTTGTTGTTCTGCCTTGTCTCCTCCGTCCTCTCGTGTCCCCTGCGGCGGGGGAGTTCGCCTTCCTTTTATAAGCCAAGGAAAGGGCGAATTACATATATACCGCACTATTCAGCTACATGGGGAAGTGTGGTGCGCCGCGCCATAGAGTAGGCGGCCGCCTTGACGGTCCTTGCCGCGATCTGGCCATCATGGCGTATCTTGTACCCCCCCGAACGGTGGTAGCCTCGAGGGTAGGGGTGCGGTGGATGGCCGTGATGTCCCCGGGCGGGCTTGAGGGAGTTGTCGACGTCAATCCGTACGGGATGCGGTGGCGGGTATGGCGGCGTCCCGTTCCTCGCACGCTTCACGGCGCGAGCCGTTACCACGGCCGCCCGGCGTGGGGTTGTACGCGCGGGGGCGGCCGCCATGCCGTTAACAGTGGTAGGGATGGCACCCCACCGGCCTAACATCGCGACCTAACCCTGCAAGGTCACGGGAAAGCAAATCGAGGGTGCGGCCGGCCCCCCTTCGAGGGCTCGGCGCGTTAGCCGAACTGGAGTAGGCGGCGCAGCGTCACGGGGCTGGCACTGGCCACGTCGCACAGTCCCCCACAGTGGCGGGGATGGGTTCCCTCCTAGGGAGTTGGTGCGACAGGACTGGGGCGCGAGTCCCAGGCGCATGATGGCGCCGCCCCGCCTTTGTCAGAGCATTAAATGCCCGTACCCGCGTACGGGGAACGGGCGTGCGCGTGCGGAGCACCCCCGGAGCGAGGCGGAACATGCTCGAGGGCGGCACGGACCCTCGAGCGAGGCAAAGCCCGCTCGAGGTAAGCGTACTCCCTCGAACGGGGCGGAGCCCGCCCGAGGGAGGCGTGTGCCCTCGAGCGAGGCGGAGCCTGCTCGAGGGGATCTTTGAGTGGGCCGCCTTGGTGGGTCGTCGGGGCCACCGTGGCGTGGGCCATGCCCCGTGTGTTTAAGCGAGACATGTTTAGCCTTGGCTTTTTGCAGGTTTTAAGTGGGGTTTCCCCAGTTGTTTAAGGGGACCCCCGTGGCTGTCCCCGACAAAACTGAAAATCACAAAAAGCCAATAAAAATCAAATCTTGATCACTTGTTCCTCGGCAACGGCGCCAGAAAAAGGGGCTTATTGACGGTTAATAGTTACATCAAAGTTCGTTTAGACTTGCAAGCGGACAAGTCTCCCGTTGTAGTCAAGGGACCCTTCTTCCCTCGAGTGGTGAACCCAAGGTATCGAATCCGTGGAACAAATGTGTGACGCAAAAGATGATCTAGTAAAGCCAAGCAACTTCAATCTTCGATAAAGAGAAACCCTAATGCATCTAGATAAAGAACATGAAACTAATCTAATCTACTAAAGACCGGAGATAACAAAGAAAGATAGGGTAGATAAACAGATCTAGAGAGATCGGGTTAAGCCTTTCGTTGAAGTTCCAAGCAAGAGAAGAAATAGCAAATCGAATCTTATTAGAAGCCTCTTTAAATCGTGGTTTCCCGTCCGACTCCGAAAACGCCCGCCTTTCGGAGCCCCCTTTCTGTCACAACGTATCCCTACTCATGCGGGTAGTCTAGGGAGAGTCCAAGGACAAGTCGAGTTCTTTCGGAAGATCCGACGTGTACCTCTAGCCACCGCGGCTACAAGAACATCCTATGTAATCTATCTCGAGAATAGATCTAGAATAAGCAAAGCCGATCGAAAAACGAAATCATCGAAGAAACTCTTGATCGCTAGAAATAGATTCAACTTGATAATTCAACTAATACAATGATACATAAACAAGATCACCACCGGGATCCTACCTTGATCTTGCTTCTAGCTCCGGAACTCCGACGTGGTCTTCCGTGCAAGGTTCCCACGTCGGCTAGGGAGACCCTAGTCAACTAGTTCGACCCTCTCCTCTCCGGGATGGTGTCCCTCTCTTCTCTCGCTCCTCGGCGGCCGATGACGAATTGGATGATGGGTGGCTCTCGACCCGGGGCTATAAATAGCCCGAATGGCGGCTAGGTCAAAGAGGGGACAAATGGGCCCCCGGACCGGGCCGGGCCGGCCCGAGCCCATCCGGGCCCGGCCCCGCGGCCTCCTTTGCGTGGTGTCGGTTCCCGAGCTTCCTAGATCCTTCCCCCTTCGCATGTAGGCCTTTGTCGTCGGTTCTCTCGAATTGGACATAGCTCCTTGTCTTGCAAGATTCGGCACTTTTCCGGTTAGGTCCTCGGAGTTTGTCATCTTCTCGAGTCAAGTCCCTAACTTCTTGGAGTTAAGTTTGCTTCATTGCATGACTTGTACGGGGCTTCAAGGTCTTGTCGCAAGGTGCTTGATGAACTTATCCCGAAAGTCTTGCTTTCAATACTAAAACCCTGCATAAACACTAAACTACAAATCCGACATGCACAAGTGAACTTGTTATACCACAGGGGTTAGTACCAATAGATAGGGTATAAAACTTATGCCAACACCAAAGGTAAACTCATGGCTAGGTTGACGGATTTTCACCGTCAACAGCCGTTGACGCTAACGCGTGGGCCTGTCACAAAGTTTTTGAATGAAACTTGCTTCCCTGATTTATTAGAGCCCATAAAACAACACCTAAAAAATCATAAAAATATGAATAATTCGTATTTGGACATTTAGTATTTGAATAAAATATCAACAGTCACACTTGTGTGCCCAAGATTCTTAGAATCCGTTTTTACATCCCATGTTAATGATGTAATAATTCTACTAACATCTAGTGTGCTCTAAAAAATCTACAAATTGACATGCCAACATAATTTGGGTACCTAGACTTGTCTTCAAAATTTCAAATAGTTTAGATGAAGGAATTATATACTTGTGTACAAATGTCTACATGTCTCACATAGTTTCCTAGAATGTTTGCTTGAACATTGAAGTTTTCTACACTTTGCAACATGTTCGAACTCATATGCATTTGAAAACATAACAAAACCTTGTGTTCACCTTAAGCTTACGAAATGTAAAGTTCCATCACTAATGGTTGTGTAAAACAAATATTATTTGTATGTTATACTTACAAAGAACAAAATAAGGCATATAAACATCACTCAACAAACGGAATGTACATTAAACAATGAAATTAATGAATAGATGGTGATTTTAGAAAATTTAGAAAAAAAGAATCAGATTTGGACTAAAAACAACAAAGAAATACTTGTTACAACATTTGGTTGCAGATTAAAAGGAGAAATGGGAATTGTTAATCATTTGAATAGAACTAGCCCCCACAGTCATTTGAATAGAACAAAGGAGGAAGCAGAGGGCACCGCCGACATCCCGACATCCCGATAAAATCAAATCCGCATTTAGTAATGTCTAATAATTTACATTCAAGATAGATAATGTTCATATTGATGTTTGCGCCTACATCCCGATGTTCATCCTGCTGACGGCGTACTCCACGGCGGGGTGGAATTTACGCGTCCAGAGGTCGAACTCATGACGGATGCGACACTCGGTGCTGCAGTAGTGGATGATCTCTTTTGTATCCGGCCCGTAGCGCCTACATCCTGCTTCCCAAATGCAGATGTGGGGATTCTGGACGGGCAGCAACGGAATGTCATCATCGTCGTTGATGTCATCAAGCCAGTACAACCACGCAATGTTGTCGAGATCCTGCTTGACGAGGTAGTGCAGCCGCCGCAGGTTGTGGTTCTTCCACCGGCCGTCAGGGGACAATAGGCCGCTGCTGATTACCTGCAGTAGTGCCATGGCTTCGGGGTCCGCCGGGTTGCAACGGTACTTCAGCATCGCTAAAAAGTACTTGGCACCGGAGTCTTCAGCAGCGGCGGCATCTCCGATGAGCTTCAGACCCTTATCGGGGTTCCGCCACCTCATCAACCTCACCATCCCCTCGAAGCACAATGCCTCCGGATGATTGGCCTCGCGGAAGCGCCACTCAAAGCACGACCTGACGTAGCGATTCTTGCACGCCAAATGAAGATCACGCAGCGACACATGCAGTAGTACCTCATCGGAGTTGCAGATGCGCCGGAAGGTGCTGCAGATTTTATTGCGAAGGTTTAAAAAAATGGAAAACGGCCACATCCTTGATGGAGTGGATGATGATCTTGGTGAGATGTTCATCTGGCAGCAGCAGCATCAAGAACACCGCGGCGGCCATCAAGGAGAATGGACGAAATAGCACAGCGATGGGGTTTGGAATTTGAATGGCGACGAGGGTTGATGTTGGCGGCGACGAGGGATGAAGTTGGCAAGGAGAATTGAAGTTGAAGAGGGATGAAGTTGGCGACTAGGATTGAAGTTGAAGGAGGCGACGAGCTCGAGGGTTGAAGGTTGAAGATGGCGCCTCGGCCATGTCGTAATAAAACAATAAATGGAAATTGAAAAGGCGCAGCAGCTTGGGCCGCCGCCGTTGACAAGTGGGCCCGACATCATTGCCCCACCCCTTCTCCTTCCAGCGTAAGTGAAAGGCGACGCGAGGCTTCGCCCCCGAGACAGAGCCCAATGCGCAATCGAGTGGCACGTACTGGCAGTAATGGAGTAGTGGGTGGGAGTAGAGGCGCTTGACGGTTCCGCGTCTTGTCAATATAACCCTCTCGCCCAGTTGCCCTCCCCTGCTTTCTCCCCTGCTTCTTCCATAAGCTTATCATCTTTTTCTTCACTTCTTCATCCTCCTCGCGATTCACCACTACAAATCTTCGGTCACTGAGAGAAGGAGGAGATGGCGTCGAGGAGCCCACCGCCGTCGAAGCGGGGACGAAGGGAGGACGATGACGACAAAAGCTGCCGTCGGAAGAAGTTGGAGAAGGGGAAGGAGCCGGCGGCCAAGGACGCCGACGAGGAACCACTCTTCGACGACAATAAGTTCGCCGCCGAGCTGCTCAGGAGCGCCTTCAGAAAGCTTGAAGGTGTTGGCGAGGCCTTCGACATCAAGGCGCATCATGATGCGTACAAGGACCCGACCTTGAAGGGTCTCGCTTTCAGGATCCACGGGTTGGCTGAGAACCTCGAGAACCTCCGCGTGGTCAAGAGGGCTGCCCGCCGCCACTTCTTCTTCGACGATGGCGGCTCTGACGGCGACGACGGCAGCCACGACGACGACGACAGCCAAGGCGGCGACGGCGGGACTCCGACTAATTGATAGACTCCTCTACCAATTAGTAACAATAATGTCTGTGTGCTTTTGTCTCTTCGTCCGGTTCTTGGACATGAACTGCTTCGTTTGTTTGTCGATCATGAACTGCTTAGTTAACTAGCTTGGTTGTTAGATTTTGTATGTCATGAACTCGATCTAATATACACGAGATTAACTGGAGATCTGTTGTGATGAATTAGATCTGCTGACGCTGACGCGTGGGCCAGTGTCATTAGCGATGATGGTTAGTGAACCCGGATTGCATTTGTTGGCAGTTGGGTCCGAGTGGGCAGACAACGGTTATCTTTTTTATATTGGCCGCTGACGCTAACGCGTGGGCCTGTCACAATGTTTTGGAATGAAACTTGCTTCCCTGAATTATTAGAGCCCATAAAATAGCACCTAAAAATCATAAAAATACGAACAATTCGTATTTGGACATTCAGTATTTGAATAAAATATCAACAGTCAAACTTGTGTGCCCAAAATTCATATATTTCGTTTTTACACCCATGGTAATTATATAATAATTCTAATAACATCAAATTTGCTCTAAAAAATCTACAAATTGACTTGGCAACATAATTTGGGTACCTAAACTTGTCTTCGAAATTTGAAGTGGTTTAGATGAAGGAATAATATACTTGTGTACAAATGTCTTCATCTCTCACATAGTTTCCTAGAATGTTTGCTTGAACATTGAAGTTTTCCACACTTTGCAACATGTTCGAACTCATATGCATTTGAAAACTTAACAAAACCTTGTGTTCACCTTAAGCTTACGAAATGTAAAGTTCCATCACTAATGGTTGTGTAAAACAAATATTATTTGTATGTTGTACTTACAAAGAACAAAATAAGGCATATAAACATCGCTCAACAAACGGAATGTACACTAAACAATGGAATTAACAAATAGATGGTGATTTTAGAAAAATTTAGAAAAAAAAAGTATCAAATTTGGACTAATAACGACGAAAAAATACTTGTTACAACATTTGATTGCGGATTAAAAGGAGAAATGAGAACGGTTCTTCATTTGAATAGAACTCGGGCCCCACAGTCATTAGCGACGCGGGGCTGATAACCCGGGTCGGATTTGCTGCTCTCCCAAAAATTTACACAGATAATTTGAGCATCATACAAAAGTTAATCTACTACTACTGATTTCCTATTCTCTGTGCGAACTTCACCATTTCGCAGCGCAGCCTACAGTCTTCGCTGCAAAACAGAGAAATTCGAAGCCATCCTTTGTCCACGCCGCAGCCGTCACCGGTGCCTGCGCACGGCTGATCGCCGCGCACCTATGCCGGAGGCGTCAGCGGTTCACCCCAAATGCGCCAAGTCGAGTAGTGGAGCGCACGCGCAGCCTTCTCGCGCAAAGGCAGACACCCCTCGTTGCTCAGCCATCTCGACGACGTCGTACTGCCGCCGCCCGCGACCCGCCTCATGTACCCCTTCGTGGTGTCGGCGGCGGCGGCACCGCCATTGTCTCTGTAGAGCAATATGGCGTATAGATAGGCCGTCGCATCGTGTCCACCCTCTGCGGCGCGCCGGAGATCATTGTATCCCCTGTATTCGATGAAGAAGGCTTTGATTCCGGAGATGAAACAAGCCTCCGGATTCCCGAGACCGGTCAGCATAGCAAGGAATGCTTTGTAAGCGGTGGGGTTCCACGCCCAAGAAATCTCATCTCGTATCCCCTCTATCGACAAACGCCGGCCGATGTCGCCGTGGCCGCACACGCTGCACATGGTCGAGCAAGTACCGCGTAGGCTGCGGAGGTCGCCCAAGGGCCGCTCGGAGGTCGCACCGACGCGCGCCGCAATCTCAACGCACAGGTCTTGAGGGAGGCCCGGAAGAAGAACGATGACGGCTAGTGCCGCGTGCTTCTTCCCCGCATGCTATCCATCTCTCGGCCGGGAATGGTGACGATGAGTAGTAGGCGATTCTGTTGTTTTTCGCGGGTAGAGATGAAGGGGCAGGGGATCTAATTGTTTTGGAAGGAGAAGATACATGAGATTTGTTTCCAAACACGGTTTAAGTATGCAATGGAGATGACGTTTGGCTAATCCGCGTTATCATTTAATTCTCCATTAGAAACGATGTTTGGCTAATCCGCGTAGAGACGATGTTTCATTACCCCGCATATCATTTAATTCTACATTGGAATCACTACCTCTGCAGCTCTGCTCTTAGCAATTGACTAGCAACAGTTTCGCCATTGACCGTCTTGGGAACCTCTTCCCGTTTCTTGTGCTCTTGATCTTATCCCTTCCTCTCTTTTTTTGGAGATGATGACTACATTGGATGTTTGGATGGAGGTGTTAGTGTTAGTTTGTAGCAAACTAACACCAAAACTAACACTTTGGAGCCAAACACATGTGTTAATTTGGAGGTGTTAAAAACTACCACTAACAGTAACACTAACATCTACCATCCAAACACGGCCATTGGAGACGATGTTTGCTTACTCCGCGTATCATTTAACACCTCCATTGGAATCACTATACCTCTGCAGCTCTGCTCTCAGCCATTGACTAGCAACAGTTTCCAGGCCGTCTTGACCGTCTTGGGAACCCTCCCGGCCGTTCCTATGCTCTTGATCTTATCCCTTCCTTGTTTTTTCTATAAAACGGCACCGACGCCTTTCGGTCCTCCTCACTTCAAGTTGCTTCCTTCTTCTCTAGATCTAGATCTAGCTATATGGTTCCTTCTTCTGATAGGAGTACAATAAAGTGAGTCACTTGCTTCCTTCTTCTCTAGATCTAGATCTAGCTAGTATATGGTTCCTTCTTCAGATACAATAAAGCGAGGCACTTGCTTCCTTCTTCTCTAGATCTAGCTATGGCGCAAAGAATAGATCTTGTAAGGTGCAAGCTTTTGCTTTTCTCTCTTCTTCCTCCTCCTCAATCTCTCAGTTGCTAGAAGAATTCTTGTGATAGGGGTTGATTGGGTTGCTCATCCATCGAACACAGTTGCGAGAAGAATTCTTGTGACATACCCCTTGCTCGTAGCCGTGTACGGGGTAGGTAGCCCAGAACCTCCTGGCATCAGGATGAACAATTTCATCATGTGTCCAATGATCATTGTTTTCAGGATGAACAATCCTTCATCCTTTGTCCAATGATCATTGAAAACAAAAGTGCAGGTTTAGAAAGCTTTGTGGTCTTATTGCAAGACTAGCCATCAACAGAGATGGAGCTTATTTGATGACCACGTGCAACAACATCGACGACCTGCGAGCAAAATCGATGTGTGTGTGTGTGTGTGTGATTTTGCATATCTCGTCATGAAGATATGACCGCATTGTAACCTTGTTCTGATGTATCCATGATGACTATAATATGTGTGTGTGTGTGTGTGTGTGATTTTGCATCTCAAAAGACATGCTTTTGTGATTATCTCTGTGCAGTACAGTTTTTTGTATGATTTACCTACACACTTGCAAAGCTTGTGATTATCTCAACAGTTTGGCAAATCAACTTGTTTCTCTCAAGATTCCTGATCTAGATTTGGCAAGTGAAATTATGCCAGATTGTTGCAGATGAACTCTTTTTTTACTTGGCATATCTTTTTAGAAGTTGGCAAAGCATAAGATTTGCCAAGTAAAATTTGGCAAACTCTTGGAGATGCTCTAATCCGTGTCTCTTTTGATGTAATCTGTTCGTGATTTCGCATATCTTCTTGCCCATAACAAAAGCAACGCTGGTTCGTTAGTCCCCGTCTCTTGCCCGTAACAAAGGCGACGCTGGTTCATCAGTCCTCGTCTCTTGCCCGTAGCAATGGCAACGCGGGTTCGTCAATCCTCATCTCTTTCCCGTTAATGAACTGAAGCAGAATATAAACAGAGTATATATAGTATCTTTGGCAGAATATATTACAAGCAGGATTCAAATTCCACCACATCCCATATATTTCAAAAAGGATTAAAATTCCACCAATACATCTCATCCTTTATATTACAAAACGGATTCCATTTCCACCAATAGACACATCCTGCGGCATTACAAAAAGGATTCAGCAGAAATCAGGCTTGCTTTTTCTTCCTTGATTTCTGTATATGGATTTTTTCACTATGGTCGCTTCGCAAGTACGGTGTTTTGTTAGTTCTGAATAGTTGGGGCTTGTATGAAGTGTCAAATGATGGAATTTTGTCAAACTGGTTGTATTCCTCCTCCTCAACAACAACATTTTCAATCCCCACAATTCCTCCTCCGTCTCATTTGTTCACTGACGTCGCGCTCCCGCTTCACTGCAGTTGAGTGCTCTCAGACTTCAATTATTGGGCTCTCAAACTAGTAGCAGGTGTCAAATACTCATCGGTAATGGACTTTATAGCACGTTACCAATACAGAGTGATCAGTAACGGACTTAAACAGCCCATTACCGATAGGCCATTGATCGGTAACGGACTTTACAAGCCTGTTACCAATAGGTTTAACATTTGTAATGGGCTCTTTTAACATACGTTACAAAGAATTTATGTAACGAGCGTTTAAGAAGCCCGTTACCAGAAGTCCACATTGGTAACGGGCCTTGTAGAGGCCAACCCCGGGGTCGTCCTGGCGCGCTTATAGGTAACGGGCGCCAAACAACAACTGTTACAAATGTGGGTGGATGTAACGGGCGTTAAGGGCCCGTTACAAATGCAGCGTGACTTATTTGAGGTTTTCACGTAGTGCATTAAGGGTGAGCTTTGTATTCAATTCATCAAAAGCTCGATCTTTTCAATTAAATATAAGCTTTAATTAGATTGTCAACATTTACCAAAAAGAGGGAGATTCTAAGTGCAATCAAGCCCCTAAGTGGGTTTTGGTGATGTTGACACTTAATTAAAGGTCTAATGAGATTTCGAGTATGAGTGACAGGTTTTAATTTGAAGAAAGGTGACCCCTCATTGTTTGAAGTGGCTCCCTAGAGCTCAAGACAAGCTTTAAATTCATTTTCTATTTTGAATTTGAGTATAGGACAAGCCGTACTATCAGTAGGGATACTAATAGTGGCATGGATGAAATCAAGTGCTTAAAAGTCTTCTTGAAAACCAAAATCATCCCACCCACAAATGACCTATCAGCTAGCTTGGATGAAATCAAGTGCTTAAAAGTTCTGGGCTGCTCCCAAGTCAGCCTGCTGAAGTCGCCTATTCCCTGAGGTTCCGGGCTTTCGAAAATAGTCGTTGTTGTTCCAGATCTGAGGGTATTTATACCCCCTTGTCTCCCAACGGTTATCTTCTTCCTCCATGCGCTAAATAGTAGCTTTTGCTCCCCCATCTCTCCCGAGCATTGACTCCCACCTACTTGAATCCAAATCCAACCGAAGCATTCAAGTGTGGAGTGATTCCCTGTGAGAATAAGTAAATCCAAGCCCGTTCTTGTGTCCTTAAGCACTTGGTGGACCCCTAGCTCCTTGGTGGATCTTTTACTCTTAGAGCCTTGCTCCTAGACGTCTAGAGGTTGCTTGGAAGCTCTCCAATCAATTGTGGAAGCTCCAAGAAGTTTGTATTGCCCTCACTTGCTTAGTGGAAATCCTCCATCTATTACCTTGGTGATAGGTGTGAGAGAGGAGTGGATCTAGAGAGATCCCATAACCTTTGTGGCTAACCTGAACAACGTGGATGTAAGCCAACCTTTGTGGTGAGCTGAACCACGGGATAAATTATTGTCTCTTGTGCATTACTTTTCATATGTTGTTGCTTACTTGTTTTAAGTTGTATGCTCACTAGATCTATTAGGGTTTGCTACATATCTTGCTACATCTTAAACCCTAAGGTTGCTAGTGTATTTAGGCTCATTCCCTAAGTATTTGTAACCAATTTCCTGCTGTCATGTTGCTCTCTAATCTTGATATCCACAGCAAATCGATAGAGGCATTGTTTCCCGAAAGCTCCAGCAAAATACAGGTAAGTGCATTTTCTCGGAGGTTCTAGGGGAAAACCTGGAGGTTCCGGGGTCTGGGCAGAAGTTGGTAGAAACTAATTGAGTTTGTTGTGCAGGCCTATTCACCCCTCCTTTAGCCACTTGCATTGATACCTTCACCTTGCCGGCGCATCGGGGCACGGCGGCGCCGGGGAGAAGGGCAAAACGGAGAGGAGGACCGGGGGTTCGATTCTCCTCCTCACCTTGGGCTGTGGTTGCGCACGAAGGGAGATCGATGGTGGCGGCGATATGTGGCAGGGGGCGGCACTGGAGCGGCGGCGTGGGGAGCTCGGGAGGGAGATGGAGGTGGCTGGGGAGGTGCGCAGCGAGGCGAAGATCGAAGGGGTGGCCCTTTTATAGGTCGGAGGATAGGAGGCAAGGGCTCGACAAGCTCGGCGTGCCAATAATGGCGCACTGCTTGCTGCCGTGTGTACGCCGCTCGTCGTCGAATGCGGCTGCGGTGCTGCTGTAGGAAGAGAGACTATGGTGTGCCTCGGAAGTGAGGAAGCTTGCAGGGCAGCTCTGTACGGCGAAGTAATGGCACGGCGGCAACACGGAGCGCTGCGGCGTGCTGCGGCAGGCGGCGAGGTCGCTGCTGCGTATGCGCGTGCACGGACGAGCGAGCGCGGGTCAGGCTGTGCGGCGCTCGGCGTGCTTGCTGCTGGCTGGTGTCTGAGCAACTCAACGGCCAAGTGGGCACGGTGGTACAGCGAGGTGGGTCCGCGGCTCCGGGGCGGCACGGCAAGGTCTCGTTGCATGTGAATGTTGCTGCGTTCATGTCGCTGCAGTGCGTCTGTGCTGCTTGTGTATGATCTGTTGTGCTGACTGCTGAGCTTCACGTATGAACTGGTAGCTGCTAGGAGAGGAGATGGTTGGAGTGTGTTGTGCGTGCTCAAGTTGGGGGAATGGCGTAAGTGTGATGTGAGTGCATACGTGAAAGAAGAATCAACATATTGATGGTGAGGGCTTAAGGAAGAACAAAGGTTAAGGAAAAATTTTTGGTACTGATGAAGAGAAACTAGGTTTGAAAATGGATTGTAGATAAAAAGGATTTGAGCTCAAAAGATGAAAAGATTTTTAAAAATTATTTTTAGCGAATGATTTAATAGGTGATTTATTTGGATGAAATTTCTGAGTGTTACAAACGTGATCAGCAAAAGTAAACAAATACTTACATTTAGGATGGAGGGAGTATTTTTCAATGCATGCGACGAATTCTCTCTTGGTCACGTTCATCCCTTTGGCCTCCACAACGGTCACGGTCAAGCAGTAGGGGAGTGTTTGATATGGGTCAAATTTGGCCGGCCAAGCCCACCGGAGCCACTTTCGCGTGTTTAATTTCCATTCACTGTTCCTGGACCGGGCTCCCACGAAGCAAAAAAACCTTCTCTCCCTTGGCTCTCGGCCTACGCTCCGGACTTTCGTTTTTTTCCGGGAGCCAAGCTTGGCCCGTGCTCACGCGAGCCACGGGTGAGGATAACGATACCTCCCCTCTCACCCACCACCACGGTACTGCTCCACACCTCCTCGTCATCGTGCTCGGTGACGCCACGAAGCCCAGGCGGGCGCGCCAGGAGGAGGATCCGGCGCCGGGGCGAGGTCGCCCACGGTCACGCCCGCGCTCGTGGCGGCGGAACCGGGACGGGGCAAGCTCCCCCGAGCCTACGCTCACGGCGAGAGGTGGCCGGGGGCGGGGAGCTGCCCCCGCGCTCGCACCCGCGCGCGCGCGCCGGCGGCGGCGGCGCCGGGGTGAGCTCCACCGAGGCCGTGCTCGCGGCGGCGACAACCGGGGGTGGAGCTCCCCCGCGCTCGCGTTTGCGCCCGCGCGCTGCAGCGGTGGCCGAGGCGAGCTCCACCGAGACTAATAGCATGTTGTATTCGCGAGTAGCACGCCCTAAAATTCTCGCAGTTGAAATACATGTAGGATCAACCATTTAAGAATGATTCTCTCTTAACAAAATTAACATACTTTAATATATAATATTGTTTACAGATGAATATCATCATGTAATCGCTTTATTCGATATTTCTACTTTCAGATTTCATCTTAAAATTTTGTTTATGAAACACGGGGTATCACCTAGGCGTTCACAGTTGCTTGCTGTTGCTGGACGACTAGAATCGGAGACGCGGAGCATGTCCGACTCCGATTCTTCGCTGGCAACCGCTCTGACGTTTCCGACTCCAAGTCTTCCTATAAACAATTCATTGGCCTTCACCACTCGCCGCACAAACTTTCTGCCCTATCGAGCGTCTCTCTGACTCTCTCAATCCCTTCCCCACTCGCGATGCAGCAACAAGCCGACGCCGGCGCTGTCACCGTCGTCGGTGACCACGCCGCCGCAGCAGCGCCCTGCAAGAGGCAGCGCATCCCCATCGCCAGCGCTCAGGACTACGAGGAGGTCTGTTGCCTCGGCTCCGGCAGCTTCGGCGTCGTCACCAAGGCGCGCCACCGCACCACCGGCGAGACCGTCGCCATCAAGCGCCACCGTTCCACCGACGGCCGTAACGGGGAGCTCTTGCGTGAGGCGCGGTTCCTCGACGCGTGCAGGGGCCTCCCTTTCCTCGTCGGCTACGACGGCCTCGCGCGCGACCGCGCCACCACGGAGCTCTGCCTCCTCATGGAGTACGTCGGCGGCCCGACCCTCCGCGACTACCTGCGCGATCGGCGCCGCCGCCACGGGCCGCCGCTCCCGGAGTCCACGGTTCGCGCCGCGATGTGGCAGCTGCTGACGGGGGCCCGGGGGCTGCACGAGCGCCGCGTGGTCCACCGGGACATCAAGCCCGCCAACATCCTCGTTGGCGACGACCACCGGATCGTCAAGATCTGCGACCTCGGCCTGGCGATCTACACGTCGGAGCCGCCGCCGTACGCGCAGGCCGGCACGCTGACGTATATGGCGCCCGAGGTGCTGCTGGAGAGGACCGACTACGACGCGCGCGTGGACGCTTGGTCGCTGGGCTGCGTCATGGCGGAGCTCGTCGGAGGACGGCCGCTGTTCGAGGGCAACGACGAGGTGGATCAGCTCTGGACGATCTACGAGGTGCTCGACATGCCGGACGACGGCCACCGCCACGACGGGCTGCGCGAGCTCTTCCCTGAGGAGACGCTGTCCAAGGATGGGTTCGAGGTCCTGAGCGGCCTTCTCGCGCTCGACCCTGAGAACCGGCTCACAACAGAGGCCGCATTGAAGCTGCCGTGGTTTGACAACGTCGGCGCATTGGCGCTGCCGAAGGAGGTGGTGACCGCGTCGGGGGTGGTGCCCAAGAAGAAGAAGCGTGTCACTTTGCCGCCATTGCCAAAGAAACATAAGGTCTTGGGAATCTTGTTTCCATGCACTGCATGCTTTGTAAAGTAAATATCCAATTCAGCCTAAGAAAAGTAAATTAAATATCCAATTATTTGATTCTTTTATTTCTTTTTGTAGCAATACACTGCATGAACTTGTAATGGTTGTTGTAATAAGTGAGCTTTTGTCAAATATTATGATGGAAAAAATACTGAGATTATTAATTGCGCAACCACAGGCTATGCTGGTACTGTTTTGAATGAACTGAAATTCCACTTGGCATCTCTGAACTTTGTTAATAATCCCTTGTGTCTAAATTGTAGGTTGTTTTAACTTTTCTAGGTTCATAGCTTTTACTATGCATCTAGATATACTTTATGTCTAGTCTATACTATAAAGGCAGAAACATTTGAGAACAATTCTCACCCAACATAAAACATACCCACCCCTCACAAGAGGACCCACATGTCGGCGAGGCCCACCCAAAAGAGCTAGACGAAACTTGGGATAGCCAATTTTTTCGCTTTTCTAAAATGTTTCCGCCGAAAACCAAATTTTTTTGTTACCAAGCGCGGTTGTTTACCCACCCTTGTGTACCCGCGCCCTGATTTGTTGAACTTTCCTTGTCTGCACTTTCCTTGTCTGCACTTTCCTTCAAATGTAACCTGATGTCCCGCGCGTGGATTGCGCTTTCCTTCCGCTATGGAGCTTGCCTAATCAGGGTGCACTTTCCTTCCGCTGTGGAGCTTTCCTATTCCATTGTTTGAGCTTTCCTATTTAAATTGTTTCACGCGGCCTCACTTTCCTATTTATTTGCCCGTCGCTCCTCACGTTGCCGCAGCCCTCCACATTTGCCCATCTCTCCTCGTAGCGTCGTTGCCGAAACCCGTCGGCCACCACCATAAGGAATTGTCTTCTTGCCGTGACTCGCGACGCCATCTGTGCAGCACCGTCCCTGGTCTGTTAAGCTAGCCTAGGTTTCAGAGGTACGTTGAGGTCTAATATGTATATTACATTATAGTATAGATACTTGTTACCTTCTTCTGAATTATGTTATTATCTATACTCCCTAGATAAGGAATTCATGGATCCTCGAACTCCTCTAAGCAACGTGACTAACACTCACAATTCGGCTTTGCCTAGATCTGATGCTAGGCGACAAAGAAATGGTATGTCACCATATTGTTTGCTTTGTTCATTCACTTCCTTCACTGAACAGCGATAATTTTGCATTGATTTTGCCTCATTTTATTCACTTCCGGATGTGGCCGACAATGATGTTGTCGCCGAACGAAAGAAGCAGAAAGCACAAAAAGCACGAGAACGATATGCAAATATGCCATTGGAGAAAAGGCTGGAGCTTAATGCTAAAAGAAGGGGTGATTACCATCGTAAGAAGTTGGAAAGACAAACAAAAGAGACCGTCGATGCACCATCAAATAAAAATATACAAGGACCAGTGCTAGGTGAAATAAATCTTAACACCCTTGATACCTTTTTATTATAGTATAATATAGCTAGATTAATTCCTCATTGGATTTTCCTACCCAGCAACAATTTGCTTTATTTCTATGAGCCTGTGCGTCCAAAAGCTTGTGCGCAGCTAAGAGCCTGACCTTTTTCATTCACCATTCGACCTAGGGGATGCAATTTCAGTTGAAAATTTGCTTTCAAAGGGTGGCATCGGGCGTTATTTCATGTGCCCGCCGGTGGGGAACAACACCGAACTCGAGGATGATGCTCCTGCGCCGCGATCAGCCTCGGGATCGGGGGCGATCCCCTCCGCATCCCAGCCAGTGTCAGGCAATGCGACTGGAGGCCTGGGATCTTTTACTCCCGGCTCGCCTGGTGGCGCCTCTTCTCCGCGTGGTGTGGCTGCACAACTTGATCCCGAGGCCGGATCTACCTCGCTGCCAGCGCCGACACCATCACGATCAGGTGTGCCGATCGGATCCCTTGCTCCACCTAGGTCCATTGCTCCAGATGTGGCTCCTTCTTCAACCTCGCGTCAAGGTCCGGTCACACGACTTCGCCGTGGGGTTTCAAAGCCCAAGACCTACACCGATGGGACCGTGCTATGGGGTATGAGTGCCGCACTATTCCGGAGGAACCTTCAAATGTTGAGCAGGCTCTCGGTGACAAAAACTGGATTGTGACGATGGATTCGGAGTATGGAGATGACCTCGGAGAAGGCTGGCTTAGTAGAAACAATAACTTTACATCCCGTTGTCAAAAACATCAAGTTCCAAACAATTCCTTCCACACAGGTTTGGTGTACCTGCCCAGCTGCAATTTACTTTATGTTTATGCATTTTCCGATCATTCCAAATGGACCACATGAGCTCATTCCATTTTTATGCTTATTTGGAGCATACAGGCGATAACTTGGTTGGAAATGTGTCACAACGTAGCGTGAAGAGAAGAAACGAAGCAGATGATATAACTTTTGAAATTATGACACCAGGTATGCAAGCTAATTTTATTGTATCCCCAAGTTTATTTGTATGCTTTTTTAAAGATAAAATCATTTGAATTGTGACTGCATAGGAAATGGAACGAGTACCTGTCAATCTATTGTTACAGACGCCTCGACAAAGTCTGGTTCAGGTAACTCATTTTAAAATTGCAATTTTTGACAACGTGAATGATTCCTCATATTTCATTTTATGTTAATGTAGACATGTCTCCAGAGGAAATAAAGAGGTTAAATGATAGGAAGCGATATGCCTCACTATCAGAGTCGGGGAGAAAACTCAAAATATCACGGACTCTTGATGCTCGTGTCAGTAAAGCAACTTTGGGGACGGGTATGTTTGTATGACTATTTGCTCAACGGAAATATCGAATTGATCGATGCATACTTTACTACCACTACGGTTTGCATATATTATAGGGCAACTAGACCAAACTCCTTCTTCAAGAACATTGCAATCTGGTATAACACAATTGTGTTCTGGTCCGGTCACAAGGGGTTCTGTCAATAGTAGACGACCTGAACCAAGCAACCCTGGTATATGGGAACCAGATGATCCACTACAATGTGTTGCAGGTAATATTTGTATTAGTATATGCTTGTGGGTTTTTTTATCTATTTTGATCTCATGGTATGTTGATTTTTTATCTGGTGTTGTTCCCATGCCCAGAAAATGATTTAGATGCGATGGATCCTACACAAGAATGTGATGATATGTTAGAAGATGATGAGGCGCGTGTGTATTACCAACCAGGTTATTTCTGTTTTAGTTTATTATGCGGTGCAAATAATCATATGCATCTCGCACCCCCCGTGTAATGCTTTGTTTTTCTTTGGCAGAAGTAAATTTCCAATATTATCGGGATCCTGATTTGTGTCCAACTGGTCCTGATCCATATGATGGAGTTTACAATGACCTTCCTAAGAAGCATCATGCGTTAAGGAAGGTGAAGAACTGTGAATTCTGCAGTGCAAAGAAATTCCCTGGTGAAGGACCTGCATTTTGCTGCATGAAAGGGAAGGTGGATCTATATATGCCAGAATTGCCTTCTGAAATACGTCGATTGTTTACAAGCCTTTCCGATAAGGATGCAAGGTATTTCAGAAAGCACATTCGTTATTTCAACTCACACTTCTCTTTCACCAGCTTTGGGGTTTCTATCGATCGACGTTTAGCATCTGCAAAGGGAAGTGGTGTGTATTGTTTCAAGGCACACGGCCAAATGTATCACAAGTTGGATCCACTCACACCAAGTAGTCAAGGGCCACGCCATATGCAGGCTTTACTTTTATGATACTGATGATAGTATTGAGCATCGTGTTAAGAGGTCACCTAATCTCGATAGAAATTTGATTAGGTCAATAAGGTCTGTTCTACGACAAGATAACCCGTATGTTCAGGTCTTCACAAGTTTAGGGACGGTTGCAAACATTGAAGAGTACACCATAGCACTGAACACCAGCATTTCGGTTGATCAGAGGAGGTATAATGCACCGGCCATGGATCAAGTCGTCGCTATTTGGGTTGATGGAACTGATCCACAACATAGGTTCGACCGTAGTATTGTTATCTATGGAAAAGAAAATGAAGCACACTATATTAGGGCATACTACGGTTGTTATGATCCTTTAGCATACCCACTATTTTTCCCAAGTGGTGAGACTGGATGGGAGGACAAAAGGATCATGTATAGAGTTCCACCACCGTCGAAGCCAAAAAGGAAATACACCAAGCGTACAAGGAGAGGTCTGTGCAATTAAATTTTTGTATTTATTATTGCATCTTAATGAGAGGTCGTGTTTGTACATAGGTTATTATTATTTGTTGACCTTTCTAAACTTGCTCTACTGTTACGTTTGGTATAGATTTAGCTGGTGGTAATATGGAGGAGCTTGGAAATGATGATTGTGTTAGATCGGTGGATCCCGGTATAAATAAACTCACTTATTTGCACTACTGTACAAAGTAAAATAAAATTATCATAATCAGCAAGCACTACATCTTTTCAGGCATAACTATAGATGCTCATGATGATACGGAAGGGTTGTTCGCTGACAAAGAAGGTTTGGCAAACATTATTTCTACATTGGTCTACTGAATAGTACGTTAATGTAATTTAAATAGTGTATTAGTAAAATGCTTCGTTTGTTTATTTGTAGGCGGCGAACATGCTTTTGATGTCGAGGATGACGTTTATGGTGAAGTGGAAGGACTAGGTATATGCTTACTCTTTTTTGTGTCAAATTATCTTACTATTTTTAAATAGATAAACAGTAAATATGCTTATGCATGTTTCTTAGAATCTGGGACTTCACGGATTTGGGTTAGTGCTCGAGAATACAAGTGTTATAAACTTCAGATTCGTGATGGTCAGTACAACGTATTGCATTATGGTGGTCGTCTATTCCAACAATTATTGGTTGATTGGTATGTCAAGGTGGAGTCAATGCGTCTAGATTGGTACTCCAAGAAGGAGCACCAAGCATTGATTCGTGCTGACCTTTATCAGGTGACCAGTTTTGCTTATATATATTGTCATAAATTCGTAATGCGGATTTAATTAAGCTATACTTCTTTATTTGATCTTTTATGTGACTAGGGACTACTTGACACTCTTGCCACCGGTGAAGCTGATGCATCCAAGGCAGGGAAAAGGATTGTATTGAGTAAACATTTTCCAGGGAGTGATCGTGATGTTCAGTCAAGATTCATGGATGCAATGTCTTTGGTTGCACGGTATGGTAAACCGGATTTTTTTGTTACTATGACATGCAATCCGTATTGGGATGAAATAGTAGCCGAGTTGTTGCCTAGACAGACACCACAAGATCGTCCTGATGTTGTTGCAAGGGTGTACCATGCTAAGTTACTAGATCTTCACGCATTTTTGATCAGGAAGGGTCACCTGGGTACGGTAGCTGCATGGGCACATGTCACGGAATTCCAGAAGAGAGGACTACCCCATGAGCACTTCTTACTGGTTATGGAGTCAGAAAGCAAGTTAAGAAGCCCGGATGATTATGATAGGTATATATCGCCAGAGATTCCGCATCCCAATAAGTATCCTCGTTTGCATGAGATTGTTGTCAAGAATATGATTCATGGGCCTTGTGGAGTTCTTAACGAGAACTGTCCTTGCATGGTTGACGGTCAATGTCGTTTCCGGTATCCTCGCCGCTTTATGAAACAACACAACAAGGAAAGGACACGTACCCGATTTATAGAAGAAGGGACGATGGTCGAAAGTTAAGGTTAGAGGGGAGGAATTGGATAATAGGTGGGTGGTACCTTACAACCCGGTTTCTGCCGATGAGGTATAACCGCCATATCAATGTTGAGATCGTAGCAAGATAAAGTCTGTCAAGTATCTATATAAGTATATATATAAGGGACATGATCGGACTTCTTTCACGGTGGATGCTAACGGTGATGAGCAGAGGGTGGTCAATGAGATCAAGCAATACCGTGATGCAAGGATGATTACTGCCATAGAGGCAGTTTACAGATTGTTTGGTTTTAAGTTATATTCAATGTGGCCACCTGTTTTGCAACTTCAAGTACACCTACCTGGTATGCACATGGTCGCGTACAAGGATACAGATGACCTTCGTGATGTTATTGAACGTGCTAAGTCTCAAAAGTCAATGCTCACCGAGTACTTCAAAATGAATGCGACAAATCCCACAGCCCGCAAATTATTGTATAAGGAGTTTCCTGAACATTTCACGTGGAACAAGACTGGGAAGTTTTGGAAGCCTAGAGTGCGGAAGAACAGGATGCAAATTGGAAGGTTGGTGTATGTTAATATCAATGAGGGTGATAGGTACTTCTTCCGGGTTATGTTGAACCATGTTAGAGGTGCAACCTCTTTTGAGGATATGCGGACTTGGCATGGTGTTACATATGACACATTCGGGTGAAGGCTGCGAAGCCAGGGGTTTTGTTGACAATGATAAATCATTGGATGAGTGTTTATCAGAATGTGCATTGGTGAGATTTCCTCCTGCTTTTCGTAGACTCTTTGCCACTATAATGATTTTTTGTGAATGTGCCAACCTACGTTTTCTCTGGGACAAGCACTTTGATTCATTGTCTGAGGACTTCAGTCGTGATAATGGTAACAAAGCGTTGGTTGAGCAAATGGTACTTCGAGATATATCCTTTCATCTTATGTCCATGGGGAAAGAACTTAAGGATTATGGTCTTCCTAAGCTTATAGTTTCAGGTAACACTAATATAACTTCACAATTCCTTTGCATGTTTTAATTTTTACATATAGTTTCCTGAGTATATCATGGTGTATTTACCATATATTAATGTTTGTGTGTGTTTGTATTTTCTGCAGACGAGCAGCGCACAAGAGATCACTATAGGGAACTAACCGAGGAGCAGAAGCTCGGTTACGAAGAAGAGCATCTATCTATTATTGGTACCCTAAATGCAGAACAAAATGCATGTTTTGAGGAGATAATGGACCACGTTATGAAGGATAAAGGCCGAGTTTTCTTTGTAGATGGTCCCGGTGGTACTGGCAAGACATATCTTTACAAAGCTTTGATTGCAAAGATACGTTCTATGGGGCTTATTGCTATTGCTACGGCAACATCAGGTATAGCTGCATCCATCATGCCTGGTGGACGCACCGCCCACTCGCATTTATAATTCCAATCAAAATGGATGATAGCTGTATGTGTGGCTTTACGAAGCAAAGTGGTACTGCCGAATTGCTTAGGAGAGCATCTTTGATAATATGGGATGAGGTGGCCATGACCAAGAGACAATGTGTTGAAGTGCTTGATAGGTCATTGCAGGATATAATGGAGTGCACACAACCATTCGGCGGAAAGGTCATGTTGTTTGGTGGTGACTTCAGACAGGTACTTCCTGTTGTTACACGTGGTACACGAGCACAAATCACTGATGCTACGCTGCTCAGGTCATATATATGGGGAAGTGTTCGCCACATGAGGTTGACACAAAACATGAGAGCACAGTCCGATAAGTGGTTCGCAGAATATCTGTTGAGAATTGGGAACGGTACTGAGGAAACAATAGGTGAAGACTATGTTCGATTACGGATGACATATTGGTTGATCCTCATTCGGATGATATTTCTATTGATGCGCTCATTGATCGTGTATTCCCCAACTTGGTTGAAAATTGTGCATCGACAAGCATATATGCGCGATCGGGCTATACTTTCAAGTAGG
Source organism: Cenchrus americanus (assembly GCA_947561735.1). NCBI lineage: Eukaryota > Viridiplantae > Streptophyta > Magnoliopsida > Poales > Poaceae > Cenchrus > Cenchrus americanus. Next base: position 37,044,202 of record OX387242.1, on the reverse strand, counting down.
AATGAGCATGTTGATGCGGTCAATGCACTTATGATTGAAAGGTTCCCGGTGTACCAAACATGTGTATTACGCTTTGATGTGGTCGATGATGATCCGCGAAATAACTACCCTCGGGATTTTCTCAATTCCCTAACACCCAATGGATTGCCTCGCTCATGAGTTGATTGTCAAGAAGAACTGTCCTGCCATGCTGTTACGTAACTTGGACCCACATAAAGGGCTTTGCAATGGAACAAGGCTGATTGTCAGAGGGTTTATGAAAAATTCTCTTGATGTTGAGATTGTCAACGGACAACATGCTAGAGAGAGGGTCTTCATACCAAGGATACCAATGTCACCATCAGAAGATCTCTCTCTCCCCTTCAAGTTTAAGCGTAAGCAGTTTCCTATCCGGTTGAGCTTTGCCATGACCATCAACAAAGCACAGGGCCAGACAATTCCACATGTTGGTATCTATCTACCTGAGCCTGTTTTTGCACATGGACAGTTGTATGTAGCCTTATCCAGGGGTGTTTCACGTGCGGCTACATGGGTTCTTGCTAGAAGAAACATTCGGATAGATCCTACGGGAAGAGCACGAAAAACATTGTATATAAAGATGTATTGGAGTGATGAGGTATGTTACTTATTAAGCTATATACATATATTGTAATGTTTTTTAAGAACCATGAACTCGTATTTGTGAGCACATGACATATTCATCTAGCTTATTTGCTTGCAGATCCTCCCGGATTATGGTGTATTGACGACGTTTTTGCGTCCATGTAGTATTTGTAGTTGAATGTCAATTTCATGAAAATATTGCATTTGTAATTGAAGTATAAAAATCATTGTTGTTCTTTCTATCTGTATTGGAGAACATAAAAAGTAAAATAAGTAAAATTCTTATGTCCATGTCACATGAAAGAACTACTGATTTTTATGAATAAAAAAATGGATAGTAAACACATGAAGCTGCAGCAGAAACATCCAAATGAATTTTTGTTGGCACAAATTACGGAGCTAATCCGCACCAAAATCAGTGCCAATACTCAGCGAACTCCCGCATCCAATCGGCTAACGACACGTCACAGATCCTCCTCCGCGCTGACCTGGTGCTGACACGTGTTTGCGCGTCCGGTGGCAGGGGGCGCAGGGGACAGGATCGTCCTCGGATCACGCGCGCAGCGCCGACTGGATCCGATCCTGTGGGATCTTCAAGCATTACACGGGGAATTTGAAAAAAAACACCGCATACAATCGGTAATCACTCATCATCCGATGAGTCAATAGTGTTCGGTTCCTCTCCTACATCATCCCGCACATTATTGTGCACGTTGAATCCCGGTGGAGCGTCCTCGATGTTGTTACGATCGCTTGATTCCCCCGATGTTCTTGACCAATGCGGTAGGGCTCGGGCGGGTCTTGATTTTTTTTTGCGAGGTCGGTGCTCGCAATCCTCGACGTCAGCATCATACTCTTCATCATCTGTGTCTGTCTCCCCTTCCTCATCCGGCGTGACAGCAGGGTGCATCTCTGCGAGAGCAAGAGCTGCACTAATGTCGCTGTCGCTCTCCGATGGCGCCTTCTCCTCCCATTCATCATCTGTCCAAAGAGGGGAGGACGGTGGAGTAGGGGTAATGCTTCTGTTGTCAAAGCTCTCCTCCTCGCTATGGAGAAATTTCTCCTCCTCTTCTGAAGATGGTTCCGAGGGCAGACGGAAGCTGTTCGACATGGTGCTTGGCGTTGCGTGCTTTTCGTGAGTATTGGGTATAGGGGTTCCTGGTGGATCGCTTTGTGGTTGCCTTGCGTTACATTATTATATAGTCCATCTATTGCTTGTGTGTGAAATGGGTTCGGCATAGTGATTGGCGTTTCCGTGTGAGAACGATTCACCTTCCAAGGGGTGTGTGGTGCAGTATCCAAAAATTGTGCTAATGTACCTTCCATTCAATTGTCACGTTCACACATTCAATGATAAATGGAAATCAATCACCATTTATTACGATGGAATGCGTCTTGGATGTTTCTAATTTTTTTTTGGATTTTTCGTTGGATGATTGGTTAGCAAAAGGTCGCCTGATTGCTTTCCAAGATTATTAAAGTGGAGACGTAATGCCAAAATTCCATAAATCATGGAGACAATTTGATAGATACACGTGTGATTGCCATTTATACATATACGAAATTTGTTTACTTGCTATATATATATATATACTATGCATGTATCGACATCATCTTCCTCTTTAAATCTTCCTCTTTAAATACTTGTAAATTTGGTCTATGAACATGTGCAAAAATTAGAAAATGTTTTCGTGTGCCTCATTCCTTTCGCTTCAAGGGGCGATGACAAGAGAGCATGGTGCAGAGGTCAGTGTATTTGCTATTTTAGCCTCTATGGGATCAAAGGATTTCAGTTCTTTTGATCCATATGGTACAAGGGAGCTATGTTTGCAAGACACCAGGTTAGATTGTTACATTTTTTTATTGCGATTGGTGAAGGTTTTATTAATCCTTTCATGACACTTTCAATGATTAATTAATTTGTTGCAGTTGCATAGCGTTCTTGCGGATTCTTGCGGAGTATAACGCGGGGGACAGTGATCGCCTTGTGCGCGCAGAAGTGAACAACCATTTTGTGATGGCCACAAGAGTCCTTGTCAATCGTGACAGATGTGGGTTATATATACCTTTAAAAGTTTCAACTGTTGGTTCTGATCAACGTATATACATTGTCGTATTTTACTCTTATTTGATGCAGCTTGTTTGGTGGCCTCTCAAAATACGTCAGTTGTATTTGTGGAAGCTGGAGGATACCCGCAGCTATCAAATCTTGAAGGTGAGACGTGACTTCTTTTCAATTTTCACATGGGTCTGATTTTTTGTGTCAAATTAGTTTTCATTCTTTATTTCTATTAGATTAGATGTTAGGACTACACTGCGTACAAATTGTGCAGTCCGGGATGACATCAAACGTGCGATAGCTGACCGAGCTGTTCAGGCTAAGAAATACAGAGTAGATTATGGAATTGATTGGCGAAAGCTCCCCATCAAAGAAGTGTACGAGTATTTCATCAATTGCGATCGGGCACCGAGTGCACAATATACAATCACTGATGGAGAGAGGACAATTGAAGATAGAGTGGATGCACTTCGTAAGAGGAGCGGATGGGATTAATAATATAAACATGAATTTGTGTTTTTTAGAGAATTTTCATCATTTATATAGATGCAATTTATATGTAGCAGTGTCGATCTGTCTACATGAGTGAAGTTAAATTTAATTTGGCATGTCCTGTATTTAAAATATATTGTGATCCGACTGATTAAAATTATTAATATAACCATTGTAACAATTTGGAGAAACGAACCCGCATCAAAATCAACGGCAATCGCACCGGGATTGGTGCTGTCAGACCGGTGTGCCAGGCGTATCTGCATGACTTTCAGCGACGTCACCTGCTTCAATCGTGCAACGCCACGCGGCAAGATGCAACTAGAGGAAGCCACGTGACAGGATCAACCTCGGATCCCGCTACGGCGGCGCGACGCAGGCACGATCTTCCTCGGATCCCGTTATGGCGGCAGGATCTGCGGGATCTTATGCGCCAGCACCACCAATACAATTTCGTTTTCTTTCCAAAGAAAAAATTCACATGGCTACGAATCTCTACTTCAATTTGGAAAGAAACCATGTACATTTGGGAAGAATTTGAGCCAATTACATGCAGATTATGAGGTGATTTGCAGAAATTTTGGAGAAAGTTTTTAGAAATAATAAGAAGGTGAAAACTTTGAGAAAAATTAGATTAAAAAAAGTTTGTAAAAAAAGTTTGATGGAGAAAAGGGACAATTGTGATATCAACATTGCGGTCATGTGGTGACGTAAAATTGGGCTCACGTGGTGGCGTAACATTGCCGTCACAGTTTTGGGTAAAGTTTTTGATACAAAATTTTGGAAGGGGCGATGCGTCCCGCGTCATTTGTGATATCAACATTGTGGACATGTGGTGACGTAAAATTGGGCTCAAGAGTCCTTGCCTCTTGTTGCGGATGGGAGGCGCATTCGCCTGAACATCGTACTGACGCGCGGCAGGGAAATCAGCATGGGTTCATGTGCCGGTCGGGTGATGCATGAAATAGCAAATTGCATGCATCTGTGCACCTTAATTTTTCTACGTATTCTGCCTAAAATCTTGAGGCATCATTAGTAGCATAATCATACTTAAACAAACTGACCACGTATAAATGACACAATCGTTGAATTACATATGATCTTTTGGTTCTTACAATACAAAAAAGGTGTGCATAATAATAACTAAAACATATTTCTCCCTATCTTATGTATGAACTGCAGGGCGAAACCACATCGGTGTGTGTTTGGTCCGTCCTATCAGCACATGTGCCTTCTCCTCAACTCGGAAAATTTAGATTGGATATGGAGACAATCCCATCATTGCTCAAACCGCATATGCCAACATCATGGTCGCTCACATCTGCTACATAGACACTATTACCCTTCGGATGTAGTTTCGCCGTGTTGAATTCACAAAAAAGGGGTAGTTTAGTCCAATGAATAGTGGACCGATCCTCTCCAATTGATGTAATCCTCCCCCAAGTTAAACTTTCCGGGTCAAACTCAAATAGGGATATGCTATCCGGATGCAAAAACTGGTCATGTTCATTCCATAGCTCCCCTGTACGAGTTGGCTGTTAGGCCGTGACCATGCCCAGTAAGACATGCTAGGATTAGCTGGTCTGCAGGTGAGATGGCAAGGTAGAACACATGTTCATGACGCTCCTTATTTGGACTTGATTGTGCCTCACTCGCACCAATTTCCGGAGTTGGCATCTGCACTGGCCTCAATCCCGGATCACTAAGGTTCCATGCAAATATGTCACCGTCATCATCAACAGCAAACACCCATCCATGGTACACTATGGCATCAAAATAAATTTCTGGATAATAGTTGTGCACGTTGTCATCATGGTCAGATGGATTTTTCAACATCCTCCAAACACTTTGACCATGTGTTGTGTATGCAATTAACCCATCAGAGAAAAGTGTGAGGGCCTCATAGCCATCCGCATGTGATGGCGTCCGCGAAAGGACAACTCTCCGAACAAAACGTACATAAGGGGGGAATACTGTAGCCATCTCCGTGAATGATCCCGGATCCATGGCACCCAGTTCTATCCCAAAGGACGGTAGTCGAAAACTTATACCGGTTATTGGGTTCAAGAGCTCGATGTCTTTGCACGTATTCGTTGTGACTAGCCACTCGCCCTTACCACCTAACCAAATTCTACATTGCAACCCCTTTCTTACACAACAAAATGACAAGTATTTTGATACATCATGCAGACCAAACTTTCCTGTCTCTAGGTCATCCTCAGTACCCCATCCATCTTCATCAGGTTGAGATGTGAGCAGTATCGGCGTACCTTGCTTGATTGTAGTTGTGAGTTGCTTGCAAACGGAGTCAAGTGACTTGCAAGTTAACGAGAAGCTCATCACGTCCAGCACGTCAATGCGGCTGATGATGTCACCCCATATCTCGCTAGGCAGGTTGCTCCATTGGTCAATGGGCACTGCAAGCTTGGAGGACGCCACGACTCGGTGAAGGTTTGCACACACAGGGATGGCAGAAAGCTTCTGCGATTTTTTTATTTTGTGTAAGGAGATTAGACCTCTTTATAGTATAGATATAGTTGATCTGGGTGCTTACTCAGACGCGTACGATGATTTTATTCCAAAAATTATGCTCATAAAATGAAACATGTGATACTAATATAAAAGGAAACATGTGATACTACTAGGATGTTTTGTTCCAAAAATTATGCTCTGTTTCCTTGTACCTATGCTAGGATGAATTATTCCCAAAAATTAGTCACTTTATTTCGCCCTTTTGATTGGGTGGTCACTTCCTTTTCCTTTCTATAAAAAAAATTGATATTACGATTCCTTAAATCACACCACCTGGTATTTCTTGCTTTATTTACACCTCCATTGGTATTCGTTTCTTTTTCTAAAAAACAAAATTGATATTATGGTACCTTTCCTTGTATATCCTATGATTACGATTCCTTAAATCACCCCACTTTTTATTTGAAATGTAAATCACTCCACCTGGTATTGCGGCATACCTTTTTTTGTTATTCGTTTCCTTTTATTACGATTCCTTAAATCACACCACCTGGTATTTCTTGCTTTATTTACACCTCCATTGTTATTCGTTTCTTTTTCTAAAAAAACAAAATTGATATTATGGTACCTTTCCTTGTATATCCTGTGATTACGATTCCTTAAATCACCCCACCTTTTTTTTGAAATGTAAATCACTCCACCTGGTATTGCGGCATACCTTTTTTTGTTATTCGTTTCCTTTTAAATTTAAAAAATTGGTTTCGATCGACGTGGCTATATATATTCCCTCCCCCAGTGAACTCACAACAACTCTATTCTACCAAACTTTTACCTACGGCCTACTACTGCCTATTCTCCATCGGTGGCGCAAACTTCTTCGACCAAGAGATGGAGGTTCATGTTACTTAGCATTAGTGATCCGGGATTGAGGCCAGTTTTGCACTTTCATGATTCATTAACAATTCGTTTATAATGCAGGAAAGTGTTGTCGCCCCGGATCACCAAGGTCTCGACGATCGAGATATTGAACAAACAAAAATTGACTTCCCAATGGATGATGGATCTACCATAATCACCAGTAGTAGCGAGGTAAATAATTGCATGTGTGCGATGAGTTTTGTTGAACAATTGAATGTGTGCGATGAGTAAATAATTCTACATTCGTATTTGTTTGCTCACTGTGCTGCAGGTAGATATTGGGCAAGTAGACGCTCTAATGATTTCTTGTGTGCAAACGACTAAAGACCCATGCGCGGGAGTAGATACAAATGAAGGCCTGCAGGAAATAACTCTCAATGGTGTTGCATCCGATGGTAGTATCATTGTTCTTGGTGATCAAGAAACCACTACCGACGTGGTCCCAACGAGATGGAACCATGATTACTCAAAGCCCGGTACGGTGACATTCCGTAATTATAGATATTGTGATATGAAAATTTAAAGGGTGACCTATTGTGCTTGACATGTGCAGTGTGAGACAGACTCATTAGAGCAAGAAGTGGTGCCCCTCGAAGATGATGTGGCTACCAAGGTCAATGCCGAGGGTAATGCTGTTGAGAAGAACTTGGGGCACACCACTATCGTGAATGCATCAGATGCCATCGCTTCCACAGAAGATATACTTATGCACGATGACGTGTTGAAATTAGAAGATGGTAATAATCTTCTTGACCTCATGCACGTGATAGATGCCGAGGAGAATGCAGCTGCTCCCCACGAAATGGGAGTACCCATTGTGCATCGTCATAACAAGCCTAAGAAAGCCCACGTGGATCAAGTCCAACCCTTAGGTAATTATTAACGTAACTAATGCAGTCTACAACTTATTTTACATTTCTCAAACATTTTTTTATCAATAATGCAGACTACGTGTGTGACAACGAAGATGAAGCCATTATTACATCAATTGGCCACCCTTCAGAAGATCATGTTTTAGTGAGGGTGGATGATGTTTTTGTTGATTACAAGACCTTCAAATGCCTTCTACGCCGTCAAGCTTATGTGTATGGAGATGTGAGTACTATATACATGATATGTTTTTTGTAATATATAATAGAATAGATATGGATTGCAGTTTCGGCTATATATCTTTCAGACCTTAAGTTTATTTAAATTATTGTAGATTATAAACGCCTACATAAACCTCATCGGATTTGAAAAGCACGATGCACGATGCAGGCGATTCAACGATTTATATTGAAAATACTTTGATTCGGCCTTCTTCATCGTGACGGAAAAAACATGGAGAAAATGAAACCTAATGTTAAAGAGGACACGATCATTGAGAGGGTAAAGATGTATGTGGCACATGACATGGTAATTTTTTTGTGACTTATTATTGAAGTGCTTTTCTATTTGCATCAATTTTTACGTGTGACACTTCATGTGGACTATTTGATTGCATCAGATTTTTCTACCAATTAATATCCAAGAGATGCATTGGTACCTTGCGGTTGTTAACAGTAAGAAGCGTGAAATACAAGTACTTGACTCATTGGGACCAATGTGTCGTGATGATCTAAAGCACGTTGTAAGTATTATGGTATTCCTACACATTATTATTTGCACCCATAACGCATTTTGTTCCTTGATATTTTATTTTTTTATAATTTATATAAATTTATCACAGATGGACGGGCTCCAGTTGCAGATTGATGCAGCACTAGAGTCTGTGGATCTAGAAGGCCACATTTGGCCTGATCTTAAGGTTAATTCGTGGCCTGTTGTTGAGTATTTTGATCATAAGATGCAGACTGATGGGTACGCTCTTCTAATTGCTTCTCTTTATTAAAATAATGAAAATATGCACATAGGTTAATTCTTTTTATTATTTATTTATTTATTTATTTATTTGTAATAAAATTATAAAACTTGGTGCACCCTGTAGGGTGTCATGTGGTTTGTTTCTAATTAACTTCATGGAATATTGGACTGGTGAGGAGCTGTCTGACACGTTTACACAGGTACAAACACTACTTGATTACATTAGTATAAGTAATACTAAAATAAAATTCTCCGATCCTATATAATAATTATTTTTTATATAATTAATATGATATACAAAACTATAATATGGCGCAGAGCGACATGAACAACTTCAGATTGAAGCTTGCTTTGCGATCCTTTTGGATTCACCACTTAACACCGCGAAGGGATCATCGACAATACTTTTGAACCTACCGCCTCCGTCGGTGTCGTTGCGGCTGATGAAAGCATCGTTATTCAAACACAAATGTCCCAACTCACGTCCACGGCTAGGTGGAGGGATACTGCCGCGGCAATTTGCGACTATCTCCTGTCCATTACTGATGCTGCTGCTTTAGAGTAAGTGACACGTCTTTAAGAGACGACTAATATATATCTATGTACACAATGTCAATCAAAAGTTGCTTTAACAGGAATGAATGGGTTCGGAGTTCAGATCCTCATCCTATAAGTTTGAGTTTGAAAACCCTTCAAGGCATACTTGATGTAAATAAAGACATGGACATTGATGTGTTCAATCTAGCAAGTGCGAATGTTTGCATGTGACGAGGTCACGGTGCTCGGTGGAACCAAAGACTCACTTCATGGACTTGAAATTTTCAGTAAGTTATTTTACACTATATTAGAATAATATAATATATATAATATATATATGCAAGCTCATAAATATTTATTACTTGATAATATTTATAATACAATTATATAATTATTATTTGTCTCCGTAGTGGATATGTGGTTATAGACGTCATCAATGTGATTGCAAAATACTTTGACGATTGGCCTAATAGTGGAGTTACATTCTCAGAATGTGGCATGGTAAGTAATCTCACTCTTTCGCAAAAAAAAGTAATCTCACTCTTGGTCGTGGTATCTCCTAAAGTTTACATGTATCAATGTAGGTTGTGGTGCCTTACTATGAATTGGGACGTTTCGGCATGTTTGCCTTTCACTTCAAGTATAGAACCACGGCTATAATTGACCCTTCACCACTTGTAACAAATGTTGCATATAATAATCATCCATCCTACTACTATCTTCCTAGATTACAAAAGGTTGCTAAAACATTTGATCGTGCGATGGATGTAGTAGATCCCTCTTGGAATGATGACATTTTTGATTGGCAACATGTTTTCCCGTCCCTTGTCCCCAAGTTAGTTGACAGGTAACAAGATTACTACATCTCACCATATATGTTGAATACATTTTCTCAGACGAACTGATATGGCTATTTAATTTGCCTAGGTTCCTTTCGGGGTTTTTAGTAGTTGAGCTCATGAACATGTGGGATGGTGCACGACTTGAACTCCTCAATTTGGTAAGTATTGATAGTTTGTTAGTCAACAAGAGGCTTCTCTGCGAAATTTCTTGAGTGACCACTAATTTAATTTATTTTCTCAATGATAGGATTCAAGAATCCTGAGGAAGTGGCTCCTAATTGATGTCTTGAAATGCAAGTTTAACGAGAGTGCAGATAACATACCAGAAGATGTCAGAGCCGCTTGCTCTTCCATATGGAATACCAATGTCGAGAGATACATGTAGATTTTATTAGTCATCCATGTAGTTTATCATCAATAAGATGTAACTATTTTTCTTCTCAATGTGGCCACATATCCGTTGTGAAACATTACTATTATTTTGGGGGAATTCATGAAACATTACTCGAATAAGTTGTTACTTGCTATTTATAATAATAGCTTTATTTTATTGATAGGAAACGTACTATATTTTAGATTATGGACCACCTGTTGATCTTGTTGCATGCCAAGTTTTATTTTCTCAAAAGGGCATCAAAATTAACATGCCAAGTTTTATTTCTCAACTATTGATCGTGTGCCATTGCAGTCATCCAATTTGGATTATGCAATGCGTCCATTAGATGTAACAATAGCTGAGTTACCATATTGAGTGTGAGTTGTTTGCCATTGCGATGCTGAAGCTACGACTGCTGCGTAGGGGGTCCGCTTGGAGCATAATATCTAGGCGCATGCGCAGAAAGTCCAAGCGCTGCAGAAGATCCAGGCTACGTGTGCACGTGATCCAATGTAGATGCCTCTGCCGTCTTTGCGGTAGTGACAGGGACGCTAGCGCCAGTTGAGGGTAGACACGTGTACGTCAAAGGACGTGTGCCCTATTGCATCTTCGGGGAAGCGCCGGGTGGCGAGGGCGGGGGAAGCGCCGGGGTGTGTCGAGGCGGGGGCGGCCGGCTGCGCGCGGCCGCAACCTCGGACGCATGGGCCGCAGGAAGATCTGCTCCGGGATCCGCGTGGTGCCCCAACAACACCTGGTGGAATAAAATCACCACGGATTTCACTCAAAAAATTGTTGAACATGCAAATCTGCCAGCACCTACACGTATGGTAACTCGGGATATTAATGGTTAGTGGAGGAAAATTAAGAAGGGTGTCCGGTAGGATAGAAATAAATATGTAATGTATTAAAGGAAATATCAATCAGTCTGGACTTATCAAAAAATGGTGATGGGAGCAACTATAATATATTTATATTCCCATACATTTATTTAGCCGACAAACTAGGCAAGTAATTTTCGGCATATGATGTGAAACAATCAATAAAGTAATTTCCGGCATATGATATTTAGATTCCCATACATTTAGCCTACATACTACTTGGTATTAAAGGAAATTAATCAATCAAGTTCGATTGACATATCAATCAGTCGGAACTTGTCAAAAAAAGGGTGATGGTAGCAACTATATTAAGATTCACGTACTGCGTGTAGACTAATAACACTTGCTTCATCTTTTTTCCACCAACAAAAAACTCCACCAGCCACGAACTACCAATGGCGCCATCTGATGAAGTGGATTATGATGAAGAAAGCACTGATGTCTGGTCAACCGACGTAGACGCAGAAGATAGTGAATGGGTTCCAGAAGAAGACGAGGATGAACTAGAGGATACTGAATCTGGAATGGACGACGAGTGCGAAGAAGAAGAAGATGACATGACCGAGACAGAAGAGGAGGAGGAGGATGATGAGCAGGACATGGATTGGGACATTGTTGATGCCGAGGACGAGGAGGACTACGAAGCGGATGTGGAGGATTATGAGCAAGACGATGAGCGGCACGGTGACGTGGCCGAAGAGGACGATGATGACTACCAATCCGAAGACGTGGATGATGAGGATGAGGACGACGACTACTACGAAGACCAAGACGAGGACCAGCCACTCAAGAAGAGAAGATGTGCGCATCAAGATGGTGTTCATGAGATGGTCGCAGTAATGCACAAGGAGCCTCCATGCGACAACCAAGGTTGCAATGCCAAGGAGACCATCGACAAATCAGGTAGCTCTGATGAGGGGAGCCATGAGGAGAGTTTCGACACAGACGACACTGAAGATCCATAAGTAGTTTATTTTGCCCATTTATAATTTGCTGAATTTCGTTTTCAAACATAATTTCGATCATGATTTTGTATCGCGTGAGATTTGGAGTTCAAATGGAATATTTTTGAAATAATTATTAATGTGCTCCTTCTCAGATTTTGTCATTAATAACCAGTACATGTGCTACTCGATTAATTATTAATTCGTTGATTGTCATCAATATGTAATTGCATCTAAGTAAATTAACCAATCAAGGTTGATGGTCATATCAAATCAGTCGGCAATTTTAGCAGCCGCATGAGTTGAAAAAAGTAGGATATAAAATACAAAAAAGGAAGTCATGTATGTATTGATCTTCATGCATTGCGCATGCAAACACATGCACGAAAAATTAGGAAACAATACAGCTCGGCGCGGCCAATCAACAATTTTTATTGAACAAATATTCTCTACTGCCTAAGGAAATTTTTTAATAGCCAAATACAACCCCTCTACCCGGATACATATACCCCTGTCATCAATTTCTAATTGCATCTAAGGAAATCAACCAATCAAGGTTGATGGTCATATCAAATTAGTCGGCACTTGACACCCAAAGAGATGCCAATTATAGCAGCCGCATGAGTTGAAAAAAGTAGGATATAAAATGCAAAAAAGGAAATCATGTATGTATTGATCTTCATGCATTGCGCATGCAAACACATGCATGGAATATCTTTCTGACTTATTGAATGGAATAGAGAATCTCCGCTGCCTATCACATGCAATTAAGGAAAGCAATTTTTATTGAACAAATCTTCTCTACTGCCTATCAGCTCGGCGCGGCCAATCAGCAATTAAGGAAAATTTTTTTATTGCCAAATACAACCCATCTACCCGGATACATATACCCCTGTACCCTCCTAGCTAATTCACACCCATGCTCCGTCTGCCATCAAACAAATATATAACTAGAATTAGACAAGGTTGTGTTGTCGTTGATTCGCTACTATCGCCCAAGAACTATGGTGAGAAACATTTCATGTCTGGGCTCATGTGTTCGTAGCTAGATATATGCGTTGATTTACAGATAATATTCATGACATTCTGATTTCGCATTTTTGAGGTTGGTTTAACATATAGTTTAGTTTTTCTCGGCAAATAGTTTTGTTTACTCACGTAACTACACTTCAACATGTTTCATATTTTCAGGACAATAATGGTGCTCCTATTGATCTGGCGACTGCTATGCATCTCCCACATGGGACTACTGTTGTTTGTGTAGTAGCTGTCGTGGCATTTGTTGGTAAAACAATCGACGTTCAGGATCATGATCAATGGGGAGTACGGGAGGTTTGTTTGGCAGACTTCAGGTTAATTCTTCATCTTCGCATTTAATTTCTAGCACATTCATTCCATATAGTACCTTTTGCTATTAATTACTTTGCAATTTATTTAAATAGTAAATATAAATATAAATATATGCATGTATGCAGTTCACTAGAATATCTTCGTTTGGGAGTCCGTAAATACGAAGTCGAAGGTCATAAACTGTTTGTTGAAGCAGAAGTCCACAACAACATTATAATGGTTGAACATGCTATTGTGGACCAAAACATGCGTAAGTACAATTTTTTCATATATGTCGATGCTGAATTCAATTTTATTTACGAGCCAATTTGCATTCCCCTAATATTATATAATATATTATCTCTCTTTATTATAGATTGCTTGGTGACAACTTTAGACACTACAATCACCTTTTTCCAACATGCAACAACCGACCCGCTTGAAGGTAAACAACATATTAGTTGAAAAAAATCCTCTGCAAAGTAAGGCTTATGATAAAATTGACCCTTTTTTGCAGATGTTAGAGATGCTTTGAGAAAGGACTACGATGTGCGTGAATGCGTTAAGGATTGTGTGTCCCGTCGATCTGATTTTCTCCGGATGAACTTCGAAGGATCAGCTTCCATGGACACTGGAAGCGACTCCAACCGTCCTTTGAAGTATTTGTTTGAATACATATACAAGTCAGGATAGACTATAAATGTGCGCACCCGCATTATGTACCCCCATTTTGCATTGTTCCAAGAGTTTATTTACTTTAAGTTAAACTTTCCCAAATATAATTCTATTTCAGAATTTGTGAGACATGAGACCTTGACGTTCACGATATATATAGTATATGGGGGTATTAATTTAAATTCAAATTGTTTGGAACTTGATGTTTCAGAGAACGGGATGTAAAGTTATTATTTCTACTAAGCCAACCCTGTCATCTCCTTTATACTTCGAATCCATCACCGTAGTCCAATTTTTGTCACCGAGAGCCTGCTCAACATCAGTGTAGGTTTTGGGCTTTCAAACCCCGCGCTGAAGTCGTGTGACTGGCCCTTGTCGCGAGGTTGAAGAAGGTGCCACATCCGGAGCAATGGACGTAGATGGAGCAGGGGATCGACCGATCGGCACGGCCGATCCCCGACGGTGTTGGCGCCGACGGCCGAGGTAGATCCGGCCCCGCGCGCGCCGGGATCAAGGCTGTGCGGCCACACCAGGGGGAAAAGAGGCAACGCCAGGCGAGGGGAGTAGAAGATCCCAGCTCGCCTGTTGCCTTGCATGGCGCCGTCTGGGACGCAGAGGGGATCGCCCCCGATCCCGAGGCTGATTGGGGGCAGGCGGCGCAGGTGAATCTTCCTCGCGTTCAGTGCTGCTCCCCGCCGGCGGGCACATGAAATAATGGCCGGTGCTATCCTTTGCAACCAATATTTCACCTGAAATTTTGTGAGGAGTCAAGAGGTAATGACATCGGACCTTGACGTTCATAATACTATGCGGGGGTATTAATTTAAATTCAAATTAACTGACCTTACTTACTACGTTTTTTGCCATGACATTACTATAATTACATGTCCATGGAATTTAAACATGCACGTATGGGAAGAAAGTTTATGACACATTACTATAATTACGTTACTTATTTAAGTCCCATGATCATGAATACTCCCTTATCACGTGCCTACCAACACATAATATTGATTCCCATGATCACGCGCTTCCCAAATTACTGATTCCCTTTAATCACGCGCCGCCCGAAAATATATATACCTTCCTTAATTGTTGTATACATATATATATGTCGATTGTCCTATATATAGAACCTCATTCAACATCCCATCCCTGCATCCACTCATCTATGCTAGCTGCCGTTCGCAAGGGTCATCTATATAGACGTATTAACCGTATCATCATGCATTACTATAGTAGTTTGAAATATCCGGCCATTACTAAAGCATGAATAGTCATTGCTTAATTATATACTACTTTCTTATCATATATTCATGTATAATTGATTAATGTTTCATTTTTCTTCAAATTGATTGGTAAATGTATTACTTGTGCTTGATTTCTTGATTATTGAAAATGAAAGAATTTTGTAAAACATGCGCTAATGGTAAAACACATCCAATTCCACTAGGTGACCATACGTCTAATGGTGAAAGCACTAATGATTTTTAAAATAAACAAAATAATAAACTGGATAATAAACATGAGAAAATGGAACGAATCTATACTGTAAGTGTCGGCACGAATCTTGGAGCAAATTTGCACCAAATTTAGCATCAATCCTCATCGGGATCGCTGCCTATCAACCTCTCAATCAGCGAACTCCCTCATCCAATCGTGGGACAACACATCACAACCCCTTATTTGTCGTCGGTCCGCGCAGATCCTCCTTCGCACCAACCGGTGCTGCCACGTGTTGCCGCGTCCGGCGGCAGGGTCACAGGGGATCGTCCTCGGATCACGCGTCGGCAATCTCCATTTTATTTGGAAATTGATGCACATGCAATTCGTTTTCCCTTCCAAATAAAAAGATGCACATGCACAACAATCTCCATTTTATTTGGAAATTGATCATGCAATTTTAGTTAGAAAATTTGTCAGCAAGTCAAATAAGGAAGGTCCGAGAAATGTGTATCCGTGATTTTATGTTTCTTTTTTTCATTTTGTAACGTCCCAAGGTAACATCGGTTGATTTTCCTGGTATACTTTCCTTTTGTTTGTTGCTACACTTACCATAAAATTCCCATGAATACATTACTATAATTATGTTGTCTACTCCATATAATTCCCATTATCATGAATACCCCCTGATCGCGTGCCTTACATATATCCAATCTATATAACATCACCTCATCCCCTCGACACACAAGAACACAAGGCGGCATCGAAGAAACAGGGAGCCACACTACTCGACGGTGAGTATACACATATGTGCAGGTGTTTATTTCGCACTGTCAATTTCGTGTATAATAGTAAAAATGTAATGATCATTCTCCTTAAATCTATATTTGTACATATTAACATATACTATCAAAAGAATCATGTGTCCGGTTCTTCGCGAATCATGTTTGTGCATATCATGTCTTTTCGGTTGTCATATCCATTTGCGTCGTAGAGATAGGTAGCTCGAACCTTGGATTTTATATTTATCTTTTATATAAAAATTGAAATAGAGCACTGTTTAAAGCTTTTATGACAAGGATTGAACTAGAATCATGTGCGTTTTTATGTCAGGTAAGGATCCAGTCTACAAGTGTGAATGGCGTCTCCAAAAGAAAAATCAGCTAAAACAAGAGGTGCCCAATGGTTCAACCTCGACGCTGATGCATGGAGCCACGTTATCAAACGCCTCGACATCCTCGATGTGCAGAACTTCATGTCAACCTGCCAAGAATGGTCTAAAGTGAGCTTCGAGCTCAACAACAAGCGACTCACATCAGGTATTAATGATTAATATAGGATAATATAGGATGTATCTTGCTATTCGAGTTTCTTCCAAAAATTATATACGCCATGAATAATTTATTGATGCACACGTTGTCTCTGTAAACAACAGGAACCCCTATGTTGTTGACATCTAGAGCTGACAGCAATCGCAGTAGGATGACTGAATCTCTTGGAGATGGCTCATTCGGTATGCACGATGTTTTGGAAGGAACGTCGTTCCTTGTGCACACCAATTGCCTCAAGGACAAGGTGTGGGTAGGTGGAAAGGACGATTGGCTCGTAATATCTGATAACAAGTGGTCGTTGGAATTGGTGAACCTTGTGACTGGACAAACGGTTCCATTGCCATTGTTCGACTTGCACCACAAGTTCGAGCATGACAAGTACACTAAACATGAAGTGGTTTGTGGATACACTGTCGGTAGTCTCCTTCGAGTTGTGCTATGCCAAACACCATCTGTCGAGGGAGGACACTTAGCAATTGCTTTATTTGATTGTGAGGTGTTAGCTTACACGTCCAGAAGTAGTCCCACGTGGACCTTTCTTGCCTATCAGTCTCCCCACAACTATTTTACATATCTATATATGGACGCCATTATCCACAAGGGCAGGGTGGTAGCTGTAGACACTGAAGGTTTTGTTTTTTCATGGCACATGGGTGATCAAGGCGACAATCCAGTTATAATTACTTCAACAAATATCCCATTTGTTGAGGAATATTTTTTAACTCAGATAGTCGTGTTTTCTACCTAGCCAAGACCCCTGCAGATGAGCTAATACTAATTTGTGTACAAGGTAGCGGAGAAACCTTGAAGCGTCCGTACTACGGGGGTTCTCAAGAGTGAACTTGACGGGTTTGAGGACGTTGATGAAATTTTCTTATTCAAATTTGATGATATGCGGCAGACGTGGAGCCGCATCCATGTCATTGACCTTGGCACATCTCTCGTTTGTTGGTCTAAACTACCCCTTTCATGGCACATGGCGCGGTATCGAGCTCGGCGCAAAGCATCTATGTGGCTAACATGATGGACTACGATGTTGTCACATTCTCCACGAAGGGTCAAACAGATGTGGCAGTCAAGAGGTACAACTATCCGGTCAAGGGTCGACGTGTCAGTGCAACACAATCAATGAGGACTCCAATGTGGTTTCGTCCGACACGGCCAATAATAAAGTCCGAACATTCATAGTTTAGTTACTGCATGATTGCCATAGATTCATATATGGTGTGTAAGATGATATCTCAATAAAAAATATTTATTATTTCTATTCAGTTGGCTAGCAAAATGTTGTCTGGTAAATTATTAAATTATGTTACATAACAAAATATGTTATATTTTTTTAAATATCACGTGTGTGCCGCACGTGCACTTCCACTAGTAAGGAAAAAGTCCAAATTACTCTCATCTAGTATAACGAAACACTGAATAACCTCCTAAAATATTTCTTAATTTATCTCTTTAATACAAATTGTCTTTTTTTTTCTTCATGTAGAAGTGAAGTTTTAAGTTCAAATTTTGTAAGATGATAGCTAACGGTATAAGATAGGTTAAAAATATATCATGGATTTTTCATTACTATTTTGATAGGGTAGGATATTTAATTATTAAAATTTGTCATTGAGATACAAAATTATATAAGAATAATGTAAAAATTCATAAAATATTTGTTAATATTGATTATGATCTTCACTACCATCCTGCAAAGTCTTAAATTAAAATTCAACTTGTGTATGAAGAAATAAAATTAACAAATTGCATTATGAGGTAAGTTGAAACAAAATAGCATAGTTTAGAGGTAAATTGAACCAAAACATAGTTTAGTGTGTTCTCTCTTATCTGAACTTTGGTTATAATTGAAGGGAGTAAAGATAGGCAGATTTTCCACAAGCACAAAGTATGCCAAACATATCATATTATTAGCTCCATATATGATTACCAATATCTTGCATATACATTATCTAAAAGTTACCAAAGAGATAAAGGATTAGTGTTGGAGAATTAGGGTGTATATCGACGATTTAGATTTTTAGGAAATTAGGGTGCGGATCTACTTGGTCAGGTGGATATATAGCGGGACTCTGAGAAAATGGCAGGTGGGACAGGAATACTGAAAATGTTTCGGTCTAGCCAATCGGCCCATAATCAAGCTCCGCGAGGCCTATTTTGAGTCCAATTAATATGTACTTCTAGGTTCTAGCATCCATGTACGGTTTGTAATTAATGTAAGGTGTGATTTCAGCCAACCTAATAATGTGTTTACGTGTTATGGTAACTAGGTGATTCCTCGCGTGTTGCTGCGGGATTTGAAAGAGTTCTTCGATAAATTATGAACTGATGAAGTTGTTTAATTACTTGTACAAATCTTGCACTTGTAGATATTACACTAAAAGCCATTTGGACGACCTCTTAGATAAAAAATCATAGATTTTTGAGTAATACTTTGGTTAATCAATGGGTGGAGAAGAAAGAAATTGATAAAACATTCAGGAAGTGTTGTAGATGGTAGAATAGCTTTGACAATGAGATCAAAATTAAGTAATTTGTTACAACATATGAATAGATAAGTTGAAGAATACAAAGCGAGAGCTGCACTACTGCTGACCTGTTGTTGCGCCCTCCTCATCCCTGCTTGGCCGCTCCACTTCCTCGATCGTTGACTATCACATCATAGGCCGACGAATTGCTCGAGGACGCTCCAGTTCAAATCCTCATGCTCCTTGTGCACTCTCAGCGTGCAAGCTCATCCGGGCATGTGACTCTATTTCTGTATGTTGCTTTGCTACCTACTGCTACTCAATTTATATTGTGTAGGAGCTGTCTGTTGGTTTATCGGGTGGGAAGTCTCTTCATATCTTGCGCCAAGAGTGAGCCTATTCAGATTCAAACTTCAGATGCTGAAGTGCTTGAGCCTATTCAGATGCCGAAGTAAAAACAGGGGATTATATGTCATGTTGCATGTCGTGGCTATTGAGGACGCGTGTTGACGGATAAAACTCGTATCCACCTACGATCCGCAAGCGTACGGACCCACACCTTTTTCACCACGGGATTCCCAAGGTTCTTGTCAATCCGCGGAGCAAGGGGATTACTAGCGCTTAACCAAGTACTAATCTAGTTGAATGGAAAACTTTTGAAAGAGAGTATTAATCTAAAAGATAAAACAATCTAACCTAAGTTAATCTAAGTTAAGTTGATCAAACAAATCGAGGGTTAAACTAGATGATAAAGGGGTGAACACAAGAGAGTGAGCAAGAAAGATAAGCGTTCCCTCCCTAGGATCTAGGATAACATGGTATGCATCTACTACACGAAAGCGGTAAACCAATCTACCGGGGGTTGTGACCACGGTTTCGCCCTTTCCCTCCTCTCGTCTTGTCACTACGCGAAGGTATTCGTGACTAGACCTATGATGGACACGGTATGTTGATGGAATCTATGGGAGTAGCGGATATCATACGCCCGAAAAACATGGTGGCTAACCTTAATCATCAAAGCATCATCAACATGAAAACAATAGATTGAAACCACAAATCAAGTAGCGATCACATAGCATGTATCCATCTAATCCTAGGGATGAACGGAGACATTACCCCATCATCTTACACGGATTGAAGCACATAGGGGTGATGGAGACTCCGGAGAACGTCGTCGATGAAGATGGCAGCGATGGAGCTTGGGAACACCCCTAGGCCAGCGGCTTGGAGTCCTCCTCTTGCTTCCTTCTCTCCGCCGGCATTGATCCTTGCGACGAGCTCATCTAACTCTCTCCCTCATCTTGCGGCGGCGATTTTCTGGTGATTGGCGTCGGTAGGATGATTTGTTCGATCGGTCACCATCTTGGGGCGCCTAGAGGGTTGTATTTATGTCCTTGGGGTGCCTTTGGGCGTGCTCCACTTTGCCTTGCATGAGATCCTCCTTGGGAGAGAAGCAAACTCGGTTTCCATAAAATCAGCCTCGTCCAGATTTTCCTGATTCGCATCCCTTCCTTGCCGGTGCCATATCTCCCACGTCCGAACTCCAAATAATGCAAATTCGGTGTCCAGGTTGTGTGTCACGAAATTATCTTCAACTTTGGTATTCATTTCTTTCCTTAAAAACGAAGATAAGATCTCCAAATCGGCCTTGGAAGATAATCTGTTCTGATTTCGGACTGACTGCGCAGCAGGGATTTCGGGGGCTATATCTCCTAGCTCCCTTATCCTAATTAAGCCTTCCACATGTCCAAATCGAAGGTATCGTCGAGGCCCACAACTTTGGTAGTCAAACGTTTGCCATTAAAGACCTTTTAAGTCTCCGAATCTGTACCGAAAGATCATGCTGTCCTGAGCTGCGAGAATATCTCTCGGGCTGAGTTGATCTCGTTGGTAAACATCCAAGTCCCCGGAGTTTTGCGTGTTGATGTTTCGGTCCTTGGGTTGTTTGGAGTATTGTTCACTTCGTGTCTTGACTCTTGTCGGGCTTCATGATCTTCTTCCAAAGTGCTTGGTGAACTTATCCGAAAGTCTCCTCTTTAGCGTAGATTTCCTGCGTAAACAACAAACTCCAAAATCCACATGCAAGTGTGAACTTGTTACATCATTAGTATGCCTAGTGGCGGGTTAGTTGCAAATCATAATCGAAACCAATGTATAACAAGTACTCTAGGTTGACGGAAATTCACCGTCAACATCACCCCCATGCTTAAACCTTGCTCGTCCTCGAGTAAGTGGTCCTCGCTTGAAAGGGAAATCAGCGTTGCCTTCCAATGTTATCCCCGCACTTAGTCGTTCATGACGAGACAAATTGCTCTCTCTTAAGAATTTATTTTTAAAGTTCAAGTTGTGACCGGCTTCTTTTTCATTATGGAAGATAGACTAACAATAAAGAACAAGCCACATGTAACACGATGCTCTCGAACTTAAGTGAACTTCAAACCATTACCTTGTCACATGGAAGATTTTCAAAAAGATGCATATCCAACATAAGTGAAAATCTCTTGCAAGAGCCCATGGAACACTCATCTCATCAAGTCACTCAAGCCTATACTAGATTATTTTCAACCTACTCTACTCATATGTGATAGTGGAATGCTTATGTGGAGCTTGGAAGGTTAAAAACAATCCTAGCAGAACATACATCCGAAATATTGTCAAATTAAGAGAGAGATCTATTGGAATTACCGAGACTCGTCAAAAAGGTCATGGAAAATATATGTTGGAAAGAGAGAGGGACGAAACACACACATTTAGATAAGTGGACATGTGCAAGTGGCAAATGGATGATCCCGAGGCACGAGTGAAGTCCTCGTTATCGGATTGCACATGGTTGGAAGATATGAGTATGGATTTGTCATTAAGGCACTTGAGAACTTATGAAGCAAAAAGATCCGAGGAGCATCTTTATTATTTTTTTTACTTTTATTCTATTTCCTTCTCATTTTTCTCTCTTTCTTTTTTTCACTTTATTCTTCCTATTTTTATTACTTTTCTTTTCTTCTTATCATATTTTTTCATTTTTCATTTTTTTTCTTTTTTTTTCTTTTGCTCCTCAAAACTTTTTGCAGCATAATACTTACATAGCATTTGTGTCGAGAATGACTCCTCCCCCATGCTTGAACGATGCTCGTCCTCGAGCATAAGAGAGAGGGGGGAAACGATCGCTAAAGTAAGTATAAATTCCATAATCTTGCGGAATATTTGAATCTTCATCGAGAATTTTACTCCATACTCAAATTGGGTTGTGGACAAGGAGGTGATCACAAAAAGATATTTTTGGTTTAGGGTGGATGCCCAGCGAAGTTTGTGAAATTTTCGATGTGAAAACCCACAATGCATGGACAAAAAGGCTAGCATGAAAAAGTTACACAAAGGAATGACCAACTTCTTAGTCTCGAACCATAGAAATCAATCCTAATCCAACTCATCAAAACACATGTTTGCAATCTACGGGTTTTGTTATCATAAAACATATATGTATATGGCTTTGGTAGGTAGAACTTTGCAAGAGCATCACAAATATGTAGATAGCATAAAAGTTAAGTTTTCATAAAAACAACAAGTTATCCGGCTATCCATAACTTAAATCAAAGAGCAAAGATATGTATGTGGGTCTAGAGCATAGTCATTTCACCTCCACAAATAAAAGAGCCGGTATTTAAATTAATTTCAGATCATATTATAGAGAGCAATTAGCCAAGACATGTATAACTTCATGTAGGTAAAACAAAGCGGCAACTTTCATCATCTTTCCGTAAGCATAGGCAATATAGAACATCGAGGTGAGCACATGGTCATGCTTATTTATTGAAAGTAAAAAGAAACCTAGGTTGTCCTCCTAGCAGCCATGTTATTGTTTGAAGAGAAAAACAAAGGTTGCACCTAGTTGAGGTTGAAGGCATACTTACAAGCATTTGTGTTTGGAAAAGAGAAGGTCCATGGAGATGTTACCATCCTTTGTAATTCTTCGTTGCCTTCTTCCGACATCTCCATGTATCGATGTGCCTTTTGCTTTTGTCTTGATTTATTAATGCTCCTAAACTTCTGAATTTGATCTTGTATGCTTAATGGAGTCATTAGTCAGTAGTCACCCTTCTCTTCAATGTTGTCATCACCATCTCCTCTTTCTTGTTCTCATCATCTCCTTGCTGTCTCTTTTTCATGGATTTCCTCCTCTGTCCAGAACAGAACATATATCGAAATATAGCTCTATTGAAAAGTTTATGAAATTACCTTTCCAACGTGTGGTCATTCATCGAAAACAGAGTTCAAACAAGGGAGCTATGTCCGTTTTACTTCAGCGCTGCGTGCTGTCCAAAACTGATTTCAGGACGTGTTGCACTCGGTGATTCGGGCATAAACGCTTGTAGGAACCTCCGATTGTCTTGATTCTTGATTTGTTGGAATCGTAACTTCATGGGGCTTCTAAATATCCAAAAATACCTAGTGTTTTCCCTTCGAGACCATGCAGAATTTTGATGAGATTGGTGGCTTCTTGCGCATTGATCCGGAGATGTTAATGATCTTTATCATTCTATCTTCTAGAGTGTCATGTTGCACTTCCGTGTTGAAGATTCAGGGTCTCCCCCATGCTTAGCATTTTGCTAGTCATGGAAGAAGAAGACAGCATTTTTATCTTAGCCATCCTTCAATTTCCTTGTAGTGAGAGTCTTTATCTTGCCTGTAAGACGTTTTAAACGCACATTCTACCCCCAAGGTGATGGTTGGGAGTAGATAGAATTGCCAACAATCCAACAATGTCTCCTAAGATTATTAACTTGTGGCATAATTAGTCTAATGAGGAATAAAAACCTAATGAGTGTACGTGGTGCAAGGTGTGTATGCACATGATAGGAAAGCATATAAACAAGACAATGTTTTCACCTAGTTCTAAACACCATGTTTACAACTAGGTTGCCGAATTTCTCCATAGCCATAAAGGTTTATATATCTAGGGTTAAAACACCATGTTTATCCTAAATCAATAACTCTTATAGCACAAGAAAAATTAAGCGCATTGCAAAGCTTATAAACTGACCAAAGTAACATGAAAACATATGAAAAGCTAGCTAGGTTTATCGAACTTAACGATGATAGTCCGCAATCATGTTTAAACACCACGTTTACACAAGATCACAAAAGGAAAATACTCATAATGCCTTATGGAGTATTAACATGTAAAATGAAGCATACATCATTAAGTATACAAAACAACCAAGCCAACTATGTGCAAAACATGTATACGCAAAGAAACATCATGTTGATAACAAAATGCAATGCATGCAAATAAATAAATATGATCATGAACATGATGGTGGTTCTAAAAATAAAACTAAACTTATATTAATAACCACAAGTTGATCATCATAAGATGGTGCCATTTTTTATTTTCTTTTCTCTAAGAAAGTAGTAAAAACATAAAGAAACGGGTTGCCTCCCGAAAAGCGCTTCATTTAAAGTCATAGAGCTCGACTTTCTCACATACCTTCTTTTCGTTGCATAGCCATGGCCCTTCATGCAAGAAGAAAAGGTACCAATGCAGCTTTAATTTACTTCCCATGTTGTGCTTGATCACTTATAGAAGACTTGCCCAAAGCATCCTTTTGTTTCATCATTATCTCCTTCTTTATCATCCTTCGGTGCTGCCTTCACTCCATGAATTTTTTTTAATGTCCAGAACAGAGAGTATACTCAAGCTCTACTCCATTGCATAGTGCACAAAATTTCCTTTCCAACGAGTCTTTATTTGCTCAAATCGGACTCCGGACAAGAGAGTTACATCCGTTTTTCTTCGGTGATGAAATCTGTCCTGAAATTTCAGAACGCGCAACGCTCAATGTTTCCTCCATAACTCCTTGCACGGGTCTTGAAACTTGTTGGTTCTTGATGCGTTGGAATGGTAACTTGATGGAGCTTCTGGATATCTCATTTTCTCCATTTGTACACCTCTGAACAAGCTCTCAAATTGATGAAGACAGCAGCATCCATCGCGGGATTCGGAGAGGTTGATGATTTATCTTGCAACTCTTTTAGGCATGACTTCTTTTTTTCATTATTCAAGTCTTGTCTACATGGTTAGTGAAAATCGGGCCTTTCCCGACATATGATTCTTTAAGGTCATTAGCTTGACCAAGCGCAAAGCATGATCGAGATTTACAAAACTTATTGTAAACATACGCGTCCATAATTAACACCACATGTGAATTGTAGCAACAAGTCAAGGTGTAAATAAAAGAAGCATATGTTTCATGCATAGCACTTATCTCATCATTAGGCAAAGGTTGTTAAGGTTTGAGATTAATTGGATCAAAAATAAATGTTTCCTCTTTTTCATTCTCAAGAAAATCTAGCCTATCAACATGATCACTATTGGAACAAGGCATAGACATTAAACTATCATTCATACTATTGGTTGAGCATGAGTATTTGAATTTATCAACATCAATACCAATAATATCTTGAGATTTCAGTGCGTACCTTGGCCTTAGAGATTTTTCAACAAGAGTGATATTTGGTTCATCAAGCGGTGTTGAAGGCGAATCGATCTCAACAAGTGTAGTTGCCTCTTCATCACCATCTTGCAATTTCTTCAACTCATCATGTGGAACATGTAATCCTTCAACTATGTATGCATTCATCTCTTCTTTGAAGTCTTTTTTATCAACCAGATCTTCATCTTCAAAGACTTGTATGTTGCTTTCTTTATCTTCCATGTACCACATGTTGTCAAGATCGCTCATTGTTGATTCACTCTTTCCTTCATCCTTGAGTACTTTCATGTCTTGATTTGCTAGTGTGTAGGCTTCAATAGCACACAAGCTATCATCTAGCTTGAGTCCTATCTCCTCCCATTTATCCTTTGAGTCACTAGGCTCATCACGGTTGTACTCTTCTCTTCCTTCATCATAAATCTTTGAGTTGTCAAACCGGTCGATCCATCCTTCATCTCCTTCTTCTCTTTCTTCTTCAAACATCTTTTGGATCGACTCTCCACTCATCTCTTGATCAAATATATCTTCAATTAATTTGGCAACGTGTCGGCGTTCCTCCTTCCTTCGGTAGTTAATTAGTGGGGCGAAATCAACTTGAACCCAATCGGATTGCTTGAACTCCGCCAATGGTCTAGCATTCCACATACTTCGGCCTGTTAATTTCAACATTTTTAACATCCGAAATGACTTCTCTTACCTTGGGAAGTGGATCTTCACTTTCTTGTATGGTCGGTTCATCTTCCTTGACCTTCGGTTCATCTTTTTCAGAAATTTCAGCAAGCACCTTGGGCTTGCTTTTGTCGTTTTGCTCCTCTTGACAACATCTTTGCCAATCTCGTATTGTTCTTTGTCCATTGCTTATCCTTTGTAAGATTTGTGCGGCTTCACTAATTGTTTTATCCAATATATCACCGCCCGCACACATGCTTACAAAACGAGACGAGTTAGGGGTTAGTGAAAAATAAAAGGTATGCAACATTAAGTCACCGGAAAATCCCAAGTTCGGGCCTCGCTCAAGTAGTTCATTAAAACGGTCCCATGCTTCATCAATTCCTTCATCCTCTCCTTGCTTGAAAGTGAGCACTTGCCTCCTTAAGTCTTGGACCTTGCTTATGGGAAAGAACTTCAAAAGAAACTTCTTCACTAGCTCATCCCAATTTCCTTTTGCTTCAATGGACGCAAGTGTGTACCATCTTCGCGCTTCATCTTCGAGAGAGAATGGAAAAAGATTCCACTTGAACCAAGCGGCCGGAACTCCTTTTTGTTGGACCGTGTTGCATAACATCGTGAATTCCTTAATGTGTCTATATGGGTTGTCATCCTCCAATCCTCTAAATGGTTTTGTCGCCACTAACTTGATGATTCCAGGCTTCACTTCATAGTGGGTTGTAGCAAACGTCAAATCTGATTTTTGCATCTCAATGTCTTCCATTGACGGCATTGCTAGCTCCCTTAGCGACATCTCTTCGTCTTCCAATGGTGAGGTGAACAAATCCATCTAGGCACAAGAAAAGTAGAAAGAAAAACAAAAAAATCTCTTTTTTTAGAAAATAAGGGTTAGGTGTTAGTAATCAACAAAATTAATACTAGATTAAACGTAGCAAAGCGGCTTGCTCCCCGGCAACGGCGCCGGAAAAAGGGGCTTGTTGACGGATAAAACTCGTATCCACCTACGATCCGCAAGCGTACGGACCTACACCTTTTTCACCACGGGATTCCCAAGGTTCTTGTCAATCCGCGGAGCAAGGGGATTACTAGCGCTTAACCAAGTACTAATCTAGTTGAATGGAAAACCTTTGAAAGAGAGTATTAATCTAAAAGATAAAACAATCTAACCTAAGTTAATCTAAGTTAAGTTGATCAAACAAATCGAGGGTTAAACTAGATGATAAAGGGGTGAACACAAGAGAGTGAGCAAGAAAGATAAGCGTTCCCTCCCTAGGATCTAGGATAACATGGTATGCATCTACTACACGAAAGCGGTAAACCAATCTACCGGGGGTTGTGACCACGGTTTCGCCCTTTCCCTCCTCTCGCATCGTCACTACGCGAAGGTATTCGTGACTAGACCTATGATGGACACAAGTATGTTGATGGAATCTATGGGAGTAGCGGATATCATACGCCCAAAAAACATGGTGGCTAACCTTAATCATCAAAGCATCATCAACATGAAAACAATAGATTGAAACCACAAATCAAGTAGCGATCACATAGCATGTATCCATCTAATCCTAGGGATGAACGGAGACATTACCCCATCATCTTACACGGATTGAAGCACATAGGGGTGATGGAGACTCCGGAGAACGTCGTCGATGAAGATGGCAGCGATGGAGCTTGGGAACACTCCTAGGCCAGCGGCTTGGAGTCCTCCTCTTGCTTCCTTCTCTCCGCCGGCGTTGATCCTTGCGACGAGCTCATCTAACTCTCTCCCTCATCTTGCGGCGGCGGTTTTCTCGGTGATTGGCGTCGGTAGGATGATTTGTTCGATCGGTCACCATCTTGGGGCTCCTAGGGGGTTGTATTTATGTCCTTGGGGTGCCTTTGGGTGTGCTCCACCTTGCCTTGCACGAGATCCTCCTTGGGAGAGAAGCAAGCTTGGTTTCCATAAAATCAGCCTCGTCCAGATTTTCCTGATTCGCAACCCTTCCTTTCTGGTGTCATATCTCCCACGTCCGAACTCCAAATAATACAAATTCGGTGTCCAGGTTGTGTGCCACGAAATTATCTTCAACTTTGGTATTCATTTCTTTCCTTAAAAACGAAGATAAGATCTCCAAATCGGCCATGGAAGATAATCTGTTCTGATTTCGGACTGACTGCGCAGCAGGGATTTCGGGGGCTATATCTCCTAGCTCCCTTATCCGAATTGGGCCTTCCACATGTCCAAATCGAAGGTATCGTCGAGGCCCACAACTTTGGTAGTCAAACTTTTGCCATTAAAGACCGTTTAAGTCTCCGAATCTGTACCGAAAGATCATGCTATCCTGAGCTGCGAGAATATATCTCGGGCTGAGTTGATCTCGTTGGTAAACATCCAAGTCCCCAGAGTTTTGCATGTTGATTCTTCAGTCCTTGGGTTGTTTGGAGTATTGTTCACTTCGTGTCTTGACTTGTGACGGGCTTCATGATCTTCTTCCAAAGTGCTTGGTGAACTTATCCCGAAAGTCTCCTCTTTAGCGTAGATTTCCGCGTAAACAATAAACTCCAAAATCCACATGCAAGTGTGAACTTGTTACATCATTAGTATGCCTAGTGGCGGGTTAGTTGCAAATCATAATCGAAACCAATGTATAACAAGTACTCTAGGTTGACGGAAATTCACCGTCAACAACGCGGGATTGATGGTGAGGAAGGTGAGCAAATTTGATGTTTAGTGTCATTAGATGAAATAGATCGCTAGGGAGGTTGGGTGCCTACTTATCTTCCTAATGTGGTCTGATGATTTAAAGTAGTTGTAACACTCTAAAATTCCATCATTAAAATAATGTAAGCAACATGGTGTTTATTTTTTGTTTTCTAGGAATAAATAAATTATCAATTAAATTTGGTTCTAAAATATTTAAATATCATTTTGAATAATTTTAGAAACAACAAGTGCTTGAGCATCATCTTTTATTTGCATGGTGTTTTTTATGTGTTGGTGTGAAGTTTTAAAAGTTTTTAAAATGTTTTGAAAAGGGTTTGTAGTGTTTAAGGTTTCAAAAGAATTTGAAGTTTGAAAAGGTTTTGAAAACAGTTTGAAAAAAAAAGAAAAAACCTCAAACCCATCTCTCCATTCCTTTCAGCCTGCAGGCCCAGCCTCCTACCTGCTCTCGCCCGCCGGCCCACTTTTCCCTTTCCCTCTCTTACAGTGGCTGCCTGGCGGGCCCGGCGTGTCAAGACACCCTCCTCCTCACGCCTCCTCCTCTGTTTTCGCCCGCCGCAAAGCCGTGATGGCCGCCGGCTGTTACCGGCGTTCTCCCCGCTTCCCCCTCCTCTTCAAGTCAATCAATGGGTTAAGGCCCCAGAGTAATTCCTCCCCATCTTTTCTTCCATTTTCCCTTCTTTCATGCGCCCATTTGGTCTCTATCAAAGTCGTCGGACACCCTGTGTCCATTGATGGCCATTACCCCGGTCGTTGCTCTCTCTCCCTCCCTTGCTCCTTTAAAAGCCGTGGTCGAGCCCCTGTGCACGTCCTTTCACCTCGCCTGCACCTCTCCTCCCTCGCGCATGCGTCGTCTCCGGTCGACCTCCGCCGTTGGGTCATTGCCGGCGCTTGGAGCATCTCGTCGCCGGTGTTCACCTCCCGGAGCTCCCATTGTTCTCCCTCGTCGTGTGTGTCGTCGTCCCGAAGATCCCATGCCCCGGAGCCCTTCTTCCCCACTGGAACAAGCAGCGCCGAAGCCACCCCTTCTCCTTCCACTCCGCCCTATAAAAGGCTCTGTCTGAGCTCCCTCGTGCTCGCGCTCGTCGTCGTCATCCGGTCAACGGAGCGCCACCACGGCCTCGAGATCTGGTCATCGCCGGCCGTCGGAGTTTCCTTTATACATCATCTTCATCGTCAGGTCAAGCCGATGCTTCCAGAGCACCTCCACACCAGGCTGCAGCCCCTCCAGTTAGTTGTTGTTGATGCCACCACACCGCCGGAGGTCGTTGTCCACGTCAAGCCCTTACGCGAGCAACTGCCAAGGCCATGGCGCGTCTCATCTCTTTAAGAGCACCGCCGTCTTGGAGCTGCCGGAGCAGGCCATCGCAGCAAGGAGCTTCGAGCCGAGCTGCACCCATTTGGCCGGTCCCCATCACTGTTTCACGATTTCGCCACCGGGACGTCGCCGCCTCGTGCAGGACCGAGAATTGCACCGGCCGCAGTCCAACCGATCCATCACTGTTTTGCCATCAAATCCATCTGCCTCTGTCTTCTCCACCGGTGAGCACACCCTCGTATCCCTCTCTTTTCATCTTATGAGTAGATTAGTTGCTGTTGTGCCCTGGCAAAGATGGCCGCTAAAGCTTCTGCTGCTGTTGCTACTCGCCGGGACTGAAGCCGATGCTATGGTGGAGACTTGGAGTCTAATCGTTTCTGTACAAGCTAGTGCCACTCCTTCCTCATCACCTCCACGTTGTTGACTCTCAGATCAGTCTGAAGGGATACGGGGTGGCTACGCTAGCGCAAAACAAAATTTTCCCCGCAAAACAGGAACTGTTGCTGTCAGAGATCACGGGATTACCACTAGACGCACAGATGCAGCGGAACCGTCTCGATGTAGACGAACGCGTCGAGGGTAGCAGGCAGTGCAGTTGCTCACGTCCTTCTTGACTTGCACGTGTGGCTCGTCCGATCCAAGTGCTCCAGATGCAGCACCTCCAAGGTATCCACACGTACGGAGAAGGAAGCGACGCACGCCAAACTACTAGGTCCGCGAGTGCGACGAGGAGAGAGTGTTGGCGGCGCGACTGCTGCTTGAAAAAATCGTGCCTTTTCAGGAGGGGTGTGCTCCATATTTATTGGGAGGAAAACCCCCACACCATCGTCCATTAGCAATACGGGACTAATAGATGGTGTACCCCTTCCAATGCTAATGGGCTTTACAACATTTGTGGCCCATTAGGAATTTTACACCATAATGGATCAAATCCAGTTGGCTCTAGGGCATATTTCTAACACAGTCACCATGTCAGAGGTGAGAAGCTCCATGCTAGCCTAATTCCTTTCTGGTTCCAGCGTGCTCCATGGCTGACAAAGCATGTTGTCTCTGATTCGTTCTCACGCTGGCCATCACCCATAGTAGTTACTACATGCGAACTTGAATAGTTTAATTCTCGCTGATCTCATAATCCTTATAGTTTTCCATCCTTTACCATGCACTCGTGATCACAAACTAAACCACCGCTAATGTTCATTGATATGTAGTCCATCGTCACTCCACCATTGATCATCATGCAAGGCAGCACACCACCATTCTACAAATGCTAGCACCGTGTGTTAAATCCACACGCTTGCATGCATGTGTTTGCCACAACCAAGTACACACATACATCTTCCCGACCTCAACATTTACATAATGCTTATGTCATATACCCGTTGTTCCTTAAAAATACAATTCCAAGTAAAATCTCAAGCATGTGTTTTTCAGCTATATATATATTATGCACCTAGGTGCATTTCATATACAAAATCCACCAGGCCCAACCAACGCGTCCGATCCAACCGACCCAACCCACCGCACAACCCAACCTACCTTTCGCTAGGTACCCTCCACCCTCCTGTTCCATCGTCCCACCCGTCTGCTAGGTCCCACCTCCTGTTCTCTCTCCAGAAGTCCAGATGCGACGATTGGCATTGGCATGTCGCAGCGGTGGCAACGGCGGACCGCGAGCATTCAGGAGAAGAGCACTGCCCTCCCTTTCATGAGCTCCCTCCAGTTTCCCTGCACAACAACACCAGGCGGAGTGCACGGGGCTGTGCAGCCAGGCACAGCAGTCGATGCCGGCAACGCGAAGTGCAGGCTGTCATGCAAGGTACCAGCGAGCCAGACAGTGTCGCGCACCCATGTCGGCCGCCCATCACAACCGAGCGGGCCTATACCTAATGTGGTGTTCTCGTTGATTGTTGTTTCGTGGGTCGCTGGTATCTAGGGAGATTAGCGTGAGGAACCGCAATTTTGATTCAGAGGGAGCGAGAGCTGACAACAAGATGGGAGTGGAGGGGAAACAATAGCTGCTGCTGCTGCTTGGCGGCGCCGAGGAGAGAAGCAGCGGGTTGGAGTCAGCAGGAAACAGGAGGACGTGTCTAGCCAGGCCTACATGCTGCATACTGGTGAGCCAATCCATTGCATGCCCCCATTTTTGGAATGTCTGCTGATTTTTTGTGGACACGAGAATTGTATGTTTATGTTTCCTACTAATTTTTTTATCGATCAACCTGGCACTCCTGCTAGCTGCTGCTGGTGTTCTTAACTACTTATCGTTATTCCCAACAGTGAAGAAGCAACTCTGTGAATCTGAGATGACACTCTGAAAGTGACACACCCCCCACGCACACTAATGCTTCAAATAGTTGGATACTGCACCTACACTGAAACTCTGATGTTCCAAATAGTTGATTTTGCGATGTTGTTGGCATGTAGTTCATGGATTGTGCATTTTTCTCACACATTAATTTTTCCGGTGAGTCCAATACTTTCGTCAGTAGTTTAGTAATTTTTTCCCAATTCGTTGTTCATAGCACACTTTTGAGGAGTAGAAAATTGCTCTATCTTGCTCAATTATCCATAATTGCAATTAGCACTGTATCAATTGTTGCAATTACACAATATCTATGGTTGCAATTGGTCTGGTATCTTGGTTTTGGTCTGTCTTTTTAATCTTTTGGTTTTTTGATGGTTCCAACCGAAGCTTTTTTGGAGCTGCAACTGGACCACTTATTGACTTGCAATTGAAGTGCTTGTAGAGTTGCAATTTATAGGACACCAGTGACTAGTTGCAATTTACTATACTACCCCTTCAGTTGCAACCCGACAGTGGTTCGAGTTGTAATCGATGTACACTACAACTTGCAAATAGTGAGTGCTTCCGCCTGATACTGTACTACCCCTTCAGTTGCAACCAAACAGTAGTTCGAATAGCAATCGATGTAATGTTGTTTAGGTTGCAACCAGCGTGTTAGTTCAGTTGCAATTAGCCTATTTATCTAGTTGTAACGGTATTATAAACTACAATTTTCAATCTTTTTAGAAAAAATCCTATTTGGATCATTGCAGTTGCAACCAGTATTCTTTTCAAGTTGTAACCGAAAGTGATGGTAGTTGCAATTTGCATTTTAAAATCAATGTTGCAACCATTTTGGCTTATTGACGAGTTGCAACCATTGTATCATTGCAGTTGCAACAAGTGTATCTTTTTAGAGTTGTAACTAGGAAGTAATGGTACTCGCAACTTGTATTTTAAATATATCAAACGTTTGCAATCACTTGTCTTTCTTGACGATTTGCAATTAGTGTATCACTGTAGTTGCAACCAATGTATCTTTAAAGTTGTAATTGAGAAGTAATCATAGTTGCAACTAACCTTTTAAAAAATTAAAGTTGGAATTACTTTGCTTTATTGACGAGTTGCAACTGAATCTTTTTTCGTGGTTGCAACTGAAGTGCTTTATTTTTACGAGTTGCAACTAATATATATTGTAGTTGCAACTGATGTATCTTTCGAGTTGTAACTGGTAGTAATCGTAGTTGCAACTTGTCGTTTAAAAAATATATAATGTTGCCATCACTTGGCTTTCTTGACGAGTTGCAATCACTTGGCATTATTGAAAATTGAGTGCTTGAGGAGTTGCAATTGAAATGCTTGCCGTGTTGTAACTGGAGTGCTTGTTGAGTTGCAATTGAAGTGCTTTGAAGTGTTGCAATTGAAGTGGTTGTCTCCTTGCAACTGGAGCATTGTTGAGTTATAATTCTTCTAATAAAAATTAGATGTCCATATTTGCAACTGAAGTGCTTGAGGAATTGCAATTGATGTGCTTGTCATGTTGCAACTAGAGTGCTTGTTAAGTTGCAATTCGTCTGATAAAAATTATAAAAATTACATGTCGTAATTTTGATTGTAACTGAAGGATGTGACTAGTTGTAATTTTGCATAGTCGCAACTGGCCCAATGTTTTGGTTGTAATCAGTAAACGATTCTTATTGCAATTGGCTCTAGTCGCAACCAGTTAAGTGCGCCATTTGCAATTAGCACCGGTTGCAATCATTTAATGATTCCGATTGCACTCTAGTGTGATTGTAACTTAAGGATGTGACTAATCATTGCTGCTTGAATTTTGCATGATTTTAGAACTAAGAGAGTTACTTTCAGATCACACAGTTCATACTACCACGTGTTTTAGATTAAATTGAATCGAAAAAGAAAAAACCTAATTTCTAATAGGCCGGCCCAACAAACCATTAGCCTAAGCCCCCGTTTCTTACTTTTTCCCTTCCCTGCCTGGTCTCAAGTGGGCACGGTAAGTTTTCTAAAAAAATACGCACAGGAAGTCGCTGGCCGGCGGACCGGCTTTGAGCTGTTGATTGGCCGTAGCTCACCGGCGGCGGCGGGTTCCAACGAGGGGAGCTGCATGGGAGTGGTAAGAGTGGCCAGCCGCATCTACATAGCTAATAAAGGTGGTGGGATTCTGACCGAGGTGTCCGGCGTGACGGCGGCGAATGACATTGGAGAGCGGCCATGGCAACTGATGAGGAAACCAAAAATCCGATCCCTCGAGCACCCGATGACATAGCTCAAGTAGTGAGGAACCTCTTGGCGACTATGATTTGATTTTTGTGGAGGAGTGGTGGAGTATTTGGTCGGGAGTTGTTGGCTTCGTCGATTTCCCCAATCTAGGAATGGATAAGCTTCAGCTATGATTTAGCTCATGGAATCATACGGTGTTGGAACTTGGAAGCACCACCGCGCTAGCTG
Source organism: Cenchrus americanus (assembly GCA_947561735.1). Classification (NCBI taxonomy): domain Eukaryota; kingdom Viridiplantae; phylum Streptophyta; class Magnoliopsida; order Poales; family Poaceae; genus Cenchrus; species Cenchrus americanus. The sequence continues at coordinate 37,009,052 of OX387242.1, read as the reverse complement.
CTCGCTACGCTCGCGTGCTTCCTGCACCTCACGCTCGCGGTGTAGGATGCAGCTCCAGCTCGCTGCTGCCCCCACCAGCAAGCCATGGCGCGGAGGCCTGCCTGCATCTTGTCGCGGGCGCTCGGGGCCTAGCACCCCTGCTGCTTCGCGTGTGCTCCCGTAGATCGCTCCCACCGCCCAACGTCCGCACCATCCACCGCACGCCACTGGGGTTGCCGTGCCGGAGCACTCGCCGCTCGGCCGGATGTTCCTCGCGCTCGTCACTCGCAGCGCTCCGCATGCTCGCGACTCGCGCTCGTGCTAAAGGTTTGGTTTGGTTGGTTCGGCTTGAAGGTCTGTGCATTGGCGAACTAAAATGCACCCAGGTGCATTTTAGTATCACCGTAGCACAAGTCATCATGATCATGTTATCCTGCTGGTATTATCTGACAGATGCTAGCTGGCCGAGTAGTTGCATCCAAACTAGTGTTTCACGTATATGTTTATTCCTTTCTTGATGTGAGCATGACATCATCCTTAAATCATATATATTCTTTTCCTTTCAGAACCACCATGTTGTGTAAATATCTATCTATTTAGCAATCTAAGTTATGTCTCTATCTACTCATTGCTTTGTAAATCTCCCACCCGATCCAGTTAATCACGATTAGATTCCTAATCCTTGTTTAATCCTTAGATCTCACGTGTTACACGTTTAAGCTCATCCTTATTGCGTTAGTTTCGTCTCATAATAAAATACGCGCTAGCGCTAATGTTTACCATAAAATGTGTTTTACAAATTTATTTTATTTTAAACTTGGTTAATATCTACTAAACATGTTTTCTAAATAAAATCTAACTAGAGCTACCTTTCGGCTTTTCATAATATAAATGTTAAATTGATTAATGAATATCTACTGGCTTTCTAAATAAAAGTAATATAGGTCCTATCCGGAGTTTTTCTAATTAAATGTTAATTTGATTAATATGAACATAAATATGTTTTTGAGTAATAATTTCATTAGAACAACTCGAAATATAAAGATAAACGCCTAGATGCTTTTACATGCTTCCTTTAAATGAAATGTTTAATTTGCATAAATCATACTTGAATATTTATAAATAAAATTGGACTAGGCTTATACAGTCTTTTAGATATAAAGTAATTTGCTTAATTATAAATAGGGTATTTCTTTGAAATAACCTATGCACATGATTTTATTTAATTAAAAGATACCTAGAACATAGTGTCGGTGCGGAATATGGTCCCGACACTAACCAGTAGATAGCGCCGTGGTCTATCCCTCAATGGTCGATGCTAAGTAACGAGTGACACAGGGGTTTTATCCTGGTTCCGGCCGAGGGGGCCGTACGTCCAGCAGAGGCGTGCTCAAGGCACTATATTACTCAGCACCGGGGGTGCCTGTAGTGGGGCGGCTACAAGCAGAGCGGGAGAGGAAGCCCGGCTTCCAAGTCCCTGGAGGAGTGGCTGAAGATATTGTGGGAGAATGAGTACGTGGTGTGTGGAGTGTTCTTGTTTCGTATGCGGCTGCGTCTGTCCCCCTTGCGGCTGGGGGTTCGCCCCCCTTTTATAGATCAAGGGGGAGGCGGATTACATGCGCGCCGCGCTATCTAGCTACGTGGGGAAGCACGACGTGCTATGCTGTAGAGTGGGCGGCCGTCCGGACGATCTTCGCGGCGATCTGGCCATGATGGCCTACCTTGTACCCGAACAGTGGCGGTTCGAGGGTAGAAGGGCGGCAGATGGTGGCGATGTCCTCTGATAGGCTCGAGGGAGGTGCTGACGTTGGCCTGTACGGGGCACAGGAGTAGGTAAAACGGCGTCCCTTCCCAACGCGCTTCACAGTGCTAGGGTTGTTGCTACAGTGCCGGCGTGCGCCCCGCGCGCGCGGGGACGGCGGCCATCTTGTTACAATGGCCGGGATGGCGATCCACCGGCCTAGCGCCTCCACCTAACCCCCGTAGGGTCACGAGAAAGTGAATCGAGGGTGCGCCCGGCCCCCTTCGAGGGCTCGGCGCGTTAGCCGTACGGAGCAGCGCGCGCGGTGTCACGGGGACCGACACCGGCCGCTCCGCACGTCCCTCCCCACGGTGGTGGGGATGGGCTCCTCCCCGGGGAGTTGGTGCGGCGGCACCGGGCGCGAGCCCCCGGCGCATGATGGCGCCGCCCCGCCGGTGTCGGGCGTTAAATGCCCATGTACGGGGGGGCCGGCGCACGCGTGAGGGGCGCCCTCGAGCGTGGCGGACCCCGCCCGAGGGCGGGACGTACCCTCGAGTGAGGCGGAACCCGCTCGAGGGGGGAGCGAGCCCTCGAGCGGGCGCGGCGCCGCTCGAGGGAAGCGCCGCCCCTCGAACGGGGCGGAGCCCGCCCGAGGGGGTGCGCGTCCTCGAGCGAGGCGGAGCCTGCTCGAGGGGATCTCTAAGAGGGCCGCCTCGACGGGCCGTCGGGGTCCCTACGGCGTGGGCCGTTACCTGCATGGTTAGGCACCTGCATGGTTAGGCTAAGCGTGTTCTGGTTTTGTTGTGGGTTTTAAGCGAGGATTTCCCCATTGTTTAAGGGGACCCCTAGGGCTGTCCCTGACAGTAGCCCCCGAGCATCTGTGGGTTTGCCATTGAGGCTCCCGCAGATGTTGGAACCTACCGATAGGATGTTCTTCCCTCCTTGTTTTGTGAACGCATTCCGTGGGGCCGCGGCGCCGGACCCGCGGGTCTAGCTCTCGAAGCCCCGCAGAGTGTGGGTGCTCCCGCAGGGGGTTAACCGCGAGAACCGGTCGAGGGCGTGGCACATGTTCCAACCGGCATCGGCGGTGTCTCGGCCCGGCTTCGGTGGTGCGCGCACCGCCGGCACCGTCTCCGGCGGGTACAATTTCAAGGGAGGTGTAGCCGTGCGTCAAGCCCCCGAGCCTTGGCCCGTTCGAGGCGATCGGGTAGAGATTTACGACTTGTTTTCTTACGCGCCCTCGCCGTCCCTCCGCGGGACGGAGGGTGAGGTTTCCGCAACCCCCATCGAGCGGGTCGCGGATTGCGGATTCCTCGTCGAGCTGCTAGCGGGTGGTTCGAGTGGACGCCCATGCCCCGTTCGATAAGGGTAGGCTGCGCGGTCCGGAGACACGTCCATGGAAGCGCTTGCGTGGGTTTGCTAGGTGGGGCTCGGTCCCGTTCGATAGGGACCGAGGGCGCGGAAGCTCTCCCTCGGTGGGATCCCCCGGCTAGCTGCCCTCGCTGGCTCTCGAACACGACATGTGGGGCACCCTCGAGCCGGCGGGCTCGAGGAACGGCTCGAATGCGCGTGCCCCTCGTCGTCCCCTAACTCGCGATCCGTGGCGCCCGTTCGAACCCGTCGAGGGTCGGGCTTCGAACCTCCGATCGCAGGGGCCGTGCGGGGGCCGTGCCGGGCGGCCCCGTCTTTTGCGTTTGCGGCCGTCGAGGGGTCTGGGCGAGCCGGCCCTCGAGGCGCCGGTTGGTAGCACGGCCGCGACATGGGTGCTTGCGGTGCCCGCTTTACTTCAGCTGTGCCCCGGGCGACCCCTCTCACGCGCGTGCCCTATTTAGAGGGTTGATATTGTCTCGAGCCGGGGCTCGTGCCGCTCGATGGTTTTACATGGCATGGGTACCCGCGGTGCCCGCTTACATCAAGCGGTGCCCCGGCGGCCTTCTCACGTCGATGTCCCTTCGAGGGCTGACATCGTTTTGAGCCGTGGGCTCGTGCCGCTCGAGGGTTTTACGTGGCATGGGTGCCCGCGGTGCCCGCTTTACATCAGCGGTGCCCCGGCGGCCTTCTCACGCCGATATCCCATTGGAGGGTTGTTATCGTCTGGAGCCAAGGGCTCGTGCCGCTCGAGGGTTTTGCGTGGCATGGGTGCCCGCGGTGCCTGCTTTACTTCAAGCAGTGTCCCGGCGGCCTTCTCACGCCGATATCCCATCGAGGGTTGTTATCGTCTGGAGCCAAGGGCTCGTGCCGCTCGAGGGTTTTGCGTGGCATGGGTGCCCGCGGTGCCTCGCTTACTTCGCGCGGTGTCCCGGCGGCCTTCTCACGCCGATATCCCATCGAGGGTTGTTATCGTCTGGAGCCAAGGGCTCGTGCCGCTCGAGGGTTTTGCATGGCATGGGTGCCCGCGTGCCTCGCTTTACTTCGCTGGGCCCCGGCGGCCTTCTCTCACGCCGATATCCCATCGAGGTTTGTCTTTGTCTCGAGCCGGGGGTTCGCCCCGCTCGAGGGTTCTCCTTGCTTGGCAAGGGACCGGGTCATTAAATGCCTCGCAGCCGAGGGCCGCGGTTTTTGCAGCGCGGGCGCGCCTTTTAGGCGCTACGCCGCGCGCGCGCGCGTAGTGGGCGGCGTGGCGGTGCGGACGTGACGGCTCGCCTCGGTCCCTCGCGGGTCTTCGCCGTGATGATGGCCCGCCCGCGAGGATGTGGCCGCCGCAGCCGTGGTGGGGCCCGTCCGTCGACGTGAAGGGAAGATTCCCCGCAGTTAATGCGAGCGGGGCATCCGCTCCGGGAGAGCTCGCCCGTCGGCTTATAAATCCGAGGGGGAGGGGGGAGACGGCGGTTTCTTACCTTAACGCCTTGCCATTTCAGCCCCCCTCGCCCCTTCGTCTTCGCCTCGCCTTTGCCATCGTGCGGTGTCGCCATTAGAGCTTTTCTTCCGTTTCTCGTCCTCCGCTCTCGCTTTCCTCCGCCCTTCTTCATGGCGCCGCCTCGGCCAGCCCCTCACGATCCCGGAGCCGTACGCTTGGGAGAGGTCGTTAGTGACCCGCCGGCCCTTGGCGAGCCGGTCGCCGCCGGCCGACCGGCGGCCAATGAAGATGGACGTCCGGCGGAGTGGATAGTGCCGCCGGCGGGGGACCGCGCACCCAACCCGCCGGAGGGCTACGTGGTGAGCTTCATCCGCTACCACGAGCGGGGGCTTCAACACGCCGGCAAGCCGCTTCATGCGGCGCCGTGCCACCACTACGAAGTGGAGCTGCACAACTTCGCGCCCAACGCGATTTCGCAGCGGCCACGTTCGTGGGCGTCCGCGAAGGGTACCCCGGGGATCCCGCCAACCGGGAGCCTCGGGTACACCTTTTCCGCGCGGAGCTCTTCACGCAGCCCACGACGGAGCCGAGGACCCGCCGCGCGGTGCGCGCCGGCCGGGATGTCGAGTGCCCCGCGGGGGCAATTCAAGAACGTCTACATCCCCCCGCACCATGACGACGAACAACGCCGGCCGGGAGCGGGGGTGGTTCTACTTGCGCAACGCCGAGCCCGGCCTCCCCCCCCTACACCGGTCGGGTGTTCAAGGAGAGGCCCGACTCTTGGGGCTACGGGGGTGTCCACGCCCCAAGACGGAGGCGGCGGGGAATCGGTCCCCGGCCGCCCCGCGCCGCCCGACGGCGCCGGGGCCGAACGCGATGGGCGTCCTCGCCTTCCTCCATCACCGCGGGTCGTGCCCTTGATGGAGAGGCCGCCTCCGCATCTTCAAGATGACGAGAGGCGGCCAACCCCGTCGACCGGCGAGGTCGCGGATGCTCCCGACGCCCCTCGAGCGGCCGTATGCGCTCACCCGGGCGCGGAGCGCCGTCGACACCCGGACGCCGACGCGGCGGGACCGGACCCCATGGGACCTCGAGATGCTCCCCACAGCCCGCCGGTGAGTTAGGTTCTTGATTTCATTTTGGTTCTTGGTGTTGCTTCCGCCTCCCCGACGTGTCCTTGATGCTCCCGTGTGCACTGGTGAGCTTTACCGCCTCAAAGTCCGTTCCGCCCACCCCCCGACTCCCGTGCGCTTGGCGGGCGGCGCGGCGGACGGGAGCGGGGGCGGGCGGCGCGCAAGAGGGAGCGCGTGAGGCGACATCAAGCGCGCCGCGACCGGCGGAGCGCGGAGTACCGGCGGCGCAAAGAGCTGGGGCTCTCCTCCCCGGGGACCGAGGAGTACTCATCCTCGGAGGAGGACGAAGAGGAAGAGGCTGAGGGGGAGGGCCCCTCTGACAGGTGGCAGCCCGCGCCTCCTCCGCGGAGCCGAGCCGCCGGCGGCAAGGACAAGCATCGCTCGGGGCGGGCGCAACGGCGTCCGCCGCCGGCCATCGACATCGGGGGCGGCGCGCGCGCGGAGGTGCCGCGCGCGCGCCACGGAGGCGCGCGTGGCGAGCGCGCCCGTGCGCGTGTCAAGCATGCCCGCGCGCGGGGCGAGCGCGCCCGCGTGCGGGACGAGTGTGCCCGCGCGCGTGGCGCCGTTGTCGGGGAGGTGCAACGGCAGGCGCGCCGCTGCACCGGCCTCATCCGCTGAGGCCTCGAGGAAAAGGAAACGTGCCTTCTCCTCTTTGAGGTAAGGAGCTTGACCCTTTGCTTGGTTTGATTTGTTGATATTCAGGCGTTCTAACCCTCTGTTTGTGCCTGCGCAGGGTGGTGCCAATCGTGCCTCCCCTTGCACCAGCCAAGGTGCTGAGGACGGACGCGTCCATCCCCACCCGGCGGCGATCGTCGAGGGCGTCGCGGTCGGGGACAAGCACGGCGGCGGGCGCGAGCTCGCAAAGCCCGGGCCGAGGCCTCGAGGCCCCGGCCGGAGATCGCCCGCGGTGGCGGCCGCGGTGGAGGTGCAGCCCACGGAGGCCGCCGCCGGCGCGAGGCGCGGCCCGTGGCGCCGGCCACGGAGGAGGCGGAGCGGGCGCAACCCATGGCGGCGCCCGTGGCTGCGTGGGCGCACCGGAGGTGGTGGCCGCGGCGTCGTGCCCGGGCGCCCGCGGCCGCGAGGCACAAGTGGAGGCGCCGGTGGAGGCGGCACAAGCGGCGGCGCCCGCCGGCGATCCGCAGCGGAGGTGGTGGAGGTCTCGGACGAATCCCCGCCGCCCGGGTGGGATCGGTGGGCTAGCTTCCCCACGCGTTCCCCCGAGCCCCGGGGGAGGGGGCCCTCGTGGAGGCGCACGAGGGTCACATGGTGGTGGGGGCCGAGGACACCGGCGCCGAGGCCTCGTCCTCCCGCGCCGGCCGCCCCCGCCCGTGTGGAGGGGGTCGTCGACGATCCCCCCGCGTTTGCCGACGCCGTGGGGAGCGAGAAGCTCCGGGGCGAGCTCCGAGCCACGGCGCCACGCTCAACCGGCGTCGGGAACGAAGCGCCGCATGTCCTTGGCGGCCCCGCATGGCGCGTTTTCCGTAAGCCGTGGTTGCTCATTCTCTTCCTTCTTTCGTTTTTGTATGCCGCCCCCGTGTCGCGCACTTATGGGTTTTGATTTTGTGGGTGCCGAGAGCTCGAGCATCGCGCCCACGACAAGTACGACGCCTTCGACCGGGTGAACGCCGAGGTCCATCGCCTCCGGAGCACCGCAGCCGCTTTCGACGCGCCGGCCGACGCCCTCGGGACGCCGGACGGCTGGCCGGCGTACGGGCCATGGCGTGGCGCGACGAGCTCCCCGAGAGCTCGAGGCAGACCCGCCGCGCCGCTCGAGCCTCGAGCGGGTCTGCACAGCCCTCATCGATCGTGATGAGGCGTTGTGGCCGGCGCGCTCGGACTTGGAGAAGACACGGACGCTGGCCGCCAACTGGGAGGCGGAGGTGGCCAACGTTCGCGGCGAGTGCCGGGAGCTCCGTTCGTCGCTCGAGGGGGCGCAAGCGCAGCAGCGCCAGGCCGAGGAGCGGGCGCGCGGCCGGGAGCAGCGGGCCAAGGAGGCCGACGACTTGAAGGCCGCCCTCGACGCCAAGGCCGCAGCCGCTCGTCGCCGCCGAGGAGCAGCTCCCCGCAAGAGCGCACCGCCCGCCAAGGGGCCGAGGGGCGGCTCCGGCGAGAGCGGGCCGCCCTCGTCGACGCCCGACGGCGCCGGGAGCGGGGAGCGCGTCGCTCGTGAGGCGGCGCGAGGCCGTTGGAGGAGCGGAACACCGCGTTCTCCAAGGTCGAGGATGAGGCGCTTGTGCTCAGCATTACCAACGCCAATCGAGGAGCTGGCCCTCCGGGAGCAAGGCGAGACTGTCAAGCGCCTCGAGCTGACGGTTGAGGCCGTGCGCCGCGACTTCGAGACGGGAGAGGAAGCAGGTCGAAGGTGAGCCGCCGCTGACTTCTTATTTGGTTGGTTTTTCGTTAGAGGGCTCACTTCCCCCTTTCGATTTCTTTGTCGTCTTGGCGGTTCCTGTGCTTGCGCATCGCTGCGGGGGCACGCACCGAGCGGGCCGAGGCGCCGCAAGCTTCTTACAACTCCTCCGAGCGGGAGCGGCGAGAATTGCGTGATGCGGCCCTCGAGACCGTCGTGCCGTGGAGGAGGGCGAAGCACGTGCCGGTAGCTCGGCCGGCCGCCGCCCGCGCGCCCTTGGCGGCCACGTCACGAGCGGATGCGCCGGCGCCGCATCCGGGCGTCCGTGCAAGGCCCTCGGAGTGGTGCGGTCCCACTACGAGGTCAACTTCGAGGCGCCGGCGGAGGGCTACATAGTTCCCGAGGGCGTCGAGGACGAGGTGGCGATGGAGCGTGTGGATGCGCTCGCCGCCGACGCCGCCGGTTGCTCGCCGAGGCCTTCGAGGAGTTCCTCTTCCGGACGTCGGCCGACGCCGTCGCTCCTCCCGCCCTCGAAACCACCGGGCGCTAGGCCCGTTTTTTGTTCGTGCATCAGTATTCTGGCCATGGGGCCTCTGTAAATAAGCACATTATCTTAATCGTAAACATTTGATGACACGAAATGAAATGTTTGCTTATTGCGCTTTTTTGTTTCTCCTTCTTGCTGAGTAGATTTTACTTAGGGAAGTTCGATTTTCGCTGGGGGCCCGCTGGGTTGGAGGCGAGAGAGAAGGGCCGTATCCACGCGGCGTAGGCTATCTCTGGCTCGCACACTCCTCCCGCTGGGCCGCCCGTGCCCTGTTTGAATCGTTGCTCGAGGTTGAAGTAGGAAACGGACTTAGCGCGTGTGAGTTGTTTTTATTTTTTGCGCAAAAAATGGGACCATTTTGGGGGGGTGCCCCCCGCAGTAGCCCCCGAGGGTAACTTGGGTTTCGGGGGAAAGCCGAGTTGCCCTTTTATTAGACTTGAAGCATTTACATAGTTGTCACCAACTGGGGCGTTGGCCATGTGATTTTACAACAAAAAGTACTTGGAAATCCTAGCTAAGGGTAGAAGCGACGTAGCTGTTGGATGTTCCAAGCGTTGGTGAGCTCTTCACCGTCCTCGTTGGCCAGCTTGTACGTGCCCGGCTTGAGTACCTTCACCACGACGTAGGGTCCCTCCCATGGGGGCGATAGTTTATGGCGCCCTCGGTTGTCTTGGCGCAGCCTTAGGACCAAATCCCCTTCACTGAAGTCCCGTCGACGTATCTTGCGTGCTTGGTAGCGTCTTAGGGACTGTTGGTACCTTGCGGAATGCATTAAGGCTACGAGGCGTGCCTCGTCCGTACCGATCCGGCCGAGTCCTCGCGGGCTCGCTGGTTAGCGTCCTCGTCATAGCCTCGAATCTTGGGCGATCCGTATTCTAAGTCCGTGGGGAGGACGGCCTCCGCGCCATGAACTAGGAAAAACGGGGTGAACCCGGTGGCTCTGCTCGGGGTGGTCCTTAGGCTCCACACAACCGCGGGTAGTTCTTGGAGCCATTTTCGCCCAGATTTGTTCAGCTGGTCGAAAATTCTGGGCTTAAGGCCCTGTAGGATCATGCCGTTGGCATGCTCTACTTGGCCGTTGGTCTGTGGGTGTGCCACAGCCGCCCAATCCACACGGATGTGGAATTTGTCGCAAAACTCCAAGAACTTCCCCGCCCGTGAACCGGGACCCATTGTTCGTGATGATGGAGTTTGGCACTCCAAAGCGGTAGACGATGTCGGTGAAGAATGTTACCGCCCTCGCTCGGCCCTTAGATTCGTGATGGGGCGCACCTCCACCCACTTGGAGAACTTGTCAATCGCGACCGGCAGGTGGGTGAAGCCCCCGGCGCCTTCCGCAGGGGCCCGACGACGTCCGGGCCCCCCCACACGGCGAATGGCCATGTCACGGGGATGGTTTGTAGGGCATGGGCGGGCAAGTTGGACTTGCGGGCATAGAATCGGCACCCTTCGCGGTGCGCACGATCTCGCCGGCGTCCGTGACCGCGGTAGGCCGCAAAAGCCCCGGCGGAACGCGTTGCCGACGAGGGTGCGGGGCGCGGCGTGGTGGCCACGTACCCCCACGTGAATGTCCCGTAGGAGCTCGCGCCCCTCGGGAATGGGCACGCACCGCCGTAGGATGCCGCGAGGCGGCGCGCTTGCGCAGCCTCGCCGTCGACGAGGGCAAAAGATTTGGCCATCCCGGCGATGCGCCCGGCCGCGGCCCGTCCGCGGGGAGCTCTCCTCGAGCGATCCGTGCGATGTACTTTTCGCGCCGTCCTCTTGAGCGGGAGCCGGCTCGATGTCCATTGCATCGGCCTCGTGGGAGCCGTACCCATCGAGGAGGGAGAGCACGTACGCCTCGTTCGAGGGGTCCTCGTCCATGGGTTCCGCACCCGCTGGATTCGAGGGAGCCCCCGAGGGTCCGTCGTGGCTCGAGGGGTAGGGCTCGAAGACGACCGAGGGTTGCGCGATGTCGCGCGCGAAAACGTTCGGGGGGAACGGTGATCCGCCCGACGCAATCTTGGCCAGTTCATCCGCTCCTCGTTGTACCGGCGGGGCACATGGTTGAGCTCGATGCCGTAGAACTTGTCCTCGAGGGCCCGCACGGCCTTGCGTAGGCCTCCATCTTGTCGTCGTGACGGCCGCGTTCTTCATGACCCGATCGATCACGAGCCGCGAGTCCCCTCGCACATCGAGGCGCTTGACGCCTAACTCAATGGCGATTTTGAGGCCGCGCGAGAAGGGCCTCGTATTCAGCCATATTGTTAGACGCGGGGAAGTGGAGACGCACCGCGTAGCGCATGTGCTCCCCAAGGGGTGACACGAAGAGCAGCCCGCGCCGCCCCCGTTTTCATCACCGAGCCGTCGAAGAACGCAGTCCAAAGACTCCGCTTGGATCCGCGGGGGGCACCGCGTATCCGTCCACTCCGCGACGAAATCCGCCGGAGATTTGCGACTTGATGGCCTTGCGCGGGCGTAGGCGAGCGTCTCGCCCATCGGCTCCACGGACCACTTGGCGATCCTTCCCGCGGCGTCGTGGTTGCGGATGATCTCTCCTAGCGGAAAGGAGGAAACCACCGTGACGGGGTGGGCCTCGAGGTAGTGGCGAAGCTTGCGCCGCGCAAGGACTACCGCGTACAAAGCAACTTCTCGGACCTCGGGGGTAGGCGCGTCTTCGTGTCTCGACGTAACCTCGCCGATGTAGTAGACCGGCCGCCGTACAGCAAGGCGTGCCCTTTCTCCATGCGCTCCACGACGATCACGCGCCGACCACTTGGGTGGTTGCGGCCACGTAGAGCGCAGGGGTTCGCCCTCTTGCGGCGGCGTGAGGATCGGGGCGTGCGTCGGGGACGCCTTCGGCTTGTCGAGCGCATCCCCGGGCCTCGGTGGTCCCAGAGAAGCGCTCGTGCTTCTTGCTGTGCGGTAGAGGGGCAGGCCCTTCTCACCGAGCCGCGAGATGAAGCGCTCAAGGCGGCGAGGCACCCCAAGCACCTTCTCGCACCCCTTTGAGGTCCCGGGATCGGACCCATTCATTCGAGGGCCGAGACCTTTTCGGGGTTGGCCTCGATTCCCCGTCGGGAGACAATGTATCCCGGTGAGCATGCCTCGCGGCACTCCAAAGACACATTTTTCGGGGTTTAGCTTGACCCCACCGGCCCGTAGGCGCTGAACGCGACGCCAAGGTCGCCAACCAGGTCGTCCGCCTTCTCGGTCTTTACGACGATGTCGTCCACGTATGCTTCGACCGTCCGTCCGATGTGATCCCCAAAAACGTGCTGCATGCAACGCTGATATGTTGCACCCGCATTTCTGAGGCCAAACGGCATCGTGACGTAGCGAACGTCCCGAACGGCGTGATAAACGAAGTCGCGAGCCGGTCGGACTCCTTCATTTTTATTTGGTGGTACCCGGAGTAAGCATCAAGGAAGCAAAGCAATTCGCACCTGTACCGTTGAATCAACGATCTGATCAATGCGTGGCAAAGGAAAAGGAACTTTAGGACATGCTTTATTAAGACTAGTGTAGTCTATACACATCCGCCACTTCCCATTCTTTTTCTTTACAAGCACGGGGTTTGCTAGCCACGTAGGGTGGAACACCTCCTTGATGAATCCGGCCTCGAGAAGCTTCCGCAGCCTCCGCTCCGATTGCCCGTCGCCGCTCCTCGTCGAGGCGCGGCGCGCCCGTCGCACGGCGCGGGCGTTTGGCGGGACGTCAAGGGGAGTGCTCGGCGACTTCCCTCGGGATGCCGGCATATCCGAGGGGCTCCACGCGAAGATGTCGGCGTTGGCGCGGAGGAAGTCGACGAGCACCACTTCCTATTTGGGGTCGAGGGTGGAGCCGACCCTCAACGCCCTTGCCCTCGGGGCCGACGGGTCGAGGGGGACCCCTTGGTCCGCTCCGCGGCCTCGAAGGTGCGGCGTGCTTGGCGGCGGAGTCGAGGTCTTCGTTGACCATCTTCTCCAACGTGTTCACCGGGCGCTTCATCCGGGCCGCCTGCCTCGCGTGCTCCACGCACTCGACGTCGCGCCGAACGCGTGCTCGATGGATGAGCCGACGGTGATGACGCCGTTCGGTCCCGCATCTTCATCTTCAAGTAAGTATAATTGGGGACCGGCATGAATTTGGCGTAACAGGGTCACCCAAGTATAGCGTGGTAGGCCCCCTTGAACCCCACCACCTCGAAGGTGAGGACCTCCTTGCGGAAATTCTTCGGGGTGCCAAACCAAACCGGCAGATCGATCTGCCCGAGGGGCTGGACCTGCTTGCCGGCGCGATGCCATGGAACGGCTTCGTGCCGGGCCGCTGCACCGGTCCAACCCGATCCCCATGAGGCGCAACGTATGCGCGTAGAGGATGTTGAGGCCGGCCGCCCCCGTCCATGAGGACCTTCGAGAACCGGGCGTTCCCGATGATGGGGTCAACCACCGCCGGCACCGGCCCGGTTGGGGACGCGGTTCGGGTGGTCCTCCCGCCGAAGGTGATAGCGTCTTCCGACCAATTGAGGAAGGACGGAGGCGCCCTCTCCGCGGCGAGGACCTTGTGCCGCTCCTTCTTGCACCGGTGGGTCGACATGTCGACGGTTGGCCCCCCAAAGATGAGGAACACATTTTCAACGGCGGGAAAGCCGCCTGCGTCACCATCGCCTCCGTCTTTCTTGGCCTCTGCCTCCTTCGCGGCGGCACGGCCATAAAATTTCTTGAGCATATCGCACTGCTCAAGGGTGTGGTTCACTGGGGTCTTGTGGTAGGGACATGGCTTTTTCAGTATGTCATCGAACACCCCCGGGCCTCGAGGGGCCGGTCGAGGGCCCCGTCGAGCGGGTCAACAAAGAAGAGCCTCGCCGTTGCCGCCGTCGCGCCCCGCTCGCGCGCCTCGCGCGCGGCTTCTTCCCCTTCTTGCCCCGCTTGTCGTTGCGGTGGGGCTCCTTGGACTTGCTCGCCCTCCACGGGCGCGTCCTCCGAGCGTTTGCCCTTCTTGCCGTTGAAGATCGCCCCCACGGCCTCTTCTCCGAGGCGAAGCCGGTGGCGATGTCGAACGCCTCGTTGGAGTCCGCGGGCGGGCCGCGTCCCGCCCTCCCGCACGAGGTCCCGCACGTGGTGCCCTCGAGGAAGGCATGCACGATTTCGGATCGCGCCACGCCGGGGAGCTCCGTGCGGCCGCTTGGAGAAGCGCCGCATGAAGTCCCGCGAGCCGACTCGCCGGCTTCCGTGTGCGGGAGCGCAGTCCCCGGGAATTCCCGTGGCGCACATACGTGCCCCGGAAGTTGCCCACGAACATGTGGACCAGTCGTCCCGAGCTTCTGGATTTGGCTCGCGAGCGGTGTGCTCGAGCCATGTCCGGCCGCGTCGCCGAGGTGCGGGGGCAAGTTGCGGATGATGACCTCGTCGCCGGTGGCCCCGCCCACCGACAAGCCAAGCGGTAGTCGTTAAGCCACACGCGGGGGTCCGTCTCCCCGTTGTACTTGACGATGGTCGAGGGTTGGCGGAAGCGTTGGGGGAACGCCGCGCGCGCGGATCTCCCGCCGAACACACGGGTGCTCGGGGGGCTCCCGGCGTCGGGGAGCGGTCCTCGCCGCTGTCGTAGCGTCCACCCCGTCGAGGGTGGTAGCCCCTTGCTGCTCGTGCGTCCGCCCCGCTCGTGCGCCTGGCGTTGATGACGTTGCGGGCGTCGCCATCCGGCCGCCCGCGTGCGTCAAGGAGCCGTTCCTTGGCCGGCGTGCGTCCTTGGTCGGCGGGTTGCCCCCGCCGGTCCCCCGCGTGCACCGAGGGTTCGCCCCCCGGTGCGGCTTCGTCGCCCGCGCGCGTCTCCCTATTGGCGGATGCGCGAGGCCGAGCTTTCGGCCCGCCGGACGGCCGCTTGCTCGATGAGAGTTTGCACCTCGCGGTGCGGGTCTCGAGCCTCGGGGGTCGAAGGTGCCGGCATGGCCCGCGGCGGCGCCGCGGCGGCGATGAGCTTTGGCTCGCCCGCGGGGCGCGTCCGCGTTGTCGACGTTGGGGGGGGTGTTGATGCGGTCGCGGACTGTCGGCCCGCGCTCCCCGCGCGCGTTCGCCGCGCGCGGAGGCTTCCCCCGCCATTGAGGCGCGGAGCGTACGCACCGTCCGTATTCCTCCGTCGGCTTGGCCTCGAGCTCGCGGGCTTGGGCCGCCGCGCGTCGGCGTCGGCCCCGGCGAGATCGCTTGGCCCCGCGGCCATGCGCGCGGCGATCCCCGGGGCGGGGGTGATCTCCCCGTCTCCGCGCCCACCGCGCCGGCCAGCCGTTGGCCGGGTCGTTGGTGATGACAAGATAGCACTCCCGCGCGGGGTCGTAGCTCCCGTGCTAGAGTCGTCGGAGCGACCAAACCGCAGTCCGTAGCGTCGAGGAAACGCCCGAACATGACCGGGTCCCGCACGCCGGGAGAAGTCCCCACTCCGCGTACCCGTGGCGGTTGGCGGGTGGCAACGCGTCGATGGAGCCCAGGGATGACTCGTCAGCCATTGAGGCACCGGGATCCCTGGCGACGAAGACGTGGCGGCCAGGCGGAACCCTGCACATCGTGGTGTTGACGTTGTTGTTGTAGGCCGAAGTGGCGCCACGCAACCCAATGGGAATGCGTGGGCCGGAGACCGCGCGTTGTCCCGCCGGGGGCGGTGGCGGTCGTCGTGACGGTGGGCGCGCCGCGTTGAGTGGCGCGCGCGCCCGCCGCCGCTCGGACCGCGCCCGGCGCGAACGCCGGCCCGCAGCGATGACGCGCGTCGTGGCGTCGACGGGCCCGCGCATCCGTGCCTCGCGGCGTCCGCGTCGTGGCGCGCGCGTGCGGCGGGGACCGGGCGGACCCGGCTCCGGCGCCGCGCGCGGAGCTCCTCACGATTGGTGAGGCGCATGAGATAGCCGTTCCCCGTGGCCCGAAAGTTCGTGTGCCCGAAGCGGATTTCGAACCCGGCTGGGAGGGGGTCCGAGCTACCCATGCAGTAGCGTGTACCACGGTACTCAGTGCGGATCACCATGGAGGGAGTTGACGGAATGACCTTAGGCGCTCAATTGCCCCACGGTGGGCGCCAACTGTCGGTGCGGAATATGGTCCCGACACTAACCCGTAGATAGCACCGTGGTCTATCCCTCAATGGTCGATGCTAAGTAACGAGTGACACAGAGGTTTTATCCCGGTTCCCGCCGAGGGGGCCGTACGTCCACAGAGGCGTGCTCGAGGCACTATATTACTTAGCACCGGGGTGCCCGTAGTGGGGCGGCTACAAGCAAGGCGGGAGAGGAAGCCCGGCTTCCAAGTCCCCGGAGGAGTGGTTGAAGATATTGTGGGAGAATGAGTACGTGGTGTGTGGAGTGTTCTTGTTTCGTATGCGGCCGAGTCCCCCCCCCCCCCCCCCCCGCGGCGGGGGTTCCCCCCCCCTTTTATAGATCAAGGGGGAGGCGGATTACATGCGCGCCGCGCTATCTAGCTACGTGGGGAAGCACGACGTGCTATGTCGTAGAGTGGGCGGCCGTCGGACGATCTTCGCGGCGATCTGGCCATGATGGCCTACCTTGTACCCGAACGGTGGCGGTTCGAGGGTAGAAGGGCGGCGGATGGTGGCGATGTCCTCTCGATAGGCTCGAGGGAGGTGTCGACGTTGGCCCCGCACGGGGCACGGGGAGTAGGTAAAACGGCGTCCCTTCCCAACGCGCCTCACGGTCTTCGGGGTTGTTGCTACGGCGCCCGGCGTGCGCGCGCGCGCGCGGGGACGGCGGCCATGCGTTGCGAGTGGCGGGATGGCGATCCACCCGCCTAGCGCCTCCACCTAACCCCCGTAGGGTCACGAGAAAGTGAATCGAGGGTGCGCCCGGCCCCCTTCGAGGGCTCGGCGCGTTAGCCGTACGGAGCGGGCGCGCGGTGTCACGGGACCG
The DNA here is from genome assembly GCA_947561735.1 of Cenchrus americanus. Classification (NCBI taxonomy): domain Eukaryota; kingdom Viridiplantae; phylum Streptophyta; class Magnoliopsida; order Poales; family Poaceae; genus Cenchrus; species Cenchrus americanus. The sequence goes on along the minus strand of OX387242.1, from coordinate 36,992,641 downwards.
ACACCGGCCGCTCGCCGCACGGTCCCTCCCCACGGGGGTGGGGATGGGCTCCTCCCCGGGGAGTTGGTGTGGCGGCACCGGGGCGCGAGCCCCGGCGCATGATGGCGCCACCCCGCCGGTGTCGGGCGTTAAATGCCCATGTACGGGGGGGGCGGCGCACGCGTGAGGGGCGCCATCGAGCGTGGCGGACCCCGCCGAGGGCGGGACGTACCCTCGAGCGAGGCGGAACCCGCTCGAGGGGGGAGCGAGCCCTCGAGAGGGCGGCGCCCGCTCGAGGGAAGCGCCGCCCCCTCGAACGGGGCGGAGCCCGCCCGAGGGGGGTGCGCGTCCTCGAGCGAGGCGGAGCTCGCTCAAGGGGATCTAAGAGGGCCGCCTCGACGGGCCGTCGGGGTCCCTACGGCGTGGGCCGTTACCTGCATGGTTAGGCACCTGCATGGTTAGGCTAAGCGTGTTCTGGTTTTGTTGTGGGTTTTAAGCGAGGATTTCCCCATTGTTTAAGGGGACCCCTAGGGCTGTCCCTGACAGTAGCCCCCGAGCATCTGTGGGTTTGCCATTGAGGCTCCCGCAGATGTTGGAACCTACTGATAGGACGTTCTTCCCTCCTTGTTTTGTGAACGCATTCCGTGGGGCCGCGTCGGCGGACCCGCGGGTCTAGCCGGCCCGAAGCCCCGGGCAGAGTGTGGGTGCTCCTGCAGGGGTTAACCGCGAGAACTGGTCAGAGGGCGTGGCACATGTTCCAACCGGCATCGGCGGTGTCTCAGCCCGGCTTCGGTGGTGCGCGCGCTGCTGGCACTGTCTCCGGCGGGTACAATTTCAAGGAGGTGTAGCCGTGCGTCAAGCCCCCCGAGCCTTGGCCCGTTCGAGGCGATCGGGTAGAGCTTTACGACTTGTTTTCTTACGCGCCCTCGCCGTCCCCCTCCGCGGGACGGAGGGTGAGGTTTCCGCAACCCCCATCGAGCGGGTCGCGGATTGCGGATTCCTCGTCGAGCCGCCGGCGGGTGGTTCGAGTGGACGCCCATGCCCCGTTCGATAAGGGTAGGCCGCGCGGTCGGAGACACGTCCATGGAAGCGCTTGCGTGGGTTTGCTAGGTGGGGCTCGGTCCCGTTCGATAGGGACCGAGGGCGCGGAAGCTCTCCCTCGGTGGGATCCCCCGCTAGCCGCCCTCGCCGGCTCTCGAACACGACATGTGGGGCACCCTCGAGCCGGCGGGCTCGAGGAACGGCTCAAATGCGCGTGCCCTCGTCGTCCCTAACTCGCGATCCGTGGCGCCCGTTCAAACCCGTCGAGGGTCGGGCTTCGAACCCTCGATCGGTAGGGCCGTGCGGGGCCGTGGCCCGGGCGGCCCCGTCTTTGCGTTTGCGGCCGTCGAGGGGTCTGGGCGAGCCAGCCCTCGAGGCGCCGGTTGGTAGCACGGCGCGGCATGGGTGCTTGCGGTGCCCGCTTTACTTCAAGCGGTGCCCCGGGCGACCCTCTCACGCGCGCGTGCCCTCTTTAGAGGCCCCGGAGCCCGCCCGAGGGGGTGCGCGTCCTCGAGCGAGGCGGAGCCTGCTCGAGGGGATCTCTAAGAGGGCCGCCTCGACGGGCCGTCGGGGTCCCTGCGGCGTGGGCCGTTACCTGCATGGTTAGGCACCTGCATGGTTAGGCTAAGCGTGTTCTGGTTTTGTTGCGGGTTTTAAGCGAGGATTTCCCCATTGTTTAAGGGGATCCCTAGGGCTGTCCCCGACACATAGCTAGCTCTTGTATGAGATCATCCAAATCTCTTGATAGATCAAAAACACTCGTGTTCCTAGAGCCGTACCTTGTTCTCTCTTTAAGCTTTTCATGCTTGGTGTATTGTTTTGTTTATTGTATGTATTCTTGTGTGCTCGTAGACATCATACCGAGTTTCAAATGAGCGGAGACGGTTGGAGTGGATCAAGAGCAAGTGTTTGAAGAAGAAGAAGAAGAACACCAGTGTTTAAGCAAGGAAGGCAAGTGGTCTTCTCCTTCTGCATATTCCTCTTTGTCCTGAATAATTGCATGATAACTAAAAGTTACTTTTAATTGTTGTATTGCATAAATTTGATGGGAAATCACCTTTTTAAGGACATGGCTAGATTTTACCCCTCTACCTTGAATAACCCGGTTTTAATGAAATGTTTTGGGATAGATTGCTTAGTTGCTTAACTTGGGATGGTTAAAAAGAATTTTATAAAATGTTGATCATGATAACTTTGGTGATGTGTGTGTGCGCGCGCGCTTAATTACAAGACAATATGATTTAATTGGAACATGGAGAACCACCCAGGAAAACAGTGCAACCACAGTCCATATGGCTCTGGCTTAGCCAATTAATTAGGTGTGTGGAACTTTCTGATAGCCTTATCCGAAAGAAGCAGAGGGGGTAAGAGTTTAAGGGGTATAGCCCGGTCCTCTTGGCCGCAACCTTTGCTAAGGTGTTGTCCACTAGGGAGGGTTATGGTCCGCTCTGCTACTGTAACTATGCGGGTTGTTGGTCTTCTACGTATCTTTGTAAAGGCTTTGTAGCGTCCCTATGCAATCACACCTCGGAAGGGTGGTATGATGCTTGGACAGCATCGCATGGTTGGGTTCAAAGTTGTTCGGAACTTTTACGCGAGCTGTGGTGAAAGTGTACAACCTCTGCAGAGTTAAAACTGATCGATCAGCCGTGCTCACGGTCAAGAGAGGCCTGGACCCTCACATGATAATCAAACATAAAGATGGAATTAAATCGTGGTTTTCATATGGTTTTGAAATGAGATGCTTTCCTAAATGCTTAAGTGGGTTGGTATGAACTTACATCTAGTAACTAGGTGCTTGCTAATAAACTTTGACCAACATTAAAAATGCTAACCGCTGCAAAACATTAACCTATCCTTGATAGCTTTGCATCTTCCCCCACTTGCTGAGCTCCAACCATAAGTGTGGTTACCCTTGCTTACCCGCTGTTCAGAGGATAAGACTGGAGAAGAGTACTTCAGCGACTACGAAGAGTTTTGAGGCTTGCGTGCCCCCAGTCATGTGCATGTGGAAGCTGAAGACGTAGATGCTTCGTCTAGTTACCGTTTGTTCGTTTTAAAGACCTTCGAGTCTAACGTCTGAGTGTAATAAAGAGATAATGTAATGGTTTACCTCTTGTACGTTTTTATTGTTGTTTACTGAAATTTCACTCATGACGTCTATCATATGTGTGTAAACTTGATCCTAGCGCACATATGAGATGCATTTGGTTTTCTTCGGAAAATCAGGTGTGACTGTGGTGTGTTGCATGCGGTGTGCTTCAATGCAAAATGCTGGGAGTGGAAAGATTAAATTAAAAGATGATTTAACGATTTGCTTAGTTCCAATACCTTCGGCATGGAGACTGCTGACGTGGCTTCACTAGGATTGAGAGAAATCATGTAGTGGGGATCACTCATATAGTTTTGTATGATGATGGGCATGACATTAATGCATTCTTCAGAGTCCTACTACTTCTTAACTCAAAATTGTATAGAATTATAGTTTGACTCTTATAGGATCTAATTTTTAAATTTGCTAAGCTAAATTGAAGGGTCCATTATCATTGTGTCACACCCTGAAATTTCCAATTTCAGGATGTGAATAGAAAGAATAATTAAATAACAATTTTCTCATAATTTTAAAATTTTTCCAACATTTATTTTCTTTACAGGGAATATAGTATAGGAAAAAAAATCCTTTGATTGATTTTCTAAATTAAATAAAAGTTGAGAGTGTTGCATTCATGCCGATGCATCTAGTGGTTCTTGAGTGCAAAAGGTTTCAAAAATGCGTTTAGGAGCTGTCCTAACCCTTCCGAGAATTTTCCGAATTTTCTCGGAATTTATTCTCATATTCTCCTAGCATTTTCTATTTATTAGAAGGCTCTAAAATCTTTTTCATGAGCACCAAATGCTTTATTTGGGTTGTTCATGTCTTAATCTATCTCTAGGAATTTTCCTGGAATTTTTGTGATTTTTCGGGTATTTTTCGTGACTTTATAGATTTATCTAGATAATTCTGGATTTATCTTTGCACAGGAAAAATATTTCAAAAAAAAAACTTCCTATCTACCCGGGCCGAGCCCGTGGGCTCGACCCGCGCCTGCCCGGCCCGCCCGCGCCGGCCCGGCCGCCGGCCCGGCGGGGGCCCATCCGGCCACCGCCCATGGCCGCCGCCGGTGCACGCACGGCCGCGCGCCCCTATAAAGGGCGCCGCCCCAGCCCCCGCCGCGCGCCGCCCCGCCGCATGCCCTAGTGCCTCGCGCCGCGCCCGCCGCTAGCCGCGCCGCCGCTGCTAGCCGCGCCGCCGCCCGCAAGCGCCGACCGAGCAAGCCGCCGGCGTTGACCGCAAAAATTCGGCCGATTCCGTCGTCCTCCGCCCGAGGTGAGCCCCCCATCGTGTTCGTCTCGATCCCCTCTATCCGTTTTGTGCCCAAGCTCAGCTCCTCGTTGCCCGTATCGCCGGCGCCGCCACCCCCAAGGCCGCCGCCCCTCCCTGTGCGCCCCTGTCCAGAGGAGGAAGAAGACCAAGGCCGGTTTGCAGATAACCCCCTACCTTTTCCTGTAATGAGTAGATCTTTTCTTATGTCTTGTAAATCTTGCGTAAAAACCTCTAGATGTTTTAGATCTTCACAACCAGATCCACCTGAGCCCTTTTACAGATCTAACCCCGATCTTTAACCTTTTCCCGAGCACTATTTGGTGTGTCTTGCAAATCTTCTTTGCTAGCCCCTGAAATCTACGGTTAATCGCGACTAGGTCCCTGCAATCTTGTTTTGCTCACCAAATCTTCGTTTTAGCTCCGATTTAATCCGTTCAAGTTGCGTTAGGTCCATAATAATGTAAACCACGCGTTAGTGATGAGTTTTCACCATGTTTTGTTTCTGAAAATAAAATTAATAATAATTTTGATTAATGACTAGTTATGCATGCTTTTTATAAATAAAATTTATACAGATCTATATATCGTTTTTCATAAGCAAATTTAATTTGATTAATGTTTCTATCACCTGTTTTTATACATAAAAGATTAGATCTTTATCTCGGTTTTCGTAAACCAAATGTGAATTTGTTTAATAGTTATTAATCTTTTCTAATTAAAATTTGATTAGGCTTTTACATCGGCTTTTATAATAAATATTAATTCGATTAATGCCAATACCATAATGTTTTTAACCATAATATGATCTACTCGAATTACAAAGTTCCGTTTAGATTGTCCATATAGTTTAGTTTTTCAAAATTAAATGTTTAATCGGTTTAATCAATATATGAATCTTTATTAATAAAATTTGACTAGTTCTTTACACCGGTTTCATAAATAAAGTTTAATATTGCATTAATGTCAACATAGGGTATTTTATTTCGGAAATATCCTTTATATTTGTTTTGTTAATTAAAATGAACCTAGCTCATCGCCTTGTTTTCTCATATATGCAAAACGTTTGTTAGACGTTCTTTCTCGCCTTTATCTAAGTGTGATCTTTCCGGTCCTTGCTCAATTTTTCACAACCATCTCTTTAAAGCTAATCGAGCCTTTCCAAGTACCCTTTACGTTCTTTAGTGATCCATCTAATCAAGTCTATCCTTTAGTGCGTTCTTTTAAAGTTTTCTTTTGATTGGTGCTTGTTTCTTAGTATATGTGTTTGTTTGCTTTGTGTATGTTTGTGCCCGATGATTGATGCGCTTAGAGTGAACGCCGTTCGAGAAGTTTGGAAGAGCTTGAAGTTGAAGATATTCTGAGCAACTACTCTTTGGTTAAAGGCAAGTGTGTCCTTGATCTTTTGTCCTAAGAACTATATTTAATCACTCATTGCATTGCTTGCATTAATTTTGATGGGTTCCTATTAAGGATTACCTAGTCTTTGATTGTCATTCCTTGTTAACCTGGGTTTACATTTATGTTGGGTAGCTATGCTTAGTTGCTATACCTGGGTTATGGTGGTTTTAATGAACATTATTGATGAATCATGTTATACCTTTATGCTATATCTTTGGATGTTAATACAAGACCATATGTTTAATCGGAACATGGAGAACCACCCAGGACAACAGTGCAACCACAAGGACTATATGGCTCTGGTCTTGGCCGATTAATTAGGGAAGTCTTTGTGTGGTTATTACTCGCATAGTAGGTTGGGGACGGAGGAGTGCTTTTATGGCTACTTCTATTCGGAGTGGTCTTGGAACGGAAGTACTCTATGGCTGACCGTCCGTAATAGAAGTGTGGTACGAAAGATAGCCTCTATGACATACTACTATGGACTAATACGCACGGGAGGACTCTTTGTAAAGGCCTCGTAGCGTCCCTATGCAATCACACCTCGGAAGTGTGGTAAGATGCCCGCGCAGCATCGCATGGTTGGGTTTAAAGTTCTTCGGGACTTTTACGCGACTTGTGGGTAAAGATGTACAACCTCTGCAGAGTGTAAAACTAATCGATTAGCCGTGCTCACGGTCAAGAGCGGCCTGGACCCTCACATGATAATTGAACTTGAAGATGGACTTAAATCGCTCTCTCTCTCTCTCTGGTTATGCTTGCCATGTGCTTATGGCGTATCTCTTATCTTATGCTTAATGTGGGTTGGTATAAACTTATACTTTATTAGTAATCAGGTGCTAATAAAACTTGACCAACTAAAATTGCTTAAATGCTTATAGCCCAGTCCACTATAAAGCCTTTGCATTCATCCTTTTCCCCACACTTGCCGAGTACGACAAGTGCTCACCCTTGCTATAACCATTGTTGCTCGTAAAGAGGATGCTACTTTGAAGTCTTGTGAAGACGTTGCTGGTGCTAGGCGTACGCAACCCCCAGTCGATTGCCTGTGATGTTTGGAGCCTTCGTTTCCAGGATAAAGCGTAAATCTCTGATAATCTTTCTTTTTCATACGTGATCTCGTTTCGTATTCACTTTTATGTCACTATATGCATGAAACTTGATCCCGGCATGCATATAGGTTTGCACTTGGTTTTCTTCGGAAAGTCGGGTGTGAGTGGTATCGTAGCCGTATCGACTGTAGGACGTAAGCCTAGTTAGTATTGGTCGTTTCATAATGCCTCTTTTGTTCTACAATCCCTCCTTACCTTATCCTTGACCTCTCTGATGAATGATCTCACATCTTAACCATCTTCTTATCTTCATACCATGAATTCTTGTATATTTATCTTCACTCTCCTTGAACATCTCTTCGACCTCGCCTACTCATTCCCTCAAGCAATAAACACCCCCTTGATTTATTGGTGGAATTGTTACCCTAAACATTCCATCTATTCGCGCAACTCTCTGACACATCAGCGCTTTTTCAATTTTATCTCGAGCTACAAAACTCCGATTGGCATGAAACCAGTTGGGTTAGTTCCTAAATTTGATAAGTGAATTTATATCAAAAATTAAGCCCTATCCAGTGCATGTTCCAGGAGCTATGCCCGAAACATTGGAGCTATCAGAAACTGTAAACTCTGCTGACCTAGTTATCTTCATTATTTTATAGGGATAATTTGAACCATGCCATTATGATTTGCTAAATTGGAGATATGCCATCCCGACCCACATGTCGGTGATCGTGGTGGCACCCACCGTCGGTGAGATACCAATGGCATATTTCCAAACTCGTGAAAATTATAATGGCATATTTCCATCTAACCCTATTTTATATCTCGGGCTATGGACCTCCGATTGAGGTAAATCCAATTGGAGTAGTTCAGGAATTTCATCAGCTTCATTCTGTCCAAAAATTCAGCAGTATTCGTGTTGTATCCAGGGAGATACCTACGAATTAGTGGAGCATTCAGAATCTGCCAACACTGCTGACATAGCCATCTTGTTTAATTCATATCTCGAGTTCTGAACCTCCGATTGAGGTGATTCCAGTTGGGTTGAACTCATAATTTCGTACTCCTTGATCTGGGAAAAATCCATTATTTATGGAGATCCCTGCTGGGAGCTATATCTGATCTATTAGGAGGATACCCCCGACTTCATTAACAACGTGTAGTGTCGTTCCCTTAGCTATGCCTTGATCGGTGGAATTGTGTGTTTGCATGATGATGCTTGGTTTTATGGACTTGATTGATTCGCTTCTTTGATGTGAGTGTTGGTGTATTGTGGGTCTTACATCCGCAATAACATCAGTTGCTTAGTTGGGTTCTTCTTTTGTACCTCCCACCTCCTTGATTCTTCCTCCACTCGTTTTGCACTACTCTTGTTCCCTTCTGATAATATCTTTACCTACCAACCAGATGGAAAACCAAGAAGGAGGAAACCAAGGAGAAAGCTACGAGAACGGTGATGATTATGGATACAACCAAGATGCGCTGTCATATCCACCCTCAGATGATAAGTATGCAGAGTTCATGAAGGCCGAGCCGCCAATGTTCTCCAAGTACCACATATCCCTTAGAAGCCGAAGACCGGATCAAGACAATTGAAGAGAAGCTAGATGTGGTACAATGCAATGATGGAGAGAAAGCTTTGTATGCATCTTGGCAACTTACGAGAGCGACTTAGAGTGGTGGAATTCTTACATCAATGGACATCAGCAACCTGAGAGTATTGTGTGGAAGGAATTCAAAGACAACTTTATCCTACACCATACTCCTGTGAGTGCGATGAAGCTCAAGAGGAAAGAGTTCCTTAACTTAAAGCAAGGACAGATGACGGAAGCGAGTACGGGGATAAGTTTATTCGATTATCTCTATATGCCCCAAGATCGGGCTGAGAGTGATAAGAAGAAACGAGAGCATTTCATCAAAGGGTTGAATGAAGATCTTCAAAGTATACTAAGCCTACACGAATACTCCAGTCTACAAGATTTAATCAACAAAGCCGTTGGGCTAGAAAGCAAGCTACAGGAGATCATGAGTAAGAAGAGAAAAAGGGAATATCCAGGGGAAGCTAATAACAATTCTCACCTACATCATATGTCTCAAGCCCAAGGTTTTTCTGAAGATCACAATGAAGATGCATATCTAGAATATCCTCATGGTGTCACAATACCAGTGATTTATGAGACACCACAGAATCGTCGGAACATTAGGGAAAGTAAAGCTTGTTTCTATTGCAAAGCTGGTGGACACTTTATCAACAGGTGCCCGAAGAAGTTTCTAGATCGTCATTTTAAGAGAGAATGGCGACAACGACACAAGCAAGACAAGACCCCCGATACCTAAGGATTTTAATATAAGTTAGGCTGTGGAAAGATTTCTGTAATATGAAAGGAAGAATATTGTTGAAGGATATGAAAAGAGTTTGAAATAAACCCTTGTCTCTTGCTAGCCTTTTTCGAATCTCGGGACGAGATTCCTTTTAAGGGGGGTAGATTTGTCACACCCTGAAATTTCCAATTTCAGGATGTGAATAGAAAGAATAATTAAATAAAGATTTTCTCACAATTTTAAAATTTTTCCAACATTCATTTTCTTTACGGGGAATATAGTATAGGAAAAAAATCCTTTGTTTGATTTTCTAAATTAAATAAAAGTTGAGAGCGTTGCATTCATGCCGTTGCATCTAGTGGTTCTTGAGTGCAAAAGGTTTCAAAAATGCGTTTAGGAGCTGTCCTAACCCTTCCGAGAATTTTCCGGAATTTTTCGGAATTTATTCTCATATTCTCCTAGCATTTTCTATTTATTAGAAGGCTCTAAAATCTTTTTCATGAGCACCAAATGCTTTATTTGGGTTGTTCATGTCTTAATCTATCTCTAGGAATTTTCCTGGAATTTTTGTGATTTTTCGGGTATTTTTCGTGACTTTATAGATTTATCTAGATAATTCTGGATTTATCTTTGCACAGGAAAAATATTTCAAAAAAAAAAACTTCCTATCTACCCGGGCCGAGCCCGTGGGCTCGACCCGCGCCCTGCCCGGCCGCCGGCCCGGCGGGGCCCATCCGGCCACCGGCCATGGCCGCCGCCAGCACGCACGGCGCGCGCCCCTATAAAGGGCGCCGCCCTAGCCCCCTCGCCGCGCGCCGCCCGCCGCATGCCCTAGCGCCGCGCCGCGCGCCCGCCGCTAGCCGCGCCGCCGCCGCTAGCCGCGCCGCCGCCCCGCAAGCGCCGGACCGAGCAAGCCGCCGGCGTTGACCGCAAAAATCCGGCCGATTCCGTCGTCCTCCGCCCGAGGTGAGCCCCCCATCGTGTTCGTCTCGATCCCCTCTATCCGTTTTGTGCCCAAGCTCAGCTCCTCGTTGCCCGTATCGCCGGCGCCGCCACCCCCAAGGCCGCCGCCCCTCCCTGTGCGCCCCGTCCGGAGGAGGAAGAAGACCAAGGCCGGTTTGCAGATAACCCCCTACCTTTTCCTGTAATGAGTAGATCTTTTCTTATGTCTTGTAAATCTTGCGTAAAAACCTCTAGATGTTTTAGATCTTCACAACCGGATCCACCCGAGCCCTTTTACAGATCTAACCCCGATCTTTAACCTTTTCCCGAGCACTAGTTGGTGTGTCTTGCAAATCTTCTTTGCTAGCCCCCGAAATCTACGGTTAATCGCGACTAGGTCCCTGCAATCTTGTTTTGCTCACCAAATCTTCGTTTTAGCTCCGATTTAATCCGTTCAAGTTGCGTTAGGTCCATAATAATGTAAACCACGCGTTAGTGATGAGTTTTCACCATGTTTTGTTTCTGAAAATAAAATTAATAATAATTTTGATTAATGACTAGTTATGCATGCCTTTTATAAATAAAAGCTATATAGATCTATATATCGTTTTTCATAAGCAAATTTAATTTGATTAATATTTCTATCACCTGTTTTTATACATAAAAGTTAATTAGATCTTTATCTCGGTTTCCGTAAACCAAATGTGAATTTGTTTAATAGTTAATTAATCTTTTCTAATTAAAATTTGATTAGGCTTTTACATCGGCTTTTATAATAAATATTAATTTGATTAATGCCAATACCATAATGTTTTTAATAATAATATGATCTACTCGAATTACAAAGTTTCGTTTAGATTGTTCATATAGTTTAATTTTTCTAAATTAAATGTTTAATTGGTTTAATCAATATATGAATCTTTATTAATAAAACTTGACTAGTTCTTTACACCGGTTTCATAAATAAAGTTTAATATTGCATTAATGTCAACATAGGGTATTTTATTTCGGAAATATCCTTTATATTTGTTTTGTTAATTAAAATGAACCTAGCTCATCGCCTTGTTTTCTCATATATGCAAAACGTTTGTTAGACGTTCTTTCTCAGCTTTATCTAAGTGTGATCTTTCCGGTCCTTGCTCAATTTTCCACAACCATCTCTTTAAAGCTAACCAAGCCTTTCCAAGCACCCTTTGCGTTCTTTAGTGATCCATCTAATCAAGTTTATCCTTTAGTGCGTTCTTTTAAAGTTTTCTTTTGATTGGTGCTTGTTTCTTAGTATATGTGTTTGTTTGCTTTGTGTATGTTTGTGCCCGATGATTGATGCGCTTAGAGTGAACGCCGTTCGAGAAGTTTGGAAGAGATTGAAGTTGAAGATATTTCGAGCAACGACATTACTTTGGTTAAAGGCAAGTGTGTCCTTGATCTTTTGTCCTAAGAATTATATTTAAACACTCATTGCATTGCTTGCATTAATTTTGATGGGTTCCTATTAAGGATTGCCTAGTCTTTGATTGTCATTCCTTGTTAACCTGGGTTTACATTTATGTTGGGTAGCTATGCTTAGTTGCTATACCTGGGTTATGGTGGTTTTAATGAACATTAATGATGAATCATGTTATACCTTTTATGCTATATCTTTGGATGCTTAATACAAGACCATATGTTTAATCGGAACATGGAGAACCACCCGGGACAACGGTGCAACCACAAGGACTATATTGCTCGGTCTTGGCCGATTAATTAGGGAAGTCTTTGTGTGGTTATTACTCGCATAGTAGGTTGGGGACGGAGGAGTGCTTTTATGGCTACTTCTATTTCGGAGTGGTCTTGGAACGGAAGTACTCTATGGCCGACCGTCCGTAATAGAAGTGTGGTACGAAAGATAGCCTCTATGACATACTACTATGGACTAATACGCACGGGAGGACTCTTTGTAAAGGCCTCGTAGCGTCCCTATGCAATCACACCTCGGAAGTGTGGTAAGATGCCCGCGCAGCATCGCATGGTTGGGTTTAAAGTTCTTCGGGACTTTTACGCGACTTGTGGGTAAAGATGTACAACCTCTCGCGAGTGTAAAACTAATCGATTAGCCGTGCTCACGGTCAAGAGCGGCCTGGACCCTCACATGATAATTGAACTTGAAGATGGACTTAAATCGCTCTCTCTCTGGTTATGCTTGCCATGTGCTTATGGCGTATCTCTTATCTTATGCTTAATGTGGGTTGGTATAAACTTATACTTTATTAGTAATCAGGTGCTAATAAAACTTGACCAACTAAAATTGCTTAAATGCTTATAGCCCAGTCCACTATAAAGCCTTTGCATTCATCCTTTTCCCCACACTTGCTGAGTACGACAAGTGCTCACCCTTGCTATAAACATTGTTGCTCAGAAAGAGGATGCTACTTTGAAGTCTTGTGAAGATGTTGCTGGTGCTAGGCGTACGCAACCCCCGTCGATTGCCCGTGATGTTTGGAGCCTTCGTTTCCGGGATAAAGCGTAAATCTCTCGATAATCTTTCTTTTTCATACGTGATACTCGTTTCGTATTCACTTTTATGTCACTATATGCATGAAACTTGATCCCGGCATGCATATAGGTTTGCACTTGGTTTTCTTCGGAAAGTCGGGTGTGACACACTCGCTTGCTAGCTTAGTTTTTCCCTTTCCTTTGAGTAAGGTGTTTTGTTTGAATTCCATTCTTCGTAATTTTTCATTTTTACGTTTTATTGTTTGATTTTTTTTATTCATTCAATGTATTCTAGGCTTCATATATGTTTTTTTGATCATCAAGGTTGAATAAAATTCGTCACATCTAACATTTTTTATAAAGTTTTTGTCCCACCATCTATCTGTTAATTGTTCCTGGTGTATAAGTATTTATTTCAAGTGTATATAGTTTTATTACATGTATATAATTTTTGTTACGCGTGATTTGGTTCCCATTTTCAATATAATTTCTACAATTTTTCCATTTAAATATTCACGAATTTTTATGATTTATTTTAGGAAGAGGTCCATTTTTAGCCATCGAACTATTCTCAAAGTTTGGTTTTGACCATCGAACGGCAAAACCAAAAATCTTTGACCATCGAACTCTTAAATCCGTTCATTTTTGGCCATCCGGCGGTTTTGCAGGGTGCTTTTGCCAACGTGGCTGCCACGCGTCGGCAGGCCCCACATGTCAGTCCATCTCTCTCCTCTTTCTTCACTTCTCTTCTCTCCTCTCACTCTCTTCTATCTCTGCCACCTGCCCGGTCCAACCACTCGCGCCCAACCCTCGGAACGCTCCACCGCCTGCAAGCTCCGCGTCGCCTTCGAGCTCAAGCTCGCTGGCCCACAGGGAAGCGCGACGAGGGAGGGGGTAAGGAGGACAAGCTCCAAGCTCAGGAAGGAGGGAGGTGTCGCCGCCGCCAGGGAGCCATGTGTGCGAGCTCCCTGAGATCCGACCATCGAGCTCCACCGCGTCGCCAACCGGCGGGGCGAGCTCGAGCTCGAAGGCGCCGTGGGGAGCAGCGGCGCCGCCTTGCTCCCCGCCGCCTCCCAACTCCAACCCGGCGCAAAGCTCGACCGGCCCGGCCGACGCTGCGGATTCGGACTCGCCGCGCCGAGAGGAACAAAGCCGCGCTCGAGCCGCCGCCGCCCCCTAGCTCATCAATTCGTCGCCGATTCCGCCGTTCCGACACATCCCGAGCAGGGGAAGGGGCCGGCATGCCGGGCGGGAGGAGGCATGCTTGTGCTGCCTGCTGGCCTGCTCGCGCCGTCGTGCCCGTGGCGGAGATAAGGAGCATGAGGAGAAGTGGAGGGAGGCCATCGACACTGCCATTAGAGGTTGTCGTCGCCGCCGGTCGTCGGGATGGAGGAGCCGGCGCATATCGAGACCGACTCAAAGCATCGGGGGTTGGCCGCGGAGCCATGCTCCTCCGTCGTCGGCTGCGAATGGGAAGGGCGGGCGCAAGGAGCTCCACCGCGGGGCGAGCTCGAGCTGCGCCACGAGCCGCATCGTCGGGAGCGTGCCGGAGCTTCGCCAAGGGCCGCCGTAGCCGGCCGGCGAGCTCAAGCTCTGCTGCGGGCTGCGCTGCTGAGCGAGCGAACTGGAGCTCCCCCACGGGCTAACACCGCCAGTCGGGCGAGGTCAAGCTCCCCCGTCGCCGGGAAGCGCAGGGGCAACCGGACTACCGGAGGTCCGGGATGGCCGTCGGTAGTTGGAGGATAGAGGATAGAGGGGAGAGAGAGGGGAAGGAGAGGATAGGAGAGGGTCTGACATGTGGGCCCACCACCACGTGGCAGCCACGTCAGCAAAACCGCCTTGCAAAACCACTGGATGGCCAAAAGTGAACGGTTTTAAGAGTTCAATGGCTAAAGATTTCTGGTTTTGCCGTTCGAAGGTCAAAACCAAACTTTGAGAATAGTTCAATGGCCAAAAATGGACTTCTTCCTTTATTTTATGGGTAAATTCTTTTGTTCGCTGCTCATCACTCATATTATCTATTTGATGTGCACATATTTTTTTTTCTATTAGTTTTACAACTTTCTTCCATGTATATATCTTTTTATTCCATGGGTCATATGTTTTCTTCATTTCCATGAATATATATTTTTTCCACAAATTCATGATTTGGTCTATGTTTTTTTATTTTGTGTGTTCGTCCCGCCGATTCTCTATTAGAAGTCATTTTGGACAAGGTTTGAGTCAAACATTGGGAATATAAATCATAAATAACTTTTAAGTCGTTAAATTTGAAAATGTGAAAATCATATAAATGAAAAATACTTTCATAAGAATATACATATATAACTTTCCAATAAAAATGTTTATAGAAAGAGAAGTCAAAGTTGTGTTTTGGTGACCGTGTCGCTATCTTAAGCGACTTCTAGTATGAGACTGGAGGGAGTATGATTTATTTTTACAAGTATTTTCTCGTTCTATTGAATAATTATTTATCCTTAACATTTTCCCTTAAAAAAAGTAATTTACCATTTTAGCGGAACAACTATCCTAACCTTAGACATTTCTCCTGAAGATATAATATTTATTCATGATTCCTTAAAAAATATTCCTAAAAACAGATATATTGATATATGTTGATATGTGAACGGAGGAAGTATTCCACATTCGTAAATAAAATGTTTTAAGACAATATTATTTAAATATGGTTATGTGTGGTCTTATCCATTAGATCTTGTACTATAAATATAATGGGGCAAGCCGAATTAAATTTGGATTTTCGATTTTTAACAATTGATGTTAAATGACATCATCAGTCTGTTTTTGCACATGCATGTAAGTAGTCGTCGCCTTGTTTTTTTTACAGTTAACGGCAGCGGCGCTCGGCAAAAAAGGTGGGATAGCTGGCGATGTTGGTGTGCGTCCCACCAGACTGACAACAAGAATAAATTATGCGTACGAATGTCGGATAAGAGGCACAAAACGGTAAACATTCAGCATCACCAGGAAATATATTCTTGCTCTATTATATTTGATTATTTACCGTCAGTGTACAATTCGAGACTGCCGTGATACTATTATTCCAGACGCTGCAGACGCTATACATACTGCACATTATCTGAGATTCTGGTACTGCCAGAACATGAAGTCATGGCGATAATCCTGTAAACGTGCATCCTCTGCAACACTGCAACGGTGCAACAATCCCAGTCCATGACGAGATGGCAAGGTAATAACTACACGTAGTTCATTCGTTTGGGGAGGTTAATGCCAGCTCGCTCAAGGAGGTCATTCGCTCTTTTCACAGCTGAAGAAATTACCTCCTCCTGGACCAGGGAGGAGAAACAGAGGTATATAGTTGTAAGCTATCTTTCTTATCTACAAAGTACAGGCGAAGTGTGCGCAGTCACAAGAAGATAAGGAACACTTAATTTTTAGCCGATAAAAAATGGCTACCATTTCAAGTTTCTGATATTTAGAAATCTGAGCTTGCCCAGTACATGATTTTCCTTCCTGCATTGCTTTTCCTAACGTTTACAGCAGTTCTACCCATGCAAACCAGAGTATTTTCAATGCCTAGTGACCAAGTATAATTGTCTTTCCAATTATCACTATCATCAGAAGTTGCAACTTTAGCTATGAACTATAAATGAGACAATTTACAGTGTCCATCATTTTTAGAGTGACAATGGGCTATAGTATTTATTCTATGTACCTTTTCATTTCAATGTTTGAAATACAAGCAAACAGTAAATTACCTCATCGATACTCATGATTTTATGATCCTTCATAATCCACTGACCATTGCACATAACAGACTCAATATTCTCTGTCCTCATGCAATAGACAATGTTGGCAATGCTGTGGATTAAGGAGACGGTAAGTGTCATGCCAAATAGCCAATGACAGAAGAGCACAGCAGTATGACTAGATGACTAACTTTGAATATATCAGGTAACAAGAAGAGTTGCTAAATGAAACAAAAACAAACTATTATATAACTACAGTACCAGAGCCAAAACATTAACATAAAAACAAAACATTAACATAAAAAGCCCAGTGCTAAACCAATCTTAGAAACAGTATAAATTCAAACATTTGAGAAATAAATAAATCATAGTAGTGCACACCTGTCATGTAAGGGGACCATGGACCATTTAAATGGATTCACGACAACCAAGTCTGCCTGCACAAGCAAAGCAAGGCACTCGCATGTGTCAATTAAACTAGATGAATCAAGAGTAAAAATGCATCTGAGCACTAGGAAAAACAAGCTTATCAACCCACTATTGACTTGAAACAAAGAAAAATTTACGACAAAAACAGCATATTGAAAGAATGGGCGTGGTTTTAGGGTGGCGAAAATGAAGAGATCTATCAACCTCCAAAATATACAGCCATGGTTTGTTAGAGTTAATCTTGTTTTAAGTATTTGTGAGTTTCAGTTGTGTCTAGACAGTGGTGTGTGTCGAGATTAGTTGTTGAGTCCATGGACCGGTGAGCAGGTCAGTAGGTGCATGCATAAGTTAGTTTGATCAGAGTGCATGCCGGCAGTCCGCAGGTGTACGCTGGCTTGATGTTGTGGTCAAGTCGAGTGAAGTGCAGATGCATAGCATGAAGAGAGGATCAAGTAGTGCACTGCATGCATGTGTATTAGTGGCCATCAGCATGTAGGTGGATGTGGCTTACATGTAGGAGTGAGTTGGTTAGTGATGCACGGAGTGCGTGCATGATCAACGGTGCCAGAAGATTAGACTGTGTGTGGTCATCAGATAGGAGCAAGCATGCAGGAATTAGTGGAGAAGTGTCTGCATGTAAGCACGTCAAGTGGTTGAGCTTAGTGCGTCGTCAGTTTGGCCGAGTCGTGCGGCCGAACAAAACAGAGGCGGGTGAGTGCCTACGAGTGCATGGTTATTTAAAATCTGTAATCAGTTTGTGTTAGTGTGGTGAAAAAATACAGAGAAGTGCCAAGTGCTTGTGCGTGTGCGCTGGTGTGCAGCGTCAAAATTCTCGTGTGTTCTTGCTTGTGTTGTGTATGAGAGTGGCTTGTGCTTGCGAGTGTGTCCAGCCAGGAGAGATTAGTGAGGGAGTCGATCGAGTGGATTGGTTCCAACATAGTCCTTACATGAACAAAATAGCAATTAGGAGCATCACCTTTTTCCCAACCTCCAGTGAACCTATTTCATTATCCCACAGAACTGCTTTTGCACCATTAATGGTAGCCATCTTCAATACAGTCTCAGCAGGAAGAGCAGTTGGGTTTGTAGTTCCAGTGATGTATGTCTCACGACCTTTGTTGATTAGGGACGCTAGGTACATCTCATCCACTGTATAGCACAAGGTAGTCAATGTAAATTATTGAGTAGGACAAAATATGGTATGAAATAAGCATATGTGCACATACAGCGGAGACATAGATGTCAAAGTTTCAAACATAAGGTGACCTAGGATGAAGTAGAAAGTTTAAATCATATGTAACATTGTGTGATCAATCAAGTAAGTTATTAGCACATTTTTTGAAATAAAAAGAGATAAAATCTGTTTATTTAACTTTCATAAAAAATGTCTAATTAAATGGAGGCTTCAAATACTCTCTTTTTTATTAAACCAGTGGATGTGGATTACTTAAGACATGCTTTTCCACACCTTTACTTTTTTTTCAGGTAGTTTAGTGTTGCTCACAAAACTGCAGCACTGAACTACATAGCAACCTGATAATCAATTTTGTTTCAAACTACAAGTTAGATGTGACTGTGAAAATTCTAGTAGTGACATTTTAATGAAAAAATTGAATATCTGCACCGGAATATAATCATTATATAGAGTGGATGTCAGATAACTATTGGGTTGAAACAGACTAACAAGTCAATTAGGCTTTCCGATCTATATTGTGCAACATAAGAATTCTTCTGTGTGATGTTACGTCATGATCTAAGCTCACACATGCTCATAAAAAATGTTTGCTGCAAGGATTTTTTGAAGCAGACCAATGCTCATTCTGTTATTGCTTGGTGCTCCATCTGTACCAAGGGAGACACAAACACCAGAATCCAGCATTTCTCTAATAGGAGCAAACCCCAACATCCTCATGGCAGATGCAGGGCAGTGAGAAACCTTGACACCAGCCTTTGAAAAATGCCCTATCTGCAATTTGATAATCACAAAATGAAAACTTCATGGAAGGGCTTACTGATGTGCTTGAAGAAATTGTTGTATTGCAATATATTATTGAAAAATAGTACATACAAAAATCATTTAGAACTTTAGCTATAGATATGATTGTGGCAAAAAAGGAAAATAAAATCCTGTTATGTTTTAGCAGAGCCATAATAACTTCTGCAATCTGCATGATAGCTGAATGAATGTATACAGAGGCAATCTTCTTCATGAAGAAAATTCACATCAGTTAGTGAGTAGAAGCAGCACTGATTTTTAACTGAGCAATCTAGAAGATTAAGTCCATGTACTACTCGTCCTGGTAGTACTTTTATAAACACCAATCATGCTCTGTTTTTTTTTTCTTGAATATGCAGGAGTTTTGATCTGTTTTAGGGGGAGGCAACAAAGACAATCTAGGTCTGCATTTCTGTTGCATCTACTATTCCTGTTCTTCCCTGCCAAGCTCCTCAGTTATTTTATCCCCTGCCCCCACTATCTTTTCTCCTGTAATCATGGCACCAAAAGGATGCCTAACCTACTCCTCCGGCCACAAAATTCTTACAGCCAGAACATTTGCTCTTCTATTTATTATATTTTCCAACTGCTGTACATTTACAGACTACAATCAGAGTAGATTATTTGAAAGATAACAATTGATTGTGAAAATTTATCCTCACCTCAGGTTCATTCAACCAGACCGAGTGGGCAGCTAGCAAATTACTCCTTAGAAAATCAATTTTCTCTAAATATGTCACCGTGCCATGATCAATTCCTTTGGTCTGCACTATAAGTTGATTTTCATATGGTATTTCTGCAATATGCTGAACAAAGTGGAAGACAAAGTTGTGAGAAAATCTACTGTAGGTTACCGTGTGTAGTAATTCAATCAACAACAACAAAACCTTTAGTCCAATTAAGTTGTGGTAGGCTGGGCACAGCAATTCAATACAGCTTTTTTTTAATACAACCTTTTAGGGGGAAAAGTAATATTGGACTGAATATATGTGATTTAGCACAAGCACTTGGGAAGCTTAAATCATAAACACAACAAATTTGGAAACAGCTCGAGCCAGTACTTAGATTATGCATAAATGCTTCAAACAGGTTAACATGTACACGAATAAATTTTGTGTAAGTACCATATGGATTCCAGTATTTAGCTTTTGGGCAGCATCTCTTGTTTCAAGCAGTAAACGATCTGTTGCATTCATGATCTGTCTCAACCCAAACCATATCCTGATACGTCCATCAGCTGTATTATGATGCTTTTCATATAGTTCCTTCTGTGACTGTAGAAAAGAAATGCACCCTGTTACATCACATAACAGACATAAATGGAAAGAGCAAACACAAGTATACCACTTCTAAGATGGACTTTAACCTGACCAAGCAGAACACACTAGAAAATAGATTATGAATACATAATACTACCTGACATAGACTAACTTGACCAAAGGAACAGTGCTAAAAAAGTAAGTATTACTGTACTTTTTCTACTATTTTTTACATTATAGATTAAACTTTCACCAAAATCTGTAGCCGGAACTTTAAATACCTTCTCGTTTATTTGAAATTCAAAATAAACTGAGAAATGACTACCTTTGGACAAGAGCATGTTGAAATCAGCAATGGATGAACCATGACCTTAGGCTATCAGCGACCGTTTCCTATTCATTACTAATGCCAACTTTCTCAGGAATAATTGACTGTATAAATGTTCTACTAGATATCAGCCCTTCCCTGAATTTAGCAGTAACCATAGCAAATCACGAACATGGCACTACAGTAAATAGACAGCGCCACATTTGGATCTCCTCCATATGCTTATGCTATTCAGGATCTATCAGAGTTCCACAGGTGGAACTACATTTTTTACTTTTTTTAACCGGAAAAAGAAAAGTCAAATATATTTGCCTAACCTCAGTCCCCTGGTTTCAGTTAGTAAGTTCACCAACTTGACCCCTATTCTAAAATCAGGGTACAGTTCCAAAGTCCTAAACCCTCAGGTAAATAATGATTCGGAAAGTAATTTTAATTTCAGAAAATTCTTCTATCTTAAAACCCGTTTTACTACAGAGATGAACAAGAACAAATCATTCAAATTATGGTAAATAGAACCTAAGAAACTATGTGTTTATCAGATCTGTACAGAGGCACAAGTTTACAAATTTAGTGTGAACTGTGAAGCAAAAGAAAGGAGCAAACAGAAGGTCACTACGTTTAGGAAAGTGGTTATGCTGAAAAAATATATATCCTGAGGATATAAGAAAGTGTTGTCAAGAAAACAATGGTAAACTTGTGGCAGAAGAACACCTGAATGCAATCATCAGTGGAGCACGAACTCCAATTTGGAGGCAAACCCTCGCCGCAGTCCATTGTTGACTTTGTCAAACATGCCCGCGAGCCTAACAACTCCACTGCCCTTGCCATTTCTGAAACAAACTGCCCACCTGCTTCAGCAAAGCATGTCACCTGTCATTAAAAGGCCAAAAAGGGAAAGAAAGGTCATGCACACTGAAAAGCCTCAGTTTATTGCTAGTTTGAGCACACTAACCATCAATGGCAACAGTGTCACAGTCGTGTTTGTGTACATAGATAAGTAGAGTCAAACAACAAGAGGATAAAGAAGATAGACGGAAGAAAATATAAAACTAACAATTGTAAAGAGGGGTAAATTAAAATTAATAATCGTTGGCCCAGCAACCAGCATTGTCTTTATCCATACCCACTTTACGGAATTTCGTCAAGTCCGCACTCTCCAGGATTTCAGATATATGAAACTTATGAGTGCAGAACATTTGATAACAATACAGTAATTCACCAAAAGACAGACAAGGAACGTTTGCAGCACAGACTCTACATTAGAAAAAGAAATGTATTTCACAACATAGCAAATCGAAAGCTGCATCGGTAAAATGAGAAGCAGATGCTCACCCCGGACCGGATGAGCTCAATGCCGCAGAGGAGGGTGGAGGCGTAGGAGTCCTCCTCCGTCATGTGTGACTCATAGGGCCAGATCCTACCGTGCAGCCACGTCATCAGGTCAACGTCGTCGGCGATCCCCCGCGCCAGCTGCTGCGACGTGTGCACGTGCGTGTTCACCAATCCTACACAGCAACAGCCGAGGCAACCAAAACGGAATTCAACAAAAATCAGACCGAGTTTCGAGGGGCGGGGAGGAAAGAGCCCAATTGGGCGGGGGCCGCAGCCACCGACCTGGGAGGACGATGCGGCCGCCGAGGTCGAGGGTCTGCGCGGCGCCGGGGAAGGCGGCTAGGACGTCGGCGGAGGGGCCCACGGCGGCGATGCGGTCGCCGGCGACCGCGACGGCGCCGTCGCGGAGGACGCGGAGCGCGCCGTCCACGGTGACGACGGTCGCGTTGTGGAGGATGACGTCGACCGCCGGCGGGGCGGCCATCTTCGTAGCTCTCCTCCGCGTCCGCGCGGCGCAGGCGAGCGAGCGAGCGAGAGCCCGTACGACGGAGCGGGCGGCGGGCGGTGGGCTTTGTTTCGTTGCGTGCTTGCGGCAGGGAGGCAGGTAGTAGTACGCCGGCCGTAGTGGTGGAGTGATGATTGATGAGTCGCTTCTCGCTTGGAAAGCGGGCGGCGGGCGGTGGGCTTTGTTTCGTTGCGTGCTTGCGGCAGGGAGGCAGGTAGTAGTACGCCGGCCGTAGTGGTGGAGTGATGATTGATGAGTCGCTTCTCGCTTGGAAAGCGGTGGGAAGTGGGACGAGGTAGGAGGGAGGAATCATCCGAGGGTTTTACCTGTATACCATTGGTACTGACCGTGCGCCATTAAAAAAATTTCCGCACCTATGTGCCATCGACGTAAACTTCTTTCCCTCCGTGCCATTCCGTCCCAACTCCATCCATTTCTCACCGTTAAGTCGTCCGACACGTGGGCCTGGCGGTTAGAAAGTCTAAAATGTCCTTGTGTCCATCATCTTCTCTCGCTACGGTGCTAGCCGGGAGGGGTGTCGTGGCGCGGGGGCACTCTCCCTCCGAGCTCGCGGCAACAAGGCGGCAAGAGCTCTCGCTCCCCCTCGCCGCTCCCCACGTGGAGTTCACCGACGGAGTGGAGGGTAGGAGTGGGCGACGCGGCAACGGCGAGAACGTCGGCGAGGAGATCCCGGGCGCGAATGTCGGCGGTGGCGGCGGCCGACCGGCGCGGCTCCCCGTGGCCTCCTCCCCGCCTCGACCCCGCGGCGGACGGGCAAGAGGGCGGTGGCACGACTCCCCGTGGCCTCCTCCCCGCGAGGCGAGGCGGGGGCGGGGTCCTCGCTCCCTCCCGGTCGTCTTGGCCACGCGGCGCCCCGCGTGGCCGCATTCTTGCCGTCCCCGCCACCGCGGCTCTCTCCCCCCTTCCTCCTTTCTCCTTGACGCCGCAGATCCTCGCCGGCGCCGGTCGGGGGCGGTGTCGCTCTTCTTCGGCGTCATCGCGGCGTGCCGCCGTCGCTACCGCCGGGGCGGCGGTGGAGGCGGCGAGCACGAGTTCGAGGCCGAGGTCGACACCATCGCCCGCGTCCACCACCAACACCTCGTCGCCCTCGTCGGCTCCTACATCGACGGCGCGTGCCGGTGCTCGTCTACGAGTTCGTCCGCAACTACACCCTTGAGCACCAATTCCATGGCAAGGGCAACCCGACCTCGTGCGCCGCATCTTCCGGTCGGCCCTCCCACCGCGTGCCGCCTCTTCCCCGCCGGCACATGGCCTCCAATCAAGCGGTGTGTCGACCTCCGCTCGGCACGCCGACTCAAGCCGACGGCGCGCACCGCCGGCCACCATCCTCGCGCGCCGGTTGCAAAGTTGTGACCCCGACAATGTAGTGGTAATTGATTCACCGAATCGTGTGACTAAATGTTAAATTCGGATTGCAATGGTCTTATGGACATGAACCGGGATTGTCACCAAATAGTAAATGTGATTCACCGAAGTTTTGTGAACGCAGAGACTTGTCAATTTGAGAGCAAAGACACCCGCGGCCCGTTCGGTTGGCCGGTGGCCGATGGCCGGTGGCCGGTTTGTTCCGAGAGAAGAGTACCGCTTGGCCGGTTCGGGCCGGTTGCCGGTGGCCGGTTTGTTCCGAGAGAAAAGTATTGTTGGCCGGTGGCCGATAAGCCAAGCGAACAGGCGCCGATTCCGCCGAATTCGTGTCGTTAGCCACCGCAGCCCTCCTTGTCAATTCGAGAGAAGCCACCGGTCTCCACGGCCTCGGTGACGTCAAAGTGCCTCGGTGGCGTCGCGGCTTCATCGGCTTGCGGCCTCCGCGGCGTCCCGACCTCGTCGGCGTGCCCTCGACAAAGCACCTAGCTAGAGGCAGCCGGAAGGGAACCTGTGTTGGCCACATGAGTCACCCGACCGGACTGCGAAGAAGAATGGATAGGCTTGCGTTTGGATGAGTTTTGGATAACACAAATGGGTGACTACATAGTGTCTTGTCAAAAAGTGTGACCGCAGAGGATCTAATCCCCGGCGTGGTCTCGAGCGAGAATGCTCCCGTGCCATAGCACCCCGTGTAGCGAGAGAAGAGGATGGAAACAAGGGCATTTTAGAAGAGGATGGAAACAAGGGCATTTTAGACTTTCGACTCGTCGGGCCCACATGTCGGGCTACTTAACGGTGAGAAATGGATGGAGTTAGGACGGAATGGCACGGATGGCAAAGAAGTTTGGGTCAATGGCACATAGGTGCGAAGAACTTTTTTAGTGGCATATAGGTCAAGTACCATCTTTTTTAATGGCATACGGGTAAAACCCTCGAATCTTTTGGACTTTGGAGTCTTTCCTCTCTTTTCTTTTTCTTTTCTTGCGATATGTTTAATTCAGAAACAATTTTCTTCTAGTTAGAAGGGATTCGACATCAAACAAATATTGTTCTAAATTTCTAAAGAATTGTTCAGAAGTATCCAACATGTGCAAGAGTTTCCTAGAGCTCGTAAACATTGCATAGCTTGGTTTGCAGGTTTGGCTATGTAGGGGGAGGAATGAAAATTATATGAGGGAGATGCAAGATGAACAATATAGCAGCTGTGGTACGTATGATTAGGATTAGATATTTTTCACATCCGCTTGAACCACCATATTATTCAGAATTGGCACAACATAAGATCCACTATGAATTTATAAATTAAAAAATCTATCTAGGATGACCATCTCAGTATTTTGGACATATTATTCTAATATTTTTCATGTGAAATGTTGAACTAGTTAACCTAAAATGCTTAACTAGTTTTGAAGAAGTATTGAATATATTTATCAAAAATTTGGATATAACAGATCAACATTGTCCGTGTCTTGAAATAAGGAAATGGCTTTGCTCCTGGTTTTACTAATGGGTGTGCATTTCAATTAGGCTCTAAAGTTTTTTTTCCTTTATAATTGGGCCGCTAGTTATTGTTTTTGGGCCGTGTGATTCTACTTTGAGAAAACTACAAATCACCCACCTCTCAAACAAAATTCAGTGAACGGTAGAGTATGAACGAAAATCCTATCTAGCTTCCGGTAGCTAGTTTATTTTTCGCCTTCTACCGTTTAAGATTCGTGCACATAATAATACTAGTTGGATTCTCTACGTCAACCCTAACTCCTTCCCCGCCACAGCGCTGTCGTCGCCTCTACCCCGCGCCGCCACCAGCCCATACTACCTCTCCCGCACGCTCCCCACGCACATCCCCTGCCTTCCGTTGTGACCCTTGGGCGTGCTTACCGTGAGAGTCGGTAAGTTCTGCGCGGGGAGGCTTGGCCCCACGAGCGTCGGCGTGCCCCAGGGAAGAAGACGGTGGGAATTCATTGTTAAAATGTTGGATTTTTGTTGATCAAATGTTTTGTTTTATTAGATGTTGAAATAGATAATGAAAATGTTGAATGTTGTAAAAAAATCTTTGAAATGTTGAACGAAGCATTTGCAAATGTTGATTTATTTTTTGAAAATTTTATGCAATTTCTGAAATGTTGAATGTAGTTAAGCATATTTAGTTGAGTTTGATAAGCTTCAAAAACATGTTACTTATCCAACACATAGAAGACGCGTAGGAGCCCCCCCCCCGACTAATTAAGGGTTTTCAAAAGGGAGTTTTTTCCTTTATAATTGGGCCACTAGTTATTGTTTTTGGCCGTGCGATTCTACTTTGAGAAAACTACAAATCACCCACCTCTCAAACAAAATTTAGTGAACGGTAGAGTATGAACGAAAATCCTATCTAGCTTCTGGTAGCTAGTTTATTATTCACCTTCTACTGTTTAAGATTCGTGCACATAATAATACTAGTTAGATTCTCGTAGCGAACATGGCCTCATATGCCATTTGTTCGGAGTTTGATTTTGGTGATTCATGACAACATGATCATTGGGACTAACCATACTGTTTGAGCATGTGTTTGTAGACATTTCTAGGTCCCAAGGATGCAAGAAATCCACATGCAAAAATGCCAAAACAAAGGGTCAAAACCGAACAAGAAAAGGAAAAGAGAAGACACCGTCGGATGAACCGACATCCATTATTTAGTAGCGTCGGACGAGTTGCGAGAGGAAGAGCAAGGAAGACAAGAGCACCGGATGATCCGACGGTCCGAGTGGGGACCTCGTCGGTCTATCCGACGCCGCTCTTGAATTCATACAGAGACGCGCCAAGACGAAGCTTTTAGCACTGGATGATCCGACGCCAGGCCAAGATAAAGCGTCGGTCTATCCGACGGTCAAGTGAAAGCTAACAGAGGCGACTTGAGCGAGGAGTCTTCAGCACCGGATGATCCGATGCACCGTCGGTGCATAGTGTCGGAACAGTTGTGTCAGAGAACCTTAACGGCTATGTGATGTGGGAGGGGCACCGGATGAACCGACGCCCTGGAAAATATAGCGTCGGATCATCCGACGGTACCTTTTTCAGTGGACGTTAGCCAACGGCTAGTTTGATGCCTTGGGCTATTTATACCCCCTCCTCTCACCCATTTGAGGTTGCTTTGGATTGTGTGGAAGTGCGAGAGGAGTTCAAGACACATTGAAGATCATATCCAATCCATCCAGGTGCTTAATTGCTCATCCTTAGACTTGCATATACTTTGTGTATGTGCTTAGTGCTAGTCTTAGCTTAGAGCTGAGTGAATGCAAGGTTGTGCCAACCTTGTGAGGTGATTCTTAAGTGAATCCGGTTGTACAAGGTTCGCCGGAAGCCTTGGGGCCTAAGTGGCTCACCGGCAATCGTCATCGACCCTCCGGCTTGGTGTGGAGCGGCGAGGACACTTTGTGCGGGGACGTGGAGACCCCCTTCCTTGGTGAAGAAGCTCCTTAGTGGAGGCGGCATCAAGGTGACCAAGGGAGCTTGGCAAGTGCCTAAGTGGCTAGCCTTTGTGGCGAGTCAAGTGGTGCTCTTGGGAGAGCCTTGGTGACCGGGAAGCAATACTCTTGTGTGAGTGCTTTAACAACGTGAACTAGGGGTGGCTTAGTGCCTACCAATACCACGGGATAAATCGTGTGTCAAGAGTTTGCTTCCTCTCATCCCCTTTACGTTTCCGCATTTACTCTATTGCAATCTTTGCTTGCCTCTTCTTTCCTAGAGTAGTATCATGCTAGGATTGGCTATAGGTTGCAAACCTTCCTTTGGGATGGGAGTTTCACACTAGAACAGCCGTAGTTGCCATCTCATATCTTGAGCAAGATCATGGCACATGAGCTTCAAATCATGCCCAAGTCAAAGAAGGCGCCCCAAGAAAAGCCCCAAGAACCATCCTCTCCAATTACAAGTCATGCTCTCTCAATCCAACAAGAGAAGATGTTGAGTAGGATGGCTACTCATGGAAGCTCAAGCGAGGATGATGGTGATGATGGTGACGATGAAGATTCCTCAAGTGATGAAGAGGTTGAATCCATGGTGGCCGAGTATGTGAAGAAGATCTTCAAGTATGTGAAGAAAGTCAACATGTACGGCTAAAACGTCCACTTGAGAGAAGGGCGTCATCATCAATACATCAAGTTCACCAAGATCGAGCACAAGCCCAAGAAGAAGGTGGTCAAGGAGAGGAGACCAAGGCAAGAAGCAATTATCGCCTTCCGTGAGTGGACAAGTGGTGGAGAATCAAGTTCTTCTAGCTCAAGTGATGAATCAAGAAAGAACTTCACCACCCGCTTCATGCAAGATCCTTCATCATCACTACACATGTGCCTTATGGCCAAAGGTATGGAGAGCAATGTAAGTGATGACGAATCCGACACCACCTCTCTCGATGATCTTGTTGAGATAGTCCATGAGCAAAAAGGAATGCTTAAGAAACAGGCTAATGAAATTAAAGAACTCAATGCTCTCAATGATCTTAGTGCAACCCTTGCTACAAATTATGAACATTTGTTGTGCAAATTCAAATTGCTTAGCAAGGAGTGTGATGAGATAAAATCCAAGCTTGAGAGCAATGATACTAAAACAAGTGATTCCTTTGAGCTTGATGAATCATCTATCCCTTGTGCCATTCCTATCTCCAAGGTAGATGCTTCAACTTCTTGCATTGATTTAATTGATGAATCTTGCTCACCATGTTGCAATGAGAATGTTGTTGTAGAAACATGTGATTGTCTCATACGCAAGAAAAATGATGAGGTCAAGCAAGAAGTGAAATGGCTCCGAGAGAGGTTGGCAAGCTTGATGGGCAAGGGCAAGAACGATGAGGAACAAGTGGACATCTCTCAAGACATAAAGAGCAAAGTCCAACCTTCTCAAGATAATTGTGATCCCATGGTGAAGAAGCTTGAGAAGTGTGCAACTGTGACTTGCTACAAGTGTCATGGATAAGGGCACAAGTTCTACAAATGCCCTCAATTTGTCAAGAAGATGGACAAGGGCGCAAAGAAGAAGTTGAACCCCACCATCAAGAGCTCCCTCATCTGCACCAAGCCCAACCGCAAGAACGAGACCAAGAGCAACACCTACGTCATCAAGAAGAAGGCTAATGGCATGGTGGTTGCACACAAGGTTGAAAATATAAAGGAGGAGCGGGGTTGGAACCAACCCATTTGGGTGCCCAAGGAAGTCATCATCAACATGAAGGGGCCTCAAATGGTTTGGGTTCCAAAGGCCACTTAAAAGCCATGAGAGTGGGGACTTGGGAGGCTTGGCACAAAGAAGTTGTGAAGATTCAAGCCTAAAAGCCAAGCTTGCAAGTTGGGCATTTGTTGCCCAAGTTCCCCGGTTGAGGTAATGAAAACTAGTACCTATCTCTTATATCATTGTAGCTCCATTGCCTTGTTTAGGTTGCATTTGTTGCAATGTTTACATATGGTAGGTTGTTTGTGTCATGTGCTAACCCATGAGCAACTTACATGGTTTGATTAGTGTGTAGGAAAGTTACACTTGTTCTTTCATGGTGCATGTTTTCATTTATATCTCTTTGCATCATGAGCAAGCTATAGAGTTAGCTTCCTTTTTGTTATCATAAACAATGTGCATACATTTGGTTGGTGAAAGAAATACTAAATGCACACATTTAAGGGGAGTTCATCCTATGGTTTGGTTATGGGACTAACATTGTTTCAAGCTTATTGTGTGTAATCCCTTGGCGACGCGTTCTGGTGCGGTACTTCATTCTAAGAGAATGCTATTTCACTCTCAATGTGATCTAACATCTCTAAAAAGAGTGAATATAGCAATATGAGCTTCATGCTATTGAGTCATGTCCTTGCGAGCTTATGTCTCTATATAAGTTCAAAGGCAATGTACTCATACATTCCTAATCCTTGTGGTACCCCAAGTGTCTTCTTTGCAAGCTTCTTTCAAGTGGTGTCACCTCAAGTGATATCATTTCCAAGTGGCTCATCTCAATGTGGTGCCAACAAGGTAGAATAGGTCATCTCAATGTGGTGCCAACAAGGTAGAAGAGGATAATCCCCCGGAGGTATGCGATGATCAAAAGACTACAAGTGATATCTACAAGTGGTAATGTAACAAGAACCCATTTGTCTTATCTCTTGTCCTTTAAGCTACCTCCTTGCATGATATGCTCTAAGCTTCCTTGTCTTACAAGTTTGTAATTGTGCACATGATTTTCACACTATCATTTTGTGCACACACTTAGGGGGGGCTTAGTTTGTATCATGCTAGTCTCATGAGATTGTGATCCACCTTAGTTATTCTTACATGTGGTATCTTCATTGATATCATACATATGGATCATGGTTCATGCGGCTTTCTCCCTTGTATTTAACATTTCTCTTTGAGCTATGTTTGCTAGGACTTGCTAGTTTCCTTGGAGCCCTTTTGTTTTGGACTTTTTGGAGATTTTATTCCAAAGGGAGAGAATGTGGGACCAAAGCAAGCTAAGTGGTTCCAAAGTGGGAGAGGCAAGCTATGAGTGAACATAGGAAGAGAAGATCGAAAAGGGGGGAGTTTAATCTAGGGGGAGTTTGGATGATGGTAAGCATCCAAGCAAGTGTAAGTGGCTCTATTTTGTCAATTTTTGTAAAATTATGCTTGCTTTGCTTGTGTTATCATAAATCACCAAAAAGGGGGAGATTGTAGTGAACATGGCCCCATTTGCCATTAGTTCGAGTTTGATTTTGGTGATTCTTGACAACATGATCAATGGAACTAACCATATTGTTTAGCATGTCTTTGTAGACATTTCTAGGTCCCAAGGATGCCAAAATACCACATGTCAAATTGAGAAGATAGTCTATTTTTCAAGGGTCAAAACCGCGGAAGAAAAGAAAAAGAAAGGACACCGTCGGATGAACCGACGGTACCTAGATAGCAAGCGTCGGTGCAATCGTCGGACGAGTTGGTACACTGGGTGAAAACCTAGGCACCGTCGGATGAACCGACGGTCCATTTTCTAGTAGCGTCGGACGAGTTGCAGAGAAGAAGAAGCGAAGACAGTAGCACCGGATGATCCGACGGTCTGAGTGAGGACACCGTCGGTCTATCCGACACTTAGTTTGAATTGATATAGAGATGCGCCAAGACGAGGCATTCAGCACCGAATGAACCGACGCCATGATCAGAGGAAGCGTCGGTCTATCCGACGGTTACGAAGATACATACAGTAAGGGTTTGGCGAAGCGTCCTTCAGCACCGGATGAACCGACGCACCGTCGGTGCATAGTGTCGGAGCAGTTCTGTCAGAGAACCTCAACGACTAAGTGACGTGGGAGGGGCACCAGATGAACCGATGCTCCTGAAAAGTAGGCGTCAGTTCATCCGACGGTCAACTTTTAAGAGAGCCGTTAGCCAACGGCTAGCTGAGTGCCTTGGGCTATTTATACCCCCTCCACTCACTCATTTGAGGTTGCTGGATTGTGTGGAAGTGCTAGAGACTGCAAGACACCTAAAAGATCATATCCAATCCATCCAAGTGCTTAATTACTCATCCATAGACTTGCATATGCTTTGTGTATGTGCTTAGGGTTAGGCTTAGCTTAGAGCTGAGTGAGTGCATGGTTGTGCCAACCTTGTGAGGTGATTCTTGAGTGGATCAAGTTGTACAAGAATCGCCGGAAGCCTTGGGGCCTAAGTGGCTCACTGGCAATCGTCGTCGACCCTCCGGCTTGGTGTGGAGTGGTGAGGACACTTTGTGCGGGGGACGTGGAGACCCCCTTCCTTGGTGGAGAAGCTCCTTAGTGGAGGCGGCATCAAGGTGACCAAGGGAGCTTGGCAAGTGCCTAAGTGGCTAGCCTTTGTGGCGAGTCAAGTGGTGCTCTTGGGAGAGACTTGGTGACCGGGAAGCAATACTCTTGTGTGAGTGCTTCAACAACGTGGACTAGGGGTGGCTTAGTGCCTACTGATACCACGAGATAAATCGTGTGTCAAGAGTTTGCTTCCTCTCATCCCCTTTACGTTTCCGCATTTACTCTATTGCAATCTTTGCTTGCCTTTACTTTCCTAGAATAGTATCATGCTAGGAATGGCTATAGGTTGCAAACCTTGTTTTGGGATGGGAGTTTCACACTAGAACAACCCTAGTTGCACATCTAGATGGTATGTTCTAGTTTACCTTTGTGCAAAAATAGTGAAGCCATAGGTTAAGATTTTTAGATTGCCTAATTCACCCCCTCCCCCTCTTAGACTATAAGCATACGATTCCTTACACTCTACCCCGCGCCGCCACCAGCCCATACTGCCTCTCCCGCATGCTCCCCACGCACCTCCCCTGCCTTGCGTCGTGACCCTTGGGCGTGCTTACCGTGAGAGTCGGTAAGTTCTGCGTGGGGAGGCTTGGCCCCACGAGCGTCGGTGTGCCCGCAGGGAAGAAGACGGTGGGAATTCATTGTTAAAATGTTGGATTTTTGTTGATCAAATGTTTTGTTTTATTAGATGTTTAAATAGATAATGAAAATGTTGAATGTTGTAAAAAATCTTGAAATGTTGAACGAAGCATTTGCAAATGTTGATTTAGTTTTTGAAAAATGTTGAATGCAATTTCTGAAATGTTGAATGTAGTTAAGCATATTTAGTTGAGTTTGATAAGCTTCAAAAACATGTTACTTATCCAACACATAGAAGACGCGTAGGAGCCCCCGACTAATTAAGGGTTTTCAAAAGGGAGATTAATTAACGAGCTACATCCTGCAGTCTGCAGATTAGTCTGCACTACAGACCCTTCGCATATTTAGGGCGGCCGCAATCGGGGTTCACCTTACCGGTCCGGCGACCGAACCGCCGGCCGTCGGTAACGGTTTATCGGCCGTAAGCCGCGGTTACCGCTCATTACCGAACAAATTCAAATTTTCAAATCCGCGCCCGGTTCAATCGGTTCGGCACGGTTTATCGATCGGTTTGGACCCGAGTTACCGATCGGTTAGGTCGGTAAGCCGCGGCTAAACACGAAAAAACCGACCATGCATTTGTGCTTCTCCGGTGATGAATTAATGAAAATATTAGCATGTTTTATGCATAACTTAATGTAAAGAACATCACAAAACCCCACCATAGGAGAAATAACATAGTTTTGCATACAAACAATGTCATAGTAATAATTGTGCATACAATACCATAATGATAGTGCTAATCGTGCATACAAATACAATACCAAAGTCATAGACTCATAGTAATAAAAGATCAACGCTGTAGAAATGGGAAGACCCCCATTTGGGTCGCCATCTGGTACTCGGCGGTGGACATGACATTCAAACCTTGCACTCTAAGCAGCTCAGCCTTTTCCAGCCAAATGTTGTTTGAACCTAGTCGCACCACCTCCACCTTTCCGCATATGACAATAGTTGCATCGCCATCCGGGGTGTTGATTTTCACCGTGTTCCCACACAACATCTCTAGATGCCATTTTGTATCTGCAAAAATGGACAACATGAATCATATAAAGTTTTAAACAACATGTCTAAAATCAAACCTAAAATCTACACCCTAAATCAAATCATATCTACCTCCTCAATCAAACTCTATCTACATCCTAAATCAAATCCTATCTACATCCTAATTCAAACCCTATATACACCCTAAATCAAATCCTATCTACATCCTAAATCAAACCCTATCTAAACCCTAAATCAAATCCTATCTACATCCTACAACAAATCCTATCTACATCCTACAACAAATCCTATCTACAACCTGCATCCTACAACAAATCTAATCTACAAGCAATGAACTCATCTGCGCTCGGTAAGCCGTCGATCCGCGGCGGTTAACCAGCGCGGCCGGGTCAGAAACCGACGCCGCCGCTCGGCTTACCGACGCGCCGGCTAGGGGATCCGCGCCGGCGCGGCTACCGCCCTAACCGAGCGTGCAAACCGCCGCCCGCGCGGGCGCGGCGGCGCGCACGGCGGCGGCCGGCCGCGTCGGGGGGGAGCGGACGGGGGGCGGAAGGGGGCGGCACTGCCTCTCTGGATGCCTAGCATCCATCTGGGGTCGTTTTGACCCCCCCCCACTGGTTGGGCCTATGTGGGCCGAGCTGGGCCGCCTGCTTTTTTTCTTTTTTCTTTTTTGGTTTAACTTCTTTTGGTTGAAATTTATACTAAACGAACTAAGTTTGCAACAAATTTGACACCATTAGACTCCATAAATCACGAAGTATTTTTAGGGATTTTTTCCACAATTTTCATTTTTTGAAATTCAAATTCAAAAAAACCCTAACCCTAACGGTTGGCAGAATCGGTCGGCATCAGAATCGGCCCAGGGCCGGTAAGGCTTGTTACCGCGTAAACCGCCGGTTACCAACGGTAAGTCTAACCCTGGCCGCAATGGGCCGATGACGGGGTGCTATAGCAATTCCACATCACATTTTCGCTTACGTGGATCTGAGAGAAACGATGAGAGAGAAACGAAGGTCGCCAGCTCTGGCGAGAGCCGATAGCACAGCTCCCGAGCATGCCCATCTCTCTCCTCACATCCGCTCCTCGATCGGTCCCATCTCCTCTTCTCTCCGCCATGAATCTGCTTTGTCCTCGTCCATGCCTCCTACTTGCTCTCGTCTCCATCTACACCAGCGACGTGCTCAGCGCGAATGAAGGGGAGGGCCGCCGGCGAGCGAGCTCGGCCATCGGCGCCCGACGCAGGCGGAGGGGAGGGCAGCCCCGGTGGCAGGGCAGCAAGGAGGAAGGGGCGGTGCGAGCAGACACGAGCTCGACCACCGGAGTGTGCGGAGGTGTACGGCCGCCGCAGGTTGATGTTGCTCGAGGGTGCAAGACGGACGCTGGTGCAGTGGTGCTCTCCTCAGCGAGCTCTCCGGCTCTCCGCCGGCTCTGATTGAAGATTAATTTCTTTTTTCTGCCGCTTGGATGGATTGTGTCGTTCCTGTCCTATAGTAAGTAAGTATTTAGTAGATTGGTTGCCTCTCGTTTTGGATCGGATTTAAGAAACTGAATTGAACTGTGGTGATCCAAAAGGACCAAAACACCAACGAGATCTCGATGCAGTGGAAATTGGTAGAGCAAGGAAGAATAGAGGGACCCACAGGTATCTATGACAACGTGACACTGTAGATAGACCATTGAGCAAACTATCTTTTACCTTAGTCTACAGATGAGTTGGAAGTGCTAAATAAGCATTATAGAGAGCAACTATCTATAATCACTGCGGTTGCCCTAGTGATGAAGGTTCTTGAAAAACTACACATATGCTATTGTATTTAAAATTGTCTACGGATATATAATATATATATATATATATATATATATATATATATATATATATATATATATATATATATATATATATATATATATATATATATATATATATATATATATATATATAGATAACTGCATGAGGTGGGAAAGTGAAAATAATCGCTGTGTGATTATATATCTAAGCTAGATCTCAGAGGGCATAGAGCAAAGTTACTATGCACTTACATGGAAAGTAACAGCGCGTTAAGCACATGAAGTGGCTACAGCTAGCATGATAGGAGTAGATGATGAACCAATTTTTTGGTCTTGTGCCACGAAACAGCCTAAACAGGAATCAGTTAATTGATGACAGTGTAAAACGGGGCAAGTTATGCAACAATAGGTAAAAATCCGAAACAGATCAAAACTAATGCAGCTTGTTGCTGGAAAGGCCCCTAATTGGAACCATGCATCTTCCTCCCAGAAAAAAAACAGAACCATGCAAGCGGATGAGCCGCAGACAGGCGGGCCCCACCGGCCGTTTAACGTTCACACCTCCCGAGATCGCCCTCTCCCTCCTCCTCTTCTCCTCCGCTATCACGGTTCGAAAAAATTTAAACACGGCCGAGCCTTTCCTTCCCTCCCTCCCCCCCTTCTCCATCCGTCCGCCCCCGCTCTCCCACCCAATCAGTCCCCCCCTCGCCGATGCCGGGCGGCGCCACCTCCCGCCGCTCGTCGTCGGCCGCGACGGCCAAGCGCCCCGCGATGGTGGCTGCGGAGGGCGCCGGCGTGGTGGGGGCGAAGGCGCCGCAGGCCAACAAGCGGGCCGCGCTCGGCGACGTCACCAACGTCGGCGTCGAGGGAGGTGGGAGAGGGAGGGCCGGTGGATCCAGGAAGGTCTCGGCCGCACCGGCGGGCTCCGCCGCCTCGGTACGCATTTGTGCCCCTCGGTTGTTCCCAGGATATGGATTCAATGAGCTTCTTTCGTATCGGTTTTGGTTCGGATAGTTACTGATGATCCTGAAATGTGGCTATGGATGTTCATCTCTTCTCTATTAGTTTGGCTGAAGCGCAGGGTTCCACATTATTAGTGGTATGGTTTAGCGAATTTGAATGGTTTCTCTCCATCCACTTCGCCAGAATATGTGGTGGCAACCAATCAATTTAGCACATGTACTGCTGGGTTCGTCTTTTTTTTCTAATTTTAAGACTTGTTTGATGGAATCGATACGATTTCTTGATTCAAACCTCGGTAGTACATTGATGGTCAAAATGTTAAGATGTACCTGACCACGAAATCTCTTGGCATTTTCAAACGGACGTTTATCAGTGCTCCCAGCGTGTAGGTACTTTTGTCTATGTATGCTTTGGAATCTTCTATTGCCAATCACGATATTGTGCACTATTAGTACCTATTACTATATTTCATTCTCCTTTTTGTGCGCAATTAGTGAGTGGGGATGCCAAATTTATGGGTTTAAATCAACCTAATTCCCTTTCGTTTGCAGAAGCTGAATTCAACGGCTGCACCAGTGAAGAAGGTATCATTGGGAAGTTCTTGCAACGTGGGCTCTGGTCGGGGTTCTGTTGTGAAATCGGCTTCTACCAAGCCAGGTCAAGCTGTATCTCGCCATGACAACACAACACAGAGGCAAAATGTTTCCCCTGCAGAAGTGCCCACTGCTGTTCAAGTGCTGAATGTCACGCCTGACACTGCAGTCTGCAATAGCATTGTGCCTCCCCCACACTTGGAGGACTCAGTTTCCGTAGATGGGGAAATGTCAGCCTGCGACTCCATGAAGAGCCCAGACTCTGACTACAGTAATAACGGGGACACCTCAATGTTAAGTTCATTGGAGGGACGAGAAAATTTGCACCTATGTATCTTGAAGGATAGAGATGGCAGTGGTTTGTTCTCTTTGCTGAAAACACATTGTTATGATTTGTGCTTAACATCACAATTCTCAGCTGCAGTTGTACCTCATTTAAATGTGTTTCTCTCTTTTGCCAGAAACTAAGTGGAAGAAGAATGCACCTGATCCAATGGAAATAGACCGTGTTTGTGCTGTTGAGAATAAAAAGGATGATTCACAGCTCTATCCTACTTTTGCTTCTGACATCTACACGCTCTTGCGTGAGTATGAGGTGTGACACATTCTTGTATGCAGCTTTATGTCTGTGCAAAAATGGTTACCCTGAAGCAACTAACATAAGAACTATTTTATAAAGTACTAAGAGAAAATTAATTACCATGCATCTAACACTTTTTGGCATTTATTGCATCCATCAACATGAAGAACTTGATGCCACCAAATCAACAGAACCAAGTTTGTTTCCTGTAACCATGATTGAACAGATTAGTGCACTTTCCCAGTTTGGGAGATATAGTGTATTGTTTTCTGAAGTTGTCTGTTGGTGTATGGACTGAACTAGATTTGATCTAATAAATGTGTGTGATATGGGAGAAACTTTTGGTATAGGTTAGATATGATCTCTATATATGTTCAAGAGTTGTAGAATCCCGCTTCTTCACTTTCTATGTATCTTGTTAATGGTGCTGCATTACTTTCTAGCAGAGTAAGAAAAGGCCGTCCAGTGATTTTATGGAAACAATTCAGAAGGATATATCCCCTAGCATGAGGGCTATTTTGATTGATTGGCTTGTGGAAGTAAGCTTTTCTGCTATAAAATAAATTTACTTAAGAGCATAAATATTAATCTTGTTTGACCTAACATTTCATTCTCACGTTTCCTTGTGTGCAGGTAGCTGAAGAATATCGTCTTGTTCCTGATACTTTGTATCTGACAGTGAACTACATTGACCGGTATCTTTCTTGCAACCAGATCAGCCGCCAAAAGCTGCAGTTACTTGGTGTTGCATGCATGCTAATAGCAGCGTAAGATCCAGCCGATTCTCCTTTTTTTGTTTATTTCAGTTAACTCAGTAGTATGAGAGTATTGGCATGCTGATGTTATCATGTTAACAACATCAAATTCAGAAAACGCGAAGAGATATGTGCACCCCAAGCAGAAGAATTTTGCTACATAACTGACAACACATATATCAGAAATGAGGTCTGTGATATGTGGTTTCCATCAGTTCTTGTTTTTGTCTGTTAGGTCTTACATCTGCCCGTCCCTTACTTCCACTCTCTAAACTTATTATGAGCAGGTTTTAGAAATGGAAGCTTCTGTCTTGAATTCCCTGAAATTTGAAACAAGTGCGCCTACAGCCAAGTGTTTTCTGAGGTTCTGATTTTTCTGATCTTATAAAATTCATGGCACTAGTACGAATCAAACTGCACTAACTCCTTGTTCTTGCTTACAATAGGAGATTTCTTCATGCTGCACGAGCATGTGATGAGGTATTGCTCTTTTTAAATCAAATTAGGAGTCACTGCAATCCCATAAGTTATAAATGTTATTTCGTTGCCCTTGACACTTACCACTTCTCTTTTTTACAGGATCCAGCCTATATCGAGGTTCTAGCAAATTACATCACTGAGCTATCATTGCTGGAGTACAATCTGCTTTGTCACCCTCCTTCACAGATAGCAGCCTCAGCTATCTTCTTGGCAAAATATATACTGTATCCAACAAAGTATCCTTGGGTAAGTGGCTTCATCATGTTGCCATTTGCATACAGATATATTTGTTGCAGTTCCCAAAACATAAAACACCTGGATGGCCTAACGGAAAATCCTCATTGCAATTTGGAAGCAGAACCCCATCCTTACTCGCTACACACGGTACAAGCCATCAGAATTGTGCGAGTGTGTAAAGGCAATGCACCGCGTTTTCAATACCAGTCCTATGAATAACCTCCCTGCAGTCAGAGAGAAGTACGGTCAGCACAAGGTAAGTGGCTGTGCTCGGCCAATTTGTCAGGTTAACAGCGTTGTTTGCGAATTTCTAATGCTGGTCCTCTGATTTTTGTTTCATCAGTACAAATTTGTCGCGAAGCTGCGATGTCCAGCATCGATCCCTACAGGGTTCTTCGAAGACGCGACGTGCTAGAGAAGAAAAGAAGCCCAGGAGGAGCGAGATTTGGTTACTGAATTCTTCCTCGGATGTATCAAATGCCAAGTTGCAGGGCACATCTGTGCAGGTGGTTGGTTGATGCAGGAGTGGGCCCCTGTTAATTCAGGTGATTACAGAGTGTACATTTGAGGCCGATGTTTATGACAGTGGTGTGCTGCCCTCTTTTTTCCTTCAGGTGCAAGCAAATCGGAGATAATTGTACTAAAGCATAACATCTCGTTTGTAATGTCCAATCCCAAGACTAGAGGAGTAGAGGTGCCACCGTGCCAAGTTGAGTTTTGGGTGTCATATCATAGCCTCCCAGGAGTCGGGACTGCTAGTCCCGTAATAATACCATAAGAGCACCACATTTTAAAGCAGTGCTCATACAGCATTTTGAAATACTATTCAGTTTACCCTCTTTGGCCAGGCATTTTTGGATGTTTCGGTTGTTCATGGAACGAGCTGCGTCCCATCTTCAGGTTACCTGTGTTATGGTGCT
Source organism: Cenchrus americanus (assembly GCA_947561735.1). NCBI lineage: Eukaryota > Viridiplantae > Streptophyta > Magnoliopsida > Poales > Poaceae > Cenchrus > Cenchrus americanus. The sequence continues at coordinate 36,953,367 of OX387242.1, read as the reverse complement.
AGAGTGTTAGGAACCCGCTTGCTGAACAAATATGTATTTGCAAATTGCGTCACACCCATGATACTTTACTCCCTCCATATCGAGATATTTGTCATCATTAATTTTTTCTACAACTTTGACTGTTCAGTTTATTCAAAAACTTATGTAAGTACCTGCTAGTATATGCTTTACTATTGTAGGTATTTTAAGTTTGTCTTATCCTTTTACATATTTTTAATAATTTTTTGAAGAAGATGAATAGTCAAAGTTGTAAGAAAAATTCAACAGCGACAAGTATTTCGACAGAGAAAGAGTAGAAGTTTAACAGTGAAATTAAGTCTGGGATTGAAGGAAGTTAGAGAGTAGAGACAACAACAAAAAGGAATGGAATCTGCTTTATGTCTGGGCCTCTCCGGTCCCTCTTGATGGTTGCTCGGGGCTGAGAGCCCATTCATCTGGCGACGAGTTCGGAATTTTTGATGTATATTTTTTGTTCTTTGATTTTACGAAAATAAATAATCGGATTCAACATTTGCAGAAATAGTCTAAACAACGGTTGATTTTCTGCCGCTGTTTGAAAGGGCGGTAGGAACCTTCTGGCGTGCCATTTGGCGGTCAGCACCTGTCGCCGCAGCAAAAGTGGTAGGTTTGCAACAGTGGCGGCAGACCCGAGATGGGTGGCAGCTGGCTGCCTAGCAGCTGCCGCCAATTGAATCGGCGGCTGCTTGCAGCCTACCGCCGCTTCAAAAGACGGTAGGTGTTTTTGGATTTTTTTTGTTTTGTTTTTTCTTTTTTTTGTTATTTCTCAATACTGTAAATGCGGAAGAACAGGAAACTGAATACGAAAATACATAATTTAATTAGAATAAACAAAAGTAGTGTACACGACTAGTGTTAAAAAAGCAAATCTAAATACGACCGCGCTTCGTCAGTCGTGGCGGGCCGTGGTGCTCCTTCATCTTCGCCGCTGCCGCCGCCCTCTATGCAACCCTCGTGTAGTGGGTGGGTACATGAGGGGGTCTCGTGGACGGCGATCGTGTCCTCCGACCGCCAGCTCGGGGGGGAGTCACTAAGGGAGCACCTGAGCCTGACGGGACGGCCCCCTCTGGTTGCTGCCTGTGGAGTAGCCGATCCACACGGGACGGGCCCCCCTCCGGTCGACCGCGCCTCCACCTCCACCGACGCTGCCGCCGCCAACGCCTCGCCTGCACACTGTGCCGAGTCGTGGAAGTCTGCCATCATCGTGCGCTGCTGCTCCTGTGTCGGCTGGGTCCCTACGGGCGGGGCTCCTGTCGCGGAACAAGTTGTCCAACTGAAACTACAGTGGTGGTGTGTCCCCCGAAGTAGGTGGTTCAAACACTGGCTGCTGAACAGGTGAAGCTCCTGCCCAAGACAAAGACCCCAGTCCAGTAGGTATCGGTGGTCTCTCTATGAAAATATAAGTCAGTCATTGACAAAAAAATATGTCGTGGTCTCTCTATAAAAATATAAAAGCAATATGTACCTGTGGCGTAGAAAGCACTCGGCCGCGGCAGGTATGGAGCGGACGCAGTGGGCGCAAACGGTGGACGTGTCGAGGATGAGAGTGCTAACGATGCACGTGTCGAGGATGAGGGTGCCCGGTACGAAGCTGAGGTGGAGTCATAGCTGCTTGAGGATGAGGGGTGGCGTGGAAGGAGGTACCCCTCGTCGCCTCGGAAGTTCACCGCATGCATCAACCGCTGGCTCAAGCCCACCAACTTCTGCAGCTCTGCCCGTATCCCGTCCAACGTCATGTGGTCCATCATCGTGCCCATGTGCTGGGCCAGCAGATCTGTGTCGTACTATCAAGATCGGACGGGTTATTAGTAGAACGAAACTTTAGCGATTGTGACTTAGTTTGATTTAATGCACAAGAACTTACTAAGATGTTGTGGGTCTGATCCCGTCGGTAGGGTACGCCGACGCTGGCACGAGGTCGAGGCGAGGGTTCGGGGGACGTACGTCACACACGTCCATATCCTCGCCGTGTACCACTGCAGGTACGCTCTCCAGGCATCGTCATCGTGTAAGCACGGCTCAACAACGATGTGCTTTGCAGGTCAAACGGCGGTTGGCCGCCTGCCGCACTTGACCGTGGCTATACCTGAGCATTTCGAGCCCGGCCCGACCCGGCCCAGCCCGCGCCAGGCCCGCCCACGAACCTTACTGGACGGGCGTGGGCAGAGATTTTGAAGCCCGCGGAAATTTTTTTGGCCCGAGCCCGACCCGAAATGTTGTTTTTAGTTGTTTTACACTATAAAATGCGCGGCGGCCCGCCCAAGCCCGAGCCGGGCCCGAAAATTAACGCCCAACCCGTCCAATGGGATGGTCATGGGCAGGAATTTTCGTCACGAAATAACAAAAAAACATTTCGTCCCGGCCCGAACCCGGCCCGGCCCGAAAAAACGCTCACCTCTAACCGTGGCGGTAGGTGTCTGTCGAGCAGGCCATGTGGCGGAGTTTCGAACCGCCGTTTGAAGTGGCAGTTGGCGGGCACTTACCGCGGTTTCATGTGGCGATAGGTCCCTACCGCCTCTTCAAACAGCGATAGGAACCCAACCGTCATTTCAAACGGCGGTTCGTTTCTGACAATATTGAATCCGACTATTTATTTTCGTAAAATCAAATAAAAAATATATAGAAAAATTCACATGTTCGCGTTCTTGCGGCCCAATAGCCCTTTTTGTTGAAGTGAAATGGTTGGGACTTCTTTGGGTGGCAGATGATTAGAGTTTCTCTCGTCCGCGTGCGATCGTATCGATGACAACCTAGTTGTGCTACGATCACGTTGCGGATACGAGCCACACGTGTAGCCGAAATAAGGCCTTGTTTGGTTGGAAAAAAACTAGTAAAAGTAATTGTTCCAACTCATGTAGCACTCTTGTACCACGTTTCGTTTGTTTGTGGTAAATATTATCCTACCATGAGGTAGTTAGGCTCAAAAGATTCAGCTCGTGATGTACAATTGTGTGATTAGTAATTTTTTTACCTACATTTACTACTCTGAACCTATGTCTTTTGTTATATTTAATATGATGTGATGGAGAGAGTGTTGAAAAAATGGCAAATTGGAAGTTTGGTCCACCAAAACATGCCTGAAATTGCAGATGCGAGAAAGAAACATGATAATGAGGTTGGTGACTATTTGCCGCAGTCCGGACCGGCAGAAAGTGGCTATGCCCATGCTAATTGCTAACACGGCAACATTTGAAAAATGTAAATGGAACAACAAAAAGGAAAATAATGAACGTGCTATACTATATCTGCATAAATGTAAGAAAGCATTGCTAATTCCTACTCCTTCTGTTTCAAATTATAGTTCGTTTGACTTGTTTAAACCTAAGTTTGACCACTCATCTTATTAAAAAAACTGTGCAAAATATCATATTTTGTGGTGGCTTGCTTTACTAATAAAAAATCTTCAAAATGATTGAAATTTGACTATGTTTACACAAATTTTTCGAATAGGATGAGCGATCAAACTTGAAGTTAAAAAAGTCAAACGGCCTAAATTTAGAATAGAGGAGTTATAAGGAAACAAAGGGTACTAGCTAGCGGTAATGATTGTTGATTTGGTTCTACTTGTCTTCGTCTTCGTATTAACAACGACCGTTTCCTTCACACCAGTGTACAAATACAGAAATTATGTCCTGCAGATAACCATGTTACTCTTTCACACCAAAACAGCTCGAAATAAATAAAGACAGATAAGGTACTACGGAAGGTTCAGGACTTCAGGCTACGCATGAAGGCTTGATGCCATTTTTCTTTTTGGAATCACACCGTCACTTAACAATAGATTACTGAACCATCAAATTCTCACTACCTCATAACTGAAATGCAGAAAGTGAAATAACAGCATTGGTAAACTGAAATAACACCATTGCTGATCTGAATTCTTGACAGACTGTACTTACTCAAAACTCATCATATTACGTGGTGTTTCTGTTCTCCTTTTACAAAAGAAGACTGTACAGGTAATTGCTATAAGCTACTGAAGAATCTGTCTTTTGTTCTCTTCATCCAGACGTCAACAGGAAAATTCAGAATCAAACAACAAATTAGGGTTCTGCTTGAAGACTAATTGCCGGGCCAGAGAAAATATACCTGCAGTTACACAGCCTACAAATTGCTTGAACTAAACAGAATCTTCAGGTTGTCTATATCTTTCAGAACATCTGTGTATTCAGAGATCTTGTACCATAGCTCAGACTCCAGAACTGCAGCAATCAAGAACACAAAAGGTTTAGCTTTAGGTAGAATATGATAGTCATATGTGTGTCTGAAAAGAATTTGCAGGAATGACTAACAAAAATTTATTAACGAATCAACTGAGAACAGAACAATAAGATAAAAACTCTGGAGCACTGTTGCTGAGGGCATGTATGCATCATTGTTCATCTTTCCATCTGACAAGCAGCTACATCACCCAAATGACGCACAAATCTCACTCATCCATGTCTCGATATACTGCCTACCAGACCCACCTCATCTAGTCACACAGATGGCTTGCAGGCTTGCAGCTGTGCAACTAGCCTGTAGTCTCGAGCACGGGTTTTATTGACTCACCTGATCTAGTAGAATCCAAGAAAAGTGTTCGGATAATTTATTCCTTACTAGCAGGCAATCATGTCTTACAAAGGAAAATCTGATAAACCCATGCTAGTTCAATGAGTTTGCGCATTCTTTGTCTTTGTGTGCGAACAATGGCAAAAATCAGGAGAGCACAGAAGACAGGTGGGCTGGATGGATTTGAGTTGGAAGATGAAGAATTGGGATTTGGGAATCCCATGGTGGCAAAAATTAAATCATGATTCTTACGAGCATGAGACAGTTAGCTATAATTCATGGTCAAATAACCAGTTTCATCAATGAATTAGTGAAGGTATATGAGCTGAACTGAATTTGCACATTGTACCCAGCAGAATAGGACACAAGTGTACTCCTCTTGCGAGGGAGAAGATTGATTGATGAGAGAAGTGATCACGTGTAACAATAAAAAAATTCACAATAACTAGTCAACAAATGAAATAAATCTACATGCTTATTATAACAATAATGTTTTACATTTCTAGGGCAGTAATAATCCTAAATTTCTAGGGCAGTAATAATTCTAAATTTCTTAGAATAAGGCACTAACAAAATTATGGAAATTCTAAAAAAGTTCACAACACCGTATTGTCAAATTACCAGATGACCAAAAGTTGGATCACTAGATACAAAGCTGGCAACCACAGTTGAATTCAATAGAAGAAGCACAGCCAATATATAGAAGAAAATTGGACACTAAACAAATGCGTAGTAAAACAAACGGGAATGAAAGCAAGCTTGAAAATTTTCAGTTTAAAATATCCATGTTATCAGTTACCTGAATTTTCTGTATTTACTTCCTCAAGAATCTCTGCAATGTATTCCTTGGATGAACTGTGTATAGTGCTGATCGTCATTTTCAGGTTCTCAATCTCATCCTCCAGTGAACCTTTTTCCTTCAATAGAAGAACTAAATCATTTGAACCTCCAAGCACATTGGCTTGAAATACCTGAGATTCGTTGATGAACCTTTCCCTGACAACATAAAGCATCAACAGTCAGACAACACATACAACTAAACATATAGTTTTATGCTCCGAGGTGAAATAGAAAAACATATTTACTCTCCCTCTTTAGATGATGTTTACTGAGATCAGTGAGCTCCAATTAAAGGTAATTTCAAAATATGTCCGTTTAGTGACAATCAAACTCGTTTTCTCCCAGTTTCTTGTAGATCTGTTCTAACATCTTGTCTTGTCTTTCTTTTAACTTTAATTTATATTATTTAACACAGTAGGGGCCTCCCCTATTGCATTTACCTCAAAAAAAGTGACAGTCAATCAACAATAATGCCCAGAGTAGTTAGTTTCAAGTGACAAATTCATACTCGTCTATCTCACACTGAAGAATCAAAAATGGTTTCGACTAAACAAGAAACTGTGTCATACTACCATATTAGGGACAAATTTCAAAGATGGTTTGGTGTTAACTACTTAAGTAAAGCCTTAGAACAGTAGTGTAAATGTATGCCATACATCTTATCAGACAATCTTTGTTGAATCTCATTGAGAGCAACTTTCTGAAACTCCAAATTTCCCTCTGTCACTTTAAGTGGATCTGTTTCCGCAGCTGTTTGACAAGTTGAAACAGATTACTGAATGTAAATCCAAAGAGAATTGTAAAAATCTAGTAATGATATCATTCAGAATGAGATATATGCACCAGAGAGATAAATGGCATTTCAAAGACATCAATTTTGGAAAATATTTCATTATCAACAAATGAGAACCACAAAGATTTAGACTGGAAGTGGCTGATCCTTGAACCATTTTGTCATCTCTTCTATCTATAATACAAAGGCGCAGAGGCTGATTCAAGTACGCAATCTGTAATCAGCTGTAGTTTCTCAGTATAGACATTATTCATCTAAATATTGATGTCAATAGCTTTAGATTTCTCGTGTACATGACAGCTTGTGTACATGTAACAAGAATGGGCTGACCTTTTGATCACCACAGGGTAAAAACCACTGAGATAATGGACGACTGCTCTAAGATGAGGGGATATAAATAAGAAAAATGAATTAAGATGGCAAAGTAGATTAATTCATCTTCTTTGATTGGCTTCAAAGAATAGTAGTGTGGCTTATATGGCCAGTCCCTAATGGAGTACCTATAACAATAAGATATAACTAGTCGATGAGATCACATGCAACTTAAGCTTGTGTCATCAGCTGTTGTTGGTATTCCTTCTTTGCATGAGCACCTTGGGCCCATGCGTTCGGAAGACACACCTGGGGCATGTGAAAATAATTTATCTGGGTGATTACAATATGCTTACATGTGCTCTTGTGCAAAATGATTTATTGATTCCCAGAGTCTCTTTTTCTACTTTTGTTTGCTGCAGCACCATTTCTGTTAAGAGTAAATGCCACACCACAATTTCAAGAGTACCCTAACATTTATGGTTCTAGTGGTTCTTCCGAGCAAAATAAAAAAGGCAAAATTTATGTCAGAATTTACATTTGTCCAAAAAAGATGAAAAGGTAGTTAGTCATGTATTTTCATAATTGTTCTTGCAGTATACCTCTGCATCTGTAATCAACCACTAAATAGAGAAATGATGTCTATTTCCATAAAGAAAGATGTAAACCACACAGCTAATATACATTGTAGTAAACAAAATTTCATGGATATGAGGATGTTTCCAGTACAATGACTCACTCCATCCCACAATATGACACACGCATAGACGCATGCATTTCAAGAATCAAACTTGAAATCTGTGAACAACAATTAACCACACTTAACATTAATTCTGTTCTACAAAAATAAATATCATTTGATTGTCATTCAGAAGTACTTTCCTATTGTTAGGATTTTGTTGCTAAAACCATGTAGTATGCAAAAACTTAAGAGTCAAAGACTAGTTTTGGAGACTATACCGAGATACAGAGAGAGTATAACACTATTATTGGTTAGAGAATGGATTATTCAGCACTTAAAAGAGAAACCTTGTTTTTCTTAGTACCTCCAGCTGACCTACGCTTAAAGCAGCCGTCATTATATTAAGGAGTACAAGAGATATGATGCCAAAAAAAATGTAACCAGTTTAAAAGGTCCTTAAATTAATAAGTTGTCTTAAGGATTATAAGGTAACACACTAACAGCCCTACCCCCTGTGTTCAGATATATGTATGATATTTCACCGCTGGTAATAAGAAGGCTACATGGATTAGTCAAGTGATTTGTTGTGAAAAAACTCATTCACTTTTACTCATATAACAAATAACAATTAAAGTTGCATGCTGGAAATGTCAGTGTCAAAACATCTCATTGAACACAATAACATTTTTTGGAACTTCAGACTGAGTTTTGTTTAAAACATGACATATATCTGTGCAGCGCCATTTGTAAAGATATATGAAGGATGAGAAAAGATAAAACTTACAAAATTGAATAACAAAAGAGTTCAATACTTAAGATGAAAATTATAGGAAATAATTACCAGCCACTTGGACAAGGCCATTGAGTTCAAACTCAGCAACAGATATTTCTTTGGTTAACTCAGACTCCCTGTCAAGAGAGTGCTTTTCTGTTTCAGAGTGTTTCACTATCTCTGATTCTATTTCCCTGGTCCTTTGTATATTTTGTTCAATCTCTTCATTGACCTAATTCAAAGAGCAAAATCAAAACTTAAGCATGGAAAACGTCCCAAGAAGTTGAATATCAAAATTAAGCATGCTATTTAACACGACTTGGTAAACAGAAAATTCACCTCTTGGCAACCAAGTCATGGCATCAGTTGTTTAGTTAACAACCGGAAGGGTATGCGGTTGCTTTAATAGAGTGAGTACAGCATGTATAACATCGACCACTATTACATCTGTTATGAACTGCGATGCGAGGGGAAGGTGATCGGAGGATTTGGGGCTGATTTGTGGGGGAATTAGGGTTGTGAGCTACAGTACCCGCGGTGCTACAGTAACTGCGGGTACTGTTCACGTCCCAATGGTGCCAGCGGCTAGGGTTGTGAGGGCGCGGGGCTTCGCCCACGGCCGGCAAAAGAGAAGGGTTTTCCTTCTAATCTCTTGCTTGATTTGATTGATACATCTCCTCTCTTTAAATAGAGAGGATTACTTGACCCCTAAGCAAGGACTCGATCTTATCCCTACACCTAACCCTAATGGGCCTCCCGGCCCATTAGACCCTTGACACCTGACATTACCCGCCCTTTTTCGAGCAGTCGTCCTCGAGCTGCAGCATGGACACCTTGAAAATGACTCGACTCCACACAAACCTATGACCTAAAAATAAGCCTTTTACATCTCGGCTTATTTGATTATTCTTGATCTGAAATAGACTCATACTTTTTATTGTGTAACCCCCAACGGTAGGCACCATCCGCCACCTGGATCCCATGGAGACCATCTGAACGAGAGGGGCGCAGGGGCACAACCACCTAGAAGCAGTCGCGACGAAAACCAACGGAGACGTCCTCGCAGTGGTCAGAGACGGAAAGCTGAGGCGCTAGGCAGTGCTTCCCCGCTGGCGACAAGGAGGAACACACCTCCCCTACCACCATCCCCGCAGAGTTGGAGTACGCCGTCTACGGGAAAGACACCATGCGCACCCTTGGACACATCAGCGGATCGGCACTGTTGGCCATCGAGCGAGTCAAGGTCGCATCCCTCTGCGTCGAAGGCGAAGGCGACCACCGCCAAGGCGGCCTCCCGATCCCGCATCTGCTTGTGCGCCTTTTGTAGCCGCCGTCGCGCTAGGAAACCGCGTGCTGCAGCCTGCAGCCGCACTGCCGCGGACACCTATCGGGTAAGCATCTTCTCCGCCGTCTCCACTGCGAATGGTCCTGTAGACGGCGTCGGGAGTGATGTCGCCGACGAGGCAAGGAGGGACGCACGTGGCGGCGGCAGCCTGCCCGTCAGGAGCTCGCGCAACAACGCCAACTCCTCGCGAATCCCGCGGATGGCAGCGTCGTGGTCGAGGAGCATCCGCGTCATATCCTCGGATGAGAAGGCGTGGGGGAGCGGAGGAGAGCCCGACGGCACTGCGGAGAACAGGGCCGACGCAGCCCAGGGATGTGCCCCGACAACGTAGAATTCAGCCATGGTCTCTGATACCAGATGTTATGAATTGCGATGCGGGGGAAGGTGATTGGAGGATTTGAGGCTGATTTGTGGGGGAATTAGGGTTGTGAGCTACAGTACCCATGGTGCTACAGTAACCATGGGTACTGTTCACGTCCCAATGGTGGCGGCAGCAGCTAGGGTTGTGAGGGCGCGGGGAACGCCGGCCGCGGGGCTTCGCCCACGGCCGGCAAGAGAGAAGGGTTTTCCTTCTAATCTATTGCTTGATTTGATTGATGCATCTCCTCTCTTTAAATAGAGAGGATTACTTGACCCCTAAGCAAGGACTCGATCTTATCCCTACACCTAACCCTAACGGCCTCCCGACCCATTAGACCCTTGACACCTGACAACATCACACCACTTTCATATCTTTGTAGCATGTGTAAACCTTCAGATGATTTATGATATAGGTACGGGCCCCATCCCCTAAGCCAGGAATGAGGCAATATTTGGTGCAAAATATAATCACCCAGAAAGGCATAATAAACAGTACAGGAATTAGGTAATTTTTGGTGCTCAACTGATCAAGGGCACCATACACAAGATAATCACCCACTCGCATACAATTTTTGGCCTGTGCAGTTCGTAGTTGAATCACCAACTCCCCTGAGATCTATGTTAGTTTCTCAATAGGTAGAATATAAAGGTGGAACCATATTGTTCTCATTTTAGAAACACAATCCTGTAAATAACCACCACAATATAATGTGACCCTCAAGGACAGATGAAAGTCTGTGGAATGACCCCAAGCAGACCAAACATGTCTAATCAGGTGTTGAGCATAAAACTGAATCTTACAGCAGCATCGTCAGTATACTGAAAATTAGTACAAGTTCAAAATGACAAAGTGGCTGGTAGCATCCACCAAAAGTACCATTGTCCGTAACACAGTTATTGACAACAAATTAAATAGCAGCAAATCAGCTTAGCTGAACTCACGCAAAAGTATATCCTCTTCCCTTATAAAATACCAGTTCAATAACGGGCCCCGCATTTACCACTAATCCGCTTCTCTGCAACCCGCGTCGAGTCGAAATCGAAACTAGCCTAATGAGATGCCTGGAGGACCTCAGGCGAGGCGATTCGACCAGCGGACGACGATTGGGCGGCGCAGCGACGAGACGGCCCTCAATCAATTCGTTCTGCACCGAGTAGCAACAACGGGAGCGCACGAGCGTACGGAAGAGGGGAGGTTCGTGGAGTCGGTACCTTGTCGAGCATGTCCTTGAGGGAGGAGATGTGGCGGAGGATGGCGCCGGAGTCCTCCGCCATTGTGGAAACCCGTTGCAGCGGCGCCCCTGAGCCGACGAACTGTTTGGAACAGAGCCCCGGGTTAGTGATGACGAGTGGGCCCGGCTGTCATAGGGTGTAGGAGGGTGATAGGCAAACAGCCTGTTCATTTTGCTCGTGGCTGATGGCTGGTGCTGGTTTGTTCTAAAAGTACTGCTGGCTGGTGGCTGATGGCTGGTTTGTTCTGAGAGAAAAGTATTGTTGGCTGGTGTCTGATAAGCCAAACGAACAGGGCAAAAATTTGACACCATCTCTAGGGTGTCCCGGCAAAAAATTGTAGTGCGGTTCTAAAACTACCATTTGAGTGCTGGCCAGCAGCCTGTTTGTTTGGCTGGTCGCTCATGACTGGTGCTGGTTTGTTCTGAGAGAAAAGTATTGTTGGCTGGTTGCTAGTGACTGATTTGTTCTGAGAGAAAAATATTGTTGGCCGGTGGCTGATAAGCCAAGCAAACAGGTTGCAGATTGGCAAAATAACTTAAATATTCTAAAGTGCTGTGGCTTGTGCTCCATAAGTATTTTTTTAAGAAAAACTTCCAATATTTATCTAGACTTAATATATACTACCGTCTAAAAACGAATGTCGTCCAGGAAGCATATTCGCGAGATAAAAACGATTTTCCAACGACCCTCTTTTCAGAAGGAACTACCCTTGTAAAGTTGTACTCCGCAGAGCTACATAGCAGTACTCCACTAGCAACGGCACGAAAATGAGGTCGACGGCTCGACGCCAATCCAAACAGAGCTAAATTAAATTTGGTATGTTTGCATAGTGGAAAACCCTGCAGTTTGATCGTGCCCATCCCTCATCGACTCCCCGTTTCCGCGCACGTCTCGCTGCTGCAGGGAAAGCACGGCGCACGAACGCAGCTTTGCGGGACAGAGGATATAGCTAGCAAAAGGGCAAAAAAGAAGGCAATCACGAGCAGAGTCTTTGGTTTTTGTTCGGAGAGAAAATCTTCACGGTGGTTCTTTGGTGGTTAATTCGTTCGGAGAAAAGAAAATCTTCGGTACGGTGGGCGATAAAGCGAAGCGATCACGCTAGTGTGGACAATTGCTATAAGCTGGGTGATTATGGTTTTTTTCTCTCTCCTGCGCGCGCGCTGCTGCTCTAGTGCTCTACCAGGCGAGCGCCACGTTCCGGGTCATCGCGGCCGCAGTACTCATCATCCGTACTGTATTGTTTTTGCGCAAGGGAACCCAAAATTAGGATCACTGGATTCGCTAACAAATGTTTGCGCATGGAACAAAACTAGCCCAGAATCTCCTCCCGGAAAGGTCGAAGTCGAAGCAGAGGGAGGGATCCGGGTGCGGCACACGAAAACAGAGCCGCACGTGTCGTGCAGCTGCAGCGCGGCGCCAGATGTCCCTCCTCCACCCTAGCAAGACACGAGCACGACTGCACGTGAACGTCGAGAACCATGCCGATGCCAATCTACAGATGCCAAAACACAAGCTCGCTGCTGCAGCGGCGATGCACGCACGGCGCGTGGACGCAGCCGGAGCCCGCCCGCCCGCCTACGGAAAGTGAAAAGCCGGCCGCCGGGCTGTGCTGCAACGGTGATGACTGTGACCGTGTGACGGAGCGTCGAAAGCGCGGCGACAGACTGCAGGTCCCCCCCGAGCGCGCGCAGAGGCAGAGCTTTGTTGTTGCAGGGGCAGAGGATAGCTAGCAGAAAGCAAAAAGGAAGGGTGGTAAAGTTACTATGATCACCGATGCCATCACCAAGGAGTAGTGAATATACATACTCACTCTCTTCTTATCTATTGAGATATTTACTTTTTTTTATTACAACTTTGATCGTTCGTCTTATTCAAAAAGTTATTGAAAATATGTAAAAAGTAATGCAAGTTTAAAATACCTACAATAATAATAAAGTATATAACAAACAAAATATGTGGTACTCACATAATTCCTTAAATAAGACGAATGATCAAAGTTGTAAGAAAAAATCAACGACGGCAAATATTTGGATATTAAGGAAGTGCATCGTTCGTTTTTTTTGGAAACAAAAATAAAAGATGTATACATCGCTCATGGTATCTTTTTGCGAATTATTACACCGTTCATGGTTACATGCATGTAAGTAATTGTACTAAACACCTCCCTTAGGTAGGTTTTTTAAAGTAAAAACAAGAGTACTGCTATGTCATATAAGAAGAATAAGCATACGAGTATTTGCAAAGTTGTGATTACAAAAGATAACAATAAACTCAACTCTTGTGGAGCGCTAACATTAAGTAGCAGTGAGCTCTCCTATACAGCACGCCGCTGTTCTTAAGGCCATCGCATCTTTGATCAGTTGCAAAATTCTAACTAGTGATGTCGAGGCCCCCTCAAAAACTCTTCGATTTCGCTCTTTCCAAATATTTCAAGTGGTGTAGATCATCATTGACACCTTTAGCTGTTGCAGCTACTTGTTTGATAGTCTGACCAATTCCGAGATCTACCAATATTCCATTCATATGCATCTTGCCGGGACAGATACAAGGCCATCTGCCCAACGCTGCACTTGAAGCCTAACTTCCTGGGCAGTGGCGTATGCAGGATGGCGGACAAGCGGGGGCTGAGATAATGGAGATGTTGATTTTCACGAAGATTTAATGGTGATTTAAAGTTTTTGCTACAGTGATTAGCGAAGAAACTAGGGTCATTAGGGGGGCTGGAGCCCCCCTAGACCCACAGGTAGATTCGCCACTATTCCTGGGCGAAGACACACTGAAGGCATAGATGATCTGCATATTCGTGTTCCTGATCCCAAGGAAAATAAAACTGGGTGGCAGGGCCGATCTCGTGCAATTAGCTTGTCGACCGTCAGTATCTTGCGTTGTACTAACAGCCACGCTAAGAAATGATGTTCCCCTCGCTCTTGGATTTCCGGATTGCCATACAGTTAAAAGTACAGAGGGAACCAGCGAGTTGTGCTTTGTAAGCTGCACGCGTCGTGTATTGCCCGTGGCCGGTCCACTTCCGGTGTCCTCATCATCAGATAGTTGCACATCCATGATCAAAGTCCAGATAGTTACCAGTTCCGCCATCTCTGTTGCATTAGTCACGCGCCATAAGCCCCTTGTCCAATCGTCGTTGTAGAGGTCATCTTTAACAGATTGATTTTTTCCGCCCTGCCAGCTTATAGAGATTTGGAGCTAAATCACGTGGTGCGCACAGCCTTAATGAACTCCGACTGCAAATCAAAGACCCGGCGAGCCTGCCCCACTCGCCAGCAGCTAACACACACGCCCCCCCCCCCCCCCCCCCCCCCTCACACGTACACGTACGCGCGCGGACGTGGCAGAAGGTGCCAGTGGCCAGTGGCACCCGGTGACCCGGCACCATGATGGCATCACCACTACACCAGTATGTGCCCAGGCAGGCTCCGACCTCCTCCTCCTCAGCCCCCCCGTTTCCATGCAGGGCAAAACCGTGCAAATGCAGCGCGCGACGAGCAGGCACCAGCCAGTCTCGCACGTGCCGTGTCCCGTGTGATGGTGCCCATTCCTCCACGATGTTGCCGCCCCATCCCCATGCTCCACGATGCGCACCCGCCGCGCGTGCGGCATGAGTATCCCATGATTTCGCCGCGGTCGCGGGCGACGGCCGGCAGCCACTCGCTTTCTCCGGCGGTCCGGCCGAGCAGCGAGCAGCTAGCTAGTCGGGTGGGGCAGAGCGAGGCAGGGCACTGCCGCGATTGGCTTTGGCGGGGCCGGGAATCTTTTTCGTCCTACGCCTCGCCACCACCTTTCAGCCAGCTTCCTTCCCCCACCAGAATCAGAATTATTTGCCTACCGGACTCAAGACGGAACCAAAATCAGGCCACCTGTTCAGTGTTCACCGGTGCCACAGGGGGACTCGAGCACGGTTTTCAAACGACCGGGAGACCTCCATCCACTCGGAAAGATCTTTTCAAATCCCAACAAGTCCTTCACAAAACAGAAAAAGGCCAAAAGGAAAGGAAGCTCGAGGCTGCATGCCAGCCCAGTGCAACAGCCTTCCTTTGCTCATCCACACGGCGCCACCGCAGCAGCAGCAGCAGCCTTGACCACAACCGGACCAGACCGGATCGCTTTCTCGCAGCCCCCTGACCCAGCCCCCCGCCTTGTCGGGCCCACTCGCTCCCTCCCGGCCCCACCACCTCAGCCAACCGAAAACCACCACCACGGCCCTGTTTCTGTTTGTTTCCGAGGTTTCGGAACGCGCCGCCACGATGAGCGAACGCAGCCTCGGAGCCCCTTCTGCGATTTTGCCACGCGTAGTTCATCTGTTTGCGTGGTGGGTGTTCCGCGGACGCGAGCTCATCGCAAAGGTGTTCGGCGGGGATTATTCTGTATTTCTCGCGTTTCTTACTTATAAGCTTCGCGACCGCGTTTCACACATCCGCCGCGTTTCACTTCCACGTCGGCGTGGCAGCGTGCGGCCGTCACTGGAAATAAAAAATTTGCCATTTCAAAAAAAAAGAACATACTCTTTCCATACGATAAGAGCCCTTTTTTCAGTTAGACTATCCGCGGCGGTGTCCCATAAATATCACCCTCCAAATGAATTTTACAGTGCTCCCCTAAATAATTTCATCCTCTAAATTAAATTTTGCTGCAACGGTGTCCCCTAATTGCTCTCCCCCATCTGTCTCAATCCGTCCCGATTCGCACCGCGCTCGCCGCCCTGCACCAACACGCTCTTGCCGTCGCCGCCGCCCTGCCCCTACGTGCTCCTCTCCGAGGCCCCGCACCCGCCGGCCGCCCCGCCCCACGGTCGCTCCTCTCCCTTGCTCGCGCCCGCCGCCGCCCGCATCCGCTCTCGCCGCCGCCGCTCCCTCCCCGGCCGGTGGCCGCTTCCGAGTTTCGACGGAAGGGCTCGGACTCGAACCACGACGCGCCGCCCGCCGCCGCCGGGATATCCGGGTAAAACCGTCTTGCCCGGCCCAAACATCGGTAGAACCCCAACACTCCTGCTCGCCCCGCTCTTCTCGTTACGTTTGGTGGCTCCAATTCTTCGGTGGGGTTTTCTTTCGTTGGCGGTTCGCGCGGCCGGCGGGGGGGGCAGCCTTGTTCTTCTTCCTCGTCTCGCGGGGGTGGGTTGGTGTGATCCAAGTAGGAATGAATGCGGTCGAGCTAGTGCAGAGCCGCTGTTTCACACCGCTCCCTTGCGGAAATGGAGGAACGCGGGCCATGAGCCCGTGCCCACGAGGCGTTCGTGCAGATGCCGCAGCCAGCAAATCCCAACTGGCTTCAGGATTACGGGCTCAAGGACCGCGCTGTGCACTTCGGCTTGTGGGCTGGGATGAATTCCTCTTGTTCACAGCAGATTTCTCTTCAGACGATTGCAGTAGAACAGTTATGGATACAAATGGGTTAAATAACCAATATGCTTCTGGACAGATGCAAATTTTTGTAGCGTATTAGACTAGTTTTCATCCGCCCCTTGTTTTTTCATAATCTTGAACACTATTCACTAGGTGGTGTATATATGCACATTGTTGACAAGTCCTTTAGCAGTATGGTTCACTTGTTTGCTTCAAACATTCTTGCAGAGGAAAAGAAATTCAGCTACCTACACTACAAAAAATCTCGTGGTCTATGATGGTCAATTTTCGTCACGGATCATCAAAATTTCGTCATAAAATGACATCTATGACGAAATTTGAGAACGTCATGTATTGAGCGTCACGGATCCCTTCTCATGACGTCCTTAAATTTTCGTCATAGATTAGCGTGATCCATGACGTTCTCAAGCCGTCATAGATTGGTGTAAAGCCCATTGAACCCGGCCGAAGCCCAAAATCCGTGACGAAAGTGATCGTCATGGATTGACTCGCCACGTCACTTATAGAGATGAGTTGGGCCGCCACGTGGCGCTAACATGGTCGCCACGTGGATGCCATGTGGCGCTGACGTGGCATCCCATGGCGCTAATCTAGCCAAATTCAATACCAGCATACATAAATGATGACATCATAACATTTTCAGCCCATTAAGATGTACGACACATAACAAATATTGGCCCAATAATTTTAATAGAATTTCAGCCCACTTCAAGATTACAATTTCAACCCATGGATCTCATTTACACAATTAAACGAACTAGCATCACATAAAAAAACTGTTTATCTTGTATTACAACAAATATAAAGTCTTTCTTCCAACACTTCGGATACAAGTTTTCATCCAAAGCAAGAGCTTTATCTCACTTCTTGTTCTCTATTTTTTTTGAAATTAAAAGAACAAATGTAACATTAGTGATTATCGAAGAGCTCTCGCTTTAACATAAATGGTAAAGTGATCTAATTATGGCCATCACAAATAAAACATCATTGCACATGTCTCATTCCTCGAGTTTAGTGTACCATCGTAAATAAAATATCATTGCGGATGTCTAATGCCTTAGGTAGAAAACGAGATAGAAAAATCATCATTGCACATGCGTGAAGCCTTAGAGCAAGAAAAGTATCAAACAATAATAAACATCATTGCATATGTCCATAGTCTCGGATTAGTGTAGTATCTTACAAAATTAAAAATCATCACCACATTTATCCAATCTCTCGCCCATAGACCAGGAAACAATAAATATCACCGCATATGTCCGGAAAGATAGCTAAGTTCAAGAAAGAAAAAGTAGTTGAAGAAAGACAAAATAGTTGTGCAAAGGCATAAGTAACAATCGACTATGCCATTATTCCCTAGTCGAGCCCAAGCATGACTAGGTTACTAACAAGACAAGTGCTCAAGATCCGAACAAATCATTTTAAACAATGAGCTGAGAACAAACATTCAAGGAGAAGGGACATATGCTCGCATTTTATTTGCAATCATCATAGACTTAGACATATGCTCAAAATCAAATTGTTGTCATCATATACTAACTTGGACCGGATCTCGGAAAATAACAAATATATATCATCATTGCAAGACACACATAAATTAGTGGGGCGGGGGGGTGAGAAGGGACTAGATGCCTCATTATACTGAACAAGAACTTGCAGGGCACCAGATGGGATGATAGAGCTCTGCAAATCTACATGAGAAAAACAGATTTTGCATACAATTGTTATATTTAATTACTGGAAATATATATAAAAAACAAAGAAACCCTAAAGAACATGGATTCATACGGCGGCAGAGGCTGGTGAGGGGGTTGGAGAGCTCAGTGGCAGCGGCGAGATGGGGATTATGATAGCTCGCATTTTACCTCCAACAACACCCAGTTAAATGTACTACATATCACGTTCGAATCGGACAATAAGGTAGCGAAACGAAGCCCTACGACCTGAGGAATGAAGATCGGCGACCGCACACCCACTAGATTGGACCGTAGGGGCTCCATCAAACCCTAGAATAGCGCACCACAGAACGGAGCCCTCGGATCGAGGGGGCAGGGGGACGCATCAAAGGGAGACAGACGGGGGTATGCAGCGGCGTGGGGGCCCTACGGTCGGCGTCAACTCGAGCTCGGCGGCGGCATTGCCCCGGACCAAGCTCAGAGCCTAGCTGAGAGCACCCCCAAGAGCAACGAAATCCTCCCCATCCAAAAACAAAAAGTGAGGACCATGTGTGGTTCGAGGACCGGTGGATGGCCGCTTCCTTGTGTGATGAGTGATTGACAACGTTGTGTGGACTGATTCTTGTCTAAGTATTGCAGGTGCAGGTTGCGGCTTGACTCGTGTTGGTGCAGGTGAAGAACAAGCGTGAAAGGTCGTCGCCGGTGAGGCCTCCAGGTGTGGAGAAGACAAGTAGGCTTCGTTCGAGGGACCGGTGGCCGGCCGGGGTCAAGTGCGGACCGCATGGTGGCATGAACAACAAGATGAAGTCGTGGACGGTTTCTTGGTTGAGCCTCAAAACCGAAGCGTCCCCTCATCGGAGGTGACCAAATGTGACACAAATACCGGTCCCAGGAGGCCGGTAGCACATTTATTACAACGGGTGGAATCGATCTTTTACATTACGGTTACGTAAAGGGCACGGTAATGCCAACGCTACAATGAACAATACAAACGCTAGCGACCACACTACGATAGCAAAGGCTTCCATAGCCTCCTCGAGTACCACACCATGGAAGCTTTAGGTAGGGCCCGGTACACGAGGCACGGTTGGGTGTAGGGCAATGACCTACTCAACATCTTCCGGAATGTAATCGGGATCCTCCTCCGTAAAATAGTTAGTAAACGGGGGTGAGCACATACGTACTCGGCAAATCCAACCCCACCCAAGGAGGGGCTTATAAGCGTATCATGCATAAGGTATAACAAGGATCGGAGTTAAGGTTCATTTTGCAAACTTACACATGCAGAGGTTCATTTCAAAAAGGTTTTCACAAATCGTTTCCATAACCCAAGTAACTCAAATGTTTTAGGAAAACCACTGTGGAACTACCGGACTTCCCGTCCGTCGTAGCCCGTGCACACGGCCACACACTTCACTCGGAAAACAACTCACGCCGTAAAACCTCCCATCCCAAAAACACTAGTTTTTGTGACCACACCGTGACTCGTCCAATACCGTGGACACGGCTATTCGAATAGGTTTGACACTCTGCAGAGGTTGTACATCTTTACCCACAAGTAGGGTACCGTCACACGGACACCTCAGTGCGGTACGGATCCTATCAAAGCCATTACCCACCTTAGCTAACACTACGAGCCACCACGGAAGCACCCAAGGGGTTATCCCACATAACCAGGGCGTACCTCACACAGAGCGTACCCCTACTCCTTGGTCTCCCGTTGCTCACCCGCACACCAGATGGCAAGTAGATTAACTAGTGGGGTTTATGCTAAGCCGTTGCCACATACAACGGTCGAGTGGTTGTACGATAATTTGGGTCAGGTGAGATGTCACGCAACCCGGTCCTTAGCCGACAAGATGGACAACTCCCAACACGCTCAACCACACAGTACGAGCTCACCCATACTCCCGACACACCCGTCCATCCCGTCTACCCGGTTCCGTACTCATTTTCCAAAAATATCCCATTCCCACTTTTAATGCACTCACACATTTTGAAAGCACTCACACATTTTTAAAGCACTCATTTAGGCCAGAATAAGGTTCAATCATAGCACTCATGGGTGGCTATCCTACCATGTTTTGCGGTAAAACAATATGCAATTTATAAAACGGGTATAAGGGTATATTTATAAAACTAGGACGAAGCATGCATCAAAGGGGGAGGTTGAACTTGCCGTCTTCGTAGTCTTCGGGGAGTGCGGCTCGGCGTCCGGACCTCGGGCTCCTGCTCGCGGTAGTCGGCTTCGATCTCCGGCTCGGGGTACCTCACTCCTTCTACTTCGTTGGCTATGGCATGCACACGAGCAAGCAAGCAATGTTAGCATACATGTTTCCGACCGAGCTCGGGGAGAGGAAGTGAGCGGGGGAGGGGTATATATAGGCGCGGTAGGGTTTGGTCTTAACCGAGAAGGAAGGGCGTGTATGAAAAGGGGCTAGGTTAAGGGGGTTATAGATATTAAGGACCTATTGGTAATTTCCATTAATGAGGGGGTTAGACGTGATTGGGTTTAAACCTGCGCATGAAATGTTGTGTTAGGGAGGGGTTCATAATTAACTAGGGTTGGTTAGTAATTTAATTTGAATTAACAGGACCTAAACATACTTTTTAGGTGGGGTTTAGTTAACCTAGGGGTTTATCTAGAATTAACGGGGGTGTTTTGGTAAAGAATCTAAAGTTTTGGGGGTTGGAAGGGAAAGGAATGGAAGAAAGGGGCTCGGTTTGGAAAAAAGGAAAAACGGGGGGGGGTCTTTGGCAAGATTGCCATCTTCTTCCTCCCCCACCCGTTACCGAACGAGAGAGGAGGATGGGGCGCGGTATGGCCGGCCGGCGGGGGGGCCCGCCGGCGGCTCCCGCGCGGCGGCGGCCCGGAAACGAGGGGGAAAAGAGAGAGGAGGGTGAGGGGAACCTATTCCCGTGCTCACCTTGAGCTATTGCGCACGGTGGAGGCGGTTCCACGGGGAGGCGAGAGGGCGGGCGGCGGCGCCACCGGTGGCGGCGGCGCGGTGTTCGAAGGGCGGCTCGGGGGTGCTCGGTTTTGGTTCGGTGCGGCGAGGTGGTGGTGGTGTCGTCCTTAAATAGGCGGCGAAGGTCGGTTCGGGGGGAAGGGGGGGGGGATATTTTCCCGGCGAGACCGCCGGCGAGCTCGGGGAGCTTCGCGAACTCCGGCGGCTCCCGGCGGCGGCCGGCGATGCGACGGCTCGGAGTGACACGGGTCGGCGTGTGCGGGGGGGGTTGGGCCGCGGATGCGACCTATCGTGCGGGCGGCGGTGGTCGGTGGAGCTCGGGCGGGGAGTTAATGGCGTCGGCGGGGTGGGTGGCCGGCCGGTCCACCGGCGGGCGCGGGGGCGGGCGGGGCCGGGGTGGCGTGCGGAGGCGGTGGTGCCGCCGGTCCGGTGGCGTGCGGCGGGGGTTGGTGCCGGCCGGGGGCCCGGGGTCGGCGGCGGCGGCGCGCGCGGTCGGGCGGCGGCCGGCCGTGCGGGGAGAGAAGGAGAGAAGAAGAGGAAGGAGAAAGGAAAAGAGAGAAAAAAAAAGAAAAGAGGAAAAGGAAAAAGGAAAAAGGAGAAAAGAAAAGGAAGAAAGGAGAGGAAAGGAGGAAAAAGGAAAATGGGGAAAAATAGGGAAGAGATTGGAAAATGCAGAGAGAATTAGGAAAAATTGTTAGGGAATTAGGGGAGGGTTTTGCGGGGTTTTCTATTTTCCGGTGTCGGCGGGATTTTCGGAACGGCGACGACGGCGGGTCGGACCGGCCGGCGGGACCGCGGCGTGCGCAGGATTCCCGGCCGGTGGCCGACCGCGGTGTTGGGAAGGTGCGCAGGGGCGCGACCGAGGTGCGGTGCCGGCGGGGAATCGCGGCACGCGCGTCGGGGGAGAGAGAGAGAGAGGGCGGTGGGTAGGATTTGAATGGCAACCGAGCTCGGCGGATCGGTTTTTGAAATTACGCGTGATTTAATAGGTGATTTATTTAGAGCTAAAAAACGCGGGCGTTACAAAAACCAAGGTCGAGCCGGGACTACGTGGGAGCCAAGTCATGAGTGGAGATTGGCGGAGGCTACACCGAGTTCGCGGGGTTTCCGGTGGTTCACCGAGAAAACCACCGGGTTCCTTGGTTGATCCACAAAGCCAAGACCGGATAACCGAAGACGGAGGTGCGGCGGCACGCACCGGTCCCGACCGGTGGGTCCGACCGGTCGACCGGTGGGGACCGGCTCGACCGGTGAGGAGCACCGGTCGGCCGTGTGCGACGACGCGATCCGGAATCTTCGAAGCGGAGGACACGCGTCGGGATCGCATGGCTTGCGTCGAGGCTACGCGAGGGTGCGGTCGCCGGCATCCGTCCGATGGTGAAGACATCAAGAATTCCAAATCCGCCCTTGAGGGGCTTGTATCCCTAGTTAGTAGAGAAGGGCATTTTAGACATTCGGTTGCCTCCATATAACCCAAGAGGTGAGAGGATGGCAGCCAACTCTTGGAACCCTAGCTCATTAGTTTTCCTATTTTCCACCTATTTTCTCTAGGTTTTCCTTAGGACTAGCAAGAGAGCTTCACGGAGAGATCTTGTAGAGAGGGATGGATGATCGGGCGGCTTGCTAGACCTTGTACGAACCTTTGTTTCATGTATAGATGATTCGGCGTGGTTCCTCAAGGTTTGGATGTGTTTTCCCTAGGTTGTTCTTGGTGGTGATTTTCGGAGCCTTCTCTTTGTGATTTCTTTGGGGTGTTTTCGGGGCTTTTCTCTTGGGGATTTGATGGGGGAAATTTGTGGGAACCCTTCGTGGTTCTTTGGGCTGTGATTCCCCTCCCAAATCCGTGAGAAAAAGTGCTCGATTTTGGGGTTTCTTGAGTTCTTGGGTTGGGAGTGCTTTCGGCGGGATTTCTTCGATTCCTCCTTTTTGGACGAGTTTTGGTGGGATTAAACTTGGCTATGAACTCCTCATGAGGTGTTCATGATATCCCCAAAGTCTTGTTCAAGTCCGTGGAGCGATTCGGGAGATCGAGATTTGGATTTGGGGGAGTTGACCGCGGGTCTTTGTTCATCCCGAGCGCCGGGGCTACACCGGTCTGACCGGTGCTCTTGACCGGTCTGACCGGTGCAACCCTCTGTGGGATTTTGCTCGGGTGAACGTCTTGGTGTGTTCGTTGTTGTCCCGTGGTGCTGCTGTTTCGAGTTTGGGTCCGTTTGGTGGTCGGTTGGCCTGTTTGGTGCCTTGGGGGCTTTCAGGCTGCCATCGGTCTGACCGGTGTCTCACCGGTCTGACCGGTGTAGAGCCACTTAGTGAAAGTTGCTCAGTTTCACCAGCAGGGACCGGTCTGACCGGTGGTGCTCACCGGTCTGACCGGTGTGGGTCTGTAGACTCGGGGTTTGTTTTTCCGCTGCGTTTCTCGGGTCGGAAGGTTGCGTGTTGGTTCCTAGGTCCAGTGGCACTCCAGTGGCTACGTGGGCTTGACCAACCTTGGTAGTGAGTCGGAGACGCTTGTTGGAAGCCGCGTTCGTCTTGTTGGAGTTTTCATCCACTTCGAGAAGAATTTTTATCGGCTCCCATTCACTCCCCCCCCCCCTCTCGGTTCGCCGTATCGGTCCTTCAAGTGGTATCAGAGCCGGTTCGGGTCTTTGTTGACTCTAACCAGTCTAAGATCCAAGGATGGCGTACCGAGAACGGGGTTCGGGTCCTCCACACTTCGATGGCAAGAACTACCGGATGTGGAGCAAGCGGATGGGTGCGTTTCTCCGCGGAAAGGGTCGGATCCTTTGGGATGTCACGGTGGACACGGGCTATGTCCGGCGGTTGATTTCCTCGCTCCGGGGTCGAGGGACGGCTTCGACGCCAACAATAAGGCGGTCGACTACTTGTTTCGTGCTTTGTGTCGGCCGAGTTCGATCGGGTGCACACCGAGCACTTGGCTTGTAGGATTTGGGCGGTGTTGAAGGAGGCTCATGTTGGGAACGCCCGGGTTCGGGCACGGTTGTATGCAACCTACGGGAGAGAGTACGAGAACTTCACTCATCTCCCCGGTGAGTCCATCGATGCCTTGTTTCGAGAGGTTCACGGTGGTGGTGAACAACATGAGGGCCAATGTGGACGTGCTCCCGTACGATGATCATGATAGAGCGGTCAAGCTCTTACACTCTTTGGATCGTACGATATGGGGCGGAAAGTTTGAGGCCATAGTCGAGTCGGAGAGGTATGATACTCTGACGGTGAACGAGCTGTTCTCGAAGCTCAAGTCGGCTGAGGTGGATAGGGGCATGACTGCCAAGCTCGAGGGACCGACTGATTCCCATAGTCTTGCCCTCGTTGGTGGTTCCAAAGGAAAAACTAACTCTAACCCATCCACCAGGATGTTCTCGTTTTCCTCTTTGATGTCTATGCCAGATGAGGAGTTTGATGACCTTGGAGAGGACGAGCTGGCGCTCCTGACGAGGCGGTTCGAGAGGCTGCACGAGAACCGAGTGAACATGAGGAGGAAGACGAGGACATGCTTCAAGTGCGGCAAGGCTGGACACTATTTCGCCGAGTGTCCGAAGGTGAACGACCCCGACAATCACAAGTTCAAGGACAAGAAGAAGAAGTCCAAGACGAAGGATCATGGACATCGGAAGAAGACACGGTCTCGAGAGAAGATGAAGAGATCAAGCGACATTGAGTCTGATTCCGAGGACACGTCTTCAAGCTCGAGTGATGAAGAAGAAGAGGATGAGAAGAAGAGGAAAAAGAAGAACTTTGGCAAGTATCTCAACGGCCTTTGTGTGACGGGCCTAAGCCTCAAGGACGACTTCTGCGGCATGGCTCGCAGTTCGAGCAGCAAGAGAAGCCAGAGGGACGCCTCGGACTTGGATTCCGAGGATGAGGTATGTGATGAGCTCTCCTCTTTGCGCAAGGAGAATGAGGAGTTGGTTGACTTGCTTGATAATCGCGATCACATGCTTAGAGAGGCTAAGAAGCTTAGGAAGGAGCTTAGATCTTTGCTCGAGGATGCTAGGACTAGAGTGGTGAGCTAGAAACACGGGTTCTTGATAGCAAGCTTGAAATTGATTCGCTCAAGGCTAGCCCTGTTGTTTCGATGAAAATGATTGTGCTGATTGCTCTGCTTTCCTAGCTGACTTGACTGATCTTAGGGAGAAGTATGCCTCCAAGTGTGAGGAACTAGATGTGCTTAGGGTTGAGTTGGCCGAGCTACAATCTAGACCCACTTTGCTTGGTGCTTGCACTTCTTGCCCTAGTTTGCATGAGAAAATTGCTGAGCTCCGTTCTCGCATTGTTTCACTTGAGGCTGATTTGAAAGTGCCTATTCCTACTTCTTGCTCTACATGTGAGTTGCATGCTATGAAGAATTTGGATATTGCAAAATGTGTTGGTCGCTTGCAAGATGAGAATGATAAGTTGCGTGAAGCACTGAGTTGGTTGTCGAGTCAAGAACCTCAGCTTGGTATGATGATTGCTAGCTGTAAACGCTTTGACGGTTGGGCTTTGGGATTGGATAAGGTTGGTGAGGGCAGTGGTGAGAGAGAAAGGAAATTTGGGAATGTTTCAGTTCCACCACAACCCACACCCAAAGACAAGTTTGCATCCAAGCCAAACCAACCAAGAGAAAAACCGAGTGAAAAGGCAAGTGAAAAGCCTAGTGAGAAATCAAGTGAGAAGTCTTGTGAAGAATCTCATCCCAAGCCTAAGCCCAGATCGATCCGTTTCCATTGTGAGTTTTGTGGAAAGGATGGTCACAAGAGAGCGTTTTGCTTCAAGAGGAAGCGTGAGGAGAGAATGGCGAAGGAGTGGGCTAACAAGGACAAGTACCACCCTTCGATGGTGTACTTGAGCCTCGTGTGCGGTTGCCCGGGGCCAAGGCGAGTGTGAGGTCGGTTCGGGCTTGGGGAGAGCGGAAGGTCGTTGGAGGTGCCGCGCCGGGCTACACCGGTCGGCCGGTGTGGAGCACCGGTCGGACCGGTGCGAGCCCGGACGAGCGGCGAGCTTGGGTTTCGTGCTAGTACGGGTGCGAGGGTTGTTTACGGAGGTCATGGTTCCGGTGGTTGGTCCGGGAAAGTTTGCGGGAGGCCGGTTGCTAGGCATTCTCCCCCTCGAGCTCACTACGGGGATGGGAGGAGTCATGGCTTTGAGAAGGAGAGGAGGGATGGTCCACGGGCTTTCTTTCGTGGTTTTGGTCCTCCTCCGGGCGAGAGAGGGTTGGTTCCCTCATGGTGGTTACCGTGGTGGTGTTCGTGGAGGTAGCTTTGGTAGGAAAGATGGTTTGGTTTTTGCTAACCCCACTTTCGAGCAAATGGCTAGGCACTGGTTTTACACATTTGGAACTAACCCCAGTGTTGAGTCGGTTGCTCGCTCTCGCTCTTGGTTTTGAGTTGCAGGTGGATGGCCCGGAGAACATTTGGTTGATATCGGGGGGTGGTTCTTCGGCCTCATATCCCGGTGGTGACATAGAGGTACATCACTTTCGGGGATGGTGGACAAGGATGAGTGACTTGTGAAGAAATAATAAAGGTAAGTGAATTTGTGACCTTCAAGTGTGTGGCCTTGGTCAAGCCACTTGGTTTGTTTTGCTCCTTCTCTATCTCATGTGTGTAAGGTGAGCTTTGTACGCTCTTTGGCCTTAATGCATGAGTTTAGGGGGAGCTTGTGAGTTTGGTTCTCCTTTGCTCTTTTGCCGGTGGTGTCGAGCCCTTTTTGCCTCCCCTCGAGGAGCCGGTGGTTTGTGAGCTTTGTGTGTGGGAGCTCCTTTGTAGCATATGTATAACTTTCCTTTGTGCATTTCTTGCATTTGGCATGGCATATGTAACATGATGTATAGGCATCCTTGTATCTTAGATTGCATGCATTTTGTATCATATGCATTGGTTAGGAAAAGCTTCTCTCATATACATTGTTCACCATGGAATGAGATATATGTCTTTGTGAGCTTGTTTGGTATGATATGGTTAGTTTGGCTTAGCTCTTGATGATCTTGATGAATAATCCATGGTTGATAGCTATGCTTTTGAAAAATGTCACATGTATGCTCTCTCATGTGTAAATGCCTTTACATGCTCTTGACATGTTTTTGTGGCCTTGCTATGCTTAATTTGTGGTTGGATGGCTAGTTTATTGATCATATGGGGCCAAAGGCTCATTTGCCATCATGAATGTTTAGCCCTCTTGATTTATCTTGTGGAGGAGCATAAGTTCCTTTTTGTCGCAAAGACATTTCATGTACCATTTACAAATCTGAAAATGAAATGAAAAATGCTTGGAAAATATGCTCCCATGTCATATGCGCTGAATTTAATTCGCTTTGGGTGCTAAACCGTTGCATGATGCCTACCAATGAGAAGTCTCATCCATAGAAGTAGGCACATGGCTCGGTGGCTTTGACATGACATGAGGTGCTTGTGGGTGTTTGTGATGGTCTTATGGTTAGAATGGTTTGTCCTAGCATGAAGTTTGTGTGGCTTTGCCATTTTGATATGCTTTGATCATGTTTAGGACTTTGCTCATGAGAGGCAAGTTTTTCGCAAAATTGCCAAAATCCATCTTAGCTTCGTCCAATGGTTGTGAAACTTGGTGATCATGTAGTTGAGATCGATACGAAGCCGTAGAGTACCTAGCTTGCTCATTTGGACATGTGTAGCATCCTATGTTGAATTTTGTATATTTGAGAAGCTCTAGGTTGGAAGTTTTGCATTTTTGGCTTGATTCATGCATTGCCAACAAGGGGGAGAAGTTTGAGCTTGAAATGGCTTGTTGGACGCGTTTAGAAGGTTTTCAGGTGGTTTCGAGCCATGTCCGGGTTTCGTTGTACACCGGTCCGACCGGTGATGAGCACCGGTCCGACCGGTGTGAGTGCTGGTCTGTACATATGTTAGGCACCGGTCGACCGGTGGTGATGACCGATCCGACCGGTGTGAGCCGAAAGTCTTTTGTTGTCTCTGTTTCATGTGGTTTCTTGCATGCATTCGTCCAGGGGGAGTTGCATTGGTTCAGTGGGAGTTTGCATGTGTGCAGGGGGAGCTCTTTGAGAGTTTTCGAGCTGTGTTTTGGTGGTTTGCGCTCTTTGCTTGAGCTTTGCTTTGTCTCGGATGTGTCGAGCCGTTGCCCTTGCCTAAGGGGTCCGAGACTTGCTTTCTTCAAGTGATCTTGATCTTTGCCTTTGTTTGGCTTTCGATCGCTTGTTGGAGTTTCTTTTTGTTTGTTTCTTTTCTTTTTCTTTTCTCTCTTGTTACTTTCATGTGGGTGTTGTCAATGCACTCATCAAGGGGGAGATTGAGGACCATGTGTGGTTCGAGGACCGGTGGATGGTCGCTTCCTTGTGTGATGAGTGATTGACAACGTTGTGTGGACTGATTCTTGTCTAAGTATTGCGGGTGCGGAGTTCTTCGCTTGACTCGTGTTGGTGCGGGTGAAGAACAAGCGTGAAAGGTCGTCGCGGTGAGGCCTCCGGGTGTGGAGAAGACAAGTAGGCTTCGTTCGAGGGACCCGGTGGCCGGCGGGGTCAAGTGCGGACCGCATGGTGGCATGAACAAGCAAGATGAAGTCGTGGACGGTTTCTTGGTTGAGCCTCAAAACCAAGGTCGAGCCGGGACTACGTGGGAGCCAAGTCATGAGTGGAGATTGGCGGAGGCTACACCGAGTTCGCGGGGTTTCCGGTGGTTCACCGAGAAAACCACCGGGTTCCTTGGTTGATCCACAAAGCCAAGACCGGATAACCGAAGACGGAGGTGCGGCGGCACGGACCGGTCCGACCGGTGGGTCCGACCGGTCGGCCCGGTGGGGACCGGTCGGCCGGTGAGGAGCACCGGTCCCCGCCGTGTGCGACGACGCGGTCCGGAATCTTCGAAGCGGAGGACACGCGTCGGGATCGCATGGCTTGCGTCGAGGCTACGCGGGGTGCGGTCGCGGGCATCCGTCCGATGGTGAAGACATCAAGAATTCCAAATCCGCCCTTGAGGGGCTTGTATCCCTAGTTAGTAGAGAAGGGCATTTTAGACATTCGGTTGCCTCCATATAACCCAAGAGGTGAGAGGATGGCAGCCAACTCTTGGAACCCTAGCTCATTAGTTTTCCTATTTTCCACCTATTTTCTCTAGGTTTTCCTTAGGACTAGCAAGAGAGCTTCACGGAGAGATCTTGTAGAGAGGGATGGATGATCGGGCGGCTTGCTAGACCTTGTACGAACCTTTGTTTCATGTATAGATGATTCGGCGTGGTTCCTCAAGGTTTGGATGTGTTTTCCCCGGTTGTTCTTGGTGGTGATTTTCGGAGCCTTCTCTTTGTGATTTCTTTGGGGTGTTTTCGGGGCTTTTCTCTTGGGGATTTGATGGGGGAAATTTGTGGGAACCCTTCGTGGTTCTTTGGGCTGTGATTCCCCTCCCAAATCCGTGAGAAAAAGTGCTCGATTTTGGGGTTTCTTGAGTTCTTGGGTTGGGAGTGCTTTCGGCGGGATTTCTTCGATTCCTCCTTTTTGGACGAGTTTTGGTGGGATTAAACTTGGCTATGAACTCCTCATGAGGTGTTCATGATATCCCCAAAGTCTTGTTCAAGTCCGTGGAGCGATTCGGGAGATCGAGATTTGGATTTGGGGGAGTTGACCGCGGGTCTTTGTTCATCCCGAGTCGCCGGAGCTACACCGGCCGTCCGAGGTGCTCTTGGCCGGTCCGACCGGTGCAACCCTCTCGTGGGATTTTGCTCGGGTGAACGTCTTGGTGTGTTCGTTGTTGTCCCGTGGTGCTGCCGTTTCGAGTTTGGGTCCGTTTGGTGGTCGGTTGCATGTTTGGTGCCTTGGGGGCTTTCGGGTTGCCATCGGTCCGACCGGTGTGTCTCCACGGTCCGACCGGTGTAGAGCCACTTAGTGAAAGTTGCTCGGTTTCACCGGCGGGGACCGGTCGACCGGTGGTGCTCACCGGTCGACCGGTGTGGGTCTGTAGACTCGGGGTTTGTTTTTCCGCTGCGTTTCTCGGGTCGGAAGGTTGCGTGTTGGTTCCTAGGTCCAGTGGCACTCCAGTGGCTACGTGGGCTTGACCAACCTTGGTAGTGAGTCGGAGACGCTTGTTGGAAGCCGCGTTCGTCTTGTTGGAGTTTTCATCCACTTCGAGAAGAATTTTTATCGGCTCCCATTCACTCCCCCCCTCTCTGGTTCGCCGTATCGGTCCTTCAAAAAGGCAACGTACGGACGACGGAGCCCCGAAGCTCCGTCTCCCCCGCAGAGACCCGCGGCCCGGATCCCGCGCGAGGGAAGCCGCCCCCACCCCCGCGCGTGGAGGAGGCGGGAGGCGGCGGACCCCGGCGAGGGCGCGACGCGCGGCGGGAGGAGGAGGCGGCCCGGATCCCGTGCCGAGGGAAGCCGCCCCACCCCGCGCGTGGAGGAGGCGGGAGGCGGCGGACCCCGGCGAGCCGCGACGCGCGGCGGGGGAGGAGGAGGCGGCCATGGCGGGAGGAGGAGGCGGTCGTGCCTGTGGTGGTGGATGGGGGGTGGGAGCAGGAGTTAGGGTTTCGGCTGGTGAGGGAAGTCTAATGATTATATGTCATCAGCACGCGATCTGAGCCATCGATCAGAAATGGACGGCCAGAATTTATGTGGGCTTTTGGGCCATAATGGGCCTGTTTATATTCCTACTATGCTTAACATTTTTCTTTTTCTTTTTCCATTTTTTTGCAATATGCAACAATTCCAATTTGAACTATATGTATCTCAAATAAAATTTAAAAAAATTATCAAAATTATATTTTAAGTACTTCGATCTACTATAACTCATATTCTCGAAAATATATGAAAGTTTCAAATGTTTCTTGTCATAATTCAAACTTCTACTTGCATATTTACTGTAAAATAATGATAATAAAATCTAAAACTTCTTAAAAACTTCTAAAAATTGCCATGAAATCATTGTATTGATGTTTAAACTTGACATAAAAGTTTCATTGGATTTTGCAAAAAAGAAGTGTACATTGCTCACAAAATGAATGGATCCCTCATATTGTTTCATACATCTCAACATGAACTTTGATATTTGAACACCTCATAACGTTTTCCAACTCCATTACATCTAAAATTTGTACCCAAACATAAGTCGACCTTGACTTTAACAAT
This sequence comes from Cenchrus americanus, assembly GCA_947561735.1. Taxonomy (NCBI): domain Eukaryota; kingdom Viridiplantae; phylum Streptophyta; class Magnoliopsida; order Poales; family Poaceae; genus Cenchrus; species Cenchrus americanus. The sequence continues at coordinate 36,922,333 of OX387242.1, read as the reverse complement.
TATGAAGTTTAATTACTAATTGGCATGGAAAAACATGTATTTATGTTATATGCTTTAATAGAAGGAAACAAGCCCTATGTAGATTATACTATTAATAATAATTAACATAAAAACAAATGAAATTATATGGAAGAACGTGATTTTAGAAAAAATTAGGAAAAAGAATCAACCGATTTGGAGTTCGTATGAAGAAGAAAAACAGTTTACAAGTTTTATCCGAAGATTAAAAACAGAAATTGCACTTGCTATGAACTGAGATGAACAAGTGTGTTTTCTCTTTTTAATCTTTGTCTAAAACTCGTAACTAGTTTTTCTGCCTCATACTAACTCCAAATTGGATGATTCTTTTTTCTAAAACTTTCTAAAATCATTCTCTACCAAGATCTACAACTTTAACAAATAAAAAATGGTTTTTCTATATAGTTGTGCAAAAAGTTGATTTTTCTAAATTTTAAATCACTAATGAGTACACCCTTGTGAAGAAAGTTGCAAAATTGTTATCTTATAAACATTTGTGAGTTTTCATTACCAATTGTTGTGCAAAAACTTATTTTTTTTCAATTTTTTAAATAACTAATGTGTACACCCTTGTTCATTTTTCATTACCTCATAGTAAATATAATAATTCTATTAACACCTCAATTCTTGGTCATGTACACCTCAATTCTACACATAACCTTAAACTTACTCTTCTATTAACACAAGGGGGTCACAGTGCCATTTATTATGCAAAAAACATATTTTTTTATTTTAAAATACCTAATTAAGACACATTTATGAATTAACTGAAAAACTAATTATCTTATATACCCCAAATATATTTTTCGCATGTAAAAGAACACATTTAAGTTGTCTCTTAGAAGTTTCAAGATTTTTCGAACAAAATGCTATTTTCTATCATTTAAATGAATTTATGCAGATTTATTAGAAATAATTGAATGTTGAACTCATGGATGGCAAAAAGTCTAGTGGTGACCCTCCATTTTCGCAAATTTGGGCCGGCCTTTTGGGCTGTGCCTTTGGGCCGGCCTGTTGTGCAGCGTGGGCTGGTTTGGTTGTCCGGGGTGGGTTTCCTAAGCACGTCAAGTAGTTAAAGGGCCGCCAGCAGACTTTGACTCCGGTTAGCAAGCCCAAATCACTTTGACACCTATTCAATTTTTGCGAAAGTCTAGTTTTCGTCCCTAAACTCGTAACTACACAAAGCATATCCTTCAACCTTTGAAATTGTAAAGACTATATCTAGAACTTGGTTATGCGTAGTTTTATAAATGATTTTGTCTTTTTCTTTTTTTATTTTTTCGACCAAATATTTAGAAAATCATAGTAAATTATAAAAAATCATAAAACGGAAATTCAATTTTATTTGCCTCTATATATGTATATTTATATATTGAATATATAATATTATATGCTTTAGAAAAAAATTTAAATTTAGATTTTTAAATTTAAGACTGTTATTATCTATAATTCTTTCATACATTATATGATTTTGTAAATTTATTAATCATGAGGAAATGTTGAAATGCAATGTGGGTCGGATTATGATGAAATTGGCGCAACGTCATGGTGCTTGGACTTTGTATTGGGCTTTCATATCCAACACTACTAATCCATGACGAAATTTGACGGTTGTCATGGAAGTAGTGTGATTTGTGACGAAATCTATGACAAAATTGGCAGAACGTCATAGTGTTTAGACTTCATATCGGGCTTCATATCCAGCACTGTGAATCTATGACGAAATCTGACTGTTTGTCATGGATGCAGTGTGATCTATGACGAAATAAAAAAATGTCATGAGAATTTCGTCATAGATCAAAGGATTTCTTGTAGTGCTATTGTAGGCCACAGCTACCTTTAAGCACAAGAGATTTGATTGTTTCTTGGTAGTCTAGTGACTACTGCTGCTTGTTGGTAAAGGAAGATGCCTTCACTTCAGAAAGCGTTGCCTCCTGAATCTCATTTTTTTGTTTGGCATGCAGGGCTCCAATATTTTCAAGCTTGTGCACCATGGATCTCTCTCGCTCATCGATGTGGCTGCACCAAACTATGGAAGAAGATGATTCCACCTTCCTTCGGTACTTGATTGCAGAGGACCGGCCAAATTATGAGTTGTTGCTTGATGATGACAATGAAGAGATGGCCGCTATGGTAGCATCCATGGAAGACGAAAGCTCATTCCACCGCTCAGCACATGTGAGACGACTTGTGCCCAGAGACCATGCTGATGGAGAGGCAAGAATCATACGCCACTACTTTGCTGCCAACCCTGTGTACACCCCTGAACAGTTCCGTAGAAGGTATAAAACATGCCATATTGGTGTCTTTTCTGTCAATATGTGCATATTACTTACATTTCCAAACTTGCAGGTTCCGGATGAGGCGTCATGTGTTCCTCCGCATTCTCGATGGAGTTCAGTCAGTGGATACATATTTCCAACAACGTGAAGATTGTACTGGCTTGTTAGGACTGAGTGCTTTGCAAAAGGTGGTGGCCGCAATTCGCATACTAGCGTATGGTATGCCGGCAGACGCTATTGATGAGTATGTGCAAATTGGCGAATCAACTGCTCGTGAGGCTCTTCACCACTTCTGTAGTGCTGTTATAGCTGCCTTTGGGGATCAATACCTTCGTTCTCCAACTCCTGATGATGTGGCTCGTTTACTGCAAGAGAATGAGAGTCGTGGTTTCCCAGGCATGTATGGTAGCATGGATTGCATGCACTGGCCCTGGAGGAACTGCCCTTCTTCTTGGAAGGGCCAGTTCACTGGACGCGGGAAGCCATCCATGATCTTGGAAGCTGTAGCATCTCATGACCTCTGGATTTGGCATGCTTACTTTGGACTTCCGGGGAGCTGCAATGACATCAATGTACTGCAGAGGTCACCTGTTTTCTCTGCATATGCCCGAGGAGAGACACCTCCAGTTGAATTCACAGTCAATGGGCATGCATATGACATGGGGTACTACCTTGCAGACGGTATATACCCTGACTGGCCTGCATTTGTCAAGAGTGTTCAACATCCTATGGAGAGGAAGACAGCACATTTTGCTTCTTTGCAAGAGAGCACACGCAAAGATATAGAGAGAGCTTTCGGAGTGCTTCAGGCAAGGTGGGCAGTGATTCGTGGGCCAGCTTATGGATGGGATAGAGAGCGTCTGGCTGACATTATGACTGCTTGCATCATAATGCATAACATGATTGTGGAGGATGAGAAATCGGAGGCCACCAATACCAACATTCACAAGACTTCACAGGTTCTCAAGAACAGCTCCAGTCATAAGCACATGACATAAATAATTTAGAAAAGGAAAAAATGGTAGAAGCCAGAAACTCATAGAAACATTCTAAAGGTCCAGAAGCATATTCTGAATAATTTAGAAAATAATTTAGAATTCTAAAGGTCTAGAAGCATTCTAGAGGTCCGGAAGCATTCGTAGCTTGAGAATCACTGATGTGGTCCTTGACGTCGTAACATTAACCTGTGAAGGATGTCTTCTTGTAGAGCTTGATAGTATATGCGTTCCATCGGTTGACACTCATCCAACTTAATTTTCAGTATGCGCTCGTCCTCCTCCTTCTCTTTCTTTTTCGCCTCCATCTGTAGACGCTTCTCCTCCATAGCCAACCTTTTCTTCTCCAGCTCTAACATCACCTGGCAGTGTTCTCTAGCCTCATCTACCTTCTGCTTCTCCAAAGTAACCATTTCAACAAGACGGACTTTTCTTTCAACTTTGATTACCTTGAGCATCTCAAACTTTTGAGTGGAAAGGTCATGCACCTTCGACGCGTGCTCAGATGAAGCTGAAGAAGCTTTCTTCTTAGCTGCTTTCACTGCGTCCCTCCCCATGGGACGTTTGCCTGCAGAGGAAGCTCGTGAGGAATCATCGGGATCAAGATCCAGAAAGTGGCGCCGCTCACCGTTGAGGACATTTTCCCTACACCCTTTGTTTTGAGGAGTATCCATTTTTCTTTTGAGCTCGTGCCATTTGGGCTCATCTTTCGAGAGTTGCCGCAATGCATCAAAGTGAAGTTATGTTTTTCTATGGCTGCAAAGTCGAGGCGTGCGGCCCCGCAGACTTGTCCGCATCCGTCATCCCACTCGAATTGGATCGAATCTTTTCGGCCATGTATCCAAGCAAACTTGCTTACTTCAGCCTTGATGTGATCCCAACGGCCCATGAGTGATTTCGTTGTCCTCGTTGGATAGGCACCACACTGTGAGTTATATCTACCATGCACACGAGCCCAAAAGGCTTCCTTCCATTGACCGGTGTTTGTGATTGCATCACAGCTAATTTCTAGCCACGCTTTGCAAAGAACCTTGTCTTCATAAGCTGAGAAGTTGGCCAACTTATTCCTTGTTACTGCCACCTTGCGGCGCCCAGTGGGTGGGGCAGCAGAAGCACTCATGCCAGATTCAGAACCTTCTCGAACACCCTGTGCTGCACCCACACTCATGGCAGAAGCAATCATGCCAGATTCAGAACCTTCTTCAACACCTTGTGCTGCACCCACAAGACTTTCTCCAAAGAAACCAGTTGATGCGTCATTATGTGTAGCAAAAAATGTTCCATCCTGTTGTTGCAAAGAAAAATGCAGTCAAGATAAGGTCCTCTGCTCAAATTCAAAATTTATAACAACAGCCAAATTACTGTAGAGAATGCTAGTGTACATGGAATCAGTAAGCAGAGAAGGAAAACATATGTCATGGCATGAGATTCACCACAAGAAGCATTAATTGTGTGGCAAAGAGAAAATGGATGATGAGAGAGCCTCCAAAGGCATTAGCAACAATTCAGCACTATTTGAAGAGCTTTCTTATTATGACTTTAACAATCTTATAATAAAAATAAACAAGAAAATGTGGATGCCATGTGCGGATGCCCACTTCACACCTGTTGTTTTATGGCCCTGACTACCCAAATCTAAATAGGTTGTTGTCTTATAGAAGCTGATTGGTTTCTGGTTTCATATGCATGCATGCTACTAAAAAGCCTGTAGATAAAAGGAATTCTATTTTGAACAATATTGAACCCTGGCAGAAGGTCTATGATTTTGAACAATGTAGCATAGTGATAGTTCTACATTTGTTGTAAGCCTTAAGTTATAGGTACATGATTAATATTTCTGTTCTGTCTATTGATGAATCTAATCTGTAATTTTGTTTTCAAACCGATTTCAATCATACAGGTAGTTTCCTTTGGTATCTAAACTTCAGAAAGAAAACACTATTCTCACGATACTACACGCAGTCTGATACACATAAAAAATGGAATTTACGCTACAAGCTTTTGACACTTGAAATCTTTTTTCAGTAATTAAATTGCTATCCTGAAGAAAATGGCCCAATGCAGACCAAATACCCAGGATTCAGTAGCCAGTCACAATGCATAGTTGAGCAAGAACTACCAATGGACAGGTCAGGACATAGATGGAAATAATTCTCAGAGCCAATACAAGAAAAGGGTGCATTGGACCAACATCTGCAAGTTTTAACTGAATCTGCATCTACTGCACACAGGTTTAATATCTGAATCTCCACATACTGCTTAGTGGATTTCAGTAAAAGGGTGAAGGATATGGGAAAATTTGTACCTCTTCAGTTCACCAGCGTGCGAAGGAAACGGAGGTGGCCACAACGACGAGAGGCAGCGACCTCGGCGGTGACCTCGGCGGCGTCGAGAGGCATGGGCGGCGGCGGCGCCGCAGCGGCGTCGAGAGGCACGGGCGGGAGCGGCCCGGCGGCGTCGAGAGGCGGGGGTAGGCGGCGGTCGCGGCCAGCGCCGAGGGACAAAGGGGACAGCGGCCGCGCGGCGATGAATGGCAGGGGAGGCGGCGGATGCGCGAGGGGGTCTCCGCGAGGGGAAGGAAAGAGGCGAGGCGAGGACAACTCGATTTGGGGGAACGGACTCCACACCGGAGATTTGTGGGAGGGCGTCGGGATCCCGAACCGTAGGGAACCAGGTACGGGTTGCCGCTGCAGAGCTCCAAATCGTCAAATCCCCTACAAATACGGATCCGGGAAGAGATACATGGAACCGTTGCGGATAGTCTTACAGCAAATGAGATACTACATAAAACAAGGGCACTTGCTCGTACAATTCTTAGGGTCATGGCATGAGGCATAAGGGGAAGTCTAACCGCCACTAAGGTCGTGATGGCCTAATCGCAGCCTAAACCAAGGCGGCGGGCTAGCGTGGGCGCTGATGTGCGAGGGGACCATGCGCGCTTGCGCAGTACTCATTCTATTCCATGAGAATTCGAATTATACCAAGGAGTACGTGTTTCTTGCGATCGAGACCCATCTTATACCGATGAGACCCCCTCACTTCTACATTCTATTCCATGAGAATTCGAATTAGAACATTCTTGCTACTTGGGTGCTACTCGGATGCTTCAAACACTAGGTTATAGATGTCCAAACGGGCCGCCCGGCCCTAGCCCGGCCCCTATCCGTCGGCCCGCCCGACGCGGCCCGGCCCTATACGGGCACGATGCCTTTCCGTGCCGGGCCGTGTCGGACCGCCGGGCCGAATTGCCAGCCCAAGCACGGCACTAAGGACCCCCGGGCCGGCCCGAGGCACGGCGGGCCATTGATGGGCTAGTGCCAGGCCCAGCACTACAGATCACCAAAGCTCGTGAAATTCCAATCAACTCAAGATGAATCAAAGAAAACCACCACACAATCAACAAATTCATGGATCCATCATAAAGATACACATACAAATTCATGGATTCAACAACTTTAGTGCCGATGGGGACGCCCGGCCATCCTCCTGGCGGGCGGCGACAGAGCCGAGCGGCCACCATGCCCGCCCGGCACCGGCGGCGGTGGCGCGCGGCCGCCCGGCCATCCTCCTAGCGGGCGGCGACGGAGTCGAGGGGCCACTCCGCCCCGCCCCGGAGATAGCGGCGGTGGTGCGCGGCCGACCCGGCACGCCCCCTAACGGCGGAGCCCGCGCCGCCGCCTTGCCTCCTGCCGGCGGCAGTCCCCGCGGCTTCCCAGCCGGGACCCTAGTGCGGCCGGAGAGGAAGTGTGTGGTACCGTGGTGGTGCTCGGTGGTAGGGCTGAGGCCTGAGGAGGATGGGAGGGAGGAAGGGAAAAGAGAGGAGGCGACTGCAGAATGCCAGGATGAGGGGAGGGAGGAAACGAGGAAGATGCTACGATATGTATATATGAATGTGATAGCGGGCCACGTCGGGCCGGGGGCATTTTCGGGCCGTTGCACGTGCCGGGCCACCGTGCCGAGGATGCGGCCGTGCACGGCCCGACCGTCGTGCCGGGCTGGCCCATGGCACGATACCCTCCGTGCTGGCCGTGTTCGTGTCGTGCTTTTTCGGGCCGTGCCCGTGACGGCCCACCGGGCCTGGCCCATCTGGACATCTATACACTAGGTTAGATATCCTTTTACACTTCAAAATAAAAGATTTGCCATTTGCAACAGAAAAAAGGTTTCGATCTACCCTTTCCATACGATAAGTGTCCTTTTTAATGTAACGAAGGTTTATGTTCTTTGCAAAGTTACTCCTAGAAAACCTCTCTATACACATGGTTCGTCTTGAATTTTGTTAATTACCTGAGCAAGTGCACCTTCATGTCAACATTAACAATCCCATGTCACTATTTTTGTGAGGTACTAGTGGTACTACGGTAGGGTTTTCCCCTTAATTTCATTATTCAGTTGAGAAATTGCACGCTCATGTCATGGCCAGACAGTTCTTTCTGCCTTTCTCATCTCAAACCAATTTACTTTTCCTATTTTTTATTTACAAGGCTACAACACAAAATATCCTACATTTTAAGTTACTACCCTCTCTTTCAAATTGTAGGCCATTCAAAATTTCCAAAAGAAAAATGTTAAACCATTTTATATTTGATCCAAATTATAGAGAGAATGTCAAAAAAGAATATGGCACTAAATAGTTATAGTTCAAATTTATATATCTGATAAAGAATCTCACTATTTCTGTAACAATGTGAAAAAAACTCACTAATTATATTCTCTTCTGAATTCATAGGCCTAGTTCAAGAGACTCCGCGAACTTTGCGTAGAAGGTCCACGAGGCCACGACGGCGCCCCCCCTTGAGTCTCTCTCAGCAACAGCGGCCTCTTCTTATAAGCCAGCGTCACGTACGGGCGCGCCCGCACGCAGCAGCAGCATCCAACTCCACCGCCGCACGCCTCGCAAACATTCGCCGCGCTTCTCGCCCCGTCGCGTCCCCGGCAGCCGCACACGTGCATCGCCGAGGCGGAGTTGGGCTTGGGTCGGCGACCGGGAGGGACACGGAAGGAAAACCCTACTACCGCGACCCTCAGACAGCTGCGAGTCCGTCGTCGTCGTCTCCGGCGACAGCCTCCGACAGCCCGAACGACTCCATCTACTCCAGGTAGGCGACGCCGTTCCCCCGCATCGTGGTCCTCTCGTTCTCCGCCCCATCTCTCGCTGGGTTCCGCGTGTGTTGGGCCTTCCGCCTTGAGCCACCGAGGCGCCCCGGCGTGGGCGCCGTGCCCGCTCCGCGACCGCGCAACCAGGGTCGCCTCGGCGCGGACCATGGCGACGTGGTGGTCCACGTGTCTCCGCCGCTCGGCGGGGACGCGCGTGCCGGTGGCGTCCCCGCGTCCTCTCGCCGTCGCCGCTGTGGTTGTAGAAAGTGCGTCGGCGCGCGGGATGTGGAGCCGAACCAAGTGCGCGTGCGCGCACGGAGGAGCGCCGTCGGAGCCGGGGCGAGGCCCCCATTAGCGGAAGCGATTGCTAGCTGTGTGTGCTCGCAGGCAGCACGCGCTCCCGCGCATGCTTTTTTTTCAGCTTTCGTTGCCCTCTAATACTACTTCCTCGCCGTTGCTTTGTGCTCGCCGTGGATGAGTTGTTCCTCGTCGGAGACCTCGAGATGCCTCGTGATTGATCTGACGACTAGTACTCACGCCCTTGCGTTCGTGCTCTCTGCAGGTGTCCCAGCGCGATGAGGTCGTCTCCGGCGTCGTCGACCGCCTCGCGCGCGACGACGGCGCTCGCCGCGTCGGCGTGGTTGATCGTGCTGCTCGGCTCCTCCTCCCTCGCCAGCGCCTCCCCCTCCGACGCAGGTGCCATGCTGCCTCCGCCCTTCCCCCGTCTGCCTACTTCAACGCCACGGCAATGTGGCGTTGGTTTTCTCTGATTCCGTTTCAGGAAACTAGTTATTGTTTGTTTCTTAGTACTCGTAATCCGCTGCCGCCTCTGGTGCTTGTTTTGTTGCGGTTTTTTCAGCAATTTTCTGTTCGCGATTTGGGGATTTCGATCAATTAATCTGCTCCACCGAACCCGCTCCTACTCTACTCGATAAAATCTAGGAAGAATCTAAGCTTTGCGTTTTTTCTGGGAATTTTTCAATGCCAAACTCAGATGAATTCGTGTCCTCGCCGAATGCATGGTTTGGTTTTCTTTATTATTCAAAAGGGGGCCGTCACTGTTGATTGGATTTCCGCAAACGCGAGACATTTTTCGTTGGATTTGTTCCGCTCGTTGGTTGGGATTATTTTGCATTTTCGTTTTGGCTTTTCCGGTGTGCGCCGGACCTTTGACTATACGCTGTACTAATGCTCGTGTGTGGCTGCAGGATTCTCGCCGCCGCCGACCTCCGTACCCGCGGGTCCGCCGCGTCCGGCACCCCGCGCCGCCGCCGCCGCACTGCCCGCGCCCGTGCCCGTGCCCCTGCCCCGGAAGATCCTCCGCCCGCCAGGTAAACCGCAAGCCCCGTCCCGTCCCCCCGTCTCCCACCTACTCGCCCCCATTCCCACTCCCATCTGCATCCCTGACCGTCGGATCCGCTGGTCCGACGGCCACGGCCACGGCGCCGCGCCTCCTGGGGCCCCACTGCCCCACGCTTTCTCCGACCGGGCCCTGCCGCGGCTGCCCCCGCGCGGGCCCGTCCTCCCCGGCGGTCGTGCGGTCCCATGCCTGGCACTGTTTTGTCGTGGGGCTCATTCCGAAACGACCTCTCTGATTCTCTTCGAGGACTAGGAGAGGGAGAGGAAGGGGGAGGACCGGAGCCGGAGGAAAGTACCCACCCCCATCGTCCATTGCCGGTGGCCAACTGCTCGCCCCAAGCTTCCATTGATTCGTTCTGTCGTGAGCCTCGACAGTGGCACGCGGGGCCCAAAGCCTCTCTTTAGCATTGCTGCTGCTGCATCTTGCACGACTAGCATTCTGCCTCGTCTGAGGTTTTTTGTTTGCTTGTGCTGTGGCTATGTCAATAATAATGGATCAATGATGCAGGAGGCGTCGACGCAGCGGCGGCAGCAGGCAACGTCACCGGCACCAGCGGCGGCGGAGGAGCAGCAGGCGGGCCGGTGCGGCCGAGCCAGATGGACGAGGGGTGCGCGGGCGCGGAGGACATCGAGATCTACCAGGGGCAGGCGTCGCCGCTGCCGAGCGGGGTGCCGGCGTACAAGGTGGACGTGGTGAACCGCTGCCTGGGCGGCCTGGACGGCGGCGACTCCGGCGAGTGCGCGATCGCCGGCATCCACGTGCGGTGCGGGTGGTTCAGCTCGGTGAGCCTGGTGGACCCGAGCAAGTTCCGGCGCCTGGGCCACGACGACTGCCTCCTCAACAACGGCCGGCCGCTGCTCGGCGGCGAGACCATCTCCTTCGAGTACGCCAACTCCTTCAAGTACGACCTCTCCGTCCGCGTCGCCACCTGCGTCGACCCCACCGGCTACCCGTAGCCGCCGCCGCCGTCCCACGATACGTATAGAACTCTATACTACCCATCACACTAGTCATCATACAGTTTAGCAGCATCGATCAGTCGGCCAGTCAGCAGCAGCAGCAGCACCGCATCTGCAGGCAGTTCTTGGTTCTTGGTAGTAATAGCAGTCGGTTAGTCACGGATCTCAAATGTAAGTAGCTGGTAGTTGTGGGGATTTTGTTAGCAGCGGTGTTGGATCGCGCGTCCGAGAGCGAGGGGGACGCTGCGTGTTTTTTGATTCGTTCTTGCCAAGATCCACAAGATCACTTGTACTGTACATGGCACACTCGCGTCGAGCGGTGGAAAGAGGCCGGCCTCCCCGGAGGAAATGCAAGCACTTGTTCGTTGTTCGGAATGTGACCTTGGTTTTTTTGGGGTGACCATGCATATGCATGGTGGTGTAATGTGACGGCAAAAGCTTCTTTTTCAAGCTGGAAGTAGCCGGGCAGGCAGCGCCGCAGCGGCGGTTGCGATAAAGAAGGGGGCGAGCGCTTTCCGTGCTTGTTTGGCATTGCTCGCGAGGCTTTCTCCTTTTGGCTGAGCTTCCATGTGTGAGCCCCTGCCGGTTGTTGCCGTGGCGTTTTGCAAAGGTGAATGCTCGCTCCCCATGCATGCCCTCCTCCATTGATGTGCTTCACCTTCACGGCTTCACCGTGTGTCCCGTGCGGTCGAGCAGCTGTGTCCTGTCCGTGCGACTTGCTTTTTCTGGGCAAGGCTGTTCTGTGCGGTGGCCCTCTCTGCTTCTGCCTGTGACCGGAGGCCGGAGGCGGGGGAATGGGGATGAGTGACCGTGCGGTGCGAGTGACAGACACGCTGCCGGAGCGATTGATGTGGGCCTTGGCTTCGCTTTGCGCCTGGCATTTAATTGGAGTGTGATGGCTGTGCTTGTGATGTGATGAAGGCAGGGGAAACGGGTGTGGGATCCACGGGTGTAGGGTTCTGTTGGCGCCTTGGTGGGGTTTTGGCGCACTGTAGTGTAGGGGCCTCCTGCCGGGGTTTACACGTGTTGTCCTGTTGTGCATTCAGTGTTGCCACCATGGGAGCTGCCTCTTCGGGCTTGGGTTGGGCCGGCCTTGGTGTGCAGAGTTTTACAGTAGCAGGGAAAGTAGAGGGACGAGGAGAAAGCAAGCGCGGGCGAGAATTCTGTATTTTTCTGTATACGTACAAGACTGAGCGAGTGAATTGAAGGTTTGACGAACAAATTGCTGTGGAAGCATTTTTTTTTCTACTCTGAGACGCATCCCATTTCCATTTGCTCGAAACGGAAATACCGAAATGTTTTTTATTAAAAAAGAAATGTTTTTACAACCAACGAGAACTAGCCACAGCAGAACAGGGAGTCCGTGGCGAGCGACGTCCGCCGCGGGTGTGTGCCGAGCTGCACAGTGCTCTGTGGGTGGTGGCCGGAGACCAAACAACCCCACGGTACTCCGGAGTAGTACTCCTATGTCACAGCGGGCCGTGGTGGTTGGGTATGGAACCCAAATCGAAGGACAGAATGTGCTCCAGGTCAAGGAGGGGCCATCGTTCGTCCGGTGTGCCGGCGGGGGGCCTGGTCCATCGGCAATGAGTAGTGAACAGTATCCCCCGTCACGTCCACGTTCGCTCCACCGCGCGGGTCGCCCGACACGGCGCGCGTATCCACGCTCGGACGCACGAACCGATGCCCGCGGTCCTCTCCTCCGGCCGGATCAGGGCACACAGGTCTGCCGATCGAATCGCGCTGGGCTCTGGCCTCGTATCCATATGCTCTCGCTCTGTCTCACTCCCCCGTTCCTCCTCTGTCTCTCTGCGGCGAACACGAGCCCGGCGGCCGGCGCCAATGCATCGGCATCGGCAGCTCGTCGCCTCGATCGGCCGTGCTCCGTGCACACCCCTCTCGTCTCCCTGGCTGGCAGCACCTGCGTGGCGCACGCGGCACGACGGGGGCGGACGGGCGGGCAGTGGCAGCAGCGAGGGGGACAGACAGGGTCACAGGGGTTGACGGATGCTGATCCATCAATCCGCCGGCCGGGAGCCTAGCGCTGCCGCAGTCACAGCTTCGGCCGCTGCGCACCGGCGTCCTTGGCCTCGGGACGGCGCCTGCGCCTCCCGGGCCCCAGCCGGGCCCCCGAGTTTAAATTCCCTCTGCATCGCCGCGCTGCCCAAGGGGATCGATCGATCATGCATGCTATGCTGCACCTACCACTACCAGCCCGCCTAGGCCGCCGGAGCACGGCTGGCTGCCCCTCCGGCTCCCTTGGCCAGTCGGGGGCCTGTGGGATGTGGCCGTGTGCCTGCCTGCCTGCCCCCTGTGCCGCGTGCTCTCCTTGGCTTGCAATCTCTTGCCGTGCGTTCGGGTGCGGCGACGTTTGCCTTGGCCACATGCGGAACATCTCGGTGGGTATGCCATATGCGTGGAGGTTGGGACGTTGTCGCTCGCTGCGTCTGCGTCCATCTCCCCGCTGTTCCGTAGAGCCAATGCACGGGCCATGCATGCCGCCCATGGTGACCTTGACATGAGCTGAAAATGGGTCGGACTACTAATGGATGCGTGCCATGGGCGGGGTCGTGTGCACAGGTGTTTACCTCCTGTGTCATAAGCTGACAGTCAGGTGCACCACCTGCAAAAAGGGAGAATGAACGCGCGAGCGAGTTCTACTTGTACACAACTTTGCTTGTTCCGCTGTTTATGTGCAAGTCATCAAAATGAGTGTGTGTGGGGTGGGGTGGGGTGGGGGACGAGAATCCGACTTTTTTTTGTTTTTAATCTCTTTTCGTGTCGCCTTTCGCTCGCTCGCGTCGCCCCTAGCGTGGGCGACCGGGCGAGGCCTCAACCCTAGCCGCCGCCGCCAAGGTCTTTGTGCCCCCCGCCGCGCCGCCGCCGGGAGCGGGCCACCGGCCGCTCGTGCGGCCCGCGAGGATGGCGGCGGCGTGACGTCTCCCCCTCTTCTCCGGTGGCTTCGACGGACGCGGCCGCCCGCTCCCCCGGAGTTCCTCTCACCGGCGCGGCTTCTCGGCGGCGGCGGAGGTGAGGGCCCCCGCATCCGGCGTCGTCCCGGCCGGATCCGGGACCGCGCGGCCGGGGCGCGCGTCCGTGTGGTGGAGGGCGGCGTGGGCGGCAGCATGTGCCGGAAGACGGCGGCCGGCGCGGGTTGTGCCGGGCGGTGGCGGCGGCCATGGCCGGCGTGACCGCGCCGGCGATGGCGCCCTCGGCGGGCGTAGGTGGCGGCGGTGGCGGGCCCGGGCCGCTCCGGCGGTCGTGGCTGGCCTGGCCACGACTGGCCTCGGCTGCCCACGGTGGCCGGTGGCCCCCAGTTCCTCTCTTCGTCTTTGCTGGTGTGGCGTCGTCATGGTGGCGGTGTCAAGGGGCTGGCTGGTGCTAGTTGTTGGTGCTGTGGTGGTGCTTTCGACTGTGCCAGGTCTCTTCCAGCGGAGGTGTTGCGGAGGTGATGGGGAGCGGTCTGCTGTTGGTCATGTGCGTGCGGCGAGCATGGTGCGGATTCAGGCGAAAGCCTTCACCGACGCGTTTGTCGGTGGGCATGATGGCGGCGCCCTTGGGCGTCGGACTCCTTGTTGGGGGCATCATGGCGAGGCACCATGCTCTCTGTCGCTCGAGGCTTTCAGGGTGAAGACCTTGTCCTTCTTTGGACGTGCGACGGCGGCGCCTTGCGTCGTGCCCTTCTTGGAGGCGTCGTATTTGGAGTCTCGTCCCGGTTGAGGTGTGTCCGGAGGTGCTGCCGGATGCGCTTGCTTCATGTTGCCGTGAATTTGCAGAGGGTCCATGGGTGCTAGATATCTTAAGCCGTTGCACAAGGTTTTGTTGTGTTCTTGGTGAAGGTTGGGCGGAGAAGATGCTCCCATCGCGGCCTCAGATATCTGAGTCCTTGGCAGAGGAGTGAGGCGGTGGAAGAGGCGAGGCCCCCACGCAGTGTGGCCAGGATCAGTGGTTTTCCTCGGTGCCGAGATGGAGTGTTCTGCTGCTGTTTCTTTGGATCTGAGAGTTCAACTTTCGGGTGTATGGCTTGAGGGGGTCAGTACCATGGTGGAGGAGCTCAGGAGGGCCATTCGGGCTTGCAGCGGGCTGCGGTTTCGCCGTGGCACATCGTTGGTGACGACGGCGCAGTTGTCGACGGCTTGTTTTGTTCTCCTCTCCCGGGTGGTCGGGGGTGGTGGTGTGGTGTGTCGTGTGTGTTTGTTCTTGTTCGGGGGTTTGTTTGTGTGGTGGTGTTTGCTTCGGCGTGTTATGTAACAATTGCTACTCCTTCTTAAATGACATAGCAGTGCTCTTGCTTTTATTTCAAAAAAAAAAATCTCTTTTCGTGAAAGATGTTCAAATATAAACTTGTGATGGAAACCATTCCAAAAACGGATACCTCGACGATCTTCGACCTGAAAATAACATCGGTTACCCTACTTTGAAATTCTTTCGTGAAAATGTTTTATTTAACTTTTTATTGACGCAATTAATTTGCAAGACATTTCGTCGCACAATTATGTTGTAAGACATTCCCCGTTTGATTTGGCAAAAAGAACATCATCTCCAAGGACCGCCACATAAAAATGCCATCACTAAAAAACCTTCGAGAGGAATTGTCACGTAACAACTCCATTGTCGCCGGAATCGAGCAAAGTTTCAAGCGTCAACAAGCTTGGACAGGGAGACACCCGACGCCACCACTGTTGGACAAGGCTGGGACGGACGTACGCACGGCGCACGGCACGGCACGAAAAGGTGCGAGACGCGGAGACAGGCAGGCTCGCTGTTGCGGTTGGGAAGGGATGGTTTGGTCCAAGTACAGAAAAAGAGGCACCACTGCCGGTCTGTCGCTGCCGTCTGTGAAAAACCATGCCGAAGGAAATACTGTACTCCTACTCCTTGGGCTTGCACAGCAGTTGGGCTTCGTGCTCGTGCAGCCAGCAGCGAGACCAGCCAGCCAGCAGGATTGCGCTCAATCACTTCAGCCCATCACATCGGCTGCCTCATTCTTTGCGAGTCGCAGTCAGTGGTCGTCTCTCCTGCGCTGCGCTCGTTGAAGAAGGGATCTTGCTCGAGATCTTGCGCAGGCGGAGACGGGAGGAGGATGCAGATGCAGATGCAGGGGATCTGATCGGAGGCCGCAGGAGTATCCTCTGTAGCTGGTACTGGTAGTACTTTCGAATCGGTTTCTCTGCAACGGGAAAACACAAAATCTGACGACACGACTACTACCTCCGTCCTCAATGATGATGTTTGGAACAAAGAATTTAATTCAATTTTTGTCATAAACGTCATCAGGACGGAGGGATCGTACTAGTTTTGGGGTTTGAAAAAACAAGAGTCGTAATTCTCAAAAAAAAAAAGAGTCGTCCCAGTGTACTACTGGATCTGTTTAGTTTCTGAAATTTGCATGAATAAATAGTGTATAGAGTGAAAAGTTGTCAAACAAATTTTATGTGTCAGAACGCATGCTGAAATACTAAGATGTACTAAGTAATGATGAATAGAGAATTTCTTTTCGAAACGATGAATAAATAATTAAGAGTGGAAAAGCCATGACCAATTTTCATTTTTGCTAAATCAAACGGGGGAGTGTCGTCCTTGTGTAGCGTGAGCGCAAAACCCAAAGCCCAAAAGTTTACGGGTCATACGGCCATTTCCCAGTGGCGCGGCGTCCGACCAAGATGGTCAAAGAGGCAACGATAGCTGAGGTTTGATCGGTGAACACGAGACGCAAACAGGAGATGCACTTGAAAGACCGGCGCGTCGTTGCTGCGCCGGGGCCGTAGTCCAGTCAATGGTAGGAAAATTGGTGATATGTTCGCAGGATTTTAAGATGCGTGAATGCATGATGATCGGAGGTTGTTAGGGCCTTCGAGAGTAAATGGTTTTCCCTGAATTGTGTGGTTCATTTGTTAGCATCTTCAAGAGTTTTCTAAATCATTTTCTAATTCTTGATTTTTAGGAAGATGGGAAAAAAACTCTGCGAAAACTCCTAATCCACACTACTGATCTTTTAGGACTCAGAAAGTTACGCTGTTTTGGTCTATGTGTATCTTCTCCTAAAATAAGGTGCAAGGGCTAGGAAACAATAAAGAGGAGAAAAGGTGCCTGATACAAATGTAGAATAGAGAAATAATGCATAAAAATGGATAGGATAATCATAGCAATACTATAAAGTTCTTAATGCAAAATTGTCTTCACTATTTTAGAAATATATTATTAGAAACTCTTTGAGATGACATTCTTTATTCTTTCCAATATCTTTTTAGAAGCACTAAAACTTCATATTTTTAAGAAGAAAATATTATATACTCATAGAGATGCTACGGTTGAAACATATTGTTATGATATGTACTCTACTGTTTCCAAAGGTTCCATAGTTGATTTTCTACTACAAATTTGGTTAGATTTGTAAGAAATATGTGTAATATCTATATTTATAACTAAATTTTAGAAAAATGAAATTCAAATATCTATCTAGTAATATTATTTTTGTATCGTAAATATTAATGTTCTATATATACATATCTAGTCAAAGTTGTTTATCGGAAAACAAAAGTGATATATAGACCTTATTTAGTTCGCTGCAAAACTCGCAAAACTTTATCCTAGCAATTGTGAATCGCAGAAAACTAAACATGATCTAATTATAAATCTAATTCCACGAATGGGCGGGAAATCGCGAGACGAATCTATCAAGCTCAACTAATTCATAATTAGAGATGGTTTATGGTAACGTAATATTATTTAATCATGATCTAACTAGGCTTAATAAATTGGTCTCGCAGTTTCACAGGAGGTTATGATGAGTTTTGTCATCGCAAAGTAAAAGGTTGCGAAACTTACCTCAACTAACCAAAATATTGTCGTGAGACACACGGGTACTATTTAGTACACTAATTAGGAGTATTAAATATGAATTAATGACAAACCTATTTGATAACCCTTGCAATTTTTCTGAGACGCACATACGAGCCTAATTATGTCATGATTACACGACATCGTGCTGCAGTAAACAATCTCTAATGATAGATTAATTAGACTTAATGGATTCATTTCATGATTTTCCGTCCGTCTATGTTAATTAGTTTCGTCTACGTTTAATACCTTGAATAAATCTTGGAAAAAAACACCATAAAATTCTACCGAACTATAAACTGGCTTGACGTTAAGCTGATAATGTGATCTCATATGGTCAGAAGATAACCAAAGAGGCAATAATAACCAAAGAAGCTAATCAATCACTTACCATCGATCGGGTCTTTCCAACTGCAGTGCCAGCGCATGCCGTAAAGCGTCGTCGGGCGAATCTAGTCAGCTCGCGCGTCTTTCAGATGTCAGCCGCCCCAGCTAGAATTTGTCCGCACAAACAGCAGCATGCACACACTGACACACCAGGGTCGTCAATTGTTATTGATAGTCGACACGGTACGTTGAATGGAAAATTGTTACTCCTCGTAGACCTTGGATTCCAAGACGCAAAAATTTCACGGCACGAACTAAAAATAAGACTAAAAAAAGACATGATAGCAAATTTGCAGTCCAGCGAGACGGGTCTCCGGAGAGTTGCAAATATGCTATTTTCTGTTCATCCAAAAGTACCAAATCACAACGTATACGCAGTGTAGCGGTGCTATTCCTTCCGTTTCGAACTAATTATAATTTTTTCCAGTAAATTAATTATCATTTTGACTTTTTTAGATATCATTTTTAATGTATATTTACAAAATCAAAATGACAAATAATTTAAAACGGGCAAGAGTAGTACGCAACATGTCCCGTGAGTAAGTTAGCTAGCGCTAGTAGGCCCCTCTCTAATGGATTGACAAATGACTAATCACTAATGGATGAGATGAGGGTTTGACATGGGCTCTGAGAACTGGACTCTCCTTTCCACACGAGGCAGAGAAAAGGTGCAACAAGCCAGCCGCAGCCAGCCATGCGCGCACGCGAACGTGTGCGTGCAGTGGGACATTCGCAGAGTCCAAAATATGCGAATTGTTGGGTCTGTGCATGCATCCAACTTTTGTCTAATTCTGCTCGTGCACGTCAGCATCACTGCATGTCGTCGTTGGGCCCTACGGCAAACTCATCAGCTGCCCAAACGCACTCGACTGTGAGGTGTGTGCAGATTTTGTGTGCGGAGAAGCTGCTAGACAGCACAACTTGCTCCTATGGGAAGGGAAACGCACGAGAGACGAAACTTGCATCTTTTTGCTTCGAAATCGAATGTATAGTTGCATGTGTTGATATGCCAAAAAAAAAGCATGTTGGGTTCATTAATTGATAATGCATGGACGGAAAGCTGCTGTGAATTCTGGCAAGGGGTTGCACTGACCATGATGGTTTATGAACTTATGAAAAAGATTGCCGTAAATTCTAATGATTATGAACTTATGAAAAAGATTGCCGTAAATTCTTGATCAAATAGCATTTTTTTAGCTTTTCAGCATGTGTAATCGGAACAGTAAGGCCAGTCCCATAGCGCCAGCCAGGGACGGACTATCACACAGCGTAATATGTGTTGGGCCCAATAGAATAGCCCAGCAAGGGAGCAAGTGATTCAGCTAGCCCAGCCAAGCCAGCCAGCGCGTGCGCATTTTGTATCCTGACAGTTCCTTCAATCAATATTTTCCAACACTTGATGGATACATGTTCAACATTTACAAAAGAATGGTTATAAAAGTATATCCGGAAGGTTGCATTCGTATCTCTAAATGTTTGTATAGCACGTTGGACATGTTGGGTTTTTTCTTAATAAAGAATGAATTTAGAAAGAAACATGTTGAGGACCAGGAGCGTCCCGGTGGTCGATGGATGACCGCTCCTCAGTGATGAGTGATTGACAACGGGTGTTGGACTGACTCTTGGCTTAGTGCGCAGGTGTAGGCTGCGGCCTAGTTCGTGTTGTTGCAGGTGAAGAACGGGCGCGAAAGGTCTTCAGCCTTGAGGGGCCTCCGGGAGATGGAGAGACAAGTAGGCTCGGTTCGAGGGACCCGGTGGACAGCGGGACTGGGTGCGGGTCACATGGTGGCGACACAAGCAAGACGAAGTCATGGACAAGCGAGCCGGTGCACGGTGGCGGTCAAGTCAAGTGGTTTGGCGGGAGGCCGGACCGGGCACGCGGGGTTTGGTGGTTTGCCCACAAAACCATCGGCGGACGGTTTCTTGGTTTGGGCCTCAAAACCAAGTCCGAGGGCCCAACACGACGGAGACGGGATCCGGGCGTGTCGGGAAGCTTCGAGGCGGAGGACACGCGGCGGGATCGCATGGCTTGCGTCGGGAGGACGCGGGGTGCGGCAAAGGCGTGGCCGTCCGATGGCAAGACCCACAAACGTTACCAAAATGCCCCTACGTGGGTTGTATCGCCAGTAGTGTAGATAGGGGTAGTCGAGTCATTTACCACTCCGGCGGGACCTGATATATAAGCCATGAGTGTGTGTTGATGGCTCTCTCTCCGCGATTTAGGGTTTCATTTCCCCCCTTCTCTTTCTCATTTTTGGTAGCTATTTTTCTTCCGATTTTCTCTAGGCTAGCATGAGAGCTTCATGAGAGATTTGTTGAGAGGGATGGATGCTAGGGCGGCATGCTAGACCTTGTGAATCTTTCCTGGTTTGTATAGAAGATTCGGGGTTGTTTTTCGTGGCTTTTTGTGCTTATTTTCGTGCCTTTGTTCCGGTGTGATTCCGCGGATTTGAGTGAGTTTCTTCCCGGATTTCTTTGAGGGAAACATGGATGGATGCCTTGCGCACCTTTGGTGATGATCTTGACCCCTCAAACGCCGGATTTGGCCTTCGATTCGTTGACTTTTGGATGAACCCTAGGTCTTTGTGTTCTTGGCAAGGATTTGCGATTCCGGGAGTTGTAGGGAGTTTGAGACCATAATTTTTGGGGCATAACCTCTCCTTGGGGTGTTCATCATCTCCCCAAAATTTTGTCTCAAGACTCCAAGTGGTTTGGGAGATCCTTTGATCTAAAGTTTGGGGCGATTTCGCGGGCAGTTTTCTGGGCTGTCCCGGTGATCCGGTCACCGTGCCGGGTGACCCGAAGGGGGTAGGTTGACCCGGTCACTTGTGCCGGGTGACCCGTGCGGCTCTGTAGGGCTCAGGGTGACCCGGTCACTTGTGCCGGTTGACCCGTAGGTCTCGGCCCTTCTTAGTTGTTGCTCAAGTTCTTTCGTGCTTGCTTCTGCTTTGCTTCCTAGCCTTTCAAGCCTTGTTCCTAAGGTATCGAGAGAGGGTTGTGTGTGCTTCCGCTTGTTCGTGTCTGACTCTCGGAGTTGCGATTGGGATATAGGCCGAGTTCTTCCGAGAAAGAATTTTTATCGGCTCCCATTCACTCCCCCCTCTCTGGTCGCCAATTCGGTCCTTCAATTGGTATCAGAGCTTGGTGTCGGATTCTTTGCGACTTTGACAAGTCCCGAATCCTAAGATGGCGTACGTTGAGCGGGGCGGTCCGCCGCACTTCGATGGCAAGGGTTACCACAAGTGGGCGGCTCGTATGATGATCTTTCTTCGAGGGAAGTTGTTGGATTTTATTGTGCTTGACAAGACCTATGCTATTCCGGTCAACATCCATACTCTTATGGTGACCGATGCCGATGCCAAAAAGATGTACATTACATTTGGGGACAATGGACGAGGTAGGGTGCTGTCTGAGGGTGTTGTGCATGTGAGTGACAAGGTAACGTTGAAGAGAGTGGCTCTTGTGAAGTCTTTGGGTTTTAATTTGCTTTCGGTTTCTCATTTGCTTGATGAGGGTTTTGAGGTGCGTTTCAAGTCTGGCGAGTCTCGTTTGCTTGATTCTCGAGGTGATCTTGTCTGTATGATCATCCCCGAGGGTCGATTTTCGTGGCTGATTTCTCTCGTTCTTTGGGTCCTCGCTCGCCGTTTGATGGCCTGGTCCTTCTTCGATTTGTGGAAATGGCATAGGCGGTTGGGACACTTGAGCTTTGATTTGGTTTCCCGCTTGAGTGGTCTTGACCTTGTCCGAGGATTGCCGAGGTTGAAGCTTGAGAAGGATTTGGTTTGTGCTCCTTGTAGGCATGGTAAGATGGTAGCCACTCCCCATCCACCCCTGACCGATGTCATGACCGAGCGTCCGACGTAGCCGTTGCATATGGACCTTGTTGGGCCGGCTCGAGTTCGCTCGGTGGGTGGGAAGTGGTATGTCCTTGTTGTGGTGGACGATTACTCTCGCTATGCCCGGGTGTTCTTCTTGGAGGATAAGAGTGAGACTTTTGGTTTTGTTCGAGATCGCGATCGTGAGGTTGAAAAACGAGAGGCATGGGAATGCTATTCGAGCTATCCGCAAGTGATAATGGCTCGAGTTTAAGAACTCTCGTTTTGATGCCTTTTGTCGTGATCTAGGTCTTGAACATCGGTATTCGACCCCTTATGTGCCCCCTCAAAATGGAGTCGTGGAAAGGAAAAATCGGACTCTTTGTGAGATGGCTAGGACGATGCTCGATGAGCACGGGACTCCTAGGAGGTTTTGGGCCGAGGCGGTCAATACAGCCTTGTCATGTTTCCAATCGGATTTTATTGAGAGCTTTCAAGAAGAAGACTTGTTATGAGCTTATGCATGGTCGGGCACCCAAGGTGAGTCACTTCCGAGTTTTTGGCCGCAAGTGCTTTATTTTGAAGAAGGGAAAACTCGACAAGTTTGAGGCTAGGTCTAGTGATGGTATTTTCTTTGGATATGCTAACCACTCTAGAGCCTATAGGGTGCTTAACCTTGAGACTAACAAAATCATGGAGACTTGCGAGGTGACCTTCGACGAGACAATGCCATGTACCTCTCTTGGTTTTGAATGTGCAGGTGATGAAGAGATGGCCGAGGACCTCTTTGAGGAGGAGAAAGATGAAGATGGAGATGATGATGGGGAGAACCATGCGCCTGAAGCTGAGCATGTACCCACTACTTCCCCTACGACCACTTTGGAGCATGGACCGTCTACTTCATGGACAACGACGGTGCAACAAGAGGACCAGGCGAGAGAAGCTGAAGTTGAGGGGGAGGTAGTCTCGAGGCGTGAGGCTCCCGGCGGATTCAAGAAGTGCATCCCCTGTCGAAGATCATTGGGAACATCGATGAACGCACTACACGGTCGAGGTCCAGGAATTCCTCTCATTGTGCTCATGTCGCTTTTGTTGCTACTTTTGAGCCCAAGGACATTGGACATGCTTTATCCGATGCAAACCGGGTCAATTCTATGCATGAGGAGTTGGAAAATTTTGAGAGGAACCGGTGTGGGAGTTAGTTGAACCACCTCCAAATTGCCATCCCATTGGAACAAAGTGGGTTTGGAAGAACAAAGAGGGAGAGAATGGGATGGTTGTGAGGAACAAGTCCGTACTTGTTGCTCGGGGGTTTAGTCGAATGAGGGGATCGACTATGAGGAGACCTTTTGTCGTATGGACCTCCCCGGGCCCACTACCTCGGTGGGTACCGGGACCGACTACTCGGTGGGCCCCGGGACTACCCGACTTGCGCTACACGGCACCCGAAGGCGTGGAGCACAAGGACAAGACAGGGGAGTAGTACTCGGATAGGACTCGTACATGTTCCGCACCGTGTAGAGGTCTCCTAGACGTACTCGACTAGTACTCCTTCCCTACTCCGACTTGTAACCCCGCCTCCCGACTATATAAGGCGAGGCAGGGACCGATCCCAGGATCACCTCTCAACTCACGGCGCACCGTTGCACCATCTTGTAACCGTGCCCTATCAATCCGAGCTACGCAAAGCATACGAGACGTAGGGTATTACGCACCTCGCGGCCCGAACCTCGTCTAAATTGTGTGCCACGTGCCTCTTCCTTCGAGTTACCGATCTCGGCGAGTCACGTTCATCTACTTCGGGTACTCCCCGTAGTAGGTTGCCGGTCCAAAACACCGACAGCGCGGCGCGCCAGGTAGGGGCTCTCGCTCGAGATCACATGGCGAACTCGACGGCTTCCGTTCACATCAAGCCAACCGCCGCCTTCAACCGCGGTGACACCTTCGTCTTCGGCGCCTGGGTCTGCACTGCTGATGGCGTGGGCTCCTTCCAGCGCCGCTTGATCATGCAACCCGACTCGAGGACAGGCCTTGTGACGCTTCCCGAAGTTGTCACGGGCAAGCTCGCCGGCAAGTTCGGCGAGATTTCGCTTTCCAACCTCCACGCTGACTTCGAGCTCGAGTCCGTCTCCAACTCGAACCCGACGTCGCCATGGGCCATCGCATGCGAGCCGGCTCCTCAGCCATCGCAGGCGGTCCCCTCTCCACGTCAGCGCTTTGTGCGTGGCCCTCGCGTTCCCAGCCGGGCCCGCACGGAGGTTTCTACACCACGCCGGGCCGGCAAGGAGCCCGCAACCGAGTACAACTCGGACTCCGATGCCGTCTCCAACCGCGTCTCGGACTCCAGCCCTCTCTCCGAGTTCTACTCGAACCCGGACTACGAGTTCGACTTCGGGTCGGACCCTGAGGAGCCTGAGTCCGAAGACAACTCCTCTGAGCTTCCCTTGTCGGGCCGGCCTCCGGGCCGGTTATAAGATCAACGCCGGCCGGGAGATACGTCTGCGGCCGGACCGCAAACCTGCCGAGCTGACAACAGAGGACTCACGCTACGTCGCCTACATCGACTCGCTACCGTTCCGAGGAGGGAACACCACTAGCCCAAGCCGACTCAAGCACACCAACCGAGGTGGCACCTTCGAGCCAAGCTTGGGTACCCCCGACCGTCAAGTCTTCATGGCTGCCGGCGACACCCCCGGAACCTCGTGCACGGCCGCGTACAAGTACCGGAGGACATCTCCGCGTACGAGCCGACCGTCGATGCCCCCGCGGACGAGACCGACGCCAACGAGGACGCCCGCGCGAACGTAACGAGAAGCGCAACGAACGACGCCGGCGGCTCGGAGACAACCTCCCCATCCGCAACCTTGCGGAAGCTCTCGCGCGGTCGAGAGCAGAGTTCACACCACTCCCGAGCAAGTGCCTCATGTCGATCACAACGATCGCACGGCGAGCTCGGGGCATACGGGCCGGAGAAGTCATCGCCAAGCTCGCCGAAGAAGCCTACTTCATGCGGGTCGACAAGAGAGTCGCCCAACCTCTCCCGCCCAAGCCTCGCGACAACGAGGCTACTAGTCGCGGTGTTGACCCCGGTCCTAACCGTACTCGGGCGACATCCCGCCCGAACCAAACCGTCGACGCTCCACCGCCGGCGGACCCTCACGACAAGACAACGTCAACCGAGAAGTCGTCCCCCACCGTGCTCCGGCCGGTGGTGGCGGCAACGACCCCGACGGCGGCGGCGGGGACACGGCGGCGCCTCCAACCACGGAGCCAACAAGAAAGCCGGGAGGCGGCGGCGGCCGCGGCGGCCGCGGCCACGCGCATAGCCACGCCTCCGGCGCCTCTCACGGCGGGTACGATGCTCGCCGAGAATCGAAGAGTTGCGGCGAAGAAGTCGACGACCGCCGCCGAAGGCGACGGCTTCCCCGCCTTCTCACCCCGGCTTCGCAACCTCGCTCCTCCCCGACAAGTTCAAGCCTTTGGGGATCACCAAATACGACGCGAAGCGAGATCCCATCCGGTGGCTCCGATGCTACGCTCTCTCCATCGAGAACGCCGGCGGCAACGGCGACACCAAGTGCCTCTACTTCCCCTTCGCCCGGACCAAGCCCCACTCACGTGGCTCGAGTCGCCGGACAAGCACTCAATCGATAAGTGGGACCGACCGAAGGAGCAATTCACAAGCAACTTCGCGGGCGCCATGGGCCGTTCGGGTACTCGCATGGACCTTGCCATGATCAAGCGAGAACAAGGCGAGACCCTCCGCGGGTACATGCGCCGCTTTTTCGACAAGCGCGCTACCGTCGTGGACGTCACCGACAAGGAGGTCATCGACCTCTTCCAGACGGGCTCTACCATCGCCGCACCTTCGAAGACTTCGGCCGGCGCCGTCCCAAGTCCATTCCCCACCTCAAGGACATGATCACGTCCCGGGCGGATGAAGAGGACAAGGCCAACGCCAAGTACGACGCCATCCGCGGCAAGTCCAAGCGAGAACCAAGGTGGCGGCAAAGCAGCAAGCAATCCAAACCAAGACGGCCGCAACAACAACAACAACAACAACAACAACTTCTCGGGTCCCAACCGCAAGCGCAAGCCAGACAACACCGTCGCGGCTATCCAGCGTCCCCCGAAAGGGAACTCGAAGAAGAACTCCGGCGGGTTCAAAGACCTGCTGAAGGAGAAGTGCCCGTGGCATCCAAACGGCAACCACACCACCGAGCAGTGCTACCAGCTCAGGCACGCGCTCAAGGATACGCCGGAGCCACCGCACCCTCACGATCAGAAGAACAAGAAGAAGGACGGCGACGACTTCCAAGAACCCGAGAAGACCGTCAACGTCCTCTTCGGCGGACTACCCTGCAGGCGGGAGCAGAAGGCTACTCGCCGTGAAGTGATGTCCATTGAACCAGCGGTTATGACCCCTCTCAGGTGGTCAGAGACGCCCATCACCTTCTCCCGCGCGGACCAATGGACCAGCTTCTCCGAACCAGGACGCTTCCCTCTCGTCTTGAAACCAACAGTGGCGGGCTCTAAGCTCAACAAGGTGCTCATCGACGGCGGAAGCGGGCTCAACGTCCTCTTCACCAAGACTCTCAGGAAGATGAACCTTGACGTCACCCCCATGCTCGACAAGAGCAAGCATGCCTTTCTACGGCATTGTCCCGGGCAACGCGGCTATCCCACCGGGCTCGGTGGTGCGCCGGTTACCTTCGGGGCGTCTCGCGACAACTACCGCACCGAGTACATCAAGTTCGAGGTCGCGGATATCGAGACTTCCTACCATGCCATCCTCGGCAGACCGGCCATCGCCAAGTTCATGGCGGTGCCCCACTACACATACTTGGTACTCAAAATGCCAAGTCCAGCTGGCGTACTCTCCCTCCAGGGGGACTTGAAGATCTCTCACGACTGCGATACAGAGGCCGTGGCGATCGCTTCAACAAACCAAGTACCCACCCCAATGATGGAGGTCTACGCCGCGTCGAAGAAGCTTGCCACAAGCGAACTCGACATCCCAGAGAAGTCGGACAGCGCCAACAAGCCTCGGCCACCCGAGGAGGTGCTCACCAAGTCGGTCGACCTCGGAACAGGCGACCCCACCAAGACTACCACCATTGGGGCCGGCCTCGACCCCAAATAGGAAGACGCGCTCATCAGCTTCCTTCGGGCTAACCGCGACATCTTCGCGTGGAAGCCAGCGGACATGCCAGGAGTGCCCAGGGAGCTGATCGAGCACTGCCTCAACGTCGACCCAAAGGCCACCCCCAAGCGACAACACCTCCGACGCTTCGCCGACGACAGACGGGACGCCATCAAGAAGGAGCTTGCCAAGCTACTCGCTGCTGGCTTCATCAGAGAAGTCTTCCATCCTGAGTGGCTCGCCAACCCCGTCCTCGTCCGCAAGAAGAACTCGAACGAGTGGAGGATGTGCGTCGACTACACCGACCTCAACAAGCACCGCCCCCAAGGACCCCTTCGGGTTGCCGCGGATTGATCAAGTCATCGACTCCACGGCGGGCCGCGATCCGCTCTGCTTCCTCGATCGCTACTCCGGTACCACCGGATCGCAATCAAGGAGGAAGACCAGGAGAAGACCGCGTTCATCACCCCGTTTGGCGCGTCGCTACACGACCATGTCTTTCGGGTTGAAGAACGCCGGCGCTACTTACCAACGGGCCATCCGAGCTCGGCTTCAAGCGGCAACTCAACAAGAACGTCGAGGCCTACGTGGATGACGTGGTTGTCAAAACCGGGGACTCCGGTACCCTCATCGACGACCTTGAAGAGACCTTCGCATCGCTACGCGAGTACCGCCGGAAGCTCAACCCGAACAAGTGCGTCTTCGGCGTACCTTCGGGCAAACTACTCGGCTTCATCATCGCCAACGTGGCATCGAAGCCAACCCCCGAGAAGATCTCCGCCATCACCGGCATGAAAGCTCCCACGAGCATCAAGGACGTCCGTAAGCCGACGGGGTGCATGGCGGCATTGAACAGATTCATCTCGAAGCTAGGAGAACGGGGTCTCCCCTTCTTCAAACTACTCAAGCACCACGAGAAGTTCGTGTGGACTGCAGAGGCGGACCGAGCCCTTGCCCAGCTCAAGGACTTCCTGTCGAAACCCCCAGTCCTCACGGCTCCCTACAAAGGCGAGCGCCCTGCGCTCTATCTCGCCGCGACTACTCACGTGGTCGCATCGCCATCGTCGTCGAGCGGCGGGGAAGACGGCCACGCCTACCCGGTCCAGCGCCCAGTCTACTTCGTCAGCGAGGTTCTATCGAGTCCAAGGCTCGCTACCGGCCGTGCGAAGCTCCCGTACGCTCTACTCATCACCTCGCGGAAGCTACGACACTACTTCCGGGAGTACTCGGTCTCCGTCGTCACCGACTACCCGCTCGGCGACATCCCGAGGAACCCGGACGCCACCGGAAGGATCTCCAAATGGGCCGTCGAGCTCGGCGCCCTCACCATCGACTTCAAGCCACGCACGCCCATCAAGTCGCAAGCTCTAGTCGACTTCATGGCGAGTGGCGGGAGAACCGCCTACCTACTCCCACCGTGCGACCAGAGCATTGGGTGATGTACTTCGACGGCTCACTCAACCTCGAGGGCGCAGGCGCAGGGGTACTCCTGATCTCTCCAACGGGCGAACAACTCAAGTACGTCCTGCAGATCTTCTGGAAGGTCTCAAACAACGAAGCCGAGTACGAAGCCCTCCTACACGGGCTCCGCCTCGCGGCTTCACTTGGCATCAAGCGGCTACTAGTCTACGGCGACTCCGCAGTGGTCATCAACCAAGTCAACAAGTCCTGGGACCGCAACAAGGAGAACATGGACGCCTACTGCCTAGAAGTCCGCAAGCTCGAGAACAAATTCTACGGTCTCGAGTTCCACCACATCGTTCGTGACAACAACGTTGCAGCGGACGTCCTCTCGAAGCTCGGATCCACCCGCGCCCAAGTACCCGCGGGCGTCTTCGTCCATGAGCTTCACGCGCCATCCATCCCGGAGCCGGCGCCACCGACCCTTGTCCCGGCTAACCAACCGACCGGGCGGGAGGTCATGATGATCGACGTGGATCGGAGGCAACCCTTCATCGACTACCTCGGCGAACGAAGGTCCCCTCCGACAAGAACGCGGCCGAACAACTCGTCCGCCGCGCCAAGTCTTACGTCCTCGTCGGCGACAAGCTTTACAAGCGAGGCGCATCTTCCGGAGTACTCATGAAATGCGTTCCTCGCGAAGAAGGCAAGGACATCTTGGAGGAGATCCACAAGGGTGTCTGCGGCAATCACGCGTCCTCCCGCACGCTGGTCAGCAAGGCCTTCCGGCGAGCCTTCTACTGGCCCACAGCCCTGGGCGATGCCGAAGAACTCGTCAGACGGTGCCAAGGATGTCAGTTCTTCGCCAAGCAGCAACATGTCCCTGCCTACAAGCTAGTCACCATACCACCAACCTGGCCCTTTGCCTGCTGGGGGCTCGACATGATTGGGCCACTGCCAACCGCGCCGAGGAGGATTCAACCGGTACTGGTGGCTATCGACAAGTTCACCAAGTGGATCGAGGTCAAGCCGGTCACATGCCCCAAGGCTGACAGAGTACTCGACTTCCTGGATGAACTCGTACACCGCTACGGGCTACCCCACCACATCATCACAGACCTGGGGTCCAACTTCAACAACCACCAGTTCTGGGAGTACTGCGAGAACAGCGGAATCGACGTCAGATACGTCTCCGTCGCCCATCCACGGGCCAACGGACAAGTCGAGCGCGCCAACGGGATGGTGCTCGACGCCCTCAAGAAGCGGCTACACGACGCCGCTAACTCAAAAGGGGGCAAGTGGATCAAGGAACTACCCAACGCACTCTGGGGGCTGCGGACTCAACCATCCAAGCCAACGGGGCAATCCCCTTACTTCTCGGTCTACGGCTCGAAGCCATCCTCCCCGCCGATGTCATATGGAACTCGCCAGGCGGTGGAGCACTACGACGAAGGCGTCTCGAAGACGGCGAGACGAGTTGATATCGACGCCCTCGAAGAAGCTCGCCGTGCCGCCCTCGTCCAATCGGCAAGGTACCTCGAGGGTATCCGACGCTACCACGATCGCAACGTCAAGGAACGCTCCTTCAACGTTGGAGATCTTGTCCTCCGCCGTATCCGAACACGGAAGGACTTCACAAGCTCAGCTCTCCCTGGGAAGGCCCCTTCACCGTGGCTAAGGTGACCGGGCCAGGCTCCTACCGCCTCCAAACACTCGAAGGCGAAGAAGTCAACAACTCGTGGAACGTCGACCGGCTCCGTCGATTCTACGCCTAGTCCGTTCGACTACTCCGGGTTCAAGTCCACGCGACTACATCAACACCCCCCTTGCCACAAGCGACCCTCCGGTCCCGGCTTCAAGTCTCCGGACTACTCTCCTCCGTGTCCGGCCCGTGCGGCTACCTA
This sequence comes from Cenchrus americanus, assembly GCA_947561735.1. Taxonomy (NCBI): domain Eukaryota; kingdom Viridiplantae; phylum Streptophyta; class Magnoliopsida; order Poales; family Poaceae; genus Cenchrus; species Cenchrus americanus. The sequence goes on along the minus strand of OX387242.1, from coordinate 36,892,132 downwards.
CGGACCCCGGGCCGCAACGAGCGTCAAGGACTCTAGCGACGGTCTACCAAGAAGACCACACCCCAAAGATCCAGCCTGCGCGGCTACTTACGGATCTGCGATCCAGCCTGCACGGCTATCTACGGATCACTCACTGTAAGCGGCTACCCGCTCCAGTGCTACTCAGCTGTAAGCGGCCCTCGGGTCCAGGCGACTACTTGTAACTACGGCCCTGGCCACCCAGGTGTACTTCTTCAGTAATAAAGTTCGATTGGTCATCAACTTCTTTATCGTCTACTCCCCGCGACGGGACTACTAAGCCGAGTACTACTACTCGCACCTACTCCACGATGGGCGCTCCGCACTCTGAGATCGCGGTTACGAGTACTCATTGATGGAACTTCACATTTCATTGATATATGAGATAGTTCATTACAACCGTTTCCTATACAACCATGGCTACTAGCTATCTATGCGAGCTACCGGAGATTCAACTTATCGGCTACCCGCTCCGCGATGGGAGCCATCTCGCTCCAAAGCAACTCTGCGTGCATCGCTCGTCCGAGCGTTGGCGGCTACTCCGCCGGCGACTACCTCCACCGGGGCCTTCGGGAAGTACGACTTCATGAAGGCCGCACTCGCTTCGGGATTGACTTGGCCATGTGCTTCACGTAGGCGGCCGGCCGGCTTGGCGCCTCACGAAGTCGATCCGCCAACGGAGCAATCTTGGGGCCGCCCGGTGCGGCACCGGGAGCCTCGCGATCGGGAGGGCGGCCTCTTCCAGGTCCTTCAGTTGGGCTCGGAGCGCCTCACAGTCCTCGTTCAACTTCTGCAAGGATTTGTAGCAGCTGGACGAGATCCCGTCGATGCAATTCTCAACTCCATGTGCTTCTCGCACTCGAAGGCCAGCTCCTTGTAGTCGAGTTCAAGTACCTGGCGGGCTTCTTGCTCCCGTAGAAGAGATTCTTCATGCTGATCTCCGAGCCCTTCAGACGCTCCACCTGGTCTTCGAGTTCTACAACACGGGAACACAACAAACGGGTCAGAGCTTGATGACTCCCAACAAGTACCCGACAAGTCAGGTGACATACCTTTATTCTTGTTGCGGAGGCCCTTGTTCTTCCGCACCAGCTCGTCGCTCTTCGCCTGCAAGTCCATCACGTCGTTGTGGTACTTGGCGAAGGCGGCGTCAAGCCTCGACTGCATGGCGGCCGCGTGCTTCCTCGACTTCATGAGCTGCTCCTCCAAGGCTTCGGCTCGCAAAGACCGTGTCGCCGTAGCCTTGCAGCAGATTGGACTTCTCGCGGGATCGCTCCGCGACGTCCTGCACAAAACCAATTCAAGTCAAGCAGAGTACTCAACGAAAGGATTGACTACTCAGGAGGCAACGGCTACATACCTTCATCCTTTGTTCGGCTCGCCGCATCGCTTCCGGATGCCGCGCCAACACCGCCGGCTCGACGAGATCGTCGGCAAGCAACTCGATCCCGCCACGGCTACTTGTCGTAGCCTCCGTCATTGGCGCCGAGCGGATAGGCTCCGCGTCTTGGATCTCCGGGGACCGGATCGCCACCTCCGGGGCAACCCCCCGGCGACGTGGCAGCCCGCCTCCTCCTCGGCGGACTTCTCGACGGTTCCCCCCCACGGGCTCGGGGGCTCCTCTGCGGCCTGCGGGGCCTCTCGGTGTCAACTCTTGCACGGGCACCCCCGCGGGGATGTCACCACCTTCGCCGCCCGTCACCAAGGAACATGCGCATCGGCATTCTCGACTACTCTTTTTGGGGCTCCACAGCTTCGGGAAGAGTACTCACCTTCGACTATGACCGCCTCTGGCAGCGCCGCTTCGGCAGCTGGGGGCTCGGTCGTGGCTTGGGCTTCGGAGCGGTTTCCTCGACGGGCGGCGCGGCCTCTTCTACCTCTGCTGCCGCGGGCTCCTCTCCGTCCCAGCTCAAGTCGGTGGACTTTCTGCACAAGTATCCACGAAGGTTCATCAGACAACATCGGCTACTACAATGAGTACTACTCATGAAGTGTGGTACTTACAAGTTCGACCGGACGATAGTCACGGCCGGCGCACCGAGGATGCTGGCGATGTCAACCAGTCCACCCTCGGCGGGCGCTTCTTCTTGCGCCTCCTCGACTACCGCCTCTTCCACGGCGGCGGTGGCGGCGCGGACGTTCTCTCGCGCCCCCGCGGCTCCCACCTCTTCGGCGGCGGCGGCCGCGGTACTCGCTCCCTTCGGGGGCGGGGGCCGGCGCTCCGGGCCGCGCCGAAGCTCTTCGACGGGTGGGAGGCTGGACTTCGGCTTCCAGCCGGTTCCCCCACTGTGGGCCACGCGCCCTCATCGCCCTCCTCCACGGGCTCCGCTGGCGGCCTCTCCTGCACACAGGGATGACTACTCGTCAGCACCGTACTCGATCACTGGGTACTCGACTACTTCGCTCAAGATGACTTACCTCAGGAGGCGTGGTCTCTGAGATCTTCATCTTCTTGGCTACCCGCTTCTTGGCGGGGTTGCGCGGCTTCCTCGGCGGCGCGGCAAGGCTAGCCTCCAGGCTAGCCGGAGGGTCTTGGATGAGAGGCACATGAGGCAAGCCCGGACGGCTAAACCTCGACCGCAGCTGGAAGCGGTCCTGCAGCGTCTCCTCGTCCTCTTCGTCATCGGAGGTATCCTCCACGATGACGGGATCGTCGTCGTCTCCGACTACTCGGCGCTCCTTCACCTTCTCCACCGCTGGAATCTCGATTCCGCTCGGTGGTGGCTGCGGTTCGGAGACAAACCGCTTCACATCGTCCTGCATCAAACAGACACAAAAGGCGTCAGCACCTCTGCTACAAGTGCCTACTACTCGACTAGGTGGGTACGACTACTTACCTCGTTGGGCGGGCGCGCGGCGGAGAACTCCTCGACAGGGCACGCCGTGTACTCCGGCATGTCCTTGAAGATCCTCGACAACCTCTCGATGATGTCGTTGTCTTCAATTTCGCCCCCCGGCATCCGCGACGTGTCGTCGTCGCCGGTGTACTCGAAGCCCATCGTATCCCGCGCCGACGCGGCGGGCCGGATCCGACGCTTCATGAAACCGAAGGCCACATGCTCGGCCCTCGGTCCCGCATCACGCGGGGCCTTGATTCGTCCCGGCAACTCCGGGAGCCGGATCCCCTCTTGCATGGTGGGTTCCGTGTTCCACCACTCTTGGTGCTTGGGCCGCCGTCCGCTCGGCTTCGGCAGCTCGGGATGGTGGTTCGTGGTGTAGAACCACCTCGTCTTCCAGTCCGTGTTGGAGTCCACGAGCTTGTACGCCAGGTACTGCTCGGCGGCATCTTCCCTCAACTGGATCCCGGCCCCTCCGACTACCCTGGGGTTGGAGGCGCTGGGCTGCGGCTTCACGCGGAAAAATTTCCGGAAGAGAATCCAATGCGGCTTGATCCCCAAAAATGCTTCGCAGAAATGGACGAAGACAGAAGTGTGGAAGATTCCGTTGGGGTTCAAGTTGAGGTACTCGATGCCATAGTACCTGAGAAGCCCTTTGAAGAAATCGCTCGCTGGGAGCGCAAGCCCGCGCTCCACGAAGCGCGAAAACATTGGGATCTCGTCTTGCGCCTTCTCCATTGGATAGGGATCTCCGGCGGCGGATCTCCACATATCGATCTCCTTCTCCCTGATGAACCCGGAGTTCAACAGGGTCAGCAAGTCCTCGGTCTTCACCTTCGACCTCTTCCACTCGCGGCTTGGATCAGCGCGCGGTGGAGATGTGGGCGGCGCCGCTCCGGTGCCGGCCGCGGCAGCCTCTGCATGGCTCCTCTTCTTCCCTCCGGCCTTCAACGTCTTCGACGGGGACGGCTTCATCCTCCAAGAACAGGGAGTCTTCACTCGCATCCGCTCGGGGGCTACCCTACGGCTTTCGGGTGGCGATGCGCTTGGATCTACTACGGCGGGGCGCTCGGCCGGAGTGGATTTTTCTTCAAGATTCAAGTGGCAAATGACTGTGGCTCACTTGGGTGAAAAACCCTAAGGGTTTCGGCTTGTATTTATAAGCCAAAACGCCTCCGTAACGGGCGGCTGGATAAGTCCACGCGCGGCTGACTCAGCGGCTGTGCGTGACTCTTCGTATTCTACTAGTCGACGCGCCTCACCTCGGTGGCTCGGCTACTTCTACTCGACTACCTGGGACGCGGCTAGTCTCAAGAGCATCTCAGGACACATTCTTCAAGAAGACCCTTCAATTCGAGAGGAAGTACTCGACTAAAGGCTCGGGGGCTCCGTGCCACGTGTCCTTCGGTTTTTTCTCTCCGGATTTTTTGGGATTTTCTCGCGAAGGCTTCGGATAGATCCTCAGCCAGAGCCCGCGGCTCGAGGCTCGGGGGCTACTCCACGTGGATTGCGGTTCCGCAAATCGCATCTTCTTGACGGCTCCGGCTTCAAGACAAGGCAGGCATTTTTGAAGACCTTCGAAGGCAGATTTCAAGGACGCTTGGGACTACTCGAGAAGACTTCAAGATTGCTCAAACATCAGCTGGAGTACATTCCAGCCTCGGGATGCTTCGACTACTCTTGAGGACTTTTGACTTGTAGCACTCAGGGACGCTTGAGGACTACTCGTTAAGGCCGTCAAGACTACGGAAGCTATCCTTCTCGACTACAAAGTACTCGGGGGCTTGTCGTATGGACCTCCCCGGGCCCACTACCTCGGTGGGTACCGGGGACCGACTACTCGGTGGGCCCCCGGGACTACCCGACTTGCGCTACACGGCACCCGAAGGCGTGGAGCACAAGGACAAACACGGGAGTAGTACTCGGATAGGACTCGTACATGTTCTCGCACCGTGTAGAGGTCTCCTAGACGTACTCGACTAGTACTCCTTCCCTACTCCGACTTGTAACCCCGCCTCCCGACTATATAAGGCGAGGCGGGGACCGATCCCGGGATCACCTCTCAACTCACGGCGCACCGTTGCACCATCTTGTAACCGTGCCCTATCAATCCGAGCTACGCAAAGCATACGGACGTAGGGTATTACGCACCTCGCGGCCCGAACCTGTCTAAATTGTGTGCCACGTGCCTCTTCCTTCGAGTTACCGATCTCGGCGAGTCACGTTCATCTACTTCGGGTACTCCCCGTAGTAGGTTGCCGGTCCAAAACACCGACACTTTGCTCCCCGTGGCCCGTATTGAGGCAATTCGAATCCTTCTAGCCTTTGCCGTGGCTAAAGGGTTCAAGTTGTTTCGGATGGACGTGAAGAGTGCTTTTCGAATGGGGTCATAGAGGAGGAGGTGTATGTGAAGCGACCACCCGGGTTTGAGAGCGAGTTGTACCCACACGGGGTATACGGGTTGAAAAGGGCTCGTATGGGTTGAAACGGACGCCCCGTGCTTGGTATGGGAGATTGAGAGGTTTTCTTTTGAGCGAGAGGGTTTGTGATGGGTACCGTGGATAGAACCCCGTTTCTCCTCAAGCATGGAAATGATTTGCCGATTGTTCGGATATACGTGGATGACATTGTCTTTGGCGGCTCGTCACATAACCTTGTTGCCAAGTTTGCGGATGAGATGAGCGGGGAGTTCGAGATGAGCATGATGGGCGAGTTGCGGTATTTTCTCGGGGCGAGATCAAGCAAGTGAAGGATGGAACATTTGTGCACCAAACCAAATACACGAAAGACATGCGAAGAAGTTCCGGATGCAAGATGTGAAGCCGATGTCGACTCCCATGGGGAGTACGGCCACTTTGGATGCGGATGAGGATGGAGAACTAGTGGACCGGCGGGAGTACGGGAGCATGATCGGCTCCCTCCTCTACTTGACGGCGACGAGGCCGGACATACGGTTCGGCGTGTGTCCGTGCGCTCGTTTTCGAGCTTCGCCGAGGACATCACATCGACGAGCCGTCAAGAGGATCTTCGGTACCTACGATCGCCCTCGGTCTTGGCCTTTGGTATTCTTCCTCCTCGACTCGTCTCTTCATGGTTTTTCCGATGCGGATTTTTCTTTGGTTGTCGAGTCTAGAGGAAGTCTACTTCGGCACTTGTCGGTTTCTTGGTTCTTCGTTGGTCTCATGGTCTTCCCGCAAGCGGTCTTGTGTAGCTCGGTCTACCACGGAGGCGGAGTATGTTGCCGCCGCGAGTTGTTGTTCCCGACCGTTGTGGCATAACCTCTCCACGGAGGCGGAGGATTTGCGATTCCGGGAGTTGTAGGGAGTTTGAGACCATAATTTTTGGGGCATAACCTCTCCTTGGGGTGTTCATCATCTCCCCAAAATTTTGTCTCAAGACTCCAAGTGGTTTGGGAGATCCTTTGATCTAAAGTTTGGGGCGATTTCGCGGGCGTTTTACGGGTCGTCCCGGGTGATCCGTCACCGTGCCGGTGACCCGAAGGGGGTAGGTTGACCGGTCACTTGTGCCGGGTGACCGTGCGGCTCTGTAGGGCTCGGGGTGACCCGGTCACTTGTGCTTGGGTTGACCCGTAGGTCTCGACCTTCTTAGTTGTTGCTCAAGTTCTTTCGTGCTTGCTTCTGCTTTGCTTCCTAGCCTTTCAAGCCTTGTTCCTAAGGTATCGAGAGAGGGTTGTGTGTGCTTCCGCTTGTTCGTGTCTGACTCTCGGAGTTGCGATTGGGATATAGGCCGAGTTCTTCCGAGAAAGAATTTTTATCGACTCCCATTCACTCCCCCCTCTCTCGGTCGCCAATTCGGTCCTTCACATGTGAACTTCTTTTGCATTTATTCCCGACAACATAGTAGTAGAAATGGCTTTAAAAATGAAACCATATTTGAGAGGAAAATGTATTTCAAATTTTTCATTGCAATAACTTATTACCCACGAATCCTCTCGAACCAAATTATGCCATATATCATACATATGAGTGTTCTTTACTCATCTCCACAAAGGTGTGTGTAAAGCTCAAAGCTAGTAAAAGTTGCAAAGTCATTCTAGCTTGTTTCTTTTTTCAGGCTTTCAATGCCCTGAGTTGGATTTGGAGTTGCTCACCAGTAGTAAGGACAAGGTTGAGGTGCCAAAGGGGATCCACACTCCTATGTGCTACTGCGGTGACAACTGTAAGCTTGTCAAGTGCAACATTCTCAGGTACTGCTGCGGGATGAGATTCTTCATGTGTGAGAACTACGAGCATGACCCCCTCCCACAATGTCGCAATGTTAGACCAAAAGTAAGAACTAACTGAATTACTAAATAAATATTATGTCATTGCTATTTAATTATATCTTTGAAAAAAAGATTCCACCTCCTCTCTGTGATTTCATGCAGTGGCTACATTGTGAGCAGTCCGAACAAGACAATCGTTACGTCGAGGAGACGGGCCGTTCAGCACGTGAGAGGTGGCAAAGGATGGTTGAGGCAGAAAAACAAGAACAAAAACGTAAGAAGCAGCAGGAGGAAATTCGCATTCGGCGGGAGATCAAAGAACGTGAAGCGACCACGGCCCGTGAAGCAGATAGAGAGAGGAAGAGGGAGAGAGCTCGCCGGGCTAAGGAAGTTGGGCCGGATGCTATGAGGAAGGGGAAATACCCCTGTTGTACCCAGTAGATGTAGAGTACTCGACGCCGAGTGCTACTGCATCCATAAAAAATTATGATTTCATTTCATCATTATCTAGAGTCGGGTTGTATCTTTAAGAACTTGATTTAAGATGAATTTCAAATGCGAACAGTAAAACTCGTACTAGGTTGTGTTTTCTGTGAACTGCTCCAAATATTGAACACATAGGGTGTGTTTTCTGTGAGTCACTGCACCAAACAGTGTATCTAGTACTAGGGTGTGTTTCCTCTTAATCACTGACCGTTTTCTTGCCCTGCATCGAATGACCCACCATCCACGACTTGTTCGCTTGGCTTATCGGCCACCGGCCCGAAGACTTTTCTCTCGTAACAAACCGGCCACCGGCAACCGGCAAGGCGGTACTCTTCTCTCGGAACAAACCCAGCACCGGCCATCGGCCACCGGCCAACCGAACAGCCGCGATCCGCGCCTACATATATGTGAGCACTCTTCTCCAGTCTCACTTCACAACACAACAAGCAACAATGAGTTCCTGGACTGGGGCTGATGATGATGACTCCATCGGTCCAGCACTATTGAACCAACAATATCCTGAGTTCAACACCAATTTTCCAGTCTTAGACAAGAGAGATTTCAAATCCATGTGTGATGTTAGAAAGTACGCACCAAATCAAACGGTGAACTAGCCAAGGTGTGCACACGGTGAGTTCTGTGTGATGCAGGTTTATCAGGGATGGGACAACTCTGGTCGCCGCTTCTGGCATTGCTCACGAGCATGGGTAGGCAAAACTCCATGACCTTTGTCCTTCATCATTTTATGATTTACTAATGTAATCACAGTTTCTGCAGTACTCCGAACAATTAGATAACTGCGGTTTCATGCAATGGGTGGATCCCCCAGCTATTCACCCGTATCAAGAGTACATCAACTACCTCAAGGATGGTGTCATCTTCAACTTGAGGCAAGAACTCGCGTCGGCATTGTCTTCTCTAGATCCGACATCTACCAACGACGACGACAAACCGGTGACCGGACCAATGGTGGTGAAGACAAACACCGGCTGTGAGGACGAGTACTGCTATTATCCGTGCCACGAAAAGAAGGACAACACTCCACCAGTAACTTCACCCCCGCCACCATCTGCTCGAACGCCACCCCCGTCGGGGTACTACATGCCCTCCCAGCACTCCGACGGGTCTATGATGTCCGGGTTCTCCGGGTATTATTCGTACAACTAGACTACAATTATTGTAATCGTTTATTTAAATCCCGTAAGGCACGTTAGGACTAGCAAGAGCGGCACAAAGTTAGGGTAATTGTGTCACACGTGCCATTGCAAATGTTGTAATCGTTTATCTAAATTCATCGTTAAGTATTAAGGAAAAAGTCCATTTTTTACCATCCAATTATAGGCTAAGTTTGGTTTTGGCCATCGAACTTCAAAACCGGACATCTTTGACCATCCAGCTGTCAAAACCGTTCAAATTTGGCCATCGGGTGGTTTTGATAGGCGGTTTTCAATTTTTTTATTTACAATTTAGTCCTTAGATCTTAAAATGATTATTACTTTTTGCTCATACTTCCGATTTCGGTGATTCTTGCAGTCACACGTTCATAATGGTGAGCTTTGTGTTTTCAGATGTTATTTATGCTATATTATCACTATTTATTATATTATTCTTATGTTGTGGTATAGGAACAACAATATACGAAAAGTAAAATAAACGGGTACAAAATAATATGAACAACATTTCAAAATATAAAGCTCATTGTTAAGAACGCATGACCACAAGAATCATTTAAATCGGAGATACAAGTACAAAATAGTAATCATTTTAAGTTAGGAGGACTAAACTGTAAATAAAATGATTAAAATAGTTCTTGGATCTTAAAATGATTACTATTTTTTCCTCATATCTTCGATTTAAGTGATTCTTGTGGGTATGCATTCCTAACGATGAGCTTTATATTTTAAAATGTTATTCCTATTATTTTGTACTTGCTTATTTTACTTTTCATATATTGTTGTTTTTACATCACAACATAATAATAATATAACAAATAGTGATAAAATAGTATAAATAACATCTGAAAAGACAGATCTCACCATTATGAACGTATGATCGCAAGAATCACCGAAATCGGAAGTATGAGAAAAAAGTAATAATCATTTTAAGATCTAAGGACTAAATTGTAAATAAAAAATTGAAAACCGCCCGATGGCTAAATTTGAACGGTTTTGACAGTTGGATGGTCAAAGATGTCCGGTTTTGAAGTTCGATGGCCAAAACCAAACTTAGCCTATAGTTGGAGTGTCAAAAATGGACTTTTTCCAAGTATTAATGGTTCGTCGTTTTATCAATCCTTCAGCGATTCAAATTTTTAAAAAAAATTCCTAACGCCGCAGCCCACGGCGGCAAGGAAAAGATACCGCCGTGGGCCACAGCGTTAGCTCAGCGCCACGCTGACGCCAGACGTTAGGCCGTGGCCCTCGGTGTCAGGTATGTAACGTCGTGGCCCTCGGCGTTAAGGGTATGAGCTCACTCCTGGCGGCTCCTACTGCCGTGGGTCATGACGTTATGTCCCTGACACCGTGGGTTACGGCGACAGATAATATTTTTGCAAAATTTGTGGCGGACCATATATTTTTGCAAAATCGTGATAAAATAAATATAAAAAAATTCCTTGTTTCCTGTAGTTGTTAGAAAAGGCCCAGATAAAATGATTGTGAAAAACTGAAATAGTCTAAAGACTTGGGCTTCAACCAGAGACCATTGAACCGGCCAAGCCCAAAAACATTTGTGCCAGACAACAAAGTACGCTACGATGACGGCAGCAGCAAGTATAAAATGTAATGTTGAACCATGATTCATATTTGCACTGAAAACACAGGATCCACATGTATTTATTTTGATAATCCAAATGGCAAGTTTAAAAATGTTTTCTCATTTCTGAGTTACGTTTCGCTATTTGAGGCCTGACAGTCTGACTTGAGCTTGCCGAAACAACTGAAAAAGCTATGATAACTTTGCGCTGCAAGTCCCGTGTGTGGACTTTATAACTTAGAAATTCTGCTGTTATATGTATAGGGCGCAAGCACAAATGTACATTCATGTTCATACAGATCAGTGGATATATAAAATGGAAAAGAAGAAGAAGAAGAAAATTTATGTACCAAGCAGTCTTTTGCATTTTGCACATTATCCTTCGGCAACAGGAGCCAAAACTAATTATTCACTTTATTTTATGGTTGATTACCGGAAGATGACCAAGTGCTTGGATCTTTCCGAGAAAACTTCGCCGGCGGAGGAGATGGTCCGGAAGAACCTGGAGGGAGGAAAGGCAATGGCGGGAAAGGCCAAGGAAATGATGGCGGTGGAGGTGGTGGCGGCGGCGGCGGAGGGGGCGGTGGATACATCGACGGCAGTGGTGGCAAGTGCGGCAGTGGAGGCAGGTGTGGAAGCGGCGGAAAAGAGAAGGACGGCGGCGGCGGCGGGGGAGACGGTGTCGTGAAGATCGGCGGCAAATGAGGGAACGGGAACGACGGCGGCGGCGGGGGCGATGGCGGCATCCATGGCCACGGCGGCAGAGGGAAAGGGAAGGCCGGTGGCGGAGGCGACGGCGGGGTGAAGAACGGTATCGGCGGCAGCGGGAACGGGAACGCCGGCGGCGGCGGCGTGAAGAAAGGTATGGGCGGGAACCACGGCCGCGGCGTGCAGAACGGGATGGGCGGCCACGGCCACGGCGGGCAGTAGAACAGCGACGTGTTCAGCGGCGCGGCGGGCGACACGCCGCCGCCGCCGCCGCCGCACTGGGCGGCGGGGCCCGGTTTGCCGGGGCGGTAGTAGAGGGAGTTGAGGCTGTAGAAGCAGGTGTTGGGCTCCTGGGCCGGGAAGGAGATGTGGCCGATGGTGGTGGTGACGGCCGGCACGTTGCAGATCGCGGAGGGGTTGTCCAGCACGGCCGCCCGGCAGAAGGACTCGGCGGCGGTTGCGCCGGGGGCGGCGCACTCGAAGCCGTCGATCGCCGGGATGTCCAGCTGGTAGGCGCCGTAGCTGTTGGTCACCTTCTCCGCCGTGATCTTGATCTCCTCCTTGGAATTCGAGTTCACTTTGATCATGCAGTCCACCCTGACTTTCACGCCTGAGGCGAGGAGGAGAAAGGAAAAGAAAATTAAATTGAAGTTCAACCGGATGAAATGATCAATTCGTATAGGAATTTACTTTTATGAACAATAATTTGCAAAGTATCCAAGGCTTGTGTTTGGCATTGCTGACTCATGTGACTTGTGTTTACTCAATGTTTTTTTTTTGTATAAATTTACTCAATGTTTGGCTTTGGACTAAATTTCCTTGTGCTATGGACTTTTTATCTTTTAATGAAATGACACTGTTAATGTTAGAAATGAGTGCTTTTGCAGTTTCTACTATATCAAAAGAAAAAACATGACAGCATCGACGTGCATCCTAACTGTATTCTGTTGTTGGGTAGTGGGAGTGGCCTGATAATGCAGCTGAGGCCAGGCCAGGGCTTGCAAGTTGTTCTGCGTATGCTTCTCACACAATTATTGGAAAGATGCAAAATTAATTCCTTTAGTTAAATTGGTATCTGAAAATTAAAACAGAGTTCCAATGCTCAAACCGGCAGTGAAACCTTTCTGAAGGCGAGGAGAAATCAAACAATCAAGTGGTGGCAGCAATTAAAGCGGAGTATGCGCAGAGGCAATTCACAGAGCAATGTAATGCCGTTGCAAAAAAAAAAAATAATAAATAAAGGTTTGGAATTGACGTTCTGGAAATAGTGCTTCATCTGGAAGAACACCATGTGCTGAATTTACAGGTTAGAGATGCATAATTCACATTTTACAATGCACTTGACTTATGTGAAGGCTTACCTGGCAGGAAGTAGCTGTTTTTGGAGAAGGAGCTGGAGGCGCAGGCGTCACAGAACACGGCGCCGACCACCGTGAGATTCGCAGCGCCGCTGCCGCTGCCGCCACCGCCACCGCCGGAGCCGCCCTGAGAGCTCTGGCATTGCGCACCGCAAAGAAGAGAGGCGAACAACACCAGGATCTCCAACGCGAGAGACGTTCCTGGACTCTTCATGGCGGAGGCAGGACCTCGCTACTACTCACTCTTCACACAGAGCAGAGCTCATGTGTGAGCTTCTGTGAGGGCTGAGCAAAGTGTGATAGGCCTCAACTTCTGCTTATATATATCCAATTCCGACGAGTACAGTAGCACGTCCATTTCTGCCCCTTTAGCTGAGGTGTCGGGTGGTATATGCCAAATGTCATGACACACCTCAAACAAAAAAAATTCAGAACACCAACTGACAGGTGGGTCCTCTGAACTCTGCTACACGTGTCATACAGTGCCAAGAGAATTAAAACTATTAGCATTAGCACTATAACTCGGCTGTATCTGTATTTTATGGAAATCAAAGCACTTACCTAATACGAGTACATCTAGTGGTTGGGAGATGAACAAGGAGCAAAGTGTGCAGCTGAGTAGGGCATGCTGAATTGCTGCGGCCTGAAAAGGATGGCCAGGACGCATCCCTCCAACTCACATGAAACAAGGGCATGTGAATGGCATTTGGACAGTCTTGTGAGTTGCGACCTTGAGGCATTTAACAAAGGCACAAACTTTGATTTTCCTAGGCATCTTGGGGTCACGGGCTCGATTCTGGTGTTCTGGAAGCATCACGGTTTTGTACTTTTGTTTGCAGCGTGACCTACGCTTGGTAGCAAGAAGAGGTGGAGAGCTGTGGAGTTGCGATTGGGCAGCGGGAGGAACCGAGGAAGATCGTGGGGGATGGCAGCGCAGGCGGCCTCCTGCTGTGAACCAGACTGGTCATCCGTGACATCGCCGCTTGTGGCTGTAAAACCAGAGGACGCTGGATCGTCCGTAGCATGCAGGATCCACGGCGTCTGGTGTAGGGAAGCGGTGGGGCTGTACTTGCATTCAGTAAAGGTCGCCCACAGTTTCAGCTAAACCTTGGGTAGCCTACCGAAATACCAGACACAGACAGTCGTTTCCTATTTTGGAAATTTTAAATACATTAAGTGGTCAATAAAAGTTACATGGAAATAATATTCACAAGGTTGTTTTAGAATGAGCTCAATTGTTAGGCCACTTTTGCCCATTAAAAGGGTTTAGGGTTTTTTTTACAAGAAACACTTAATATATTAAGGCAACAACCAAATTACATATAGGTCCAACAAAAAGGATCTAATTACAACAACATCCTTCAACTTCATCTGCCATGGGAGCTACGAAGACGCCGGGGTTGGAGGAGACCAGGTCGCCGGCGGAGGCTTGCAGGGGCGTCTGGGACACGTACACCCGGTTGGACTGACAGCGCAAAGTGTCGGTTGTAGCAGGGACGAGTGAGCTTGCAGGGGCGGCGCACACTGATGGTCGATAGATGGTGTTGGAGTAGTTGTCGGAGGTTGAAGAAGCTCACGCCAGGGTCCCAGGGGATGGCGAACCTGATGATTCGATACCGGATCTGGAGCTTCCCAGCTGAAGAGAAGAGCAGCGGATCCAGAGTGTGACGCCCCAGGTTTTTAATTACCGTCATTAACGCTAATGACCGGATCAGCCCGGTCAAACCCAGTCAAACCCGGTCAAACCTAGGTCAACCTGGGTCATCACCCGAAAACCTCGCCAATGAACCCCGACGAACTCCTTGACCAAGCCTACAAACACCCGTAGTCAACCCTTGGTCAAAGACACGGTCAAACCCCGCTTAACCGTTGACATCAGCGAATGTCGTCCGGAACTTTTGCCGCGTTCCCCAAAATTCACCTAAACACTCCAAAATCTACCTTTATGAAAGTTGTAGATCTTGTTGAGGGACACAACTTTCATGTAGATTGGCATTTCAAATTTTGGGTGGAAAATTGTGAAAAACCCCTTGCAAGGAAGATTGTCCTGTTTTCCAGAACGTGTCGACATTCAAAGTTGGCACGACGTTACTGCAAAATCCGTTGAGAAAAACACTATAGGACCTTTTTGGAAGTTGTAGAGGGTAGCTAGATCTACAACTTTCCTATTCATTGCTTTGAGCACTTCTATTCAAATTTTTGGAGAAATTCTATTTTAAACAGGGCCGGTCGGCACCTTTTGGGCGCTCTCGCGCGCACGACACGCCGCGCGCGCGCGCGGCGTTCCGCCGCCGCGCCGGCCGCACCGCCGCGCCGGCGCCCGCCCTCGGCGTCCGAGCCCCCGGCGCCCCCGAGGCCGCTCCTTCCCCGGGTCGCGTGCCCCAAGGTGCCTTGAACCCCGTGCCCCGTTCCCCCCCCCCCCTGCGGACCAACCGTACGCGGCGGTCGCGCATGGACCGACGGTCCCGCCGGCCGCCTCCCCGCCGGCACTCCTACCAAGACCGGGACGCCGTCTTCGTGGCATTGACGCCGGGGTGACTTCAAGGCGCGAGCGCCGAGCCGCGCAACCCCCCCCGGCCCGGCTATAAAGGGCGCGGCCGCCCCCAACGGCGCAAGCGCCATGCCGCCGAGCCGCCATGCCCGCCGCCCGGACGCGCTCCGCTTCCACTCGACACCGCTAGCCGCTCGGCCTCCCCCAACGCCTCCTCTAGCTCCCCGGTAGCTCACCGGCCAACTTAAGCCATCACCCGCGCCCTCACCTCACCGGACACGGGCGCACCGCGCCGGCCGCCGGCCACCGCCGCCGGGCACCCCACCGCCGGGCCACCACCTACCAAACCAAGCCCCAAAATCGAACCCTAGACCCTCCTACACCCTCCCCGGCCCGCTCCCGGCTCGGCCACGGCCGCCGGCCTCGCCGGATTTCGGCCAGCCGCGCCGGCCGGCCAGCTGAGGGCCACATTGCGAACTTGCAAATCTTTCCAGGGTCCTAACGGTAAAAAGGTAACTCAAATAGTTGATCCAAATTGCTGAACCTTGTAAATTGCGTAGAAAATCACAGAAAATTCAGAAAAATGTGAAACCAATTTTGCTAGATCCGTTGTGATTTAAACTACAACTTTTGTTATTCTAGCCTGAGCTGATTCCTTTTAATTTTGGCATGAAAAATACAAATGTGAAAACCATAGATCTGCAATATCTCAAAAACCATAACCTCTCTGTAGCTAATTTTTGGATATGTTGTGTGTTAGGTTGTGACCAGCTCCTATGTCAAAAATGGCACAAAGTCATCATGTAAATCTTTTTATAAAAATGTTTTTCTATCTCTGGAAGAACTGACTAAATGATTTTTCATGTTAATTATATTCATGTTTTTGACCCCAACTTGTGCAAACTGTCTTATAATACCAAAATACACATATTGTGAATTAATCATGAATTTTGGATTAACAGAAATAATTATTCTTGATTTATGCATGTTTTCCTTTGAAAATTAATAAAACAAGATCAGTAGAGGTTCCATGCAAACATGTTGATTTTCTAAGCTTGATTAGGACCAGAGAACATACACAAGAAATTCTAGGTCATTTGGATGCTTAATTATTTTTATATGCATTTAAATTGAATCACTAGATAACCTTTGTTATTTCCCATAATAATTAATTTCCTAGCCTCCAACACTTACATGTGGGTCCA
Source organism: Cenchrus americanus (assembly GCA_947561735.1). Lineage (NCBI taxonomy): Eukaryota > Viridiplantae > Streptophyta > Magnoliopsida > Poales > Poaceae > Cenchrus > Cenchrus americanus. Next base: position 36,876,050 of record OX387242.1, on the reverse strand, counting down.
ATGGACCAGTATGAATGCTAGTAGGCTTAAGAAACACTCATGTAATTTTTAGTAATTTAATTGGTTAATAAATGGCTTAAAAGCCCATTTAATATTAAAGGGAAAATTGAATAAAAGAAAATCCTTAATTAAATCCTTTTTCTTTTGGGAATATTATTTAATTTAAATAAAAGAAATTTTAATAACATTACTGATAAGAAATCAATTCATGAATAAGAAAAGTAATTACACCTTTGATTGGTGAAGATAAAATGATTAAAAGCCTTTACATGAAATGATAAGTATAAAGAAACCCTTATTCAATTGTGCAATAAAGAGAAATCACCTAACCACCCATGTAACTTGAGTGTGGTTGCAAATCATGTTAACAAGGTTAAATGTACCTACCCACTACTGTTGATGAAGTTAAATTAAATTAATTACGTATATATGTACACAGTCACCATCAAAAAGAATAATTAATAAAGAGTTGCATCTTGTTCCTTTACGGAAGAGTATGCTGAATGTATTCTTATCTAGGTGAATGTGCCCAACAAATACACCTCTTGATTGTCAATATGGGTTATAATTGATTAAATAAAAACCGTCGAATAAATCTTGCATTTGCATCTTCGTGTAGATCTTTCCGCCAGTAGACGTACGCTCGTGCCGGAAGGAGGAGACGAAGGTGCCGACCAAGAGCTGCTGAGCGTGAACGTAGTTCAAGGCCTAGACCCAAGTCCAGAAGGGCCCAAGGCCAACCTTGCCAGCGAAGGCAAGCCCCGGATCATTAACCCCGCCTTTAAAATTGTGCAATAATGTTTGCTATGATTGTGCATTTACGTTTCAGGAATTGAATTGAAAACCCTAGATGCATGATCCCTAGGTACCTATGCTCTATCACTAGTATGCTAGGTCGATAGCCGCCATGCTATAGGACCGATAGAAGTCGAGTGATGTTCGCCACTCGCGAGAATAGGTTCCTAGATAGGAATCATAAGATATCCTTAAATGGATTGCTCATGTGGTAAGAGCATGGGATTGGGCTCCGGTCCAGTGGGCATGTGGGCTAAGCTTTTGAACGTACCAAGCATATGCCGGGAATGGGACCGGTAAGCCTAGTACCTTAATGAGGCGGCACGGGATCTTACTATTACTACTCTCGAACAATTCTCCTTACCGGCTAGCTACGGAAAGGATGGTGTATGGTGACTCGGGTATCTCGCGGGGTATGCCGGATAGCCTGCACCAGGGACTGTAAGATTCGATCCCAACCCGAAGATTTATGGGGACGGCCTGGGGAGTTGTCCTCGCGGGGGCAACCGACCGTGTGTTTGGGTTTACCTTGCAAGGTTTAAATCAATCGATTGTCGGCCTCTCACCGTTATCCGAGACTGCTTATTCTACTGACCATGATATCCCATAATGATGGAACCCGAGAAATATGGTTGGATGAATTAATTGCTTGTCCAATTCTTGATTGGATTAGATGGCACATTTAGAAATGGTAATCAAATAGAACTTGTGCTAAAAGATTGAAAGTAAGGATCCACTCTTAGTGGCTTTCCAGCAAATGAACTCCACCGGCCAAAAGCCTTTCATGTCTAGAGGTTGGTGATGTAGTTATCACCCGACGGTTAAGTCTTGCTGAGTATTAATATACTCAGCCTTGCTTTATAAATGTTGTTGCAGGTGTGCTTGATCAGAAGGGTGACGACAAGTAAGGACATTACGGATGGCCTCCTGTGATGTTCACCGTTGCGCTAGTTTAAATTATTTCCGCTGTATTTTCGAACTCTGAATCGTTATCTTATGTCACGAACAATGGTTTGTAATAAATGTTTAATTAATGTTGTACTCTGGACTCGCCTTCGCGTGAGTTTTAATGCATGTATCGATCCTCTGTTCGATGTACAAGTGATTTACCGGGCATTAACCCGGCAACCAACGAGAGGATGATACTTTACTATTGCTTAAAGACCAAAGTGGATCGGTCTTAGGCGATAGTACGGTACTTTCCTGGGCGGGTTGTCACACAGAGGTTGCTAAAGACTGTGATACCTTGATGCATTCAATGACGATGACTGTGACAACACGCCCAGGAAAGTACCGTACTATCGCCTAAGACTGATCCACTTTGGCCATTAAGCAATAATAAAGTACCATCCTATCATAAGTCGCCGGGTTAATGCCCGGTAAATCACTTGAATAGCACAAGGATCGATATATGCATTAAAACTCACTCGAAGGCGAGTCCAGAGATATAACAACATTAAACTTCAGATTCGTACCCCGAAGGGTTTAATTATTACAAACCATAGTTTTGGGTCATGACACAATAGTTCAGAGTTTTGAAAAGACACAGCGGAAATTAACTAGCGGAAGCAAGGTCACCACGGGAGGCCATCCATGATGCTTCTGTAGTCGTCCTCCACCCACTCCAGCTCCCAGCCGGGCGGGATCTCACCGGGCCACACATCACTGAAGGCATTACCTGAATCAACACATTATAGCAAGGCTGAGTATACTAATACTCAACAAGACTTACCCGTCGGTGATATTTACTTCACCAAATCTATACCATGAAAGGCTTTTGGCTACTGGGTTGTTTTTGCTAAAAAGTAACAAAGAGTAGGTCCTTACTTTCAAGATTTTAGCACCAATTCTTAGTGGTTTAATCTTTACTACATTAGCCAACTAATACAAACAATGTTGTACAATACAATTAATCAAACATCATCTTCATCAACTTCCATCATTAGGGATCACATGACTAGTGGAGTAAGTAGTCTCGGATAACGGTGAGAGGCCGACAATCGATTGATTTAAACCTTGCAAGGTCGACCCAAACACACGGTCGGCTGCCCCCGCGAGGACAACTCCCCAGACCGTCCCCATAAATCCTCGGGTCGGGATCGAATCTTAGAGTCTTTGGTGCAGGCTATCCGGCATACCCCGCGAGATACCCGGAGTCACCATACACCACCGGTGGCGAGCCGTGAGAGCGAATCCCAAGAGTAGTAACGGTAGGATCCCTAGCCGCCTCATTATGGTACTAGGTTTATCGGCCCCATAACCGGCATGTGCTTGGTACGTTCAAAAACTTAACCCACATAACCACTGGACCGGAGCCCAGATCCCATGCTCTTACCACGTGAGCAATCCATTTAAGGATATAGTATGATTCCTATCTAGGAACCTATTCTCGCGAGTGAGGTCATCACCCGACTTGTAACGATCCTATAGCTTAGCGACTATCGACCTATAATACTAGTAGGGACCAAAGGTACCTATGGATCATGCATCTAGGGTTTCATTCAACTCCTGAACGTAAATGCACAATCATTCATAGATAATTGCATAAAGAACTATAAAACTGGGTTAGATGCATCGGAGCTTGCCTTCGTCAGCTAGGTTAGCTTGGGCACCCTCGGTGTCGAGTCCGTCCACGTACTGCAGAGAACCTTCCGCTCCGCCTTCCTCGGTTTCCGGGACCAGGGAGTAATCTCCGTCCGGAAGATCTACACGGAATGCGATGCACTTTAGGTGATGTGATAGTTTGTTGTCTTATCCAACTCTAGTTGGTCATATTCACCTTAACAAGCATCTATCTAAGGTTTCTATTTGAGGAAGTCATTGGTGGTACATGGATTACTCTTTTATTCCTTATTTGAATAAAGGTTTTATTTAAGCTTATCATTTCATGTGAAAGCTTTATTTCATATTATTTTTACCAACATGGTGTAATTAATATCTTTTATTTATGAATTAAATTTCTTTATCAGTAATATTAATTAAATTTCTTTTATTTATATTAAGTACTATTTCCAAAAAGAAAAAGGATTTAATTAAGGATTTCTCTTTATTTTAATTTCCCTTTAATATTAAAAGGGCATTTAAGCCATTATTTAAACAATTAAATTACCAAAAATTAAATGAGTGTTTCTTAAGCCTAACAGTACCTATTCTGGTCCATTGGGCCCACATGTAAGTGTTGGATGCTAGAAAATTAAGTATTATTGAAATTAACAAAGGTTATCTAGTGATTCAACTTAAATGCAAATAAAAATAAATAAGCATCAAAATTACCCAAACTTTCTGGTGGATGCTCTCTGGTCCTAAACAAGTCTAAAAAGCTAGCATGTTCACATGGAACCTCTACTGAATTTGGTTTATTAAATTACAAAGGAAAACATGCATTAAATAAGAATAGTTATTTCTGTTACTCCTAAATTCATGATTAATTCACAAGAGGTGCCTTTTGGCATCTCAAGACAGTGTGCACAAGTTGGGCTCAAGAACATGAATAAAATTAACATGAAAAATCATCTATGTAGCTATGCCAGAGATGGAAAAACATTTTTATAAAAAGATCCACATGATAACTTTGTGCAATTTTTGGCACAGCATCTAGTCTTATCCTAACACACAACATATCCAAGTCTTAGCTACAGAGAAGCTATACATTTCAAGTTATAACAGATTCAAGCATAACACATTTGAAATTTTCCTGCCAAAACTACTTTGAATCTAGTCACAAGTGTACCACACATGGGTGGGGTTTGACATCCTGAGTCCTACAAAATTTGTTTGAGAATTTTTGGAATTTTCTGTGAATTTCTAGGGATTTTCTAAGACTGTGGACTGATCTCGCAAATAAACTAAGTTACGGATCCTTGCCAATATGCCCCCGGATTCACATCTATACCCTCGACGGCGGCGGGAGGGCTCGCCGGCGGCGATGTGGGGCCCGACCACGACAACAAGCGGCACCATGATGAAATTGAGCTCACCACGGTCCTATTGGTGGTGGTGGCGAGGGTGGAACTTGCTGCGGCGACGGCGCACGGCGGCGGCCGGCGGCGGCGCTCGGGGCGGCTCGGTGTCTTGCGGCGTGGAGGCCAAATTGGCGCAAACAAGCGCGCTTGCGAGCTGGCACGGGTGCTAAGGGATCTAGCGGCGTGCTTGGACGGCGGTGAGCGCGAGCCGGGGAGAGCTAGCACCGGCGGCGGCGGGATGGCGGCGGCGATGGCGCGGGCGGCTCGGTGCGGCGCGCGAGGAGAGCACGGGGGCCTTTATACCCGGCTCGGGCGGCCCGTGGGTGACGCGAGGGGTGACGGCGGGAGATGCGGCGCGTGCTACGGCGCGTCGGGGACGCGCGCGTACGGCGGCGACGACGCCGCCGACGGACCGGCCGGTCGGTGGCGCGCGCGCGCGTGCGGCGGCGCGGACGCCAAGGCGCCTCGGGACGGAGCGCATCGGGGCGCGCGTGCATCGGGACGCGGCGTGGCGCGGACGTCGAGGCCTCGGGCGGCGTGGGCACGGCTGCGGGGGCAAGGCCGGCGGTGGGCGGCGACGGCGGCGCACGGGGCGCGCACGACGTCGCGCGTGGCGCGCTCTGGCTCTGGCCGTGTTGCTGGTGCAAGCTTTGACTCGATTTTTCTCAAAATTTTTCAACAGAACTGGACCAAGTGATGAATACCAAAGTTGTAGATCTAGGTACCAGCTACAACTTTTACAAAGGTTGTATAGGCTTTTGTTGCCTAGATTTGAATCTGTGGAAGTGCCAACTTTGAATGTCAGCAGGATTCTGCCAACAGTAGAATCTGTCTTGCAAGGGCTTTTTCACAATTTCCCCCTCCAAATCAGCAATGCCACTCTACATGAAAGTTGTGTCCCTCAACAAGACCTACAACTTTCCCAAAGGTAGAATTTTAAGTGTTTAGGTGAATTTTGGGGAACGCGGCAAAAGTTCGGCGGACACTGTGGACACTTTGGGTGGCAAGGGGGGTTTTGACCCACCCTTTGACCAAGGGTTGGCCCCACAAGTGTTTTACTATTCACTAGGGGCACTTAGGGGTATGTTAGGGAGTTTTCATGGGTGAGGGCCCGGGTTGACCTAGGGTTGACCATTTTGCCAGGCTAATCGTGTCGTTAGCGTTAATGACGGTAATTAAAAACCGGGGCGTCACGGCCTACCCCCCTTAAAGGAATCTCATCCCGAGATTCGACTTGATAACGAAGAGATGGGGAAAAAGACTCAACGCTTCGGGATTGGAGGAAGCCGGATACTTGGCGTTGAGATAATCCTCCGTCTCCCACGTGGCTTCTTCTTCCGTGTGATGGCTCCATTGGATCTTGTACATTCGCACGGTTTGCCTCCGGGTCTTTCGCTCTTTTTGATCTAGCACCTTTAAGGGATGCTCGACGAGCTAGAAATCCGGCTCGATCCAAGCATTAGCTTCTGTGATGATCTCGTTCTCCAGAACAGGCATTCCTTTCTTCAACTGAGTTACATGAAACACATTGTGAATCGCGGAAAACCGTTCTGGCAATTGGATACGGTAGGCCACGGGTCCACACACTTCTATTACTTCGTAGGGTCCAATGTAGCGCGGAGCTAACTTTCCCTTGACTCCGAACCTTTGCACACCTTTGGTGGGGGATACCTTCAAATATACATGGTCTCCCACGTCAAAGTGTCGAGGTGCGGTTCCCTTATCATGATAACTCTTTTGTCTCATCTGGGCCATCTTCAAATTTTCTCTTATCACTTGTACTTTCTCTTCGGCCTCTTTAACTAACTCGGTCCAAAGAGTGTTCTTTCTCCGACTTCGACCAATTCGGTGGGGTGCGGCATACGCGTCCGTATAGAGCATCGAACGGTGCCATTTTCAAGCGGCACGATAGCCGTTATTGTAGGAGAACTGCGCAAAGACAAGCACTTGTCCCAACTCTTGTCAAAGTGCAAGATGCTTGCTCTCAACATGTCTTCTAGAATCCGGTTTATCCTCTCCGTCGACCATCGGTTTGGGGATGATAGGCGGAACTACGGAGTAGCTAGGTTCCCAAACACTCATGCAAGTTGCTCCCAAAAACGGGCTACAAGCGAGTCCCTCTATCAGAAATTATGGTTTTTGGGATTCCATGCAGACGAACTACGTGGTCCATGTACAACTCTGCATACTGTTGCACGGAGTATGTGGTGTGCACGACAATGAAGTGAGCAGTCTTGGTAAGTCTATCCACGATCACCCAAATAGAATCCTTTTTCCTAGGGGTCAGGGGTAAACCTACAATGAAATCCATACTGACGTCATCCCATTTCCACATAGGTATCGACAGGGGTTGGAGTACTCCTGCCGATTTCAAATGACTTGCTTTCATCCGGTGGCAAGTATCGCACTCGGCTACATACTTGGCTACATCCACCTTCATATTAGACCACCAAAAGTTCTGCTTTAGATCTTGGTACATCTTGGTACTACCGGGATGGATAGAGAATTTGGACTTGTGAGCTTCATCTAGAATGATCTTCTTGATTTCCGGGTCAACGGGGACCACTAGACGTTTTCCAAACCAGACCACACCTTGGTGATCTTGCCGAAAACAAGTGTACTTTGGGTCTCCTTCCACTAGTTTCTGCCTGATGGTTTGGATATTCGCATCATTGCGCTGGGCAGTGACAATTCTGTCATAAAGGTTGGATTCTGCCGTCAAGGCATAAAGGATTCCCTGCGGTACCACTTCTAGGCTGAGCTTTCTCATTTCCTCACACAGGGGTTCACTGACTGCCACCAACTCTAGGTGGTTGCAATGATCCTTGCGGCTAAGAGCATCCGCAACAACAGTTGCTTTGCCCGGGTGATAGTGCACTTCTAGATCATAATCCTTGATCAACTCAAGCCATCTTCTCTGCCTCATATTCAACTCGGACTGGGTGAAGATATATTTGAGGCTCTTGTGATCAGTGAAGATATTGCAATGATTGCCCATTAGATAATGTCTCCGGATCTTGAGGGCATGAACAACGACGGCTAACTCAAGATCATGGGTAGGATAGTTGAGTTCATGGGGTCGAAGGGCTCGCGAAGCATAGGCAATGACTCGGCCTTCTTGCATAAGGACACAGCCAAGACCGGTGCCTGATGCGTCACAGAAGACTTCAAATGGCTTTGGAGTTATCGGGCTGAGCTAGCACTGGGGCTGAAGTTAGATGTTGTCTCAGGGTGTGAAAGGCTTTCTCACATGCTTCACTCCACACGAATTTCACTCCCTTCTTGAGTAATTCGGTCATGGGTTTTGCGATTCTAGAAAAGTCAGGAATGAATCGACGGTAATATCCCGCCAATCCTAGGAAACTGCGGATTTGATGTACAGATTTGGGTGGTTTCCAATCCATCACCTCCTGAACTTTACTACGATCTACGGAGATACCATCGTGGGAAATGGTGTGTCCCAAGAATTTAACACTTTTCAACCAGAATTCGCATTTGGAGAATTTAGCATAAAGCTGATGATCTCGCAAACGCTGAAGGACAACTCGGAGATGGTTGGCGTGTTCTGCCTCGTTTTTAGAATAGATGAGGATATCATCTATGAAAACCACGACAAACTTATCGAGCTCCGTCATGAATACGGAGTTCATGAGGTACATGAAGTAGGCAGGTGCGTTAGTGAGTCCGAAGGACATGACCAAGAACTCGTAAAGACCATAACGAGTGGAAAAAGCGGTTTTGGGAATATCGCATGGTCGAATCTTGATTTGGTGGTAGCCAGAACGAAGGTCATTCTTAGAGAAGACTTTGGCACCAGCCAATTGATCAAACAGTACGTCAATTCGAGGAAGTGGGTATTTGTTTTTGATGGTGACTGCATTGAGCGGACGGTAGTCTACGCACATTCTCAAGTTACCATCTTTCTTTTTGACAAAGAGAGCAGGGCAACCCCAAGGAGAAGAGCTCGGGCAAATGTAACCCTTATCTAGCAATTCTTGGAGTTGGGTTTTTAGCTCGGCTAGCTCTTTGGGTGGCATGCGATACGGTCTTTTGGAAATGGGTGCGGTACCGGGTTGGAGTTCGATCACAAACTCGACATCTCTGTCTGGTGGCATACCAGGTAACTCGTCAGGAAACACATCCGGGTACTCACACACTACTGGAATCTCATCAAGGGAGGAGATAATGGTTGCATAGGCACAAGAGTCGGTACCGTCTCGGAAAGGTAGGTACAAGGTAGTGTGCCCGACCGTAGGAGAGTGGATCTCTACGACCCTATCCAATATATCTAGAACCACCTTATGTTGATTCATCCATTCCATACCCAAAATAACATCCATGCTTCCCAATTTGATGGTTATAAGATTAGATCGAATAACCTTACTTCCTAGTCTCAGAGGAACTTCGAAGGTCACCAATCGAGACATAATGTCTCCACCGGGCGTGGTAATTTTATAAGCAGATTTGGTTTGTACTCTTCTTAGACCCAATTTGTCTAGTAAACTCTCATTAATGAAACTATGGGTGGCTCCTGAATCAAATAAGACCTTGACAGGAGTGTGATTGATAGAGAATGTACCCGTGAGAAATGGAGCTCCTGCGGGAATGTCACTCATGGTAGTGAAGTTCAGCTTGCCCTGGCGCACTTGCACCATGGGTTTCTTGGCCGGAGTGGCTGGCTTGTTTCCCGTATTCTGGTTCTGCGGGTTTGACTTGATCTGCCTGGGCTTGGGACACTCATTAATGTAGTGCCCTGGCTGGCCACAGTTGTAGCAACGGCGATCTCCAACATCACGAGGGGGTGCATTGGGCTTTGGAGCCTGCTGCTGGGCACGGCGGAACTGGAAGTTCCCGGCAGGTTTGCCCTGGAATGGCTTCATCGTCCAACGTCCAGTTGAAGATTCTTTGGGATGGGCCCGGAGCTTCCTTCTTCACAAAGCGAAACTTCTTGTGTGTTTCGCTGCACGGGGTGAAACTTAGGACACTCTCTTGTTGTCCCCATGGGCTTTCTTCATAGCATCTTCTTGCGAGATAGCTTTATTCACGAGCTCATGGAAGTTTGCGGGCTCGAGCAGATTTAGGCGCTCATACAACTTGCCATCAAGTCCGTCGCGGAACCTCTCCATCTTCTTGGCATCAGTATCAACATGATGCCCACCATATTGGCATAAGCTATTGAATTTTTGGGCATAGCGGTACACGGAGTCAGATCCTTGACGAAGGGCTAACAGTTCCCTCATCTTCCGGTCCATCAGACCCTTGGGGATGTGATGACTCTTGAAAGCTTGCTTGAATTCTTCCCAAGTCACGGCGTGATTTCGCTGCATGGACTTGAAATGGTCCCACCACATCAAAGCTTCACCTCGCGGTGTGTAGGGCTGCGAAGTTCGCTTTGTTCTCCTCCGAGCAAGGCGGCACAAAGGCGAGAGAATTTCGCCTCTATGGCCTTGACCCAAGCCTCGGCTTCCGGAGGGTCTTCGGCTTTCGCGAACGTTGGCGGCTTCATGGCGATGAGCGGGCATACGTGGTGACCCGGTTAGGTCCCTCATGGTTGGCCCCATGTGGCGGCCCTCGGTTCATCTGCCGAGCGATCCGCTGCGTGTCCGCAAAATGCGGCGCAACACCTCGGTGCGGGTGGCCATGAAAGCCTCCGTCGGGTTCATGGGCGGGGGTGGCGGCAAGTCACCACTACCACTCGCTCCAAAACCGTTGGGAGAGCCGCGCGTGGTTCCCACCATCCGAAAAGTGAGCATTATTAGTGAGATAACCAAAAGCTTACTCCCAAATGATGACAAGCACGATCATGCATTATCACATCTCATTAATAATAAGTAATGAGTACAGCAACAAGCACAACATTCTATAGCCACCAAGATTCATAGAATCGTTTCTCTTAACATGGTTAGGACGGTGATTGCTCAACTGCGCGGCTCCTAATCACATCCGAACGATCGTCGTTATCCCGAATACCAAAGAAGATGGTATACGAACGAGCACTTATATGCTGGCAACGAGTGATGTTCGTAAAGATGCTTTGCTTTACCTATGTTCTCAGGAGATAAACAATGCATTCTTTTGACAAGCGTGATCATTCGCAACGAATTATCCAAAGATATGGTATTTAGCACAAGAAAATTCAATTTTGAAGGCAACGGAATTCACTTAAAGCATACAAGCTTAAGTATTCTTATTACAACATGACAGAACAAGGTTCAATGTCATTACAACTTGATTTGAAACAACAAGACAACACATGATACAATAGTTGCTTGGCACGAAGACGTCTTTGTCAAGCCACTACTCCAACATCTCTAAGACAACTCGATAAGATCGATCTCCCTGCTGCTCCCTGCTGTCGGCAACCTAGTTGCCCACCGAAGCACCAACGTACGAAGGCGAAGGCGGGGGGAGTCGGTAGCGGTGGTCCTGCCGGCTCGTCGATCCCGGACCGGACACGGCCTGCTTGCTCCTCCGGGTGTGCTGTGCGGGGGCGATGGGCGTAAGGCCACTATAGCACGTAAGGCCGCCACCGTACCTCGGCCTCGCACCTTTCTTGTTGCATATCGGCAATGTTCCGCAACGGGGTCGGCCTCTCAATCTCGTGTGCGTCGGCATCCTCCTCTAGTGCATTGTTCTCCGTCTCTAGGTCCACGATCCTGCGAAGGTTTTCACCTCGCTCAAGCTCCAACCGGAACCTCCTAGTACGCGACTGTCGTTCTCCTGCTGCACACGGGTAAGCGTGAAGTTCGAGTTCTTTGGTGTCTTTCGAAAAGTTGCTCCCAATCGCGCCTAGATGCCTCCAAGCGCTGTGCAATAATCGCTGCGGTATTAAAACGCAGCCCCTGGAGTGTGAAAACCACGTTCAGGCAACGGGCAAGTGTCTGAGTAACATCCAACGGCTCTGATAGGGTCAATAACTCCCGCAGATGGACCAAACGGTCCAACCAAGCTGGGTCGTGAGGACTCACAGCCGGAAATAGTCCAAACGGGGAAAGAGCTACCACAGTAGGGTTGTGGTCACAAAAGTCTGTCAGCACTCTGAGGGCGGCTGACTCCACGGACTCGTGCGTGATAAATCCCCAGTAAATAAAACTCAGGTCAAACCAGTCGGTGTGATCAGGGTGCGGCAGCACCGTCACAATCACCGCACACGGGGAACACCAAAGCGCTCAAACTCCTTCACCTCGTACGTCGGCGGGGTAAGGTAGCTGCGGCAGCGAGTGCTTCCCACGCCAAGCGCGGAAAACCCTCCCAGTGCAACCCGTTGGTACGGATCGTACCGTCAGCGTCGAACTGGTGAAACACGGGGAAATCCATCTGTACACAAAGGTAACCCATGTCAGATCTCAAAAGAGAACGGCATGACAAATGGTGAAGTTCTGGCAGTTGTGAACAAAGATTTCATAACCAAAATCCCAGAAACCTCAAAATTTTCCCAACTTTTAAATTAATCCTTTAATACTCTTAATTGGAATTTTATGGTTGAATAACGATCAAGGAAACAAGATGGAGGGTCCTTAACTTGGATGTGCCTAGGGAAAAGTGAACCAACCCAACGAACTAGAATTGAGACTTGCTATTACAAGGTAACTAGTTGAGGAACAATTGTTTTTAACAATTTGGTTTAATTATCCTAGCACAGGATCAACAAAATTTTCACAAAATTTCGGCAGCATGACGGCTAGCTATGAGAGGTATTCTAGTTCATAAAAAGCACACACTAGCATAAACTTCCTTAGAGAACACATGGAAATTTCGATTTTTGGGTCCATTTTAGTTGTTTCGATTTTTATCATGCATGCAGGACGTCCTATTCGACCTAACATGGCAATCAAGCCAAAAAAATCGAAGTTAGTGCCGGTGGCAAGGCTTATATTCGTCTCTCCCTATAATATCTAGTCGAGAGCTATACGGTACTTGCTTAACAACTAACGAAGCGCGTATGTACGCGCGGAAAACGAACCTTTCGTGCCAGCACATCACGAAAGCGTCCACATACATTACCGTTCACTATAGAAACGGTATCCATGCGTTAAGCATTCGCGCATGGACGGCGTCCAACCTCGGACACCCTTCGTTTGAATGGAGTGTATCCTTGCCTCGCATGAGCGACATGCGGAATGCACACATATGAAACACGTGGCGACACACAACTCATAAACGAGACGCGAAGATAGGATCCGTGGAATGGATCACTCCATCAACCCTCGCAATTCCCGTGATGCGGAACAACACACGTATAAAACACGTGGCTCCTAGTTTGGTTGTGCAATAAAGTAAGTCTGACAGAAAGTAATGTGCTGGAAGTTAGCAAAATAAACCATAAGTTAATTAAGCCACCTGAAAAAACCCAAAATTCCCTCTAGGGCCTCTCAGTCTAGTTTATCCTTAGCGGACCAACGTATTTTGGAAAATCAGACGATCTTGGCATATTTTATTCGAAAACCATTTGATTAAGTTTATTAATTAATCTCTGGTGCATATAAGCTCTGATGCCAACTGTGACAACCCGCCCAGGAAAGTACCGTACTATCGCCTAAGACCGATCCACTTTGGCCATTAAGCAATAATAAAGTACCATCCTGTCGTAAGTCGCCGGGTTAATGCCCGGTAAATCACTTGAATAGCACAAGGATCGATATATGCATTAAAACTCACTCGAAGGCGAGTCCGGAGATACAACAACATTAAACTTCGATTCGTACCCGAAGGGTTTAATTATTACAAACCATAGTTTTGGGTCATGACAGAATAGTTCAGAGTTTTGAAAAGACACAGCGGAAATTAACTAGCGGAAGCAAGGTCACCACGGGAGGCCATCCATGATGCTTCAGTAGTCGTCCTCCACCCACTCCAGCTCCCAGCCGGGCGGGATCTTACCGGGCCACACATCACTGAAGGCATTACCTGAATCAACACATTATAGCAAAGGCTGAGTATACTAATACTCGGCAAGACTTACTGTCGGTGATATTTACTTCACCAAATCTAGACCATGAAAGGCTTTTGGCTACTGGGTTGTTTTTGCTAAAAAGTAACAAAGACTAGGTCCTTACTTTCAAGATTTTAGCACCAATTCTTAGTGGTTTAATCTTTACTACATTAGCCAACTAATACAAACAATGTTGTACAATACAATTAATCAAACATCATCTTCAACAACTTCCATCATTAGGGATCACATGACTAGTGGAGTAAGTAGTCTCGAATAACGGTGAGAGGCCGACAATCGATTGATTTAAACCTTGCAAGGTCGACCCAAACACACGGTCGGCTGCCCCCGCGAGGACAACTCCCCAGACCGTCCCCATAAATCCTCGGGTCGGGATCGAATCTTAGAGTCTTTGGTGCAGGCTATCCGGCATACCCTGCGAGATACCCAGAGTCACCATACACCACCGGTGGCGAGCCGTGAGAGCGAATCCCAAGAGTAGTAACGGTAGGATCCCTAGCCGCCTCATTATGGTACTAGGTTTACCGGCCCCATAACCGGCATGTGCTTGGTACGTTCAAAAACTTAACCCACATAACCACTGGACCGGAGCCCAGATCCCATGCTCTTACCACGTGAGCAATCCATTTAAGGATATAGTATGATTCCTATCTAGGAACCTATTCTCGCGAGTGAGGTCATCACCCGACTTGTAACGGTCCTATAGCTTAGCAGCTATCGACCTATAATACTAGTAGGGACCAAAGGTACCTATGGATCATGCATCTAGGGTTTCATTCAACTCCTGAACGTAAATGCACAATCATTCATAGATAATTGCATAAAGAACTTTAAAACTGGGTTAGATGCACCGGAGCTTGCCTTCGTCAGCTAGGTTAGCTTGGGCACCCTCGGTGTCGAGTCCGTCCACGTACTGCAGAGAACCTTCCGCTCCGCCTTCCTCGGTTTCCGGGACCAGGGAGTAGTCTCCGTCCGGAAGATCTACACGGAATGCGATGCACTTTAGGTGATGTGATAGTTTGTTGTCTTATCCAACTCTAGTTGGTCATATTCACCTTAACAAGCATCTATCTAAGGTTTCTATTTGAGGAAGTCATTGGTGGTACATGGATTACTCTTTTATTCCTTATTTGAATAAAGGTTTTATTTAAGCTTATCATTTCATGTGAAAGCTTTATTTCATATTATTTTTACCAACATGGTGTAATTAATATCTTTTATTTATGAATTAAATTTATTTATCCGTAATATTAATTAAATTTCTTTTATTTTTATTAAGTACTATTTCCAAAAAGAAAAAGGATTTAATTAAGGATTTCTCTTTATTTTAATTTCCCTTTAATATTAAAAGGGCATTTAAGCCATTATTTAAACAATTAAATTACCAAAAATTAAATGAGTGTTTCTTAAGCCTAACAGTACCTATTCTGGTCCATTGGGCCCACATGTAAGTGTTGGATGCTAGAAAATTAAGTATTATTGAAATTAACAAAGCTTATCTAGTGATTCAACTTAAATGCAAATAAAAATAAATAAGCATCAAAATTACCCAAACTTTCTGGTGGATGCTCTCTGGTCCTAAACAAGTCTAAAAAGCTAGCATGTTCACATGGAACCTCTACTGAATTTGGTTTATTAAATTACAAAGGAAAACATGCATTAAATAAGAATAGTTATTTCTGTTACTCCTAAATTCATGATTAATTCACAAGAGGTTCCTTTTGGCATCTCAAGACAGTGTGCACAAGTTGGGCTCAAGAACATGAATAAAATTAACATGAAAAATCATCTATGTAGCTATGCCAGAGATGGAAAAACATTTTTATAAAAAGATCCACATGATAACTTTGTGCAATTTTTGGCACAGCATCTAGTCTTATCCTAACACACAACATATGCAAGGCTTAGCTACAGAGAAGCTATACATTTCAAGTTATAACAGATTCAAGCATAACACATTTGAAATTTTCCTGCCAAAACTACTTTGAATCTAGTCACAAGTGTACCACACATGGGTGGGGTTTGACATCCTGAGTCCTACAAAATTTGTTTGAGAATTGTTGGAATTTTCTGTGAATTTCTAGGGATTTTCTAAGACTGTGGACTGATCTGCAAATAAACTAAGTTACGGATCCTTGCAAATATGCCCCTGGATTCACATCTATACCCTCGACGGCGGCGGGAGGGCTCGCCGGCGGCGATGTGGGGCCCGACCACGACAACAAGCGGCACCATGATGAAATTGAGCTCACCACGGTCCTATTGGTGGTGGTGGCGAGGGTGGAACTTGCTGCGGCGACGGCGCACGGCGGCGGCCGGCGGCGGCGCTCGGGGGCGGCTCGGTGTCTTGCGGCGTGGAGGCCAAATTGGCGCAAACAAGCGCGCTTGCGAGCCGGCACGGGTGCTAAGGGATCTAGCGGCGTGCTTGGACGGCGGTGAGCGCGAGCCGGGGAGAGCTAGCACGGCGGCGGCGGGATGGCGGCGGCGATGGCGCGGGCGGCTCGGTGCGGCGCGCGAGGAGAGCACGGGGGCCTTTATCCCGGCTCGGGCGGCCCGTGGGTGACGCGCGGGTGACGGCGGGAGATGCGGCCGTGCTACGGCGCGTCGGGACGCGCGCGCGTACGGCGGCGACGCCGCCGATGGACCGGCGGTCGGTGGCGCGCGCGCGCGCGTACGGCGCGCGCGGACGCCAAGGTGCCTCGGGACGGAGCGCATCGGGGCGCGCGTGCATCGGGACGCGGCGTGGCGCGGACGTCGAGGCCTCGGGCGGCGTGGGCACGGCTGCCGGGGGCAAGGCCGGCGGCGGGCGGCGGACGGCGGCGCACGGGGCGTGCACGACGTCGCGCGTGGCGCGCTACGGCTGCGGCCGTGTTGCTGGTGCAAGCTTTGACTCGATTTTTCTCAAAATTTTTCAACAGAACTGGACCAAGTGATGAATACCAAAGTTTTAGATCTAGGTACCAGCTACAACTTTTACAAAGGTTGTATAGGGTTTTGTTGCCTAGATTTGAATCTGTGGAAGTGCCAACTTTGAATGTCAGCAGGATTCTGCCAACAGTAGAATCTGTCTTGCAAGGGCTTTTTCACAATTTCCCCCTCCAAATCAGCAATGCCACTCTACATGAAAGTTGTGTCCCTCAACAAGACCTACAACTTTCCCAAAGGTAGAATTTTAAGTGTTTAGGTGAATTTTGGGGAACGCGGCAAAAGTTCCGGCAGACACCTGTGGACACTGGGTGGCAAGGGGGTTTTGACCCACCCTTTGACCAAGGGTTGGCCCCACAAGTGTTTTACTATTCACTAGGGGCACTTAGGGGTATGTTAGGGAGTTTTCATGGGTGAGGGCCCAGGTTGACCTAGGGTTGACCATTTGACCGGCTAATCGTGTCGTTAGCGTTAATGACGGTAATTAAAAACCTGGGCGTCACAATGACGAGGTCTCCTCAACAAGTGGAGACAAAGCCAACGGAACAACCATCGAGGTACAACAGTGAGAGCGGATGCAGATCGACGGCGGAGGCGGAGCGAGGTGAGGCAGATCCAAGTACCTTGATGCGTTCAACGACGACACAGTCACTTCAACAAGTGGAGGTGGGTCCACCGGAACAACCGACGAGGTACAACGGTGGGAGCAGGAAGGATCTACTGTGGAGTAGGGCGGCAACAGAGGCAGAGCGAGGCGAGGCAGATCTAGGTACCTTGGTGTGTTCAACGACGTCGCGGTCACCTCAGCAAGTGGAGGCGGGTTCATCGGAACAACCGCCGGGTACAACCGTGGAGCAAGGCGGCGGTGGATGCGGAGGAGGTGACATGGAAGGGAAGGGAAATAAATCCGCTCGACAAAAGAAAGGAGAAAGTTTATTTAGGCATACCTGGACCTTGGAGTTTGCAGCGGTGAAGAGGCTAAGAAGGTAGGCGACGACGAAGGCAAGGTAGCAGCATCCACAAAGGGAGAAGGCCGTACAAATAACTAAAGATGTAAAACAACTATATTACTACTAGATCTACTAAGATGAGGGGAACCCCTTCTCACCGCTGGCGAGCTCGCTGGCAAGGAGATAGGGAGGGGCCAGTCGGCCGGCGGAGGAGACCAATTAGTTAACGGGTAGAGAAAAGAAAATACAGAAACCCGAACTACCTCTACGTAATGATTCGTGGCTAATTCCATGGTCGGGAGGCCACGTTGCTTATTTTTCTTGTTCGTCGGATCGGTCATGTGAACGGTCCGGATTGGTCATGCACCAATTGTTTTTTTTTAAAAGCCCTTGTATTTAGTAAAAATCATCCTCACTCGAATTTTTACAATTGAGCTCCTGTACTTTCGGGGAAACCTATTCCCCGCTCATGATTTTCTGGAAAGACCCTCGTACTTCGCAACAATGCAACGAAGGTCTAACATTTTCACAAAAAAGACCTCTATTTTTTCATAGAAATCAACAAATAGCCCAAACTTATTTAAAAAATCCTAAACCTTATAATAATTTCACGGGTCTACAGTCACCAGAAGCACTCTAATATAATGATATTGCAATTAACAAAAATCTGGTGTTGTAGGGAGACTTTGCTATTCGAAGCTGTGAGTCGTCTGTAGATAACGACATCCCCTTTTGCTGTCATATCATTATGGTCGTTTACCAGTGGCCAGGGAATTTGATCGCTACGGTTGCTGGGAGACGGCCACGAGTTCAGCAGAAATAGCTTTTCCTAATTTTTATGACTCTCAAGGTGAGAGGCTTAGCCGTAATTTATTTTTGATTAATGATCAGCTTCTGAATTTCTTTGTGAGTCATTATATTGTTCCCTATATATCGTACATATGACTCACAAAGTCATTTCTTCTAGTTTTGGATGAACATGTTTCCGAGGAGCTTTGGTACGCCATCGCTGGTCAGGGGGTTACGGTTCCTCAAACTGGGGATCTTGTTGTATACTTTCCCCAAGGGCATTTGGAACAGGTACTTTCTTTGCCTCCAATTCCATTTTATAGCACTGAGAAGGATAGATGGCATCATCCAGCATCTGTCTTCACCCATATCAACAGAAAGTAACATTTGAATTTTTTTCCCTTTGGTAAATGAAATCTGAACCTTTTTTTTGCAATGATTAATCAGATCGGGGGAGTCTCCAAGCATTTGTATGACGTGCGCCCTCAGATCATATGCCGTGTGCTGAACTTAGAGCTTAAGACTACCCGCACCGGGGGACGCCATCCCCGCGCTATCCCTTTTCCCGTAACTTTTTCCAGGAAAAGGAGCTGCAGCGGGGCACGCGAAACCCTCCGTCATTCTCCCGTTCGCGTCCGCTTCCTCTAGATCCTGAGGGATCGAGAGGCTTCTCCATCCTCCGCCGGCCCCACCACGGCCTCGGCGCGCCGCCGCCGCCCCCAACGGCCTCGCGCCCTTGCACGGAACCGCCGCCGACCCACCGTCATCCCCGCCACACCGCGCGCTGCTCCTCACCATCCCGCGCCGCCGTCGGGGGAGAAGCGAGGGGCACCGAGCTCGAACCGCCACCGCCCACCGCCAAGTCCGAGATCCGGCCGCACGCGCGCGCGTGGACGGGGGGGTATCTCAATCTTCGCGGAGAGGGAGCAGAGGAAGAGAGCACCGGGGAGGAGGGCCACCGCCGGAGCTCCGCCCGCCCGCCCGGGAGCGTCCGACACACCGAGGGGGGGGCCACCTCCGAGAAGCGAGAGGAGAGGGAGCGCCGCCGTGCCCCGCGGCGGGCGAGCTTCCTTTGCTCTCGATGCGGCCGGCGCGGCTTGGCCGGCGCGGTGGAGGGACGGGGGCCGCCACGAGCTCGGCCGCTCGTCCCCGGCTCGGCGCGTCGGCGCGGAAGGGGGAGGAGGCGGACCGCCTCGTGCCGGAGCTCGTCGACGCACGGGCTCACGAAGGGGGAGGAGGCGGACCGCCTCGTGCCGGAGCTCGTTGACGTGCGAGCGCGGGGAAGGGGAGGAGGCGGACCGCCTCGCGTTGGAGCTCGTCGACGCGCCGGCGCGAGAAGGGGGAGGAGGCAACCGGCACGACGGCTCCACCGCCACGCCGTCGCGGGGCGGGGAGGCGGCCGCGGACGGGGACGACGAAGGGGAGGAGGTACGCGAGGTGGGGCCGCACGGCGGCGAAGCGAGGGGAGCGTGGAGGACGGACGACGCGGCGTGCACACCACCGCCTCGAGCTCCCGGCGGCGGGCGCGGTGCGTAGCGGCGGCGTGGAGCTCGAGCGAGAGGAGCGAGGGGGCGGAGAGAGGGGGGGGGGGGAATGGGGGTGGGAGGGGGGCGGTGGGAAGGGTAAAAAATAGAGAATGACGAATGGGTCCCGCGGTTGGTTTGTTGGGATGGAGGAGAGATATAAAGGATAACGAATGCGGGAGAAGTGGATATGAAGGAGAGAATGTTGATGACGAGGATGGAATATTCTGTTTTGAAGGAGGTTTTGAAGTACCACGAGTGTGGATGGTCTAAGGTGATCTGCATGCTTATCACTTCCACCCCTTATATTCTATATGAAACCAAATTTCCAATTCATTTGTGAATGACAACACAGATCTTTATTGGACCTTTGCGCAGTCTAAAAAGGATTTTGTCTATGCCCTGCTGCTCCTCCAACCTGAGCTTAATGTAAGGTTTTTCAATTTCATTCACATTTCACCCGGCCTCTCACGCCCTGTTCGTTTGGCTTATCAGCCACCAGCTAGCAGTACTTTTCTCTCAGAATAAACCAGCCACCAAATCAGCCAGCAGTACTCTTCTTTCAGAACAAATCAGCACCAGCCATCAGCAACCAGCCAACCGAACAGGCTCTCTATTGCCTTTTTCTTGACTTTGCTCTTTCTTAGCACGATTTTGAGGTGATTAGTAACAGAGGCCTACTTCCACCAACGCCCAGGCGTCCTGTGTATTACTTTTGCAAGAGATTAGGAGCTGCAGACACAGTGGCCCATGCTTGGTTATCTGTACCAAGGAAACATGCTGAGAAGTGTCTTCCTCGATTGGTTCGTTTTTTCCGGAAAAAAGAATATTTTCAATGTCTAATTATTTATAAAAATTAATTTACATGATGCCTACCAGAATTAATATTTTGAATGTAGCTGGACAGTGCATACACTTCATACTAATTTTTCACTCTTTGCTGGGCCAGGATATTTCTGGGATGGAGTGGCGCTTCTAGCACAGATTAGGTGCTACCTGAATTTGAGAACTTACCTGTTTTTTCAACAACACCTACCTTTCACACATGCAAAAGAAGATACAGAAAATAGTTTTCTACAAAACAAATACTCAACATAAACAATGATTTAAAATGATTCCATCCTCGTCATGGGATGAGATTTAAAATGATTTTCTCAAGGGAAGCTGCCACGGAGGACAGGTAAGGTCATGCTTTTTTTGAGGGGTTCTTAGAGTACTGCCTTTCCCCCCTGTTATTGGAAGAACTTCACTTATGGATGTTTTATTTACTATAACATTGCAGGGTTTCAGGTATTATATCAGGAATTGAAGATTTTGATTTAGCATGGCCTGGTTCAAAATGGAGATGCCTAAAGGTACTTCATTACAAGCAATGGTTAATAACAGTTGAAAGTTGAGACATAATTTATCCTACTGGTTCTTATTTAGCTGATGTACATTTCAATGCGAAACTCAGGTGAAATGGGACAAAAACTTACCAATTGAAACTCAAATTTCTCCCTGGGAAGTAGGGTTGAAAAAGAGATCTCCAGTTCGCATTCTTCCTGTAGGATCTAGTCACATAGAAGGGGGTTGAATATAGGACTTGTTTTGCAAGCTCTAAGAAAAACAAAAAACCTTAACCTATCAACTAGTGTTGCCCATACTAAAAAGGTTCTTCCCTACTTCTAGAGCACACTATCACAAGTTTCCTTAGCAAATATCACACTAGGAGGCAATATGACAACCTAGGCAAGATATGAAGCACACAAGCGAAACAAGCTAGAACAAAGACAAAGAAACTTGAGAGCGGAAATGAAATGCTGAAAGTAAGTGCTAGAAGTAAATAAGATGGACAAGAGGCGACCGGATTTTTTCCCGTGGTATCGAGAAGTTGACGCTTCCCCCTAATCCACGTTGGAGCACTCACTTAGAGTATCGCTCCCCCTTAAGTCACTAAGACACAAGTGCTCACTAAGAGTACCCGTTGTCCATCTCCGGAACGGTGGGTCTCGAACCGTGTACATCAAGCTTGTCTTGAGGCTCCCACAATCTCCAAGAGCTCACCAAGAACCCCCAAGTCACCTAGACCGTCTAGGAGCCGTCAAACTCCAAGAGTAACAAGCCCGCACACCTTCACTTGACCTGAGCACTCAGCTAAGCCATGGATGCACCTTGAAACTCTTGCTCACTAAGAAAGAACACCTCAATGAAGAGGAAGAGAAATCCCAATAGGCAAGAACACACTCTCCTTCTCTCCTAGGCTGCAATAGATCTTCAGAGTGGCAAAGGCAGCTCTAGAGAGGCAGGGGGGGCTTATTTATAGGCCTAGCAAAGGAGGCTAGCTGTTGGAAAAGTCCCCTGAAAAAGTAGTACCGTCGGATGAACCGATGGTGCCCCCTGCTGAGCGTCGGATCATCCGGTGTCTCACAGCGCCCAATATAGCCGTTGAACCAAGAAACCCAGAAAATGC
The DNA here is from genome assembly GCA_947561735.1 of Cenchrus americanus. Classification (NCBI taxonomy): domain Eukaryota; kingdom Viridiplantae; phylum Streptophyta; class Magnoliopsida; order Poales; family Poaceae; genus Cenchrus; species Cenchrus americanus. The sequence continues at coordinate 36,853,701 of OX387242.1, read as the reverse complement.
ACCGACGCTATATACCGACGCCCCGTCGGATCATCCGGTGCTGAAGGCACCACACTTGGGGCGGTACTGTATGATTTGAATCAAGGCGTCGGATGAACCGCTGTGTAAACAATCCAAGCGTCGGTTCATCCGATGCTGAAGCAGAAGTCTTGGCGCGTCTCTGTTGAATTTAAATGCAACCGTCGGATGAACCGATGGTCAAGGCGTCGGATCGTCCGATGCTTGAGCACAGACCCTTGACTAGAACTGTAGCCAAACCCTAAGGCGTCGGATGAACCGATGCCTGTACCGTCGGTTCATCCGACGGTCCATTTTGAACCGGTTGGCTGCAGAACTCATCCGACACGTGTTAATTATAGGGCGTCAGATCATCCGACGCTATGAGATTGATTTCAACTCATCCAATTCAGCGCCTTTGAGTTTTCCGTCGATTCTTTTGCTTCAACCTTGCTTCCATGAACTTCTCTGAGCTAGATAAGATCCAAGGAACTTGAGTGTGCATAATTTATGGCTTTTGAGTGCATGGTCAAGCTACTAGCGTACGAGCCCCTCTTAATAGTACGGTCGAAACTACAAACTAGCAATCCAAGTGTCCTTCAACTCCTTTGTGACACTCGGAACTAACAAAGTCCTTAGCCTTGTAGTCTTCAACCAAATTGAGCCCATTAAATCAAATTGAGGGGTCTCATTTCATTCAATACTCGTGACAATAACCCAATTAGAAATCCGCTTCAAAACAAAGGTTAGTCACAAGCATATGGTTGTCATTTATCACCGAAACACACCCTTACCAAAGGTGCGAAAGGGCCTAGATCGCTACACTTCCAGACGTTGAAACAAAAAGACCTTGTGGTCAAAGAGGTTTGCAGAGAGATAACCAAAGAAAAAAAAGGCAGAAGCTTGTCTCATGAAAGCCAAAAAAAAGTTCTCCAGTTTTATCATGCTGACTCCACGACACAGGAATCACCTTCCATTGTAGAGAACAGTACATACCTCTCTGCTGTCGATGACCTTATTGACCTGTCAGTAGGTTCATGTGTTTCTGGCATTTATTCTGCAGCCAATAATGTTCGCGAGCAGGCGAAGCAGCTCTCGACATTGAAATGTCAAATCTTGCAAGAACATTTTATGACCTCAAATTATGGAACACAAGCCATTTTGAGGACCTAGATAGATCAATGTGCCCTCCGAGCATGGTGACTAGGTTATACAGTCCATTGGCCTTAGATGGAGTGATGGACCTTGTCTCTCCTTAACCAGTAGTGACCCAGCTTCATCAAACTCCAATAGCACTGGTGTTTCAAGCAGAGACAGTGATTCAATGCCTGCAGAAGACAGTTCAACATTACACGGTGTCATATCTTGCTTGGAGAAAAATAAGTTTGATCTGATCAACCCCAAAAATGTCAATGTTATTGCGAGTATAGCTAGCTGAATGATCCAAGCTGGATTCAAGGAGAGACTACGAGAGACATTCACTCATCTATCCCAAGAGTTGATCAGGTGATCTCCTTGCACAAGCTTTTTTTAATGATGTGATTAAGTTTTGCAGAGATATTCCTTTCGAAAATGTTTTGCAGAGACATTATAGATTTATCAGCCTGTTCGCTCGGCTTATCGCCACCAAGCCAACGATCTTTTCTCTCGAACAAACCAGCCACCGGCAAAGAACCGGCCAGCGAAGTACTCTTCTCTCGAACAAACAAAGCACTGACCATCAGCCACCAGCCAACCGAACAGGCTCTTATAGTTATCTGATTAACAATTTGCCATTTACTCAGTTACTCTTGCAGTGATATTCAATAACATTGCCCATTTGTTAGAATGTTATAAAAGTGCGTATGTGAAATTTCCATTTTGAAACTTATGGTCTATACGGGATTTCATTTTGAAATGAAGCAGGGATTTCCACGTTCTTGACATCAATTGGAGCTTCCAGTGCCGTTTGCGGGTTGATGAAGGCGACTCCTGGCACGGCGAGGATATGTCACTACAATATTGGAATTCAGCATCACATTTAATCACAAGAGTTCTTGTAGAGATGCGCGGCAGCTAAATGAGCAGAATTTTGGTGCCTTTGATGAGCTCAAGGGGGATTACTTCGCCAAGATTGCAGAGCAGCCAGTTCTGAAGTTACTGGATATTGATTCTATGTCAGCTGCTCTTGACAGATTGTTGGAGGAGCTGCCTTGTGGATTGGCTGAAAGCTTATCATCCATCTTCCTGAAAATCAGTCATGCCCTAAGTACACAAAGGACAATTGCAGATGCTGTCCCAACAATGTTGGAGCTAGTATCACCAAATTGTCTCCAGAAAGGCTGAAACAGTACAAAAGAGTGTTCAGGATGTGGTGAAGAGAATTCTTGACACTCTAACAAATATGATCTCATCCAGTATTCTGCCAGAAACTGAAGGAAGCAACGTGCACCCTGTTACCAGAGCTGTTGTAAAAGGCATAGGGTTGTTGTTTCAGAATAGAGAGACACTAAATTTTATTCTTACTTGCAACTGTTGCAAAGCACTTGAAGGTATGCATCGCACAAAATCATTTCCTCGTTTGATATACAATCTGATGTTGCATTTGGAATCTGTTCTAAAGCAGAACAGCAAGCTCCTTGACTGCAGAGAGTTGCAGCACATATTCATGGCGAACAACTTGCAGTTCGTTCTCCAGAGAGTTGAGAACATAGGGTTGATGGAGCCTATTGAATATGACTGGGTCATGCGGTACCTGAAACAAATTGAGCATTACCTGGAGGAATAGATTAAGACTTCTTGGGCTCCTGTATCCTCCCACGTGGCAGATAAGGATGGAAAGCACTTTAGACTACCCACAGCGGGGGACGGCATATCCCCGCCATCCGTTTCCCGTGGACGGATGCCGTAAAACGGCCTGCAGCGGGTACCTGGGAATCGAACGGGAAAAAGCTGGAGCCGTCCCGTTCCTCCAATACTAGCGTGCTCCGCCAAAATAAAGTCCACCGGAAGGCCCACCCCCGTTCTCCTCCCGCGAGCCCCCAACCACCAGCTCCGACCCTGTCACACCTGATTTTCCGAAGAAAACCAAATGCATCTCATATGTGCGCCAGGATCAAGTTTACACACATATGATAGACGTCATGAGTGAAATATCAATAAACAGCAACAAAAATCGTACAAGAGTTAAACCATTACATTATCTCTTTATTACACTCAGACGTTAGACTCAAAGGTCTTTACAACGATCAAACGATAACTATGAAGACGTAACTCCATCTTCATCTTCCACAGGCACATGACTGGGGGCACGCAAGCCTCAGAACTCCTCGTACTCGCTGAAGTACTCTTCTCCAGTGTTCTCCTCTGAACAGCGGGTAAGCAAGGTTGAGCACTCTTATGGTTGGAGCTCAGCAAGTGGGGGAAAGATGCAAGGCTATCAAGAAAAGGCTAAGAGTTTTGCAGCGGTTAGCATTTTAATGTTGGTCAAATTTTTATTAGCAAGCACCTATTTACTAGATGTAAGTTTATACCAACCCATTTAAGCATTTAGAAAAGCATCTCCTCTCAAAAACCCACAAGAAACCACGATTTAATTCCATCTTCAAGTTTATTAATCATGTGAGGGTCCAGGTCGCTCTTGACCGTGAGCACGGCTGATCGATCAGTTTTACACTCTGCAGAGGTTGTACACTTTACCCACAGTTCGTGTTCCCCATGTTGCCCGGGTTGATCAGACCCTTAAACACTTCCGAGGTGAGTGGCTAGGGGTCCACTACGAAGCCTTTACAAAGATATGCAGAAGACCAACAACCCGCGACAGTTACAGCAGCAGAGCGGACCATAACCCTCCCTAGTGGTCAGCATCTTAGCAAAGGCTGCTACTGCAAAAGAACCGGGCTATACCCCTTCAACTCCGGCCCCCTGTGCTCCTTTCGGATAAGGCTGTCAGATAATTCCACACAGCTAATTAATTGGCTAAGCCAGAGCCATATGGACTGTGGTTGCACTGTTTTCCTGGGTGGTTCTCCATGTTCCGATTAAACCATATGATCTTGTTATTAACCATAAGCACACACATATATATCACCAAAGTTATCATGATCAACATTCATCATATTGTAAAAGATTCATTTGAACCATCCCAAGTTATAGCAACTAAGCATTTCTACCCAAAACATTTATTTAAAAGGGTTGTCCAAGGTAAAGGGAATAAAATTCTAGTCATGTCCTTAAAAAGGTAATTTCCCATCAAGTTTATGCAATACAACATTTAAAAGTAAATTTAGTTATCATGCAAGTTGCGTGGGACAAAATAGAATATGCTGGGGGAGAAGTCCACTTGCCTTCCTTGCTTAAACACTGGGGTTCTTCTTCTTCAAACACTTGCTCTTGATCCAGTTCAACTGGCTGCTCACTTGAAACCGGCACGATGTCTACGAGCACACAAGAAAAGATACAATAAATAAAACAATACACCAAGCATGAAAAGCTTAAAGAGAAGACAAGGGTTGGCTCTAGGAACGCGAACACAAAAGCACTAGGAACTATCGGGAGATTTGGATGATCACATACAAGAGCTAGCTATGTGCTTGGTATATTTTAATTAAATAAAGTTATGTGTATAGGTTATTTCAAAGAAATACCCTATAAATAATTAAGCGAGTTATATTTGTATTTAAAAGACGATGTAAGCCTAGCCCAATTTTATTTATAAATATTCAAGTATGATTTATGCAAATTAAATATTTGAATTCAAAAGAAGCATGTAAAGTATCTAAGCGTATAACTTTATGTTTCGAGCTAAACTAATCAAATTACAATTTAAAAAAACATTTATATTCATTTTAATCAAATTAACAATTTAATTAAGAAAACTCGAGATAAACCTATATTGCTTTTATTTAGGAAGCAAATTGCATAAACATTACTCAATTTAAATTTGATTATGAAAACCAAGGTACACATCTAATTAGCTTTTAATTATAAGAAATATTTAACTAGTATTAAGCATATTAACTTTCTTATGAAAACACGTTCTGAACTCTAACTAGGTTTTAATTATAAAAGCACGCATAATAAGATTTAATCATATTTAACATTTAAATAAATTATAAAACAATGAACATGTACAACATTGGTCCTATCACATAGTTTTAGTTGATATGAGCCTAACGCAACTTGAAACGGTGGAAACGGAGCTAAAACACACAAGATATGGCCAAAACAAGGTTCCAAAACTAACGGGCTTGAAAATACGGTCGCGTGGACACTAAAAACGCTTAAAACGGAGCTAGGATGGAAAAGATATGGCTAAAACAAGATTCAGGGACTAATTTGTGAACATCTGGAAGTTTAGGGGGTTTTCTGCAAGATTTCAGGGACCTAAACATAATTATATGTGAAACTAGGAGGTCTAACATGTAAAAGGTCAAGGGTGGGCTGCTGAACATGAAAACTAAGGAGTTCAGGGTTCAAAACATAAAAACAAAGACCTGCTTGAAAGGCTTTTAAATAGGTGGAAGGGTATGGTTTTGAATTCCGGAAACTGGGGGTTCTTTTTGCAAAATTGCCAAGGCAGCCGGCGGAGGGGCTGAGGGTGTGCCACGTGGCCGACCACGATTGGCTGGGCTGACGCAGGGCTGACGCAATGCCGTGGACCGGCGCGGTGGACCCGGTCCATCGGTCCACCGTGGACCGATCAAAGGGGTAAGAGCCCTTTTAATCTAGGCCGCTGGCTGCGTGATCAGCGGCTGGGGTTGCCCGCGTGCGCCCGACGGCGGCGCCGGGGCGGCCCGCGGCGGCCCCGGCCGAGACCTCGCCGGAGGTTCACCGGCGAACGCTAACTGGAGCTAGGGAGCACGGTTTTGGTCGGGGTTTGGCTCTACACGAAGCTGGGGCGACGGGAAAGCTTCTCAGGTGGTTAGGGAGGCGGCTCCGGCGGCCATGGTGGCTAGCACCGCATGGGGGCGGGTCGCCGGCGACCGGTGTGTGGCGGCGTGCCTTACGGCTCGGTTCAAGCGAAAAGGAGGGCGGGGGATGGGTCCTTACAGCGCGTAGGAGCTTCGGTGGGCGAGGAATCGATGAAAGAGACGGCGGTGGCGGAGATCAACGTCGGCGGCCGGCTCCGATGGGTGGCGACGGCGACGAACGATTTGGGCGCTAGGGACCCTACGGTTTCAAATTGATGCACGCGTGAGTCTTCAAACGCGAAGAAGAAGTGAAAGGAAGGGGTTGGGAAGCTTCACCGACGACGGAGGAGCTCGGGCGGCGGCAATGGCGCGGCGGCGGGATCCGCGGGTGACGGCGCATGTGGAGGTGAGGAGAGGGTGTGGGAGGCACGGGTGAGTGAAAAGAGCAGTCGCAGGGCTATGTGATGTGCTTTTATAGGGCCAGGAGGGAAGAAGAGGGCCACGGCCGGATGCATTGGCCATCAATGGCCATGGGGGCCGGCGGCCTTCATTGCATTCAAGGGAGAGGCTTGAATGGAGAGGAAACCGAAGGAGTTAAGGAAGGAGGCGGCGGCCGGTGGTTTTAGTGCGCCTTGATAGCAAGCTTGAATGAGGGAGAGGCGCGGGAGAAGGGGGAAAACGGCCGGCGGCGGCATGGTTGACTCGGCAGGGGAGGAGTTGGAGGTAGGAGACGACACTGACCGGTGGGGCCGACCTGGCAGCTTGTGGGAGAGAGAGGAGGGGGAGTTGGGCCGCACTGGCTTCGTGGGCCGGAAGAGGAGGTGGGCCGACGGGGAAGGGAAAAGAAAGAGAGGGAGGAGAGCTGCTGGGCTGGGCCGAGAGAAGGGGAGAGAGAGGGATTGGGAAGGTTTTGTTTTTTTTTCAAAAACTTTTCAAATCTTTTCAAACTTTAAATTCAAACCTTTTTTTAATCTTTTCAAACTTTCAAAACATTTTAAAAACTTTACTCCCTCACACAAAAATACCATGCAAACAAAACATGAAGCACAAGCACTTGTTGCCTCTAAAATTATTCAAAAGTGATAGTAAATATTTTAGAGCATAATTTATTTGATAATTTATTATTCCTTAGTAAAGCAAAACTAGAACACCACGTTGCTTACATTATTTTAGTGATGGAATTTTAGGGTGTTACAGACCCTCCCCGCAGTCCTCCCGCAGGGGCGTCCGTCCGGCGCCGCCACCATCGAGGCCGTCCGCGCGCCTCCGCCGCCCGGGAGCCAACCGGTCCGGCCCGCCCTTGCGCTCCTCTTCGGCTACGGTGGACGCGGCGGCGGCGGACCCCGGGACGGGGCGGATCTAGGCGCGCGCACCGCCGCGGCCCACGGGCCTCCCCGGCGGCGATGGTGCGGCCGATCCGTCGGGCCGGTCTGCGGCGGAAGAGAAGTGCGGCATCCTGGAGCAGCCGGCTTCTCCGTCCGCAGTGAAGGGCCTCTACGGTGGCGGAGAGAAGGAGGAGCCCCGATCCAGCGCCCGGAGTAGCAGGAAGGTTGGACGAGAGGGCTGTCCTCTCGGCAAGCGGCGACGGCAACATTCACCTGAGACCTCATCCGAGGAGAGCTCCACCGCGCGCTCAAGGTACATCCACTCCCCTGCGATGTGAAGATTCACATGGGAACCTCTGAAAGTCTGAAACTAGGATCCAACAGATGATTTTGTTATTCTGTGATTGAAAGCCCTGGTGAATACTTTGATGGTTGTATAATTGTATTTGTTGATGTGGATTGCTCTAAAATCGAAATTGTAATTGGATCAGGTGCACATTTTGTTGTCAGACTACTAGTTATTGGTTATTATTTTGATGGTATTGCCTGGATTGTTCATGTGATCCTTCCAAGTTCCTGGAGATCTAGAATGCTGCACATAGTTATCAGTTAATGCTTTTCTAAGATATCATAAGGCAGAACTGTAATCGTTGTTAGTGTTTAGCATTGCCTGCAATGCGCCTCTCCCCCCAGAACCTTGGTATCTGACAGAAAATTAGTGCTGCAATGTAGGTTTCCAAATTGGTTTCAGACATCAGAAATTGTAAATGTGGGAAAAAATGTGAGTGGCCTTGCCTCGATGCCTAACCTGCAGGGCAAACATAGAATTTATGTGGCATAGGTGGCTGTTCTTTGCTTGTACTGAACATATTTCATGCTTTGCTGATTTGTGTTGAGGCTTCAAGATATCTGTTTTCCTCTACTTATTGTGTTTTCATAAATTATTTCTCATGTATCACAAAGGTTGAAATATAAATATTTGTACTTCTGATTACAGGATGTACCCTACCCAGCAGAAAGTGCATGATGGATCACAAGTACCATATCCTACTGGCAGTCCGTACCAAGGTCCATAAATCATTTATGGAACACAAGGTCAACCATACGTGATTCCCTACCAAGGTCCACCATTCATGTATGGAACACAAGGAGCTTGTTCTGGAGGCTTGAATATGCCAGTGATGTATGCAAGTGGCAATGTTCCAGCACCATCTCAGGTGGTTGAACTGCCACCTGAATCTAATGGGGACGACGAGCCAGATTTGGTGGAATTGACCAACCCTCCATCGACAGCCCGTACAGGAAAAGGAAGTCGCACCAAGGTGGCCTGTAGGACCTCAAGCTTCAGCAACGTGGAAGATGTAAACATTGTGAGGTCATGGCTTGAAATTAGCACTGACCCTATTACAAACACTGGCCAAAAAAGGGATCATATGTGGGATAAAATCGTGGAGCGATACAATTTGAGAAGGGAATCCTCGGGCTCGCCAGTACGGACTAAGAGGTCTCTACAAAGCCGTTGGCACATAATCAAGGCTGAAGTGGGAAAGTTTGCCTCTGTATATGCTGAGTGCGTTCGAGAATATCGTAGTGGGATGTTGGATGATGATAAGGTACGAGATTATCCTGTGTTTGAGCATCATTAGAAAAGTAGCTCTTGCATGAAAAACAATTAACACACCCAGTTCTATAAGTAGCCACTTTTGTGTGCTGTACCTGTTATTTTCAAACTGCTATGCCTCTTGTTTGATTTATTAGAAATAAAGGTCAGACTTGCAATTTTATTTGAGTTTGTTGTTCAGACCATTTTCTGTCATGTTGCAGACTACCCAGGCAGCTAGTAATTTTGGTACTGTCCATGGCCACAACTTCTCATTCATGCATTGTTGGGAGATTATGAAGGATGAGCCAAAATGGAAGGATCCTAATTCAAGATCATCTGCAAGGTCAGCTGCAGGTGACGGATTTGGAGAGGACAGTTTCAATGCTGGGGCTAATTGTAGCCCTACTAGATCACCTGAGAAGAGGCCTATGGGCAGGGATTCAGCTAAAGCAGCCAAGAAGAAAGCAAATTCATCTGCCGGTTCGGCCTCTGCAGAGTATGCTTCGAAGATGCAAGATCTTTGTCTGCAACAAACTGCAATAATGCAAACAAATTCTGAGCGAAAACTAAATCATTTCCAGCAGCTTGCAGCCCAAGAGGAGCAGCGGTTTCAGGAAATGCAAAGACACAATCAATCACTGTTACTAATTGAGAAAGAGAAAGTTGACATGGACAAAGAGAAGATGCGGCTTATGCGTGAGAAGCATGAAGCAGACATGGAAGCGAAGGAGAAACGAATAGATGAAAGGATCCTTGCCATTGATCTTGATGCATGCCTTCCCTCTCAGCGAGAGTATTACCGAGAATGGCAGCAAGAAATTCTAGAGAAGCAGCGAGCTAGGCGAGGGAAGCGACACGCGCCGTGATGCATGGCTGGATGAGTAACTGTATGTGAGAGCGAACCGTTTATTTGTATGTGATCGAACCATTTATTTGTATGCGAGGGAACCATTTATTTGTATGTGATCGAACCATTTATTTGTATGTGATCGAATCATTATTTGTATGCGAGGGAACCATTTATTTGTATGCGAGGGAACCATTTATTTGTATGTGAGCGAACCATTTATTTGTATGTGAGCGAACCATTATTTGTATGTGATCGAACCATTTATTTGTACCCTCATGTTGCTTTCTATATATGTGTGTTGCTGCATACATCACTCAAAGCCACGTAATATAGATTACATGATAAGGTTTAATAAACATCACATGATAAGGTTTAAACAAAGCATTACAGATACGTGCCACAAGGCTTAATAAACATTACATGACCAATGCTCCTCTACTGCTGCTGCTGTGCTCCCAGTCGGTTCCAGTGGTGCTCAATGAGATCACGCTGAAGCTGAAAGTGCATGGGTTGGTCTTTAAGCTTATGGTGTGCAGCAACAAATGCATCCCTGTCTTCACTTCTTCTATACGGTTCGACAAGGTCACCAACCCTCGAGAAATCAGTATTAGCAGCCCCGTGTTGTTCATCCTCAACTATCATGTTATGCAAAATAATACAAGTCATCATTATATCATTTAGTTGCTCACGGTCCCAACCATATGCGGGTCATCTGATCACCGCAAACCTACTTTGCAAGACACCAAATGCACGCTCAATATCCTTACGTGCACTTTCTTGGACAACTTTAAAGTGCTGACTCTTCTGTTCCATTGGGTGATTTATAGTCTTAACAAATGCTGCCCAATTAGGGTAAATCCCTGTTGGGGGGTTACCCGAAAAGTTCGGATGACTTCCCTAACACGAGAGAGAGAATTCTTAACACGTTCAAGTACAAGGTGAGAGCACAAAGAGACTGAGATTCCCACTGCAAATTGCACAAGTTCCAAAGAGTCTGAATCCGTTTACACGTGCCCTTGAGCCCCTTTTATAGGGAGATGAAGGGACTTTTACATACCCAAAACACCCTCAAGCTCAGAGAATATTCCCAGTGTGAACACATACAAGAATGTCTTTTTCACCTAACATATTTACAAATCTGCCACTAGTTCACACTCTAAACCCGGACTTTTTGGGACAACAACTTTGACTTTGCTTCTCCGCCGGTTCGTGGATGTCCTCCCGCGTGACTCCCGAACTGGGTCCTCAGCAGATTCCCGAATCAGCCTTGCTTCTCCGCCGATTCGCGCCACTGCCAGCTCGAGGTTCCGGGCTTCCGTATGTTCGCGACCCCATTGCTTCACGAATCAATATTCCCGAACTTCACACTTTCGCGAATTCGAGGCTTCACAGGTTCCAGACTTCCGAAAATCGTGGGTTTCCTGCCCCTAAAAAACATGTCTCAAGAACTTTTGTTAAACTTAACGTTTCGAGGGTGACAGGTTTTCCTGAATTCCCCAACACTAGCCCCTCGGGGAAGCGAGTTGACTCCGACGATCCGATTCCCCGAGGGGCTAGTGTTGGGGAATTCAGAAAACCTGTCACCCTAACAAAAGTTCTTGAGACATGTTTTTCAGGGGCAGGAAACCCACGATTTTCGGAAGTCTGGAACCTGTGAAGCCTCGAATTCGCGAAAGTGTGAAGTTCGGGAATATTGATTCGTGAAGCAATGGGGTCGCGAACATGCGGAAGCCCGGAACCTCGAGCTGGCGGTGGCGCGAACCGGCGGAGAAGCAAGGCTGATTCGGGAATTGCCGAGGACCCGGGGCCGGGAGTCACGCGGGAGGACATCCACGAACCGGCGGAGAAGCAAAGTCAAAGTTGTTGTCCCAAAAAGTCCGGGTTTAGAGTGTGAACTAGTGGCAGATTTGTAAATATGTTAGGTGAAAAAGACATTCTTGTATGTGTTCACACTGGGAATATTCTCTGAGCTTGAGGGTGTTTTGGGTATGTAAAAGTCCCTTCATCTCCCTATAAAAGGGGGCTCAAGGGCACGTGTAAACGGATTCAGACTCTTTGGAACTTGTGCAATTTGCAGTGGGAATCTCAGTCTCTTTGTGCTCTCACCTTGTACTTGAACGTGTTAAGAATTCTCTCTCTCGTGTTAGGGAAGTCATGAGAACTTTTTGGGTAACCCCCCAACATTGGCGCCCACCGTGTTCCAGCCGAAAAGAAACTCACGATGCCACCTCAGAAGAAATCCAAGAAGAACGTTCCGGCACAGGCAAATCGAGACGATCACCATCCTACCCAAGGGAATGAAACCTCTTTCGTCCCTGAATCTTCTAACACAACAGACTAAGAACGGAGAGAAAAGCTCGAAGCTCTCATGAAGGCAAGAGCAGAAAAGACAGCTCACACCCAAGAACAACCTGCTGAAACACAAGAGCTTGAGAACGTGGATGATGATGACACCATAGATAGGGAGCTACAAATGGTTCAGCAAAAGATACAGCAGTTGCAGTAAGACAAAGAAAAGTTCGCAGCTCAGTTGTAAGCAAAGAGAAAAATCTCAGAAAAGTTAGAGCAGCTGAACAAAGCAAAAGAGCAAATCGAAGCAATACAGAGAGAAATTGATGAAATGAAAGAACAAGAAAACAGTTCCCTGTGGCAAGAGTCACCGCAACAGAACACTGGGCCGGCAAGAGAACCCCCGAAAGAAAACTTTTTCGCGGGAAATGGAGTCTCACACTTCGTGGATCCAGAATCTCCGTTGTCGATTGGGCTGCAAACAACACCTTGGCCGCCGAAGTTTAAGCCTGTCTCTCTCCCCAAATACAATGGCTTCGGAAACTCCAGGCAGTTTCTCATGAGATATAAATCAGCTGTGAATTCAACAGGAGGGGACGATGTTGCACTGGCCAAATCCTTCATCATAGCTTGCGAAGGACCCGATCGAATTGGTACTCACCGCCGCCTCCACATTCGGTCTACAATTCGGGTAGATCTCAAGACAAAGTTCATGCAAGCATTTCAGATGTTCCATGACACAACAGCCGAAGCGTCAGATTTGTATAATTGTAAGCAGAAGGACAGAGAACCATTGCGGAACTTCGTGAGAAGGTTCATGCAACAAAGGTCGCAAATCCCCGAAGCTGATGACAAAACAACGATCAACGCACTGATCAAAGGTCTCACCTTAGGGCCTACAGCTTCGCATCTCACAAGAAAGAAACCCAAGACAGTTGAGGAACTCTTTCACGAATTGGAGGAGTACATTTTGTCAGATGATGACCATCGCAGAAGAGTGGCCGAGCGGAACGAAGCAAGACAAGGCAACAGAGAGATGACATGGAGGGCACCACCCCAACATTCGCGAAATGTCAATAACGTCGGAAATTCGCAACCTGAACAGGGCAGCAGGCCAAGCACCAGGGGAGGGTTCAACCCCAGAGGAAGGGGGAGTGGTAGAGGACCCCCAGCACTCACGAACCACAACCCGAAAGACCCTTACTTCTATTGCCAGTATCATGGAAAGGGCCACAGCACCGAAGGATGCCCAGAAACAAAGAAGAACATGGCAAGAATTCAACAAGAGAAAGCACTAATGAGTATCGCATCCTTAATGCCAAGCCAGTTTCGCCCGAATTTCTGGCAGCCTCAATTCGCGAACCCACAGTCAAGTTCTGTCCCAGTTCAGCAATTCCAGCAACCACAATCGACGTGGCAGCCGTCGCAGCAGTTTTTTCCTCATTCACAAGCGATCCAAGCAATCCAGCAACCTCAACCCATTCGGGAAATCCTGCCGCCACCTCCAGAGAGTTCGTCAAGGCCTCAGTCAAGTTCGGGACCCCAGAATTCCAAAGCATTGCCATCGTTTGGAACCATCATGCCAATCACGGGCGGGTCAGCCATGGAATTCGAGACCAAGAAGCAAAGAAACAATTACTTCAGGTCTGTGAACACTATCATCAATGACGGCCCAGCTGCACGGCCAGAGTGGGCAAAGGTGCCAATCACCTTCACAGAAGAAGATTTCAGGCTGAAATCCGCGATTCACAATGACGCCATGATCATTGAAGTGAACATAGCTGGATGGGTCATAGGAAAAGTCCTAGTTGACAATGGGAGCTCAGCGGATATCCTGTTCTTGAAAACTTTTGAAAAGATGAATCTGAGCCAGCACATGTTGGACCCACCAGAGTACCCGTTGCAGGGGTTCGGAGGAAAGCCCATCAAGCCGGTTGGAAAAATATCACTCCCAGTTTCTTTCAGAGATCTTGAGAATGCCAGAACAGAGAGTCTCACCTTCGATGTAGTTGACATTTACCACCCATACCTCGTGATTTTCGGCAGAGGTTTCATGAACAAGTTTGATGCTGTCATAAGACAACAGTTCTTATGCATGAAGATGCCTGCGCCCAAAGGGGTCATCACAGTATTCGGCAATCAGCAGGAGGCCAGAAACATAGAAAAAGGGCACACGCCCGGCCAAACGAACGTGTACCAGCTGAAAGCAGCTGACGAGAAGAAGGAAACCTACGAAGAGCCTAAACGGGACAAGGAAAAAATGAGATAACCGCGGAGGATGAAACAAAGAAAGTGTATCTGGATGACATGCCCGATAGAGCAGTCATAATAGGGGCCAATCTCAGCGCCGAAGAGGACAGGGACCTTATACGATTTCTGAACACAAACAAGGATGTTTTCGCATGGTCAGCTAAGGACCTGCAGGGTGTTGACAGGGATATCATCGAACATGCCCTGGAAACAGATGAAAGAATACCACCCAAGAAGCAAAAACTTCGAAAAATGTCTGAGGAAAAGGTGAAAGCAGTTGAAGCAGAAGTTCAGAGATTACAAGATGCGCAAGTGATCAGAGAAGTCAAGTACCCGATCTGGCTAGCTAACACGGTGCCAGTCAAGAAAAAAAATGGAAAGTGGAGAATGTGTGTGGACTTCACCGATTTGAACAAGGCTTGCAAGAAAGACGATTTTCCCTTGGAGAGGGTAGACAAAATCGTGGATGATGCAGCCAATAGTGAGATGCTCTCGCTGCTGGACATGTTCTCTGGGTATCATCAGATCAGGGTTCGTAAGGAGGACGAGGAGAAGACAAAATTCATCACTCCCTTCGGAACATTTTGTTTCGTAAGAATGCCAGAGGGGCTAAAGAACGCGGGTTGTACATTTTCAAGAATGATAGCAATAGTACTACACCAGCAGATTCGGAGAAACATCTTGGCATATGTGGACGACATAGTTGTCAAAAGCGTTCAGAGGAAAGACCACATCAGTGACCTGGCGGAAACATTTGCGAACATGAGGGCAGCAAATCTGAAGCTGAATCCGGAGAAATGCGTATTCGGCATTCACAAGGGGAAAGTTCTTCGATGCCTAGTATCAACAAAAGGCATAGAGGCAAATCCTGACAAAATTAAGGCTCTAGTGGAAATGCAAGATCCAGTTTCAGTGAAGGATGTCCAGAAGCTGACAGGGAGAGTAGCTGCCCTCAACAGATTCATTCCCAAAGCCGGAGAAAGAAGCTTACCGTTCTTCCAAGTCCTCAGAAGTGCTAAGAATTTCCAGTGGTCTGAACCTCAGAAGCGGGCCTTTCGCGAACTGAAGGATTACTTGTCCACCATGACCAAACTTTGTCCTCCTGAGCCAAAATCGCCACTTCTGTTGTATGTGTCTGCATCAAATTCGGCAGTAAGCGCAGTGCTAGTGCAGAAAAAAGAGGAAGAAGGAAAACTAAGACAAATTCATGTATACTTTGCTTCTGAAGCATTGTCTGGCTCCAAGATCTTCTATTCCGAGCTGGAAAAAATCGCATATGCGGTCATCATGGCAGCAAGGAAGCTAAGGCATTACTTTGAGGGTCACAGAATAAGAGTCATCACCAACCAGCCGCTGAATGACTTGTTCGCAAATAGAGAGGCATCCACCCGAATCATCAAGTGGGGCGCTGAGCTCTCTGAGTACGTGGTAGACTTCGAGAGAAGAAGCGCAATAAAATCGCAAGTTCTGGCAGATTTTGTCGTGGACTGGACTTCACCTACTCAGAACCTCGAAGAAGATGCACCCGAACCGTGGATAGTACAGTGTGACGGAGCCTGGTGTTACAGGGGGGTTGGAATTTCGGCTGTTGTGACGTCCCCAACGGGCGTGGTCATAATATACACAGCTCGGCTCGTATTCGCGAACAATGAGCATTCCACGAACAACACTACGGAATATGAAGCCCTTCTGTTGGCATTAAGGAAAATGAGAGCCTTGGGGCAACAGACCTTTATAATCAGAACGGATTCGAAAATGATCCAAGAACATATCGAGAAAGAGAGCGAGGCAAGAATCCTGTTCTCATGAAGTATCTAGAAAAAGTCAGAGAAATGGAAAAACACTTCAAAGGGTACTCAGTCCAGCATATCCCAAGGGATGACAACAATGAGGCAGACAAACTGGCGAAAGCGGTAGCCAGAAATCAAGAGCTACCCCCAGATGTGTTCTTCGAAATCATCAGAGAACCGTCCATCAAGGATTCGAGAGCTAAAATCGTGAATGTAGTAGAGACCCCCGACTGGAGAGCAGAAATCATGGCTTATCTGAGAGGACACTACGAAGCACAAGATGAGTTAGAGGAGAAAAGATTGAAGCAAAGGGTTCGGGGCTATACAGTAGTGAATGGAGAACTGTACAAATCAGGAGTCACTGAGCCTTGGCTGTGGTGTATCACCTCCGAAAAAGGTCAGGAACTTCTAAAGGAAATTCACAGTGGATTCTGTGGGGTGCACATAGGCACCAGGGTTTTGGCCGGAAAGGCGATAAAGCAGGGATTCTATTGGCCCACCATAAATATTGATGCCAAGACATTAGTTCGGCAATGTGAAGCGTGCCAGAAAACGGCAAACCAACAGAATCTGCCTTCAATGCCAGTTCATCTAATTCCACCGACTTGGCCCCTGCAAAGGTGGGGAATGGACCTAGTGGGCCCGTTGCCAACAGCTCAGGGCAACTGCCGATTCGCAGCTGTTGCAGTCGATTATTTCACAAAGTGGGTGGAGGCAAAACCGCTCGCGAATATCACAGCAGCAACAATTCAGAAATTCTTTTGGCAGAACATAGTCTGCAGATTTGGGGTTCCTAGAGAACTAACTGTTGACAATGGCAAACAGTTCGACTGCTACACCTTCAAAGAATATTGCAGAACCTTGGGCACTCAAGCAAGATTTTCATCAGTCTATCACCCGCAGTCCAATGGGGCAGTTGAAAGAGCCAATGGCCTGATTTTTTCGGGAATCAAGAAATTCTTGTTCGACCAGAAAAAGGGAAAGTGGGTGGATGAACTTCCGAAGGTAATCTGATCTCACAATACCACAGTGTCGAGAGCAACAGGTTTCACGCCTTTTCGCCTGCTTTTCGGCACTGAGGCTATGACACCGGAGGAAATCAAGAATGAGAGCATGAGGGTCTTGAAAGGAAAAGAGATAGAGGAAATTGATAATAAGGTGGAAAAAGACATGATCGAGCTGACAATCCTTGAAGCCGCGGAAAACATTGAGAAATACCAAAGAGAAACAAGGGCGTGGAGAGACAAGAAGGTGGTCCGGAAGGACATTAAAACGGGCAATCTTGTGTTGAAAAGGAAGAAAAATTGGGAAAACCCAGGAAAACTTCATGAGTCATGGGAAGGGCCTTACATCGCTAGAGAAACAGACATGCCAGGGGCTTTTCGCTTAATGGAGCAAACTGGCGAAGAATTGCCGTATTCGTGGAATGCTGACAGCCTAAAAAGGTATTATCCATGAAAACCCTAGTTGTAGCTAGATGTAACATACAATAGTTTTTTCAATTTTCGTAAGTTTGTATACTAGAAAACTAAAAAATCCGAATCACGTGTCTATAAGTGATTCCGGGAGAAAAAAATTAGATTTACTTTTTCTAGTCGCATTAGAATAAGAAGGACCGTACTCTTTTCCTTGCAAAGGGGGCTCTAAATCAAGAGGCAAGGTTTTTAACGAGGCGGATCCTATGTAAATACTCTTTGTGATATATGTATAAAAAGAGTCTTCCCCCAAATCGCGTATTTTCAGAGCTCCACCAGTTCATGAGAAAGGCTTCGTGATAGCCGAAATTCCATCGTGAAAAAAGAGAAAAATTTGTGAGAAAGGCTTCGTGATAGCCGAGATCCCATCGTGAAAAAAGAGAAAAATTCGTGAGAAAGGCTTCGTGATAGCCGAGATTCCATCGTGAAAAAAGAGAAAATTCGTGAGAAAGGCTTCGTGATAGCCGAGATCCCATCGTGAAAAAAGAGAAAAATTCGTGAGAAAGGCTTCGTGATAGCCGAGATTCCATCGTGAAAAAAGAGAAAATTCGTGAGAAAGGCTTCGTGATAGCCGAAATTCCATCATGCAAAAGAAAAAAGTTCTAAAGAAAGGCCACGCGATAGTCTGAGCTCCATCGTGAAGAAAGAGGCCTGAGAAAAACAACAAGTTGTGGCCTAGAAAAATCCCATCCACGAAGGGGTTCCCACTAAAAAGGCCGGAGACAACAACAAATTGTGGCCTAGAAAAATCCCATCCACGAAGGGATTCCCACCAAAAGGCCCGAGACAGCAGTAAGCTGTGGCCTAAAATCCCATCCACGAGGGGATTCCCACCAAGAAAAATTTGCATAACGATTTCGAGAAAGTGAATGCCGTGCGGAGAATTGTAGAAAATCTGGGTTGAAGCAACTGAGGGTTGCAGTATCAACCGAGGCAAGTCTGCCAGTCGGATCAAGTCCACAAAATTCGAAAACAAATTTTGTCGACTTGCGCAACGACGGTCGAAATTTTCCAAAACTAACGAAGATTTCTCCTAAAAATATGCTCGAAATTCGTGAATAGTAAGCTTCGTGAACCTGCCTTCAAGTTTTCATGCAAAACGGCAAGGTGGGGGAGGGTGACGTTTTTTCCAAGAAAAGAAAAAACGTATTTATTGCCTTATTCGCATAAAAACTTCGGAATAGTTTATCAAGATTACAACAGTTAGTGCAAAAATTTAGAAGGAAAGCTCCACAACATGTCCTGGTTTACAAACACTATCTTCGGCAATGTCGCTAGCATAAGCGAAGCCAGACGCGCCTGCTAAGGGGCTAAGGGGCTCCGTCTTCGGGATAGTCGCGGGGCGCGAAGAAGTGGATGCAGAACGTTCCTTCTTACGAAACAGGAAAAAGGAAGAGAGATCAAAACAACCCATAGAAAATTTAAGTGAGGCTTCAAGCCAAAAATCCGAGAAATCCTGTTCGGGATGAGCTCGCTTAAACAAGCGCCACGTCTCGCCGCTAACACACATCTTGTCTCGATGAATTCGCAACGGCAACACGTCCTGCGCAGGCCCAGCTTGCAGGACCTGCGCAGGTTAAAGTATACAAAACATTTGTTCAGAAAAGCTTAGTGAATCTACACAAATACACAGGCAGCCTTGAATAAGTGCAAGGTTCGGACATAGCATCTAATTCGTGACATCCACCTTCGGAGAACTGTCGTCGCGCCCTGATGCTTGCCCGTCGTTGCTATCCTCATCGCTGCTACTGCTACTGCTGCTGTTGCTGCCGCCTGAACCCCCTTCGCCTGAGTTGCTCGAATCTTCGCCGGAAGTTGACCCTTCGGGAGACGCAGCGATGTTCTCACGATTCTCCTCCTCGTTCAGCTGAGAAAGAAAGAAAGGCAAATGTGAAGAGAATTCGAGAGGCTGAAACATCGATGGCAGATACAAGTGACGAAATCGAACAAAAACTACCTCAGCAAGCTTAGCGCGTGCAATGACCTTGACGACCTCCTTCCCGCTGGTCAGCCAAAACTCCCTCGCGAACTTGTTCTTGATGGCTTGAACGTCAGCATTGGAACGGATGATCGAAGTGCTTGTGGCGCTAGGAAATCGGGAGATCGTGTCGCGGAACTTCGCCAAATCAGCGCAGTCATAGTCATGAAGGATCTTCAAAATACTCTCCACAGAGAAAGCAGCCGCGAAGTCGCTAGCGCCGGAGATTACCTCAGAGGGGGCCTGGAACTCAGCCTCCATCCAATCCATAAATTCGGGAATCTCAAGGTTATCTGGAAGAGGAGCTGGACGAACGTCGAACTCGTTCAGTGACTTCTTGTATTCCTCATAAAGTAGTTTCAATTTTTCCAGAATCTCAGAAGTATTCCTCTTCGAGGCTTCGTTCTGATCCGCAAGTGCTTTCTCAAGATCCTGGATTTTGCGATCTTTAGTACTCAGAGACTTAGCGAGGCTGGCGTTGTTCGTGCGGAGGTCTTCAGCAATTTTCATAGCCCTCTCGTGTTTCCCCCGAAGATTCTCGATTACACTGAGGTCATCTTCGTGAGACTTTTGAACCTTTTCCAGTTCCTTTTTGGACTACTCAAGAGCCGACTCCACGAGCTTCTTTTCATCTTGACTTGTTTTCAAAGCCTCCGCCAACTCAGCCACTTTCTTCTCAAGTTCTATGTTCGCGGATTGGGCGGGGGCGAAGCTTTGCTTGAGTTCCTTAGATTTTTGGAAAAGCTGCTTGTTCGCCTTTTCTTGTTCAACGAGCCGCTCGACGGCAACTTTCCCAAGCATAGAGTGTTTGAGCGCATAATCCTCCTGAAAGCGCGCTAGCTTCGAGGGAGAGTAAGAGTGCAAAAGATCCTTGAATTCTGAAAAGTTCAAGATTAAAGCCTCAGATAAAAATTCAAGAATCGGGAAAAGCATGAAAAGTAAATGAGAAGGAATGAACCTTGCTTACTGAAATGCTGCATGGTGACTTGTTTTGCCGAACCAGAAGAAGCCTTACCCTAAGGCGAAGGGGTGGCTTCGGGAGTAGGATGAGGCACTTTCTCAGAACCCGAAGCAGCTCCTTCAGGTTGTCCCGAGCTCTCCCCTCCTGAGTCATCAACAGTCATAGATGATTTCCACAGAGTTAAAATCTTAGAAGTCTTGCCCCCAGCGCCAGTTGTCTCGAAGCCAACACTTAATAATTTTCCGCGATGAGACGTACCAAAACTTTTGTTGAAAGTAGCCAAAGAAGGAGAGGGAGTTTGATCTTCGGGAACAACCTCCCGAACTTCGACCAAGGGAACATGTTCGGTAGGACTGTCCCCCCTTTGTACAGTGAGCTCAAGTTCCTTGGCGAATTCGGGGGAGGCTTCATCCCGAGAGCGAGCGGGTTGAGAGATATCGGCAGCAGGGGCTTCGGCAGTAGCGGGGGCCTCAGCGGGGACAGTAACTTCAGCTTCGGCAGGGGTCTCAGCAGCAGGTGCAGGATCCTCGCGAACTTCGGGAGCAGCATCTGAAAAGGAATCAACATCCACGAATTCATTTTCAGAGCCCGACGGACAATTGTCTCGAAAGTTAAACAAAGGCCAGAAGCAAACACCTTTCCGGCTCACTGCTTCTATCGGGGCATCGTCGTCGAAGGCGGAGGGAACTCGCCGAACTCTGACGGAGGAAACTTTCTTCATCGCCTTATTCAACCTTTTGCGGCTCATCTGGGCCAGGCCCGCAGCCGCCTGGAGCTCTGCATCCGAAGTTCGTTCAGAAGTCTTGCGCTTCCGCTTCGACGATTCTAGGGATCTTGTTCTGGAAGGCTTAACTCCAGAGGAAGTGCCTTCGCTAACAGACGATGAGCCTCGCTTCGAAGACCTTATTCGCGGAGCATTGATGGGGGCAGCCGAACAACTGGCCACGGCAACTGTGGGAACCTTCAGCTTGGGACCCGGGCCTTGAGAACTGAAAGATTTGTCCCCGCAAACTTCGGAGAACACGCGGTTGATTCTCTTCTTGTGCTTCACAAGGGCTTTGTACGCCTTATACTCGTTCATGGTGTATTCGCCGATCATGACGTTAACCCTTTTCTCTATCTCGACCATGAAGGCGTCGGCACTCTGATCTTCACGAAGTTTAATCCCGAACTTCGGGAAAGGCACCTCCTGAGCGGCCCAGTTAACGTTGAAGTACACGATCTCGGTGGGAGACCAACCACTCGAAATAGGCCACACCCGGGCAGCCACGAACTCTTCGATGATATCGCGACCGCCAAGTATGGTGTTGGCAAGGTGAAACACACTTTCGCAGTTCCTAATCCCCAAGGCCCGCTGATTGAATTCGGCTGTGTTCACCGCCGCCAAAGGCGCAATCGGGCAAGACAAGGGATGGGCCGGGCCAGTGTACCCGGGAACTCTTGACATGTTGACCTTCAAATAAAACCAGTGAGAGTTCCAGTCTTCGGTGAGGTTAGACTTGCAGCACGGAGCAATCTGAATTCGAGTGATTCCCTTTCGAGTGTTCTGGCGACGGGTGTTGAAGGTACAACACGCATGCTGGGTGTGATAGAATTGCCCATCGCTGCCCTTGATAACTTCGGGGATAATCACCAGTTCGTAGAATCTGGCAAAGGCATGGACACTGGGGTTGCAGCCGAAGGTCTTCATGATCCAAATGAATTTTGATATCTCAAGAAAAGAAGTCGGCGAAAGCTGATGGATCTTCACCGAAAAGGCATCCAGAATAGCCAGCAGAATGGGGTCGCAGGGGAACCTGAGCCTGCAGATGAAGAAATCACGAAAAACAACACATTCTCCGTCCCTAGGAGTAGGGATCTGCTCATCAAGCGGGGCCCGCCCGGCACCCAGAGGGAAGAACCCGGCTCTCTCATACTCCCGAATCATGTTGGCTGTCACCTTGGATTCTCCGAAGACAAATGAGGGCGGCAACGGGCCGGAGGTCTTCGCTCTAACCAAATCACCGACGCCAGCTTCCACGTCTCCGATATCTTCGCCGTCGTCAGATTGGACCTCCCCGTCTTCATGACTCCTGGAGCCGCTAGGAGAGCCGGTATCTTCGGCTGGGGCAGCATGCTCATCACCTTTGACAACAGGGTCAATTGGAAGACCAGCTGCAATGAGCTCTTCGGTAGTCATGGGTCTGGCTGTGCTTTTGACTCGAGCCACCTAACCAACAGAAACAAATAGACGAATCAATAAGGGCAACATTCGAGAATGAAGCTCATAGAATAAAAATACCACCACACCAAAGTATGACAAGTAAGAATTGAGAAGAGAGAAACGAAATAGTACCTTAGAGAGATGTGAAGAGAACCAGAAGTTCACGAACTTTTCAGCCGGAGACTAACTGTCGCAAGAGAGAAAAATCCACGAATTGCAAGAAAACAGGAAGACCGTAAAACTTTTTTAACAGCGGTAGGCCGCTATTTATAGGGGCGGAGAGGGGTAGTTCCGCGAAACTTGCCTCGATTTAACCGTTCCAAGGCTCCCGGGCGACGCGTGTCCCCTCCGACGTTCCGAGGGTGACGTTTTTTACTAAATTTCCGAAGAATTCGTGGAATCGGATCGTCGGAGTCAACCCGCTTCCCCGAGGGGCTAGTGTTGGGGAATTTAGGAAAACCCGTCACCCTCGAAACGTTAAGTTTAACAAAAGTTCTTGAGACATGTTTTTCAGGGGCAGGAAACCCACGATTTTCGGAAGTCTGGAACCTGTGAAGCCTCGAATTCGCGAAACTGTGAAGTTCGGGAATATTGATTCGTGAAGCAATGGGGTCGCGAACATGCGGAAGCCCGGAACCTCGAGCTGGCGGTGGCGCGAACCGGCGGAGAAGCAAGGCTGATTCGGGAATCCGCTGAGGACCCAGTTCGGGAGTCACGCGGGAGGACATCCACGAACCGGCGGAGAAGCAAAGTCAAAGTTGTTGTCCCAAAAAGTCCGGGTTTAGAGTGTGAACTAGTGATAGATTTGTAAATATGTTAGGTGAAAAAGACATTCTTGTATGTGTTCGACACTGGGAATATTCTCTGAGCTTGAGGGTGTTTTGGGTATGTAAAAGTCCCTTCATCTCCCTATAAAAGGGGGCTCAAGGGCACGTGTAAACGGATTCAGACTCTTTGGAACTTGTGCAATTTGCAGTGGGAATCTCAGTCTCTTTGTGCTCTCACCTTGTACTTGAACGTGTTAAGAATTCTCTCTCTCGTGTTAGTGAAGTCATCCGAACTTTTCGGGTAATCCCCCAACAATCCCATCAGCTAGGTAGTATCCCATGTTATAGGTCCTTCCATTCACTTCATATTGCACGGGGGGTGAACGATCTCTAAGGAAATCTGAGAATATATGGGATCTATGAAGCACATTAATGTCGTTGTTACTTCCAGGCATGCCGAAGTAAGCATGCCAAATCC
This sequence comes from Cenchrus americanus, assembly GCA_947561735.1. NCBI lineage: Eukaryota > Viridiplantae > Streptophyta > Magnoliopsida > Poales > Poaceae > Cenchrus > Cenchrus americanus. The sequence continues at coordinate 36,829,844 of OX387242.1, read as the reverse complement.
ATAGATCGCGCGATGCAACCGTCTCTAAGATCAAAGAGGGAGACTTATAGTGGCCCTTGAACTGACCCTTCCATGATGTCGGGCAGTTCTTCCACGCCCAGTGCATGCAATCAATACTTCCTAGTAACCCCGGTCAACCACGAGCCTCGCTCTCTCGAAGAAGCCTTGCTAAATCGGCAGCATTGGGCGGCAAAACACATCAGACCTCCCGTTGACCGGCCAGCCCAAGCCCCCCCCCCCCCCCCCCCCCCCCCCCCCCTTTTTTAGCAGATCACAAGAGCTATATTAAATCATGGCAGGATTAAGGAGCCTAACCAAAGTAACTCAGGTTAAGCCAAACTGGCACACACATGTGCAGCTCCGTTACCTTCCCTGTAAAAGAAAAATCTATCGAAACAAAGGACCTGCCAACCTCTTGGACCTCTTGCTAGAGAACAAAAAACATACTGCGATCATCAACGCCATCCCGCAACATATTCACCATCGTCAGGCTGTCACTCTCCAAAACAACTCTGTCGAAACCATGTTGTACCGCTAGGGCAAGACCATCACGAGCCACACACTTCCCCTATGCTCTTCATTCTTGCAATGGATCCCTTGCAGTGTCTGCTGGACAAGGCAACTGAGCACGGGCTGCTTAATCCAATTGGTGTTGATCCTGTTAAGTTGAGAACAAATCTATATGCTGATGATGTGGCACTTTTCATTAGGCCAACACAAACGTGCAGAAGTCTGAAGTCTACATGATTCAAACACAAGCAACAGATATTATTTGGGTTTGCCTATTCATATTGGATGCACAAGGCAAGTGGATGAGCAGGTGTTGGTGGATAAAATCGGAGCACGACTACCAAGTTGGAAGGGTCAATTGCTGAACAGGGCAGGTCGGCTAGCGTTTGGGTTTGCCTCTTCGAATATTTCAGACGGGCCTGGAGGAAAAATCATACGGTGGCAGTGGTTCTACTTCTACAGAACAACAAATGGATGCGAGGACTACGACGCATAACTCTGAAACTGCATTGCGACAATATGTGGAGCTATGGACCCAACTATCACAGGTGCAACTTGCAGAGGCAGATGACACAATTGTTTGACGATTTACACCTGATGGCAAATATTCAACTAGCTCGGCATACAAGATTCAGTTTACTGGATCAGTTGCGGATAATCGGTGGCCGGTCATCTGGAAGGCTAAGGTGGAGCAAAAGTGTAGATTCTTTATCTGGTTGATGCTCCAACTAAGACTACCAAAATCTGACTGTATCATCAAGCAGGGAGGTCAAGGGGATCCTATATGCAAACTCTGTCACACCACAGCGGAATCAACACTACACTTGTTTGCCAATTGTGCTTATGCAGCAGGTGTTTGGCATCGTACCTCTGCATGGTCTCAACTGCAATTGCCGACCACAAACATGCACACATCCGTGCGCCGATGGTGGAGATTGATCTTGCAAGCCGGTGCAACAGACATGGAAAGCAGTTTACAGATAATCATTTACATGGTGTGGAACCTGTGGAAGGAAATGTGTAGAAGGGTTTTTCAGTCTGACAGAGGAGTTGGCTGCCATGGTCAAGACAGATGTCGTAACTTTTAATGACTCTAATATGTTAGTGTAGTAGTCCTTTGGCTTGTTTTCTCCTTTTCTCCTTTCCACTCTTGTAAATACTACTATTTGCTTCCTACTATAATGAAAAGGCAGATCACCTCTCAAAAAAAAAAAAAAAATCACGAGCCGCTAAAAGCTCTCCAGTCAAAGCATCAACCAAATGATCATAATGTTTAGCTGCAGCAGCCAACAGTCTCCTGTCCTGATCATGAATCACAACACTCGATGCCCAGTCGTAGAGCTTGCCCGGAAGGAGGTATCAGAGTTCACCTTTACCCAACCCTATGTGGGTAGCTCCCATCGGCATTATCGAGTTTGTGTTTAGGGATTTGCAGAGTTACTGACCTGCAAGCACAACCATGGCAGTGACATGTTTTACACACTGGCGTATCTAGAGGGTGGGCCGTGCGAAGATCACAAACCTTTGGTTTTTTCTCTATAGGTTTGGTTTAACCCCCTCAACAGTCATAAAAGTTAAATTTTGATTCTCTAACTATGAAATCAGATATATAACATCTCTGAACTCGCACAAAAGTCCGAGTTTACTCCTCCAACAACTATAACTATTCTATAGATGAATGAAAAAATTGGCTCTTGGTCCACCCTAGCTTCGAATCCTGGATTTGCCGCTGGTTTTACAGCTGCTTGTGCGCTCCATCGATCCTTGCCATGCATCCTTGCGTTCCTTCCCGACCAAAGGGACCAAGCTCCAAAAATGATCAACGCCGCCTCACTAGGTGTGCACAAGTCACCAGCCAACACATCTCTTGTCTATGTAGCTTCGTGTAGGTTCGACAATTGAAGGCCTGTAAGTTGTCGTGCCAATTTCCAGAATTGGAGAGTGTTGACGGTATATATTCGTGTTAAAGTTCAAATGGACTTGCAAGTGGACAAATCCTCCGTCATAGTCAAGGGACCCTTCTTCCCTCAAGTGATGAACCCAAGGTATTGAATCCGTGGAACAAATGTGAGATGCAAGAGTTGATCTATTAAAGCCGAGAAACTTAAATCTTCAAGAGGTGAAACCTATGCATCTAATCTCAAAGAACATCACAAGAAAGAATCTAATCTACTAAAGACCGGAGGTAGCAAGAGATAGATGGGGATAGATAAACCAATCTAAAGAGATTGGATCAAGCCTTCGTTGAAGTTCCGAGCAAAGAAGTAGCAAGTTCAATCTCATTCAAAAGCCTCTTTAAACCACGGTTTCCCGTCCGACTCCGAAAACGCCCGCCTTTTGGAGCCACCGTTCTGTCACAAACCACCCCTATTCGTGCGAGTTAGTCTAGGGTGAGTCCAAGGAAAAGTTGAAATCTTTCGGAAGGTCAGGCATGCACCTCTAGCCACCACGGCAACAACAACATCCTCGGTGATCTATCTCGAGAATAGATCTTAAGATAAGAAAAGCTGATCGAAATCAAAGACGTAGGAGAAACACTTGATCGCTAGAAATCGGATTGCAACTTGATAATTCAACATTACATGATACATGAATCAAGATCACCACCGGGATCCTACCTTGATCTTGCTTCTAGCTCCGGGAACTCCGATGTGGTCTTCCTTGCAAGGTTCCCACGCCGGCTAGGAAGATCCTAGTCAACTAGCTCGACCCTCTCCTCTCCGAGATGGTGTCCCTCTCTTCTCTGCTCCTCGGCGGCCGATGACGAATGAATTGATGCGTGGCTCTTGGCCTCGAGGATATAAATAGTCTGAATGGCGGCTAGGTCAAAGGGGGGCTGACTGGGCCCCGAAATGGGCTGGGCCGGCCGGCCTGGGCCGACTTCGGCCCAGCCAGCTGCATCCTTCGCCTGGTCTCGGTTCTCGAGTCTTTTAGATCCTTCCCCTTCTGCATGTGGGCCCTTGTCGTCAGTTTCTCTCTGAATTGGATGTAGCTCCTTGTCCCGCAAGATTCAACACTTTTCTAGCTGGGTCCTCGGAGTTTGTCATCTTCTCGGGTTCGGTCCCTGGGCTACTTGGAGTTATGCTTGCTTCATTGCATGACTTGTACCGGGCTTCAAGGTCTTGTCACAAGGTGCTTGATGAACTTATCTCAGAAGTCATGCTTTCAACACTAAAACCCTGCATAAACACTAAACTCCAAAACCGACATGCATGAACAAACTTGTTATACCAAGCGGGTTAGTACCAATGGATAAGATATAAAAGTCATGCCAACACCGAAGGTAAACTCATGGCTAGGTTGACGGAATTTCACCGTCAACATATCCCCCATGCTTAAAACTTGCTCGTCCTCGAGTAAGACTTCGATGGATATCATCGTTGCCCTTCATTGTTTAAATCTTGCACCTTATTATACACAAGAAAACATAATGCTCTTCAAAAATTTAATTCGTTAAAGTTTCATAATGTACTAGCCTTCATCCCTACGAAGGGTAGATTAGTAATTAAGCTTATCCCACAAGTATTAACATGCTCCCAAAATTTAAATAGATCTCATAAATTTTGAAATAAAGAACGAGATGAAAATGAGCTAAACCAAGTTCACAAATTTAAATCGTCTTGCATCTTGCTCATGAACTCTCATCTCATCTTGTCTCTCAAGCCTATTAATTCTACTCCTTTCCCTCTCAAAACATATACATATGTGGTAGGCTTTATATGGAGCTTTTTGGGAAAGTTTAGTCCTACCAAGATATTATAAATGAGATGTCGTCAAAACAAGACAAGCTTCTCATGGTCTTACCGAGACTCATCAAAAAGGTCATTGGAAAATAATGTTATATCAAGGAGGGGGTAGAGAAAAATACACACACTTGAGATAGGTGGACATGTGCAAATGACAAAGAGTGATCCCGAGGCACAAAGGGAGTCCTCGTTATCGGATTGCACATGGTTGGAAAATGAGTATGGATCCTTTAATCTTGAAGCCTTGAAATTCCTAATGCACTTTAGAAAACCGGGGAGTTAACTTTATTTTATTTTTACACATACTCATATATTTTTTCTTTTTCTCACATATATTTTTTTTTCTTCCTTTTCTTTATACCGATTTTTTATTTTTCTTTCTTTCTCATCAATTTTTTTTATTTTCTCCCCTTTGAACTCTAAAATTGCATTGTACCTACCTCCTCCCCCATGCTTAGACGTTTGCGTCCTTGGGCAAAGAGGTGATAGAGATAAGGTAGGTACTGGAAATACTTTTCCTTTGGAGAGATACTTGAAATCTTCATTCTTGGCACCATCTTGCAATCTTCCTTGAGTTGGTGATCCATTCTCAACGATAGGTTGTGGTCAAGGAGGTAATCACAAAAGATGCTATTTGGTTTTAAGGGTGGATATCCGACGAGGTTTGTGAGATCTCCGATGTGGGGATACACAATGCACGGATAAGAGGCTAGCAATAAGATAGATACGCAAAAACGGAATGACCAGCTTCTTAGTCTCGGGCCAGAGAAATCATGGCCTGCAATAACTCACCCAAAAATAAATCTTGTACACTAAGGTTTATGCACTCAAATATATATAAGGCTCTGGATAGGTAAAGCAACATGCAAGTGATATTTATGACATGGTTAGCATTACTTTTAGAAATAAAAATCATCTTTAATCCATCTAAAACTTGAGAGCATATAAAACACTATGGGTCTTTATTTTTATCATAACCTCCGCTAAAGATTAAGCTAGCATTTAGATAAATTCAGATTTGTATTTTAAGAGAGTATTAACTTAATCATGCATAAAACAAATACAAAGATAAACAAAGCAGCAATTATAATCATATATCATCATGGCATAAATTTTGTAACTTTACCAAAGGTAAAAACAAGGTGGTTACTTTATTCATGATGAAAACAAACTAACACATACGCTGAAAACAAACTAACACACATGTTGGAATTTAAACAGAAAAACACTACGCATACATAAGCAAACACAAGCTGAAAATTAAAGAAAAAGGGAAAAGAAAAGAAAACTAAAGCTCCTCCTTCTAATCTTCCGCCGGTGGTTGGTATTGATAATCTTGGTAGTTGTACCCTTGATCATAATAGGTTTGGACGTCCCCTCCAATGAATTGATCCGGCGGTACTAGGTGAAGGCGCCCAAGCGCATTGCCCTCACCTAATTGAGCCACGTTGGATTGGATGACTGCGATGTTTTGCATGTTTCTTGCAGCATATCCTCCAATTATGGCCACACTTTGTTGTGGTTGGGGGTATTGTGCATAGGGCTCCGCAAAGGTTACGTTGGGCACCACATAATTTTGTGGGGGCATGGCTGCACCACTCTTCCATGCTTGCATCGGTGGCCCTCCATAGTAACTCGGCGGTGCAGGAATTCCTCCGTACGGTGGCACATAGTTTTGTTGTGCACCACCCTCTTGTGCCGAGGAGGATCCCTCCTCTATATTCTTCCTCTTTTATTCTTCCTTGTCGGCACATGGAGTCCTTCCTCCAACCAATCTTCCTTCCCTTGAATGAAGAGTCTTAGTCTTGGATCCGAAAGGGGTAAGTTCACTTTGGCCACATTAAAGCTTCCTCTCTCATCTCCACTTATACGTTTTCCTTGCTTCAAGTATTCAAATCCGAGAGAGGTCCCGGGTAGAAGATGTTCGGGATTTCTTGAAATTCCCGGCCTTAAGGAGATGGCCAACATGGAGAGGTAGCACCCCGAACCAATATCTCTCGATCCTGATGTTGCCTCACAACACCATCAGTTGATCATAAGGTATGAGGGGTCTATTGGCTGCCTAACAATTAAGGCCGAGTAGAGCCAATTCAACTCTGTGTCGGTCACCTTCGTCTCCCTCATCCTCTACAAAATCCTTTTACACATCCATGAGTGGAATACTTGGATGATGGGGTTCCGGATGGAATTTTGTTGTTGGTGGGCTTCCCCGGAGATTAAATTCCAAAATCCATCCAAGATGCCTTCCGACACGTCAACTTTCTCCAGAGCGCCCTTTTGGAAACCAAGTAGCTCTCTAATATGCTCATAGGGAACCACTTGCTGAATTCCCTCCAATCGGAATGATAAACTTGGCACCCCCTTATCAAGGATAGGCGCCATAGTCATCAAAATAAAAAAAAATCTAAGAAAACTAGGGTTAGACAAACTAGATTAGATTAATTTTGAAGATCAAAAGTTAGTAGATGCAAAAAGAAAAACCAAAAGAAAACTGAAATTACACAAAAAGCAATAAAAGATCGAATCTTGATCACTTGTTCCCCGGCAACGGCGCCAGAAAAAGGGGCTTGTTGACAGTATATATTCGTGTTAAAGTTCAAGTGGACTTGCAAGCGGACAAATCCTACGTCGTAGTTAAGGGACCCTTCTTCCCTCGAGTGATGAACCCAAGGTATTGAATCCGTGGAACAAATGTGTGATGCAAGAGTTGATCTATTAAAGCCGAGAAACTTAGATCTTCAAGAGGTGAAACCTATGCATCTAATCTCAAAGAACATCACAAGAACAAATCTAATCTACTAAAGACCAGAGGTAGCAAGAGATAGAGGGGGATAGATAAACCAATCTAGAGAGATTGGATCAAGCCTTCGTTGAAGTTCCGAGCAAAGAAGTAGCAAGTTCAATCTCATTCAAAAGCCTCTTTAAACCACGGTTTCCCGTCCGACTCCGAAAACGCCCGCCTTTTGGAGCCACCGTTCTGTCACAACGCACCCCTATTCGTGCGGGTTAGTCTAGGGCGAGTCCAAGGACAAGTCGAAATCTTTCGGAAGGTCAGGCATGCACCTCTAGCCACCACGGCAACAACAACATCCTCGGTGATCTATCTCGAGAATAGATCTTAAGATAAGAAAAGCTGATCGAAATCAAAGACGTAGGAGAAACACTTGATCGCTAGAAATCGGATTGCAACTTGATAATTCAACATTACATGATACATGAATCAAGATCACCACCGGGATCCTACCTTGATCTTGCTTCTAGCTCCGGGAACTCTGACGTGGTCTTCCTTACAAGGTTCCCATGCCGGCTAGGAAGATCCTAGTCAACTAGCTCGACCCTCTCCTCTCCGATATGGTGTCCCTCTCTTCTCTGCTCCTCGGCGGCCGATGACGAGTGAATTGATGCGTGGCTCTTGGCCTCGGGGATATAAATAGTCTGAATGGCGGTTAGGTCAAAGGGGGGCTGACTGGGCCCCGAAATGGGCTGGGCCGGCCGGCCTGGGCCGACTTCGGCCCAGCCAGCTGCATCCTTCGCCTGGTCTCGGTTCTCGAGTCTTCTAGATCCTTCCCCCTTCTGCATGTGGGCCCTTGTCGTCAGTTTCTCTCTGAATTGGATGTAGCTCCTTGTCCCGCAAGATTCAACACTTTTCTAGCTGGGTCCTCGGAGTTTGTCATCTTCTCGGGTTCGGTCCCTGGGCTACTTGGAGTTATGCTTGCTTCATTGCATGACTTGTACCGGGCTTCAAGGTCTTGTCACAAGGTGCTTGATGAACTTATCTCAGAAGTCATGCTTTCAACACTAAAACCCTGCATAAACACTAAACTCCAAAACCGACATGCATGAACAAACTTGTTATACCAAGCGGGTTAGTACCAATGGATAAGATATAAAAGTCATGCCAACACTGAAGGTAAACTTATGGCTAGGTGTTAACAACAAAAATTGGTAAAGGAAAGGGACTGACTTGTGGGCCGTGTTTGGTAAGGAAGCGCCATTCGGCAGGAAGTTCTCCTCAAAGGATTCGGTAAAGGAACTTGCGGTCGGTAGTACACCATCATTCGGCAGAAGGGCTGTTTGTGCTTGAAAAAGGAACTTTTCGGGAATACGTGATGACATGGCCCGGACATAAGGAAGGGACGAATTGATGACGGGTGCGAGATGGACATTGGTGCCGGGACATTAATTTAGGTAATAAATGTTGTACTCGTAGTCGATCAGGAGTCGTGTTAGGACATGGGTATAAATATAAACCCTTGGTGATTGTAATAGGGATCGAACAATTTCACAACAAAACCGGCCCTGCGCTGACCTTCGAGTCCTTTAGTCGAGTCGTCGAGTTATTCGAGAGGAGCCATCGATCCGTCGACCTCCGTAAGTACCGGCAACCTTGTATCATGTCTAGTATCATGCGGTGGATTTAGATTGTGATGCAAGTAGTCTTGTTACCATGCTTAGTATCATGCGGCGGATTCAAGCTTGGTTCAAGAGGGTTTCTTGTTAGATCATGAGCCATGCGGTAGGCTAAGATCTAGCTTGGAGCTAGTTATCGGCTCTATTAGATTCGGCAAGATCTAATAGATTCAGCAAGTTACCATGTGTTGTTTTGAATTTTGCTTTATGTTTAATTCATCTAACACTCTTATTGCCCAATTTAGATTGATTAAATTCGGCTTTATCTTGTTTACGATCCATATAATGCGCGTTCAAATTCTTAACTCGATGTGGTGCATGGATCACGTGCTCTTTAATAGCCGAAACTCAAATCAATCTAGATTGTCACGTGTTGCGGGTTCAAGCCTGTTGATCTTGCATAGATCTTGACAAAATCGGGTATCATGCGGTAGATGCAGGTTTTTGGATTGTCTTAGAGCTAGTCATCCGGTGGATTAGAATTCGATTCAAGCTGATAGATTTATCATCCTTGGCAATGTTTGTTCCTTCTCCACGGAACCCGATTCGGCTATACAACAGTATTCGGCAATTCTACCACGAGTGAAACGTGTTCATAAGTCTGTTTTAAATAACGTATGCTTTTAGCCTTCCACGTTTAGATTGTATCATGCGGTGGATTGATCTAATCTTGGTTGGTGGTGTGGTTTCAAGCAAGTTGTATCATGCGGTGGATTAACTTGTTTGGTGTCATGCTCGACGGGTTTGAAAGTACCTAGACACGCGGTAGACTAGTGCTTTTGGCCTATGTATGCTTGTTTACTTCAAATTTATAATCATGTTTTTACCTTATTTATCTTATTTATCATCGAAAATCGGTCATGATCACGTGTGGGCAATGTTGTTTAAACAAAGACCGATCTTTTATCATGCTTACGTCATGCATTCGGCTACATCTTGTTTTCATGTTTTAGAGCTCCCGAATGGTATTCAGATTGCTGACAGATAGCTTGTTGTAGCCATATGTATTTCTACTTGGCTTTCCAGCCGTAAATACGGAACTGTCTGGTATCATCCGGCAAGTTCCAGGTTTTATCTAACTGCTTTTCATCCTTCGTCAGTTTTCAGGAAAATTGACTGGCACGCTTCGGATTCGGCACGTGTGTTAAGCTAGCTTTGTTCGGCTTGCTGTCTTTCTACGTCAACACACTTTTTGGCACGCCTGGTGGGACATTCGGAATTCATGGATTATGGTGCCATTGATGCTTTTTCGAATCCTGGGTATGGTACGGCCACAGGAATGCCTACTGGGCTACTGGAAGGCCAGGGGATCAAGACGCTAACATTGATCTCATGGTGCAGAAAATGGCCGATGTGTTGCAAAATCAATTCGGCCTGAAACCCAAGAATCAAGAGCATGTGTATACACCTCCTTTCCCAGAATGGTATAACAGGGTGGCTTTGCCACGCAGGGTGAAAGCTCCTGCAGATTTCACAAAGTTTTCTGGGCAAGATGATACTAGCATTGTGGAGCATATAGCCCGATATTTGATGCAGCTTGGGGAAGCTTTAGCTGATGAAGCATTCAGGATCAGATACTTTCCCTTATCACTGACAGGCCTGACCTTTACATGGTTCGCTTCTTTGCCTGCTCAATCAATTTGTTCCTAGAAGGATTTGGAACAAAAGTTTCATGCTCATTACTGTAACACCCTGAAATTTCCGGATTTCATGATGTTAATAGGAATAATAATAACTACGATTTCTCATAATTTCTAAAAATTGTCCCAACATTTTTTTCTTTACAGGAAATTTAGTATAGGAAAATCATTGTTTGTTTTTCTAATTAAGTGAAATGGTTCTATGAGTGATGCATTCATATTCGTTTGCATGGTTTTTGGTTGATGTTTGTAGTGTTTTCAAAATCATAAAAAGGTCAAATCCAAATATCTTTCTCCATCTCTCTATCTTTTCTATGGTACATCCAACTCATCCTCTCTCCATCTCTCTTTCCAGCTCATCCGACCATCCTTGGCCTTCATGTCAGGCCTCTGCCCGTGGCTGCCCAGCACCTATGCACCATACTTCACACTCGAGCCGAGCACCCTCATGCTCCTGCACGGTGCACCGCCCACCCGGCCTATGTGTCCGCGCATCTCTGGTTGTCTACCTCGCACCGCACGCATTGCTTGGCTCTGCGCACCCGAGTGATGTGCTGGCGCTCATCTGCGCCCGAGCTGCTCTGCTCCCCCGTGCCAGCTCACATCCTACCCGCGTGGCCACATGTCGTGATGGCCTGGGCCCATGCGCCATGCCATTTCCAATCTCCCGCTGCACATGATCGTGCTCGGCGATCAATGTGTCATCGCCATCTCGGTGTGTGTGCCCAACCATCCGCCTGGCCGCGTCGCTCGGCCTCCTCGGCTCCGTGCCCGCTCGCCCTCCTGCGTGCCTGTCTGCCTCCTTGGCCGGCGCCGCTCCAGCCCGACCCATGCCCGCGACGCCCGACCTCTCCGCTCCGCAATGCCAGCCTGCAATCAATCGTTGGCCCTCCCATTTCCTGTTCCTCCACACGTATTGTCCACCTGCCTTTATTCTTTTTGCAAGAACAACCGCAGTCACCACCATCATCAATGGTCGCTGCCCATTAGCCACCTGCTGTTTCCCTCTCTCTTTTGTACTGTTGACGGGTAGACCCCACCTGTCATCCCACTCCTTTAGATCCAACCCGAGCCAGACTCGAGTCTGAGCACTCGCTCGTCTCCTATGTGTGTAACCTGCCCACACCGGGCCTCCCCAGTCGCCGCTCGCCTTCCCGTGACGTTTGCCGGCTATCTAACCCGCTAGCTCACTTTTCCTCTCTATCTTGCTGCTAGCGTCAAGCCCGTCTCCCTCGTTTCGCACAAACGACTGACTCGGACCGAGTCGTGCACCGCCGCATCTGCCCGGTTCCCTCACGCACATGCTCGCCCGTGACCGAGCCGGTCAGCTCACGAGCACCCATTATCTTCCCCAGCCACACCGCTTCCTCTCCATCAATGTGCGAGCGCCACATGTTCAGGCCTTTCTCCCATGTTGTGGTCGACCGTCTGCAAAACCGGTGCATGGACGCGTCGTCCTGTTGCTCGCGCCTGAGCGTCCCACGCGCACCTGTCGGCCTCTCTGACCGCACCTGCTCGCCATCCTACACCGTAGGCCCGGACACACTCGTGTATCTGCACCACCGCCGCACCTACATGGCTCCCCTGCGCGACCGCACGTCTGTCGTCCTTCCGTGTCCCTGTCCACGCCGGCTTCCCACCCAAACCACGTGCCTGCGCAGCGTGCCGCCCGCCTGGTACTCGTGCCCGCGCATCCCTTGCTACCTATCACACGCCGCACACCTCGGCCGGCTCTGCTCACTCGCGCCTGGCCGCGCTGCTCGCTCTCCCCCTGCACTGTCGCGCGGTTTCCCTTCAATGCTCGATGGAGCATTTAATCATGCCCTTCTTTTTTGCCTCCCTTCACGGCTCCACTAAACGGCCAGCCCCGTGGCAGCAATGGCAGGCCCTTCAACCCCCTCCGAAATTCCCTCAGTTTCCCCTTCCTCCTCTCTGGTAACAGCCGCTTGTCATGGCCACCAATGGCCGGCAATCACTCGCTTTCAATCCCACCAGAACCGCCTAAATTTCCACTTGAGCGCCTATGGAACCAGAAGGTCGAGCCCTCCGTGCGTCCCCTGCTATGCATGGCTGTCTGCTCACCTCCGCCGCATCGCTCGCGCGCCGCCGTCGCCATGCGCGCCGCCTTATCACCGCCTTGCCACGGACGGAGAGCACCACGACGTCGAAGCCACGCTCTACACCACGCACCGGCCCCCGTCCGCATCTCGTAGCCGGAGGCCGGGAGCTCCTTCACGGCTTCACGAAGAGGAGCCCGTGCCGGCCGCCTTCACGCCGTCCGCCGAGTGCTAGGGTCGCTCCGTCGCACTCGCATGCCGCCGGACCGGGCCGACGCCACCAGACCTCTCGTGTCATCAAGCCGCACACCCCGCCGCCGCCGCTCGTCGTCGTCGTCCACTTGTCGCCGGAGCACCCTCGGCCATGGGCACACGAGCCGGCCTTCTTCGGCGCGGTGCCGTCGCCGAGCCGCACCCGTTCCGCCGGTTGCCGCCATTGCCTCGGCCGCTAGAGAATCTCCACACCACCACACCGAGCCGTGCACCGGGCCGGCCGCCGCGCTCGTCATCTTCATGCGGACACAAGAGGAGCTTTCCTCACATGAAGGCCAAGCCGATGACGGACCACAACGCCAAGCCGCATCGCTCGCCCGTTCCCGTTGCCGCCCGCAAGTTTCCGGCCGGTGCACCACTTCCCTGTCGCCGGACACCCCGAACGGACTGCGAGCCTTCTAAGTCTCGAACTACTACCGCTCGTCTCCGTCATCCGCTCCAAAATCCGTCTTCTTTTGCCCGTCGACTCGCCGTTGTTGCTAGCCGTTAGCCGGGGACCGAATCCGACGCATTGGTTGGAGTCCGGTCGTTTCGTCCCAAGCAAGCGTCAACACTCCTTCCTCATCGGCTCCACGCCGTTCACCATCTCGTTACCACGTCAGAGGTGAGATGCCTCATGCTCTTCTAATTCTGTTTTTGTGTTCAAGAGTGCTCATAACTAGCATGTTATCTCTGATCTCAAGCCGGCCACCACATGCCGCTGGTGCATGCAAACTTCAGTAGTTTAATTCCGGTTGATCTCTACTGCTTATAGTTTCCTATCATTTGCCATGCACTCGTAAGCTGAAGGCTACCAATGTTCTTAATTTGATCTATTGTCCATCGTCACCGTCGATCAGGGAAGCACAACATTCTATACATTGCTAGCAACATCAGACATGTTGAACAGTAGCATGCGGCTGATGGCGTGCATATGCTTGACGTCCCTGTAGACTAACCAGAATCAACAAACACGTATTGATTTATTCCCTTCATCCCTTGCATGATGTCATAAACACTTCTATTATCTCAACAATATTTATCCATGTTTGCATGCATGTGTTTGCCATAGCCTAGCACACGCCTAGAAAACAAGCAACACGTGCACTTCGCTTGAAGTCAGCATTTGGTCATGCTTATGGCATATATATATTGTTTTCCTTCAAGAGCCAATATCTTGTGTAAATATCTATTGAGCTAGTAATGAAAGCCATGTCTCTATCTACTCCTTGCTCCGTAAATCTCCCTTCCAATCTTCAGTTAATCATGATTAGATTCCTAATCTTTGTTTAATATATAGGTCTCACGTTTTAGCTCTGTTGAACCTCGTTCTTGTTGTGTTAGTTCCGTCTCGACATAAACAATGCGCTAGATATGATGTTCACCCTAAACTGTGTTTTGATAATTCACTCTACATTAAATGGACTAATCTTACTTAATGGTGTTTTCTAAATAGAATGTAATTAGAGTATATCTCGGTAAGTTTGGCAACCTTTAGTGATTTGGGCTTCCCCTTCCTTATAGTTGGATGAAGGAAAGTGTCGATTGTTAAGGTCAATACCAACGATCTGGTGCATGTATAGCTGCAGCCACATTTGAACAAACCACCAGGGGCCATTAACACAGGAGATCTTCTGGTTGGTGTGCATCAAGTAGGTGGTCTGATGAAGCATGTGGTATACACTTCCTAGGAGGTACTTTCCAAGAGGAATGAGATTACCAACAACCAAGTCTTCAGCCATTACAATATGGTTTAGGGTTAGCTCATTGGCTTTGCCGCAGAAGATGAATCTGCATAGCCACATGTTCAGAAAGGCCCTGTACTCAACTTCAGACAAAGGGCCATCAGACATATGTTTTTGGATATACATCTTATATCAGACTCTTGTTTTCACTCCTTTTTGCCTGGAGGAGCCTTTGTATTTATGAGGATACACGGATCCTGTGATATCAAGACCGGTTATCATATATACATCGGCCAAAGTGGGAGACATTGGTCCATGACCAAAAAGAAAACATTGACACCATTTGACCAAAAATGACAGGCTGCAATCAAAAGATTCTCATTTTTGGGTGTTTCGGCCAAGGATAATTCCAAACACTGGGCAATGCGAAGGCTGTCCCAATTGCTTGTTTTAGCGCTGTCATCATCAAGCATCCTCTTATACCAGTTTCTCCAACCTGCAATTGGGGGCAGGGGCCAGTCTTTGAAGGTATCTTGCCATTCATGGGGTTTCGACAAAGCTGCTTTGAAAGGGAGTCTCTGAGATTCGGCTTCAATGAACTCGAGAGGGTCAGAGGTTCCCACAGGCCCGAGGAAGTAGGATGGTGATTGGTCCACGATGGGAATCAAAATTTCGGCGGTTAGAGCCTATCAAGAACAAGAAAAGGCAAAAGAAAAATCTAAGATGGAATTCGAAAAAGTAATACCGAATGAGCCTTAGGGGGATGAGATTTACCTGAACAGCTTGGTCTTGGGCCGCCATTGAAGATTTGAGCTTGAGGAATTGATGAACTAGGGTTTGGATCTGAGCAAAGACTCCAACGGTTTGCAAGAGGAAAGAACGGGTGTTGAACAGATTTAGCTCGGATACGTTGAGCATTTATAGTCAATTCCGGAATAAAACCGCTTTTATCCCGTAATTGAAGGGGCATATGTTAACACCAAAAATTGGTACAGGAAAGGGACTGACTTGTGGGTCGAGTTTGGTAAGGAAGCGCCATTCGGCAGGAAGTTCTCCTCAAAGGATTCGGTAAAGGAACTTGCGGTCGGTAGTACGCCATCATTCGGCAGAAGGGTTGTTTGCGCTTGAAAAAGGAAGTTTTTGGGAATATGTGATGACGTGGCCCGGACATAAGGAAGGGACGAATTGATGACGGGTGCGAGATGGACATTGGTGCCGGGACATTAATTTAGGTATTAAATGTTGTACTCGTAGTCGATCAGGAGTCGTGTTAGGACAAGGGTATAAATATAAACCCTTGGTGTTTTTAATAGGGATCGAACAATTTCACAACAAAACCAACCCTGCGCTAACCTTCGAGTCCTTTAGTCGAGTCGTCGAGTTCTTCGAGAGGAGCCATCGATCCGTCGACCTCCGTAAGTACCGGCAACCTTGTATCATGTCTAGTATCATGCGGTGGATTTAGATCGTGATGCAAGTAGTCTTGTTACCATGCTTAGTATCATGAGGTGGATTCAAGCTTGGTTCAAGAGGGTTTCTTGTTACATCATGAGCCATGCGGTAGGCTAAGATCTAGCTTGGAGCTAGTTATCGGCTCTATTAGATTCGGCAAGATCTAATAGATTCATCAAGTTACCATGTGTTATTTTGAATTTTGCTTTATGTTTAATTCATCTAACACTCTTATTGCCCAATTTAGATTGAATAAATTCGGCTTTATCTTGTTTACGATCCATATAATGCGCGTTCAAATTCTTAACTCGATGTGGTGCATGGATCACATGCTTTTTAATAGCCGAAACTCAAATCAATCTAGATTGTCACGTGTTGCGGGTTCAAGCCTGTTGATCTTGCATAGATCTTGACAGAACCGGGTATCATGCGGTAGATGCAGGTTTTTGGATTGTCTTAGAGCTAGTCATTCGGTGGATTAGAATTCGATTCAATCTGATAGATTTATCATCCTTGGCAATGTTTGTTCCTTCTCCACGGAACCCGATTCGGCTGTACAACAGTATTCGGCAATTCTACCACGAGTGAAACGTGTTCATAAGTATGTTTTAAATAACGTATGCTTTTAGCCTTCCACGTTTAGATTGTATGATGCGGTGGATTGATCTAATCTCGGTTGGTGGTGTGGTTTCAAACAAGTCGTATCATGCGGTGGATTAACTTGTTTGGTGTCATGCTCGACGGGTTTGAAAGTACCTAGACACGCGGTAGACTAGTGCTTTTGGCCTATGTATGCTTGTTTACTTCAAATTTATAATCATGATTTCATCTTATTTATCTTATTTATCATCGAAAATCGGTCATGATCACGTGTGGGCAATGTTGTTTAAACAAAGACCAATCTTTTATCATGCTTACGTCATGCATTCGGCTACATCTTGTTTTCATGTTTTAGAGCTCCCGAATGATATTCAGATTGCTGACAGATAGCTTGTTGTAGCCATATGTCTTTCTACTTGGCTTTCTAGCCGTAAATACAAAACTGTCTGGTATCACCCGGCAAGTTCTAGGTTTTATCTAACTGCTTTTCATCCTTCGTCAGTTTTCAGGAAAATTGACTGGCACGCTTCGGATTCGGCACGTGTGTTAAGCCAGCTTTGTTCGACTTGCTGTGTGCTTGGCGTGAGGTGCTGATTTTACGTTAACACTAGGTTGACAGAATTTCACCTTCAACAGAGAGCTTGGGTACATTTGATAGTAACATGGAAAAGAGATTCTGCTAGCGCACCACAAGTCACGTAGTGATCCTCTCCCAATGTGCCTCCTCTTCAGTTCACCCTTTGTCGGCAAGGACTTGTGCAGTGCACGCCACCGGAAGATCCTGACTTTGGGTGGTACATTCAAGCGCCACAACGCTTTCCACCACCATGAATTACTAGATGAATCCGATGTACATTCCAGCCAATTTCTTCCTTCTGGTCCTGCTCGTCCTTCAGAATTCGGTAGCAATATCGGACTGAATACCACCCACTTCTTTCAAAAGCCCAGGCGTATAGGTCCTCTTGCATCCGTATGCCGGGTCTAACTTAATCTCTTCTGCATGACGCGGGAGAAAAGAGTCACGCACAAGCTGCTCATTCCAAGTTCTTGTTCACGACCCCCGGCCGGAACCAGGATAAATCTCTTGTCTTCAGTTGCTTAGCATCGACCATTAAGCGATAGACCTTGGTGCTTATTACTGGTTAGTGTCGGGACCACATTCCGCACCGACACCCGGTATATAAAGTTCATGTACGTGCTCCACATTCGCACCTCCCATTCTCATTAAGGGCTTCATAGAGCTCAAGCCCCCAATCCATTGATCTGCCCAAATGTTGACAGTATTGCCGGGAGCTATCCTCTTTATCAGGCCTTTCTGAAACGACCCGGATTTCCGCGAACGGAATCCCGAATCTTAGCACCTCGGTGGTAGTCCCAGGAGGGCTACCACGTGCAATCCCTGTCTCAGCGATTCCAAAATCCATACAGAAAGATAAAACAGTAAGGTAGAGTACAACATTTATTTTATTACAATAATCAGAGTACATCTCTTCGGCACATGCCGGGTACAAGTCCATCGGGACTGAATCAAACATAAATAAAACGTCTAGCAGCGGCTCCATGAAAGCGCGGGAAACTCCATATCCGCGAGCGGCTCAAGTGTAGGAAGAGCTCTAGTCCACCCAACCGTCGTTGTCGAAGTCGTAGTCCGGCTCTGCGTCAGAGTCACCAGGGTCTACCCGATAAGCGGGTAGGTCATGTCAGCTTCCCAACAAAGAGGAAAAAGCGGTGTATATTCTACTATGCATGAGATAACCCTATTCTGGCTGTAGAAAGCTTAAGCAAAGCAGCATTGCAACGTACAAGGTAAGCAGAATATAGCTAGGAGGTCCACACCTCGGGGAAGCTTCCGCTTCCGAGGTCCACACCTCAGGGGTCCACACCCCGCTCAAGGAATACCACACCAAAACACCGGATCTCAACCACGATCCAGAACCCAGCTCTCATCTGCGATGTGGGGCCCACCGGCTCCTATCCCCACATCTCAACGGCCGAAGCCGGGCTCACACCCTCGGGGGAGAGAAGAAGCACAAGAGAAGTGAATCTAGTCAGGTGAGAGATCGAAAGACTGTCCATAACCAGTGGACACGGACTATAGCTATAGGTTTAACACTGCGAGAGGTTGTACAACTGTACCCGCCCGAATAGGTCCGAACCGGCCGTCACCGTGTCCGACCCTACCATACGGGCGAAGTCCAAGTAAGTGGATAGTACCCTCCCGCGTCTCCGAGCCCGGCCCGGAGCCTCCGCGGCAAAGCTCATACTACCCGCGAGAGGTCCCTCGAAGCCGTGGAACCCTTCCCGGCCTCGCCGGGGCAAAGTCTACTAAGGAGGGAACGATCCCTCCCGACACGATCACACCGATCCTCCTACAGGAGGGGTGCTATCCACTACAAGTCTCACCCCGCACCCCCGCCCAATACAAGGCGGGCGGTCTGTACGAAAGTAGTCATTCGAAACAAGGTCAACTGACGATCGGTCCTTAAGGGGCCGAGAGCGAGCACTCAACATCTCCATCCCACACGACACGACCCTCGGGTAAGAGGCCAGATCGCATCTTCCCTCGGCGGCCGTTCACAAGTAACCAAGCGGCTCGCTCCCGCCAAAACACGGCAAGGAGGTACGCACCCGTAACGCACGCTAGAATCACACCGAGATATCCACATCTCGGTCAAGCCCGCAGTACCATCCATAATCAAGCAACAAAAGTATGGATAGTTGAGGTAAGGGACTAGCTAGGGGTCTGTAGCTAGTCCCGCAGGCAGTAGAGCAAGGAAACAGGATATATCAAAACATGAAGGCATGGCTAGTAAACGGGTTATGCAATTCATCAGATCAATGCATTAAAGTAAAGCACTAGCATCTATTTAACAACATGGGATCTATATGGTTGGGAGTGACATGACACCTTCGTTGCCGTTGAAGCAGTCGCTGTCTGGAGCAGTGTACTCGGGGTCCTCCACGTCCTCCTGGTCGAAGCTCGGGTGCCGCGGCACGAGATTCGACGCGAAAATAAGATAACGGTGCACATCTAAGCAATAACTCCAAATAAGAACCAATTTAGAAGATCCAAATGAACCCAAACTACCTACAATCGGCAAGGTTTCGCAAATACGGATTTATAGAAATTAGTTTTGTATTTTTCTGAGCTCTCTAGAATTTATTATGAATTTTTAAAGGTTAAATACATTTTCTGGAATTTTTAAACAGAAAAGAAAAGGGATTTTCAGAAAAAGCGCTGCTGACGTCAGCATGACGTCAGCGTTCCAGGGTTCGTGGGCCGATGATGGGCCGAAAGGTTTAGTGGGCCGAAAATGGCCCACTGGGCTCGGCCCAACTGGCCCAGATGAGGGAAGTCCTCTACTCCTCCCTGGATTCCTGGTCCAAGTCCCGTTCACGCGGTGGGCCTCCACGGCAGCCCAACGGGCCGGACGGCTCTTAAGGCCCGGTTAACACATGAGGCCCAGCGGCCTTTTACTCAACCGCGGCCAAAGGAAAAAGGGGGTCCGCCCCTCCCTACGCGCGCCGCCGCGCCCGGCGGCGACATCGCCGGCGCACGCCGGCGGCGGCGCGCGACCGTGCGGCCCCGGACACGGCGGCCGGGTGCGCTCTCGCCCTTCCTCTCCCCTCCGGACTCTCACGCACGCACGCACGACTCGAAGGTCGGCCCACGGCACGCCCGCCACGGCGCGCGGCGCGACATCGAGGCCCGGCGCGCGTGCATCTCCACGGTGCGGCCAAAGCCATGGCGCGCTGGGGTGCGGCCGGCTAGGGTTCAAGCGCACGATCACTGCAAAAACACGCCCTCGGCTCGAAGGCGGCTCGGCCACGACACGGGAACGCGACGTGGAACGCCTGTACGCGGAGCTCCGCTAGTGGCGAGGCCAAGGCCATGGCGCGCATGGGTGCGGCCGGCCGGTTCCCGCGCTCACCGGCACACTCGCAAGAAGACCCACGGCACGAAGGCCGGTTCATGGCAAGGTAACACACGCCACCGCGGCGGCTCGCCCAGAGACACGACGCGGCGGAAAGGACGCTCCCTGCACAACGGGGGCCGGCGGCGCGTCGCGCGTTTGGCGTAGAGCTCGACGGCGCGGCGCGGGGTGGTCCCCGGCCCTTCCCGCAAACTTGCCGGGACCCAACCTTGGCGAGAACACCGGGACGACGCGGCTTGGGGTAGCCACGGCCCCAGGCTCCCGCTAGCAAGACGCGACGCGGCATCGCCCATGGGGAGGCGGCGGCGCGACGCGCTCGGCCACTGGCGGCTTGAAGGCACGCCCTCACACAGAGACATGGCAAGGGGGCGGCACAGGGAGAAGGGTGAAGCCCACGGCGCTCACAGCGGGTCGGCGGTGTAGTCGAAGCCGGGTCGTGTACGTCGATGGCGTGGCGTAGCAGGCGCTCCCGGCGGTGCTCGATCCTCTGCTCCGGTCCGGCTCCTCCTCGGTCTCGTACGGCGCCCCCCCTCGTCCGGCTTCTCGCGAACTCGTTACTCCGCGGCGGCGACGCGCCGGCGGCGGCGCGGCTCACCAGCCTTCCCCGCTCCTCCTTCTCTTCTTCTACCTCCCTCCCTTCTGTTTCCCCTTCGGCGGCGGCTCTGGAAGGGGGCAAAACCCTAATGTGGGTTGGTGGCGGTGGTCCGCTGCCTCTTGCCTTTCTCCCGCTTTTGAACCCATGGCGCCGCCAAGTCAGGGCGAAATCCCAGGGCTGCCCCCCCGGCTTGGACCGCCCGGTGCCCGTGGCGGCGCCGGACGCTCTCTCTCACGCGACCGTGGACCATGGGGGGCAAGGCGCGGGGCGGAAGAGGCTTTTCCTCCCCCGGCCTTGGCTCGGTTCGCGCGCGGGCGCCCGGTCCCTCGGCGTGCGTGCGGGCCGGGGCGGCTCGGCCGCGCCCGCGCGCGCGCGAGCGGGTGCGATGGGGCCGGCGGCGGCGCGGTTGGGTGTCTTTGGCCGGGCTAGGCGGGTAGGTGAGAAGGGACGGGCGACACGCGGGGTCCACTGGCCAGCGACTAAAGGAGAGGGTGAAGCGGTGCGGGTTAATGGGCTGAAAGGGGTTGCGGGCTGGGCCGGCTGCCAAGCGAAGGAGGATGAAAGCGGCCCAGCACACATATTAGACATTTAGCAAAATAAACAGAAAAGCTTTTGATCTAGGGTTTGAATTAGAGTTTGAATTTGATTCCCATTCAAATTCAAACCTCACATATTTGAACTCCAAAAGAACCAGAGAAAAGCCAACTCACATATTTTACCATATTTTAAATATATGTTTTATAAATGGGATAATTTGGTAGAGAATTTAGAGAAGGGCTAGCAATTTGGTTCAAAAATTGATAGCACTCAAATTCAAGCAAAAAGTTTTAAATTTTCGCAAAATTTACACACCTAATTTCCTGGGTCGTTACACTTTCTTCAAAGCATCTCTGCCTCACAAAATAGCTCGCCATGTTTCTGAGCTTTTCTTTTTCTTGGTAGCAGAAATGAAGTCTCCATGCAGGTAATACTTCCCTTTTAAGACCTTTGCACACAAAGAGTTAGGTCGCATCATTAGGCGCCAGCCTTGTTTCCCCAAAAACGCTCGATTAAAGAGTGGCAAATCTCTAAACCCCATGCCTCCTTTAGCCTTTGATCTTGTCAATCTTGACCAGCGCTGCCAGTGAATCTTATGACTGTCAATTGAACTACCCCACTAGTAGTTAGAAATATAAGTCTTCATTGTTAGCAGTAAGCTCGACATGGTCGTGTCTTCGACTCTTCGTGTGTGTTAGCGCTGGCTAGCTCCGAGTATAGGTGTGCGTTGCATGCATGGGTGTGTGTCCCTGGTGGAGTTCATCTCAATCAGTTGGTTACAGGAATAAGTTGCAGGCATGGCTCCCGGAAGACTCGGCGAAAGGTAGTGCAAGGACGTGTGCATGAGCAGGACTGGCTCACAGACGTGTTATGGCCGCGTCGCAAGAGATGGAGCCGTAGTGCGCACGTAAGAACCGGTCGAGGTCCTCGACGCTGCGTGACCTGGGCTATAAGCCGGCATGTAATCACTGTGTTTTTTGTGCCATGTGAATGAGAAGCCAAGATTCGTCGGCTGCAGCGTTCGTCACCTGAAATTTCTTGCGTGCTTCCACTGTACATCGTCTTCTACCTCGGGTTGCCGGCGAGTGTGAGCGTTTGAGCAGGCGAGGCGAGGGGGAGCACCGGGAACATGTGTTCCCGGCCATTTCCAACATTTGGTATCAAGAGCTTGGTTGAGAAGAGGTCGGTGGTCGTCAGCCGGCCGGGCCAGCGGAGCCGCGAGCGCGGCACGACACACACATGTGGTGCGGCGCGAGTGCGCCACGCGCTAGTTAACGATGTGCGCACTGGCGGCGAGGCGAGGTGAGGTTGCTGGGTCGTGTGTCGTCCTGTGCATGGTCGGCCATGGTGCTCGACAACGGATCGTGTGTCGGTCTTGCCGGGCGTGATGTGCTTGACGTCGTGTGTCGCTGGAGCCGTAGATGGAGGTCTGTGGCGTCCATCCGTGCGGGAGGCCGCGTCGGTCAGGCGAGCAATGGCTCACGACGATGATTGAGCAGGTGCTGCGGAGGACAACCTCGCCGCGTGTGAGGCGGCGTCGTTCGGGTGAGCGGGTGCTGCGGAAGACGGCGTGTGTCGCCAAGATGGTCGTGGTTTGCATTTGTGTTGGAGGCATGGCGTGTGTATGCGTTCAGTCAAGTTCCGATGTTTTCGATCGAGCTCAGGCCAGCAAGAGTGTTGCGGTGGGCTCGGTCTGTGCCAAGAGAGGCGTGTGTGGTGCTGATCCGTTGGTGTGTGGCCGCGTCGTATCAGGAGGCTGTAGCGGCGGCCGTGGTGACGTCGACGACTGTGATACATGGGTACCCCTGGGTCCCCACTGACCAGGCTCACGGCCGTCCCCGACAAGTGGGTCGGGCCTACCAGAAGACCACCGACCTGTCAGTAGACCTGCACGACCTGACATGTAGACCCGAAGACAAGAAGATAGCTTGGCATAGAAGGCAACAACGACGAATTTGAGTGCGAGGTAGACATTGGCCCAATTCCAGCTCGAGAATAGGCCGACATGGGCTGACCGGCAACACCGAGCGTTGGATTTAATTTCTGCTGAATGGGCAAGGACAAAGCCCATGAAAAGCCCCATGAACGGCAGCAGTTTTATACTGAATTCTTTTTTCCTACATGATTTTTGTGTATACAATAATAATCTTTAGATCTTCTTTTCAACCCTAGACTCCTCTCTCCACCAGCTGCCACCGCCACCCCTACCGCGAAGAAGAACAAAAAAAACCAAATACACCTTCAAAATGTTGGTTTTGTTTTGGAAAATTAATATTGAATCCATCTGGTTGATATGTTGAAGTAGGGAAGAAAAAATATTAAATGTAGAACTTATTCTTACAAAGTGTTGAACTATACTTTTCAAAATGTCAAAACTTTTTTGTTGTAATGTTGTTTTATATTTCTACGGTTTTAATGGGCTTTAAAGCCTGTTGTTAGGTGTGCGCCGCCGTCCCCTCCCCCACTACACTAGAGAATCAGACATTTGTCCCTGGTCCGATTTTTTTCATTTGTACCTGGTCCGATAGTTGGTGGCTCCGTCCGGTACAAATGTGCCATACCCACACTTGTACCGGGTGGGGATACGCCTCAGTACAAATGTGGCGACATTTGTACTTGTGAGACATGGGTACCCCTGGGTCCCCACTGACCAGGCTCAGGCCGTCCCCGACAAGTGGGTCCGGCCCACCAGAAAACCAATCGACCTGACAGTGGGCACAACATACCTAATCTGTGGCCAACATGACCCCCTGAAGACCTTCTAGAAGATTCCCCAAATGACCTTATCCGATTCATTCAGGTAACTTAGCGTGCAAGACAAGGCAGAAGACGTTGACCGTGCCGCCAATCAGTCCGAAGATCACGAGATTATGTTGTAACTTACCTTAGATTGGTTTCCATGTTGTAATCGATCTGGACTCTAGGTCCACCGACCTTGTCTGTCAGCCAATATAAGGCGGGCAAGGGTGTTCCCCTGAGAATAAGTCGCCCAAGTCGCAATCCATCCAAAGCAGTACAATCAAGAACTGGACGTAGGGTTTTACTCTCCGAAGGCCCGAACCAGTATAAAATCGCCTTGTCCCTTGTGTCTCGCTGTGATTTCCGTGTGCTACACTAGCATAACCATCACGTTCTTAGCTCCTGATCTCCCCGTCGAACAAATAAATCACATATTAACCCCCCTTTGGACCGCTCAGACCTGAACCTCTGACAGTATCGGGCAAAGCAACAAACCGGTATAGATGAAAAAAACACCCCACCGTTGCCTGTCGCCTCTCTCTCTCACTCTCCAACACTTAGAAAGTATCACCCTTGAGCTCCCACTCTGCCTCTCTCATTCTTCTCCGTTCTTTTCGTATCGTCTCTCTTCCCTATCTTCAGGTGTTGGCTGGAAGCACCGGTGACCGGCACTGCCTGGAGGGCGTGGCCGGCCCCGACGGTGCGCGACCACGAGGCCCCGGCGGGCACTACCCGGAGGGCACGGTCGGCCCCGACGGCGCACGGCCTCGGCCCGGAGGCTCGCGGCGGCGCGGCGGCCCGCCGGCGCGGCCTTGGCACCTGCGGCAGGGAGGGGCTTCGGGCGCACAACGACGAGGTGGCACAGGCTAGGGTTCCTCGATCTTCTTCCCCTTTCCTCAGTAGACTTTGCACATATTATTGATGTGGTGTTTTTTGGAATTCTTTGATGTATTTTGTGATTTTTGTTGTATGAATTGTGATTGGGAATGTATGATGACTCTGGATTTATGTGACTGTGATGAATAGATGATTGAGAATATGCATATGTGATTGTGAAACTATATATGTGAATATGAGATATTGAGATGAGATGAGAAGAGAAGAGAAGAGAAAAGAAAAGAAGAAAAGAAAAGAAAGAAAAGAAAACGAGAGGAAGGAAAGGGGCGCACGGGGCAAATAAGATTAGTACAGGGGCTTCTCACCATTGGTACCGGCACGGGTATCTCACCCGGTACAAATGTGCCTCCTCATTTGTACCGGTTCAATACCCGGTACAAACGAGGGTTATAAACCGGTACAAATGAGTGTTTTTTTAGTAGTGCTCCTTCATCGGAAGTTTATGCCGCCCTCCCCTCGCCAGAGGTGCGCGTCGTCCCTCCCTCCCTCTGTTGACGGGCTGACTAGCCGCACCTCGCTGCCCTTACGGCTGTTCGGTTGGTGGTGGCCGATGGCCGGTGGCTTGGTTTGTTCCGAGAGAAAGTCTTCCGCCGGGCCGGTTGCGGGCGGTTGCTTGTGGCTGCCGGTTCGTTACGAGAGAAAAAGATCGCTGGCTGGTGGCCGATAAGCCGAGCGAACAGGGCGTTAGTCTCCCGTTGCCGAAGGTCCGTGGCGTCTTCCCCTCCCTCCGCCCGGCGGGCTGGCTAGCTGCGCTGCCCTCCCCTGTCTCCATGGACCATGGTCCATAGGTGCAGCAGGAGCTTAGATGCTGTCCATTCATGGCTGAACAGAGGTGGGAACGGGAGAGAGAGGACATGTCAGTAAATTCTATTTTTTTTCATTATGCACATCTAAACGTGAATTGGATTTAGACAGCTTCCTACAATTTCAAAGGGCAATACAATGACCATCCAAACAATAGAATTTGAATTGCCCTCAATTAACTATCTTGGTTGATTTGGCATTATTGGACCTAATTTAATGGCACACCCTCCAATGCCAACATCCAAATGAAGTATTTAATAGTTATGAATTTTTTGATGAGAAGAAAATATTTAATGGTGATCTACACTAAGACAGAGCTAACTCTACTACACAAGCTGAGTCGATTTTTCTGTGACTAATAACATGTCTTTGGGAGTACATATACTGTATTTTTTTGGGAGTACATATATTTAGGTGCATATTTCGATGCTCGTATCTGAAAAGGTCATAATGACTAGTAATTGCGATGGAGTAGTAGTTAACAACAACGTCAAGAGATATGGATTATACAGTTTCTTATTAAATCACGTTACACGTACAAAGAAATAATAGATCGACGGAAATAAACACATACAACAATAGCAGCACAGTCGAACACTACTACACACACCTCATACATATATATTCCATGGCTCTCATCTCTCTCATTCGTTAATTAACTAGCTTCCATGAGCAGTTAATTACCGGTAATTAGTACTCGCCATCGTTGCTCATGACCAGCTGCAAGTCGCGTGCGAATATTTAAAGCGTATTATATGTGCATGCATGGGCCATGCACACGCTGCCGTCTAGGCCACCCCGACGGCGGGGCTTTGGCGGCTGACGAAGACGTCGACCACGTCCCTGTTCGGCCCCGCTGCCATCGACGTCGCCGCCGCCACTTCAGCGGCGCAGGTCCTGGTGGGAAGCCCCATCTCGCGCACCGGGTGCACGCCGGAGCTCCGCTCGGGGAGGGCCGGGCTGAGCTTGGCGATGTTGACGAGCACGTGCTCGTCGGCGGCGGCCGTCGTCGGCAGCTTGCCGTCGGCGTCCTTGCCGCCGGCGACCACCGGCGTCTTGTTCATGTAGAACACGTAGAGGACCATCTGCACCACGCCGAAGGTGAACCCGAGGACGTTCGGCAGCTGCATGCGCAGAGTAGAGATCAGAATTAAGTTTTTAGTCGATCAGTATCAGTGGTAAGACGCATCGGACATCGTTAACTCACCAAATCAATCGACTAATTAAACAAAGAGTCAAAGACTAACTAAAAACTTACCGCGACGTATTTGTCCTTGATGAGGAGGCCGTAGAGGAACCAGACGACGGCGCTGAGGGTGAGCGAGAGCGAGAGGGAGAAGGGCATGTACTCGACGCTCCTGGTCTGGATGACACGCTTGATGATGCTGAGCGGCGCGACGAAGACGCTGACGGAGAAGGCGACGCAGATCCACCCGAGGGTGACGACGCGCTTGTCGCCGTGGAAGAGGAGGAGGGTGAAGAGCATGATGGCGCCGAAGAAGCCGACGTTGAGGCCCAGCATGATCTTGGCGGTGAAGAGCCTGGCCTTCTTGTCCGCGTACACGAAGTAGAGGATCACGTAGACGCTCTCGATGACGCAGCCGGCGACGTTGATGGTGACGAGCAGGATCTCGTTGGACTTGATCATCGCGTAGAAGATCCACAGCATCGCGCTGAAGAGAGCCACCACGTAGGGGACAGACTGGAAACCCTGCGTCGACTTGCTCTTGTAGATGCGGTAGAACGTCGGGCTGTACATGCAAAGATACAAAGTGTATAGTATATGGTTAATTTCAAAGCATCATGAATTTTGGAAGCGTATAGTAATGTTAAGCTAACATATACTATGCGAAACTAGAATTTAATGAGGCATGCACTTACATTGGGGCCAGGAAGGTCATGAAGGAGATGACGTTGCCTGCAGCACACAAAATAAAGGGCGCCAAGGATCAGATGTTTGCAAAAATTAAAGTTGGCAAAGAGACCCCCAAAGCTGGGGATAAGATGTGATGAGGTGACACGTTACATCTGCGGTCTAATTTGCCTTCTTTTGCGAGCAAAGGTTGCCGAGACTTTATTTTAGTTATTTTAAATTCATAAGCGAGCTCTTTTGTGTTATGGTGCACTGTGACGTCATCTCGGCTGCGCAGTAACAGCAGTGCGGCCTGACTACGTACGTCACCCAAGCGGCAAGGATAGATGCTTCAAAAGGACTGATTTCTAGCTCGACATGTAGTGCATATGCATGATAAGAAATGTATGTATAGGCTAACAAAAGCATCGATCAATCATGACAAATTAAAGGTGATAAAAATCTGTTGATCTATGCTAGATTAATGTGGCGCCACTGGCACTTGTGACCATAATCAGTTTATGACCACATGCATATGAAGCCTCTCTTTTTTGGGAAATTTTTTTGAAGCCGCACAAGCTCGATCGACTAGGTATAATTTGATCCAATGATATCACTGGATCGGAGTGCAACTCCCACTAATAAGTAACCTCTGCATGTAGCGACTACGCGCATAACAGAACTGAAAGTATGAGTAATTCGTGGGCTCTTGCAACTCTTGTTTGTGAAAGGGGTATTATTTACCTAGGAGGCCGAATGCGAATGCCCAGGGATGCTGCAGTGAAAAGCCAGCCATTGTGATACAAGAGGATCTAAAAAATAATATGTACTGCGTGCGAGAGCTCCAACACAAGCTATACAACTGACTGAACAGCTAGCTGCTGGAATTAATATATGGTGGTGAGCTTTGGAACTACTTCTCTTCCTCTCTAACCCTTTGGCCCCTGCAAGAGGGAAGTCCGGAAGGGAGAGTTCAGAGGAGTTGTTTCTCTGTGTTGGCTGAAACTCTTGCAATGATAGGCAGACTGGGGAGGGCTTTATATAGCCACAAGGCGGTGTGCATGCTTTCCAGTCACACATATGTAACAAGTTTTTTAGTGATGGAATAATTATGGGGAGATCTTTTTCCGTAGCTTTATTACAGGATATGTGTCTAGCCATGTATAACTAGAATATACAAATTTTCATATGCAATGGAGATAATTCTGTCAATTCCAAAAAGCAGGAGCTTTTTGCCTGCTGCTTTGTTCAATAATACATGGGCCAGTGCCAGAGTTGTACACTCCAAATTGGTGTGCACTGCCCGGGGATCTCTCCAATCTGCTTTGGACTCTCTTTGTAGTGGTATAAGAGCCGCCGCAAAACATGGCAAATCGTATGAGATCTCCCCAACTACGGGACTCGCGACACAGCTCTACACAATTCAGTTACGATTTTACTCCTAAGTAGTATATCCTATGATTCAACAAATATGATTATTATATATACTATTTAATTCGGGAAATTGTATAAACAAAAAATAAGTTATTCTAACCACTTCGTCAACATTTTGACGAATTAAGATATTATGTATAAATTATTTCTAGAAAACAGGTTCAGTGACTACAAACTTATTCACCACAGAATTATCTACAACTTCAAAAAAAAACTCCTTTTGTTTTGAATTCAGTGTTAAATAAAAGTATCTTGTATGTACTAATATACATCGTAGTTTGCACAAAACTTGAGTTCATCCCTGTGTCGGCACCCATCAATTTTGGAATGTCGTCTTCACTTCTTTAATCCTCCTTTCCTCACATCTATACGGTTAGTGGACATATATATAGCTTTAATTTCCACCAGCTTTTCTTTTTGTATATATATATATATCGCTTGGTTTCCAATCAACTCAATGATTAGAACACTAATCACAGCTTTTGTACGCGTTCTTAACAAATTAAGAGATCCATGTGCACCTAATTAACATCAGAGCAGAACACAACGTCCTCGTTATTGCTTACACAGTTACTTGTAAACGAAATCACACCATGCATCTTCTTTCCTATTGTAATAAATCTAGGTAAATATAGATGTGTTTACTTAAGCATTTTTCCTCACCATCTTTTCTCGTATTGTAACAAATAAATCTAGGTAAATATAGATGTGTCTCCTATTATCCATTGCTCACAAGAAAGTACCAGCAAAAAAGCAAGTTTATTGAAGAATACATTAATATCTGTTGATTGTAGCCCCACGTATTGTGGTAGTATATGGCCAAAGTGGTACCTTAAAGTCCTAGCAGTGTATAGTTTCATGGTAACCTCTGATGAACAACAGGAGACGACGACAGTGTGTTTGACTCCAAGTCCGAATATTGGAGGCAAACCAAAGTGATTGATTAAAAATGGGCCTTGAGGTAGAAAAGGATGGCTTGAATAAATGGTTCTCTCAAAGCTGACCTTCATGTGATCTGAACCACCGAAATCTGATCTCCTTTATTTGGCAGTTGGCACGCATATACATCATGGTAATGTGTGTTGTTTTGCAACTTTCCATACGTGTGCTTCCCATTTGACACGAGTCGTGACCAAGGGATTGAATGATTGACGACCCTGCACGTAATATCTCTCCACACACTGTACCCTTTAATTTGGCTAATAGTTCTTCTTAAGTTGCACATGTCTTAATTATTCATTTTGTGTGGGTCAAAAGTGAATACAAATTCTTCTGGGAGTTTTCAGGTAATTAAAAACATATATGTTACAAAATGCTGCAGCCTGTTCGTTTGGCTGGTGGTTGGTGCTGATTTGTTACGAGAGAAAAGATCTTGTCGGTTGGTTCTTGGTCATTTGGTTTGTTCTGAGAGAAAAGAACTCCTGGCTGGTGACTGATAAGCCAAACGAACAGGGCTACAAGAAAAGTGTACGAAGAATGATAGAAAAAAGGTTTATCGAAGATATTACACAATAGTAGGTTACCTACTAATAACCATGCATAGCGAAATGAATGGGGAAGTGGCAGGCTTTTACTTCACAGTATGGATGATGCCTTTTCCATGCTTAAGGTTTCAATTTTTGTTGTTAGCAACTGAGTTTATGTAGTAGAACCTCTTTTAATCTTTGAAGATTTCATTTCCTCAAGCTAGCCAAAATTTACCATTAATTTCATACAAATTTCTTAGTTTTGTTTTCAGAATTAAAAAAGGGCGGTCTAGTGCAAGTGGTAGTGCTTGCCGCCTGTGAACCGAGAGGTGACATGTTCGAGCGGTGGTCTCTACACATTGCACGATGTGTGGGAAAAACCTCTCGCTAGTACCTCCCCCAGACCCCGCATAGTGCGGGAGACTATGACACTGGGTACGTCCTTCTTTTTTGTTTTCAGAATTAAGGTTCTTACTCTTGCCTGGAAAATGGTTATTTTCAATTAAATTTATATTAATGAGAGCTAGGTTTTGATGCCGAGCTAGCTTGGCTTGGTCTGGCTTGCTAGTCTAAAGAGTCGGCTCGGCTTGACTTGTTAACAAAACGAGAAAAAAGATGTCTCTATTTAGCTCATTAGTAGCTCGAGCCAGCTTGCTAGGCTCGCGAGCTGAATGTTAATTTAGAATTAACATCTCAACATATCTAAAATATTTTAAAAATTTCATGGTGCATCGGGAATGTCTATGTTCATCATGTAAATTTAGACTCGACTTGGTTTTAAGGGTTTGGCTTGGCTCCTATGTTGAACCCTTTAGCATTTTTGCTCATGTGGCTCACGAGTTTTCTCAAGCTAGTTTGTTAAAAAAAATAAGCAAAAAATAGTTGCTTGGCTCAACACAAAGTTGATTGAGGCGAGCCGAGCTGAGCCGAGCTGCAAATCTGTCGAGCCAGCTCACGAGTTTCTGGTTCAGGGTCCAGCCATAATGGGAACCATGTGAAGTTCTTTTATGTCGTCTATACATAAAAACCCTAGGTATAGACCCTTATGTTATGGCGTATGTGGACCCAAAACGAGGTCACGCTAACCGCAAATGCTGCATCCAACTATCATTATTCCCCTTTTTCCAAAGATGGACAAATATATTACTACGACCATGCAATTTTTAAACAACACATGCAGTCAAAAAGGCTATATATACATAGACTAACATACACCGTCCAAGTTCGTGTATGGTTGAGATGGCTCGTCCTTATAGCTTGTAAGTGGTCAAACAAGCATTGCATGCCAAAGCCTACAAATCTTTTCTTCTTTTTCTGGTTATAATCAATTGTACAATGATGCTTCTATGCATGTATAGATTCACTATTTAGGTTGATTATTAGGAGTAATCATCCCAAAGGATCTTCCGTTCAAAAGCAAAAGGAGCCCTGCCTGCTTAATTCACCATTCAAGGGGTTCTCCAGCAGCTGTGGCTTCTCAAGCAGATTCTTCTGATGCTGACAGGGGGCGAATATTCTGGTTGAGCGGCGATCATACCTCGCCACATGCTCACAGAAAAAGGAACCTTTTGTCTCTCGAGTTCACCACCGTTCTTTAGCATCTGTTATTAATTATTTCTCAGCAAGTTGTTTTTATAGTGATCTGAGTACTAACTATACATTCACGAAACTCTACATATCGACACTACATTCTATGCATTTAACCAACATTTTATCAGAGGAAGGGTTTTGCAGGGTACATGCATGTGTTGCGGTACTGTACATGTTTCTGCATCACAACAGAATCTTTAGAGTTATTTTTTAGAAAAGAGATTTTTCCTTACAAATTCTCCATGAGCGGTCACATTCACTACTACTATGTTTCTCCCATCCGGACCACGATCTTGTGCGCATTAATTTAGATAAGAACTATTTATTGTTTTAATCTATGTGACGTGAACTTGAGAATCTTTAAATTTCTTTACTCATCTTATTGGTCTTTTGCTCTTTCACACTTTTCTTTTGCAAACATTTGAACTTTCAGTGGCTATCATGCATAGACTAATAACCAAAAGGCTGACTCCACTTTTCCTCGGAAAAAAAAGAAGGCCCTACTGAGTATCTCAATAATGGTGTAATTAATCTGAAAAGGCAAATAAGTTGCATGATATAGAGAGAGAATGTCGTCTATTCCAAGGTTTCAAGTGCTTACGGTAGGTGCAGGCTAAGCACACCTAAGAAAAATAGTGGATCTTTTAAGAATGATTCGATCATAAACCGACAATTCGGTAAGAATATAAAAACATAAACACTGGCTATAGATTTTATTTGAGAGACCTGAAACAAAGCTTTTGTACAGGAAAAATATTTATGTTCAGCCATTCACGGTGCCATATCTCCATTGGAGCTATATCTGTTTCGTGTGACAATACATATACTGTAGCATCCTTTTAGTGATTAGTTTTTTAAACTACTAACTAGAGACAAAAAAACATAGTATGATATGATGATATACAAATGGAATGAACTCTGTCCCAAGTTAGTTTGTATGTAATATATAAAATTAAAGACATGTTGCACATATAGTACGTGCATGAATGATTGGTTAATGATATTTTTGTTAAATTCTAGAAAATGGTGCTCCTTGCTCCCAAAAAAGTTTTTTAATAAAATTTGCACAAAAAAGGCTTAACAGTCAGACAGTACACATGTTAATAACTAGCACTAATTTAAATTTCACAGTTGAATGTGCAGATGCACCTGAAACTTCCAATTCAATTGATGCATGCATGAGCCACTAAACGCCCAATCAACTAATGTATCAGTTTGTCAAAAAAGAAACTATATATGTATCTTCCCCATATAGCTACAAAATTGGCACCTCCCTTTTTATTTAATTTTCCTGGTGTCAAAGTGACTCCTAAACAATAATTTATTAGTTCAATCTGTCGCTGGGTGATGAAAATCAGGAACTTCACTTCTTAATGACATTATTCGTTTTTATTTCTTGTTATAAAGGTCACATAATAAGTTATTATTTTACTAATGATGATCTAATTACTTCTAGTTCTAGGTCCTTGTACTCCAAACATATTATAATATACTCCCTCCATACTCATAAAACATGTCGTTTAGGACAGCGACACAGTCTCCAAAACGTAACTTTGACTTCTTATTTTTATAAAAGTATTTGTTTAAACTAATATAACTATACTTTTATGAAAGTATTTTGCAAGACAAATCTATTCATGTAGTTTTCACATTTTCAAACTCATCAACTTAAAAGTTATTCATGGTTTATATTGCTAATGTTTGACTGAAACCTTGTCCAAAACGACATGTTTTATGAGTATGGAGGGAGTACGTCATGAAGAATAGAATGTGACAAATATCATTACAACTTAAAACACCAATAATTCTGTATATCAAAAGAGAAGAATTCAGTCAAATAAATAAAAGGAGAAAAATACCATTAGTGTCCTTTATAAGGAGTGAAGTGACCTTACCCTTTTTTCCTAAGTGTAACATGATTTTCTAATTTTATAGTTAATAAACTAATAAAAATTAGGGATTTATACAGACTACATACGAACTTTGATGAGTAAATTAATTTTTTTTCCTTATTGGAATAATTAAGAACACACAGCCTTGTATTCCTAACACTTATTTATGGGTACCTAACCATTTTAGCAGTCCTTAGCATTTATCTCGTGGTGTTTTAGATACATTATTTTGTCTTTCCGAACAGTTTTGATAAATTGTCAACTAGGTCATTTCCATCAAACCTACTACTAACAGTTATAGTAGAGAACTAATTAACATAAAACTACAAACTTCCAGACATGTAGTGAATCTTTGTCATACTTACTCCTAAAAGAAAAGTGAAATATATAAGGGACAATTCACACTTCTTGCATATAGTGGCCAGTATGCATGTATGGTATGGTCCAGCATTACTTTGCATGACAAGCCAGAATTCTAGAAAACACATGAAAAAGCCGGCACAAACACGACAATACACTTATTCATCTCAAGGACACCTCAGGGGCTTTTCTTCACAAAAGGGAAAAAAAAGGCAAAAAGACTCCTCTCATCAGGTGATGTAGGGCTATTTGTTTTAGGGAAAGCTTGTCCAATGTCTCATCGAAACGCTAGTCTATCCATTTGTATGATTGCTAATTCTTTTATGCAGCTATTGAATATGCCAAATCCAGAGATGATGTCTCAACTCGTATCGGAAGAATATAATGTCACTGGTATATATAACTGTAATATCCATAATTAGATCATTCACGAAATAATTATTATAATAACAACAAATAGAAAAGAACGTGTTCAACATAACTACTGAAGTGTGGCAAGCTATCATATTTAGTTTTAGATACCAAGGCCAACGTTTTAGAACTAGTCATCTTGACACACCACCCTCTCCTCATCTTGTGTCCAAAAACAAAAATCCAATATCTACTTAAATGACTTACACAAATATCTGAAAATGCTAAGATGGAAATGCGAAGAGCAAAGTATGTTTTAGCCGAGAATGTAGCATGTGTACAAATCACGTAGGTCACTAGTTTTGCATCTGTAGTAGCATAGCTCTTTGGAAATAAGTAGACCATTCTGAAAAGAATAGCAATAAATAGAAAATAATGTTTTCAACATATAGCTGCTGAAGTGCCAAGCTAGCATACATAGTACGTTTTGGATCATAAGGCTAACGTTTAAGATCTTGTCATCTTGACACACCACCCCCTCCTCATCTTGTCCAAAAGCAATAATCATCTATATCTACTTAAACACCCGTCTTACCCACATTTCTAAAAACATGTTATAAATGAACTATTCAGGTAGCTAGACCTCACAGGAAATGTTTAGCGCAAAGTTTTAGCATATAAAAATTACGTAGGTCATTATTTACGTAGCTGTAGCATTGCTCTTTCGGAAAAAAAATGCAAAGCTGCCCCACACGCAATTGCGCATGTTTAAGCGCATACCCGTTACTTATAATTGCGCTAAATGACCAACACGTTCCACGTGACATTTCTACACATTCCAAACCCTGAACATACAAATTGAAGAAAAGGACGGAGGTATATATGCAGTCAGCATCAAACAATGATATATGAACAACATTACTCGATCGATCGATCTGTGCATGAGTGATGTCACAGCTAGCCACGTCCTCATGGAAATCGTACGTCGTTGCGTCTTTTAGAGGAGCCACCTTTGGCTTGGTGGGCTGGGCATGTATGGGCCCTGGGATCGCCAGATCATCGCCCAAGCTGACATCATCCCAACCTTCTGTTGTCCCCTTAGGCACGCACTGATGCTGCACAAGCACAAGGATGGAGATAAGAATTGTCTTCGTCACAACTAAATTAAAGCAGCTAGCGGTGTTATCGGTATCCTTTTGCTGTTCTGTTCCCTGTTAGTAACTTTATCACTCTTATCTGTAAGTAGCTCCTATGATTAATAGTCCAGGTCAATGAAGAGATGCCATGCATTATTTGCATTGGGACAATACATATATACGTAGTACACAGGTGACGTATTATCTGGCCACACAAGTGTAAGGCTCAGGCCACGCGTTTCCTTTTGCCTTTTCCGGTATCGATTAGGCAAGAAAAGAAGGGTGTCCCGATCAAAATAATTGCTGGGAGGCTTTTCTGAGATTGTGTCATCGCCAACAGTTGAAGCCCTTTGCATGAATGACAGCTTCCATTATATATGTGGATGTGCGCATACAATGCATGGCTCGCTGCTATGTAGCTATGGCTTTGGATGCAGCTACTTGTGCTTGCTATCTTTTTGCCACATGGACTTATCTGCATGGATATGCATTCCAATCACTTGGCACTCTGGAGGCCCTATCTGGGAGGGGGAGGAGGATTAGATCTCAGGGAGCATCCATGTTGGAGGCCCTATCTGGGATGGAGATGGACGGGACGGAGGGAGCAGCTAGCAGGATATGTAATAATGTAAAGGCACACTGGCTCATCCGTGTGATCAGAATTAATGCAAAAATAAGTTAACGGATGCGCAACAGTGTGGATTGTAGGGTATAGGACTGAGTGGTGTTAATTCATTCTTAATCCAAATCTAGTTATATGATGATGATGTCCTTGTGTTTGTTAAAACATTTTCCATATATACAATAAATTTGGTAGTGAAAACAATAAATTTGGGACTAGTTGTGAACCATGGTTCCTCTGGGCACACAAGGCAATGTGTAGATTTGTAAAACACTTTACAGTTAATTTGTGCAGAAAAATTCCATATAAAGAAATACGTACATTATTGGTCAGAAGATTGTATCTTATCAGACTACTAGAGGTTACACCATCACCCAAACGAATAAGAAGCTAAGTGCAATCATGTGTCATATTAATAAATTAGTTCTTTTCCTGTTAAAAAATAGTTCTTTTGCAGCTGATCGTGTCTCTCTGTTGCAGCCATCCAAGCTCGCACTCGCTGCATGAAGATGACATAGAAGAATCAATAATAATCCAGTCTTCTATCTGGATCGATGAGTGATTGTATTAGTGCTAGTGAGACAATGGGTGGCCCGCGAACAAGATTATCTTTTCCTCTAAAGAAACACCATTTCAGATAGTGCAATATCTTTACCGTACCACTCACTAATTAAGAGGGACCAAATGATATTAGTGGGAGGTATCTTTATTTGCATCACTACACTCGCTAGCTACCTGCTATAATATCTGTGTACAACAAAAGTTGTTTAGACATCAAAAAATATTTAGTCCAGCATGTCAACTGAGAATAGAAGGACCCATCTGTCAACGCGTATACATGTGGCTTGCAAAAAATGATTGGAATTATGGAATTTCCTTATAAGTAAATAGCTCTGTTCTGTTTGAATATACCTCCTCAATCCCAAATTACCAGTTGTTTGAGCTTTTCTAGATACATTCGTCTTGTTGCACCTAGATATATACTTTATGTCTAAAGCGAACATGGCCCCATATGCCATTAGTTCGAGTTTGATTTTGGTGATTCATGACAACATGATCATTGGGACTAACCATATTGTTTAGCATGTCTTTGTAGGCATTTCTAGGTCCCAAGGATGCAAGAAAAACACATGCCAAAAAGAGAGAATCAAGGGTCAAAACCGAGCAAGAAAAGGAAAAGAAAAGACACCGTCGGATGAACCGACGGTCCCTCAATTACAAGTGTCGGTGCAATCATTGGACGAGTTGGTACACAGGGTGAAACCCTAGGTACCGTCGGATGAACCGACGGTCCACTTTTTAGTAGCGTCGGACGAGTTGCAGAGGAAAAGCAGCGAAGACAGTAGCACCAGATGATCCGACGGTCTGAGTGGGGACACCGTCGGTCTATCCGACGCTCAGTTTGAATCAAGACAGAGACGCGCCAAGACGAAGCCTTCAGCACCGGATGATCCGACGCCTTGGTCAAGGTGAAGCGTCGGTCTATCCGACGGTTGCGTGGAAGCTAACAGAGGCGACTTGGACGTGGGGTCTTCAGAACCGGATGATCCGATGCACCGTCGGTGCATAGCGTCGGAGCAGTTGTGTCAGAGAAGTCATGTGCGGTGGAGGCAACGGCTAGTAGCACCGGATGAACCGACGCCCGGAAAAAGATAGCGTCGGATCATCCGACGGTACTACTTTCAGGAGCTTTTAGCCAACGGCTAGTTTGATGCCTTGGGCTATTTATACCTCCTCCACCCGCCCATTTGAGGTTGCTGGATTGTGTGGAAGTGCAGAGGAGTTCAAGACACCTAGAAGATCATATCCAATCCATCCAAGTGCTTAATTGCTCATCCTTGGACTTGCATATGCTTTGTGTATGTGCTTAGTGCTAGGCTTAGCTTAGAGCTGAGGGAGTGCAAGGTTGCTCCAACCTTGTGAGGTGATTCTTGAGTGAATCAAGTTGTACAAGGTTCGCCGGAAGCCTTGGGGCCTAAGTGGCTCACCGGCAATCATCATCGACCCTCCGGCTTGGTGTGGAGCGGCGAGGACACTTTGTGCGGGGGACGTGGAGACCCCCTTCCTTGGTGGAGAAGCTCCTTAGTGGAGGCGGTATCAAGGTGACCAAGGGAGCTTGGCAAGTGCCTAAGTGGCTAGCCTTTGTGGCGAGTCAAGTGGTGCTCTTGGGAGAGACTTGGTGACCGGGAAGCAATACTCTTGTGTGAGTGCTTCAACAACATGGACTAGGGGTGGCTTAGTGCCTACCGATACCATGGGATAAATCTCGTGTCAAGAGTTTGCTTGCTCTCATCCCCTTTACGTTTCTACATTTACTCTATTGCAATATTTGCTTGCCTTTACTTTCCTAGAGTAGTATCATGCTAGGATTGGCTATAGGTTGCAAACCTTGTTTTGGGATGGGAGTTTCACACTAGAACAACCCTAGTTGCACATCTAGATAGCATGTTCTAGTTTATCTTTGTGCAAATTTAGTGAAGCCATAGGTTAAGGTTTTAAGTTGCCTAATTCACCCCCTCCCCCTCTTAGGCTAACGAGCATCCGATTCCTTACAAGTGGTATCAGAGCCGGGACTCACTTCCTTCACAAGGAAACACCAATTCGATTGGTAAATTGTGAAAACCGGCTCATTGGAACGGTTAGGCTTCACCGCCTAGTGAGTTGCTCTATAGAGGAATGAAAGGGGTGGATACCTTAGGTTTGGCTCCACATTTCAATGGCACGGGCTATCCTCGGTGGAAGGTTCTCATGGAGGCCTATCTCCAAGCTAAGGACCTTGATGTTTGGAGAGTCACCGATGAGGGCATGAGAAATGGTACTAAGAAGGAAAAGCAATTTGATGTGATTGCTAAGAGTATCATTTTGTCCTCACTAGATGTAGGCGTTTTCAATAGAGTTTTTACTTGTGAAAATGCTCATGAGCTATGGAAAACCATCAAGGAGCAAAATGAGGGTTCAAAAGAAGTTGTTAATGAACGCTACAATTGTCTCCTTGAGGAATTCAATAGCTTTAAGCAACTTGCAAATGAAAATGCTGAATCTATGTACTCACGCCTAAATGTGCTTGTCAATGAGATCAATGCTTTATGTGTGAAGGACATCACGGACTTTAACATCAACCGCAAGATCCTTCAAAGTCTCCGGAAGCCCGTTATGACTTGGTGAAAGCAATCATCTACGAGAAAAAGCTCGAAGATTTGAAGCCATCTCATATCTTGAGCAAGAACATGGCACATGAGCTTCAACTCATGCCCAAGTCAAAGAAGGCGCCCCAAGAAAATCCCCAAGAACCATCCTCTCCAACTACAAGACATGCTCTCTCAAGCCAACAAGAGAAGATGATGAGTAGGATGGCTACTCATGGAAGCTCAAGCGAGGATGATTGTGATGATGGTGACGATGAAGATTCCTCAAGTGATGAAGAGGTTGAATCTATGGTGGCCGAGTACGTGAAGAAGATCTTCAAGTATGTGAAGAAAGTCAACATGTACGGCTACAACATCCACTTGAGAGAAGGACGTCATCATTAACATATCAAGTTCACCAAGATCGAGCACAAGCCCAAGAAGAAGGTGGTCAAGGAGAGGAGACCAAGGCAAGAAGCAACTATCACCGTCCGTGAGTGTACAAGTGGTGGAGAATCAAGTTCTTCTAGATCAAGTGATGAATCAACAAAGAACTTCACCACCCGCTTCATGCAAGGTCCTTCATCATCACTACACATGTGCCTTATGGCCAAAGGTATGGAAAGCAATGTAAGTGATGACGAATCCGACACCACCTCTCTTGATGATCTTGTTGAGCTAGTCCATGAGCAAAAAGGAATTCTTGAGAAACAAGCTAATGAAATTAAAGAACTCAATGCTCTCAATGATCTTAGTGCAACCCTGGCTACAAATTATGAACATTTGTTGTGCAAATTCAAATTTCTTAGCAAGGAGTGTGATGAGCTAAAGTCTAAGCTTGAGAGAAATGAGACTAAAACAAGTAATTCCTTTGAGCTTGATGAATCATCTATCCATTGTGCAATTCCTATCTCCAAGGTAGATGCTTCAACTTATTGCATTGATTTAATTGATGAATCTTGCTCACCATCTTGCAATGAGAATGTTGTTGTAGAAAAATGTGATTGTCTCATAGGCAAGAAAAATGATGAGCTCAAGCAAGAAGTGAAATGGCTCCGAGAGAGGATGGCAAACTTGATGGGCAAGGGCAAGAAC
The DNA here is from genome assembly GCA_947561735.1 of Cenchrus americanus. Lineage (NCBI taxonomy): Eukaryota > Viridiplantae > Streptophyta > Magnoliopsida > Poales > Poaceae > Cenchrus > Cenchrus americanus. The sequence goes on along the minus strand of OX387242.1, from coordinate 36,789,062 downwards.
AATGAAGAACAAGTGGACATCTCTCAAGACATGAAGTGCAAAGTCCAACCTTCTCAAGATAACTGTGACCCCATGGTGAAGAAGCTTGAGAAGGGTGCAACCGTGACTTGCTACAAGTGTCATGGAGAAGGGCACAAGTTCTACAAATGCCCTCAATTTATCAAGAAGATGGACAAGGGCGAAAAGAAGAAGTTGAAGCCCACCATCAAGAGCTCCCTCATCTACACCAAGCCCAACCGCAAGAACAAGATCAAGAGCAACACCTACGTCATCAAGAAGAAAGCTAATGGCAAGGTGGTTGCACACAAGGTTGGGAAGATGAAAGAAGAGCGGGGTTGGAACCAACCCATTTGGGTGCCCAAGGAAGTCATCATCAACATGAAAGGGCCTCAAATGGTTTGGGTTCCAAAGGACACCTGAAGGCCTTGGGAGCGGGGACTTGGGAGGCTTGGCACAAAAAAGTTGTGGAAATTCATGCCTACAAGCCAAGCTTGAAAGTTGGACATGTGTTGCCCAAGTTCCCCGGTTGAGGTAATGGAAACTAGAACCTATCTCATGTATCATTGTAGCTCCATTGCCTTGTTTAGGTTGCATTTGTTGCAATGATTACATACGGTAGGTTGCTTGTGTCATGTGCTAACCCATGAGCAACCTACATGGTTTGATTAGTGTGTAGGAAAGCTAAACTTGTTCTTTCATGGTGCATGTTTTCATATATATCTTTTTGCATCATAAGCAAGCTATAGGGTTAGCTTCCCTTTTGTTGTTATAGACAATGTGCATACATTTGGTTGGTGATTCAAACACTAAATGCACACATTTAGGGGGAGCTCATCCTATGGTTTGGTTTTGGGACTAACATTGTTTCAAGCTTATCTTAAGTAGTCCCTTAGCGACGCGTTCCGGTGCGGTACTTCATTCTAAGAGAATGTTATTTCACTCTCAATGTGATCTAACATCTCTAAAAGAGTGAATATAGCAATATGAGCTTCATGCTATTGAGTCATGTCCTTGCGAACTTATGTCTCTATATAAGTTCAAAGGTAATGTACTCATACATTCCTAATCCTTGTGGTACCCCAAGTGTCTTCTATGCAAGCTTCTTTCAAGTGGTGTCATCTAGTGATATCATTTCCAAGTGGCTCATCTCAATGTGGTGCCAACAAGGTAGAGAGGATCATCCCCCGGAGGTATGCAATGATCAAAAGACTACAAATGATATCGACAAGTGGTAATGTAACAAGAACCCATTTGTCTTATCTCTTGTCCTTTAAGCTACCTCCTTGCATGATATGCTCTAAGCTTCCTTGTCTTTCAAGTTTGTAGTTGTGCACTTGTTTCTCTCTACCCTTGTCTTACAAGTGGTATCCTTTTGTGCACACACTTAGGGGGAGCTTAGTTTGTATCATGCTAGTCTCATGAGCTTTTGATCCACCTTAGTTATTCTCTCATGTGGTATCTTCATTGATATCATACATATGGATCATGGTTCATGCGGCTTTCTCCCTTGCATTTAACATCTCTCCTTTGAGCTATGTTTGCTAGGTCTTGCTAGTTTCCTTTGACCGTTTTGCTATGGGACTTTTTGGAGGTTTTATTCCAAAGGGGGAGAATGTGAGACCAAAGCAAGCTTGTGGCTTAAGCTTACAAGTGGTTTCCAGGATATGAGACCAAAGGGGGAGAATGTGAACATAAGATCAAAAAGGGGGAAGTTTGATCTAGGGGGAGTTTGGATGATGGTAAGCATCCAAGCAAGTGTAAGTGGTTCTAATTCTGTCAATTTTTGCAAATTTATGCTTGCTTTGATTGTGTTGTCATAAATCACCAAAAAGGGGGAGATTATAGCGAACATGGCCCCATATGCCATTAGTTCGAGTTTGATTTTGGTGATTCATGACAACATGATCATTGGGACTAACCATATTGTTTAGCATGTCTTTGTAGTCATTTCTAGGTCCCAAGGATGCAAGAAAAACACATGCCAAAAAGAGAGAATCAAGGGTCAAAACCGAGCAACAAAAGGAAAAGAAAAGACACTGTCGGATGAACCGACGGTCCCTCAATTACAAGCGTCGGTGCAATCGTCGGACGAGTTGGTACACAGGGCGAAACCCTAGGTACCGTCGGATGAACCGACGGTCCACTTTTTAGTAGAGTCGGACGAGTTGCAGAGGAAGAGCAGTGAAGATAGTAGCACCGGATGATCCGACGGTCTGAGTGGGGACACCGTCGGTCTATCCGACGCTCAGTTTGAATCAAGATAGAGACGCACCAGGACGAAGCCTTCAGCACCGGATGATCCGACGCCTTGGTCAAGGTGAAGCGTCGGTCTATCCGACGGTTGCGTGGAAGCTAATAGAGGCGACTTGGACGTGGGGTCTTCAGCACTGGATGATCCGACGCATCATCGGTGCGTAGCGTCGGAGCAGTTGTGTCAGAGAAGTCATGTGCGGTGGAGGCAACGGCTAGTAGCACCGGATGAACCGACACCCGGAAAAAGATAGCGTCGGATCATCCGACGGTACTACTTTCAGCAGCTTTTAGCCAACGGCTAGTTTGATGCCTTGGGCTATTGATACCTCCTCCACCCGCCCATTTGAGGTTGCTGGATTGTGTAGAAGTGCAGAAGAGTTCAAGACACCTAGAAGATCATATCCAATCCATCCAAGTGCTTAATTGCTCATCCTTATACTTGCATATGTTTTGTGTATGTGCTTAGTGCTAGGCTTAGCTTAGAGCTGAGTGAGTGCAAGGTTGCGCCAACCTTGTGAGGTGATTCTTGAGTGAATCAAGTTGTACAAGGTTCGCCGGAAGCCTTGGGGCCTAAGTGGCTCACCGACAATCGTCATCGACCCTCCAGCTTGGTGTGGAGCGGCGAGGACACTTTGTGCGGGGGACGTGGAGACCCCCTTCCTTGGTGGAGAAGCTCCTTAGTGGAGGCGGCATCAAGGTGACCAAGGGAGCTTGGCAAGTGCCTAAGTGGCTAGCCTTTGTGGCGAGTCAAGTGGTGCTCTTGGGAGAGACTTGGTGACCGGGAAACAATACTCTTGTGTGAGTGCTTCAACAACGTGGACTAGGGGTGGCTTAGTGCCTACCGATACCACAGGATAAATCGCGTGTCAAGAGTTTGCTTCCTCTCATCCCCTTTACGTTTCCGCATTTACTCTATTTCAATCTTTGCTTGCCTTTACTTTCCTACAGTAGTATCATGCTAGGATTGGCTATAGGTTGCAAACCTTGTTTTGGGATGAGAGTTTCACACTAGAACAACCCTAGTTGCACATCTAGATAGCATGTTATAGTTTACCTTTGTGCAAATTTAGTGAAGCCATAGGTTAAGGTTTTAAGTTGCCTAATTCACCCCCTCCTCCTCTTAGGCTAACGAGCACCCGATTCCTTACAATGTCTAAATACATAACAAAAATATTTTACCTAGAAAAGTCAAAACAACTAGTAGTTTGGGACGGAGGAAGTGTAAAGACATTAATGTTGCAAATAACCCGAAAGGGAGACGGACTAGAATCGAGCATCATGCTTGCATGCAAGTATTATTAGCTTGCATTTTATATGATCTTTACGCCTTGTCCTATAGGGTTTCTAGCCTTCGTTGGCCACCATCTAGTCGATGAGGGATTTAGATCTCACACTCAAGGACAGAAAAGTGCCCGTCACCGCTACTGGAAATTGAGGCTTTACCGAGAGCCGGAAAACCTCGGCAAAGGCTATCAAGCCGTCGGCAAAGACTTTGCCAATGGTCGCGCTCGGCACAGGGCTCACGGAGAATTTTTTCTCGGCCTCCGCTCTTTGTCGAGCACCCGAGCTCGAGGCTCTCGGCACAGGCTGTGCCGAGAGCTCACAGTGGGCCGTCGGCCAAAAAAAAGTAGTTGTTAACGGCAGGTTAAGTTGACGGTTTTTGAAATCATCTTTGCCGACGGCCTCAAGGCAGGGCCGTCGGCAAAGAGGGGGGTAGCCCCTGGCAAAGGCCGTCGACAAAGGTTGTTTTTCTATTTTAAAAAAAAAACTGTGCCGAGAGCCCCGGGGCAAAGGCCGTCGGCAAAGATGGTTTTTTTATTTTTTAAAAAAAACTTTCTTTGCCGAGTGCCCGTGCAACTACTCTCGGCAAATCTGGGAACACCCGAGCTGGGAAAATTTTTCTCAGCGTTGCCGAGCGTATTTGCCAGGAGCGCTCGACAAAGGGCCCTTTGCCGACGGCCCCTCTCGGCAAAGAGGCCACATTTTGTTTTATTTTTTTTGCTTTCCACATTGACAAACATATATATATATATATATATATATATATATATATATATATATATATATATATATGACAATATCACATGCAATAATACATAACACATATATATCACATCCACAAGTTCATACACACCACATGTGTCCACAAGTCCATCGAAACAAGTCCACAAGTCCACAAATCCACAAAGTGTCTCAAATCCAACGAAACAAGTTCACAACATGATCAACTAAGTCCAAGGGCCTACGGTGAGTGCTCGTGCGGTGGGAAAGGTGGGACGGGCGACTGGAGGACTTGCACACCACTTGGAGCCTGGTGATTCGAACCCGCCGAGAAAGGCTACACAAAGAAGACAAGATTGCAAGTGTTAGACATGATTAGACATAAAAACCAGAAACTCTTTGGTATCATACTCACCGGAGTACCGAGGAGTTGCTGTGTCGGAAACACCTGTAGAGGGGGGATCGGAGCGATAGGAGCTAGGAGCCCTGGTGGTAGAGTCATACCACCTGACGTCGCAAGGTACCTAGTAAGTTCCTCGAACTTACTTGCCATTGCCTGCTGCGATCGGAAATACTCCTACGTGGCATCCGTGTCATCTGTTTGGCAGTTTCCTCAGTCATGTAAAGTCGCTGGATCCTCGGCACGAACGGAAGGTACCGTACGATCTTTTGGGCGATATCAGTCTGCTTCATCTGACCATCTGCAGCTAGTACCTCTTCGAACCTCGAGTATTTGCACTTTGGACAGTGCGTGGCATCCGCGTGTTCCTTCCTAAATAGGACACACCCATTCACACAGGCATCTATCTGCTCATATGACATCTTAAGTGCTTTGAAGAGTGTTGTTGACTCGTACATGGACGTTGGCAGAGAATGGCCCTTTGGAAGCAAGGAGCCAACAACAACCAACAGCCTATTGAAGCCTGCTTGACTGATGTTTAACTCGGATTTCACCTCTAATAACCGCCTATTGGCGTCCAGTTGCGAAACGGTGGTGTTGTCGTGAAGAGGTATCTTTGCCAAGTCCATCATCTTGTAGAACAATTTTGCCTCCTCCTCCATCGCCTCCTAATCACGGGTGTCATTGAAAAGTGCTTGGTGGGCATCTTCTAACATGTCTACAACCCCCGCATCATCATCACACGCCTCCAGGCGTGGTCTCACCACTTCTCTCTCATACAATGTGCTTCACCATGGTAGATCCACACGCGGTATAGTCTTTGGTAAATCCATTGTACAGAAGATGTCAACCCATATCCTCCTTGCTAACTCTCCTCTTGTTGTCACATTTTGTGCAGGGACACCAAACTAGAAAATGACCACGAGAATTGGCCCATGCAAATTCCAAGAAATCATTGGTCTTAACCTTCCATTCATCGTCAAAATCACGCTTACTTCTCCAGCCGGTGTACATCCACTGACGGTCCTCCATCCTTTATCAATCATTAATGCGAACCATAAAATCCATGTCCATCGTGATCCTACTGTCTAATAGGTGAGGATATGTCCTAATCCCACCCGCGGATCCGTATAAGAGTTAGTTTCCATGCCCCGATCCGATCGAGGCAGAATTTCGGCAGCACCTCCCCACTGTTCTCCAGATACACATCCGAGTATGGAGATTGTGTATCCAGAGAACAACAGGAGGTGATGCCAAAACTCTGCCTCAGATCGGACCAGGACATGGAAACTAACTCATCTACGGATCCGCGGGCTGTCCAGAAAACGTGGACAATCCAAAACAAATACGGCTGTAGGTATGCACAGAAATGCATACCTCCGGCTGTATCTCTTTCGGATGGGAGACACCTAACTAGGTTACGCGATCTATGACCATACAACCAGAAGACAGGTTATTCATACCTAGGGTGCTGGTGACGAGGCGCCACTGTGCAGTCAGATCCGCAACGACAACGAAGATCAGGGCTGTCGAGGTACTCCAGCTTGCCTTCCACTAGCCCATCTCTGCAAAAAAGAAATGAAAATACAACTTAGCTCAAAATTTCGGCAGCACCTCCCCTGCACGGTGAGGTGTCAAAACCTGCAATTAAGCATTCGACACGAAGGCCGACATCTAGATATATGCATTCTCATCGAACTCAACAAAGCATTGCCAATTCACATTCATATTCTAGTATTCTACCACCAGTTACCACTAGTCATTACCACTAGTCACATTCATATTCTAGTATTCTACCACTAGTTACCAATAGTCATTACCACTAGTCACATTCACATGTCGGCTCACCTTGCTCGGGCGGACGACGATAGCGTGGGCGGGACGTGGATGGGTGACGACGGTGGGGCTGTCCCGGGCGTTGGCCTTATGCTTCTCCCCCTTCTCGATCCTCCTTTCCTCCTCTCCCCTTCTCCTCCCTCTCCTTTTCCTCCACCTCCTACTCCATTGCTCCCTCTCCCTTCCTTCTCTTCACTGGCAGGGGCAAGCGGGCAGAAGAGGGGGCTCGCGCGGGCGGGCAGGGGAGGTGGCGCGCGTGGCGGGCGGTGGCGGGGGCGCGGCGACGGCGGGGGGCGAGTGGGAGCGAAGGGGAGGGGGGTGCGCGGGTAGGGAGCGGGGGGCGCGCGGTGGGGGAGGGCGGGCATGACGCGCGGTGGCCGTAGGGCGGGGACGGAAGGGTGGGGGCGCGGTGGACCCGGGAGGGCGGGGGCGCGGCGGCCGGCGGACGACGGGCGGGGGCCGGAGGGGCGGGGGGCGGGAGGGCGGACGGCGCGGCGGGGGCGGGCGGGCGGCCGGCGGACGGTGGATGGTGGGCGGTGGCGCGGTGGCGGCGGTTGGGCGTGTGTAGTGCGTGTGTGTGTGTGGCAAAGTGTTGGTCATGCCACCGTGTAATGGCGCGCTTTGCCGACGGCCCTCGCATCCGGCCGTCGGCAAAGGTAACATAATTTTAAAAAATGAAAATAAACCTTTGCCGACGGGCGGATCGAGAGGCCATCGGCACAGATGCGACCTGTGCCGAGCGCCCCCTCCTCAGCTCTCAGCAAAGGCGTTGACCAGGGTTTACCCCGGTTGACTAGCCTTTGTCGAGAGCCAGCTGGGGCCGTCGGCACAGCACACGTCTGTGTCGACGGCCCACCCTCAGCACAGGAACCTTTGCCCAGGGCCCCACTAGGCTCTCGGCAAAGAAGTAATGTTTTTTTTAATTTTTGGGTTGAGCTTTTTTCTTTGCTAAAGGTACATTAGTGAGAGCTTGATTTCCAATTTTGGTGTTTTTCACAAAATTTTACTATATTTCATGTATTTTCATATTTTTTTTGAATTTCTCTGCATATTTCAAATTTGAACTGCAAGTCCTCGAAACAGTGCATGTATATGATTGGAAAATTGATATTGTTGCTTGTTAGTGTGAGTTTAGTCCTAATCTAGCGCCACGTGCCAAAATTCAAACATCTTTGTGCGGATCACATGTCCACCCACTTTCCTGCGAATCATTTTCAAATTATGTAAAATGCAAATAATGTGTATGAGAACATTTAGTACCAAGTGGAGGCTAAAGGTTACATATCAGTACCGACTGAGACTCCACCCAATACTAATGTCCTCCCACCACCAACATTTTCCACTCAAGTTTCAACCTTATCTCTCTACCTCCCACGTCGGCTCCTCTTTCTCTCCTCTCCCCTCCCCCTCCTCTCTCAATGTGGTAGAGGTGCGGGACCACCAGTGCGTGGCGACTAGCATGGGGCTCTCCACCTTGGTGGGGAGTTCATGCCCAAGCCCAAGCCCAAGAACATCGACAATGATAGCAAGATGGCCTTTTGATGTGTGATTTCCTCTCTTTTTAGATGTTTTGTTGTAACTCTACTACATTGGTGCATACCTTTTTTTATGGGCTTGTATATGAATGTGAATTGTGATTTAATTATTTAAAGAGAAATTGTGATTGTTTGTGTAAATGTTTTTGATAATTGTGATTTGATTATAAAGCAAACTTCTATTATTCTCTAGGATTATATTACTCTGAACAAAACAAGACGAAACAAAGAAGAAAATGAACACAAAGGCAAAAAAGAAAAATAGAATAAAGGAAACATGAGCAACAACAGATGGCTCGTGGGGTGATAGGGAGAGAACCGGTGTTGAAGGACACACCATTAGTACTGACTTAGTTATAGTGATTGTACAACTGGTACTAAAAGGTTGGGGTGGGAGTGGGGAGGGGGGGGTCATTGAAGTCATTTTCCTAGTAGTGAATGGTGAACATGGTAAAAATCACCAAGAAGTGCTAAAGATGCCCATTCGTTTCCTCAGCCTCCTTGCTATAGGAATAACTAGCCTAGACCGTGTTAATTCAGCTCATAACATCCTTTCTACATTTTGGTTAAAGACTAATGTAGATGTTCCTCCTCACTAAGGCTTCTTGATTGTCATGGAAATTTGGGTAGCTAAAATGATCATGCATAAATAGAACATTAGTCAGCCCACGAGGTTAGTAGTAAACTCATGCAAGGCATTCACAAGACCTAATACAAAAAGAAGGTTATCAGTTGCTTGATTAGCTTGGAAAACATGTTATTGTTCAAAACAATAACCATATAGAATGATTTCCATGCAAATATGTAAATGTTAGCCTTTCTAAACCTAGCTAACAATGAACGTGTCTTCTTGAAGTTTCTATATTCTTGGTCATGACGAGGGATCTCTATGTCTTTCTCTAGGTTGTGGACCTCCAACTTGATATTCTCCAAGTCAATGATGACTTCATGGTTTGTGCAAAATCACAAATATCCCTATATTGCACGGGTAACATCAACACACAAAGTGATTATGGTATTAGGGCCCCAAGATCCTTAGCCATGGGTATATGTAGTAGGGGATTTCTATGAACTTCACAAGTGCTAGTGGCATGGTATGCTAGGTATGCTTTCTTAAAATGAGCCACCTCAAAGGAAAGTTCTAAGTACACAACAACTTCTTCAAACAACAATACGGCCTCCTTCCATGGATTGCCTAGTAGAATAATGTTGATGGTTGAAACATGTGCCGAACTTCAATCCGCAAGCGTACGGATCACTTGTAGCCTTTTTCCCTCGAGTATGGACTCAAGGTATCGAATCCCTGGAACATGTGCAATGCAATGATTTAATCTAATAAGGTGGAAAACACTTTATTTTGAAGAGTCGAATTTAGGGGTGCAAATTGATTATGATGTGGTGCACCTCTGAACTTCTTTAGTTCAATTATTTGTACTACTTCAGCTCAATTTTGAAGTAGTACAAATAATTGAACTAAGGAGGTTCGGAGGTGCACCTAACAGTTACCCCTTTGCAGCCTTAGTCGAATTGTATCTAATCTAATCTACTAAACACAAGAGGTAGCAAGAGAAAGCATACAGATAACCGATCTTGAGAGCCCAGATCATGCTTTTGTTGTAGCTCCAAACAAGATAGATGAAGATAAAGCAAATCTCATAAAAAGCATATTTAAATTGTGGCCTCCGTTCCGACTCTCGAAGGCACCCGCCGTACACGCTCTTTACATCCTGTCACGACCCCCCGATTTTTGTGCAGCTGAACCTAAGCTAAGGGCAAACACACAAGGAACACGTTGAACCCACTTGGTAGATCCGGTATGCACCTCTAGCGCCCGTGGCTACAAGAGCACCCTTATCAATCTATCTTAAGTATAGATTGAGGAAGAAGCAAAACCAAGAGCCAGCAAAATCATAGAGAAGGCACTTTCACTAGAAATCGGATTCACTAGAAAACTTCACCATGAATGATTACATGAACAAGATCACCACTGGGATCCTACCTTGATCTTGATCCTTGCTCCGGAACTCCGACGTGGTGTTCCATGAAAGGTCCCCACGTTAGCTAGGGAAACCCTTGACAACTAGCACGACTCTCCTCTCGAAGATGGTGTCCCTCTAGCTTCTCTGCTCCTCGACGGTGGATGACAAATGGTATGATGCGTGGCTCTTCAAACGGGGATTATAAATAGCCCGAGGGGTTACTAGGTCAAAGGGGCACCGAACGGGGCCTGGAATGGGCTGCGCCAGCCGTCCTTAGCCCATTTCGACCCCGTCTTGCTTCCTGTTGCTTCTCGTGTCTTCTAGAACTCCACCCTTCTGCATGTGGGCCCTTGACGTTATTTTTTCCATGGTTTAGATAAGTGTACTTGTCATGCAAGCTTCTGCATCTTTTGTTTAGGTCCCCTAAGTTTTACGGCTTCATGCTTCAGTCCTTGGGCCATTTGGAGTCGTGTTAACTTCGTGTCTTGATTTGTGCTAGGCTTCATGATCTTCTCACGAAGTGCTCGATGAACTTTACTCGGAAGTCATTCTTTTAGCACTAAACTCCTGCATAAACAATAAACTCCAAAAACCACATGCAAGATATCAAATCAATGCCAACACTTAAGGTAAACTCATGGCTAGGTTGACAGAAATTCACCGTCAACAAATAACAACATTGTATTCTACAACTTAATTTGGTATATTCTTGGTAGGGCCTCGACATCCTCCTCCACTTGTGGTTGCTTCATTAGAGTAGAGCGATCCTCCTCGCGAATGATCTCTCTCCTCTTCTTTCTCTCTACCTTCTTGACAGTCTCTCGGGCGAATGGCTCTCTCTCCGTGAATGGTGACGCCTCCACCGCTTTAGGGTTTGCATCTTCTTCAGGCTCAAGAAAAGGGGGGCTGAACTGACGCTAGAATGGGCCAGGCCAGCCGGCCTGGGCCAACCGGCCCAGGCCCATCCCGGCCCAGTTAGGTCGCCCCTTCACTCCCGTGGGGCCTCTTGACATTTTGCACTTTACTCCTTCCAATTGCATCAATTTGACGATGTCATCCTCGCGACCAAGATAGAGGGTCTTCTCGCATGAAGTTCGGTGTTTTACGCTTCAATCCTCAGGGATGTTCCTTTGTAACACTTCAGTCGTTGCCACCTTTTGGAGTGATTTCATAATGCACTTGAACACGAACGGGACTCTTCATTTACTGCAAAAACATAACACTTCCAAATGCACATGCAAAGATGAACTTGTTATATCATTAGTGTGATTAGTGGCGGGTTAGTTCCATAATCAAGTCCAAACCAAAGTGTAATGAACATGTTTGGTGTACCAAAATACACCGTCAACAGACATATTATCTTCTTTGCCTCATAGACAGACTTGACTATTTTGTTTTCTTCAAGTAGTATGTCTCTAAGCACATCCAATAGATGTTTGAAGCTTTTGTTGCTCCAACCATGATATGCCTTAAGTTGCAGAAGTTTTAGATCTCCAGAAAGGTGAGAGTACTTCTGGCAACCAGGATAGAGGGGTTTCTTTGAATCTTCAATGAACTGTGTTGACGGTGAATTTCCATCAACCTAGAGTACTTGTTATGCATTGGTTTCGATTATGATTTGCAACTAACCCGCCACTAGGCATACTAATGATGTAACAAGTTCACTTGTGAATGTGGTATTTGGAGTATGTTGTTTACGCAGGATTTAGGCACTAAAAGAAGCACTTCCGGGATAAGTTCACCAAGCACTTTGGAAGAAGATCATGAAGCCCGACGAGAGTCAAGACACGCGATAAACATGACTCCAAATGAACCAAGGACCATAGCGTCAACGTGCAAGTCTTCAGGGACTCAACCAGAAAACAACGAAGCTTGGATAGCAAGGATTCAAGCCTTAACCATGAAGGAAATGACGTCAAAGGCCCACATGCAAGTGCACACAAATAAGGAATCACGCGAGAAGCAACCGGTGAGAAACCGGGGCCAAACTGGGCTAAAAGGGGCCTGGGCTGGCCGGCTTGGGCCAACCGGCCCAGCCCACTCTGGGCCCGGTTCGGTGCCCCCTTTGCCCTAGGTGTTCATCTATTTATTGCCTCTGCCTTCATCGGCCGCCACATCGATCCAACCTTTCTACCGACGCAAATCACCAGAAAACCACCCCCGCAAGATGAGGGAGAGAGTTGGATGAGCTTGTCGCAAGGACCAACACCGGCGGAGGGAAGGAAGCAAGAGGAGGACTCCAAGCTGCTGGCCTAAGGGTGTTCCCAAGCTTCATCGCCGCCATCTTCATCGACGACGTTCTCCGGAGTCTCCATCACCCCTATGTGCTTCAATCCTTGTAAGATGATGGGGTAATGTCTCTGTTCATCCCTAGGGTTAGATGGATACATGTTATGTGATCACTACATGAACCCTATGCCTTTCGATGCTTAATGGTCTATGTCTATGCGAGTGCTTTATTCACATATGTATGTACAACATGTGTTCTTAGTAGGGTTTGTGGTAATCGTGGTGATTAGCTTAACCCTATGGATGCTTAGGTATAGGTGCGGTTATACGTGAAAGTGTTTAATTACCTTGCGTAGTGACAGTACGGTGGAGGGAAAAGGCTTAGCGGCCGCATAACCGCCATGAAGCTAAAGTAGGCAACACCCTTTTCATGTGGTAGATGCATGTTCATGTGATCTTAAACCCTAGGGAGGGAATGCTTATCTATCTTTATCTCTCTCTTGTGTCCATCCTTTGCCATCTAGTTTCACCTTAGATTTCTTAGATTAACATAGGTTAGATTGTCTTTACCATTAGAGTAATACCTCTTTCAAAGGCTTTGCATCAACTAGATTAGTACTTGGTTAGGCGCTAGCAATCCCCTTGCTCCGCGGATTGATAAGAACCTAGGGAATCCCCGTGGTGAAAAAGGTGTAGGTCCATACGCTTGCGTATCATAGGTGGATACGAGTTTTATCCATCAACAAGCCCCTTTTTCTGGCGCCGTTGTTGGGGAGCGAGACAGTTTGCTACGTTTAATCTTGCATTACTTTTGTTGATTACTAACATCTAACCCTCGTTTTCTAGAAAAAAAAACCTTTTGTGTTTTTCTTTTTCATTTTTAGTGCCTAGTTGGATTTGTTCACCTCACCTTTGGAGGACGAAGAGATGTCGCTAAAGGAGCTAGCAATGTCGTCAATGGAAGACATTGAGATGCAAAAATCAGATTTGGCACTTGCTACAACCCACTATGAAGTGAAGCCTAGAATCGTCAAGTTAGTAGCGACAAACCCCTTTAGAGGATTGGATGATGACAACCCATATAGACACATTAAGGAATTCACAATGATATGCAACACGGTGCAACAAGAAGGAGTTCCGGCTGCTTGGTTCAAGTGGAATCTTTTTCCGTTCTCTCTCGAAGATGAAGCATGAAGATGGTACACACTTGCGTTCATTGAAGCAAAAGGAAATTGGGATGAGCTAGTGAAGAAGTTTCTTTTGAAGTTCTTTCCCATAAGCAAGGTCCAAGACTTAAGGAGGCAAGTGCTCACTTTCAAGCAAGGAGAGGATGAAGGAATTGATGAAGCATGGGACAATTTTAATGAACTACTTGAGCAAGGCCCGAACTTAAGACTTTCCGGTGACTTGATGTTGCATACCTTTTATTTTTCACTAACTCCTAACTCGTCTCATTTTGTAAGCATGTGTGCAGACGGTGATATAATGGATAAAACAATTAGTGAAGCCGCACAAATCTTACAAAGAATAAGCAATGGACAAAGAATGCAACGAGATTGGCAAAGACGCTGTCGGGAGGAGCAAAACGACAAAAGCAAGCCCAAGGTGCTTGCTGAGTTTTCTGAAAAAGATGAACCGAAGGTCAAGGAAGATGAACCGACCATACAAGAAATTGAAGATCCACTTCCCAAGGTAAGAGAAGTCATTTCAGATATTAAAAGTGTTGAAACTAACATGAATGTAAGTCGAAATATGTGGAATGCTAGACCATTGGCGGAGTTCAATCAATCCGGTTGGATTCAAGTTGATTTTGCCCCACTAATCAACTACCGAAGGAAGAGGAACGCCGACATGTTGCCAAACAAGCTGAGGATATATTTGATCAAGAGATGAGTGGAGAATCGATCCAAAATATGTTTGAAGAAGAAAGAGAAGAAGATGATGAAGCATGGATCGACCGATTTGACAACTCAAAGATGATTTATGATGAAGAAAGAGAAGAGTACAACCGTGAAAAGCCTAGTGACTCGAAGGACAAATGGGAGAAGATAGGACTCAAGCTAGAAGGTTATAGCTTGTGTGCTATTGAAGCCCACACACTAGCAACGCAAGACATGGAAGTACTCAATGATGAAGAAAAGAGTGAATCAACGAAGAGCGATCTTGACAACATGTGGTACACGATAGATAAAGAAAGCAACATACAAGACTTTGAAGATGAAGATTTGGTTGATAATGAAGACTTCAAAGAACAAATGAATGCATACATAGTTGAAGGATTACATGTTCCACATGATGAGTTGAAGAAATTGCAAGATGGTGATTAAGAGGCAACTACACTTGTTGAGATTGATTTGACTTCAACAACACTAGATGAACCAAATATCACTCTTGTCAAGGAAGCTCTGAGGCAAAGTTACACTCTGAAATCTCAAGATATTATTGGTAGTAATGATGATATGTTCAAATATTCATGTTGGACTAATAGTATGACTGTTAATTTAAATTCTATGCCTTGTTCCAATAATGATCATGTTGATAGGCTAGATTTTTTTGAGAATAAAAAAGAGGAAACATTTATGTTTGCCAATTAATCTCACACCTAAAGAACCTTTGCCTAATGATGAGCTAAGTGCTATGCATGAAACATATGCTTCTTTTGTTTACACCTTGACTTGTTGCTACAATTCTCACGTGGTGTTAATTATGGATGCGTATGTTTACAATAAGTTTTCTAAATCTCGATCATGCTTTGCGCTTGATCAAGATAATGACCTTAAAGAAGAACATGTCGGGAAAGGCTCGATTGTCACTAACCATGTAGACAAGGCTTGAATAATTAAAAGAGAAGTCACGCCTAAAGAGTTGCAAGATAAATCATCAACCTCTCCAAATCCCGCGATGGATGCTGCTGTCTTCATCAATTTGAGAGCTTGTTCAGAGGTGTACAAATAAATAAAATGAGGTATTCAAAAGCTCCATCAAGTTTCCATTCCAACGCATCAAGAACCAATGAATTTGAAGACCCGTGCAAGGAGTTATGGAGAAAACATTGAGCGTTGCCCGTTCTGAAATTTCAGGACAGATTTCATCGCCGAAGTAAAACGGACGTAACTCTCTTGTCCGGAGTCCGATTTGGGAAATAAAGACTCGTTGGAAAGGAAATTTTGTGAACTGTGCAATGGGGAGATTGGGTATACTTTCTGTTATGGACATTAAAGAAAAATTCATGGAGTGAAGGCAGCATCGAAGGGTGATAAAGAAGGAAAAATCGATGAAGCAAAAGGATGCCTTGGGCAAGCCTTCTATAAGTGATCAAGCACAACATGGTAAGTAAATCAAAGCTGCATTAGTACCTTTTCTTCTTGCATAAAGGGCCATGGCTATGCGACGAAAGGAAGGTATGTGAGAAACTCAAGCTCTATGACTTTAAATGAAGCGCTTTTCGGGAGACAACCCGTTTCCTTTTGTTTTTATTCCTTTCTTAGAGAGAATAAAAAATGTCACCATCATGTTCATGCTCATATTTATTTATTTGCATGCATTGCATTTTGTTATCAACGTGATGTTTCTTTGCATATACATGTTTTGCACATAGTTGGCTTGGTTGTTTTATATACTTAATGATATATGACTCATTTTCCATGCTAATGCTTCGTAAGGCCTTATGAGTATTTTCCTTTTGTGATCTTGTGTAAACGTGGTGTTTAAACATGATTGCGGACCATCATCGTTAAACCTTGCTAGCTTTTCATATGTTTTCATGTTGCATTGGTTAGTTTATAAGTTTTGCAATGCGCTTAATTTTTCTTTGTGCTATAAGAGTTATTGATTTAGGGATAGACATTTTGTTTTAACCCTAGATATCAACCTTTATGGCTATGGGGAAATTCGGCAACCTAGTTGTAAACATGGTGTTTAGAACTAGGTGAAAACATTGTCTTTGTTTATATGCTTTCCTATCATGTGCATACACACCTTGCACCACGTACACTCATTAGGTTTTTATTTCTCATTAGACTAATTATGCCACAAGTTAAGAATCTTAGGAGACATTGTTGGATTGTTGGCAATTCTATCTACTCCCAACCGTCACCTTGGGGGTAGAATGTGCGCTTAAAACGTCTTGCAGGCAAGATAAAGACTCTCACTACAAGGAAATTGAAGGATGGCTAAAATAAAAATGTTTTATCTTCTTCTTCCACGCCTAGAAAAATGCTAAGCATGGGGGAGACCCTTAATCTTCAACACGGAAGTGCAACATGACGCTCTAAAAGATAGAATGATCAAGATCATTAACATCACCGGATCAATGCGCAAGAAGCCACTGATCTCATCAAAAATCTGTGTGGTCTCTAAGTGAAAACACTGAATATTTTTGGATATTTAGAAGACCCATGAAGTTACGATTCCAACAAATCAAGAATCAAGACAATCGGAGGTTCCTACAAGTGGTTATGCCTGAATCACCGAGTGAACACGTCCTGAAATCAGTTTTGGACAGCACGCAGCGCTGAAGTAAAACGGACATAGCTCCCTTGTTTGAACTCCGTTTTCGATGCATGACCACAAGTTGGAAACGTGATTTCATAAACTTTTCAATAGAACTATATTTTGATATATGTTCTATTCTGGACAGAAGGGAAATCCATGAAAAAGAGACAGCAAGGAGATGATGAGAACAAGAAAGAGGAGATGGTGATGACAACATTGAAGAGAAGGGCGACCGATGACTCCATTAAGCACACAAGATCAAATTCAGAAGTTTAGGAGCATTGATAAATCAAGACAAAATCAAAATCCACATCGATACATGGAGATGTCAAAAGAAGGCAACGAAGAACTACAAAGGATGGTAACATCTCCATGGACCTTCTCTTTTTTGAATATAAATGCTTGTAAGTATGCCTTCAAACTTAGGTGCAACATTCTGTCTTTCTCTTCCAACAATAACATGGCTACTAGGAGTACAACCTAGGTTTATTTTTTTCAATAGATAGACATGACCATGTGTTCACCTCGATGTTTTATATTGCCTATGCTTATGGAAAAATGATGAAAGTTGCCACTTTGTTTTACCTACATGAAGTTATACATGTCTTGGCTAATTGCTCTCGATAATATGATCTAAAATTAATTTAAATACCGGCTCTTTTATTTGTGTAGGTGAAATGACTATGCTCTAGACCCACATACATATCTTTGTTCTTTGATTTAAGTTTATGGATAGCCAGATAACTTGTTGTTTTTATGAAAACTTAACTTTTACGCTATTTGTGATGCTCTTGCAAAGTTATACCTACCAAAGCCATATACATATATGTTCTATGATAACAAAACTCGTAGATTGCAAACATATGTTTTGATGAGTTGGATTAGGATTGATTTCTATGGTTCGAGACTAAGAAGCTGGTCATTCCTTTGTGTAACTTTTCATGCTAGCCTTTTTGTCCATGCATTGTGGGTTTTCACATAAAAAAATTTCACAAATTTCGCTGGGCATCCACCTTAAACCAAAAACATCGCTTTGTGATCACCTCCTTGTCCACAACCCAATTTGAGTATGGAGTAAAATTCTTGATGGAGATTCAAATATTCCGCAAGATTATGGAATTTATACTTACTTTAGCAGTCATTCCCCCTCTCTTTTATACTCGAGGATGAGCATCGTTCAAGCATGGGGGAGGAGTCATTACATCATCTCTGACAAATGTTATGTAAGTATTATGTTGCAAAAAGTTCTGAGGAGCAAAAAGAAAAAATGAAAAATGAAAAAATATGATGAGAAGAAAAGAAAAGTAAGGAAAAAAGGAAGAATAAAGGAAAAAAGAAGAAGAAAGAAAGAGAGAAAAATGAGAAGGAAATAAAATAAAAGTAAAAAAATAAAGATGCTCCTCGGTTCTTTTTGCTTCATAAGTTCTCAAGTGCCTTGATGACAAATCTATACTCAAATCTTCCAACCATGTGCAATCTGATAATGAGGACTTCACTCGTGCCTCGGGATCATCCATTTGCCACTTGCACATGTCCACCTATCTAAATGTGTGTTTTTTATCTCTCTCTTTCCAACATTTTTTTCATGGCCTTTTTGACGAGTCTCGATAATTCCAATAGATCTCTCTCTTAATTTGACAATATTTCGGATGTATGTTTTGCTAGGATTGTTTTTAACCTTCCAAGCTCCACATAAGCCTTCCACTATCACATATGAGTATAATAGGTTGAAAATAATCTAGTATAGGCTTGAGTGACTTGATGAGATGAGTGTTCCCGTGAGCTTTTGTAAGAGATTTTCACTTATGTTGGATATGCATCTTTTTGAAAATTCTTCCATGGAACAAGGTAACGGTTTGAAGTTCACTTAAGTTTGAGAGCATCATGTTTATTAATGTGGCTTGTTCTTTATTGTTAATCTATCTTTCATAATGAAAAAGAAGCCGGTCACAACTTGAACTTTTAAAAAATAAATTCTTAAGAGAGAGCAATTTGCCTCGTCATGAATGACTAAGTGCAAGGACAACATTGGAAGGCAACACTGATTTTCCCTTTTAAGCAAGGATTACTTACTCAAGGACGAGCAAGGTTTAAGCATGGGGGAGATGTTGACGATGAATTTCCGTCAACCTAGAGTACTTGTTATGCATTGGTTTCGATTATAATTTGCAACTAACCCGCCACTAGGCATACTAATGATGTAACAAGTTCACTTGTGAATGTAGTATTTGGAGTATGTTGTTTATGCAAGATTTAGGCACTAAAAGGAGAACTTCCGAGATAAGTTCACCAAGCACTTGGGAAGAAGATCATGAAGACCGAGAAGAGTCAAGACACGCGATGAACATGACTCCAAATGACCCGAGGACCAAAGCGTTAACATGCAAGTCTTTAGGGACTCAACCAGAAAACAGCGAAGCTTGGATAGAAAGGATTTAAGCCTTAACCGTGAAGGAAACACCGTCAAAGGCCCACATGCAAGTGCACACAAATAAGGAATTACATGAGAAGCAACCGGGGAGAAACCAGGTCCGAACTGGGCCGAAACGGGCCTGGGCCGACCGGCCCAGCCCTCTCCGGCACTAGTTCGGCACCCCCTTTGCCCTAGGTGTTCGTTTATTTATTGCCTCTGCCTCTGTCGGCCGCCAGAAAACCGCCGCCGCAAGATGAGGGAGAGAGTTAGATGAGCTCGTCGCAAGGATCAACGCCGACGGAGGGAAGGAAGCAAGAGGACTCCAAGCCGCTGGCCTAGGGGTGTTCCCAAGCTTCATCGATGCCATCTTCATCGACGACATTCTCCAGAGTCTCCACCACCCCTTTGTGCTTCAATCCTTGTAAGATGATGGGGTAATGTCTCCGTTCATCCCTAGGGTTAGATGGATACATGTTATGTGAACGCTACATGAACCCTATGCCTTTCGATGCTTAATGGGCTATGTCTATGCGAGTGCTTTATTCACATATGTATGTACAACATGTGTTCTTAGTAGGGTTTGTGGTAATCGTGGTGATTAGCTTAACCCTATGGATGCTTAGGTATAGGTGCGATTATACGTGAAAGTGTTTAATTACCTTGCGTAGTGACAGTACGGTGGAGGGAAAAGGCTTAGCGGCCGCATAACCGCCATGAAGCTAGTGTAGGCAACACCCTTTTCATGTAGTAGATGCATGTTCATGTGATCTTAAACCCTAGGGAGGGAATGCTTATCTATCTTAACTCTTGTGTCCACCCTTTGCCATCAAGTTTCAACTTAGACTTCTTAGATTAACATAGGTTAGATTATCTTTACCTTTAGATTAATACCTCTTTCAAAGGCTTTCGATCAACTAGATCAGTACTTGGTTAGGCACTAGCAATCCCCTTGCTCCGCGGATTGATAATAACCTAGGGAATCCCCATGGTGAAAAAGGTGTAGGTCCGTACGCTTGCGGATCGTAGGTGGATACGAGTTTTATCCATCAACCTACTGCTTCAGCCTCGCTAATTCAGAAGGTGTGTACACTCGTTGAAACTCAACATCCCGCACCATTTGATCAACATTGTGCACATGTTGCAACACCTCACCATCATCGAAGCCCCTAACTTCTTGATCATTGATTCCTCAGGCCTCATCACATTGGGTGAGAATGGTTCATTTTCCTCAAAAACTTCACCTTCAAGGTCTTCATCATGGCATCGTGCTACCCCTTCGTTAATACAGTCGGTAGCATGGTGTCCCACTTCACCTTCATTTAGGACTTCCTCACCAAGTTTATTCCAATACGTGTAATTTTTTGTGAACCATGTGTGACCAAATGATGAAAACTGTTTCCCATTATCCGAATTTCTTCTTGTTGAGACAATCTATACAGGGGCAAAGTGTTGCCTGAACAACACGATTTCTCATATCCGCCTCTGCTTGATTTAGAAAACCATTGACCCCGCTTAAGAAATTCTCTCAATCTTCTTGGGGCTATATGTACATCCAATCCTGAGCAGCAGCAGCCATCTGCAATTTCTGTACATCAAATGAGCATAATTCATCACAAAAAAAACCGATAATATAAGAGGATCAGGACAGCTGAAGAATTTGAATAAAAGGGAGCAATTTCCACCTTGACAAGGACTATTTACGAGGTGAGCGAGCCTGAGGAGGAGGATCGGAGGCAGCGTCGCAGCCACGACGACAACGCGGAGGATGGTGCCGAGCCTGAGGGGGAGGACGAATGAGGCGTCTGCTTTGGATGACGCCACGGTCGACGTCTACTGGCCCCTTTCGCCGTCACGCACTCGGTCGACCGGCCTGCTGCAGTGCCGACTTTTTGAGGAGAGAGAGAGAGCAAGTGGTGTCGGAAGGCGAAGACAAAGACACGTAATAACAACGCACATCTCCGATGTGAGGAAAAAGGAGACAATGGGTGGCCGTCAAAGGAGACACGTCTTAACAAACGATTGTATCCAATTGGGTCGGCATCAAAGGAGACATGTCTTAACAAACATGCATCTCCAGTATTAAAGTGATCGGTAACGGACTTTAAGGACTATTACCGATAGGTATCATTTTCGTAACGGATGCATTTTAATGTCCGTTACAAAGAATACATGCAACATGTGTTTAAAAAGACCATTACCAGAAGTCCGCATTGGTAACCGGTGTTGTAGTGGTGAACCCCGGGGTCAGTCTGCCGCGCTTATGGGTAACGGGCGCCAGACAACAACCGTTATAGATGTGGGTCCATGTAACGAATGTTAAGAGCCCGTTATAAATGTTGTGTGACCTATTTGAGGTTTTCACATAGTGAGGCCGGATGTTGATCATTCCGTTTTGTAGACGCGGGTGACAATTTTGCCCACTCCCGAAAAGAAGAGGGACACTCCTGTAAATCATTTTTTGCTGAATGTCTGCTTCTTGCACCCGTTCAAACTATTTCTTTAGCTCTTATATAGTACTTAGTACTCCATGTTGAATTTTGGTAGATTTCTCGACCTTTTTACAATATTTAAGTTATTTATTTCATTTACAAGGTTTTTTTGAATAAGTCAAATTTGAACAGGAAGTGATTACAATAATGCTATAAAATTAGTCAAAAAAGGTGATTGATGACACTTTGTCCATTTTGAGGCCTTCCTCCCTAAACGAAAGGAAAGTTTGCACGTCTTGTTCAATAAAAAATAATCTTGAGCTTATGGCCAAATTGTTTTAAAATTCTATAAAATACAAATGAAGTCCAAAACTCATGAGATTTGTCAAGACGTCATGGTATCATATGTGGAGGTTGTGGTAAATAGCTGAGAATGTTTTGTACAAATCACCATGTGTGCTACTTACAAACCGAAGCATCTCCGGAGAAGTTTCACGTAGGTGAGAAGGATTCAATTAGATTTGAAGTAACAGAGGTGAGAAGTATTCAATTAGATTTGAAGTAACAGTGGTAGCCTCATTGGCGTTTGACTTAAAAAAACTTTCTATAAGCAATGGAATCTTCAGATCAGTTTGATAGTTTTAATTTATTAGCAACAATTAGTTTATACAAATTGAAATTGAGTAAAACCACACGATATGCGTATAAGCATTATGCAATGTTTAGTGAATTTAACAAGGTATTTGCAAAGTATATTGAAGTAAGTTTGAAAAGTGATGTCAGAGTGCTTTTTGAAGAAGGAAACAAAAATAATGAAGAAATTTTATAAAATAAAAAAACTGAGCTTTGCCGAGTGCTATGGTCTAACACTTGGCAAAATTCCCTTTGTCGAGTGTTTTTTTTGCACTCGAACAAAGTATATATGCCATGTCATCGATCCAACATTCTCTCATACTCATCTCTTATCGGTCCTCCTCCCAACGGATCCGGTTGCCCACTCCTCCTTCAAATCTCTCCCTCAGATCCAGCTGGTGCCACCCCCTCCCCTCCCTTTCCTGCTGACACCACCCTCTCCCCCCATCTCCAGCCGGTGGCGCTCCTGCAGCATGCCAAGCGGCATCGTGTGAGCACTCCCAGGGATCGCCCTCCCGCGGTGCCGATCCTCCCATAGGCACAACGGCCGACGGTGTGAGAGCCTCCTGGAGGCACGACGGCCGGTGGCACTCGAACCTCTCAGGGGCACGGCGGTCGGCAACGCTTGAGCCTCCGGGGGACACGTTGGCCGGCGAGGCTCGGCCACCTGCAGCGGTGTGCGAGCCTCTCGGGGCATAGAGACCCGCGAGCATGGTGGACGACGCATGGTGATGGCATGATGTTGGTGGTGGTGGTGGTGGCAGCGGCGTGGTGGTGGTGTGAGGTGGTGGCGGCAGGGAGCCACGATTTAGTGTTTTTTATATTTTTCTGATGTTTTCGCCAAGTGCCCTACTATAGCACTCGGCAAACCGCTTGTTCTCATCTGACGGCTCCATCGACTGCCGTCATCTGTCCACTTTGTTTTGCTGAGTGCCCAGCTTGGCACTCGACAAAAAAGTTTGCCGAGTGCCCGACGAAGAACACTTGGCAAAGCACACTTTGCTGAGTCATTGGATGCTGAGTGGGCAGTGCCGAGTGTTCACTCGGCAAATATGGGCATTCCCGTAGTGCAGGCCCGTGCCTAAGATTTAGAGGTCTCGATGCGAAATCTAAAACCCTATATTTGAGAATATAAGTAACCAAAATGTATTTTAAATTATTATATAGCACATCGTGCTTAAAAGTAATTTGTATTCTGATAAGTCGAACAGTAACAGATAAGAGCACAGCGAGGGAAATTTATAAGATGCAGAACAGTTGCAACTTGCAAGGAGAGCCTCGTTGGTGGAACAACAAATAAGCAATGTTGTTTTGAGAGGATGAAGCGACGACTGTAGGGGCAGCAAAAAATTAGACTGGTTCCGTCTTATTTTGCCAGTAGCTTAGTGATAGGTACTAATTACTGATAATTAAATTTAACACCTTCAATTTTTTGAACATGAAACTTGATGTCGTGATGATCAAGTAATGTATTTGGGTTAATGTTGAGTTTAGCTAATTTGGCTCTGCCCGCAGTCGAAAACTAGCTAGATCAAAGTAATAAAGTTAGAATTTGCTAAAAAAATAATATAGTTAGAAAACAGTAACATAGTCGAGTCTGGAGTTTATGCGTGAAAAAATGTGTGGAAGAGAGAAGCAAGAATGTGTGGCTTGAGATTTTGTGGGCATATATATTTATAAAAGAAATCAAAGGTTGGATGTGCTGTGACAAGGAAGGTTTCCCCGACTGTGAAATTTTGCGGTCCCCTAATTTTTGGTCGGTCCTGCGCGTTCGCTCCACTTGCATCGCCCAACATATGGGCCTGAATAACTGATTCGCAATCACATATCAAACAAAGATCAATGATCCTCCCTTGGTACCAATACTGTGTCGTGACCTCTCCAAGGGCTGACTCTTATACAACAAGAGTTGGCTCATAATACCATCTGTTGCACCTTGTCTCCAAAATCCAATTATGACCTAGCTAGCCCCCACGTGCGTGCCGCGAGCCAGTCTATGCATAGCATGTGTTTTAAATTTTGGTAATTTTCGCTTCATGTAAAACAGTTAACCCGAATTAAGGTATTATGTATGGAGTATATATAGGTCAACACAAAGAGTTTTACTCAGCAAGGAAAGTGGCCGAGTGACAAGAACAAAAATCTCCACGACAATCTTAAAGGGTTTGAACCTTCCAAATGGTTACGTCCTTTGTTTTTCCACTATGATTGAAATCTTATAGATAGTGGCTGGTCGGGATGACCAGTCTTGCAGTGTTCTCATGCATATGTGAGCCTATAATTCCAATACCCTTGAACTCCTTTTTTTTAACGAACCGCACAAGATAGTGTGTGTTTCATTGATATAGCAGAAAAAAATACAAGCCTACGGTCCTGGGAGATCACAGATAGGAAACAAAAAGAAAACAAACAACTATATATACTCACCTGGTTGGATTGAGACATCAATGCGGGTTACCGCTCGTATCATATATAAGCTGATGATACAAATTATCCAGGTTGATAGAGATACTTGCCATATCATCTACCTAACATAGTAGTCTGAAGGGCAGTTTGTTATACGTTGCTGTTCAGAAGTACTGGTGCGGCAGCTAAGTTGTCTCTTTGCTCATTTGATTGTCCCAGTGCACTGAAATCTAGCAGTTAGGATCCTTTTATGAACATAAGGGTCACTCCACAAGATGGTGGAACTGGCAGCCAGTAAAAACATCATCAAACCACTACTCCCTAGAGCTGCTAAACTACGATGTTCTCTCTATGCAGACGATGCAGCCATTTTCGCAAATCCGGAGAGAGAGGAACTCCAAAGAATTGGACAGCTGTTACATACTTTCGGTGAATGTTCAGGCCTCCAGATCAACATGACTAAGACAGAGATGTCCGTTGCACCGCCGAAAACATTTCAGATGCTCTAGCAGAGTTCCCGAGGAAGGTTTCGTCCTTCCCTGGAAAATATTTGGGACTGCCCCTTCACACGCGCAAACTCAGAAGGGTGGACGACCAACCTCTTATTGATAAAATTGGTGGGAGGCTGCCAGGATGGAAAGGCAAAATGTTATCATCAGCCGGTAGAGAAACATTAGTGAAGAGTGTATTAACATCACAACCAATATACCACCTCACAGTTTTCCCTGCACAAAAATGGGTGATCAAGAAGATCGATCGACTACGTCGAAGTTTTCTCTGGAAGGGAGAGGAACCAGAAAAAGTGAATGGGGGACATTGCTTGGTTAAATGGCCAACTGTGTGCACACCAAAGGACTTGGGAGGTTTAGGGATTCTCGACCTCGAGAGGCTGGCACGGGCTCTACGAATGCGATGGTGCTGGTTTCAGTGGAAGCACAGTGAGAGACCTTGAATAGGGATTGAGATAACGTGTGACAAAAATGTAAGGACTTGTTCTATGCTTCAACAACAGCGTTAGTGGGTAATGGGAAGAAAGCCAACTTCTGGCATTCAGCTTGGGTGAACGGGAAGTCCCCTGGAAATCTGGCCCCTCTCCTATTCAAACGATCAAAGAGGAAAAACTTCTTGGCTCATAGGGCCCTACGAGATAACTACTGGATTGCGCAAGTTTAACCACTTGAAACAGGGGAGGAAATTAGAGAGTATGTGCAACTTTGGGAAGACATAAATCTACTTCCAAGGAACCCTAATGTTGAAGATGAAATATCATGGAGGTAGATGACAAATGGGAAATATTCAACAAAGAGTGCATACCGCATCCAATTCCAAGGCCAATTGAAGAAGTTGAGCATCACCCCGATCTGGAAAGCTAGAACGGAACCCAAATACCGAATCTTTGCATGGATTCTCCTGTATAGGAGAATTTTAACGGCCGACAACTTGGAAAAGCGGGGATAGCCGAATGACCCACTGTGCAAGCTTTGCAACTTGGAACCAGAAACGCCTACACACCTTTGCAAGGACTGCCCTTACACAAAAGCAGTTTGGGATAGGCTACGAGGATGGTTTCTCTCCAACACTTACCCCCCGACAGTGCATCGCCTTCAATCCACAAATGGTGGAAGAAGTGTCGGATCCTAATCGACAAACAGAACAAAGCTCTCTTTGATGGCCTCATCATTTATTTCTGGTGGAAAATTTGGAAAGAGCGCAATAGACGAGTTTTTAACCATGAATCTAAACCTGTCGATGATGTTGCTTTTCTTATCAAGGAAGACATCCAACAATTCCAGTTGGCCAAACCCCAAGAAGCTCCCACAGACGAAGCAAGATAGCAAGTGGTGTTGGCTCTTTGTTTTTTTCCTTAGTCAGTACATATAGTTTTTTTTCCCAGTTGGGGTGGTTCAGAGTTAGTGGCTGCGGATGAGTGGTGTTTCTAGTTGTTTTTTGTGTTTGAGTTTTTTTGCTCTTCTAATAAAAATTCGGCAAAGCTTTTGCCGTCTGTTCAAAAAAAACATAAGGGTACTGCCTACGTGCCTGAAAGAAAATCTTTGATCTAGAAAAAACAGACAAATTAGCATAATCGTTTTAGCAAAAATCATGGGGCAAAGCCCCCCGGCAACCAGAATTAAATTAAACTAGGGCACAAAGTTTTGGGTAACTTACAAGACACCCAACCAGAGGTTGTGCAGAGGGAGGAGACAGCAGCCTCCAAAGAAAGGGAAAGGAGTCGCAAGCGAAAAAAGAGACACAGAAACGTAAATTACAAGGCATCTAGCCAGAGGTTGACTGAATGATGAAGCTCTCTCTTGATTCTGATCAAATGTTGTCTGACGACCTCAGTTCTGAAAGAAGACTTCCACGCAGCAATACTTGGAGGTTTGTGATTAAAGATGAAGTCGTTTCGTTCATTCCAAATAATCCAGACAAATTAGCATAGTTGTGAAATAACGTTGCTTGTCCCTATTTGTTAGCTGTATTGATTTAACGTTAATTGACTGCCCCATGAACATGCACATACTAATATATAGGGCAACAATGATAGAATATATCACCTTCACTTGAACATGTGTAGTTTCCAAATGTACCAGTGCTATTACTGGCTCGATCTGTTGACCTCCTGTAAAGCAACCTATCAATCTTATTGCTGATCTATAGCACAATTGACATATCACTACGTAGTGTAAGAAAGTACATGTTCTATTACCAAAGGTGGACGGCACTAATCCCCTAGACAAACACATGGACAACGTAAACAAGCCAAATCACAACTATCATGGCTAGAGTATTACATCTTTATACAGTGATTGTAAGATTGCTAAAGCATTCCGTCCCTCACCAATCAATGTCCTATATCGCAGACAGTTTTAAGGAAACTGGCATTTGCTATCAAGGGACTGTGGTCAAAATAGTTCTTAAATAAGAAATATTAGTGATATACAAAATGTTAGGTGAACCTTATAGCCCTTGACAACTATCATGTTGGTGACACTATGGGAGAAGTGTAATTCCCCAAGTGCCTCTTGCTTCCCCGAGTGCCAAAAATCGGGCAATCGGGGAAGAAAATCTTCCCCGGGTGTTGCACTTGGGGAAGAAAAGCACTCGGGGAAGAGAGGCTTCCCCGAGTGCCGTAGAGACCATGGCACTCGGGGAAGAGGGGCACTCGAAGAAGGCCCTCTTCCCCGAGTGCAACACTCGGGGAAGAGAGGCATTCGTGGACGAAAAGTGGTACTTAACGGTGCAAATGGACGGAGGTATTTTAAAAACACTCTTCCCCGAATGCCTCACCCTAGCACTCGGGGAAGCAAGCCTCTTCCCCGAGTGCCTTCCCCTAGTACTCGGGGAAGAGACCCTTCCCCGAGTTTTTCACTGCTCCTTCTGGTAATTTATATTTTCCCTCTTCCTAAGTTAAAGTTGTATGTATCTCAATGTAAAACAAAATATGCATTCAGAATTGAATTTTTTATTTAGCATTGTGCAGTGGAGGAGGAGAAGGGTGTGCCCAGAGAGATGATAAGCTGGCAATGCACCAGTGCCGCCGTATCTACAACCATATGGTACTTTCGCTATGTCTTCATCCTCAACAAAGAAACTACATTGTGTTATAGATCTATATATGTTGCTTTTTATTCACCAAGAACGGTTTGTAATAATTAGCTGTGTACATCTCTGGATGTAGAGGCCGGATTCTGTAATCCTTTATCTAAAAAAATATGTTCAGCAGGAGAATTTAAGTAATAAGCATGCTTGAGCTGCATATGCATGCTAGATATATAGTACTATTAGCGTGCTCAGTAATTAAGTAGGATGAACTGAATAACTAACTACTACCTGAAGTTTTATTTTTTTCCACTATATATAGTATCTGATATATGTTGGTTCATGATTTTGGCAAAAAAACAATTAATATGTTGCCTTTCGTAGTGTGTGTAAATATATATATATATATATATATATATATATATATATATATATATATATATATATATATATATATATATATATATATATAGGACGTGGATATTCACCACGCTGCGTGGTGGATACTATTAAGCACACGTCGCCGTTACTACCCTGTGCTCCGGTGAGGTAAATCACTACTCCCGTGTTTATTCCTCGTCAGATCTGTGTAGTAAAATCGACACAAGTGGGTTAGATGATTCCGTTTTTGCATTTAATTGATGCCGATCCGGTGGTGAAATTGGGTGTAGCCGTTTTCTCCATGGGTGCCGTCATGTCCGCCATTGACCATGCCGTCGTTTTTCCAGGATCTTCTTATACCGTGGACGCCGCCCCTGCCCATACGTTGTCTTCCGCGTCGGCATCTGACTACAGTGCATCAGACATCACAATGTGCACCGCCTGCTCGTTGCCTCTCCGTTGAGGCCGTGATTCCATTGGCAGGTGCAAAGACGATGAAGGAGAAGGGTTGGAATTAAGGTCGCCGGTGGCGTTTGGAGGTATTGATTGATTTGTTCACAATAATTTCATTCGCAATAAATTGCATTGACCAAAAGGATTGATAGATATGCATCTAAGGACTAGTCTGTAACACGTTGGGAGCCAAATCGGGGGGTATTGGTGTTGATTGTTTTGTTCACAGTAATTTCGTGCGCAATAAATTGTATTGACCAAAAAGGATCGATACATATGCATCGATGAAATAGTTTGGGGAGTAATAAAATTACAGAGGAGTAGTTTTAATTTGGGTTGTACCAAAGGCGCAAATCAAGGGTATTGAATTTATGATGTATCAATTGTGCAAGTAAGGGTTTTTTGAATAAATGACATTCTAGAGACGATATAATGTGTTTAATGGTATGAAAGAATGGCTTGGAATTGTGGTCTCCTGTCACCTCTGGATCATTGGATTGTTCTATTTACACTAAATTGGTGTGTAATTCATTGCATGGACCGAAATCATTGAATGATATGCTTCAAAGAATGAGATTTGGGGGTAAAAATATTACATAGTAGTACCATCTTCATTCACATAAAGTAAATATGACACGTGGTAACTAAATGATTGGTTTTCGGTAGTAAAATATTAAGAGGAGTACTGACTTTGTTACATGATGTATCTGGGATATGAGTCATGGTAGTAACAATGCCGAGGGGTAGTGATTTACTTTTTATTAATTTTTATTCATTGAAGGTTGAGTGGTTCTATTTACACTAATTTTGTGAAGCATTTGAAGGAATTTTTTCATGCCGAGGTGGAGTAAATATGACATGTGGTAGATAAATGATACATTTGTGGGAGTAAAATATTACGAGGAGTACTGACTTTGTTTAGGATGTATTTGGATGATGAGTCATGGTAGTAACAATGCTGAGGGGTAGTGATTTACTTTATATTCATGCAAGGTTGAACGGTTCTATTTACACTAATTTTGTGAAGCATTTGATGGAATTTTTTCATGCCGAGGGGGAGTAAATATGACATGTGGTAGATAAATGATATGTTTGTGGGAGTAAAATATTACGAGGAGTACTGACTTTGTTTAGGATGTATCTGGAAGATGAGTCAAGGTATTAACAATGCCGAGGGGGAGTGATTTACTTTTTTCATGTGAGGTTGAAATCATAGTGCGGTTGCCTTCAAAACGTCGACGGGGTATGGGTGGAGTTGGATTGTGACGAGAATATGGAGTTTTTACCTGAAGTGGAAAATATAGGGAGTTTTTGCCTGAAGTGGAAAATTTCTATTTAAACAATTTCGTCGGATAAAATTTAAAATTTTGCAATTGTTGCGCACATTTATGAACATTTTGGTTGACTTGTAATGTATTTGTGGAAATCGCAGAGGAGTAAATTCACTCTCCTTCATTTGTGTGAAGTTAATGTAGCATGTGGTACACAAATGATGGTTTTTTGAGAGTAAAACAATACGGAGGAGTACTATCTATATTGCATGGTGTCCCCTGAGGATGAGACCCGTGAGTAAAGATGTGTGACGGTGTTGGGCGTGGGAGTAATTTACCACATTGTTGTAGGTGAGAAATTTTGAGTACTAACCTGATTTTGATGTTTTTTGCTGAATTTTTCCCGTCAAAATGTATTTGTGCACTTCATGTTTCGACAATGAAATTCTTTATTCTATTCGAAACTTCTCGCAGGCGAGATGCCATCATGATAAACTGAATATGAGTAATGGGAAATTCAACATCTCCTATCCATACTACCATCTATTGTAATTACGACATCGAAGACTCTTCCGTGGTTGGCGTGTCTCCGCTCATGATGCCTCTAGTGACCTCATCTTGATCATCATATGCTTCGGTGTGCTGCTAGAGGTGTCCAGAATGGTAAATATTGGGCGGTGAGAAAACAACCTAAAACATTAGACTAGAATTACCTCTGTGATTTGAGCCTGGAATGATAGTGTGTAGAGGAACAAGGGATCATGTTCCTCTCCATCGACCAGGCAGATCGATTTTTAGTGAAGGTATGCACTGAAGTCTTGTAGCATCTTGACATCTGGAGGGATTGGTCGATCATCGCTGCAAAAATGCTCGAGGAAGATGTCCTTGAACTGCTTGGTGTTTATGGCATCTCTCTCGATAGGAGGTGACATGGTTCACGTCTGAACAGTTGGAAATGTGGCGGCCTGCGCCCTGTGGCGTAGAAAATAGCCAAGATGCCGGTAGGTTTATATCCTATTGGTGCATGGAGTAGTAGTACAATAAATAAATGTGCGGAGCGTGACTATGGCCAAAACAAAAGCTAGTTTAAAAAATTTTGAATGTGGGGGCGTGATTATGGCCGTCGATGTACAGTACAGGAGTTTGCAACTGATACATATCACCTAGCTAGTATGCACATGTGTGTATGTTTTAGATTTCTTTGACATGTGCCGTCAATGTATATTGCAAAAGTGTACAACTGATAGTATACACATGCGTATATGCCGTTACAAAACCCAGATAATTTTTATGTGTTGGTTCAGCCTGGGGAGGTCGTGTGTTCATTTCCCAAGGCTTTTTACGACTACGGGTCTCGGCGTTGTGCCGTGGTAGTAATTAGACGGTCATCAGTGGTATTTTCATGTCACCGGAGTGCCACCGAGATCCGCGGGGTGTTAAATTGTATCCAACACGTCGGGAGTCAATATATATATATATATATATATATATATATATATATATATATTTATTTATATATATATATGCGAATTACACAATACATCGGAGACAATCACAACACACGCACACTCATCCCTATACACACACGCAAACTCTACCTCTATGAGCATCTTCGAAGACTATGCCGGCAAATCCTCAAGATTGACGAAGTCACCACAGGCGCCTCGCTGTCGACGGGAACGTCGCCTACCACTGAATGCACAAACACCGTTAAATCCTGAGAAATTCGCTCCCGCGGGGAGTCGAACCCAGGACCTGAGGTGCTACATGGGCTCTTGTAACCCACTAGGCCGAAACGATTTGTCCTGGCACTAGCAAATTAACGTGCTGGCGGGTGCAACTATCAACCGCTAGCAAAGTGGGGCGCAGGGGCGCCGGGACAGCAACCGCCAGCATTGAAGCATCACTTCTGGCGGGCGACATAAGCGACCCGCCGACGAGTTATGTCGACCGCCAGCACTGAAGGTTTAGTGGGGGCGGCCAACATAAGCCAACCGCCAGCACAAATGGTCCCATTTCGCCGGGGGTGGCTTATATCGACCGCCGTAGGGGATCTTTACTACCGGCGGCTTTCATATGCACCCGCCAACACAAGGTGAAGCCGAAAATAGCTTGAAATTGATACAAGTCACCAATATTTCAACATGCATGGACAGCAACAACAAGTAAAATTCAAACTGAAATATCAACACAAACAACACCTTAGAAAGGTTTATTTCACACAAACAACATGCATGATGACAAATGTTTCAAAGCACACTTAAAACCAACACAAATTAAAGTACACTACAATAGGGGCCTCACTCACAAATCAACACAACTTTGCCTCACTCAAATTTCTTTGACAATCCGTTCGTGATATAGCTACCAAGCACTAAACCTATTATCAAGACCACAACAACGATGATGGTGCCCCCGCATGCGTAATCCTTGATTTTTGTTGCGCTTCTTCCGATAGCCAATTTCCGCCATAATGTCAATAAGTTGCCCTCTATGGTCCGCAAGTTCAAGCCTCGTTTCATTGCTCGCTATCGTCAAATCACTCATCCCCACCTTCGGATCGAAATGACACACTTCATCCGGTTCCATTATTCCGAAATTCCGAATTTGCTAGTGGTGGCTCCCGCACTCGCCCCGGCGGATACACAACACTAGACGGTTGTGCCGCTCCGGTGCCGGCGTTTCACCAACTAAACCGCCGAACGACCGATAGTTTGGCGGCAACAAATGAGGGTGAAATTTTTTCAAATGGTTGATGTATCGATTTTCAAAATAAACTTCTCGACATGAATTAGGGTCCCCCTAAAAGAATAAACAACAAATGTGGCTTCCATCAATAAATTAGATAATTCTATAGATATAAAATTATATCAACCAAATCATTAATAATCAACAATTGTGGATAATTCTATATCTACCGAATCAATAATAATCAACAAATCTACTAATATTATATCAACCAAATCAATAATAATCAACAAATCCTACTAATATTATATCAACTAATAATTACTACTATTATATCAACCGAATCGGTACTAATCAAATGAATTAGGGCATGAGATGAAAAACAAACCAAGTGGTTGTTCGGGCACTTGATGATGCTATTTGTCTTGGTCCTATACCAAATTAACCGGAGCCGACACGACGGGCGGATTAGCGGGGGGAGAGGCACGAATTGGCTAAGGTTCGGCACGACGGAGCCGCTCGCCATTCGACGGCGGTGAACCCGCTCGACGTCGGTCGAGGAACCGGAGGTTGAAGAGTGGGTCGACGGCTTGTCGATGGCGGCGGCCGAGGCGTGGTGGCACGCGGGCGAAGCTCACGCACGAGCGGCCGTGGCGGGGGGCGGGGGTCGGTTGCGGCCGCTTGCGGCGGCGGCTAGGGTTGGGAGCGAGTGTGTGTGTGAGTGAGTGAGTGAGTGAGTGAGTGAGTGAGTGAGTGAGTGAGTGAGTGAGTGAGTGAGTCAAACCGCGTTACGACCGAAGATATTCAGACAAGTGTGCCGGCGGTTGTCTTAATAGCCCGCCGGGAGAGGCATCGTGCCGGCGGGTGGCTTAATAGCCCGCCGGGGAGAGGTATTAGTGCCGGCGGTCGATTATGCCACCCACTAGCATAAATGGACACAGTACTGGCGGTCAACATAAGGCACCGCCGCGCAGTGTAGACATCGCTTGCGGTTGCCTTATGCCAACCGCCAAGACCGTGTCTTCTATAAATGTAGATCGGCCCCTTCTTCCCGGCAGCCTTCCAATGGCGTTGTGCCCGAGAGGAGCTCGGGAAAAGCTCCAAAAACACCAAATCTAGGGGGGAGGTTTTGCTCTTGATTTTCTTGGAGGAGGTGGCTATATAAGGTGAGTTTGTGCTATTTTAACCCTAGTTTTCTCCTTTTATTAATGATTTCTATGTAGATAGAGATCTAGATCTAGACCTAGGGTTAGCTAGGAGAGAGAGGGGAGTGAAGAGAGATATTGATTCAGAGATTTATTTTTTAAATAGATTTAGATTTAAATTACTAGTTTGTCAATGCAAAATATTTAAATGTTCATAATATAGAAGCAAGTTATATTGAATTATATAAGTTATTAGTTTGTCATTAATAGCAAGTTTACATTATAGAAGCAATTATATTAAATTATTATTGCAATTATAGAAGCAAGTTTACATATTACATTATTAGTTTGTAATTAAAATTTTTATCTTCAATAATTAAATTTATAGAATTTAGTTTTGTTTCCGTTTTTTACATATTAAATGAAGCATAGAGCATACGGAGTTTATAATTAATAGAATTACTTTTATAGGTTATTTAAGATGGAACATAGAGCGTGGATGTATGGCATACGAGAGAAATTTGTCTACATTCTTGACAGAGTTAACAAACTTTCTTGAGGTTGCGCGTAAGCATGCCCAAATTTCTAGGACAAAGCAAATACATTGTCCATGTTGTGATTATTGCAACAAAATTATGTTGGAAGATATTAATGCCATCAAGATGCATTTGATAAAGCGTGGTTTTGTGAAAGGATACAAAACTTGGTCCCACCATGGTGAAGCGAGAAAGTACTTTCAACAATGCGGACATCGGCATCGGGTATGATGAAGTGGGTGATGAAGATGCAGATGAAAATGATGATGTCATGATGGATGATGCTCTTGGTTGTGAAGATCAAAATGATGATCAAACGGATGCACCACGGGGTGGACGAGGAATGTGATGTTGATATGGAAGAAATGTTGCGCCACATTGAACCGGAGGTGTTGCTAGGGAGTGCTAAACGGTTAGAAAATTTTGAGACACTAAAGAAGGCAAAGCAAAGGACCGTATGTATGAGGGTTGTGGGAAGGAGTGGACCATGTTGCGTTTCATGCTCCATCTTCGATTGTGAAGGCAAAATTTGGATGGTTGGACAATAGTTTTAACGAACTCCTTACTTTGTTGGCCAATCTACTCCCGAAGTCTAACTTGGTCCCAAGAAACACATATGAAGCAAAGAAGATTATCAACCCATTGAAGATGCGAGTGAAAAGAATACACACATGCAGGAACCATTGCATATTGTACTGCGGTGACTATGCGGAACTAGAGAAGTGTCCAAATTGTGATGCTAATCGTTACAAAAGTAATGCCGATTTTGCTTCGTGGAACGGGTCATTGCATCTAAAGGAACGAAGAGGAAGGTGGGTGGAAAGAAAAGTGTATTTTCTCAAGTTGAGGAGGAGTAGTATTGGTACCGACATCGCTACTCAACGTAAAGTCCCTCGCATTGGTGATGTGGTACTTGCCGGTGGAGGATCATCTAAAGTGATTGTTCTCGAACCCAAAGACCGTTGAACTAATGACTTGGCACGCAGATCGCCAAGAGAAATCGATGGGAAGCTTCGACATCCTTCTGATGCTCGGCAGTGGAGGACCTTTGATTCCAAACACAAAGAGTTTAGAGAAGAAAAAAGAAATGTAAGGTTCGCGTTAAGTACAGATGGTATGAATCCATTTGGTGAAAGAAGCAGCACGCACACCACATGGCCAGTGTTGATGACCATATACAACATCCCCCCGGCTATGTCACAAGAGAAAGTTCCTTTTGCTTACCATTCTAATCCAAGGACCGAAGCAACCTAGTATTGATATAGATGTCTTCCTGGAGCCATTGATGGAAGAAATGGAGAAGTTTTGGAAACATGGGGTTGAGATGTGGGATGAGTACAGAAGGGAGACATTCACACTTAAGGCAATTATCTTTGTTACCATTAATGATTACCCTGCCCTATTTTCTTTGTCTGGTCAGAAAAAAGGAAAAACAGGTTGTGTAGTTTGTTTGAATGGTACAATATCTGTGTACCTGAAAGGATCTCAGAAGACAGTGTATATGGGGCACAGACGCTGGCTACTAAGGACTCACAAGTACCGTAAGATGGCAGACTATTTCGATGGAAAGATTGAGAAAGACTCTTTTGCCCCACAACCGGCCACCGGTAGAACCGTATTTGAAATGTGTCAGAAGGTCAAGTTTAAACTTGGTAAGAAATCAAAAGGTGATAATTCAAAAGGGGGAAGGAAGGAGGCTGAAACTACAGAAAACATTGATGTGCCTTTCAAGAAGATGTCTATATTTTTTAAGTACTTGCCATACTGGGAAGATTTGACAGGTGCGCCATGCCATCGATGGGATGCATCTACGAAGAATGTGTTTGAAAGCACAATGGGATTCTTAAGCTTAACGAGAAAGGTAAAGGACGGACTGAAGTCGCGTAAGGATCTTGTTGACCTAAAAATTAGGCAAGAACTTCACCCACAACCACGTCCTAATGGTAAGTAGTACCTTCCACCTGCTAGCTTCAACTTAACACAACATGAGAGGTTGGCTATCTGCAAATGCTTGCGCGGGCTGAAAGTGCCAACCGGATTCTCATCCAACATCCGATCATTGGTCTCGTTGAAGGACATGACGCTTACCGGTTGTAACTCTCATGACCGTGATGTGATGATTCTTGTTTTTCTCGCGATTGCGATCCGAGCCGTCAAACCAAAGTATTCCTTAAGATGGTCATCACAAGGATGTGCTACTTTTTTAACGTCATTTCGCGAGAAAGTGGTAGATTGTGTAGAGTTGGCAAGGCTTCAGCTATTTATGTCGAAACTCAAGCCCGGCTCGAGATGTGCTTCCCTCCGTCATTTTTTGATATCATGGAACATCTAATGATCAACATGGTCGAGCAAATTACTCGAACTAGGACCTATGTACTTTCATCGGATGTGGACGTACGAACGGTTCATGCCGATTCTCAATGGATACATGATAAACAAGGCATTTCCAAAGGGAAGCATGATCGAGAGCTACCATACGAAGAGAGTGTTGATTGTTGCATAGACTACATAAAATATAAGACGGCGATCGGTTTACCGTAATCTCGACACGAAGGCGGATTGTCGGGGAAATGGACCATTGGAAGGAAAAGATTCATTGACGAGGACAACCAACAACTGGAGAAAGCACATGCTAGTGTTCTGCAACAACTTGCAATAGTGGAGCCATTTATCGTGCAACACGAAAATGAGATTCGTGAGGAAAATGATAGTCGGACCGAGGATTGGGTCATCAAAGAGCAAAAGCATCGTTTCCCATCATGGTTAAAGGAACATGAGCATCTATTTCAAGGAAATTCCATAGATGACACAACGTTGACTAGGTTGGCGGCTGGCCCATCAAGCAATGTTATCTCATGGCAAGCATACGAAATTAATGGGTACACCTACTATACGAAGGCGAAAGACAACAAGAGTGTTGCATATCAAAATAGTGGTGTTCGCATAGATGCGATTGATAAATCCGGAAACAACATCACTTACTATGGGTTCATAGAGGAAATATGGGAACTTGACTATGGAGAGAATATCAGGTTCCCCGTGTTTCGGTGTCAATGGGTCAAACACCCGAATGGCGTCACAGATGACAATTATGGGTTGACACTTGTAGACCTTGCCAATGTAGGTTACAAAGATGATCCATGGGTACTCGCCGAGTGTGTTGCACAAGTTTTCTACATAGCCGATCCTATGAATGTGAAGAAGCACATTGCCATCTCTGGAAAACAAAGAATTCTAGGAGTAGAAGGTGTAATTGATGTTGAGGATTACAATCAGTTCGAGGAACTAGTCTTGTTCAAAGATCATGAGAAGAGAATAAAAAATTGAAGCCAGCATTCCTAAATCGGAGAAGCCATAGTTACGTACGACTGTGATGGGAGAATTGTTAAAGGATAAACTTGCACTTCTCATTAGTCGGGCTTGATGTATCACTTGTACGACTTTATATAATTAGTGTTGTTGTAAGACTTTCAATCAGTTTATGAGAGTTTTGGAAGTTTTGATGAAATGAGACTCTCCTCCCGTACTTAAATTCAAATTATGGAAATTATGGTTTCAATTAGTGTTTCAATATTTGAATTATGTATATGAGGTGTTTTGTCATAAAAAAGGTTTGCATTTGAAAAGGATAGTTCAAATGAGACTCTAGGGTCAAACAACCCATAACTCATTAGGTGTATATATGAACCTATTTGAACTAACCTTTTCTAACTAGGACAACTTTTACAAAAAAACACACCCCTATACTTAAATTGAAATATTTTATGATACATTGGGAAGTTTCAATGAAATTTGAATAATTTAAGCCCTGTTTCAAATTTTTCAAATTATGGAAAAACACTATGTCGGGCATCTTAAGAAACCGCCGGCGGTGAGACACACCACTAGCGGTTATCCTAAGTCAACCGCCAAAGATAGTGGTTTGCCAAAATTTGAAATTTTGAAATCCTCGGCATGAAAATGTTCAAAACTCTTTGAAACTTCCAAAACCTATCATAAAATATTTGAATTTATTTATAGGAGGTGTTTTGTTATAAGAATAGGTTTGAATTTGAAAAGGTTAGTTCAAATGAGACTCTAGGGTCAAACAACCTATAACTCATTAGGTGTATGAACCTATTTGAACTAACCTTTTCTAACTAGGACTTATTTTACAAAAAACACACCCCCTATACTTAAATTGAAATATTTTATGATACATTCGGAAGTTTCAATGAAATTTGAATAATTTAAGCCCCTGTTTCAAATTTTGCAAATTATGGAAAAACACTATGCTGCCGGTTATCATAAGTCAACCGCCAGCATAGTGGTTTGCCAACATTTGAAAATTTGAAATCCTGGCGTGAAAATGTTCAAAACTCTTTGAAACTTCCAAAACTTATCATAAATATTTGAATTTATTTATAGGAGGTGTTTTGTCATTTGAATTTGAAAAGGTTTGCATTTGAAAAGTCAAGTTTAAATTCTTTCAAATCACAGCGCTGGCGGGCGCTTATGATAACCGCCGGCGGGGAATCTCACCACCGGCGGTTGCTTAAGTGACCCGCCCGTGGTAAGGTTCACCGCGGCGGTTGTTTAATGTGACCCGCCGGCGGTGGTCTCACCGCCGGCGGTTGCCTTAAGTGGCCCGCCGGTGGTGATTCCATTTATATATACACGTGACACGGTCTCGAAATTTTTCTATGTCCGGCGCGAATACGAAACGACGCCGTCGGGATGCCAAATTTTCTCGCCGAGCGCGCCGCCGTCGTCCCCGACCGCCGCCGCCCCTTCCAACCACCCCGCCGTCCTCCGGGAGTGCCCGACCCATGTCCGCGAGCGCCCCGCCGTCATTCGCGAGGGCCCCGCCCCTTCTCCCCGTGGACCGCCGCCGTCTTCCGCTAGGGCGCCGCCCCTTCTCCCGTGGACCGCCGCCGCGCCGTCGTCCTCGGTCGCCCCGCCGATCGGCGACCTCCTCCCCGAGCGCCACCGCCCCTCTTCCCTACCGGGATGGCGTCCTCCTCCCCGCCGACCACTTCCCCCAACGGCCGGCCGAGAACCGACGCCGAGCGCTCCGCCGCCGGCCGGCAAAGACCGCCGCCGCCTCCGCCGACGGCGCCGCCCCCGCTCACCACCGCACCTCATCTCCTCACCGCTCGGCACGCATGGAGGCCGGGATGGGGCCGACGACGCAGCAACGACAGCCCCTGCTTGGTTGGTGTTTTTTCTTTTTTCTCAAAATGCAGTTACATGTGTTAAAAATGTGGATAAATGCAATTACATGGATTGTGGATAAATAGATTTAAAAATGTTACAAATGGACTATAGATTTTATTTTATTAATTTTGTTGTATAAATAATTAAATATGGACTATGGATTGTGGATAAATAGATTTATTTATAAAAATGGATGATGCATTTTGTATAAATAGATTTATTATAAGTATGGACTATGGATTGTGTATAATTTTTAAATATATTTATTATATAAAAAAGGACTATGGATTTAATTTTATAAGTTTTGGTGTATAAATAATTAAATATGGACTATGGCTTGTTGATAAATAGATTTTTTTATAAAAATGGATTATTGTATAAATATGGACTATGGATTATGGATTATCTATGATCAAATGTTAACAGTGAACAATCCGGTGAGGAGGAATCTAGTGATAGTGGTATAATTGGAGACTATGAAACTCCCTCTGAGTATGAACCAAGCGACCACGACCTCGTAGGCGTCCCGAAGACGATGATGTTGATTACGAACCAAGCGATAATGAGGTCCGCATGCACATTCACTCAAATTAACGTTTGTTTATTCAATTAAGATATACTTTAAATAGTGTTTTATGTGTAGAACAATGACCGATCCCCGCGACGACGTCGTAGAGCATCCGACATTCGTGCCCAAGAGGCGAAGTCATTTCGGAACCACAACCTTCGGGTACTACTAGTTCTAGTAACTCGAAAAGGAAACATGGTCATAGAAGAAGAAACCGGATCCCCGAAAGAGGACAACTTGTGATAGAACGGTTGGGTGACAAAGGTGAGCCCGTCGAACCTAAGGGGATAGCCGCTAGGTTTCGAAACATCGTCAGTGCAATTGTCAGAGACCAATTGGCGTCTTGGATCACAACTACTAATTGGAAGACAATCCCTAAGGCTACGAAGGATGTATTATGGGCCAAAGTGAAAGAAAAATTTGTTTATCCGAAAGGTACAGAAAATGCAGGTAGAACTTTTGCTGAGGGCCTTTGTGGAAGAGCTCTTAGGAATTGGAGGTCTACACTTAAT
This sequence comes from Cenchrus americanus, assembly GCA_947561735.1. NCBI lineage: Eukaryota > Viridiplantae > Streptophyta > Magnoliopsida > Poales > Poaceae > Cenchrus > Cenchrus americanus. Next base: position 36,748,164 of record OX387242.1, on the reverse strand, counting down.
ACTGAATTTGTCCAGAAAGGAAAGGATGCTAGGGATGTGTATGGTAACATTCCGCTAGCAGTCTGGGAAGAATTTGTAGATCAGAAGAAGACGACAGAAGCAGTAGCTCTGAGCGTCCAACAAAAGGAGAAGGCTATGAAAGCTGCTGAGAACCCCCATCGCTTGGGTTCGGGAGGATATCGTTGCCAAAATGGCAAAATGGAGGAAGGAGGAAGAAGAAAGGAGGGTAGCTGGTTTACCAACTATTTTTGAAGACATGGATGAGCATAGCGAGAATTGGATCCTTGCTCGAGTTCCGGCTATAGCACCGACGGTAATGTTTCATTCTAGAAGCCCTCAACAAAACAAATTTATCGGAAAGTTTGGAAGAACTTGCGAAAATGCAAAATAAAGGTCTTTTCGTGCCCGACAGGGAGAAAGATATGCTATCCGCCGCGATCGGAACGCCTGAGCACCCTGGCCGTGTTCGAGGGATTTCTTCTACCTTGCCCTGGGGTAAAGCATTTCGTGAACACCGATCAAGTTATAAAAAGCGAGACCGTTATAAGAAGAAGCTTGAAGACAAGATGAGAGAAATTGCCAAGCAAGAATTGATAGACTTCTTCATACAACAACAACAAGCTTCTGTTGGGCCAAGTGCAGAGAATCTAATATCTGGTGGTTCTGGACAGGTTCCTCCAAACTTGATGCTTGCCCAGATCGGAGCCATCTCAACTCCAAGTAGTGTTGGTCCTATTGCTAACGCCAAGCATCCTGTGGATGACATTGTAGAGGATACACCATGCAAGTTGGTTATTCCATATGGAAGAAAACTAGATAAGTTTCGAGAAGTTGGGACAGCCATGGCACTAACGGGTCGTGTGTTTCGAATCCACCACCGCCGAGAGTATGCATGGGTTCAAGTTGTTTCGGTTTCTGATGAGTCGTGCGAGATTGATATCCCTACCGAGTATGGGATCGCGCTTCTCGGTGATGCAAGGAACCAATACATATTGTCGCATCGTCGAGATATCATAATTAATGCATCACCAAGTCCCTGCTTGCAACCTAGCCAAGAACGAGTACCCCCAGGATCCAGATGCTGCAATGGTCGAGTACACAATGGGTGGGGAACATGGAGGTAGTAACAATGACAACAACATGATGATTGTGGAGCAGGGAGTTAACAATAATGACAACAACATGCCACGAACTCCTCCGGCGTCGGGGGGGGCAGGGGGCATCATCATCTCCGAAATCCGATCCAAGACCACAAACTCCTCCAACATCGGGGGTAGGGGCGGGGGCACCACCATCTCCTCTCGCCATGTCCAAGACCACCATCTCCTCCTCCAGCAACCAAGACCCCAACAACAATACACCGGATGATAAACTCATATGAACAAAAGACGAAATCATCCGATGTTGACTTGTTCTTGAAAGTATCGAAGAATAAACCTAAACGGGCTCCAACATCCGGTAAAGAATCACCTAATGTTCAAGTACTCAAGAAGGCACCGGATGAAAAGTCATTATCCCGCACCTCTTTACAAAAACAAAAGGAGGAGCACATAAGTATGTTTTTGTCGGATGAGGTACCCGACAAATATGAGCATGGAAAACCATTCTTGTTTAGGTGGCAACTGAACGAAGGGCCGTCAGAATTGATGAGGCTGCATACTTGGATCATGCATGCCATGCAGCAAGGCATTCACACTATCACCGCCAATCTCCCGAAATGGGTGTTCAGTAGCTCTTTTGAACGGAAGGTTGCAATCGATTTCCCCGATTTGCATGCGATGTTCCGTCGTGAAAAACTCGACATCAACCTCGTCACTATTTGGTCCATGTAAGTCAACATCCCTATACGACATCCAAATCTATTGAATTCCATATGTATTGTTATTACCATCCTAAGTAAACTTTTTTTTGCGGGATGCAAGCGTCCGATGAAAAGAAGACAAATGGGAGGTGGAAGGTAGCATATGTTGACCCGCAACAAGTAAGCCGAGTCACAACACACGTTCATAATGAGGGATCAACTAAGAAAGCAAGTAGAGGAAGAAGCAAAGACACCAAAAGAGAAGGAAGACTTAATAAAGGGTTACGAGAAAGCTAAACTTCACGAGGTGTCTGTATACATTGCAAGGGTCATGAGGAAAAACCAACATAAGGATTCTATCAAGTTTGCTTACCATTTTGAGTAAGATCCTTTAAATAACTATTTAATCATCCGCCTTCATTTTTTAGTCTATTTATATTTATTATTTTAATTTTATGCAGCGATCATTTCATTTGCTTTCACATGTGCCCAAAGTTGGGAACTGTGGGGGTCTTCGACTCATTACATTATTCGAGAGGCTTCTTACAAGAAAATCATTGAGATTATAAAAAAGTAAGACAACTAAGTGCAATATATAATCACTACTACATGTATCGGCTATATTTCAAATTATATTACTAACTTATGTCTTTGTATCATTAAAGTGCGTATAGGCTATATACACTCAATGGCGGGGAGCACAAGAAGAAAAAATTGGTGATACGACATGCCAAATGGGTAAGAACACTTCGTTAATAAGTACCAATCATTTTATCGAGTTGTACACTTCGTTAATTAGTACCGATCATTTTTTATTTGTTTACAAGTGCTACAAACAACCTCCCGGGGCAGTGTGCTATGTGGATATTATGTGTGTGAGGTTTTGAGAAATAATGGGAGGTATCGGACGAATCCCGAAGACGTAAGCCTCTTATTTGTACACAACTATGTATGTGCTAATTATGGTCCTAATGGTAATGCATAACAATCTTCATTTATTGTGTTTACGTGCGGATGCCTACCATTGAGGGATCATGGGGGCTACTTGGTGACAATCAAATCACCAACATTTGTGCGGACATGGTGAGATTCATCCTACGTGAGATTCACCACGAGGATGGAGAATTCTTCGATAAAGAAGGAGTTTTGACATTAGATGATGCGTAAAGGTTACGTAGATGGGTGTCTTAGGGTTATCTATTATGCACAATGTTTTGTAATGTGACTTATGTATACATTTTTTATTTTAGTTTGGATTGTGTGTTTGTGAGACATATATTTGGATTTAGCGGTTAAATACAAATTAAATTACAGTAAATTAAAGTGAATTTAGCATACAAATGCCAATGTGAAAAAATAATAGACGAAAGTGACAAATTATATACAAATAATAAACAATTATGGGAAATTATATAGGAAATGGAAAAAATGCTTTACGTGGCGGGCGGTCTAAGCAACCGCCAAAGAAAGATGAATTTTGTGCCGGCGGGCATCCTAAGAAACCACCGGTGTTAACACCAAAATTTGGTACGGGAAGGAGTCGATTTGTGGGCCTAAATTGGTGAAAAATCCGTCCGGAAGAAGGAAGGTCTCTCCCGGAAAGATTAGGCAAAGGAGCTCGCGGTCGGCGGTTGGCTACCGTTCGGCAAGGAAACTGTTTGCGGCGATTTTGCGGGATTGCGATGACGTGGCTCGAACGGAAGGAATGAATGGATGGATAAGCGATCGCATTTAGAGATAAATTAGGTATCAAATATTGTGCTCGTAGTCCATTCGGAATCATGCCATGACGGGGTATAAATACGGACCTGGCTGTATGTAATTGTATTCGAAACATTCTCATAACAAACCGGCTTTACGCCAAACCCTTGAGTCCTTTGTCGTGTCGTCGAGTTCTTCGAGAGGGTTCATCGATCTGTCGACCTCCGTAAGTACCGGCAACCTTGTATCATGTCTAGTATCATGCGGTGGATTTAGATTGTGATGCAAGTAGTCTTGTTACCATGCTTAGTATCATGCGGTAGATTTAAGCTTGGTTCAAGAGGGTTTCTTGTTAGATCACGAGCCATGCGGTGGGCTAAGATCTAGCTTGGAGCTAGTTATCGGCTCTATTGGATTTTGGCAAGATCCAATGGATTCATTAAGTTACCCTATGTTGTTTTGAGTTTCTACTTTATGTTTAAATTCATGTAACACTCTTTTGCCCAACTTAGATTGATTTGGATCGACTTTATCTTGTTTCGTGGTCTTTAAATTGCACGTTCATATCTTGCTTCAAAAGGCACGTGGATCACGTGTTTATCAAATAGCCGAAATCGAACCGATCTAGGTTGTTACGTGTTGCGGGTTCAATCTTGTTGATTTTGCGTAAATCTTGAAAGAACCGGGTATCATGCGGTAGATGCAGGTTTTAGGGTTGTTTTAAAGCTAGTCATCCGGTGGATTAGATCTTTAATTCAATCTGATAGATTTATCATCTTTGGCGACGTTTGTTCCTTCTTCATGGACCCCGATTCGGCTGTTCAGCCGTAATCGGTTATGCTTTCACGAGTGAAACGTGCTCATAAGTTATGCTTTAAACATTGTGCTTTTAGCTTTCCATATTTAGATCGTATCATGCGGTGGATAGATCTATTTGTGGTTAGTGGTGTGATTTTCAAACAAGTTATATCATGCGGTGGATAGATTTGTTTGACATCATGCTTGACGGGTTTTAAAGTACCTAGACATGCGGTAGACTAGTGTTTTGAACCTATGCATGCTTGTTTATTACATATTTATGATCATGCTTTACTTCATTTATTGTTTATCGTTATTTATCATGGAGGATCGGTCATGGCTTTGTGCACGTGTAACTTCATTCAAATAAAGACCGATTTTTTCGTCATGCTTATGTCATCCGTTCGGCTATGTTCGTTTTGCACTTTGAAGCTCCCGAATGGTTTCTAGTTTATCGCGTATAGCTTCTTGTAGCTATATGTCATCTCACTTGGCTTTGTGGCCGTAAATATGGACTGTCGGTACCACCCGGCAAGTTCCAAGCTTTGGAATTTAACTACTTTATCTTTTTGTTAATTTTCGGGAAAAATTGATCGGCACGTCTTGGAATCTTTTCGCTTGTGAAGCTAGCTTGTTCGGCTTGCCGTGTGCTTAGCGTAAGGTGCAGATTTTGCGTCAACACACTTTTTGGCAAGCTCGGTGGGACAAACGGCCGAAATCAAGATGCTCGACATCGGTGACATTCGGATGTTGCCATCGAGGATCTCTCTCGGAACAGTGCTCGCAATGTACTCGAAGGATGCTACGGATTAGTTTCAGCAAAAATGTTTGATGTCATTCAAAAAGAACGAAGTGGCGTTCCGTATCTCAAGAATGAGATGCTCGAGTTCTACCGTCGGGGAGAGTCCGACGTCACAACTCTTCAAGAGAAAGAATAATGCATGCAAGCATTTCGGGATGCTTGCGGAAGACGTGCTTCGGGTAAACATCATAGGGCTTTCCCGGGCGTATTCAAGCGGATGATGGTGGGTGTCTTTGGCCCGGCATGGAGCAAGTATTCGGTCGGGTTTCCCCTCGGGGATATTGTATGGAAGTTGGAGAGTCCGGCTCGCCAAGCGAGAACTCGGCCACCATTGCGAAGCCGCCGAGTCCGGCCTCCCCCGCAGCGTTGGGAGCCAACCCATCCGGGCCGACCTCCACAAGGCGCCGGAAGTCGCCCCGCTCAACCTCCTTTGCGAGTGCCGCAGGGGGACGGCCGATCCGGCCACCCCCGCAAGGCAAGACAGTCAACCGATTCAACGGTCAAACCCATATCGGCCTACGTATGGGGAGTTGGCGTTTGGCTCGTCCGGAGTTCCGCTCACGTCTACCTACAAGATTTCCCCGGCTAGCAACATATTACGGAAGAACTTGTACGGTGGGGGCTACCACGAAGTTATGGACTATGGTGCTATTGACGCCCTCCCGAATCCAGGGTACGGTGCGGTACCATAGGAGTATAAGAGGACGATATCCTAGTTCGAGAAAATGGCCGATATGATGCGAATCAATTCGGCCTCAAGCCTAAAATGCAAGGACCGGCCTACACGCCTCCTTTCTCGGAGTGGTACTACAAAGTGATCCCTGCCGCCAAGGGTAAAACCTCCGACGGAATTTACAAAGTTTTCTGGGCAGGATGACACGAGCACGGTTGTGCACATTGCTCGCTATCTGATGCAGCTTGGAGAGGCCTCATCTGAGGAGGCGTTCAGGGTCAGGTATTTTCCCATGTCACTGATGGGCCCAGCGTTCCAGTGGTTCACATCTTTGCCTCCCCCAATCGCCTGGCACATGGAGGGAGCTGGAGCGAAAGTTCCACGCTCATTACTTCAGTGGTAGCACGGAAAAGAAGCTCATCGATCTCACCACTTTGAAGCAGCAGACACAATGAGACACCTTTGGAATTCCTCGGGAGATTCGGGGAGGTCAAAGGCATGTGTTTCTCGTTAAATCGCGGGATGATCGGTTGGCCGACATGGCCGTTGCGGGGGATGCCGCCGGCCATAAGAGAAAAGTTGTTTGGTATGGAGTTTGATAATGCGGGCCAATTGTCTCAAAAGTTGTCATTGATGAGCAACCAGTGCCTATGGGTTTAAGAAAGACACCGGGTTCAACAAGCAACACGACATAGCCGACTTTTATAATCGGTTCCTAGAAAAGGCCGACCGGATGGAAGACTCGATGATGATCGTGAAGTGGCCGCCGCCGAGATCATGTGGGGCAAGGAGCCGTTGACCATGAACCGGCGTTGGATCAAGCGGACCATGGGCACATACGACTTTGACGTCACCAAGGCCGATAAGCCGTTTGATTTCCTGGTGAAGGAAGGCCGAATCAAGTTGCTCGAGGGGCATTCTATGCTTCGGCCCAATGGAGTAAAAGAGAAACGTTAATGTGGCTTCCATGACAAGAATTCTCACTCCATCGGCGAGCGCAGGGGTCTTCGGGATGAGGATCCGTAAAGCTATCCAGGAGGGACACCTCAAGTTTGATAACAAGATGAAACTGGATGGTCACCCTTTTCCCCAGAATATGATAAGCTTTTCTCGTCAACATGGCGACGGCTGAGGAAAAGGGAAAGGTTAAGGTCTTGACTCCGGCTAGGGCAAGGCAAGATGGAGCAAGAGATCCAAAGTGCGGCAAGTGACGTTGGAGTAGGTTCATGGGGAAGCCCCTCGCGTTCTCAAAAGCCATATCAAGGTTGGGGAGTCGTCCGGGGCCAAACCCAGGGTCACTACGCGCATCCTCCTCAACAAGTGGCAGCGTCAGTTAGAGAAAGAATGCTACCGAAGCGGACGCACGAGGAGGAGAGACGCAGGGCCGAAGAAAAAGCGCGCAGGAGAGATTTGGAGCAAGACGCGCGAGAGCGGAGCGCACACATTGGGGGTGCACATTCTTCAGGCAGTGCTGGAATGAAGGCTTGAAGCTTCCTACGTTGAGGAACTGCCCTGAGTGCAGCGACAAATACTTTGAGTATAGACAGGAAACTGCCAATCGCCGATCTGTCCATGAAAGAATTGGAAGGATACATCCCAGTGACGATCGGCGTCAAAAAATAATTGAGGTCATTGATCACCCCAGAAAGAGACAGGCAGATCAAAGATGGGCTGATCAAGAAGAAGACGAATATATCTGGCAAGAAGGACAGGTGGTGCCCGCCCGGCTTGAGGAAGAGCCGAAAAGAAGGGTTCGGCGCTTGAGGAACCGTGAATTAAGGCGGGCGGGGATCCGAAGAAACGGGTGTGGCGTCCAAAGGACAAACCCGAGGGATCAAGTCGTTCGGCTCCCGCATGTATGGTATACTTTCGACGAATGAGTTTATGGCTCCCGCTAATCAAAGTTGTGCAGAAGAAACGTCCCTGGATGTCAATGACGATGAACATCCGGGAGGATTGATGGCGCAACCGGTGTTAGCCAAGCAAGCTATCTTCGACAAACCGGCCAAGAATCGACACATGAGGCCGCTGTACTTGAAGGGATACGTCAATGGCAAGCCATTGACTAAGATGTTTGTCGATGGTGGGGCGGCGGTCAACGTGATGCCATACACTACCTTCAGGAAGCTTGGCATGGGCCCTGGAGACTTAACGCCTACCAGCATAATTCTGAACAATTTCGCTGGGAATCCTTTAGATACCAAGGGGTGCGTCCACGTGGACCTGATGATTGGGTCCAAGACATTGTTCACAACCTTCTTTGTCGTCGAAGGCAAAGGAGCCTACGAGCCCCTCGCTTGGGCGGGACTGGATTCATGCCAATTGCTGCATCCCATCTACCATGCATCAGCAGCTCATTCAATGGGTAGATGCCGATATCGAGGTGGTCCAAGCGAATGACTCGGTGAGCGTCGCAAATGTGGAACCAGCTTTCTGGGAATATCAGGGCATTGATTGTTTCTCAGGGAAAGACTGGGGAGAAGGTCCTGTTGAGCCTGTCAGCAGTGACCAACAGCCGATTCAAGCAGTCGACTCTTATAGCAATTTTTAATGGACAATCCCGTTGATGGAACTGATGGCAAGTTGGGGCGAGGATTCGTGTCGGCCGACAAATTGGAGGAAGTTGACATTGGAAACGGTGACAAGCCGACACTGACATTTATTAGCGCAAACTTGGAATCAGATTTCAGGGAGGAATTGATTAAGCTGCTAAAGGAATATAAGGATTGCTTCGCTTGGGATTATTCGGAGATGCCCGGTTTGGACCGTTCCATTGTCGAGCATCGGTTGCCAATCAAATCTGGTTTTAAACCATACAAGCAACCCCCCCCGGAAAATCTACAAAGACGAAGTATTGGCCGATGTGAAGAAAGAGGTTGAAAGACTACTTGATGCAAACTTCATTCGGCCATGTAGATATGCGGAGTGGATCTCTAATATTGTCCCTGTCTACAAGAAGAATGGAAAGATGAGGGTTTGCATAGATTTCGGGGACTTGAACAGAGCTACTCCTATGGATGGGTACCCAATGCCCGTTGCCGATTTGTTGGTTGATGCCGCCGCTGGACATAAAGTTATCGGTTTCATGGATGGTAATGCGTGGTACAACCGGATTTTCATGGCAATAGAGGATATATCAAAGACAGACCTTCGGATGTCCTGGTCATATAGGCTCGTTTGAATGGATAGTCATGACATTTGGGTTGAAAAATGCCGGTGCGACTTATCGGCGAGCCATGAATTACATCTTTCACGAGTTGATCGGCAAAATTGTTGAAATTTACATTGATGATGTTGTGATCGGTCTTTGAATCATGACACACACTTGGAGGATGTGAAGAAAACTGCGGAATGTACCCGAAAGCATGGTTTGAAGATGAATCCAAACAAATGCGCTTTTGGAGTATCACCTGGAGAATTCTTGGGATTCCGGTACACGAAGGGGTGATTGAAGTTGGCAAGAAAAGCATGAAAGCTATTGATGAAGTTGTCCCTCCAACTAATCTCAAGAAGTTGCAATCACCGCTCGGCAAGATCAATTTTGTGAGAAGGTTCATTTCAAATCTGTCGCAAAAGGTTTTGCCTTTTTCTCCATTGCCGAAGCTTAAGAAGGATCAGAAGTTCATATGGGGTGACGAACAAAAAAAGGCTTTTAGTGAGATCAAGCAATATATGAAGGAACCACCGGTGCTGGTCCCTCCACAGCTTGGATAAGCCTTTCAAGTTGTACGTGGCGGCCGATACCCAAACCATTGGATCGGCCCTTATTCAAGAGTTTGAAGGAAAGGAGCGAGTAGTAGCGTACCTTAGCCGAAAATTACTTGATCCTGAGACCAGGTATTCGGCTGCAGAGAAGCCGTGCCTATGTGTGTACTACTCGTGTACAAAACTTCGGCACTACTTGTTGAATGCCAAATGCGTTGTATACTCCAAGTTTGATGTAATAAAACATATGTTATCTATGCTAATTTTGAATGGCAGGATTGGCAAGTGGATCTTAGCCTTATCTGAGTTTGAGTTGAAGTTCGAATCGGCAAAAGCTATAAAAGGTCAGATCATTGCCGATTTTATAACTGAACATCGTGATCCATCGATTGATTTGCTTGAAATTACTCCTTGGGCTTTGTTCTTTGATGGATCATCATGTGGTAAAGGTGGGGGAGTAGGGATTCTATTAATTTCGCCCAGGGGTGAGATGTTTGAGTTTGCTATCCCTATCCAGCCCACTATTACAAACAATCAGGCTGAGTACGAGGCATTGCTTCGGGGGCTTCAATATTTAAGAGAAGCCGGGGGCTGTTTCGGATTGAGGTTTATGGAGATTCGAGTTGGTTATCAAGAAATTGAACGGCCAATACGAGTGTAAAAGTGATGCCCCGAGGAGTTACTACGATGAATGCGAGAGAGATTTTAAAGAGCTTTCGGTTAGTAATTCTACAAAGATATTCCTAGAGAACACAATGAAGAGGCAAACAAAGTTGGCTCAAAGCGCTTCGAGGCTATAGAGAAAATCAAGAAGTGTTTGCCATGGAAGTATGTGTCTTTGGGAATGGATCTTGCGAGAGGATGATTGGAGAAAGGAGATCATTGATTATTTGGAGGATCCATCCCGAAAGGTCTCTAGGAAACTCAGGTACAAAGCCATAAAATTTGTTCTTCTGGATGGAAGTCTATTCTACAAATCATTGGATGGGGTATTGCTGCGATGCCTGGGTCCAGAAGAAGCAAAAAAGATGATGAGTGAGGTGCATGATGGGATATGTGGAGCACATCAATCGGCCTACCGTATGAAATGGGTTATCAGGCAAGCTGGGTGCTTTTGGCCGACGATGTTGGAGGATTGCTTTGAGTATTACAAGGGATGTCAAGACTGCCAGAAGTTTGGAAATATTCAAAGGGTTCCTGCATCAGCACTGAATCCCATTATCAAGCCATGGCCATTCAGGAGCTGGGGTATAGACTTGATTGGCCGATTAACCCACCATCGAGCAAGGGGCATAAGTTTGTGCTTTTGGCGACAGATTACTTTACCAAATGGGGCAATTCCACTGAAGAAGGTAACATCAGAGAACATGGTTGAATTTGTCAAGGAACACATCATCTATCGGTTTGGAATTCCTCAAACAATCACAACTGATCAAGGAGCACAGTTTGTGTCTTTGGAGTTCAGGGAGTTTGCCGAAAGCATGGGGATCAAATTGTTTAATTCTTCTCCCTATTATGCCCAAGATAATGGTCGGGCGAGAGGCTTCTAATAAGATCATGATCAAGTTTATACAAAAGAAGATCGACCGAAGCCAAGAAGGTGGCATTCGGTACTCAATGAAGCTTTATGGGCTTACCGAATGGCCCCTCATGGAGCTACAAAAACATCTCCTTATGAATTGGTTTATGGGCACCATGCGCTTTTACCTTGGGAAATACAATCGGATTCTAGGAGAGTGGTTTTGCAAAAGGACTTAAGCTCCAAAGATTACAGTGGCTTAATGATGGACAAACTAGAGGATTTGCACATGATCCGTCTTAGGGCTCGGAAAACATCGAAAAGAACAAGTCGCGAGTTGCCAAATATTACAATAAGAAAGTAAAAGTTAAGCAATTTGCGAAGGGGATTTGGTTTGGAAAGCTTTACCGCCGATTGGAACCAAATACGATGAATTCGGCAAATGGTCTCCTAATCGGGGAAGGACCCTTTCGGGTGGTCAGATGCGTGCCCGGTAATGCCTACATGTTGAAAACTTTACTAGGAGAGGAATTTTCCGCTGCAATAAATGGAAAATATTTGAAGAAATATTATCCTAGTATTGAAATCGATCGTTGATCACAAGCATTGGGATTACATGCATTTGATACAGAAATAGCCGGCGTTCAAGAACGAAGCCGCCTTTAGAACAAAATATTCCTAAACAGGGGGTAATGGCCAATACTTAGATGTATTTCCCTTAGCACAAAACTACATTGAAAATGCTTCTTGCGGGTTTATATCTAACAACTCGGTTGATCATGACTACGAGGGGGTGGAAAGCGAAGGCCCGGCGTAAGAAGCGAAAGTATGCTTCAATCCTTTTTTCTTTGCTTCTTCACCTGCTCCCTCTTCGCTTGTTCCGGGACCACCGTGACGGCAACTTGGAAGCCGTGGGGATGACCATGGTTTGCCGCCTCCACCAAGTCGTCCCAAGCCGCTTGTCGTTACCGTACCTCGTCGAGACATCCGGGACAGAGGAACAGCTTGTTAGAGACAGAGATCCGGTGCAAGCATGGTTCCAAGATGAAGGTGGAGATGTTTACCTCCTACCAGTGCCTCCAAAGCCATGCGACGCTCGCGTTCGGCTTGGCGGTGAGCGGTGACATCCCGGAGGTCATGCTCCAGATGCCGGACGCGGCGGCGTAACTGGTGGTTGATCTTCTGCTCTGGCATGGCACCCTCTGCTTCGAGGGAGGAGTCAGAGGAGATGTATTCAGGCGTTTCTTCGGTCCCAATGATTTCTTCGGGAAGCGAGATCAAGGCTAAAAGAAAACAAAGAGGAGTTAAAGCACGAGATCACACAAGAAAGCAAGAAGCAAGTTAAAGGAAAACTCACTCTCGAATGGTGTGTTTCTTTGGGGCGCCGTCCTCCTTGGGTTGCTTGCCTTTGTCCATGGCCTTGGGGTTTTCTCTTCGGAGCGAGGGGAGAAGATGAGAAGTGATGGATGAGTGTGCGAGTGGATTTGTAGGGCATCTCGAGAGGCTATTTTATTGACCGAGAGAGTGCATTGGGAGTGATGACGGGTCGGCATGCGTTATTGGAATACCAAGCGGAAGGGTTTTCCTCCCGAATGCGAAGGATTTTCATTGAACAGTGCTTATGGATTACCGAATCGAGGATTTTCTGCGGGTTTTGCGCCAAGGGGCATCTGTTTTCGCGTGTTCGGCTCAAGGAAGTTCCCGAATACGTTCAAGGAAAATAAGGCTCGCAGTTGCAAACACAGAGGAATCATCACAATACAAGCATGGGATCGAAAGTTCTTTATTTATTGCCGATAATCAAACATCCCTAGTACAATCTAATCAAAGAGCCCGTTGTTTAGCACGGAGCGGGGATGAGTGAGTTCGGCAATAGCGTCGCCGTGGTCGTCGAGGCGCTCCAAGATGACCTCGATCTCGTTGATGTCTTCCGCCGCGCCGCCACGGAAGCCGCGCGGCCTGGTGGAGTAGTCGACGCCGGTGTGCGTCGCCATGGCGGCCAAGCCCAAAGTGGTGCCCAGGCGGATGTCGTGGGTGGCCACCTCGTCCACGCGGTTTTCCACCGCGGCAAGGCGCTCCGCCGGCGTGTCTCCACGGGCGTTCACCTTGTCAGCCAATTGCTCCACCAGCATTTTCAGCTGGTTGAGCTCAGCGTCGCGGGCTGCAAAGTACAAGGTGATGGTGATTAGTATCAAAAGCCAGATTGGATTCGGGAGTAGTTCCAGAGCCGTACCATCGATGGTTGCCAACAGCTGCTTGCGCTGGTCCTCCCACTCCAGTTCGGCTATGCCAGCCTTCTTGGAGACGTCTTCCAGCTCGCGCTGGGCCACCTCAAGTTCCACCTTGAAGCGGAGAGCGTCAAGTTCCCCGTAGGGCACGGGGGAGTAGTGGTCCGACTCCGAGGAGTCGTCCGGCAGAGGTTGATTGGCCGGCGCGGGAGACGGGTTCCATTGAACAAGCCTGAAACAAACAGGATCGTCAGAAACAAAGGGAAATCTCAGACAAATAATAAAGAGAAGATGGCGATCATTGCCTCCGACGCGAACTGGCGTGGCTCCCTTCCGCCTCGTCGGCGACGCGGAGCCCGTTGTTGCTCCCCGCCATTGGTTCTTGGGGCCGCGCCGGTGATTGGGAAAGAAAGCTTGAGGTTAGCGAAGATTTGAAGGCTAAAGGCTTGGTAAAGAGCCGGGGGCACCTATGGTTTTATTTATAGGCCTGGTGAAAAAGATCGTGGCCTCGCATCGTGGCACGTATCCCGAAAAAATTGGAAGGTGGAGGGGTTTCCTTGACCGATTCGCCGTCGGGTCGTTTGGGATTCAAAGCCGAGTCGTATTCGGTTGATCGGCTCGGCTAAGTTGCGGTTGGGGTGTCGTTCGGGTATGGCACGGTTTGACTACTAATTACCGGATGGATTGTTCGAGTTGCGGTCAAAATCATGCAAGGAAAAGGAAAGCGAACTCATGAAAGGCAAATGTTGCGAGAACGGTCGGTTTGGTTACACATCGCTCAATACGGCTAGATGTTTAAATATTTTGCGATTACATTGGAGGCATTTGATATTGTTTGGCGGATATTCTCCATCCGTTCCGGTAATCTTTCTCGGGCATTGGACGGGACGGTGAGTTCGCCTCGCATTGATTCACTTCGGTTATGGCCGATGATGCTTCCTCTTGGGTTTTTCTATCAAAACGGGAAGTTCGGCTATTTTCTTGTCATCGGCTTCTATTTCGGCACACAAATCTTTCGGCTCTCGCCTCCAATGCGGCCTTTACGGCGATTTTCAATTCACGAGCGGCTTGCGGATTGGTCAACATTCCCTTGTGGCTCTCGGTTTGGGATTGTGCTCCCTTCGCGGCTTGTTCGACTTTGGCTTTCTTTTGCTCAACAAATGGTCGGAAAGACACACTTTTCAAGGCTCGCCTTATTGCCACATAATGAATATCCGGACCGGGAGATGGGATCCAACGAAGTCTTGATGTCTTCGGGGAGCTTCGGCCGATGGGCTCAAGCATTCCTTCGAAATAATCGACATCTCCGATTTGGTCTCGAGCATCCTTTTGCGGCCAAGCAAAAATTTATTTGAGCTTTGCTTGGATTTCCTCCGATAAGCTTGAGTTCCTCCTTCTCTTGTTTTGGCAGTTGGATCATTCTCCACTAATGGGCTTGATGATGATGGAGTTTGATCCCGAAAGGGTAACATCGCCAAATTAGGAGTGGTTCATTGAAAGAAGAAGATAACGAGTTAAGTGCATGTGCTTACCTCGTGCCTAACTTCCCGAGTTGGGGCAAGGTTTTGTTCGGTTTCGGTGGGGATTTCGGAGCCACCGGTGAAGGAGGAGTTTGAGGAGCTCTTGGCAAAGCCGAGGCTTCGCTGAGCGGGTGCCGGTGCGGTCTCCGGCACATCCGAAGCTTCCGGTCGAAGAGGAGGTGGATTTTCCTCTCGTTATGGTTGGGGTTTCTGCTCGGCTAATAGGGGATTGAACCCTTAGAGGACTTGAAGCTTCTAGTTGGATTGAAGGGTTCATCTCTCGGTGAAGCCGGTATTTCGTTTGAGCAAGGGGTGACCGGGTCCCCGATGAGGGTGAGATCTCTACTTGAGCAAATGGCTCGGCTCTTGGTGGACTTACATGTTGAGGATCAGGGATATCCACAGGATGATTCACCGTGTTGTTTCTTCTGCGAATACCAGATTGAGGGTAAATGCCAGTGTTGATCTTTGAGGAAAAGGTAATAAAGGTCATACCAGTAGATGGAGCATTGGCGGTGTTACGAAACTGAAGGTTGCTGGATTCTAGTCTGAAATTGCACAAGGTGAAATTTGTCGAAATAAGAGTAATCTTGTGATCAAGAAAGAGGGGATCTTACCTCAACGGGGACTTTCTTGGTAGTTCTTTTTCTTTTGGCATTTGGACGTGCAATCGGGGACAAGCCTTTTCTCTTATCGGCAGTAGCACCGAAGAGAATTGGGTCCATTGTGGCATACCCGGCCATCGACCGAGCTAGAGTTGGGGATTTAAATCCCGGAGCACAAATTGGATAAACCGCATTATAAATGATTGTCCGGCTTGAGGGGCAGCACCGTGTTCTGCAGGGAATGGTCAAGATCATGGTTAGTAAAAGGAGTGTCCGATCCGAAAAGAAAAACAATTATGTTACCTCCGAAGTTGGCTGAAAATCGGGCATCGGCTCTAAACAAAATGAGTGCAACCGGCTCACCGAAAATATGGTCATGAAATTCTTGCCACCAAGAGTTGAAGGTGGGATGAGCTATTGTTGTGGGTGTGAAAGGCCAGGTGTAAACGGTTGGACCGCATTCATACCCAAAAACCCTTCGGCTTGCATATTCTCCTTGATTTCCTCTGCGGGTTTGAGGAATTCATGAAGGAATAATCTTGGGGGCATCCGGCCACATCCAAGCTGTCGAGCCACCATATTTGGCTGATAGTATTCGTAAGTGTTGTGATTTAACCTCCCTCCACAAAATTCGCTGGCAAAGAACATGGATGGATCAAGATGTTAAAGATCTCTATAAACCTTCTATCTTGGCGTCCGGTCTCGAAGGAGAATTCACGGGGGAGAGTTAAATTGTCATTATCAAGATAAGGAAGCTAAAGAAGGTTAGGGAAGCCTTTGAAAAAGAGCTCGAAAAGCTGGGCCGACATTCGATTGATGGAAACGATTGAAGCGACCTCTCCATAGGTTTGGCATCCTCTCGGTGATCCGAGTTTCCCCTTCATGATAGGCCGGATGAAGGGAAAAGCCGGTTGTTGAGGTCAATACCGACAATGCGGTGCATATGCGTTGCAGACACATCTGTACGAACCACCAAGGGCCGTTGACACATAGTATCTTCTGGCCGGTATGCATTTGGGTGACAGTCTGATGAAGCATATGATACACACTACCCATGAGGTATTTTCCAAGAGGAATGCGTTTACCACCAGCCAAATGAGTAGCCATTACAATGTGATTCAGAGTAGGTTCATTGGCTTTACCACAGATAATAAATCTGCACAGCCACATGTTCGGGAATGCTCGTACTCAACTTCACCCGGGGGGTTCGTCCTTCATGTGATTTTGGATATATAATTTATATCCACTTCCCGGTTTCACCCCCGTTTGTTTTGTAGAACCTTTGTAGTCCTAGGGCTACACGGATCCCGAAACATCAAGGTCGGTAATCATGTAAACGTCGGCCGAGTTGGGGACATTGGGTCGTGACCAAAGAGGAAGGCATTGACGCCATTTGACCAAAAATGACAAGTCGCTATCAAAAGGTCTTCGTTCTTCGGGGTCTCGGCTAAAGAAAACTCCAAGCATTGAGCAATACGGAGGCTGTCCCAAGTTTGGGTCTTGGCACCGTTATCCGCAAGCACCCTTTTGTACCGGTTTGCCGGCCCGCAATTGGGGGCCGGTTCTTGAAGGCGTCTTACCACGGGGAAGGCTTAGATAAAGTCGCTTTGAAGGGGACTCTTTGAGATTCGGCCGCGATAAACTCGCGAGGATCGGAAATTCCCACGGGACCAAGGAAGTAAGACGTCGAATTGGCCTCGGTGCGGATTAAAAGCTCGGTGGAAAGCTCTTGTTGAGAGAAGGCGGGGGAGAAATGCGAGGTAAAAATCGAAAAGGGAGTGCCGAATGAAGCTTATGGGAGTGAAATTTACCCGAGCAAGCTTGATTTTGACCTGCCATTGAGGATTTGAGCTTGGGGAAAAGATGACCTAGGGTTTGGATCTGGACGGAGGCTCCGGTGGATTGCAAGGAAAGAGAATAGGTGTTGAACAGGCTCAATTTGAAGACGTTGGCAGCTGGAGTCAATTTCGGAATAAAATCACTTTTATCCCGTAATTGAAGGGGCATATGTTAACACCAAAATTTGGTACAGGAAGGAGTCTGATTTGTGGGCCTAACTTGGTGAAAAAATCCGTCCGGAAGAAGGAAGGTCTCTCCAGAAAGATTCGGCAAAGGAGCCCGTGGTCGGCAGTTGGCTTCCGTTCGGCAAGGAAACTGTTTGCGCTGATTTTGCGGGATTGCGTGATGACGTGGCTCGAACGAAGGAATGAATGGATGGGTAAGCGATCGCATTTAGAGATAAATTAGGTATCAAATATTGTACGCGTAGTCCTCCAGGAGTCATGCAATGGCAGGGTATAAATATGAGCCCTGGCTGTATGTAATTGTATTCGAAACATTCTCATAACAAACCAGCTTTATGCCAAACCCTTGAGTCCTTTGTCGTGTCGTCGAGTTCTGCGAGAGCGTTCATCGATCCGTCGACCTCCGTAAGTACCGGCAACCTTGTATCATGTCTAGTATCATGCGGTGGATTTAGATCGTGATGCAAGTAGTCTTGATACCATGCTTAGTATCATGCGGTAGATATAAGCTTGGTTCAAGAGGGTTTCTTGTTAGATCACGAGCCATGCGGTGGGCTAAGGTCTAGCTTGGAGCTAGTTATCGGCTCTATTGGATTTTGGCAAGATCCAATAGATTCATTAAGTTACCCTTTGTTGTCTTGAGTTTTTTACTTTATGTTTAAATTCATGTAACACTCTTTTGCCCAATTTAGATTGATTTGGATCGATCGTATCTTGTTTCGTGGTCTTTACATTGCACGTTCATATCTTGCTTCAAAAGGCACGTGGATCACGTGTTTATCAAATAGCCGAAACGCGAACCGATCTATGTTGTTACGTGTTGCGGGTTCAACCTTGTTGATTTTGCGTAAATCTTGAAAGAACCGGGTATCATGCGGTAGATGCGAGTTTGAGGGTTGTTTTAAAGCTAGTCATCCGGTGGATTAGATCTTTAATTCAATCGATAGATTTATCATCTTTGGCGACGTTTGTTCCTTCTTCATGGACTCGATTCGGTACTGTTCGGCCGTAATCGGTTATGCTTTCACGAGTGAAACGTGCTCATAAGTTATGCTTTAAACATTGTGTGCTTTTAGCTTTCCATATTTAGATTGTATCATGCGGTGGATAGATCTATTTGTGGTTAGTGGTGTGGTTTTCAAACAAGTTGTATCATGCGGTGGATAGATTTGTTTGGCATCATGCTTGACGGGTTTTGAAGTACCTAGACATGCGGTAGACTAGTGCTTTGAACCTATGCATGCTTTTTTATTACATATTTGTGATCATGCTTTACTTCATTTATTGTTTATTGTTATTTATCATTGAGGATCGGTCATGGCTTTGTGCACGTGTAACTTCATTCGAGTAAAGACCGATTTTTCGTCATGCTTATGTCATCCGTTCGGCTATGTTCTGTTTTGCACCTTGAAGCTCCCGAATGGTTTCTAGTTTTCGTGGATAGCTTCTTGTAGCTATATGTCATCTCACTTGGCTTTGTGGCCGTAAATATGGAACCTGCCTCGGTACCACCCGGCAAGTTCTAAGCTTTGGAATTTAACTACTTTATCTTTTTGTTAATTTTCGGGAAAAATTGACCGGCACGTCTTGGAATCTTTTCGCGTGTGAAGCTAGCTTGTTCGGCTTGTTGTATGCTTGGCGTAAGGTGCAGATTTTGCGTCAACAACCGAAGACCGATGGCATTTGTGATGGCGGGTGCTTAAGTAACCACCGCGTGCCGATGAGATTTGTGCCGACGGTCGTTTAAGTGACCCGCCAGCACAAATAGCTCGTGTGCTGGCCGGCCACCCGCCAGACAAAGGGTCATTTCTACTGGCTCAAAGTTGCTGGCGGGTGCCTCGCCCGCCAGCAAAAACCGGTTTTAGCCGCCAGGACAAATCGTTTCCGGCCTAGTGACCGCTAGGCTAGAGGCTCTTTCGCTGACACTTTCTTTATATAGCACATAATCAACCTTATATGTATCATGAGAGAGTGTAACATAGTATCTGGGTATCCGACAGTATTTCACCCGAGATGAAAAAAGCTGCATCGTCTTCAGCTTTCTGCAAAGCGCTAAAAGCAAGTGTGGTTAGTTATTCTTGGGGGTTGTTCCTTCCAGGCATGCCTTGCTGCTTCTTCCAATCCTGCTCCCTGCAGCTGTAGTCGTACATGCAGTTCAGTGCGTTATATATGCTAGCTGTCTTTTGTCCTTTACAAAATTATCTTCCTGCAGCTAGCTTCTCTAACTAACTACCTAACTGACTGACAGACAGACAGACAGTAGAAGTAGTTTCTTATAACTAGCTAGCTAGTAATCCCAATAATGTCATGGAACATGAATAATGCAATCATTTTTTTCTTGTCTCAGTTATAATCTTACAGCAGTTGACCAATCCTTTTAATTAGTTTCATCTAGCTAGCTTAATGGCCATGCATGGCATGAGACTGCAAATTGAATATATAGAGATGACTTCGTTATTATTACCAAATCTATGTTCTCTTTTGCCAGAGACCTTGATACAATTTTTTTTTATCTTAGTCTATTTTCAGGAAGATGAGTCTCCACTGGGCAAGCTAACTAGAGATAGCTCCGAAATCACAGTTGAACAGGTCCATCGCGGCCAATGTAGCTCTCTGATTCATTATGCACAAACTTACATTTTGTCAAAACAGAATTACTATGTAATTTGTGCCAAAATGTACCTCGTAGTTGGGTGATTTAATATTATGGATTTAATTTCATATTGATTATTGTCGTGTAGAATAATGTGTGTTGCAATACAAATATTTTGTTGCTCGTGTGTGTGTATATATATATTGTTATTCACACGGAAAAGCCAAAAAATAAAGGCTTCCCCGAGTGCCTAAGCAAGGGCACTTGGGGAAGGGTTGTTTAAAAGAAAGGGAAATACTCTTCCCCGAGTGCTTGGGATGAGGTATTCGGGAAAAGAGGATTTTTCTAAAAAAGACAAATTTCTTCCCTAAGTGTAGCACTCGAGGAAGAGTTTTTTAAAAAAACGGCGGACGGCACCGACAGTGTCAAATCTTCCTCGAGTGCTAAGTGTACGATTTTTGACACTCGGGGAAGACCTCTTTCTCGTGAGAGGCATCCCCGGTCCCTCTTCCCCGAGTGTTGCACTCGGGGAAGGCTTCCCCGAGTGCATTTGGCACTCGGGGAAGCCGATGTCTCCCGTAGTGTGATGAGGTCAACCATTGTTCTGGTTTTTTCCATGGTTGCCACATACCTATAGCGCACTTTCATTATTTTATTATATTGTTTTCAGAATATTTTACTACATGATATAATACTTAATCAGTACAAATTAAATACATCTTTTTTCCTCGAGAAAATAAGGCTTGACTTCACTTGATTCAGTTCATTCAGAAACAGGGACAGAAAACTCATGCTGAGCTCAACCCGAGCAAATAAATAGCAGTCTAGAGGACTGTTTTACTTGTTGATAAAATTAGTATATTTTAATTACAATGTCCGATCCAGCAAGACACTAATAATTATGTAAAACATGCACTACTATATATATTACTATCACTGCCATTTCTTGATGAACCGGCGGTGATAAGGTATCACAACCGTTTATATAGTAAATAAGGCCATTGAACATTAAAACTGGTGGTTATGGTTGGCTCCCGGACCTGAAATTTCTATTGCATTCAATTTTAATGAATCTGGCATCCACAGTCCGCCTGGACACTCCCTTCTACGGGCCCCTCAGTCCTATCCTCTTCGCTCCCACACCAACGCCTCCCCCTCTCCTCACCCTCCCTCCCTCCCTCCGCTATTGCCGGCCCCTCCTCCTTTCCCTCTGCCATCGATGGCTCCTTCCCCCCCTAGCCTTCCCTCTCCCCTCCCCTCCGATCGCCCCTCACCTTGTCGCCTGTGGCAAGGAGCGGCGGCGGGGTGAGGTGTGATGGCGGCAGCCAGCGGGGCTGAGCCATGGGATCAAGCGGAAACGCACGGCCTCCGATGTGCTCCTCTCTCTCTCTCTCTATATATATATATATATATACACACACACATATATATATATATATACACACACACGGATTATGGCGGCATCCGAATCTGGTGTGTCGTGGCTCACCGGGTGGTAGTGGGGGTTGTGGCGGTGAGGCAGGGGGGTGACCGTGGCAACAGAGGTGGCATGGCAACCACCGATAGGGTAGTGTGGTGGCGGTGGCAGTCTGACAACCGCCAATAGTGCTACGGTTTGTTTTGTTTTTAATAGACCTTCACCACCCGTTCCCCAACCGTTGGAGATAGCTTGCCCTCATCACTACCGGGTGGGCTGTGACACTTCCCAACACTGGTGATGATGAGGGTTTTTAGGCCAACGGTGATGAGACATTTTGTAGTAGTGATGTGGCTACATTACAACAGTTGTGATTTGGGCTAAGTCAAAAGCAGACGTCTTCGTCTTTCCCATCCCATCCTCTTCTTCCTCAACCCATCGGCCAAACTTCTCCATCCCGCCTCCTTCTACACTACCCCAGCCAGAAGCTGCTGCGCCGCCCGCCCACACCCCACCACATCCCTCTGTTCCCTGCCCTTCCTAACCTATGCCCATTGCCCCAGCCACTAGGCGCCACCCACAGGTGGTCCAACCCGCCGCCTCACCTCCACCGCTGGTCAACCCACCACCAGGTTGCTATTTCAGTAAAAATGCAGCTGGCGGTGGGGAAGTCTTTACCTCGTGCAAATGTTAACTTTGCTATGCTCACTCTCCTCAACCTCAATCATAAATGTACTAATCATGCAAATTTACTAATCATGCCGTAATTATAATAAATCGTTGGTGTACTGTTGGCCACCTAGGTTGTGTCCAAACTTCAGCGTGCGCGAGGAGGTATATATATATATATCCCTTTTCCTTTTGTGCTTTTGTGTTCTTGTGCTTCGTGCTTCT
Organism: Cenchrus americanus; assembly: GCA_947561735.1. NCBI lineage: Eukaryota > Viridiplantae > Streptophyta > Magnoliopsida > Poales > Poaceae > Cenchrus > Cenchrus americanus. The sequence continues at coordinate 36,725,884 of OX387242.1, read as the reverse complement.
CCTTTCCTTGTTTCTTGTGGGTTTCATCTCTATTCTACCCCAACTTGCTTGGGACAAAAAGATAAGTTGTTGTTTTATATATATATATATATATATATATATATATATATATATATATATATATATATATATATATATATATATATTCATTCACTTATGCTCGACCATTACTCGAAAACAATAAGATAAGGGTACATTTATATATATTGCAAACCTCTAATAAAATTCTTATGGATTATTCGTTGACGGGAACGAAATTCCTGGTTACACGAAAGTATCTTGCTATAGCTGTAATATTTTTTTGAGGATGATAACAGAATGAAGGATGATAAAATAAAGGCTATAAGGTGCATCATACGGCTTGTGAGGTAACAGGGGGTCTAGTTAGCAGCTTATGTGCTTGGATTGGAGACGACCATGCGTGCATATGCATGGCCGCCGTCTAGACCATGTTGACGGCTGGGCTGTGGTGGGTCATCGCCGCCTCGGCCTTGCAGCTCATGGGCACCGCCATCTCTGTGAGTGTGACAGGTTGCACGCTGACGATGTGCTCCTCTCCCACCACCGGCAGCTTCCCGGCGGCCACCTTACCCTCGGGCACCAAAGGCGTCTTGTTCATGTAGAACATGTAGAGGCCCATCTGGACGATGCCGAAGGCGAACCCAAGGACGTTTGGAAGCTGCAGAGAGATACCGAAATTTCTTATCGATTAGTATATCATCAGTGATAAGATGCATGGCCAAAATTCACCAAATTAATTAAACATCTAAAATGGTATGTCATTTGAGAAGCAAGTATTAAGTAGTTACCGCGACGTATTTGTCCTTGATGAGGAGGCCGTAGAGGAACCAGACGACGGCGCTGAGGGTGAGCGAGAGCGAGAGGGAGAAGGGCATGTACTCCACGCTCCTCGTCTTGATCACGCGCCTCTGCACGTGCACAATAATTAAGCATGAGATCATATTAATTAGCACGAGATCGATCACCATCGCGCAAACAGGATCTGACGACTCAGGACTCACGATGATGCTGAGCGGCGCGACGAAGACGCAGATCGAGAAGCCGACGCAGATCCATCCCAGCGTGACGATTCTCTTGTCACCCTTGAAGAGGAGGAGGGTGAAGAGCATGATGGCTCCGAAGAAGCCGACGTTGAGGCCCAGCAGGATCTTGGCAGTGAACCACTTGGCTTTCTTGTCCGCGTAGACGAAGTACATGATGACGTAGACGCTCTCGATGACGCAGCCGGCGACGTTGATGGTGATGAGCAGGATCTCGTTGGATTTGATCAGCGCGTAGAAGATCCACAGCATGGCGCTGAAGAGAGCCACCACGTAGGGGACCGACTGGAAGCCCTCCGTCGACTTGCTCTTGTAGATGCGGTAGAACGTCGGGCTGCACATACCAATAATACAGAGAAATTTTAATTTACAGTGCTTTCGAAATTCATTTCGAAACATCAATAATTTGAAACGCGTAGCAATGCTAACTTATTGTATATGTGAAATGAGAAGAATTGTTACGCTAATATATGAAATGAGAATTTGGTGAGGCGGTACTTACATTGGGGCCAGGAAGGTCATGAAGGAGATGATGTTGCCTGCAACACACAAAAGGGCGCCAAGGATCAGACGTTTGCAAAAGTTGGCAAAGAGCCCAAAGCAGGGATAAGATGTGATGAGGTGACAAGGTACATGTCCGGTCTTATTTTGCCTTCTTTTGTGAGCAAAGATTGGTGTGGCTTTATTTTTATTTTTCGTACATGAGTTCTTGTGCTATAACTAAAAGCATCAAAAGACGACTGATTGTCAACCTAACAAAAGCATCAAAATCAACCATATGATAAAGGTGATAAAAATCTAGTGATGTATGCTTAATGTGGATGCCAGTGGCACTAGTGAAAATATGAGCAGTTTTTTTTTTACCACAGAAAGCTTCTCATTTATAGAAAATGTTTGGAAGCTGCCCAAGCTCGACTATGTGTAATTGATTCAATGATTGCTGGAACGGAGTGCAAGTCCCACTAATAAGTAGCTTGTATGCATGTACTATATATCAAAGACTCTAGCAACTTTGAAATGATAAGATGCTTCCTAAAGCAAAATTTTAGTAATTTTGCAAGTGCGATCGAGTAGAATAGAATTGAAAGGATGAGAGATTCATGGGCTTCCAAACTTTTGTTTTGTGAAAAAGGGTAATATTTACCTAGGAGACCGAAGGTGAACGCCCAGGGATGCTGAAGAGAAAACCCCATTATGGTACAAATATAGTTGAAAATGAGATGGTGGCGAGAGCTTCGAAAGCTCCAACACAAGCTACTTGGAACTTCTCTTCCTCTCTAACCCTTGGCCCCTACAGGAGGGGAGAGAGCTGAGGGAGAGCTCCGAGGAGAAGTGGTTTTTGTTGGCTGAAACTCTTGCAATGATATGCAGGCTATTGGAGACTTTATATAGGAACGAGGTGGCACAGATGCTTTGGCGTACATGCTATGCCATTGTGTACACAAGTGCTCTCCAATCACATGCAAATATCTTTTTCACTAGCTTTATTTGCAGAACGTTTTGTGGCCATGAATATATAAATAGGGTTTATAAATTATTGTATATTACTATAGACAATCAAGGCCCAAATGGCAGCAGCTTTGTGCACCTTTAGTCTATAATACATACATGGGTTAGTGCCAGAGTTCTATGCTTCGATTTGTTGTGAGCTGCCATGGATCTCTCTATCCAGATTTGAGTTCTCTTGGGACGGCCGGTAAGAACTAGCCGCAGCCCCCAGCACATCTACCAAAGCAGATGACATCTTAATTACCAACCACAGGATTCTGGACACATGTTTACCAATTTAGCTATATGAAAATAATATATTTTATTCGCATTAAAATTAACATGACTTATGGTTATGATTTTTTTTCAAACATTAATATTATAGTATAACAAAAGTTAGGGCTCTTTTATGGTATAGGAAATATTAGTGTTTGAAAAGGACCCGTACGAAAACGTCTGATGGTCAAAATTAAGTGTACACTATGAAACCTTCACATGTGGCCTATGTGCAATATACATACTCCATCCGTCCCAAAAAGAATGCCATTTTAGGATTGTACTAAGTCAAATTTTTCTAACTTTGACCAAGATTATAGAAAAAACTGCATAATTTATGGTATAAAATAAATATCATTAGATTCATCATGAGATATAATTTTATAATAAATCTATTTGACGTCTTAAACATTGATGTTTTTCTCTATACATTTGATCAAAGTTGAGAAAGTTTGACTTAGGACAATCCTACAATGTTATTCTTTTTGGGACGGAGGGAGTAAGTAGCATAGGTAATATAAGGATATCATGGTAAAAGAACATAAATAGGGTCACTATTATTTTTTTAACACTAGCATAAAGTTTTAGAAGATCATTCCTTTTGAAATCTCATTTTTTACAATTTAATAATTACTAAATTTTCCATGTTGCGAATAGTTAGATCTTATATGTACTAAATATATACCATAGTAGTAGTATTATGTATGGTGAATGAGCTCAGTTAAGAGTCAAAATCTAGTTTTCAAACCATATATGCCAAAAGTAAAACCATACCCTATGTTTTGGAATGGTTGGTTTACTACATAATTGTTATAAACGATGGCGAATAAACGACGACAAGTAAAGGAATCAAACCGCGGGAGACACAAGATTTAACGTGGAAAACCCTTGCGGGAAAAACCACGGGCGCCGGCCAAGCAAGAACTTCACTATATCGGGAGTCGAGTTACAACGCCAACGGCGGCGGCTTGCAAGAGAATAAATCGATCTCTAATGGAAAACCCTAACGGGTATTTATGACCCGTACCGTACCGCGGGGGGCTGCCGCCCCCCGCACCCCCGCCCGCGACCCGGGAAAAGGGTGTGGCCCGGGCCGGAGCGAAGCGGAGGCGTGTCGGCCTTTCTCTTGGGAGACGAAATTTGGATCATAACTCAACAAACTCCACCTTGAGACAAATTCCTTCTTGCAAAGCATAAACAAAAACGAACCTTCATCCCGAACACATCAAAGAAACAAAAATACTTCGGCGCCAAATAGCCTCTTGGGCTACACAGTTAAGCCAACTAAGCTTGAGCAAAGCTCAAACTTAGCAACAAGAACTGGCTTTGTCAACATATCAGCAGGATTATCAAGAGTGTGTATCTTGCATACCTTTAACTTACCCTTTTCAACCTCATCACGCACATAATGATACTTGATTTCAATGTGCTTTGTCCTCTCATGGAACATCTGGTCTTTGGTAAGATATATAGCACTCTGACTATCCGAAAACAAAGTTAATGCAAGAATCAACACCACAAAGCTCAAGCAAACAATCCTTTCACCCAACACAACTCTCTCGCATGCTTCAAAGCAATAGCCATGTACTCGGCCTCGGTAGTAGACAAAGCAACAACAAGCCGCAAGACGGCCTTCCGACTCACAAAGACAACCGCCAATAGTAAACACATAACCCGTGAGTGACCTTCGCTTGTCCAAATCACCGGCATAATCGAATCCACATAGCCAATAAGTCCCTTATCCGTCCCGCCAAACTTCAAGCAATGATCCGTCGTGCCTCGAAGATACTCGAAAATCCACCGAACTCGCCCTCCGTTGTTCTTTACCGAGGATTAGACATGTATCTCGCTAACCAAACTCATAGCATAAGACAAATCCGGCGAGAGCAAACCATAGCATACATCAAAGAACCAACAAGCACTAGAATACGGAACCTTTGACATATACTCAACATCCTCAACCGTACTAGCACACCGCTCACCGACAATTTAAAATGCGGTGCAATAGGAGTACTAACGAGCTTTGCATCATGCATATTGAAACGCTCGAAGAACCTTCTCAATATAACCATGCCGACTAAGAAATAATAAACCAGCTTTTCTATCTCTAGTGATTTCCATACCTAGAATCTTCTTAGCAAGCACCAAGATCCTTCATGTCAAACTCACTACTCAACAATTTCTTCAATGTAGTGATCTCTTTCCCGCTCTTGGCAAAGCAATCAAGCATATCATCAACATATAACGACAAGTATATAGGTGATCCATTAACATACTTGATGTAAACACACCTATCATATTTTGATCTCTTAAAGCCATGTAACAACATAAATGAATCAAACCTTTTATACCACCGACGGGGAGACTGTTTCAAACCATACAAGGATTTCTTCAACTTGCAAACATAATTCTCCTTGCCGGGCACTATGAACCCCTCGAGCCGGTCCATGTAAATCTCCTCCTCAAGCTCTCCATGTAAAAATGCGGTCTTCACATCTAACCGCTCAAGCTCAAGATTATGTGCGGCAACAATACTCAAGAATGTACGAATTGAGCTATGCTTTACAACCGGAGAAAACACATCATTATAATCAACACCAGGAATTTGACTCGTAATCTTTAGCCACTAACCTTCCCTTAAACTTCGGAGGTTCGCTAGGAGATAAACCCTCCTTTCTCTTGAAGATCCATTTGCGGCGAACGAGGCTTCTTTCCCTTAGGCAAAGGAACAACCTCCCATGTGCAGTTCTTCTCAAGAGATTGCATCTCATCTTGCATAGCTGCAATCCACTTCTCACGATCACCACAAGAGATAGCTTGGGAATATGTGGCCGGCTCATAACTCGCTATCAACTCTGTTCAAGACAACTCAAAGCATAATAAATCATATTACACTCCTCAATAAGACGACGTGGCCGTCCACAAACCCTTTTAGACTTGCGAGTAGCAATAGGCAAATCTTCATCAAGGTGCAAAACGGGGGTAAGTGCCGAACATCATCATGAGCCTCATCATCAACGACTCCATTTTCCTGGTCATCTACGAGCGGCTCCACCTCGCTCGTCCGTATCATCATGCACATGTTGCTGCACCCGCACACCTTTTTCGTCATCCACATGCTCCACCCGCACGCTCATATGCTGCAGCCCTTTATCAAAATTATTTGGAACATGATCCGAGAACGAACGTCATTAAACATCACGGATTCATTGAAAACAACACTCCGCTCATGAAAGTCTTTTTAGTTTCGGGATTCCACAACTTATATCCTTTAACTCCCGAACCATAACCAAGAAAAAGACATTTAATAGCTCTAGGCTCCAATTTTCCACTTGTTAGAGAGCGCAGCGGAATCCGGCCCGGGAATTTATACCCATGTGCCGGTGTCTCAACGAGCCTAGGTCCAACGGAGTCCACAACAACAAGAACATGGGCCTAACTCAACCCAAAAGACTAGCCCGATGGGTGAGGACCGCCACCACCTTTATGTTGTGCCCCCACCATCAATTTCCGATGTGGGACTAATTCAACGATCTCCCCCGTCTCTCCGTCACAAGGATTTTCGTGACCTTACGGAGACATTAACGGGCTCCCCGTCAACGTGTGACCCGGAGATATTTTCACATATTTTTCCAACCTTCGGCTCTAATACCATTATCAACATGAGCATAAGCGAGTGCGGCCAAAAACTTTCAACCGTGAATAATCGGCGGGTGTGCCGGACCATACCTCAATAGGTGTTTTCTTATTAAGTGGAATAGACGGCGACTGTTTATCAAGTAGCATGCGGTGTTAGTCGCTTCGGCCCAAAAACGCTTGCTCATCCGCGCGTTGGACAACATGCAACGGGCCTTCGAGATGATGGTCCTGTTCATGCGCTCAGCCACACCGTTTTGCTGCGGAGTATACGGTATGGTGTGGTGCCCGACAATGCCTTCCCGCCGCAATAATGGTTAAACGCAGCGAGAACAAAATTCTCCACCATTATCAGTACGAAGCACCTTCACCTTCCTATCAGTTTGCCTTTCTATCATCACTTTCCAATCTTTAAAAGCAGCAAAAGTATCATCTTTATTTTTCAGAAAGTAAGGCCATACTTTTCTAAAGTAGTCATCAATAATAGTAAGCATGTAACGAGCACCACCATAAGAAGGCTTACGAGAGGGACCCCATAAGTCAGCATGTACATAATCAAGAGTACCTTTGGTGGTATGAACGGCGGTATTGAACTTTACCCTTTTGTGCTTCCCGAAAATACAATGCTCACGAACTTCTTGCCACTCAAAGTACGGCCATCCGAAGAGGTTTCTCTTCACCAATTTCGCCATACCAAGTTCACTCATATGTCCAAGACGCATATGCCAAAGGTTAGTCTCACTAGGTTCAGCATTAGTAACGACGGCGGCGGATATGGAACCTTGTAAAGTACTTCCTCTAAGGACATATAACTTTGCGAATTCATATCACCTACAAAGAAGACAAGAGAACCTTTTGATACCTTTAAAACTCCACCGAACCGGAGTATTTGAACCCTTCGCGTCAAATGTGCTCGAGTGAGATGAGATTTCTAGTCATCCTCGGTATGTGCCTCACATTCGTAGCGTACGTGTCATGCCATCATGCGCCTTGATCCGAACGGAGCCTATACCCACAATCTCACATGGGTTATCATCTCCCATACGCACTACATCTCCATTCCGCACGAGTTTATAAGAACCGAACCAATCTCTGTTAGTGCAGATATGAAATGAACATGCGGAATCAAGTATCCATTCATCATGACCAGAAACACAACCGGCAAGGACAACCAGACATTCTCCTGAATCAGAAGTATTCCCAGCACCAGAAACAACAGAGGCCTTACCATCCGAATTATTTTTCCTGTTCTCCTTATTCTTAAGCTTCCAACATTCCTCAATAAAATGAGTCTTTTTCTTGCAATACTTACAGAACTTCTTGGGCGGTCTAGACTTAGAACGACCGCCGCTTTCTTGGCTCTTGAAACGATCATTGCTTTCATTAGAGGATCTCTGCTCGGTTACGCCTCTAACTTGCAAAGCATCGCCCTTGGAGGACGACCCATCCGAGTGCACCATGCCTTTCATCTTCTCCCCGGATTGGAGTGCCTCATAAACATCCGAGACGGTTAGTTCATCACGGCTCAAAAGTATGGTGTCACGGAAAGATGCAAACGAACCGGGCGAGAGAGCATAACAAGAAGAGGCCTAAATCCTCATCCTCATACTTAACCTCCATCGACACTAGGTCGGCAACGATCTCCTTGAAAGCGGATATGTGGCTCAACACCGAACCACCCTCCTCCATCTTGAGTGTGAACAACTTCATCTTCATATGCATCTTACCGGTTAGATCCTTGGACATACGGATCGATTCCAGTTTCAACCGAGTCTTTGCAGCGAGTCTCTTCCTCGCAGACATTCTTGCAAAATATCATTGGACGGATGAAGTTGAATTAAAGACAGAGCCTTACGATCCTTGCGACTCTCCTCATCGGTCCAATCTTTGGACGACTTGCCACCGAACTTATCCAGCGCCACATCAAGATCATGAGTGTTCGCCAGAATAGCTCGCATCTTGACTTGCCACAGCGAGAACCTCGTCTTGTAATCCAACAACGGTAGATCAAACTTCATCGTCGACGACATCGAAGAAAACAAATCTGAAACCAGCTCTGGTACCACTTGTTATAAACGATGGCGAATAAACGACGACAAGTAAAGGAATCAAACCGCAGGAGACACAAGATTTAACGTGGAAAACCCTTGCGGGAAAAACCACGGGCGCCAGCCAGCAAGAACTTCACTATATCGGGAGTCAGGTTACAACGCCAACGGCGGCGGCTTGCAAGAGAATAAATCGATCTCTAATGGAAAACCCTAACGGGTATTTATGACCCGTACCGTACCGCGGGGGGGCTGCCGCCCCCCGCACCCCCCGGCCCGCGACCTGGGAAAAGGGTGTGGCCCGGGCCGGAGCGAAGCGGAGGCGAAGTCGGCCTTTCTCTTGGGAGACAGAATTTGGATCATAACTCAACACATAATATGTATCATGCTTTGCACTATGTGATCAATATGTGTACGTGTAACCATGACTTCTGTATTGGTTTACTACATATAATATGTATCATACTTTAGTACTATATATGCTTTACAGTTTGAAAAAAACCTTATTTTCTTTGCAGCTATACTGAATTGTAACTGTTGGGTAGTCATAATATTGAGTTCTGTATTGGTAAGTGTAATTCAGCTACAGTAATCCATGTCGGCATGTATATATAGTTTGGAATGTGTGTTCTTCAATTTTCCTTTCTCTCCTTTCCAACCACGATGCAGTTAGTGAGCATAGAACTTTCCTGGCCCCTGCTTTTCTGTTTGGTTTCCTATCAACTCCAAGATGAGCAAACTTAGCAAAGTCTTATAGGCACACTTAACACATTAATGATTCCGTGTGCTCCTAAGTCCTAAGTCCTAATTAACATGAACTCTGTTTTGTCGTAACTATTGATGTCGTAATATGTGTCTACTTTAAACATTATTTTTAAAAATATATAGTTTATAATTTTTTCACTGATCACAGGAATGTAGCAGCAGCAGACTTATTTATCAAATGAAACCTCATTATAAACCATCATGTTGATTTTATACACATACACCATGAAAAAATCGGCAAATTAAATTAAGTTGCAGCTTGAATAAGTTCTAGCAATGCTCGAAATAAAACATTTTCTGAAGGGTTTGACGGTAGCCTCTGATGAAGACCTGGAGGTTGTGTATTGCTCCTGAAGTGGTTGGTTATCAATGGGCCTCACGGTAGCAAAGAGTGGTTTCAAATGGCTCTCTTTAGGAAAGCTGGTAGCCAGATGTAGTCTGGATGGACCACTGAAATTTGCAATGTAAGCTGTTTGTATACACGTCCTTCGCCCAATTGGGTGAGAAAGAGCTTGATTGACTGCGTGCAGGCAATCTTTCAACACATTTATTTCATCAATAGTTCTTTTTATGTTGCACCAGCCTTTTCAAGTTTCATCTCCTTCAAATGTGTGCTAATTATCTAGAACTATATTTTAGAAAACTGGATTATTCTTTTTGAAAGACCAAAAAATATTTGATCATTTATATTATATACTGTATCACTCTGAGTTAGCCATGTGATATATTCCCAGAATAATTGAATATATTTGGTTGTGTGCAATGCAGCAGCCTATTAATTCTTCAACAAGGGTTGGCTGGTGACAAAAAGAGAGTCTATTAAGAATTTAACTCGTACTCCCTCCGTCCCAAATTACTTTGTTTTGACTTTTCTAGATACATTCATTTTATTATACACCTAGATATATATTTATGTCTAGATACATAACAAAATGAATGCATCTAAAAAAGTCAAAACGACAAATAATTTGTAATAGAAGGAGTACAGTACATGTAGCCCAAAGCTGAGTTATTATATATGACTTTACAATTTATTTTTTTGGTTATTATTAAATAATAAATACTTGTTACTACCTCCGTTTAATCATATTTGACATTTCAGACAATGATTTTAATCTGCAAGTAGCTCTATTTGGTTGTCGCGAACGTCAAATAAAACAATCCGGGGGTAATACTTTTGTTTTCAAGCTAAATTATGCCATCAAATTATTAATGAACCTGTAATTACTTATTTGGCCGACGGTTACATGATTAATATATGGACACAGCCTATGTTGAAAAAAGGCTTTTAGTCCGGCTTCTCCGTGTTGAACAATATGGCAATACCATAAGGATATTGTCTTTGAAAAAAATATTTATGACACCTTTCATTCAGGAACTATTAACAGAAAACTACTGGCTGAGGTTGTTGTAGCTAGAGATTATTTCAAACTGATAATGATAAATAGACAGTGGTTGTTAACATGTTTCTTGTAATTACAATTTTCGCCATTTTTTCACTCGATTAGAGCTATGCTGTAATAATGAACAAAATGCAAAAAAATGAGTAAACTTCACACAACACCACATGAAAGTGAAGTACTACTCATTGGGAAAATGTTACTACTATATATGACCATGTAATCATTTATCAATACACATATGCAGTAAAAAAAAGGTTGGAGTCGATTATATTGTCCTTGTATGTAAACAATTCATTCATGCCGATGGCACCAAATATTTTGCTCATCCTTAAAGTTCTATCTAACACTTTGCCATTATAGCGGTTCATTATTAGTAGGGCTGACAATGAGTGATCATAAGTAAAAGAATCTTCCCTTCAAAGCAAAAAAAAAAAAGCTCTTAAAAAATCGTAATTGATCATTCCCAGGGTCTCCAGCAACAGATGCTTCGTCCGAAGATTCTTGCGACGCTGACGGGAATCGAATATTCTGGTTTAGCGATGAACACGCATAGCTAATCATCAAATAAACTGTCGCAGGAAAAGGAGCTTTATTTTTGTCTGTAGAGTCCACCTCCGTTCTTTTGCGGTCTGCAGTTAATTTACAGTAACTAGGTTTATTATCTTGCACCACCTCAACAGCAGGATCTCCAGATCGTTTGCACTAAAGCGCTTTGCTTACAACATCGCTGTGAGTAGTCACCTTCACTGCTATGTTTCTGCAGACCACGATCTTGTGCGCACTAAACAGGATAGGGCACCCTTTATGTTCTTTTATATCCTTGCGATGTGAACTTGCCACTCTTTATCTTCTTTATTTACTAATTATTGGTCTTTTTGCTCTTTAACTTTTCCTGCGCAAATATTTTTTGATCTTTCGGTGGCTGTCACTCGAAGACAATATATTGACCTACAGGCTAGCCCGCGCTTACTACTCATCAAAAGAAGAAGATGGCTGGCGCGACTAGCTTACAAATATAATGGTGCTAATTTAGTACGAAATGGAAAATAAGCAGCCCACGATCAGTTTATAGAGTACTATTAGCTACGGACAAAAAGTTTGCTTAGTTTGAGGTAAAGTGGTACTCAGCATTGTCGCATGAAAAAAGCGCTAGGGGAAGGATCATAATAAGCTAGCATGCATCTAATGAAATAAGAAACTTCGTGCATGTTGTGTAGTGCTTGAATGATTGAGTGGCGATATTGTTGTTAAATGATACATAGTGAAGTTATTTCGTATTGCTTTCCACAAGGTGGGTCAAATGTAAGCTCTTAGTTGCATTGATATTTTCGTTGGGAGTAATGCTTACAATAATTAGTTGTGTTGACAGTGAAATTGTACCTGCAGAACTCTGTACTGCTATGTAGTAGTATATTTAACAACAAGAACTAAATAAGTAAATGGTTGCGTACATATATAAAGGAAAACAATTCCTGTGTTTTTACACAAATCTTTTTTCAGGGCCTATCTATGAAAACTAACACATCGACATTGCATCAAAGTAGGTTATATAAATTAATCACTGAAATTTCACCGTGAAGTATGGGAAAATGGGCATTGATTTGTGCAGTGCAACTAAACTTCCAACTTTAACTGATGTATCACAAGAGTATATGAATCCAGCATATATGCCCCAAAATTAAAGCAAAATTTCATTAGTACTGAGTTTTCTATATCTTTCTCATGGACGAATCCCAATCAGGTGTAGGGCTATTATTGTATATAGCAGACTAGCAGTATAGCTTGTTGCGTTTCACATCCAAACATAAGCTTAATTGTATGATTCTTGTGGTGTTAATATATACAAATATCAAATATGATTATAGAGTGTCTAAATTAAGATGCCGAAATCCAAAGATTGGAGCCAGTCATATATATTGCAAGCACAGTCTATATATGCACATATTCAGAGCAGGAATTTGACAAGAGAAATTCGAAATGTCAATAGTGAAAAAATGCGGTTTTGAATGCTGCTGGGATGCCAAAAGTATGTTCTTACACGCAATGTTGTAACAGCAACCAGCCCCCTCTTTTTAAAAAGAAATAGTTGTCATATTCAATTGCCGTGTGGCTACGCGTGTGTGTTGCTTTTAACGTTCAACACGGTCCACGTGAAATTTCTGCAATTGCAACTCCAAACAATCGAAACGAACTAAAGCGCGCGATCGGCATCATACAATCGTGAGCAAAATTACTTGGTTGATGTATCTGTGCATGGCTTATGTCACATGAGGCCCTGACGCCTAATTTTGCCCCCATGGAAATCGTTGGGGCTTTTTTGGGAGGAGCCTTTCACCTTTAGTTTGGTGGGCATTCACATATGTCCATGTGGTCCGCAGATCGTCCACCATATGCTGAAAACATCTTGGCCCTTCTTGCATCCCTCTAAGAACGCACTACTGCAGGTGCCAGCAGTATCGATCTATTTGCACAGCGATGGAGATAAGGATCGTCGTCGTCGTCTTCGTCGTCGTCTTCGTCACAGCAAAAGCAGGAGATCAGGCGCCGGCTGCAGTTGTATTATATTGGCCCTCCTTTGGCTGCTACAAGTTTCCGGTGGCGGTCGTTAGCTTGATATCTTATCTTGAGCTCGTACGATTGGTCCAGGTAAAGGAAGAGAGGCCATTATTTGGGGGAGTGTGTACACCAGTGATGTATACAGGTGGAAGGCTACGATTAATGGATCGACCAGGTACCTTTCTGTATTTCCTTTTTTCTATTTTTGCTTGGGCTAAAAATACGGTGTCCAGATCGAAATAATTGCGGCTTTCTGAGATTGTGTCATCTCCACAATTGTGCTTTTTTGAACGAGTGACAGCCTCAATAATTATGCTCCATGATGCATGTGGGATGCAACGAATTAGGATTTGCATTGCTGATCATGCTAGCTTTTTTGCATTGTCCTCAATTGCCACTTGTACTTATCTCCTTGGATATGCATTCTGATCACGTAGCACTCTGGAGGCCCTATATATCTGAGAGGCGAGGATTAGACAGAATACCACAGGGTGTGCCTGCATGCATGTTAGGTTCATGGTTGCTCTACTTTATATTCTGCAGATGCTAGCACAGAACACCATACATATATCGGCCCATCTGTGGCGGGCCAAGCTAGTGCACTGCAATGCATAGTATGGGTTCTCCAAGAAGCCCCCAATCGCAACATGGATAGTATCAGTGCCAAGCTTCCCTTTTTTTTCGGGAAATGCCAAGCTTCCCTTTTTTTGAACCAGCATGGATATGTGTATACATGCTAAGGAAGTTCCTTCTTCATCATGAACAAGACAAATGTGCACAGTTTATTGAACCGGAAGTGAAAGAGCAAACAATCATCTTTGCACACACACATAAGCCGTATGCATGCATGTATATGTACATTTTCATCTCAGCTGAGTTCAATACTTGCAAAGAAGTTGTATTTATGTTGATGATCGAGTTTTTGTAATTAAGTTATTCGTGATTGAGATATTGGTGATTAGCTATGGTGTGTGTTGTAATATTTAAGTTGTATTGATGTTTTCTTAGCATTTTTTATTTACTTTTTATCTTCATAAAATATTTGTATTGACTTAAAAAAGGGTGGGCAGGAATCTTCATGCCAACATTCTATACAGGGTAGCAAAAGTAAGTAGGGATAAGTAGTTATATGTGCTAGCATACTGTATGGGTCGGCATGAGTAAGTACGTATGTAGTCTTTACTAGTACATGCATCAACAAAGCTCAATATAAACCCGCTCATAACATAGCACTTCTCCTCAATCTCACTCGCTCCCACCACTAACCCAAGCACACATGTTGCCATGACAACCACCCCCTTCTCTCCCTCTCCCCTCACCTAACCCTAGACCACTCATTGCCACTAGCATCTCTCCCTCCTCATATCGCATCTACACTACTACACAACGAGTTATTACCAATAGTCTATGACCACAGCATCACCGTCGATTCTAAATTAGATGGGGTTGTCGACCAATTAAATTGGGGGTGAAAAAACCTTCACTATTGGTTGGTGGGTGATAGCGTAGGAGGAAGCAGAACCGGAAACAAACTCATCCGTGTTAAAGGTGTAACTTGCGTCCGACAGAGGAAACTCTTCACCTCCCACCTCTCTTGCACCTCTGACCTCCCTCACCTCCCACCTCTCTCAATCTCTCGCTTCGCCCTCCACCTCTCTTGATATCTTCTCACCGTCCTTCACCCTCTTATCTCGGCCTAATGGTGTTGGCGGCAATTAGCACATCAATTATGGACTACAAATGCAAAGATAAGTTGTAGCTTCTCCCTTAGATTATTTCCACAAGGGTTAATATGTGAAATAAGTGAATTTTTTTGCTCTTACTTTATACTGATAATAAACATCTTGCTCACACATATTGTATCAAAGCATTCATAGAGTTAAGCTAATCACTTTGATTACCAGAAACTCTACTAAAACATTGTTGTACAGAACAGAGAGCTCACATATGCAAAGAAAGAATTGCAATGGCATAGGCCATGCTGTATTAAAGTGCATTATGAGCAAGTATCAGTTACATATCAAGGACCATATGAACTCTTGGGATGAATAGAGGCTTTAGACCATAATTTTACACATGCATGTTGATGCACAAAAGGGGCATGGAACATCTGGAGAACACCAAGAATGAAGACGAAGATGAGGGGAGCCACGAGGGTCTCCGGCCTTTATTTCGTATTGAATCCAATCACCACCACAGCATCCTCCTTGGTCCTTTCCCTTCATTTCCATATCCACAATCATCGTCTTCTCATCCTCCTGGATCAGCTTCCTCCACTATTATTGGATCTAGTAGTGGTATTTCCTTGGCTAAATCTTGTACTAAACCACCACCTGGCACCTGAAATAACCCCATATTCGTAAATGCTAATATCTCCCCAGCCTACTTTTGGCTTAGGCCCCTAGTTGCAGCGGTGAAATTTTGGGGTCCTCTTTTCAAGGTCTAATAGGAGTATTGAATGTAGACTAGTTACAAAATAATTACACGAATGAACCGGAAATTGCGAGACGAATTCATTAAGTTTAATTAATCTGTCATTAGAGATTGGTTATTCTAACACGACGTTGTCTAATCATGACATAATTAGGTACGTTAGATTCGTCTCGAAAATTAAGGTAGGGATTGTGGAATGAGTTTTTTCATTGATCCACATTTAATACTCCTAATTAGTGTCCGGAGATTGATGTGCCGGGTCGTTGGTGAAATTTTTGGAACTAAACAGGACCCAAGACATGAATATTGTAGTATATCCACACCAACAAGGATAATCGATTATCTATATGTATGGCTGAAGGTTAGGATCCAAACATACGATGTAAATAACTTGAAACCTTTCATCATCTCCAAAATGCAGCAAATGGTGGTATATATATAGAACTCGGTTGGTGGTGGCTGATGGTAGTCTTTGGTTTGTTCCGAGAGAAGAGTATTATTGGTAGTTCTTTGGTGGTTGGTTTGTTGTGAGAGAAAAAATATTTGGGTGGTGATAAGCCAAGCGAACAAGGCGTTGATGAAACTACCTCACGAACCTGTAGTAGTGAGTTCATTTTAAGTTAGAAATCATTCATCATCCATCTCCCAATGGCCACCACAGGCCACATATAACTATGGATAGAAAGGTATACGTGGCCATGGGAGCAGCTAACGAGTGAATACCATACCTTCATGGGCTACAAGGGAAAAGAAACTTGTCAGCAATGAACTCTATACCTTCTATAAACTGTGCACAACAAAATATGTATGGGAACGGACAAACAATTAATTTGGTCCAATATTTAAATTAAATTAGGGAGCCCAATTGTAAACGGGGGATGATAATTAGCGCGCGGCTGGCGATCGATTCTCCGACAGGCAATTACGGAGTACTTTCCGTGTTTTCCATCTTCATGTAGCCGACGGACTGCTTGATAGCTGGTCCCTGCCTTCCTGTCTCCCTATCCCTCGGTCCTACTGAATGACAATGTTATAATAAATACTTTTTTGCGAAAGTTATAATAAATACTTTTGAACAAAAAAAAGTTAGGGTGTTGCAATTCAGAAATAGTTTATACGCATAATCTATGCACATAATTTTTCTATATAATTTATGCACATATTTTTTTCTATGAATAATTTATGCACATAATTTTTTACTACCATAACTTGTGCACAAAACTTTTTCTAATGATAATTTATGTGCATAAATTTTCCCTAATGACAAGTTAAGCACATAACTTTTCCTCTGACGATGAGTTATGTACGTAACTTTCTCTGATGACAAGTTATGCACATACCTTTTTCTCTGACAACGACTTATGCACATATTTTTTTTCTCTAACAACGAGTTATGCATATAACTTTTTCTCTAGCGACGAGTTATACACATAACTTTTTTCTAACAACGAGTTATGCACATAACTTTTTCTCTAATGATAAGTTATGTGCGTAACTTTGTTTGCTAAAGACGAGTTATGTGCATAATTTTTTCCCTAACGACGAATTATGCGCATAACTTTTTTTAACAACAAGTAATGTGCACGACTTGTACACTTATCCATAAAATTTTTGGTACAAGAAAATTGAAAAGGAAAAAAAAGAATAAAACGGACCTGCACACTAGGGCAGCGAGCGAGGCTGTTTGCGTCACGCGGGAAGGAAAATTAAGCCTACTTGTCGTGAGCGTCATGAGTAAAAGAAACGAGAAGGAAAAATGTGTAGGGCCCTCGAACACGGAAAGTGGGAAGGTGGGGGCCGGTCCGTCTCGATCGCTCCATGCAATTGTAAACATGGAAGTAGAATACAGTTTGTTTGGCACTGCTTCTCGTTCTCGTGGTTCGAAGTCGCCGTGTGTGTGTGTGTGGGGGGGGGGGGGGGGGGGGGGGTGGGGGGCTTGAACAAAAAAACTTAAATAAAGGCTCCACTTTGTTGGAACGGATTCATAATTTCATTTGTTTAATTTTTGCATGAGCATCTTAAATTTGAAGGTGACTGAACCTGAATCATCCACCAAAAGGAAGAGGAGATGACCACAGAAGATGATTGACCAACATAGTGATACAGCTTGGGTCACGACTTGACCATAAAGAGGAGCAAAACATATGAGAGTAAAGCACGTGGGTGAACACTGAAAAGGAGGACTAACAGAAATCTTTTCCATTTTTGCTAATGCTAATTTATTGAATATTTAAAAGTGGAATGAGTTGACCATATGTAATTGAAGCACACTTTTAATGGCATATTGCAAAATATAAAATGTTAGGAGAAAATTAAACATTGTAACTTTGGTATTCCTATTTTAAAATTACATTACTATATTTTTTTCAGAAACAATCTTCATGACATCACAACAACTGTAATATAACTTTGTACCATTGTTTAGAAACAATGGGCAAAAGTGTATACCAGATCCTGTAATGTGTCACCAAACAAGTTCATCATGCATCCCAGTTTTATTTCACCGAAGTTAGCATATACAAGACTGTTAATCATTCATAAAAAGACAAATATGTACCTTTCAGCCTCTTTTCTTATCTTTTCTCTGGTTCCATATCTACCGTTAAAATAAAAGGAATGGGATAGATGGTCACAGGAAGTCGTGTACACTTGCTGCATTATATGTCTACCTCAATTTTGTTTTTTGTGGCTGCCATCATCTGGCATATACACTTCACACTTGGCGTACTGGCTCATGAAGTTGTGGCTACAAGTTGGGCGAGCTTAAGCTAATAAAGTCATCAGATTTTCCATGGAAAGCAAAGGTTGAAACAAAGCTAAGAGTGTGCAACCATATTCCATATATTCCAAGTGATTGAAAAAGGCCGGATTATCAATTTCTTGATGAAGAAATAAAGGTGTCTGGATATGGTTTTTTGACAGGAGCAGAGATAGGATCAGATAGAGGTATGTGCTAGTAATAAAGACTAGGACAAAGGAAATTTGGATTGCACAAACTTTGTGATTGAGAGTGAATTATGGAGAGATGAACAAAGAATGGTTGATTGATTTATCACATCGAGAAAAGCGGCACGGCACGTTGTGTAGTCAAGAGATTGTGGAATGTAATAAGTGAGCACTAATCAACTCATGCTACTAAATAAAGTAAATTTATCTGACAAGAGGTTGGATTGGTGAAAGGACTCATGTATGGCCATCCGAGGCTCGCAGCCAACTGAATAAAGGGTTGCCTCAGCTGCGAGGACCTCATCCTGGTTGCTTTCTTTCTTTAGGAAAAAAAATTGTGATGCTCAGAACAAGAAATCATTCAAAGCTGTCCCCATGAAATGACTTCTATCTTCTTTACATAGTCATTCATGTGACATGATTGGCAAACATAGTGTATTTATCGTCCATGATCGAATGTAAATACTATCTGGTAATTAAGGTAACACCCCCCACCCCAACCCAAAAAAATGTAAATATTTGGTAACTTGTTGGTTGTCATAATCAAGATCCAACAGCAAGCTCATGTTGTGGAGCATTACATGGTATTTGATTTGATTAATGCAAGAGTTCTGCCAAATTCTAATAAGTGTGTGATTTAGTATATTATAGCATACACTAACTAAAGTACTTCCTCTGTCCCAAACTCTATATCAGTTGACTTCTTTATATCTGATATGCACTTAGATATACCCTATGTCTAGATGCATAATAATATCAATATGCATCTGAAAAAGCTAAAACGACCTATAATTTGAAATGGAGGAAGCAATACACAAAGCTAGTTCAAACACTTGCCCTCATGCTTCACCTTAACTTATACTTGTGCAACCGTAAAATCGCTGGCTACATGGATACTTCCTTTTTATTTATCTCTTCCTTTTATAAATGCTAACTTATTATCCTAGCATGTTGGTTAAAATAAGTGCAAGTATTCTTTCTTGTGCAGCCCATGGTGACCGGATCAGTTTTTTTACTTTTCCCTGGCTAATATATCGAGCAGAAAGTACATCAGAACATTTCTCTATCATTTATACAAATGCGACCCAAATGTTATGAAACAAAAATGGCAATACTATACCGGAGGAGAACAATACGGCTGTTCGGTTGGTTGGTATGGTGATGGTAGTCTTTGGTTTGTTACGAGAGAAAATCTTCTTGTAGTTGGTTGCGGGTTGGTTCTTGGTGGCCGATTCGTTACGAGAGAAAAATCTTCTTGTTGGTGGTACCGATAAGCCGAGCGAATGCAGGCTGGTCTTTGCAATTGATGCATTAACTATCAAATATTCTCAATGCAAAGTAGCATATGCTTAGATCCTTCTCGGACAAAATCTGAGGTCACGTGGATTAGTTTTGTATCAGTGGTTCCCGATCATATATGTAATAACATCACGATTCCACGAGGAAGGATCTTGCAAAGGATTTTGTCTGTTTGGCCACCAAAAACAAAGATTACCTCGTTGTGGTTCTATCTTCTTTTTAAAAAGGAAAATTAGTGTAATGTTCTGAAAAAAAATGCCCCAAGTTACCCAAGAGTCAAGGCATGACGTCCAAATTCAGTAAGCAGCTAATTATGTTCCAACACAATGCTAAATCGGTTTTTGCCCAATCAAGGTCGAACGAGCTCAAGGTATGGAGAATTTTAATAATTTATATGTATTGTGCTTCCTTGATAATGTAGGACATGAGTGCTGCCAAATTGTACTAATGAAGTCAAAGTTTTGATTTGGTTCAGAATATACCAAAGTGCACAAGGCTAGATGAACTTGATTAATAATTATCCTCCGGTAGCCAAGATCATAACTAAAGCCATGGCGATTCGACTGGCCCCCTCTATGAGGTCCCTGATCGCGCCTAGCCAGAGCGCCTTTATAAAAGGGCGAAACATCCACGACAACTACCTCTACGTGCGCAACATCGCTCGTCGCCTCCATCGCAGTAGGACGCCAACCCTTTTGCTGAAATTGGATATCTCCAAAGCGTTTGATTCTGTCAGGTGGGACTATCTTATCTCGCTCATGCAGCAAAGGGGGTTCCCAACGCGCTGGTGCAACTGGGTATCGGCAATCCTATCCACCTCGTCGTCGCGCGTGTTACTAAACGGGTCTCCACTGCCGCCGATTCGGCATGGTCGTGGTCTCGGACGGGGGTGACCCCCTCTCGCCCCTGCTGTTCGTGCTACCCATTGATCCCCTTCAACGGGGCGATTGACCGGGTGACACACGAAAAGTTGCTCTCCAAGGCGGGGGCCAAGGCGGCCGGATTCCGAGCCTCCCTATATGCGGATGATGCAACCATCTTTATCAAACCGACGCGTAAGGACATCACCAACTTGGCTTGCATCCTACAAAACTTTGGGGAAGCCACGGGCCTATGTACAAATCTTAAGAAGACTCAACTTGTTCCTATCGGGTGCCGAATGTTGATCTTGATTTCCTTTTAACCGACCTACCGGTGCCAAGGACCTCCTTCCCGATGCAATACCTCGGCCTCCCGCTTTCGATTCGTCGGCTTAACAAAGTGGACTTCCAGCCTCTCATAGACTGCGCAAAGGGGAAGGCGTCCGCCTGGTCGGGACGCAACCTCGACCCGGGCGGGAAGATTGACCCCGACGAAGTCGGTTTTGTCCTTCCAACCGGTGTACTTCCTTACGGCGCTTCGACCCGGCAAGGAGATCCATGAGGACTTTGAAAAGCTTCGGCGGCGATTCTTATGGGTGGGAGACAAGCGGTGTCCGGTGGAAAATGCAAAGTGAATTGGACTCGGACTTTGTTTACCAAAAGAAAGCGGCGGACTTGGCATACCTAACTTGGAGAAATTCGCGAGGGCGCTGCGAATTAGGTGGCTTTGGCACCATTGGGTCTCTCCGACAAACCCTAGGTAGGCACCGAAACGCCATGCGACGATGAAGGCAAACTCTTGTTCGCGACTTGCACCACTATTGTGCTCGGGGACGGCAAGAAAACGAGTTTACGGGACTCGGTTGGATCCGGGGACGCCGGCCAAAGGACATTGCGCCTTCCCTTTTCCAAGCCTCACGGAAAAAGAAGAGATCGGTCCACGACGCTGCGAGCAACAATACTTGGATTCGCGACCTCGGTTTCAACGGACGGCTCACTAATGACCTCCTCAATGCCTTCGTCGAACTTTGGTCCTTGGTACGGGCGGTGCACTGCAGCCGCAACGAGAAGACACCATCATGCGGGAAGCTAACCAAAACAAGAACGTACTCGCCGCCTGCGCTTACAAGGCGCAATTTCTAGGTTGCGCGGTAACCCCTTTCTTTAGCTCCATCCGGAAGTCCCGGGCGCCCCCGAAATGCAAATTCTTTGCTTGGCTTATCACACGGAACCGAATTTGGTCGGCGGACGATTGGCGCAACGTGGGCGGCCGCACAACGTCTCCTGCGTTTTGTGTCGAACAACTATCTAGACGGCGCACCATGCGGTAGCGAGCCGCGAGATATTCGAGGCATGTCCTGGGATGTGAGATCCTTCATCGGAGAGGTCAAGGATAAGGTAAGAAGGGACTTTAGATGAAAAGGGACCTTAGGAAACATCCGCTGCTAACTAGGCTTACGTCCTACGGTCGATACGGCTACGATACCACTCTGTCACACACCGCTTTTCCGAAGAAAACCAAGTGCATACCTATATGCATGCCGGGATCAAGTTTCATGCATATAGTGACATAAAAGTGAATACGAAACAATATCACGTAAGAAAAAGAAAGCTTATCGGAGATTTACGCTTAATCACGGAAACGAAGGCTCCAAACTTCACGGGAAGTCGGCGGGGGTTGCGTACGCCTAGCACCGGCAACATCTTCACAAGACTTCAAAGTAGCTTCCTCCTTCTAAGAAACATTGTTTATAGCAAGGGTGAGCACTTGTCGTACTCGGCAAGTGTGGAAAAAGATATGAATGCAAAGGCTTTATAGTGGAGTGGCTCAAAGCATTTAAGCAATTTTAGTTGGTCAAGTTTTATTAGCACTCGATTACTAATAAAGTATAAGTTTATACCAACCCACATTAAGCATAAGGTAAGAGATACGCCATAAGCATATGGCTAACATAACCAGAGAGAACGATTTAAGTCCATCTTCAAGTTCAATTATCATGTGAGGGTCCGGGCCGCCCGTGACCGTGGGCACGGCTAATCGATTAGTTTTACACTGCGAGAGGTTGTACATCTTTACCCACAAGTCGCGTAAAAGTCCCGAAGAACTTTAGACCCAACCATGCGATGCCGGCCAAGCATCATACCACACTACCGAGGTGTGATTGCATAGGGACGCTACGAGGCCTTTACAAAGAGTCCTCCCGTGCGTATTAGTCCATAGTAGTATGTCATAGAGGCTATCTTTTGTACCACACTTCTATTATGGACGGTCAGCCATAGAGTCTTCCGTTCCAACACCGCTCCGAATAGAAGAGCTATAAAAGCATTCCTCCGTCCCCAACCTACTATGCGAGTAATAACCACACAAAGACTTCCCTAATTACTCGGCCAAGACCGAGCCATATAGTCCTTGTGGTTGCCTTGTTGTCTGGGTGGTTCTCCATGTTCCGATTAAACATATGGTCTTGTATTAAACATCCAAAGATATAACATAAAGGTATATCATGGTTCATCATTAATGTTCATTAAAACCACCATAACCCGAGGTATAGCAACTAAGCATAGCTACCCAACATAAATGTAAACCCAGGTTAACAAGGAATGATCAATCAAAGACTAGGATAAACCTTAATAGGAACCCATCAAAATTAATGCAAGCAAAGCAATGAGTGATTAAATATAATTCTTAGGACAAAAGATTAAGGACACACTTGCCTTTAACCAAAGTAATGTCGTTGCTCGGAATATCTTCAACTTCAACCTCTTCCAAACTTCTCGAACAACGTTCACTCTAGTCGCATCAATCATCGGGCACAAGCATACAAAACAAACAAAAACATATACTAAGAACAAAGCACCAATCAAAAGAAAACTTTAAAAGAACGCACTAAAGGATAGATCGATTAGATGGATCACTAAAGCACACAAACCGTGCTTAGAGGAAGAAAGGCTTGGTTTGCTTTAAAGAGATGGTTGTGGAAGGCGAGCTAGGACCGAAAGATTACACTTAGATTGGGGGAGAAAAGAACTTCTAACGAACATTTTGCATATATGAGAGAACAAGGCTATGAGCTAGGTTCATTTTAATTAACAAAACAAATATAAAAAATATTTCAAAAATAAAATACCCTATGTTGACATTAATGCAATATTAAACTTTATTTACGAAACCGGTGTAAAGAACTAGTCAAGTTTTATTAATAAAGATTCATATATTGATTAAATCGATTAAACATTTAATTTAGAAAAACTAAACTATCTAAATGAAACTTTGTAATTCGAGTAGATCATATTATTATGAAAAACATTATGGTATTGGCATTAATCAAATTAATATTTATTTAAAAAACCGATGTAAAAGCCTAATCAAATTTTAATTAGAAAAGGTTAATTAACTATTAAACAAATTAACATTTGGTTTTCAAAAAACCGGAGATAAAGATCTAATTAACTTTTATGTACAAAAACATTTGATAGAAACATTAATCAAATTGAATTTGCTTATGAAAAACGATATGTAGATCTATATAGCTTTTATTTGGAAAAGACATGCATAACTAGACACTAATCAAAATTAATATTAATTTTATTTTCAGAAAACAAAACATGGTGAAAACACACTGCTAACGCGTGCTTTACATTATTATGGACCTAACGCAACTTGAACGGATTAAATCGGAGCTAAAACGAAGATTCTAGGAGCAAAACAAGATTACAGGTACCTAGTTGTGATTAACTATATATTTGGAGGGGTAGCAGAAAAGATTTGCAAGACACAAAAAAAAACAGTGCTCGGGAAAAGGATAAAACTCAGGGTTAGATCTACAAAAGTGCTTGGGATGGACTGGATCTAAGGAATCTAATCTTTCCGGGGGGTTTTCGCGGAAAGGTACAAGACACAAAACGGATCTAGAAATTACCAGAAAGACCAAGGGCCTCGGTGCAAAACCGGCAAGACCCTTCTCCTACCTCTGTTCGCTCCAGAACAGGGCGGGCGGCGTTTCTAGCGGCCAATTCGCCGTCGGCTCCGGCGAGTCAAGGCTCAGGCAAGGAGCGCAAGGGGTAGAGGAGGTATGGGAAACCACGTGGGGGTGCTCACCGGCGGCGGATGCGGACGGAGGCGGGCGGAATCCGAGACGGGGCGGCCGGCCGGACGCGGTCCGGCGGCGGTGCTCGGCCTCGCGCTCCGGCAAGCGGCGGCGCGCGACTACGGGGGTAGCGAGGGGGCGCTAGGGCACGCGCGGTTCGGCGCACCTTTATAGGGGCGCGGGCGGGAGAGAGGCCGTGCGGGCACGGCGAGGGACGGTGCGCGGCGGCGTCGCGGGCGGCCACGGCGGAGCTGCGGCACCGGGCCGGATGGGCTTCCACGGGCTCGAGGTTGGGCCGGAGCGGGTCGGCGGTTTGGGCCGAGGATGTCTTCGTTGGACCGCGGTGCAACGTGATCGTGCAAAAGAGCGAGGGAACACTAGCGGACTTCAACCGGCGGCCTAGTTGGGCGGATTGGATCGGCCTGGGCCGGCGAATGTCGTTGTTGCTTGGGCGAGATAAGAGGAGAGATAAAGTGGCTGGAACGAGACTTCGGGAAGGTGGGCTAAAAGAGAGGTCGGGCTGAAAATGGAGAAGGAAACTAATCTTTTCTTTCGGAATTATATTTTTCCGTGAAAAGAATAATCTAAAAATAGCTACATAATTCATTAAAGCCACGAAAAAATACTTTGAAAATCCCAAAAATTTCGGGAAAATTCCCAAAGCTAGATTGGAGCATGAACAACCCAAATAAAGTATTTGGAGCTCATGAAAAAGATTTTAGAGCCTTCTAATAAATAGAATAAGCTCGGGGGAAATGAGAATAAATTCCGAGAAAAATCGGGAAAATTCTCGGAAGGATTTGGACAGCACCTAAACGCATTTTTGAAACCTTTTGCACCCAAGAACCACTAGATGCATTGGCATGAATGCAACACACATAACTTTTTATTTAATTTAGAAAATCAAACAATGGATTTTTCCTATACTATATTTCCTGTAAAGAAAATAAATGTTGGAAAAAATTTTGAAAATATGAGAAAATTGTTATTTAATTATTCTCTCTATTCACATCATGAAATTGGAAATTTCGGGGTGTGACAAAAGGTCTATGCCTTGCGGGGCCTTCGAGGAGTGGAGAGACAAGTAGGCCGACTCGAGGGACCGGTGGCCGGCGGGGGTCAAGTGCGAGCCGCATGATGGCAAGAAAAGCAACACGAAGTCGTCGATCGGAGCGGTGTAGGGAAGCGGCTCACAACCGGAGTCTGCACGCGGGGTTTGCGGCGGTTCACCAGAAAACCGTCGGGTTACTTGGTTGAGCCACAAAACCAAGACCGGAGGCTCGGCAGGCGGAGACGGGTTTCGGGCGCGCCGAGAAGCTTCGATGCCGGTGGATGTGTGGCGGGATCGTAGGACTTGCGTTGGGAGGACGCGGTCTGCGGTGATGGCGTGACCGTGCGATGAAGAGGAATGCTACATGACCTATTTGCCCCTAAGGGTATCACAACTTAAGTGCTAGGGGTAGTGTGGTCTTTTGCCTGGCCCGGAGGGGACTCATATATATTAGCTCTGGGGTTTCCAGGCAAACCATCCATCTGGACTACTTCTCATTTCCTTGCTCCATAGGGTTAGATTTTTCCTCCGTTTGTAAAGAATTTGATCTTTGAGTGAATGGAAGCTTTCATGGTTGCGTTGATTCTCCGCTTGTAGCTCGTTGGATTTTCGTGTCTTTTTCGAGCTATTTTCATCAGTTTTTTGTGCGTGACTTGTTCCTTCGATTCTGAGGTGTTTGAGTTCGGATTTGTTGGTGGGAATCATGGATAGTTGCTTCATGCATATTTTTGCTTGATCTTGATCCCCCAAACTCCGAATTCGGCCTCTGATTGAAGGATTTCGGTTGGATACCTAGCTTTGTTCTTGAGCTCGGTAGAATCTCGATTCCTCTCAATTCATTGGGTTTGAGGCTACAAATTCGTAGGCATAACATCTCCTAGAGGCGCTTCACCTTCACCTATGATTTGGTAGCAATCCATTGGTTGATTTGGGAGATCGGGCAAAGGGGAGGAAGAGTTGACCTCCAAGAGGTCGGGCTCGGGCTGCAGAAATCCTCCTGGCGGACGGTCCGCGGGTGCATGGCGAACGGTCCGCGAGGAGCGTAACAGCCCAAGTGTTTGTTGTGTTCTTTGCGAGTTCTTGCGTGTCTTTTGTTCGATCCATTTTGTCGGTGGATTTTTGTTGCATGAAGTTCGCGGACGGTCAGTACTAGAATGCCGGACGGTCCATGACGGGGCGGACGGTCCACGGGCCCATCGCGGATGGTCCATTATTGAGGGTGCAGTACTGGACGTTCGTGGTCATTTTTCGGACAGTCTGCCGCAACTCGCAGACAGTCCGTCGTGCCCTCGCGGACGGTCCGCCCGGAGGTCACGGACAGTCTGCCAGGTGACTTGCAGGACAGCCAAGTCCTTTGTTTCTTGAGTCGTGCTTCCGCTTCGGGATCGTTTGGGGTTTGTTCCTAGGGTTAGTAGATCCGTTGTGACTACGTGACCTTGGCAAACTCGTGTGGGAATCCTTGGTTGTGAATTTGGGGTATAGGCTGAGTTCTCTCTTTGGAGAAGAATTTTTATCGGCTCCCATTCACTCCCCCCCCCCTCTCTGGTCGCCTAATTGGTCCTTCAATTGGTATCAAAGTCGGTTATGGATCTTCGTGATTCTAACCAGTCTAGGATCCAAAGATAGCGTACCAGGAACAGGGTTCGGGTCCTCCACACTTTGATGGTAAGAACTACCATATGTGGCAAAGGCGGATGGTTGGTTTCCTCCGCGGCAAGGGTCAGATCCTGTGGGATGTCACAGTGAACACAGCTTATGTTCATCCACTGAACTTCCTTGCTCCAGGATCTAGGGACATGTTCGACGCCAACAACAAGGCAGTCGACTACCTGTACCGTTCTCTGTGTGAATCCGGATTCGAACGGGTTCAGACAGAGGATTTGGCGTGCAGGATTTGGGAGTAGTTGAAGGATGCTCATGCCGGGAACACTCAGGTTCAGGCTCAGCTCTTTGCGACCTACTGGAGAGAGTATGAGAACACTCATCTCCCCGGTGAGTCCATAGATGCCATGTTTCAGCGTTTCGCGGTGATCATGAACAACATGAGGGCTAATGTGGTCGTGCTCCCGTATGATGACCATGATAGGGTTGTCAAGCTCTTGCATTCTCTTGATCATACCGTGTAGAGTGGGAAGGTCGAGGCCATCCTAGAGTCGGAGAAGTATGAGACCCTCATGGTGGACGAGCTGTTTTCCAAGCTCAAGTCGTCCGAGGTGGGCCGTGGGGTGAGTGCAAAGATCGAGAACCCGACTAATCCCCATAGTCTGACTCTTGTATCTGGTTCAAGGACTAATACTAACATGTCTTCCAGACATTTTTTTGTCTTGCCTTGTGTCCTTGCTAGATGAGGAGTTTGACGTGTTGGGAGAGGAGGACCTCGCGTTGTTGAGCAGGTGGTTCGAGCGCATGTACATGCACCGGAAGAACGCTCGGAGGAGCTCGGACATGTGCTACCGGTGCGGGAAGCACGGGCACTTCATCGCCGAGTGCCCGGAAGCCATGGAGGTCAAGCCCGAGCACAAGCACTGTTCGAAGACCAACCACAAGCACCGCTCGAGGGACGAATACAAGGGCAAGAACAAGTCCGAGCGGAGGCCAAGGAAGAGTGGTGGTCACAAGAACAAGGAGCGAGCGATGGTGGCCGGTGCGAGCAACATCGACTCAAGCTCCTGCTACTCTTCATCGAGCTCAAGTGATAAAGAAGAGAACCGGCACAAGGGCAAGCGGTTGAGCAAGAACATCAATTTCTTGTGCTTCGCCGCCCAAGGCTTTTGCGGCATGGCACATAGCTCCACAAGCAAGAAGAGCAACAAGGATGACTCGGGCTCCGACTCCGAGGAAGAGGTAAATAATGACCCATCCTTCTTGATAGTGGAGAATGCTAGGTTGAATGACTTGCTTGACAACCGTGATGATGTGCTTAGAAAGACCAACAAGGAGAAGAGGGAGTATAGGTCTTTGCTTGGAGAGGCTAAGGAGAAGGTGGTTGAGCTAGAATCTTTGCTTGATATGTTAGGGCTCAAATAGATTCTCTTAAGTCTGCTCCTGTTGTGACCAATGAACCTGAATGCACTGATTGTTCCACTTTTCTTGGTGAATTGACTGTGCTTAAGGAGAAGTATGTCTCCAAGGTTGAGGAACTAGATGTGGTTAGGGTTGAGCTAGATGTGATGAAATCTAGGCCCTCCTTGTTTGGTGCTTGCACTTCTTGTCTTGTTTTGCATGAGAAGCTAGATGCCTCACTTGTGTATGCTAGATCTCTAGAGGCTCAACTGAAAGCTCCTATTCCTACAATTTGCTCCACTTGTGAAATAAATGTTGTGAAGAATATGGAGCTTGCACACTATGTTGATCGTTTGCAGGATGGGAATGATGAGTTGAGAAAGTTGATGGGTTGGTTGTTTGGTCATGAGCCTCAGTTGAGGATAAAGATCGAGACATACAAGCGCCAGGATGGTGAAGCACTTGGGGCAAACAAGGTTGGTGAGGGAAGTGGTGAGAGTGATGTCCCAAAGCCACCAAAAACCCACCACAAAAATGTCTTTGTTCCTAAACTGAATCATCTTATTAAGAACCGACTAGACACAACCCCAGCTCCACCCATGTTTCCTCCACAAACCGATAACTTCCAGAAACCCATCAAGTTCAAGAGTGTCTTGGGTAATGAGTTATTTGGGAAGAAGGGAGAGAAACCGAGTGAGGAGAAACCGAGTGAGGAGAAGCCAGAGCCCAAAGAGAGCCCAAAACCAAAGACAAAATCGAAACCCTTCCATTGTGAGCATTGTGGGAGGGATTGGCACCTTGCTGAGTATTGCTTTAGGAGGAAGCGTGATGAGAGGTTGGCTAAAGAGTTGGCCAACAAGGACAGGCACCACCCTTCTCGTGGTGTGCTCGTTGGTGTTTAAACCACTTGACCTCCATGGGAGGTACCCGCGAAGCAAGGTAGAAGGTGGGGATCGCCATGATGCGGAACCCGAAGGTATGCGTGAGGACACAAGACACAAGATTTATACGGGTTCGGGTAGCGGGAGTAGCTACCCTACGTCATGTTTGGGGTAGTATTGTGCCCTGCGCTTGGTGTTGTTCCCGGAGGGATTGAGGATGTCCTCCTAGGTACCACCGCCCTCCTTTATATAGTCCGGGGGGTGGGTTCCTAGTCGGTTACAAGGCAGGAGTCCTAGTAGGATTACACGGAGCGAGTCCTAGTAGGAGTACGGGGGAATTCTAGTAGGAGTCCGTCTTCTACTCTTCCTCCTTCCTTGCATGAGTACCGGGGTGTATGCCCGACGGTGCTCGAGCCTAGGTTGGTGCCGAGAGGTGAGGGTATGGTGCGTACCATTTACCCTCACGAGAGGCGTGAGTTTGTGCCTCGAGGTGAGCCACCGTATAGAGAATGTGGTAGGCATGTGGGGTTTGGGTGTGGTGAGTTTGCTATATGTTCCTTTGCTCATGGCCAATATGAGTATGGGGGAAACGATCGCAGTTTTAGGTCCTAGAGGAGCTACGGGACACAGTCTCCCCTTCGTGGTGCTCGTAGTCCTCCAAGGGGATGTGTGGGTGTTCCACCTAGGAGTGATATGATGGATTTTGCTAACCCCACGTTTGAGCAAATGGCGAGGCATTGGTTTGATTCATTTTGTGCTAACCCCAGTGATGAGTCTTTTGCTCACTCTCACTCTCGTTTTTTATTTTGCAGGTGGGAGGCATGGAGGGCTTTTGGTTGATCGACTCCGGTTGCTCTCTACACATGATGACGGAGAACGACGGTGGTTCTCCAGCCTCACCCCGGTGATGACCAAAGAGTACATCACTTTTGGGGATAATGGGAAAGGTAGAGTGCTTTCAGTGGGCACGGTGAATGTGAGTGAGTCTGTGACTCTTAGGCGTGTTTCTCTTGACAAGTCTTTGGGGTACAATCTTCTCTCTGTCTCCCAACTTCTTGATGAGGGTTTTGAAGTCCGTTTCAAAATGGGATGTTCTCATGTTTTGGATTCTCGAGGCGATCTTATGTGTACGA
The DNA here is from genome assembly GCA_947561735.1 of Cenchrus americanus. Taxonomy (NCBI): domain Eukaryota; kingdom Viridiplantae; phylum Streptophyta; class Magnoliopsida; order Poales; family Poaceae; genus Cenchrus; species Cenchrus americanus. Next base: position 36,694,957 of record OX387242.1, on the reverse strand, counting down.
TCGTCCCCGAGGGTCAAATTTTTAGAGCCGATTTTTCTCAGTGTGTTGGCTCTTCTCGTTGCTTGGTTGCTTGTGTTTCGACGGAGCATTGGAAATGGCATAGGAGACTAGGTCACTTGAGTTTTGACTTTTTTTCACGCTTGAGTGGGCTAGGATTAGTCCGAGGATTGCCAAAGTTGAAATACCAAAAGGATTTGGTATGTGCTCCGTGTAGGCATGGCAAGATGGTCGTCGTCTCTCATCCGCCTCTGACATCCGTTATGACAGAGAGGCCATGCGAGTTGTTCCATATGGACTTGGTTGGTCCAGCTCGTGTGTGCTCGGCGAGTGGGAAATGATATGTCCTTGTGATCGTGGACCACTATTCTCGCTATGCTTGGGTCTTCTTTTTGGCTGACAAGGGGGAGACGTTTGGTTTTGTGAGGGATCTAATCTTGAGGTTGAAGAACGAGAGACATGGAGATGATGTTCGAGCTATTCGTAGCGACAATGGCAGTGAATTTAAAAACTCTCATTTCGAAACCTTTTGTCGTGATTTGGGTCTCGAACATCAGTTTTCTTCTCCCTATGTGGTTTGTCAGAATGGTGTGGTTTAGAGGAAAAATCGTTCCCTTTGTGAGATGGCTCAGACGATGCTCGATGAGCATAGGACTCCGAGAAGATATTGGGCGGAGGCGGTGAATACCACTTGCCATGTTGGGAACTGGATTTTTCTTTGGGCCTTCTTGAACAAAACGTGTTGTGAGCTCATGCTCGGGCGAGCACCTAGAGTGAGCCATTTCAGGGCTTTTGGTTGTCAGTGCTTTACTCTCAAGAAGGGTAGGCTTGATAAGTTTGAGTCGAGGTCCTCAGATGGGATTTTCTTGGGTTATGCTAGTAATTCTCAAACATTTCGTGTGCTCAACCTTCATACTAACCTAGTCATGGAGACTTGCGAGGTGATCTTCGACAAGGCACAACCATGCAATTCGTCTGTCTTTGAGTGTGCAGGTGATGATGATGTTGGCAAGAAGATCTTTGAGGACGAGGAGGACGATGCTGGAGAGGATGATGGTGATGATGGTGAAGCTCCAGCCACGCATGTACCATCTACTTCCACTACGACGACTACGGTGCAGGATGGTCCATCCCCTACACCTCCTACGATTCTGCAAGATCAAGTGGAAGCAGCTGTTGAGGGAGAGGTTGTCTCCAGGCGAGAGGCACCGAGGTGCATTCAAGTTGATCATCCATCCTCAAGAATCATTGGCGACATCAATGAGCGTACGACACGGTCGAGGTCCAGAAATGCTTCTCACTTTGCTCATTCAGCTTTTGTTGCTACCTTTGAGCCGAAAGATATTGGACACGCTCTATCTGATCCTAATTGGGTGAATGCCATGAATGAGGAATTAGAAAATTTTGAGAGAAACCAAGTATGGGAGTTAGTGGAGCCACCACCAAATTGCAAACCTATTGGGACAAAATGTGTGTGGAAAAACAAAGAGGGAGAAAATGGTGAGGTGGTGAGGAACAAGTCAAGGTTGGTTGCTCAGGGCTATAGTCAGAAGGAGGGGACAGACTATGAGGAGACATTTGCTCCTGTAGCCCGTTTGGAGGCCATTAGAATCCTTCTAGCTTTTTCTGTGGCTAAAGGGTTCAAATTGTACCAAATGGATGTGACGAGTGCCTTCTTGAATGGGTTTCTAGAGGAGGAAGTTTATGTGAAGCAACCACCGAGCTTTGAGAGTGTTGAGTTTCCCCACAGGGTGTATAGGCTGAGAAAGGCGTTGTATGGGCTGAAACAAGCTCCTCGTGCTTGGTATGGCCGTTGAGGGGGTTCTTGTTCAGCAAGGGGTTTGAGATAGGCAAGGTTGATAAGACTCTTTTTCTCCTCAGGTAGGGTAATGATATCATAATTGTTCAGGTATACGTAGATGATATTGTCTTTGGCGGCTCGTCTCACTCTTTGGTTGTGAGGTTTGCAGAGGATATGAGCAAAGAATTCGAGATGTCTATGATGGGAGAATTGCAGTTCTTTCTCGGGCTTCAGATCAAGCAGGCGAAGGAGGGAACCTTTGTGCATCAAGCCAAGTACACGAAGGACATCCTCAAGAAGTTCAAGATGGATGACTCGAAGCCCCTGTCGACACCGATGAGTACGACTACAGCGCTCGACGCGGACGAGGACGGAGAGCCCGTGGACCAGAAGGAGTACCGGAGCATGATCGGCTCCCTCTTGTACTTGACGAGCGACGAGGCTAGACATCCCGGTTTTTGTGTGTCCGTGCGCTCGTTTTCGGGCGTCGGCCGAGGACTTCACATCGGCGGGCCATCTAGCGGATCTCCGGGTATCTTCGATACACTCGAGCTCGGTCTTTGGTACTCGCGTCCTCTTCCCTTTCACTTCTTGGATTTTTGAATGCCGACTTTGCGGGGTGTCGAGTCGATTGGAAATCGACTTCGGGTACTTGCAAGTTTTTGGGTTCTTCGCTTGTTTCTTGCTCTTCTCGCAAACAGTCTAGTGTAGCTCAATATACCACAGAAGCCGAATATGTTGGTGTCGCTAGTTGCTACTCACTGCTGCTTTGGATCACATACACGTTGAGTGAGTTTGGTGAGGAGTGTCCCCATGTACCTCTCATGTGTGATAGCACGAGTGCCATTAGTGTTGCCAAAAATCCCGTGCTTCACTCCAGAACCAAACACATAGAAGTGAGGTACCACTTTCTGAGAGATAATGTTGAGAAGGGAAACATAGACCCCATCCATGTACCTACAGAAAAGCAGCTTGCCGATATCCTAACCAAGCCTTTGGACCAAGCTACATTTGCTCGTTTGCGAGGAGAGCTTGGAGTTGTTTTTCCTTTTTGAGCTTCGGTTGAGAGGGTTGATGTACATACGCACGTTGCATTTTCATTTTTGTATCATATCATGTTTGCATCTTTGTATCATAGACTGCATTTGTAACATATGCCATAGAGATGTGCTTCTCTCATATGCTTTGTTCACCATGATATGCTAGAAGATGAGGTTATAACTTTGCTTGTGATGCTCATAAGAGGTATAGCTATGCTCTTGGTAGGTTTGGGATATATATGCTTGTGGATGCCTTCTTTTTGTAAAAATGCTATATGATCCTCTCTTGTGAGTAGAATACCTTTCATGTTCATTTTGGGTGCTTATGGCTATATCTTGCTTAATTTGTGCTTGGAACCATGTTCTTTTCATTTGGGATCAAAGATCCATTTATCATCATGAATGTTTAGCTTACATGCTACCTTGTGGAGAAGCCTAAACTTCTTTTTGCCGCAAAGACACTTCATGTACCATGTTTAACTTGTAAATCATGAAAATGATATGTGAAATGCCTATGCTTGAAAAATGTGCTTCCATGTCTTAAATGCTTTAAATTATTTATCTTGGGTGCTAAACCGTTGCATGATGTTCACCAATGAGAAGTCTCAAATCTAGAAGTGGACACATGGCTCGGTGGCTTTGACATGACATGAGATGGCTTGTCGGTGTTTGTGATGACCTTATGATGAGAATTTGTGACCTTGCATGAAGTTTGTGAGTTATATGTTGTATGTGCTCCTTTTGATCATGTTTAGATCCTATGCTCATGAGAGGGAAATTTTTGGTGAAAAATACTTCATTTTGATCTTGGCTATATCACTTGCTTGTATATTCCTTTCTATCTTGTTGGCGATGCTTGTGCTCAAATTGTGGCTATCTTGCTTATCTATGTCTCAATTTTAGTATGTTGTAGTGCTCTTTGTATATTTGAGAAGAACATGCTTGCATTTGTAGACTTGATTCATGCATTACCAACAAGGGGGAGGAAAGTACCCAATTCATGTTTCCAGGGGGAGTTTTGCATCAAGGGAAGAAAAATTGGGATAAATGCATTTGTTCAGGGGGAGCTTGCATTCATGCATTTGGGAGCTCTTTTTCGCCTGAATTTTAGTTGTGCTCTTTTGTCGATGGTGTCGAGCCCTTTTGCCTCACCTTGAGGAGTCAGCAATTTTGGAGCATTTTATCTCGGTTGTGTCGAGTTGTTTCCCTTGCCTTAGGGGATCGAGATTTTTCTCTCTCAAGTGATCCTTTCTTGGCTTTTGTTTGGCTTTTGATCACATATTTGAGTTTTTCTTTCGTTTTTTTTTCTTTTTCTCTTTTTTTCTGAATTGGTTACTTGTGTGTGTTGTCAATGCACTCATCAAGGGGGAGATTGAGGACCGGTGGTTGGTCGCTCCTGGCTGTGATGAGTGATTGACAACGTGGTGTGGACTGACTCTTGGCCGAGTATTGCAGGTGCAGGTTGCGGCTTGATTTGTGTTGGTGCAGGTGAAGAGTGGGCATGAAAGGTCTATGCCTTGCGGGGCCTCCAAGGAGTGGAGAGACAAGTAGGCCTGACTCGAGGGACCCGGTGGCCAGCGGGGCCAAATGCGGGCCGCATGGTGGCAAGAAAAGCAAGACGAAGCCGTCGATCGGAGCCAGTGTAGGGAAGTGGCTCACAACCGGAGTCTGCACGCGGGGTTTGCGGTGGTTCACCAAAAAACCGTCGGGTTACTTGGTTGATCCACAAAACCAAGACCGGAGGCTCGGCAAGCGGAGATGGGTTTCGGGCGCGCCGAGAAGCTTCGATGCCGGCGGACGCGTGGCGGGATCGCAGGACTTGCGTCGGGTGGACGCGGTCTGCGGCGACGGCGTGACCGTGCGATGAAGAGGAATGCTACATGACCTATTTTCCCCTGAGGGGTTTGTATCACAACTTAAGTGCTAGGGATAGTGTGGTCTTTTGCCTGCCCGGAGGGGACTCATATATATTAGCTCTAGGGTTTCCAGGCAAACCATCCATCCGGACTGCTTCTCATTTCCTTGCTCCATAGGGTTAGATTTTTCCTCCGTTTGTAAAGAATCTGACCTCCGAGTGAATGGACGCTTTCATGGTTGCGTTGATTCTCCGCTTGTAGCTCGTTGGATTTTCGTGTCTTTTTGAGCTATTTTCATCGGTTTTTCATGCGCGACTTGTTCCTTCGATTCTGAGGTGTTTGGGTTCGGATTTGTTGGTGGGAATCATGGATAGTTGCTTCGTGCATCTTTGTGCTTGATCTTGATCCCCCAAACTCCGAATTTGGCCTCCAATTGAAGGATTTCGGTTGGATACCTAGCTTTGTTCTTGAGCTCGGTAGAATTTCGTTTCCTCTCGATTCATTGGGTTTGAGGCTACAAATTTGTAGGCATAGCATCTCCTAGAGGCGCTTCATCTTCACCTATGATTTGGTAGCAATCCATTGGTTGATTTGGGAGATCGGGCAAAGGGGAGGAAGAGTTGACCTCCAAGAGGTCGGACTCGGGCTGCAGAAATCCTCCTGGCAGACGGTCCGCGGGTGCATGGCAGACGGTCCGCGAGGAGCCTAACAGCCCAAGTGTTCGTCGTGTTCTGCGCGAGTTCTTGCATGTCTTTTGTTCGATCCATTTTGTCGGTGGATTTTGTTGCACGAAGTTCGCAGACGGTCCGTACTAGAGTGTCGGACGGTCTGTGACGGGGACGACGGTCCGTGGGCCCATCACGGACGGTCTGTTATTGAGGGTGCAGTACTGGAGGTTCGTGGTCGTTTTTCGGACAGGCCGCCGCAGCTCGCGGACAGTCCGCCGTGCCCTCGCGGACCGCCCGGAGGTCGCAGACAGTCCGCCAGGTGACTTGCACGACAGCAAAGTCCTTTGTTTCTTGAGTCGTGCTTCCGCTTCGGGATCGTTTGGGGTTTGTTCCTAGGGTTGGTAGGTCCGTTGTGACTACGTGACCTTGGCAAACTCGTGTGGGAATCCTTGGTTGTGAATTTGGGGTATAGGCCGAGTTCTCTTTGGAGAAGAATTTTTATCGGCTCTCATTCACTACCCCCTCTCTGGTCGCCTAATCGGTCCTGCACCGGGGCTATTGTAACCACTAGGCCAGAGACCCTTTCGTACCATTTGAGAAAAAGAGAGAAATGCTAACCTAGCCTAGCACACTGCTGACTAGAACAAATAATTAATTAATGGATGTGTTTATATTAGTGTAGCCCATGTCATTAGCTTCCGCTTCATAGCTTTGTGACTAGAAACTCTGCTTACCCCATAGAAGAGGAGCTAGCACAGAACATTCCTTGGCTTTTTACTCGAATGAGACACAAAACTATATTGAAACGAAAGCGCAATAGTGGAGTAACTTTCCTGGAAGACGAAGCAGCATATATGCTGTCGCGTGACAAAGCAAAGCATGCATGATACTTAGATCCTTCATCATTATTTGTGTCAAGACGAGATGAGATCGAAATAATTTTTTGTGATGATGAATCAAGCAGGGAGAAAGTTGCAGCAAGATCAGTGGTCTGTGTCCATTCGTGTATGCATGTGGACGTGTTCCTGCCTTCCTGGCCTCTGATCGAGAGACTCGAATCTGGACTTCTACCGCACATTGGTATCTTCTCGTCTGCGCTGACGAGCAAAAGGCTCGTCATCCCGAATCAATTCATGGTGATGGTGGGCTACAGAATACAGATTGTGCGCTGCGTACGGATCTTGACTGCCTTTTTAGTTTTTTTTCTGAAGAAATGATGTCCGTCAGTGTCAAACTTGAACCAGGAGAGGCACCCCGCCCTCCGTGTTCGAGGAGAGGCCGGAATCAAACGACAAACGCAAACCTAGCTAGTAGCCAGGTCCCATCCAGTGATACAGAATATAAACATATAATAAATATTTAACGGGGCAGACTTTATGAAGCTTTTGACATGCATCACGTATGCATGACTCTTATACTTGGTTCGAAATCGGTATCATTAATTTTTTTTTGTTAAGATAAAGGAACGAGTTTTTTTTTTACTATGATGCTCGCAGCCACAGCTAAACAATATTTACTTGCTGGGAAATTTTAGAGTGTTTAAATTAATGATAGTATATCCCCTGAAATATAAGGTTGAAGGTATCAATTTAGTGAGACCAAGTACAAAAAAAATGTTGACCCAACAAAAAATATTATCTCTTTACTCTTTTCTAAGAAAAACTAAAAACGACTAGTAATTTGGGATGGAAAGGAGTATTTTGTAACTTCTCATTAAATCAATTGGTGATAAAATTATAACACAAGGTACTTCCCGTAACAAAACCCAAAACCCCATATTTATCTCTCTCTTTTATTGTTTGGTACAAGGCAAAAATATTATTCTCCAAATAAAAAGGAGGGACAGCACACGGCCCATTCAACTCAGCGGCATGGAATAGTATTTATTCGACCCGCGAGCACTCTAATAGGCCTGCTCGGCTACTTATCTAGCCCAACTAGTTTGCGAGGCCGGCTAGCTAAGCTGAGCCCATTTTTTATACTTTGCTGAAATCAGGAGAAAGTTACTCGCAAAACAAAAAAGGAGAGAAAAAAGTTGTAAATGATACAAAAAAAATTAAGAACGGTACAGGAAAATGCCTGCGTCATTTTCACCATGTACAGTGATTGCTACAATTCTACAAACTTCTTGGTCTACCTCGTGTGTGTGCGGAGGAGAACAAAGGATCGCGTGTGTGCGGAGGAGGACGAAGGAGATCATGCAGCGCGTATGCTGGGGTGAAAATCATCGCCCAAAACTCATGAAAAAAAACTGAGGCACTCATAAATAGAAGATGTTGCCAACACTCATAAAAAGATGATGGGGGCACTTATGAAAAGAAGATGTAGCGAACACTCGTAAAGAGAAATCAGACCAATGAGGGGGGAAGTCACTACCCCAAAACATGAGATTCCTGACGGTTTTTATAGTTCCCGTCGGTCAGTTGAACCCCGAGAGGAATTGTTGCGCACTCCTGTCGGATGAAAAAAACCTACAGGAAAGAGGGAAATCATTCCCGTCGGTTCACAAAAGCCGTCAGGAACTGTGAAACCGACAGGAAACAAAAGCAACTCCCGACGGCAGAGCCCCGACAGGAATGGCTTTAGGTGAGGCGGGCTCCTTTCGCGCCCATAATTCGTCTCCCGCGTAAAAATCTCGCGGCGGCAACAATTCCCGCGTGTGAAAACACACCAGCGGCGGCAAAAGGCAAAAAAAAAGCGCTGGACCCACGTGACAGTGAATAGATCAAAACAAACCTGCCTCCCCTCCGAACCCTATCCAGAATTCCACTGCGCGCTGCCACCACGAATCCTCGCACCTGGGGCCTGGGCGGCTCGGCCAGCGGCCACCGCGGGACGCCCGCCCGCCGCCGTGCCCACCCTCCCCCGTCACCGTCCCTCCTCGCTTTCCCCCACCCTCCCACGCCTCCGTGCCCCACCATCCCCGGCCGCCTTCGGTCCCCGCCGCCGGTCCCCGGAGTCCGCCCCCGTCGCCGCCGGTCCCCGGATCGAGTCCGCCCCCGACGCCGCCGGTCCCCGGAGTCCGCCCCCGACGCCGCCGGTCCCCGCAGTCCGCCCCCGACGCCGCCGGTCCCCGCAGTCCGCCCCCGACGCCGCCGGTCCCCCAACCGCTACTCCTTCGACCCCGCCCCGACTACCACCTCCTCCCGCATCTCGGGTGATTGCTTTGGCCTCCTTCGTCTTTTGTTACTTTAGGAACCATGTGCGATGTGCCATTTTGCTTGTTTGTGTGTGCTTATGTATGCCGGATTGTGGTTTTATTTTGCTCATGTTGTGATAACTTCGAAATACTAACCGAAATAATTTGTGAATAATAACGGTGAAATTAAATTATGGTTGAACGTGATTGGATGTATGGTGGATGGAACCATGATAGACCAACATCCGATTGGGTTGACCGTGCAAAGGAATTCTTGGATCTTGCTTTCGCTGATCATAGTGTAGTACAATATGGTACTATTAAGTGCCCTTGCTCTGTGTGTCGAAATTACTTTCGACATGAAAGGGGTAAGGTAGAGCTACACCTATGTCAAAATGGTTTTAAAGAAAACTACAAAATTTGGACAAAGACATGGTGAGAGGCGTGGCCGGCGGTCGCAGCGAGAATTTGAGGGTTTTGGTGAAATAGATGACATGGGTGCTATGTTGGTCGACTTAACGGACTCGCTCCATCAATAGTTGATGAGGAGGAGCCAACGGTACCGTCGCTAAAGCATTTTATAGGATGATTGCTAGTGCGGAAGAGTTAGTTCATGACCAAACAACACACTCTACTTTATCAGCTACAGCTAGATTGATATCTATAAAGTCACAATACAACCTCTCCATTGCGTGTTATAATGATATTCTAGCACTCATCAAGGAACTCCTACCAGCTGATAGTAAATTGCCAAAGGACTTCTATTATTCAAAAAAAATTGTTAGAGGGTCTTGGATTGCCATATCAAAAGATTCATGTTTGCTACAACAATTGCATGCTTTATTATGGAGATAATAAGGATAAACTGAAATGTGACATTTGTAATACCCCACGCTATGTGGATGGCTCAAATGAGATCCCGCGTTAGCGATGAGGCAACTGATCCTACCGATCCGACTATTGAGAATGAAAATGGCTCCAATAATGATGAGCAAGGAAGGGAAAAGAAGAAGAAGAGGGGACCTACCAAGCTAAAAAGGCCCCCAAATGGCCAACAGATTCCTATTAAACCTGTTGGAGATGAGTGAGTACATTTTCTAGGCCCTTTTTCTTTGTCCATGTTAATGCTTTATTTTTGGTTTGCTTCAGTAGTCGATGCCTATGTTCTCTTTTCTACTTAATGGATATGTACTATTGCTGTCCTATATTAGTCTTCATTTTTTTCTTGTAGACAATTTGAGTTTGTGAACAATTCATCAAATGAGGAAATGAGCATTGGTGGTCAAATAACAGCAATCCTGAAACTTGAATACCCTTCCATGGTTAAAGTTGGTCCTAAGAAAACAACCACTTATGCAAAGACATGGAGTCATTATAGTATTACCAGAGATGAGGATCGGATGACTCGCTGCCGATCGTTTCGGAGAAGAGTTTTGGGTGAGTGAAGTAATTCAAACATATTTCATCTTTTTGTTCAGCTTTGTGGTATTTATGAGCATAGGTGTACATGGGCTGAATTTTCTATTTTGCAATGCGAGTATCTTTTCGGTGAGTGAGGGAGACAAATTACATGCCGAGGAAGTTCTTGAGAGGTTTGCTGCCAAGCAATGCAAGAACATGATGTATGAGCTTCGTGTGAGTGCTTTGTCAAGGCCTATTATGATGATTATCTAGATCGGCGGATAAATGACAAAGTTGCTCACAAGAAATTGCTCCGTGAAGCACAATATTTGAAGGTTCGGCCGGAATGGATTCCCGATGAGGCGTGGCGCAAGATATGTGCTTATTGGTGCTCACCGGGTTTCTTACGGAAGCGTCGTCTTGGTAAAGCATCACGGGAGCAGCCCGACTTTACTCAAAATAGAGGTGGATCTCGATCACACAACCGAGACCAAGCGGTATTTGGTAGGTCAATGTGACTTTCTACTATATTTGTTACTACCAAGGTGTGTTGCCGATTGTGTCCTATGTCCAAAGGCAAAGAAGTATGGCCCCGAAGCTGCAACCGACATCAACACATACCGTTGCATGAAGTCCGGTGTAAAAAATTGTGATAGCAATGGCAAAAGTGGTCCCATCCCAACGAGAAAAGGCCCAAAGGCGTGTTGTAAGTTGCACACTTTGTTCCTGTCATAATTTAATTGTTTATAACCCCGATCCGAAAGATAACTTGATCCTTTTCCTTTATTAGGAAGATTATTTTGCTAGTCTTGAAGCTTTGCATCCGGATGACTTTGAGCGACGTAAGAATGATGAGAAGCTTGATGCTGAAGCCCCGTACCAAAGCAGATGGGAATGGCTTGGCTCATGGTCGTGTGCCAATAGCAAATGGTGCCGTAAGAAAATGTGATATGAAAGCAAGTGCTAGGGGTACAAGACACTCAAACTCCGGATCTTATCAATATCTTGTGAGGCGGAACGCACAACCGGAGAAAGGCTACAAGATTGGCCTAGTTTTGAGAAAACATATGCCGGTACTTGAGCTAACTCAACTTTGCACTCCGTAATAATTTTTGCAAGCATTTTTAACCACCTTGTGCTATAGGATCTGTTTGCCAAGATGAACTTGCCATTACCCGGCAGACATAGTTGTCATTTTGGAAGAAACAAATATTGGTGCACCATCAAGTGAGCGAGTGCGGTACTACCATGTCATTTATTTTGCTGCAAATAAGATCATTGCATATCTATAAACAACATATGTGCTCATCTTACCTCACAAAGTGCATAACATATGCACCGATCCTATAATGTCACCGTCCTATATTGCATTATTCCAACCATTCATCCTTTTTATATCTACTTGCGGGCTAGTCGGTCGTCATCCGAAGCCGAAAATGGTAGCGGCGGTGGCACTGCAGCAATAGGTCTAGTGGCAATGGCAACGACACATCGGGAAACAGACATTGGTGCATTCGGCAATGCCAATGAAGATGACCGGACTCGGAATTAAATGTTGAAGGCTGCAAAGATGACTTATTTTGTGGACGGTACTAGCTTTTGTGTAGTATCATGTGGTAGAGAGTGAAAATGCCTCTCCTTTTGCTAGCAGTAGGGACTTGACATCTAATGTAGTCTACTCATGAACTCTTTGATCATCTTTGTTAAACTGTTGGTGCATGGCAAAGATGTGCAACTAGCCGGACATGTGGATGATATATTGTACTTGTTAATGCGGCCGGACATTTGGAAACACTATGGATGATTGTACCGTTGGTGGTAGTGCAATTAATTTGGATGGCTTATGTGACTTTAATATCTATTGTTTGTCTTGACGAGTTTAGTTAAAGATGTCTATGAATGCTTCCTGAACATTTAAATTTAGCTGATTATGGTAATTGTAAATTGATACGGAGGGTTTCCTGTCGGCTGGCACTGTCAGGAATACGTATAAACCCTGTCGGGACAATTCTTTCCTCACGAAGTTAACCGTCGGGGGAGGGCTACTTGTTCCTGACGATTTAGTTGTTCCTGACGGCAATTCCTGTCGATCACTGCGTAAGGAGCCGAGTTTGGCCGGCCGACAACCACCCGACAGGAGTAACCGACAGGAATATATATGCCTGGCGGCCGTGCGACGAGAAAGAGTTACTACTCCCGACCATCTATCCCCGACGACGTGTCCCCGACGGTGAACCGTCGAGAAACGTATTCTGTCGGTTTTTGACTCATTCCCGACGGTTTCGGTCCGTCGGGAACCTCCGCTTCGGGGTAGTGAGTCTCCTCTCTCAACACCTTTGGGTTGCTTATATAGCTGAGGGGTGGGATGACATTTTAGCTCTCGAGCCCCTGCATGATGCAAAAATTATCTCCAAACCCTTAGAACTAAGAGAAGCGGGTTACATGCAAATCATTTTCCCTAACAGATATGGCGGAAGACTCTAGCACCCCTATTTTTTAGGGACACGCAGTAAGTTTTGACATGCAAATCAGATCTGATTACTTAATTAGGCAGATAATTATATCTATTTTCTATGTTTTTTAAATATTAGGATTGCATTATTTACGAGGCGGAGGGAGCAACTGGAGAAGAGGGTGAGCCACTGAACCCTAACGACCATGAATCCCTAAAAAGCATTCATCGATAACAAATGAAAATTCATCCATTGCAAGAGTGTCTAAACTTTTGTATCCCTAAATCATCCATTCTTTAAGTTAAGAAATAAAAAAGGTATTCATCGATTTTGCAGCCTCCACCTGCACATATAAGTGAATCGCAAAACATACATGTTGGCGCAAGCTGCGAGTGTAAAATAGCATCAGGAATGGAAAGAAAAAAAATTGGAAATGGAAAGAACAAGGGAAGTATCCCAAAGGTGAGAGCGCGCACTAAAACAAATGATGCGGTGACAGTGTCCATTCATCGAAACCCTAACTGAGCCCTATATGAGATTCGAATTTATTTGATTAAGAAAAAATGTTAGGGTAGATTACCGTCAAGAGCCCATGATTGGGGATCTCATGATTGGGGATCTCGGTGACGAAATGGTTAAAGCTATTTGGATGAGACAGTGTTGACGCAAAATCTGCACCCTACGTCAAGCACACAGCAAGCCGAACAAGCTAGCTTCACACGCGAACAGATTCCAAGACGTGCTAGTCAATTTTCCCTGAAAATTAACAAAAGACAAAGTAGTTAAATTCCAAAGCTTGGAACTTGCTCGGGTGGTACCGAGCACGGTTCCATATTTATGGCTAGAAAGCCATGTGAGATGACATATAGCTACAGGAAGCTATCTGCCAGCAAACTAGAAACCATTCGGGAGCTTCAAAGCGTAAAACAGAACATAGCCGAACGGATGGCGCAAGCATGATGAAAGATCGATCTTTATTTGAATAAAATTGCACATGCACAAAGCCATGACCGATCCTCGAGGATAAACAACAATAAACAATAAATAAGGTAAAGCATGATCATAAATATGTAATAAACGAGCATGCATAGGCCCAAAGCACTAGTCTACCGCATGTCTAGGTACTTTAAAACCCGTCAAGCATGAAACCAAACAAGTTTATCCACCGCATGATATGACTTGTTTGAGAATCACACCACCATCCATAAATAGATCTATCCACCGCATGATACAATCTAAATACGGAAAGCTAAAAGCACGCATTGTTTAAAACACAACTTATAAACACGTTTTACTCATGAAAGCATAACCGAATACGGTGAACAGTACCGAATCGGGTCCATGAAGAAGGAACAAACATCACCAAAGATGATAAATCCATCGGATTGAATTAAGAATCTAATCCACCGGATGATTAGCTCTAAGACAACCCAAAAACCCGCATCTACCGCATGATACCTCGGCTCTGTCAAGATTTACACAAAATTGACAAGATTGAACCCGCAACATGTAACAACCTAGATTGGTTCGGTTTCGGCTATTTGAGAAACACGTGATCCATGTGCCTTTTGAAGAAAAATACGAAAGTACGGTGTAGGGATCACTACATGAGATAAAGCCGATCCAAATCAATCTAAATTTGGCAAAAGAGTGTTACATGAATTTAAACATAAAGTAAAAACTCAAAGCAACACAAGGTAACTTAATGAATCTATTGAATGTTTGCCAAAATCCAATAGAGCCGATAACTAGCTCCAAGCTAGATCTTAGTGTTAACACCGAATTGGTAAGGTAAGGAGTCCGACTTGTGGGTCTAACTCGGTGAAGAATCCGTTCGGCGGAAGGAAGGTTTCTTCGGATGAATTCGGCGAAGAGTCCGCGGTCGGCAATTTGCTTCCGTTCGGCAAGGAGACCGTTGCGCCGATTTTGCGGGATTGCGTGGTGACGTGGCCCGAGCGGAAAGGACGGATGAATGGATAAGCGATCACATTTAGAGATAAAATAGGTATCGAATCCATTCGAGGTCATGCTTAACGGGGGTATAAATATGAACCCCGAATGTATGTAACGAGACATTCGAAACATTTTCAATACAACCCGGCTTTACGCCAAACCCTTGAGTCCTTTGTCGTGCCGTCGAGTTCTTCGAGAGGGTTCATCGATCCGTCGACCTCCGTGAGTACCAGCAACCTTGTATCATGTCTAGTATCATGCGGTGGATTTAGATCTGATGCAAGTAGTCTTGTTACCATGCTTAGTGTCACGCGGTAGATTCAAGCTTGGTTCAAGAAGGTTTCTTGTAAGATCATGAGCCATGCGGTAGGCTAAGATCTAGCTTGAGGCTAGTTATTGGCTCTATTGAGTTTTGGCAAGATTCAATAGATTCATTAAGTTATCCCGTGTTACTTGGAGTTTTTACTTTATGTTTAAATTCGCGTAACACCTTTTTGCCCAATCTAGATTGGTTTGGATCAGCTTTATCCTCTTGGATGATCCTTATGCGATTCAAGTTCGTACCCATAGCTTCAATAGCACACGGATCACATGTTCTCTAATAGCCGAAACCGATTCGATCTAGGTTGTTATGTGTTGTGGGTTCAAGCTTACCAGATCTTGTATAAATCTTGAAAGAGCTGAGTATCATGCGGTAGATGCAGGCTTTTGGGTTATTTTGGAGCTAGTCATCCGGTGGATTAGATTTCTGATTCAATCTGATAGATTTATCTTGTTTGGTAACGTTCGTTCCTTCTTCATGGACCCCGATTCGTACTGTTCGGTCGTATTCGGTTGTGCTTTCACGAGTGAAACGTGTTTATAAGTTATGTCTTGAATATTGTGTGCTTTTAGCTTTCCATATTTAGATTGTATCATGCGGTGGATAGATCTATTTGTGGATAGTGGCATGATCCCGAGCAAGTCGTATCATGTGGTGGATAGATTTGTTTTGTATCATGCTTGACGGGTTTTAAGGTATCTAGACATGCGGTAGACTAGTGCTTTGGACCTATGCATGCTTGTTTATTCGTATTTATGACCATGCTTTTACTTCATTTTGTTATCGTTATTTATCACGAGGATCGGTCACGGCCCTGCGTACGTGCACTCTTTATCCAAATAAAGACCGGTTTATCGTCATGCTTACGTCATTTATTCGGTTATGTTACCTTTTTACATTTTAAAGCCCCGAATGGTTTCAGTTTGTTGGCAGATAGCTCCTCATAGCTATATGTCATCTCATTTGGCTTCTTAGTCATAAATATGGAACTGTCTGGTACTACCCGGCAAGTTCCAAGCTTTGGAATTTAACTACTTTGTCTTTTGTTAATTTTCAGGGAAAATTGACTGGCACGTCTTGTGATCTCTTCGCGTGTGAAGCCAGTTTTTTCGGCTTGTTGTGTGCTTGGCGTGAGGTGCAGATTTTGTGTCAACACACTTTTTGGCACGCCCGGTGGGACAATAGCTGAAATTCGAGATGCCTGACATCAGTGACATTATGGATGTCAATATCGAAGACCTCTCTCCGGAACAGCGGCGGCTAAAGGATGTTGCGGATCGGTTCCAACGAAGTGCTTGCTATCATTTAAAAAGAACAGGAGTGGCGTCCCATACCTCAAAAATGAGATGCCTAGGGTTCTGTTGCCAGGAGAGAGCGACGCTACAACTCAGCGGGAGAAAGAGGAATGCATGCAGGCGTTCCGAGACGCCGTGGATGACATACTAAGCAGGCATCATAGAGCTTTCCTGGCTGCATTCAAACAGATGATGGTGGCTGTTTTCGGCCCAGGCATGGAGCAAGTGTTCAATCGAGCTCCCCTTCAGGGAGGCACTGTGGAGATTGGAGAGTCCAGTTCCCAGCCGCCGTTGCGAAGCCAGCCAGTCCAGCCTCCTCCGCAGAGCGTTGGAAGCCAGGCCGTCCAGCCTCCTCCACAAGGTGCTGGAGGTCAGCCAGTTCGACCCCCTCTGCAGGCCGCAGGAGGGAAACTAGTCCAGCCACCTCCGCAGGGCAGCACAGGGCAACCTATGCAACAACCGAATCCATATCAGCCCACGTATGGGGAGTTGGCATTTGGATCGTCGGGGGCTCCGCTTGCTTCCGGCTACAGGATTGCCCCAGCTAGCAACAGGCTGCAGAAGAATCTGTACGGTGGAGGCTATCACGAGGTGATGAACTATGGTGCCATTGATGCTCTCCCTAATCCGGGCTATGGCCCAGCTACAGGCGTACAGGAGGATGATGTCTTGGCTCAGAAGACGGCCGAGTTGATGCAGAATAAATTCGGCCTCAAACATAAAATGCAGGGACCTACCTACACGCCTCTGTTCCCGGAGTGGTATTACAATGTGATCCTGCCACCATGAGTAAAACCTCCGACGGAATTTACAAAGTTTTCCGGACAGGATGACACGAGCACGGTGGAGCACATTGCTCGCTACCTGATGCAGCTCAGAGAGTGCTCATCTGAAGAGGCATTCAAGGTTAGGTACTTTCCCATGTCATTGACGGGCGTAGCGTTCCAGTGGTTCTCATCTTTGCCGCCCCAATCAGTTAGCACATGGAGGGAGCTGGAACGGAAATTCCACGCCCACTACTTCAGCTACTCCACGGAAAAGAAGCTCATCGACCTCGCCACTCTGAAGCAGAGACACAGTGAAACGCCCTTGGAATTCCTTAGGAGGTTCAGGGAAGTCAAAGGCATGTGCTTTTCGTTAAACCTGCCAGATGATCAGTTGGCCGACATGGCCGTTGCAGGGATGCTGCCGGCCGTACGAGAAAAGCTGTTCGGTATGGAGTTCGATAACCTGGGTCAACTGTCCCAAAAGCTGTCGTTGATGAGCAACCAGGCCTACGGTTTTAAGAAAGACACCAGATTCGGCAAGCAGCACGATGTAGCTGATATCTACAATCAGTTCCTGGAGAGGGCCGATCAAATGGAAGATTCTGACGACGATCAGGAAGTGGCGGCTGCTGAGATCATGTGGGGGAAGGAACCATTGACCATGAATCAGCGCTGGGTCAAACAGACCAAAGGCACCTACGACTTCGACGTCACTAAAGCTGATAAGCTGTTTGAATTCCTGGTGAAGGAAGGCCGAATCAAGTTGCCTGAAGGGCATTCCATGCTTCGGCCCGATGGAGTAAAGGAGAAACGTTACTGCGGCTTCCATGACAGGAATTCTCACTCCATCAACGACTGCAGGGTCTTCAGGATGAGGATCCAGAGGGCTATCCAGGAGGGTCATCTCAAGTTTGACAACAAGATGAAGCTGGACGGCCACCCTTTTCCCCAGAACATGATAAGCTTTTCCGTCAACATGGTGACGGCCGAGGAGAAGGGCAAGGTCAAGGTCTTGACCTCAGCCAGGGCAAGGCAGGATGGAGCAGTAGACCCAGAACGTCAAGTGACCTTGGAACAGGTTCATGGTGAAGCCCCTCGTGTTCTCAAGAGCCATATCGAGATCGGGGGAATCGTCCGGGGCCAAGCCCGGGGGTGACTACGCGCATCCTCCTCAACAAGTGGCAGCGCCAGCTGGAGAAAGAGCGCTACCAGAAGCGACAGCACGAGGAGGAGAGGCGCAGGGCCGAAGAAGAAGCGCGCAGGAGAGATCTGGAGCAATACACGCGCGAGCAGGAGCGCGCGCATTGGGGATGCGCCTTCTTCAGGCACTGTTGGAACGAGGGATTGAAGCTTCCTACGCTGAGAAACTGTCCTGAATGCAGCGACAGATATTTTGAATATAGGCAGGAGACTGCCAATCGCCGATCCGTCCATGAAAGAATTGGAAGGATATATCCCAATGAGGATCGGCGCCAAAAAATTGAAATCATTGATCACCCCAGGAAGAGGCAGGCTGATTTGTGATGGGCTGATCAGGAGGAAGACGAGGACGAGTACGTCTGGCAAAAGGGGCAATGGTGCCCGCCTGGTTTAAGGAAGAGCCAAAAAAGGAGGGTTCAACGCTTGAGGAACCGCGAACTGAGGCAGGCAGGGATCCGGACGAGGCGGAGTGTGGCGTCCAAAGGATAAACTCCGAAGGATCAAACCGTTCGGCGCCGGCGTGTATGGTATATTTCTGCCAAATGAATTTATGGCTCCCGCTAATCGGGTTGTGCGGGGAGGAAACGTCCTTGGATGACGAACGGCTCGAGGGACCGATGGCGCGGTCGGTGCTAGCCAAGCAAGCCATCTTCGACAAACCGGCCAAAAATCGACACATGAGGCCGCTTTACTTGACCAAGATGTTTGTCGACGGTGGAGCGGCGATCAACGTAATGCCGTATACCACTTTCGAGAAAACTTGGCATGGGCCCCGGCGACTTGACACCTACAAGCATAATTACGAACGATTTCGCGGGAATCCTTCGGATACCAAGGGGTGCGCTCACGTGGATCCGATGATCGGGTCTAAAACACCGCTCACAACCTTGTTTGTCATCGAAGGTAAAGGAGCCTACGGCCCTGCGCTTGGACGGGGCCCGGATTCATGCCAACCGCCGCATCCCATCTACCATGCATCGGCGGCTCATCCAATGGGTAGATGATGATATCGAGGTGGTCCGGGCAGATGACTCCGTGAGCGTTGCAAATGTGAAACCAGCTTTTCGGGAATACCAAGGCATTGATTGTTTCTCGGGGAAAAGGCGGGGAGAAGGTCTTGTTGAGCACCGTCGGCCCGCCGATCAACAGCCGATTCAAGCAGTCGGCTCTTATAGCAATTTTTAATGGATAACCCCGTCGATGGTACTGATGGCAAGTTGGGGCGAGGATTCATGTCGGCCGATAAATTAGAGGAAGTTGACATTGGAAGCGGTGACAAACCAAGGCCGACATTCATCAGCGCAAACTTGCAATCAGACTTCAGGGAGGAATTAATCAAGTTGCTTAAGGAATATAAAGATTGCTTCGCTTGGGATTATTCGGAGATGCCTGGACTGGACCGTTCCATTGTTGAGCATCGGTTGCCAATCAAATCTGGTTTTAAACCATACAAGCAACCTCCCCGGAAAATCTACAAAGATGAAGTATTGGCCGATGTGAAGAAAGAAGTGGAAAGATTACTTGATGCAAACTTCGTTCGGCCATGCAGATATGCGGAGTGGATCTCTAATATTGTCCCTGTCTACAAGAAGAATGGAAAGATGAGGGTCTGCATAGATTTCAGGGATTTAAACAGAGCTACTCTGATGGATGGTTACCCCATGCCTGTTGCCGATTTGTTGGTTGACGCCGCTGCTAGGCACAAAGTTATCAGTTTCATGGATGGTAATGCGGGATACAACCAAATTTTTATGGCAATAGAGGATATATCAAAGACGGCCTTCAGATGTCCTGGTCATATAGGCCTGTTTGAATGGATAGTCATGACATTTGGGTTGAAGAACGCCGGTGCAACTTATCAGCGAGCCATGAATTACATCTTTCACGAGTTGATCGGCAAAGTTGTTGAAATTTACATTGATGATGTCGTGATCAAGTCTTTGAATCATGACACACATTTGGAAGACGTGAAAAGAACCTTGGAGTGCACCCGAAAGCATGGTTTGAAGATGAATCCAAACAAATGCGCTTTTGGGGTATCAGTTTGGAGAGTTCTTGGGTTTCTTGGTCCACTAAGGGGGGATTGAAGTTGGCAAGAAAAGCATGAAGGCCATTGATGAAATTATCCCTCCAACCAATCTCAAGGAGTTGCAATCACTTTGCTCGGCAAGATCAACTTCGTAAGGAGATTCATCTCAAATCTGTCACAAAAGGTTTTGCCATTTTCTCCATTGCTTGAAGCTTAAGAAAGATCGAAGTTCACGTGGGGCGACGAACAACAAAAGGCTTTTGACGAGATCAAGCAAGATATGAAGGAGCCACCGATCTGGGTCCCTCCACGGTTGGACAAGCCTTTCAAGTTGTACGTGGCGGCCGATACCCAAACCATTGGATCGGCCCTTATTCAAGAGTTCGAAGGAAAGGAGCGGGTAGTAGCGTACCTTAGCCGAAAGTTACTTGATCCTGAGACCATGTATTCGAGTCGTAGAGAAACTGTGCCTATGCGTGTACTACTCGTGTACAAAATTTCGGCACTACTTGTTGAATGCCGAATGCGTTGTATACTCCAAGTTTGATGTAATAAAACATATGTTATCTATGCCAATTTTGAATGGCGGGGATTGGCAAGTGGATCTTGGCTTTATCGGAGTTTGAATTGAAGTTCGAATCGGCAAAGGCTATAAAAGGTCGGATCATTGCCGATTTTATAACCGAACATCGTGATCCATCAATTGATTTGCTTGAAATTACTCCTTGAGCTTTGTTTTTTGATGGATCATCGTGTGGCAAAGGTGGAGGAGTAGGGATTTTATTAATTTCACCCGGAGGTGAAATGTTTGAATTCGCCATCCCTATTCAACCCATTGTTACAAACAATCGGCCGAGTACGAGGCATTGCTCCGGGGGCTTCAATATTTGAGAGAAGCGGGGCCGTTTCGATTGAGGTTTATGGAGATTCGAGTTGGTGATAAAGCAATTGAACGGCCAATACGAATGTAAAAGTGATGCGGCGAGGAGTTACTACGAAGAATGCGGGGAAATCTTGAAGAGTTTTCGGTTGGTAATTTCTACAAGATATTCCTAGAGAACACAATGAAGAGGCAAACGGGTTGGCTCAAAGCACTTCCGATTATAAAGAAAATCAAGAAGCGTTTGCTGCGAGAGATATGTACGCCGGGGATGGATCTTGCGAGAGGATGATTGGAGAAAAGAGATCGTTGACTATTTGATGGATCCATCCCGAAAGGTCTCTAGGAAGCTCGAGTACAAGGCCATAAAATTTGTTCTTCCGGATGATAATTTATTTTATAAATCATTGGATGGGGTGTTGCTATGATGCCGGGTCCGAAGAAGCTAAAAGGATGATGAGTGAAGTGCATGATGGGATATGTGGGGCACACCAATCGGCCTACCGCATGAAGTGGGTTATCGGGCAAAGCCGGGTGCTTTTGGCCAACGATACCGGAGGACCGCTTTGAGTATTACAAGGGATGTCAAGGCTGTCGAGAGGTTTGGAAATATTCAAAGAGTTCCTGCATCGCATTAAATCCCATCATCAAGCCATGGCCATTCGGGGGCTGGGGTATAGACTTGATTGGCCGATTAATCCACCATCTAGCAAGGGGCATAAGTTTGTGCTTTTGGCTACGGATTACTTCACCAAGTGGGTTGAGGCAATCCCACCGAAGAAGGTGGTGTCGAGAAAACATGGTTGAGTTCGTCAAGGAACACATCATCTATCGGTTTGGAATCCCTCAAACGATCACAACTGATCAGGGAGCCCAATTCGCGTCCTTGGAGTTCGGGGAGTTTGCCGAAAGCATGGGAATCAAATTGTTTAATTCTTCTCCCTATTATTCCCAAGCTAATGGTCGGGCGAGAGGCTTCTAATAAGATCATGATCAAGCTTATACAAAAGAAGATCGACCAGAAGCCAAGGAGGTGGCATTCGGTACTCACTGAAGCGTTATGGGCTTACCGAATGGCCCCTCATGGAGCTACAAAAACATCTCCTTATGAATTGGTTTATGGACACCATGCGGTTTTACCTTGGGATGTACAATCAGATTCTAGGAGAGTAGTCTTGCATAAAGATTTAAACTCCAAAGATTACAGTGGCTTAATGATGGATGAGCTAGAAGATTTGCACATGATCCGTCTTAGGGCCCTGGAAAATATCGAAAAGAACAAGCTGCGGGTTACCAAGTATTATAACAAGAAAGTAAAAGTTAGGCAATTTACAGAAGGAGATTTGTTTTGGAAAGCATTACTGCCGATTGGAACCAAATACGGTGAATTCGGCAAATGGTCCCCTACGCGGGAAGGACCCTTTCGAGTGGTCGGATGCATGCTCGGCAATGCCTACATGTTGAAAACTTTGCTAGGAGAAGAATTTTCCGCTGCAATAAATGGAAGATATTTGAAGAAATATTATCCTAGTATTGAAATCGATCGGTGATCATCGGCATTGGGATTACGTGCATCGATACGGGAGTAGCCGGCGCTCAAGAATGAGGCCGCCTTCGAACAAAATCCCCAAACGAGAGGGAATGGCCGGTGCCTAGATGCATTGCCCTTAGCACAAAACTACATTACAAATGCTTCTTGCGGGTTTACATCTAACAACCCCGATGGTTATGACTTCGGGAAGGCGGGAAGCGAGAAGGCCCGGTGAAAGAAGCGAAAGTATGATTATCTTTTCTTTGCTTCTTCGGTCGCTCCCTCTTCAGTTGCTCCAGGACCACCGTGACGGCAACTTGGAATGCGTGGGGGTGACCACGGTTTGCTGCCTCCACCAAGCTGTCCCAAGCCGTTTTCAGGTTATTGTACCTATCAGAGACATCTGAGACAGAGGAGTGGTCATTAGGGGCAAGAAACTCAGATGTGAGCACGGAGTCAAGAAGGATTTGGAGATGTTTACCTCCTACTAATGCCTCCAAAGCCATGCAACGCTCGCGCTCAGCCTGGCAACGAGCGGTGATGTTCCGGAGGTCATGCTCCAGGTGCCGAACGCGGCGGCGCAGTTGATGGCTGGTTCTCTGCTCGGCCGTAGCATCCTCTGCTTCAAGGGAAGAATCAGAGGAGATGTACTCGAGCACGTCTTCGGTACCGATGATTTCCTCGGGGAAGCGAGATCAAGGCTGAAAGAGGAAAAGAAAAGAGGAGGTAAAACACGAGACCACATTAGGAAACAAGAGGCAAGATCAAAGGAAAACTCACTCTCGAATCATGCGTTTCTTTGGGATGCTTGCCTTCGTGGGGCCGCTTGCCTTTATCCATGGCCTTGGGGTTTTTCCTCCGAGGACGGGGGGAGGAGATGAGAAGTGATGGATGAGTGTGCGAGTGGATTTGTAGGGCATCTCGGCAAACTATTTTATTGAGCGAGAGAGTGCGTTGGGAGTGATGAGCGGCCGGTGTGCATTATTGGAATACCAAACGGCGGGGTTTTCTTCCGGATGCGAAGGGGTTTCGTTCGAACGGTGCCTACGGATTGCCGAATCAAGGATTTTCTACGGATTTTGTGCCAAGGAGGGTCGTTTTCGCGTGTTCGGCTCAAGCGAGTTCCCGAATACGTTTAAGGAAAAACGAGACTCACGGATGCAAACACGGAAAAAATCATCGCGGTACAAGCATGTGAATTAAAAGTTCTTTATTTATTGCCGATATCAAACATCCCCGATACGGTCTAATCAAAGAGCCCGTTTAACACGGAGCGGGGATGAGTGAGTTCGGCAATGGCGTCGCCGTGGCCGTCGAGGCGCTCCGGGATGATCTCGGTCTCATCGATGTCTTCCGGTGCGCCGCCCGAAGCCGCGTGGCCTGGTGGAGTAGTCGACGTCTGTGTGCGTCGCCATGGCGGCCAGGCCCAAAGTGGTGCCCAAGCGGATGCTGTGGGTGGCCACTTCGTCCACGCGGTGTTCCACCGCGGCAAGGCGCTCCACTGGCGTGTCTCTGCGAGCGTTCACCTTGTCAGCCAGTTGCTCTACCAGCATTTTTAGCTGGTTGAGCTCGGCGTCACGGGCTACAGAATGCAAGATAAAGGTGATTAGTATCAAAAGTCGGATTGGATTAAGGGGCGGTTTCATGGGTCGTACGCGTCAACGGTCGCCGGCCACCGCTTGCACTCGGTCTTCCCACTCCCGGTTCGGCTACGCCGGCCTTTTTGGAGACATCCTCCCGGCTTGCGCTAGGCCACCTCCGGCTCCGCCTTGAAGCGGAGAGCATCAAGTTCCCCGTAGGGAACGGGGGAGTAATGGTCGACTCGAGGAGTCGTCCGGCGAGGGCCGATCGGCGGCGCGAGAAGATGGATTCCATTGAATAAGCCTCGAAACGGAGATGATCATCAAAAACAAAAGGGAATCAAAGATGAGTCGTAAAAGAAAAGTTGACGATTATTGCCTCCGAGGGGCGCGGCGCAACTCCCCTCTCGCCTCGTCGGCAGCGCGGCGCCCGTTGTCGCTGCTCACCATACTTCGGGATTTGCACCGATTGAGGAAAAGAAGACTTGTGGTTGGCGAAGATTTGAGGGCAAAAGGCTTGGTGAAGAGCCGGGGGCACCTACGGTTTTCATTTATAGGCACGGCGAAATAGATCGTGGCCTCGGGTCGTGGCTTTAGATCGTGGCGCATATCCCAAGAAATTTGGAAGGTGGAGAGGTGTCCTTGACTAATCCGCCGTCGGGTCGTTTAGAGTCCAAGGCCGAGTCGTATTCGGTTGATCGGCTCGACTAAATGGAAGTTAAAGTGTCGTTCGGGTATGGCACTTTTTGGCTATTGATTACCGAATGGGTTGTTCAACATTGCGATTAAGGACGTGCGAGAGAAAAGGGAAAATAAATTTACGAAGTAAATATTGCAAGGGCGGCCGGTTCGGTTACACATCGACCGGTGCATCTAATTGTTTAAATACTTTGCAATCACATTGGAGGCGTTCGATGTTATTTGGTGAAAGTTCTCCATCCGTTCTTGATAATCTTTACGGGCGTCGGATAGGATGGTGAGTTCGCATTACATTGATTCACCTCGGCTATGGCCGATGTTGCTTCCTCTTGGGTCTTCTCTATCGGTCCGGGAAGTTCGGCTATTTTCTTGTCATCGCCTTCTATTTCGGTCGACGGACTTCTCGGTTCCGCCTCCAATGCGGCCTTTCTTGCGATCTTCAATTCATGAGCGGCTTGATTTTGACCCACCATTGAGGATTTGAGCTCGGAAAAAGGGGATCTAGGGTTTGGATAGGGGCGAAGACTCCGACGGATTGCGAAAAGAGAGAACGGGTGTTGAACAGATTTGATTTGAAGACGTTGATGGTCGGAGTCAATTCCCGAATAAAATCACTTTTATCCCGTAATTGAAGGGGCATATGTTAACACCGGAAATTGGTAAGGGAAGGAGTCTGACTTGTGGGTCCAACTCGGTGAAGAATCTGTTCGGCGGAAGGAAGATTTCTTCAGATGAATTCGGCAGAAGGGTCCGCAATCGGCAATTTGCTTCCGTTCGGCAAGGAGACTGTTGTGCTGATTTTGCGGGATTGCGTGATGACGTGGCCCGAGTGGAAAGGATGGATGAATGGATAAATGATCACATTTAAAGATAAATTAGGTATCAAATCCATTCGAGGTCATTCTTGACAGGGTATAAATATGAACCCTGAATGTATGTAACCGGGAGATTCGAAACATTTTCAATACAACCCGGCTTTACGCCAAACCCTCGAGTCCCTTGTCGTGTCGTCGAGTTCTTCGAGAGGGTTCATCGATTCGTCGACCTCCGTGAGTACCGGCAACCTTGTATCATGTCTAGTATCATGCGGTGGATTTAGATCTGATGCAAGTAGTCTTGTTACCATGCTTAGTGTCACGCGGTAGATTCAAGCTTGGTTCAAGAAGGTTTCTTGTTAGGTCATGAGCCATGCGGTAGGCTAAGATCTAGCTTGAGGCTAGTTATCGGCTCTATTGAGTTTTGGCAAGATTCAATAGATTCATTAAGTTATCCCGTGTTACTTCGAGTTTTTACTTTATGTTTAAATAAGCGTAACACCTTTTTGCCCAATCTAGATTGGTTTGGATTGGCTTTATCCTCTTGGATGATCCTTATGCGATTCAAGTTCGTACCCATAGCTTCAATAGCACGCGGATCACATGTTCCCTAATAGTCAAAACCGATTCGATCTAGGTTGTTACGTGTTGTGGGTTCAAGCTTACCAGATCTTGTATAAATCTTGAAAGAGCTGAGTATCATGCAGTAGATGCAGGTTTTTGGGTTGTTTTGGAGCTAGTCATCCGGTGGATTAGATTTCTGATTCAATCTGATAGATTTATCTTGTTTGGTAATGTTCGTTCCTTCTTCATGGACCCCGATTCGGTACGTTCGGTCGTATTCGGTTGTGCTTTCACGAGTGAAACGTGTTTATAAGTTATGTCTTGAATATTGTGTGCTTTTAGCTTTCCATATTTAGATTGTATCATGCGGTGGATAGATCTATTTGTGGATAGTGGCATGATCCCGAGCAAGTCGTATCATGTGGTGGATAGATTTGTTTTGTATCGTGCTTGACGGGTTTTAAAGTATCTAGACATGCGGTCGACTAGTGCTTTGGACCTATGCATGCTTGTTTATTACGTATTTATGACCATGCTTTTACTTCATTTTGTTATCGTTGTTAATCACGAGGATCGGTCACGGCCACTGCGTATGTGCAATCTTTATCCAAATAAAGACCGGTTTATCGTCATGCTTACGTCATTTATTCGGTTATGTTACCTTTTTACATTTTAAAGCCCCGAATGGTTTCGGTTCTTGTGAGATAGCTCCTTATAGCTATATGTCATCTCATTTGGCTTCCTAACCGTAAATATAGAGCTGTCCGGTACCACCGTAAGTTCCAAGCTTATGAATTTAACTACTTTGTCTTTTGTTAATTTTCGGGGAAAATTGAGCGGCACGTCTTGTGATCTCTTCGCGTGTGAAGCCGGCTTTTTTTCGGCTTGCCGTGTGCTTGGCGTGAGGTGCAGATTTTGCGTCAACACTTAGCCCACCGCATGGCTCATGATCCAACAAGAAACCCTCTTGAACCAAGCTTAAATCTACCGCATGATACTAAGCATGGTAACAAGACTACTTGCATCACGATCTAAATCCACCGCATCATACTAGACATGATACAAGGTTGCGGTACTTACGGAGGTCGACGGATCGATGAACCCTCTCGAAGAACTCGACGACACGACGACACGACTCGGCTCCGGATGGACTATGAGCACAATATTTGATTCCTAATTTATCTCTAAGTGCGAATGCTTATCCATCCATTCGTCCCTTCCGCTCGGGCCACGTCATCACGCAATTTCGCAAAATTAGCGCAAACGGTCCCCTTGCCGAACGGAAGCAACCGTCGACCGCGAGCTCCTTTCTTTGAATCTTTACGAAGAAACCTTCCTTCTTCGGACGGATTTTTTCATCAAGTCGGGCCCACAAACCGGACTCCTTCTTGTACCAAATTTTGGTGTTAACATATGCCCCTTCAATTACGGGATAAAAGTAATTTTATTCCGAAATTGACTCCAATCGCTAACGTCTTCAAGTTGAATCGTTCAACACCTATTCGTCTCCTTGCAATCCATCGGAGCCTCCGTCCAGATCCAAACCCTAGTTCATCTTTCCCCAAAGCTCGAATCCTCAATGGCGGGCCAAAATCAAGCTGCTCCGGTAAATTTCATCCCCGTAAGCTTCATTCAGCATTATCTTTTCGATTTTTACCTCATATTTCTCCCCCGCCTTTTCTCGACAGGAGCTTTCCACCGAGCTTCTGATCCGCACTGAAGCCAACTCGACATCTTACTTCCTTGGTCCCGTGGGAATTTCCGATCCCCGCGAGTTTATTGCAGCCAAATCCCAAAGAATCCCTTTCAAAGTGGCTTTATCTAAGCCTTCCCCGTGGCAAGACGCCTTCAAGAACGCGGCCTTTGCCCCCAATTGCGGAGTTGGAGAAACGGGTATAAAAGGGTGCTTGCGGATAATAGTGCCAAGACCCAAACTTGGGACGATCTCTCGTATTGCTCAATGTTTGGAGCTTTCTTTGGCCGAGACCCCAAAGAACGAAGATCTTCGATAGCGACTTGTCATTTTTGGTCAAACGGTGTCAATGCCTTCCTCTTTGGTCACGGCCCAATGTCCCCAACTGCGGCCGATGTATACATGATCACCGGCCTTGATGTTTCGGGATCCGTATACCCGTGGGACTTCAAAGGCTCCACAAGACAAGCGAGGGGTGAAGTCGGGAAGTGAACAAGCTGCGAAGGGAGCACAATCCCAAGGCGAGAGCCATAAGAGAATGTTGACCAATCGCAAGCTGCTCGCGAGTTGAAAATTGCCAGAAAAGCTGCATTGGAGGCAGAGCTGAAGAATTTATCTGCTGAAATAGAAGCCGATGACAAGAAAATAGCCGAACTTCCCGGATCGATAGAGAAAACCCAAGAGGAAGCATCATCGGCCGAAGCGAAGTAAACCGGTGCGAGGCGAGAACTCACCGTCTGTCCAACACTCAAAAAGATTATCAGGAGCGGATGGAGAATATCCATCAAACAATATCAAATGCCTCCAATGTAATCGCAAAATATTTGAACATTTAGCTGTGCTGAGCAATGTGTAACCGAATTAACCGTTCTTGTAACATTTGCCTCCTATAAGTTCGCTTTCCTCTTCTTTGCACGACTTCGATTGCAACTCTGAACAATCCATTCGGTAACTAGTAGTCAAATAGTGCCATACCCGAACAGCACCCCAACTGCAACTCAGCCGAGTTAGTTATCCGAATACGACTCAGCCTTGAATCCCAAACGACCCGACGACGAATCGGTCAAGGAAACCTTTCCATCTTCCAAGTTTTCCGAGATACGTGCCACGATCCGAGGCCACGATCTTTCTCACCGGTCCTATAAATAAAACCGTAGGTGCCCCCGACTCTTTACCAAGCCTTTAGCCTTCAAATCTTTGCCAACCTCAAGCTTTACGTTCCAAATCACCGGCGCGGCTCCAAGAACCATGGCGGGCAACAACAACGGGCGCCGCACCGCCGACGAGGCGGAAGGGAGCCGCGCCGCCGCACGTCGGAGGCAATGATCGCCAACTTTCTCACTTGTCTTAGATTTTCCTCTCGTTTCGACGATCCTCTCCGTTTCGAGGGCTCATTCAATGGAACCCGTCCTCTGCACCGGCCAATCAACCTCTGCCGGACGACTCCTCGGAGTCGGACCACTACTCCCCCGTGCCCTACGGGGAACTTGACGCCCTCCGCTTCAAGGTGGAGCTTGAGGTTGCCCAGCGCGAGCTGGAAGATGTCTCCAAGAAGGCTGGAATCACCGAACTGGAGTGGGAGGACCAGCGCAAGCAGCTGCTGGCAACCATCGACGGTATGTCCTTAGATTCCCCCTCAATCCAATTCGGCCTTTGATACCGATCACCATTGCTTTGTAATTTTGCGGCCCGCGACGCCGAGCTCAACCGGTGAAAATGCCGGTGGAGCAATTGGGCCGACAAGGTGAACGCCCGTGGAGACACGCCGGCGGAGCGCCTTGCCGCGGTAGAAAACCGCGTGGACGAGGTGGCTACTCACGGCATCCGCCACGGGCACCACTTTGGGCTTGGCCGCCATGGCGACACACACGGCGTCGACTACTCCATCCGGCCGCGCGGCTTCCGGGCGGCGCACCGAAGACATCGACGAGATCGAGGTCATCCCGGAACGCCTTGATGGCCACGGCGACGCCATTGCCGAATTCACTCATCCCCGGTCCGTGCTAAACGGGCTTTTCGATTAGTTTGTACTAGGGATGTTTGATCTTCGGCAATAAAATAAAGAATCTTCAACTTCCATGCTTGTATTGTGATGATTCCTCCATGTTTGCAAGCTGCGAGCCTTATTTTTTCTTAAACGCATTCGGGAACCTTGCTTGAGCCGAATACGCGAAAATGGATGCCCCTTGGCGCAAAACCCGAGAAAATCCTCAATTCGGGAATCCATAAGCACTCGTTCAATGAGAACCCTTCGCATTCGGGAAGAAAACCCTATCGCTTGGTATTTCAATAACGCACGCCAACCGGTCATCACACCCAATGCACTCTCTCGGTCAATAAAATAGCCCGCTGGGATGCCCTGCAAATCCACTCGCACACTCATCCATCACTTCACATCTTCTCCCCGCTCCGAGAAGAGAAAACCCCAAGACCATGGACAAAGGCAAGCAACCCATCAAGGAGGACAGCACCCCAAAGAAGCGCACCATTCGAGAGTGAGTTTTCCTTTAACTTGCTCCTTGCTTTCGTGTGTGATCTCGTGCTTTACCCCCTCTTTGTTTTCTTCAGCCTTGATCTGCTTCCTAAAGAAATCTTTGCGACCAAAGAAACGCCTGAATACATCTCCTCTGACTCCTCCCTCGAAGCAGAGGACGCCACGCCAGAGCAGAGGACCAACCACCAGTTACGCCGCCGCGTTCGCATCCGGAGCATGACCTCCGGGACATCACCGCTCGCTGCCAGGCCGAACGCGAACGTCGCATGGCTTTGGAGGCGTTGGTAGGAGGTAAACATTTCCATCTTCATCTTGACTCCATGCTTGCACCTGGATCTCTGTCTCTAACAAGCTGTTCTTCCGTCTCGGATGTTTCCGACGGTACAGTAACCTGAAAGCGGCTTGGGACAGCTTGATGGAGGTAGCAAGCCATGGTCATCCCCACAGCTTCCAAGTTGCCGTCACGGTGGTCCTGGAACAAGCGAAGAGGGAGGAGCCGAAGAAGCAAAGAAAAAAGGATTGAAGCATACTTTTGCTTCTTACGCCGTGCCTTCGCTTCCCACCCCTTCGTAATCCCGAGCAACCGAGTTGTTAGATATAAACCCGCAAGAAGCATTTGTAATGTAGTTTCGTGCTAAGGGCAATACATCCGAGTATTGGCCATTTCCCCGTTTAGGATTTTTTGTTCTAAAGGCGGCTTCTTTCTTGAACGCCGGCTATTTCGTGTCCGAAGGATCGGATGGCGACTAGAGAGGGGGGGGGAGTGAATAGGAGCCGGTAAAAATTCTTCTCAAAGAACCCGGCCTATACCCTAGTCAAAACCCGGTCACACACAAGCGTTGGAACGAATCACACACCAATCGCCAAAACAACGAGTTCTTGAAACACACGCGGAAGCACGAATGAAGGAGGGAGGAATCGAACCAAAGAGCAAAGCGGCCGGGCTCGCGGCGGACCGTCGTCGGGCCGGGCGGGGCGGACCGTCCGCGATGGCCGCGCGGACCGTCCGGCGGGGTCCCGCGGACCGTCCGCACCCTTGCCGCGGACCGTCCCGCCCGAGCCGCGGACCGTCCGTTAAAGCGAACGGAGAACCACCGGAACCGACCCGAGAAAAACGGACCGTCCGCGAAGACCAGGCGGACCATCCGCGCGGGTCACGGACCGTCCGCTACTGAAGCTCGGACCGTCCGCAAACCGGCTGCAACGAAAAACCAAAACCAAATCGGATCGAAAGCAAAGCCGAGGAAGAACACGAAGAACACGCGAAGAACACCGTACACGCGAAGAACAACGTATCCGCCCGGCCCTCGCGGACCGTCCGCCAAGCACGAACAAAAGGCGAAAACCGCTCGACCCCGAAAGTCAACACTCCCAATCCATCACCGGATCTCCCTAACGATAGAAGCTGTTGAGACAAGAGTTTGGGGACATGTAAAGCGTCAACCAAGGATGCTATACCCCAAAAATTTCGTCTCCTAACTCCCTAAATCATCGGGAATCGCGGATCCTTTGAACACCACCAAAAGCTAGAGCACCGAACGAAAATCCTTGAATCGAAGTGGTTTCCGGCGTTTGAGGGCACAAGATCGATCACAAAGATGCACTAGACATCCATCCATATTTCCCTCAAAGAAATCCGGGGAGGAACCCACTCAAATCGCGAGAATCACACCAAGAACAAAGGCACCAAAAACAAGCACGAAAATAGCACAAAAGAGCTCCGAAAAAGCAATAAAAGACGTTCGGGAATAGAAAGATTGGCACAAGATTTAGAGGAAGAAATCACTATGAATATCTTGTCCAATCGATTACAAGCCACTCCTAGAAACCAAATCTAAGATGGCAAAAAGCTCCAATCAAAGAGCCACTCTCCCCTCTCTCCCTCTCTCCCAAAGCACTCCAAAATGAAAGAGTACCGCAGCCTCTAGCCCAAGAGTTGGCTGAAAATTCAGCCCCCTCCTCCTATATATAGGCCCTCCGGAAAAGACCGAAGTGCCCCTACACTAGGAGTACAACACAAGCCCTCACGGGGGCGTTTTGGTCAACACATGAAGTTCACCATCGGACGGCCGCGCATCCATCAGGCCTTCACGTCCTCCCGACGCAAGCACCTAGATCATGCCGCGTGTCGCCCGCCTCGAAGCTTCCCAACGCACCCGGATACCGTCTCCGTCACGCCAGGCCCTCGGGCTCGGTTTTGAGGCCCAAACCGAGAAACCCTCCTCCGATGGTTTTGTGGCCAAACCACCAAACCCCGCGTACACGGCCGGCCTCACCACGCCAAGCGTCGAGCCCGCCAAGCCTTTCACCTCCGGCGCCGGACGGTCTACTCAGTCTTGCCTCGTTCCTTGACTTGGCCACCACCGATGCACCGACTCCATGTCCACGACTTCGTCTTGCTCTTCTTGCACCATGCGGCTCGCACTTGATCCCGTCGGCCACCGGGTCCCTCGAACCAAGCCTACTTGTCTCTCCACTCCTCGGAGGCCCCGCAAGGCTAAGACCTTTCGCGCTCGTTCTTCACCCGCACCAACGCAAACCAAGCCGCAACCAACACCCGCAATACTAGGCCAAGAGTCGGTCCACACAACGTTGTCAACCACTCCTCACGAGTGCATTGACAACACACCACATAAACAATAAGGTAAATACACAAAATAAAATACACACAACACAACTCAACACTACACACACAAAGCTTCAAACCACCCGGTCAATCACTCATCACACACGAACCAAGGTACTTCTCAACTTGGTTCCTCAATCTCCCCCTTGATGAGTGCATTGACAAAAGAAGGTCAAAAAGCAAACAAGAACTCATTCAAGCGCCACAAAGCCAATAAAAAGTAAACAAAAGGCCACTTGAAGTGAGAAGGGATAAAAGCATGCTCCGACAAATTTCTCTCGAAACCAAAGCAAGCACAAGGGCTAAGTGCAAACGAAGAGACACACTACCAACATGCAATCCCTAAAAGCCATCAAGCCAAAATGCTCAACACAAAGTGCCATAAAACTCTTACCAAAACACTTGTCAACCGCTCATCACCATCAAATCAAGGTTCATATCAACTTGATTTTCCAAATTTCTCCCCCTTGAGGAGCGGATTGACAACAAGTGAGCACAAAGAAATGGTTTGAGAGGGCAAAGACCGAACACCTCATCCAAGTGAAAGAAAACCACACAAGAGCAAAGAACAAGGTCACTTGGCATGAGAGAAACCACAAAGGCCAACTCAATGTCTCGGTCCCCAAAGACATGGGCAACGGCTCGACACAACCGAGACAAGAATGCATGATCCCTCAAGAAGAGGCACAAAGGGCTCAACACCGATCATGGACAAGCGAAATCACACGATCCCTCAAGAAGAGGCACAAAGGGCTCAACACCAATCATGTGATAATCGAAAACATACGTCAACCACCGGCTCCTCAAGAAGAGGCAAAGGGGCTCAACACCACCGCACAAGAGCACAAAACTCACAAGCTCCCCCTAAACACATGCACTAGGGACAAAGAGCATACAAAGCTCACCCTAAACTCATGAGATAGAGAAAAGAGCACACCAAGCTCACAAGCTCCCCCTAAACACATGCACTAGGGACAAAGAGCATACAAAGCTCACCTTAAACACACGTGATAGAGCAAAAAGCAACCACCAAAGCACAACTCGAGGCAAACACAGGAGACTCACCAAAGCTCCCCCTACACAAATGCAAACACCCCCCGAACAAGTGGAGCAAACTCCCAAATTTTAAATGCAGTTTTCCGAATTTTTCATTAAGCTCACCTCTTCTCCCCCTTGTTGACAGTGTATGAAGCAAGGTGAAAATGCGAAATGCAAAACAAAGCATATAAACATCTACATGAGCTTCTCAAATAGGCCAAACTTAGTGACAAAGGATAGAAATGAGACAAAAAGCACATATATGGATCATAACAAAGTCAAAGCATTGCCACAAGTAATATATGGAAATATAGGCATGTGACAAAGCAAATTTTCAGATTTGAGTAATTATATCAAAAGATGGCTCACTTCAAATGTAAAAGCCTATCCATGTCACACTTGAGCCACAAACATGCATATTACTCAAAGATCATACAAGGATATCAAATTCTCAGCAAAAGATCATGGCAAACACCCATAAAGCAAAGCATGTCATGTCAAAGCTCATGAGCCATGTGTCCACTTCGGGGAGACTTCTCCACCGGTGAACATCATGCAACATGTTTAGCACTCATATGTGAAAGATAGTATATTTTAAGCATAGACATGATGGATGGAGCATTTTTCAAGCATGCACACTTCTTTTCAAGATTAATTCATTTCATGGTACATGAAGTGCCTTTGCGGCAAAAAGAAGCTTATGCTCCTCCATGAATGCAACATAGGCTAAACATTCACAATGATATTGACCTTTGGCCCAAATGCAAGAAAGAGACATCCAAGCACAATCTAAGCATGAAAGGCACATTTAGACCAAAAAGTGACATGGATATACTACTACACATGAGTGGAGCACATTTCATCAAATTTAGTCAAGATTAGCATTTGATTCAAAAAAGGCTATCTCACAACACATATATCTCAAATATTCCAAGGGCATAGCCTCACATAGCTATTTCTCCACACACATGACCAATATCTCACAAGTAGCCAAAGAAACTCAAATGAGGCATATGGAAGAAGCTCATCATCCTAAAATGCAATATGATACAAATGCAACATAGGTAGATATGTACATGAAAAGGAACATGATATATGACAAAATGCGAGACACAAATGTCAAACCTACCAAAGTCTATACATCATGATATATGATACAAATGCAATGCAGAATGCATAGGGAGACAAGGAACTTGACTTAACACCAATAAAGCTCATGAGGGAACACACCAACCAAGAATCGCTCCCCGGCGAGAGAAGAGCCACCAAAGGTCCCAATTGAGTACCATAGAAAAAGTACCAATTGCAAAACCGCAAAGATCCCAATTGAACACCATAGAAGAAATATCAATTTAAGGATCACAAAGACTACCCAGAAAGCTACAACCCTTCTTGGAATCAAATTCCCTATCAAAAGAAGCCAAGCTCCCCCTCAACCAAGGGCAACTAACAAAGCAAAAGCTAAGAAAAGGAAGAGCAAGGAAAAACTCTAAAACCAACCGAAGAGAGGAACAACAACACAACTCGAAGACAAGACAAGCCCAAAACTCCAAGGAAGGCTCACAACATGCTACACAATGCATTGATAATATCAATTAACATAAATAGAGCATTGTAACATGATTCCACAAATATGAATAAGCATGGGCAAGCAAGTATGTCAACAAGTGTAACATACCCGAAATTTGAATGTTTCCCATGTGTGAATTTTCGCAAAAATTTAAAACTTTTTGTTTGAACATGTGTGTCCCCAAAATTTTATCCCACATTGCTAGCTCTCAACTCAAATTCCGGATTAAATAAAACCATATAAAAATTATTTTCAAATTAAGGTGTAATTGTGATTTGGATTTTCTTGGGTTTTATTTTGGAGTTTTAGAATCGTGTGAAGCTCGAATTTGAATGGGAATCAAATTCAAACTTAACTATAAACTAAATATATTTCGAAACCATTTTTTTAAACAAAACTAATCTAGTTTCTAACCTTGCCCGTGCCGTAGGCCTACTAATTAACCCTCGAGTTAGCCCAACTACCGTCACCTTTCTTTGTTCTTGAGCAAGCGGCTTCGCTTTGCATGCCGCCGTACACTCT
This sequence comes from Cenchrus americanus, assembly GCA_947561735.1. NCBI lineage: Eukaryota > Viridiplantae > Streptophyta > Magnoliopsida > Poales > Poaceae > Cenchrus > Cenchrus americanus. The sequence continues at coordinate 36,659,024 of OX387242.1, read as the reverse complement.
AGCCCGGCCCAAGACGCTACCATGCATGCTTGTGCCAACTTTGTTCCTTTTTCCTTCTCGCCAACCGGTGGAAACGGCAAGGCGGCAAGGGTTGCGTCTTCTCCACGCGAACCGGCAACACCCGTATTGCGTAACGGATGGGCAAGGGGCTCCCGTTCCGCGACGGGATGACCAGTGCCGTGCCGTCACCACCTCATGACACCGCGCCTAGCTCCGCTTGATGCCCGCCACGTACCCCGTGCACGGGAGCCGAAGATCGCCGCCGTCCGCGCATCCCGGCCTCCTTGCCGAAACCTAGCCTTGTCCTTTAAGAAGCCCGAGCCGCAGGGCGGCCCTTGTTGTTTCTCCCCTGCGCCGTCGCCATCAAGATCTCCCAAGGAAAACCCCAAGATCCCTTCCGCTGCTACCGTTCGTGAGGAGAAGGAAGCAAGGACGCCACCGTCCGGGAACGTTGCGCCCGCACCGGCGGCGCGGGAGCGCCGCGCCGTCGCGGCGGAGGAGGGTCGCGGCCTGTTGCGGTCGGGCCGCCCACGACGCCACGAAGATGGAAGCCTCGACGCCCTCGGCCGGCGCCGACGCCGTGCCGAGAAGACGCCGTGACCTCCGACGCCGACACCGGAGCGCCGCGCCAAGGGAGCATGCCACAAGCCGAACCACGACATCGGCGCCCCGAACCACGGCATCGAGCCAACTCGCCTCGCCTCGCCACGGCCTCGACCTCTCCCCTCGCCCCACCGTGACCTTCCACGAACCCCCGGTGAGCAGCTCGCACCCAAGCCACCTCTTATCCCATGCTCACTTGTCCGTTCCTCTTGAACGCTAAAGACCTTGGTCCGTTCCACAACAAGCACCTTTGCACGCCCTCTAGCCGTTTGATGCTTTGCCGGTGCGTATCCTTGAGCTTTAGGTGATCGAGACCTTCCTGCTTAACCGGCTCGTGATGGCCGGCCTTCGTGCCGAGCATGTTCTCGCCTTCTCGGAACACGGGATGGCATGGTTGAAGCCGCACTTTTGCATTCCCACCACATGTTTGATGGTTTGTGCGAGAGGGCGCGGCCACACGTTCCCCTTTTTCTTTCACTTGCGTTGCTAATCATCCCTTGTCTTGTCGCCGTGCACCACCGCCGCTATCTTTGTCGTGTATCCTCGTCCGACCTTCGTGCCGTGTCTCTTCCTGGGGTGCTTCCCCGCACCGCCGCTTCGCCATCGCAACCGCGCCGGCGCCGCGTCGCCGGTTCGCTCCGAACACGCGCGCGGCCGATCGTGACGCTCGTTGTCGGGGAATAGCCCCGAACACGTGCAAGATTTGCCGGGCCAAGTGCACCCAAGCACAAGGCCGCGTGAGTGCACGCGCTCGCTCGCTTGTTCGGCCGCGCTTGCACCGCCGCGTATCGGCCGCCGCGCCGCACCTCCATCACCGTGTCGTGCCGCACGCTTTGACCCCGCGCCGCACCGCTCCGGGAACCTTGCACCGCACCTCGTGCCGCACCGCCTCGCGTCGCGCCGCATCCTTTTCGCCGCGCGTCTCGGCCCGCTCGCATCGCGCGCCACGACGGCCAAACCCCGACGCCGCCCGCCCTTGCCGCGCCACCGCCCCCCGTCCGGCATTTTGACGAGCACCTTGGGCGGGACCCCCCTTTCCTCCGATCTTGAGTGGTGCCACACCCGGACCACATGCGCGCGGGATCGCTTGAGACACAAAGGATCCCGCGGCCGCCGGGACGAGCGAACCCCGGAAGAGTTCGGGGGAGCGGATCCGGACTTCATCATAACCACCGGGCTCTTGTTTGGGCTTTGACCCAACGAGCCCATCTTGGTCCAAAGACTAACCAAGGCCGAAGCAAACGTAGTCCGAGGACTTTTTCTCGGACTTTGGAACTTTGGGCCAAGGCGGGTCGGCCCATTGGGCCACTAACACTTTGGGCCCAATTTCGGCCCACTAAATCTCTCGACCGCCGACGTCATACGCGAGTCGCAATATTTTAATAAAATCCTTTTCTAATTTCATAAAGGTTTTGATAAATGTTTTATAAATGCTTTTACCTTTGGAAAATCATAACTAATTATCCGAAGCTCCGGAAATTATAAAACCACTTGCGTTGGTTTCATAATTCGACACACTCGCTTGCTATCCTATCCTTACCCCCTCTTGCCCTTGAACCGAGCCCTTTTCGCCCCGCGTCTTTGGAGGCGAATTCGTGGCCGCCGCCCGCCACCGTGCCAATGTGGGTCCGGGACGCCGAGCCCCGCAACTAACCATTGGCGTGCCGCGGACGAGAATCCTACCCCATTATCTCATCGCCTACCTTTTCAACACCTTTGCCTTCCCTCTTTGCTGCTCCGCGCATATCCGCTCTCGCTCCACTTGGCTTCGTGTTGTGAAGTGTGTACCGTGCCATGTGCTTGAAACCGGGATGTCGCACGTGATGGACGGCCGTGTCGTGAGCGAGAGGCCTGCGCTTCACGCTCGGCAACCCCGAGCCGCAACCTAGCCGCCTTGCCATGAACGTTGACGCATCACCGTACTTACCTTGTAGCGCTCTTAAGCACACCTTACCTCTTCACCACCCGTTATCGGTCACAAGTTGATCCTTTCACATCCTCGCAGTTGTTGCCGCATATCTTGGCATGATAATGCCTCTTCTAGTTTATCTCCAATCTCGCTTTGCTATCATCATCCGTTGCGCTAACGCTTCAATCCTCTCGCGAGCTAAAACCTAGCAAGTGCTTGATTTCCGAGCCTCTCCGCTTTCCCTTGCGATGTGCTTGATTACCTAAGATCTTAGACGTAAGACCCGTAAGCTACCTTTGAACTAACTCTTGATCCTACCCTCGTTTTCTAGGATATAAAAACTAGTTGCTTAAACTACTTTTGTTTTAAAACCAATTGCTCTATTTTCATTATTTAAACTAGTCTCGCTTGTATTTACTCCGGAGTTTAATTGGATCTTCTAAATTGGTTCTTATCGATGTTTTTGCATTAGATGAATGCTTGTTATTTATTTCCGTGTCACATCTCGTGTAGACTTGTATTCTTGTTGAAGACCCGAGCCGCGACGACTAAGGAGACGCGTCTACCCCGACTTTGCCCGAGAGGATGCTCAACCTCTACTTCTCTACGTCGACTACCGCGCAGGTGTCATGTCACTCCCAACCATGTAGAACCCATGCATGCTATTAGTTGCTAGTGCTATATTTATGTTACTTGACTTGATGGATTGCATAGCCATTTGTTTAGCCCGCGAGCCTTGATATTTGATATATCCTGTTTCCTTGCTTTACCTACCTCGGGGCTAGCTACGGACCCCTAGCTAGTCCCATATACTTACTATCCATACTTTTGTTGCTTAATTATGGATGGTTCTGCGGGTTTGTACCGAGATGTGGGAGATCTCGGTGTGTTCTAGCGTGAGTTCGGGTGTGTTCTTCCTTGACGTGTTTACGGCGGGAGCGAGCCGTTTGGTTACTTGTGAACGCCTACCTCGGGGAGATGCGATGCGGCCTCTCGCCCGAGCGGCGTGTCGGACGGGATGAAGGTGGTGAGTGCTCGCTCTCGGCCCTAAGGACCGATCGTCGGTTGACCTTGCTTCGGTGGACTTTTACCGTACAAACCCGCCCGCCTTGTATTGGGCGGGGGTGCGAGGTGAGACTTGTAGTGGATAGCGACCCTCCCGTAGGCGGATCGGTGTGATCGTGTCGGGAGACGGCTTTCCTCCTTAGAAGACTTCGCCCGGCGAGGCCGGGGAAGGGTTCCCACGGCTTCGAGGGACCCCTCGGCGGCGTATGAGCTCTACGGCGGGGGTCGCGCCGGACTCGGAGACGCGGGGAGGGTACTATCCACTTACTTGGACTCCCGACCGTATGGTAGGGTTTCGGGTGGTTCGCTACCATACGGGCTCTATTCGGGCGGGTACGGTTGTACAACCTCGCGAGTGTTAAACCTATAGCTATAGTCCGTGTCCATTGGTTATGGACGGTCCTGCGATCTCTCACCCGGCTAGACTCTTTTCTTGTGCTTCTTCTCTCCCCCGAGTGAGTGAGCCCGGCCCGAGGCCGTTGAGATGTGGGGATAGGAGCGAGGGTGGGCCCCACATCGCGGATGAGAGTTGGGAGCCCGGATCGTGGTTGTGATTCGGTGCTTTGGTGTGGACATCCTTGTTGAGGGGTGCGGACCCCGGAGGTGTGGACCTCGGAGGTGTGGACCTCGAGGGTGTGGACCTCCGGAGGTGTGGACCTCGGCGCTTATTCTACATACCTTGATTGTTGCTACCGCGTTCTTGCATGCATAACTTTCTGACCCAATATAGGTTTTATCCATGCATACTAGATTCAACCACCGCTTTTGCTCTTTGTTGGGAAGTCGACATGACCTACCCGCTTATCGGGTAGATGCGGCATTTCGGACTCGGTGACCGTCTACGACTACAACTTCGGGACGAAGGTGTGAAGACTAGAGCGGTCCTATGCTCGAGTTTGCCTGTGGAGTCCGGAGACGCTTCGCTTATGTAGATCCGCCGCGTAGGTGTTTTACCTTTCTTGATTCGATCTGTTGGACTTGTACCGGCTTGTGCCGAAGAGTTGTACTACGATGTTGTAATAATAATATTATGTAATTCTTCTTTTATTTTCGTGTTGTATGGATTTGTACCACTTGAGACGGGGGATTGCACGTGATAGCCTCTTCCTGGGACTATCACGGAGGTGCAGAGAGTCGGGTTTCCGTTCGCGGAAATTCGGGTCGTTTCAGGTGGTATCAGAGCCGTACTTGACCGTAGGACAAGCCCTAGCAATGGCCGATAGGTTAGGATAGCCTAAATATCCTTGATTGGGTGTATACTCCTTAACTCTTATATAAACCCCTTGAAATCTGCTATTACCTCCTTGAATTCTCACTAACTGACTCACTAACAACCCCTCTACGCGATTGGTGACCTAAGGAGAACAACTGATGTCACATGCTTGCCACTCTGAGGAACGGCGTCTGATACAAGGAAAAGACAACTATGACAGTGACAACTATGAAGATGGAGTACGGGAACGAGATGAAGCTGAATCTACAGGACTCCCTGCTGACACCTCAGTGTCATGTTATGTCAACATGGGTGTCTTTACTTTGGAACTAAATCCACCGGGGAATGACTAGATTGCCCCGTGATACATGAAGTCTGCATACAGATGAATCTACAACAGACAGGCTGCACCCTTCCACCTTTTGCTCGGAACAGAGCTGGATAGCCCAAGATGCCCAACTCCGAGGACAATGAGGAGTTAAGACTTTAAGATTTAGTGTGCCAACATATATAAATTAGATGCACTATATGGAACTAGCACACATCAGCTTGGATGCAGGAGTCGAAGATTCCTGATATGCCTGTAGCTCAGCAATCGGATGAAGACCCAAAGGCTCGAAGCTATACGGATAGCCGAGTCACGAAGGATTAAGATATCAAAATGAGTTGTAGCTACGTGAGGCGACCAATGGATTGAACAGTCAAGAGAGCACCACTTACAAGCAAGCATCACACATACTCAGAGTAATAGCTGGATAATTGACCCTGTGGACTTTCCCCTCGGTAGGCAATATGAAACTTGGATGCTCTGCCAGGGTTGACGACTGGAATAAGATGAATGAATGAGGAACAAGGGGCATGGATACAAGAATAAATATAGAGTACCCTTTCCTCCAAGGACAAAGCCATGAGAGCCAGCACGAAGAGAAGTTCCACCAACCTGCTTTGGAAGGTTCAGTGCCGAGACATCAGATAACACGTGTTCTTTCAAGTGTTGTATAACTAACATTAGGAAAAATCCCTCAAGTGCCCACGATATACTAGTATGCTTACGCCGGTGTAACCTCGAAGGTCTTAGGAGTCAGCCTCGAGGTACACATTTGTTTTGGTGCATTGCATGAGTGATTGGATTTTCTCGGTCTTATGGTTGTTTTGCATCTTCATGATTGTGTGAAATTGTAGTGAGTGCTTATGCTTGCTAGATCTTTAGATGACTCTTTTAGAGGCCTTAGCTTCCCATCCTACCAGATTGAGTTATCAGTATGGAGAGTGACGAGCTCAAGCCAACATCACAAGGTCATGCTCCAGAAACAGAAGAAGATTTCTTGCAACCTCAGCAAACTAGACCAGGACTTTGGATGAGATACCCTATGAACATTGGACTCGGGTTCGTAAATCAGAAAATGAGTACCTCAAGAATTTGCAACCTTTGAAGCTCGGAACTGCAAGTACTGTTATGGAGGCATACATTGGTTAAGCTCAATTGAGTACCCTAAGATGTCAGCAACGCATTTTGGATAATCTCAGTCAGAACTCAATTATCGGATAAAGATGTAGTACTCCATATGGAACACTGGGAATTTAGCTCAAGTATTTTAGCTTTCATAAGGTAAATTCTGAATGTCCACCTTTGGAACTTGATAAGGGAATACAGAGTTTGCCGATAAGGTTCTTCGCCTAACCGCGGATTGACCCAAGTGGAGACTCGAAGGAACATGGTAACCTCATATCTTGGAAATGGATTTATCGGTGAGAGTGGTTAACATATCACAAGACAACCCAAGATATCGAGAGAGTGGATATAAGCGCATCGAACTCTCCACGGATGGACAATCACGCATATTTTAGGGAGTTACGCCCCGACCATGTATTCGGAGAGGTAATGAATCCATGAATAAGGGATCATCCCTAAGTAGACAATACCTCAACCTAGAAGGTAATGTGGAGATTTTGGATTTGATTTGGATGACTAAACTCAAAGGATATAAGGTTTGCACTACACGAGCAATCATCCTAGAGTCATTTTTATTGGATTAATCCCTCTTACGCCCCTAAGTAGTTCCTTTGGAACTACGTGTAAGCAATAACATTTGTGCACCACAAGTCGTGCTTCCGTAATAGGATGCCCGGAGTGTATGTAAAGGTATTACGAGGTTGACATTTGGAATAAGATATGGAGTTCGGTCGATCCCACTTTTGGAATAAGCAATTAATAAAGAAGCTCTCTTGGACACCGTATATTGAACTAATGGAAAAGAGAATTTCTCGACAACTATCTTGGACTCAAGTTATTTGTTCAACCTCGCAGTTGGAACCTACCACCCTATTGGAAAAGAAGTAATAAGAGGTTGTGAGCAAAAGTGAGGAAAATTGCTCACACCCGAACGGGAGACACTATTTGGAAATGTTGAATAAGCATGACAAAGCCATGAAGCTATGAATATTTCCAAGATACCTAAAGTGAGAATACCATCATGAGGAGTCAAAGGAATGGTAAAGGATCATGGTCTACATTAAGGTTGCACAAGTGAATCGATCCCTCCTCGAAGTTACGATAACCACGGACGCTCTAAGGAAATTAATTAAGCTTTGATGGCATTCCTAAGAGTTAACATCAACTATGTATCACGAAGTTGTTGAATGCGCATGAGTAAAATGGAAATGACTTCCTCGAGAAGATCCATACGAAAAAGTTGGAATCAAAGGGCTAATGCGAGATTCAGATGGATAGAATCACTCACATAGTCGAGGATGTTGCAGATGACCCCTTTTAACATGGACTATCATGAATGGGAAGTAACCATTCATATTGTTCATGACCAGAAGTTAAGCGGACATGTCAGATATCACCAACACCCTAACGAGGGTGTGCTAAGCCAACAAATGGATTACAACATGAGTGTTATACGAAGTTGGTGAGGATTGTTGGACCCTCAGAAGAAGGAAGTTGGAAGGAAGTCATGTTCACTCAGGTCAGCTAGTTGCCGAGAGTGCACACCATAAGAGGTGCGATTGCACTAATTCTTTGGAAAACCAGGATATCTACCTATGGATTAAGAGATAAATTTGGAATGAGCTAAATTAATAAGAAGTCTATGACCTTGAACGCGAGGATTGGAATAATATAGAAGTGTCTTATTCGTCACGGGAGATTTTACTCCTAAGCTTATCAAGCTTACGCAACACGACTAGATGAGGTGGATTGAGATAAGGGGAATCTAGCCCCGTAGTTAGAATTTCTCACGTTTTTGAACCAGAGAATAATCTTGGGGTATATATGGATGATATTCCGAGAGTCTTATGAAAGCTATCGACAGAGGACATATAATACCACTCGACATTGGATGCCCCCGCCGGGAAACCAGATATGCTGAGACTAACTACCTGTGGAACCTTGGAATAAGCACGTCGTCAAGTAATCAACACACCAAAATGCATACCGAAGTGAAGACCCTCACCACACCTGGTATGAGCTTAATCTCGGGGACGAGATTCTCGTGAGGGGGTAGAATGTAACATACCAGAAATTTGAATGTTTCCCATGTGTGAATTTTCGCAAAAATTTAAAACTTTTTGTTTGAACATGTGTGTCCCCAAAATTTTATCCCACATTGCTAGCTCTCAACTCAAATTCCAAATTAAATAAAACCATATAAAAATTATTTTCAAATTAAGGTGTAATTGTGATTTGGATTTTCTTGGGTTTTATTTTGGAGTTTTAGAATCGTGTGAAGCTCGAATTTGAATGGGAATCAAATTCAAACTTAACTATAAACTAAATATATTTCTGAAACCATTTTTTTTAAACAAAACTAATCTAGTTTCTAACCTTGCCCAGGCCGTAGGCCTACTAATTAACCCTCGAGTTAGCCCAACTACCGTCACCTTTCTTTGTTGCTGAGCAAGCAGCCTGCTTTGCATGCCGCTGTACACTCTAGCCCAGCCCAAGACGCTACCATGCATGCTTGTGCCAACCTGTTCCTTTTTCCTTCTCGCCAACCGGTGGAAACGGCAGCAACAGCTGCGTCTTCTCCACGCGAACCAGCACCCGTACTGCGTAACGAATGGGCAAGGGGCTCCCGTTCCGCGACGGGATGACAGTGCCGTGCCGTCACCACCTCATGACACCGCGCCTAGCTCCGCTTGATGCCCGCCACGTACCCCGTGCACGGGAGCCGAAGATCGCCGCCGTCCGCAGCATCCCAGCCTCCTTGCTGAAACCTAGCCTTGTCCTTTAAGAAGCCCAGACCCGCAGCCCTTGTTGTTTCTCCCTGCGCCGCCACCATCAAGATCTCCCAAGGAAAACCCCAAGATCCCTTCTGCTGCTATCGTTCGTGAGGAGAAGGAAGCAAGGACGCCGCCGTCCGGGAACGTAGCGCCGGCACCCGTCCAGGAGCGCCGCGTCGTCGCAGCGGAGGAGGGTCGCGTTGTTGCCGTCGGGCCGCCCACGACGCCACGAAGATGGAAGCCTCGACGCCCTCGGCGGCGCCGACACCGTGCCGAGAAGACGTCGTGACCTCCGACGCCGACACGGAGCACCGCGCCAAGGGAGCATGCCACAAGCCGAACCACGACATCGGCGCCCCGAACCACGGCATCGGAGCAAACCTGCCTCGCCTCGCCACGGCCTCGACCTCTCCCTACCCCCACCGTGACCTTCCACGAACCCCTCGGTGAGCGACTCGCACCCAAGCCACCTCTTATCTCATGCTCACTTGTCTGTTCCTCTTGAACGCTAAAGACCTTGGTCTGTTCCACAGCAGCACCTTTGCACGCCCTCTAGCTATTTGATGCTTTGCCAGTGCGTATCCTTGAGCTTTAGGTGATCGAGACCTTCCTGCTTAACTAACTGTGATGGCCGGCCTTCGTGCCGAGCATGTTCCTGCCTTCTCCGGAACACCGGGATGGCATGGTTGAAGCTGCACTTTTGCATGCCCACCACATGTTTGATGGTTTGTGCGAGAGGGCGCAGCCACACGTTCCCCTTTTTCTTTCACTTGCGTTGCTAATCATCCCTTGTGCCGTCGCCGTGCACCACCGCCACTATCTTTGTCGTGTATCCCCGTCCGACCTTCGTGCCGTGTCTCTTCCTGCAGGTGCTTCCCCGCACCGCCGCTTCGCCATCGCAATCGCGGCGGGCGCCGCGTCACCGGTTCGCTCCGAACACGTGCGCCGGCCGATCGTGACGCGATCCGGGGAATAGCCCCGAACGCGTGCAAGATGCGCCGGGCCAAGTGCACCCAAGCACAAGACCGCAGTAGTGCACGCGCTCGCCTGCTTGTTCGGCCGCGCTTGCACCGCCGCGTTTCGTTGCCGCGCCGCACCTCCATCACCGTGTCGTGCTTGCACGCTTTGACCCCGCGCCGCACCGCTCCCGGGAACCTTGCACCGCACCTCGTGCCGCACCGCCTCGCGTCGCGCCGCATCCTTTTCGCCGCGCGTCTCGGCCCCGCTCGCATCGCGCGCCACGACGGCCAAATCCCGACGCCGCCCGGCCCTTGCCGCGCCACCGCCCCCCGTCCGGCATTTTGCCGAGCACCTTGGGCGGGACCCCCCTTTCCTCGATCTTGAGTGGTGCCACACCCGGACCACATGCGCGCGGGGATCGCTTGAGACACAAAGGATCCCGCGGCCGCCGGAGACGAGCGAACCCCGGAAGAGTTCGGGGGAGCGGATCCGGACTTCATCATAACCACCGGGCTCTTGTTTGGGCTTTGACCCAACAGAGCCCATCTTGGTCCAAAGACTAACCAGGCCGAAGCAAACGTAGTCCGAGGACTTTTTCGGACTTTGGAACTTTGGGCCAAAGCGGGTCGGCCCATTGGGCCACTAACACTTTGGGCCCAATTTCGGCCCACTAAATCTCCTGACCGCTGACGTCATACCGATGTCAGCAATATTTTAATAAAATCCTTTTCTAATTTCATAAAGGTTTTGATAAATGTTTTATAAACGCTTTTACCTTTGGAAAATCATAACTAATTATCCGAAGCTCGGAAATTATGAAACCACTTGCGTTGGTTTCATAATTCGACACACTCGTCGCTATCCTATCCTTACCCGCTCTTGCCCTTGAACCGAGCCCTTTTCGCCCCGCGTCCTTGGAGCGACAGTTCGTGGTCGCCCGCCAATGTGCCAATGTGGGTGCCGGGACGCCGGGAGCCCCGCAACTAACCATTGGCGTGCCGCGGACGAGAATCCTAACCCATTATCTCATCGCCTACCTTTTCAACACCTTTGCCTTCCCTCTTTCTGCTTGCTCCGCGCATATCCGCTCTCGCTCCACTTGGCTTCGTGTTGTGAAGTGTGTACCGTGCCATGTGCTTGAAACCGGGATGTCGGCCGTGTCGTGAGCGAGAGGCCTGCGCTTCACGCTCGGCAACCCCGAGCCGCAACCTACCCGCCTTGCCATGAACGTTGCCGCATCACCGGTACTTACCTTGTAGCGCTCTTAAGCACACCTTACCTCTTCACCACCCGTTATCGGTCACAAGTTGATCCTTTCACATCCTCAGAGTTGTTGCCGCATATCTTGGCATGATAATGCCTCTTCTAGTTTATCTCCAATCTCGCTTTGCTATCATCAACCGTTGCGCTAACGCTTCAATCCTCTGTGAGCTAAAACCTAGCAAGTGCTTGATTTCGACCTCTCCGCTTTCCCCTTGCGGTGCTCGATTACCTAAGATCTTAGACGTAAGACCCGTAAGCTACCTTTGAACTAACTCTTGATCCTACCTCGTTTTCTAGGATATAAAAACTAGTTGCTTAAACTACTTTTGTTTTAAAACCAATTGCTCTATTTTCATTATTTAAACTAGTGTTGCTTGTATTTACTCTGGAGTTTAATTGGATCTTCTAAATTGGTTCTTATCGATGTTTTTGCATTAGATGAATGCTTGTTATTTATTTCCGTGTCACATCTCGTGTAGACTTGTGTTCTTGTTGAAGACCCGAGGCTGCGATGACTAAGGAGACGCGTCTACCCCGACTTTGCCCGAGAGGATGCTCAACCTCTACTTCTCTACGTCGACTACCGCGCAGGTGTCATGTCACTCCCAACCATGTAGAACCCATGCATGCTATTAGTTGCTAGTGCTATATTTATGTTACTTGACTTGATGGATTGCATAGCCATTTGTTTAGCCAGGCCCTGATATTTGATATATCATGTTTCCTTGCTTTACCTACCTCGGGGCTAGCTACAGAGCCCTAGCTAGTCCCATATACTTACTATCCATACTTTTGTTGCTTAATTATGGATGGTTCTCTGGGTTTGGACTGAGATGTGGGAGATCTCGGTGTGTTCTAGCGTGAGTTCTGGGTGTGTTCTTCCTTGACGTGGTACTGGCGGGAGCGAGCCGTTTGGTTACTTGTGAACGCCTACCTCGGGGAGATGCGATGCGGCCTCTCGCCGGCGGCGTGTCGGACGGGATGAAGGTGGTGAGTGCTCGCTCTCGGCCCTTAAGGACCGATCGTCGGTTGACCTTGCTTCGGTGGACTTTTACCGTACAAACCGCCCGCCTTGTATTGGGCGGGGGTGCGGGGTGAGACTTGTAGTGGATAGCGACCCTCCGTAGGCGGATTGGTGTGATCGTGTCGGGAGACGGCTTTCCTCCTTAGAAGACTTCGCCTCGGCGAGGGCCGGGGAAGGGTTCCACAGCTTCGAGGGACCCCTCGCTGGCAGTATGAGCTCTACGGCGGGGGGCGCGCCAGACTCGGAGACGCAGGGAGGGTACTATCCACTTACTTGGACTCCAGCCGTATGGTAGGGTTTCGGGTGGTTCGCTACCATCCGGGCTCTATTCGGGCGGGTACAGTTGTACAACCTCTGCAGAGTGTTAAACCTATAGCTATAGTCCGTGTCCACTGGTTATGGACAGTCCTCTGATCTCTCACCTGGCTAGACTCTTTTCTTGTGCTTCTTCTCTCCCCCGAGTGAGTGAGCCCGGCCTGAGGCCGTTGAGATGTGGGGATAGGAGCAGGTGGGCCCCACATCGCAGATGAGAGTTGGGAGCTGGATCGTGGTTGTGATTCGGTGCTTTGGTGTGGACATCCTTGTTGAGGGGTGCGGACCCGGGAGGGTGTGGACCTCGGAGGTGTGGACCTCGAGGGTGTGGACCTCCCGGAGGTGTGGACCTCGGCCGCTTATTCTACATACCTTGATTGTTGCTACCGCGTTGCTTGCATGCATAACTTTCTGACCCAATATAGGTTTTATCCATGCATACTAGATTCAACCACCGCTTTTGCTCTTTGTTGGGAAGGCGACATGACCTACCCGCTTATCGGGTAGATGCCGGCATTTCGGACTCGGTGACCGTCTACGACTACAACTACGGGACGAAGGTGTGAAGACTAGAGCCGGTCCTATGCTCGAGTTTGCTGTGGAGTCGGAGACGCTTCGCTTATGTAGATCCGCTGCGTAGGTGTTTTACCTTTCTTGATTCGATCTGTTGGACTTGTACCCGCTTGTGCCGAAGAGTTGTACTACGATGTTGTAATAATAATATTATGTAATTCTTCTTTTATTTTCGTGTTGTATGGATTTGTACCACTTGAGACGGGGGATTGCACGTGATAGCCTCTTCCGGGACTATCACGGAGGTGCGAGAGAGTCGGGTTTCCGTTCGCGGAAATTCGGGTCGTTTCAACAAGGTACAACACTAAACCAAAATGATACCAAAGAGTGACATGCCAAACAATATACAAGAACTAAACAAAGGCATGATACAAGATTACATGGATCATCCACCTACATATATTACAAAGCTAGCATGACAAGATAGACAAGGGGGATAAACATGCTAACAAGAAAGGTACCATTGAGCTAGACAAAAATGATATGGATGAACAACATGACATAACCGAGCAATCAACCATAAAGCATGACATGATGTTCATAAATATCACCCACCAGAAAATCATACAAAGATAGCAAGATAGATATTCAAGATCACAAAGCTATCATGAACAAGGTGGCTAGCCTACCATGGTTTTCACACAAGCAAGACACAAGTATATACAAGGGAGGACAAGGGGAAAAGAAAACTCACTATACATGTGTACAAAGGCTTTCAAGAGCCATCCAAAACGGTGTGGAGAACCATCATGTCTCCATTGAGCTCATGTTCTCCAACCGCGTCTCCATACCTACACACAAGGAGACGAGAAAGACCGAGCCTTGGATCCCAAAGGGTTAGCAAGCACGTACTTGGGAATCCAAGATTTGGTCACACGGGTAAGTGGTGCACACAACCTATCATGTGGGTTAGCATGATGCAAGTGCCGGTTGGAATGAAAAGTCTTTCGAACACCCTTGGAACCATGCCTCAAAGAAGTCACTCGCGAGGAAAGTCGAGTGCTACCACAAGCAAAAAGGCAAAGATCCTTCGGGGTCGTAGGAGAAGAACCAACACAAGCACCACGGGAAGCATGTCGCGGACCAACACAAGAAACACTAGAAGCATGTCCACGAGCATGGCCTAACTCACTAGAAAGAGTGTCATAAGACCCATCCACAAATCGCGCCTTCTTAGGCTCACAAGTGTTCATGCCATGAGAAAGGCTATGAACAACCAAAGGCCTAGAGGCACCTCCTCGCCGTATTCTCCTTGCCGGCGGTAGCAAAAACTCTCTTGATGCCCATCCTTCCCACAGTGAGAGCAATGGTACAAAGGCCTATCGAGAGGCACGGTCCGAGTGGATGAATCACCATTCTCTTGTAAGTGGGAAGTCCCTTGGGACTTAGAGCATGAAGCATCAACCCCAACATCCAACTTGGTGTCCACATTAGAATCACACGTGCCATGAGAAAGACTACGTGGCTTCTTAAAAGCTTTAGCACGCACACGTCGCTCGTGCTTGACACGGCGAAAGCAAAACTCAACGGTATGCCCATCCTTCTTGCAAAAGGTGCATTGGAACCTCGGCTTGGGAGTATGAGTTCCAAATATGTGGGAGGCACCCTTTCCATTCAAATCACCTTGGGAAACACCGGAAGAAGCAACAAGCTTAGGAGTAGCTATGGGAGAGCTATCCAAGGCACTAGCACACTTACCACCATCCAAAGACTCACACTTAAGAGAAGAAGTCGACTCCGGTTTAGAAGAAGCAAATTTAGAAGTATCAACACCGGAGTGACAAGAGAAGCGAGACTCCAAACCCTTGGCACAAAGACTCTTGCACCTTGTGCGCAAAACCTCATTTTGAGACTTGAGGCGCTCACAAGTACCACATGTCATATTTCTCAAGTTATTGATTTCTTCTTCAATGCATTTAGCATATGTGGTACGCAAGAGTTCATTTTCTTTCTCAAGGTTGGCACTCATCTCATCATGCTCAACCAACTTAGCGCTCATATCCTCGCTCATCTTTTTCAAAGCCAAAACTTCACTTTCCAAATCAATGCATGAGGTGCAAACGAAATCACATGAACAAGCAACATCATTTACATCTCGCAAAGCATTATCATCATTGCAAGAAGTATGGCAAGCATCCTCAACCAGCAACAAAGAACACTTGCTACAAGGCATGGATTTCATATCACAAATTGCAGCCCTAGCATGCTCAAGTTCATCTACACATGTGGTGTGAGTCAATTTTAGTTCATTAATTTCAGCAAGCAAAGACTCACAAGAAACACATGGTAGAGAAGCACTTGACTCTAACAAAGCAATCTTACTCCTAGCCATATCAAGTTCATCATTCAAAACAACACAAGAGTTGCAAGGCATAGAAGCATTGGATTTCAAGAAGTCAGTTTCAGATTGCAAGTTAGCAAGAGATGATCTCAATTCATCATTCTCAAAATCAAGATTATCGCATGCTCTTCTAAAAGCTTCAACATGCATTTTGCGCCAACTAACTTCATCTTTTAATTTCTCATTTTCAGCACACAAGGCATCGCATGATTTGCAAGGCAAAGAAGCTTTGAAATTTAACACCTTAATTTCAGATTTCAAGCATGCAATGGAAGCAATCAAAGCATCATTTTTAGCATGCATGGTGTTACAAGAAGTGCAAGAATTCAAAGCACGAGACCTCCAATGAGCCATACCACATTTCAACCTAGTAAGAGAGCATTTCATCTTCTCATTCTTCCTACGCAAGGCATCACACAAATCTATGTTTCTCCTATGCAAGTCTCCACAATCACACTCACAATCATCCAACCTATTGCATAGGATCAAGATAGCTTTGGCAAGTGTACCTTGGTTCATGCCTCCTAGCTTGTGGTAGAGCTTGCCTTTCTTGATGTCACCATCTCGATAGTCCTCGATGAGAGATATCATCTCCTCCACTTCGGCTTCCGCCTCAACCTCCATACTCCTCCTGCTCAAAGAACCACAAGGAGAAGAACTTGGTGCCATAAACAAAGTACCGGTTAGGATTAGCCGAAACCAAGCTCAAGGAACAAGCAACGATGCAAAGAAAGCGCTCAAAAAGCCTCAAATCTCTAACAACTACTGACGAGTTCAATAGAAAAGAATCTTATCTTTTTCCCAAAATTTTACCACTGAACAAGGAGCACCAAAGATAGATGCACAAAAAATTTCAGCTCAAGATAAGGTGAAATGAAGCCTAGAGAAAATCCGAAGAAACAAGACAAAGCCGCAAGAGACATAAATGAGGATTTTTCAATTATCTTCTTGATTTTTTCTGAATTTTTGAAGACCCCAAAATGATCTTTAGATTATTTTGGATCACCTACAAATGGAGTCACGAAACCGCTGTAAAAATTTGAGCCAAAACGGAGCACCGAGCGAAAAGTTATGCCCGTTTTACTGAAGGTATCTCAAGTTATGGTTTTCCAAGGACACAACTCCAAATCGTCGGACTCAAAACGTGCAAACCAAGGTCGCAAGCAAAAGCACCTCTTTCCTCTAGTCACTCTATGGATTCAAGACTTGTTAGAGCCAAAAGAATCCACAACCGGCTCGATACCAATTGAAGGATCGGATGGCGACTAGAGAGGGGGGGAGTGAATAGGAGCCGTAAAAATTCTTCTCAAAGAACCCGGCCTATACCCTAGTCAAAACCCGGTCACACACAAGCGTTGGAACGAATCACACACCAATCGCCAAAACAACGAGTTCTTGAAACACACGCGGAAGCACGAATGAAGGAGGGAGGAATCGAACCAAAGAGCAAAGCACCGAGGCTCGGCGGACCGTCCCCGGCGGCCGGGCGGGCGGACCGTCCGCGATGGCCGCGCGGACCGTCCGGCGGGGGTCCCGTGGACCGTCCGCACCCTTGCCGCGGACCGTCCGCCCGAGCCGCGGACCGTCCGTTAAAGCGAACGGAACCACCGAACCGACCCGAGAAAAACGGACCGTCCGCGAAGACCGGGCGGACCGTCCGCGCGGGTCACGGACGCGTCCGCTACCGAAGCTCGGACCGTCCGCAAACCGGCCGCAACGAAAAACCAAAACCAAATCGGATCGAAAGCAAAGCCGAGGAAGAACACGAAGAACACGCGAAGAACACCGTACACGCGGACCGTCCGCCCGGCCCTCGCGGACCGTCCGCCAAGCACGAACGAAGCGAAAACCTGCTCGACCCCGAAAGTCAACACTCCCAATCCATCACCGGATCTCCCTAACGATAGAAGTTTGTTGAGACAAGAGTTTGGGGACATGTAAAGCGTCAACCAAGGATGCTATACCCCAAAAATTTCGTCTCCTAACTCCCTAAATCATCGGGAATCGCGGATCCTTTGAACACCACCAAAAGCTAGAGCACCGAACGAAAATCCTTGAATCGAAGTGGTTTCCCGGCGTTTGAGGGCACAAGATCAGTCACAAAGATGCACTAGACATCCATCCATATTTCCCTCAAAGAAATCCGGGGAGGAACCCACTCAAATCCGCAGAATCACACCAAGAACAAAGGCACCAAAAACAAGCACGAAAATAGCACAAAAAGAGCTCTGAAAAAGCAATAAAAGACGTTCGGGAATAGAAAGATTGGCACAAGATTTAGAGGAAGAAATCACTATGAATATCTTGTCCAATCGATTACAAGCCACTCCTAGAAACCAAATCTAAGATGGCAAAAAGCTCCAATCAAAGAGCCACTCTCCCCTCTCTCCCTCTCTCCCAAAGCACTCCAAAATGAAAGAGTACCGCGACCTCTAGCCCAAGAGTTGGCTGAAAATTCAGCCCCCTCCTCCTATATATAGGCCCTCCGAAAAGACCGAAGTGCCCCTACACTAGGAGTACAACACAAGCCCTCACGGGGGCGTTTTGGTCAACACATGAAGTTCACCATCGGACGGCCGCGCATCCATCGGGCCTTCACGTCCTCCCGACGCAAGCACCTAGATCATGCCGCGTGTCGCCCGCCTCGAAGCTTCCCAACGCACCGGATACCGTCTCCGTCACGCCGAGCCCTCGGGCTCGGTTTTGAGGCCCAAACCGAGAAACCCTCCTCCGATGGTTTTGTGGCCAAACCACCAAACCCCGCGTACACGGCCCGGCCTCACCACGCCAAGCGTCGAGCCCGCCAAGCCTTTCACCTCCGGCGCCGGACGGTCTACTCGCCTTGCCTCGTTCCTTGACTTGGCCACCACCGATGCACCGGCTCCATGTCCACGACTTCGTCTTGCTCTTCTTGCACCATGCGGCTCGCACTTGACCCCGTCGGCCATCGGGTCCCTCGAACCAAGCCTAATTGTCTCTCCACTCCTCGGAGGCCCCGCAAGGCTAAGACCTTTCGCGCTCGTTCTTCACCTCGCACCAACGCAAACCAAGCCGCAACCAACACCCGCAATACTAGGCCAAGAGTCGGTCCACACAATGTTGTCAACCACTCCTCACGAGTGCATTGACAACACACCACATAAACAATAAGGTAAATACACAAAATAAAACACACACAACACAACTCAACACTACACACACAAAGCTTCAAACCACCCGGTCAATCACTCATCACACACGAACCAAGGTACTTCTCAACTTGGTTCCTCGGTGTCAAATGCCCGTAATCCCAATGCTTGTGATCAACGATCAATTTCAATACTAGGATAATATTTCTTCAAATATCTTCCATTTATTGCAGCGAAAAATTCCTCTCCTAGTAAAGTCTTTAACATATAAGCGTTACCAGGTTCACACTTGACTACCCGAAAGGGTCCTTCCCGGTTTGGGGACCATTTGCCGAATGCACCGTATTTGGTTCCAATCGGCGATAATGCTTTCCACACCAAATCCCCTTTCGCAAATTGCCCGACCTTTACTTTCTTGTTGTAATATTTAGGAACTCGCGACTTGTTCTTTTCGATATTTTCCAGGGCCCTAAGACGGATCATATGCAAGTCTTCTAACTCATCCATCATTAAGCCACTATAATCTCCGGAGCTTAAGTCTTTTTGCAAAACCACTCTTTGGAATCCGACCGTACTTCCGAGGGTAAAATAGCATGGTGCCCATAAACCAATTCATAAGGAGAAATCTTTGTAGCTCCATGAGGAGCCATTCGGTAAGCCCACAAAGCCTCGTTGAGTACCGAATGCCACCTTTTTGGCTTCTGGTCGATCTTCTTTTGTATAAGCTTGATCATGATCTTATTAGAAGCCTCGCCCGACCATTAGCTTGGGCATAATAGGGAGAATAATAAAACAATTTGATCCCCATGCTTTCGGCAAACTCCCGAACTCCAAGGACACAACCGGGCTCCTTGATCGGTTGTGATTGTTTGAGGAATTCCAAACCGATAGATGATGTGTTCTTTAACAAACTCAACCATGTTCTCTCGATGTTACCTTCTTCAGTGGAATCGCCTCAACCCATTTGGTGAAGTAATCTGTTGCTAAAAGCACAAATTTATGCCCCTTGCTAGATGGTGGGTTAATCGGCCAATCAAGTCTATACCCCGGCCCCCGAATGGCCATGGCTTGATAATGGGATTTAGTGCCGATGCGGGAACTCTTTGAATATTTCCAAACTTCGACAATCTTGACATCCTTTGTAATGCTCAAAGCAATCCTCCAACATCGTCGGCCGAAGCATCCAACTTGTCTAATAACCCACTTCATATGATAGGCCGATTGATGCGCTCCACATATCCCATCATGCACCTCGCTCATCATTTTCTTTGCTTCTTTCGGGACCCGGGCATCGCAGCAATACCCCATCCAATGATTTATAGAATAGACTTCCATCCCGAAGAATAAATTTAATGACTTTATACCCGAGCTTCCTAGAAACTTTTCGGGATGGATCTTCCAAATAATCAATGATTTCCTTTCTCCAATCATCCGCCGCGAGATCCCCTCGGAAAGCACACACCTCCATGGCAAACACTTCTTGATTTTCTCTATAGCTCGAAGCGCTTTGAGCCAACTTCGTTTGCCTCTTCATTGTGTTCGCTAGGAATATGTCGTAGAATTACTAGATGAAAACTCTTCAAGATTTCCCCGCATTCCTCGTAGTAATTCCTCGGGGCATCACTCTTGCACTCATATTGGCCGTTCAATTGCTTTATAACTAACTCGAATCTCCATAAACCTCAACCGAAACGGCCCCGCTTCTTTCGGATATTGAAGCCCTCTAAGCAATGCCTCGTACTCGCCTTGGTTGTTTGTAACAGTGGGCTGAATAGGGATAGCAAACTCAAACATCTCGCCCCTGGGTGAGATTAACAGAATCCCTACTCTCCCACCTTTACCACATGATGATCCATCAAAAAACAAAGCCCAAGGAGTAATTTCAAGCAAATCAACCGATGGATCACGATGCTCAGTTATAAAATCGGCAATAATCTGACCTTTTATAGCTTTTGCCGATTCGAACTTCAACTCAAACTCAGACAAGGCCAAGATCCATTTGCCAATCCTTCCATTCAAAATTGGCATCGATAGCATATGTTTTATTACATCAAACTTGGAGTATACAACGCATTCGGCATTCAACAAATAGTGTCGAAATTTTGTACATGAGTAGTATACGCATAAACACGGCTTCTCTGCGTGCCGAATACCTGGTTTCGGGATCAAGTAATTTTCGGCAAAGGTACGCTACTACCCGCTCCTTTCCTTCAAATTCTTGTATAAGGGCCGATCCAATGGTTTGGGTATCGGCCGCCACGTACAACTTGAAAGGCTTGTTCAATTGTGGAGGCACCGATCATCGTTGGTTCCTTCATATATTGCTTGATTTCATCAAAAGCCTTTTGTTGTTCGTCACCCCATATGAACTTCGATCTTTCTTGAGCTTCAATAACGGAGAAAAGGGCAATACCTTTTGCGACAGATTTGAAATGAACCTCCTCACAAAATTGATCTTGCCAAGCAATGATTGCAATTCCTTGAGATTGGTTGGAGGGACAACTTCATCAATGGCTTTCATGCTTTTCTTGCCAACCTCAATCCCTCCGTGTACCGTAAATCCCAAGAACTCTCCAAGTTGATACCCCAAAAGCACACTTGTTTGGATTCATCTTCAACCCATGCTTTCGGGTGCATTCCAAGGTTTTCTTCACGTCCTCCAAATGTGAGTCATGATTCAAAGATTTGATCACGACGTCATCAATGTAAATCTCAACAATTTTGCCGATCAATTCATGAAAGATATAATTCATTGCTCGTTGATAGGTTGCACCGGCATTTTTCAACCCAAATGTCATGACTATCCATTCAAACGAGGCCTATGTGACCGGGACATCCGAAGGTTTGTCTTCGATAAATCCTCTATTGCCATGAAGATTTGGTTGTACCTCGCATTACAATCCATGAAGCCGATAACCTTGTGTCGGACAGCATCAACTAGCAAATCAAGCAACGGGCATCGGGTATCCATCCACGGGAGTAGCTCTGTTTAAATCTCCGAAATCTATACAAACCCTCATCTTCCCATTTTTCTTGTAGACAGGAACGATGTTAGAGATCCACTCCACCTACCTGCATGGCCGAATAAAGTTTGCATCGAGTAATCTTTCAACTTCCTTCTTCACATCGGCCAATACTTCATCCTTGTAGATTTTCCGGGGAGGTTGCTTATAGGGCCTAAAACCAGGCTTAATTGGCAACCGATGCTCAACAATGGAACTATCCAAACCAGGCATCTCCGAATAATCCCAAGCGAAGCAATCCTTATACTCTTTTAACAGCTTGATTAACTCCTCTCGAAATATGATTCCAAGTTAGCACTGATAAATGTCGGCCTTGGCTTATCACCGTTTCCAATATCAACTTCCTCCAATTTGTCAGTCGACAGGAATCCTCGCCCCAACTTGCCATCAGTCCCATCAACGGGATTGTCCATTAAAAATTACTATAAGAGCCGATTGCTTGAATCGGCTGTTGATCACTGCTGACAGGTTCAACAGGACCTTCACCCCAGTCTTTTCCTAAGAAACAATCGATGCCTTGATATCCCCAGAAAGTTGGTTCGACGTTTGCAACGCTCACTGAATCATCCGCTTGGACCACTTCGATGTCATCATCTACCCACTGAATGCGTTGTTGATGCATGGTAGATGGGATGCAGCAATTGGCATGGATCCAGTCCCGCCCAAGCAGCAAGCTATATGCTCCCTTGCCGTCGATGACAAAGAAGGTCGTGAGCAATGTCTTGGACCCGATCATTAAGTCCACGTGTACGCAACCCTTGGTATCCGAAGGATTTCCAGCAAAATCGTTCATAATTATGCTCATAGGCGTCAAATCCCCGGGGCCCATACCAAGCTTCCTGAAGGTAGTGTGCGGCATCACATTGACTGCAGCTCCACCATCAACAAACATTTTAGTCAATGGCTTGCCATTGACGTATCCCTTCAAGTATAACGGCCTCATGTGTCGATTCTTGGCCGGTTTGTCGAAAATGGCCTGTTTGGCTAATACCGGTTGCGCCATCAATCCCCCAAGTCGTTCATCATCATTGGCATCCAGAGACGTTTCCTCTGCACAACTTGATTGGCGGGAGCCATAAACTCATTCGTCAAAAAGTATACCATACACGCCGGAGCCGAACGACCCGATCCTTCGGGCTCGTCTTTTGGGCGCCACACTTGTTTCTTCCGGATCCCCGGCCGACTCAATTCTTGGTTCCTCAAGCGCCGAACCTTTCTTTTTTGGCTCTTCCTCAAGCCGGTGCGAGCACCACCGTCCCTCTTGCCGGATGTATTTGTGTTCCTCTTCTTCTTGATCGGCCCATCTCTCGATCGTCTTGCCTCTTCCCGGGGTGATCAATGACCTCAATTATTTTTTGACGCCGATCGTCACTAGGATGTATCCTTCCAATTCTTTCATGGACGGATCGGCGATTGACGATCTCCTCGCCTATATTCAAAGTACTTGTCACCGCGCTCGGGCGTTTCTCAATGTAGGAAGCTTTAAGCCCTCATTCCAACAATGTCTGAAGAATGCGCACCCCCAATGTGCACGCTCTTGTTCCCGCGTGTACTGGTCCAGTTCTTTCCTGCGTGCTTCTTCCTCAAATCTGCACCCCTCCTCCTCGTGTCTCTGCTTCTGGTAGCGTTCTTTCTCTAGCTGACGCTGCCACTTGTTGAGGAGGATGCGCGTAGTAACCCTGGGTTTGGCCATGGATGATTCCCCAACTTCAATATGGCTTCTGAGGACACGAGGGGCTTCTCCATGAACCTGCTCCAGCGTCACCTGCCGTGCTGGATCCACTGCTCCATCTTGTCTTGCTCTAGCTGACGTCAGGACCTTGACCTTTCCTTTCTCCTCGGTGGTCACCACGTTAACGAGAAAAGCTTATCATATTTCGGGGGAAAGGATGGCCATCCGATTTCATTTTATTGTCAAACTTCAAGTGTCCTTCCTGGATAGCCTTTTGGATCCTCATCCCGAAGACCCTACGATCATTGATGGAGTGAGAGTTTCTATCATGGAATCCACAGTAACGTTTCTCTTTAACCCCATCGGGCCGAAGCATAGAATGCCCTTCGGGCAACTTGATTCGGCCTTCCTTTACCAAGAACTCAAAAAGTTTATCAGCCTTGGTGACGTCGAAGTCATATGTGCCCTTGGTCTGCTTGATCCAACGCTGGTTCATAGTCAAAGGTTCCTTGCCCCACATGATTTCAGCGGCAGCCACCTCTTGATCGTCGTCAGAATCCTCCATCTGGTCGGCCCTTTCAAGGAACTGATTATAGATGTCAGTTATGTCGTGATGCTTGTTGAATCTGGTGTCCCTTTTAAACCCATAGGCCTGGTTGCTCATCAGTGACAGCTTTTGAGACAATTGGCCCAGATTGTGAAACTCCATACCAAACAATTTCTCTCGTACGGCCGGCAAAGCATTCCCGCAACGGCCATATCGGCCAACCGATCATCCGGTAGAGTCAATGAGAAGCACATTCCCTTGACCTCCCCGAATCTCCGAGGAACTCCGGAGGCGTCTCATTGTGCCTCTCGTTTTAAAGTGGTCGGGTCGATGAGCTTCTTTTACGTGCTACCACCGAAGTAATGGGCGTGGAACTTTCGCTCCGGCTCCCTCCATGTGCCAACCGACCGGGGAGGCAAGGAAGTAAACCACCGGAACGTCGGGCCCGTCAATGACATGGGAAAATACCTAACCCCGAACGCCTCATCGCCCGAGGCCTCTCCAAGCCGCATCGGATAACGAGCGATGTGCTCCACCGTGCTCGTGTCATCCTACCCGTAAAACTTCGTAAACTCCGTGGGAGGCTTCACCCTTGGCGGCGGGATCACTCGTAATACCACTCCGGAAGGGAGGTGTGTAGGCTGGTCCTTGCATTTTAGGCTTGAGGCTGAATTGATTTTGCATCAGATCGGCCTTCTTCTGAACCAGAATATCATCCTCCTGCACTCCTGCAGCTATGCCGTACCCCGGATTCGGGAGAGCGTCAATGGCTCCATAATCCATGACCTCGCGGTAACCTCCACCGTACAAGTTCTTCTGCAACCTGTTGCTAGCTGGGGCTATCTTGTAAGTGGAAATGGGCGGTACCCCAGAAGAGCCGAACGCTAACTCTCCATATGTAGGCTGATATGGATATGGCTGCTGAACCGGTTGACCTGCATTGCCTTGTGGGGGTGGCTGGACTGGCTGTCCCCCTGCAGCTCGCAGAGGAGGTTGCATCGGCCGACTTCCAGCACTTTGTGGAGGAGGCTGGACTGGCTGGCTCCCGACGCTTTGCGGAGGAGGCCGGATTGGCCGGCTTCGTAATGGTGGTTGAGTTCCTGCTGGTTGAGCAGAGCTGGACTCCCCAATCTCCGCACAAATATCCCTGAGGGGATACTCGACTGAATACTTGTTCCATGCCCGAGCCAAACACGCCCACCATCACCCGCTTGAACATGCCCAAGAAAGCCTTATGATGCCTACCCGAAGACAACTTCCGCAAGCATCCCGAAACGCTTGTATACACTCTTCCTTCTCTTGAAGAGTTGTGGCGTCGATCTCTCCGACAAGTAGAACCCCGGGCATTTCATTTTTGAGATACGGAACGCCGCTTCGTTCTTCTTGAACGACAACAAGCACTTTTGCCGGAACCGATCCGTAGCATCTTTCGACCGTTGTAGTTGCTCCGGAGAAAGGTCTTCAATGGTGATGTCCGGAATGTCACCAATTTCGGGCATCTTGATCTTCAACCGAAGGGTCCCACCGGCGTGCCAAAAAGTGTGTTGACACAAAATCTGCACCCTACTTCAACCACACGGCAAGCCGAACAAGCTAGCTTCACACGCGAAAGGATTCCAAGACGTGCCGGTCAATTTTCCCCGAAAATTAACAAAAGACAAAGTAGTTAAATTCCAAAGCTTGGAACTTGCCGGGTGGTACCAGACAGTTTCATATTTACGACTAGAAAGCCATGTGAGATGACATATAGCTACAGGAAGCTATTTGCCAGCAAACTAGAAACCATTCGGGAACTTTAAAGTGTAAAACAGAACATAGCCGAACGGATGACGCAAGCATGATGAAAGATCGGTCTTTATTTGGATAGAAATTGCACGTGCACAAAGCCATGACCGATCCTTGAGGATAAATAACAATAAACAGTAAATAAAGTAAAGCATGATCATAAATATGTAATAAACAAGCATGCATAGGCCCAAAGCACTAGTCTACCGCATGTCTAGGTACTTTAAAACCCGTCAAGCATGAGGTCAAACAAGTTTATCCACCGCATGATACGACTTGTTTGAGAATCACACCACCATCCATAAATAGATCTATCCACCGCATGATACAATCTAAATATGGAAAGCTAAAAGCACGCGTTGTTTAAAACACAACTTATAAACACGTTTTACTCGTGAAAGCATAACCGAATACGGTGAACAGTACGAATCGGGGTCCATGAAGAAGGAACAAACATCGCCAAAGATGATATATCCATCGATTGAATTAAGAATCTAATCCATTGGATGATTAGCTCTAAGACAACCCAAAAACCTCGCATCTACCGCATGATACTTGGTTCTGTCAAGATTTACACAAAATTGACAAGATTGAACCCACAACATGTAACAACCTAGATTGGTTCGGTTTCGGCTATTTGAGAAACACGTGATCCACGTGCCTTTTGAAGCAAAATACGAAAGTACGGTGTAAGGATCACTACATGAGATAAAGCCGATACAAATCAATCTAAATTGGGCAAAAGAGTGTTACATGAATTTAAACATAAAGTAAAAACTCAAAGCAACACGGGGTAACTTAATAAATCTATTGAATTTTTGCCAAAATCCAATAGAGTCGATAACTAGCTCCAAGCTAGATCTTAGCCCACCGCATGGCTCATGATCTAACAAGAAACCCTCTTCAACCAAGCTTAAATCTACCGCATGATACTAAGCATGGTAACAAGACTACTTGCATCACGATCTAAATCCACCGCATGATACTAGACATGATACAAGGTTGCTGGTACTTACGGAGGTTGACGGATCGATGAACCCTCTCGAAGAACTCGACGACACGACTAGAGGACTCAAGAGTTTGGCGTAAAGCCGGTTTGTATTGAGAATGTTTCGATTACAATTACATACATCCAGGGTCCATATTTATACCATGTCATGGCATGACTCCGGATGGACTACGAGCACAATATTTGATACCTAATTTATCTCTAAGAGTGAATGTTTATCCATCCATTCATCCCTTCCGCTCGGGCCACGTCATCACGCAATCCCGCAAAATCAGCGCAAACAGTCCCCTTGCCGAACGGAAACAAGCTGCCGACCGCGAGCTCCTTTGCCGAATCTTTACGAAGAAACCTTCCTTCTTCGGACGGATTTTTTCACCAAGCCGGGCCCACAAAGCGAGACTCCTTCCCGTACCAAATTTTGGTGTTAACGGACGGACGTCTGCACGTGCTCCAGTCACCCGTTCGCTACGCCTGTGCCGGCTTCGCTTGCCGAATCGCCTCCTCACACCTTCACCCCGACCTGCCACACATAGTCGCCACAGCCGCCAAAGAGAAGGTCTGGCGCCCGTGCGCCATCGAATCACCGCCCTTTGCTCCGCCGTCGCCTGCTTGATTCACTGAATCGCCTCCCTGTTTCCCTTGCTCCGCCGTTGCCCGAATCGCCTTCGCACCGCCCCAAAATGCAACAAACACGAGGTGGGGAATGCAAGAAAAGAATACCCCCGGTGTCGATTTCAAACAAGCCCGCTAAACAGGAAAGAATACCCAAATTCCAGCCGCCCATTAGAAATACAATGGTTTCGCCCAAAAGTGATTGACGTGAACATAAAATCAAGCATTTGAGCTCTAGCAAATCTGTTATATTTATTCCAAAAAGTTGCAGATTTAGTTTTTCTCCTAATAAGGCAAGCATTTAAATCTTTGATATATAATCAATAATTCAATATGTTATGAAAGTAATATCTAAAAACATACATAAATCTTATTACTCTCTCACGAAGTCTCCATCATCTAAGTAAAAAAATCAAAAGTCTCCATCATATTAGATTAGGCCCACGGTTACATTCGTTGCTCACTGGCCCCTCTTTGGAATCTTTTTATAGGGGGTTTGGTGATTCTACCCTTGTTTTGAAGGCTAATGGTGATTTTACCCTCATTTTTTTAACTTTGCGTTTTTACCCTAATTTTTTCCAAATGAAACCTCCTTCTACCCTTAATTTGTAACGCCCTCAGTTTTTTTAATTAATTGACGAAAATAAAACAAAAAAGAAAATAGAGATTAGCCAAGAGACAAAAATACCCCTAAGGCCTTTTCCACGTTGAAGCCGACTGGGTCGCAGATACATCGCGTCGCTCGTTCTTCCCCATGCGCGCGGCTCCTGCGCGGCGGAGGCCTCCTCCCCGTCGAACCTCCCCATTGCGGCCACCTCCCTCCTCCTCCCTCCTCCCCTATGGCCTCCCTCCTCCTCCCCTTCGGCTCTCTTCCGGTGGTGGTGCTCCCAACGGACCAGCAGCTCTACTTCAGCATGGAGACGACCTAGGGTTTCGGGATCCCGACGGCGGCGGTGCCGGTCCTCCGGGCGTCCCGGCGGCGCTACTCTAGGAGGTCGGTAGCCCTCGTAGTCGCCATCCTCATCTTCCTCGTCGTCTTTCACAGCAGGACAGCTAGCATGGGAGAGCCAAGGTATTTTCCCAATCCCTGAGATTACTGAAACGTGTGTTTTAATACAATTGAAATTAGCAGAGACTAGTAGATCTATTAACTTTATTATTGCCTGCTTTGATTTGTAGGATAAATGATAGTAAATTGGAACTTGTTGTTAGCGTGCGTTCCTTTTTCAGCTTGCTACACAATGGTCCAAAAACATGGTTCCAGTGTAGAACTTTGCCAACTAAGGTTGTTGACCTCAATAGTTTTGGGCTGCTACAACTAGTTGGTTTCATTGCGGAGCATTGCTTGTGGGATTCTAAACAGTACATTACATTGTGGCGTGATTTGGAGAATGATGATTCCATGGAAATTAAATCTGATGAAAATCTGTTAGAGTGGTTTCCAGTCAATGTTAAGAGTGGATTAGTATGTATTAATGCTCAGATAAATGATTTTGAGGGGCCATTGCAATTTTCTCCAACAAAGAGGAGGCTTCACCCTATTGAGGAGGGCACTAGTGAGAGAGCCACAAATGATACATCCAATACCCCACCCAAAAGAAAGAAAATATCCACCAAAAAAAAGAGAGCTCCAGCCGTAGATAGTGCTTCTGAGGCTGATGGGGAGGTACTTAGTGATAGCAGCTATGACAGTGACCTAGCTGCATCATATGAATCGGATGATGCTTGGTCTGACTCTGAGACTGAGTTTGATCCTAATGGCGAAGTTTTTGATGAGGAAGATGACTATGATCCTCCCATGTTTTCATATGATGCTGATGATCCATGTATTGATGTAAATACGGTGTTCCCAGATGTGGATCAGTGCAAGTTGGCTGTTACACATCATGCTGTCTTGCATGATCATGCTTTTCATACTGTGCAAAAAGACAAGACAATATTTAGGGCCATATGCAAGAGAGCTGAACAAGGTTGCAAGTGGAATTTTTTTGCAAATACAAGCAAGGCCAAAAAATACATTGGATGCAAGGTAAATGACTATTAGTTTTTGATTGTTGCAAGTGTTCCTATCCTGTGGACTTGTGCCTATTTTGATGACATGTGTCTTTTTGGTTTGCAATGCAGGTGAAGATAAATGGACCAAAGCATACATGTGGTTCATTCAACCAGTGTGGCGACACAATGGCCTCTAATAAATGGGTGGCTGATAGAGTGGTTGATTTGGTGATGGAAGACCCTGATATAGGATCGGCTCTATTGAAGAAACACCTATACAAGAAATATGGAGTAGATGTTCCATATTATAGAGTTGTTAGAGGCAAGGAGAGAGCAGCAGACATGATTCATGGCAAATGGGATGAAAGTTATGATTTATTGCCTACTTATCAAGCAGAACTTCTTAGATCACTACCTGGCAGTGTTGTGGAGCTAGAGACAGAAGAGCACAATGGTAACGTGTGCTTTTTGAGGTTCTTTGTTGCTCTTAAACCATGCATAGATGGCTTCTTACAAGGTTGTAGACCTTATATTGCAATGGATGCAACACACTTGACCGGGAGGGCGAGAGGTCAGTTTGCATCAGCTGTTGCAGTGGATGGTTGTAATAGGTTGTTCCCAGTGGCATATGGAGTGATTGAGAACGAGTCTGAGGAAAGTTGGACTTGGTTTGTCAAAAATGTGAAGAAGGCTATTGGTAGTCCTCCAGGCTTGGTCATAAGCACAGATGCAGGGAAGGGAATAGAATTGGCTGTAGAAGATGTGTATTCTGGAGTAGAGCATAGAGAATGTATGAGGCACTTGTGGAAGAACATGAAGAAAAAATACAATGGTGATCTCTATGGCAAGAATATGTGGTGTTCTGCCAAAAGCTTCACAACATCGAAGTTCGACTACTTCATTGGGAAAATTGAGGAGAAGG
Organism: Cenchrus americanus; assembly: GCA_947561735.1. Lineage (NCBI taxonomy): Eukaryota > Viridiplantae > Streptophyta > Magnoliopsida > Poales > Poaceae > Cenchrus > Cenchrus americanus. The sequence goes on along the minus strand of OX387242.1, from coordinate 36,628,841 downwards.
ATCCTAGTGCTATTGAGTGGTTGGATTAACATCATCCATATGTGTGGACTAGAAGCAAATTCAGTGAAGACTGCAAGGTAGATTACATCAATAACAACCTCTCTGAATCTTTTAATAGTTGGGTGTCAAAAACTAAGGCCTTCCAGATTGTAGAAATGCTTGACCATATTAGACAAATGATCATTGAGATGTTTGTTAAGAGGGCTAAGATTGGCACTAAAATGTCAGGCACTATAATCCCAACTATTATTAATGATTTGAATGCTGCAACAAAAGCTATCAAGGAACATGAGGTTCTAATATGTGGGCCTGCTAAAGCTGAAGTTACTGTGAATGGATTTAGAAATGCAGTCAACTTGGAGGAAAAGACTTGTAGTTGTCGGGCTTGGCAAGTTACTGGAAAACCATGTAGCCATGCTTTGGCTTTCATTGCAAAAGTCAGTAGGGAGGTAAAGATGGATGAATTTGTCCATGAATACTTCTCGGTTGATAGGTACAGAAAGGCATATGCACCTAAATTTAATCCAATGACATCCAAAGATCAATGGCCTCATGTTGACTTAGGTTACAAAATCAAGAAACCCAAATTGAGAAGGAAGCCTGGAAGGCCAAGAAAATCTAGGTTCAAGTCATTTGATGAAGTTGGCATTAGCAAGAAAAGGAAGGTGAGTTCTGAATGCAATGAACTAGGCCATACAGCCAAGACTTGCCAAGGAGGTCCTACAGCTAGTCAAAAGAGAATGCGGTCAACACCACAACCCGAATCAGGACAAGGAAGCAACGACCCAATGTGAGTCATACATACTTGCTGCCCAATGCCATTTATTTAGCAGAATTATTCATTATAATATGTACTAACACCTCTTGGAATTTAAATGTAGTGCTAGTGCAGGTGCTAGTGCTAATGCAAGTGGTACTTGGAAGGGGAAGAGGAAGGGGAAGAAGGGGAAGGGGAATAGGGTCGGGGAGAGGACAACAATGAGGCAATGTATGTGATTGAAGGCTGCTGTTCATTACTATTTTCTCTAGCAAATATTAGTGTTCCCATATATATTTACTTGCTTTATGTCCAATTCTATTTATTTACCTTAATTATTGATCATATCCTATACTAACACCTCTTAGAACATAAATGTAGTGCTAATGCAAGTGGTACTGGAAGGGGAAGAGGAAGGGGAAGAAGGGGAAGGGGAAGAGGAATGGGGTCAGGAGATGACAACAAGAAGCAAGTGCTTCAGGAAGTGCAAATTCTTCAAGGAGGACAACAACGAGGCATAGACAAGCAACTTCTGGAAGGCTGGCTACTTTGTTGGGTTTCAATACTTGATATGTAGCTTGCTATTAGGCAACTAAAAAACCCAGCCCTAGTTCCTACTTTTGCATGACATGTCATTTAGACATATATACTTGATATGTGTCTCTATGTTAGCATGTAACATGGTACTATGATGATATCCTTCTATGTTGACATGTAATATGGTACTGTGATGGCATAATATATGGATCTAGTTCATTGACGCTGGTTAAATATGTGGATTATTTTGCTGTGTTATATTGAGTTCTAATTATGTGGATTGTGAGTTGAAATGCTGTCAAAATTTATTAAAAAAATCTTTATACAAAATTTTAGCCTGGTATAAAACAGGGGTAAAAACACAAATCAAACAATAAAACTAGGGTAAAAACGGATGGACAGAGTTGTCCTTTTTAACAACGTTAGATGTACTTAACAGAACAGGGGTATACTCTCCCTTCGTTTTGAAAAAACGAGGGTAAAAACACAAAGTTAAATATATATAATATATAATATAGGACTGCGCTATTTGGTACCCAGGGTACCGAATAGTTATTCAGCGCCCGAGGCACCTCAGACGCCCGGCCTGGTGCTCGCTTCCCCCGCGCGACCGAGCGCATGGCGGTTAGTTGCAGGCGCCCCCGGTTCGAATTCCACCTAGCGCATGCGGCATCGTCTGTCGGTTTATATTGTTTTATTTCTACATGTGTGCCTGCAGATGCATGTTGGTTTTTTTATTCGCGCATGTGGACATGACTTGCATGCTGTCAGCAGTTGCACGAACCACCGATTTACGTTTTTCAACATCCACCGTTGGGTCGCATCATACGAGTATCGGTGGTTTATTTCAAGAATAATTTAGAATTTTAGTCGGAACAAGTATGTGACATGAGGTCCATGTAATTTTATTTCTTCTCCACAAAATACAGTACAGTAAGCATTCATGTCCAGACACACAAGCAATTGTTGCGTCAACCAAAATCTCTGTTGACGATCCAACTATACTTAATATTTTCATTTGTTGTTTCGACAATGCGACGTCATTTAGTGCTAGCTGAACACAATGATTTTATATCTGCCACTTCATCTTAGTCGTGGTCTTAAGAGACCACTTTGGCATTTGAGATTTTTTTTTTGCATGGCAAATGGTTTATCATCTACTCTTTGGTAGTACTAGTAATTAAATAATGACATCAATGCATAAAACTTCATTATCTCGCAAGTTACAAACATAATTTGAGCTTCGGGCGGGCATGACCACAATGAGGAGGAGGTTGTGCTTGAAACGGCATGCCGAAAAGAACAAAGATGGTGTTAGACCTAGTAGCAAAGCTCGGGAAGCTCTTTGCAAGACGGGCATTGATGATGAGCGACGAATTGGATATCCGGATGAGCCTAAATAAATCTTAAATAAAAAGACCGGTAAAAACTTCGTAAGAAATTAACGTTCTCCCCCGATTCTGCTCCCCCACGTCTTTCTCATTTCGCATGCTTTCGTGGTCCTCGACAAAAGCGTGGAATATACTTGTGTAATAATAGCATTAAAAGATACAAAAGCACAAAATCTAGACGGGCTCACAATCCATTCTCCGGATAAAATAAATATTATACATATGACAGAGCCCCATATCAACAAATAACATCAAAATTTGTACGAAGTATAGACATGTAGATGGAATGCGTAGCAGATCAATATAGTGCAACGGTATCTTGCTAGATGAAAATGCGGTAGTGGACAATATATTGCTAGTTGCAAATTTTGCACGGAATTTCGGATGCACGTACTGGTGTTGGAGAAGATTGTAAGGAAAATACCTCACCAATATTGCAACTAGAATGGCACCAAAATGCTCATACACAGAGGTCAAAGGATTGCAATAATTTATGTAAACTGCAGAAACCATCCACAGTAATATTCACATCTAGTTGATAGTCCAATCAAAATTAGTTCTTAAATGCACATTTGTACAAACCTGCATGAAATCATTAGTAATGATGGAATGAGGTCACAACTGTCTCACTAGCAAACACAAGCATGCCTGGAGGTAAACTAGGCGGATAAATCAAGCGATCCCAGTTCAAGTACTAATGTGATTTTAAATCATCCACGTAGCAATTTTAATTTCCTACGTTGCTATCAAACTAAAGAGTAATAGTCTATAATCGGAAGTCCCAGTTCAAGTACTAATGTGATTTTAAATCATCCACAGTGCTCCCTCCGTCCCAAAAGAATGTCATTCTAGAAATTTTAGGACAGATTATTAAGGAGGTGAAATGACCTTGATTGCCCCTATTTATTTGCCATATTAGGTGCTACTTGATTGTTGCATGCCTAAAACGTCATTCTTTTTGGGACGGAGGGAGTAGCAGTTTTAATTTCCTATTGTTGCTATCAAACTATAGTCTATAATTGGAAGGTAAAGGACACACTATTTAACTGTTGAACCTTTGTAGAACTAAAGGTGAAGCTGATTAATTGTGGACCGGATTATTGATCCATCAAAACACATAGCTAATCTAGTCGCACCAATACGTCGGAAAATAGTACCTAAACCTGAAGTTCAATTTTGCTAATGTAAAGATGGAGATAACATTTTTTTCAAGTACGGGGAAACATAAAATAAGAGAGCCCCGGTTACGGCAAATTACGTTATTATTCTAATTTACAATGATATTTAACATATCCATCCGTATTATTCTACACACTATCGGAATCATTGATATAAAAATATAGTATCATTATGCATCCGAAAAATTTGAATAAAAGTAGTTTCGATGAATGAAACCTTATCGATTCGGTTTACATCTCTCGAAAATGAACATCTAGAATACCCGAATTACGAACGGATACGCATCTTCACCATTCACAAATAAAACTCAACAATCCGTGTAAAAAATGAACATGGTAATAATACTTCAAAGAACTTGAAGTCCCGGTTGATTCGTTGAGTACACATACATATCGTTGCTGACCTCCACAATGCGGTGGCTAGAGAGCACCCGGTTGAGAACTCTGGCGGAACTTCATCTCGAGGGAGAAATATTTGATTCCGGGGGTGCCAACTTGCCTAAAACAGCTGCTTGTCATATATTTCGCGGAGAAAAAAACAGAAATCTTGAATGTGTCACTCCATTAGGGATGGGAGCTAACACCGAAGCTCTGTTCATGGAGGCGGGCGAGTTACGGTTGGGAAAGCTAAGGCTGGACGTTGCGTGGAGTTGGGGAGCCACCGTCGTGCCCCGTGGCGGATCGGCATCACAAATCCCATCAACCATGACGGCACGCCCGTAGTCCGCCCGCCATGTATCCGCATCGAGCCATCGCGGGAGCGAGGGCACCTTGGAATCTTGGATCCGCATGGCCGGCGGAGGGGCGACCACCGAGCCCGGGTGAAAACGGGGGGAGGGGTAGCCACCGCACCACCACTGTTGGGAGTACGTATGGGCTGTCGCCTCCTTCGTCCCTTTGCTCCGGTGGGAGATCTCACCGGAGTTGGAGCCGGGCTTCGATCACCACCCCAATTGGGTCCGGAACTCGGGGCAATAGGAGTAGAATGGCGAGTGGAGTCCAACGCGAGGAAACGGGATGGCCGACGGTGAGGCGAGCGGGTCGTGGGCCGACGGCGAGGCGAGCGGGTCGCGGGCCGACGGCGATCCGGCTCTAGCGAGCGGTGGGGGCGGCGGGGACGGGGGCGGATGGCGAGTGGGGGTGATAACCGACGGCGGACCCACAATGTAATTAATTAATTTGGTTATATCCGATACGGGGACCGGAGAAAACCAACGCGAGGCGGGGGCGAGCCGATCTTGCGAGATCGACTCGGGTAGTGAATACACTTATTCCGTACCAAAGGGTACTATATAATATACTCAATATAATATATATATATATATGGTCATTTTTCAAAAATATACAACGGTGCAACAGTGGCGGTTGGAGACTATTTTTGTCAATCTTGAGATCCGTTGTATATTTTTGAAAAAATCGCCGAAAAATATATTTTTAAAAAAAAATCCTTTTAAAAAACTCCCCTCTTTGTCTGGATTTATTTCCCTGTGTTTGTTCATTGTCTTAAATGCAATTCATCGTATTTGCCGCTCCTTTGTCACTGGGGCCATATGTACGGAGGAAGTATAACATTAAACTAACCAAATTTTAGGCATTTATGGTCAAAGGAAAAAACATTTAACTTTGGGTCAAAGGTAAATTAATTGTTACCAGAGCCTCAGTAGCACCTCAAGCCTTAACTTCGACTCCTCGTGGGAACAAATTTCCTAGGATTTAGCAGCGTCTTGTGCTTTCAGTGGTAGACGACATTCCCATCAACAACAAGACGTCTGTGTGACTTTGTCAATCTTGAGGATGTGTCGGTCCAATCTTCAAAAATACTTCCATGGGTAGGATTTGCGTGTGTGCATTCATAAGGCCAGTCTCAGTGGCAGCAGGGGCGGAGCTATGTTGGGGCGAGCTGGGGCGGCCGCCCCAGCTAAATTTAGGAGTGCACAAGTATATATGCTTCTTCTCCGGTGAGGTTTTGAGCTCTGACGGTCGGGAATCGACAACAGCTATGGCGGCGGTCGTCGGACGTCTGTTTTTCCGACGGAGGAAGACGAAGGAGCGAACCATCGGACAACTGGGCCTTATGCTAATTTTGTCCCACTGCTGGCCGAACTGCAGGCAATGGCCCACTGCTGAACATGCAACATTGACCCACACCACACACAGCAACAGCCAACAGGCCAGCAGCCACAGCAAAAAAATTCCCCTTCAGCCACGGCGCGGCGTAACCGCGCAAGCGCAACGCTGCAACCCTAGGTCGCCGGCGTGCGGCGGCCGTCAGGCGTCAGCGATGGACGGTGGCTTCAGGAAACGGCGTGCGGCCACTCTGGGCTGTGGCGGCAGCTCATGGAGGAGCCGGACGTCGGGATTGTACCGTCGCCGGCCACTACCCAGGCTGGGCATGGCCGCGGCGGGCGGGGCTCTGGTGTTGGTCACGGAATCGGAGCGTCTCTGACTTCGGCCGAAACGAGGCAAGTGGCGAGGGCGGCTGTGATGGGAGTTGACCGAGAGAGAGGGAGTGGCAAGCCGGTGCTCAAGAACCCCATCGGCTAATTGATGTCTTTCTCCAATTTACATGTATCAGGTTCATCTATTTCTTATTTCTATTTTTGGAATTTACCATGTATGGTGCATTGGTGCAAAAACTATCAATTTACGGCTGTTCGGTTGGTGGTGGCGATGGGCTGGTGTCTTTGGTTTGTTCTTAGAGAAGAGTCTTCTGGCTGGTTCTTTGGTGGTGGTTTGTTGTGAGAGAAAAAATCTTCTTGGTTGGTGGCCGATAAGCCAAGCGAAAGGGGCGTTATTCTTCAAATTTTAGGTATTATATCAAATTCTCAACTTGGCATGAAAATTATATGATTGCAATATATGGATGCATTAATACGATCGGAATTGCAACAGTGGCGAAGCCATTATTCGCCCCTGATTGCAATGTTCTTGATTTCGATTTAGTCGGTCATTAGAAGTTCGCCCCAGCTCAATTTTTTTCCTGGCTACGCCACTGAGTGGCAGGATCATCGACATTTAATAGACTGCCACATATGCATTTTTGATGACATGGCACCAAATAAATGAAAAAAGAGAAGATCTCAGGGCCATGGTGATGACCCTAGGTCGACACAGGTACCAATGCTCACGACCTTCCACTGAGAGCCCATGACCCTGCATTTGACCACAACACATGCAGGTTTAAATGCTTCGTTCTATCTATGAAATTGTGCCCATGACCCTGTGCATTGAGAGAGAGGGTCATCATGCTGAAAAACTGATGTGGCAAACTTGGTAACTGTGCTTGTGACCCTGTCACTGAGATTGGTCTAAGGGTGATTGTGCGTGCATTGTGAGTATCTTCGTTGTAATGCGTAATTTTTTAAAAAAAAACATCACTGAGGTGTTGAGCTATTTTTATTTCCGGTTCGTTATTGCATTGGTAAACACGGCAGTACACAGAAAATCGAAATCCTACGATCATGGATGCAAATAATCAAAAGCGAAGGTTGTGGGTGTTGCCTGCATAGTGCATAGGGCTCCTAGGCCTAGGTGCTAGCTCCTGCTGGCGAAGTTGAAGTTGCCGCAGCTGGTCTGCTTCCCCAAGAGCAGGCTGCTGAACCCGAGCGTCTCCTTCTCCAGATCGAACAGCATCAGGATTTCCTCAATCTGGTAGCCCCCAAGGATGACCGCCGGCGACTCGGGCACCGCCGCCTGCTCGGCCCCCATTTCCAGGAACGCCAGGCACAGCGTCTGGTCATCCACCTGCACCATCGAGCTGCCGCCGACGATCGTCCAGTTCCGGCCGCCGTCGAGCATGAGGTCGATGTTGGCGACGCTGGGGCCGATCCGGATGATGGAGAAGGCGTGCTTGTCGTAGCACAACCGGAACGGCGCGACGGGGTCCGGGCGGCGCGGCGGGGTGGTGACCGCGCCGAACGCGTCGACCAGCGCGTTGTAGATGTCGGAGCGCAGCGTCGTGTAGGGCGTGGTGGTGCTGAGCACGACGCCGCCCGTGCCGCGGTGGGCGTCGAGGTGGAACGCGCCCCGCGGCACGCGCAGCCGCGCCTGGTTGACGGCGATCCCGTGGACGCGGAGGTAGTAGGCGCCGTTGTTCCTGGGGTTCCTGAGGAGCGGCACCGCCGGGTCCCTGCGCAAGTCGTCGGCCAAGTCGTTGTTTACCCACGGCGGGAGGTGGAACGGCCCGCCGCCGAATATGGCCACCCCGGTCTGCCAAGCGAGGCAGATGGCAAACTGCCTGGGCACCTTGAGCCTGGCCGCGACCTGGGACGGCAGCGCGAGCGGCAGCCTGGATAACCCCGCGACGCCGGCGGCGGCCGAGGACCCGAACCCGCCGCCGCTCGGCGCGCACGCCTCGTAGGCGGTGAAGGAGACTGGGAAGAGTGGGTTCTTGCCGTCGGTGGCGTTCGCGAACAGCGCCACCTTGGTGACGGTCCCGGCGCCGCACTGGCCGCTCGCCGGGTTGTACGGGTACGCGGTGCAGGTGCACCGCGCGTTGCCGTTGGGGGGCTGTGGCTGGCCATTATTGCCGCAGCCGGCCGGATGGCTCCGGCTGGCGATCTTGCAGACGCTGCCTTCGCACGGGATAGCAGGCTGCGACGGCTGGCACTCGGACCATACCAGCGGGCCGGCGAGGTCGAGGAGCAGATGCTCGCCGTTCTTGATGGGGATGGTGTAGAGTTTGGTGTAGGGGTCCTTGTTGATGGGCGTTACGATGGGCATGGACGATGCGGCTGCTGTGCCCGGTAGCAGCAGCTGGAGCGAGAGCACGAGCAGCGGGAGGAGCACAGCTGAAGGCGCCATGGTCTGAGTAAGCTAGCAGTGAGTGTGAGCTGATCGTTGTTGTGGGCGCGCGCTCGCTCGCTTATTAACTTGGAGTCGACAGCAGGGTGCCGTTACGGGGACGCTGGCGTGCATCGTGAATTGGAGTCGACCACGTCGCGCGTGCCAGGAACGTGTCGGTTAACCTTGAGCTTAACTTTCATGCTTCGACTGTGCCCAGGCCGCAAAGCATTGACCATCAGGCCGGGTCACGTGAGTATGGGGGCTTTCAACACACGCTGGCAATGCCAACACGTGCATCGGTGCGTGTACGTGGAGGATGCGCGCTGCCAACGATGTCAGCGTCATGCCTTGGTCTCAATACTTAAAAAAAAAGTCAACAGATGTGACGCGGCATTAGTGACGCGAAAAAAACGCGTCACTAGTTCCCTATTAGTGACGTGGTTTGTAGAAAAACATCACTAACACATTCGATTTGTAGAAAAGCATCACTAACATATTCGATTAGACAGATAAGACAAGTGCGATATAATATATTAGTGACGGAAGATTGGTTAGTACCTTGTCTTTTCTGTCGCAGGCAGGAAGATAAATAGAAAACATTGTCTTTGGCGACGCTGAGACATCAATAACAAGAAGCCTCCTCAAGCTGCATGGGAATTAGTCACTTTGCCCAAATCAGAGGGAGGAATGGGGGTGCTTAATCTTTGTTAGCAGCAGGGTAGTGGGGATACAAGAGAATTGGACCAGAGGAAGGCAGCCAGAGGCAGACCCACCCATGCAGTAGGGTGGGGCAGCTGCCCCAACTACCACCGGAGTAAATCCTCAACCCCCATGGAGTATTCAGGTCGCTGGAGCAGCAGTTTTGGTCGTTCCAGGCGAGCAGCGGCGGCGGCGTCCTGCATCCTTGCCAGAGGAGGAAGAAGGGAAAACAACAAAGGGTTGTCGTGGGCCAGCCAGCAAACTCAAATGGAGAGGCCCATCAATACATCATTGACCAGCCCACATGGCCACATCTACCGGCCCAACACACACCAGACACCACGATCCACAGCAGGCACCAAACCCCTCGGCCCCCACACGCCGCACGGCGGCACGGCTGCATCGTGACTAGGGATGGCAATGGATACCGAAACCCGAGTACCCGATGGGTTTTACCCGATAAAGACGCGGGTATGGAACGAATTTTATACCCATAGGTACGTTGTTGGGTGAAATTCTCTACCCATCGGGTATGGCGGGTACGGGTGTGGAATAGTAGTACCCATACCCGCATACCCGTGGGTAAGAAATGCCCGTAAAAATGAGTAGGCGACCTAAGTAATTTAGCCCATATAGCCCATGAAATTTGGCCCAAACACTCTTAGTATATATATTGTCGAACCATCTAGAAACCCTAGTACCACCATTAATTTGTAATATGTACTATGTGATGTAAAGCGAGATACGGAGGGCTGAACTTGTGATGTGGGCGGGGTGTGCAAGTGGCCTGGTGCTACTATATTAATTTGTAATATTTGTTTGTGCTCGAAACTTGGAACTGTGGTTGAACCTGACAAGTTGTGGAAGGCTAGAAGCCTGGCGGTGGTGTACTACCTACTATTAATGCATTTGCTGAAACTTATTGTATTTAACTTGCTTAAAGTTGTTATATTCTTGCATGTGAAGGGGGTTGAACTGTTGTACTGGCGGGTATGGAATACCTGTCGGGTAAGGATTACCCGTCGGGTGCGGGTATGGAATGATTTCCATACCCGTTTGCTTTAGTGGGTAACCCAATTGAATAGGTTTTGACCTGGTGGGTGCGGGCATGGGTGGTCAGTACCCATCGGGTACGTACCCGTTGCCATCTTGAATCGTGACTCCTCGCAGTGCCGATTGCCGAGCGCCCAAGCTGCCGAACCCTAGGTCCCAGCGGCTAGCACAGCCGCTTGCCACGCCGCCCGCCATTCCTGCTCTTGCGCGTTGCGCTCCTATCCTGCTGCTGCTTAGAGCCGGGAGGGGCAGAGGCGCAGAGTCGCGGAGGGCTATGGAGGAGGGGACTAGAGATGAGCCAAGCGGCGCCGACGAAAATGGCGCCGTCGTCGGGCGTGGCCATGGAAGGGGAGCGGCACTGGCACCTCGTGATGCTGAAGAGAGGAGCGTACTGGTCGGCGTTGGCATTGGGCGAGGGCAAGGCGCCCCAAATCGCTCTTGTCTTCCAATTGGCAAGAAGAAATTGATATCAAGAGGTAAATTTGGACCTCTATTTCAATTGATGAATTATAACTCTTGGAGGCTTAGTAAAGGGTTTATTCATGTGCTCATTTTATGTATGTAGATTTGAGAGCTTCTTTCCGAATTTAACTGTTGGCTCTGGTTCTGGTTCCTCTCGGCATCCAAGTACTAGGGCAAGTGTAGCCAATGAATCTGAAGTTGTGGACTGTGGCGTCCAAGAGCAGGTTCAATCTATGGTTGTTGATGCAGAAGAAGCATTGCCTGAGGTAGGGACATAACAAGCAGTACCAAATGGTGAAGAAGAAGAGAATGGAGGTATTGGTCTTATAATGACATTTGATCCAAATGTCCATATTATTTCTGATCCAGGACTTCGATTACCAATTGCTAGATTCCATCCTAACATTAGAGATGTTGTTAAGAGGGCTTATTTGGTAAGGGGTCCGACTCAACTTAGAGGACATACATTTCCTCGCGAAAATTATGGAGGCTTTAAAGCAGCATGGTTTGACGATTATGATTAGCTAGAATATAGTGTGTCAAAGAATGCTGCATATTGCTTTTATTGCTTTCTTTTTAGAATTGAAGCCGAGCATGAAAAGTTTGGTCATGAAGTTTTTAGCAAGACTGGTATAGCAATTGGAAAAACACAGCAAATAGAGGGCTCCCGGATCATTGCCAGGCTATTTACGGTTGCCATAACAAAGCTAGGAAGTGTGCTGATGACTTTAATTTAAAAATCAAAGGGCAAGTGTGTCACGAAGGATTGAAAGCAATACTATACATGCTTAATATCAATATGATGTTCGTTTGACTAGAGCAGTAGGTATTGCTAGATTTCTCATGTGCCAAGGTCTTTCATTCCATGGACACAATGAATCAGAAACTTCCTTAAACAAAGGCAATTTCTTAGAGATGATTGCTTGGCATAACGCAAGGAACCCTAAGGTGAAAGAGGCATTTGACTATTTATGTCCAAAAAATGCCCGCACAACAGGCCCCAAAATTCAAAAGGATGTTACAAAAAGTTGTGAAATTGAAATCAGCAAAGTGACAAAGGAGGAAATTGGGGATAATCTTTTTTCTGTTCTCATTGATGAATCTCGAGATGTCTCAATAGCAGAGCAAATGGCTGTTATTGTGAGGTTAGTACTATATGGCCGTTTTGCATATTTGTGTTATACTAGTTTGTTTTTGTTAATACTTTCATTTCTTTGCAAATTTGTGTTATACTAATTTGTTTATTGCTAATACTTTCATTTTTTTGCAAATTTGTGTTATACTAGTTTGTTTATTGCTAATACTTTCATTTTCTTCTAGATTTGTGAACAAACAAGGAATGGTCGTGGAAAGGTTCTTGGGTTTGAAACATGTTGAGGACACAACCTCAAAATCACTAAAGATGTCTTTGCTTCAAATGCTTGCCAAGTATGGAATATCTGTTGGTAGACTACGGGGACAAGGATACGATGGAGCATCAAACATGAGAGGTGAATTCAATGGTCTACAAAAACTAATCCATGATGAGAATCCATATGCTTTTTATGTTCATTGCTTTGCACACCAGTTGCAACTAGTCATTGTTTCTATGACATCTAGTTGTTCATCCTTTGATGATTTCTTCAACTATGTGAACCTAGTTGTGACTAGTGCAAGTTCATCATGTAAAAGAAAAGATAAGCTAATTGCAAATCACCATGAAGGAATTTTGCAAAGATTGGAAAGTGGTGAAATCTTTTCAGGAAAAGGGAAGCATCAGAGTACAAATTTGGTTAGACCTGGGGAAACAAGATGGGGTTCTCATTTAACAACATTAGCTCGTATTGAGTCAATGTGGAATTCTGTTGTCAAGGTGTTGTCAATGGTTCATGAGGATGAGCGTAACACTACTCGAGCAGGTGGTTTGGTGCGCAAAATGGAGAGCTTCTCTTTTGTTTTGAATATGAAGTTTATGTTGAAAGTGCTTCGAATTACTAATGAGTTGTCTCTCTTGCTGCAAAGGAAGGATCAAAATATTGTCCGGGCCATGTCATTGCTTATTGATGTGGGAACATGACTGGTCACTTTGAGAAATGAGGGCTGGAAGCCATTACTTGATGAAGTCATATCATTTTGCAATGACAAGAAATTCCAGTGCAAACATGGATGCGGCAATACCTAGATGGGGTCGGTCAAGGCTCGATGGTAACTTAATCACTCAATAACATCATTATTGTGTTGATACCTTTTTTGGCTCATCTTGATGCTCCTCTTCAATGAGGTATCATCAGAGTTGCTTGTTTCCTTCGCTTGCCTTGATCCAAGGGATTCTTTTGCTAAGTTTGATATAGAAAAGAATGCTCGATTGACTGAAATATATGATCAAGATTTCTCTGTTTCGGACCATTCTAATATAAGAGATCAACTTTAGACTTTTGTCTTGCATATGCGGAGAGTTGATTTATTCAAAGATTGTCATGATTTTGCTAGTTTGGCTATGAAAATGGTTAAAATGAAAGGGATGTTATGTTTTCAATTGTCTTTCGACTTATTGAGTTAGCATTGATTCTACCATTAGCAACAACATCTGTTGAAAGAGCATTTTCGACTATGAATATAATCAAGACAGTTTTGCAGAATAGAATTAATGATGAGTGGCTTAATAGTCTGATATTGTGCTACATTGAGAAGGAAATTTTTAGAGGCATTGATGCAGATGAAATCAAGAAGACATTTCAACATATCAAGAATCGACGTATAGACTTGCCTAGGCCACCTATAAATCCTAGACATAATTAGTTCTTGTAATCTGGTATTAGTAGAATATGTGTTGAAAATTACGTTATGACATCTTAAACCATCATATATGTGTCATTTTGTATGGCATGCATTTTTTCAAGAAGTGTATCTGTCCGTTACAATATTGATGATCCCCTCTCTCGATGGAACACTATAGAATATTTTATCTTTATACTTTTTCGAATTTGTAAAACATACATCTCTCTCAACAATTTTCAAAACTATACCACCACCGTTGTTTGTGGGGGTTGAAGGTGTCACGAGCTCATCCCCTTCCCCGGCACTTCCCCTCCCCAACAGAGCCTGCACGACCGGCGAGGAGCTTACATGCGCAGTCAGTGGTGGGCCCTGCGTGACACACGACGGATCTCTCGGCAGGACTCTCTCCCTTCTGTTCTCGAATCTGAGGTGGTGAGGTGGAAGGCACGAGGTTGCGACAGCGGCTACGCAAGCAAGGTGGACTTGGCGTCACGTGCCAGCAACGGCGGTGGGCCGGTGTGGGGGCAGGACAGTCATGGCACCACGACGACACATGCCTCTCTGGCGTCTGCAGCTTGTTATCAGAGGTGTTGCAGGCGCCGCAGCTCATTGCCACCTGCTATGCCTCGCCTCATTCTCCCCACGGCCTGATCCGACGCGGGCAGCGGCAGCGACGATGGCCGATGCTCCCCGAAGCTCCATTACTCTTTTCCGAGCATGGGCACGATGACGACCGATGTAACGACCTGCCTCCCTAAGGCCGGGCCTGCCTACACCTGGCAGCTCTCTAGGACCTCAAGAATATCCCGATAGACCAACACATGTCTTTTCTGCGCACTTTGTCCTCACTCATGCGCACCCGGGAAGGACTTCTCGGTTGGTCATCCATCGCTCCAAACCAAGCATGCTTAACTTTGGAGTTCTTTCGAGATGGGCTTCCGAAAAAGAACTTGCAACTTGTTGGTATGAGTATCCTTAACAATCCTATTAAGTCTTGGACCAGGATGTCACAAACACCCCCTCAGAAGATCGACGACCTTTGTCGATGAACCCCAAGCGAGGAACATTCTCTCTTGGCCACATCCATGGATCTAGTGCCAGCGCATGTGCCATGCTGTGTGACCACTCAAGGCCCACACCAGGCATGCACACCATGCCTGCGCAACTGCGACCACACGTGCCCGTGAAACCGCGAGAATCGGCTCTTATACCAATTGTAACGACTCGCCTCCCCGAGGTCGGGCCTGGCTACGCTTGGAAGCTCTCTAGGATCTCAAGAACATCCCCACAGATCAAGACATGTCTTTTCTGTGCACTTTGTCCTCACTCATGTGCACCCGAGGACTTCTCGGTCGGTCACCCATCGCTCCAAGCCAAGCACGCTTAACTTTTGTTAGGGACAGCCCTGAGGGTCCCCTGAAAAACCGGGGGAATCCAGCTTAAAACCTGCAAAAAAACAAAACAAAACACACCTCTAACCTAAGCACACACACACGGCGCAGCCCACGCTGCGGTGGCCCCCGCGGCCCGGCAGAGAGGCCCAATCAAGCGCCCTCTCGAGCGGGCTCCGCCTCGCTCGAGGGCTCACGCCCCCCTCGAGCGGGTTCCGCCTCGCTCGAGGGCTCATGCCCCCCTCGAGCGGGTTCCGCCTCGCTCGAGGGCTCATGCCCCCCTCGAGCGGGTTCCGCCTCGCTCGAGGCTCCCTCACGAGCGCACCTGCTCCTGCACGCGGGTACGAGCATTTAATGCTCGACACGGGCGAGTTGCGCCATCACGCGCACGGGAATCACGCCCCGGCGGCTGTTCGGCCAACTCCCTAGGGGAAGCCCATACCCCGCCACGCGTGGGGACCGTGCGGCGAGGGCGGTGTCGGCTCGGTGACACCGTGCCGCCCACTCTGTACGGCTAACGCGCCGCGCCCCTCGAAGGGGGGCCGGTAGCACCCTCGAACCCTCCTCTCGTGACTGCGGGGGTCGGACCGTGACGTCAGGCCGGCGGGAGTGCCATCCCCGTCGCTGTCAGTCCTGTGCGGCCATCCCCGCCCCTGTAGCACCACGTCGTGCACTGCTGCAACCACTCCAACGCTGTTGAGCACGCGAGGACGGGACGCCGCCACGCCTGCCACTGTACCCCGTACGGATCACCATCATGGCTTCCTCGAAGGCACCACATGCGGGACCTCGTGCGCGAGCTTGGGCGCAGCCCGCCGGTCGACTCGAACGAGCTGTTCAACATCGTCACCAGCTTCGCCTCAGGTGAAGAGGCGGTGGGAGCGGCAAGAAGAGCAAGCGCGCGGACGACACGCCCGCGGAGGGCAGCAAGTCCAAGGAGCTCCGCCAGAAGAACAAGTGGGGCAAGAAGGGAAAGAAGCCGCGCTGCGAGGCGCGTGAGCAGGGACGCGACGACGACAACGGCGAAGCTCTTGCTGTTGACCCGGCTCGACGGGGCCCTCGACTGGCCCCTCGAGGCTCGGGAGTGTTCGACGACATGCTGAAGAAGCCATGTCCCTAGCACAAGACACCGGTCAACCACACCCTCGAGCAGTGCGACATGCTCAAGCGGTTCTACGGCCACGCCGCCGCGAAGGACGACGAGGCCAAGAAGGACGGGGGTGATGGCGACGCCGGCGGTTTCCCCGCCGTGGAGAACGTCTTCCTCATCTTCGTAGGGCCTACCATCGACATGTCCAGCCGCCAGCGCAAGTGGGAGCGGCACCAGGTTCTCGCCGCAGAGAAAGCGCCTCCCTCCTTCCTCGACTGGTCGGAGGACGCCATCACGTTCAGCCGCGAGGATCACCCGAACCGCATCCCCAACCCGGGTCAGTAACCACTGGTGGTCGACCCAGTCATCGGGAGCGCGCGGTTCTCGAAGGTCTTGATGGATGGAGGCAGCAGCCTCAACATCCTCTACGCGCACACGCTGCGCCTGCTGGGGATCGGGTTGGACCGGTTGCGGCCGAGCACGACGCCGTTCCATGGCGTCGCGCGGGCAAGCGTGTCCGGCCCCTTGGGCGGGATCGACTGCTCGTGCGGTTCGGCACGCCGGACAACTACCGCAAGGAGACGCTCACATTCGAGGTGGTGGGGTTCGGGGGCGCGTACCACGCCATACTCGGGCGGCCTGCTACGCCAAGTTCATGGCGGTCCCCAACTACACCTACCTCAAGATGAAGATGTCGGGGCCCAACGGTGTCATCACCGTGGGCTCATCCATCGAGCGCGCCTTCGATCGCGACGTCGAGTGCGTGGAACACGTCGAGGCCACGGCGCCGGGACGAAGCGGTGGCCAACATGGAGAAGATGGTCAACGAAGACCTCAACTCCACCACCAAGCATGCCGACGACTTCGAGGGCTGGCCGAGCGGACCAAGGAGGTGCCCCTCGACCCTGCTGTCCCCGAGGGCAAGGCGTTGAGGGTCAGTTCTACCCTCAACCCGAAATAGGAAGTGGTGCTCGTCGACTTTCTCGCGCCAACGCCGACATCTTCGCGTGGAGCCCCTCGGACATGCCAGGCATCCCGAGGGAGGTCGCCGAGCACTCCCTTGACACCCTACCACACTCCCGCGCCGTGCGACGCAACGGGCCGCGCCGCTTGACGAGGAGCGGCGCCGGGCAATCGGTGCGGAGGCTGCGGAAGCTCCTCGAGGCTGGGTTCATCAAGGAAGTGTTCCACCCGACTTGGCCGGCTAATCTGTATTAGTGAAGAAAAAAACGGGAAGTGGCGGATGTGTGTAGACTACACTAGTCTTAATAAAGCATGTCCTAAAGTTCCTTTTCCTTTGCCGCGTATCGATCAGATTGTTGATTCGACCGCCGGGTGTGAACTGCTCTGTTTTCTTGATGCCTATTCCGGGTACCACCAAATAAAGAAGAAGGAGTCTGACCAACTCGCAACTTCATTCATCACACCGTTCGGTATGTACTGCTACGTCACGATGCCGTTCGGCCTCCGAAACGCGGGCGCAACGTACTAGCGGTGTATGCAGCACGTCTTCGGAGACCACATCGGACGAACCGTTGAGGCGTACGTAGACGATATAGTCGTAAAAACCAGGAAGGCGGACGACCTGGTTGGCGACCTCAGCATCGCGTTCGGCTGCCTATGGGCCAACGGGGTGAAGTTAAACCCCGAAAAATGTGTCTTTGGCATGCCGCGGGGCATGCTTTTAGGATACATCGTCACCCAGCGAGGCATTGAGGCCAACCCCGAGAAGGTTGCAGCCCTCGAGCGGATGGGTCCGATTCGGGACCTCAAGGGGGTCCAAAGGGTGTTGGGGTGCCTCACCGCCTTGAGCCGCTTCATCTCGCGGCTCGGCGAGAAGGGCTTGCCCCTCTACCGCCCTCCTCAAGAAGCACGAGCGCTTCTCCGGACCGGGGCAGAGGCCCAGGAGGCGCTTGATAAGCTGAAGGCGTCCCTTACCCACGCCCCAATCCTCACACCGCCGCGTGACAGCGAGCCTCTGTACCTCTACGTGGCTGCGACTACCCAGGTGGTCAGTGCCATGATCGTGGTGGAGCGCACGAAGGAGGGACACACTTTGCCGGTTCAGCGACCGGTGTACTACATCAGCGAGGTCTTGTCCGACACCAAGACGCGCTACCCACAAGTCCGTGACGCTCGCACTTTACACGGTGGTTCTCGCGCGGCGCAAACTCCGCCACTACTTCGAGGCTCACCCCCGTCACGGTGGTTTCCTCCTTTCCATTAGGAGAAATCATCCGTAACCGGATGCGGCGGGCGAGAATTGCCAAGTGGTAGGTGAAAGCGATGGGTGAAACGCTCGCCTACACTCCGCACAAGGCTATCAAGTCTCAAATCTTGGCGATTTCGTAGCCGAGTGGACGGGCACACAATTGCCGCCGCCACAGATCCAGGCGGAGTGCTGGACCCTGTACTTCGACGGCTCAGTGATGAAGACGGGGGGCGGGCGCGGGCCTGCTCTTCGTCTCGCCCCTCGGGGAGCACATGCGGTACGCCGTGCGCCTTCACTTCCCCGCGTCAAACAACATGGTCGAGTACGAGGCCCTGCTTTGTGGCCTCAAGATCGCCATCGAAATAGGCATCAAACGCCTCGACGTGCGGGGAGATTCGCGGCTCGTGATCGACCAGGTCATGAAAAACGCGAGTTGCCACTACGACAAGATGGAGGAATCACGTGCCCCGTCGGTACAATGAGGAGGCAGACGAGCTCGCCAAGATCGCGTCAGGGAGGATTACTGTCCCCCCGAACGTCTTCGCTCGGGACGTCGCTCAACCGTCCGTCACCCTCGAGCCACACCCCTCGAACTACGCGGACCCTCCCTCGGGGGCTCCCTCGAGTCCAGCGGGCGCAGAGCCCATGGACGAGGACCCCTCGAATGAGGCGTACGTGCTCTCCCTCCTCGAGGGGTACGGCGCCGGCGAGGCCGAAGTCATGGATGTCGAGCCAGCCCCCAGTGAGACGGACTGGCGTGACAAATCGCCTGGATAGACCAAGGGGAACTCCCCTCGGACCGGTCCGAGGCAAGGCGCATCGCCAGGATGGCCAAGTCCTTCACCCTCGTCGGCGGCGAGCTGTACAAGCGCGCCGCCTCCGGCATCTTGCAGCGGTGCGTGCCCATCCCCTAGGGGCGCGAGCTCCTCCGAGACATACACGCAGGCGTGTGCGGCCACCATGCCTCACCTCGCACCCTCGTGGGCAACGCGTTCCGCCAGGGCTTCTACTGGCCCACCACGGTCGCTGACGCCAGCGAAATCGTACGCACCTGCGAAGGGTGCCAGTTCTACGCTTGCAAGTCCAACCTCCCTGCGCACGTCCTGCAGACCATCCCCATCACGTGGCCTTTCGCCGTGTGGGGGTTGGACATCGTTGGGCCCCTGCGGAAGGCGCCCGGGGGCTACACCCACCTGTTGGTCGCAATCGACAAGTTCTCCAAGTGGGTGGAGGTGCGCCCCATTACGAATCTCAGGGCGGAACAGGCGGTGACATTCTTCACCGACATCGTCTACCGCTTTGGAGTGCCGAACTCCATCATCACCGACAACATGTCTCAATTCACGGGTAGGAAGTTCCTGGAGTTTTGCGACAAGTTCCACATCCGTGTGGACTGGGCAGCCGTAGCGCACCCACAGACCAACGGCCAAGTGGAGCATGCCAACGGCATGATTCTACAAGGTCTCAAGCCCAGAACTTTCGACCAGCTGAACAAGTCTGGTCGGAAATGGCTCCAGGAGCTGCCGGCGGTCGTATGGAGCCTCAGGACCACCCCAAGCAGAGCCACCGGGCTTACCCCGTTTTTTCTGGTCCATGGCACAGAGGCCGTCCTCCCCACGGACTTGGAATACAGATCGCCCAGAGTGCGGGGCTACGATGAAGATGCCAATCAGCGAGCCCGCGAGAACTCGCTGGACCAGTTAGATGAAGCACGCCTCGTGACCTTGATGCACTCCGCAAGGTACCAGCAGTCCCTAAGACACTACCAAGCTCGAAAGGTGCGGCGGCGGGACTTCAGCGAGGGGGACTTGGTCCTAAGGCTACGCCAAGACAACCGAGGACGCCACAAGCTATCACCCCCATGGGAGGGACCCTACGTCGTGGTGAAGGTGCTCAAGCCCGGCCCATACAAGCTAGCCAACGAGGACGGCGAGAAACTCACCAACGCTTGGAACATCCAGCAACTACATCGCTTCTACCCTTAGCTAGGATTTCCAAGTCTTTTGTTGTAAATTACGTGCCCAACACCCCAGTTTGTAGCACTACCGCAGCTGCGGACTCCTGTTGCGGCGCGGTGACCTCCGCCTCCGGCAGCGCCTCGCCGGCCGCGGGCACCGACGCGCCTCCATGGCCGACGACGCCGGCAACGCCATTACGATTGGTGCCGCCGGGCCGCGCTCTCCTCTCCGGCCGTGCCTCGGCCACGGACGGCCCTTGTCGCGCCTCCGTCGCCGCTTGCCGCGGCTCCACGGTCAACGTCGCCGGCCGCGACCCCGAGGCCTCGGCCGCGCCTCCACGAGACCCCGCTCGCCGTTGCCGCCGTGCTTGCGCCGCCCGCGCACCCGACGAGCGCCGCCTAGTAGGAACGGATGCGTCCACCCCCAGCACCTTGGGCGGTGTGAGGGGGGCACGGTTGGCGCCACCCACGCGGACATGGAAACGAATCGTCGGACCCCGCCCGTCGGGCACGCGACCCCTCGAAAGGCAACTCCTTACCTCAAGGAGGAGAAGGCCCGCTTCCTCTTCCTCGAGGTCCTCGCCGACATCGTGGGTGCGGCCGGCGCGGCCGCCGCCACTCCTCCGCCCACCTCCACCGCGCGCGCGGGCTCCGCCGCATGCACGGGCGCCTCCGCCGCGCGCGCGGACGCCTTCGAGGCACGCGCGGCGCCTCCGCGGCTCGCGCCTCCTCTCGTCGCGGACCGCCCGGTGGCGGGCGCCGCGCGCCCGCTCCGGGCGATGGTCCTCCTGCCCGCCGGAGCTAGCTCCGGTGGACGGAGGTGCGTGGGTTCCCACCTATCGGGGAGAACCTCGCCCCCTATCTTCTTCTTCCTCTTCCTCGTCCGACGACGAGTACTCCTCTGTCCCCGGCGAGGGAGAGTCCCCTCGCTTGCTCGCGCGGCCGAACTCCCTCGCTCCGCCGCTCCCGACGCTCCTGTTGCCGCGCGTTGCGCTCCCTCCTGCAGTCCACCCGCAACCGCTCTCGCTGTTGCGCCGCGCGCGCGAGTGCGCAGGACCGAGGCGTGGGTGGGTCGGACTTCGCGGCACTCACGCTCACCATCTGCGGAGGTCAGACGAAGCTTTAAAACGCGCCGGCGACCCAAAAAACCGGCAAGATTAGAAAGGAAGTCAAGAAATCCACTCACCAAATGGCCGACGGGGAGCATTTCGAATGCCCACAGGGATGCGTCATCACCACGCCCCGGCTTGAGGTCGATGGCGCGCCACGCCCGGTTTGCCGCGTATGGCCGCGGGAAGGGATCCCGCAGCAGCCGCGACTCCGCCAACGCAATGGGGTCCGCATCCTCGATCATCTCGAAGATGCGGAGCCGCCTCTCCATCAGGGGGATGATCCGCCGGTGGTGGAGGTTGGCGAGGACGCATCCCGAGGTCAGCCCGCGGTCCGCCAGCTTCTTCAGCGTGGCCACGAGCGAGTCCAGCCGCGCCTGGTGCGAGGGCGGAGATACCCCGTGGTACCAGGAGGCGGCCCTCTCCCTGAGCACCTTGCCGGTGTAGGGAGGAGGCCAGGGTCGGCGTTGCGGAGGTAGAACCATCACTGCTCCCAGTCCGAGTTGTTGGAGGTCATCGTGCGGGGGATGTACTCCTCCCTGCGCGTGCTCTGCACCACGAGCGCCAAGCCACCGGCGCGCGCCGCGCGGCGAGTTCTCGGCTCCGACGTGGCCAGCGTATGCAGCTCCGCGCGGAAGAGGTGGACCCAGAGATCCCAGTTTACCGGGATCCCCAGGAAACCTTCGCAGACGCCGACGAACGTGTCCGCCTGCGAGATTGCGTTCAGCGTGAATTTGTGCAGCTCCACGCCGTAGTGGTAGCACAGGGCCCACATGAAGCCGCTAGCCAGCACCGCGAAGCCGCGCTCATGGAAGCGGGCGAAGCTGACGACGTAGCCGTACGGGGGGTTGGGAACTCGGTCCCTCTCCGATGGCACAATCCACTCCGCTGTCTGCCCCTCCACGTTCGCCGCCGGCCACCAGCAGACCCAGGGACAGTGTTGTCGCCGTCGAGCGCTCCCACGCCGGCGGGTCGATGATGGTTATGGGCTGCTGGGGGGGCCATACGAGCGGGCGGGGGGACGAGGAACGGGAGGCAAGGACGGCTCCAAGAGCAGAGGCACGAAGGCAAGAACGGCTCGGGGGCTAAAGCGCGAGAGGCAGGGACAGTAAACACTAAGTGCAGAGGTAAAAAACCGCCCCTCCTCCGCCTATTGGATTTATAGGCCGCGAGGCGTACTCTCCGGAGCACACGCCCCACGCGCATTAACTGCAGGTGAAATATTCCCTCACTGACAAGCGGGACCCACCACGACCGCGGTAGCCACATAACCGCACGTGCGCCATCATCACGGCGCGGTAACCGGAGGGCCGCGGCAGGCGGTCACATCCGCCTGCCCACTCCGCCCACTACGCGCGCGGCGCGGGCGCACGAAAGGCGCGCCGGCGCGCGCGTGACTATAGCCGCGACTGCGGGCATTAAATGGCCCTGTCCCTTACCAAGTAAGGAAGACCCTCGAGCGGCCCGAGCCCCTGGCTCAAATAACACCGACCCTTGAAGGGTGCGAATATCGACCAGTGGCCTTGAAGCCTGTTCAAAATAAACAGGCGCCACAGGTGCCCTTGATCTACTGATCAGCGGCTCGAGGACCAGCGCGCCTGAGAACCCTCGAGGCACGCAGATGCAAAAGGGCGGAGCACTCTGCTGCTACCCCGCTCGGCCCTACTGATCAGGGGTTCGAAACCTGACCCTCGACGGGTTCGAACAGGAGCCCCAGATCGCCAGAGTCAGGGACGACCGGACGACGAGGGCGCGCGCATTTGAGCCTTTCCTCGAGCCCACCGGCTCGAGGGCACCCCACATGTCGTGTTCGAGAGCCAGTAAGGGCAGCTAGCCGGGGGGATCCCACCGAGGGAGAGCTTCCGCGCCCTCGGTCCCTATCGAATGGGACCGAGCCCCACTTAGCAAACCCATGCAAGCGCTTTAATGGACGAGTCTCCGGACCACGAGCCTACCCTTATCGAACGGGGCATGGGCGTCCACTTGAACCTCCCGCTAACAGCTCAACGAGGAATCCGCAATCCGCGACCCGATCGATGGGGGTTGTGGAAACCTCACCCTCCGTCCCGTGGAGGGACAACGAGGGCGCGTTTAAAACAAGATGAAGAGCTCGCCCCGATCGCCTCGAATGGGCCCAGGCTCGGGGGCTCGACGCATGGCTACACCTCCTGGGATGCACCGGACGCGAATGGTGCTGGTCGCGCGTGCGTCCCCGAAGCCGGCCGAAACATTGCCGATGCCGGTTGAAACACGTACCACGCCCACTGACAAGATTCCGCGGCAAAACCCCTGCAGGAGCACCCACGCTCTGCAGGCTCCGAGCTAGACCCGCGGGTCCGCTGATGCGGCCCCACGGAAGGCATTTGCAACCAGGGGGAAGAGCGTCCTATCAGTAGGCTTCAGCATCTGCGGGAGCCTGGCTGGCACACCCACAGATGCTCGGGGGCTACTGTCGAGGACAGCCCTGAGGGTCCCCTGAAAAACCGGGGGAATCCAGCTTAAAACCTGCAAAAAACAAAACAAAACACACCTCTAACCTAAGCACGCACACGCGGCGCAGCCCACGCTGCGGTGGCCCCCGCGGCCCGCCAGAGAGGCCCAATCAAGTGCCCTCTCGAGCGGGCTCCGCCTCGCTCGAGGGCTCACTCCCCCCTCGAGCGGGTTCCGCCTCGCTCGAGGGCTCACGCCCCTCTCGAGCGGGCTCCGCCTCGCTCGAGGCTCCCTCACGAGCGCACCGCTCCCACACGCGGGTACAAGCATTTAATGCTCGACACGGCGAGTTGTGCCATCACGCGCACGGGAATCACGCCCGGCGCTATTTCGCCAACTCCCCTAGGGGAAGCCCATCCCCGCCACCGTGGGGGCCGTGCGACGAGGTCGGCGTCGGCCTCCGTGACACCGTGCCGCCCACTCTCTGTACGCGCTAACGCGCCGCGCCCCTCGAAGGGGGGGGACGGTCGCACCCTCGAACCCTCCTCTCGTGACTCTGCAGGGTCAGACCGTGACGTCAGGCCGGCGAGACCGCCATCCCCGTCGCTATCAGTCTTGTGCGGCCATCCCCGCCCCTGCAGCACCATGTCGTGCACTGCTGCAACCACTCCAACGCTGTTGAGCACGCGGGGACGGGACGCCGCCACGCCTGCCACTGTACCCCATACGGATCACCGTCATGATCCCCACGTAGCCAAATAGTGCGGCACATTTGTACGTCACCCTCTCCTTGGTCTATAAAAGGAAGGTGATCCCCCTTGTCGCAGGGGACAAGACATCATCACACACACGATTCGCTCCCCGTCTTCCCTATGATATTGGCACTCGCCTCAATCACTCCTCTTGGGACTTGGAGGCCGCACTTCCTCTCCCGCTCCGCTTGTAGCCGCCCCACTACAGGCACCCCGGTGCAAAGCAATATAGTGCCTCGAGCACACCTCTGCTGGACGTACGGCCCCGGCCGGAACCAGGATAAACCAAGTGTCCTTAGTTGCTTAGCACCGACCATCGAGAGGCAGATCTCAGCGCTTATTACTAGTTAGTGTCGGGACTACTTTCCGCACCGACAACTTTGAAGTTCTTTCGAGATGGGCTTCTGGAAAAGAAGTTGCAACTTGTTGGTATGAATATCCTTATCAATCCTATTAAGCCTTTGGCTGGGATGTCACAACCGACTCCTCATCCTTGTGTCGATGGAGCAGCTCGGCGGGGATGGTGGTGTGTGCGCTAGCGAAATCTCCATCCCTGACGGCGAGGGCCTCGAGCTCCGATGTAGGAGAGAGTAGGAGCGATGGGGTGTAGCTTGGCCATGTGGGGAGGGGAGGCGGCACGGGGTAGGTGGAGGTAGGGGTAGGGAAGGGTAGATGTAAGGGGACCACAAAATAAGTCTCATTTGAGCTGTGTAAGAACCACTTTGTGAACTTATGGACTTAAGAGAGACTTAGGTCACCCATAGTGGTTATATCATGATACTCTTTATAACGATGTACACATAGGATATAACAGATATTTATAGAACATTTATCCCAATAGTGCTTCTCTAGCAATTAATAGGGAGACCCACGCACAGTAATTATTTAATCCTCAAATCCCATCTCCTTCGTTCTCTCCTCTCCATTCAGAATATAGTGGGACCCGCGAGACCTGGAAGGGCACGCTAGCGAGAGTCGCTAGATGTAGCTTCTATGTCTTTATTTTTTAATCCTCAAATGTTGATCTGGATCGTTAAGGGCAGTCCCAATGGAGGAAACTAACATGTTTTTCATTGCATACGAAATCATCTATAGAAACTATTCTTCACAGTAGTAGTGTGTTCGAGTAATAATTATTTTCTTTTCTCTCTCCCAATTTCCTCAATGGGGAGCATTGCATTAACCTCATAAAAATAGTGGTTTCTTCCCAATGGTAAATTAATGGTTTACTGTGCATTGGGTCAAGAGTAGATATGATTTCTCCATGAGGAAACCATTTCTATGATTTGTGCTCTCTTTCATCATTATTTAGGCTGCCATATAACCATTTTACTTAGTTGTCAAATTATTTTATAGGGATAGAAACTACTATTAATACTCTATTGGGAGTGCCCTAATAGCCCATCGAGTGCCCTTATACTAATAGTAAGCGCAATTAAGTTTGTAGTGTTTGGTTTGGTAAGTCTCGAATATGTTTGGTTGAACCAAATAGTAGTACTTTAGAGCAACTCCAACAGCCTCTTTAAATTCTATCCCATCAGTAAAAGTTGAAAAAACTAGAGCAAAATCACCTTCCAACAGTCTCGGTATTTTCCAACAAAGCTATCTCGCTCGTGATCCCCCCTGCCACTCGCGACCTTTGGCGAGCGCGACCGCCTCGCAATACCGCCGGATCCTGCGCCTCGATGCCTCCCGCCCTCCTCGTCACTGCCTAGATTTGCACGCAACTGCCCGGACATGCTGTGCAAGACGCCTGTGGTGGTGTGAAGGCATCTAGGCCCCTAATTCGTGTTTTGGTAATTAATGACAATCATTATGGACTAACATTTTTATTTGAGTTATAAGAATAGGTTAGTCCGGTGAAATGATGAGATCATGTTGTATGAACGAGAAAGTCTTGTATGGCTTGTGTTGGAAAGAGCTCAAGGCAAAGGTAAAAGATAGGGTTTTATTTTTGCCGGTCATAAGGTGATTAGAGGATGTTAAATGACCGGGTTGATAGGATAGATAGTCGTACTATCAAGAGGGATCAATTTCATTGGCTTAACTTTCCATAGTGCCACTTGGATCAAAAATTTGCGTGCATTGCATTTAGATAAGTGGCTATTTCTCTTGGTAAAAGGGTTTCATTGAAAATCTTAAGAAAAATCAGTTTTCAGGTGTTGGGCGGACAGTCTGGGCCCTTGGGGCAGACGGACCGCGGGTTTTTGATATTTATTTAATATCTGAGATTTTTGGCAAAAGTTTTCGAGAAAATGCGCTTCCAGGCGGACAGTCCGCGAGCCTCTTGCGGACGGTCCGTTATTTTCTTTAGAATCAAACAGAACAGGGTGCAGCTTGGTGGACCGGCGACGGTCCGTGGTCCGCCCGCGGATAGTTCGCGGGGCCCAAGCGGACGGTCCGCGGGGCCCTGGCGGACGGTCCGCCCGACCCAACGACGAGTCCTACCAGCCGTTGACTTCGCATTTTTTACCGTTGGAATTCCAACGCGAACAGTCCGCGAGGGCATCGCGGACAGTCCGCAAGGTACGCGTTTTGCCCATAACGGCTAGTAACGGGAAGGGGAGTATATATACTCCAAGCCCGGGGTTGGAGAGCCTCTCTTGGCACTTTGAAAGGTCCATACTCCCTTGTAAAGCTCTCCCTCTCCTCTCTCTCACTCACTTGGCTTAGTGGTTGCATTCTTTGTGAGATTGAGGGCTTCTAGTGCATTGCATCAAGGTTTTAATCTTTGTGGCACTAGGAAATCATCAAGCAAGTGGTTGATTTGTTACTCTTGGAAGTTGCCGCTTCCTAGAAGGCTTGGTGGTGGAAGAATCCGTTGAAGCTCGCAAGAAGATTGTGCGTGGCTCCGGATTTCGTGTTGTGAGAGGTATTGTGCTCTCCTCACCGGAGTGGTAAAGAGCAACTCTAGTGGAATCGAGGTGTGGAGTGGTTCTTTGGTTCTAACCGGCTCAAGATCAAGCGGTGTCTTGATAGAGGAGCGGTTGAACATTGAATCCACCTCAATATGGATTAGGGGTGATCGGCAAGTCATCTATACCACGGGATAAAATTCGTCTCTTGTGCTTGGTTATTTCTTTGTTCAATTTCCTTTCAAGTACTTTACTTGAGCATTCAATTTCTAGAGATTGAATTATATCTTGTCACCCTAGGCTGCAAACCCCAACATAGGAATAGAATAGGTAGAGATTTAGTTCTTATTGTGGTTCTAATTAAATTTCTCTAGTGTTGTGATTTTAGATTCTAAACCGCCTATTCACCCCCCTCTAGTCGGTATCCTAGATCCTACATGGTGGGCATGCTATCGTTAGTGGCGACGGGTAATTGTTGTTTGTTGGTGATGGGAACTGCGGCGGATTAGGCGGCTGCCCCGCCAACACGCCCGCCATGCCACCCACACCGCCGACAACGAACTCACGCCTGCCACTGCTCGCCAAGAACTCCAGCCAGAACTCCATGTTCGTCCGTCCGCTGCAACGACGACGACTTTCGCATGCTCCAGCGCTGGCAGCTAGTGACGACGGGATGGATCTGGCAGTGGGTACGGTCAATATGACGGATTAGACGATGTGTGTACCTGCTCGGCGGATTGGACGATGTATGGCACGAAGTTTGCCGCCAATGGACATGTGTGTACGACACGCTTGGGGGAGGTAGGTAGCAAAAGCTCAGATTTTGATCCGGCCGCGTGTCGTCAGGCGTCGGGTGGAGCTGTTGTCACACCCGGATTTAAGGGCAAACCCGAATGCATAGAACACATGTGCGCCAGGATCAAGTTTCACACATGCGTTGACTCAGTGTATACCAAAACACAGTGTAAAGCGTAAAGAGAGTATTAAAATTTTATTACATGACCGAATGTCTCAAAATCGTAACATAAGCGAGTACTACCAGCGGTAAAGAACGTCTCCATAGGCAGCTGACTGGTGGCACGCTCGCCTAGAAACCACCGAACTCTCCAGGAAAGTCTTCAAAGCGTCAGTCTGAGCAGCAACGGGTTGTGTAGATGCATATAAAAGAACAACAAGCATGAGCACATGTCGTACTCAACAAGGGAAAAGTCCTATAACAACATGCAAGGCTTTATGGTGGAAGCTGATGGTTCATAAGCAAGTCAGCATTTTAGCTGGTCAAGTTTTATTAAACAACTATTACTAGCAAGTGTAAGTATATACCAAACCCAGATAATATAATGCAACAGATCCATAAAATGTAATGCACAAGTTTAAAAGTTCCATCTTCCATAGTATTAATCATGTGAGGGTCCAGGCCGCCCGTGACCGTGGGCACGGCTAATCGATTAGTTTTACACTCTGCAGAGGTCGTACATCTTTACCCACAAGTCGCGTAAAAGTCCCGAAGAACTTTAGACCCAACCATGCGATGCTAGCTAGGCATCATACCACACTGCTGAGGTGTGATTGCATAGGGACGCTACGAGGCCGTTACAAAGATCCCTAAACCCTAAACCCCTGCCCACTAGGTTACCCGGTCGGTGCAATGTATAAAGCTCCCGACGAGTACCGTGTCTTAGCCAAGCCCACACCTACGCCCGAGCGAGTCCATACGCCACTACCCGCCGGCCCCCAACCCTTATCGGGTAAAGCATACCAAACCTAGTTCACTAATTAATAAGCCAAGACAGAGCCATATGTCTTGTGGTTGCACTGTTTTCCTGGGTGGTTCTCCATGTTCCGATTAACAACATAAAGTGTTCTTGCATTACATGAATGATAACATAAATAAATCTATATTAACAAGTGTTCATTTAAACCATCCGAAAACCACGTAAAGCACTAGCATTTTCTACCCAACAAAAAGTAAACCCAGGTTGATCAAGGCATAGGATAACAAAGCTAGTCGAACCTTAGCGATAGGACCCATCAATTTAATGCATGGCAATAATAAACAACAGTGTAATTAAAATGCATGTTGTAATAGGACTTTAACGGGAATGCAGCAAGGACTTGCCTTCTACTAGCACCGGAAACTGCTCAGGGTCTTGATAATCTTCAACAACAGCGAAGTCTCCGAATTGCTCGTACGCTACGCTCCACACATCACATACAAGCATACAATGGAAACAAATAAGAAACAGTACACCAATCATCTCAAACAGTAATAAAAACAACAGAAAGCTATTCTACTCGTCGAGACGATCGCGTGGACATAAAGAACGCTAAAAACGGAGCTAAAACGACGAAGTTATGGCTAAAACAAAATTTAGGACTAATCTGTAAAGAACTTTAAATTTTCGGGCTAAACTGAAGAAAACAGGACCTACACGTAAAGGTTTTCCTAAGGTGGGAGGACAGGGTTGCAATTTTAGAAAAACTCAGGGCTTCTTAAACAAAAGCGCGCGGGTAAGCAAAAGGATTGGATCTGATCCATTGGATCGAGATCTAACGGTGGAGATCTAATGCGGGTGGATAGGGTAGTTGACCGGTATGGAAATAGTTTGACCCCGGGGGTCAAACCGATCTGGGCCGTGGATCAAGGATCCGACGGCCACAGACTCACGCACGCGACCAGCGGCGGGCGCGGCCGGCGACGACGCGGGCACGGCGGCGCGGCGACGACGAGCGGCGGCGCAAACGCTACACGGCGCTGGGGTGCACCGATTGCTGCGGAATTTTCACCAGGATGTGCAGCGGCGCACGGCGAGCACTAAGATGGCCTCCAAGAGCGGCGAGAGGCACGCTAGACGGCGGGCGACGGGGAGACGCGGCGGCGGAACTCCGGTGAGGCCGAGCCGGCGCACGGAGCACTACGGCGCGCGAGCCGACGACGCCAAATCGTTCCTCACCCCGGCGGCGAAGCCTCGGACGAAACCGACGGCGACGGAGCGGTAGCGAGACGGCGAGGACCGAGGCGGCGGGCACACGGCGGCGACCTGCTAGGGTTTCGCGGAGCGGGCTACCAAAGGCAGCGGCGGCTTTGAGGGTTTAGGGGTTAGGGCGGCGTGGGTCGGCGCCTTAAATAGGCCAAGGAGGCCCTCGACGCGTGGGTCCACGCGGTGCAGGGGTGGGGCGCGACCCCAAGCCCGACTCGGACTTGAGTCCGAGCGGAGGTAGGAGATGACGGGCGGGGCCCGCCCGTCCGCCCTCCGCGGGGCGCGCGCGCGCGGCGGTGCGGTTGCCGGGCCGCGCCGGGCTGCGCGCGCGGGGCGACGGCGTGCTGGATCGGGGAAAAAACACGGGGTGCACGGGTAGACTTCTCGGCTGGGCCAGCAAGCAAAACGGGCCGCGGAGGAGGGGGGTTCAGCTGGGCTGCCGCGGCGGGCTGAGCACGAAGGTTGGGCTGAAATGGAAGAAGAGAGGGGAGGGAAAAGGAAAAGGTTTCAAATTTTTAATACTCACTCAAACAAATGAATTCAAACCAAGATTTGAACTCAACCATTCGAAACGATGCACCAGCATGTATGCAACAGTAAACTCCTATATTTCATTAATTAATTAAGAAAAATGATTAAATGCCTATAAGAGCACAATATCCTTATAGTCCTTAAACGAGAACGCATTGTTGCTAAGCAAAATCTTAGTTAAACACAAGCAGTGGTATTTAGGGTGTTACAGCTGTGGCAGTGGACGGACACCGGTGCCGAGGTGGGGACCGAGGTAGGGGAGCTTAAGCGGAGCCAGGAGGAGGAAGCGGGGACGGAGAAGCTCGTCGGCAGTAGGGGAGGCGGAGCTCGGGGCGCGCACGACCGTTACTGCGCCTGCAGCCCGCTGGGAGAGGAGGGGCCGGGGGGCGCAGCTTCCGCGCGTCGCTGGCCGTTGGCTAGGAGGGAGAGGGCGAGGAGGCACAGGCCGCGCGGCCGGCCGTGGGACGGCAGAGCAAAGCATCGGCACGGCGATTGAGAAGCTCGGTAGCGCCACTCGAGGGAGAGGGAGAGAGAGGGGGTGGATAAGGTTGACAGGTGGGGCCTACTCATTATTGAGAGTGCAGTTTACAAAAGGCTAAAACTTCAAATTTAGCTAACAAAAATAAGAAAGTTGTTGAAGTTACTCTCCTAAAACTTTTCATAATATAACCACCATACTGTAGTGCTAGAGACTGGATTTGGAAGCCGAAGAGGAATCAAGACTCAAGAGGGGCGCGAGCGCGACGCTTCGAGAGGCGCGAAACCAACCCATCGTCTTCTCCCGGCCGGGCCGCCGCAGTAGCATGCAAAACGCCAGTTAATTATTGCTTCGCCATTGGTGCGACGAAGACACCAAACGCACGCGTACGAGTACGCCATCCCCCGCCGGCCTGGTCGGCCATTCATCTTCCAGACCAAACCTCTACATCAGCACCGATAGCTATGTTCGCCTAGTATTGCAGCAGGTTAGGCGGCAGAACAATGGAGTCGTCGTCGTCGTCCTCAGCGGCGGCGAGGGCGCACGTCGAACAGATCCGGCGGGAGCGGTTCTTCATCGGGCGGGAGGAGAAGAACCCGCTGGCGGAGGACATCCACCAGGCGGTCACCTACCTCTCTGAGGAGCTCTACTCCAAGGATGTCCATTTCCTCATGGAGCTCATCCAGGTACGTACCGTCCTATCTACTGCACCGGCCTTGCCACAACAGTACCTTTTACATTCCTACAACCATACTATGATGGTGATGAAAATGCATTTGCAAAGCAGCTAGACTTGCCCAAAGGCAGTTACATGCGCCTTTTACTCGACAAAACTTGGGTGCTCCAACGCCACTTCAATTCAGAGTTCTCAATCTGTGCAGTCCAGAAAAAATTACCAAAAATGTAGAGCATGTTCAAACATGTATCCTTTTTGAACTTTTGTGTAAAAATAGAAACTTTTAATAAGTTAACATACTCCGTATATTAGAAGACATCATTTGTCATTTTTGGGGGAAAACATATTTTGAGCATTGGTAAGTTAATAAGTTTATGGTAGTGGTCTTTGTTTATCATTTAGCCATAATTTTGTTGTATTTTTGTTGGATATTCATGACAGAGTATTTTGAGAATTTCATATGTGCAAATTATTCATATCGAAATAGCTTAACAAAATTCATGTCGAACATCAATAATTAGAAATATGAAAATAGCTTGCATATGTAAAAAGATCACCAAAGAAATTCATAAATGCAGTGAACATTAATACATGGGTTTTGCAGAATCCATTAATCATGAGGGGCCTTTTACATTTCGACTCTTTGCAAACCAATATTTTTAAACTAACCTTTTTTCTTGCCAATGTGAGTGGTCCGTCAAGAGAACTGTGTCACTTCATGTTACCATGGAACATTTTGACTAAGCCACAGTTTCTGTGATAATGTTGTCTTGCCTTGCTAGGAAGTGTCGTGTCATATGTTTTTCTCTCAGGTTCTGGTGTGGCCACTTGCTTAATTAGGTATGAGGTTATTTTGAAAATACTAATTTGCTATCGGTTAGTAGTGAAGGATCCAAATTGATGAGTCCATGTCCTGAAAAAATTAGCACCAGTTACAGATGAATATTCCAGAAATGACCATTTCCAATAAATGTTTGAAACTAATCCAACCCTTAACCATGCTCCATGCTAACGTAAGATGTGTGAAAACATGCCTCAAGCCACAAAGCATGGAGCTTGTTTTTCTCGCGCATGTCAGCATTATCATGCTACCGCATTAATGTTTGTGTGACAGAAATGATGTTTTCTTACCCCCAATCCAGTCGTACAGATGCGCTGTTCTTGGTAAAGAAGGGGTTTCAATCCTCTGCACATAGAATTCAGGCTTAAGTTAGTCAAATGTGCTGAATCTAAAAAGCTTTTTTGGTTTTCCCAATACCTTGGTCTTGATACTTCCATTTTAGCGTCTAGTGTCCTTGCTTGCTGTGGAAACATTTCAATTGGCCAATGCTTTTACAAATTGCAGTGCAATAGAAACATGACTTGTGGTTCCTACCATCAGCTGGACATAATAAGTCTGGCAGTACAGGTGGGGTCCGTGGTGAGTTTCGGTTGCATGGAATGGATCATGGACAACTTGATCCTCCAAGTGGAGCAGACCACTAGTATGTTTCTTTGTATGCCAGATCCAAGCCACTTAATTGCCTGCAATAGGCACTAACTGGTCTGTCTTTGTTGGATAGTGGCAGAGTGATAAAGGTGGAATAGGTGGCCATGGTTCTGCATTGCAGACTATTGCAATAGTTTGTTTGATTCATGTGCAATTATTTAATCATAGGAATCATAGCTTGTGGGTGTGGATATACACGTAGACTACCAAGGTTAAAGTCCTCATTGAAAAGAATTTTGGTGCCTTCTGTTTCCTAGATATAAAGCCACCTCATTGAAAAGCCCTTAGGTTGATCTAGTTTTTCATTCCTTGAATTATGATGGTTGATGGGTCAGCATCACCAAAGTCTCTATTAATAACTCTGAAATTGTAAACCTTTGTGGTACTGATTTTTTCATGTGATCGAAATTTCTGAAACTTCTAGTCCTAAGAGGGAAACTTCTGATAAAAGAATGATATAATTACTTGATTCATTGTTATGAATGAAATCTACTGTCAACTTTTATTGTTTAAAACTACAAGATCTTTCTTTTGTTATCTCATATAGGTTATCATTTTATCATTGCTACAGAGTGAAAATGAAATAATTGCCAACCAAGTGTCTGCCTCCATGATTTTTGTGCAAATTTAAAGCATCATTAGTCGAAGGATATGATAGCATCAGAAAAATTTATCTTTATTGATGTGCCATTACATATTAGCTTCTAATTATATGCATCTACTGCTACATCATGATTTTCAAATAACTGCTATTTACTGAGAAAATTTAATGCTTAGCCTAATCTTTTAAAATTTGTAGAATGCGGAGGACAATGAGTATTCATTAGATGTGTCACCAGCACTGGAGTTTGTAATAACAAAAAAGGACATTACCGCTACTGGAGCTGAATCAACACTTCTTGTCTTCAATAATGAAAGGGGATTTTCTGCAGCAAATGTTGAATCCATTTGTAGGATTGGCAGGTCAACCAAGAAAGGAAATAGGCATCTTGGCTACATTGGTGAAAAAGGTGCTCCTATGTCATGAGATTAACTTTCGATTTGGTGTAAAAGGTTTCTATTTCCTAGTTTAATTGGGCTTATGCAGCAAGTATAAAAGCATCTTTGATCATAGGAGATATAAAACACTCCTGATTCATTTTCTTTTACTGCTAGTGTAAATTGTAATTAATTTTTTTTTGTGGATGTAGTTCACATTTACACCTGTTAAATGCTATTAAGTCTGTCCCTTAAATTTCATATATATTAGTTCAACTTGGGGCATGTTGGCACCTTCAACAATTTGTGTTTCTGTAATTACAAGGAAGATATAGTTGTTCTTCTTAGAAAAAACTAAGGCCGTGCATATAATTGCCTTTTTCTTTATGTACCATTTCTATTTGTTCTAAGCTAATGGTAATCAACCATTCATTCAGGTATCGGGTTCAAAAGTGTATTTCTGGTTTCAAGTCAGCCTCACATCTTCAGCAATGGATATCAGATAAAATTCAATGAAAAACCTTCGGCAGATTGTGATATAGGATACATTATTCCTGAATGGGTTGATGGGAAACCAAATATTGATGACCTAACAACAGTATACGGCTGTTCTAGGAGCCTTCCTACAACAACTATTATCTTACCTCTGAAGACTGATAAGATAGATGTTGTGAAGAAAGAACTTTCTAGCACACATCCTGAAATCCTTCTGTTTCTTTCAAAGATTAGGCAGCTCTCTTTCCGGCAAATGGATGATGATCCTAAGGCCAGTAAGATCAGCCAGATTTCTATCTCAAGTGAAGTGGACTACAGGACAAGGAAGGACATAGATGCAGAGTCGTACACACTTCATCTTGCTATGCAGGAAAATAGCAAGGGGCAAGAAGAAGAGTGCACATATTATATGTGGAAGCAGAAGTTTGCGGTCAAACCAGAGTGCAAAATTCAGAAAAGGATGGAAGTTGATCAGTGGGTAGTTACCTTGGCATTTCCTCAGGGACAGAGACTGAGCAGAGGAGCACAATCACCAGGTGTGTATGCATTCCTTCCAACAGAGATGGTGACGAATTTGCCCTTCATTATTCAAGCAGATTTTCTTCTGGCTTCATCCCGAGAGTCTATTTTATTTGACAGCCAATGGAATCGTGGCATACTTGAGTGTGTACCGTTTGCTTTTGTCAATGCTTTTGGAGCTCTCTTAAAATCATCAAGTGATGCTCCGTTATTTGCACTCCCACCTATTTTCAGGTTTCTGCCAATTCAAGCCTCTTCCATATCACTTTTTGAAAATGTTAGGCTATCCATAAAAAAACAAGTTGAAGTTGAGGATATCATGCCTTGTGAATCGTGCACTGCACAAAAGTTTTTCTGCAAGCCCACTGAAGTCTCTCGGTTGGATAATGCATTCTGGAGAATTTTAAATTTGGCCCAGAAGCAAGGAATTGATCTGCAGAATATTTCTTCCTATGGCACTTTTGTCCTGAGCTCCTATCTTGATAACCAAGAATATGATGATATATTAGGATTTCTTGGTGTTGGATATGCCAGCAAAGAGTGGTACAGTAAGTGTATTGATGGGTTAAATCTTGTAAAAGAGGCATCCGAAGAAGTGTACCTGCAGATTTTATATTTTGTTGCTAGAAATTGGACACAGTTTCTTGGAACAGCTATGATGTTTATACCTCTCATAAAGTATCTAGGTAGTACTGGCTGTCTGTCATATTCCAGTGTGGAAGGAGCGCGAAGGTCTTTAAGGATATGCACAACATCTAGTTTGAATGACTCATCTTGGCTTATTTCCTGGAACAAGGAACTCTCAGAAGCTTCTTGTCTGTTCTTTTTGCCCCTCGACACACAGAGGTCTTTGGATGTTTTTCCCGGGGGTGTACAGATCATGGAGTGGCTTAAAAACATTGTGAACATGGAAAATCTGAATCCGCATGAGTATGCTTCTACTGCTATCAAGGCACTTAATGAGAGTAGGTTAGCTCTTGTTTACTGTCATTTCCTTTATCATTCACATGCAAAAAGGTATATAAGTGAAAGGATCACCATCAACTTGTGCCGCGTAATGCCTGTGGTTGATAACTTCGGACAGGTGGTAACACTGAG
The DNA here is from genome assembly GCA_947561735.1 of Cenchrus americanus. Lineage (NCBI taxonomy): Eukaryota > Viridiplantae > Streptophyta > Magnoliopsida > Poales > Poaceae > Cenchrus > Cenchrus americanus. The sequence goes on along the minus strand of OX387242.1, from coordinate 36,592,181 downwards.
AAATTCTTTGCTTGTTCCTGCTGATGGAAGCAAGTGGGCTAAACTGATTGGTACTAATCCTTGGAGATCTCAAAAGTATATTGAGCTGTCAGCAGGTTATAGTTCTTCAGAGAAATATGCTGGAAATTGTACATCTGAAGGCAAACTCATAACATTCCTAAGGACCTATGCACAAGCGGCTGATATACCATTTATACTTCCTCCCAATTCAAGATTCGCCGCAGTTTCCTCTCCTCTGGCAATGGAAAATGCTCTTTTGCTGCTACAATGGATTCGGAATCTAAGATCAAGTAATGCGCTACCCAAAAATTTCTTAAATTGCATCAAGAATGGGAAGTGGCTAAAAACATCTATTGGTTTCAACTCACCATCAAGAACTTTCATGTCAAGTTCAGGATGGGGAAGTAAGCAGCAGATACAATTTGTCTTTGCAAATCTGCCCATAATTGATGAGGAGTTCTATGCAAACAGAATAAGTGTTTACAAGGAAGAGTTAAGAATAATTGGAGTGCAATTTGAGTTTGCAAATGCATCTGTACAGCTTGCAAATCAGCCTTTGAGCATGGAGAATGCAATTTTACTTCTACAGTGGATTAGGGATCTAAGATTGAGGAGCATCCAGCTTCCCAACAATGTTTTAAGCCGTATCAGGAATGGAAAATGGCTGAAGACATCAAATGGTTACAATGCGCCATCCCAATCCTTTATGTCGAGCCCGGAATGGGCAAATTTGCGACTGGTTATATCTGAGCTAGCTAATGTACCCTTGGTTGATCATGGGTATTATGAGAACAAAATAAGTTCTTATGAGGAGGAGCTGAGAACCATTGGGGTGCAATTTGAATTTTCATACACATTTGTGGACATTACCATCAAACCTTTGACAATGGAGAATGCTATTTTACTCCTTCAGTGCATTAGGAATCTAAGGTTGAGATGTGTTCAGCTACCTCAGGAGTTCTTGAGCTTTATCAGCAACGGAAAGTGGTTAAAGACATCCTTGGGCTACACTTCACCTCTAGGATCCTTTTTGTTGAGCACAGAATGGGAAAACTTTCCACGAATTCAATCGGTCTTAGATGATTTACCCATAATTGATCAAGACTTTTATGGAAACAAAATAAGTGCTTACAAGGAAGTGTTGAGAGTTATTGGAGTGAAATTTGAGTTTACAGAAGCAGCTATACATATATGCAATCATCTTATGTCAATATCATCAACTAAAACTTTCACTCAGGCTAATCTATTAGCTCTCCTTCAGTCAATCCGATTTCTGAATGAGAGTAACAAGACTCAACCACATCTGATTGAACAAATGAGAAATGGCTGTTGGCTCAAGACTTGTCTTGACAGCAGATCCCCAGCAAATTCTATCTTATATAGTTCAGAATGGCAAGATGCCTCTGTCATCAGTACCTTGCCCTTTATTGACACAATCTTCTATGGGGCAGACATAGCAAATTTCAGGTCAGAGCTTAAGCTATTTGGTGTTGTTGTTGACTTCAAACAGAATTATCAGCTCGTAGTTGACAACTTTAGGTTCTCTAAAGATACAATCACCCCCAGTGCCACAATACTAATGCTCAAGTGTATTCGGTATGCTAAGGAATCTCATGATTTTGTAGAACGGCTGAAGGATCTCAGATGGTTGAAGACTGATATTGGCTTTAGATTCCCTCGTGAAGTATTCCTTGTTGATGATGATTGGAAGTGTGTTTTGAATGTTGTCGACAAGGTAGCACTGCTTGATCTGGAATATTATGGGGATGAGATCAGGCTGTACAAGGAAGAGCTAACTAAGGCTGGTCTGATTGCTGACTTGAAGGAGGCAAGTAAAAGAATAGTGCGTGATTTGAAGAAACTTGTCCATACGTCTTCTGTTACAAAGGAGTGGGCGGTTGCACTGCTAGAATGCTACAGAGAACTAGGCACCAAGTATGGGAAGTTACCAGTTCCTCTTGCCAACTTCCTGCACCGTGAGAGATGGCTGCATACATCATTCGGTTTCAGGACTCCTAAGGAAGCAATTCTTTTCGGTTCAGCGTGGGAGCCTATTGCTTCAGTTTCCAGTCTACCTTTTATTGATGATAACAACACACAGTATGGCCTTGGCAAGGAGATCTACAGCTACAGAGATGAACTGATAGCCTTGGGTTCCAAAGTTGGATTGGAACAAGGTGCGGCTTTTGTCATCTCGGGACTCAACATTCCATATGATGCTTCAGCTGTGACTCCAGAAGCTGTGATCTCATTGCTGAAGTGCATCAGGAACTGGAGGAAAAACGGGACTGCTCTTCCTAAAAGTTTCATGAGCTCAATCAATTCTAAGTGGGTTAAAACAACTGCAGGGTACAGACATCCAAATGGGTGTATCCTGTTTGAGTCAATGTGCTCTTCTCATGTACACAGGGATGATGGGCCTTTCATAGATGAAATGTTTTATGGCCAAGAGTTAATTTCATATGAGAGTGAGCTGCATGCAATAGGAGTAGTGAATGCTAGAGCTGGTTGTGCACTGATGGCGCAGCATCTACAATGTCTTTCTAATGTTGATAAGATTTCAAGGATATATTCATATTTGGAAGCATTCGGTTGGAAGCCTCGATATACTAGTGGCGATCGGATTTGGATACCCCATGACGTTGATGAAGGAGAATGGGTCAACCCAACCCGTTGTGTTCTTTATGATAGGAATAGCCTTTTTGGCTCTCAACTTCATGTTCTGGTAAAATGGTACGACAGCAAACTGCTGCGATACTTTAACAAGATTTTTGATGTGAAGCGTCATCCAACAGTCAGCGATTATTGCAAGCTCTGGAGTAAGTGGCAGGACTCCAACTCTTCACTGGCACAAAAAGATTGTGCTGCTTTCTGGGAGTTCTTTGGTAAGAACTGGAGTACTGATATGGGGAAGTTCATTGCTGGGTGTGTCACGAAGGTTCCAGTTTGTTCTGGAGATCAGATCTTGCTACTTGAGAAACAAGATGTCTTCATTCCTGACGATCTACAACTGGAGGATCTGTTCAAGAAGCAAGCTCAGCAACCATTGTTCGTTTGGTATCCTTCAGCTAGCCTGCCATGCTTGTCTCCTGCAAAATTAAATGATATCTACAGTAGCATTGGTGTTCAGAAGATTTCAAAAGCAGTTGCAATGGATGATTCTGAGCGCTTGAAAATCGAGCAAGTAACAATAGTTCATAAGGGTACCGTTATTAAGCCTGGCTTGCTCAGGATTGTCCTAGCATTCCTTGCCAACCCAATCCTTGACATTTCTGCTGATAGGAGGCATGAAATTGTCTCTGGTCTCACAAATGTAGTTGTCTATGAGACAAGCACACCTCTTTCTGTTAGCTATCAGGTTGGACTATCTTCTGGAAGAAACATGGTTGTTACATCTGCGCGTTATTTCCATTGGGAGAGGGAGGACTCAAGGCTATATGTGACAAAGGCTGAAGTAACAGGATTAGTGGCCAAGTCAGTGAAGATGGAGTATGCAGCATGCTTTGCTGAGGAGATTTCTAAAGGACTGTTATTCGAGAATGCAGATCAAGTCCCAGACCTTGCTGAACTCGTCAGGACAGGATTTTTGCTGGACTTTGATGTTCCTGCTATTGAGATTTTGTTGAAGTTGAAGAACCTACGGCTGTTCGAGGAGGATGAACAGTTCCTGACACCATACACTGATGGGCTTAGTGTTCCCAGATCATGTGGTTCTTCCTATGTATGATCCTCTCTCTCTCTCTCTCTCTCTTTCTCTCTCTCTTTCAATCATGTTTGGAGCGAGACTGCTAACATATCGTATTCTGCAGGTGCCAAAAAGTATTTGCCGAGTCATGAGTCATCTGTCTTCCTTGTTCAGAGATGCATCGAGTACATGAGGTTCCATCCGCGCAGGGCGTAGGTACTCCTCTGCACTTCACGTGTCAAGACAAATAAAAGTGGTCCACTCAGTGGAATTTTCGTTATAATTCCTGACAGTTCATGACAAATTGCAGGATCAACGGATGCCTTCCAAGTAAACAGCGCTCTGCTGCAGCTGTCTACTCTTCATACATCGCAAAACTTGTTTTATGCAACATGGGATTATTTTTCAAATTTTTAGCATGTATGAGGTCTCTTGTTTATGAGCCAACTCTTTCTACTATTTACACAGTTTCTTGCTATGTGCTTTGGGTGAACAGTTGTTTTTGAAAGGTTTGTCCTGGATGTGTTAATTACAAACTGGGATTTGACTTTTAGGTTAAACCTTTCATCCTGCCGTGCATGTTAATCAGCCAATATTGGTTCTTATTTTTTTTTAGTTTTATCAGTCATATATTGCTAAGAATATCACCTTCCTTTGTTCACGTGAAGAATTATTGAAGCAGCTCAGTTGTGGGTCTTCGACAAAAACCCATCCTTAACAACAAAATGGAGTCATTGTTTGCACAAATTCTTGAGAAATCATTTGTCAAATAATTTCATTAAAAATAATTCCATATACTTTGTTATAAATGTATACACACGACATGCTCTAGTATGATTCACTTTTGTTCCAACAGCAGTTGCAAAAATAGCCACTGATTGTATACAGATCATTTTGTTCAACATAATATCAATATTTTTTTTGCTGCACTCTTGTGTGTTCCATATGTTAACGTTTCTTTTTTGTTTTATCCCACATTAACCGATTAACGTTTTTGACACCCTATCCGCTCTTACTATTCTTATATAATCCCCTTCTAGCAAATATATGTTATTGTGGTTCTCATTTTCGTCTTCTTGTGTTGCTGTCCTTATGATGCCTTATGAAATTTTTGTGTAATCATGATTGATTATTTCATGAACAGTTTCATCAATAAATAAAAAAACATATCGTGATGAGGTAAAAGTTATACTATCTGTGGAATTTTATATGAAAATTTTTATTAAAATTCAAGCACTAAATTGTAGAAGAAATAGAAGAGTCCATTTTGTATTTCTAAAGTAACAATGTGGGGGTTTGAATATGAGAAACTATTGTGTAAAACAAAATAGTACTCCCTCCGGTCCCTAATACTAGTACTCCCTCCTTGTATATGACGTTGAACTAACCAAAGTCATATATATAAAAGGGAGGGAGTATGTTTCAAACCGATGCTTGACATGAATCAATTGACTTTTGTTAAATGTCAAATAAAAAGAATTGGATGCCGTAGTATTTATTGCAGTATTTATTGCAAACGCAAAAACAAATTCTTAATGATAAGAATTTTTCCTCAAAAAAATGATAAGAATTTTTTAGAACCTTTTTTTTTTGAAAGTTTTGAGAACCTAAATGATATAAGGATAAATAAATTGTGCCTAGCCAGACTTGTAGCAGTAGGCCGGCCCACCAAAGCCCAAACCCAAACCTTCTCCTGAACCCCTCGGCTACACCTGAGCGCCGCCGCCGCCCTTACGCTCGGAGCAGGAGAGGAGGAAGAACAGGCGGACCGATCTCGCAGCGATGGCGGGCGCGTTCTGGGCGACGCGGGCGCTGGAGGTGGTGAAGCGGAACGACGGACCGGGCCTGCTGTGGAAGCGCATCAAGCTCACCACCACCCGCAAGAACAACGCCAAGAAGCGCCTCAAGCGGCTCTGGCAGGTCCGCTCCCCTCCCCATCTCCTCTACCCTCGCTTTCCATTCCCTTCCGTTCGCACTCAGGTGCAGGGGGTGGTGATGGATTCGTCATCTCCAACGATCCACGCCCAGTTCGTGTGTTAGGTCGAAGCGGTTGGTTCGATTGCTGCTCCTTGAACCTTGCGCGCGGCGCTGGTTTCGTAGTGGACTTGGGTGATTAGTTATTTTGACGCGCAGCGCCATGGGCTTGGTTTCGGATTGCAGGTCTGCGATTGAAGAAGAAATGTGGTTCTGGGAGGGGATGAGCAGTTTGGCCACAAGTCTGAAAATATTGTTCTGAGCCTCACCGAATTGCTCTGAGGATTTTTGTCGACTGCCTTTGAGCTAAACCAGATACCAACAAATTCAGAAGCTTCTAGGAAATGGTCCAACTCGGGGAGAGGCAGTGAGGGGGGTTGCTGTATTTTTTCTTTGATCGAAATTGGGCTCTGCACAAGGAGCTATTTGTTTGATTGTTGTTCTCCTTTAGTGGAGGTCTTATAAGTTAACATAAATCAGTCAATTACCTGAAAATGTAGACATACTTGTGCAAAAGTAAATATGCACAAATATTCCGATTTAGATTCACTAGCATGGGGATGGTTGTGTGTTTCCAGATGGGATTGTTCTAGATATTTTTTGAGGAAATGGTTTACTGCAACTAAATAGCATGTGCGGGTGCCATCTAGGGTTATTCAGGATTTTTCTACATTTTAATCCTTTGCATTTGCTTAGTTTGCACCTAGGAGATTATGCAAACAACAAGATGCTAAAGTAGAATGAGCTCAATGATCTGGACGTGGGGGAGATCATTTAGGTGTAGAGCAAAGCAGTTGCATAAAGGGCTCGTTCAATTTCTTGTCCAAGACGCAGCTCGGTGGCTGGGGGTTGGTTACCAGTTCAATTTAAGTCAAAAGTATGTCTTTTTTTAGCTTTTGAGAAAATTTAAATGTGTAAGGACATATAATTATATAAACAGGGGAGTTGAAAAGAGCTAAAGAGACCAAAACTTTTTAGCGTGTTTCATATCTGAATGTTCTCCACATTCACATGATTTTCTTCACCTTTTTAAGAATTATCGATGAGTAATTTCTATAAATTGATTACCTAAGGTGGTAAAACGCAATTGGTACTCCTATGTTAGGTAGCAGGTGTGAATTAGTGCCCCTAAGGGTCTCCACTGCCCCTTTTTAGTTCAATTTATTAGTACTATACTTCCAAAATGTGCCATTTTGAAATGCTGTACAAATAACAATTGAACTAAAGAGGGGTCCATGCTCACCCTCAGGTCCAATTTGCACCCCTAATAGTGATACATGTGCTCACACACACCTCTGGCGTTTGTTGGGAACAGAAGCCAACTCTGACTAGTGTCCACCTTGGTGTCCACTAATTCAATGCTATAGATGTGCATGACTAGTAGTCGATATCAGTAAATGGTGTATATTAACAAATAACAAGAGACCAGGATTTAAGGCGCATCTTAGGTTCTAAACAAGTCTAGATTACTAGAAGTCTAGGAAATGCTCTTGTTACTAGGACTACTGTTTTTAGCACCCTTCCTGTGATCCACACGATATATACAACAGGGTTTGAATTAAAGTGATTAGCCATGTTAAGGTTAGATGCTCACATAAAAAATATCGCCATCTACTCATACCAAATGAGTAGGATGATATTCATGATATCAAAATATACTGTTTACTTTTGATCGAATGCAAATAAGCTGATGATGCATTAGAAAAACAGTCGTCTGCTTTCCTTATTGTCCTTGCCCTTCACCTGCCTAATTTTTATTTATGACTGAGTGAAAGGTACAGGATTTAACTAGAAAGGATTGAGTGTAATAAAAAAATGCAGTTTAACTATAAAACCTTAGTGATAAGCTAAACATGAAAGATGAGGCTGGTAACAAATAGTTTGTCTGTTGGTTAGAAAGATTTTTGCAATGCAAAGTTAAATGAGATTCAAGATATACATCATGCTGGTATCTAGTAGACATATAACTAAGTTTGATGGAGTAGGTGAAAAGTCTTTATTCATTTATTCATGGAACTTTGAACATAACTAATCTTTGAATTTTGATCTGAAGATCCATGAAGAAATTGAGGACATTAACTGCTAATGATGGTGGTTTACGCTCACCTGCTAATAGCTAAACTTAAAGAAAATTTTTTCCTTGGGCAGAATAATGACCTACAACTGAGCACTGTCTCTGAATAGTAACAAAGAACAACCTTTGCACTGCAATCTACCGCCTCGGTTGCTAGACCACCCGGGAAGGAGCTAGTCAATTGCTCCGCAAGGTCTATTTTGGGATTACCATCATTAGTAAAATTGCAAACTAGGAACATCCTCCAAATGTTCTCAAGATAGTTTAGAGCTACTTGTGATGCAACCCTGGGGACTTTATGCCACCAATTGTTTGATATGCGGTGAATAAAGTTTTTATTTATCCATTTTACTGCACTGTGCGCTTCATATCTTTGAAGCTGCAGTGTGTGAATCATTTCTTTGAAGCATGGTCCCACAAGCAGAATCATTTGCTGCAGATAGCATCCTTAGTACACTGCTATGCTTTGCTCTATTTTTTCTGCATTAACACTTGATTTGTCCTGTTTGAGACTTAGCAATCATCGGTTTGGTTAGTCATTTACTCAGTTCTTGTGTATGCATCACTAAAGATTCTTTGTTTTGATAACCTGGATTTTGGCCCATTGGTCTTTAAAACAATCCCCAGCTGCCTAAGCCTCTTTGTTTCGTTATTTACTCTTGTTTTTTTCCAAATTTCTATCCTTTTGTTTTATTGCACAAGGTTACTGAATCAATACATCCTTTGTTTGATTAAGATTTATGGGCTTAATTCACCATTGTTAAGTCATTTCCATTAGACATTTCTTATATTTTGGGTGGAAAGGCAGTGATAAAACATATTAAAAGGGCATTATTCTGCCACTCTCAAATTGATCCCAAGCTCTTTATTAACTGGAAAATAGCTCATCTTTGGAAGCAGAATTTCATGCACGCAAACAAGATTCAGAATCTCAGTAGTCTATTTCTGCACAACAGATATTCTTATTTGGGTACAATTAACATTCCTGAGGCAGGGATTATTCGTTTTGGATGAAACTGTTCCTTTTATCCCTTGATGCTGGACAAAGCTCAATGGATTGATCTCATGTTGAAACCTTCTTATTAAAAAGTTTTTTTGGAATATTGTTCCTCTACCCTCTTTGCACATTTTGGAACTCTTTAGTCTACTGCATTTCCTCTTTGCACAATACTGTTTGCATGTCTTTTTTTTCAATTCATCTCCTCACGTTTTGCAACTTCCCTTTTCAGAATGAGGCAGTTATAAGGGCCTGTGGGCAATCAGAATCTTCAGCGCCAAACACCGCTTCTGCAACTGCAAAACAACAGTAGCTTGAAAAGTCAATTAGTGACTCAAGGAAGATCTCATACGCAACCAGAAAAGGTCAAGGACATGATGAGGCATAAGGCCTGATTATTTGGCCCTAATATTTTGAGTTTCAGTCGTCCGCAAATTGAAAACAGTGTTGATGTATAAATCCACTTTCGTAATCTAGAGGACATCATTGCTTGCTACCATGTGCCACTCTGCCTCCCTTCTGCTTACATCAGTTCATAGCATCTTTGTCCCCTCCGGAATTCTGTCGTTTTCGGTTTCACCGTTTCCATGTTACTTGTCCCAAAACTGCTACTTTAGAATATGTTCGCTTTCCTCCATTCTGCATCATGTCGTAGCAACTATTCTGCTCCTCCTGCTGATATGCTATTGTATGCACCAATGTAATGCATTGCACCGGTTGCTGTCGTTGACATCAGCTTGTCGCGATTTTCCAAACTTGCAAGTTTGGTTAAGACATGATGAAAGAATCTGGTGCCACCAAAGAAGACAGATGTTGTCCTATGTGGTGTGCCTATATATGTTCTGTAGTATGTATGCTCTCGCATGTGCTGATGTTGTGCGTTAACAATGTGGTGGGTGGTGCAAGGACGCACGCAACGAAATATCAGGCTGCGTGTGCCTTCTACCAGCTTAATTATCGAGTGGCGGTGCTAGATTAAGCCGAGACTTGCAAGAATGCACGATTGGATCACATGTGAATATGTGATGGACAGGTTCAAATGATACGGCCTTTTAGTTTATTTTTGCACACGCTAGTAAGTATATCTTTGTAGTTTAGATAATGGAATTTTTATTTTAAGAACTAGGGTGTTGATTAGGGTGGGTATGTTTTTTTTTACTCCCTCTGTCCCACAAAAACTGTTCATATAGCCTTCAAAATTTATCTCACAAAGACTGTTCATATAGCCTTCAAAATTTATCCCACAAAGACTGTTCATATATCTTGTGTTAAATGTTCTTCTCATTAAAGAACACCATGTACCAAGGAAATATTGCATTGAGAAACGCACAGAGCCACTGCAATGTTTATTTCATGTCTCTTTTCAAATTCCAATGCATGATTAATTAGGGGCAACAAAATCATTTGTCACAACTACTATCTTATCTTAAATTTCTCTAAATGAACGGTCTTTGTGGGACGGAGGGAGCATGATCGAACTGAGTTCTGTCAGTTCCCTCCTCCGTTACGGAAAAAAGAAACCGCCCGACCCCACGTCGCCCGACCCCACGCACCCCTGCCACCGGCGTCGGTTCCTTCGGTTCCTCCACAGTTGGTCCCCCTCACTTCCAATCTCTGGCATCTCGTCGAAGGGAGGGGGATCCATCTCTCCCAATAATGATCAAGATTAGGTTAGGGTTAAAGTTTCTCTATATGTGGGAGATCTGTTTCCTCTTCTCTCTCGTAACGGTGATGAGATAGGGAGGCTTGAGTCTCTCTATGGTGATTTCGATAAGGAGGTGACCGTAGGATCTACGGTGTCAACAACTTTTTTGGGGCGACGACATGGAGAATTAGGTTTCCGAATGTCGTCACTGAGGCGGTGATGGTGCCATCGTCATGAAATAATTTTCTTCAACCACTTTTCTGTTTTACCGTGGTTAGATCCAACTACGATGAAAGGCTTGTGAGAATAAATCTATCTTCTAAGCTGATGATCAGTCTTGGATCGGATAGATTGAGATCAGTCTCTCTCCTCCATTGGTGGTAGAAAGAGGAAGAAGAAAGACACAAGAAGGAAGAAGAAGATTGTGCTTGTTCTAGCCTACAGGTATGTTGGTCGTCGTTCTTTGGGCGCTTGTTCTCAGTCTGTTTACTGAGTGTATGCATGTGCGGCCTTCTATTTGATTTTTTTACATAGATTTGGAGCTGTTTATAGTGTAAGTACTTTAAGAGTGTTTTTGTAACTTGATGACTTACTCAACTTTAATATAATACAATTCTTTCCTTGGTCTAAAAAATGTGTCTTTACCCAGGGTAAATGGGAAATTGAGTGAGGGGGTAACGGGTTTAGAACATGCTAAACCAGCTTAAGAACATATCTGGACGGACATCAACCCTCAATGGAAGCTCCGTGATAAAGAGCCACTAGCAAAACAATTAATCCGGAGCAACACAAAAGCAAAAATAACTCAATATTACCGTTGTTTTCCCTACGTCCTAATTTCATTGTCATTTTTACTACCATTTGCTCAACCAAATGAGCTAATGTCTTGTTTCAATGTGTTGGGAGGGGGGCGAGGGGCACATGGCCCCTATTTTTCACCATAAATGAGTACAACCTAAAAACTAAAGTAAGCGAGGAGAAAGCGTTCGGGCCGTCAAGGGTCTACCGAAACTTCAAGGGTCTACGAACTATAGCAACTGTCTTCGGTAGCAGTTCAAATTCTTCGAGGAACTTTAATATAGAACTAGGTAGATTGATAGCAAATGATCATACCACCTCCATTTTCCTTGTGATGAAAATTCATTGTCGTTTTTCCTAACCATTTGCTCAACCAAATACCCTAATGTCCTATTTCAATTTGTGGGGAGGGGCACATGGCCCCTTGCCCTCCCCATGTTCATTCCTCCAAAAGTTCATTTTGGTACAATGGTCATTAGACAAGCCGAGTAGGTTTTGAAGAGATGGCACAACCAAACTCACCTTAAATGTACTCCCTCCGTTCAAAATTTTAAGTCAAACTCACCATAAATGGAAGTACTCCCACCATTCGAAAATTTGTATCATTTTAGAATAGATAGGTTTTACTTATATTTATATATACATGAAAGAAAAATCATGTGCGCCCCAAACAATATTTTACCAAAATCTAGCTTTACTATGTTTTGCTATATATTTATGTGTAAATGCAAAAAATATACATGCAGTACGTCGGAAATCGAAAACAATTTTGAAATGGATGAATTTGTATCCCTTTGGTGGTTCCAACGGCGAGCAGCCAGCCATCGGGTTAGTACATTATAAAATGGATGAATTTGAAAACAGAGAGGGAGGGGGGAAATCAGTGCACGGGTCAGGACGGCATGTGTGCCTTCACCGCTCACCAACCATCATCAGCGCTCGCCGGCTGCGTGACGGCCTCGGCCCTGGATCCCGGCCATGCCCGGCCGCGCGAGGCGAGCGAGATCCCCGGGATTAAGGTGCCAAAGCGCGCGGGGAAGCAGACAACAAAAGGGGATCAATCCAATCCATCAGTCAGAGCGAGATGAGCCCCGCCCGCCACGCGCCCAGCCCTGCGCCGCACGCAATCGCCTCGGACCCGTCCGTCCACGGGCACCGTACGTAACGGCGGCCGCCTGGAGGCTTCGCTTCGCTTTGTTTCCCGTTGCGTCCGGCGCACGGCGGCCGGAGGAACCGATCGTGTTGTTGGCTGGCCGGGTTGCGTACGCGCGAGGGTATGCGGCGGTGTGGGGGGAGGGGCTGGGAAAGCGACCGGCGCCCTGGCCAAGTCCGATTGCACGGTTCCGCCGGTCGCGTATCCCTGTGAATGATGGATGTGGGGGATCTGGCGTGCGGGTTCGTCGTTCTCGCATGCCCTTCCTGCCGAGTGCCGACGCGCGTTCGTTCAGGCGCCTCGGGCTGACTCCGGAGCTCAGGTCGCCGGCTTTCATTTGTTGAGTGGCTGATGATTTCTTGGAATCCAATATCCGTGAGATCACTGTTGGGGAAGTTGGTGGCGGAAGATCGCCCTCGCCCCCGCCCACGCCGCAACCCTCGGCCTGCATACGAGCTTCGGTCTCGCGGAAAACCCCCCGGCCGCGCGAGCACCAACGAAACACTAATGCCGCTTATGCCTTATGAGCTTTGTTGTGCGGGGATGATCCCTTGTGGCCGCGCCTACCTTCGGCGCCGAAGGTGCCGGTGGCCGTGCTCCGTGACGAAGGCCCAAGAGGGCCGGGGGCGGAGAACGATGGCCCGAACATCGCGTCCGGGCCGGCGGCGGCGCGGACGAGGCGTCCGAGGAGGCCCGACGCCCCCGGTCCGGGGACGCAACTTCGGCACCGAAGGTGCGACGATCCCGGACACGTGGCCACCGCCAACGTGTAAGGTGGGCTCCGGACGGGGGCGAAACAAGGGCGGCCGCGTGTAAAGGCGTTTCGGCCGTACGAAGACACGCTGGAGGCTTGTACGACGCGGGGACTTACTGTTATACCCTTGTAAAGTGTTTAAAGCGGTTTGTCAGGAACGGAAAAGGTGTAATTGAGGCAAATGACTATACCCGGGGTCTCCTATAAATAGTGAACCCCTTGTAATGAAACGGACACACCGTAATGAGAAGAGAGCGCCTAAGGCTACTCGCTAGTCTCTCGGTCTTCGGTATGCTAAGTGTTTCCTTGTTTCGTTTCCGGTTCGTTAAGTATTTTCTCATTTCCTTTCCTCGTCTAGAGTAGTAGAAGTAGCTTCGTGGCAATAGTGAGGGGAGGGAAACTCTCGGGGGCCGTTGTTGTGTCGGCGTCCACCCTTCGGCCCGATTTCCACCAACGAGTTTGGCGCCCACCTCGTGGAAGAACTCAAGATCACATGGCCGGGACACGTTCGGCGGGCGCCGAAGCCGCAACGGCTCGGGCGGCGACCCCTCCACTCGTGTCGGAGCCCATCAACCCATCCCCTTCGGCGGGGAACCGGCGCGAGGCCGAGCGCTCCGGAGGTAGAGCACACCGCTTCGGGGAATGTTCGAAGTCGCCTTGAGGGGCCGGGGGCTTCGGCGCAAGACATCGAAGCTCTCCGAAGGATCCGGCCCTCATCGCCGGCAAGTCCGTGCCGGCTCACCCCGAGCAGAGACGCGCCCATCCTCCTCGCGGATGCAACCACCCCGGCACCGACGGACGCGGCTGCGCCGCACGCCGTTTCCGACTCCATCGACTTCAACATCCGGCGGGCCGAGCGTTACCTCGCCATGCCGCAAAGCCGGATCGCCGCGCGACGCCGCCCCGCCAAGTCGCTCCGCGCCGCCCGCACCATCGTCGACGCCCGCCCGCGCGAGCCGCGCGGCGGCGGCCCGGCCAGGCACGCCCGGCTCACCCCGCAGCCATGCAAGCTCGGGCCCGGACCAATAGAGGCGAGCGAGAAGGATGCTTCCGAAGGACAAAGCATAGGCCACCGTCAAGACAGGGGACAGGCGCACGAGCACTTCGCCCCCGACGACGCACCACTCCGCAACGTCGTCCCGGTGTCCCCGCTCTCGGTCGAGCTCGAGAGCGCGCCGTGGCCCCGTCGGTTCAATGCCAACACCCTGCCCCAGTATGACGGAGACTACGATCCCAAAGAGTTTCTCATGAAGTTCGAGGCGGCGGTAGAATCCAATGGGGGCGACGCCACTACGAAGGCCAAGGCCCTCGTCCTCGCACTCAAAGGAGAAGTCCAGTATTGGTATGCCAACATTCCGAAGGGGTATATTACATCATGGTTCCAGCTGCGGAACAAGCTGCTGTCCAGCTTCAAAGGCATGCAGGTCGAAGAGCTGGACTCCAACGACCTCGTCAACATGTGTGTCCAAGGGGACCGTGAATCACTGCAAGAGTACATGCACAGGGTTGTCAAACTAACAGCGCGTGCGCCCACGGTGTCCGAAAGCAGCATCATCGACGCCATCGTCGGTGGCCTGAGGGTTGGAAGCTGCCAAGATGTGCTCGACAGGGTCAAGCCGAAGTCCGTGCAAGAATTATTTGAAGTCATGCAAGAATACTGCAAGTCCGACAAAGGCCGCCGCCGAAGGCTCGACCGGGCCAATGCGGCAAAGAAGCGAAACAACAGAGGGCGGTGGGACCGACCGAAGGGGTGGCAAAACCGGCCGCCGAAGCAAGCGAACCGTCGGATCAACAACGTGTCCGCGCCCCCCGACCGGCAACCGAAGCGGGGGCGGCGGGCACAAGGGCGGATACAAACATAACAAGGGGCCGAAGCCGCAGCAGCATAACCAGTCGCAGCGGGCCGGTGGTGAGCGGTTTTTCTGCTGGCTCCACGGAATCGATGCCCAGCACCACACGCACCAGTGCCCTTCGGCGGTCAAGATGAAGATGGAGTGGGAGGCGGAGGAGAAGGCGAAGGCAGCAGGCATGGCCGTGAACCATGTCATGAAGTACCAAAATGCGGGTCAGTTCAAGGCCCTGCCACCACCATACCACCACCAGCCTTACCAACCTTCGGCACCTGCGCATGCCTTCCACCCACCACGCCCATACGCACCTTTCCCCGCCGCGCCGCTTCCGCCTCCTCCCCCGCTCGCGCAACAGCCTTCGGTTTTCGTGCCTTCGTGGCCGAACCCACCCGCCCACCACCAAGTGCATTACACCCATACCCAACCGCCACCTCCGCCACCTCCGCCCCCACCAAAGCAAGAGGCCCCTGACTCCGGCAGTTCGGGGATGACGGGCATGCTCAACATCATCAATGCGATCTCCGGCGGATCCAATGAGCCGACACACGAGACAAAGAGGCAACGCCAAGACTACTACCGAAGCGTGTCGCATATCTGCTCTGGCAAGTACTTTCACTTGCCATGGTCCCACATCCCCATAACCTTCACGGTACCGACATCCGCTGCAAGCATTACCCGCACAACGATCCGCTCGTCATAAGGGCCAACATCGGCAAGAACACAAAGTACTACCTCGGCAACGATGTGGGGAGGATCCTCGTTGATAACGGCGGCTCGGCAACAGATATCCCGACCCGGCAATGTTTCACCAAAGCATGGGTTTCAAAAAGGAAGACCCGAAAAAGGCGAACACCCGTTGTACGGCTTCGGCAACAAAAAAATCGAAGCCCTCGGCAAGATTGATGTCAATGTGTCCTTCGGCCAAGACGCCACCATGAGAACCGAAGTCATAACATTCGATGTTGTTGACTTCGCATACCCGTACAACGCCATCTTCGGCCGCAACACCATCAACAAGTTCGCAGCGGTTATCCACCAAGGGTACCTGCTGATGAAGATACCGACAGCGGCGGGGGTGATATCCGTGTACGGCGGCCGAGAGGAGGCCCGAAGAGCCGAGCGCAACACTTCAGTCCACAACAGACAAGTTCATGTCATCAACGAAGACGAGAGCAACGAAGCCGCGGTAGCCGAAGAGCACAAGGCCGAAGCCCAAATGAGGCAGTCCATGAAGGGGGCCGAAGCGGAACGCATGAAAGCCGTCGACGCCACGAGGACGGCCCCCTATGCGCGGATGTGCCCGGCAGAACCGTGATGATAGGCGCCGAGATCGCCGCCGAAGACGAAGGCCGGCTCTTGCGGTTCCTTCGCAACAATCAAGATGTGTTCGCATGGTCCAAGTCCGACTTGACAGGCGTCCATCGCTCAATCATAGAGCATGCCCTCAACACCGACCCGAGAGTTAAACCGAAGCTGCAGAGGCAGCGGCCGATGTCAGCGGACAGGGTCAAGGCTGCAGAGACCGAAGTACAAAAGTTGCTCGACGCAAGAATCATCAGAGAAGTCCAATATCTTACCTGGGTGGCAAACGTGGTCATGGTGCCGAAGAAGAACGGCAACATGAGAATGTGTATTGACTTCACTGAACTCAACAAGGCATGTTCGAAGGATCCTTTCCCATTGCCAAGGATCGACGTCATTATTGATCAGGCCGCTGGCCGCGACATGCCGAGCCTCCTAGATCGCTTCTCCGGCTATCACCAAGTGTGGATGCGAAGGGAAGATGAAGCGAAAACCGGATTCACAACCCCCTTCGGCATCTTCTGCTTCGTCAGAATGCCCGAAGGCCTGCGCAACGCCGGATCCACCTTCAACCGCATGATGAAGCTGATCTTGGGCGACCGAGTGGGGCGCAACACCTCGGCGTACGTCGATGACATCGTCATCATGAGTGAGAAAGAAGAAGATCACATTGCAGATCTAATCGAGACCTTCGACAACATGAGGCAAAACGGCCTCAAGCTCAATCCGCAGAAATGCATCTTCGGCATCCGGAAAGGGCAATTGCCGGGTTGCATGGTTTCCAAGCGGGGCATCCGGGCGAACCCCCAAAAGATCGAAGCCCTACGAAGGATGCGGCCCCCCACCACTCGAAAGGAAGTCCAAAGGCTCACGAGCGAGAATCGCCTCACCGAACCGCTTCATCTTAAGAGCCGCCGAACGAAGCCTTCCTTTCTTCAAGACACTCCTAGCAAATTCAACTTTCCAATGGGGCCTAGAGCAACGAAGCAAGCCTTCGACGACCTCAAGAAATATCTTGAAGATGCGGCTGTCATGACCAAACCGTCCCCCGAAGGCCGAGCCGTCGTTGTATATTGCGGCAACCGACACGACGGTTAGTGCGGTGCTCGTAGAAGAGCGTAAAGAGGCGGATGTTCGAGGCGCGTTTCCAATATATTATGTCTCCGAAGCTCTAAGCGGCTCAAAGCTCCTATACTCCGAAATGGAAAAGATGGCATATGTCGTCGTTATGGCAAAAAGGAAACTTCGGCATTACTTCCAAAGCCACAACGTTTCGGTACCCACAGCTTTCCCCCTTCGGGACATGTTCGGGAACAAGGAGTCGACAGGCAGGCTGGGCAAGTGGGCCTCGGAATTGGCGGAGCACGTCATAAGCTTCGTCGCCCGCAGTGCGATAAAGTCTCAAGTCCTCGCTGACTTCGTAGCTGATTGGACGCCTTCGGCGCCGAAGGGGGAAGCAGTAGTCATAGAGCCAATATGGGAAGTCCAATGTGATGGCGCATACTGCCACCTTGGGTCGGCGGCCGCAGCTAGCCCTAAAGTCCCCTTCGGGCATCAAACTCGATATGCCCCGCGGCCGAACTATGACAACCGCACAAACAACGTGGCGAGTATGAAGGCCCGTCGCTCGCGCTTCGGAAGGCCGGGGCCGTAGGTGCTAGGAGGCTCGTCATCCCGACGGACTGCGAGCTTGTTGTTTGCCATATTGGGAAAACCTACAAGGCAAAGAACCCGGATATGATGAAGTACCTACAAGCCGTCCGAAGCATGGAAAAGTTCTTCATTGGTATCACAAGTGAGAAGTTTTCCCGAGAACCATAACAAGGAGGCCGATGCTATTGCGAAGGCAACCGCGCCGCTTGAGCCCCTCGCCACCGGATGTCTTTTATGAGACAACTACATCGAGGTCCGCGAGCCGACGAAGCAAAGCACCTCCCAAATTTGTGAACGCCATACGGTAGCGAGGATCGGCGCGCCCCAATAGTGGCGGCGCTCAAAGTGTACTATGAGGCCGAAGATGGGGTCATCGCCAAGAGGGTGGCAATCGGGGCGAGGAACTATCACCTTGTCGACCGGTAACTTGTACCGAAGAGGGGTGTGCGCCCCATCGCTAAAATGCATATCGGTCACCGAGGGGAAACAACTACTCCACGAAATCCACGGCGGCATGTGCTCACACCACCTTGGCACCGGGGCATTGGTGCAGTAAAAGCTTTCCGCCGGGGCTTCTACCGGCCTTCGGCGTGGCGGACGCCCATGACATTGTGCGCCATTGTCCGCAGTGCCAACTTCATGCACCCTACGGCAAGTTCGCTTCCAATGAGATACGAACGTTACCACCGGTGTGGCCCTTCGCTCGGTGGGGTGTTGACATCGTCGGCCCGCTACCCACGGCACCGCGAAACTACACTCACGCGGTTGTGGCGGTTGAATATTTCTCCAAGTGGGTTGAAGCGAAGCCGTTGCCGAGCATCACTTCGGCAACCATTCGGAAATTCTTTTGGCAAAACATAGTGTGCCGCTTCGGTGTCCCCCACGAGGTCACGGAGATAATGGCAAGCGGTTTGACAGGCGCGGAGTTCAAGGAATTTCCGTGCATACTTGGGAACGAAACCGTGCTTCGCTTCGGTCTACCACCCACGGTCCAACGGGGCGGTGGAGCGGGCCAATGGAATCATCTTCGCTGGCATCAAGAGGAACATCACTGACTTACCCAAGAGCAAATGGGCCGAAGAACTACCGAGGGTAGTCTGGTCCCACAACACCACCACATCCAGAACTACCCAGTTCTCCCCCTTCAAGCTGCTATACGGGGAGGAAGCCATGCTGCCCGAAGAACTGTGTCTGGGCACCTGGAGGAGCACACCTTCCGGAGACGAAGACCTCAAGGCTTCGGTTCAGAACATTGAGGAGGTCCGCTTACAGGCAGCCGAAAACCTCTTGGCTTACCAAGACGAGACCCGAAGATGGAGAAATAAAAAGATCAAACCGAAGCTCATACGGTCAGGGGACCTAGTGCTACGCAAGGTGCCGAAGGGTAAACTGAAGGGCAAGATGCATGGAAAATGGGAAGGCCCGTTCATAGCAACGGCAACCGCAAACAAAGCAGCCTTCAAACTGCGTCGGCTAACGGGCGACGAAGAGCCATACACCTGGAATGTGGATATGCTTCAGAAGTACTTCGTCCAGGCGGCCCGCGAGTTTTTAGTGCAGTCTTTGAGTTTCAATAGTTTCTCTTTCTTTTAAGTCAAGATACCGACTTTGTATCCTATGTACATTAAAGTAGTAGGGGATGTACTCTTTTCCTCACGGGGGAGGCTTCGTGGTTCCCCTCCGGATCCGCGAAGTGTGAGGTTTTTAACGAGGCGGCCCCTTGTATCCCTTTGATTTCTGACATGTAATATAAGTCAGTGTTCCCCCATCCCTTCGCATGCAGTCTACTTTCTTTTTAAAAGAATGCTCTCGCCACTCTGTCGAAGCTAGGCCACCGCCTCTGGGGGGCCCAGTCTCCGAAGTGGCCTTCGACACAGTAAGTGACAGCCTCGGCGCGGATCGCCTTGGGGGCACGCACACCAAGCCTGTCACTTATTGTCGTGACCGAAGAGAAAAACCGCTTGACGCGGGGAAGGGCCACGATTCGGCCGAAGTAAGCGCACGCCTGGAGCGATGCGTCGGTCTCGAGTTGACCGAAGAGAAAAACCGCTTGACGCGGGACAGGGCCACGATTCGGCCGAGGTAAGCGCACGCCTGGAGCGATGCGTCGGTCTCGAGTTGACCGAAGAGAAAAACCGCTTGACGCGGAGCGAGACCACAATGTGGCCAGAGTAAACGCAAGCCTGCAGCGTTGCGTCGGTCTCCTTTCGACCAAAGGAAAGGCACTTAGTACAAAACAAGGCAGCGACTGGGCCAAAGTAAACGTACACCCAAAGTAGCACTTCGGTCCCGTCCTAGACCGAAGAGTAACCCG
Source organism: Cenchrus americanus (assembly GCA_947561735.1). Taxonomy (NCBI): domain Eukaryota; kingdom Viridiplantae; phylum Streptophyta; class Magnoliopsida; order Poales; family Poaceae; genus Cenchrus; species Cenchrus americanus. Next base: position 36,571,982 of record OX387242.1, on the reverse strand, counting down.
CCTCGCGTGGTGTACACCATCGGCTTGGCTCGAGCAGGCGCACTAAAAATGGCCAACCAAAAACACATGTCCTAAACACAACGGTGTTTTCTAACCCGAGGAGGCGAGGCCATCACAAGTTAACTCTAAAGGCGAAGCGCGGTGCCGCTTCATCCCAACGCACTCAGGGCTTTTCCCGATCAAACAAGCGACGAACGAAACACCGAAGCACGGAAAAGGATGGGCAAAAACACCTCTCGTCCGCCTCTCTCTTTCACGCTTTCGACATACAACATCCATCGTAAAAATAATATAATTTTACAAAAGGAACAACAATGCAGTTACAACGCATGCCTCGAACAATAAATCTACAAATTCGTGGTCGAAACCCGCTCCGGCATGCCACGAACACTTCCGGGGGAGTTCCGAAGTCCCGTGCTTCAAGTCTTCGCGCCGTCCGTAGCCACACTTAGCGATCAATCTTCGTTTAGCACGTCCTCACAGATCTCGTCGATCAGCCGAAGATATGCCATGTCTATGATCTCCAGAGCCATCTCCCGAAGCTCGTTGTCGGTAGGCATCCGCCCTGCGCCGAAGTCGAGATTAGAGTCTACGCGAAGGGGATCACTCCGTCTCCACCTTCACCGCCGCGAAGCTTTCCGACGAGGCGTCAGGAATTAAATATACATACTCGGGCGGCCCAAGGACCCCCTCCTCAATCGGCTCTGTTTTTCGTACGACCCCTTCGGCCACGAAGGGGTCCACTAACTTACGCTTGGCCGCCCTACGGGCGGCCCGCTCTCTAAGAATGGCATCCCGACGCGCGGGATCCCTTGAAAACTCGGGCCGAAAAAGCTCTTAGCCGCTTCGTTGTGAAGGCGGTAGCGCTCCGCTCGGTACGACGAAACTCGGCGTACGAAACATTAGGGTGGCGAATGCTAAACTTCGTCCACACGTTCGGCGCGACAAAAAGTGAGTTAAGGGGCGAGTTGAGCTACTCGCACCTTCGGCCCTCTCGCGCAGAACCACCGAAGGAACCCGCGCAGATACCGTGCATCGCTTACTTTACAAAAATTCATCCCGTCAAGGGGAGAGTGGTTCACTCCTTTACAAATGCTAGACCGACGCGCTTCGACCTCGGCACCTTCGGCGACGACGGGGGCCTCACTCGGCACGGTACTAGCTTCGGTGGCCTCGACCGGCGCGACGCCCGCGTCGACCGCCGCCTCCGCGGGTCCCTCGCCGCCACGGGGAACCGGCGCAAGCGCCGTAGCCTCGAGCTCGGCCGCATGCGCCACCTCCGAAGCATCCGCCGCAGCGTCGTCTTCCGCGGGGGCCGCGGCTGCCACAGCATCACCAGGGGCAGGCGCGACCTCAGAAGCTGCTTCAAGACCGGCGGGTGCCGAAGGGGCAGTCCCTGCGGCCGCTTCAGCCTGCTTCCCTTCAGTTATGGGTCCCGGCGCGCCGCCCCCGTGCTCTTCTTCGGTGGTAGGAGCCGTCGTGTCTCCGGCGGCGCCAGCTTCGTCCACAGGTGCGCCGGCGGCTTCACCCCCCTCCTGCGCCGCGGCCACGAGCCCCGGGCGGTGATAAGAGGAACGCCGGGCATGGCGATCCAATCTCCGTCCATCATGAACTGAGGCAGGGGTGGAGCGCCGCCGTACCGAGCCAGGAGACGATCGTAGACACGTGATTGCGCCCGAGACCTTATCTCGCAAAAAGCCGAGGGCAACGTGTTAGAGTATTCACGAGGATGTGCTTCCGAAGAAAGGAAGACGCGGTTTCGGCGTACCCGGGCACTAAGGCGTTCGGATTCGTCCGGGGTGAGTTGATACCCGCGTCGGGCGAAGAAGGTGTTCATGAAGTTTTTCGCAAGATTCTTGGGGAGCACCGGGAGCCGACCATCTTCTAGCTCCGCGTCGCCGGGCCATTCGAAGTTCTCCTTCGTAAGACGACGGAGATCGCCCTTGTCGATCGTCTTCTCCGAAGATGGACGGTCCGGGGGCACCAACGAGCACACCGAGTACGCCGGCCGTACGAACCCCCACCGCAGCCCGCGAGCTCTCCGAAGATCTTCGTGTTCATCGAGATGAGGTCGAAGCGGTGCGTTCACCCACTCATAGAATGACTCAACGGAGCAAGGTGGGGGAGCGGGACGGGTGGCGCACTCGCATTGCACCGATCCGGCAGCTGCGAATGTCATCACGAAGTTTTTTGGCGCTCGGATGTGATCCGTGCGGTACCGCCCCGGCGCTCCGTTCGGCCTCGCTTGTCTCTCTCTCGCACTTCGGCCAACTTGGCCTCCCCCGTCGGCGAGCCGAACGCGCAAGTCCTCCTTGGCGCCGCTCAAGACTTCCACGTCGTGACGCAGCATGTTGAGGAGGGCCTCGGAGGATTTCGCCGAAGTTTCCTTCTCCTGTTGCAGCTTCCGGCGGCGCTCTCGCTCCGCGGCCCGGTCACCCTTCCCGGCTCCGCCACTCTGTTCTCAAGCGTTGCGACGGCGGCCACCGTTTTCTCCTTCGCCTCCTTCGTCCTCGCTCCGGCCTTCGGGAGAGGCACCGCGACGCGGCGAAGGCCTTCAGGGACAGGTCCCCGCACGCCGTCGTGAGCTCCGCGGCGATGAGCTTCCCGAAGTATTCCTCCTCATGCGGCATGGCGAAGCTTGCCCCGGCTTCGTCCAGAAACCTGCGCTCATGCCCGCCGCTCGTCAGCCCCCAAAAGCGGACCGTCTTCCCGCCATTTAGCTTGGCCTCGGTGGGGACTTGGAGACGAACAGCGGCGGCCCGGGGCTCTTCAGGCGTCACCCGATAGCTGCTGCTCTCGGGCTCCTCGTCCCCCTCTTCCTCTGCTTCGGGGACGACGTCGTTTTTCTCGGAAGCAAGGGCCGAAGGGGAGGCGGATTCCTCGGTGCCATCGAAGGACGAGTCAGACGAGCTGCTGGAGGTGGAGCTGGGTTCATCTCTATCTTGTGGGGCTTCGGCGCCGAGGGCGGCAGGGCTTGGCTTGCGCGGCGCATCACCGACGGAGGACACGATGCGAACGTCGCTATCGTCGTCGCTGTCCTTCTCCGGTGGGCTGAGGGGGACAAGTAGCGGCCCGGTGGCCCCTTGCCCGGGCTCCCCGCCGAAGGCGCGTCCGAGGCGCGGCCGCGCGCGGCGGCACGGCGGCTATCACGTCTTCGATGAGCCCCATATCCACGTCAACGACGCGGGTCCTCTTAGGGGATGGGGGCGAGTCCGCCGGCCGCCCGCCCCGCTTCTTCCGCGCCTTCCCTTCGGCGGCGGCGCGTGGCCGCGGCAAGCGCGCGCTCCTCCGGTCGGTTTTCTGCGGAGCGGCGCGCAGCGAAGTCATCGTCTCCTCCGCGTCAGCTTCGGCGGCCGCGACCGCCACGGCTTTCTTCTCGGCTGCCTCGCGGTGTTTGGCAAAACCGACGCGCTCAGGCGGCACAATCTTGAAAAACTCGAATATACGGTTCGTCCGGGACCCGTTCAGCTCCGCGACGGTGTCCTTATACTCCTTCGGCGAGACGGGGCCGAGGATGAAGTCCCCGTGCGCCTCCACCTTCCTTCTCCTCAACACTGCAGAAAACAGACCAAGTTCGTCGGCATTTCGCTTACTAAGGACGTGGCAGAGGACAACTCTCCGAAGGGTGTAGAGTAACTTACAATCGGGCCGTAAAGCCGAAGACCTTCGTCCAGTCAGGGCAAGGGATGCCACCGATGTCTTCCGCCCACTCGTCTTCGGCCACGGACCGCCCGTCAACCGGTGGGCACACGGGAATGCCGCGGTACTCCTCCACAATGTCGCGAGTGCCGTACTTCCGCGCAAACCGACGCAAGCATTATCACGAACTCGTCGCCCTCCGGACACGAAGGGTTCTTCGCGTAGGACTCGTGCAGGGGTGGGAGTTCCTTCGTCGCCAGCGGGTGAGTGCCTCCGGAAGAAGGGGGGCTCAAGGCGTAGTAGAACCAGTGCTGCTGCCAGTCCGTAGGCCACTTGTTCCTATAAGCGGTGACCGGCTCACCACGCCCGCCTTATACGAGAAGTTGAGACGGACCGAATTGGCGGTCCTTCTCCACGGATTGGTCCCCCTCCTCCTCGAAGACCGTCCGCCGCCGGTGGTGCATTCGATGCGCCGAAGCGAACCCTTCGGCGGAGGGCTTGATCTTCGTTGTCCCGCATATCCACATGTATACCGACACCGGAGCATCGCGTTTGGGGTGAGCCGATGAAGGTAGATGTCGAAGTACCGCAAGATGTCGACGACGGCGGGGTGCGGCGGAAACCGAAGCCCCGCGAACGCAGGTCTCGGAAGATGACGACCTCGTTGTCCCGAGGCCGCGCACGGTCTCCCCGCGGGGGCTCGGCGCGGCCCCGACCATGCGGTTCTTCACCAACGCCTCCACGTCGGACTTGTCGATTTGGCTTCGACCGAACGTGTAGGTCTTCACGATCTCCCTCGCGACAAAGATCGCGTCTCCGCTTCGGCGCCATCAATGCTAACTACGCACGAACTGAAAGCAGAAGCAAGGGGGCTGGAGGAAGTCTTACAATAGGCCTTCGGAGCACTCGCGCGTCGTAGCTCTGGGTTGCAGCCGCTGGGTGGGGCAACCCAAAGGGCAGCCCCCCTTTTTATAGTAATGAGTTCCGATAATCGCGCCGACGACGACCGAAATTACCTTTTTACCCAATGGCGCCCCTCTCAACGGTCATTTTGGCGAGAGGGCGCCGCACGTTTTTCGGACCGCCATGTCGGGCGTGGGCCGTCGGGGGAGTTCCGAAGACCGTTCCTCACCCGGTTAAGGTTGATCGTAAGTTCGGCCCTACGCAGGTCGGGACGGCCCTCACCGACGAGGGGCTACCGTTGGGGAAGTTGGTCTTCGGAAGCATCGCCCTTGCCCGCCCACGCCGGCAACTAACCCTCGCCCGCATACGGCTTCGGTCTCGCGGGAAAACCCTTCGGCCGCGCGAGCACTAACGAAACACTAATGCCGCTTATGCCTTATGAGCTTTGTTGTGCGGGGATGATCCCTTGTGGCCGCGCCTACCTTCGGCGCCGAAGGTGCCGGTGGCCGTGCTCCGTGACGAAGGCCCAAGAGGGCCGGGGGCGGAGAACGATGGCCCGGGAACATCGCGTCCGGGCCGGCGGCGGCGCGCGACGAGGCGTTCGAGGAGGCCCGACGCCCCCCGGTCCGGGGACGCAACTTCGGCACCGAAGGTGCGACGATCCCGGACACGTGGCCACCGCCAACGTGTAAGGTGGGCTCGGACGGGGGCGTAAACAAGGGCGGCCGCGTGTAAAGGCGTTTCGGCCGTACGAAGACACGCTGGAGGCCTGTACGACGCGGGGACTTACTGTTATACCCTTGTAAAGTGTTTAAAGCGGTTTGTCAGGAACGGAAAAGGTGTAATTGAGGCAAATGACTATACCCAGGGGTCTCCTATAAATAGTGAACCCTTGTAATGAAACGGACACACCGTAATGAGAAGAGAGCGCCGAAGGCTACTTGCTAGTCTCTCGGTCCTCGGCCTCGCTAAGTGTTTCCTTGTTTCGTTTCCGATTCGTTAAGTATTTCCTCATTTCCTTTCCCTCGTCGTAGCAGGGTAGTAGAAGTAGCTTCGTGGCAATAGTGAGGGGAGGGAAACTCTCGGGGGGGGTTTATTGTGTCGGCACCCTTCCGCCCGATTTCCAACAACAATCACCTCTGCATGTTCACCTGCACGTTTTCTTACGGAGAGATAAAAATGTGCGGCATGGAGTATATTTCAATCATTTCATGTGTGAAAATGTGCATCGCGATGTTTATTGAATAGTATTGTTTGCATGCATAGACAAATTCCGCGTTGCCGATTCCTCAAGCTTGTCCCTCCTCTGGTTCCATCGGTCCACGGGAGGCATGGTGGTCACGTACGTACGACTGTCCATTACTAGGACTTTTTCCTACCAACAAAAAGAGTCGTCCCTTTCCCTAATCATGGACCATACGCATTCTCAGCATTTTGCATTACTATTATTTTGTTCAGATAAATGACACGTAGCAACACCGTAGCGTTTTGCTTTGCGTTTGGAACGAAGAACACGAGTCTTCGGAATAGTAGTATTGTTGGCACGTGCACATTCCGGATTTATAAAGATGTCATAATTTCTTCATTCCAAATTGCTGATCGTTTTGATTTTTTTTTCAAAAAATCCATACTTGTTTCTATGTGTTGATTAAAAGTACAAGAGTAATTCTCAAAAAAAAGTACAAGAGTATAATCCCGCTAGAAAACGGTGACTCGTCAAGTTCAAGCAGTCCGTTTTTGGGTCCACACAAGTACACGCCATTCGCGCCCATTTCCCCTGTTCTGTTCCCCTCGGGTCCGAAACGGAAAAGGACAACCCAATGCATGTCCGAGCTGTTGAGTGACAAGGGAGGGGAGACCGGGAGAGCGTGCGTCCACACCGGACCCGAGCGACGACATTCGAAACCAGAGAGGAGGGAGCGGTCGTCAAATCGGGCCGGCAGGGGCAGGGGACCGGGTTCGCTTTCGTTGAAAACCTTGGAAGCGGTCCGGCACTCCGGCAGTCCACGTCCACCGCGGCCGATGATGAATCCATCCACCACCATTCCACCGGCGAGCAATTGGAGGGCGACCGAAACGTTGCGTGCCGGGCCTGCCGTGTCGTGCGGTGCCGTGCGCTGGCTCTCCAAGCAACCCGCGACGGCCGGCGGCATGGCCGTGCCAGATTATCGCCAGCCTAGCCCCCGGGCCCCGCCGCGCGCCCGCCCGGCCAGGTTAACTTCTGATCAAGTCGTCCCCGTACGTCGGCGTCGGCCGTGATGGCGACGACGGATCGATGAGCCGGCGGCCGCAAGTAACCGGCCGGCCGGGCGCCGCCCGCGGTCGCTCAGATCCCCTCCGATTATGTGTGCGGTCGATCGCGGCCGCGCGCCGCTTGCCATGCCCTGCAAGTAACTAACCGTAGTACGATACGAGTAGTAGTAGCTTTCGCTCAGCGTTCGCGGCGGCGGCCGGCGTACGTGGGGGCCCTGCATCCACGTACGGTCGCGCGCGCGCGGTTTCCGCTTTGCGTACTACGCCGGTGGGCTGCTGCTGCGTACTACTCAGGAGCCTGCTGGTTTTCTATATTTCCAGCTGGTGCTCTTCTGCCGGCTAGTAGGAGATGAATCGAGAGCTCCCTCCGCTTGCTGGATGCCGTACACGCATGATCCCGATCGACGGGCCGCTATTCCATCGGAACGTGTGATCCACGCACGAGGGGCGTTTGAGATGCATCGCCACTTATTAGATAGCTTGCCATATGCGCATGGAGCTTGTTGGCAATCATGGTGCTGACCAGCTGATCCCAAATTAAAAGCACGGAAACGTATTTGCTCGGCCAAGCTAGATCAGCTATAGAGAGAGGGCGGGTGAGGATGGAGGAAAATTAAATACGTACACGGCCGTACAAGCCACGACATGGTACACGAGATCTCAAATCTCCCCCGGCATCGTACGCTACGTACGTACTCTACTATCGTTTGCCCATGGAAAACACGAGTTAGAAAGCAGCCTAATTATATTGCAGGGGTTTTAATTTTTTTACTAGTAGTAATCATAGCATCGCAAAGTCACGGCGCGCTAGTAATTAATCATAGCAACGATCGCGCACAGTAATTAATTAAACAGCTCCCACACGAGACCAAGACTACTACTTCTCGAACCTTTGATTTTATTACCGAGACGTACTACACATGTTCGTCAAGAGGCCCGGCACGACCAAAAGACTGAAGCTGCAGTAGCACACGCTAGCAAACGAAACGTGCTGCCGTGTTGGTCACTGAAACCGTAGGTATGTACAAGTACTGTACTGTACTGTACTAGCTAGAGAGCAAAATAAAGGCCCTTTACACATTCTCGCGCGCGCGCCCTTTTCCACTCGATCGCTTTATTCTTCTTCGTGCCCCCCCTGTCACGCACGCACGCGATCGACTCACGCACCCCGGTTTCGTCAAAAACGTTATTACGTACTGTACGCCAAATCAAAAGCCTCGGGGTCGCGTCGCCGTCGCCCGCGCCCGGCTCTTTTCCGATGCCCGACGTTGCGTGTGCCGCGCGGCGCTTAACTTTGACAAAACCACCCACCGCCGGCAGCTCGCCCAGCAAGCAGCCTCCGCATCGATGCAGCAGCTGCTGGAGCCTGGAGCGAGAGGACGGACCGCAAGTTCATCATCAGCCGTCGATCGGGGGGCACTGTTCCTCTGACGGCTCGGCCATGACCTCCCGACGACACGCGACACAGGCATGCATGCACTGCACACCACCCTGACGCGTTGGGAATGCATAGGTGTGGCCACTACTACTACTACACACGGTAGATGACTTGACGGGAATGGTTGATCGGTGGCCAGGCCAGGCCGGCCGGTGTGGCATGCTGCAGCCATGCATGCATGTCCACACGGCACGCATGCACGAGAAACACACATACTACATACCCCCGGCCCCTAGCTCTTCCTTCTCTCCATCATCGTCATTCCGTCGAGACGAGGAGCGACGACGTGTACGTGAGTACGTCCAGCGGCGCCGCCGTCTCGCGCGTTGTTGCGTGCATCTCACGGTACGTACAAGCTAGCACACACAGCACAGAGAGAATTTTTCAACTCCCCCCGCCCTGTCCCTCTCGATCTATGTACGCGAAAGGGAGAAATGTTGGCGTCCGTCGTCCTTATTGCTTGGCGTGTTGCTTTCTGCTTTGACCAACGCTGCCTGCATGCGCGCGCGAGAGAGCAAGCACTACACAACGACCATGTTTCGGCAGTATGTTCGTATGTACACTAATTTTCCTTTTTCTCGCGGCAAAAGGGTGCGTTAATCGTCATAGATGCTGATTCTCATCAGGCCGGCCGGGGGCGTACTACGACGTACCACTAGTTTGTACGCAACGAGACTAGGAAGGAGATCGAGATCGAGTTGTTTATGGCCGCCCAGCCAATTAATGGTCGCGCTGATGACAGGGATACGTCCCTTGGTGCTTGTCTGCTTTTGATTACCTGCGTGGCACGGCGGAATAGCAGATTAACTGAAAGCCGCCCGGGGCGACCCACTGCCATGGGCCGGCCGCATCATGCATGGTCGCATATGGATTGGTCGATCGATGTAGAGTAGTCAAGAGAGGGGAAAAGGGAAGGTTGCTGCGCTCCACCGGCGGAAGATCTCCCAAGTAGTGTATATGTAGTGATCAGTAGAAGACTGATAATTAGCTAGCTCTTACTCTCAGCAAAGGCTAAATTCTAACCCAGACTAATTTTAATCAGGCCAAACCAATGCATCTCTATCTCTATTTTTGGGTAACTACGTTGGTGAAGCGTTTGTTGCGTTGCGTTGTTTCATTTTGCTCGATATACTGTATATAAGTCGTCGTTTCCTTTGTATAATTTCTTTTGTTGCATGCAAAGATACTCGTATTTATTGTGTGATTTCGGTAGTAATAAGCGAGTGCGGAATGTCACGATGGTTCTGTTTTACCATGCACTGTACTAAGTAAGTAGTTGTGCTATCGTACGTGGTGTCTTGATAATTTGACTACATATCCGCGTAAGTGTGTACGTGGGCACAGAAATTTTCTAGTCGACCTTCTGTGTTGATCACAGAAAGTAAGCGGACATATGGACCTTAACTTTATCTCGTGCCACCAAACATGCCTTTGTGCACGCCCAAAAGCTATCACTCCTCAGGAAATGGCATCCAACGTGTCCACTAACCTCATGAGATGGATCGACTAACCAGTTATTGGACATAATTAAGCTAGCTTTAAGAGCATTGGCCACGTTTTTTTTGCATCGACACGTACTTAATTTTTAATATGAGATGGCGGGAAGCGTATACAACCGAATATACTCCTATATGGTATTATTATTAGACTATTAGACTATCTCCAACAATATCCCCATCTGGTCCCCCAAGCCCAAAATGAGTGACGTGTGAGCAATGTTCCGCCTCCAACAATCCACCAACCCGCATTCTCATTATGCCTTTGGCAGTCTCCAGCGGCAGCGGCGGCGGGGCTCCACAGCAGCGCCCCCTGCGGAGGCGATGGCACCCCCTTTCTCCATGGCCCTCGATCCAGTGACGGCAGGTGCTTGATTCGGCGGTGGTGGCACCTCGATCCGGCGTCGACACCGACGAGGTCCTCCATCCTAACCCTAGCTCCTCCACCTCGATCCGGCGGCGGCGGCCCTCGATCCGGTGGCGAGGCCTCCTCGATTCGGCAGAGGATCCCGGCGGGAGTCTACTGCTGCTGGGAGGATGAGGGTGGGGTTGCGCGTGCTGCTGGAAGACGGCCTATTTTGCATGCTGGTTTTCACCTCTCTCATGTGCTCAAAATGGCTATTTGCCTATGAGGGTGGGTGCTATTGCTGGAGATAGTCTCAAGAGATTAACTAAACAAAGTAATGGAGCCAGCTCATATATTTTAGCATTTGATTTGAGGTATAAGAAAATTACCGGCACCTGAGGTGATCATATATGTTTGCTGAAGTAAAAAAAAAAAGCAAATCGTCCAGGACAATTCCCCAATCAAATTGGAGGGTTTAGGTTGAACCTGGAAACTATGATATGATCCCATACTCTTGGACGGTTTTATGCCAAGATAGTAGCTTAAAAGTTTTGTACATACACAGTTACACGGATCTTTGTAATACCATACCAAAACAGGTCCACTAGTAGCTGCCTCGAAGGATGTAATATGCACCACCACCATGCGACGAGGCTACCACCACGAAACGGAGGGGTCGGTCCCATGGCGCAATTCCGGCTCGTGCACCAGGCGCCTACGCAACCGCGATAGTAGTTTAATTTCATCGCCTCCCCCGTGGCCGGGATCGTGGCCGTGGGGTGTTGCAGCGATCGTGCCGGGCCAATCAGCGCGCGCGGCAGGCCGGCACCCCGCCCATCATCATCCCTCCTCGCGGCACACGGCACACGAGGAAGGGCCCCGGCCCGGTTCCGTGGCGCATGTGGTTGCTTTCGCCCCCCGCCCGGTGGGTCAACACGACGAGATCTGCCCAAAATATTCTTGACCGGGACGAGGAGGAGGAGCAGAGGCGGAGGCGGCCCCCATGACGTTTGACCGCCACCCGATCCGCTCCGCCGGCCGGCTGACTTCTCCCTCCCTCCCGCACGAAACCAACCAACCAAAATCCCAATCACGCTAACGCTAACCCCGCGCGCACGCACCATCCACATCCATCCATAGAGAGAGAGAGAGTTTTTTTTTTTAAAAAAGGAGTTGGTTGGGTCACGGTTCCGTGCCCGACATCCCAACCCCGGTCGGCGGCGCTCCCTCTTCACCCGCCGCTGGCGTTTGTTCATTCATTCATTAAATTAATCCCAGCAAACCCTGCTGGCCGGGGCACTCCAAACGCGATTGCGAGTCCACCCGCAGTTGGATTACGTTAGATTAGATTATTGGGCACGGCAGGCAGACCAATGCCCTGTTCGCTCGGCTTATCGCCACCACCAAGAAGATTTTCTCTCCGAACAAACCAACCACCAAAGAACGTGGCCAAGAAGATTTTTATCTCGGGAACAAACCAAAGACGGTACCATCACCACCAAACAAACGAACGGGCTACAAAGCTGCCTTGCGGACGCTAACCTCCTCCTCCGCGCCGGGTCATCATTCGCTCGTTCGTTCATTCGTGCAGCAAATTAAAATCGATCGTCAGCAGCCTGCCGTGGCTGCTGATTAGTTTACTTATTATTATTCCCGGTTGCCGTTTTCGTTTGGGAGCATTGAGTCCGAGTTGCTGCCGGAATTCAAATTGGAGGTCGGTCGGATTGCTTGAGATAGACGGGGACGGAGTTGGTTTGGATTGTGTGGATTGATTGATCAGGTGGGTGGTGGTGGTACATTGGGAAGTTCCAGCAGCTACCGTTGGAGACTCTCACACTCAACCGGACTGCACTGACTGCTCTTGCTGCTGGACTCTCTCACTCAAAGCCCAAGCCGGGGCCAGCCTCCCCCTTGCCTTTCGCGGTTGCTTGCCTAATCTTTTGCTTGCTTACTCCTAAACTGCAACAGATCAGCAGCCTCTGCTCGCTACCTGCTGCTGCTGCCTGCGACAGTACAACTACAGCAAAGCTTCTTCCCTCTTTCTCGCCTTTGCTTCTTGGTTTGGTTCTTGCCTTGCTTTGCTTTGCTTTGTTTTCCCCTTCACGGCAACGCCCCTCCGCAGCCCCGGCCCCGGCTGGTGGTCTCCTGCTCCCGCCCTGCCGCCGCCGTCGTCCAGTGCTGCTGATGCGGCTCGTGCGACGCGTCCGTCAGGCAGCTCGACGACACCACCGGCGACGACGCGCGCCGATAGTGCTGCTGCTGCTGCTGCTGCTGTTGATGATGCTGCCGTCGCCCCTCCGCGCGCGCGAAGAAGTCGATGAACGACGACGCCCGCCCGCCGCCGCCGCACTGCTCCTCTTCGGCATCCTCGCCGTCGCCGTCGCTCGCCCCCTGCTCGGCGGGGCTCGCCGCGGCCGCGTTGGCGGAAGCCGACCCCTTCTTCCGGAACACGCGGCAGAGCACCCAGCCTTCGGCCGGCTGCGACGACACCGCAGGCGCTTCGGCGTCGGCGCCACCTGCTTGGGTTTGGCCGGCCGCGCGGCGGCACGGCGCGAGCCCGGCGCCCGCGAGACGGTACTCGTGCATCACCCAGTCCGTCTTGCTCCCCGTCGGGGGCTTCCCCCGGTAGAACACCAGCGAACGCTTCATGCCCACCAGCACCGCCTGCGCCTGCGCCGGCCCGCCCTTGGACGCCGCCGGCACCGCCACGGCCACGGGCTTCTCCTTGCCCGTCGCCTTCCAGTACCCGGCGCCCGTGGCGCGGTTCGCGCGCCGACCCTTCACGTACTTGGCCTCCTTGCACGTGAAGAAGTAGCGCTCCTGCTCGGTCCACCCTGCCACCCAATCGGTCGTCACCGTTATTATTTATTTATTAGCCTCCCACACAGTCAGAGATCCGGCGGGGAGTTGAGCGGCGGCGGCGCAGGCAGCTCTCACCTGGGGGCAGCAGGTCGGAGGGGTCGTGCGCGAGGATGCGGACGTCGGGGATGTCCACGGCGGCAGGGAGCGGGGAGGACAGCGCGCGCCGACGGAGGTAGTGCACCACCAGCTCCTCGTCCGTCGGCCGGAACCGGAACCCCGGCGGCAGCTGCGGCTTCGTCACGGGCTCCTTCTTAGCCACCTCCATCTTTGGACGTCGTCGGTCCAGCACGGACCTCCTGGCTGAGGGGTCAAATCAAATCAAGAACTAATCCTTATATATATATATAAAAACCGCCGAGTCGATCCCTGACGGCGACAACCGCCGCCGCAGCCGCCGTGCGCGCACACGCACACCAAAAGGCGCGGTTGACGGCTCGAGTTGAGTGGCTGGCTAATCGAGCAAGAGGCAGGATGGATTTCAGTGCCGTGCGGTGCGGGGGAAGAAGAGGGAGGGGGGGAGGGAGGTGGGAGACGACGGGCTTGGATTTATAGTCGGGGAGGAGACGAGTGTGGTGGGGAGTGTGGAATTGGGGGGCAGTGGCGTGAGGGAGACTCAACCGGATGGTGACGGAGATGGATGGATGGATCCCCGGCCGGCCGCGGCCGCGCGCAGTTGCGGTTGGTTTTGGTGGCTTGCACGCTTTCCTCTTCCTCGCTCGCCCTCTAATATTTTCCCCCTTCCGGGAAGGTACACACTGGCACAGGCCTTTCTTGTGTACTCGTAGCCGCTAGCCGTGCCGGTTCTGCGGCTCTGCTGCTGCGGATGCAGGCGAGACGATGCAAAGAGCGCAGGGCTACGGGGTAGGCCTGCATGCAAAGCCTGTGTGCTAGTGTGCAAGCCTACGATGATTCCCTGAAGGAACAGTGGTGTGGCAGGCAAAGCAGGCTTGGGCACATAGTATCTTGGGCTTTGAAATGAACGGTGTTTGACCTGAATTCCAGCTTCCGTTTCCTTAGAACGGCCCGTAACGTAAACACCACCGGGATGAAAGTTTCGCGGCCCCTAACAATTTCTGAAAAAAGGACTTCTAATTCCGATAGAGGGAGTTGACAAACTAAGGGTTTGGCGCTTAAGTACAGCCACCACGTAGAAATTTGTTTTTTAGAAAACAACTCCACGAAAGAACTTCACGTAAGAAGGGGAGAGAGCCATGTTTTTGCGGCTTCACCATGTGCTTAACTCCGTGAGAGTGAGTTTTCGAGAGAAGCTCGACGAGAGAGTTGGGCGAGAGAGTTGGTTGTTTGACTATTGAAGTTGTAAAGTCGCTCGTGAAACTCGCTCATGAAGTTGTGTACCAAACGGCCCCTAAACACCGCTGGGAATGAAATAGACATCACAAGCTCAAACCCACCAAAAGGGGCATAAGCCACTAAGTCATTCGTTCGTTCATTCCATCAGAGACGTTGTGCTGGTTGTTTGTCCTTGGAGCACCCCATGTTTATACTTAAGGGTCAGTTTGGAAGAGGTCCGGCGGCGCCATGCGGCCGGCGTCCGGCGTGTAGGGGCACAAGGGTGGCGGCCGGCGGGCCGGCGTTCGGCGCGGCGGGCGGCCGGCCGGTGCCGCTGGTCCTGCCCCTCTTGGCCCTGATGGCCCGGAGATGGTGGGGCCAGGGGCCTCCTGTGCGTGGCAACTGGATATGCGATATGGTGCTCCTGTTGTCCTCCTCGACGACGACTACGGTCCGGCGCCGCCTTGGTGGTGGGGCTGGGGGCCGTCAGGTGCGTGCTGGTGGTGCCGTGGTGGTGCTGTGCCGGGCTTCTCCCGGTGAAGTGTCGCGGAGGCGGTGGGGCGCGGACTACTGCCATGGTTGAGATTGTGTGACGGACATGGTACTACCGGGCGAAAGCCTTCACCGGTCGGTGGCAATGGTGGCAGCGCTCTTGGGGGCGTCGCTTTTTCCTGTTGGGGCACCATTGAGGGTCATCATGTTTCTGCTCCACAGGATTCTCGAGGTGAAAACCCAGTCCTTGAGGGACGTGCGACGACGGCGCCTGGTGTCATGCCCTCCTTGGAGGCGCCGCATATCGAGACCCGCCTTGGTCTGGCAGTGGTGGTTGTGGGCCAGTGTTGTTTGCGCGCGGCAGCTGGAGGGGCGCTTGGCCCGTGTTGGCAGGTTGGTGCAGAGGGCCCTTGGGTGCTGAAGGTCTCGAGGCGGTGCGCTTGGTCCAGTGGTTTCTCCGGCATCGGCTGGGCGGAGGTGTTGCTCTTTTAGCAGCTTCAGTTATCTGAGTCCTTGGCAGAGGAGTGAGGCGGTGGAAGAGGCGAGGCCCCAACGCAGAGAGGCCAGGATCAGTGGTTTTCTTCGGCGCTGCGACGGGAGATTTACGCTGAAGTTTCGTTGGGTCTGATGGATCGTCGACCGTGTGTGTGCGGCTTGAGGGGGACAGACCCTTGGCGGAGGGGTTGGTTTTGTTGCTTGTGCTTGCAGCGGGCCGCGACTTTTGGCGTGGCTCATCGTTGGTGACGACGGCGCAGTTCTTGAGTGGTTTATTCGGCTCCTCTCCCAGTTTGTGGTGGTGGTGTAGTGTTTTGTTGTGTGAGTTGTTGGTGTGCTTTGTTTGTGTGGTGGTGTTCGCTTCGGCGTGTTATGTATTATTACTTCTTCTTCTTAAATGATGCGGCAGTGCTCTTGCCTTTTATTTAAAAAAACAGCTCCTGCTCCATGAACTGCAGTCCGTAAACTTCGCTCCACTCCAACATTTTTTTGTGTGTCTCGTGTTTGGAAGAACTCCACTCTACAAAGCTCACAAGCCCACTCCACTCCACGGCTCCACTCCCTCGCGGCCTAGTGTGAGCGTAGCAACCCAGCTCGCCCCATATAAATTCATCTCACTTCCACTCGGGTCCGGTAGGCAGTAGCAAGCGCGGTGGGATCCGGATGAGCGGGAGTGGCAGACTGGCAGGGACGAAGACGACAGGGGGCGGAGGCGGTGAGCCCCAACATATTGAGGAGGAGGCAGACGACTGCGAGTTTGACGGCGGGCGGTAGCGAACCCCTGCCATGAGAGACGGCGAGCCCCAGTGGTGAGCTTCGGCCATGGGGGGATGATGAGCATCGGTGACGGGTGGCTGTAAGCCCAAGCGACGGTTGACGACGAGCCCTAGTGGCGAGCGGCTGTAGGTTCACATGCGGCGGCAAGCTCCTGTCGACATTTTGTTTTTCCGTGTGAAAAGGTATGAGAAAGTTGTGTAACCAATGATACTGGGTAACTATCTTTTCCAACAGCTCCCAAAATTGGTGGAGCATTTCTTGAGACGCTAAAAAAATCTATGAGTGAAGCAAATGTTTTCGGAGTAAAGTGGAGTTGCTTGACATGTTTAAATATTCTTTAATGGAGTGAAGCTATTTTTATGGAGCTTAGGTCTCCCAAATGGGGCCTTACAGTCTATCTCATTTTTCTCTCCACAAATGGCCCATACCTCATGTAGCCCCAAGAATCCTATATATCTTCCGTAAGGTAGAAACTTATTGAACTATAAACCCACCAACAGCCTAATAATAGCCCAAATCACCAAACCATATCTCCTTCCCCATCTTTCTCTAACCTGCGCGGCCGCGCCCCACACCGCCTCGCCACCGCCACCGTCGTGCCACACGGCCCGCCAACACGGCGGCGCGCCTCCCCGCCACCCTCCCCGCCCACAAGTGTGCCTCCCCCGCTTTGTCGCACCTCCTTCGCGCGCGTGTCGCACCGCCTTGGAAGGCCGGCCTCCTGCGCGGGGGCGCGGCTGCGGCTTTGAGGACGTGCTCGGCCATGGACGACCAACGAGTTGTCGTCCCCCGCCGCAGCCATGGCCGGTCGAACCGCGCGCCATGGCTACACACGCCGAGTTTTGGCCGCGCGCCATGGCTGTTGCACTGAGCTCCGCCGCCGCGGCCGCCCGGCGTGCTGCGCTCCACTATCGGTGCGGAGAGAGCGCAGTCCAACATTTTTTTTTCATTTTGAAAAATGTTGATGAAAAAGTAAAAACTGTTGGCTTAATCAATATTTTTAAAAAATGTTGGAACATTGGAGAGAGCTAAAAAAATATTGTCCAATATTTTCAAAAAATGTTACAATATTTTTCAAAATGTTGACAACAAATAAAATTGTTAAAAATGTTGTAACATTTCTGAAAAATTTTGGGAAGAAGCCTAAAAAACATTTTACAAAATATTGACGAAAAATTAGTAGAAATGTTAAAAAAATGGTGTACATTTTTAATTTAATAATCATTAAGTGGGTTGTTGGAAAAATAGAAAACATTACTTAGATAGTTAGATGTGCTTTGGTTGGTCGAAAGTTTGTAGGCTTATCCATCTTCCGGAAACCATGCAGAGTCCCGCGCTGTAGCCAGGTAATATTCTAGTGAAATAGTAATGGGCCTTACTATGTTCTGCCCAGACTCGAGAGGGAGCTTTTTGGGCCAACACTGGTCTGAATTGGGACCGACTGGATGGGCCCTTGCCCCAGAAATTTCCTTCACTGAAAAACTTGGTGTAGAAAACTGCTTCTCTTTTATGTACTGACTAAAAGTTGCAATGAGGCAGCTCATGAAATTGGCTAGGCTAGCTGATCAGTTCTCTAATTTGTTTGTTGTGATGAGGCTCCTGATGCAATCCGGGCCATCCTTTATAATATTAACAAAATACTCGTGCATTCCTAGGGTTATAATTTATTTATTTATCTCGGTTACTATACTTTTATTGTTTTGTTTATCTAGTGGGTTCAATGATGTCGTTTTGAAAATTGTCCGCCGAACAACTTTTAACAACGTTTTCTATTTCTATAAATACAAACGTGTTAAAGATGGAAACTGCCTCCGTAATTCCCGGGTGACTCCAGCGGGCGACACGGAAGACGACTGATAGTTCGATCCCAACCCCGATCTAGATCGTTTCTCCGGCGATCGAGATCATAGCTTCACCGGTGACAACTCGGTTCCGGTGCCCCCGCCCCGCCCACCGACTCCCAGTCGGCGGCGGCCACCGCAAATCGGCGGTTAGCCGTACGGCGTCGTCGACCACAAATTCCCGCTAGGGCTGCGCCGCTTAGTTACCCTAGTTGTTTGGGATCACTTTGTGCGTGCTGCAGAATCTGCACACGGTTCACATTTTGCCTTCCGTCCGTTCTGATCACTGGCCATGGCCGGGACTGAAGCTGGAAGTTCGGATGCACAGGAGGCCTCAGTCGCTGGCATGATGAAGAACCTCAATCTGACTACTGAGGAGGAAGAGGTGCTAGCATTCAGTGATGGAGAGGAGGAGGATTCCCCACCGGTGGAACGGGCACTGCTGGGAAAGGTCCTGTCGCCGGCAGCAGTGCACGCGACAGCTATCCACAGTGCAATGAAACCGGCATGGGGCAACCCTGCTGGTTTGAAGATACGATCGATTGGCCTGAAAGGTGATAACCTTTTTGTCGCCCAATTCAAATTCAAGAAGGACATGGAGAGGGCTCTGAACGGCTCGCCATGGGTAGTAGGCAAACACGTCGTGCTGATGCAAGAGTACGATGAGTGCCTCAAACCTTGAGAGATCAAGTTCGACAAAATGGATATTTGGGTCCGGCTCCTGGACCTCCCGCTAGGGTGGATGAACAAAAACCGAGGGGGGGGAGAGCAATGGGGTTAATTCGTGATGTTAAGTCGCACTATAGGAAACGCGCGCTTCGCCAACAGCGCTAAGCTGTTGGCGAAGACTCCAACCCTGTTGGCGAAGGCTTTCCCAACAGGGTTTCCGAGTTCCTGTTGGAAAGAACCGTTGGCGTTTTAAGTGATGGGAAAGAGCTCTTCGCCAACGAGAACACGGGCCTGTTGGGAAAGCTTCGCCAACCGGCCATGTGTACCGTTGGCGAAGGGGGGACGCCGTCAGCTCGGCTGCCGTTACCTTCGCCAACGGGGAAGCGACAGTGTTTGTTGGCAGAAGACCGGTTGGCAAACGAGCTCGGCTTTGCCATCAGCGTTTTGCCAACAGCATGGGCCGAAGCTGTTGGCAAAGCCGGCGCGCGCTTCGGGGGGAAGCCCAGTTTTGCCAACAGCCTGGGCCAAAGCTGTTTGCAAAGCTGGGAATTTTTTCCCCTTTTCTTTTGCTGTTTTCTAGCCTTTAATTTACACATCAAATTCACACATCAGCATATGAACCAGAATACCACATATATATCAACAATATAGCATATGAACCACATTTCGGCATCGGTTTCGATCTCAACATGAATCCAACATTATAACTTAAATTTCATTGAATCCAACATGAATACAGCCCATAACTTTTAATTGTAGCCGATAGACATCAAACACATAAGAGAACACATTATAACTTAAATTTCATTGAATCCAACATCATTGGTTTATTTAGTCACTAAACACAACCATAAGTTTGACTTGTCACAACAACACACGACACAAAATGTCTAAAAACCAGTCAAACGCAAAATCTGCTTGATGACGACATGATCGAGCATCAGGCTACCACTATAGGACCTCCCACCTGAAAAAGTAAACAGTTTAAATTGTTCAAAAAATTTGCTGCATATAGATATGATGTGGACAGGTTGAAGTTAGTGTGCAAAAGAATGCTTCATTTCCTCGTTGCTTTACATCAGCTGGTATCTCTTCCGGCAAACCTAACTCCTAAACACAATATCCAAATTTGGAAACACGAAACAATCTTTTCGACTCAGTAATACAGGTTTTGATATATACCTTAATATGTTTCTTAGCATTAATTATGCCATCAACACTCTAGTCAGGCAGAGACGCTATTGGTTTTGTACAAGGAAAGAGAATTTCGACAATATCACGTAGTCCGCCTTCCGCTGCATAAACAATTGCATTTTTCCCAAGCTGCATTATACGGACAAAAATGGAACAGGTAAGGTAACACAACCCAAGTGTGAACCATGAATTTGGTATAAGCTACCGAGTTAATTTCCTTTTACCAAGCAGAAAATACAATCCCCGACAAGTGTGACATTCCAAAATTCATTCATATAGTAGCAGTCCTCAAATTGTTAACCAAATAGAACGAGAATTGGAGGGAAGATAACAAAACTACTCAATCTTAAGTTCTAGTTTAATCAAGTGCCGGAAATCATATTAGGTACTGTGCACACTAACCAACATTTAACAAGTATAATATCAATGTCTGCTCATGACTGGTGCTACGATTCCGAGATGCAAAATCTCCACACACACAATAACTTACACGGAGCAACAAATCTTGTAACATCTTACCGGACCACTCGCGATACCGAGTTCGAAACGAGACCAAAAAAATGCACTTGAATGCGGACCTACGTATGGTGTGTGCTTGATTTCACACATGAACAATGCACTTATGATCTAAGAAAAACTTGATTTTTATATTGCTACAGCCAAGCCATCAGATGTAAAGGGGGCAAGCAAAAATTGAACCTCAAAGCAATAAAATACAAAAGCAGAGGAAAGTCACGTTTACCTCATCCAAAATGTTAGGGTCAGCGCCAGCCTCTAGCAAAAACTTAACAATGTCAGTTGAGCCAGCATGAGCTGCCTTCATTAAAATAGTTGGTACATAGGGTAAGATAAGCACGTGTAACGTCTAGCATTAAAAGTTTATGACCCAATGCTTGAAAGTTTCTCAGAAGGCGGCAAAGGTTGGGGTATTCCTGAGATCCTAGGAACAGATGCAGCACAACATGCGTAGGCATTAGCGTTGTGTTGTGTGCGCACTATGGAACATCGATTATAGAGTACCCTGGGACACAAGCATCCGCGCACTTGATCCTAACCATCTAGGCAGGAGGAAAGGGTGTTGTGCGAGTTTTGCGGTGATGAAAAAGTGTGTAGACTAGAGACAACACAATTCAACGGAGAATCGAAACCAAGTAATGTAGACTGCAAGCAACACAACGTAGCAGGCAAGTAATTCTGCCGACCGTGTTCATACAAACAATGGCTCCAAGTAATACTGCCACATTTCAGAAGCAATTCAGGTTCCTAAACAAACAAAGAAATTGTGCTAATCCATCCAACTACTGTCATCAATCAGGTTGTGCCACCCAAAGCACTCAAACGGCAAATGTGGTTCCCCACCGCAGCTTCTCCACACACACAATCTGTCAGATCCACAAAGCAAAGAAGAGGAAGAACAATCCTTCAGATCCACATAGAAAGGGGAAGGTTAGAGAGAGGGTACAGGATGTGCATCGACATTCAGTGGCTTGGTGATTGGGTGCCCTTCAGCAGCTGACCAAGGAGGCCGGTGTTCCCCACGCGGAGCAACCCGCCGCCATTGCGCCGAAGAGGCCGGCGTGAGGAGCCCGCCGCCTTTGCGGCCGAGGAGGCCGGTGTCCCCCGGACAAGATCCCGCCGCCCTTGCGCCGAGGAGGACGGCCGGCGGGCCGGGCGGGGCCGGCCGGCGGCGGGGGCGGAGCGGGGGCGGGGCCGGCGGGCGGGCGGGGCGGGACCGGCCGGCGGGGGCGGGGCGGGCGGGCGGGGTGGGGGCGGGGGCGGCGGAGCGGATCCGCCGGTGGTGGCGGCGCGCGGGTGGGCGGCGCGCGCGCGGGTTGGGCGGGGCGGTGGGGTCGGGACGGCGCCGACGGGGGATAGGGTGGGGCGGCGGGGTCGGGACAGGGGGGCACAGGGCGGGGTTAGGGTTAGGCGGGTGATGGTCTATTGGGCCGGCCTGGGTGAGGGCGTGTATGTAGCCGATTTTTTTTCATCTCTTCCCCGAGATCCTATAGGTGCGGCTGTTGGCAGAGCCTTTTTTTAGTTTTACTGCGTCATCCTTCGCCAACAGCTGCGGTATTGAAGCTGTTGGCGAAGCCACTTAGCCAACAGCACCACAAGGCTGTTGGGAAAGAATTTTTGCATTTTTGTTTTTTTCCTTTCAACTTTTTTGTGGGTGCTTCCTACTATAACTACATCTCAACTTCAAAACTTGGGGATGTTTTGAGCTATTTAACTATATTTCGTTAATTATTTTCGTTCACTTGAATTTTCGGCATAATTCAAATTTGAGCTGGAGTGCGTGAAATAATGAAACATAGGCGTTCGAAAAATGATATTCATGTCGGGGAGTGTGTTTTGAGGCCGTGTCCCAAAGCTCACCCGAAATTTCGAAGTCCTTGTCCACGTAACACGACGGTCCAGGCGTGGTACAACTGTTTTTTAATTATATAAAATCCAAACGAAGTCGAAAAATCATGAAACTTGTCGGGGTGTATTGTTATCGCATGTGGAGGCTACGATAAATATTTGAGAAAGTTTGGAGCAAGTTGCCGCGTCAAATGCTCAAAACCTAGACATCTCTACCATGTGATCACTTGTGAGCACATGTGGAGCTGTCTAGGTTTTGAGCATCTCGACGCGTAACTTGCTCCAAACTTTCTCAAATGTTTATCGCAGCCTCCACATGCGATCACAAGACACACCCCGACAAGTTTCGTGATTTTTCGACTTCATTTGGATTTTATATAATTAAAAAAAGCTTGTACCACGCCCGAACCGTCGTGTTACGTGAACAAGGACTTCGAAATTTCGGGTGAGCTTTGGGACACGCGCCTCAAAACACACTCCCCGACATGAATATCATTTTTCGAATGCCTAAGTTTCATTATTTCACGCACCTGCTAGCTCAAATTTGAATTATGCCGAAAATTCAAGTGAACGAAAATAATTAACGAAATATAGCTAAATGTTGCAAAATGGGCCCACATTTAACAATGTGCTTGTAAACAATGTAGCAAGGCTACCAAAAAAGTTTGAATTCAAAATTCGAAAAAATGAAAATTCTTTGCCAACGTAGCAATCTTCCCCAACAGCCCTACAAGGCTGTTGGGAAACGCTCTTCGCCAACAACTTGGTAGCCCCGTTGGCGAAGGGTCGCTCCCTTTGCCAACAGCCTAATGTCGAAAAGGTATTGGCGAAGCCGACGGCGCGGTACGGTTTGGCCGCGTCGGAGCTTCGCCAACAGCTTTTCTTTCCCAACATGATTCTTTGTTGGGAAATAACCCCTTCGCCAACAGCCTAACTTTGCCATCGATCATTGGATTTTGGGCTATTGGCGAAGATTTCTTTCCCGACAGCGGAATTTTCCCGTTGGGAAAGAGTTTCTTCGCCAACAAGCTCGGGTCTTGGGCGTTGGGAAAGCTTTGGTTGTTGGCGAAGCCTGATTTCTGTTGTGTCGATGGAGGTTCATAAAGATGGGAAGGCGAGTGGGCCGTTCCTCCGTGCACAGGTTGCCATTGAGCTTGCAACCTCTACGCAGAGGGGTGATGTTGAAGACGAAAAGGGATGGAGAACCGGAGTGGTTTGACGCCCAATATGAGAAACTACCTTTCTTTTGTATGTCGTGTGGGGTGATGGGGCACTCTCAACTTGATTGTGAAAAACCTGTCATCCGCAACGCAGATGGGAAGCTGCCCTATGATGCGGCAAAGCTTAGGGTTTCTGACCCGAAGAAGAAGAAGTTGCAGCGTTTTTTCTGATGCAGCGGCAGGAACTTTTGGCAGTGCGTCATCATCCACGTCGAAACAGCCGCGGAGGTCAGCGAACCTGTCCGGTGAGTGGCGCTCGGAGGAACGCAACAAGAACCCAGACCAAGAAGACGGTGAGGAGGTCTCCTCCCCACTAAAGAAAGTTGATCAGAGGGATGACACTGGGAAAGAGAAAATGTTGGCATCCAATGCAGGTCGACAACTCTTCCAAGCTAGGAAGGAGGAAAGTCAGAGTGTACCGAGGAAGAGGAAGTCAAAGACGGCTAATCCAGAGTCATCTCAAACGCCTGATTTGAATTTACCAGCAAAGGTCATGATGGCAGTTGTTCCAATGGGCCTTGTGTCTTCGAGGATGAACCAGATTGATGGCGATGGTCATGAGACAGGCACCCCCACTACTGCTACTTCTGATGAGTTGACGAAGAAGCAGAAAAGAACAAATACTCAACCAAATGCAAGATCGGCGGCGGCTGCAGGTAGCAGTCCCCGCTGGGCACAATGAATTGCTTAAGCGTGAACTGCCGGGGCTGCGGGCGGCCCTCGGCAGTTCAGGAGCTCTACCAATTGGTGGACAAGTTAAAGCCCGCATTAGTCTTCTTGATGGAGACTAGGATGACAAAAGATCGTGCTCTTGGCTTACAGGAGTTGGGATTTCCAAATGGGGATGCAGTGGCGGCTACGGGCCTCAGTGGGGGCCTAGAGTGGCGGCTACGGGCCTCAGTGGGGGCCTAGCCTTGTTTTGGAGGAAGGATGTCACGGTGGCGGTCCAGAGCATGTCCAAATCACATATGGATGTGGTGCTGTCATGTGACTTAGTCCCTATGAGGGAGTGGCGACTAACGGGGTTCTATGGAGAGCCAAGAAGGGAGCTAATTAAGGAAGAACAGCTGATATTTATTGAGTTATTTAAGAGCTCAATTGAACTTGTCGTGGTTGTGTTTTGGAGACTTCAATGAAGTGATGACAGCAGAGGAACACTTTGGTGTTAACCAGAGGGAGCGGTGGCAGATAGCACAGTTCCAGGACGTGGTGGAGGACTGTGGACTTAACGATTTGGGGTTTAATGGATTACCTTTCACATGGGATAACTACCAAGAAGGTGACTACAATGTCAAGGTGAGGCTAGACCGTGCGCTAGGTGATGTCAGATTTGTCGAGTGTATGGGAGGAACTAGAGTTACACATGTACCTACTGTGTTCTCGGATCACTCGGCCATCTTGGTGGAATTGAAGAAGAATGAGGTCCTTGGCAGGTGCCCAAAGAAGCGCAAGCCATTCCGCTATGAAAATATGTGGCAGCGACATGAGGCGTACACGGATTTTGTGAAGCAATCGTGGGAAAGCACCACAAATTAGGCGGGTCTGGAAGGTTTGGCATCCAAACTAGTTTCTCTCTAGGGAGCTTTTCGGTCGTGGGATCAAGATGTCTTTGGTTCTGTACGTGCTAAGCTCAAAAAGCTACGAGAGGAATTGGGAAAGGAGAGAAGCAGCACGTTGTACAGGGGGCAACAGACAGGGAGCGGAGATTGATGGGAAAGCTTTCAGAAACTCTAGCTAGGGAAGAAGAGATGGAAAAGCAGCGATCACGTATGGATTGGTTGAAGTCAGGTGACAGGAATACGAGCTTCTTCCAAGCTAAAGCGAAAATACGTGGACGCACGAATAGAATCAGAGCTCTACGCACGGCAGATGGTTCACTTGCTACTGATCAGGGAGTGATGGGGCAGATGGCGTCAGACTTTTACCTCAACCTGTTCTCGACACAAGAACAGCTACAGCCTGAGCTAGTCTGTCAATATACTCCACGCAAAGTGTCAGCCCAGATGAGTGAAATGCTTGAGAGGCCTTTCACGCCTAAGGAGGTGAAAGTGGCCTTGTTTCAGATGAAGCCCGGAAAAACCTCGGGAGAAGACGGATTCACGGCCGGATTTTTCCAGAAACACCGGAATCTGCTAAGCAACGAAGACAACCAGGCAGTTTTGGGCTTCCTCAATGGTGGGGAGATGCCGGAGGCAGTTAATAGAACTATCTTGGTTCTTATTCCAAAGGTAGCACACCCACAAGAGCTCTCCCAATTCCGACCGATCTCTCTCTGTAATGTCATCTACAAAATCTGCTCTAAGGCTATGGCAAGCAGACTGCGATTGGTGCTGGACAATATTATTTTAGTGGAACAAAGCGCTTTCGTTCCAGGGAGACTTATCACCGATAATGTGCTAATCGCATTACAGCAGCCACCTGCTTCCCCGAGTGCCTCAAGCACTCGGGGAAGAGCCAAAAGCACTCGGGGAAGACTTCCCGGAGTGCAACACTTCGGGGAAGAGCCTCCGGGGATGCCTCTCACGGGAAAGAGGCCTTCCCCGAGTGCCAAAAATCGTACACTCGGGAAGCCTTCCCCGAGTGCCATCCTCCCCCTCGGGGACGATTTAACACCGTCGGCGCCGTCTCCCTTTTTTTTTTACTCTTCCCCGAGTGCAACACTCGGGGGAAGAAATTTTCTTTTTTTTTTTTCAAAACCTCTTCCCCGAGTGCCCATGCCGGGGCACTCGGGGAAAGCCCCTTTGTTTTTTTTAAAAAATAGCCTTCCCCGAGTGCCAAATGCACAGGCACTCGGGGAAGCCCCTGCCCTTTTTTTAATATAGCCTTCCCCGAGTGCCAAGTGCCCAGGCACTCGGGGAAGCCACTTTTTTTTGTTTTTCGTGTGAACAACAAATCATATATATATATAGACACATACACACACATCACAAATCAACACCAATATATCAAGAACCACATTTATATATCACAAATGACCAAATTTGTCTGGAGTCCACAATATATTGTTACAAGTAAAAGAACAACCAGATGAACGTGACTTACACAACACAATCGATTGAACTATTATAGCTCACGATACATGACACTTCCGGAAATTTAAGTTAAAAAACAAAACGAAAACGAGGATCTACTTTAGAGGCTATGTGTCAACTTGATCCGTAAAAAAAATTACCCGAAAATAGAAATAGAATCATAGCAACTTCCACCCACCGATTCAACTTCTCATCATACCAAAACTTGTTCGGTACTCTTATTTTGCCTTCAAAAAACAAAAATAAGATCTTAAGGTTAGTGTTGCATATAGTAATAACCTTTGGAGTTATTATTGACTCACAAGTATAGCTAACGAGTGGCTATTCTTAAACTTTAAAATCTTTGCACGGTATTATACACAAAGTTAATAAGGTTTCTAGCATACGCATTTGTCATGAAAGAATCATCCATATCATTATATATAAGCTAAGCATTACCAGAGCATACAACTATAAAAAAGGTCAAAATTACATGATAGAGAGATATGTTATACGAAATGACAAGCAAAACATAAAGCGTGCCATATCGAAGTATCATTCAGCAACAATCTGCAAAGTTGCAGTCATCAAGTAGACATTGAACATGTAAAGCATCATGCAAATTTGACAATCATTAGGGCAAGGATTGTAGAGGTAATGTACCTGTGCACAACGAAGGCCTTGACATTGTACAAATGAATAACTGTTATTTCTAAACAATAGAAATAAAATGAGCCAAAAAAGCGCCCCCGCATCATGCACACCATAAACAGGACAACCTACTAGTAAGCAATCCTTTTAAGCGCATTCCAACCTCTAATGCCGTCGTCTCCAACCTTCGACTTCCAATCAACAAGCATGCATGATGAGGTATGGTGATAATAGCTTCCAAATCAAAAGAATTTCTTTGGATGCGAATGTGAACAGCCATTGTACATGCATTTAAGTTTTCTAATTAATGCCTCTGATTTCTAGAAACATTTCTCCAATCTCTGAAGCACATGCCACGGACTTCAACATGGGTCATTTGATTGAAATAGTAGGTACTAGTATATATTACGTGGAGAGTCTACCACCATTTTTTTACGATTGGTTTACCCATTTAGACAAAGAAAAAAATGTAACCCGGTTTAAGGAAAATGAAGGAATATTACATTTGTTTCTAAGTCTTTGGTGTATCTATATGCTTAGAACATGCATATCACATCGAGTGACCAAGTATAGAGCAACTCCTAACAAAACAAAAAAAACAAAGGGAAATTATTGATAAAATGCTATACAATCTAAGGCGCATCCGAATGAAAAATTCTTGGTTCAAAAAAAGTAATGAGTGTTGCTAGCTAGATCTATCAAGGATTAGGCTTCATCTACAAAGCTTGGACCGTGTCGTATGGACCTCCCCGGGGCCCACTACCTCGGTGGGTACCGGGGCCAGGCTACTCGGTGGGCCCCCGGGACTACCGGCTTGCGCTACACGGCACCCGAAGGCGTGGAGCACAAGGACAACACAGAGTAGTACTCGGTTGGGACTTTGTACACGTTCCGCACCGTATAGAGGTCTCCTAGACGTACTCGATTAGTACTCTTTCCCTACTCCGACTTGTAACCCCGCTCTCCCGACTATATAAGGCGAGGGAGGACCGATCTCGAGATCACCTCATCCAATCTCTTCTCATACAACTCACGGCGCACCATTGCACCATCCTGTAATCGTGCCCTATCAATCCGGAAGCTACGGCATACGGGACGTAGGGTATTACGCACCTCGCGGCCCGAACCCGTCTAAATTGTGTGCCACGTGTCTCTTCCTTCGAGTTACCGATCTCTCGGCGAGTCACAATCATCTACTTCGGGTACTCCCGTAGTGGGTTCTTCGGTCCTAAAACACCGACACGGCGCGCCGGGTAGGGGCTCTCGCTCGAGATCACATGGCGAACTCGACGCTGCCGTTCACATCAAGCCAATTGTTGCCTTCAACCGCGGCGACACCTTCGTTTTCGGCGCCCTCGTCCCGCACTGCCGATGGCGCGGGCTCCTTCCGGCGCCGCGACCATGCGGCCCAACCCGAAGACGAGGAGCCTCGTGACGCTTCCCCCCGAAGTTGTCACGGGCGAACCCGCCGGGCAAGTTCGGCGAGTTCGCTCTTCGACCACCACGCCGACTTCGAGCTCGAGTCCGTCTCCAACCTCGAACCCAACGTCGCCATGGGCCATCGCTTGCGAGCCGGCCGCCCCGGCCATCGCGAGACGGACCCCTCACCACGCCCGCGCCCCGCGCGTGGCCCCCGCATCCTCGGCCGGGCCCGCACGGGGGCTCCCCACTCGCGACGGCGGCAAGGAGCCCGTAACCGAGTGCACGGCTCGGACTCCGACGCCGTCCCCGATCACGTCTCGGGCTCCCGGCCCTCTCTCCGAGTTCTACTCGAACCCGGGACTACGAGTTCGACTTCGGGTCGGACCCCGAGGAGCCCGAGTCCGAAGACGACTCCTCGAGCTTCCCTTGTCGGGGGCCGGCCTGCGGGCTGGTTATAAGATCAACGCCGCCGAAGATACGTCTGCCGGCCGGACCGCGAGGCTCGTCGAAGCGACAAAGGAGGACTCACGCTACGTCGCCTACATCGACTCACTACCGTTCCGGGAGGGAACGCCACCGGCCCAGGGCGACTCCAACACACCCACCGAGGTGGCGCCTTACGAGTCCGGCCTCGGCACTCCCGATCGTCAAGTCTTCATGGCGCCGGCGACACCCGGGAACCTCGGGCACGGCCGCGGACAAGTGCACCGGAGGACATCTCCGCGGACGAGGCGGTCTCGCCGATGCTCTCGCGAGGGACGAGACCGACGCCAACGGGGACGCCGGCGCGAACGTAACGGGAGAAGCGCAACGGACGACGCCGGCGGCTCGAGAGACAACCTTCCCATCCGCAACCTTGCGGAAGCTCTCGAAGCGGTCGAAAGCGAGTCCACACCACTCCTCGAGCAATGCCTCATGTCGATCACAACGATCGCACACCGGAGCTCGGGGCATACGCGCCGGGAGAGGTCATCGCCAAGCTCGGCCGAAGAAGCCTACTTCATGCGGGTCGACAAGAGAGTCGGCCAAGCTCTCCCGGCTAAGCCTCGCGACAACGAAGCTACTAGTCGCGCGGCCGACCCCGGTCCTAACCGTACTCGGGCGACATCCCGACCGACCCAAACCATCGGCGCTCCACCGCCGGCGGACCTTCACGACAAGAGCAAGGCAACCGAGAAGTCGTCCCCCACCGTGCTCCCGGCGGTGGCGGCGGCAACGATCCCCGCCGGCGGCGGCGGCGGCCGCGGCGGCGGCTCCAACCACGGGGCCAACAAGAAAGCTGGAGGCGGCGGCGCCCGCGGCGGCCGCGGCCACGCGCATAGCCACGCCTCGGTGCCTCTCATGGCGGGTACGATGCTCGCCGAGAGGATCGAGGAGTTGCGGCGAGAAGAAGTCGACCACCGCCGCTCGAAGGCGACGGCTTCCCCGCTTTCTCACCACGGCCGCGCCTTTGCTCCTCCCCGACAAGTTCAAGCCTTTGGGGATCACCAAATACGACGCGAAGCGGATCCCATCCGGTGGCTCCGATGCTACGCTCTCTCCATCGAGAACGGCGGCGGCAACGGCGACACCAAGTGCCTCTACTTCCCCTTCGCCCGGACCAAGCCCCACTTACATGGCTCGAGTCGCCGGACAAGCACTCGATCGACAAGTGGGACCGACCGAAGGAACGATTCACGAGCAACTTCGCGGGCGCCATGGGCCGCTCGGGTACTCGCATGGACCTCGCCATGATCAAGCAGGAACAAGGCGAGACCCTCCGCAAGTACATGCGCCGTTTCTTCGACAAGCGCGCTACCGTCGTCGACGTCACCGACAAGGAGGTCATCGACCTCTTCCAGGACGGTCTCTACCATCGCCGCACCTTCGAGGACTTCGGCCGTCGCCGCCCCAAGTCCATTCCCCACCTCAAGGACATGATCACGTCCTGGGCGGACGAAGAGGACAAGGCTAACGCCAAGTACGACGCCATCCGCGCCAAGACAAAGCAGAACCAGGGCGGCGGCAGCGGCAGCAATGCAAACCAAGGCGGCCGCAACAACAACAACAACAACAACAACTTCTCGGGTTCCAACCGCAAGCGCAAGCCAGACAATACCGTCGCGGCCATCCAGCGCCCTCCGAAAGGGAACTCGAAGAAGAACTCCGGCGGGTTCAAGGATCCGCTCGAAGGAGAAGTGCCCGTGGCATCCGAACGGCAACCACACTACGGCAGCGGTGCTACCGGCTCGGGCACGCACTCAAGGATACGCCGAGCCACCGCACCCTCGCGACCGAAGGGCAAGAAGAAGGACGGCGACAATGACGACTTCCAGGAACCCGAGAAGACCGTCAACGTCCTCTTCGGCGGATTGCCCGGCGGGAGGGAGCGAAGGCTACCGTCGCGAAGTGATGTCCATCGAGCCAGCGGTCATGACCCCTCTCAGGTGGTCAGAAGTACCCATCACTTTCTCCCGCGCGGACCAGTGGACTAGCTTCTCCGAGCCAGGACGGTTCCCTCTCGTCCACGAAACCAACAACAGTGGCGGGTTCCAAGCTCAACAAGGTGCTCATCGATGGCGGAAGCGGGCTCAACGTCCTCTTCACCAAGACCTTGAAGAAGATGAACCTCGACGTCACCCCCATGCTCGACAAGAGCAGCATGCCGTTCTACGGCATCGTCCCAGGCAACGCGGCTATCCCATTGGGCTCAGTGGTGCGCCGATTACCTTCGGGGCGTCTCGGGATAACTACCGCACCGAGTACATCAAGTTCGAGGTTGCGGATTTCGAGACTTCCTACCACGCCATCCTCGGCGGACCGGCCATCGCCAAGTTTATGGCGGTGCCCCACTACACCTACTTGGTACTTAAGATGCCAAGTCCGGTAGGGGCGTACTCTCCCTCCAGGGGGACTTGAAGATCTCCCACGACTGTGATACAGAGGCCGTGGTGATCGCTTCAACGAACCAAGTACCCACCCCAATGATGGAGGTCTACGCCGCGTCGAAGAAGCTTGCCACAAGCGAACTCGACATCCCAGAGAAGTCTGACAGCGCCAATAAGCCTCAGCCACCTGAGGAGGTACTCGTCAAGTCGGTCGACCTCGGAACAGGCGACCCCAGCAAGACCACCACCATCGGGGCCGGCCTCGACCCCAAATAGGAAGACGCGCTCATCAGCTTCCTTCGGGCTAACCGCGACATCTTCGCGTGGAAGCCGACGGACATGCCGGGAGTGCCCGGGGAGCCGATCGAGCCTCGCCTCAACGTCGATCCAAAGGCCACCCCCAAGTGACAACACCTCCGACGCTTTGCCGACGACGGACGGGACGCCATCAAGAAGGAGCTTGCCAAGCTACTCGTAGCCGGCTTCATCGAGAGAAGTCTTCCATCCCGAGTGGCTCGCCAACCCCGTCCTCGTCGCAAGAAGAACTCGAACGAGTGGAGGATGTGCGTCGACTACACCGACCTCAACAAGCACTCGCCCCAAGGACCCCTTCGGGTTGCCGCGGATTGATCAAGTCATCGACTCCACGGCGAGCCGCGACCTGCTCTGCTTCCTCGGCGCTACTCCGGGTACCACCGGATCGCAATCAAGGTAGAAGACCGGGGAGAAGACCGCGTTCATCACCCCCCGTTTGGCGCGTCTTTGCTACACGACCATGTCATTCGGGTTGAAGAACGCCGGCGCTACATATCAACGGGCCATCCGGGGCACACTTCAAGCGGCAACTCAACAAGAACGTCGAGGCCTACGTGGATGACGTGGTTGTCAAAACCGGGGACTCCGGTACCCTCATCGACGACCTTGAAGAGACCTTCGCCTCACCGCGCGAGTACCGCCCGGGAAGCTCAACCCGAACAAGTGCGTCTTCGGCGTCCCTTCGGGCAAACTACTCGGCTTCATCATCGGCCCGGCGCGGCATTGAAGCCAACCCCGAGAAGATCTCCGCCATCACCAAGGCATGAAAGCTCCCACGAGCATCAAGGACGTCCGAAGGCCGACGGGGTGCATGGCGGCGGCGAACAGATTCATCTCGAGGCTAGGAGAACGGGGCCTCCCTTTCTTCAAACTTCTCAAGCACCACGAGAAGTTCGTGTGGACTCCGGAGGCGGATCAAGCCCTTGCCCGGCTCAAGGACTTCCGTCAACGCCGCCGGTCCTCACGGCTCCCTACAAGGGCGAGCGATTCTTGCTCTACCTAGGCTGCGACTACTCACGTGGTCGGTCGCCATCGTTGTCGAGCGGCGGGGAAGACGGCCACGCCTACCCGGGCCCGGGCGCCCGGTCTACTTCGTCGGCGAGGTTCTATCGAGTCCAAGGCTCGCTACCGGCCCGTGCGAAGCTTCGTACGCTCTACTCATCATCTCGCGGAAGCTATGACACTACTTCCGGGAGTACTCGGTTTCCGTCGTCACCGACTACCCGCTCGGCGACATCTCGAGGAACCCGGACGCCACGCGGAAGAATCTCCAAGTGGGGCAGTCGAGCTCGGCACCCTCACCATCGACTTCAAGCCACGCACCGCCATCAAGTCGCGAGCGCGGTCGACTTCATGGCGAGTGGCGGGAGAACCGACTACCTACTCCCCACCGTGCGACCGAGCATTGGGTGATGTACTTCGACGGCTCACTCAACCTCGAGGGCGCGAGCGCGAGGGGTACTCCCCCGATCTCTCCAACGGGCGAACAACTCAAATACGTCCTGCAGATCTTCTGGAAGGTCTCCAACAATGAAGCCGAGTACGAAGCCCTCACCGCACGGGCTCCGCCTCGCGGCTTCACTCGGCATCAAGCGGCGCTAGTCTACGGCGACTCCGCGGTGGTCATCAACCAAGTCAACAAGTCCCGGGACCGCAACAAGGAGAACATGGATGCCTCCGCCTAGAAGTCCGCAAGCTCGAGAACAAATTCTACGGTCTCGAGTTCCACCACATCGTCCGCGACAACAACGTCGCGGCGGACGTCCTCTCGAAGCTCGGATCCACCCGCGCCCAAGTACCCGCAGGCGTCTTCGTCCACGAGCTTCACGCGCCATCCATCCCGGAGCCGGCGCCACCGATCACGGCCCCGGCCCATCCACCACCGGTGGGCGAGGAGGTCATGATGATCGACGTGGACTGGAGGCAACCCTTCATCGACTACCTCAGCGAGCAGAGGGTCCCCTCCGACAAGAACGCGGCCGAACAACTCGTCCGCCGCGCCAAGTCTTACGTCCTCGTCGGAGACAAGCTCTACAAGCGGGGCGCATCTTCTGGAGTACTCATGAAGTGCGTCCCCCGCGAAGAAGGCAAGGACATCTTGTAGGAGATCCACAAGGGCATCTGCGGCAACCACGCGTCGTCACGCACGCTAGTCGGCCAAAGCCTTTCGGCGAGCCTTCTACCGGCCCCACGGCCCGGGACGATGCCGAAGAACTCGTCAAAAGGTGCCAAGGATGTCGGTTCTTCGCCAAGCGCGGCGGCACGTCCCCGCCTACAAGCTAGTCACCATACCGCCGACCCGGCCCTTTGCCTGCCGGGGGCTCGACATGATTGGGCCACTACTAACCGCGCTAGGTGGATTCAATAGGGTGCCGGTGGCCATCGACAAGTTCACCAAGTGGATCGAGGTCAAGCCGGTCACATGCCCCAAGGCGACAGAGTACTCGACTTTCGGATGAACTCGTACACCGCTATGGGCTACCCCATCGCATCATCACGGACACGGGGTCCAACTTCAACAACCACCGGTTCGCCCGGGAGTACCGCGAGAACGGCGGGATCGACGTCGGATACGTCTCCGTCGCCCATCCACGGGCCAACGGACAAGTCGAGCGCGCCAATGGGATGGTGCTCGACGCCCTCAAGAAGCGGCGCACGACGCGCTAACTCCAAAGGGGGCAAGTGGATCAAGGAACTACCCAACGCACTGCGGGGGTCGCGGACCCAACCATCCAAGCCAACGGGGCAATCCCCCTACTTTACGGTCTACGGCTCTGAAGCCATCCTCCCTGCCGACGTCATATGGAACTCGCCAGCAGTGGAGCACTACGACGAAGGCGTCTCAGAAGACAACGGACGGGTTGATATCGACAGTCTCGAAGAAGCTCGCTGCGCCGCCCTCGTCCAATCAGCAAGATACCTGGAGGGTATCCGACGCTACCATGATCGCAACGTCAAGGAACGCTCCTTCAACGTTGGAGATCTTGTCCTCCGCCGTATCCAGAACACGGAAGGACTTCACAAGCTCAGCTCCCCATGGGAAGGCCCCTTCACCGTGGCTAAGGTGACCGGGCCGGGCTCCTACCGCCTCCAAACACTTGAAGGCGAAGAGGTCAACAACTCGTGGAACGTCGACCAACTCTGTCGATTCTACGCCTAGTCTCACGACTACCCCGGGGCTCAAGTCTACACGACTACATCAACGCCCCTTGCCGCAAGCGACCCCCCCGGGTCCCGGCTTCAAGTCTCCGGACTACTCTCCTCCAGGTCCAGCCCGTGCGGCTACCTACGGACCCTGGGCTGCGACGAGCGTCAAGGACTCTAGCAGCGGTCTATCAAGAGACCACATTCCAAGATCCAGCCCCACGGCTACCTACGGATCTGCGATCCAGCCTCCACGGCTACCTACGGATCACCGGGCGAAGCGGCTACCCGCTCCGGCGCCACTCGGTTGTGGCGGCCTCCGGTCCGGCGACTACTTGTAATTACGGCCCGGCCACCCGGGCGTACTTCTTCGGTAATAAAGCTTGATTTCTTATCAACTTGTTTCTTGCCTTGCTCCCTACGACGGGACCACTAAAGCCGAGTACTACTACTCGCACCTACTCCACGATGGGCGCTCCGCACTCTGAGATCGCGGTTACGAGTACTCATTGCTGGAACAACTTCATTTCATTGATATATGAAAAGTTCATTACAACTGTCTCCTGTACAATTATGGCTACTAAGCTATCTATGCGAGCTACCGGAGGTTCAACTTTTCGGCTACCTGCTCCGCGATGGGAGCCATCTCGCTCCAACGGCTACGCGCGCATCGCTCATCCGAGCAGTTGGCGGCTACCCCGCCGGCAACCACCTCCACCGGAGCCTTCGGGAAGTACGACTTCATGAAGGCTAGCACTTGCTTCGGGATCGACTTCGCCATGTGCTTGACGTAGGCGGCCGGCCCGGCTTGGCGCTTCACGAAGTCGATCCGCCAGAGGAGCGATCTTGGGGCCGCCCGGGTGCGGCACCAGCAGCCTCGCGATCGGAAGGGCAGCCTCCTCAAGGTCCTTCAGCTGGGCTCGGAGCGCCTCGCAATCTTCGTTCAACTTCTGCAAAGATTTGTAGCAGTTGACGAGATCCCGGTCAGATGCAATCCGCAGCTCCATGTGCTTCTCGCACTCGAAGGCGAGCTCCTTGTAGTCGAGCTCAAGTACCTGGCGGGCTTCCTGCTCCCGGTAGAAGAGGTTCTTCATGCTAACCTCCGAGGCCTTCAGCTGCTCCACCTGGCCCTCGAGTTCGCAAACACGACAACGGGTCGAGCCTTGACGACTTCCAACAAGTACCCGACAAGTCCAAGAGGCATACCTTTGTTCTTGTTGCGGAGGCCCTTGTTCTTCCGCACCGGAGTCATCGCCCTTCGCCTGCAGACTCCATCACATCGTTGTGGTACTTGGCGAAGGCGGCGTCGAGCTTCGGCGCATCGCGGCCGCGTGCTTCCGCGACTTCACGAGCCGCTCCTCCGGGGCCTCGGCTCGGAGCACGGTGTCGCCGTAGCCTTGCAGCATGTTCGACTTCTCGCGGGATCGCTCCGCGACGTCCTGCACAAGACAAGATCAAGTCAAGCAGAGTACTCTACGCGAAGGATGGACTACTCGGGAAGCTACGACTACGTACCTTCATCCACTGCTCGGCTCGTCGCATCGCCTCCAGGTGCTGCGCCAACATCGCCGGCTCGACGAGATCGTCGGCCAGCAGCTCAATCCCGCCACGGCTACTCGACGTAGCCTCGTCATCGGCGCCGAGCGGATTGGCTCGCGTCTTGGATCTCGGGGGATCGGACCGCCACCTCCGGGGCAACCCCCGGCGCCGTGGTAGCCGCTTCTTCCCCCGGCGGACTTCTCGACGACTTCACCCTCGGGCTCGGGGGCTCCTTCCGCGGCCTCCGGGGCCTCTGGTGTCAACTCCCGCATGGGTACCCCTGCAGGGATGTCACCTCCTTCAGCGCCTGTCAACAAGGAACACGCGCATCAGTGCCTACGACTACTCGTCCTGGAGTTCTGCAGCTTCAAGAAGGGTGCTCACCTTCGACTATGGCCGCCTCTGGCAGCGGCGCTTCGGCAGCCGGGGGCTCGGTCACGGCTTGGGCCTCAGGAGCGGGCTCCTCGACGGGCGGCACGGCCTCTCCCGCCTCCGCCGGCGCGGGCTCTTCCCCGTCCCGGCTCGGATCCGTGGATTTTCTGCACAAGTATTCACAAAAAGCTCGTCAGGCAATCGTCGACTACTGCAACAAGTCCTACTCATGAGGACGGGGTACTTACAAGTTCGACCGGACGATAGTCACGGCCGGAGCTCCGAGGATGCTGGCGATGTCAACCAGTCCACCCTCGGCGGGCGTCTCTTCTTCCGCCTCTTCGGCCACTGCCTCCCCCACGGCGGCAGCGGCCGGCGCAGATGTCTTCTGCGTCCCTGTGGCTTCCATCTCTACAACGGCGGCGGCCGCGGGTACCTCGCTCTCCACCGGAGCGAGGGGGCGGCGCTCCCGACCGCGCCAAAAGTTCTTCGACGGTGGGGGGCCGGACTTCGGCTTCCCGCCGGTTCCCCCACGTGGGCCACATGCCCTCATCGCCCTCCTCCACCGGGCTCTGGCGGCGGCACCTCCCGCACACAAAGGGCGGCTACTTGTCGGCAACGTACTCGACTACGGGTATTCGACTACTCGCTCGAGACGATTTACCTCCGGAGGCGTGGTCTCCGAGACCTTCATTTTCTTCGCCACCCGCTTCTTGGTGGGGGTTGCGCGGCTTCCTCGGCGGTGCGGCAAGGCTAGCCTCCAGGCTAGTCGGAGGGTCTTGGATGAGTGGCACGTGAGGCAAGCCGGACGGCTAAACCTCGACCGCGGTGGAAGCGGTCTGCCGCAAGCGTCTCCTCGTCTTCTTCGTCATCGGAGGTATCCTCCACGATGACGGGATCGTCGTCTTCTCCAACGACGCGGCGCTCTCTCACCTTCCCCACCGCCGGGATCTCGATTCCGCTCGGCGGCGGCTGCGGCTCGGAGACAAATCGCTTCACATCATCCTGCGCAAAAGACACAAGGCGTCGGGAACTGCGCTACGGGTACTCACTACTCGTTGAGGGGGTACGACTACTCACCTCGTTGGGCGGGCGCGCGGCGGAGTACTCCTCGACGGGGGCACGCCGTGTACTCCGACATGTCCTTGAAGATCCTCGACAACCTCTCGACGATGTCGTTGTCGTCCCGGCTCGCCCCCCGCATCCGCGACGTATCGTTGTCGCCGGTGTACTCGAAGCCCATTGTATCCCGCGCCATCGGCGGGCCGGATCCCGCGCTTCATGAAACTGAAGGCCACATGCTCGGCCCTCAGTCCCGCATCCCTGAGAGTCTTGATGCGCGCTAGCAACTCGGGGAGCTGGATCCCCTCTTGCATGGTGGGCTCCGTGTTCCACCACTCTTGGTGCACGGGGCCGCCGTCCGCTCGGCTTCGGTAGCTCGGGATGGTGGTTTGTGATGTAGAACCATCTCGTCTTCCGGTCGGTGTTGGAGTCCACGAGCTTGTACGCCGTGTGCGCTCCGCGGCGTCCTCCCTCACCGGGATTCCGGCCCCTCCGACTACCTTAGGGTTGGAGGCGGGGGCCGCGGCTTCACGCGGAAGAACTTCCGGAAGAGCACCCAGTGCGGCTTGATTCCCAAGAAGGCTTCGCGGGGAAGTGTACGAAGACGGATGTATGGAAGATTCCGTTGGGGTTCAGATTGAGGTACTCAATGCCATAGTACCTGAGCAGCCCCTTGAAGAAGTCGCTGGCTGGGAGCGCAAGCCCGCGCTCCACGAAGCGCGAGAACATCGGGATCTCGTCCTCCGCCTTCTCCATCGGATACGGATCTCTGCCGCGGCGGATCTCCACATGTCGATCTCCTTCTCCCCGATGAACCCGCCTGTTCAACGGGGTCGGCGAGTCCTCCGTCCCGACCTTCGACTTTTTCCACTCGCGGCTCGGATCGGCGCGCGGTGGAGACATGGGCGGCGCCGCATCCGTGGCGGCCGCGGCGGCCTCTCGCACGGCTCCTCTTCTTCCCGCCGTCCTTGGACGTCTTCGACGGCGACGGCTTCATCCTCCAAGTGCAAGGAGTCTTCACTCGCATCCGCTCGGGGGCTACCCTAAATCCTTCGGGCGGCGATGCGCTCGGATCTATTACGGCGGCGGTGGGCGCCGGAGTGGACTCTACTTCAAGTTTCAAACGGAAATGACCGCGGCTCGCTTGGGGTGAAAACCCTAAGGGTTTCGGCTTCTATTTATAAGCCAAATCGCCTCCGCAACGGGCGGTTGGATAAGTCCGCGCGCGGCTGACTCGGGGGCCGCCGGCGCGTGACTCTTCGTATTCTACTAGTCGACGCGCCTCACCTCGGGGGCTCGGCTACTTCTACCTCGACTACCGGGACGCGGCTAGTCTCAAGAGCATCTCGGGACACATTCTCCAAGAAGACCCTTCAATTCGAGAGGAAGTACTCGACTCAAGGCTCGGGGGCTCCGTGCCACGTGTCCTTCGGTTTTTTCTCTTCGGATTTTTCGGGATTTTCTTGCCAAGAATTCGGTGGATCCTCGCCCGAGCCCGCGGCTCGAGGCTCGGGGGCTACTCCATGTGGAGTGCGGTTACGCAAATCGCATCTCCACGGTGGCTTCGGCTTCAAGACAAGACGAGCATTTCTTGAGGACCTTCGAAGGCGGATTTCAAGGACGCTTGGGACTACTCGAGAAGACTTCAAGATTGCTCAAATTTCAGGCGGAGTACATTCCAGCCTCGGGATGCTTCGACTACTCTTGAGGACTTTTGGCTTGTAGCACTCAGGGACGCTTGAGGGCTACTCGTTAAGGCCGTCAAGACTACTGGAAGCTATCCTTCTCGACTACAAAGTACTCGGGGGCTTGTCGTATGGACCTCCCTGGGCCCACTACCTCGGTGGGTACCAGGACCGACTACTCGGTGGGCCCCTGGGACTACCCGGCTTGCGCTACACGGCACCTGAAGGCGTGGAGCACAAGGACAACACAGGAGTAGTACTCGGTTAGGGCTCTGTACACGTTCCGCACTGTATAGAGGTCTCCTAGACGTACTCGATTAGTACTCTTTCCCTACTCCGACTTGTAACCCTGCCTCCCGGACTATATAAGGCGAGGCAGGGACCGATCTCAGGATCACCTCATCCAATCTCTTCTCATACAACTCACGGCGCACCATTGCACCATCCTGTAATCGTGCCCCATCAATCCAGAGCTACGCAGCATACAGGACGTAGGGTATTACGCACCTCGCGGCCCGAACCTGTCTAAATTGTGTGCCACGTGTCTCTTCCTTCGAGTTACCGATCTCGGCGAGTCACAATCATCTACTTCGGGTACTCCCCGTAGTAGGTTGCTTGGTCTAAAACACCGACGGACCGTGACTATATATATCTCCTAGATCCAAGGTTTCCACTTCCTCGGGCTCATCAATGGTCCACTTGTATGGTAGCATGAGTGCGGATGGCATCGGGTCCATGGAACAACGGCGAGCGGATGCGGTAGGAAAGGAGAAGCGGCTCACCGCGAGCGGATGCCGCCGCCGTCCATGCGGCGAGGGGGGAGGAGCTCGAGGCCGCCGTTGTCCATGCGCCGAGGGGGAGGAGCTCGGGGGCCCCCGCCATCCATGCGCCGAGGGGGAGGAGCTCGAGGCCCCGCGCCGCCCGGCCGGCCGGCCGGCCGGCTCCGCCGCGCCCGCGCCGCCCGCGGTCGCTCCGCCGCGCCGCCGCCCGCCCGCCGCCGGCCGGCGGCCGCTCCGCCGTGCCGTGCCGCCCCGAGCCCGACCGGCGGCCGCGCCCCGCGCCGCCCCCGAGGCCCGGCCCCGCGGCCGCTCCACCGCGGCGCCCGGGGGGGGGCTCCGGGCGCGGCCCGTGCCTGCGTGGATCCGAGGGGAGGGTTGGGGTCTTGGGGATGGCGGCTCGTGTGTGGCCGTGTGGGGCGGCGGGGGGGGGGGGGTTGTGTGTTAGGGTTCGATGTTGGGCCGGCTTGGGCCGGCGTGATGATGGGCCGGCGTGATGATGGGCCGGGTGTGTATTCTTCCCCGAGAGCTGGGGTGCAGGCACTCGGGGAAGAGGCCTCTTCCCCGAGTGCCACCGTTTTGCCACTCGGGGAAGCACCTCTTCCCCGAGTGCTTGGTCAATGGCACTCGGGGAAATATATTTGTTTTTTTGTTTTTTTTGCCTCAATTTTTTTGTGAGGCCTTCAAATATTATGTAAAACTCCTTGCCCAAATTTGGCTTACTTTTAAATTTTTTTATATTTCGTTAGTTTTTTTCTTTTTCTTGAATTTTTAGGCACACTTCAAATTTGAACTACAGGTACATCAAATCATGTAATTTGGTGATTCAAAAAATGATATTAATGATATTTGGTGTATATTGAGGCCTTATCCAACAACTCACATGAAATATCGAGCATCTTGTTGTCATGACATTACTAACAACATACGGAAAAAGTGTTTCTAAATTACAAAAAATCCGGACGAAGTCCAAAATCACGAAACTTGTCGGGGAGTTGTGTTATCACATGTATAGGTTGTGTGCAAGACTAGAGAAGATTTCGAGCAAGTCTGCGACGTTTGATGCCTCCAACTCACACATCTCCCGATGTGTTATCACATGGATCACGTGTGGAGATGTCTGGGTTTCAGGCATCACACATCGCAACTTGCTCGAAATCTTCTCAACCGTTGCACACAACCTCTACATGTGATAACACGATGTCCCGACAAGTTTCGTGTTTTTTCGGACTTCGTCCGTTTTCTACGTAATGTCGAAACACTTTTCCCGTATGTTGTTAGTCATGTCACGACAACAAGATGCTCGATATTTCATGTGAGTTGTTGGAAAAGGCCTCAATTTACACCAAATATCATGGATATCATTTTTTGAATCGACAAATTATATGATTTCATGTATCTCGTAGTTCAAATTTGAACTTTTCCTAAAAATTCAAGAAAAAAAAAAAACTAACAAAATATAACAAAAAACTTCAAAAGTAAGCCAAATTTGGGCACGGGTCTTAAATATTGTTTGAAGGCCTCACAAAAAAAATTGGGCAAAAAAAAAGTCCCCGAGTGCCGATTGTAGGCACCCCGAGTGCGGGGACAAGGCACTCGGGGAAATATTTATTTTTTTTGTTTTTTTGCCCCAATTTTTTTGTGATGCCTTCCCACATTATTTAAGACCCTTATCCCAAATTTGGCTTACTTTTGAATTTGTTTGTTATATTTCGTTAGTTTTTCTTTTTCTTGAATTTTTTGGAAAAGCTCAAATTTAAACTACATGTACATGAAATCATATAATTTAGCGATTCAAAAAATGATATTCATGATATTTGGTGTATATTGAGGCCTTATCCACCAACTCACATGAAATATCGGGCATGCGGTTGTCGTGACATGACTAACAACATACGGAAAAAGTGTTTCTAAAATACAAAAAATCCGGACGAAGTCCGAAAAACACGAAACTTGTCGGGACATCGTGTTATCACATGTAGAGGTTGTGTACAACAGTTGAGAAGATTTCGAGCAAGTCTGCGACGTTTGATGCCTCCAACTCACACATCTCCTCGTGTGTTATCACATGGATCACATGTGGAGATGTCTGGGTTTCAGGCATCACACATCGCAACTTGCTCGAAATCTTCTCAATTGTTGCACACAACCTCTACATGTGATAAC
The DNA here is from genome assembly GCA_947561735.1 of Cenchrus americanus. NCBI lineage: Eukaryota > Viridiplantae > Streptophyta > Magnoliopsida > Poales > Poaceae > Cenchrus > Cenchrus americanus. The sequence continues at coordinate 36,529,693 of OX387242.1, read as the reverse complement.
ACGATGTCCCGACAAGTTTCGTGTTTTTCGGACTTCGTCCGGATTTTCTGTAATTCAGAAACACTTTTTCGGTATGTTGTTAGTCATGTCACGACAACAAGATGCTCGATATTTCATGTGAGTTGTTGGAAAAGGCCTCAATTTACACCAAATATCATGGATATCATTTTTTGAATCGACAAATTATATGATTTCATGTACCTGTAGTTCAAATTTAAACTTTTCCTAAAAATTCAAGAAAAAGAAAAAACTAACGAAATATAACAAAAAACTTCAAAAGTAAGCCAAATTTGGGCAGAGGGTATTAAATATTGTTTGAAGGCCTCACAAAAAAATTGGGGCAAAAAAACAAAAAAAAAATAAATATTTCCCCGAGTGCTAGTGACTAGGCACTCGGGGAAGAGGCCCTTCCCCGAGTGCCAAGGAAAAGGCACTCGGGGAAGAGGTCACCTTCCCCGAGTGCTAGGTCTAGGCACTTGGGGAAGAGCTTTTCCAAATTTTTTTAAACGGCTCCGTCTATTTGTGCCGTCAAATGCAACTTTTCTTTTTCGTGTGCCCTTCTTCCCCGAGTGTTGCGCTCGGGGAAGATGGCCTTCCCCGAGTGCCTTTCTTCCCCGAGTGCTTTACCCTTTCAGGCACTCGGGGAAGGCCATCTTCCCCGAGTGCAATTCTTCCCCGAGTGCAACACTCGGGAAGATTGTCTTCCCCGAGTGCCCGGTTTTTGGCACTCGGGGGAAGCACGTGGCACTCGGGGAATATTGCTTCTCTCGTAGAGTGTATCCACTACCTCCGTATCAAAAAAGGGATGACAGGAGCCTGTGCGGTCAAATTGGATATGGCAAAAGCCTATGATCGTGTGGAATGGAGATACTTGCAGGAGATTATGTTGGCATTAGGTTTCCTTGGAACATGGTGTAACTTGGTGATGCGATGTGTAACTTCAGTGACCTTCACGGTGAGGGTTAATGGGGTCCTGTCGCCATCTTTTAAACTGACCCAGGGGATTCGCCAAGGTGATCCGATTTCACCTTATCTATTCCTTCTTTGTGCGAAAGGATTAGCAAATATGCTAAAGATGATGGGCCCTCAATTTCTCGCGAGAGGTGTCAGGGTAAGATGTCATGCCCCTTGGATTTCACACCTGTTATTTGCTGATGATTGTCTCATTTTTTAAAAAAACTCGGCCGGTGGCCCCGTCCCGACACACGGGAGTCGTAACCCGTGGGACACTACCTACCTGGGCCATACACGGTACTCGGGACGACACGGGGCCGTCTCTTAACCGGTGCTTTGGCACACGGGGGCGCGAGGGGATTTTTTTTACCCACGGGCGGAAAGTCGCCCCACCCGGGGTTCGAACTCACAACCTGTGGGGTGCCGCTGGAGTGTTTTGACCAACTGGTCTAGCACCCTTTGGCGATTGTCTCATTTTTACACAAGCTACAAAAAGGGGTGCTGATAGAATCTCTGAGATCTTGGATATATATAATCGAGGGTCGGGCCAACTAGTGAACAAGCAGAAATCAGCAGTGTTCTTTAGTAACAGTTGTGATGATGCATCTAAAGCAGAGGTGCATCAAGCCTTACAAATTCCTACTGAAGCTTTGGGTGAAAGATATCTAGGCCTCCCTACTGCGGTGGGTAAGGTAGCTGATGGAGTTTTTAACTATGTATCTGACAGAATACGGAACTTTGTTAATGGATGGAGTGAAAACTTGTTAAGCTGTGCTGGAAGGGAGGTACTTATCAAGGCTAATGCACAAGCAGTACGTACCTATCCTATGAGTTGCTTCAGGCTGCCAGCTGATGTTTGCAAAAGGATGAAAACTTATATATCCAACTTCTGGTGGGGGAGCTCAATTGACAGTCATAAATTGCACTGGCAGCGGTGGTCAAGGCTAACGAGTTCAAAAGCTAAAGGTGGAATGGGGTTTAGAGACTTGCCCCTTTTTAATCAAGCGCTATTAGGGAAGCAAGGGTGGTGCCTCATGGCACGCCCTGACTCCCCGTGCGCAAGGGTGTTAAAAGGGAAATACTACCCCCATGGAGATTTCATATCTGCCACAAAGAAAAAGAAATGCTCAGAAACTTGGCGAGCTATACTATGGGGCAGAGAAGCTTTGCAAAAGGGTTTGATCAAAAGAATTGGGCCAGGAGATTCGGTGAATATTTGGACAGATCAATGGATCCCGGGCTTAAGGTCGATGAAGCCTCTTCTCAGATTAGAGGGCAGGAATATGGAACATGTGCATGAGCTTTTTATTCCTGGTACTAGAACATGGAATGAGCACCTAGTAATAGGCTCGTTTGTTCCACATGATGCAGAAGAGATTCTGAAAATTAGACCGGGCGCACGAATGCGGGAGGATGTTTCCGCTCGGGCTTATGAAAAAAGCGGATGCTTTTCAGTTCGATCATGCTATCGTGCCTTGAAGGATGAACACGACCAGAAGGACGCAATGGCTAGGAACATGTCAGACTCGTTGGAAAATTCACAGTGGTGGAAAGCTCTTTGGCGTGTGAATATCCCACCAAAAATCCGTATCTTCTGGTAGCGTGCACTGAATAAATTTCTGCCGACAAAGGGTGAATTGAAGAGAAGGCATATTGAGAAAGAGGATCATTGTGTGGCTTGCGGTGCACTAGGGGAGTCCCTGTACCATGTGGCCCTTTAGTGTACCTTTGCACGCCATTTCTGGAGATATGCACAACAAATCAATGGACTTCGTCTTCCTGTCTTACATGAAGCTACATGGATGAAAGATGTGTGTAAGGAATCGGATGCCCGTTAGCCTAAGAGGGGGAGGGGGTGAATTAGGCAACTAAAAACCTTAACCTATGGCTTCACTAATTTTGCGCAAAGGTAAACTAGAACATACTATCTATATGTGCAACTACGGTTGTTCTAGTGTGAAACTCCCATCCCAAAAGAAGGTTTGCAACCTATAGCCAATCCTAGCATGATACTACTCTAGGAATGTAGAGGCAAGCAAAGATTGCAAGAGAGTAAATGCGGAAACGTAAAGGGGGATGAGAGGAAGCAAACTCTTGACACGCGATTTATCCCGTGGTATCGGTAGGCACTAAGCCACCCCTAGTCCACGTTGTTGAAGCACTCACACAAGAGTATTGCTTCCCGGTCACCAAGTCTCTCCCAAGAGCACCAACTTGACTTGCCACAAAGGCTAGCCACTTAGGCACTTGTCAAGCTCCCTTGGTCACCTTGATGCCGCCTCCACTAAGGAGCTTCTCCACCAAGGAAGGGGGTCTCCACGTCCCCCGCACAAAGTGTCCTCGCCGCTCCACACCAAGCCGGAGGGTCGATGACGATTGCCGGTGAGCCACTTAGGCCCCAAGGCTTCCGGCGAACCTTGTACAAGCGGATTCACTCAAGAATCACCTCACAAGGTTGGCACAACCTTGCACTCACTCAGCTCTAAGCTAAGCCTAGTACTAAGCACATACACAAAGCATGCACTAGTCTAAGGGTGAGCAATTAAGCACTTGGATGGATTGGATATGATCTTGAATGTGTCTTGAACTCCTCTGCACTTCCACACAATCCAGCAACCTCAAATGAGTGAGTGGAGGGGGTATAAATAGCCCAAGGCATCAAACTAGCCGTTGGCTAACGTCCACGCGAAAAAGGTACGCGTCGGATGATCCGACGCTATGCTTTTCCGGGGCGTCGGTTCATCCGGTGCCCCTCCCACGTCACGTAGCCGTTGAGGTTCTCTGACACAACTGCTCCGACGCTATGCTCCGACGCTACGTCGGATCATCCGTCTTCGAAGGCCTTGCGTCCGGGTCGGCATCGTTAGCTTCCAACGGACGGGTCGGATAGACCGACGCCGTGCCTTAACCAAGGCGTCGGATCATCCGGTCTTCGAAGGCTTCGTCTTGGCGCGTCTCTGTCTTGATTCAAGCCGGGCGTCGGATAGACCGACGGGGTCCCCACTTAGACCGTCGGATCATCCGTGTCGAAGGCCTTCCTTGCTCTTCCCTCGCAACTCGTCCGACGCATGTAAAAAATGGACCGTCGGTTCATCCGACGGTACCTAGGGTTTTACCCCGTGTACCAACTCGTCCGACGATTGCACCGACGCTTGTATTTAAGGGACCGTCGGTTCATCCGACGGTGTCTTGTCTTTTCCTTTTCTTGCTCGGTTTTGACCCTTTGTTTTGGCATTTTTGCATGGGGTTTCCTTGCATCCTTGGGACCTAGAAATGTCTACAAAGACATGCTCAAACAATATGGTTAGTCCCAATGATCATGTTGTCATGAATCACCAAAATCAAACTACGAACTAATGGCATGTGAGGCCATGTTCGCTACAATCTCCCCCTTTTTGGTGATTTATGACAACACAACCAAAGCAAGCATAAATTTGCTAGAATTGACAGAATTAGAACCACTTACACTTGCTTGGATGCTTACCATCATCCAAACTCCCCCTAGATCAAACTTCCCCCTTTTTGCTCTTATGTTCACATTCTCCCCTTTGATCTCAAATCCTTGAAATCACTTGTAAGCATCCTTGAGCCCACTTGTAAGCTTACGCCACACGCTTGCTTTGGTCTCACATTCTCCCCCTTTGGAATAAAATCTCCAAAAAGTCCAAAGCAAACGGGTCCAAGGAAACTAGCAAGATCTAGCAACCATAGCTCAAAGGAGAGATGTTAAATGCAAGGGAGAAAGCCGCATGAACCATGATCCATAAGTATGATATCAATGAAGATACCACATGTGTGAATAACTAAGGTGGATCACAAGCTCATGAGACTAACATGATACAAACTAAGCTCCCCCTAAGTGTGTGCATAAAAAGAATACCACTTGCAAGACAAGGGTAGTGAGAAACAAGTGCACAACTACAAACTTGTAAAACAAGGAAGCTTAGAGCATATCATGCAAGGAGGTAGCTTAAGGGACAAGAGATAAGACAAATGGGTTCTTGTTATTACCACTTGTAGATATCACTTGTAGTCTTTTGATTATTGCATACCTCCGGGGGGTGATCCTCTCTACCTTGTTGGCACCACATTGAGATGAGCCACTTGGAAATGATATCACTAGGTGACACCACTTGGAAGAAGCTTGCAAGAAGACACTTGGGGTACCACAAGGATTAGGAATGTATGAGTACATTGCCTTTGAACTTATATAGAGACATAAGCTCGCAAGGTCATGACTCAATAGCATGAAGCTCATATTGCTATATTCACTCTTTTAGAGATGTTAGATCACATTGAGAGTGAAATAGCATTCTCTTAGAATGAAACACCGCACGGAACGCGTCGCTAAGGGACTACATAAGATAAGCTTGAAACAATGTTAGTCCCATAATCAAACCATAGGATGAGCTCCCCCTACATGTGTGCATTTAGTGTTTGAATCACCAACCAAATGTATGCACATTGTTTATGATAACCAAAGGGAAGCTTGCCCTATAGCTTGCTCATGATGCAAAGAGATATATATGAAAACATGCACCATGAAAGAACAAGTGTAGCTTTCCTACACACTAATCAAACCATGTAGGTTGCTCATGGGTTAGTACATGACACAAGCAACCTACCATATGTAAACATTGCAACAAATGCAACCTAAACAAGGCAATGGAGCTACAATGATACAAGAGATGGGTTCTAGTTTCCATTACCTCAATCGGGGAACTTGGGCAACACATTTCCAATTTGCAAGCTTGACTTATAGGCTTGAATCTTCTCATCTTGATTGTGCCAAGCCTCCCAAGTCCCCGCACTTAAGGCCTTCAAGTGGCCTTTGGAACCCAAACCATTTGAGGCCCCTTCATGTTGGTGATGACTTCCTTGGGCACCCAAATGGGTTGGTTCCTACCCCGCTCTTCCTTCATCTTCCCAACCTTGTGTGCAACCACCTTGCCATTTGCCTTCTTCTTGATGACGTAGGTGTTGCTCTTGATCTTGTTCTTGCGGTTGGGCTTGGTGTAGATGAGGGAGCTCTTGATGGTGGGCTTCAATTTCTTCTTTGCGCCCTTGTCCATCTTCTTGACAAATTGGGGGCATTTGTAGAACTTGTGCCCTTCCTCATGACACTTGTAGCAAGTCACGGTTGCACCCTTCTCAAGCTTCTTCACCATGTGATCACGGTTATCTTGAGAAGGTTGGACTTGGCTCTTCATGTCTTGAGAGATGTCCACTTGTTCTTCATCATTCTTGCCCTTGCCCATCAAGTTTGCCAACCTTTCTCGGAGCCATTTCACTTCTTGCTTGAGCTCATCATTTTCCTTGCCTATGAGATAATCACATGATTCTACAACAACATTCTCATTGCAAGATGGTGAGCAAGATTCATCAATTAAATCAATGCAAGAAGTTGAAGCATCTACCTTGGAGATTGGAATTGCACAAGGGATAGATGTTTCATTAAGCTCAAAGGAATTACTTGTTTTAGTCTCATTGCTCTCAAGCTTAGATTTTAGCTCCTCACACTCCTTGCTAAGCAATTTGAATTTGCACAACAAATGTTCATAATTTGTAGCAAGGGTGTCACTAAGATCATTGAGAGCATTGAGTTCTTTAATTTCATTAGCTTGTTGTTCAAGCATTCCTTTTTGCTCATGGATTAGCTCAACAAGATCATTGAGAGAGGTGGTGTCGGATTCGTCATCACTTACATTGCTTTCCATACCTTTGGCCATGAGGCACATGTGTGATGATGAAGGTCCTTGCATGAAGCGGGTGGTGAAGTTCTTTCTTGATTCATCGCTTGAGCTAGAAGAACTTGATCCACCACTTGTCCACTCGCGGACGGCGAAGGTTGCTTCTTGCCTTGGTCTTCTCTCCTTGACCACCTTCCTTTTGGGCTTGTGCTCAATCTTGGTGAACTTGATGTGTTGATGATGGCGCCCTTCTCTCAAGTGGATGTTGTAGCCGTACATGTTGACTTTCTTCACATACTTGAAGATCTTCTTCACGTACTCGGCCACCATAGATTCAACCTCTTCATCACTTGAGGAATCTTCATTATCACTATCATCACCATCATCTTCGCTTGAGCTTCCACGAGTAGCCATCCTACTCAACTTTTTCTCTTGTCGGCTTGAGAGAGCATGGCTTGTGGTTGGAGAAGATGGTTCTTGGGGCTTTTCTTGGGGCGCCTTCTTTGACTTGGGCATTAGTTGAAGCTCATGTGCCATGATCTTGCTCAAGATATGCGATGGCTTCAAATCTTCGAGCTTCTTCTCGTAGATGATTGCTTTCACCAAGTCATAGTCGGGCTTTCGGAGACTTTGTAGGATCTTGCGGTTGATGTTCAAGTCCGTGATGTCCTTCACACCTAAGGCATTAATCTCATTGACAAGCACATTTAGGCGTGAGTACATAGATTCGGCATTTTCATTAGCAAGTTGCTTGAAGCTATTGAATTCCTCAAGGAGACAACCGTAGCGTTCATTAGCAACTTCTTTTGAACCCTCATTTTGCTCCTTGATGGTTTTCCATAGCTCATGAGCATTTTCACAAGTAAAAACTCTATTGAAAACGCCTACATCTAGTGAGGACAAAATGATACTCTTAGCAATTACATCAAATTGCTTTTCCTTCCTAGTACCATTTTTCATACCCTCATCGGTGACTCTCCAAACATCAAGGTCCCTTGCTTGGAGATAGGCCTCCATGAGAACCTTCCACCGAGGATAGCCCGTGCCATCGAAATGTGGAGCCAAACCTAAGGTATCCACCCCTTTCATTCCTCTAGGGCAACTCACTAGGCGGTGAAGCCTAACCGTTCCAATGAGCCGGTTTTCACAATTTACCAATCGAATTGGTGTATCCTTGTGAAGGAAGTGAGTCCCGGCTCGATACCACTTGTAAGGAATCGGATGCCCGTTAGCCTAAGAGGGGGAGGGGGTGAATTAGGCAACTAAAAACCTTAACCTATGGCTTCACTAATTTTGCGCAAAGGTAAACTAGAACATACTATCTATATGTGCAACTACGGTTGTTCTAGTGTGAAACTCCCATCCCAAAAGAAGGTTTGCAACCTATAGCCAATCCTAGCATGATACTACTCTAGGAATGTAGAGGCAAGCAAAGATTGCAAGAGAGTAAATGCGGAAACGTAAAGGGGGATGAGAGGAAGCAAACTCTTGACACGCGATTTATCCCGTGGTATCGGTAGGCACTAAGCCACCCCTAGTCCACGTTGTTGAAGCACTCACACAAGAGTATTGCTTCCGGTCACCAAGTCTCTCCCAAGAGCACCAACTTGACTTGCCACAAAGGCTAGCCACTTAGGCACTTGTCAAGCTCCCTTGGTCACCTTGATGCCGCCTCCACTAAGGAGCTTCTCCACCAAGGAAGGGGGTCTCCACGTCCCCCGCACAAAGTGTCCTCGCCGCTCCACACCAAGCCGGGAGGGTCGATGACGATTGCCGGTGAGCCACTTAGGCCCCAAGGCTTCCGGCGAACCTTGTACAACCGGATTCACTCAAGAATCACCTCACAAGGTTGGCACAACCTTGCACTCACTCGGCTCTAAGCTAAGCCTAGTACTAAGCACATACACAAAGCATGCACTAGTCTAAGGGTGAGCAATTAAGCACTTGGATGGATTGGATATGATCTTGAATGTGTCTTGAACTCCTCTCGCACTTCCACACAATCCAAGCAACCTCAAATGAGTGAGTGGAGGGGGTATAAATAGCCCAAGGCATCAAACTAGCCGTTGGCTAACGTCCACCGAAAAAGGTACGCGTCGGATGATCCGACGCTATGCTTTTCCGGGCGTCGGTTCATCCGGTGCCCCTCCCACGTCACGTAGCCGTTGAGGTTCTCTCGACACAACCTGCTCCGACGCTATGCTCCGACGCTACGTCGGATCATCCGGGGCCGAAGGCCTTGCGTCCGGTCGGTGCATCGTTAGCTTCCAACGGACCGTCGGATAGACCGACGCCGTGCCTTAACCAAGGCGTCGGATCATCCGGTCTTCGAAGGCTTCGTCTTGGCGCGTCTCTCGTCTTGATTCAAGCGGGCGTCGGATAGACCGACGGGGTCCCCACTTAGACCGTCGGATCATCCGGTGCGAAGGCCTTCCTTGCTCTTCCTCCGCAACTCGTCCGACGCATGTAAAAAATGGACCGTCGGTTCATCCGACGGTACCTAGGGTTTTACCCCGTGTACCAACTCGTCCGACGATTGCACCGACGCTTGTATTTAAGGGACCGTCGGTTCATCCGACGGTGTCTTGTCTTTTCCTTTTCTTGCTCGGTTTTGACCCTTTGTTTTGGCATTTTTGCATGGGGTTTCCTTGCATCCTTGGGACCTAGAAATGTCTACAAAGACATGCTCAAACAATATGGTTAGTCCCAATGATCATGTTGTCATGAATCACCAAAATCAAACTACGAACTAATGGCATGTGAGGCCATGTTCGCTACAATGTGCTCTCTGGAGAATTATGTACACCTTCTGAAATAACCCTGATCATTTGTGGGGTGTGGTCTTTTTGGTCAGGAAGAAACGCAAGAAGGCATGGCAAGGATCGATGGAATGCACAGGCAGCTGTAAGACATGTGTCGGCCATGGTTGAGTGTTGGGGGATACCCGAAAAATTCGGATAACTACCCTAACACGAGTATGAGTTCTCAACACGTTCAAGTACAAAATTAGAGCGCAAAGAGACTGTGATTCCCTCTGCAAGTAGCACAAGTTCCAAAAAAAGTCCGAATCCGTTTACGCGTGCCCCGCGCCCCCTTTTATAGGGAGACGAAGGGACTTTTACATGCCGATAACACCCTCGGGCTCGGAGAATATTCCTAATGTGAACACACACAAGAATGTCTTTTCCCACCTAACATATTTACAAATCGCCACTTGTTCACACTCTAAACCCGGACTTTTTGGGACTACAACTTTGACTTTGCTTCTCCCGTGGTTCGTGAATGTCTTCGCCCGAAATTCCCGAACTAGGCCTTCAACATATTCTCGAAGTGGCTCTTGCTTCGCAACAGGGTTCGTGCCCGTCCGCGCGCCCGAGTCCCGAACAGAGTCTTCATCAGATTCCCGAATCGGCAGTTCTCCGAAATTCGGACCATCAACAGTTGAGATTCCGGGCTCCCGCATGTTCGTGACTCCGCCTCTTCGCCGAATCAAGATTCCCGAATTCTGCACATTCGCGAATTCGTGACTTCACGGTGCTCCAGGCTTCCGAGAATCGCGAATTCCCTGCCCCTGAAAAACATGCTTTTAGAACTTTGTTAAGCTTGACGTTTCGAGGGTGACGGGTTTTCCCCGAATTCCCCAACACTAGCCCCTCGGGGAAGCGGGTTGACTCCGACGATCCGATTCCACGAACCTTTCGGAAATTTAGTAAAAAACGTCACCATCGGAACGTCGGAGGGGGACACGCGTCGCCGGGGGAGCCAAAGGCGGTTCAATCGAGACGCACTTCGCGGAACTACCCCTCCCCGGCCCTATAAATAGCGAGCACCGTCGTTAAAAAATTTTTTCTTGCTCTCGAGCTTTTCACGATTCGCGCATCTCTCTCTTTGCGGAATCCGGTTTTCTTCTTGAAAACTTACGAACTCCAGGTCTTGTTCGCGCTCTTCTAAGGTATTCCTTTATTTACGCTTCGTCGATCCGTTAGTTCGTTAAACTTTGGTGTAGTGATGTTGCGATTTCATGAGTTTTGTTCTCGAACATTACTCTTACCTGTCTGAATGTTCGTAATTTTTGGTTAGGTGGCTCGCGTTAAAAGTACAGCTAGGCCCATGACTACTGAAGAGCTCATCGCTGCCGGCCTCCCACTTGACCCGGCCGCCGAAAGCGCGGATCGCCCAGCCGAAGATTCTGGTTCGCCCAGCGGCTCCCGAAGTCGCGAAGATGGGGAAGTTGGGTCTGACGGTGGCGAAGAAGTCGGGGATGTAGACGCCGGTGTCGACGATCTTGTCATGCTAAGGACCTCCGGCCTGTTGCCGCCTTCGCTCGCCTTCGGAGAATCAAAGGTCACAAGCAACATGGTTCGCGAGTACGAGAAGGCCGGGTTCTTCTCCCCGGGCACCGGCGCGCCCCTCTCGATGAACCGATTCCCACTCCCAAAGAGGGACTTCTTCATCCGTGGACTAAGGTTCCCTTGTGATCCCGTCCCGCCGGCGATTCTTGACGCTTTTCGGTGGAGATCCATCGGCTCACCCCGACATCCTTCCTCGAGGTGTCGAAGTTTATCCGGATCTTGAAGACCTTCGGCCGCAATCCTATCGTCGACGGTTTCACTCGGTTCTACGAGCCGGTGATCATCCCCGAAGTTATCAAGTGCGACGACGGGCAATTCTACCATAGTCAGCACGCGTGCTGCACCTTCAACACGCGACGCCAGAACACCCGACAGGGGATTACTCGAATCCAGATCGCTCCTTGCTGCAAGACCAACCTCGCAGACGATTGGAGATCTTATTGGTTTTACTTGAAGGTTGATGAGCCGAAGATGTCGAGCCCGATCGCACCCCTCGCCGCAGTGAATGTAGGGAGATACAACCAGCGGGCCTTAGGAATCAGGAATTGCGAGAGTGCATTTCATCTGGCCAGCACGATACTTGGCGGCCGTGACATTATCGAAGAATTTGTCGCCGCGCGAATCTGGCCTATCTCGAACGGTTGGTCCCCCCGCCGAACTCGTATACTACAATGTCAGCGGGCGGACCGAAGGTGCCTTTCCCGAAGTTCGGGATCAAACTTCACGAGGGCCGGAGCGCCAAGGACTTCATGGATGAAGTGGAAAAAAGGGTCAACGTCATGGTAGGCGAATATACCATGAACGAGTACAAGGCGCACAAGGCCCCGGTGAAGCACAAGAAAAAGATCAATCGCGTCTTTTCGGAAATTAGCGGTGATAAATTTTTCGGCTCTCGAGGCCCCGGTCCCAAGGTGAAACTTCCCGCCGTCGCCGTGGCCGGTGCTCGGCCCGCCCCCATCGGCGCTCCTCGAATCGGTCGTCGAAGCGAAGCTCGTCGCCTGCCACCGAGGGAACCTCTTCGGGAGTGAAGCCTTCAAGGACTAGATCGCTTGAGTCATCGAAGCGGAAACGAAAGACCTCCGAACCTCGGACTTTGGAAGCTGAGCTCCAGGCTGCTTCGGGGCTTGCCCAGATGAGCCGCAAGAAATTGAAGAAGGCTGTGAAGAAAGTTTCTTCCACCGGAGTTCGGCGAGTCCCATCCGCCTTCGACGACGACACCCTCACGAAGACGAGATAGCCCCAAAGGTGTTTTCCTGCGGCCCTTATTTAACTTTCGAGACAGGTTGTCCTGTCGGTTCCGAAAATGAAATCGTGGATATCGATTCCTTTTCGAGATGTTGCTCCCGAAGTCCAAAAAGAGGCATCCCCCGCTGCCGCCGAGAAGTCGGGTCGTTGCTTCGCCGAAGTTGTTGTTCACACCGAGTCCCCCGCCGTTGCCGAAACCCCCGCCGCCGAGGTCGGCCGTCGTTGATCAAGTCTCCTCCGAGTCGCCGGGACCTTGAGCGCACTATTCCCCACGGTGGGCGCCAATGTTGGGGGGATACCGAAAAATTCGGATAACTACCCTAACACGAGTATGAGTTCTCAACACGTTCAAGTACAAAATTGGAGCGCAAAGAGACCGTGATTCCCTCGCGCAAGTAGCACAAGTTCCAAAAAAAGTCCGAATCCGTTTACACGTGCCCTTGCGCCCCCTTTTATAGGGAGACGAAGGGACTTTTACATGCCGATAACACCCTCGGGCTCGGAGAATATTCCTAATGTGAACACACACAAGAATGTCTTTTCCCACCTAACATATTTACAAATCGCCACTTGTTCACACTCTAAACCCGGACTTTTGGGACTACAATTTTGACTTTGCTTCTCCCGTGGTTCGTGAATGTCTTCGCCCGAAATTCCCGAACTAGGCCTTCAACAGATTCTCGAAGTGGCTCTTGCTTCGCAACAAAGTTCGTGCCTGTCCGCGCGCCCGAGTCCCGAACGAGTCTTCATCGGATTCGCGAGTCGGCGGTTCTCCGAAATTCGGACCATCAACGGTTGAGATTCCGGGCTCCCGCATGTTCATGACTCCGCCTCTTTGCCGAATCAAGATTCCCCGAATTCGCACATTCGCGAATTCGTGACTTCACGGGCTCCGAGCTTCCGAGGATCGCGAATTCCCCGCCGCTGAAAAACATGCTCTTAGAACTTTGTTAAGCTTGACGTTTCGAGGGTGACGGGTTTTCCTGAATTCCCCAACATTGAGGACCTTAAATGTCTGCAGATGAGCAACTCCCCGAGGCCTCCAAGACAAGAACGTCGAGGTCAGTGGGAGAGCCCTCCGCAAGGCTGGCTCAAAGTGAATTCCGACGCTGCCTTCAATGCTAACTCGTCAGCCGGTGCACCGGGTGTTGTCATCCGTGACGCGGACGGGAGGCTACTTCCAGCGGCGGCGAAGCACTATCCTATCTTGGCAGATGCGCTGACAGGAGAGCTTCTTGCTGCCAGAGATGGCCTGGCGTTAGCATCACAACGAGGTCTGGACAAGGTCATTTTGGAGAGCGACAACCTGACGATGGTGAATATGCTGCGAGATGGTATTGGTAATCGTAGTGTGTTCTATGGTCTCTGGCAAGAGATCCAAGAGCTTAGCAGGTCTTTTGTTTTTTTTAAACTTTTCGTTTGTTTACAGGGAAGGCAATGGTGCAGCACATGTATGTGCAAGTTTGGCAACATTGCTGGAACCTGATTTAGTTTGGTCTGACATCTTCCCGTCCCGTCTCATGGAGGCAACGGAGATAGACTGTAATCCTGCTGTGATCATCTAATATAGCTCTTGTGATCTGCTAAAAAAAATACAAACGTGTCATCTAATATAGCCCTTCTTTTATTTTTTCATTTCTTTTCCTTTTTTATTCTTCCTCTCTTTTTTCCTTCCCCCTTCATTTTCTTTCCTCTCCTCCCCCTCCCATTCTCTCTCCTTATCCATCCATACACCGCCTCCTTCCTCGTGGCTCTCACCACTCCCGGCCCCGCGCTCCCGGCGGCGTCCCGCCGCCCGAGCTCCCGGCGCCACTCCGCCGCGCCCTGCCCCACCCCATCTTCACCCCGCCGCGCCGCTCCCCGACCCGCTCCGGCCGGACCCCGCCACGCCCCACCTCGCCGCGCCGCCCGCACGGCTATGCCGCGCCCCGCCTCTGCTCGCCCGGCCCCGCAGCACCCAGCCCCGCCGCGCCGCGTCTCCCTCCGGCCGACCCCGACACCTCCCTCCCCAGCTCCTGGGTCTCTGCCTCCGCCTCGTCCTCAGCCATGGTGGTGGACTGGGGGGCAAAGGTGAGAAAAGGAGGGCGAAGCCGGGTGGAGCCACGAAATCGTGGCTCCGCCTCCCCTTTGGAAGCCGCAAGGTGCTCCACGGGAAGCTCCACACCCGGAGCCCTTGCAATTTCTACCATTTGGGAGGGCTCCGCCTGGAGCCGCTCGTGGAGCTGGAGCCGGAGCCCTCCCAAACAGGCCCCGAGTTTGGGATCCACGGAGCCGAGCCGAGCACATGGTGGTGCATTGCTAGTCGGCAAAATGGCGGAGCGACCTAGCCACCATGGATGTTCTTCTTAGTTTTATTTGACCTTTTCTTGCTGGAGGCTATTTGAGTTCCAATTGAGTTTTTTTTGAGATTTAGTTCCAATTGAGTTTTGATTCCGTGATTGCGGTATGAGTTGGATTGGCGATGGTTTGTTGATTTCCATGTAAGCCTATTGCGAACCTAATGCATCAAATGTCATGATGAATACTCCCTCCCTTCTCGATTATAAGGCGCACATGTATAACAAGATTCAAACTTTACAATCTTTGACTACTAATTACTCATCATATTTTTTGTTTTGTAATGTAATTTGACATGGTTGAATTTGTATTCAAATGTAGTTTCTAATGATTATACGTTCATAACCATAAACAAAATAATATAAGAGGAATTAGTGGTCAAAGTATAGTTTGAAAGACTGTGTCGTGTCTGCCCACGTCTTATAAACGAGAAAGGAGGGAGTATCAATTGTATAGGACTCGAATTGAGCTCACGTACAAAACTTACCGGCAGCCCTTGCGGGAGCCGTGCTCGTGGGGGTGTCGGGTGCGTGGTGTGGTACACGTGGGTTGGTACGCGTGAGGTGGGTTAAAAAAAATTAACTTTTTGATAGAAACACTCTCCAAATTGTGATGCTATGGGTTTTCCACCCTATCCACTCACCTAATTAAGTGACAGACGAGTCCGGCGTGAGGAGTAAGGCGGACCTAAATTATTTGATCTTTATTGTATAGATAGATAGATGTGATTAGTTCCACCAAGCGGTTTTTAGGTTTATACACTATTTTTTAAAATAAAGGATGGCAATCCGGTCTCTATGTCCATGAGTGGATATACACGACTATTGGTTATAAAAGGTTCTTAGACTCAAATCCTCAACAATGAGGAATTTCAATGAACAAGAAAGAAAACTCTAAGACAAAGAAAAAGAAAAAAAATTAAGTTTCAATCTTATTTTTTATGCAATCACATATTTTGTCTGCTAAAAAATTTCATGTTGGACTTAAAGGTACTGCCTTCTATCTCTCGCATAGCCTTAGTCTCACCTTGTTGGCAGCAGGTAGCTGATGGCTAGTATTGATTTGTTGTAAGAGAAAAATACTAGTCAGAAAAGCTAACGAGGTCTTGGCCCACCCAGACGTTGCCACTCTCAAGCTCCCCGACTGCTTCAAGAACATGAACTGTGATTGATGATCGTTGGAACTTGGAAGCTGCTTTAATTGTCGTCAAGTCAAGTAGTATGTGTGTTCGGTTCGGTTTCACCAGTTTGCTTCTCTTGTTTGCTCAAATTAATGTTCTTCGTTGATTATCATGTTACTAAGTGTGGGTCTGTGTTGACGGAACTCTTTAATTTGTTGAATAAATTGATGTTGTAATCCATTGAGAGCACCCAGGGCAGTTCCAATGAAAAAAATTGACATAATTTTTATATCATAATAAATTATCTATAGAAACTATGTTTCCCAATTGGAGTGCCTCGCCTAGTCACCGTGGTCGCCTCAGTCCCGTTCATCGGCATCTGCGGCGCGGTGCCCGTGCCTGTGAACGGCTGAACGCACTCGCCGGAGTCACCAGTGAGGTGGAGGACGGGCACTAGCACGGTTGGAGTAGCTGGGCGTAGCGCCCACGCCCTGGGTTCGAGACTCACTCGACGCAGGTTTTCCTCGTCGGAGTTTATTTTTGAAAAAAATCCACTCGCCGGTGACGCCGGGCCGGTGTTTAAGAATTTTCTAAGCCGGAAGGAGGCTTTCTTCTCTTAGTGAAAAGGAAATTTTCACGTGCTGGTGTGTTGGCAATTGGCATCAATTCTCATGAAGCGCCCAGCATTGTATACATGACTCGTGACACCAGTCGTGTATTGAAATCTTCACGAGAAAAACAGAAGATGAAGCCCAACAGTCGTGTATGCATGCAAAATGGAAATGGAAGGACGGACGCCAGCTTGATCGAGAAGACTAATTGTCGGGGTTCGCTACCGCCGGCAGTAAATTTCTATCGATCGTGCGTCGAGCTCGGATGGTTAGCTCGGGAGACAACGGGGTTTATACTGGTTCGGGCCTCCGAGGAGTAATACCCTACGTCCAGTGCGTGACTGCCGTGTTCCTGAGCCAAGTGTGCTCGTAGTAGGATTTACAAGCTGTCGGTGCGGAAAGTAGTCTTGATACTAACTAGTACGAGCGCTGAGATCTATCTCTCGATGATTGGTGCTAAGCAACTAGGTGACACGGGGTTTATCCTGGTTCCGGCCGAGGCCGTACGTCCAGCAGGGGTGGGCTCGAGGCATTGTATTGCGTTGCACCGTCGTGCTTGCAGAGGGGAGCTACAAGCGTGGCGGGAGAGGAGGAGAAGCCTCCAGGTCCCTGAGATTTGATTGAGGCGAAGTGCCAATGGTGAAGGCGGAAGCGTGTGAGTGTGCGTTGTCCGCCGTCCCCCGCGGCAAGGGGACTGCCTCCCCCTTTTATAGGCCAGGGGAGCAGTTTACAATCGTGTCGCACAGTTTTAGCTACGTGTGGCGGTATGGGCTACAACATCGCGGAGTAGACGGCCGTCCTGGTGAATCTTGCTCCTGGCCGAGCGTCAGGGCGCGTCCTGTATCCGTCCAGGAGCGGCTTCGAGGGTGGCCGTGTGGAGACTTCCCGTTTGGTGTCCGTACGCCGACTCGAGGGTGCGGCTGATGGGAGGCCGTGAGGTGCACAGCAGCAAGCGTGGCGGCATCTTGTCGTCCTGAATTCCCACAGCGTCGGAGATGGCGCTGCAGTGACCGGGGTGGCGGCATGGTAGCAGGGATGGCCGCATAGGGCTAATGGTGACGGAGGAGACGTGTCTCACTGGTCCGATGTCACGGCGTCGTCCTGGGCGGGCGTGAGACAGGCGTTCGTCCCTCTTTTGAGGGTTCCGCCGTCCTATTTCGAGGGTGCGGCGTGCGGGCCGTACGAGAGTGGGCGGCATAGTGTCACGGAGCTGACACTAGCCTCACCGCATAGTGACGTACTGTGGCGGGGATGGCCTCGCCGGGAGGGTTGGCGGAACAGCGCCGGGATACGATTCCCAGGCGGTGTCAGAGGAGCAGCATGGCGCAGATTCATCTTTGACTTGAGCACCTGCATTGTGTCAGAACATTAAATGCCCCGGTCGGGGGAGTGGGTACGGGAGCTGCGAACCCGCGAAAGCCTCGAGCGAGGCGGAACCTCGCCCGAGGGGGCGTCCAGCCCTTGAGCGAGGTGGAACCTCACTCGAGGGGGTGTCCAGCCCTCGAGCGAGGCGGAACCTCACTCGAGGGGGTGTCCAGCCTCGAGCGAGGCAGGGTCTTGGTGGTACGGCGGTGTACGCCTCGAGCGAAGCGGGGTTCCGCCTGAGGGGTGTCGGGCTGATCGTTTTGGGTGTGATTTATAATTTGTGAGGTCGTTTGTGTTTCATTATTTGTGAAAGAAAATGGGTGTCCCCTGGTTATTTAGGGGACCCCATGGCCGTCCCCGACAGTAGCCCCCGAGTCTCTGCAGTGGTATCCGTTAGGATCCCGCAGAGGCTGACGCTTGCTGTTGGGACGTTCTTCTCTCCTGGATGCCGTACTGTTCCGTGGGGGCGCACTAGTGCACCCGCGGGTGTAGCCCCCGAAGCCTTGCAGGAGCGTGGGTGCTCCTGCAAGGTTTTTTCACAGAGCTTGCCGGTGTGCGAGGTGTTAGTTTCAGCCGGCGTCGGCAATATTTCAGCCGGCCTCGGCGGTGCCATGCGCACGTATTTGGCACACGTCTGCGTCCAGTGCATTTCCAGGAGGTGTAGCCACGCGTCGAGCCCCCGAGACTTGGCCCAGTCAAGGAGATGGAGGGGTGCTCTCTGTCTCGTTTACACGCCCCTGCGCCGTCCCTCCGCGGGACAGAGGGGTGAGGCATCACAAACTCCCATCGTTCGGGTCGCGAATTGCGGATTCCTCGTCGAGCTGTTATTGGATGATTCAAGTGGACGCCCATGCCCCGTTCGATAAGGGTTGGTTCGTGGTCTGGAGACTCGTCCATGAAAGCGCTTACGCAGGTGTGCTAGGCAGGGTTCGGCCCCGTTCGCTGGGGACCGAGGGCGCGGAAGCTCTCCCTCGATGGGACCCCTCGACTAGCTACCCTCGTTGGCTCTTGAACACGACATGTGGGACGCCCTCAAGCTGGCGGGCTCGAGGTTAGGCTCGAATGCGCGCGCCTAGTCGCCCCTGACTCTGTCGATCTGGGGTGCCTGTTCGAACCCTTCGAGGGTAAGGCTTCGAACCCCTGATTATAGGGCCGTCGCGGGGTGGCAGCTAGGTGCCC
Source organism: Cenchrus americanus (assembly GCA_947561735.1). NCBI lineage: Eukaryota > Viridiplantae > Streptophyta > Magnoliopsida > Poales > Poaceae > Cenchrus > Cenchrus americanus. Next base: position 36,510,840 of record OX387242.1, on the reverse strand, counting down.
CCATCTTAGTTACATTTGCTGGATTTGTGGGTTCGCGGCCAAGCCGGCCCTCGAGCTGCTGATCAGTAATCCTCTAGATTCGAGGGTACCTGTGGCGTCCACTCTTGCCGAGCGGGGCTTAGAACCACTGGTTAGTATGCGCACCCTTCATGGATCTGCTTTTTTCGAGCCCTAGGCTTGGGTCGTGCGAGGGTCACGCTTACTCGGTAAGGGACCAGGCCATTAAATGCCCACAGTCATGGCTACAGTCATGTGCGGCAGGCGCACCTTTTCAGGCGGCGCAGCCGTGCGCGTAGTGGGCGACGTGGGGGCGGACGTGATGGGTTGCCGCGGCCCTTCGGTTGCCACACCGTAATGATCGCGCACTCGCGTGCGCTCAGCCATTTCGGTGCAGCGGGGCCCACTTGTCAGTGATAGATGCCGTCGCCTGCAGTTAACGTGCTTGGCATGCGCGGTTTCAGGAGCACGGCACCCCCAGATCTATAAATCGCGAGAGAGGGAGGGAGAAATCCCTTACCTCATCACCTAGAATCCGCTGCCTCTTGCCGCTTGCCTTCTGCTCGCTTCGTCTTTGCACGCCCCTTCGCTCTCGCTCCCTGCTTGTTTCGTCTTTGCGCGCCCCCGGCATGGAACATTCCGCCGGCGACAGACCAGGAGCCGAACCCGCCGTTCGGCTATGTCGTCAATTTCGTCCGGCATCATGAGCGTGGCTTCACCGCGCCGGCGGGCTGCTTTATCCGGGGGCTGTGCTACCACTACGAGGTGGAGCTTCACAACTTTGCCCCCAACACGATCTCGCAGGCGGCCACCTTCGTCGGCGTCTGCGAGGGGTTCATGGGGATCCCAGTGAATTGGGACCTCTAGATCCACTTGTTTCGCGCGGAGCTGCACACCGTCGCCACGACCGAGACGCGAGTGCGTCGGGCGGTGCATGCCAGCGGCCTGACGTTCTCGGTGCGGGACTTGCGCAAGGAGTGGTACATCCCGTGCACGATGACGTCCAACAACGCAGAGTGGGAGAGGGGGTGGTTCTACCTCCATAACGAAGGCGCCAGCCTTCCCCCCTACACCGGCAAGGTGCTGAAGGCGAAGACTGACGCCTGGCATCACGACCTATCTCCTTCCTCGTTCCAGGATCGACTGGAGTCGCTCCTCAACGGACTGAAGAGTCTGGCGGACGCCGGACTAGGGGCGGCCTCGGTCCTCACCAACCTACACCACCGGCGGATCGCCCCCCTCATGGAGAGGGAGCTCCGCATCTTCGAAATGACCGAGGAGGCCGACCCTACAGTGTTGGCACGCTCGCGGCTACTGCGCGAGCGTTATCCTCAGGAGTACGCGGTGACGAGGGCGAGGCACGCGGTCAACCTTAGGACCGTGCCGACCGACCGCGACAACCTTTGGTCGTTCATCATGCTTCCCGACGCCCCACCGGTAAGTAGGCTTCCCTTTTCCTTTCGTTTCCTCGCGATGTATCGGTGTGATCTTGACGGATGCCATTAGCAGAGGGTGACCGTGGATGCCTCACAGTCGGATCCACCGATGCCCCGAGCCCGGGCGGCCTCCCGCGCCGCGCAGCGGCGGGAACAGGAGCGGGCAGAGCGCAAGAAGGAAAAGAGAATCGGCGGCGGGAGCGCCAGGAGCAAGAAAGCGAAGAATATCGGCTGCGCGAGTAGCAAGAGCTCCCCCCGGCGACTCCCAAGAATTCATCGTCATCGGAGGAGGAGGAAGAGGAGAGCGACGGGGGGCGGGCCCTTCCTGAGAGGTGGAGTCCCCTGCCCTCGTCACCACGGGCCGTTGGGGCAGCAGCGGAGCAGGCGCCCGCGACGGGCGCGGGGGTGCCCGCCGCCGGGCGGTCGGTGGAAGAGGCGCCGCGCGTCGCGGGGTCATCCGCGAGCGCTGCGGCGGCGACGACAGGCGCCTCCCGAACCCTCGAGGAAGAGGAAGCGGGACTTCTCCACTTTGAGGTAAGCAATTCCCTCCCCAGGTGCCTTTGTTTCGAGGGGTTGGAGCCCAACCTTGTGTTTCTTCGTTCGCAGGGTGGCGCCGACCGTCCCCGCCCTTGCGCCTGCTAAGGTGCTCAGGTAGGACGCGTCCTTGCCGACGAGGCGGCGGTCGTCGAGAGCGTCACGGGCGGCGGGGAGCGCGGCGACGACGGTTGAACCACCGCGCGGCGCGGCGGCGACCACGGGGTCGCAACGAGAAGCGGCGGGCCGCGGCGACGGCCACAACGGTGGCAACCACGACGACTTGTTGCGCCGGCGCCGCCCCCTCCGCGGGCAACCGCGCGGCCGTGGTGGAGATCCGTAACGACAACGCCCCCCCCCCGGATGGGGCCAATGGGAGAAGCCGGCCCGCACCGGCCCCCGAGTCCGCGGCGGGGGTGTTAGTGGTGCGGGCCGACGGCCGCGTGATGCCGCGGCGCTCGTCGCACGACGCCGAGGCCTCGTCGTTGCTCGCCGCCCCCGCCCACCCCGAACGCCGCCGTCGCGCGTCCCGAGCGGAGGGGAGCGGGGTCGCGCCGGCGCGCCGCCGGCCCACTTCGACGAGGCCCGGTGCGGCGCGCCGTGGCGGGGAGTTTCAAGACCACGACGCCTTGCTCAACAACGCGCTGAACGAGGTGCTACGGATCCACAGGGGTCCCGCTTGGCGGATTTTCTAGGTGCATTTTTGTTGTTGAATTCGGAGTTTTCCCCCTTGTCCCTTCCGCATCCGCGCGTTTCCTGACTTTGTTTCCTTCCGCACTTCATCTGCCGGTGATAGGAGCTAGAGGGCCGGGCTCGGGAGAGGTACAACCACCTGCCCGATGGAGCTCCGATCGTGACTGGTACCGGGACCAGTACGACACCCTCGACGCCCTCGTTGAGGCCTTGCGGACCGACAACGGGTGGCTGGAGTACTGGCTGGAAGTTGTGTGGGATGAGCTCCTAGAGCAGGGCGCCCAGGCTATGGAAGACGTCTCTGTGGTCATGAAGGTGAGGACGACACTCCTGGAGCGGGACGAGGTGCTGCGGAAGGCGCGCGAGGACATGGCCGCAGTGTGGGGCGCGGCGGCGGAGTTCGAAACGGAGTTAGCTTCCGCTCGAGCCCAGCCCCAGCAGGACTGCGCAACTCTCAAGGGGGTGCGGTCCTGGCAAAGTCAGGTTGAGGAGAAGTCCAAGGAGGCCGAGCAGCTGAGGGTCGACTTGGCGGAGAAGGTCGCTTCACTTGCTGCGATGGAGGAGCAACTCCAGCAGGAGCGAGGCGTGCGCCAGCAGGCTGAGGCTCAACTCCAGCAGAAGCGGACCGCCCTTGCTGAGGCCCAGGCTGCCCTCGAGCGCGAGCACATGGCGCGAGAGGAGGCCCAGGGTCTACTCCATCAGGAGCACGCTGTACTCGAGGAGGCGCGGGCGACCCTCAAGCCGCGGGACGAAGAAGTCATGCGGCTTAACGGGGAGCTGAACCAGCTGAGTGTCTCCTACGAGGATCAGCGCCAAGCTGGCGAGGAGAAGGACGCCTCCATCCTCGAGCTATAGTAGGCGGCTGAGACCGCACGCGCAGCCCTCGAGACGGAGAAGAAACAAGTCGAGGGTAAGTCGTCCCCTTCTGCCTTTCATTTGTCGGCTTGATTTGTTCAGGATTCGCTCCCAACTCGGTTTGTATTTCGGTTTTCAGGCCTGCGGACCGCTCTTGGGAACTCGGCGACCCATGCGCAAGCCATCCAGATGGCCTACAGCTCCTCACAACAGGAGCTGGAAGGGCTGCGGGCCGCCGCCCTTGAGGCGTGCCAGGGGCTCGAGGAAGGCGAGGTTCAGGCCAAGAGCTCCATGGCAAGTCGCCTCCGTGCCCTCAGCAGGCACGTCGCCCAGCGCATGCGCCGCGCCCTTCACCTGGGTGTCCAAAAGGCCCTTGGCGTGGTGGCTTCTCATTACCAGGTCGACGTCGAGGCCATCTCCACGGGCTATGTCGTCCCTGTCGGTGTCGACGACGAGGTGGCGATGAACTGCGTGGACGCGCTCGCTGCTCCTGCCGCCGGTGTCCTCACCGAAGACTTCCTAGATTTCCTCTTCCCGGACGCTCCTCCTGCTGGCGGCCCTCAAGCTTGAAAACCGTTGGGCGTTCGTGCCCTTTATGTCTTTTGTGTTAGCATTTGAGCTACGCCGCTGTGTAATGAACATTTACTTTTTAAAACAATTGAGTGTTTGTAAGTTGAAGCACTTGTTATTTATTTCAGCAGCTGTGTTGTTCTGCCTCCCCCTTTTCTTTGGTGAACCTCGGCTGGGAAGATTTCGTTCGCACGAGTTGCTTGTAGGCAAAGCGGCAAGGGGGAAGGGTCGTATCCTACTGGAGGCGTTGGCTATCCCTGGCTCGCGCTTCTTCGCTCTTTGGCTGCTCGTGTCCCGCGTGAATTCACCCAAAGCTTGGGTCGAGGCATACTTAGCACATTTGCAATGAATTTTTCGAAAAAATGGGCCCATTTTGGGGGGGATGCCCCCCGTAGTAGCCCCCGAGGGGGACTTGGTTTTCGAGGGAAAGCCAAGTCGCCCTTTACTTTGTTAATTGATTAGATTTACATTTGTACAACCAACTGGGTTGTTGGGTATGTAAATAATGAAAAAGACTTGGAAATCCTTTCTAAGGGTAAAAGCGACGTAGCTGTTGGATGTTCCAAGCGTTGGTGAGTTCCTCACTGTCCTCGTTCGCCAGCTTGTAGGTGCCAGGCTTGAGCACTTTGACCACGACGTAGGGTCCCTCCCATGGGGGCGACAACTTGTGGCGGCCTCGATTGTCTTGGCGCAACCTTAGGACTAGGTCCCCTTCGTCGAAGTCTCGGCGCCGTATCTTTCGGGCTTGGTACCGTCTCAGCGCCTGCTGGTACCTTGCTGAGTGCATCAGGGCCACGGTGCGCGCCTCGTCCAATTGGCCCAGCGAGTCCTCGCGGGCTTGCTGGTTGGCGCTCTCGTCATAGCCTTTGACCCTAGGCGACCCGTACTCCAGGTCCGTGGGGAGGACCACCTCCGCACCGTAGACCAGGAAGAACGAGGTGAACCCCGTGGCTCTGCTTGGGGTGGTTCTGAGGCTCCATACGACCGCCGGCAGCTCCTAGAGCCATTTTCGGCCAGACTTGTTCAGCCTGTCAAAAATTCTGGCTTGAGGCCTTGTAAGATCATGCCATTAACCCGCTCTACTTGGCTATTGGTCTGTGGATGTGCGACGGCCGCCCAATCCGCACGGATGTGGTACGTATCACAGAACTCTAGGAATTTCCTGTGGTGAATTGGGATCCGTTGTCGGTGATGATGGAATTGGGCACCCCAAACCGGTAGATGATGTCGGTGAAGAACGTTATGGCCTGCTCTGCCCTAGGATTTGTGATTGGATCTACCTGGACCCACTTGGAGAACTTATCTATGGCGACTAGCAGGTGGGTGTAGCCCCCGGGTGCCTTTCGCAAGGGTCCAACGATGTCTAGCCCCCACACAGCGAATGGCCATGTGACGAGAATCGTCTGGAGGGCGTGAGCCGGGAGGTTAGTCTTGCGGGCATAGAACTGGCATCCCTTGCAGGTGCGCATGACCTCGCTGGCGTCGGCGACTGTGGTGGGCTAGTAAAAGCCTTGGCGGAACGCGTTGCCCACGAGGGTGCGTGGTGCCGCGTGATGGCCGCACACGCCCACGTGGATGTCCCTGATGAGCTCACGACCCTAGGGGATGGGGATGCACCGCTGCAGATTGCCGGACGCGGCGCATTTGTATAGCTCGCCGTCAATGAGGGTGAATGATTTGGCCATCCTGGAAATGCGCCAGGCCTCGGATCGATCCGAGGGAAGCTCCCCTCGATCCATCCAGGCGAGGTACTTGGCCCGCTAGTCCTCCGCACGGGGGGCTGGCTCCGTGTCCATGGCCTCGGCTTCGTCCGCGCCATAACCCTCGAGCAAGGAGAGCACGAACGCCTCGTTCGAGGGGTCCTCATCCATGGGTTCCGCGCCCGCTGGATTCGAGGGAGCCCCCGAGGGTTCCTCTTGACTCGAGGGTGTTGGTTCGAGGTTGACGAACGGTTTTGCGACGTCCCGCGCAAAAACGTTCGGGGGAACGGTGATTCACCCCCAACGCAATTTTGGTGAGTTCGTCCGTCTCCTCGTTGTACCGGCGGAGGACATGATTGAGCTCGATGCCGTAGAACTTGTCCTCGAGGGCTCGCACGGCGTTGCAGTAGGCTTCCATCTTGTCATCATGACAACTCGTGTTCTTCATGACTTGATCAATCACGAGTTGCGAGTCTCCCTGATGTCGAGGCGCTTGATGCCTGTTTCGATGGCGATTCGGAGGCCGCAAAGGAGGGCCTCGTACTTTGCCATGTTGTTTGACGCGGGGAAGTGTAGGCGTACCGCATACCTCATGTGCTCCCTGAGGGGTGAGATAAAGAGCAGGCCCGCGCCCGCCCCCATTTTCATTACTGACCCGTCAAAGTAGAGGGTCCAGCACTCGGCCTGGATTTGTGGCGGCGGCAGTTGCGTGTCCGTCCACTCGGCGACGAAATCCGCCAGGATATGGGACTTAATCGCCTTGCGCGGCGCGTAGGCGAGCGTTTCACCCATAAGTTCCATAGACCACTTGGTGATCCTACCCGCCACGTCCGGGTTATGGATGATCTCCCCCAACGGGAATGAGGAGACCACCGTGACCGGGTGGGCCTCGAAGTAGTGCTGGAGCTTGCGCTGCGCGAGCAACACCGCGTGGAGCAGCTTCTGGACATGTGGGTACCACGCCTTGGTTTCAGATAGCATCTCGCTGATGTAATACACGTGTGTCTGGACTGGTAGTGCATGCCCTTCCTCCGTACGCTCCACCACGATGACGGCGCTGACCACCTGGGTGGTTGCGGCGACATAGAGGTACAAAGGCTCACCGCCCTGGGGCGGCGTTAGGATCGGCGCGTGGGCAAGCGTCGCCTTGAGTTTGTCAAGCGCCTCCTCGGCCTCGACGGTCCAGAAGAAGCACTCGTGCTTCTTCAGGAGCCAGTAGAGGGGCAAGCCCTTTTCGCCGAGCTGCGAGATGAAGCGGCTCAAGTCAGCAAGGCACCCTAACACCTTCTGGACCCCCCTTGAGGTCTCGAATCGGCCTCATTCGATCGAGGGCTGCGACCTTCTCGGGGTTGGGCTCGATCCCTCGCTAGGAGACGATATACCCCAACAACAAGCCACGCGGCACCCCGAAGCACACTTCTCAGGGTTCAGTTTTACCCCGTTGGCCCGCAGGCAATCGAATGCGATGCGCAGGTCGTTAACCAAGTCGTCCGCCTTCCTGGTCTTTACGACTATGTCGTCCACGTAGGCCTCAACGGTCCGCTCGATGTGGTCTCCGAAGACGTGCTGCATACATCGCTGGTACGTGGCGCCCGCATTTCGGAGGCCAAATGGCATCGTTACGTAGCAGAACATCCCGAACGACGTGATGAAGGAAGTCGCGAGCTGGTCGGACTCCTTCATCTTTATTTGGTGGTACCCGGAATAGGCATCAAGGAAACACAAAAGCTCACGCCCCACAGTTGAATCAATGATCTGATCAATTCGTGGCAAAGGAAAAGGAACTTTAGGACATGCTTTATTTAAACTAGTGTAATCTACACAGATCCTCCACTTCCCATTCTTTTTCTTAACTAGTACAGAATTAGCTAGCCACGTAGGGTGAAAGACTTCCTTGATGAACCCGGCCTCGAGGAGCTTCCGCAGCTCCACTCCGATCGCTCGGCGTCGCTCTTCGTCAAAGCACCGCAGCCATTGTTGCACGGCTCGGGAGTGAGGTAGGATATCAAGGGAGTGCTCGGCGACCTCCCTCAGAATGCCTGGCATATCTGAGGGGCTCCACGCGAAGATATCAGCATTGGCAGGAAGAAAGACGACGAGCACCACTTCCTATTTCAGGTCGTGGGTGGAATTGACCCTCAACGCCTTGCCCTCGGGGGCAACAGGGTCGAGGGGCACCTCCTTGGTCTGCTCGGCAGCCTCGGAGCTGCCCGCGTGCTTGGCAGAGGAGTCTAGGTCCTCGTTGACCAGCTTCTCTAGGTTCGCGACGAGCACCTCGTCAAGCGCTAGCGCATCAGCGTGCTCCACGCACTTGACGTCGTAGTCGAATGCGTGCTCGATCGACGAGCTTACGGTGATGACACCTTTCGGTCCCGGCATCTTCATCTTGAGGTACGTGTAGTTCGGGACCGCCATGAACTTGGCGTAGCACGGCCGCCCAAGGATGGTGTCGTACGCGCCCCTGAACCCCACCACCTCAAAGGTGAGTGTTTCCTTGCGGAAATTGTCCGGCTTGCCGAACCAAACAGGCAGGTCGATCTGCCCGAGGGGCTGGACGCGCTTGCCCGGCGCGACGCCATGGAACGGCGTTGTGCTGGGCCGCAGCTGGTCCAACCCGATCCCCATCAGCTGCAGGGTGTGCGCGTAGAGGATGTTGAGGTTGCTGCCTCCGTCCATCAGCACCTTGGAGAACCGCGAGTTGCCGATAACTGGATCGACAACCAGCAGGTACTGGCCCGGGTTAGGGGTGCGGTTCGGGTGATCCTCACGGCTGAAGGTGATGGCGTCCTCTGACCAATTGAGGAAGGAGGGAAGAGCCTTCTCCGTAGCGAGGACCTCGTGCCGTTCCCGCTTGCGCTGGCTGTTGGACATATCCATGGTCGCCCCCCCGAAGATGAGGAAGACGTTCTCCACCGCCGGGAAGCCGCCGGCGTCTCCGTCACCACCGTCCTTCTTAGCCTCGCCGTCCTTCACGACGGCGCGGCTATAATACTTCTTGAGCATGTCGCACTGCTCGAGAGTGTGGTTTACCGGAGTCTTGTGGTAGGGACACAGCTTCTTCAGCATGTTGTCAAACACGCCGGGGCCTCGAGGGGCCGCTCGAGGGCCCTTTCGGGCCAGGTCGACTGCGAGGGCCTCATCCTGTCACACCCTGAAATTTCTAATTTCAGGATGTGAATAGAAAGAATAATTAAACAATGATTTTTTTCATAATTTTAAAATTTCCCCAACATTTATTTTCTTTACAGAAAAATATAGTATAGGAAAAAAAAGTGTTGTTTGTTTTCTAAATTAAATAAATGGCTATGCGCGTGTTGCATTCATGCCGATGCACCCTAGTGTTTCTCGAGTGCAAAATGTTTTAAAATGAGTTTAGATGACAATCAAGTTCCTCTGAGAATTTTTTCATAATTTATTGGTATGAATTCACATTTTCCAGAAGCTAGCTAAATCTATCTACTAGAGAGCTCTAAAATTCTTTCCACCAGCTCAAGTATTATTTTTGGCTCTACCGTGAATGAGCTAGGGTTTCTCGATCAATGTCTCTTTCTTCCATCTTGTGCCCGTACCTTGTGCAAGCCGCCACCGTCAGACCTTTCGTCCAAGACCTGCTGCTGCGGTTCGCCGTCCAAATCAAGCCGCAGGCTGGCGCTGTCGATCTCGTCTGCACGAGCAACTTAATTTGTCATCGTCACTAGGAGCAACACAGTGGCACCATGAAACCGTCTGCAGCTCGCCGTCCACCGTCCGCCGGCAACTGGTCCATCGAGGAGGACACTACTTCACCATGACGAGCACTAGCGAGGTGATCCTGAAGCCCCTCTCAGAGTCGTCGTCCCTGCGACCCAGCTGTTGCAAGACGAGCACAAGCTTGTCCGAAAAAGGTCAAACCGTAGATGCCATCTCCAAGCTCAATCTGTTGCAGCGTCGTCGATAGTCCATGCATGTGAACGATCAACCATGCACATATGTTCCTTGACGAGTTCGATCTCCGTTGTTTTTGTTTTCGGTTGTTCGACGTTTGCTGTAGGCTGAACTACCGCCCATGTAGTCCATCCTGATCACTGCTCCGACTCGATCATGTTCATCTCGGTGAGAATCTGTCCTCTTTTCCCTCCACTTTATCTCTCGTTTCTCCATGATGATCGCTGTTGCCGCACTCTGAACCGCTATCTGCAGATCAACCATGCCGCCGACGCCGGCAACGATCGCTGTCGCCGGGACTCACGGTATGGTCTCACTCGTGATTTGCCGTCGTCTAGCACGTTCAGTTCGATCTTCGCCCGTCATCGTCATCGCTGGCCGTGTGGCCATACCTCTTGCCGTCGGCGTCTCTGTGCTTTTTCCCGGGCAACAAAGACAAGGTGTGCTGCTCTGTACGTGCCTGTGCGCCAGCGATGGCCGTAGTCACCGGGAGATCGATGAAGCCCGGCCGCCGGGACCTCGACGCCTTCTTCACCATTCGCCATTGCTTCCAGCCAACTCTTTCGTTGTCATTGGTGAGTACCCATGCACCCTCGCCGTGTCCCTCTCTCACTAATCATGTGCGATCAAAACAGCACCATGCATGCATGCTTATCTAGCTGTATGGCTACGATCAGCTCTCTTATATTGCATTGCCTCAATGTTTTGTTAGCCAGATATCCTCCGGTTGCCATCACTACAGCAGACAGCTGCTTCCCCGAGTGCCAAATGCACTCAGGGAAGGCCCCCAAAACACTCGGGGAAGCCTTCCCCGAGTGCAACACTCGGGGAAGAGCCTCCGGGGATGCCTCTCACGGGAAAGAGGCCTTCCCCGAGTGCCAAAAATCGTACACTCGGGGAAGCCTTCCCCGAGTGCCATCCTCCCCCTCGGGGACGATTTAACACCGTTGGTGTCGTCTCCTTTTTTTTTACTCTTCCCCGAGTGCAACACTCGGGGAAGAAATTTTCTTTTTTTTTTAATTTGAAACCTCTTCCCCGAGTGCAACACTCGGGGAAGAAATTCATTTTTTTTTCAAAACCTCTTCCCCGAGTGCCCATGCCCAAGCACTCGGGGAAGCCCCTTGTTGTTTTTTTAAATAGCCTTCCCCGAGTGCCAAGTTCCCGGGCACTCGGGAAGCTACTTTTTTTTGTTTTTTTTGTTTTTCGTGTGAACAACAAATCATATATATATATATATATATAGACACATACACAAATCAACACCAATATATCAAGAACCACATTTATGAATCACAAACAAACAAATATGTTTGGAATCCACAATATATTACAAACCATACAAAAGTACACACTATTAAGTTCACAAGTAAATGTTTCACCGGGAATGGTTAAGGGTGCCCCATTGCAGCCCTAACGAGCCCCATGTTGAATCTGCACTCCCCCTTGCAAATTCTAGACTGTCCAATACATCCTGTAGAAAAAACAAACATTTCCATAGAAATTACACTACAATCATGAGAATAAAAAGTACCTAAGTATATAGGATATATACAGCATTTTATTGAGTTAGCCACTATTCATATAAAAGGAAGAAGTTAGTTCATGGGCAGTCTTCGTAAATGCGAATGTACAACTCAAGCCAAGCAACATCTCTGCATGTCCTGGAGGAGCACTAGTTTAAGTTAGCAGTTGAACTAACAGAACCAAAGGAAATGCTTTAATGTCCTAAAGCTTAACAATCTGCAGACTGCAGGACAACTTACACCTATACAAACAGTAGCAGATCCTACTAATGAGTGCTCATCCTAGTCTGCTAGCTAAAACACTGAGCTCTAGATAGAACCCAGTGCATAACAGAAAAAAGAGAACTATCTACCCTTCAAATATATATAGCCTGTGGCTGATAACTATAATAAGATGAATGAGTGCATGCCTTCTATAAGTAACTTATATATGTCGCTAAACTTAGGTACATGTGCAGCTGTGTGTGCATTTTAATTTACGCCCAAGTGTTTCAGGTCTTCAGAATTGCTGACTTCTAGTTTTGGTTATTAGAAAGCCTGATTAGAAGACCAGCAAATCATAAATGTTGCTTCAAATTTTTATTACAATAGACATTTCATAACCGTTAGTCATCTGTTAACTATTTCATTTCAACGGAACAAAAAATAACATAGGCAAAAAAGAATGTCTTGCTACCACAAATAAGTTTGCAATAAAGAGTGATTCGTTAATCAAATACTTAAGTGCTTAACTCAATATTTAATTTGAAGCGGTGAAATGTGATATTTGTACTACTCATGTTATAGTTCGCTATGCAACTAAATCAATTGATAGACAACTCTCTCAGAAGGAAATAAAACAAAAGGTTAAATGACTGACTTTTCATTTTGTATTTGATAACTATATGAATAAATGTTTTTTCCTCATAAAGAACCGCATACATGGTTAGAGACAGACAAAAAAAAGATCCAAATAGTTGGTGAACCGCTGGGAAGCAGCAGGAGCTAGCACGTATGAATGTGCCATTTAACGGTAACAGCGACTTTGTGGTAGGGAATCCACATCAAAAAAGGGGAGCATTAAGCCTCTTAAAAGAAAAGGGTGGATCCACATAAATCGTATTTTAGCAAAAAGAAAGTTACAGCCATTTTGTTCAATTTGTCACAAAAAGCTTGCGAATAAACACAATGGCAAGTTTAGTTTAAACATTTATATGCATATAGATCGGAACACGGATATCACACCTTAACTTAAGGTAAGGCTAGAATTTTCAATATTTTGGCTGCTACTGCACAAGAGCTTAAGAAGCACTAATGTAATAATGAATCACTTGGTGGATATGCTAAGAGCTTGAGAAATTTTGAGTAGTACCTAATTAGTAGCATAATCACCACTAGAGAACATCAATTTGTTTTCTGAAAAAAAGATGTAGAATAACAACAAGTCAACTACGCTCTTTTTTATCAGTCGATGGGAAAGAGCTGAAATGGAAGTTGACAGAGAACTTTCTTTCCACTGATCCGATTAAAGTGAATTTCACTGATTCGATTAAAGTGAAGTTCCAGATGCATCGTCGCTACAGATCAGCGTGGTGGTGCTAACCTAATAATAATGGTACTACAGACATTCACAATCACATGCACATTCATTGTCAATTATACCTAGCAGTAGCAATTTGGAGGTGGAGGAAGAAGGGAATGGGAGGAGTTACCTGCAGATGGAGGAAGGGAGGCGGCTACTGTCCAGATCGGGAGGAGGGGCGCCGTCGTTGGATCGATTTCCGTGCGTGGAGAGCCGGCGGCGGCTCGAGGCGTTGTGGAGGAGGCCGTCGTCCTTGCATGGCCGCTGCACCGTGCCGCACCGAGCCCCGCCCCCGCCCGTGGCCGCTCCGCCGAGCCCCGCCTCGCGGTCGCTCGCCGCACCGCCCCGCGCCCGGCCCGGCGGCCGCTCCGCCGCGCCCCGCGGTCGCTCCGCCGCGCCGCCCGCGCGCCGGCCGGCGGCCGCTCCGCCGCGCCCGCGGTCGCTCCGCCGCGCCGCCCCGCGCCCGGCCGGCGGCCGCTCCCCCCGCACCCCGCGGGCCGGCACCGAGCCCGCTCCGCCGCGCCCCGCCCCGGATCCGAGAGGGGAGGGTTGGGGTGGCGGCGGGGCCCGGATCCGAGAGGGGGAGGGTTGGGGTGGCGGCGGGTGAGGGGCCGTGTGGGGGGGCGGGGGGGGGTGCGGTTGGGTCTTAGGGTTCGAGTTATTTGGCCGGCGGATGATGGGCCGGCGGGATTGGGGCCGTGCTCTTCCCCGAGAGGCGGTGCGCGAGCACTCGGGGAAGAGGCCCTTCCCCGAGTGCCAGGGTCAAGGCACTCGGGGAAGAGGCTCTTCCCCGAGTGCTGGGGTCTTGGCACTCGGGGAAATATTTTTTTTTTGTTTTTTTGCCCCAATTTTTTTGTGATGCCTTCCCACATTATTTAAGACCCTTAGCCCAAATTTGGCTTACTTTTGAATTTGTTTGTTATATTTCGTTAGTTTTTTCTTTTTCTTGAATTTTTTGAAAAAGCTCAAATTTAAACTACATGTACGTGAAATCATATAATTTAGCGATTCAAAAAATGATATTCATGATATTTGGTGTATATTGAGGCCTTATCCACCAACTCACATGAAATATCGGGCATCTTGTTGTCGTGACATGACTAACAACATACGGAAAAAGTGTTTCTAAATTACAAAAAATCCGGACGAAGTCCGAAAAACACGAAACTTGTCGGGACATCGTGTTATCACATGTAGAGGTCGTGTGCAACGGTTGAGCGTATTTCGAGCAAGTCCGCGACGTTTGATGCCTCCAACTCACACATCTCCTGGTGTGTTATCACATGGATCACATGTGGAGATGTCCGAGTTTCGGGCATCACACATCGCAACTTGCTCGAAATCTTCTCAACCGTTGCACACAACCTATACATGTGATAACACAATGTCCCGACAAGTTTCGTGTTTTCGGACTTCGTCCGGATTTTCTGTAATTCAGAAACACTTTTCCCGTATGTTGTTAGTCATGTCACGACAACAAGATGCTCGATATTTCATGTGAGATGTTGGAAAAGGCCTCAATATACACCAAATATCATGGATATCATTTTTTGAATCGCCAAATTATATGATTTAATGTACCTGTAGTTCAAATTTGAACTTTTCCTAAAAATTCAAGAAAAAGAAAAAACTAACGAAATATAACAAAAAACTTCAAAAGTAAACCAAATTTGGGCAGATGGTCTTAAATATTGTTTGAAGGTCTCACAAAAAAATGGGGCAAAAAAAACAAAAAAAAAATATTTCCCCGAGTGCCAGGGACAAGGCACTCGGGGAAGAGGCTCTTCCCCGAGTGCCGGGGACAAGGCACTCGGGGAAGAGGTAGCCTTCCCCGAGTGCTAGGTCTAGGCACTCGGGGAAGAGCTTTTCCAATTTTTTTTAAACGGTTCCGTCTATTTGCGCCGTCAAATGCAACTTTTCTTTTTCGTGTGCCTTTCTTCCCCGAGTGCAATTCTTCCCCGAGTGCAACACTCGGGGAAGATTGTCTTCCCCGAGTGCCCGATTTTTGGCACTCGGGGAAGCACGTGGCACTCGGGGAATATTGCTTCTCCCGTAGTGCATATTTACATCTTTAATTCCTTTTCTACAATGTTTTATTGCTTAAGCATCTTGACGATGTCATGCTTGCATCATGCTTAAGTAATACTGATTATATTAATCTCAAGATATGCACGTATGTACCACCAGCATGCAACATGATTATTGGCTATGTGTTTCTTTGCGTGAAGCCATGCAATGCATGCATGTTCACCATAATTTTAAATACCTATCCTTTTATCCTTGAAACTCATATCTTATTCAATTCAATTCCAATATCAGTAATTCTTTCACCCATGTGTTCTTACTAACACGTAGATTAGTTTTGTACCGTTTTAAGTGCGTTTTATGATGATTGGTGTACTGTTTTTAATTTAGATTGTTTGATTGCTAGTATGTGCGCGCTCCGGATGTTTTGCTTTGGATGATTGATGCGAGTAGTATGAACATCGTTCGAGAGTATTGAAGAGCGTGAAGACGAAGATACTCTAAGCAACTACTCTGTGGTTAAAGGCAAGTGTGTGGTTCCCTGTCCTAATAACTACTTAACCACTCATTGCATTGCTTGCATTAATTTTGATGGGTTCCTATTAAGGATGACTAGCCTCTTTTGACCATTATCTTGAACCTGGTTGGTTTTAATTAATATTGATGGTAGCTATTGCTTAGCATGCTTAACTGGGATAATATTAATCTACAAGGTTATTCTTCATGCTCTATGTTCCTTTATGTTAATTGCAAGACCACTTATGACATGTTAATTGGAACATGGAGAACCACCCAGGAAAACAGTACAACCACAAGAACTAAACGGGCACTGGTCTTGGCTGAATAATTAGGAAGTCTAGCTTGGGGTGATCTTACCTGATAAGGACAAGGGGTCGGCGGTACTGCGGGGTATGGACTCGCTCTAGCAGGGGGTTGGGTGAGTTCTTTATTCTATGGTGGGGTATTGACCTGCTAGGGGACTTTATACCTTGCTAACTGATCCGGACCTTGTGGGTCACATCTTGCTGGGAACCTTTGTAAAGGCATTGTAGCGTCCCTATGCAGCCACACCTCGGTAGTGTGGTATGGTGCCTGATCAGCATCGCGTGGTTGGATTGAAAGTTCTTCGGAGCTTTTACACTGCTTGTTTTGAAAGTGTACAACCTCTGCAGAGTGTAAAACTAATCGATTTGTCGTGCTCACGGTCAAGAGCGGCCTGGACCCTCACATGATTAATTGAACTTGAAGATGGACTTAAATTGTGATCTTTGTTATGGTTAAGCTTGCCATGTGCTTATGGCGTACCTTACCTTTATGCTTAATGTGGGTTGGTATATACTTATATCTTAGTAATCAGGTGCTAATAAATTTGACCAACTAAAATGCTAAATGCTTAGAGCCCAGTCCACTATAAAGCCTTTGCATTCACGCTTTCCCCACACTTGCTGAGTACGACATGTGCTCTGCTCACCCTTGCTATATACGTTGCTCAGAAAGAGAAAGTTGCGACATGAAGATGATGTGAAGATGTTGTGGAGTTCTAGGCATACGCAATCCCTAGTCGACTGCTTGTGGAGTTTGGAGCCTTCATTTCCAGGATTAAGCGTAAATCTCTGATAATCTCTCTTTTTCTTGCGTGATACTGTTTCTGTATACACTTATATGTCTCTATATGCATGAAACATGATCCTGGCATGCATATAGGTTTGCACTTGGTTTTCTTTGGAAAAAACAGGTGTGACAGAGTGGTATCAGAGCTGTATCGACTGTAGGACGTAAGCCTAGATAGCCATGGTCATTCTTTAAGATTTCCTATGATCTAAAATTCATCACTACCTTCCCTTTAACTTTGTGATGAATAATCCCACTCTTTGACCATTTTCTTTTGAAAATCCCCCTTGATATCTTAACCCCTCCCACTTAACTTCTTTTTTTTCACTTCATTGTTTTGCAAATGTAAGACCCCTACCTTGATCTTGACCTTGCTTTCCCTTTTCCACTTGTTCCATGCAAGGCATATGCTGGATATCTTGCTTTACTATCTATTTTGAACCTAGCTGTCAATTCTTATCCACATATCTTTTTCATTTAACTTTTCCTTTGTATAATGCTACTTTGGATCCTCCCTTCACTACTTTTGATGCCCCCTTGATTTTTGATTCCAAAGTGTCATTCTAATCCAAAATTTTAGTTGATCCATGCCATGTACCCTGAAGTAAGCCTGCCCAAGTCACCCAAACAAAGGAGCTATCAATACATCACATGAAGTCAAACCTCGGTGATTGTTGAAGCCATACCCATGCTTAGGAGGATACCCTATGACTGTTAACAACGTTTAGCATCGACCCTTTAACTATATCTTGATTGGTGGAATTCAGTGCTTGCATGATGATGCTTTATTTTGTGAACTTAATTGATTCGTTTCTTTGCAGTGAGTGTTGGTGTATTGTGGATCTTATATCTGCGATGACATCAGTTGCCTAGTTGGGTTCTTCTTTTGTGCCTCTCACATCCTTGTTATCTCTATTCCTCTCCACTTGATCAAGTGAAGGACATCGGAAGAAAGAATTGAAGCCCACATCAAATGCCAACAAGCGCAAGTACTACCACAAAGTGAGCAAGTTGAAGAAAAAAGACTTCACTCTACTTTCCTTCCCGCCTTGTGCTTGCTACTATTCCATCTAAACTCATTCTGATGAAGATCCCAGCAACCAAGAATGAAGAATTAAAGGTTTCACACCGATCAACAAAAGAGGATGACCGCCTACCTACCATAATCGCATTGTTCATGTTTGTCTCCCTTCTCCTTGTTTCTTCTTTCTTCAAATCTCGGGACGAGATTCCGTTTAAGGGGGTAGGTTTGTCACACCCTGAAATTTCTAATTTCAGGATGGGAATAGAAAGAATAATTAAACAATGATTTCTCATAATTTTAAAATTTTCCCAACATTTATTTTCTATACAGGAAAATATAATATAGGAAAAAAACTGTTGTTTGTTTTCTAAATTAAATAAATGGCTATGCGCGTGTTGCATTCATGCCGATGCACACTAGTGTTTCTTGAGTGCAAAATGTTTTAAAATGAGTTTAGATGACGATCAAGTTCCTTTGAGATTTTTTTCATAATTTATTGGTATGAATTCCCATTAGAGAGCTCTAAAATTCTTTCCACCAGCTCAAGTGTTATTTCTGGCTCTACCGTGTTCTATATCATCTCGACATATTTTGTAGCTACTTTGAACCGTCTTCTTTTCAAGATCCTACTATAAAACTATATATATATATATATATATAATCTTTTATTTCCCATTCCTTTTCTTTTCATCCTATCGTCACTTCACTCTGGGGCCAAATTTAAGCTACAATGATTTTTGCCATGCACATGCATCAACGGAAGACACACAGACCAAGCTGGATTTTCAGGTCAGTGTATTGTTTATCTTGGCTGAAATCGTACGCATGGTGAACCCAAACCAAGCCGGACTCCAGACGTGTGCATGTGCCAACAAGACATACCGAACCTGACCTAGACGCTTGGATTATAAATAATGAGCTAGTGTTTCTCGATCAATGTCTCTTTGTTCCATCTTGTGCCCTAGTACCTTGTGCGAGCCGCCACCGTCGACCTTTCGTCCAAGACCTGCTGCTGCGGTGCGCCATCCAAATCAAGCCGCAGGCTGGCGCCGTCGATCTCATCCGCACCAGCAACTTTGTCATCGTCACCAGGAGCAACACAGTGGCACCATGAAACCGTCTGCAGCTCGCTGTCCACCGTCCGCCGGCAACCGGTCCATCGAGGAGGACACTACTTCACCATGACGAGCACTAGCGTGGTGATCCTGAAACCCCTCTCAGAGTCGTCGTCCCTGCGACCGACCTGTTGCAAGACGAGCACAAGCTTGTCCACGACAAGGTCGAACTGTAGATGCCATCTCCAAGTTCAATCTGTTGCAGCGTCGTCGATCGTCCATGCATGTGAACGATCAACCATGCACACATGGTCCTTGACGAGTTCGATCTCCGTTGTTTTTGTTTTCGGTTGTTCGACGTTTGCTGTAGGCTGAACTACCGCCCATGTAGTCCATCCTGATCACTGCTCCGACTCGATCATGTTCATCTCGGTGAGAATCTGTCCTCTTTTCCCTCCACTTTATCTCTCGTTTCTCCATGATGATCGTTGTTGCCGCACTCTGAACCGCTATCTGCAGATCAACCATGCCGCCGACGCCGGCAACGATCGCTGTCGCCGGGACTCACGGTGGTCTCACTCGTGATTTGCCGTCGTCTAGCACGTTCAGTTCGATCTTCGCCCGTCATCGTCATCGCTGGCCGTGTGGCCATACCTCTTGCCGTCGGCGTCTCTGTGCTTTTTCCCGGGCTACAAACACAAGGTGTGCTGCTCTGTACGTGCCTGTGCACCAGCGATGGCCGTAGTCACCGGGAGATCGATGAAGCCCGGCCGCCGGAACCTCGACGCCTTCTTCACCATTCGCCATTGCTTCCAGCCAACTCTGTCGTTGTCATTGGTGAGTACGCGTGCACCCTCGCCGTGTCCCTCTCTCACTAATCATGTGCGATCAAAACAGCACCATGCATGCATGCTTATCTAGCTGTATGGCTACGATCAGCTCTCTTATATTGCATTGCCTCAATGTTTTGTTAGCCAGATATCCTCCTGTTGCCATATTTACATCTTTAATTCCTTTCCTACAATGTTTTATTGCTTAAACATCTTGACGATGTCATGTTTGCATCATGCTTAAGTAATACTGATTATATTAATCTCAATATATGCAGGCATGTACCACCAGCATGCAACATGATTATTAGCTATGTGTTTCTTTGCGTGAAGCCATGCAATGCATGCATGTTCACCATAATTTTAAATACCTATCCTTTTATCCTTTTATCCTTGAAACTCATATCTTATTCAATTCAATTCCAATATCAGTAATTCTTTCACCCATGTGTTCTTACTAACACGTAGATTAGTTTTGTACCGTTTTAAGTGCGTTTTATGATGATTGGTGTACTGTTTTTAATTTAGATTGTTTGATTGCTAGTATGTGCGCGCTCCGGATGTTTTGCTTTGGATGATTGATGCGAGTAGTATGAACATCATTCGAGAGTATTGAAGAGCGTGAAGACGAAGATACTCTAAGCAACTACTCTGTGGTTAAAGGCAAGTGTGTGGTTCCCTGTCCTAATAACTACTTAATCACTCATTGCATTGCTTGCATTAATTTTGATGGTTTCCTATTAAGGATGACTAGCCTCTTTTGACCATTATCTTGAACCTGGTTTTAATTAATACTGATGATAGATATTGCTTAGCATGGTTAACTGGGATGGTATTAATCTACATGGTTATTCTTTATGCTCTATGTTCCTTTATGTTAATTGAAAGACCACTTATGACATGTTAATTGGAACATGGAGAACCACCCAGGAAAACAGTACAACCACAAGAACTAAACAGGCACTGGTCTTGGCTGAATAATTAGGAACTTTAGCTTGGGGTGATCTTACCTGATAAGGACAAGGGGTCGGTGGTACTGCGGGGTATGGACTCGCTCTAGCAGGGGGTTGGGTGAGTTCTTTATTTTATGGTGGGGTATTGACCTGCTAGGGGACTTTATACCTTGCTAACTGATCCGGACCTTATGGGTCACATCTTGCTGGGAACCTTTGTAAAGGCCTTGTAGCGTCCCTATGCAGCCACACCTCGGTAGTGTGGTATGGTGCCTGATCAGCATCGCGTGGTTGGGTTGAAAGTTCTTCAGAGCTTTTACGCTGCTTGTGGTGAAAGTGTACAACCTCTGCAGAGTGTAAAACTAATCGATTAGCCGTGCTCACGGTCAAGAGCGGCCTGGACCCTCACATGATTAATTGAACTTGAAGATGGACTTAAATTGTGATCTGTCGAGGTGCTAAATCAAACAAAAAGTTGTGAGTGTTGCATTCATGGCGTTGCATCTTGGTGCTTCTTGAGTGCAAAAGGTTTCAAAAATGCGATTAGGTGTTGTCCAAATCCTTTCGAGAATTTTCGGGAATTTTCCGGAATTTATTCTCATTTTCCTTAAGCTATTTCTATTTATTAAAAGGCTCTAAAATCTTTTTCATGAGCTCCAAATACTTTATTTGGATCGTTCATACTTCAATCTACCTCTGGGAATTTTCCTGAATTTTTGGAATTTTCGAGTATTTTTCGTGCCTTTAAACAATCTCTAGATTTTTCTGGAATTCTTTTCACATTATTTTTCGTGCCTTTAAACAATCTCTAGATTTTTCTGGAATTGTTTTCACATTAAAAATAAATTCGGGAAAAAACAAACCCTATCCTATCTAACTGGGCCGAGCCCGAAGGCCCGACTCAGGTCCGCTCCCGGCCCGGCCCGCCCGGCCCGCCGAGGCCCATCCGGCCAAGCCGGCCATGGCCGGGGACGACGTGCCGCCGCCGGTCTCCCGGGCGTGCGCGCTCGAGACTCCTCGGCGTTCGTGCCTATTTAAGGTCGCGCGGCCGAGCCGCCTGCGTGCCCTAGCCGCCGTCGCCCGCGCCTCGCCCCGCATCGCGCCCCCGCGCCCTTGCGCCGCCGCCGGCGGTGCGCCGCCGTCGTCGATTCACCGCGTGAAGCCCGACCGAAGGAAGCCGCCGCCACCTGCAACTCTACGACGTCGAGTCGAGCGTCTTCCACCGCTTCCCGTCGCCGGAGGAGCGCTAGAACGCCGCCGCCGTGTTGAACCCAAGCCGGCTGCCCCGAGCTCCGCTGCCGCCAAATTCCGGCCGCTCCTTCACGCCCCCGTCGTCGGTGAGCCCTCCATCGAGATCCCCTTTGGCTCCTTTCCCTTTTCCCAACTCAATCGAGCCCCTAGGCCACCCTGTCGCCGGCCCCGCCACCCTCCCAGGCCGCCCAGAGCTCCTTGTCCGCCATGGACAGAGGAAGGGGATGAGCCCTGCTGTTTTGAGTCTAAGCCCCTGGACTTTCTTGTAAACCGTAGATCTTTTCTTGTGTCTTAGCAAAACTGCAGAGAACCCCCTACAAAGATCCCACTTTCACACATAAAGCCCACACACGCCCTTTTATAGATCTAACCCTGTCCTTTATCCTTTTCGCGAGCACTATTCAATGTGTCTTGCAAATTTCCCCTGCTACTCCCTGAAATCTACGGTTAATCACGACTAGGTTCTTACAATCTTGTTTAATGCATAGAGTCTTTGTTTTAGCTCCGTTTTGATCTGTTCAGGTTGCAGTAGGTTCATAATAAAATAAAGCACACATTAGTGGTGTGTTTTTATCATGTTTTTTTAAAAAATAAATTTAATATTAATCTTGATTAATGCCTGGATATGCATGCCTTTTATAAAAAAAGCAATATAGATCCATACGCCGTTTTTCAAAATCAAATTTAATTTGATTAATGTTTCTCTCACATGCTTTTGTAAATAAAATCTAATTAGATCTTTTACCCGATTTTCCATAAGTCAAATATTAATTTGCTTAATGATTAATTAACTTTTATAATTAAAAGTTGATTAGGCTTTTACTCCAGCTTTATAAATAAATGTTAATTTGGATTAATACCAATGTAATGTTGTTTTTAATAATAACATGATCTACTCACAAAGTTACGTTTAGATTATTCACATAGTTTATCTTTTCTAAGATAAATGTTTAATTGGTATAATTTATACATAAACATTTATGAATAAAACTTGACTAGGTTCTTTCTTCTACGGTTTTGCAAATAAAGTTTAATATGAATTAATTCCAACTAAGGATGCTTTTCTTTATGAAATATCCTATCATATGTTTTTGCTAATTAAAAATAAACCCAAGTCATAGTTGATCTCTCATGCATGCAAATAGTTCGATAGATGTTCTTTATCAAGCTCTATTTCAGTGTGATCTTTCCGGTCCTTGCTCAACCTTTCATAGCCACCTCTTTAAAGCAAACAAAGCCTTTCCCTTCCAAGCACACTTTGTGATCCATATAATCGAGCCTACCCCTTAGTGCCTTCCTTTAAAGCTTTTCTCTTTGATTGGTGCTTTGTTCTTAGTATGCTTGTTTGTTTGCTTTATATGCTTGTGCCGATGATTGATGCGAGTAGTGTGAACGTGGTTCGAGAAGCTTGGAAGAGTATGAGGATGACGACATTCTGAGCAACATCACTACCCTTGGTTAAAGGCAAGTGTGTCCTTGATCTTTTGTCCCAATAATGTGTTTAACCACTCATTGCATATGCTTGCATTAATATTGATGGGACCCATGTTTAAGGTTTGACTAGTGTTGTTTCTCCTGTGCCTTGATCAACTGGGTTTTCCTTTATGTTGGGTAGCTATGCTAGTTGCTCTACTTGGGTTATGGTGGTTAATATTAACATTAATGATGAACTTGCTTTACTTCTATGCTATATATCTTTGCTTGTTTAATTAAAAGATCATATGAATTGATCGGAACATGGAGAACCACCCAGGAAAACCGTACAACCACAAGGCATATGGCTCTGCCTTGGCTGAATAACTAGAGACTTTAGTGCTGTAGCAACCTTACCCGAAAGGGACATTGACGAAGTATAGAATCGCTCTAGCGCGGAGTTGGGTTTGTTACTTATGGTGGGGGATTGACCCGCTAGGGGACTTTATGCCCCGCTTCGACCTGAAACCTAGTGGGTTGTTGCTCATTGGAGGATCTTCGTAAAGGCCTCGTAGCGTCCCTATGCAATCACACCTCGGTAGTGTGGTATCATGCCTAGCTACCATCGCATGGTTGGGTCCAAAACTCTTTGGAGTTTTTACGCGACTTGTGGTGAAAGTGTACAACCTCTGCAGAGTGTAAAACTAATCGATTAGCCGTCTCACGGTCAAGAGTGGCCTGGACCCTCACATGATAATTGAACTTGAAGATGGACTTAAATCGTGCTCTCTGGTTATGCTTGCCATATTCTTATGGTGCATCTTATCCTATGCTTAATGTGGGTTGGTATATACTTATACTTTATTAGTAATCAGGGTCTAATAAAATTTGACAAACTAAAATGCTAAATGCTTATAGCCTAGTCCACTATAAAGCCTTTGCATTCATTCTTTCCTCCACACTTGCTGAGTACGACAAGTGCTCACCCTTGCTATAAACAATGTTGCTCAGAAAGAGGAAGCTACTTTGAAGTCTTGTGAAGATGTTGTTGGTGCTAGGCGTACGCAACCCCCAGTCGACTGCATGTGATGTTTGGAGCCTTCGTTTCTAGGATAAAGCGTAAATCTCTGATAATCTTCCTTTTTACATGATATTGTTTCTGTATTCACTTACATGTCATTATATGCATGAAACTTGATCCTGGCATGCATATAGTTATGCACTTGGTTTTTCTTTCGAAAAACAGGTGTGACAATCGCCTCACCGGGAGGGTTGGCGGAACAGTGCCGGGATACGATTCCCAGGCGGTGTCAGAGGAGCAGCATGGCGCGGATTCGTCTTTGACTTGGGCGCCTGCATTGTGTCAGAACATTAAATGCCCCGGTCGGGGGAGTGGGTACGAGAGATGCGAACCCGCGAAAGCCTCGAGCGAGGCGGAACCGAACCCGAGGGGCCGTCCGGCCCTCGAGCGAGGCGGAACCTCACCCGAGGGGGCGTCCAGCCCTCGAGCGAGGCGGGGTCTTGGTGGTACGGCGGTGTACCCCTCGAGCGAAGCGGGGTTCCGCCCGAGGGGTGCCGGGGCTGATCATTTTGGGTGTGATTTATAATTTGTGAGATCGTTTGTGTTTTGTTATTTGCGAAAGAAAATGGGTTTCCCCTGGTTATTTAGGGAACCCCCATGGCCGTCCCCGACACAAGCTGGTCGAGAGGGAGTTCGTTCCCAGGTCCTGAGAGATGGTGTGTGATCCTATCAAGGTCTAACCCTTATAATGTTTGCCCTCCTCTCCCTTTTATAGTCACCAGGGGAGGGGCACAAAGGGAAGGAAAAAAGAGCTATAGTGCCTGACAACTGGTACGTCTCGTCGTACGTCATCGTCTGTCAGGTTGCATTGAAGCTTGGTCTTGATGTCTTGTCGGGGAAGCCGCCGCGGGGCCAGGTCGGACTGTTCACCCCGGGACACTTGGCCTTCTCCCCGAGTAGTTTCGTCTTGCCTTAGTCTGCCCGAGTACTTGCTTGACTTGCCATGCGTGAGCCTAAGTCTAGGCTCGCGCGTGTCATAGAGGGTTCTTGAGTGCCTCGCCTGAGCTTTGCGTGTGGCAGAGTGGAAGTTGATGGCGATGTGATGGTTGCGCGGCTAGTCAGGCTCGCATTTAAGGCTCCTGTTGGGGCAGGTCACTTGCATGGCCGCCAGCCGTTGTCCCCGCGTGACGTGGAGATTCGCCTCCCCGCACGTGTTGGTGGCCTCGCCCGAGCCATGTGTCTGGGCCCACCCGCTAGTGGGACCCGGACTTGTCGTGCGAGGCGGAGACTTGTCGTGCGAGGCGGAGACTTGTCGTGCGAGACGGAGACTTGTCGGAGAGGCTGCCACTCGAGTGAAGATTGGGTGCCTTGCCGGTGCAGGATCTTGACAAAGATCTGTATGCCTTCCCTGAGACGCAACGCCAGGTGGAGAGTGCTCTCCTTCTGGATGTTGTGATCAGCAAGGGTGCGGCCATCCTCAAGCTGCTTGCCAGCTGACAGAAGTCTTCATCTTCTAGATGATAGTTTTGTTGTCTTCAAGTGGAATAATCTTGACTTCAAAGGGGGACCCTAATCCGGGCCCTCGTCAATGGCCCCCGAGCCTGAGTGGGAGGTGAGGGGTCGCACTCAGGCTCAACCGGTGAGTCTTGGTGTTGGAGGTGTTCTTCAAGTTCTCGGTGGGTGCGCGCGAGTGCATCCGCCGGATGTAGCCCCCGAGCTCGTGAGTGAGTTGGAGACTCGCTCGCGAGCTTTTGTTTGTAACTGTAGCCGTTGTAGACTTGGAGGTTTTGTCGTCATTGTGACATGGGCGCATTAATGGGCGCGAGCATCTCAACCGACGTGATGGACGTGACAGCACCATCATGACTGTGCGCGGACTCTGCGCGTCCGTACTCCACGGAGACCGAGGCATTACGTGAGTGGATGGTCGTTTCGCCGGGGCGTGCGCGTGAGTGGGCAGGAGTCCTGCTGACACGGCGGGCCCATCATCGAAGGTGAGGGGTCAGGCATGTACCTTTAATGTCGCGCATCGAGCGCGGGTTCTGGACTTCGCTTTCCCTTCTGCTTCTTCTTTCTCCCGCACTCGTCCTCCGTGCTCCGAGTTCTTCCACGTCCATAGCACTGTTGCTGCTTGCACCTGAAGCCCGTCCAAGACTTCACTGCCAAGATGTCGAACTGGACGCGCTCCAACATCTCCCGCGAGCAGCTCCTTCATCTCGTTGAGGCGGGTCAGCTGCCTCCCCTCAATGAGGCCATTGAGTGGATCGTCCCCGTCGGTGAGTCCGTGCCACGCCCGCCTAATGGGTACGTGCTGTCGTTCGTGGCCTTCCACGAGCGCGGCTTCTCCGTCCCCGCCGGCTGGTTCATCCGAGGAGTGTTGTTCATGTACGGGCTGCAGCTCCAGCACCTCAACCCGAACAGCGTCCAACAGATGGCTGCCTTGGAGGCAATGTGCGAGGGGTTCCTCGGCATCGGTGCGCACTGGCATCTATTTCGGTACTTCTTCAGGTTCACCTGCCTGAGGGAGGGATCCCGTGCGGCGACGATTAGTTGTGCCAACCTTCGGATGAAGTAAGGCCGCGGCAACGACTACATACCGGTGCCGCTGACCAGCTCGAACAGTGGCTGGCACAAAGGATGGTTCTACCAGCGGAACGACCCCGAGCACGCACTTCCGGCGTACACCGGCTGCTCCATTGCGAAGTCACAAATGAACTGGGTGGACAGCCCCGCCAAGACAGAGCAAGATAAGATGCTCAAGTCTCACTGGGGCGTGCTGGGACGACTGCGAGACACCGGGATCACCTTGGCGGAAGTGGTCGGGCAATACCATGCCCGAGGAGTCGTGCCGCTTCGGAGATGGCCTCTCTGCCTGTGCGACATGACCGCCGAGAGAGCCCCTTGGGTGGGGACCGTGACCGCACCGGAGCTCCCGTCGTCACTCGAGGTTCAGCGCCGAGTGGTGCAGGCGATCGGCAGGTCGACCTATTCGTGGCCGCCGTCGCGGGTGCTTCCCATGCTCCCCAACGCGGGGACAAAGAAAATTGTTAGTTGCTTGTCTTCTCGAGAAGTTTACATTCGACCTTCGTCATGGAATGATGTTCTCGAGGCTAATCTTGGAGTGTTCTTGTCGTTGCAGTTGAAGTGCGCCCGCCTCGTCCTGACAAAGGCGCCTCTCCCGGAGGAGGCGATCTTCAACCAGAAAAAGGCCACGACGGAGGAGAGGCGGGCTGCTCGCAAGGTGCAGCACAAGAAGCGCCAGATCACCAAGCGTGATCGCAACGACAACCGCACCAAAAGGCGAAAGGCGGGTGAGCCAGGCGTCTCCTCTGATGAGGACCCGCCGCCCAAGCCGTCTTGGAGCGGTGACGTCGCTAGCGCGGCGATTGACTGGAGCAACATGTTTGGGTCGTCCTTATCATCCCCACACCACGACGTTGAAGTGTCGCCGTCGCACCGGCTGCAGGCGGTGAGACGCGACAAGACCGTGGGCTCGAGCTCACGCCCGACGGCCCCCTCCGTCCGAGAGGACCAGCGGATGACCCGTTCTCGTGCGGCGCTCGGCGGGACGGGCGCTCCCGAGCCGCGGAGGCCTGCGCCTCGTCAAGCCAACCCTCCGAGAAGGTCGGAGGAAAGGCCGTCGTCCGCCCGCCAATTCTACGACGGATCGGAGCGCCCCGACTCCGACTTCATGCAAAGGCACCGGTCACGGGGGAGGTCGTCGAATTCGGCGTCGACACCGAGCGCGCCGCCGGTGGTAGAGCCTAGTGCTGCCTCGCGGTGCTTGCAGTCTCTACTCATCCGGGGCGGCGGAGCGCCGAAAGTTCACGTGTCCCTTGTCGCCGGCAGGGGCCAAGGTCCGCCTCCAGCCGTCGTTGATGTCGGAGGCTCAGCCCCCGAGCGCGCGAGGGAGAAGGCCGCCACCATTGAGACGGGTCGAAGTGGAGTAGCCCTCGAGCGGGGCCGCGGCGCGCTGCCCCCGAGCAGGGGTCGAAGCGAGCAGTCCCCGAGTTGGGCTTGTCGGATCGCCCGGTGAAGAAGTCCTGGGTGCGCTCCAAGATGTAAGTTCTCGACTTCAGTTCGTCTTTACTCTATTTTTCCGACTCGTTTGCTGACGCCGCTTTTCTGAGCTTGTCGTAGCCATGCCGACACCGGGGTGCTTAGCTTGACACCCTTGAAGCGCCTGACGTCGAGGGCGCAAGTGATTTCGTCCGATGCTCGTTCCCAGCCCCCGGGTACTGAGATGGTGCCACCGCATGCTGAGGATGTGCCAGCGACCACCACCGTCGCTGAGGCGTTGATCACGCCACCACCACCGGCGCCTGTCACCGGTGTCGAGGAGGTAGGGACGATTGCTGAGGCACCCGCCCCTCAGGCGGTCATGGGAGCGTCGAACACGGTCGGTCCCGGCGGCGAGGACGTGGTGGTGACGAGTTCACTCCCTACCGTACAGGTACCGGGTCCCTCTCCAGCGGCGGAAGCTTCGGGTCCTCCCCCAACTGCGGAGGTAGTAGAGACCTCTTCAGACCAAATCACCCTCACCGCTGAGGAGGTGATGGAACTGGCGACTTGTCGGTACATCGATTTCCCCGATGTTGGGGTGATCGATCTTGAAGGCCCCCAATACTCGGAGAAGGGGTACAAAGCGGCGGAGGAGCGGATGTCCAACGCGCCAACGATCAGGGAGACGCTTGCCTCGGTGTCGAGAGTGCTGCAAGAGTACGAGAGTGCCGGCGGCTTCTCCTCAGCGGTCGGGGCTGAGGCTGCCAATGCGGCTCTGATGGCGCCTGTGGGCCTCGCGGAGCCGACGATAGGTGCGTCCGCACCGTTGGCGGTTGATGAAGGTCTGGAGACGCTGCCTCTCCATGCAACCGAAGCCCCCGATGCTCCAGCCCCAGTCGCAGAGGCAGACGCGTCGAAGGCTATTGTAAGAGAGGAAATGCCATTGCAGCCCTGCCCGGTTGCTGCTGATACCGATAGTGTCGAGGTCTGTATCCTCGATGAGTCGGCCGCCGTCGCACAAGGGTCAGTCACTTCTGAGACGGCGACAAGGGCTGCCTCCCCGGAGATCCAAGAGGTTGAGGAGGCGGGAGCGTCCCTGTCTCAGGGCGTAGCGGGTGACAAGGCCCGAACCCTTGAGCTTGCGTGCGTCTCGGGGGCGGCTTCCTCCGGGCTTGGCGCTGATTCCGAGGATGATGAAGATGCCGCAGCGCGCAACACCCTTGAGCGCAAGATGACTTGTGCGCGCCGCGCCTTTGATGAACTCATCCTCCCCGCGACCTCGGTATGCTTTCTTGTCAGAGGGGGTAGCTTCTCAATCTCGTGATCTTCTTGGGTTGCGCCACTTATCCTTATCTTGTCGGTTGCAGGTCCTCAAGTCTTCTGGTCGGAGACGTGCCTGCGAGGTGCGAAAACTTCACACTGAGCGGACCCAGCTGGAGATGCAGCTCGTCGTGGCCCGGGTTGCGGTGGCTGGTGCCGTGGCGATCGAGGCGTCTACGCAGGCGTCCCTCGAGGCGGCCCGCGTGTCGACGGAGGACTGTGCCATTGCCGCGGAGACCGCTACCGCAACGGCTGCCACTGAGCGGGATTCACTGGCGTCAAAGCTTGCACTTGCCAAGGCTGAAGTTGAGATGCTCCGAGCGGCAGCAGCGTCAGCGGAAGAGGCGGCTGAGAAAGACAAGACCGCTGCGGCCACGGTGGAGGCAACCGCCCGTGACGCCGCCGAAGCCGCTGCTCGCGAGAAGGCGGCCCTCGAGACGAAGATGTCGGAGCTGGAGAGTGACATGCGCATGGCCACGATGGACTTGGCGACAACAGGCCGCCAGTTCTCCCAGGTCACGAACCAGCTTCAAGTGGCAACCGAGGAAGTGTCGCGACTTCAGGATTCCAACGCCAAGTTGTCGCAGGACCTTGACGGTACGCTGGGTGGTCCATCCGCCCTTGACTAGTTCAGCATTTACTTCATGTCGGAGCTTGACTCGATGTTCTTGGTTGCAGGGGTACGCTTGATCCGCACGGGAATGGTGGTGCAGCTAGCGACAGTCAAGCAGGAGCGAAACGCCGCCATCCTGAAAGTCATCAAGAAGGAGGGCGCCCTTAGGCGCTTGTCGGAGCAGCTCCAGAAAGTCCAGGCCGAGCTGGAGCAAGTTCGAGCATCTCGGGAGCAATACGCGGCTGCCCTGAGCCATGCTCACGACGCCTTGCGCAAGTCAGAGGCTATCAGCGAGAAGGCGATCGGGGACGTCACCAAACTGGGGAGGACGTTAAGCTCGGTGATGGCCGCGCTTGGCGTGCCATTTGGACCGTGGACGCCCGAGACGTTGATTGAGGAAGTCGGCCTCCTACCCGGCATGGTGTGGGAACTCGAGTTGTCCGGCTCTCCGCGCGGTGCTCCGGATCCTCACCATGATCGAGTCGCACTATTAGGGGCTGGACCGCATGACGCTGAGTGGCGGCTGGACCCCAGGAATCCCCGACGACCAGTGCGACAAGCTAGAACAGGATTGTGCCGCCTTCGCTCGCGAGATGGTTGACGCCGCCCTGAAAGACCTGGAGTTGCTGCCACAAGACGAACCAGAGGCCCCAGAGGTTTCCGGGCCCCCGAATTAAACATGCCACAAATTATCATGCTGTGATAATTGGAAACAAGTTGCAATGCTATCATGTAACTAGACCTTTATTTTGAGTTATCTCTCGAATGCTTCCGAGCGCCCGAGGACGACTGCAGCAACGCGCAGCCGAACTTAGGGGACAAAAACAGTCAAGCCGTGCTCCGGAGCCGCGGGGGCATGAGAGTCGTAAGGCCTGGCCCCTTCAATCCACTAAGTGCAACCATCCGTTCGCAACCCCTGGGAACTCGAAAGGTTCAGGAGATAGCTTAGCCAGGATTTTGCTCGTGAATATACCGGAGTCCTGGCGGTCACTCGAAGGCTCTTGAAAAGAGGTTAGATGAAAACCGGAGACAAGAGAAGTACTTGCAAGTCTTCGTGCCGTAGCCGCGGAGGCGTTAGCACTAAGAGCTTTGAACGAATAGCGACTCGTCATCTCGCGCAAGCTATCATCTTTACCTTTCGCGAGTTCGAGTTTCCGTTTAAAAAACCTTTCGAAACCTTTCGCTTGTGTGATTAGCCTCGACAAAGTTGTCGGAATTTTTTGAAAAAATTCAAAAAAACGAGGAGGCACGAGGGCATCGTGCCTTAGTAGCCCCCGAGCAGGGAGCGTGTTTGCTTTGGTGCAAAGACGCTGGCTGCTCAAATTGAAAGTTGTCGTAATGAAAAGAACACAGTCGGGCACAAGTTTGGAACTCAGAGACATGTGAACATAGACAAACAACATTTATTTATTGACACATAAGCATGGAATGTTTACTCAAGGGTAAAACAGGCGTAGATGTTCGTTGTTCCATGCGTTGGTGACGACCCTCCCGTCCTCGTAGCGGATCTTGTACGTTCCTGGCCTGAGCGCGTTGTGGATGATGAAGGGACGCCGCTCATCCCCTAGTCCAGGGGTCTTCTCCTTCGCCAGCCCTTGTCGCATTCGCCCCACTGACCACATCACCGATGCCGCCCATGAAGCACTCGCATTCAGGACCGTGGCTTCCGGCGCTGGAGGTGTCGGAGTAGCCGAACCAGTAATCCGCGACGTCGAGGAACCGTTGGAACATCACCGGATCCGACACGCCGGAGAAATCCCACTTCGTGTACCCATGCGAGGTCGCGGGGGGCAGCTCGCTGGCGGAGCCATGGTACGACTCGTCGTTGGTGGCGACGAGGTTTCTGGCCGCCAGAAGGTGGTAGCCAGAGAGGTCGTCGTAGGCCGCCACATCGATACCAGCGGACGATGCGTTGGCCGCTGCGGCGTTACACATCCCGTGGGGGTACCGTGACTCGTGAGTCACGTCTCCCCCGCGGGTGCTGGTGTTGTTTCGTCAAAGAGCGCGTCACGCCGTGACACGGTGCGCGCGGCCCGACGTCGTTCCGTTGCTGCCTGGCGTGAGCGTTGACCAGAACGGTGTCGGCGTCGAGTGCTGAAGGGCCCGCAGCGCACGACGGTGCGGGTGCGGGGCGACAACAGCGAGGCATGGCGGGGACCGGTCCCGGTCCGGTCGGCCGCCACGGATGGAGCTCGGCGCGATTGGAGATGCGCATAAGGTAGCCGTTCCACGTGGCTTGGAAGTTTAGACTCCCGAACCGGATCTCGAATCCGACCGGGAGGGGGTCCGGGCTGCCCATGGAGTACCTCTCGCCCATGTACTCGGTGCGGATCACCATCGTGACAGCGCTAGGCCCCCTACCTGGAGCACCAACTGTCGGGGTTCGCTACCGCCGGCAGTAAATTTCTATCGATCGTGCGTCGGGCTCGGATGGTTAGCTCGGGAGACAACGGGGTTCATACTGGTTCGGGCCTCTGAGGAGTAATACCCTACGTCCAGTGCGTGGCTGCCGTGTTCCTGAGCCAAGTGTGCTCGTAGTAGGGTTTACAAGCTGGTCGGGAGAGGGAGTTCGTTCCCAGGTCCCGAGAGATGGTGTGCGATCCTATCAAGGTATAACCCTTATAACATTTGCCCTCCTCTCCCTTTTATAGTCACCAGGGGAGGGGCACAAAGGGAAGGAAAAAAGAGCTATAGTGCCTGACAACTGGTACGTCTCGTCGTACGTCGTCGTCCGTCAGGCTGCATTGAAGCTTGGTCTTGATGTCTTGTCGGGGAAGCCGCCGCGTGGCCAGGTCGGGCTGTTCACCCTGGGACACTTGGCCTTCTCCCCGAGTAGTTTGGTCTTGTCTTAGTCTGCCCGAGTACTTGCTTGACTTGCCACGCGTGAGCCTAAGTTTAGGCTCGTGCGCGTCGTAGAGGGTGCTCGAGTTCCTCGGGCTGAGCTTTGCGTGTGGCAGAGTGGAAGTTGATGGCGATGTGATGGTTGCGCGGCTAGTCAGGCTCGCATTTAAGGCTCCTGCCGGGGCAGGTCGCTTGCATGGCCGCCAGCTGTCGTCCCCGCGTGACGTGGAGATTCGCCTTCTCGCACGCGTTGGTGGCCTCACCCGAGCCGTGTGTCTGGGCCCACGCGCTAGTCGGAGCCGGACTTGTCGTGCGAGACGGAGACTTGTTGTGCGAGACGAAGACTTGTCGTGCGAGACGGAGACTTGTCGGAGAGGCTGCCACCCGAGTGAAGATTGGGTGCCTTGCCGGTGCAGGGTCTTGACAAAGATCTGCATGCCTTCCCTGAGACGCAACGCTAGGTGGAGAGTGCTCTCCTTCTGGATGTTGTGATCAGCAAGGGTGCGGCCATCCTCAAGCTGCTTGCCAGTTGACAGAAGTCTTCACCTTATGGATGATGGTTTTGTTGTCTTCAAGTGGGATAATCTTGCCATCAATAGGGACCCTCGTCACTAACCGTCTGATTTTGACTGATCGAAAGTCCAAATGATGTCATGATCTCTGCTATAAAAATGCATCCGATCCCAACCCCAACTCGTCCACTCGAATCTCTTGGGCAACTAGTAAGGTACTATATCCGAGCTGTTTTTTTATTATTTTGCCAAACTTTGCAACTAATACAAATATATACAATGCACAGTCTGATTCATATTTGGCTAGGAGCAATTGGCTGGAATTTGTGGGTCATGTTCATGTCATAGATTTGTTGGATCTTAGTTAGAATTGGTTATTAGTATAGATGGAAAATTTTGTATAGTTGCTCATGTTTTTTTTCCGGGAAAGTTATGTTCATCTAGATCAGAACGATGTGGCATTATGTTATTGTCTTGTGCTCTTGCCACGGTAACTACTAGTACTAGTTTTATTTTATTTTTTTCAAAAATTTGTCCAAATCTCCGAGTCGACGTCGCATCTATCGGTCAACCTTTGTGACTGTACATTTATCTTAGTTCAGCTTCTACATGTTTCAGTACTTGACGGTTTTTTTTTTTTTTGCTTTTAGATGCTGGTGACACTTAAAGGCGGCATGTTCTGTTTTTTTTTGCAAATAGATTGATGCATGTAGCAACTCTGAAGTGTGCGCTATACCTTCTAGAATATTAGAGTCTTCTTGGCTGATTTGGCCTTAGCTTATTGTCTTCCATTTTTTTCCAGATAACGGATAAAAAATCCGGCCTCTATGCACGAATGCATACACAGCCCATTATTACAACTTGAGTTCAAAAACAAAGAAAAAGATCAAGCCAGTGACTCAGATACATAAGGAAAACTAAAGCAAATGATAGATATTTTGCCATCCTCCTTTCACCAAGGCAGTTGTCTCTAGATTCCTACTAATCAAGGAGATGGCGTCCTTGGCTTGCTCGCTACGCTGCAACTGGGCCCAAAAACGTAGCCAGTACGTCCCTCTGAAGATTACCTGCAAAATCGAATTATGTTTGATTTTGTGAAAAATAATGTCATTTCAGCATCTCCAAATGGCCCAGCAAACCGCCGCCACACCTACCCAGATCAAGTTCCTAACCTTCTTAGATTGATTAGATAACCAAGAGCCAAACATATGTCTTATCGAACTAGGTGGTGTCAACCCTGTAGCATAAAAAGTTATTCTCCAAACCACTGTCGCATAAGGGCACTCTATAAAGAGATGTTTAATAGTTTCATTACTACTACAGGCAACACATTTTTGGCTACCCGTCCAATTCTTCCTAGCGAGATTATCTTTGGTTAGGATCACTCCTTTTTGTAGATACCAAAGGAAGATCTTAATTTTTAGAGGAATCTTTAATTTCCAAATCTTCTTATGTTGAACCGGTGGTGATGTATTAATAAGATATGAGTACATCAATTTAACCGAGAACTTCCCAGTTTGGATAAGATCCCATCTAAATGTATCTGACCCCTCCCCAATTTCAACATTAACAAGTTGTGCTACAAGATTGTTCCACGCATCCAGATTATTGTCTTCCATTATATACTCCATCCGATTTGGTATATGAAGTCGTTTTGGACGAGGTTTGAGTCAAATATTGGGAATATAAATCATGAATAACTTTCAAGTGCTTAAGTTTGGAAATGTGAAAACTATATGAATGGATTTTTCTTACAAAATACTTTCGTAAAAGTATACATATGTTAGTTTTTAATAAATATTTTTATAAAAATAAGAAGTCAAAGTTATACTTTGGAGACCGTGTCGCTGTCCAAAACGATTTTATTTACGAAACCGGAGGGAGTATATTCTGTTCCAGTAGAAGCATTCAGCAAAAAAAAGGAACTTGCACATAATGTACCTCTTCAGTTACAGAATTGCATGAGCCATATAGTCTTTATTAATGATTGCTCAATAATTGAAATATACTACGGTTAGTGTTCCGTATCGACAATATACGAAGTAGAGATTTATGTTATTATTACTTCTACTATTTTTTTATATAATAACGGGTATGTTGGAATTGTTGGAATTTCGTTTCCTGCGTTGTATGGCCTAAATAAGCCACGGTAAAGCATTTTTTTCTGACATAGGTGATATTTGGTGTGCGCATTCAGAATGCAGATCTTTGTGAGGAGTCCCACCGATAGGACTATTTGCCTCATGGTCCAGCCATCAGACACCCTGCATACTGTTAAGGAAAAGATTTAGGAAAAACACCATCTTCAGCCTGTTCGTTTGGCTGGTGGTTGATGGCTGGTGCTGGTTTGTTCCGAGAGAAAAGTACTGCTGACTGGTTGCTGGTGGCTGGTTTGTTGTGAGAGAAAAATACTGCTGGCTGATAAGCAAAGCGAACAGGCTTTGCCTTTGATGGAGTGCAGCTGAAGGATAACCTCACATTGGCTGATTATAAAATCCAGCATCAATCCACCCTTGACCTCCAAGAAAAGATGCAAATACATGTAAAGGAGACACTAAAAGGTATAACCTTCACTCTTGAGGTTAACAGCTTAGATACTATTGACAACATAAAGGACAGGATCGAAGATACCGAGGGTTATCCAGGAGTCAGAAATGCCTCATCTTTGACAATGAACAACTGGATGGTAGGGGAACTTTGGCGGACCGCAAGATTTGGAAGGAGTCCACCCTTCTTCTTGTCCTCCATCCATTTCCAAGAGGTACAATGCCTATCTTTGTGGATACAAATGATAAGAGGATCTTTCTTGAGGTTCGGAGGTCAGATACCATTGACAATGTCAAGGTAAGGATATATGAGAAGAACGGCATTCGCCCCAAACAACATCAGATCATGTTTGAGGGCAGGAGGTTAGAAGGTCACCTCACTGTGGCGGCTTATGACATTGAAGATGGTGATACCGTCGATATGTTTATCTACCTTTGTGGTTGTTGAGATAGATGCCTCCCATGGTCATTCAATAAATTATATCCTTCTGCCGCAGACATGTTTATTTCCCGAAAAATTATCACTGTGGTCTGTCTTGTGATCAATTGTAGCTTGCACGTTAATGTGTAAGATCTTATGTCAAGAGTATTAGGTCTGATCCAGCTTGTGATCAATTGATTGAGATATTTTCATGA
The DNA here is from genome assembly GCA_947561735.1 of Cenchrus americanus. Taxonomy (NCBI): domain Eukaryota; kingdom Viridiplantae; phylum Streptophyta; class Magnoliopsida; order Poales; family Poaceae; genus Cenchrus; species Cenchrus americanus. The sequence continues at coordinate 36,474,394 of OX387242.1, read as the reverse complement.
AAGATTGCACACTACTGGAACGCCGCCTTTGCCGAGAGCAGGATGCTCTCGGTAAAGGGCACTTTACCCTCAGCAGCGCCTTTGTCGGGAGGAAACTCTCGGCAAAGGGCACTCAACACAGCTGGGTCGGCAAAGGCCTCTTTGCCGAGAGCCACCTCAAACCCTCTCGACACACTGTGTTGTGGGGCCAGACGACTCTCGGCAAAGAAGATTTTCAAAAACAAAAAAAGCCGCAGGGGGCCACCGCGGACCCCACCGGCTGGCCACCGCCGTCGCCGGTGCCAATGCGGCCGACCACCACCACCAGAACTGTCGACACCACCACCCGTCCACCTGACCGCCGCCACTGCCTCTCAAACCAATGCAACACACACACACACACAGAGAGGGAGGGAGGTAGAACCCGGATCCGGCCGCCACCCTTAGATCCGCCGCCGCCCTCAACCCGGATTCGGCCGCCGCCCTTAGATCTGGCGGCCGCACACCAAAACCACACCGGGGAGGAGCTGCAGGAGGCCGCGCCGGGGAAGAAGCCGTAGGTCGCCGCGTCGGGGAAGGAACCACAGGCCACCGCGCCGGGAAGGAGCCGCCCTCCGCGCCTGGGGAAGGAGCCACCCCGCGCCGAGAAAGGAGCCGCCCTCCGCGCCTGGGGAAGGAGCCACCTTCACGTCGAGAGAAGGAGCCGTCACGCCTCCTTATGTGCCGCCGCGGCTGCTCCTCACCGCAGGTGAGGGGTAAACCGAGGGGGGGAGGCTGGAGGGGCCAGCGGGCCTAACTGGTGAGGGAGGAGGAGAATCTGTGTGCGGAAGCGGGAGTGAGGGAGGCGGGAAGATCTGTGCGTGGCGGAGGGAGGAAAAGGAGGTGGGGCGGAGGGAGTTGGAGGAGGCAGGGGAGGGGGACAGACGGGTTTTTTTTGAGAAAGGGGGACAGACGGTTTTAATAGGTAGGGTTCATTGATGGGCCGGCGGGCAGGATGGGCCAGTTTCCCTAAATGGGTCAGCTGGCCCAATAAGGCTTTGCTGAGAGGAATACTCTCGGCAAAGACAATTTTAGTCAAATTAATTATTAAAAATAGCAAAAAAATGTAATTTGTTTCCAAAATTTAACATAACATCAATCATGTTGCATACTACTTATAGAAAAGTTTTTTTAGTCAAACTTAAATTTTGATTTCTCTAAGACTCCAAACCAAGTGACATTAGTTTAAACTCTTAGAAACTTCTCGTGAGTAGAGATGGCAATGGGTACCTGAAACCCAAGTACCCGACGGGTTTTACCCGATATGGAGACGGGTATGGAATTATATTTCTACCCGCGGGTACATATATGGGCAACATCATGTACCCATTGGGTAAGCGGGTGCGGGTGTGGGTACATACTACCAATACCCGCATACCCGCGGGTAAAATAAACTCGTTTACAGTATGTGATAAACATGTAAAATTGTACATTGTTAGTGAAAGATAACTTAATATTGGTAACTAATAAAGAATTTTATGCTCTATTAGACTATTATAATTGGTTAACAATTATCATTTATGTTTTTATCAATTAAATTCATTGAAGTATGCACTTTATAACATGTTATGTTCTCAAATACATTAGTTTACAACGGGTATGCTATCGGGTATGGGTTACCCGACGGGTAAAAAAACCCGCGCGGGTACGGTATGGGTAAGAACTTGAACCCGCATGCGGGTATGGGTTTTTTAGCAGGTAGAGTTAGAGTTAGCGGGTGCAGGTATGGAATGGCACTACCCGACGGGTTTCCACCCGTTGCCATCTCTACTCGTGAGATGTTCCAGTTTCTAAGCATAGTTGTCGAAGTGTTCAAAATATTCTCAATTTTTACCACAACCTCCACACATGACATTATGACCACTTGACAAATTTCGTGATTTTCAAACTTCATTTGAATTTTATACAATTTTTAAACCTTTCTACCTCACGATCTTCATCATAATCAGAGAACTAAATTCCAGAAATTTAGCTTTATTTTGTGCACATGGTCTTAGAGATGTCGCATGGACATGAAAATCATTTTTCGAACAATTTTACTCTATGACCTCATGCACTTGAAGTTCGGATGTATACGAAAAATACCTAGAAAGAAGTAAAATTTTTAAATATAACAAATAAAGTTGAAATTGTGCCAAAATTTATCATAAGTTTTGTATAAGTGTATGTTGAGGATAGAAAAAATAGAGGTAAAAAAGTGTTTTTTAAAATTTCTTTGCCGGGAGAAAAAATTGCACTCAGTGAAGAAAGTCTTTGCTTTGCCAAGTGTTTTTTCTTTGCCAAGAGTTTTTGGGTTGGTTCTCGGCAAAGAAGGCTCTTTGCCGAGTGTTTTTCTTTGCCAGGAGTATTTTAATTTGCTCTCAGCAAAGCTTTCTTTGTCGAGAGTTTTTTATTTGGCGGCAAAGACCCGGACTCTAGGAATCAAAGCCACTTTATTTGGCATAGTTAGTCAAAGCCTGTTTGGCATGAGTTGGCCTGTTTGGTCACACATGCCGTTACGGCAACACCTGTCCTTTTGATTTCGTTCTTTTACTTCTTCAAGACGATTTACGCTCAGACTGAAGCATCGGGAGACCACCTGCATTTCTTTGTTCCAGTAGGGGTATATTCATCTTTTCATATTGTCATTGATCTGTGTGCACAAGATTAGAATTGCATCCTTTGCTGGAAGGATAGAGTATGAGATGAAGATTATATATGTTCATTAAATGTTGGGAGTTGAGACAGAACAAAACGTGGAAGGAATACTTGCAAGAATTACCATTTATTTTGGTCACGCATGCACGGCAACACCTGTCCTTTTGAATTCGTTCTTTTACTTCTTCAAGACGATTTACGCTCATACTGAAGCATCGAGAGACCACCTGCATTTCTTTGTTCCAGTAGGGGTATATTCATCTTTTCATATTGTCATTGATCTGTGTGCACAAGATTAGAATTGCATCCTTTGCTGGAAGGATAGAGTATGAGATGAAGACTATATATGTTTATTAAATGTTGGGAGTTGAGACAGAACAAAAAGTGGAAGGAATACTTGCAAGAATTACCATTTATTTTGGTCACGCATGCCGGCAACACCTGTCCTTTTGAATTCGTTCTTTTACTTCTTCAAGACGATTTACGCTCATACTGAAGCATCGAGAGACCACCTGTATTCATCTTTTCATATTGTCATTGATCTGTGTGCACAAGATTAGAATTGCATCTTTTGCTGGACGGATAGAGTATGAGATGAAGATTATATATGTTTATTAAATGTTGGGAGTTGATACAGAACAAAGTAGAAGGAATACTTGCAAGAATTACCATTTATTTTGGTCACCCATACCATTACGGCAACACCTGTTCTTTTGATTTCGTTATTTTACTTCTTCAAGACGATTTACGCTCATACTGAAGCATCGAGAGACCACCTGCATTTCTTTATTCCAGTAGGGGTATATTCATCTTTTCATATTGTCATTGATCCGTGTGCACAAAATTAGAATTGCATCATTTGCTGAATGGATAGAGTATGGGACGAAGCTTATATATGTTTATTAAATGCTGGGAGTTGAGACAGAACAAAGTGCAAGGAATATTTGCAAGAATTACCATTTATATTTTTATTAAAGCGTGAAACAGGAATTTCTGTTACACTAGTATACATTCCAATTACGGACAACAGTTCAAAAACTATTGGCACATCACAATAGTTCATATATAAAAAACCGATACAAGGAAATGGAATGTATCCACACATGAGTAACGTTTGTACGGTACATGAACCTTTACTGAAGGGTAGTAAAGGCATGAAAGGATTTTTAGACTTGAGAGGAAGGTTCCGGAGCCTCGGCAGTGGTACCACCCTGTAACATGCTCGGATCATCATACGGTTGGCCCGACGAACTACCTACAGAGACTGATTCAGTGTGGCTACTTCTTCGATCTCCTCAGGATCAGCCTGTGTAATGTAAATGGAAAATCGTTTAGCTAATATTGTGGTATTGGAAAGTAACATGTTTTAACATCCGAAAAACTAATGAAACGCTAACACATATCACATAATTAAATATCGACATTACATAATTTTGCGAATTTTATTTTGTGTAAAATTAATATGGTCAAGTTTCAAAACTTGACGCATGAATTATGCATTGTAGAAACAGTGCTTTTGGATGAGAACTTCATTGGTCCAGAAACATTTTGATGCGAGTTCTTTTGAAATCCATAGCATGGCGCACAAGTTATATAGAGTAGAAGCGTCATCAAAAACCTGCAAGCTTGCGTCCAGCTGGGATGTTTGGCCCGCTGACCTGAAATTGGAAGCAGCATATCAGATCGTTGAAGAACGAATACACTAGGAATTGAAATGTGTGATGAGTAATGTAGGGAACAGTCAGTTACGTAACTGGAGAGTAGTCGTCCTTTTATTGATACTTTTCTGCCTGCCAACCCGTAATAATTTGGTAATGAAGAGGCTAGCTATTATAATTACGCTAAACGGTGGTGGTGAAGTATGGCTTCCTGCAACATGGTAAACAGCATCGGGGTGAATGTAAATTCGTGTGGTTACTTAGTGCGCACAAAAAAATACACGTATATATAATAAGTGATATCACGCACGTCGATGCAGAAAACAATTTTAAGAGAAAATGTGAAAGTAGGAACACTAAGTTGATCATGGTAATACTCTTTTGTAAAGAACATGATATATAAAAACATGTTCATCTTGTTCAAAGTGAATCACTCTTAAATGATTGATCTTGCGTGCATTTAGATTGTGAGAATTTCATGATGTGCTACTCAATCACAAAGACTTAGTCAAAAAAAAACAATCGGTTGAAGTCATAAATAGATAATTTGGTGAATGTTGTGACATGACGTATAGCGAGTTACGATGTGAATAACTTGAATGTTGAGAGAGAGAGCCACAACTCTTAGTGGAGTGCATCTATATTTACCAGTTTGGTAGTAACTTATACTGATCTCAGTAATGGAATCGAAGTCGAGCACCATTTGATCCAACACCTCGTGCAGCTCTTTGGATAGTTCTCTGTCCTTACGGACGTTTACTACTCCTTGACATGCTAATAAGCTGCGGCTTCCCTGACTACAAGCGGTGACAAGCTCCTGGGCGTGATGGAAGGTGTTGACGAGCTTCTTAAGGTCGGCAATCAACGCCGGGTCCTTGATCATTTCAGTATTCTCAAGCCGGGGCAGGAAGGCACTGAGTTTGGCCACTCGAATAGCAATCTCAAAACAGTCCTCCTTGTTTTGGCGGACCATCGGCATGGTCTCCGTGATCTGTCCCGCGATATCGACAAGCTCGTGAAGATGAGTGCTTGACGGTGCACGAACGGGCTAGTAAACACAAATAGACTCTTGATCATTATTGTTACCGAAAGATAATTTAAAAACAAAAAGTAATAGGTCGGTATACACTAACAGTAGCAAAGCGAGATCGATACACACGTACACACCTGTTGAGCTAATTGGATAGCTTGCGATAGGTCGATGTTGCAATCCGTTATGCTCTTGTTCATCCGCTTCAGCTTTTTGGACATCTTGCCCGCCGTCCGTAGAACAAGTATGATATTCTTCTTCGCCTGACACTTGTCAACGAGCTTCTCGGCTTCACCGAGGATCTTGGTGAGCTCCGCAACAATGGGGCTCACCGCCGAGTCCCTCGACAACTGCTCGTTCTTCTCCAGCTTACTTAGGTTCCCCCTTACTCGCACGATGCGGCTTTTGATGCTCTCACAATCCTCTATATTTTGCTTAGCATTACCCGCTGCGGTTTCGATTGCCTTGGCAAGATCTATGGCGAGCCTTAGCATGGCAATAGGATCCGCCATCCCGCCACAATAATCTTGATGAAGGAGGAATGGGTACGCTTCAATTAAATTTGCTGGCACTATATATATAGGCGTGTGGCATGATGATGAACAAATTGGAAAGGGAAAAAATGATGATGAACAAATTGGAAACGGAAAAAATGATGATGAACAAATTGGAAAGGGAAAGAACTTGTAATAATTACGGAGTATGTCATAACAGTTACATACCCTAGTTGAGCGCGAGCGCTGGGCTGAACAGTGGTCTTCTATTAGCTTGGTGTGCCAAATGAGCTATGCAATACATGGAGATTTATAGGGAGAAGATAATCATCTCTTGTTTGTCTCGCAGGAACAACAATCAACTACTGAGATAATAACTAGATCAACGACAGGCTGTATGTACATGCATGTACCTCTAGTGTGTACAGAAAATAAATTACGCGCGAATAATATAAAACGAGACTGCTCAAGTCTTCTGTAGAAACGACAATATAGTGACAGCATGGCTTCGCCTAGAGCCAAGCCGCTGGTGATTATTTTCCCGTGTGACAGTGCGTCACTGGATTATTGACTAATGTTTTGATGCTTTGATTGACTCTGCTCCCATTAATTAAGTAAATCAGTTGTTAGTCCCACCAACCATTGTATTCAACCTGACTTGATTCCCCCAAAAAAACCTGACTTGATTTACTTAGTTCCCTTAAGTAATGTAAATTTTGCCCAGTATTAGTTCAAAGTTGTGGATCATTTTAACATTTCTAGGTTCATAAACTTTACTATGCATCTAGATCTATATTATGTGTAGCTAGGTACATATATTTAGCAATGGTATGAATCTAAAAATACTAGAACCTAGCCCTGTGCACCGGTTGGTGCCAACCGGTGAGCCTGTTAAACCAGCCTGTACAAACCGGCAACATGATTTCTGTACAGGTTGGGCTAAACCGCAGTTTAGAGTTTAGACCAGTCAACCCGTCCCTCATCGCCGACGAACGCAGCGGCAGCGACCGCCACGCCGCAAAACTGGCCAAACTAGCCCAACCACCAGCAGCCCGTTTAAAGTCATCCGGCACCGGTCATGAACAGCGCTAACTGATACGGCCGGCCTTTCGTTTAATTCCCTCAAAAATTTGTTGTCATCCATAACATTTAATCTACGGTATGGATTGATAACAAAACTCTTTATTTTATAACCTCAGTTCAAATGAAAATTTAACGAGTGATTTAATGAGTCTAAGAGCATCTCCAAGAGACTAGCAATAATCATCTTTAAATTTAAAGATTAAGAGACTCTTTTTTTAGAAAACGGAACTAAATTCTGGCCTCTGCGGTAACGCACACAGCCAAAGCCCCTGCATGACCGCACACAGGTAACCTAATTACAGAATCTAAAAACAATAAAAAACTTTAGTACAAAGAGATATGTGTACTAAAGACCTACTACATCCAAAAGAGTTGAGTTTATTCTCAAGAAAGTGCAAAAGATGTCGAAGCCGCTCCATGACGGTCTTCTTTCAGACACCGCGCCGTGAACCACGAGCACCAGAGATAACCTTGGAAGAAACTGGATGTAGAGCCATGAATATCCACCTCACCGCACCCGACGAGTACTCAAAGTGATGTCGCCTTCCCGATAGCCCCTACTGCATCTGGTAATTGTTGCTCAGTGTTAGATGTGTGAGCGAACGACAGCCATCGTCATGTCGGTGAAGACGGGGTCGCCACTGGAATCAGCAACCCCATCTTCTCCTCCTGGTGAACTTCCGATGTGTCAGGTTCATTGTTCCGTAAATCTGCAGGAAGACTTCCAAAGCAACGCCTCAGGAGGAAAGAGTCGACGAAGTCGTCATCGATGCATAGGTTTTCACCCCAAGTCATTGGTGCTAGGTGCTCCATGGCGAAGTCTCCAAGGAGAAAACAACATAGGAGTGCCGCCGTCGCCGGTACCGGCAGACTACCGGATGGGGGCGTTAGCCCAGAGCCCTTCATGCACCAATCGCAAGACAAGAACAAGTACCTCGTGTCAACAACAACACACAGGCAGTCGAGTCATGGAAGCCGTCGACAACAAGATCTACCGCAAGATTAGGAAGATTTGGTGCCGGTGCGGACGACAGCCAAGCCCAACCCTTGGTCAACGGCGAGCGTCACCAACCGTCGGCTGTTCCGGAGACCAGGGTCGAGACGCCTCCGTTCGGATCCTAGGAGGATTCACCCGATCAAGAGACTAGCTAAAACATACAAAGCTTACTAAATCAAGAGGCAAAGAAACAGCTTCTCTAAATTGAAATCTTCCTATATTACATTGTCGGTGGACCCCACGTGTCATCCTCTTCACTCGTCTTCTTCATTTCCCCAAATCCTCCGCCGCAGCTCCTAAGCCTTGTTCGTTTTTGGCCGGTGGCACGCGCACGTCTTGGTTTGTTACGAGAGAAAATCTTGTTCGCTAGTTTGTTCGAGAGAAAATCGCATGGTTGGTACGGGCTAATAAGCCAAATGAACACGGCGGCTGACCGCGCCCCCGGCGTGGACCGGTGCCGCCCCAGCTCCTCCTCCCCCCAATGGAGGCAAGCAGAACCTCAATCTTAAAATCGTCAAGGTATACAACATCCTCTGGGGAGCTCTGGATTTTTGTCTTCTGCTTACGCGTACAAGTGCAATAACTCATCAATCGTTTGCGTGCATGCAGGAAGGATGGTGCTTCAGGAGACTGGCTGCTGGTGCACCTGGGCCTCAACCGGACCCCGAGCTGATCGGCCGCTTCCCTAAGTCGCTCTTCATCAGAGGCTTCACGGAGAAAGCCCGGTGGCGAGGGACGCGGCGGCGTTCATCAGCAACATCCAGCTCGTCAGGAGGTCGGCCAGGACGTGCGTGCTTCACCGGTGACGCGGGACGTGCCCAAGCTGGAGAGCAAGCCGGACGCCGCAAACCGATCGCGTGCTCCGCCTCGCACCACCTCAGACAACCGGCCGCGTGCACCTCCACCAGTCCACCGTCGCACGCTGTCTGCGAGTGCTGGCCTGCGCGCTGCAGTTCCTCTACAGCGGCCAGGCATCCGTGGAGGCGCCCAAGAGCGGGCCGCTCCCAGGCTGTGGTGCCGTCGTCGACCTCGCCGCTACGCGCTCCTTGGTCCAGATGGGGGATTTTCCTCTACCTCCCGCGGCACGGGCGGCCGGCGCCTTCTCCGCGGCATCGGCGCGTCTTCCCAGCGGCCGACGACGTCCTCCTCCTCCAGACCTCCACCTTCAACTCCCGCCGCGCCTCTCCTCCACCTCCGCGCAGCACGGGCGGCCGACGCGAACTCCTCGGCAGCCCCGCGCGGCAGGCCGACGCGTCTCCTCGGCATCCCGGTGGCGTCTTCCTCCACCTTCCCGCGACGCCGCGCGGCACGGTGTGGGACCACACGCGCGGGAGGCTGCGGATTGCGAGCGGTTCGCTCGCGAAAAGTGGCCAGCGGGAGGCGGGGCACTGGGTGGATTAGTTTCTCGGGTGATGGATTGTGTTTTCTCTTTTTTTCATATTTTAGCTAACAAAATAGATTTGTTTAGTCTCTTGAAGTTGTTCTAATTATGAGTGATTTAATGAGTCTAATTATGTCGTAGTGAGACAATGTTGTGTTGTACTAAACATAATTAATAAAGTTTCATGGATTCACCTCGCGATTTTCTATCACAGTTAGTTTTGTAATTAATATATTCAATACTCGATTTTAAAAAGAAGGGTTAAATAAAATATGTGTACTCGTTAAAAGAACTAGGTGACACCCCGCGCGTTGCCGCGGAAATTTTTAAACAAATTTTGAGGTGAAGTGTGAAAATAGAAACACCAAAATGATTATCATGATATTCATTTATAATCAATATCATGTATGAAAGTATGTTAATTTTGTTGAGAGTGAACCATTGTTAAATGATTAATATCATGTATGAAAGTATGTTAATTTTGTTGAGAGTGAACCATTGTTAAATGATTGATTCTACATGTATTTCAACTGCGTGAATTTTATGATGTGCTATATACAAATCGACGAAGAATTTATGATTTGGTAGATGTTGACATGACTTATAAACGAAGACATAAATTTATTGGTAGATGTTGACATGGTAGATGTTGACATGGCGTGTAATGAGTTATGATGTGAGAGAAATCGTTTTGTGGGTACCGATTATATAGTTTATACTATAGACAGATTATTCAGAATTTTGCCGATTTTTTGACCAACTAAACGGAGAAGGTGCAAACAGGTGCAAGGGCAAATGGCAGAATCGGTTCGGTGAAAACACGTACTCCTATTCACAAGTAGATACACGTAATCACAAGGTAACAGTCAAGATTCAAAAACATCACACACAAAGTCCGGGCACCGTCCTCCTGATCAACAACAAGCAAGCCACACTACACTACTGAAGTGGTGAGTACCGACAGAGCACTGCAGCTATATATATGTACGTCTCCGACGAACATCACCCTCATCAGTTGGCGCCAGCGGCGGCGGCGCCAACGCCGGCGCCGCCGTCAGCCACGCCATGCTGGGAGCGGTGAGCCACGGCCTCGGTGAGGTGGTGCACGGCCTTGTCGTAGCTGACGAACCCCATGAACCAGAAGTCGTGGGAGTCGACGGTGACGACGTGCACGTACTTCTCCGGCGGGCTCTGCTTCATCGTCACCGGCTCTACCGCCGCGACCTTGGCCAGCGGGATCACGACCTTGTAGTAGCTCCACGCGGTCTGCCCCGACGGCGCGGCGAAGGAGAGCGGGCGGTCGCTGCAGAATGCCACGTTCATGTTGGTCAGGTAGAGCGTGCCGGCGACGGGGCCCGTCTCCGTCGACAGGTAGCACGCGAAGGCCTTCTTCAGGTGCTCGTCGGGGCCCGAGGAGAAGGTCTGCTTGTACAGCTTCTCGAAGCCGCCCTCCGACAGGGCCTTCGCGCCCAGGCTCAGCTTCCCCATTGCAGCGTTAGACATCGACGGCGCGGTCTTCACTGGAGGATGCATGAACAAATAGATGTCAAATTACCTTATTTTTTCATGTTTAAACTTTTACTACATAGATGAGAAGTCAAAGTTTCAGTTGTCAACTTGGAACTCGAGATGTGAAATACATTTTTTAAAAGTTAGATTACTTAGCTGATGACAAGACAAGTTACAGCTGTCAACTTGGTTGGTTTAACCAGCTATCGGGTAAGAACTTGGTTAAGTCAACAATGAGCGCATCACAACTGACCAAACAAGCCCCACTATAATTTCAAATTTTTTTAGAACAGGTAATTCTGAGATTGATTGAAAGATTTCATTCTAGGTACAGGATGAGTTTGGTACTGTCAAATTGTTTCTAAGATTATAGCTAAAACACTACTGCAGGTAAAGACGATTTACTTGAACTGAACGTGGTGATTAATACAAATTTTTTACTACTTGTACTTGCCCTTTCGATCGTTAAGTACGTGTCACTAATAATGCATGCACAACAATATATAAGTGTCTTGTTCTTCTGGTAGAATCACTAAGACCACAAGACTTGAATCAGTAAAAAACAGAGGATCCTCTGCCCCGAGAGCGGAGCACCTCCTCTGCTCAGGTGACGGTGAAAACAGAGGATGGTCTGCTCTCGCGAACTGATCGGCAGAGCACCCCTGCAGTTATAAAGATCTAAAATTTATATAAGCGTCTCTCAAATTAACAGGTGTCCTGTTTTTGGTAGAACCAATTAACTAACGAGGAAGGAAAAGCAGAGCTGCTGCCGAGGATCAGGATTCAGGAGGAGAAGGGGGGCCTTACGGTTGAACCAGATGTTGGACGCGAGCTCCTCGGCCTTGCGGCTCCAGGTGTTGAAGAAGTCGAGGATGTGCTCCATGGGGCTGTCCCCTTTCCCCCTCTGCTGCTGCGCCGGCGCCGCCACGGGCTCTCCCATGATGACGTACGGCGGCATCTCCTGGTCCCCGCGCGCAGCCGTCCACCGCGCCGCCTCCTGGTTCTCCGGGTGCGCACCGGGCGCCGCCGGCGGGCCCATCTGCCGCGTGCCCCACCGCGCCGCCTCCGGTGGCTGCGCCTGCGGCTGCCCCGCCGCGGAAGGTGCCGCCGGCTGCGGCGCGCCGGCCGGTAGCGCGGCTGCAGCGTCGTGCTTGCCGTCCTTGCCCTCCATGGTCGACGACGGTGACGCGGGAGCTAGCGAGAGGAGCAAATAGTGGGGACGATGTGTGAGGGATAGAGCTCGGTGGAAGTGGTTGGAAAGCGCGAGACGAAGACGACTGCCGGATTCGATCGGTTAATGACGGCGAGGGAGGCTAGGTTTTATACTAGTAGCTGGCTTGGTTGGGGCGGTGTGGCGTGGCGGTGAGGGAGCAGAATTCCGGCACGGAAGGGCGGCGCGGGCGGGCCGGCCGGATCGTTCGTTCCAGACACGGTGCTTCGGGAGCAAGAAGAAGCTTCGAGGCGCGGCACACGTGAGCACTGAGCACGCGGACGCGGCGGTGACACGTGGACACCGGGAGGCTTCACTTAGCCGTGGAGACAACGCGTCAGAGTGATAGTTTATTTTGCGACGACTATTTTGCACTTGATTAGTCTCTTGTGAGTAAAAAAATCGACAAAATGTGTTACTCCGATGAATGATACTCAGCACTGCTTTGACGTTCTCAAATGGGCCTCAAAAGTCAATTCGGTATAAGTAAGGAGGGGCCTTCTGGTCCCGTTTCGACGTCTAAGACCAACTGCACTGGGGCGGGATCGCCTCCTCCAGGACGTTTTTAGCGTCAAAATGCCTACAACCAGCATGTTCGTTTGGTGGTGGCGATGGTGCCGCGTCGATTTGATTTTTCTCGAGAAAAAAAAGTATTGTTACCGATTCTTTGGTAGTCGGTTTGTTCCGAGAGAAAAATCTTGTTGTGCGGCCACCGATAAGCCCAAACGAACAAGGGGCGAACGGTGTCCTAGAGGGAGGACTGTAAAATCACGTCGCTTCCCGTCTCCTTCGTATACGAAGGGGTTCCCGGGGTTATGGGAAAACGTGGGGCCCGCGCACCCCAGCCTCTGCGCGCGTTGTCGCAACCGCCGCCGAGCCGGGAAGAAGGGAGAGAGGGTGGGGACGCCGCGTGCTCGTCGTCGTGGCCTTCCTCGCCTTGCTTTGCCGCCGTCGAGCCGCCGTCGGCCGCCCTACTCCTCCGCGCCGGGAGCTCGCGGGCCTCGCAGCACGCGCCGCCGTCACGCTCCCGCAGCCCGTCCGCCTCCAAGATTCCCTTGCTCCGCGTTGTGGGGGGCACGCCGGATAGAGGGGCCGCGCCCGTCGTCGTCGAAGAAGACACCAGCGCATGGAGAAGGGATAGTGCTCGCCAACCTGCTCTCGTCCTCTGCCTCGCGCCATCCCGCCGTGCAGCCTCGGCGGCTTCACGCACGCTCGCCGTCTCTAGTGGGCTCGAGTGTCTCCGGCGAGAGGTCCACCCAGAACACGCTCCACCACCCGTCGTCAGCGACGCGACGGAAGGAGAGTGTGTGCTCCCCGTGCCAGGTCGGCCACCCGCCCCGTGCCGCCGTCTCCAGGACCGGAAGTCGAACACCCAGGGTCGGTTCCCGTACAACGCGATGGCGACGAGGTCCCCGACGCCGACACGTCGCCCTCGCCGCGTACACCGCCACCCAGCTCCAGAATGGCCCGCTCTCCGGTTTCTCGTGCGCGGAGACGAAGAACCCGGCCCGGGACAGGAACAGGCTCGCGGCTCCCGTCCGCTCGGAGACGAATGTGACCGCTTCCCCCGCGTCGTCCGCGAACTGGGCGTTGAAGTTGACGGACACGCCGTCCGTGTGGCGCCGCTCGTCGAGCTTCTTCGCGTCGGGGGCATCGTCGGGGGGCGTAGCCGGCACCGCGACGGAGAGTGATGGATGGTGCGCGAGCAATGAGGGGAGGCCGCCGGCGCGCGGAGGCCCTCCGCAACCGGCCCGCCGCCGCGCTCCTCCCCCGTGCCCTACTGCCTTCGCCGGCGTCGCAGATCGAGTGAGGGAGCCGGGCCTCGACTCCTCCGTGTTGCGCGCGTTGATCCGGTGGGAAGGGGTCCGGGGAGGGTAAAAAGGATGGGGGATAATGACGTGTGGGTCCCACGCTTGGGTAGTTGAGATGAAGGAGAGATATAAAGGATGATAGATGCGGGAGTAGTAGATATAAAGGAGAGAATCTTGATGATAAAAATGGAATATTCTGTTTTAAAAAAGGAAATGAAGGTATATGAGTGTGGATGGTCTAATAGGGTTGTGTTTAAGAGGGTGAGAGGAGGAAAGAGAAAGCTTTAGTCCGAGTGACAAACGTTGGAGCAATTTTTGCCTGGGTGCTAGCAGGGAGCTCAAATGGGCACCTTGACTAAGGAATAAACAATGAAAAATGCACAGGGGAGAGAGAAAAATACAGAGTAAACCAATAAAAGCGCGAGGTGGGTAGAATGATTCAGACTTGTGTAATTATGATGTGAGTCCTACACGGTGCTAGACTATAATTCACATTGGAGCAAATTATCCAAGTTGACACATTCATGAGTGGGTCCTACCTTAGCAAAGAAAGCCGAACTAAACGTTAAAGTTGCCCTTAGGAGGATTAAACCTAGATTAGTTAAAAAAATAATTACACGAATGACCTCGCGAGATGAATTCTTTAAGTCTAATTAATTCTTCATTACAGATTGGTACTGTAGCATGATGTTGTCTAATCATGTCATATTTAGGTCATTAGATTCGTCTCTAAAATTAAGATAGCGGTTGTGGAATGAGTTTTCTCATTAATCCACATTCCATAAGTGTATTAAATGTGGGTTAATGACAAATCCATTGCATAGCCCCTAGCTCAAATCGCAGGATGAATCTAACGAGCTTATTATACAATGATTAGACAATGTCATGCTACATACAATCTTTAATGACAGATTAATTAAGTTTAATGTATTCGTCTCGTGATTTCCCGACCATCTATATAATTAGTTTTATAATTAGTCTACGTTTATTACCTCTAATACGCTTTGAACTGGGTTTCAAAATTTTCTCCCAAAAATTACCCCGAACTAAATAGGTCATAAAATGCAAAATCATGATTCTATGTTTTCAAATTGCAGATAACAAAATATATTTATACGCAATAATGTAATTGAAATAGACCGATATCTTTAAATTCTATCAAAAAGTAACATTCGTTTAGTATTCTTCGATTGGATTTTGAAAATAACAAAGCTAAATTAACAAACAATAATGCTAGGTGAGAGTTGAGAGGAGACCAGGGGCGTGTTTGATATGGGCCAGAAACAGCCGGCTAGGCCCGCGAGCTGCAAGAGCCCGTGTTTGATATCGTTGCTCCTGTTGGGGAGCCTGGCCGCCGCGGTGCTTCTCACCCTCTCTCTCCTGGCTCTGGCCAAATGCGCCTAGGGTTCGTTCCTCCCCGGCCTGGCTCCCACAGCGCTCGCGCGGGCGAATCTGTGCGGCGCGGGAAGGCTCTGGCGGGCTCGCGCGGGAAGATGGAAACTTCTGCGCGCCTTGCGCGCCATCCCCGTGCTATAAGAACCCCCATTCTCTCTCGCTCAAATCTTCTTCTCCTCCCCACACCCCACTGCCATTGAGTTACCGTCGGAGATGAGGTCGTCGGCTGCCGGCGCGTCGGTGGTGTTCCCCTTCTCGGCTTCTTCTCCGTTCCCCTGGTGGGGATCTGCGGCGTCCAGGCGGCGCGACTCCCTCTGTTGGCGGGCTCCGGCAAGGCGTTCTTCTTCCTTCATCTTCTTCTCTGTGCTGCTGATCTTGGATCGAAGAAGCAGATCCACTACTTCCTCCCCACCTTCGTTCGATTTGAGCACCATATGCACCCCCTCCTGCTCACCGAGGTGAAATCCCAAATGTTTCCCCATCCTCTCTTTCTATTCGTTACTGTTTTGGTTCGATCTGAGTTTTGCTTGTCCTTGTCTACTTACTAGTGCTTAATCATGCTTCAATCTGAGTTTTGCTTGTAAATATTTACTTACTGATGTTTAATCCTGCTTCGAGAGTTTTGTTTGTCGATGTGTGCATACTGATGCCTAATCCTGGTTGTTTTGGTCCATGCTTACTTGTTCTTTGACATGGTACCTGGTATAATACTGCCCTTTTAGTACTGTTGTTGCCTATATGTTGATCTTAATGTTGGTATGTTGGATAATTGGTCGGTGATGACTAGCTGTTGAGCACAGGAAGGCATTTTTTGAATGCAACCGTGTCTTTTTTCCAATTGTAAATGCAAACACTATCATGCAGAGGCCAGCCAGGGTCTACCTAAAATGCTTACACAGTTTTGAATGCATGTAGATGGTTGCAAATTCACAACATGGGATGATGGCTAGGCAAGATGCTGTCATGATAGTTTTGATGGTGTGTTTTGTTGTCAATAGGATCAGAAGGATTAGTGGAGAGGAGGTAGTCCCTTATGGTCCTAGGACTCATGCTGAGAGTCATAGGCAGAGCACACTCCAGATGATGTATAATTACAATGATATTGAATGCATTGCCATGCTTAGGATGAGAAGGGTACCTTTTTTCTTTATGCCAACTAATCAGAAGTAGAGGCCTTGTACCTAAGACAGTTGGATGTTGAAAGTGCATCTAGGCCCCTAAGTGGATTTTGGTGAATTGAATGACAAGACGATTAAAGGACTAATGTTTTTGTCTAAGATTGTGAGCAGGTTTTCTCTATATATTCATGAGCAACCATTGAAGTATTTTAATTATGGATGTATTTTATGGCTCACATTTACAAAGACAAGTATATGGTGCAAGACTTCATGAGGTTATTAAAAGGGAACAAGATGATGAGTGTACACACTATGGTTCTAAAATTGGAAGCTTGCATATCCGTTGTCAATCAAGATCAAGCATTTGAAGCAAGGTTTTTCAAATGAAAGGTTAATTGTGCATGAAGCAAAGTGGAACTCAAAGTGGATTGGATAAGTGATGAAGAGATCAACCGAGATGTCTACGGTGAGGGACTAAGCAATCTCTGGGGCCGTAGCTAAGCCGCCATTAGTGTTTTGCTAAGGTGAAGGTCTAGCGTCCGTGGGGTCTTCAAGTATCATATTCAAACCTTAACCGAGGAAAGCTTTGCGTGTCATCAACTTGTTAAGATTGGCAACATGGAGTGACCATGGATCCAAGTGTGCATTCCTATGCTATATGGAAAGATCCTAAGTCACTAGCTCAAGTATGGACGTGCTCAAGTCAAAGGCTATGATGAAAGCCCTCAAGTGGATATTGTTCAAGTATGGCAAGAATTGAAGTTGTTTGAAGCGTCCCCTCATCGAGAGGTGACTAAATGTGACACAAATACCGGTCCCGGGAGGGCGGTAACACATTTATTACAACGAGGTGGATCGGTCTTTTACATCACGGTGACACGGAGGGCACGGAAGTGCCAACGCTACAAGGAACAACACAAACGCTAACGACCACACTACGATAGCAAAGGCTTCCATAGCCTCCTCGAGTACCACACCATGGAAGCTTTTCGTGGAGGCCCCGGGTACACGAGCACGGTTGGGTGTAGGGCAACGACCTACTCGGCGTCTTCGGGAATGTAATCGGGATCCTCCTGCGAAAAATAGTTAGTAAAGCAAGGGTGAGCACATACGTACTCAAGAAATCCAACCCCACCCACGGAGGGGCTTATAAGCGAGAATCATGCATAGAGTATAACAAGGATCGAGTTAAGGTTCATTTTGCAAACTTACACATGCGGGGGTTCATTTCAAAAAGGTTTTCGCAAACATTTTCATAACCAAAGTGACTCAATTGTTTTAGGAAACCCACCGTAGAACTACCGGACTTCCCGTCCGTCGTAGCCCGAGCACACGACCACACACTTCACCGGAAAACATCCCAAACCCAAACACTAGTTTTTGTGACCACACCGTGACTCGTCCAATACCGTGGACACGGCTATTCGAATAGATTTGACACTGCGGAGGTTGTACATCTTTACCCACAAGTAGGGTACTGTCACACGGACACCTCAGTGCCGGTACGGATCCTATCATAGCCATTACCCACCTTAGCTAACACTACGAGCCACCACGGAAGCACCCAAGGGGTTATCCCACATAACCGGGGCGTACCTCACACGGCGCGTACCCCTACTCCTTGGTCTCCCGCCGCTCACCCGCACACCGAGATGGCAAGTAGTTTAACTAGTGGGATTTATGCTAAGTCGTTGCCACATACAACGGTCGAGTGGTTGTACGATAATTTGGGTCAGGTGAGATGTCACGCAACCCGGTCCTTAACCGACAAGATGGACAACTCCCAACACGCTCAACCACACAGGTACAAGCTCACCCATACTCCTGACACACACGTCCATCCCGTCTACCCAGTTCTTTACTCATTTTCCAAACATACCCCATTTCCATTTTTAAAGCACTCACCTTTTGAAAGCACTCACACATTTTCAAAGCACTCATTCAGGCCAAAACAAGGTTCAATCATAGCAATCAAGGGTGGCTATCCTACCATGTTTTTGCAGTAAAACAATATGCAATTTATAAAACGAGTATAGGTTATATTTATAAAACTAGGACAGAAGCATGCATCAAAGGGTGAGATTGAACTTGCCGTCTTCGAAGTCTTCGGGGAGTGACGGCTCGGCGTTCGGGATCACGGGCTCCCCGCTCGCGTAGTCGGCTCCAAACTCCGGCTCGGGGTACCTTCTTTCGTTTACTTCGTTGGCTATAGCGCACACACGGGCAAGCATGCAATCAATATAAGCACACACAATTTCTCCTACTGAGCTCGAGGAAGGTAATTAAATAAAATAGGGAAATAAATATTATGTAGGGGTTTTGGGTGATGGATGGGTGGTGGTATACTCGGCACGGGTGTGAGGAAGGTTGGGCGCGATTTGGATTAAAATTGTGCATGAAATGTCGGATTAAAGAGGTGTTTAGAGTTAGCTAGGGCTGGTTAGTAATTTAATTTAAAGGGAAAAGGACCTAAATGTAATATATAAACCTAGCGGGGTTTATTTATATTAGCCTAAGGGTGCACTTGTAAAGGAAGGGTTAGTTTGGTAGAATATTTTAAGCTTTAGGGTCTATTTGGAAAAGGGAGAGAGAGAAATAGAGGAGGGGGAGGTAGGGTGGAGGAAAAAAGGGGAAGGGCGGGGGGCCTTTTCGCAAAACCGCCATCCCCTTCCTCCCCATTGGTTCCGAACAAAGGGGAGGGGAGATCGGGGGCGGCCGCCGGCCGGGCTCCGACGATTGCCGGCGCTCCGCAGGCGGATGGCGGCCGGGAACGGGGGAAAAGGGAAGAGGGGGGCGAGGGCTTTCTACTCCCGTGCTCACCTTGGTCGGGGGATGGCTTGAGGAGGTGCTTCCGCGGCAAGGGGCGGCCGGCGGTGGAGGTTGATGGCGGCGGCGCAAAAGGTGGTGTGGCGGTGCAATTGGGTGCTACCGGAAGCTTGCGGTTGGGGTGAGGAGCGGCGAGGGGGAGGGGTGCCGCCTTTTATAGGCCGCGTAGGTCGGTCGGAGGAGGAGATTTTTTTGGCGGGGAGGTCGCGTCGGCGGGCGGCGGCGGGGGCGGCCGGGCCCGATCGCCGGGCGACGGGACGGCTCGGGCGGGGGCGGAGGTCGTCGGCGTGCCGACGGGTCTCTTCAAGCACGTGGCCCGGGGGGATGGGACGGATCGGCCGGGCGCGGCGGTGATAGGCGGCCGGTCGGCTGGCGGCGGTGTATGGCGGAGGCGACGGCTCGGGAGCGGGCGCGTCGGGGCGCCGGGGAAGGGTCTCGTCGCGGGCCGTGCTCGAGCGGTGAGGCGGGGTCGCGCGGCCCGGCCGCGGTGGCGTGTGGAGGCGGCCGTGCCGCCGGCTCGCGTGGGCCGGGGGCGCGCGCAGGGGTCGGCGGCGCCGGGCGCGGGTGTCGGGGGCGCGCGACCCGGCCGCGGGTGGAAGAAGGAGGAGAGGGAAAAAGAAAGGGAGGAAAGAAAAGGAAAGAAGGAAAAGAAGAAAAGGGAAAAGGAAGGAAGAAAAAGAAAAGAAAGGAAAGGAAGGAAAAGAAAAATAGGAAAAGAAAGGAAAAGAAATAGGGAAAAGGTTTAGAAAATTTGGAAAATTGTTAGGGAAATTAGGGGAAGGTTGTGCGGGGTTTTTCGATTTCGGTGTCGGCGTGATTTTCGGGACGGCGGTGATGGCGAGGCGGACCGGCCGGCGGGACCGCGGCGTGCGCGGGGATTCCCGCACGGTGGCCGACCGCGACGCCGGGAAGGCACGCGTGGGTGCCGGCCCGGTGCGGGCGGTGTCGGCGGGATTCGCGGCACGCGCGCCGAGGGTGAGAGAGGGGGACGGTGACCAGGGTTTTGAAAGGGGATAATTGAGCTCAGCTGGACAGTTTTGAAAACACACATGATTTATTAGGTGATTTATTTGGAGCTAAAAACGCGGGCGTTACAAACCTACCCCACTTAAAATGAATCTCGCCCTCGAGATTCGGCTAGGTTTCGAACGGGTGGGAAACTCCTTTAATGCGTCCTCTCGTTCCCACGTGGCTTCTTCCACTCCGTGTCCGCTCCATTGGACTCGCACACCCGTACTTCGACGTCCTCGTCCGCTTGACCACCGTGTCCAAAATCTTGACGGCACCTCCCGGTACCTAAGGTCCGGGCCGTAGATTGATGGTTTCCACCGTACTCGCTTTTCTTCAAGAACCTTCAAACATCCGCGTAGCCGGGAGATGTGAAACACCGGGTGTATATCCGACATTTCTTCGGGTAGCTCCAACCGGTATGCTACCGCTCCGACTCTCTTTTGTACTTTATACGGTCCGATGTACCGAGGGGCCAACTTTCCGTGCACTTGAAATCTCCGAGTCCCTCGGATAGGTGAAACCTTGAGGTAGACGAAATCTCCCGGATTGAAGCTTGCTTCACGCCTCTTCTTGTCTGCGTAGCTCTTCTGTCGGGATTGGGCGGCTCTCAACTTTTCTCGGATATCGGCTACTCGCTCTTCGGCTTCCTTTATAAGTGCGGGCCCAACCAGGGCACGCTCTCCTACTTCTGACCACATCAGGGGTGTCCTACATTTCCTCCCGTATAGTGCTTCGAATGGTGACATTCCCAGACTTGCTTGGTAGCCGTTGTTGTAGGAAAATTCTGCATATGGCAGACTCTGCTCCCAATCTTTGCCATAGGTGAGGACACATGCTCTCAACATGTCTTCCAAAATTTTATTCACCCTTTCGGTCCGTCCGTCCGTCCGCGGGTGGTATGCCGAGCCGAAATCCAGCTTGGTACCCATGGCTTTATGCTGCTTTTCCGAACCTAGAGGTGAACTGGGTCCCTCTATCCGAGACTATTCCGCCGGGTACTCCATGCAGCTTTACTATATTTTCTATGTAGAGTTTTGCCAACTTCTCTCCTCCATAAGTGGTCCGTACGGGTAGAAAGTGAGTGACTTTAGTGAGTCGGTCCACGATCACCCATATGGAGTCATGTCCCTTCTGAGTCCTTGGCAACCCTACTACAAAGTCCATACCTATCTCGTCACATTTCCATACCGGGATTGGTAAAGGCTGCAACAGTCCTGCGGGCTTCTGATGTTCGGCTTTGATCCTCCGACAAGTGCCACGGTGGGCGACGAATCGGGCAATATCCGCTTTCATCCCATTCCACCAATACTTCGTTTTAAGTCCATGTACATCTTGGTGGATCCCGGTGAATAGAGTGTGCCGAGTTGTGTGCCTCATCCATGATGGTCCGTTGGAAATCTCCGCCTTCAGGAACGCATATCCTATTTTTGTACCACAGGGTGCCTTGGTCATCCACTCTGAAGTCAGGGGTCTTGTTCTCTCCGGTATGCTTGCGGATCTTCATCAGATTCTCATCGGTTTCTTGGGCCTTCCGGATCTTCTCCTCTAAGGTAGGCTGAACACTCAGCTGGCGGACATAGCCTTGGGGGACAATGTGCACGTTGAGCCGCGCCATTTCCTCTTGCAACTGGGCACTCTTGGGTGTTGCCTTCTCGTAGGATTTCCGGCTCGGGGCGTTCGCTACTACATCGGCCTTCCCCGGGTGGTAGTGAATCTCTAGGTTATAGTCTTTAACTAACTCTAGCCACCTTCTTTGCCTTAGGTTCGAGTCGGGTTGGGTGAAGATGTATTTTAGACTCTTGTGGTCCGTGTAGATTTCACACTTGTTCCCAATCGATAGTGTCTCCGCATCTTCGGGGCATGCACTACGGCCGCAAACTCCGCATCATGGGTGGGATAATTTTGCTCGTGGGGTTTGAGCCGACGGGAAGCATATGCCACTACTTTCCCATCTTGCATGAGAACACATCCCAACCCTTGTCGGGAAGCGTCGCAATACACGACGAAGTCCCGTTGAATGTCCGGCGGGGGTCGCGACGGGGCCGTGGTCAACCTCTTCTTCAACTCTTGGAAACTTTTCTCGCAGGACTCGGTCCGCTTGAACTTCTTCTCCTTCTTGAGCAACTCGTCATGGGACGGGCAATCTTGGAGAATCCTTCGATAAACCTCCGTAATACCCTCGCTAAACCAAGGAAGCTCCCGATTTCACTCACGTTGGCTCGGTTGTTGCCGGTTGGAGACTCGTTTCAACTTTTCCGGGGTCTACATCTACTCCTGTGTCGCACGAATATGCCCAAGGAAAGATATTTTCTCCAGCCAAAATTCACACTTGCTGAACTTGGCGTACAGCTTGTGTGCCCTCAATTTCCCCAGTACCACTCGAAGATGCTGCTCATGTTCCTCCACACTCTTGGAGTAAACAAGTATGTCGTCAATGAAGACTACGACAAACTTGTCCAGCTCTTCCATAAACACCTTATTCATGAGGTTCATAAAGTATGCTGGTGCATTGGTTAGTCCAAAGGACATCACCGTGAACTCATACTGCCCGTAGCGAGTGACAAAGGCAGTCTTGGGGATGTCACTTTCCCTAATCTTGAGTTGGTGGTACCCTGACCTTAGATCCACCTTCGAGAAATACTTGGCTCCCTTCAGCTGGTCAAACAGGTCATCTATTCTGGGGAGAGGGTACTTGTTTTTGATAGTGACCTCGTTCAGCGAGCGATAGTCCACGCACATCCTCATGCTCTTATCCTTCTTTTCCACGAAAAGCACTGGGGCTCCCCATGGTGATGAGCTTGGTCTGATGAACCCACTTCGCTGGAGTTCTGCTAGCTGCTTCTTCAATTCTGCCAACTCAGGGGCTGCCATCCTATAGGGTCTCTTGGCTATGGGAGAGGTTCCAGGGATAAGGTCGATTACGAACTCTATATCCCTGTCTGGTGGCATTCTAGGGAGTTCTTCGGGGAACACATCTGGGTATTCTCGCACTACTGGGACATCTTCTATGGACTTGGCCTCTATGTTGAAAACCATTATGTCCGGCCTGTGTCCTCGGGTGTGGCAGGTCACTTGTATCCCGTATGGGGTGTACTACTTTATCGGCGCAACTTATGAGGCTATGGTGTTGGCTTAACCGATCCATCCCAAGGATCACATCTATCCCCTTGGACTTCGGTACTACTAGATCTCGCTAGGAACTCTACTCTACCCCACTTAAAATAATCCTTACCGGGGGCATCCCGGTTGACACTTAATGTCACCTCCGGCGTTCGAGTTAATAGGGGTGCTTTTAGTAGTACCGTGGGTATGCTATGCTTTTCCACAAAGCTTGAGGATATGAATGAGTGCGATGCTCCCGAATCGAATAGTATGGTAGCCAAGACCGAGCCGACCGAGAACTCACCGAGCACTACGCCTTGTGCTTCCCGTGCCTCCGCGCATTGATGTGGTTGACCCGGCTCGTCCATACGACCGCCGGGGGCCGCCTCATCCGCCGGTTGCCGTTGTTGTTGCCGTTAAGTTATTGTTGCCGCGCATCGGGGGGGGGGGGGGGGGATGAAGGACCGATACGGCGAAACCGGAGAGGGGGGGAGTGAATGGGAGCCGATAAAAATTCTTCTCGAAGGAGATCGAAACTCCAACAAGATGAACACGGCTTCCAACACACGTCTCCGACTCACTACCAAGGTTGGTCAAGCCCACGTAGCCACCGGAGTGCCACCGGACCTAGGAACCAACACACCACCTTCCGACCCGAGAAACGCAAACGGGGAAAAACCAAGCCTCGAGTCTACAGACCCACACCGGCCGGACCGGTGAGCACCACCGGCCGGACCGGTCCCCGTAGCCCGGTGAAACCGAGCAACTTTCACTAAGTGGCTCTACACCGGGCCGGGGACCGGTGAGACACACGGCGGTCTGGCCGGTGGCGGTGAGCCCGAAAGCCCCCAAGGCACCAAACAGAGCCAACCGACCACCAAACGGACCCAAACTCGAAACAAGCGGCAACACGGGACAACAACGAACACACCAAGACGTTCACCCGAGCAAAAACCCACAAGGGCTTGCACCGGTCGGGACCGGCCAAGAGCACCGGCCGAGCCGTGTAGCTCCGGCGACTCGGGATGAACAAGACTCCGCGGGTCAACTCCCCCAAACCCAAATCTCGATCTCCCGAATCGCTCCACGGACTTGAACAAGACTTTGGGGATATCAAGAACACCTCATGAGGAGTTCATAGCCAAGTTTAATCCCACAAAAACTCGTCCAAAAAGGAGGAATCGAAGAAATCCCGCCGAGAGCACCTCCAACCCAAGAACTCAAGAAACCCCCAAAATCGAGCACCTTTACTCACGGATTTGGGAGGGGAATCACAGCCCAAAGAACCACGAAGGGTTCCCACAAATTTCCCCCATCAAATCCCCAAGAGAAAGGCCCCGAAAACAACCCAAAGAAATCACGGAGAGAGGGCTCCGAAAATCACCACCAAGAACAACCGGGGAAAACACATCCAAACCTTGAGGAACCACGCCGAATCATCTATACATGAAACAAAGGTTCGTACAAGGTCTAGCAAGCCGCCCGATCATCCATCCCTCTCTACAAGATCTCTCCGTGAAGCTCTCTTGCTAGTCCTAAGCTAAACCTAGAGAAAATAGGTGGAAAAATAGGAAAACAAATGAGCTAGGGTTCCAAGAGTTGGCAGCCATCCTCTCACCTCCTGGGTTATATGGAGGCAACCGAATGTCTAAAATGCCCTTCTCTACTAACTAGGGATACAAGCCCCTCAAGGGCGGATTTGGAATTCTTGATGTCTTCACCATCGGACGGATGCCCGGCGACCGCACCCCGCGTAGCCTCGACGCAAGCCATGCGATCCCGACGCGTGTCCTCCGCTTCGAAGATTCCGGACCGCGTCGCCGCACACGGCCGACCGGTGCTCCTCACCGGCCGACCGGGTCCCCACCGCGACCGGTCGACCCACCGGTCGACCGGTCCGGTGCCGCCGCACCTCCGTCTTCGATTCTCCGGTCTTGGCTTTGTGGATCAACCAAGGAACCCGGTGGTTTTCGGGTGAACCACCGGAAACCCCGCGAACTCGGTGTAGCCTCCGCCAATCTCCACTCATGACTTGGCTCCCACGTAGTCCCGGCTCGACCTTGGTTTTGAGGCTCAACCAAGAAACCGTCCACGACTTCATCTTGTCGTTCATGCCACCATGCGGCCCGCACTTGACCCCGCCGGCCACCGGTCCCTCGAACGAAGCCTACTTGTCTTCTCCACACCGGAGGCCTCACCGCGACGACCTTTCGCGCTTGTTCTTCACCCGCACCAACACGAGTCAAGCCGCAACCCCGCACCCGCAATACTTAGCCAAGAATCGCGTCCACACAACGTTGTCAATCACTCATCACACAAGGAAGCGACCATCCACCGGTCCTCGAACCACACATGGTCCTCAATCTCCCCCTTGATGAGTGCATTGACAACACCCACACGAAAGTAACAAGAGAAGAAAAAGAAAAGAAACGAACAAAAAGAAACTCCAACAAGCGATCGAAAGCCAAACAAAGGCAAAGAGCAAGATCACTTGAAGAAGACAAGTCTCGGACCCCTTAGGCAAGGGCAACGGCTCGACACATCCGAGACAAAGCAAAGCTCAAGCAAAGAGCACAAACCACCGAAACAAAGCTCGAAAACTCTCAAAGAGCTCCCCCCGCACACATGCAAGCTCCCCCGAACCAATGCAACTCCCCCCGGACTAATGCATGCAAGACACCACTTGAAAACGGGCGGCCGCAACAAACCCGCCCCCGACCGGTCGGATCGGTCAACACCACCCGGCCGACCGGTGTGCAACATGTGAACAGAGCCAAGACTCACACCGGTCGACCGGTGACCCCGACCGGTCGACCGGTGCTCAACAGAGCCCGTAAATGGCTCGAAACCACCCGAAAACCTTCTAAACACGCCCAAAGACGCTATTTCAAGCTCAAACTTCTCCCCTTGTTGGCAATGCATGAATCAAGCCAAAAATGCAAAACTTTCAACCTAGAGCTTCTCAAATATGCAAAATTCAACAAAGAATGCTACACATGTCCAAATGAGCAAGTTAGGTACTCTACGGCTTCGTATCGATCTCAACTACATGATCACCAAGTTTCACAACCATTGGACGAAGCTAAGAAGAATTTTGGCAATTTTGCGAAAACTTGCCTCTCATGAGCAAAGTCCTAAACATGATCAAAGCATATCAAAATGGCAAAGCCACACAAACTTCATGCTAGGACAGCTATTCTAACCATAAGACCATCACAAACACCCACAAGCACCTCATGTCATGTCAAAGCCACCGAGCCATGTGCCTACTTCTATATATGAGACTTCTCATTGGTAGGCATCATGCAACGGTTTAGCACCCAAAGCAAATTAAATTCAGCACAAATGACATGGGAGCAAATTTTCCAAGCATTTTTCATTTCATTTTCAGATTTGTAAATGGTACATGAAATGTCTTTGCGACAAAAAGGAACTTATGCTCCTCCACAAGATAAGTCAAGAGGGCTAAACATTCATGATGGCAAATGAGCCTTTGGCCCCATATGATCAATAAACTAGCTATCCAACCACAAATTAAGCATAGCAAGGCCACAAAAACATGTCTAGAGCATGTAAAGGCATTTACACATGAGAGAGCATACATGTGACATTTTTCAAAAGCATAGCTATCAACCATGGATTATTCATCAAGATCATCAAGAGCTAAGCCAAACTAACCATAGCATACCAAACAAGCTCACAAAGACATATATCTCATTCCATGGTGAACAATGTATATGAGAGAAGCTTTTCCTAAACAATGCATATGATACAAAATGCATGCAATCTAAGATACAAGAATGCCTATACATCATGTTACATATGCCATGCCAAATGCAAGAAATGCACAAAGGAAAGCTATACATATGCTACAAACCGGCTCCTCAAGGGGAGGCAAAACGGGCTCGACACCACCGCAAAAGACAGCTCCCACACACCCAACTCAAGAAATCAAACACACACCAAGTTCTCCCCGCAAACGAGTGAAAGTTGCTTGATCTAGGGGTTTGGTGAAAATATCGGCTAGTTGGTCATGTGTGGGTACATGGATCAAAGCTATCTTTCCTTTCTCGACGTTGTCTCTCGTAAAATGATACCTCACTTCTATGTGCTTGGTTTTGGAATGGAGCACCGGGTTCTTTGCAACGCTTATGGCATCGGTGCTATCACATTGAAGTGGGACATGGGTATACTCCTCACCAAAGTCACTCATGGTGTAGGTGATCCAAAGGAGCCGAGAGCAACAACTAGCAGGCAACATACTCGGCCTCGGTCGTGGATTGAGCAACACTCGACCGTTTACGGGAAGACCAAGACACCAACGAAGAACCCAAAACCGGCAAGTCCCGGAAGTGGACTTCCTATCCAACCGACACCCGCAAAATCCGCGTCCGAAAACCATGAAGCGCCAAAGAAGAGGACGCGGAGTACCAAAGGCCGAAGTCGGGAGTGTGACGCAAGTACCCGAAAATTCGCTTCACCGCTTGCCGATGCGAAGTCCTCGGAGACGCTTGAAAACGAGCGCACGGACACACCGAGAACTCGTATGTCCGCCTCGTCGCCGTCGGGTAGAGGAGTGACCCAATCATGCTCCGGTACTCCTTCCGGTCCACATGTTCACCTTCCTCATCCGCATCAAGAGCCGTAGTCGTACTCATCGGCGTCGTCATAGCTTTGGAGTCCTCCATCTTGAACTTCCTCACAATGTCCTTGGTGTACTTAGCTCCGGTGCACAAATGTTCCTTCCTTTGATTGCTTGATTTGTATCCCGAGAAAGAACCGCAACTCACCCATCATGCTCATCTCGAACTCCCCGCTCATATCATCTCGCAAACCTCGCAACAAGAGAGTTAGACGAGCCACCAAAGACAATATCATCCACGTACACCCGCACAATCGGGATATCTCCGCCCCGCCTCTCGCAAAAACAAGGTCCGATCGACCTTCCCCATCTCAAAACCTCTCTCAAACAAGAACCCCCTCAACCTCGCCATACCAAGCTCTAGGCGCCCGTTTCAACCCATACAAAGCGCCTTCCTCAACTTGTACACCCGGTGGGGGTACTTCTCACTCTCAAACCCCGTGAGGTCGCCTCACATACACTTCTTCCTCCAACACTCCATTCGTAGAAAGCACTCTTCACATCCATTTGGTGCAACTTGAACCCTTTAGCCACGAGAAAAGGCTAGAAGGATCCTAATCGCCTCCAAACGGGCTACGGGAGCAAAGGTCTCCTCGTAGTCAATCCCCTCCTTCGACCGAACCCTTGGGCAACAAGTCTCGACTTGTTCCTCACAACCTCACCCTTCTCTCCCTCTTTGTTTTTCCACACCCACTTGGTACCAATCGGCTTACACCCCGGGGGAGGGTCAACCAATTCCCACACCGATTCCTCTCAAAGTTCTCCAACTCCTCATGCATCGAGTTAACCCAATTGTGATCGATAGTGCGTGTCCAATGTCTTTGGGCTCGAAAGAAGCAACAAATGCAAAGCATGAGCAAAATGGGAATTGTTTCGAACCCTCGACCGTGTAGTGCGTTCATTCATGTCGCCGATGATCCTCGAAGCTGGGTGATCCACTTGAACTCGCCGGGGAGGTTCTCGCCTCGAAGCTACCTCCCCCTCAACATCGCCTTCTCCTCGTTCTTGATTTGTCGTCGTAGGTGTAGCAGAAGGTCCATCCATCATCGTAGTCGAAGTAGTGGGTACATGTTCAGCGGGGGGCACCGCACCTCCATCCTCATCATCTCCATGTTCATGCTCCTCCTCCTGAAAGATCTCCTCGCCAAGCTCATCATCACCTGCACACTCAAAGACAAGCCGACTACGTGGCTCGTCTCGTCGAAGGTTACCTCGCAAGTCTCCACGATTTGGTTAGTTTCAAGATTGAGCACACGATATGCTCTAGAATGAGATGCATAACCAAAGAAAATGCCATCGACAGACCTAGCCTCAAACTTATCCAACTTCCTCGCCTTTCTTCGAATGAAACACTTGCAACCAAAGACATGGAAGTGACTCACCTTGGGTGTGCGGCCATGCATCAACTCATAGCATGTCTTCTTCTTGTGCACTCGAGGTATATCCGTTCGACACATAGCACGCGGTGTTCACCGCCTCCCCCAATACCTCCTCGAGTCCTATGCTCATCAAGCATCGTCCGAGCCATCTCGCACAAGGTCCCGTTCTTTCTTTCCACAACACCATTCTCGGGGAGGCGTATACGGACTCGAAAACGCGGTGCTCAAGACCCAAGTCATGACAAAAGGCTTCAAAACGAGAGTTCCCGAATTCCGAGCCATTATCACTACGGATAGCTCGTATGGCATCTCCGTGCCTCTCGTTCCTCAACCTCAAGACTAGATCTCGAACAAAACCAAACGTCTCCCCCTTATCCTCCCAGAAAGAACACCCACGCATACCGAGAATAGTCGTCCACCACAACAAGGACATACCACTTCCCACCCGCAGATCGCACACGAGCTGGGCCAACAAGGTCCATATGGAGCGAGCTCGCATGGACGCTCGCTCATCACATCGGTGAGAGGCGGGTGAGAAGAGGCCACCATCTTGGCATGCCTACACGGAGCACAAACCAACTCTTTCTCAAGCCTCAACCGTGGCAATCCTCGGACCAAATTGAGTTTACTCAAGCGTGACAAAAGGTCAAAGCTCAAGTGACCCAACTTCCTATGCCACTTCCACAACTCACTCGAAGAACCACCAAGAAACAACGCTCCACACCCGAAGACCGAGAAAAATCAGCACGAAACACCCGACCCTCGGGAACGACCATACGGACAAGGTCCCCTCGAGAGTCCACAATCCGAGAACCACCAGGCCGAAACAACACCTCAAAACCCTCATCCAACAACTGAGACACAGAAAGCAAATTGTATCCCAGCGATTGAACAAGAGCGACTCGCCTCAGAGTGATCTTGTCACTCACTTTTATCTCACCTTCTGAAAGCACACGCCCACGCCCATTGTCCCCAAAGGTGATGTACCTCTTCGTCACCACCGGGACGAGACTTGAGAACCACCCCCCGTCTCCGGTCATATGCCTCGAACAACCGGAGTCAATCAACCAAATGTTCTTCAAGTCTCCCACCTCGCACATCAAAAATAGGCACGTGAGCGAACAAACGACTCAAAGATCGGGGTTAGAACCAAAAGAGGAAAACCAAAGTGCCGAGCCATTTGCTCGAAAGTGGGGTTAGCACCAACCAAAGCATCTCTCCTACCAAAGCTACCTCCACGAACACCACCACGGTAACCACCCCGAGGGAACCACCCCTCTCGCCCGGAGGAGGACCAAAACCACGCAAGAAAGCCCGTGGAACGTCCTTCCTCTCCAACACACCGCCACGACTCCTCCAATCCCCGTATTGAGCACGAGGAGGAGAACGCCTAGCAACCGACCACCCGCACCCTTTCCACCCCAACCACCGTAACCACGACCACCGTAAACCACCCTCGCACCCCGTACGCGCTCGAAACCCGAACATCCGTCTCGTCTGTGCCCGCACCGGTCCGACCGGTGCTCCACACCCCGTCCGACCGGTGTGGTCCGGGCAGAAAGCACCTCCCCGCAACCTTCTTCTCTCCCCAAGCCCGAACCGTCCTCACAATCGCTTTGCCCCCGGGCATCCGCATACGAGGCTCAAGTACACCATCGGAAGGGTGGTACTTGTCCTTGTTTGCCCACTCCTTCTCCATTCTCTCCTCTCGCTTCCTCTTGAAGCAAAACTCCTCCTTATGGCCATCTCTCCCACAATAGCCACAATGGAACCTCACAAGCTTAGGCTTCGGCTTGGGATGTGGTCGTTCACTTGGTTTCTCTCCACTCAAACCCTCCACCGGTTTCTCACCACTAGCCTTCTCACTTTCCTTCCCAAAGAACACTTTCCCCCGAAGTGCTCACAAACTTGATAGGCTTTTGTAGGTCATTTGTGGGTGTAGAAAACACGGGTGGAGCCGGGGTTGTGTCTAGTCGGTTCCTTAGATGGTTAGGTTTTGGTGGGAAATCATTCTTGTGGTGGGTTTTTGGTGGCTCCGGATATTCTCTCCACTTCCCTCACCAACCTTGTTTGCCCCAAGCCCCTCACCATCTTGCCTCTTAAAGGCCTCGATCATCATCCTCAACTGAGGCTCGTGACCGGACAACCAACCCATCAACTTCCTCAAATCATCATTCTCATCCTGCAAACGATCAACATAATGTGCAAGCTCCAAATTTTTCAATGCATGCATTTCACAGGTAGAGCAAGATGTAGGCATGGGTTCCTTCAATTTAGCCTCGAGCGAACTAGTGTAAGCATGCATCTCATCAATTTTAGCATGCAAAACAAGGCAAGAAGTGCAAGCACCTAGCAAAGCAGGTCTAGACTTAAGCTCGCCCACTTCAACCCTAAGCACATCTAGTTCCTCACACTTGGAGGCATGCTTCTCCTTAAACAAAGCAAGATCAGCAAGGAATATGGAGCAATCAAGACAATCATTCTCATCGAGACAACAAGGCTAGCCTTAAGCGAATCAATCTCAAGCTTGCTATCAAGCACCCGTGTCTCTAGCTCACCCACTCTAGTCCTAGCATCCTCGAGTGAAGCCCTAAGCTCTTTCCTCATTTTCTTGGCCTCTCTAAGCATGTCATCACGGTTATCAAGCAAAGAGCCAAGCCTCTCATTCTCCCGGCGCAAGAAGGGAAGTTCATCACGCACCTCGTCGTCGGACTCGGAGTCCGAGTCGCTCCGTGTACTCTTCTTGCCGCCGAGCTCGGCGCCATGGTGCGAAGCCATCTCTCGCGGCGGCTCGGCCCCGCTCGTGTTCTTGGACGACTTCTTGCTCTTGCGGCGATCTCCCTCGTCTTCGCCGCCGCTCGAGCTCGAGGTGGAGTACGCGGAACTGGAGTCGACGTCGCTCGCTCCAACCATCGCTCGGGCCTTGCCTCGGCCCTCCTTCTTCCTCGACCGCCGCTCGTCCTTGTACTTGTTCTTGTGCTTGCTCTTGTGGTCACGCCTCGAACGGTACTTGCCATCGTTCATCCTCGGCTTGTGCTTGTAGCCGTCCTTGTTCTCGGCCTTCTCCGGCGGGCGGTCGGCGACGAAGTGTCCCGCTTGCCGCACCGGAAGCAAGTCCTCGTGTTCCTCCTCATGTTCACGCGGTTCTCGTGCGGCCTCTCGAACCGCCTCGTCAACGGCGCCGCCCGTCCTCTCCAAGGTCATCAAACTCCTCATCCGGCATAGACATCAAAGAGGAAAACGAGAACATCCCGGTGGATGGGTTAGAGTTAGTCTTTGCTTTGGAACCACCAACGAGGGCAAGACTATGGGAATCCGGCCGGTCCCTCGAGCTTGGCGGTCATGCCCCTATCCACCTCGCCCGACTTGAGCTTCGAGAACGGCTCGTTCACCGTCGAGTGTCATACTTCTCCGACTCCACAATGGCCTCGAACTTTCCGCCCCATATCGTACGATCCAAAGAGTGTAAGAGCTTGACCGCTCTATCATGATCATCGTACGGGAGCACGTCCACATTGGCCCTCATGTTGTTCACCACCACCGTGAACCTCTCGAAACAAGGCATCGATGGACTCACCGGGGAGATGAGTGAAGTTCTCGTACTCTCTCCGTAAGTCGCATACATCCGTGCCTCGAACCCGGGCGTTCCCAACATGAGCCTCCTTCAACACCGCCCAAATCCTACAAGCCAAGTGCTCGGTGTGCACCCGATCGAACTCGGGCCGACACAAAGCACGAAACAAGTAGTCGACCGCCTTATTGTTGGCGTCGAAGCCGTCCCTCGATCCCGGAGCGAGGAAATCAACCGGCCGGACATAGCTTGTGTCCACCGTGACATCCCAAAGGATCCGACCCTTTCCGCGGAGAAAAGCACCCATCCGCTTGCTCCACATCCGGTAGTTCTTGCCATCGAAGTGTGGAGGACCCGAACCCCGTTCTCGGTACGCCATCCTTGGATCTTAGACCGGTTAGAGTCAACAAAGACCCGAACCGGCTCGATACCACTTGAAGGACCGATACGGTGAACCGAGAGAGGGGGGGGAGTGAATGGGAGCCGATAAAAATTCTTCTCGAAGGAGATCGAAACTCCAACAAGATGAACACGGCTTCCAACACACGTCTCCGACTCACTACCAAGGTTGGTCAAGCCCACGTAGCCACCGGAGTGCCACCGGACCTAGGAACCAACACACCACCTTCCGACCCGAGAAACGCAACGGAAAAACCAAGCCTCGAGTCTACGGACCCACACCGGCCGACCGGGTGAGCACCACCGGCCGACCGGTCCCCGCCGGTGAACCGAGCAACTTTCACTAAGTGGCTCTACACCGGTCGGACCGGTGAGACACACCGGTCGACCGGTGGCACCGAAAGCCCCCAAGGCACCAAACAGCCAACCGACCACCAAACGGACCCAAACTCGAAACAAGAAGCAACACGGGACAACAACGAACACACCAAGACGTTCACCCGAGCAAAAACCCACAAGGGCTTGCACCGGTCGACCGGTCAAGAGCACCGGTCGACCGTGTAGCTCGGGCGACTCGGGATGAACAAAGACCCGCGGTCAACTCCCCCAAACCCAAATCTCGATCTCCCGAATCGCTCCACGGACTTGAACAAGACTTTGGGGATATCAAGAACACCTCATGAGGAGTTCATAGCCAAGTTTAATCCCACAAAAACTCGTCCAAAAAGGAGGAATCGAAGAAATCCCGCCGAGAGCACCTCCAACCCAAGAACTCAAGAAACCCCCAAAATCGAGCACCTTTACTCACGGATTTGGGAGGGGAATCACAGCCCAAAGAACCACGAAGGGTTCCCACAAATTTCCCCCATCAAATCCCCAAGAGAAAGGCCCCGAAAACAACCCAAAGAAATCACCGAGAGAGGGCTCCGAAAATCACCACCAAGAACAACCGGGGAAAACACATCCAAACCTTGAGGAACCACGCCGAATCATCTATACATGAAACAAAGGTTCGTACAAGGTCTAGCAAGCCGCCCGATCATCCATCCCTCTCTACAAGATCTCTCCGTGAAGCTCTCTTGCTAGTCCTAAGCTAAACCTAGAGAAAATAGGTGGAAAAATAGGAAAACAAATGAGCTAGGGTTCCAAGAGTTGGCAGCCATCCTCTCACCTCCCGGGTTATATGGAGGCAACCGAATGTCTAAAATGCCCTTCTCTACTAACTAGGGATACAAGCCCCTCAAGGGCGGATTTGGAATTCTTGATGTCTTCACCATCGGACGGATGCCCGGCGACCGCACCCCGCGTAGCCTCGACGCAAGCCATGCGATCCCGACGCGTGTCCTCCGCTTCGAAGATTCCGGACCGCGCTCGTCGCACACCGGCCGACCGGTGCTCCTCACCGGCCGACCGGTCCCCACCGGTCGGGACCGGCCGACCCACCGGCCGACCGGTCCGTGCCGCCGCACCTCCGTCTTCGATTCTCCGGTCTTGGCTTTGTGGATCAACCAAGGAACCCAAGTGGTTTTCTCGGTGAACCACCGAAACCCCGCGAACTCGGTGTAGCCTCCGCCAATCTCCACTCATGACTTGGCTCCCACGTAGTCCCGGCTCGACCTTGGTTTTGAGGCTCAACCAAGAAACCGTCCACGACTTCATCTTGTCGTTCATGCCACCATGCGGCCCGCACTTGACCCCCGCCGGCCACCGGTCCCTCGAACGAAGCCTACTTGTCTTCTCCACACCCGGAGGCCTCACCGCGACGACCTTTCGCGCTTGTTCTTCACCCGCACCAACACGAGTCAAGCCGCAACCCGCACCCGCAATACTTAGCCAAGAATCGCTCCACACAACGTTGTCAATCACTCATCACACAAGGAAGCGACCATCCACCGGTCCTCGAACCACACATGGTCCTCAATCTAAGCATGCGGTTGGCTCCGGTACACTAGTGGCCTTGGCCCGTTCACCGAGTTGGAGTAGGTGGTGGTGGTTGGCTTTTTGGCATACGGGAAGGTTGGCGATGAAGTGTCCGGTTTCTCGGTAGTTGAAACACACTCGGGAGCTATTGTTGTTGTTGGCAAGTGATCCGGGCCGGTGTTGTTCCGTGGGGGCTTCATGGCACTCGGGTTGTTGTAGGGCTTGAACTCGGGTTATGGGGGCTTGCGAGCTCGTGGCTTGGGATTGGGTTCTGCATCGCATGGGAGCTTGGAACCCGGACATGGGGTGTCCAAAGTTTCTCGGCCTCCGGGACCGCTCTTGCCGCTTGGCCTTGTGCTCCATAAACTCGCGCTTGTTTTCCTTCTTCTCTTCGGCCCTCGCTCTTTCGTGAGTATTGCCATGTTCATGAGGGGTCGGCGAAGGGGTCCTAAGTTCGAGTCGGCCCCTTCTTGAACATTTCCTCGCTTCTTGGAATCTTTGTCCACTTCCTCGGGGGCATAGCGAGCCGCCTCTATGAACCGGTACGTGTACTCCTCCACGTACATGTTACCTTGGCGGAGTTCACGGAACTCGTCTGCCTTCCGCTTCGGGGTGGCTTCTGGGATGTGGTAGCGGCGGAACTCCTCCACGAATTCATCCCGGTGTGATGGCGGAGGGATCCTTGGTCGTAGCGCAATAGTTTTCCCACCAGGCTAGGGCTGTCCGTGAGCCGGTGAGCTGCCAGGAGAACCTTGTCGCGGTCCTCACAGTTGAAGGGCTCTAGCTCCCTCAGAATGGCTCTCGGCCGGCCGTCATGTGACACCCTAAAATTCCATCACTGAAATCACTTAGCAACTTAAAATGTCTTAAGGATTTAAGGAGATTAAAATGCTAAATAAAATTGAGCTCTAAAAATATTAAAGATAATATAATAAAGTTAGAAACAACAAGTGTATGTGCATCATCATTTGGCTTGCATGGTTTTGGTTGCTTGAGTAGTCTCTAAAAAGTCTATAAAATATTTGAGAAAAGTTTGCAAAAGTTTGATTTGAATTTGAATTGAAATTTGATTTGAAAATGAGGTTTGAAAAAGAAAAAAAACAAAAGAACCAAAGACCCTTACCTTTTTGGCCTGTGCGGCCCAGCCCGACCCCCTGCCGGCCCACTGCCCTTCCCCCTTCTCTTTTCTTTTTGCAGCGGCGCCGACAGGTGGGCCCCACCTGTCAGCCTCCATCCCTCCCCTTCCTTTTCTTCTTCCTCGCGCCCGCGCCGGCCGCCGCCGCATGCCGCTGATTCCGCCACGCCCCGCCCTCTCCCCTTCCTTTCCCTACAC
Organism: Cenchrus americanus; assembly: GCA_947561735.1. NCBI lineage: Eukaryota > Viridiplantae > Streptophyta > Magnoliopsida > Poales > Poaceae > Cenchrus > Cenchrus americanus. Next base: position 36,437,870 of record OX387242.1, on the reverse strand, counting down.
TGCGAGCATGCCAATTAAGGCAATTACTCTTCCCCTAAACCCCACGGCCGTTTCCCTTTCTAACTTTAAGCCCGGACGGCCCGCCGGCCATCAATGGCAACCCGCCGCCGCCTCAGCCCCTAGCCGCTTCGTCTCCCATCCTCGTGCCCTATATAAGCTCGCACACGCGCTCCTTGGCTTCCCTTTCGCCTCTGCTGCACACACGCGCCCGAACCAAGCTCAATTTCTCCAGCGCCGCCGCTTTGCTTTCCGCCGCCGCCGTTGTCTCGTCGCCGCCGGTGAAGGGCTTGGTCTCCCACCCGTTTCTCGGATCAATAGGTTCGCGAGGGGACTTGACATGCTCGTGCGCCCGCGGCCCGCGCCCCCGACGCCCCCCGGCGGCGCGCCGCGCCCGTGCTCGCCGGGAGCGCCGCCCCGAGCCGCCGTCGTCACCAAGTCGCCCCGCCGCCGCCTCTTTTCCACTCTTCGGCCCGTCTTCATCGCTCGCGCGTGGTAAGCAAAACCCCCCGCCCACCCCCCCTCCTATCGCGCCCGGCCGCCTCCCCCCGCGAGCTCACCCGGAGTGACCGCGCCGCCCCCTTACGGTGCCGGCCGCCGTGAGGCCCAATCGTGCTCGTAGAGCCCGCTATCGTGTGCGCAAGCGTCTCCGCATCGTTTTGCCCTAACACGTGGTCGAAGAAACGGCCGGGAACGCCGGCCCGCAGCTCACGCCGGCGAGCTCCGCCGCCGCGCGCCGCCGCCCTCCGGCGTCGTCGCCGCCGCCCGCCGCATGCTTTCGCCCGCAGCCGTTAGATCGTGAGCAAACCGCCGAGATCACGTACCCCTTCGTTAAGTGGCCGGTCCACGGTGAACCCATGGACCGCGCCCACGGCCGGGTCCATGGTGCACCCATGCGCCATCCGCCGTTGGATCTCGATCCACGGTGCGGAGTGGCGATTTGATTAAGAGTCCCCGGATTTTCAAATGTTCACAAGCCGGTCCTTCCACCTTTGGAAATAATTACGTATAGGTCCCGATTCTTGCAAACTAGCCCCTGTCTACCCTGTTTAATTCTGTTTTAAGCCCTTTTCACTTCTTTTTGCACATAAACCCTCTGATTTAATTTATAAAAATGTTTTGGCCCCTGAATTTATTCATAAACAACCCTGTAAACATAGTTTTCTTGCAAATAGGCCCCTGAAAACTGTTTTAACCATATCTTTCCCATTTTAACTCCGTTTTTAGCGTTCTATATACCGAAATGATCGTCTCGACGAGTAGAATCTTTTAAACAGTAAATTTACCAGTTTTATTACTGTTTGGGGTACTGTTTTGTTTATTGATTGTTATCCATGTTTGACTCGTAGATATCGTGCTCGTTTCGTCCGAGCTCCCCGTCGGAAGTGATCCGAAGAACCCGCCTTTGAAGAGGAATTCACCCAGCCTTGTAGAGGAAGGCAAGTGGATTTCCCCCTCTGCATAATCTTTTTGAACCTATGACACTGCATGCTAAACAATGTTTACTATTCCTGTCGAAATGCATAAATCTGATGGGCAAACACCTAGCTAAGGACTTGACTAGATGCTTTACCACTTTACCTTGATCAACCCTGTTTAAACAAATGTTTGGGGTAGATAAATGCTTAGCTTGCTCAACATAAGTTTGGTTATGCTTTGTTTATGTTATACATCTCGGCTTTGGTTATGTATATGCTTGTGCTTTAACAAGATAACTTGATGTAATCGGAACATGGAGAACCACCCAAGATAACAAGACAACCACGGTCCACATGGCTCGGCTTAGCCAATTAATTAGGAGAGTGGGGTAGCCGATAGCTCTTTTCCGAGAGGGGCACAGGGGGCCGGAGTTGAAGGGGTATAGCCGGTCCTTTTGGGGTAGCGACCTTGGCTAAGGTGTTGACCACTAGGGAGGGTTATGGCTCGCTCCGCCGCCGACTTGTTGCGGGGGCCGTTGGTTTCTCTTCTTTCCTTTGTAAAGGCTTCGTAGTGGACCCCTAGCCACTCACCTTGGAAGTGTTTAAGGGTCCGGCTAACCCGGCAAGATGGGGAACACGAACCGTGGGTAAAGTGTACAACCTCTCGCAGAGTGTAAACCGATCGATCGGCCGTGCTCACGGTCACGAGCGGCTTGGACCCTCACATGAGTAATAAACTTGAAGATTAATGTAAATCGTGGGTTGGAGGTTTGGTTTGAGGTTTCTTTTAAAGGTTAAGTGGGTTGGTATACACTTACACCTAGTAACTAGGTGCTTGCTAATAAAACTTGACCAACTTATAAAATGCTTACCGCCGTGAACCATAGCCTATCCTTGGTAGCCTTGCATTTTCCCCCACTTGCCGAGCTCCAACCATAAGTGTGCTCACCCTTGCTTACCGCCGTTCGAGGAGAACGTCGGGAGGCGAGGACGAGTACCGGAGTGATTTCGAGGAGTTCTAGGCATGCGGATCCCCCGGTCATCATGCCTCGTGGATGTCGCCGATGGAGTTGCTCGTCGTCGTTTAGTTATCGTTTTGTTTGGACCTTCGAGTCCACCCTCATGGATGTAATAAAGGATGTTATACCGGTTTAAACTCTTGTACATTTTATTACGGCAATGGTATTACTCTCGTTTTGTCTATCATGTGTGTGTAAATGATCCCGGCGCACATATGAGATGCATTCGGTTTTGCTTGTAAAATCGGGTGTGACACGTCAAAGCATCCAAAGGATTCACCGACCCGCCAAAGGTGGGCGGCTTCGTCCCGAGGAACTCTATTAGCTTCTCGTTCATGCCCAAAACTTAGGGTCTTGGGCAGTTGACGGCGTTGAAAATGGCCTCCATCGGGGCAGTCTCGGTTGTCCAAGACTTGTGCCAAGTCAATGGGGGGGGGGGGGTGGCGGCGGCGGGGACCACGTTCTCTCCCCCATCTTCGTCTTGGTTAACTTCCCGGTCGTGAATACGCTCCCTCCGATCGGTTTGCGATCCTTCGCCGTCCGATCGGTCGGGGCCTTGGTGGGTCCGGACCGGCGCCCGGAAACCATCCGTAAAGATGCAGGTTTTCTAAGAGATCTAGCTTTTATGTGATGTTTAAGTGGATTATATCGGATTTCTTTTTTGAAAAGGTAGGGTCTACTCCCGCCGACAAGCACACAACAAGCACATAGCAAACAAGCAAGCACGGACAAGTTTTTATTACAAACCGGCGAGGAGGATACATCCCGACTACGCGGACACACTACACGACTAAGGGTGCGACTTGGACCAAGACGGCTTCATTCCCCGGGTCGGGGTCACCGGGGTATGCTACTCGCGAGGAGAGCCATCTTCGGGTCGAGTGCTCTTCCGCGGGAATGAGCAGCTCGTCATCATTCTCGCCCTCGGGGTTTCCATTTTCCCGGGGCCGTGTTGCGGCTTCGGCGGTCGTTGTTGGGGGTTCGGTGACCGCCGTAGTGGCCGGCGGGACTTCGATAGTTCCTCCCCCATCCTACAAGGGGTGTTCCCGGCAGACTTGAGCTTCTCCAATGGCCGGAACGGGTGTTCCGCCGTTGGTCCATTCTTGCATGCGTTGGTCCCCGGATTCGCCCGAGGCTTTCCGGGCACCCGCTTCACCGCTATGGCGGTCGCGGTCCTTGCTTCGGCCTTGAGCCACTCGGACTTGGTGCATCCTTACCGTGACTTCGCCTTGCTCGGCCCGACCGATTTGTTCCCTCAAGTGCTTGGCTTGGTCATTGAAGAGCTTATCTAGGGAGACAAGGTAGGCGACTACGTGGTACAGCAGGTCTTCTTGGTGGCGACGTCGTTCCAGGTTTCTCATGCGGGCCTGCCAAACTGGGGTTCTGATGGCGGGAGGAAAGTACCTCATTGGTGTGGGGACGAGGTGTTCCTCGTAGATCCGGCACAGGTAGCGGAGGGCTTTTCTGAGGGCCAAAGGATAGGTGTCTCGGTGTCGAAACCCTGTGGCGGTTACGCGCCACGGCTCAATGTTGGTGTGGCGGTTGCTTCTAGCGACGGAGAGGACCACCCTACAGCGAAGAGTGCCGAGTTGCTCGTACTCTCTCGCCGTAGCACCTAGGGCGCTCGGTGATACCGAGGCGCTCCGGGGAGTTGATAAGAAGGCGAGCAAAACCAGGCTCCTCCCCGGCACACGCCTTGGGTCCATCCATCTTCCGCCATCCGAAAACGAAGGTAGAGTTGAACAAAGTTGTGGTGGGGTACAAGAGGTGGATAACTTTATTCGGGAACAAAGTTGGGGTACACTCTTCGGGGTACACTTATTGGTACTAGGACACAATTCTAGCCTAAACATCCTAGTCTTATCTTTATGGTGATTCTTCCTCTAGCCGGATGCGCGCGCTTCTTTAGCGGGAGGTCTTGCTCCGCATCTCGTCCTCGGTCCGGGTCCCTTTGTCCCGTTGAGTTTCTTCGGGTTCATCTTCCTCTACTCCCACCTCTTCCTCTCTCGCTTCTACACTCCTTTAGTTCATCCCATAGGGCTTTATTGGCTAATAGAGTGCGTTCCCTTTCCCTAAGATAATCTTGCTTTGTGTTGTGTAGTTCAACTTCGGCCATGGTTGTCTTTATCCTTTCCGGCTCTACCCTTTGTTCCACTCTTTCCGCTCCGTCAACTGTTGCTTCGGGCTTGCCGGGCTTGCTCCCCGGTAGAGGTGGTCTAGGCCATTGAGGTAGATGGATAGGTGGGAAACTGCCTCTTCTAGATCTTTTTCTTCTCGTTCTAGTCCTCTCATGCGATCAATCCACGAGCGTCCTCTTCCTCTCGGAGGGTGGAAAGAATCCCATTGGAGTCCTTCGAGGTGCCGCTTATAAACCACTCGTAGCCGCCGCAGTGGCCTTCCGAGCAGCCCTTGGGGTAGGTGTCGGCGAACCGAAATCCAGGTGGCGGAGACGAACCAAGGTTCTATGTCGGGGTAGAGCGTGCTTCTTCCCACGAAGATCGCCAGCCTTACACCGAACGGTGCCGTAGCGTTCGTACTCCCGATAGACGAACTCGCCGGATCCCTTACTCCGACGTGCTCTAAGCCGAGTAGCAACAAAGTTAGGGAGGCCGAGCCGGATGGGGCAGATTCCTCCATTCCATTCGGGGTTAGCCATCCGGAATCAGCAAGAATTAGGGTAAGGATTTGGGAAAAGGTGAGCTCAAAGAAAGGAAAGGTTAGAGAGGGCCGCAGGAGGTCTCGTATCCTAGGGGTCGTGTCCCCACGGCCAACCTACGGCTTCCGATACCACCCGAAGCGTCCCCTCATTAGAGGTGACTAAATGTAACACAAATACCAGCCCTAGGAGGTCGGTAACACATTTATTACAACAAGGGTGGATCGCCTTTTACATCACTGGCGATACGTAGGGCACGGAAGTGCCAACGCTACAAGGAACAACACAAACGCTAACGACCACACTACGATAGCAAAGGCTTCCATAGCCTCCTCAGAGTACCACACCATGGAAGCTTTCTGTGGAGACCCTGGGTACACAGGCACGGTTAGGTGTAGGGCAACGACCTACTCGACGTCTTCAGGAATGTAATCGGGATCCTCCTCTGAAAAATAGTTAGTAAAGCAAGGGTGAGCACATACGTACTCAGCAAATCCGACCCCACCCAAGGAGGGGCTTATAAGCAAAATCATGCATAGAGTATAACAAGGATCAGGTTAAGGTTCATTTTGTAATCTTACACATGCAGGGGTTCATTTCAAAAGGTTTTCGCAAACATTTTCATAACCAAAGTGACTCAATTGCTTTAGGAAAACCACTGTAGAACTACCGGACTTCCCGTCCGTCGTAGCCCGTGCACACACCACACACTTCACCCGAAAACAACTCACACCGAAAACATCCCAAACCCAAACACTAGTTTTTGTGACCACACCGTGACTCGTTCGGTGTTTTAGACCGAGCAAACCTACCGAGGGGGTACCCGAGGTAGTAGATTGTGCGGTGGGGATCGTGATCGGGAGACCGAGAACTCGAAGGTATGCGCAAGGACACGAGACACAAGATTTATACGGGTTCGGGCCGCCAAGGTGGCGAGCCCTACGTCCCGTTTGGGGGATCAGGTATGGCGCCCGCGCTTGGTGTTGGGTTGTCCCCGGAGGGATTGGGGATGTGCGGCTAGGTACCCCGGCCCTCCTTTATATAGTCCGGGGGCGGGTTCCTAGTCGGTTACAAGGCAGGAGTCCTAGTAGGATTACACAGAGCGAGTCCTAGTAGGAGTACAGGGAATTCTACTAGGAGTCCGTCTTCTACTATTCTTCCTTCCTTGCACGAGTACCCGGGGTGTATGCCCGACAAGCCCCCGAGCACGTTGGAGTCGAGAGTAGCGGGGTCGAGTAGTCTTGAAGCCTCTTCGAGTAGTTCTTGAGCGTCCTCGAGTACTCGCTTGGAGAAGTCTTCAATAGTACTTGAACCGCCGCGAGGCCGGAAGGTGGTCCACCTCATCGGCCTTGAAAAAAATTTGAATGATGGGTGTAGCATAGCAGCCCCCGAGCCTTGAAATGATTAGGTAATCAATCCAAGGGTCTTCGTTGTTCGCGAAGCCATCATCCGAGTACTCTTGCAGCGTGTAGCCCCGAGATAAGAGAGCCGTATGAGCCACGTCGAGTAGTGATTGGTGAGGAGCCCCCGAGCTTGGGAGCGAGCGAAGCATGTTGAAGTTATCTTCAAGTGGCCCCCGAGCTAGAGAGATTCCAAGTAGTAGTTTGGTGTCAAGCCGTGGAGCTTGAGAAGTAGTCGTGCCGTCGAGCGGACTTTAGGTGCGACCGAAGTCGACTTTAGATGCCGCGGAGCGGACTTTAGAATGCGACTTAAAAACCGAAGTCGACTTTGTGATGCCGTGTGGAGCGGACTTTGAGTTGCGACTTGAAAACCGAAGTCAACTTTAGGATGCCGCACGTAGCGGACTTTGATATGCGACTTTAGAAGTCGACTTTAGAATGCCGCGCAGCGGACTTTGATATGCGACTACAATAGTCGTCTTTGCGCCGCGCGTAGCGGACTTTGAAGTGCGACTTTGGAAGTCGACTTTAGTTTGCCGCGTAGAGCGGACTTTAGGATGCGACTTGAAAACCGAAGTCGACTTTGTGCCGCGCGGAGCGGACTTTGAGTTGCGACTACGATAGTCGGCTTTGTGCCACGCAGGTGGACTTAAGATGCAAAAACGAAAAGCACTTTCCGAAAGCCAAAGCGAATAAAAATCGAGAGAAAACGAGTAGTTTTGCCGCCGCAGCGGGCTTGTGATTGCGACCGGAGCTCGGCTTGTGCCACCCGAGTGGGCTTGAGTACCGAGCCATGGATTTCGCACCCAAGGTACAACCACGCGGTGGCGGGCTTGAAGGTGCGACCGAGTCGACTTGTGCCACCGGAGTGGGCTTAAGTACCTGAGCCATGGATTTCAGACCCAAGGTACGATTGCCGCCAGAGCGGGCTTGTGCCACCGGAGTGGGCTTAAGTACCCGAGCCATGGATTTCGCACCCAAGGTACGGTTGCCGCCGTAGCGGGCTTGTGCCACCGGAGTGGGCTTAAGTACCGAGCCATGGATTTCGTACCCAAGGTACGGTTTCCACCGTAGTGAACTTGAAGGTGCGACCGGAGTTGACTTGCGTACCCGGGCCATGGATTTCGGCACCCGTGGTACGAGCGCGAGTACTTAGGGTACTTGGACCCATGGTACAGAGCGTGAAGACCACGTGCGCCTAGGTTCCATCGTCGCCAGACCCGAGGGCCGCTTACAACTAGGTTCCATCGAAGCTTACACACGTAGTATGCCATCGAAGCTGCGAAGATGCGACCGTGAGTCGACTTTAAGTTGCCGCACGGAGCGGACTTTAGAATGCGACTTTAGAAATCGACTTTAGATTGCCGCGTGTAGCGGAATTTAGAAACTACCTCCTTGGGATAGCCCCCGAGTCGATGAAGTAGGCTCATGGTGACTTGATTGATATAACCCAAGAGTAGTCGGCAGAGTGTAGCTCCCGTCAAAACCCGTCGAGAAGCACACACAAATGAGTAGTCGGCAAGTAGTCCTACATGATGAGGAGAACAAGCCAAGAAAACAAGAATCATTTAGATAAATGACTTAGCCGTTGTCGCCCGGCGTACTTGTAGATGAAGCCGTGGCGATCGGCGATGGAGCCGCGACGGTTGTTGTTGAAGTTGACTAGTCGCAGTTGATTCCGACTAGATGTTGGTGGCGTGATCGCGTTCTCGACTAGTTTGGAAAACTAGTCAAGGTGGATAGTCGACGAGATGTGACCGAAGACGAAGTCGTGGCGGCACGCGGCGTACTCGAAGTAGAGACAAGTTGTTGCCGCGAGACAAGTAGTCGCACCCCCCGCGTGGCCGGGCAGAGAGCCGCCGTGGCCGCAAGACCAAGTCGCGGCGCACGCAGTAGTCGACGACGAGACCGCGCGACGTGGAGTAGTCGACGACGAGCGGCGTGACGTGGCCGAGGCACCCGGACGCGCGGCGTAGGCGAAGTAGTCGACGACGAGCCCGCACGAGGCGGAGTAGTCGACGACGAGCGCCGCGACGAGCCGCATGACGAGCCGCGCGACGTGCCGAGGCACCCCGGGACGCGCGGCGGAGGTGAAGTAGTCGACGACGAGCCCGAGTAGTCGACGATGGGCGGAGCGACGAGCCGCAAGACCGGCCCGCGCGACGTGCCGAGGCACCCGGGGACGTGCGGCGGAGGTGAAAGTAGTCGACGACGAGCCCCGCGCGAGGCGGAGTAGTCGATGACGAGCGGCGCGATGAGCCGCGAGACGAGCCGCGCGACGTGCCGAGGCACCCGGACGCGCGGTGTAGGCGAAGTAGTCGACGACGAGCCCGCAGTAGTCGACAACGAGCGGCGCGAAGAGCCGCGTGACGAGCCGCGCGACGTGCCGAGGCACCCGGACGCGCGGCGAAGACGAAGTAGTCGACGACGAGCCTGGGTGAGGCAGAGTAGTCGACGAGCGGCGCGGCGAGCCGCGTGACGAGCCGCGCGACGTGCCGAGGCACCCGGGACGCGCGGCGGAGGCAAAGTAGTCGACGATGAGCCCGGAGTAGTCGACGACAACGAGCTCCGAGTAGTTGACGATGAGCGGCGCGACGAGCCGCGTGACGAGCCGCGCGACGTGCCGGAGCAACCGAAGCGCGGTGTAGGAAAATTGATTACGTTTGACAAGAGCAAGGAGACTTGCTTCAATGGATCTCGGCGAGTCGACGAGTAGATTGATCTTGTTGACGAGGGTCCTTCGACCTCGCCCTGGTGATGATCACCCCTACACCGGCGTGCCACTCGGTTTGTTTTAGACCGGCAAACCTACCGAGGAGGTACCCGAGGTAGTAGATTGTGCGGTGGGGATCGTGATCGGGAGACCGAGAACTCGAAGGTATGCGCAAGGACACGGACACAAGATTTATACAGCTCGGGCCGCCAAGGTGGCGAGCCCTACGTCCCGTTTGGGGGATCGGGTATGGCGCCCGCGCTTGGTGTTGGGTTGTCCCCGGAGGGGATTGGGGATGTGCGGCTAGGTACCCGCCCTCCTTTATATAGTCCAGGGGGCGGGTTCCTAGTCGGTTACAAGGCAGAGTCCTAGTAGGAGTACACGTAGCGAGTCCTAGTAGGAGTACAGCTGGGAATTCTACTAGGAGTCCGTCTTCTACTATTCTTCCTTCCTTGCATGAGTACTCGGGGTGTATGCCCGACGTACTCGTCCAATACCGTGGACACGGCTATTCGAATAGGTTTGACACTCTGCAGAGGTTGTACATCTTTACCCACAAGTAGGGTACCGTCACACGGACACCTCGCAAGTTCGTGACGGATCCTATCATAGCCATTACCCACCTTAGCTAACACTACGAGCCACCACGGAAGCACCCAAGGGGTTATCCCACATAACCAGGGCGTACCTCACACAGAGCGTACCCCTACTCCTTGGTCTCCCCGCCGCTCACCCGCACACCAGATGGCAAGTAGTGTAACTAGTGGGATTTATGCTAAGCCGTTGCCACATACAATGGTCGAGTGGTTGTGCGATAATTTGGGGTCGTGTGAGATGTCACGCAACCCTCGGTCCTTAACCGACAAGATGGACAACTCCCAACATGCTCAACCACACTCGTCGCGGGCCCGTGCTCGAGCAAAGGAGGCGGGGGTCGCGCGGCCCGGCCGCGGTGGCGTGTGGAGGCGGCCGTGCCGCAGGCCCGCGCGGCCCGGGCGGCGCAGGGTCGGGCCGCGCCGGGCGCGGGTGTCGGGGGCGCGCGGCCCGGCCACGGGAGGAAGAAGGAGGAGAGGGAAAAAGAAAGGGAGAAAAGAAAAGGAAAGAAGGAAAAGAAAAAAAGGAAAAAGGAAGGAAGAAAAAGAAAGGAAAGGAAGAAAAATAGGAAAAGAAAGGAAAAGAAATAGGGAAAAGGTTTAGAAAATTAGGAAAATTGTTAGGAAATTAGGGGAAGGGTTTTGCGGGGTTTTCCGATTTCCGGTGTCGGCGTGATTTTCGGGACGGCGGTGATGGCGAGGCGGACCGGCCGGCGGGACCGCGGCGTGCGCGGGGATTCCCGCACGGTGGCCGACCGCGCGCGCCGGGAACACACGCGTGGGTGCCGGCTCCGGTGCGGGCGGTGCGGCGGGATTCGCGGCACGCGCGCCGATGGTGAGAGAGGGGGGGCGGGGACCAGGGTTTTGAAAGGGGATAATTGAGCTCGACCGGACGCATTCGAAAACACGCACGATTTATTAGGTGATTTACTTGGAGCGAAAATGCGGGCGTTACATTGTTCAAGCTCAAGAGGTTAACAAAGCTCTTTTATTCTTTTCTTGAGTATAGGTATGCCGTACTATCAAGAGGGATGCATCTTAGCGAGTTGACCAAGTCAAAGTGCTCTTTTGTTGACCTAAGTGAGATCTAGCCTTAGAGTGTGCTAACAAACCCTCCTAACCTAACCCGGGTCATTTCATCTTGGTGGTGAAATGCTAGTTTCTTTAAAAGAGGTTTTGGGGGTATCCGGCCCGACCGGTCCGATCGGCCGAGGCACCTGGCCGACCGGTGCCGCTAGCCCAATGACTAGTTTTTCGAACACCGTCCGACCGGGTGGGCACCTGGCTCGACCGGTGCCACCCGGGGACTAACTACTAGTTTTCTCCTTTGAGGGGTATAAATACCCCAAGCCTTCTTCAAGTGAGGGTTGCCGGTTCTAGTGAGTTTGCCGAGGTCCCAAGCCATTTCTAACTAGCTCTAAACCTTAGTGGCTCTCCCCAACCATCTCTTTGTGAGATTTGTGGTTTCAAGCCATCATCTTGTGTTGGGTTGAGGAAGTGAGCTTAAGAGTGACCTTGTGAGCTAACAAGAGCAATTTCCATAGCTTGAGCACTTTGGTTTCGCGTCTACAAACTTTGAAACATTTGTTACTCTTGGAGGTTTGCCTCCTAGACCGCTAGGGTGTCGCCGGCTAGCTCCCAAGGTTGTGGTGAGCAAGCAGGAAGTTTGTAAGAGCCGCAATCTTGCCTCTTCGTGGAAAAGATCACCTTAGTGGAAAGGAGGAAAGTGGTTGAAAGAGACTCGGCTTGTTGTGGGAATTGTCCCTTACAAGCTCCTCAACGGAGACGTAGCCATTCCTCGGTGGGTGGTGAACTTGTAGCGAACATGTCCTCATATGCCATTTGTTCGGAGTTTGATTTTGGTGATTCATGACAACATGATCATTGGGACTAACCCTATTGCTTTGATCATGTTGTCATGAATCACCAAAATCAAACTCCGAACAAATGGCATATGAGGCCATGTTCGCTACAATCTCCCCCTTTTTGGTGATTTATGACAACACAACCAAAGCAAGCATAAATTTGCTAGAATTGACAGAATTAGAACCACTTACACTTGCTTGGATGCTTACCATCATCCAAACTCCCCCCTAGATCAAACTTCCCCCTTTTTGATCTTATGTTCACATTCTCCCCCTTTGGTCTCACATCCTTGAAATCACTTGTAAGCATCCTTGAGCCCACTTGTAAGCTTAAGCCACAAGCTTGCTTTGGTCCCACGGAACTTCGGGAAACAAATCCTTGCTTCTTCGTGTGGTTCGACTCTCTAAGTTATTTTTCTAGCATATTACATTTGCTTCCGCTTCGATCTACTTGGGTGTATTACTTGTGTGTGCGGTGGCTCATTACTCCGCTTGTGAACATCTACAAAGGCCACACCCCAAGGTTGGTTCGTGCTAGAAGCCAAGAGGTGCTTGAAGTTGTTTTTGCAGTGTTCTTCGTGCTACACCGGCTCGACCGGTGAGGCGCACGGCTAGACCGTGTCACCTATGAAGACCAAAGGTTCGACCGGTGGAGCACCGTCGGCCAAGTGTTTGGGGGGAAAGAGTTTAAATTGGTCGTCTCGCCTATTCACCCCCCTCTAGGCGACATCAAGGTCCTTTCAATTGGTATCAGAGCATGGTGCTCCGATTCGAGCTTAATCGCTTGGAGTTCTTCGATGTCGACAACTTGTGAGGTACCGTTTGAGCCTCTAGCTCTAGATGGCTCAAACTATTCTTCTTGGTGCTCTAATGTTCTCATTGCACTTAAGGTTTTGGGCCCTACCGAGTGCATCATGGTTGCGAGTATCCTTCCAAAGGATGAGACATGTGTCTCGCCATTGGACTTGGAGAAGAAGCAACTCAATGCCGTTATTACTAACCTTTTGTGTAGCCGTGTATGTAGAGAACTAAAGTATATATTATTCTAAAGAGCAAAAAGATTTCCGAAGATGCTCATCTCATTTGGAAATTACTACTTGAGTTGGTAAACACCAAATGGGATGAACTCAAGAGCAATGATGAAGATGAGTCAGTGGAGATGTGCCCTACCTTCACAACATCCACCGATCATCAAGCATCAACCCCCAAGTAGAAAGAAGATCAAAGAAGCGAAGACGCCGTCCCTTCGCCGGGACCTGCCGGGACGAAGTGACACCCACCGGTCGCACCGGTGTGCCAGCAGGGGCACACCAACTTGCTTGATGGCCAAGAAGGAAAAGAAGAGCAAGAAGAAGAGACAAGCCAAAGGGGCTAAGGACCAGAAGATTGAAGCTTCAAGCTCTTCGTCAAGAGAACTTGAACTTCTCAAATCCGAACTTGCATCCTTGGTTTGTAAGTATGAAACTTTGGCTAACAAATATGATCATGACATCAAATCCTTTGCTTGTAGATCTAAAATAGAAGAAGATGCCAATGATGATCTAGAAGCCAAACTAGCGAAGCTCACTAGCGAGCATATGGTCCTACAAGCTAATCACAATGAACTTGAACTTTCCTATGAGAAGCTTGTTGATTCTTATGCAACACTAGAGATAGCTCATGAGGTTGTGCTTTCATCGGTAAAATCTATACAACCTCTATCTCACACATGCACATGCTCACAAGTTCAAGTTGTTTTATCTAGCGCTAATGATTGTTTGTCTCAAGCAAGCCAATCTAGCATTGAGCATGTACTTGTAGAATCTTGTGATGACCTCATTGCTGAAGAGAATGATAAACTAAAGCAAGAGGTTGAAAAGCTACAAAAGGACTTGTATATGTTGAAAGAGAAGAGCAAAGTGCAACCTTCTGAAGATAAAGGTGAAAGCATGGTGAAGAAGCTTGAGAAGGGATCAACCGCCACTAGTTCAACCCCTCAACAACATACAACATCCCACAAGAACAAGATTCAAGAAAAGAGCGAGATTGGGGAAATCAAACCCCAATATCGCCCGACCAAGCACAAGGCACAAGAGTCACTCTCCAAGAAGCCTAGAAGCTCCAACAAGTGGAGGGTGTGCTACAAGTGCAGAGAGAGAAGGGACACCTTGCCGACTCGTGCCCAAAAGCAACAATGGGCAGGGCACCGACCGTGACCGGGCCGTACCGGAGCATGCCACCGGTCGACCTAAGTGACGGCTGTGGCCCCCACATCAAGCAAACAAGGCAAAGAAGCCACCTTCTCCAAGAACAAGACTCGAAGCAAGATTGGAAAAGAAGTTGCAAGGAATGGGGTGACCAACAAGAACAAAAGTCGCATTTGCTATGAATGCCGTCAAAAGGGTCACATGGGCAAAGATTGTCCAAATGGTAACATTCCTAAATCAAACCTTGTCCATTATGATTTTCATAAGCTTAGGAACGATAAGAATGGAACTTGTACTATAAGGGAGATTAGTTCACCTCGATATAGCACAAGAGCTATTTGGGTTCCTAAGCACCTTGTGACTAACCCAATAGGACCCAACAAGTGTTGGGTACCAAGAAGTGCTTATCGAGCTTGCGAGATGGAAGAGATGCATTGAGCACATGGTTGGAAGACTTAGAAATCTTGATGGATTCAATTGGCCATGTGAAGAGCAAACTCATATAAATCGTGAAATCAATGTCATCTCGGTAACTAATGTGCTTAATTGAGTCTAAGTCGCTCTTGGTCTCGGTGAACACTCATGTGACACTCGTCTTGCATGAGCGAAACATGAGGTAGTGACTTTGACTATTTTTATGAAAATTTACTCTATCATGCCATTCGATGCTTTTAATGGCTCTCTAGTAGAGCAATGCCTTATCCTTGTTGCAGGATTTAAATTAGTGATACATTCACTCATTCAAGGAAAAGGAAGGAAAAATCACCAAAATGGTGTCAGTTGGTAGTCACCGGCCGACCAAGGACGTGCACCCGGGCTCCGACCGGTGTCAATGCAGCAAGTGCATTTGTGTGGGTGACCAGCACGAGTGCCGGGTGACCCGGCCCGCCTCGTATGCCCGCAGGTGACCCGACACGAGTGCCCGGGTGACCCGGGGTTGTCCAAACCCTCAAGAAGAAGGGTGATTTGGCATCAAATGTTATGAGAAGCTAAACACATGTCAATTATCAAACCATTCATGTGTTGTGACCAAGTTTGGAATGAGCCTCACCAAGTTCTTAACTGAACAAAGTGCCTTGATCGAGAAATTCAAAATCTCTAGCACTACTTAAGGGGGAGCTCATTACAACACTTGAGTCACTTGTGGGACTAACAATTTCTTCTAAGTGATCTTGTAGTCTCATTCTTTTGTGCATCTCGAAGGAAGCTCTCGATAAGCGTAACTTCCATAAGAACTAGTAAGAGCTAACACTGATCAAAATTTGATATATGCACAAATGAAATGGTCTTAAGGCAAAGGTATGTTTTCATGAAACTCATTGAAATACCGTAATTCATCTAGGCCATAAAACCATGCTAGTGTGACATCCTTAGCATGTAATTGCCTCAAGTGAACCTCTTGTGCTCCCCTCTAGATATTTGGTTGATATCTTTACTTCCACTCGTCTTTGTGTCTCGAGGATGAAGATATGAGCCAAATATGCTTGTTAGGGCATTCATTTGAAGTGGATGCATGTACTTTGTGACATAGGGTAGATTTTTCGAAAACTCAACTAGCATGTATAGGTAGTGTGCTTACTTTGAAAAATATTTGGTTCTTGGTCTTAGTGACCCAATCAACTTAGTTGTGACTATAGTTCTCCTTGTTTGATTGATGGCTAGTCACAATTAAGAAGATTTTCTCAAGTCCCTAAAATCCATCTTTATTTATCTCTCTCTATCTTGGAAGGATCAAGAATTCACGACTAAATTGGTTAATCCTCCATTCTTCTAAGAATTGATGGTTTTTGGATCAATATTATCTCTATCTCATATCCAAAACATCTCTAAAGGTTGAAATGGAAATCTACCTTTGTGGTTCAAAATTTGTTTCTCAAGGGAGCACCGGTCTGACCGGTGCGCATCACCGGTCTGACCGGTGGTGACCTTGAAGTCACATAATCCTTTTTTTGCGACCTAAGTGGATGCAAAATGTCGTATAACATTTTTGGAGAAGTTTTAAGGAGCAAAATCTCAAAAAGGAAGAAAAGGATCGGTACTACCGAGGGCGTGTCGGTTTTACCGATAAGACCTCTCTGTCGAATTTTATCAAGATCTTCGGTTCTACCGAGGGTGGGTCGGAAAAACCGATAAGGGCTCTCTGGCTCGACCAGGGGCGGTCACCGGTCTGACCGGTGCCCGTCACCGGTCTGACCGGTGACGCCCGACTTCAACCCGTGGGGCCACGGTAAAAAGGAATCCTTTTTTTACCCCCGCCCTCTCTCTCTCCTCTATCATCTCACCACCCCCTGCAGTTTCAAACCGTGGAGCTCCTCCCCTCCCTCTTCTCTCTTTCACCTTCCTCAAAATCCATGGAGATTTGAAGATTCAACCAAGGAAAGGCCTCAAGATTAGAAGCAAAAGGATCTCCTAAGGCCCCTCTTCACTTTCCCCTTCGAGTTCTTTGGATTCAACTCGAGTTCCTCTCTCCAAAGGTATTCAAACATTCTTTTTGCCCGATCAACTCACATGGTGCAAAGATTTGAATTTCCTTTGGTAGAACATCTTCTGAGATCACCTAGAAGACATACCTATAGATCCATAAGGTTTCGTTGGACACATTGTGAGAACCCACGATTTGGGGTCGGACGGCCTTCACCGGTCTGACCGGTGGCAGTCACCGGTCTGACCGGTGGCGCATGTCCAACCCCAAATTGTGTTTTCTTCATGTTTTTTCAACGCATATCTATTCTAGGATGTCTTTTGTTCATCTAGACCAAATCTTAGATTGATAGCTGCTCAGATTGAATGTGGGAGCAATTGGCTCGATTCGGGTGGCACCGGTCTGACCGGTGCCCCTCACTGGTCTGACCGGTGTGACCCAGAGCAGACCCAATTGTTCTGAACTTTCAAGAATAAATTTTATATCAATTCAATCTTTTTCCTAGAGTCTTATACAATCTTGTCATCCTATTTGTGACTCAGGACAGCAGCTATGGTACGGGAAAAGGAAGGGGCAAAGAAAAGAAGAGAAGAGGTGCACTCTCGCCGAGGAGCTATCCCCGGTGAATTTGGGGAAGGGGGCAGCACCGTCAACGTCAGCGGCAAGAGGTTGAGACGCCGCTCAGCTCAAGCAAGTGCAGAGGATCCCGACCTAGGAGGTGACACCGGCACTAGCAGCGATGATAATGTTGAGGATGAGACCTTTCCGGGTCAGTTTGAGCTGAGGAGGCACCGAGGAGGCGAGGATCCGACGGCCGATGAGGCTGAGGATGAGGAGGAGGAGGATGAGGAAGAGGATGTGGATGCCATGGACGAGGATGACGATGACCAGGGTTGATTGAAGATCATGCCACCCACTTACATTTACCCTGACAGGCCGGTGAAGTACCACGGGGCTGGCATGACCAAGGCCCTAAAGAAGCTAAGGGACAAGAACCCATATGAGGAGGGAAAGACCGCGTCGGATCCGAGGTTTTGGGCCAAGTTTCAGCAGGATTACTATGCTACGGTGATCATAAAGAAGCCCAAAATCACTCACAAGGCACAGTATGTGGATTGGGAGCACATGGTTAGGAAAGGAGACCCAATATTTGATGAAGTCATTAGCAACTGTGAGAGGCAAAGGGTGAAGACACTCATGGGTTTCCGACATGATTGGAACAAGGAGATCATAGCCCAGTTCTTTTCCACGGTGCACTTTGGTTACATTGAGACCGATAGGGCTATGACTTGGATGACCAATGGCCAAAAATACTCCATCACTTTCCATAGATTTTTGAGGTGCTTTGGGATCATGACGGGAGACGGGGAGTTAAGGAAGCTCCATGATGAGGGAGAACTCGAGAAAGATGCCTTGCATGTTATGTACCTGCGAGGTGAGCATGCCAACTATGGGAAGGTGAAGAATCTCTACACCTACTTTGCTGTCCTAAATAGGCTCCTCAGGGTGTCTATTACACCTAGAGATGGAAACCCCTCAGAAATTACAAAGTTTCAGAAAAACTTGATGGTTGCTTTGAGGCCGGGAGCTCCAGAGTTTAGTGTTGGGGATTTCATTTGGCAAGAGATTAAGCACCTATCCGAGGATCCCAAGAAGATTTGCGTTATAGTCCTTATATCATGTATATGATTGAAAAGGTTGCAAAGACGGAGTTTCCCAAAAATGTGACACACAAGCCCTTGAAGCTAAATCCTAGCAAGAATCCTCGGTTTCCATCACCTAGAGTTGAGCATGCACCGTACATGAGGAAGAAATATTTGAGGAGGGAGCATCTCGCCCAGACCGCCTCGGGCGGGGGGCTCGACCGTCACCGGTCCGACCGGTGCCGAGCACCGGTCCGACCGGTGGGGTGGCCGGCAGCCGACGAGGGCCTCGCAGTCCACTTCCCCTTTGCGAAAGTTTCTCAACTTCATATTTGGGATGTGCGGGAGCCGCATGACATCCAAGTTGAGCAGCAAAGGTCGAGAAGGGCAAACAAGCAAATGTGGGACACGATGAAGCTAATGCACAATGCCCAAGGATTTCAACCACCTCGCTCTCCACCATCTCCAGAGTCTCCACAGGTTGAGATACCGTCCTTTGAGGAAAGGATGAGAGGATGGGCCAACTCCGACATGCTTAATCAATATGGGCCCATGTTTTTCGAGTCCGGGCAAGGACAAGGATCGTCCTCATCGGTTCCTCCTCCACCTCCACCATTTGTACCTCCTCCTCCGGATGTGGCGAGGATCGTCTCATGTCATGGAAGAAGAGCAAGCACCCCCACCTCCTCCTCCTCCCGAGCAAGTACAAGATTGGGGCGCTCGCTTCTCCGCCGAGATCTTTGGCTACAATCCTTATTATTACGGTAAACACAGGCGCACCCATAGCTCATCCATCTCAAATCACCGTCTCGGAGTCTATTTACCTAAACTCTCCTTTGCATTGGATTCTTGACAAATCTCAAATAGGAGGGAGCTCTCACCGGGAGACGGATCTCAAGGACGGTGATCGGCGTTGTCCGCTTCTTCTCCAAGGCCCTTCTTGGATGCTTGATGACAAAGGGGGAGAAGATTCGTGATTAAAGCCACAAGTCCGCACCGTCCGGGTTGTCGTTCGTGTTGCACCGGTCGGACCGGGGGTGCTCGTTGGTCGTTGAGAGAAGCCATGTAATTAGTTAGAACTTTATCTTAGTGGACTTGAGAACATTTGTGTGAGTGCTACCGTGTGTTTGAACCTCTTTGTAATATCTAAGCGACTTTATTGCTAGTTTGTGATGCATAAATTGAATGGTGTTTGTTTGTGTTGGCCAAATAGAGCAAAGTGATCTAAACCAGACTTGCAACCCCGGCATGATCACCTTGGACCAATTAGCACGCACCTCTCGTTGCTTTATGTGCCGACCGGACTCGACCGGTCTGACCGGTCTGGGGCACCGTCTGACCGGTGCCGCCCAGCTGTGTGTGTTGGCTGGACTCCGACCGGGTCCGACCGGCCGCAGCACCGTCCGACGTGTGCCGCCTAGCCAGTGCACTCACTTTTGCTTTGTGCATATCTTGTCATACGCATCACGGATTTTATTTTGTCACTCACACTTGTTGCACACCACCGATTCTAAGATATAGGGGGAGCTCACACATTTTTTTTTCTTCCAAATTTGTGCTAATGGCATTCAAGGCCAACTTTTTGAAATTCAACTCAAAAGCACAAATTAAGGGGGAGCTCTAGCTATATCTAAGAATCTAAATGCGCTTTAATGTTTTATTTGTGAGCTTTAATCGAATTGTCATCAATCACCAAAAAGGGGGAGATTGAAAGTGCATCTAGGCCCCTAAGTGGATTTTGGTGAATTGAATGACAAGGCGATTAAAGGACTAATGTTTTTGTCTAAGATTGTGAGCAGGTTTTCTCTATATATTCATGAGCAACCATTGAAGTATTTTAATTATGGATGTATTTTATGGCTCACATTTACAAAGACAAGTATATGGTGCAAGACTTCATGAGGTTATTAAAAGGGAACAAGATGATGAGTGTACACACTATGGTTCTAAAATTGGAAGCTTGCATATCCGTTGTCAATCAAGATCAAGCATTTGAAGCAAGGTTTTTCAAATGAAAGGTTAATTGTGCATGAAGCAAAGTGGAACTCAAAGTGGATTGGATAAGTGATGAAGAGATCAACCGAGATGTCTAGGGTGAGGGACTAAGCAATCTTTGGGGCCGTAGCTAAGCCGCCATTAGTGTTTTGCTAGGGTGAAGGTCTGGCATCCGTGGGGTCTTCAAGTATCATATTCGAACCTTAACCGAGGAAAGCTTTGCGTGTCATCAACTTGTTAAGATTGGCAACATGGAGTGACCATGGATCCAAGTGTGCATTCCTATGCTATATGGAAAGATCCTAAGTCACTAGCTCAAGTATGGACGTGCTCAAGTCAAAGGCTATGATGAAAGCCCTCAAGTGGATATTGTTCAAGTATGGCAAGAATTGAAGTTGTTCAAGCTCAAGAGGTTAACAAAGCTCTTTTATTCTTTTCTTGAGTATAGGTATGCCGTACTATCAAGAGGGATGCATCTTAGCGAGTTGACCAAGTCAAAGTGCTCTTTAGTTGACCTAAGTGAGATCTAGCCTTAGAGTGTGCTAACAAACCCTCCTAACCTAACCTGGGTCATTTCATCTTGGTGGTGAAATGCTAGTTTCTTTAAAAGAGGTTTTGGGGGTATCTCGGGCCTGACCGGTCTGACCGGTCAGAGGCACCGGTCTGACCGGTGCCGCTAGCCCAACGACTAGTTTTTCAAACACCGGTCTGACCGGTGTGGGGCACCGGTCTGACCAGTGCCACCCGGGGACTAACGACTAGTTTTCTCCTTTGAGGGGTATAAATACCCCAAGCCTTCTTTGAAAGGATCGAGGCAATGTGGCCTCGAGGGGGGGGTGAATAGGCCAGCACACAGAATTTAAACTTTTTCTGCAAAAACACTGTCAGACCTCGGAACCTCCGAGATTATTCTCGGAACCTTCGAACGAGGCAGCCTCCGAGAATAAACTCAGAACTTCCGACAGCTGTTAGGACAGAGCATAAATAACAAGAGCTGCGAGGAACTTGATGGAAACCAGATCTACTAAATTCTAGGAGGTACTTAGGACCTAGCAAGAAGATTTCTAAGCAAAGCACAAGCTAGGAAGGCACCACAAAGTAGATCGGGAGCAAACCCTAATAGATCTAGTCAAGCACAAGCATGAACAAGTAAGTAAATGAGAGCACGCATGAGACAAAGATTTATCCCGTGGTTCAGCTCGCCACAAAGGCTTGCTTACGTCCACGTTGTTGAGGATGCCACAAAGGCTCGGACCACAAAGGTCAACTCCTCTCTCACACCTATCACTTTGGGTAATAGGTGGAGGCTTTCCACTAGAATCACAAAGGGTAATACAAACACCTTGGAGCTTCCACAAATCGGTTTGGAGAGCTTCCAAGAACCTCTATCCATCTAGGAGCAAAACTCCAAGAGTAATAGATCCACCAAGCTTGCTAGGGTTCTTCCAAGTGCTCAAGTACCAAGGGAGAAGGGATTGGCTCACTAACTCACTTCAAGAATCCACTCTCAATCAATGCTAGGCAAGGATTTGGAAGAGAGTAGGTTAGGAGTGAATGCAAGGTGAGAGAAAACAGTGAGGAACGGCGTTCTGCGCAAAGGGAAGGAGAAGATAACCGTTGGGGGACTGTGGGGTATAAATACCCCCAGATCCAGAACAGTAACGGCTATATTCCAGAGTTCGAAACCTCCGAGAAAAATCTCGGAACTTCCGACTTTTGAAAACTCTGCAGACTGTAGCCCGTACGGTCGGAACCTCTGAGAAAATCTTCGGAACCTCCGAACAAAGAATCGCCAGAAGCAAAGCAAGTGCTGCAGTTACTTCCCTTGGGGTGAGGATTAAGGTTTAGGAGAGATGGATTATGAGCACTTGAAACCACCCTAACTCACCATTAGTATCCCTTTTGATAGTACGGATTGTCCTATACTCAAATTTAAAAGATAAAATAAATAAACTCCTCCAAGTAGCATAGGCATCCTTTTTGTAACAAGTTGAGGGGGTCTCCAATTAATCTTTTGCACCTGTGATAATAACTCTATGCTGCACAACAAACTCAAGGGCTCATTAGTTCTTTAATTGTGTGGTCAACATCACAAAAACCCTCATAGGGCTTGATTGCACTTACAATCTCCCCCTTTTTGGTAAATGTTGACAACCCAATTAAAGTTTACAATTTAATTTGAAAGATTGAGCTTTTGATGATTTGAGTACAAGTCTCCCCCTCAATGTATGCATGTACCTTTTGAATAGGGAAAAATGTCATAACCGACAATTAAGTTGCATACATTGTGAGTAAAAGTGTCAAGAAGGTTGTACTCAAGCCATCGAGGGGTGCAAAAGAAGTGTAGCAGATAATACGTGATGCATATGCCATGTGATAACACACAGAGAGTTATATACGGTAGCGAGTTCGGAACCTCCGAGAAAGATTCGGAACCTCCGGGGGTTGGAGCCTCCGGAAAAATTCTCGGAACCTCCGAGGTCCGCACGCGGATACTCCAACAGACAACAATAACACACAGGCAAAACAGCAGATATGACCAGAAAATAGCAGCTAGATAAAGATAACAGCATTCAACACATCTAGCCCTATTACATCCATCACAAGGTTTTAAAGTTTTCCAAATCCCATTCAACCATGACCAGAACCTTGCTTGCCAACAGAGGCAAGCTAAAAGCTTTACAGCAGTTAACCAATTAACCAACAGGAGTTTATGAGAGAATAGTTAACACTCTCATCTCACCAAAAGAACAAAAGAATTTTGTGGTTAGCAGGCCACCAGAAGGAGCTCCAGGTCTTCAAATGCTTCTCAATCTTCATCTCTCCCCCTTTGTCAACAGTTTAACAAAAAGGAAAGAAAAGAAGAGAGGAAGTGAGAACAGAACCTAGGGAAATCACTCCTCATCACTGAAGTCAGAGTCCTCTTCCTCTGCTTCAGGGACAGTGCTGTCAGAACCAAGGTCAGAACCAGATGAGGACAGGTCTATGGGTCTTTTGACAGGCCTTCCAGCAGTGGCCTTCCTCCTGAGTCTAGCACCAGATGAGGACCCCATTGCCTTCTTACCAGCAGCCTCTTTCCTCAGCCTGGCCATTTTAGCACCAAGTGGCTCTTCATCTTCTTCATCTGCATCAAAGTGGGCGGCGGGGAGTATCCTCGGCCATGGGACTAGTAGGCTCCTTCTCACCCTCATCCTCGCTAGTAGTGTACTGCGGGAAGTCCGGAAAGAGAGGAGGAGGATGGTGCATGGCATCGAAGGACGCCCCCCGGTGCTTTAGCAACTACGTTCATATCCTCCCCGAGCTCAAAAAGCCGATGGGAAGTCCATCTGCGGTACCTCCGAGTGTCTCTAACCATCCCTCTCGGCTTGTGCGGACCGGCGAGGCATGGGAGCCTTGCCGGGTCCTTCTTCTCCTACTGCTTGGACCGGATCCGGATGGCTTGGTCCGGCCTTCTTAAGGATGTGCTCCTCCACAATGTGTCGCTTCTTCGATGCCGCCACCGCTTTACTTGGTAGGATGCATGCTCAACATCTTTCTTGTAGCCGACCCCGAAACCATTTCTATCATGTACATAAGGTAAGGTGCCTAAGGCAAGTTGCACTTCCCACTCTCTGTCACTTCTACCAAGTTATACCAGATGAATCTGCTCACAGAGAATGGCCTAGCTCCAGGCAGCAACCTAGCCAGCAGATTTGGTGCAAACCTCCTAAGGCTGGTTGAGTCACTGCCCTCCTTTGGGTATATGGTTTCCCTGAACATATTGTTGAGCACATAATACACTGATTTCAGAGCTGTGGTAGAGTCGTCAGCCAACTCCTCATACTCATAAGTTGCAGCAATCTTATTGGGGTTCATATGGGCCTCAAAATGAATAATGTCAGCCTCTCTGTCCTCCTTGCTGAACCCAAACAGCCTAGCAAAAGTGAGAAAGTCTATCTTGTAATGTACCCCTTCTGTCATCCAGTGGATGGTCTCCTTGTTGTCTTCATGGAAGAAGGTAGCATGAAACTGAGCTAAAACCTCTATGTTCCAATCATATTTGAAGCTCATGATGTCCCTCATCTTATACTTGTCCACCAAATCAAGCACCTCCTCCTTGACGAGTTCCTCTGCTTTGCCTCCGGATGGGTGAAGTCTATCCACTTCATCTTGATCAGCTTCATCTTGGTGTTAAGGACAATTTCATAGAACTTGAAGTGGAAGACAGACCAAAATCTATAATCTATAGCTGCCATCTTGGGGTTCACATAGGGATTTTCCTCTCTGGCTTTCTTGACCAAGTATCCTGCTCCATCATAGTTAGTGTGCTCAATATACACAGAGTTGTCATACTTGGTTGGAGGATGCCTTTTGAGCAGCCCCTTGTGGTACTTGAGATAGGTTGAGTCTATCTCTCCTAGGGGCATGTCATCTTCTAGCTCTATAGGAATGGTCTTGCCTTCAGTCCCTCCATTATCATCCACATGGGCAGTAGATCCAGAACCTCTGCCTCCTGACAAACTGCCACCTTTGCCCCTCCTAGGAGTGGCCTTTCCTCTCGCCGCCACCGCCCCCGCCGTTGCTCTTGCTCCTAATTTGAAAGCCCTCTCACCGGCGGGTGTCTCAAAAGGTGGCCTCTCGCCTCTTGATGTATGTCTTGTCCACGGGAGTGCCGGACATCCGTTAGAGAGACATGTGAGCGAGAAGATAAGAGTGGGATCGGGACCGATTAAGGATAGAGGATCAAGATTAGCATGATGTTCAATTGATTAATTTTCGGTGGAATTTTGAATCACGGATCGTCACTTGTTAGTACAGACACCGGAACCTCCGAGAAAGTTTCCGGAACCTCCAGGAGTTGGAGCCTCCGGAAAAATTCTCAGAACCTCCGAAGTCAGTGTACTGACAGAGGACAGTTCTATTGATTCAACTTTCAACTAAATTTTAACCAAGAAAGCAAACATGATTGAATTTAACTAGGACAAGTGAGAAAGGATGTTACAGGTGAAGTGAAGTTCAGTGGAACTTTGAATCAAGGTCAGCTTACAGTGGGTTACAGGGTTCGGAACCTCCGAGAATTTTCTCGGAACCTCCGAGCCCCTGTCAACCTTACTGCATTCTCACATTTGATTCAACTTTCAACTAAACCTAGCTTTACTTGCAACACAGGCATTCAGGACAAGGATAGATAGGCAACATTCAACGAATTCCAAGATTTAGAGCCCTAATAGCATGTAGATCTAGGAATTAGGGTTAGGGTTAGAGTACGGCCTCTGATTACCTTGATTGAGATCAAGGAGAAGGAAGACGAAGATCTTCAAAGCTTGTACACGCCAGGAAATCAACAGGAACAGATGTGGATTGGAGCCTTCTTCTTCTTCTCCGTACGGGATTCGAGCGAGCCCTTCCTTGGCACTCTCCAGCGGCGACCCACGAACGAGGGAGGTGGCTCGGCTTCGCGTGGGTAGCCCGCAAGAGGTGTGGTCACCGGCGGCGAGGGAAGCGGCGGCGGTGAGGGCGGTGGAGAAGGATGGGTGTTGCGGTTTCGCGTCGGGGGAGAGAGAGAGGGGAAGCGGTGAAAGTAGATGCGAGCGGGTTGACCGCGGTGAAAGGGAAACGCCGGTTTACCCTAGGTAAATTGAATATTCTTCGAAGATGCTTTATTCCCTTTAACTCCCCTTCGGTTGAGACTGAGCGCTAAGTCTATAAAGATTGGAGCTTCCGAAGATTTTCTCAGAACTTCCGAGGCCCGGAGCCTCCAAAGATTTTCTCGCAGCTTCCGAAAAATTGAATTCCAGAGAGTTAACTTCTACTCCTTTTGAGATTTGAACTTTCTATCAACTGAGATTCTTATGTCATGGTACCCTTGACTCAAGTGGCTAGAAAACAAGCAATCACACACACAACTATAGCCACTTAAGACAAGTTAGGGATAAGAAAATAGATTTTGAAAAACCTTTAAGATAGAGTTTTCACACACACTTTTCAAACAAAATTTTCAGAGAAAACTAACAGATTGAAGCAAACAATTATGGCATGCTAGAGATCAAACCACGCAACGAGAATCAAGAATATTTAGTTCATTCCTTAAACTACAAAACCTTGACCCATCGAGAGGTTTAGTGAAGATATCGGCTAGTTGCTTGTCGGTGCTCACATGACTTAAAACGATATCTCCTTTGGCTTCGTGGTCTCTCAAGAAGTGATGACGGATGTCTATATGTTTTGTGCGAGAATGGCTTACGGGGTTGTTTGCAAGCTTTATGGCACTTTCATTGTCACACAAAAGTGGGATATGGGAAAAGTGACATCCGTAATCTTTTAAGGTTTGCTTCATCCAAAGTAGTTGAGCACAACATGCGCCGGCTGCAACATACTCGGCCTCGGCGGTGGAAAGGGCTACTGAGTTTTGCTTTTTAGAACTCCAAGACACTAGAGACCTACCAAGGAATTGGCAAGTCCCCGATGTGCTCTTCCTATCTACTTTACAACCGGCATAATCGGAATCCGAATAGCCAAGTAGATCGAAAGTGGAGCCCTTAGGATACCACAAGCCAAGGTTAGGGGTATGCACTAGATATCTCAAGATTCTCTTTACGGCCATGAGATGGCACTCTTTCGGGTTAGCTTGAAATCTAGCACACATGC
This sequence comes from Cenchrus americanus, assembly GCA_947561735.1. Taxonomy (NCBI): domain Eukaryota; kingdom Viridiplantae; phylum Streptophyta; class Magnoliopsida; order Poales; family Poaceae; genus Cenchrus; species Cenchrus americanus. Next base: position 36,411,336 of record OX387242.1, on the reverse strand, counting down.
ACACACTAAGCATAATATCCGGCCTAGATGCACATAAGTAAAGAAGAGAGCCGATCATGGAGCGATATACCTTTTGGTCCACGGATTTCCCTTCTTCATTGAGGTCCATGTGTCCATTGGTAGGCATTGGAGTCTTGATGGGTTTTGCCTTGTCCATGTCAAACTTCTTTAGCATATCCCTTGTATACTTGGTTTGACATATGAACGTTCCTTCTTTAGATTGTTTGATTTGAAATCCAAGAAAGAACTTGAGCTCACCCATCATGGACATTTCAAACCTCTTTGTCATCACCCTACTAAACTCTTCACAAAAAGTTTCATTAGTACTACCAAATATTATGTCATCGACATATATTTGGCACACAAAAATATGATCATCAACTTTTCTAGTAAAGAGAGTAGCATCGGCTTTGCCTATCTCAAAGCCTTGCTTAAGCAAGAAATCCTTAAGGCATTCATACCATGCTCTTGGTGCTTGCTTTAGCCCATAGAGCGCCTTATGGAGTTTGTAGACATGATTAGGACGCTTGGGATCTTCAAAACCTGGTGGTTGCTTAACATATACTTCTTCGGAGAGTGGTCCATTGAGAAATGCACTCTTGACATCCATTTGATAGAGCTTGAAGTCATGATGGGCAGCGAAAGCTAGTAGAAACCGAATTGCTTCAAGTCTTGCTACCGGTGCATACGTTTCTCCAAAGTCTAGCCCTTCAACTTGGGTGTACCCTTGAGCAACCAATCTTGCTTTGTTCCTAGTCACAACACCAAACTCATCTTGCTTGTTCCGAAAGACCCATTTAGTGCCAATGATGTTTGTATTTGGTCTCTCCACCAACTCCCACACTTGATTTCTTTCGAAGTTGTTCAACTCCTCTTGCATAGCCACCACCCAATCCAGATCCTCGAGAGCTTGCTCTACCTTGGTTGGTTCAAGAGAGGAAACAAACGAGTAAAATGCACAAAAATTCTTAAGACGAGATCGCGTTGTTACCCCTCTCCTTATGCTCCCAAGAATATTGTCAACGGGATGATCCCGTTGAATGACTTGATGTACACGAGGATGTGATGGTCCAAGAGGTTGGTGTAGAGGTTGATCTTCATCATCTTCATCAGCTTGGGGCTCAGATGTACTTGCTTGGACATCCCCTTGCCGATCGGTCCGCCGGTTCGGGGTGTCTTGTGGTGTTGAACTTCCAGACCCCGGAACCTCCGGAGAATTTCTCGGAGGTTGGATTCCAGAGTCAGTTCCCGGAACCTCCGAGGAAATTCTCGGAACCTCCGAAGTCTGCACTGCTCCTGAACCAGTGGCTTCTGGCCCTTCGAGTGGTGTTGAGGCTTGTGCTTGGTTTTCATCTTCCTCTTGTGCCTCAACTGGTCTAACATCACCTATGGCCAATTGCTTGATTGCTTCACAAGATGGCTTCTATTTACCTACAATATTCAAATCAACTTGCTCCACTTGAGAGCCATTAGATTCATCAAAGGTCAAATCTACCGTGACTTCAATCCTTCCGGTGGTTAGATTGAAGACTCGATAAGCATGCTCATTTGGACCATAACCAAGAAGAAATCCTTCATCAATCTTTGGTGCAAACTTAGAGGTTCGGGGCCTCTTGTTTAGAATGAAACATTTGAGCCCAAACACTCTAAAGTAAGACACCTTGGGCTTTTTACGGTAATAAGCTCATAGGAGGTCTTCTTGTGAAACTTGTGAAGATAGAGGCGGTTGATTGCATGGCAAGCCGTGTTGATAGCTTCAGCCCAAAAGATGTCTTGAGTCTTGTACTCATCCAACATGGTTCTTGCCATCTCGATAAGAGTTCGATTCTTCCTCTCAACCACCCCATTTTGTTGAGGGGTATAAGGTGTTGAAAATTCATGCTTGATGCCCTCTTCATCAAGAAATTCTTCAACATAGGTGTTCGGAACTCCGAGCCATTATCACTTCTCACTTTCTTGATTGGTAGCCCGAATTCCCTTTGTGCTCTTCTAATGAAGGTCTTCACCTTTCCTTGCACTTCACTCTTGTCAAACACAAAGAACACCCACGTGAAGCGAGAATAATCATCAACAATAACCAAGCCATATTTGTTACCACCAATACTTATGTAGGCCACCGGTCCAAATAGATCCATGTGGATGAGCTCCAATGGGCTTGAAGTAGTGAGGATGCTATTTGGTGGGTGAGGTGCTCCTACTTGCTTTCCGGCTTGGCATGCTTTGCAAATCCTATCTTTCTCAAAATGTACATTTGTTAGTCCAAGGATGTGTTCATCTTTCAAAAGTTTGGCCAAGTTCCTCATGCCAACATGGGCTAGACGGCGATGCCAAAGCCAACCCATGCTAGATTTTGCCACTAGACAAGTCTTGGGAGAAACTTTGCTTTTGTTGAGATCAACTAGGTAAAGCCTCCCCCTCAAGCGACCCGTGAGGACAATAGAGGAATCCTCCCTTTTTATGATGGACACATCCTTATCCGTGAAGTGGCAATCAAAACCAATCTCACTAAGTTGTGAAACCGATAATAGATTGTAACCCAACGGATCAACATGAAGAACATTTGTAATTGAATAATTTTGAGATATAGGAATATCACCTACACCGATGACTTCTGCTTTAGTGTCCCCTCCGTATGCAATGGTTTCCCTTGGTCCTTCCAAATGGAGATAGGATGAGAACATACTCTTTTCTCCGGTCATATGATGTGTACAGCCGCTATCAAGCACCCAACTTGATCCACCGGAGGAGTATGCCTACAAAACAATTTAGTTCCTTCTTTTAGGTCCCCAATTTGACTTGGGGCCTTCCACGTTAGTAACCAGAACTTTTGGAACCCATAGTGATCTTTTCACATATATGTTGGACTCATTTCCAACATACGTGGCAACAACTTTACCAACATTGTTGCGTCTCAACACATAGCTAGGAGGTATGTCTCTAGATGCATGGGCTTTGCTTTTGTTGGGACTCAAGTTTCTTCTAGGCACCATTGGAGGCCACGGAACCATGCTTCGCTTCGAGTTTTGCTCCTTTTCTTTGTCCTCGTCTTTGCAGTCCCCGGAACTTCCGAGAATTTTCTCGGAACCTCCGAGTTGGACCGTCCGAGTCGCTCGGGGCTTCCGGACTCGGAACCTCTCCGGCTTGGAGGTCGGAACCTCCGGGTCCGGGAGAACAGAAATCCGAACTCTTGAATTCAAGACATTCTTTTTCTTTGATGATTTTTCTTTCATTTGTCTTGCACCTTCAATATATCCAAAGCCTAGATTCTTGCTCTTTTCTAACACTTTCCTCTTGGTGAATCTTGGTCTTTTGTTTTCTTCACCCATGCACCCTCTAGCTATGATTGAGTTCAACCTAGCAATTTATTTCTTTAAAGCTTCCATGTTAGCAAGGTTAGTGGCATAAGATTCAATATCAATATGATAGCATCTATCACAGCCCTTGCTAGTAGAAGCACTAGAGTTGCCTTTTACCTTCGAGGGATGTGAGGTGCTACTCCAAAGGAGGCTATATTGCTCCTCAAGCTCTTCATTCCTCAACTTGAGAGAATTACATTGAGCTTGAGTGACAGTAAGGTCCTCCTTGAGAGTAGCTATGACACTCTTTGCTTGGTTGACTTCCAAACGCAAAGCCTCAATCTCACTTCTATCGGAGATAATGGTGTCTTGGCTTTTCTCTAGTTCAACTATTAGCTTAGCCATAAAATCTCTAGATTGCTCATCCATTTCACGAACAAGTTGGTTAGCTTCTTCATCACTAGTATCATCACTAGAGTCCATTTCCGACTCATCACTAGGTTGAGGAAAGGGTTTTGGGGCAGTTTTTACCTTCTCACCCTTGGCCATGAGACAATGAATGGATGTGCTCTCTTCATCATCGGTCAAATTGTTGAACAATCTTGAGGTGGAGGGAAGCTTCTTGATAGCCACGGTTGCAATTTTCTTCCCTTCCTCTTCACTAGAGCTTTCATCCCCGGAATTCCATTCATGACCAATGTGGGCTTCACCACCATAGTGTCTTCTCTTGTAGTGTGGTTTTTTATCTTTCTTGTAGCTCCCTTTACCCTTTTCATTTCTGTTTTCTCTCTTCACATTAGGGCAATCAGCAATGAAGTGCTCGGTACTTCCACAATTGTAGCAAGTTCTCTTTTTCTTGTTGGGAAACTTCCTTTTGGCAAACTTGTACCCTTGCTTCTTCAATCCTCTCTTGTAGGTCTTCATGAACAAGGCCATGTCCCCAATCTCAACATGAGAACCTTCATCTTCATCTTCGCTTGAATCACTTGTGGAGCTCTCTACTTCCACCCTTTTGGATTTTGACTTGAGAGGCTTGGAAGGAGTAGTGTGCTTGGATGAGGAGGAGGGTTTGCTTGACTTGTGGGAATGGAGAGCGACCTCTTTAACCTTCAAGTTGTTTAACTTAGCCTCCAACTCCCCAATCTTCTTTCTATGTTGAATTTCCTTGTCCATGAGCTCATGTGTGAGAATTCTTCCAAGGACATCATTTGGAGAGAGTTCCTCAAACCTTTTCTTCTCTCTAATCAAGGTGACTAGAGTAGGATTCCTTGGTGCAAAAGCTTCCAACATTACCTTCACAACAAAGTGGTCATCTAGCTCATCACCACCTAGACCTCTTATCTTTCCAACAATAACCATCAACCTATCAAACATCTCTTGTGGCCCCTCTCCATCAAAGATAGTAAATCTATTGAGCTCGGCCATCAATATGTTGATCTTGGATTTCTTGACCTTGTCAACACCCTCATGTGCAATGTGGAGAATGTCCCAAATCTCCTTGGCTATCTCAAGTCCACTAACACGGTTATACTCTTGGGCATTCAAGGCACTAAGGAGTATGCTTGTAGCTTGACCATTTCTTCTAATGTTGCGTCGGTCAATTGGAGTGAGGTTCCTAAAGTCTTTGGGATCTTCAAAACCTACACACACAATATTCCACAATTCCAAGCTTAAGCCGATTAAATAAGCTTTCATCATGTGCTTTCATTTAGCAAAGTTAGTCCCATCGAATTGGGGTAATTTGCCAACGGGAATAGTCACTTCATCCTTGGATTTGACATCCAAAGAATCATAGTTAAAGGATACGCTTTTGTAGTCATTCTTTGCTTTAGACTTCGACTTTGGCTTGATTGTTCGCTTGGGAATTCTTGCGCCGTAGTACTCATCATCATCATCTCCATTCTCACTAGATGAGGACGACGATGAGGATGACGAGGATGGTGATGGAGATGGTGAAGGTGTTCTTTTTCTTCTTTTCTTCTCTTCTTTCTTTCTCTTCTTCTTCTTTTCTTGCTTTCTGTTTTCTTTCTTCTTTTCTTCTTCTTCTTCCTTTTTCTTGTTCTCCTTCTTGCTTTTCTTGCTTCCATCTTTTGAGCTTTCCTTCACATGACCTTTTTAAGCTTTTCAAACTTCTCTTGAGCCGATGTATCGCCCACTTCCGAGGCATCACTTTCAGCCTCTCTTGGGATGTCATCAAACTGCTCTTCTTCGTGCTTGTCATCATCACTTGCCATATCCTCACACGGTTAGGTGTTTACGAGGATGACCTCGCTCGATACCAATTGAAAGGATCGAGGCAATGTGGCCCGGAGGGGGGGTGAATAGGCCCGCACACGAATTTAAACTTTTTCTCGCAAAAACACCGTCGGACCTCGGAACCTTCGAGATTATTCTCGGAACCTCCGAACGAGGCGACCTCCGAGAATAAACTCGGAACTTCCGACACTCGTTAGGACAGAGCATAAATAACAAGAGCTACGAGGAACTTGATGGAAACCGGATCTACTAAATTCTAGGAGGTACTTAGGACCTAGCAAGAAGATTTCTAAGCAAAGCACAAGCTAGGAAGGCACCACAAAGTAGATCGGGAGCAAACCCTAATAGATCTAGTCAAGCACAAGCATGAACAAGTAAGTAAATGAGAGCACGCATGAGACAAAGATTTATCCCGTGGTTCAGCTCGCCACAAAGGCTTGCTTACGTCCACGTTGTTGAGGATGCCACAAAGGCTCGGACCACAAAGGTCAACTCCTCTCTCACACCTATCACTTTGGGTAATAGGTGGAGGCTTTCCACTAGAATCACAAAGGGTAATACAAACACCTTGGAGCTTCCACAAATCGGTTTGGAGAGCTTCCAAGAACCTCTATCCGTCTAGGAACAAAACTCCAAGAGTAATAGATCCACCAAGCTTGCTAGGGTTCTTCCAAGTGCTCAAGTACCAAGGGAGAAGGGATTGGCTCACTAACTCACTTCAAGAATCCACTCTCAATCAATGCTAGGCAAGGATTTGGAAGAGAGTAGGTTAGGAGTGAATGCAAGGTGAGAGAAAACAGTGAGGAACGGCGTTCTGCGCAAAGGGAAGGAGAAGATAACCGTTGGGGGACTGTGGGGTATAAATACCCCCGGATCCGAACGAGAACGGCTATATTCCAGAGTTCGGAACCTCCGAGAAAAATCTCGGAACTTCCGACTTTTGAAAACTCGCATCGTAGCCCGTACGGTCGGAACCTCCGAGAAAATCTTCGGAACCTCCGAACAGCAATCAGCAGAAGCAAAGCAGCTGCAGGTTACTTCCCTTGGGGTGAGGATTAAGGTTTAGGAGAGATGGATTATGAGCACTTGAAACCACCCTAACTCACCATTAGTATCCCTCTTGATAGTACGGATTGTCCTATACTCAAATTCAAAAGATAAAATAAATAAACTCCTCCAAGTAGCATAGGCATCCTTTTTGTAACAAGTTGAGGGGGTCTCCAATTAATCTTTTGCACCTGTGATAATAACTCTATGCTGCACAACAAACTCAAGGGCTCATTAGTTCTTTAATTGTGTGGTCAACATCATCAAAACCCTCATAGGGCTTGATTGCACTTACATTCTTCAAGTGAGGGTTGCTGGTTCTAGTGAGTTTGCTGAGGCCCCAAGCCATTTCTAACTAGCTCTAAGCCTTAGTGGCTCTCCCCAACCATCTCTTTGTGAGATTTGTGGTTTCAAGCCATCATCTTGTGTTGGGTTGAGGAAGTGAGCTTAAGAGTGACCTTGTGAGCTAACAAGATCAATTTCCATAGCTTGAGCACTTTGGTTTCGCGTCTACAAACTTTGAAGCATTTGTTACTCTTGGAGGTTTGCCTCCTAGACGGCTAGGTGTCGCTGGCTAGCTCCCAAGGTTGTGGTGAGCAGCAGGAAGTTTGTAAGAGCTGCGATCTTGCCTCTTCGTGGAAAAGATCACCTTAGTGGAAAGGAGGAAAGTGGTTGAAAGAGACTCGGCTTGTTGTGGGAATTGTCCCTTACAAGCTCCTCAATGGAGACGTAGCCATTCCTCAGTGGGTGGTGAACTTCGGGAAACAAATCCTTGCTTCTTTGTGTGGTTCGACTCTCTAAGTTGTTTTTCTAGCATATTACATTTGCTTCCGCTTCGATCTACTTGGGTGTATTACTTGTGTGTGCAGGGCTCATTACTCTGCTTGTGAACATCTACAAAGGCCACACCCCAAGGTTAGTTCGTGCTAGAAGCCAAGAGGTGCTTGAAGTTGTTTTTGTAGGTTCTCTGTGCTACACCGGTCTGACCGGTGAGGCGCACCGGTGTGACCGGTGTCACCTGTGAAGACCAGTGCCTGACCGGTCTGACCGGTCACCACCACCGGTCTAACCGGTGGAGCACTGTCAGCTCAAGTGTTTGGGGGGAAAGAGTTTAAACTGGTCGTCTCGCCTATTCACCCCCCCTCTAGGCGACATCAAGGTCCTTTCAGATGTCCTGTTGAAGAACAGGTGGCAATGTTTTTGCATGTAGTAGGTCACAACCAAAGATTTAGAGTGGTCCACCAAACCTTTAGGAGGTCAATTGAGACTGTTAGTAGAATCTTTCACCAAGTTGTGTATGCTGTTGGTGAGTTAAGGGCTGATCTGATCAAGCCGCCTTCCACTGCCACACATCCTAAGATTATGGGTAGCCACAGATGGTTCCCTTTTCTAAAGGTACTTGTTTATCAAGAACATTACTTTTTGGCACATACATGTTATAATTTTGGTTTATGCTACTTGCATAATTTCTGTAGAATTGCATTGGTGCCATTGATGGCACACATGTGTTGGCAAGGGTGCCTAGACACATGCAGCAGGCATTCAGGGGTAGGAAATCAAACCCCACATAGAATGTGATGTCTGCAGTCAGCTTTGACCTCAAGTTCACCTATGTTTTAGCTAGATGGGAGGGATCAGCACATGATGCACTTATTTTGGCTGATGCCATTGAGAGAAATGATGGGTTCACTGTCCCAGCAGGTAATCTGCCATAGCTAGTGCATGCACTTATGTTCTTGCACCCTATACACATTTTCAAACTCCTGTCCCCCAAATGTAGGTAAACTGTACCTGGTAGATGCTGGATATGCCTGCAAAAACCACCCCACTAATGCAAAGGAGCTCTTCAACCTTAGGCACTCCTCACTCAGGGTCACTGTGGAGAGAGCATTTGGTGCACTTAAGGGTAGATTCAAAATTATAGACAACAAATCTTTCCACAAGTACAAGACTCAAGTTAAGCTTGTGCTTGCTTGCTGCATACTGCACAACTGGATCATTGGGTTTGGGGTTGATGAGATTGTCCCTGTAGAGGAAGGTTATGGGGGTGAACTTGATGAAGCAGATGATGGAGACCTGCCTTTAGAGGAACCTGCTATGGTCAGTATTAGAGATGAGATTTGCAATGCTATGTGGGCTGCTAGGGGTAGTTCTAGGACTTGATTTATTTGCATCCATTGATGTGTAACATAATTTGGTAGACCCTGGATATGGAACTAATGTGGTGTGTTACTTGTGTACTATAATAATGCTATGTCTGAGACCAATTTGTTATTTGCAATGCCTATTTCTGTTGTACAATATCTATTTGTGCTTTCAAATGTCTATTTGTTCTTTCAAATGTCTATTTGTGCTTGCCCTTGCATATGTGTGCTTTACAATGTCTATGCAATGGTAGGATGGCTGCAAACAATGTTGATCTCGAGGGGGGCTTTGTGTTTGCTGCTAACATGGACCCAGGTGTAGCAGCATTTGGTCAGCCAGCTGACCCTGCCGTGGTTGACCTGAAAGCTGAACAAGGTGATGCTGAGCCTGTTGTAGTAGGACAACAAGGCCCCATGAGGTGGAATAACAACACATCTGGATTTGTCCTGAGGAGGATGGCCCAGATTGTGTCTGAGAGTGGTAGGACTGACAAGACTTACAAACATAAGGATGTCAATGCTGTAGCTAGGGCTCTTAAGGACTACAGTGGGGTTGTAGTGACTACAACTCAAGTGTACAATCACTTGAGGAAGTGGAAACAAAAGTGGTCTAAGATTGCCAAGTTGAAGATTCTTAGTGGTGCGACATTTGATGAGGATGTTCATGCCATAATGCTTGAGCAAGACCACTATCTTGGTCATTGCAAGGTACACAGCCCAATTTGCTAACCTGAACTACTCTCTCCTTTAATTGTGCCATCTCCTCTTAACTCTGTCATGTGTTCTTAAATTTCTATACTCCCTACAGGACCACCCTAAGGATGCAGAGTACTTGAACACCCCACTCAGGTTCTACTCTGAGATGTTGGCCATATTTGGTAGCACCTTGGCAACTAGTAGGTTTGCCTTAGGATCCAATGAGCCTTTGGGGGTCAACAATGCTGACAGTGTGGCTGCCAAGATAAAGGGTGAGGACTTCTCTTGTCCTGCCTTGGATGCTAGAGTTAAGTTTGATGCTAAACCTAAGTTTCAAGGTAAAGTTAAGTTTGAGTCTGGTGAGGGCAGCAAGGACACAACACCTGTCAGCACCAATGTGGGGGGGGGGTAAGAGGAAGAGGCCCAACTTCAGTGACGATGAGATGGTAATGATGAGCAACATGACAGATGTTGTCAACAATGTTGCAAATGCTATGCTGAAAACTGGGGCTGCACATGTGGATCCAGACCGGTACCTTGCTGTCATGGAAATGACTGAGTTCCCCACTGAGGCCCTGATTGTTGCCTACACCCATCTCCTTGAGAACAAGGTTGTTGCCACTGGGTTTGTGACCATGTCAACCCTCATAGGAGCATATGGCTGAGGACCTACCTTTCCAAAAACTACTATGTGTAGTTGTGTCCTTGCTGGGAACTTTTGTCTAGAGGGGGTTGACTGTAGAGATGTATACTTCCTCCACCTCCCTCCCCCCACTCTCATCTCTTTTGGGTTCCCTTTTGGGTTCCCTTTTGGCTAGATATTGTGCATGGTAGATGGTTGATCAGCACATGTCCTTTTGGTTTACTTAACAGGAGGGTGGCTAACAGTGACAGTCCATTTGTGCTTGTTATATATGGGCAGAAATTGTATTCAGACTTGTTGTGTTGAAACCTAGCCTTTGTTGGCTTTCTGGTATGCTCAGTTACTATTATATTCTAATTTGGGTTTTATACTTGGCCTGTGATGCATCAAACACTAGTCTGAGGTGCTATGCTTCTTTGTTTTAAATGTCAGGTGGCTTGTTCTCTTCTTTCATTGATGATTTTCTAGATCTCATGCCACCTTATTATTTTGGCACCAAGGATGATTAGTACAGATTTTTATATATTATGCCATATCTACTTGCAGCTGAGGTCTTGTTTGCCCCTCTGATTACAATTTGCTGATATGTGGCCGATGATGCAACAATATATTACATAAGATAACTGTGCATGGTATTATTGTCTATTTTATCCAATTTTGTTGTATCTTGTGGTGCTGTCATCAGCTTCTATTGGAGCATCCAAGAACAACCCGAAATAGAGACAGATACTACACAAGAAATGGTGATTGTTCTTAGGTGCTCCAAGGAAGCCCATGGCAGTATCCATATTTGTTGCTAAGCTATGCACAGTTACCAGTGATTGTCAATCCATGAACCATTGCATTAAGTTTGTTAGATGAGGCCTATTTTTGCTGTCAAAATATGTTGCTCTCATCTTGTCTGATGGTTTGGCCAGGCCCAAATCAAACAGCATCTCCTTTTGGTGATTGATGGTAGTTGATGGTTGGGCCAGGCTCCTAGGTGCAAATCAAACACAAAAAAGATTGAACCTGACTTAACTGCTGCAAGGAAATCAAACAACGGACTTGTGCGGTGGCGGCCGGGCCGTGGCCGGCCCGGGCCTCGGCTCCTCGTCTTGGCCGGCCAGAGCCTAGAAATCGAACACGCCCCTGGAGAATAGAAGATGGCCAGCGACAACAGTTCAAAGTGGCAGCGCCGTTACAATCTATATGGACTGGGCCTGGGTGTGAGGCGTGTTTTGAATTTAAAGGGGAAATACTCCTTTAAATACGATGAAATCCTAAAACCCGTTAAACTATTTTTTTCATTCAATTTGTCCATCGGCGCTACACAAGAACTTTTTTTTTACAACAGACACAAGAACTTCAGAACCTTCAAGACACTAAAAGAGTGCCAAGTAGATTTATTACTCGAAACACACTTATTTAATCTCCTTGTTGTTATGCACTTTTTATGCCAAGTAGAATTTTGGTTGGTCATCTTGCTGCGTCTATGGGATGTGGGGAACTACTTTTATGTTGTGTATTCTCAATTACAAAATAATTTAGTGGCCAAGGAATAAAATTTCAAGATCCCAAGTGCGGCGGTTTGGATTTTTTCCACTTATATATTTAATAGCTTCCTTATTTTTATAAATATGTTATTTTTGTGTTTGTCTATATTCAATAGTTTCTATACATTTACATTTAATATATATAGGAGTAGCCATTTCAAGTGGCTATAGGCATTTGAAACAGGGGTAAATGGCGTGGCAACCACACTAGCCATTTTAAACGGCTATAGTCAAACAAAACACTGCATTTTTCTAGCATATATGCTTGCCAGTTGCTACCGTTAGGCAAATGTAAAACAATAGTAACACAAATAACCAATAGTTTCTTTTTTAAAAAAACGCTATCAAATGCAATATAACTTGTAATACTATTTTTGTTTTTTATATTAACATAAATCACCATTTCAAATTAAAAATCATATAGAGACCTTATAGTTGCTTTACACACTTACTTTAAAAGAAGTCGTTTTGGACAAGGTTTGAGTCATACATTGGAAATATAAATCATGAATAACTTTTAAGTCGTTGAGTTTGGAAATGTGAAAACTACATGAGTATATTTGTCTTGTAAAATACTTTCACAAAAGTATACATATGTTAGTTTTTAATAATTATTTTTATAAAAATAAGAAGTTAAAATTGCACTTTGGAGATCGTGTTGTGTCCTAAACGACTTCCCTTGCCAAACCGGAGGGAGTACACCAGTGTGAGCGTCTGTAGAAATGATTAAATATAAAAAATAGAAAGTAGTATATTATTTTGTTTTTTTAAAATCTGAGCGGAGGTCCAACATTTGGACCAACTAGGGGAACCTCACCCACGTGTTGCTGCGGGAATTAAGAAAATGCAATTATTTTAAGGAAAATTTACTATGATATCATCTCTCGACGATAAGGACATGAGCATATTATGTAAAGTTGAAATACCCAGGTAATGAGTATCACTATTTATGTAAACCAAAGTGGCAAGCTATTTGAACTGAAGTTTCTTATCCGAGTATAAACAAATATTTATAACGATCACATGGTGTATCTTAAAACATAACATGTAATTATTTATTAGAGTCAGTCCTTGGTAGCATAGATAATTCTATCTCGTCGGTTCTCCATGTTTTATGTTGAGAATAATTTCCAAGGGTCGCGTTCCTGCGGGATATGTCACTGGTTATTGGATGCATTTGAGGAAACAGTGAAATTTTGATATATTTTTTATTTGATGTATTTGGAAAATAGTGAAAGTTTTAACTTTTTTACATTAAGGTAAATCACAATTTACTTGATAGATAAATGAGGATAATAAAGATTGTTTACACAACAATAATCTGTAAAAACTAAATTTGAGGAGAGTTTGTTATCTAGCCGACTCAACCTTCGTATCGCCCACACAATCAACAACCAACTTTAAGAACCACTATCTAGCGGTATGTCCTTTCATATCAGAACTGACAGTAAAACTAAGTATTACAAAACATATAATGGACTATTGCCTGCAAGATAACTTTATAATTGCACCACATGTAATGTGCTTGCAACCTCATCGAGTAACTAATCAACCTCAGGATAACCACATATATAGTCATGATAACCAATCACCACTCTGCAAACCATGGCTCATGTGGGGGCGGTTTTTTATCCTCACCGAACCAGCCGGTTTTTTTTGTTAGTGGGAACCGGTGTGGGGGCGGTTTGGGGAACCCTGGCTGACACACCGAAAGAGTAGCACCGTGGTGTTGCTTCATGTTATGCTGCACTGAAAATTTGACACAGCCAATCCCTCAAAGTTGCTCTAAAATTAAGTTTTCCTATATGCAAAGGCTAGCCTGTTCGTTTGGCTTGTATTGGATGGTTAGTCTTGATTTGTCTTTGAGAGAAAAGTCTTCTTTTTTATTCTTGTACTTCGTTTATTCTCGGAGAGAAAATCTTCTTTTTTGGTACCGATAAGCCAAACAAACAGGGCGTAAATTTGCAAAATGGCGCCAAAGCCATTCAAGCAAATTACTGTATATACTCCGTACACCTATAAAAAGGAAAGAGAGAAAAAAATTGTAGAACGTGCTAGGCTTCGGCTCGACGACTCTAGTGAAAGTGTCAAACTGTGAAAGGGAAGCGCAGCCCACTGTCTGTCCCTATCCACCTTCCCTTTCACCCCCCCCCGACATTCCTTCCACCCATGGACGACCACGCCGGCGGGCCCCACGGCCACCGCCCCTCGCCAACGCCGTCGTCGGACGCCGGCAAGCGGCGTCGCGTCCCCAACGTCCGCCTCGCGGGCTCCGTCCCGCCCCCCTCCCACCTCCCGCACCCGCGCCGCATCCCCATCGTCCCAGCCACCAGGTCCCGCCTACCCCTGCACCGCCAGCAACAGCACCAGCACAGCAACCACCTCCAAATCCCCTCCGCTGACCCGCTCCAAACCCTCCCAAAACCCTCCGCCGACAGCGGCGACGACCTCGTCCTCGCCGCCGCCTTCCCCCGCAAGCCGAGGGTTCCGGCGGGGCCAGCGGCGGCCGCGGGGAAGGCAAACGGAAGGGCGGAGGGGACGGACACGGAGACGGAGTCGGAGGAGTACGAGGAGGCGCGGGAGGAGGTGGTCGTGACCGATGTGGCGGGGTGGCTGTGGGGGATGGGGATGGGCCGCTACGCGGCGGCGTTCCAGGCGCACGAGGTGGATGCCGCCGTGCTGCCCTGCCTCACCATGGACGACCTCCGGGACATGGGCATCGGAGCCGTCGGGGCGCGCCGCAAGCTCTTCTGCGCCATCCAGAGGCTCACCCCACCTCCGCTTCCACGGAGGTGAAAGTGAAAACGCTCTGTCTGTGCACCCCCTTCCTGCTACCGACGTGCTAGCTAGCTGGATCGGCGGCCTCACCTTTGCTCGGGGACTTGGGATGCGCGGGGCGTAGGAGTAGGACGTGTCCAAAGTGTAAAAATGGGAATGTTTCATCTTTTGCTTAGCTCCTGAAATGGTAGTGTGGTAGACTTAGTGGTGTAGTGTCTGAATGTGGATAAGGTGAAAACAGAATGCTAACTCTAATGCTTCGATGTCTGTTGCTGTGTCGTAGGCTGTAAATATGAAAGGTTGAAATGGTGATGCTGGGTTGCAGCCGATACATCTTGTGATCGCTCAATGTTTTTCTTGATGCAAATAGACCGGGATAGTGGAGGTTCAACATGCTTCAATGTTAACTTGCTGCATATGTGCATTCCATCATGAACTAAGTTCTGCTTGTAGGTGAGGACCACCTTGAAAATTTTAAGTAGGGAGTTTGTCTGTGCTGCCTTGCTCGTCCCAAAATTCCATGTCTTGATATTGGTATCATCCCAAAATGGAACTTGCATTATGCTGTGTGGATTTTGCTTAGCTGATCTTCTGCTGAAAAAAAGGCAAAGTTTCAATGTTGTCAATCCTTTGCCGTTCAACATCCTTGTAATAGAACTACTAGCCTTCATGGAAACAATTGTTTTCACTACTGTACCACACGAGAATATTCAACTTTCCTTAATGGCCAGCTTATTGGATACTGTGACAGTATCCCAATGTCAGTAGCAGAGCTGCCGGTATGGCAAGGTATGGCTGCTGCCATACCATGTTTTGCCAGGACGATCTCGTCCTCTTCTACATGTCGGCATCCTTCTGTGTTTTTTCCTTATGATTTGAGGCTTGGAGCTTTGATCAGCTTAGCTTAGCCATGCCTCAGTTTTGATCTGTCCTCCGCTACTTTTCAATGCAGTGTTTATGCCTGATTAGTTGCTTCAGGGTATGCAACCCATGACACAATGCACTTAAAATTAATAACATATTGCATGCAGCTGTGCACCTCTGCTTAGTCACAAATTGTTGTCATGAATAGTATGAGAATTTAATTTCTTAATGAGTTTGCACTTGATGTCTATTAGTGTTTATTGTGGGTCATTTAGAGCAAACATTTCTTTATTATAGTGCTCAAACCATCGCAGTAGAACTTGTATGGGTACTTGAAAGTATTTCATACATTTGAAATCTGTCCAAATATCTTTAGGGCATTTATATTAAGCTTCCCGATAAAATTGGTGAACTTGTGAAATTGATATAGCTATGCCCCAACAGAACATGAGTTGAACCTAATAATGTTTAAATGAAAAATCATGACATACACAAGCTTTTCGATAAATGAACAGTATTTTTTGTTTTTTTTCTGTTATCCCATTTTCCTCGATCCTAGTTGAGTGATTGATAAGTTGTTCCTGTTCATCACATATATCATTCATGAGCTGTTCAGAAGACTGGCTTTCTTTCCTGTTCCAAGTTGATTATTTTTGTTTTGGTTTTTAGGCTACCTTTTGCACACTAATGTTGTGTACTCACAGTCCTTCTCGTTGTATTTTTCCCATTCTGAAACTTTCCAATCCTGAGTTGTTAATATCCTTTTTCAGTGTATTATGCCAGTAATAATTTTTTGTGCAGGTGCCCATGATTAAATGTTTGTGCAACAATTTTGAGAACCTAAGTGGAAAAAATGACATATCATTTCAAGTTGAACTAGGAAACCGCAATGTGTACTTATACCGTGGAATGAATGAAAAGCAACAAAGAAGGGAAAGGAATACCTCAATGGACCTAGAGCTTTCCCTTCAAATTTAACATTGTTCAATAAAGACAAATAGCAAAGTCAGAATGCAAGATATATGCAAGATTGACATGTTTGCTAGCATCTTGCTAGTCTAGAGCGATGAAAGAGTTATTGACCTTCTTTGAAATTCAAGTTACTTTAATGTTTTGGGGTCAGATGGGATGCAATTACATGTTTTTTTTAAAAAAACTAGATCCGGGGTTCATTCAGGAAAATGTGTTCGTGGGCCTAGAAAGTAGCAGAATAGTGGTCCAGTTTGCAAGTGTTGTGTGATGCAAATCTTACAACGTGCGTAGAACTAGGTTTGGGTCAAGGCGAAAAACATAGGTATTGCTATATGTTAAGGAAAATGAAAGCTTCAGGTGGATTGCAGCTGGTATCATATGATCATGGGCGCCCTTGTACGAAGCAGTAAGATGTGTGGAGCATTTCAGTAGGTCCTTTTCTCAAAATCATTTTTGACGAAAAAGAATAAAAAATGATGACATGCTGATATAAAATTTTGCTAGAGGGTATATTTTGTTGAAATTGATTGAGAGCTACTCCATAAAAATCCTCAACTACTGTTATTTTTTCCTGGCCTAAGAATAATAGATTTTCGGGTCTAATGTTGCAATGCAGATTTGATGTCTGAGTCTAGTTCCAGTTGCAGGTGTCCTTGTGCCATATTCTTGTGTCAGATATGGCATGGGAACTTGAAAGGATTTAAGGAACAAAGTAATTGTTTGTAAAGAAAAAAAGTATTTCATGATATATGACAAGTGGCATAGTTAATTTTTTTAGTGGCATAAATATATTGGGCCGGCTCCTGATGATACAGCGAACCTGCTTGTTGGGCTTTGTCCTGACATGTGTAAAGAGGAACTATTTTAGTATTAATTTTTTTTCTAGCGATGTCACCACATGGTACTAATATAAGGTAGACAATTTACTGTACTTAACCCAATTAACTCCTTGAACATGTGTGTTAGTTCAGTTTTATATGAAAAGACAGGCTATAATTATAAATGGTATGATAGTTAACCTTATGAGCCACCATATGTGGTTGAGTGGAAAAAAGATAAAGTCAATCAGGTTGCGTATTGTACTATATCAGTCCTTATGTAAGTATAAGTTGTCATGATATATTTCTATTGAAGTGCTTTATACTATCCTCAGTGTCCTCAGGTGGTGGGGTGTGAAAGGTTCCATTATGTTACCTGTTAACAATTTGATAATGCTGTTTTGATGATTGTATTATTTTCTTTGTAATGATGAACAGCCATCTGCTCTTATGATATGCTGGAATGTGTTTGTGCAAATTTTATTTTTATATCTCATTGTTCCAGGAAAGTTTTGTCTTCAAAGTTATTATTAACAGAACCGCATATATGTTATTACATAATGAAGAAAATTTTATGCTAACTACTTAATTTTGTTCATGGTAAATGCTTTAACGAACAGTTATGTCTCGTTTTTCTTATATGGCACAAACCATGCAGATATGCTGTCAAATCAATCTGCTTTGTTGCTTCCTATGATGTTCTTGATGTATTTATGCAATTTCTATGCTTGTGTTGATGGCTACTTTTAAGTATCTTGGCGGAACAGACAAGTAACTTTTAGCAAGTAGCCAGTCGATTTAATGTTGGCCCTTTGATCAGTTGTGTGATCCTTTTCTTTTCATCAAGTGTCGGTGTGCACTGTGGCTGGCTGTTGATACTGCTGGTATTGGTGCCTTGTCTTGTGTTGAAGGGACCAACCCCACCTGCTTCAACTTTGTCTTGTTCATTCCTGGCATGCTACATTGGAGATTCTTAACGATGTTTTCTACCGTCAGTTACCTCATATTTTGAAGTATATATCGTCTGTCGGTGAGATTTTTGGTGATGGGGTTTGGTATTATTTATTATATTCATGCTCCAGGGTACAGTGTGCGCCGAATTTACTTTTAGTCCCTGTGAGCATTCTGTCTATTCATTTCATTTTCAGGATTTCCTGTTTTGCATTGCTATTTTTGTTTTCATTTTCTCTCATCCTTTGTAGTTGTCATAGATACACTAATGCATTCTTGGTTATACTTGCTTGCATTCCTCTCTTTTGTATCTTGACTTGTGAGCAATTGTTTGCATTTCCCTGTCCTTGATGTCGACTTTCTACTTCCCGGACTTCGCGTATGGACTCTCTTTCATTGATCTTGACATGCTACCTGAACACTACAGGATGCTGCTTCGTGGTGCTTCCATTGTGCTACATTGCAGCATCATTTGGTCACTGTGTACCCTTTTTTCATCTGTATTTTCTTGGTTCTCTGTAGGTATGTTTAAGTCGTGACCATTTGTTTTTTCCCATTTTGTTTCTCTAAGTTAAAAATATCTCAAATCTTAGTAGGAACCTAAATGAAACACTTCCAAATAGTTGGATTCAGCATGTCAGCATAGAGGGCAAAGCACTTGGAATAAAATAGATCTTTGAACTAAATAAATATGAAAGAATTATTTTTCAGGGTTTTGAAGTACAGTTACATTTGGGTGTCACCTATAATCTAGTATCCTTGGTGTTCTACTATTCTTTCTCAGCGAATTCTTTGGTGAGGATTAGATGTTAGGGGAGGGGAAAAAGGGGATCAGTGCCTGTGTGCAGTGAAAACTAATTACAGTGTGAAAAGTTATTTGTGCCTGTTGATGCTCTGTTCTCCAGGTGCTAGCTTCTGCCATAATGCAGTGTCATGATCTGGTTTGTGCTTGGTGAGCCAGGGGCCGGCAAAACCGCTGCGGCCTCAGCCGGCACGGGGCGCCAAATGGTGTCGCGGACCTGTTGTAGGGTCATCGTCGGCAGAAGGCGCTGCCCTCGACAGGTAATCTCTAACTGCATTACACAAAAAGATACATGTTAAATAGTTCTTTTTTTGCTGGCAAGCATTCTTGCTGCAAAGGTTATGACCACACTTAAAAATTATCGTTTATGCATGAGGAAAATACTAAAACACACTGGTTTTTTTTTCTGTCCTAGTGGTTTTATTACTATTTTATTTATTTGTGGTCAAACAAATATTGACAGTTCGTTGTTCGCATTATAATGCTGAATCGGAACAAATAATTGACACATACCAATTTATTGCTTTCTATTGCATGGGTTCTTTGTATTCCTTTTCAAGGTTTGAGTGGTTGAAATGTCATCCACTGCAAGATCTGAAATCTAATCACCAAATTGATTCTTCAGATCATCTATAATGATGTAATACATGTGAACTTTTCTTAAGCAAAAAGGATGCTGCACCATAGTTTTTCACTATATTATCTGCAAGGCTAAACTCGGATAGTTTTAGTACAGGTTTAGAAACCTCATTTTTCAGAGCTTATCTTGTCACAATGGAAAATGTTCAGGTTTCCATATTTGAATGAATAGTATAAAGTGATTATTCCCTTGCTATTACTGAACGAAGCTCTGCTGGTGCTTTGTCAGAGTGTGATGGTTATCATAAAACTGCATAAGTCACTTCAGTGTTGCCGTTGAACTGCATTACATCTCTCCACTCATTACCATAAACATCAACACCTTATAACTCTGCTGCAAACAGGGTATAAGACATCCCTCCCTTTCTGCCTGTGAGGTCAAGGGAACCTTCCAGAAAATTTGAAAATTGTAATTGTTCTTTTTTTCTAGGCATCTTTGCAATTAAGTTTCTAATGGGGTATTTCAGGGAAGGGATTCCTTCAGGTCTTTATATACTCCTAACCTCTGTCAAAACTAATACAAGTTTGCCAGGAGGGGAGGTTGACATGATAAAGGCCCACCAAATCAGGATTAGGTCCAGTTTGTAAGTTCCTGATTAAGTGTTATACCATATATAGTAACAGTGACAGTTCAATTCAACCCACTGGGTTCATAAGCATAGAACTCTTGATGCCACACCTACCAATGAAGCGACTAACTTGCTAGTCACACTGAGGTAGTGTAAAAGCAAGCAGCTATCCATATCCAGTAGCTGCAATGCAATATGGGGCCTCCCAAAATAAATAAATATGAAATCCAGTGGCAGCAGCAGAGTCTGACGGTGTGGTTTCACCAGAGAAAATGGCTGGAGAACAATCATTAGAAAAGGGCCCGCAGAAAGAAGTACTATTTATTGCTGATGCAAGATGAGGCCCTCCAATGTGATTCTCCAGATACTGCCTAATGTTGACCCCACCCTATTTTCTCCCCTCTTTTCAGGTTGGAAAGGCACAAAAAAAGAGCAAAAATATTATACAACTTGCAAAAGGTTGAGGAAACTACTATTAGGATTGCGATTCTTGTCAAGTAAGTGAAATACATGCGTCCACCTAACGTGGCATTATGTTATCATTTATCGTGCTAATCATTATTGCGATTTTGTTGGGTGTTCACGTGTTACTTGTGAAGGCTTAAACTAACACTTGGGTGGAATGTTAAGGAACTGATTAGAATTATCATTTTTTTCTTATTGCCACCAAAAAAGTATGGTGCTAAATTTAGAGTTATGACACCGGGGCATGTGGTGATCAGCAACTAACTGCCAAGCATCTGCTGGTTGTGAGCTAGCATGCGTAGGGTAGATCTGGACTGATGTGAGCATTATGGGCCACAATTCTTGAAGGAAAAAACAAAAGGAGCAAGACACGACATGCCTGGTGGTTAGGATGTAAAGTATATTTTCTCATGTTTTTGTGCGGACACTTGGCACTCAGTGGTTGGTTGGATGCTAAGCTACACCTAGACCTAACTAACCTTAGGGTGGTTGGGCTCTCTTGAAAGGTCTAGATACATGCATGTTACTGCTCACAAGTGCACAGTGGCAGTGAAGTCAATGTCACATGCGTGCTTAGCTGCATTTTATAATGATGTGGTGAAAACAATGTTTATGAGGATTGCTAGATAAGTAACCAGATGCTACAGTGTTCAGAACTCTTAAGTTCAATATACATTTGTCAGTAAAACTTTAGAAGATTTTTAAGTGAACTTTAGAAGATTGATTGCATGCAATCTAGGACTATAGTCCCCTCTAGGTGTAGACTGAACAAATTTGCTTTAAACATATATGGCATTTTCAGGTTTGTCCTCCCTACAACACAAGTCCTGAATTAATAGCAAACGTCCTCTGTTATTGACTAGGAAATTCTTTATATCTGCAGTATATAACACACACTTGTCCCTTGGATTTGTGAATATTGCATGGAACTAAAACAGGTACAGTCAGACAGATGAAGTAAGTAGTTTATAGGTTTGGTATTTCTTAAATCTTCTTTGACAAATGGTAGATTTCCTCGTATTTATGTAATTTAATCCTTCTCTTAGGCCTATCAGAAACGGACACAAGAGGACATATATCGGTAATAACCGGGAAGAGGAACAAAATCTAGCTAACAGATGCACACCATCAAGCATTCAACTCATCACTTATCATTTCATTGACCTACCAAAAGAAAATAAATGTGACCTCCTACAATTCTTTGCTAAAAATCATTAACAAATAATTAAACAATTCAATTTTCTCGAGCACAACTAGTTTCATAAACTAAAAAAGCAAACAACAAAGTCTTTGCATGGATCATATTGGCCGCGGCAGAAAGCGCCTACATATGCTTGCAAACTTTTTGTGATTGGACAACATGTCGCCTCCTATACTGTACAACAGCTAGCTGCCATTGAGTCGATAAAAGTGATGGCCCGTTAATATATACGAAGAGAACCATAGAAAGTGGGGGCAATGATAGATATCCTGTCAGGTAATGCTGTGCTAAACTAGATTGGGATGCTGGGTTAGTAGAATACAAAGACACCGCGTATGTTTGTAGTGGTGGACCAAAAGTGTATACGAGGCTGCAGGATGATTCACACCAGAGTTTTGCATTACGCTATGGCAGTGGACATTGGGCATATTTTTCGAGCTCGTGTTTGAAGAAAATGCATGCATGGTCCCAACTGTTCCTCATAGCATGAGTGCACTCAAAAGGTGGGAAATGAAGCTCGAGTGGTCGTGCAACGGGAGTAGCACTTTGCACACTGATTGGAAACCCTTTGCAGTTGTGCTGTACCACTATATATGAGTATATATATCTAAGCCAGGTATATATGTACAATTCTTGCGTATTAACGTGTATAAAACTATATATCACAAATATATTTTTGTGTATTGCGTAATATTGTCCATGTAATACTTTTCCTAGAACAAAAGGAAAAGAGAGAACATTTGATCGAAATTCGTGATGTGACAGTCATGTAATGCATGGTTGTCGGTCAGAGCACATAGTGTCCAATGTACAGTGGGCGGGAAAAGGATGATTGGTTGTGTCGGTGGCGTTCGATCCATGCATGGGGGGAATACACAAGCGCAACAACCGGTATCGCCCCCCGACGTGATTACGGGGATGGCGACGACGCGATGGAACTCTTCATCTATCGTCTAATCATCACCAAACAGACAGACATGTAGGGATCGGAGTACCAGGGATACAGGTCCCGGTACAACGCTGTGCGATTGGCGTGTGGACAATCCTCCTGGTGTATGATGATTGGCAGCCAGACAGGGACGTATGTATACTGTATATTGTACTGATTTGTTATGTACAGTACATATATATAATTTGTCGACGTGATTGTCTGCCCAAGAGGGAGGTCGAGTTGAGTTGTTTGGAATGTTTGAACGCGTTTGGTTTCCGGGTGAAATTTTTTTCACTCAGGCAATCTTGTATGGGTGGAGTACTAAATTAAATAAAGTCTTTTTGCAACAAACAGTTTCACAGATGAGTGCAACATTGCGCAAAGAATGTAACGAGTCTAATTAATTCATGATTTGCTACAGTGATACTACAGTAACCATCCTCGCTCTAATCATGAGGTCAAAGATCTCATTAGATTCATTTCAATTTCGTGAGTTAGCCAACAGGTTGTGGGGGAAGTTTTGTGAAGTGATTTTTATTTAATACCCCTAATTAACGGTCAAAAGTGTGTGTTTCAAGCACATCCCAAACAGTAGCATTATTAATTTACATTCCATCAAGGAATGCAAAATCAAACACATTTTCTGTCTGCTTTAGTTCTAAATCCATTTGCATCACATATACTCCCTCCCTCGGTTCCAAAGAAATATATCTTATCTAGAAAAAGTTAAAACGACCGGTAATTTGGAACAGGTGGAGTGGTTATACTCATTAATTGCACTAGCAGCTAGCTCGATGGCTCTTTAATTTGGAATGGAAATTGTAAGTGTACCAGTTTCGGAACCGAAGGGAGGACGTACGTGGCGTTTATTCCAGTGGGGTCATGTGTGTGCATCCAGGCAGGCAGGCATGCGTCGTCGGCCGATTGAAAAGGATACCATAATATGCCCAATTATTCCATGCACACGCACATAATATCTGCGACGACGATGGAGATCGATCTCCATGCATGCATGCATGGATACACCATCTACGGATGGATGGATGGATGGCTCGCATGCATGCATGCATGCATGCATGCATGGACCGGGACGTCGATCGGCCGGAAAACCTGAATTATTGAGCCATCAAGCTCAAGCACACGCATGCATGCAGTACGTGGTGGTGGTGCGAGGCCACGCGTAGCCACTGCACGCACGTCATCAGCACGCGGAAGCCATGGCGAGCGAGCTGATGGCGAGGCGTGGCCGCGCGCACCGCACGCCTGTCCTGTCCTGTGTAGCTAGTGTGTGTTAGGTCCGACGTCCCCATTAATTGTAGTAGTATTGGGGGCCGGGGCCGGGCCGGGCCTGAAAGCTTCCAACGACGACGGCCGCTCATCGTCGAGCCTGCTGTGCTGTTGCATTGTGCGCCTGCTGTGTGCAGCCAGCTACTACGACTATACGTGCGTGCTAGCAGTAGCAGCTAGCGACGATCAGTGCGTGGCAACTAACTCCATCGATCACTCCACAACCGGCCGGCCGCTACACGTATACACATTGAGAATGCATATACTAATGCTACAATTAATTAATTGCATTTATTTGAGTGCACGAGTTTGAATTAAAGTTGGTATTTTGACGAGGCTGCAAATTAATGGAAATACTAAGCTAAGTGATCAGCTTCAATTTGCAGAGGTTAAAAAGGACTACTTGAGGCAAAAGCTTATTTAACAGAATTATAAATTGTTTATCCTCAATATTTACGCGGCATATAACAGCATTATTCGATACTACAAAAGTTTGTTTATCCTCAATATTTATGTGGCCACGCAAAAAATATAATCCGTACTATTTTATTTTTTACTTTTCTTAATTATTACTAAGAGATTGTATAATAATCTTTTGGTCTTTTTTTTTTGAAGTCATTTTAATTTTGATGTGTGAAGGGTAACAAAATAAGGGTATTATAGTGTCATTTCATTCACTCTATAAATTGTCAGGCATATGCATGCAGTGGCACTATACCGATCGGAAATTAATGGAATCAAAATTTCATTTGCATATGCAAAAGTGCATGGTTGCCCCTGTTTAATAAATTGCGGAATCTTATGCATGCATGCATGTGCACTTCTTCTGAAGGACACCTGTATATTCATCAGCGTATTATTTATCAATGGCCTTTGAGTTCAGATTAAACTAACTTGTTATTAGTTGGATGAAAGTAGAAAAGGACACCGTGAAAAGTGCGCAAAGTGTTCGAATTCAAATGATGACGCGCCTTCGTTTTTCAATCTGGAGCTAAATTTTAAGACTAGGCCGATAGAACGGCTGGCGCATCGTCAAAACCTTTTGCTTTCCAAAGAATATGTAGGCGTACACATATACTACTAGGGTAACAACTGCACTAGCACAAAACAAAACTATATGCCAACAAATTAAATGCATGTGCACATACCTACACTACTGAGACCAGAAAAAGCCAAGGCCAATATTTAACAAAAGGCAGCAAAGTGATATGAAAAGAGGAGGTGAAAAAGAGATGAAACCAAAGACAAAGTTGAACGATCGAGCCGCCTAGCTACTAGAAGATGTCTAAAACGAAAAACAAATTGAGGCCCTATACATGCATGGCTCACCTACCGCTCTAGATAGACTAAATTTAGAGTGTAGTGAAAGTGTACGTAGGAAGATCCAAAGATACTGACTGAATAAATAAAATTTGGAGTGGCTTTTGTCACCTAACTGAAAGTTGTATTTTGACATTACACATATGGTTTTAATATGTAATAAGATCAAAGGATGACACATACTGCGTACAATTAGTAACCTAGAGTGTCCTATTTCAATATAATTTTAATTTAATGCAAGTCGAAGGTGAGGTAACATATACGTTAAGGATATGAAAAAATATAAATTTTACAAAAGGTCTTGGAGATAGGAATGGTCTCTGCTCTCTAATGCAACTTGTCCTTTATTAGATGCAATCTTGTGAAATATTTCTTGGGATAAGCCTGAATTACAGAACATCTATGGTACTTCAGGTAAAAACTACAAGATCATGGCACAATCATTCTAGAATCAATTACTTGCTTTGGTTGGAGTTTGTATATAAAATATTTGTTGAATCTTTTTTGCATTTATTAGTTTGAACATAGTGATTACTAGTGTTCTTGTATTACATCTCGCAAATCCTAAACTTAGTACAACTAAATTCAGAATAGTATATTAAAAATATATAAATATCAATGATGTTTTTCTAAGTGAATTTTTAAGAGCAAAACCAACAACTATCCACCAGGAATAAATAATTTAAAATGTCTATTTCTTATAATATGCATAGGTTACAATTAAGAGGCATGGCTACCGCTTCAAATTTTTTCTACTCATATGCATGCCCATGCATTCATTATTGAGGTCAATCAAACGTCCAAAAGTATATTTGACTCAACAAATAAAATGAATTTATTAACTAGCTAAGTGTTAGACAAAAACATCGCCATCTTGAGTTCTCCCCTCATGATGCTCCCTTCAAATTTAAATCTTACACGCACAGAGCCTGTAAAATTTTAAAACAGAAAACTAAATTTAGGACGCCGGAGTGCTCTAGTGCTCTACATATATGCACCTACTTTCCTAGAAAGCGAAGGGCAGTACAATGTAGGGCTAGGAATCACTTGATCCTCTTTTTACAAAAATTGGTGCAGAAAGCACCAGTTTGGATTCCTCCAGCACTATGATGATCAGATTGAATTAGTTTCTAACGTACTGTAGGCACGTGAATTCCCAGAGTATACATGCATGGTGGTTTATCTCATGCACACTTGCTTTTTAGTTTTTATTACTAGACCATCAAGCATATCTTTCATTCAGTACATTTATTTCAGTAATCGTGCCATTTTCGTTTTCCTTCCAGCTAGACTATATAATCGCGAAAATTAACCACACCATAGATGGAACACAAAATGCAAATCAACTCGTCTGATTTTAGGTAGATATTATTCACATTTATTGTATAGAGGGTTTATATTTTATATTTTACACGTACGCATGCCGGCCGACTTGTGTATTCAGGTTGATGTATGTAGCAAATACTTGCTAGAAACTCATTGTCTTGGTATGTGACGTTTTCTTTGTCTTTTGCAATTGGCTCCGTATTGTTGTGCTGAGGTGATGCTCCACAAATTGTTCCCTGATGCCACTGCTACTACTTCAACTAACAACCACCACACATGCAGCACCGACAGTCTCCAGTTTTTTGCAGCAACTGTTAGCTTGCTTGGGGCATATTGACCTGTGCTAGCTTTATTTTGACTAGATACATGTGCAAAACGGAATTGTCACATTGGCATCATTCAAATTGAAGTGTTGTTTGGTATTTATGGGCTGGGATTTTCAGTTACCAGGATATAAATATTCAGAAAAGAACGAATTGAAGAATCTCCACATGTAGTTTTCATGGATCGAAAAATACTACTGTGCCCTAGACGTACTCCTCATACTGTGGTGTGGTGCAGGTTCTCCTTGATGGTCTTAAGCTATCTTCAGCAAATTTGTTCAGCAGATCTTTCACTGAATGAACGAAGCTGGTAATATCCCTGAGTAATAATCGATAAGTTAACTTATCTCTTTTCTCGGGTAAAAAAGGATAGGTGGTAATCTCCACATAATCTAAACAGATTATTAACCTCTTTAATTTGCACCTAATTTCACCAGCTCATTCAATTCAATGGGGAGAGGGAAAAAATCTCAGAGGGGGTGCAAGCTAGGTTTGCTAGAGCTATCACCCCCTCCTGAGATTGGAATTGGAAGATAGCAACTGTTTGTATATATTTGCCTGCAGGTAGCATGCATGGCAGGTCCACAACCACAGGCCTGGCCGGCCGGCATGGTTGCAGCAAGGATCCAGAGCACCATTATGATGACATCTTCCTCCACACACAGAAACACCATTATAGAGAGAGGGGCTTGCTTCCTAGTCATGGCAGGGGCATGCATGCATATATTCCACACAGGCATGCAAAAGCACTACACGTTGTGGTGCATATAGGATGGTGCATGACTTTCACTGGATTAGGTGAGACATGGCCCCCCTTTTTTCTCTCTTTGGGTGGATAGCAGTAATATCTTCAAGTAAACTCAACACCACCGTCACACTTCCTCAAGTACTAATTTCCTTCAAGGACAGGGTTTCTTGGGCCCTTCCATTTCAGGTAAAATTTGTGAGCAATAAGTTAAAGCTTTTTTTTGATCCCATCATGCTTGGACAATATGCACACACACACATGTGTAAACCTAAGATAGGTGCATATATAGCTGCTGGCAGCTATATATATACACACACAAATCGAACTTTGAGCTTAACCATGCAATGCATGTAATATACATGGACTTTTGAAAATATGGTATAGTGTGTATTTCCTATTAGTATATATGCACTACTGCACGTCGATAGATCTCCAGATCAGGGAGGAGAGAGAAACCAAACTAATAACCAATTAACAAGGCACCTTAATTAGGCAGCCACAAAAGCATGCATTAAGCTTAGTTTGATGGGAGAGAATATAGAGCCCTTAATCATGGGGTCCGGCCCGGGAGGGCGCTTGATGTAACAGGCGAGACGCACACCCCTCACCTACACCATTTGTCACAACAACAACAAAGACCTATGGGATGGGAACCTCGACATCTAAACTACTGTCCGTAGCTCTAAAGCTCCTTTCACCTACCAATATTTGGCGCTGCAGGTAAAGCCACTCGCTCACCCTCTCTACAATGGAGAAGGGGAAAGAGAAAGCGCAAGAGACTAGATGTTAGATTCAGATGCATATATGGCATTTGGCAGACGTGATTCGAAGTAACTTGCCGTTCCAGGCCCTTGTTTGTGCCCTCCTACCTGTCACCTCGATCATCCTCCCTCCAAACTTGTTCTCTAGTGCTTTTTCTAAAGTAAGCATATATCACAGCGCTGTCAAACTATATTCAATGGGTAAAAAATGCAATTATTTCATTAAGAAGTTTATAGATATATATTTTTTTTGTTCAACAAGTCTATTTTTCTTTATTAAGAAGTTTCTGACTAATTAACACTCACTCACGAGCTTGCTTGCCCGCGTGCGGTGGTCCAAATTAAATGTTGCGGAATTCGACAAGCGAGCCTACTCGCTGCCATATTTCTAGCGTGTTTTTCATCTTTTCCGCTTAAAATTTGATTGTGTGACAGCTTAACTGCTTAAAATTTGGCTTTCTCGTCTTAATCCAATTAAATCAATTTTTTTGTCACACTGAGACCATCTCAATTTACAAGCTTAGAACTTGCTATGATGTGATCCGCGTGAAAAGCTCTAGTAATGAAAGTTAAATTGTTTAATTTAAATTAAAGAAGAATAAGCAAGCACAACAATTGAGCCATTTCACAAAGAAAAACAAATATGCAGCATATATATACGGAAATAAAATCAAGAAGGGGAAAGTAATAGTAATAAATAAATATATAAAAGCACGGCAACATGGGGGAGGCGATCGACATGCATGCCATACCTGTGAATCGTCGTCAAGCCCCAGCTTGTTAACCAGGTACCTCATCACTACTCTAACTGTCATCCTCCCGTCTCTGCTGCCGCCCATCAACACCCACAGCAGGTCAATGTGGCATGATCAAACAGAACAGATTAATCAAAGGAGCAAAATCAGAGCTTAAATTAACACAAAGGAATTAAGCAATGTAAAGTCTTCTTCGTAGTCGGCGCGTCGATAATTCTAATCAAATTAAAGAGGTAGAGCGAGAGAGGGATCATATATATCCAAAGGTATTAGGTGGTGCAGGGAGGGAAACGCACATGGAGATCGATATGATCTAGAGGAGGATCGAGTTGAGAGATGCTAACCTAACCCTCAGGTAGCTCCTCGGAATCTGCGGCAATGGCGGCTCCCTCCTCCTGCATGGATCAGCGGCAACAGCATGAGCTAACCACCCACCCACATTGCCCGGGAAAGTCTCTCGCGGCATGTCGTACTCACTGG
This sequence comes from Cenchrus americanus, assembly GCA_947561735.1. NCBI lineage: Eukaryota > Viridiplantae > Streptophyta > Magnoliopsida > Poales > Poaceae > Cenchrus > Cenchrus americanus. Next base: position 36,381,729 of record OX387242.1, on the reverse strand, counting down.
TTCTGCGCCGCGCGGAGCAGGAACCAAGTGCCGGCCTCGTGGGCGGGCGGCGGCGGCGCCGCCGCCACCACTGCCCCCACCGCCGCTGGCGGGGCGGCCGAGGACGACGAGGGCCCCGGCTGTAGAGAGAGTCGCAGCAGCTGTGGCGGCGGCGGGAGCGCGGGTCCCGGTCCCGGCTGCTGTAACAAGGACGTCGTTGAGGGACCCGCCTCATCGGTTCTTTGTCGTTTCCGCCGCGAGGAGGACGACGACGGCAGCGGCGGCGACGTCGAGGACGGGCCGATCCCGAGCTGCAGCCAGGAGGAGCCGGCGTCGCTGCCGGTGCTGCTGCTGGTGCTGGCTTCCTGCTGCTGGACGGCAGCGTCGCGTGGGGGCAGCGCCGGCGGCGCTATCTCCGGCTGGTCGGGCTGCTCCTGCTGCTGCTGCTGCGGCGCCGCGGTGTCGTCCTTGCTGGTGCTGTGCCGGTGCGGGTGGGAGGGGTCCTGTGCCATGGGCCTCAGGACGCTGCTAGTACGGCGGGGACGACCACTACTACACGGCGGCGGCGGCGGCGACGACGACGGCAATTGTTGTTGGTTGCTGCGGCTTCTGCTAATGAGGCGAACGCTGACGGCGGCCGGCCCATGGGCGTGGCGGTGCGGCCGGAGCAACGTCACCATCCTCTCATGCCTCCTCCTCTCTGGTGGCGTTGCGCCGCGCCGCGGCCGACACCATGGGAGAGCTAGCGCGCGCGAGCGCAGGCCGGAGCGAGGAGGAGGAGGAGGAGGAGCAGGAGGAGAAGAATGTTCAAGGGGGCAGGGGTGCCTTTCATATAAGGTAGACAAGCAGCACGGCGGATGTACAGACACGCTACATTACACTACACTTTCTCTCTCTAGCCTCTATCTCTCTCTCTCTAACCTCTCTCTACAATGCAAGCTAGAATGCGAGTGCTTGTGCAGCTGGAGGAGTAGAGATGGAGAAGGTAAGCTGTCATGGGCGAGCGCACAGTGCCCAACTTTGATCTTTGTGGGGATGCAATGCAATGGATGGACGGGTGGATGCACTACGAGACATTACATGCGCCAATTCTTTAATTTTTTTTTAATTTCTTCCCCTCCGATCCGGTGTGGAAAAGCAGGTTGCTGAGGTCATCACATGCCATGCGCTCGATCACTAAGTTTACGGTTAGCTTAAGTGAGCCAGCAGCAGCCGTACACAGCTGCTGCTGCTGCTTGTGTTTGTGTGTGTCACTTACTGCTTAACCTTTCCGAGCCTTTGCAGGTTCTCTTGTCCTCTTGCTGTTATTTTTATTATTTATGGATGGAAACGCACGAGCTGCAAGGAGGGACGGATCGGACGGAGGTGCTGCCACTGCACAGGATCGGAGAGGCCAATTATTCACTCAAAACCTTAATTGGGTTATTATATTATTAATTATTAGGAGGATCCAAAAAGAATGCAATATCCATATGCATAACTAGCTAGGAATGCAATATCTCTATGTAATCTACACGAATCTAGCTATGTAGTATACTTGGCATGTGTACGTGCTACTAGTATTTTTTTAAAAAAAAAACAAAACATAGAGATCGATGAATTTATTTTGAAAAACAAAACATCAGTAGTCGGTGACGTGCATGCTCGTCGAAAAGCAAGAGATGAGATTCGCGGCTAAATTAAAGATCGATAGATGCTCATTGCATTACAACGTGCGTGCTATATAACCATAATAATCCAATGCAAGTGCCACGCCCACCTGCACCAAACGCTTAATAATACGTGCACGATTATATGCGGAACAAGGCACGAAATTACTCGTGTGGCTTGTCACCTCAGCGCGCGTACGCATCGATCGGGTGGAGCCCCCACAATATTCCTTGCTTCCCTTAGCTTGCAGCACCTCCCTCCCTCCCGCGCGCACTGTCCACTGATGCGTCGTCGATAGCCAAGCCATTAGCTCCGATCCATCCATCCATCCATCCATCCATCGGCGACAGTTTAGATAGCACGCAGGCAGCCAGAACAAGGTTGATTGCATTGCTCATCAACCGATCGAGATGTTCGACCCATCTTAGCTTAGTTCCTAATAATAAACCATGCATTGCATGAGGATCAGGAGAACGAACTACTGTCTTGTCTAGTTACTGTACCACCGTGTTTCATATTACTGTGGATATGTAGTGTGTGTGTGTTAGGGTTTTAATAATATATAAGGAGCCGAGCATAGCTCGGATGCCAAGCCTCCATGGTGGTGGGGCTGTCCACCCAGGTTCAATTCCTAGGAATTGCACCTGCGTGTCCTACCGGGGGAATTTATCTCCCCAGCAGACGCACATATGTGCAGTGGTTGAGCGGCCGGATGGCCCTCCCAGTAGTCTGCTTTGTTGTAAAAAATCTTCTCGTCGTCCCACGCCAAAGCACGAGGTCTAAGGCCAGTCTTATCTCACGTGTCTTTGAGGTGCGCTTGTGTATGAGTGGGGCGGGGGTTCGGAGATTTTCTCATATATATATATATATATATATTCTCTGTATATATTAATATGCATCGGTGGTGAAGCTAGGAATCAATCCAATGAGAGGTCGATTGCTACAATCTGCTTTGGCCTCATTTGATTGCATATGATTTGTTCCGGGTCAGAAATAAAAATATAACAAGAAATTTATGTTATCCACACCTGACAACCAGCAACAAGCACACAACTTTGTGGTGGTTTGGGAGTGCTTGAGAGTGAAAATTGTTGTCGCATCATGCATGTTTCTAATAAGTCTGGGGCATGTATATATATATGTTTGGTTCTTCCAAATGTCATCTATAGCCCAATTGGTTAGAGAGACTAATGAGGCATGACCGTACCAGTAGACTCAGATTTGATTCATCATCGTAGGAGTACATTTACAAGACTTTTTAAAAAAATCCCCTTGTCAGTATCAGTGTAGCCCGTGTTCGGCGAAAAATGGTATTCATTCTTAATGCTTAGTTATTCAGAAACTGTCGCTGGAAAGGGGGTTATGACTCACCATGACCATGAATATGTGATATGCATATTGCACACCAATATATGTCGGAATTGCAATTTTTGGTAGACACGGTAGTTGTTCCATTGGAGTTTGAATAGTAGTGAATTCTTGTGTAATGGAAGGAACTGAAGGGAAAATTAGTTCATTTATATTTTCCTTCATTAATTTCACTAAGGCCCTCTTCTACAGTTCGGTGGGAGAATGTTTCTGCCACGAGTTCTGACCATGCGAATATGCATGCATCCTCAGCATTTTTTTAGCTTGTCACTCGAATATTTCTCTTAATTTAATTTTAAATGAAAGATTGGTTAACTTTATTTGCATGAAAGTGACTTACACTTTGCATCTGAGGTAGTGAAGACTAATGACTCTCAGAGAGAAGATATATATGGAATTAGGTATAAAATCAACGTTCTAGTGAGGTCCAAGTTGCCTGAGATGTATGAGCTCCACATGATGTACTTGCATTGAGAGCTAGCTGAGGCTGCCTGCAGTAGTGGAGGTACGTGCGCAAGTCCGCCGTGACGTCCCTGTCACGTCAATTTCACCAACTATATCAGAGCTGAACCCGCATCAAAGTACAGTCTAGCTCATATATTGTCTACGCGTGCATGCATATATATTCCTCGATTTCAATACTTCACCGGTTGGTTCATTCGATCGATCTGCATCAAGCTAGAAACACCCTTAATTGTGTTGTTTTTCACTTTGAATGATTGCCATGCGGACAGCTCTAAAGTACATTGCCTCTTCAATTCTTCGTTAAGTTGACAATACACAAACACACATGTGGATGGTTTAACTCCAGGTTGTTTTCAGGAGAGAGAGGGTATATACAAATGTTTCTATGATCCGAGTGGTAATTTGATTCAATAAACATTATTAGTGAAAGTGGAGAAACGACTCAATCGGGTGATTTGAAGCCGCTTCTCACTGGCTAAAAGCTGGATTTGAGCTCCGGCAATTAGCTCTGGCGATATTAGAAGGTTCGAGCTTCATGATAGGAACTCATCGGCATCCAGGGAGCTCAAGAGGGAAGGCCCCGCGGAGATGGTGAGCGTGGAGTGATGAGGCACGACTGTGCGAGGGCGTGGGGTGGAGGAGGTTGCGACCACACACAACCTAATATTCTTATATCGGACGGGTCAGCATCCGTCGGATCCTAAGATGCTCAACGTCAGCCGTTAAATCTAAAGTCCACTGAGTACATGTTGCGAGCATGTTGCGAACGTGTTGCGGGCATGTTGCGAACGCGGTTATCTGCAACATCCAACATCAGAGTCTTTCTTCCCTCCCCCATGTTGCGACCATGTTGCGACTATATTGCGACCATGTTGTGACCTGTGTTGCGTGCAACATCCAACATCAGAAGCCCTCCTCCCCCTCCTCATTGACACAAATCCCAATATCACATGTCTGCAACATCAAAACTCAACATCCGCAACATTAAAATTTAATGTTTGCAACACCCAACATCACATGTCTGCAACATCGAGAATCAACATCTGCAACATCGAAATTAATGCTTGCAACATCAAAAATATTTAGATCTACTTTTGAAACATTCGCATGGGACGCTCGCAACATGTCGAGAACGTGGATGCAATATATATTTGTCCTCCTCCTCATTATCCTCCTCCTTGGCCTCGGCCCGCGCGGCGGCCGCCGGCGCCTCGAAGCCTGCGACGACGAACGGCCACTCTACCGGATTCAGCCCCATCACCGAGAGGGGTGTTACTCTCACCGAATGGGTCTTTCCTCTCGGTGAAGGCTTCACCGAGAGGAAGCTCTCGGCGATGGCCTCACGGCGCCGCTGCTCTGCGGTAAAGCCATCTTCACCGAGAGCGCGCGAAACCCTCTCGGCGGAGATGCGCCGAGAGGCCCATCCGGCTCTCGGCGAATGGAGTTTCATAAAACAAAAAAAAAAAAACCGCCACCGCCGCACCGGCCCCCACCACCGCCTCACCGGCCCACCACCCACCGCCGCCGCCGCCGCCGCACCGGCCCACCACTCACCACCGTCGCCGGCCGCCGCACCGGCCCACCACCCACCACGCGCCGCCGCCGCCGCATGCAACCACCACCGCCGCCCGCCGCCGCCACCGGACCGGCAACACCACCGCGCCACCCACAGCCACCACCACGCCACCAGAGACGACCGCCACCGCTCCGCCGTCCTCCACCACCACGCCGCGCCGCCGCCCCCGTGGAACGAGAGAGGAGGGAGACGAGATAGGAATAGAGAGAGGGGCGGGGAAGGGGGGAGAACTTGGAATCCGGGGTGGATCCGAGGGAGGGGGAGACGCCGGGAGGGAGTCCGCGCGCGGGAGGGAGGCCGGCGGCGGCGGCCGGATCCGCCGCCACCGCGCCTCGCCCGCCGCCGCTCCCCGCCACAAGGTGAGGGGCGAGCGGAGGGGGGGGGGAGGGGGGGCGGCGCGCGCGCACCGGCGTCGGATGAGCGGAGACGGAGGAGGGGGCGCCGCCGTCGGCGTCCGGCGAGCGGAGGGGGGGCGAACCGCGCGCCGGCGGGCGCGTCGAGTGGGAGGGGGGCGGCGGCGGGTCGAGAGGGAGGGCGGTGGCGGGGCTAGGGTTTCTGGGTTGGGGGGCGACTTTTATAGAAGAAGGGGCTAGGGTTACTGGGTTGGGTGGGCCGCGGGGAAAATGGGCCGCCGGCCCAGTTAAGCTTCGCCGAGAGCCCAATAAATGGCTCTCGGCGAAGAATTTTTCTAAAACTTTTTAAAAATATTAAAAAATAGCAAATAAATTTAAAAAATCTCAAAAACTTAACATGACACTAGATATGTTATGTATTGCTTATAAAAAACTTGTTGTGGTCAAACTCAAATTTAAATTTCTCTAATATATCAAAACTAGTGACATTAGTTCAAATTCTGCGAAACTTCTCGTGAGATGTTCCGGTTTCTAAACGGCGTGTGTGTCAAAGTGCTCAAAATGTTCTCAACTTTTTACCACAACCTCGACATATGATATAATGAGGGCTCGACAAAATTTGTGATTTTCAAACTTCATTTGAATTTTATATAATTTTAAAACCTTTATGCGACACGATCTTCATCATGATCAGAGGACAAAATGTTAGAAATTTAGTTTTATTTCGTGTACATGGTCTTAGAGATGTCTCATGAGCATGAATCTCATTTTTCCAACAACTTTACTCTATGATTTCATGCACTTGCGATTAATATCGACGTCTTCGATAAAATTGCCTAGAGTGAAGTAAAATTTTTAAATATAGTAAACAAACATAAATTTGCGTCAAATTTGAACATATCCTTTGTATAAGTGCATGTCTATGATAGAAAAAAATTGAAGGTGAAAAAGTGATTTTTTAAAATTTCTTCGCCGAGAGCAATAAAAAAACTCTCGGCGAAGAATTTCTTCGCCGAGAGCCGGACGGCTTGCTCTCGGTGAAGAATTCTTCGCCGAGTAGTTTTTTTTTTTGCTCGGCGAAGAATTTCTTCGCCGAGAGTTTTTTCTTCACCGAGAATTTTTTTTTTTTTACTCTCGTAAAGAGATCTTCGCCGAGAGCTTGAGATTAAGCTCTCACCGAAGAATATTGCTCTCGGCGAAGACTCGGTTTCCCGTAGTGGGCGGCCCCGGATGGCGTGTAGGCGAGCTGCTCCCTCCCCGCGGTGAGGAGCTCGGTGACGTCCTTGCCCTCCAGCTTCACGAATAGAAGGTCAAGCCAATCCTCGTCCTCCACATCGGCGCCCACCGCGCCGAGGATGCGATGCACGTACTCTTTGGTGTCGACCACCCATCGACGAGCTCCGTCTGCGGGTGTTGAGAGCGGCGGCTCACCCCTAGCCGCGGGGTCTCTTCCGGCGGCCTGCGCCCTGGCCGCAGGGAGGAGCAGCTCGCATCAGCGGTAAGCTCCGTGGCCAGCAGGCTCCTGCACCGGGAGGAGCCCCGCACCCGCTCGTGCCAGGCCGACGACGGAGCAGCATGGGAGAGCATCTCGCATCAGCGGCGAGCTCCATTGCCAGCGGGCTCCTGCATCGGGAGGAGGCCCGCGCCCGCTCGCGCTAGGATGACGACGGAGCAGCCGCCGACGTCGCCGGCGAGCTCTGCGGTTAGCATGCCCATGCGCCGAGAATAACCCTGTGCCCACCGCACTCCCCAGGCCGTGTGCGGTGGAGCTCTGGGCTTTGGTGGTCACACAACAGCTGCTTGCACGGGAAGATGCTCGTGGTCTCGAGCGAATGAATGATAGAAAGAAGAAATGTTGGAGAAAGATTTGTGTGGCTGTGGTGATAATGGGTCCCACGCGGTAGATATTTTTTCGGCCCCGTCCGATGCTTCCAGACGCCTGAACGGTAGCATTATCGTTCTTATATAAAATATTATAATTTGTATTTTTTTCTTTCAAAGTGAAAACAAATATTTTCTCAATTACAAATAGTTTTAGGTAACATTTTTAAATTCTAAAGCCTAGTTTTTTTAAAAAAAAACATGATCACATGAAAACTAAATAGAATTATGAGATATTAAGAGAATACTGATTACTCCCTCCGTCCCGTAAAGAATGCAATCCTAGCATTTAAAAAAATCTCACAAAGAGTGCAATCCTAGAAAATAGATCTAATTACCTACCTAATTAAGTAATCATATTTGATCTGCATGCCAAAACTTATTGCATGTGGCTAAAAAATAAAGGTACTATAGTTTTTTCACACCACCACTAATCTGTCTTAGAAAAACTAGAATTGCGCTTTTTATGGGACAAAGGGAGTACTAAATTAAATTGATCAAATTGATCATGAGTTGCGCAGGTGTCGTGGCCTAGTGGAAAAAAAAGAGTTGGCTATCGGACGTCGGCTCCCTTGGCCGTTTGGGCTGCCGACCTCCTGATAGACATACACCCATGTATACGTACCTATACATATATGGGCTTAGGCCCCTCCGCGGCTTGGGCCCTCGGCTGTCACACCTAGTACCCTCCCCTTAGGGTCGCCCTGACGGGGGCTCCTATATGGCTACCGGAAGGTGGATAGGGTATGGACTTCTAGCCCACCAAAGCCCGTCTAAATGTATCTTTTTATTTTCCCACCAGCCCACTTCATGACTGTTAAATTAAAAATGTACCAACATTTCTAAAAAATGTTACAATATTTTTTATTCAAAATTTTAGTTATTTTTTCAACATTTACAAATGTTGCGACATTTTTGTATCAACATTTTTATTGTTCTTCCAACATTTTTAAGAAATGTTGGTTTCGACAACTATTTTTTTCAACATTATTTTGCAAACATTTTTTAGAAATGTTAGACAACAATTTCTGAAAAAAATCAACATCTTTTTCTCCACCTCCGACGCGGCACGCGGGCGTGCAGAGCCCCGGCGGCGACGGTTGGCCGCAAGCAGGGCATGCACGCGAGGAGGGGGGCACGGGGGAGGTAGGCGGCGCGAGTAGGGGAGCGGCGGCGGGCAGGAGAGGGAGGGAGGAGGAAGGAGTATGAGAGAGAAGTGTGTGGTTGTTATATGGGCCATAGTAGGTCGTTGTTGGGTTTATAGTTCATATTGATTCTATCTTCCGGAAGATATATAGGATTTTTGGGCCCTGATCGCACGCATCCATGAAACCGCAAGGGTTGTCTTTAAATTGTAATGTCCTGCTCTTGGGTTCGGGCCCACATACACCTGACAACTTTTTGAGGTCTTAAGAATTCTCTCATGGACCAACAAGTATTTTATGTGCATTTGTTCCTGCTAATGTGCACCATACCAATTGTAACGTCCCGCCTTCAAGGCCGAGCCCGCTTACACCTCGCAGTTATTTAGGACCTTACGAGTTATGAATCCCCTCATAGACCAACACAAGTCTTTATGTGCACTTTATCTCCACTCATGTGCACCTAGGTAGAACTTCTCAGTCAATCATCCATCCCAAAATTGCTACATTCCAAGCACTCTTAACCTCGAAGTTCTTTCGAGATGAGCTTTCCACAAAAAAAGTTACAACTTGTTGAAATGAGTATTCTACTATTCTAATCAATCATATTAAGCTCTGGCCAGGATGTCACAACCGAGGCGAGGACAACGATGGCAATGAAATTGGTGGTGATGAAAGGGTTAGGAAGGCAGGTTCTATAGGTTTAGGGTCTTATTGGAGCACCATCGAAGGTTAATCGAACTTTTTATTGAAGAAAAAACATCCATTTTTAGTCATCCAACTATTGACTCGGTTTGGTTTCGACCATCGAACCACAAATCCAGATATCTTTGGCCACCAAAGTCTCAAAACTGTTCAAATTTGACCATCGGGTGGTTTTGCTGGGTCGTTTGGTGACGTGGATGCCACCTGTTAGCACCCCTTTCCCCTCTCCCTCTCTTTCTTCTCTCCTATCCCTCTTCTCTCACCTCGTGTATCAGCTGCCGCCCTCCCCGCGCCTCACCTGCATTGGCCGCCACCCTCACCCACGCCTCACCTGTGTCAGTTGCCGCCCTTCCCCAACTCGTAACCTACACCAGTCGACGGCCTCCACCTACACCTCCCTATACTAGCTACTGTCTGAGCCCCACTACAAGACCGACTCAAGCTTCAAGCAGCGGTGACGCTATGGTGGATGAATGACAACGACGACTTGTGGGATAGATGTGCCCCAACATCATAGAGGTCTTACTGATTCTCTCATGCTTCTCTGGCATCAGATCCGTCCGAATCGACCCAGTCATATGGTGACGCTATGGTGGATGAATGACAACGACGACTTGTGGGATAGATGTGCCCCAACATCATAGAGGTCTTACTGATTCTCTCATGCTTCTCTGGCATCAGATCCGTCCGAATCGACCCAGTCATATGGTGACGGTGCCTTGCTTCGGTGGTTGATGGGTACGAAGGTCATGATGATGCAAGGAAGCTCCACAATTGTGGACTCTGTATGCACAAATATGAAAGCCATGCAAGTGAGAGCCGCTAGCGTCAATGACGCCAAGGAGCTGCTCCTGTGGCCGCAGGGATAACGTCGATGCACGGGGACAACCAGAGGGAGGGAGGCCGACCAAAGTAGGAGAGGAAAGCCGTCGCTGGGGAAGTGCGATGATGACCGGAGTGGGGAGGGAGGTTGGCGTGGGGTTGGCTAGAGCGGGGGAACCCAGTGCGGGGGGGGGGGGGGGGGGGTCAGACACGAAGAGAAGAAACAGAGAGAAGAGAGAGAACATTGTCGATGTGTGGGCCCACCACCGCATAGGGTCCACATCAGCAAATCACTCACCAAAACCACACTGCGGTAAACAATGAATGGTTTAAAGAGTTAGATAACCAAAGATATCTGCTTTTGCGGTTGTGTGATCAAAATCAGAAAGAGACAATAGTTTGATGGTCAACAATAAACTTTTCCTTTATTTAATAAATCCAAAGTTTGAAAGTTGAGCCGAAATCCAATCTAAACTATCATCCATCCTTTTATATATGACGTTTAGTACAAGTACAACCTAATTAGTTCAAAATGAACTAAATTACTTGTCCTAAATGTAATTTAAGATGGAACGGAGGGAGTATTCATAGTTTAATGTATCACAAATAAAAAGGTTTAGCTTAAAGGTTAAAATTTTAGTTTGTGCACCTATAAAGTTTTAAGTGAATTAAAAGAACACATTGAGTAATCTCAATTTAGATAAGGGCAAATGGAGTATTAATGGTAGTTTTGTCTCTATTAAATAGCTGACAACTAAGCAAAATATTGATGTGGTAATCTAATTAATGAGAAAAATATGAAAAATACAAGAAACCATTTCTTGTGAGAGAAATCATATCTTTCCCCGTAAGGTAACAAGAAATAAAGATTTCAGCATAAAAAAACCTGATAGTTTCTATGCAACACGTGACTGTCCATGTTTAGGTGGAAGTCAGATAGTAAGAAAAATGACAGGAGAGAGAAACAAAAAAAATAAAGGGTAATACTATTTATTAGAGAAAAAAATATGTATTGTGTGGTTTACGGCCGGCCTTAATGGGAGTTTAATGAAAGATTTTATAGGTATTAATTGTCATGTCACATCACTAAATTTACTTATGCGGCAAAATATTTACGAGAGGAAGAAGAGTTTCATTGTACTCCCTCCAAATCATAGTATTTGATGTTATTTAGTTCAGTTTTGAACTACCAAACGTTAAATAAAATGATACGGAGGTAGTGTATGATAACAGTGTCATCGTTATGAAGAAATAAAACTTTCTTGTTGACATACTCCTAGGGGAGTAGTAGTTTTTAGAGTTAAATACACCAGCAGCCCCTGAACTTGTCACTGTGTGCCACTTAGGTCCACGAACTTGCAAAATCGAAATTCAGCACCCCAAACTTGTTAAAGTGTGCCACTTAGATCCATACCCCTTCGGTGGTCATACATATATGAAAAAAAGACCCTTACTTCTTATCCTCTCCTCTTCTCCATCCACACCCTTCGTCTCATCTCTCCTCTCTCGGCGGTGGTTTGGCTCAGCGGGCATCGGCACCGGCGCCGGGGATTGCCCGTGGAAAGCAAACGACGCAGACTTGCGGAACTTGTGGAGCTCGTCTCCTTGGACGCCCCAGTCCAGCCTGTTGTCCGGCGATCCCCAGTCGGAGAGCATGGACGTCACGCCGGATGTGGGCTGCGACATGAGCAAGCGGGCGGTCGACATCACGCTTGATGAAGCTTTGGCTGCTGGCATGTCACCAGCCTGCTTCAGCGACAGCGCGTGCAGCTGGGACAACATGGCCGGGTCGACGAAGCCGAGCAGGTCGGTGTAGTCTGGCACGGCCCTTGCGGGCGCCGCAGTAGGCAGCGGAGAGCCGATCCCACTGGCTGAGCCCCAGCTCCTGTCCGGCGAGCGCGGTCTTGAGCCTGCTCATCGGGGAGGAGGGGCCACGCAACAGCGTTGAGCGCCCCGCCCATGTCGAGGCCATTGGGCGGCGAGGAGCGCGGCGACGACACGGCAGGCTGCATACCGATTGTGACAACCCACCCAAGATAATTCCGTACTATCGCCCAAACCACTCCATTTGGTCATTAAGTGATAATAAAGAAGTATCCCGTTGAGTGTTGTCGGGTTTACACCCGGTAAATCACTTGACATCACAGAGAGGATCAAACGTATGCATTAAAACTCCCACGAAGGAGAGTCTAGAGTGCCTTACAAATTAACATCAAATCCCCGTAGGGTCCAGTATTACAAACATAGTTCTTTGACATGAAAGTAAATGGTTCAGAGTTTATTAAAAACAACTGAAGAAACTAAACGGTACGATCACATCATAGGAGGCCTGTCCATGACGCAATCACTCTTCGTCATCCACCCATTCCAGCTTCTAGCCAGGTGGAAGATCTCCAGGCCACACATCACATGCATTACCTAGAAACGACATTAATAAAGCAAGGCTGAGTATACTAATACTCAGCAAGACTTACCCGTCTAAAAGAAGACTTTACCTTTAATCATGCATGGCTTTTGGCTTGTGGGTTTGTTTGCTAAAAAGCTACTACGTAGTGAATCCTTACTTTCACATTTTAGCTCAAGTTCTAGTAGAAGTAATCATTACTAGATAATCAACTATTGCAATCAAAGTTGTGCAAACAATTAATCAAGAATAATCTTCACAAAGTTCCATCATAAAGGGATATCATGGCCAGTCGGGTAAGTAGTCTCAGATGACGGTGAGAGGCCGACAATCGATTGATTCAAACCTTGCAAGGTGGACCTAAACACACGGGAGGTGCCCTCACTAAGAGTTCACCAACCAGGTGGTTCCCGTCACTCCTCGGATTGGGATCAGATGCTACAGTCTTCAATACGAGGTTTACTGGGCTACGCCACCAAGGTCACCCAGTCTCACGCAAGTACTCGGGGAGCAAGCCCAGGGCCACAACCCTAAGAGTAGTAGCGCAAAGTTCCTGCACCGTCTCATTTAGGTACTAGGCTTACCGTGCCCATTTCCGGCAAGTGTTTAGTACTTTCAAACACTTAACCAACGAAGCCATTGGACCGGAGCCCAAATCCCCTGCTCTTACCACATGAGCAATCCATTTAAACATATGGTGATTCCATAAAGGAGATCCTATTCTCGCGAGTGACGAACATCACTCGACTTGTACCGTATCCTTATAGCATAGCAACTAGCATGAACATAGACTAGTAAAAATAATCAAAAGGGGTACTTAAGGATAATGCATCTAAGTTTCCATTCAACTCCTGAACGTAAATGCACATAGTATTTCAAGAGATAACCTGAGAAACTTTAAAAGCACAACATAGGTGAATGTTAAACCGGGGCTTGCCTTCGTCGGCACAAGCAGACACACAAACTTCCGGACTTTGGCCTGGGTCTTGCTCTACGGTCACGTAGTGCACGTCTCCTCCTGCTCCCTCGTCCTTGTCAGCCGGCACGAGCGTATAGCTACCGCCAGGGACTTCTACACGGGGAATGCGATGTAGTGATTAGGAGGGTGGTTAATTCAGTTTAATTAACAAACAGTACCAAACAACCACAAGGGACATACGGTTGGCCATATTCACCTTAACAAAGTATTTAAACATTTTTCTTTTTTTTTACAAGTTAATCAAAAGCTTATTTAACCTTCCTTTTAATGTGATTGTGTGCACATCTATTAAAGAATAATTTAAACACAAACAGCAAGGAAACATCACTTTTATGCTACCAACTTCTTTCCTAAATCATTTGTGTGATTTATGCACAAGAGGGTTTGTTTTTTCTATTTTTCCTTTACTAGATTAATCTAGTTTGCAACATTTTAATCAGCTAAACACATCTCAAACTTGCTCAACAGTGCCCACTGGCCCTAATGACCAGGAACACTCCCTTGGACAGCAAGCAACTAGTTTTTGCACCACTGAATTTAAATGCACAAAATAAAGGCATTTCTAGCTAGCATTTAATAGATAAATGCATACCAAAAATAAATATAACAGCAATGAGGCCAAACTTTCTCCTACACATGCTTTGGTCCAAAACAAGCCTAAGAAACCAACAAATACACCTAGATCTATTCTAGATCTTGATCTATGCATTTATGAATGAAAACAAGCATAAATTAGGAAATAATATTTCTAACAGAGACAAAATCATGGCAAATTCACCAGAGGTGCATTTTAGCATAACATGACAATACCCAGAAGTTGAGCTCAAAAATAATTATATTTTAAGCCACAAAAATCATCTAGGCAGATTTATCAATATCACAACATAATTTATATAAAAAGATTCCTTAAGTAACTTTGTGCATTTTTTGGCACAGAACCTAAACATGTTAGTTCCCACAACATATCCAAAATCCAGCTCAAGATCATGTATGGATTTTTCAGAAACACATATCTAGGGATTTCACATTTCAATTTTTCAAGCAAAAACTAAAGCTCAAAGGTATATACATATTTGGAGAAAGTTGTAGTTCTAGTTACACAGAACGCAACAAAATTGGGTTTGAAATTTTTGGATTTTTCTACGATTTTATATTAAATTTACAAGTTGCAGCTGAAACACTCAAAGGGGTAAGAATCATTTTGCACACAGGCCCTTGGAAAGATTGAACTATTCATAGTTATACCCTTAGTTTGCATCTAAGCACCTAGAAAAGTTCAGGAGCTTGCAATGCGGTCCTTGGGTGCCATGGCCGGCGGTGGGAGCCAAAATCCAGCGAGGGGAAGGCCGGACTTGGCCGGGGAAGTAGCCAGGATGGAGGAGGGCTTCACCTTGGCTCGGTTTGTGACCGGAGTTAGGGCAGAAACGTCGCCGGCGAGCTCTCGCGGCGGGGCCGGGTTGCGGTGGCCGCGGGCGGCGCCAGTGCTGGCGATGCAAGGGCGGAGGAGGATGGTTAGGGGGCCGGCGAGGTTCACGGGATACTAGGGGAGGCGTGGAGGTGGTTGGGCGGCGGTGGAGTCAAGCGGGAGGGGGAGCTCCGCGTGTGCCCAGCAATGGCGGGGCGGCGGCGCTCTGGTGGTCACGCGGGAGCGGGGTCCCTGCTGTTTTATATGCGGCCGAGCAAGACGGTTTGCGCAGCGTCAATTCGTCGACACGTCTGCGACATGGGCACGGCATGACAGCGTGTGTGCGCGGAGTACGGCGGCGACGCCGTTGGGCGGGCGGCGGCACGGTCGGCTCGGCACGGCCAAGGCGCGCGTGCGGCGCGTGGCGCAAGGGGAGTGGGGAAGGAAGGTGGTGCGGCGCCGGGAGAGTACCACGGCGCGCGGACCGACGGACCAAGGCCGGCCTCGGCAGGCGTGTACAACGGGCGGCAGTGGGTCGACGCAGCGTTCCGGCTCGATGTCGCGCGCGCTCGCGTTCTAGGGGCAAAATGTTTCGGACTAGCCCTGTTCAACTAAGATTTTCTCAAGATTTTTGAACTAAAGTGGTCCAAGCGATAAATAGGAAAGTTGTAGATCAACCAACCCTCTACAACTTCTACAAAGGCCGTATAGGGTTTTTCTCGACTAACTGTTCACAAATCGCATGCCAAGTTGGCTGTTTTCTGGGCGCCTGTGAATAGTAACTTGAGGCGTTGACTTGAGTTTTTCACCTATTTAGGCTTCAAATCTCAAATTCCATTCAACATGAAAGTTGTGTCCCTCAACAAAATACACAACTTTTACATTGAGAGATTTTGAAGTGTTTAGGTGAAATTTGGAGAACGCGGCAAAAGTTTCGGGCGACATAGGAGGGTCAAAGGGTGTTCAAGGGGTTTGACTGGGGTTTTGACCACACCTTGACCACTAGTTGACCAAGGGGTGCCATTAGGGTTTGTTGGTGAGGTTTTCGAGGTGATGGCCCAGGTTGACCGTCGTTTGACCAAAGTCAACTCGGTTGACCGGATCATTAGTGTTAATGAACCCGACTGAAAACCTGGGGCGTCACACCGATGGAGACCACGTAGGGGTTGATGGAGTGGAGCTCCTCGTGCTTGTGAGCGAAGAAGCAGATGCGGCGCGCTCGACCGTTGGCGCGCGGGAGGAGGTCCCCGGCGCGGAGGCCCGAGAAGGCGAGCGCTCCGTGGACGCGCCTGCAGCGAGGAGGAGGTGGAGGAGGGGAAGCCAAGGGTCCGCGACGACGGCAAGGAGGAGGTGGAGCAGGGGGAAGCCAAGGGTCCTCACGTCAATCTCTGTCTCGTGCTCTTCGCCATCCTCTGCGGCCTCCTTAGCCGCCGCCGTAGCGGCGGCGACGACGACGGGGACTCCTCCTCCGGCTTGGCTTCGTGGTCCACGACGTCGGCGAATGGCGACCGACAGGTTGCATCTCTCGCCCCGCGCTCTGGGGACTTCGTCGGGCCGCCGCACCGCACCGCGGATGGCAGGAACGACAGCAGGAGCAACACGAAGAGGAGCATGAGGACCCAGACCTTGGGCCCGCCGGCACCCGCATTATTGTCCCCATCTTCGCCACCGCCGGCATAGGGGTACGATGCCACCTCCGGGGTCGTGGGCGTCGCGGGGTTCGCGGCCTCCGGCCTCACGCTGCCGGCGCAGGTCGGGGGCGGTGCATTGCAGGGGATGGCAGCAGTCCAGAGCGAGAGAGATGAGACGGAGGGTGTGGATGGAGAAGAGGATAAAAGTAAGGGTCTTTTTTCATATACGCATGACCACCGAAGGGGTATGGACCTAAGTGACACACTTTAACAAGTTTGGGGTGTTGGATTTCGATTTTGCAAGTTGGTGGACCTAAGTGACACACGGTGACAAGTTCAGGAACTGCCGGTGTATTTAACTCTAGTTTTTATCATTCGTACTGCCCGACAAACTTCCTCAAATCTCTTGCGCAGTGGTTATTCCGCTGCCGGAATTCAAATCTGCCATCTGTTGTCATTCTTACCGTTGACTTGAGAAACCAGAAGAAATCGAAAAAAAAGGGTTTAGAAGAGCACTGCTGCGGTTTATTTCATCCGTACTATCCACTCCCCCAAAGGCCAAAGCTATCCGAGCACCGAGCCACCGACACGCCTACAGCGCTACCTGACGGGGACCCGCCGGCGGGCAGCTGAACCGCGATCCCCGGCTCCCTGCCCATCCCTTCCCCAACTGCCCTCTGTGAAACCCCTGCAACCTCTGGAGCTCCGCGACCGCCGGCCGCCATCCCTGAATTATTTGGGGGCATTCTGAGCCGCCGGAACCGTTCGGGCTGTGCAGGTGAAAAAAGCTCCGATCTTTCTTGCTATGAAATGTTAATTAGCCTCGTGACATTGGGAAATATGTTGTATATTGTGCGGTGAGTACTATTTGGGAGCCAAAGCGTCCTGATCTGTAGAACAAAGGGCCAAACTCTCTCTTTTTTTAGGCTAAAGGAATGGGGGGCCAGATTTGATCCCATGATTTTGTCAGTCTGATTGGAATGGCACCGTATCCTTCCTTGGTTCGTCGGAATAAAAGTGTTTCTATACCGTAGAAAATGCAGAGTAATGATTAGTATGGAATCATTTCTTCAATCATTGTTTCACATGCTGAGGAGGAATTTATTATTTATAATAAGCGCGGTACTAAGGTTGGGTGTCTCACTGTCTCTACAGGGGCATTGCACGTGGTGTATGTCTTTTCTTTTCCCTGCTAATGCGTATCAGCGGTTAATGGCAGCTCTAATTGGTTTTGATGTCAACGAGCAAGGTTGTGTGAGTGGAACTGGAAACAGGGGAGAGATTGTCATCCAAAACTAGTTCATGCCATGAAGGAGTCCACTGTCTACAAGACAGTATAGGTAGAATTGGTGGTCAATTTCAGTCCCAGAGCTGAATTCTGTGCACTTTTGTTGCATCAGGCTGATACCCAGCAAATTCAGGAACAAACGGCTATTTTAATTTCTTACTGTTTTGCTATCATAGAGTTTGTAGCATAATAATCAATACATACTCTTACCTTTGTTGTATTATGCATGCTTGTAGCCTTCTATGTTTGTGAAGATAAGACTGTAACATGCCCTTTCTTTTTCCATGTGCTGATCTGAATGTCTGGATAGAGAATTCCAGTTTCAATTTCTTTAATAGTAATGGCTACAATATTTAACTCATCCAAGCAATTTAGGTGCATGGTCATTCAGATTTTAGAGAATGAATTTCTGATTATCTTACTCTTGTCTTTTGTTTTTCTGCAATTGGATCTGCAGGTCCATCTTGAGTATTGATTGATAACGACATCAGTAAATAAAAGTGGCATTAATGATATTGAGGTTCTGTTTCATCTAGTTGCAGTAGTTGTGTGTTTCTGACCATTTGGTTCAAAGTCTTTTTGGACTGACCCTTTTTTTCCTTGGGTTGTTCGGTTCTTTGGCTTATTCTTTCAAACTAACCTTTTGGTGATGTCAATGTCATTCGTGCTTTTCTGACTGATTTTTGTCTTATTGTGTACCTTATTTGTTTTCTACCAGCAAAGGATTAAAATATTGTAAACTCTGAAACTTTGCTGTTTTTCTCATTGTAATGACAAAAAGGATTACAGGCAGTTGCTTTGTGACTTCTGTATTCTGAATGTTCACATTTCTGTCATTTGTTTGAGTCATTCAGTCACTACAACAGTTTTTGATAGCTGTACAGTTCTTCAGTCTCCCAGGGCCTTTTAGGTTGCAAAGAATTTCATGTATGTATTACATATTGACCCATTCGAGTGGAGTAAATCATTACTGGGATGCTTATATGGCATATAATTCCTAGAAGATACCTTTCAGTGGTTTCAGTTGGATGACAGACACTCATGCCTGTACATGGTGCTCTTTTGATGTCTGTTTGGTACTGTTGATAGGCCTTGGCATAGTTTACCGTTTCCATTCTTTTCTTTCTAGTTTCTGCTAGACCGTGAATCATGCGATGCGATATATTGAGCCCTAAGTTTTGTTAGGTGCTGCCAATGTATCAAACTTTCAGTGACAGACAACTGTGGAACCTTTCCTTTTCTCAGGTAGGAAACCAGAACTGTTCAAGCATGTAATCATCGGCAATTTTTTCTCCCAACCACATTTATCCTGATAATAATTTTTGGAGAGGGTGGTTCTACTGTTCATCCACTAGGAACAGTACCACAGGCCATCTTATAAGAAAAATTGAAAGGAAGGAATCAACAACAGGGTAGTAAAAAATCCTTTCAGTTTCAGCATAATGGGACTATTTCATAATTTTCCAAACCTGGCACGCAGGACCCTATCCCGTCAATGTTGTCATTTCCTTTACAGACAGTCCATTCCTATTATACCTGCTGATACCAGCAGTAATCATATCATGGATTTCATATATCTGCTGGTTCCTAAGGTATCTTGGGTAACTTAGTTTACCTACCTTTTCTTCGCTGACAAGGTTTACTAGCATTTATTTCTCAGAAAAAAGGATTTAGAGCAGAGTGGTTTATGTCAGATCATAATTGGTTTAACAACTAGGATAGTCGGTTCATTACTACTTTTTGGTGATCGTAAGTAGCATCTTTGTACATGTTGACAAAATATCAAAGTAACCCTGCATAACTTGAAAAACAACCTAACAAGTATCATAAGGGACTAGTTGATGATAAGATTTTCGCAAATTATGTCACGCCCCCTTAAATGGAACTCTTGAAAATGAGGCTGTCGTACAGAAACTGATCTGAAACCAGTTTGTGAGTAGTATTAAATCCTAGTATTGTTGTTTAGTTTTGGAAACCTTGTATGGAACAGTCTTCAATTGTGTTTGATGATGCACCACCATCTACATCTTTGTATTTTTTTCTTCATGTCCTTTCCTTTAGTTTCTAAAATGTTCTAAGTAGCAGTGTATTTGGGTGATTAAATTAGCAGTGTAGTTGCTCGTTTCCCTTTATCTTTTTCTTTTTTTTTTCTAAACAGGAGGGGAGGCTCAGTGCAGTCCCTCTTCTCAATGTAGGATTGCAACTCCTTAAAAAAAGAAGGTATCATAGCATGAACTGTATTCTCAAGGATATACCATGGCTATTTTTCTTTTACCATCTTTTCTGAGTTAGCACATACTATTTCCTGCTTCATACTATTTCTAACTGAACTCTATAATCCTTTGTCCTGTGCTTCATACTTAACAGTATGTTTGATACCTCTTGCCAGCAAGACTACCTATCATGCAGCGTCTCAACCAGTGGTGTTTCTTCGCATGATAGCAGATGCAAGCCTCAACCAGTGGTGTTTCTCTTCGCGTAAAAGGTGACCAGCTTGTAATTTCCTCTACATTTATGTCATATTTTTCTTTCATGTCCTTGCTATTCTAAGTTGCAGGATCTGAATGTTTTATGCCTTAAATTAACGTCGAACCACATTGTACCATCTGTCGGTGTGAGATCCCGGGTGCAAATGCACCTTGATACCCTCTGATGGCGGCTTAAGTACGTATTCTGTTCATGTTTTAGTGGTGGTTGGACACGCTTAAAGGCACCTCCAAGTGTGTCACCTGTTCATCTCGCTGTCAGACCTTATTCTGCATGCCCAAGCCTTCCTTTCCCTCCCTGACGTGTCACTGTTGCAGATACTCTGCACTCCAGTTCATAATAATGCCTGCATGCCCCCGGCTGGTGCCTTGACTTGTTAGTAATAGCTTGCACCTCCCTTTCTGGTGATGCTGACCTCCTACTGCCCCTTTGCACTCCCTTTCCATCCCTTTCCATGACGCCGACCCGCTACTGGAACACTATCAGATGCTGCTTCAAGGCACTTCTTGTGTGCCACATCGCAACATCGTTAGGTCAGCTCGTGCATAATTTTATCGTACAGTTGCTGTGGTTACCTTGTTGTCTATGTGTTATTTCTCTTTGATTTCTTACACATTAGGCTGTATGGGTCATGTTCCTCTGTTTTTTTCTGGTTTAAAAGTTCATCAACTTATATGAGGCCAGACTCCAAAGACAAATCTCAAGCTCCCGTGATAGTAAAATAGGGAATTGGAGTTGTTGCGTCCCTAAACAAATAGGGCTGTTGGTTTCGCAAGGAGAATGTACTAATTTCCCTGCCAATCAGAGGGGAACTGGTCTAACCTCAGTTTATCCAAACAAGCTTTCAGCGTCAGCAACTGATGTACAATATCATGGAACTGTTTGTTCCATCTTGTCAAAGGTAATAAGGTACTGTACATTATGGTTGTGCAGCTTGTTCTTGTCTGTTTAACTGTCTTATTAGCGACAACTATCCTGAACGGCTTAGTCCTTTCCTTCGGGATATCTTCTACCAACTTCTTTTTCTCTATTATTGTTATTTTTATTTCACTTCTTGATTTCTCATGATTTTCTAAGGGAATGCTTGCAATAATGTTGAACAATGCAGATTCACAATTTTAGCCTTGGAGTCATTTTGTAAGAACTTCCATAGATTCATGTTAAAATAGACAAAGCATAAAAGTAATGATGCGTATTAAAAAAACTTTAATGCATTGACAACATCATAAATTGAAATTTTGATCACACTTATATCGTAAAAAGCATTAGTTTTGTGGAATGCTTAATTGATGTCCACTGTCGATTGTACTTATAATTTCTCTCCTCCTACAATAAAAAACTTCATTAGTGCCCCCCTCAACAAATTATGATCCAATCTTTCCTTAAAATTGGAAGCAAATAGTTCAGGAGTACTGTTTCTTCACTTCATTGGTGAAAATTTTATTGAACTAATTGTTATATGTTTCTTTAAACATAAAACTTTATGATGTTTGGCCTGTTCGTTTGGCTTGCTGGTTTGTTTTACTGGTTTGTTATGAGAGAAAAGTAGCGCTAGCTGGTGGCTGATAAGCCAGACGAACATGGCGATTGATGGCATATGATGTTTTATATCCATTCGATTAATTACTAAAGAAGATTGGAAAGGTGTATAAGGCTTCCATGACGACAATGAAGAGGAGGATATCCTCGCTGTTTTCTTACAGGACACATCCTAGGCTTTAGTTAAATCAGAAACATTTTGCACTTTTTCTAATGTTGGGTGATTCGAACCAAGTTACTAGATTTTCCAAATATTTAGGGCTCGCCTATATGCAGGGTGACTCATGCAACCTCCCTCGTAAAACTGCCTGGATGTTCACATTGTGAAATGGAAAATGGGGTTAATTTCGAGCGAGAAAAAAGAAGAGCAATCTCCTAGTACCTCCAACTCAGGAATACGGCGTATCTCACAGGCCCAAAACCTAATCTGCTGATGAAAGGTGGACAACAGGTTTATACAGCGGCAATTATAACTCTGCTGAAACTTGGTGGGACGATAATAACTGGAAATCCAAGATCTAGCTAGATATTGCGTCGTAAGTAGCCGATCGATCGACCAAACGCCACTTGGATGAGAGCATCATCGCCTTCACCTAACAAGGAAGCAACAGCAACACCAATGTATGATGATCACAAGTAGTAGATAGTATGCAGAATTGGATTGGAACTAGCTCCAACCAAAACCGGCAGTTGATAGAGAAGATTCAGTAGGAAGGGGGGGTCCATGGGTGTACTTTCCCAGTTCCAGAGATGCCTGCTGTGACGCTTCTAGATGGATGGCGCCTAATTCTGAGGCGTCATCTGTGTGATGGGGCAAGGCCGATATGCAAAGTACAAAATGTGTAATGCACATGAGGCCGGCCTGAGAAAGTGATGCAAGCCATTGGGATGTGTGTGGAAAGCTCCCCATCTCCATAAAATTTAATTAGATTGTTCAATCGCCTTCTTAGCATTTGCCTTAATTTTATTCGCACTTAAGGTCACGTGCTGGTGACACAAATACTAATTTCCTGCGAGCTAATTCTACATATGAGAAACTCAAAAGTGGCGTTAATATTGTAATGAAGAATGCACAAGAGAGGTAAATTTCTTGTGTACTACTACTACTACACCACGTATTTTCTTATGTACATATATTTGTTTTTTTCTCTTTACTCCCTCTCGTCCCAAAAAGAATGTCATTCTAGGAATTTTAGGACAGATTATTAAGGAGGTCAAATGACCTCGATTACCCCTATTTATTTGCCATATTAGGTGCTTAATTGATTGTTGCATGCCGCATGCCTACATGCACATGCACACATGTTAAGTTAAGTAAAATGTCAATCTTTTTGGGACAAATTCTGAATCCTAAAACGTCATTTTTTTTGGGACGGAGGGAGTATGTATTTTTTGTATGGTTCCATACCAAGTTTACACGTTTTACACGTTTTCTAAAGGAAATGCAAAGTGTACACAATATAATTCATTTCGATGCGCTGGGGCTGGGCTGGCCTATCCCTATAATTTAAAATTGATCAAATACATTTCTATGTGAACGCTCCATCCGACAACAATTAACAGAAACAAGCCCGATACTCTATGCTTCTTCAGCTTAATTAGTTTTAAAATTCTCACCGACAAGACCTTGATGTTTGGTGAAGCGTACGGCATCAGGACCACGGGTTGGAACGAGCTAGCTGCCGTATTGAATTCCAGTATGAATCCAGGGAATATTTGTTCCTTGCATATATATATATGCAGTGAGATATATAGAAACAGGGACGCACAAGAATGGACATGCGTGATGTAGACATTCATGGATTGATTTCAAATCAGCCTGTTCGTTTGGCTGGTTACTGGTGTTGATTTGTTCCGGGAGAAAATCTTGTTGGTACAGTTTGCAACGATGATGGTGGTGGCTGATAAAACATGACTGTGACGCGTAGGGTGATGTAATTATATTTTCATGGAATTCGATTTTATACTGTCATGTAGTAATGCAAACAAAAACTGTGCGATTATATTGGAGTAGATTAGAAAACCTAGCTGTGTACTATGATATGTGATCCCCGTTTCATGTTTATTGTCATTTCCTAGCTTATTTATCAAAGCCCTATGCATTCTCTTGTTTTGCACAGCTGCACTAAACTTCTTCCAAGGAAACCTATCAGGGACTAAAGTTTGGCCACTTAAGATTTCAATATATGGGGACAGATAGCTTTGCACAAAACCCATCATCACACACCTTGTTCTGAAATCAAAGACATGCCTATTGTGTTGCAACTTCCAAGCAGGATGTTTATTGGCAGTGGCTTTCTGCCATTTGTGTGTTGGTCCAATATATATATTCACATCAAGGTTCCTAATAGGTATTGGCAAATGGCAAGGCCATCTCCCTGACTGTATTCCTACTCCTGGTAATAAAACAGTGGGGTGGCATGCAAATTTGTAGACACAACGGAAATTGGAAATGACAATAACTCAAAAAAAACAAAGCGGAAGAAAATACTACATTGTGTAATTTTCGACTGGTTACAAGGGCCCACAAATAACTGGGCTACGCTAACTGGGCTGGGATCAATCATCTCATTGCCCATACTGTTATAACGATACTAATGCTCAGATCATGCCGCTTCAAATTAAAAATGGTGATGATATTCTAATCATCGTATTACTAGGACCTCACTAGAATTCATGATGCTCAGTTGCTAACCATTAGTACAGAGTCATATATAAAACTAAATTGAGAGCTCGTAGCAAGTACCTATATTGGTTAAAAGAGCCGGTTACTGCTTGTCTACTTTAGTACCACATCGCCAAACCAGAAGCGTGAATACATACTTATAAGCTGAGCGGACAAATAATTTAATGTCTCTTTGGAGACATCTGATAAAATTGGAACGATACGTAGAAGTGCAAGGATGACACGCACAAATCGAGAAATGGTCCAATGGTCCAAATTCAATGCAGACATTATAATCATACTTTTCACATATACCTATGCATGGTCTTCTTTTTACCTTCATATTACTAATCTTTCCAAATAAGTTCCTAAGACCTACATTTGATACTTAATTAAGTCCCTGACTGCATCTTTCCATGACCACATCAATGCGTCATGAGGAACATATCTAGCATTAAGATGCACATTTTTATAAGCTCTATAGAAGTTTTATGACATTTTCATCAACTCTTACAGGTGCATCAAGCCGTGCTCGCACAAAGAACGTAAGTGCCTTAAGATGCCCATTTTCATAAGCTCTATGGAAGTTTTATGACATTTTCATCACTCTTACATTTTTTTGAGATTTCAATTTTAATATGCACATTATATTCATGTTTCACATATACCTATGAATGGTTTGCTTACTAGCTCAAAGTGCTCCAAAAATTTTGTGGGCCCGACCGCCGCCAACGGACGGTCCAAATCAAGCGGCTTTAGCCCGACCCCATCACGCCATCGCCCGATTCCTCGTCGCCCCTCGTCGCCCACGAAATTCCGTCATAAATTCATAAATCTGCTGCTCCGGAGGTCTCCGTACGAAACGAACCGTGGCTTTCTTGGTTGCAAAACAAGAAGATCGTTCGTCCCATGCCGTGTCTAGCACCGCCGCCGCCCTCTTCGCCTCCGATCGCCGCCGCCCGAGGTCAGCCTGCCTGCGCTTCCTTCCTTAACCCGTCTCACTCGTGTTAATTTCCTCCCCCTCCGTGACTGATGCCGATAGATAGATGCGTTGTGAGGACCTAGCGAATCCAAGCGGGGA
Organism: Cenchrus americanus; assembly: GCA_947561735.1. Classification (NCBI taxonomy): domain Eukaryota; kingdom Viridiplantae; phylum Streptophyta; class Magnoliopsida; order Poales; family Poaceae; genus Cenchrus; species Cenchrus americanus. The sequence goes on along the minus strand of OX387242.1, from coordinate 36,356,309 downwards.
AAAAATACGAACGGCGGAGAACTCAAGCGGCAAGAACAAGCAAGAACGCAAGGAGGATAGCAAGGTCGGGGACCCGTAGTTCACCGCATCCGGAGATAATCACCAACGAGTTCGGATACGAGAGCCGGCCGGGGAGGCGGGCGAGGAACTACGCCTAATCCTAAACCTAGCCTAGGGTTTGAGTTTATCCCAACATAACATTTCGGGAAGGAGCTCCCGACTCAAATAGCACTTCGCGACGGTAAAAGTAAAAGCAGAGTTTCACCGTTGTAACCAATGAAGTAGAGAAGCCATGAAAGCCCTTGGTTGCTTGATGGACGGCTTCGTTGAACTCGGTGAAATGATATAACTGGATGCCGGCTTCCCTCTGTCCTGATAATGCCCCCTCCTTAGCATCCTTGTCCTCAAGGATGAAATGATGGAAAGACCTTACGGATGAACGATGCATCTTCCCACGTGGCCTCTGCTGGAGTCATGTTAACCCACTGAATGAGCCACTGGACGACTGGTTCATTGTTTCTTGGTACCATTCTGCGCTCAAGAATTGCTTCAGGTGCTACCTTTATGGTGCCCTTGTTGTCAACGAGTGGAAGTCCTGGTGTTGGAACTGCTGTTGGTCCTAGGTGTTTCTTCAATTGACTCACATGGAAGACATTGTGAAGAGCACTACCATCTGGAAGCAGTAGTTTACAAGTTGTGTTGCCAATCCTCGCCAACACTCGAAGGGACCATAGAACTTAGAATGCAATTTGATGCACTTGTGAGTGCTAAGAGATGTATGTCTGTATGGCTGGATTTTCAAATAAACCATATCCCCAACACCGAATTCTCTCTCGGACCTATGCTTGTCTACTTGATGTTTAATTCTTGTTTGGGCTTTGATCGATTGTCTTTGATAACTTGTTGTGCCATCCGTCCGTTTCGCAATCGCTCTTAAGTCGTCAAGTCGGGGCAATCGGTATGACTACCTCGGCTACCAATGGTGGTTTGAAGCCATACGGGGCTTGGAAAGGAGTCATATTCAAAGATGTGTGGTAAGAGGAATTGTACCACCATTCTGCTAAGGACAACCAGTGGTTCCATCTTTTTGGGCTGTTGAAACACATGCATCTCAAGTAATTTTCCAAACATTGATTAACCCGCTCGGTTTGCCCATCAGTTTGTGGGTGGTATGCAGAGGTTAAGTGAAGTTGAACCCCCATTGCTTTGAACAGATTTTGCCAAATAGAGCTTGTAAAAATTGGATCCCTATCGGTAAGAATGACCTTGAGAAGGCCATGAAGCTTGTTCGGAAAAGATATGGATGAGCAAGGGAGAGAAAATGAGCATATTTGGATAATCTGTCAACCACAACCAAGATCACATTTTTGTTCTCTGATTTGGGAAGGCCCTCAATGAAGTCCATAGAGATATGTGTCCAAGCCATGTCTGGTACTGGTAGGGGTTGAAGTAGTCCAGGATAGGGCACATTTTCGATTTGTTCTTCGGCATACAAGACAAGTCTTGACAAACTCGGTGACATGTTGCTTGAGTTTTGGCCGAAGAAAATGCGGCTTAATTCTTTGGTAAGTAGCCCTTTCTCCTGAATGGCCGCCCAAAGCCGAGCCGTGCAAGCTTTGTAACAAGTCTTTCGCTTCAATTCTCCATTGTCCCCAATCACTAATTTTCCTTTATATCTCAAGGCAATCCTTGAGAGAGGCTAAAATTCAAGTACAACATGTGGATCAATGCTTAATTTAGTTATGAGATCCGAACACTTAATGTCTTGTTCATAGCTCTTTATGACTTGTGCCATCCATTGGGGAACTATCGAAGAGATAGCCATGACCGAATTAGAGTGTGTGGCTCTAGAAAGAGCATCGGCAACCTTGTTTGTTCTTCCCTGTTTGTACTCTCTCGTATTGTTGAACCCCAACAACTTGATGAGTAATTTATGTTGAATGCCCTCAAGCAATCTTTGATCATGAATGTACTTTAAGCTTTGTTGATCCGTTCGGTTATGAGAGCAGATGCGGCGAAATAGTGTTTCCATTTCTTTAGTGCTTCTAGGATAGCCATTGCCTCCTTTTCATAAGTAGATGCCGCCAATGCCTTAGGGCCCGGTGTTTTGCTAAAGAAGGCTATTGGTCGCCCTTTCGCATTAAAACGGCTCCAATTCCAAAGTGCCGCTTGCATCGGCTTCTAAGACAAAAGCTTGAGTGAAGTCCGGTAAAGCTAGTACCGGAGGGTTGGACATAAGTTGCTTCGATTCTTTGAAATGCATTCTCTTGTTCGAGAGTCCAAATGAAGGCATCTTTCTTCAAAGCATTGAACAAAGTGGACGACAAATCACACCATACCCTTGAATAAATCTTCCGTAATAGCCGGTCATACCTAAGAATGCTCTCAATTGAGTGACGGTTGTTGGTTGTGGCCATTGCTGAATTATGCTAATTTTAGTGGGGTCAGTTGCCACTCCCTCACTACTGATCACATGCCCCAAGTATTCAATAGATGGTTGGCCAAAAGTGCATTTATTGAGCTTAGCATATAACTGATGTTGCCTCAGAACCAAGAGAACTTCCTTAAGGTGTAAGACATGCTCAGCTAGAGTAGGACTATAGATTAATATGTCATCAAAGAACACTAGGGCAAATTTCCTAAGAAAGTTTGCTAGCACAGAGTTCATCAAAGATTGGAAAGTAGGCCGGAGCATTAGTAAGGCCAAAAGGAAGTACCACATACTCAAAATGACCAAGATGTGTAGTAAAAGTCTGTCTTGTGGATGTCACGTCCTTCATCCTTATCTCGGTGATACCCGGACCTAAGATCAATTTTTGAGAAAATAGCAGCTCCATATAATTCATCCAGCAGATCTTCTATTATTGGAATTGGATATTTATTCTTGATAGTGTTTGCATTTAGTTGCCCGTAATCAACACACATCCTCCAAGACCCATCTTTTTTCTTGACCGAATGACAGGAGAAGAAAATGGGCCGATGTTGGGTTTGATCATGTGAGACTCCAACATGTGCTTGATGAGCTCCTCCATAGCATTTTTCGATGAAAAGGCGACTGTAAGGTCTTTGGTTCACCATTTTTGATTCATCAATCAATGTGATAGCATGATCAATAGATCTTGGTGGAGGGAGGTGCTGTGGTTCCTGAAAAATATCCTCAAATTCCTTTAATAGGGCTTCTATTTCAGAAGGTGGTGAAGGTGAAGAGACCAATTTGCTATGATCTTTATCAGTCTTCAACACCAGAACTGCTACTGTAGCCTTCCTTTTGATTAGCTGACACATCTTCTTGGGACTTATGATAATGTGTTTAGGGGGCTTGTAATCAGCAGCAAATGTTATGATGTTTTGGCCATCTTTGGTGATTGACAGCTCTCTGGTCTTGAGATTAAGGCCCACAGGACTGTGAGTGTAAACCCAATCAGCACCTAATATAATGTCATATCCTTGGATTTCTAACAACCTGAAATCGACTTGAATGAATGTTCCCGAATGGTGTAAGGACAATTCACACAAGCAGTGTTACTGATCATATCTCTCCCATTTGCAGCTATGACTTTCACAGTCTGAACATTGGCAGTTGGGAGCTTTGCTCTAATGGCAAACTTAGCATTAACAAATGATGCATCACTTCCAGTGTCCACCAGGGCTGTGGCAACATGCTTGCCTAGCTGTACTTGCAAGGTGAATGTATTAGTGGGATGTACAGTTCCCAGCAGGGCATTGTTGGATAGTTGCATGACAGGAATATGTTCTGCATCAAAATATTCTGGTTCCGCTTCTTCCTCATTATCTAATATCACCCCAATTTCCTCTTTGCCCTCAGCATTTTCCATCACAATGAAGCGTCCCCTCATCAGAGGTGACTAAATGTGACACAAATACCAGTCCCAGGAGGCTGGTAACACATTTATTACAACAGGTGGAATCAGTCTTTTACATCACGGCGACACAGAGGGCACGGTAGTGCCAACGCTACAAGGAACAACACCAATGCTAACGACCACACTACAATAGCAAAGGCTTCCATAGCCTCCTCAGAGTACCACACCATGGAAGCTTTCGGTAGGGCCCTGGGTACACAGGCACGGTTGGGTGTAGGGCAACGACCTACTCAACGTCTTCGGGAATATAATCGGGGTCCTCCTCTCGTAAAATAGTTAGTAAAACAAGGGTGAGCACATACGTACTCAAGAAATCCAACCCCACCCACGGAGGGGCTTATAAGCGGTAATCATGCATAAAGTATAACAAGGATCGGGTTATGGTTCATTTTGCAAACTTACTCATGCAGGGGTTCATTTCAAAAAGGTTTTCGCAAATCATTTTCATAACCCAAGTAACTCAATTGTTTTAGGGAAAACCACTGTGGAACTACCGGACTTCCCGTCCGTCGTAGCCCGGCATACGGCCACACACTTCACCGGAAAACAACTCACGCCGTAAAACATCCCATCCCAAACACTAGTTTTTGTGACCACACCGTGACTCGTCCAATACCGTGGACACGGCTATTCGAATAGGTTTGACACTGCGAGAGGTTGTACATCTTTACCCACAAGTAGGGTACCGTCACACGGACACCTCGGTGCGGTACGGATCCTATCAAAGCCATTACCCACCTTAGCTAACGCTACGAGCCACCACGGAAGCACCCAAGGGGTTATACCACATAACCGGGACGTACCTCACACGGAGCGTACCCCGACTCCTTGGTCTCCCGCTGCTCACCCGCACACTAGATGACAAGTAGATTAACTAGTGGGGTTTATGCTAAGCCGTTGCCACATACAACGGTCGAGTGGTTGTACGGTGATTTGGGTCGGGTGAGATGTCACGCAACCCGCTCCTTAACCGACAAGATGGACAACTCCCAACACGCTCAACCACACGGGTACGAGGTCACCCATACTCCCGACACACACGTCCATCCCGTCTACCCAGTTCTTTACTTATTTTCCAAACACATCCCCTTTTGTTTTTAAAGCACTCACACATTTTTGAAAGCACTCACCCATTTTAAAGCAAGCATTCGAGGCCAAAACAAGGTTCAATCATGGCAATCAAGGGTGGCTATCCTACCGTGTTTTGCGGTAAAACAATATGCAATTTATAAAACGGGTACGGGGTATATTTATAAAACTAGGACGAAACATGCATCAAAGGATGAGGGTGAACTTGCCGTCTTCGAAGTCTTCGGGGAGTGCCGGCTCGGCGTTCGGGGCTTCGGGCTCCTGCTCGCGTAGTCGGCTTCGATCTCGGCTCGGGGTACCTTCCTCCGTCTACTCCGTCGGCTATAGCGCACACACGGGCAAGCAAGCAATATTAGCACACATATTTCCCCGCCGAGCTCGAGGAGGGGAAATGAGCGGAGAGGGGGTATATATAAGTCCTAGGAAGGGGGTTGGTTCGGCGGGGGTACTACCGGGAAGGATGTGGTGAAATTTGGACTTAATCGGGAATAAAAAGCGTGCATGAAATGCTAGGTTAAGGAGGGGTTATAGGGATTAAGGACCTATTAGTAATTTCTACTAATGGTAAAAGGGGGTGATTATGATAATATAAACTTGGTTAGGGCCAGGTTGTAAATTACTTAGGGTTTGACGAGTGTTTAATCCATAATTAATTATTAACTCAGGGGCTATTTGAAAAGAATAAAGAGAGAGAGAGAGAATAGGGGCATGGGTTTTAGGGGAAAAGGAAAGAGCGGGGGGGGTTGGCAAAAACTCCATCTTCTTCCCCCCTCACGGTCTAGAACAGAGAGGAGGGGGGGGGCCGGCTGCGGGAGGGGGAGGGGCGCGGCGGCTCTAGCCGCGGCGGCGGCCGGGGAGTAGGGCAAAATGGAGAGGGGGACGAGGGGATTCTTTCCTCGTGCTCACCTTGGACCGAGGCGGCTCGAGGAGGCGGATCGGCGGCGGCGGCGGACCGGTGGTGTTGGCCTACGGTGGTGGCTCGGTGTGGTTGTGCAGCGAGGCAATGGAGGGTTGCGGTGGCTTGGTGGTGCGGCGAGGAGACGGTGCGCCCTTTTATAGGTGGCCTAAGGCGGTTCGGGGGGGGAAGATATTTCCGGCGAGAGGCCGCCGGTGAGCTCGGGCTTCTTCTCGAAGTCCGGCCGGACTCGCGGCGACCGGCGACGCGACGGCTCGAGCCGCGGCGGGTCAACACGTGCGGGGAGAGTTAGGCGGCCGTCGTCGGCGGCGGCGCGGGGGCGGGCGGTCGCGCCGGCCGCCGTTGGGCGGAGGCGACGGCTCGGGCGAGCCGTCGGGCGCCGAGGGAGAGGTCCCGTCGTGGGCCCGTGCTCGAGCAGGGAGGAGGGAGGGGGAGGCCGGCGCGGTGGCGTGCCGAGGAGGGTGGCGCGGTCGGTGCGGGCACGCGGGCCCGAGGTCAACGGCGCCGGGGGGGTGCGGTCGGGCGCAGGGACCTGGCCGCGCGGGAGGAAGGAGGAGGCAGGGAGGGAGAGAGAAGAAGGAAAGGGAAGGGAAAAAAGAAAAGAGGAAAAAGGAAAAAGGAAAGGAGAAAAGGAAAAAGGAAGAGAAGAAAGAAAAAGGAAGGAAGAAAAGGGAGAAGAAAAATAGAAAAAGAATTTGGGAAAAATTTAGAAAATTAGGAAAAATGTTAGGGAAATTAGAGGAAGGGTTTTGCGGGATTTTTCCGATTTCCGGCGTCGGCGCGTTTTCCGGGACGGCGGTGATGGTGAGGCGGACCGGCCGTCGGGACCGCGGCGTGCGCGGGATTCCCGGCACGGTGGCCGACCGCGGCGTTGGGAAGGCACGCGTGGGTGCCGGCCCGGTGTGGGCGGTGCGGGGGCGGGATTCACGGCACGCGCGCCAGGGTGAGAGGGAGGGACAGTGACTAGGGTTTGAAGGGGGTAATTGAGCTCAGCTGGACAGTTTTGAAAATACGCATGATTTATTAGGTGATTTATTTGGTGCTAAAAACGCGGGCGTTACAAACCTACCCCACTTAAAATGAATCTCGTCCTCGAGATTCGGCTAAGTTTCGAATAGGTGGGGAAACTCCTTCTTCAGTGCGTCGTCTCGTTCCCACGTAGCTTCTTCCACCCCGTGTCTGCTCCATTGGACTCTGCACACCCGTACTTCGGTCGTTCTTGTCCGCTTGACCACAGTGTCTAAGATCTTGACGGGCACCTCCCGGTACCTAAGGTCCGGGCCGTAGATCGATGGTCTCCACCGTACTCGCTTCTCTTCCGGAACCTTCAAACATCGGCGTAGCTGGGAGATGTGGAACACTGGGTGTATATCTGACATTTCTTCGGGTAGTTCCAACCGGTATGCTACTTGCTCGACTCTCTTTAGCACTTTATACGGTCCGATGTACCGAGGGGCCAACTTCCCGTGTACTTGAAATCTCCGAGTCCCCCGGATGGGTGAAACCTTGAGGTAGACGAAGTCTCCGGATTGAAGCTCGCTTCACGCCTTTTCTTGTCCGCGTAGCTCTCTCTGTCGGGACTGGGCGGCTCTCAACTTTTCTCGGATATCGGCTACTCGCTCCTCGGCTTCCTTTATAAGTGCGGGCCCAACCAGGGCACGCTCTCCTACTTCTGACCACATCAGGGGTGTCCTACATTTTCTCCCGTATAGTGCTTCGAATGGCGACATTCCCAGACTTGCTTGGTAGCCGTTGTTGTAGGAAAATTCTGCATATGGCAGGCTCGCTCCCAATCCTTGCCATAGGTGAGGACGCATGCTCTCAACATATCTTCCAAAATCTGATTCACCCTTTCGGTCCGTCCGTCCGTCCGTGGGTGGTACGCCGAGCCGAAGTCTAGCTTGGTGCCCATGGCTTTGTGCAAAGCTTTTCCGAACCTAGAGGTGAACTCGGGTCCCTCTATCCGAGACTATTCTGCTAGGCACTCCATGCAGCTTTACTATATTTTCTATGTAGAGTTTTGCCAATTTCTCTCCACCATAAGTGGTCCGTACGGGTAGAAAGTGAGCGACTTTAGTGAGTCGGTCCACGATCACCCATATGGAGTCATGTCCCTTCTGAGTCCTTGGCAACCCTACTACGAAGTCCATACCTATCTCGTCCCACTTCCATACCGGGATTGGTAAAGGTTGCAACAGTCCTGCGGGCTTCTGATGTTCGGCTTTGATCCTCTGACAAGTGTCACAGTGGGCGACGAACCGTGCAATGTCCGCTTTCATCCCATTCCACCAATACTTCGTTTTAAGTCCATGTACATCTTGGTGGATCCGGGTGAATGGAGTATGCTGAGTTGTGTGCCTCATCCATGATGGTCTGTCGAAAATCTCCACCTTCAGGCACGCATATCCTGTTTTTGTACCACAGGGTGCCTTGATCGTCTACTCTGAAGTCAGGGGCCTTGTTCTCTCCGGTATGCTTGCGGATCTTCATCAGATTCTCGTCGGTTTCTTGGGCCTTCCGGATCTTTTCCTCTAGGGTAGGCTGAACACTCAGCTGGCGGACGTAGCCTTGGGGGACGATGTGTACGTTGAGCCGTGCCATCTCCTCTTGCAACTGGGCACTCTTGGGTGCTGCCTTCTCGTAGGTTTTCCGACTCGGGGCATCCGCTACTACATTGGCCTTCCCCGGGTGGTAGTGAATCTCTAGGTTATAGTCCTTGACTAGCTCTAGCCACCTTCTTTGCCTTAGGTTCGGGTCGGGCCGGGTGAAGATGTACTTTAGACTCTTGTGGTCTGTGTAGATTTCACACTTGTTCCCGATCAGGTAGTGTCTCCAGATCTTCAGGGCATGCACTACGGCTGCAAACTCCGGATCATGGGTGGGATAATTCTCGCTCATGGGGTTTGAGCGACGGGAGGCATATGCCACTACTTTCCTATCTTGCATGAGAACACATCCCAACCCTTGTCGGGAGGCGTCGCAATACACGACAAAGTCCCATTGAATGTCCGGCGGGGGTCGACGCGGGGGCCGTGGTCAACCTCTTCTTCAACTCTTGGAAACTTCTCTCGCAGGCCTCGGTCCAGTTGAACTTCTTCTCCTTCTTGAGTAGCTCTGTCATGGGCCGGGCGATCTTGGAGAATCCCTCGATAAATCTCCGGTAGTACCCTGCTAAACCTAGGAAACTCCTGATCTCGCTCACGTTGGTCGGTTCTTGCCGGTTGGAGACCTGTCTCAACTTTCCGGGGTCTACGGCTACTCCTTCGCGGTCGGGGATATGCCCAAGGAAAGATATTTTCTCTAGCCAAAATTCACACTTGCCGAACTTGGCGTATAGCTTGTGTGCCCTCAATTTTCCCAAAGCACTACTCGAAGATGTTGTTCATGCTCCTCCACGCTCTTGGAGTAAACAAATATGTCGTCAATGAAGACTACGACAAACTTGCCCAGCCTCTTCCATGAACACCTTATTCATGAGGTTCATGAAATATGCTGGTGCATTGGTTAGTCCAAAGGACATCACCGTGAACTCATATTGCCCGTAGCGAGTGACAAAGGCGGTCTTGGGGATGTCACTTTCCCTGATCTTGAGCTGGTGGTATCCTGATCTTAGATCCACCTTCGAGAAGTACTTGGCTCCCTTCGGTGGTCAAACGAGGTCATCTATTCTGGGAAGAGGGTACTTGTTTTTAATAGTGACCTCGTTCAGCGAGCGATAGTCCACGCACATCCTCATGCTCTTATCCTTCTTCTCCACAAAAAGCACTGGGGCTCCCCATGGTGATGAGCTTGGTCTGATGAACCCACTTCACTGGAGTTCTGCTAACTGCTTCTTCAATTCTGCCAATTCGGGGGCTGCCATCCTATAGGGTCTCTTGGCTATGGGAGAGGTTCCAGGGATAAGGTCGATTACGAACTCTATATCCCTGTCTGGTGGCATTCCAGGGAGTTCTTCGGGGAACACATCTGGGTATTCTCGCACTACCGGGACATCTTCTATGGACTTGGCTTCTATGTTGAAAACCATTATATCCGGCCTGTGTCCTCGGGTGTGGCAGGTTACTTGTATCCCGTCTGGGTTGGTCAGGTGTACTACTTTATCGGCGCAACTTATGAGGCCATGGTGTTGGCTTAACCGGTCCATCCCAAGGATCACATCTATCCCTTTGGATTTCGGTACTACCGGGTCCGCTAGGAACTCTACCCCACTTAAAATAATCCTTACCGGGGGCATCCCGATTGACACTTAATGTCGCCTCCGGGCGTTCGAGTTATTAGGGGTGCTTTTAGTAGTACCGTGGGTATGCTATGCTTTTCCACAAAGCTTGAGGATATGAATGAGTGTGATGCTCCCGAATCGAACAAAGTATGGTAGCCAAAAGCGAGCCGACCGGGGAACTCACCGAGTACTACGCCTTGTGCTTCCTGTGCTTCTTGCGCATTGATGTGATTGACCCGGGCGCATCCATACGACTGCTGGGGCTGCCTCATCTGCTGGTTGCTGTTGTTGTTGCCGAAGTTATTGTTGCTACGCACCGGCATGCGGTTGGCTCCTGACACAAGCGGCCTTGGCCCGTTCACCGAGTTGGAGTAGGTGGTGGTGGTTAGCTTTTTAGCATACGGGCAGTTGGCGATGAAGTGCCGGTTTCTTGGCGGTTGAAACACACTCGGGAGCCGTTGTTGTTGTTGGCGGTGATCTAGCCGGTGTTGTTCCGTGGGGGCTTCATGGCACTCGGTTGTAGGAGGGCTTGAGGCGGGCTGCGGGGGCTTGCGAGCTCGTGGCACGGGATTGGGTTCTATCTCGCATAGGAGCTTGGAACCCGGACATGGGGTGTCCAAAGTTTCTCGGCCTCCGGGACCGCTCTTGCTTTCGCTTGGCCTTGTGTTCCATGAACTTGCGCTTGTTTTCCTTCTTCTCTTCGGCCCTTGCTCTCTCCGTGAGTATTGCCATGTTCATGAGGGTGTTAAAGTCCGGGTAGATCTGAGGAGTCAGCAGTGTCCTCAGTTCCGGAGTCAGCCCCTTCTTGAACATCTCTTGCTTTTTGGAATCTTTATCCACTTCCTCGGGGGCATAGCGTGCCAGCTCTATGAACTGGTACGTGTATTCCTCCACAGACATGTTGCCCTGGCGGAGTTCGCGGAACTCGTCTGCCTTCCGCTACGGTGTAGCCTCCGGATGTGGTAGCGACGGAACTCCTCCACGAATTCATCCCATGTGATGGCGGAGGGATCCTTGGGTCGCGGCGCGGTAATTTTCCCACCGGGCTAGGGGCGTCCGGTGAGCCGGTGAGCTGCCCGAGGAGAACCTTGTCGCGGTCCTCACGGTTGAAGGGCTCTAGCTCCCTCGAATGGCTCTCGGCCAATCGTCGGCATCCAAAGGATTCACCGACCCGCCAAAGGTGGGCGGCTTAGTCCCGAGGAACTCGATCGGCTTCTCGTTCATGCCCGAACTCGGGGTCTTGGGCGGTTGACGGCGTTGAAGATAGCCTCCATCGGGACGGTCGGTTGGCCAAGACTTGTGCCAAGTCAACGGGAGGGGGTGGCGGTGGCGGGACCACGTTCTCTCGTCCATCTTCATTTTGGTTAACTTCCGGTCGTGGAGACGCTCCCTCCGATCGGCTTGCGATCCTTCGCCGTCCGATCGGTGGGTCCCGACAGGCGCCCGGAAACCATCCGTAAAGAAACGGGTTTTCTAAGAGGCCTAGTTTTATGTGATGTTTAAGTGGATTATATCGAATTTCTTTTTGAAAAGGCGGGGTCTACTCTGTAGGTAAGCACACAACAAGCACATAGCAAACAAGCAAGCACAAATAAGTTTTTATTACAAACCGGCGAGGAGGATACATCCCGACTACGCGGACACACTACACGACTAAGGACTAAGGGCGCGACTTGGACCGATACGGCTTGATTCCCCGGGTCTTGGGGCACACTACTCGCGAGGGGAGTTGTCCTGCGGGGTCGAGTGTTCTTCCGGCGGGATGAGCGGCTCGTCATCATTCCCCGCCTTCGGGGCTTCCGTTTTCCGAGGGCCGTGCCGCGGCTTCGGTGGTCGTCGTTGGGGGTTCGGTGATCGCCGGTGGTGCTGGCGGGACTTCGATAGTTCCTCCCCAACCCACAAGGGGTGTTCCCCGGCGAGACTTGAGCTTCTCCAATGGCTGGAACGGGTGTTCCGCCGTTGGTCCATTCTTGCATGCGTTGGTCCTGGATTCTCCTTAGGCTTTCCTGGGCAACGGCTTCACTGCTTATGGCGGCCGCGGTCCTTGCTTCGGCTTGAGCCACTCGGACTTGGTGCATCCTCACCGTGACTTCGGCTTGCTCGGCCCGACCGATTTGTTCCCTCAAGTGCCCGGTCTCGGTCATCAAAGAGCTTGTCCGGGGAGACAAGGTAGGCGACTACGTGGTACGGCGGGTCTTCTTGGTGGTGGCGTCGTTCCGGGTTTCTCATGCGGGCCCTCGCCAAACCGGGGTTCCGATGGCGGGAGGGAAGTACCTCATCGGTGTGGGGACGAGGTGTTCTTCGTAGATTCGGCACGAGTAGCGGAGGGCTTTTTTCGAGGGCCAAAGGATAGGTGTCCGGTGTCGAAACCCCGTGGCGGTCACGCGCCACGGCTCGATGTTGGTGTGGCGGTTGCTTCTAGCGACGGAGAGGACCACTCTACGGCGAAGAGTGCCGAGTTGCTCGTACTCTCTGTTCGTAGTACCTAGGGCGCTCGGTGATACCGAGGCGCTCCGGGGAGTTGATGAGCGGGCGAGCAAAACCGGGCTCCTCCCGGCACACGCCTTGGGTCCATCCATCTTCCGCCATCCGAAAACAAAGGTAGAGTTGAACAGGGTTGTAGTGGGGTACAAGAGATGGATAACTTTATTTAGTAGCAAGGTTGGGGTACATCCTTCGGGGTACACTTATTATTACTAGGGCTCGGTTTCTAGCCTAAACACCCTAGTCTCATCCTCACGGTGATTCTTCCTCTAGCTGGATGCGGCGCTTCTTCAGTGGGAGGTCTTTCTCCGTATTTCTTCCTCAGTCTGGGTCCCTTTGTCCCAGTGAGTTTCTTCGGGTTCTTCTTCATCCAAGTCGGCTTCTCCTCTTCGCCTTCTACGTTCCCCGTGGAGCTCATCCCATAGCGTTTGTGAAACATCTCCGAACGTTCTTTTTCCCCGAGGTAGTCTTGCTCCATGTTGTGTCGTTCAACTTCTCGCTATGGTTGTCTTTACCCTCTCCGGTTCTATCCTCTCGCTCCGCTCTTTCCGCTCCGTCAATCTGTTGCTTCGCTTCTTGGGCTAGCTCTTGATAAAGGTGGTCTAGGCCTGCGAGGTATATGGATAGGTGGGAAAGCGCCTCTTCTAAGTCTTCTTCCTCTCGTTCTAGTCCTCTCATGCGATCGATCCACGAGCGTCCTCTTCCTCCGGAGGGTGGAAAGAATCCCATTGGAGTCCTTCGGAGGTGCCGTGTCTATAAACCACTCGTAGGCCGTCGCGGGCCTTCCGAGCAGCCTTGGGGTAGGTGTCGGCAAAGCGAAAACCAGTGGCGGAGACGAACCATGGTTCTATGTCGGGGTAAAGCGTGCTTCTTCCCACAAAGATCGGCGGCTTACACCGAGGGGTGCCGTAGCGTTCGTACTCCGGTAGACGAACTCGGCGGATCCCTTACTCCGACGCGCTCTAGGGCTGAGTAGCAACAGGTTAGGGAGGCCAGGCTGGACGGGGCAGATTCCTCCGTTCCATTCGGGGTTAGCCATCTGGAAACAGGCAAGAATCAAGGTAAGGATTTGGGAAAAGGTGAGCTTAGCAAAGGAAAGGTTAGAGAAGGCCAGAGGAGGTCTCGTATCCTAGGGGTCATGTCCTACGGCCAACCTACGGCTCTGATACCACCTGAAGCGTCCCCTCATCAGAGGTGACTAAATGTGACACAAATACCCGGTCCCGGGAGGTCGGTAACACATTTATTACAACGGGTGGAATCGTCTTTTACATCACGGCGACACAGAGGGCACGGTAGTGCCAACGCTACAAGGAACAACACCAATGCTAATGACCACACTACAATAGCAAAGGCTTCCATAGCCTCCTCGCAGTACCACACCGTGGAAGCTTTCGGTAGGGCCACGGGTACACGAGCACGGTTGGGTGTAGGGCAACGACCTACTCAACGTCTTCGGGAATGTAATCGGGATCCTCCTCTATAAAATAGTTAGTAAAACAAGGGTGAGCACATACGTACTCGGCAAATCCAACCCCACCCACGGAGTGGCTTATAAGCGAGAATCATGCATAAAGTATAACAAGGATCGAGGTTATGGTTCATTTTGCAAACTTACTCATGCGGGGGTTCATTTCAAAAAGGTTTTCGCAAATCATTTTCATAACCCAAGTAACTCAATTATTTTAGGGAAAACCACCGTGGAACTACGGACTTCCCGTCCGTCGTAGCCCGTGCATACGGCCACACACTTCACCGGAAAACAACTCACGCCAGAAAACATCCCATCCCAAACACTAGTTTTTGTGACCACACCGTGACTCGTCCAATACCGTGGACACGGCTATTCGAATAGGTTTGACACTCTGCAGAGGTTGTACATCTTTACCCACAAGTAGGGTACGCGTCACACGGACACCTCGGTGCGGTACGGATCCTATCAAAGCCATTACCCACCTTAGCTAACGCTACGAGCCACCACGGAAGCAACCAAGGGGTTATACCACATAACCAGGGCGTACCTCACACAGAGCGTACCCCTACTCCTTGGTCTCCCGCTGCTCACCCGCACACCAGATGGCAAGTAGATTAACTAGTGGGATTTATGCTAAGCCGTTGCCACATACACGGTCGAGTGGTTGTAAGGTGATTTGGGTCAGGTGAGATGTCACGCAACCCGGTCCTTAACCGACAAGATGGATAACTCCCAACACGCCCAACCACACAGGTACGAGCTCACCCATACTCCTTACACACACGTCCATCCCATCTACCCAGTTCTTTACTCATTTTCCAAACATATCCCCTTTTATTTTTAAAGCACTCACACATTTTGAAAGCACTCACACATTTTAAAGCAAGCATTCGGGCCAAAACAAGGTTCAATCATGGCAATCAAGGGTGGCTATCCTACCGTGTTTTGCGGTAAAACAATATGCAATTTATAAAACGGGTACGGGGTATATTTATAAAACTAGGACGAGAAACATGCATCAAAGGATGAGGGTGAACTTGTCGTCTTCGAAGTCTTCGGGGAGTGCTGGCTCGGCGTTCGGGACTTCGGGCTCCTGCTCGCAGTAGTCGGCTTCGATCTCCGGCTCGGGGTACCTTCCTCCGTCTACTCCGTCGGCTATAGCGCACACACAGGCAAGCAAGCAATATTAGCACACATATTTCCTGCCGAGCTCGAGGAGGGAAAATGAGCGGAGAGGGGGTATATATAAGTCCTGGGAAGGGGGTTGGTACGGCGGGGGTACTACTGGGAAGGGTGTGGTGAAATTTGGACTTAATCGGGAATAAAAGGCGTGCATGAAATGCTAGGTTAAGGAGGGGTTATAGGGATTAAGGACCTATTAGTAATTTCTACTAATGGTAAAAGGGGGTGATTATGCTAATATAAACTTGGTTAGGGCCAGGTTGTAAATTACTTAGGGTTTGACAGTGTTTAATCCATAATTAATTATTAACTCAGGGGCTATTTGAAAAGAATAAAGAGAGAGAGAATAGGGGCATGGGTTTTAGGGGAAAAGGAAAGAGCGAGGGGGGGGGGGGGTTTTGGCAAAAACTCCATCTTCTTCCCCCCTCACGGTCTAGAACGAGAGAGAGGAGGGCGGCGGCCGGCTCCGGAGGGGAGGGGGCGCGGCGGCTCTAGCGCGCGGCGGCGGGGAGTAGGGCAAAATGGAGAGGGGGGACGAGGGGATTCTTTCCTCGTGCTCACCTTGGACCGAGGCGGCTCGAGGAGGCGGATCGGCGGCGGCGGCGGACCGGTGGTGTTGGCCTACGGTGGTGGCTCGGTGTGGTTGTGCAGCGAGGAAATGGAGGGTTGCGGTGGCTTGGTGGTGCGACGAGGAGATGGTGCTGCCCTTTTATAGGCGGCCTAAGGCGGTTCGGGGGGGGAGGGGAGATATTTCCGACGAGAGGCCGCCGGTGAGCTCGGGCTTCTTCTCGAAGTCCGGCCGGACTCCGCGGCGACCGGCGACGCGACGGCTCGAGCCTGCGACGGGTCAACACGTGCGGGGAGAGTTAAGCGGCCCGTCGTCGGCCGGCGGGGGCGAGGGCGGCGGTCGCGCCGGCGGTTGGGCGGAGGCGACGGCTCGGGCGAGCCGTCGGGCGCCGAGGAAGAGGTCCCGTCGCGGGCCCGTGCTCGAGCAAGGAGGAGGGGGAGGCCGGGCGCGGTGGCGTGCCGAGGGAGGGTGGCGCGGTCGGTGCGGGCGCGCGGGCCGGAGGTCAACGGCGCCGGGGGGCGCCGGTCGGGCGCAGGGACCTGGCCGCGCGGGAGGAAGGAGGAGGAAGGGAGGGAGAGAGAAGAAGGAAAGGGAAGGGAAAAAAAGAAAAGAGGAAAAAGGGAAAAAGGAAGGAGAAAAGGAAAACGAAAGGGAAGAAAGAAAAAGAAAGGAAGAAAAGGGAGAAGAAAATAGAAAAAGGGAGAAAAAGAATTTGGGAAAAATTTAGAAAATTAGGAAAAATGTTAAGGAAATTAGAGGAAGGTTTTTGCGGGATTTTTCCGATTTCCGGCGTCGTCGTGTTTTTCGGGACGGCGGTGATGGCGAGGCGGACCGGCCGTCGGGACCGCGGCGTGCGCGGGATTCCGGCACGGTGGCCGACCGCGGCGTTGGGAAGGCACTCGTGGGTGCTGGCCGGGTGCGGGCGGTGCCGGCAGGATTCGCGGCACGCGCGCGGGGTGAGAGGGGAGGGACGGTGACTAGGGTTTGAAGGGGGTAATTGAGCTCCTACGGGACGGTTTCGAAAATACGCATGATTTATTAGGTGATTTATTTGGTGCTAAAAAACGCGGGCGTTACACACAATGATTGAATACATTTGTTTAGCCTTGCGGACTTTAGTGTGGCCGGGGACCCAAGGTTCCCCGCACTTGAAGCATTTCCTGCGGCTCGCAATTTCGCAATATTTGGTGGTTCTTTGTGGTCAATAGGTTTGGCATCCTTGGCCCATGATTTGAACTGTTTTGATGACGAGTTGAACATAGTGAACTTCCTCTGCGGTGCATTGGCTTGCTCGTAACCTTCTAGCATACCGAAGGCATCGGTAAGGGAGGATGGCTTGTAACATTGGAGGTGATGTTGTATGGGTTCCTTGAGACCAGAACAAAACTTCCAGTGAAGTACTCATCCCTTAATGATGGATTGTCTCTCTTGATCAATCCCATAAGTTCTTCAAATTTATCAATGTACTCAGTGACTGTTCCCATCTGTTTCAGTGTATGAAATTGCCCAATAGCTTCATAGTGAGACACCTCATTGAATCTAGTTGTTATCATAGAACAGAACTTGTGCCAGGGTAAGTTTGCTGTAATGCAGCCAGTACTTCTCCACCAAAATTCAACCTTACCCTTGATGTATAAAATGGCCAACTGCACTTTTTCCTCAGAGGACACTCCCACCAAATCAAAATACTTCTCTGCTTTCCTAATCCATCCATCCGGATCAGTTCCATCAAACTCGGGAAAAGAGAGTTTAGGTCCTTTTGTAACAATCTTGTGTTGAGATTGTACTTGACTAGTGAAATTGTCCTGGTAATTAGGAGTTGTAGCTTGTGAGGTGTAAGGAGGTGGTGTTGGTTTAAATGGTGGCTGTCTTTGGTGGAAATTATGAGGATTTAGTGGCTGTTGGGTTTTTAGGGGTGGGTGGGATGGAAATGGATTGAATGCCTCAATTTCTTCCAAAGTCCATGGGCGATCGCCACCCACATGTACTCCACTTCCGGTAGTAAGGCTTAGGCGGGAGGAGGATTCCGGTCATTTTGCACAACTTTCTCCATTGGTTTGCTTCGTTTAGCCACTCCAATTCTTCCGGATCATAGTAGTGTATATTTTGGTCCGGCATAGGTTCATAGAAGTATTGTTGGTCTAAGCCCGCACTTTGTGGTATATGCACCGACTTGTGAGCCGGAGGATTAATTCGGGATGTGGTGGTGGTTTCTTAGGTGCAAAGCCTTCGGACAAATCATTAGCCTTGACATTGGAACCCTTGTCCTCCCCAGTGTAGTCACTCCCACGTGAGCCCCTAACTTGGTCATAGAAGACATAATTTGATCCGGATTAAGTGCCATGGAATCATTGTGATCATCCTGCTTCCTCACAAAGGAGTCAAACGATCCGCGCAATCCGTCAACTTCAAGCGCAGAAGCATACCGAGCATCATAGGGTACCTCTTCTTCGCACCGTGCCCTTCGCTATATCCACCATCCGTTAGTAGTGAATACGGTTCAGGAACAAATCCCTCCCCACAAGATTCACCACTAAGGTCTACCGCCGCCTAGGTTGCGGATTTGGTCACGGAATTTTACACGGGAACTCGTCCCGAAACCTGAACCAAAGAGCAACCTACTCCGACTCCACCACGGTCCAAATTAGTCGTAGCTTACGGAATTTTACACAAGAACAAAGTCTTGCAACCCTCGCTTTGACTAATTTCACCGCTAATTTGGGGATCAATTGGGTGTTTCCCACATATCTGGGCGGGTGGGTGGGATTTCACGCAGGTATGCTGCAACCACCAACCGCCGCACCAATTGGACAAGACCTGTGAGATTCGGCTCTGGAAGATGAGTTCGTGCCAAGGATGCACTGGCTCTGAATACCAATTGTGAGGACCTAGCGAATCCAAGCAGGGAAAAAATACGAACAGCAGGAACTCAAGCAGCAACAAGCAAGAACGCAAGGAGGATAGCAAGGTCAGGGACCTGTAGTTCACTGCATCTGGAGATAATCACCAACAGAGTTCAGATACAGAGCCGGCCAGGGAGGCGGGCGAGGAACTACAGCTAATCCTAAACCTAGCCTAGGGTTCGAGTTTATCCCAACATAACATTTCAGGAAGGAGCTCCTGGCTCAAATAGCACTTCGCGACAGCAAAAGTAAAAGCAGAGTTTCACTGTTGTAATCAATGAAGTAGAGAAGCCATGACAGCCCTTGGTTGCTTGATGGACGGCTTCAGTTGAACTCGGTGAAATGATATAACTGGATGCCGGCTTCCCTCTGTCCTGACATGCGCCGTGTGATTTTTTTCCCCTACTGTCCTCGTGGATCCCTAAAGTTTCCATCTAATCTGAAAGGAACTGGAAAATTAATGTCTTGTTTTTCTTATTTTTCTTTGTATAGTGGAATTGCGGTGCTAATGATTAATTACATGAGAAGATGCAGAGGGCTTCTTTCTTTCAAATTCCCCTCATTGCCCAAACGATGGCCTTTGCCCAAAATAAATTTTGCACATATCAAGCGTTTGAATCTAACATTTAGCCCTCTACTTGTGCTAAACACTGGCTGCCACATCTGTTTTGCTGCAGACCCTTAAAGTTGAGTGCTCCCAAGCCAAGGGTTCTTTCATGTCTGAACAATCTCTGCTTTATTTGAGATTGCTGAGAGAGTATTCTCGTGCGACAAAGAAAAGACATAAGCTTCTCACTCTCTACACGCATCAAGAACACATCTGGTTTATGTCATTTTCTACTGCTCAAGGTGGCCTTGGTTGTCTAGGATCAGCAGCTAGAGCCTGCAATTGATAGAATCTACTGCAGAAAGTTCGAGTCAAGATGGCGCTGCAAAATATTGGCGCCTCAAACAAGGATGATGCCTTGTGTACAAGATGCCCAGGATGGTCACAAGAATAGAAGGTCGTGGTAATGGCATCAGGACAAAAATTGAAAACATAGCTGATATAGCAAAAGCACTTGACAGGCCAGCATCCTATATAAACAAGTACTTTGGGTATAAACTTGGGGCTAAAAATGATTTTGAGCAGCAAACTTCCTTGGTTAATGGAGCTCATTACACTGCAAAGCTGGCTGGCCTCCTTGATAATTTCATCAAGAAGTTTGTCCAGTGTTATACTGTTATGGATGTGGCAACCCCGAGACAGAGATTCTCATCTCGAAGACACCGATGGTATCACTGAAATGCGCTGCTTGTGGCTTTGTTTCAGATGTAACGGATGACAAGCTCACAATTTTGTCAAAAGCGAAAAACAGAAGGGAGGAAAAGACAAGAAGACCAAACAAAGAGCACACAATAAATTCCTAAATGAAGCTGCTGATGGGAATCGGAACAAACAAAATAAGGATACAAAGAAGAAAGGAGCATTTCCCAATGAATCCACACTGCAAATGGTAGAGCTGCAAAGAAGGCTGTTGTTGTTGGCTCTGATGAGGATATTGTTCAGCCTTGCCAAGTTGCTGCCATCATGGTGGCAATGTAGGAAGTGCAGATGAGGATGGTGATGACGATGACGTGCAGTGGCAGACGGACACTTCATTGGAAGCTGTGAAACAACGCACGGAGGAGCAATTAAGTACAGTAACTGAAGAATTAGTCACTCTTCCTATGGACGACTCCGAGAAGAAGAACAAGAAGAAAGAGCAATCCCATAAGGACATTGCTGTTTATGGACCAAATCTTCCAGATAGCTATTACGAGAAACAAACGAGTGGGAAGCCGCCTTACTATGAACTGGTTGAAGAGATCAAGGCTAACTTGGGAAAGGCTGTCACAGCGGCTCAGCTCAAGAAAGTGATGTCTTCCTCAACCCTGCCTACCCAGGATGTCATGAACGCCCTCTTCGAGGCTCTCTTTGACGGTGCAGGCAAGGGGTTTGGGGAGAAGGTTGTGAAGAACAAAGAATACCTTGCTGCTGCTGTGCCTGACGAGGGCTCCCAGACCATGCTTCTCCTGGCAATTGAAGTGTTTGGCAGCAAGTGCAGTGCTATGGCTCTGAAGGAGATCCCCTTTGTACTTAGGGCCCTCTATTATGGAGATGTCCTTGAGGAAGAAACTATTCTCCATTGGTACAGTGCGGGTGTTGCCAGTGGCAGGAATTCCAAGGTCCTGCATAATGCCAAGTCATTTGTGGAGTGTCTCCAGAGCGCCGATTATGAATCTAAAGAAGACTGAGAGCTTATTCTGAATCTAAGGAAGAGTGGGAGTCAATTCACACGCTTTGCTTCAATGCATCTAAATAAAAATTTTGTGTAATTTACGTTTCAATATTTTCTTATCATCATGAGTCTAAACTCTGGTATTAATTTTGTTGTGGATCTTAGTCTCAGCTACGCACCTTACATGGTTCGTGCTTCATGGTGCCAGTGTTTTCTTTTACAAAGTTGCAAGACTAATACAGTGTAAAGTATTTCTAGACGCCAATGTTTACATATTGCCCGTATGGATAAGTGTGTACTATGGACATCCTGTAAGTATTTATACCGGTCTTCTTCTTTTGGAGTTTGTGGTCATTTGAGATATAATCCACTAATATTAGCACAAAACTGATACTGAAGACAGGAAGAAGCTGAAACGATCTGCAAACTGCCACTTCCATTGCCCGTCTGACGCCTTATTTGCAATGTGTTGTTATCTTGCTGATTATCCAACACCGAAATCATATGTTAAGAGGAGCTTTCCCGTACTTTACTTTCGAATCAAATTATTTGAAAGTTCAAACAGAGATGTCCAATATTTTCTCATCCGTGAGTAGGTTTTATGCTCTTGCTCCATGTTTTGAAAGATTAAATTCAGATAAAATTGAAGTGTTGAGTAGGCATGTCGGCAGGTTAGATGTGCTCTGTGATTAGGTCTTATGACTTCAAATAAAATTGATGTGTTGAGTCGTCGCTAGCTACTGCGCTAGTGTGCTCCACGACTCATGACTTCATGAGGATCAGTCGGTCTTGAGAGCAAGTTGCAGGGATAACGAATGGTGCTCAGCCGTCTGGTGAGACTACACGCAAAAGGCCACCACTATAACAGAAATGTAAAAACGATTTCATAAGCTTGAAGCTTCCAGGTTATGACAGAAGCTTGAAAAGGTCAACATTAGTGGCCTGAAGCAGTCAGCATTTGTTGGCCTGAAAATTCCATGCTGCAGCCAGGAGCCAGCACTCAGCATTTAGTGATGAGAGACTGACACAAATTCTGGCATTTCCCTTGGTTAGCGTCTGGGAAGTCTTCCAGAAATGTATAGAAAGGAGACCCATTTAATCGATCAGGGATATCTGTTGATAAGTAGAGTACATACTAATAGGCTAAAATAGGTCAACAGTGTAGTTTCCATGCAAAAATGATGTTTGGTGAAGCAGGTGGACTGTATGTCAGTTGGAATCTAATGTGTGCTTTTCCATTCAGACCGACCACAAGTCCAGTCTCCATCGGACACTGGGACTCGGAAACTAGTAAGTGGATATTGCCAGCCCCATACAGGCCATAGCGACATTTATACATTGTGCGTGAATTATATACGTAATACATGCATCTGCCAATTTTAAAGTCTTGCAAAGTTTAGAAGCAAACAATTAAGGAAAAAATTCATTTTACTACCCTCACCTATCTGCTTTGTCCATATAACCCCCTTAACAAAATTTAGGCTCAATTTTACTACTTAAACTATTTCATTTGATCTAATCTACCCCTAGTGAGATTTGTTTTTTATTTCTCTACATACAAGTTGAATTTTAAATCCAAATTTTGTCAGTAGATAGGGAACATGATGACGCATAGTAGAAAATATACTAGCATTTTTTTGTTACTTTCATAGATCTAGAATATTTAATATAAAATTGATCATAGTGATACAAAAATTGCATAAAAGTAACAATGAAAAATCATAATATATTTTTGTAATGTAGGACATTGTGTTACAAGTCATCCAGAAAAATTTGAACACAAAACTCAACTTGTACACGAAGAAATAAAAAAAGATAAATTTCATATGATTCACTCCCACTAGTAGAATATTTAATTAAGTGGGATTGTTTCTTCATAGAAAAATTGGTACAATTCACATAACCAAACAAAAGAAACATTATTATTTTGAACAATTTCGTACATGAACATAAAAGCAACCAAACACACCCTAGTAGTCGGCCGCATTTATCCAAAAAATTGTGTAATGAAGAATGAACCACTTGACTGAAGCTCATGAATACATGTCTAGCATTGCTGCATTGTAATCTCACAATAATCACTATAGCAAACATCAGATGGAGGGATTCTGAATTTTACTAAATTCTGAGATCCAAATAAATGCCAAGACTTAGTTGACAGAATTGATTCTTTTCAACAACAAAAAAATTGACAATGAACCATACATTATTAGGTTGACTAATTTTCTTAATTTCTGGACAAGATATCTGCAGAAACTTGTGCACCTGTACCCGACGAGAACTCCCGAGTCTCCAGTCTCTCCATCACTTAGAGCTGAAAACTAGGGACAGAATCTAGCAGCAAGAAGACTTGTTGCTTGACTAGCTAGCTCCGGACAGTATAAATTGCATTTGGCGATTCTTATTCCCAAGAACAGCCACCGGCACAACAATGGAGCTACCTAGAAATCTCCTCTGCATTCTCATCTTCTTCCTCATATGTACAGCCCACGCAACCGGCAGCGAACAAGCAGCAGTTGCTCTTCTCCAGTGGAAGTCCACTTTGGATAGTAGCAGCACCAGGAACTTGTCTTCTTGGTCACCAATCAACTCTATCTGCTTATGGTTTGGCATCCTGTGTGGCGACGCTACAAGCCACATCACTGGACTTCGTCTTCCAGAAGCCGGCATCAAGGGCCGGCTTGACACCTTAAACTTCACCGCATTTCCACAACTCACTGAGCTCAACCTCAGTAGGAATGGCCTCCATGGAGCCATCCCTGCTAGTATCTCTTCCCTGCAGGCGCTGGTCTATCTTGACCTTGGCTTCAACAGCTTTGAATCGTTCATACCACCAGAGCTCAGGAGCCTCTCAAACCTCATCGACCTCCGGCTCAACAACAACAATCTCACAGGTGCCATACCCTGGCAACTCAGCAAGCTCCCCAAGATTGTCCGTCTTGAGATATCTTACAACCACCTTGACAAGCCAGAGTTCTTCTCCCCAATGCCCAGCCTGAAGTTATTTTCAATGCACAGCTTGGGCGTTAATGGCAGCTTTCCAGAGTTCATCTTGGAGTGCCCCAACCTGACATTCCTTGACCTGTCGTGGAACAAACTTTCTGGGCCGATCCTGGAGTTGATTCCAAAGACAGCTCCAAATCTAACATACCTCAAAGTGAGATCAAACAGGTTCTCTGGGCCAATACCACGAACGCTTGCAACTCTACGGCAACTGCAATACCTGGAACTCTCAAATAACAATTTCACCGGTGTCATCCCCTGGGAACTTGGTACACTTGCAGCATTGCTAGTTCTTGATCTCCAAAATAACTCACTCAGTGGACCAATCCCTGTTGAGATATGCAACCTTTCAAACTTGTACTGGCTCAATGCTGCAGAAATTAACCTCAGTGGGACGATACCACCATGTATCAGCGGTATGGTGGCATTGACACGCCTCGAACTCTGGAGCAATCAACTGGAGGGTGAGTTGCCAGCAACCATCTGTCTGCTGCATAAGCTTATGTATCTCTTTGTGGGCTTCAATAGATTGACTGGCCCTGTACCAAAGGACCTTGGCAAGGCGCAGCAACTTATTATCGTAGACTTGTCCAACAATGACTTCTCTGGAGAATTACCGCCCACACTATGCAACAACCTGCAGTTAGAACAACTGGTGGTGAACAATAACAGTTTGTCAGGCTTGCTTCCAGCATGCCCAAATTTGACTTATGCTTGGGTAGGTCAAAACAATTTCTCGGGTGAGATCTCACATGTGATTGGACAATGCCCCATCCTGCGTGGACTTGACGCATCAAGAAATCAATTTACAGGAATGATAACACCAGAGTTCTGTCAATTACTTTTTCTGGAGTTCTTGGACCTTTCAAACAACCAGCTGTATGGGGAGCTCCCCAGTTGCTTGATGAAACTTCAACTGTTGGACTTTGTAGATTTGTCGAGAAATAACTTCTCTGGTGAATTCCCAACCTTAACAAGCCCTAACTGTTCACTGACATCACTGCACTTAGCATACAACAACTTCACCGGAGGCTTTCCTTCTTGCTTAAGTTACTGCAGTAATTTAACAATTTTAGATCTTGGCAACAACAAATTCAATGGGGAAGTTCCTTCATGGGTATCACAAAAAATGCCTTCCCTTAAGGTTCTCCAGCTCCGCTCAAATAAATTACAGGGATGCATACCCTGGCAATTATCACATCACTCTCAACTGCAGCTACTTGATTTAGCCAACAACCAGTTGAATGGCTCTATACCAAGACAGTTTGCTAAATTCGCATCGATGATACAGCAAAACAATGGGTTCTACTTGGGATCAACACACATTTTGCTTACATACTCAAACCGATCTCTGACCCCATATTCTGACAGAATTAATCTAATTTGGAAGGGTAAATATTATACATTCGAGAAGGCAATTGCTCAAATGACGGGCATTGATTTATCAAGCAACCTTTTGTCAGGTGAGATACCTACGGAGTTGACAAACCTGAAGGGCCTTCAGTTGCTAAATTTCTCAAGAAACAATCTATCTGGTGGCATCCCAAATGATATTGGCAATCTTAAGGTCCTAGAGTCCCTGGACTTATCCTGCAATGAACTTTCAGGCCATATACCAGATAGCCTGTCCAACCTGACATTTCTCAGCTCTCTCAATCTCTCCAACAACCAGCTGTCAGGTCCGATACCCACAGGTGGCCAGCTCAACACATTAAACGATCCATCAATTTACAGCAATAACTCTGGGCTTTGCGGACTCCCTTTGAATATAACATGCTTAAACAGAAGTTCTGAATCAGCAGCGAATATGGATGAAGATCGAGGAATTTACTACTCCACACTTGGGGGGTTTGCTCTAGGATTCTGGTTATGGTTTGGAGCACTAATTTTCTCTGATCCGTGGGGGGTTGCTGTTCTAAGCTGCATTGATCATGTGCTGAACAAGATTATTCAAACGATATAGAACTAGTAGCTCCAGTTGTGGCATTATCCACAGGGAATGTAACTAGTAGTATATTCTAATTTCTAAGCATCTATACCTTGGTTTCATTTAGCCAACCTGATTAATTGTATCCTTCTTATTGAATTAAATATGTGTAACTGCAATTTTAAAAGTTGCATTTCAATACTATCAAAGTCAGCTGTGTACAAGTCAGCTATGTGCTAAAGTGGTATGACTTGGACTCGTACATGTGATTTACTCTAAACATTGAGTGCTCATGACAAATTTCCACACTGAGTGTTTTCTGTTGTTTATTCAATCTTCAACATGCAGATCTATTTTTTCTCATATATCATTATTGCTGCCTCCAAGGAAAAATTCTAGATTTCAACAGAGATCCCTTCGTTAGTTCACATTTTCCTGTTCCAGATTGTCAACTGTTCTTTGCGCCAGTAAACAGGTGATTACAGAAACAACCTTGAAATCGCCCAAATTAGCATTGGGGAACAAAACATACCATTTCGAGCTTAATGCCCCTGTCGCCAATGCTATCTCCGCCGCCGGGTGCAGAGCACCGCTGGCCATCGTAGAGCGCAGAAGCTGGTGCAGTGGTGCCCGTCGCAGCTGCCTGATGGCGAGGCGGAGCAGCGCACCGGCCGCGGCCGGAAGAATCCGGCGGGGTTCACAGTCCCGGGCGGTCGTTACTTCGTTGCGGCGAACGGTCGACAGGGGCTGCGTGGCGAAGTTCGCAGGATGCGTCGGCCGTATTATTTTTCTATACGCCTACTTTAATTTTTTCGGATATGAATAATGTCGAATATGTCGAATTTTTGTCAGATATTTGGGATAATGTCGAATAGGGAGAATATTGAAAACCGGATTCGAATACATCCATCGACATCCATATTAAAAACGAATACGAATACGATATCCATATTAGTGTTTTTAGCGGATACGAATACGGATAAGTCGGAGGTTCGCATTCCGGGCGGTCGTTACTTCGTTGCGGCGAACGGTCGACAGGGGCTGCGTGGCGAAGTTCGCAGGATGCGTCGGCCGTATTATTTTTCTATACGCCTACTTTAATTTTTTCGGATATGAATAATGTCGAATATGTCGAATTTTTGTCAGATATTTGGGATAATGTCGAATAGGGAGAATATTGAAAACCGGATTCGGATACATCCATCTGACATCCATATTAAAAACGAATACGAATACAAATATCCATATTAGTGTTTTTAGCGGACACGAATACGGATAATTCGGATTTCCAGACATCCAAATCTATCCCTAGTTACGGTGATGACGGTCTGATGTGTAGGGAGACATGAAGACTCTGTACTGTTTTTCCTTATTACATATGATTGTGTTACGTACACACAAACATTTGCACCATTCTTCAACTTCAACAGACCAATTTAAAACACGTACTCTAGTTTTGTAACACTCTTCCCGTAAAAGAAAAGGAGGGGAAAAAACAGTGCCTAACTATGTGACCCGGTGCTGCGGTACATCGCAACCCAGATGTGTAGACATGTACAGCCGCGAACAAACTTTTTAGTTCAGATGCGTGTGCTTTACACGGACATAATAACAAGTATATATTCCATCGCGGTGGTGGAACTCAAGAAGCAGGACTCTGCGCTCGCATCACAAGCTCTTCAGTCGTCGTGCCGATGATCTCATTCGCGCGCTTCAAGGGAACACAGAGGATCCTTCCGATCGAGTCCTGCAGAGAAAAGAAAAGGAAAACCTTACTGGTGCATAGTAGTATTGTCAATTGTTTCTCTTTTGGGGAGTACACCGCAACTCCTGCTAGTTCAGTTATGAATGCAAAATATCATGCGGTTGACACGGTTGTCTGCCCAAGGAAAACCGGAGTGCCGAGAGCTTGAGACCACATAGCATTCCTGCTAGTTGTAACCATGTTTGTTTAACCAAAGAAATAAAGCATCACATTGCTCTCAGTCAGCTCCTTCAAATCCAAAGGAGTTTAAATATGCTAGATTCAAAGAAAAACAGTCAAAATCATCTGACAAACGGTAGCAATCAACCTGCTTTAACCAACTGGAAACCACATATGAACTTCAAATTTCAGATGAAAGGTGCAACCATGCATGTTTAACATAGCAACATGGCTAGATTTAACCAGATTTGCAGGAAACCAGCCCAAATAAGTGCCGCCTAGAAATAGAAAGTGATGCAGTTTGTAAACTATGGCCGTTGGTGACTTAAAAGTGTGGAATGGTTAGTAATGTATACTTTAATAAATAGAAAAAGTGACTGAGATGTACCCGATGAACAATGCTAAGCTTCTCTAACTTCTGGATAGCATCATGAACATCAAAATTGCACTCTGCGCCGAACTCGTCTTTGATTAGTTCTTCACACCGTAAATCAAGATCCTGGTTGGAACAAAAAAAAAGTGTAAGCTCCATAAATCAACAGTAATTTGTACTAAGATGAACCAAAAAAGAAGGTAAAATGTAGCTGTTATACACTCTACTTGCATGGCATTTGCTGGAATACATCTAACATATTGTAACCGTGATTAGACATGTGTAATGTATTTGAGCAAAGCAAATTCAAATGGAGCCGGTATTGTTTAAAAAAAATTGGTGGGTCAATCAAGCCCTCCCAACAACCATAACCACACGAAAATTTCTTATCGCAACCATTCTGTACAGATTAATTTCACCTAACATAATCGCTTTTAATTTTTAACCAAGCATTCAATGCAGTATGCCGCAACCAAGAATAGAACACAAGACTCACACAATAATCTTGATACATTTTCCCCAATGATAAAAAAAAATCTATGTATATGTTTACCACCTGATAAGCACTCTAACAAAAAGACAACAAACCTGAACAATGCAACTCAGAGCAGCAGTGAGCACAACTTTTTTTTTCTCGAACAACAAGAGAGCTGTGTGTCATTTGTGGAAGGAACAAAGGGCCAGCTGGAACTGGCCCAAGTGCCGAAAAAAACGAAAACCTACACACACAACCAACAGGTAGCAGACTCTTACCAACAAGAAAAGAACCCCGGTTAACCTAGATCAAAGCCTAAATGGCCAGGGACAGTGACCGGGCAAAGAGCTCTTGGGGTTTAGAAGCTCCTGTCAACCCCCAAAGACTGCATTCATCAGCTATCACTTAGAGCAAATCTGGTATGCTCAAAGACACACAAGTTCCTGTGTTTCCAAGTTTCCCAAAGCTACCAGGATAACTAAAGAGTTGAGCCCTTTTTACAAGCAACGCAGTGAGCACAACTTCAAACAAGCAAAGGGTGAAAGAAGAGTTGAGATATGTAGTGGGTAAATAAATCTATGGAGGGTTCCCAAAAGAACAAGATCATCCTGAGGACACAAATGCTCAATATGTTCAAAGCAATGCAAAGTGTAAACTGTATCGCCAGTTAGCTATGCTTACTTGTACTGTTGCTTTCCCCTGCTCCATTAAAATGTAGTAACATATTATGACCTCTTTAACCTACATCAAGGATGATGAGATATCAGTACACACAAGTTATAGATACAAAGCTTCTGGTTTAAAGTTTTGTTTTCAGCTGTTTCATACTTCTTGCTGTATCACGTCATCACATAAGTGGAGAAGAGTTCCTTTCCCACTATCAAGCTGTTTGTCATACATTGATTTTGTAATCAAGTTCTGATAAATTGTCATATTTTGTTGAAATCTGTAAATAACCAAAAAACAAATTCATCATATACCAACAATAAAATTGACTACAATTGTGAACAAAATATCTAGCAAGCATTTAATCAAATAACTAGAATCAATGCATTATGAAGAACAGAAGCAATATTACTCCACAAATAGGAATTTACAGTTTATTGCACTGCAGTGAGTCAACCCATTCTACGGATGACTTCACCAACAAAGAAACAACAATTACCATGGCACTCAAGGTAAGAAGGGGAAAAAGGCTGTCAACTAAGCACTTACGTGAAGTAGATCTTAGCGCAGTACCCAATCACACCAGACAATATTGCCATGACAACCAATGCATCAGCCTTTGGCATTTCAAGAGAACCAACTAGAGTAACCTGCATGCAGTAAGCTATTGATATAGCAACAGAATTACTGTAGCTGCAACATGGGATAGCCAAAACACTAGAAACATACCAAACCGATAACAGCAGAAATGAGAAACTTGACCCAATCCATAGGTGTAAGTGTCGGGTTTTTCTTCTCCGGCTGCAAAATAATTCAGGTTATTGACAACAACTACATATGCAAATAAAATGGTGATGAAACTCTTATACATGGATCTAAATTCTAGTGATCTTATCGCACAAGAACAATTTCCATGTCAGCCATTGGAATATTCTTGAAGTGCTTTACAAATATTCCTCGATCAGGCTTAGTCTTCGTGCCAGCCCTCCTGTACATATATATACAATCAGCACATCTAGTATAGCTGCATCAACAATAAAAACACCAGGGTCCACTATGAATTTGAAAGTTGAGCGATCAGAATATTCAAGTTACCTGTACACCACAATCATCCTATCAAATGTAGGTTCTTGAATTGTCATCTTACTCATCAGATTTCTCATACTGGCACCAAAAAGGTATAGGCGTGTAAGAGGATAAGTTTGGTAGTATACCGAATTTGAATGAGAACACTGATCAACCTTAGTTCAATTTTTTCTAATCGAATTCTCTCAACAAATAATTCTGGCTCTTCCTCGTCTTCATTAATTTCATCAGTCTTCTTGGTGTCTTTCTTTGGTTTCAAATGCTGTTTCTTAGAAAACAACCTATCAATCCTGAAATAAAAATAAGATCTCATCAATATAATGCCAAACAATATTTTGTTATATTTGAGTAGACTAGGTTGAAATACAAAAGGTTGAAGCAACAGAGTTGTGTACCTAGTAAACCTGAGCAATGCACTCCAAGCTCGAGATATCATTACATCCACTTTCTCCATGAAAAAGTAGTCAGTTGTTCGATCAATTCCAATGCCCCGACGAAAGATGATATACTACAAGATGTGAGCAATAGGGAAATGTGACTTCGTGGGTTAGGGAGCCATGAGGATAACAGACTGAGGTGATGAAAACATCCAGAAGCTATTGTAAACTCCTAATCATCAGTGCAGAAATATAAACTCCACCAGGAAGACAAGAAAAGCTTTAGGAAGAATAGAAGATAATACCTTGTCCGCAAATTCTGGTAGATTTTCATGTGGATGCTCTTTAAAATATTTTGTCAACAATTTCTTGTCTAGCTACATTTCAAGGTAAGCAAATAAGTGGGATAGAACGGACTAGTTCTGTGTGTTTACTTTATTATCAAAATGTTTAAATTTCAAACCTTAGATTCATCAACTTTGATTGGAAGATTCAATAGATATTTTCCAGATTGCGCAATATCATACTCTTCATCAGATAACAACTTGAAGTTGCTCTTTTCCATCACCTGCTTGAACAGCGCACAAAATGTTTTGTTAGGAATGATGCAGCAAAACTGTTTTTTTTACACAAATAAATATTAGTTGAAAATTTCAGTCACACCAAAAACTGGAATTGTTATCTATGAAAATTAGTTTTATCAGTTTCATCAGCATCATCATTTGAGAACTGCGAAGCTGATTCAATCCACTGAATTCATTGATGCCAACCTTGGATTAAACAAGAGTGTTGGGTTAAACAGGAGTGATGAAAGTTTAATACATTTATATGGACTTTGGTCGGGTAACTATGAATTAAAGAAGCATAAAAAGGGCTTCCCTGCCAGGGAAATGAAAGAAAAACGAACATCGATCACACTATTCAGTGGTTGCCATGTAGCTCATACTTCAAATTAACTAGCTCAAAGAATAATCTAGAATCTGGTTTGATATCATTCCCACGCTATTCCTAAGCAGAAAAATGAATACCAGCATCCAGCCATTTACATTTATGAAGATAATATCCATCATAAAGAAACCTAGAATATCGGATGCAGGTTTTCCTGCATCAGATCAGAGACACATCGTGAACACAGTGTGCCAAGAAATTAATTTCCTATTAGAATTTAGGCCTTCAAACAAGCTCAATGGTACTAAATAGAAAAGGGCTGCTCCAACATAAATCTTGTCAGCCCTTAACCTGAAGTAGTTACAGTTGCATACATGCAGAACATTTTTCATATAT
Source organism: Cenchrus americanus (assembly GCA_947561735.1). Classification (NCBI taxonomy): domain Eukaryota; kingdom Viridiplantae; phylum Streptophyta; class Magnoliopsida; order Poales; family Poaceae; genus Cenchrus; species Cenchrus americanus. The sequence goes on along the minus strand of OX387242.1, from coordinate 36,324,214 downwards.
TTTTCAATGCAGTCGGCGCAAAGTAATAGTGCTGTACATGAACTTTAGTTTGCAGCATAAATAGCAAATAGAAGAACATGTGCAAGTGCAACCTGGAAAAGATAAGTCATGAAATTGAACTCAAGGGTTTCGATTTCTTCCGGTGTCAGATTCTGCTGCTCCAGCCTCTTCTCACCCGAAACAGGGTCAAACAGGGAGTATAGTTGCTGCAGATCAAGAACAGACAATTACACATGCAGGGCCGAATGGAGACCTTGCGCAACCAACCACGGAACTCGAGACTAACGAAAAGATCTAGACAATCAGAAGGCTTGCCATGAGATCCTCGAACTGGAGGAGGTACCAGGCCCGGATTGTGTACTCAACCTTCTTGCACAGCTTCAGGAACTCATTACGATCAACCTCGTGCTCTGCGCAGGAATTCGAAACAAAAATGATGAATGATACCGAGGCAGATGTGAATACAAAACATTTGTTTCCACCTAATCCATTTTGCAGCACACGAGCACAAGGCTGGCAGAGCACCCCCACCCTTCCAAGTTCCAACCCAAAAAAATGCATAGGAGCATCACGATATGAACACTATTCAACAATTTCAAACTTGAAACACAAATAATTAATGAAATGGGATGTCATTCTTGATACAAACATTCTTTCACACTAATCCCCTTTGGGCAGCAGAAAGGTTCGATGGAGCACCTTAACGGCGACGCTAGACTACAATCGCGAGAGCTTAGGATTTCACAATTCCTCGCAACTATCGATTGAGAAGCATGAGTACCGCTCACGCCGACGGTCAGGCGGAGGAACCTCCCCCTCCCCCTTGTGCAGTGACCCAGGAACCATCAAATTGGCCAACTGAAGCAGTGATGCTCGGAGCCCAACCCAAGCACAGGCAGTACATATACTGGTAAACTAGTAGTATAAGCTACAGCTAGCGAGCCGCAGCAGCAGAAAGCCAAGAGGGGGAAATCGGGAGGAGCGAGCGGCGGCAACAAACCGATGAGGTAGGCGAGGCGCATGAAGAGCTTGGGCTTGAGGATGGGGATGACGGCCTCCCGCTCCATCCGGATGACCTCCCGCGCCACCCCGTCCCTGCGCGCGTCCATCCCCTCCGCCGCCTCCTGCTTCCCCTTCCCGTCCGCCGCCGCCGCCGCCATCCGCTCTTCTCCTCTCCCAAGGTGTTACACTGTGCAAAGCGTAACGAATCGAATCGTCTCAACGCTGTGCGCGTAGCAAAGGTAACGGCTGCCCTGCCCTGCCCTGCTGCCGCCGCCTGCTGGTAGGGTGGTGGCCCTAGCGTAAATTATTTCATCTGGACGGAGCCCTCGACGTTCGGGGTGGAGCACGTGGCGACGGGCGACCGCTGCCGGACTGCCGGTCGGTGGGGCCTACGGCTCGTTCACTGACAGGTGGGACCGACTGTCAGTGATGGTCGTCGCGTCGGAGGAGCGTCGGCTGGCTGGTGGGGGGGCCAACCCGTTATTACCGGAATAGGACCGGGGGGGAGCGAGCCCCGCAGTCAACTGGCTGGTGGGCTTTCCGTTTCATCGAGAGCGGGCGGCAGAGTGCGTGGCCACAGGCCCAGGCCTCCGCGTGGGCGCGCTGCTCGTTTTGGTTCTTTTCGCCGTACGAATAGAAGAAGATGAAAGTCGTTCGTTCTTTAGCCACGCTGCTTGCGAGCCGCCGCGTTGTCAAGATGATCTTCTTTAGACCTAACAATCGCCCACGTCATTTTAAAAAAACCGCCACGTTTACCGTTGATAGAGTTCCGGTTTGTACTTTGATAGTGTCTGTGTTTGAGGTATGGTCGCAACTAGAAGACACGGGCTCAATTTCTCATGAGAGCAAGAATTTATAGGTCGGGTTTAAACAAATCTCTTCACTAATAAAGTCAGGGTTCGGAGATTTTCTAAATCGGAATAGGTTCTCTTCTCTTAATGGAAAATGGTAGTCCTAACTCCAATGACTTAGTTCTGTATGTGTTTACTATGACTAAGGTAGACTATTGCGTGTCTTTATGTAGTGTGTGTGGGGTGGGTTATGAGCAAGAAAGATAGAATGTGTTGTGTGTCTTTGTGTAGTAGGGGTGAAAGGCATCTCAAGATCCAATCGACTGCACTTGTAGGTCTAGTTTAGATCGGTAAGTTTCTCTTATTCACATGTCACATCGAATATTGTTATGCTAATTAGAAGTATTAAATATATATTAATGACAAAATTTATTTCCTAACCCAGGTAAGTTTGCAAGATGAATTCGTTAAGTTTAATTATGTCATGATTATAATTGTGGTGCTATGGTAAATATCTTCTAATAATAATTTAATTGGATCTAATAGATTCATCTCAAGATTTTCAGTTCATCTATGTAATTAATTTTATAATTAAAACATGATTAATTCTTTTAATTAGCACGGTAAATTTAATGGGACAATTTCGACAAATTTTTTTGCCCAACTAAAAACACCTAAGCAGAACGGTTGGAATGTTGGGTTGAGATTGAGAAATGTGTAGTATATGACACGTCTCCACGTCCTGAGTTGTCTATGTGTCGCGCGAAAGGGCGTGTAGCCTAGTGGTTATAAGAGCCTCAGTAGCACCTCAGGTTCTGGGTTCGACTCCCCGTGGGAGCGAATTTCTCAGGATTTAATGACGTTTGTGATTTCAGTGGTAGACGACGTTCCCGTCGACAGCGAGACGTATGTGGTGACTTCGTTAATTTGAGGATTTACCAGCCCAACCTTCGAAGATGCTTCTAGAGGTAGGATTTGTGCGCATGTTTTCGTAGGGATGAGTGTGCGTGTGTTGTAAGTGTCTTCGATGTCTTGTATAATTAAAAAAAAGTCGTGCATGTGCGTATGCAATCGTGAACAGACCGCCTCCCGGCCCATCCATCACTGCAAAACGAGCGAGGATCACCTCACAGAAGCTCACCCAATCGTGACAGGGCCCAGTTCGACGAGAGTATTTGCTTTTGCTCCTGCCGAGGGTTCAGCTGCTTCTTGGGCGTTACGCGGAATAACGATTTTGCAAAAAATAATTTTCTGAATAAACTTTTTTCAAAAATAACCTATTGTCGCCGCTGGCGAAGTCAGCAGCAGCGCTTAGACGATCCAGACCCGTGATACTTCAAAACCTCCTTCAAAACAGAATATTCCTACCATATCATCAAGATTATCTACTTTATATTTCCTTCTCCCGCATCCATCATCCTTTATCTACCTCCTTCATCCCAACAACCACGCGCGGGGCCCACCGGTCATCCTCTCCTTTCCTTTTACCCTCCCCACCGCCCCCTCCCTCTCTCTCTCCCACCCCCGCCGGCGGATGGAGGCGCGGGGAGGGGGGGTGCCCGGCCGGCCGGCCGCCACCACCGAGCGTCGGCCGCGCGCGCGCGCGCGCGCGCGCGCTCGCCCACATCGCGCGCCCCTATCTCCCCCCCTCCCCCTCGGTCTTGAGCTCCACGCGCGGATCGAGCAAAGCCGGCGAGCACCGCGCGGCGGGAGGCCGACGAGCTCGTCGCGGCGGCGCGTGGAGGCCGGGAGAAGTGCGCGTGGAGCTCGTCACGGCGCGCGCGTGGAGGCCGGCGCCCCCGCCGCTCCGGCGGCGGAGCTCGAGGTGCGGGCGGGACGCGCGGGGATGCGGCGCGGCGGCGGATCGGAGCTCCTCCGGCGGACGGGCGTGGTCAATCGGCGGCGCGCGGCGGGCGGCCAATCGACGGTGGGTCGCGGGGTGAGCTCTACGGCCCCGCGGGCGAGATCCCCCCCGGCGTCCCCCCCTTCCTCGCTCGCGTGGGGACGGTTGTCCGCGCCGGAGGTGGATCCGGCGGCGGGAGGGAAGCGAGAGGACTTGGGTGGCCCCGCCGCCGTTGCCTCGGGAACCGGATGAAGGAGCCCCTGCGCCTCCGCGAGATATGAGGGGATCGGGGGTGGACGGGAAAATCCCGTGAGGGATGAAGGAGCCCGCCGTAGGTGTAAAAACGCCAAAAGTCTCCCCCCGTAGGAGCCGATGACGATTTTTTGCGGGGCCCGTGCGGATGGTCTTAGGGGCTCCTGCTGCCTTCTTCCTCCTCCACTCACCTTTCCCTCTTCATGTTATACCTGCAACCTAAGGGGTTCTATGGGTGCACCGGCGGTTGGGGGGCTCTCCAACCCCACCCGCCCTATCGGTGGCTCCACCACTGACGGTCGCCCGATTGAAACGGTGGAAAGAAAGTTATAGCGCAAGGCATTATAGTGCACATACCGCCAGTTAAAACGGTGGTAAAGCATTAGGGTCCCTATCTACCTGTTAATGTTAAAAAATTATAGTTTTCATACGAACTCGGATAGCGATAAAATTAAATGAGAATTTTATTTATTATTGAGATCTTCAACTTTGTAGTTTAAACATTTTTCATTTGGAATCACTTTGATGCTCAAATAATCGATACAATATTTAGATCTAAAATTTAACAAAATTGTTCTTCCCTTGACGGCATATCTTCAACAATTCATAGTTCTTTCATATGAACTCGGACGATGATACACAAAATTGTAGCTTTTGTTGAGATCTATAGTTTTGTAGTTCAAATTTTTCATTTGAAACCATCTTTTTTTTCAAATAATCAACACAATATTCATATCTAAAATTCAAAAAAATTATCATTTCTCGATAACATACCTTCAATAATCATAATGTTTTTATTTAAACTTGGATGGAGATAAACTATACACCAAAATTGTAGATCTCGACGAGATCTATAACTTTGTAGTTCATAATGTATCCATTTGAAATTATTTTGGTGCTCAAATGGTTGACACAATGTTCGGAGTTTAAATCTACATTTTATATCTAAATCATGTTGCTTTATCTGTGCATCGGCATGGTTTCACATAAAAGAGTTTGAATTACAAAATTATAGGTCTCTGAAATTTTTTGTATAAATTCAAATTCTGAATAAAGATAGATTAACATGTAACTGTCGTTTTGAATAGCGGTATGGGAGCAGACGAGCAGTAGCACCTCGCTGCCGTTTAAATCAATCGTTTCAACCGACAGCAGATAAAATTAAAAATAATATTTGTAAAAACTACTCGAGAAATTATTATTGGTAGATTTGTGAAAAATGACCGTGATATTATTTTTTTGCAAAAGTGTAAAAAATGTTATTAAAAATAAAAAATTTAGCGTGCGCACGAACAGGCGGTAGCGACGACGCGCTAGCACTCGAGAAAAAAAAACAGCAGCAGGGCCGGTCGTGCCACGTGGCGGCGCACGGCGGCCGGGCCTCTCTCCGCGGGCGCGCCACCTGGCGCCTCACCGTCCGGAAAGCCTCCGGGTCCGGATCGCGTCCCGTGCGAAGTCCCGACCGCACGCCGAGCCGGAACCGCTCTCTCCGCGACGAGATTCCCCCTCTCCTCATCCTCCATCTCCACCCATCCCCACCGTCCCCGTCTCGCGCTCTCGGCGGAACGGACGGAGGAGGCCGGCCTTCTTGCCTTTCTGGGCGAGGACGGTGGGCCCGGCGAGCCAGGCGCTGTCGTGTGGGACGACCCAGCGGGCAGGTGGGCCACGCGCTGCCCGCGCCAGGGGGAGCACTCACCCGCGCGTGTGGACCGGGTGTGCTAGTAGTGCTGGTACTGGTAGTACTACGCCGCCCATCTCTCTCCATAAAAAGGAGGGGGGGGACGAAAAATATTTGCGCTCTCTGACTGTGGGCCCAAGCGACCAGGCACCGCCGCCCTCTCTCGCTCTGCTCGCTCGGCTGGCTGTCGCTGACTCGCTGCTGAATGAGTTCCGAATGAATCACGCACTGCGCGGTAAAACCTTGGTGACCGGCGTGTGATTGATCTGAAAGAGAAGGCGCGTTGTGTGGTAATATTGTGCGGCTCGTGAAGCCCAAGAGGAGGGACGACGAGACGACGACCGACGACGACGAGGGCGGCATGCAGTGCAGCAGCCTGCCGGGCAGAGTGCAGACGACGGGCGGCAGCAGAGGCAGCAGGCAGCAGCCGCTAGCTGCGCTATATCTGCCCGCCCAAAAAAAGATGGTCGCCATCACTAAAGACCCCCTTGTACTTGAAAGCCTGTCCCTCGCCGAGGAGGCCAACCAAAGCCTCAGCGTGTCACGGGCGCACCACAACAACACCACGATGGAGCCCTTGCTGTCAGCAGCAGCCGCCTATGACAATTGAGAGACGTGAGGGTTTTTGTTCGAAGCGGGCGGGCGAGAAGCAGAGAGATCAGCGAGACACACATTAATGGCAACAGCGACATTTCCTTTTCTTGATCGGGTGAGCCGACGGCCGTGGTTATTTCAACAACCCTCAAGGGAGAAGATAGGCTGGCTGCTTCATTACGAGTGCAAAAATGGTATGGTACGGTGCGTGATCGATTTGAACGTGTAAAACGTCAAACAACTTTGATTACAGCCTTTACACCATTCAAATACATTCATGTCCTACATCGATCGTCCGCGTGGAGTTTGCTTTTTTTAGATATACTAACTTCATTTCGCATATCTCGTTTTCGCTTGCCAGCCCTATATATATAGTATAACGTGCAGACCATAGATTCACGCAAAAGAGCAAAAATTTTGATATTATGAAGGCCCTAGATTGCTTGACATCAAATCTGTTGACCTGAAATAGGTGGAGCCCGACTGAGCTCGGCAAAACAACAGTAAAATCATTTACTTTCACTCTAAAAAGATAAGGGTGGTATATATGGCCCGCGCGTGCTCGAGCCTAACTCGACCCAATTTCGCAAACCCATTAGAGTTAATCGGCGGGCCTAGGCCCTCACTGGGTATGGAACATCGGGCTTTTGTAGGCCGCAAATTTTTCATGCTTAAGCCTTTTATATCAACAAACCTTTTACACAACTCTTGTCACACGCAACAAGGTCGCTTGTCATGATTTAGCGTAGCGGTTAAGCGGCTGACTCCCTCTTTTTTGTTCGTGTGTGTGGTGTCGTGTATATATAAACGTCAAGAGTTTCGTGTAAAGTTTTAGATGTATATCACACTAGTCATGATATATATGACAAAGGCCACGCAATAGTGTTGTAAGCCACGAGGCTATTATTAGACCTCAGACTCCTTTTTTTGTCGGCAGAGAGATGAAGACTAATGTGCTATGGCGCCTTGTGCACCTTTTCCTTTGCTTTCGCCGAATGCGTCAAGGCATGATTTTGGATACATGTCCAAAAAACGGACTTGGTGCGATACACTTATTATCAATTGTGTAGTCATGATCTATGCTCCATGTATTTATGCTATCGTTTTTTGACGCACGTCTCTCTAGAGTTCGCCATTTTTCCAGGTAAGACCATATATTAGACGTTTGCCCTTTTATTTTTTTGTCGTGAGAGAAGAGAAAAGGATTAATGTGTTGTGGCATTATGTTAACCTTTTCTTTTACTTTTCGCCGAATGCATTGAGACACGATTTTGGGTAAAGGTTCGAAAAACAATGGATTTGGTGCGCTACACCTACAAGCAAGTGTGGCCATCGTTATCCTTATATCTCTGTTCTGTGTATGTTATCTTTATTGATGCACACCTCTTATGAACTTTGTCGTTTCTGGTATTGTTTAGAATACAAAGATCTATATTAGACTTTTTGCTCTTTTATTTTTGTCGTGAGAGATGTATATGAATAATGTGCTATGGAATCATGCCTTTTGCCGTATGTGTTAGGACATGATTTTGGATAGACATCAGGGGAACAATGAGCTAAGAGTGCTACACATATTACCAATTGTGATAATCAATATCCACAGATATATGTTCTGCGCATGCGTTATCTTTCTTGATGTGCGGGTCTCGTGGACTTTGACATCTGCTTCCGATATTGTTTAGAAGGCAATGATCTATATTTGACTTTTTTCTCTACTTTTGTCGTGAGAGATGTATATGAATAATGTGCTACGCAATCATGCTAATCCTTTCCTTTTACTTTCGCCATTAAGACACACTTTTGGATAGACGTGCTGAAAACAATGAACTAAGATTGCCACACACAATGCCAATTATGGTCATCAATATCCTTAGATCTATGTTATGAGTATCATGTCTTTCTTGATGCACAACTCTTGTGGACTTCGTCATCTTCTTCATTGTTTTAGAACGTAGGACTTTATATTAGACGTTTGCTCTTTACTTTTGTCGTGAGAGAAGTTTGCTTTGTAGGCAGTGACTTCATTTTGCATATCTCGTTTTTGCTTGCCAGCCCTATATAGTATAATGTGCAGATAATAGATTCGTGCAGAAGAGAAAAATTTTGATATTATGGAGACCCTAGATTGCTTGACATCAAATTTATTGACCTAAAATAGGTGGAGCCTGGCTGAGCTGAGCCAAAACAACATTAAGCTCATTTACTTTCACTCTAAAAAGATAAGGGTGGTATATATGGCCCACGCGTGCTCGAGCCTAGCCCGACCCGATTTCGCAAACCCGGTAGAGTTAATCGGCGGGCCTAGGCCCTCAATAGGTATGGATATCGGGCTTTTGTCGATCCAGCTCGCAAATTTTTCACGCTTAAGACTTTTATATCAACAAACCTTTTACACCCTCTTGTCACACGCGACAAGGTCGATTGTCATGATTTAGCGTGGCGGTTAAGCGGCTGACTCCCTCTTTTTTTGTTCGTGTGTGTGGTGTCGTGTATATATACACCTCAAGAGTTTCGTGTAAAGTTTTAGATGCATATCACATCTAATCATGATATATATGACAAAGGCCACGCAGTAGTGTCGTATGCAACGAGGCTATATATGAGACTTTGTACTCCTTTTTTTTGTCGCGAGGGAGGAGAAGACTAATGCGCTATGGTGCCATGTGCACCTTTTCCTTTGCTTTCGCCGAATGTGTCAAGCCATGATTTTGTATACACGTCCAAAAAAAGGGACTTGGTGCGATACACTTATCATTATCATTTTTGTAGTCATGACCTATGTTCCATGTATTTATGCTATCGTTTTTTGACGCGTCTCTCTAGAGTCCACCATGTTTCCAGGTAAGACCATGTATTAGACGTTTGCTTTTTTTTGTCGTGAGAGAAGAAAACGATTAGTGTGTTGTGGCATTATGTTAAACTTTTCGTTAACTTTTCGCTGAATGCATTGAGACACAATTTTGGATAAAGGTTCGAAAAAATGCACTTGGTGCGCTACACCTACAAACAATTGTGGACATTATTATCCTTGTATCTATGTTCCGTGTATGTTATCTTTATTGATGCACGCCGCTCAAGAACTTCGTCATTTCTGGCATTGTTTAGAAGACAGATATCTATATTAGACTTTTTGCTCTTTTATTTTTGCCGTTGCCATGAGAGATGTATATGAATAATGTGCTATGAAATCATGCTAACCTTTTCTTTTACTTTCGCCGTATGTGTTAGGACATGATTTTGGATAGACATCCGGGAAGCAATGAGCTAAGAGTGGTACACATATTACCAATTGTGATAATCAGTATTTGTAGATCTATGTTCTGCGCATGCGTTATCTTTCTCGACTCTCGTGGACTTTGTCATCTTCCGACATTGTTTAGAAGGCAATGAACAATATTTAGACTTTTTGCTCTTTTCCTTTTGTCGTGAGAGATGTATGTGAATAATGTGCTAAGGAATCATGCAATTTTCTTTTACTTTCGCCGATAGGACACCATTTTGGATAGACGTGCTGAAAAACAATGAACTAAGAGTGCCTTACCAATTATGATCATCAATATCCTTAGGTCTATGTTCTGAGTATGCTATCTTTCTCGATGCACGACTCTCGTGGACATTGTCATCTTCTTCCTTCATTATTTTAAAAGGTAGGACTTTATATTAGACGTTTCGCGAGAGAAGAAGAGGTCTCATGTGTTATGGCATCATGCGAACCTTTTCTTTTACTTTCGTCGTATACGACACGTCATGATTTTAGAAAACAATGGACTTAAATACGCTGCACCTATTACCAACTACGGTCGTCGATATCCTTGGATCTTCATTTCGCATACGTTATCTTTCTTCGCAAGCGGCCCTTGTGCACTTTGTCATTTTCTCCCGTTGACAAGAATGTAATACGGTAATCTACAGCTGTTCGGTTAGTGGTGATGATGGCATTAGTCTTTGGTTTGTTACGAGAGAGAAAATCTTCTTGTTGGATTTACTATTCAGTTCTTAGGTGGTTGGTTTGTTACGAGAGAAAAATCTTGTGCTGCATTTGGTGGTGATAAAGCTAAGTCGAACAAGTGGCGCTGATTCGAGAGAGAAGAATTTAACGTGCATTTCGTATAAAAATAGCAACATTTATGAAAAAAATCCAACCCTCTCTACATTTGCTACTATCTAAGTAGGAATTTGGGATTTAGACGAGTATATACTGTTCGAGCAATTAATTTCAAAAAAATAATGTTCGAGAAGAGTAGTACCAGAGAGTCGTTCTACGTGGCGGCTCTGTGGTTGCCCAAATTATCGACTTCCGTAACGAGATGCTGAGCCGGACATTACACATCCCGAAAGCCAAAAAAGCCGAGCACTCCCAAGACCCAGAGAGGGAAAGCCGGGGCCCACCCGCTCCCGGTCCGATCCATCCATCCATCCACACCCCGCGCGCGCGCGACACCAACCCCCCCCAGCCAAAACCACTGACATCCGGGTCCCGCTAAACCTGGTCCCACGAGTCAGTTTCACACCCCAGCAGCGCGCCCGAGGACCTGCGTGGGGGGCAGTAAAGGAGGGGCGTGACTGGCACACGCCTCCGCCCCCACCACGCGCGGCAGGCACCACGTGCCCCTGCGCCCCGCGCGAGTCGCTGACGCCCCGGGCCCGCCTCCCGTCACGTGGCGAGCGCCAGGAGGACCCTCTCTCCTCCCTCCGATGGCCGCCGGTGTGGGCTCCGCCCGAACAGCGGACACCGTCCTCCGCAGCTCAGCGCGGCGCAGCGGATCCTGGGGGATTCGGACGGGCGGGAGCGAGCGCGAGCTGCTGAAAACGCCGGAGTGATCTCGGGTTAAACTGCTGGTAACGCTAAACGCCCGGTTTAACTGCCGCCGTTTTGCGGGGGGCGCGGGGCCCCGGCGGCTACGGCGTGAGCTCCCGGTGCGGTCACCGGCTCACCGCCCGCCTGCTCTGGTGAAAGAACCGCGAGGTCGGGGGTGGAGTTTGGAGGCACGAGAATGTTTTTTCTTTTTCCAGTGAGAAAATTTTAGGAAGCAAATTATTTGTAAGATTTTGCTACTCATATTCATGCTGCAATGCCACGATTGGAATTTTTTTTTGCTTTTCATTAGATAGACAATGGTTATGTGTTTTGAGATTCTCCGACGGTCCGTGATTACCATTTTCGTGACCATGTTCCGGATAAAGATCAAGCAAGCGTGTGGTATTCTTATTTTCCTTGTTTTAGGTAGTATAATTAGCAACAACACTAAGTCGTCGCGTGGATGTCCTTCCAAAAACCATCGTGGCTCCATGTCACGCGACTACGACAAATTGTTTTGTTTTTTCTTTTGCTGGCTCATGAATACTCCCAACAAAACCCTCGTCGTGATCCTTCGCTATTCAACAAACTTCTCATCGTGATCCTTCACTTGATAGACATACGTGTGACGTTCATAAAGATGCATATGAACAAAAGTAACGTGCGGCTATGGCACTAGATTTCTTTCAAGGAACCGTCGCCTTTCGGCGCATGTTGCGTATATCTTTTCCGAGAAAGCACAATTGTATGGGGATGGATGGTCGATGTATAAGAACCATGATGGTTGGAGTTAAAGTGTGAACGAATCTTCTTTGTTAAGAATCCAACATATTTATCAGAATTTCATATAGAGTATAGTTACAAAGGCATAGATAAATCGTAGTAATAACTGTAAACTAGACTCGCACGGGTCTCTAACACACCGTACATTAAATTCTTCGGCAACTTTTCATTTGTATCTACCTAGATAAGTTTCGTTTACCTTTTGTCCACGAAGGATAACTATTTGTATTACTTTCTTATTTCCTAATCTCTTGAGGCACGTTGCTAATAATGGATGGGATTTCACGCGGATCTAGCTCCTTCTAACAATCACCATGTTACAGTGTTGCTACAATTAAATCCAATTTATGATACCTTTAAGTGAGAGCCTCATAAATAGTACCAAAACACAACTCATCCACCTCGACCCCCTCCCCAGGTAGACCGGGACGCAGAACGTTCCAAACACCATGTCAGCGGCGTGTCGTGTCCCGGCGAACCGAAAACATGCCACCAATAACAATTACTGCTGCTACAGGGCCAGGTAAACCACCTTTGGACTCATATACAAATGAAGAAAAAAAACCCATGAATTCCTCCTTCCAACAAACCTCAATCTTGTTGTCTGAACAAAAGTAGGTACATTGGTATAATAACATATTTACAACTGGTTTACTATACCAGCTCGAGAAAACAACGGCAACGCCGGGACAACAAGAGAGACAAGTCATCCCATGTCCAAGCAGCACAACACATAGCCCCCTCCATTGAACGAGCATGGAATCCTCAGCCCCCCCGGGGCACTAGGAGGCACCAATGGCAGGTTGACAGCGTCTCGTCCGATGGTCCAAAGCTCTCGGCTACCTCGGTCTTGCCACTGCTAATTCCGGCCAAACCCACCTCCTCTGACCGGACCAACGTCCGGCGACAGAGCCACCCCTGCTTCCAAAACCGCGAAAAGCACCCATCGCACGAGCACAACAAAGCGCGGCAGCGGCGTCGAAAAACAATAAAAAAAGCAAAGCGTAGTACGCCCGTAGCAGTAAATAAAATAATTAAAGCGGGGTTGAATCGTAAAATAATCTTTACCTACCCCTTTGCCGGCGGGGGAGAGGCAGGGTCAGACGGGCCGGGTCCGGGCCCGAGCTCAGGGCCTAGATGGACGGGCTGGGTCCGTCGTGGGTGAGCTCACCGGCCGCGCCTCGGGACGGTCGCGGTGGGCAACGCGAGGCGGGGCGAAACTGACACACTCCCTCTCTCTCTCCTTTCCCTCACACTACTGTCACACAACACACGCAGTCGGGCTGCGGGAGAGGAGAGAGAGAAGGGGGGCGGAGGAGGAGGTGGAGGTGGAGGAGGAGAAGAGACACAGGAAACTGACGTCGCCTTCGGCGCGGCCTGCTACTTAAATCCCCCCCCCCCCCCTCGCCTCGCCTCCGGCCCCCCTCCTCTCCTTCCCTCTCCAGTCTCCACCCCAATCGCCCGCACACAGGGACGGACCGCTCGGGGGACGGCGGAATTCGCGAGGGGTTTCGGCCGGCGGCGGGGAGGTTCGGGTCGGGGAAGTGCATGTGAGATCCGATGGCGGCGGTGGTCGGCGGTGGTGGATGGGGAGGTGAGTGCGTGCGTGTGTGCTCGTGTAGCTGGTGCGGGTGTTTTGGGGAGGGTGTCAGAGCGGGCTGGGTTGGTTTGTGACGGAAGCTCTGTTCGTGCAGGTCCGGAGGCAGCAGCAGGCGGCGGCGGTGGCGGTGGCGGGGAGAAGGACGCGCTGTTCGTGGAGCTGTGGAAGGCCTGCGCGGGGCCGGTCTCCAGCATCCCGCCGCTCGGGGAGAAGGTCTACTACTTCCCGCAGGGGCACATCGAGCAGGTGAGGCCACCCAGCCGCCGAACCCGGAGTTTGTCTCTTGTTTGGGTGCTGACGCTGTCGTTCCCTCGCGTTTTTTTTCTTTGTTGCGCGCGCGCGCGCGTGCATGTGTCGGATTTCCTCGCCGAATTCCGCGGGGGGGTCCTGCATGATCGCTGCGAATTGCGGGGTTTGGGAAGGGTTTTGGGCGCGGGATTTGCTTGATCTGCGGAGTCGATGGTGGGGGTCCCTGTGCCTCCCCTCGATTCGGGAAATTCCGGTCGTGTGCCGGCGCTGTGACGTCCCTGGATTTCGAATCCTCGTCGTCCGCGGGCTGGATTCCTGGTTCCGGTTGGGGGGGAGCTCGCGCTTTTGCGCCGAATCGTCGATTCTGACGGGAATTGTCAGGCTTTTGGGGTCGATTCGCATGGCCACCCCAGTTCCTTCTGACGCGGGGAGTTCGGCAATGCGGGATCCGTTCGCGCTTCGGTCGCGCGAAATCCTTGGCTCGGCGATGAGATGATGTGGGGGAATTTTTCTTCTAGGTATATCCAAGGTCGTCGGTTACTTTTATTGGTCACTTCAGCGAGCTTACTCCTCTGTTGAGCTCACTTCATTTGACCCCGGAAGCTTGGTCTTTCTTTAGTGCCTGGAATGGTATTAGGAATCAGTACCTTTATGTTTTTTTAATGTTATCCAAAGCTCCGCATTTTTTTTACTGACTTGGGGAGATATGCAATGATTCCTCTTTCCAAGATTCTTGCTCTGCTCTGTGTGATTTGGGGGTGCTGATTCTGTAGAATTTGCCTGTTTCTGCTGTCATTTCAGGTGGAGGCGTCGACTAACCAGCTTGCTGAGCAGCAGGGCACACCGCTCTACAACCTTCCATGGAAGATCCCCTGCAAGCTCATGAACATCGAGCTGAAGGTAGCAACAGCGTCGCTTCTTTGATGTTCATTCTAGCATGTGTGGATGCACATGCCTGATCCTTAATTATTTCCATTGCTAGGCCGAGCCAGATACTGATGAGGTGTATGCTCAGCTCACCCTGCTCCCTGATAAGGTGGGTAACTTCTGGTTGTGCTTCATGCATGTTCAGCCTCAAGATGTTAAGCAATACTATGTACTGATGTTTGTGCTTTACAGAAGCGAGATGAGAATACCACTACAACAGTGGAGAGCGATGCTGCAGAGGCGGTCGTGCCTGTTGCACCACCAGCCACCAATGAGCAGCTTATCATCCATTCCTTCTGCAAGACACTGACTGCCTCAGACACAAGCACGCATGGTGGATTCTCGGTGCTGCGTCGGCATGCGGATGAGTGCCTCCCTCCACTGGTTAGCCTTGGAACCTCTGACTCCTCTTGTTGTTTTTGGTATAATGATAGTGATCCTGTTGATGTTGCTCTTTGATCAGGACATGAGTCAGCATCCTCCAAATCAAGAGCTGGTGGCCAAGGATCTGCATGGGATTGAATGGCGCTTTCGTCACATCTTTCGAGGTGATGTATCATCATCCTACTCGATATGAATTCATTCTTAAGTGGTGTCTCATGCTCTTTCTTGTTTGCCCACTCTACATCGCTGGCTCGAGTGCATGCTTAATGTTAGCTTCTAGTTGTTTGTAAATGCAATAGAGGCTATCTGTGTGTTGATGACCCATTTATTTTGAATTTAACTGCATGTCTGATACTAACGATTACTAATATTCTCTGAGTGGGACCATATTGTCATCCGAAATCCGTGTGTTTAATATTTTCTGGGGTGCCCTGTGTTTGATTGTGTGGATGATGGCAGTAGTTGTATCGATGATCCTTCTTTCACACTTTTAGTTTATTTGGAGTAGGATTCCTGCTCCATTGTCAGTGGCCTAAATTTGATAGATTTTGTTTGTTGGATAATTTGTTAAAATTTGCAGTTTCGTGTTTTTGTTACTTCAGGTCAGCCACGGAGACACCTTCTTCAGAGTGGTTGGAGTGTTTTTGTTAGTGCCAAGCGTCTTGTTGCTGGTGACGCCTTCATATTTCTCAGGTAGGGTACTATGCTAGATACTGAACAGTTAATGTTGCTTGCTCCCAACCGTTTTCAAGTTTTAAAGCTAAGACACATTAACTATAACCACTTATTGTATGGATCAGAGGTGAGAACGGGGAGCTACGTGTTGGAGTTCGGCGGGCACTCAGGCATCAAACCACCATCCCATCTTCAGTTATATCAAGCCATAGTATGCATCTTGGTGTTCTCGCAACAGCATGGCATGCAGTGAACACTGGGAGTATGTTCACTATCTACTACAAGCCAAGGTTTGTGGGGAATTATATGCTTAGTCACATCATACTGTTCCACTGTTCAATTTTAGCACAAGTGCTGTTTGAATGTGTTGTCTAATTGTTGCATGTAAGTTTCATTATTGTCTTACATGATAAAAGGAAGTTTTGATATCAATTATAACTATATGCATATTTGAGCTGAGTTGTTTACAATTATTCTGCAGGACTAGTCCAGCTGAATTTGTGGTCTCGCGCGATAGGTACTACGAATCATTGAAACAAAATTATACAATAGGGATGAGATTTAAGATGAGATTTGAAGGTGAAGAGGCGGCGGAGCAAAAGTAAGACTCTCTGCAATAAATATTTGGGTTCATTTACATGCCCAAAAAAACTGTGAGATAAAATTTTCAGTCTCATTTGTTAGGTTCACTGGAACAATAGTCGGAATAGGTGCTTCTGACCCATCTGGATGGGCTGACTCCAAATGGCGTTCCCTTAAGGTGCGGACCACATGTTTTTTTGGCTTGTGAGGCCAAGTTGATCACTGACATATTCTTGTGAAATCAGGTGCGATGGGATGAAGCTTCTGCTGTTCTTCGTCCAGAAAGAGTATCTCCTTGGCAAATAGAACCTGCTGCTGTCAGCTCATCTCCTGTGAACCCTCTTCCACTCAGATTCAAGAGGTCTCGTTCAAATGTTAATGCTTCGTCATCTGACATGCCAACTGTAACCAGAGAAGGTTTGAATTCAACCATATTATTGACATGAAACTTGTAGTTCTTTCTATCGTTAGTGATGCATGTAATCTTTTCATCTAGTTGCTTCTAAAGTCACAGCGGACCCTCAACAAAGCAGTCTCCCAAGGGCCTTGCACAGTCAAGGAAGGGCACAATTGACCAGTCGATTCCGTGATAGTAGTGATCTGAAGTCTGCTCAGGATCTCACCATGTGGTCCTCAGGAATTGAGCAAGAGAGAAACAATATTGCTGCCCAGACAAAGCTTAGTCTAGAGGGTTGGACGCAAACAAGAAGACCTGAGGGTTACAATCAGCTGTCATCGGCATTTCAACCACTGAAAGATGTGCAGAATCCACTTCCTTCTTTTCCTAGTCAAATATCTGGAAACCACTCAAATACCTGGGACACAGTTGATGCTCACTATGCAACCCAACAAGGAAACCACAACTTGCTACCTGGCACATGGTCTTTGATGCCTCATAACTCTGGTTTTGTTATGAATCAACAAAATTATCTGTCAATGCCTGGAGCTGCACTTCCTCAAAGGGCTGAAATTGCAAAATTTAGTCGGAAATCAGCTTTCACTTCGCTTCAGGGCCATGGCATTGATCGGTGCTCCTCAGGCTGGATTGGCCTTAATCGTGCATCGCCAAGTTTGACCAATCCCCGGCCTTTGGTTATCGAAACTGATGTCCAGAAAACCAAAGGCACTTCACTCAAGCTATTTGGGTTTTCTCTTGACAGTCCAGATAAATCTGAACTGGTATCCCCACCAAGCGTCGCATATGACGGGAAGCTTCAAACATCTCCATCAGAAAGGAATCAGCTAGACATAATCGAGGTGGATGATTATTCTGATCCTTCCAAGACTGTTAAGCCTCTTGATGGTCCTCAGACAGATTCCGTTAGGGAGGATAGTCATCCTTGCCCAGAGGCTACCCAGAATATTCAGAACAAAGTGCAAAGTAGTTCTACCCGAAGCTGCAAGAAGGTTCACCACACATTGCACCTTTTCCCTTGCTAGTCATTCACCTTTTTACTTGCTAGTCATTTCCTGATACATAATATGCATACTGGGTTCACATCCTTTAGTGAATATTTTTCGAAGTATTCTTCAATGAAGCTATGTACTGCTGCTTGCTGGCTGGAATTTCCTGATAGGATTCCTTTTGCAACACATTACATGTATCTAGAAGCTAATTTTATTGCAGGTTCCACTGATTCAGAAAAAGAAACTTAGTCTGTATTCTTCTATGCTTGGAGTAGTAAATTGTTTTGGTTTTCTTGCGGAAGCAAGTTTCATGTTTGGAGCTGCTTGACATCATCACACACCTTTTTACATTGCTTTTGCGTAAAACTGTAAAAATATAATACATGGGAAGCATGTGCTAGTGTTTTTTTAATTGTCATCTGAATATACAGTAGAACCTAAAGGAAATGATGATTATGTTATGCCGTACCTTTTAAACTGCTGTTAACATGTGATGACTAATAGAAACATTTGTTCTGCCTGATTGCTTCCATTTTGGTCCATCTCCTGCTGTTTGCTTTCAAGGTATCTTTGTTGCTTGTAGTTTTGAATATGAAATGTATATCTTTTTCAGGTGCATAAGCAAGGCAGTGCCCTCGGCAGGTCGATTGATCTGACAAAGTTCACTTGCTACAGTGAACTAATTGCTGAACTGGATCGGATGTTTGACTTTGGTGGTGAGCTGACCAGTCCTGACAAGAACTGGATGGTCGTCTTCACTGACAATGAAGGTGACATGATGCTGGTTGGTGATGATCCCTGGAAGTGAGTCCCGCCACCACCTGCATGTTTTCCTTGTCTTTCCTGTTGGACGGTCTGTAATCATGGGTTACTAATCTTGACCTCTGTCTGGACAGTGAGTTCTGCAGCATGGTCCACAAGATGTTCATCTACACAAGGGAGGAGGTGGAAAGGATGAACCCTGGCGCCCTGAAATCCAGGTCCGAAGAAACTCTGTCCGACTCGCTGGTGAAAGGATCAGGCTCCAACTCCAAGGAGCCCCGAGGTGGGCCATGCGCTTCGTCCCTCAACTCCGAGAACTGCTAGTCTGTCCAGTTCGCGAGGTAATACACAGCAGCAGCAGCAGTAGTATATGGTGTCGGATCAAGTTGCAGAGCAAATGTGATTAAATCTCGTGTGGTCTCGTTGCAGGTCTTTTGTGGTGGCAACTGAGGGAGACAGAAGGCCGCATCCGAAGCTGGAGAGAGTGAGTTTGTGAGGTTTGTAGCGGTGTTGTAGGTGCATTCGAGTGTATGGCTCCGGGTAAAGCCCCACAGTACCCAGTTTGTAGGTGGTGCTTGTCCTGGTGGTCAGTTTCCTAGTGCAAGTTTTGGGTGTGCCCCGTGTAGGGGTTAACCGGTTAAGTTATCGTAGCAGAGCAGCAGAAAGCAGGCAAACAAAAAAAACCCCTCTGGTCGCGCTTGCTTGGTCATCCTCCTTTTCTTCCTTGTAAATATAGCCTTGCTCTGAAGCGTAGTAGTGTACTGTCGACAGTGGTAACTGACATGGCACCTGAAGAAGGCAACTTGGCTCTTTCTATCGTGTGTTTGTTTTGCTGGTTGGTTATGTGCATGAGAATATATACTTGCCTGCGATTGCTATGCGTGCGTTCTCGTGTTGGTTTGCAGGTGTTTGCAGGGCTCCTGTGGCGATGATGTACATTGTGCTGCAACCTTTGGGTCGGAGCGGAAAGGAATGTTGGTCGATTGAGTTGTGGATGCTGCCTGTGCTGGTTCTGGTTGCAGTGCTCAGAAATAATACGAACCCTGGGTTCTCAGCAATATGCTCGTGTTGGTAATTTGCTGGGGATTTTTGAAGCTTTTCAAGCGAGAAGATGTGTCAACAGGCTCCAGCATGCGATTAGCATGGCCAGTGGAGTGACAGTGAGGTGGAGCAGGGCAGCTAGTCAGCTACCAACTCCTGTTCCGTCAGGCAGGCAGAGAGGGTCATGCACGGGGCGTGCGTGCGCGAGTGAATGGGGGATGGGGTGATCGAGTTCGAGTCGATCCGACACGGAGTGAATGCTCGCTCTCCGTCCTCGGCTCCTCCCAGATCCCAGATTTGGAGATGCAGACCGTACGAGATCCTACTCGTACTCGTACGTGCCGCCCGGGTCCGGGTGGATCAGGATCTGTGACCGTCCCGGCGCCCCCGGTACGCCCGCCGTAAACGCCATCGCTGCTGAACGCCACCCTAACCCGACGAGAGTTATGACCGTGTCGCCCGGCGGGCACCCCGACAGGTTTACTCCGCAGTTCCTCAACATCCTCTCTCGGGATTGGGAGCATGAGCAGCAGCGGCAGCAGCAACAAGTCAACCAATGGAAATATGGAATGGCCACGCGTTGGTTTTATCACCTTCAAGTACCATTGTACCCCACCGCCGCCCGCCTCAGCATCATCGACAACGAGCATCTAGGCCGGTCACTCATGATGATTTGTTCTGAGAGAAAGTACCGCTTACTGTTTTTTATGGATAGTTTGTTTTTGAGAGAAATGTACCGGTGACTAAGCCTTGACAGAGCACAAATTTTCCCTAAGAGTTAGGAAGACCAAAGAGTGTATCCATTTCTTTTTGAAATACCCTGTTTTGTTGGAAGAATACACGCGGTGTGGACATAAACAATCATGTGTAACATAAGAGGAAGATTACAGATTTTCCAACTTCTTCGTGTATTATTTTCGTTCATATTCGTTTATGTCCACCACCGCACCGATGCATGCAGCGAATCCCGACCTATGTGCATGCAGTATTTCTGCTTCTTTGCTTAATAATCCTTGCAGTTGCAGGAGTTGCATTGTCTGCTCATTATTTTTCAGTTAACATTTCGAAAATATATAGCGAGTCAATATTTTTAGTCAACATTTTAAATTCATATAGCGGTGTTCTAGGAGTGACATTCATCATCAAGAGGGCTTTTGATGATCCCACTATATAGAAGAAGTTTCAGTGATACCCATGTATAAATATGATCCATCCTTTTAATTTAACAGGATTCCTCAAAGGCATCTTGGACAATTGATAGTTCTATATAAATTAGGTACCTTAGGGCACCCGCAGTGTTGGGTTAGAACGTTTCTGACCCTAACATCGAACAGAACCATGGTTTGCTGCATGCAGTGTCTGCATCGATGGGTGGGGCCTACCGATAATTAAAGAAAACAGAAAAAGCCCCCTGACCTCACCCCTCGTGCGAACTCAGGAAGACGGCCAACATGAACTGCCATTAATTTAGAGCATCTCTAAGAGTTTGCTAAATTTTACTTGACAAATTTTATGTTTTGCCAACTTATAAAAAGATATGCTAAGTAAAAAAAGAGTTCATCTCCAACAATTTGACATAATTCACTTGCCAAACTCAGATCTAATTTACATCAGGAATCCTGAGAGAAATAAAATTATGTTTGTGTCCTTTCACCTCTTGAAAACCTACATCAGGAATCCTTCTCTATTCTTTCTTTATTTTTTCACCCTCCCACCTACATGAGACGACGATGACAACCACGATCCATGCGCGCACATATATGCGCGGGGAGGTGAGTTTTGCCAAGTTTCTATTTTTGCCAAGTTGGTTTGCCAAACTGTTGAAGACCGATTTTTTCTTGTTTTGCCAAAATTAGATGGATGCCAAGTTGATTTACCAAACTGCTGGAGTTGCTCTTATTCATTTCATCATCCCACGATGCGGCGCATCTGTGCGATGGTTCGGTTGCCACTATGTTCATGGTTCGCTTTTGGGAGCTCACAGTTTGCTTTTGCACAACATTGCGGGTGCCCTTAGACTGACTCCAGCAAGAAACCACATCACCATCTGCAGAATGCCATTTTGAGAGAAAGAGAGAGAAGAAATCAGTAGCTCCGCGCACCCTCGATTTCGTCGCGTCGAGGGAATGGCGAAGGTGGCGGCGGTGATGGAGGAGGCGGCGGCCGGCGGGGATGGAGGATCTAGGGTGGGGAGCGGGGTCGAGCGCTGGGTCTGTCCACCGCAGAGAGAGCGAGTGGGGCGGGCGGGTGGGCAGCAGTTGGGCTGTGGCAAAGAGAGAATCCCGAGAGAAGGGAACGAAAAGGCAGTAAACGCAAAATGAAGATGTGGTTGAGGGAATTGTTGGACCTTCTGCAGTGTTCATTTTCTCTTCATTTTGGGGAAGGGGGTGGAGGAGATAGAGGAACTGCTAAAGATAGTCTTAATGTATATACTTCCCTACAATGGAAAAAAGCAGTATCATAACGAGGTTAGAGTGGGGGTGGGGCCCCTGCCCCCCTATCACTCATCTTTCCATAGTACGAGTTATCACCTACGGGCTCAAGATCAACTTTCTTAGTCACTATATGGTTTTATAGTTGTAAACAAGTTTTGTATCGTACAGAATTTTGGTCCGTTGCTTTTTTACCTGGGAGATATGAGCAACTCCAACCATCTCTTTTTTTATTAGCTAAATTTGGATATTTAACCTTTTGTAAAAGTAGAAAATTCATAATTCTAAGGAGTAATCAAACATACTAGTTATTTTCAAAAAAAAAATCCCATTTGCGCCGCGCGCGCAGGACGCACCCACGCTGGGTGCGCACCCGCAGGCGTCTGACCCAATCACGAGATGTCACGAGGCGCGCATGGTATTTTTTTCCTATTTTCCATTTTTCAAATCTCACCGAGCACTCACTAACACACCGGACCTGTCATCCTCTTTGCTCCCCACCTTGTCCTTTCTCCTTCCCTTGACCTCATCAGTCCGTCCTCCCCAGCGGTCGGGCATCACGGTGGCGGTGTGCTTGTCCGTGGCGAGGTCGACGGCCTCCACCTCCCCTTACCGGCGTCGACCCCTCCGACCGGACCTCGCGGCGTGCGGCAACGCGCACAGTACTGCTTGGCGAGGTGCAGGTGGAGGCGGTCGTAGGCGCGCTTCCTCCACATTGACCCCACGCAGTCGTCGCGCTCCAGACGAACGAGGCTCCGGCCGCTCCGCACGCCGCGCAGGGACTCACTTCCTTTTCAGTTTCGCTCGCTCCACCCTCCAAAGCCTCACAACCGCTCGCCACCAATCCAGTCTGTCACAACCAAGAGTTGGAAGGACGCTGAACCTGAAGACATGGGAGCTGTGGTGGAGCCTGGCTTGGAGATTGCAGATGACTTGAGGACTAAAAAAATGAAGGCCAAGATGTTGCAGAAGCCTAAACGGGTCAGAAAGCCCAACGTTCGAGTAAATGGACCGGAGTGGGTGAGGAAGTGAAAGCGGCCCATGTAATGGGCAGTTGCTTGGGCAACTTGTAAGCTTAAATAGAGAGAACGCTGGGAAGAAAACTCGATTTGGATCTCGACGGCGGTGGCGTTGGCGGCGGGAGCCGAGCTGTAGCTCGGGTATTCCGGCGAGATCCTTCTCCATTGTATCGTTATACTCAAATTCTCTACCAGTATCGTGTGTGTGTGATCCACTTCTAGTTCGGGTGCTACGATTGTTGTTACATTTGGTATTCAGAGCTGTCGATTCTGGATCCTGTGCACTCGCATCTCACTCGGTTCCAAGTCAGAACCGGAGCGATGGCGCCGCCGGCGGATTCCATAGCGGCGGTGTTGGCGAAGCTAGAGGAGATGAGTAGGAAGATGGATGCCACGGGTTCCAAGGTCGACGAGGCGAACCGAAGAATGGAAGAGATGCAAGCATCTGTCGACGGCCTAAAGTTAGAACAAGGGGAAGTCAATCTGTGGAAGCCCAAGTTCGAGACCAAGGTCACGGAGTTGCAAAATTCTGTGCACGATTTGAAGAAGAAGATGGATTCGTTCCTCGAAGAAGTTCCTGAGAGGAAGAAGGAGGGAGGATTCAAGGATGAGATGCCTTCCCCTGCCCATCTGGGGGAGAACTCCAAATTCAAGGCATCTAGGCAATTCGGCCACCGCGTACTACATCCTCACCGGAGTGTTGGTGCTGGGGAAGATGAGTCCCCAGAACCACCTCCGGTCAAAGGTTCGAATCTGAGCTTCAAGATTACCCCTATTCCTTTTAGAGCTTTCGATTCTGGTGGAACCCATAGCAGTCAAATGGTTTTCCCTACTTTTAACCCTGGTATACCACAGTTAGAGTTTCCTAGGTTTGATGGTTCCAATCCCAAGTTGTGGATTAGGAGGTGTGAAAGTTATTTTGATGTTTATGAAACACCTGAATCTCACTGGGTTAAGTTAGCCACCATGAACTTTAGTGGGTCTGCAGATTTCTGGATGCAGTCTATAGAAGTTGATCTTAAGCATTGCACACGGGATCATCTCTGTAAGGCTGTTATAGCTAGGTTTGAGAGGGATCAACACAATCAGATTATAAGACAATTCTTCCATATTACTCAGACTGGGTCTGTAACTGAGTACATTGAAGAATTTGATGAGCTTGTTCACCAGATGCTAGCTCATGATCCTTATTTTAACCCTTCTGTTGTTACTAGCAAGTTTGTAGATGGTTTAAAACCAGAAATTAAGTCTATAGTTCTTGTTCATAGGCCAAAAGACTTGGATACTGCTAGTTCTTTGGCTATTTTGCAGGAGGAAGTAATTGAAGGCACCTCTATTAAAGAGAGAAAAAAGGTGGACTCTCATGGTGCTTCCAAGCCTTTTTCTAAGTCTGGTTCTGGAATTTCTCCTGGCAAATCGCCTGAGCAAGGCAAGACTGATGTGAAGAAGTCTCCCTATTCTTCCAGAGGCAAGGTTCAAGGGGAAAAGGCTTCGGCTCTAATGGCATATCGAAAGGCTAAAGGGCTATGTTATAAGTGTGGTGAAAGGTGGGGGCCTCAGCATTCTTGTCCAGAAAGTGTTCCTCTACATGTTGTAGAAGAACTCTGGCAACTAGTGTCAGACAGAGAAGAGCAGTTAATTAAATCTGCTGGGAACTCAGATTCTGATTCAGGGGAGGAATTAATGGCCATCTCATTTCAGGCTGCCAATGGCACTTATTCTGGCAAAACTGTCAAGTTGGAATGTCATATACAGCAAAACAAGGCAATTGTGTTGATTGACTCTGGAAGTTCTCACAATTTTATCAGTGAACAATTTGCCACTGCCATTCCTAATTGGAAAGCACTTCAGAGAGCAATTGATGTAAAGGTAGCAGATGGTGGAATTCTTAAGTGCACACATGAAATTGTTGATTGTAATTGGATAGTGCAAGGTATACAGTTCCAAACCAGCTTCAAGATAATTCCTCTGAAATGCTATGATGCCATATTGGGGATGGATTGGTTGGAACCACTCAGCCCCATGAAGATACACTGGTCTCAAAAATGGCTATCTTTTGAATATCAAGGGAATAATGTGCAGATCCAAGGGTTGCCAGCCAACTCTAAGTGCTTATATACCACTGGAGATCAATTACACTCCTTGTTGAAGCAGGATGAGATATGGTGTGTAGTACAGTTATATGCTGTAGAAGCTGAGGATAGGAAAGAACAGGGCCTTTTACCTGATATTCAAAGGCTGGTGGAAGAATTCAAGGAGCTTTTTGATGAACCAAAAGGCTTACCTCCAAACAGAAACATGACACATACCATTTCTTTATTAACTGGGGCTCAACCATTCAGATTGAGACCTTATAGGTACACCCCAGCACAAAAGGATGAGATTGAGAAACAGGTGGCCAAACTCTTACAAGATCAACTGATACAGACCAGCTCTAGCCCTTATGCTTCACCAGTTCTGTTGGTCAAGAAGAAGAATGGAGAATGGAGGTTATGTGTGGATTTCAGGAGGTTAAATGCCTATACCATCAAGAACAAGTTTCCTTTACCAGTTATTGAGGAATTGTTTGAAGAGTTGGTGGGTGCTAAATGGTTTACCACCTTGGACCTTAGATCAGGCTTCCATCAGATAATGGTTGAAGAAGGGGATCGATACAAAACAGCCTTTCAGACACACTGTGGGCATTTTGAATACAAGGTTATGCCATATGGGCTGACTGGAGCTCCAGCCACTTTCCAGGCCATAATGAATCACATACTGGCGCCTTTACTCAGAAAATGTGTGGTGGTATTTATTGATGATATACTCATCTACAGCAAAGCCTATGAGGAACATATTCACCATGTGAAACAGGTGTTTGAGTTGTTAAGGGAACACCAGTTCAAAGTTAGGTTGTCAAAGTGCAGTTTTGCCAAAGGACAATTAAGGTACCTAGGTCATGTTATTAGTGCTGAAGGAGTGGGAACAGATCCTGAAAAGGTGAAAGATGTTAAGAATTGGCCAAATCCTACAAATGTAAAGGAAGTAAGAGCTTTCCTTGGTTTAGGCGGCTATTATAGAAGATTTGTCAAAAATTTTGGCATGCTTGCAAGACCTCTAACAGATCTTCTCAAAAAGGGTCAGATGTTTGTGTGGACTCCAATGACTGAAGAATCTTTCCAAGCTCTGAAAGATGCATTGGTCACTGCACCAGTTTTAGCACTCCCTGATTTCAGCAAAACCTTTGTAGTGGAAACAGATGCATCAGACAAAGGAATTGGTGCGTGCAAAGAAGAAGGGCATCCTATTGCATATGTCAGCAGGTCACTGGGTCCAAGGAATCAAGGGTTGTCCACTTATGAGAAGGAAAGCCTAGCAATTTTGATGGCAGTTGACCATTGGAGAACCTATTTACAACCAGCAGAGTTTATTATCCAAACTGATCAGAAGAGTCTGATCCATTTCGATGATCAGAGGCTGAACACATATTGGCAACAAAAAGCTATGACCAAGTTACTGGGACTGCAGTATAAAATTTGTTATAAGAAGGGTTCCACAAACAATGCCGCTGATGCACTATCAAGAGCAGTTCCACATGAATCAACAGAAGTTATGGCCATATCTGTAGCAACTCCTGTTTGGCTTACAGAACTGCAGGATAGGTATGCAAAAAGTGATCAAGCTCAAAGGCTAATGGCACAACTTTCTGTATGCAACGAACAAGGAAAATACAAGCTGTCACAGGGTATCATCAAATACAAGGACAGGATCTGGTTAGGCCATGACACAAAAATGCAGCAGTTGGTCATGCAAGCATTGCATGCCAGTCCAATGGGAGGCCACTCCGGGGTTCTAGTTACTTATACTAGAATCAAAAGATTTTTCTATTGGCCCCAAATGAAGGACAGTATATATGAATGGGTCAGCTCCTGTTCTGTTTGTCAGCAAGCAAAGACTGAAAGAATACCTTATCCTGGTCTTCTGCAACCCTTGGAGGTACCCACTCAGGCTTGGCAATTTGTAACGCTAGACTTCATTGAGGGGCTGCCTGAATCTTCCAACTATAATTGTATACTGGTAGTTGTGGACAAATTTTCTAAATACTCTCACTTTCTCAAGCTGCGCCACCCATTCAGCGCTCTCAAGGTTGCACAAGTGTATATGGATGAGGTCTATCGGCTTCATGGCATGCCTCAAATCATGGTCTCGGATCGAGATAGGATCTTTACAAGTCAATTGTGGAAGGAACTATTCAGGTTGTCTGGCACAGAACTCAGGATGAGCTCTGCTTATCACCCCCAAACTGATGGTCAAACCGAGAGGGTTAACCAGAGTGTGGAAGCTTATTTGCGCTGTTTTGTTCAAGCTTGTCCTTCTAAGTGGTCTAAATGGTTAGCACTGGCCGAGTTCTGGTATAACACTAACTATCATTCAGCTTTGAAGAAGTCCCCCTTTGAAGTGTTATATGGGCACCCTCCTTGCTATTTTGGCATAAGAGGAACAGATGCATGCGCCGTACCTGATCTGGAAGAATGGTTGCAGGAAAGACAAACCATGACTGAGCTGTTACGCCAACAGCTGGTCAGAGTACAACAGAGAATGAAGTTGCAAGCTGACAAGCACAAGACTGAAAGGTCCTTCGATGTTGGTGATCAAGTTTGGTTGAAACTACAACCTTATGTTCAGACTACTGTTGCTCCTCGAGCTAATCACAAGCTTTCATTCAAGTACTTCGGTCCTTTTGAGATAGAAGACAAGATTGGGGCAGCGGCTTTTAAGCTGAAGTTACCTAGTGGAAGCAAAGTTCATCCCGTGTTTCACGTGTCGTTGCTAAAAAAGGTCAAAGGTAATCAAACTAATGTTAGCTCAACATTACCTCCATAAAATGTGTCCATGCAGGAACCGGAGATGATATTGGATCGACGTCTAAAGAATGTGGGGAAGCGGACTATTTGGCAAGTCTTGGTCAAGTGGTTGGGCTGGCCAGCGGAGTTGGCCACTTGGGAGGAAGAAGATGAAATCCTACCAAGGCTGGGAGTTGCAACGGCTTGCGGACAAGCCATTATTCAAGGACAGGGGAATGTCACAACCAAGAGTTGGAAGGACGCTGAACCTGAAGACATGGGAGCTGTGGTGGAGCCTGGCTTGGAGATTGCAGATGACTTGAGGACTAAAGAAATGAAGGCCAAGATGTTGCAGAAGCCTAAACGTGTCAGAAAGCCCAACGTTCGAGTAAATGGACCGGAGTGGGTGAGGAAGTGAAAGCGGCCCATGTAACGGGCAGTTGCTTGGGCAACTTGTAAGCTTAAATAGAGAGAACGCTGGGAAGAAAACTCGATTTGGATCTCGACGGCGGTGGCGTTGGCGGCGGGAGCCGAGCTGTAGCTCAGGTATTCCGGCGAGATCCTTCTCCATTGTATCGTTATACTCAAATTCTCTACCAGTATCGTGTGTGTGTGATCCACTTCTAGTTCGGGTGCTACGATTGTTGTTACACAGTCAGCGCTAGATTGTTCTTGCAGTCGAAATCTCCAAGTTCTCGAGACAAATTTGGTCCTGTCTGCCATGATTCTGTACGAAGGCGAGCCTGCCGAAGTTTATCCGGAAGAGAACGAAGACCGCCACGCCGTCTAGATGGCCGAATCCAACTACGAGGATGATGAGTCGGACCAATCGAAAAGTGCCCTCTTTACTCAGTTC
This sequence comes from Cenchrus americanus, assembly GCA_947561735.1. Taxonomy (NCBI): domain Eukaryota; kingdom Viridiplantae; phylum Streptophyta; class Magnoliopsida; order Poales; family Poaceae; genus Cenchrus; species Cenchrus americanus. Next base: position 36,295,716 of record OX387242.1, on the reverse strand, counting down.
TTGAGACATGAGATTTTGCTCTCAAATCCTCATGCTTTTTGCTTGGGAAGTTGAGATTTCGCTCTCATGTCTTCTTTTTCTTGAACACCGCTGGCGGCGCGAGCTGTACAGAGCGAGGTTCCTCGTTGTGACGTCTTGGGAGAACGACGAGCGGTTCGTGCCCGAGGTGCCCATGCTGGAGGCGTCCCGGGCGTGGTGGTGCATGCCGGCGAGTACCGGTCGCGCTAGGCGTTCCGTGGCTAGGACGTGCTCATCGTCGGGTGCGGCAACTCCAGCATGGAGATCACCTACGACCTTGCCACCGCCGGTGCCGTCACCTCCATCTCCATCTGCAGCGAGGTTAGTGTCCGGGAATACGGCCTTCGGAAGCATTATGCCACGGCCGGCCTGGTTGCCGATTTCGAGCCACGAGTGTAAAAGGGTTTTTACTGAGTGTATAGTAATGATTTAATGATGACACTGATACTGCTTGAGTTATGTGAGTGTTGTTTCGCAGGTACAGCTCCCACCCTCGGCGATCCAAAAGGATGCAGACCTTTGGCGCCGAAGGTGCGGATAGGTCGGAAGCGCCACGTGTCGGGTACGCTCCGTCGCAGGGGGGAAGGCAGATCAGGTGGGACGCCTCGGAAGCCCAATGTGATCGGGGCGGTGTTGTGGACTGGTTCGGCACCGAAGGTGCGGCGCGAACGGTAGCCTTGGCTCTATCAGAGGGGCGCCATGACACGTGGCCGCGTCGGACGTGTAAAGGGGCGCCGTACGAAGTAGAGACAAGAGGCGCCGCGTGGAAAGGTGGCTCAGCCCGTACGAAGACACGCTGGAGGCCTGTAAGAGGCAGAGAGTTACTGTTATACCCTTGCAAAGCGTGTAAAGCCGTTTGTCAGGGACCAAAAAGGTGTAATTGGGGTATTTGATCATATCCAGGGCCTCCTATAAATAGATGCTCCATTTTAATCGAACGGACACACGTTAATGAGAAGAGAGCTCCGAAGGTCTGGCTCAATTGTGTAGCCTTCGGTTTTGTTTGTTTCGTTTTCCTCTGTTGTGCGAAGCAGTAATTGTAGTAGTAGAAGTATTAGTAGAGGTAGAAGTAAACTAGTCGTAATATAGTGTGGTCAGCTCAGCAAGGGTCAAGTTAGTCTTTGAGCGTTCCCTTCGTCTCCGAGGGGGCCTTTGTGTGCGACCCATTCGGAGGAGGGCAGACAATTCAGGGGGCTGTTGTGTCGGCGTCCACCTTCGGGCCCGATTTCCACCAACAGTTTGGCGCCCACATCGTGGAAGAATCCAAGACCGCATGGCAAGGACGCGATCAACAGGTGCCGAAGCCACTACGGCCCAGGCGTCCACTCCACCGCTGGCGCCGGAACCTACCAACCCTTCGGCTTCGGTCGTCCAGCCTTCGGCGGGGACCGGTGCCGGGGCGAGTATTCCAGAGGTCGAGCACACCGCTTCGGGGGTGTTCGAAGTCAGCCTCGAGGGGCTGGGGGCTTCAGCGCAGGACATCGAAGCGCTACGAAGGATATGGGTTCTCATCGCGGGCAAGGCCGCAGCAACCCAGCAAGAGCAGGAGGCGCGAGCGTCTTCGTCTCAGGCGCAGCCGTCCCAGCAGCAGGGCACGGCGCCGACGCACACCGCTCCAGACGGCGTCGACTTCAACATCAGGCAAGCTGAGCGGTATCTCGCTCTGCTCCAGGGTCAAATCGCCGGCACGCCGCCAAAGCAGCAAGTCATCCCTACGCCAGCCACTCTAGCACCAGCGGCCGTTGCGCAGGCCGCGCCAGCATCTCAGCAGCACGTCTGGCACACCTTGCAGGCCATGCAAGCTCAGCTGGATCAATGGAGGTAGCAGAAGGACGCGTCTGAAGGGCAGAGCATCGGTCATCGACAGGAACGCGGGCAAGCGCCAGAGCACTTCGCACCAGATGACGCCCCGTTCCGCAATATTGTCCCGGTGTCCCCGCTCTCGGTCGAGCTCGAAGGGGCACATAACCTCATGGTTTCAACTTCGCAACAAGCTGCTGTCCAGTTTCAAGGTCATGCAAGTCGAACAACTAGATTCCAATGACCTCGTCAACATGTGTATCCAGGGGGATAAGGAGTCGCTGCAAGAGTACATGCACAGAGTGGTGAAGCTGACAGTGCGCGCCTGGGGTGTCTGAAAGCAGCACCATTGATGCTATCGTAGGGGGTTTGAGGGTAGGAAATTGCTAGGATGTGCTTGACAGAATCAAACCGAAGTCCCTGTAGGAGCTGTTTGAAGTAATGCAAGAATACTGCAAGTCCGATAAAGGCCGTCACCGAAGGTTGGACTGAGCTAACGCAGCCAAGAAGCAAAAGTAGCAGGGTCAGTGGGACTCACCGAAGGGATGGCAAAATCATCTGACGAAGCAGGCACACCATCAAGTCAACAATGTATCCGCACCCCCCGATCAAAATCAAAGCAGAAACGGCGGCGGGCACAAAGGACCGCATAAGAACGGGAGGGGACCGAGGCCTCCACAGCCACCTCCACCACACCAGGGGGGGGGCGAAAGATTTTTCTGTTGGCTCCATGGAATTAATGCATACCACCACACGCATCAGTGCCCTTCGGTGATCAAGAAGAAAATCGAGTGGGAAGCTGAGGAGAAAGCGAAGGCAGCGGGCCTGGCCGTGAACCATGTCATGAAGTACCAGAACCCGGGACAGTTCAGGGCTCTACCGCCACCGTATCACCCTCACCAGTCTTCCAACCTTCGACGCCTACGCAGGTGTTCCAACCAGCACAAGCATACGCTCCTTCCGCACCACAGGTGCCACCGCCTCCACCCATACACACGCAGCAACCTTCGGTATTTGTGCCTTCGTGGCCGAACCCACCCGTCCACCATCAAACGCCTTACAGTCAGCCACCACGCCACCACCACCAAAGCAAGAAGCACCTGATTCCAGCAGCCCGGGAATGATGGGTATGGTCAACATCATCAACGCAATTTCGGGGGGCTCCAATGAGCCGGTACACACGACGAAGCATCTGAGGCAGGAGTATTACCGAAGCGTATCGCATATCTGCTCGAGAAAATACTTCCACTTGCCTTGGTCTCACATTCCAATAACTTTCACAGCTGCTGACATTCGGCAGCAACACTACCCCCATAATGACCCGCTCGTCATAAGGGCAAATATAGGCAAGAACACGAAGTACTACTTCGGTAACGACGTCGGAAGGGTTCTGGTGGATAATGGCAGCTCGGCGAATATCTTGGCAGTGTTTTTCCAGCATGGGCTTCAAAAGGGAAGACTTACAGAAAGCGGAGCACCCGCTATACGGCTTCGGTAACAAAAGAATTGAGGCACTGGGCAAGATTGATGTCAATGTGACCTTCGGGCAGGACGCCACCATGAGAACGGAAGTCATAATTTTTGATGTTGTCGATTTCGTAGACCCGTACAATGCCATCTTCGGGCGCAACACCATCAACAAGTTCGCAACGGTCATTCACCAAGGATATCTACTGATGAAGATACCAACCGCGGTGGGGGTGATTTCGGTGTACGACAACCAAGAACAGGCTCGGCGTGCCGAGCGGAACACTTCAGTGCACAACAGACAAGTGCATGTTATTGATGAGGATGAGGGCAGCGAAGTCGTGCCAGAAGCTGAACAGAAGGCCGAGGCACAGATGAGGCAGTCAATGAAGCAAGCCGAAGCTGAGCGCATGAAAGCGGTGGATGACACGAGGACAGTCCCTTTGTGTGCAGACGTGCCAAGCAGGACCGTCATGATAGGCACCGAGGTCAGCAAAGAGGAGGAACATAAACTCCTACAGTTCCGTCGTTACAATCAGGATGTCTTTGCATGGTCCAAGTCAGACTTGATAGGGGTTCATCGCTTGGTCATAGAGCATGCTTTGAACACCGACCCGAAGGTCAAGCCGAAGCTGCAGAGACAACGGCCAATGTCAGACGACATGGTTAAATCTGCGGAGGCCGAAGTGCAGAAACTGCTTGACGCAAGAATTATAAGAGAAGTGCAGTACCCCGTGTGGGTGGCCAATGTTGTGATGGTACCAAAGAAGAACGGGAACATGCGCATGTGCATTGATTTCACAGAGCTCAACAAAGCGTGCCCGAAAGATCCCTACCCACTCCCAAGGATCGAAATTATCATCGATCAGGCAGCCAGCTGTGAAATGCTAAGCCTGTTGGATTGTTTCTCCGGATATCATCAGGTGTGGATGCGGAGGGAGGATGAGGCCAAAACAGGGTTCACACCCCCCTTCGGTATTTTTTGTTTCGTCAGAATGCCAGAGGGCCTTCGTAACGCCGGGCCCACTTTCAACCGCATGATGAAGCTGATCCTTGGAAGTAAGTTGGGGCACAACACTTCGGCCTATGTTGACGACATCGTCATCATGAGCGAGAAGGAGCAAGATCACATCGCAGACTTGACTGAAACCTTCGATAATATGAGGCGTAATAGGCTCAAGCTCAACCCAGAGAAGTGCATCTTCGACATCCGAAAGGGGCAGCTGTTAGGCTGTATGGTGTCAAAAAGGGGCATACAGGCAAATCCCCAGAAAATCGAAGCGTTGCGCAGAATGCAGCCACCAAGTAGCAGGAAGGAGGTGCAACGACTTACGGGAAGAATAGCATCGCTGAACCGATTCATCTCCAAGGCAGCTGTGCGAAGTCTACCTTTCTTTAAGGTGCTTCGCGCGAATTCAATTTTCCAGTGGGGTGCGGAGCAACAGCAAGCTTTCGAGGATCTGAGAAACTATCTGGAAGAGGCGGCAATCATGTCCAAGCCATCGCCGAAGGCCGAGTTATTACTGTACATTGCAGCAACCAACACAGCAGTCAGCGCCATCCTAGTAGAAGAGCGGATGGAGGCGGAAACTCTAAGGCAGTTCCCCATCTATTACGTCTGCTAAGCCTTGAGCGGTTCGAAGCTTTTTTACTCAGAGATGGAGAAGATGGCATACGCAGTTGTGGTGGCCAAGAGGAAGCTTCAGCACTACTTCCAGAGCCACAACATATAAGTCCCCACTGGTTTCCCTCTTCGCGACATGTTTGAAAACAAGGAATCCACAGGAAGAATAGGTAAGTGGGCCACAGAGTTAGCGGAGCATGTCATAAACTTCGTTTCGCGCAACGCAATCAAATCTCAGGTCCTGGCCGATTTTGTTGGTGACTGGACACCTTCGGTCACGAAGGGGGATCCCATAGTCTCGGAGCTAGTTTGGGAGGTTCAGTGTGATGGAGCATATTGTCACTTGGGTTCGGCGGCGACAGCAATTCTCAAGTCCCCCTCTGGTATCAAGCTTCGCTACGCACTGCGGCTAGACAGCGACAATTGCACCAACAACATGGCTGAGTATGAAGGGTTATTGCTTGCGCTTCGGAAGGCCAGAGCAGTGGGAGCAAGAAGACTCGTCATTTTGACGGACTCCGAGCTCGTAGCTGGCCATATCGAAAAAACATACAAGGCAAAGAAGCTAGACATGATGAAGTATCTGCAAGCCGTGCGTAGCATGGAGAAGTTTTTCCTCGGCATCACGATCAAGAGTTTTCCTAGGCACTACAACAAGGAAGCTGATGCCATAGCAAAAGCAACTGCTCTACTCGAGCCTTTACCCCCAGATGTGTTCTTCGAAACAACAACAGTGAGATCCGCCACAGACGAACCAGCGCCCCCAAGTTCGTGAACGCCATACACAGCGAAGATTGGCGTGCCCCAAAAGTAGCGTCAGTAAGGTGCTATTATGAGGCCGAAGATGGGGTTATTGACAAGAGAGTGGCCATCAGGGCAAGGAATTATCACATCATTGACGGTAACTTATACTGAAAGGGAGTGTGTGCCCCACTGCTGAAGTGCATATCTGTAACCGAAGGCAAGCAACTGCTCCACGAGATTCACAGTGGCATGTGCTCACATCACCTCGGCACGAGAGCCCTAGTGCAGAAAGCGTTTCATCAAGGTTTCTACTGGCCTTCGGCCGTGGCAGACGCACATGATATTGTACGCTAGTGCCCAGAATGTCAGCACCATGCGCCATACAGTAAATTTGCCTCCAACGAGATACAGCTGATACCCCCGGTATGGCCCTTCGCTCGGTGGGGGATGGACATCGTCGTCCCGCTACCAACAGCGCCCGACAATTACACTCATGTCGTGGTGGCCTTGGAGTATTTTTCCAAGTGGGTGGAAGCAAAGCCACTATTAAGCATTACTTTGGCCACAATACAGAAATTCTTCTGGCAGAACATCGTGTGCCGCTTCGGTGTGCCATACGAAGTCACCATGGACAACGACAAGCAGTTCGACAACGCTGACTTCAAGGATTTCTGTGCTTATCTGGGCACCAATCAATGCTTCGCTTCGGTTTACCATCCGCAGTCCAACGGGGCGGTAGAACGGGCCAATGGGATAATTTTCGTCGGCATCAAAAGGAATATCACTGATTACCCAAGTGCAAATGGGCCGAAGAGCTGCTGAGGGTGATCTGGTCTCACAACACCACAACCTCTAGAACCACGCAGTTTTCACCTTTTAAGTTGCTTTACGGCGAGGAAGCCATGTTACCCGAGGAGTTGTGCCTGGGAACCTGGAGGGACATCCCTTCCAGCGACAAAGCCCTCAAGACTTCGGTCCAGAACATCGAGGAGGTACGCTTGCAAGCTGAGACAAACTTGTTGTCTTACCAGGAAGAAACTAGAAGGTGGAAAAACAAGAAGATTCGACTGAAGTCCATACGGTCGGGAGACCTGGTGCTACGCAAGATCCTGAAGGGAAAATTGAAGGGAAAGATGCACAGCAAGTGGGAAGGTCCATTCATAGCAACCACGACATCGAACGAAGCAGCTTTCAAGTTGCGCTGGTTGAACGGCGAAGAAGAGCCTTACACGTGGAATGTGGACATCCTCCAGAAGTACTTTGTTTGAAGACACAACGAAGTGGCAACCCATTGTATCTTCGCTATATAGCCTTGTTTCTTTTCTGTTGTGAAGTTTGTAATATATGAACATTAAGTAGGGGGACGTACTCTTTTCCTAACGGGGGAGGCTTCGCGGTTCCCCGCTGGACCCGCGAAGTGTGAGGTTTTTAATGAGGCGGAACCATGTATCCTGTTTTTTGACGTGTAATATAAGTCAGTTCCCCCAGCGCTTGTTGCCCAATTTTCCTTTTTGAATGCGTTTTCGCAGCTCCGCCGAAGCTATGCTCCCCCATACGCTCTGGGGGGGCATAGTCTTCGTAGTGGACTTCGGCTGGGTAAGTAACGGCGTGGGCACATATCGCATTGAGTGCACCCGGGCCGCGCCTATCACTTATCATCGTAACCAAAAGAAGAAGCACGCTTGATGTGATGCGTCGGTCTCGTTATGACCGAAGGAAAAGTTAGCTTGATGCGGCACGTTGGCCCCATCATGGCCTAAGTGGAAGCACACTTGATGCGATGCGTCGGTCCCGTTATGACCGAAGGAAAAGTCCGCTTGATGCGACACGTTGGCCCCATTATGGCCTAAGTGGAAGCACGCTTGATGCGATGCGTCGGTCCCGTCATGACCGAAGGAAAAGTCCGCCTGATGCGGCACGTTGGCCCCGTTATGGCCTAAGTGGAAGCATGCTTGATGCGATGCGTCGGTCCCGTCATGACCGAAGGAAAAGTCCGCCTGATGCGGCACGTTGGCCCCGTTATGGCCTAAGTGGAAGCATGCTTGATGCGATACGTCGGTCCTGTCATGACCGAAGCGAAAGTCCGCTTGATGTGGCACGTTGGCCCTGCTATGGCCTAAGGGGAAGCATGCTTCATGCGATGCATCGGTCCAGTCATGACCGAAGGGAAAACCTGCCATACGCGGTGCGTTGGTCCCATCATTGCCGAGGAATGGTTCCAAGAAAACACTCAGCACAGTACAGGGGCTGTCGTACTACCTAAGGGAGCGACCGTTTGAAGAACAACCAAAGGGCGGAAATGTGCGCGAATAGCTGCGTTACCGTCCGGCAGGTTTCAACCAGGATATCTAAGCAAAATAAGACGCACATCCCTCTCCGACACTTTTGGTCGCTATAGGGCTAAGGGCAAAGGCGTGTCGGTCTCAACACAAACTGGCGCATGAACATTAAGCAAGCGCACGGGCATCACATGGAGCATACAACACAACAACAAAAGTTACAGGCATTCAAATCAGCCACCTTCGTTTATTAATGTACTTTGAAATACAACAATATGATACAACATGTTCTCTCTGCACACTTTACAAGTTGATTTGGCCCACGTCGCTCTGATCTGCCGCGAACACTTGGGGGGGGGGGGTTCCGAAGTAGGTCACTTGAAGTCTTCGCGGCATTACTTGATGCGACGCAAAGTCAAGAGGGAGGCACACATCAAGTGGTTAGTCCTCATTGAGTACAACTTCGCAGATCTCATCAATCAACCGAAGTGACGCCATGTCTATTATGTCCAGAGCCATCTGGCGAAGTTCTTCATCAGTGGGTATGCGTCCTGCGCCGAAGACAGGATCATAGTCAGGGGTGCGGGCACTCACATCGGCTCGGTCTTTGCAACCGTGGCACCATCCGACGAAGCGTCAGGGATTAAATACACATATTCAGGTGGGCTGATAGCACCTTCCTCGACTGGCTCCAGCTTGATAACCACGCCTTCGTCTATGAAGGGGTCTATCAAACTATGCTTGGCCGCCCGATGGGCGGCGCGTTCCCTAAGAATTGCCTCTCGACGCGAAGGATCCTTCGAAAATTCCGCGAAACAACGTTTGGCAGACTCGTTTCAGACCTGATAACATTTTGCACGGTACGACAAGAACTCCGAATATGACACGCCCAGATGGCGGATGCTAAACTTGGTCCACACGTTTGGTGCAACAAAAAAAAGAGTTCATGGGCAGGGGCAGGTCATTCGCACCTTCGGTTCCCTGCGCAGGCACCACCGAGGGAACCTGTGTAGAGACACCCTGTATTAGTGTCTATTACAACCACAGTGCCAAAAAATACTATCAGTTTACTGAACACCAACTCAAGGCCCCTCAGACCTCGGCTTCGGCAGCGGCGGGCGGAGGATCGGTCTGCCCGGCGCCCGCAGGATCGGGAGGAGCTTCGCGCTCGGGAGAGCTGACAGCAAGCAGCGTGGCTTCAAGCTCGGCTGCATGCGCCCTTTCTGCCGTATCGCCTCCTGTGGGCCCCCCGGTGCTTGTCGTAGCATGTAAATCCTCATATGGAGTGTGGACGGCGCCCCCATCGGGAGTGGCGGCGGCTTCAGGGGAGGTAGGGGCAGCCACAGCAGTACCCACAGTCGTTGGAAGGTGTCTCCACCATAGGTGTGATGCCCTCCGCCCCGTCACCTTGTATGGCCTCGACACTTTATCTTGCCACGCCTTCGGCTTCACAGGCATCGTCGCGCTGCGCATCGGTTCCTCTGCCCTCTGCATCGGCGGCGGTCCCGCCTTCGGCCGCAGCACCTTCGGCAGCAGTCAACGGGACCCCAGTCATGGCGATCCAGTTGCCTTCCTCCATGAACTGGGGCTGAGGAAGCATGCTGCCGTGACGCGACCGCAACACGCGCCTGTAAACGAGGCCCTATCTGCACAACATCAAATCAACACTGTTACGTCATCATTAGTCGACATCGAATAGGGGTGTTAGTATGAAAATAAAAGTCATCTCGACGAACCTGAGCGCTTAAGCGAACCGATTCATCAAGGGTGAGGTGGGACCCGCGCTCGGCGAAGAAAGTGTTCATGAAATTCTTGGCAAGATTCTTGGCGAGCACTGGGAGTCGCGTCACGTCCAGCTCCGCATCGGCGGGCCACCCATAATCGTCCTTTGTCAAGCGCCGAAGATCATTCTTGCTGATGGTTTTGTCCGATGAGGGGCGGTCCGCAGGAATTAAGGAGCACACAGAGTAGGCCAACGTGCGAACCCCTACCGCAGCCCCAAGCTCGCCGAAGATCTTGATATTCATGGTGATGAGGTCGGAGCAGGCGCTCACCCACTCATAGAACGCCCCAACAGTGCACTGGGGGAACAAAGTGGGCGGCGCATCAAGATTGCATTGCCCCAATAGCTCCAAGACTTCGGAACGCAGAATTTCCGCACATCGAATATGCTCTGTGCGGTACCTCTCCAGAACGCTGGTCAGGCGGCTCGTTTCGATCTTCGCTTCGGTCACTTCAGCGTCTTTTTCGCGAAGTTGAACGTCCAAGTCCTCCCTTGCGCTGGTAAGGTTCTCCATGTCAAGGCGCAGTGCTTCCAGGGTGGCATGGAGGCCTTGGCTTCGTCTTCTTTCTCCTGCAGCAGCTGTTGGCTTCATTTTTGCTCAGCGGCCAGCTGTCTCTCCAGCTCTGCCACCCGGTTCTGTAGCGAAGTGGCCGAGGCAGCCGACGACTCTTTTGCCTCCTTATCTTGAGTCATTTACGCACATGCCATTAAAAAAGTTACCAGTTACGTACACGCCATAAAAAAGTTTCTCAGCACCTGCATGCCATACACCCGAAATTCATTGACACACATGCCATTTTGGATGGATTCTGTTAGGACTTAACGGTTCCACCCATCTAACATGTGGGACCCGCGTTTGGAAATGACTATTATACCCTTGTCCATCTAGAAACGAATCACGCTACTGGAATGGAAACGAATCGAGCCGCATCGCTGAAAAAAAAGAAGACCGCCGCCGACCGCCGACCGGTGGACCGCCGCCGCCCGTACTCCGCCCGTGCGCCCGCGGCCGGCGAGGGGCGGCGGTCCGCGCGCCCGCGGCGCGCGGGGCGGCGGCCGCGCGCCCGCATCGGGGCGAGGGGCGGCCGCGCGCGCCCGCGGCCGGGGCGAGGGGGCGGCGGCCGCGCGCCCGTGGCCGGCGGGCGGCGGCCCCGCGCCGCCCGCGCCGCCGGGCGGGCGCGGCCAGGCCCTGAGGCCGGCGCCGCCACAATCCCTTCCTGCAGGTAAAAATCTTCAATTTTCCCTTGTTTATCCCTTCTTTGCTCGCATATATGTGATGTATGCATATGTGCTGAGCATGCCCTGTTGTTCATCTGTAGGATGGACGCCGGCTTGGGTAGTGAGCCCCCTGACATTTCAGAGTGGGAAATTGGTATTGGTCAATCAGTTCAACCAAGCATAGGGGAATCTGGCCTTACTAAATCTGCAGATAGTGATTTTCTTGCTAACCCAAACCCATCGAATGAGCATGCGGGTATTGATGATGAATGCTTGTATATTGACATTGGTCCTGAACATCGAGCACCTCCCATTCCCACTAGTCAAACTGAACCAGACACATTGTTAGATGATGTAGAGGGTGATGAAGTAGAGGAAGATGAAGTAGAGGAGGTTGAGGAGGATGAATCTTTGTCTGATGATGAAATAAAGGAAGATGACATTGTAATAGATAGAGAGCCTGCACAGAAACCTGATGCACACTATGACAAGAATGATCCTCCTATGGCAGTAGGCACTATGTATTCAGATCAGAATGCTTTTAAGTTGGCTTTAGCTACACATGCTACCAAGTATGAGTTCCAATATAACATTGAAAAGTGTGATAAATCTCGGTACAGGGTGTATTGCAGTGGCAAGTGTGATAAATCTCGGTACATGGTGTATTTCAGGGGTCCACCAAAGAAAAGGCAGAAGAAAGCATCATCCACAAGCACAGTGACTAGCATTGTTGTGGCCACTACTGGATCAGGCATGGTGTTTCCATACAATGAGGCGGTGGCTAATGCTACACATAAGCCAAAGAGAGTGAAAAAAGGTGCCAAAAAAGGGGGCCACCACCAACAACAAGTACTAGCAGGTTGATCTTTCACTTTTCTACATCTAGTCATTTACAATCTACAACCTAGCTGATCTTATCATTTAACCTAGCTGATTTTAACATTTAACCTAGCTGATTTTGTCATCTAACCTAGCTGATCTTGTCATCTAACCTAGCTGATCTTAACATTTAACCCTAGCTGATTTTGTCATTTAACCCTAGCTGATTTTGTCATTTAACCTAGCTGATTTTGTCATTTAACCTAACTGATTTTGTGTCATCTAACCTAGCTGATTTTGTGTCATTTAACCTAGCTGATTTTGTCATCTAACCTAGCTGATCTTGTCATCTAACCTAGCTGATCTTGTCATTTATAATCTAGAACCTAACTGATCTTTTTTGCACACAAGGTCTGGAAGTGGACATGGATCCAATGAGCCCTTTCCTCTCCAAATTGAGCACCCTCCTGCCGTTCATGAAGAATTGCATCCTATGAAGTCTCTGCACCAAGGCAGAAGCAAGCCATCATGAAGAAGTGTACACCAAGGAGGGCTCCAGTTGAAGTGGTCAACCCATCCAGCCCAGCTTCTAATACCAGAAGCAAGAAGAAACTCCAGCTTAAATAAATTATGAGGAACTATTACTTTTGATGTAATCTGAGACATGTCTGGTTTGGTGTGATGTCATGCAAAGTAGTGAACTGTACTTTCTATGTGTGGACTAAGTGTGATGTCTATGTGTGGACTAAGTGTGATGAAAACTAGTGAACTTATCTGTTTAAATGTTGGTGATATGAACTTGTTACTATGCAATGGTCATCCCTTATTTTTTGCCATGTGATATGTACATTTGATTGTTTGCAATGGTCATGCACCTATTTTTCCCTTTTAAAAAAATTAATGTCTAATTTTTTCTTATTTTTTGCAACCCTTTTCTAATTTTTTCCACATTTATCTAATTTTTTCTAGCATTTCTCTCGATTTTCCCAGATTTTTTAACCATTTAAAAATTTATTTCCACTTTTCTAATATTTTTACGATTTTTAAATCATTTTTATAATTTATTTTCGCTTTTCTGATTTTTTAATCATTTTTATAATTTATTTCCACTTTTCTGATTTTTTACGATATTTATTTCGATTTTTCCCACTTTTCTGCCATTTTTAAACCCTTTATTGCACATAAGGGCAAAACTGTCTTTACACACTCTCTAACACCTCTGTTAACTCTCCATCCATCCAAAATGGCATGTACGTCAACAAACTTCGGGTGCATGGCATGCAGGTGCTTGGGAACTTTTTCATGGCATACACGTAACTAGCAACTTTTTTAATGGCATACACGTAAATGACTCCCTTATCTTCCCGCTCCAGCCTTCGGGCAAGACACCGAGACGCTACGAAGTTCTTCAGAGACAAATCGTCGCAAGCAGTAATCAGGTCGGCGGAGCTGAGGTTTCAGAAGTACTCCTCTTCGTGGGGGATCGCGAAGCTTGACCCAGCCTCCTCTAGAAACTTGCGTTCGTGACCGCCGCTCATCAAGCCCCAAAAGTGGATCTGTTTCCCACCAATTAGCTTAGCTTCGAGGGGAATCTGAAGGCGAGCGGCGGCGGCTTGGGGCTCCTCCGGCGTCATGCGGTAGTTGCTGCTTTCGGGCTCCTCCTCCTCTTCCTCTTCTTCTGTCGCAACGACAAAATCGTCTTTTTCGGCGCCCGTTGCCGACAGTGAGGTGGATTGACCAGTGTTCTCAGACGAAGAACTCGACGAGCTGGTGGAGGTGGAGCTGGATTTGCCTTCGTCATGAGGGTCTTCGTGACCGAGGGCCGGGGGGCTGCGCCCGCTGGAAGTTCACCGACAGAGGATACAATGCGAACATCACTATCTTCATCGTTGTCTTTCTCTTTTGGGCTTAGCGGCACAAGCAGCGTCCCGCCAACTTCTTCGCCAGCCCCGCCCGAAGGTGCAGCCGAGTGCAAGGGCACGACAGCGATTACAGTTTCGACGACGCCAGTCTCGACGTCCACGACCCGGGTTCTTTTGGCGGTCGGGGGCGAGTCCGTCGGTCGGGCTCCACGTTTCTTCTGGGCTTTCCCTTCGGCGGCGGCGGTGGAGGCAGCGGCAGGTGCGACTTTCCTGCTAGTTTTCTTTGTTGGCGCACCGCGCGGTGATGTTGCAGTCTCACCCGCCTCCACGTCGGCAGCGGCGAGCGCGGCAGCCTTCCTCTCGGCCGCCTCGCGATGTTTGGCGAAGCCAACGCGCTCGGGCGCGGTGACTTTGAAGAACTCGAACACTCAGTTCGTGTGAGATCTGTTGAGCTCTGCCACCGTGTCCTTGTACTCCTTCGGCGACACGGGGCCTAGAATGAAATCGGCATGGTCTTCGACCTTCCTCTTCTTCAGCACTGTGAGGCGACAAGCACAAGCGGTGGTCACGCAACGTTTCGGCAACATGGAAAACTGGGAAAGGGACAACGAAGGGCGCAGAAACACTCATGGGCGGAGGTGAAGCCGAAAGCCTTCGTCCAGTCCGGGCATGGGATCCCACCGATGTCATCTGCCCAGGCATCATCAGCTATCGTCCATCCGTCGAGTAGGGGACACACTGGAATGCTGCGATATTCCTCCACGATGTCGCACGTGCTGTATTTGCGCGCGAACCTGCGAAGCATCATGACGAACTCGTCACACTCAGGGAAGGAGGGATTCTTCGTATACGACTCATGAGGGGGGGGAAGCTCCCTTGTAGACAGCGGGTGAGACTCCCCGGGGGTGAGCGGAGTTACAGTGTGGTACAGCCATTGCTGTTGCCAATCTGAAGGCCACTTGTTGCGGTATGCGGTTACAGAAATGACAACACCGGACTTGTACGAGAAATTCAAGCAGCTAAACTGACAGTCCTTCTCCACAGTTTGGTCCCCTTCTTCTTCGAAAACCGTGCGCCGCTGATGATGGACTTGGTGTGCCGAAGCAAACCCTTCGGCAGAGGGCTTGATCTTTGTAGTACGACATATCCACATGTATATCGACAAGCGAAGGATTGCATTGGGGGTGAGCTGATGCAAGTATATGTCGAAGTACCGGAGGATGTCGACGACGGCTGGATGAAGGGGGAACCGAAGCCCCGCAAACAGGAGATCGCGAAAGATGACAACCTCATTATCACGGGGCTCCGGCACAGTCTCTCTGCCGGGGGCTCTCGCGGTTCCGATCATGCGGTTCTTCTGAAGTGAGTTCACATCAGCTTCATCAATCAGGTTTCGGGCGAAGGTGTACATCTTCGGAATCTCCTTTGCGACAGCGTCGCGCCTTCGCTTCGGGGCCATGACTACGCACTATTTCGAAGTAGAAGAAGAACGGATGGGTGAAGAAAACCTTACAGCGAAACCTTCGGAGTTCAAGCCTCTCGTCTGCGGATCGCGACAGCGGGGTGGGGTAGCCCAAGGGTCAGGCCCCTTTTTATAGTGCGCTGCCGCCCGATAATCTTGCGGGTAACAAGCAGATTTACCTTTTTACCCCGACGATCAACTCTCTCAACAGTTAACTTTCAAAAGGCAGCACGCGTCTTTTACCCAGGTGAGCGTCAGCGTGGGTCGTCCGTGGGAGTTTCGAAGCCCGCTATTCGCCCTGTAAAGAGTTGGTCGTAAGTTTGGCCCATCTAGAGAGTGGGACGGCCCTCACTGACGAGGGGCTACTGTTGGGGAATATGGCCTTCGAAAGCGTTATGCCACGGCCGGCCTGGTTGCCGATTTCGGGCCACAAGTGTAAAAGGGTTTTTACTGAGTGTACAATAATGATTTAATGATGACACCGATGCTGCTCGAGTTATGTGAGTGTTGTTTCGCAGGTACAGCTCCCACCCTCGGCGATCCCGAAGGATGCAGACCTTCGGCGCCGAAGGTGCGGATAGGTCGGAAGTGCCACACATCAGGTACGCTCCAGTGCAGGGGGGAAGGAAGATCAGGTGGGACGCCTCGAACGCCCAATGGATCGGGGCGGTGTCGTGGACTGGTTCGGCGCCGAAGGTGCGGCGCGAACGGTAGCCTTGGCTCTGTTAGAGGGGCGCCGTGACACGTGGCCGCGTCGGACGTGTAAAGGGGCGCCGTACGAATTAGAGACAAGAGGCGCCGTGTGGAAAGGTGGCTCAGCCCGTATGAAGACACGATGGAGGCCTGTAAGAGGCAGGGAGTTACTGTTGTACCCTTGTAAAGCGTGTAAAGCCGTTTGTCAGGGACGGAAAAGGTGTAATTGGGGTATTTGACCATATCCAGGGCCTCCTATAAATAGAGGCTCCCTTGTAATCGAACGGACACACATTAATGAGAAGAGAGCTTCGAAGGTCTGGCTCAATTGTGTAGCCTTCGGTTCTGTTTGTTTCGTTTTCCTCTGTAGTGCAAAGCAGTAATTGTAGTAGTAGAAGTCGTAGTAGAGGTAGAAGTAAACTAGTCGTAATATAGTGTGGTCAGCTCAGCAAGGGTCGAGTTAGTCTTTGAGCGTTCCCTTCGTCTCCGAGGGTGCCTTCGTCTGCGACCCCTTCGGAGGAGGGCAGACAATTCAGGGGGGCTGTTGTGTCGGCGTCCACCTTCGGGCCCGATTTCCACCAACAGTTAGTACACCTCCATCTTTGTCCGCTGGAAAGGCGACGGGAGGGCTCGATTGGCGCGGGATTCACTGATATCACGAGGCGGACGACCTCGCCAAAGATCATGAGGTGACGGGATGGAATGGCGAGGGGGATTGCGAGGGAGGAGTTTACCGAGACAGTTGGAACTGCAGAGAAGTCTGATTTTTTTATTTTTATACTGATGGAAATCAATTTAAAGAACCTGCTGAAGTTTCTCTAACAGTGAAAAAGCAATATTTAAACTTAATAGTTGAAGAAACTAAATTGATCTTAAAGAAGTGCAGCTTCCTCTTGCAATAGTGATAATTGGTGGGTTCTTGGCAAACTAACAAAAACGCACATAGAGAAGAAAATCTAATGAGCATAATTAGTGATGAATTGGAGCTGAATGCAGAGGTAATGATAAGAACAATCCTTATCAAGAGGTACCATGGTTTATCCTGTAAACCCAAATTCGTGCAAGTGACAGGTACTTCATGGAACTAATTGACAAAGGGCATTATTTTGCCACACAAAGGATCATTTGCCATCACAGAACGAATTGGCTCCCGTCAAGTCCATGATGCAGTCTATAAAACCAGCACGGGGGGGGGGGGGGCTGCTGATTCTGTCCAAAGTGTTATGCGCATTGGTTGCATAAGTTAATTGTGGTTACCATAAAAAATTAAATATTTCTTTACCCATTTCAAATCTCAGAAGCCTGGAGTCACTTTAATAGTGGCAAATGGGGAGACTGGTTTAGGGGATCGTTTTCACTCACATGTTGTTCCCTCCATGAAACCTCCAGAGCCTCAAGATATATATTATTTTTCAAGATATAGGGTTTTCTGGTCGAATTATCGGAATAAGTTGGAAACTACAACATCTTGTGAAGCTGACCAAGACCAAAGACTAGCAGGGGCATCTCCCAACTTCCTCTCTCTCCCTTATTTTTTCATTTTGTTCTCCCTCCTCTTCACCTGTACGGCTGAAATTTGTAGCGGGATCCGTCCCTGCATGGCTAGCCCTGCTATGGTTCTGGTGGAACTCTTTTCAGGCTGATGAACTCCATGTGGTTTCTTGTGTCTACTAATATTTGAGGTTGCAGAAAAATGGGCATAGAGCCGATGATGTTTAAGGATGGAGCAATGGCCAAACATGCATGAACTCAAGAGGGCGGCGCTAAGGGGCCAGCAGGGGCCATGGCCCCGCTCAACGAAGCAAAAAAAAAATCCTCTATTGCTGTTCCAATAAGTACAGTACAATACAATGCTCATGCGATTCTTTTACAATGCTACATGAGCCATTGCATGTAATGCACAATCCTCATCCTAGCCTTACTGAGTACAACGAACGAATGGCTGATCATTTTGTTGGGAAATTTTGCTAGGAGATACTATTCAATGTTGATTTTTGGTGGTGAACACTAAAATTTCTCTTTGCTAATAATAGACAGTCCTCAGATGTGGGTGTTTGCTCTCGGACACCATAACTATTTCCACATTGGTAGAAAGCACATGCGTTGGAGGATGGCCAATGTTCTCCCTTCTCCGACAAGATGGCATGATCCTCCTTGCACTGTTCTAATGAGACAACCTAGCTTACATCAGCAAATAGAGGAAGAACATTGGTCCCTGTCCCATGTAGCACCACATGCATTGGCAAAGGGTGAATGGGGGTGGAGTTCATCAAAATTGGGATGGGTGCATCTTGGGAGTGGAGGTGTGATGGACTTACTGAACGGTAGACTATCGTGGTCTAGGTTCATGGAGAATCATTAGCCCACCAGTCTAGCACTAATTTGCAGGGTTCTTGCACGTCGAGGGCTGACGGAGAGCTCATTGGTTCTACACGTGGACGGAAAGTACGCATGAAATGCTCTTGCATGACGGGGAGTGACCAATCTTTATAGCAATGATCATTAACAAGTAGCAAAAAAACAACTATCTCTAAGGGCATGTACAACAGCTTAGACAAAGAAATTGCCTATTTGAGTCCACATAAGCAAAATGAGATGACATGGCCATCATTAAATGAGGAAAGAGGGTGTTGCATTGTCTACTATCTCATCTACTACTCCGGCTCGTGCTCCCATGCAAAACAACATCAACTAGAGAGGGTATTAAATAGCAAATAGACAAACTAAACGCAGCCACTGTCTAAACCGTTGTAGAGCTGTCTATTTAGCCGTTCGTGTATGTCAAATAGACAAGAAATTTGTCTAAACCGTTGTACATGCCCTAAACAAAGGTACATAGCACAAGCTACTATACAAATATTTTCTAACACATCACCAGTAGTCATGAACTATAGATGGTCAACAGAGAATGATGATAAGGTCTCCATAGGTGACACAATGGGATGCCTCAAGAATGGCCTTGATCTTGGGATAAGAAGCTCTAGCGGTAAGGACCAACTGGTCTTACATCATTTTCAAGGTGAAGTGTAGTGAGCTTCACTAAGATAAACCTCTGATGTATTCTAATTCTAGGGGTGGTGATAGCAGTTCATGGATTACTCTCTAGAATGCCCTCATCCCTTCCTTTTGATATAGATCTCATAAGAAAACCCTCAATGCTTGTGACCCATCATTGAATATTTAAAATCCCACATGGACTAATCCATCAAAATGCATGTCACACCCGTTTTTCTGAAGAAAACCGAGTGCATCTCATATGTGTGCCAGGATCAGAATTTCACACATATGATAGACTCATGAGTGTAATATCACAAAACAATGCTCAAAACATACAACAAAAGGTTTATTAACTTTATTACACTCATGAGGGTAGACTCGAAGGTCTTTACATGAACATTGATAACTATGACGATGCGACTCCATCTTCATCTTCCACAGGCATCTGACTCGTGGATCGCATGCCTCAGAACTCCTCGTAGCCACTGAAGCACTCCTCTCCAGGGTTCTCCTTTGAACAGCGTAAGCAAGGATGAGTACACTTATGGTTGGTACTCGAAAAGACCACAAAAGTTAACCAGAAATCAAATTAAGCCCATCTTTAAGTTCATTAATCATGTGAGGGTCCAGGCCGCTCTTGACCGTGAGCACGGCTGATCGATCAGTTTTACACTCTGCAGAGGTTGCACACTTTCACCACAGTTCGCGTAAAAGTTCCGAAGAACTTTGAACCCGACCATGCTTGTGTTGATCAGGCATAATACTACACTTCCGAGGTGTGATTTCATAGGGACGCTACAAAGCCTTTACAAAGATATGCAAAAGAACCAACAACCGGCATAGTTACAGATCAGGGCGGACCATAACCCTCCCAAGTGGTCAGCACCTTAGCAAAGGTTGCTACGCAAGAGGACCGGGCTATAGCCCTGCAACCCCGATCCCCTCTACTCCTTTCAGATAAGGCCATTAGTACAATCACACACCTAATTAATTGGCTAAGCTAGAGCCATATATACTATGGTTGCACTATCTTCCTGGGTGGTTCTCCATGTTATGGTTAATTTATAGTATTCTTGTATTAAAGCATAGGTAGAAGGGTGGTTAGGGTCACTTTCCTTTCTCCAACCAAAAGTTACTCTCCTTTTCTTCAAACCTTTGCACTTGCTCTTCCTTGATCGACATGTTGTCTATGATCACACATGAAAACATACAGTATATAAAACAGTACATCAAACATTACAAAAAGACTAAAACAAGCTTCTAAAACTGAAATGCTTGCTGAGACGATCGCGTGGACACCAAGAACGCTTAAAACAGAGCTAAGATGGAAAAGATATAGCTTAAACAAGGTTTAGGGCTAGATTGTGAAGAAAACTAACTTTCAGGGGCTTATCTACAAGAAACCAGGGACCTAAATTTAATTATGCATATAGGCCAAAGGTTTATAGCACAAAAGAACCTATCTAGAATGGATGCAAAAACTGAGAAGATTAAGGGCTTAAACGATAAAAACATGACTTATATGTAAGGGTTTTCAAAGGTGGAAGGGTCTGGTTGTGATTATCAGAAACTATAGGGGTTCTTTTGAAAAACTGCGGTGGAGACCCTAGGTTGACCGTTATGGGCTGGTTTGACTGTCACACCCGATTTCCGGAGGGAAACCAGATGCATCTCATATGTGTGCCAGGATCTAGTTCCACACATATGATAGACGAAATGAGTGTAATATCATAGACAATAAAAACGTCACAAGGGGGTTTAGCAACTTACTACACTCATTCGGAAGACACGAAGGTCTTTAACATTGGAAAACGATAACTACACGACGAGTCTTCGTCTTCCGCTTCCACAGGCACTTGACTGGGAGAGACGCATGCCTCAGAACTCCTCAAAGTCGTTGTAGAACTCTTCACCATTGTTCTCTTCTGAACATCGGTAAGCAAGACTGATTACACTTATGGTTGGTACTCAACAAGTGGGGGAAGATGCAAGGCTACCAAGGATAGGCTATGGTTTTGCAACGATTAGCATTTTAATGTTGGTCAAACTTTTAATTAAAGAACGCTTAGTTACTAGATGTAAGTATATACCAACCCACTTAAGAAACTTTTAAGCAAAACAACCCAAAGCTCATCG
The DNA here is from genome assembly GCA_947561735.1 of Cenchrus americanus. Lineage (NCBI taxonomy): Eukaryota > Viridiplantae > Streptophyta > Magnoliopsida > Poales > Poaceae > Cenchrus > Cenchrus americanus. The sequence goes on along the minus strand of OX387242.1, from coordinate 36,274,814 downwards.
AACCATAATTTATTCTCATCTTTAAGTTTATTAATCACGTGAGGTCCAAGCCGCTCATAACCATGAGCACGGCTGATCGATCAGTCTTACAGTCTGCAGAGGTTTGCACACTTTACCCACAGCTTGCGTAAACGTTCCGAAGAACTTTGGACCCAACCATGCGATGCTGATCAGGCATCATACCACACTTCCGAGGTGTGATTGCATAGGGACGCTACAAAGACTTTACAAAGGCATGCAAAAGACTAACGACCCGCATAGTTACAGATCAGGGCAGACCATAACCCTCCCTAGTGGTCAGCAACTTAGCAAAGGATGCTACCCCCAAAAGGATCGGGCTATACCCCTGCAACCCGGATCCCCCTCTGCTCCTTTCAGAAAAGGGCCATCAGATAAATCGCACACCTAATTAATTGGCTAAGGTCAGAGCCATGTGACATTGTGGTTGCGCATGTTTTCTTGGGTGGTTCTCCATGTTCTGATTAAATCATATGATCTTGTATTACCAATAGCATCATCATTAAACATACAAGCCTTTGACATGAAAAACCATTTCATCCAACCCAAGTTGAGCAACTAGCATATTCTACCCAAAAACATTTATTAAATCGGGTTGATCCAAGGATTGTGGATAAAAGTCTAGGTATGTCCTTAAAAAGGGTGTTCCCATCAATTTAATGCAATAACATAATAAATATAAACTTAATTGTCATGCAATTACATAGGATAAAATAGAATCATGCAAGGGGAGAAGACTACTTGCCTTCCTTTCTTAAACACTAAGGTTCTTCTTTTTCTTCTTCAAACACTTGCTCTTGATCTACTTCATCTGGCTGCTCGCTTGAAACTAGCACGACGTCTACAAGCACACAAGAATTCATTCAATAAACAAAACAATACACCAAGCATGGAAAGCATAAAGGGAAAACAAGGTTTGGGTCTAGGAAAGCGAACACAAGGAACACTCGGAACTATCGGGAGATTTGGATGATCACATACAAGAGCTAGCTACGTGCTTGGTATCTTTTAATTAAGTAAAATCACGTGTATAGGTTATTTCACAGAAATACCCTATTTATATTTAAGCAAGTTATATTTGTATTTAAAAGACGAGGTAAGCCTATTCCAATTTTACTTATAAATATTCAAGTATGATTTATGCAAATTAAACATTTAATTTTAAAACAAGCATGTAAAAGCATCTAGGCGCTTATCTTTATATTTCGAGTTATTCTAATCAAATTATAATTTAAAAACACATTTATATTCATTTTAATCAAATTAACATGTAATTAAGAAAACTCGGGATATAGCCTATATTACATTCTAGTAGAAAGCAAATTGCATAAGCATTAATCAAATTATGTTTGATTATAAAAACCGAGGTATACATCTAATTAACTTTTAATTAAAAGAAATATTTAATTAATATTAATCATATTAACTTTCTTATGAAAACCCGTTGTTGGACTCTAGTTAGATTTTAATTAGAAAAGCATGTGTAATATAATTTAATCATATTTAATATTTAAATAAATTATAAAACAAAGAACATGTTCAACATTGGTCCTATGACGTAGTTTGAGTTGATATGATCCTAACGCAACTTAAAACGGTGAAAACGGAGCTACAACACAAAAGATACGGCCAAAACAAGGTTCTAAAACTGACGGGCTAGAAAAGACGGTCGCGTGGACACCAAGAACGCTTGAAACGGATAAAAGACGGAGAAGATATGGCTGATACAAGGTTCAGGAGCTTTTCTGTGAAGAAACAGGGCTCTAGGGGCTTATCTGCAAGAAACCAGGGGCTGAAACATAATTATGCATATAAACCGAAGGTCTATAGCGCAAAAGGTTAAGTCAAGGATCTCGGGTGGGGTTTTACAGAAAGATCAAGGGCTTAAATGATAAAAACAAGACCTCTTTGTGATGGTCTTTATAGGTGGGAAGGTGTGGTTATGATATTAGAAATCCCAGGGGTTCTTTAGCAAAACTGCCCTGGTTGATGGGATTGACTTGGGGTCATGGGTTGATCTGGGCCATTAGATCTGGATCGAGCGGTGGGCGCGGTCGTGGACCGGCGGTGGACTCGGTCCACGGTGGACCGGGGCTTAGGGAGTTTACTCCGGTTTAATCTGCGCTGTGAATTTAGAATCGGGCGGTTGCTGCGGCGCGCATGCGGCACGCGGTGGCGGGCGGCGGCGCCCGGCGGCGGGACGGCGGTGCACGACGGCGGCTCGTCGGCGATGCTCGAAACCGAGCTAGAGGGCTCTGATTGCAACGCGGGTGGGCTCAAAACGAAGAGAGGGAGAAGACAAACCCAACCAAGGGCTCGTGGAGGTGGCTAGAGCAGCGGGGAGGACGCTGCAGTGGCCGTGGCGGCCGGCTTAACTCCGACGAGCGGCGATGGGTACTGCGGGCTCGAGGGCATTTGGATTTCGAAGGGTGCAAGCTTCTCACCTCGACGCGGAGCTCGGGGCGCATACATGGGCGACGGGGAAGCAGTAGCGAAGGAGATCGATGACGGGCGGCCGAGCTTCGGTGGTGGGTTGGTTCAGGTGGCGGCGCGTGTAGAGGAGGGGAGGGATGTGGGAGCGCGATTGAGCAAAGGAGGTGAGGCAGAGGCTCTACCTCGCCCTTTATAGACCGGGGAGAGGGGGAAGGGTCGACGACCGGAGGGAAATGCCATCAATGGCCATGGCAGTTTCAAAGCAATAAAGGGGAGGGCTCTTGATGGAGGAGTAACGGTAGGGGATTGAAGGTTGGGGATGAAGGCTGGGGTTTTAGTGCTCTTTATAACGAGGTTAAAAGGTGGAGGGGGAGGCGCGGGTGACGCGGGGAGGCGCAGTGACGCGGGGAGGCGGCCGGCGGCGGCGCGTTTGTCTCGGGCAGGGGAGGGGAAAGGAGGTGCTGGAGGTTGGGGAAAGGCTCGACAGGTGGGCCCCATCTATCGGTGGCCGAGAGAGAAAGATAAGGGAAAGGGATGGAGTGGGCCGCTGGGGCGCGCTGGGCTGGAAGAGAAGGTGGGCCGGCAGAAAAAGATTGGGCCGAGAGGGGAAGGGAAAAAGAAAGAGAGGGAGGAGGGCTGCTGGGCTGGGCTGAGAGGAAAGGGAGAGAGAGGGTTTGGGAGGTTTTGGAGAGTTTTTTTCAAACCTTTTCAAACTCATTTTTCAAACTTTTGAAATTGAACTCTTTTTCAAACTTTAAATTCAAACTCTTTTCAAAACACTTCAATCCTTTTCAAAATTTTCAAAACATTTTCAAAACTTTTAAAACTTCACACAAATAATAAAACCATGCATTCAAATCATGATGCACAAGCACTTATTGCATCTAAATTATTAAAATGATATTTAAATATTTTAAAGGCCAAATCTTGGAAAATTAAAAACACCATGTTGCTTACATTATTTTGGTGATGGAATTTTAGGGTGTTACATTGACTCGAGGGTGTGGGCGCATCCGGGCCGTTGGCGTGCAAACGGACGGCGGGGCTGCGGCGGAAAGCGGCAGGCGGTGGCGGGCAAGGCGACGCCGGGCGGCGGGGTCACCGAAGAAGCTCGGAATCAAGCTCCCGGACATGAAACTCAACGGGATAAACGCGTAAACGAAGCTAAGGACCTTGGGAACTTGCCTAGGGACTAGGAGAGGCAGGCGAAGCGGCAGAGAAGGAGATCGGGGTGGGCGGTGCTCCGGTGAGCGGTGTTGACGGTTAATAGTTGTATCAAAGTTTGTTTAGACTTGCAAGCGGACAAGTCTCCCGTCGTAATCAAGGGACCCTTCTTCCCTCGAGTGGTGAACCCAAGGTATCGAATCCGTGGAACAATGTGCAACGCAAGGAATCAATCTAGTAAAGCAAGGTAAGCTATCTTTTGAAGACAAGTTGCATCTAATCTACTAATTCATAAAGGAAACACATCTAATCTAATCTAATCTAATCTAATCTAATCTAATCTAATCTAATCTAATCTAATCTAATCTAATCTAATCTAATCTAATCTAATCTAATCTAATCTAATCTAATCTAATCTACTAAAGAGGTAGCAAGAGAAAGCAAGAGATAACCGATCTAGAGAGTCTAGATCATGATTATGTTGTAGCTCCAAACAAGATAGATGAAGATAGAAAAGCGAATCATTAAAAGCGTCTTTAAATCGTGGCCTCCCATCTGACTCCGAAAACGCCCGCCTTTCGGAAGCCCCGTTCTGTCACAACGTATCCCTATTCATGAGGGTAGTCTAGGGCGAGTTCGAAAAGAACAAGTTGAAATCACTTGGCCGGTCCGGTATGCACCTCTAGCCACCGCGGCTACAAGAGCACCCTATGTAATCTATCTTAAGTATAGATCGTAGAAGAAGCAAAACCAAGAAGAAAACAAAATCATCGAGAAGGCACTTGATCGCTAGAAATCGGATTCACTATAAAAACTTCACCATGAATGATTACATGAACAAGATCACCACCGGGATCCTACCTCGATCTTGATCCTTGCTCCGGAGCTCCGACGTGGTCTTCCATGCAAGGTTCCCACATCGGCTAGGGAATCCCTAACAGCTAGCACGACCCTCATCTCCGAGATGGTGTCCCTCAAGCTTCTCTGCTCCTCGGCGGCGGATGACGAATTGATTGATGCGTGGCTCTCGGTCAGGGGGCTATAAATAGCCCGAGATGCAACTAGGTCAAAGGGGGGGCCGACTGGGCCTCGAAATGGGCTGGGCCGGCCGGCCTGGGCCCACTTCGGCCCAGTCCGCGGCCTGCTTCGCCCGGTGTTGCTTCCCGCGTCTTCTAGATCCTCTCCCCTTTTGCATGTGGGCCCTTGTCGTCGGTTTCTCTCCGAATTGGACGAAGCTCCTTGTCTTGCAAGATTCAACACTTTTCTGGCTAGGTCCTCGGAGTTTTCCATCTTCTCGGGTTGGTCCTTGGGCTCTTGGAGTCATGTTCACTTTATTGCTTGACTTGTACCAGGCTTCAAGGTCTTGCCATGAGGTGCTTAATGAACTTATCCCGAAAGTCTTGCTTTCAATACTAAACCCTGCATAAACACTAAACTCCAAAACCGACATGCACAAGTGAACTTCTTATACCACGGGAGTTAGTACCAATGGATAAGATATAAAAGTCATGCCAACACTGAAGGTAAACTCATGGCTAGGTTGACGGATTTTCACCGTCAACAGCTCCCCCATGCTTAAACCTTGCTCGTCCTCGAGTAAGCCTTCGATGGATATCATCGTTGCCCTTCATTGTTTAAACCTTGCACTTGATAATACATGAGAAAATATAATGCTCTCAAAAGTTTAGTTCTTTAAAGTTCTATAATGTACTAGCCTTCATCCCTACGGAGGGTAGATATTTAATTTAGCTTATCCCACAAGTATTAACATGCTCCCAAAATTCAAATGGATCTCAGAAATTTTGAAATAAAGAACAAGATGAAAAAGAGCTAAACCAAGTTCACAAATTTAAACCACCTTGCATCTTGCTCATGAACTCTCATCTCATCTTGTCTCTCAAGCCTATTTATTCTACTCCTTTCCCTCTCATAACACATATATATGTGGTAGGCTTTATATGGAGCTTTTTGGGAAAGTTTAATCCTGCCAAGATATTATAAATGAGATGTTGTCAAAACAAGACAAGCTTCTCATGGTCTTACCGAGACTCGTCAAAATGGTCATTGGAAAAAAATGTTATATCAAGGATGGGAGAAAAGTACACACACTTGAGATAGGTGGACATGTGCAAATGGCAAAGAGTGACCCCGAGGCACAAAGGAAGTCCTCGTTATCGGATTGCACATGGTTGGAAAATGAGTTTGGATCCTTTAATCTTGAGTCCTTGAAATTCCTAATGCACTTTAGAGAACCGGGGAGTTCACTTTATTTTATTTTTATATCATACATACTCATATTTTTTTCTTTTCTTTTTTTCATACTCATATTTTTGTTCTTTCTTTATTTTCTCATTTTTCCTTGTTCTTTCTCATCAATTTTTTTTATTTGCTCCCCTTTGAACTCTAAAATTGCATTGTACCTACCTCCTCCCCCATGCTTAGACGTTTGCTCGTCCTCGGGCAAAGAGGTGATAAAGATAAGGTAGGTACCGGAAATACTTTTCCTTCGGAAAGATACTTGAAATCTTCAATGTTGGCACCATCGATCTTTCTTGAATTGATGATCCATTCTCAACGATAGGTTGTTGTCAAGGAGGTAATCACAAAAGATAATATTTGGTTTTAAGGGTGGATATCCGGCGAGGTTTGTGGGATCTCCGATGTGGGGATACACAATGCACGGATAAGAGGCTAGCAATAAGATAGATACGCAAAAACGTAATGACCAGCTTCTTAGTCTCGGGCCAGAGGAATCATGGCCTGAAATAACTCACCCAAAAATAAACCTTGTATGCTAAGTTTTTGCACTCAAATATATATATGGCTCTGGATAGGTAGAGAAACATGCAAGTGGTATTTATGACAAGGTTAGCATTACTTTTAAGAACAAAAATAAATTATATTTAATCCATCTAAAACTTGAGAGCACATAAAATACTATGGGTCTTTATTTTTATCATAACCTCCGCTAAAGATTAATCTAGCATTCTCAGATTTGTATTTTAGAAGAGCATTAGCTTAATCATGCATAAAACAATTAGAAAGATAAACAAAGCGGCAATTATAATCATATATCATCATGGCACAAACTTTGTAACTTTACCAAAGGTAAAAACTAGGTGGTGACATTATTCATGATGAAAATAAAAACTAACACACTTGCTGAAAATTAAAGCAAAAACTAAAAATTAAAGTAAAAGCTGAAAATACTACGCATACATAGGCGCAAACAAGCTGAAATTTAAAGAAAAGGGGGTAAAGGAAAGATAACTAAAGCTCCTCCTCTCTCTAATCTTCCGTCGGTGGTTGATATTAATAGTCTTGGTTGTTGCACCCTTGCTCATAATAGGAATGCACTACTCCTCCTATGAATTGTCCGACGATGCTAGGTGAAGGTGTCAAAGCTCATAAGCGATGTTTGCATTTCCTTCACCCATTTGGTTTGCATTGGTTTGGATGGCTGCAATAATTTGCATGTTTCTTGCAGCGTATCCTCCCATGGTGGCCACATTTTGTTGTGGTTGAGGAAGATGTGCATATGGCTCCGCAAGGCTACGTTGGGCACCGCAAAATTTGGTGGGGGCATGGCTGCACCACTCCCCCATGCTTGCATTGGTACACAACCGTAACAACTCGGCGGCGCCGGAATTCCTATAATTTTGTTGCGCACCTCCTCCTTGGGCCGTGGAAGAACCTTTTCTTGGCTGGCACAAGAAGTCCTTCCTCTAACCAATCTTCTTTCCCCTCAAGAAAAAGTCTTATTCTTTCATCCGATAGGGGCAAATTTACTTTGGCCACTTTGAAGCCTCCTCTCTCATCTTCACTTATATATTTGCTTTCTTCATATTCTCAAATCCTAGGGAAGTCCCGGCTAGGAGATGATTCGGGTTCCTTGCAATACCCGATCTTAAAGAGATAGCCAACATGGAGAGGTAACAACCCGATCTCCCGAATCCGATGTTGCTCACAACACCACCGGTTGATCATAGGTGAGTGGGGTTGCTTGGCTTCTTGGCAATCAAAGCCGAGTAAAGCCAATTCAACTCCGTGTTGGTTATCTTTGTCTCTCTTATTCTCCCCAAAATCCTTTTGCACATCCATGAGTGAAACACTTGGATGATGGGGTTCCGGATAGTATTTCATCGTTGATGGTCTCCTCCCGTGATCATACTCCAAAAACCTTCCCATGTGCCTCCATGCACATTCACTTGCTCCGGGGCTCCCTTGAAAACCGAGCTATTCCTTAATACATAAGGAACCGCTTGTTCAATAAAGATAGGAGACACTTGCCCATGGGTCTATGATACTAGAACATGCAATCATTTCGAACATGAAAACCAATCTAATCTATTGGGGGTCGTGACCACGGTTTTGCCCTTTCCCTCCTCTCGTACTCACTACGCGAAGGTATTCATGACTAGACCTATGATGGACACGACGTGTTGAATGGATCCAAGGAAGCATTGAGACCTTTACTCCCTTTACGGCATGGTCGCTAACCTTAAGCATTAAAGTATATTCAACACAAGATGATAGATAGATAATCCAACAAAGTATGATTACATCTCAAGATCGATTACAACCCATGGATAAAAGGAGATTACCCCATCAAGGTGCTAGACATAGCACTGTTGATCAAGGTTACCCTTCCGATGGTGTCTTCCTTCTTCTGCAATTGTGGGCTCCCTCCAAACGGAATGAGAGACTCGACACTCCTTCATCAAGGATATGCGCCATGGTCATGAGAATTTCCTAGGTGAATTCCTTGTGGGTGTTTGCCGACACTCCGTTAGAGAATTGCACCGGTGTCCCGTATGAAAACCCAATATGTGGAGAGCTTGGTCATCGAAGTCGACGTTCGCTACAAGCCTCTACCTAAGGCGAGTGAGCTTCTTCTCCTCCTCCTCCGTCATGATGACATACCCCTCGGAATACCACGGAGCGTATGGAGGTGGAGCGGATGATCATGTCGAGTGGCGAGGTCGGACGGGCGGCTCCTCCATATGTCCTTGAGGTTTGGTGAACCTCATAAACGAGTTTCGTGTAGCCCTCATGCCACCGAGGAGAAGAGTGTGGTTCCTCCTCGGCGGTGCCGTGTCCTCCTCCATACTCCGAGGAGACTCGGAAACCGAGTGCCTCCTCGAAGTCGATGATGGCTTAAACGACGATGATCCCATCTTCTTCGGTGAAAAGGCTTGTAGTTTTCATCCATGATTGCAGCACTCTCCCTCACAAATATATATCCGGGGTTTTCAACCGGTAACAAGGTACACAAATATTATTTTGGATTCTGGACTTTGAGTGGAATTAGGATGTGTTTTGTTGCACGAAACAAACGAGGTGGATGGCTAAGTCTAAGGTGGTTCTGGCCTACAAACTAGAGCACACGAACAAAGAGCTGGATGGGAGACTTACCTCTCTCCTCCTCTTGGCTCGGTTCTTCTCTAGGGCACTTGTTGCTTCGTGACCGCGTGCACCTTCCAAACGTTCTCGTCCACTCCTTTGCTTGCATTATTGCTCCTTCCACTTGATGTTTTCGCTTTGTCTCACTTCTATACTCCCTTGCCTCACATGCCTTCCATGATATTCCTGAAAAACAAAGCCTTGGCTGCCCCCATGCTTGTACTTTGCATGTGGTTTGATAAAAGATGTTAGAGGGGCATCCCGTGATGTATCATGGTGCATGTATGGTTAGGTTAACTAGATTGCCTCCCTCTAAGCATGTTTTAATGCTAAGCACTCCTCTAATTTCGAAAATAAAAGATAAAATCAGAGATATTAATGAGTTAAAATATAAATTTAGAGGAGTTTATAAAGCATTAAAAACAAATGTAAGTCGAAAAATATTTCCGACTACTTTTATCTTGGTCTTACCGGTATTGTTTGCTTCCATTAGTTGAGAGCAAGCTTTTCCCGGCTTGATCATGGGAGCATAGGTTTAGGTTCTAATTTTGATTAGATAAGAGAGATTTTGAATGAAATAAAATTAAATGAGGCTTAGAAAAATTCTAACTCTAGAGAAACCAAGGATATGAATTTTTAAACCAACCAAAAATCAAGTTTCTAGGTTCACGCGAGTCCTACCACGTGCTGAAATTTAAATAACATCTAGATACACGTTGTGGCTCTACTCGTGTGTTTTTAGCATGTAAAACAAGTCAACCATAACATCATAAAGAGGATGAAAGGTTGAGATAGGTTCTGAATTGTTTTTGGTTGTGGATTCTCGAAAAAGAAGCAAACAACATAGGATGGTTCATGTAAAGGGTTTATGATCAAAACAAAATATTCAAACAAGAATTATGTCTCTAATATTATTCAACCATTCTAAGTCTATTGTCTTGCGTAGTAAAATTAAAAACTAAATTACTTGAAAAGACTTGAAAAACCTGGAATCGGGTTGTCCTCCCGGTAGCTTATTCTTGACTCGACGAAACGGGTTGCCTCCCGCCTAGCGCTTCGTTTATAGTCCATGGCTAGACTTCTTCACTTGATTACTTCGGATCAACACTCTTTGTGGGCGTTGCAATCTTGGGTACCCACTTCCGCACCATCTTGGGCACGGGCTTATTCTTCGGCTTAGTCATATTTTTGGTCTTCACAGGCTGGCTTTGTCTTTTGGTCTTGACGGATGCAACAACTTCCTTCATGTAGTGGCTCGACATCTCAAACTTCGGTCCTTCGGTCGTGATCTTCATGGTCTCCTTAGTGTGATCCTCCATCACCCCTGAATGAGTTTGAGTATCCTTCGCCGTCTTGGGACCTTGGGGTTGTCTCGGAAATTCTTCTTTGTCACCCATCGGTTGTCCGGCAAGTTGTCCCACTTGTGTCTCTAACATCTTCATCATGATGAACACTTCATGTATAGAGCTTCCGACCTCCGTCACCTTGCCATCTAGATTCTCTAATACTTTCTCCATAGCCTCGAACTTAGTGACGGCGTCCTTGTTGATCTTAGCTTGCTCGTTCATGAAGTCCTTGAATTGTGTACAAAGAGGAACCAAATCTTGAAGGTCGTACTCCTCACACTCCTCGCATGTGGATCTTGCTTCGGCAGCCTTTAGGTGTTGAGCTTCTTTCTCTATCTCCATCTTCTCCATCCCCCTCTTAAGTAAACTGATTTGCTACTCAAGGAATCCAGCTCGTATGTATTCATTGAAACACTCCAAAGCTCTTGCAATCGTCACGCGGATAGTTGAGACCTTGATCTTGAACGGCCTTCCGACGTCTTGAAGGTTTATGATAGGTAGATCAACGATGTCTGGGGTGCATAGCTCGATCTTGCACTCAAGTGGTTGAGGTTGATCTTCCTTTGGACTTGGAGGTTTTGATTCCCTTGGAGATTTTGACAGTCCTTCGACTTTGGCTTTTGGATCTAGGGTTCCCAACCCTTTAGCTTGTGTTGCACGTCTCCTTTGCCTGTAAAGTTTTCCTGGATCATCCACAAAAAAAGTTTTGGGTTTCTTGTAGAGGTAGCCAACCATCTCCGGTTAGGGTTAGCAATAAAACAAAAATCTAAAAAGAAAATTAGGGTTAGACAAGAACTAGATCATATTGATTTTTTTTTTCTTTTTGAGGATGATCAAACTTAAGAGATGCAAAAGAAAATAAAAAAATGAAAAATAAGCGATACTAGATTGGATCTTGATTGCTTGTTCCCCGGCAACGGTGCCAGAAAAAGGGGCTTGTTGACGGTTAATAGTTGTATCAAAGTTCGTTTAGACTTGCAAGCAGACAAGTCTCCCGTCGTAATCAAGGGACCCTTCTTCCCTCGAGTGGTGAACCCAAGGTATCGAATCCGTGGAACAATGTGCAACACAAGGAATCAATCTAGTAAAGCAAGGTAAGCTATATTTTGAAGACAAGTTACATCTAATCTACTAATTCATAATGGAAACACATCTAATCTAATCTAATCTACTAAAGAGGTAGCGATAGAAAGCAAGAGATAACCGATCTAGAGAGTCTAGATTATGCTTATGTTGTAGCTCCAAACAAGATAGATGAAGATAGAAAAGCGAATCATTAAAAGCGTCTTTAAATCGTGGCCTCCCATCCGACTCGAAAACGCCCTCCTTTCGGAACCCCCATTCTGTCACAACGTATCCCTATTCATGCGGGTAGTCTAGGGCGAGTTCGATAAGAACAAGTTCAAATCACTTGGCCGGTCCGGTATGCACCTCTAGCCACCGCGGCTACAAGAGCACCCTATGTAATATCTTAAGTATAGATCGTAGAAGAAGCAAAACCAAGAAGAAAACAAAATCATCGAGAAGACACTTGATCGCTAGAAATCGGATTCACTATAAAAACTTCACCATGAATGATTACATGAACAAGATCACCACCGGGATCCTACCTCGATCTTGATCCTTGCTCCGGAGCTCTGACGTGGTCTTCCATGCATGGTTCCCACGTCGGCTAGGGAAACCCTAGACAACTAGCACGACCCTCATCTCCGAGATGGTGTCCCTCAAGCTTCTCTGCTCCTCGGCGGCGAATGACGAATTGATTGATGCGTGGCTCTCGGTCAGGGGGCTATAAATAGCCCGAGATGCAACTAGGTCAAAGGGGGGCCGACTGGGCCTCGAAATGGGCTGGGTCGGCCGACCTGGGCCCACTTCGGCCTAGTCTGTGACCTGCTTCGCCCGGTGTTGCTTCCCGCGTCTTCTAGATCCTCTCCCCTTTTGCATGTGGGCCCTTGTCATCGGTTTCGCTTCGAATTGGACGAAGCTCCTTGTCTTGCAAGATTCAGCACTTTTCTAGCTAGGTCCTCAGAGTTTTCCATCTTCTCGGGTTGGGTCCTTGGGCCCTTGGAGTCATGTTCACTTTATTGCTTGACTTGTACCGGGCTTCAAGGTCTTGTCATGAGGTGCTTAATGAACTTATCCCGAAAGTCTTGTTTTCAATACTAAATCCCTGCATAAACACTAAACTCCAAAACCGACATGCACAAGTGAACTTGTTATACCACGGGGGTTAGTACCAATGGATAAGATATAAAGTCATGCCAACACCGAAGGTAAACTCATGGCTAGGTTGACGGATTTTCACCGTCAACAAGCGGCGACGCTCCGTCTTTGAGCAGGGCCTGCTGAGTGCAAGAAAGAGAGTGGGGTGCGGTGCGGATTGGAAGTAGCCTCGAGATCCTCCTTTTATAGGGCCGAGAGAGGTGGGGAGGGGGCGCAGTGAGGTGGTAGGGGGAAGCTCGGGCGGTGGCGGCCATTAAGGCCCGGTGGAGCGGCGGTGGGGCGATGGTTGCGGGAGAGGAGGCGAGGCAGTGTGGTGAGTGCGCCGACGCACATTGAGTGCCCCATTCGTGGAGGGGAGAGGGAAGGGCGAGGGGCGCCGGGGAGGTGGTTGCGTGGCCGGCCATGGTGGAGGAGGGAGGGGACTAGAGGTATAGAAGACAACGGGAGGATAGGGGTGAAGCTGACGGGTGGGACCCGCTGGTCAGCGGTTGAGAGTGGGAGAGAAGAGAGGTGGGCCGGTGGGAGAGGGGAAAGAAAGAAGTTGGGCCGCGCGTGGTGGAGTGGGCCGGTGGCCTACAACGGATGGGATAAATGAGAAAAGAGAGAGGGAGAAGGGTAGGTGGGCTGCGGGATTATACGAGACGGAAGAAATACTGGGCCACAGCGAAAAAGAAAAGAAAGAGGTTGATGTGGGCTGAAAGAGATAGTGCTAGCGGGTTGGGCTAAGAAAAGAAAGGGGAAAGAGATTGAATGACAGAGAGCTTGAGGGTTGTTTTAGGACTTTTGAACTTTTGTTTTAAAAACCACACAACAACAAGCAAAACCAATGCAAAGGCATGAATGTATCGAATGCTTGGTGATTCTAAATTTAAATGTTGATTAAATTAACTAAAGGACAAATTTATTTTGTCAAATTTATTTAATCCTTAGAAAAAAATTATACCATGTTTCTAACATTATTTTATTGTGATGGAATTTTTGGGTGTTACAATGCATTAGTAAATTCAATCCAGTAGGTTTTAGGCCAAGATGGGGCTTACATAGTATGATGTACAATTGACATGGACCATTCATGATTTACAAAATATTGTCACCACAAATGGGATATTTGTTTAGAACCAGATTTGAATTGTCAAATGGCTTTCAAAACTTACTAGACAAATAGAATTGAAAGTAACAACAATATGGTTCCATAAAGAAGTAACACAATTTGTTTGCAAGATGGTGCATTTACCACCATGATTCACTCATTTGTAATCTTATTCCATACACAGTTCTTACACATGTCTACGCCATATTGCCTCACATTTAGATATAAAGTGCAATTGGAGTGCATTCACTACATTATTATTCTTTTATTTATGCTCAATTTATCCAGTTCAATGTTGAACTTTTAAATGAGCATCACATCAAAAGAACGGCGCACGTTGGGGAATTCCCTTTCGGCGGTGACGAGCAACCCTTTTTGCTGGTGGTTCTTCTTTGTTGTTGTCATTGCTTATCTCTTCATCGCTCCTAGTATTTGCATCACTGCTATTGCCAGCAGCCACATCTTCCATTCCATGATATTCAGAACCATTAGCCGCATCACTTGGCATCTTCATGTCCTTTTGTATGCCCCTTGCCTATGCAAAATATGTGAAATGAATAAAAGAGGGTACTTTGGGATGAGTACGAAAAATATGCTTGACTCTTGCATTTCTTAATTTGGATTGACTAAATGATAGATTCAGAAAGTGCACAAGAACTTACATCGCAACCAACAGAGCAGAAGCGAAATTTGTTAAGAAGGGCGCGACCACAAGTCTCACAGTTGTATGATGATGATGACAATGGACCACAAGTGCCTAGTTGTGGTCGCTCATTCAGAAACACAACCTTTGAACTATTGATCACATAAGTTTGCACATCACTAATATCCAGGATGTCCTCCAGTTCAGATACCTTGACGACATCATGGTATGATGATCGCCTTATCTGAAAATTTAACAAGAAGACATGAACAATTGCAGTCAACTTTCTAGAAAGCACAATACATAAACCTTTATCATAGTTGCATGACATGTAAAAAGTATAGTATGTACACCTACATATAAATTGCTTTTATCCAATAACCATAACTTAATATACCTGGATTACACGGTGAGTAGAATGGTGGTCCAAACGACAATAATTGCAAAAAGCAGCAGGGGTTGCCTCACATTCGATGCAAAATAGGTTACACTCACTACGACTAGAATCGAGATGGTTTTTGCAGGCGAGGAAGAATTGTGTTGTGAGCAATAGCTCCAGCCATGAAGGCACCCTCTCTCGTTTCATAGACAAACCTATAGTATAGTTTTTGCTTTCTGCTAATGTTGGCCTTGGAATAGATTGTAATGGACATATTTATAGGGAAGCAACAATGAGAGAGGTTAAAAAAAGGAACTTTTGCCTGCTAGAAACAGTTGTGACCACAGTTACTATATCTCTTAGTCTATCAATATATCCTAGCTGTTAGATAAACCAAATAATAAGTATTTCTTTTCCAATGGATGTCCGTTAGTGCCGTTTTGGATACGCGAGAATATTTTTCTTACATCAGGTTTATTAATTACTTTTAACTAAACTATTACATATCCACATTTATGATTATTAAAAAACACAACAATGCAAATATATTCCTGATGATGTTCTAAGCTCGCAGAATGATTGATGTAGAAATTTTCCCTCACAAACACTTGCATCGCCATTCCCATGCAGTGGTGCCATTGTTTTCTAAAGAGTTTTATGGCTGCTTGTTGTAGTGTTGCATTGCATACCATTGCTGGATATTGGAGAATATTATAAAAGCATGTTCATTGGATTCAGTTACTGTTTGTTGCTAGCTAGAGGCTACTTATATACCGATGTGTTGGGCGGTAATGGCTACTAGTGTAACGGTACATGCAGCCATGATATCCTAAAGATAGAGACACCAACCGTTATATCATCTAAAGATAGAAACACCGGCTACAATATCCCTATAGGTAACAACATGCCTATCCCAAGGCAAGCCAATATTTTGGCCACCTCTTGGTTTGTTACAAAGTTTGACTACTTCTCTTTAATTTATCAAAATATTGACAAAACTTTCGCATAACCAAATTTGGCAAGCAACCAATCCAGCTCTAATACACAATAGAAAATTTCACACTCATGATAAAAGGTGCCATATAAAAAATACCAAATTCACCATAAAGAAATTTCTGTGATGAATGTGTTCATATAAAATGTAGCATCATGCTAGTTTTGTCATCACAATAATCACATAACTAGTTCCCGTGGTGAAGAATTGACTTACCACATAGAACCCTTTACGTCTTATAACTAGAACTCATTCTCACCATTGAATCGTTATTTGGTCCAAATGTCATCCTCCATGTTGTGGTACCTATAGGAGTAATCTTTATGATTTTGATATTCATATATAGAATCATGTCATAACCAAAAATAATATATTAACACTTGTGATTGATGTGAGCCACAAGTTTGACTAGTACCTTTTTATTGCAAAACATATTGATAAAACACTCTTTCCATAACAAAGACAAATCATTTGAGGAATTCATATCAACAAGGAGGTAAAATGACCTTGCATACCCCTATTAATTAGCCATATGTTGTGTAGGCACACTAAACAAGGTAAGAATGACTTTTTTTGGACAAATTTTGAATACCAGAATGATTTTGGGCATGGAGGGGAACAATCGCGTCGAACCCTTAGTAATACATTTTAAGACACATGTACTCATATCATTTTACGATATCCAAACCTTTCATATATAAAGTAGTTTGTAAAAACTTGGGAATGGTTGATATTGGGGACATGACCTCATGCTGAATCCCTTTTAGCCATACAATCCAAGTTTATTTGTTTTTGCAAGAGATAGTTGAGGCTTCATGATGTTTAGATATACTAAATAGATGATCAAGAGGAAACAACAACGAAAGTATTCATGGTATGGGTGGCTTCACGGACTAGATAGGGTTTAAGGACATAAAGGTGGAGACGATCTGAGCCGAGAAGTTTTAACATTGACACAAGGATGTCACACCCGATTTCCGGAGAGAAACCAGATGCATCTCATATGTGTGCCAGCATCTAGTTTAACACATATGATAGACAAAATGAGTGTAATATCATAGACAGTAAAAACGTAACAAGGGGTTTAACAACTTATTACACTCATTCGGAAGACACGAAGGTCTTTAACATCGAAAAACGATAACTACATGATGAGTCTTCGTCTTCCGCTTCCACAGGCACTTGACTAGGGGAGACGCAAGCCTCAGAACTCCTCAAAGTCGTTGTAGAACTCCTCACCAATGTTCTCTTCTGAACAACGATAAGCAAGGATGAGTACACTTATGGTTGGTTCTCAACAAGTGGGGGAAAGATGCAAGTCTACCAAGGATAGGTTATGGTTTTGCAGCGGTTAGCATTTTAATGTTGGTCAAACTTTTAATTAAAGAACACCTAGTTACTAGATGTAAATATATACCAACCACTTAAGAAACTTTTAAGCAAAACAACCCAAAGCTCATCGAATCACGATTTATTCTCATCTTTAAGTTTATTAATCATGTGAGGTTCCAAGCCGCTCATAACCGTGAGCATGGCTGATCGATCAGTTTTACACTCTGCAGAGGTTTGCACACTTTACCCACAGCTCGCGTAAAAGTTCCGAAGCACTTTGGACCCAACCATGCAATGCTGATCAGGCATCATACCACACTTCCGAGGTGTGATTGCATAGGGACGCTACGAAGCCATTACAAAGGCATGCAAAAGTCTAACGACCCACATAGCTACGGATCAGGGCGGACCATAACCCTCCCTAGTGGTCAGCACCTTAGCAAAGGCTGCTACCCCCAAAAGGATCGGGCTATACCCCTGCAACCCGGATCCCCCTCTGCTCCTTTCGGAAAAGGGCCATCAGATCAATCGCACACCTAATTAATTGGTTAAGGTCAGAGCCATATGACACTGTGGTTGCACATGTTTTCTTGGGTGATTCTCCATGTTCTGATTAAATCATATGATCTTGTATTACCAAAAGCATCAGCGTTAAACATACAAGCCTTTATCATGGAAAACCATTTTATCCAACCCAAGTTGAGCAACTAGCATATTCTACCCAAAACATTTATTAAACAGGGTTGGTCCAAGGATTGTGGATAAAAGTCTAGGTAAGTCCTTAAAAGGGTGTTCCCATCTATTTAATGCAATAACATAATAAATATAAACTTAGTTGTCATGCAATTACATAGGATAAAATAGAATCATGCAGGGGGAGAAGACCACTTGCCTTCCTTTCTTAAACACTAAGGTTCTTCTTCTTCAAACACTTGCTCTTGATCTACTTCAACTGGCTGCTCGCTTGAAAATGGCACGATGTCTACGAGCACACAAGAATACATTCAATAAACAAAACAATACACCAAGCATGAAAAGCTTAAAGGGGAAACAAGGTTTGGGTCTAGGAAAGCGAACACAAGGAACACTCGGAACTATCGGGAGATTTGGATGATCACATACAAGAGCTATATATGTGCTTGGTATCTTTTAATTAAGTAAAATCACGTGTATAGGTTATTTCAGAGAAATACCCTATTTATAATTAAGGAAGTTATATTTGTATTTAAAATACGATGTAAGATTAGTCCAATTTTATTTATAAATATTCAAGTATAATTTATGCAAATTAAACATTTAATTTAGAAGAAGCATATAAAAGCATCTAGGCGCTTATCTTTATATTTCGAGTTATTCTAATCAAATTTTAATTTAAAAACACATTTATATTCATTTTAATCAAATTAACATTTAATTAAGAAAACTCGAGATATAGCCTATGTTACATTTTAGTTGAAAGCAAATTGCATAATCATTAATCTAATTAAGTTTGATTATAAAATCTGAGGTATACATCTAATTAACTTTTAATTAAAAGAAATATTTAATTAGTATTAATCATATTAACTTTCTTATGAAAACCCGTGTTGAACTCTAATTAGATTTTAATTAGAAAAGCATGTGTAATAGGATTTAATCATATTTAATATTTAAATAAATTATAAAACATAGAACATGTACATCATTGTTCCTAACGCGTACTTTGAGTTTATATGAGCCTAACGCAACAAGAACGAGGTTAAACGGAGCTTAAACGCTAGATCTATGGACTAAACAAGGTTGCAAGGGTCTAAACACTATTAACTATAGACTGCAGGGGCTAGTGAGGAAGATCTGCAAGACACATAAAACTATGCTTGCGAAAAGATTAAAGGATAGGGGCTAGCAGGTAAAAGAATCAAGGTGGGATTTATGTGCAAAAGGTGGGATCTTTATAGGGGGTTTTCTGAAGATTGGCCGAGACACAAAAGATGGGCTAAGGTTTAAAGGGTTCCACAAGGGCTAAAAAGCAAAACCGCCATATCTTCTTCAACCTCCAGTTCAGGGACGAACAGAAGATCCTCACGCATAGGAACTTGCTCCTAGGCGCATCAAATCTGTGGGGTTTCAGACAGCTAGGGCCTTGGGTGAGATGCAAAACGGAGAGAGGAGATCGAGGGGATCACAGGGACATGCTCACCAACAGAGGAGACAGATGGAGATGGCCGGATTTTGAAGAGGGGTGACCGGCGGTGGAGCTCGGGTCGGCCAAATCGTCGGCGACCTGGGCATCAAGGGGCTCAGGTGAGTGGCGCATCGGGTAGAAGAGAGGAAGGGGGTCACGATGAAGGACTCACCGACGAGGAGAAGGAAGGGAGACGACCGAAATCGAGGAGATGGCGGTGCTGAGCTTCGGTGGTGATGCGGGTGTGGCTCGTGCGTGCGAGTGGAAGGGGTGAAAGCTTGATTGGTGCAAAACAGGGTGGAGCAAGGGCTCTAGGGTGAGCTTTATAGGCCGGGAAAGGGAGTGGGAGCAGCTCCGGTGGTGAGGCTAGCCATCAATGGTCGGCGGCCTTAACTGCCATCAAGGGGGGCTTAATTAGAAGGAAGGGAAAGGAATTGATGGGGGAGAGTGAGGCCAGGGCTTTAGCGTGTCTTTATGGCGAGCTTTGAAGGAGGGAGAGGCGCGGAAGATGGGGGAAAGGACCAGCGGCACACTGTTGACTCGGCAAGGGAGGTGCTGGAGGTAGGAGGCGACCCTGACAGCTGGGCCCCACCTGTCAGCGGCCGAGCTAAAATTAAAAGGGGGGAGGAGGCTGTCGGGCTGGCGGGCTGCTCTGGTGGGCCGCGCGGGCTGCGAGGGAAGGAGAGGCCAAACGGTCTGGTTGCTTCGCGAGCTGAGAAGAAAAGGAAACGGGCCAAGGGGAGAAAAGGCCGACTGGGCCACGCTGGTGCTAGGCCGACGGAGAGAAAAGAAAAGAGGGGGAAAGGGGAAGTGGGCCAGTGAGGAAAAAAAGAGAGGGTGGTTGGGCTGGGCCGGAAGAGAGAAGAGAGGGAGAGAAGAGGGATTTGGTTTTCTTTTTTTCAAACTTTTGAAATTTAAACTCTTTTCAAAATTTAAACACTTCAAGCCTTTTTCAAAATTTTCAAAACAAATTAAAAACTTTTAAAACTTCACACAAACAAACAATAAAATTTATTGCATTCAAATCATGATGCACAAGCACTTATTACTTCTAAATTATTAAAATGATATTTAAATATTTTAAAGGCCCAATTTATTTGATAATTTATTTAATCCTTAGAAAATTAAAATCTAAAACACTTTGTTGTTTACATTATTTTGGTGATGGAATTTTAGGGTGTTGCAAAGGATTTGCCTCAGACAAGAATGTTAGAACTTGATTGATAAGACTCACAAGGATAAACACGACACAAGAGTGAAGCATTCCTAAAAAAATAAGTGCAAAGTCACACAGAATGTTGCAACGAGGGGTAAAAAACACTTCCCCCCTTGAGAAGGATTAAGGTGTGGTGGAAGAAGGAGATTGTATCATCCAAATCATCCCCTCCTACCCTAGACATCAATAAATCAACCTAAATAGGCCTGTCGAAGTCTGGCTAGTTCGGGGACATAAAATTTGAGCTCCCGCAATGAAGTGAATCGATATGTATTCTCATATTTGACTCATTTAATGCAATTTTATACATTTACATGTTCAATTTTCAAACTTTAATTGATTAACACTACAACAAGGGAAGATCAAATAAAAAATTGGACCAGTAGGGATGGCTAAGCCCACACATACGAATATAGTTACGCGCTACCTTGCAGGCATCCAATTTTTGGGTTAGCCAATAGGGAGGCATGCATATAGGGTTTGGACAATCATCATTGGGTTGGCGAGCTAGTGCTTTCATCGCACCAACACACTATCCTTACAGGAGAATGCCTAAAAGATGGAGCCATTGAGGACCTCTTTTCCAGCTTTAACCCATACCAATAGTCCTGCAGAAGACAAAGTTTGGGGGAGGAGATCCTCTATTCTATTTGTTTAATTTTCTAAATGAAAAAAGCTAAATAAATCTAGAAGATCACAAATTATTTGATTTGTAAAATAACTTCTAATTAGGGCATGAGATCTTGTTTATAATGCACCACTTCTTAGAAAGGTTACATAGTTACTATTTAATTTTATCATAAGTTATTTTTTCAAAATTCGAGTTCTCAAGAGGAACTGCCTTTAATTCACAAATCCATCCCTTCATGCATGTCTTGATGCTAGTCTCACATATCTGGTAATGCTAGAATTACATTTTGGATTCAAGCATCCACCATATAATATGTTCACAACCTTGTCCATATAAATATAGAATATTAAAAGTGTTATCCCTCCATGGTCTTCTAAATAGGGACTCCAGACTATTCAATCAATAAAGTCTCCTAAAAATCACCGCAACAGGTGGATCTAGGGTAGCTATTGATATTTAAGAAAAAAGTGAGGGAATAAGAGAAAATAGCTCATCATATTAAGGGAAACAAAGATGATCAGTCACTTATTGACTCTAGGATGCAATACAGACTGTGTACAAGATGAGGCGATTAATCTGAGGGTCGTCATACCTTTCCAATGTTGGCCAACCTGGGCCCATAACAGATGAATGTTGAGTGAACAATATATAGAAGGCTAGCCTTTCCTTTCACACCATTACCTCCATCGTCTCTAGCTCTTTCAGTGACCACTATGGAAGTGCAAAGTTTCCTATTGTCAAGAGATATAGCTGATGCTAAAGCCAATCTTTCTTAGGTGACCACATAAATATTGACCTATAAGAACCATTGGATGAGTAATCTAGCAATGGATACCTACTTCCCTTGAATAGATTTGCATTGGTCCGCTATAGATATAAGAAAAATCACCCCAATAAGCAATTCTTCACGTGAAAATGAATATATTGTCACCACCAGCAAACCCCTAGCATCTTTTTTCTTAGATTTCTTGCATAGTTTGTTCTGTAATCTCTTACCTCAAAAGGCCCAAACACACTTGGCCATATTACATTCCATGAGCAAATGTTTTGCTTGAGTCCGATGCACCACAAATTGCACATCTTCTCTTCACTATCATGTTCGTGATGGAGGACGTCTCAAGACAGGAGAGAATGTTGCCATAAGAATACTTGTAGATTGGAAAAGACTTTAATCTATCACATGCCCCATGTTCTTCCCCATGGTACTCAAAGTTGATACCGCAAAAAAACTAGTAGTGAAGGCCCAAACACCCCTCGATCCACTCCCACCTCTCGAAGAGCGAAGCACCATTACACTTCTTCCGCATTGGGCCTAGTGAAGACCTAGTTGTAGTCTAAATTAGCCAACCTCTTCTACCCGACAAGGCAAAAGTCTCTTTTGTGTTGCCCATGCTTGGGCCCAATGAGAAGGTCAAACAATATAGGGCCATGAATGCCATTTCAAGCATAACCTATGCTAATCTTTTGTTCATCGATGTATCCTAGACTCCTCCCCATATGGCTAAAGCCCAAGTCATCACCGAAGCCAAATAAATTCTTCAAGAAGCAAAGCTGACACACCCTGAAATTTCCAAATTTCAGGATGCAAATAGAAAGAGTAATTAAACAATGATTTTCTCATAATTTTAAACAATTTCTCAACATATATTTTGTTTACAAGAAATCAAGTATAGGAAAAAGTCATGGTTTTATTTTCTGAATTAAATAAATTGGTTTGATGTGAGTGTTGCATTCATGTCGATGCATCTTGGGTTTTCATGCGTGCAAAAGGCTTTTAAAACACGTTTAGGTGCTGATCAAAATCTTTTGAGAATTTTTCGGCTTTTTCTGGAATTTATTCTCACCTTTCTGGAGCTATTTCTATTTATTGGAATGCTCTAAAATCTTTTTCTTGATCTCCAAATTTTTTATTTGGGTTCCTCACATCCCAAATCATCTCTAGTAATTTTCCTGAATTTTTCTGAGCTTTTGGAGTATTTGTTTGTGGTTTAATTACGATTTCAGGATTTCCTGAAATTGTTTTTAATGCGAAATTAATTTTCGAAATTAGAAAACGAAGGGAAAATAAACAAGACTCAATCTCGGCCAATAAATAGTTCCCGACGATCTCCTTGGCATCCTCTTTCTAACGCCGCCAACCTCATCTCGTTTCGATAACCCTAGCTCCCACAAACCGTCGCCGAACTTCTGCATCTACTAAATTCCGGCGAACTTTCCGGCGAGCTTTTCCGGCGAAACTGTGCACTTCCGGTGCAAATGGACACCACCTTGGAGTTTCTGTCGTTGAGCTGTACGGCGTGATGGGGTCGGTTACGTGAATCCGACGACGACTCTGTCGTCTTCCCCGACTCCAGTGACTCCTCTCCAACTCCGGTGAGCCCTTCCGCCGCCAACATTCCTCCCTGGTCGAAGGTGAGCACACAATTGCGTTCTCCTCGTCGACCCCTTTCTGTTTTGCCATTCCCGTGTGCGTTTGGAGGTCATCCCCATCTAATCCCCTTTGCCCTCTCTTTCTCTGCATGTACTATTCGAGTTAATCTCCACAAACGCTCGAGCTCCCTATACGTCTAGTCCCAAGCGCCCGAGCCTCCACGCCTGAGATCCCGAGCCTCGCTTTCTGTGCCAGCCACCTCTCACTCCTCGTCGCTGGACGCCCTGGAGCGCTGCCACGACTGGTGGCCGAGCCGGCCACCGTTGTCGTGGTGCACCTGAGCTCCGCCCGCCGCCGAAATCCGGCCTCCCCCCTTCGTCTCCAACGCCGGTGGGCACATGTACGTGATCCCCTCGATCTCCTCTTCCGATTCCTGGCCTCATCCGCGCCCCTCGTTGCCCGAATCGCCAGCGACGACGACACCAGGAGCTCCTGCATGCTCGCGTCTGTCCCAGACCGAAGGTAGAAGAAGATCTCATGTTTTGCTTCTAGGCCCCTGCTGATAGATGTAAATCATAGATTAGTTCATGTGTCTGGCGAGTTTCCAAGAAAACCCCCCTATGAAAATCCCACTTTTCACACATAAACCCCACCTGAGAATTTTGTAGATCTAACCCTGTCCTTTGACCTTTTTGCGGGCACTATTTAATGTGTCTTGCCAATCTTTTCGGTCAGCCCTTCAATTCTATAGATACTCGCATCTAGGTCCTCCAATCTTGTTTTATCCATAGAATCCATGTTTTAGCTCCGTTTTAATCCGTTCAAGTTGCGTTAGGTTCATAATAAAATAAAGTACACGTTAGTAGTGAGTTTTTATAATATATGCTTTCTATAAATTTATTTAATATTAATTTTGATTAATGCTTAGTAAACATGTCTTTTACAAATAAAATCTATATAGTGTTGTACACCGTTTTTCATTATCAAAATTAATTTGAGTAATGTTTATTTCACATGCTTTTCTGAATAAAAGATAATTAGATCTTTATCTCAGTTTTTGTTAAATAAGCATTAATTTTGTTTAATAGTTAATTAATCTTTTCTAATTAAAAGTTGATCAGGCTTTACACGGTCTTTTGTAATAAATGTTAACTGGACTAATGTCAACATGTATGTGCTTTCTAATAAAGTTTGTTTAGCTCAACACGTCACATGCTTTAATTCGATTAGTTGTTCTAATATTTCTAAAGTAATATTTAATTGGCATAATTGATACATGAATAATTATAAATAAAATTTGACTAGGTTCTTTATACCAGTTTCTTCAAATAAAGTTTAATCTGAGCTAATGCCAACATAGGGTATTTTATTTCTAAAATATCCTTTACATTTGTTTTTTTGTTAATTAAAATGGACCTAAGCTTTTAGTTTTTCATGTTCATAAATGCAAATCGTTCGTTAGGCGCATGTAAGCTTTATCTCCATTATCTTTGTTTCCTAGCTGATCAGCTATGCTCTTGTGTCTAGTCTTTCGCAGCTATCTTTCTTTAGAGCCAATCTTGTTATCTTTTCTATACCAGCATCAGTTCAGCTTACCTATGTTTGGTGTTGTCCCTTCGGTCTAGTTCTCTTCGTAGACTAGTTTTCCTAAGCCCACCTTAAGGTTTTCTTGTGCGTTTGATAGATCGTCTTTATCGTTCCAGTTCGTTTCAACTTAAATTGTCCGTTAGTGTGTGTATCACCTGTTACTTGTTTTAATATCAAAGTTGCATGTTAATCTTGACTGTCGTATGGACCTCCCTGGGCCCACTACCTCGGTGGGTACCAGGACCGACTACTCGGTGGGCCCCTGGGACTACCCGACTTGCGCTGCACGATACCTGATGGCGTGAAGCACAAGGACTACAGAGGAGAAGTACTCGGTTAGGAAGCCGTACATGTCCCACACTCGTATGGAAGACTCCTAGACGTGCTCGACTAGTACTCTCTCCCTACTCCGACTTGTAACCCTACCTCCCGGACTATATAAGGCGAGGCGGGGACCCCTCTCTCATCATCTCATCTCACGGCGTACAATTGCATCATCTTGTAATCGTACCCAATCAATCCGTAGCTACGCGGCATACAGACGTAGGGTATTACACACCTCGCGGCCCGAACCTCGTCTAAATTGTGTGCCACGTGTCTCTTCCTTCGAGTTACCGATCTCGGCGAGGCCACATTCATCTACTTCGGGTACTCCCCTTAGTAGGTTGCCGGTCTAAAACACCGACATTGACTAATATTTATTCCATTACTTTTCCAAATAAAAGTGATTAGGTTCTACTACGGTTTTCCTTACTCATGATGTAATTGGTTAATTCTTATTTACAACTAGCTTTTCTAAATAAAGGATGCTTAGTGTTGTACATCAGTTTTTAATAAAGTTAATTTGCTTAATGATATTATAATTATCTTTTCAAATTTAATATGTTTAGTTGAACACGCAATATAAAGTTATTTGATTAGATTCTTTCACATGCTTTGTCTTTTAGTATTAATTGTTAATTTGATATAACCTGTACTTAAATATCTGCCAATAAAATATGGTTAAGTTTATCGTGTTTTCTTAATTAAACATAACCTGTTTTGAAGTATTCTTGCCACATTTCAAGTTAAAGCATATGAAGCACGTAGTCTCTTCTTATTTGATAATAATCTTTCGATAGCTTTGACCTTAGTTTCATTTTCAACATTCTTTCGTCATTGTGTAACCATAGAATTGATCCATATCCTTTAGTGCATTCTTTTTAAAGCTTTTCTTTTTTTGGTGTATTGTTCTTAGTTGTACTTGTTGCTTTGTATGTTGTGCCGATGATTGCTTCGAGTAGAAGAAGGGTCGTTGTTCGTTTGCTTTGAAGATAAAGAGTTTCAAGAGAGCAAGCAAGAAGAGTAGCTTTTCATTGGATAAAGGAAAGTGTCCCTAACCACCCTTCTACCTATGCTTTATTTACAAGAATACTTTGCATTAATTGGAACATGGAGTCGATGCGGGCGTTCGGGTAACCCGAAAAATTCGGGTCGGGTTATTTGGGTTTTAGAGAGTTCGGGTAATGAGATTTGTTACCCGAAAAGTCCCCTAAGAATATATTACCCGATAGTTCGGGTTCGGGTATACCCGATGTACCCGAAAATATATAAAGTATACTCAAACATCACAGAATTTTGCATACGAATTGACAGACTTAATAATAATAATTAAACAGCAAATGATAAGCAGAACACATTAACGTTGAATTCTGATAATTGCAAATGATAAAATAAGTACTGAACACCCATATACGGCTACACACACAGTCTTACTAAGTACTGATAAGATAAGAGCAAATCAAAAAAGTTGAATCCTGCTGCATGCTATCACACCAGTGCATCATGAAATTTTGATCCATCCAGGCATCAGCTTCACGCCACCACTGCAACTGCAACAGGCCAGGCATCCAACTCCACCCCGACTCCAGAGTTCCAGATCTCCAATTCTCCATACTGTGTAGTAATAATAATATGATGGTTAAAAATTTGAATCTGATCACAGATGCACAGGTACACAGCAACACATTTGAAGACTTGGTGTTGGACGTCGTGGTCTAAACATACCTTCAACTATTTGGCGTCGCCGTCGACGTGGTCTGAACACTACTTGGTGTTGGCTGCTCTTTCTTTTTTCCATTACCACCATATTCTTCAATCCACTCTGTCAATGCACAAGTACAGTGTCAATATGTAACTTTACATACAGAAAATTCACAATTGGAAGCAAGGATGGAAATATGGTACCTTGTTGTACTATTGCCAATTCTTCCGTAATCTCTCTTATGTCAACAGCAGGCCTTCGTAGCCAATCCTGCGTGCATACTAAAGCCTCCAACATGAACGGAGTAAGAGAGGTACGGAAGTCATCCAAAATACGGCCTCCTATACTAAAAGCCGACTCAGATGCAACTGTTGTAATGGGTATAGCGAGCACATCACGAGCCATGTGACCCAAGACTGGAAACCTTGATGAATTGACTTTCCACCAAGCAAGAATGTCAATTTTGGATTCTATGTCTTCTGTTTCTTCAGCAAGGTACTTCTCAAGTTCAGATTTGTTGGTGCTGGTAGAACAATTGTTTAACTTCATCTTCTTGGCAATTTTGTCTTTGAGCATTCCTCCAGCTACTCTCTTTGATTTATCAGCATCAACTACTGGAGTAGTTTCTTCACTTGGAGCATACATGTTCTTGTATTCTTCAAAAACTCTGTCACACAAGCATTGATTGCTTCCCAAACCAATTGACCTTTTTCCTCACCAAATATCTCCTCAACACTAATCTTTGTGTACAAAGATAGCTTGTACCTTGGATCAAGGAATGCAGCTACAAATATCAGTAAGTTGACATTCTCTTTATCCTTCTCCTTCTCCTTCCCCCTACCCCTGCTTCTCACTTTGTCCCTATCTTGCTCTTGATGCTGCCCTTTCTCACTATCCTTGTTATTAGTGTGCCAAAGTCCCCAATATTTATCAAATTTCTCCTTCATTCTTTTACCCATTGAAACTTGCAAACTATCTTCACTGTTCAGCCATTCTTGTATCAAAATACTGACTTCTCCAATCTCATGGAAGAATGTGTTACTAGTAACTTGGAGAGAAGAAGATATACGAACAGTAAGGTCATAGAAATGTTGTAGAAACTTTTCCATCTTCTTTGCATTGTCCCAATCATCTTCATCAGGATGCCCAAAACCATCTTTTTCTTCAGACAAGTCTTTAACATAATTGGGGTCATCTTCAGCTAACTTTAGAAACACTTTCTCATACACAATTGCAGCCTTCAACATCAAATAGGTGGAATTCCACCTTGTTGGACAATCCAATTTCAAAAACGCTTTGGTGTCCACTTTCTCGTCCTCAACAATTTCCTTAAACTTGACCAATCTGGAAGCCCCATTTTTGATGTATCTAACAGCAGCCCTCACACGCTTAACAGATATGTCCACTTCTTGCAAACCATCTCTTACAATAAGATTCGAAATGTGGGCTGCACACCTCATATGTATGAACTTGCCCTTGGCAATGTTGGTTTTCTGTAGCTGCTTCCTCAAGTAATCCACACCAGTGTCATTAGCACTTGCATTATCCACTGTTACAGTCATTACTTTATTCAAACCCCAATCAGCTAAGCATCCTGTCATGTTCTTCCCAATATCCTCTCCCTTGTGACCCTTCACCATGAAAAAGCTTATCACTTTCTTATGCAAATGCCAATACTCATCAATGAAACTTGTTGTAACAGTCATATACCCATCTTCAACTTGAGAAGTCCAAGCATCTGTTGTTAGACACACTCTCTGACAAGATTCTTTGAAGAACTTCTTCAGCTTGGCCTTCTCTTCAAAGTACTGACGCACAATGTCCCTTGTCCAAGTTCTTCTAGATGGAGGCTGGAAACGAGGACAGGCTTTGGACATAAATTTCCTAAAGCCAGGCTTCTCACCGAAACAAAAGGGCTGCTCATCTTCAATAACCATCTCAGCAAAGGCTTCTCTAAGTGCATCTTGATCAAACCTCCAAGTGGTAGGAGCTTCCCCATGACATGCTTGCAAGGTGCCCTGCTTCGGGTCCTTGTTGAAAAGATGAGGATTCTTCTTGCATACATTGAAGTGCTTCCTCAAAGCAGATGTTCCATGACTATTTGGGTCAGCCTTGATATCACGGTGGCAATATTTGCACTTTCCAGCCTTCAAAAATCCTTTGTCATCCTTGATCTTGATGAAATGTTGCCACATCTCAGATCTTGGTGCCAACTCCTTCCTCTTAGGTTTTTCAGTTTCCTTCTCCACATCAATGACAACCTTTTTGTTTGCAGTTCCCTCAGCCTCAGCTACAGCAGTGCCATGCTCCTGATCCTTAGCATCCACTGGCACTAGCACCATTGCCATGTCCTGTTGTTCTACCATCTGCCGAAATGAAAATTAAACATTGAAATTATAACCATCTTGTAGTAAAATAGGACTATACGTTGCAGCCATATATGCAGCAATTTCACATTCATATTCAGATCAAGAAAATGCACATTGACATTTAGAAATAGTAGGATGGGCACTCGGCTTCTAAAGTTGCAAATCAACTAAATATTTTAACTAGGTACTGCAGTAGCATAAAGCAATGGCACCACTTACAGAGGATTGAAAGAAGATGCTTACTACCCTGTACTAATTTCATGAATCTGAACTCTGAAGTCTGAAGAACAAAAACATAGATTCCAATAAAAAGTAGCAGATCCTACATCATGTTCAGTACTGTTGCTTTGGCTGATTATTTGCAAGTTGATCTTTGTATACTACACTGCCAAAATCTAGCAGCAAATGCACGGTTCTACAGTGCCTTCAAGAATTTTCACAGATCCAGTCATGTATTCTACACTGAACTACACCTATAGTACATACAGATCAAGGATTTTCACAAATCAAATAACAAGAACAAAAAGGCCACAGAGAGTCAGGGATTGGGGTTAGGGAATATGAACACTCACATTGCACGAGGAGCACGATTCTTCAGGTCCCCAGGCGCTGGAATCACTCTCCGACTCCCACTCCGACGGTGGCGGTGGCGAGCTCGGGAGACGAGAGAAGCGGGAGGAGAGGGCGGCACTGGAGATGGTGACTCTGTGTCGCGGTCGCGCTCGCGCTCCGCCGTCGCGGGAGGAGGGGGCGGCAGCCGTTGCGGGATGAGCATGGCCATGGCGTCCCGTCGGGCCTTTTGAAGGGGGGAGAGGGAGAGGGAGCGACAGTCAGAAGATGGAGCCGTCGGCCTCGGCCAGTCGGCCTAGGGGAGTGGAGCCGTCACCGGCGATGTAGCCAGTCAGGAGATGGGAATTGAAGATGGGGGATTGAATGAGGAAAGCAGAGAACGAGGAGTTTTGTTCTCAGTTCTCACGGAGGGCTCACGGGAAATTGGGGACGAGGAAGACGAGGCTCCTATTTCGGGTTCTTCGGGTACCGGACGTTGTAACCCGATTCACCCGAAACAAGATCGGGTTCTGAGAATGTCTATCCGAAATAGGCTTCGGGTTCTACGGGTTCGGGTTGTTTGGTTTCGGGTCCGGGGTTTTCGGGTTCGGGGATCGGGTTCCGGGTTTTGTGCCCGGACCTAACATGGAGAACCACCCAGGAAAATAGTGCAACCACAAGACTTATGGCTCTGTTTTGTCCAACTAATTAGAAACCTTAGTGTTTAGTATGCTTTACCTGAAAGGGGTTACGGGGTGCCGGTAGTTGGTGTATAGCCCGGCCCTCAGACTGATTTGCTCTACGGTAGCTTCGCAGTCTCAAGAGAGGTTTATGCATTGCGCTGTCATGTAACCAAGCGAGCAGCCTGCACTCGGGGATCTTTGTAAAGGCCTCGTAGTGTCCCTATGCAATCACACCTCAGTAGTGTGGTATGGTGCCTTGCAAGCATCACATGGTTGGGTCTAAAGTTCTTTGGGACTTTTACGCGACTTGTGGGTAAAGATGTACAACCTCTGTAGAGTGTAAAACTTATCGATTAGCCATGCTCACGGTCAAGAGCGGCCTGGACCCTCACATGATTAATAAACTTAAAGATGGACTTTAAATCGTTTCTGGTTAGTTCTTGTGGCCTTGATGAGTACCAACCATAAGTGTACTCATCCTTGCTTACTGCTGCTCAGAAGAAAAAGGTGTGAAGTTGTTGAAGATGGTGATGTTGCTAGGCGTACGTAGCCCCCAGTTGATTGCTTGTGGAGTTGGCGCCTCCGTTTCCAGGATTGAGTTGTATAACTTTGATAGATTTTGTATGTTTTGTTTATGTTGTTTACGTGATACTGTTACTGTTACTAACTTTTGTTTACTATATGTATGAAACTTGATCCTGGCATACATATAGGTGTGCACTTGGTTTGTTTTTCTAAAACCAGGTGTGACAAAAGCGCATGGACCTGATATATGGATTGAGCAAAGATATACAATGTGACCTAGGTAATAGCTCCCCTTGGGCATTGGAATTCCTAATTGTTACTTTAGATGAAAACTCACTACAATGCATACCATACGAAAATATCATAAGAATTGTCATAATGTTTATGATATTTTATAGGGGTTATATGGTTGAGGGATGAAAAAATGCTCGTTTGCAAGGCTAATTACAAAGCACCATAAATCATCCCAATAGCACATTGTGAAGAACACTGTTTTGTTGACATGACATCTAGCAATGCAAGAGTCAAAAAATTATGTAGGACTGTCATAAGTTTTTCTGCGAGCCTTTAAAACCAATGGTGGATCTTACCCATTTAATAATACAACGATTTTTAAAATATATATATTAAAAATTGTTATGAACTAATTTTGGACCCGTAAATACCATTCAACTACCATTTTCACAATCAATCAAGATGAATTTTAAATTCATAGAGTTTCTTAAGGTTCTATATGTCATCGTGTTTTGTAGGAAAAAAACATTCATATCATCAATAATGATTGCAAACATATAAGTTTTAACTTTACTTATATTGTCAAACATGTGATTTTCTTCATACATTTGTCACTGAGTTTATATTAATTTTTGTATTCTTGCAACTACCGGAATGGATGTATAATGATTTGTCTCGACATATTGTGTCATTGTTTTGGATCTTTGATCATTTGTATGTCATCTCTTGATGTCTGGATTTTTGAATCTAAAATGCTATATTTTAATCTATAAGTATGTTGAAAAAGAAGTATGAGTTCAAAAAAAAACAATGCAAAATTATCATCTATGTCCCTATAAAATAGATGATACAAATACTTTCTTTCAAAAATTTCAAATGTGCAGTGAAAATATCGCGATGTATACACTCTTAACATATCCATATATATAATGGACAAATATTGTGACACGTGTAAAGTCTCGAAGCTACGGATAAACATAAAGCTAAGTGGTGAGAATAGTATCTTGCCGCGCAATTGTGTACGCTCATAATCGGTTCCTTAATCACGCGAGAAGGACGTTTACCGGCCAGTTTATGGATGTATACTTTGACTGCGTGACCAATCCTTGTTGCGAATTATTGGCGAACATGAACCCGTGCTTAGTATTTCTGGAGGCATCTAGTGCTGTCTACGACCTCGTATTCTTTCCACTTCATGATGAAAGGCCTCTGGGTCAGCCGGGTCGCCGTCGTGTCCTGCACGCAGAGGATGATTCTTGTGAATCAATTTCTACTTAATTCCTAGCCATCGCGACGATCGACTTGGACGACGATTTACTCGTTATTGGTCCTTCAATTACAGTCCCGTCAAAATCAGATCGCCGTGCATCTTGACTATATATGTTGAGACTAGGTACGATGCACGAGTCAGTCAATGCGTTATTGTTGTGTGCTCAATGACAGGTAGGGCCTCCTGAAAAATGGAGAGGTCCATGGTCAAGTCAACCCAAAAGGACCATTGGTGGAGAATAGGCCTATAGGGCAAACTGCACTAGTGTAGTACTAGTGTACTAGAGCTCCATCGCCATGCATGGTGCTCACCTCGATTCCAATTTCAGCATACCACGAGTGCTTTAGAATGATCGTGCTCTTCCTCCTCGCCCTCCTCTCCGGCCGTTCCTGCTCGGCCGATGACGACGTGGACTTCATCTATCAAGGTTTCCAGCACCCGTCGGGCTCCGAACTGGCCCTGGAAGGCTCCGCCTCGGTGCTGCACGGCGGCGCGCTCCGGCTCACCAACGACAGCAACCGCCTCGTAGGCCACGCGTTCCGCGGCTCCCCCGTTCCCTTCATCGACGGCGGCGGCAGGAGGCTGGCGTCGTTCAGCACGGCGTTCGTCCTCGACATCGTGACCGTCGGGAGCGGCGGCGGCCACGGCCTGGCCTTCGTGGTCGCCCCCTCCACCACGCTCCCCGGGGCTTCCCCGGAGATCTACCTCGGCGTACTCGGTCCGGGGACTAACGGCAAGCCCAGCAACCACGTCTTCGCCGTGGAGTTCGACACCGTGCTGGACATGGAGATGAACGACATCAACGGCAACCACGTCGGCGTCGACGTCAACAGCCTCTTCTCCAACGTGTCAAAGCCGGCCGCCTACTACGCCGACGGCGACACCAAGAAGGTGCCCGTGACGCTGGAGAGCGCGCAGCCGATCCAAGCGTGGATCGACTACGACGGCGGCAGCGGCTTCCTCAACGTGACCGTCGCCCCGGTGTCCGTCGCGGCCCGGCCTCGCCGGCCGCTGATCTCCACCAAGCTCGATCTCCGGCCGGTCTTCAAGGACCACATGTACGTCGGCTTCTCGTCGTCGACGGGGAAGCTGGCGAGCGCGCACTACATCCTGGCGTGGAGCTTCCGGACAAACGGGCCCGCGCAATCGATCAATCTCCGGCGGCTGCCGAAAGTTCCGCGCCCGAGCTCAGGGATCTCCAAGCTCATCATCTTCAAGTTCGCTGCCGTGGCTTGCGCGGGGACGCTCGCACTGATCGCAGCGGCCATGGCGATCGTGCGCTGGGTGAGGAAGAGGGCAGCGCTCGCCGACAAGCTCGAGGACTGGGAGCTCCAGCACCCTCACAGGTTACCGTACAAGGAGCTCTACATGGCGACCAAGGGGTTCAAGCAAAGCGAGCTTCTTGGTGCCGGCGGCTTCGGCCAGGTGTACAAAGGGGTGCTCCGGCGGCGGCGCTCTGGCTCTACCGGCGGCGACGAGGTGGCGATTAAGCGGATCTCCGCCGGCACGAGGCAGGGGATGAGGGAGTTCGTCGCCGAGATCGCGAGCCTCGGGCGGATGCGACACCGCAACCTCGTCGAGCTCCGCGGGTGGTGCAAGCACGGCCAGGACCTGCTCCTCGTCTACGAGTTCATGCCCAACGGCAGCCTCGACGCGCGCCTCTTCGGCACCGGCGCCGGCACAGGCCAGGACCTGGACAAGGCGTCGTGTCCGCAGCCGCTGGCGTGGGCGCAGCGGTTCGCCGTCCTCGGCGGCGTAGCGCGCGGCTTGCTGTACCTCCACGAGGAGTGGGAGCACGTGGTGGTGCACCGCGACGTGAAGGCCAACAACGTGCTCCTCGGCGCCGACATGGGCGCCCGGCTCGGCGACTTCGGCCTCGCGCGGCTCTACGAGCACGGCGCGGACCCGGCGTCGACGCGCGTGGCGGGGACGCTCGGGTACATGGCCCCCGAGCTCACCGTCACCAGCCGCGCCACCACGGCCGCCGACGTGTTCTCCTTCGGCGCGCTGCTGCTCGAAGTCGCGTGCGGGCGCCGCCCAGTTGAACCGCCGCCGGCGGACGGCGGGGACGCGCCGGACGTAGTCCTGGTGCGGTGGGTCCGCGACTGCGGGCTCGCCGGCGACCTGCTGCGCGCCGTGGACCCGAGGCTGGAGGGTTGCTACGACGAGGCGGAGGCGATGCTGGTGCTGTGGCTTGGCCTGATGTGCAGCCAGGTTCGGCCGGAGGCGAGGCCCACCATGAGGCAGGTCTGCCGGTATCTCAGCGGCGAGGACGCGATTCGGGAGGATGCGGAGCTCGTTTTCTCCGGCGCCGACACGGCCGAGTACTTCGGATCGTCGGTCTCCGTGACGTGGTCCTCCTCCGGCGGCACGATGTCGGCCAGCTCGCTGCAAGGCGGGCGGTGAACTACTATAGAATGCTCAATGCTGCAAGGACGCGGACGCACACGTATCAAAGTTCTTAAAAGGTGCCCCCGTTTCCCCCTCCTCTCCGCGTTTCACGGGACACGCGTTCGTGCAGCGCGTGCTCGGCCGCCTCCGCTCGCGAGCACGCCCCCGCCTGGCAGTTTTGCAAAACCCCCCTCTGTTCTCTGAAAATTGCGAGAGCGCGAGGTCTCTTCCCCACCCCACTTCCCTTTCCCGAACCCTAACCTCACTCCTCCTCCTCCCCGTCGCCGCCGTCTATTCGGCGGTGCGCCCCCCCCCTCCCCGGCCGACTCTCCCTCCCCCCCCCTCTCCCTCGGCCTCGGTACGGCGGTCGGATGCGGCGCTCGGGGAGCGGCGGCGTCGCGCTCCACCTCGCCCCGCGCATCCACCCCAACCGCGCCGTCGCCACAAGCACCCGCGCAACCTCGCTCGCTCCGGCTCCGCCCCGTCGACCACGAGGCCGTCGCCCGAGAGTGCTCCCTCGCGCTCCGGGCCCGGCCCGCGCTCCTCCGCCGCGCTCGCGCGCTCGAGGCGCTCGGCCTCCACGAGCTCAACCTCTCCGACGTCACTGCACGGGGTGCGGCGCACGTTCACGAACTGCTCCGCGGTGTGCGCCATCCTGCAGGGGTTCCGCGTCGCCGTCGACGAGTGGGACGTGTCCATGGACCCTACCTTCCGAGGGGAGCTTACTCAAATCTCTAGGTTTGTATTATGTTCACCATATGGGGGATTATCTCATTTTCTTCACATTCCTTTGCCATGCAGTTTTGTTTTATTTTGCCCCTACCATCCTTTTTTTCTCCAATCGTACTTGTGCAATTCAAGTTGTAGTCCTGCTGAAAACACTATAGGCTAACATTTTACTGCATTTACACTGTAGTTATGCTCTTCAGTGGCTTGCATCTGTCACAGCCTGAAATTTCCAATTTCAGGATGTGACTAGAAATAATAATTAAATAACAATTTTCTCATAATTTTAAATTTTTTCCAACATTTATTTTCTTTACAGGGAATATAGTATAGGAAAAAACCATTGTTTGATTTTCTAAATTAAATAAAAAGTTGTGAGTGTTGCATTCATGTCGATGCATCTAGTGGTTTTTGAGTGAAAAAGGTTTCAAAAATGCGTGTAGGAGCTGTCCAAACTCTCCTGAGAATTTTCCGGATTTTTCTGAAATTTATTCTCATTTTCCTTGAGCTATTTCTATTTATTAGAAGGCTCTAAAATTTTTTTCATGAGCTCCAAATGCTTTATTTGGATTGTTCATGTCTTAATCTGTCTCTAGGAATTTTCTTAGAAATTTTGTGATTTTCTGAGTATTTTTGGTGCCTTGCAAACATTTACTAGACTTTACGGTAATTGTTTTTGCACTGGAAATGATTTCAGAAAAAAAAGAAACCTATCCTTTTCTACCTGGGCCGAGCCCGTGGGCTCGACCCGCACCCCGCCCGCCCGCCCGCGCCGGCCCGGGGCCGCTTGGCCCATCCGGGCCGGGCCGCCACGCCGGCCGGAGAACGGGCCGGCACGCCGCCGCCGCCGCCCCCGGCCCCGCGCGCGCGCGCGGCCCCATAAAAAGGGGAGGCCGGCCCCCGCGCGCCCGCGAGCCCTAGCGCCCCCTGCGCGTCGCCGCCGCCGCCCCCGCGCCGCCGCCGCCGCGCCGCCTCGCGCCGAAGCCGAGCGCCGCCCCGCACCGAACCGCGAGCTCGGGGTTGACTCGCGATTCCCGCCGCATCTCCTCGTCTTTTGCGTCGGTGAGCGTCCCTACGAACTCCCCTCTTTCTCCTCTCTCGATTCCACATCTCAATCGAACCCTTAACGCCCCTAGCGCCGGCGAGCGCGCGCCACCGCAGCCGCCGCCGCCCCCGTTGCGCCCGTGCGACCTGTCCTGAGGAAGGAGATGAGGTTATGACCGTTTTGCACTTAGACCCCTGGAGAACCCTGTAATGATTAGCATATCTTTTGTGTCTTGCAATCTTTGCTCCTAGTCCCCTAGATCTATTAGGTGCTTTCGACCAGATCCACCCAAAGCTCTTTTACAGATCTAACCCTGAGTTTTGCCAGTTTCGCGAGCACTGTTCACCGTGTCTCGGGAATCTTTTCAGCTACTCCCTGAATTCTATAGTTAATCGCGACTAGGTCCCTGTAATCTTGTTTTGCTCCTAGAATTTTCGTTTTAGCTCCAATTTAATCCGTTCAAGTTGCGTTAGGTCCATAATAATGTAAAGCACGCGTTAGTGGTGTGTTTTCACCATGTTTTGTTTTTGAAAATAAAATTAATATTAATTTTGATTAATGTCTAGTTATGCATGTCTTTTCCAAATAAAAACTATATAGATCTATATATCGTTTTTCATAAGCAAAATTTAATTTGATTAATGTTTCTATCACATTTTTTTGTACATAAAAGTTAATTAGATCTTTATCTCGGTTTTCGTAAACCAAATGTTAATTTGTTTAATTGTTAATTAATCTTTTCTAATTAAAATTTGATTAGGCTTTTACATCGGCTTTTATAATAAATATTAATTTGATTAATGTCAATACCATAATGTTTTTAATAATAATATGATCTACTCGAATTACAAAGTTTTGTTTAGATTTTTCATACAGTTTAGTTTTTTTCCTAAATTAAATGTTTAATCGGTTTAATCAATAATGAATCTTTATTAATAAAACTTGACTAGTTCTTTACACCGGTTTCGTAAATAAAATTTAATATTGCATTAATGTCAACACAAGGTATTTTATTTCTAAAATATTCTTTATATTAGTTTTGTTAATTAAAATGAACCTAGCTCATAGCCTTGTTCTCTCATTTATGCAAAACGTTCGTTAGATGTTCTTTTCTCAGCTCAACCTCAGTGTGATCTTTCCGGTCCTTGCTCAATCTTCCGCAACCATCTCTTTAAAGCAACCCAAGCTTTTCTTCCTCTAAGCACGGTTTATGTGCTTTAGTGATCCATCTAATCGAGCCTATCCTTTAGTGCGTTCTTTTAAAGTTTTCTTTTGATTGGTGTTTTGTTCTTAGTATGTCTGTTTGTTTGTCTGCTTTGTATGTTTGCGCCCGATGATTGATGCGCTTAGAGTGAATGTCGTTCGAGAAGTTTGGAAGAGCTTGAAATTGAAGATTCTGAGCAACGACGTTACTTTGGTTAAAGGCAAGTGTGTTCTTGATCTTTTGTCCTAAGAATTATATTTAATCACTCATTGCTTTGCTTGCATTAATTTTGATGGGTTCCTATTAAGTTTTATCCTAGTCTTTGATTGTCATTCCTTGTTAACCTGGGTTTACATTTATGTTGGGTAGCTATGCTTAGTTGCTATACCTGGGTTATGGTGGTTTTAATGAACAATAATGATGAATCATGCTATACCTTTATGTTATATCTTTGGATGTTAATACAAGAACATATCACTAATCGGAACATGGAGCGACCACCCAGGACAACAGTGCAACCACAAGGACTATATGGCTCTGGTCTTGGCCGATTAATTAGGGAAGTCTTTGTGTGGTTATTACTCGCATAGTAGGTTGGGGACGGAGGAATGCTTTTATGGCTCTTCTATTCCGGAGTGGTATTGGAACGGAAGACTCTATAGCTGACCGTCCGTGAATAGAAATGAGGTACGAAAGATAGCCTCTATGACATACTACTATGGACTAATATGCACGGGAGGACTCTTTGTGAAGGCCTCGTAGCGTCCCTATGCAGCCACACCTCGGTAGTGTGGTATTGTGCCTACTTTTGCACAGCGTGGTTGGGTGCAAAGCTCTTTGGAGTTTTTACGTGACTTGTGGGTAAAGATGTACAACCTCAGCAGAGTGTAAAACCAATCGATTGGCCGTGCTCACGGTCAAGAGCGGCCTGGACCCTCACATGATAATCAAACTTGAAGATGGACTTAAATCGTTTTCTCTGGTTATGTTAGCCATATGCTTATGGCGTATCTCTTACCTTATGCTTAATGTGGGTTGGTATATACTTAGACTTATTAGTAATCAGGTGCTAATAAAATTTGACCAACTAAAATTGCTTAAATGCTTTGAGCCAGTCCACTATAAAGCCTTTGCATTCATTCTTTTTCCCACACTTGCTGAGTACGACAAGTGGTCACCCTTGCTATAAACAATGTTGCTCAGAAAGAGGAAGCTGCTATGAAGATGTGCTGGTGCTAGGCGTACGCAACCCTCAGTCGACTGCCTGTGATGTTTCGAGCCTTCGTTTCTAGGATTTAAGTGTAATCTCTGATAATCTTTCTTTTTCTTACGTGATACTGTTTTTGTATTCACTTATATGTCACTATATGCATGAAACTTGATCCTGGCATGCATATAGGTATGCACTTGGTTTCCTTCGGAAAATCAGGTGTGACAGAGTGGTATCAGAGCTGTATCGACTGTAGGACGTAAGCCTAGATAGCAACGGATGTTTCCTAAGGTCTCTTTTGATCTAAAGACCATTCTTATCTTATCCTTGACCTCTCTGATTAATCATCTCACATCTTAACCATCTTCTTCTCTCTGTACCATGAATTCTTGTATATTTATTGTCACCCTCCTTGAACATTTCTTCGATCTCGCCTATCCATTCTCTCAAGCAATAACACCCCCTTGATTCATTGGTAGAACCGTTACCCTTAACATTCCATCTATTCGCGCAACTCTCTGACACATCAGCGCTGTTTTAATTCTTTCTCGAGCTACAGAACTTCGATTGACATGAAACTAGTTGGTTTAGTTCCTAAATTTCATAAGTGAATTTCTATCAAAAATTCAGCCCTATCCAGTATATGTTCCAGGAGCTATGCCCGAAACATTGGAATCTGTAAACTCTGCTGACCTAGTTATCTTCAATATTCTATATCTCGGGCTATAGACCTCCGATTGTGGTAAATCCAATTGTAGTAGTTCAGGAATTTCATCAGCTTCACTCTGTCCAAAATTCATCAGTATTCTTTTTGTATCCAGGGAGATACATACGAATTAGTGGAGCATTCAGAATCTGCCAACACTGCTGACATAGCCATTTTGTCTAATCCATATCTCGAGTTCTAAACCTCTGATTGAGGTGATTCCAGTTGGGATGAACTCATAATTTCGTCCTCCTTGATCTGGGAAAAATCCATTATTTATGGATATCCTTGCTGGGAGCTACATCTGATCTATTAGGAGGATACCCCCTGACTTTATTAACAACGTGTAGTATCGTTCCCTTAACCATGCCTTGATTGGTGGAATTCAGTGTTTGCATGATGATGCTTGGTTTTATGATATTTCTTGTGTTGGTTCTTTGAAGTGAGTGTTGGTGTATTGTGGGTCTTACATCCGTAATAACATCAGTTGCTTAGTTGGGTTCTTCTTTTGTACCTCCCACCTCCTTGTTCTCCCCCACTCGTTTTGCACTACTCTTGTTCCCTTCTGATCATATCTTTATCTACCAACCAGATGGAAAACCCAGAAGGAGGTAACCAAGGAGAAAGCTATGAGAACAGTGGTGACTATGGATACAATCAAGATGGGTTATCATATCCACCCTCAGACGATAAGTATGCAGAGTTCATGAGGACTGAGCCTCCAATGTTCTCTAGTACCACATATCCCTTAGAAGCTGAAGACCGGATCAAGACAATTGAAGAGAAGCTAAATATGGTACAATGCAATGATGGAGAGAAAGCTTTGTATGCATCTTGGCAACTTATAGGAGCAGCTTCAGAGTGGTGGAATTCTTACATCAATGGACATCTGCAACCTAAGAGTATTGTGTGGAAGGAATTCAAAGACAACTTTATCTTACACCATACTCCTGTGAGTGCGATGAAGCTCAAGAGGAAGGAGTTCCTTAACTTAAAGCAGGGACAGATGACGGTAACTAAGTACTGGGACAAGTTTATTCAGTTATCTCTGTATGCCCCAAGATCGGCTGAAAGTGATAAGAAGAAACGAGAGCATTTCATCAAAGGGTTGAATGAAGATATTCAAAGTATACTAAGCTTACATGATTATTCCAGTCTACAAGATTTAATCAACAAAGCCATTGGGCTAGAAAGCAAGCTACAGGAGATCATGAGTAAGAAGAGAAAGAGGGAATATCCAGGGGAAGCCAATAACAATTTTCACCTACATCATATATCTCAAGCCCAAGGTTTTTTTGAAGATCACAATGAAGATGCATATCTAGAATGTCCTCATGGTGTCACAATACCAGTGATTTATGAGACACCATAGAATCGTCGGAATATTAGGGAAAGTAAAGCTTGTTTTTATTGCAAAGCTGGTGGACACTTTATCAACAGATGCCCGAACAAATTTCTAGATCGTCATTTTAAGAAGGAATGGCGACAACGACACAAGCAAGACAAGACCCCTGATATTTAAGGATATTGGTATAAGTTAGGCTTGGAAAGTTTTTCTGTAATATGAAAGGAAGAATATTGCTAAAGGGTATGAAAAGAGTTTGAAATAAACCCTTGTCTCTTGCTAGCTTTTTTCAAATCTCGGGACGAGATTCCTTTTAAGGGGGTAGATTTGTCGCACCCTGACATTTCCAATTTCAGGATGTGAATAGAAAGAATAATTAAATAACGATTTTCTCATAATTTTAAAATTTTTCCAACACTTATTTTCTTTACAGGGAATATAGTATAGGAAAAATCCATTGTTTGATTTTCTAAATTAAATAAAAAGTTGTGAGTGTTGCATTCATGCTGATGCATCTAGTAGTTTTTGAGTGCAAAAAGGTTTCAAAAATGCGTGTAGGAGCTGTCCAAACCCTCCTGAGAATTTTCCGGATTTTTCTGAAATTTATTCTCATTTTCCTTGAGCTATTTCTATTTATTAGAAGGCTCTAAAATTTTTTTCATGAGCTCCAAATGCTTTATTTGGATTGTTCATGTCTTAATCTGTCTCTAGGAATTTTCTTAGAAATTTTGTGATTTTCTGAGTATTTTTGGTGCCTTGCAAACATTTACTAGACTTTACGGTAATTGTTTTTGCACTGGAAATGATTTCAGAAAAAAAAGAAACCTATCCTTTTCTACCTGGGCCGAGCCCGTGGGCTCGACCCGCACCTGCCCAGCCCGCCCGCGCCGGCCCAGCGCTTGGCCCATCCGGGCCCGCCGCCACGCCCGGCCGGCAGAACGGGCCGGCACGCCGCCCCCGGCCCGGCGCCCGCGCGCGGCCCCATAAAAAGGGGGAGGCCGGCCCCGCGCGCCCGCGAGCCCTAGCGCCCCCTCTTTGCGTCGCCGCCGCCGCGCGCGCTCGCGCGGAAGCCGGAGCGCCGCCCTGCACCGAACGCGAGCTCGGGGTTGACCTGCGATTCCGGCCGCATCTCCTCGTCTTTTGCGCCGGTGAGCGTCCCTACGAACTCCCCTCTTTCTCCTCTCTCGATTCCACATCTCAATCGAACCCTTAACGCCCCTAGCGCCGGCAGCAGCGCCACCAGAGCCGCCGCTGCCCCTGTTGCGCCTGTGCGACCTGTCCTGAGGAAGGAGATGAGGTTATGACCGTTTTGCACTTAGACCCCTGGAGAACCCTGTAATGATTAGCATATCTTTTGTGTCTTGCAATCTTTGCTCCTAGTCCCCTAGATCTATTAGATGCTTTCGACCAGATCCACCAAAGCTCTTTTACAGATCTAACCCTGAGTTTTGCCAGTTTCGCGAGCACTATTCACCGTGTCTCGGGAATCTTTTTAGCTACTCCCTGAAATCTATAGTTAATCGCGACTAGGTCCCTGTAATCTTGTTTTGCTCCTAGAATTTTCGTTTTAGCTCCAATTTAATCCGTTCAAGTTGTGTTAGGTCCATAATAATGTAAAGCACGCGTTAGTGGTGTGTTTTCACCATGTTTTGTTTCTGAAAATAAAATTAATATTAATTTTGATTAATGTCTAGTTATGCATGTCTTTTCCAAATAAAAGCTATATAGATCTATATGTCGTTTTTCATAAGCAAAATTTAATTTGATTAATGTTTCTATCACATTTTTTTTGTACATAAAAGTTAATTGGATCTTTATCTCGGTTTTCGTAAACCAAATGTTAATTTGTTTAATTGTTAATTAATATTTTCTAATTAAAATTTGATTAGGCTTTTACATCGGCTTTTATAATAAGTATTAATTTGATTAATGTCAATACCATAATGTTTTTAATAACATTATGATCTACTCGAATTACAAAGTTTCGTTTAGATTTTTCATATAGTTTAGTTTTTTTTCTAAATTAAATGTTTAATCGGTTTAATCAATAATGAATCTTTATTAATAAAACTTGACTAGTTCTTTACACCGGTTTCGTAAATAAAATTTAATATTGCATTAATGTCAACACAAGGTATTTTATTTCTAAAATATCCTTTATATTTGTTTTGTTAATTAAAATGAACCTAGCTCATAGCCTTGTTCTCTCATTTATGCAAAACGTTCGTTAGACATTCTTTTCTCAGCTCAACCTCAGTGTGATCTTTCCGGTCCTTGCTCAATCTTCCGCAACCATCTCTTTAAAGCAAGCCTAGCTTTTCTTCCTCCAAGCACGGTTTATGTGCTTTAGTGATCCATCTATTCGAGCCTATCCTTTAGTGCGTTCTTTTAAAGTTTTCTTTTGATTGGTGTTTTGTTCTTAGTATGTCTGTTTGTTTGTATGCTTTGTATGTTTGCGCCCGATGATTGATGCACTTAGAGTGAACGCCGTTCGAGAAGTTTGGAAGAGCTTGAAGTTGAAGATTCTGAGCAACGATGTTACTTTGGTTAAAGGCAAGTGTGTCCTTGATCTTTTGTCCTAAGAATTATATTTAATCACTAATTGCTTTGCTTGCATTAATTTTGATGGGTTCCTATT
Source organism: Cenchrus americanus (assembly GCA_947561735.1). Taxonomy (NCBI): domain Eukaryota; kingdom Viridiplantae; phylum Streptophyta; class Magnoliopsida; order Poales; family Poaceae; genus Cenchrus; species Cenchrus americanus. The sequence goes on along the minus strand of OX387242.1, from coordinate 36,230,902 downwards.
AAGGTTTATCCTAGTCTTTGATTGTCATTCCTTGTTAACCTGGGTTTACATTTATGTTGGGTAGCTATGCTTAGTTGCTATACATGGGTTATGGTGGTTTTAATGAACAATAATGATGAATCATGCTATACCTTTATGTTATATCTTTGGATGTTAATACAAGACCATATGATTAATCGGAACATGGAGCGACCACCCAGGACAACAGTGCAACCACAAGGACTATATGGCTCTGGTCTTGGCCGATTAATTAGGGAAGTCTTTGTGTGGTTATTACTCGCATAGTAGGTTGGGGACGGAGGAATGCTTTTATGGCTCTTCTATTCGGAGTGGTATTGGAACGGAAGACTCTATGGTCGACCGTCCGTGAATAGAAATGAGGTACGAAAGATAGCCTCTATGACATACTACTATGGACTAATATGCATGGGAGGACTCTTTGTAAAGGCCTCGTAGCGTCCCTATGCGGCCACACCTCTCGTAGTGTGGTATTGTGCCTACTTTTGCACGGCGTGGTTGGGTGCAAAGCTCTTCGGAGTTTTTACGTGACTTGTGGGTAAAGATGTACAACCCCCTGCAGAGTGTAAAACCAATCGATGGCCGTGCTCACGGTCAAGAGCGGCCGGACCCTCACATGATAATCAAACTTGAAGATGGACTTAAATCGTTCTCTCTGGTTATGTTAGCCATATGCTTATGGCGTAGCTCTTACCTTATGCTTAATGTGGGTTGGTATATACTTAGACTTTATTAGTAATCGAGGTGCTAATAAAATTTGACCAATTAAAATTGCTTAAATGCTTTGAGCCGATCCACTATAAAGCCTTTGCATTCATTCTTTTTCCCACACTTGCCGAGTACGACAAGTGCTCACCCTTGCTATAAACAATGTTGCTCGTAAAGAGGAAGTCGCTATGAAGATGTGTTGGTGCTAGGCGTACGCAACCCCCGGTCGACCGCCCGTGATGTTTGGAGCCTTCGTTTCCAGGATTTAAGCGTAAATCTCTGATAATCTTTCTTTTTCTTACGTGATACTGTTTCTGTATTCACTTATATGTCACTATATGCATGAAACTTGATCCTGGCATGCATATAGGTATGCACTTGGTTTCCTTCGGAAAATCAGGTGTGACACTATGGGGACTGGTTTCCCTTCCGTTTCTATAATTCTACCGGGATTTGTGGGTCAACAATGTGATGGCAATTCGGAAATGGGACCAATGACCTGGTATGCAGTAGTTAAATTTTTGTAAATCTTATGGAAAATCTATGCCTTAACTCTTCTGATTGATAATTGTAATCTGTATGCCTCCTTTGAAATTTGCAACTATTTACCTTAACAGCTTGTGTTTAGTGGTGCACTCAACCTTAATTCTTCTGATTTATAGTTTTAATCTGTGTACTTCCTTTTGAAATTTGATTTCTTTTCTTAACAGCTTGAATTATCAATCAATTGTTGTTGGTATTTTGTTTAGTGGTGCAATAAACTGGAAGAAAACTTAAGCTGTCAGTTTGATAGCCAAATTAACTCCAAGTGGCGGCTCATTTCAATCTGGCTTGTTTTGATCTGACACTTCACAGATAACCAACACTACTATTAAAATGTGGCATCGATAAAAACTGGATTGTGCTCTCCTATTTTGCATCTGATCCCTACTTTTTATTTATTTTAATGAAAGTAGGTTGCCGGTATCGACGGGTGCTACCGGGGTTCGGGAAGGAACGAGCCGTCCACCTAATGTTTGCGTAATTGTCTCCCACTTGCATCTTCATTATCTTTGCCAAGGTAAATTCAAACTTCATCAGTCATCATGCCTTGGCTTACATATTTAGATATCATACTCTCATTTCTTGGTACGTATTCGTATTTATGACAGGATGTATTATGCAGCTAAAGTTTATCCTCTGAAATCTTAACATAATACTGCTAAGGATCCATGTTCCTTCATTAGGTTAATGTTAAACATTTAAGTTTACCTCCGTGTAATTTAAATATATTAAAAAAACTATCGACATACAGATTGTTAAATCACCTTAGTCTCAGAGCTCATATTTTCTAATTTGGCTGTTTTGTTCAATAGCTACTGATAATAATACTCGAAGATTCTATTTTTTTATCCCGCCACTCGCGTATGTTATGGTTGTGTTTCTCCATTTATGCATTTCCTTCTAATTACATTACAACATGCTTGCTAAAATGTGTTGTATCTTTTCTGTTCTTAATGATGTGAGTCAGCAAAACAAGAATGAATGCCTATTAACTGAAGTTCATTTCTTTTTCATTCAGAGACCATGGTGCAACTAATGATCCTATTTCATTGACTTCCCAAGAAATACCAGGTCCAACGAACTAATGTTTTTTCTGTTTTCTTTTCTTTTGTGTTCAAATGGCTATTCTTCTGATATTATTCCCCCCTTTTTTGCCTGCAGAGGCTTTTAGTCATGAACCTGTTCATCATCGAAACAGAACTCGCAGGCAAGTTCAAAAACTTTGGAATTTATTAGGTCTATGACCCATGTGCTAACACAAGTGCAAAGACTGACATGACTTACAATTTGCCAGATACTCGGAGATGAGCTTTGCCTTGTGAAAAGTTGACAGTTAAAGTGGATTCACCAAACCAGCCTTTTGTATGTAGAATTTGCATGATTAATTACCATTTTGCTGGACAACTCAGATCTTTCTTAAGACCAACTCCCCAGATTCTTATAGAACTACAGATTTTTTTCTCTTTTGCTTTTTTCACTAGGTGCCAGCTAGCCAGGTACGCACACGTGTTTTCTGCTCATGAGTTGCATCCCATATTGTTCTTTGCATTTCTGTTAAAATGTGTACAAGTGAAGTGTTTGTGGTCGTGCTCGTTCTCTACTTTGGAGGCTGTGGAATTGACAATAAGTTAAAGTTAGTAGTTGAAAGATCGCTATTTAGAAATTGCCTTTTCTGAAGTTGAGAATGTGGTTTAGTCTAGGAATTTTAGCAGGTCTATGTGAACAGTCTCAGAATATGGTTTTATTTTATTTTATTTTATTTTATTTTATTTGGAAAAGATGGAAGCTTGTTACGCACATATTTTGGTGTCTTTTATTTCTTGGTTCTGTTGGGCCATCACATATATAGGTCCCAAACGGGCTTCGGTTAAATTTTCGCTAGAAAAGCAAACTACTACTGTCGATACATTCTGAAAATATATGCATTTGGATCCTTCCAGTCATAGAGAACGTTGCATCATTTGCAGGTTTGACTAACTGCTGCATGAATTGGGACCATTCTATGGGTTTGCAGTACCCCTGCTGTTAGGTGAGAACTCTCGTGATATCCAAGACGCCATGAGAAGAACCTGAGGTGACGGTTACTGACGGTGGCTCCTGCTCAGCTCCGCCTCTGCTTTTCTGCTGAGTTGCTCGCCTTTTGAAGAACTTGTGCTATGCACGCATGTCACTAAGAACTTGGTATAACTTGCCAGTAAGGCATGCAAGATAGACTTCCATAGTGCCATTCAGTATGGTCCTTGCCACGTTAGTACTTGTCGGCTTGTTTGCCCCTTCTATGTTCAGTTACGGCGTGCGAACTGCTGGAACTGGGAAGTTGCTCAGGTGAGAGCCTGGTGTCGAATTCATGCAACTTGCTGCCCCTGCGAAGAGCAGAAATTAACCTGTGATAGTGCTCGGTTTACTTGTATGTATGGTTGGCATAAATGAAGAAACTGCTATTCAAGTCCCGTGAATCTTGGTTTCGAAGTCCATGGATCGATCTTCCTTGAGTGGGAGTAGGAAGCGAGTGTTGGTCGCGCCCACTCCAGGTCCCCTTGATCGTACTATTACTCTTTTTTGGTCTGGCATTACTAAACATGATAGCATCGAATCTGTTGGCTATTTGGTTAGTAAATTGTTTTCTTTGGCACCCTTTAGTGTAGGTTCCGGAATTCAAAATGGATGCTCCCGATGATTCCGCAACGAAAACACGAAGAGTACTAGACAACATGTTAGCCTCACTGATAGTTTTTTTCTACACCCATCCCCTATCCTATTGAGCAAGTGACAGTCCAACTATTGTTTAATTAATCAAATTAGTTGGCCACATGATTTGTAATCTGGATGATTAACATGTAGTACTTAAATTGTTGACTAATATTACCATTTTGATTGATGGTATGTGCATTCATCTATTGTTTGAAGAAATTATCCTATCATGAGTTTAGCTAAAGGAAAATAAAATCTATGCCTTTTATTCTCAAAAGGTATATATAGGGTAGACTGAGTTTTGTTTATTTAGCTAAAGAAAAATAAAATCTATGTAATCTGGATGTTGTCCTGATGTTGGCCAAATCAGCACCTTTTATGTGAACATATGCAGTTATTTTTTATTAGCTTTTCTTTGTTGAGATATTGGTAGGGCGCACATTGCGCGCCCAACCGTTCTAGTCTATCTGTAAAAATAGATAGATGTTGTGGTAGACAGGTGTACTTTATACAAAGTTTTGAATTCGTGACAACGGCTTTTAAACCCATTTATGGGGTTCTATTTCCTTGTCAAATGCCTGAAATTAAGTATCCTTCAATACTTTCTAATGACCCGGATTACTTTGATGGATCAGTGCCACAATTTTTCCTTTCTTCTGCTCATTCTCATTCCAACATGAACATGGGTCATATTCTAATTGTTTTTACGTTGTTCTTTTGCATTCGGCCCATCTTCGGGCCTTGTTTCCTTATATGGCCGGCCTGCCGACAACCCTTGTCAGGTTTGCAAAACAGGATCAGTCGCGAACGAATTTGTTTTGAATGAACTTTTTATGGATGATTTTTTATGAAGCTAGAACATATTTCACCCATAAAATATATGAACAAAACGAATAATTGGATGATTATTGGAAAAAAGATTGAACATGGTAAACAAATATTTCAACAACTGAGTAATCTAAATTCGCAAAAAAACAACTCAGTAATCTAGTATAAAAAGTAAAAGACTCACAAATAAAATCATTTTTCATGAAATTTTGCCTAGAATAATGAACAAATTATTCTTCCGTGCAACCAATTTAGTACACAAAGTGTATAAATAATTAACATCATGAACAAATTATCATACAGGACAAACAAACATCACAAAAAATTATTTTACAACACTAACAAATCAATCTGTAAACAACGAAATTGATCCATTTGTGAACAAATTACATGGAGAACAAGCAGGTCCACATCAGGAACAAATTAATCCCATTGTGCACCAAATATGTACACATGGTGAAACAGAGAAAAAAATTTAATAATAAAAGAAAAAATGAGCAAAGCAAAATGAAAGAATATAAAATAAAATAAAATAAAATAAACAAAGAAGTTAATAATATCAAAATGAATAAAAGAGGAAGAAAGAATGGACCATAGTTATAGAAAACAGGAAAACTTCATTTTACACCCTCACCTATTTATTTTGTCAACACCTAGGTAAAATTCAAACTCACTTTACTCCACTAAAATATTATGTTTTGTCTGATCTATTCCCTATGTATATTTGTCTTTTTTGTGTCCTCACATAGAAGCTGAGTTTTAATTCCAAGATTTTACCAGTTAAGTTAACATGATGCCCTACGTTAGAAATATATATTAGCAATCTTTCATGATTACTTTTCATACAATTTTGTATATATAAGGTCAACTCATGTTAATTTTTTCCTGACCTAAGAAAATAACCAAGAAAAAAAATCTTAGTACACCCTCCTTGCCAAATTACTATTCAATTTTACTATTCTAGGTGCATAGCATTTGCTATAAAATATATATTTAGGTGCATGGCAATAGCTATGCATCTAGAAAAGTCAAAATGAATAGTATTACTTTTTTAAAAAATAAGGTATCATATTTTTTACCTCTTACAAATTTGAACTAAAAATTCAACTCATACATGGAGCAACAAAAATATATATCTAAAAAAATAGACCAAATGAAATAGTTCATAGAAGTAAAAGTTTTTGGTTAACCAGATAAAATGGAAAGGTGAGAGGAGTAAAATAGACCTTTTCCTAGAAAGCATCACCTTAAATTTATTTGGAATTCATAATAGCCTCAAATCCTATGGTGGTGTAGTGGTTCTGAAATGTTGTTATAAACAGGATGTTTTTTGTTTGATTCCTTTAAAATGTGCTATTTTTTTGCTTCAATATGTTATTTGAAACAAAACTATAGAGGGGTACCCCACAACGCAAATTTCAAAGAAATGATGTCGCACTCAGGATTTGAATTTTGGGTGTGACTCCCCCAGCCGGTGGTTTACCACTGTAACTTTGAGCCCCTTGACTTTGCCTCAATATTATACAATACACATAAATAAAATATCAATATAAGCCATGCTAAAGGCTAATAAATTGGTCGAATTTAAGACTAAGTAGGCCGAAACACACATAGACCAAATCAATCAGAAAGAAACAACCAAAATGCTATTTTGGCAGAAATAGACCTCATAATAACATTTCTAACGTTCATGAACATTTGTTAACATCCGTCAACATTCTTTTAAAAAAATCTCATTAAGTTGTTTCCAACATTTTTTTATATTGACCAATATCTCTTATATATACCGATATTACTCTTTACCTATTTATGTTCATCAATTAATATTAATGCTCAATAATTTTTAACGTGCACCACTTTTTTTTTGCACGGGCCAACACTATTTGGCATTGACCAACTTTTCTACATAAAAATGTTTGAGATAGTCCATCTATAATATTGAGAGAGTTCGTTCGTTATGGGCTAGTTATTGAACTAGCGTTAGATTATATATTTAATTATTTATCTTTCGGCAGATAGATATACCCGTGTTCTTTTGGTCAAATTTCACTCTAATCAATTATTCACTCCAATGCACTATTATTCCATCAAGCCTCGACACGGCTGCTAGATCTGACTTAGAGGAGGAGGCCGCCGCCGATGAGGAAGATCGCCGGAAGGAGGAAGCCGCCACCAGCCCGCGTCGTGCCTCCTCACCCGACCTTGACACCACCGCCATGCTCCCTCCGGAGGGGTAAGGAGGAGGGACGAGGGAGGGACAAAGGTGCGCTACGCTGCCATGCGCTGCCCGCGCCTCCTCAGGCCGCGCCGGCAGCGAGGGAAGCTGCGGGCACTGAATGCGGGATCTCATGCACAGCTGGAGGCAGGCATGGGACCAGAGAAGAAGGTCATTGTTTTTTTTTTCTTTATTAAGATCCAGAGAAGAAGGTTATTGACTTGCGTATCTATGTGGAGCGAGAACAACCATATCAGCCTGTTCTAACAGGCATGTTTTGAGGCCTAGACGTGCAACAGCGTGTGCAATGGGCCACCGGCGACCTGCAACCGTTTCTTTGAAAATTTTGCATAAATCATTTTGAATTGTGTAGGTACCTAAAGTGAGTTTTCCTTTAGAAATATCAAGATCAGCCTCTTTGTGTTAACCAGGTAAATTCTTTTCGAATTTGCTTTTTGTCTATTAATTATTGTGTGAAGGTTGTAGATATCTTTACTTTCCATCGGCAAGTGAAGTTACGTATTGTACAACATTTGTGTCCAACATCACATTGCCACAAAATCATGAATACCACTTTCACAATTTCTATTAATAATATTATTATCACCTTTTGAGTAAAATATAGTTTATTGTAAAAAAGTGCTTAAATCTTAACTTTTTGTTAAGTGTATCAAATAATCATTAAAAATTCTCAAAATTTCACTTTGTCTAGTAGTGCATAAAATGATCATAAAAAAATTATCAACATATACTGCAGCAACGCACGGGGAATTCAGCTAGTAACATATAAAAAGAAGGTATGATTCAATTCTAAGCTAAACCCATTCATCTGATCATCCGCTTCGACCTCTACGTCACGGTCAGCTGAGTGAGTTGCATCTCCCGTCTCCTCGTGTTGCTTTTCAGATAGCCTTGACATGAATGAAATGTGCACTTGATCATTATCCTTTGCTAAAGGTGGAGCCTTAGAGTATATTGATCAATTGGTCATATAGGCCTCTCAAATCATAATGGACTATCTCTACCCCTAAAAACGCGTAAGGGCAACGCCTCCTCTGTGGTTCTGCCCCTTCGATGTTCTGCCGGCAGAACCATTGCCCCCCCCCCCAGCGCGCTGACAGATGGTCCCCCACCCCTTCCTCTCTCTCCCCCTCGGCGACGCCGTAGAGCCGCGGCAGGAACGGGTGGTCCACGGCCTCCAGGATCTCCCGCTCCATGCGCGCGCGACCCTCCTTGTTCCGCCCCTCCAGCTCCTTCCGGTCCATCACCTTCGCGGCCAGCAGCACGGCCCCCGCGCCAGTTCCGCTGTTCGGCTTCTCCTTGGCCCTGACCTCGGCGAGGTACAAGCTGCCGTTGTCCCCCGTGGCGAGCTGCCGCAGGAAGCAGATGTCGGAGAGGGAGACGGACCCGATGCGCGGGATCGCTTGCGCGGAGCCTGAGGCTGCTGCTGCGGAGGCGGAGGAGGACGAGGAGGGGGTCGCGTAGCGCGGCGGGAGGGGGAGGTGGAGCGGGCCCGAGGAGGAGGTGGAGCAGGAGGTGGTGGCGGTGGAGACGGTGGAGGCGGAGCGGGAGCGCGAGGAGGAGCCGAAGCCGAGGCTCGGGAGCTCGTCGACCGCGAGGTCGGCGACGCTGGAGGGCCGCCTCCATGGCAGCTCGCGAGCTCCGCGCGGGTTGCGCCGGCCGGCGAGCTCCGACCGAGTCGTCTCCATGGCCGCCAGAGAGCTCTGCGTGGGCCACCTCCATGGCCGTCGAGAAGCTCTACGCGGGCGCGAGGGAAGCCAGGGGGAGGTGGGAGCGCAGCGGGCGCATGCGGCGAGGGGCGGCGGCGACGCCGGCGGCGGGCGCGGCGGCGACGAGGGGGAGGCGCGGCGTGGGGCGACCAGTGCGAGGCGGAGGCCGGAGGGGGTCGGGGTGTGAATGGATAAGGAAGAGAGTAGATGCGGTGGAGAAAATAGAAGGGAGAGGATAAATAAAAAATGAGAAGGAAAAAGGGGAAATAAAAGAAAATAGAAAAGAAAAAATAAAAGGGCAGGATATTTTGGACATTTCACCCTTTACCCAGCCAGAAGAAGCTGTTTTGCCAAACGTTTTTCTAAAACGGTTTCGGATTCAACAAAGAATGCGCTTCACCAAAGACGGCCATCGCCGGAAGCCGACAAAGCCACAGCCCACGCGTGCCAAACGCACCCTTAGACGGGCCCAAAGGGGTAGGGAGTGGCCAACCTGCTGCCTGCCTGGTGGGGTCGCGCTTCATCATCAAGGGGATAAGGATCGGGAACCGGATCTTGGACTTGCTTCCCCTGTTGTCCATTCGTGTTCTTCTTCGCTTCTGCATTCCATGATGCGCGAATGTGGATTGTTATGGTCCGTCCGCATCAATCGCTTTGCATCGTGTTGTCGTTCATGATATAAATAGCTCTCGTTGCGGCAGTGTGATTTATTATGAGCTTTTTTTAAGGAAAAATAGAGATTATGGGTGATTATGGCCGTTCTCTCAATTTTTCAAAATTTGATCAAAATTTGAATTTGATACCACTACACCCCCCCCCCCCCAACGTGAGAAAAATTGCAATCCTGGCTCCGCCCCTGCCTCTAGATTTATATTATTGACCCCTACATGTCATTGACTCATGTGACCCCCACATGTCATTAACTTGTAATGGTATATATTTAAATTTGGGATCTTTTAATGGTATGGATCCAACAATTCCAATTTTTAAATAAATTTACAATGATAATGAATTATTTGCTTTTATCAAAAAATTTAGCCCGTAGCAACGCACGGGCATAGACCTAGTTAGTATTATTAATTGATCCTTGAATTGTTTAGTATGAGCAACGTTTGGTAGATCTTGAGCAGATTTGTATGATAGATTTGTTATGAGAGAAGATATTGTGCAGATTTTTTACAGTAAATTTATTGTGGAGAAAGTACTAAAGAAGAAGCCTAAGAAAAGAAGTAGAACGGACTCGGTCAATGGATATGTTTTCATTGTGACCATCTAACTCAATCAATAATGGATATGTCAAGTTGGCAACTTTTAAGCAGCGGTATTGTAGTTGTAGCACCGGGAGCCCACGTGCAGCGAGGTATGGGGGGTTCCGTGTAAATCTGACAGCCTGTTCGGTTGGCTGGTGGTGATGATGCCCCAGTCTTTGATCTGTTCGGAGAAGAAAATCTTCTTGGGCGATTCTTTGGTGGCTGGTTTTTGTTGTGAGAGAAAATCACTCGCATTTGGTGGCTGATACGATAAGCCAAGTGAACAGGGCGTGAATCGATCCTGTTCATCGCTGTAGCATCACTGATAGTATCTTTGGTATCTATCAGACACTCTGTATTTGGTTGGTGCAACGGTGCTGTCATGCATGCATGCATGACCCCGCTCATAAAAACCATTTTTAGTCTATTGTCAAGTAGATCCTGCCCCTCCCTCGCTCGCTCTTCCCCAAACCGTCGCCGCGCGCCATGGCGTCCCCGCGCCCGCCGCCGGTGCTGATGGCCGACGTCGTCGGCGAGATCCTCCTCCGCCTCCCGCCGTCAGAACCGGCGTGCCTCATCCGCGCCTCCCTCGTCTGCAAGTCCTGGCTCCGCCTCGCCTCCGACGCGACCTTCCTCCGCCGCTACCGCGCCTTCCACGGAGCGCCGGCTCCTCCGCTGCTCGCGCTCCTCACCAACACCCGCGGCGGCGGGAGCGGCAGCAACGAGCCCCGCCTCGTCCCCTTCACGGATCCCACCCCCTTCGACCCGCCGCCGGCGCCGGCGTTTGACTGCTCCCGCTACCGCTCCCGCCGCCCGTGGGTCATGGACTGCCGCCACGGCCGCGCCCTCCTGTTCGACGCGTGGGCCGACAGCGAGGGCGCGCTCGCCGTCTGGGACCCCATCACGGGCGACCGGCAGGTCCTTCCCAAGCCCCGATGCGGCAGGAACGTCTCCGCCGCCGCGGTGCTCTGCGCCGCCGCCGGATGCGACCACCTCGACTGCCACCGCGGGGGTCGTCCCTTCCTGGTGCTGTGTTTGGGCGTCAGCGCCGCGACGCAGAGCGGCTTCGTCGACGCGCACGTATACTCGTCGGAGGCTGCCTCGTGGCGCGCGCTGGCCACCGTTCAGCTAGGCGTCGATTCCTACGGCCGGATCAACTGCGGGCTCGTCATCGGAGACGAAATCTACTTCACGCTCAAGTTCAGTGCCAGAATTCTCAAGTTCAGCTTGGGTACGAACGCCTTCACCCTGATCGGCGTTCCGGTCGACATCCAGTTCGTTCTCATGCGGACCGAGGACGATTCGTTGGGGTTGGCGAGTGTAAGAGATTCAAACCTTCACCTCTGGTCGAGGAAGGAGAAGGACAATTTGGAGGGGGTTGCAGGATGGGTGAACTGCAGAGTTATCAAGCTTCAGGCACCATTTTCCACGAATGATCGTTTTGCAACTAGCGTTATTGGTTTCGCTGAGGGTGTTGATGTCATCCTCGTCATGAACACGCGTGTCATGTTCGCGGTTGAGCTCAAGTCAGGGAAGGTGACAGAGGTAGGCAAGCCTGGGGACTGCGGTTCTGCCTTGCCGATCATGGGCTTCTACACTCCAGGTCAGTTTGTTACTACCCTTTGCGATGTTTTCTTGGTTGGTTGGATGGTGTTAGCTTGTGAACAATCAGTTATATGGGTTATGTTTTACTTGTTAAGGATCATGCTTTGGTGCAATATAATGGCTAAAATATGCTTACAAAATTGTTGATCTGGTTGTACTGATACCTTTTCCGAGGTTCTTTTTGGGTTAATTTCTGGCGCATTGCAAGCTGCCAAGCTCAGTCTCGGAAACGTCTGAACGAACTGACTATATTACATAGCACAACGTTTACATACTGGTTTAATCGCTGAGTTGGTTAAGTGCTCCTTTTTCAGATTGTCGTAGGCGCAATCACCGGCATGGACTTGCTGATTTATGATACGTCATTCCGGTTAAGACCCAGTGAAATGGACGAACACATCATCTTGAGTCTGCTGCCCGTTGCTTTCGTGCTGAACCATACATTCCAGTGGTTTCTGTTCTGCTTGCACTGTTGTAGTGTAAACTATACAAGTTCATCACATTACTGCCATTTCAGCAAATTCGTCTAGTTTTTAGTTGCAATGTATGTGGGTAAACGAATGCCGTTGCTGTACCAGAAAATCAAATCGAAATTGATTATAAGATGCTAGCCATACTGCATAAATTTTGTAAATTCAGTTTCTTTGTTCTTCCTTGTGTGTCATCTCTTTGCTACCTCTATCCATGAATGAAGGTCTAGTGTTTCCTCATTCCAGAGTATGTTCAGGTCTGAGCACAGCCCAAGCCCCAAGCTGATTCAGGTGTTGTTGGAGTAGCAACAACGCAACAAGCAAGATAGAAGCCTACGCATGGTAGAATAGAGAGCAGAGAATGCTTGGCTGCAGTTCAGAACTCAGAGATAGAGGAAACTGAAACCGAACAGAGCAGTGTTCTGGTTATTTCTGAAAGGTGATATGAGCAAAGAGATATCCAGAGGATATTGCCCTACCCGTGTCTAAGTTTGAATGGGCATAATTAATTGCCCCATACCCTACCCAAGTATTAATAATATGGATATATGATTTTGGGATGGATATGGATACTCGTTGTGTTAAACAATCCATGGAGTACACGTTCAAACTCATGATCATGTCCAAATTTGGGTTAGGATGGTCAAAAAAAAATTTGCTCAGTGATGCCCGGCATCATATCAAATTGCTACCAATCTACATGATAGCAAGTTGATATAGTTCTTGATAGTGAGTCTGGGCTGATAGCATTTTTTCCTCAATCCTACAAGTAACTTGCATGATATGGAGTCTGGGTCGATTCTTAGGATGGGTCGCGGCCACTCCTACATTCGTCATTCATGGCGACAAATATTTCAATATACGGATCCGAGGAAGTACTAAAACTACCTGTAGAAACATTCGTTCAATTTTTTTTTAAAGTTCGTTCAAAAAAGTACGTGTAGAAACAGAAACAGAGAATACCAAATTTGGATCGGTGCTTTTTGTTTTTACTCTTACAAGTAAAATGGCACCCTTTGCCTGGCAGTTGCCACGATCTGAACCCTGAGTTTAAAGTAGAGCTAGCCTCAGGACAGAACTTATGCCGGTAGGGATTATGCAGCTAATAATATATGCTTGTAGGGATCATGTAATCTCGCATATAGAGAATGCTAGGCAACTTTTGTGCTAGAGCAAATCAGCTAACTGGACGTGCAGTGTTTCGGTTTTGGTTAGATTTTGCTTATTTAGGATCGTACATTGGTGGGATCTCTAGGTATGCTTTCAAAAAAACTTCTTGTTCTGTAAGCATTATATATCCTTCTACATATTTTTCATATTCTTATAAAAAAATATCATATAAGCCCAAGCTAAGTCTTTGAACCTTGAGAATTCTTTTTGTTGGCAGGGCATGCGTGCATTAAATTTAAATCTCATATTGTAAGACTTTCCAAATTTATTGATAGCAGAGAGCTCAACTTTTAGATGCTGAGGTCTCTTTCCCATTCTCAACTGTTGTTTGAATTTTGAGTTGGTTTAGTACATCCTATCCTTTTTCAGATTGTGGTAGATTGCCATCACCAGGGGAGGCCTCGCTGGATTCTGAATTTCTGATGCTACTCAGCAGCTAGATCTGCCAAACGTATGAATGCAGGGCCAGGATCTCAAGCGGTTTTCGTTGTGATGAGCAGTTCAAATACGAATGGTTCAAGTAATTATGGTTTATGTTGTCGATCTCGTCAAGGTTTTTTAGTCGTAAAATGTATGAAGATCATTAAACGTCGTTGTAGTTCCCAAAAATCACCCATCAAAATCAATTCAGACGTGCTAGTCATACTGCAAAAGTGTAACTGTCAGTTTGGCTCACTCTTTACTTTGCACATTTATAAGCTGTTAACTCTGAAAGTAAAGCATCTACCACGGCTGCCTTTTTTTTGGGATCATGCCGCTAATCATTGCAAGAACATGGATGATGATGGATCTCCACAAGACTTGTACTTGAAAATCACTCTCTCCTAGCATCTTTAAAAGGTGACCTATATGTGTTGCTTACCTGCTTAGGGTAGACATCCCATTCGATGCTACAAAGTGATGTGCATCTGCTCTCCGGTAAGGAATGTGAATGAACCTTCTTAAAGCTGCCATGGCCATCGCTTTCTTGTAAACAATTCCATGCCTGGTGCAGAAAGGCAAGGTTGCCGTTCAACTTTCAGATCTGCATACAAGTTATTTTGCTCCTGTAAATGTGAAAGGATGCTTCCATAGCATGCTACCATCACAAAAGGTTTAAACTGCTTTACATATTTTCTTCATCAACCATTGTATGTAAATGGATGCAAAAGAAGAAAACATACCAATAAGAGATGAATTAATCTAAGCCACCAAGAGACACCAACCCAACCAGTAACCACCGTCAGCTGCAAGCTTTACGTATCATTGGTGCTGGTAACAGCAGGGGAAAGAACTCGTATTGTCAAAATAAACGGCACCGGCAACATCCTTGTCTGACGCATCATGGCCATTTTGGTTCCTGCAATGGGTTAGGTGTTTGCCCTAATCATGGCGGTGTCGGTCATGGATCTCGAATGATAGCTTCCAACAGCCACAGGCAGAGGTCCTTGTCGTACCACTGGGGCTTATCCGACAATCTGAGCCGGTTAGTTGCCGAATTGCAATCAGACCATCTGTGAGACCAGAATTGCATTTTTTTTTTTGCTGGCTGAAATTGGGATTCGGACAGCTGAAATGCAGCTGCTACGAATGATGGATGCACGCTTGACAAGTGATGTTGTAGACATGTGCAAGACTGGAAGCAAGCATGTGATGCTTCCATATGACCAAGTGGTGTTGATGCCTTCTGCAGCAGAATCCTAGGCAGAAATCAGACAAAGATGTACTGCAGATAATACGGAAGGCCATCAGATGGATTATTTTTAAGACTTTTCATAGGATTCTTCAATGCTTTGAAACTGGTTCTGAACTTTTGAGGATTAAAAACTGGCATTTAATTTTTTTATATTTATTTAATGGATCTAATTTGATCTGGAAAATTATTGCTTTTGTACAGTATAACTTGGTTTCATGAAACTGTAAAATTTTAACTGGAGTTAAATTGCACATGAAATTGCATTTGGAGCAAATTCAAATAGAAAATGATCATAATACTCTACTAATAATACCATTCATGCAATCAAATGCAGTTTGCCAGGAATCCATCAGTTCCTGTAGTTAGCACAGCGGCAAAGGTTCATGCAAAGTTCAAGTAAAATCTCCTGGAGCCTCAAATAGGAACCAATTCATATGCAGCAGCAATGATAATAGCATAAGCTCTGCTTATTCTTTTCAATTTAGTGATGCTATTGACAGGGACAGCAGTTACTGAAATACAAGAATCTACATGTACACCCCCAGCCTTTGGCTACTCAGAAAAAATGTAGACTCTATCAGAGGAAGTTGTTCTAAACTGTACCAGGGCCTCACTAAAAAACTTCGAATTCCACATCCTCAGTGTTACTTCTGAACTCAAGGCACTTGCCTTCTTTCTTCTTCCGCTCTTTCGCAAGAGTCACGACATTGCAAGGTTGTGTCTCTGGTGGAGCAGCGGACCGTATCAGGGCCCAATTCAAGCCTTCAAAGAAAGGGTGCTGCTTAATCTCAGCAGCTCCTCTCAACGATCCAAGTCGGTTCTCAGGCTCCTTCACCAGCAAACCTCTGATGAGGTCTTTGGCATTGCTACTCACAGCTGGATTGTCTGGGAACCGGAGATTCTGTGAGACCACATTTGCCAATGTTTCATCGTTACCAGGTCCTCTGAAGGGTGTCTTGCCGTATAAAAGTTCATAAAGGAAGACACCAAATGTCCACCAGTCAACAGCACTTCCATGGCCATCCCCTTTGATGATTTCTGGTGCGAGGTACTCATGTGTACCAACAAAGGAATTAGAGCGTGCATCAATAGGCTCTACAACAAGCTGAGGGAGCCTTTTCTGGGATGATTTAGGTTTCCGAGGCTTTGGAATTGATGGTAAACGTGGGGTGAAGCAAGATGTTTGGGCACAAGAAGGTTGCTGGAGGCATGATGAATTAATGCAGTAGTTCTCTGCACAAGGTCCTGTAAGCTTCCTTGGTTGGTGGTTTGCTGTTACAGAGGATGATCGAAGGAGCACTGGATTTACTGAGCACCTCAGTGAAAGGTCAAAGTCTGATAGCATTATATGTCCATCTTCACGGACTAGAATGTTTTCTGGCTTTAGATCACGATATATGACCCCTAGCATGTGAAGATATTCCAAAGCAAGCAGAACTTCTGCAACATAAAACCTGCAAAGCAACCATTCCATCAATATCAACAGTGTATCAAACTAAAACAGACTAGTTGAGGACCAAATAAATGTACAAGAACAAAGAAAACAGACGTGCATAATTCAAAAGTACAAAATAGTAGAAAAATACAAGAAAACAATCTTTGTTTACATAAGAGTAAGTTATTACTGTTTGTTTATTGACAGCATATAGAAGATATTTCTTTTCAGACTGTTCAAGCAAGCAAAAATAACATTGTTTTTGTGACAAGCTGATGGGCATTGAATTGGATCCATGACAAACCAACTAAGAATCGAGTACCTACAACTGCATTCCCATATTACAATTAAAACGGAGGCACATGTGTGTGCGTGACAGCAGAATGATCGGACAGAAAATTTAGCAGATCTGCATATATCAAATTCACAGGTATGCAAAATGTTGGATAGAAATACAAATTCCGAGTTCTAACAAGGGTTTGATTTAAAATAGCTACAAAGTATGCTAAAATCTCTATCTGGCTGCATGTGCAGCTTACAAGAAAATTAGATTATCAGTTTATCACGATACAACTTTGTGAAAGTAGGCGATGCACAATAATATATCGATCATCACATTCCTTGTGAACACTAAGCAAATTTAGTTTTAGAAGAATTAACGCAAGTCATAAAAGGAAGAGATAAAATCATGGAGGCTTTCAGTGCAATGAGTATAAATAATGTCTAAGTGCTGAATAGAATTTACCTTGCTGCTGGTTCTGGAAAGCTTCTTCCAGGCTGTCTTTGACGAAGAACGTGCAAATCACCACCTGGACAGAACTCCATGACCAAGCAAGAGAGATTGTCTGTGGTAAAATGGGCATAAAGAGTTGGGAGAAAAGGATGATCCAGCATTTCTAGTATCTCCCTCTCAGCCTGGGCTCGTAGCATCTTCTTTCTATTAATAAGGTACTCAATATCCATAACCTTCAAAGCAAATAAGCAGTCGGAATCAACCAACTCAGCAAGATACACAGTCCCAATGTCCCCACAACCAAGCCTCTTCAGAAGCTTGAAATTGTCGAGTCCTAACGATCCCTGTTGCAATGCCAACTGACGAATTGTTAGCCAGCGCAGATCCTTTGCCATGTGTGGCCTGTTACTATAGCCACACAATCCAAATTGGCTCTCATCACTGATACTTGTGCTACAACCATACTCACTAATGCTGCTCTTCGAATTCTGGGAGCACTCACCCTTTTCCTCTGCTTCCAACCACTCGGAAGATGTTTCATCGGATTTTTTTGGTCCTGGAGTTGATTTCTCTTCTTCTGCACAGCTGGTGGGATTTGTAATGCTAGATGTTGAAGAGCAGCTGGTTGATGCAAGGGAGATTGACTCCTTTGAAGAGCAGAATTTAGTGCTATTGGAGGAATCACCCAACGAAGATGGATTTTCTTTCACTTTCTTCTTACCGGACGTTTTGCATCGGAAGACTGGTTTGACAAGTCTGGATGTAGTGATGGGTTTGCTCAAGATTGGGACTCTTGGGGAGCCATCATCAGTAGCTGCAGAAATTTTACTTACTAATTTACCATTTCCCACCAAGGAACTCTCACTATCAACAGGGTCACCACTGATGACATCTTGGATTCTGATCCTCCGAACCTCAGCTGAAGTTGAAGACACAGAACGGATAGAGGTGACTGCACTTCCATCAGCTGTCTCGAACTCACAATCTTCACTGAACTCACTCGTACCTCTAGATGAACACTTGTCGATCTTCTCCGGGGTGAGAGATATTTCAATCAGGTTCATCTTTTCATCATCATGAAGAAGACCCTCAGTACTACTTTGGACCATCAAAGAGGCATAGAGCCTGTGGATAGTCCCAGCTTCAGATGAACTAGAAGATCCAGGTGACATCGACAGCCTCTTCATTGCAGCCATTTCTGATGCCTGGGAAATGCAGAGCCTTCTCAGTGCCTGCTTCATATTAACAGTCTTGGAGGATATCCCGATGCCAGCATTTTGAGACAACCCTGACCTAGCTGGTTTCTTGAGGACACTCTTTCCCAGCGCATCTCCACCTGTACTGCCAGGACTAAGTGCCCGACGGAAGGTCCTGCTGTCAATTGCTTTAAGAAGCTGGTCGAGGTCATCTTCCACAGGATAATCATGACATTTGCTGCGTTTCTCCTCATCTCTGAGTTTAATATGCAGCAAGCTGGAGCCACCAATGGGCGCACTGTCGAATTCTTCCTCGGTGGACTCAACTATCTCAGAGCTACAGCCAGACGACCCCATGGCCTGAGCAGACTGATTCAACACGGACAGACAAGGAGTACGCCAACTCAGCCCGTCGCCGGCAGGGACATCCGAGCCAAGCAAGTCATACTACAATACCTGCACCTTTCACTGAGACGTCATCCCAGATGAGAGCCCCATGGAACCCCCAGAAAAGCAGGCCTTTTTAATAACAAGTGCAGCAACCAGTGGCCACCCTGCAAAGATCATGAGATCCAGAGTTAGTGATTGGGACATGGTAACAGCTACATCGTCCAGATTAAAGAGGAATTATACAAAAGAAATTGAGAGGCGAGCGCAGAGCAAGACTCCAAGAAGAAAGATACACGCCGCATCGACTGAAACCACAACTGGCAAGCAGGGGGTAGTTCAAATCGAGAACTTGGGAAGCCAAAGTTTGGAGGAAAACGAGACCCCTTCTGACTCCCGTTCCGAATCACCAGGCTAAGGAAACGGAAGCGACAACCGAGAGAGGCGCCTCTCCCAAACCAGCCCCTACACTAAGCACGACTTCAGATCCAGGCTGCGGCGGCGGCGGCGGCGGCGCCTCGCCACCGGCGAGGCCGCATTTCGCGGCGGCCGCTGGGAACTCCAACGCGGCAGCGAATTCGCGTGTAATCTGAGCAACGGACGCGCCCAAAGACCGGATTTGGGGTGGAACGGCTGAAGAGCGGAGCTGAAGCTTACCAAGAAATGCCGGCCCGGATCTCCAGGCAGGGAGGAGCTGAGGCGGCCGGCGGCTGACTGAGCCGGGCACGTCGGGGACTTCTGGGGAGACGAGCTCGGCTGCTGCTGCTACTGCCCTTCTTGGCCTTGGGAATGGCGGCTCCGGAGAAGGCGTAGAGAGAGAGGGAAGGGAGCGACAGGGAGGGGAACAGCGAGAGAGAAAGGGAGTAGAGAGAGAGGAGACGGGGGGGCTGTGCGGTGCGCCCCCACGAACGAAGACGAATCGGCCTAAAAGGCGATCCAGGATCCTCCGTGCAGAAGCCATCTGTGGCTCAGCCCGCTGCCGTCTCGGCGCGTTCCTCAGCCGTCGGATCGTTGATCAGAACGGCTGTAAATATTTGCTGCTGTACAGTACAGGACTAGTTCCAAGGGTGCCATTGACTGACTGTTCAGTCTTGTTTACCTTCCATTTTTTGCCCGTTCTCATTTAGGGAGTCCGTAAATGCTTGCCGAAACCAGAAAAAATGAAAAATAAAATTATCAAATTTATATGTTTGCAAAGACTGGTTGCACACTAGCTTTTAATTTCAAAAAAAAAACTAGACTTGCGAGTCTAGAAGATTATATATATAGTTAGGAGCTTATGACAGAGGACGGCAATCATCAAGAACGGGAAATTGTCGACTCCACAGAGGTAAACATTCAAGGAATCCTATGAATTCAGGTTGCTAAATATATAAAGAACGCCTTTACAAAAGAAACTAGAAGAAAGCTCAACCACAATATTCAACATGATCCTCGCAAAAAAAAAATATTCAACATGATTAGAGTAACTCCAACAGCCTAGTTATCTCATTTTGAATCGGTAAAAAAGAGAAAAAAACACCAGAACTCGCAATCCAACATACTCGTTATCGGGTCGGATCAGTAACCCGCTCGCAATCCTTCGCTCCTCGCTGGCCATATTTGGCTAGGCCATCCCGCTCGCAATCACCTCCTCCCACGCGTGCATGCTCCCTTCCGCGTGAGCCTTCCCTCCCTGCAGCAGTGCTGCAACAAGGGAGGATGCAAAACGGCCAACACTTTTTATCAGAGCCACGAACGCCGTTGTCAATCTCCTCCATTAGTATGGCTTGATTCAATTACTTCGACAGTGAGCACTCACACACCATCTCCTACCTCTCCCTAGCCCCGCCCCTCTATTTCCTTACCCGAGCAAAGCTCCCCACGAGCTTGCCGGCCGCCACCCATGGCCGCTCATGACCCCCTCCTTTTTCTGCAACAGCCCCTGTCGGGAAGCCCTAGAATCGAATCCCCTCCCCCTCCTCTCTCTAACCGTGCCCTCGGATTTGAAAACGGTGGATTATATCTTGATTCTGGTGAAGCTCCGACGAGCTACCACCATGGGCGCCACTTGTCAGCGCCCGTGACCATCTCCCATAGTCCCACTTTTGTTGTGATTAGAGAGTTTGTTGGATTTTATCACTTTTTTTTGGTAGCTATTCCATTTTGCATTAATAGCTAAATCAGAATTTTAGCTATTTATTTTTAGATAGACTCTCGGAGATGTTGTTAGATCTTGTCTATTTTTCATACAAATGTATGAACAGTTATACATCAAGAAAAACAGAACCGGCCAGCTAGATGAAGAATTGGAGGCACATATATCTTCTTCCAAGTATACTGTCAACAAACTTGTGAATTGAAAAAATGGATCCATCTATATATGTGTGTGCGCGCGCGCCCCTACAAATTTTAAGAAGATATCCGGCAAATGAGGAGTAACTTAGCTATCAGCGCCCTGCAATTGCAAAGCATCACAAGTTACTTGTTGACAGTCGTACTTGAAAGTGTCTTTTTCAAAAAAGGATGTTGCTTGCATATGGTGCAAAAGATATTGACCAAAATGCTGGATTTTGGTAGACTTTTACGTGTTGTGGTGTTCTGTTTGAGAATATGGTAATGGGGGGCAAAGTAGCTAGAGTTGGGGTCTGAAGAATTTCCGCGATCGTCTCACGAGGAAAAGAGGCGAGTGTGTATCTCACTGACAGAAACTGAATTCTGGTTAGCCTGCTGCAAATGTTCTGAACATATTGGTACATGCACGGAGAATGTCAAGCATTCCTGCAAGAATTGAAAAGGGAGTGTAATCGGTTTATTTTCAAAGATTCATCGTTGGACATCTGTCACCCTTTTTGCGTAGTAAGTGAAACCATGGCAAATTAAGACTACCAGAGACAAGTACAGCCATTGAATATCAGTAGGTTACCACAGCATGCATATATATGGTCCTCCAGACAACATATGCTGTCTACATACTGCCGGTGTGTACACTCTTCAGGCATAAACTGCTGATGTCCTTTCAGATATTGACAGAGCTTTAATTTGACCAAAGATTTCAGGTTGATACATTTTGAAACGTAACGAAATTGTAACACTATGAAACTATTTTAAATATAAATCAGGAAGGGGCAAATATATAACTAGTTACATTAAAAGTAAATTTCAATATCTTTGTAGCATTACTTTCATATTGTTGGTCAGCTAAATATTTACTACGACAAAGATATCATTTCCGAAACTTGTTAGTTTTTTTCCCGCTCTGACACTTTTAAGGGCCACACCTAGACATTGTGAGTAGGTTTAAGGTTTAACAGGTAAATATGCACAAGCTAGCATGTGTAAATAAACACACACACACACACACATATATATATATATATTGTTTTGCTATAGTGCACCGGGTGCATTCAAGTATACAAAATGCACCCACCCTTGTTGCAACTAGGTTTTGTCCGATTTTGCAATCGGGCTCATTCTGGTTGCAATTTGTTCACGTCGGGTTGCAACTAGGAGTCTAGTTGCAATTGGTTCGATAGTGTCCAATTGCGGCAGAGTCGATTCGTTGTAATTAGTTCCGTCGAGTTGCAATCGGTGTAGTGTCACGATTGCAATCGGTTAGTCTCTTTGTTGCAATTCGTTCGCGCCTAGTTGCGGTTCGGGGTCCGGTTGCAATTGGTTCGCGTTGAGTTGCAATTGGTCCGTCAAGTTGCAATTGGTTCGCGTAGAGTTGCAATTGGTCCGTCCAATTGCAATTGGTTTACGAAGTTGCAACTGCGCAGGCTCGCGCATTTACTATACGAATGCACCTGGGTGCATTTTAGTATCGCCTCTATATATATATATATATATATATATATATATAATTAACAAGTGGATTTACCATTCAATTGGATTTGTAAAAATAACTTATACGTACATATAATATGAAAGTGTGTATGCATAAATGGACCGGAGAGAATTTGCTGACCTCACGGGACAGGGACAGCAGCATGCATTTCTTCGGCCGGCTACACGTAGTATAGTAGTACGTACTTGCGCGCATCATGCACGCATTTGCCGTGTGAGAGAGTGAGTGAGAAAAAGGTGACGTACGTGGAGTAATTTTAGGGAACGCGATGCTACGTGAAAGGCGAATCTTAGTCGGTAACGGCGTCGACGACCGGCCGGCCGGGTACGTGTGATTGATTGATTGATCCATGGACGGACGCCGATTCGGTGGATTGGTTACATTGGTTTAATTAATTATTCATTAGCGAGAGTAGTACTACTGTATTATACTTTGTGGAGGAATTAAGAATGGCAGCTTGCCGTCGTCGTTGCTAAACCGACCCATTGATTGTTAGCACCCATTCTCTTGTGCTACGGATAAGGTTAATTTCTTTCAGTTCGTTAGGGCTTTAACTGTATTGATTAGTCGGCGTCAGCTGGGATTCAATCATTAGGGGGAGCAACATTTTCAACATATCAGCAAAGCAATTCAGAGTACTATACATATTACCTCTTGAAAATCCTTTAGTGACCATTATTACATGGTCTAATCAATAGTAATAACCCCACACTCCGTGTCGTCAAAGTGGTGGAGATGGGCTCTTTTACGGTGGACCATATCACCAAGTATGCAGTATATGACTATTTTTTGTAAGGGTAAATAGGTAATGTTTGCAATCTTTTTTTAATAAGTTTGACAACCTCAGCCCGAGGAAAAATTCGTGTATGCCACAAGGAAAATTTGAAAATTTTCGTTTTTGAAATTTCAATCGAAATTTTTTATTTTTGAATTTTGAAAAAAATTGGCCATACCACCGGAGGGAAATGGAAAAAATTGAAAACAAATTCAATTTTGAAATTTGAAAAAGTTTGGCCATACCACCAGAGGGAAACGAAAAAAATTCAATACGAATTGAAAATTTAAAATGAAAAATTTTGAAATTTTTAATTTTTGGAATTTTTAAATAAAAATTTCTGTTTGAAATTTGAAAAAATTGGCCATATCACCAGAGGAAATGAAAAAATGAAATAAAGAGATCATATATTTCATTTTATGCCACCAATATAAAACTTCCAATGATACCCTATACCACCTATGTATACCACAGGTGCAAGTCGTGGTGGTATACAATTAATCTCAGTCGTCAGATCCTTTCATATTGGTCCTTTTTCAACAGTGATATCGGGTGGTATGGTCCACCGTAAAAGAGCCCTGTGGAGATACCCCCTGCCTCAGTCGCCCTAAATTGGAACAGAGTGAGTAGGCAACTCTAAGAGGGATGTCAAGTAAATTTTAGAAATAACATATATAGTTTATCATGTCCAACAAAGTACCAACGAAATTCCGATATATCGAGCACAGGCAAAAGTCGCATCATTACTCTACTCCATTAATTTCGTATCACCTCTAATAGGCTCAACTATTACATTGCTATTTTAAAATGATTGTGTTACAAATTAATATACAGAACCCTTGTTCAATCTTACCCTTTTATGTGAAGTGACAATGAAGAAATGTACGCAATCCCTTCAAATGCGAGGTGGACTTTAAGTGAGTTTTAGACAATCTAGCAAATTTATAAAATAATTTTTAGTCAACAAGAACTAGGTAGTGGCGAGTCGAAAAGGAGAAGAACTATACTTCTCCCTTCAAGTACAAACCCCTGGGCCAACACATATATGTGATAAAATGTTGAGTCAACAAGAAATTATTTTGCGACACCAAACCTTGAATATATCGGAGGAAAGAGTCGGGGGGCCGCCACAAGGCTTCCCTCCGACCTCGGCCGGCCGGCCGCCGCCGCCATATCGCCGGCGGTGGCGGCCCCCTCTCTCCTTCCCGTACCTCTCACTCTTTCCTCCCACCCCTCTCTCCACCACCCCTCCCGTGAACAAAAGTCGGGCGCCCGAAGATGACGATGGCCGACGACGAGCGGCGGGTTTGGGTGTGTGGATCCATGCCCTCCGCCACCGGATCCGGTGATTTCGGCCTTGATCCGGCGGTGGGAGGGCGCCGCGCGCGAGGAGCCTCGGCTCCTACCGACCACCGGCCCCGGTGACGACCGGCCGCTTCTAGGGGCGGTGGCGGCGCGCTGGGCCGGGGGTCTAGGAGCGCGAATCCACGCCCCCGCCCCCGGATCCGGCCACGGAACGGCGACGCCGAGCGGCGGCGGCGGTACGGCGGGCTCGTCGCGGATTTTCACCTCGCGAGGCCCCTCCACCGGCCGTCGGCGCCTACCCTAATGAATTGACCGGAGGGACCTTTTGCAACGAGAGAATGGCGGTGTTTGGGGGTCACATTTAGATCCCCGAGCATCCGCCATGTCGCTCCCGGGCACCGCAAGATGGCTTCGACGTCCACTTCAAAAGGACACCGTGCTCGGATCACCTCGCCGTCCACATCAAAGGTTGCCTCGCCGGCACCGTTGATGGCTCCGTCGATCATTTCGGCATATCGTTGTCCGGGTTCGGCTTGAATGTGCTTTAGCAGAACTTGGACTACGGGTGAAAACCCCGCTCGGCCGGCTCGGGGCCGACGGCGATGACGAATTCGGCGTCATATCCCCCCTTGGAGGCGTTGCTGTAATTTCCTTCCTTGCGAAAGCCTTCCTGAGCTCCTGCAGTACGACATTCGAGACTCAGCTGCGGCGTGAAGAGAAAGCCAAGGACGCTCTCTTGTTAATCAAATAGAGGATCCAAGAATTTTTATCGTTTTGCTATTTTGTCCTGGTCGATGTTTAGGACTGTGGTTTTTCTCTCTTTTGTTTTTTCTCTCCTTTTGTAACTTTTGGGTGTGTACATCTCTGGATGTAGAGGTACCGGATTTGATATCCATTATCTAAAAAACCTTGAATATAGCATTTTTTTCAAAGGATTGTTGAATCAATGACAATCATATTTAAAATTTGAACAATTAAGAACATGGCTCTAGCAAATTCATATAAAAAATTGTAGTCAATAATAAGAACGTTAAATAGACAAACTTGGTATGTAAACAAGATGTTTAGCCAACAAATTAAATATAGTAGATCTCATCATGCGCCGTGCCTGCCAAAATATTGTCCCCACGCGAGCCGAGGAAACACGGTGGCACGCGATGCCACGACGCACACTCGTCTTGTCGCGGTTCGGTGCACGGCATAATAATAATTGGCGTCGCTGGAAGGGATCTGATTCAAGGCCCCAACCGATGGAACCAACTTCAAGCTTAACGAGAAATTTATGCCACAAATCTTGTCGCTTTCTCTGCCAATTAGTTTAACCATGTGATTAGTGGTATATGAGCAGTTAGTATATATTATATACTGTCACCGGACACCGTGATGCGAATTCTCTATCGGCGTACGGGATGCCAATTAAACTCTTTGTTTATTTCTTTGTTACTTTTTTTTTTCAAATCGATATTTCACTATCTCGTTTTTTTTTTGTCCTAGCAGTCATTTAGCGATTCTATGAATTGTCAGATGTCTGAATGAACTAATGGCTTAAACAAAAACACTTAAATTTACATCATCTCGTAAAAACGTTTTTCTTTTCTATTTTCGTATGACCTTGGCCACAATTTTTCAATTGCAATTTATTGTAGTAACTTATCACGGTGCTTTAATTTCAAGATAAGTAATCAAAAATAAGTTTCAAGTGGCTTGTCTAATTGAAATAAGCATACTACTTTTTTTCTTCTAAAAAACTGATGTGATGCCGCCATTATTATAGCTCCTGATGTACAACATATGCATTTCCTTCAATAATACAAATCATGAAGCAAAAAATATGTGGATACAGAGAGAAACTATAAAAATGTAACGATCAAGAAGATTTAAGCTCTGAGTAATTTAATCAGCACACAAAGGAAGCCGTCGTTGTCCCTGCCCCTCACGAAGCTGCTAATTGTAGACTTGTAGTACCTATCATCCTCTTGACATGGACGGTTTTAGCTCTTTTCTAGGCACCTAAAGTTGAGGTAAAGAAAAAATCTTCAACAACGACATTGTCACCTGCAGATTCTTGCAATTGCAGCTTCTCAATATCTTATTACCCTGATGAATCTTTGTAAATTAAACCACTTGTGTGTGTTAATCATTGAGCAAGTTGTCTGGACTGTGACTAGGGAATAGGGACGCATCATCTTGAAGGAAACATCACAACCACATTTCCTCAGTAAGCTAAGCAACCTCATGATGAACAAGCTACGTACCCTCCGGTGTCCAAATAAACAACGCAAGTCCAACATCCAGGGCCGTAATTCATGGCGATGATCTCAACACGCCTTCAAATTTTCTCGATGCCGCCGGCTTGCTGATCCAAGCAAGATGGAGTTAGACTTTGCATTTTTGTTCTAGGCTGATTTCCCGGAACAAATTAAATTCACTTGCATTGTCTGCTTCATCTCGGCACTGCAAGTTAAACAAATTTGGTTCGTTGGAAGCTGTAATAAGTTTCACACATACTATTTAGTGTTGCGCCACTCCACACTTTCTTTTCCGGAAAAAAACTTTGCGAGTTGCGACAAACTTGTTACCATAAGCTTTAATTTGCCACTAGAAATTTCTTTTTTTTTGGCGAATGCCACTAGAAATTTCAGTGCACGGAAATTTCAGAAATATGCATATCCGATCCTGCTGGTGGCCTAATAATAAGCTTTGCCACTAGAAATTTCAGTGCATGGAACATGTATAAAGTTCCATCAGTAAATCACAGAAAAGGGAGGACCTATAAATAAAATACAGACAGAAGATCACATCACACACATGCTGATCTCCCACCTTGCTTGTGTTGGCCTCAGATCATCATCATGAAAAAAGAGCAATCCACGTAGGCCGATGGATATCCCCACATGACTTGCACTTAACCACACGCAAAATTTTAAAGTGTGCTTGTTGTATCACCTCCGATCCTTTCCCTAGCTGCCTAGCGCCGTTTCTTCGGATACCACCGTCGCACAATGTGTGGTCCGCCATGGCACCACTGGCGGCACTGCTTTGCCATGTGCAAGAACGTTCCAAAGGTGTTGTACCATGCACATCAACAAACTTTCTTGAATAGGGGGCACCGAATGTGTGACAACTGAGACAGCAGGTTTGTCAAATTTAATTTCTAGATTCATACGAGGACGCACTGGACCATTTTATTTGTACTGTGGACCTGTGGTGTGATCTTAATGAGGCCAAGTAGAAATGTTGTGGAAATTGCGACATGGATCATTCCTCAAATCAACATGCATGGCACATATCAGAACAATACACATTTGTGATTATCACATTACAACATGGTATGGATTATACATGCTCACCTATGTAAGAGTACAATCACATAAGGTTTGTATTCTGGACCAGGCAGGATCATGATCCTATAAAAAATCTTTGAAATAATTTTGTGTTACCCATCAAGAAATAAGGTGTTGTCAATTTATTTTACTCTTCTTTTTAATTGTTCCAGGACTGAGTAATTAATTCAAGAAATATAAGATAAATAAAACTACAAATTTACAATTGGACAAAGCATTTCACATGTTCTGTGATGGAATTGTCCTATGAAACAAAAATATAATTAACTCACAATCCAGACAACTTTTGCCTAATAAAGCATCTGCACTTCTGCAGACTCATGAACAAGTTTTTTTCAGTGTATATCTGCCCATGGGAATAGCTGCTGATCATATATATCGAGTTTTCATTGGAAGTTACAAGCGCTCTTGTATTCAAAACTGTTAATTTTGTTGGAAGCTCGTCACAATGTTTTTTTTACTAAATGTGGTTTTGGCATCATCATCCTTTGTTTTCCTTCCTTCATTCAACAACATTGTGTTTGAAGTTCTCCACAAAAGAGGTCTTTTCCGGTGCCTTATACCACCCATGAGTGGTATGAAGTATAGAAGAGGTAATTTAGTACTACTCATGCGTACCACCTCATACTACCGTTTGGTTTTACGAAGTATAAAGGGGTAATTTAGTATTACCCATGCATACCACCTCATACTACCGTTTGGTTTTACGAAGTATACAATTGATCCGAACCGTTGGATGCTTGTATACTAGTCCTTTTTTAATAGTAGTATACTCTAGTATATGGCACCGGAAAGGAGCTCCCACAAAATATATGCGCTAGTACACACCCAAATGCAGAGGATGTAATCTATAAAAAGAGGCTCATTGTATAGGTAAAATAATTAATTTTAAGTAGGATTTCAAACAGAGATAACTGACTAAAACAAAACCAAAGTAATTTTCTAAAACCATCTGTTACTGGATGTTACATCATTTCATAATTAAATTACTAATGGTTTTGCACAATATTCACTTACAAGGATTTTGATATATAAGATCACTACAACATCTGGCTTTGATTTGCTTTTCCACCGATGACACATCTGATGTGCCGACCACAGGTTCGCTTTTGCTGATTTGTCGCAACCAATATATAGTTCATCTCACTTGCATCTTGGTCCCACATGCCAATACAACGATTGATTTCTGATTATAGTGAGGATCTCCCCGGCCCGTGCCACGCTGGTGAAAGTGAATACAACTTCAATTCAGGTGATTTCAGGTTAAATTTCTTTTTGCTATTTCCACAGAAAATATGATCGTTCCATTTTCAGTGACAGGTAAACATTTATTTTCTAGCTAGAAGTAAATCAAGTAAATACGAAGTGCTACCACAAAGTTAAAACTATCTGCATTATCTACCTAATTGGTGACCTGAATCATGGCACCTTACTCTGCAGAGCTGTTGGTTGCAAAAAAGCTAGCAAGATAGTACTCCATAAACAAGAGATTTCAAGGCGATGCAATTTCCAATATTTACTGCATGATAAGTGTGTCTAATCATGACTGTGTCGTCCTTGTCTCATGATGGCCTCCATAAGCAAGCGTCCTTTTCGTGCCAGCCACCATGGCACCAATGCACTGCACAACAGTAATCAGTTCCTTGTGGTCCTCAGTGAAGCAGCATGCAGCAGCTTGCAAGAGGTTAGTTAGTACTGATTTTGTGATGACTATGTGCCAAAAGGTACCCTTCATTCTTTAAATATGTCCACTTTCTCCTACAAAGTACATGGGGAGGCGGCCAATGGTTTAGAATTCCAAAAAGCTTTGCAATGGACCCGGAAAGAGTACGATTATACTAGCGGTCCGGGAAATCTCATTTTACGATCCTATAGAGCAGATCCAGCTCAACTAGCTAAGGTCTCTCTACTATCTCATAGCCAAATCGGTACCTTCATCGAACAATTCAAATAATGGAGAATGAAAAGCATGAATTCAATTTTGTGTTCCAAGAAACTGCACGCAGGATCTGTCGTAAGGATCTGAAATCATGCCGCCAGTTCATATATTTCTGCACACTCCTTGTACAGGATGGACCATGGGCGCCACCCCACCACACGCTTGATTGGCGATGCTACGCTCCAAGTTCAGCACCTGCAGATGCTTGCAGACTTGCAGATCGAGCTGTGACGATGCAGTGCACAACAACAAGAACAGCAACAGCAGAAGCATCTCCACGCCATGCAGCTCTTCTGCTTGCTCATCAATTGGGGCTGGACGATCATTTGTTGCTGGACTGTGATAAGCCATGGTTGCTGTCATCTGCATGAACGGGTTTGTGGGTATAGGAAATTGAAGTGCATGGCATCCTGTGATGGCCCAGCTGTACACCTAGATTCATGCTATTCCTTTTTGAAAAATGTAAACTACTAAGATATATATTACATGATAATCTCTACTACAATATCTGCCCCCGCCAATCTAAGGTGTGTTTTGACTACATATTCATGCTATTCCTTTTTGAAAAAAAGTAAACTACTAAGATATAATACATGATAATCTCTACTACAGTATCTACGCCCGCCAATCTAAGGTATGTTTTGACTACAACTTTATAAACTTACGACCAATAGTTAGCTAAACTACTGTATCAACCCGTGCCCCCACACGTGCTAGTTAGAAATAACTAATATTATAATTATCTATCTCATGCGCTCATTCATCTATTACATATTCTAATAATTGTAATAGGTTAAGTTAGTAACAGTTTCTTTACTTAGCATAGCACCTTTATATGTGTTTAATTTGTATTTAATTGAAAATTTTATTTTAAGCTATGAACAACATAAAAATTGGTATTCTTATTTCTTTCTCATTCATGAATATATGAGTATATGATGACACACTTTATGGGAAGTATTTTTATTTAAACAATAACATAAATAATATACATTTTTTGAAAAAAACATAAATAATAATATTAATAATTATAGAAATAATAATTTAAAATTTTATATTGATGCACTTTAAGATTTTATTATAACTATATGATTTAGATTCAGATTTAAGGGTTACTTTAAATTTAATAAGCACATAAGTGGATAATTTATATGCAAAATTTAGGGGGTATTTGATATTGTTTTTATGGTAGCATATGTGGGTAATTTACATGAAAATTAAGGGTTAATTAACATTATTTTTTGTAATGGTATATGTGGGTAATTTAGATACATGTCTAGGGGTTACTTTGGTATATTTTCATGATGGCAGATGTGGATAATTTAATAGAAATATAACAAATCCAATGCTTATTATGATTAGAGATGTTGAATTGATGGATGATTATTTTTATTTTTGTAAGAATTTATAGGATTTCTCTATTTTTCTTAGAATATCCACATAGGATCCTAGGTGGCATCATGTGGAGGCTTCAAAAGAAGCCTCCAATTAGTAATAGTACAATATTAAAGTACAGTTAGGTGTATAAGAGTTGCAAAAGATTTGTAGTCAAATTGAATTTATGATGTAATTGATTTACCATATTATAAGAGAAATTAAGAGTCATAAAAAAACTATTTTCGAAGATTTCACCTCTACCAAAATAGATTAATGTTGATGGATGGAGGGAGTGCACGATAAGTCTCGACCGGACAATATAATGAATTGGAGTTGCGCGTATAAGGTTCTTCTAGCAAATTTCAGATTTTGTATAATTGAAGTGGTGGAGTTTGATGATTAGCATACTTGTGGACTGTGGTGGCTGCTATTTTGTTGCTCGTATCCTTAGCGAAAACTAAGTCTCTCGTAAGATCAGCATATAACTAAGTCTCTAATGGATACACTAATTCCTCAACTAATAATAATTGAAGTAAAGTAGGGAGAGTTGTCGTTATACACTAATTCCTCACATAATAATCGACCAGCATACTGACTGCTTGTGGTAGATTTTTTATATTTAATTTATCATGATTTTCGAAAAATAAATGATCGAATCAAAATTTTCGAGAAATGTACATCTGGCGCCGCACCCCACGGCGGCAGGCTCCTGCCGCCGCACCCCACGGCATTAAGTCCCCCGCCGCGCGGGGCACGGCGGCGAGATCTCGGTTCCGGCGCCGGGCGGGGAGGCGCAGCGCGGCGCCAGGACCTTGCCGCCGAGCAACACGGTGGCAGGTCCGTACCGCTGTGCCACACGACGACAAAGTCTTTTTTATTGTTTTTAGTTTTTCATTTTAAAAACACTTTTAACCTTTTTAAAAACGACAAAGTAATAAGTGTAAGCATAATCACAAGGGAATATCCTAATCAACGACGAAGGAATAGTCACAAGGGAATAGTTTATACATAATCACGGGGGAAAGTTTATACAAAATCATAGTACTACATCTAAATGTGTCGGCCCCTCTTCCCCCTAACAGCTCTAGCACCAGCCCAGGTGTGGTCCCGGTCGTACGTCCAGGGGTCAGGTGCCCTGACGACCCGAGGTCCTAGCTGGTCGGGAGACGGTGTCGTCATGGCCGCCTACGACGAGCCTGCAGCATCCGGTGTCGCTCTGCTGGCCGGTGTTGCTCCGCCGCCCGCCGGTGACGCTCCGCCGGCCGCCAACTGTGACGGCTGAATCAAAACTGGTGGTGGTTGTGTCAACTGTGACGCGCCAACCTCCTCGGTCTGCTGTGGGGTGCCATACATGGTTGCAAGAATGTCATTGTACCAAAACTCATCCCAGGCCAGCTGGTCTCCTTGGCGGCTGTGTCAAAAGTACTAGGCCGGAACATAGGTGGAGTAGACGATGAAGGAATATCTGTCCCGGAAACTGAAACGCCGGCGGTCTGGAACCTCCTAGCGTATACATCGGCGGCGACTCCTGCTGTTGAGGCTTGTCTGTCGGAAAAGGCGGCGGTCGCCCTGTACGAACAATAATTGCGTGCATTAGTTGAAAATAAGGTCTACTGAAAGTACCTGCACCGGGTGGAGCAAACGGCCGCTGCACGTAGGCGTGCAGGCCCTGCGCCTGTGGGTGCTACTGTACCCTTGGAGCCGAGAACCCGCAGACAAATGTGGCAGGCGTCGGCTGCAAAGCCGCTGTCGAGGCGGAGCTCGAGGACGACGCTGGGTGGCGCGGAAGGAGAGGAATCTCTACGGCCCCGACGTAGTACACGACGGTGAAGTACATCATGACCGCAATGATGATCCTCTCGTACGTGCTCCGGTGCTCCTGAGGCCCCCAAGAGAAGCACTACCCCATCGCAACCGATGCGAGCCGCACGACCTCAGCCAGCACATCGTGCTGCTCACAAAATTAGAAACATATGTTTTAATGAAAAGTCATATGAATGTAATATGTTTGCAGTAACGTAGTTTACCGCTGTGTCGGCAGTCTGGTCTCGACGCACCGGGTAGGTCGCGTCCGGCAAGACCGTGTCGTGGTCCGGGACAGGTGGCGGTGGCAGGGTAGCAGGCACGTACGTCAGCCGCGTCCGCGTCCTCGGTAGGTGCCACTGAAGGTACGCTACCCAGGCGGCGCCGTCGTGAAGGCAGTGCTCGGTGACGACGTTCTGCTCGTGCGCCGCGGACGCCCACTCTGCCACGTACTGCTGCAGCTTATCGACGAACGACGTCACCGCAGGCACGCCCTTACGTGTCCACCTAGCATAGAATATGAAACATAAAAATATTGGCAACTGAATATTTGTAACAGATAATACTTAGAACTGTCAAATGGTAGCTCACCTGTGCGCGGTAGGCGGCAGACGTGGCACGGCGGCATGCGGCGCGGCTCGGAAGAGGCCGAACTGCCTCATCACCCGGTGGACGGCGTACTCCTCGACGTAGACGTCGAAGACCAGTCATCGCCGCGTAATCCAGTAGGCCTGGTCTTGGGAGCACAGGGACGAGAGCCCTTGTGGTGCGCGGGCGGTGACCATGGCAGGAGCGTACGACGTCCACCGGAGCTGGGCATCGACCATCCAGTCGATCTGACCAACGAAGTCCTTGTAGGCCTTCTTAGGCTGCTCCCCAGCCCAAACGTGCTGCAAAGAACGAGAAAAGTTAAGTGAATGGAACTACAGAAGTCATAACACGAAGAATCACGTAAAGGGAGGTCATTACCTTCCGTAGACACCACAGAGAACCCATGGTGGGGAGGTCCGCTGGGTCGGTGCCGTCGGCTCGTACTCCGAGAGGTCTGTCCTAGGCCGACCGATGTCGAACCGCTCGTGGATCCACATCTGGAGCAGGAGAGGGCACCCCAGGAGGATCGCCTCCCTACTCGTCGACCTCGTCACTGCCGAACACAGCCCCCTATAGGTAGCTGCCAGAACAACACTGCCCCAGCTGATCTGGGGCATCTGCTCAAGGGGTGCGTAGGCGATCCTCTGAGCCTAGGGGATCATGCACCGCGACACGGAGTCTCCCGCTGACTCGCAGAACAGCACCCACCCGAACAGCCAGAGCAGGTAGACGTCCAAAAACCTTTCTGACGTTTGGTCGTCGGCATCGTCCGCCATGTAGTCAGCCTGCACACACACAAAGGTCTGTCGTCACATTCGTTTAAAATTCATACAAATGTTGAAAATAAGAGTTAGAATCACGTGACGTACGCTGAACTGCTGGATCCAAGTCCAGGTGGGCCCGTGGGTGTCAACGAAGGGCACGTACAGCGCCGGTGCGCGATCGTTCCGAGCAACGTTCGCGAACCGAGCAAGGAAGTCAGCCTGCCACGTCGTGGGGATGTCGATCGGCCCCATCGCCTGCCCAGCACACGACAGTCCTCTCAACATCGCAGCGTCCTCCAGACTGAGAGTCATCTCACCGACGGGGAAGTGGAACGTGTGCGTCTCTGGTCGCCACCGGTCCATGAACGCGGTGATCAGCGGGGCGTCGTAGTTGAACCGTGTCAACCGCTCCGCCTGGGGAACCTCAGCTCGTAGCCTGTCCCCATCGACCAACCGCACAACAGGGAGAAGTCCTGCAGCGTGTAGCCTGAAAAATATTAATTTACTTAAAACAATTACTATTGTAAAGAAACAGAAATAAATAATAAATATGAATTACGTACTTCGAAATCCACCGCGGGTGTATCGACGTCAACGTGCGGGTCGTCCGGCAACGTATCGTGCCGAGTGGACCTCCGAGAACAGCCGACACGTACGAGCGGTGGTACCGGTCCACCACCTCATCGAACAACTCCGGTCGTACGTACTCCAGCGGTGCAACCATAACTGAAAAAACATAGTTAATCAATTTTTCCAATTATACTAATTTTCATAGAAGTTTAAAACAAATTTAAACGAATTATGAAATTGTAAATAATTTTCTATGAATTTTATAAATTTAATCAAATTATGTCAATTATAATTATTTTTTAGAAGTTTAAAACAAATTTAAACGAATTATGTGAATTTAAATAATTTTCTACGAATTTTATAACAATTTAATCAAATTATGTCAATTATAACTATTGTCGTAGAAGTTTAAAACAAATTTATATGAATTATGTGAATTTAAATAATTTTTATAGCAATTTAATCAAATTATTTCAATTATAACTATTTCCTACAAGCTTAAAACAAATTTAAATGAATTAGGTGTTTTAAATATTTTCTACGAATTTTATAGCAGTTTAATCAAATTATGTCAATTATAACCATTTGTGAGAAGTTTAAAACAAATTTAAACGAATTATACGAATTTATACGTACCTAAGTTAACTAAACTATGTTAACTAAACTATGTTAACTAAAGTAAATTTCTAAACTAAACTAACTAACTAATCTAAGTTAACTAAACTAACCAACTAAACTGGACTAAATTTAGAAACATACCTCAGAAGTGCTCCGAAGGGTTGGAAGCCGAATGTTTGGAGGGAGCAATGAGGGAGGAGGGAGAAGTGAGGGGCTCGGCCCCTTATATAGGTCGACGCTGCCGCCGGCTCACGGTGCCAGGGTCCCGACGCCGTGGCCCACGGCGCTAGGATTCCTGCCATTGTGGGCCGCGGTGTCAGGAACCTGGCCCTACCGGCCAGTACTGCCGACTGTTGGCGTCTCCCCTAACGTCGTGCCCCAGATGTACATTTCTCAAAAAATTTTGATTCGATCATTTATTTTTCAAAAATCATGACAAATTAAATATAATTTTTTTTTCTTGTGGTAGCTAGTTTTTGTTGCTATCCCAAGCAAGTAAAATTAAGACCCATAAGAGTGGGCCTAAAAATGCGAAGCTAATAGAAAGTGGGCCTCAGAGTTCACTTGGGCCGTAAAAGTATAATATTTTTTTGTTCATTTCAGGGGCTCACTAGGCGTACCGCTCAAAAAAAACGGCATTCTAAAAAAACGTACCAAGCAACATTTAGGTTACGTACTTACTTATAAATCCAAACAGCTTGAAAGAAAACACGATAAAAATATGTCATGGAACATTGGAACCGGCACCGATCTGTGTCTAGTACTGGCCTAGTCATTCAATTAATATGTTGATTTTTCTAAATCTTTTAAAACAATCCATTGTCCGCCGGCATGTCCTCCTTCCGGTTCCGCATTAGAAGTTGTTTAGGACAATGACACGGTCACCAAAGAACAATTTGACTACTTTTTTCTTAAAAATATTCATTGAAAAGTTATATATGTACTTATGAAAGTAATTTTCAAGACAAATCTATGCGTATGATTTTCACATTTTCAAACTCAACGACTTAAAAAGTTACTTATGATTTATATTCCTAATGTTTGACTCAAAATTTGTCCAAAACGACTTCTAATAGTGAACCGGATGGAGTACACAATATCTGGAAGATTTCTAGATACGCGTCTAGTTTTGCTGGAAACTTATTGTAGATTGGTTTACTAAAAAACATTAATTAAAGGTAGCAATAAGTTTTACTGTAAAATTAATGCATCCAAAACGTGTAAATGAGAAACCAGTAGACAATCTAGCTAGAGAGCATCAAAAATTCTCTAGATTAGAGCATCTTCGAAGACTGAGCTGTAAATTCTCTAGATTGACGAAGTCACCACATCTTGTCGACGAGTCTGTTTTGCCATTTTGTTTTCTTGATTTTCGTTCTATTTTTACTCGCCTCCGCAACACTTGCAAGGCGCCAAGGAACCTTCAAATCAGCTATTATTCTTTTCTCTAAGAATTTCGGACATTATTATTTAACTTTTCACCCATTTCAGCATGTTCCTGCAATAATAAATCGATTTCCGAAAACATAATATCTCAGATAACCACAAGAACACTGCTACCAGCCCGCGCCCGTCTCCGCCACATGTCACACTCTCAGCAAACGGTAGCGTGCTGTTTCCATAGAAGATTGTTGTAAATTTTGGTTTGTTTCCCCCTAACCTGCAAGTGATTATGCAAATCGCCACTTCCATCAACTGTTCTCAGTGGACTATAGCCCCATATGGCGTCCCCGCCCCAAATCAATCCTTAACCGCCGCCACTCTAACTGAATCTGAAGGAATGCAGAAGGGGTTATATACCTCCATGACTTGGAGGGTTTGGTTCAGTAAACTTTGCTGGGCATTGTTATATGTGTCCTGACTGCACTGAATATTACGTAATGAAGTGTTTTGGTATTTTATTTATATATATAGTACTTATATTTTATACCCTGGGTATGGAATAAGAATTCCGTACCCGAGCTAATCAACGAGCCACCGGACCCGGCCGTCCGGTCTCCCGCACGGGTTTTTGTTTTTCCATTTTTCTTTTTTATGTTTTATTTGCAAAGCACAGATCGTGGGAGTGTACACCCCCGGACGGCCGGACGGTTCCCACGGCAGGACGGCATCCTCGTTCGTGTCGCCATCTCTCGTGCTCTGCTCCACACCGCCGCCGCCGCCGCCGTTGTCGGCAGTTACCCCAGGTCCCCAGCCAAGCCCTTTCCAGAGCCGCCTCCGCCCGCCCAGCTAGACCTCCCACCATCCTCCACACTCGGAGCTGGAGGTCGAGGAGTCGAGCCACTGCAGCCTTAGGTGACCAGAAGAAGTCACGACGGAGGCATCTAGATCGACCCGGGGATGTCAAGGTCCGGCAGTGATCTGCTACATGTGGTGACCAAAATTGGAGACCCTCCTAAATTGTTGTTATCATCTGGAGCGGCTAGCCGGCAATGGCATCAGATCCCTGCTGCAGGCCACGGAGAGACCCCAACCTGATCTGCGCATGGGGGATTAAGTCGCGTCGTCCCCTCGATTAGGCATTCAATCGATTCTGGTAAGGCCAATCTATCTCATTATTCCACGCATGCTCACACAAAATCATTGCTTCGTTCGCCGCTCTCAGACTTTCATGCATATCCGTTCTTCTTCATAGCACGAGGCACACAAATCCTCTAAAAACAGCGAGGGGGTGACGCCTAGGTCCGTCCATCCCCTTGGTCAAGTCCGGCCATTCATGGACCCGTCGGCATTGGCATCATAGCTGTTCCAATTCTGAGCCGATTTTCCCTAATGTGAGCACCCGCAAAATTCCCTGTACCGATTTAAGGTTAAGCCGATTCCACTAGATATTCCTTTAGATTTGGAGCCGATTCTTTTTGGATCATGAGTTTTTTATTGTTTCACTGTGCATCCGTTCTTTTCAGAACTCCTGTCGTTCTATTTAGCCACAAGGAATTAGGTATTTTTTAGTAGCCATTTTATCTGAATTTCAATTTTTATAGCAGGTTTTGTTTGATTTTGTTAATTTCAGGTATAGGTGGGAATGTTCCTTAAAGAGAAAAGAACAGAAAAGTAGATAAGAGCCACATAGTTGTCACAATAAATTCAGAACTGATAAAAGAGATAGAAGAATGCTTGATTAACTTTTTTTATGAAGACCCTAAATGTGTCAGGATCAGAACGCAAGTAAAACATGGTGTATTTCAGCTCTTAGAACAGGAAAGGATGCCCAACTTAGCATATTAGATTTGTGACCTTTCAGAAGTAGAATAGCTAGTGACTAAATCGTACATCTTTAAATTGGCGTGAATTAATTTTAAGCCGCTACAGTTTGGTGTTTAGCTTAATTGCATTATGTAATTATTCTGGTCATGTCGACCACTTCGGTTTCTGTATGATAATGCCTATTTAAGCCTTTTCAGTTTTTGAGTGTTTTCATGTGTGAGAGCCCTTTGATTGGTATGACTGCACTTATGTACTCTGAGGAGAAACCATTTTATTCGTTCTTACTTGTAGGTTACTCACTGTAACTGCATATTGGTGTTCGACCTACTCTGCAGTTGCAAGTATGCAGGTGTTCATGTGAAACATGAGAAAACCATGTCTGACTGATTTACACTTTCAGTATTTTATATTAAGCAATTCTTTTGTCAGTAGATTGTAGATTGTTTCAATACACCAAACATTTGCTGTCTTTTGTGCATGGTCTATTGCATTTTAGTTTGAGAATATGCTACAAGGGATCGAGGATCATATAAAGCAAGCTAGCTAACTGAGAACCACATATTCGGTAGAACTGAGGGGACAATCATGAAACTAATTTTTACATGGACAATGTGACATTGTTTGCAACTAGGAAAATTTGCTAGTCATTTTGTCAAAATCTTCTTAGTGTGGTTCCGACTGATGCATTCAGTAGGTGCCTATCTGGGTGACCAAGACTAGGTGTTTCATGTGCTAGCTATGATTATTCTGATTGACCATAACTTGTATGAGTTTATTCACTTGTTTAGTTAACTACTTCTCCAGGGACATTGATGAGCACAAGACTTAACATTGTTATTCATTAGTAATAATACAATAATGTTTTCATACATTAATTATGTTCATCATATATGTTTTATTAGGAAGTATTCTGGAACCTTTGCTCAGCTCAATGTGATATAACTAGTGTCAGGTTTTCAGAATTGCTTTCATGCCCCGGAACTGTTAGCAATATACTGAAATTCGGTCTCTACAATTTTCAAGAAAATAGCCATGCTCCAGGTAGAGAATGTCTTTTTAGACCAGAGGTAGTGAATGGTTAGGACCCTTTCAAATGTGAGTGTTTGTACTGTTTTCATTATATATGTGCATCCAAATCCATTAGTTTGTTGTTTCTGCCACTGCACTATCAATCAACAAATTCACTACTATAGTTTAGTTTATTTTAGCACAAAATTGGCAAATTAGCGAATTTTGTTGAATCCAGGTATAACTGGATCAGCTGATTCCTAGGTCTAGTTTTCCAGGTAGGAAAAAATACACTGGGATGTCCTTACTTGAACTCACAGCTCGAGAACAAGGACAAACCAACACATGATTGCGCCATGGAGAAGTTGAAGGTGCTATTTTAGTGGAGGTGTCCAGGTGGCTCCTCTGACCACAACCATTTTTTCATGTTGTGTGTGTGTTTCTGACTAATGAGTCATTGATGCTGATGCACGCCCCACGTTTGAGTGAATTTCCCAGTGTTGATGGTTGCCTTTGCTGGTTGGTTGAAAAGACAATGCATTCTTTTAGACTGTGGCAGATTGATTTTAATGTTAAATTTTGTGGGTGGATGATAAATCCACGAGTTGTGACTAATTAATCAAACTAGCTAGTGATTAGGATTTCTGATATTATGGAAGTGACTTACGTTTAAGTATGTTATCCATCTTGTGCAGACATTATACTGAATTCTTATTCGACATGCCATGTTCAGGTGGTGTGGAACCTGTTGAACCATTGTTCTATGGAAAGAACCTAGATAGATGTGTTTTTTTCCTTGTGTATTGTCTGTTGATCTCATGTCTGTGCTTCATCCTATGACCATGTATATTGATTCTAAAACTCCTTTCCTTCTTTTTTGTCCATATATGCACAGATATGCTGCAATTAAGATTGCGCACACATACATGCACGTTGGATTGAGTATTTGAGTTGAGCAACCGATCGATGAGCTTGAGAGTGTGGTTGTGTCGGGGACCGCCCTAGGGGTCCCCTTAAACAATGGGGGAACCCTCACTTAAATCCCCGCATCTAAATAAGCTAAGCCTAACCATGCGAGAAACTAACCATGCGGGACATGGCCCATGCGGCGAGACTCGGAGGCCCACCAAGACGGCCCGTCCGGAAGCCCCCTCGAGCGAGGCTCCGCCTCGCCCGAGGGCACGCTCCTCCTCGAGCGGGCTCCGCCCCGTTCGAGGGGCAACCCCCTCCTCGAACGGGCTCCGCCCCGTTCGAGGGGCGACCCTTCCCTCGAGCGGTCCCGCCCCGCTCGAGGGCACGCTCCCCCTCGAGCGAGTCCCGTCTCGCTCGAGGGTCCGCTCCGCCCTCGGGCCGGGGCCCGCCACGCTCACGGGCGCCCCGCACGCGTGCGCCGGCCCCGTACCCGGGCATTTAACGCCCCGACGCCGCGGGGACGGCGCCATCATGCGCTCGGGGCTCACGCCCGTGCCGCCGCACCAACTCCCCGGGGGAGGAGCCCATCCCCGCCACCGTGGGATGGACCGTGCGGTACGGCCGGTGTCGGTCCCGTGACACCGTGCGCACGCTACCTTGTGCGGCTAACGCGCCCGACCCTCGAAAGGGGGCCGGCGCACCCTCGATTCCACTTTCCCGTGACCCCCGCCGGTTGGGTGAGGGGCGCTAGGCCGGTGGGTGGCCATCCCGGCCACCGGCGCGCGCGCGCGGCCGCCGTACCCACGCGTGCGGTGCGCATGCCCGACTCCGCGAGCGCACGCTCGGCACCTTGCGGCAACCACTCCACCACCGCGAGCTCATTGGGAAGGAACGCCGTTCGCCCGCTCCCGTACCCCGTACCGCCCATCATCGCACCTCCCTCGAAGCCTATCAAGGGACGCCATTGCCTTCGCCGCCTCCTACCCTCGAACCGCCACCGTTCGGGTACGAGGTAGGCCATCATGGCCGGATCGCGGCGAAGATCGTCCGGACGGCCGCCCGCTCTACACCGTAGCACGACGTGCTCCCACACGTAGCTAGGTAGCGCGGCGTGCATGTAACTCGCCGCCCCCTTGGCCTATAAAAGGGGAGGCGAGCCCCCAGCCGCGGGGGGACGAGTTCAGAGGAACAAGCACAGTCGAGCACAACGCACCGTGCACTCACTCTCTTATTCTCCCACAACATCTTCAGCCACTCACCAGGGACTTGGAAGCAACGCTTCCTCTCCCGCCTTGCTTGTATTTGCCCCACTACAAGCACCCCCGGTGCCAAGCAATATAGTGCCACGAGCACACCGCTGCTGGACGTACGGCCCCCTCGGCCGGAACCAGGATAAACCTTGTGTCATTTGTTGCTTAGCATCGACCATTGAGGGATAGACCTAGGCGTTATCTACTGGTTAGTGTCGGGACCATATTCCGCACCGACAGTTGGCGCCCACCGTGGGGCAAACAAGCGCCTAAGGTCATTTCGCTAACTCCCTCCATGGTGATCCGCACTGAGTACCGTAGCACCCGCTACAACATGGGTAGCTCGGACCCTCTCCCGGCCGGGTTCGAGATCCGCTTCGGGGACTTGAACTTCCAGGCCACGGGGAACGGCTATCTCATGCGCCTCACCAATCGTGAGGAGCTTCGCGCGCAGCGCGAGGCCAGGTCCGCTCTGGTCTCCGCCGCACGCACGACGCCGGCGCGAGCGCTGCGCAGGCACGGATGCGCGCGGGCCGTCGACGCGCGCGACGCCGTCGTCGCTCCGGGCTACGCTCGCGTCGGGCGCGCGGTCCGAGCGGCGGCGGGGCCGAGCGCGCCGCCGCCCAACGCGGTGCGCCCACCGTCACGACGACCGCCACCGCCCCAGCGGGGCCGCGCGCGGTCTCCGGACCACGCATTCCCATCGGGCTGCGTGGCGCCACTACGGCCTACAACGCCAACGTCAACACGACAATGCGCAGGGTTCCTCCTGGTCGCCACGTCTTCGTCGCCAGGGATCCCGGCACTTCAGCAGCGGACGAGTCGTCCCTGGGCTCCGTCGACACGATGCCACCCGCCAACCGCCATG
The DNA here is from genome assembly GCA_947561735.1 of Cenchrus americanus. NCBI lineage: Eukaryota > Viridiplantae > Streptophyta > Magnoliopsida > Poales > Poaceae > Cenchrus > Cenchrus americanus. The sequence continues at coordinate 36,188,091 of OX387242.1, read as the reverse complement.
GGTACGCGGAGTGGGACTTCTCCGGTGTACCGGACCCAGTCGCGTTCAGGCGCTTCCTTGACGCCACGGACTACGGGGTTTGGCTCGCTCCGACGACTCCCGACCGGGAGCTACGACCCCACGCGGGAATGTTGCGCCGTCATCACCAACGACCCGGCCAACGCCGCCGGCGCGGCGGGCGCCGGAGATGGGGGAAGTCACGCCGCCCCGGGGGGTCGCCACGCGCTGGCCGCGGGGCCAAGCGCACCTCGCCGGGGCCGACGTCGACGCGCGGTGGCCCAAGCTCGCGAGCTCGAGGCCAAGCCGGCGAGAGGAGTACCGGACCGTGCGGCTACTCCACGCCTCGATGGCAGGGGAGGCCTCCGCGCGCGGCGAACGCGCGCGGGAGCCGGGCCGACAAGTCCGTGACCGCCTCAACCCCCGCCCCCAACGTCGACAACGCGGAAGCTCCGCCGCGGGCGAGCCAAAAGCTCATCGCCGCCGCAACACCGCCGCGCGCCATGCCGGCACCCTCGACCCCCGAGGCTCGAGACATGCACCGCGAGGTGCAGACCCTCCTTGAGCAAGCGGCCGTCCAGCAGGCCGAGAGCTCGGCCTCACGCATCCGCCAACAGGGGGACGCGCGGGGTGATGATCCGGCACCGGGGGGCGAACCTTCGGTGCACGCGAGGCCAACCTGCTGACCAGGGACGCACGCCGGCCAAGGAGCGGCTCCTTGACACACGCAGGGCGCTGGATGGAGACGCCCGCAACGTCATCAACGCCAGGCGCACCAGCAAGGCGGACGCGCGAGCGGCCAGGGGCTACCACCCTCGAAGGGGTGGACGCTACGACAGCGGGGAGGATCGCTCCCCAACGCCGGAGCCCCCGGGCACCCGTGTGTTCAGCCGGGAGATCCGCACGGCAGCGTTCCCCCAGCGCTTCCGTCAGCCCTCGACAATCGTCAAGTACAACGGGGAGACGGACCCTCGTGTCTGGCTCAACGATTACCGCCTGGCCTGTCAGCTGGGCGGGGCCACCAACGACGAAGTAATCATCCGCAACTTGCCCCTGCATCTGGGCGACGCGGCCCGGACATGGCTCGAGCACTTGCCCGCCAGCCAGATCCATAACTGGGACGATCTAGTCCACACCTTCGTGGGCAACTTCCAGGGCACATACGTGCGCCCTGGGAACTCCTGGGATCTGCGCTCCTGCACGCAGAAGCCGGGCGAGTCGCTGCGGGACTTCATACGGCGCTTCTCCAAGCGCTGCACAGAGCTCCCCAGCGTGGCACAGTCCGAGATCGTGCACGCGTTCCTCGAGGGCACCACGTGCCGGGACCTTGTGCGCGAGCTGGGACGCAGCCCGCCCACGGACTCGAACGAGCTGTTCGACATTGCCACCAGCTTCGCCTCCGGAGAGGAGGCCGTGGGGGCAATCTTCGACGGCAAGAAGGGCAAGCGCTCCGAGGACACGCCCGCGGAGGGCGGCGGGTCCAAGGAGCCGCGCCGCAACGACAAGCGGGGCAAGAAGGGGAAGAAGCCGCGCCGCGAGGCGCGCGAGCGGGGCGCAACGGCGGCAACGCCGAGGCCCTCGCCGTTGACCCGGCCCGACGGGGCCCTCGACCGGCTCCTCGAGGCCGGGGGTGTTCGACGACATGATGAAGAAGCCATGCCCCTACCACAAGACCCCCGTGAATCACACCCTTGAGCAAAGGCGACATGCTCAAGAAGTTCTACGGCCGTGCCGCCGCGAAGGAGGCGAGAGGCCAAGAAGGATGGGGGGGGATGGCGACGCGGGTGGTTTCCCCGCTTGTCGAAAACGTGTTCCTCATCTTTGGGGGACCTACCGTCGACATGTCAACCCGCAGCGCAAGAAGGAGCGGCACGAAGTCCTCGCCGCGAGAGAGGGCACCTCCGGCCTTTCTCAAGCGGTCGAAGGATGCCATCACCTTTAGCCGGGATGATCACCCAAATCGCATCCCGAACCCGGCCCAGTACCACCGGTGGTCGATCCCATCATTGGGAACGCCGGTTTTCGAAGGTCCTTATGGACGGAGGCGTAGCCTCAATATCCTCTTCGCGCATACATTGCGCCTAATGGGGATTGGGCCGGATCGGTGCGGCCCGAAGCACGAAGCCGTTTCACGGCATCGCGCCCGAAAGCAAAAGTTCAACCCCTCGGGCGGATCGATCCGCCCGTCCGGTTTGGGACCCCCAAGAATTTCCGCAAAGAAACCCTCACATTCGAGGTGGTGGGATTCAAAGGGGCCTACCATGCCATCCTTGGGCGACCGTGCTATGCCAAGTTCATGGCGGTCCCCAACTACACGTACACGAAGATGAAGATGTCGGGTCCAAACGGCGTCATCACCGTCGGGTCGTCGATCGAGCACGCATTCGACCGCGATGTCGAGTGCGTGGAACATGCGAGGCGCTAGCGCCGGATGAAGCGCCGGTAAACACACTGGAGAAGATGGTCAACGACGACCTCAGCTCCGCCGCCAAGCACGTCGGCACGTTCGAGGCCGCCGAGCAAACCAAAGGGGTCCCCCTCGACCCGTCGGCCCCCGAGGGGCAAGGCGTTGAGGGTCAGCTCGACCCTCGATCCTAAATAGGAAGCAGTGCTCGTCGACTTCCTCCGCGCCAACGCCGACGTCTTCGCGTGGAGCCCCTCGGACATGCCAGGCATCCCGAGGGAGGTCGCCGAGCACTCCCTTGATATCCTCGCCTAACGCTCGCGCCGTGCGGCCGGCGGCCGCGCCGCTTCGACGAGGAGCGGCGACGGGCGATCGGAGCGGAGCTGCGGAAGCTCCCTCGAGGCCGGATTCATCAAGGAAGTGTTCCACCCTACGTGGCTAGCTAATCCCGTGCTTGTAAAAAAAGAAAAATGGGAAGTGGAGGATGTGTATTGACTACACCGGTCTCAATAAAGCATGTCCAAAAGTTCCTTTTCCTTTGCCACGCATAGATCGATCGTTGATTCCACGGTAGGGTGTGAACTACTCGTTTCCTTGATGCCTATTCGGGATATCACCAAATAAAAATGAAGGAGTCCGACCAGCTCGCGACTTCGTTCATCACACCGTTCGGGACGTTCGTTACGTCACGATGCCTTTTGGCCTCAGAAACGCGGGCGCAACATATCAGCGCTGCATGCAGCACGTTTTTGGGGACCATATCGGGCGGACGGTCGAGGCTTACGTAGACGACATCGTCGTCAAGACCGAGAAGGCGGACGACACGGTTAGCGATCTAGGCATCGCGTTCACCGCCCGCGGCCAACGCGGGGTCAAGCTCAACCCCGAAAAATGTGTCTTTGGAGTGCCGCGGGGCATGCTCCTAGGGTACATCGTCTCCCAGCGGGGAATCGAGGCCAACCCTGAAAAGGTCGCGGCCCTCGAGCGAATGGGTCCAATTCGGGACCTCAAAGGGGTGCAGAAAGTGTTGGGGTGCCTCGCCGCCTTAAGCCGCTTCGTCTCGAGGCTCGGTGAGAAGGGCCTGCCCCTCTACCGGGCCGCTCAAGAAGCACGAGCGCTTCTCTTGGACCGCCGAGGCCCGGAAGCGCTCGACAAGCCGGAAGGCGTCTCCGACGCACGCCCCAATCCTTACGCCGCCGCGAGACGGCGAACCCTTCCAACTCTACGTGGCCGCAACCACCCGGGTGGTCGGCGCCGTGATCGTCGTGGAGCGCACGGAGGAAGGGCATGCCTTGCCCGTGCGAGAGGCCGGTCTACTACATCGGCGAAGTCCGTCGGACACGAAGACGCGCTACCCCCGGGTCCGGGAGAAGGCGTTGTACGCGGTAGTCCTCGCGCGGCGCAAGCTCCGCCACTACTTCGAGGCCCACCCGCCACGCGTGGTCTCTTCCTTCCCGCTAGGAGAGATCATTCGCAACCCCCGACGGCGAGCAGTGGGATCGCCAAGTGGTCCGTGGAGTTGATGGGCGAGACGCTTGCCTACGCTCCGCGCAAGGCCATCAAATCGCAAATCCTAGCCGATTTCGTCGCCGAGTGGACGGAAACGCACCGCCGCCCCCTCGGATCCAAGCAGAGGCCGGACTCGTTCTTCGACGGCTCGGTGATGAAGACGGGAGCGGGCGCGGGCTCGCTCTTCGTGTCACCCCTCGGGGAGCACATGCGCTACGCAAAGGCGCCCTCCACTTCCCCGCGTCCAACAATATGGCGGAATACGAGGCCCTCCTCTCGCGGCCTCAAAATCGCCATTGAGCCGGGCATTAAGCGCCTCGACGTGCGAGGGGATTCGCAACTCGTGATCGATCAAGTCATGAAGAACGCGAGCCGCCACGACGACAAGATGGAGGCCTACTGTAAAGCCGTGCGGGCCCTCGAAGACAAATTCTACGGCATCGAGCTTAATCATGTACCCCGCCGGTACAACGAAGAGGCGAGGACGAGCTGGCAAAAATAGCGTCCGGGCGGATCACCGCTCCCCCAAACGTTTTTGCGCGCGACGTCGCGCGCCCCTCGGTCACCTTCGAGCCCTACCCCTCGAGCGACGGCGGACCCTCGGGGGGCTCCCTCGAATCCGGCGGGTGCGGAACCCATGGAAGAGGACCCCTCGAACGAGGCGTACGTGCTCTCCCTTCTCGAGGGGTACGGCTCCCACGAGGTCGATGCGATGGATATCGAACCGGCTCCCGTCCAAGCGGATTGGCGGGAAAAGTACACCGCCCGGATCGCTCGAGGGGAACTCCCCGAAGATCGGGCCGCGGCCAAGCGTATCGCCGGGATGGCCAAATCCTTCACCCTCGTCGACGGCGAGCCGTACAAGCGCGCGCGTCGGGCATCCTCCGGCGGTGCATACCCATTCCCGAGGGGCGCGAGCTCCTACGGGACATCCACGCGGGAATCCGTGGCCACCACGCCGCGCCACGCACCCTCGTTGGCAACGCGTTCCGCCGGGGCTTCTATTGTCCTACCGCGGTCGCGGACGCCAACGAAATTGTACGCACCTGCGAAGGATGCCAGTTCTACGCCCGCAAATCCAACTTGCCCGCTCACGCTGCGCAAACGATCCCCGTAACATGGCCGTTCGCTGTGTGGGGGTTGGACATCGTCGGGCCCCCGCGAAGGCGCCGGGGGCTTCACCCACCGCTTGTCGCGATCGACAAGTTCTCCAAGTGGGTGGAGGTGCGCCCTATCACGAATTTGAGGGCCGAGCAAGGGCGGTCACGTTCTTCACCGACATCGTCTACCGCTTTGGAGTGCCAAACTCCATCATCACAGACAACGGGTCCCGGTTCACGGGCGCGAAGTTCTTGGAGTTCGCGACAAGTTCCACATCCGCGTGGATTGGGCAGGCCGTGGCACACCCACGGACCAACGGCCAAGTAGAGCGTGCCAACGGCGTGATTCTACGGGGCCTCAAACCCGGAATTTTTGATCGACTCAACAAATGCGGCCGGAAATGGCTCCAAGAAGCGCCGGCGGTCGTGTGGAGCCTAAGGACCACCCCAAGCAGAGCCACCGGGTTCACACCGTTTTTCCTAGTTCATGGCGCGGAGGCCGTCCTCCCCACGGATCTGGAATACGGGTCGCCCAAGGTTCGAGGCTACAACGAGGATGCTAACCAGCGAGCCCGCGAGGACTCACTGGATCAGCTGGACGAGGTACGCCTCGTGGCGTTGATGCACTCCGCAAGATATCAACAGTCCCTACGGCGCTACCAAGCACGCAAGATACGTCGGAGGGATTTCAGCGAGGGGGACTTGGTCCTAAGGCTACGCCAAGACAACCGAGGGCGCCACAAGCTATCCCCCCCATGGGAGGGACCCTACGTCGTGGTGAAGGTGCTCAAATCGGGCACGTACAAGCTGGCCAACGAGGACGGCGAAGAACTCACCAACGCTTGGAACATCCAACGCCTACGTCGCTTCTACCCTTAGCTAGGACTTCCAAGTATTTTCTGTTGTAAAAACGCATGACCAACGCCCCAGTTGGTGCCACCTATGTAAATACTCCAAGTATAATAAAAGGGCAACTCGGCTTTCCCCTGAAACCCAAGTTACCCTCGGGGGCTACTGCGGGGGGGCACCCCCCCAAAATGGTCCCATTTTTCGCGCAAAAATAAAAAACGATTCACACGCGCTAAGTTTGTTTTCTACTTCAACCTCGAGCCATGATTCGAACAGGGCGCAGGTGACACAGCGGAAGGAGCGCGCGAGCCAGAGACAGCCTACGCCGCGTGGCTATGGCCCGTCTCTCTCGCCTCCAACCCAGCGGGCCCCCTGCGAAAAACGAACTCCCCTAACTAGAATCTACTCAGGAAGAAGGAGAAACAAAGAAGCGTAATAAGCAAACGATTCCATTTACAAGCAACTGTCCATGATTCATGAAACGATTTGTTTATTTACAAGAGGCCACGAGGCCAGAATTCTGATACACATAAGCAAAAAACGGGCCTAGCGCCCAGGTGCTTTCAGGCGGATGGAGCGGCAGCATCGGCGGCGTCTGGGAAGAGAAATTCTTCGAAGGCCTCGGCAAGCGACCCGGCGGCGTCGGGGAAGAACAAGCGCGTCCGCGCGCTCCATGGCCACCTCGTCCTCGACGCCCTCGGGGCACGATGTAGCCCTCCGCCACCGCCTCGAGGTTGACCTCGTAGTGGGATCGCACCACTCCGAGGGCCTTCGCACGCCCGTGTGCAACGCCCGCACATCCGCTCCGTGACGTGGCCGCCGAGAGCGCGCAGCGGCCGGCCGCCGAGCCGCCGGCCTGGGCCTCGCCTTCCTCGACGACGCGGCAGTCTCGAGGGCCGCGTCACGCAGCCCCCCGCAGCCTCCTGCTCAGAGGAGTTGTAGGAAGCCTGCAGGGCCTCGGCCCGCCCAGCAGCATGCCCCAAGGCCGTGCGCAAGCCTGAAACCAACAAGACGACAAGAAATCAGAAAGGGGGAAACTAACCCTCTAAAGCAAGAACTAACAAGCAGGGTCAAGCAGTAACTTACCCTCGACTTGTCTCCTCTCCAGATCGAGGTCGCGGCGCGCGGACTCGAGCGCCAACTCGAGACGCTGGACGGTCTCGCCTTGCTCGCGGAGGGCCATCTCCTGATTGGCATTGCCGGCGCCGAGCGCCGCCGTCCTCAACCTTGGAGAATGCGGCGTTCCGCTCCTCCGGCCGACCTCTCCGCCGCCTCGCGCGCGACGCGCTCCCCGCTCCGGCCGCCGTCCCGGCGTCGCCAAGGGCGCCCCCCGCTCCCCGCCGGAGCCGCCCCTCGCCCCCCGGCGGGCGATGCGCTCCCCGCCGGAGCCGCTCCTCGCCGGCGACGAGAGCCGCGGCCTTGGCGTCGAGGGCGGCCCTCGGGTCGTCGGCCTCCTTGGCGCGCCTGCTCCAACCCGCGCGCCCGCTCCTCGCCCGGCGCCGCCGTGCCTCGCGCCCCCTCGAGCGACGTGCGGAGCTCCCGGGTCTCGCGCGCGAGCGGTGGCCACCTCCGCCTCCCGGGTGGCGGCCGCCGTCCGCGTCTTGTCCGTGTCCTCGCGCGCGTTCCACGGGGCCGCCTCGTCGCGATCGACGAGGGCCGCGCGGATCCGCCCGAGACTCGAGTGACGCGCCGTGTCCCCGCCCGAGCTCTCGGGGAGCACGTCGCACCACGCCATCGCCCGTACACCGGCCCAACCGTCCGGCGTCCTGAGAGCTTCCGCAAGCGCGTCGAAAGCGCTGCATCGCTCCCGGGCCGGCGGGCCTCGGCGTTCACCTGGTCGAACGCGCTGTACTTTTCACGAGCACGGCGCTCGAGCTCCTGGCATCCACACATCGAATCTCGTAAGTGTCGAGGCTCGAATGCGCACGCGGAAACGAAAAAAAGAAGAGAGACAAGCAACCGAGGCTCACCCGGAAGACAAGCCGGGCCGGCCGCCGTGAACTTGCGGCCGCCTCGTTCAACGCACGGTTGAGCGTGGCGCCGTGGCTCCGAAGCTCGCCCCGCAGCTCCCTGCTCCCTCCGGGGCGTCGCAAACGCCGGGGATCCTCCGCGGCCCCCCCCCACCCGGGCGGGGCGGCCGGCGTGGGAGGACGAGGCCTCGGCATCGTGCCCCTCGGCCCCCCACTATCATGTGACCCTCGTGCCGCCTCACGAGGGCCCCCTCCCCGGGGCTCGGGGAGAGTTCGTGGGGCCGACCGGCCCACCGGTTCCACCCGGGCGGCGGGGAGTCATCCGAGAGCTCCACCACCTCCGCCCGGAGACCGCCGGCGGCGGAGCCGCCCTCGCTCCGCCTCCGCCGGCGCCTCCGCCGCGCCTCCGCGGCCACCGGCGCCCGTCGTGGCGCCGTCGCCGCCACCTCCGCCCGTGCCGCCGCATCCGGCGGCGCCCCCGCAGTCGCGCCCGCTCCGCCTCCTCCGCAAGGGGCCGCCACCGCGGCGGCACCTCCACCGTAGCCACCGCCGCGGCCTCGCGCCTCCGTGGCGACCGGCGCCGGCCGCCCCCCGCGACCTCCGGCCGCGCCGCGGCGGGCCGATCCGCCGGCCGGGCCTCGAGGCCCCGCCCGGCCTTGCGAGCTCGTGCCCGCCGCCGCGCTTGTCCCCGGCGCGACCCCCTCGACGAGCGCCGCCGGGGTGGGGATTGACGCGTCCGTCCTCGCACCTTGGCCGGTGCAAGAGGAGGGACGGTTGGCACCGCCCGCGCAAACACGAACGGAGGGTTAGAGCATCTAATCACCAAGACACTAAAACCAAACGAAGGAAGACAGATCCTTACCTCGCGGAGGAAAAGGCCCGCTTCCTTTTCCTCGAGGCCTCGACGAGGCCGGCGGCCGGCCGCGCCGCGCCGCAGCCGCCTCCCGACGGCGCGCGCCGCACACACGGCACGCCCGCCCCGCGCGCGGGCGCGCCCGATGCCGCACCCCCCGACGACGCCACCACGCGTGGGGGCACGCTCGCCCCGCGCGCGGCACGCCCGCCGACGCGCCCCTCGACGACGACGCCGCTCGCGCGGACGCGCTCCCCGCGCGCGCGCGCGGCACGCTTGACGCGCGCGCGCGCGCACGTCGCCGCGCGTGCCTCCGCGGCGCGCGCGGCACCCCGCGCGCGCGCGTGCCGCCCCCGACGATGATTGCCGGCGGCGGCGCCGGCTGCGCCCGCCCCGTGCAAAATCGCCCCCGACGCCGCGCGGGTTCCGGCGACGGGGCGCAGGCCGCCACCCCGTCCGAGGAGCCCTCCTCCTCGGACTCTTCCTCCTCGTCCCGCTCCGAGGAAGAGGGCTCCTCGATGTCGGGGGAGGAGAGCCCCGGCTCCTCCGGCCGCCGGCTCCGCGGACCGTGCGGCCGCGGCGCGCTTGGCGCCGCCTTGCGTGCTCCCTCTTGCGCGCCGCTCGCTCCCCGCCGCCTCGCCGCGCCGCCCGCCGAGCGCGCGGGGTCGGGGGGTGGGTGGAACGGACTTGGCGGCGTTGAACCGCACCGCCGCGCACAAGAGCGACAATGGCGCGTCGAAAACAAAAGCAAGACCAAGGATTGAAACAAAATCGAGAACCCAACTCACCGCCGGGCCCGTGGGAAGCATCCGAAGGTCCCATGGGGTCCGACCCGCGAGCGCCGGCGTCCGGGTGTCGACGGCACTCCGCGCTCGGGTGAGCGCGTACGGCCGCTCCAGGCGCCGTCGGGGAGCATCCGCGACCTCGCCGTGTCGACGGGGTTGGCCGCCTCCGTCATCTCGAAGATGCGCAGTGGCCTCTCGCATCGAGGCACGACCCGCCGGTGGTGAAGGAAGGCGAGGACGCTCATCGCGTTGAGCCCCTCCTTCGTCGCCCGCCGCAGGCGGCGAGGGACGGACCCCCCGGCGCGCCCGATGATTGGCCGTAGGCAACCCGTAGCCCCGTGGAGTCCCGCCTCTTCTTGAACACCCGGCCGGTGTAGGGAGGGAGGCCGGTGCTCGGCGTTACGCGGGTAAAACCATCCCCGCTCCCAGCCGGCGTTGTTCGTCGTCATGGTGCAGGGGATGTAGAAATCCTTGAGCTGCCCCCGCAGGCAAGCGACATCCCGCCGGCGCGCACCGCGCGGCGGGTCCTCGGCTCCGACGTGGGCTGTGTGATGAGCTCCCCGCGGAAGAGGTGTACCCAGAGCTCCCAATTGACTGGGATCCCCAGGTACCCTTCGCAGACGCCCACGAACGTGGCCGCCTGCGAGATAGCGTTGGGGGCGAAATTGTGCAGCTCCACTCCATAGTGGTAGCACAACGCCCGCATGAAGGTGCTCGCCGGCGCGTTGAAGCCGCGCTCGTGGTAGCGGAGGAAGCTCACCACGTAGCCCTCCGGCGGGTTGGGCTCGAGGTGCGTCGCCGGCGGCACGATCCACTCCGCCGGCGCCCTTCTTCGTTGGCCGACACCGGCCGGCCGACGACCGGCTCGCCCGGGCGAGGCCGGGTCACGGTCGACCTCTCCCGGTGCGTACGGCTCCGGGACCCCGATCGGAAGCCGAGGCGGCGCCATAAGGGGGGACGAACGAGTGCGAAGGCGGAGGACAAGGAAACGAGGAAAAAGCCCCAAGCGGCGAGCCGCGCGCGACGGCAAGAGTGAGGCGAAGGCGAAGGGACGGAGGACCGAAAACGGTGAGAGGCCAAGGTAAAAAACCGCCGTCCCTTCCTCCCCGCGGTTTATAGGCAACGGGCGAGTTCTCCGGAGCGGACGCCCCGCCGACATTAGCGGCGGGGAATCTTTCCATCGCGTCGACCGGCGGGCCCCACCACGACCGCGGCGGCTCTAACACCGGCGAGCGGGTCATCATTACGGCGAGACCGGCGACAACCGAGGCAAAACCGTCACGTCCGCCGGCCACGCCGCCCACTACGCGCGCGCGCGCCGCGCCGCCTAAAAAGGCGCGCCCGCGGCGCAAAACCGCGGCCACGACCGCAAGGCAATTAAATGCCGGGCCCCTTGCCAAGCAAGGAGAGCCCTCGAGCGAGGCGAACCCTCGACTCGAAACAAAGGCGACCCTCGATGGGGGGATCAGCGTGAGAGGGTCGCCCGGGACCTGCTCGATGTAGAGCAGACCACCGCGGGCACCCATGCCACGTAGAACCCTCGAGCGGCATGACCCTCAACTCGAGACAAAGGCGACCCTCGACGGGATGCCGGGCCGTGAGAAGGTCGCCCGGACCTCGCTCGATGTAGAGCGGACCACCGCGGCACCCATGCCACGTAGGACCCTCGAGCGGCATGATCCCCAACTCGAGACGATGTCAACCCTCTAAAAGAAGGCACGCGCGTAAGAGGATCGCCCGAGTCACGCTTGAAATAGAGCGACACCGAAAGCACTCATACCGCGCCGTGCCGCCAACAAGCACCTCGAGGGCCGGCACGCCCGGTACCCCTCGACGGCCGCAAACGCGAAAAGACGAGGGCGTCCATGCACGGCCCCGCACGGCCTTACTGATCAGAGGTTCGAAGCCTGACCCTCGACGGGTTCGAACAGGGCGCCCCGCATCACGCAGTTAGGGACGACGAGGGCACGCGCATTCGAGCCGTTCCTCGAGCCGTCGGCTCGAGGGTGCCCCACATGTCGTGTTCGAGAGCCGGCCGAGGGCGGCTAGTCGGGGGGGATCCCACCGAGGGAGAGCTTCCGCGCCCTCGGTCCCTAGCGAACCGGGACCGAGCCCCACCTAGCAAACCCACGCAAGCGCTTCCATGGATGTGTCTCCGGACCGCGCAGCCTACCCTTATCGAACGGGGCATGGACGTCCACTTGAACCACCCGCTAGCGCTCGATGAGGAATCCGCGATTCGCGACCCGCTCGATGGGAGTCGTGGAAACCTCACCCTCCGTCCCGCGGAGGGACGGCGAGGGCGCGTTAAAAAACAAGTCGTCGGCTCGACCCGATCGCCTCGAACGAGCCAAGGCTCGGGGGCTTGACGCACGGCTACACCTCCTTGAAATTGCACCCGCCGGGAGACAAAGGACGAGGGGGAGCGTGCACCCCCGATGCCGGGCCGAAATACCGCCGATGCCGGTTGGCATATGTGCCACGCCTTTCGACCGAATTGCTCGCGGTTAACCCCCCGTAGGAGAGCTCACACTCTGCGGGGCTTCGGGGGCTAGACCCGCGGGTCCGCTGACGCGGCCCCACGGAAAAGCGTTCGCAAACAAGGAGGGAAGAACGTCCTATCAGTAGGTTCCAGCATCTGCGGGAGCCTCAATGGCAAACCCGCAGATGCTCGGGGGCTACTGTCGGGGACCGCCCTAGGGGTCCCCTTAAACAATGGGGGAACCCTCACTTAAATCCCTGCATCTAAATAAGCTAAGCCTAACCATGCAGGAAACTAACCATGCGAGACATGGCCCATGCGGCAAGACTCGGAGGCCCACCAAGACGGCCCGTCTGGAAGACCCCTCGAGCAGGCTCCGCCTCGCCCGAGGGCACGCTCCTCCTCGAGCGGGCTCCGCCCCGTTCGAGGGGCAACCCCCTCCTCGAATGGGCTCCGCCCCGTTCGAGGGGCGACCCTTCCCTCGAGCGGTCCCGCCCGCTCGAGGGCACGCTCCCCCTCGAGCGAGTCCCGTCTCGCTCGAGGGTCCGCTCCGCCCTCGGGCCGGGGCCCGCCACGCTCACGGGCGCCCCGCACGCGTGCGCCGGCCCCGTACTTGGGCATTTAACGCCCCGACGCCGCGGGGACGGCGCCATCATGCGCCGGGGCTCACGCCCGTGCCGCCGCACCAACTCCCCGGGGAGGAGCCCATCCCCGCCACCGTGGGATGGACCGTGCGGTACGGCCGGTGTCGGTCCCGTGACACCGTGCGCACGCTATCGTACGGCTAACGCGCCCGACCCTCGAAAGGGGGCCGGCGCACCCTCGATTCCACTTTCCCGTGACCCCGCGAGTTGGGTGAGGGGCGCTAGGCGGTGGGTGGCCATCCCGGCCACTGTAACGGCGCGGCCGCCGTACCCACGCGTGCGGGCGCACGCCTGACTCCGCAGGCGCACGCCCGGGCACTGCAGCAACCACTCCACCACCGCAGAGCTCATTGGGAAGGAACGCCGTTCTGCCCGCTCCTGTACCCCGTACCAGCCATCATCAGCACCTCCCTCGAAGCCTATCAAGGGACGCCATTGCCTTCTGCCGCCTCCTACCCTCGAACCGCCACTGTTCGGGTACGAGGTAGGCCATCATGGCCGGATCGCAGCGAAGATCGTCCGGACGGCCGCCCGCTCTACACCGTAGCACGACGTGCTCCCACACGTAGCTAGGTAGCGCGGCGTGCATGTAACTCGCCGCCCCCCTTGGCCTATAAAAGGGGAGGCGAGCCCCCAGCCGCGGGGGGACGAGTTCAGAGGAACAAGCACAGTCGAGCACAACGCACCGTGCACTCACTCTCTTATTCTCCCACAACATCTTCAGCCACTCACCAGGGACTTGGAAGCAACGCTTCCTCTCCCGCCTTGCTTGTATTTGCCCCACTACAAGCACCCCCGGTGCCAAGCAATATAGTGCCACGAGCACACCGCTGCTGGACGTACGGCCCCCTCGGCCGGAACCAGGATAAACCTTGTGTCATTTGTTGCTTAGCATCGACCATTGAGGGATAGACCTAGGCGTTATCTACTGGTTAGTGTCGGGACCATATTCCGCACCGACAAAGTTGGAGGGAGCAATAAAACAATTTAAATCTGGTTCATGAAACAACAAATATGTACTCAGTTTTATTAGATTGAAATTGGGATCAATCAGTCAAAAAATCACTGTAAATTTTGCAATTTCAGATATAGTTTTCAAAAAGACTACAAGCTGTAATTTCAAGACTCCAGAACCATGCAGCTCATCTTCTTGCTGTTGAAGTCAGAAGCTTAACTTCTTCCATGATTCAATTTCAGTTTCAGTGCTGATATTGTGTACGAGGTCAGCAGCCAACTGAAATAACCTGTCAAGATGCATTTTTAGGGAGAAAAGAAATAGATTTGTCCGATTTGTATTCCTTACGCACCTGGCAGCTCATTTAATAACAAATATGTTTGCAATAAAATAGTATGACGTGCTGGAGATATTCTAGCGGCACATGTCCTAAAGTTTGGGAATGATATGGTAATAACACGTCCTATCCGATGCTCTGTAATTCGTATAACGTGCCTTGCAAATGCAAATCTCTTTAGTTTTATCCCATCCCGGTATAGAATTAATTTTCTATCCTCCAATCGAACGTTTGCTTTCCTTTGACCGAACCTTCTCCCGGAAAATCACATATTCACATATGCGCATATACACGTAGGAAAAAAGAACTCGAAGATTAAAAAAAGGAAAATTCGTTGAGAAAACCCGGACTGAAGAGAGATCGTGGGGGCTGCGAAAAAACGGGCCAGCGCGGAGGTGGGCGCACGGATGCGGGAGAACGACGCGCGTGGGAGTCTCCCTCGGGTATGGAATAACTATTCTATACCCTGGGTATGGAATAGCGCTGCCCTATATATATAGACACACACCAGGATCATGCCCGTGCGTTGCCACGGGCAAAACAAAATGTTAAGTGATTAAACCATTTGAAAAAAAGATAATAATACAGTCCAACAAAATATTGTATAGACCAGCTAGGATTTTTGAACAACCCACACCTTCCTAAAAAATCATTGTAAGACAACATGAAAAGAAACAAAACCAGGAAAACAGCGTGGTTTCAAATGCAGATGATACTTCGTGGTTTCCGCTGCAGATGATACTTCATGGTTAAGTGATAAGTTGTTTTCTTCCTTAAAAAATGATAATGGTGTTTCAGGTTACAACTTAGAAGACAAAGGTAATACTACAATTGTAAATCCTTCTTCAATAGTGAGGTGCTCAATTCCATTGCAGATTGGGTTGCATGCTTATTACCATGAAGGAATTAACAGTGGATGGTCGCAGTGATCAACTTAGGTTCCTATTAGACATCAGAATGGTCACAAAGTGTGAACTCGGAAGTCAGAGCCTCAAGATCTTGTTCAAGAACTGATTAACATCATGAAGTGTGCCCATTGAAAACAAATTTATTTCAGTTTTCAAATCAACCACAAAGTTCAGACTGGTTGTGGGCAATGATCTTGAAAAAAATGAAGATATCAACATGGTTATGAAGACAGAGTTGCTCTTCAGAATGGAAACAAGAAGAACCTTGAAAGATTAAGGCAACTGCTAACCATAGATGTGTAGAGAAGAAATACAAGGATCACATACCTCATTTAGGCCAGAAGATATATGCTAATGATGGGTACTGACTACCGACCGTGCATTATCTGGATCCGCAGGTCCCCGTCAGACACAAGAAAGTAGTATATGTGCCAATTGACAATCCAATGGACAAAAATACCAGAGAACAAAGCATAATTTCAATTGATGTTGCAGGCAAAATTTCTGCAAAGAACCTACCAAGTGTTACAAAATAGCCTTTTATGGCTTAAAATAGCGATGATAAAGCTATGAGTTACAACCAATTAAAAAAAATCAAATTGTCATAGAAACGCATGCATCTGTACATAGACACTCGATCTAAGTACTACTTTCTTTTCTTCAAACTGGCATATATCAAAAATATGTAATCACTGGGATCAGACAGAGCACAAGATAGAGGAAGAAAGAACTTATCACGATGTGACACAGTTCCTCCAGGCAAAAGTGCTATATCTGGTATCGGCAGTAGACTTTTTCCACAAACAAACAACAATGTGGCAAATAATGCTGAATCTACACAAATAATTAAAGCAATACTTGTACTGTCTATTTCCCAGGGCCAAACACCCCGAATCGAACAACCACTCAACCTCTCTCATTCCCCTGCAGACCAACCATAAGTAGAGGCAATCAATCACAGGAAAAAGGACACATACATAGGTGCATTCATAAAAGTAAGTTTGCATTTCAACCTCCGAGAACAATTTATAAAGCATAAAACATGTTTATGTTGCTATTACATCTCACGGAGAAAGGATTGGCGCCCATTCTAATGGCCCAACTGTAACTTGGTTTCTTCATTGCTTCCAGTTCCAAAGATAAACTACGTCCTGCAACCAATTGGTTTAGTCACACCAAAAAATGAACATAAAAAGGCAGAAAAACAATGTAGGCATGTTGCTATAAAAAATTAAAAGCAATTCCACAGTATAAAACTTAGAAGCAATTCCAAGCTCTTGCCATATACCTTAGTAACTCCAACAGGTCATACACCCCCTCCAGTAGACTTGTTTTTCAACTGCATCCTAAATTTCTATGGAAAAATAAAATGACAAAATTGAAGTGAAAACATGATGTTATTTGTTAATTGCTCATGGTTCTTTTGTAATGTACTGCAATACAACTGAAGAAACCAGGGCAAAGTGGAGATTGACAGAAAAGAAAATGATTAGATTCATTACCTACAAGATAACCGTGTGTTCTGTGACCGATTCCTATTGATCCCCCATCTCCCTTCCCTAACACAATAGAGCAGCGATCAGCATGCATTAGCAGCACCATGATGCCCTCTGGCCTCTGCACCATGGTGGGTGACTATCCTAAAAGACAAGAGCGGAAGCAACTAGCGAGGGACTGTGCTCACCATGGTGGCATGCAGCATGCTCGAGCATGGCAGAGTACCTTAACTAAGGAAAAAGCTCAATGGTCATGCAATCCTACACTATGTACAATTATTTTCTCCTGCTGCCTGCCCAACTTAAAAGTAGTATTCAAAATAATTGCATATTCACGGAATGTACCAACGCAAAGTGATGCACGAGCGTAATTGATGGACAATATCTCAAACGGATGAGCTTCTAGACTGCACATAGGTTTCTCCTGGTGTTGACCACTCTCCCTAAAAAATGTTATTCCTATCAAAAACTAATCACATGACAGATACTTACAAACAGGTGACCAGAATAAATTACTGTACTACTAAATACTGCTATTTCATAATATTATCAAAATAAACATTACACAACATCTCTTATGCTGCAATTTTATATGAACAATATAACACCATGGAGGTAGGTGTCCTCCTATGTTGAGTTGTTTCTGACTGATCCATCTCAAGAGTAAAACTTCCTGGACTTGTTCACTGTAGTGTCGATCTTTCACTTAACAGATTTCACTTAACAGAATGCTCTTTATGTTTGATGACTGATCGAAGTACCAAGTGCATACCTATCCACTACCACTGTAGTTTATTTGGGTCAATCTTGTATACTCATAATTTCTTTACGAGAAACAAGTACAATTTTATTTATGAATTTTCTCATTTGGACATGCAAAGTTGTTAATAACATCCAGCAATAGTGGAGGCTTACTCTTTGCCTAAAACATTGTTCATACCATGGTGTAAATATATCAAGAAATAGCAAAAAAACCTTAGAAACCCTGTCAGTGTGAGCATAATCTCTACTGGGTAGCAAAAAGGGAATTGCAGAGTCTAGAAGGTTGCACATACCTCTTGTAGCATTCGTTCTATCTCCATCAGAGAATAAAATTTGCAGCTTTGATATACAGAAGTTAACATAATTACAACATTCACTGATTTCTTAATATGGCTTGCACAGACAATGAACTACCTCACAAACTGAAACATTTTCCCTTTTTCGTGATAATCATGTGTCCTTTCAAATTGGCAACAATCTCACATACTGGAACATTTTTCCTTCCAATATATGACCAGGCTTCATGTACACAAACAGAGTCAATGATCTTTTCCATGATGCACAAACTCTCTCACCAACTGAAACCTCACAAGTAAGAAATCCAGATTGTCCATCCAGCCTGCAAGCCAAGAATACAAAGCATCAACCATTAATGCACTGTACGACCCACAGTGGGAATATAAATGCTTTAAAAATGAAGTTTGTGTTCCCAGAAGAGAAAAAAGCTACAGACTAACCATAGAATGTGCTCTTATGGAATAATGCAAGCATGTCTAATTGGATACTAAAATTGCATTCATATCAGAATGTCATTTGTCATGCACTGCATTAATACATTATTATGATAGCCACAACGGTCATAAATATAAAGAAAATATAAATAACTACACCATCAGTAACTCAATAAATTGGCATCGATGATTAAATTAAGAAATCTAACAATGGAAGTTTAGGAGCTAACAAGTAACAAGGGCTTGTAGATAGGCATCAGATAGTCATCGCAAGACTGACAATATTGTAGAGTTGTTACCCAAGAAACAAACTGCATTCCAAACAATAGGTGTCAGTAATTCCTAATCCCATCGCAGTTCGATCTTGCGGATAAATCGATTTTCTAGGGTTCAGACCACTCACATCAATCTCCTCGCAGTCCACGACCCACAGCGTTGTTCCTACTGGAGTACTCAAATCAGAGTGGATCGGAAGAGGGGAGGACCGGAGAAGAAGGGGATCTGGAGATTACCTCGGCAGGAGGTCGGCAGCGACGACCGTCGAAGAGGGCGGGCACGGGAGATCGGTGGTGGCGTCCTTCGCCGCACCGGTGTGGAGGCAGATCTGCTACTGCATATCGTTCCCGTTGTTCTGCACCTACACGGGTAGGGTCTTCGTCGCCGTGGATTCGGCGAATGAGGCTCTGACAACTGGCAAGTGTGGGCGTTTGGGAGGCAATCCGGAGAGGAGGCGATGGATCGACGACGTCGACAGGGGTTGGTCCGGAGGCGCCTGGTGCGTGGCGGCGTCGATCTGAGCGGCCGGCGACGCGGTGTAGAGGAGGATATCGTCGTTTGCGAGTAGAAAGGCGCGGTGGCGTAGGGGGTGAAGCCACGGGAGCGGTTGTGGGGAGATGCGCATCTCAGGGAGGAGATGAGGCACGGGCACCATTCCGGGCTTATCCTCACCGAGTAGGGCGCCGCCTTGCCATTCGTGGATGGGGAGGAGGCACAGCTGGAGCGCTGGTGGGGAGGCGGGCAAGATGGACGGCGACAGCGACGGCAGACATGAGGGAGGGGAAGGGTTTGGAGGATACGGGGCGGAGGCGGAGGGAGCAGGATGCGAGGGAGAGAGGACCAGGGTTTCGGGGGTCCCAATCGTTGGAGAGCAAAAAAGGGATGCGTGGGGCGCCGCGCGACACGCACAGACGTGTGTCGTCGCCCCCCGCTCGACGTACCACGTTTGTTCGCCATTCCAGGCTTTTTAGGAGTATAGATATATTATTTTGGCTGGTGTCTCTACTATATATAGGAGTACATGCATGATATGAAAAAGAAAATTTTGAATGTGTAGTACTGAAATTCCGAGAAAAAGGAAGATGATTTTGCGACGTTAAGCCAAACAAACCTTACGTGGATCAAATTTGCAAATCCTGCAACAAGAGTTGAAATCCTTGTTTTTAAGCGACATGCCAGCTAGTGCAATAATAGACGTCACACGTACAAACAAGCTCCTTTTATTTTTAATTTTTTTTGAAAGAAAGATCGAGAGCGCGCGAGCGAGCTAGCTAGCTAGCTCTTGCCGCCGTAGTAGGGCAGGACGGTGTAGACGGTCTGCATGACGGTCATGACGAGGAGGAAGACGGCGGCGGCGAGGGACATGAACGACCAGGGGCTCCGGAAGTAGGTGTGCACCAGGTTGGCGCGCCACCTGTTCCACCGCTTCCGGCAGTAGGTGTTCACCTCCCGGTGCACGCCGTCCAGCGCGCTGCCGGGCTCCAGCACCACGTCCCTGGACAGCCCGTTGAGGAGCCTCGCCGCCGCCCTGTCCCCTCCCACCAGGCTGTGCATCACCCGCCGCGCCGCCAGCAGCGCCACGTCGCGCGCCGACCCCACCATGCTGTCCATGAAGAACACGTACGCCGTCACGCCGTTCCCGGCGCCCGCGTGGAGCCGCTCCAGCGCCATCAGGTTCAGCAGCATGTACTCGGTGGTGTCGTCGACGGCGATCGGCGGGAGGTAGAGCGTGCCGCGGTGGAAGCTGATGTCGAGGAGGCTGCTCGTCGGCGAGCGCTTGAACCGGACCCCGGCCTCGTAGAGCTCCTCCGCCGACCGGATGATGTCGTCGGCCGCCGGCTCCGGCGCCGGTGAGCGGTCCGGCGGCGGCGTCGGCGCGGGGGCCGGGCCGTAGAGGAGGCTCCGGCGGAGGACGTCCAGCGGGTGGAGAGCGAGGCCGACGCCAGTTGTCAGGGGCCACGCCGTCGGCGACAGGAAGAGAAGAACCAGCCGGTTGATCACATCCTCGTTCTGCAAAGACAAATAGTAACATGCAACAACTAGCTTTCACTTTTTGGTGCTACATACATGTCATTATCAATTTATCATGCATGTCCAAAGTAAACAAAAGCACAAAAGTATATAAAGAACCATTTGACTGAACTTTGGAATACGTACGGATGATCGATCTTGAGACAAACGAAAAAGTTTGAACATCAGCATCGAATTAAACAAATTTCATCCAAATCCGCACGTACGTACGTACCCCGTCCAGCTTGCCGGTCTCGACGGCGAGGAGGCGGTCCAGGACAAGCAGCGGCAGCTGGTTCTCGATCATGATCATGTCGCGGCGGATGTAGGGCACGGTGTAGAGCAAGCCATGGGCGCTGAAGACGGGGTCGTCGCCGGCGTAGTCGTTCACCTCCCACCCCGTCGCCGCCCGCATCAGCTCCAGGAGGAAGCACCCGTCGGTGACCATGAGCTCCACGAACCTCTCCCGACCCCCTTCGCCGCCGCGCCACTCGTCGCCGAGGCCCTCGTACGCGCCCTCAAGGCGCTCGCCGAGCCCCGCGACGGCGGCCGCGAACTCCGCCAGCGGCGGCCGGCGCGCGCGGCGGAGGAAGTGCACGAGGGCGCGGCGCTTGTGCGCGTCCATGGGCGCCAGATGGGGCTCGCCGTGGTGGAAGGGGCCGAGGGACACCACCTGCGGCTGGTAGGCTTTACGGTTCAGGTCCTTGACGCACGCCGGCACGCGGTAGATGCAGTGGTGCCGCCACCGCGCCGACTCCTCCTCCGACGCGCCGCCGTCCGCCACAGCCGCCTCCACCTCCGCCACCCACGCGCTCTGCTCGACCCCGCCACCGCTGCCACGCCGGTGCACAGCCATCATTGGCTGCTCTGCTTCAGCACGAGGCGCACAGCTGATGGTATATGAAGGACGAGGTGTGGCCATTGCCAACCCCTGCCAAGCTGCTGACGCCTGCCGTTAAAGTGAGCCGGGCCCGGAATGTCAGGGCTCAAAGGGGACGGAGTGGTCCTGTGATCTCATCTAGTTCTTTGCAGCACAAGCGAATCTGCAAACGTCGTGACCCAGGATAGCGATACGTTGCAGCCTTGCATGCTTTCGGAAAGATGCGAGAGATCCAAGGATGATGTGAACAAAGTGAAAGGCGGAGCGCAGAGAGAGGATTGTGCACTTCGATGAAAGCTGGATGGAATGGTGGTGAGTGAACAGAGCACCGGAAGGAATGTTTGCCTCATGGACAAGGAACCTCTCCAGACGCAGCAAAAAGAAACTTGCAAAGAGCTAAATACAATACACGAAGGAGGAAGCAAAATTTATCACGCACAACAGAAGAGTTGGGCCTAAGAACTACGGTGTTGGTGCTAATAATACAAATATACAATAATGTCGTCTAAGGTGACCTTCGGTTTAGATATGATGTAATGAGATATAACCATATAGGGAAAATGAAGTGGACCACTGTACATGCTACGAACGAAATAATTTTACAACCAGCAACTGCAAGGTAAAAGGCACACCATCTGGATCCTGGTGTTTTCTCAGGATCAGTGAGTAAAAAATGATACATGTGGATGCACAACACATAGGCCTAACAACACATCACCAGTGCTGCAAATCCTTTGACAGATGGTTAAGGTAATCAAGGGGTGCTTCCAGGGAAACAAGCTACTGATTGATACAAGGGCCCTGTAAAGGTGAAGCTTTTTAAAAATAATTCCATTTCTCATAGCTACCACCTCAGGCTCCGGATCCCATGTAGTGTCATGCATGCGAAACCACAAACATATCACAACTGTCAATTCAGAACGAGCTGAAACTAGGCCGTGCTATAAGAATGGCTATTATATTTGATCAATAATCTTACTTAGAAATGCAGTTCAAGACCAAATTGCTTTATGCAAGTGTTTGGCAAATTTTACACAGTAATAAATTTTAGGGTTTATTTCACATCATGGTACATTTCAACACACTTTTTTTCACCATTTATAAAGAAAAAAATTAGTTGGAAGCATCTTTTTTTAAGTAACTACAAGAAAGTCTTACTGAAACTAGTAACGATTTATCTATACTATAAAGAGCGAAGACAATTGAAAACTTTTCTCACCCATACCTGACCCACCTTACCCCTCACACCGGACCCACCCGTTATATGTTTTTGGGAGTGGATAGGGTGGAAGGACTATAGAGTACCAAAAATTCGCAATTTGGAGAGTGTTTCTGCCAAAAACAATTTTATTTCTCACCTACCCATCGCATACCCGCCCATGTACCCGTCGGGGACCACCGAAGTTCCACCCAAATTTCCCTTCCCCGTGATTCTTGCAAAAAAACTTCTCCGTTCGTTCCCTGTCTGTGAGCAGACACCCGCGATGCGGATCCACGCGTCAGTGGCCTCCACACGCCGGTGTCGTCACTGCCGCCAAATCAGGCCCTGCCACTGCCGAATCGCACGCTCCGCCGTCATATCTCGCTGCTGGCTGTGGAAGGGGAGATCCGGCAATGGCCACCCCGTATACGAGTGTTGCTGCCTGCCGTCGCCCGTCGACCTCGCCGTCCCGTGCCCCGATCGCCACAAGCCGCAGTGGGCTGCTTTGCCCTAGCCGCCGCGACCGCGAGTGCCGCAACAAGCTGTTCCGCTCCGGCCGCAACGCCTCACTGCGCCCGGCACATGTCGCGCTGGATAACGGAGAGGGGAAGCGAGACAACTGACCGGTTGCAGGTGCATGACAAGCTCGCAGTTGCAGGCATGGAGCCTGGTTAGGCGCACGCGGACCTCTTCCAGGTGTTGCTGCTTGCGTGTGCGGGACCAGAGCCAGGCGTTGGAGGAGCTCCCCAGCGGCGAGGAGCACGCGATAGGGGTGGAGGAGACTGGGAGGTGCCGGGGCGGTAGGGATCTCGAGCACGTGAGGGAGGAGCCTTCGCCAGCCGCTGAGCTGAGAGAGAAAAATGGGATGGATCCGAGATGGAGGTCCTTGCGACCTCCTTTCCTTCAACCTCCGCCACCTAAACCGCGTTCGTCAGCGCAAGGGAGAGGGGCGGAGAGAAGCAGAGAAGAGCAAATGAGTGGCAAGGGAGAGGGGCAAGGGAGACTTGACCCGAGTACTTTACTCGACCAATAGTTGATAGCGGCCTCTAGCAGGACGTGTCAACTCCTATGCATACGCAAAGATCTTATCAAACAAACCATCACAACATTTCATACATGCCCCATGGACTACATGCTACCCTTTTTAATATTTCATTGTAGTTAAATTCATTCGGCTATTCTGAAAAGGGGATTCATCCGGCTATCAAACTCCAAAGCCACACAACGGTATACTTAAAATCTATTTGCAGTTAATCTTAAGCCAAATACAAAGTCTTAAACAACTTATAGACGACCTCTATCTATGGGTTGTATGACTTGTCCGTATATCCGTCCGTACGCTACATTTGAGATTCTGCGGACGGCGAGTCGTCCGTGGGCTGTACATGCCCTTAAGCCATCCGTGTGATTGAGCTTTTGCAGAAACACCCTTGCGATGTCTAGAGACGGGTTCCCCCGTCGCCTCGGGACTCTCCTGTTCTGCGAGGTGGAGAAGACGCAGGAGGAAGTGTTGTACAGTGTCGTGACGTCGTCCTCGTGCGGTGTCACCTCCCTTGGATCCCCCGCGCATGGCGTGCTGGAGCGTCGCATAATCAGGCGTCGTCTGTGCTGGCTACCAAGAACGCCACCAGGCAGGTGGCCGTGCCGTGCCATGCCACTGCGCTTGGCTAGCCGGGCTTAAGTTGTTGATTGCTCTCGGTTTGCTGGTTTGCTCCGTGTGGGTGGATCAGGGAGAGATCAAGTGGAGACAGAAGGCAAGCTGCTTGCTTGCACTTAGTGGAGAAGGAAATCATAGATTAGAGAGGAGAGGGAGAACTGTAAGGCATTGGACACAAGAGCTGCTCCATGTGCGAAACAGCCGATGGAGAGATGGATGAACGCACAAGTGGTAGAGAGGGGATGCAGTAGTAGCTTGTGTAGGACCGTGTTCTATTGTCTTTCACCATAGCATTTTCAGAAGTACGTGGAAGCCATACAAAGAGATGGAAAAATATTATAGTTAATTCTAATGATTGATAACATACAAATATCAAATATACAT
Source organism: Cenchrus americanus (assembly GCA_947561735.1). Taxonomy (NCBI): domain Eukaryota; kingdom Viridiplantae; phylum Streptophyta; class Magnoliopsida; order Poales; family Poaceae; genus Cenchrus; species Cenchrus americanus. The sequence goes on along the minus strand of OX387242.1, from coordinate 36,163,901 downwards.
TTGATCATCTTTTCACGATTGATTTAAATAAACACATAATGGTATACACAAATACATTTGTAGTAATATCTAAGTTACATCATACATATGGTCTCTCTGTCTATGGGGTGTATGAGTTGTTTGTATATATCTCTTTATGCTAAAATCGAGGTTCTGAGATAACCAGCCATCCGTGGGTTGTTCATGCCCTAGCCCTCGGACGCCGGCTCCCACACGTCATACTCTCTTCCTAATTTCACATCCCCACCTCTCCCCCCATGTACCTCGCCCCTCCCGAGTCTCCTATCGATGGCGACCGAGTGCTCCCTCCGCCCATCACGTCCCCGCCGGCGCCGACGTCGACCCTCCCTCTCCTCGCGAGTAGGGGCGAGGGGAGGCCACCCTCGGAGGCGGAGGATCCCGAGGCGGAGCCGTGGGGATAGGGATAGATCGGGGCCGTCACGGATGGCGCGCTAGGCCCCCGAAGCGTCCCCTCATCGGAGGTGACTAAATGTGACATAAATACCGGTCCCGGGAGGCCGGTAACACATTTATTACAACAGGTGGATCAGTCTTTTACATCACGGCGACACAGAGGGCACGGTAGTGCCAACGCTACAAGGAACACCACAAACGCTAACGACCACACTACGATAGCAAAGGCTTCCATAGCCTCCTCAGAGTACCACACCATGGAAGCTTTCTGTGGGGGGGCCCTGGGTACACAGGCACGGTTGGGTGTAGGGCAGCGACGTACTCGACGTCTTCTGGAATGTAATCGGGATCCTCCTTTGTAAAATAGTTAGTAAAACAAGGGTGAGCACATACGTACTCAGCAAATCCAACCCCACCCACGAGGGGCTTATAAGCAGAATCATGCATAAAATATAACAAGGATCGAGTTAAGGTTCATTTTGCAAACTTACACATGCAAGGGTTCATTTCAAAAGGTTTTCGCAAATCATTTTCATAACCCGAGTAACTCAACCGTTTTAGGAAAAACCACCGTAGAACTACCGGACTTCCCGTCCGTCGTAGCCCGTGCACACACGGCCACACACTTCACCCGGAAAACAACTCACACCGGAAAACATCCCATCCCAAACACTAGTTTTTGTGACCACACCGTGACTCGTCCAATACCGTGGACACGGCTATTCGAATAGGTTTGACACTGCGAGAGGTTGTACATCTTTACCCACAAGTAGGGTACCGTCACACGGACACCTCGGTGCGGTACGGATCCTATCAAAGCCATTACCCACCTTAGCTAACACTACGAGCCACCACGGAAGCACCCAAGGGGTTATCCCACATGACCAGGGCGTACCGCACACAGAGCGTACCCCTACTCCTTGGTCTCCCGCTGCTCACCCGCACGCCAGATGGCAAGTAGATTAACTAGTGGGGTTTATGCTAAGCCGTTGCCACATACAACGGTCGAGTGGTTGTACGATGATTTGGGTCAGGTGAGATGTCACGCAACCCGGTCCTTAACCGACAAGATGGACAACTCCCAACACGCTCAACCACACGGTACGAGCTCACCCATATGCCTGACACACACGTCCATCCCGTCTACCCAGTTCTTTACTCATTTTCCAATCATATCCCATTTCGTTTTTGAAGCACTCACACATTTTGAAAGCACTCACACATTTTTAAAGCACTCATTTAGGCCAAAACATGGTTCAATCGTAGCAATCAAGGGTGGCTATCCTACCATGTTTTTGCGGTAAAACAATATGCAATTTATAAAACGGGTATAGGTTATATTTATAAAACTAGGACAAAAGCATGCATCAAAGGATGAGGTCGAACTTGCCGTCTTCGAAGTCTTCGGGAAGGGCCGGCTCGGCGTTCGGGACCTCGGGCTCCCCGCTGCGTAGTCGGCTTCGATCTCCGGCTCGGGGTACCTTCCTTCGTCTACTCCCGTCGGCTATAGCGCACACACGGGCAAGCAAGCAATATAAGCACACATATTACCGGCCGAGCTCGAGGAGGGTAAATAAATGGATAATGAAGGAGTAAATATTATTTAAGGGTATATAGCTGCTCGGGGAGGATACGTGAAGGGCCGGGACAAGAGCCGGGACCGGTCGGGCGAAAATACGAACATGAAGTGATGTGTTAAAAACGTTATTAGGATTAGATAAGGGCTTAAGGACCTATCCGTAGATGAGTTTAATATGGAGAGGGTTTGGTTTAATAGTATAAGGTTTTAATTAAAGGATATAGGGACCTAGTTGTAAATTATAATATAGAGACGGGGGTTTAAACATGGATTATTTCATGGGATAGGGGTTTCTTTGAGAGAAGAGAGGGAGAGTAGAGAGCGGGCTCGGTGGGGGGGGGAAAAGGAGGAAGGTCAGGGGGTTTTTGGCAAAACCGCCCTTTCCTTCCCCTTCCTTGGTCCAGAACAGAGAAGGGGGGAGGAGGTAGCTCTGGGGCGGCCGGCCGGCGGCGATTTCCGGCGAGCCGGGCCACCGTAGCGGCCAGGAGGTGGGGGAGAATGAAGAGGGTGACAAGGGAGATTGATTCCCACCCTCACCTTGAGGTAGGGCGGTGCGAGGAGGTGGATCGGCGGGCGGCGGTGGACTGGTGATGGCGGTGCCAAGGGCGGCGGCGCCGTGGTGTTCGGGGGAGGCGTGGAGGCTCGATTGCGAGGTGTGGTGCGGCGAGGGGGGTGGTGCTGGCCCTTTATAGGCGCCGTAGGTCCGTTCCCGGGGCGAAATATCTCTCCGACGACCTCTACACCGGCTCGGCAGGGGCCGGGTCGCGGCGGTCGGCCTCGATTGGTGCTTGCGCGACGGCCCGGCGAGGTGACCTATCGGCCGGTCGGTGGGTCAACTCGTGCGGGGGGAGGGGTTAGGCCGGCCGTGGTGGCGGCGGCGTCAACCCGGCGGTGTCGTCCGACGCGATGGCTCGAGCGGGCGCAATGTGGCGGCCGGGCCGCGTCCGGGCCGGCGGGCCGGCACCGGCGACCCGGCCGGACGCGGGCCCGCGGTGGCATGAGGAGGAGGGTGTCTTGGCGGCTTGGAGGCGTGCCGAGGAGGAGGGGCACCGGCGCGGGCCGTCGGGTGGCGGGGCGCGCGGCCGGGGAGAAAGAGCGAGGGGAAGAAGAAAGAGGAAAGGTAGGAAGGGAAGGGGGAAAAAGAAAAGAAGGAAAAGGAAAAAGGAAGGAAAAGAAAGGGAAGGAAGAAAAATAGGAAAAGGAGAGGAAAGAAATTGGGAAAAAGTTTAGAAAATTAGGAAAATTGTTAGGAAAAATAGGGGGAAGGGTTTTTGCGGGGTTTTACGATTTCCGGGCGTCGGCGTGATTTTCGGGACGGCGGTGATGGCGAGGCGGACCGGCCGGCGGGACCGCGGCGTGCCGGGATTCCCGGCACGGTGGCCGACCGCGGCGTTGGGAAGGCACGCATGGGTGCCGGCCGGGTGCGGGCGGTGCCGGCGAGATTCGCGGCACGCGCGCGGGGTGAGAGGGAAGGACGGTGACTAGGGTTTGCGGGGGGTAATTGAGCTCACCGGGACAGTTTTGAAAACACACACGATTTATTAGGTGATTTATTTGGGGCTAAAACGCGGGCGTTATAGCCCCTCCTCGGCCGTGGCCGCACCATCGACCCCCGTCCACCACTGCCTCGTGAGGACGTCCCCGCCGCCACTCTCTCCCTCCATGAGGACATCGCCATCGTTCTCTCCCTGCGTCAAGCTCGGGGCCGTGGCCGCCGGATGCGGCCGACGGTGAGGCCCCCGTAGGATCTCGCGGTGGTTGCTCTCCGGGCGGTGTGGGCCGGACGATGACGATGGAGATCTCGCGACAACCACCGTAGCATACTAACTATCTACCGTTAAGGGGGGGGGGGGGGTGTAGCCATGTCAAATATGAACGTGTCACACTTTGCCACATGGTTGGTACCTATTGGTTGGTGCCGCCACCCATGGTGGTAACCTCACCGAAAATCTCTTCACACCATCTTACAGGAGCTACATATTGTGAGGCCCCTCATGGGCTCCTCTCATCTTGTTATGTAATCTCATCGAGGAAAGAACCCTTCAGGTGCAAATACACTCGTCATGGTAACTTATTGTGACAACCCGCCCAGGAAAATACCGTACTATCGCCTAAACCAATCCACTTTGGTCATTAAGCGATAATAAAGTATCATCCTGTCGTTAGTTGCCGGGTTAACACCCGGTAAATCACTTGAATAGCAACAAGGATCGAATATATGCATTAAAACTCACTCGAAGGCGAGTCCAGAGATACAACATCATTAATATCCAATGCGTACCCCGAAGGGCTTAATTATTATAAACCAAAGTTTTTGCCATGATGAAATAGTTCGAGTTTTTGAAAACGGCGGAATTTAAACTAACGAAGCGAAGGCACCACGGGAGGCCATCCATGATGCTTTCGGTCGTCATCCTCCACCCACTCCGGCTCCCGGTCGGGCGGGATCTCTCGGGCCACACATCACCGAAAGCATTACCGGATCAACATATTATAGCAAGGCCGAGTATACTAAGAAAGCCTTGAAATGATTCCGCCGAAAGCCTTGAAATGATTAGGTAATCAATCCAAGGCTCTTCAATGTTCTCAAAAGCCATCATCCGAGTACTCTTGTAGCGTGTAGCCCTCGAGATAAGAGAGCCGTATGAGCCACGTTGAGTAGTTGTTAGTGCGGAGCCCCCGAGCTTGAGAGTGAGCTAAGCATGCTGAAGTTATTATCAAGTAGTAATTTGAGTGTAGCCCCTGAGCTGGAGAGATTCTGAGTAGTAAGTTGGCATCGAGCCATGGAGCTTGAGAAGTAGTCATGCCGTCAGAGCGGACTTTAGGTGCGACCAAAGTCGACTTTAGATGCGGCGAGAGCGGACTTTAGAATGCGACTTGAAAACCGAAGTCGACTTTGTGCCGCGCGGAGCGGACTTTGAGATGTGACTTAAAAACCGAAGTCGACTTTGTGATGCCACGTGGAGCGGACTTTGAGTTGCGACTTGAAAACCGAAGTCGACTTTAGTTGCCGCGCGAAGCGGACTTTGATATGCGACTTTAGAAGTCGCGCGAGCGGACTTTGATATGCGACTACAATAGTCGACTTTGCGCCGCGTAGAACGGACTTTGAAATGCGACTTTGGAAGTCGACTTTAGTTTGTCGTGTAGAGCGGACTTTAAGATGCGACTACGGTAGTCGACTTTGCGCCACGCGAGGTGGACTTAAGATGCAAAAAATGAAAAGCACTTTCCGGAAAGCCAAAGCGAATGAAAAATCGAGAAAACAAGTAGTTTTGCCACGGAGCAAAGGCTTAAGATTGCGACCGAAGTCGGCTTGTGCCACCGGAGTGGGCTAGGATGCGACCGTTAGTGTCGACTTGTGCCACCGGAGTAGGCTTGAGTACCTGAGCCATGGATTTCGGACCCAAGGTACAGTTGCCGCCAGAGCGGGCTTGAGGGTGCGACCGGAGTCGGCTTGAGGGTGCGACCGGAGTCGGCTTGCGTACCTAGACCATGGATTTCAGACCCAAGGTATGGTTGCCACCGTAGTGGACTTGAAGGTGCGACCGGAGTCGACCTGCGTACCTGGGCCATGGATTTCAGACCCAAGGTACGGAGCGCGAGTACTTAGGGTACTTGGACCCATGGTACAGAGCGTGAAGACCACGTGCAGCTAGGTTCCATCGTCGCCAGGACCCGAGGGCCGCTTACAGCTAGGTTCCATCGAAGCTTACACACGTAGTATGCCATCGAAGCGGTGCGAAGATGCGACCGTAGTCGACTTTAAGTTGCCGCACGGAACGGACTTTAGAATGCGACTTTAGAAGTCGACTTTAAGTTGCCGCGCGTAGCGGACTTTATAAACCGCCTCCTTGGGATAGCCCCCGAGTTGATGAAGTAGGCTCGTGGTGACTTGGTCAATATACCCCAAGAGTAGTCGGCGAGTGTAGCTCCCGTGAAAACCCGTCGAGAAGCATACACAAATGAGTAGTCGGCAAGTAGTCCTACATGATGAGGAGAACAAGCCAAGAGAACAGTAATCATTTAAATAAATGACTTAGCTGTTGCTGCCTGGGCAGACTGATGATGAAGCCGTGGCGGTCGGCGATGGAGCCGCGACGGTTGTTGTTAAAGTTGACTAGTCAGAGTTGATTCCGACTAGTTGTTGGGGGCGTGACTGCCGTTCTCGACTAGTTTGGAAAACTAGTCAAGATGAATGGTCGACGCGATGCGACCGGAAGACGACGTCGTGGCGGCGCGCGGCATACTCGAAGTAGAGCCAGTGTTGCCGCGAGACAAGTAGTCACGACGCACGGCGTGGATGAAGTAGAGCCAGCGTGGCCGCAAGACGAAGTCGCGGCGCACGGAGTAGTCGACGACGAGCCTGGGCGAGGCGGAGTAGTCGATGACGAGCCTGCGCGAGGCGGAGTAGTCGACGACGAGTGGCGCGACGAGCCGCGTGACGAGCCGCGCGACGTGCCGAGGCACTCGGACGTGCGGCGGAGGCGAAGTAGTTGACGATGAGCCGCGCGCGAGGCGGAGTAGTCGACGACGAGCGGCGCGACGAGCCGCATGACGAGCCGCGCAACGTGCCGAGGCACCGGGACGCGCGGCGGAGGCAAAGTAGTCGACGATGATGAGCGGCGCGACGAGCCGCATGACGAGCCGCGCGACGTGCCGAGGCACCCGCAGGCGTGCGGCAAAGACGAATTAGTCGACGACGAGCCTGTGCGAGGCGGAGTAGTCGACGACGAGCGGCGCGACGAGCCGCGTGACGAGCCGCGCGACGTGCCGAGGCACCCGGACGCGCGGCGAAGACGAAGTAGTCGACGACGAGCGGCGCGACGAGCCGCGTGACGAGCCGCGCGACGTGCCGAGGCACCCGGACGCGCGGCGAAGACGAAGTAGTCGACGACGAGCTCGCGCGAGGCGGAGTAGTCGACGATGAGCGGCGCGACGAGCCGCGTGACGAGCCGCGCGATGTGCCGAGGCACCGGGACGCGCGGCGGAGGCGAAGTAGTCGACGACGAGCCTGCGCGAGGCGGAGTAGTCGACGACGAGCGACGCGACGAGCCACGTGACGAGCCGCGCGACGTGCCGAAGCAACCGAAGCGCGGCGTAGGAAAATTGATTCCGCTTTGACAAGAGCAAGGCGACTTGCTTCAATGGATCTCGGCGAGTCGACGAGTAGATTGATCTTGTTGACGAGGGTCCTTCGAATTCGCCCGGTGGTGATGATCACCCCTACCTGGTGCGCCAGCTGTCGGTGTTTTAGACTAGCAAACCTACCAAGGGGGTACCCGAGGTAGTAGATTGTGTAGTGAGGATCGTGATCGGGGGACCGAGAACTCGAAGGTATGCGCAAGGACACGGGACACAAGAGTTATATAGGTTCGGGTTGCCAAGGTGGCGAACCCTACGTCCTGTTTGGGGGATCAAGTATGGCGCCCTGCGCTTGGTGTTGTTCCCCGGAGGGATTGGGGTGTCCTCCTAGGTACACGGCCCTCCTTTATATAGTCCAGGGGGCGGGTTCCTAGTCGGTTACAAGGCAAGAGTCCTAGTAGGATTACACAGAACGAGTCCTCTAGTTGGGTTACATGGGAATTCTAATAGGAGTCCGTCTTTTTCCTTCCTTGCATGAGTACCCGGGGTCTATGCCCGACATACTCAAGCAAGACTTACCCGTCGGTGATAACTACTTCACCAAATCTAGACCATGAAAGACTTTTTGGCTACCGAGTTTCTTTTGCTAAAAAGTAACAAAGAACAGTCCTTACTTTCAAGATTTTAGCACAAGTTCTAGTGGGTTTAATCTTTACTAAATTAGCCAACTAGTACGGACAAAGTTGTACAATACAATTAATCAAGCATAATATTCATCAACTTCCATCATTAGGGATCTCATGACTAGTGGAGTAAGTAGTCTCAGATAACGGTGAGAGGCTGACAATCGATTGATTTAAACCTTGCAAGGTGGATCTAAACACACCGTAGGCTGCCCCGCATGGACAACTTTCCCAGGCCGTTTCCAAAAATCCTCAGGTCGGGATCGAATCTTACAGTCTTTGGTGCGAGCTTATCCGCATACCCCGCGAGATACCCGGAGTCACCATACACCACCGGTAGCTAGCCGTGAGAACGAATCCCAAGAGTAGTAATAGTAGGATCCCTCGCCGCCTCATTAAGGTACTAGGCTTACCGGTCCCATACCCGACATGTGCTTAGTACGTTCAAACATTAACCCACATAACCACCGGACCGAGCCCAAATCCCATGCTCTTACCACATGAGCAATCCAATTAAGGATATATTGTGATTCCTATCTAGGAACCTATTCTCGCTAGTGAGGTCGTCACTCGACCGTAACGGTCCTATAGCTTAGCGCCTATCGACCTATCATTCTAGTAAGGACAAAGGTACCTAGGGATCATGCATCTAGGGTTTCATTCAACTCCCGAACTTAAATGCGCAATCATCCATAGATAATTGAATAAAGAATTTGAAAACTAGGTTAGATGCACCGGAGCTTGCCTTCGTCGCCTAGGTTAGCCTCGGGCACCCTCGGTGTCGTCGAGCACTTCCACGTCTTGCGGCGAAGCTTCCGCTCCTCCTTCCTCGGCTTCCGGGACAAGGGAGTAATCTCCGTCCAGAAGATCTACACGGAATGCAATGCAAGTTCAGGTGATGTGATAGTTTGTTATCCTATCCAACTCCTGTTGGTCATATTCACCTTAACAAGCATCTAGATAGTGTATCTCTTTTAGGAAGGTTATTAGTTGTATGTGATTTATTCTTCTATTGCACATTTGAATAAAGGTTTCTATTGTACTTGTTATTTTATGTGAAGGCTTTAATCTTTTCCTTCTCACTAGCAAGGGCATGAACAATATTTTTATTCATAAATAAATTCATTATCAGCAAGGATATTTTATTACCTTTTAATTAAATTAGGGAATACTTTTCCAAAAAGGAAAAGAATTAAATAGGAGTTTTTCTTATTTAACCCTTCTTTAATATTTAAAAGGGCTTTTAACCTTTTATTAAGCAATTAAATTATCAAAAAAATTAAAGAAGTGTTTCTCAAGTACACCAGCACCTATACTGGTCCAATGGACCCACATGTAAGGCTTGGAAGCTATGAAATTAAATATTATGGAAAACAACAAAGGCTAGCTAGTGATTCAATTTAAATGCATACAAAAATAAATAAGCATCAAAATGATCCAAACTTTCTCATGCTTGCTCTTTGGTCCTAAAAAAGCCTAAAGAACCAAAGCATGTCCACCTAAAAATCCTACTAATCTTGCTTCATTAATTTGCAAGGGAAAACATGCACAAATTAAGAATAACTATTTTTGTTGCACCAAAAATCAAGATTAATTCACAAGAGGTGTATTGTGACATAACAAGACAGTGTGCACAAGTTGAGCACAAAAACATAAATATATTTAGCAAGAAAAATCATCTAGGCAGTTTCTGCAGAATTGGACAACAATTTATTTAGCAAGATTAACTGCATAATGTTGTGCAATTTTTGGCACAGGAGCTAGTACTAACAAGATACACAACATATCCAAAATTTAGATACAGAGGAGTTGTAGATTTAAAGTTATGATAGATCTAGGTTTTGCACATTTGTATTTTTCATGTAAAAAATATAGAATCAAGCCATGTGAGAATGACAAAAGTTGTGGGATTTCTCTCCTTGAACCCAACGAAATTGGTTTGGCATTTTTCTGAATTTTCTACAATTTTTTAGGAATTTTCTAGTGCTCGGGATCGACTTGCAAGAAAACTTAGATAGGGTTCAATACAACCGGGCCCCGGAATTTACACGAGACACCCCGAAAAGATTGCAATCAATGAAATTGGGCCCTTGGCCGTGGAGGGCGACGCGGCACCGGCCAAATCCGGTGAGCCGGCGGCGATCCCGGCCGGCAAGCGGCCGGGCTCGGCCGGGGGGGCTCACCTAGGGGCTACGGCGACCGGAGTTGAGGCGGGGGACGGCCGGCGAGGCGGCGCGCGGCGGCCGGGCGCGGCGGCCGTGGCGGCTCGGGGAAAAGCGGCGAGGAAGCGCGATGCGTCGGCAAACAAGTGAACGTGTGAGCTACACCGGGGTCTAGAGAACCTAGGGGAGTGACCGGCCGGCGGCGAGCGCAAGCGGGGAGGCGAGGACACGGCGGTGGCGGCAATGGCGGGGGGAGGAGCGCGGGGTAGCGCGCGGAGGGAAGAGGAAGGGTTTAAATAGGCGCGGGGAGGGGTTCGTGGTGACGACGGCGTGACGGCGGAGATACCCGCCGTGCTACGGCGCTCGGCGGCGCGCGTACGGCGGCGACGCCGCCGACGAAGCCGGCGGTCCGTGGCGCGCGCGCGTACGGCGGCGCGGACTCGATGCGCCTCGGGTGGGGGTGCGTCGGGGCGCGGGACCTCGGGCGGTGCACGCCTCGGGCGGCGCTCGGCCTCGGGATGTCGCGGCGGCTCGGCACTCGCCCGGTTTTGTTTTGCCGGGAGCTATGTTTGAATCGGCTTTTTCTCCAAAATTTTGTATAAAAGTTGACCAAGTGGTGAACACAAAAGTTGTAGATCTAGCTACCCTTAACAACTTCTAAAAAGGCTAGATAGGATTTTTCTTCATAGAGTTTGAATTACATGAATGCCAACTTGGAATGTTAGCATGTCTTTTCAAACGGCTGAATCCCGCCTTGCAACTTTCATAAAGGTAGAATTTTAAGTGTTTAGGTGAATTTTGGAGAACGCGCAAAAGTTCCTGCGGACACCTATGGACACTAGGGTGGCAAAAGCCTTTGACCATGGGTTGGCCCCACAAGTGTGTTCACTAGTCAAAGGGGGTCACTAGGGTAGGCTAGTGAGTTTTTCGAGGTGAGGGCCCGGGTTGACCGTGATTTGACCACCGTTGACTACTTTGACCGGTATGTTAGGGTTAAATAAAAAAACCGGGGGCGTCACAGCCTACCCCCCTTGAACGGAATCTCGTCCCGAGATTCGATTTGATAACGAAAAGATGGGGAGAAGAACTCACGGTTTCGAGATTGTAGGAAGCCCGGATACTTAGTGTTGAGATAGTCCTCCGTCTCCCACGTTGCTTCTTCTTTCGTGTGATGACTCCATTGGATCTTGTACATCCATACGGTCCGCCTTCGGGTCTTTCGCTCTTTTTGGTCTAGTACTTTCAATGGGTGCTCGACGAGCGAGAAATCCGTCTCAATCCAAGCATTAGCTTCGTGATGATTTCATTCTCCGCACGGTGCATTCCCTTCTTCAATTGAGTTACATGAAACACATTGTGGACCACGGAAAACCGTTCCTAGGCAATCGGATACGATAAGCCACCGGCCCACATACTTCTATGACTTCATAGGGTCCAATGTAGCACAGAGCTAACTTTCCCTTGACTCGAACCTTTGCACACCTTTGGTGGGGGACACCTTCAAATACACATAATCTCCCACTTCGAAGTGTCGAGGTGCGGTTCCCTTGTCATGGTAACTCTTTTGCCTCATCCGTTCCATCTTCAAATTCTCTCTTATCACTTGCACTCTTTCTTCGGCATCTTTAACTAAATCCGGACCAAAGAGTGTTCTCTCTCCGGCCCTCGACCAATTCAAAGAGAGTGCGGCATCTACGTCCGTAAAGAGCATTGAACGGTGCCATTTTCAAGCCGGCTTGATAGCTATAGTTGTAGGAGAATTCGCCAAAGACAAACACTTGTCCCAACTCTTGTCAAAGTGCAAGATGCTTGCTCTCAACATATCTTCCAAAATCTGATTTATTCTTTCCGTCCGACCATCGGTGCGGATGATAACCGGACTCGCGGATTAGCTTGGTTCCCAAACACTCATGCAATTGCTCCCAAAAACGAGCTACAACCGAGTTCCTCGTCGGAGATTATAGTCTTTGGGATTCCATGCAAACGAACTATGTGATCCATGTACAACTCGCATACCGCTGTACCGAATAAGTGGTGTGCACGGCAATGAAGTGAGCGGTCTTGGTGAGTCCGTCTACGATTACCCAAATAGAATCTTTCTTTCTAGGCCGTTAGGGGTAAACCCACAATGAAATCCATACTAATATCGTCCCACTTCCACATGGGTATCGACGGGGGTTGGAGTACACCCGCCGATTTCAAATGGCTTGCTTTCATCCGTTGGCAAGTATCGCACTCGGCTACATACTTGGCTATATCCACCTTCATATTGGACCACCGAAGTTCTATTTCGGATCTTGGTACATCTTGATACTACCGGGATGAATAGAAAATTTGGACTTGTGAGCGTCATCTAGGATGATCTTCTTAATTTCCGGTCAAGCGGGACCACTAGACGTTTCCCAAACCGGACCACATCCCGGTGATCTTTCTCCGGAAACAAGTGTATTTGGGATCTCCCTCTGCTAGTTTCTGTTTGATGGTTTGAATGTCTTCATCATTGCGTTGAGCAGTGACAATTCTATCATAAAGATCGGACTCTATCGTCAAGGCATAGAGACTTCCTTGCAGTACCACTTCTAAGTTGAGCCTTCTCATCTCTTCACATGATGGTTCACTAACTGGCTCCAACTCTAGGTGGTTGCAGTGATCTTTGCGGCTAAGAGCATCTGCAACAACATTTGCTTTGCCGAGGTGATAGTGCACTTCTAGATCATAATCCTTGATCAACTCAAGCCATCTTCTCTGTCTCATATTCAACTCTGACTGAGTAAAGATGTATCTGAGACTCTTGTGATCGGTGAAGATGTTGCAACGATTACCCATTAGGTAATGCCTCCATATCTTGAGAGCGTGGACAACGGCAGCTAGCTCAAGATCATGGGTAGGATAATTAAGCTCATGTGGTCGAAGTGCCCATGAAGCATAGGCAATGACTCAGGCCTCTTGCATAAGGACACAGGCTAAGACCCGTGCCCGATGCGTCACGAGAAGACTTCAAAAGGTTTGGAATTATCCGGTTGCACTAGCACCGGTGCTGAAGTTAGATGTTGCCTCAAGGTGTGGAAGGCTTCCTCACATGCTTCGCTCCACACGAACTTCACTCCTTTCTTGAGTAGTTCGGTCATAGGCTTTGCGATTCTAGAGAAGTCGGGAATGAATCGACGGTAGTATCCTCGCCAATCCTAGGAAACTCGCGGATTTGGTGTACGGACTTGGGTGGTTTCCAATCCATCACCTCTTGAACTTTGCTAGGACGCCGAAGGACAACTCGGAGGTGTTTGGCGTGTTCTTTCTCGCTTTTGGAATAGATGAAAATATCATCGATAAAGACTACGACGAATTTATCGAGCTCCGTCATAAATACAGAGTTCATGAGGTACATGAAGTAGGTGGGGCATTCGTGAGACCAAAAGACATTACCAAGAACTCGTAAAGACCATAACGAGTGGAGAAAGCGGTTTTAGGAATGTCACAAGGTCGAATATTGATTTGGTGATAACCAGAACAAAGGTCAATCTTAGAGAAGACCTTGGCTCCAGCCAATTGATCGAAAAGAACATCGATTCGGGGAAGAGGGTATTTGTTCTTGATGGTGACTGCATTGAGCGATCGGTAATCTACACACATTCTCAAGCTACCATCCTTCTTCTTGACAAAGAGAGCAGGGCAACCCCAAGGAGAAGAGCTCGGGCGAATATAACCCTTATCTAACAATTCCCGGAGTTGAGTTTTCGGTTCGGCTAACTCTTTGGGTGGCATATGATAAGGTCTTTTGGAAATGGGTGCGGTACCGGCCTGGAGTTCGATCACAAAGTCGACATCTCCGTGTGGTGGCATACCGGTGCAACTCATCCGGGAAGACGTTCGGATACTCACACACTACCGGAATTTCTTCAAGAGGGGAGATAATGGTCACATAGGCACAAGAATCGGTATCGTGACAACCCCACCCGAGATAATTCCGTACTATCGCCTAAACCACTCCATTTGGTCATTAAGCGATAATAAAGAAGCATCCCGTTGAGTGTTGCCGGGTTTACACCCGTAAATCACTTGGAAACACAGAGAGGATCGAACATATGCATTAAAACTCCCGCGAAGGAGAGTCCAGAGTGCCTTACAAATTAACCATCACATCCCCGTAGGGTTCGCTTTACAAACTTAGTTCTTTGACATGAAAGTAAATGGTTCGCAGTTTATTGGAAACGGCGGAAGATAACTAAACGGTATAATCGCATCATAGGAGGCTCGTCCATGATGCAATCACTCCTCGTCGTCCACCCATTCCAGGCTCCCAGTGGGTGGAAGTTCTCGGGCCACACATCGGATGCATTACCCGGAAACAACATTTATACGGCAAAGGCCGAGTATACTAATACTCAAGAAGACTTACCCATCTAAAAGAAAGACTTTACCTCTAATCATGCATGGCTTTTGGCTTGTGGGTTTGGTTTGCCAAAAAACTGCTAAATAGTGAATCCTTACTTTCAATATTTTAGCTCATCTTCTAGTAGAATAATCATTTCTAGATAAGCAACTATTGCAACCAAGGTTGTACAAACAATTAATCTAAGTAATAATCTTCACAAAGTTCCATCATAAAGGGATATCATGGCCAGTCAGGTAAGTAGTCTCGGATAACGGTGAGAGGCCGACAATCGATTGATTCAAAACCTTGCAAGGTGGACCTAAACACACGGGAGGTGCCCTCACTAAGAGTTCACCAACCAGGCGGTTCCCGTCATTCTTCGGTTTGGGGATAATAGCTCACAGTCTTAAGTACAAGGTTTATCTGGGCTACACCACTAAGGTCACCCAGCCTCACGCATGCACTCGGGTAGCAAGCCCGGGGCCGCTACCCTAAGAGTAGTGATAGTAAAACCCCGTACCGCCTCATTTAGGTACTAGGCTTACCGTACCCATTTCCGACAAGTGTTTAGTACTTTCAAACACTTAACCAACGAAGCCATTGGACCGGAGCCCAAATCCCATGCTCTTACCACATGAGCAATCCATTTATACATATGGTGGTTCCATAAAAGAGATCCTACTCTCGAGAGTGATGAACATCACTCGACTTGTACCGGATCCTTAAGCATATCAACTAGCGACCTAACATGCTAGTAAAAGATCATAGGTACTTATGGATCATGCAACTAGGGTTTCATTTCAACTCCCGAACGTAAATGCACATACAATAACAAGAGGTAAACTCGAAGTTTTAAGAAACACATGGTTTAATGAATAAACCGGGGCTTGCCTTTGTTGTCACAAGTAGTTAGACACACTTCCGGACTTTGGCCCAGGTCTTGCTCTATGGCGACGTAATGCACGTCTCCTCTAGCTCCCTCATTCACGTCCGCTGGCACGAGCGTGTAGCTACCGTCGGGGACTTCTACACGGAGGATGCAATGCAAGACTTAAGTGATCATTCGATTATTACTCCCCAAACATCTTATGACAACATGGGGTGCATGATTGAACACATTCACCTAGGTAATAATACATTCAGCATACCCTTCCTATAAAGGAACAATATGCAATGCTTGATTATCTAGACTTTTAATAGTGACTGTGTACATATATATATATTTAAATGGATTAATGTAATTCACATAACAAAACAGTAGCAATAGTTACAAGTTGGATAGGGTTGGTTATATTCACCTTAAGAAATGCATTTAAACATTTCTCCTTTTAAAGATAATCAAAAACCTTATTTAGCCTTCTCTTTAGGGTGGTTGTGTGCACATCTATTAAAGAAATATTTAATTTAAATACAAACAACAAGGAAAGGTCACCTTTATGCCATAATTTACTTTCCTAACTCATTTATGTGACTTATTCACAAAGATTGTATTTTTCCTATTTTTCCTTTACTAGATTAATCTAGTTTGCAACCTTTTAATCAACTAAATACATATCAAACTGTCCCAGCCGTACCCACTGTTCTAATGACCAGGAGTACTCTGTTGGAGAGCAAGGAATTGATTTTTTTTTGCACCACCGAATTTAATGTACTAAATTTAAATGCATTACTAGTTAGCATATAAGGGAATAATAGATATTAAAATAAATATAGCAGAAATGAACCCAATCTTTCTCCTACACATGCTTTGGTCCAAAACAAGCCCAAAGAACCAAGAAAACACACCTATAGCCTTTATGAAACATGCTACACATATTTATAATTAAAAACAAGCATAAATAAGGGAATAATATTTCTAACAGAGATAAAATCATGGTAAATTCACTAAAGATGCTTTTTATCACAACATGTCCATAACCAGAAGTTGGGCTCAAAAATAATTATATTTGAGGCTACAAAAATTATCTAGGCAGATTTGTCAATTTCACAAAATGATTTTTATAAAAAGTTTTCTTCAGTAAATTTGTGCAATTTTTGGTGTGGTGACCAGTCATGACATGGAGTACAACATATCCAAAATATAGCTCAATCACTTGCGTAGATTTTGCAAAAACATAGATCTAGGTATTTTACATTTCTATTTTTCAAGCAAAAACTGTAGCTCAAAAGTATATACATCTTTAAAGAAAGTTGTAGTTCTTATTACACTGAGCACAACAAAATTGGTTTTGCATTTTTTGGATTTTTATGTGATTTTATAAAGATTTTTAAAGGTGCAGCACTTTGGATCTAGATCTGAAACTGATTCTTCGCGAACAGGTCCCTGATTTTCACAACTAGGCCCTTAGACGGAAAACATCTTTTGCAATTGGGTCCCTGGGCGCGGCCAGCAGCGGGGATCGCCGGAATGCGGCCAAGGGAGGGCCAGGATTGGCCGGGGATGATGAGGGACTCACCTAGGGTCGATTTGAGGGGTTGGAGGTGACGGGAGGTGCTCCGACGAGTGAGCTCGGCGGTGGCGGAGCCATGGCGGCCGCTGGGAGCTTCGCTCCGGCGAGGGTGCGGTCCGACCCGGGCAACAAGCAGCCTGGGCAGCTCCAGTGGCGCGAGAGGAAGGGGTATTGGGGCTCTATAGGTGAAAGCACTAGCCGGGAAGGGGAGCTCGCCGTGCGGCCTCCAATGGCGGACAGTGACTCTGCTCCTGCGCGTGAGGGAAGAACCAGTGACCTTTATAGGCGCGGCTCGGCCTTGGCAAGGCGGTTCACAAGTCAGTCAAGAGCCACGTCGTGGCATGGGCGCGACATGGGCACAGAGAGGCGGCAACGTGCAGTGGCGTACGGCGGTGACGCCGTTGGGCGAGCGACGACGGTCGGCGCGGCGTGGCCGGCGATGCGCGTGCGACACGTGGGGCAAGGAGATGGGGGCGGGGATGGCGGTGCGGCGCGGGGGGGTCCCACGGCGCACGGACCGGCGGGCAAAGGCCGGCCTCGGCGTGCGGGCCCCGGCGGCGGCGCGGGCGACGTGCGATGTCGGCGCGGCCGACGTGCTCTAGAGCGCCACGAGCCAAAAACAGCTTAGACTGGCACACTTTGACTGAGTTTTTCTCCAAAAAATTGAACTGTAGTGGACAAACATTTGAATACCAAAGTTTTAGATCTCTTGATCCTCTACAACTCTTACAAAGAGCGTAGGGTCCTTTTCTCCACCGTTTTTGCACAAAATGCATGCCAAGGTTGCTGTTTTCTGGGCGCCTGTGAATAGTAACTACAAGCGTTGACCAAGCTTTTTCACGCATTTCCACTCCAAATCTCAAATGCCATTCAACATGAAAGTTGTGTTCCTTGACAAAATACACAACTTTTGCATTGGGAGAATTTGAAGTATTTAGGTGAAATTTGGAGAACGCGGCAAAAGTTCCGGCAACATAGGAGGGTCAAAGGGCGTTTAAGGGGTTTGGCTAGGATTTTGACCCAACCTTGACCATGAGTTGACCAAGGGGCGTCATTAGGGGTTGTCGGTGATGTTTTCGAGGTGATGGCCCGGGTTGACCGTCGTTTGAACAAAGTCAACTCGGTTGACCGGATTTTTGGGGTTAACTAAACCCGCCGAAAACCCGGGGCATCACGGTACCGTCCTTGAAAGGTAGGTACAAGGTAGTGTGCCCGACCGTAGGAGAATTGATCTCTACGACCCTATCGATATATCTAGAATCACCTTATGTTGATTCATCCATTCCATACCCAAGATAACATTCGTGCTTCCCAACTTTATGGTTATGAGATTTGATTGAATAACCTTACTCCCTAACTTTAAAGGAACTCCAAAAGTTACTAAGTGATCGAGAAGTGATGTTTCCACCGGTGTGGTAATTTTATAAGCTGATTTGGTTTGCGTTCCTTTTAGACCCAATTTGTCTAGTAGATTCTCACTTATGAAACTGTGGGTGGCTCCCGAATCAAATAAAATCTTGTTGATAGAGAATGTACCCATGAGCACTGAAGCTCCTTCTGGAATATCACTCATGGCGGTGAAGTTCAGCTTGCCTTGGCGTACTTGCACCATAGGCTTCTTAGCCGGAGTGGCGAGCTTGTTTCCCCGCACCTTGATTCTCGCGGCTTGGGCTTGATCCGCCCGGGCTTGGGACACTCGGCCGATGTAATGCCCCGGGCGGCCACGGTTCAAGCAACGGCGATCACCAACGTTGCGAGGAGGTGCATTAGTCTTTAGAGCCCGCTGTCGAGCATTGCGGAACCGGGAAGTTCCCGATGGGTTTGCTGCGGGGTGGCTTCATCGTCCAACGTCTAGTTGAAGATTGCTGCGATGGGCCTGGAACGTTCTTCTTCACAAAGCTTTTGCCCGCTCCGCTGCCCGGAGCGAAACCAGACATCCTCTTCTTGTCCCCGTGGGCTTTCTTCATAGCGTCCTCTTGGGAGATAGCCTTGTTCACTAGCTCATGGAAGTTTGCGGACTCGAGCAGGTTCAGACGCTCGTACAACTTGCCATCTAGCCTGTCCCGAAATCTTTCCATCTTCTTTGCATCAGAGTCAATGTGATGCCCACCATATTGGCACAAGCTATTAAACTTTTGAGCATAGCGATACACTGTGTCAGATCCCTGCCTGAGGGCCAACAACTCCCTCATCTTCCTGTCCATAAGTCCCTTGGGAATGTGGTGACTCTTGATGGCTTGCTTGAACTCATCCCAAGTTACAGCGTGCCCTCGCTGCATCGACTTCAAATGGTCCCACCACATCAAAGCTTCTCCCCGCAGTTGCAGAGCTGCGAAGTTAGCTTTGTTCTCCTTGGAGCAAGGCAGCACAAAGGCAGAGAATTTTGCCTCTATCGCCTTGATCCAAGCCTCAGCTTCTAGGGGGTCTTCTGCTTTAGCGAAGGTCGACGGCTTCATGGCGATGAACTGGGCATACGTGGTGACCTGATTAGGCCCCTCGTGGTTGGCCCCATGTGGCGGCCCTCGGTTCATCTGCTGGGCGATCTGCTGCTGCGTCTGCAGGATCTGGCGCAGCACCTCGGTTTGGGTGGCCATGAAGGCCTCCGACGACGTCATGGGCGGTGGTGGCGGCAAGTCACCGCTACCGCTCACTCCGAAATCGTTGGGCGAGCTGCGCGTGGTTCCCACCATTTGAAATGCGAGCCTTATTAGTTACATAATCAAAAGCTTACTCCAAAATGATGACAAGTATGATCATACATAACCACAACTCATTAGCATTTATATGATGAGGACGACAACGATCGAACAAGTATCACGTAGCCACAAAGATTCATAGAATTGTTCTTTAACACGGTTAGGAATGTGATCACTCAAATAACACGAGCCCACATTCACTCTCGGACAATTACGTCACTTCGGGTACCAACGAAGGTGGTATTCGAACGAGCACTTAAATGTTGGGCGGACGAGTGCTACCCCTAGAAATGCTTTGGTTCACCAACACTTATGCAAAATGGGAGGTTTGACAAGCGTGATTATTGCAATGATTTATCCAAGAATTTGGTAATCATACGCAACAAAACTCCAATTTCGAGTAACAAGTGAATTTCACTTAAGGCACACATGCTTAAGCATTCATTATTACAACAAGATGGGACAAGGTCCAAGGACATTACAACTCTCGAATTTGAAAACAACATGACATGACACGGTACAAGCAGTTACTCGGCACGAAGACGTGCTAACAAGTTAACTACTCTAAACATCTTGAAGATAACTCAATAGGATCGACATCCTTCTTATTCTTGCTGTCGGCAACCTAGTTGCCCACCGAAGCACCACTGTACGTAGGCGAAGCTGGGGGAGTCGGCAACGGTGGTCCTGCCTGGCTCGTCTGATCCAGAGCCGGACAAACCCTGCTGCTCCTCCGGGTGTGCCTGTACTGGAGGCAGTGGCTGTAAGGCCACTATAGCCTGCAAGGCTGCCACCTGTACCTCGGCCTCCTCCACCTGCTGCTGCATATCAGCAATGTTCTGAAGTAGCGTCAACCTCTCAATCTCATGCACATCGGCATTCTCGTCTAGGGTATGATTCTCTGCCTCCAGATCTACAATCCTCTGCATGCGGTCGCCTCTCTCTAGCTCTAACTGGAATCTCCTAGCACGCGACCGTCATTCTCCTGCCGCACCCGAGTAAGTGTAAAGTTCAACCGCCGATGTGCTTTGCCGACAATCGCCTGCCACTCACGCCTAGATGCCTCTAAACGCCGCCCAATAATCGCTGCGCGGTATTATAGCGCGGCCCCCGAAGTGTGAAAACCACGTTCGGACGGCGAGCTAGCGTCCGAGTAACATCCAACGGCTCGCTAGTGTCAACGGCTCCCGTAGGTGATCCATACGGTCCAACCATGCTGGGTCGTGAGGACTCATAGCGAGGAAACAATCCAAACGGAGAGAGAGAGCTACCACGGTGGGGTTGTGGTCACGAAGTCCGTCGGCACTCTAAGGGCTGCCGACTCAACGGCCTCGTGGGTAATAAATTCCCGGTAGATAAAACTCAAGTCGAACCGGTTGGCGTGTTCGGGTGTGGTAGAACGGTGACAATCACCCCGCAACGGGGAATGCCATAGCGCTCGAACTCGGACACCTCATAAGTTGGTGGTGTGAGGTAGCTCGCGACACCGAGTGCTTCCCACGCAAGGCATGGAAAACCATCCCGGTGCAACATGTTGGTACGGATCGTATCGTCGGCGTCGAACTCGTGAAACACGGGGAAAACCATCCCAATGCAACCCGTTGGTACGGATCGTATCGTCACCGTCCGGAAGATCTACACGGAATGCAATGCAAGTTCGGAGTGATGTGATAGTTTGTTATCTTATCCAACTCCGTTGGTCGTATTCACCTTAACAAGTATCTAGGTAGTACATCTCTTTTGAATAAAGGTTTCTATTGTACTTGTTATTTTACGTGAAGGCTTTAATCTTTTCCTTCTCACTAGCAAGGGCATGAACAATATTTTTATTCATAAATAAATTCATTATCAACAAGGATATTTTATTACCTTTTAATTAAATTAGGGAATACTTTTCCAAAAAGGAAAAAGAATTAAATAGGGTTTTTTCTTATTTAACTGCTCTTTAATATTTAAAAGGGCCTTTAAGCTTTTTATTAAGCAATTAATTTGCCAAAAATTAAAGAAGTGTTTCTTAAGCACACTAGAACCTATCTCGGTCCACTTTGGACCCACATGTAAGGCTTGGAAGCTATGAAATTAAATATTATGGAAAACAACAAAGGCTAGCTAGTGGTTCAACTTAAATGCATACAAAAATAAATAAGCATCAAAATGATCCAAACTTTCTCATGCTTGCTCTCCGGTCCTAAACAAGCCTAAAGAACCAAGCATGTACACCTAAAAATCCTACTGATCTTACTTCATTAATTTACAAAAGAAAACATGCACAATTTAAGAATAAATATTTTTGTTAAGCCAAAAATCATGATTAATTCACAAGAGGTCTAATTTGACATAACAAAGCAGTGTGCACAAGTTGAGAACAAAAACATAAATATACTTAGCTAGAAAAATCATCTAGGCAGTTTCTGAGAAAAGGAAAACAATTTATTTAGCAAGATTCACTTCATAACTTTTTGCAATTTTTGGAACAGGAGCTAGTCCTAACAAAATACACAACATATCCAAAATTTAGGTACAGAGGAGCTGTAGATTTAAAGTTATGACAGATCTAGGTTTTTCACATTTGTATTTTTCATGTTAAAAATATTTATAATCAAGCCATGTGAGAATAACAAAAGTTGTGGGATTTCTCTCTCTCGAACCCAACAAAATTGGTGTGGCATTTTTCTGAATTTTCTACAATTTTCTAGGAATTTTCTAGTGCTCTAGACTAACTTGCAAGAAAACTTAGATAAGTTTCAATACAACCGGGCCCCGGAATTACACGAGACACCCGAAAAGATTGCAATCAATGCAATTGGTCCCTTGGCCGGGGAGGGCGGCGCGGCACCGGCCAAATCCGGCGAGCCGGCGGCGATCCCGGCCGGGCAAGCGGCCGGGCTCGGCCGGGGGGCTCACCTAGGGGCTACGGTGACCGAGTTGAGGCGGGGGGACGACCGGCGAGGCGCGCGCGCGCGGCGGCCGGGCGCGGCGGCCGCGACGGCTCGGGGAAAAGCGGCGAGGAAGCGCGATGTGGGAAACAAGCGAACGTGTGAGCTACACCGGGGTCCGGAGAACCTAGGGGAGTGACCGGCCGGCGGCGAGCGCAAGCGGGGAGGCGAGCACACGGCGGCGGCGGCAATGGCGGGGGAGGAGCGCGGGGGTGGCGCGCGGAGGTGAAGGACCGATACGGCGAACCGGAGAGGAGGGGGGGGAGTGAATGGGAGCCGATAAAAATTCTTCTCGAAGGAGATGGAAACTCCAACAAGACGAACACGGCTTCCAACACACATCTCCGACTCACTACCCAAGTTGACCAAGCCCACGTAGCCACTGGGGTGCCACTGGACCTAGGAACCAACACACACACCCTTCCGACCCGAGAACGCAGCAGAACACCAAACCTCGAGTCCACTGACCAACACCGGTCAGACCGGTGAGCACCACCGGTCAGACCGGTCCCTACTGGTGAAACTGGGCAACTTTCACTAAGTGCCTTTACACCGGTCAGACCGGTGAGACGCACCAGTCAGACCGGTCACAGCCTGAAAGCTCCCAAAGCACCAAACAGGCCAACCGACCTCCAAACTGACCCAAACTCGAAACAGCTCCAACACAGAACAACAGCGAACACACCCAGACGTTCACCCGAGCAAAAACCCACCGAGGGTTGCACGGTCGACCGATCAAGAGCACCGGTTAGACCGGTGTAGCTCGGGCGACTCGGGATGAACAAAGACACCGCGGGTCAACTCCCCCAAATCCAAACCTCGATCTCCCGAATCGCTCCACGGACTTGAACAAGACTTTGGAGATATTAGGAACACCTCATGAGGAGTTCATAGCCAAGTTTAATCCCATCAAAACTTGTCCAAAAAGGAGGAATCGAAGAAATCCCGCCAAGAGCACCACAAACCCTAGAACTCGGAAACCCCAAAATCGAGCCTCTTTACTCACGGATTTGGGAGGGGAATCACAACCTAAAGAACCACGAAGGGTTCCCACAAATTTCCCCCATCAAATCCCCAAGAGAAAGGTCCCGAAAACAACCCAAAGAAATCACCAAGAGAGGGCTCCGAAAATCACCACCAAGAACAACCGGGAACAACACATCCAAACCTTGAGGAACCACGCCGAATCATCTATACATGCAACAAAGGTTCATACAAGGTCTAGCTTGCCGCCCGATCATCCAACCCTCTCACAAGATCTCACCATGAAGCTCTCAAGCTAGTCTTATGGAAATCCTAAGGAAAATATGAAGGAAAATAGGAAAGCAAATGAACTAGGGTTTCAAGGCTTGGCTGCCATCCTCTCTCCTCTTGGGTTATATGGAGGCAACCGAACATCTAAAATGCCCTTTCCTAATAACTGGGGATACAAGCCCCTCAAGGGCGGATTTGGAAGTCTTCATGTCTTCTCCATCGGACGGATGCCCGGCGACCACACCCTGCGTAGCCTCGACGCAAGCCATGTGATCCCGACGCGTGTCCTCCGCTTCGAAGTCTCGGACCGCGTCGTCACACACGGTCGGACCGGTGCTCCTCACCGGTCGGACCGGTACCCACCGGTCGACCGGTCGCGCGGCTTGTTGCGGCACCGTCTTCGGTTCTTCGGTCTTGGCTTTGTGGATCAACCAAGGAACCCAGTGGTTTTCTGGTGAACCACCGGAAACCCCGCGAACTCGGTGTAGCCTCCGCCAATCTCCACTCATGACTCGGCTCCCACGTAGTCCCGGCTCGACCTTGGTTTTGAGGCTCAACCAAGAAACCGTCCACGACTTCATCTTGCTATTCATGCCACCATGCGGCCCACACTTGACCCCGCTGGCCACCGGGTCCCTCGAACGAAGCCTACTTGTCTTCTCCACACCTGGTGGCCTCACCGGCGATGACCTTTTGTGCTTGTTCTTCACCTGCACCAACACCGATCAAGCCTATCCAAGAATCGGTCCACACAACGTTGTCAATCACTCATCACACAAGGAAGCGACCATCCACCGGTCCTCGAACCACACATGGTCCTCAATCTCCCCCATGATGAGTGTATTGACAACACCCACACGAAAGTAACAAGAGAGAAAAGAAAAAGAAAAGAAACGAACAAAAAGAAACTCCAACAGGCGATCGAAAGCCAAACAAAGGCAAAGAGCAAGATCACTTGAAGAAGACAAGTCTCGGACCCCTTAGGCAAGGGCAACGGCTCGACACAACCTAGACAAAACAAAGCTCAAACAAAAAGCGCAAACAACCAAAGCAAAGCTCGAAAAACCACAAAGAGCTCCCCCTGCACACATGCAAGCTCCCCCAGAACCAATGCACCTCCCCCGGGACGAATGCATGCAAACCGGTGAAAACGGGGCAGCTCCAGGAACTTCGGCTCACACCGGTCGGACCGGTCATCACCACCGGTCGACCGGTGCCTAACATGTGCACGGGACCAGCACTCACACCGGTCGGACCGGTGCTCACCACCGGTCGACCGGTGCACAACGAGAGCCCGAGAAATGACTCGAAACCACCGAAAACCTTCTAAATGCATCCAAGCAAGCCATTTCAAGCTCAAACTTCTCCCCCTTGTTGGAAATGCATGAATCAAGGCACAAATGCAACCTAGAGCTTCTCAATTATACAAAATTCATCACAAGATGCTACACATGTCAAAATGAGCAAGTTAGATACTCTACAGGTTCGTAATGACTTTAACTACATGATCACCAAGTTTCACAACCATTGGACAAGGCTAAAAAGGATTTGAGTAATTTTGCGAAAAGTTATTCTCTCATAAGCAAAAGCCTAAACATGAGAAAAACATGTCAAAATGGCAAAGCCACACAAACTTCATGCTAGGACAACCATTCTAATCATAAGACCATCACAAACACCCACAAGCACCTCATGTCATGTCAAAGCCACCGAGCCATGTGCCTACTTCTATGTATGAGGCTTCTCATTGGTAGGCATCATGCAACGGTTTAGCACCCAAAGCAAATTAAATTCAGCACATATGACATGGGAGCACATTTTCCAAGCATTTTACATTTCATTTTCAGATTCATAATTGGTACATGAAATGTCTTTGCGACAAAAAGGAACTTATGCCCCTCCACAAGATAAAGCAAGAGGGCTAAACATTCATGATGGCAAATAAGCCTTTGGCCCCATATGATCAATAAACTAGCTATCCAACTACAAATTAAGCATAACCAAGCCACTAAAACATGTCAAGATCATATAGAGGCATTTACACATGAGAGAGCATATATGTGACATTTTTCAAAAGCATAGCCATCAACCATGGATATAAATCAAGATCATCAAGAGCTAAGCCAAACTAACCATAGCATACCAAACTAGCTCACAAGATCATATATAGCACATCATGGTGAACAATGTATATGAGAGAAGCTTTTCCTACAAAATGCATATGATACAAAATGCATGCAATCTAAGATACAAGGATGCCTATACATCATGTTACATATGCCATGCCAAATGCACGAAATGCACAAAGGAAAGCTATACATATGCTACAAAGGAGCTCCCACACACCCAACTCAAGAAATCAAACACACACCAAGTTCCCCCCGCAAACGAGTGAAAGTTGCTTGATCTAGGGGTTTGGTGAAAATATCGGCTAGTTGGTCATGTGTGGGTACATGGATCAAAGCTATCTTTCCTTTCTCTATGTTGTCTCTCAGAAAATGATACCTCACTTCTATGTGCTTGGTTTTGGAGTGGAGCACCGGATTCTTTGCAACGCTTATTGCCTTGGTCTTTGTCACATTGAAGTGGGACATGGGTATACTCCTCACCAAAGTCACTCATGGTGTATGAAATCCAAAGGAGCCGAGAGCAACAACTAGCGGCGGCAACGTACTCGGCCTCGGTAGTGGATTGAGCAACACTCGATTGTTTGCGGGAAGACCAAGACACCAAAGAAGAACCCAAAAGCTCGGCAAGTCCCGGAAGTGGACTTCCTATCCAACCGCACCCGGCAAAATCCGCGTCCGAAAAACCATGAAGCGCCAAAGAAGAGGACGCGGAGTACCAAAAGCCGAAGTCGGGAGTGTGACGCAAGTACCCGAAAATTCTCTTCACCGCTTGCCGATGCGAAGTCCTTGGAGACGATTGAAAACGAGTGCACGGTACACACCGAGAAGCGTATGTCCGGCCTCGTCGCCGTCAAGTAGAGGAGTGACCCGATCATGCTCCGGTACTCCATCTGGTCCACGTGTTCACCTTCCTCGTCCGCATCAAGAGCCGTAGTCGTACTCATCGGCGTCGTCATAGCCTTGGAGTCCTCCATCTTGAACTTCCGCACAATGTCCTTGGTGTACTTAGCCCGGTGCACAAATGTTCCTTCCTTTGATTGTTTGATTTGTAGCCCGAGGAAGAAGCGCAACTCGCCCATCATGCTCATTTCAAATTCCCTGCTCATATCCTCTCGCAAACCTTGCAACAAGAGAGTTAGACGAGCCACCAAAGACAATATCATCCACGTACACACCGCACAATCGGGATATCTCCTCCCTGCCTCAGCAAAAACAAGGTCTGATCGACCTTCCCCATCTCAAAACCTCTCTTAAACAAGAACCCCCTCAACCTACCATACCAAGCTCTAGGCACCGCTTCAACCCATACAACGCCTTCCTCAACTTGTACACCCGGTGGGGGTACTTCTCACTCTCAAACCCCGGAGGTTGCCTCACATACACTTCTTCCTCCAACACACCATTCAGGAAAGCAGTCTTCACATCCATTTGGTGCAACTTGAACCCTTTAGTCACGGAAAAGGCTAGAAGGATCCTAATCGCCTCCAAATGGGATACGGGAGCAAAGGTCTCCTCGTAGTCGATCCCCTCCTTCTGACTGAACCCCCGAGCAACAAGCCTCGAATTGTTTCTCACAACCTCACCTTTCTCTCCCTCTTTGTTCTTCCACACCCACTTTGTACCAATCGGCTTACACCCCGGAGGAGGGTCAACCAACTCCCAAACCCGATTCCTCTCAAAGTTCTCCAACTCCTCATGCATCGAATTGACCCAATTGCGATCGGATAGTGCGTGTCCAATGTCTTTGGGCTCAAAAGTAGCAACAAACGCAAAGCATGAGCGAAATGAGAATTGTTCCGAACCCTCGACCGTGTAGTGCGTTCATTCATGTCGCCGATGAGCCTCGAAGCCGGGTGATCCACTTGTACTCGGCCGGGGAGGTTCTCGCCTCGATGCTACCTCACCCTCAACATCGGCTTCTCCTCGTTCTTGATTTGTCGTCGTAGGTGTAGGAGAGGGTCCGTCCACCACCGTAGTTGAAGTAGTGGGTACATGTTCGGCGGGGGCACCACACCGCCATCTTCATCGTCTCCATGTTCATGCTCCTCCTCCCGAAAGATCTCCTTGCCAAGCTCATCATCACCGCACGCTCAAAGACAAGGCGACTACATGGCTCTGTCTCGTCGAAGGTTACCTCGCAAGTCTCCACAATTTGGTTAGTTTCAAGATTGAGCACACGATATGCTCTAGAATGAGATGCATAACCAAAGAAAATACCATCGACGAGACCTAGCCTCAAACTTATCCAACTTCCTGCCATTCTTCGAATGAAAAACTTGCAACCAAAGACATGGAAGTGACTCACCTTGGGTGTGCAACCATGCATCAACTCATAACATGTTTTCTTCTTGTGCACTCGAGGTAGATCCTGTTTGACACATAGCACGCAAGTATTCACCGCCTCGGCCCAATACCTCCTCGGAGTCCTATGCTCATCAAGCATTGCCCGAGCCATCTCGCACAAGGTCCTGTTCTTCTTTTCCACAACACCATTCGGGGAGGCGTATACGGACTCAAAAGCGGTGTTCAAGACCCAAGTCATGGCAAAAGGTTTCAAAACGAGAGTTTCTGAATTCCGAGCCATTATCACTGCGGATTGCTCGTATGGCATCTCCGTGCCTCTCGTTCCTCAACCTCAAGACTAGATCTCGAACAAAACCAAACGTCTCCCCCTTATCCTCGAGAAAGAACACCCACGCATACCGAGAGTAGTCGTCCACCACAACAAGGACATACCACTTCCCACCCGCAGATCGCACACGAGCTGGGCCAACAAGGTCCATATGGAGCAGCTCGCATGGACGCTCAGTCATCACATCGGTGAGAGGCGGGTGAGAAGAGGCTACCATCTTGGCATGCCTACACGGCGCACAAACCAACTCTTTCTCAAGCCTCAACCGTGGCAATCCTCGGACCAAGTTGAGTTTACTCAAGCGAGACAAAAGGTCAAAGCTCAAGTGACACAACTTCCTATGCCACTTCCACAACTCACTCGAAGAACCGACCAAGAAACAACGCTCCACACCCGAAGACCGAGAAAAATCAGCACGAAACACCGACCCTCGGGAACGACCATACGGACAAGGTCCCCTCGAGAGTCCAAAATCCGAGAACCACCCGGCCGAAACAACACCTCAAAGCCCTCATCCAACACCGGGACACGAGAAAGCAAATTGTACCCCGGCGATTGAACAAGAGCAACACGCCTCGAGTGATCTTGTCACTCACTTTGATCTCACCTTCGAAAGCACACATCCACGCCCATTGTCCCCAAAGGTGATGTACCTCTTCGTCACCACCGGGACGAGACTTGAGAACCACCCCCTGTCTCCGGTCATATGCCTCGAGCAGCCGGAGTCAATCAACCAAATGTTCTTCAAGTCTCCCACCTGAAATTCAAAAACGAGCACGTGAGCGAACAAATGACTCAGCACTGGGGTTAGTACTAAAAGAGTAAAACCGGTGCCGAGCCATTTGCTTGAAAGTGGGGTTAGCACAAACCAAACCATCTCTCCTACCAAAGCTACCTCCACGAACACCACCACGGTAACCACCCTGAGGGAACCATCCCTCTCTGCCTGGAGGAGGACCAAAACCACGAAAGAAAGCCCGTGGACCGTCCCTCCTCTCCTTCTCAAAGCTACGACTCCTCCCATCCCCGTAGTGAACTCAAGGGGGAGAACGCCTAGCAACCCGATCACCCGCAACATCTCCCGGCCCAACCACCGAACCACGACCTCCCGAAACAACCCTCGCACTCGTACGAGCTCGAAACCCGACTGGCCGCTCGTCCGGAGCTCGCACCGGTCCGACCTGGTGACCCACACCGGTCGGCCAGGGTGTAGCCCGGGCGCAACACCTCCAACGACCTTCCGCTCTCCCCAAGCCCGAGCTTGTCCTCACACTCGCCTTAGCCCCGGGCATCCGCACACGAGGCTCAAGTACACCATCGGAAGGGTGGTACTTGTCCTTGTTAGCCCACCCCTCTCGCCATTCTCTCCTCTCGCTTCCTCTTGAAGCAAAACTCATCCTTGTGGCCATATCTCCCTCAATAGCCACAATGGAACCTCACAAGCTTAGGCTTAGGCTTGGCCCGTGGTCGCTCACTTGGTTTATCTCCACTCGACTCCTCCACCGGTTTCCCTTCACTAGCCTTCTCACTTTCCTTCCCAAAGAACACTTTCCGGAAGTGCTCACAAAATTGATAGGCTTTTGGAGATCATTTGTGGGTGTAGGAAACACGGGTGGAGCCGGGGTTGTGTCTAGTCGGTTCCTAAGATGGTTAGGTCTTGGAGAGAAATCATTTTTGTGGTGGGTTTTTGCCCCAAGTCCCTCACCATCCCGCCTCTTAAATGCCTCGATCATCATCCTCAACCGAGGCTCATGACCGGACAACCAACCCATCAACTTCCTCGGCTCATCATTCTCATCCCGCAAACGATCAACATAATGTGCAAGTTCCAAATTTTTCAAAGTATGCATTTCACGGGTAGAGCAAGATGTAGGCATGGGTTCTTTCGACTTAGCCTCAAGAGAACTAGTGTAGGCATGCATCTCATCAATCTTAGCATGCAAAACGGGGCAAGAAGTGCAAACACCTAGAAAAGCGAGGTCTAGACTTAAGTTCGACCACTTCAACCCTAAGCACATCTAGTTCCTCACACTTGGAGGCATGCTTCTCCTTAAACAAAGCAAGATCGGCAAGAAAGATGGAGCAATCAAGACAATCAACCTCATTCGAAACAACGGGGCTAGCCTTAAGGGAATCAATCTCAAGCTTGCTATCAAGCACCTATGTCTCTAGCTCGGTCACTCTAGTCCTAGCATCCTCGAGTGAAGCCCTAAGCTCTTTTCTCATTTTCTTGGCCTCTCTAAGCATGTCATCACGGTTATCAAGCAAAGAGCCAAGCCTCTCATTCTCCCGGCGCAAGAAGGGAAGTTCATCACGCACCTCGTTGTCGGACTCGAGTCCGAGTCGCTCCGTGTGCTCTTCTTCTCGCCGGAGCTCGGTGCCATGGTGCGAAGCCATCTCTCGCGAAGCAGCTCAGCCCGCTCAGGTTCTTGGACGACTTCTTATTCTTGCGACGATCACCTTCGTCTTCACTACTCGCTCGAGTTTGAGGTGGAGTACGCGGAACTGGAGTCGACGTCGCTCGCTCCAACCATCGCTCGGGCCTTGCCTCGGCTCTCCTTCTTCCTCGATCGTCGCTCGTCCTTGTACTTGTTCTTGTTCTTGTGCTTACTCTCCTGGTCACGCCTCGACCGGTACTTGCCATCCGTCCTCGACTTGTGCTTGTAGCCGTCCTTGTTCTCGACCTTCTGCGGGCGGTCGGCGACGAAGTGTCCCGCTTGCCGCACCGGAAGCATGTCCACGTGTTCCTCCTCATGTTCACCGGTCCTCGTGCGGCCTCTCGAACCTCCTTGTCGGCGGCTCCGGCTCGTCCTCTCCAAGCACATCGAACTCCTCATCCGGCATAGACATCAAAGAGGACAAAGAGAACATCCCGGTGGATGGGTTAGTGTTAGCCTTTCCTTTTGAACCACCAACGAGGGCAAGACTATGGGAATCGGTCGGACCCTCGAGCTTGGCGATCATGCCCCTATCCACCTCGGCCGACTTGAGCTTCGAGAACACTCATTCACCGTCGAGTGTCATACTTCTCTCGACTCCACAATGGCCTCAAACTTTCCGCCCCAAATCGTACGATCCAAAGAGTGTAAGAGCTTGACCGCTCTATCATGATCATCGTACGGGAGCACGTCCACATTGGCCCTCATGTTGTTCACAACCACCGTGACCCTCTCGAAACAAGGCATCGATGGACTCACCGGGAGATGAGTGAAGTTCTCGTACTCTCTCCGTAGGTCGCATACATCCGTGCCTGAACCTGGGCATTCCCAACATGAGCCTCCTTCAAAGACCGTCCAAATTCTACAAGCCAAGTGCTCGGTGTGCACCCGATCAAACTCGGTCGACACAAAGCACGAAATAAGTAGTCGACCGCCTTATTGTTGGCGTCGAATCCGTCCCTCGATCCTGGAGCGAGGAAGTCCATCGGCCGGACATAGCCCGTGTCCACCGTGACATCCCAAAGGATGCGACCCTTTCCGCGGAGGAACGCACCCATCCGCTTACTCCACATCCGGTAGTTCTTGCCATCGAAGTGTGGAGGACCCGAACCCCGTTCCGGTACGCAATCCTTGGATCTTAGACCGGTTAGAGTCAACAAAGACCCGAACCGGCTCGATACCACTTGAAGGACCGATACGGCGAACCGAGAGAGGGGGAGTGAATGGGAGCCGATAAAAATTCTTCTCGAAGGAGATGGAAACTCCAACAAGATGAACACGGCTTCCAACACACGTCTCCGACTCACTACCCAAGTATGCCAAGCCCACGTAGCCACCGGAGAGCCACCGGACCTAGGAACCAACACACACACCCTTCCGACCCGAGAACGCAGCGAGAACACCAAACCTCGAGTCCATCGACCAACACCGGTCGGACCGGTGAGCACCACCGGCCGAGGCCGGTCCCCGTCGGTGAAACCGGGCAACTTTCACTAAATGGCTCCACACCGGTCGGACCGGTGAGACACACCGGTTAGACCGGTCACGGCCGAAAGCCCCCAAAGCACCAAACGGGCCAACTAACCACCAAACCGACCCAAACTTGAAACAACAAAGCAACACGGAACAACAACGAACACACCCGGACGTTCACCCGAGCTAAAACCCACCGAGGGTTGCACCGGTCGGACCGGCCAAGAGCACCGGTTAGACCGGTGTGTAGCCGGGCGCTCGGGATGAACAAGACCCGTGGGTCAACTCCCCCAAATCCAAACCTCGATCTCCCGAATCGCTCCACGGACTTGAACAAGACTTTGGGGATATTAGGAACACCTCATGAGGAGTCCATAGCCAAGTTTAATCCCACCAAAATTTGTCCAAAAAGGAGGAATCGAAGAAATCCCGCCAAGAACACCACAAACCCTAGAACTCGGAAAACCTCAAAATTGAGCCCCTTTACTCACGGATTTGGGAGGGGAATCACAACCTAAAGAACCACGAAGGGTTCCACAAATTTCCCCCATCAAATCCCCAAGAGAAAGGTCCCGAAAACAACCCAAAGAAATCACCAAGAGAGGGCTCCGAAAATCACCACCAAGAACAACCGGGAACAACACATCCAAACCTTGAGGAACCACGCCGAATCATCTATACATGAAACAAAGCTTCATACAAGGTCTAGCTTGCCGCTCGATCATCCAACCCTCTCACAAGATCTCACCATGAAGCTCTCAAGCTAGTCCTATGAATATCCTAAGGAAAATAGGAAAGGAAAATAGGAAAGCAAATGAACTAGGGTTTCAAGGCTTGGCTGCCATCCTCTCACCTCTTGGGTTATATGGAGGCAACCGAAAGTCTAAAATGCCCTTTCATAATAACTAGGGATACAAGCCCCTCAAGGGCGGATTTGGAAGTCTTCATGTCTTCACCATCGGACGGATGCCGGCGACCGCACCCTGCGTAGCCTCGACGCAAGTCATGCGATCCCGACGCGTGTCCTCCGCTTCGAAGTCTCCGGACCGCATCGTCGCACACCGGTCGGGACCGGTGCTCCTCACCGGTCGGACCGGGTACCCACCGTCGGACCGGTCGGACCCACCGGTCGGACCGGTCCGGCCTTGTTGCAAAGCACCGTCTTCGGTTCTTCGGTCTTGGCTTTGTGGATCAACCAAGGAACCCAGTGGTTTTATGGTGAACCACCGGAAACCCCGCGAACTTGGTGTAGCCTCCGCCAATCTTCACTCATGACTCGGCTCTCACGTAGTTCCGGCTCGACCTTGGTTTTGAGGCTCAACCAAGAAACCGTCCACGACTTCATCTTGCTCGTTCATGCCACCATGCGGCCCGCACTTGACCCCCGCTAGCCACCGGGTCCCTCGAACGAAGCCTACTTGTCTTCTCCACACCCGGAGGCCTCACCGGCGACGACCTTTCGCGCTTGTTCTTCACCCGCACCAACACCGGCCGAGCCGCAACCCGCACCCGCAATACTTAGCCAAGAATCGGTCCACGCAACGTTGTCAATCACTCATCACACAAGGAAGCGACCATCCTCCGGTCCTCGAACTACACATGGTCCTCGGGAGGGAAGGAGGAAGGGTTTAAATAGGCCGGGGGAGGGGGTTTGTGGTGACGACGGCGTGACGGCGGAGATACCCGCCGTGCTCTTGCGCTCGGGCGGCGCGCGTACGGCGGCGACGCCGCCGACGGGACCGGTGGTCCGTGGCGCGCGCGCGTACGGTGGCGTGGACTCGATGCGCCTCGGGTGGGGGTGCGTTGGGGCGCGGGACCTCGGGCGGTGCACGCCTCGGGAGGCGCTCGGCCTCGGGAGGCGCGGGCGCGGACGCCGGAGCGCGGCGGCGACGTGCGGCGCGCGGGCGCGCGCGACGTCGCGGCGGCCGGCTCGGCGCTCTACCCGGTTTTGTTTTCTTTGGAGCTCGTTTGAATCGGCTTTTTTCTCCAAAATTTTGTATAAAAGTTGACCAAGTGGTGAACACAAAAGTTGTAGATCTATCTACCCTTAACAACTTCTAAAAAGGCTGCTAGGGTTTTTCTCCACAGATTTTGAATTACATGAATGCCAACTTTGAATGTCAGCCTGTCTTTTCAAATAGTGAATCCTGCCTTGCAACCACTTTTTCAAGCTTTTCCACTCAAAATTTGAAATGCCAATCTACATGAAAGTTGTGTCCCTCATCAAGATGGACAACTTTCATAAAGGTAGAATTTTAAGTGTTTAGGTGAATTTTGGACAACGCGGCAAAAGTTCCGGCAGACACCTATGGACACTAGGGTGGCAAGGGGTTTGACCAAGCCTTTGACCATGGGTTGGCCCCACAAGTGTGTTCACTAGTCAAAGGGGGTCACTAGGGTAGGTTAGTGAGTTTTTCGAGGTGAGGGCCCGGGTTGACCGTGATTTGACCACCGTTGACTACTTTGACCATTTGTTAGGGTTAAATAAAAAAAAACTTGGGGCGTCACACTTATCCTCATCAAATTCCCGCTTTTAAGGTTCCGCTTCTAAGGTTTCTAACAATTTAATGTTCAACCCTACAGTTGAGTTAAATAGCGTCAGTTTGATTAGTGTAAAATTGTTAAGGACCAGTGCAAATATACTCGTCATGGTAACTTATCCTCATCAAATTCCCGCTTTTAAGGTTCCGCTTCTAAGGTTTCTAACAATTTAATGTTCAACCCTACAATTGAGTTAAATAGAGTCAGTTTGATTAGTGTGAAATTGAGGACTGGAGCGTCCGAGGATCGGTGGATGGTCGCTCCTTGGTGTGATGAGTGATTGACAACGTGGTGTGGACTGACTCTTGGCCGAGTATTGCAGGTGCATGTTACGGCTTGACTTGCATTGGTGCAGGTGAAGAGCGGGCGCGAAAGGTCTTAGCCTTGCGGGGCCTCCGAGGAGTGGAGAGACAAGTAGGCTCGGCTCGATGGACCCGGTGGCCGAACGGGATCAAGTGCGGGCCGCATGGTGGCAAGAAAAGCAAGATGAAGTCATGTACGATTTCTTGGTTGAGCCTCAAAACCAAAGTTGAGCCGGTGCAAGGTAGCGGCCAAGTCATTGAACATGGCAAGACTGAGTAGACTGTCCGGGAGCCGGAGGTGAAAGGCTTGGCGGGCCTGATGCTTGGCGTGGTGAGGCCGAAGCTTGCATGCGGGGTTTTCGGCGGTTCACCGTAAAAGCGTCGGGTTCCTCGGTTGCTCCACAAAGTCGAGCACGACGGTTTGTTGGTTTGGCCACAAAACCGACACTGAGCCGGGACGACGTGGCGGCCAAGTCATTAGTGGGATTGGCGCGGAGGCCGCACCGAGTCCGCGGGGGTTTGCGACGGTTCACCACAAAACCGTCGGGGTTACTTGGTTGAGCCACAAAACCAAGACCAAAGGCTCGGAGGGCGAGACGGGATCCGGGCGTGCCGAGAAGCTTCGAAGCGGGTGACACATGATCAAGGTGCTTGCATTGGGAGGACGTGAAGGCCCGATGGATGCGCGCCCGTCCGATGGAGAACTTCATGTGTTGACCAAAATACCCCTGTGAGGGCTTGAGTTGTAACTCCTAGTGTAGGGATACTTCGGTCTTTTTCGGGAGGGCCTATATATAGGAGGAGGGGGCTGAATTTTCAGCAAACTCTTTGGCTTGTAGGTGGTGGTGCTCTTTCATTTTGGAGTGCTTTGGGAGAGAGGGAGAGAGGGGAGAGTGGCTCTTTGATTGGAGCTTTTTGCCATCTTAGATTTGGATTCTAGGAGTGGCTTATAATCAATTGAACAATATGAAATCTTCCTCTAAATCTTGTGTCAATCTTTCTATTCCCGAGTTGCTTTTGTTGCATTTTCGGAGCTTTTCGGTTCGATTCTTGTTCGTCAATTTATAGGCCGTTTCCTTCCGGATTTCTTTGAGGGGATCATGGGTGAGTGCCTTGTGCATCTTTGGTGATGATCTTGACCCCTCAAAACCCGGGAATCGGACTCGATTTGGTGAGGATCAGATGAACTCGAGTTGGTGCTTTGAGTGCACGAGATTTGCGATTCCGATTGATTGGATAGGTTTGGGGCTCCAAGATTTTGGACATAGCTTCTCATAGAGATGCTTCATATATCTCCCAAATCTTGTCTCAATCCATCCAGCGGTTAGGGAGATCCATTGATCGAAAGTTTGGAGTTGAACCACGAGCGATTTTCTGGGCTACCCCAGGTGACCCGCCCTCCTATGCTAGGGTGACCCTAGGTGGCATTGACTTGCTAGTTCCTCTTCTTCCGATTTAGATCTGTAGAGTTTCCTTGATCTTTTTGAGGAGATCTTTTGGAGAAGCCTCTTAGTGTTGTTGCAAAGCCTTGGTTAAAATCTCGTGATTTTAGGAGGTCGTTTGTTTGGGTTTTGATTTTTTATTCGATCGTCAACTTGCTGAAATTATGGGCGCTCAGGGTGACCCCCTTAGTCAGGGTGACCCGTTTTGGTTCTGTTGGTTGGCGGGTGACCCGCTCCCTTATGCCAGGTGACCCGTTTTGGTTCTGGTGGCCGGCGGGTGACCCGCCCTCTATGTCAGGGTGACCCGGTTTGATTTGGTGTTTTTCGGTTCGCTTTGGTTCCTTAATTTGTGCTTCTACTAGGTGAACCAAGGATCGTTCCTAAGGTTAGTAGTTCCTCTATAACTACGTAACCTTGACGATTGAGTTGAGCAAGTGTAGGTTCCGTGGGTTTGATTTGGGACATAGGTCGAGTTCTTGAGGAGAATTTTTATCGGCTCCCATTCACTCCCCCCTCTCTGGTCGCCAATCCGGTCCTTCAGAAATTGTTAAGGACCAGTTAGGGTTTGCCCATCCGATCTCTCGGTTAAGACTTACTACGAAATTTGTGAAATAATATTGAAGTAGATTTAGATTTGTTTTAACTCATTCATCATCAATTTATATGCATTTGATTCATACGAGATTGATACAGATGCTTCATTGCTGATTTTTGACCTACAATCTTTTTTTAGTCTTAGCCTTCACCCGATTGATTCACGACAAACCGATGAGAAGCTGCATACAATGTTGCAAAGCAGAACGACATTGGAAGCCAAAAAGATAAATGTCTCCGCGAGAAGGTGAACACTTGCGCCAAAGTCCACAACGTCGCATACAATAATATGGAAGAGGACAAATCACATCGAGAAGAAGAGGATGACGATAGCTCCAAACAAGAAAAGGCTGACAGTGAATGACAACCGAAGCATGAGAAAGAAGAGGACAAAAATGCGATGATGAAGACTTAGGAGAGAAAGAGCTGTAGACATTATTCAATACAACATACGTACAATCCACAATGAATGTCTTCGCATTCTTCCCTAAAGTGCGCATTTGATTATATATATATCACGACTCACGTCTTTTGCGACCAAGATGAAATGTTAAAGTTTTTGACGTATCCTTATATGAACCAGCCAATTAATTGTTACGGATTGTTAATGTTTGAATAAATTGTATACTGTAGCGGTATTTGTGAACTGTATTAGAGTTGAAATCTAATAACAATAATATTTTTTAACAACCTTACTTTTATTCTATATTTGTTCCAAAAATGTGTGTAGTACGTTACTATAGCTCAACTTCGCTTGTTTCCCGACTTTAACATCTTCGCCCGGTAGTGTAAACACGTGCGCCGCAATTGCATCCTATTAGTAAACAATAAGACTCCACTGAGAAGAGTACCCACCAGATACCCTTGATTTCCTTCACTTGTTTTTTTTTTGCCTCTTCTTCTTTGAGACTTTAACTTCCGATGTATGTGGCTGTTGATATTATAGGAATTGTAGATGTATAGCTCCTTAATGAAGGCTATTTTCTGTTGTCTTTGATAGTCACCACAAAAACAAAAATTGTATAAAATATCTGGATTTCGTGGTCCTATACACTATCACCAATATTTGTTAACATTAGCATTACGATATGCATACTTGCTGCACAGCATGACTAACTAATGTACAATTTGGTTGAACAGAAATTATAAGTTATGCTTTCCTTCTTTTAATGAACAGGAAACCTATGCCAAAATTGCACATGTATGTAGGGTTTAAAATTAAGTTACACAAGGTTCTGACATGTTAAAGTCAAATAGCAGTTCCACAATGTTTAATGTCCCAAGGTTTATGATGCTTCACCTTTTGTATAATTATAATAGAATGAGCACCTCACTGGTATATGAAAATAACAATGACAGATGCACAAAAGGAAATAATAGTTTGATATATAAATAACTGAGAAGTAGACAATTGATGATTACAAAAAGGTTCTGCAAACTTAAATTTCAATTCAAAGTAGCAGAGTTCTGGGCTGAAAATTTATACGTAAATCTGAGCTGTTGTGGAATAACATATACCTTTTTTTTGTAAACAATAACATATACCTTTCAATCTTTCATCAATTGCAGTTTATTTGCTAGTTGGTGATTCTAGAAGAGAACAGGAATTAGCAACCTTTTCCTTTTCATAATAAAATTATCAATCTTCAGTTCCTATGATATCAAGCATGCCTCATATGTAATGAACTAATGATATGTTGAGTAGCAATTGGTATTTTGCAGCTATGTAAGGATAGTACTGAATATGTAATTGGATAACCAATGGCAAGTGAAGTGACAGAACTTTTCAATCTATCATGTATGTACAGGAATATATATGCCAAAAGCTGAAAAGGGTCCATATCTGATAACATATTTATGAAGTCACAATTAAAGATTTTCGCCATGTTACAGAATTTTCAAGAGTTAACAACGTAATGATCAGTTAGGGTTTGGAGTAAACATACTTTATCAACTGGAAAATTGGAAACCTAATATCACCATATGAACTTTAGACAAGGTAATGGAAACTTTAGCTCAGGTTTGCATTAGAACATGGAAATGAGTATATAAGCCAACCAGTCCAGCAATTAAATCATTTTAAGTATATAATCAAATCAGTAAACAGATGCATCTTATCTCAAGATCACACATAATAAATGCAGATGATGTGGGTAGTGTATGCGGCGATACTGCTATCAGTGAGTAGATAATAGTGAGGCCATAGGTAAATGGATCTAGAGGAGAGAGCAGAAATCAGTATGCAGGTGACGGATGGTCCAGACTCCAGAGGATAACATCGAAGCTGGCTTACTTGAAGCTAATCAAGTTGAGGGAAATCGAGACAGAGAAGCGGCAGCAATCAGGAGTGTAGGAGCACCTGATGATGATGGACTGGGAACTGGGAAGATGGGGAGGAGGCCAAGGTGCTATGTTCGTCATGCTCGTTGACATCACGAGCTGGGCTGATCCGACGGCTTGTCTGCTAACGGGTGACGTGGCGTTGTCAGGTGCCCAAGCTTGAACTCAGGATTTGGTATGTAGAGATTGTTCGTCGGCGATTAACCCCCACCTGAAATTAGGTGTACGTTCGAGATTTATTTGTGCTTAGCAGTGACTCCCTTTTGCTAATATGTTGCTAATCGGTATGGTAGTATGGAGATTGTGGGTTCGATCCAGAGGCATTTTATCGCTACTGCCGTTCTATGCTTTGGTTTGACCGTATGGAACTATGGATGAAATTTCGTTGCTGTGCATTGTACCAGATGATTAGAAATTCGGCTGCCCCTTTTAGGCCATGGCTCTGGAAAGATAGGCTTTAACATGATTGTTAAAGATTATAGTAGAGTTTACTTTGTGCTCCTTGCTTTGTGCACAAGGGATTTCGTCCTTTCAAGTGCCGTGTGAAGTGTGTCACAATCTATTGGGCTAACTGTATTTTCGAATTATATTCTTGCATGATCCAGAATACTTTACAAAGATGTGCAGGGTGAGAATCCTTGTTACCATCTTTCAAAATAGAATCCTTGTTATATAGCTGCAAGCCTGCAACCCCCAACTGAAAATGCAAGCTGTTGCTTGCGTTATTGCAATGGAAGAGATACAAAAGGAGAGGAATACCCACTTGATAGAAGGCCGTGGAACCCTTCTGTTTCTATATATGTACGGGAAATGGTTGGGGGCAATAAAGTTGATGAAATGTTTGGATTTTATGATGCATCTATACAACTTCCAGCATCGCAAATTAGCAAGTCATTAGACCAACTCTATGTTGTTATCCTGCTGGGGACTCGCTAACAAAAATTGAAGTTAAATTTCTGTTAGTCTATTACAGGACCACATTCATAGAATCAAAAGCAATTAAAGAAACATTACTTTAAGTGTGTCAGATTAAAATAATTTTTGGTGTCTTCCGATAAAGAGAGGCTGCAGTAAAATGCTTGCTCCTGAAACAGAAGGGTTTGTAAACATGGCATTTGGATTGTCCAGCTGTCGGATAGTACAGAGCTGCAATGACATTCTGAAAGGAAAATAGGTTGTGTTTCCCTATATTTCACGTTGGTGAACCTTTTAACATTATTACTAGTGTGAGGTACCAAATAGGTTGTGTTTCCCTATTTGATAGTTAAGATAGTCGAAGTGTGCTAAAAGGTTTACTAGCAATGTGAGAATAGATAATCAACTTGCACATAGTTTCTATGCTGCAAATTCTATTCAACTTTATTCAGCTTGAGCGAGGATCTCAGCTTTATTTAGGGAGCTGGTTTTAGTTCAGGCTACATGAATTCAGGTAATCTGTAATACGACATGTATATCTCAAGTTCTTTTTAAGACTACATCATGTTTAACTTCAGTTATTATCTTCCTTTCTCTTCACTTATGAACTTTTGTGTAATAAGTTTATATTAAGCAATCGGTCACTTTCTGCTGATTCTTTCAGCTGTTGCTTGAGGTTGTCTTTAAGGAAATCATATTGTTGATTTGCATAATTGTTGTGTTAAATGAGCTGTTTGAGTTCATATACATATGGAGCAGTCAGTATAAGAACACATTGTTCAATCAGCTACATAACATGCATATGCATGAGAACAGTTTGTTCCCCATTTGAATTGGATTCTGAGTTAATTCAGTGTCTTCTGTGACAATAACTACTATCTTTACTTGTCGGTTCCTGCCTCTAAACACTGTTTATACACTAAATATGAAATTGTCCTGTCCCATCTGGTCACCTCTTTTGTACAATCTCATCTGCAAGATCTCAATTCCATGATTTTAGGGCTTTGCTTGGACAGGTTCTGCTACAGAATCATGCTAGTGGGAGAAGTTAGTTTTTTTCTCAAATACGCAGGAGTGCTGCATATATCAATATATTAAGATCTAGGGTTAATTGGAACCGTGCCATTATAACTTTGATGTTTTGGAAGTACGCCATTACTATTCAACTTACTACGCCAGTGCCATTATAATTTCACACTTGTTTGAGATATGCCATTATGTACGCTTGGAGACGTTTTTGGGCCCACTGTCAGGTGTACAAGGGGTACGTATATTCGTATGGACTATATTACCCCTGCTCAGTTTTATTTTCCCCTCTCTCATCTCACTAACGTGTGGGACTCGCACGTCAGTGGTTTCTTCAACCTTCTGCCATCTCTCTCCTCCCACGCTCTCTCTCCAGGCCGAGCCAAGGCAGGACCGGCGGCCGAGGCCGGGCGCACGGCCGGCGCCGGCATCGTCCCCGCCCTCCCCGTGCCGCCCCGTCCCCGCTAGCCCCCACACCTCCCCTTCTCCTCGCTCCCTTGCACGGCGGCGGCGGATCCCGGCCCTGTCCAACGCGCCACCGGCCGCGCGCCGCTGCGTCGGGGAGGCCGCGAGCCACCGCATCGGGGAGGCCGCGAGCCACCGCGACGGGGTCCCGCGCCCCTACGCCGGGAGAACGGCGGGGCTCGCCGCAGCGCCGTTGCCGGCGGCCCGCCTTGCCCCTCCGACCGCGCCGAGGAAGGGGACGGCCGCGGGGGCTCTCCGCGGCACCCTTGCCGGCGGCCCGCCCTGCCTGCGCCGCCGAGGTCAGCCACGCACGCCCCCGCGGCTTCCGTGCCCGCGTCACTAGGGCCGACGGGGTCATGCACTGGTTGACAGCTTTTTCGAGCTGAGGACCTGAGGTTGAAGACAAGGGCAAACAAGACATTTCTCCCTCCTTGTTCACTCCAATACACCTGCAGGTGGGCCTCGGCTGATGTCGGGCGTACAGAATGGCATGCTTCAAACAAGTGTGAAATTATAATGGCACTGGCATAGTAAGTCGAATAGTAATGGCGTACTTCAAAAACTGTATAGTTATAATGGCATGGTTCCAATTAACCCTAAGATTTAATAAGAATAGGGATTTGAGAAACCCAAGGTATAGCCAGGATTTTGAAGAAAAAAAACCTGAGCAGAAAAAACCATCAATTTACAAACATAGGACTAATCACCTGTTACCAAGAGGTAGGAACAGACCCAAACAAGCACTAAGCTAAGCTGCCAAAGGTGGTGCCTGGGCAAGGAGATAAGAAGCTCCCTTAGCCCCGGCAAAACTCCACAGCTGCATTTCCACTTTCAGAATTGGGCCATATAGCAGCAGTTGTTACAAAATTCTGCCAAACTCTGTGTGGAAGCTGTTGCAGAGGCTGTGCCAAAACAGGGTCATAGACATAGTATTGCCAGCTAATAAATGAGGTTGTCTTGTATGCTAAAAAAATGATGTTGTCTTGTCAATAGAAACTACTGAATGAGTCGGCATTACCGCATTACGAACACCATATCCTGAGTTGCCTGGCGTTCGAATAATATTTTCTGACAAAAGACCAACTTAAA
Source organism: Cenchrus americanus (assembly GCA_947561735.1). Classification (NCBI taxonomy): domain Eukaryota; kingdom Viridiplantae; phylum Streptophyta; class Magnoliopsida; order Poales; family Poaceae; genus Cenchrus; species Cenchrus americanus. The sequence continues at coordinate 36,120,884 of OX387242.1, read as the reverse complement.
AAGGGAACTAATATCAGATTGGCTCAGATGCGTCTGAAAACTATGAATTGGAACATTGGTATGCTGATACATGTTTTCGTATTTATGCAGTGCTCTGGGAACTTGGTTCTTCTCAGTTGCTGGTGCCCTTGTTGCTATTCCTGTAGGCATAAAGAAGAAATCGCTAGCGCCCTTAGTCTTTTTCGGCACGACAGGAACCATGCTTGACATCATCATGGGGATTAGCCAGTGTGAAAGGGAGCATGCCGAGCGGCAGATGAAGCTTTTGGAAGCCCAGAAACTTTCGACTGACGCTTCAGCTGGGATTGAAAGCGCTGAATCTTTTGGCAATGCAGACAAGTGAAAACGACTTTTTATGTTTTGCTGACTTCCATCGTCACTTGTCATGACTGGAAATTTCGCTTGCTTAGAGTAGAGGGCCTTCAAATTAGACCTCAACTCCAGCAGGAAATCAATTCATCCCTCTATTTTGTTGTGGAGCCCATCTGTCAGTTGTATTCCAATCCCGTGGTCAACTCCAGCAGCAACACGGAGGACCCTCGCCCGTACTCCTCCCCAGCGGCCGCACCGGCCAACCGACCGACCGACCAGCACCTCCCCAGCAAGCGATCAAGCGAGGCCTCCCAGACGCGACGCGACGTGGCGTCCCCCGGCGAGGACGGGGGCGGCGGGAGCGCGCAGGCGTGCGGCGGCGTCGGCCGGACGCGGGCCGCGGGGCGGGCGCGGAGCGTGCTCGGGGGGAGGGAGGAGGGGAGAGGTGGGTGGGAGGTGGAGAAGGGAGTCGTGGAGCGAGGCGAGCGTCCGACCGCCATGGGTCCGCCGTCGCCATTAGCATGCCACCGAGATCCGCGAAGGGCACCGCCGCAGGTCGCCGGATATGGACAGGCCCGACTGCGCCGAGGTAAACCCACCCGCACCCTCCTCCTCCGGACTCCAGAGCTCAGCGTCACCGACCCCAGCTTCTTGCTACTTGTCGGCCCGACGCGGGCGGCGAGGTTCTCGGCGACGTTGCCGAACACATCGAGGTGGTGGCCTGGCGGAGCGTGAGGTGGCGGGGCTGGGTGACGCAGCGACTTCCGGAGCGAGTGCGGCGCAGCACGGCCAAGAGTTCTGATCCACTGCGTCCTCGCTGCAGCACCTCGCCACCGACGGGGTGGTGAGTGACCTCGCCGACGTGGAGGCCGCGGACGCCGACTCCTCGGCGGCGGCGACGCATTGACGACATCGGGCGGGCCGGGTGGTCCGAGGTTGAGGGGTTGGTCGCGGGGGGAGGGGGAGGAAAAAGAAAAAAATGGTGGGTCCCACGTTTGGAGGGGGCAATGGAGGGCCTCCAAGAATGGAGGGTGGGAGGGGGAATTTGAAGGAGTATGCAAAATAGAGGTCCGTTTAGAGGCTTTGCTGGAGTTGAGTTTTTGCACAAAACCTCTAAATTTTGGAGTAGAGGCCCATATGGGGGCCTCCACCGGAGTTGCTCTTACAGAACAATGACACCTCTGAACTTCTGAAATATGCGTATCTTTGTTGTTCGCAAATAATGTGTAGTTTTGTAGCGATCAATGATCAGTCAACAGTGCATTCCAAACTGTTAGTCAAGACAAGGGCGTGTAACTTTGTTTTCAGTGCTACGAAGTCTTCCATCATCTGGACATATCATGGTCACTGTAATTAGATACTCCCTCCATTTTTAAATATATGATGTTTAGGATAAGTAATTGGGAGCGTACTGGTGGAAACCAACTCACCGGTGCAAACTATGCAAGCCGTGCTCGATCTAGATCCGATGGAGCACGAGAGAGGTGGGAGCATTAAAAAAAGCACCCGCCACCCCCCGCTAATCTCGGCATTTTTTCGAACACCCCCCGCAACACACAACCGATTCCATGGGCAAGGGCGAGCCTCGTCCGGGCGCGGGCAAGCCCTCCTCAACGGCGTTGTGGACGACGCCGCTTGCAATGTCGGGGGAGGAGCCGCCCGCCCAACACTTGAACGGCGGGTGCGGCGCCTTGATTTCCCGGCCCCGTGAACGGCGGTGCGGCGCCCTACTTTCCGAGCCCCGTGAACGAGCATGGTACGGGGGCGGCGGCGCGCGGACGGGGATTCCGACCAGGGGCCGTGGCGCGCGGACATCGCAAACGGCGTCGTCCATGATGCCATTGAGGAGGGCTCATCGGTGGTGCCTAGGACGAGGCTCGCCGCACTTGTTGAGCTCTACATCGAAATCACTTTTCTTCCCCTCGGCGCCACCACCACCGACGGCCCTTTGTTCCGTGGCCGATGGCCCCTCCCTCTCGCCGCCCGGAGACCCACCGTCGGTCGCGGAACTACTCCTTCTCTCCGCCACCGCGACCATGGCGGCTCTTGACCGGGCACGACACTAGATCCGAGGAATGAGGAAGATGATGGGTGGAGGGGAGGGAAGGAAGATGGAGCTCGTGGCCTTCTCCTCCCCCACGGCCTTGCCCAACCGTAACGGTCCTCTACTACGCCGGCGGCATGTCGGCGAGCATTGGACGGATGCACGACGCACGCGACGGCGGCGAGGGGAGGAAGAAGGAGCACAATGAGGATAGGTTTAGGTTTTTGGTATATTGTTTGTGTGGTTCTCCCGACTCCTCGGCCCGGACTTAAGGTTACAACAATTGGTTGTTGGGCCGAATGGTACACGGGTTTGGCCCATCAAGTCACGCAGCCTCGAAGGCACAACATGTCCACTATCAGTTCATTACATGCCCCCTCCTTAATTGGTAGCTTGTCCTCAAGCTAACGAGAAACGAGCACCAAGATGAACAACAAGCATAATTAGCCTGCGAAATCCGGGTACCCGAGTCGCGGGGCATTGAGATTCTCCCGGGTCACCCACGATGATGGCGGTGTCTTCCGGGCGATTTGAGCAAAAGGCACAGAAGAATTGCCCACCTTGCGCATGCATTTGAGGATAGTCGTTTCGGAACAATATAGGCATCGGTAGATAAGCAATTGAGCTCCTCATCGGTGCTTACCTCGCCCGATGGTGGTGGTGCCTTCTTCAACCGCGAAACATGGACCACTCGGATGTATACCGCTTTGGATGGAGGTAGTTGTAGCTTGTATGCCACTTCACCAATCTTTTGTAATATCGGATAAGGCCCAAAGAACTTGTAGCTTAATTTTTGATTAGATCTTCGTGCCACCGATGTTTGCACATATGGTTGGAGTTTGAGATACACCCAATCTCCCACCGCAAATGATCGTTCTCGCTGTGCTTGTCGGCTTGAAGCTTCATTCGAGCTTGAGCTCGCGATAAATTCTAGTGGATGAGATTTGTCATGTCCGCACGGTCTTGTAACCATAGGTTCGGATCCGGTATGTTGCATGCTTGTCTCATGGGAAATAACAAAATGTCTTGGCATGGATAGCCATACAATACCTCAAAAGGGGTTTTTCCATGAGCGGAATTATAATTTGTATTATACCGGAATTCAGCCAAACTCGGCTAGTTGGCCCATTTGGCGGGACGGGCATGAGTCATGCATCTTAGATATGTTTCCGGGCATTGGTTGATCTTTTCGGATTGCCCATCGGTTTGGGGGTAATAGCTAGAACTCATGTTTAGTGTAGTTTGAGCTATCCGGAAAAGTGTTTGCCAAAAGGTGCTTGTAAAGATTCTATCCCTATCCGTTATAATTTCGGGAGGAAGACCATGTGATTTGTACACATGCAAAGAATACTTCGGCTACGGTTGTGGCTGTATATGGATGTGTGAGTGGAAGGAAATGAGCATACTTGCTGAATTTGTCTATAACTACCGGGATAGAATCATATTTCTTTGATTTTGGTAGGCCTTCTATGAAATCCATGCCGATGGTGTACCATGCTTGGAGTGGGCACGAGCAAGGGTTGCAAAAGGCCGGGCAACCTAGAATGTTCACTTTTGGATTCTGTTGGCATACCTGGGGTACTGTTGACAAATCTTTGTCACATCTTGTTTGATCCCCAACCATGAAAAGAGAGGTTTGACCTTGTTATAGGTGTAGCGAACATGGCCTCATATGCCATTAGTTCGAGTTTGATTTTGGTGATTCATGACAACATGATCATTGGGACTAACCTTATTGTTTTAGCATGTCTTTGTAGACAATTCTAGGTCCCAAGGATGCAAGAAAACCATATGCCAAATTGAGAAGATAGTGTATTTTTCAAGGGTCAAAACCGAACAAGAAAAAGGAAAAGAAGAGACATCGTCGGATGAACCGACGGTCCCTCAAATACAAGCATCGGTGCAATCGTCGGACGAGTTGGTACACATGGTGAAACCCTAGGTACCGTCGGATGAACCGACGGTCCAATTTCTAGATGCGTCGGACGAGTTGCAGAGGAAGAGCAAGGAAGACAGTAGCACCGGATGATCCGACGGTCTAAGTGGGGACCCCGTCGGTCTATCCGACGCTCAGTTTGAATTCATACAGAGACGCGCCAAGACGAAGCCTTCAGCACTGGATGATCCGACACCTTGGTCAAGATGAAGCGTCGGTCTATCCGACGGTCAAGTGGAAGCTAACAGAGGAGACTTGAGCGCGGAGTCTTCAAGACCGGATGATCCGACGCACCGTCGGTGCATAGCGTCGGAGCGGTTGTGACGAGAGAACCTCAACGGCTACGTGACGTGGGAGGGGCACCGGATGAACCGACACCCCGAAAAATATAGCGTCGGATGATCCGACGGTACCTTTTCGGTGGACGTTAGCCAATGGCTAGTTTGATGCCTTGGGCTATTTATACCCCCTCCACTCACCCATTTGAGGTTGCTTTGGATTGTGTGGAAGTGCGAGAGGAGTTCAAGACACATTCAAGATCATATCCAATCCATCCAAGTGCTTAATTGCTCATCCTTAGACTTGCATATGCTTTGTGTATGTGCTTAGTTCTAGGCTTAGCTTAGAGCCGAGAGAGTGCAAGGTTGTGCCAACCTTGTGAGGTGATTCTTGAGTGAATCTAGTTGTACAAGGTTCGCCGGAAGCCTTGGGGCCTAAGTGGCTCACCGGCAATCGTCATCGACCCATCGGCCCTCCGGCTTGGTGTGGAGTGGCGAGGACACTTTGTGCGGGGGAGGTGGAGACCCCCTTCCTTTGTGGAGAAGCTCCTTAGTGGAGGCGGCATCAAGGTGACCAAGGGAGATTGACAAGTGCCTAAGTGGCTAGCCTTTGTGGCGAGTCAAGTGGTGCTCTTGGGAGAGACTTGGTGACCGGGGAAGCAATACTCTTGTGTGAGTGCTTCAACAACGTGGACTAGGGGTGGCTTAGTGCCTACCGTTACCACGGGATAAATCATGTGTTAAGAGTTTGCTTCCTCTCATCCCCTTTACGTTTCCGCATTTACTCTATTGCAATCTTTGCTTGCCTTTACTTTCCTAGAGTAGTATCATGCTAGGATTGGCTATAGGTTGCAAACCTTCTTTTGGGATGGGAGTTTCACACTAGAACAACCTAGTTGCACATATAGATAGTATGTTCTAGCTTACCTTTGCGCAAAATTAGTGAAGCCATAGGCTAAGGTTTTAAGTTGCCTAATTCACCCCCTCCCCCTCTTAGGCTAACGGGCATCCGATTCCTTACAAGTGGTATCGAGCCGGGACTCACTTCCTTCACAAGGATACGCCAATTCGATTGGTAAATTGTGAAAACCGGCTCATTGGAACGGTTAGGCTTCACCGCCTAGTGAGTTGCTCTATAGAGGAATGAAAGGGGTGGATACCTTAGGTTTGGCTCCACATTTTGATGGCACGAGGCTATCTTCGGTGGAAGGTTCTCATGGAGGCCTATCTCCAAGCAAGGGACCTTGATGTTTGGAGAGTCACCGATGAGGGCATGAAAATGGTACTAGAAAAGAAAAGCAATTTGATGTAATTGTTAAGAGTATCATTTTGTCCTCACTAGATGCACGCGTTTTCAATGGAGTTTTTACTTGTGAAAATGCTCATGAGCTATGGAAAACCATCAAGGAGCAAAATGAGGGTTCAAAAGAAGTTGCTAATGAACGCTACGATTGTCTCCTTGAGGAATTCAATAGCTTTAAGCAACTTACTAATGAAAATGCTTTGAATCTATGTACTCACGCCTAAATGTGCTTGTCAATGAGATCAATGCTTTAGGTGTGAAGGACATCTCGGACTTGAACATCAACCGCAAGATCCTTCAAAGTCTCGGGAAGCCCGATTATGACTTGGTGAAGGCAATAATTTACGAGAAGAAGCTCAAAGATTTGAAGCCATCTCACATCTTGAGCAAGATCATGGCACATGAGCTTCAACTCATGCCCAAGTCAAAGAAGGCACCCCAAGAAAAGCCCCAAGAACCATACTCTCCAACTACAAGCCATGCTCTCTCAAGCCGACAAGAGAAAATGTTGAGTAGGATGGCTACTCATGGAAGCTCAAGCGAAGATGATGGTGATGATGGTGACGATGGAGATTCCTCAAGTGATGAAGATGTTGAATCCATGGTGGCCGAGTACGTGAAGAAGATCTTCAAGTATTTGAAGAAAGTCAACATGTACGGCTACAACGTCCACTTGAGAGAAGGGCGTCATCATCAACACATCAAGTTCACCAAGATCAAGCACAAGCCCAAGAAGAAGGTGGTCAAGGAGAGGAGACCAAGGCAAGAAGCAACAATAGCCGTCCGTGGGTGGACAAGTGGTGGATCAAGTTCTTCTAGCTCAAGCGATGAATCAAGAAAGAACTTCACCACCCGCTTCATGCAAGGTCCTTCATCATCACACATGTGCCTTATGGCCAAAGGTATGGAAAGCAATGTAAGTGATGACGAATCCGACACCACCTCTCTCAATGATCTTGTTGAGCTAGTCCATGAGCAAAAAGGAATGCTTGAAAAACAAGCTAATGAAATTAAAGAACTCAATGCTCTCAATGATCTTAGTGACACCCTTGCTACAAATTATGAACATTTGTTGTGCAAATTCAAATTGCTTAGCAAGGAGTGTGAGGAGCTAAAATCTAAGCTTGAGAGCAATGAGACTAAAACAAGTAATTCCTTTGAGCTTGATGAAACATCTATCCCTTGTGCAATTCCTATCTCCAAGTTAGATGCTTCAACTTCTTGCATTGATTTACTTGATGAATCTTGCTCACCATCTTGCCATGAAAATGTTGTTGTAGAAACATGTGATTATCTCATAGGCAGGGGAAATTGATGAGCTCAAGCAAGAAGTGAAATGGCTCCGAGAGAGGTTGCCAAACTTGATGGGCAAGGGCAAGAATGATGAAGAACAAGTGGACATCTCTCAAGACATGAACAGTAAAGTCCAACCTTCTCAAGATAACCGTGATCCCATGGTGAAGAAGCTTGAGAAGGGTGCAACCGTGACTTGCTACAAGTGTCATGGAGAAGGGCACAAGTTCTACAAATGCCCTCAATTTGTCAAGAAGATGGACAAGGGTGCAAAGAAGAAATTGAAGCCCACAATCAAGAGCTCCCTCATCTACACCAAGCCCAACTGCAAGAACAAGACAAATAGCAACACCTACGTCATCAAGAAGAAAGCAAATGGCAAGGTGGTTGCACACAAGGTTGGGAAGATGAAGGAAGAGCGGGGTAGGAACCAACCCATTTGGGTGCCCAAGGAAGTCATCACCAACATGAAGGGGCCTCAAATGGTTTGGGTTCCGAAGGCCACTTGAAGGCCATGAATGCGGGGACTTGGGAGGCTTGGTACAATCAAGATGAGAAGATTCAAGCCTATAAGCCAAGCTTGCAAATTGGACATGTGTTGCCCAAGTTCCCCGGTTGAGGTAATGGAAATTAGTACCTATCTCTTGTATCATTGTAGTTCCATTGCCTTGTTTAGGTTGCATTTGTTGCAATATTTACATATGGTAGGTTGCTTGTGTCATGTGCTAACGCATGAGCAATCTACATGGTTTGATTAGTATGTAGGAAAGCTACACTTGTTCTTTCATGGTGCATGTTTTCATATATATCTTTTCTCATCATGAGCAAGCTATAGGGTTATCTTCTCTTTTGTTTTCATAAACAACATGCATACATTTGGTTGGTGATTCGAACACTAAATGCACACATTTAGGGGGAGCTCATCCTATGGCTTGGTTATGGGACTAACATTGTTTCAAGCTTATCTTATGTAGTCCCTTAGCGACGCGTTCCGGTGCGGTAATCCATTCTAAGAGAATGCTATTTCACTCTCAATGTGATCTAACATCTCTAAAAAGAGAATATAGCAATATGAGCTTCATGCTATTGAGTCATGTCCTTGCGAGCTTATGTCTCTATATAAGTTCAAAGGCAATGTACTCATACATTCCTAATCCTTGTGGTACCCCAAGTGTCTTCCATGCAAGCTTATTTCAAGTGGTGTCATCTAGTGATATCATTTCCAAGTGGCTCATCTCAATGTGGTGCCAACAAGGTAAAGAGGATCATCCCCCGGAGGTATGCAATGATAAAAAAAACTACAAGTGATATCTACAAGTGGTAATGTAACAAGAACCCATTTGTTTTATCTCTTGTCCCTTAAGCTACCTCCTTGCATGATATTCTCTAAGCCTCCTTGTCTTTCAAATTGGTAGTTGTGCACTTGTTTCTCACTACCCTTGTCCTACAAGTGGTATTCTTTTTGTGCACACACTTAGGGGGAGCTTAGTTTGTATCATGTTAGTCTCATGAGCTTGTGATCCACCTTAGTTAGTCTCATATGTGGTACCTTCATTGATATCATACATATGGATCATGGTTCATGCGGCTTTCTCCCTTGCATTTAACATCTCTCCTTTGACCTATGTTTGCTAGGTCTTGCTAGTTTCCTTGGACCCTTTGCTTTGGGACTTTTTGGAGATTTTATTCCAAAGGGGGAGAATGTGGGACCAAATCAAGCTTGTGGCTTAAGCTTACAAGTGGCGTCAAGGATGCTTACACGTGGTTTCAAGGATATGAGACCAAAGGGGGAGAATGTGAACATGAAGATCAAAAAGGGGGAAGGTTGATCTAGGGGGAGTTTGGATGATGGTAAGCATCCAAGCAAGTGTAAGTAGTTCTAATTTTGTCAATACTTGCAAATTTATGCTTTCTTTGGTTGTGTTGTCATAAATCACCAAAAAGGGGGAGATTGTAGCGAACATGGCCTCATATGCCATTAGTTCGAGTTTGATTTTGGTGATTCATGACAACATGATCATTGGGACTAACCCTATTGTTTTAGCATGTCTTTGTAGACACATCTAGGTCCCAAGGACGCAAGAAAACCATATGCCAAATTGAGAAGATAGTGTATTTTTCAAGGGTCAAAACCGAGCAAGAAAAGGAAAAGAAAAGACACGTCGGATGAACCGACGGTCCCTCAAATACAAGCGTCGGTGCAATCGTCGGACGAGTTGGTACACGGGGTGAAACCCTAGGTACCGTTGGATGAACCGACGGTCGAATTTCTAGATGCGTCGGACGAGTTGCGAGAGGAAGAGCGGCGAAGACAAGTAGCACCAAATGATCCGACGGTCCGAGTGGGGACCCCGTCGGTCTATCCGATGCTCGGTTTGAATTCATACGAGAGACGCGCCAAGAAGAAGCCTTCAAGCACCGGATGATCCGACGCCTTGGTCAAGATGAAGCGTCGGTCTATCCGACGGTCAAGTGGAAGCTAACGAGAGGCGATTTGAGCGCGGAGTCTTCAAAGACCGGATGATCCGACGCATCGTTGGTGCATAGCGTCGGAGCGCTTGTGTTAGAGAACCTCAACGGCTACGTGACGTGGGAGGGGCACCGGATGAACCGATGCCCCGGAAAATATAGTGTCGGATCATCCGACGGTACCTTTTTCGGTGGACGTTAGCCAACGGCTAGTTTGATGCCTTGGGCTATTTATACCCCCTCCACTCACCCATTTGAGGTTGCTTGGATTGTGTGGAAATGCGAGAGGAGTTCAAGACACATTCAAGATCATATCCAATCCATCCAAATGCTTAATTGCTCATCCTTAGACTTGCATATGCTTTGTGTATATGCTTAGTGCTAGGCTTAGCTTAGAGCCGAGTGAGTGCAAGGTTGTGCCAACCTTGTGAGGTGATTCTTGAGTGAATCCGGTTGTACAAGGTTCGCCGGAAGCCTTGGGGCCTAAGTGGCTCACCGGCAATCGTCATCGCCCCTCCGGCTTCGTGTGGAGTGGCGAGGACACTTTGTGCGGGGGAGGTGGAGACCCCCTTCCTTTGTGGAGAAGCTCCTTAGTGGAGGCGGCATCAAGGTGACCAAGGGAGCTTGACAAGTGCCTAAGTGGCTAGCCTTTGTGGCGAGTCAAGTGGTGCTCTTGGGAGAGACTTGGTGACCAGGAAGCAATACTCTTGTGTGAGTGCTTCAACAACGTGGACTAGGGGTGGCTTAGTGCCTACCGATACCACGGGATAAATCACGTGTCAAGAGTTTGCTTCCTCTCATCCCCTTTACGTTTCCGCATTTACTCTATTGCAATCTTTGCTTGCCTTTACTTTCCTAGAGTAGTATCATGCTAGGATTGGCTATAGGTTGCAAACATTCTTTTGGGATGGGAGTTTCACACTAGAACAACCTAGTTGCACATATAGATAGTATTTTCTAGCTTACCTTTGCGCGAAATTAGTGAAGCCATAGGTTAAGGTTTTAAGTTGCCTAATTCACCCCCTTCCCCTCTTATGCTAACGGGCATCCGATTCCTTACAATAGGTTGCCGCAATACCACTATGTCCCCCAAGACCACCGTTATGAAGTGCTTGTAAGAATGCGTCATGAGCTTGCTCCCGTTTTCCCTACCGGATCTTTCCTTGATTTCGATCACACCATCGGTGAGAGAGTATTCTCTTGTGTTTGGGTAAGAAATACTCAACTCGGCCAACAATCGCATTGCTTCGGGATCCTAGTGATATCCTTCCACCACAAACCCTAGCCACCTTGGTACGGATGTAGATATATCCTATAGCTCTTCTTGGTTGAGAGGCACTTGTCCGGACAGAGCATCAACAACTTTGTTTTCTTTGCCTTTCTTGTACACAATTCTATATTGTAATCCCATGAGTTTAATAAATGCCTTTTGCTGGAGGCCTTGCCGTAGTTTTTGTTCCCCCAAGTGCACAAGACTTTGATGGTCGGTGGCAATAGAAAATTCCCGGTGTTGGAGGTATGACTTCCATTTTGTCACGCCATCATCGGTGCAAAGCACTCTTTCTCATAAGCGAGACATGGCTTGAGATTTGGGTCCCGGGGCATTGCCGAGGTAGGCTATTGGGTGCCCTTGCTGCATAAACACAACACCTATAGCTTTATCGATGCATCCATCTCCAATACAAATGGTTTAGTGAAATCTAGCAAGGCTAAGACAGGTGCTTCGACCAGGGCTGTCTTGAGAGTGTCCGGGCTATCTTGTAGTGCCGGTGTCCACACAAAGGGAGTGTTTTCTTAAGAAGATCGGTCGTTGGTCTCGTAGCGAACATGGCCCCATATGCCATTAGGTAAAGTTTGATTTTGGTGATTCATGACAACATGATCAATGGGACTAACCATATTGTTTAGCATGTCTTTGTAGAGACTTCTAGGTCCTAAGGATGCAAGAATATCACATGTCAAAATGAGAAGATCAAAGGTCAAAACCGAGCTAGAAAGGAAAAGAAAAGTCACCGTCGGATGAACCGACGATACCCAAATAGCAAGCGTTGGTGCAATCGTCGAACGAGTTGGTTCACTAGGTAAAATCCTAGGCACCATCGGATGAACTGATGGTCCAATTTCTAGATGCGTCGGACGAGTTGCAGAGGAAGAGCAGCAACGGAGTAGCACTGGATGATCCGACGAGGACACCGTCGGTCTATCCGACGCTCAGTTTGAATCAAGACAGAGACGCGCCAAGACGAAGTCTTCGAAGACCGGATGATCCGACGCCTTGGTCAAGCGGAAGCGTCGGTCTATCCAACGGTCGCGTGAAAGCTAACGGAGACGACTTGGTCGCGGAGTCTTCAAGACCGGATGAACCGACACACCATCGGTGTATAGCATCGGAGCGGTTGTGTCGAGAGAATCTCAACGGCTAAGTGACATGGGAAGGGCATCGGATGAACCGACGCCTTGAAAAAGACAACATCGGTTCATCCGACGCTACCTTTTTCGGTGGCCGTTAGCCAACGACTCTTTGAGTACCTTGGGCTATTTATACCCCCCACTCACCCATTTGAGGTTGCTGGATTGTGTGGAAGTGCAGAGGAGTTTAAGACACATTGAAGATCATATCCAATCCATCCAAGTGCTTAATTGCTCATCCTTAGACTTGCATATGCTTTGTGTATGTGCTTAGTGCTAGGCTTAGCTTAGAGCTGAGTGAGTGCAAGGTTGTGCCAACCTTGTGAGGTGATTCTTGAGTGAATCAAGTTGTACAATGTTTGCCAGAAGCCTTGGGGCCTAAGTGGCTCACCGGCAATCGTCATCGACCCTCGGCTTGGTGTGGAGCGGCGAGGACACTTTGTGCGGGGGACGTCGAGACCCCCTTCCTTGGTGGAGAAGCTCCTTAGTGGAGGTGGCATCAAGGTGACCAAGGGAGCTTGGCAAGTGCCTAAGTGGCTAGCCTTTGTGGCGAGTCAAGTGGTGCTCTTGGGAGAGACTTGGTGACCGAGAAGCAATACTCTTGTGTGGAGTGCTTCAACAACGTGGACTAGGAATGACTTAGTGCCTACCAACACTATGGGATAAATCACGTGTCAAGAGTTTGCTTCCTCTCATCCCCCTTTACGTTTCCGCATTTGTCTCTTCCAATCGTTGCTTGCCTTTACTTTCGTAGAGTAGCATCATGCTAGGATTGACTATAGGTTGCAAACCTTGTTTTGGGATGGGAGTTTCACACTAGAACAACACTAGTTGCACATCTAGATAATACGTTCTAGTTTACCTTTGTGCAAAATTAGTGAAGCCATAGGTTAAGGTTATAGATTGCCTAATTCACCCCCTCCCCCTCTTAGGCTAACGAGCATCCGATTCCTTACATCCGCTTATGGCTCCATAGTTCTTGATGAACTTCCGTAATAGCCGGATAATCCCGAAATCCTCGCAGTCGCTTGTGGTTTGTTGGTACAGGCCAATCTTGTAGAACTTGTATCTTAGCGAGTGGTCTGTTTGCACTCCTTGTTCTCCAATTATGTGCCCCAAGTATTCGGTTGTGATTGAGCAAAGGTGCATTTCCTCTTCTTGATGAATAGCTGATTGGCCCTTAGGATATTGAACACACGTTGCGGATGGTCCTTGTGGTCTTCCAAGGATTTGTTGTAGATCAATATGTCATCTACAAATACCCGCACATATTTCCCGAGTTGCTCGCAAAGATAGTGTTCATGATGCCCCGGAAGGTAGCTGGAGCATTTGTGAGCCCAAATGGAATAACTTTGAATTGCCAATGACCATTATGTGTTTTGAATGTTGTTTTGATCTCATCCTCGGGCAACACCCTAATCGATGGTAACCGGATCTTAAATCCAGCTTTGTGAACCATCTTGCTCCATGAAGTTCATTCGGTAACTCATCAACCCTTTGGTAGTGGGTATTTGTTCTTGATTGTGATGGCATTGAGGTGTCCGTGGTCTACACGGAACCTCCATGTGCCATCTTTCTTCTTGACCAGCAACACCGGAGAAGCAATGGGACTAGTGCTTTGGGTTGTATGATGCCATGCTGCAACATGTCTTTGATCCGGGCTTCTATCTCATCTTTTTGCTCGGGAGAATAGCGGTAGGGTTTGATGTTGACGGGTTTGACACCCTGGACCAATGGTATGGAGTGGTCAAAGCTCCGTGTGGTGGAAGTCTTTGTGGTTCCCGAAACGGATCCTCATTGGACTGTAACACCGTCTTGATTTCTACGGGAACATGGGCGGACTTCCCCTTTTTGCATTGAGGAGAGAGTTGTATGACTTGTGAAGCTGCTCCTTTTTGGACCGGGCCTTTAAGCTTCTTCGTTGTTAGTTTCTTACAATGGGGAGTGCAATCTCGGACCCCCTTCGGAGTAATTCTTTTGCCTTGATGACCGAACTTCATTCTCTTCCTTTGCCGGTGAACCCACATCGAGCTATGAGCTTCCAACCAGTCCATTCCCGGTACCATGACATAACCTCCCGGAGATAAGACTCCGGCATCGTTACAAATGTTTGTCCTTGTGTCCACCAACTTAGTGCTTCCACAACTGAGTCGGATGTCATTTTTGCTCCACCCGCAATTGCCACTTGAACCGCCGAAACTTTCTTTGTTGGAAGTTGTAGCTTTTCCACTATGTCGAGTTAAGGAATGTCCCGGAACTCCTTGAATCCACTAAGATAAGCACTTCTTGATGCTTGATCAAGCCCGAAGGCGAATTGTCTTCTTGCCTTGAGTTCCATGGGCCGCGACTAGTGGTAGCCGTAGTAACTCGCATCCTTGTCATTATCTCCTTCGATTCCTCTTCCTTATCCTGGTTGAGATCCATCATTTCCCAAAGTTCTTCTAGCACATGCAAGGGCACTTGCTTGGGGCATTTGTGTTGAGAGGAATACACCTCACCAAACTTCATGCACAAGCCTTTGGCCCTCCTTGTCGCTCTTAAGGCGAGACTTTGTCTTCCCACTTAGATTGGCCCCGTTGTTTGTCGGGTGTTGGTGTAGAGCTCAATACTCCCTCGGTGGACGAGTTTCTTTTCCGTAGAAGTGTATGATTTGATAGGAGATCTTGGGTCTCTTGATCCGCCAATGTACTGCTTCGATGCGGCCTCTAGCGATTGTTCCCGCATGATGGCAAGGGATAACACATCATAAACTGTTCGAGGTTTATGCAACCGGAGAGCATTGCCAATGTTATAATTGAGACCATCTAGGAACTTTTGAACAAAGAACACTTCATCTATGCCCTTGTTGTGAACTAAGACCCTATGTCCGGCTTGTTCAAACCTATTGGCATTCTCTAGGACATCGGTGGTTTGTCTAATGGATAACAAATCTTTCATGTAGTTTTGTTAAAGATCTCTACCAAACTTCGTTCAACCGCAAAACACAAGTCATGCCAACTTTCCGTAGCATGATGAGACTCATAAGTTTGAAGCCACATATCAAGCATTGCCCTTAGAATTTATGGTTGCATATAGTGCCCAGAGGTGTATAGGTACTTGGAACATGGTGAAATACTTCTCACACTTGTCCGTCCACACTCGTGGGTGCTCCCCGTAAAAATCAGAAAATTTAACTTGGGAAGCTTGTAGTCTTTGGGTTGGTTGTGGTAAGAGGAATGCTCTTTGGGGTTGTTGTGGTAACGAGCAGTACTTCCTATCATCATGCTCTAGATTCATCACATACGAAACCGCACCAAATTGGACCTTCTTGTTACTAGACTCTAGAATATCAAACCGAAGGAATGGTTTCGGCTTAAGATTCTCACCCGTGACCGGGGTGTGATGGGGGTGCAGAGCCCCAAAGATCGGCACCCCGGTGGCTTGTCTCGACGCGGTGGCTTTTAGCCCGCTCCTCTTCCTCGGGCGGCGGGGCCGAGTGCGGTGGAGCCGATGAGATGGCTTCCGGCCATCGCATGCGCAACTTGAGATCTTGGATATTGTTGACGGATAAAAGACGTGTCCCTCTACGATCCGCAAGTGTACGGACCCCACACCTTTTTCACCATGGGATTCCCAAGGCTCTTGTCAATCCGCGGAGCAAGGGGATTACAAGCGTTCGATCTACAACGACACACTAGCTACTAAAACCCTAACTATTATTATGCTAGAAAACAACTAAACTACACTAGAGAGAATGATTAAGATATCAAGATAAAAGACACTCGCCCATGGGTCTACGATACTAGAGCATGCAATCGCTTAAAGACATGAAAACCAATCTAATCTATCGGGGTTGTGACCATGGTTTCGCCCTTTCCCTCCTCTTGTACTGTCACTACGCGAAGGTATTCAAGACTAGACCTTTGATGGACACGGCGTATTGAATGGATCCAAGGAAGCATTGGAGCTCTACTCCCTTTACGGCATGGTAGCTAACCATAAGCATTAAAGTATATTCAACACAAGATGATAGATAGATAATCCGACAAAGTGCGATTACATCTCAAGATCGATTACAACTCCTGGACGAATGAGAAGATTACCCCATCAAGGTGCGATCATGGCACCATTGATCATGGTTTCCCTTCCGACGATGTCTTCCTTCTTCTCCACGAGAGGGTGCTTCCTTCGAGGTGGTTGATATCCCTCCGGAGATCCTCCTCCTCTCTCTCTAGCTTGTGGCCTTCGGTGCGAATGTCTCTCCCCTCGTCGAATGGCGGCGCCCGTGCTTTTAGGGTTCTAGATCCTTCGGGTGCAAGGAAAACGGGACCGAACCGGCCACCGGAGTGGGGCGGGCCGGCCGGCCCGGGCCGACCGGCCTTGGCCCACCTCGGCCGGTTCGGTCGCCCCTTTCGCTCCGTGGGTCCTTATGCATTTATGTACTTTGCCCCCTCCGGTTGCATGATTTTGATGATGTTATCCTCGCGTCCAAGATGGAGGTTCTCTTCGCATGAAGTTCGATCTTTTACGCTTCAATCCCGGGGGTGTTCCTCGTAGCACTTCGGTCCTTGGCACCCTTGGAAGTGATTTCATCAAGCTCATGAACACGAACAAGACTCCGTAAATGCTCCTTTGAACTTGTTGCGAATCCGTCCTTTATGTCCACGTTTTCCTACATAAACACAACACTTCCAAATGCATGCACATAGATGAACTCGTTATATGATTAGTTTGCCTAGTGGCGGGTTAGTTCCACAATCAAATCCAAACCAAAGTGTAATAAACATGCTAGGTGTACCAAAATACACCGTCAACATCTCCCCCATGCTTAGCTCTTGCTCGTCCTCGAGCAAGTACTCGTAAAAGAACTTCGTCCAAGGTGTTGTAATCATGTATCGCTTATCCTTCTTCACAAGTTAGTCAATCCTTTCATCTTTAATACATAAACATAAAGTAATGATCATCAAACATAAACATGGGTGTTTAGAATTTTTACCACTTCAAGATTTATCCCACAACTCAAACTCTCCACTCAAAGTCTTCGATTTCAGCCATGCTTACTTCTTTGCTTCCATCGGAGGGGTTTTATGATTTTTCAAACAAAACTCCTACAACAAGTATTAGACAAAAACCTTTCTCCAAGCTCTCGCAAATCACTCATATGAGGTGGCTATCCTAAACCAATTTTTATAAAACTCTCACCTCCCATAAGTCTCTCATATAACATGTAAAGTGGAGCTATAGGTAGGGCTAGCGCAATCAACACAAGTATTGTCAAACTAAGAACTTCCTCTAATGGTTGTTTACCTTTCAAAGCCAATGATCATGAGAATTAACCATATGTAGGGATATCAAGGATGAGAAGATTTAGAATGGTGGACATGTGCAAGGGCAAAAAAAATTGTGACTACAAGGCACCGATGATGTCCTCGTTGTCGGATTGCACATGGTTGGAAAAAGAGTGAAAGTTTCGTCTCTCAACAACGTGACATCCTTCCTTACACTTTATTTTTCTTTTCTTTCACTTGATCCATCCCTCTCATATCCTTATTGCTACCTCATCTTTCTCTTTTTCTTTTCATATTTTTCATTCTTCCATTCTCATATTTTTTTCTTTCACATTTTTTTTTCTTTTCTTTCTTTTCTTTTCCATACTCATACTTTTTCTCTTTATTTTTCTCTCTCTTGACATCTTTTCAAAGCTCTCAGCTCCTCTCTTTCTCGCATGCATACAATCTGAAATTTTAATTAAATCATGCTAGAGACGAGACGAAACTTTTGAAAGTAGGTTGTGTTCAAGGAATGCGATGTACAAAAGAGATGTATGGGGTTGGGTATGGAATTCGACGATGCACGGGACTTCCAAGGTGAAAGTCTCATGACCGAATGAATGAAGAGGCTAGCAATAAAAGATAAGCACAAGAACATGATCATTGCTCGAAATTAAAACTCCCAAAAGGGAAGGATCCTAGCCTAACTCATTGTGCTAATCACACTTATGGTGGAGCAAAAAAAATAAATTGGCTTTGTATATGATTTTTTTTTCTTACTCTCAACTTGGAAAAAGAGGTTTTGCTAACCTTTATTACAAGGTTTTTAAGATAATTTTCAGAACTGAAATCCTCCAACTTTTAGCATCGAACATAGAACAACTAACATGTGAAGCTCAAGATCGAAGTGTGGTATGGGTACTTTAAGTAGTAGCAATTCCACTAAGCACCACGGTAAACATTTTTTCAAACCACACACTTATGTTCATACATCAAGAATCCAAGATAAACAAACAAGTGAATAAAGATAAGCAACACACAAGAAAATATATAAAGACTCTTTTTATTTGATTTTCTTTGAGTCAACACTAATTTAAGACACTTGCAAACTTGCAAAAATTTAAAAACACACTCGAAAACTAAGACTCATTGAACTCTAAGACTCTCGCTCGAAGATCAAACCGAACCTAAAATTTGAAACCCAAAAGCTAGGGCTAGCTAGCTAGCTCTCCCCCACGCTAAAAACATACGACGTCCTCATCGTATCTTACAAAAATCCTAAGGGGAAAACTAGACCTAGTGGTACTTCAAGCAAGTATTGCACCACTTGCCTCTCATGTTTCCAACCATGCCAAAAAGTTTGCGCACGTTACGGTTAAGGAACTTGAAGTTGTCTCCAACTACGTGCTCCAAATCCTCCATACGCTGCTTCATCGCTTCCATGGCTTGGAGACATTCATCGACCGACGTGTAGAGATCCCCGATGGATTGACGGCAAGTTCGACAACACATCGGATGCAATCCGAAGGGGTCTTCATCGCCATTGTCTCCACCGTCGTCACCGCCGTCGTCGCCACCTCCATTGTCGTTGCCGCTCTCGTTGCCATCGTTACCGTCGCCGTTGGGGCCTTCGGGAGTCCTCTCTTTGGGCTGCTCATCCCAAATGTAGAGGTCGTTATCTTCGACGGCCGCCCACGGGCCGGCTACGATCGTCTCCTTCGATGGGGTTGCGAGATGCAAGCGCTCCAATCGGGACACGCCCTCCGCAACGGATGCGGGCGGTCCTCTTGACGGGTAGCTTGAGCTCGCATCACATCGCCTCCTCCATCGATGGCTCCTTGGCTTCTTGCTTCAACTCTAAGCTTCTTGAGGACACAATGGCTGCTGCAAGGGTGCAAAATATTGCTTGAAGGGGTTGATTCCCGAGCTCCCAATTCGGCCAAATAAATAGTCCGAAGAGAAAAACCACGAGAACCTCATTTTCCTTTTTTAAACTTCCCTCAATATTTTTCGACCAAAGAAGGAAGTCGAAAAGGAGAAATTCGGGCAAAAATCGGGGACGACGGCCGTCGGGACCCACACCGGGCCGGTCGGCTGGGCCGGCCGGCCCACCCCCTCGGGGGCGGGCCGGTCCGGGTTTTTGCACACCACCCTATTTTTTTCTTCCTTAGCCCATGGGAAAAAGTTGGCCCAAGTAAATCTTTGTGAAAAACTCCAGAAAATTAAAAGAAAAACTATTTACAAAAATTGATGCCTTGTTTTCCGTCCTAGGCCGGACGTTCGGGCTCTTCTTCCATGGTGAAGACGTCAACATGGTGAAGGGGTACAACGTCGGGTTCGTAGTAAACCTTAAGCCGCTGACCATTTACCATATGTTGATCACCTTTCATATCCATAATGGTTACCGCTCCGTTGGAGAGCACCGAATGGACAACATAAGGACCGTCCCACTTGCTTTGCAATTTCCCCTTTCCGAAGGTTTTAAACCTCGAATTGTAGAGGAGGACCTTATCTCCTTCTTTAAATTCTTTTTTCTTCAATCTTTTATCATACCACCTTTTGATTCTTTCTTTGTATATGCTTGCATTTTCATATGCTTTTAACCTCAACTCTTCTAGCTCGCTTATTTGGAATCTTCGTTTCACTACCACGGCATCGACATCAAGGTTCATCTCTTTAATTGCCTAATAGGCTTTATGTTCCAACTCAACCGGAAGGTGGCAAGCCTTTCCATAGATGAATTGATAAGGGGTCATACCTATCGGTGTTTTAAACGTCGTTCGATAAGCCCATAAAGCTCCGTCTAATTTCTTTGACCAATCCTTGCCTCCCTTCTCTATGGTTTTGTTGAGGATGCTTTTTAATTGCCTATTTGACGTTTCCGCTTGTCCGTTGGTTTGTGGGTGATAGGCCGTTGAGACCCTATGTTCAATTCCCAACTTGGACAAGCACTTTTTGAAATTCTTCCCGGTGAAGTGAGTTCCTCCGTCACTTATCAAGATTCTCGGTGTACCGAAACGGGGAAAAATCACGTTCTTGATCATAGTAATAGACTCTTCCATGGAAGCTTTACGACATGGTATAGCCTCTACCCACTTGGATACATAATCAACCATGACTAGGATATACTCAAATCCAAATGAGTTTTTAAAAGGCCCCATGAAGTCTATGCCCCATACATCGAATACGTCGATTTGTAGGTTGTATTTTAAAGGCATAGAATTTCTTTGAGAGATGTTTCAAGTTCTTTGGCATTCGGGGCATGATGCAACATATCTTTTAGTATCTTCATGCATCTCCGACCAATAGAATCCGCTCGACCATACTTTTTCTTGGGTTCGAAAATGGCTATAGTGTCCACTGTACTCCGCCGAGTGACACTTTCTCAAAATATCTACTCTTTCTTCTCTTGGCACACATCTTCTCATTACTCCATCATTGCCAAGTTTGAAGAGGCATGGTGCATCCCAAAAATATTTCCTACTTTCGGATATTATCTTCTTTTGAGAGTTTTTATCTAGATGATCAAGAGTCATCTTTCGAATTGCTCGAATGATATTGATCATCCATGTGTCTTTATCAAGCACTCTATAGAGGTGGTCATCTCTCATCTTATCATCTATGGGCTCTTTATCATCTTGTCCACGATTCATCCTAGACAAATGATCGGCCACAACATTTTCCACCGCCTTTTTATCATGAATTTCAACATCAAATTCTTGGAGGCAGAAGGATCCAACGAATCAAACGTGGTTTAGCTTCCTTCTTAGCCAAGAGATACTTGATGGCTGCGTGATTGGTGTAAACAATGACTTTTGAGTTCACGATGTAAGATCTGAATTTTTCAAAAGTGAATACCACTGCTAGTAACTCTTTTTCTGTAGTGGCATAATTTAATTGCGCCCCACTAAGAGTCTTACTAGCATAGTAAACGGTGTGAACTCGACCTTCCTTTCTTTGACCCAAAACCGCGCCTACGGCGTAGTCACTTGCGTCACACATGATCTCGAAAGGTTGGCTCCAATTCGGAGGTTGGATGATGGGAGCACTCACCAATGCATTTTTCAAAGTTCGGAATGCCGCTAGGCACTTCTCATCAAAGTCGA
This sequence comes from Cenchrus americanus, assembly GCA_947561735.1. Classification (NCBI taxonomy): domain Eukaryota; kingdom Viridiplantae; phylum Streptophyta; class Magnoliopsida; order Poales; family Poaceae; genus Cenchrus; species Cenchrus americanus. Next base: position 36,099,485 of record OX387242.1, on the reverse strand, counting down.
AAGCCACATCCTTTTGAAGAAGATGCGTTAAAGGCTTAGTGATCTTAGAGAAGTCCTTAATAAATCTTCTATAGAATCCGGCATGGCCTAGAAAGCTCCTTAAGGACTTAACATCCGTAGGAGGTGGGAGTTGCTCAACCGTCTCTACCTTAGCCTTGTCCACTTCAATTCCTCTCTCGGATATAACATGTCCGGGCACTATGCCTTGCTTAACCATGAAGTGGCACTTTCCCAATTTAATACCAAATCTACCTCTGCACACCTCGTAAGGACCTTTTCTAAGTTTGCTAAGCAATCCATGAACGTCTTCCCATAAACGGAAAATTCATCCATGAACACCTCGACAATCTCCTTGATGAATTCCGAAAATACGACCATCATGCAACGTTGAAAAGAGGCCGAAGCGTTGCATAGACTGAAGGGCATCCTTCTATATGCAAACGTTCCGTAAGGGCAAGTAAACGTTGTCTTGTGTTGATCGTCCGGGTGAATGGGAATTTGCATGAACCCCGAGTGCCCATCGAGAAAGCAAAAATAAGCGTGGTTTGCTAACCTCTCGAGCATCTCGTCAATGAACGGTAGGGGGAAGTGATCTTTCTTCGTCGCTTTGTTAATCTTACGATAATCGATACACATTCGCCACCCGGTCACGGTTCTTTGCGGTATCAATTCGTTCTTCTCATTCTTCACCACGGTTCAAACCCCCTTTCTTTGGTACACAATGTCTCGGGCTCACCCATTCGCTATGCGGAACCGGGTAGATGATTCCGGCATCAAGTAACTTGATGACCTCTTTCTTTACTACCTCTCGCATGGCATGGGTTAGCCTCCTTTGGTGGTCCACTACGGGCTTACATTGGTCTTCCATTGGTATACGATGAGTGCAAAAGGTTGGGCTAATACCTTTGAGATCATTAATTGAATATCCAATCACCTTCCTATGTTTTTTCAATAAAATCAGCAACGCCTCATTTTCTTCGGGACTCAACTCGTCGCTCACGATGACTGGATAGGTCTTATTTGGGCCCAAAAATTCATACTTTAATCCTTTGGGCAAAGGTTTAAGGTCTACCTCGGGCGCTTGTGGCTCCTCGGGTTTAATTTCTCCCATGTCTTCGAATTTTCCTTCCTCCACGCTTCCATCATGTGGCTCTAAGCCTTTTGTTGCTTCTTCTAGTTCTTCATCTTGTTGATCACTAATTTGATTTTCCATTGCTCTTTGCAGCGGGTCTCCAAGAGTTTCAACAAAACAAAGACTATCTATCTCTTCTACTTCTTCATCTTCGGGAGGAAAGGGTGTAAGGTGTTTAGAAGCACGAAGAAAATTATATGTGTACTTTGTTCCATTAAGGTTCATTGTTACTTTGCCTTCTCCGGCATCTAACACAGCATCAACCAACTTAAGAAAAGGCCTACCTAAGATTATGTGATCATGATTACTATGGTAAGCATCAATAACAAAGAAATCGGTTGGTATGTAATTTCTAGAGATTTTTACTTTCATGTTGCAAGCAATACCTAGAGGTTTAATAGTTCTACCATCACCCATAATTATTTTTGTTGATGTAGGAGCTAAGTCTAGGTTGTGGTCTTGAACTTTATCGTAAATTTTAGAAGATAGAACACTTACTTGGGCTCCGATGTCGCATAAAGCTTTGCATTGAACTCCGCCGATCTCGCAACTCAAGCGTGGTGCCATCTTCTCTTCTTCTTCGGATCCTATTGTGTAGATTTCGGCGAGGCGAGCGTATGGCGATGCTCGGGCTTGATCCCCATGATTCTCTTCACCTCGGCTATGTGTTCCGGATCCACTATGTCATCTCCAAAGAGCTTTTGAAAGATCTCACTGGTGGTTTCAAGGTCGTATGAATTTTCTGCTTTCTTCTCCGGTGGGAAATCCACTTCCAATGCTCTCGCCATTCCTTTTTGAATAGGGAACGGTCTTCTCTTATCGAATACTTCTCCGTAATCGATCGGAACCCAATCCATTGGTTCGAACTCCCTTAGTGGCTTCGCCTTTGACATGCTTCTCTTGTTCCTCTCATTTGGTACGGCGAAGTCGATGCTCGGGGTAGTTCTTGACTTGATGTGTTCTTGTTCAAGCTTTTCCGCGATTGGTTCCTCTTTTGTGACTTCCGGGGTTGCCTCTTTAGAAAAATCAGCACACTTCTTCTTCCTCGAACTATATTGCGGCTCTTCCGCAAGTCTTGTTTCCCAATCTCTTCGCATGGCAGCCGTTTTACTAATTTTTTGTAGAAGTTGGGCGGCTTCCGTGAGTGTTTTCTCCATGAGATCCCCACCGCACACATTTCGACGTGTTTCATGCAACTAGGGGTTAGGGAAAAGAAAAATGTATGCAAGAGTACGTCACGGTGAAGCCGAGTTTTGGTCCTTGTTCGATTAACCCATTAAACCTATCCCAGGCTTGGTCTATCCCTTCCTCTTCTCCTTGCATGAAATTGATCACTTGCCTCCTTAGATGTTGAACCTTGCTAATTGGAAAGAACTTCTCGCAAAACTTCTTTGTCAACTTGTTCCAATTGCCTTCAACTTCAAAGGACGCAAACGAGTACCATGTCTTTGCATTGCCGGCAAGTGAGTAGGGAAAGAGATTCCATTTGAACCATTCATCGGGAACTCCTTCTTCACGCACCGTGTTGCATATTGTCGTGAAATCCCTTATGTGTCTATATGGTTCTCCGTAACCATCCCTTCAAACGAGTTTGCCGCCACCATCTCGATGATCTTGGATTTAATCTCATACCTGGTCGCTTCGAGCTTCGAATCTGACTCTTGTACTTTTATGTCTTCACATCGAGGGCTAGCGTAATCCCTTAATGATTTCTCTGGTTCTTACACGGGTTGATTAACAAACGCCATCTAGACAATAAGATGAAAACAAAAACAAAAACAAAAAACAAAAACGAAACAAGTGTTTTTCTAGATAATATATGTTAGATAAAGCAAACAAAAGATAAACTAAAATAGAAAACTAAGTTAGATGCAAATCAAACGATGGAAACTAGCTTGCTCCCCGGCAACGAGCGCCAGAAAAAGGGGCTTGTTGATGGATAAAAGACGTATCCCTCTACGATCCGCAAGCGTACGGACCCCACACCTTTTTCACCACGGGATTCCCAAGGTTCTTGTCAATCGCGGAGCAAGGGGATTACAAGCGTTCGATCTACAACGGCACACTAGCTACTAAAACCCCGACTATTATTATGCTAGAAAACAACTAAACTACACTAGAGAGAATGATTAAGATATCAAGATAAAAGACACTCGCCCACGGGTCTACGATACTAGAGCATGCAATCGCTTAAAGACATGAAAACCAATCTAATCTATCGGGGTTGTGACCACGGTTTCGCCCTTTCCCTCCTCTCGTACTGTCACTACGCGAAGGTATTCATGACTAGACCTTTGATGGACACGGCGTATTGAATGGATCCAAGGAAGCATTGGAGCTCTACTCCCTTTACGGCATGGTAGCTAACCTTAAGCATTAAAGTATATTCAACACAAGATGATAGACAGATAATCTGACAAAGTGCGATTACATCTCAAGATCGATTACAACCCATGGGCGAATGAGAAGATTACCCCATCAAGGTGCTGATCATGGCACCGTTGATCATGGTTTCCCTTCCTTCGGTGTCTTCCTTCTCCATGAGAGGGTTCTTCCTTCGAGGTGGTTGATCTCCCTCCGGAGATCCTCCTCCTATCTCTCTAGCTTGTGGCCTTCGGGTGCGAATGACTCTCCCCTCGTCGAATGGCGGCGCCCGAGGGCTTTTAGGGTTCAAGATCCTTCGGGTGCAAGGAAAACGGGACCGAACCGGCCACCGGAGTGGGGCCGGGCCGGCCGGCCCGGGCCGACCGGCCGGCCCAGCCCCTCGGCCGGTTCGGTCGCCCCTTTCGCTCCGTGGGTCCTTATGCATTTATGTACTTTGCCCCCTCCACTTGCATGATTTTGATGATGTTATCCTTGCATCCAAGATGGAGGTTCTCTTCGCGAAGTTCGATCTTTTGCGCTTCAATCCTCGGGGGTGTTCCTCGTAGCACTTCGGTCCTTGCCACCCTTGGAAGTGATTTCATCAAGCTCATGAACACGAACAAGACTCCGTAAATGCTCCTTTGAACTTGTTGCGAATCCGTCCTTTATGTCCATGTTTCCCTACATGTCGGTGCGGAATATGGTCCCGACACTAACCGGTAGAAAGCACCGAGGTCTATCCCTCAATGGACGATGCTAAGTAACAAGTGACACGAGTTTTTATCCTGGTTCCGCCGAGGGGGCCGTACGTCCAGCAGAGGCGTGCTCGAGGCACTATATTACTTAGCACCGGGGGTGCCTGTAGTGGGGCTGCTACAAGCAAGGCGGGAGAGGAAGCGTGGCTTCCAAGTCCCTGGAGGAGTGGCTGAAGATATTGTGGGAGAATTGGAGAATGAGTACGTGGTGTGCGGTGTGTTCCTGTCTCGTATGCTTCGGATCCGTCCCCCTGCGGCCGGGGGTTCGCCCCCCTTTTATAGATCAAGGGGGAGGCGGATTACATGCGCGCCGTGCTATCTAGCTACGTGGGGAAGCACGACGTGCTATGCTGTAGAGTGGGCGGCCGTCCGGACGATCCTTGCAGCGATCTGGCCATGATGGCCTACCTTGTACCCGAACAGTGGCGGTTCGAGGGTAGAAGGGCGGCGGATGGTGGTGATGTCCTCTGATGGGCTCGAGGGAGGTGCTGACGTTGGCCTGTACGGGGCACAGGAGTAGGTAAGACGGCGTCCCTTCCCGACGCGCTTCACGTCTTGCGGGGTTGTTGCTACGGCCACCCGGCGTGCGCCTGCACGCGCGGGGACGGCGGCCATCTTGTTACGGTGGCGGGGATGGTGTTCCACCGGCCTAGCGCCTCCACCTAACCCCCTGTAGGGTCACAAGAAAGTGAATCGAGGGTGCAGCCGGCCCCCTTCGAGGGCTCGGCGCGTTAGGCCGTATGGGGGGCGGGCGCGCGGCGTCACGGGACCGATACCGGCCCGCGCGCGCACGGTCCCTCCCCACGGTGATGGGGATGGGCTCCTCCCACGGGGAGTTGGTGCGGCGGCACCGGGCGCGAGCCCGGGCGCATGATGGCGTCGTCCCACCGGTGTCGTGGCGTTAAATGTCCCGTGTACGGGGGCCGGCGCACGCATGAGGGGCGTCCTCGAGCGAAGCGGACTCCGATCGAGGGCGAGGCGGATCCTCGAGCGAGGGCGGAGTCCGCTCGAGGGGGAGCGGACCCTCGATCGGGGCGGACCCCGCTCGAGGGGAGCGCACCCCCCTCGAACGGGACGGAGCCCGCTCGAGGGAGGCATGCATCCTCGAGTGGGGCAAAGCCCTGCTCGAGGGGATCTTCGAGAGGGTTGTCTTGGTGGGCCATCAAGGTCCTTTGCGGCATGGGCCGTACCGCATGGTTAGGCACCCGCATGGTTAGGCTAAGCGTGTTTTGCTTTGTTGCGGGTTTTAAGTGGGGATTTCCTGGTTGTTTAAGGGGACCCCTAGGGGCTGTCCCCGACGGTAGCCCCCGAGCATGCGGGTTTGCCATTGAGGCTCCCGCGGATGCCGGAACCTCCGATAGGACGTTCTTCCCTCCTTGTTTTGCAAATGCTTTCCGTGGGGCCGCGTCGGCGGACCCGCGGGTCTAGCCCCGAAGCCTGCGCAGAGTGTGGGTGCTCTGCGAGGGGTTAACCGCGAGAACCGGTCGGAGGGCGTGGCACATGTTTCAACCGACATCGGCGGTGTCTCGGCCCGGCTTCGGTGACGCACGCGGCTGGCCGGCGCCGTCTCCCGGCGGGTGCAGGCCAAGGAGGTGTAGTCGTGCGTTAAGCCCCCGAGCCTGGGCCCGTTCGAGGCGATCGGGTAGAGCTTTACGACTTGCTTTCTTACGCGCCCTCGCCGTCCCTCCGCGGGACGGAGGGTGAGGTTTCCGCAACCCCCATCGAGCGGGTCGCGGATTACGGATTCCTCGTCGAGCTGCTAGCGGGTGGTTCGAGTGGACGCCCATGCCCCGTTCGATAAGGGTAGGCTGTGTGGTCCAGAGACGCGTCCATCGAAGCGCTTGCGTGGGTTTGCTAGGTGGGGCTCGGTCCCGTTCGATAGGGACCGAGGGCGCGGAAGCTCTCCCTCGGTGGGATCCCCCGCTAGCCGCCCTCGGCGGCTCTCGAACACGACATGTGGGGCACCCTCGAGCCGACGGGCTCGAGGAACGGCTCGAACGCGCGTGCCCTCGTCGTCCCCGACTCGCGATGCGTGGCGCCTGTTCGAACCCGTCGAGGGTCAGGCTTCGAACCTCTGATCAGTAGGGCCGTGCGGGGCGGCGCCTGGGCAGCCCCGTCTTTGCGTTCGCGGCCGTCGAGGGGTCCGGGCATGACGAGTCCTCGAGGCGTTGGTCGGTAGCACTATGTGGCATGGGTGCCCGTGATGCCCGCCTTGTCTTAGGCGGGCCTCGGGGCGACCTTCTCACGCTTGTGCCCTTTTTAGAGAGTTGATATTGTCTCGAACCGGGGGCTTGTGCCGCTCGAGGGTTTTGCGTGGCATGGGTACCCGTGGTGCCCGCTTTACATCAAGCGAGCCCCGAGCGACCTTCTCACGTCGATGTCCCTTCGAGGGCTGACATCATCTCGAGCCGGGGGCTCGTGCCGCTCGAGGGTTTTGCGTGGCATGGGTGCCCGCGGTGCCTGCTTTACATCAAGCAGGCCCCGGGCGACCTTCTCACGTCGATGTCCCTTCGAGGGCGGCTATCGTCTTGAGTCAAGGGCTCGTGCCGCTCGAGGGTTTTGCGCGGCATGGGTGCCCGTGGTGCCTTTACTTCAAGCGAGGCCCGGGCGGCCTTCTCACGCCGATGTCCCTTCGAGGGCCGTTATCGTCCGGAGCCAAGGGCTCGTGCCGCTCGAGGGTTTTGCGCGGCATGGGTGCCCGTGGTGCCACTTTACTTCAGCGGGCCCCGGCGGCCTTCTCACGCCGATGTCCCTTCGAGGGGCGATTTCGTCTCGAGCCGGGGGTTCGCCCCGCTCGAGGGTTCTCCTTGCTTGGCAAGGGACCGGTCATTAAATGCCTCACGGTCGAGGGGGTCGCGCTTTGCAACGCGGGCGTGCCTTTTTAGGCGTTGCGGCCGCGCGCACGCGCGTAGTGGGCGGCGTGGCGGGCGGACGCGACCGCTCGCCTCGGTCCCCTGCAGGTTTTCGCCGTGATGATGGCCCGTCCGCGGTGATGTGGCCGGCCGCGGTCGTGGTGGGGCCCGTTCGTCGGCGTGAAGAGAAGATTCCCTGCAGTTAATGCGCGCGGGACATCCGCCCCGGAGAGCTCGCCCGCGGCTTATAAATCTGAGGGGAGGGGGAGACGGCGGTTTTTTACCTTAACGCCTCACCATTTCAGCCCCCTGCGCCTTCATCTTCGCCTCGCCTTTGCCACCGTGCGGCTCCGCCATTAGAGCTCTTCTTCCGTTTCTCGTCATTCGCTCTCGCTTTCCTTTGTCCTTCCTCATGGCGCCGCCTTAGCCCCTCACGATCCTGGACCCGTACGCCTGGGAGAGGTCGTCGGTGACCCGGCTGGCCCTTGGCGAGCTGGTCGTCGCCGGCCAGCTGACGGCCAACGAGGATGGCCGCCCGGCGGAGTGGTTAGTGCCACAGGCGGGGGGACCGCGCGCCCAACCCGCCGGAAGGCTACGTGGTGAGCTTTATCCGCTACCACGAGCGGGGCTTCAACGCGCCGGCGAGCCGCTTCATGCGGGCGCTGTGCCACTACTACGAAGTGGAGCTGCACAACTTCGCGCCCAACGCGATTTCGCAGGCGGCCACGTTCGTGGGCGTCTGCGAAGGGTACACGGGGATCCCGATCCGGCGGGAGCTGCGGGTACACCTTTTCCGCGCGGAGCTCTTCACGCAGCCCACGACGGAGCCGAGGACCCGCCGCGCGGTGCGCGCCGGCGGGATGTCGCTTGCCCCGCGGGGGCGGTTCAAGGACGTCTACATCCCCGCACCATGATGACGAACAACACCGGCCGGGAGCGGGGATGGTTCTACTTGCGCAACGCCGAGCCCCGGCCTCCCCCCTACACCGGTCGGGTGTTCAAGGAGAAGCCCGGCTCTTGGGGCTACGGGGTGTCCACGCCCCGGCATCGGAGGGGGCGGCGGACTCGGTCCCGGCCGCCACGAAGGCTCTGGCGGCGCGGGGGCGACCGCGTTGGGCGTCCTCGCCTTCCTCCATCACCGGCGGATCGTGCCTCCGATGGAGAGGCCGCTCCGCATCTACGAGATGACGGAGGCGGCCAACCTCGTCGATGCGGCGAGGTCGCGGATGCTCCCGACCCCCTCGGGCGGGCGTATGCGCTCACCGGGCGCGGAGCGCCGTCGACACCCGATGCCGATGCATCCGGGCCCGGACCCCATGGGACCTCGAGATGCTTCCCACCGGCCCCGCGGTGAGTGTGACTCTTGATTTTGTTTTAGTTCTTGGTGTTGCTTCTGCCTCCTGACGCGTCCTTGATGTTCCTGTATGCAGCTGGTGAGCTTTACCGCCTCAAAGTCTGTCCCGCCCACCCCCGACTCCCGCGCGCTTGGTCGGGCGGCGCGGCGGTGAGGGCGAGGAGCGGGCGGCTCGCGGGGAGGGAGCGCGCGAGGCGACATCAAGCGCGCGGCCGGCGGACCGCGGAGTACCGGCGGCGCGAAGAGCGGGGCTCTCCTCCCGGGGGCCGAGGGAGTACTCATCCTCGGAGGAGGACGAAGAGGAAGAGGGCCGAGGGGGAGGGCCCCTCGATAGGTGGGAGCCTGCGCCCCCGTCCCCGCGGAGCCGGCGCCGGCGGCAAGGGCGGCATCGCCGGGGGCGGGCGCAACGGCGCCTGGCGCCGGGCAATCGACATCGGGGGGCGGGACGCGCCGCGGAGGGGGGGGCCGGCGCGCGCGCGGGGGGCGCGCGCGGCGAGCGCGCGCGCGTGCGCGCGTCGGGGGTGTGCTCGCGCGCGGGGCGAGCGCGCGCGCGCGCGGGGCGAGCGTGCCCGCACGCGTGGCGGCGTCGTCGGGGAGGCGGCGGCGGCGGGCGTGCCCGCACGCGGGGCGAGCGTGCCTGGCGCGCGCGGCGGCGCCGTCGGGGAGGCGCGACGGCGGGCGCGCCGGCACCGGCCTCATCCGGCGAGGCCTCGAGGAAAAGGAAACGTGCCTTCTCCTCTTCGAGGTACGGAGCTCGATCCTTTGCTTGGTTTGATTTGTTGATGATCGGGCGTTCTAACCCTCCCCGTTTGTGCGCGCGCGGGTGGTGCCAACCGTGCCTCCTCTCGCATCGGCCAAGGTGCCGAGGACGGACGCATCCATCCCCACCCGGCGGCGCTCGTCGAGGGCGTCGCGGGCGGAGGCAAGCACGGCGGCGGGTGAGAGCTCGCGGAGCCCCGGGCCGAGGCTTCGAGGCCTAGGCGGCGGATCGCCCCGCCGCGGCGGTGGCGGTCGGCGAGGAGCGGCCATCGCCGGCCATTGAGAGGACGCAGGCCGGCGGCGGCCGTGGCCGAGGCGCAGCCCGCGGAGGTTGTCGCTACGGAGGCGGCGTCCGTGGCGCCGGACCGCGGAGGAGGCGGAGCGGGTGCAACCCATGGCGGCGCCCGTGGTTGCGGGGACGCGGCCGGAGGTGGTGGCCGCGGCGCCGTGCCGGGCGCCCGCGACCACGAAGGCGCAAGTGGAGGCGCCGGTGGAGGCGGCACAAGCGCCGACGCGCCGCCGGCCGACCGCGGGCGGAGGTGGTGGAGGTCTCGGACGACTCCCCGCCGCCGGGTGGGATCGGTGGGCTAGCTTCCCCACGCGTTCCCCGAGCCCCGAGGAGGGGGCCCTCATGAGGCGGCACGAGGGTCACATGGTGGCGGGGGACCGAGGACACGGCGCCGAGGCCTCGTCCTCCCGCGCCGGTCGCTCCGCCCGGGGGTGGAGGGGGTTGCGACGATCCCCCCCGTGTTTGCGACGCTCGGGGGGAGCGGGAGCTGCGGGGCGAGCTCCGAGCCACGGCGCCACGCTCGACCGCGCGGCCGAACGAGGCGCGCGGGTCCATGGCGGCCCCGCATGGCGCGTCTTCCGGGTAGGGCTTGGTTGCTTGTTTTTCTTCCATTTCTCGTTTTTGTGTGTGCGCCTCCGCATCGCGGCGCTTATGGGTTTTGATTTTGTGGGTGCCGGGAGCTCGAGCGCCGCGCCCATGACAAGTACGACGCCTTCGACCGGGTGAACGCCGGGGTCCACCGGCTCCGGGAGCGGTGCAGCGCTTTCGACGCGCTTGCCGATGCCCTCGGGACGCCGGACGGTGGCGGCGTACCGGGCCATGGCGTGGCGCGACGAGCTCCCCGAGAGCTCGAGGCGGGACCCGGCGCGCCTCTCGAGCCTCGAGCGGGTGCGCACGGCCCTCATCGATCGTGATGAGGCTGCGTGCGGGGCGCGCTCGGACTTGGAGAAGACGCGGACGGCGGCCACCTGGCGGGAGGCGGAGGTGGCCAACGTCCATGGCGAGAACCGGGAGCTCCGCTCGTCGCTCGAGGGGGCGCAAGCGCGGCCGGCGCCGGGGCGAGGAGCGGGCGCGCGGCCGGGAGCGATGGGCCAAGGAGGCCGACGATTTGAAGGCCGCCCTCGACGCCAAGGTTGCGGCGCTCGCCATCGCCGAGGAGCGGCTTCGGCGAGAGCACACCGCCCGCCAAGGAGCCGGGGCGGCTCCGGCGCGGGGAGCAAGCCGCCCTCGTCGACGCCGGGGCGGCGCCGGAGCGAGGAGCGCGTCGCACGTGAGGCGCGCGCGAAGTCGCCGGAGGAGCGGAACACCGTGTTCTCCAAGGTCGAGGGCGAGGCGCTTATGCTCGCATTACCAACGCCAATCGGGGAGGCGGCCCTCCGGGAGCAAGGCGAGACTGGCTCAAGCGCCTCGAGGGCGACGGTCGAGGGGCCGTGCGCCGCGACTTCGAGACGGAGAGGAAGCAAGTCGAAGGTGAGGGGCGCGCTTGGCTCTTGCCTTGTTGGTTTTTACGGTAGAGGGCTCGCTTCCCCCTTTCGATTTCTTTTCGTCTTGGCGGTTCCGGGCTTGCGCACCGCTGCGGGGCACGCGGCGAGCGGGCGGGGGCCGGGAAGCTTCCTACAACTCCTCCCGGCGGGGAGCTGCGGGGCTGCGTGGTGCGGCCCTAGAGACCTGCCGTGCCGTGGAGGAGGGCGAAGCACGGGCGGCGGCCTCGGCGGCCGGCCGTCTACGCGCCCTTGGCGGTCACGTCACCAAGCGGATGCGGCGGGCGGCGCACCGGGCGTCCGAGAAGGCCCTCGGAGTGGTGCGGCCCCACTACAAGGTCAACTTCGAGGCGGCGGCGGGAGGGCTACATCGTTCCCGAGGGTGTCGAGGACGAGGTGGCAATGGAGCGTGTAGATGCGCTCGCCGCCGACGCCGCCGGGTCGCTCGCCGAGGCCTTCGAGGAGTTCCTCTTCCGGACGCCGGCGGACGCCGCCGCTCCTCCCGCCCCGAAAATAGTTGGGCGGCGGGCCCGTTTTTTGTTCAAGCATCGGTATTCGGCCATGGGGCCTTTGTAAATAAGCACATTATCTCAATCGTAAACATTTGATGATACGAAATGAAGTCTTTTGCTTATTGCGCTTTTTTGTTTCTCCTTCTTCCGAGTAGATTTTACTTAGGGGAGTTCGATTTTTTTGGGGGTGTCGGTGTTTTAGGCCCGGCAACCTACTACGGGGAGTACCCGAAGTAGATGATTGTGACTCGCCGAGATCGGTAACTCTAAGGAAGAGACACGTGGCACACAATTTAGACGAGGTTCGGGCCGCGAGGTGCGTAATACCCTACGGGTCTGTATTTGCGTAGCTCGGATTGATAGGGCACGATTACGGTATGGTGCAATGGTGCGCCGTGAGTTGTATCGAGAAGAGATTTGGATGATGGAGATCGGTCCCTGCCTCGCCTTATATAGTCGGGAGCGGGGTTACAAGTCGGAGTAGGGAAGGAGTACTAGCCGAGTACGTCTAGGAGACCTCTATACGGGAGCGGAACGTGTACGAGTCCTAACCGAGTACTACTCCGCATTGTCCTTGTGCTCCACGCCTTCGGGTGCCGTGTAGCGCAAGCCGGGGGTAGTCCCGAGAGGCCCACCGAGTAGTCGGTCCCGGTACCCACCGATGTAGTGGGACCGGGGAGGTCCATACGACAAGCCCCCGAGTACTTTGTAGTCGAGAAGGATAGCTTCCGGTAGTCTTGACGGCCTTAACGAGTAGTCCTCAAGCGTCCCCGAGTGCTACAAGTCAAAAGTCCTCAAGAATAGTCGAAGCATCCCGAGGCCGGAATGTACTCCGGTGATGTTTGAGCAATCTTGAAGTCTTCTCGAGTAGTCCCAAGCGTCCTTGAAATGCGCCTTCGAAGGTCTTCAAGAAATGCCGTCTTGTTTTGAAGCCGAAGCCGCCGTGGAGATGCGATTTGCGAATCGCAATCCATATGGAGTAGCCCCCGAGCCTCGAGCCGCGGGCTCCGAGCGAGGATCCATCCGAAGTCTTGGCAAGAAAATCCCGAGAAATCCGGAGAGAAAAAACCGAAGGACACGTGGCACGGAGCCCCGGAGCCTTGAGTCGAGTACTCCCTCTCGAATTGAAGGGTCTTCTTGGAGAATGTGTCCTGAGATGCTCTTGAGACTAGCCGCGTCCCAGGTAGTCGAGTAGAAGTAGCCGAGCCCCCGAGGTGAGGCGCGTCGACTAGTAGAATACGAAGAGTCACGCGGCCGACGCTGAGTCAGCCGCGCGTGGACTTATCCAACCGCCCGTTGCGGAGGCGATTTTGGCTTATAAATAGAAGCCGATACCCTTAGGGTTTTCACCCCAAGCGAGCCGCGGTCATTTTCCGTTTGAAACTTGAAGTAGAATCCACTCCGGCGCCGCGCCGCCGCCGTAGTAGATCCGAGCGCATCGCCGCCGAAGGATTTAGGGTAGCCCCCGGCGAATGCGAGTGAAGACTCCTTGTACTTGGAGGATGAAGCCGTCGCCGTCGAAGACGTCCAAGGCCGGCGGGGGAAGAAGAGGAGCCGCGCGAGAGACCGCCGCGGCCGCCACGGATGCGGCGCCGCCCATGTCTCCACCCCGCGCGCCGATCCGAGCCGCGAGTGGAAAAAGTCGAAGGTCAAGACGGAGGACCCTGCGACCTGTTGAACGGGCGGGTTCATCGGGGAAAAGGAGATCGACATGTGGAGATCCGCCGCGGGGAGATCCCTATCCAATGGAGAAGGCCGAAGACGAGATCCCGATGTTCTCGCGCTTCGTGGAGCGCGAGCTTGCGCTCCCGCCGGCGACTTCTTCAAAGGGCGCTCGGGTACTACGACATCGAGTACCTCAACCCCGAACCCCAACGGAATCTTCCATACATCTGTCTTCGTACACTTCGCGAAGCCTTCTTGGGAATCAAGCCGCATTGGGTGCTCTTCGGAAGTTCTTCGCGTGAAGCCGCAGCCCGGCGCCTCCAACCCTAGGGTAGTCGGAGGGGCGGAATCCGGGCGAGGGAGGACGCCGCGGAGCGATGCACACGGCGTACAAGCTCGTGGACTCCAACACGGATCGGAAGACGAGATGGTTCTACATCACGAACCACCATCCGAGGTGCCGAAGCCGAGCGGACGGCGGCCCGGGGCACCGGGGAGTGGTGGAACACGGAGCCCACCATGCAAGAGGGGATCCGGCTCACGAGTTGCTAGCGCGCATCAAGACGCTCAAGGATGCGGGAGCGAGGGCCGAGCATGTGGCCTTCGGTTTCATGAAGCGCGAGGATCCGGCCGGCCCGATGGCGCGGGATACCATGGGCTTCGAGTACACCGGCGACAACGATACGTCGCGGATGCGGGGGGCGGCGGGACGACAACGACATCGTCGAAAGGTTGTCGAGGATCTTCAAGGACATGCGGGAGTACACGGCGTGCCCGTGGAGGAGTACTCCGCCGCGCGCCCGCCCAACGAGGTGAGTAGTCGTACCCCTCGTCGAGTAGTGAATGCCGTAGCGGAGTTTTCGACGCCTTGTGTGTTTGCGCGGGATGATGTGAAGCGGTTTGTCTCCGAGCCGCGGCCGCCACCGAGCGGAATCGAGATCCGGCGGTGGGGGAAGGTGAAAGAGCGTTGCGAAGTTGGAGAAGGCGACGACACCGTCATTGTGGAGGATACCTCCGATGACGACGATGAAGACGAAGAGACTCTTCAGGACCGCTTCCAGCTGCGGTCGAGGTTTAGCCGCCGGGCTTGCCTCACGTGCCGCTCATCCAAGACCCTCCGGCTAGCCTGGAGGCTAGCCTTGCCGCGCCGCCGCGGAGCCGCGCAACCCCACCAAGAAACGGGTGGCGAAGAAGCTGAAGGTCTCAGAGACCACTCCTCCGGGAGGTGAGTGTTCTTGAACAGAGTAGTCGAGTACCCGGTAGTCGAGTACTTTGCCGACAAGTAGTCGTTTGTTGTGTGCGGGGAGGTGCCGCCGGCGGGAGCCGTGGAGGAGGGCGACGAGGGCACGTGGCCCACGGTGGGGGAGCCGGCGGGGAGCCGAAGTCCGCCCCCCGCGTCGAAGATCTTACGGCGCGGTGGAGCGCCGGCCCCCTGCTCCGGGGTGGAGAGCGAGGTACCCGCGGCCGCCGCCGTTGTAGAGGTGGGAGGTCACGGGGACGCGAGAAGACATGCGCGGCGCCCGCCGCCCCAGCCGTGGGGGCGGTAGACGAAGAGGCGGAAGAAGAAACGCCCGCCGAGGGTGGGCGGTTGACATCGCCGGCATCCTCGGAGCTCCGGCCCGTGACTATCGTCCGGTCGACCTTGTAAGTACCCCACCTTCATGAGGAGTACTCGTTGCGGTAGTCGATGGTTGCACGACAAACCTTCGCGAACACTTGTGCGGGAAATCCACGGATACGAGGCGGGACGGGGAAGAGCCCGCGACGGCGGAGGCGGGAGAGGCGCGTGCCGCCCGTCGAGGAGCTCGTTCCCGAGGCCGGGGCCGCGGCCAGAGCCCCGGTGCGCCGAAGCGCCGGGCCGAGAGGCGGCCATAGTCGAAGGTGAGTACCCTTCTTGAAGGCCGTGGGAACTCCGGGGACGAGTAGTCGTAGACAGCGATGCGCATGTTCCTTGTTGACGGACGGCGAAGGAGGTGACATCCCTGCGGGGGTACCCATGCGGGGAGTTGACACCGAGAGGTCCGGGAGGCGCGGAAGGAGCCTCCGAGCTCGAGGGGGAAACCGTCGTGAAGTCCGCCGAGGGGGAGGCGGGCGCCACGTCGCCGGGGGTTGCCCCGGAGGTGGCAATCCGATCCCCCGAGATCCAAGACGCGGAGCCTATCCGCTCGGCGCCGATGACGGAGGCTACGTCGAGTAGCCGCGGCGGGATCGAGAGGCTGGCCGACGATCTCGTTGAGCCAGCGATGTTGGCGCAGCACTTGGAGGCGATGCGACGAGCCGGCGGTGGATGAAGGTACGTAGTCGTAGCTTCACCGAGTAGTCCATCCTTTTGCGTAGAGTACTGCGTTGACTTGATCTTGTCTTGTGCAGGACGTCGCGGAGCGATCCCGCGAGAAGTCGAACATCTTTGCGGGGGCTACGGCGACACCGTGCTCCGAGCCGAGGCCCTGGAAGAGCAGCTCGTGAAGTCGCGGAAGCACGCGGCCGCGATGCAATCGAAGCTCGACGCCGCCTTCGCCAAGTATCACAACGATGTGATGGAGGGCCGCAGGGCGAAGGGCGGCGGGCTGAAGTGCGGAAGAACAAGGGCCTCGCAACAAGAACAAAGGTACGTCCTTGGACTTGTCGGTTACTTGTTGGAAACCTCGTAGCCTGCGACCCGTTGTTGTGGTGTGTTGCAGAACTCGAAGGCCGGGTGGAGCAATTGAAAGCCTCGGAGGTCGAGCATGAAGAACCTCTTCTACGGGAGCAAGAAGCCCGCCGGGTACTTGAGCTCGACTACAAGGAGCTTGCCGTCGAGTGCGAGAAGCATATGGAGTTGCGGGTTGTCTCTCGACCCCGACGAAGATCTCGTCAAGCGCACAAATCTTTGCGAGAAGTTGAACGAAGATTGCGGGGCGCTCGGGCCCAGCTGAAGGACCTTGAAGAGGCTGCCCTCCCGATCGCGAGGCTCCACGGTGCCGCACCGGGGCGGCCCCAAGATAGCCCCCCCCGGCGGATCGACCTCGTGAAGCGCCAAGCCGGGGGCCGCCTACGTCAAGCACATGGCGAAGTCGATCCCGAAGCGAGGTGCTAGCCTTCATGAAGTCGTACTTCCCGAAGGCTCCGGTGGAGGTGGTCGCGGGCGGAGTAGCCGCCAGCGCTCGGATGAGCGATGCGCGGGAAGCCTGTTGGAGCAGATGGCTCCCATCGCGGAGCAGGTAGCCGAGAAGTTGAACCTCCAGTAGCTCTGCATAGATAGCTTAGTAGCCATAATTGTACAAAAAGCCACTTGTAATGAACTTATTCATATATCAATGAAATGAAGTTGTTCCATTGATGAGTACTCGTAACCGCGATCTCAGAGTGCGGAGCGCCCATCGTGGAGTAGGTGCGAGTAGTAGTACTCGGCTTTAGTAGTCCCGTCGTAGGGAGTAGACGGCAAAGAAGTTGATGAACGATCAAACTTTATTCTCGAAGAAGTACACCCGGATGGCCGGGGGCCGTAGTTACAAGTAGTCGCTGGACCGGAGGCCGCTTACGGCTAAGTGGAGCCGGAGCGGGTAGCCGCGTGCGGTGGTGATCCGTAGGTAGCCGTGGAGGGCCGGATCGCGGATCCGTAGGTAGCCGGGGGCTGGATCTTGGAGTGTGGTCTCTTGATAGACCGCTGCTAGAGTCCTTGACGCTCGTCGCGGCCCGGGGGTCCGTAGGTAGCCGGGGGCTGGACACGGAGGAGAGTAGTCGGAGACTTGGAGCCGAGGACCGGAGGGTCGCTTGCGGCAAGGGGCGTTGATGTAGTCGTGTAGACTTGAACCCGGAGTAGTCGTGAGACTAGGCGTAGAATCGACGAGTTGGTCGACGTTCCACGAGTTGTTGACCTCTTCGCCTTCTAGTGTTTGGAGGCGGTAGGAGCCCGGCCGGTCACCTTAGCCACGGTGAAGGGGCCCTCCCATGGGGAGGCGAGCTTGTGGAGTCCTTCGGTGTTTCCGGATACGGCGGAGGACAAGATCTCCAACGTTGAAGGAGCGTTCTTTGACGTTGCGATCATGGTAGCGTCGGATACCCTCGGGTACCCTGGGCGGGCGGGACGAGGGCGGCGCGGCGAGCTTCTTCGACCTTGTCGATATCAACTCGTCTCGCCGTTTCTTCGAGACGCCTTCGTCGTAGTGTTCCACCGGCCGGGCGAGTTCCATATGACGTCGGCGGGGAGGATGGCTTCGGAGCCGTAGACCGAGAAGTAGGGGGATTGCCCCGTCGGCTTGGATGGTTGAGTCCGCGGCCCCCCGAGTGCGTTGGGTAGTTCCTTGATCCACTTGCCCCCTTTGGAGTTAGCGGCGTCGTGTAGCCGCTTCTTGAGGGCGTCGAGCACCATCCCCATTGGCGCGCTCGACTTGTCCGTTGGCCGTGGGTGGGCGACTAAGACGTATCGACGTCGATCCCGTTGTTCTCGCGGTACTCCCGGGCGAGCGGTGGTTGTTGAAGTTGGACCCCGGGTTCGCGATGATGCGGTGGGGTAGCCCATAGCGGTGCACGAGTTCATCCGGGGAAGTCGAGTACTCTGTCGGCCTTGGGACATGTGACCGGCTTGACCTCGATCCACTTGGTGAACTTGTCGATGCGCCACAATACCATGGTTGAATCCTCTGGCGCAGTTGGTAGTGGCCCAATCATGTCGAGCCCCCAGCGGGCAAAGGGGCCGGGTCGGCGGTATGGTGACTAGCTTGTAGGGGCCGGGACGTGTTCTTCGCTTGGCGAAGAATTGACATCCTTGGCACCTTCTGACGAGTTCTTCGGCATCGCTCAGGGCTGTAGGCCAGTAGAAAGCTCGCCGGAAGGCCTTGCTGACCAGCGTACGTGAAGACGCGTGGTTGCCGCAGCGCCCTTGTGGATCTCTGTCGTATGGACCTCCCACAGGCCCACTACCTCGGTGGGTACCGGGACCGACTACTCGGTGGGCCCCTGGGACTACCCGACTTGCGCTACACGGCACACGAAGGCGTGGAGCACAAGGGCAACACGAGAAGTAGTACTCGGTTAAGGCTGCGTACACGTTCGCCGCCGTATAGAGGTCTCCCCTAGACGTACTCGACTAGTACTCTTTCCCTACTCCGACTTGTAACCACCGCCCCTCCGGACTATATAAGGCGAGCGGGGGCCCGATCCGGGATCACCTCATCCAATCTCAACTCACGGCGCACGGTTGCACCATCCTGTCGCAGGTGCCCTATCAATCCGAGCTACGCGGCATGCGGGACGTAGGGTATTACGCACCTCGCGGCCCGAACTTGAGTCTAGAGATTGTGTCGCGTGCCTCTTCCTTCGAGTTACTTGGAGATCTCGGCGAGTCACATTCATCTACTTCGGGTACTCCCGTGTAGTGGAGGTTGCTTGGGTCCAAAACACTTAGGCGCTGGCGCGCCCGGTAGGGGGATCTCGCTCGAGATCACATGGCGAACTCGACGGCTTCCGTTCACATCAAGCCAACCGTCGCCTTCAACCGTGGCGACACCTTCGTCTTCGGGGCTTGGGTGCGCACGCCGGGATGGCGTGGGCTCCTTCCGGCGCCGCTGATCATGCAACCCGAGCTCGAGGACGAAGCCTTGTGACGCTTCCCGAAGTTGTCACGGGCGAGCTCGCCGCAGGTTCGGCGAAATTTCGCCTCTCCAACCTTCACGGCGACTTCGAGCTCGAGTCGCGTCCCCAGCTCGAACCCGACGTCGCCATGGGCCATCGCATGCGAGCCGGCACGAGCCATCGCGAGCGGTCCCCTCTCCACGTCGGCGCTCCGTGCGTGGCCCTCGCGTTCCCGGGCGCGGGCCCGCACGGAGGCATCCACACCACGCGGGCCGGCAAGGAGAGCCGTAGCCGAGTACAACTCGGACTCCGACGCCGCCCCCCAACCGCGTCTTGGACTCCACCCTCTCTCCGAGTTCTACTCGAACCCGGACTACGAGTTCGACTTCGGGTCGGACCACGAGCGAGCGAGTCCGAAGATGACTCCCTATGAGCTTCCCTTGTCGGGCCGCCGCCCTGCGGGCCGGTTATAAGATCGACGCCGGCGGGAAGATACGTCTGCCGGCCGGACCGCAAACCCGGCGAGGCGACAAAGGACTCACGCTACGTCGCCTACATCGACTCGCTACCGGTTCCGAGGGAGGGAACACCACTAGCCCAAGACGACTCAAGCACACCAAGCGAGGGTGGCACCTTCGAGCCAAGCTTGGGTGCCCACTGACAGTCAAGTCTTCATGGCTGGCGACACCACCGGGAACCTCGGGCGCGGCGCGGACAAGTACTTGGAGGACATCTCCGCGGGGAGGCGCTCGAGGCCTAGCGGCCGACGAGACCGGCGCCGGCGGACGCCGGCGCGAGCGGTAACGGGAAGAAGGCGCAACGAACGACGCCGGCGGCTCGAGACAACCTCCCCATCCGCAACCTTGCGGAAGCTCTCGACGGTCGAGAGCTGAGTTCACACCACTCTGAGCAGGTGCCTCATGTCGATCACGGCAATCGCACGGCGGGCTCCGGGCATACGAGGCTGGAGAAGTCATCGCCAAGCTCGCCGAGAAGCTTACTTCATGCGGGTAGACAAGAGAGTCGGCCAACCTCCCCCGGCCAAGCCTCGCGGCAACGAGGCTACTAGTCGCGATCTTCTCGACCCCGGTCCCTAAGCCGTACTCGGGCGACATCCCGGGGCGAGCCAACCCGTCGACGCCCACCGCCGGCGGGCCCCTCACGACAAGACAACGTCAGCAGAAACTCGTCCCCCACCGTGCCTCGGCCGGTGGTGGCGGCAACGACCCCGACGGCGGCGGCGGACGCGGCGGCGCCTCCAACCACGGAGCCAACAAGAAAGGCGGGGCGGCGGCGGCGGGCCGCGGCGGCCGCGGCCACGCGCATAGCCACGCCTCGGCGCCTCTCACGAGCGGGTACGACGCCGCCGGAGAATCGAAGAGTTGCGGCGAGAAGAAGTCGACGACCGGGCGAAGGCGACCGGCTTCCACCGCCCTTCTCACCCCGGCTTCGCAACCCTGCTCCTCCCCGACAAGTTCAAGCCTTTGGGGATCACCAAATACGACGCGAAGCGGATCCTGTCCGGTGGCTCCGATGCTACGCTCTCTCCATCGAGAACGGCGGCGGCAACGGCGACACCAAGTGCCTCTGCTTCCCCTTACGCACGGACCAAGCCCCACTCACGTGGCTCGAGTCGCCGGACAAGCACTCAATCGACAAGTGGGACCGGTCGAAGGAGCAATTCACGAGCAACTTCGCGGGCGCCATGGGCCGCTCGGGTACTCGCATGGACCTTGCCATGATCAAGCGAGGAACAAGGCGAGACCCTCGCAAGTACATGCGCCGCTTCTTCGACAAGCGCGCTACCGTCGTGGACGTCACCGACAAGGAGGTCATCGACCTCTTCCGGGGGCGGGCTCTACCATCGCCGCACCTTCGAGGACCTCGGCCGGCGCCCCGAGGTCCATTCCCCACCTCGGGGACATGATCACGTACCGGGCGGATGAAGAGGACAAGGCCAACGCCAAGTACGACGCCATCGCGCCAAGTCCAAGCGGAGACCAAGGCGGCGGCGGCGCCGCAACCCAAACCAAGGCGGCGCAACAACAACAACAACAGGCAACAACTTCTCGAGTTCCAACCGCAAGCGCAAGCCGGAGACAACACCGTCGCGGCTATCCGGCGCCCTCCAAAAGGGAACTCGAAGAAGAATTCCAGCGAGGTTCAAAGACCTGGTGAAGGAGAAGTGCCGTGGCACCGAACGGCAACCACACCACCGAAGCGGTGCTACACGGCTCGGGCATGCACTCAAGGATACGCCGGAGCCACCGCACCCTCACGATCGAGAAGAACAAGAAGAGAAGGACGGCGACGACTTCCAAGAACCCGAGAAGACGAGTCAACGTCCTCTTCGGCGGACTACCACGGGCGGGAGCGAAGGCTACTCGCCGTGAAGTGATGTCCATTGAACCGGCGGTTATGACCCCCTCTCGGGTGGTCGGGGAGACGCCCATCACCCCTTCTCCCGCGCGGACCAATGGACCGGCTTCTCCGAACCGGACGCTTCCCTCTCGTCCACGAAACCAACGATGGCGGGCTCTAAGCTCAACAAGGTGCTCATCGACGGCGGAAGCGGGCTCAACGTCCTCTTCACCAAGACTCCCGAAGAAGATGAACCTTGACGTCACCCCCATGCTCGACAAGAGCGACATGCCTTTCTACGGCATTGTCCCGAGCAACGCGGCTATCCCACGGGCTCGGTGGTGCGCGATTACCTTCGGGGCGTCTCGCGACAACTACCGCACCGAGTACATCAAGTTCGAGGTCGCGGATATCGAGACTTCCTACCATGCCATCCTCTGCGGACCGGCCATCGCCAAGTTCATGGCGGTGCCCCACTACACGTACTTGGTACTCAAAATGCCAAGTCCAGTTGGCGTACTCTCCCTCCAAGGGGACTTGAAGATCTCTCACGAGCGCGATACGAGAGGCCGTGGTGATCGCTTCGACAAATCAAGTACCCACCCCAATGATGGAGGTCTACGCCGCGTCGAAGAAGCTCGCCACGAGCGAACTCGACATCCCGGAGAAGTCGGACGAGCACCAACAAGCCTCGGCCACCCGAGGAGGTGCTCACCTAGTCGGTCGACCTCGGAACGGGCGACCCCCACCAAGACCACCACCATCGGGGCCGGCCTCGACCCCAAATAGGAAGACGCGCTCATCGACTTCCTTCGGGCTAGCCGCGACATCTTCGCGTGGAGGCCGACGGACATGCCCGGGGAGTGCCCGGGGAGCCCGATCGAGCATTTGCCTCAACGTCGACCCAAAGGCCACCCCCAAGCGACAACACCTCCGGGCGCTTCGCGGGGTGACGGACGGGACGCCATCAAGAAGGAACTCGCCAAGCTACTCGGCGCGCGCTTCATCGGAGAAGTCTTCCATCCTGAGTGGCTCGCTAACCCCGTCCTCGTCGCAAGAAGAACTCGAACGAGTGGAGGATGTGCGTCGACTACACAGAGCCTCGAACAAGCCTTTGCCCCGAGGACCCCTTCGGGTTGCCACGGATTGATCAAGTCATCGACTCCACGGCGGGGGCTGCGACCTGCTTCTGCTTCCTCGGCGCTACTCCGGTACCACCGGATCGCAATCAAGGAGGAAGACCGGGAGAAGACCGCGTTCATCACCCCGTTTGGCGCGTCTTTGCTACACGACCATGTCTTTCGGGTTGAAGAACGCCGGCGCTACTTACCAACGGGCCATCCGGGCCTGCTTCAAGCGGCAACTCAACAAGAACGTCGAGGCCTACGTGGATGACGTGGTTGTCAAAACCGGGGACTCCGGTACCCTCATCGACGACCTTGAAGAGACCTTCGCATCGCTACGCGAGTACCGCCGGAAGCTCAACCCGAACAAGTGCGTCTTCGGCGTACCTTCGGGCAAACTACTCGGCGTCATCATCAGCCAGCGCGGCATCGAAGCCAACCCCGAGAAGATCTCCGCCATCACCGGCATGAAAGCTCCCACGAGCATCAAGGACGTCCGAAGGCGACGGGGTGCATGGCGGCATTGAGCAGATTCATCTCGGAAGCTAGGAGAACGGGGCCTCCCCTTCTTCAAACTACTCAAGCACCACGAGAAGTTCGTGTGGATCGCGAGGCGGACCAAGCCCTTGCCCGGCTCAAGGACTTCTGTCGAAGCCCCCGATCCTCACGGCTCCCTACAAGGGCGGCAGAGCCTGTGCTCCTATCTCGGTTGCGACTACTCACGTGGTCGATCTTGCCATCGTCGTCGAGCGGCGGGGAAGACGGCCACGCCTACCCGGTCCGGCGCCCGGTCTCCCCGTCGGCGAGGTTCTATCGGAGTCCAAGGCTCGCTACCGGCCGTGCGAGAAGCTTCGTACGCTCTACTCATCACCTCGCGGAAGCTACGACACTACTTCCGGGGAGTACTCGGTCTCCGTCGTCCACCGACTACCCACTCGGCGACATCTCGAGGAACCCGGACGCCACCGGAAGGATCTCCAAATGGGGCGTCGAGCTCGGCGCCCTCACCATCGACTTCAAGCCACGCACGGCCAT
This sequence comes from Cenchrus americanus, assembly GCA_947561735.1. NCBI lineage: Eukaryota > Viridiplantae > Streptophyta > Magnoliopsida > Poales > Poaceae > Cenchrus > Cenchrus americanus. Next base: position 36,076,249 of record OX387242.1, on the reverse strand, counting down.
CAAGTCGCAAGCTCTAGTCGACTTCATGGCGAGTGGCGGGAGAACCGGCCACCTACTCCCCTCGGTGCGACCGAGCATTGGGTGATGTACTTCGACGGCTCACTCAACCTCGAGGGCGGGCGCGGGGTACTCGATCTCTCCAACGGGCGAACAACTCAAAGTACGTCCTGCGAGATCTTCTGGAAGGTCTCGAAGAACGAAGCCGAGTACGAAGCCCTCCTACACGGGCTCCGCCTCGCGGCTTCACTTGGCGTCGGCGGCTACTAGTCTACGGCGACTCCGCAGTGGTCATCAACCAAGTCAACAAGTCCGGGACCGCAACAAGGAGAACATGGACGCCTCGCCTAGAAGTCCGCAAGCTCGAGAACAAATTCTATGGTCTCGAGTTCCACCACATCGTTCGCGACGACAACGTTGCGGCGGACGTCCTCTCGAAGCTCGGATCCACCGGCGCCCAAGTACCCGCGGGCGTCTTCGTCCATGAGCTTCACGCGCCATCCCATCCCGGAGCGGCGCCACCGACCCTTGTCCCGGCTAACCAGCCCGAGTGGGCGGGAGGTCATGATGATCGACGTGGTTTGGAGGCAACCCCTTCATCGACTACCTCGGCGAGCGAGAAGGTCCCCTCAGGCAAGAACGCAGGCGAACAACTCGTCGCCGCGCCAAGTCTTACGTCCTCGTCGGCGACAAGCTTTACTGGCGAGGCGCATCTTACGGAGTACTCATGAAATGCGTCCCTCGCGAAGAAGGCAAGGACATCTTGGAGGAGATCCACAAGGGTGTGCGGCAACCACGCGTCCTCCCGCACGGCGGTCGGCAAGGCCTTCCGGCGAGCCTTCTGCGGCCCACGGCCACGGGCGATGCGAAGAACTCGTCCGGACGGTGCCAAGGATGTCGGTTCTTCGCCAACCGACAACACGTCCCGCCTACAAGCTGGTCACCATACCACCAACTTGGCCCTTTGCACTGCGGGGGGCTCGACATGGGATTGGCCCGCCCGCGCCAAGGTTGCGCCGGGAGGATTCAGCCTAGAGTGCGGTGGCTATCGACAAGTTCACCAAGTGGATCGAGGTCAAGCCGGTCACATGTCCCAAGGGCGACGAGTACTCGACTTCCTGGATGAACTCGTACACCATACGGGCTACCCCACCGCATCATCACGGACACGGGGTCCAACTTCAACAACCACCGGTTCGGGAATGCTTTGCGAGAACGGCGGAATCGACGTCGAATTCGTCTCCGTCGCCCATCCACGGGCCAACGGACAAGTCGAGCGCGCCAACGCGGGATGGTGCTCGACGCCCTCGAAGAAGCGGCTACACGACGAGCGCTAACTCAAAAAAGGGGGCAAGTGGATCAAGGAACTACCCAACGCACTACGGGGGCTGCGGACTCAACCATCCAAGCCAACGGGGGCAATCCCCCTTATTTCTGGTCTACGGCTCGAAGCCATCCTCCCTGCCCAGGTGTCATATCGAACTCGCCCGGCGGTGGAGCACTACGGCGAAGGCGTCTCGGAAGACGACGAACGAGTTGATATCGACGACCTCGAAGAAGCTCGGCGTGCGCCCTCGTCCAATCGGCCAAGGTACCTCGAGGGTGTCGAAGCGCTACCACGATCGCAACGTCAAGAAACGCTCCTTCAACGTTGGAGGTCTTGTCCTCCGCCGTATCCCGAGAACACGGAAGGACTTCACAAGCTCGGCTCCCCCACAGGAAGGCCCCTTCCCGTGGCCTAAGGTGGCCAGGGCCGGGGCTCCTACCGCCTCCGAACACTCGAAGGCGAAGAAGTCAACAACTCGTGGAACGTCGACCCGGCTACGTCGATTCTACGCCTAGTACGATTCGACTGCTCACGGAGTTCAAGTCTACCCGGCGCATCAACACCCCTAGCCGCATGCGACCCTCAGGGTCGGCTTCAAGTCTCGGACTATTCTACTCCGAGCCCGGCCCCGTGCGGTACTTACGGACCACGAGGCGCAATGAGCGTCGAAAGGACTCTAGCGGCGGTCTATCAAGAAGACCACACTCTAAGATCCGACCTCACCGCGGCTACCTACGGATGCGCGATCCGGCCTACTGACTACCTGCGGATCACTCAACGTAAGCGGCTACCGCTCCGGTACTACTCGGTATAAAAGGCGACCTCTGGTCCGAGCGACTACTTGTAACTACGGCCACGGCCACCCAGTGTACTTCTTCGGTAATAAAGTTTGATTGTTCATCAACTTCTTTCTTGCCTACTCCCTGCGACGGGACTACTAAGCGAGTACTACTACTCGCACCTACTCCACGATGGGCGCTCCGCACTCCCGAGATCGCGGCTACGAGTACTCATTGATGGAACTTCACATTTCATTGATATATATGAGATAGTTCATTACAACCATTTCCTATACAACCATGGCTATCAAGCTATCTGTGCGAGCTTCTGGAGATTCGACTTGTCGGCTACCTTTCCGCCGATGGGAGCCATCGCTCCGGCAACTACTGCGTGCGCTCTCATCCGGCCGGTTGGCGGCTCCTCCGCGGGCGACTACCTCCACGGGGCCTTCGGGAAGTACGACTTCATGAAGGCCGGCCTGCCCGGGATCGACTTGGCCATGTGCTTCACGTAGGCGGCCGGCGGCTAGGCGCCTCACGAAGTCGATCACCGACGGAGCAATCTTGGGGCCGCCGGGTGCGGCACGGGGGAGCCTCGCGATCGGGAGGCGGCCTCTTCCGGGTCCTTCGGTTGGGCTCGGAGCGCCTCGCGATCTTCGTTCAGCACGCAGAGGATTTGTAGCGATTGACGAGATCCGTCGGATGCAATTCTCAACTCCATGTGCTTCTCGCACTCGAAGGCCGGCTCCTTGTAGTCGAGTTCAAGTACACAGCGGGCTTCTTGCTCCCGGTAGAAGAGATTCTTCATGCGATCTCCGAGCCCTTCGGACGCTCCCTGGTCTTCGGTTACGCAACACGGGAACACAACAACGGGTCGAGCTTGATGACTCCCAACAAGTACCGAACAAGTCAAGACACATACCTATATTCTTGTTGCGGAGGCCTTTGTTCTTCGCACCGGATCGTCGCTCTTCGCCTGCAAGTCCATCACGTCGTTGTGGTACTTGGCGAAGGCGGCGTCAAGCCTCGGCTTGCATGGCGGCCGCGTGCTTCTTCGACTTCATGAGGTGCTCCTCCAAGGCTTGACTCGCGGCACGGTGTCGCCGTACCCCTGCCGGCATGTTGGACTTCTCGCGGGATCGCTCGCGACGTCCTCGCACAAGACAAGCTCAAGTCAAGCGAGTACTCTACGCAAAGGATAGACTACTCGGAAGGCAACGGCTACGTACCTTCATCCATTGTTCGGCTCGCCGCATCGCCTCCGGATGCGCGCCGGCCACGCCCGGCTCGACGAGATCGTCGGCCAACAACTCGATCCGCCACGGCTACTTTCGTAGCCTCCGTCATTGGCGCCGGCGGATAGGCTCGCGTCTTGGATCTCAGGGGCCAGGATCGCCACCTCCGGGGCGGCCCCGCGCCGTGGCGCCCGCCTCCTCCACGGCGGACTTCTCGCCGGCCTCCCCCACGGGCTCGGGGGCTCTCGTTGCGGCCTCGGGGCCTCACGGTGTCAGCTCCACCGCACGGGTACCCCTGCGGGGATGTCACCACCTTCGGCCCTTTGTCACCAAGGGAACACGCGCATCGGTATTCTCGACTACTCTTTTTGGGCTCTACGGCTTCGGGAAGAGTACTCACCTTCGCCTATGCCCGCCTGCGGCGCCGCTTCGGCGGTGGGGGCTCGGTCGCGGCTTGGGCCTGCGGAGCGGGTTCCTCGACGGGTGGCACGGCCTCTTGCACCGCCTCTGCTGCCCGCGGGCTCCTCCCCGTCCCGGCTCAAGTCGGTGGATTTTACGCACAAGTATCCACAAGGTTCATCGGACAACATCGGCTACTACAATGAGTACTACTCACGAAGTGTGGTACTTACAAGTTCGACAGGACGATAGTCACGGCGGAGCACCAAGGATACTTTGGCGATATCCGCCCAGTCCACCCTCGGCGGGCGTCTCTTCTTCCGCCTCTTCGGCTACGCCTCCTCCACGGTGGCGGCGGCGGCGCGGATGTCCTCTGCGCCCCTGCGGCTTCCATCTCTCCAGCGGCGGCGGCCGCGGGCTGCGCTCCCTCTGGGGCGGGGGGCGGCGCTCCCGGTGCGCCGAAGCTCTTCGGCGGTGGGAGCTGGACTCGGAACTTCCGCCCGGTTCCCCCCGCCTATGGGCCACGCGCCCTCATCGCCCTCCTCCACGGGCTCGGCCGCGGCCCTCTCACGCACATGGGGATAACTACTCGTCGGCCGCCGTGCTCGATCATTGGGTACTCGACGTCTCTGCTCAAGATGACTTACCTCAAGAGCGTGGTCTGCGAGACCTTCATCTTCTTGGCTGCCGCTTCTTGGCGGGGTTGCGCGGCTTCTTCGGCGGCGCGGCAAGGCTAGCCTCCGGGCTAGCGGGAGGGTCTTAGACGAGAGGCACATGAGGCAAGCACAGGACGGCTAGAGAAAACCTCGGCCGCGGTGGAAGCGGTCTGCGACGTCTCCTCGTCCTCTTCGTCTTCGGAGGTATCCTCCACGATGACGGGATCGTCGTCCCCGACTACTCGGCGCTCCTTCACCTTCTCCACCGGCGGAATCTCAAGTCGCTCGGTGGTGGGCGCGGCTCGGAGACAAGCCGCTTCACGTCGTCCCGCATCCAAAAGACACACGGGCGTCAGCAACTCTGCTACAAGTGCCTACTACTCGACGAGGCGGGTACGGCTACTTACCTCGTTGGGCGGGCGCGCGGCGGAGAACTCCTCGACGGGGCACGCGTGTACTCGGCATGTCCTTGAAGATCTTCGACAACCTCTCGACGATGTCGTTGTCTTCAATCTCACCCCCGCGTCGCCGACGTGTCGTCGTCGGCGGTGTACTCGAAGCCCATCGTATCCCGGCGGCGGCGGTGGATCCGACGCTTCATGAGCGAAGGCCACATGCTCGGCCCTCGGTCCTGCATCACGCGGGGCCTTGATTCTTCCCGGCAACTCGGGAGGGCTGGATCCCTCTTGCATGGTGGGCTCGTGTTCCACCACTCCTGGTGTTTGGGGTGGCGTCGCTCGGCTTCGGCGGCCCTGCGGATGGTGGTTCGTGGTATAGAACCACCTCGTCTTCCTATCCAGATGTTGGAGTCCACGAGCTTGTACGCCAGTGCGCTCGGCGGCATCTTCTCTCAAGCGGATCCCGACCCCCCTAGACTACCCTAGGGTTGGAGCGGCGGGGGCTGTGGCTTCACGCGGAAGAACTTGCGGAAGAGAGTCCAATGCGGCTTGATCCCCAAGAATGCTTCGCGGAATGGACGAAGACGAAGCGTGGAAGATTCGTTGGGGGTTCAGAGTTGAGGTACTCCGATGCGTGGTACACGAGAAGCCCTTTGAAGAAATCGCTCGGCTGGGAGCGCAAGCCGCGCTCCACGAAGCGCGAGAACATCGGGATCTCGTCTTGCGCCTTCTCCGTTGGATAGGGATCTCCGCGAGCGGATCTCCACATATCGATCTCCTTCTCCCCGATGAACCGGAGTTCAACGGGGTCGGTCGGATCTTCGGTCTTCACCTTCGACCTCTTCCACTCGCGGCTTGGGTCGGCGCGCGGTGGGGCGTGGCGGCGCGCTCCGTGCCGGCGCGGCGGCTCCCGCATGGCTCCTCTTCTTCCCGCCGGCCTTCAACGTCTTCGACGGGGACGGTTTCATTCTCCAGAACGAGGAGTCTTCGCTCGCATCGGCTCCGGGGCTGCCCTCGGCTTTCGGGTGGCGACGCGCTTGGATCTACTACGGCGGCGGCGGCTCGGCCCGGGTGGATTTTCTTCAAGATTCAAGTGGCAAATGATTGCAGCTCACTTGGGTGAAAAACCCTAAGGGTTTCGGCTTGAATTTATAAGCCGAAACGCTTCCGCACGGGCGGCGGATAAGTCCGCGCGTGGGTGGCTCGGCGAGCTACGCGTGACTCTTCGTATTCTGCGAGTCGACGTGCCTCACCTCGGTGGCTCGGCTACCTCTACTCGACTACCTGGGACGCGGCTAGTTTCAAAGAGCATCTCGGGACACATTCTCCAAAGAAGACCCTTCCAATTCGAGAGGAAGTACTCGACTCAGGCTCGGGGAGCTCCGTGCCACGTGTCCCTTGGGTTTTTCTCTCCGAGTTTGCTCGGGATTTTCTCGCCAAGACTTCGGATAGATCCTCGGCGAGGCCGCGGCTCAGAGCTCGAGGGGGCTACTCCACGTGGATTGCGGTTCACCAAATCGCACTTTCTTGGCGGCTCGGCTTCCAGACGAGGCGAGGCATTTTGAAGACCTTCGAAGGCGAGATTTCGGGGGACGCTTGGGACTACGACGCGTGACTATCGTCGGTCGAAATTGTAAGTACCACGTCTTCGTGTACTCGTTGCGGTAGTCGATGATTGCTGACGATCTTCGCGGATGCCAATGCGAGAAAATCCACGGATACGGCCCGAGGTACGGGGAAGAGCCCGTGACGGAGCGGGGAGAGGGCGCGCCGCCGGGTCGAGGAGCCCTCACAGGGCCCAAGCGCGACCGAGCCCGGTGGCACGGCCGTGCGAGGAAGGCGGCCATAGTCGAAGGTGAGGTACCCTTCTTGAAGACGTAGAACTCTGGACGGTAGTCGTAGACGCGATGCGCATGTTCCTTGTTGACGGGCGGGAGGTGACATCCTGCGGGGGTGCCCATGGCGAGGAGTTGACACCGAGAGGCCGGGCTGGATGGAGCCCCCGCGAGCCGTGGGGGGAAGTCGTCGAGAAGTCCGCCGAGGGAGGCGGCTTCCACGTGTCGCGGGTTGCCACAGGTGGCAATCGGAGTCGAATCCAAGACGCGGAGCCCTATCCACTCGGCGCCGATGACGGAGGCTACGTCGAGTGGCCGTCGACGTATTCGCTTGTTGGCCCGACGATCTCGTCGAGCGAGACGCGGTGGCCCGGCCACGGAGGCGATCGGCGGGCGGCCGGTGGATGAAGGTACGTGAAGTCGTAGCCTCCTGAGTAGTCAATCCTTTGCGTTGAGTACTCGTCTTGACTTGATCTTGTCTTGTGCAGGACGTCGCGGAGCGATCCGCCGAAGTCGGAGCTCTGGCACCGCAAGGCTACGGCGACACCGTGCTTTCCGGCGAGGCCACGGGAGGAGCGGCTCGTGGTCGCGGAAGCATGCGGCCGCAATGCGATCGAAGCTCGACGCCGCCTTCGCCAAGTACCACAACGATGTGATGGAGCTGGGACGAAGGGCGACGACTTGGTGCGGAAGAACAAAGGCCTCCGCAACGAGAATAAGGTATGTCCTTTGACTTGTTGGGTACTTGTTGGAAGTCGTCAAGCCTCGACCCGTTGTTGTGTTGTGTTGCGAACTCGAAGGCCGGGTGGAGCGGTGAAAGCCTCGGAGGTCGGCATGAAGAACCTCTTCCTCTCACAAGGGAGACAGAAGCCCGCCGGGTACTTGAGCTCGACTACAAGGAGCTCGCCTTCGAGTGCGAGAAGCATATGGAGGCACACGGATTGCCTGCGACGGAGATCTCGTCAACTACTACAAATCTTTGCGAGAAGTTGAACGAAGATTGCGAGCGTTAGGGCCCGGCTGAAGGACCTTGAAGAAGTACGCCCTCCGTCCCCGAGGCTCACGGTGCCGCACCGGGCGGCCAAGATCGCCCCTCGGCGGATCGACTTGTTGAAGCGCCAAGCCGGGCTGGCCGCCTACGTCCAAGCACATGGCCAAGTCGATCCCGAAGCAAGTGCGCCTTCATAGTCGTACTTCCGAAGGCTCCGGTGGAGGTGGTCGCGGCGGGGTAGCCGCCGGCCCCCGCTCGGATGGCGATGCGCGAGCTCTTTGGGCGAGATGGCTCCCATCGCGGAGCGGGTAGCCGAGAAGGCGAACCTCAGTGGCCCCTGCATAGGTAGCTTAGTAGCCATGGTTGTACAGGAAACAGTTGTAATGAACTATTCGTGTATAAATGAAATGAAGTTGTTCCGGCGGTAGTACTCGTAACCGCGATCTCAGAGTGCGGAGCGCCCATCGTGGAGTAGGTGCGAGTAGTAGTACTCGGCTTTAGTAGTCCCATCGTAGGGAGCAAAACAGTAAACAAGTTGATGAAAAATCAGCTTTATTGCGAAGAAGTACACACAGGTGGCCGGGGCGTAGTTACAAGTAGTCGCCTAGACCGGAGCGCTTACGGCTAAGTGGCGGCGGAAGCGGAGGTAGCGCTCGTGGCCGTGTCCGTAGGTAGCCGTGGAGGTGGATCGCGGATCCGTAGGTAGCCGCGCGGGGGCTGGATCTTGGTGTGGTCTCTTGGTAGACCGGCGCTAGAGTCCTTGACGCTCGTCGCGGCCCGAGTCCGTAGGTAGCCGCACGGGGGCTGGACCTGGAGGAGAGTAGTCGGAGACTTGGAGCCGAGGACTGGGGTCGCTTGCGGCAAGGGGTGTTGATGTGTCGTGTAGACTTGAACCCGGAGTAGTCGTGTAGACTAGGCATAGAAACGGCTTCGGGGATGGTGAGCGTTCCACGGGGATTGTTGACGTCTTCGCCTTCAAGTGTTTGGAGGCGGTAGGAGCCCGGCCGGTCACCTTAGCCACGGTGAAGGGCCTTCCCGAGGAGGGCGAGGCTTGTGGGGTCGCCAGGTGTTACGGATACGGCGGAGGACAAGATCTCCAACGTTGAAGGAGCGTTCATGACGTTGCGATCGGCGCGTCGGATACCCTCCGGGTACCTAGCTGATTGGACGGGCGAGCGCGAGCGGGCTTCTTCGATGATGTCGATATCAACTCGTCTGTGTCTTCCCCGGGAGCGCCTTCGTCGTAGTGTTCCCTTGCCGGTGAGTTCCATATGACGTCGGCGGGGAGGATGGCCTCGGAGCCGTAGACGAGAAGTAGGGGGATTGCCCGTTGGCTTGGATGGTTGGTCACTTTGACCCAGTGCGTTGGGTAGTTCCTTGATCCACTTGCCCCCTTTAGAGTTAGCGGCGTCATGCCGGCAGCCTTGAGGGCGTCGAGCACCATCCCGCTCGACTTGTCCCGGGTGGCCGTGGATGGGCGGCCGAGGCCGTATCGACGTCGATCCCGGCCATTCTCGCGATTACTCCGGGAAATACAGTGGTTGTTGAAGTTGGACCCAGTGCGACGGTGATGCGGTGGGGAGCCATAGCGGTGTACGAGTTCATCCAAGTCGAGTACTCTCGTCGGCCTTGGGGCATGTGAGCGCTTAACCTCGATCCACTTGGTGAACTTGTCGATAGCCACCGGTACCACCGTTGAATCCTCCTAGCGCGGTTAGCGGTGGCCCAATCATGTCGGAGCCCCGAGGCAAGGGCCGGGTCGGCGGTATGGTGACTAGCTTGTAGGCCAGGACATGTTGCGCGGCGGCGGCCCGACATCCTTGGCACCTTCGACGAGTTCTTCGGCATCGCCCGGGCGCGTGGGCCGGTCGCTCGCGGAAGGCTGACGACCGGCGTGCGTGAAGACGCGTGGTTGCACGAGACGCCCTTATGGATCTCCTCTAAGATGTCCTTGCCTTCTTCACGAGGGACGCACTTCATGAGTACTCCCGAGAAGATGCGCCGCTTATGCTTTGTCTAGACGAGGACGTAAGACTTGGCCGGCGGACGAGTTGACCCGGCGCGTTTTGTCGGAGGGGACCTTAACTCCCGAGGTAGTCGATGAAGGATTTGCCTCCGATCCCGTCGATCATCATGACCTCCTGCTTGGTGGTGGATGGGGCGGGACGGTGGTCGGTGGCGCGGCTCACCGGGGATGGATGGCGCGTGAAGCTCATGGACGAAGACGCCGCGGGTACTTGGGCGCGGGTGGATCCAAGCCGAGGGAGGACGTCCGCCGCAACGTTGTTGTCGCGGACGATGTGATGGAACTCGAGACCATAGAACTTGTTCTCGAGCTTGCGGACTAGGCGATGGCGTCCATATTCTCCTTGTTGCGGTCCACGGACTTGTTGACTTGGTTGATGACCAGCACAACGGAGTCGCGCGTAGACTAGTAGCCGCTTGATGCCAAGTGAAGCAGCGAGCGAGCCCGTGCGGGGAGGGCTTCGTGCTCGGCTTCATTGTTTGAGACCTTCCCGGAAGATGCAAGGACGTGCCAGGTTGTTCTTGGATTGGAGAGATCGGGGTACCCTAGCCGCCGCGCCCTCGGAGTTGAGTGAGCCATCAAAGTACATCACCCAATGCTGTGGTCGCCTTTGTGGGAGTAGGTAGGCGGTTCTCCCGCCACTCTTGCCATGAAGTCGACTAGTGCTTGCGACTTGATGGCCGTGCGTGGCTTGAAGTCGATGGTGAGGGTGCGCGAGCTCGACGGCCCACTTGGAGATCGACTTGCGCTACACGGCACCCGAAGGCGTGGAGCACAAGGACGACACGGGAGTAGTACTCGGTTAAGGCTGCGTCACACGTTCCGCCTTTGTATAGAGGTCTCCCTGGACGTACTCGACTAGTACTCTTTCCCTACTCCGACTTGTAACCACCGCCTCCGGGACTATATAAGGCGAGGCGCGGTACTCCAAGATGTCCTTGCCTTCTTCACGAGGGACGCACTTCATGAGTACTCCGAGAAGATGCGCCCGCTTGTAAAGCTTGTCGCCGAACGAGGACGTAAGACTTGGCACGGCGGACAAGTTGTTCGGCCGCGTTCTTGTCGGAGGGGACCTTCGCCTCGGCGAGGTAGTCGATGAAGGGTTGCCTCTAGTCCACGTCGATCATCGGGACCTCGGCTTGGCGCGACCCCGTTCTCCTAGCCTCGAGATAAATGCGGTTCGGCGCCGCCATACACCCGTCGGCTTACGGAGCGTCCTTGATGCTTGTGGGAGCTTTCATCTTTGGTGATGGCGGAGATCTTCTCGGGGTTGGCTTCAATGCCGCGGCCGGGCGATGATGAGCGAGTAGTTTGCAGAAGGTACGGCGAAGACGCACTTGTTTGGGTTGAGCTTCCAACGGTACTCGCGTAGTGAGGCGAAGGTCTCTTCAAGGTCGTCGATGAGGGTGCGGAGTCCCACTGGTTTTGACAACCACGTCATCCACGTAGGCCTCGACGTCCTTGTTGAGTTGCCGTTTGAAGCGAGCCTGGATGGCCGTTGATATGTAGCGCGGCGTTCTTCAACCCGAATGACATGGTCGTGTAGCGAGCGCGCCAAACGGGGTGATGAACGCGGTCTTCTCTGGTCTTCTTCCTTGATTGCGATGCGGTGGTACCGGAGTAGCGATCGAGGAAGCGAGCAAGTCGCGGCCGCCGTGGAGTCGATGACTTGATCAATCGCGGCAACCCGAAGGGGTCCTTGGGGTAGTGTTTGTTGAGGTCGGTGTAGTCGACGCACATCCTCCACTCGTTCGAGTTCTTCTTGCGGACGAGGACGGGGTTGGCGAGCCACTCAGGATGGAAGACTTCTCTCGATGAAGCGGCTGCGAGTAGTTTGGCAAGCTCCTTCTTGATGGCGTCCCGTCTGTCGTCGGCAAAGCGTCGGAGGTGTTGTCGCTTGGGGGTGGCCTTTGGATCGACGTTGAGGCAGTGCTCGATCGGCTCCACGGGCACTCCCGGCATGTCCGTCGGCTTCCACGCGAAGATGTCGCGGTTAGCCCGAAGGAAGGCGATGAGCGCGTCTTCCTATTTGGGGTCGGGGCGGCCCCGATGGTGGTGGTCTTCTTTGGGGTCGCCTGTTCGAGGTCGGCCAGGCTTGACGAAGTACCTCCTCAGGTGGCTGAGGCTTGTTGGCGCTGTCAGACTTCTCTGGGATGTCGAGTTCGCTCATAGCGAGCTTCTTCGACGCAGCGTAGACCTCCATCATTGGGGTGGGTACTTGGTTTGTTGAAGCGATCACCACGGCCTCTGTATCGCAGTCGTGGGAGATCTTCAAGTCCCCCTGGAGGGAGAGCACACCGGCTGGACTTGGCATCTTGAGTACCAAGTAGGTGTAGTGGGGCACCGCCATGAACTTGGCGATGGCCGGTCTGCCGAGGATGGCGTGGTAGGAAGTCTCGAAATCCGCAACCTCGAACTTGATGTATTCGGTGCGGTAGTTATCCCGAGACGCCCGAAGGTAGCGCGGTACCACCGAGCCCGGTGGGATAGCCGTGTTGCACGGGACGATGCCGTAGAAGGGCATCTTGCCCTTGTTGAGCATGGGGGTGACGTCGAGTTTCATCTTCTTCAAGGTCTTGGTGAAAAGGACGTTGAGCCCGCTTCCACCGTCGATGAGCACCTTGTTGAGCTTGGAACCCGCCCTTGTTGGTTTCGGACGAGAGGGAACCGTCCGGCTCGGAGAAGCTAGTCCAGCGCGGTCGCGCGGGAGAAGGTGATGGGTACTCCGACCACGAGAGGGGTCATAACCGTGGCTCGATGGACATCACTTCGCGACGGGTAGCCTTGCTCCCGCCTGGCCGGGGCGGTCCGCCGAAGAGGACGTTGACGGTCTTCTCGGGTTCTGGAAGTCGTCGTTGTCGCCGTCCTTCTTCTTGCCTGTTGATTGTGAGGGTGCGGTGGCTCGGCGTGTCCTTGAGCGCGTGCACAGGTGGTAGCCTTGCTGCGTGGTGTGGTTGCCGTTCGGATGCCACGGGCACTTCTCCTTCGAGCGGGTCCTTGAACCCGCCGGAGTTCTTCTTCGAGTTCCCTTTCGGAGGGCGGGATAGCCGCGACGGTGTTGTACGGCTTGCGCTTGCGGTTGGAACCGAGAAGTTGTTGTTCTTGTTGTTGTTGTTGCGGCCGCCTTGGTTCGTGTTCTTTCTTGCATTGCCGCCACCCGGTTGCACTTGGACTTGGCGCGGATGGCGTCGTACTTGGCGTTGGCCTTGTCCTCTTCGTCCGCCCGGGGGACGTGATCATGTCCTTGAGGTGGGGAATGGACTTGGGGCGGCGACGACCGAAGTCCTCGAAGGTGCGGCGATGGTAGAGGCCGTCTGGAAGAGGTCGATGACCTCCTTGTCGGTGACGTCGACGACGGTAGCGCGCTTGTCGAAAAAGCGGCGCATATACTTGCGGAGGGTCTCGCCTTGTTCTGCTTGATCATGGAGAGGTCCATGCGAGTACCGAACGGCCCATGGCGCCGCGAAGTTGCTTGTAAATTGCTCCTTCGGTGGTCCCACTTGTCGATCGAGTGCTTGTCAAGCGACTCGAGCCATGTGAGTGGTGCTGGTCCGGGCGAGAAGGGGAAGTAGAGGCACTTGGTGTCGGTTGCCGCCGGCGTTCTCGATGGAGAGAGCGTAGCATCGGAGCCTTGGATGGGATCTGCTTCGCGTCATACTTCGTGATCCCCAAAGGCTTGAACTTGTCGGGGAGAAGTAGGTTGCGGAGCCGTGGTGAGAAGGCGGGGAAGCGCGTCGCCCTCGGTGGTCGACTTCTTCCGCCGCGGCTCCTCGATCTTCCGGCGGGCGTCGTACCGCCGGTGTGAGGCGCGGAGGCGTGGGTGTCCGCGCGGCCTCGGCCGGCTGCGGCGCCGCCGCCCCCGGCTCTCCTCTCGGCTCCGTGGTTGGAGGCTGCCGCCGTCGGCCTGCCGCCGCCGTCGGGGTCGTTGCCGCCGCCCGCCGGCGGGGCACGGTGGGGGGCGACTTCTCGGTTGCCTTGCTCTTGTCGTGAAGGTCCGCGGCGGTGGAGCGTCGACGGTTTGGGTCGGTGGGATGTCGCCCCGGGTACGGTTAGGCCGGGGTCGGCGGCGCGACTAGTAGCTTCGTTGTCGCGAGGCTTGGGCGGGGGGAGGTTGGGCGGACTCTCTTGTCGCCCGCATGAAGTAGGCTTCTTCGGCGAGCTTGGCGATGACCTCCCCTGCGCGTATGCCCCCTGAGCCTAGCGTGCGATCGTGGTGATCGACATGAGGCATTGCTCGGGAGTAGTGTGGTCTCTGCTCTCGGCCGCCTCGAGAGCTTCGCAAGGTTGCGGATGGGAAGGTTGTCTCGAGCCGCCGGCGTCGTTCGTTGCGCTTCTGTTGCGCTCGCGTCGGGCGTCCTGTTGGCGTCGGTCTCGTCGCGGGGGCATCGCGGACGACTCGTACGCGGAGATGTCCTCCGGGTACTTGTACGCGGCCGTGCACGAGGTTCCGGGTGTCGCGGCGGCCATGAAGACTTGGCGGTCGGGGGTGCCAAGGGCCGGACTCGGAAGGTGCCACCTCGGTGGGTGTGTTGGAGTCGGCCTGGGCCGGTGGTGTTCCCTCCTGGAACGGTAGCGAGTCGATGTAGGCGACGTAGCGTGAGTCCTCCTTTGTCGATTCGGCGAGGCTTGCGTTACGGCGATGGACGTATCTTCCGGCGGGCGTCGATCTTATAACCGGCCCGGAGGGTGGCCACGACAAGGGAAGCTCGGAGGAGTCATCTTCGGACTCGGGCTCCTCGGGGTCGACCCAAAGTCGAACTCGTAGTTCGGGTTCGAGTAGAACTCGGAGAGGGGGCGGAGTCGAGAGGGCGGTGGGGGACGGCGTCGGAGTCGGGGCGTACTCGGTTACGGGCTCCTTACGGCCGGCGTGGAGTGGGAGCCCCTCGCGCGGGCCGGGGCGGAGGACGCGGGGGCCACGCGCGGAACGGCGGCGTGGTGAAGGGACGCGTCTGCGATGGGCGAGCGGCCCGGCTCACGGGCGATGGCCCACGGCGACATCGGGTTCGAGTTGGAGTCGGACTCGAGCTCGAAGTCGGCATGATGGTTGAAGAGCGAAATTTCGCCAGAACTTGCGGCGAGTTCGCTGTGACGACTTCGGGGAAGCGTCACGAGGGCTGTCCTCGGGTTGGGGGCATGGTCGGGCGGCGGCGGAAGGAGCCGCGCCATCGGCGGTGCGGACCCGGGCGCGAAGACGAAGGTGTCGCCGCGGTTGAAGGCGACGGTTGGCTTGATGTGGACGGAAGCCGTCGAGTTCGCCATGTGATCTCGAGCGAGAGCCCCTACGGCGCGCCGGTGTCGGTGTTTTAGACCGGCAACCTACTACGGGGAGTACCCGAAGTAGATGATTGTGACTCGCGAGATCGGTAACTCGAAGGAAGAGACACGTGGCACACAATTTAGACGAGGTTCGGGCGCGAGGTGCGTAATACCCTACGTCGCATGTCTTTGCGTGGCTACGGATTGATAGGGCACGATTACGGGATGGTGCAATGGTGCGCGTGAGTTGTATAAGAAGAGATTTGGATGATGGAGATCGGTCCCTGCCTCGCCTTATATAGTCGGGAGGCGGGGTTACAAGTCGGAGTAGGGGAAGGAGTACTAGCCGAGTACGTCTAGGAGACCTCTATACGGAGCGGAACGTGTACGAGTCCCTAGCAAGAGTACTACTCTGCATTGTCCTTGTGCTCCACGCCTTCGGGTGCGGGTGTAGCGCAAGCCGGTAGTCCCGAGAGGCCCACGGAGTAGTCGGTCCGGTACCCACCGATGTAGTGGGCCCGGGGGAGGTCCATACGACGGGGGGCCTGTTGGGTTGGAGGCGAGAGAGAAGGGCCGTATCCTCGCGGCGTAGGCTATCTCGACTTGCGCGCTCCTTCCGCTAGGCCGCCTACGCCCTGTTCGAACCATTGCTCGAGGTTGAAGTAGGAAACGAACTTAGCGCGTGTGAGTTGTTTTTATTTTTGCGAAAAAATGGGACCATTTTTTGGGGGGGGGGGGGGGGAGTGCCCCCCCCGCGATACCCGAGGGTAACTTGGGTTTCGGGGAAAGCCGAGTTGCCCTTTTTATTAGACTTGGAGCATTTACATAGTTGTTACCAAGCGGGGGCGTTGGCCATGTGATTTTACAACAAAAAATGCTTGGGAAACCTAGCTAGGGGTAGAAGCGACGTAGCTGTTGGATGTTCCAAGCGTTGGTGAGGCCTTCACCGTCCTCGTTGGCCAACTTGTATGTGCCGGGCTTGAGTACCTTCACCACGACGTAGGGTCCTTCCCATGGGGGCGATAGCTTATGGCGCCCTCGGTTGTCTTGGCGCAGCCTTAGGACCAAATCCCCTTCACTGAAGTCCCGTCGACGTATCTTGCGTGCTTGGTAGCGTCTTAGGGGCGTGATACCTTGCGGAATGCATTAAGGCTACGAGGCGTGCCTCGTCCGGTCCCGGCGAGTCCTCGCGGGCTCGGCGGGTTAGCATCCTCGTCATAGCCTCGAACCCCGGGCGACCGTATTCTAGGTCCGTGGGGAGGACGGCCTCCGCGCCATGGACTAAGAAAAACGGGGTGAACCGGTGGCTCGCTCGGGGGTGGTCCTTAGGCTCCACACAAGCGGCGGGTAGTTCTTGGAGCCATTTTCGCCCGCATTTGTTGAGCTGGTCGAAAATGCGGGCTTAAGGCCTGTAGGATCATTCCGTTGGCACGCTCTACTTGACCGTTGGTGCGTGGGTGTGCCACGGCCCGCCCAATCCACGCGAATGTGGAATTTGTCGCGAGAACTCCAAAAACTTCTGCCCGTGACCCGGGACCCGTTGTACGTGATGATGGAGTTTGGCACTCCAAAGCGGTAGACGATGTCGGTGAAGAATGTTACCGCACCTTTGCTCGCCCTTAGATTCGTGATGGGGCGCACCTCCACCCACTTGGAGAACTTGTCGATCGCGACCGGCAAGTGGGTGAAGCCCCCGGCGCCTTCCGCGGGGGCCCGACGATGTCCGGCCCCCACACGGCGAATGGCCATGTCACGGGGATGGTTTGCGGGGCATGGGCGGGCAAGTTGGACTTGCGGGCGTAGAGCGGCACCCTTCGCGGTGCGCACGATCTCGGCGGCGTACCGCAACGCGCGGTAGGCCGGTAAAAGCCACGGCGGAACGCGTTGCCAACGAGGGTGCGGGGCGCGGCGTGGTGGCCACGGATCCCCGCATGAATGTCCCGTGGGAGCTCGCGCCCCTCGGGAATGGGCACGCACCGCGTAGGATGCGGGAGGCGGCGCGCTTGTACGGCTCGCTGTCGATGAGGGCAAAAGACTTGGCCATGCGCGTGCGCCCCGGCCGCGGCCCGGTCCGCGGGGAGTTCCCCTCGAGCGATCGGGCGATGTATTTTTCGCGCCGGTCCTCTTGAGCGAGGAGCCGGCTCGATGTCCATCGCGTCGGCCTCGTGGGAGCCGTACCCCTCGAGGAGGGAGAGCACGTACGCCTCGTTCGAGGGGTCCTCGTCCATGGGTTCGCACCCGCCGGATTCGAGGGAGCCCCCGAGGGTCCGTCGTGACTCGAGGGGTAGGGCTCGAAGACGACCGAGGGTTGAGCGACGTCGCGGGCGAAAACGTTCGGGGGGGACGGTGATCCGCCGGGATGCAATCTTGGCGAGCTCGTCCGCTTCCTCGTTGTAGCGGCGAGGCACATGGTTGAGCTCGATGCCGTAGAACTTGTCCTCGAGGGCTCGCACGGCTTTGCAGTAGGCCTCCATCTTGTCGTCGTGGCAGCTTGCGTTCTTCATGACCTGATCGATCACGAGCTGCGAGTCCCCGCGCACATCGAGGCGCTTGACGCCTAACTCAATGGCGATTTTGAGGCCACGAGAGGAGGGCCTCGTATTCGGCCATATTGTTGGACGCGGGGAAGTGGAGGCGCCTTGCGTAGCGCATGTGCTCCCCTAGGGGTGACACGAAGAGCAGGCCGCGCCCGCCCTGTTTTCATCACTAAGCCGTCGAAGAACGAGAGTCCGGCACTCCGCTTGGATGCGCGGCGGCGGTAGGCCGTGTATCCGTCCACTCAGCGACGAAATCAGCCAAAATTTGGGATTTGACAGCCTTGCGCGGGGCGTAGGCGAGCGTCTCGCCCATCAGTTCTACGGACCACTTGGCGATCCTTCCCGCGGCGTCGGGGTTGCGGATGATCTCTCCCAGTGGGAAGGAGGAAACCACGCGTGACGGGGGTGGGCCTCGAAGTAGTGGCGGAGCTTGCGCCGCGCAAGGACTACCGCGTACGGCAACTTACGGACACCGGGGGTAGCGCGTCTTTGTGTCCGACGGGACCTCGGCCGATGTAGTAGACCGGCCGCCGTACGAGGCAAGGCGTGCCCTTCCTCCGTGCGCTCCACGACGATCACGGCGCCGACCACCGGGTGGTTGCGGCCACGTAGAGCTTCGGGGGTTCGCCATCTTGCGGCGGCGTGAGGATCGGGGCGTGCGTTAGAGATGCCTTCGGCTTGTCGAGCGCATCACGGGCCTCGGTGGTCCGGAGAAGCGCTCGTGCTTCTTAAGCGAGGGCGGTAGAGGGGCGAGGTCCTCTCTCCGAGCCGCGAGATGAAGCGGCTCAAGGCGGCGAGGCACCCCGGCACCTTCGCACCCCTTTGAGGTCCGGATCGGACCCATTCGTTCGAGGGCCGCAACCTTTTCGGGGGTTGGCCTCGATTCCCCGTCGGGAGACAATGTATCCCGGGAGCATGCCTCGCGGCACTCCGAAGACACATTTTTCGGGGTTTAACTTGACCCCATTGGCCGTGGCACCGAACGCGACGCCAAGGTCGCCAACCGGGTCGTCCGCCTTCCTGGTCTTTACGACGATGTCGTCTACGTACGCTTCGGCCGTCCGTCCGATGTGATCCCCAAAAACGTGCTTGCATGCAACGGCGATATGTTGCGCCGCGTTTACGAGGCCAAATGGCATCGTGACGTAGCGAACGTCCCGAACGACGTGATGAACGAAGTCGCGAGCGGTCGGACTCCTTCATTTTTATTTGGTGGTACCGGAGTAAGCATCAAGGAAGCAAAGCAATTCACACCTAGCCGTTGAATCGACGATTTGATCAATGCGTGGCAAAGGAAAAGGAACTTTAGGACATGCTTTATTAAGACTAGTGTAGTCTATACACATCCGCCACTTCCCATTCTTTTTCCTTACAAGCACGGGGTTTGCTAGCCACGTTGGGTGGAACACCTCCTTGATGAATCCGGCCTCGAGAAGCTTCCGCGGCTCCGCTCCGAGTGCCCGTCGCCGCTCCTCGTCGAAGCGGCGCGGCCCGTTCTTTGCACGGCGCGGGCGTTTGGCGAGGATGTCAAGGGAGTGCTCGGCGACTTCCCTCGGGATGCACGGCATATCCAACGGGCTCCACGCGAAGATGTCGGCGTTGGCGCGGAGGAAGTCGACGAGCACCACTTCCTATTTGGGGTCGAGGGTGGAGCCGACCCTCAACGCCTTGCCCTCGGGGGCGAAGGGTCGAGGGGGACCCCCTTGGTGCGTTCCGCGGCCTCGAAGGTGCCGGCGTGCTTGGCGGCGGAGTCGAGGTCTTCGTTGACCATCTTCTCCAACGTGTTCACCAGCGCTTCATCCAGCGCCAGTGCCTCTGCGTGCTCCACGCACTCGACGTCGCAGTCGAACGCGTGCTCGATGGATGAGCCGACGGTGATGACGCCGTTTGGTCCCGGCATCTTCATCTTCAAGTAAGTGTAATTGGGAACCGCCATGAATTTGGCGTAACAGGATCGCCCAAGTATAGCGTGGTAGGCCCCCTTGAACCCTACCACCTCGAAGGTGAGGATCTCCTTGCGGAAGTTCTTCGGGGTGCCAAACCAAGGCGGCGGTCGATCCGCCAAGGGGCCGGACACCGCTTGCCGGCGCGATGCCGTGGAACGGCTTCATGCCGGGCCGCGGCACTCGGTCCAACCCGATCCCCATGAGGCGCAACGTATGCGCGTAGAGGATGTTGAGGCTGCCGCCTCCGTCCATGAGGACCTTCGAGAACCGGGCGTTCCCGATGATGGGATCGACCACCGGCGGGTGCGGCCGGGTTGGGACGCGGTTCGGGTGGTCCCTGCGGGCCGAAGGTGATGGCGTCCTCCGACCAATTGAGGAAGGACGGAGGCGCCCTCTCCGCGGCGAGGACCTCGTGCCGCTCCTTCTTGCGCGGTGGGTCGACATGTCGACGGTTGGCCCCCCCCCCAAAGATGAGGAACACATTTTCCACGGCGGGGAAGCCGCCCGCGTCGCCATCGCCTCCGTCTTTCTTGGCCTCTGCGCCTCCTTCGCGGCGGCACGGCCATAGAATTTCTTGAGCATATCGCACTTGCTCGAGGGTGTGGTTCACCGGGGTCTTGTGATATGGACATGGCTTCTTCAGGCATGTCGTCGAACACCCCCGGGCCTCGAGGGGCCGGTCGAGGGCCCCGTTGAGCCGGGTCAACAGCAAGGGCCTCGGCATTGCCGCCGTCGCGCCCCTGCTCGCGCGCCTCGCGGCACGGCTTCTTCCCCTTCTTGCCCCGCTTGTCGTTGCGGTGGGGCTCCTTGGACTTGCTGCCCTCCGCGGGCGCGTCCTCCGAGCGCTTGCCCTTCTTGCCGTCGAAGATCGCCCCCACGGCCTCTTCTCCAAAGGCGAAGCTGGTGGCGATGTCGAACAGCTCGTTGGAGTCCGCAGGCGGGCTGCGTCCCAGCTCCCGCACGAGGTCCCGGCACGTGGTGCCCTCGAGGAAGGCATGCACGATCTCGGACTGCGCCACGCTGGGGAGCTCCGTGCGGCGCTTGGAGAAGCGCCGCATGAAGTCCCGCGGCGACTCGCCGGGCCTCGCGTGTAGGAGCGCGAGGTCCCGGGGAATTCCCGGGGCGCACGTACGTGCCCGGAAGTTGCCCACGAACGTGTGGACCGGATCGTCCCGGTTGTGGATTTGGCTAGCGGGCAAGTGCTCGAGCCATGTCGGGCCGCGTCGCCGAGATGCGGGGGCAAGTTGCGGATGATGACCTCGTCGGCGGTGGCCCCGCCCACCGACAAGCCAAGCGGTAGTCGTTAAGCCACACGCGGGGGTCCGTCTCCCCGTTGTACTTGACGATGGTCGAGGGTTGGCGAAAGCGGCGGGGGGAACGCCGCGCGCGCGGATCTCCCGGCCCGAACACACGGGTGCACGGGGGGCTCCGGCGTCGGGGAGCGGTCCTCGCCGCTGTCGTAGCGTCCACCCCGTCGAGGGTGGTAGCCCCTTGCTGCTCGTGCGTCCGCCCTGCTCGTGCGCCTGGCGTTGATGACATTGCGGGCGTCGCCATCCAGCGCCCTGCGTGCGTCAAGGAGCCGCTCCTTGGCCGGCGTGCGTCCTTGGTCGGCGGGTCGCCCCGCTGGTCCCCCTGCGTGCACCGAGGGTTCGCCTCCCGGTGCAGCTTCGTCGTCCCGCGCATCCCCCCGCCGGCGGATGCGCGAGGCCGAGCTCTCGGCCTGCTGGACGGCCGCTTGCTCGATGAGAGTTTGCACCTCGCGGTGCAGGTCTCGAGCCTCGGGGGTCGAGGGTGCCGGCATGGCCCGCAGCAGCGTCGCGGCGGCGATGAGTTTTTGGCTCGCCCGCGGGGGCGCGTCCGCGTTGTCGATGTTGGGGACGGTGTTGATGCGGTCGCGGACCTGTCGGCCCAGCTCCCGCGCGCGTTCGCCGCGTGCGGAGGCTTCCCCTGCCATTGAGGCGCGGGAGCGGCCCGCACCGTCCGGTATTCCTCCGCCAGCTTGGCCTCGAGCTCGCGGGCTTGGGCTAGGCGCGCGCGTCGGCGTCGGCCCCGGCGAGAGCGCTTGGCCCCCGCGGCCGGCGCGCGTGGCGATCCCTGGGGCAGGGGTGATCTCCCCGTCTCTCGGCGCCCACCGCGCCAGCGGCATTGGCCGGGTCGTTGGTGATGACGGCGTAGCACTCCCGCGCGGTGTCGTAGCTCCCGTGTCCGGAGTCGTCGGAGCAGCCGAACCAGTAGTCCGTAGCGTCGAGGAAACGCCTGAACATGACCGGGTCCGGCACGCCGGAGAAGTCCCATTCTGCATAGTCGTGGCGGTTGGCGGGCGGCAACGCGTCAAGGGAGCCCAGAGACGACTCGTCAGCCACTGAGGCACCGGGATCCCTGGCGACGAGGACGTGGCGGCCAGGCGGAACCCTGCGCATCGTGGTGCTGACGTTATTGTTGTAGGCCGACGTGGCACCACGCAACCCAATGGGGATGCGCGGTCCGGAGACCGCGCGTTGTCCCGCGGAGCGGTGGCGGTCGTCGTGGCGGAGGGCGCGCCGTGTTGAGAGGCGCGCGCGCTCGGCCGCCGTCGCTCCGACCGCGCCCGGCGCGAACGTAGCCCGCAGCGGCGGCGGCGTCGCGGCGTCGACGGACCCGCGGCATCCGTGCTCGCGGGCGTCCGCGCCGTGGTGGCGCGTGCGGCGGGGGCCGAGCCGACCCGGCTCGGCGCCGCGCGTGGAGTTCCTCACGGTTGGTGAGGCGCATGAGATAGCCGTTCCCCGTGGCCCGAAAGTTCGGGTCCCCGAAGCGAATTTCGAACCCGCCGGGGGAGGGGGGTCCGAGCTACCCATGCGTAGCGTGTACCACGGTACTCGGTGCGGATCACCATGGAGGGAGTTGACGGAATGACCTTAGGCGCTCGGATTGCCCCACGGTGGGCGCCAACCGTCGGTGCGGAATATGGTCCCGACACTAACCGTAGAAAGCGCCGAGGTCTATCCCTCAATGGACGATGCTAAGTAACAAGTGACACGAGTTTTTATCCGGTTCCCGCCGAGGGGGCCGTACGTCCGACAGAGGCGTGCTCGAGGCACTATATTACTTAGCACCGGGGGTGCTCGTAGTGGGGCCGCGACAAGCAAGGCGGGAGAGGAAGCGTGGCTTCCAAGTCCCCGGAGGAGTGGCTAAAGATATTGTGGGAGAATTGGAGAATGAGTACGTGGTGTGCGGTGTGTTCTGTCTCGTATGCTTCGGATCCGTCCCCCTGCGGGCGGGGGTTCGCCCCCCTTTTATAGTTCAAGGGTGAGGCGGATTACGTGCGCACCGCGCTATCTAGCTACGTGGGGAAGCACGACGTGCTATGCTGTAGAGTGGGCGGCCGTCCGGACGATCCTTGCAGCGATCTGGCCATGATGGCCTACCTTGTACCCGAACAGTGGCGGTTCGAGGGTAGAAGGGCGGCGGACGGTGGCGATGTCCTCGATGGGCTCGAGGGAGGTGCGACGTTGGCACGTACGGGGCACGGGGAGTAGGTAAGACGGCGTCCCTTCCCGACGCGCTTCACGGTCTTTGGGGTTGTTGCTACGGCGCCGGCGTGCGCCCCGCACGCGCGGGGACGGCGGCCAAGCTGTTACAGTGGCGGGGATGGTGTTCCACCGGCCTAGCGCCTCCACCTAACCCCCGTAGGATCACAAGAAAGTGAATCGAGGGTGCGGCCGGCCCCCCTTCGAGGGCTCGGCGCGTTAGCCGTACTGGGGCGGGCGCGCGGCGTCACGGGACTGACACCGGCCGCGCTGCACAGTCCCTCCCCACAGTGATGGGGATGGGCTCCTCCCTCGGGGAGTTGGTGCGGCGGCACCGGGGCGCGAGCCCCGGCGCATGATGGCACCGTCCCACCGGTGTCGGGCGTTAAATGCCCGTGTACGGGGGCCGGCGCATGCATGAGGGGCGTCCTCGAGCGAAGCGGACTCCGATCGAGGGCGAGGCGGACCCTCGAGCGAGGCGGAGTCCGCTCGAGGGGGAGCGGACCCTCGATCGGGGCGGTACCCTCGCTCGAGGGGAGCGCACCCCCTCGAACGGGACGGAGCCCGCTCGAGGGAGGCATGCATCCTCGAGCGGGGCGAAGCCTGCTCGAGGGGATCTTCGAGAGGGTTGTCTTGGTGGGCCATTGAGGTCCTTTGCAGCGTGGGCCGTACCCTGCATGGTTAGGCACCTGCATGGTTAGGCTAAGCGTGTTTTGCTTTGTTGCAGGTTTTAAGTGGGGATTTCCCGGTTGTTTAAGGGGACCCCTAGGGCTGTCCCCGACACTACATAAACACAACACTTCCAAATGCATGCACATAGATGAACTCGTTATATGATTAGTGTGCCTAGTGGCGGGTTAGTTCCACAATCAAATCCAAACCAAAGTGTAATAAACATGCTAGGTGTACCAAAATACACCGTCAACGGATATCGTCATGGAGCTTGGTCGCCAATAGGTCGGCACCCTTGCTCCAAGTGGTGAGATCGCCCACCGCCGTGGTGACCTTGATCCGGTTCGCAGCCTTCATCTCCTTGAGAAGAAAATCCAATTTCTCCTCCACCGTTGCCATTTGATAGGTTAGGGTTGGGGGCTTGGTTTTCTTTGGTGGCCGAAGTTTGACTTGGGTGATGGCTTGGGCTAGTGGTGGGGAAGCCGGTGGAACCTGTGGCAGCGACGGAGGTGGTGGTGGTGGTGTGCCCGGGTTGGCGGCGGCGGAGGTGGTGGGGGAATTTGGGGGAGGGTAGATTTCTAGGGGAGGCACCGGGTCGACGACTCTAATACCGGATGTAACGGTCCTCTACTACGGCGGCAAGCACACCGGCGAGCATTGGATAGATGCACGGTGCGCACGACGGCGGCGACGACGGTGAGGGGAGGAAGGAGCACAATGAGGATATGTTTAGGTTTTTGATATATTGTTCGATGGGTTCTTCCGGCTCCTTAGCCGGACTTAAGGTTACAGCAATGGGCCGTTGGGCCGAATGGTACACGGGCTTGGCCCATCAAGGCATGCAGCCCGGAAGGCACAACATGTCCACTATCGGTTCGTTACACCGACGCCGGCAACCCGGTGACCCCCCTCCCCGGCAGCTCGCCCAACGCCGGCGACCCGGGAGGAGGGCTCACCCACACCCATGGAGCCTGTTGTGTGCTGCAGGGGGTGTTTTGAAAAAAATGTTGAGATTAGAGGGGGTGGCGGGCGGTTTTCTCTCCCACCTCTCTCGTGCTCCATCGGATCTAGATCGAGCTTCGTGATCACGTTTGCATAGTTTGCACAGGTGGGTTGGTTTCTACAAGTTTGTAGTTCATTTTTTCATTTGAAGGCAATATATCAATTTTTTGAGCCCCAAATTGTTTCAGCTCAAAGGAAGATTCTCATGGCCAGGGCAGTTTCAGTAGTGCTGAAGCCTTCTCTGCACCGTCGATGCTGGAACTCAAAGATGCGTTGCCAGGGAGGCCGAAGCAGTGTCATCCTGCTGTGGTTGCAGTCTCGCGTACTGCTCCAAGGGGGAGATATGCGAGGTAAACTCCTAGCCTCTTGTTTTCTGTTTCGATGGATCTCGCAGTTTCTGCACTTTTATTTTAATCACGCTGTACCTGATTTTACAAGCTTCATTTATCGGTGAAGTAAAATATGCAGCTTTCTGCTCATTCGTTTGTGTTGTGATGAGCCCAATGTGCTCACCCTGTTTCCGACTTAACAAGTATCTGTTGAGACCCAGCAATCCAGCATCCATGGATGACAACTTTGGGCACCAGTTTAATCCAAAGTTCCAAATCTGGATTTAAAGAGAAAAAAAAACCATAATTTCCAAACTCCAGTGCTATGCCTTGTAGTGAAAGAATTTAGCAAATGCCTTGTCAGTAACGTATCACATAAAAGAAGCACGGAACTACGGATGACAATTGTGTTGGAAATACACTATGCCTTGTAGTGAAAGAATTTAGCAAATGCCTTGTCAGTATGTCAGCAACATATCGCATAAAAGAAGCACAGAAGACAATTGTGTTGGAAATACGCCCTAGAGCTAACTGGATTTGATCCTCTAGTGGGCTCAGATGGATTTGATCTATTATGGTGTAAAAGTCCTAATGGGCCACAAATGTTGTAAAGCCCATTAGCGTTGGAAGGGGTACACCATATATTAGTCCCGTATTGCTAATGGACGATGGTGTGGGGGTTTTCCTCCCAATAAATATGGACCACACCCCGAAAAGGCACGACTTTTTCAAGTAGCAGCCGCGCCGCCAACGCTCTCTCCTCGTCGCACTCGCGGACCTAGCAGATCGGTGTGCATCGCTTCCTCCTCCGTACGTGTGGATACCTTGGAGGTGCTCGCATCCGGAGCACTTGGATCGGACGAGCCGCACGTGCAAGTTAAGAAGGACGTGAGCAACAACACCGCTCGCTACCCTCGACGCGTTCGTCTACATCGAGATGGTTCCGCCGCATCCGCGCGTCTAGTGGTAATTCCATGATCTCCGACGGCAGCAGTTCCTGTTTTGCGGGGAAAATTTTGTTTTGCGCTAGCGTAGCCACCCTGTTTCCCTACAGTGGTACCAGAGCCGTAGCTGCTAAGTTTTAGATTCGGGATGTGTGCATATGGAGATATGCAGATGTAGATCAAAGTTTTGATCGGCTTCGTGTTCTTGTCGTGATGGTTGTGTAACGAATTACTCCTACCGGTCGGAATTCCGCCATCAGAGTTAAGTGATACACGTAAACCCAGTCACAACGAGAAGGAGATCAATTGGATTGATCGAATCGAAGCTAGGTCAAGTGCCGGGTGCATGGGATGCGTGGCGGCGGTAGATTGGATCTGCTACCGGCCCGGGAAACCAGAAAATATGTTGTTCGGTAAAACAGTCATAACTTTTCGTGGTTAACTCGGATGAAGACGTTTTCTATACGAAAATTGATGTACATAAAATTTTACACATGTGATAAATCAGCTTTGCTGGTCTCGGTGAAATTAGTTTTGCCAAATTCCGCTTGCAAGATGGGTTTTCGGGCGTTTTAAGTTTGGACGTCGGAATTGCGATAATCTGTTTTGCGAGGTTTTGTGATCGGTATGGCCTATATGTGTATGTGATGCATGTGTGTAATTTATTGGTGACCTGTGTGTCATGCGTATGACAATACGGCTGGAGCCATATGTATTGTCAAAATTAATGTAATGGTATGTGTACCAATTTGTGATGATCTAATGTGCTATTGTGTAACTTTTGTTACTAGCGATAGTTATTGGAGGACTCATCACATGGAGGATGGCACACACGGATCATGGAGATGGAGATCAACATGATGTACATGTCAATGGAGATGGAGATCACCATGTGACAATAGGCCATACCGTGTTACAACCGTGTGAATGTCGTTCTTCTTGTTCTACTTTTACATGCGACAATGTTATTTTCTTGCGTGTGATGTTACGAGTAGAACAACCCCTTTGGAATTTTAAGTTAACATGCCCTCCCAACACTTGCCACCGTCCCACGTCTCGTACAATTAGTGGTGGGTCTATGAAATTAGAGTGCTACTAGTTTTCCTTGACCGGACGGGTTTGTATCGGATACTTACACGCATAAGTGTTGGTTTGCTTATCAAAGTCATCTTAACGATTAAGGACTTTGGGGCATAAAGGTTGTGAGCCTAGACATAGACAACCCAACAATAGGAGTCATATGTGATATGATTAGCAAAGAGTTGCTTACCGATCTACCTTGTTTACTAGCGGTGACGCAAAAGCTCACTAGTAGACTTGTTAGTTGTGGATTTTGAATCACTAAGTATCAATGTGGGGATATTGATTTTAGTGGGAGTAAATTCTTTTATTTTACTCGTCATGGATATATTATCTTAGTGTTTTGCATTTATTATTCCGTTGTAGATTAAAGACACCTAGCAACACCACATCGTTTACCTTGCATTTGGTCCTTGAGAAGGACAAGTTGTCCGGAACAAACTTTACGAGTTGGATTCGTAATCGAGAATTGTTCTCAAAGCCGAGAAAAGGGAAGGAGTTCTAGGCACCCCTTTACCAATAGATGATAACGTTAAGAAAAGCACGGGCAATAGTCATGTGATGGCGATCCAAAACAAGCCGATCTTTAAAAGAAAGGGCAATTCTTGGAAGAAGAAAGGTAAGCCAAGGATAAGATCCCAATGCCAAACCGGCGCGCCCTAGGCTAGTCCAGTTGCCAAGGTTGAATGTTTTCATTGTAAGGAAAATCGGTTCTTCGGAAAAGAAATTGTAAGTTGTACTTAGCTTCTATGAAAAGCAAGGGAAGTAAGGGTACTTCCACTTAAGGTACACTAAATGTTTATGTTACGGATATTTTCCTCGCCGATTCTTATACTAATTCGTGGGTATTTGATACCGGATCGTTGCTCATATTTGCAACTCGATGCAAGGAATGATAAGAAGTAGAAGTGTGGAACGAGGAGAAGTTGATTTCGCGTAGGCAATAATGCAAGAGTTCTTTGCATTGAGCGTCGGAACGATGCAACTACACCTCCCGTCGGGATTTATATCGGAAATTAATAATTGTTATTTTGTTCCTAGTTTGAGTCGAAACATTTTATCCCCTTCATGTTTGATGAAGGATGGTTATTCATTTGCGAGTGAAAACAATGGTTGTGTGATCTCTAAGGATAATATGTTTGTGGCTTGTGCATCCATTGTGAATGACTTATTTGTTTTAAATCTTGATGATTCACCTATCTGTAACATAAGTGCTAAAAGGTCTCGACCTAATGATTTAAGTCCTACCTACACATGGCATTGTCGTTTGGGTCACATCGATTGAAAAGCGCATGAAGAAGCTCCATAACGATGGACTTTTAACTTCGTTTGATTTTGAATCCTACAAGACATGTGAAGCTTGTTTGCTAGGCAAGATGACCAAGATGCCTTTCTCTCGGTTTTCCCGAGAGAGCCTCGGACTCTACTGGAACTCATACATACGGATGTGTGCGGACCAATGAGTACGACGACTAGAGGTGGATACCAATACTTCATAACGTTTAATGATGATTTAAGTAGATATGGTTATGTCTATTTAATGAAGCACAAGTCCGAAACTTTTGAAAAGTTCAAATAATTTCGAGTGAAGTAGAAAATCAACGTGGTAAGAAAATCAAGACCTTGCGATCGATCGTGGAGGTGAGTATTTGAGCCATGAGTTTAGCGATCATCTAAAGAGTCGCGGAATTGTTCCACAACTTACGCCACCCGGAACACCTCAAAGAAACGGTGTATCCGAGCGACGTAATCGAACCTTGTTAGACATGGTCCGATCAATGATGAGCCGATCGGACCTACCATTATCATTTTGGGGTTATGATCTAGAAACTGCAGGTTTCACTTTAAATAGGGTACCTTCTAAGTCCGTATTCAAGACACCATATGAGATGTGGACTGGTAAGACTCCCGGTTTGTCTTTTACGAAAATTTGGGGTTGTGAGGTTTATGTGAAGAAACTTCAATCGGATAAATTAACACCTAAATCGGACAAGTGCATATTCATGGGATATCCAAAGGAAATCTTGGGATATTATTTCTACAAGCGTCGGTCGAAGGCAAAGTGTTTGTCGCTCGGAACGGTGTTTTCTTAGAGAAAGAGTTTTCTTAAAAGAGAAAAATGTAGACGAAGGTGTATCTTGAAGAAGTTCAAGATGAGCCGCTTGGGCAAGATTTCACAAGTGATGCTAATGTAGCCGAACGAGTTGAGATGCCCGTGGCAAGAGAATCACCACCACAACCATGAAGGTCTAAAAGGGCACGTCGCGCAACCGATAAGACCAATCTCATGATCGCGGGAGAGCGCGACATATTGTTGTTAGACAATGATGAACCTATGGCATATGCGGAAGCAATGATGGACCCGTATTCCGAGAAATGGCAAAGTGCCATGAGTTCCAAAATAGATTCCATGGATGACAATCAAGTTTGGAACTTGGTTGACCCGCCGAGATGGTGTTCAACCCATAGAGTGCAAATGGATCTATAAGAAGAAGAGGGACATGGATGGAAATGTTCACATCCATAAAGCTCGACTTGTTGCAAAAGGTTTTCGACAAGTTCAAGGAGTTGACAACGACAAGACATTCTCACCCGTAGTGATGCTTAAATCTATTCGGACCATTCTAGCTATAGCCGCATATTTCGATTATGAGATATGGCGGATGGATGTCAAAACAACTTTCCTAAATGGAAATCCGACCGAGGATATGTATATGACACAACCCGAGGGATTTGTTGATCCAACCAATGTTGGAAAGGTGTGCAAACTTCAAAAATCCATTTATGGATTGGAGCAAGCATCTCGGAGTTGGAACCTCTGCTTTGATGAAGTGGTCAAAGGGTTTGGCTTCATTCAGAGTGAAGAAGAGCCTTGTGTTTACAAGAAGGCAAGTGGGAGCTCGTAGTAATTCTAATCTTATATGTGGATGACATATTACGATTGGAAATGACATTCCTATGCTTGAGGCCGCTAAGATCTCATTGAAAAATAGTTTTTCAATGAAGGACTTAGGTGAGGCGGCATACATTTTGGGCATCGGAATCTATAGAGATAGATTAAAAGGGCTTATAGGATTAAGCCAATACACTTACATTGATAAAGTGTTGAAAAGGTTCAACATGGAAGAGGCGAAGAAAGGGTTCTTGCCTATGTCACATGGCATACATCTTAGCAAGACTCGGTGTCCTTCGACAACCGATGAGCGGGAACACATGAGTAGAACATCGTATGCTTCGGCCATCGGATCTATTATGTATGCAATGATATGTACACGTCCATATATTTCGTATGCACACGGTGTTACAAGCGGATACCAATATGATCCAGGTGAGGGTCACCGGACGGCGGTTAAAAATGTTTTTAAGTACTTAAGAAGGACAAAAGGCATGTTCCTAGTCTATGGTGGTGAGGAGGAGCTCATTGTAACGGGTTACACCGATGCTAGTTTCCAAACTGACCAAGATGATTCAAAGTCGCAATCAGGATACGTATTTACGATAAACGGTGGAGCCGTGAGCTGGAAGAGTTCCAAGCGAGGAGACGATGGGTCGATTCTACAACGAAGCCGAGTACATCGCGGCTTCGGAAGCTGCAAAGGAGGGTGTTTGGATAAGGAAGTTCCTTTCTGAACTTGGTGTGTTTCCGAGTGTCTCTAGCCCATTGGATCTTTATTGTGACAACAATGGGGCTATTGCGCAAGCAAAGGAGCCAAGGAACCACCAAAAGAATAAACATGTACTACGGAAATTTCATCTGATACGAGAGATCGTTAGATGAGGTGATACCAAGATATGCAAAGTACACATGGATTTGAATGTTGCGGATCCTTTGACAAAACCCCTTCCACGGCCTAAGCATGAGGCACACATGAGAGCTATGGGTATTAGATATATTCTAGATTAGCTCAAGTGCAAGTGGAAAAATGTTAGAAATATTGTTAACACCAAAATTTGGTACGGGAAGGAGTCCGATTTGTGGGCCCGACTTGGTGAAAAAATCCGTCCGGGAGAAGGAAAGTTTTCTCCGGAAAGATTCGGCAAAAAGGCTCGCGGTCGGCAGTTTGCTTCCGTTCGGCAAGGAAGCCGTTTACGCCGATTTTGCGGGATTGCGTGATGACGTGGCCCGAGCGGAAGGGACGAATGAATGGATAAGCAATCGCACTTAGAGATAAATTAGGTATCAAATATTGTGCTCGTAGTCCATTCGGGGTCATGCCATGACGGGGGTATAAATATAGACCTTGGATGTATGTAATTGTATTCAAAACATTCTCATAACAAACCGGCTTTACGCTAAACCCTTGAGTCCTTTGTCGTGTCATCGAGTTCTTCGAGGGGGTTCATCGATCCGTCGACCTCCGTAAGTATCGACAACCTTGTATCATGTCTAGTATCATGCGGTTGATTTAGATTGTGATGCAAGTAGTCTTGTTACCATGCTTAGTATCATGCAGTAGATTTAAGCTTGGTTCAAGAGGGTTTCTAGTTAGGTCATGAGACATGCGGTGGGCTAAGATCTAGCTTGGAGCTAGTTATCGGCTCTATTGGATTTTGGCAAGATCCAATAGATTCATTAAGTTACCCTATGTTGCTTTGAGTTTTTACTTTATGTTTAAATTCATGTAACACTCTTTTGCCCAATTTAGATTGATTTGGATCGGCTTTATTCTTGTTTCGTGATCTTTACATCGTACGTTCACATCTCACTTCAAAAGGCACGTGGATCACGTGTTTCTCAAATAGCCAAAACCGAACCAATCTAGGTTGTTACATGTTGCGGGTTCAATCTTGTTAATTTTGCGTAAATCTTGACGGAACCGGGCATCATGCGGTAGATGCGAGGTTTTTGGGTTGTCTTGAAGCTAATCATCCGGTGGATTAGATCTTTAATTCAATCTAATAGGTTTGCCATCCTTGGCAATATTTGTTCCTTCTTCATGGACCCTGATTCGGCTGTTCAGCTGTATTCGGTTATGCTTTCACGAGTGAAACGTGTTTACAAGTTACGTTTCAAACATTGTATGCTTTTAGCTTTTCATATTTAGACTGTATCATGCGGTGGATGGATCTATTTGTGGTTAGTGGTGTGATTTTCAAACAAGTTGTATCATGCGGTGGATAAACTTGTTTGGCTTCATGCTTGACGGGTTTTAATGTATCTAGACATGCGGTAGACTAGTGCTTTGGACCTATGCATGCTTGTTTATTACATATTTATGATCATGCTTTTACTTTATTTATTATTGTTATTTATCCTCGAGGATCGGTCATGGCTTTGTGCACGTGCAGTTTTATCTAAATAAAGATCGATCTTTCGTCACGCTTACATCATCCGTTCGACTATGTTCTGTTTTATACTTTGAAGCTCCCGAATGGTTTCTAGTTTGCTGGCAGATAGCTTCTTGTAGCTATATGTCATCTCACATGGCTTTTCTAGCCGTAAATATGGAACTGTCGGTACCACCCGCAAGTTTGAAGCTTTCGAATTTAACTACTTTGTCTTTTGTTAATTTTCGGGAAAAATTGATCGGCACGTCTTGGAATCTTTTCGCGTGTGAAGCTAGCTTGTTTGGCTTGCCGTGTGCTTGACGTAGGGTGCAGATTTTGCGTCAACAAATATGTCTTATAAGGAATCATAGAGATGATTATATTTCATTTATATCCATGTCACTTGGTTCTTTTATTGAATATCCATGAACGGCGATTTGTATTTGATTGGCAATTATGTGAATTGTTTGTGAAACTCTTTTACTTGTATTGTTATTCAAAAGTTGTCCCTAGTATGAGTTAATGACTAGCACATGAATTAGTTGATGACTATGTTTCACAAGTCATGAACATGGAGATGTATAACTAATAATGTGGGCACATGTATGACATGGGCTTGGACCGACCCAATTTGAGACTTTGTTGTCCGTTTACACAACGTATACGCTATGTCCTTAGACTTGAGATTGTCGCATGTACTCAAGATGTGAGTTGACCTACTTAGGGGCCATCAATTGCTACTCCGTAATCGGGTAGTCATAAAGATGGCTTTCGGGTTTGTCAGGAAGCATGCTGTGAGGCATGGTCAATCAAGATAGAATTTGCCCCTCTACTTGAGAGAGATATCTCTGGGCCCCTCGAGTGATCGGATCAAGAAATGCATGGCCGTGCTGGGTTAAGGGTTAACCCCCTTTTGATGATCCGAATCACAGTGTCGAGAAAGAGAGGTCAGCTTGGAGCTAGACCAAATATTGTGAGGCAAAGGGAATAGCATGTATGAAATGTTGTGATG
This sequence comes from Cenchrus americanus, assembly GCA_947561735.1. Taxonomy (NCBI): domain Eukaryota; kingdom Viridiplantae; phylum Streptophyta; class Magnoliopsida; order Poales; family Poaceae; genus Cenchrus; species Cenchrus americanus. The sequence goes on along the minus strand of OX387242.1, from coordinate 36,043,054 downwards.
GTTTGTCTGATAAGATCTTTACATATGCATAGGAGTTGACACGTCTTGCTAGAGGCTGCTATCAACTATTGATCGAGTAATGTACTCGGGTCAAGTCTATGTGTACGTGAACCTATAGGGTCACACACTTAAGGGGTTGGAAGCCGAATGAGGATAAATATACTTGCATAGTTGACTCTAGTGCAAGTGGGAGATCGTTGGAAATATGCCCTAGAGCCAACCGGATTTGATCCACTAGTGGGCTCAAATGGATTTGATCCACTAGTGGGCTCAAATGGATTTGATCAATTATGGTGTAAAAGTCCTAATGGGCCATGAATGTTGTAAAGCCCATTAGCGTTGGAAGGGGTACACCATATATTAGTCCCGCATTGCTAATAGACGATGGTGTGGGGGGTTTTCCTCCCAATAAATATGGACCACACCCCTCCCGAAAAGGCATGACTTTTTGAAGTAGCGGCCGCGCTGCCAACGCTATCTCCTCGTCGCACTCGCGGACCTAGCGTCCGGTGTGCGTCGCTTCCTCCTCCGTACGTGTGGATACCTTGGAGGTGCCGCATCCGGAGCACTTGGATCGGACGAGCCACACGTGCAAGTCAAGAAGGACGTGAGTAACCGCACCGCTCGCTACCCTCGACGCGTTCATCTACATCGAGACGGTTCCGCTGCATCCGCGCATCTAGTGGTAATCCCGTGATCTCTAACAACAGCTAGCCTCGTTTTGCGGGGAAATTTTTGTTTTGCGCCGGCGTAGCCACCCCGTATCCCTTCAAATTGACCAATTCATCTTTATCACGGTGATATATGGTACTTATTTTACTCGTTTGGTTGTACATACGGGACTAAATCTAGTTGGGCTTCCAAGGAAAGAAGTACCCCTGAAGGTTACAACAGGGAGGAACATGCTTGGCGGTTTGAGCCCCCTTTCCCGGAAGAGATGAGTGGAAGCAGTATCACAGATGCATATCTAGATGCTTTTGAAGCTCCTAGTGTAGGGTAATGGGAACGCTACTCTAGCAACATAACCGCATACACCCAAGATACTTGCAAGTAGAAGATCATAGATCATTACCACTAGACGCGCGGCGGCGCAAGCGAAGAAGTCGCGCGTCGATGCGAGAGGAAGTAGTCGATCACGTCCCACAAACCGAGCTCCTCCCTGCCGAATCCCGGCGGCCGATCGGCGAAGCGATCTCAACAAAGCACCTCCACGGAGTCCACAAGTACGGGGATGGAAGGCCAGGTGTCGGTGTGCTAGCACCGCACACACGGCAAGGGCGGTAGTCGAGAGGGAGGGTCGGCTAGGGTGGTGGCGCAATTGATCAGCCCATACCCCCTAGCCCCTCCTTCATATATATAAGGCGTACTAATGGGTTTCTATCTCATAGGCCCATTAGTAACCCTAATCCCTCTTGGATCAATATCCTCTTGGGCCTATAAACCATAGTATGATGATGGGCTCTTGGGCATATCACCAACAATCTCCCACTTGCACTAGAGACAATCATATAGGCAAGCATTCCAAACCCCTTAAGTGTGTGACCTGTTAGGTTCATGTGTAGATGGTCGTGAATGGAAACCATTTCCGAATCACAAGTCAATAGCGGCACCTAGGAGGGCATAGTGACTCACAAATACACATAAAGATTATATCGGCCGAACCTTAGATATACCCATACACCGATCCCTTTTCCACACGATACCAGTCAAGCTCAAAGCGAGATGCGTGCCAGCTTTGTGATAGCTCGACCATTCTCTCGATCTAATAGTGGATTGTATTCATAACTAACCTTTAGTCATTATGATTAACTCTTTAATCATCTTGGAACAGACCATGCACTTTCCAATCCAACTATCTCGAGGGGCCCGAGATATCTCTCCCGTTATTTAGGAGGGGAAAATTCCATCTTGATCCGCTCACATCCCATTCCATGTTTCATGACACACCGTAAGCTACTTTTGTAACTACCCGATTACGGAGTAGCGTTTAGTAGCCCCAAGATGCACCATTACACACGGTGAGAAAATATGGAGATCTCGAGGTCTAAGGATGCGATAGGTATAGCACTCAAGAACAACCGATGGCACATAGAAAATAACAATCCCAACATTATCTTGGAATGGGTCAATCCAACATCGTGTTCACAAACATGTGTCCACATCATTAATATGATGCCTCCATATCCATTATCCGAGAAATATGATCATCAATTAATGCATGTGCTAGTCTCAATGTCATCGTTATCCCACATAACGACATAAACTAGGGAAAACTTAGAATCATATCAATGTCAATAAAGAGTTTCACGAACAAGTCACGTACTTGATAATAAATGTAAAAGATAATCATCCATGGAACAAATAACAATTATTCATTATTACATAAACATATTCATCACGTAAAATCTCCCACACACACTAGAATCACTGATGTAAGTATCTAATACCCATAGATCTCATGTGTGCCTCATGCTTTGGTTGTGGGAGAAGCTTTGCCAATGGATCGGCAACATTTGAATCCATGTGCACCTTGCAAACCTTCACGTCACCTCTCTCAACAAAGTTACGGATGAGGTGATACATCCGCAGTATAGTTGTTCTAGACTTATTAGTTGTTCTGGGCTCCTTTGCTAGTGCAACGGCACCACTATTATCACAATAGAGGTCCACTGGACTGGACGCACTAGGAACAACACCCAAGTCAGAAACAAACTTTTCGAGCCAAAAAGCTTCTTTTGCAGCTTCGGAAGCTGCAATATACTCGGCCCTCGTCGTCGAATCAACCACCGTATCTTGCTTGGAACTCTTCCACTCACCGCCCGACCATTGAGGCAGAAAACAAAACCGGATTGCGATTTGGAGTCATTTTTGTCTGTTTGAAAACTAGCATCAGTGTAACCCTTTACAACGAGCTCATCTTCACCTCCAAATATTAGGAACATATTCTTAGTTCTTCTAAAGTACTAAGAATACTCTTTACAATAGTCCAGTGAGCTTCACCGAAGTTTCACTGATACCTGCTCGTAACACTTAGAGCAAAGGAAACATCTGGGCGCGTGCAAAACATGGCATACATGATCGACCCTATGGCTGAAGCATAAGGAATCGTACCCATCCTCTTTCGCTCATCAGGTGTCGTAGCACACTGACTCTTGCTTAGAGTAATGCCATGTGACATTGGCAAGAAACCTTTCTTGGAATCTTGCATATTGAACCGATTCAATATCTTGTCAATGTACGTGTCTTGGCATAATCCAATTATCCTTTTTGATCTATCTCTATAGATCCTAATACCTAGAATGTAAGCCTCCTCTCCTAAATCCTTCATCGAAAAACTCCTTTTTAATGAGGTTTTAACGGCTTTGAGCATTGTAATATCATTTCCGATCAATAATATGTCATCCACATATAGGACCAGAAACACAAGTGCACTCCCACTAGCCTTTTTGTAAACGCAAGGCTCATCTTCATTCTTGATGAAGCCAAACCCTTTGACTACTTCATCAAAACGAATATTCCAACTCTGAGATGCTTGCTTCAATCCATAGATGGACCTCTGAAGCTTACATATTTTCCCGGCATTTTTAGGATCGACAAAACCTTCAGGCTGTGTCATGTACACATCCTCACTTAGATGTCCATTAAGGAAGACAAGCTTTTGACATCCATTTGCCATATCTCATAGTCATAATATGGGGCAATTGCTAGGAGAATCCGAACAACCGTAGCATTGCGACGGGCGAAAAGGTTTCTTCATAGTCAACACCTTGAATTTGTCGGAAACCTTTCGCCACCAATCGTGCCTTATAGATGTGAACATTTCCATCCACGTGTAATTTTTTCTTAAAAATTCACTTGCGATCGACGGGTCTTATACCGTCAATTTGATCGACCAAGTTCCAAACTTGATTATCATTGTTGATAGATAAAAGACGTATCCACCTAAGATCCGCAAGCGTACGGACCTACATCGTCACACCTGTTTTTCCGAAGAAAATCAGATGCATCTCATATGTGTGCCAGGATCACAATTTCACACATATGATAGACTCATGAGTGTAATATCACAAAATAATGCTCAAATCGTACAGAAAAAGGTTTATTAACTTTTATTACACTCACGAGTATAGACACGAAGGTCTTTACACGAACAACGATATCTATGAAGACGTGACCCCATCTTCATCTTCCACAGGCTTCTGACTGGTTGATCGCATCCTCAAAACTCCTCGTAGTCGATGAAGTACTCCACTCCGGGATTCTTCTCTCGAACAGCGTAAGAAAGGATGAGTACACTTATGGTTGGTACTCAGTAAGGCCACAAAAATAACCAGAAATCAATATTAATCCATCTTTAAGTTCATTAATCATGTGAGGGTCCAGGCCACTCTTGACTGTGAGCACGGCTGATCGATCAGTTTTACACTCTGCGAGAGGTTGCACACTTTCACCACAGCTTGCGTAAAAGTCCCGAAGAACTTTGAACCCAACCATGAATGTGCCGATCATGCACAATACCACACTTCCGAGGTGTGATTGCATAGGGACGCTATGAAGCCTTTACAAAAATATGCAAAAGCACCAACAACCCACGACGATTCTGACTCGGGGTGGACCATAACCCTCCCTAGTGGTCGCACCGTAGCAAAGGCCGCTACCCCAAAAGAACCGGGCTATACCCCCCGCAACCCGAGCCCCCCGTGTTCCTTTCGGATAAGGTCACCAAGACAATCGCACACCTAATTAATTGGCTAAGCCGAGCCATGTGGACTGTGGTTGCACTGTTTTCCGGGTGGTTCTCCATGTTCCGATTAATTTATAGTATTCTTGATTAAAGCATAGGTAGAAGGGTGGTTAGGGTCACTTGCCTTTCTCCAACGATAAGGTACTTTCCTTAACTTTAAATCTCTCGCACTTGTTCTTCCTCGAACGGCGCGTTGTCTATGATCATGCAAGAAAACATACAATAAATAAAACGATTGTACGGTGCATCCCAAAAGTATTTCTTACTTTCGGAGATTATCCTCCTTTGAGAGTTTCTATCTAGATGGTTAAGAGGCATCTTCTGAATTGCTCTAATGATATCAATCATTCAAGTGTCTTTATCGAGCACTCAATAGAGGTGGTCATCTCTCATCTTGTCTTCTATGGGCTCTTTATCATCTTGTCCACGATTCATCCTAGACAAATGATCGGCCACAACATTCTCCACCCCCTTCTTATCATGAATTTCAACATCGAAATCTTGAAGAAGAAGGATCCAACGAATCAATCGTGGTTTAGCATCATTCTTATCCAAGAGATACTTGATGGCCACGTGATCGGTGTAAACAATGACCTTCGAGTTCACGATGTGAGATCCGGATTTTTCGAAGGCGAATACCACCGCTAGCAACTCCTTTTTCGTAGTGGCATAATTCAATTGTGCCTCATTAAGAGTTTTGCTAGCGTAGTAAACGGCGTGAACCCGGCCTTCCTTTCTTTGACCCAAAACCGCGCCTACAGCGTAGTCACTTGCATCACACATGATCTAGAAAGGTTGGCTCCAATCCGGAGGTTGAATAATGGGAGCACTTACCAACGCACTTTTCAAGGTCCGGAATGCCGCTAGGCACTTCTCATCAAAGTCAAAGGCCACAAACTTTTGAAGGAGATGAGTTAAAGGCTTAGTGATCTTTGAGAAGTCCTTAATAAATCTTCTATAAAATCCGGCATGACCTAGAAAGCTCCTCAAGGATTTAACATCCGTCGAAGGTGGGAGTTGCTCAACCGTCTCTACCTTAGCCTTGCCCACTTCAATGCCTCTCTCGGATATAACATGTCCGAGCACTATTCCTTGCTTAACCATGAAGTGGAACTTTTCCCAATTCAACACCAAGTCTACCTCCGCACACCTCGTGAGGACCTTATCCAAGTTTTCCAAGCAATCCATGAATGTCTTTCCGTAAACGGAAAAATCATCCATGGACACCTCAACAATTTCTTCGATGAATTCCGAGAACACGGCCATCATGCAACGTTGAAAAGAGGCCGGAGCATTGCATAAACCGAAGGGCATCCTTCTATATGCAAACATTCTATAAGGACATGTAAACGTTGTTTTGTGTTGATCATCCGGGTGAATGGGAATTTGCATGAACCCCGAGTACCCATCAAGAAAGCAAAAATAAGTGTGGTTTGCTAATCTCTCGAGCATCTCGTCAATGAACGGTAGGGGGAAGTGATCTTTCTTCGTTGCTTTGTTTAGCTTTCGATAATCGATACACATCCGCCACCCGGTCACGGTTCTTTGCGGTATCAACTCATTCTTCTCATTCTTCACCACGGTTAAACCTCCTTTCTTTGGTACACAATGTACCGGGCTCACCCATTCGCTATGCGGAACCGGGTAGATGATTCCGGCATCAAGTAACTTGATGACCTCTTTCTTCACTACCTCTCGCATGGCATGAGTTAGCCTCCTTTGGTGGTCCACTACAGGCTTACATTGGTCTTCCATTGGTAAACAATGAGTGCAAAAGGCTGGGCTAAGACCTTTGAGATCATTGATTGAATATCCAATCACCTTCTTATGTTTTTTCAATAAAATCAGCAACTTCTCATTTTCTTCGGGACTCAACTCGTCGCTCACAATGACTGGATAAGTCTTGTCTGGGCCCAAAAATGTATACTTTAATCCTCTGGGCAAAGGTTTAAGGTCTACCTCGGGCACTTGTGGCTCCTCGGGTTTAATCTCTCCTATGTCTTCGAATTTTTCTTCCTCCACGCTTCCATCTTGTGGTTCTAAGCCTTTTGTTGCTTATTCTAGCTCTTCATCTTATTGATCATTAATTTGATTTTCCATCGCTCTTTGTAGTGGGTTTCTAAGGGTTTCAACAAAACAAAGGCTATCTACCTCCTCTACTTCGTCTTCACGAGGAAAGGGTGTAGGGTGTTTAGAAACGCGAAGAAAATTATATGTGCATTTATTTCCATTAAGGTTAATTGTTACTTTGCTTTTCCGACATCCAACACGGCATCAACCAACTTAAGAAAGGGCCTACCTAGGATTATGTGATCATGATTACTATGGTAAGCATCAATAACAAAGAAATCGGTTGTTATACATTTTCCAGAGATTTTTACATTCATGTTGCAAGCAATACCTAGAGGTCTAATAGTTCTACCATCTCCCATAATTAATTTCGTTGATGTTGGAGCTAAGTCTAGGTTGTGGTCTTGAACTTTATCGTAAATTTTGGAAGTTGATAGGACACTTACTTGGGCTCCGATGTCGCATAAAGCTTTGCATTGAACTCGTTGATCTCGCAACTCAATTGTGGTGTCGTCTTCTCTTCTTCGGATCCTATCGCGTAAACTTCGGCGAGGCGAGCGTATGGTGATCCTTCGGGCTTGATCCCCATGATTCTTTTCACCTCGTCTATGTGTTCCGGATCCACTTCATCATCTCCAAAGAGCTTTTGAAATATCTTACTGGTGGTTTCAAGGTCGTATGAATCTTCCGCTTTCTTTTCCGGTGGGAAATCCACTTCCAATGCTCTTGCCGTCCCCTTTTGGTTAGGGAACGGACTTTTCTTGTCGAATACTTCTCCGTAATCAATAGGAACCCAATACATTGGTTTGAACTCCCTTAGTGGCTTCGCGCTTGACATGCTTCTCTTGTTTGTCTCATTTGGTACGGCGAAGTCAACGCTCGGGGTAGTTTTTGACTTGATGTGTTCTTGTTCAAGCTTTTCCGGGATTGGCTCCTCTTTTGTCACTTCCGGGTTGCCTCTTTAGAAAATTCAGCACACTCTTTCATCCTTGAATTATGTTCCGGCTCTCCCGCAAGTCTTGTTTCCCAATCTCTTCGCATGACAGCCGCTTTACTATTTTTTTGTAGAAGTTGGGCGGCTTCCGTGAGTGTTTTCTCCATGAGATCCCCACCCGCACACATTTGGACATGTTGCATGCAACTAGGGGTTAGGGATAAGAAAAATTTATGCAAGAGTACGTCACCGGAGAAGCCGAGTCGTGGTCCTTGTTCAATCAACTCATTAAACCTATTCCAAGCTTGGTCTATCCCTTCCTCTTCTCCTTGCGTGAAAGTGATCACTTGCCTCCTTAGATGTTGAACCTTGCTAATTGGAAAGAACTTCTCGCAAAACTTCTTTGTCAACTTGTTCCAATTGCCTTCAACTTCAAAGGACGCAAACGAGTACCATGTCTTTGCTTCACCGGCAAGTGAGTAGGGAAAGAGATTCCATTTGAACCATTCATTGGGAACTCCTTGACGCACCTGTTGCATAGCGTCGTGAAATGCCTTATGTGTCTATATGGGTTCTCTGAAACCATCCCTTCAAACGGGTTTGCCGCCACCATCTCGATGATCTTGGATTTCATCTCATACTTGGTCGCTTCAAGCTTCGAATCCGACTCTTGTACTTTTATGTCTTCACATTGAGGGCTAGCGTAATCCCTTAGTAATTTCTTCAGTTCTTCCATGGGTTGATTGACGAACGCCATCTAGACAACAAGATAAAAAAACAAAAACAAAAACACACAAAGTGGTTTTATAGGTAATATGTGTTAGATATTAGCAAACAAAAGATAAACTAAATATAAAACCAAGTTAGATGCAAACCAAACGATGTAAACTAGCTTGCTCCCCAGCAACGGCGCCAGAAAAAGGGGCTTGTTGACGGATAAAAGACGTATCCACCTACGATCCGCAAGTGTACGGACCTACACCTTTTTCACCATGGGATTCCCAAGGTTCTTGTAAATCCGCAGAGCAAGGGGATTACAAGCGTTTGATCTACCTCTACTCACTAACTACTCAAACCCTAACTATGATTAAACTAGAAAACGACTAAACTACACTAGAGAGAACGATTAAGCTATCAAGATAGGAGACACTCATCCATGGGTCTACGATACTAGAACATGCAATCGCTTTAAACATGAAAACCAATCTAATCTATCGGGGGTTGTGATCCCGGTTTCGCCCTCCCTCCCGTACTTTCACTACGCGGAGGTATTCGTGACTAGACCTATGATGGACACGACATATTGAATGGGTCCAAGGGAGCATTAGAGCTCTACTCCCTTTACGACATGGTAGCTAACCTTAAGCAATAAAGCATATTCAACACATGATGATAGATAGATAATCCGACAAAGTACGATTACATCTCAAGATTGATTATAACCCATGGATGAATAAGGAGATTACCCCATCAAGGTGCTATACATAGCACCGTTGATCATGGTCACCCTTCCGACGGTGTCTTCCTTCTCCACTTTTGGGTGCTTCCTTCAAGGTGGCCAATCCCCCTCCGGAGATCTCCCTCCTCTCTCTCTAGCTTGTGGATGGCCTCCTGGTGCGAATGGCTCTCTCCTCTGCGAATGGCGGCGCCTCCAGGGTTTTAGGGTTGAAGATCCTTCGGGTGCAAGGAAAGGGGGGCCGAATCGACCTCACGAAGTGGGGTGGGCCGGCCGGCTCGGGCCGACCGGCCCGGGGCCCATTTCGGCCGGTTCGGTCGCCCCTTCGCTCCCGTGGGTCCTCGGGTGATTATGCACTTTGCCCCTTCCACGTGCATGATTTTGACGATGTCATCCTCGCGTCCAAGATGGAGGTTTTCCGCACATGAAGTTCGGTCTTTTACGCTTCAATCCCCGGGGGTGTTCCTACGTAGCACTTCGATCCTTGCCACCATTGGAAGTGATTTCATCAAGCTCATGAACACGAACAAGACTCCGTAAATGTTGCTTTGAACTTGTTGTGAATCCATCCTTTATGTCCATGTTTTCCTACATAAACACAACACTTCCAAATGCATGCACATAGATGAACTTGTTATATGATTAGTGTGCCTAGTGGCGGGTTAGTTCCATAAACAAATTCAAACCAAAGTGTAATGAACATGTTTGGTGTACCAAAATACACCGTCAACAATCATGCATGGATTTTAACTCGGATTCCATGGCTTCAAGCCATTTTTCGGAGTCGGTCTCATCATTGCTTCGTCTAGGTCAAGGGCTCATCATTTTCCATCAATAATACGTGGCGCTCCTCCGTAATGAGGAGGTTGAGCTTGTCGGTAGCGCGACGTGCCCTTATAGACCTACGTGGGGCCGGTGACTCAACTACGGGTTGTGCAACATATTGCACATCCCGTGGATCTTCGTTGGTACCGAAACAATTTCGGGCGTTTCCTGAATTTCTTCAAGTTGCACCTTGCTCCCACTAAATCCTTTTGAGAGAAACTCCTTTTTCTAAGAAAATACCATTGCGAGCGACAAACACTTTGCCTTCTCGCCTTATTGTAAAAATAATATCTTTTGGTTTCCCTAGGATATCCCACAAAGAAGCAATTGTGCGATTTTGGAGTGAGCTTATCCGACATCAAACGTTTGACATCGGCCTCACATCCCCAAACTTTGAGAAAATATAATCCGGGATGCTTCCCGGTCCATATCTCATATGGTGTCTTCTCGACAGACTTACTCGAACCCTATTCATTGTGAACGCAATAGTTTCAAGAGCATAAGCCCAAAATGACAATGGAAGATCAGCTTGGGTCATCATGGACCTAACCATGTCCAACAAGGTTAGGTCCATGATGGCAGAGTCCAATCTTTATGATAGAATTGTCATTTCTCAATGCAATGATGAAGACATACAAACCATCAAACGAGAAACTAGCGAGAGGGAGATCCCAAGTATACTTGTTTCAAGAAATATCACCAGGATGTGGTCCGGTTTGGGAACCGTCTTGTGGTCCTCGTTGATCCGGAAATTAAGAAGATCATCCTAGATGAGGCTCACAAGTCCAAATTCTCTATTCATCCCGGCAGTACCATGATGTACCAAGATTTGAAACGAGAATTTTCGGTGGTCCAATATGATGGTGGATATAGCCAAGTATGTAGCCGAGTGCGATACTTGCCACCGGATGAAAGCAAGCCATTTGAAATCGGCGGGTGTACTCCAACCCCCGTCGATACCCATGTGGAAGTGGGATGATTATAGTATGGATTTCATTGTGGGTTTACCCCTAACGGCTAGAAAGAAAAATTCTATTTGGGTAATCGTAGACCGACTCACCAAGACCGCTCACTTCATTGTCGTGCATACCACTTATTCGGGACAAAGCAATATGCGAGTTGTACATGGACCACATAGTTCGTTTGCATGGAATTCCGAAGACTATAGTCTCGACGGAGGAACTCGTTTTTAGCTCGTTTACGGGAGCAATTGCATGAATGCTTAAGAACCAAGCTAATTCGTAGTTCCGATTATCATCCGTACCGATGGTCAGACGGAAAGAATAAATCAGATTTTGGAAGATATGCTACAAGCAAGCATCTTGCACTTTGACAAGAGTTGGGACAAGCGTTTGTCTTTGGCAGAATTCTCTTACAACAATAGTTACCAAGCCAGTTTAATGATGGCACCATTAGATGCTCTTTATGGACGAAGATGCCGCACTCTGTTGAATTGGTCAGAAACCGGAGAAAGGACACTCTTTGGTCCGGACTTAGTTAAAGATGCCGAAGAAAGAGTGCAAGTGATAAGAGAGAATTTGAAGATGGCTCGGATCGGACAAAAGAGTTACCATGACAAGGGAACCGCACTTGGACACTTTGATGTGGGAGATTACGTGTATTTGAAGGTGTCCCCCACCAAAGGTGTGCAAAGGTTCGGTGTCAAAGGAAAGTTAGCTCCGCGTTACATTGGACCCTATGAAGTTATAGAAGTATGTGGGCCGGTGGCTTATCGTATCCAGTTGCCAGAACGGTTTTCCGCGAGTCCACAACGTGTTTCATGTAACTCGGTTAAAGAAGGGAATGAGCGTGCCGGGAGAATGAAGTCATTACAGAAGCTAATGCTTGGATTGAGCCGGATTTTTCGCTCATCGAGCACCCGTTGAGAGTACTAGACCAAAAAGAGCGAAAGACCCGAAGACAAACCGTATGAATGTACAAGATCCAATGGAGTCATCACACGGAAGAAGAAGCAACTTGGGAGACAGAGGACTATCTCAACACTAAGTATCGGGGCTTCCCGCAATCTCGAAACCGTGATTCCTTCTCCCCATCTTTTCGTTATCAAATCGAATCTCGGGACGAGATTCCGTTTAAGGGGGGTACGCTGTGACGCCCCAGGTTTTTAATTAACCCTAACAGCCGGACAAAGCAGCTAACAGTGGTCAAATCATGGTCAACCTGGGTCCTCACCCCGAAAAACTCACTAACCTACTCTAGTGACCCCCTTTGACTAGCAAACACACTTGTGGGGCCAACCCATGGTCAAGGACTTGGTCAAACCCCTTTCACCCCTAGTGTCCATAGGTGTTAGCCAGAACTTTTGCCGCGTTCTCCAAAATTCACCTAAACACTTAAAATTCTACCTTTATGAAAGCTGTCCATCTTGTTGGGGGACACAACTTTCATGTAGATTGCCATTTCAAATTTTGAGTGGAAAAGCTTGAAAAGTTAGTTCCAAGGGCAGGAGCTACTGTGCAGACAAGCAGGCTGACATGCAAAGTTGGCAGCTGTGTAATTCAAAATCTGTGGGGAAAAACCCCCTATAGCCTTTTTGGAAATTGTGGAGGGTAACTAGATCTCTAACTTTCATGCTCAAAGCTTGGTCGAGTTTTATTCAAAAATTTGGAGAAATTCGAATTCAAAATCAGTGCCAGCAACACAGTTAAGGCCGGGCGCCAGCACGCCGCGACGTCGCGCGCGCCCGCGCGCGCCGCGCGTCGCCGGCCGGCACCGGCCGAACCTCGGCGGCCGGGCCCCCACGCACCTTCCTAACGCTCCCTTTGCCCGAGGCGTGTGCCTGCCCGAGGTCCACGCGCCCCGACGCTCGCCCCGCCCCTAGGCGCCTCGAGCCGCGCCGGCCACGCGCGCCGTACCGCGCCGTGCGCGCGCGGACCCCGTCCGTCCGTGGCGCCGGCCGTACGCACGCCGGCCGAGCCGCCGTAGCACGGAGATGCCTCCCCGCCGTCATCCGTCGTCACCCGGGCTCGCTGGTATTTAAAGCCGCCCTGTGCTTCCCTCGCCCCCACGCCATCCTGAGCCACCGCCGCGCCGCGCCATTGCCACCGCCGCCGCCGGTGAAGTCCATCCCCCGCTCGCGCTCAACGCTGTGCAAACGCTCCTAAGCCTTCCCTAGACCACACTCAAGCCTCTCGAGCCGCGCGTTGCGCCGCACCGCCGCGGGCCTCGCCGGAACCCGTGAGACCGCGGGTGCGCCGTCGCGGTCCCGATGCCGTCGCTGTGCGGAGCTCGCCTCGCCCCCGCCACCGCCACCAATCGGCTAGGGGTGAGCCTAATCGCACCCCGTGCCACATGTTGCCCCGGTCCGGCCCCACATCACCGCCGGCGAACTCCCCCACCGCCGCAGGGGCATATTTGTGAAGCCCAGGGGCTGTTGTGTGAATTAGGGACCTGTTTGCGATGAAAGTTATCTATGTTTCTTTGCTAGTTGGTCCAGCGCATTAGAAAAACCTTAGAAAATTGTAAAGAATTCAGAAAATTGCAAAACCAATTTCGTTGGATTCATGGTGGAAAATACTACAACTTTTGTTATTCTCACAAGTTCTGATTCTGGATATTTTTAACATGACAAATAGGATTATGAAATACCTAGATCTGCCATAACTCAAAAACTGTAACTCCTCTACATCCAAGTTTTGGATATGTTGTATGTCTTGTCATTACTAGCTCCTGTTCCAAAAGTTGCACAAAGTTATGTAGTAAATCTTTTTATATAAATGGTTTACCATTTCAGCAGAAACTCGCCTAGATGATTTTTATAGCTAAAAATAGCTATGTTTTTGTGCCCAACTTGTGCATGCCATCTTGTTATGTCAAAACACACCTCCGGTGAATTAATCATGATTTTTGGGTTAACATAAATGTTTATTCTTAATTTGTGCATGTTTTTCTTCGTAAATTAATGAAGCAAGATCAGTAGAGCTTCTAGGTGTACTTGCTGGTTCTTTAGCTTTGTTTAGGACTAGAGAGCATGCATGAGAAAGTTTGGATCCATTTGATGCTTATTTATGTTTGTATGCATTTAATTTGAATCACCGGCTAGTCTTTGTTATTTTTTCCAAAGTATTTTATTTTCTAGTTCCAAGTCTTGCTTGTGGGTCCAAGTGGACCAAGTATAGGTGTTGTTAGGCTTAAGAAACACTTCTTTAAATTTTTAGTGATTTATTGCTTAATAAAAAGCTTTAAAGCCCTTTTAAAGGATTAAAGAGCGATTAAATAAGGAAAATCCCTTTTTTAATTCTTTTCCCTTTTTGGGAAGTATTACCTAACTTAATTAAAAGTTAATAAAACACCCTTGCTGATAAGGAAGATATTTATAAATAAAAATCTTGTTCGCACCCTTGCTAGTGAGAGGAAAAGGATTAAACCTTCACATGAAATAACAAGTACAAAAGAAACATTTATTCAAATGTGCAATAAAAGAATGAATCACATATGACTAATAACCTTCTTAAAAGAGATGTACTATCTAGATACTTATTAAGGTGAATATGACCAACAAGAGTTGGATAATATAACAAACTGTCACATCACCCGAACCTTGCATTGCATTCCGTGTAGATCTTCGGACGGTGACTACTCCCTTGTCTCGGAAACCGAGGAAGGAGGAGCAGAAGCTTTGCTGCAGTACGTGGAAGTGCTCGACGACACCGAGGGTGCCTGGGCTAACCTAGCCGACGAAGGCAAGCTCGGTGCATCTAACCTAGTTTTCAATTTTTATTATTCAATTATCTATGGATGATTGTGCATTTAAGTTCGGGAGTTGAATGGAACCCTAGATGCATGATCCCTAGGTACCCTTGTCCTTACTAGTATGATAGGTCGATAGGCCGCTAAGCTATAGGACCATTACAAGTCGGGTGATGACCTCACTCGCAAGAATAGGTTCCTAGATAGGAATCACAATATATCCTTAATTGGATTGCTCATGTGGAAAGAGCATGGGATTTGGGCTCTAGTCCAATGGCTATTGTGGGTTAAGTGTTTGGACGTACTAAGCACTTGTCGGGAATGGGACCGGTAAGCCTAGTACCTTAATGAGACGGCGAGGGATCCTACTATTACTACTCTTGGGATTCGCCTCACAATTAGCTACCGGTGGTGTATGGTGACCCCGGGTGCCTCGCGAGGTATGCCGGATAGCCTACACCAAAGACTGTAAGATTCGATCCCGACCCGAGGATTTTTGGGAACTGCTTGGGAAGTTGTCCTCACGGGGGCGCCTACCGTGTGTTTAGGTCTACCTTGCAAGGTTTGAATCAATCGATTGTTGGCCTCTCACCGTTATCCGAGACTACTTACTCCACTAGCCATGAGATCCCTAATGATGGAAGTTGATGAATATTATGCTTGATTAATTGTGTTGTACAACTTTGTTTTTACTAGATGCCTAATCTAGTAAAAATTAAACCCACTAGAACTTGTGCTAAAATCTTGAAAGTAAGGACAAACTCTTTGTTACTTTTTAGCAAAAGCAACCCAGTGGCCAAAAAGCCTTTCATGTCTAGAGTTGGTGAAGTAGATATCATCGACGGGTAAGTCTTGCTGAGTGTTAGTATACTCAGCCTTGCTATAATATGTTGATCTAGGTAATGCTTTCGGTGATGTGTGGCCCGGAGAGATCCCGCCCGGCTGGGAGCTGGAGTGGGTCGAGGACGACGACTGAAAGCATCATGGATGGCCTCCCGTGGTGTTTCTGTGTCCCGCTAGTTTAATTCCGCTGTTTCAAAACTCTGAACTACTTTATGGCAAAAACTTCGGTTTGTAATAATTAAACCCTTCGGGGTACGAATTTGGATGTTAATGATGTTGTATCTCTGGACTCGCCTTCGAGTGAGTTTTAATGCATATATGTCGATCCTTGTTGCTATTCAAGTGATTTACCGGGCGTTAACCCGGCGACTAACGACAGGATGATACTTTATTATCGCTTAATGACCAAAGTGGATTGGTTTAGGTGATAGTACGGTATTTTCCTGGGCGGGTTGTCACAGTTGGCATCAGAGCAATTATATGCACCAGAGATTAATTAATAACCTTAATCACTGGTTTTTGAATAAAATTGCCAAGATGGTCAGATTTTCCAAAAAAACGTTGGTCCGTTAAGGATAAACTAGACCGAGAGGCCCTAGAGGGAATTTTTGGGTTCTTTAGGGTGGCTTTTTAACCTATGGTTTATTTTCCTAACTCCCAAGACATTACTTTATGTCGACTTACTTTCTTGCACAACCAAACTAGATGAGCCGCGTGTTTTATACGTGTGCCGTACCGCATCACGGGAATTGCGAGGGTTGATGGAGTGATCCATTCCGCGGATCCCATCTTCGTGTCTATTTATGAGTTTGTGTCGCCAAGTATTTCATACGTGTGCATTCCGCATGTTGATCATGCGAGGCAAGGATACACTTTATTCAAACGGAGGGTGTCCGAGGTTGGACGCCGTCCATGCAGCGGCTTAACGCATGGATGTCGTTTCTATAGTGAACGAGTAATGTATGGGGACGCTTTCGTGACGTGTTGGCACAAAAGGTTCGTTTTCGCAAGTACATAACGGCGCTTCGTTAGTCATTAAGCGAGTGCCGTATAGCTCTCGACTAGGTATTATAGGGAGAGACGAATAAAAGCCTTGCCACCGGCACTAACTTCGATTTTTGGCTTGATTGCCATGTGAGGTCAGATAGGACATCTTGCATGCATATTCAAAATCGAAACAACTAAAATGGACCCAAAATCGAACTTCTATATGCTCTCTAAGGATGATTGTGCTAGTGTGTGCTTTTTATAAACTAGAATGCCTCTCATGCTTAGTCGTCGTCTTCTGCCGAAATTTTTGAAAAAGCTTGTTCACCTTGCTGTACCTTGTGCTAGATTTAATTGAACCAGTTTGTTAAAAACAGTTGCTCCTTACCCAGCCTAGCTTGTAGTCGCAAGTTTCGATCATAGCTTCTTTCGATTTGGTTTACACCTTTCTAGGCACATTTAGGTCTTGTATCGGTCCACATTGTTTTCCTTGTTTAAGCTCAACCTTGGGAATCAAATGTGTGTAAAAGAACTTTTGTATTAGCCGGGAAACTTGGGGGAAGATTTTGAGGGTTCTGGATTTTTGGTTATGAATTTTTATTCACAAGCTGCCGAACTTCACCATCCGACATGTCGTTCTCCTTGAGACCTGACATGTGTTACATTTTTGTACAGATGGCTTTCCCCGTGTTTCACGAGTTCGACGCCGACGGTACGATCCATACCAACAAGGTTGCCTTCGGGAGGGTTTTCCACGCCTTGCGTGGGAAGCACTCGCCGCCGAAGGCGACCTCACACCGCCGACTTATGAGGTGTCCGAGTTCGAGCGCTATGGCGTTCCCCGTTGCAGAGTGATTGTCACTATTCTACCACACCCGGACCACGCCGACTGGTTCGACTTGAGTTTTATCTACTGGGGATTCATTACCCACGAGGCCGTTGAGTCAGCAGCCCTCAGAGTGCTGACGGACTTCTGTGACCACAACCCCACGGTGGTAGCTCTCTCTCCGTTCGGGCTGTTTCCTGCTGTGAGTCCTCACGACCCGGCATGGTTGGACCGTATGGATCACCTACGGGAGCTGTTGTCGCTAGCGGAGCCACTGGATGTCACGCAGACGCTGCCTCGATGTCTTAACGTGGTTGTCACACTTTAGGGGCTGCACTGTAATACCGCAGGCGGTCATCGGACGGCGTTTAGAGGCATCTAGGCGGGATTGGCAGCAGCTATCAGCAGCCCATCAGCAGCTGAACTTTACACTTACTCAGATGCAGCAGGAGAATGACAGGCTGCGTGCCAGGAGATTCCAGTTAGAGCTAGAGAGAGGCGACCGCCTACAGAGGATTGTAGATCTGGAGGCGGAGAATCACACCCTGGAGGAGAATGCCGATGCGTATGAGATTGAGAGGTTGACGCTACTTCAGAACATTGCTGATATGCAGCAGCAGGTGGAGGAGGCCGAGGTACGGGTGGCGGCCTTGCGGCCGTAGTGGCCTTACGCCCACCGCCTCCCGTACGGAGCACACCCGGAGGAGCAGCGGCGAGGTCCGTCCGGTCCGGATCGACGAGCCGAGCGAGATCACCTCTACCGACTCCTCCGGCTTCGCCTACGGGGCGGTGGTGCTTCGGTGGGCAACTAGGTTGCGGCAAAGCAATAATAAGAAGGATAGTAATCCTATGGTGTTATCTCCGAGATGTTTGGAGTAGTAGCTTTCGAGCACGTCTTAGTGCGAGTAATCGCTTGTAACCTTGTCGTACTGTGATGTTTTCAAATTCGAGTCTTGTAATGTCCTTGGACCCATGTTCCATCTTGTTGTAATAATGAATGCTTAATCATGTGGTGTTTTATTTGAAATTCGCATGTTCACCCCAGAAGTTGAAGTTTTATTGTGTGTGATTGCCGAATTTTCGAGCAGATCGTTGCAATGACCACGCTTGTCAAACCTTGCATTTCACACAAACATTGGAAAACCAAAGCATTTCTAGGGGCGTCACTCATCTACCAAACGATTAAGTGCTCGTTCGTATACCACCTTCGTTGGTACCCGAAATGGCAGAAATTGCCCCGAGAGTGAATGTTGGCTCTTGTACTCGAGTTGTCGCATTTCCTAACTATGTCGAAGAACGATTCTATGAATCCTTGTTGGCTATGTGTTACCTTTCGACTGTTGCTGTCATCATCATATGAATGCTAATGAGCTGTGGTTATGTATGGTCGTACTTGTCATCATTTCCGAGTAAGCTTTTGGTTATGTGACTAACAAGGCTCGCATTTCAGATGGTGGGAACCACGCGCAGCTCTCCCAACGGGTTTGGAGCGAACGGTAGCGGTGACTTGCCGCCACCACCGCCCATGACGCCGTCGGAGGCTTTTATGGCCACTCAAACCGAGGTGCTGCGCCAGATCCTGCAGACGCATCAGCAGATCGCTTAGTAGATGAACCGAGGGCCTCCCCATGGGGCCAACCACGAGGGGCCTAATCAGGTCACCACGTATGCTCAGTTCATCGGGATGAAGCCGCCGACCTTCTCCAAGGCGGAAGACCCCCTGGAAGCTGAAGCTTGGATCAAGGCCATCGAGGCAAAGTTCTCTGCCTTTGTGCTGCCCCGCTCCGAGGAGAACAAAGCCAACTTCGCGGCTCCGCAGCCTACGGGGGAGAAGCTTTGATGTGGTGGGACCATTTCAAGTCAATGCGGCGAGGTCACGCCGTAACTTGGGATGAGTTCAAGCAAGCCTTCAAGAGCCACCACATTCCCAAGGGACTTATGGATAGGAAGATGAGGGAGCTGTTGGCCCTTAGGCAGGGGTTCGACACGGTGTACCACTACGCCCAGAAATTTAACAGCTTGTGCCAGTATGGTGGGCATCACGTTGACACTGATGCGAAGAAGATGGAAAGACTCCGCGACGGGCTAGATGGCAAGTTGTACGAGCGACTGAACCTGCTCGAGCCCGCAAACTTCCATGAGCTAGTAAACAAGGCTATCTCCCAAGAGGATGCTATGAAGAAGGCCCACAGGGACAAAAAGAGGGTGTCCGGTTTTTTCTGCGGGCGGCGGAACCGGTAAAAATTTTCGCTTTGTGAAGAAGAACGTTCCAAGCCCATCACGGCCATCTTCAATCGGACGCCGGATGATGAAGCCATCCCGAGCAAACCCGCGAGGAACTTCCGGTTCCGCAATGCTCAACAACGAGGCTCCAAAGCCTAATGCCCCTCCTCGCAACGTTGGTGATCGTCGTTGCTTCAACCGTGGTTAGCTAGGGCATTACATCGGTGAGTGTCCCAAGCCCGAGCGAGATCAAGCCCAACCCGCAGAATCAAGGTGCAGGAAACAAGCCTGCCACTCCGGCTAAGAAGCCTATGGTGCAAGTACGCCAAGGCAAGCTGAATTTCACCGCCATGAGTGATATTCCAGAGGGAGCTTTAGTGCTCACGGGTACATTCTCTATCAACAACACCCCTGTTAAGATTTTATTTAATTCGGGAGCCACCCACAGTTTCATAAGTGAGAATCTATTAGGCAAATTGGGTCTAAAAGGAATGCAAACCAAATCGGCTTATAAAATTACCACACCAGGTGGAAACATCTCTTCTCACCTAGTAACTTTTGGAGTTCCTTTAAGGTTAGGGAGTAAGTTTATTCAATCTAATCTCATAACCATAAAATTGGGAAGCATGGATGTTATCTTGGGTATGGAGTGGATGACCCAGCATAAGGTGGTTCTAGATATATCAGATAGGGTCGTAGAGATCAATTCACCAACGGTCGGGCACACTACCTTGTACCTACCTTTGAAGGATCGGATGGCGACTAGAGAGGGGGGAGTGAATTGTAGCCGGTAAAAATTCTTTCCAAAGAACCCGCCTATGCCCTAGTCAAATCCCGGTCACACACAAGCGATAGATCAAATCACGCACCAATCGCCAAGACCACGAGGTTATGGATCAACCTCTAGCCTTAGGAACGATTCCTAGAAGCACACACGGAAGCACTAGAAAGGGAGGGAGGAATCGAACCAAGAAGCAAAGCACACGAGCTGCGGCCGACCGTCCGGCCAGGAGGGGCGGACCGTCCGCGCGAGCCTCGCGGACCGTCCGGCCGCGCGCGCGGACTATCCGCGCCAACCTTGCGGACTGTCCGGCCCTACACCGCGGACCGTCCGTTAAAGCACACACGGAACACCGAAGCGACCCGAGAAAAACGGACCGTCCCGCCGAGGCCGGGCGGACCGTCCGCGCCACCCGCGGACCGTCCGCTACTCAAGCCCGGACCGTCCGCAAACTGGCTGCAACAAAAACCAAAAGCCAAACCGGATCGAAAACGAGGACGCGCAAGAACACGATGAACACGCGACGAACACGCCACCCGCGGACCGTCCGCGACCACCCCGCGGGACCGTCCGCCGGGTGCGGACGAACGTAAAACGCCCGACCCCGAAAGTCGACTCCCCCAAATCATCATCGGATTTCCCAAACGGTTGAAGCTATGGAGACAAGGGTTTGGGGACTTGAAAAGCGTCACACAAGGATGCTATAGCCCAAAAATCTTGCCTCCTAACTCCCTAAATCACCGGGAATCGCGAATCCTTTGAGCACCACCAAAAGCTAGAGCACCGAATGAAAAACTTCGAATCCAAGTGGTTTCCCGGCGTTTGAGGGCACAAGATCAATCACAAAGATGCACGAGACATCTATCCATGTATTCCTCAAAGAAATCCGGGGAGAAACCCACTCAAATCCGCGGAATCGAACCGGGAACAAAGGCACGAAAACAAGCACAAAAAGGCCACAAAAACACAACCCCGAATCTTCTATACAAACCAGGAAAGATTCACAAGGTCTAGCATGCCGCCCTAGCATCCATCCCTCTCAACAAATCTCTCATGAAGCTCTCATGCTAGCCTAGAGAAAATGGAAGGAAAATAGCTACGAAAATGAGAAAGAGGAGGGAGGAAATGAAACCCTAAGTCGCGGAGAGCGAGAACCATCAACACACACTCATGGCTTATATATCGAGTCCCGCCGGGAGTGGTAAATGACTCGACTACCCCTAACTTAACTACTGGCGATACAACCCACGTAGCGGCATTTAGGTAATGTTTGTGGGTCTTGCCATCGGACGGCCACGCCTTTGCCGCACCCCGCGTCCTCCCGACGCAAGCCATGCGATCCCGCCGCGTGTCCTCCGCCTCGAAGCTTCCCGACACGCCCGGATCCCGTCTCCGTCGTGTTGGGCCCTCGGACTTGGTTTTCAGGCCCAAACCAAGAAACCGTCCGCCGATGGTTTTGTGGGCAAACCACCAAACCCCGCGTGCCGGTCCGGCCTCCCGCCAAACCACTTGACTCGACCGCCACCGTGCACCGGCTCGCTTGTCCATGACTTCGTCTCGCTCATGTCGCCACCATGTGGCCCGCACCCCGGTCCCGCCGTCCACCGGGTCCCTCGAACCGAGCCTACTTGTCTCTCCATCTCCCGGAGGCCCCACAAGGTTGAAGACCTTTCGCGCCCGTTCTTCACCTGCAACAACACGAACTAGGCCGCAGCCTACACCTGCGCACTGAGCCAAGAGTCAGTCCAACACCCGTTGTCAATCACTCATCACTGAGGAGCGGTCATCCATCGACCACCGGGACGCTCCTGGTCCTCAATCTCCCCCTTGATGAGTGCATTGACAACACACAACGCGAAATGAAATTCAGAGAAAGAAAGAAAGGAAGAAGAAAGAAAAACAAAGAAGCTCAACTCATGACCAAAACCGAAGAAAGGCGAAGAAAGGTCACAAGCCAAGCAAAGCACAAACTCCACACCGAAAACAAGCGAAAGAAAACTCCCCCCCGAACAAATGCAAGCTCTCCCCGAACATGAGGATGCAAACTTCCAAATTTCAGTTCACCTCTCCTGAATTTTCATTAAGCTCACCTCATCTCCCCCTTGTTGACAATGTATGAATCAAGGTGAAAATGCGAAATGCAAGACAAAACATATAAACATCTACATGAGCTTCTCAAATAGGCCAAATCTAGTCTCAAAGGCTAAAAATGAGACAAAGATCACACATATGAATCATAGCATAGTCAAAGCATTGCCACAAGTAATATATGAAAATACTAGCATGTGACAAAGTAAAATTTTCAGATTTAAGCAGGTTTATCAAAAGAAGGCTCGCTTCACATGTAAAAGCCTATCCATGTCACACTTGAGCCACAGACATGCATACCATTCAAAGATCATACAAGGATATCAAATTCTCAGCAAAAGATCATGGCAAACACCCATAAAGCAAAGCATGTCATGTCAAAGCTCATGAGCCATGTGTCCACTTCGGGGAGACTTCTCCACCGGTGAACATCATTGTTGGGGAATTCAGGAAAACCCGTCACCCTCGAAACGTTAAGTTTAACAGAGTTCTCAAAGCATGTTTTTCAGGAGCAGGGAATTCGCGATTCTCGGAAGCCCGGAACTCGTGAAGTCACGAATTCGCGAATGTGCGAATTCGGGGAATCTTGATTCGGTGAAGAGGCGGAGTCACGAACATGCGGGAGCCCGAATCTCAAGCGTTGATGGTCCGAACTTCGGAGATTTGCCGATTCGGGAATCCGATGAAGACTCGTTCGGGACTCGGGCGCGCGGACACTCACGAACCTCGTTGGGAAGCAAGAGCCACTTCGGGAATCCGTTGAAGACCTAGTTCGAGAATTTCGGGCGAAGACATTCACGAATCGCGGGAGAAGCAAAGTCAAAGTTGTAGTCCCAAAAAGTCCGGGTTTAGAGTGTGAACTAGTGGCGGACTTGTAAATGTGTTAGGTGGGAAAAGACATTCTTGTGTGTGTTCACATTAGGAATATTCTCCGAGCCCGAGGGTGTTATCGGCATGTAAAAGTCCCTTCGTCTCCCTATAAAAGGGGGCGCGAGGGCACGTGTAAACGGATTCAGACTTTTTTGGAACTTGTGCTACTTGCAGAGAGGATCACAGTCTCTTTGCGCTCTAACTTTGTGCTTGAACGTGTTGAGAACTTTTACTCGCGTTAGGGTCGTATTCCGAATTTTTCGGGTACCCCCCAACATTGGCGCCCACCTCGGAAGAAGTCAAAGAAGATCGCTCCGGCGCGGTGCAAACCAGAAGATCGCCATCTCACCCGGTGGAACGAAAACTCGTTTGTTCCCGAGTCCTCGAACGTAACGAAAGCAACGAAGAGAGAAGCTCGAAGCCCTTATGAAGGCAAGAGCGAAAAGACGACTCGTATCCAAGAACAACTCGCCGAACAAAGAAGAGCACGAGAATGTTGATGCCGATGATGATTCCATAGACGGAAAGCTAGCCATGGTCCACCAAAAGATACAACAACTACGGAAAGACAAAGAAAAGTTCGCGGCTCGGTTGCGGGCGAAGAGAAAAATCTCTCGAAAAGCTAGAGCACTGAACAAAGCAAAAGAGCAAATACAAGCAATACGAGAGAGAAATTGACGAAATGAAAGAACAAGAGAACGGCTCCCCGTGGCAAGAAACACCGCAGAGAACCCCCGCGCCCGCAAGAGAATCCCCGAAAGAAAACTTTTTCGCGGGAAACGGAGTCTCACACTTCGTAGATTCCGAATCGCCGCTCGTCAATAGGGCCGCAAACAAGCACCTTGGCCGCCGAAGTTCAAGCCTTGTCTCTCTTCCCAAGTACAACGGTTTCGGAAACTCCGGGCGCTTTCTCATGAGATACGAGTCGACCGTGAATTCGAGCGGAGAGGAGATGATGTTGCACTCGCCAAATCCTTCATCATAGCTTGCGAAGGACCAGATCGAATTGGTACTCACCGCCGCTGCCTCCACACTCGATCTACAGCTGGGTAGATCTCAAAACAAAGTTCATGCAAGCGTTTCAGATGTTCCATGACACAACAGCCGAAGCCTCAGATCTGTACAACTGCAAGCAGAAGGACAGGGAACCACTGCGGAACTTCGTGAGAAGGTTCATGCAACAGAGGTCTCAGATCCCCGACGCTGATGACAAGACAACGATCAAGGCACTGATCAAAGGTCTCACCCCAGGGCCAACGGCTTCCCACCTCACAAGAAAGAAGCCTGAGACAGTTGAAGAACTATTTCGGGAATTGGAGGATTACATTCTGTCTGATGATGACCACCGCAAGAGAGTAGCCGAACGAAACGAGGCAAGACAGGGCGGCAGAGATATGACCTGGCGGGCACCACCCCAGCATCCACGAAACGTAAACAGTGTTGGAAATTCTCAGCAACAACAAGAAAGCAGGCCAAGTGCCAGGGGAGGATTCAGTCATAGAGGAAGGGGGAGAGGAAGAGGAACCCCAAGTCTCCCGAACCACAACCCAAGAGATCCCCACTTCTACTGCCAATATCATGGAAGAGGCCACAGCACCGAAGGGTGCCCAGAGACAAAGAAGAACATGGCATGAATCCAACAAGAGAAAGCACTGATGAGCATTGCATCCTCGATGCCAACCCGTTTCGGCCGAACTTCGGCAACCGCAGTTCGCGAGTCCGCGATCAAGCTCTGTACTAGTTCAGCAATTTCTACAATCGCAATCGGCGTGGCAGCCTTCACAACAATTCTTCCCTCGGCCGCAAGCGATACGGTCGATCCAAGCGGCCACGGCCCATTCGGGAAATCTTGCCACCGCCTCCGAAAGCTCATCAAGGCCTCGGTCAAGTTCGGGACCTCCGAACTCCAAAGCATTGCCATCGTTCGGGACTATCATGCCAATCACAGGCGGATCTGCTATGGAATTCGAAACAAAGAAGCAGCGAAACAACTACTTCAGATCTGTGAATACCATCAT
This sequence comes from Cenchrus americanus, assembly GCA_947561735.1. Classification (NCBI taxonomy): domain Eukaryota; kingdom Viridiplantae; phylum Streptophyta; class Magnoliopsida; order Poales; family Poaceae; genus Cenchrus; species Cenchrus americanus. Next base: position 36,017,679 of record OX387242.1, on the reverse strand, counting down.
CAATGATGGCCCAGCTGCCCGCCCGGAGTGGGCGAAGGTGCCAATTACCTTTACAGAAGAAGATTTCAGGTTGAAATCCGCGATCCACAATGACGCCATGGTGATCGAAGTCAACATTGCTGGATGGGTCATAGGAAAAATCTTGGTGGACAACGGGAGTTCGGCGGACATCCTGTTCCTGAAAACATTCGAGAAAATGAATCTGAGCCAGCACATGTTGGATCCACCAGAGTACCCATTGCAGGGGTTCGGAGGAAAGCCCATCAAGCCGGTGGGAAAAATATCACTCCCAGTTTCTTTCGGAGATCTTGAGAATGCCAGAACGGAGAACCTCACCTTTGATGTAGTTGACATATATCACCCGTACCTTGCGATCTTCGCAAAGGTTTCATGAACAAGTTTGATGCCGTCATAAGGCAACAGCTTCCTATGCATGAAGATGCTCGCGCCCAAAGGGGTTATCACGGTATTCGGCAATCGCGGGAGGCCAGGAACATAGAAAAGGGCCACACGCCCGGCCAAACGAATGTGTACCACCGAAAGCAGTCGAAGAGAGGAAGGAAACCTATGAAGAGCCCAAGCGGGACAAAGAGAAAAATAACATAGCCGCGGAGGATGAAACAAAGAGAGTGTATCTGGATGACATGCCCGACAGAGCAATCATAATAGGGGCGAACCTCGCCGCCGAAGAGGATGATGAACTCATACGCTTCCCGAACGAAACAAGGATGTTTTCGCATGGTCGGCTAAAGATTTGCAAGGCATTGACGGGGACATAATCGAACATGCCCTCGAAACGGATGACAAGATACCACCCAAGAAGCAAAAACTTCGGAAAATGTCCGACGAAAAGGTCAAGGCGGTGGAAGCGAAGTGCGGAGGTTACAGGATGCCCAAGTGATCGTAGAGGTCAAGTACCCAAGTCCGGTTAGCAAACACTATGCCGGTGAAGAAGAAAAATGGCAAATGGAGAATGTGTGTGGATTTCACCGATTTGAACAAGGCATGCAAGAAGGACAATTTTCCCTTGGAAAGGGTAGACAAAATCGTGGATGATGCAGCCAACAGTGAGATGCTTTCGCTCCTGGACATGTTCTCTGGGTATCATCAGATCAGAGTTCGCAAACAGGACGAAGAGAAGACAAGTTTCATCACTCCTTTCGGAACATTTTGTTTCGTAAGAATGCCAGAGGGGTTGAAGAATGCAGGATGCACGTTTTCAAGAATGATAGCAATAGTGCTGCACCAGCAGATTCGGAGAAACATTTTGGCATACGTGGATGACATAGTTGTCAAAAGTGTTCAGAGGAGAGACCATATTAGTAATTTGGCAGAAACATTCGCAAACTTGAGGGCAGCAAACTTGAAGCTAAATCCAGAAAAATGTGTGTTCGGCATTCACAAGGGGAAAGTTCTTGGATGCCTAGTTTCAACGAAAGGCATTGAAGCAAACCCTGACAAGATAAAGGCTCTGATGGAAATGCAAGAGCCAATCTCAGTGAAAGATGTTCAGAAGTTGACAGGGAGAGTGGTCGCCCTCACCGATTCATCCCCGCAGCCGCAGAAAGAAGTTTGCCATTCTTCCAAGTTCTCAGAAGTGCCAAGAAATTCCGGTGGTCCGAACCTCGAAGCGGTGCCTTTCGCGAACCGAAGGACTACTTGTCCAACATGACCAAGCTCGTCCTCCCGAGCCAAAATCGCGGCTCTCGCTGTATGTGTCTGCATCAAATTCGGCAGTAAGCGCAGTGCTGGTACAGGAAAAGGAAGAAGAAGGAAAGCTCAGGCAAATTCCTGTATACTTCGCCTCTGAAGCATTGTCTGGTTCCAAGGTTTTTTATTCCGAACTGGAGAAGATCGCATATGCGGTCATCATGGCAGCAAGAAAGCTAAGACACTACTTCGAGGGCCACAGAATAAGAGTTATCACCAACCAACCGTTAAGTGACTTGTTCGCAAATAGGGAAGCATCCACCCGAATCATCAAGTGGGGTGCTGAACTCTCCGAGTATGTGGTGGATTTCGAGAGAAGAAGTGCAATAAAATCGCAAGTTCTGGCAGATTTTGTCGTGGACTGGACCTCACCTACTCAGAATCTTGAGGAAAATATGCCCGAACCATGGATAGTACAAAGGTGATGGAGCATGGTGTTACAAGGGGGTCGGAATTTCGGCTGTTGTAACGTCCCCAACGGGCGTGGTCATAAGATATGCAGCGCGGCTCGTATTTGCGAACAATGAACATTCCACGAACAACACAACGGAGTACGAAGCTTTACTGCTGGCATTGAGAAAAATGAAAGCCTTGGGGCAGCAGACCTTCATAATCAGAACGGATTCGAAAGTGATCCAGGAACACATCGAGAAGGAAAGCGAGGCTAGGAATCCAATTCTCATGAAATATCTTGAAAAAGTCAGAGAAATGGAAAGACACTTCAAAGGCTATTCGATCCAAAGATATCCCAAGGGATGACAACAATGAGGCGGATAACCGGCGAAGGCAGCAGCGTAAATCGAGAGCTACCACCGGACGTGTTCTTTGAAATCATCGAGAACCCTCCATCAAAGATTCAAGAACTCAAATCGTGAATATGGTGGAAATTCCGATCGGAGAGCAGAAATAATGGCCTATCTGAGGGGACATTACGAACCACAAGATGAATTGGAGGAGAAAAGATTGAAGCAAAGGGCTCGGGGCTATACAGTGGTAAACGGAGAATTATACAAATCGAGAGTCACCGAGCCGTGGCCGCGCCGCATCACCTCCGAAAAAGGTCGCGAACTCCCGAAAGAAATTCACAAGTGGATTTTGTGGGGCACACATAGGCACCGGTGGCTTTGGCCGGCAAGGCGATAAAACGGGGATTCTATTGGCCCACCATAAACATCGACGCTAAGATGTTGGTTCGGCAATGTGAAGCATGCCGAAGACGGGAAATCAGCGAGTCCGCCTTCAATGCCGCTTCATTTAATTCCTCCAACCTCGGCCTCTCGCAAAGATGGGGCATGGACCTAGTAGGCCCGTTGCCAATAGCTCGGGGCAATTGCCGATTTGCGGCCGTAGCGGTCGACTATTTCACGAAGTGGGTAGAAGCAAAACCACTCGCGAACATCACAGGCGGCAACATTTCGAAATTCTTTTGGCGTAACATAGTCGCAGGTTCGGAGTTCCTAAAGAACCGACGGTTGACAATGGCAAACAGTTTGATTGCTACACCTTCAAAGAGTACTCGAACCTTAGGCACACAAGCGAAATTTTCATCGGATATCATCCACGGTCCAATGGTGCGGTCGAAAGAGCCAATGGTTTGATTTTTTCGGGAATCAAGAAATGTTTATTTGATCGAAAAAGGGAAAGTGGGTGGATGAACTTCCGAAGGTGATCCGGTCTCACAATACCACGCTTTCAAGGGCAACAGGGTTTCACGCCTTTTCGCCTACTCTTCGGGACCGAGGCTATGACACCGAGAGGAGATCAAGAATGAAAGCATGAGAGTCTTGAAAGGAAAAGAGATAGAGGAAATTGACAAGAAGGTGGAGAAAGACATGATAGAGCCGACAATCCTTGAAGCAACGGAAAATATTGAGAAGTACCGAGAGAGAGACAAGGGAATGGAGGGACAAAAAGGTGGTCCGAAAGGACATCAAAACTCGGTGATCTTGTCTTGAAAAGAAAGAAAAATTGGGAGAACCCAGGAAAACTTCATGAGTCATGGGAAGGGCCTTACATAGCCGGGGAAACAGATATGCCGGGGGCTTTTCGCCCGATGGAGCAACGTCCGGCGAAGAGTTGCCGTATTCGTGGAATGCCGATAGCCTAAAGAGGTATTATCCATGAAGACCCTAGTTGTACATAAATGTAATAGGTAGCGAGCTTTTCAATTTTCGTAAGTTTACACTTTAGGAAGATAAAAGCCCGAATCACGTGTCTATAAGTGACTTCGGGAAAAAACTAGTTTTATTTCATAATCGTAGTTCTAGAATAAAAAGGACCGTACTCTTTTCCTTGCAAAGGGGGCTCTAAATCAAGAGGCAAGGTTTTTAACGAGGCGGATCCCATCTAAATACTCTTTCGATATATATATATATGAAAAGAGTCTTCCCCCAAATTGCATGTTTCGTATTTTGTGTCTCGAAATTCCATCGTGAAAAAAGAAAGAATTCGTGAGAAAGGCTCCGTGATAGCCGAAATTCCATCATGAAAAAAGAAAGAAATTCCATTGTGAAAAAAGAAAGAATTCGTGAGAAGGGCTCCGTGATAGCCGAAATTACATCGTGAAAAAAGAAAGAATTCGTTAGAAGGGCTCCGTGATAGCCGAAATTACATCGTGAAAAAAGAAAGAAAGAGAAGGGCTTCGTGATAGCCGAAATTACATCGTGAAAAAAGAAAGAAAGAGAAGGGCTCCATGATAGCCGAAATTCCATCGTGAAAAAAGAAAAAAGTTTGTGAGAAAGGCTTTGCGATAGCGAATTCCGTCAATGAAAAGAGGCTCGAGACAACAACAAGTTGTGGCCTAGAAAAATCCCATCCATCGAGGGATTCCCACCGAAAAGGCCCGAGACAACAACAAGTTGTGGCCTAGAAAAATCCCATCCACGAAGGGATTCCCACCAGAAAGTTCGCATGATGATTTCGAAAAAATGAATGTCTAAGGGTTCGCCCGTGTATTCTCACTCGGCCCGCATTGTTGAAAATTTTTTCAGGTATCATCATTGTAAGAAAAGGGCAAGGGGCTCCGTCGGACGTTCGCAGAAAAATCTTGGTTGAAGCAACTGAAGGTTGCAATTTCAACCGAGGCAAGCCTGCCAATCGGGGCAAGTCCACAAAATTCGAAAAACAAATTTTGTCGACTTGCACAACGACGGTCGAAATTTTCAAAAAATTAACAAAGACTCCTCCTAAAGATGCGCTAAAGAAGTTCGTGAATAGTAAGATTCGCGAACATGCAATCTAGTTTTCATGCGAAACGGCAAGGTGGGGGAGGGTGACGTTTTTTCAAAAGAAAAAACATATTCATTGCCTTATTCGCATAAAAACCTCCAAACAGTTCTTCAATAATTACAACACTCGGCACAAAATTCAAAACGAAAGCTCAACAACGTGTCCCGGTTTACAAGCATTCTCTTCAGCCGTATCGCTGGCGTAGGCGAAGTCAGATGCATCGGCTAAGGGGATAAGGGGCTCCATTTTAGGAACCTTCACGGTCAGAGGAGTAGATGGCGCGGGACGAACCTTCTTACGAAGTAAGAAAAACGAGGAGAGATCAAAACAACCTATAGAAAACTTAAGCGAGGCCTCAAGCCAAAAATCGGAAAAGTCTTGTTCAGACGCGCTCGCTTGAATAGGCGCCACGCTTCACCACTAACGAACATATTATCTCGACGAATCCGAAGTGGTAGCACGTCTCGCGCAGCCCGGCCTTGCGGGACCGCGCGAGTTAAAATTTACAAAACATGTGTTCGTAAAAGTTTGATGAATCTACACGAATGTACGACCGGGCCTCGAATTCACCCAAAAAAGTCTAGACATGTCGCTCGGCTCGTAATATCCACCTTCGGCGAATCCTCTTCTCGTTCGGGGATTTGTTCACCGTCGTCGCCACCATCGCCGCCATCGCCGCTACTGCCGCTGCCGCCTGAGCCATCTTCGCCGGACCCACTCGAACTCTCGCCGGAAGTCGATCCTTTGGGAGACGCGGCGACACCTTCTTGGTCCTCCTTTTCCCTCAGCTGCGAAAGGAAGAAAAGAGTGAGGAAGGCTTAAGAAACTGGAACACCCGCGACGAACACAAGTCACGAAATCGAGCAAAAGAAACTACCTCGGCAAGCTTTGCCTGTGCAATAGTCTTAACAACTTCCGCCCCGCGAGCCATCCAGAACTCCTTCGCGAATTTCACCTTGATAGCCACAACATCGGGGTTTGCTCGAAGTATCGCGTCGCTGGTAACGCTCGGGAATTGAGAAAGGTTCGCGCGAAACTTCGCCAAGTCCACACGGCCGTAATCGTGAAGGATCTTCGAGATACCGTCCACGAGAGAAAGCGACGGCGAAGTCGCCGGCACCGTAAATCACTTCGGTAAGAGCCTTGAATTCGTCCTCCGGCCCAATCCATGAAATCGGGGATATTAATGTCATCCGGGAGAGAGGCCGGGCGAACACCGTACTCATTCAGGGATTTCTGGTACTCAGCATAGAGCAATTTCAGCCTTCCCAGAATTTCCGAAGTGTGTTTCTTTGAAGCTTCACTTTGTTCTGCCAGCGCCTTCTCCAGATCCACGATCTTCCGATCCTTCGTGCTCAGTGACTTGGCGAGGCTGGCGTTGTTGATGCGAAGATCCTCGGCAATTTTCGCAGCCCGCTCTTGTTTTTGCCGAAGTTTTTCGATCACACTCAGGTCATCTTCGTGAGATTTCTGAACTTTCTCCAGCTCTTTCTTGGACTCCTCGAGCGCGGCTTCGCGACTTTCTTATCGTTGTGACTCCTTTTCAAATCCTCCCCGGCTCGCCCACCTTTTTCTCGAGTTCCGGGTTCGTGGATTGCGCGAGGCCAAAGTTACACTCTAGTTCCTTGGACTTCAGAGAAAGTTCTTCATTAATTTTCTCCCCGCTTAGAAAGCCGCTCTATGGCAACCTTCCCAAGCATAGAGTACTTGAGAGTATAATCCTCGTGGAAGCGTGCAAGTTTCGAAGGAGAGTAAGAATGCAACGAGATTCTTGAATTCTCGAAAAATTCAGGAATAAATCTCAGGTGAAGATTCAACAATCGTGAATGACACAAAGAGGCAGTGAGAATGAACGAACCTTGCTTGCTAAAATGCCGCATGGTGACCTATTTAGTCGAACCCGAAGAGGCCTTCCCCTGAGATGAAGGAGTAGTTTCGGAGATAGAGAGAGGCCTTTTTTCGGAGCCTTGAGCGGCTTCTTCAGGTCGTTCCGACGCCTCCTCTCCTGTTTTATCAACAATTGTGGACGATTTCCATAGAGTTAAAAACTTGGACGTCTTGCCCCCGACGCCAATTGTCTCGAAACCAACACGCAACAGTTTGCCGCGATGAGACGTACCAAAGCTTTTGTTAAAAGCGGCCAAGGAAGGAGAAGGCGCCGGTCTTCGGGGACGACCTCCCGAACTTCGACCAAAGGAACATTTTCGGCGAATGGCCCTCCCTTTGAATAGTGCACTCAAGGTCCCGGCGGGTCGGAGGAAACTTGATCGCCAGCAGCCGACCTCAAGAACGGGGGTCTTGGCGCAGCAGGGGATTCGGTGTGAACAACAACTTCGGCAAAGAATAATGGGCTTCTCAACGAACGAGGAGAGACGGCTCCCTTCGGACTTCGGGAGCAACATCCGAAAAGGAATCAATGTCCACGAATTCATTTTCGGAACCAGCAGACAACCGTCTTGAAAGTTAAATAATGGCCGAGGAAAACACCTTCAAGGCTATCTATCTTCGTGAGGGTGTCGTCGTCAAAGGCGGATGGGACCCGCCGAACTCGGTGGAAGAAACTTTCTTCGCAGCCTTTCTTAAGTTTTTTGCGGCTCATCCGGGCAAGCCCCGAGCGCCTTGGAGTTCGGCCTTCCGAGGTTTGAGGTTCGGAGGTCTTTCGCTTCCGCTTCGACGACTCAAGAGATCCGGTCCTTGAAGGCTTCACTCCCGAAGGGGTTCCCTCGGTGGCGGTGCGACGAGCCGCGCTTCGACGATCCGATTCGGGGGAGCGTTGATGGGGGCGGGCCGAGCACCGGCCACAAAGAACGGCGGGAATTTTCAGTTTGGGGCCAGGACCTCGAGAGTCAAAAAATTTATCACCGCTGATCTCCGAAAAGACGCGATTAATCTTCTTCTTGTGCTTCACCAGGCTTTGTACGCCTTGTACTCGTTCATGGTATATTCGCCTACCATGACGGTGACCCTCTTCTCCACTTCGTCCATGAAGTCCTTGGCGCTCTGGCCCTCGCGAAGTTTGATCTCGAACTTCGGGAAAGGCACCTTCTGATCTGCCCAGTTGACGTTGTAGTATACGAGTTCGGCGAGGGGACCAACCGTTCGAGATAGGCCGGTTCGCGCGGCGACAAATTCTTCAATAATGTCGCAGCCGCCAAGTATCGTGGCCGCCGATGAAATGCACTTTCGCAACTTCGATTCCCAAGGCCCGCCGGGTTGTATCTCCCGACATTCACCGCAGCTAGGGGTGCGATCGGGCTCGACATCTTCGGCTCATCAACCTTCAAGTAAAACCAATAAGACCTCCAATCGTCCGTGAGGTTGGTTTTGCAAAGAAGGAGCGATCCGGATTCGAGTGATCCCCCTGTCGGGGTGTTCGGCGTCGCGTGTTGAAGGTGCGGCACGCGTGCCGACTATGGTAGAACCGCCCGTCGTCGCCCTTGATAACTTCGGGGGTGATCACCACCATAAAACCGAGTGAAACCGTCGACGATAGGATTGCGGCCGAAGGGTTTTCAAGATCCGGATATACTTCGACACTTCGAGGAAAGATGTCGGGGTGAGCCGGTGGATCTTCACCGAAAAGCGTCAAGAATCGCCACAGGACAGATCACAAGGGAACCTTAGCCCACAGACGAAGAAGTCTCGAAACACCACAATCTCTCCCTCTTTGGGAGTGGGAATCGTTCATCGAGAGGGGCGCGCCCGGCGCCGGGGAGAAGAATCCGGCCTTCTCGTACTCGCGAACCATGTTGCTCGTGACCTTTGATTCTCCGAAGGCGAGCGAAGGCGGCAACAAGGCCGGAGGTCCTTAGCATGACAAGATCATCGACACCGGCGTCTACATCCCCAACTTCTTCGCCGATGTCGACCCAACCTCCCCATCTTCGCGACTTCGGGAGCCGCCGGGCGAACCGAATCTTCGGGCCGGGCGATCCGCGATTTCGGCGGCGGGTCAAGTGGGAGGCCGGCAGCGATGAGCTCTTCGGCAGTCATGGGCCTAGTCGTACTTTTAACGCGAGCCACCTAACCAAAAATTACGAACATTCGAGGTGTAAGGGTAATGTTCGAGAACAAAACTCATGAAATCGCAACATCACTACACCAAAGTTTAACGAACTAACGAATCGACGAAGAATAAATAAAGGAATACCTTAGAGGAGCGTGAACGAGGCCTCGGAGTTCGTAAGCTTTCAAGCGGAAAGCCGCATTCCGCGAAGAGAGAGAGATGCGCGAATCGTGAGAAGCTCGAGAGCGGTAAAAATTTTTTTTAACAGCAGCAGCCCGCTATTTATAGGACCGGGGAGGGGTAGTTCCGCGAAGTGCGTCTCGATTTAACCGCCTTTGGCTCCCCGGGCGACGCGTGTCCCCTCCGACGTTCCGAGGGTGACGTTTTTTACTAAATTTCCGAAAGGTTCGTGGAATCGGATCGTCGGAGTCAACCCGCTTCCCTGAGGGGCTAGTGTTGGGGAATTCAGGAAAACCCGTCACCCTCGAAACGTTAAGTTTAACAGAGTTCTCAAAGCATGTTTTTCAGGAGCAAGGAATTCGCGATTCTCGGAAGCCTGGAACCTGAGAAGTCACGAATTCGCGAATGTGCAGAATTCGGGAATCTTGATTCGGTGAAGAGGCGGAGTCACGAACATGCGGGAGCCCGGAATCTCAACTGTTGATGGTCCGAACTTCGGAGATTTGCCGATTCGGGAATCCGATGAAGACTGCGTTCGGGACTCGGGCGCGCGGACACTCACGAACCCGTTGGGAAGCAAGAGCCACTTCGGGAATCCGTTGAAGACCTAGTTCGAGAATTTCGGGCGAAGACATTCACGAATCGCGGGAGAAGCAAAGTCAAAGTTGTAGTCCCAAAAAGTCCGGGTTTAGAGTGTGAACTAGTGGCGGACTTGTAAATGTGTTAGGTGGGAAAAGACATTCTTGTGTGTGTTCACATCGGGAATATTCTCCGAGCCCGAGGGTGTTATCGGCATGTAAAAGTCCCTTCGTCTCCCTATAAAAGGGAGCGCAAGGGCACGTGTAAACGGATTCGTACTTTTTTTGGAACTTGTGCTACTTGTAGAGAGGATCACAGTCTCTTTGCGCTCTAACTTTGTGCTTGAACGTGTTGAGAACTTTTACTCGTGTTAGGGTTGTATTCCGAATTTTTCGGGTACCCCCCAACAATCATGCAACATGTTTTGCACCCATATGTGAAAGATAAGACATTTTAAGCATAGACATGATGGATGGAGCATTTTTCAAGCATACATACTTCTTTTCAAGATTAATTCATTTTATGGTACATGAAGTGCCTTTGCGGCAAAAAGAAGCTTATGCTCCCCCATGAATGCAACATAGGCTAAACATTCACAATGATATTCGGCCTTTGGCCCAAATGCAAGAACAAGGCATCCAAGCACAATCTAAGCATGAAAAGCACATTTAGACCAAACCGTGACATGGATACACAACTACACACGAGTGGAGCATATTTCATCAAAAATTAGTCAAGATTAGCATTTATTTCAAAAAGGGCTATCTCACCACACATATATCTCAAATATTCCAAGAGCATAGCCTCACATCACCATTTCTCCACACATATGATCAATATCTCGCAAATAGCCAAAGAGACTCAAATATGGCATATGAAAGAAGCTCATCATCCTAAAATGCAATATGATACAAATGCAACATGATATATGATAAGATGGCTATCCTACCATGGTTTATACATCAAGCAAAGCATGTATATACATCAAAGTAAAACATGGTATGATACATATGATACACAAAGGAAATCCCCCAAGAATCAACTAGAAAGGGCAACAAACCCCAAGTTCCCCCGCAAGCGCACAAATGTAGCTTGGTCGAGAGGCTTTGTAAAGATGTCGGCTAGCTGATCTTGGGTAGGGACATGGCTCAACACAATGGTTCCTTTCTCCACATTGTCCCTCAAGAAATGATACCTCACTTCTATATGTTTGGTTACGGGAGTGAAGCACCGGGTTTTTGGCTACGCTTATGGCATCGGTGCTATCACAAAGAAGTAGGATGCGGGTGCACTCCTCACCAAAGTCTCTCAAAGTGTATGAAATCCACAACAAGCGGGAGCAACAACTCGCGACAAGAACATACTCGCCTCCGTGGTAGACCGAGCTACACTAGACCGCTTGCGGGGAAGACCATGAGACCAGCGAAGACCCAAGAAACCGGCAAGTACCGAAGTAGACTTCCTCTCGACTCGACAACCAAGCAAAATCCGCATCGGAAAAACCATGAAGAGACAGAGTCGAGGAGGAAGAATACCAAAGGCCAAGACCAGGGGACAGATCGTAGGTACCGAAAATCCTCTTGACGGCCCGTCGATGTGATGTCCTCGGGGAAGCTCGAAAACGAGCGCACGGACACACGCCGAATCGTATGTCCGTCGTCACACCCGATTTTCCGTAGAAAACCGAATGCATCTCATATGTGTGCCGGGATCACAATTTCACACATATGATAGACTCATGAGTGTAATATCACAAGACATTGCTCAAAACGTACGTAAAAGATTTATTAACTTTTATTACACTCACGAAGGTAGACACGAAGGTCTTTACACGAACAACGATAACTATGAAGACGCGACTTCATCTTCATCTTCCACGAGTATCCGACCGGTTGATCGCATCCTCGAACTCCTCGTAGTCGGTGAAGTACTCCACCCGGGGTTCTTCTCTCGAACAACGTAAGCAAGGATGAGTACACTTATGGTTGGTACTCGGCAAGGCCACGGGAATAACCGGAAAGCAATATTAATCCATCTTTAAGTTCAATTAATCATGTGAGGGTCCAGCCGCTCTTGACCGTGAGCACGGCCGATCGATCGGCTTTACACTCGCGAGAGGTTGCACACTTTTCCCACGGTTCGCGTAAAAGTTCCAAAGAACTTTGAACCCAACCACGCATGTGCCGATCGTGCACAATACCACACTTCCGAGGTGTGATTGCATAGGGACGCTACGAAGCCTTTACAAAGATATGCAAGAGCATCAACAACCCACGACGATTCTGACTCGGGGCGGACCATAACCCTCCCTAGTGGTCGGCACCTTAGCAAAGGTCGCTACCCCAAAAGAACCGGGCTATACCCCCGCAACCCGGAGCCCCCCGTGTTCCTTTCGGATAGGGTCATCAATACAATCGCACACCTAATTAATTGGCTAAGCCGGAGCGATATGGACCGTGGTTGCACCGTTTTCCCGGGTGGTTCTCCATGTTCCGATTAATTTATAGTAATCTTGATTAAAGCATAGGTAGAAGGGTGGTTAGGGTCACTTGCCTTTCTCCAACGATAAGCTACTTTCCTTATCAAAGCAAAGCTCGCACTTGAACTTCCTCGAACAGGCGTGTTGGCTACGATCATGCAAGAAAACATACAATAAATAAAACAATACATCAAACTTTACCAAAAGGCTAAAACAAGTTTTTAGAAATGACGGGCTCGGAGAGACGATCGCGTGGACATCAAGAACGCGTAAAACGGAGCTAGGATGGAAAAGATATGGTCGAAACAAGATTCGGGGACTAAATTGTAAAAGAACCGGAAGTTTAGGGGTTTTTCTGCAAGATTTCAGGGACCTAAACATAAATATGTGTGGAACTAGAAGGTCTAACATGTAAAAGACTAAGGATAGGCTATTAAACATGAAAACTATGGACTGCAGGGGCCTAAGTGTAAAGAAAAGGACCTGATTGAAAGGCTTTTATATAGGTGGAAGGGTTTATTTGTGAATTCTGGAAATGGGAGGGGTTTATTTGCAAAGTTGCCTGGGCGGCTGGCGGGTGAACTGTGGCGGCGACACGTGGCGGCTTGTGGTTGGACGTGATGACGCGAGCAATGACGTCAGCGTGACGTAAGCGGTGACGCAGGACTGTGGACCGGCGCCCGTGGACCCGGTCCACCGGTCCACCGTGGACCTTATCCAAGGGTCATGAGTCCTTTTAATCCGGGGCCGTCCGCCGGATCGGGATGGCCACGGTCGCATGCGGGCGACGGGCGGCGGCGGCCGGACGGCGCGCGGCGGCGCTAGCGGCGGCGGCGGCGGCGGCTCGTCGGAGAAGGCCAACGGGGGCTCGGTGTGCCAAAAACTACGGGACAAGCACCAAATCGAAGAGGAGGAGGCGAGGAAGCTCACCCGGGGGCCGGAGGGGGAGGGAACCGCGGTGGAGGAGGAGATCGGGCGGCGGTCCTTGCGGCGGTGCTCCGACGGCGGTGGAGCTCCCGGCTCGGCGGCGCGCTCGCGCAAGGGGATGGCGGGGATGTGGTGCGGGAGGAGGTGGGGCTCGGGCTCGCCTTTTATAGGGGCGGGAGGGGGGAAGGGGAGAGGGCGGCCGAGGCGGCGCGGGGAGGTCGGTGGCGCCGGCGCCATTAATGGCGGCTCGGTGCGGGCGGCGTCCGTTACGGGGGAGGGGAAGAGGCGAGGACGGCGGTGGGTGAGTGCGCGGCGCCTTGATGGCGAAGGCGGACGGGCGTGGGGGCGGGGGAGGCGGCGCCGGGGTGAGGGGATGGCCGGCGGCCGACGCGGGGAAGAAGGAGGGGGCGCGGGCCGGAGGTTGAAGGAGAACCCGACGGTGGGCCCCACCCGTCGGCGAGAGGGAGAGAGAGAGGAGAGGGAGGGAGGCGGGCGGGGTGGGCCGGCCGTGGGCCGAAAGAGGATGGGCCGCGGGTTGGGTTAGATTGGGTGGTCGTTTTCTTTTTTTTTCCTTTTCTTTTCTTTTCAAATCCAATTTCAAACCTATTTCAAATATTTTAAATTCAAATCTTTTTCATCTTTTCAAATTGAAATTTTAACACAAATTTATTCAAATATTTTAAGACTTTTAGAAAACTTTTTCAAACATTTTTAAATTCAAACTTTCAACCTCTTTTAATTCAAACTTTTACACCGGTTTCCACAAACTTTTTCACAATTAATTTAAGGACTTATACAAATATTTTTAAGACTTTTCACAAGTGTTTTTTTAAGACTTTTAAAATCACACCACAAACAAAACTCATGCATTTCAACATGATGCACAAACACTTGATTGTTTCTAATTATTAAATGATGTTTAATTTAATTAAAGGCAAATTTATTTATTCAAATTTATTAAATCCTTAGAAAAATAAAACTAAGCCATGTTGCTAACAATATTTTATTGTGATGGAATTTTCGGGTGTTACACCGGCCTCGTCGCCGTCAAGTAGAGTAGGGAGCCGATCATGCTCCTGTACTCCCGCTGGTCCACTGGTTCTCCGTCCTCATCCGCATCCAAAGTGGCCGTACTCCCCATGGGAGTCGACATCGGCTTCACATCTTGCATCTGGAACTTCCTCAGCATGTCTTTTGTGTACTTGGTCTGGTGCACGAATGTTCCATCCTTCACTTGCTTGATCCGCGGCCCCGAGAAAGTACCGCAACTCGCCCATCATGCTCATCTCGAACTCCTCGCTCATCTCATCCGCAAACTTGGCAACAAGGTTATGTGACGAGCCACCAAAGACAATATCATCCACGTATATCCGAACAATCGCAAGTCATTTCCATGCTTGAGGAGAAACAAAGTCCTATCAACGGTACCCATCACAAACCCTCTCGCTCAACAGAAAACCTCTCAATCTCCCATACCAAGCACGGGCGCCCGTTTCAACCCATACGAGCCCTTTTCAACCCGTACACCCCGTGTGGGTATAACTCGCTCTCAAACCCGGTGTGGTCGCTTCACATACACCTCCTCCTCTATGACCCCATTCGAAAAGCACTCTTCACGTCCATCCGAAACAACTTGAACCCTTTAGCCACGGCAAAGGCTAGAAGGATCCGAATTGCCTCAAGACGGGCCACGGGGAGCAAAGGTCTCCTCATAGTCGATCCCCTCCTTCGACTAAACCCCCGAGCAACAAGTCCGGACTTGTTCCTCACAACCATCCCATTCTCTCCCTCTTTGTTCTTCCAAACCCACTTGGTTCCTATGGGATGGCAATTTGGAGGTGGTTCAACTAACTCCCACACACGGTTCCTCTCGAAGTATTCCAACTCCTCATGCATAGAATTGACCCGGTTTGCATCGGATAAAGCATGTCCAATGTCCTTGGGCTCAAAAGTAGCAACAAAAGCAAAGCATGAGCAAAATGAGAGAATTCCCGGACCTCGACCGTGTAGTGCGTTCGTCGATGTTCCCAATGATCTTCGACGGGGGATGCACTTCTTGAATCCGCCGGGGAGCCTCACGCCTCGAGACTACCTCCCCCTCAACTTCAGCCTTCTCTCGCTTTGGTCCTCTTGTTGCACCGTCGTTGTCCATGAAGTAGACGGTCCATGCTCTATAGTGGTCGTAGGGGAAGTAGTGGGTACACACTCGGCTTCGGGCGCATGGTTCTCCCCATCATCATCTCCGGCTTCGTCCTTCTCCTCTTCAAAGAGGTCCTTGGCCATCTCTTCATCACCGCACATTCAAAGCCAAGAGAGGTACATGGCATTGTCTCGTTGAAGGTTACCTCGCAAGTCTCCATGATTTTGTTAGTATCAAGGTTAAGCACCCTATAGGCTCTAGAGTGGTTAGCATATCCAAATAAAATACCATCACTAGACCTAGCCTCAAACTTGTCGAGTTTTCCCTTCTTAAGAATAAAGCACTTGCAGCCAAAGACTTGGAAATGACTCACCTTGGGTGCCCGACCATGCATCGGCTCATAACGAGTCTTCTTCTTGAAAGCTCGCAATAAAATCCTGTTGGAAACATGACAAGCCGTATTGACCGCCTCAGCCCAATACCTCCTAGGAGTCCTGTGCTCATCGAGCATCGTCCTAGCCATCTCACAAAGAGTCCGATTTTTCCTTTCCACAACTCCATTTTGAGGGGGCACATAAGGGGTCGAATACTAATGTTCAAGACCTAGATCACGACAAAAGGCATCAAAACGAGAGTTCTTGAACTCTGAGCCATTATCACTGCGGATAGCTCGAATAGCATTCCCATGCCTCTCGTTTTTCAACCTCACGATCGCATCTCGAACAAAACCAAAAGTCTCACTCTTATCCTCCAAGAAAAACACCCAGGCATAGCGAGAGTAATCGTCCACCACAACAAGGACATACCACTTCCCACCCACCGAGTGAACTTGAGCCGGCCCAACAAGGTCCATATGCAACGGCTACGTCGGACGCTCGGTCATGACATCGGTCGTGGGGTGGATGGGGAGTGGCTACCATCTTGCCATGCCTACAAGGAGCACAAACCAAATCCTTCTCAAGCTTCAACCTCGGCAATCCTCGGACAAGGTCGAGACCACTCAAGCGGGAAACCAAATCAAAGCTCAAGTGTCCCAACCGCCTATGCCATTTCCACAAATCGAAGAAGGACCGGCCATCAAACAAGGCGAGCGGGACCCAAAGAACGAGAGAAATCAGCCACGAAAATCCGACCCTCGGGGATGATCATACGGACAAGATCACCTCGAGAATCAAGCAAACGAGACTCGCCGGACTTGAAACGCACCTCAAAACCTTCATCAAGCAACTGAGAAACCGAAAGCAAATTGAAACCCAAAGACTTCACAAGAGCCACTCTCTTCAACGTTACCTTGTCACTCACATGCACAACACCCTCTGAAAGCACCCTTCCTCGTCCATTGTCCCCAAATGTGATGTACATCTTTTCCTTCACTGGGGTGAGGCTGGAGAACCACTTCTTATCTCCGGTCATGTGTCGAGAACACCCGGAGTCGATCAACCAAATGTTCTCCAAGCCTCCTGCCTGTAGTCAGAAACAAGAACGAGAGTGAGCTAGCGACTCGACACTAGGGTTAGCACAAAGAAAGTTAAACCAGTGTCGAGCCATCTGCTCAAAAGAGGGGTTAGCAAACATCATTCCCTTGCCACCAAACTTCCCATGTCCCATGGGAGGAGTACGAGCACCACGAGGGGGAAAACGTGGTCCGTAGTTCCTCCGGAACCCAAAGCTGCGATCATCTCCCCTAAACTCGTATTGAGGACGAGTGGGGGACGTCCAAAGCAAAACCACCACGAGCCCGACCAAACCTCTCACCAAAGACGCACACCATCCTCTCTCCCGACAAACCTCTCACCACCACCTCTCCGTGGGAACCCGCCAACACTCCTCACACTTCCCACACCCCGTGGAAGTGGCACTCTAGGCTCGGGAATACCATGAGATCGGTGATACCGTCCCGGTTCGCTTGCTCCCTAGAAAGCCTCTCATCCCTCTTCCTCTTGTAGCAAAACTCCGCAAGATGCCTCTCCTTGCCACAATACTCACACCTGAAGGGGATGGGTTTTGGTTTTGGCTCTGGCTTCTCTCTAGGCTTCTCACCCTTCTCACCCACAAACTTCACCGGTTTCTAGAAGTCATTTGTCTTAGGTGGGAATTTGGGTGGATCTTGGGTTGTGTCAAGCTTGTTGCAAAGGTGGTTGGGCTTTGGTGTGAAAGAGTTCTTGGGTGCTTTTGGAAGTGGGACTTGGATATCTCCAATCACCTCAAACTCGGGGTTAGACTCAACACACTTCTCATACACACCCTCCCCACTTGTTCTCTCCCACTTTCTCACCCAACTTCTCAAAACCCAAACCACGACCATCCGCTCTCTTGAACTCCTCAATCATGATTTTCAATTGAGGTTCCCGCCGGACAACCAACCCAACCCTTCCTCAAATAGTCATTCTCCTCATAGATGACATCCAAACGGGAAGTAAGTTCAAGATTGCGCAAAGTAACTTCATCACGCCTAGTGCATGCATTGACAACGGGAGATTTCGGAGATGCTTCCAAAGAGCTAATAGTAGAGCGAGCATCAACAAGCTTAGCATGCATAGTAGGACATGATTTACAAGCACCAAGCAAAGTGGATCTAGCCTTAAGCTCATCATATTCGGTCCTAAGAGCATCTAGTTTAGCCAAAGTGGAAGCATTCTTCTCATTAAGCGAGTTTGATCTCATTCAACCATGCATCACACTCAACACATTCAACATCATCGGGAGTAGTAGGAGCAAGTTTCAAAGAGTCATTCTCAAGTTTCAATTCAAGCAATTTTGACTCCAACTCTCCTACTTTCTCACTAGCATTCTCAAGTTGTGCCCTAAGATCTTTCCTCATCTTTTTGGCATGTCTAAGCACACTATCTCGGTTGTCAAGCAAGCCATTCAACCTAGCAATCTCGGCAAGCAAAGAGTCGGGGTCACGGTTTACCTCATCCTCCGAGTCGGAGTCGCCGTCTTCCTTCTCGCTCTTCTTGTCGCTTGAGCTATGGGCCATGCCACAAAAACCCTCAAGCGCCACACGGCTCGGCCCCGCCGAGGTTCCGCTTGCACTCTTCTTGCCCTTGCGCCTCCCGGCGTCTTCATCGTCGGCCGCTTGAGCTTGGCTTGCTCCTCGCTTGAGCTTGAGTCGACGTCACTCGCACCGGCCACCATCGCTCTTGCCTTGTTCTTCTTGTAGCCGCTCTTGCTCGGTCGCCGCTTGTCCTTGTCCTTGCTCTTGGACTTGTTGAAGTGCTTGCCCTTGGAGGAGTACTTGTCTTCACGCCTCGGGTACGCCTTGTACTCGTTCACCTTGTACTTGTTCTCCTCCGCTTCCGAGCACTCGGCGATGAAGTGGCCACGCGCTTGCCACACTTGTAGCACGTCCCCGAGCTCCGCCTTGCGTTCCTCCGACTCTCGTGTAGTCATTCAAACCTTCTTGAGAGCAAGGCCGGCTCCTCCTCGCCCGGCACATCAAACTCTTCATCCGTAATGGACATAAGAGAAGACAAGGAAAAGCGTCGACAGGAAGGGTTAGATTTGCCCTTTGATCCGCCCACAAGAGCAAGACTATGGTCGGTCGAGCCCTCATGCTTGGATTGCAACTTCCTGTCAACCTCGGCCGACTTGAGCTTAGAAAAGAGGTCATCCAACTCAATAGTCAAGTACCGCCGGACTCCTTGATGGCCTCAACCTTAGCACCCCAAACATTTGGGTCCAAGACATGCAAGAGCTTCAAAGCCCGATCATGCTCGGTGTAGGGAAAATCCTCAACATTAGCTTTCATGTTGTTCACGATGGCGGTGAACCTCTGAAACATCGCATCAATGTCCTCGCCGGGAAGTGGAGTGAAATTCTCATATTGCATCCGGTAAGAGACAAAGAGGAGAGCCTTCACATGGTTATCACCACCGTGAGCAACCAACAACTTCTCCCAAATTTGCCAAGCAAGATTCAAATGGCGAACACGCTCAAACTTTGGATCACACAAGCTCGGACCAAGTGATCAACGGCTTTTGCATTAGCCTCATACTTGGCCTTAGCACGGCATCGGTCACCATAAGAGTATGGATGTTGACCGGAATAGCATAGGTCTTGTCAAGCACAATGAAATCCAACGGCTTCCCACGAAGAAAGATCATCATACGAGCCGCCCACTTGTGGTAACCCTTGCCATCGAAGTGCGGCGGACCGCCCCGCTCAACGTACGCCATCTTAGGATTCGAGACTTGTCAAAGTCGCAAAGAATCCGGCACCAAGCTACGATACCAATTGAAGGATCAGATGGCGACTAGAGAGGGGGGTGTGAATAGGAGCCGGTAAAAATTCTTTCCAAAGAACCCGGCCTATGCGCTAGTCAAATCCCGGTCACACACAAGCAATAGATCGAATCACGCACCAATCGCCAAGACCATGAGGTTATGGATCAACCTCTAGCCTTAGGAACGATTCCTAGAAGCACACGCGGAAGCACTAGAAAGGGAGGGAGGAATCGAACCAAGAAGCAAAGCACACGAGCTGCGGCGGACCGTCCGGCCGGAGAGGGGCGGACCGTCCGCGCAGCCTCGCGGACCGTCCGGCTCGCGCGCGGACTATCCGCGCCAACCTTGCGGACTGTCCCGGGCCCTACACCGCGGACCGTCCGTTAAAGCACACTGGAACACCGAAGCGACCCGAGAAAAACGGACCGTCCGCCGAGGCCGGCGGACCGTCCGCGCCACCCGCGGACCGTCCGCTAGTCAAGCCCGGACCGTCCGCAAACCGGCCGCAACAAAAACCAAAAGCCAAACCGGATCGAAAGCGAGGACGCGCAAGAACACGACGAACACGCGACGAACACGCCACCCGCGGACCGTCCGCGACCACCCCGCGGACTGTCCGCCAGGTGCGGACAGAACAGAAAACGCCCGACCCCAAAAGTCAACTCCCCCAAATCATCATCGGATTTCCCAAATGGTTGAAGCTATGGAGACAAGGGTTTGGGAACTTGAAAAGCGTCACACAAGGATGCTATAGCCCAAAAATCTTGCCTCCTAACTCCCTAAATCACCGGGAATCGCGAATCCTTTGAGCACCACCAAAAGCTAGAGCACCGAACGAAAAACTTCGAATCCAAGTGGTTTCCGTGTTTGAGGGCACAAGATCAATCACAAAGATGCACGAGACATCTATCCATGTATTCCTCAAAGAAATCCGGGGAGAAACCCACTCAAATCCGCGGA
The DNA here is from genome assembly GCA_947561735.1 of Cenchrus americanus. Classification (NCBI taxonomy): domain Eukaryota; kingdom Viridiplantae; phylum Streptophyta; class Magnoliopsida; order Poales; family Poaceae; genus Cenchrus; species Cenchrus americanus. The sequence goes on along the minus strand of OX387242.1, from coordinate 35,997,244 downwards.
ATCGAATCGGGAACAAAGGCACGAAAACAAGCACAAAAAGGCCACAAAAACACAACCCCGAATCTTCTATACAAACCGGGAAAGATTCACAAGGTCTAGCATGCCGCCCTAGCATCCATCCCTCTCAACAAATCTCTCATGAAGCTCTCATGCTAGCCTAGAGAAAATGGAAGGAAAATAGCTAAGAAAATGAGAAAGAGGAGGGAGGAAATGAAACCCTAAGTCGCGGAGAGCGAGAACCATCAACACACACTCATGGCTTATATATCGGGTCCCGTCGGAGTGGTAAATGACTCGACTACCCCTAACTTAACTACGGCGATACAACCCACGTAGGGGGCATTTAGGTAATGTTTGTGGGTCTTGCCATCGGATGGCCACGCCTTTGCCGCACCCCGCGTCCTCCCGACGCAAGCCATGCGATCCCGCCACGTGTCGTCCGCCTCGAAGCTTCCCGACACGCGGATCCCGTCTCCGTCGTGTTGGGCCCTCGGACTTGGTTTTCGGGCCCAAACCAAGAAACCGTCTCGCCGATGGTTTTGTGGGCAAACCACCAAACCCCGCGTGCCCGGTCCGGCCTCCCGCCAAACCACTTGACTCGACCGCCACCGTGCACCGGCTCGCTTGTCCATGACTTCGTCTCGCTCGTGTCGCCACCATGTGGCCCGCACCCAGTCCCGCTGTCCACCGGGTCCCTCGAACCGAGCCTACTTGTCTCTCCATCTCCCGGAGGCCCCTCAAGGCCGAAGACCTTTCGCGCCGTTCTTCACCTCGCAACAACACGAACTAGGCCGCGGCCTACACCGTGCACCGAGCCAAGAGTCGGTCCAACACCCGTTGTCAATCACTCATCACCGAGGAGCGGTCATCCATCGACCACCGGGACGCTCCGGTCCTCAACCTTTCAAGGACGGTACCGACACTTGTGCCTATGTGACCATTATCTCCCCTCTTGATGAAATTCCGGTAGTGTGTGAGTATCCGGATGTCTTTCCCGATGAGTTGCCTGCTATGCCACCGGACGGAGATGTCGAGTTTGTAATCGAACTCCAACCGGGTACTGCACCCAATTCCAAAAGACCTTATCATATGCCACCCAAAGAATTAGCCGAGCTGAAAACTCAACTCCAGGAATTGTTAGATAAGGGTTATATTTGCCTGAGCTCTTCTCCTTGGGGTTGTCCCGCTTTGCTCGTCAAAAAGAAAGACGGTAGCTTGAGAATGTGTGTGGATTACCGACCGCTCAATGCAGTCACCATCAAGAACAAATATCCTCTTCCCCGAATCGATGTTCTTTTTGATCAATTGGCTAGAGCCAAAGTGTTCTCCAAGATTGACCTTCGTTCTGGTTATCATCAAATCAAAATTCGACCTTGTGACATTCCTAAAACCGCTTTCTCCACTCGTTATGGTCTTTACGAGTTCTTGGTAATGTCTTTTGGTCTCACGAATGCCTGACCTACTTCATGTACCTCATGAACTCCGTGTTTATGACGAAGCTCGACAAATTCGTAGTGGTCTTTATCTATGATATTCTCATCTATTCCAAGAACGAGAAAGAACATGCCAAACACCTCCCGAGTTGTCCTTCGGCGTTTGCGAGATCATAAGCTTTATGCTAAGTTCTCCAAATGTGAATTACGGTTGAAAAGTGTGAAATTCTTGGGGCAAACCATTTCCCAAGATGGTATCTCCGTAGATCCTAGCAAAGTTCAAGAGGTGATGGATTGGAAACCACCAAAGTCCGTACACCAAATCCGCGAGTTTCCTAGGATTGGCGGGATACTACCGTCGATTCATTCCTGACTTCTCTAGAATCGCAAAACCTATGACCGAACTACTCAAGAAAGGAGTGAAGTTCGTGTGGAGCGAAGCATGTGAGAAAGCGTTCCACACCTTGAGGCAACATTTAACCTCGGTCCCGGTGCTAGTGCAACCGGATAATTCCAAACCTTTTTGAAGTCTTCGTGACGCATCGGGCACGGGTCTCGGCTGTGTCCTTATGCAAGAAGGCCGAGTCATTGCCTATGCTTCACGGGCACTTCGACCTCATGAGATCAATTATCCTACCCATTATCTTGAGTTAGCTCGCTGTTGTCCACGCTCTTAAGATATGGAGGCATTATACGATGGGTAATCGTTGTAACATCTTCACCGATCACAAGAGTCTCAAATACATCTTTACTTAGTCGAGTTGAATATGAGGCAAAGAAGATGGCTTGAGTTGATTAAGGATTATGACCTAGAAGTGCACTACCACCCCGGCAAAGCAAATGTTGTTGCGGATGCTCTTAGCCGCAAAGTTCACTGCAACCACCTAGAGTTGGAGCCAGTTAGTGACCCGTTATGTGAAGAAATGAGAAGGCTCAACTTAGAAGTGGTACCGCAAGGAAGTCTTTATGCCTTAACGGCAGAATCCAATCTTTATGATAGAATTGTGACTGCTCAACGCAATGATGAAGACATACTAACCATCAAACAGAAACTAGCAGAGGGAGATCCCAAGTATACTTGTTTCCAGAAAGATCACAAGGATGTGGTCTGGTTTGGGAAACGTCTTGTGGTCCCCGTTGATCCAGAAATTAAGAAGATCATCCTAGATGAGGCTCACAAGTCCAAATTTTCTATTCATCCCGGCAGTACCAAGATGTATCAAGATTTGAAACAGAATTTACGGTGGTCCGGTATGAAGGTGGATATAGCCAAGTATGTAGCCGAGTGCGATACTTGCCACCGTATGAAAGCAAGCCATTTGAAATCAGCAAGTGTACTCCAACCCCTGTCGATACCCATGTGGAAGTGGGATGATATTAGTATGGATTTCGTTGTGGGTTTACCCCTAACAGCTAGAAGGAAAGATTCTATTTGGGTAATCATAGACCGACTCACCAAGACCGCTCATTTCATTGCCGTGCATACCACTTATTTAGTACAGCAATATGCAGAGCTGTACATGGACCATATAGTTCGTTTGCATGGAATTCCAAAGACTATAATCTCGGGCAGAGGAACTCAGTTTGTAGCTCGTTTCTGGGAGCAATGGCACGAGTTCTTAGGAACCAAGCTTATTCGCAGTTCCAGTTATCATCCGCTGACCGATGGTCAGACGGAAAGAATAAATCAGATTTTGTAAGATATGCTACGAGCCAGCATCTTGCATTCTGACAAGAGTTGGGACAAGTGTTTGTCTTTGGCAGAATTCTCTTACAACAATAGTTATCAAGCCAGTTTGAAGATGGCACCATTCGATGCTCTTTACGGACGAAGATGCCGCACTCCGTTGAATTGGCCAAAAGCCGGAGAAAGGACACTCTTTGGTCCGGACTTAGTTAAAGATGCCGAAAAAAGAGTGCAAGTGATAAGAGAGAATGCGAAGATGGCTCAGATGAGGCAAAAGAGTTACCATGACAAGGGAACCGCACCTCGACACTTTGAAGTGGGAGATTACGTGTATTTGAAGGTGTCCCCCACCAAAGGTGTGCAAAGGTTCGGTGTCAAAGGAAAGTTAGCTCCGCGTTACATTGGACCCTATGAAGTTATAGAAGTGTGTGGGCCAGTGGCTTATCGTATCCGGTTGCCGAACGGTTTTCCCGAGTCCACAACGTGTTTCATGTAACTCGGTTAAAGAAGGGAATGCTCGTGCCTTGGGAGAACGAAGTCGTTACGGAAGCTAATGGTTGGATTGAGCCGGATTTTTCGCTCATCGAGCACCCGTTGAGAGTACTAGACCAAAAAGAGCGAAAGACCCGAAGACAAACCGTACGAATGTACAAGATCCAATGGAGTCATCACACGGAAGAAGAAGCAACTTGGGAGACGGAAGACTATCTCAACACTAAGTATCCGGGCTTCACGCAATCTCGAAACCGTGAGTTCTTCTCCCCATCTTTTCGTTATCTAATCGAATCTCCGGACGAGATTTCGTTTAAGGGGGGTAGGTTGTGATGCCCCGGGTTTTTAATTAACCCTAACAGCGGTCAAAGCGACTAACGGTGGTCAAATCACGGTCCACCCGGGTCCTCACCACGAAAAACTCACTAACCTACTCTAGTGACCCCCTTTGACTAGTAAACACACTTGTGGGGCCAACCCATGGTCAAGGACTTGGTCAAACCGCTTTCACCCCTAGTGTCCATAGGTGTCTGCTCGGAACTTTTGCCGCATTCTCCAAAATTCACCTAAACACTTAAAATTCTACCTTTATGAAAGTTATCCATCTTGTTGGGGGACACAACTTTCATGTAGATTGGCGTTTCAAATTTTGAGTTGAAAAGCTTGAAAAATTAGTTCCAAGGGCGGGGAGCTACCGTGCGGACAAGCGGCCGACATTCGAAGTTGGCAAGCGTGTAATTCAAAATATGTGGGGAAAAACCTGCCTATAGCCTTTTTGGAAATTGTAGAGGGTAACTAGATCTTTAACTTTCAAGTTCAAAGCTTGGTCGAGTTTTATTCAAAAATTTGGAGAAATTTGAATTCAAAATCGTGCCAACAACACGTTAAGGCCGGGCGCCGACGGCCGCGACGTAGCGCGCCCGCGCGCCGCGCATCGCCGGGCGGCCGGCGCCGGCCGAACCTCGGTGGCCGGGCCCCCACGCGCCTTCCCGACGCTCCCTCCGCCCGAGGCGTGTGCTGCCCGAGGTCCACGCACCCCGATGCTCGCCCGCCCTAGGCGCCTCGAGCCGCGCCGGCCACGCCGCCGTGCGCGCGCGTGCGCGCGGCGGACCCCGGTCCGTCCGTGGCGCCCGGCCGTACGCACGCCGGTCGAGCCGCGCGCAGCACGGAGATGCCTCCCCGCCGTTATCCGTCGTCCCGGCTCGCGGTATTTAAAGCCGCCCCGTGCTTCCCTCGCCCCCACGCCATCCCGGAGCCACCGCCGCGCCGCGCCGCGCCATTCTTGCCGCCGCCGGTGAAGTCCATCCCCGCTCGCGCCCAACGCCGTGCAAACGCTCCTAAGCCTTCCCTAGACCACACTCAAGCCTCCCCGAGCCGCGCATTGCACCGCACCGCCGCGGGCCTCGCCGAAACCTCGTGAGACCGTGTGCGCACCGTCGCGGTCCCGTCGCCGCCGCTCGCCGGAGCTCGCCTCGCCCCCACCACCGCCACCAATCGACTAAGGGTGAGCCTAATCGCATTCCCGTGCCACATGTTGCCCTGGTCCGGCCCCACATCGCTGCCAGCGAACTCCCCCGCCGCCGCAGGGGCATATTTGTGAAGCCCAGGGGCTGTTGTGTGAATTAGGGACCTGTTTGCGATGAAAGTTATCTATGTTTCTTTGCTAGTTGGTCCAGCGCATTAGAAAAACCCTAGAAAATTGTAGAAAGTTCAGAAAATTGCAAAACCAATTTTGCTAGATTCATGGTGAAAAATAATACAACTTTTGTTATTCTCACAAGTTCTGGTCCTGGATATTTTTTAACATAAAAAATAGGATTGTGAAATACCTAGATCTACCATATCTCAAAAACTATAACTCCTCTGCATTCAAGTTTTGGATATGTTGTGTGTCTTGTCATGACTAGCTCCTGTGCCAAAATTTGCACAAAGTTATGTAGTAAACTTTTTATATAAATGGTTTACTATTTCAAGAAGAACTGCCTAGATGATTTTTGTAGCTAAAAATAATTATGTTTTTGCGCCCAACTTGTGCATTCTGTCTTATTATGTCAAAATACACCTCTGGTGAATTAATCATGACTTTTGGTTTAACAGAAATTTTTATTCTTAATTTGTGAATGTTTTCCTTTGTAAATTAATGAAGCAAGATCAGTAGAGCTTCTAGGTATACTTGCTAGTTCTTTAGGTTTGTTGAGGACCAGAGAGCATGCATGAGAAAGGTTGGATCATTTTGATGCTTATTCATTTTTGTATGTATTTAATTTGAATCACTAGCTAGTCTTTGTTATTTTCCAAAGTATTTTATTTTCTAGCTTCCAAGCCTTGCATGTGGGTCCAGTGGACCAGTATAGGTGTAGTTAGGCTTAAGAAACACTTCTTTAAATTTTTAGTGATTTGTTGCTTAATAAAAATCTTTAAAGCCCTTTTAAAGGATTAAAGAGCAATTAAATAAGGAAAATCCCTTTTTTAATTCATTTCCCTTTTTGGGAAGTATTACCTAACTTAATTAAAAGTTAATAAAACACCCTTGCTGATAAGGAAGTAATTCATAAATAAAAATCTTGTTCACACCCTTGCTAGTGAGAGGAAAAGGATTAAACCGTCACATGAAATAACAAGTACAAAAGAAACATTAATTCAAATGTGCAATAAAAGAATGAATCACATATGACTAATAACCTTCCTAAAAGTGATGTACTATCTAGATACTTGTTAAGGTGAATATGACCAACAAGAGTTGGATAAGATAACAACCGTCACATCACCCGAACCTTGCATTGCATTCCGTGTAGATCTTCGGACGGTGACTACTCCCTTGTCCCGGAAACCGAGGAAGGAGGAGCAGAAGCTTCGCTGCAGTACGTGGAAGTGCTCGACGACACCGAGGGTTCCCAGGCTAACCTAGCTGACGAAGGCAAGCTCCGGTGCATCTAACCTAGTTTTCAATTTTTATTATTCAATTATCTATGGATGATTGTGCATTTAAGTTCACGAGTTGAATGGAACCCTAGATGCATGATCCCTAGGTACCCTTGTCCTTACTAGTATGATAGGTCGATAGGTTGCTAAGCTATAGGACCGTTACAAGTCGGGTGATGACCTCACTCGCGAGAATAGGTTCCTAGATAGGAATCATACTATATCCTTAATTGGATTGCTCATGTGGTAAGACATGGGATTTGGGCTCCGGTCCAATGGCTATTGTGGGTTAAGTGTTTGAACATACTAAGCACTTGTCGGGAATGGGACCGGTAAGCCTAGTACCTTAATGAGACGACGAGGGATCCTACTATTACTACTCTTGGGATACGTCTCACGGCTAGCTACCGGCGGTGTACGGTGACTCGGGTGCCTCGCGGGGGTATGCGGATAGCCCGCACCAAAGAGCGTAATATTCGATCCCGACCCGAGAATTTTTGGGAACCGCTTGGGAAGTTGTCCTCGCGAGGGGCATCCCACCGTGTGTTTAGGGCTACCTTGCAAGGTTTGAATCAATCGATTGTCGGCCTCTCACCGTTATCTGAGACTACTTATTCCACTAGCCATGAGATCCCTAATGATGAAAGTTGATGAATAGTATGCTTGATTAATTGCATTGCACAACTTTGTTTGTACTAGATGGCTAATTTAGCAAAGATTAAACCCACTAGAACTTGTGCTAAAATCTTGAAAGTACGGACATACTCTTTGTTACTTTTCAGCAAAAGAAACCCAGTGGCCAAAAGCCTTTCATGTCTAGAGTTGGTGAAGTAGTTATCACCGACGGGTAAGTCTTGCTGAGTATTAGTATACTCAGCCTTGCTATAATATGTTGATCCGAGGTAATGCTTTCGGTGATGTGTGGCCGGAGAGATCCCGCCCGGGCTGGGAGCCGGGAGTGGGTGGAGGACGACCGCCGAGAGCATCATGGATGGCCTCCCGTGGTGTCACCTGCTTCCCGTTAGTTTAATTCCGTTGTTTCAAAACTGCGAACTACTTCCTTTACGGCAAAAACTTCGGTTTGTAATAATTAAACCCTTCGGGGTACGAATTTGGATGTTAATGATGTTGTATCTCTGGACTCACCTTCGAGTGAGTTTTAATGCATATATGTCGATCCTTGTTGCTATTCAAGTGATTTACCGGGCGTTAACCCGACGACTAACGACAGGATGATACTTTATTATCGCTTAATGACCAAAGTGGATTGGTTTAGGCGATAGTACGGTATTTTCCTGGGCGGGTTGTCACACTACTAAAGTCATCGGTGAAAGTAATGAAGTACCGAAAACCACCTCCGGCTATTGAGCTCATTGGTCCACATACATCGGTATGCTCGAGTCCCAACAAGTCTCTCGCCCTCTCACTATGACCGGTGAAAGGTGATTTGGGCATCTTTCCAAGCAAACAAGACTCACATGTGTCAAATGATTCAAAATCAAATGAGCTCAACAAACCATCTTTATGGAGTTGTTCAATGCGCTTCTCATTTATATGACCTAAGCGACAATGCCAAACAAAAGTGGGATTCAAATCATTTGGTCTAAGCCTCTTAGTATTAATGTTACAGATATATTTATCCTCAAGATCAAGAACATATATCCATTCACCAATGAACAATGAGCATAGAAAATACCATTGCAAAAAATAGAACAACGTTTGTTCTCTATTACAAACTTAAAACCATCAACTTCTTCCAAACACGAAGAAGAAATAATGTTTTTGCTCAAAGCAGGAATGCAATAATGATTATTTAATTCCAAAACTAATCCGGAGGGTAGTGACAAGTGGTAGGTGTCGACTGCCAACACCGCAACCTTTATGCCATTGCCGACACGGACGTCCAACTCACCTCTTGCAAATCTTCTAGTCTCACTTAGTCCCCGCAACGATTGGCAAGTGTGAGTCATCGATCCAGTATGAAATACCCATGATTCACTAGAAGATAATGCAATATTTATTTCTATAACATTTATACTTGAAGTGGAAGTCTCACTTCCCTTCTTCTTCTTCTTCTTTTCTTCCAAGTATTTCTTGCAATTCCTAGACCAATGTCCCTTTTCATGAAAGTGGAAGCATTCATCCTCGGAAGTATGGCCGGATTTGGCCTTAGGTGCTGGCTTTAGCTCAAAGCACGAGGACTCACTGTTGGAACTCTTTTCCTTGCCTTTACCTTTGGGATTAGGAGGCGTCCAATGCTTCCTCTTTTTGTTCCCCTTCTGAATCATCATCACATGATTGGGATTTTTCTTAATGCTCTCCTCTGCTGTCTTTAGCATCCCATGCAACTCACTCAATGTTTTATCCTATTTATCCGAAAGTTCAAGATAAAAGTCTCATAGCTCGCGGGAGCGACCGGAGAATAACATCGGTAGCCAAGTCGGGGTGAAGTTCGGAACCAAGTCCGTCCAAAGTCTCAATGTAACCAATCATTTTGATCACATGAGGACTAAGCGGCTACCTTCTGCCGCGGCTTGCACACAAACAAGGACTTTGAGATATTGTACCTTTCGGTCCTAGCTTGGTTCTAAAACATCCCACGTAGCCCCTCGATCATGGTGTAAGCATCCGCAAGCTCATACCGCTTCGCGGATCGGGGGACATGGTGGCGAGCATCGGACGGTACCGACGTCAAGTGAGTCACTGCGGTGCTTCTCATAAGCTGCGTTCGGCGCAAGCATTTGCATTGTCGGGGAGATCATCGGGATATGCCTACTCAAGAACATACTCCTTTTTTGCTTGTCCGAGAACAATTCTCGGGATGCGTTACCAATCAATAAAGTTTGTTCCATTCAACTTTTCTTTCTCAAGAACAGATCGCAAATTGACAACGGAATTGTTCTCGGTAGACATGATCTACAACATTAAAGTAAAGCAAGATTTCAACACTATGTTTATGTAAAGACTTTGTTGACGGTGAAAATCCGTCAACCTAGCCATGAGTTTACCTTCGGTGTTGGCATAAGTTTTATACATTATCCATCGGTACTAACCCCCGTGGTATAACAAGTTCACGTGTGCATGTCGGTTTTGGAGTTTAGTGTTTATGTAGGATTTTAACGTTGAATGTAAGACTTTAGGGATAAGTTCATCAAGCACCTTATGACAAGACCTTGAAGCCCTGTACAAGTCATGCAATGAAGCAAACTTAACTCCAAGAAGTCGGGGACTTGATCCGAGAAGATGACGGACTCGAGGACCTAACCGAGAAAAGTCTTCGAATCTTGCAAGACAAGGAGTTATTCCCAATTCGGAGAGAAAGCGACGGCATGGACCTACATGCGAGAAGGGGGAAACATCCGAGAAGCAAGGGAACCGACATAGAGCAAAGGAGGCCGCGGGGCCGGGCCCGGATGGGCCCGGGCCGATCGGCCCGGCCCGATCCGGGGCCCGTTCGTCCCCTCCTTTGCCCTAGCCGCCATTCGGGCTATTTATAGCCCCCCGACCGAGAGCCACGCAGGATACAATTCGTCATCGGCCGCCGAGGAGCGAGAGAAGAGAGGGACACCATCCCGAAGAGGAGAGGGTCGAGCTAGTTGACTAGGGTTTCCCTAGCCGACGTGGGAACCTTGCACGGAAGACCACGTCGAAGTTCCGGAGCTAGAAGCAAGATCAAGGAAGGATCCCGGTGGTGATCTTGTGTATGTATCATTGTCATAGTTGAATTATCAAGTTGAATCTTTTCCTAGCGATCAAGTGTTTCCTCGAAGATTTCATTTTTCGATCGGCTTTGCTTATTCCAATTCTATTCTCGAGATAGATTACATAGGGTGTTGTCGCCGCGGTGGCTAGAGGTACACGCCGGATCTTCCGAAAGAATCTCGACTTGTCTTTTGACTCGCCCTAGACTCCCCGCATGAGTAGGGATACGTTGTGACAAAACGGGGGTTCCGAAAGGCGGATGTTTTCGGATTTGGACGGGAATACCACGGTTTAAAGAGGCTTCTTATAAGATTCGATTTGGTACTTCTTCCCTTGCTTGGAACTTCAAAGAAAAGGCTTATCCCGATCTCTCTAGATCGGTTTATCTACCCAATCATACTTTGTTATCTCCGGTCTTTAGTAGATTAGATTAGTTTCGTGTCTTTTATCTAGATGCATTAGGGTTTCTCTTTTACCGAAGATTGAAGTTATTGGCTTTACTAGATCAACTTTTGTGTCACGCATTTGTTCCACGGATTGGATACCTTGGGTTCACCACTCAAGGGAAGAAGGGTCCCTTGACTACGACGGGAGACTTGTCCGCTTGCAAGTCTAAACGAACTTTGATACAACTATTAACCGTCAACGGACTTTCATTAACCGATTTAACAAAAGACAACCTACTATATCAAACTTCATCTTCCCTCTAGTGACAACCTAGTGAGCTTTAGCATCACGGCTAGAAAAGTAGTGATGCGGGTAAGCAACAAATTGCTAATCACATCTCTATGCGACTCTTGTTTGTTGGGTGGCATCCAATGTCGCGGCCCCAACCCTATGCCTTAAATCCCAAAACTGTTTTGATAGCTTTGCCGAGTAAGCCAATACTATGCTTGTGAATGTCCGACATCCACCCTATACAAAATAGATAGCTGCTGGTACTCTACTTTGGTAAACCTACCACACAACGATCAAAATTTTATAGGTGCGGCTATTTGGTAAAAGGCATCAAAACTCAACTTTTTTACGAGGGAAGCTATTCTATCATGATTAAAACATCCATCATATGTAATAGTAGAAAGAATAGTATGACGGAAAATAAACATCACGGGCATATAATCATATTATATTGTGAATAGTATGGCCTCTCGCATCATAGTGGGCTCCAAGGTGACCTCCATTGCCATCCGTCTTGTCTTGTGGTGATCATCATCGCCGTCATGGTAGAAGCCTCCATGAAAAGATACTAAGCTACTACAACTAATAGCTAGTAAAATAATTACACAAGGATTCAAACATCACAAGTCGACACACGGTCGTTATATAATAATGGTGCAACCTCAACCCGGTTGTGTTAACTTGCAACACGCATGCCACACAAATCATCACATACATCATCACATGACATTGAGGCCATACGATTCACATCATACCCCGCAAAAACAAGTTAGGCGTATGACGTGCTCTACCAAAGTAGCGCTTAGGAAACCGCTATAACGAGAAAGCAACGGCGGTGTAGCTCACGGAATTACACGGATCGCATCTATGGAATCCCTATGAAAATCTCATCGGAGTGATCACATCACCTCCAATGCGAGACATTCGTAATGCCTCAATTTTTACTAGGTCAATCCCATTGACCGTGCAACCTTTGCACTTGAGAAGACTGCATCTACACATGACCTCGATCCGTTGGTTCAATCGTTGACTATGCACACGGTTAGTCCCACGATGGTGATTCCAGCCGGTAGGGACATGTCGTATGCACAACAGAGAAAGAACACGAACTAATCTTTTTGGGCACATGCCGCGTAATCAACTCACTCCGGTTTTAACCCCTTATGACCAATTGATCTAATCAAATCATGCAAAAGTAATAGATCCAATCTACTACAACAACATATCACATATATGTTCATGATCCGGATCTACAACTACACAAGAAGGCTGCGGTACCACCGTATGGTAATGGGAACGCTACTCTAGCAACATAACTTCATACACCCAAGATACTTGCGAGTAGAAGATCATAGATCATTACCACTAGACACGCGAGCGCGGCGGAAGAAGTCGTGCGTCGATGCGAGAGGAAGTAGTCGATCACGTCCCACAACCGAGCTCCTCCCGCCGAATCCCCGGCCGATCGGCGAAGCGATGGCCGCAACGGCGCCTCCATGGAGTCCACACGTACGGGGATGATAGGCCGGGCGTCGGTGTGCTAGCACCGCACACACGGCAAGGGCGGTAGTCGAGAGGGAGGGTCGGCTAGGGTGGTGGCGCAATTGATCAGCCCATACCCCCTAGCCCCTCCTTCATATATATAAGGCGTACTAATGGGTTTCTATCTCATAGGCCCATTAGTAACCCTAATCCCTCTTGGATCAATATCCTCTTGGGCCTATAAACCATAGTACGATGATGGGCTCTTGGGCATATCACCAACACCTAGTGATGTTGCCCGTCCACCCAAGAAAAAGAAAGTCCCCAAAGGAAAGGAATGCAATCCGGGAAAAGAAATTGTTGTAGAGCGAAAAGGACTCACTGCGCCATGTCAAGACGGCCTTGCGCATATACAACAGAGCAAACAACACCACAATACGCCAAAATCTCTTTATTTTCAAGTTTTTTTGGAAATTATTTTATCAGCTATTTTAACATAAGATTGAGCTGTACTGTTTTGTGCTATTTTCAGTTCGTGGTCGATGAGATAACAGTGAAGTGTCTGTTCTTTGAATTTGGGGACCTGACTATCATTATAACTTCACAGCTAAGCCCGAGGACCATGATTCTTCTGGTGATGGTTCTAAGATTTTCTTCTCTGAAATTAATTGCCCTCTTCAGAGTGAGGATGATGTGTTGGTGTCTTGTATTGTTGGGGAAAATGATTCAGGTATGGCTCATTATCTAGCTTGGATTTTCAGATTTTCCTACTTTGGCACTTGGTTTTGTCTTTTGTTAATGTTTTGTGTATTCACAATTCTTACATACGTCTTAAGATTACGATATCACCATCATCATTATTGCACACTTCACACAACAATCTAACAGCTCCAAATCCTAGAATATATTATAGGACAGTGTTATGCTACCTTGATGCCTTAATACAACTTGAATTTACTGCTACCAATTTGACAGCGCAAAGTAAATACTGTAAATTTTCATAGTGCAACAACATGAACAAATAAGATGATGCAATTAAGCAAATTGGTACCCCTGGGATACATTTTTCTTGGTTCCAGTTGTAATAACATTGTGAGTATTACAAAACATATTGCATTACTTATGGGTTCCATAAATATAATCTAACTAGTGGTTGTATTCTACTATAAACTCCAAGCTGTTTAATTACCCTGTTCAATTTTCAATGTTTGTTTACTCAATGCTAACCCTGTAAAAATTTTAGGTCATTGCCATGCCTGTGAGAAACATCGTCCTATGATGGTCTATGGTGGTGGTAACACTACTGCTATAGATTATCCTGATGAGGACAGCTCATGCTCAGATAGTGACTATTAGTATGTTGGCTGCAGCACATGTGTCATATGTGCGTATTGTGTTCCTAGAAGAAACAAGAAGAAAAGTGAGTGCAAGTAAGGATGACTTGGATTTATTTCTAATGCAAAGTTGTTTAATTGGTTCATCATTTGTCGTTCTATGACTAACCATGCACAATTTTTGTCTATCTACCCTGCTTATCACTTGTATTTTAAAACAGTTATGTTATCTGATGGAAAATGGAGCAGCAATTGCATACAAATGTAAAATTGTTAGTGACAGTGACACAAATAAGGTTAATGACAAAGAGTTAGGGAGAGCCAGCAAAGGCCAAAACAGAGGTGGTGACTGAACCAGAGACCTGCATGGATACTCTAAAAATGGGAGGACTCTGTGTTTAGCATTTCCAAGTGATGTAACAACAAAATCCATTATTGACACTGAAATTGAAAAACACCATAGATCGATCAATTAATCCATGGAAGTCACAACTCACAAGATGTGATCGTAACTGTCTGCCCTTGCGTCGCGTCCCAGGCCCCCACGTCGCCCCAACGGGCGACACGGGCGGCTCCACCACCACACAGCCAGCAGCCTAGGACGCTGCTCTCCCGATCCCTCGTTGCCGCCTGAGAGGCCAGCCGGAAGTCCGACAGCTATGGGAAGGGCGGCGGCGGGGCATCTTCGCCGGGATGGGAGATCTCATCCGATATGGTCGGAGCATCTTTGTTGGAAAGCACACAGTGGTGCTAGCAAAAGGATCCGGGTCCTCGACGGGCAGATCAGCTCGACTCTGCGGGGTTCACCATCAGGTGGTGCGCGGCGGCGGCACCAGACTCGTCGCCCCACTCTCCTCCTACCCTCACCGTGGGTGGCACACACAAAGTGTTCGACACATTGCGTGTGTGTCCGCCTCCGCATGTGCACGGGCCACGTGGTGGCATTTCTCCTCCGGACTGTGGTTTCTTCACTGGTGCATGCTGTTTTCTTGATTGTATTGCATCACGACGGCACGACGTTCAACTCTGGAGGTGGTGGAAACAGAAGCATTGGTACAATAGAGGTATGTGGCGAAAACTTTGACGACAGCAGGGCCATCCCGGCAAAATCCGAGGCCCTGTTCAAAATTTCAAAATGAGGCCTAGTAAATTAAATAATAATAATATATAGACTATAATGTATCAGATAGTAGTTAGATATATAATATATTACATAGTAGTTAGATATATCAAAAATATAGTTAACTAATTGACAAACCATTTTAGCACCATTTAAACTAAAAAACTAACCCTTTTGGAAGCTATTGCATTTGCATCCTAGGAAATTGGACTAAATACATCAAGCTGATAAATTTATGAAAAATACACAATTGTATCATCTTCTACAAACAAGAATGGAGGGAGCATAGAGTGAATAATCTAGGTTAATTAACACCAACACACAACACAATTCCCATAACCACTTGTACACATTTGCATTAAAAGAATAAAGGTTTATTACAAAGAATGTGAAATTTAAGAATAAATATATAGACGTTGCAGCTATGAATAGCAACAAAATAACCTAATTTGGCACAATGTTTTATTGCTACGTAGAAACATGGGTCAACTTGCCCATCCGTGCAAACTTGAAGGAATCGAGATTCCAGGAAAAAATATATAATGACCAGATTGATGAAGCCAAGGTGCTTCATGGTCTCAAATTAGTAGCCGGACCGGAAGAGAGGAATACACTTCACGAGAAAGCAAAAGGAGAGATAATTAGTTCACGCAAGTTAAAAGATCCACAAAGATTTCATGGGAGACTCTTCAACACACCATCTCGCTAAGCACTAGCATTACTAAAGTATTATAAAGATCAAAATTTGAGCACCCTTCCATTTGGAGGCCCTGTATGGTTGCACCGCTTGCACATGACCTGGGACGGGCCTGACGAAAGTGTCTGTGGGTACCATTTCCTTGTTAGAGGTGTCTACAATGTGCCTCCTCGTGCGAGTGCGAGTCCGTTGGGTCCATTCTTCGTTAAGCTACACGGCGGCTAGTAATTGGACACGACGACGTTCAATCCACAAGACACCAAGTTTGATCTTTTTTTTCATCTATGATTTAGTTCTACGCCGGTTGGATGTTGTCATATATCTTCAGTGATGAGTTTGAAATTTGTGCCAAGCCAACGATATTTAAAGTTGGTAATTGGATGTGTGAAAACGTCAGTCTTGATGGTGGTAGTTCTGAACTATGATCTAGGGTTAAGGTGCACGGAACACCACTGTTTTCTATGTGCTTATGGTCGTAGAAGAGGTGTCAGAACGCTGGGTTGGACAAGACTTAATGGTGTTGGAGGCTTAGAGCTAGTGACAACAAGTTATAATACAACTAAGATTTAGACTAGACCTTGTGCCTTTTTGTTGTGATTGTAGTCACATAGAGGTAGTGATTCGTTTGGTGGATGCTCTGTTGCATGATAGATGTTTTTTCTTTCTTTTTTCTGCTCTTTTCTCCTAGGTTTTGCTATTAGGAATGAATCTTTTTTCTCTTTTATAATAATAATAGTTATATGCATTTTTTGAGATGCATATTTCCATTTCTAAAAAACTAAAAAACGAGCAACAAAATAATAGAAAAGTGAAGCAAACCAATGTACTATGTTGGGACAAAGATTAAAAAAGAAACATGTGATGGACTTCTATCCAGTGGGCAGTGGCAACTGCAGTTCCTTGTGGTGACATATGCTCACCATGGTTCAAGTTCTCGACTCGGCACTAATACCCGGTCCCCCAAAAAAAATGTTTGCTTTGGACAAACCTAACTAGCTGAACTAACAAAATCTCAAGAGATCACACGAGCAGTTTACACCAAAAAATGCAACATAATTGTTACCAAGCACATTCTACTAATCAATAGGTGCGAATTTTAAGCTGTCATTTCCTGTTCTATCTGGGGCTCTGCTAATGACTAGCAAATTATATACCAATCTACTGCAGACAGCCTAAACTCACAAATCCCTCTGTCACGCCCTGTTCTTCATCTCAACACAATTCTCAGTCCAACCATTGCAGATCAGTGATTAACAATAGCATTGAGCAAGCTTGAAACTGTTTTAAACAACTTTTGTTCAGGAAACTCTACTATTTACTGAGGATCGAACAAATGAAGCAAGGGGCATGACACGACTTCAAGGAATCCAAACTATTCATCACGAACTTCAGGCTCCCATAGAATCCACGCGAACTTCAGGCTTCTCGCTCTCAAAAAACTTGCAACTATCCTGGTACGTACAGCAAAAGTACTGCTCAGAATAAATGCTTACAGAACTGAAGAGAAACACTTATGCTCCATAATTATCAGTAAGTACATTTCTTTTTTGTGAAAGAGTACGTACATTTTCTTGGTATTATCATAATCATTTGAAAGTCATGTACTCTTAGGTAAGAAAGATTTTATAACTAAAAATTGTCTGAAGAGTTATACAACCAGATTCACATTTCAAATTTCTTTTCATGTGACATTGATTTTGTAGCAGTTATTCATATACTGTAAGAGTATTGTAATAGCCGGATGAACCGGCAAGGATAGGGACACGACATAGGACAGGGTAGACCCTGCTGCTCCGGCGGCTCAGTAGAATTGGGGGATTTGGGATTGATTAATTCTTCATTGATTGTCTATCTGAATACACTGTCTCCCTTTATATAGAGGGGCTGGCTTGACCCTTAAGTAAAGATTTAAACTAACTCTAATCTTATCTCTAATTGATCTTACCCAACTAACCCTATCCCTAGACATGGAGGGTGGATGGGCTGGCCCTCCAGCCACCCATAACAAGTATGGTCAAAAGTGCATCTCTATAGATTTTCAAATTAATCACAATACATCTACTACAATCTACAATAAAGATCTTTTTTTACCTTGGTTCAGCCTAGGTTTTGATTATTGGAATTGTTGCCTCTTAAGCTCCTCACTGTTTTTTACTGATCCAGTCCTCTCACTATCACTGACATCCAATGTTTGCAATGAACTAGGGAGGTTGCCCTTGGGCAGAGACCGGATGGTTGGACAACACTGTATCTTCAACTCTGTCAGTGAACTTGGAAGGCCATCCTTGGGCCACAACCGGATGGATTCACATTCGCAGATCCAATCCATATTGTCTTGAGACTGGGAATTCGACATAGGCCGGTAGGCAAGGAATTCAGTTTCTTGCACCTCCAAATTTGAATCTCCTGGAGGGAGGTGAGGATTTGAAGGGCCCTTTCTTGCTCCTCTATGAAGCGCTCAATATCATCGTTTGCAATAAATACTAAAAGGATTAGGGACGCAGAGATGCGGGCGATTATGGGCACATCAAGGATTCCTGCTTTGCCATCCGTTCGGAGCTCCTGCACTCTATAGGAATGGGGATGATGTCCATCCAGCCGTGAGGGCTCTGAACCAATATACAAGTTGGGGCATCCATAAATGAATAATTCATCGAGATGACCATGGGCCAGGAGAGGCCATAGGACATCGCCTCTCAGATCACCGCAATCTCGTATGAACAGGTATGTCAGTTTTGAGAGAGGCTCCAAGGTAAACACGCCAGGCACTTTGTTTAGGAGGAGTTCTTGCAGGGAAGTTGGAAAGGGGCAATAAGGAGAGGAGGATAAACTGCAGGGAGCAAACTTGGGGCAACGTGCTATCCTCAACGATCGGAGGGAGCCCAGGCTTTGGAGCCCATCCAGTGAACTGGAGCAGAGCCTCAGATCAGGTAAATCAGCAATCACCAGCTCTTGTAACTGTGGAGGCAAGAGCAGCAGTCCTTTTGTTGTGGCTTCGATTTCCTCCTCTCCCCTTGCGTCTTCTTCCAGCTGCCCTATTATTCTTGTATCTTATGTTTTATCATCTGAAGGTGTCTGCTTCTCAGCCACACTCAATTCTGTTACCATTTCACATTGTTGTAATTCCAACTTTGTAATGTTGGGAAAATAAGAGACAAACTGTGTCAAGTCCTTCCTAGTAGCACCACACCTCGCGATGCTAAGGCCTTCGAGAGACAGGCAACAGGCACTGTTGTGACCTTCATCGACTCGCCAGTCGCCACATGACATTACGACAATCCGAAATGTCGAGTTTTTTCAGAGATGCAAGTATTTGCAAGTGATCTATTGACACAGGAGGGCATTCAGTGATAACAAACTCCTCTATTTCAGTTAGATTATTGAAAGCCGGAGGTTCCACAGTTCAAAATCAAGAGTATCCTTTCCCAACTGTACCTCAATGCGCTTGGTCTGCTGTTGTTTCTTGTAAGATAGCTTTTTAATATGCGTACCCACATCATGATGTATTTCCGCTTCGCACAAAGCACTTGTCCAGGGAATAGGAGGCATTGATAATAATTTTGGACAATTAGAAATATTTATTTCCCGTAGCTCTGGAAATATGTTTATCTTGTCCACCTGTCCAGAGGGATAACTAGTACCATGTGAAAACGATAACTCCATAAGCTCGGGGCAGTCACTTACAATGAGCACCTGTAGAACTCTGAATAAATGAGGAGTGTCTTTGTCACACCATTTCTTCAGTCTTTTTATGTTAACCAGTTCTATCCTTCTTAGATTCTGAAACCTTTGGCCTGCCATACTGCTTTGGCACTCTTCATCATTATCATTAGCCATCATAAGTTCCCCAAGAGGTGGAAGGGTTCTCCAGGCCACTCCATCAATAGAAAGACATTCCAAATTTTTGTTGAACAAATCAATACCTAGCCATTTTGGGCAAGTAGTACCTCCATGTCCTATTATGCATACTTCTTGAACATTACCATGTGGTTTAAGACTTTCCAGAACATCTTCTTCATTTTCTGGATCTATACTAGATCTGTCAGTTCCCCAATCTAACAGTAACCGATTTAACTTGTCCATGTGTTCTAGATTTGCTGCGCCTGCTTCCTCTGTTGCTTTTACCCCTTCAAGGTTACAAATTCCTAGTGATCCATGGAGCTCTAGCAATTTCCTTATCTGTTTCAGTTCAAATCCGCTAGTTTCTTTCTTCACTTCAAATCTCCTCAATTCTTGTAAAGATTCCAATTTTCCCACCTCAACAATTTCACAGTAAAACTCACCAGGAACTAGGACATGACGAATTCTCACAAGGTTCCTAATCTCTCTTAGTGATCCACAAAGATTATGGCATTGTTGTAAATCTAGAACCATCATGTGATGAAACCTTGAGATACCGTTGGGTATACGTGTTGATACAAATCCATGTGATGATACCTGAGACATCCTTAAGTAACGAATATGAACTAGTTCTGAAATGTTGTGCAATAAGTCCTCCATGTTATAGCTTACCCCTGACAAGAAAATAACACGAAGGGCTTTAGCCTTCCTTAATAAATCAGCCAAGGTCTTGGAAAAACCTCCATGATGTTCACCAAATAACATAAGAGTACGCAAATTTTGAGCTTTCAGTCTCCTACCTAATATACTCAGTTTCCTCTTAATATTTTCATATGTTATTCTGTCCTTGACATGTGTGTTATCTATAGCAATAGACAAATGACGTATGGATGTTGGGTTCTTCAGTGACCTCACATCAGAGCCATGCACACTTAGGCATTCATATGACGAGACATTTACTGCCAACTCATGTAGTAGATCATGAACCAAATAGTAAGGTTATTGGGACACCTTTTTTATTTTCATTTCAAAGAAACCATAATTAACCAACTCATTCAAATTATCTTGTCCAATATCTTCAGCTCTCTTACTTTTATTGTCACCAGTACCTAATAACCCTAGGCCTATCCACAACTTAATTAGCTCTTCACCATTATATTCATAATCTTCTGGAAATAATGCACAGTAGGAAAAGCACTGCTGAAGATCAAATTGAAGATAATTGTAGCTAAGCTTTAATGCCGGCATGATATCATCATCATTGGTCTGAAGTTCCCATTCTCTACTTTCCAATACTCTTTTCCAATAAACTGGAGTAAGTTTGTTTCTTAACATTCTACCTACAGTTTTCACTGCAAGAGGGGAACCCTTCAATTTCTTCACTATATCTTTTCCAATATTTTGCAAACCAGCATGATCTGACCATGGTAGTTGTTGCTCACCGAACACACACGCTTGAAAGAAATCCATGCAATCTTTATATTCTAACCGTTCCAATGTTAACAAATAGTCCATTTTCGTTGCGACCTGTTCTGCTACCTTTGGAAATCGTGTTTGTCGGGGACCGCCCTAGGGGTCCCCATAAACAATGGGGGAACCCTCACTTAAATCCCCGCATCGAAACACGCTAAGCCTAACCATGCGGCGGAAACTAACCGTGCGGGGACATGGCCTATGCGGCGAGACTCGGAGGCCCACCAAGACGGCCCGTCTAGAAGACCCCTCGAGCGAGCTCCGCCTCGCTCGAGGGCACGCTCCTCCTCGAGCGGGCTCCGCCCCGTTCGAGGGGCAACCCCCTCCTCGAACGGACTCCGCCCCGTTCGAGGGGCGACCCTTCCCTCGAGCGGTCCCGCCCCGCTCGAGGGCTCGCTCCCCTCGAGCGGGTCTCGTCTCGCTCGAGGGTCCGCTCCGCCCTCGGGCGGGGCCCGCCACGCTCACGGGCGCTCCGCACGCGTGCGTTGGCCCCGTACTTGGGCATTTAACGCCCGACGCCGCGGGACGGCGCCATCATGCGCCGGGGCTCACGCCCGTGCCGCCGCACCAACTCCCCGGGGAGGAGCCCATCCCCGCCCGCGTGGGATGGACCGTGCGGTACGGCCGGTGTCGGTCCCAAGACACCGTGCACCCACTACGGATGCGGCTAACGCGCCCGACCCTCGAAAAGGGGCGGGCGCACCCTCGATTCCACTTTCCCGTGACCCCGCGGCGGGTTGGGTGAGGGGCGCTAGGCCGGTGGACGGCCATCCCGCCCCGTAACGCGCGCGCGGCCGCCGTACCCACGCGTGCGGGCGCACGCCCGGCACCGCGGGCGCACGCCGGGTGCGCAGAACCACTCGCTACCGCGGAGCGCATTGGGAAGGAACGCCGTTCGCGCCGCTCCCGTGCCCCGTACCGGCCATCATCGCACCTCCCTCGAAGCCTATCGAGAGGACGCCATCACCATCCGCCGCCCTCCTACCCTCGAACCGCCACTGTTCGGGTACGGGGTAGGCCATCATGGCCGGATCGCAGCGAAGATCGTCCGGACGGCCGCCCACTCTACACCGTAGCGCGACGTGCTCCCTCACGTAGCTAGGTAGCGCGGCGTGCATGTAACCCGTCGCCCCCTTGGCCTATAAAAGGGGGAGGCGAGCCCCCAGCCGCGGGGGGAACAAGTTCAGACGAACGAGCACAGTCGAACACAACTCTCCGTGCACTCACTCTCTTATTCTCCCACAATATCTTCGACCACTCACCGGGGACTTGGAAGCCACGCTTCCTCTCCCGCCTTGCTTGTACTTGCCCCACTACAAGCACCCCCGGTGCCGAGCAATATAGTGCCACGAGCACGCCCCTGGCTGGACGTACGGCCCCCTTGGCGGAACCGGGATAAATCCTTGTGTCATTTGTTGCTTGGCATCGACCATTGAGGGAGAGACCTAGGCGCTATCTGCGGTTAGTGTCGGGACCATATTCCGCACCGACAGTTGGCGCCCACCGTGGGGCAAACGAGCGCTTAAGGTCATTTCGCCAACTCCCTCCATGGTGATTCGCACTGAGTACCGTGGTACGCGCTACAACATGGGTAGCTCGGACCCCCTCCCGGCCGGGTTCGAGATCCGCTTCGGGGACTTGAACTTCCAGGCCACGGGGAACGGCTATCTCATGCGCCTCACCAATCGTGAGGAGCTTCGCGCGCGCGCCGCGAGGCCGAGTCCGCCTTGGTCTTCGCCGCACGCACGACACCGGCGCGGGCGCCGCGGGCACGGATGCCGCGGGCCCATCGACGCCGCGACGCCGTCGTCGCTCCGGGCTACGCTCACGCCGGGGGCGCGGTCCGAGCGGCGCGCGGGGCCGCGCGCGCCGCCCAACGCGGTGCGCCCACCGTCACGACGGCCGCCACCGCCCCGGCGGGACCGCGTGCGGTCTCGGACCACGCATTCCCCATCGGGCCGCGTGGCGCCACTACGGCCTACAACGCCAACGTCAACACGACGATGCGCGGGGGTTCCACCGGCCGCCACGTCTTCGTCGCCGGGGATCCCGCACCTCCGCGACGGATGAGTCGTCCCCGGGCTCCGTCGACACGATGCCACCCGCCAACCGCCACGGGTACGCGGGTGGGACTTCTCGGCGTGCGGACCCGGTCGCGTTCGGGCGCTTCCTCGACGCAACGGACTGCGGGTTTGGTCGCTCCGACGACTCCCGACGCGGGAGCTACGACCCCGCGCGGGGAGTGCTGCGCCGTCATCACCAACGACCCGGCCAACGCCGCCGGTGCGGCGGGTGCCGGAGACGGGGGAAGTCACGCCCGCCCCGGGGGATCGCCACGCGCCCGGCCGCGGGGCCAAGCGCTCTCGCCGGGGCCGACGTCGACGCGCGGCGGCCCAAGCTCGCGAGCTCGAGGCCAAGCCGGCGGAGGAATACGGACGGTGCGGCGCTCCGCGCCTCGATGGCGGGGGAGGCATCCGCGCGCGGCGAACGCGCGCGGGGGCCGGGCCGACGGTCCGTGACCGCCTCAACCCCCGTCCCCAACGCGGACACTCCGCCGCGGGCGAGCCAAAGCTCATCGCCGCCGCGACATTGCTACGCGCCATGCCGGCACCCTCGACCCCCGAGGCTCGAGATATGCACCGCGAGGTGCGGACCCTCCTTGAGCAAGCGGCCGTCCGGCGGGCGAGAGCTCGGCCTCACGCATCCGCCAACGGGGGGGACGCGCGGGGTGATGATCCTGCACCAGGGGGCGAACCCTCGGTGCACGTGGGTCAACCTGCTGACCGGGGACGCACGCCGGCCAAGGAGCGGCTCCTTGACACACGCGAGGGCGGCGGACGGAGACGCCCGCAACGTCATCAACGCCGGGCGCACCGGCAAGGCGGACGCGCGAGCGGCTAGGGGGTTACCACCCTCGAAGGGGTGGACGCTACGACGGCGGTGAGGATCGCTCCCCGACGCCGAGCCCCGGGCACCCGTGTGTTCGGCCGGGAGATCCGCACGGCGGCGTTCCCCCGGCGCTTCCGCCGCCCCTCGACAATCGTCAAGTACAACGGGGAGACGGACCCCCGCGTGCGGCTCAGCGACTACCGCCTAGCTTGTCGGTGGGCGGGGCCACCAACGACGAAGTGATCATCCGCAACTTGCCCCCGCATCCGGGCGACGCGGCCGGGACATGGCTCGAGCACTTGCCCGCCGGCCGGATCCATAAGCGGGACGATCTAGTCCACACCTTCGTGGGCAACTTCCGGGGCACATACGTGCGCCACGGGAACTCTCCCGGGATCCGCGCTCCCCGCACGCGAAGCCGGGCGAGTCGGCTGCGGGACTTCATACGGCGCTTCTCCAAGCGCTGCACGGAGCTCCCCGGCGTGGCGCGATGCGAGATCGTGCACGCGTTCCTCGAGGGCACCACGTGCCGGGACCTTGTGCGCGAGCTGGGACGCAGCCCGCCTACGGACTCGAACGAGCTGTTCGACATTGCCACCGCGCTTCGCCTCGGAGAGGAGGCCGTGGGGGCGATCTTCGACGGCAAGAAGGGCAAGCGCTCCGAGGACACGCCGCGGAGGGCGGCGGGTCCAAGGAGCCGCGCCGCAACGACAAGCGGGGCAAGAAGGGGGAAGAAGCCGCGCCGCGGGCGCGCGAGCGGGGCGCAACGGCGGCAACGCCGAGGCCCTCGGCCCCGGTGACCCGGCCCGACGGGGGCCCTCGGCCGGCTCCTCGAGGCCGGGGGTGTTCGACGACATGATGAAGAAGCCATGCCCCTACCACAAGACCCCCGTGAACCACACTCTTGGGCAGTGCGACATGCTCAAGAAGTTCTATGGCCGTGCCGCCGCGAAGGAGGCAGAGGCCAAGAAGGATGGGGGCGATGGCGACGCGGGAGGTTTCCCCGCTGTCGAAAATGTGTTCCTCATCTTCGGGGGGACCCTACGTCGACATGTCGACCGGCAACGCAAGAAGGAGCGGCACGAAGTCCTCGCCGCGAGAGAGGGCACCTCCGGCCTTCCTCAAGCGGTCGAAGGATGCCATCACCTTTGGCGGGAGGACCACCCAAACCGCATCCCGAACCGGGCCGGTGCCGCCGGTGGTCGATCCCATCATTGGGAACGCCGGGTTTTCGAAGGTCCTTATGGACGGAGGCGGTAGCCTCAATATCCTCTTCGCGCATACATTGCGCCTAATGGGGATTGGGGTGGACCGGTGCGGCCCGGCACGAAGCCATTTCACGGCATCGCGCCGGCAAGCGGGTTCAACCCCTCGGGCGGATCGATGCGCCGGTGCGGTTTGGGACCCCCAAGAATTTCCGCAAGGAAACCCCCACCTTCGAGGTGGTGGGATTCAAAGGGGCCTACCATGCCATACTTGGGCGACCTTGCTATGCCAAGTTCATGGCGGTCCCCAACTACACGTACTCGAAGATGAAGATGCGGGTCCAAACGGCGTCATCACCGTCGGGTCGTCGATCGAGCACGCGTTCGGCTCGCGATGTCGAGTGCGTGGAACATGCGGAGGCACTAGCGGCGGGATGAAGCGCCGGTGAACACGGTGGAGAAGATGGTCAACGACGACCTCAGCTCCGCCGCCAAGCATGTCGGCACCTTCGAGGCTGCCGAGCAAACCAAAGGGGTCCCCCTCGACCCGTCGGCCCCCGAGGGCAAGGCGTTGAGGGTCAGCTCGACCCTCGATCCTAAATAGGAAGCAGTGCTCGTCGACTTCCTCCGCGCCAACGCCCGACGTCTTCGCGTGGAGCCCCTCGGACATGCCAGGCATCCCGAGGGAGGTCGCCGAGCACTCCCTTGATATCCTGCCCAACGCTCGCGCCGTGCAGCAGCGGCGTGCGCCGCTTCGACGAGGAGCGGCGACGGGCGATCGGAGCGGAGCTGCGGAAGCTCCTCGAGGCCGGATTCATCAAGGAAGTGTTCCACCCTACGTGGCTAGCTAATCCTGTGCTTGTAAAAAAGAAAAATGGGAAGTGGAGGATGTGTATAGACTACACCAGTCTCAATAAAGCATGTCCAAAAGTTCCTTTTCCTTTGCCACGCATAGATCAAATCGTTGATTCCACAGCCGGGTGTGAACTACTCTGTTTCCTTGATGCCTATTCGGGATATCACCAAATAAAGATGAAGGAGTCGATCGGCTCGCAACTTCGTTCATCACACCCTTCGGGACGTTCGTTACGTCACGATGCCTTTTGGCCTCGAAACGCGGGCGCAACATATCGGCGCCGCATGCGGCACGTTTTTGGGGACCATATCGGGGGCGGACGGTCGAGGCCTACGTGGACGACATCGTCGTCAAGACCGAGAAGGCGGACGACCCGGTTAGCGATCTTGGCATCGCGTTCGGACCGCTGCGGGCCAACGGGGGTCAAGCTCAACCCCGAAAAATGTGTCTTTGGAGTGCCGCGGGGCATGCTCCTAGGGTACATCGTCTCCCGGCGGGGAATCGAGGCCAACCCCGAAAAGGTCGCGGCCCTCGAGCGAATGGGTCCATTCGGGACCTCAAGGGGGTGCGGAAGGTGTTGGGGTGCCTCGCCGCCTTAAGCCGCTTCATCTCGAGGCTCGGTGAGAAGGGCTCCGCCCCTCTACCGCCGCTGCTCAAGAAGCACGAGCGCTTCTCTTGGACCACCGAGGCCCAGGAAGCACTCGACAAGCTGAAGGCGTCTCTGACGCACGCCCCAATCCTTACGCCACCGCGAGACGGCGAACTCCTACAGCTCTACGTAGCCGCAACCACCCAGGTGGTCAGCGCCGTGATCGTCGTGGAGCGCACGGAAGAAGGGCACGCCTTGCCTGTGCAGAGGCCGGTCTACTACATCAGCGAAGTCCTGTCGGACACAAAGACGCGCTACCCCCAGGTCCAGAAGCTGTTGTACGCGGTAGTCCTTGCACGGCGCAAGCTCCGCCACTACTTCGAGGCCCACCCGATTACGGTGGTCTCTTCCTTCCCGCTAGGAGAGATCATTCGCAACCCCCGACGCGGCGGTGGAATTGCCAAGTGGTCGCGTGGAGTTGATGGGCGAGACGCTCGCCTACGCTCCGCGCAAGGCCATCAAATCGCAAATCTTAGCCGATTTCGTCGGCCGAGTGGACGGACACGCGCCGCCGCCCCCTCGGATTCAGCGAGGCTCGGACTGCGATTCTTCGACGGCTCCGTGATGAAGACGGGAGCGGGCGCGGGCCTCGCTCTTCGTGTCACCCCTCGGGGAGCACATGCGCTACGCGGTGCGCCTCCACTTCCCCGCGTCCAACAATATGGCGAGAATACGAGGCCCTTCTCTCGCGGGCTCAAAATCGCCATTGAGTTGGGCGTCAAGCGCCTCGACGTACGAGGGGACTCGCGGCTCTTGATCGATCAAGTCATGAAGAACGCGAGCTACCACGATGACAAGATGGAGGCCTGCGTAAAGCCGTGCGGGCCCTCGAAGACAAGTTCTACGGCATCGAGCTTAATCATGTACCCCCGCCGGTACAACGAGGAAGCGGGACGAGCCGGCAAAAATAGCGTCCGGGCGGATCACCGTTCCCCCCGAACGTTTCGCGCGCGACATCGCGCGAGCCCTCGGTCGCCTTCGAACCCTACCCCTCGAGCGACGGCGGACCCTCGGGGGCTCCCTCGAATCCGGCGGGTGCGGAACCCATGGAAGAGGACCCCTCGAACGAGGCGTACGTGCTCTCCCTTCTCGAGGGGTACGGCTCCCACGAGGTCGTTGCGATGGATATAGAGCCGGCTCCTGTCCGGGCGGATCGCGGGAGAAATACATCGCCCGGATCGCTCGAGGGGAACTCCCCGCGGATCGGGCCGCGGCCGGGCGCATCGCCAGGGATGGCCAAATCCTTCACCCTCGTCGACGGCGAGGCGCACAAGCGCGCCGCGTCGGGGCATCCTCCAGCGGTGCATACCCATTCCCGAGGGGCGCGAGCTCCTACGGGACATCCACGCGGGGACCTGTGGCCACCACGCCGCGCCGCGCACCCTCGTTGGCAACGCGTTCCGCCAGGGCTTCTATTGGCCTACCGCGGTCGCGGATGCCAGCGAAATCGTACGCACCTGCGAAGGGTGCCAGTTCTACGCCCGCAAGTCCAACTTGCCCGCTCACGCCCTGCAAACGATCCCCGTAACATGGCCGTTCGCCGTGTGGGGGTTGGACATCGTCGGGCCCCCGCGGAAGGCGCCGGGGGCTTCACCCATCTGCTTGTCGCAATCGACAAATTCTCCAAGTGGGTGGAGGTGCGCCCCATCACGAATTTGAGGGCCGAGCGGGCGGTCACGTTCTTCACCGACATCGTCTACCGCTTCGGAGTGCCAAACTCCATCATCACGACAATGGGTCCCGGGTTCACGGGCCGGAAGTTCTTGGAGTTCGTGATAAGTTCAACATCCGCGTGGATTGGGCGGGCGTGGCACACCCACGGACCAACGGCCAAGTGGAGCGTGCCAACGGCATGATTCTACGAGGCCTCAAGCCCGAATTTTCGACCGGCTCAACAAATCTGGCCGAAAATGGCTCCAAGAACTACCAGCAGTCGTGTGGAGCCTAAGGACCACCCCCGAGCGAGCCACCGGGTTCACCCCGTTTTTCCTAGTTCATGGCGCGGAGGCCGTCCTCCCCACGGATCTGGAATACGGGTCGCCCAAGGTTCGAGGCTACAACGAGGATGCTAACCAGCCGAGCCCGCGAGGACTCGCTGGATCAGCTAGACGAAGTACGCCTCGTGGCGTTGATGCATTCCCGCAAGGTATCAACGCCCCTACGACGCTACCAAGCACGCAAGATACGTCGGAGGGGATTTCGGCGAGGGGGATTTGGTCCTAAGGCTACGCCAAGACAACCGAGGACGCCACAAGCTATCGCCCCCGTGGGAAGGACCCTACGTCGTGGTGAAGGTGCTCAAGCCGGCACGTACAAGGCGGCCAACGAAGACGGTGAAGAACTCACCAACGCTTGGAACATCCAACGACTACGTCGCTTCTACCCTTAGCTAGGATTTCCAAGTATTTTCCGTTGTAAAATCACATAGCCAACGCCCCAGTTGGTGTCAATTATGTAAATACTCCAAGTCTAATAAAAGGGCAACTCGGCTTTCCCCTGAAACCCAAGTTACCCTCGGGGGCTACTGCGGGGGGGCACCCCCCCCAAATGGTCCCATTTTTTCGCGCAAAAAACGTAACAACACGCGCTAAGTTTGTTTCCTACTTCAACCTCGAGCCATGATTCGAACGGGCGCGGTGGCACGGCCGGAAGGAGCGTGCGAGCCCGAGACGCCCCTACGCCGCGTGGCTATGGCCCGTCTCTCTCGCCTCCAACCCAGCGGGCCCCCTGCGAAAAACGAACTCCCCTAACTAGAATCTACTCGGGGAAGAAGGAGAAACAAAAAGCGTAATAAGCAAACGATTTCATTTACGACAAGCTCGCTCATGTTCACAAGACAATTTGTTTATTTACAAAAGGCCACGAGGCCGAATTCGATACACGTAAACAAAAAATGGGCCTAGCGCCCAACCGCTTTCAGCGGGAGGGGCGAGCCGAGCATCGGCGGCGTCGGGAAGAGGAATTCTTCGAAGGCCTCGGC
Organism: Cenchrus americanus; assembly: GCA_947561735.1. NCBI lineage: Eukaryota > Viridiplantae > Streptophyta > Magnoliopsida > Poales > Poaceae > Cenchrus > Cenchrus americanus. Next base: position 35,967,805 of record OX387242.1, on the reverse strand, counting down.
GAGCGACCGGCGGCGTCGGCAAAGCAAGCACGTCCGCGCGCTCCATGGCCACTTCATCCTCGACGCCCTCGGGCACGATGTAGCCCTCCGCCGCCGCCTCGAGGTTGACCTCGTAGTGGGATCGCACCACTCCGAGGGCCTTCCGGGACGCCTAGGTGCAACGCCCGGCGCATCCGCTCCGTGACGTGGCCACCGAGGGCGCGCAGCGGCCGGCCGGGCCGAGCCGCCGGCCCGGGCCTCGCCTTCCTCGACGACGCGGCGAGGTCTCGATGGCCGCGTCACGCAGCTCCCGTAGCTCCCGCTCGAGGAGTTGTAGGAGGCTCGCGCAGCCTCGGCCCGCCCGGCCGCCGGCGTGCCCCAGGGCGGTGCGCAAGCCTGGAATCAACAAGATGGAAAGAAATCAGAAAAGAGGAAACGAACCCTCTAAAGCAAAAAACCAACAAACAGAGTCAGAAAGTGACTCACCCTCGACTTGCTTCCTCTCCAAATCGAGGTCGCGGCGCGCGGACTCGAGCGCCAACTCGAGGCGCTGGACGGTCTCGCCTTGCTCGCGGAGGGCCAGCTCCTGGTTGGCATTGCTGATGCTGAGCGCGAGCGCCTCGTCCTCAACCTTGGAGAATGCGGCGTTCCGCTCCTCCAGCGACTTCTCCGCCGCCTCGCGCGCGACGCGCTCCCGCTCCCGGCGCCGTGGGGGGTCGGGCGTCGCCGAGGGCGGGCGGGCCCCGCCGGGAGCCGGCCCTCGGCCCCCCCGGCGGGCGATGCGCTTGTTGACGCAAAATGTGCACTCGGCGCCAATCACACAAGCAAGCCGAAAGCCGGCTTCGCACGCGCGAGAGAGGGTGACGTGCCGGTCAATTTTTCCCGAAAATTAACAAAAGATAAGACAAGCTTAAATACCAAAGCTTGGAACTTGCCGGTGGTACCGTACATGGTTCCATATTTACGGCTAAGAAGCCAAGCAAGACGACATGTAGCTATGCGAAGCTACCTGTCAAAGAACCACGACCATTCGGGTAACCGCAAAGGGAAAAAGAACATTGCCGAACGGGTGACGTAAGCATGACAACGATCGATCTTTAAATAATCATGGATGCATGTACAAAGCATTGACCGATCTTCATGAAGATTAACATTAAATGAAGTAAAACACGGACATGATCATGTGTTAAAATAAGCATGCATAGATCCAAAGCATCAGTCTACCGCATGTCTAATCACTTTAAGATCCGTCGGGCACGATATCAAGCAAATCTATCCACCGCATGATACAACTTGCATGGAAAAACGCACCACTTTCCACGAATAGATCTATCCACCGCATGATATAACCTAAATATGGAAAGCTAGAAGCACACGTCTTTTAAAACATAAATAACGCACGTGATCTACTCGTGAAGATATAACCGAACACGGCTGAACAACCGATCCGGGGTCCATGAAGAAGGAACAAACATTACCACGTGAATAAATCTATCGAAGTCGAATTGGAAATCTAATCCACGGGATGACTAGCTCCGAAGCAACCCAAAACCTCGCATCTACCGCATGATACCCGGCTCTTTCAAGATTTATGCTAACAAAGCAAGCTTGAACCCGCAACACGTAACAACCTAGATCGATTCGGTTTCGGCTATCGGAAAGCATAAGATCCACGCGTCAGAACACGAAACCTGCTCGTACAAGGATCTTAGAAAAAATATAGCCGATCCAAACCCATCTAGATTGGGCAAGGGTGTGTTACATGAATTAAAACATAAAGCAAAAACTCATGAGAACACAGGGTAACTTAATGAATCTATCGGATCTTGCCAAAACCCGATAGAGCCGATAACTAGCTTCGAGCTAGATCTTAGCCTACCGCATGGCTCATGATCTAACCAGAAACCCTCTTGAACCTAGCTTGAATCTACCGTGTGACACGAAGCATGGTAACAAGACTACTTGCATCAGATCTAAATCTACCGCATGATACTAGACATGATACAAGGTTGCCGGTACTCACGGAGGTCGACGGATCGATTGGTCCTCTCGAAGAACTCGACGACACGACAAGGACTCTAGGGTTTGGCGTAAGGCCGGTGTGTATTGAAGAATGAACGTGTCTGTTACATACATCCAGGGATCGTATTTATACCCCCGCCGATTACAACCGCGAATGGATTCATTGCCTAACTAAACTCAATCGCCTATCCATCCATTCGCTCCCTCCGATTGAGCCACGTCACCGTCCAATCCCGCAAAATCGCCTCATTGTTCCTTTGCCGAACCGGAGCAGATAGCCGACCGCGGATCCTTCCGCCGAAAATCTCTCGAAAATATCTTTCCTTCCACCGTACGGACTCTTTTTCCGAATCGGACCCACATGTCATACTCCTTACCAAATTTTGGTGTTAACACATGCCCCTTCAATTGTGGGATAAAAGTAATTTTGTTCCACAATTGACTCTAGCCACGAATCCTTGAGCCAAACCCGTCAACACCGTTCTTCGCAATCCGGATTCCTCGTTCGGATCCAACCCTAGATCCCCTTCGTTCCGAGCTCGAATCTCCAATGGCAACTCGGGAACCAAGTCGCTCGGGTAAATTCACCCCTCCAACCCTTTGTTCGGCATTGGGTTTTCAATTTTACCCGAGATTTTCCTCTTCCGCTCTCCTCCAGAACCTTCTACCGCTCTTCCGATTCCTATTGAGGCCAATTCGCCAGCCTTATTATCTTGGTCCCGAAGGGAATCCCCGACCCCCGAGATTTTATTGCCGCCGAATCTCGCAGAATCCCTTTCAAGGTAGCTTTATCTCCATCTCCCCAATGGCAAGATGCGTTCAAGAACCGGCCTTTGCCTCCAATTGCGGCCGGAAGACTTGGTATCGGAGGATTCTTGCGGATAAGAGTGGATTGACCAATCTCGGATGCTCTCCGCATTGCTCAATGTCCGGAGTTATCCGTAGCCGAGACACCCAAGAATGAAGATCTTCTGATAGCCGCATGCCACTTTTTGTCGAATGGCGTCAACGCCTTCCTTTTTGGGCATGGCCCAATGTCTCCAACCTTGGCCGATGTGTACATGATCACCGGCCTTGACATCACCGGGTCTGTCCAGCCTTGGAATTTCAAAAATTCCTCACGACAGACAGGGGTAAAGCCAGGGAATGGCTACAAGAATTATATTTTGAAGCACATGAGAGATAATCCCCTTGGCGAAGTTGAATACAGAGCCTTTTTGAACATGTGGTTGTGCAGATTTGTTTTCGTGGCAAGGCCAACGAACCCACTTTGAATCATATCGCAATGGCGATCCATCCGGCTAGTGGCAATCGCCTTCCTCTCGGGAAAATTCTTCTTGGGCGAAGTGTATACCATATGCTTCATCGACCGTTACCCAAATGTACACCGGCCGGAGGATAGCATGCGTCAATGGCCCTTGGTGGTTTGTTCAAATTTGGCCGCAACTTCACATGCATCGATTGTAGGCGTCGACTTGAACTCCGGGTTCTTCCCCCCGGTCCAATCCCCCCGAAGGAGAGCTTCAAGCTACCGGAGAGGATGCCAAAGCTATGGAGAAGCAACTTCAATCGTTATCGTTCAATAGGACATCATCCAGGCTCTTCGAGTTGTTCTTCAAAGGCTTCTCCAATCCTCTTTGGCTCCCTTATCTAGGCAATGACACTCGACCTTCCCCGTCGAATTCTCCTTTGAGCCCGGCCATCAAGATAGGGGATTCTTGGAAATCTTTAACATCATAATCCGCCCATGCATATTACCGGCCGAGTTCAATGGAGGGAGGGCGAATACCGCACTTATGAGTACTACCGACCTAATGTAATGGCCGTGCAACTTGGATGTGGCCAAATGCCCCCAAGATTGTTTTTGCATGAATTCCTCAAACCCGGGGAGGAAATCAAAGAGCCGATGCATGCGGCAAACAGAAGTTTTCAACTATGTGTGCGGTCCCACCGTCTACACATGTCCTTTTGTGCCCGCAACCATAGCTCACCCCACCTTCAACTCATGGTGGCAAGAATTCCATGACCACATCTTCAAAGTGAACCCGTTCATGTGTTCTCGTGCACTGGTGCCTCGATTTCCCGCCGACTTCGGAGGTAACACAATGAGCCCCCCCGATCGACTTTTCCCTCTTTCATTCATGGTCCCGACCTTCATCTTCCGTCCACAGAACACGCTCTCGCCCCTCGAGCCGGGGTAATAACTTATAATGCCGAAGGCCCAATTTCAGCATCGGGGTTTAAATCCACAACCCCGCGCCAACTAATGGACAAGTATGCTACCACCGATCCCGGCCTTTCTAGCCTTGTCGTCGACGAGGAGGAAAGGTCCGCATCCGATTCCCCCTCCGAGCGCTAAAAGGAGGAGAACCGTCAAGAAAGTACCGGGGTTGAGGTAAACTCCTTTACCTTATTGATTACCGGGTCACTCGTTCTTGATGGATCATATCATTGTGTATTTCGGACCGCAGCCCAAGAACCTTCGTAGCCAATACCCGCCGATGCTCCATCCACCGGTATGACTTTTGTCGTTCTTTCTCAAGGATAAGCACCGGCATTTATCCCTTCAATTGGACATTTGCGGAAGAAGCCGTGGGAGAACCACTTGTAGATGTTCCGGTGGTTCAACAAAGCGAGCCCTTCCAGGGTTGAATTGCCCATCCCGAAGAGAGATCTCATCTTCATCACCTTCTCGCGAACGACGTTCTCCGTAGATGAATCTCCCAACTCAACCGGAGTCACCAAATTTCCCCAGGATGCCATCGCCTATCGCCAAGCAAGCAATGACCAACCCAACAAGGAGGAGGATCCAATTCTTCACCGGCCCGTAAACTCACGAGTCACCGATGGCTGCATCGCATCTCCCCGACTTGGAAGTTTCGGCTCTACTTGGGACACCTCTTCCGTCTGCGATTGCTCCCGCTCAAGAAACCACTCATGAGGTGCCCAATTCCGCTCTTGATTTCGATACCTTGATGCCAGCATTCTCACCTCGGCAATGTTGTTTTCAGGATCACGCCCCGTCATCATCGAGCTTGCCATCAGAGGGCCCATCAACTGCCAATGTGATGAAAGAAATAAACCAGCGCCGCCCGGATGAAGTGTTGCCCAAACTCAAAGAAATTGCAGCCTGGCTAGAAAAAGATGTTCAGGATCAGCTCAATGATCTTCGCCATTTTTGAAGAGATGTTTGAACCCATTAGTCGAAGACTTCCCCGATGACATCGAGCCTTTCCTATCATCCGTCTACGACTTAGAGCCCTTTTATGTTCCCTTGAGGCGCACTTGGAGGAAATTTTGCTCCCGTTCGGCCATTGAAAAGGAGAAAAGCGATGCCGAACATGCCATGAACGGGGTACAATCCCTGCGTAAAGCCATAAAGATGCCTTGGCGACCCGCAAGCTTCTTACGATTTGAAAGTCGCCGAAAGGCCGCTCTAGAGGCGGAATTGAGAAGCCCTCGTTAGCGGAGATGGAGATTGACCGAAGAAAATAGTCGATCTTCCCGGATTGATAGCAAAGACCCAAGCGGAGGTAGAATCGGCTGTTACCAGAGTAAAGCAATGCGATGCAGAACTCACTGACTTATCTGATGCCCAAAAGGACTACCAGGAGATCTTGGATAATTCCCACTTGATAGTATCCAATGTTCGTCACGCACTCGCAAAACTCCTTAGTGCTTGAATGTCCTTATTGATGCACACCTGGACTGGTCGTTCTTGTAATATTTCCTTTGCGATTCGTTTCCTTTCCTTTGCGTACTTTGAGATGTGATGCTGAACGACCCATTCGGTAGCGAAATGCTAACTCCCGAACGATACCTTGAGTTCCTTTAGCCGAACCAATCGATTTGCGCACGGCCCAGCTTAGAACTCCAAACAACCCGCCGGCGGCCGGTCAAGGAAATCTCTCCGCCTTCCGATTTTATCGGGACGTGCGCCACGATCCACGCCCACGACTCGAAGCCACGATTTACCCCCGCCGGGCCTATAAATGTTGCCATAGGTGCCCCTAGCTCTCCATCGGGCCTTTTGGCTTTCGAATCTTTGCCAATCTCTCGGTCTCCTTGTAAACAAGTGCATATCCCCAAACCGCAATGGTGCGCCGCCTCAACCGCCGCCGCGCCTCCGACGAGGCCGAGGGAAGCAGCCGCTACTGCGCGCGGCGGTGATGATCATCAATTTCTCCTCTTCGATCCTCCTCTTGATCTTTTGCCTTGACAATCATCTCCTTTTTTTTTCAGAGTTGATTCAGGGGAATCCGCCGCGCGCCGCCAATCGCCCCTCCCCGACGACTCTTCGAGTCCGATGGCCACTCCCCGGTACCGTACGGGGAAGCAGATGCTATTCGCTTCAAGGAGGAGCTAGAGGCGTCCCGTCTCGAGCTGGAAGACGTCTCCAAGAAAGCGGGCGTGGCCGAACTAGAATGGGAGGACCAGCGCAAACAACTGCTGGAGGCCATTGACGGTATGGCCCTGAGATTGATTCTTGGTCCGGCCTCGGCCTTTGATGCTAATCCCTTCTGCTTGTCTTTTGCAGCCCGCGACGCCGAGCTCGACCGCCTAAAGACGCCGGTAGAGCAATTGGCCGAGAAGGTGAATGCCCACGGCGACACGCCGGCGGAGCGCCCGGCCGCGCGGGAGCGTCGCGTCGACGAGGTGGCCGTCCATGGCGTTCGCCCGGGCACCACCTTGGGCCCGGCCGCGATGGCGACGCATACGGACGTCGACTACTCCACCGGGCCGCGTGGCTTCCGTGGCGGCGCGCCGGGAGGATATCGACGAGATCGAGCTCATCCCGGGAGCGCCTCGACGGCCACGGCGACGCCATTGCCGAAATTACCCATCCCCGCCTCCGTGTTGAACGGACTCTTTGACTAGATTGTACTAGGGATGTGTAAATGTCGGCAATATATGATGAACTTTTGAATTCTGCATTTGTTCCGTGATATCTCCCTTCGCATTTGCATCTGTGAATTTTGTCTTCTTTGAATGCATCCGGGAACTGTCTTTAGCCGAACGCTCGCAAACAACTGCCCCCTGGCGCAAAACCCACAAAGGATCCCAATTCGGCAATCCGTAAACACTGTTCAAAAGAAAACCCTTCGCACTCGGTGGAAAACCCCTGCCGCTTGGTATTCCAACAGTGTGTACTGGCCAGATCATCACTCCCAATGCGCCTCCTTGGTCAATAAAATAGCCCGTGGGGTGCTCTGCAAATCCACTCGCACACTCCTCCATCACTTCTCGCTCTCTTCCTCTCCGTCGCTAGAAGAAAAAACCCCAACGCCATGGACAAGGGTAAACAGCCTCAGGGGAGCGGCTCGTCAAGGAAGCGTACGATTCGGAAGTGAGTTCTTTCTTGATCTCGCTTCTTGTCCTCCCCGCTTGATCTTGCGCTTCATGTTTTCCCTCCTCGCCTCTTTCAGCCTTGATTTGCTTCCTGAAGAGGTCATCGGAACCGAAGATGTTCCTGAGTACATCTCCTCCGATTCTTCTCCTGAGGCGGAGGATGCCACGCCTGAGCAAAGGGCCATTCATCAGCTGCGCCGCCGTGCCCGGCACCTGGAGCGTGGCCTCAGGGACATGTCCGTCCGTTGCCAAGCCGAGCGCGAGCGTCGCATGGCGCTGGAAGCACTAGTAGGGGGTAAACGCTTCTGACCCCTTCATGTTTGCATCTGGATTTCTTGCCCCTAACTTGATTCTTTTGCTCCGGATGTCTCCTCGACAGTACAGCAGCCCACCCGAAGGCGGCCTCGGGATAGCCTCGGTAGAGGCCGCCAATCATGGTCATCCTCGTGCGTTCCAAGTCGCCGTCACGGTGGTCCCGGAACAACCGAAGAGGGGAGCAGCAGCCGAAGAAGCAAAGAAAAGATTGAATCATACTTTCGCTTCTTTCTCCACGCCTTCTGCTTCCCACCCTTTAGGGGACCCGACCATCGTGGCTGCTATATGTAATCCCGTAAGAAACAAGCTTGTAATGTAGTATTGAGCTAAGGGCAATGCATCGAACCGGCCATTTTCTCTTGTTCATGGATTTTGTTCTAAAGGCGGCCTCATCCTTGAGCGCCCTGGGCCGTTTCGTGTCGATGTGTATAATCATCGATCGATTTCAATGCTAGGATAATACTTCTTCGTATATCTTCCATTTATTGCGGCGAGAAAATTCCTCTCCTAGCAAAGTTTTCAATATGTATGCATTACCGGGAACGCATCCGACCACACGAAAAGGCCCCTCCCGCTAGGGGACCATTTGCCGAATTCACCGTATTTAGTTCCAATCGCGCGGTAGCGCTTTCCACACCAGGTCGCCTTCCGCAAATTGCCTTACTTTTACTTTCTTGTTATAGTATTTAGCGACCCGCAGCCTTGTTTTTCTCTATGTTCTCCGGGGCTCGAGACGGATCATGTGCAAATCTTCCAACTCATCCATCATTAGGCCGCCGTAATCCTTGGAGCTCAACTCGTTTTGCAAAGACAACTCTCCTTGATTCCGACCGCATCTCCTGGGGTAGGATTGCATGGTGCCCGTAAACCAATTCGTAAGGAGAGGTCTTTGTAGCTCCATGGGGGGCCATTCGGTAAGCCCACGCCGCTTCACCGAGTACCGAATGCCACCTTCTTGGCTTCGATCGATCTTCTTCTCGTATCGCCTTGATCATGATCTTGTTAGAAGCCTCTCGCTTGACCATTAGCTTGGGCGTAATATGGTGAGGAATTAAATAATTTGATTCCCATGCTTTCGGCAAAATCTTTGAATTCCAATGACACGAATTGTGCCCCTTGGTCGCTGGTAATCGTCCGAGGAATCCCAAATCGATAGATGATGTGTTCTTTGACGAATTCGATCATGTTTTCTGACGTCACCTTCTTGAGTGGGATTGCCTCGACCCATTTGGTGAAGTAATCGTAGCCAAAAGCACGAACTTATGCCCCTTGCTAGATGGTGGATTAATTTGGCCAATCAAGTCTATACCCCAGCCCCTGAATGGCCATGGCTTGATGATGGGATTCAATGCTGATGCAGGGACTCTTTGAATATTCCCGAACCTCTGGCAATCTTGACACCCCTTGTAATACTCAAAGCAGTCCCTCTAATATCGTCGGCCAAAAGCATCCAAAGCCTTGCCTAATAACCCATTTCATCCGATAGGCCGATTGGTGCGCTCCACATATCCCATCGTGCACCTCGCTCATCATGTTCTTGGCTTCTTCTCGGGACCCGTGCATCGTAGCAATATTCCATCTAATGATTTATAGAATAAATTATCATCCGTAAGAACGAACTTGATTGCCTTGTACCCGAGCTTCCTAGAGACTTTTCGGGATGGATCTCTCAAATAATCAACGATCTCTTTCCTCCAATCATCTTCTCGTAAGATCCGTCCCTAGTGCACTCACCTCTCGCAGAAGCAAATGCTTCTTGACTCTCTTTATAACCGCAGGCGCTCCGAGCCGCCCCGTTTTCTTCCTCGTTATGCTCTCTAGGAATGTGCCGTAGGGTTACCGATGGAAAGCCCTTCAAGATTCTCTCTCGCATTCCTCGTAGTAACTCCTCGCCGCCTCGCTCCCGCACTCGTACCGGCCGTTCAATTGCTTGATGACCAACTCGAATCTCCATAAATTTCAACCGAAACGGCCCCGCTTCTCTCAAATATTGAAGCCCTCGAAGCAATGCCTCGTACTCGACTCGGTTATTTGTGACGGAGGGTTGTATAGGAATGGCGAATTCAAACATCTCACCTCCGGGAGAAATTAGTAGGATCCCTACTCCCCCACCTTTGCCACATGATGACCCATCAAAAAATAAAGCCCAAGGGGTAATTTCAAGCGCATCAACCGAAGGGTCACGATGCTCGGTAATAAAATCGGCAATGACTCGACCTTTGATGGCTTTTGCCGATTCGAACTTCAACTCGAATTCGATAAAGCTAGAATCCATTTGCCAATCCGTCCATTCAAAATTGGCATAGATAACATATGTTTTATCACATCAAACTTCGAGTATACGATGCATTCGGCATTTAACAAGTAGTGCCGAAACTTTGTACACGAGTAGTATACGCAAAGACACAATCTCTCTATAGCCGAATACCTGGTTTCAGGATCAAGTAGTTTCCGGCTAAGATAAGCTACTACCCGCTCCTTGCCTTCGAATTCTTGAATAAGGGCCGATCCAATAGTTTGGGTATCGGCCGCCACGTACAACTTGAAAGGCTTGTTCAGCTGAGGAGGAACCAGCACCGGCGGCTCCTTCATGTATTGCTTGATTTCCTCGAAAGCCTTTTGTTGTTCGTCGCCCCATGTGAATTTCTGATCCTTCTTTAGCTTTAGCAACGGAGAGAACGGCAACACCTTCTGTGATAAATTTGAGATGAACCTTCTCATGAAGTTGATCTTGCCGAGCAGTGATTGCAACTCCTTGAGGTTGGTTGGAGGAACGACTTCATCAATGGCTTTCATGCTCTTTTTGCCAACTTCGATTCCCCCTTCGTGGACCAAAAACCCCAAGAACTCTCCAATCGACACCCCGAATGCACACTTGTTTGGATTCATCTTTAGGCCATGCTTCCGGTGCATTCCAAGGTCTTCTTCACATCTTCCGGATGGGTGTCATGACTTAAGGACTTGATCACTACGTCGTCGATGTAGATTTCCACGGCCTTGCCGATCAACTCATGAAAAATGTAATTCATGGCCCGCTGATAGGTTGCACCGGCATTTTTCAACCCAAACGTCATGACTATCCATTCAAATAGGCCTATATGACCAGGACACCTGAAGGCCGTCTTTGATATGTCTTCTATTGCCATGAAGATCTGATTGTATCCCGCGTTGCCATCCATGAAGCTAATCACCTTGTGCCCGGCAGCGGCGTCAATCAACAAATCGGCAATAGGCATCGGATATCCATCCATGGGAGTAGCTCTGTTTAGGTCCCTGAAGTCTATGCAAACTCTCATTTTTCCATTTTTCTTATACACAGGGACGATGTTAGAAATCCACTCCGCATATCATAGTGGCCGAACGAAGTTTGCGTCAAGTAATCTTTCGATCTCCTTCTTCACATCGGCCAATACCTCATCCTTGTAGATTTTCCGGGCGGTTGCTTATATGGTTTGAAACCAGGCTTGATTGGCAACCGGTGCTCGACGATGGATCGATCCAATCCAGGCATCTCCGAATAATCCCAGGCGAAGCAATCTTTATATTCTTTGAGAAGCTCAATTAGGTTCCCCCTGAAGTCTGGTTGCAAATTTGCACTGATGAACGTCGGCCTTGGTTTATCACCGCTCCCAATGTCAACTTCTTCCAGCTTATCGGCCGACATAAATCCTCGTCCTAACTTGCCATCAGTGCCATCCACGGGGTTCTCCATTAAAAATTACTGTAAGAGCCGACTGCTTGAATCGGCCGTTGGTCACCGCCGACGAGTTCAACGAGACCTTCTCCCCGCCCTTCCCCGAGAAGCAATCGATGCCTTGGTACTCCCCGTAAGGCCGGTTCCATGTTAGCCACGCTCACGGAGTCATCCGCCCGGACGACCTCGATCTCATCGTCTACCCACCGGATCCACCGTTGATGCATAGTGGATGGGACGCAGCAGCTTGGCGTGGATCCGGGCCCCGCCCAAGCAACAGGGCCGTAGGCTCCCCTTCCCTTCGATGACGAAGAAGGTGGTGAGCGCGTCTTGGACCCGATCATCAAGTCCACGTGAGCGCATCCCTTGGTGTCCGAGGGGTTCCCGGCGAAGTCGTTCGAGATGATGCTTGTTGGTGTCGGATCGCTCGGGGTCATGCCAAGCTTCCCGAAGGTGGTGTACGGCATCACGTTGATCGCCGCGCCACCGTCGACGAACATCTTGGTCAATGGCTTGCCATTGACGTACCCCTCAAGTACGCGTGGCCTCATGTGGCGATTCTTGGCCGGCTTGTCGAAGACGGCCTGCTTGGCGAGCACTAGTTGCGCCATCATCTCCTCGGCGTGCTCGTCGTCGAAGGAAACTTCCTCCTGCATGACCTGGTTAGCAGGAGCCATGAACTCGTTCGGTAGGAAGTATACCATGCATGTAGGGGCCGAACGCTTCGATCCTTCTGGCTGATCCTTGGGGCGCCACTTCTGTCTTGTCCGGATCCCGGCTTGTTTCATCTCGCGGTTCCTCAAGCGTTGGACCCGCCTCTTCTGGCTCTTGCGTAAACCGGGTGGGCACCATTGCCCCTTCTGCCAGACGTAGACATCTTCGTCCTCCTCCTGGTCAGCCCACCTGAGATCGGCTTGGCGCTTCCTGGGACGATCAATGATTTCAATTTTTTGCCGCCGATCCCCATTCGGGTGGACCCTTCCAAGTCTTTCATGGACGGATCGGCGATTGCGCTTCTCGCCTCGTACTCAACATATCTGTCGCTGCATTCAGGACAGTTCCTTAATGTGGGCAGCTTTAGGCCCTCATTCCAGCAGTGCCTGAAGAAGGCGCACCCCCAGTGGGCGCGCTCCTGTTCGCGCGTGTGCTGTTCTTGATTCCATCTGCGCGTCTCCTCTTCAGCCCTGCGCCGCTCCTCCTCGTGACGACGCCCTTGGTAGCGCTCCTTTTCCATCTGGCGCTGCCATTTGTTGAGGAGAATGCGTGACGTCACCTTGGGTTTAGGCTTGGACGATTCCCCAATCTCGATGTGGCTCTTGAGAACGCGGGGGGCGTCGCCCTGCACTTGCTCTATGGTCACCTGGCGCTTCGGGTCAACTGATCCATCTTGCTTGGACCTGGCTGAGGTCAGGACCTTGACTTTCCCCTTCTCTTCGGCTGTTATCGCATTGATAGAAAAGCCAAGCATGTTCTCGGGAAGGGGTGGCCATCCAGCCTTCATCTTGTTATCGAACTTGAGGTGCCCTTCCCGGATAGCCTTCCGGATCCTCATCCCGAAGACCCCGCAATCGTTGATGGAGTGCGAGTCCCCGTCATGGAAGCCGCAAGTAACATTTCGCTTTGACTCCATCAGAGCCGAAGCATAGAATGCCCCTCGGGCGCCTTGATTCGGCCTTCTTTTACCAAGAGCTCGAACAACTTGTCGCCCTTTGTGATGTCGAAGTCGTAAGTTCCTTTGGTCCGCCCGACCCACCGCCGATTCATTGTCAGGGGCTCTTTACCCCACAAGATCTCGCCGTAGCCTATCTCCAATTCGTCGTCGTAATCCTCGAACAAATCAGCTTTGTCCAAGAATTGATTGTAGATATCGCCGATGTCATGTTGCTTGCCAAACTTGGGGTCCTTCTTGAGTCCATATGCCCGATTGCTCATCAAGGATAACTTTGCGATAGTTGGCCCAAGTTTTCAAACTCCATCCCAAATAGCTTCTCGCGCACGGCCGGCAACATCCCGGCGACGGCCATATCGCCCACCGATCGTCCGGCAAGTTCAATGAGAAGCACATGCCCTTGACTTCTCCAAATCTTCTAAGAAACTCCGGCGGTGTTTCATTGTGCCTTTGCTTCGTGGTGGCTAGATCAATCAACTTCTTCTCGAACGCCGCCGAAGTAATGAGCGTGGAATTTACGCTCCAAATCTTTCCACCTCGGCCACCGATTCGGAGCGGCAAGGACGAGAACCACCGAAAAGCCGGACCCGCCGACGAGGCGGGGAAGTAGCGAACCCTGAACGTCTCTTCGGCCGAACATTCCCCAAGCTGCATGAGGTAACGAGCGATATGTTCGACCGTGCTTGTCTCGTCCTCGCCCGCAGAACTTTGTGAATTCCGTCGGCGGTTTCACCCTTGGTGGCAGGAGCACGTTATAGTACCACTCGGGAACGGCGGCCCGTAGGTGGGGCCCTCGCATCCTTGGCTTGAGGCCGAACCGACTCGCATCAATTCGGCCATCTTGCGTGCTAGGGCATCTTCCTCCCGAGCGTCGCAGCCCGCGCGTACCTCGGGTGCGGGAAGGCATCGAAAGCTCCGTAATTCCCCACTTCATGATAGCCACCGCCGTACAAATTCCTCTCCGGGAGCCGCTGGTCGACGGAGCTATTCTTCGACCGGGGTCGAGTGGGGCCCCGCATGAGCCGAACGCTAGGTCTCCGTACGTAGGCTGGTACGGATTCGCCGTTGCACGGTGGCCGACCCGTGCCGCTCCGTGGTGGCGGCGGATTGGTTGACTTCCCCGAAGCTTGCAACGAAGGCCGAACCGGCCGCCCCCGCCCCGTGGAGGAGGTTGGAACGTTTGGCTCCCGAGCTCGAGGAGGAGGCCGCCGCACCGGCCCCCGTGGTGGCGGCCGAGAGCTTGATTCACCCGGCTCCACGGTGCTCTTCCCCGCGTACGCCTTTCCGAACGCCCCGCCCCGCGCCCGGCCAAAGAGGGCCACCATCATCCGCCGGAGCGACCCGAGGAAAGCTTGGTTGTGCTTGGTGAGCATGTTGTCTCATCGACTCCCTGGAAGATCCGCGCGCATTCTTCCTTTTCTTGTTGGGTTGTGGCGTCGGTCTCTCCCGGCAACAAGACTCGGGGCGGTGCCACTCTTCGTATATGGTACACCACTCCGATTCTTCTTGAATGACATGAGACACTTTTGCTGAAACTGATTCACTGCGTCCAGGAGCTGCTGATGCTGCTCTGGAGAAAGGTTTCGATGTTGACATCCAGGAGGTCAGTGATCTCAGGCATCCTGAACCAATTCGGCTGTTCGTCCCACTGGGCGTGCCAAAAAGTGTGTTGACGCAAAATGTGCACTCAGCGCCAATCACACAAAATAGGCCGAAAAGCCGGCTTTCGCACGCGCGAGAGAGAGGGTGACGTGCCGCTCAATTTTTCCCCGAAAATTAACAAAAGATAAGACAAGCTTAAATACCAAAGCTTGGAACTTGCCGGTGGTACCGGACAGCTTCCATATTTACGGCTAAGAAGCCAAGCAAGACGACATGTAGCTATGCGAAGCTACCTGTCAAAGAACCACGACCATTCGGGTAACCGTAAAGGGAAAAAGAGCATTGTCGAACGGGTGACGTAAGCATGACAACGATCGATCTTTGAATAAACATGGATGCATGAGCAAAGCTATGACCGGTCTTCATGAAGATTAACATTAAATGAAGTAAAGCACGAACATGATCATGTATTAAAATAAGCATGCATAGATCCAAAGCATTAGTCTACCGCATGTCTAATAACTTTAAGATCCGTCGGGCACGATATCAAGCAAATCTATCCACCGCATGATACAACTTGCATGAAAAAACGCACCACTCTCCACAAATAGATCTATCCACCGCATGATATAACCTAAATATGGAAAGCTAGAAGCACACGTCTTTTAAAACATAAAAAAAACGCACGTGATCTACTCGTGAAGATATAACCGAATACGGCCGAACAACCGATCCGGGTCCATGAAGAAGGAACAAACATTACCACGTGAATAAATCTATCGAGCTCGAATTGGAAATCTAATCCACCGATGACTAGCTCCGAAGCAACCCAAAAACCCGCATCTACCGCATGATACCCGCTCTTTCAAGATTTATACTAACAAAGCAAGCTTGAACCCGCAACACGTAACAACCTAGATCAATTCGGTTTCGGCCGTCGGAGAGCATAAGATCCACGCGTCAAAACACGAAACCCTCCGTACAAGGATCTTAGAAAAAATATAGCCGATCCAAACCCATCTAGATTGGGCAAGGGTGTGTTACATGAATTAAAACATAAAGCAAAAACTCATGAAAACACGGGGTAACTTAATGAATCTATCGGATCTTGCCAAAACCCGATAGAGCCGATAACTAGCTTCAAGCCGTATCTTAGCCTACCGCATGGCTCATGATCTAACTAGAAACCTTCTTGAACCAAGCTTGAATCTACCGTGTGACACGAAGCATGGTAACAAGACTACTTGCATCGCATCTAAATCTACCGCATGATACTAGACATGATACAAGGTTGCCGGTACTCACGGAGGTCGACGGATCGATTGGTCCTCTCGAAGAACTCGACGACACGACAAGGACTCTAGGGTTTGGCGTAAGGCCGTGTGTATTGAAGAATGAACGTGTCCGTTACATACATCCAGGGATCGTATTTATACCCCCGTCGATTACAACCGCGAATGGATTCATTGCCTAACTAAACTCGATCGCCTATCCATCCATTCGCTCCCTCTGATTGAGCCACGTCACCGTCCAATCCCGCAAAATCGCCTCATCGTTCCTTTGCCGAACCTGGAGCAGATAGCCGACCGCGGATCCTTCTGCCGAAAATCTCTGAAAATATCTTTCCTTCCACCAAACGGACTCTTTTCCGAATCGGACCTACATGTCATACTCCTTACCAAATTTTGGTGTTAACGCGCTCTTGCGCAGCCGCTCTTCGCCGGCGACGAGGGCCGCGGCCTTGGCGTCAAGGGCGGCCCTCGGTCATCGGCCTCCTTGGCGCGCCGCTCCAACCCCGCGCGCCCGCTCCTCGCCCCCGCGCCGCGCGCGCCCGCGCCCTCGAGCGACGTGCGGAGCTCCCGGGTTTCGGCGCGAGCGGTGGCCACCTCCGCCTCCCGCCTGGCGGCCAACGTCCGCGTCTTGTCCGTGTCCTCGCGCGCGCTCCACGGCCGCCTCGTCGCGATCGACGAGGGCCGCGCGGATCCGCTCGAGGCTCGAGCGACGCGCCGTGTCGCCTCGCCGAGCTCTCGGGGAGCACGTCGCACCACGCCATCGCCCGCACGCCCGGCACTGTCCGGCGCCCTAAGAGCGTCCGCAAGCGCGTCGAAAGCGCTGCACCGCTCCCGGAGCTGGCGGGCCTCGGCGTTCACCTGGTCGAACGCGTCGTACTTTTCATGGGCGCGGCGCTCGAACTCCTGGCATCCACACGCCAAATCTCGTAAGTGTCAAGGCTTGAATGCAGCACACGAAGACGAAAAAGGAAGAGGGACGAGCAACCGTGGCTCACCTGGAAGACAAGCCAGGCCGGGCCGCCGTGGACTTGCGCCGCCTCGTTCAACGCGCGCTGAGCGTGGCGCCGTGGCCCGAAGCTCGCCCCGCAGCCTCGCTCCCCGGGGGCGTCGGCCAGCAAACGCCGGGGATCACCGACGGCCCCCTCCACCCGGCGGGGGCGACCGGCGTGGGAGGACGAGGCCCTCGCACCATGTCCTCGGCCCCCCACCACCATGTGACCCTCGCGCCGCCTCACGAGGGTCCCCTCCAGGGGCTCGGGGAGTTCGTGGGCCGGCTCGCCCACCGGTTCCACCCGGGCGGCGGGGAGTCATCCGAGAGCTCCACCACCTCCGCCCGGGAGACCGCCGGCGCGGCGGAGCCGCCCGCGCCGCCTCCGCCGGCACCCCCACCGCGCCTCCGCGGCCACGGCGCCCGTCGTGGCGCGCGTCGCCGCCACCTCCGCCATGGCGCCCGCTCCACCTCCTCCGCGGTGGCCGCCACCGCGGCCGCGCCTCCACCGTGGCCGCCGCCGCGGCCCGTGCCTCCGTGGCGACCGGGGCGCGGCCCCCCGCCCCGGCGACCTCCTCGGGCCGCGAGCTAGTGCCCGCCGCCGCGCTTGTCCCCGGCGCGACCCTCTCGACGAGCGCCGCCGGGGTGGGGATCGATGCGTCCGTCCTCGCACCTTGGCGGTGCAAGAGGGGGAACGGTTGGCACCGCCCCCGCACAGCAAGAACGGAGGGTTAGAGCACCTAATCACCAAACAAACCACCAAACCAAACGAAGGAGGACAGGCTCCTTACCTCGCGGAGGAAAAGGCCCGCTTCCTTTTCCTCGAGGCCCTCGCGGACGAGGCCGCGCGCGGCCGGCCGCGCCGCCGCCGCCGCCTCCCGACGGCGCCGCCGCACGCACGGGCACGCCCGCCCCGTGCGCGGGCGCGCTCGATGCCACACCACCCGAAGACGCCACCGCGCGCGGGGCACGCTCGCCCCGCGCGCGGCACGCCCCGCCGACGCGCCCCTGACGATGATGCCGCGCGCGCGGGCACGCTCCCCGCGCGCGGGCACGCTTGACGCGCGTGCGCGCGCGTCCGCCGCGCGTGCCTCCGCGGCACGCGCCGGCACCCCCGCGCGCGCGCCGCCCCCGATGTCGAACGCCCGGCGGCGGCGGCGTGCGCCCGCCCCGACAAAGCCACCCATGACGCCGCGCGGGTTCCGGCGACGGGGGCGCGGGCCGCCACCGTCTGCAAGGGGCCCTCCCCCTCAAACTCTTCCTCCTCGTCCCGCTCCGAGGACGAGGGCTCCCTCGATATCCGGGGAGGAGAGCCCCGGCCTCCTCGCGCGCGCCGTACTCGCGGACCGTTGGTCGCGGCGCGCTTGGCGACGCCCGGCGTGCTCCCTCTTGCGCGCCGCCCGCTCCCCGCCGCTCCCGCCGCGCCGCCCCGCCGAGCGCACGGGAGTCGGGGGTGGGTGGAACGGACTTGGCGATGTTGAACTCCACCGCCGCGCACAAGAGCGACAATGGCGAATCGGGGGGAGACGAAAGCAAGACCAAGAACTAAAACGAAATCAGGAACCCAACTCACCCGCGGGCCCGTAGGGAGCATCTCGATGTCCCACGGGGTCCGACCCGCAGGTGGCGGCGTCCGGGTGTCGACGGCGCTCCGCGCCCGGGTGAGCGCGTACGGCCGCTCCGGGGGCGGCGTCGGGAGCATCCGCGACCTCGCCGTGTCGACGGGTTGGCCGCCTCCGTCATCTCGAAGATGCGCAGTGGCCTCCGCATCGAAGGCACAACCCGCCCTGGTGGAGGAAGGCGAGGACGCCCATCGCGTTGAGCCCGTGCTTCGCCGGCCCGCGCAGGGCGGCGAGGACGGACTCTTGCCGCGCCCGATGCCGGGCCGTAGACACCCCGTAGCCCCGGGAGTTCGGCCTTTCCTTGAACACCCGCCGGTGTAGGGAGGAAGGCCGGCTCGGCATTGCGCGAGTAGAACCATCCCCGCTCCCGGCCCGGCGTTGTTCGTCGTCATGGTGCGTGGGATGTAGAAACCCCTTGAGCGCCCCCGCGAGGCCGGGGCCGACATCCCCGGCGCGCGCGCACCGCGCGGCGGGTCCCCGCTCCGATGTGGGCCGCGTGACGAGCTCCCCGCGAAAAGGTGGAACCCGAGATCCCGCCTTGACCGGGATCCCCGGTACCCCCCCGCGTACGCCCACGAACGTGGCCGCCCGCGAGATCGCGTTGGGGGCGAAGTTGTGCAGGCCTCCACCCCGTAGTAGTAGCACATTGCCCGCATGAAGGTGCGCTCCGCCGGCGCGTTGAAGCCGCGCTCGTGGTAGCGGAGGAAGCTCACCACGTAGCCCCTCCGGCGGGTTGGGCTCGTGGTGCGCCGCCGGTGGCACGATCCACTCCGCCGGCGCCCTTCTTCGTTGGCCGACACCGGTCGGCGGCGGCGACCGCCTCGCCAAGCGCGAGCCGGGTCACCGTCAACTTCTCCCGTGCGTACGGCTCCAGGATCCTAACGGGAAGCCGAGGGTGGCGCCATGAGGGGGGACGAAGGAATGCGAAGGCGGAGAACGAGGAGCGGAGGAAAAAAGCTCCAACGGGGCCGAGCCCGCGCGATGGCAAGAGCAAGACGAAGGCGAAGGGACGGGGACTGAAAGTGGTAAGGTGCCAAGGTTAAAAACCGCCGTCCACTCCTCCCCGCAGTTTTATAGGCGACGGGCGAGCTCTCCGGAGCGGACGCCCCGACTAGCATTAACTGCAGGGAATCTTCCCATCGCGTCGACGGGCGGGCCCCACCACGACCGCAGGCCGCTCTAACACCGGCAGCGGGTCATCATTACGGCGAGGACCGGCCGCGACCGAGGCAAAACCCGTCACGTCCCCTCGCCGCGCCACCCACTACGCGCGCGCGCGGCGGGGGCGCCGCGCCAAAGGGGCGCGCCCGCGCCGCAAAACCGCGGCCACGACCGCAAGGCAATTAAATGCCCGGTCCCTTGCCAAGCAAGGAGAGCCCTCGAGCGAGGCGAACCCTCGGCCGAAACAAAGGCGACCCTCGATGGGATATCCGCGTGAGAAGGTCGCCCGGACCTCGCTCGACGTAGAGCAGGCAACCGCGGCACCCATTCCACGTAGAACCCTCGAGCGGCATGACCCTCGACTCGAAACAAAGGCGACCCTCGATGGGATGTCGAGCGTGAGAAGGTCGCCCCGGACCTCGCTCGATGTAGAGCAGGCAACCGCGGCACCCATGCCACGTGACGCCCTCGAGCGGCATGACCCTCCGGCTCGAGACAATGCCAACCCTCTAAAAGAAGGCACGCGCGTAAGAGGATCGCCCAGGTCACGCTTGAAATAGAGCGGCACCGAAAGCACTCATGCCGCGCCGTGCTGCCAACAAGCACCTCGAGGGTCGGCACGCCCAGACCCATCGACGGTCGCAAACGTGAAAAGACGGGGCTGTCCAGGCACGACCCCGCACGGCCTTACTGATCAGAGGTTCGAAGCCTGACCCTCGACGGGTTCGAACAGCGCCTCGCATCACGAGTTAGGGACGACGAGGGCACGCGCATACGAGCCGTTCCTCGAGCCCGTCGGCTCGAGGGTGCCCCACATGTCGTGTTCGAGAGCCGGGCCGAGGGCGGGCCTAGCCGGGGATCCCACCGAGGGAGAGCTTCCGCGCCCTCGGTCCCCTAGCGAACGGACCGAGCCCCACCTAGCAAACCCACGCAAGCGCTTCCATGGACGTGTCTCCGACCGCGCAGCCTACCCTTATCGAACGGGGCATGGACGTCCACTTGAACCACCCGCTAGCGGCCTCGATGAGGAATCCGCGATTCGCGACCCGCTCGATGGGAGTCGTGGAAACCTCACCCTCCGTCCCTCGGAGGGACGGCGAGGGCGCGTTAAAAACAAGTCGTCGGGCTCGACCCGATCGCCTCGAACAAAGCCAAGGCTCGGGGGCTTGACGCACGGCTACACCTCCTTGAGATTGCACCCGCCGGAGACAAGGACAGGGGAGCGTGCACCCCCGAAGCCGCCGAAACACCGCCGATGCCGGCTGGCATATGTGCCACGCCTTTCCGACCAAAGTTCTCACGGCTAACCCCCGCAGAGAACCCATATTCTGCGGTGGCTCGGGGCGGACCGGCGGGAGCGCCGCCGACGCGGCCCCACCGGAAAGCGTTCGCAAACAAGGAGGGAAGAACGTCCTATCGCAGGTTCCAACATCCGCGGGAGCCTCAATGGCAAACCCGCGATGCTCGGGGGCTACTGTCGGGGACCGCCCTAGGGATCCCCATAAACAATGGGGGAACCCTCACTTAAATCCCTCGCATCGAAACACGCTAAGCCTAACCATGCAGGAAACTAACCGTGCAGGACATGGCCTATGCGGCAGGACTCCGGAGGCCCACCAAGACGGCCCGTCTAGAAGACCCCTCGAGCAGGCTCCGCCTCGCTCGAGGGCACGCTCCTCCTCGAGCGGGCTCCGCCCCGTTCGAGGGGCAACCCCCTCCTCGAACGGACTCCGCCCCCGTTCGAGGGGCGACCCCTTCCCTCGAGCGGTCCCGCCCGCCGAGGGCTCGCTCCCCCTCGAGCGGGTCTCGTCTCGCTCGAGGGTCCGCTCCGCCCGGCCGGGGCCCGCCACGCTCACGGGCGCTCCGCACGCGTGCGCCGGCCCCGTACTTGGGCATTTAGCGCCCGACGCCGCAGACGGCGCCATCATGCGCCCGGCTCACGCCCCGTGCCGCCGCACCAACTCCCCGGGGAGGAGCCCATCCCCGCCCACCGTGGGATGGATCAGTGCAGACGGCCGGTGTCGGTCCCAAGACACCGTGCACCCACTACAAGACGGCTAACGCGCCCGACCCCTCGAAAAGGGGCCGGCGCACCCTCGATTCCACTTTCCCGTGACCCCCGCAGTTAGGTGAGGGGCGCTAGGCCGGTGGACGGCCATCCCGCCACCGTAACGGCGCGGCCGCCGTACCCACGCGTGCGTGCGCACGCCCGCACCGCAGCGCACGCCCGGATCGCAAGAACCACTCGCTACCGCGGAGCGCATTGGGAAGGAACGCCGTTCGCCCGCTCCCCGTGCCCCGTACCGCCCATCATCGCACCTCCCTCGAAGCCTATCGCAGGACGCCATCACCATCCGCCGCCCTCCTACCCTCGAACCGCCACCGTTCGGGCACGGGGGTAGGCCATCATGGCCGGGATCGCAGCGAAGATCGTCCCGGACGGCCGCCCACTCTACACCGTAGCGCGACGTGCCCCCTCACGTAGCTAGGTAGCGCGGCGTGCATGTAACCCGTCGCCCCCTTGGCCTATAAAAGGGGGGGAGGCGAGCCCCCGCCCGCGGGGGGAAACGGAGTTCGGACGAACGAGCACAAGTCGAACACAACTCTCCGTGCACTCACTCTCTTATTCTCCCACAACATCTTCAATTTTGTTACGGGAAATTTAGTGTAGGAAAATAATTGATTGTCTTTTTTGGAATTTAATAAAATGATTGTTTTTGTGTTGCATTCATTTTGATCGCATTTGTTTTTGTTTGAGATAGTGTTTTCAAAATCATAAAAGGTCAGGGGGGGGGGAAAATCAAAATCTTTCTCTCTATTTTTTTAGCATAATTTTTACACATCCAACTCATTCTCTCTTTGTCTATGTTTCCAACCCATCCAACTATCTTCCTTTGCTCGGCCCGGGGAGCAATCTCAAGTATCGGGCCGTAATCCCATCGAGTTGGAGCCAGCACCCTCTTCCCTCTTTCGTGCTGGCCGGCCCCGGTGGACCCTACTTGTCATCCCTCACCCCACCCCTTCGATCGACCCGAGCAAGACTCGAGTCCCGAGGCACTTGCTCGGCTCCCGTGCATGTGCCCTACCCTTTGCTTGGCCTCCCGGCCTTGCGCGACCTCGCCTTCTCGTGACGTTCGGCTTGTCCATCTAACTTTGCCGGCTCACCATTCCCTCTATCTCATTGCCGGTCGGAGCTCGAAAGTCCATCAAGACCGACTCCCTGCCGTCTCGCACACACATGACCAACTTGGATCGGTCGTGTGATGCGGGGGATCTTGCCCGGAAACCTTGCTCACCCATGCCGAGCCGATCAGCTCACGCGCATTCATCTGCAGCTTTCCCGACCATGTCGCTTCCTCTACATCGACATGTGAGCGCTACACGTCATGCCTCGAGCCAATGCTCCCATGCCTTGCGTTACGCCGGTGCTCGCCACTCACTGTGCGCTAAGCTCGTATGCCGCGCCGCTCGCATTGCTCGGCCACTGTGCTCGTGTGCCGGTCCGCGTCTCTACACGCACACCCAAGCTCTCGCTGTTGCACATCGCCGTGTCTTATGACCGATGCCTTTGTCCTTTAGCCTCGCCGGTCCCGGCCCCGCTTGGCCTCTTCGAGTCTTCACACGCACCTCTCGCGTGCGCGGCGTGTCCTCCATTTTCCTCTCAAAAATTGTCACTCTCCTTGCACTCTCTTCCTTTCGTAACAGCCATCTCCACCATCCTTCTTCTTATTGTTTGCCGACTCATGTTGGCGTGTCCATCGTGGCACCGCGAAAAGCATTGCATGCCGCACGGCCGCCACCGTACCCGCTCAGCTTCCGCGGCTGTTTGGCCTCACGCGTTCTGCGCCTCACCCACACATGTCGCGCACAGGACTTCGCCTCACCGACTGCCATCCACTACCGCCCACCGTGTCCAAGCCGCTCAGCTCCCATGCGCCCGCCCATCTCCCTGGTCGCGCTTGATTCCCTCCCGTCGGCTCGCCTCCCCGCTGCATGCTTGCACCTGGCGCGCCGCCGCCTGGCTCTTGTGCCCATGCGCCCACGGTCGGCGTATGCCTCAAACGCTTATGTTCTCCTCCGCATGCGCCACCTTTGCCTAGGAAACCCATTTGCGTGTTCCACCCCTCGCACGCACTCTGCGCCCTTTCATCTCCAGTGTAACACGACTTTTCACCAGGCATCCACTATCACCCCCACCTTCAAGTGCCATTATGGGCCACCCAAGCTCTAATGGCCGGCCGTTACTCCTTCTATAAGTCTTTGCGCCGTTTCCCTCTCCCCTCCGTGTCTCACCTACTCTTAAAGCCGGACGTATAGCTCCTCTCTCTGACTCACACCGCCGTGCCTCACTCCACCGATGTACTCCACCAGTAATTGCACGTCATCAAGGCCATCAATGGGCACGCTACCCTTTCCTCTTTCTTCCTCGCTCTATAAAAGACGCCCCAGAAACGCCATTGCGTGCCACTGGCACTCCGCGCTCTGTCTTCACCCCTTGATGTCTAATCTTCATCACGGGAGCACTCCCATGTAGACCGTGTCTTGTCGGCCGAAGTCGGTCGCCGAGTGCTGTTTTGCCGTGACGAAACCTTGCCGGAGAGGGAAGTCGACGGCACCCAAGCTCGCGACGCCAAGGGCGGCCGTTCCGCCGGTCGCCGTTGTCGTGCCTAACGCCGGGGAACCGCCACGCGAGCCATGCATGCCCCGGCCGTCGCTGCGTCATCTTCGTCCCTACAACGGAGAAGCTTCCCCCACGTGAAGGCCAAGTCGATGCGGACCACAACACCCGAGCTGCACCTCTTCGTCCGCGTTGGCCTGCTCGCATCGCCAACTGGATCGGCAGAGAGCAAACCACCGTCGTGGGCTCCGCATACAGACCAAGACGCATACGTCGCCCATTGTTCGCCATTGTCCGCTCATCACGGAACAGCTCCAATCACGGGGGCACGAGCCGTCCGCCGTGCACCACCCCTGCCGACCTTCGTCGCCTTCGCCGGCCGGAGACGCCCGTCGGAGCAGTTCTGCACCCCATGATGTTGACGCGAGGTCGAGGCCGCGGCGCTCTATTTTGCCGGTGTTCGTCGCCGTTCAGCCGACTGACTCCTGGAGCCAAGCCACCCATCACAAGAACAACCACGGTCTTGGTCCGTCTGAGGTAAGACACAGCCAAGAGCCCAAGATGGCCATGTCTCGTCCTTGTCTGCCGCTGCTTCAGCGCCGCCATGTTCTGACCATGTATGCTACCGGCCACGCCGTTGACCTGATGGCCGAGTATCCTGACTCGGTGACTCCTACTACCGTCCTTCATCTCTGGCTCGCAGGCGCCGCACTACTGACCTCAATCGTCTTCATCTTCTTTTTGCTGTGCGACATCATCGTCGTCGTGAGATCGAGCACCATCATCAGGCGATCACATTGTTGTATTTCTTCCACGGTGCAAGGCTGCCATACAACATCGACGTCCGTACCCCGGTGAGAACCTTTCTCGTACGCTCCATGTTTTGTATTCAACACATCATGTCCTAGCGAGCTAGCACAAGCCATCACGATCATATTCTCCAGCAGATATCTCCGTTTTCTGTTTAGTGCCAAACAATAGCTAGCGCTTGCATGCGGTAAGCAATAGAGCGGACGCAAGCCGAGGTGTTGCATATGCGGGCATGCGGCGGCGGCATGCATGCATATGTTTCTCTTTGTTAATTAGCACCATCACGCGCACGGCAACACACAACATTCTACTAGCATCCTATTCAATTCACGTTTGCATGCATGTGCTTGCCGTAGGCAAGTATCCACCGGAAAGCAAACAATTTGTACATATACACACATACACACCATCATGATGTCAGCATTACATAATGCTCATGTCATACATGGTATTTCCTTTGAAAATACAATTCCGGTAAATCTCGGCATATGTATTTCGGCAATATAGCCTATCTCTTTTCTTTTTATTTCAATCTATCGTTTATCTCAAGTGTCCACGAGTATTCTTTGATAGCCCTTCCGACCTGCGGTTAATCACGATTAAATCCCTAATCTTTGTTTAATCCATAAATCTCACGTGTTACCGTTTAAGCTCGTCCTTGTTGCGTTGGATCGTCTCACAATAAAATACACGCTAGACAAGATGTTCACCTTAAAATGTGTTTTTAAAATTTTGAACTTAACTTGATTAATATCTACTAAACTTGTATTATAAATAAAATGTAATTAGAGCTACATTTCGGTTTTTCATAATATAAATGTTAATTAGTTAATATTTATTCAATTTACTTTCTAAATAAAAGCAACATAGTCTATCTCGAGTTTTCTTAATTAATTGATAATTTGATTAATATGAATATAAATGTGTTTTTAAACTATAATTTGATTAGTTCAACTCGAAATATAAAGGTAAACGCCTAGATGCTTTTACATGCTTCCTTTAAATTAAATGTTTAATTTGCATAAGTTATACTTGAATATTTGTAAATAAAATTGAACTAACTTATACACGGTTCCTTTTATATAAATATAACTTGCTTAATTATAAATAGGGTATTTCTCTGAAATAACCTATGCACATCTTTATTGAATTTAAATATACCAAGCACATAGCCTTGTGTGATATGATCTAAATCTCCCGATAGCCCCGAGTGTTTTTGCGTTCGCGGCCCTTGAGCCAACCCTTGTTCTTTCTTTAAAGCCTTTTCTTGATTGGTGTATTGTCTTATTTGTTCTTGTTTGTGTGCTTTGCATGTTTGTGCCCGATGTTTGCTTCGAGTAGAAGATCGAGCTGTTGATCGGAAGTTCGGAAGTTTCAAGAGAGCAAGAGCGGAAGATCATAAGAGTAGCTTTGTGTTGAGAAAGGCAAGTGGACTTCTCCCCCTGCATATTCTATTTTTGTCCCACACAACTTGCATGATAACTAAGTTTACATTTAATGTTATACTACATAAATTTGATGGGAAAATCACCTTTTGACTAAGAATTTTATCCCCCTTTACCTTGGACAACCCCTTTTAACAAATGTTTTGGGTAGAAATGCTTAGTTGCTATAACTTGGGATGGTTAAAATGAATCTTTTATAATATGATGAATGTTGATCATGATAACTTTTGGTGATATATACATGTATGTGTGTGCTTATAGTTAATAACAAGATCATATGGTTTAATCGGAACATGGAGAACCACCCGGGAAAACGGTGCAACCACAGTCATATGGCTCTGGCTTAGCCGATTAATTAGGAGAGTGGGTTAGCTGATGGCTCTTTCGAGAGGGGCACGAGGGGGCGGAGTTGAAGGAGTATAGTAGGTCCTTTTGGGGTAAGCGGCCTTGGCTAAGGTGTTAACCATTAGGGAGGGGTTATGGTACGCTCCTTTCTTGTAGCTGTTGCGGGCTGTTGGTTTCTCTTCTTTTCCTTTGTAAAGGCTTCGTAGTGGACCCCTAGCCACTCACCTCGGAAGTGTTTAAGGGTCGATCAACCGGAGCAACATGGGGAACACGAGCGTGGGTAAAGTGTACAACCTGCAGAGTGTAAAACTGATCGATCAGCCGTGCTCACGGTCAAGAGTGGCCTGGACCCTCACATGATTAATAAACTTGAAGATGGAACTAAACCGTGGTTTCTTGTGGTTTTTGAGAGAAGATGCTTTCCCAAATGCTTAAGTGGGTTGGTATAAACTTACATCTAGTAATCGGGGAGCTTGCTAATAAAACTTGACCAACATTAAAATGCTAACCGCAGCAAAACTCTTAGCCTATCCTTGATGGCCTTGCATCTTCCCCCACTTATTTGAGCTCCAACCATAAGTGTGCTCACCCTTGCTAAACGGCTTGTTCGAGAGAAGAAGAATAAGAAGGAGAAGAAGGTGTATGATGTCGAGGAAGATGGTGCTAGGCATACGCAACCCAGGTCGATTGCACAGCCGAGAGTTTGGAGCCATTGTTTCCCAGGATTCCGGCTTGTAAATCTCTGATAATCTCTCTTTCTTTACGTGATATTGTTTAATTATTCACTATGATGTCACTATATGTATGAAACTAGATCTGGCATACATATAGCTAGCACTGTTTCTTCGGAAAATCGGGTGTGACAGTGGTATCGAACTATATGTTGTGGGACGTAAGCCTAGATAGAAGTGGTTGCTTCCTAGTCTGTTTTACTCTAAAAATAATTCATGCCTTATCCTTGACCTATCTTGTGAAAAGTTATCACGGTTGCCCATTCTCTTTTGATAAATCCTCCTTGATATCTTACTTTTCTCCTTTGATGTCTTTCATTTGCACATTCTTGCTTTGCAAATGCTAAATCCTTAATCCTTGTTTATATTTCCCTCTATCATTAGTTCCTTCTTAATCATGATCATACATCTCTTTTGAGGAATGATCTTACTTCTCTCATGCAACTCACCTCATTTTGATTTATGGTGATATTGCTTACTCCTTGATGTTTTACTTCTAACTTGTCTTCATAGATAAATCTACTCCTAGACTTTATTTGCAACATATCTATCTTCTCCATGGTTCCTCTCATTACTTCCTAATTTTTATCACTTTGGATCTTTCCCCTTGTTTTTTTGTCCCAAAGTGATATCCTACTCTTCTTTTTATTCAAAAAATGATTGGATGATCTGTGCCATCTTACCTAAAGCCTCCTCAAGTCATTTGAAGAATGGAGCTATCTGTTCATCTCTTGAAGTAAATGATATTGGAAGATGCAAGCTGATGCAAAGGAAGGACCCACATGTCATACTCCTTACCAAATTTTGGTGTTAACGGCCGCTCTTGCCGAGCCGCTCTTCGGCGGCGACGAGGGCCGCGGCCTTGGCGTCAAGGGCGGCCCTCGGGTCATCGGCCTCCTCGGCGCGCTGCTCCAACCCGCGCGCCCGCTCCTCGGCCCGCGCCGCCGCGCTCGCCCCCCTCGAGCGACGTGCGGAGCTCCCGGGTTTCGGCGCGAGCGGTGGCCACCTCCGCCTCCCGGTTGGCGGCCAACGTCCGCGTCTTGTCCGTGTCCTCGCGCGCGCTCCACGGCCGCCTCGTCGCGATCGACGAGGGCTGCGCGGATCCGCTCGAGGCTCGAGCGACGCGCCGTGTCCTGCCTCGAGCTCTCGGGGAGCACGTCGCACCACGCCATCGCCCGTACGCCGCCCCGCCGTCCGGCGCCCTAAGAGCGTCCGCAAGCGCGTCGAAAGCGCTGCACTGCTCCCGGAGGCCGGCGAGCCTCGGCGTTCACCTGGTCGAACGCGTCGTACTTTTCATGGGCGCGGCGCTCGAACTCCTGGCATCCACACGCCAAATCTCGTAAGTGTCAAGGCTTGAATGCAGCACACGAAGACGAAAAAGGAAGAGGGACGAGCAACCGTGGCTCACCCGGAAGACAAGCCGGCCGGCCGCCGTGGACTTGCGGCGCCTCGTTCAACGCGCGGTTGAGCGTGGCGCCGTGGCTCCGAAGCTCGCCCCAGAGCTCCTGCTCCCCCCGGCCGTCGCAAACGCCGGGGGATCACCGACGGCCCCCTCCACCGAGGCGGGCGACCGGCGTGGGAGGACGAGGCCTCGGCACCATGTCCTCGGCCCCCCACCACCATGTGACCCTCGCGCCGCCTCACGAGGGTCCCCTCCGAGGGCTCGGGGGAGTTCGTGGGCCGCCCGCCCATCGGTTCCACCCGGGCGGCGGGGAGTCATCCGAGAGCTCCACCACCTCCGCCCGGAGACCGCCGCGCGGCGGAGCCGCCCGCGCCGCCTCCGCCGGCACCCCCCACCGCGCCTCCGCGGCCACGGGCGCCCGTCGTGGCGCCGTCGCCGCCACCTCCGTCATGGCGCCCGCTCCACCTCCTCCGCGGTGGCCGCCACCGCGGCCGCGCCTCCACCGTGGCCGCCGCCGCGCCCGTGCCTCCGTGGCGACCGGCGCCACCGCCCGCCGACCTCGCGGCCGCGAGCTAGTGCCCGCCGCCGCGCTTGTCCCCCGGCGCGACCCTCTCGACGAGCGCCGCCGGGTGGGGATCGATGCGTCCGTCCTCGCACCTTGGCTCGGTGCAAGAGGGGGAACGGTTGGCACCGCCCGCACAGCAAGAACGGAGGGTTAGAGCACCTAATCACCGACCAAACCACCAAACCAAACGAAGGAGGACAGCTCCTTACCTCGCGGAGGAAAAGGCCCGCTTCCTTTTCCTCGAGGCCTCTCGCGACGAGGCCGGCGCAGCGGCCGCGCCGCCGCAGCCGCCTCCCCGACGGCGCCGCCGCACGCACGGCACGCCCCGCCCCCGGCGCGGGCGCGCTCGATGCCACACCACCCGAAGACGCCACCGCGCGCGGGGGCACGCTCGCCCCGCGCGCGGGCACGCCCGCCGACGCGCCCCTTGACGATGATGCCGCGCGCGCGGCACGCTCCCCCCGCGCGCGCGGGCACGCTCGACGCGCGTGCGCGCGCGCGTGCGCCGCGCGTGCCTCCGCGGCACGCGCCGGCACCTCCGCGCGCGCGCGCCGCCCCCGATGTCGAACGCCCGCGGCGGGGCGCCGTGCGCCCGCCCCGGACAAAGCCACCCATGACGCCGCGCGGGTTCGGCGACGGGGCGCGGCCGCCACCTGTCAAGGGGCCCTCCCCCTCAAACTCTTCCTCCTCGTCCCGCTCCGAGGACGAGGGCTCCTCGATATCCCGGGAGGAGAGCCCCGCCTCCTCGCGCCGCCGTACTCCGCGGACCGTTGGTCGCGGCGCGCTTGGCGACGCCCGGCGTGCTCCCTCTTGCGCGCCGCCCGCTCGCCGCGCTCCCGCCGCGCCGCCCGCCGAGCGCACGGGAGTCGGGGGTGGGTGGAACGGACTTGGCGATGTTGAACTCCACCGACCGCGCACAAGAGCGACAATGGCGAATCAAAGAGACGAAAGCAAGACCACGAACTAAAACGAAATCGGGAACCCAACTCACCCGCGGGCCCGTAGGGAGCATCTCGATGTCCCACGGGGTCCGACCCGCAGTGGCGGCGTCCGGTGTCGACGGCGCTCCGCGCGCCGGGTGAGCGCGTACGGCCGCTCCGGCGGCGTCGGGAGCATCCGCGACCTCGCCGAGGTCGACGGGGTTGGCCGCCTCCGTCATCTCGAAGATGCGCAGTGGCCTCGCATCGAGGCACAACCCGCAGTGGTGGAGGAAGGCGAGGACGCCCATCGCGTTGAGCCCGTGCTTCGCCGGCCCGCCGGCAGGGCGGCGAGGACGGACTCTTGCCGCGCCCGATGTCGGGCCGTAGACACCCCGTAGCCCCGGGAGTTCGGCCTTTCCTTGAACACCCGCCGGTGTAGGGAGGAAGGCCGGGCTCGGCATTGCGCGGGTAGAACCATCCCCGCTCCCGGCCCGGCGTTGTTCGTCGTCATGGTGCGGGGGGATGTAGAAATCCTTGAGCCGCCCCCGCAGGCCGGGCCGACATCCCGCCGGCGCGCACCGCGCGGCGGGTCCCCGCTCCGATGTGGGCTCGCGTGACGAGCTCCCCGCGGAAAAGGTGAACCCGGGAGATCCCGCTGATCGGGATCCCCAAGGTACCCTTCGCGGACGCCCACGAACGTGGCCGCTCGCGAGATCGCGTTGGGGGCGAAGTTGTGCGGCTCCACCCCGTAGTAGTAGCACATTGCCCGCATGAAGGTGCTCGCCGCGCGTTGAAGCCGCGCTCGTGGTAGCGGAGGAAGCTCACCACGTAGCCCCTCCGGCGGGTTGGGCTCGTGGTGCGCCGCCGGTGGCACGATCCACTCCCGCCGGCGCCCTTCTTCGTTGGCCGACGGTCGGCGGCGGCGACCGGCCCGCCAAGCGCGAGCCGGGTCACCGTCAACTCCTCCCGGTGCGTACGGCTCCAGGATCCTAATGGGAAGCTGAGGCGGCGCCATGAGGGGGGACGAACGAATGCGAAGGCGGAGAACCAGGAGCGGAGGAAAAAAGCTCTAACAGCGAGCCTGCGCGATGGCAAGAGCAAGACGAAGGCGAAGGGACGGGGGACTGAAAGTGGTAAGGTGCCAAGGTAAAAAACCGCCGTCCACTCCTCCCCGCAGCTTTATAGGCGACGGCGAGCTCTCCGGAGTGGACGCCCCCGACTAGCATTAACTGCAGGGAATCTTCCCATCGCGTCGACGGGCGGGCCCCACCACGACCGCAGGGCCGGCTCTAACACCGCAAAGGCGGGTCATCATTACGGCGAGGACCGGCCGCGACCGAGGCAAAACCGTCACGTCCGCCGCCGCGCCACCCACCACGCGCGCGCGCGCCGCGAGCCGCCAAAAAGGCGCGCCCGCGCCGCAAAACCGCGCCCACGACCGCAAGGCAATTAAATGCTCCGGTCCCTTGCCAAGCAAGGAGAGCCCTCGAGCGAGGCGAACCCTCGCTCGAAACAAAGGCGACCCTCGATGGGATATCCGCGTGAGAAGGTCGCCCGGGACCTGCTCGACGTAGAGCAGGCAACCGCGGCACCCATTCCACGTAGAACCCTCGAGCGGCATGACCCTCGACTCGAAACAAAGGCGACCCTCGATGGGATGTCAGCGTGAGAAGGTCGCCCGGACCCGGCTCGATGTAGAGCAGGCAACCGCGGCACCCATGCCACGTGAAGCCCTCGAGCGGCATGACCCTCAGCTCGAGACAATGTCAACCCTCTAAAAGAAGGCACGCGCGTAAGAGGATCGCCCAGGTCACGCTTGAAATAGAGCGGCACCGAAAGCACTCATGCCGCGCCGTGCTGCCAACAAGCACCTCGAGGGTCGGCACGCCCGCACCCCCTCGACGGCCGCAAACGTGAAAAGACGGGGCTGTCCAGGCACGGCCCCGCACGGCCTTACTGATCAGAGGTTCGAAGCCTGACCCTCGACGGGTTCGAACAGCGCCTCGCATCACGTAGTTAGGGACGACGAGGGCACGCGCATACGAGCCGTTCCTCGAGCCCGTCGGCTCGAGGGTGCCCCACATGTCGTGTTCGAGAGCCGGCGAGGGCGCCTAGCCGGGGGATCCCACCGAGGGAGAGCTTCCGCGCCCCTCGGTCCCTAGCGAACGGGACCGAGCCCCACCTAGCAAACCCACGCAAGCGCTTCCATGGACGTGTCTCGGACCGCGCAGCCTACCCTTATCGAACGGGGCATGGACGTCCACTTGAACCACCCGCTAGCAGCTCGATGAGGAATCCGCGATTCGCGACCCGCTCGATGGGAGTCGTGGAAACCTCACCCTCCGTCCCGCGGAGGGACGGCGAGGGCGCGTTAAAAAACAAGTCGTCAGGCTCGACCCGATCGCCTCGAACGGGCCAAGGCTCGGGGGCTTGACGCACGGCTACACCTCCTTGAGATTGCACCCGCCGGGAGACAAAGGACGGGGGAGCGTGCACCCCCGAAGCCGGCTGAAACACCGCCGATGCCGGTTGGCATATGTGCCACGCCTTTCTGACCAAAGTTCTCACGGTTAACCCCCCAGAGAACCCATATTCCCCGCAGGCTTCGGGGCTAGACCCGCGGGCCCGCTGACGCGGCCCCACGGAAAGCGTTCGCAAACAAGGAGGGAAGAACGTCCTATCAGTAGGTTCCAGCATCTGCGGGAGCCTCAATGGCAAACCCGCAGATGCTCGGGGGCTGCGTCGGGGACCGCCCTAGGGGTCCCCATAAACAATGGGGGAACCCTCACTTAAATCCCTGCATCGAAACATGCTAAGCCTAACCATGCAGAAACTAACCGTGCGAGACATGGCCTATGCGGCAGACTCGGAGGCCCACCAAGACGGCCCGTCTAGAAGACCCCTCGAGCAGGCTCCGCCTCGCTCGAGGGCACGCTCCTCCTCGAGCGGGCTCCGCCCCGTTCGAGGGGCAACCCCCTCCTCGAACGGACTCCGCCCCGTTCGAGGGGCGACCCTTCCCTCGAGCGGTCCCGCCCCCGCTCGAGGGCTCGCTCCCCTCGAGCGGGTCTCGTCTCGCTCGAGGGTCCGCTCCGCCCTCGGCCGGGGCCCGCCACGCTCACGGGCGCTCCGCACGCGTGCGCCGGCCCCGTACTTGGGCATTTAGCGCCCCGACGCGCGCAGACGGCGCCATCATGCGCCGGGGCTCACGCCCCGTGCCGCCGCACCAACTCCCCGGGGAGGAGCCCATCCCCGCCACCGTGGGATGGACCGTGCGGCACGGCGGTGTCGGTCCCAAGACACCGTGCACCCACTACAAGACGGCTAACGCGCCCGACCCTCGAAAAGGGGCCGGCGCACCCTCGATTCCACTTTCCCGTGACCCCGCAGTTAGGTGAGGGGCGCTAGGCCGGTGGACGGCCATCCCGGCCACCGCGCGGCGCGGCCGCCGTACCCACGCGTGGTGGGCGCACGCCCGCACCGCAGCGCACGCCCGGCACCGCAGCAACCACCTCGCTACCGCGGAGCGCATTGGGAAGGAACGCCGTTCGCTCGCTCCCCGTGCCCCGTACCGCCCATCATCGCACCTCCCTCGAAGCCTATCGGAGGACGCCATCACCATCCGCCGCCCTCCTACCCTCGAACCGCCACCGTTCGGGCACGGGGTAGGCCATCATGGCCGGATCGCGGCGAAGATCGTCGGACGGCCGCCCACTCTACACCGTAGCGCGACGTGCTCCCTCACGTAGCTAGGTAGCGCGGCGTGCATGTAACCCGTCGCCCCCTTGGCCTATAAAAGGGGGAGGCGAGCCCCCAGCCGCGGGGGGAACAAGTTCGGACAAACGAGCACAGTCGAACACAACTCTCCGTGCACTCACTCTCTTATTCTCCCACAACATCTTCAGCCACTCACCCAGGGACTTGGAAGCCACGCTTCCTCTCCCGCCTTGCTTGTACTTGCCCCACTACAAGCACCCCCGGTGCCGAGCAATATAGTGCCACGAGCACGCCCCGCCGGGACGTACGGCCCCCTTGGCCGGAACCGGGATAAATCCTTGTGTCATTTGTTGCTTGGCATCGACCATTGAGGGAGAGACCCCAGCGCTATCTACCTGGTTAGGGTCGGGACCATATTCCGCACCGACAGTGTTGTCACTATAACCACACTGCCATTTGCACAGCCTTTCTTGAATGGAACTAGCTAGTAGCCTTTTCCACTCATCCTCAGCAAATTTCCACATGTCATCCAAGACAAGCAGAAATTTTTTAAATTCTAATCTTTTCACAATTTTGTCTTCCTCACTGTCAGTTTCTTTTTCTTCTTTTGCTTTGGGGATCTTTTTCAGAATCTCTTGGATGAACCTATTTGTATTGAAATCAAGTGAGACACATATCCATATGTGAACATCGAAATTGCTCCGCACATCTTCATATATGTGCTGGGTAAAAGTTGTCTTCCCAATACCTCCCAGGCCTACTTTTGGCAGCACAGTAAGATCATTGGCACTATATTTACCATTGGTAATGGCATCTACAAAAATCTTCTTTTGGTTATCCCTCCCGTATAATATGGGCTCAGTGATTAATGGGGTGGTTCTAGGTCTGTCGAAAGCTATGCGTTGGTTTGCGCTACGGCCCGAGCCAGATAGCTCTAGCTCAAGGATTGTGGCGACCTTAGCACAGATTGGCTTGAGCTCCTCTACTATGTAGGTCATTCTTTTAGACATTCTGACTCTATCAAACTTCTGCTTCAGTCCACGTTTGTCACTTCTGCTCTTAAGTGCACCCGGGAGGCATCCCTGTTTTGCACCATCTTCTTCAACCTCCCTAGGACCACCACTACTGCTTTCAGATCGACAAGAGCAGGATGGGAACTTGAGCATACCAGCGACAGCTCTAGCCGTGTGGCGAGCGTTGAGGACAAGGCTTCCCATGAGACCCCGGTCCTCAGCATCGGTAGCCTCGTACGTCCCCTCCAGCTCGTCCTGGATGCGGAAATACTCCAGCT
Organism: Cenchrus americanus; assembly: GCA_947561735.1. Classification (NCBI taxonomy): domain Eukaryota; kingdom Viridiplantae; phylum Streptophyta; class Magnoliopsida; order Poales; family Poaceae; genus Cenchrus; species Cenchrus americanus. The sequence goes on along the minus strand of OX387242.1, from coordinate 35,932,271 downwards.
CGTCCAACACGTCGTCGGCGTCGTAGGCGAGGCTCCGGAGCTCCAGCAGCAGCTGCCCCAGCGCGGGGTTGTGCACGTCCCGGCCCTGGGCGTTGTTGAGCATCCCCTCCGCGTAGAGGATCTCCAGCTTGAGGGCGCGGACGTTGGGGCCGAGCTCGGAGCTGGCCGCCCACGACTCGAGCAGGCCGTTGGTGACAGGGCCCAGGGCCCTGCTCACCACCCAGTGTGCAGCACCGATTGCAATCTCCATGCCTCCTCACGGAGATGTCTGATGACAACAATAGTGCTGCAAACAAATTAGATATGTGCTGGAGGAAGAAGATTGAGAAGGGCGGTCTTACGTACACACGATCTCGGCCGAGCATGGCACGGTGCGTTGGGAAAGTGGCAGAGGTCAGCGGATGGAGGAGTTGGTGGGTTCACAGGAGGGTGGGGAGCATGTTTGGATCATAGGGACTAAAATTAGCCTCTAGCAGGAGCCTAAACTTCCAAACAAAGGTGAGGCTAAAATGAGGTTAAAATTAGTTTTGAGGCTAAACTTTGCTAGTAGGGGGTGGGGAGCTAAAAGTGACTAAAATCTCCTCTTCCTCTTTCCTCATTAATGATCACATGCATGCCGCCAATAGCTCCAAGCCATGTCCACCCCGGGAGAGGAGAGAGGGAGAGGAGAGAGAGAGAGAAAAGAGAGAGAAATAGGGACTTTAACGCTCTTTTAATACACTTTAGCTCCCGCTTTCAAACTAGGGGTGACTAAAACTTTTAGCCGACTAATTTTAGTCATGAGACCAAAGGTGATCCAAACATGCCTGGAGTTGTGCAATGGGTTGATAAGACGAAGGAGGAAGATAGAGATGTTCCATCAGCTGCAATCAATGGTGTGATGATTAATTAAGATAATAAGGGGTATAAATTGAGCTATGGAGTAGTTAGATCGAGAGCTACCTGCAGGCAAGAGGCAATCACACTTGGACCGGAACATTGCACACGCTCTTTTTTTTTTGTATTTGTGTGTGCTGTTGTCGCTTTTATATATTTCCCCCGTCTTTTTCGTGTGTTGTCATGTTGTTGAGCTTAGGTGGTTCTGCTCACCCTGTTCGCTTGGATTATCGCCCACCACCCGGCAAAGTATTTTTCTCTCGGAACAAATCAGCCACCAAAGAATCGCCCAACAAGACTTTTCTCTCGTAACAAACCAAAGACTACCAGCCACCTCACCAAACGAACAGCTCGATATGTGGATCCCACCTGATAGTACAATAGAAACTCTCTCTACCCAACTAACCAGCAGTCATCTTCCTGGAGTTCTTCTTTCCCCTCTGGCCCGTACTGAAAAGAGCATGCCACACAATAGCCGCAGGCAGAATTTGTCGTTTCTACCAATGTTTCCCGGCCCAGACACTTCAAAATTCAAAATTGATCTCGCTGAACAACATCCGTCTAATCTACACATTTGTTTAACCCTCTTTGCCGCTATCTAATGTACTCTTTTTTTAACCCTTGTTGCTCAAAAAACGGACCCTCGCGTTGTCTTCCCGAGGCAACTCAAGGGGCCCCGACCCCGACCCCGCGCCGCCCGCCCCCCTCCGCGAAGCCCGACCGCCGCCACCACCCTCTCCACCGGCGGCGGCGGCGGCAGCCAACGGCAGCACCGCACAACTGGTGCTCTTGCGTCCTCCTCCCTCCCTCTCTCCTTCCTCCATCTCCTCCCCACACCACCACCGCCGTGGTCGCTCCTCCGGTTCGTCGGCGGGACGCGCCTCCACGGTGCCGGCTTCGACCCCGATGCGGTTCCTTGCCCCGGCGATACTCCTCCTCGTTCCGCGCCTGCTTCGGTGTTGGGCCCGCCGCTAGGGCCAACCCTAGATCTGGGCCGTGTTGGGCCCCGCAGTGCCGGTCCCTCTCTCCGTGCCGTCGCCACCGACATCCTCCGCCACTCTCCACCGACGCGGGCACGACCTCAATCTTCGCGGTTCTTCAGTGGCTCCTCGCGCCCTGGTCATCCCTGATGGCCGTTTCGGTAGCGCCGCTCATCGCTGGTGCGGGTCGGGCCGCGGTTGCGGCTGTCGATGCTTCTAGTGGTCGCGTTCTTGGTCGTCCGTCGCCATCCCTCGGTGTCACCCTCCGTATTTCCCCTTCCTCTCTCCCAAGGCTACCTTGAACCCTAGATCTGGGCAGGTCAAGCCTGGCGGCACAGGCATCCCCTTCTCTTGCTCTGTCGCCGCTACGACCGCCTTCTTTTCCATCTTCGCTCCCTCCCCTCCCTCCTTCCTCCTCCGACCCAGGGAGCAGTGGCGCCCGCCCCATACGTCGCCTCCTGTCTGCGGTTCTGGTTGCGTTGTGCCCTGCTCCATGGTTTTCGGCGTGCACCGCCTCTTCTTCAACACCGATGGGCTGCGTCGGGCGCTGGGCCCTGACGCCACCTCTACTCGGCTACCGTCCCCGGCTGGCTTGAGCGAGTCGGGCACCCCTCCTCTTCTTCATCCTCGATCTTCATTGTGGTTTGGTCGTCTTCGATCTCCGACCCTCACTTCGGCAGTTGGGAGGGCGAGGCAGGCCCTGCTGCTGTCACGCCGGTCTCCCTCTCGTCATCTCGACAGCGGCCTCAGCTCCTCCTCGCCAACGCGTGCCGTTTGAGCCCCCTCCCCGCCGAACTTGTTGATCGCGCCCGCCGACCGTTCCCCGCCGTTGGCCACGGCCCTTCCCGGGCGGTCGACTCCCCCCGCCGGCGTCCTCTCTCGGCCGGCGATTTTCTCATAATTTTAAAATTTTCTCAACATTTATTTTCATTACAGAAATATAGTATAGGAAAAAAATCATTGATTGTTTTTCCGAATTAAATAAATTGGTTGAGTGTGTGTTGCATTCATGTGCATGCATCTTGGTTTTCATGCGTGCAAAAGGCTTTTAAAATACGTTTAGGTACTGATCAAAATCTTCCGAGAAATTTTCGGGTTTTTTTCTGGAATTTATTCTCACTTTCCTCGAGCTATTCTATTTATTCGAAGGCTCTAAATTTTTTTCATGAGCTCAAAATACTTTATTTGGGTAGTTCATGCTCCAATCTATCTCTCGGGATTTTTCGGATAGTTTTCGTGCTCAAAACACTTTCTAGACTTTTTCCGAATTTGTTTTGCACCGAAAAATAATTTTCGGAAAATAATAAAACCTATCCTATCGGTTTGGGCCCGGCCCGCGTCCGTGAGCTCGACCCCGTCATCTCTAACCCGGCCGCAAAGCCGGCCCATTTGGCCCGCGGCCGAGCCAAGCACGCGGCGCCGCCGCTTCCGCCCTTTCTTGGCGTGCGCGTCGGGGAACCTTGCGTCCCACGCCTATAAGACCCGAGCCTCGCGTCTCCGCGTACCCTAGCCGCCTCCCTCTCTTCTTTGTGCCGCGCCGCCGCAGCGGCCGCCAAGTCGAATACCGCCGCATTGAGCCCAAGCAATTCGCCGTGCGCCACACCGGCCTTCGTCGCCTTCGCCGGTCGGCCAGGAGCTCCCCGGCGCCAAGCTGAAGCCGCCCCGGAGTCGTGCGCCATTGCCTTGCATGCTCGCCGGCCGCAGCCGTATGCCGTCTCCTCTTTCTTGTGCCGAACCAGAGGTCGCCATGAGAACTGAAGCGCCGTCGCCGCCGCTGCTGCGGTACAACGTCAAGATCAGCCCGCAGGCTGGCGCCATCTATCTCAACCGCACGAGCAGTACCGCCGCCGCTGTCAAGCTCATCTAACAGCAACCGCCGCCATCGCCGCTGCGGCACCTCATCATCATCCTTGGGCAACCAAAGCGCCACCGCAGCTCGTAGACGCCGTCCGCCGTACGCCCGTGTCTCTGGTATGCATGCCGAGGCCGGTCTGCGGCCTATATAAATCCAACACGGCCACCTACCCGGGATCTTTTTACCCTAGTTCCTTCAAGCCGCATCCACCAAGCACTCTTTTCCTCATCTAATCGCGAGCCCTAGCGCCGCTCGTCCTTGGCGTTGTCGATCCATCCGCATTGGCAGCTCCTTCGTCACCACCAGGAGCAGCACCACCGGGAAGTCTTCCGGTCCAGAGCACGTACGTTGCTGTAGATCCATCTCTGCAGCAAGCCGTCTACGACCGTCGTCCAGGACTCCATGTCTGCCCGGCCGCCGGCCGAGAGGACAACATATTCGTCGAGTTCTATCCCGTGCTCGTCACCGGTCGTCGCGGGTGAGCACCCTCTCGTTTTCCCACCTCTTTCTTTTCTGTTTTTCTGCTGATCTATGCCTCTTGCGTCTCCCATGGCCTGATCCCCTATATACTTCCTATGTGTGCCGTAGCTGCAGATTATCATAAACGACACGTCCCCTGCTGTGTGCTGTTAGCATCTGGCTCCCTTTTCCTGATGCCATCTGCTCATCAAGCTGTTGGCTCCTGCTATACTTTTGCTAACTGAACTGAGCAACAAGCTGCTCGCCAGACCTTCTAAAAGTTATTCAGCATCATCCAAGCAAGCATGCGTACCTGTAAGCATGGTGAGCAATGTTCCTTAATATCTGTTCTTCCATTGATTGTTGCTGCATGAGTTACATATGCTCATGCATGTTCATACGCAAGTTAGTCACACTCAATTCCTCCACCAGGTTATTTTATTGTCTAAGTGGCTTGATGACATCATTCTTACCTCATGCTTTGAGCAATAATGATTCAGTTTATCTCAAATTGCATTCACGTACTGCCTGTTCTTTGCCCTCCGGCCATGCAATGTATGTCCGATCACCATCATGTTTAATAGTCATTCCTTTATTCTCAAAATTCATATCTTATTCCATTCAATTCGGGCCTCAGTAATTCTTTCACTAACATGTTCCTCCCAACACGTAGATTAGTTTTGTATCGTTATAGTACGTTTTTGCCGTTATATAGTTGGTTTCACCATAACTTGTGAGTTAGCATGTGTAACACTTGTTACTTGTTTTAACACTAAAGTTGCATGTTAATCTTGACTAATATTTATTCCATTACTTTTCCAAGTAAAAGTGATTAGATTCTATTCATAAGTTAAGGTGTAATTGGTTAATTTCCATTTATAACTAGCTTTTCTAAGTAAAACATGCTTAGTGTTGTACATCGGTTTTTATAATAAAGTTAATGTGCTTAATGATATTAAATGTCTTTTCAATATTAATATGTTTAGTTGAACACCCAATATAAAGTTGTTCGATTAGATTCTTTCACATGCTTTATCTTTTCATGTTAATTGTTAATTGGATATAACTTATACTTAAATATCTGCTAATAAAATATGGTTAAGTTTATCGTGTTTTCTTAATTAATTATAACTTGCTTTGAAATATTCTTGCCACATGATTTTGCAATTAAAACATATGCAACACGTAGTCTCTTGTTGTTTGATAGTAATCTTTCGATAGCATCGACCTTAGTTCATTTCGGTGTTCCTTGCGTTGGTGCAACCATAGAATCGAGCTCTATCTCGGTGTGATCCTTCCGGTCCTTGCTCAATCTTCCGCAACCATCTCTTTAAAGCTAACCAAGTTTTTCCCTTTCCAAGCACACTTTGTGTTCTTTAATGATCCATCTAATCGAGCCTATTCTTTAGTGCGTTCTTTTTAAAGTTTTCTTTTGATTGGTGCTTTGTTCTTAGTATATGCTTGTTTGTTTGCTTTGGTATGTTGTGCCCGATGATTGATGCGCTTAGAGTGAACGCCATTCGAGAAGTTTGGAAGAGCTAGAAGTGAAGATTCCGAGCAACTACCCTCTCGGTTAAGGCAAGTGTGTCCTTGATCTTTTGTCCTAAGAACTATATTTAATCACTCATTGCATTGCTTGCATTAATTTTGATGGGTTCCTATTAAGGTTTATCCTAGTCTTTGATTGTCAATCCTTGTTAACCCGGGTTTACGTTTATGTTGGGTAGTTATGCTTAGTTGCTATATCTCGGGTTATGGTGGTTTTAATGAACAATAATGATGAATCACGTTATACCTTTATGTTATATCTTTGGATGTTTAATACAAGATCATATGATTAATCGGAACATGGAGAACCACCCAGGAAAACAAGACTACCACAAGACATATGGCTCTGTCTTGGCTTATTAATTAGTGAACTAGGTGTTAGGTATGCTTTACCCGATAAGGGTTGGGGGGGGCGGGTAGTGGCGTATGGACTGCTCGGGCGTAGGTGTGGGCTTAGCTAAGACACGGTACTCGCCAGGGAGCTTTATACGCTGCACTGATCAGGTAACCTAGCGGGCAACCTGCATCTGAGAATCTTTGTAACGGCCTCGTAGAGTCCCTATGCAATCACACCTTGGTAGTGTGGCATGATGCTTGGCCGGCATCACATGGTTGGGTCTAAAGTTCTTCGAGACTTTTACGCGACTTTTGGGTAAAGATGTACGACCTCTCGCAGTGTAAAACTAATCGATTAGCCGTGCCCACGGCCACGGGCGGCCCGGACCCTCACATGACAACCGAACTTGAAGATGGACTTAAATCGTGCTCTCTCGGTTATGCCGGCCATATGCTTATGGCGTATCTCATCTACCTCTTTATGATAATTGTGGGTTGGTATAAACTTATACTTTATTAGTAATCGAGTGCTAATAACACTTGACCAACTAAAATTGCTTAAATGCTTATAGCCCGATCCACTATAAAGCCTTTGCATTCATGTCTTCCCCCACACTTGCCGAGTACGACAAGTGCTCACGGGATGCTACTCGAAGTCTTGTGAAGATGTTGCCGGTGCTAGGCGTACGCAACCCCCGCCGATCGCATGTGATGTTTGGAGCCTTCGTTTCCGGGATAAAGCGTAAACCTCTCGATAATCTCCTTTTTTCATACGTGATACCGTTTTCGTATACACTTATATGTCACTATATGCATGAAACTTGATCCCGGCATGCATATAGTTATGCACTTGGTTTTCTTCGGAAAGTCGGGTGTGACACGCTTTGACGGTGTGGTGGTTCAAACGGCCCCGTATGGTCCTGGAGGCATTGGTGTCGTCATCTTGGTGGCGGTGTTTCCCTGCACCCGTCCTCCATTGACTTCGCCGAGGCTTCGTACTGCGTTCTCCATCGCTTCACTCTCCCCTTGTTTGCTGTCGCCGGCTAGGTGGTTTGGCTTTCGAAGCTGGGGCGAAAGCCTTGTCTAGCTTCTGCTAGGCCGACAATGGTTACGCTCCTTCCGTGACTAACCCTGCTGGGGGCGTTGTCGCGACCTCCAAACGCCTTGGTTTGCCAGGTGAAGACTTGGCCTGCCCCTTCGTGGGGTAGGCGGACAATGGTGGCGCCCTCGTCGCTCCCTTCCTGGAGGCATCGTCTTGCGGAATCTCCACTTCGGTCGTCGATCCTACAAGTTGTTTGGCAAGCAGTGATGTGCGAGTCTTCTCAATATTCGCCTGTGCAGTCCCTGGTTGTCTCTTTGCTTCCTAGTGGTTGTCTCTCTTGTGTTGGTGGTGTGAGTTTTCTTCGTTTCAGGTGTAACCTTTTTGTTTTCTCGCTCTCTGGGGGTTCTCCCATTGAGGCGCTTTTTAACTCTCTCTTCTCTTAATGAAAAATGTGCTTTGCACGTCTTAAAAAAACTCGTTGCTCAAATTCAAGCCGCCGGTCGGGAGGTCCTGCTTCAAAGTTATCCTAAACGTTAAACAATAGACAGTCGGTTGCCCTCTATTTAGAGTTTAGACGATGCTTAAATGGAGTTAAACAGCCTAAACAGTTTCACATGTTACCACAAAAAATGTAGTTATGCATATAAAATATGAAAAGAAAAGAGAAAAAAGTCCATGGATTGTACCAAACATACATGTAATAAGAAAGTAAATATAGTACCCAGTTTCTAGCAGTCACATCACTTAATCACAATTGATACATCGTCACCACATCACATGGCAACAATCACGCTAGCAGTTCTTTAGAAATCCTACAGCCCAAAGGAGCAAATTACAGCCCGCGGAGCCGCGACGGAAGCCCTACCAAACGGACCCTAAATTAGGAACCCATGCATGCCTATCATGCACACCACTATAGTCTCTCATTACCTACATTTCATTTCTTCAGCCCACATCACCGAGCAACGCCTGCAATAATATCTTGATCTTAGGTCTCTCATGTCCAACAGGAACTAATGATGAGAGACGAAAGACCACCCTTTAGTCTCGGGTGAATGAACCTGAAATAAAGCGGACCTTTAGTCTCGGGTGGTACTACCAGCGGGGACAAAAGGGTTTTGCTGGCAAAACAAAAAAAACCTGTCCCCTCCCCGTCCTGGGCCATCCCCTCTTCTCCATCCCCTATCCTCTCGAGCTCGAGCAAATCATGAACAACTCACGATCAAAATCAAGAGCAAGAAAAGACTTCACAAATTGAGTTAAATTACATTCACCATGTGTTCAAATCTAATTCACGACAAAAGTTTGACTTCAGTTACAATAGATACTGGATTCACCATTTACATCGAAAACAATTCATCACATACTCAAGTCCAATTCACAGCACAAGTTCTACTTCATTTACAATAGCCATTGGATTCTAAATCAAAAACAAAATCGCAATCAAACCAACAAAAAATACCGAGCTCATGCCCTGTACCGAGCGCGCCCGCAGGTCGCACGCGCGCCGCTACCGTCTAACACGTCGGGGCCCCCCCCCCTTCCCCCCCCCCCCCCCGGCCGCCCGCGCGCCGCCACGGTCTCCCGCACCGGGGCCATGCTCCGTCGGGGCCTCCCGCGTCGAGGCCTCCCACACCAGGGCCGCGCCGGCCTGGGGCCTCCCGCACGCCACCAGGGCCTCTCGCACCGGTGCCGCACAGTGCCGGGCCCTACCGCGCCGTGGCCTCCTCCACTAGGGTGGTACCGCATCGGAGCCGCATCCTCCCGGTCGCGCCGAGCTGCAAACCACCGCTCCCTGGCCGCTCCTGCTCAAGCAACGAGACAGAGGATAAGAACAGAGAAGAAAGGAGAAGAAAGAATGACAGGTGGTAGTGGGAGAGGAGCAAGAGGAAAGAGAAATAATAAGGGACTCTCAATGCGGGTGGAGGCTTTAGTCTCGAGTGGTGATTCCACCCGAGACTAAAGGGGCTCCTTTTGCCTCGGTGGAAACACCACCCGGGACTAAATCATTAGTTACGGTGGAAACACCACCCGGGACTAAATCATTAGTCCTGGGTGGTGTTTCCACCCTAGACAAAAAGGAGCCCCTTTAGTCTCGGGTGAAAACACCACCCGGGACTAAAGGGTGACACCAATTATTGTAGTCCGAAGGTGTGTTTGGTTGAGCTGTGGCTTTTGCAAAAACTGCTGTGGGCTATGGGAAAGCAGATGTGAGAAAGCTACTATGCAAAAAACAGAAGACAGTTTGGTGAGGCGACGGTGGCTTTTGAAATAAAATGTTAGACAGACCGACATGTCATCCATACACACATTTCTCGCTTTATTCCCTCTCTCGCTAATGAGTGGACCCCGCTCGTCAGTTTCTTCTTCTTCCTAGGGGAGGCCATGAAGGCCATAGGGGAGGATGCGGCAGCCGGGGGCGCATCGGCCCGGGCGCATCGGGGCAGGTCGCGCTGGTTGTGGAGGCTGGCCGCGCATCCCTCAAGGAAGGCCGCACCACCCTCAGGGCTGGTCAGCACAGCCATGGTGGCCCGCGTGTCAGGCGGAGGGAGCTCACGGTGGCCACAGTCCATGCACCACCACCGCCCAATAGTCGCCGCTCGATCCTGTGCCACGGTCCCCCTACCTCCGCTGCCGCTCAGTACCCTAGATCGTCGCTCCTCAGGCGGGAATCGAGCTCGCGGCCACCATTACCGTTGCCTGTGAGGAACCACATGTGGTCGCCCTCGTCATCGAGCAGTACCTCAAACCAAACCAAGATTAGTAGGTTGTGCTCGTTGCTGCGCCAAGAGGGACAGGAGCTCCGTCCACAGGTCTGGTGTTGGAGGGGAGATCCGGCGGCTGACCATGTATGAGGAGCACTATCCGCGCCACTAGGAGCTCTCGTGGCTGGGAGGATCTCACCTGTTGAGGGCTGGCCGGACACTGGATGTCAGGGGCTCGCTTTCCTGGGAAGAGGTGGCCACCTGCCAGCGGCTCACTTGCGTGGGAAGGGCGAGCGGCGACGCTGTCATGGGAGAGAAGAGAGAAAGATCGATCGGGAAAGAAAATAACGAATCGTTTTCTTCATAACCAGTGGCAGGTGGGTATTTTTTTACCCAAAAGCAGGTGAAAGCAGGGGGTAAGGGTGCTTTCAAATTTGTACTAGGCAGAAGCTGCTTTTGACTTTGGCTTTAGGTGACAGCCAATCCCTTTGGTTGGGCTGTTGGCTTTTGGCAAAAGCAAAAGCAGGAAAAAAGCCCAACCAAAGGCACCCTGAGAGTGCTGTTGGTAGTCAGGCCTTTAATCTCGTGTGGTTTTACCACCCAAGACTAAAAGGGGGTGACGTCCACTACCATTTCACGCCACGTTGACGAAATACCTTTAGTCTCGGCTCTAAAGTTGAACCGGGACTAAAGGGGCGTATCAAAGCCTTCGACTCTTCTAGTGTTTGTGTGTGTCGAGAGCACTTTATGTATGCCTCTGACATGTGTGATGTTTGGATGTTTAGAATTATTAATGCTTGCGACTTCACATATTTTCATGCTATTTTTCCATTGCATTTTGTGTGTCAAGTTGAATCTTACTTTGCTCGAACCATATAAATATGAAAAATGGCATGTCACTTTAATTTGAAAAAAACCTTTACAATGGGCGAAGCCAAAAAAGAGTCACCAAAAAAGAGTCAATTAACATAACATATTTGGGCAAAAAATGGATAGGGGGGTAATGATGTTGCATGTTGGGAAATGTGCATTTCACTACATGGGAACCTCAAATAGGTCACGCAACATTAGTAATAGACCTATAATGTCCGTTACAAGGTTCTAGATCAGTAACTGGCGTCAAACAACGCCCGTTACAAATAAACAACGCACGTTACCTATATCATCTTATAGCATATTTCAACTTCAAAAGATCCGGTAAGAAAACATAAATAACAAACATTTTTGTGGTCCGTTACTGAATAAGGATCCGGACCCGATTTTTTGTTTCAGTGCAGTTTATTTTCCTTCGCATCCGCCGCGCTCCCACAACCCCTTGCGTCCGCTCGTTTCCCACCGCTCTCCCACACATCTCCCTCTCGCAGTCTTGCTCTCGCTTCCCTCCTCCCTCTCACCCCAGCCAGCGCGGACCACCGCGGAGGCCGCCTAGCCCCCACCCGACCGCGTCGGTAGCCGCCGCCTCCTCTCCTTGCTGTCGCGCCTCCGTCCCTCCCTCCCACCACGTGCTCCTCCTCAACCCTAGGTGGAGGGCACAATAAGGGCGGGCGAGATCCAGATCTGGGGGTTCCTCCTCGTCCTCCACGCACGACGCTGCCTCCTCCTCCCCATCCCACCGACCAATGGCGCGCCTCCCCCCTTCGCTTCTCCTTCTCTAGGTCAGCAACTCGATGTGAGAATGAGAAGTCCTCGCCTTTTTCGCCCCTCGCGCACCTCGTCCGCCTCCTACACCACTGGCTGCCGCAGGGACTCCGCACCGGCCGCCGCCGAGACCTCATGCCGCTGGCCACTGAAGTGTCCCCAAGCATTGGCCACTGAAGGTAAATGGATTGCCCATGCCCTCTCTTGAATCCTCCCCTTCCGCTAGATTCTCGATCCGTACTGTCTGTTCCTCGTCGATCTATTGTTGTGGAATTCGGTAGAAAACCTTACACCCATGAAACGTCGGGTTTGACAAAGTTTATGAGATAAGTTTTTGGGGTAGTATGTGAAAATAGCAGCCATTTCTGGCTTCTTCGCATGAATCTACTGTCAATTTCAGGAAGATCACGAACCGGCGAATAACCTGAATCATGAACCTGCGAACGTCTGGAGTCACGAACCCACGAAGAACCTGAACCATGAACCTACGAACGTTTGGAGTCATGAACCCGCGAAGAACCTGAATTATGAACCTCCGAAGATCTGGAGTCAAGGACCAATAAGGCTCCGAAGTCTCAGACCGACGAAAGCATAAGTATAGATCCCCGAAATTCGGGAGTTGTGGACGAAAGTTCGGAGATCACAGAGAAGCCAAGTCAAAGACGCTGCTTCGAAAAGTCCGGGTTGACGTGTGAACTAGTGGCAGGCTTGTAAATATGTAAAATCAGCCCCGCAAATCACGGGATGTAAAAGGCATTTTTTGTACATGTTCACACTAGGAATATTCCCTAGATTCGAGGGTATTTTTGGAATGTAAAAAGTCCCTTCGTCTCCCTATAAAAGGGGGCATGAGGGTACGTGTAAAGGGGTTCACAACTTTAGAGGCGAGAGCAGTCTTTGGGAGATTCTTTGTCTCCTCTCTCGTGAATTGCATTTCAGACTTAAACGTTCTTGTGTTCAGTAGTTTTGCACCCTCGTGTTCGGGGTTCCTTCCGATTTTTTGGACCCCCCAACAATGGCGCCCACCGTGTTTCAGCCGAAAAACAACTCACGATGCCACCACAGAAGAGGTCGAAGAAGAACACTCTCGCTGAGACCAATCAAGAAGACCACCACCAAGACGAAGACAACGGAATCTCTCACATTCCTGAACCTTCAAACATCACAGACCAAGAACGAAGAGCAAAACTTAAAGCCCTCCAAAGAGCAAGAGCTGAGAAGAGATCACACATTCTAGAACAACTTCCAGAACAACAAACCCAAGAAAACAATGATGACGATAATGACGAGGCTATAGACAAAGAACTAGAAATAGTTCAACAAAAAATACAGCAGCTGCAGAAAGAAAAAGAAAAAAATTGCGAGTCAACTGCAAGAAAAAAGAAAGGCCTCTGAAAAGCTAGAGAAGCTCAATCAGGCAAATGAGCAAATTGAGGCAATACAAAGAGAGATAGATGAAATGAAAGAACAAGAAAACAGTTCACTTAGGCAAGAATCACCACTCCAGAACTCTGGACCAAACAGAAGAACCCTGAAAGAAAAATTTTCGCGGGAAATGGAATGTCACAATTCGTGGATCCTGAATCACCACTATCCATAGGGCTGCAAACTGCACTGTGGCCACCGAAGTTCAAACCAGTTTCTCTCCCTAAGTATAATGGCTTCAGAAACTCCATACAATTTCTCATGAGATATGAATCAGCCGTGAATTCGGTAGGAGGAGATGATGTTGCACTGGCCAAATCTTTCATCATTGCTTGCGAAGGTCCAGTTCTGAACTGGTATTCTCTGCTACAACCACACTCAGTATGCAGCTAGATCGACCTCAAAACAAAATTCATGCAAGCATTTCAGATGTTCCATGACACAACAGCCGAGTCATCAGACCTGTACAACTGCAAACAGAAAGATAGAGAGCCATTATGGAATTTTGTGAGAAGATTCATGCAGCAGAGATCCCAGATTCCTGAGGCGGATGACAAAACAACGATCAAGGCACTCATCAAGAGTCTGACTCCAGGACCAACAACCTCGCACTTGACACGAAAGAAGCCAAAGACAATTGATGAACTTTTTCATGAACTTGAAGAATACATCTTGTCTGATGATGATCATCGCAAAAGAGTAGCTGAACAAAATGAAGCGCGACAAGGCAATAGAGAAATGACTTGGAGACCACAATCCCAGAATCCGCGAAACATCAACAACGTGGAAAATCCTCAGCCTGACCAGAACAATATACCAAACACAAGAGGAGGATTTGCACCCAGGGCAAGGGGAAGAGGAAGAGGACCCCCGAAACTCACGAACCACAATCCAAGAGATCCGTACTTCAACTGTCGTATCACAGAAGAGGACATAGCACCGAAGGGTGCCCAGAAACCAAAAAGAATATCGCCAGGATTCAGCAAGAGAAAGCAATGATGAGCATCGCCTCCTCAATGCCGAACCAACTTCGCCCGAACTTTTGGCAGCCACAATTCATGAATTCTCAGCCAAATCCAGTTGCAATGCAGCAATTTCAACAACCACAACCATCCTGGAAACCTTCTCAACAGTTCTACCCCCAGTTGCAGGAAATTCAATCAATCCAGCAACCACAGCCAATTCGAGAAATATTGCCACCACCACGTGATAGTTCGTCGAGACCAGAATCAAGCTCAAGGTCTCAGAATTCGAAAGCTCTGCCATCCTTTGGAACAATCATGCCAATCATAGGAGGGTCTGCCATGGAATTTGAAACCAAGAAGCAAAGAAACAATTACTTCAGATCTGTGAACACCATCATCAATGACGGTCCAGCTGCGCGACCAAAATGGGCTAAGGTGCCAATCACTTTCACCGAAGAGGATTTCAGATTGAAATCCACGAACCATAATGATGCCATGGTCATCGAAGTGAATATAGCTGGATGGGTCATCAGAAAAATCTTGGTAGACAACGGAAGCTCAGCAGACATCTTATTCTTGAAAACTTTCGAGAAAATGAACCTGAGCCAGCACATGTTGCATCCACCAGAGTATCCGTTGCAGGGTTTCGGAGGAAAGCCAATCAAACCAGTGGGAAAAGTATCTCTTCCTGTATCTTTCGGAGATCTTGACAATGTTAGAACAGAAACTCTCACTTTTGATGTAGTCGACATCTATCACCCATAAGACATAAGACAATAGTTCTTGTGTATGAAGATACCAGCACCCAAGGGGGTTATCACTGTGTTTGGCGATCAGCAAGAGGCTCGAAACATAGAAAAGGGCCACACCCCAGGTCAGACCAACGTGTATCAGCTAAAGTCAACTGAAGAAAGAAAAGAGCCTTACGTCGAAGCCAGGAGAGATAAAGAAAAAATGAGATAGCGGCTGATGGTGAAACCAAGAAAGTGTACCTAGATGATGTGCCTGATAGAGCAGTCATAATTGGGACTCAGCTCAATTCCGAAGAAGAGAAAGAGCTTATAGAATTCTTGAACAAGAACAAGGATGTTTTCGCCTGGTCAGCCAAAGATTTGCAAGGCGTCGACAGGGACATCATCGAACACACCTTGGAAACAGATGAAAAAATAGCGTCGAAAAAACAGAAACTTCAGAAGATGTGTGAGGAAAAGGAAAAAGTAGTTGAAGCTAAAGTGCAAAGGCTACAAGACGCGAAAGTGATCAGAGAAGTGAAATATCCAGTCTGGCTGGCTAACACTGTACCAGTGAAGAAGAAAAATGGAAAATGGAGGATGTGTGTAGAATTCACAGATTTGAACAAGGCATGCAAGAAGGCCAATTTTCCCCTAGAAAGGATAGATAAAATCGTGGATGACGCGGCCAACAGTGAAATGCTCTCACTCCTGGACATGTTCTTAGGGTTTCACCAAATAAGAGTGCGTAGAGAAGACGAAGAGAAAACGAGCTTCATCACCCCTTTCAGCACATTCTGTTTCGTGAGAATGCCAGAAGGACTGAAGAACGCGGGATTCACATTCTCGAGAATGATAGCAATAGTCCATCATCCTCAACTTCGAAGAAATATTTTAGCATACGTGGATGATATAGTGGCCAAAAGTGTTCAAAGAAAAGATCATATCAGCGATTTGGCAGAAACTTTCGCGAATCTTAGAGCAACGAACCTGAGATTGAATCCTGAGAAATGTGTCTTCGGCATTCACAAAGGGAAAGTTTTCGGATGTCTAGTCTCAACAAAGGGCATAGAGGCGAATCCCGTCAAAATCAAAGCATTGATAGAAATGCAAGACCCAATTTCGGTGAAGGATGTGCAAAAACTGATAGGAAGAGTCACCGCGCTCAACATATTCATTCCTAGGGCTGCGGAAAGAAGTCTGCCATTCTTCCAAGTTCTCAGAATTACTAAGAACTTTCAGTGGTCCGAAACTCAGAAGCAAGCTTTCCAAGAACTAAAAGATTACTTGTCAAACATGACCAAGCTGTGCCCTCCTGAGCCAAGATCACCACTTCTGTTATATGTGTCTACATCAAATTCGGTAGTGAGCGCTGAATTAGTGCAAGAAAAAGAGGAAGGAGGAAAGCTCAAGCAGATCCCAGTGTATTTCGCTTCAGAAGCCCTCTCTGGCTTAAAAATCTTTTATTCTGAGCTGGAGAAAATAGCATATGCAGTCATCATGGCTGCGAGAAAGCTAAGACACTACTTCAAGGGTCACAGAATAAGAGTCATCACAAATCAACCACTGAACGATTTGTTCGCAAATAAAGAGGCATCCACCTGAATCATCAAATGGGGCGCTGAACTCTCAGAATACATTGTGAACTTCGAGAGAAGAAGCGCGATAAAATCGCAAGTCTTGGCAGAGTTTGTTGTAGACTGGACTTCGCCAACACAAAATCTTAACGAAGAAATACCTACACATTAGATAGTACAGTGTGATGGAGATTGGTGTCACAAGGGAGTTGGAATTTCAGCAGTCGTAACATCTCCGGCGGGAGTAGTGATAAGATATGCAGCTCGACTCATATTCGCGGACAACGGACATTCCACGAACAATTTAACGGGGTATGAAGCTTTTTTTCTAGCACTAAGGAAGATGAAAGGTATGGGTCAACAAACCTTTATAATCAAGACAGACTCCAAAGTTATCCAGGAGCATATCGAGAAAGAGAGCGAAGCAAAAAATCCTGTTCTGATGAAGTATCTTGAGAAGGCCATGGAAATGGAAAGACATTTCAAGGGATATTCAGTACATCACATTCCAAGAGATGACAATAACGAAGCAGACAAACTAGCCAAAGCAGCAACAAGAAACCAAACAATGCCTCCAGACGTGTTCTTTGAAATCATCAAAGAACCGTCCATCAAGGAAGAAAAGCCGAAAATCGTGAATGTCGTAGAAACTCCCGATTGGAGAGCAGAAATCATGGCATACCTGAGGGGCCATTATGAGCCACAAGACGAATTGGAAGAAAAGAGATTGAAGCAAAGGGCAAGGGGCTATGCAGTAATCAATGGAGAGCTGTACAAATCGGGAGTCACTGAGCCTTGGCTAAAATGCATAACTTCCGAAAAAGGCATCGGACTTCTCAAAGAAATTCACAGTGGATTCTGTGGTGCACACATAAGCACAAGGGCTTTAGCAGACAAGGCAATAAAGCAAGGATTCTATTGGCCCACCGCAAACATTGATGCGAAAACACTGGTTCGGCAATATGAAGCATGTCAGAAAACAGCGAATCAACAAAACCTACCTTCCATGCCAGTTCATCTGATTCCACCATCATGGCCTCTGCAAAGGTGGGGATTGGACTTAGTTGGACCACTACCAACAACTCAAGGAAACTGTAGATTTGCAGCTGTTGCTGTGGATTATTTCACGAAATGGGTGGAAGCAAAACCACTCGTGAACATCAAGGCACCAACAATTCAGAAGTTCTTCTGGCAAAACATAATCTGCAGATTTGGAGTTCCGAGAGAACTGATTGTTGACAATGGGAAACAATTCGACTATTACGCTTTCAAAGAATACCGCAAGTCTCGGGCACTCGGGCGAAATTTTCATCGGTATACCATTCGCAATCTAATGGAGCAGTTGAAAGGGCAAATGGGCTAATATTCTCAGGAAGCAAGAAGCGCTTATTCGATCAGAAGAAGGGCAAATAGATTGATGAATTGCCAAGAGTAATCTGGTCCCACAACACCACTGTGTCAAGAGTGACAGGTTTCACACCTTTTCGCTTACCATTCGGCACTGAAGCAATGACACCAGAAGAAATCAAGAATGAAAGCATGAGAGTGCTGAAAGCAAAAGAAATCAAAGAGGCTGACCAGCAAGTAGAGAAAGACATGATTGAGCTAACAATTCTTGAAGCTGCTGAGAACATCAAGAAATATCAGAAGGAAACTAAAGCATGGAAAGACAAAAAAGTGGTTAGAAAGGATATCAAAACTGGCGATCTGGTCTTGAAAAGAAAGAAGAACTGGGACAACCCTGGGAAACTTCATGAATCTTAGGAAGGGCCATACATAGCAAAAGAAACAGACATGCCAGGGGCTTTTCATGTGCTAGAACAAACTGGCGAAGAATTGCCGTATTCGTGGAATGCTGACAGCCTGAAAAGGTACTACCCTTGAGGATTCCAGAGTTAGATAGATTTAATTTAGAGTATTTCCTTTTTCGCAAGTTTACATTTCGGAAAAACAAAATCCGAGTCACGAATTTACAAGTGATTTCGAGATAAAAAACATTTGCTTTCTTTTCTGCAATTTCATTACAATAAGGAGGACCATACTCTTTTCCTTGCAAAGGGGGCTCTAAATCAAGAGGCAAGGTTTTTAACGAGGCAGATCCTATGTAAATACTCTTTGTGATATATATGAAAAGAGTCTCCCCAAAATCATGCATTTTATGAATTCCATTGTGTGTGTGAAAGGCTCCGTAATAGCCGAGATTCCATCGTGTGAAAGAAAAATTCGTGAAAAGGCTCCTTGATAGCCGAGATTCCATCGTGTGAAAGAAAAATTCATGAAGAGGCTCCTTGATAGCCAAGATTCCATTGGGTGAAAGAAAAATTCGTGAAAAGGCTCCGTGATAGCCAAGATTCCATCGTGTGAAAGAAAAATTCGTGAAAAGTCTCCGTGATAGCCGGAATTCCATTGTGAAAGAGGAAAAGTTTGTGAAAAGGCTTTGTGATAGCCAAAGACTCCGTGAAAGTCTAAAATCCCACCGTCAAAGGGATTCCCAACGAAAAGGCGTGAGACAGCAACAAGTTGTGGCCTAAATCCCACCGTCAAAGGGATTCCCAACGAAAAGGCGTGAGACAGCAACAAGTTGTGGCCTAAATCGTACCGTTCAAGGGATTCCCACCAAAAGGCCCGAGACAACAATAAGTTGTGGCCTAGTTCCCACCATGAAGATATGTTTTGTCAAAAGTTTCGGAAATAAATGAGAATTACGACTGGTGAAAATGTATATGTTCTTGTTGAAGAATTTTTTGTGAAGTTCACGAATTACATTTACGACGAGTAATTTTCTTTCAAGACGCAAGGGGCTCGAATGAAGATTCACAAATAATTATGGTTGAAGCAACTGAAGGTTGCGATATCAACCAGGGCAAGTGTGCCAAGCGAGTTAAGTCCACAAAATTCGTGAAACAAATTTTGTCGACTTCCATTACATTACTTGAGATTTCAAAACTTGCAAAAAATTCACAAAAGTTTTAACGATCAAAATATTAGTAGAGAACTCTAACTTCCTTAGCCTGCCTCAAAATTTTCATGCAAAACGGCAAGGTGGGGAAGGGTGGTGTTTTTTCTCTAGAAAAAGGTCTTTATTGCCTTAATTGCATACAAATTTCGGTATAGTATTATTACGATTACATCAGGGAATCCACAATCTCTAGAATGAAAGTTCAACAACATGTCCTGGATCGCAGCTATCATTCTCTGCAACATCACTGGCGTAGGCGAAGTCGAGTCTAGTGGTGATTGGGCTAAGGGGCTCCGTCTTCAGAATCTTCAAAGGACTAGAATTCACAGTAGTAGGACTGTTATCTTCACGAAGAAAGATCGAAACAATTTATTGAAAATTTCAGCGACACTTCAAGCCAAAAATCGGAAAAATCTTGTTCGCGGTGAGTTTCCTTGAACAATCGCCATGCTTCGCCACTGACAATCACATTCCCATGATGAATTCGCAACGACAACACATCCTGCGTAGGCCCAACTTGCAAGACCTGCGCAGGTTAAAGTTTACAGAGCAAATTGTTCAGATATCACAACCCCATGAATTTACATATTTATACAAAATCGCCACAAAGGGCAACTGTTTTGGGAATCTCAGCCGGTGATGTCAACCTTTGGAGAATCTTCTTCATGTTCAGAATTCTCTTCAGCGTCGCTGCCGTTGCCGCTGCTGTCGCCACCATTTTCGCCAGAACCTTCCCCGTCTGTGTCTGTGTCTGTGTCTTCATCATCCTCATCTTCGGAAGAAGACTCTGGCAGTGTCATGCTTTTTCCTGTTTCTCCTCTTCGATCAACTAAAGAAAGTAAAGGAAAACTCTAAGAAAAACCAAAAGGCAAAATTTCATGAATTTGCAAAAAATCAATAGTCTCTTTTAGAGATTAACCTGGTCAAGCTTAGAACGAGTGATGTTCTTGACAACTTCCCTTCCGCTAGTAAGCCAGAATTCTCTCGCAAACTTAGCCTTAATAGCTAGGACATCTTCATTGGGGCGAAGTCTTGAGGTGCTCGAAGCGTCGGGAAATTGTGGAAGTTTTTCGCGAAACTTCACAAGATCAGCACAGTCAAAATCGTGAAGCAGCTTCAAAATACTTTTGACCGAGAAGGCCGCAACAAAATCACTAGCACCAGAAATGACTCCAGTAAGTGCTTTGAACTCAGTGTCGATCCATTCCATGAAATCAGGGATTCCTATGTCAGTAGGAAATGGAGGGGGACGAACACCAAAATTCTTCAAAGATTTTTTGTACTCCTGAAACAAAAGCTTTTGCTTGTCGATGATTTCAGAAATTTTTCTCCCAGAAGTTTCTCTCTGGTCAGCCAATGCTTTCTCAAGATCTTGGATTTTCTGTTCCTTGTTGCTTAGTGTCTTGGCGAGATCAACAATGTTAGTCCGAAGATCTTCGACAACCTTTGAGGACTTGTCGTGATCTTTACGAAGATTTTCAATTAATCACAGATCATCATCATGGGTTTTCTGAAGTTTCTCAAGATCTTTCTTAGACTAACCAAGAGCCTCTTCCACAATCTTCTTGTCATCTTGGCACCACTTAAGGGCCTCGGCCAGTTCAGCCACCTTCTTTTCCAAATCTAGATTTGCAGCTTGGGCCAGATCAAAGTTGCGCTTTAGCTTCCTAGATTCATAGGACAATTTTTCATTAGCTTTTTCTTGGTCAATCAGACATTCGGAAGCAACCCTTCCAAGCATAGAGGCCTTCAAAGCATAATCCTTCTAGTAGTTTGCGATCTTAGAGGCTGAGTACGATCGAAGAAGATCCTCAAATTCTGAAAAGTGCTACAGTTTAAAGCTAAAGGACTAACAAAAGTAACGAACCTTTCTTGCTAAGATTCTGCATGGTAACTTTCTTCCTTGAACTCGCAGATGGTTTGTCCAGAGAAACGAAAGTTTTCTTCGAGGAAGTTCGAGGTTCCTTTCTAGAATCACGAATAGTTTGTCCGAGCGAGTGAAGCGTTTGTTCTGAAGCTCCTTCTCCTGTTTCATTAATAAGCGTAGGTGATTTCCAAAGTGTTAAAATCTCGGATGCGCCACCTCCGGTACTAGCCACCTCATAACCAACACTTAGAAATTCACCACGGTATGACGTACCAAAGCTTTTGTTGAAGGCAGCTACAGAAGGAGAAGGGTGTTGACCTTCAGGGAGATCTTCACGAGTCTCGATCAAAGGAACATCTTGTATAGGATTTTCACCTTTGTGAATGGTCAACTCAAGATCCCTCGCGAATTCAGGAGATGCCTCAGTGGAGAGTCGAGCTTCAGCAACTTCAATCGCATTAGTAGCAGCAACAGCAGCAGTAATAACTTCTTTCTGAATTTCAGTAACAACATCTGAAAAAGAGCTAATATCCATGAATTCATTTTCAGAACCCGGAGAGCAGTGCTCATGAAAATTGAATCTTAAGAAAGGCCAAGAGGAAAAACATTGTTGGCCAGGTTCCGCGAAGATAGCATCATCGAAGGCGGAAGGAACTCGTCGAACTTCAGCAGCAACAAGTTTCTTAACAACTTTTTTAGCTTTATTTTGCCCATATGAGCAAGGCTAGAAGCTGCTTCAAGCTCGATGTTCGAAACATGTTCGAAAGGTTTCCGCTTTTGCTTGGTTGATTCGAGAGACTTGGTCTTCACAGGTTGAACACTAGAGGACGTAGTTTCATCGATTTTCAGTTTGCTACCCTTCGAAGATCTACTTCTCGGAGCCTTCAAAGGCGCAGCTGAGCAGCTGGCCACAGCAACAGCGGGCATCTTCATTTTGCGGCCTGGGCGTCGGGAACGGAAGGACTTGTCTCCACAAATTTCAGAGAACACCCGATTTATCCTTTTCTTGTGTTTCACCAAGTTCTTATATGCCTTGTATTCGTTCATGGTGTATTCGCCGATCATGGCATTCACCTTGTTCTCAACTTTAGTCATGAAGTCATCGACGCTCTGGTCCTTAGCTGAGGTCCAAATCTCGGAAAAGGAACCTCCTGTGCCGCCCAGTTAACGTTGAAGTTCACGATTTCTGTAGGGGCCCAACCATAAGAAATCGGCCAGACTTGAGCGGCAGTGAACTCCACAATGATGTCATGACCACCGATAATTGTACTTGCAAGATGAAATGCACTCTCGCAGTTCCTGATTCTAGCAGCTCGGTGGTTGTATGAAGCGGTGCTAATAGCAGATAATGCTTCAATAGGCGAGTAGAAAGGGTGAGCTGGCCCTTCGTAGCCAGGAACTGTAGACATGTCCACCTTCACATAAAACCAGTATGAGCTCCAATCTTTCACGAAATTTGTCTTGCAGCAGGGTGCGATCTGAATTCGAGTAAGCCCTTTTCGTGTGTTTTGCCTGCGAGTGTTGAAAGTGCAGCATGTATAGTGGGCCTCGTAGTATTGGCCGTCATTGAGCTTGATAATGTTTGGCACAATAACTAACTCGAACAATTGGGCGAAAACATCAGCACCGAAGTTACACCCGAAAGTCTTCATAATCCAGAAAAACTTGGATACTTCCAGGAAAGAGTTTGGGGAGAGCTGGTGAATCTTCATAGAAAACTTTTCCAATATCGCAGGTAGAAGAGGATCACAGGGGAACCTCAGCCCGCAAGTAAAGAAGTCACAGAATATGACAACTTCATTTGCTTCGGGAGTAGGAACTTATTCGTCCAAGAGAGCGTGACCACTGCCCGCAGGAAAGAACCCAGCTGCCTCATATTCTCTGATTAAGTTGGTCGTGACTTTAGATTCTCCTTAAACAAAAGACGGAGGGAGAGGTTTCGATCGCTTTGCTGCAACAAGATCTTTCAGATCAGCATCAACATCTTCGATATCTTCTCCTTCTGATCTAATTTCTCCATCTTCGCGATTCTCAGATTCGCTAACAGCAGGAGATGTGTTATCTTCGCGAGGTTGAGCAATCTCGGGTTCTTGAACTTCTTCCTCAGCGGGCGGAATGCCAGCAGCAGCCAACTCTTCGGTCGTCATGGGTCTAGCTGTGCTTTTAACATGGGCCACCTAATCGACAGTAACACGAAGACAAAATCTTAGATGATTTTTCACAAGTAAAAATGTGCAAAACCAAATTCATGAATTTGAATGTTGAAAGAAAGAAGAGCACAACAGAAAAATAGTACATTCAAAAGTTGACAAATCCTCAAACCTTCAGACCCTTTGTCGCGAAGAACCTTTCTGCGAAGACACAAACAAAAGTTCAGAGAAAATCAAGAGAGTGGTGAAGAGCTCTCTATTTATAGCGGCGAGGGGGGTTGTTGCAAGAAGTCGCCTCGATTCGACCGTTGCGAGTTTTCCGGAGGACGCGTGTCCACTCCGGCGTTCCGAGGGTGAAGCTTTTTACCAGAATTCAAAAGTTTTCGTGGAACCGGATCGCCGGAGTCAACCCGCTTCCCCGAGGGGCCAGTGTTGGGGAATTCGGTAGAAAACCTTACACCCATGAAACGTCGGGTTTGACAAAGTTTATGAGATAAGTTTTTGGGGTAATATGTGAAAATAGCAGCCATTTCTGGCTTTTTCGCGTGAATCTACTATCAATTTCAGGAAGATCATGAACCGGCGAAGAACCTGAATCATGAACCTGCGAACGTCTAGAGTCACGAACCCGCAAAGAACCTGAATCATGAACCTGCAAATGTCTGGAGTCATGAATCTGCGAAGAGCCTGAATTATGAACCTGCGAAGATCTGGAGTCAAGGACCAATAAGGCTCCGAAGTCTCAGACCGGCGAAAGCATAAATATAGATCCCCGAAATTCAGGAGTCGTGGACGAAAGTTCGGAGATCAGAGAGGAGCCAAGTCAAAGACGCTGCTTCGAAAAGTCCGGGTTGACGTGTGAACTAGTGGCAGGCTTGTAAATATGTAAAATCAGCCCCGCAAATCATGAGATGTAAAAGATATTTTTGTACATGTTCACACTAGGAATATTCCCTAGATTCGAGGGTATTTTCAGAATGTAAAAAGTCCCTTCGTCTCCCTATAAAAGGGGGCGCGAGGGCACGTGTAAAGGGGTTCACAACTTTTGAGGCGAGAGCAGTCTTTGGGAGATTCTTTGTCTCCTCTCTCGTGAATTGCATTTCAGACTTAAACGTTCTTGTGTTCAGTAGTTTTGCACCCTCGTATTCAGGGATCCTTTCCGATTTTCGGACCCCCAACATCTATTGCTTAGGGGTAGAGAGTTCAGATCTAACTGTTCATCATGCATACACGCATAAAAATATTTAAGTAGAAATATTTTCGTGTTTGGAAAAATAGATATATGCATGCATACAAAACGTAAACACTATATATACATTTTTTATCAGATGAAAGAAAATGACATGTGCTCCGAGTTCAAAACATACAGTACAAAAAGTTGTAAATGACTCAAATACTGCACGTTGATTTGTCTGTGCGAGCTAGCCACGCGCTACTTGCTGCTTGACAACACGCATGTACTATGCTAAATCAGGTGCTTGTAGGTTATGCAAATGAACGTTGAGTGTAATAAAAATGTACGTTACTGAAAAAGTAGATGTAGAAGTACCTAGTCCATTTGCTGGATCATAGTCATCATTAGCCAGCATAACTAATGGTTTCAAATTTGTACTTTATTCAGTTTATGGACCTGCACAAATACAAAAGGAATCACTCCCATATATTATAGGGGGGATTTTAATATTATGAGACGCCCAGAGGATAAAAGCTTAGAGAATTTTGATCCCAAATGGCCTGTCATTTTCAATGCTGTCATCGAATCTCTTGATCTAGGAGAGATTGTTACGACAAGACGCCAATACACTTGGGCAGGCCTAGGGGATAACCCTACTTTCGAGAAACTCGATAGAGTACTGGTCAGTACGGAATTAGAAATTCAATTCCCTTTGACTTCGGTCGAACCCATGGATAAGAATATCTCCGACCATACTCCCCTAGTTCTTAACACTGGAGCCTCCACCCTTCAAACCGGAGACCGACCCTTCAAGTTTGAGAGGGGTTGGCTGCTACGGGATGGTTTTTATGACATGGTTGCAAATATTTGGCAATCTGAAACAGAAGGCTCCACCCCTCTTGAACGCTGGCAAGCTAAGATCCGTAGACTTAGACAGCACTTAAGGGGATGGGCTAAACACACAGCAGGGTCCTACAGAAAGGAGAAAAAATTTTATTATCTCTTTTAGATAATCTGGATAAGAAGGCTGAAAGTAGCCATTTATCTGATCAAGAAATCAATCTCAAGCATTATCTAAAAGAAAGGCTAGTTTCTCTTCTGAGAGAGGAGGAATTAAAATGGTACGAGAGAGCCAAAGTTAAAACCTTATTGGACGGTGATGCTAACACTAGGTTCTTTCACCTTGTTGCAAATGGCAAACATCGCAAACAACATATCTTTAAACTTGAGAATGATCAAGGTTTGGTTGTTGGTGATGATTGCCTAAAAAGCCATATCACTAATTACTATAAAAACCTTTTTGGGACACCTGAGACCTCTGGTATCTCCTTAATGGAAAATCAAATCTTTGATATTCCACAGGTAACACAAGAGAAAAATGATGTTCTCAGAGGCCCTTTCACTAAATCCGAGGTGAGAGCTGCAGTCTTCCAAATGGAGCATAATAAAGCTCCAGGTCCGGATGGATTTCTGGCTGAATTCTACCAAGTCTTTTGGGGGATTATTAAAGATGATCTACTACGTCTCTTTTCTGATCTTCATAGGGAGGATCTAGATCTGTATAGTCTGAATTTTGGAATTATTACGTTAATTCCTAAGACTCAAAATGCGATAAAAATCCAGCAATATAGTCCAATTTGTCTCCTTAATGTTAGCTTTAAGATCTTCACAAAGGTGGGGACAAACAGGCTTAACATTGTAGCCAAAAAGGTGGGGTGTCCGACATAGACTGCCTTTATGCCTGACAGGAATATCATGGAGTGAGTAGTTATACTACACGAAACCTTATGTATGAAAGGCTTCTCCCCGAAATGGTGTCAATGGGTTGAAAGTATGGTTATTGGTGGAAGTGTTGGGATTAAAATAAATGATGAAGTAGATCCCTACTTCCAAACCAGATGTGGACTCAGGTAGGGTGATCCAATGTCACCAATTTTATTTAACACCGTTGCCGATATGCTAGCTCTTTTTATTAATAGAGCAAAAGCCGATGGCCAAATAAGAGGAGTCCTTGCCCATCTCATTGATGATGGTTTGTCAATTCTACAATATGCAGATGACACCATTATCGTCATAGACCATGACCCCGAGCAAGCAAAGAATCTAAAACTTTTGCTATGCACTTTCGAGCAGCTATCTGGGCTTAATATAAACTTCCATAAAAGTGAAATCTTTTGCTATGGTACAGCTAAAGAGATGGAGGAATTCTACATTTCTCTCTCTGGTTGTAATGCAAGGGAATACCCATAATGCACCATAGACAACTATTGAATTATGAGTGGAGAAAGGTTGAAGAGCGCTTCGAGCAGAAACTTTCCTGCTGGAAGGCAAAGTACCTATCTTACGGGGGAAACTTGTCTTTCTTAACTCGTCTTAAGCGCCTACCCATGTTTAGGATGTCCTTTTTTGAACTACCTAAAGGGGTTCTAAAAAACCTAGATCATTTTAGATTAAGGTTCTTCGGCAAGGATCTTCACGAAACATAGGTACCGATTAGCCAAATGGGACATATTATGTCGCCCAAAAGACGAAGGGGGTCTAGGTATCCTTGATTTGCAACTTCAAAATAAGTGCCTTATTGCCAAGTGGTTAGTCAATTTACTAAACACAAATTGGATATGGCAGTCGTTGCTAAGGAATAAATACCTATGATCAAAATCTTTATTTCAAGTGACAGCCAAACCTAATGACTCTCATTTTTGGAGGGGCCTCATGCATATTAAGGATGAGGTACTTTCTAAAGGCACCTTCGAAGTCAAAGATGGGACCAATACAAGGTTCTAGGAGGACACTTGGGTAGGAGATCAGCCTCTCAAAGTTAAATATCCAAATTTATATAATATAGTGAGAGATCCTCACGCAACTGTATCCAAAGTTTTGGCCACAAACCCTCTCAATATCTCTTTCAAAAGGGCTTTGGTGGACAACAAAGTAAGAGAATGGCTTAATTTAGTAGCAAGGATCTCACATGTCCAACTGGTGGAAGGTTATGATTATTTCAAATGGAGCCTAACCAAATCCGGATTATATACTGTTCGGTCACTGTATCACCATCTTATTGATACACATCCACCTTTTCATCATGGGAGGATCTGGAAGATGAAAATTCCTCTGAAAATAAAAATCTTTCTTTGGTTCCTACAAAGGGGGGTTGTTCTAACCAAAGACAACCTGGCTAGGAAAAATTGGAAAGGAAGTCAGCAATGTATTAGTTGCAATAGGAATGAGAATATTCAACATCTCTTCCTTGACTGCCCCTTTGCTAAAACAATTTGGAGAATAGTCTTTTTTGCTACTAATCTGAACCAACCTGGATCTATTGGCCATATGTTTGGTACATAGCTGAACAACCAACATAAAAAGATAAAAGGTTTATTCTGGGTTGGTATAGCTGCGTTGTGCTGGGCTATCTAGCATTGCCGGAATGATGTAATTTTTAAGAAATTGGAAACTAACTCTATTATGCAGGTTATTTTGAGGGGAGCATACTGGCTACGCTGTTGGGCCCATTTACAGCATGACGAGCAAGCCAAGGACACCCTCACTCTGATGAGCAAGAAATTAGAGATTATTGCTTTAGAGATCTCAAATAAGGGGTGGAAGCACGTCGCTCGTTTGCTTTAGTCTTTCCATCTTTTTAAGAACACTATGTAATAATTGGCTATGTACGTCTCTGATGTAGAGGCCGGATTTTGTAATCTTTTATCTAAAAAAAAGCCAGCATAACACCAGTCACTTCCTCTTTTGATGCATCAATGCTAGAATAAACTCTAGCATTGCAAGAAAGAGAGGGATGTGGACTATTTTCATGAGCGACAACATGGCTCATCTTCTCTCCACTTTCAACAGAATCAGCTTTAGTTGAACCACACTCCCTCCACTCATTCCGATCCCATGAATTTCAGCTTCATGACTAGCACCCATTCTAATCCCACACTCCTTCCACTAACCCCCAGGCTAAGCTGATCCCTAGCAGAAGCAGGAGTTGTTTCTGCATTGAGGACTTCTTCCCCTCCATTCATACTACTGCCCCCTATCTCTCTTATACTACTTTTAGTTTCAGCAACAGGCTGTACAAAACTACTTTGATGTGCTTGGTTGCTATAATTGAGATCCAATGCCTCACTCATTCCAACACTCCTAAGTGCACTTGGAGGCTTATTAACATCATCACCATCGCATGGACGATTTTCAACACTCTCCATTGAATTTTCCTCTGCACTGTGATCTGTGTCCATTGCAATAACAGAAGATGCCCTCGTAGAATCCTTTGGAAATGGGTTCTGAAGGGCACATGGACCCTCAGCATTAGACGTATCAAACCTATTAACATCCATATTCAGGGCCTGATCACTGATTCAGCTTGACCTTGTGTGCAGGTCACAGGAGGATTACAGCAGGTTGAGGCCTCTTAGCTACAGAGGTGTTGATGTCTTCATACTCTCCTTCTCTCTGGTAAGCAGAGTTAGATTGATTATGTTAGAACCAAGGGTTCATCTAGGTGTAGATCGGTGGGTGAATATCTTTGACAGTGATGTAAAAGATGATGTTCTTGTGACTAACCAGAGAGATGGAAAGAGATCAAAGAGATTCACCTTGGGATTGGGAAGTAGGGGATGAACCACATCGATGTAGATGGAGTCCGGCGATGCAGTGCAGTGCTGTGACGACCGCCGGTGAAGCGCAGTGACGGCTGGTGGTGGACTTCCCGTCGGCGGCAGCGCCCCTCTCAGATCGGGCTAGGGTTTAGGACAGTGGGGAGTGGCGGCAGCGGCGAACCTCGTGAGTCGAGCCGTGGTCCCCACCTCCTATTTATGGCGCTGCGCGACAGGGGCCTACCAGCCATCTATTGGGCTGGGCTCCCCCGATCAGGGAGCAGTCCAGGGCCCGGTTGGCCTTTGGGTCAACTGGTGGAGATCAAACTAACATTCTCCGCCTTAATCTCATCGTATGTCTCTTAAACCTCAGCTCTTCGCTTGGTACCCACTTCATAACAAATGAGCATACCGAGCATGGGTCATCATAACAATAATTACCATCTGATTAACCAGCCACAATACACTCACCTGTTTTGAATCGATCTTACTCTAGGCCCTTAGTAATCCAGAAATCATAGGTTCTACCATAGACCCATGTCGACTATGTGCTCTCTCATCACACTGGGCGGTAAACCTTTGGTAAGCGGATCCGCAAGTACTTGCTCGGTACTTCTATGCTCAATACTATCAAAATGATTCTATATTTTCTCCTTTTCAACATATAACTCACTTTAAATGTGTTTGGCGGCACACTTCACATGTTGCTATTGGAGACAATACACTTGAATGGTATGTTGCTGTTGTTTACCATTATCTATTCTAGGTAAAGGTTTCTTTAACCATTTAGCCTGTTCTGTAGCCTCATATCATGCTAAACTTTGGGTATACCCAACCCATGACATCACAACTATTTTTGCTTTGGAGCTTTTTCACAATAAGACTCCAAGCTCGAGTGTTAGCTACTACTGTGGGCTTCACTAAACAATTCGTTAAAACTTACTCCTTTTTACTCACAACCTACTGTGAGTACGTATTACTTTCTTACTTAGCATGAGGCTTACAATAGTTTGGAAGATTATTGCAAAGACTTTCTTTAACTCCATTCCAGTGGTCTATAGCTGGACTGGACTTCTGCCAAAAAATTTCCCGGATACTTAAACTATATCAGGGTAACTTCTTCTTGAGTAATTGATTTTGCTTCCAACAACTGAAGCATTTGGAACCACTTTCTTTCGATCGATCATAAATTGGTTCCTGGAATACTGAAATTCCAAAACTATTACCCTTGACCTCATATAGAATAGGCGTATACTGACTCACATGCATAGTTATTTCTTTAGAATTCTTTTCTGAGTATGCTCTTGCGATAATCCTAATACCCCTTTAGTTATATCTCGGTAAATTTCAATTCCTTGAATGAATGATATTTAACCAAGATATACCAAACTTTGAGGACAATAACTTCTTTGTCTGCAACAACAGACTAACATCACTACTAGAGAGTGGTGAGCTAAACGTGATGAGGAAAACATGTTTCCATTCTTGAACTTTGCATAAATGCAATTGTCCTCATGATCCTTACTTTAAACCCAAAACCTACTTCAGACGACATCCCACATGTCCTTTTCCCTTCCATAACAAAACCCTTGGGTCATGCCATGTAAAAATATCCTCATAATCTTAATTAAGGAATGTCAATTTTACATTATGATTCTAGAGAATCCTTACATGAGAAAATGTCTCATCATAATTTATTTCTTTTCTTTGCATGAAGCTTTTCAACCTAAGTCGTGCATCATGTTTATTCTCATTGCCTTTTTCTAAGACTTTTCATAAATGTCATTTCATCTTATAAGACTTTTCTCGGACTCTTTTACACACTCGGGACTGTTGTTCTTTCTCACATGCGACAATGGTAACTATGAGATCTTGAAGGACAGGTGCCTACTTTGTGCTTCTTGTGGCTATGGGAGTACCTGGACATGCCATTCTCCCACACATGTGTGGTAGAGTACTGGACATGCTATGCTCCCCCACATGTGTGGCAATAGGTAGAGAAAAAAGTGACTCCTTAAATCATTGAAGTGGGCAGACACCCGCTTCTCCTCAAAGTCAATTTCTCGTGGTACCACGTTCTTTCTCATTATTTCATCCTCTAGGTGAAGTAAGGTCTCCTTGTACCATACTCCCCTAGATTGTCCCACCTTCTGTAAAGATGGAATATCATTTGGATTTAAACTTTTTTTGACCAGTGCAAATACTGATAGACTATGCTATCTTCCTATCGGAAATATGAAATTCCAGGAATTTAGCTATCTCTATTCTTAGGGGTATCCATTATTATGACCGTTGTGCTCCCCTTGATGGTCACAATTACTTGATAGATCATCTATTTTGTATACTTCAATGCACAATTACTCAACACCTCTTTTCTTTCAATGCATCTTATGCATCACATTATAGGGATCATTTCTCCCCCTCGAAATATGGCATAAGCTTCAATGCCATAATTTCGAAACTTAATCATAGACTTTTGTGAACGAGAAATTTTTCTTATCTTGATTCATTCACACGATTGTGTCATGCAAACAAAATTATTTCTTAACTCATATGGGAGTACACTTTTCCTCATATCACCTCAAGAACTTACAGAATACTTTATTTGCAAATTTATGCAAATCAAACTCGCATACAACTTCCTTTTGTCCTTCACTTCATTTTGAAATGGCTCCTCCTTGCATGCCACTTTGCACATTTAAAATAATGTGTCTTCCACCATTACTTGTAACTACGTATCAAGCAACACAATAGTGTGTTCAAACACATTTGTATTGTCAAGAGTCAATTAATCAACTCTCCACCTTTATTCTTACAAATGGTGTAATTTTGGGATTTCTCCCCTTATGGCATCAACCCTCAAGTACTTAACGACCATGTCACGATGGAAGTGCACAGTCAAAACTGAATAGCTTAAGAACTACCCCAAACTTCTCTTGCTATGCAAGATATACTTATAATAACATAGGGTTGTTTCACTTTATCTTGCTACTACATTAATTCTACATCACCTTTGGGTAGAAAGTAGAATTAATGCATGAACTCCTCATAATATGTACTTTATAACATCACCATTAACAACTTTGGTTAGAAAATGACAATGTCATAAATGAACTCTTAAGAATGGATTCTTGATGAGGACACCACTATAGTAGCATACCCCGCCATGCGGGTAGTAACTTAAACTTTTCCCCATCATGCGAGTGAAATGTATGAATGCTGAGGTTTGGCTTGTATTCACTCAATAAATTCAGAAATAAACCTGAATACTCTGCAACTCACATCTTCTAACCGATATTACTCAGTTAAAATGTGTTACTCTAAGCCATTGTTTATCGGAACAATGTCCACAAATATATTTTGTCAGATCATTATTTAGAGAGAACAAAAATTTCATGATCTTCTTACTTTTGGAGTCATCATGACACGCAGGATCAACATGCATAAGTATTATGCCTAACTTCTCCCATCATATAGGATATGCTCTCAAGACACTAGAAATGTGTGCAAATAACTTCTAATACTTTGTCACACACGTATAATTTAACTTTGGTTAAAATTAGACATGCATATTACTCATCACAACTCACGTCATGCTATTCTCAATACATAAACTTAATTATGACATGTAAACAGTTCACTTAACCTTCATTTTCTGATTAAATTTTCCATTTGCTTCCAACTTAATTAGAAAATTAATTGACTTAATAACAACGGAAACTATTCATGACAGAAAATTGAACTCATTTTGGCATAAAAAAATTCCAAACTTTTCTTGACTTAATTTTGTCCATTCACTTACCCCAGCAATGCAACCGAGTGATCTCATTCTTTGACAGAAATCAACGTTCACATCTTTTCTCTCAAGTAAACATTGTATGCATTAACTTAACTTTGGTCAGAATTAAAACATACAACATTCTTCTACATTAATTCTACATCACCTCTGGGCAGAAATAGAACTAATGCATAATATACAATATTGTTATCATCAACTTTGGTCAAAAGACAACAATATCATAATAAACTGTCAAAACTTAATAGGAACATAATTTTTATTGCAGTGGAATCATGAGTAACATGATAATAATCTACTTTTCAGAAGCATTTGGGAATCCTTCCTCAAGAGCGCATCTCGATCTTTATCTTCTCTCTGAAAATTGATCACTTTGATACAAAATTTATCAGAGATACAGACTTGAAACTTAAACTCATAAATAAAACTATAATATTTTTATCATAAACTTTGGTCAGAAAATAATCATAATTAACTTTAAAGAAATGCATTTCTACCCCTTTAATTAAATTAGAGGGTAAAAACTTCACTTTGCAGCGGAAACTTGACATAAATGACTTATCAGAGACATTTCTTATTCTCATCTACTCTCTAAACAATTTACCACAACAGTTCAAAATTGAGTGGAGATAAGATTCTATACTTAATATATCAAAACTTGCTTCTAAAATTAACAAAAACAATGCACAAGAGTCACTGTGTAGTAATGTGCTTTCGGTCCACTCGAGAAAATGGCCCAAGGCCTAATTCCGCATGTGCACTTGGGCTTTTAGCCCAGCAGCCAACCACCGGGCCGCCAATCCGGCCCGCGTTAGTCTCTCTCCTGGGCCACATTTGGCCCATGACGCCACGGTTGCTCCCGGTCGTCCATCACGATGGACGACCGAGCACTCTTCTAAGAGGGTCACCCCCCCCCCCCCCGCCGGCTCCTCCGAGGAAGAACCCTAGCCGCATTTTCCTCATCCCCGCATCACCGCGCCGCCACACCTCGCGGCGACGGCGGGCTCGGCCTGGCCCATGCTCGGTGCGTTCGCCGACGACGGTGATGGGAGGCGCCCCGGCACGAGGCCATGGCCGGCTCCCCCTTTTCTCTCCTTTTCACTTCCCTCCTCCCTATCCTCTTGTCCCACTTGCAAGAACCAGAGGGCCGGCACGCAAGTCGACCGGCGGAGGTCACGACACCACCGCGGGGCCACTAGCCGGCGCGTGCGCTTGCCCGAGAGTGAGCGCGCCGCCGTCGAGCGGCCTCTCAGTGGTGCCCTTCGACCGAGGCCGAGGGTGACCCTCACAGCGGCGCGGTCCCCTCCTGTGTCTCTCAGAATTCTACTCCCGTGCGGTGTCCAATCGACCACCGGTGGTGGTGACGAGGGTAGGTGAGCCATAGGTAGGCCCTCCTCGTCGGCGTTCCTCGATCTAGGGTTAGGGTTTTGATCTTGGGAATTTTCTCATTTTATTCTCTAATTCGTATCTCGCACCGGTGAGGAAAACGTCGGCACGACGATCTTTTTCTTCTCTCCCCCTCGTCGTGTCGACAGAGGAGGTCGACGCCGATGCTCTTCGCCCGGAATTAAGGCTCTTCCTCGATTCGAGATCGAGTTGATTCTCTCTGTATCCCTTTGATTCGCTTCTGAATCAACAATTTTTCTCTTGATTTTACAAAATTTTGACATTTTCCAGTGTTCCTCCCCCTGTTTCTTTCGATTTCGGGGTCGATTCTCTTTCGATTTGAACACTGCCTTCCCCAACACGATCTACTCATTAGAGTAGGCGTATGATACTATTGTTAGAACCAGGGTTTCATCTAGGTGTAGATCGGTGGGTGAATATCTTTGACACTGATGTAAAAGATGATGTTCTTGTGACTAACTAGAGAGATGGAAAGAGATCAAAGAGATTCACCTTGGGATTCGGAATTAGGGGATGAACCACATCGATGTAGATGGAGTCCGGTGAAGCAGTGCAGCGTAGTGCTGCGACGACCGTCGGTGAAGCGCAGTGACAGTCGGTGGTGAACTTCCCGTCGGCGGCAGGGCCCCTCTCAGATCGGGCTAGGGTTTAGGACAGTGGGGAGTGGCGGCAGCGGCGAACCTCGTGAATCGAGTCGTGTTCCCCACCTCCTATTTTTGGCTCTGCACGACAGGGGCCCACCAGCCATCTGTTGGGCTGGGCTCCCCCGATCAGGGAGCAATCAAGGGCCCGTTGGCCTTTGGGCCAACCGGTGGAGATCAAACTAACGATTACTCATAATCTAGTTTGTAAACATATATAATTATTATTTTCAGGTACCCAAACCTGAAGAGTGTAAAATAGTTGATCTACAAGAGGCGCTATGGGAAGCTGAACAAGCAGAGGATTCCTCTGAGCAACAACACTGTCACTGGAACCTTATGGTAAGTCACGACTAGTGATAAATTTGCAGTTGAAGGATTGTGATTTGAGGAAATAAGTTTGTAAACAAAATACCAACTCAAATTAGTTTAAAAAAGCAATACATTGAATTCCTTAGAGGCTTCTCATGGGCAAAAATGTGGAATGATCTGAGTCTAACCTCTTATATTGCTAGACTAATTATTTCACCTTAACTATGAACGTACTGATATTTTATTGCATAAGAGTTTGTTCTATTTACTTATGCTACTTGCTTATTCTGAATGGCTAGTAAATATCTGGAGTGTCTTAACTAGGCTATCTGCTTGTCATATGCTGACTGATAATATACTTTATTTTCTGGAGATACATGGTTTCAGCCAATCTACTCATGTCTACATATTTACATATTTGACGTGATATATTTGATTGGTAGATGGTGCAAGAAAGGTGCAGTGGCCGATGATTCATCAAGGTTAGTGCTCCTAACTTACCTTTGATGGTTTCACACTTTGAATTGCATGAATCTTGTTGTACAAGCACTGCCATTGTGCCATGAGCTTTGATGATTTAATAAGTACTGCTATCATTAAGTTTTTCTATGCTATCAATAAGTACTTTGTGTGCAATGGTGAAAGATCTGTTACCTTTGTGTTAGCAGCTTCAGTCTAGATAGGCATCCAGTTGAACTGTCAGTTCCATCCAGACTGACATGACTACTCTGAGAGAGAACTTGATGCCAACACAAATGGTGCATGATAATTAGTAACTGTCATTCATCTCAAATGGTGTCTAAAACTTGCTGATTTTTTCTTTATTAACATCAGTCAGCTCCACTAAACAAGGTGTGGTGTGTAACCTGAAAGGGGCTTGTTGATCTTCATGGCCATTATAAGCTACATTATTAAGAGACCATACACAGTAACAAATGTGCACCTTCAGAGTGTTACACTTTGATATCCTTGGCCACTAAAAAAACAGATTAGAACGTAAGATACATCAATTTACTAGAAATTTCCAAGGTACCTTGCCATAAAGTGGACAGTGTGTGCATTGTGGAGGAATCTGCATTTTCTTGCCATTATTGCATATTATTTGTCAGGATGATGTTGGAATGTGGGAAAAACTTTTACACGTTTGCCCCTTTTACATTTTTGTTCATATATGCCTAGTATGTGTGCACCTTTGCTGATCTGAACAGCCAGCTTGTATCTTGTTTAGTGTAATGCTTTGCTCATTCATCTTATATTAAATGCCTTCACACTAAGTTGAGCATTGCCTCTATCTCATATTAAATGCCTTGATGCATGTTCTTGGTATGTCCTTGCAGATTTGAGCATTGCCTCTATGTTTAAGTTGTAAACTGAGTGCTCACAAGTCATTGTTGGACAGCATATTAACATCTGTAAGTACTAGAGTACCAGTTCTCTACAATTGCTATCATGTTTTGTCCAATAGATGGTTACATGCTTCGGTCTGATTGGTTCATTAGGAAGTGAAATCAGTAGCATCAGTATAACCTCTGTAGTTGGTTCGCATCTAGAAGTACTCCCTTTGGCCATAATAAGATTGTACTTTGGATGAAACTGAGTGTCTGAATGTATGTATGAAACTGAGTGTCTGAATGTATGGATGAAATTGAGTGTATGTAATTGTATACTTGTGTATGCATGTATGTATAAAATAAAAGAATGGAATGTATTTTTTTGTTTTTTAATTCAACAATGGTAACAGGCAAAGATTGTTGTCTGTTACCGATATCGTGGCCCAGGTCACTGGTACCAACAGATTGGTAACGGGCTTCTCTTTAATGCCCGTTACCTTTACTGTTATTGGTAACGGGCAAAGATTGTTGCCCGTTACCAATATCATGGTACCAGGTCACTGGTACCAGCAGATTGGTAACGGGCTTCTCTTTAATGCCCGTTACATGTGCCAGTTATTGGTAATGGGCATTTGCCCGTTACCGATGTTGGGCTATTTGTAACGCTTGATAAGTAACGGGCGCGATGCCCGTTACCAATAGCAGTTTGTGCCCGTTACCAAAGTGGGTTTTTCATGTAGTGTTTTGAGTAGCATCGTCGTCTAAACCCCTCCTTAGGTCATGGCTAATAGCAAACCCTGCTGCCGGCTGCAAGACCATGCGGTGGTGGTGGACCCTGCTGGTATTAGCCTCTTGGCCCGCTCGAGTGGGCGTTTGCTTGATCACCCGCTGGTTCTCTCTCCTGCTTTCTCTCTCTACCGTGTAGGATCTCAGCCTGCTTTTAGCTCATTGTAACACTTGCTCTTACTGATGGGCATATTCTATAACCACACCCTTCACGAGTGTGGTGGCACATGTAGCGAACATGGCCTCATATGCCATTAGTTCGGAGTTTGATTTTGGTGATTCATGACAACATGATCATTGGGACTAACCATATTGTTTGAGCATGTCTCTGTAGACATCTCTAGGTCCCATGGATGCAAGAAAACCACATGCAAAAATGCCAAAACAAAGGGTCAAAACCGAGCAAGAAAAGGAAAAGAGAAGACACCGTCGGATGAACCGACAGTCCCTCAAATACAAGCGTCGGTGCAATCGTCGGACGAGTTGGTGCACAGGGTCAAACCCTAGGTACCGTCGGATGAACCGATGGTCCATTATTTAGTAGCGTCGGACGAGTTGCGAGAGGAGGAGCAAGGAAGACAAGTAGCACCGGATGATCCGACGGTCTGAGTGGGGACCCCGTCGGTCTATCCGACGCTCAGTTTGAATTCATACGAGAGACGCGCCAAGACGAAGCCTTCAGCACCGGATGATCCGACGCCTTTGTCGGGGTTAGCGTCGGTCTATCCGACGGTTAATTGGAAGCTAACGGTGGCGACTTGGACGCGAGGCCTTCGGCACGGATGATCCGACGTAGCGTCGGAGCATAGCGTCGGAGCAGCTTGTGTCGGAGATCCTCAACGGCTACGTGACGTGGGAGGAGCACCGGATAAACCGACGCCCTAGAAAAGCATAGCGTCGGATCATCCGACGATACCTTTTTCGGCAGCCTTTTAGCCAACGGCTAGTTTGATGCCTTGTGCTATTTATACCCCTTCCACTCACCCATTTGAGGTTGCTAGATTGTGTGGAAGTGCGAGAGGAGTTCAAGACACATTGAAGATCATATCCAATCCATCCAAGTGCTTAATTTCTCATTCTTAGACTTGCATATGCTTTGTGTATGTGCTTAGTGCTAGGCTTAGCTTAAGCCGAGTGAGTGCAAGGTTGTGCCAACCTTGTGAGGTGATTCTTGAGTGAATCCTGTTGTACAAGGTTCGCCGGAAGCCTTGGGGCCTAAGTGGCTAACCGGCAATCGTCATCGACCCTCCGGCTTGGTGTGGAGCGGTGAGGACACTTTGTGCGGGGGACGTGGAGGCCCCCTTCCTTGGTGGAGAAGCTCCTTAGTGGAGGCGGCATCAAGGTGACCAAGGGAGCTTGACAAGTGCCTAAATGGCTAGCCTTTGTGGCAAGACAAGTTGGTGCTCTTGGGAGAGACTTGGTGGCGGGAAGCAATACTCTTGCGTGAGTTTTTCAACAACGTGGACTAGGGGTGGCTTAGTGCCTACCGATACCACGGGATAAATCACGAGTCAAGAGTTTGCTTCCTCTCATCCCCTTTACGTTTCCGCATTTACTCTATTGCAATATTTCCTTGCCTTTACTTTCCTAGAGTAGTATCATGCTAGGATTGGCTATAGGTTGCAAACCTTCTTTTGGGATAGGAGTTTCACACTAGAACAACCATAGTTGCACATATAGATAGCATGTTCTAGTTCACTTTTGTGTAAAATTTAGTGAGCCATAGGTTAAGGTTTTAAGTTGCCTAATTCACCCCCTCCCCCTCTTAGGCTAACGGGCATCCGATTCCTTACAAGACAAAGAGGAACGAGGGTTAACATCTAACTAAAATCTCTCTTCTAACACAAAGTTGGTGGTACGGAATTTTTTTCAGTTCTAGCCAGCATGCATGTGCATGATTGGTAGAACAATTTTCATCTTCCGTAAACATGAATACATTTGGCAGATCTTGTAAAATAATCACAGAATTGCACACTGAGGCTAGCTTAGTTGGTAAGTTCATTGTAGTTGAATATGCCCATCAGGGTTTGAATCTTCAACTCGCCACTTGTATGTGCTCGCATTTTTCTGGATTTATTCCAATATTTAACCGGCACAATTTTTTCAGTGGTAGAGACGTAGTTGGTGACTCCATCAATTTGACGGATTTGCCAGCTCATCCTTTCACAGGTGCTCTTATAGGTAGGGATGCTTGCTGTTTAGTTAGATTGAAAAGTAGTATTCACCCATCATGTCGAATGTTTGAACACATGTATGGAGTATTAAATGTAGACAAAAAAAATTAGTTGTACTGCACATATTGCAATAATTTTGGGAGACGAATCTATTAACTCTAATTAGTTCATGCGTGCTACAGGAAACCTATGCTTGTGCTACAGTCAATGTTTTCCTAAATGCTAAACGGTAAACAGTCAGTCACCCTTGTTTAGTGTTTAGGCCATTTAAACAATGTTTAAACAGATTTAAACAACCTAAATAGTTTTGCATAGTGACAATAAAATATACAGATTTATAGACATAAAAGCCAAATATTCTACCTAATATTTTTTGAATAAATCCATATCCTGTAACACTTCATATACTTACTATGTTAATTGCTTGGATGTTGATTGTAGTTCTATTGACTAAATAGTAAAGTATGAATTAAATGGTCATTTAACATATGTAATCATGATTAACATAAATTTTTTAAATGCTTTAAACGGTTCATTCTCTTCCTTTTAGTTTCTACTAGTGGAGCAGGCTAGAGTAGCTCTACTTCTGGTTCCAAGTCTACTTTGAAGTCTACGTATGAGTTTTGTATCTTTATTCCTTAGTATGACTTTTATCTACATCATTTATACATCTGGCTTATATAATGTTGTGCTTGGTCCATATATGTGTGATATGACCATGTGTTCATCACCTGTTATTGGTTAGAGGCTTGTGTTCTTAATGAAGGTCATATGCTCTCGTATCTATTTATATGCCTAGCCTCAGTTTGATCTAGTTTGTGTACATAAATGTCTTGTATGGCATTAGTGTTCATGCTATGGTACTCGGTTCAAGTGGCTAGTTATCTAGTGGCTTCTACCTGGGTCACAATAGCTCGAGCCGGTTGGAGCCTAGTTAACGATGCCAGCATGGTGCTTGGGTTGCGTAGCTTCGTTGAATATGAGTGTGCCCCATGGATAGTTAGAGGTAGGCCACAGTAGTGACAGATGTTGGACCCATTGTACTCCTCCATGTTCAAGTATTGCTATAGGAATCTAAAATTTAGCAATTGTTGTCATGCAGAAGAGGTGGGGGAGGCTAGATCCCCATTTGTACCCGAGTGATTGATGGACTGATATATAGTCCATACAAGTGCATGTGTACCATCCTCGCATCATTTCTGCAAGATATAGTTAGTACATTAGAACGTAGAGCTAACTCGTAGATGTTTAACTCCCTATGTTGTAGTTATCTAGAGATGAAGAATCAACTGTGTGCCATACTACCCAAATCATTATCATTTATTTTACCCCTATTGTGACAACCCCGCTCGAGATAATCTCGTATTAATGCCTAAACCC
Organism: Cenchrus americanus; assembly: GCA_947561735.1. Taxonomy (NCBI): domain Eukaryota; kingdom Viridiplantae; phylum Streptophyta; class Magnoliopsida; order Poales; family Poaceae; genus Cenchrus; species Cenchrus americanus. The sequence continues at coordinate 35,891,562 of OX387242.1, read as the reverse complement.
TTCCAATTGGGCACTTAAGCAATAACACAAGATTAAATCGTCGTTGTTGCCAGGTCAAGCCCTGTGAAATCACTTGTACAACAAAGGATCGAAGACTAGCGTGCATTAAAACTCACACAAAGGCAAGTCAAGAGTACATAATCTCACTTATTACAAATCATCCCAAAAGGGTCCATTTATTACAAATCTTGGTTCAAACATGATAAGTACAATGGTTCAGAGTTTAAAACAACAGAAAAATAAACTAAGCGATGCAGATGACATCATAGGAGGCCGTCCATGATATCATTATTCTTCGTCCGACACCCACTGCAGCTCCCAGCCATGGGTTATCTCTCCAGGCCAAACATTCTCACCTCAAAACCACAGATATAGCAAGGCCGAGTATACTAATACTCAGCAAGACTTAACTGTTGGGTGATGTAAAATCACCAACTCTCTAGACATGTAAAGATTTTTGGCTAGTGGGTTATTTTGCTGGAAAACAACAAAGAGTACGTCCTTACTTTCAAGTTTTAGCCCAAAATCTAGTTGATTTACCATTACTAAGTAAGCCATCTATTGCAAGCATAAGTTGTACAATCCAATTAATCAATCATCAATGTTAATAATATTCCATCAATAAGGGATATAGTAGCCAGTTGGATAAGTAGTCTCAGATAACGGTGAGAGGCCAGCGATCGATTGAATAGTAACCTTGCAAGGTAGACCTAAACACACGAAAGGTGCCCTCACTAAGAGTTCACCAACTAAGCAGTTCCCATCTTTCTTCGGTTTAGGATAATAGCTCACAGTCTCAAGTACAAGGCTTATCTGGACTACGCCACAAAGGTTATCCAGCCTCACACATGTACTACAGGTGGCGAGCCTAGAGGCGCACCCCAAGATCAGCGGTAGTAAAATCCGTTACCACCTCATTTGGGTACTAGGCTTACCGGTTCCATTCCCGACAAGTGCTTAGTACATTCAAACACTTAACCCACGAAAGTCACTAGATCGGGGTCCAAATCCCAAGCTCTTACCACATGAGCATATCCGTTTATCAAGTCTTATGATTCCAACATAAGAACCTATATCTCGCGAGTGACAAACATCACTCGACTTATGCCAGGTCCTTAGAGCATAACAACTAACGACCTAGCATACTAGTAAAAGAGCATAGGTACCTTGGGACCATGCATCTATGGTTTCAATTCAACTCCTGAAGCATAATGCACAAACAAAACATAGATAGTTGCATACTTTTAAAAGGAAGTAGGTAAATGCTCAAGTGCTTGCCTTCGTCAGCAAGGCACTCCGCTGGACCTTCTGGGTCCTGGTCCAACTCCACGTAGTTCACCTCTGCAACAGCTCCTTCATCTCCTCCTTCTGACATGAGCGTATAGTTACCGTCGGGGAGTTCTACACGAAGATGCATATGCAACATTATAGATTTCCATCCGGCCCATGGGCCGGCACGGCGCGCAGGCCCCCGTGCCTGTGCCGGCACGGCACGAGGCCTAGTGTTGTGTTTGGACCGCCAGCCTGGTCCATGGCACGGCACGGGCACGGGCCAAATGACCTGGCCGGCACGGGCGGCACGGGTTGGCGGGGAGCCCACTAGCCTAGCGCCCCAGCCAGCCAGCCCAACGGCTAATCCACCGCGGCCGCTATATATAAGCGCTAGCCGTCGGCTAGGGTTCCCCCTTCCCAGTCGCCGCACCACATCGAATCGTCTTCGTCCCGAACCTCCTGACCCCCTCCTTCCCAGGCTCTCGATCTGTCACCACCTAGATCCTTGAGCTCGCTACCGGCTCTGGCTCTACTCCGGTGACCTCGCTCCTTTCCCTCCCACCTCCAGCCTCCCTCTCCCCTCTGTCCTAACCTCCTCTCTCTGTCTCTCAGACGCATCGTCTTCTTCTATATCTAGATCCACTCCAGTTCCCTATCGATCCGTCACCGCCTGGATCCTTGAGCTCGCTGCCGACCCTACTCCGGGGACCTCGCTCCTTTCCCTCCCGCCTCCGACCTCCCTCTCCCCTCTGTCCTCCCTCCGTCTCCGTCCCTCCTTCCCCTCCCGACCTCCCCGGTGACCGTGAACCATGTGAGTTCGTGAATCTGTGAGCTCTTCTGTCTCACCGTCGATCTACGGAGTCTATGTCATCCTCTGGTTGGGTCTTGGCTCCCTATCCTCTTCTCCAGCACTGGGCTCCGGTGGAGTAGGTGAGTGGAAACCCTAACCCTAGATCTAGCATCTTGCTCCTCTTCTTTCTTTGCTTTGTTCTGAGTTTCTGACTTCTTCTTCTTCTTCGCAGGTCGTTGGTGCCTGACGCTGTGTCTTCCTCTTCTGGTGGCACGATGACAAGGCCGCCAAAGCGCACATGCCCACCGTCGAGGGGAGCTGCCAGAGTTGCAGGGAGGGGCCAGGGCCAGCCTTCCCTCCCCACGTCGGCTAGAGTGACCATGACAGTAGCTGCGGATGAGTACAATCACCGAGCCGACGGCGAGAATCCTGAGCCCGTGGAGGAGTTGGAGATCGAGGACGACGATGACATCCGCGAAGGCGCAGTCGCGATGTTCGGCATCGATCTCGGTGACGGCACGATCGATGTTGACGCCGGCGACGGTGGGGTGGACGGTTCCGAGGACACAAATGGTGCCTCATCAGGTAAGCTCCCTACTACTTGTTGGGAGGATTTCATTCCGGTCTTCGATGAAAATCAGGTTAGAACCCATGCCATCTGCAAACTGTGTGGTAAGAAATATGTTGCTAGGCATTCGGTTGGGACTGTAACCTTGAACAGGCACATGTGGGCATGTAAGAAAAAACATGATCATGATCGTAGGGTCCAGTCAAGGCTTTTTTTGAATGCTGATGGGTTGCATAGCTGGGTTTATAACGCTTCTCGTGCTCGTATGTGTCGGTTGATTGCTAGGCTTGATCTTCCTTTAGGGATTGGTGAGACATAGGCCTTTGAGGATTACATTAAGCGTGATCATAACCCTGCATTTGAAAAAGTTTCTAGGCAAACCACAACTAGGGATATGCGCAAACTGTTTGATGATGACCGTGCTCTGCTTACAAATTCTATTTTGCCTGCTTGTTCATCTATTTCCTTAACCTCGACATCCGGTCCGGTATGCTAAGGAGGACTACATTTCGTTGTTGCTCATTATGTTGGTTCTGATTGGGAGTTGCATAAAATGTGATTGGTTTTAGGCTCATTGAAGCATCACATACTGGTGAAAATATAGCTGACAATATTGCATGTGTGGTTGAGGAGTTCGGTTTAACTGATAAGGTCTTTGCTGTCACTCTAGATAATGCTTCTTCTAATTCTAAGGCTTTTTGATATTTTGCAACCTGTCTTGTTTGGTTACATGGGCTCTTATCCTGCACCTACTAGTGAGTATCCTCACAAAGTTAAGTACTTGCTTGTGCATCAACGTTGTGCTTTCCATATCATTAACTTGATTGTTAAGGCTGGCTTGAAGGTGTTCAAACCTGTTCTTGAAAAATTTAGAACTGCAAGCAACTTTTTGAATTCATCTAATCAAAGAATTGCACTGTTTGCTAATTACTGCAAGGATCAGGGTGCTAAACTTAGAAAATTTGGCTTGGATATGGATGTTAGATGGAATTCCACTTATTTGATGCTTAAACATCTGTTGCCATACAAAGATGTCTTCTCTGTCGGGCTTAATTCTAATTATGGTGACACATTGTTAACTCCACAGAATTGGGATTGTGCTAAACAGCTTATGAAATTTCTGGAAATATTTTATGAATGCACTTGTTCCTTGTCTGGTGTTTACTATCCCACTGCTCCACTTGTTTTGCACCATATATTTGAATTTGCTGAGCATTTGCGTAAAGCTGAAAATGATCCTAATTTTAGACACATTGCAATGCCTATGAAACTTAAATTCCTTAAGCATGCGGGAAACACCACCGGTGTTGTATTCATATGCTTTCATTCTTGATCCTAGAGCTAAGATGAAAGGGTTCTTCAACATGCTTGAATTACTTACCGAGCAACCGGTACCTTTTATAGTGTTTACTATGGTGATGTGAAAGATGAAATGAGCAAGTTGTATAGCAAATATGAGCAAAGGTATGGTGAAAAGAGGTCTGAAAGGCCTGCAATTCCTAGTGCTGCTCATGCAGGTAAGAGGAAGCAGGCATGGGGAAGGCTCTTTGGAGGTCCTGGAGCATCCCCTACCTGCTCATCTTCATATGCTCCATCTGGTCTTAATGAGCTAACATCAAACATGGACAGTGACCCTATCACTGATTATGGAGAAGACTTTGATATTCTGCTATGGTGGCGGGACCACAGGCTAACCTATCATGTCTTATCAATTTTTGCTCGAGATGTCCTCCCTGTTCCAGTATCTACTGTGTCCTCCGAGTCTTGTTTCAGCTGTACTGCCAGGATACTCGAAGACCGGCGTCGATGGTTGTTGCCTGAGCATGTGGAGATGATCACCTGCCTGAAGGACTGGGACCAAGCAGCAAGAAAGGAGCAACATGCTCCTGAGGACACTGACCTGGAGGCATTGTTCGAGAGCATGTACATGGATAATGGAAGCGAGGGGCGCAGCCGCCGGCCGGTTATACTTCTACCGCTACCGGGCCGGTGGTGATGGCGATGATGGACAACCGGAGTGGTGAGTATATTGATCAACCGTTTCATTTGTTGTTTACATTTTGGCTAAGTAGTGATCACTGATCAGCCAATGTTTAATTTTTGCAGGCACTTTTGGAGTCCAAGGAAGTGGACTGAGTACTAGACTAGTGGACTTCACTTTAGTACTTCACTATGCTGAGTTCTGGTCTGAGTAGAACCTAGAGAGTAGTCAGTAGTGTGAGATGAGTTAATTGTGAACTTTGCCACTCTAGTTGGCTTTTGTAATAGACTTAAAGACATTGACTGAGCTGGTTGTACTCTTTTTTCCTTTATGGGGTTTCTCACAAGGGTGAGTTTTAACTAGAAAGGTTTTTAATGAGGCAGCATTGCACAAAATAGCTCATTTTGATGATCATTAGTTATTTCCATATGAATTCTTGTGTTTGTATTTGTTTTCTTCCTAAGTTTGTGACTTAGTAGCTGTTTGACTCAGAAAATTTCTGTTAAAATTGTGTTGCTACTTGTTGGTTTGATTGTTTGAATGTTTGATAGTTGATATTACCTGCCGGGCCATGGGCGGCACGGCACGACCACATTCGCCGTGCCCATGGGCGGCACAGCACTGATATTCAGCCTGTGTGCCGTGTCGTTGGCCGATGGCCTGGCCCATGGCACGGCCAGGCACGGAGGAGTATCATTGCCAGCACAGCACGCCCGTGCCGCGTGCCGTGCCGGCACGGTGGCCATATATACGCAACATTAGTCGGTGAATTTTATTAAAGTTTAATTTAGCCACATTTAACTTGTTAACATATATTCAACATACTCTTTCTATAAAGGAATAGCATGGTACTTTATTATTTATTCTTTTTGATGGTGACTATGTACACATCTTTACCAATTATTTTTATTCTTCTTCATAAAGAAGTCAGTGTTTCTTTAAGGGTGAATGGTGATACTTTAACATGTGGCTAAAGGTACATTTAAGGTTAATGTGTTGTTTTCTTCATTTCCTTTGTTGCCACACTAGATTTTCTTCTCAAATTACTTAGTTCAAACCACACATGATTTTTTAGTGAGAATTTTTGTACAAGCACATGGTGATATAAAAGAGACTCTGCCCAAATTTCGCACTAAACTGAGCTATATCCTAATCATAAAAAATACAACAAGTTGCATCGAGCAAAAGCAAGATTTCATCATAGGATAAAAACTACAGATGTTCTTACCAAAATTTGTCTACAGAAGCTTTACATATTAATTTATACAAAAATAACGAAAGTCAACCTAGCTAAACATGGACAATTCATATAAGAAAATATATGTGGGTTATGGACCTAAACTTTTTACCACAGTTTACAAACATCATAAGTGACATCTAGCCCAAAGCTCAAGATCCAGATTTACGCAGAATTCAAATAATGCATTGAAACATTTAAACAAGCATAAATGCTACACATGTATTTAACATTGTCATAAAAAAATCTATCCTCTCCACCAGAGACATATTAGACTATATCTAGGCCATGGAGAAAAATTGAGCTACAGAAACATTATATATAAAGCTATACAAATCATAGATCCAATTCTAGCATCAATACAAATAAATCATAACTCAAGTTTTACTCAGTAACTTTGTGCCAATTTTGGTCTCAAGCCTAAACATACCATGAAACACAACATATCCAAAATTCACAAGTATATCATCTCTAGAATTCAAGTTATTTCAAATTTTGCCAAACTGATCATTTCAAAAAATTTAAAATCTACACTGAAATTTGAAACCTTCCTTTGTTAAAACGTTGCTCCCGGTCATAAGGATTACAACAAAATTGAGCTTGCATTTTTACAAGTTTTGTGTGATTTTTATATGAATCAAGGTTCTGCACTTGAGATATAGTTTTAGAAGAATCTAATTACAGATAGGTGCTCAGTTAGGTTTTAGGTTTCACAGATGTGCCCTCAGTTTTACACATAGGCCCTCTGTTTAACATTTTAGACCCTAGAGCTATTTGGGGGCTTGTAATGTGGTCCTCGGGGTGGCGGCGGCTCGCCGAAATCCGGCTAAGGGTGGCGAGGTAGGGTCGGTTCAGGGGCAGAATAGGATGTGTGGCTCTATAGATGGTTCCGGGGGTTAGTTTGGGTCGGGCAGCGCCAATTGGGGGTGTGCGGCGACTCAGGTGCTCGGCGGCCGCGGCGGTTGCCGCGCCGGCGAGAGTGAGCTAGACGGGGGCGATTCGATGGCTTGGGGAGGTCCAGGAGAGGGAGAAGAAGGTGTCCATTGTGATGGTGAGCTACGCAGGTGGCCGGAGGGGGCAAATCCTCTGCCGAGCAGCAATGGCGGGCGGCGGCAGCCTCGCGCACAGGGGTCGGTGTTGGCTTTTACAGGCGATGGCGGAGCTGCCTTGGAGGCCAAGACCGCGTCTTGGGGTGCACGGCGAAGGACGACGCGCACGTCATTTCTCAAAAAATAAGAAGGACGGCGCGTCAGGGTGGCCCTGCAGGCATCACGACGGCGGCGGCGACGCGTGTCAGCGGAGAGGGCGGAGAGGATAAGGCACGGGGAAAACCAGGGGCGCGGGGTGGTTTTGGGAGGCCTACGTAACAAGGGTGGACGACAGTTCAAGCATGCGAGAGAGTGAGAGTGACCTCCCCCCTCCACCACCACTACCTCCACCACCGTCTGGCACGCCGCCGGCGTGCGCCACCCGTGTTGCGCTTGCGGCCACAGGCTGCGAGGGCTCGGCCGCCTCCTGCCCCTCTGGCAGCAAGCGCGTTGGGCTGCAGGAGTCCGCGGGGCCTTCATCATCCCGTCGACAAGACAAGGCAAGTAAGGAGTTTGGTAAGGCTGCTGCTGCTGCTCATCTTGGAGCGGCGAGCAGAAGGAGGGAAGAGGAGATTGGCGCATTGAAGACGGGCAGCGGCTTTGGCCCAGCAGTTAAGAGGGGGACGGCTGATGAAGCATTGAAGACACGGGCAGGTGATGGCGACAGGACGGCGAGATTCTCCTACAGGGATGTTGTGGTGAGGCCGCGTACCTTTCGGCCCCGCTTTCCGCCGGAGGGGTCACATCGCCGCTGGCTCAATCAAGATAGCTGCAGGAAGAGGGGGGGCGAAGGGTATCACAGTGTGGGATCGCCTTGGCAGCAACGCCTTCACGGGTCCTGCTGTTCTCAATCGCCTGAGCACAAGCCAAGGCCATCCTGCATCTGGTGAGGAGGGTAGCCGCTGGCTCACGCTGCTGAAGGCGAAGGCGGGGGATCGGCGGTGTTTCAACTGCCTCGCGTCGGACCATCGCATCTCGCGGTGCAGGGACCCGCCGAGGTGCCCGATCCGCTCTCGTTCGGGGCACAAGGCGCGGTTCGTTCGCGGCGGCGCGCCGCGGCTCCTCCGCCTCCTGCGTCAAGCGGTCCTGTCCTCTCTTCTCCCTTGCGGCGGGAGGAGGAAAGGACCGTAAAGGGGATGGACTGCACCATGGAGTTCCGGCCGGGGGACGCTGATCTGCGGCCTCCATCTGTGCGGGCGGCGGCGGCACGGACTTCGACGATCAGGGCGGCGGAGCGGGAGTTGGAGATCAACACGTTGGTGGCGGTGCGGCGGGACGGGCGGCCGGCACCGACTTGTGCGGCGGTGCTCGGGATGCTCCACGACGCCTTCGCATCCCGGCGCGAGATCCGGAGGTCGAAGGCCCGAGTCGGGCCACGTTTCTTCTTCGTTTCGGCCCCCCGCCGCCCGAATGCGCTCTCTCCGTGAGGGACTTCCGGGGTGGGGAAGCGTCGCCTCAACCTCATGCCTTGGAGCGAAGGTTCGGGGCCTCGGCCGGGCAACCTTCGCTTCCGCGTGCGCGTCCGCCTCGAGGGGGTCCCCCCGCACGCGCGGAGTATGGCGGCGGTCGCTCAACTCTTCGGCGCTCCGTCTTTCGTTGAAGAGATCGATTACACGGTGGAGAAAGAAGAAGAGAGGTTACGCTTCAATGTCCGGATTTGGACCGATGCTCCAAACAAGATCGCGCCGCAAGGTACTCTTCGGGTTCGGGAACCTCTTGTAAACTCGATGATTACGCTACCGGTTGGGAGACATGGATGCGCCCTTCTTCGGAGATGGGCCGGCGGAGACTTTTGATTATAATGTGCTCATTCATCCGGACCGTGTCTTGCCGGACTACACCCCCCTTTCGGATAGCTCCGGGGAGCAAGGCTATGAGAGTGACACCGGTGGTCTACCGACGGATGATCCGTCGGCGCAGAGTACCCGGCCAAATTCGGCTTCACCCGGCATCTGGGTCCGCAGGATGGTGTGCCACCAAGGAGGGCGTCGGTGCATGAGCGGCTTGGCGGGCGTGGTGATAGGGAGGATCGGCCACCGCCACCGCCGCCGCGAGGAGGGCATGGCGGCGCGGGGCGAATGCGGCGGCCGCCCGGAAGTTGGCATGATCCGGCGGCGATGCGGAACCCGGGCGGCGGAGGAGCTAGGGGCGGCGGCGCGGGGGGTTCGGCGGTGGCCGCCGGCAGGCCACTAGCGTCGAGGGGGGCCATTACTTGCGAGAGGTGGGGCAACCGTGGAGGTCCACCCGGTTTGGCATGGTCGGCAATGTCCTCGTCCCCGAGTGCCGATGACGGTTTCCTTCTTGGTGAAAGGCACGTGACGGAACTTGGGCGAGGGACCCGATGGTGGATGAGGCCATGGGTGTACTCGTGTCCTACGGCTAGCCAACCCGCCCGGCCATTGCGCTCGGTGGAGCCAACGGTGGCCAATGCGGGTTCGGTCGTGTCCGTACCGGCTGCGGTGCGCGAGAAATCCCCTGTCTTCGAGCTCGCGTGCCCGCAAGTGGAACGGGATGAACGATCGTCGTGGCGTGGGGGGGCTGCGGGGATAGTCCGGGGTTTTCTAGCCGTTTGATCCCTGTTGGGTTGGAAGAGTACGGAAGGTCCCCCTCTCGTGGACCATCCCGCCGGTGAGATTGCCGTGGGCGTTGAGCCGCCGGTGTTTGGCTCGTTGATGGGCCTCCAAGGCATGATGGACTTGAGATGGGCGAGAGCCGGGTTTTGCAACCGAAGAAGGTGATGGGCCTATGGTGCGGGGAGGAGGGTTTTGTGCTTCGGGACGATCCAACGGGGGCCCTTCTAGACCTAAACCGGGCCGTGGCCGAGGAAATGGATTGTTTGACCGATGAAGGCGTCGCGAGCGGGGAGAATCCTTAGTACCGCCGATGAACGCTTGAACAAGGAGAGTAGGAGTGTATCGGGAGCCAAAGGGCCGGCGAAGGGAGTGGCACGTTTTCTTTGCCCCTCCGAAGAAGTCGCTCTTATGTGGGCAAATTGGCGAAGCAAGTCCGTTCCTCTCAAGAAATCGGCGGGGAAGCGATTTGGGTCTCAATAATCGAAAGGGGGCCGGAGTTAGCAAATTGGGAGGTTTGGTGCGGCCGGTGGACGAGAAGGCGACAATACTCCTTATGCGGGCAGCAAATGAGTTGGGCGCGGGCACACATCCTACCGATGAGATGAAATTGGCATTCTATGGAAAGTTTGCGGATCCGCCGCGGGCTCCCCGGTGGGCAACATGAGGAGGTGCACGCGGGGATGCCGGCTCGCGAGAGCAGCATTCGGGAGGCGCCGGCTCCCGATGCCGATGATTGATTTTTCGTGCTTGGACGTGGGGTGCCCGTCGGAGGGCACGTGTATCTTTTCTTCAATGTTGTTGCTTTTATGTCCTGGTTTTTTTTTTTGGGAGGTGGTGGATGGTGGTCGGCGGTGGTTGCCGGTAGGGCGGTGGGCGGGAAGGCGGTGTGCTTTGTGTTGTACCTCGTTGTTTCGGTTCGGGTGTGCAAGAAGCTGGTTTTGGGGGCGGCGTGTGGCCGGGGGCCGGATCCGGTCCGTCGAGCGTTCTTTCTCTTTATGGATAAGCGGCGGTGCTTAATTCTCAATTGGAATGCGCGAGGACTTAATAACCGTGCGGAGGCGGGCGAGTTAGGAACTTGGTGCGGGATTCTAAAGCGACGATAGTGGCCTTGCAAGAAACAAAAATTCAGCACTTTGTGGAGCTTTGGTGGTTGAAACAGCGGGGCGGGACTTTGCCGACAATGTGGGTTGCTCTACCTTCGACGAGTTTGAGTGGGGGAATTTTATTAGCGGTTCACTCATCCCACTATGTCCTTGCGGACCATGAGCTTGGAGTGCACTCTGTCACCGCCACGATCGCAACTTGTTCGGGATCGATTGCTTGGAGCTTGACTATCGTGTATGGGCCGCAAGGGGATGCGGCGAAGTTGCGGTTTTTGGGGAACTGCGGTGGGTCGGTACAAGAGTGTCTCAAAGCTGGATTGTCATTGGAGATTTTAACATGATTCTTCAAGCGGCCGACAAAAGCAACTCAAACCTGAACCGTAGATTGATGGGTGCTTTCGGGGAGTTAGTTCAAGACCTGGAGTGGAAGGAGCTTAATTTAAGGGGCCGTAAGTTTACATGGTCAAATGAGCGAACCCATACTCGGATTGATAGAGCTTTTTGCACAACCGGGTGGGATCTCATGCTACCCAATGCTACCCTTCATGCTTTGTCCTCTCGGGCGTCGGATCACTCCCCTCTTCTTGTTGTCGGATTTCATGAGGTCCATAGGTTCGGGGGTTTTAGGTTCGAGGCTTTCCGGCCAAGATTGCCGGGGTACGGTGACCTTGTTGCCCACGCTTGGAGTAGAAGTCTAAATGTCACCAACCCTTTTTTGAGGCTACACACTAAACTGCAGAGAACAAGCCGGGCTTTGCGCAAATGGGCGAGGGGATTAGTTGGCCATAACAAAGTGTTTCTTCATGCCACTCGGCGGTCGATTGCCATATTGGATGTTGTCGGGGATTTCGGAGCGGTTAACCGAGCTAGAAATCAACTTCAAGAGAGATCTCAAGCTCCGTTTTCTAGGTCCGATTGCGGTTGAAAAGCTTAGAGCAAGGCGAGGCCTCGCGTCCGACCCATATAAGAGCATCCGAAGCTAATTCCAAACCGTTCTTCTTATATGCAATTGGCCGCGGAAGGAAGAATACCATCCTTTCATTGGAGACCGATCCGGGCACTTGGGTCACACACGAAGATAAAGAAAAGGCTATTTTTGACCATTTCGGTGATCTCTACGGCCCACCCGCCGCAAGGGAGGTCACACCGAACCGGGATGAACTTGGGCTCCCCGTGCACGATCCGGCTCATCTTGAGGAGGATTTTACCATGGAAGAATTGCGGAGCGTGGTACGGGAACTAGCGAGCCGAAGGCTCCGGGGCCCGACGGCTTCATTGGCTTATTTTTTAAGGCAAGTTGGGCAATTGTGAGGGGGGATATCCTAATGGCGGTGAACTATTTCTCCCGGTTACATGATCGGCATTTCTCAAATTTGAACACAGGCTCATGTGGTCCTCATTCCAAAAAAAGCAGATGCACTGAGAATCATTGATTATAGGCCGATCAGCCTTACTCACTCCATAGCAAAATTGTTTTCCAAACTGCTTGCTAACAGGCTGCGACTTGAGTTGAACACGATTGTTTCAAGGGCCCAAAGTGCGTTCATCAAAAGAAGGAGCATACAAGACAATTTTACGTATACACAAAACTTTGTCAAGACTTTGCACAGGAGGAAGCAGGCCGGGTTGTTCCTGAAACTGGATATTGCAAAGGCCTTTGATACCGTTAGATGGGATTTTCTTCTGGAAGTCTTGGAGCAGTTTGGTTTTGGGGTGAGGTGGAGAGCTTGGGTATCCATTTTGCTAAGATCAGCTTCAACTTCGGTCCTGCTCAATGGTACAAAGGGGCCAAGGTTCAGGCACTACACAGGCCTTCGTCAGGGCGACCCTTTGTCGCCCATGCTATTTATCATTGCCATGGAGCCTCTCCAAAGAATTTTTCAAGTTGCAACTGCTGCTGGCCTCCTCTCACCGATCGGTAACGGGAACACAAACTTGCGAGTTAGTCCGTATGCGGACGACGCCGCCATCTTCCTAAATCCTTGCAAGCAAGATGTGCGGGTTGTGGGTCGAGCTCCTTGACCTCTTCGGGAAAGCATCGGGGCCGATTACGAATCGATCAAAGTGTGCTTGTGTACCCCATTCGGTGTGAAGGCATCAATTTGTATGAGGTTATGGAGGGATTTGCATGCCCCATCCTTAGTTTTCCATGCACCTACCTCGGCTCGCCGCTGCATGTTAAGCAACCGAGGCGGGTCGATTTTCAGCCACTCATTGATAAAATGGCAAGCGGTGTCGCCGGCTTGGAAGGGGAAATTCTTGAATAAGGGCCGGGCTGAAATTGCTAAACGCGGCGTCGTCCTCCATTCCGACATATTTCCTCACCATGTTCGCCCCAATGAAGTGGGCATTGAAGAGAATGAATAAAATTAGGCGAGGGTTCTTATGGAAAGGGTCGGAGGATATTAATGGTGGGCCATTGCTTGGTCAATTGGAAGAAGGTGCGAGAGACCAAAGTCGTTGGGCGGTTTGGGGGTGCTAGATTTGGATCTTTTCAGTCGGGCCTTGAGATTACGATGGTTGTGGTATGCTTGGAAGGAGCCGGAGCGGCCGTGGGTAGGTACGAGAGGTGCCCCTGTTCGGAAGCTGATAAGCAGCTCTTTAGAACCTGCACGGTGGTGACAGTTAGGAATGGGCAAACAGCTAAATTTTGGGAATCTAGTTGGCTTGATGGGAGGGCACCCCGGGATATTGCGCCTGATCTCTATAAGCTTGCTTGGCGGAAAAATCGGTCGGTGGCGGATGAGCTTCGGGATGACAATTGGACTCGAGGAGTTTGGAGAATGACATCGGCCGATCGATTGCACAATTCATACCTTGCTCGCGGTCCCCGGTTCGGGATGTGCAACTATCAAGCTGAGAAGACGACATTGTCCGGAGATTCACACCGTCGGGAGCTTATACGTCCAAATCGGCTTATGAAGCTCAATTTGTGGGCTCCTTCAACACCTACAACTCTGCGGCTATCCGGAAGGCGAAAGTTGAGGGGAAACACGGATTCTTCACTTGGCTCTTGATTCAAAGAAAGCCGCCGATCGCGGATAATTTGCTTATCGGGGGCCGGCCGTCCAACCCCTGCTCGTTTGCTTCCGTGATCGGCAACCGCAGACGGCCGAACACATCCGCTTGCATTGTACCTTCGCCCGGGAGGTGTGGCTTCCGGTCGGCACTTGGACGGAGGGTCTTGTACCCGTGCCGTCGTTGACTTTGGGCATGGAACGGTGGTGGAATTCAGCAATACATGTCTCTCCAAGGGACCACGGGAGGCACTTGGCCTCTGTCATGATCTACACTCGCTTGGAATATTTGGAATGAAAGGAATCGCCGAACTTTCGAAGGAGCAAGGATGACTCCGTCTCGTGTTTTGTCGTTGATTCAAGAAGAGATGAGGCTAAGAGGTCTTGCATTGGGGGGCAAATTGCCCCTTCGGCGATGATTTAGCCGTTACTATTGTTTTTTCCTTGTCCCTGAGTTTGAGTATTTTTACTTCCTGTAACATTGGCCATGTAAAGCTCCTGTAAAACTCCACTTGCTCTCCTTCTTATATGAAATAGCAGTGCTCCTGCTTTATGTTTCAAAAAAAAAAAAAAAAGGGTGGATGACGTCAGGTGTGGCCCGCGGCAAAGTGACGGCCGGGCACGGACGTCGGGGTGCGACGGTGGCACGGTGTTGGGCACGAGAGCGCGTGCTCTGGAGCGCCGGGCGCCAGCGCAGTTCGGTCACACCCTGTTTGACCAATGCAAACTTGATATTTTTGAACTATACTTTGAAATTTCCAAATGCGAAAGTTGTAGCCCAGCTAACCGTCTCCAACATTCACAAACGGTGATCTATGTTTTACTCCATAGTTTGGCCGGTAGAAAGCTTCAAAGTTTCTATTTTTCTCGGCTTGGTCAACCCGGTGCTCTGAGCTTTGACTGAACTTTTGAGGCTTTTGCACTTCGAATTTCAAATGCCACTAATTAGATGAAAAGTGTTCCAGGAAAAACTGGACAACTTTTTTATTGGCCAAATTTGAAGTCCTCAAGAAAAAGTTTGAAACGAGTTAGAAAACTAAGGAAGGGTATAGAGCTCTAAGTGTTTGAGTTGGGTTTATAGGGGTTTGACTCATGGATTGGGGTTTGACCAAGACAACCATGTTGATAACAATGCTTAGCTTAACTAATGATGATGATCATTGTTGCACAAACATTTATGATGTTACACCTGTGTTTGAGTATTTGATTCTCCCTCTACCTGTGCTCTATATTCATTGCAATAGTAAGACTGTTATCCTACTTACCTTCCTTGGATTCGATACCCTTACATACTTCATGGGGAAATGCTACAATGGTATATTCGTGCGCTTGTGAATTCATTTGTGATCGTTGGGATTACCACCGAACATTTCTGACGTTGTTTCTAGGATTACACAAACCTAGTAGCGACATTAAAATTTTTTAACATTTATCCAAGGAGGGAGAAGGGGAGGGGAGGGGCCGCCCCTAGATTTCACCGCCAGAGTTGGCCGCCCCTAGAACTTATCATCGGAGGTGGTCGTCCTTGCCCTACCCACTTCCCCTGTCGCATCTGGAGGGGGGACGCGAAAGGAGGTCGTCGATCTTCCCGCCGTCGACGAGGACCGGGCCCAGATGCACGAAGGCGTGCCATTTCGGCTGACCTCCCGCTTCACCACCATGGTCGTTGGGCAGCACCGGCACGCCGCCTCGGACAGGGGTATGGAAGGCTAGGGAGGAGAGGAAGCCGCATATCTCATTGGAGAGGAGGAGCTCGAGGGAGAAGATCGGAGGTGAGGTGATCCAGAGG
Source organism: Cenchrus americanus (assembly GCA_947561735.1). Taxonomy (NCBI): domain Eukaryota; kingdom Viridiplantae; phylum Streptophyta; class Magnoliopsida; order Poales; family Poaceae; genus Cenchrus; species Cenchrus americanus. The sequence continues at coordinate 35,876,144 of OX387242.1, read as the reverse complement.
GAGGCGGAGCTGCTAGAGGAAGGGGAGGAGAGGCAGAGGTGGCTAGCAACACACATCAGTGAAGGGGCGGCGGGGTGTTGCGCTGGGAGGAGGAGGAGGTGATGTGAATAATAAGGGAATCGGGGGGTGGGGGGCGGGGGGGGAGGGGGAGCGGACGCGGTGTGGGGGGGGTGGACGTACGGAGGGGGAAGGTGGGGTGAGCGGATGTAGTCATAGACTTGACCAATTTGCAATTTTTCAGGTCCGGGAGCTGTGTTGGAGTAATGGGCATGATTAAGCTTGTTACCGGCCAACGATGCTAACATGCTTTGATGATGTCCGCTACCAATGTGATATGTTGGTAACAGGCATCATTGCTGCTGAGGTTGGGCTGTGGTCTGAAGGTCTCAATGGTAACATGCTTCAATAAAGTCCGTTGTGGTAGGATTTATGGTAACGGGCCGGTTACCAATACCGTGTTTATTACTTATATATTTAAGGTTTTCACATAGAGCTTGAACCGAGCTTCTGACCCAAACAATGCTTAGTCCTGCTCTGTTTTCTTTTCTTGTAAGATATTTGGCATTATTGCTTCCATTTCTATGTTTGGAATGATCTCGACAAGTGATGAGCTTATTATGTACCTGCTCAGGCACTCGTGCAGTGCCGGCCCGTGATCCGTGACACCACTATATACAAGGATGACATAATCTTGCTGCAATCCAGTTTCTCTGAACAAACATCTGCAATGCCATTTCGCCGCTCGGCCACTGTCAGCTATTACGTTGTTACGTGCAACAAGGCCGAACCCAAAACGTGGCGACGTTTCTCTTGCGACCTTGACACTTTTGACAGACCAAATAAGTCAATGAAGGCATTGCCCTCACGCATTCGTCGATCTCGACGGAGGCCCTCGAGGCCGACGCTGCAAACTTTTTCAGAAGCAGTTATCAGATTCGAACCAAACATCATGTGAGGTCAGTTCTCCGCTGATGTAACACTAAAATCTAAAGTGCTTTCAGATACTGTATATAGCCCAGCCGTCCATCATAACAATAACCCAGACTGGAAAACTGAATCTTCTTCTACTTGGTAAGCTGGAAATAAAGCCTACACATCCACCGTCCTTGCTGACTTGTTGATGGCGTCAATGGCTAGAGGACAAACCATACCTAATTTTTCTTCCGGGAGAGGTGTTTTCCTACACAAAACTATTTAGTCACTGTCATAACTTTAGTGTAAAGTAGTGGCAATAGACTAATACGAATCGACCCTGAAACATTATTTGGATAGGTTGAAGAAGACTTTTTTACCTTATGCTTTCCCTTTCTGGTCTTGCTGTTTACATTGGCAATTTATTTGTTGGCAGGATGTGGAGAGAGAGAGAGAGAGCTATCCTTCTAATGGGAAGTCTTGTTACAGATTTAATCTTGCTGAGAACCCTTTATATTCTATATAAGGTAGTAATAACTTTGATCCCCTGTATATAGTTCATATATACCCACCACTACACTTAATCACATATCATTTCACGTATGCATATTGCTGTTTCACGACGCTTGAGATGGGCAGAAAAAAGGCCGATGGGCGCCTAAGACCATCCACACTCGTCATCCTTCGTATCCTCCTTCAAAACGGAATATTTCTGTCTGGTTAGCCAGATTCTTTCTTTTATATTTACTTCTTCCGCATTCATCTTCCTTTATCTCTTTCATCCCAACAACCAGGGCTCACTTGTGAGATTTTTTTTACTTTCCCCTTCCTCTCCCCCTCCCCACCTACCCATCCACTCCGCCCGAACTCCCTCCCCTGCTCGCACCCCTCCCTCGACGTCACGTCACCCCTCTCTTCCGCAGCCACCGCCATGAAGGGCCCACCCACCCTGTCTAGCTCCCTCCTTTATGACGGCCGGTGTGCAGAGCTCCAAGGGACACCTCACTGCCTGTCGGCCACGCCAAACGCCACCATCACCACTAGAGCAGCAAGGAGTGATACACCGGGAGGCTGTTGTGTGGGGGTCGATGACATCCGCCACGTGGAGCTCCCCTGCCTCCACGAGCATGGGCGGGTGGCGGAGCTCCCCTGCCGCCGCGAGCAGGGGCGGGTGACGGACGGGCCGATGAGTGAGAGGTGGATGCATGAAAGAAGGCGTGGAGGCGGAATTGCGTCGGCACGGAGGACCAAGAGCAGGAGCCGGCCTCGGATGTCATCATGGGGGAGGAGTAGGGAACCCATCCTCCCAGCCGGCGGAGCCTGGATCTGCGACGATGCGATGTCGTTGCAGCGGGTGGAGACGGCTGTGTGACTGCCTTTGCTCCAGCAGCCGAAAGCTGGAGGTCAACGTCCACGACGGCGGTCGAAGCGAGCTCGATTCGGAGCACGATGTCGGCAGCATGGCGGAGATCTCAGGCCCCTCCCCCGCTTCAATGGTGACGTGAGATGGTGGGGTGGGGTCCCTGAGGACAGCGGTCGGCAGTGGTGGTGCCTCTGCCCCGCCGGGAGGAGGAACAGCTTCACCTCGGCCGGGAGGAGGAGGAGCCACCTCCCATGGTGGATCCTGGAGAGCTCACCCCCACAGAGGAGTAGGGCATAATGGCTCAATGACGACGACGGAGCAATAGGAATAGGTGGACGGCTCCCCAACTCCTCCCAAACGGTGACGTGGAGTCTCCGACGGCGCCAACCCTCCTCTGTCAAAGTTGGAGCTTGAACAGTGCCGCTGCAGCCCTGCTCTGATTCCATCTCCTGGTGTGTGGTGGTTGGGACGGTGGGAGCTGCGTTGATGTGACATCTAGCGGAGGCCCTCGACCCCTATCGATCTAGTGGAATCAGGGGCCGACAGAATGTTCCTGGGACCTATCTCACCCCCCGCCGCGAGGCAAGAAACACCATCCGTCTCCTAGAGGAGATGGATATCAGCGCCGGTGCCGGTAGTCTGAGATGGGCAGAAAAAAGCCACATGAGACGGGCAATAAGTTAATATGGATGTCTCCTACCAGATACGCCGTTCTCCCACCTTGGGGTGTTGTCTAAGATGCTCTTGTTAAGGTTGAGAGACTTCTGGGTAAAAACCCAATTCTGGCTCGTTGGTGGAGCGGTGGTGGTGCCTTCGACGTCGTATCCTCCTTGGAGGCACCGCCTATGAGGTCCTTGTTTGGGTGGAATAGTCTTCCTCACCAGTCCTTGGTCCTTGCTGCATCTTGGATGGTGGCGTTTGATGTGTCGGTAGACATGTGAAGGGGTTGCATATGATGGTTTCATTGCAGGATGTTTTGGCATCAAGTTTCTAAGTAGACAATTGATGTGAAAAGGGTGTTGCACAAGATTGGGCGAATCTAAAGCTAGGACTTCAAAGAAGTTTGAAGCTTAGTTCTTCTAGATTTCCTTAATATTTTTCTAGTCTCTTGCTTTGTTCCTCTGTTTCAAGGGTTGGAGCCTAAGAGCTTCTATAGCTTTTGGCTGCGTATATCCACTTAGGATATAGAGATCGGATTTCTATCCTTCATCTTATAAAAATGTATATTTCTATTTTGGTCTAGAATGCAACCCAAGGTGTTATTGTTCAAGAAAACAAAATGATAATAAAATTCACAAATCCACATCCACATCCAAGTCTTCAGCAAAAACATCTAGAATAGATTTGATTTTCTAGATTCACACTAAAATTATTGAGATATATTCAGCATTGTACTTATTCGCAAATCATCACACCAATCCACAGTTGTACACTCCCCCTATCCTAAATTACTACTCATTTTCACAGTCTAGGGGTGTGTTTGGTATAGCTCTGGCTGTGGCTGTATTAGCTTCGACTGTGGCTGTGGCAACTCCAGCTTTGGTTGTGTGTAACATCCCAGCTGTTTGGGAAACAATGATCAACTTAATTAGTGGAGCCATCAACTTGGTACACATGGTCAAGACCTCCCACATGGGTGAAACCCCTAAAAACCGAAGTCAAACACCTAGAACCCTAGACCTCACTGCAATATTCTAGCTCGTTCACAAATGTTTTCATAAAAACTTCAAAATCGACCAATATAAATATATTCATTATCTCCAGGAACACATTTATTTTAATTTGTGGCATTTGAAATTCAAAGTGGAAACACTCCGAAAACTCAATCAAAGCTCAGCGCACACATTTGACCAACTCAAGAAAATCCTGAAGTTTTTGTTGATTTTTCGGCTAAACCGTGAAGAATTCCATAGGTCGACCTTTACAAAAGTTGGAGCTGGGTGCATGATCTACAACTTCTATTTTGGGTGATTCCAAACTACAATTCAAAATTTTTAAGTTTGCCTTGATCAAACGTGCCTTGACCAAACTGTTTTGGCATCCTGGCGCACCGGAGCTGAGCTCCCGCGCCGAGCCAGCGTCGGGCGTGCTGTCCGTGCCACGCCGTGCCGCGTCGTCAACCAGTCCTACCTCACGCTATCACCACGCCCTCGCCCTTATCCACTCCGCCAATCACATTGACACGCGCTGCCCCTCCCTCGCGTCGCCGCCGTGCCCCGGTCCGCGGGTGCCATGCGCCGGCCATCGCAACGTCCATAGGACCCCCGCGCCATCCTTCTTCCCTTGCTACCAAAGCCAAAGTCTTGACATCCAAGGAACGCTCCTCCCCCACCTATAAATGAGCCGCATCCCCTGGCGATGTATCATGCTCACGGACCAATGCCGCCAGGCTGCCGCCATCCGCCATTGGAGAGCCGCCACCGAGCTCCCTCCCTAGAGCCATTTCGTGTCATCCTGAGCTCGCTTGCGACACCTCACGACCCTATTGAAGCTCTCCAGGTCACACATTGCCGAGCATCGCCACCCAACTCGCCAAAGTCGAACCTCCCGTGGCTGCCGTGCCCCTGCGCCGCCGAACCCCCTCGTTAGTGCTGTACCCGACCTTTCTCCAGTCACCAACATCCCATAGGTGAACTTCACATCAGCTCCCACACCTCTCCACACCCTGACTTGCCGCCGGCTTGCGGGAATCCGGCCAGCCACGCCGCCCCTCCCCCATGGAGGATCACATTGCAACGATTAGAAAAGAGCTAAGGGCTAAAATGAAAGAACCCAGGGACCTTTTCGTGAAACTGAGGGCCTATGTGTAAGACTGAGGGCATAGTTGTGAAACTATAACTTAACCTAGGGACCTATTGGAAAAATAGAATCTTCAACCCTAGATCCAAAACACAGTAACTTGTAAAATACATATAAAATCACAGAAAAATCGTAAAAATGAAAACTCAATTTTTTTGATCCTTATGACCAGGAGGAACTTCTATACAAAGGAAGATTTCCACTTTTGATGCAGATTTTAAATTATTTTGAAATTATCAATTTTCTTAGATTTGAAATGATTTAAATTCTATAACTCTTCTGTTGGTGATTTTTGGATATGTTGTTTGTCTAGTCATGAGTGTTGTATGGTGCAAACATTGCACAAATTTACCCTCTCTAGATGCTGTTATGATTTAATTTGATATTTACAATGTCAATGTTTTAGATTTATTTAAACTAATCTGTTAATCAAATCTTTCTCATCTTTTTTGTAGTAGCTTTAGAAAGACTAGCTTCACCTCTGATAAATAGTTTAGTAGCTTTTGACATGTTTCCCTTGCTCAATTAAATGATTGTTTCTAAATCCAGTAGTATTTATTAAGCAAAATCTACAGCATGAAATAATTATATTTTTGGTGTGAGAACTAGATGTGTTTTGAGAATGCTGTAGTTAAAAGTTCAGCTCAATTACATGCCTTAATCTTTTCATATGATTTAATCCTGCTTCTAGTAGTTGTTTGTTGCTGTACTTTTCATGCCTTGCTCATAATTCCTTTTATGTGCAGCAACCTTGTTATAGCATAAAGTACACCAGAAGGTTTATGTATCTGCCAGAATAAAAATTCACAATTAATGCAACATAAGTAAGGAATTTGTTGAAAAAAAGAAAGAGAAACCAAGATCATCCTTGTGCAACTCAAATTTTAAATACATGGACTACACCAAGATATACCCTAAACAACACCCTTACCTTGGTGAAATAAAATAAATTAATTATCTTAAATGTGTATACAATCACCATCAAATGAGGAATAAAAATCACTCTCACACACCCTTTCTCTAATAGAGGAAGAGTGTGTTGAATATCATATCTAGGTGAATGTGGGCAACCATAAACCCCATGTTTATCACCAAGTTTCAAAAGTGAAATCTTGTTTAAATTGGACAAAGAAATCTTATGCATATGCATCTCGTGTAGAATTTCCAGTCAACAGCTACGAGATCGTCCCGGAACAAGACGAAGGACTGTTTGAGGGACAAGTGGATGTCGTGGAGTAACACAAGATCCAAAGCAAAGTTTGGAAGGGCCCAAGGCCTAGCTAGAACTAACATCTACTTGAAAGGAAAGCACCAGAACATAATCCTATGATTTTAACTTCTGGCAAATATCTATGTTATGTTTGTGCATTTAAGTTTTAGGAGTTGTTTGAAACCATAAATGCACGATCCTAGGTTCATGTGTTTTTATACTAGTATGATAGGTCGTTAGTTGCCATGCTTTAAGGACACGGTAAAAGTTGAGTGAAACCCTTCACTCGCGAGCTATAGGTTTCTTATGTTGGAATCATAAGATTTAAACTGATATGCTCATGTGGTAAGAGGTTGGGATCGGCTCCGGTCAATAGGAGTCAATGGTTAAGCTTTTGAACATACTAAACATTTGCCATGAATGGAACTGGTAAGCCTAGTACCTTCCGGATTCGGTAAGGGAACTCTCTACCACTAATCTTTGGAGGAGTCCCCATGCCTGCAGTAAATGTGATGTAGGAGTGAACTCTGGGCGGGGTGTACCGTGACTGGATCGCCCTGTACCAAAGACTGCGGACTTTGATCCTGAATCGAGGATGGCTGAGAACCACCTAGTTGATGCATACTCCACCTTTCTTGGTTTTAGTTGTCATTTTGAGGTGTGCATTCTTCCATATGTTTAGGTCCACCTTGCAAGGTTATTAGGCGATCGATCGTCAGCATCTCACTGTTATTCGAGACTGCTTATAACTATACAATCTATTTCCCTTTATGATGGAATTGAGAATTAATATGGATGCTTGATTAATTGTATTGCACAACTTATTTTTGCTACATACGCCTACTTAGTAATGGTTAATCAACTAGAATTTGAGCTAAAGTTTTGAAAACAAGGACCTACTCTTTGTTGTTTTTCAGCAAAATAATCCAGTAGCCAAAAAATCTTTGCATGTCTAGAGAATTGGTGATTTTGCATCACCTGGCGGTTAAGTCTTGCTGAGTATTAGTATACTCAGCCTTGCTTTTGTTGTGGTTTTCATGTGATATTTGGGATGGAAAGAAGACGATGCTTATTGGTATTATGGATGGCCTCCTATAATGCTGCTTTATCGACTAGTACTTTTCCATTGTACTTATAAACTCTGGACAATTTACTGTTACGCATGAAACTTGGTTTTGTAATAAATAACCCTTCATGTGAATTAATGTAAAAAATTGTGACTTGTTTATCTCTGGGCTCACAAGTTTTGATGTACAATTGCTGATCCTTTGTTATAAGTGATTTACCTGTCTTGACCCGCAGAGACAACAAGTTAACTCTGTGTCATTACGTAAGGACCAAAAGGAGTGGTTTATGCGATCATACGGAGTTAATTTGGGCGGTTCTGTCACACAATGCTGGTGGAACGGATTCTCTAGGGAATTTGAAACCGTTTTAAAGAAACGTTTGACAAAATAGCTTCTCCTTGCCGTGTAAGATAGATAAGAGGGTGAAATGTCCATAATACCCTTCCTTTTTTCTATTTCTTTTTATTTTTTATTTCCTTTTTCTTTCATTTATTTCCCTTTTTCTTCTTATTTTTTCTCTTCTATTCATTCTTATCCTTTCCTCCACTTCTGTTCTCATCCATTCCCCTGCATCTCGTGGCTGTGGCCGCCGGCCCACCTTCCCTCATCGGTGCCCTAACTCGCACGCATGCCACCTATGGCCTCACCTCCCCAAGCGCGCTTCCGTCCAGCTCTCTGCACCGCTACCTCTAGCTCCCTACGGCCATCCTACGTTCGCTGTCGTCGTCCTCCTCTGCGCTGGTGCCATCGCGGTCTCATCCTGTGTGCCCTCCTCCTCTGTTGCGGCCTCCTCTTCCTCCATCGGCCTCAACGTCGCCGCCTCCTCCTCCTCGGATCTGCCGGCGGTGCAGTACGTCCTTGGCGCCCTCTTTTTCGTACCCCTGCAGCTACCACCGACCACTGCCTCCGCGGTGCCGTGCCTCGGTGGACCCCACCCGGGGACACAACTGGCAAAGAGGCATGGAGGAGCGGGGGGAGCGACCTTTTTCATCTCCCCCTGCTCCAAATCACTCTAGAGAGCGCATATCATAGACGCTTCTCTCTCGGAGCCATTTTTTCACCCCTTTGACACAGCTCCTTGGAAAACAACTCCAGGAACAGCTCACGGAGTTGTGCCAAACGGACCCTAGATACATAGCTTAGGTGTATATTATGTCAGAGTAAAAGGTATGTACATATAAAAATCAAAATGAATAGTAATTTGGAATGAAAAGAGTATACTAATAAAATACATAAAATAAAACTAATCAATTGCATCACATCATTCCATTGCTCCTCTAACTCCCGAGATCAGAAGATACAGAGAAATCCCAATAGACCAAAAGGACAACAGAGCTTGAACATTACTAGCCCGAACCTCCTGATTTGAATAGGTGAATGGGACTTGTCCTCCCTACACTGGCTGGACTCCACTTGGTGCTTTACTACTTTAGGCTTCTTTCCATAGGGCTTTAGAGCAACTCTAGCAGAGCACCTACTTGAGCCCTACTCAAAAAGTAGGAGCTGTGAGCCAAAAAACACACTCCAGCAGAGTCCCAATCCCACCCCTACTACTGTTCACAACCCCTACTCCCCCCTTCGGCCCCTTCTCCTACGGGTGGAGTAGGGAGCCCCTACTCCACAGTTGGGGCGGTTCTTCCCTCCCGCCTCCACACGGATCCGTCACACCTCCTCTTGGCGCCACCGCACAGGCCCCTCCTCCCTGCACCGTCGCACAAATCCGTCTCCCGCACGTCGTCGTCGCGCTCGGCCGGAGCTTGCCCGTGTCACGCCTTGCAGATCCACCTCACCGCCGGCAGATCCACCTCCCCGTCGTCGATGCGCACAACACCCCTACCGCCGTGGGGCCGCCCCTTGAGCTCCACCATTGCCGATGCAGGGGCCAACCATGGCGGACTCGGCTCATCCGCACCCGGCGCCGCGAGATCCGCGCCGTAGCCTCTTCCCGCCGCCAGAGGTCGATCTCCTCACACTGTCACCGCCACGCCAGACTGGAGGGGGCTGCATTGGAGCTTGGGCTCGCCGCTGCCGTCGGTGATGCACAGGCCGCCCATGAGCTCCATCCCCTCTTCCACGAGCTCCAGCACGCATGCCGCTGGATCTAGGTCCACCACGCGGCCGGATCTCGACCTGCCCGATCCTCGACATCGGTCGGAGCTTGAGCTCCCCCACGCCGTCGGTGCCACGCTCGGCCGGAGATCCAGCCTGCAGAGGGAGGGACCGGGTGAGGGGAGGCAGCGGACGGAAGGGGATGGGAAGAGATGTGGCAGAGCTCGCGCGAGCGTCGCCTCCGCGGCCTTGGGGTAGCTCCGCCGGCGTTGCCTTCACGGCCGGCCGGCCGGCCGACCCCGTGCCATGTTCGACTAGAGGTTGAGCTGGGGTAGTGGGAGTCTGGGAGCTCTAGCAAAACTAAGGAGAAGAACAAAGGAGCACGTGAAAAAATGGAGGGGGAGGCCAGTGTTGAGGAAGGGTGAGATTTATTTGGTCACTGACATGTAGGTCCCACCTGTCATATGAAAAGTAGGAGTTCCGAAGAAGGGGTTGTTGCTGGAGTTGAGAGAAAAAATGAAGCCCCCAATAAGTTGGGGGAGCCCCTACTCAGTAAAGTAGGGGCTCCAAATAAGGGCTATTGCTAGAGATGCTCTTATGCGCTACGTGTGCTCATGCATAGTTATCGCCACCAACTGTGCTCCTTTCCGCATTGTTTCTCTCTGAAGAGATACTTATTGGGAGATGGGAAAAGAGAAAGAATAGAGGATCCAGAGAAACAAGAGAGAACCCATTGATGAGTATATGAACTGGTGTATGTCTTCATCAAGATGCGTAAGTCATGTGTATCTCAGGTTTGTATATGAACCGAAGTGGTATAGTAGTGTCGACCTGATGGTGTAGTATGAACTGTACCTTGAATATCACACAGGTTTCTAATATGAACTGGGTGTCGTAACACAAACCATTGAACTACATGTTTACCTAATAACTTATGATTAGGGGAATCCCCCCACGGCTCCCGACGACCACCACTGCCACCTCCGTCGGTGGTGGCAGGACAGCACCGCAAAACGGGCACCCTCACAGCTTTCTCCCTTCCCCTCCCTCCATCCTTCCTTTTTCCTCCCCCAACCTTGGACCACCCCACCTCACCTTGGTCGCCTGTCGCCCCCTCCGGCCATCTTCCTCAGCCTGCTAGCGACTCCTACGGCGCTGGAGCTCCCCCGACGACGCCTCCTCCTCCTTCGATGAGCCTGCGACCTCCTCTCCCGGATCCCTAGATCTAGATTTTGGGGCTCGTGCCTCCAGCGCATGTGGGCTTCGGTGAGCCACTAGGGCCAGTGACTCCCTCCTCCTTGCGCTGGTCCCTCCGTGGGTCGGGGCTCCCTTCGCCTCTATGCCTGGCACTGCCGCCGCCGTCTCTTCTTCCCCGACAGCGACGGCGCCCCTGCTCCTTCGTGATGGGTTGCCAAGCGAAGCTCCGGCCTCCTCTTCCTGGTTGGCATGGGCGGTGACGGCATTGGAGGTGGGCGGGGCCAGTCCCGTCTTCCCTTGCCGGCCGGCTCTTCTCTATCAACATCATCGCTGTGGCCCTTCCCCGCGCCTTACGCTGCCTCCGCCTCCAACGCTGGCTTTCCCGGGGCTCCACCTCGCCTACGGTGCCTGTGGCCTCCTCCGCCTCACTGGCGGTGCCTGCTGCCTCAGGGAGCTCCACCTCTGCGAGACGACGCGAGGCTTCGCCCGACTCTCCCCTTTTGCGCCTTTGTCCACCGCCTCCGTCGTCGTCGCCACTTCCTTCCTCAATGCCATGGCAGGCGGCAGACTGGGCCGTTGGGGTCCAGATTGCACCCCTGCTAGCCTCCCTGCAGCGTTGTCACTTGTAAGGAATCGGATGCCCGTTAGCCTAAGAGGGGGAGGGGGTGAATTAGGCAACTAAAAACCTTAACCTATGGTTTCACTATTTTTACACAAAGATAAACTAGAACATACTATCTAGATGTGCAACTAGGGTTGTTCTAGTGTGAAACTCCCATCCCAAAAGAAGGTTTGCAACCTATAGGCATTCCTAGCATGATACTACTCTAGGAAAGTAAAGGCAAGCAAAGATTGCAAAAGACTAAATGTGGAAACGTAAAGGAGATGAGAGGAAGCAAACTCTTGACACGCGATTTATCGCGTGGTATCGGTAGGCACTAAGCCACCCCTAGTCCACGTTGAAGCACTCACACAAGAGTATTGCTTCCCGGCCACCAAGTCTCTCCCAAGAGCACCACTTGACACGCCACAAAGGCTAGCCACTTAGGCACTTGTCAAGCTCCCTTGGTCACCTTGATGCCGCCTCCACTAAGGAGCTTCTCCACCAAGGAAGGGGGTCTCCACGTCCCCCGCACAAAGTGTCCTCACCGCTCCACACCAAGTCGGAGGGTCGGTGACGATTGTCGGTGAGCCACTTAGGCCCCAAGGCTTCTAGGTGAACCTTGTACAAGCCGGATTCACTCAAGAATCACCTCACAAGGTTGGCACAACCTTGCACTCACTCGACTCTAAGCTAAGCCTAGCACTAAGCACATACACAAAGCATATGCAAGTCTAAGGATGAGCAAATAAGCACTTGGATGGATTGGATATGATCTTCAATGTGTCTTGAACTCCTCTGCACTTCCACACAATCCAGCAACCTCAAATGGGTGAGTGGAGGGGGTATAAATAGCTCAAGGCATCAAACTAGCCGTTGGCTAAAAGCTGCTGAAAAAGTTAGCGTCGGATGAACCGATGCTATGCTTTTTCAGGGCGTCGGTTCATCCGGTGCCCCTCCCACGTCACATAGCCGTTGAGATCCTCTAACACAACTACTCCGACGCTATGCACCGACGGTGTGTTGGATCATCCGGTGCTGAAGACCCTACGTCCAAGTCGCCTCTGTTAGCTTCCACGCGACCGTCGGATAGACCGACGCTACCCCTTGACCAAGGCGTCGGATCATCCAGTGCTGAAGGCTTCGTCTTGGCGTGCCTCTGTATGAATTCAAACTGAGCGTCAGATAGACCGACGGTGTCCCCACTCAGACCGTCGGATCATCCGGTGCTACTGTCTTCACTGCTCTTCCTCTGCAACTCGTCCGACGCTACTAGAAATTGGACCGTCGGTTCATCCGACGGTACATGGGTTTGACCCTGTGTACCAACTCGTCCGACGATTGCACCGACATTTGATATTGAGGGACCGTCGGTTCATCCGACGGTGTCTTTTCTTTTCCTTTTCTTGCTCGGTTTTGACCCTTTGTTTTGGTATTTTGGCATATGGTTTTCTTGCATTCTTGGGACCTAGAAGTGTCTACAATGACATGCTAAAACAATATGGTTAGTCCCAATGATCATGTTGTCATGAATCACCAAAATCAAACTCCAAACTAATGGCACATGAGGCCATGTTCGCTACAATCTCCCCCTTTTTGGTATTTATGACAACACAACCAAAGCAAGCATAAATTTGCAAAAATTGACAGAATTAGAACCACTTACACTTGCTTGAATGCTTACCATCATCCAAACTCCTCCTAGATCAAACTTCCCCCTTTTGATCTTATGTACACATTCTCCCCCTTTGCTCTCATATCCTTGAAACCACTTGTAAGCTTAAGCCACAAGATTGCTTTGGTCTCACATTCTCCCCCTTTGGAATAAAATCTCCAAAAAGTCCCAAAGCAAAGGGGTCCAAGGAAACTAGCAAGACCTAGCAAACATAGCTCAAAGGAGAGATGTTAAATGCAAGGGAGAGAGCCGCATGAACCATGATCCATATGTATGATATCAATGAAGATACCACATGTGAGAATGACTAAGGTGGATCACAAGCTCATGAGACTAACATGATACAAACTAAGCTCCCCCTAAGTGTGTGCACAAAAGGATACCACTTGTAAGACAAGGGTAGTGAAAAACAAGTGCACAACTACAAACTTGAAAGACAAGGAAACTTAGAGCATATCATGCAAGGAGGTACCTTAAAGGACAAGAGATAAAACAAATGGGTTCTTATTACCACTTGTAGATATCACTTGTAGTCTTTTGATCATTGCATACCTCCGGGGGGTTATCCTCTCTATCTTGTTGGCACCACATTGAGATGAGTCACTTGGAAATGATATCACTAGGTGACACCACTTGGAAGAAGCTTGCATAGAAGACACTTGGGGTACCACAAGGATCAGGAATGTATGAGTACATTGCCTTTGAACTTATATAGAGACATAAGCTCGCAAGGACATGACTCAATAGCATGAAGCTCAAATTGCTATTTTCACTCTTTTAGAGATGTTAGATCACATTGAGAGTGAAATAGCATTCTCTTAGAATGAAGTACCGCACCGGAACGCGTCGCTAAGGGACTACATAAGATAAGCTTGAAACAATGTTAGTCCTATAATCAAACCATAGGATGAGCTCCCCCTAAATGTGTGCATTTAGTGTTTGAATCACCAACCAAATGTATGCACATTGTTTATGACAACAAAAGGGAAGCTAACCCTATAGCTTGCTTATGATGCAAAGAGATATATATGAAAACATGCACCATGAAAGAACAAGTGTAGCTTTTCTACACACTAATCAAACCATGTAGATTGCTCATGGGTTAGCACATGACACAAGCAACCTACCATATGTAAATATTGCAACAAATGCAACTTAAACAAGGCAATGGAGCTACAATGATACAAGAGATAGGTACTAGTTTCCATTACCTCAACCGGGGAACTTGGGAAACACATGTCCAACTTGCAAGATTGGCTTGTAGGCTTGAATCTTCTTCATATTGATTGTACCAAGCCTCCCAAGTCCCCGCTCTTATGGCCTTCAAGTGGCCTTTGGAACCCACACCATTTGAGGCCCCTTCATGTTGATGATGACTTCCTTGGGCACCCAAATGGGTTGGTTCCAACACCGCTCTTCCTTCATCTTCCCAACCTTGTGTGAAACCACCTTGCCATTTGCCTTCTTCTTGATGACGTAGGTGTTGCTCTTGGTCTTGTTCTTGCGGTTGGGCTTGGTGTAGATGAGGGAGCTCTTGATGGTGGGCTTCAACTTCTTCTTCTCGCCCTTGTCCATCTTCTTGACAAATTGAGGGCATTTGTAGAACTTGTGCCCTTCTCCATGACACTTGTAGCAAGTCACGGTTGCACCCTTCTCAAGCTTCTTCACCATGGGATCATGGTTATCTTGAGAAGGTTGGACTTTGCTCTTCATGTCTTGAGAGATGTCCACTTGTTCCTCATCGTTCTTGCCCTTGCCCATCAAGCTTGCCAACCTCTCTCGGAGCCATTTCACTTCTTGCTTGAGCTCATCATTTTCCTTGCCTATGAGATAATCACATGTTTCTACAACAACATTCTCATGGCAAGATGGTGAGCAAGATTCATCAATTAAATCAATGCAAGAAGTTGAAGCATCTACCTTGGAGATATGAATTGCACAAGGGATAGATGTTTCGTCAAGCTCAAAGGAATTACTTGTTTTAGTCTCTTTGCTCTCAAGCTTAGATTTTAGCTCATCACACTCCTTGCTAAGCAATTTGAATTTGCATAACAAATGTTCATAATTTGTAGCAAGGGTGGCACTAAGATCATTGAGAGCATTGAGTTCTTTAATTTCATTAGCTTGTTTATCAAGCATTCCCTTTTGCTCATGGACTAGCTCAACAAGATCATCAAGAGAGGTGGTGTCGGATTCATCATCACTTACATTGCTTTCCATACCTTGGGCCATAAGGCACATGTGCGGTGATGATGAGGGACCATGCTTGAAGTGGGTGGTGAAGTTCTTTCTTGATTCATCGATGGAGCTAGAAGAACTTGATTCTCCACCACTTGTCCACTCACGGACGGCGATAGTTGCTTTTTGCCTTGGTCTCCTCTCGGCTTGTGCTCGATCTTGGTGAACTTGATGTGTTGATGATGACGCTCTTCTCTCAAGTGGATGTTGCAGTCGTACATGTTTACTTTCTTCACATACTTGAAGATCTTCTTCACGTACTCGGCCACCATGGATTCAACCTCTTCATCACTTGAGAAATCTCCATCATCACCATCATCCTCGCTTGAGCTTCCATGAGTAGCCATCCTACTCAACATCTTCTCTTGTTGGCTTGAGAGAGCATGGCTTGTAGTTGGAGAGGATGGTTCTTGGGGCTTCTCTTGGGGCGCCTTCTTTGACTTGGGCATGAGTTGAAGCTCATGTGCCATGATCTTGCTCAAGATATGAGATGGCTTCAAATCTTCGAGCTTCTTCTCGTAGATGATTGCCTTCACCAAGTCATAATCGGGCTTTCGGAGACTTTGAAGGATCTTGCCGTTGATGTTCAAGTCCGTGATGTCCTTCACACCTAAAGCATTGATCTCATTGACAAGCACATTTAGGCGTGAGTACATAGATTTGGCATTTTCATTTGTTAGTTGCTTAAAGCTATTGAATTCCTCAAGGATACAACTGTAGCATTCATTAGAAACTTCTTTTGAACCCTCATTTTGCTCCTTGATGGTTTTCCATAGCTCATAAGCATTTTCACAAGTAAAAACTCTATTGAAAACACCTACATCTAGTGAGGACAAAATGATACTCTTAGCAATTACATCAAATTGCTTTTCCTTTCTAGTACCATTTTTCATGCCCTCATCGGTGACTCTCCAAACATCAAGGTCCTTTGCTTGGAGACAGGCCTCCATGAGAACCTTCCACCGAGGATAGCCCGTGCCATCGAAATATGGAGCCAAACCTATGGTATCCACCCCTTTCATTCCTCTATAGAGCAACTCACTAGGCAGTGAAGCCTAACCGTTCCAATGAGCTGGTTTTCACAATATACCAATCGAACTGGCGTTTCCTTGTGAAGGAAGTGAGTCCCGGCTCTGATACCACTTGTAAGGAATCGGATGCTCGTTAGCCTAAGAGGGGGAGGGGGTAGTATGAACTGTACCTTGAGTATCAGACAGGTTTCTAATATGAACTGGGTGTTGTAACACAAACCATTGAACTACATGTTTACCTAATAACTTATGATTAGGGGAATCCCCCCACGGCTCCCGACGGCCACCACTGCCACCTCCGTCGGTGGTGGCAGCGACGGCACCGCACAACGGGCACCCTCACAGCTTTCTCCCTTCCCCTCCCTCCCTCCTTCCTTTTTCCTCCCCCAACCTTGAACCACCCCACCTCACCTTGGTCGCCTGTCGCCCCCTCCGGTCATCTTCCTCAGCCTGCTAGCGACTCCTACGGCGCCGGAGCTCCCCCGACGACGCCTCCTCCTCCTTCGATGAGCCTGCGACCTCCTCTCCCGGATCCCTAGATCTAGATTTTGGGGCTCGTGCCTCCAGCGCAGGTGGGATTCGGTGAGCCACTAGGGCCGGTGACTCCCTCCTCCTTGCGCTGGTCCCTCCGTGGGTCGGGGCTCCCTTCACCTCTACGCCTGGCGCTGCCACCGCCGTCTCTTCTTCCCCGGCAGCGACGGTGCCCCTGCTCCTTCGTGATGGGTTGCCAAGCGAAGCTCCGACCTCCTCTTCCTAGGCTGGCATGGGCGGTGACGGCTTTGGAGGTGGGCGGGGCCAGTCCCTTCTTCCCTTGCCGGTCGGCGCTTCCCTGTCAACATCATCGCTGCGGCCCTTCCCCATGCCTTACGCTGCCTCCGCCTCCAACGCTGGCTTGCCCGGGGCTCCACCTCGCCTGCAGTGCATGTGGCCTCCTCCGCCTCGCTGGCGGTGCCCGCTGCCTCAGGGAGCTCCACCTCTGCGAGACGACGTGGGGCTTCGCCCGACTCTCCCCTTTTGCGCATTTGTCCACCGCCTCCGTCGTCGTGCCACTTCCTTCCTCAATGCCACGGCAGGCGGCAGACTGGGCCATTGGGGTCCAGATTGCACCCCTGCTGGCCTCCCCTGCAGCGTTGTCACTTGTAAGGAATCGGATGCCCGTTAGCCTAAGAGGGGAGGAGGTGAATTAGGCAACTAAAAACCTTAACCTATGGCTTCACTATTTTACACAAAGATAAACTAGAACATACTATCTAGATGTGCAACTAGGGTTGTTCTAGTGTGAAACTCCCATCCCAAAAGAAGGTTTGCAACCTATAGCCATTCCTAGCATGATAGTACTCTAGGAAAGTAAAGGCAAGCAAAGATTGCAAAAGAGTAAATGCGAAAACGTAAAGGGGGTGAGAGGAAGCAAACTCTTGACACATGATAGGCACAAAGCCACCCCTAGTCCATGTTGAAGCACTCACACAAGAGTATTGCTTCCCGGCCACCAAGTCTCTCCCAAGAGCACCACTTGACACGCCACAAAGGCTAGCCACTTAGGCACTTGTCAAGCTCCCTTGGTCACCTTGATGCCGCCTCCACTAAGGAGCTTCTCCACCAAGGAAGGGGGTCTCCACGTCCCCCGCACAAAGTGTCCTCGCCGCTCCACACCAAGCCGGAGGGTCGATGACAATTGCCGGTGAGCCACTTAGGCCCCAAGGCTTCCGATGAACCTTGTACAACTGGATTCACTCAAGAATCACCTCACAAGGTTGGCACAACCTTGCACTCACTCAGCTCTAAGCTAAGCCTAGCACTAAGCACATACACAAAGCATATGCAAGTCTAAGGATGAGCAAATAAGCACTTGGATGGATTGGATATTATCTTCAATGTGTCTTGAACTCCTCTAAACTTCCACACAATCCAGCAACCTCAAATGGATGAGTGGAGGGGTATAAATAGCCCAAGGCATCAAACTAGCCGTTGGCTAAAAGCCGCTGAAAAGGTAGCATCGGATGAACCGATGCTATGCTTTTTCGGGCGTCGGCTCATCCGGTGCCCCTCCCACGTCACATAGCAGTTGAGATCCTCTGACACAACTACTCCGACGCTATGCACCGACGGTGCGTTGGATCATCCGGTGCTGAAGACCCTGCGTCCAAGTCGCCTCTGTTAGCTTCCACGCGACCGTCGGATAGACCGACGCTACCCCTTGACCAAGGTGTCGGATCATCCGGTGCTGAAGGCTTCGTCTTGGCACGTCTCTGTATGAATTCAAACTGAGCGTCGGATAGACCGACGGTGTCCCCACTCAGACCGTCGGATCATCCGGTGCTATTGTCTTCGCTGCTCTTCCTCTGCAATTCGTCCAACGCTACTAGAAATTGGATCGTCGGTTCATCCGACGGCACCTAGGGTTTGACCTTGTGTACCAACTCCTCCGACGATTGCACCGACACTTGATATTGAGGGACCGTCAGTTCATTCGACGGTGTCTTTTCTTTTCCTTTTCTTGCTCGGTTTTGACCCTTTGTTTTGGTATTTTGGCATGTGGTTTTCTTGCATTCTTGGGACCTAGAAGTGTCTACAAAGACATGCTAAAACAATATGGTTAGTCTCAATGGTCATGTTGTCATGAATCACCAAAATCAAACTCCGAACTAATGGCACATGAGGCCATGTTCGCTACATCACTGGCCCCTCCCTCCCTGGTGGAAGCCACGATGCCCGCCCTCCGACTGGCAGTCGCGAACCCTCCTCAACGTCGATGGCTGCGGCCCCCTCCTCCGGCTGGCAGCCCGCCACCCCCTCCTCTGCAGCGGTGGCCCCAACTCCTCCCCCAGTCGACAGTCACGGTCCTTGGGTGGGTACTAGTGCTCCTAGTTCTCTCAGCGCCCTGTACCGGGCTCCCGGCATGTCGCCTCCTGACCGCAGGCTCCGAGCCCTACTCCCCCTCCCTCTTACATTCATCGTCTTCACCTTGGGTCATCTGGATGGTGTTTGTTGGTCTGTTGTTGCTCTGCTGTTGCTCTCGCGCCATGGATCATGCACAAGTTCTCCATCAGCTCGTCTACCATCCATGCCTTCAAGGACGGATGCGAGGAGTTGGTTTCGGGGCTTGGCGAAATCCTCGCCTGACATCTATCGGGCAACAACGGCTGCACTTGTTAGCATAGCTTACCTCACTGGAGGCGTTGTTGCTACAACCTCAATGCCATTTGGTCTGCAAGGTGAAAACTTGTCTGCTCCTTCGTCGCAAGACGGATGATGGAGGCGTACTCGTCGTTCCCTCCATGGTGGCATCGTCCTGCATGGCATCCTCATTCGACCTTCGAAGGCCTCTAGATGTTAGGCGTCCTGTGACATGTGTGTGTTCTTGGCATCCCTGTTGTCAGCATGCTTCGCTCCCCTTAGTTTTAGTTACTGCTTGGTGTGGTGGTTGTGTGAGGTTCTCTTTCTTTCTTCATGTAGGTCTCTTTATTGGTCTTGTGTTTGTGCGCTTTGGATCTCTCGCAAAGTCACTTCTATGTATTTCATTTCTCTTCTTTTAATGAAAACGTGTTTTGCACATTTTTAAAAATACCTTACGATCAAACTGCTTTGAAGAAACATTTTATACATTAGTTTTAAGAATAAACAGCATATCCCATATGTAACCTTGGATCAGGATTCACGACTGATGCTCCGGCCAGAGGCTGTGGCTAAAGGTTTTATTTGCAAAGTCATACAAGGAACCTTAGTCACACAGAGAAAGGCCAATTTTACCAAGACAAAGGAACTTGTAGACACAACCTTTATCCATGAAAGTTCTCCTGCAGAGTTGCATTAAATTGATCATCATCTCAAAGAAAAAGATGATATTGTTGCTTTCTGTCAACTGTTGAATCCTAGACTCTAGAAGATAAACTACCAACAAGAAGCGACAATGAATAACAAAAATGAGCACCACAAGGAAACAACACGTAGCACTGGTCGTTAGTGACACGGCAATGCTTTTGCACACTGCAAGATTTATAAGTAAAAATAATAATGTTCTTGTATCTATGTATTAACAATAACAAATTAGGCATACTTGGGCACAAAGTATACGCTGAGAGAGGTACAAAGTTTCTTTTCAACTAATCATTTATATGGGCCATACAATACAGCACCCAAAAAGGACATACTACCTCATTAAGTAAAAAAAACTGAGACAACGACACTGTCCTAAAATTAGATGAAACTTTTAGAATGAATACCCATATGGAAATTGAGGTTTTTTATGGTGCTTGAGGGGAACCGGTGGTTCCTATGTTGATTCCACGGAGGAACCAAGAGGAACTCATTAATATTTAGTTCATAACCCAAATATTTAGTTCATAACCCACAGAGTATTATTTCGGAGCCCACAAATATTTGGTTCTGGTCCACAATTTTGGTTCCTTGTAACAGGTTCCTCCTATTTTTAAACCATCCGATCTGACCAATGGACGGCTCCTAAAATCCTCAAGTATTGGAGAAACTGTCATGGAAATTTAGTGAAGCAACATTGAAGCATTTGGAATAGTTGTTTCATTCAAAATTTTACAACATAGAGAGACTTAGTCACTTTATCTAGATATATGGAATTATATAGCTAGTACATGTAGGGAAGCAGTAGAGAAACACATCAAAACGTTCGACAATGCAAATGTACGGACCAGCCACAAGGTTTTGGATGTAACAAAGACTTGTCATATGCTCAATGGGATCCAGATCTAGAATAACAAAAGTCCAATATCTCCAGTAAGTTATCAAGTTCTTCTATATAACCACCCACCATACAGCATTGACTCGTGAGAGATTGAAAACCGTATGTCATTTACATAAACATGCATATAGAGTAGTCATCAGTTTATCAATAATATAACAAGGTAAAGATTAAAACTTGACGGAACATGGTGAATGTAAACAGGCGCCTTGTTTCACAATAATAGGACATTTTGTAGAAAGATATGTTCCTATCACAATCTATGGACAATGTAAATGATCTAAAAATCCAGTTACGAAAGTGTTGACATGCAAACATCATCTAAGAAACCACGAGGAAATCATGGGGCCGGGGATGTCTATCTCTTTGATCAGTTTTTGTATTCCACTCAACTACTCCCTCTCATCCCAAATTATATTGTTCGCTTTTATTTCTCTATTTACACATATTTTGATATCTACTACCTATACATATACTCCCTCCATATAAATACATAATTAAAATTTACATATTTAAAAAATCAAAACTAATACCACTTAGTAACAATACACACACATGCATCGAGATACCATATTTGTCAGCTTTATTCCATGAAAAGTATAGCGCACTTGTCAAAATGAAATGTTCACAGCAAGTCCCTTGTCTTTGTCATGGACCTGAGATATGTTCCTTGTCTTACCGCAACACTGCAACCTCTGAATATAAAGCCGCACATGTCAGAAACTCACAACATACACTGCACACGGGTACCTTATTACGTGTTCCAACTAATTAAGTGACTAATGTACCAGTCAGCTTCAGCGCCATCTCTCTCGATCCCTATATATAGAACCGTCTTAACCGTTCTCTCATCATAAACATCTGACCCAATCACTAGCTTAGTCTCTGAGTAAGGTTGTTAGGGCATGGCTCGATCTTGTTCGCTGGTTCTGCCTTTAGGTCTCATCGGCTTTCTTTTAGCCTCCGTTGTTCAAGCTGCTGTCGTGGAGCACACCTTCAATGTAAGAGTTAAACACGTGTATGTGCACACATATATGTTCATGCATGCATCTCATCTCATGTAGTAGCGTTGTTTCATCTTTTTCTCGGTCGATATCTACTTCATTAATTCGACTTGTGATCTTTGCCAGATATATATGCAAAGGTTTGCCCATAAAAGATATGAAAGATTTGAATTCTGACGATCTTTGTATATAAAATGTGTACATAGGTTTGTGTTAGTTATTGTCACGCAGATTAATGTGTCTAACTACAAAGATATCATGACTACTACAGTACTACATGTGTATCATGTCTCGTCCTCCGATCGATCGCTAACTCTACTTGTTGCCCGGTATATATATATATATATATATATATATATATATATATATATATATATATATATATATATATATATATATATATATATATATATATATATATATGTTCTTCTTCAGGTCGGGAACCTTTCTATTAGCCAGCTATGCCGGCCAGCGATGATCATCACGGCGGTGAACGGCCAGCTCCCCGGCCCGACCATCGAGGCCTTGGAGGGCGACACGGTGGTTGTTCACCTCGTGAACGAGTCACCCTACAACATGACCATCCACTGGTAAGTTGCGCAGTCACTATCATGGCTACCAACTTCTCCTGCATCCATCGTCAACTCGCACAAATTAAAGATTGATTGATTGATTCCGTCTCGAATATCGACTCTGACAGCGAGTCGTAGAAAACACTGCTACATTACTGCAAATAAAGTTCTAGTGACTTGTAGCTGCCGTGCTAATCTTTCGTGCCACTGGCTGGACTGATGCATGCAGGCACGGGATATTCCAGCGCGGCACGCCGTGGGCGGACGGTCCGGCGATGGTGACCCAGTGCCCCATCAAGCCCGGCGCCACCTACACCTACCGCTTCAACGCGACGGGCCAGGAGGGCACCTTGTGGTGGCACGCCCACATCTCCCTGCTCCGCGCCACCGTCTATGGCGCCCTCATCCTGCGACCCCGCGGCGGCGCTGCCGCGTACCCGTTTTCCAAGCCCTACGGCGAGGAGACCGTCCTCCTCGGCGAGTGGTGGAACGACAACGTCCACGAGCTCGACGACAATGCGTTCCTCAACGGCGAAACGGTGCGGAACGCCGACGCCTACACCATCAACGGCAAGCCGGGAGACATGTACAACTGCTCCGACGCCAACGGGACGCACAGCTTCCAAGTGGTGCGCAACCAGACGTACCTGCTCCGGATCATCAACGCCGCGCTCAACACGCCCATGTTCTTCAAGGTGGCCAACCACAGCTTCACCGTCGTCGGCGCCGACGCCGCATACACCACGCCGTACGAGACTGACGTGGTGGTGGTCGCACCGGGCCAGACCGTCGACGCGCTCATGGTCACCGGCGCCGCGGTGGGGCGCTACTACATGGCGGCGTCCCCGTACGACAGCGTCGTCCCGGGTGGGCTGCCGTTCAGCATGACCACCGCCACCGCCGTCGTCCAGTACGCTGGCTCGGACGCAGAGGCGCCGCCGCAGCTGCCGTCGCGGCCGGAGTACAACGACACCGACACGGCGTTCCGCTTCCTGTCCAACCTGACGGCGTTGGTGCTCCCCGGTAAGCCGACGGTGCCGCTGTCCGTGGACACCCACATGTTCGTCACCGTCGGGCTCGGCAACACCGACTGCCTGCCGAAGCAGGTGCTGTGCAACACGACCGGGGACAGAGACCCCATCTTCGCGGCGAGCATGAACAACGCGTCCTTCCTGCTCCCCGACCCCGCTGAGTCGGTGTCCATGCTCCAGGCGCACTACGAGAACGCGTCCGCCGGCGTCTACACCCGCGACTTCCCCGACCTGCCGCCGGTGATCTTCGACTACACAGCCAGCGACAATGCCACGCTCAAGTACACGACCAAATCCACCAAGGTGAGGACGCTGAGGTACAACGAGACGGTGGAGATGGTGCTGCAGAACACGCGGCTGATCGCCAAGGAGAGCCACCCCATGCACCTCCACGGCTTCAACTTCTTCGTGCTCGCCCAGGGCTTCGGCAACTACGACGAGGCGGCGGCGAAGCCGCAGTTCAACCTCGTCAACCCGCAGGAGCGCAACACCGTCGCCGTACCCACGGGCGGCTGGGCCGTCATCCGCTTCGTCGCAAACAATCCTGGTCGGTGCCTTCATCAGGACTACTTTAGTAATTTGCTGATAGCTTGTGATAATTCAACATGCATGGAAAATTGATAGAATTGTATATATCTGCAGGGATGTGGTTCATGCACTGCCACTTCGATGCTCATCTTGATTTGGGGCTGGGAATGGTGTTTGAGGTCCAGGATGGGCCCACGGAAGAAACATCGGTGCCGCCACCTCCATCGGACCTCCCACAGTGCTAATTAACTATCCTTGTCAAAGGCTCAAATGTGTGGTTTGTTGGAATTGCGATAGATATGATTGGCATGTAATAATAAATAGAAGAAGCGTAGGGAACCCACGTTTTAATTTGTTGGAATTGGGATAGATTTGATCATTATTCGTAAGAAGGAGATTGTATATGGTTTGACTTTGATCGACATACACCTGCTATGCATAGGGAACCCATGTTTTTCTGTGTAGCTCGAGTCAAAGATATGATTGTTTGGGTTTGATGAATAAGTAAATGGTATACTGCATGCTATATGCCAACGCGGTGAACAGCTGAAGCAGTTGAAGTATATAGTATTTTTTTGTGATATATGTGGGGTCATATTTCAAGATTGGAAAGGACCTTCTACAAGTGTGTTTGGTTGAGCTCTTTGTGCTTTCTAAAAAAGTTATTGTGGACTTTTGAAAAACACTTGCAAACAGACCCCACCTGTCATTCCGCAGTACTCTAACTGACCCACCTATCTCCTTATCTCACTGACTAGCGGGACCTACTCATTATCTTTTTCCTCCTCCCGAGTCCTGAGCTGCTGTGTCGAGGCCGAGGCCGAGGCCGTGCCCGCCGCCACAAGCCGATGCAGGGGCGGCTCCCGGCCACTGAAGAATCCCAGTCTGCCGGCAGCACTTTCTCCCCCTCTTTCTCTCTTCCTCTCTTCTTCTTGCTCTTGGACTAAAACCGAGTCGAGCAAGGTAGTTTATCCGACTACAGCTTGCCTTGCTAGACTTGGTTGGTGTAGCATCACTACGATTAGGACGATTGACTATAAATAGAGTGTAGTAGCATCCCAGTAGCCCAGAGACCGAGATTATTTTAAGACATTTTTTTACGACAAACCACTTAGATTATATTAAAGCAGCAATATTACAGCTAGACCCTTGAGAAAAGGGCCAATTACAAAGAGGTCCCTGAAGGACACAAATCCAGATCCAGCTCCAAGCGCGTCGCCGGCGTGCGGTTCACCGGCAGTCGGCAGCAGGGGCGCTGCAGGCGCATGGTGCCAACGGTGTGGAGGGGCCTCGTGGATCGTAGGCTTGAAGAGGTTGAGGACGACGTCGTTGAGATGCATCACCAGCAGACGACATATGTAGTTCAAGAAGCCACCGGCAAATAGAAGACCGTTGTCCACAGAACCAGGGGATGGCTCGCCACCAACCCAGCGACAAAGGAGAAGTAGGGATGATGATGTAGCTATTGCTGCTTGAAGGCGGGTGAAGACCGACCGAGAGGAACTTGGCACGTTCAACGAAGACAAGCTCGCAAAGAAAGTGATGTCGCCAAAACAACCACCAAAGCTCAGCGAGGCGCCGGGGACGACTTGGTGGAGGAAGGAGCACAACAGCGCGTTCAATGACAATGAGCCCGCAACTACCCAGATGGGTGCGGGAGCATTAGAACAACTGCCGGAGTTTAGACCCACCAACAAAAGACCCACGGCAGAAACCACGCCGGCCAGATATGGGGTGGTGGAGGGGGAGCTCGAGCAGCTGGGGAGGAAGGGAGGAGGGGGGACAACTTTTGACTCACCTGAGAGTGGAGCACGGTGGCCACACAGAGACTGGAGAGCACTTCAGTGACCACAACGACAGTGGCAACGTCAAGGTGGCATCTACCACATGGGGATAACCATACGGTGAAGACGAAAACTAAAACAAACTACTAACTATTAGGACTAGATCTACGTAGAGGCGGGGACCCCTACCCCTTCTCGCCGCCGACGAGCTCACCGGCGAGGAGAAGGGAAGGGGCCCGATGGCGAAGAACCGAGAAGGAGCAGAGGCTTACGAGCGAAGTCGAACCCCCCCGTCGAGTATTTTAAGACATTGTATCCACTGCATATAGTGTTCTTTGAATAAATAAAACTTCCATTATAAAAAACAAAAAGAGAATCAAAATTAGATCTGGTCATCATCTACTCATCTGTTGTCTATTTTTACGTGCTAGCTCTGGTGACTTGAGCAACTCAAACAGTTTGGCAAACCAACTTGACATCCATCTAATTTTGGCAAAACAAGAAAATTATCCTCCAACAGTTTGGCAAACCAACTTGGCAAAACTCACCTTCCCACACGCACATATGCGCATGCGGATCGTTGTTGCCATTGGCGTTTCCCCGTAAGTGGGAGGGTGAAAAAATAAATAAATAATAGAGAAGGATTCTTGCCGTAAGAGCAACTCCAACAGTTTGGCAAACCAACTTGGCATCCATATAATTTTGGCAAAACAAGAAAAATTGGCTTCCAACAGTTTTGCAAACCAACTTGGCAAAAATAGAAACTTGGCAAAACTCACCTCCCCACGCGCAATCGTTGTTTCCCTCTAGGTGGGAGGGTGAAAAAAATAAAGAATAGAGAAGGATTCCTGATGTAAGTTTTTCAAGAGGTGGAAGGGCACATACATAATTTTGTTTCTCTCAGGATTCCTGATGTAAGTTAGATCTGGATTTGGCAAGTGAATTATGCCAAACCGTTGGAGATGAATTCTTTTTTTACTTTCCATTGCTTTTTAGAAGTTGGCAAAACACAGGATTTGCCAAGTAAATTTTGGCAAACTCTTGGAGATGCTCTAAGTTTTCAATAGGTGGAAGTGCATAAACATAATTTTGTTTCTTTCAGGATTTCTGATGTACGGAGTAACTTAGATCTAGGTCTAGGTTTGATAAGTGAATTATGTCAAATTGTTGGAGATGAACTTTTTTTTTACTTGGTATGTCTTTTTAGAAGTTGGCAAAACACAAGATTTGCCAAGTAAAATTTGGCAAACTCTTGGAGATGGGGTTGCTTTCGAGAAGTCGTTTGGCTACAAAACAAATTCAGTAAGAAACGAGATCATCGGCAAGTCAGACAGTCCTTTGCCGAGTGCCCGAAACCGTCGGCAAAGACGTAGAAACCGTTGGCAAAGGCTTTGCCAACGGCTCCACTCGGCACCGTACTCCCGGAAAATTTTTCTCGGCCAAGAATCTTTGTCGAGAGCCCGAGGTCCGGACCCTCGTCAAAGTCTCGCCGAGAGCCCACGGCGGGCCGTCGGAGGAAAAAAGTAACCGTTACGAACCGACGGATTTTGAAATCCCCTTTGCCGATGGTCGGACTCTAGGCCGTCGCCATAGAGTTTTAGGTTTGTTTTTTAAAAAAACAAGCCGCGCCGACGGCTTTCCCCGACCGTCGGCAAAGATTACATCTTTGCCGACGTCCCGGCCTCTCGGCACCTCCGGGAGAAGTTCAAACCCGGATCGGGTGCTCCACCGTGCCGAGTGCCCCGTGCAAGTACTCTCGCACGCTCGGGAACACCCGAGAAGGGGTCGGCTTCCCCTGTGTGTGCCGAGAGTTCTTGCGCAAAACCCTCGGCAAAGGTGGCTTTGCCGACGGCCGCGCTCGGCAAAGCGGTCATCCTTTGTTTAATTTTTTTTGCTTCCAAATTGCAACCAAATGCATATCACCCGCAAACACACATATTTCACCCGCAAACACACATATATCACCCGCAAACCCACATGCAAGCAAAGCACATATCACATATATATCACATCCACAAGTTCACACATCACAATAGTCCACAAGTTCACACATCCACAAGTTCACACATCACACAAGTCGATCGAAACGAGTCCACAAGTCCACAAATCCACATAACATCCACAAGTCCATCGAAAAAAGTCCATAGTAGATCCACAGGACTACGCCGACCGCTCGGGCGGCGGGAAGGGTGTGAAAGCTGGCATCTGAGTGACGGGCGAGTGGTGGACTTGATCGCCACTTGGAGCCCGCCGATTTGAACCCGCCGAGAAAGGCCGCACAAAGGAGACAAGATTGCAAGTGTTAGATATGATTAACCACAAAACCATAAAGTCTTTGGTATCATACTCACAGGAGTACCGAGAACTTGCGGCGTAGGAGACACCTGTGGAGCGATCGGAGTGATAGGAGCTAGGAGCCCTGGTGGTAGAGCCATACCACCTGACGTCGCCAGAACCTAGTAAGTTCCTCGAACTTACTCGCCATTGCCCGCCGCCGAGCCCGCTCCCCGTGCTAGCCGCTCGCTAGGCCGCCGACGTAGACTCCGCTCCTCTCGTTAGCTAGACCTAGAACATTTAACTTAAATGTTTCAAGTAATGCAAATCTAAGAATGTGTTTTCAACATTAATATACCATGTTTAGTGGATAGTGCATACCGTTGACGCAAAATGCACACTCGCCGCCAATCACACAAAGCAAGCCGAAAAGCCGGCTTCGCACGCGCAGAGAGAGGGTGACGTGCCAGTCAATTTTTCCTGAAAATTAACAAAAGATAAGACAGTTAAATACCAAAGCTTGGAACTCACGGTGGTACCAGTGCCTCCATATTTACGGCTAAGAAGCCAATCAATACGACATGTAGCTATACGAAGCTACCCGTCAAAGAACCACGACCATTCGGGTAACCGCAAAGGGAAAAGAACATTGCCGAATAGGTGACGTAAGCATGACAACGATCGATCTTTGAATAAACATGGATGCATGTGCAAAGTTATGACCGATCTTCATGAAGATTAACATTAAATAAAGTAAAGCACGTACATGATCATGTGTTAAAATAAGCGTGCATAGATCCAAAGCATTAGTCTACCGCATGTCTAATTACTTTAAGATCCGTCGGGCACGATATCAAGCAAATCTATCCACCGCATGATACAACTTGCATGAAAGAACGCACCACTTTCCACAAATAGATCTATCCACCGCATGATATAACCTAAATATGGAAAGCTAGAAGCACACGTCTTTTAAAACATAAATAACGCACGTGATCTACTCGTGAAGATATAACCGAATGCGGCTGAACAACCGATCCGGGGTCCATGAAGAAGGAACAAACATTACCACGTGAATAAATCTATCAGCCGAATTGGAAATCTAATCCACCGGATGACTAGCTCCAAAGCAACCCAAAAACCTGCATCTACCGCATGATACCCGGCTCTTTCAAGATTTATACTAACAAAGCAAGCTTGAACCCGCAACACGTAACAACCTAGATCGATTCGGTTTCGGCTATCGGAGAGCACAAGATCCACGCGTCAAAACACGAAACCTGCTCGTACAAGGATCTTAGAAAAAATATAGCCGATCCAAACCCATCTAGATTGGGCAAGGATGTGTTACATGAATTAAAACATAAAGCAAAAACTCATATTAACACAGGGTAACTTAATGAATCTATCGGATCTTGCCAAAACCCGATAGAGCCGATAACTAGCTTCAAGCCAGATCTTAGCCTACCGCATGGCTCATGATCTAACCAGAAACCCTCTTGAACCAAGCTTGGATCTACCGCATGACACGAAGCATGGTAACAAGACTACTTGCATCGATCTAAATCTACCGCATGATACTAGACATGATACAAGGTTGCCGGTACTCACGGAGGTCGACGGATCGATTGGTCCTCTCGAAGAACTCGACGACACGACAAGGACTCTAGGGTTTGGCGTAAGGCCGGTGTGTATTGAGGAATGAACGTGTCTGTTACATACATCCAGGGATCGTATTTATACCCCGCTCGATTACAACCGCGAATGGATTCATTGCCTAACTAAACTCGATCGCCTATCCATCCATTCGCTTCCTCCGATCGAGCCACGTCACCGTCCAATCCCGCAAAATCGCCTCTCTCGTTTCTTTGCCGAACCGGAGCAAGATAGCCGACCGCGGATCCTTCGCCGAAAATCTCTCGAAAATATCTTTCCTTCCACCGGACGGACTCTTTTTCGAATTGGACCCACATGTCATACCAAATTTTGGTGTTAACACATGCCCCTTCAATTGTGGGATAAAAGTAATTTTGTTCCACAATTGACTCTAGCCACGAATCCTTGAGCCAAACTCGTCAACACCTGTTCTTCGCAATCCGCCGGATTCCTCGTTCGATCCAACCCTAGATCCCCTTCGTTCCGAGCTCGAATCTCCAATGGAAACTCGTAACCAAGCTGCTCGTGTAAATTCACCCTTTCAAGCCTTTGTTCGGCATTAGGTTTTCAATTTTACCCGAGATTTTCTTCTTCCGCTCTCCTCCAGAACCTTCTCATCGCTCTTCTGATTCCTATTGAGGCCAATTCGCAGTCTTATTATCTTGGTCCCGAAGGGAATCCTGACCCCCGAGATTTTATTGCCGCTGAATCTCAGAGAATCCCTTTCAAGGTAGCTTTATCTCCACCTCCCCAGTGGCAAGATGCGTTCAAGAACTGGCCTTTGCCCCCAATTGCAGGCTGGAAGACTTGGTATCGGAGGATTCTTGCGGATAAGAGTGGATTGACCAATCTGGATGCTCTCCGCATTGCTCAATGTCTGGAGTTATCCGTAGCTGAGACACCCAAGAATGAAGATCTTCTGATAGCCGCATGCCACTTCTGGTCAAATGGCGTCAACGCCTTCCTTTTTGGGCATGGCCCAATGTCTCCAACCTTGGCCGATGTGTACATGATCACCGGCCTTGACATCACCGGGTCTGTCCAGCCTTGGAATTTCAAAAACTCCTCACGCCGTACGGGGGTAAAGCCAGGGAATGGCTACAAGAATTATATTTTGAAGCACATGAGAGATAATCTCCTTGGCGAAGTTGAATACGAGCCTTTTTGAACATGTGGTTGTGCAGATTTGTCTTCCGTGGCAAGGCCAACGAACCCACTTTGAATCATATCGCAATGGCGATCCATCCGGCTAGTGGCAATCGCCTTCCTCGGGAAAATTCTTCTTGGGCAAGTGTATACCATATGCTTCATCGACCGTTACCCAAATGTACACCGGCCCGGAGGATAACGTGCGTCAATGGCCCTTGGTGGTTTGTTCAAATTTGGCCGCAGCCTTCACATGCATCGATTGTAGGCGTCGACTTGAACTCCGGGTTCTTCCCCCGGTCCAATCCCCCCGAAGGAGAGCTTCAAGTTACCGGAGGATGCCAAAGCTATGGAGAAGCGGCTTCAACCGTTATCATTCGACAGACATCATCCAGCTCTTCGAGTTGTTCTTCAAAGGCTTCTCCAATCCTCTTTGGCTTCCTTATCTAGGCAATGACACTCTGACCTTCCCTGTCGAATTCTCCTTTGAGCCCGGCCATCAAGATAGGGGATTCTTAGAAATCTTTAACATCATAATCCGCCCATGCATATTACCGGCCGAATTCAATGGAGGGAGGCAGAATACCAGTACTTATGAGTACTACCAGCCTAATGTAATGGCCAGGCAACTTGGATGCGGCCAGATGCCCCCAAGATTGTTTCTGCATGAATTCCTCAAGCCCAGGGAGGAAATCAAAGAACCGATGCAAAGGCAAAGCAGAGTTTTCAACTATGTGTGCAGTCCCACTGTCTACACATGTCCTTTTGTGCCTGCAACCATAGCTCACCCCACCTTCAACTCATGGTGGCAAGAATTCCATGACCACATCTTCAGTGAACCCGTTCATGTGTTCTGTGCAGAATTGGTGCCTGATTTCCTGCCGACTTCAGAGGTAACACAATGAGCCCTTGGATCAAACACTTCTTCTTTACTCATGGTTGTGACCTTTATCTTTTGTCCACAGAACACAGTGCCTGCCCCTCGAGCCAGGGTAATCACTTATAATGCCGAAGGCCCGATTTCAGCACTGGGGTTTAAATCCACAACCCTGCATCAATTAATGAACAGGTATGCTACCACCGATCCCAGCCTTTCTAGCCTTGCTGTCGACAGGAGGCAAGGTCTGCATCTGATTCCCCCTCCAAGTGCCAAAAGGAGGAGAACTATCAAGAAAGTACTTGGTTGAGGTAAATTCCTTTTCCTTCTTGATTACCGGGTCACTCGTTCTTGATGGATCATATCATTGTGTATTTTCGGACCGAGCCCAAAGAACCTTCGGAGCCGTACTCGCCAATGCTCCATCCACCGGTATGACTTTTGCCGTTCTTTCTCAAGGATGAGCACCGGCACTTATCCCTTCAATTGGACATTTGCGTAAGAAACCGTGGGAGAACCACTTGTAGATGTTCCAGTTGGTTCAACAAAGCGAGCCCTTCCAGGGTTGAATTGCCCATCCCAGTAGAGATCTCATCTTCATCACCTTCTGCAGAAGCAGTACGTTCTCCAGAGATGAATCTCCCAACTCAACTGGAGCCACCAAATTCCCCCAGGATGCCATCGCCTATCAGTCAAGCAGCAATGACCAACCCAACAGAGGAGGATCCAATTCTTCACCAGCCAGAAACTCACGAGTCACTGATGGCTGCATCAGCATCTCCTGACTTGGAAGTTTCGGCTCTACTCGGGACGCCTCTTCCGTCTGCGATTGCTCCCGCTCAAGAAACCACTCATGAGGTGCCCAATTCTGCTCTTAATCTCGATACCTTGATGCTAGCATTCTCACCTCGGCAATGTTGTTTTCAGGATCACGCCCCGTCATCATCGAGCTTGCCATCAGAGGGCCCATCAACTGCCGATGTGATGAAAGAAATAAACCAGCCGCTGCCAGATGAAGTGTTGCTCAAACTCAAAGAAATTGCAGCTTGGCTAGAAAAAGATGTTCAGGATCAGCTCAATGATCTTCGCCATTTTGAAGAGATGTTTGAACCCATTAGTCGAAGACTCCCTGATGACATCAGAGCTTTCCTATCATCCGTCTACGACTTAGAGCCCTTTTATGTTCCCTTGAGGCGCACTTGGAGGAAATTGCGCTCCCGTCCGGCCATCGAAAAGGAGAAAACCGACGCCGAACATGCCATGAACGGGGCACAATCCCAAGCGTAAAGCCATAAAGATGCCTTGGCCGACCCGCAAGCTTCTTACGATTTGAAAGTCGCCGGGGAAGGCTGCTCTAGAGGCGGAATTGAGAAGCCTGTCAGCGGAGATGGAGATTGACCAGAAGAAAATAGCCGATCTTCCTGGATTGATAGCAAAGACCC
This sequence comes from Cenchrus americanus, assembly GCA_947561735.1. Classification (NCBI taxonomy): domain Eukaryota; kingdom Viridiplantae; phylum Streptophyta; class Magnoliopsida; order Poales; family Poaceae; genus Cenchrus; species Cenchrus americanus. The sequence continues at coordinate 35,842,974 of OX387242.1, read as the reverse complement.
AAGCGGAGGTAGAATCGGCTGTTACCAGAGTAAAGCAATGCGATGCAGAGCTCACTGACTTATCTGATGCCCAAAAGGACTACCAGGAGATCTTGGATAATTCCCACCGATAGTATCCAATGTTCGTCACGCACTCGCAAAACTCCTTAATGCTTGAATGTCCTTATTGATGTATACCTGGACTGGTCGTTCTTGTAATATTTCCTTTGCGATTTGTTTCCTTTCCTTTGCGTACTTTGAGATGTGATGCCGAACGACCCATTCAAAGTAGTGAAACACTAACTCCCGAACGATACCTTGAGTTCCTTTAGCCGAACCAATCGACTTGCGCACGGCCCAGCTTAGAACTCCAAACGCCCCCGTACGGCGGGCCGGTCAAGGAAATCTCTCCGCCTTCCGATTTTATTGGGACGTGCGCCACGATCCACGGCCACGACTTGAAGCCACGATTTACTCGCCTGTGCCTATAAATGTTGCCATAGGTGCCCCTAGCTCTTCCACCAGGCCTTCTAGCTCTCGAATCTTTGCCAATCTTTGGTCTTCTTGTAAACAGTGCACATCCCCAAACCGCAATGGTGCGCCGCCTCAACCGCCGCCGCGCCTCCGACGAGGCTGAGGGAAGCAGCGCTAATGCGCGCAGGCGGTGATGATCATCAATTTCTCCTCTTCGATCCTCCTCTTGATCTTTTACCTTGACAATCATCTCCCTTTTTCAGGTTGATTCAGTGGAATCCGCCTCGCGCGCCGGCCAATCAGCCCCTCCCTGACGACTCTTCGGAGTCCGATGGCCACTCCCCGGTACCGTACGGGGAAGCAGATGCTATTCGCTTCAAGGAGGAGCTAGAGGCGTCCCGTCTCGAGCCGGGAGGACGTCTCCAAAAAGCGGGCGTGGCCGAACTAGAATGGGAGGACCAGCGGAAACAGCTGCTGGAGGCCATCGATGGTATGGCTCTGGGATTGATTCTTGGTCCAGCTCGGCCTTTGATGCTAATCCTTTCGCTCGTCTTTTGTAGCCCGCGACGTCGAGCTCGACCGCCTAAAGACGCCGGTAGAGCAATTGGCCGAGAAGGTGAATGCCCACGGCGACACGCCGGCGGAGCGCCCGGCCGCGGGGGAGCGTCGCGTCGACGAGGTGGCCGTTCATGGCGTTCGCCCGGGCACCACCTTGGGCCCGGCCGCGATGGCGACGCATACGGACGTCGACTACTCCACCCGGGCCGCGTGGCTTCCAGGGTGGCGCGCCGGAGGATATCGACGAGATCGAGCTCATCCTGGAGCGCCTCGACGGCCACGGCGACGCCATTGCCGAAATTACCCATCCCCAGTCTGTGTTGAACAGACTCTTTGACTAGATTGTACTAGGGATGCGTAAATGTCGGCAATATATGATGAACTTTTGAATTCTCGCATTTGTTCCGTGATATCTCCCTTCGCATTTGCATCCGTGAATTTTGTCTTCTTTGAATGCATCCGGGAACCTGTCTTTAGCCGAACGCTCGCAACAATCGCCCCTCGCCGCAAGATCCACAAAGGATCCCAATTCGGCAATCCGTAAACACCGTTCAAAAGAAAACCCTTCGCACTCGGTGGAAACCCCCGCCGCTTGGTATTCCAACAAAGGTGTACCGGCCGGATCATCACTCCCAATGCGCCTCCTTGGTCAATAAAATAGCCCGTGGGGTGCTCGCAAATCCACTCGCACACTCCTCCATCACTTCTCGTCTCTTCCTCTCGCTCGCTAGAAGAAAAAACCCCAACGCCATGGACAAGGGTAAGCGCCCTCGGGGGAGCGGCTCGTCAAGGAAGCGTACGATTCGGAAGTGAGTTCTTTCTTGATCTCGCTCCTTGTCCTCCCGCTTGATCTTGCGCTTCATGTTTTCCCTCTGCCTCTTTCAGCCTTGATTTGCTTCCTGAAGAGGTCATCGGAACCGAAGATGTTCCTGAGTACATCTCCTCCGATTCTTCTCCTGAGGCGGAGGATGCCACGCCTGAGCAAAGGGCCATTCATCAGCTGCGCCGCCGTGCCCGGCACCCGGAGCGTGGTCTCGTGGACATGTCCGTCCGTTGCCAAGCCGAGCGCGAGCGTGCCGCATGGCGCCGGAAGCACTAGTAGGGGGTAAACGCTTCTGACCCCTTCATGTTTGCATCTGGATTTCTTGCCCCTAACTTGATTCTTTTGCTCCAGATGTCTCCGACAGTACAAAGAACCCGAAGGCGGCCCGGGATAGCCCGGTAGAGGCCGCCAATCATGGTCATCCTCGTGCGTTCCAAGTCGCCGTCACGGCGGTCCCGGAACAACCGAAGAGGGAGCAAGCAGCTCGAAGAAGCAAAGAAAAGATTGAATCATACTTTCGCTTCTTTCTCCACGCCTTCTCGCTTCCCACCCTTTAGGGACCTGACCATCAGGGCTGCTATATGTAATCCTGTAAGAAACAGTTGTAATGTAGTATTGAGCTAAGGGCAATGCATCAGGCACTGGCCATTTTCTCTTGTTCATGGATTTTGTTCTAAAGGCGGCCTCATCCTTGAGCGCCGGCTGTTTCTGTGTCAGATGTGTATAATCATCGATCGATTTCAATGCTAGGATAATACTTCTTCAGATATCTTCCATTTATTGCGGCGGAAAATTCCTCTCCTAGCAAAGTTTTCAATATGTATGCATTACCAGGAACGCATCTGACCACACGAAAAGGCCCCTCCCAGTTAGGGGACCATTTGCCGAATTCACTGTATTTAGTTCCAATCGGCAATAGCGCTTTCCACACCAGGTCGCCTTCTGCAAATTGCCTTACTTTTACTTTCTTGTTATAGTATTTAGCGACCCGCAGCTTGTTTTTCTCTATGTTCTCCAGGGCTCTGAGACGGATCATGTGCAAATCTTCCAACTCATCCATCATTAGGCCGCTGTAATCCTTGGAGCTCAACTCGTTTTGCAGCACAACTCTCCTTGATTCTGACTGCATCTCCCAGGGTAGGATTGCATGGTGCCCGTAAACCAATTCGTAAGGAGAGGTCTTTGTAGCTCCATGGGGGGCCATTCGGTAAGCCCACGGCGCTTCACCGAGTACCGAATGCCACCTTCTTGGCTTCGATCGATCTTCTTCTCGTATCGCTTGATCATGATCTTGTTAGAAGCCTCTCGCTTGACCATTAGCTTGGGCGTAATATGGTGAGGAATTAAATAATTTGATTCCCATGCTTTCGGCAAAATCTCTCCGAATTCCAATGACACGAATTGTGCCCCTTGGTCGGTGGTAATCGTCCGAGGAATCCCAAATCGATAGATGATGTGTTCCTTGACGAATTCGATCATGTTTTCTCGACGTCACCTTCTTGAGTGGGATTGCCTCAACCCATTTGGTGAAGTAATCCGTAGCCAAAAGCACGAACTTATGCCCCTTGCTAGATGGTGGATTAATTTGGCCAATCAAGTCTATACCCCGGCCCCCCGAATGGCCATGGCTTGATGATGGGATTCAATGCCGATGCGGTGGACTCTTTGAATATTCCCGAACCTCCGGCAATCTTGACACCCCTTGTAATACTCAAAGCAAGTCCTCTAATATCGTCGGCCAAAAGCATCCGGCTTGCCTAATAACCCATTTCATCCGATAGGCCGATTGGTGCGCTCCACATATCCCATCGTGCACCTCGCTCATCATGTTCTTGGCTTCTTCTCGGGACCCGTGCATCGTAGCAATATTCCATCTAATGATTTATAGAATAAATTATCATCCGGAAGAACGAAGTTGATTGCCTTGTACCCGAGCTTCCTAGAGACTTTTCGGGATGGATCTCTCAAATAATCAACGATCTCTTTCCTCCAATCATCTTCTCGTAAGATCCGTCCCTAGTGCACTCACCTCTCGCAAAGAAATGCTTCTTGACTCTCTTTATAACCAGAGGCGCTCCGAGCCACCGTTTGCTTCCTCGTTATGCTCTCTAGGAATGTGCTGTAGGGTTACCAGTGGAAAGCCCTTCAAGATTTCTCTGCATTCCTCGTAGTAACTCCTCGGCGCCTCGCTCCCGCACTCGTACCGGCCGTTCAATTGCTTGATGACCAACTCGAATCTCCATAAATTTCAACCGAAATGTCCCCGCTTCTCTCAAATATTGAAGCCCTCGAAGCAATGCCTCGTACTCGGCCTGGTTATTTGTGACAGTGGGTTGTATAGGAATGGCGAATTCAAACATCTCACCTCTGGGAGAAATTAGTAGGATCCCTACTCCCCCACCTTTGCCACATGATGACCCATCAAAAAATAAAGCCCAAGGGGTAATTTCAAGCAGATTAACTGAAGGGTCACGATGCTCAGTAATAAAATCGGCAATGACCTGACCTTTGATGGCTTTTGCCGATTCGAACTTCAACTCGAATTCTGATAAAGCTAAAATCCATTTGCCAATCCGTCCATTCAAAATTGGCATAGATAACATATGTTTTATCACATCAAACTTCGAGTATACAGTGCATTCGGCATTCAACAAGTAGTGCCGAAACTTCGTACATGAGTAGTATACGCAAAGACACAGTTTTTCCATAGCCGAATACCTGGTTTCAGGATCAAGTAATTTTCGGCTAAGGTAAGCTACTACCCGCTCCTTGCCTTCGAATTCTTGAATAAGGGCCGATCCAATAGTTTGAGTATCGGCCGCCACGTACAACTTGAAAGGCTTGTTTAGCTGAGGAGGAACCAGCACCGGCGGCTCCTTCATGTATTGCTTGATTTCATCGAAAGCCTTTTGTTGTTCGTCGCCCCATGTGAATTTCTGATCCTTCTTTAGCTTCAAGAACGGAGAGAATGGCAACACCTTTCGTGATAAATTTGAGATGAACCTTCTCACGAAGTTGATCTTGCCGAGCGTTGATTGCAACTCCTTGAGGTTGGTTGGAGGAACGACTTCATCAATGGCTTTCATGCTTTTTTTTGCCAACTTCGATTCCCCCCTCGTGGACCAAAAACCCCAAGAACTCTCCACCGACACCCCGAATGCATACTTGTTTGGATTCATCTTTAGGCCATGCTTCCGGTGCATTCCAAGGTCTTCTTCACATCTTCCAGATGGGTGTCATGACTTAAGGACTTGATCACTACGTCGTCAATGTAGATTTCCACGGTCTTGCCGATCAACTCATGAAAAATGTAATTCATGGCCCGCTGATAGGTTGCACCGGCATTTTTCAACCCAAACGTCATGACTATCCATTCAAATAGGCCTATATGACCAGGGCACACCGAAGGCCGTCTTCGATATGTCTTCTATTGCCATGAAGATCCGATTGTATCCCGCGTTGCCATCCATGAAGCTAATCACCTTGTGCCCAGCAGCGGCGTCAATCAACAAATCGGCAATAGGCATCGGGTATCCATCCATGGGAGTAGCTCGTTTAGGTCCCCGAAGTCTATGCAAACTCTCATTTTTCCATTTTTCTTATACACGGGGACGATGTTAGAAATCCACTCCGCATATCGCAGGGGCCGAACGAAGTTTGCGTCAAGTAATCTTTCGATTTCTTTCTTCACATCGGCCAATACTTCATCCTTGTAGATTTTCCGGGGCGGTTGCTTATATGGTTTGAAACCAGGCTTGATTGGCAACCGGTGCTCGACGATGGATCGATCCAATCCAGGCATCTCCGAATAATCCCAGGCGAAGCAGTCTTTAAATTCTCTGAGAAGCTCAATTAAGTTTTCCTGAAGTCTGGTTGCAACTTTGCACTGATGAACGTCGGCCTTGGTTTATCACCGCTCCCAATGTCAACTTCTTCCAGCTTATCGGCCGACATAAATCCTCGTCCTAACTTGCCATCAGTGCCATCCACGGGGTTCTCCATTAAAAATTACTGTAAGAGCCGACTGCTTGAATCGGCCGTTGGTCACCGCCGACAGTTCAACAGACCTTCTCCCCGTCCTTCCCTGAGAAGCAATCGATGCCTTGGTACTCCCAGAAGGCTGGTTCCATGTTAGCCACGCTCACGGAGTCATCCGCCTGGACGACCTCGATCTCATCGTCCACCCACTGGATAAGTTGTTGATGCATAGTGGACGGGACGCAGCAGTTGGCGTGGATCCAGTCCCGCCCAAGCAGCAGGCTGTAGGCTCCCTTCCCTTCGATGACGAAGAAGGTGGTGAGCAGCGTCTTGGACCCGATCATCAAGTCCACGTGAGCGCATCCTTTGGTGTCTGAGGGGTTCCCGCGAAGTCGTTCAGGATGATGCTTGTTGGTGTCAGATCGCTCGGGGTCATGCCAAGCTTCCTGAAGGTGGTGTATGGCATCACGTTGACTGCCGCGCCACCGTCGACGAACATCTTGGTCAATGGCTTGCCATTGACGTACCCCCTCAAGTACAGTGGCCTCATGTGGCGATTCTTGGCCGGCTTGTCGAAGACGGCCTGCTTGGCGAGCACCAGTTGCGCCATCATCTCCTCGGCGTGCTCGTCGTCGAAGGAAACTTCCTCCTGCATGACCTGGTTAGCAGGAGCCATGAACTCGTTCGGTAGGAAGTATACCATGCATGTAGGGGCCGAACGCTTCGATCCTTCTGGCTGATCCTTGGGGCGCCACTTCTGCCTTGTCTGGATCCCGGCTTGTTTCATCTCGCGGTTCCTCAAGCGTTGGACCCGCCTCTTCTGGCTCTTGCGTAGACCGGGTGGGCACCATTGCCCCTTCTGCCAGACGTAGACATCTTCGTCCTCCTCCTGGTCAGCCCACCTGAGATCGGCTTGGCGCTTCCTGGGATGATCAATGATTTCAATTTTTTGCCGCCGATCCCCATTCGGGTGGATCCTTCCAAGTCTTTCATGGACGGATCGGCGATTGGCAGTTTCCTGCCTGTACTCAACATATCTGTCGCTGCATTCAGGACAGTTCCTTAATGTGGGCAGCTTTAGGCCCTCATTCCAGCAGTGCCTGAAGAAGGCGCACCCCCAGGGGGCGCGCTCCGCTCGCGCGTGTCTTGTTCTTGATTCCATCCGCGCGCCTTCTCTTCGGCCCCCGCGCCGCTCCTCCTCGTGACGACGCTTTTGGTAGCGCTCCTTTTCCATCTGGCGCTGCCATTTGTTGAGGAGAATGCGTGACGTCACCTTTGGTTTAGCCTTGGACGATTCCCCAATCTCGATGTGGCTCTTGAGAACGCGGGGGCGTCGCCCGCACTTGCTCTAGGGTCACCCGGCGCTCCGGTCAACCGATCCATCTTGCTTGGACCTCGGCCGAGGTCGGGACCTTGACTTTCCCCTTCTCTTCGGCCGTTATCGCATTGATAGAAAAGCCGAGCATGTTCTCGCGGGGAAGGGGTGGCCATCCAGCTTCATCTTATTATCGAACTTGAGGTGTCCTTCCTGGATAGCCTTCTGGATCCTCATCCTGAAGACCCTGCAATCGTTGATGGAGTGCGAGTCCCTATCATGGAAGCCGCAGTAACGCTTCGCTTTAACTCCATCAGGCCGAAGCATAGAATGCCCCTCGGGCAGCTTGATTCGGCCTTCTTTTACCAAGAGCTCGAACAACTTGTCAGCCTTTGTGATGTCGAAGTCGTAAGTTCCTTTGGTCTGTCTGACCCAACGCTGATTCATTGTTAGAGGCTCTTTACCCCACATGATTTCTGCCGCAGCTATCTCCAATTCGTCGTCAGAATCCTCGAACAAATCAGCTTTGTCCAAGAACCGATTGTAAATATCGCCGATGTCGTGCCGCTTGCCAAACTTGGGGTCCTTCTTGAGGCCATATGCCGATTGCTCATCGGGGATAACTTTTGTGACAACTCGGCCCGGGTTCTCGAACTCCATCCCAAATAGCTTCTCGCGCACGGCCGGCAACATCCCGGCGACGGCCATATCGCCACCGATCGTCCGGCAAGTTCAATGAGAAGCACATGCCCTTGACTTCTCTCGAATCTTCTAAGAAACTCCGGCGGCGTTTCACCGTGTCTTTGCTTCGGGGTGGCGAGATCAATCAACTTCTTCTCCGCACCGCCGCCGAAGTAATGAGCGTGGAATTTACGCTCCAAATCTTTCCACCCGGCCACCGATTCGGGCGGCAAGGACGAGAACCACCGAAAAGCCGGACCCGTTAGCGAGGCCGGGAAGTAGCGAACCCCGAACGTCTCTTCGGCCGAACATTCCCCAAGCCGCATGAGGTAACGAGCGATATGCTCGACCGTGCTTGTCTCGTCCCCGCCCGAGAGAACTTTGTGAATTCCGTCGGCGGTTTCACCCTCGGTGGCGGGAGCACGTTATAGTACCACTCGCGGGAACGGCGGCCCGTAGGTGGGGCCCCGCATCCTTGGCTTGAGGCCGAACCGATTCTCGCATCAATTCGGCCATCTTGCGTGCCGGGCATCTTCCTCCCCGAGCGCCCTGCCGGCGCGTACCCCGGGTGCGGGAAGGCATCGAACGCTCCGTAATTTCCCACTTCATGATAACCACCGCCGTACAAATTCCTCTCGGGAGCCGGTTGGTCGACGGAGCTATTCTTCGACCGGGGTCGAGTGGGGCCCCGGATGAGCCGAACGCTAGGTCTCCGTACGTAGGCCGGCACGGATTCGGCCGTTGCACGGGCCGACCCGTGTCTTTCTCCGTGGTGGCGGCGGAGGATTGGTTGACTTCCTGCAGCCTTGCAACGAAGGCCGAACCGGCCGCCCCGGCGCCCTGTGGAGGAGGCTGGAACGTTTGGCTCCGGAGCTCTGAGGAGGAGGCCGCCGCACCGGGCTCCGTGGCGGCGGCTGAGAGCTTGATTCACCCAGCTCCACGGTGCTCTTTCCGGCGTACGCCTTTCCGAACGCCTGCCCCGCGCCCGGCCAAAGAGGGCCACCATCATCCGCCGGGAGCGACCCGAGGAAAGCTTGGTTGTGCTTGGTGAGCATGTTGTCTACTGACTCTTGGAAGATCCGCGCGCATTCTTCCTTTTCTTGTTGGGTTGTGGCGTCGGCCTCTCCCGGCAACAAAGACTCTGGGCAGGCCACTCTTCAGATACGGTACACCACTTCGATTCTTCTTGAATGACATGAGACACTTTTGCTGAAACTGATTCACGGCGTCTAGGAGCTGCTGATGCTGCTCTGGAGAAAGCTCTTCGATGTTGACATCCAGGAGGTCTGTGATCTCAGGCATCCTGAACCAATTCGCCTGTTGGTCCCACTGGGCGTGCCAAAAAGTGTGTTGACGCAAAATGCACACTCGGCGCCAATCACACAAAGAAGCCGAAAAGCCGGCTTCGCACGCGCGGAGAGAGGGTGACGTGCCGGTCAATTTTTCCCGAAAATTAACAAAAGATAAGACAGTTAAATACCAAAGCTTGGAACTTACGGGTGGTACCGGGCAGTTCCATATTTACGGCTAAGAAGCCAATCAATACGACATGTAGCTATACGAAGCTACCCGTCAAAGAACCACGACCATTCGGGTAACCGCAAAGGGAAAAGAACATTGCCGAATAGGTGACGTAAGCGTGACAGCAATCGATCTTTGAATAAACATGGATGCATGAACAAAGCTATGACCGATCTTCATGAAGATTGACATTAAATGAAGTAAAGCACGGACATGATCATGTATTAAAATAAGCGTGCATAGATCCAAAGCATTAGTCTACCGCATGTCTAATTACTTTAAGATCCGTCGGGCACGATATCACGCAAATCTATCCACCGCATGATACAACTTGCGTGAAAGAACGCACCACTTTCCACAAATAGATCTATCCACCGCATGATATAACCTAGATATGGAAAGCTAGAAGCACACGTCTTTTAAAACATAAATAACGCACGTGATCTACTCGTGAAGATATAACCGAATGCGGCTGGACAACCGATCCGGGGTCCATGAAGAAGGAACAAACATTACCACGTGAATAAATCTATCGAGCTGAATTGGAAATCTAATCCACCGGATGACTAGCTCCAAAGCAACCCAAAAACCTCGCATCTACCGCATGATACCCGGCTCTTTCAAGATTTATACTAACAAAGCAAGCTTGAACCCGCAACACGTAACAACCTAGATCGATTCGGTTTCGGCTGTCGGAGAGCATAAGATCCACGCGTCAAAACACGAAACCTGCTCGTACAAGGATCTTAGAAAAAATATAGCCGATCCAAACCCATCTAGATTGGGCAAGGATGTGTTACATGAATTAAAACATAAAGCAAAAACTCATGATAACACAGGGTAACTTAATGAATCTATCGGATCTTGCCAAAACCCGATAGAGCCGATAACTAGCTTCAAGCCAGATCTTAGCCTACCGCATGGCTCATGATCTAACCAGAAACCCTCTTGAACCAAGCTTGAATCTACCGCGTGACACGAAGCATGGTAACAAGACTACTTGCATCAGATCTAAATCTACCGCATGATACTAGACATGATACAAGGTTGCCGGTACTCACGGAGGTCGACGGATCGATTGGTCCTCTCGAAGAACTCGACGACACGACAAGGACTCTAGGGTTTGGCGTAAGGCCGGTGTGTATTGAGGAATGAACATGTCCGTTACATACATCCATGGATCGTATTTATACCCCGCCGATTACAATCGCGAATGGATTCATTGCCTAACTAAACTCGATCGCCTATCCATCCATTCGCTTCCTCCGATCGAGCCACGTCACCGTCCAATCCCGCAAAATCGGCTCTCTCGTTTCTTTGCCGAACCGGGAGCGAGATAGCCGACCGCGGATCCTTCCGCCGAAAATCTCGAAAATATCTTTCCTTCCACCGGACGGACTCTTTTTCGAATTGGACCCACATGTCATACCAAATTTTGGTGTTAACACATACCTCAAGGACGTTCAACCGGCCCATCCCCACACTCGGCCGTGCCCGTATCCGGGGGTCGGACTCCGTCCTCCGTGCCCGGACGTCGGAAAGTCTCAGCCGGAACCGTCGATGATGCCATCGCCAATCCACAACCTCCCGTGCTTGTTTCCTCCACCCAAGGCCATGACTATGTCCGTATCAATGCCATGCTCGCTCGGGTTGTAGTCTTCCCCGTATTTGTGCTTACATGCCTCCGTGTACTCGGCAATGCGGTGGCCGAAAGACGGGTTGCTTGTATGCCTCCGGCCCGTCGCTCACGCTCGTAGGACACATCGGACGTCGCCTTGGCCTTGTGTGCCATGCACAAGGCATCGAAGTCCGAGCATTCCCTTCCGGGATGTGCCTTTTGCCGCAAGAAAAGCAAGACGAAGATTAGTGTGATGAAACAAGTTTGAGCCTTTGCCGACTTAGAAAGAAAGGCGTACCCATAGCTCCTTGTACTCCGGAAGGCTCCGCCGGCCTTGGTGGTGTGATGGGCCCTCCATCATCAAACGTCGCTCTCGTGCGGCGTCGTGCGCCCGCTCGGTACTCCTCCGTGAACCACTTGTCCACCTCCATTGCCCACGCGTCGGCCTTGGCGCGGCTCCACCAGGGGACAAACCTACACATCACGAGGTAATTGATACATGAGAAGATCAAACATAACATAAGTAATATCAAAACATAGCTTCACTTGAAGTACCTCAATGAACCGCCGACGAGTCAACATTGTCCTTCTGGCTTCTTCCTTGCTTATCTTTTGACCAAGAACCAACGCGTAGTAGGTTACGACGGCCTGGTGCTTTACCTCGTGATGCATGTCTGTGACACGCTTCTTGCAAGAGTTCCTCAGGCACATGTCCGCTCTCTCCTCTTCTCCATCCTCACATCTAAAGAAGGTCTGCATACAAATACGATGTCAAAATCATTTTGTTAAGATTGAGTGGAACGAATGTGATGTAATGAGAAACTTTGTGATTTGCTAGAGTTACCCAGAACGTCCTCAGCACGCGCTCGCCGTGTGGGTGAACTCTCGGTCTTCACCCCGGTAGTAGTGGCCCCACGTGTAGGCCGGCTCGGCCCGCCCGTGGTACGTGACAATGCCGGGGGTAGTGTCGCCACACGAAGCCCGACAATGCCGTTGGGCTTGCGGGCGTCGCCACCCAACACAACGAGCCAGTTCCTGCACATGTCGAACAAAATATTAGTGACACGATAATTAAAATGAAGTTAGGCATCAAAATGAAGTTAGGCATCTAAATTTACTTACATTCGGCCTTGGGGGCGAATGACTGGGCGGTTCTGAGGGAGCGGGGGCTGAGGGAGTCGTGCGGGGCCTCGCAAGTAGACCTTGGCCGCCGTATCGGCCTCCCCTGAGGAACCCGCACCCGAGGCGCCGTCCTCGGTCTCCGGTGCACCGTCACTCGGCTGCTCCACCTCCACCTCCACCTCGTCGTCGGCCTCTCGTCGGCTCGACGCCTAGCCCCCCCGGCCCTCCCGGTCCTCCTCTCCGACCCCTCCGCCTCGTCCCCGCCCCCGTGAGGCGCTCGTAAAAGGTGGACAAGGGCACCGACGTCGGCCCTCGTCTACCTCCACCCTCGGTACTAGTCGTCGTCCTCCGCGGCCCGCCGCCCTCGCCATCTTTTTCAGTCACCTGTGATCAACATATAAACAAAACATAATTAGTATGACATGCATAATAATAATGAGACATGCATAACAATAATGAAAACACGAATACGAAAGAACATAGTATTACATGTATTAAAAGTAGTCTGGATCATCGTGGGGATTAGCTGGTATGTCTGTACGCTCGTCATCACTCGTCAAAATTATCCGGATAATGAAGATAATCTCGACGGCTCTAAGTTTCCTTCATGTTCCATGTCCAATCGCTCAAGCATTTGTAAGTCCTTTGGGTCATACACCTCATCTTCATCCTCATTGTGTTCGACCAATTCATTGTCTACTTCCGTTACTATAGGTGTAGTTAGGTCTATCACAAAGCTCCCAATCAGCCCCTCTTCTTGATAGAATTCTCCTTCATATGTGTTTGGGTTTATCAAGTTATAGTCTTCATCGTTGGGGACAGGTAGTTTACCATGTGGCGCGACTTTCTGCACAACCTCCCAACCCATAAGGTAATCTTTGCTCTGGCAGGCGTATGGAAGGTAATAAACTTGCACGGCTTGTTGGGCCACAATGTATACATCAGATCTTGGATACACGGAATCCGGTCGAACTTCGACAAGCCCGATTGTCGGGGTCCTTCGAGTACGTTCAGGATCGAACCAATGACATTTGAATATCACAGGTTTAAGATGTGGGGCGCCATAAAATGAAAGTTCGTATATTTCCGGGACTCTTCCATGATATTCTTTCCCATCGTTGTCGATCGTAACCACGCCTCTGTTTGTGGTACTTCTATTGGGTCGACTCTCTTCGTAGCTCGTCGTGTGGAAACGAAATCCGTGGACATCATAATCGGTAAATGACCTAACCCTTAGGTCACGACCACATGCAACAAGACACAACTCACTAGAGATGGACACATCGGTTTGGGCCTTTCTCCTGAACCATGAAATGAAATCGGGCCGTTGTTGGCCCGGACCTTGCGAAATAAGGGTATCAACTTCGTGTGGCTCTGGCAACCTCGATGCAGTCCAGAACTCACGGAGGAATTCTTGTTTGTACGGTTCAACCTCCGGCGAGTTGAGCAAAGACATATAGCATGATGCTACGCCACTCTTCATTGGTGAGTTTCTTGGTGGTAGATGCACTCGCGCTTTCGAATTGGCCTTGGAAAAGAGCGAGTTTGGATTGATTATCCGCGACATTGTAACGAGGGGGTGATCATGCACGCTAGGAAGGTTCTCTTTATAGTACTTTTCTCGTGAAGGTTGACACCTCCTCCACAATGTATGCCTCTGCAACTGAAGCCTCGATTCTGGCTTTATTTGTACATTTTTTGCGTACGAGCTTCAGAGTTCTCTCAATTGGGTAGCACCAATGGTACTGCATAGGCCCACCCATGCGTACCTCGTATGGAAGGTGCACAATCATATGCTGCATTGGCAAGAAGAATCCAGGTGGAAAGATTTTCTCCAACTTACATAGTAACACAGGGGCCGCTTTCTCCAACTCTCTACATACGGTCCGAGATATCTCCTTCGCACATAGCTGCCGGAAGAAATAGCTCAACTCTGCCAACACTTGCCATATATTCTCTGGGACAAAGCCTCGAACCATCGTGGGAAGAAGCCGCTCGATCCATACATGGTAGTCATGACTCTTCATGCCATTTACTCGCATAGTAGTTAAATTTACTCCCCTCTTCACATTATGTGCATACCCATCCGGAAACCTAAGCGTCTTCATCCGGTTAAGAACTTCCCTCCTTTGTTCAATGGACAATACATAATCGGCCTTGGGTCTTCTCCATTTCTTGCGGCCTTCTGGAGGCCTCATCTCTAGATTAGGTCTATCACATAGTGTTGCAATGTCCACTCTGGCCTTAGGATTATCCTTAGACTTTTTGGTGTCCATCAGTGTGCAAAAAAGTGCCTCTCGCGATATTCTTCTCAAGGTGTGCATAATGTCAATGTGATGTGGCACAAGAAGGTCATCATGATAGGGGAGCCGTTGTAAGCCCGATTTATGGCTCCACATATGCTGCTCACCATACCCCACATAACGACCATCTCCTTCATTGGCCACAAGAGCCTCTACCTGAGCACGAACCTCGGCACCAGTCAACATCTGCGGTCGAGGTTGTGTCACTACAACACCTTTTCTGAAGTTCTTCTTATCTTGTCTGAATGGATGGTCAAGAGGTAGGAACTGACGATGTTGGTCGAACGATGAATACTTAGCACCCTTCTGCAACCAGATGAACCTCAAACGTTCCTTGCATATTGGGCACGGGAACTTTCCATGAACACACCAGCCGAGAACGACCCATACGCCGAGAAGTCATGAATAGAGTGTTGGTACCAAACATACATCTTGAAGGATGACCTTTCGGCTCGGTCGTATGTCCATACACCTTCCTCCCAAGCACTAATCAATTCATCCCACAAAGGATCCATATACACACCCATATTACTCCCCGGGTGTCCAGGAATTATTAAGGACATGAATATCGTGTCCCGTTGGAAGGCGACACCGGGGGGGGGAGATTCAAGGGTATAACGAACACGGGCCAACATGTGTAAGGGGCGGTACTCATTCCATAAGGATTGAACCCATCGGTTGCCAGCGCAACACGTACATTACGAGCCTCTGCTGCTTTCTCAGGATGTTGTCCATCAAAGTACTGCCATGCTTCACCATCTGATGGATGTACCATCTTGTCAGGACTATACCGTATGCCATGCTTATGCCATGTCATCTGTTTGGCAGTTTCCTCAGTCATGTAAAGTCGCTGGATCCTCGGCACAAACGGAAGATACCATACGATCTTTTGGGCGATATCGTCCGCTTCATCTAACCATCCCCAGTGGTACCTCTTCGAACCTCGAGGATTTGCACTTTGGACGGTGCGTGGCATCCGCGTGTTCCTTCCTAAAAAGGACACACCCATTCACACGAGCATCTATCCGATCATACGGCATCTTAAGTGCTTTGAAGAGTGTTGTTGACTCGTACATGGACGTTGGTAGTGAATGGCCCTTTGGAATCAAGGAGCCAACAACGACCAACAACCTATTGAAGCCCGCTCGGACCGATGTTTAACTCGGATTTCACCCCTAATAACCACCCAATGGCGTCCAATTGCGAAATGGTGGTGTGGTCGTGAAGAGGTATCTTTGCCGAGTCCATCATCTTGTAGAACAACTTTGCCTCCTCCTCCATCGCCTCCTTATCACGGTTGTCATTGAAAAGTGCTTGGTGAGCATCTTCTAACATGTCTACAACCCCCGCATCATCATCACACCCCTCCGGGCGTGGTCTCACCACCTCCTCTCTCATACGATGTGCTTCACCATGGTAGATCCACACGGTATAGTCTTTGGTAAATCCATTGTACGGAAGATGTCGGCCCATATCGTCCTTGCTAACTCTCCTCTTGTTGTCACATTTTGTGCGGGGACACCAAACTAGCAAATGACCACGAGAATTGGCCCATGCAAATTCCAAGAAACCATTGGTCTTATCCTTCCATTCATCGTCAAAATCACGCTTACTTCTCCGGCCGGTGTACATCCACCGACGGTCCTCCATCCTTTGTCATACGAGAATGCGAACCATAAAATCCATGTACATCGTGATCCTCTTGTCTAATAGGTGAGGATAGGTCCTAATCCCACCCGCGGATCCGTAGATGAGTTAGTTTCCATGCCCCGATCCGATCGAGGCCGAATTTCGACGACACCTCCCCGTCGTTCTCCGGATACACGTCCGAGTATGGAGATTGTGTATCCGAGAACAACGGGAGGTGATGCCAAAACTCGCCTCGGCATCGAACCAGGACATGGAAACTAACTCATCTACGGATCCGCGGCCGTCCGGAGAACGTGTACAATCCGAAACGGATACGGTCGGAGGTATGCACGAAATGCATACCTCCGGCCGTATCTCTTTTGGACGGGAGACACCTAACTAGGTTACGCGATCTACGACCATACGACCGAGAAGAAGGGTTATTCATACCTAGGGCCGACGGTGACAAGGCGCCGCGGTGCGGCGGATCCGCAACACCAACGAAGAAGATCAAGGTCGTCGAGGTACTCCGGCTTGCCTTCCACTAGCCCGGCTCTAAAAAAAAGGAAAATACAACTTAGGTCAAAATTTCCGAAGCACCTCCCCCCGCACGGTGAGGTGTCAAAACTCGCAATTAAACATTCGACACGAAGGCCGACAACGAGAGATATGCATTCTAATCGAACTCAACAAGGCAGTGCCAATTCTACCAGTAGTTATTCTATCACTAGTGATATATGCATTCTAATCGAACTCAACAAGGCAGTGCTAATTCAACCACTAGTCATTCTACCACTACTCACATTCCTGCTTCGGCTCACCTTGCTCGGGCGGACGACGACGGCGGGGTTGTCCCCGGGCTTCTCCTCCCTCTCCTTCTCCTATCCCCTTCTCCTCCCTCTCCTTTTTCTTCCAACTCCTACTCCATTGCTCCTCTCCCTTCGTTTTCTTCTCGGGGGGGGGGGAGGGAGGACGGGTTGGTGGTCGGTGGAGGGGAGGGAGGGCGGGAAGGGGGGCGGGCGGCGGCGGACATGGGAGGGAGGGCGGCGGCGGGGGGGGGGCGGGCGGGGGGAGGGAGGGCCGCGACGTGTAGGGGGCGGGTAGGGGAGGGGCGGCGGGCGGTGCTGCGTGCGGCCGGCGGCGGGAGGTGGCGGTGGCGGAGGCGAGGAGGAGCCGGCGGCGGGAGGTGGCGGTGGCGGAGGCGAGGAGGACCCGGCGGCGGGAGGTGGCGGTGGCGGAGGCGAGGAGGACCCGACGGCGGTGACGGGACAATGTCTATGATCACATGCTAGGAGATCTCCGGGTTTGTGCTAAGGTGAACGGAAACATGCACGGAATCATTCCAGGTTTTTACCACTGACTACACATGTGATATAGCGACCACTCGTCACATTTCGTGATTTTTCGACTATATTTCCATTTTATATAATTTGAAAACGATTCGCGGGAAAGTGAGTGGACAAGCGATCCGCCCAAAGATGTTTGAATTTTTGCACGTGGACCTGGATTAGGACTAAACTCACACTAAAAAGCAAGAATATCATTTTTCTCGTCACATACATGCACTGTTTTGATGACTTGCGGTTCAAATTCGAAATATGCAGAGAAATTCAAAACAAAGACCAAAATACATAAAATATAGTAAACATTTGTCAAAAATCATACCAAAATTGCAAATCAATCTCTAGGTCATGCACCTTTACCAAAGAAAAAACTCAAACCCAAAAACAAAAAGAAAATTATTTCTTTGCCGTGGGCCGGGTGGGGCCCTCGGCAAAGAACGGTGTGCCGAGTGCGGGCCGTCGGCACAGGCTCCTGTGTGCCAACGGCCAGGCCGGGCCCTCGGCAAAGGCCGGTCAACTGGGTTTTCAACGCGGTCAACAGCGGGCAGGCCTTTGACGAGGGATCACTCTTTGCCGACGGCACCCTTGATCTGGCCGTCGGCACAGTGTGCGACAGTTAAATGTGACGGCCGTCCGTTCTTCTCCGACGGGCTGTTCTGTCCCGAGAGCTAACCCTAGGCAAAGAATTCGGTTTGCCGAGGGTCGTGCTGTGCCGACGGTCCGGCCGTCGGCAAAGATGGTTGTGCCGTGAGTTAACCTGTGCCGACGGCGGCTCTCGGCACAGATTAACTCTGCCGAGGGCCCGACAAAATGCCCTCGGCAAAGCCGTGTACGCTCGGCAAAGCCTGAGTTTCCCGTAGTGTGTTGAATTGTCTAATACAAAGAACAAAAGTCAGAGGTCTGCTTAGACAAATATTTGACTTGTGTGCTGCTTCAATCCTGCCTTAAATGCTTCAACCATCTCGTGTACAGGAAAAAGTAAACATATAATTTGCTAAATACTCCCAGTTGATAACATCAGTTAATTAGCACAAGCATACTAGTATCGTCAGTCTCAAGTCTCATACGTAGACATATAACTTGAGACGAACGAACAACAAACAATATAATTGTCTTTTATTTTGTCTCTCATAGCAACTCTATACATCCCAAATTTATGCAAAAAGGAATAATATTATAACTGTGTCAACCACAATCATGCATGGTTTCATAATCCTAAATTCTCCCTGTTGATGTATGCGGCTGCTAAACATACCGTTTAAAAGGTCCTTCTCTCGGTAGAGGACTGCCACGGTTAATAATAGCATCTTTAAGAATTTTCTATTTTTAACTTTGAGAAATCTTATGATTTGCCAACTCCTAATAGATTTGCCAAGTTAAAAAAGTATCTCCGAGAGTTTGCTATTTTTAAGTTGCTAAGCTATTATTTCTTGAACCTTGTCTATTCTTTCGCTACCGGAAACCATCAATACGTAGAGAGGCTCCGGCTTTGCCATGAGCCAAACATGTGGCACATGGCTTCAAACGTGTTTGCCATGAGCGCGGAGCCTAGTCTCTCGACAAAGAAGGTGGCACACACCCTCATTTGTTTTTGTCGTGAGTCTGGAGACATGACTCTCGGCTAAACATGACTCTCGGCTAAGAGGACGGCTCACGCACTACAGGAGCCACCTGCTTCCCCGAGTGCCTCAAGCACTCGGGGAAGAGCCAAAAGCACTCGGGGAAGCCTTCCCCGAGTGCAACACTCGGGAAGAGCTTCCGGGGATGCTGCTCACGGGGAAGAGCTCTTCCCCGAGTGCCAAAAATCGTACACTCGGGGAAGACTTCCCCGAGTGCCACGGTAGCACTCGGGGAAGATTTAACGCCGTCGATGGTTTTTTTTTACTCTTCCCCGAGTGCAACACTCGGGGAAGAAATTTCTTTTTTTTTAACCTCTTCCCCGAGTGCAACACTCGGGGAAGAAATTCGTTTTTTTTTGAAAATTCTTCCCCGAGTGCCGATTGCCAAGGCACTCGGGGAAGGCTCGGTTTTTTTTATTTTTGTCTTCCCCGAGTGCCGGGGCACTCGGGGAAGGCCCGTGGCCATTTTTTTTAATTTCCTCTTCCCCGAGTGCCAGGTGCCCAGGCACTTGGGGAAGACCCCTTCCCTTTTTTTTTTTGTTTTTTTGTTTTTTCTTTTGCTTTACCGTGTGACAAATAAAACATATATTTATATAAATCGCAATTCAACTTCAATATCTCACAAACCACATTTATAAATGAAAAATGACACATCCAAAAGTGTGGCCAAATATATCCGAATACATAAAAATGAGTGCACAAAAGTACAAACCACGTATCGAAAAGTACACATACAAACCACATATCCAAAAGTACACATACAAACCACATATCCAAAAGTACACATTATTCCAAGTTCACAAGTGCAATACATATAAACGAGTCCGCGGGTGGCTCACGGCAACTGGGATCCCGGCGATGCTCCGGCTGGGGCTGCCCCGACGTGCGACCCCGGCGATGCTCCGGCTGGGGATGCCCCGACGTGCTTCCCAGCGACCCTCCGACATGGTTCGACGACGCCCCCGAGAGCCGCTGAATAAAAAGAAATTGCACGTGAGTAACAAGATAAAAATCCAAGTTGTAAAGAAAAGTTGAAAATTTCGGCAAGCACCTCCCCTACATGGGGAGGTTTCCAAAACGCTGCAAGAAGGTCGACACGAAGGCCGACAAACACATTGCCGCACGAAGGCCGACAAATCAACAACTCCGGCACGAAGGCCGACAAATCAACACATCGAGGCACGAAGGCCGACACTAGGTTTGACACTAAGCATTAGCACAAAAAGTAAAACAATTGTGCTTATACTCACCGGGGTGACCGGGGTGGACTCTCGACGAGGTGGTGGAGGTGGTCGTGGTGGTGCAAGCGATTGGCTGGGATCCGCAAACCTTGCCGCCGCCCAAGTTGTTGCACGAACGCGAGCAAACCTTGCATCGTCTCCCGCTCGGCCTCCCGCTCGGCCCGCTCAGCCTCCCGCTGGGCCCGCTCAGCCTCCCGCTCGGCAAGCAAGGCCTCCTGTCGCTGCTGAAGACGCTGCATCTCGGCCTGCAATATTTGACACCAATGTTCCAATAATGCAGAGCTAAGGAACGTAAAAGTCAAAGTCAAAGAACGACTAATGAAAGTGAGAATACTTACCTGGAGTGACATTATCGCTGTCGGCCGCTGGCTTATGGGCACACTAGAGCTCGTGCTCGCTGCTCGTAGGCGGTCGAGAGGAGGAGTAGAGGCCGTGTCGAGGATGCCGTCGCCAATGTAGAACCGTCCATGCTTCTTGCCTTGCCCAATCCTCATCACTAGCTCAAGATCAAGGTGTTCCTCGGACCTCGGGTCGTAGTCTGGCCCGTGGACTAACCTTAATGCCTCCGTGTACGAACTAAGACGGGTGTGGACGCTGGAGTTTGTGTGCGCCTCTGGGCCCGCGTCGGTGTTGTACTCGATGTTGGACTTTGTCGGGCCCATGTGGGCGAGAGCATACGCCTCGAGTTGGCTAATTGGCCGGCCACCGTGTGCCGCCTCCTACAAAAAAGCCAACATGTGGTTAGGAATCAATTAGAATTGAACGCGGCTATATTAGACAAGTGGTGGCGACTTACATATGTCTTTTTGTATTTGCCGAGGCCGGCGCCGCTCCGGTGGTGAGGTGCACCCGGCATCGGCATACGGTGGTCTTTTTTCTCTTGGTGCATCTTCCCGCGTCCGCGTCCAACCATTTCTCCACAATAGCAGCCCAACAATCGCAAAAGGTTGCGCACCGACTCGGAATCACCTACAAGCCATCGAAGATCAAATTGGCATAGGTAATAATCTAAAAAGAGATCAATAGGAGATGTTTTGTATTTACCAGGAGGTACTGCTCCCTTGTCAGAATCTCTGTCTCACTTCTTGCCTGCTTTCTGTTGATTCTTCTGTTGTTACAGTAGGTGGCGTTGTAGTCAATGTGCGTCTGCAGGTGGACATCATAATACAAGTCTGAGACACATCTTTACAGGAAGTGTAAGCCACCTGATACGCCCTTTCCTCCTGTCCTGGCTGGCATCTGAAGAAGTCCTGCATAAAGACACGAGGTATCCATTATTTTATTTGAACAATGAAAGCAATGAAATGAGGGCCGTAGAGCGAGAAAGGCTTACCCATAACTCCGAAATCACCTGATCCGCTAAGTTTCTGTACGGTTCATCTGCGGGGAAGAGAGCGTACTGGTCAAACGAGGGTAACTCTCCCTCCACATCCTCCCTCGACTTGTACACCGGTGCCGGGGAAGTGTTCCCCGCACGAAGTCCCAAGATCCCATTGACATTGCGAGCCTCCACCGCCTCCTTAACAAGTATCCGGTTCTCGCACAAGTGGTTAACAATAGTTATTATTAGTTCTTATTCGATTTTTCTATATATCAAATGAAGAACATATGAAGTTACTTAATTACCTATCCCCCCGGGGTGCAATCGGTGGGCGGCGGTCACCGTGAATCGGTCGCTTCGGGAGCCGGGCCGGGACCTCGCTTATATGGTATCGAGGCCGTAGAGGAAGTCGAACCCCCGCCCCCCTCGGACGCGTGCGGATCCGCCTCCTCAGACGCGTGTGGGCCCCCCTCGTCGTACATCTGCGGAGGGACGTCCTCGCCCCTAGAAGAGCGAGAGGAGCCAAGGTCGTCTCCGGCTGTGCCCCTAGCCCTCCTCTGCCTCCGTGAGGGTTCCGGCTCCCCGCCGTCGGCTCCGGCTCCGGCTCCGCTCCCGCTGTCTCGAGTAAGTCGAGCGACACCTCCTAGTGGGCCCCATCACCCGCAATTAAAACAAATAAACCAGGTATTAGTCTTGGTAAACGAGAAGTAATTAGCAAGGAAGCAAAACAAAAAAATGTATTTACAAGTATTAAAACGAGAAGTATCACATGTTTTTCTAATATTTACAAGTATTAAAACGAGAAGTATTACATGTATTTCTAATATTCTTCATGATCGTGATTATTTCGACGATAGGTCTCGTCATCACTATCAAGAGCCTCCAAATCGTCAACGACCTCATCCTCATCGCCGTCATTGTCTAGTTGTAGTCCATCAAGCATTTTCAAGTCTCTCGGATCATGCACCTCATCCGCAGCCTTCCTCGTCAACAATCCATTCCTCGTCTACTTCCATTTCAATATCTTCCGTTAAGTCTATCTCAAGCATCCCCGGTAGCCCCTCGTCTTGTTGATAAAACTCCTCGTTATCCGTGGGTGGGTTCACGTTGTAATCGTCATCGTTTGGGCGAGCACATTTACCATGTGGTGACACCTTGTGCACAATATACCAACCCCGGAGACGTGGGTCGGTTTTGCAAGCATATGGACAATAATAAACTTGTCCGGCTTGCCGAGCCACAATATAGACATCCTCACCTAGATAGAAGGAATCCCGTCTAATTTCAACTATCCCAAATTTAGGAGACCTTTTCGATACTCCGGATCAAACCACTTGCATTTGAATATGACCGGCTTAGGTGCATTTTCACCATGGAATTCGAGCTCGTATATTTCTTCAACTATGCCATAATAGTCCTCGGGCTCCTCATGCTCCTCAACTACTAATAGGTAAGGATAGGTCCTATAGCATATACACATAATGTAGTATATACACATAGTGTACATCCAAATCACGGTTATCCATTCTCTAGCATATACACATAATGTAGTAACATAACCATCAATCGCATCCGCATGGCGTGCCTATTGTATAATAGGTAAGGATAGGTCCTAATCCCACCCGCGGATGCGTAGATGAGGTTATTTCCATGCTCTACTCGATCCGAGACGAAATTTCGGAAGCACCTCCCCGTCGCTCTCCCGATACACGTCCCGGAAGGGAGAGTGTGTATCCGGAGAACAACGAGGAGGTGGTGCCGAAACTCCATCTCGCATCCGAGCAGAGCATGGAAACTAACACATCTACGCATCCGTGGGCCGTCCAAAAAATGTGGACAATCCGAAACAGATACGCTCATAAAGATATACAAAGATTCGCATATCTCCAATCGTATCTCGTTTCGGACGGGGAGACGCCTAACCGGGCTACACCGATCGACGTATGACAATGGTAAGGAAAGAGCTCAATTATACCTAGGGTGGCGGTGGAGACAAGCCGAGGTGCTCCGGTTCCCTCCGACAGTCCTGCTCCGCAAAACAAAAAAACAAGACTATAAGTACAAAATTTCGGCAGAACCTCCATATGAGGCACGAAGTCCATGCATCCACAATTCGGGCACGAAGGCCACGCATCCACAATTCCCGCACGAAGGCCACACATCCACAATGAGACAACCTTGAACTGTTCCATCCCTATCTCCTCCATTAACATAACCTCTTGCTAATGCACGGATATTATATATAACAAAATCTCAATGCCATCCGTGCCCGGCTTTTTTTAAGAATTTGTTTGCTAATGCACGAGATATTATATATAACAAAGATGTTTGCTAACGGATAGGTCGGGGCACGAGGTAGCCCCGGTAGTTGTTGATTAGGCTCGCTACTCCGGCTTTTTTTTTAAGAATTTGCTCGTCGCCCGGCTTGAGCGACCCTAGCTAACAACCGTTTTCGAGCTTGAAACCGGCGACCTAATCGTAGTTGTAACCACACATCTCAATGCCATCGAACCGAAAAAAAAAACCGCACTCGCATAGTACGGGGCCGGGCGGGGCGTCGAGGAGGGGCCGGGCGGGGCGGCCGGATCCGGCGCCCGGCCGCGCCGGAGTGGCCGGGGCGGGGGCGGGCGCGCGCGCGCGCGCCGCGCGGCGGGGCGGGCGCGCCACGCCGGCGGTGGGCCGGGGGCCGGGCGTCGAGGAGGGGCCGGGGGCGGGCGGCCCGGATCCGCGGCCCGGCCGCGCCGAGTGGCCGGGGCGGGGGCGGGGCGGGCGCGCGCGCGCGCCGGGCGGGCGGCCAAAGGCGGGCGCGCCGGCGGCGGGCGGTGGCGGGGGAAGGGCCGGCGGGGGGGGGGCGGGGCGCGCGGCGGGGAGGAGTGGGCGGCGGCGGCGGGCGCGGGGGCCGCGGCGGGGGCGCGGGGGTCGGGGGGGGGGGGGGGGGGCGCCGACGCGGGGCGTTTGGCCTTTTTTTCGTTTTTTTTTTCGTGGGGGCGCGGGGCCGGCTATAGGGAGGGAAAAAGCGGCGGGTTTTTTTTCCAAAAACTCTTCCCCGAGAGCTCCCACGAACAACACTCGGGGAAACTTCTCTTCCCGAGTGCCACAAACATGGCACTCGGGGAAATATTTATTTTTTGTTTTTTTCACCAATTTTTTTGTGAGCCCTTCCCACATTATTTAAAACTCCTTGCCCAAATTTGGCTTACTTTTGAATTTGTTTGTTATATTTCGTTAGTTTTTTCTTTTTCTTGAATTTTTTGGAAAAGCTCAAATTTAAACTACATGTACATGAAATCATATAATTCAGCGATTCAAAAAATGATATTGATAATATTTGGTGTATATTGAGGCCTTATCCACCAACTCACATGAAATATCGGGCATCTTGTTGTCGTGACATGACTAACAACATGCGGAAAAAGTGTTTCTAATTTACAAAAAATCCGGACGAAGTCCGAAAATCACGAAACTTGTCGGGAAGTTGTGTTATCACATGTATAGGTTGTGTGCAAGACTAGAGAAGATTTTGAGCAAGTCTCGCGATGTTTGATGCCTACAACTCACACATCTCACGGTGTGTTATCACATGGATCACGTGTGGAGATGTCCGGGTTTCGAGCATCACACATCGCAACTTGCTCGAAATCTTCTCAACCGTTGCACACAACCTCTACATGTGATAACACGGTGTCCCGACAAGTTACGTGTTTTCCGTAATTCGAAACACTTTTCCCGCATGTTGTTAGTCATGTCACGACAACAAGATGCTCGATATTTCATGTGAGTGGTTGGATAAGGCCTCAATATACACCAAATATCATGAATATCATTTTTTGAATCACCAAATTATATGATTTCATGTACCTGTAGTTCAAGTTTGAAGTGTGCCTAAAAATTCAAGAAAAAGGAAAAACTAACGAAATATAACAAAAAAATTCAAAAGTAAGTCAAATTTGGGCAAGGAGTTTTAAATAATGTTTGAAGGCCTCACAAAAAAAATTGGGGCAAAAAAAACAAAAAAAAAACAAAATTATTTCCCCGAGTGCCGTGACAAGGCACTCGGGGAAGAGGTCGCATTCCCCGAGTCTAGGACTTGGCACTCGGGGAAATATTTATTTTTTTTTGTTTTTTTTGCACCAATTTTTTTGTGATGTCTTCCCACATTATTTAAAACTCTTAGCCCAAATTTGGCTTACTTTTGAATTTGTTTGTTATATTTCGTTAGTTTTTTCTTTTTCTTGAATTTTTTGGAAAAGCTCAAATTTAAACTACATGTACATGAAATCATATAATTTAGCGATTCAAAAAATGATATTGATAATATTTGGTGTATATTGAGGCCTTATCCACCAACTCACATGAAATATCGGGCGTCTTGTTGTCGTGACATGACTAATCGTTGACGCGAAAAGTGCACTCAACGCCAAACACACAAGAAGCCGAACAAAGTCAGGCTTCACACGCGCAAAGAGCGAAAGACGTGCCGATCAATTTTTCCCGAAAATTAACAAAAGACAAAGCGGTTAGATACCAAAGCTTGGAACTTGCCGGTGGTACCGCACGCTTCCATATTTACGGCTAAGAAGCCAAATGAGGTGACACATAGCTATATAAAGCTATCTGCCAATGAACTACAACCATTCGGGAAACCGCAAAAGGGAAAAAGTAATATTGCCGAATGGATGACGTAAGCATGACAGCGATCGGTCTTTATTTGAACAAGGATACACATGCCCAAGGCCATGACCGATCCCCATGAAGATTAGCATTAAATGAATGAATAAAGTAAAGCATGAACATGATCATGTATTAAACAAGAATGCATAGATCCAAAGCACTAGTCTACCGCATGTCTAGTTACTTTAAAACCCGTCGGGTACGATATCAAACAAATCTATCCACCGCATGATACAACTTGCATGAAAAACCGTACCACTTTCCACAAATAGATCTATCCACCGCATGATACAATCTAAACATGGAAAGCTAAAAGCATACATCGTTTAAAGCATAGATAAAGCACGTGTTCTACTCGTGAAGAAACATAACCGGATACGGCTGAACAGCCGATTCGGGGTCCATGAAGAAGGAACAAACATTACCAAGTGAATAAATCTATCAGATTGATTTGGGAATCTAATCCACCGGATGACTAGCTCCAAAGCAACCCAAAAACCTGCATCTACCGCATGATACCCGGCTCTTTCAAGACTTATACGAACATTAGCAAGTTTGAACCCGCAACACGTAACAACCTAGATCGATTCGGTTTCGGCTATCGGAAAGCACAAGATCCACGTGTTAAAACATGAAATCTACTCGAACAAGGATCATAAAAAAGGTAGAGCCGATCCAAACCCATATAGATTGGGCAAAGGTGTGTTACATGAATTAAAACATAAAGTAAAACTCAAGATAACACGGGGTAACTTAATGAATCTATCAGATCTTGCCAAAATCCAATAGAGCCGATAACTAGCTTCAAGCTAGATCTTAGCCTACCGCATGACTCATGATCTAACAAGAAACCCTCTTGAACCAAGCTTGAATCTACCGCATGACACGAAGCATGGTAACAAGACTACTTGCATCAGATCTAAATCCACCGCATGATACTAGACATGATACAAGGTTGCCGGTACTCACGGAGGTCGACGGATCGATAAGCCCTCTCGAAGAACTCGACGACACGACAAGGGACTCTAGGGTTTGGCGTAAGGCCGGTGTGTATTGAAGAATGATTGTGTACATTACATACATTCAGGGATCATATTTATATCCCGTCGAGTACAACTTCGAATGGATTCGTTGCCTAACTTATCTCTAAGCTCGATCGCCTATCCATCCATTCGTCTCCCCTGATTGAGCCACGTCACCGTCCAATCCCGCAAAATCAGCTCTACTGTTCCTTTGCCGAACCGGAGCAGATAGCCGACCGCAGATCTCTTTGCCGAATATCTCTGAAAATATCATTCCTTCCACCAGACGGACTCTTTATCGAACCGGACCCATAAGTCAGACTCCTTACCAAATTTTGGTGTTAACACTAACAACATGCGGAAAAAGTGTTTCTAATTTACAAAAAATCCGGACGAAGTCCGAAAATCACGAAACTTGTCGGGAAGTTGTGTTATCACATGTATAGGTTGTGTGCAAGACTAGAGAAGATTTTGAGCAAGTCCGCGACGTTTAATGCCTACAACTCACACATCTCCCGGTGTGTTATCACATGGATCACATGTGGAGAGATGTCCGGGTTTCGGGCATCACACATCGCTACTTGCTCGAAATCTTCTCAACCGTTGCACACAACCTCAACATGTGATAACACGGTGTCCCGACAAGTTACGTGTTTTTCAGACTTCGTCCGGATTTTCTCGTAATTCGAAACACTTTTCCCGTATGTTGTTAGTCATGTCACGACAACAAGATGCTCGATATTTCATGTGAGTTGTTGGATAAGGCCTCAATATACACCAAATATCATGAATATCATTTTTTTGAATCACCAAATTATATGATTTCATGTACCTGTAGTTCAAGTTTGAAGTGTCCCTAAAAATTCACGAAAAAGGACAAACTAATGAAATATAACAAAAAAATTCAAAAGTAAGTCAAATTTGGGCAAGGAGTTTTAAATAATGTTTGAAGGCCTCAAAAAAAATTGGGGCAAAAAAACAAAAAAAACAAAAATATTTCCCCGAGTGTCGGTGACAAGGCACTCGGGGAAGAGGCTCTTCCCCGAGTGCGGGGACACGGCACTCGGGGAAGAGGTCGCCTTCCCCGAGTGCCGGGACATGGCACTCGGGGAAGAGGGCTTTCAATTTTTTTTTAAACGGCTCCGTTTAGTGTCGCGGTCAAGTGCACCTTTTCTTTTTCGTGTGCCGTCTTCCCCGAGTGCCGGTCTTCCCCGAGTGCCATGGCCATTTAGGCACTCGGGGAAGGCCATCTTCCCCGAGTGTTGTTCTTCCCCGAGTGCAACACTCGGGGAAGATTGCCTTCCCCGGTGCCCGATTTTTGGCTCTCGGGGAAGTTCCAGCACTCGGGGAATTGATTCTCCGTAGTGACGGGAACCTAGTCGTTTCGTGATGGCCGTTGCCTAGCCGTTTGGTTTGTCGAGAGTTGTCTGTTGACTCTCGGCAAACGGAACTGTTTGCCGAGAGCTGTTCGTTGACTCACTGTAAACAATTTGTTTGTCGTGAGTAAAATCCCTACTCATGGCAAATATTCAACAAAAAAAGTAAAATGTATGACCGACCCTTCAACTTGGGAGCAGGTGTCATCTGGGTCTTTGAACTCTTAAAATGCACATTTAGATCCCTAAACTTGATAATCGGTTCACGTGACGTCCCAATCATCTTTGTCTACATTAATTTGCTCACGTGGCATGTTGACTGGACATTGACATGGAATTATGTGGTTTTCATTATATGTGGGACCCACATGTCATATCTATCTACCTCACCCCTCTCTCGCATGCAAGTGATGTGCACGACTAGGGATGGCAATGGGTTCAAACCCGTTGGGTTTTGCCATCCCAAACTCATACCCGTGAATATAAATTATGCCCGTGAATAAACCCACAACCCGCGATGGGTCTAGAATTTGACCCAAACCCATGCCCAGCGGGTTTGCGGGCATTAGCGGGTCGCCCGTGCCCATTAACAGTATAAGCAACCAGCCATAAATAATACGATCATTGGCACAAATAGAAGCATCAAATAGTACTAAGGCCACCAAATTAAAAGGTTCAGCTCATGGTGAGAAACATCAAAGGTTGCCGACGGGGGGTGTGGGGATTGGATTTGGGATCCAAGGTTTAGGGTTTGGGACACATCAACTATTTATATGATGTTAAATGGGCCAGGCTTTGAAAGAAATTTTGGGGTAATATATGGGCTGGTGGGCTGCTATTGTATATTGGAGCGGGTTTAAAAAACCCATGGGTTTGCGGGCATGGGTACCCTAATCCCAAACCCATGCCCACAAACCCGCTAGGTCTAACATTTAACCCATTGATAGACCCATGGGTCTAGAAACTGACCCATGCCGATGCCCTAATGAAGCAAAAACCCATGGGTTTGCGGGTTGCGGGCACCCATTGACATCCCTATGCACGACGATGGAGGAGGCGTGTCGCGCCCAGGCCACTCTGGGTATGATCGGCCAACGACCCTGACTTCGTTTACGCCTCACCAGGGCTGCAATGGCGGGGAATCAGGCCAGCTCGACACTGCTAGGTAAGCCAAGGGTCCATTACCTCGGCCCAACTTCTCCTTCCTGGCCATCACCTGGCCTTATATTGCGTGGACCCACGACAATGTTTGTTTTCTCTTTTGTCGAGCGCCAATGCACGGCGAAGCATTTCCCATCACTGTCAGCTCCAGCCGTCTATCTTATGAAGTCTCGTATCATCGCCGTTCACGGTTATGGTGACAACCATCATCTGTACTTACTCCCTCCTGGTTGGCAAAAGAAGTCGTTTAAGACAGCGACATGGTCTTCAAAGTACAACTTTGACTTGTTACTTTTTAAAAATTAACATATGTATACTTTTATGAGAGTATTTTGCAAGACAAATATATTCATGTATTTTTTTACATTTCCAAACTCAACGACTTAATAGTTATTAATGATTTATATGCCCAATGTTTGACTCAAAACTTATCTAAAACGACTTCATTCACTAAACCGGAGTAGCATGGTAACTGTAATTAGATATA
The DNA here is from genome assembly GCA_947561735.1 of Cenchrus americanus. Lineage (NCBI taxonomy): Eukaryota > Viridiplantae > Streptophyta > Magnoliopsida > Poales > Poaceae > Cenchrus > Cenchrus americanus. The sequence goes on along the minus strand of OX387242.1, from coordinate 35,812,732 downwards.
AAATTATTATGATGGCATGATATGGTTCTAAACTATTGACTATTGAGCATGCTGTCATATGAAAAAATTGGATTCACTTTTCACAAATCTTTATACTGCAGGTGGAAGATCAACGAATTATTGTTTGTCTTGTGAACTTCCCGCAGTCCTGCACTGTCTGGCCACCATGGCCGCCTACTCTCTCAAGTGCAAAAGGATCAAATACAAAACATGACACAAACACTTTCTAAAAAAATACACAAACAGATCACCTAGCTGGGCCGATCCGTGGACGTTCGTGGGCCTAGTAACCAGCCGTCCACCACCACAACGACACCACCGCAGCGGACATTAAGTATTGGGCCGATGTGAGGGGTCTAAGTCATTGGCTCATATAATTGTTTAGCCTGACAGCGCTCAATTAATCTATGTCTGACTAAGGTGTGTTTGGTTGGGCTGTGGCTTTTGCCAAAACTGCTGAGGTGTGAAAAAGAGCATTTGTGGGGAAAGCGGAAGACTGTTTGGTAGAGCGGCTGTGGCTTTTGAAACAAATGTTGAATGGACCCACATGTCATCCATATGCACATTTCACATTATATCACTTCTTTCCCTGACGAGTGGACCCCACTCATCAGCTTCTTCTTCCTCCTATGCTCCCTATGTGTGCACAAAGGGGAGGGAGGAGGGGCCGCTGGGGAGGGGCGCCTGCTAGGAGAGCCAGGGAGGGACGCAGGCAGGGCTGCTCCTGCACGCCGCCGCCCTCTGCAGCAAGAGCTCGCCCCCCACGCACGCCGGCGGAGTTCGCCATCCACAACACCGTGGGGGAGATGCCGGAGCCAGCAGGAGTAGGGGCATCGGGGCACCCACTGGGGACGGGCGGGAGTGCCGGGAGCCACGCCAAGGAGGGGTGGAGCCGCCTCACCGCATCGGTGAGGGCCGCGCCGTGCCGCGCCACCTCGTCGCGTTGCGCTGGATCCGTCGTGGGCCGCCGGCGAGCTGCGCGACCTGTAGAAGAGAAGGGTGCACTGCTGGGATTAGGTCGCCTAGGCGTAGCGGTTTGGGTTGGGAACTCGCCTGGATGCATCCGGCGATGATGGAGGGGAGCTCCTTCTGGTGGCCGGCCATAGGGGTCCGAATCTCCATAGGGAAGGAACGTCGGGATCTCGCCGTCAGGATAGGGCTCCACTAGGATCTCATCGTCGGGCTGGCCAGGAGGAGGTCCGGTGACGATGGCACTCTGAGGCGGCGGAGTGGGGCGCCGACGAGGGAGGATGAGGGGAGCGGCGCCGAGAATGGTCGGGGGAAAGAAAAAAAAACGAATCGTTATGTTTGTAACCGGTGGCATGTGGGTAATTTTTGGGATCAAAAGCGGTGAAAGCGGGTCCTCTCCCTACTTTTGGAAATGAACTATGTAAAAGCTGCTTTTGACTTTGGCTTTGCCTCGCGGCTAGCCCCTTTAGTTGCGCTTTTGGCTTTTGGCAAAAGCAAAACCAACTAAAGGCCTAACCAAAGGCACCCTAAAGATAACTTAGCAAAATGAAATTGACAAGGCAGTAAACAATGTTTTTTTCACAACAAACATAATTATATTAAATATCATAGCAGCCAATTTATAAAGAGGTGTGACAACCCGCCCAGGAAAATACCGTACTATCGCCTAAGACCGATCCACTTGGTCATTAAGCAATAATAAAGTATCATCCTGTCGTTAGTTGCTGGGTTAACACCCGGTAAATCACTTGAATAGCAACAAGGATCGAATATATGCATTATCGAAGGCAAGTCCAGAGATACAACAACATTAATATCCAAATTGTACCCCGAAGGGTTTAATTATTACAAACCATAGTTTTTGCCATAACGAAATCGTTCAGAGTTTTGAAAACACAAGGGAATTAAACTAACGGGAAGCGGAAACACCACGGGAGGCCATCCATGATGCCTTCAGTCGTCGTCCTCCACCCACTCCAGCTCCCAGCCGGGCGGGATCTCTCCGGGCCACACATCACCGAAAGCATTACCTGGATCAACATATTATAGCAAGGCTGAGTATACTAATACTCGGGCAAGTCTTACCCGTCGTTGATAACTACTTCACCAATTCTAGACCATGAAAGGCTTTTTGGCTAATGGGTTGCTTTTACTAAAAAGTAACAAAGAGTATGTCCTTACTTTCAAGATTTTAGCACAAGTTCTAGTAGGTTTAATCTTTACTACATTAGCCAACTAGTACGGACAAAGTTGTACAATACAATTAATCAAGCATAGTATTCATCAACTTCCATCATTAGGAATCTCATGACTAGTGGAGTAAGCGATCTCGGATAACGGTGAGAGGCCGACAATCGATTGATTTTAAACCTTGCAAGGTAGATCCAAACACACGGTAGGCTGCCCACAAAGGAACAACTTTCCCGGGCCGTTTCCAAAAATCCTCGGGTTGGGATCGAATCTTACGAGTCTTTGGTGCGGGCTATCCGCATACCCCGCGAGATACCGGGAGTCACCATACACCACCGGTAGCTAGCCGTGAGAGCGAATCCCAAGAGTAGTAATAGTAGGATCCCTCGCCTCCTCATTAAGGTACTAGGCTTACCGGTCCCATTCCCGACATGAGCTTAGTACGTTCAAAAACTTAACCCACATAACCACCGGACCGGAGCCCGATCCTATGCTGTTACCACATGAGCAATCCATTTAAGGATAAATTGTGATTCCTGTCTAGGAACCTATTCTCGCGAGTGAGGTCATCACTCGACTTGTAACAGTCCTATAGCTTAGCAGCTATCAACCTATCATACTAGTAAGGACAAAGGTACCTAGGGATCATGCATCTAGGGTTTCATTCAACTCCTGAACTTAAATGCACAATCATCCATAGATAATTGAATAAAGAATTTAAAAGCTAGGTTAGATGCACCGGAGCTTGCCTTCGTCAGCTAGGTTAGCCTGGGCACCCTTGGTGTTGAGCACTTCCACATACTGCAGGCGAACCCTCGCTCCTCCTTCCTCGGTTTCGGGACAAGGGAGTAATCTCCGTCCGGAAGATCTACACGGAATGCAATGCAAGTTTAGGTGATGTGATAGTTTGTTGTCTTATCCAACTCTCGTTGGTCGTATTCACCGTAACAAGCATCTAGGTAATGTTTCTCTTTTAGGAAGGCTATTAGTTGTACATGGGGTATTCTTTTAGTTATATTTGAATAAAGGTTTCTATAGCACTTGTTATTTCATGTGAATGGGTAGCCCTTTTTCTTTCACAAGCAAAGGTATAAATAATATTTTTATTCATGAATTAATTTCTTATCGAAAGAATATTTAATTAGCTTTTAATTATATTAAATAATACCTTCAAAAAGGAAAAGAATTAAATAGGGCTTTCCTTTATTTAATTTCTCTTTAATATAAAAAGGTACTTTTAAGCTTTTATTAAGCAATTAAATTACCAAAAATTAAAGGAGTGTTTCTTAAGCATACTAGCACCTATCCTGGTCCATTGGGCCCACATGTAAGTGTTGGATGCTAAAAAATTAAATACTATTGAAAATAACAAAGGCTAGCTTAGTGATTCAATTTAAAGCATACCAAAAATAATTAAGCACCAAACTGTTCCCAACTTTCTCATGCATGCTCTCTGGTCCTAAACAAGTCTACCTAGAGACTCTACAGATCTTACTTCATAAATTTACAAAGGAAAACATGCACAAATTGAGGATAATTATTTCTGGTAAGCCAAAAATCATGATTAATTCACAAGATGTGTATTTTGGTATTACAAGACAGTGTGCACAAGTTGAGCTCAAAAACATAAATACATTTAGCAAGAAAAATCATCTAGGCGAGTTTACGCGATTTGGACAACAAGATCCACTTCATAACTTTGTGCAATTTTGGCACAGGAGCTAGTCATGTCCTAACACACAACATATCCAAAATTGGAATACAGGGGAGTTATGGATTTAAAGTTATGGCAGATCTAATTATTTCACATTTGTATTTTTTCTATTAAAAAATATTCAGAATCCAGCCATGTGCAAATAACAAAAGTGGTGGGATTTCTCTTCCTGAACCCAACAAAATTGGTTTGGTATTTTTTTGATTTTTCTACAAATTTCCAGGAATTTTCTAAGGTGTTGGACCGAACCGTAAGGAAACTTAGATAGGGATCTTCACAACCGGGCCCCGGATTTTTACACATAGCACCCTAAATACAAACCGACCCAAGCAATCGGGCCCTTGGCGCGGCCGGGCGCGCGGGCACGGCCAATGCCGGCGGCGGCGACCTGCCGGCCGGGCAAGCGGCCGGGCTCGACCACATGTTCACCTAGGAGCGGTAGGTGGCGGAGTGGAGGCGGAGAGGTGGCCGGCGACGAGGTTCGGCGGCGGCGGCGGCGGTGGCCGCGGCGGCACGGGGAACCGGCGAGGGGGGTGAAGTGTTGGGCAACAAGCGAACGCGTGAGCTTCACTAGAGCCTAGGGAAGCTAACGGGGCGGTTGGACGACGGCGAGCACGGGCGGCGAGCTCTAGCACCGGTGGCGGCGGCAATGGCGGCGGGCGGCTCGGGCCGGTGCGCGGAAGGGGCAAGGGCCTTTATACTCGGCTCGGCGCGTCCATGGGTGACGAGGGGGTGACGGCGAAGATGTCGCGCCGTGCTACGGCGCCGGGGGCTCGCGCGTACGGCGGCGGCGACGCCGCGGACGGACCGCCGGTCCGTGGCGCGCACGCGCGTACGGCGGCGCTCCGGCGCGGACTCGGCGCTCCTCGGGGCGGGGTGGCGCGTGGGGACGCGGGCGGCTCGGGCGGCGCAAGCCTTGGGCGGCTCGCGGCCTAGGGAGGCGCGGGCGCGGATGCGGGGGTCGGCGGCGCGCGGCGGCGGCGGGCGGCGCGCGACGCCGTGGAGGCTCGGGCGCTGCGGCCCCGGTTATTATACCGATGCGACTTTGAATTAGATTTGCTCTAAATTTTTGTATAGAAGTCGACCAAGTGATGAATACCAAAGTTGTAGATCTAGTTACACTTAACATTTTCTACAAAGGCTATATAGGGTTTTCCCGCACGTAATTGGAACTATGTGAATGCCAAAAGTGAATGCTAGCCTGTCTTGGCCAACGATAATCTCTCGCCTTGCAATGACTTTTTCAAGCTTTTCCACTCTAAATTTGAAATGCCAATCTACATGAAAGTTGTGTCCCTCATCAAGATGGACAACTTTCATAAAGGTAGAATTTTAAGTGTTTAGGTGAATTTTGGAGAACGCGACAAAAGTTCCGGCAGACACCTGTGGACACTAGGGTGGCAAGGGGTTTGACCAAACCTTTGACCATGGGTTGGCTCCACAAGTGTGTTTACTAGTCAAAAGGGGTCACTAGGGTGGGTTAGTGAGTTTTCGAGGTGAGGACCCGGAGTTGGCCATGGTTTGACCACCGTTGACTACTTTGACCGGCTATTCAAACTAATTAAAAACCCGGGGGCGTCACGACCTACCCCCCTTAAACGGAATCTCATCTCGAGATTCGATTTGATAAAGAAGAGATGGGGAGAAGAACTCACGGTGTCGAGATTGTAGGAAACCCGGATACTTAGTATTAAGATAGTCCTCCGTCTCCCATGTTGCTTCTTCCTCCGTGTGATGACTCCATTGGATCTTGTACATTCACATGGTCCGCCTTCGGGTCTTTCGCTCTTTTTGGTCTAGTACTTTCAATGGGTGCTCGATGAGCGAGAAGTCCGACTCAATCCAAGCATTAGCTTCGTGATGATTTCATTCTGCGGCACGGGCATTCCCTTCTTCAATTGGGTTACATGAAACACATTGTGAACCGCGGAAAACCGTTCGGCAATTGGATACGGTAAGCCACGCGTCCACATACTTCTATAACTTCATATGGTCCAATGTAGCGCGGGGCTAACTTTCCCTTGACTCCGAACCTTTGCACACCTCTGGTGGGGGACACCTTCAAGTACACGTAATCTCCCACTTCAAAGTGCCGAGGTGCGGTTCCCTTGTCATGGTAACTCTTTTGCCTCATCTGTGCCATTTTCAAATTTTCTCTTATCACTTGCACCCTTTCTTCGGCCTCTTTAACTAATTCTGGACCAAAGAGTGTTCTCTCTCCGGCTTCGACCAATTCGGTGGAGTGCGGCATCTACGTCCGTAAAGGGCATCGAACGGTGCCATTTTCAAGTTGGCTTGATAGCTATTGTTGTATGAGAATTCTCGCCAAGGATAGGCACTTGTCCCAACTCTTGTCAAAATGCAAGATGCTTGCTCTCAACATATATTCCAAAATCTGATTTATTCTTTACGTCCGGCCATCGGTCCGCGGATGATAACCGGAATCGTGGATTAACTTGGTTCCCAAACACTCATGCAATCGCTCCCAAAAATGAGCTACAAATTGAGTCCCTAGAGATTATAGTCTTTGGGATTCCATGCAAAAGAACTATGTGGTCCATGTACAACTCGCATATTGTTGTACGGAGTAAGTGGTGTGCACGGTGATGAAGTGAGTTGTCTTGGCGAGTCTCGTTTACGATTACCCAAATAGTCTTTCTTTCTAGCCGTTAGGGGTAAACCCACAATGAAATCCATACTAATATCGTCCCACTTCCACATAGGTATCGACAGGGGTTGGAGTACACCTGCCGATTTCAAATGACTTGCTTTCATTCGGTGGCAAGTATCACACTCGACTACATATTTGGCTATCTCCACTTTCATATTGGACCACCAGAAGTTCTGTTTCAGATCTTGGTACATCTTGGTACTACCGGGATGAATAGAGAACTTGGACCCGTGAGCTTCATCTAGAATGATTTTCTTCATTTCTGGGTCAACGGGGACCACTAAACGTTTCCCAAACCAGACCACATCCTGGTGATCCTTCTGGAAACAAGTATACTTGGGGTCTCCCTCTCGCTAGTTTCGCTTGATGGTCCGGATATCTTCATCATTGCGGCGGCGGTGACAATTCCGTCATAAAGATCGGACTCTGCCGTCAAGGCATAAAGGCTTCCGTGCGGTACCACCGCCAAGTTGAGCCTTCTCATTTCTTCACACAACGGCTCACTAGGCGGCTCCAACTCTAGGTGATTGCGGTGATCTTTGCGGCTAAGAGCATCGGCAACAACATTTGCTTTGCCGGGATGATAGTGCACTTCTAGATCATAGTCCTTAATCAATCGAAGCCATCTTCTCGCCTCATATTCAATTCGATCGGGTGAAGATGTATTTTACACTCTTGTGATCGGTAAAGATATTGCAACGATTACCCAAGAGTTTGGTAACCATACGCAATAGAATCTTAATTTCTAAATGACAAGCGAATTCGATTAAAGCACACATGCTTAAGCATTCGTTATTACACCGAGATGGAGACAAGGTCCATGGACATTACAACTTCCGAATTAAAACAACACGACATGACACGGTACAAGCGGTTACTCGGCACGAAACGTGCTAACAAGTCAACTACTCGAACATCTCAAAGATAACTCCAATAGGATCAACATCCTTCTCATATTTGTTGTCGGCAATCTAGTTGCCCAACGAAGCACCACCGTACGTCGGCGAAGGCGGGGGGAGTCGGCACGGTGGTCCCGCCTGGCTCGTCTAGTCAAGGCCGGACCGACCCCCGTTGCTCCTCCGGTGTGCCCGTACCGGCGCGCGGGGTTGTAAGGCCACTATAGCCCGCAAGGCCGCCACCGTACCTCGGCCTCCTCCACCGTTGCCGCATATCCGCAATGTTCGGGAGAAGTGTCAACCTCTCAATCTCATGTGCATCGGCTTTCTCCTCTAAGGTCCGGTTCTCTCGCCTCAAGATCTACAATCCTCTCGCAAGCGGTCACCTCTCTCTAGCTCTAACCGAAACCTCCTAGCACGCGACTCGTCATTTTCCCGCCGCACCCGAGTCGATGTGAAGTTCGACTGCCGATGTGCCGCCGATAGCTGCTCGCCAATGACGCCCGGATGCCTCCAAACGCTGCCCAATAATCGCTGCGGTATTATACCGCGGCCCCCGAAGTGTGAAAACCACGTTAAGACGGCGGGTCAATGTCCGAGTGACGTCCGTGGCTCGCTAGTGACAACAGCTCCCATAAGTGATCCATATGGTCCGGCCATGCGGGTCGTGAGGACTCACGGCGGGGAAACAAACCGAACGGAGAGAGAGAGCTACCACGGTAGGGTTGTGGTCGCGAAGTCCGTCAACACTGCGAGGGCGGCCGACTCAATGGCCTCGTGAGTAACAAATCCCCCGTAGATGAAACTCGGGTCGAACCGGTCGGCGTGGTCCGGTGTGGCGGAACAAGTAACTATCACTCGGCAACGAGGAACGCCGTAGCGCTCGAACTCGGACACCTCATACATCGGTGGAGTGGTGTATCTGCGCGGCGAGAGCCTCCCACGCAAGACGTGGAAAACCCTCCCCGGTGCAACCCGTTGGTATGGATCGTACCGTCGGCATCGAACTCGTGAAACACGGGGAAAGCCATCCGTACAAAAATGTAACTCATGTCGAACTCAAAGAGAACGGCATGTCAAATGGTGAAGTTCGGGCAAATTTGCGAACAAAACTTCATAACCAAAAATCCAGAACCCTCAAGATCTTTCCAAAGTTTCCGGTTCTACAAAAGTTCTTTAATACGCGTAATTAATTTTAAAGGTTGAGCTTGAGCAAGGAAACAAGGTGGACGATACAAGACCTAAATGTGCCTAGGAAAGTGTAAACCAACCCAAACGGAACTAGGATTGAGACTTGTTATTACAAGATTACCGGTTATGGAGCGACTGTTTTTAACAATTTGGCTTGATTAACCTAGCACAAGGTAAACTATCTTTTCAAAATTTTGGCAGCATGACAGGCTAGGTATGAGAGGTGCTCTAGCGAAATCTTCCTTAGAGAGCATATGTAATTTGGTTTTGGGTCCATTTTAGTTGTTTCGATTTTTAACATGCATGCAAGACGTCCTATCCGACCTCACATGGCAATCAAGCCAAAAATCGAAGTTAGTGCCGGTGGCAAGGCTTTTATTCGTCTCTCCCTATAATATCTAGTCGAGAGCTATACGATACTCGCTTAACAACTAACGAAGCACTATTATGTACTGCAGAAAAACGAACCTTTCGTGCCAGCACGTCACGAAAGCGTCCACATACATTACCGTTCACTATAGAAACGGTACCCCATGCGTTAAGCCGCCGCATGGACGGCGTCCAACCTCGGACACCCTCCGTTTGAATGGAGTGTATCCTTGCCTCGCATGAGCGACATGCGGAATGCACACGTATAAAACACATGGCGGCACACAACTCATAAACAGACGCGAAGATGGGATCCGTGGAATGGATCACTCCATCAACCCTCGCAATTCCCGTGATGCGGAACAGCACACGTATAAAACGCGTGGCTCATCTAGTTTGGTTGTGCAATAAAGTAAGTCCGACATAAAGTAATGTGCTGGAAGTTAGCAAAATAAACCATAAGTTAAGTAAGCCACACCGAAAGAACCCAAAATTCCCTCTAGGGCCTCTCGGTCTAGTTTATCCTTAGCGGACCAACGTATTTTGGAAAATCAGACAATCTTGGCATATTTTATTCAAAAACCAGTGATTAAGGTTTATTAATTAATCTCTGGTGCATATAAGCTCGATGCCAATCGTGACAACCCGCCCAGAAAATACCGTACTATCGCCTAAGACCGATCCACTTGGTCATTAGGCAATAATAAAGTATCATCCTGTCATTAGTTGCCGGGTTAACGCCCGGTAAATCACTTGAATAGCAACAAGGATCGAAATATATGCATTAAAACTCACTCGAAGGCGAGTCCAGAGATACAACAACATTAATATCCAAATTGTGCCCCGAAGGGTTTAATTATTACAAACCATAGTTTTTGCCATAACGAAATAGTTCAGAGTTTTGAAAACACAGCGGAATTAAACTAACGGCAGCGAAGACACCACGGGAGGCCGTCCATGATGCTTTCAATCGTCGTCCTCCACCCACTCCAGCTCCCAGCCGGGCGGGATCTCTCCGGGCCACACATCACCGAAAGCATTACCTGGATCAACATATTATAGCAAGGCCGAGTATACTAATACTCAGGCAAGTCTTGCTCGTCGGTGATAACTACTTCACCAATTCTAGACCATGAAAGGCTTTTTGGCTACTGGGTTGCTTTTGCTAAAAAGTAACAAAGAGTATGTCCTTACTTTCAAGATTTTAGCACAAGTTCTAGTAGGTTTAATCTTTACTACATTAGCCAACTAGTACATATAAAGTTGTACAATACAATTAATCAAGCATAGTATTCATCAACTTCCATCATTAGGGATCTCATGACTAGTGGAGTAAGCGATCTCGGATAACGGTGAGAGGCCGACAATCGATTGATTTAAACCTTGCAAGGTAGACCCAAACACACGGTAGGTCGCCCACAAAGGAACAACTTTCCCGAGCCGTTTCCAAAAATCCTCGGGTTGGGATCGAATCTTACGATCTTTGGTGCGAGCTATCCGCATACCCCGCGAGATACCGGAGTCACCATACACTATCGGTAGCTAGCCGTGAGAGCGAATCCCAAGATCGGTAATAGTAGGATCCCTCGCCGCCTCATTAATGTACTAGGCTTACCGGTCCCATTCCCGACATGTGCTTAGTACGTTCAAACACTTAACCCACATAACCACTGGACCGGAGCCCGATCCCATGCTCTTACCACATGAGAAATCCTTTAAGGATAAATTGTGATTCCTATCTAGGAACCTATTCTCGCGAGTGAGGTCATCACTCGACTTGTAACGGTCCTATAGCTTAGCAGCTACCGACCTATCATACTAGTAAGGACAAAGGTACCTATGGATCATGCATCTAGGGTTTCATTCAACTCCTGAACTTAAATGCACAATCATTCATAGATAATTGAATAAAGAATTTGAAAACTAGGTTAGATGCACCGGAGCTTGCCTTCGTCAGCTAGGTTAGCTTGGGCACCCTCGGTGTCGAGCACTTCCACGTCTTGCGGCGAACCCTCCGCTCCTCCTTCCTCGGTTTCGAGACAAGGGAGTAATCTCCGTCCGGAAGATCTACACGGAATGCAATGCAAGTTTAGGTGATGTGATAGTTTGTTGTCTTATCCAACTCTCGTTGGTCGTATTCACCGTAACAAGCATCTAGGTAATGTTTCTCTTTTAGGAAGGCTATTAGTTGTACATGGGGTATTCTTTTAGTTATATTTGAATAAAGGTTTCTATAGCACTTTTTATTTCATGTGAATGGGTAGCCCTTTTTCTTTCACAAGCAAAGGTATAAATAATATTTTTATTCATGAATTAATTTCTTATCGGCAAGGATATTTAATTAGCTTTTAATTATATTAAATAATACCTTCAAAAAGGAAAAGAATTAAATAGGGCTTTCCTTTATTTAATTTCTCTTTAATATAAAAAGGTACTTTTAAGCTTTTATTAAGCAATTAAATTACCAAAAATTAAAGGAGTGTTTCTTAAGCATACTAGCACCTATCCTGGTCCATTGGGCCCACATGTAAGTGTTGGATGCTAGAAAATTAAATACTATTGAAAATAACAAAGGCTAGCTTAGTGATTCAATTTAAAGCATACCAAAAATAAATAAGCACCAAACTAATCCCAACTTTCTCATGCATGCTCTCCGGTCCTAAACAAGTCTAAAGAACCAAGACATTCACCTAGAGACTCTACTGATCTTACTTCATAAATTTACAAAGGAAAACATGCACAAATTGAGGATAATTATTTCTGGTAAGCCAAAAATCATGATTAATTCACAAGATGTGTATTTTGGTATTACAAGACAGTGTGCACAAGTTGAGCTCAAAAACATAAATACATTTAGCAAGAAAAATCATCTAGGCAGTTTCTGCAGAATTGGACAACAATTTATTTAACAAGATCCACTTCATAACTTTGTGCAATTTCTGGCACAGGAGCTAGTCATGTCCTAACACACAACATATCCAAAATTGGAATACAGGGGAGTTATGGATTTAAAGTTATGGCAGATCTAATTATTTCACATTTGTATTTTTCCTGTCAAAAATAATTAGAATCCAACCATGTGCAAATAACAAAAGTGGTGGGATTTCTCTTCTTGAACTCAACAAAATTAGTTTGGTATTTTTCTGATTTTTCTACGAATTTCCGGGGAATTTTCTAAGGTGCTTGGACCGAACTCGTAAGGAAACTTAGATAGGGATCTTCACAACCGTGTCCCGGATTTTTACACGAGCACCCTAAATACAAACCGACCCAAGCAATCGGGCCCTTGGCCGGCCGGGCGGCGCGGGCACCGGCCAATGCCGGCGGCCGGCGGCGCGCCGGCCGGGCAAGCGGACGGGCTCGACCACATGCTCACCTAGGAGCGGTAGGTGGCCGGAGTGGAGGCGGAGAGGTGGCCGACGACGAGGTTCAACGGCGGCGGCGGCGGTGGCCGCGGCGGCTCGGGAAATCCGGCGAGGGGGTGAAGTGTTGGGCAACAAGCGAACGCGTGAGCTTCACTAGAGCCTAGGGAAGCTAACGAGTAGTTGGACGACGGCGAGCACGGGCGGCGAGCTCTAGCACCGGCGGCGGCGGCAATGGCGGCGGGCGGCTCGGGGCCGGGCGCGCGGAGGGGGCAAGGGCCTTTATACTCGGCTCGGCGCGTCCGTGGGTGACGAGGGGGTGACGGCGAAGATGCCGCGCCATGCTACGGCGCTCGGGGCTCGCGCATACGGCGGCGACGCCGCCGACGGACCGCCGGTCCGTGGCGCGCGCGCGTACGACGGTGCTCCGGCGCGGACCCGCGCTCCTCGGGGCGGGGAGGCGCGTGGGGACGCGGGCGGCTCGGGCGGTGCAAGCCTTGGGCGGCGCGCGGCCTAGGGAGGCGCGGGCGCGGATGCCGGGGGCCGGCGGCGGGTGGCGCGTGGGGCGCGCGACGCCTTGGCGGCCGGCGCTCCGGCCCTAGTTATTATATTGATGCCGACTTTGAATTAGATTTGCTCTAAATTTTTATATAGAAGTCGACCAAGTGATGAATACCAAAGTTGTAGATCTAGTTACACTTAACATTTTCTACAAAGGCTATATAGGGTTTTTTACGCACGGAATTGGAACTATGTGAATGCCAAAAGTGAATGCCACTGTCTTGGCCAACAAGTAATCTCTCGCCTTGCAATGACTTTTTCAAGCTTTTCCACTCTAAATTTGAAATGCCAATCTACATGAAAGTTGTGTCCCTCATCAAGATGTACAACTTTCATAAAGGTAGAATTTTAAGTGTTTAGGTGAATTTTGGAGAACGCGGCAAAAGTTTCGGACGACACCGTGGACACTAGGGTGGCAAGGGTTTTTACGGTACCTTTGACCATGGGTTGGCCCCACAAGTGTGTTTACTAGCAAAAGGGTTCACTAGGGTGGTTTAGTGAGTTTTTCGAGGTGAGGACCCAGGTTGACTGTGGTTTGACCACTGTTGACTACTTTGACCGGCTATTAAAGCTAATTAAAAACTCGGGCGTCACAAGAGGTCCTCCAAAGAAGACCAAATTACACGAAAGTCGTGGAAGTACAAATGTCCGGGAACCTTCCCTCTTAGCGCACGATCGTACGTCCGGTGCCGACCCATATGCCATGTCGTGTGTCCCATCTCGGGCCCACACGCGCCATGCGCCCTATGTCCGCACACCGACCTATACGCGCAACCGCGAGGGTCGACTCGATTCCATTTGTAACACCCCGCGCACCAAAGCCGCACCACCCGGCCCTTCCGTAGGGCCGAGCACACGTACACATATCACCCTACTTACACTTTCGTCCTCACTTTGTGTAAAAGGGTTAACCCGAGGGTGGTATGGCTGGTGGACAAAGGCTTATAAGTTGGCTCCACCCTTGCTCAACTAGCAATGTGGCACTAAACACACGCACCAGGCACTCATGGGCCACTCATGGGCCACTCATGGGCCATCCAAATTGGGCCGGGTGTGACATTCACCCCCCCGAAAGAATCCGACGTCCTCGTTGGTCCAACTCACCCGTCCAAGGCCGACCCATACGCCATGTCGTGTGCCCCATCTCGGTGCCCACATGTGCATGCATATGTCCGCACACCGACCCGAGCAAATGTCTAGGAACCTTCCCTCTTAGCGCACGACCGTACATCCAAGACCGACCTATATGCCATGTCATGTGTCCCATCTCGTGCCCACACACACCATGCGCCCTATGTCCACACACCGACCCGTACGCGCAACCACGAGGGTCGGCTCGATACCATTTGTAACACCCCGCCCACCAAAGCCGCACCGCCCGGCCCTTCCATAGGGGAGAGCATATGTACACATAGCACCCTCGCTTACACTTTCGTCCTTGTTTCGTGTAAAAGGGTTAACCCGAGGGTGGTATGGTCGGTGGACAAAGGCTTATAAGTTGGCTCCGCCCTTGCTCAACTAGCAATATGGCACTAAACTCGCGCACCTACGCTCATGGGCCACTCATGGGTCGTCGGTGTTTTAGACCGGCAACCTACTAAGGGGAGTACCCGAAGTAGATGAATGTGGCCTCGCCGAGACCGCAACTCGAAGGAAGAGACACGTGGCACACAATTTAGACAGGTTCGGGCCGCGAGGTGCGTAATACCCTACGTCCTGTATGCTGCGTAGCTCTGGATTGATTGGGTACGATTACAAGATGGTGTAATTGTACGCCGTGAGATGAGATTGGATGCTAGAGAGGGGTCCCTGCCTCGCCTTATATAGTCCGGGAGGCAGGGTTACAAGTCGGAGTAGGGAGAGAGTACTAGTCGAGTATGTCTAGGAGTCTTCCATACAGTGCGGGACATGTACAGCTTCCTAACCGAGTACTTCTCCTCCGCAGTCCTTGTGCTCCACGCCATCAGGTGCCATGTAGCGCAAGCCGGTAGTCCCGGGGGCCCACCGAGTAGTCGGTCCCGGTACCCACCGAGGTAGTGGGCCCGGGGAGGTCCATACGACAAGCCCCCGAGTACTTTGTAGTCGAGAAGGATAGCTTCAAGTAGTCTTGACGGCCTTAACGAGTAGTCCTCAAGCGTCCCCGAGTACTACAAGTCAAAAGTCCTCAAGAGTAGTCGAAGCATCCCGAGGCCGGAATGTACTCCACCGATGTCCGAGCAATCTTGAAGTCTTCTCGAGTAGTCCCAAGCGTCCTCGAGTGCGCCCTCGAAGGTCTTCAAAAATGCCCGTGTTGTCTTGAAGCCGAAGGCGATATGGAAGTGCGATTGCAAAATCGCACTCCATATGGAGTAGCCCCCGGCCTTAGGTTGAGTGGTAGGCTCGGGCCGAGGGTCCATCTCGAAGTCTTGGCAAGAATATCCCAAAAAATCGGGGAGAAAAACGGAAGGACACGTGGCACGGAGCCCCCGAGCCTTGAGTCGAGTACTTCCTCTCGAATTGAAGGGTCATCTTGTAGAATGTGTCCCGAGATGCTCCCGAGCCTTGTCGCTTCTCGGTAGTCGTGTAGAAGTAGCCGAGCCCCCGAGGTGAGGCGCTTCGACTAGGAGAATACGAAGTGTCACGCGCGGCCGCCGAGTCGGCCCGAGCGCGGACTTATCCATCCGGCCGTTGGATGGCCGTTTTGGCTTATAAATAGAAGTCAAAACCCTTAGGGTTTTTTACCCATCGCACCGTAGCCATTTCGAATAGATCTTGGCCAGAATCGCCGCCGCACACGCCGCCGCCGCCGTAGATCCGAGTGCGCCCGCCGCAGAGAGCCACCGCGGTAGCCCCCGAGCGAATGCGCGTGAAGACGCCGTGCACCTGAAGGATGAAGCCGTCACCGTCCAAGACCGCGAAGGCCGCCGGGGGGAAGAAGAGGAGCCGCGACGAAGCCGCCGGACCGCGCGGCGAGAGCAGCCGCCGCCGATGTCTCCACCGCGGCCGGATCCAAACCGCGAGTGGAAAAAGTCGAAGGCGAAGACCGAGGACTTGTTGGCCCTCCTCAACAGTGGATTCATCCGCGAGAAGGAGGTGGACATGTGCAGAGCCACCGCCGGGGATCCGTACCCGATGGAGAAGAGCGAAGACGAGATCTCGATGTTCGCGCGCTTCGCGGAGCGTGGACTCGCGCTTCCGGCGAGCGACTTCTTCAAAGGCCTCATGGGGTACTACGACATCGAGTACCTCAACCTCAACCCCAACGGTATTTTCCACACCGCCATCTTTGTCCACTTCTGTGAAGTGTTTCTGGGCATCAAGCCCCATTGGATCTTGTTCCGAAGTTCTTCCGGTGAAGCCGCGGCCCGAGCGCCAGGCAACCCGCGAGTAGTCGATGGAGCGGGAATCCAGATGCGGGAGGACGCCGCCGAGCAGTACCTCTCATACAAGCTCATCGACTCCAACCAGATCGGAAGGCGAAATGGTTCTACATCACGAACCACCACCCAGGGTTGCCGAAGCTGAGCGGGAAGCAGCCCAAACATCGCCCGTGGTGGAACACGGAGCCCACGATGCAGGAGGGGATCCAGCTCCCCGAGCTGTTGGCGCGGATCAAGGCGCTGAGAGAAGCCGGGCTGAGGGCCGAGCACGTGGCCTTCAGCTTCATGAAGCGCAGGGTGCAGCCACTGATGGCTCGCGACACCCTAGGATTCGAGTACACCGGCGACGACGACACGTCGCGGATGCCAGGAGACGAAGTCGATGACGACGACATTGTCGATAGGCTGACGCGCATCTTCAAGGACATGCCACCGTACACGGCGTGCCCGTCCCGAGTACTCCGCCGCGCGCCCACCAAAGGAGGTAAGTAGCCATATCCCCCCCGTCGAGTACCCATTCCGTGTGAGTAGTCGTGCCGACGAGTTGTGTCTTGCGGGATGACTTGAAGAAGTTCGTCTCCGAGCCGCCGCCGCCTCCTCGGGTAGTCGAGATTCCTGGAGGAAGGGAAGACCGGGGGCCAAGGAGCGACGGGAGGTCGGCGAAGGGGACGACGCCGTAGTCGTGGAAGACACGTCCGACGAGGACGACGACGAGGAGATGTCGCGGGGACCGCTTCCAGCTGCAGTCGAGGTTCAGCCGTCCTGACCTACCTCATGTGCCCCTCGTGCAGGATCCGTCGGCTAGCCTGGAGGCTAGTCTAGTTGCGCCGCCATGGAAGCCGCGCAACCCCGCCCGCAAGCGGGTGACGAAGAAGTTGAAGGTCTCTGAGACCACGCCCCAAGAGGTAAGACGTCTTGAGTAGTGTAGTCGAGTACTTGTCTCTCGAGTTCACTTGCTGATGACCGAGCTTCCTCGCTTGCGGGAGGTTCCGCCTACGGAGCCCGTCGATCGGGCGACGAAGGCGACCGGGACACGGTGGGGGAATCCGGCCGGGAGTCGTAGCCCGGCCCCCCCAAGCGTCGAAGAGCTCCCGGCGCGGATGGAGCGCCGCACGCGCGCTCCTCAAGGGAGCATGGAGCCCGCAGCCGCCGCCGCGGAACAAGTGGTGGCCACCGGAGTGCGAGGAGAGCGCCGCACCCGGGCCGTTGTTGCCGCAGAAGGAGGCAGCCGCGAGGGGCGCAAGAGGAGGCGCCCGCCGAGGCCGGGATCGGTGGACATCACCGGCATCCTTGGCGCCCCGACCGTGACGATAGTCCGGTCAAGCTTGTAAGTCTTTGGATCTTCCCGAGTAGTACTTGGTGTAGTAGTCGAGCTTGATTGACAACCAATTTGTGTACTTGCGCAGAAATCACCGGATCCGTCCGGGGAGGGGGATGAACCCTCTATAGCGGTGGCGGAGGAAGAAGCCACACCGCCCGCCGAGGAGTCCACTACCGCCTCGCGGGGGAGCCCGAAGCGGCGGCTAGCGAGGCTACGTTGCCCGAGGCCGGCCGTGGTCAAAGGTAAGTACTCTACCGAGGCTATAGTGCTCCCTAAAGAGTAGTCGTAGTCGCCGATGCACTTGTCTTGTTCTTGACGAGCGCCGAGGCCGAAGGGGAGCGACATCCCGGCGGCGGTGCCCATGCGAGAGGTTGACACCACAAGTGCGGAGGCCGCCGGGAGGAGCCCCCGAGCATATGGAAGTAGCCACCGAGGAGGCCGCCGTGGCGACCGGAGGAGAGGAGGCCATCGCACCGCTAGAGCCTCGCTCGGAGGTGGTTGTCCGCTCCCGGAGATCCAAGATGCGGATCCCATCCGCCCGCACCGATGATCGAAGACGCCACGAGTAGTCATGGCGGGGGTGGAGTTGCCGGCGAGACGACTTGGTCGACCCGCAACGGTGGCCGAGCAAGTGGAGGCGGTCCGCCAGCCGGGGCGGTGGTTGAAGGTGAGTAGTCGTAACTCCCGAGTAGTCAATCCGTAAGCGTTGAGTACTCATTTGACATATGTTGTCCGTGCGGGACGTCGTGGAAAGGTCCCGCGAGAAGTCTAGCATGCCGCAAGGCTTTGGCGACGCGGTGCTTCGGGGCCGAAGCGCCGGAGGAGCAACTCTTGAAGTCACGGAAGCACGCGGCCGCCATGCGGTCCAAGCTTGACAACGCCTTCGCCAAGTATCACAACGACATCCGGGAGATGCGGGCAAATAGCGACAACTTGGTGCGGAAGAACAAGTCACTTCGCAACAAGAACAAAGGTACACCGTTTGTCTTTGTTGAGTAGTTGTTGGATGTCGAGAGGTAGTCTAACCCGCCGCGCCTTGTTGTTTTGCGAGCTTGAGACCCGGGTTGAGCGAGTTGAAGGCTTCGAGACGGACATGAAGAACATCTTCTACGGGAGCAGGAGACCCGCCAAGTACTCGATCTAGACTATAAGGAGCTTGCCTTCGAGTGCGACAAGCACATGGAGCTTCGTATTGCTTCCGATCGTGACCTCGTCAACCGCTACAAATTGTTGCGGGAAGGCCGAACGAGGATCGCGAGGTGTTGCGGGCCCACCGAAGGAGCTTGAAGAAGCCGCACTCCCCATTGCAAGACTCTTGGTGCCTCATCCTGGCGGCCCCAAGATAGCACCGCTCGTGGATCGACTAAAGGAAGCCCCCAGCCGGCTGGCGGCATACGTGAAGCATCTGGCGAAGTCGATCCCGAACCAGGTGTTGGCCTTCATGAAGTCCTACTTCCCGAAGGCGCCCGTGGATGTAGTCGCTGGCGGGGGTAGCCGCCAAGCGTACGGTACGAGCAAGATGCGGAGCTGCTTGGAGCGAGATGGCGCCCATTGCGGAGCAAGTCGCCGAAAAGCTTAACCTCCGGTAGTCCCGTAATAGTTAGCTCATAGCGGTATGTGTATAAAAACATTTGTAATGTAATTGTTCAAGTATTAATGAAGAAAAGTTCCATCAATGAGTACTCGTACTCACGATCTTAGAGTGCGGAGTCCCATCGTGGAGTTGGCGCGAGTGGTCGTACTCGGCGGTAATCCCGTTGAGGGAAGTAGACAATAAAGAAGTTGATAAACGATCAAACTTTATTAGCGAAGGAGTACACCGGGATGGCCGGGGTCGTAGTTACGAGTAGTCGCCGGACCCGGAGGCCGCTTACAGCTAAGTGGTGCTAGGGCGAGTAGCCGCTTACAGCAGTAGATCCGTAAGTAGCCGTGTAGGCTGGATCTTGGAGTACATGGTCTCTCAGTAGACCGCTGCTAGAGTCCTTTGTCGCTCGTCGCAGCCCAGGATCCGTAGGTAGCCGCGCGGGCTGGATCCTGGAGAGGAGTAGTCCGGAGACTAGTGCCTGGACCCGGAGGCCGCTTACAGCGAAGGAGTAGTCCGGAGACTGGAGCCGGGACCCGGAGGTCGCTTACGGCGAAAGGGTCTTGATGTACTCGTGTAGACTTGAACCCCGGAGTAGTCGTGTAGACTAGGCGTAGAATCGACGGAGCCGGTCGACGTTCCACGAGTTGTTGACATCTTCGCCTTCAAGTGTACGGAGGCGGTAAGAGCCCGGCCGGTCACCTTTGCGACCGTGAAGGGACCTTCCCGGGGGGAGCCGAGCTTGTGCGGTTCTTCCGTGTTCGGGATACGATGGAGGACAAGATCACCAACGTTAAAGGAGCATTCCTTGACGTTGCGATCATGGTAGCGTCGGATACCCTCCGGTACCTTGTCGATTGGACAAGGGAAGCGCGGCGAGCTTCTTCGAGGCTATCGATGTCAACTCGTCTCATCGTCTTCGGAGACGCCTTCGTCGTAGTGCTCCACCGCCGGTGAGTTCCATATGACATCGGCGGGGAGGATTGCTTCGGAGCCGTAGGCCGGGAAGTAAGGGGATTGCCCCGTTGGCTTGGAAGGCCGAGTACGTAGGCCCCGAGTGCGTTGGGTAGTTCCTTGATCCACTTGCCTCCTTTAGAGTTAGCGGCGTCGTGTAGCCGCTTCTTGAGAGCGTCGAGCACCATCCCGTTGGCGCGCTCGACTTGACCGTTGGCCCGAGGATGGGCAACGGCGAGACATATCGGACGTCGATCCCGCCGTTCTCGCGGTACTCCTAGAACTCGGTGGTTGTTGAAGTTGGAGCCCAAGTCCGTGATGATGCGGTGGGGTAGTCCGTAGCGATGTACCGGTTCATCCGGAAGTCGAGTACTCGTCGGCCTTGGGGCATGTGACCGGCTTGACCTCGATCCACTTGGAGAACTTGCCGATGGCCACCGGTACTCGTTGAATCCACCCGGCGCGGTTGGCGGTGACCCAATCATGTCGAGCCCCCGGCGGGCGAAGGTCCGGGTTAGCGGTATGGTGACTAGCTTGTAGGCTGGGACGTGTAGCGCTTGGCGAAGTATTGACATCCTTGGCACCTTCTCGACGAGTTCTTCGGCGTCGCCCGCAGCCGTGGGACAAGAGAAAGCTCGCCGGAAGGCCTTGCCGACCGGCGTGCGGGAAGACACGTGGTTGCCGCGACGCCCTTGTGGATCTCCTCCAAGATGTCCTTGCCTTCTTGTCCGGGGACGCACTTCATGAGTACCCTAGAATAGATGCGCCCCATTTGTAAAGCTTGTCTCCGACGAGGATGTAGGACTTGGCGCGGCGGGTGAGTCGCTCGGCCAAGTTCTTGTCCGAGGGAACCTTCGCTCGCCGAGGTAGTCGATGAAGGGTTGCCTCCAGTCCACGTCGATCATCATGACCTCCTGTCCGGCCGATGGATGCTGCGGGGTAGTGGTCGGTGGCGCCGGCTCGGGATGGATGGCGCGTGAAGCTCGTGAACGATGACACCCGCCGGTACTTGAGCGCGGTGGATCCAAGCTTCGATAGGACGTCCGCCGCAACGTTGTTGTCACGGACGATGTGGTGGAACTCGAGACCGTAGAACTTGTTCTCGAGTTTGCGGACTTATAGGCAATAGGCGTCCATGTTCTCCTTGTTGCGGTCCCGGGACTTGTTGACTTGGTTGATGACCACCGCGGAGTCGCCGTAGACTAGCGACCGCTTGATGCCCGGTGAAGCCGTGAGGCGGAGCCCGTGCGGGAGAGAGCTTCGTACTCGGCTTCATTGTTTGAGACCTTCCGGAAGATCGCAGGACGTACTTGAGTTGTTCGCCCGTTGGAGAGATCGGGAGTACCCCGGCACCTACGCCCTCGAGGTTGAGTGAGCCGTCAAAGTACATCACCCAATGCTCGGTCGCACGGTTGGGGTAGGCGCACTGGTTCTCCCGCCACTCCGCCATGAAGTCGACTAGCGCCGCGACTTGATGGCCGTGCATGGCTTGAAGTCGATGGCGAGGGCGCCGAGTTCGACCGCCCATTTGGAGATTCTTCCGGTAGCATCTTGGTTCGCGGGGATGTCACCGAGCGGGTAGTCGGTGACGACGGAGATCGAGTACTCCCCGGAAGTAGTGTCGTAGCTTCCGCGAGGTGATGAGTACCGCGTACGGGAGCTTCGCACGGGCCGATAGCGTGCCTTGGACTCGACGGGACCTCGCTAATGAAGTAGACCGGGCGGCCGGACCGGGTAGGCGTGGCCGTCTTCCCGCCGCTCAACGATGATGGCGATGCGACCACGTGAGTAGTCGCGGCGAGGTAGAGCAAGAGGCGCTCGCCTTTGCGAGGAGCCGTGACGACCGGTGGCTTCGATAAGAAGTCCTTGAGCCGGGCAAGGGCTTGATCCGCCTCCGGAGTCCACACGAACTTCTCTTGGTGCTTGAGTAGTTTGAAGAAGGGGGAGCCCCCGGTCTCCAAGCTTCAAGATGAATCTGTTCATGGCCGCCATGCACCGGTCGGCTTACGGACGTCTTTGATGCACGTGGGAGCTTTCATGCTTTGGTGATGGCGGAGATCTTCTCGGGGGTTGGCTTCGATGCCGCGTTGGGCGATGATGAAGCCGAGTAGTTTGCCCGAAGGTACGCCGAAGACTCACTTGTTCGGGTTGAGCTTCCGGCGGTACTCGCGCGAGGATGCGAAAGTCTCTTCAAGGTCGTCGATGAGGGTGCGGAGTTTACGGTCTTGACGACCACGTCATCCACGTAGGCTTCGACGTTCTTGTTGAGTTGCTTCTTGAAGCAGGCCTGGATAGCTCGTTGATAGGTAGCGCCGGCGTTCTTCAACCCGAAGGACATGGTCGTGTAGCAGTACGCACCAAACGGGGTGATGAACACGGTCTTCTCCTGGTCTTCTTCCTTGATCGCGATCCGGTGGTACCGGAGTAGCGATCGAGGAAGCGAGAGCGAGTCGCGGCCCCCGCCGTGGAATCGATGACTTGATCAATCCGCGGCAACCCGAAGGGGTCCTTGGGGGCGATGCTAGTTGAGGTCGGTGTAGTCGACGCACATCCTCCACTCGTTCGAGTTCTTCTTGCGGACGAGGACAGGGGTTGGCGAGCCACTCATGATGGAAAACTTCTCTGATGAAGCCGGCCGCAAGTAGTTTGGCGAGTTCCTTCTTGATGGCATCCCGTCTGTCGTCGGCAAAACGTCGGAGGTGTTGTCGCTTGGGGTGGCCTTAGGATCGACGTTGAGGCAGTGCTCAATCAACTCCCTGGGCACTCCTGGCATGTCCGCTGGCTTCCACGCGAAGATGTCGCGGTTAGCCCGGAGGAAGTTGATGAGCGCGTCTTCCTATTTGGGGTCAAGGCCGGCCCCGATGGTGGTGGTCTTGCTAGCATTGCCTGTCTCGAGGTCGATCGTCTTGACCTGAACCTCTTCAGCTGGTTGAGGCTTGTTAAAGTTGTCAGACTTCTCCGGGATGTCGAGTTCACTTGTAGCAAGTTTCTTCGACGCGGCGTAGACCTCCATCATAGCGTTGGGTACTTGATTTGTAGAGGCAATCTCCACGGCTTCTGTATCGCAGTCTTGGGTGATCCTCAAGTCCCCTTGGAGAGAGAGTACACCCGCTGGGCTTGGCATCTTGAGTACCAAGTAGGTGTAGTGGGGCACCGCCATGAACTTGGCAATGGCCGGTCTGCCGAGGATGGCATGGTAGGAAGTCTCGAATTCCGCGAGCTCGAACTTGATGTACTCGGTACGGTAGTTGTCCCGAGATTCCCCGAAGGTAGCGCGGGACCACTGAGCCCAGTGGGATAGCCGCGTTACCAGGGACGATGCCATAGAAGGGCGTGTTGCTCTTGGTGAGCATGTGGGTGATGTCGAGCTTCATCTTTTTCAAGGTCTTGGTGAAAAGGACGTTGAGCCCGCTTCCACCGTCGATGAGGACCTTGTTGAGTTTGGAGCCCGCAACCACTGGCTTCAGGACGAGAGGAAACCGTCCTGGTTCGGAGAAGCTGGTCCATTGATCTGCGCGGGAGAAGGTAATGGGTACCTCCGACCACCTGAGAGGGGTCGGAACCTCTGGTTCAATGCTCATGACTTCTCGACGGGTAGCCTTTTGCTCCCGCCTGCTGGGTAGTCCGCCGAAGAGGACATTGACAGTCTTGTCGTGTTCCTGGAAGTCGTTGTTGTCTCCGTCGTTCTTCTTCTTGCCTTTCTTGTCGTGAGGATGCGGTGGCTCTGGAGTACCCTTGAGTGCATGCCTGAGTTGGTAGCATTGCTCGGTGGTGTGGTTGCCATTCAGATGCCACGGGCACTTTTCCTTCCGCAAGTCTTTGAAGCCGCCGGAGTTCTTCTTCGAGTTCTCCTTCGCAGGGCGCTGGATAGCCGCGACGGTGTTGTCTGGCTTGCGCTTGCGGTTGGGACCCGAGTAGTAGTTGTTGTTGCGACCGCCTTGGTTCCCGTTGTTCCCGTTGTCGCCGCCCGTGTTCTGCTTGTTCTTGCCACGGATGGCGTTGTATTTGGCGTTGGCCATGTCTTCTTCATCCGCCCAGGACGTAATCATGTCCTTGAGGTGGGGGATGGACTTAGGGCGGCGACGACCGAAGTCTTCAAAGGTGCGGTGGTGGTAGAGGCCGTCTTGGAAGAGGTCGATGACCTCCTTGTCGGTGACGTCGACTACGGTAGCGCGCTTGTCGAAGAAGCGGCGCATGTACTTGCGGAGGGTCTCGCCTTGTTCCTGCTTGACCATGGCCAGGTCCATGCGAGTACCCGATCGGCCCATGGCACCCGCGAAGTTGCCGGTGAATCGCTCCTTCGGACCGGTTCCACTTGTCGATCGAGTGCTTGTCCGGCGACTCGAGCCATGTGAGTGGAGCTTGGTCCGTGCGAGAAGGGGAAGTAGAGGCACTTGGTGTCGTTGTTGTCGCCGGGCGTTCTCGATGGAGAGGGCGTAGCACCCGAACCACCGAATGGGGTCCTGCTTCGCGTCGTACTTGGTGATCCCCAAAGGCTTGAACTTGTCGAGGAGGAGCAAGTTGCGAAGTCGAGGTGAGAAGGCGGGGAAGCCGTCGTTGTCGCCTCGCGGTGGTTGACTTCTTCGCCGCGGCTCCTCAATCTTCGGCGGGTGTCGTAGCCACCCCGTGAGGCACCGGAGGCGTGGCTGTTCGCGTGGTCTCGACCGCCGCGGTTGCCGCCGCCGCCGGCCCTCCTGTTGGCTCCATGGTTGGAGCTCCCGTCGTTGCTGCCGCCGCCGTCAGGATCACGACCACCGCCGTCGTGGGCGCGGTGAGGGACAACCTCGCGGTTGTTGTTGCCACCCTGTGGGGGTCCGCCGACGTTTGAGCGAGTACGGTTGGGCTGGGCTGGGAGCTCAGCTCGAGTACGGTTAGGACCGGGGTTGGCGTTGCGACTTGTAGCTTCGTTGTTGCGGTTCCGGCGGGAGGAGGCCGGGTTGACCCTGTTGTCGACCCGCATGAAGTAAGCGTCTTCGGCGAGTTTGGCGATGACTTCTCCGGCACGAATTCCCCCGAGCTCGGCGTGCGATCGGCGTGATCGACATGAGGCATCGCTCGGGGGTAGTGTGCGGTCGCTTTCGACCGCCTCGAGAGCTTCGCAAGGTTGCGGATGGGGAGGTTGTCTCTGAGCCGTCGGCACCGTTCGTTGCGCTTCCTGTTACGCTCACGTCGAGCGTCCCTGTTGGCGGGCGTCTCGTCCGCGGGTGCGTCGGCGGACAGCTCGTCTGCGGAGATGTCTTCGAGGTACTTGTCCCGAGCCGTCCCTGAAGGTCCTGGTGTGTCGCGGCGGCCATGAAGACTTGGCGATCGGGGGTGCCAAGGCCGGACTCGCAGGCCGCCACCTCAGTTGGGGTGTTCGAGTCGGCTCGGGCAAGGGGTGTTCCCTCCTGGAACGGGAGCGAAGCGGGCTTGCGGTCCGGCCGGTAGACGAATCTCTCGGCCGGTGTGGACGTTATAACCGGCCCCGGAGGCCGGCCACGATAAGGGGTGCTCGTAGAGTTGTCCTCGGGCTCGGGATCCTGCGGGTCCGACCCGAAGTCGAACTCGTTTGCGGAATCCGAGTAGAACCCGGAGAGGGTTTGGAGTCCGAAGCGTGGTCGGGGGCGGTGTCAGAGTCCGAGTTGTACTCGGGTACGGGCTCCTTGCCGGCCGGCGCGAAGGAGGAGCCTCCTTGGGGGCCCCGCCGAGGATGCTGGGGCCACGCGTAGAGCGCTCACGGGGTGGTGGGAGCACGTGCGATGGGCCGAGTAGCCGGCTCGCATGTGATAGCCCATGGAGACGTCGAGTTCGAGTTGGAAGCGGACTCGAGCTCGAAGTCAGCGTGATGGTCGAAGAGCGAAATTTCGCCGAACTTGCCGGCGAGCTCGCCCGTGACAACCTTTCGGAAGCGTCACGAAGCCGGTCTTCGGGTTGGGCGGCACGGTGAGGCGGCGGTGGAAGGACCCCGCGCCGTCAGCAGTGCAGACCCAAGCGCCGAAGATGAAGGTGTCGCCGCGGTTGAAGGCGACGGTTGGCTTGAAGTAGACAGGAGCCGTCGAGTTCGCCATGTGATCTCGGGCGAGAGCCCCCCTACGGCGCGCCGGTGTCGGTGTTTTAGACCGGCAACCTACTAAGGGGAGTACCCGAAGTAGATGAATGTGGCCTCGCCGAGATCGGTAACTCGAAGGAAGAGACACGTGGCACACAATTTAGACAGGTTCGGGCCGCGAGGTGCGTAATACCCTACGTCCTGTATGCTGCGTAGCTCTGGATTGATTGGGTACGATTACAAGATGGTGTAATTGTACGCCGTGAGATGAGATTGGATGCTAGAGAGGGGTCCCTGCCTCGCCTTATATAGTCCGGGAGGCAGGGTTACAAGTCGGAGTAGGGAGAGAGTACTAGTCGAGTATGTCTAGGAGTCTTCCATACCGAGTACTTCTCCTCCGAGTCCTTGTGTTCGATGCCATCGGGTGTCGTGTAGCGCAAGCCGGGTAGTCCCGGGGGCCCACCGAGTAGTCGGTCCGGTACCCACCGAGGTAGTGGGCCCGGGGAGGTCCATACGACATGGGCCATCCAAATTAGGCCGGGTGTGACACGAAGGAGCCTCTCGGTGGGGTGTCGTAGAGGCGTCGGGGACGCATACACCCGGTGGAGGTCGCGCACGGTGCCTCGATTGAGAGCAGGCCGGTGAAGCCGTTGTTGGAGCAGTACACCGACGACCGATGGATGTGGTTGTAGTCGTTGTTAGTGATTGGTGAATCGGCTTGTACCAGGATCCCGGGGGCGGTGGCGATGTTGAACCCGCACCAGGAGGTGAGCCATCTTGTTGAAGAAGTAAGCTCCAGGGCTCGTGACTGCTATGGAGGGGAAGCAGGGGCAGGGACGACAAAGATTTTGGCCGAGAGTAAGAGACAGGGAGATAGCATCCCAGAGACCCGATCCACCAAAGGTAAGATTTGATCTACCGAAGATGCTATCGAAACGACCTCCACAACAGCCTGATCTAGGGCGGCGATGAAGGAGCACCAGCAGCAGAGGGTGGAAGGAAGAGGAGGAGGAGCTGCTTGAGAAGGTGGTGACGGGGATTTTATTTTACCTTAGTGGCGATGACGACGACGACGGTGAGGTAGCCGGAGAAAACTCTGGAGATGACTAGGACCATGGCGGGCCACAGAAGGGCAAAAGACATAAAGGTACTGATGAAAAACTAGAAACTACTACTAGCTACTTAGAGGTGACGAGCCCCACTCCCGACGCGCAGCGAGATCGCCGGAGGCGAACGAGAGGGGGCCGGAGAAGAGGAGGCTGAGAGGAGTTGGGACTTCACTTCCTTCCGAAGGAAGCGATAAGCTTCCAAAAGCTTCTAACTTTAGCTAGCTAGATAAGACAATTAAGCATCTATTTTTTTATTGTCGTTCTACACGGCCAGTGTGTTCCGTCATATATGTGTCCTCAGGCCTCTCTCAGCATTGTAGTATGTCTCTTATGTGTGGTACTTGGCTACGGGGATTTAGGATGGAACTGAAATCGTTATTTCTACTAGGAGCGACAACTACTTGCTGGTCGTTATGGTCATGCAAAAATAGTATAATTTATACAATAAATTTAATTCTTCCCCTTTATAGGTTATCTTCTCGATTATACATTAGCTTCGTACATGGGCCATTCTACAAATGCTAGCTTTACAGAATTTGGTTACTGCGGCATCTCAACAATTGACGCAAGTAGTCAAGGATTTTTTTACCTAGGTCCTACTGTGCTTTTGGTTCATCTTATTTTCTTTATATGTTGTGGGTGATGAGGGGATAAACTAGAGGTGATTAGCTTAGCCCCTAATCCCTCCATTTAACAAGACTAAAGAAGCCCACAACGAGAGAGGCCGAGCATCAACACCAAGAAGGCTGGCCCAAGTCCTCACGCGAGCAGGACAACCGGGGGCCACCATCACCACGTCAGAGTATGACGCTGACTGATGCCCTATCTCCGACCAAAGTACCCACCTCGCACGACTTAAAGAACCATCCCAACCTAACAGGCATCCTGACAGAAGACTCTGCCTCCCACAACCAAAGGCATCGCCCCCTCGACCAAACGTAGGGCGCACCAAGTGGCACCGCGACGTGGAAAGAGCGGCTATGCGCCGCCTGTGAGCATGCCAAGGTTGCATGAAGGGCGGATCCCAGTTGTTAGGTAATGATGAGATTGCCCCCATGGCGGGAGCTGTAAAAAACATCTCGTCACTTAGGAGCACTACAGTGACCAGGGACAGGTGAATCCTTCGCGGGTAAGCTATCGGATGACGTGTCCCGACCAAGTAGCCACTTGGAGTAAGGTTGAGGGCTCATACAGAGAGCCCTCGACCTATCAAGCACACCGAATTAGTAAGTTGAGCCGGTTGCCTCGAGGTGAGGGCTCGCCGCCTACGCCGCCCTAGACGAGGGCTACCGCGGCTAGCCAACGTACGACTCCAATCCAAGACGAAGGCATGTGTCGCGACACTGTTCCGACACTGTAGTGGGATATGTTTTTACCTTCTTACCCTTTGTACACCTGCTCCCCTTAAACTATTGAAAGATAAAAGGAGAAGCAGGGACCCTTAATAGGGGCGAACAAAACAAGCGCAACAACAACAAAGAACAACACCACACACGTAGTCGAGCACCACATACTCAAACATCACCGAGACTTGGGATCAGATCTCTCTCCCGACCTAGACTTGTATCCCCTACTACGAGCCACTTGGGCATAAAGAACACTTCCTCATACTGGGCTTAGGGACCCCCTGGGGTGCCTGAACCAGTATGTATCCTTGTCTATTATGCCACCGTCCAGATCTGACGCACGAACGTACAAAAAATTACTTGTCGGCGGTATCAAACCCTGAAAGTGTGCATCCTATTATGTAGAAGCCGGGAGTATCATCTTAATGTAATGACCTTAAAAATTAATAAGGCTTCTTTTATCGGAAAAAATGACTGGCAACCTAGCGTCTTGCGTGCTGCTGCACACCTCATTCGTCCGTATTTTCCAGTTGCCAACAAGAAGCTAGCAACAACATGTACCAAATCAAGTAATGAACACATTAAATTAAAATCTAGCTATGAATATACCATACAAAACTTAATAAGAACGCTCCCACTCTCACCGATTGTCTCTACTCACGCCTATCCACGTCATCCAGTGACATCACCCTCACCCTCCCCTAGCCCCATCCTTCTCCACCTGTGGGTCGCAACGCCCTTTCTTCTCCACCCAACGCCGCCCCCTCGCATCCTCGCGGCGCCTCAAAAACCGCCGCCACCACCTCGCCTCCCACGTCCGCCCCATCACATCCCCACCACCAACCCCTCGCCCACCTCATAAAGGTTCCCCAAGCTGATGCCTTCCCTCCACACATCGCCTCAAGCTACCGGCGGTGCTCCTCCTCCGCCTCCCATCGAGCCGGTGGCAACTGACGACGCCCCTCCTCCACCTCTCCTCGATTCTACGGTGAAAATCGAGCCAGCGGCGCACCTACTCCACCTCCTCTGCACGCCAGCTTCGTCTTCCCCTTCTCGATATCTGCATGCCTAGAAGATTTGTAGGTAATGCAACATCGCCTTCTGAGCTCGAGGCCGCCGCAGGAGAGGATGAGGCAGGCTCCACGACGACCCCGCGCACCCAAGGGGAGAAGAGGCCACTCAACGACGAGCTCCAGAGTAGAAGGGGAGCCACCTACGCGCGCCTAGATCCAGCAGCTGCGAGTGCAGAGATGGCGACGAGCTGCAGCGCCACCCGCCGGTGGTGGGAGGCATGGCTTGATTTGACGATCTGGGGCTCAAATCATAACAGAGGCGGAGGGGAAGGGTCTACAGGTGGAGAAGGCCGGTCGCGGCCCGCAGGGGAGGGGCGGGGCAGCTCCCTTGCCTCTGGCTGCATCTGCTCCGCGCCGCTGGAAATCCCGCGCTCTGCCGAATGGAGCTCCACCGGCCACAGAGGGCTGGCCGCCGCTGCTCACCTCGTGCTGGCGGAGCTCGAGGGACCGCCCTCCACTGCGACCTTGCGCCACCGGACGGGGTCCGCTGCCCTGCGCGCTGCCTCCACCATGGCCCGCGGGGAAGTAGGGAGGCGATGGAGGGTGGGAGGTCCGCCCGGTTGCTATGCCGGATCCCGCCGCCGCGAGCTCGAGGAGCCCGGTCTTGCTTGACCTGCGCGCTGCGCAGATGTTGAGATGGAGATGGCACCACCTTCTAGCCGAAGACGCACTTGTGGGGGAGAACTAGATGATGTGCTGCACCAGGATGGAGTAAACGATATGAGGAAGGAATTCGCTGGGCAAGACCGAGGAAGAAGACGACCAGCGAATGGATAAACCACACAACCCGGTTTTCCCAAAACGGCTTGCGGCCGCATATGCTATCCTTCGGTGGATATTGCGTCAAGATCCGTGCGGGTCAACGTAGCTGGCGTGCGCTCTCGTTTCCGGAATCCTGCCTGCGCGGCGAAGTACCAATCCCTACCCTAACCACGCGTTGCTTTTCAATCCCTTGTCCCGCCGTCGGCAAGCTACAACGCCACCTTCCTTTTCCTCTCTGTCTCCGTCCGCCCGCCATTGACGATTTCTTCGTCTTCCTATCGCACTCCCACGCAATCGAGGCATTGACGAGCTTCGCTCATGCGCCATCCACTTGTAGTCCTGTCAATATCCCTGTAGCCCTAATCCTGCATTGACAAGCCGATCTACAAAGTTCCTCCGATGAATCGACCATAAGCTCGTCCGACTTCATGCGCCGCCGTATTCTACCGCTATTCGTCTCCATTGACACAAGGTGCTGGGGACGAACGTCCGGTCCGAGACAAGCCGACGGCGGCGGCTGCGGAGCACACGTACCACAACAACGACCGTCTAAGCGGGAGCACCAGCCTGGTCGAACAACAAAAGATTTGTATAATGGTGACCAAGGTGCAAACCATAGATCCCTTGTTTCTGTTTTGTTTTTAAATTAAAGTTTATAACTCTCAAATACCAATCTAAACGACGTACTCCTGGAAGACTTTTTATTTTTCTTTTCCGTAGTAGATTGAACTTTTAAAATTTCTTACCATTCCATTTCGCTTTGCGTCGCTCTTGCGACGGGGAAGTTTTGATAGGCGCAAGCCGTAGTAATTCGTTGTTCGGATAGGTTTGTGCTTCTTTTGCTTTGAACCGGCCGATTCACAAATTGTAAAGCTTGTTATGTCCGGATTTATTTTAGGTTATGTATAAGTAGGTAAAGAACATGCAATTAATTATTTTAACATGCATTTATTTCTTGCAATTTCAGATTTTGTACTGAAAAAAGATTTATTACTATGAATCTGTTTACAGCAACACCTGTAATATTGTTTATTAGCTGAGCTTTCAAAAATTTTTTTACCAACAAATATTGTCCCCCCCAGCACATTTAGAACTGTGAATTTTCTGACTTTTTATATTATACCACCTGTGTACAAATACAAGAGAAATGTAGAAATACTTAATTGATTTCCAAGATATGAATGAGTGCTATGTTTCTTTACTCACGTTTTCTCGCTTGCTGAAACAATATCAGCAGATCCATGAAGCTGTCTGAAGTTGTTGGCTACGATGTGAAATGATGATCAGTTTAAGGACACTAGACAATTGAGGGGAAACCAATATAAGAGGTTCTTAAATGGGTACTTATTTCAGTTGAAGTAATTAGGTACACATTTCTTGCTTACTTGAGACATAGTAGCCTAGTATATGGCCCAACATCTTATCTATTGCCACCAATATTGTTCGCTTTGATCATCAGATTTTTCCAATATGCTCATGCATATTATGAATAATATTAATATCTAACATGTATATGTCAAAAGATTATGTATATATATATATATCAGCTCGCAGAATATCCAGTTATTAACTTACACTTCAATCATATTAATAACCGAAGACATTTTATCACATTACCTATTCATAGCATAATACTTCAAGACTCTCTCTATATATATGTGATGTTGTTTGCTAATTGCTATGATGGTCATCTTGCTTGATCTGAAATGATGACTAGAAGACACTAGCCAAACGCGGTGCAACCAACATAAGATGTTCTTAATGGGGTACTTATTTCAGTTGAAGGAATTAGTGACACATATCTTAATTGAAACATAGTAGCCTAGCCTACGTCCAAGGAAACTTTTGCCATCAATATCGTAGCCTAGCCTAGTATCATTGAGCTTACGGGATTAATACCAAGACTAGATTGAAAGGTCAATATTGTTAAGAGAAATGCATTGTCGCTGAAGGATTGGGTAACCCGGAGGGTGATTCAAGGAGCCGGAGACGATAAAGCCTCGCTGCAACCTAGAAGATGGCGGAAGCGGTGTCCGCATCACCACGGCCGGAGCAAAACGGCATGATACGGATGCGGCCGCGGCGGAGAGGAAGGCACTTGTCTCGGTAATGGATGGCGACGAGGGCCGGGTTTCGCGCCAAGAATGAAGAGCGGCGGCGGAGCTCGCGGCGGTGTTGGAGGCGGCGGCGTTGGAAGACGAGCGCAGCGGCGGCGTTGGGCGACGAGCGAAGCGGAGGCGGAGGGAGCGAGGGAGAGGCACAAGAATAGGCGGTCGAGAGGAAAGGCCGGAATGGCACACATGAGAATGGGAAAAGAAGCACCGCGCGGCACGGGCGGGAATGGGACACGGGTATTGACCGTGCGCGAATCACAAAGCATTTACGGACGGCCTGGACGGTGCATGCGGCCGCAAGCCGTTGCGAGACTGCATTTCTGGATAAACCACGGAGAGAGGAAAAGTAGGAGCGGTTGGAAATAAAGAGCAAGTGCCTTGCTGGTGGGGTTCATGCTCTTAATGGACCACCTGTCACCGAGTTAAATTGGTTTTAGTTGTCACAAACTCACGATTTGTTTTGACTAATAAATTAATCTGTTCCTTTTAATAAACATATATTTTTACTTTATTCAAATGTTTGTTTAAAAATCTACATTGGTTTCATATTTCTTTGTTCCAAACACCACGTCATGTAACTTTCATATGTTTTTGTTCCTCTGATTTCTCCCTCCACTCCTACTCCTTTCCTTTGTTTCGTATGAATCCTTTGTTTTTCATTCCTTCGTTCTTCGTTCCAAACAAGGTGTTTGTCATCATTCTCTGAATTGGTCCGCCATTGTATGCTTACCTATTGCATATTAAGCCATTCTGAATTTTTTTAGACTCATATTAATTGATTATGGCTGATCATTTTCTACCAAGCTATATCGCTCTTTATCGCCTTAACAGAACATTAGTTTCGTGATCCAAAAATGTCGTCAATCAGGTAACATCCTCTGTTAGTTCTAACTTTATTAGCAATGTCATTTGTAAAATAATGTTGTCTTGCAATCATCTTATTTTTTTTCTACTTTCAAAGTTCATCTTAAGTGTTAGTTATAAATGTCTCCGAAGAACGCGCGGGGTATCACCTAGTTAAAGAGACATTAGCGTGCTGACTGTTTTTAACGAGTGGCATTGCTATGTGTTGGGCGATTTGGATATCCAAAAAAGATATTGTTTTTGACAAGGGCATAGTGCCTTCATGCTTACGGGTACTCTTCGGGGGACGCACTGGATTCAATTTTGGTCACTGCTTCATAAGGAGCGGGATCGTCTGTCATTCAAGGCGAGTTGTAAACTACATGAGTCTGCGACCATGGAGGTCTTTGCCGCTCATGGATGGAGTTTCGAAACAGAATTGCCTTTTGATTTGCTTTATTAGTGAAGATAGAGAGTTTTTTTTATTTGCGAACCATCTCTTTGTTTTTTTCTTCCATTTGTTGGCTTAAAAGTGTAATAAGAAACAACTATATGCATTGGTGGATGCAGAGGTTGGGATACTAATATATATTCCCTTTTCTCAAAAATTTACTTACATTGTACAACATTAAGGAGATGTTTAGAGGCCTGATCGAGAAGAAATTATAAAAGCCGTAAACTTGCATACCCCACCAAAAGAGGAGGCATTACTTCTTTCGTAGTACTGGTGGATAGTACTGGAGTATGTGGTAATGAATTATGGTATGCTGTTAAAGACCTTGTTACCTTATTAGAAATAGTTTTTTCTTGTCGCGTGAGTCTTTCTAGGCCAGCACTACGGGGAAAACCGGACTTTGCGGTGCACCCAGCGCTGTGCCGTGCACTTTAGTTGGGACGCATGCCAAAGAACTCATTTTGCCTTATGTTTTTTACGTGCGTTTTTTTTTCACGGCAAAGAATCTTTGACGTGCGTTTCATTTTTTGCCGCGCGGCAAACTAATTTCTTCTCACACCTTGGCGGTAAACGGCCGTTAGCATTTGCCGTGCATTTCCATCTAGCGCACGGCAAACATACACATTTGTCGTGCGTTTTTCTAAGGCGCATGGTAATTTTTAAAAAAACCTGATTTTTGTACTTCTTTTTATTTCTTCGTAAAACATTATTTTGAACTCTATATTTCAATTTTATACATGTCTTCATAAATTTACTATTTTTAACAATTATGTGTCACTTAAAGATTTTTTGGTGTATACGTCAAATTTTAGCGCAAGTGCATAAAGTAATGGAGTAAAGTTAGTGGGAAAATGATATTCATGTACCCGAACCATGTTTAAGACCTTATCCATGAAATTTTGAACATTATTTTCACGAATCATGAAAATCTACATGCGGTTGCAATGTTTTTTAATTGTATAAAATGCAAACAAAGTTTAAAAATCATGAGATTTGTCAAGGGGTCATGATATCCTATGTGAAGTTTGTGATAAATCATATAGAGTGTTGTGAGCAAGTCGTCATAGATGGTGTTTAGAAACCGGAGTATCTCACTAAAAGTTTTCGAGTGATGAGAGCCACTTGATTAAGTTTGTAGCCCTAGTAAAGTTCAAATTTGAATTTGAATCAAAGTTTTTTATTTGGACAATATACAACTTATATTGTCTCATCCTAATTTATGGTAAATTTTCAGATCCATTTGATAATTTTAGTACATTAACTACGATTATGAGGTTGCAATAGATATAAATGGAAAAGAGCTTTGTCGTGCGCCGTGTACCCGCGCACGTCGAAGTATTGGTGTTTGCCGTGCGTTTGCCGGCCCACACGACGAACTTAACTTGGCTCGCAAGCATTTCAGCCCACCCACGACCCACCAACTAACACCTCGGTTGCAAGAAGCCATCGATCTCGTGGTCGGACGGTCGACGTTCATTGTGATGTTTATATATATTGACACCTCTAACCCCAATCCCCATCCGCCTCCTCCACTT
Source organism: Cenchrus americanus (assembly GCA_947561735.1). Classification (NCBI taxonomy): domain Eukaryota; kingdom Viridiplantae; phylum Streptophyta; class Magnoliopsida; order Poales; family Poaceae; genus Cenchrus; species Cenchrus americanus. The sequence goes on along the minus strand of OX387242.1, from coordinate 35,777,328 downwards.
CTCCACTAGCCGCGAGCCTCCCTCTCCTTCCTCCTCCCCGCCTCTCCCCGCCTCCTCCGCCCCCTCCCTCCTCCTCGCCTCTACCCGCCTTCCTCTCGTCCATGATCCGACACCTCCCTACCTCCTCCCCTCCTCTCGCGCATCAATTTGCACCGCATCTAGGAGCGGCACCGCCCGGCCACCTCCCCTCTCCTCGGATCTGTCCATGGAGGCATCCGGTACGGCTCTAGGAGCCGGCACCATCCGCACGGGGAGCTCCGGCCCATGGGCGGCGGCGGGCGGGCCCGTGCTCATGACCGCATCTCGGTAGCGCCGCGCGCGGGGACCTTCGGCCCATGGGTAGCGACGAGAGGCCGTCATGGTCGCGCCCGCACTCGGCGGCGGGCGCCGGCGGGCCCCTCTTCACGGATGCGGCTCCTCCCTGCTCTTCCGACGGGCCGGCATTCTCCTCCGACGGCGTGGCGGCCTCCTCCAACGGTGCGGTGACCTTCCTCTCCACGACGTGCGCGGCGTGGATGACGGGAGCGGAGGCGGGCCAAGCGTGTTGGCCGGATCCGGCCGCCCATCTTCTTTGTGGCTGGCGTGTGGTGGTGCTGGCGGCGGTATGGTGGCTGCGATGGACGCCGGTGGCGGCACCTGGTGTGGGGTTTAGACTGTATTTTTTTATTTTTTTACCAAAATATTTGCCATCCGTCCTAGAGGGAGGTGCACGACAAAGTTGATGAACGACTGTTTGTGTTGACCGTGCCGTCACTTTTTTTTTGCCGTGCGCCGGTCTTAACGCACGGAGGGTCTTTGCCGTGCGTGTGACAAAAAGTGCACGGTAAAAGTCCTTTACCGTGCAAAGCGCTGTCATGCAGCCTTTGCCGTGCGTTTCTTGACTGTTGAAGGCAGTGTTTCCCGTAGTGCAGCTCCGCCACTGGCGGAAAATGTGTAATAAAGGCCCATGTATAAAATATGAACGATTCATATATGTACTGTCTTGTATCCCGGGGACCTGAAGTCTGAATACAGTAGTGTTTGTGGCATTCATCTAACGTATATGGATCTTGCAAAACAGGCAATGAAGATTTATAGCCTCCATCACCCAAGAACCTTAGGCTTGGAAGACGTCAGGATCTTACACGACAAGCTAACACATGATGCGTGATGCCCAACTGATTGATGACACCACCGAATTCCCCACAAAAATCTGCACGCACTTGATCTGCTACAAAGAAGTTTATGCCTGCATACAAGAACTACTCAATGAGGTTTCTCCAAACAGAACAATAGAAACTTTTGACCATTTGTTTGTGCAACCTGCTGAGAATATGCTAGCCATTCGGTTTAAACATTCTGAACCGATCGGTTCTTTATGGCGTGCGACTCGGCTGGTGTAAGGAATCGGATGCTCGTTAGCCTAAGAGGGGGAGGGGGTGAATTAGGCAACTTAAAACCTTAACCTATGACTCACTAAATTTTACACAAAAGTAAACTAGAACATACTATCTAGATGTGCAACTAGGGTTGTTCTAGTGTGAAACTCCCATCCCAAAAGAAAGTTTGCAACCTATAGCCAATCCTAGCATTATACTACTCTAGGAAAGTAGAGGCAAGCAAAGATTGCAATAGAGTAAATGTGGAAACGTAAAGGGGATGAGAGGAAGCAATCTCTTGACACGCGATTTATCCCGTGGTATCGGTAGGCACTAAGCCACCCCTAGTCCACGTTGTTGAAGCACTCACACAAGAGTATCACTTCCTGGTCACCAAGTCTCTCCCAAGAGCACCACTTGACTCGCCACAAAGGCTAGCCACTTAGGCACTTGCCAAGCTCTCTTGGTCACCTTGATGCCGCCTCCAGTAAGGAGCTTCTCCACCAAGGAAGGGGGTCTCCACGTCCCCGCACAAAGTGTCCACGCCGCTCCACACCAAGCGGGAGGGTCGATGACGATTGCCGGTGAGCCACTTAGGCCCCAAGGCTTCCGGCGAACCTTGTACAACTGGATTCACTCAAGAATCACCTCACAAGGTTGGCACAACCTTGCACTCACTCAGCTCTAAGCTAAGCCTAGTACTAAGCACATACACAAAGCATATGCAAGTCTAAGGATGAGCAATTAAGCACTTGGATGGATTGGATATGATCTTGAATGTGTCTTGAACTCCTCTGCACTTCCACACAATCCAGCTACCTCAAATGAGTGAGTGGAGGGGGTATAAATAGCCCAAGGCATCAAACTAGCCGTTGGCTAAAAGCTGCGAAAAAGGTACGCGTCGGATGATCCGACGCTATGCTTTTCCGGGCGTCGGTTCATCCGGTGCCCCTCCCACGTCACGTAGCCGTTGAGGTTCTGCGACACAAGCTGCTGCTGCGACGCTATGCTCCGACACTACGTCGGATCATCCGTCTTTGAAGGCCTCGCGTCCAAGTCGGTGCATTGTTAACTTCCAACGGACCGTTGGATAGACCGACGCTATGCCTTGACCAAGGCGTCGGATCATCCGGTGCTGAAGGCATCGTCTTGGCGCGTCTCTGTATGAATTCAAAGCGAGCGTCGGATAGACCGACGGGGTCCTCACTCGGACGCGTCGGATCATCGGTGCTCTTGTCTTCCTTGCTCTTCCTCTGCAACTCGTCCGACGCAACTAAATAACGGACGCGTCGGTTCATCCGACGGTACCTAGGGTTTGACCCTGTGCACCAACTCGTCCGACGATTGCACCGACGCTTGTATTTGAGGGACCGTCGGTTCATCCGACGGTGTCTTCTCTTTTCCTTTTCTTGCTCGGTTTTGACCCTTTGTTTTGGCATTTTTGCATGGGGTTTTCTTGCATCCTTGAGACCTAGAAATGTCTACAAAGACATGCTCAAACAATATGGTTAGTCTCAATGATCACGTTGTCATGAATCACCAAAATCAAACTCCGAACTAATGGCATATGGGGCCATGTTCGCTACAATCTCCCTCTTTTTGGTGATTTATGACAACACAACCAAAGCAAGCATAAATTTGCTAGAATTGACAGAATTAGAACCACTTAAACTTGCTTGGATGCTTACCATCGTCCAAACTCCCCCTAGATCCAACTTCCCCCTTTTTGATCTTATGTTCATATTCTCCCCCTTTGGTCTCATATCCTTGAAATCACTCGTAAGCATCCTTGAGCCCACTTGTAAGCTTAAGACACACACTTGCTTTGGTCTCACATTCTCCCCTTTGGAATAAAATCTCCAAAAAGTCCAAAGCAAACGGGTCCAAGGAAACTAGCAAGATCTAGCAACCATAGCTCAAAGGAGATATGTTAAATGCAAGGGAGAAAGCCGCATGAACCATGATCAATAAGTATGATATCAATGAAGATACCACATGTGTGAATAACTAAGGTGGATCACAAGCTCATGAGACTAACATGATACAAACTAAGCTCCCCCTAAGTGTGTGCATAAAAAGAATACCACTTGCAAGACAAGGGTAGTGAGAAACAAGTGCACAACTACAAACTTGTAAAACAAGGAAGCTTAGAGCATATCATGCAAGGAGGTAGCTTAAAGGACAAGAGATAAAACAAATGGGTTCGTGTTACATTACCACTTGTAGATATCACTTGTAGTCTTTTGATTATTGCATACCTCCGGGGGTTGATCCTCTCTACCTTGTTGGCACCACATTGAGATGGGCCACTTAGAAATTGTATCACTAGGTGACACCACTTGAAAGAAGCTTGTATAGAAGACACTTGGGGTACCACAAGGATTAGGAATGTATGAGTACATTGCCTTTGAACTTATATAGAGACATAAGCTCGCAAGGACATGACTCAATAGCATGAAGCTCATATTGCTATATTCACTCTTTTAGAGATGTTAGATCACATTGAGAGTGAAATAGCATTCTCTTAGAATGAAACACCGCACCGGAATGCGTCGCTAAGGGACTACATAAGAAAAGCTTGAAACAATGTTAGTCCCATAACCAAACCATAGGATGAGCTCCCCCTAAATGTGTGCATTTAGTGTTTGAATCACCAACCAAATGTATGCACATTGTTTATGAAAACAAAAGGGAAGCTAACCCTATAGCTTGCTCATGATGCAAAGAGATATATATGAATACATGCACCATGATAGAACAAGTGTAGCTTTCCTACACACTAATGAAACCATGTAGATTGCTCATGGGTTAGCACATGACACAAGCAACCTACCATATGTAAATATTGCAACAAATGCAACCTAAACAAGGCAATGGAGCTACAATGATACAAGAGATAGGTACTAGTTTCCATTACCTCAATCGGGGAACTTGGGCAACACATGTCCAACTTGCAAGCTTGGCTTCTAGGCTTGAAACTTCTCATCTTGATTGTGCCAAGCCTCCCAAGTCCCCGAACTTAAGGCCTTCAAGTGGCCTTTGGAACCCAAACCATTTGAGGCCCCTTCATGTTGGTGATGACTTCCTTGGACACCCAAATAGGTTGGTTCCAACCCCGCTCTTCCTTGTGTGCAACCACCTTGCCATTTGCCTTCTTCTTGATGACGTAGGTGTTGCTCTTGGTCTTGTTCTTGCAGTTGGGCTTGGTGTAGATGAGGGAGCTCTTGATGGTGGGCTTCAATTTCTTCTTTGCGCCCTTGTCCATCTTCTTGACAAATTGGGGGCATTTGTAGAACTTGTGCCCTTCCTCATGACACTTGTAGCAAGTCACGGTTGCACCCTTCTCAAGCTTCTTCACCATGTGATCACGGTTATCTTGATAAGGTTGGACTTGGCTCTTCATGTCTTGAGAGATGTCCACTTGTTCTTCATCGTTCTTGCCCTTGCCCATCAAGTTTGCCAACCTCTCTCGGAGCCTTTTCACTTCTTGCTTGAGCTCATCATTTTCCTTGCCTATGAGATAATCACATGATTCTACAACAACATTCTCATGGCAAGATGGTGAGCAAGATTCATCAATTAAATCAATGTAAGAAGTTGAAGCATATACCTTGGAGATAGGAATTGCACAAGGGATAGATGTTTTATCAAGCTCAAAGGAATTACTTGTTTTAGTCTCATTGCTCTCAAGCTTATATTTTAGCTCATCACACTCCTTGCTAAGCAATTTGAATTTGCACAACAAATGTTCATAATTTGTAGCAAGGGTGTCACTAAGATCATTGAGAGCATTGAGTTCTTTGATTTCATTAGCTTGTTGTTCAAGCATTCCTTTTTGCTCATGGATTAGCTCAACAAGATCATTGAGAGAGGTGGTGTCGGATTCGTCATCACTTACATTGCTTTCCATACCTTTGGCCATAAGGCACATGTGTGATGATGAAGGACCTTGCATGAAGTGGGTGGTGAAGTTCTTTCTTGATTCATCGCTTGAGCTAGAAGAACTTGATCCACCACTTGTCCACTCGCGGACGGCGAAAGTTGCTTCTTGCCTTGGTCTTCTCTCCTTGACCACCTTCTTTTTGGGTTTGTGCTCAATCTTGGTGAACTTGATGTGTTGATGATGGCGCCCTTCTCTCAAGTGGATGTTGTAGCCTTACATGTTGACTTTCTTCACATACTTGAAGATCTTCTTCACGTACTCGGCCACCATAGATTCAACCTCTTCATCACTTGAGGAATCTTCATTGTCACTATCATCGGCATCATCTTCGCTTGAGCTTCCATGAGTAGCCATCCTACTCAACATTTTCTCTTGTCGGCTTGAGAGAGCATGGCTTGTTCTTGGAGAGGATGGTTCTTGAGGCTTTTCTTGGGGCGCCTTCTTTGACTTGGGCATGAGTTGAAGCTCATGTGCCATGATCTTGCTCAAGATATGTGATGGCTTCAAATCTTCGATCTTCTTCTCGTAGATGATTGCTTTCACCAAGTCATAATCGGGCTTCCGGAGACTTTGAAGGATCTTGCGGTTGATGTTCAAGTCCTTGATGTCCTTCACACCTAAGGCATTAATCTCATTGACAAGCACATTTAGGCGTGAGTACATAGATTTGACATTTTCATTAGCAAGTTGCTTGAAGCTATTGAATTCCTCAAGGAGACAATCGTAGCATTCATTAGCAACTTCTTTTGAACCCTCATTTTGCTCCTTGATGGTTTTCCATAGCCCATGAGCATTTTCACAAGTAAAAACTCTATTGAAAACGCCTACATCTAGAGAGGACAAAATGATACTCTTAGCAATCACATCAAATTGCTTTTCCTTTCTAGTACCATTTTTCATGCCCTCATCGGTGACTCTCCAAACATTGAGGTCCCTTGCTTGGAGATAGGCCTCCATGAGGACCTTCCACCGAGAATAGCCCGTGCCATCGAAATGTGGAGCCAAACCTAAGGTATCCACCCCTTTCATTCCTCTATAGAGCAACTCACTAGGCGGTGAAGCCTAACCGTTCCAATGAGCCGGTTTTCACAATTTACCAATCGAATTGGCGTTTCATTGTGAAGGAAGTGAGTCCCGGCTCCGATACCACTTGTCGGGGAATCGGATGCTCGTTAGCCTAAGAGGGGGAGGGGGTTAATTAGGCAACTTAAAACCTTAACCTATGGCTCACTAAATTTTACACAAAAGTAAACAAGAACATACTATTTATATGTGCAACTAAGGTGTTCTAGTGTGAAACTCGTAACACCCAAAAAAATCCATCACTTAAAAATGCTAGCAACAATTAGAATTTTTATTTCTAAGGTTAATGAATTTGAATAATTAAATTGCCTTTAAATATATGCAATGATAATTAATTAATTTAGAGAAACCAAGTGTTTGTGCATCATGTTGAATGCATGGGTTTTGATTGATTGTGTGGTCAAAAGTTTGTTTAAAAATTTTGAAAAGGTTTTGAGTAAAAGCTTGAAAAGGAAATAAAAGAAAAGGAATTGAAAAAAAAACAGACCAACCCTCACCCAACCCTTTCCAGCCCAGCCCAGCCTTGTTTTTTTTCTTTCTTTTACCGCGCGGCCCAAACACGACGGCCCGGCCCACTTCACTCCGGTGGCCGGCTACCTCTCTCTCACTCTCACGCGCCGCCGACAGGTGGGGCCTACCTGCACACGGGGCCGTCTCCAACCTCCGGGCGCCGCCCCACCTCCCCGACCGCGCCGGCCGCCTGTTGCCCCCGCGCCCCCTCGCCTCCCCGCGCCGCCTCCCCGTCCCTCCGGTGCGCGGAGCACCCAACCATCACCGCCTCTTCTTCCCCTTCGAGCGGCTCGGTGAAATCCCCCCGCCTCTCCTCTTTATTTTGGTGCCTTCACTTTGTTGTTTAGTGTACCGTAGCTCGGTTTTGGCATCTCCGGTGAGCCGGCCGGCGAGCCGCCGGCCGGACGAGCGCGCCGCCGCCGCCGCCTCGTAGCCGCCCCGCCGCCGCTCTTTAGCCGCACGGTGAACCGGCCGCCCGATCAAATCCAACGGCCCGGATCTAATTCAGCCACCGGCCAACGCAGTGCATACCGGTCAAACCTAGGGTTGCGTCGGCAATCTTTCTAAAGAGCCCCCGTCCTTTTTACAAATTGCATGCCGGTCCTTCCACCATAAAGAACTCATACAAGTTGGTCCCGATTTTTATGGTTAAGCCCCTAGCTTTTCAAAATGACGCACAACCGCAGTCCAAAGCCCCTCTTTTGCACCAAAGTCCTCTAATTTATACCTATAATTATGTTTTAGCCCCTGGATTTTTATGGAAAAACCCCTAAGGATCATTTTCTTTTACAAAATAGTCCCTAGAATTTGTTCTAATCATAACTTTTCCGTCCTAGCTCCGATTTAGGCGTTTTTGGTGTCCACGCGATCGTCTCAACAAGCACGATAGTTTTAGAAGCTTGTATTAGACTTTTAGCAATGTTTGATGTACTGTTTTATTTATTGCTTGTTTCCTCTTGTTTGATCGTAGAGGACGTGCCGTTCGAAGTTGAGCAGGAGCCATCTTTTGAAGAGGTTGAGCCCCAGTTTTTAGGAGAAGAAGGCAAGTGGATTTCCCCCCTGCATACTCTTTTTGTCCTAATAACATGCATATTATCACACTTTAAATTTTAATCGTTATGCATAAATTTTGATGGGAAATGCCTATTAAGGAAATGACTAGATTTTAATCCTTATACCTTGCATACCTTGTTTTAAATAAATGTTTGGGCAGATAAATGCTTAGATGCTATACTTTGGGAATGGAAGTTAACTTTTAAAATGTTGGATTTAAATGGAATTTGTGTTTATGGTAATTCAAGAACATATAAATTAAAACATGGAGAACCACCCGGGAAAACGGTGCAACCACGGTCTACATGGCTCGGCTTAGCCAATTAATTAGGAGTGTAAATTATCTAATAGCCCTTGTCGGAAGGAACACGGGGGGGCTCGGGTTGCGGGGGTATAGCCCGGTCCTTTTGGGGTAGTAGCCTTTGCTAAGGTGCCGACCACTAGGGAGGGTTATGGTCCGCCCCGAGTCAGAATCGCTTGTCGGGGGGTATTGGTGTTTTGCACGCCTTTGTAAAGGCTTCGTAGTGAACCCCTTGCCACTCACCTCGGAATTGTTTAAGGGCTTTGCAAACCCGGGCAATATGGGGAACACGAACCGTGGGTAAAGTGTACAACCTCCGCACGGTGGCGATCGATCAGCCGTGCTCACGGTCAAGAGCGGCTTGGACCCTCACATGATAGTTAACTAGAAATGGATTTCAAATTGTGGTTTACTTATGATTTGGAGGAATAGTCTTGAAAAAGCTAAGTTTTGGGTTGGTATACACTTACACTTAGTAAATAGGTGCTTGCTAATAAAATTTGACCAACTTAAAATGCTCACCGCTGAAAACCCTAGCCTACCCTTGATAGCTTTGCATTTTCCCCCACGGGCTGAGTACCAACCATAAGTGTACTCACCCTTGCCATATGTGTTCAGAGGAGGATGCTTTGGAGCGAGTTCTTCGACGAGTTCGATGGATTCCGAGGCTCGCGTTACCCCCGGTCGAGGAGCTTGTGAAGTTGGAGACGGTGTTTCATCGTCTAGCTATCGATGTTCGTGTTAAGACCTTCGAGTCTATCGATGAGTGTAATAAATTAATAAACCTCTCTATGTACGTTTTGAGCATTGTACTATGATATTACACTCATTTGTCTATCATATGTGTGAAATTGTGATTATGGCACACGTATGAGATGCATTCGGTTTTCTTCGGAAAACGGGTGTGACAAACTCCCATCCCGAAAGAAGGTTTGCAACCTATAGCCAATCCTAGCATGATACTACTCTAGGAAAGTAGAGGCAAACAAAGATTGCAATAGAGTAAATGCGGAAATGTAAAGGGGATGAGAGGAAGCAAACTCTTAACACGTGATTTATCCCGTGGTATCGATAGGAACTAAGCCACCCCTAGTCCACGTTGTTGAAGCACTCACATAAGAGTATTGCTTCCCGGCCACCAAGTCTCTCCCAAGAGCACCACTTGACTCGCCACAAAGGCTAGCCACTTAGGCACTTGCCAAGCTCTCTTGGTCACCTTGATGCCGCCTCCACTAAGGAGCTTCTCCACCAAGGAAGGGGGTCTCCACGTCCCCCGCACAAAGTGTCCTCGCCGGTCCACACGAAGCCGGAGGGTCGATGACGATTGCCGGTGAGCCACTTAGGCCCCAAGGCTTCCGGCGAACCTTGTACAATAGGATTCACTCAAGAATCACCTCACAAGGTTGGCACAACCTTGCACTCACTCGGCTCTAAGCTAAGCCTAGCACTAAGCACATACACAAAGCATATGCAAGTCTAAGGATGAGCAATTAAGCACTTGGATGGATTGGATATGACCTTGAATGTGTCTTGAACTCCTCCGCACTTCCACACAATCCGGCTACCTCAAATGGGTGAGTGGAGGGGGTATAAATAGCCCAAGGCATCAAACTAGCCGTTGGCTAAAAGCCGCCGAAAAAGGTACCGTCGGATGGTCCGACGCTATGCTTTTCCGGGGGTGTCGGTTCATCCGATGCCCCTCCCACGTCACGTAGCCGTTGAGGTTCTCGACACAACCGCTGCTCGACGCTATGCTCCGACGCTACGTCGGATCATCCGATCTTTGAAGGCCTCGCGTCCAAGTCGGTGCATCGTTAGCTTCCAACGGACCGTCGGATAGACCAACGCTATGCCTTGACCAAGGCGTTGGATCATCCGATCTTCGAAGGCATCGTCTTGGCGCGTCTCTCGTATGAATTCAAGGCGAGCGTCGGATAGACCGACGGGGTCCTCACTCAGACCGTCGGATCATCCGGTGCTACTGTCTTCCTTGCTCTTCCTCTGCAACTCATCCGACGCAACTAAATAACAGACTGTCGGTTCATCCGACGGTTCCTAGGGTTTGACCCTGTGCACCAACTCGTCCGACGATTGCACCGACGCTTGTATTTGAGGGACCGTCGGTTCATCCGACGGTGTCTTCTCTTTTCCTTTTCTTGCTCGGTTTTGACCCTTTGTTTTGGCATTTTTGCATGGGGTTTTCTTGCATCCTTGGGACCTAGAAATGTCTAAAAAGACATGCTCAAACAATATGGTTAGTCCCAATAATCACGTTGTCATGAATAACCAAAATCAAACTCCAAACTAATGGCATATGGGGCCATGTTCGCTATAGCTGGGCTGAAATTAACGGGATGTGCAAGGTGGCTTTGGCGAGTTTAGTTTCTTCGGTCAAGTTGGTAACGGGGGCTTAAAACCAAATTAAATGTATTATTTCGGTTCGTGAGATCAAGTAACCATTTTTTCTTGATTTCGGCTAATTTCGTTCGGTTCTCTCAAGTATTTCGGTTCAATTCTCGGTTCTTAATTACTTATGCTCATTTTTTTTAGTTAGCACCACCCTCCAAGTAGGAAACACATGAAACGGATCTTACACGCAAAGCCGGAAACCGGATTGGGGATCGGCGGTGCATGCATCTACCCGGGTTGATGCACTCGTCGGCTAGACAACTCGGGCCTCGTTCGTTTCCACCGGAGTGGATTCCTACGGAATTGATAAATACAACTAGAAAATCATGATAACTACCGTAAAAGATCCAGATTTAATCCGGGTCGAAAATTGATTTACTCATGATATGTACATCAAGAGACTCGGACTCAATCCACTAGTCAAGAGGTGTGGAATCAATCCGGCTCTTGAGTCTCTTGTTTTACCTATCACGATGAGTAAATTACATATTGATCGGAATGAATCCGAGCCTCTATCATAATTTGCTTGATATATTTATCATTCCGGTCGAATTGAATCCGATGGAAGAGAATGAGCCCTTCAATGATTTCGGCGTTGGGCGTTGCACATAGTTCTTGGTTCGAAAGGACACATCATATGTGTGCTATGGGAAGCTGGATGGAGCCGTCGAATATATACGAGAAATGAATGATAAGCTGCCTATAGTCATATGATTGGACTGAAGTAGTGGCGATCATTAATTTAGGGTACGTTTGGGAGAGCTCGCTCCCGCATTAAACGACTCCACTACATGAAAAAATATCCAAACATGTAAACCGGCTCCTCTCCATGTTTTTTTGGAGTTCCTCAAGAGGTGCTCCACCAATTTTGAGAGACGGTGGAATTGGTGATAATTACCCACCGCCACTAATTACACACCTCCTCATACCCTTTCGCATGAAAAAAAATAGAAAAAGCCAATTAGTCGATCGCCTCGCCGCACCCCGCCGCCACGGCCGCCGAGTGCCGAGCCCTACCCACCACGGGGCGGCGGCGCCACGCCTCCCTCCCCCCTTCCTTGCCGGGCGGCCGAGACGGGCGTGCCCCCGCGCCCCTCCCCCGGCGGCGGTCGCCGCCCTCCTTTGCCTCCATGGCCGGCGCGGTGAGCATGGGAGGCCGGGCGCAGCTCCGGCAATGGCGCCTCCCTCTCCGCAAGCCACGAATCGAAGATTCTCCGGTGAATCGACGGCAAGGTCGGGCGCCGTGGCCACCGGCACCTCGACCTCCGCGACGGTGGAACGCCTCGAGCACGCGCGTAAGGGAGCCCAACGTCCTCGGTGCCGATAGCCACGCCTGCTCTTCGCCACCGCCCCTACCGCTTCCGCTCGACGGAATCCCTACTCGCCGTGTAGTGAATCCGGACACGGTCGTTCTTAGTGCGGAGCTTTTCGAGGTAGAGGAGGTCAATGCGGCAAAGAAAAGAAGAGGAGAGGAGAGGAAGACATGGCCGCGCACCGGGAGTTGCTCCTCCTCCTCCTCCTCACCATCGCGGTCGTCGCGGCCCCGTCCGCCGTCGTCGCCTCCGCTAATGACGCCGTTGACGGATAAAACTCATATCCACCTACGATCCGGAAGCGTACGAACCTACACCTTTTTCACCACGGGGATTCCCTAGGTTCTTGTCAATCCGCGGAGCAAGGGGATTGCTAGCTCTTAACCAAGTACTAATCTAGTTGATGGAAAACCTTTGAAAGGGGTATTAATCTAAAGATAAAGACAATCTAACCTAAGTTGATCAAACAAATCTAAGGTTAAACTAGATGGCAAATGGTGGACATAAGAGAGAGAGGTTAAGATAGATAAGCGTTCCCTCCCTAGGGTTTAGGATCACATGACATGCATCTACTACATGAAAAGGGAGTTGCCTACACTAGCTTCATGGCGATTATGCGGCTGCTAAGCCTTTTCGCTAAATCGTACTGTCACTACGCAAGGTAATCAAACACTTTCACGTATAACCGCATCTATGCCTAAGCATCCATTGGGTTAAGCTAATCACCACGATTACCACAAACCCTACTAAGACCACATGTTGCGCAAACATATGTATACAAAGCATATGCGAAGGCATAGACCACAAAGCATTGATTGGCATAAGGTTCATGTATAGATTACATATCATGCATCCATCTAAACTTAGGGACGAATAGAGACATTACCCCATCATCTTACACGGATTGAAGCACATAGGGGTGATGGAGACTCCGGAGAACGTCGTCGATGAAGATGGCGGCAATGAAGCTTGGGAACACCCCTAGGCCGGCGGCTTGGAGTCCTCTTGCTTCCTTCCCTCCGCCGATGTTGATCCTTGCGACGAGCTTATCCAACTCTCTCCCTCATCTTGCGGCGACGGCTTTTTCGGTGAATGGCGTTGGTAGAATGATTTGTTCGATGTGGCGGTGGACGGAGGAAGAGGCAATAAATAGACGAACACCTAGGGCAAAGGGGGCACCGAACCGGGCCGGAGTGGGGCTGGGCCGGTCGGCCCGGGCCGGCGGCCCGGAGCCCATTTCAGCTCGGTTCGGCCCCGGTTTCATCCCCGGTTGCTTCTCGCGTGATCCCTTATTTGTGTGCACTTGCATGTGGGCCTTTGACGTCGTTTCCTTCACGGTTAAGACTTGAATCCTTGCTATCCAAGCTTCGCCATTTTCGGTTGAGTTCCCGAAGATTTGCACATTGACGCTTTGGTCCTCGGGTCATTTGGAGTCATTTTCATTGCGTGTCTTGACTTGTGACGGGCTTCATGATCTTCTCTTGAAGTGCTTGATGAACTTATCCCGAAAGTCTCCTCTTTAACGTTAATTTCTGTGTAAACAACAAACTCCAAAATCGACATGCAAGTGTGAACTTGTTACATCATTAGTATGCCTAGTGGCGGGTTAGTTGCAAATCATAATCGAAACCAATGTATAACAAGTACTCTAGGTTGACGGAAATTCACCGTCAACGGATGCCAAGCCGACCATCCTCACCCCCATCACATAGACCGGCTCGTCTCCTTCGACGGTGATATGTCGACCTCCGACGACGACTCCATCAAGGACGACGATGACACATCGCCCGTCGGCGCGCCCACCACTATGATCGAGCCCAACCCCCGAGATTCTCTTCCGCCGGGACCCCGGCCCCTGCGCCGGGGGAGCCGCCGCCGGCGTTGCACGCGCCGCCCTTGGGGCCATCGCCGTTCGATGTTCTCCGCGGCATACCGCTCCCTCTCGTGCATGTACGGCCCCGACTCCGTCGACACGCTCATGGTCCGGGTCGTCGTCCTCCGGTGCATCATCTAGTACATGCTCATGCTCTTCCTCTTCGAGTATTGCGCCGCACGCGCTCGTCATGGACCGGTTCACGATGGCGGCCCGTCGCGTCCATCGTCTCCTTCCACGTCGACTCGGCGTCGTCTCACTCGCCGACACCGCCGAGTGGAAGTTCAAGGCCGACCCCCACGTCGCGGATGACGGACGCGTGCGGGTCACCGTGCGCAAGTCCACTAGCTCCTGCTCCGAGGCCGCTGCTCCCACACCCACTCACACTCCCGGTCCATGCGGCGCCCGCGGGTCTCCAACCTCTCCGAGGCCGCCCGCTCCCACACCCACTCACACTCCCGGTCCATGCGGCGGCCGCGGGTCTCCAACCTCTGCGGCGTCAAGATCTACTCGTTGCGGTCGTCGCGCAACCCGACGCCGCGCGGCTCCGGCTTCAACCACGTCGAGTTCTTTCCCATTCAAGAGCCGCACTCATCTCCCTGTTGCCTTCTCCAATCGGCGAGCAAACAACACAACGGGAGTGCGGGACGACCGGAGAGAGCACCGGGAGCCCGAGAAGGTGGAGTGGAGCTAAAAGAATACCCAAACGAGAATGAAAAGTTAGAGTGAAGTGGTGTGGAGTTGGTGGAGTGGAGTTTGTGGAGTGGAGGCGTTATTTGGAAGTGGAGTGCTCCCAAACGAGCCCTTAATGGTTCTCCCCAAGGTCCTGCCATATCACTATGAGTGATGAAGCCGTGGATCATTTCAAGCCCCACATAATAGCAATAAAAGTCTAGTGGATAGTCATTTCGGCAACGCCTCCGACCCGACGTCCCGGTCCCTCGGACCAACCCAATATAGGCCATGTTTAGCGAGGACTCCAAAAGGAGCTCCCGGCTCCGGATCCACGCGGAGCCATGCTAAACGGGAGGATGAACGCAGCTCCGGGGATGGAGCCGGTGGTGGAGCCACAAAGGGATTCCACTAGGGAGGTGGAGCCACAAAAACGTGGCTCCAACCGGCTCCGCCTTCCTCTTTACCGCTTTTCCCTCGGTGTAGCCGTGCGGTTGCTCGGCCGGAGGCGGGGCGGATCGGCGGTGCGTGACGTGAGGCGGAGGCGGAGACGGGGCGCGGTGGGGGGCGGGGCCGGAGGGCGGGGGCGGGTGGGGGCGCGACGCGGCGCCGGTGGGGGCGGGGGCCGCGGCGGGTCGCAAGAGCCCGTGAAGAGGAAGCGAGATAAGGAGAGGAGGGGAGGGTGAATGGATAAGAAACGGAGGGGGGGGAAGGGAGAGGAAAAGAAAAGAAGAGGAAAAAGGGGAAATAAAGAAGAGGAAAAAACGAAAAAATGAAAAAGGGCAATTTAGACTTTTATAACCTCAATCCAACGAGGTGAAGCCGTTTTGCCAAACGTTTTACAAAACGGTTTCGGCTTCACCGAAAAGTCGCCCCCCCGGAGGAGGCGAGCCGAGCCGTTTTTGGAGGAGGCGGAGCCCTACCAAACGAGGCCCATAGAAGCGCTACATACGGAGTACAAGTTAGCATGGGCTTGTTTGTTTCGTACTATTATAGTCGTCGATTTTGATGGTTTTGTTTACGGATGATCCAAAAGTCGGATGATTTCCATAATTCAATCTATAATCCATCTAGATTCGGGACTTTGGATTATGTGAGTCATTCGAATTTTTATTTTGCATGATGGGACCTTCAATATTCTCCCTAGTCCGAAACAAACGGGGGACTGTCCTACCCCACTTGAGCCGGCGCACCCCTACCATTGGCCGTTGCTTACCCATCCTCCCCGCACCCACATCGGACTACACCCCTCCTACCTCCAACAAGACCTTTGTCACACCCTACTCCCGAGCGGTGGCCTTGCCGCGCCACCGGCCTCCACGCCTCTGGGCGGCGCCCATGCCCTTTTGATTTTGCCCGTGACGAAGGCTTCAAAGTTGAGTTGGACAATCGATGACAAAAGGTGCACATAGCGGCACGGCGAGGCCGAGCCCCCTCCCCGATGGAGGCACGGAGTGCTTGCCACCATGCCTCGACCACCTCTTTCACTCTCGGCACCCCTGCATCGCCGAGGGCGGGCCGACTTGCTTGTGGCAATGCTCAACTCCGGCCAGTGCCCTCGCCAACCAAGCTCCAATCCGACCACGGTAGTGGCCCCGCTCCGAGCCCCGGCCATTTCGTTGTCGCACGTTCTCTTGCTCTATGTGGAAAGTGGAAACCGCGTGGGTGTGTGGATCCCACATTACGTCGAACGCATGCTATCGGCTTACGCCGAATCTAGCAACGTTTTACTCTCTTATAATTTCTCTTTCCTACGTGGTATGTTATAGAGTCTAACTACACCCATTGTGGATGCCTTAAGCTGCCACGGTGCCTATACTCCTATAGTCTTATGCAAGATTCGGCTAGGCGCTAGGCGGAAGCTAGGTGTTGACTCACGGCTAGCGCCCGGTTGGGAGTACTCGCGCCTAGGCGTTCCTAGGCGTTTTCCGAGGCATTTTGCAAATACACATATATACATATATTACCTCAAAAATGATAAGAAAAGGAAAAATGGAGGAAAAAATAAGGCCATCAAACCAGCCCAACCCAAGTCGGCACAAGTCCCACGGTCGCACGGCCCACATAACCTCCCAAATCCTATATCTCCCCTCGTGCGGCCCCTCCCATCCGTGCATTGCAGCCGGCCAAGCGGAAGGTGGATCTCCTTCCCCGACCGCCCCCACCGTCGGCCGACTCGTCCGCCAACATCGTCGCCCCCCCTCAACCTCTCTTCCTCCTCCGCCGCCGCCGGATGTCCCCTGCCTCCTTCTCCGCTATCGTCGCTCTCTGCTGCGCCTTGTCCCCGGGTCACCGGATCTGCACGTGGGGACATGGGGCGCTGCGGTACCCCCTCCACCTTCCCCACCGGCGCCTCCGACGAGCCGCCACCACCTAGGGGTCCGACTACCCCCTAGGCGAGGCGACGGAGCCTCGATTCGCGCGAGAATCGTCACGAATCGCCGCCTAGGCGCCACCTAGCTGAACCATAGTCGTGTGATTGGAAGTAGGGGCGACCATTGATTTAATGATGCTCCCCAATGAAATTAATATAACCAGCTACTAGTACAGCAATTGAGCAATCAAAGTCTGATGATATTACGCATCACATCCTAGCAGACCAACCCCATTTATTACACCTCTCCCTCTCCCATAGAAGCTAGCTGCTACTACAAACGAGTTCGCTATACTTCTCCCTACTATACCGGCTACCGCAGTACCGCTCGTTCTGATCCTCCTCCGATCCTCTCTCGCCATCGATCCATGGAGACGACCAAGAGCCGGGTCCTGGTCGTCGGCGGCACGGGCTACATCGGCTGCCGGATCGTGCGGGCGAGCCTGACGCTGGGGCACCCCACGCTCGTCCTGATGCGGTCGGAGATCGGCCTCCACGTCGACAAGGTGTCTCTACACTTCGTTCGATCAAGACCATAACTCAGTTTTCTTCTTTTTTGGACCATCAAACCAGCCACGCTGTCTGCTTCAATGCTCGGGGACTACTCTACGAGTGCGTCTTCGACGCCCTCTTGATTTCATCATCGTATCGACCTATTGAGAAACCTGTTTCTCATCACGTCGCTACTCGACCTACTTTTGGACCATCATACCGGACCTCCTGCCCACCACGATCCTCGGATACTACTCATGAGTGCATCTTCGACGCCCTTTGAATTTTCTTCATCGCCATTTCGATCTATTGGAAGCCTGCTTCCTATAGGTCGTCACTCGACCTCTCTTCGTTCGACAAGACTTTAAACAGGTTGGCTGCTAAGCTGATTTGTTCTTTCGGACCGACGTGCACGCTATTCGACCTATCGATAGCTCTACGACTTTGTCATGACCTTTCTAAGGTCGTTGTGCATACACATAGCTCGGGGGCTTGTGAGACATGGGTACCCCCGGGTCCCCACCGACCGAGCTCACGGCCGTCCCCGACAAGTGGGTCCGGCCTACTAGAAGACACCGCCGACACGTCGGTGGGCCCAAGCCCGACCTAGTTGGCGCCCACACGACCCCCACGAAGACCTTCCGAGAAGATTCCCCGGACGACCTAGTTCATCACAACCTCAAGACTTAGCGTACAAGACAAGATTTCGGTGGACTTCACCCAAAGCAAATCGACGGGATATGGCAAGATATGTCATAACCGACCGGGAGTCGGGGAACCGCACATTCTCTTGCTCTACATGGAAAGTGGAGACCGCGTGGGTGTGTGGGTCCCACATTACGTCGGTGCGCATGCTATCGGCTTACGCCGGATCTAGCAACATTTTATTGTATTCTAATTTCTCTTTCCTATGTGGTATGTTACGAGTCTAACTACACCCATTGTAAATGCACTAAGCTGCCACAGTGCCTATACTCCTATACTCTCGTATGATTGGAAGTAGTGGCGACCATTGATTTAATGGTGCTCCCCAAGGGCCAAGGTCATATCACTATTTATGTGACGTGAGTGAAATTAATAGACCAGCTACTACAGCAATAAAAGTCTGATGATATTACGCATGACATCCCGGCAGACTGACCCCAGGCCATTTATACCTCACCTTCTCCCATAGAATGATAGAAGCTAGCTGCTACAAGCAAATTCGCTATACTTCTCCCTACCGCTCGTTCTGATCCTCCTCCGATCCTCTCTCGCCATCGATCCATGGAGACGACCAAGAGCCGGGTCCTGGTCGTCGGCGGCACGGGCTACATCGGCCGCCGGATCGTGCGGACGAGCTGGCGCTGGGGCACCCCACTCTCGTCCTGATGCGGCCGGAGATCGGCCTGGACGTCGACAAGCTCCAGATGCTGCTGTCCTTCAAGGCCCAGGGGGCGCGCCTCGTGGAGGCGTCGCTCGACGACCACGCGGGCCTCGTCGCCGCCGTGGCGCAGGCCGACGTCGTGGTCTCGGCCATGTCCGGGGTGCACTTCCGCAGCCACAACCTGCTGCTGCAGCACAAGCTCGTCCAGGCCATCAAGGAAGCTGGCAACGTTAAGGTCACACTACTTCGGTCCCGCAATGCATATTCCTTTAGATAATTTCAATCACAATATAGTAGTAGTGAGAAATATGTATATTGCTCGTAATAATTAATACTAATTGAGAATAGTGACGTTCGTTTAGTCCAAATGGCGTTCATGTGTAAGATAATAGAGGTTTTGTATGGTACCCAATACGTCACAACAGTCGTATTATCAGTTTTTCTCTATCGGTAAAATATTAATTTGACAGATATATATTATTTGGAAAAAAATCCCCGCTACCCCTTTATACTATCTAAAAATTTTCAAATATTTCATTTCCTATATACAACGATACTATTTTACATTTTTTCGATAATATTCTTATACTACCCATTCGAACTTTGAATACTACGGTACGACAACTAAAAAACTCGGTCGTATAACATATAAGTCATTTTCTATTACATATGAGTCCATTTTCAACCGGTCGTACATGCCGTATTGTGTACAGTAAAAAAATCAAAATAATAACCATAAATAACTGTGAATGCAGCGTTTCATACCATCGGAGTTCGGCACGGACCCAGCAAGGATGGCGCATGCTCTTGAACCAGGAAGGGTTACATTTGATGAGAAGATGGAGATACGAAGGGCGATAGAAGAGGCCAACATTCCCCACACCTACATCTCTGCTAATTGCTTCGCTGCTTACTTTTGTCCTAACCTCTGTCAATTGCGCACCCTTTTGCCACCCAAAGAGAAAGTACATGTTTACGGAGACGGCAACGTCAAAGGTTCCCATCTTCTTTTTCCAGATCTGACATTATTCAGCTGAAATTTCATCAGTGTTTGCTTTAATTAATCACAAGAGACTTTTTCGCATTTTCATCTTATTTTTCCAGATCTGACATTATTCAGATACTATGATTTCTGATAGTAATTCCTTTCAAGCTAGGTGATTTCTGATTACAACCATTAAATTTCACCGGATGAATGATTCACATAATTACAAGCATACTAAAATTTTCCAAGTCTTGAAAAGATAACATATTTATTACGTTTTGATATAACCGCCGCGAAATAATGGCCAAGCTTGTCTCTTGTAAACAATTCCATACATAAGAAGATGGACATATAGATACAGAGTAAATAAAAAAAACATGAAGTGATAACATGCTGCCTGACTTTTAACTACACTCTGGAGCCATCAGAGCATAACGTTTGGTCAAGATTTGCTATTACAAGTTTGCAATAATTATCTTTTCATAACATCATGTTTTTATGACTGGAGAGAGCACGTATAGTAGTTCTGACATATCTACATGATGTATATATGTGCAGTGATATTTTTGGATGAAGAGGACGTCGGAACATATACAATTAAGTCCATTGACGATCCTCGTACCTTGAACAAGACAGTATACCTAAGGCCACCAGAAAACATCCTATCTCAGAACGATGTGATCGCAAAATGGGAGAATCTCTCTGGAAAAGTTCTGGAGAAAATCCCCATTCCCGCGGACGAATTCTTGGCTTCGATGAAAGGTAACTGCAACTATTGTAGTACGTCTGAGGATAACATTTATCCAACCTTTGTTGGCACAGCACATATTATGGGTCCATGAATTCTAGCTTCATACATTGCTCCAAGTTTAAGAACGTGCACTCTAATTTTTACACATATTATTTTCGTATGCAGGTACTGACCTAGCCAATCAAGTCGGAGTGACACACTACTACCACTTTTTCTACGAAGGATGCTTGACAAACTTTGAAATTGGGGAGGATGGAGCAGAGGCTACTCTGCTCTACCCAGAGGTTCAGTACACCCGCATGGACGAGTACATGAAAAGATATCTGTGAAGCTAAGATTTGAAAATCTGTTGCTCGCCTATCTTATATTATCATATCAATATCCATGGACCATGTGTTTGAAATATTTTGTCTTGGATTATGTATTGGAATAATCATGTACATGAACATGTTGAGTAATCCAGTGATTGATATGGGCTGGATGCGATCCACGCAGCCACACCAAAAAAACAAATGTGCAGCTACATTAAACCAAATTGCTATCCTAAACACACATAATAAATAAATGAATAAATAATATGGTTAAAGTTTAAACATTGATTTGGTAGGGGCCGCGCGAACACGTACCACCTCTTCCACAAATTATGACGTCCACTCTCCCGTTTAGGAAGATGGTAAGGCAATGCTCCTCCCAAGTGCAATAGAGGTCAGTGACTTAGGTCATAACCCTTCTTGATCGGCAATCGACCCCGTCCAGGTAAGTGAGTTTGAAGGTGTGCCTTGGTATTGCTTTATTGCCTCCACCATCCTCTCCTGACTTCTGTTAGCCGTGTGGTACCATTTCCTCCGCAACTAAACTGGTGGTTTGCGCCTTGCACTAATTTCGTGGTCAGGACTGATCATGGTGTTCGTTGTGGACTCGGCCGGTGGAACTCTGTCAACGCCCAAGCAAGCTATCCCGGACCGGCCCGAAGAGCAGCACAAAGGGCCGTCTGTGACTCTGTCACGTCACTCTAGCCAGTAGCCACCCACACAGCCAAGTAGAAGAAATGGTTGTTTTTCGTAAAAAGTTTACCAAATGATTATTTATTTTTTTATTTTCTTACTTGTTTGTTTGTTTATTATTTTTGGAACGCAGCAAGAGGGTAAACGTATGTACACGGTCCATTATACGTAGCTTTTGGAAGAGTTGGACACTATCATTTCTTGTTCCTGCAGGGTCAATATAGATAGATAGGTATAGGGCGATTGGTCAATAACTTTTGCTACTACAAAAGCATCCAATTAAGCTCAATTACAAGCTTATCCCATGAGACCATCGCTATCAGAGTGCCTAGTACAAGTTTACAACGGCACGGTTCCTTGGTGAATCAAGATGACACCGCATCTACCGCAGACGTACAGGTTTGTTTCGCCGCTCTGAAGAACTTGTCAGTCAGATGCCGCTTTGCCTCTTGATTGACGACATCGGCCGCGACAAAATCTAGAGCTCTTGGCTTTGGCTTTCACCGATCAATCCAACTCTTCGCTGCTACTCTCTATCTCTATGCTAGAATGTGAATTCGTCGGCAACCGATTAAACCGTCTCGTTTCTGCATGAATAAAAGACATATCCTGCTGCCGAGTAATTAACCAAGTAGGCCTTTTTTTTGTTGTTGCTATGTAAATAAAAACTCAGATCAATTTTTATAAGGATGTTGTTGAGTTGGCTCAGAAGAGTGTTGACTCACGGTATACAATGTGTTTGCCGTGAGTAAAATCTCTACTCACAGCAAACATTCAACAAAAAAAGAGTAAAATGCACGGCCGACCCTCGAACTTAGGTCTCCGAACTCTCAAGATGCACATTTAGATCTCTAAACTTGGTAATCGGTTCACATGAGGTCCAAATCATATTTGTCTACATTAATTTGCTGATGTGGCATGCTGACTGGACACTGACATGGAATTATATGGTTTTGATTATATGTGGGGCCCACATGTCATATCTATCTTCCTTACCCCTCTCTCGCGTGCAGGTGACGTGCACGACGGTGGTGGAGGCATGTCGCGCCCAGGCCAACGACCCTGGCCGCGCGACGCTCGAGGTGTGACCGGCTATGGACCACAAGGAGCTGGATCGCGAGCTCCATTCCTGCAATGGCGGGGGATCAGACGCTGCGAGGTCGGGGTGAGCTCTGGCCGCTAGCGGGCCTTTCAACGAAGGAGCCTAGGGTCCATCGCCTGGGCCCAACTTCTCCTCCCTAGCCCATCATCTGGCCTTATATTGTGTGGACGTACCACAACGTTTGTTTTTTTCCCGAGTACGAACGCACCCCCCCCCCCCCCCCGCCCCGTCGGCTCCGACCGTCTATCCCCTCAGTCTCCGTCATCTTTTTTTTGCCGTGCGCTGGGAAAAAACGCACGACGAAGATTTCTTTGTCATGCAAAATATAGTCGTGTGCCGTGGCGAAAAACGCAAGGCAAAGAGTTAGTCGTGTGTTTTTCTTGTCTTTGCCGTGCTTTTCCGGCACATGGCAAACATGCATCCTCCAGTAGTGAATGCATTCAAAACACTATCAGGCTGCCAACACTCTCTAGTGCAAAAGGATCAAATACAAAACATGACACAAACACCTTCTCCGGCACACGGCAAACATGCATCCTCCGGTAGTGAATGTATTCCAAACACTGTCAGGCCACCATGGCCGCTACTCTCTCCACTGCAAAAGGATCAAATACAAAACATGACACAAACACTTTCTTAAAAAAAAATACACAAACAGTCCACCGTAGCTGGGCCGATCCATGGAAGTTCGTGGGCCTAGTTCTATCCACTCTTTACTTGGTGACCCACGTAAATTTTTTATATATATTTAATTTGTCATGATTTTCGAAAAATAATAGGTCCAACCAAAATTTTTGGAGAAATATACATCCGGCGTGGCCCACGGCGCTTGGAGTTCCTACAGTCGTGGGCCACGGCGGCAGGGGAGCCGCCAACGGTCGGCAATACTGGCTGGTGGGGTCAGGACCTAACGCCGCAGCCCACGGCGTCGGGAAATCCTAGCGCCGTGGGCCGTGACGACGGGAACCCGGCGCCGTGGCCGCGACGGCGTGCCGGCCTATATAAGAGGCCCCGCCCCCCGCCGCCCCCCCACTCCTCCCTCACTCTGCGAAAGGATCAAGATGTCGACTAGAGGGGGGTGAATAGTCGAACTTCGAAAATCACAACCTTTTTCACAAATTTGTCGGATGCGTGTCCGGAGACTCCGGATATTTTTTCGGATACTCGGGAAATCCGGAGAATCCGGGAAAATGTCCGGATATTCCGCCGCTAGGGAGAGATTAAATCGACGAAATTAAACTTGCTCAAAAATAAATGCGTGAAAATAGGTTATGCACTGAGACGAGACAAGCCTGTTTATCCACTCAAATCTTGCAGGAACCTCAACACAAAGTAGATCAGCACCAAACCCTAGATATGTGCTCAAGATAGAAACAAGCATGCAACAAGATGAACAAGCACAAGAGACACAAGGATTTGTTACCGGAGTTCAACCTCACACCTTGAGGTCTACGTCTCTGTTGAGGTACCCACGAAGGATGGACCTTTACACCTTGGTCACCTTCCTCCCTCTAGCGACCACAAAGATCAAGCTAGAGTTACTTACTCAATGTAGGGGTGATACAAACTTCCTTGGGCAGCCACAATCTTTGGATGCTCCAAGGCAACGCCTAGCCGGCTAGGAGCTCAAGGCTCCATGAGTAACAAACACGAATTTTGCCAACCAAGCGAAGAACGAGGTGATCTAAAGATGGGAAATCATCTCACTAGCACTCTCCAAGCCCTTGCTCTCAAATCCTCTTAAATCCCACAACAAATCTCACCAACCTTTTGCCAAAGGGGGAAGAGGGAGGGAGTAAATGAGGTCCGTTCAAGTCGGCACGAAATGGCATGGAAGAGAGTAAATGAAGGGGTGGAGGGGGCTTTTATACCCCCTCACCCGGAATATAGCCGTTGAGGCTTTATGACCCGCAGTATCCGGGGTAATCCCGGAAACTCGGGAAGTCCGAGTCTCCGGGGTAAACCTGGATACTCCGGCCTTCCAAGGCCAGGCACCCAAGAAAAGATCCTCGTGAACGTGTTGGTGCAAAGGCGTCTCTCATAGGTTTTGTTTTAGCAACTAGAGCACATGTTCGACTCTTGGAAGACATAATTCCTGTCCCTCTTGATAGTGCGGCATTCCTAGGACTCGTATTCAAAATTAAAATAAATAAGCCTTCTTAGGAATCCTTTAGAGCACCACTTTCCTTTTTGTGTAGTCAACGAGCTGTGCTTGATGCCATACATAATTTTAATACCTACTCATAGACTAGGTAAATTCATTAGCTACTTAGGTGAGTGTCATTAAATCACCAAAACCCACTTAGGGGGCCAAGATACTCTTCAATCTCCCCCTTTTTGGTGATTGATGACAATACACCGAAGTCATATAAGAGATAAACAATGAATATTAAAAAGCTTTTGTAATACTCCCCCTTAATATGTGCACTTTTGATCTTGAATATCAATGGTCCTATGAGGGCCAAAATTTTGCACAACAAGAGAAACAAGAGAGTATTACAACGGTGGGGTGCTTGTGACGTGCAACGGATAACGGTGAGATGCTCATGACATATTATGCATTCAACAAGAAAGAAAAAGAATTTCAGTGTGCCGAGAGGTCCGGAGTCTCGGCAAGGACCGAGTGTCGGAAAATCCGAAACTCCGGAAAAAGTCCGGACTCTCGGGCTTCGATGCGACGAGAAAAATAACAGACTTCACACAGTTTTTCAATCTAGCATAAACTGTCCTTAGAAGATAAAAAGCGAGAAAAAATCATCACAAGCACACAACCAAATTTCTCAAGCTCACATAGTCTCACACATACGAAATTTAAAGTTATTACAAGCCAAGTTCCAAATTCAAATACAATAAAGTTCATTGTTCCTCAAGCACATAAATAGATAACTTCACTCCCCCTTTGGCATCAAGCGCCAAAAAGGAAGTGTGGAGCGGCCGAGTCACTCGGAGTCGTCGTCTTCCTCCTCTTCTTCTTCATCATTGCCCTCCTCCTCTTCTTCCTCTTAGGCACCTTGGGCGTCCCACTCCGCAAAAGGGTCATCAAACTCGGGAAGCTCGCGGTAGGGATCGGTGGGAAGGCCAAGGTGAGATTTGATCTCGATGATGTCCCGGCGGTTCTCATTAGTTTCCGTGGCTATTGTCTTGCACATGCTGAAGATGCTCTTAAGCACCCTCTTTATCATGGAGCCACGGTGCCGACGGGGAGGTGGAGGAGAAGAGCGTGCAGCGGGCAAATCATCATGGCGAGGAGCTGCACTAGAGGAGCCAACATACTTACGACCTTTGGGAGGCCTCTTTGCACGATCACGGAGGTGGCGAAGTGGCTCATGGACCACATCCTTTGGATAGCGGACATTTGTAACCCTCTCAATCATGTACATGAGATAGGGGGCATATGGAAGATGCTTCATGGGATCATTCATGGCCCTCCTCAACTCATTCCAAATGAAGTCGAAGATACAAAATCCTTCTTCATACAGGGCCATCCTGGGGCATAGTATCTCAAAGCTGTAGCATCTCCTATCTTAGGATCAATAGTGGCACGAAAGAATTGATTGAGATAGTAGTAATAAGGATTGAGTTGGTCCGCCTTTGCCCTCAATAGCCAAATCTCGGCTAGGAAACATGAAGGGGAGGTCTTTGGGCTTGTACTTGTCCTCATTGTGCACGGGAGAGCGCCTCTCATCCTTAGAGTCAAGACCCAAGAGCCTAGAGAATGTCATGTAATCAATGGTGCATTTTTGTCCTTGAGTTGTCCAAGTGATGGTGTTGTCATGGGGATTGAAGTAGTAGGAGCAATGGAATTGAGCAAGAATTTCTTTATTCCAATTATACCTAAATCCCATGATGTCATAGAGGCCAACTTCCTTGCACTTGTCAATGACGGAGTTGAACACGGTGTTGTTTAGCTCTTCATAATACTTCCAATCAATGTACCTCATGGGCACAATTGGAGCCATGTTCTTGGAAGCTAGCTTGGGATTGCGGATCACGTATTGATAAAAATCCCTATGAAAGTCACACCAAAACCTTGCCTCAAGCCCTTCCCCTTGAGATACAAATACACATTTTCCTCTCTTTGCTCCCTCACTGCTCGAGAGTTACTGGAGTAATCCCTAATCATGTGTTCGCAAAACCAAGAACCGAACCGGGATCCCTTAGCTTGATGGGAGTGTCAACCAGGACATTTTGTGGGAGGGTAGGAATGAGCCTAGGAGGGGTTTTGGGGCAGATGTGAGATGTTACTCCTTGCTTGTGTTTAGGAGGAACTCGAGTAGCTGGACGGCTTTGATGGACATATGGGACTTGATGGCTCTTTTTGGGATGGGGCTTGTAGCGGGGTTTTACTTTTGCTGGCCCCTTTCCATGGCGACGAGGGGGCTCGGGTGACTGCTCATATGTCTCATCTTCTACTTCATCATCACTCTCGGTCCTTTCCTCCTCCTCCTCCTCTATATCTTCTTCACTCCTTTCGGCATAGGAGGGAGGAGGGTCACCTCGTCTTGGCCTAGAGCCGCGCCGAGATCCTTCATTCCCTAAGGCCTCTTGCACCGCCCGCAAAGCGGCGGGGTCGTGCCTAGCCTTGGTCCTCCTTTGGGTGGAGGGCTCCTCATTTTCCCGACGGACCTTCACTCTCACCATCCGTATAGGTAAAAGGATATGGAAGTGAGAGGTTATCAAAAGAGGAGACACACTACACTTGTCACTTAGGGTCCGGATACTCGGGGAAAAAGTTCGGAGACTCCGGAGATTCCGGAGAGTCCGGGTTCTTCGACCCCGGAGTTTCCGGGTTTCACAGCCGAAACCCTAAATCACAATGCAGCAAGATTCGTCCATCCAAACTTGGAGATATTGCAGATCTAGTGTCTAAGGAGTATTTTCTACCTATTCCCTAAGAGGATACTACAAGGACTACGCTAGGGAAGTAGATCGGGAAAAACTCCTTTGAGTATACCTTGGGGAGAAGGGGAAGAAGGCTTGAATCCTTTGAGTATTGAGTAGATCCTTGATCTCCACGCCTTGGAGCCTTCACACCCTCACTTTCACTCGATTTGGCCGGTTGGAAGTGGAAATCGCCCAAGGAAGGTAAGGAGGCGACGGGGGGATAGAGGGGGCGCGGTTAAAGGCGAGAAGTGGTGAAAGGAGACTTTTTCACCGCGGTCAAAGGTATTTATACCTTAATAACCCGGAGTCTCCGGGCCAGGTCCGGAATATCCGGAAACCCGGAGTTTCGGTCCAACCCCGGAGATTCCGCTCCCCCCTGAATCCAGCGAGCAGATTTTCAAGGAATTTGATTTTTGTATAGATTTGGATGATTGCTTATGTGATAAATGTGAGCTCGAGCAGTATCAACACTTTGGACTAGGCACAAACAAGCAAAGGGAACAATAGTCCAAATGTTGTACTCCAAAGATCCAAATTTTCGAAACAAATTCAATACAAGCTTTTTACAAATCTTTTGCTTTCAAAAGTTCTATACTAGGTCACTCAAATATGTGCATGATCTCAAGCCAAGTTACGAGAATCCAAGATATTTAGCTCACTCCTCAAAGCACAAAACCTTAGTTCATCAAGAGGCTTTGTGAAGATATCGGCTAGTTGCTTATCGGTGCTCACATGACTTAGAGCGATATCTCCTTTGGCTTCGTGGTCTCTCAAGAAATGGTGTCTTATGTCTATGTTCTTTGTTCTTGAGTGGTTTACGGGGTTGTTCGCTAGCTTAATGGCACTCTCGTTGTCACACAAGAGTGGCACCTTGCTAAACTTGCAACCAAAGTCTCTCAAAGTGAGCCTCATCCAAAGTAGTTGAGCACAACAAGCGCCGGCTGCAACATACTCGGCCTCGGCGGTGGAAAGGGCAACGGAGTTTTGTTTCTTGGAACTCCAAGACACCAAGGACCTTCCAAGGAATTGGCAAGTCCCAGATGTACTCTTTCTATCTACTTTGCAACCGGCATAGTCCGAATTGGAGTAGCCAAGTAGATCGAAAGTGGAGCCCTTAGGATACCATAAACCAAGGTTAGGAGTATGAACCAAGTATCTAAAAATTTTCTTAACGGGCATTAGATGGCACTCCTTAGGATTAGCTTGAAACCTTGCACACATGCACACATTAAGCATAATGTCGGGTCTAGATGCACAAAGGTAAAGCAACGAACCAATCATGGAGCGATATACCTTTTGATCGATGCTTTTGCCTTCCTCATTTAGATCAAGATGTCCATTGGATGGCATAGGTGTTTTGATGGGCTTGGCATTGTTCATGTCAAACTTCTTGAGCATATCATTGATGTACTTGGTTTGACTTATGAATGTGCCATCCTTGAGTTGCTTGATTTGAAAACCGAGAAAGAACTTCAACTCGCCCATCATAGACATCTCAAATCTTTTGGTCATGATCCTACTAAACTCATCAACCCAAACTTGATTAGTAGATCCAAATATGATATCATCAACATATATTTGACATACAAACAAATCATTGCCTTGTTTACGAGTGAAGAGAGTAGGATCGGCTTTGCCTATTTCAAAGCCTTTCTTTAAGAGAAAATCCTTAAGGCATTCATACCATGCTCTAGGGGCTTGCTTGAGCCCATAGAGCGCCTTATGGAGCTTGTAGACGTGGTTTGGAAGTTGAGGATCTTCAAAGCCCGGTGGTTGCTCAACGTAGACTTCTTCGGAGATTGGACCATTCAAGAAGGCACTCTTGACATCCATTTGATGTAGCTTGAAGTTGTGATGGGTGGCAAAGGCTAAGAGTATACGAATTGCTTCAAGTCTTTCCACTGGTGCATAAGTTTCTCCAAAGTCTAAGCCTTCTACTTGAGTATATCCCTTTGCAACCAATCTAGCTTTGTTCTTGGTCACCACGCCATCTTCATCTTGTTTGCTGTGAAACACCCACTTGGTTCCAATCACATTTTGTTTGGGGCGTTCCACCAAGGACCAGACTTCATTCCTAGTGAAGTTGTTGAGCTCTTCTTGCATGGCCATCACCCAATCAGCATCTCCAAGAGCATCTTCAACCCTAAGAGGTTCTAACATGGAAACAAATGAGTAATGTTCACAAAAATTTGCTAATCTTGAACGAGTTGTTACCCCTCTACGAATGCTTCCAAGTATGTTATCAACGGGATGATCTCGTTAAACACTTTGTCGAACTCTTGGATGTGGGTCAAACTCTTCTTGTTGGATCAAATCCTCGGCTTCTTGATCGCCGTTTGATGCTTCGACGAAGAGTCCGGAGTCTCCGGACTTATCTCCGGAGTTTCCGGAAAAACCGGAATCTCCGGGTTCTTGTCCGGATACTCGGGTACGCGACGGGGAGCGGGGGCTACGTTGCATCTTCAATTATGCAGTCCTCATCATCTTCTTATTGAGGCTTGATTTCTCCAATAGCCATTCTCCTTATAGCCTTTTCAGCGGGTACATCTTTGCCTACACACAATTCATCAACTTGCTCCTCTTGAGAGCCATTAGATTCATCAAACGTCAAGTCACATGTGACTTCAACACAACCGGTGGTTTTGTTGAGGACACGATAGCCATGAGCGTTTGAGGCATAACCAAGAAAGATACCTTCATCAACTTTAGATGCAAACTTAGAGCTTTTGGGCTTCTTGTTAAGAATAAAGCACTTACAACCAAAAACTCTAAAGTAAGAGACATTAGGCTTTTTACCAATTAGGAGCTCATAGGCGGTCTTGTGGCGAAGCTTGTGAAGATACAAACAGTTTATAGCATGACAAGTCGTCTTGATTGCTTCCGCCCAAAAGCTATCCGAAGTCTTGTACTCATCAAGCATGGTTCTTGCGGCTTCTATGAGAGTTCTATTCTTCCTCTCTACAATCCCATTTTGTTGTGGAGTGTATGGGACGGAGAGCTCATGACCAATGCCTTCTTCATAAGATACTCAATGTTGTTGTTCTTGAACTCGGTGGCATTGTCACTTCTTACTCTTTTGATCTTCACATCAAACTCATTTTGGGCTCTTGTTGCAAATTTCTTGAATATTTCATGAACTTTTCTCTTGTCTTTCATAAAGAATATCCAAGTGTACCGAGAGTAATCATCAACAATGACAAATCCATACTTGTTTCCCCCAATGCTAACATAGGCTACCGGACCAAAGATATCCATGTGAAGTAGTTCCAATGGCCTTGAGGTGGATACTACATTTTTGGCGGGATGAGGATCACCAACTTGCTTTCCGTCTTGACAAGCACTACAAATTCTATTTTTCTCAAAATGAACGTTTGTTAGTCCTAGGATGTGTTCCCCCTTTAGAAGCTTATTGAGATTATTCATCCCAACGTGAGCTAGTCGGCGATGCCAAAGCCAACTCAAGCTAGACTTTGCCAATAAGCATATATCAAGTTGGGCTTTATCCGATGAAAAATCCACCAAGTAAAGCCTTCCTTGAGTTCACCCTTAAAGGCAACGGAGTCATCGCCCCTTCTAAGACGGTCACACCCTCATTTGTGAACAAACAATTGTAGCCCATCACACAAAGTTGTGAAACGGAGAACAAGTTGTAGTCCAAGGATTCAACCAAATAAACATTGGAAATTGAATGATTGATTGAGATAGCAATTTTACCAAGAGATGTAAACATTTTCTTCTCCCTGGTCATATGATTTGTGCATCCACTATCAACTACCCATTTTGTTCCACGGAGGAGTATGCCTACAAAAAAAATTACGCTTGTGATTTAGGTACCCAAGTGGATTTGGGTCCTTGAGTGTTAGTCACAAGAATTTTGGGCACCCACACACTCCTTTTAATCATTGTCCCTTTTGTGCGGGGTCCCACATACTTGGCAACCACCTTACCCTTGTGGTTCCAAGTCAACACATAATTGGCATAAAAACTATCTTGTGAAGCATGTGGTTTGGGCTTTTTGCTTGACTTGTTTGGCTTTGAAGGTGGTGCTTGAGTTGTAGTTTGGGTGTTCTTGAACTTGATAGGAGTGTTGTATCTAACTTGGTTGTCATGGTTCTTGACACCCATTTGCTTCATGCCGTGCACCACATTTATTGTTCCCATACCTTTGGTGTGGTGGTTCTTGATGAATGGGATGGGGTCTTTTGTACCTTGTTCTTGCTTACCAAGCCCCTTCCCATCCACAAAGCCAAACTTCTTCATGTAGCTTGACCCAAAACCTTTGGTGTGGTTTTCAAACTCACCTCTCTTGGGTTCTTTCTTCTTTTCAACCATGAGAGAGTTTGACAACCTAGCAATCTCCTTTTTCATGGCATTCATCTCGGCAACATTAGTAGCACAAGCATTTATATCAATCTTATAACATCTAGAACAACCATTGCTTGTTGATGTTTTAGAGAAAGCATCATTAGATGAAGTTGTAGCATTGTTCTTGAGATTGTCAAGTTGAACTTCTAATGCTATGTGACTAGTCTTTAAGCTATCAAAGCTCTTTTGAAGTTCAAGCTTTTCATCCTCAAGTTTCTTGCAAGCATCCTTAGCTAGGAAAGATTCCCTAGTTAATTCATCCACTATCAACTCATCTTTAGCTAGGGATTTCTTGAGGCTAAGAATTTCTATCTCCTTTTCCTTGAGCGAGTCCTCTTGCACCTTGAAACCCTTCTTTTCAATTACAAGGGCATTCTCAAGGGCAATGGTTTTCTCCTGCTCAAGTCTAAAGAGTTCTTGCACCTCTGGAGTTCCATCTCTATTCTCAATTTCTTTCATTAAAAACATGATTTTCTTTGTTGCCTTTTTACCAAAGCTAGTGATCATTTTTTCAAGATCAAAATCATTTTCACTATCATCATCTAGGGGCGGGGTGGGAGTGTCTACCTTGGAGCCCCTAGCCATGAGGCAAGTGTGGGTGAAGTCATC
Organism: Cenchrus americanus; assembly: GCA_947561735.1. Taxonomy (NCBI): domain Eukaryota; kingdom Viridiplantae; phylum Streptophyta; class Magnoliopsida; order Poales; family Poaceae; genus Cenchrus; species Cenchrus americanus. The sequence goes on along the minus strand of OX387242.1, from coordinate 35,744,881 downwards.
TTCATCATCGGTGAGATCTTCAAATAGTGATGACTTGTTGATTGGTTCTCTAATGGATATGGTAGCAAGACCGGCTTCAATGTCGGAGTCGGAGCTATCATCATTTGAATCCCATTCTTCACCCAAATGAGCTTCACCAACTTCCTTTCTCTTGTTCTTGTCAAACTTCTTGGTGTCTCTTCTTCTTACTTTTATATTGGGGCACTCCGCAATGAAATGACCCTCCTTGCCACAACCAAAGCAAGGTCTCTTGGAAGCTCTCTTCGTCTTGATCTTGTCCTTGTCCTTATTCTTGTTGAAGAAGCCACTCTTCTTGAACATTTTGTTGAACTTCCTCACAAATAGAGCCATTTGCTCGGGAGTCATATCCATGTCACTATCTTCATCACCTTCTTCCTCGACCAAGGGCCTTGATGTTGATGAGCTTTACCTTTTCTCCTTGCTAGATGCCTTGAGGGCTACTCCCTTGTTCTTCTCAAGTTGTTCATGCATCTTTGACATTTCTTGTGAGAGCTTGGACTCCTTGACGGTGATAAGGTGTTCTTCCATTCTTCCAATCACATCCGCCGGAGTAAACTTGTTGAACCCTCTCTTTTCCCTTATGAGAGTAGGGAGTTGAACATCCCTTGCCATGTAAGCGGAGAGGATCTTGTCAACCACTTCTCTTCTTCCCCATCTTGTACTTCCAAGTGATTTGATTTTGTTGATGATCTTGTTCAATCGGTTGTACATGTCTTGAGGTGATTCATCATCTTTGATGACAAACCGATTGAGCTCACTTTCCAAGGCTCGAATCCTTCCTTCTCTTACTTGCTTTGTCCCTTCATGGTTGATAAACAAGGTGTCCCACACTTCCTTGGCGGACTTCAACCCATCTACTTTGTCATATTCTTCGGATGTGAGTGAACTCTTAATGATGCGTATGGCTTGATAGTTTCTTTGTATCTCATTTGCTTGATCTTGAGTTAGCGTCGCATCACCACTTGGAAAGGTAATACCCCTGTTCACAATAGTCCAAAGTGCGGGATTTACCGCCATCAAATACTCCTCCATCGAGTTCTTCCACTTGGAATAGCCGGTTCCATCAAATTGGGGTATCTTGCCAATGTGGCTAGAACCCGATGGATGGTTAAAGGATAAGCGTGAGTAATCGAAAGAGGTTCGAGTATAGTCCCTTGATGGTCGCCGAGCGGAGCGGGTGGACCTTGGATCATCGAACTCCTCGTCCTCACTATCAGAGGACTCATCACCTCGTCCATGCGCTTGATGACTAGTGCTTGCACCATGGGTGTTGTCTCCTTGAGGAAGGGGAGGCATGCCAACAACATTGTTGACGGGATCACCTTCGGCGGGAGGTAGGGCTTGATCATTTGGATTAGACATCTTCTCAACTCCAAGCGGTTAAGCTTCAAATGTGGAGCACTTGGCTCGATACCAATTGAAAAGATCAAGATGTCGACTAGAGGGGGGGTGAATAGTCGAACTCGAAAATCACAACCTTTTTCCACAATTTGTCGGATGCGTGTCGGAGACTCGGATATTTTTCCGGATACTCGGGAAATCCGGAGAATGCGGGGAAAATGTCCGGATATTCCGGCTGCTAGGGAGAGATTAAATCAACGGAAATTAAACTTGCTCAAAAGTAATTCTGTGAATATAGGTTATGCACCGAGACGAGACAAGCTTGTTTATCCACTCAAATCTTGCGGGAACCTCAACACAAATTAGATCGGCACCAAACCCTAGATATGTGCTCAAGATAGAAACAAGCATGCAACAAGATGAACAAGCACAAGAGACACAAGGATTTGTTACCGGAGTTCAACCTCACACCTTGAGGTCTACGTCTCCGTTGAGGTACCCACGAAGGGTGGACCTTTACACCTAGGTCACTTTCCTCCCTCTAGCGACCACAAAGATCAAGCTAGAGTTACTTACTCAATGTCGGGGTGATACAAACTTCCTTAGGCAGCCACAATCTTTGGATGCTCCAAGGCAACGCCTAGCCGGCTAGGAGCTCAAGGCTCCAAGAGTAACAAACACGAATTTTGCCAACCAAGCGAAGAACGAGGTGCTCTAGAGATGGGAAATCAGCTCACTAGCACTCTCCAAGCCCTTGCTCTCAAATCCTCTTAAATCCCACAACAAATCTCACCAACCTTTAGCCAAAGGGGGAAGAGGGAGGGAGTAAATGAGGTCTGTTCAAGTCAGCATGAAATGGCAGGGAAGAGAGTAAATGAAGGGGTGGAGGGGGCTTTTATACTCCCCTCACCCAGAATATAGTCGTTGAGGCTTTATGACCCGGAGTATCCGGGGTAATCCCGGAAACTCCGGGAAGTCCGGAGTCTCCGGGGTGAACCCGGATACTCTGGCCTTCCAAGGCCGGCGCCCAAGAAAAGATCCTCGTGAACGTGTTGGTGCAAAGGTGTCTCTCATAGGTTTTGTTTTAGCAACTAGAGCACCTGTTCGACTCTTGGAAGACATAATTTCTGTCCCTCTTGATAGTGCGGCATTCCTAGGACTTAAATTCAAAATTAAAATAAATAAGACTTCTTAGGAATCCTTTAGAGCACCACTTTCCTTTTTGTGTAGTCAACAAGCCGTGCTTGATGCCATACATAATTTTAATACCTCTTTAATACCTGCTCATAGACTAGGTAAATTCATTAGCTACTTAGGTGAGTGTCATTAAATCACCAAAACCCACTTAAGGGGCCATGATACTCTTCACTCTCCCTCACTCCTCCCTCCAAATCTTCGGTTTTCAACCTCTTCAGACCGCTTCTGAGGTATGTTTTCTAAATTTAGTCCGATTTAGTTAGTTAGTTTAGTTACCTAGTTTAGTTACTTATATTAGTTAGTTTAGTTAACTTAGATTAGTTAAATTAGTTTAGTTTACAAATTTAATCTAGTTAACCTAGTTTAGTTAAATTTAGTTTAGAAATTTAGTTTAGTTAACTTAGGTCCTAGTTTAGTTAAATTTAGTTTAGAAATTTAGTTTAGTTAACTTAGGTATGTTTAAATTTACATAGTTTGTTTTAATTCATTTTAAAATTCTACAAATGGTTATAGTTGACGTAATTTGATTAAATTGCTATAAAATTTGTAGAAAATTATTTAAATTCACATAATTCGTTTAAATTCGTTTTAAACTTCTAGGAAATGGTTATAGTTGACATAATTTGATTAAATTCCTATAAAATTTGTAGAAAATTATTTAAATTCACATAATTCATTTAAATTCGTTTTAAACTTCTAGGAAATGGTTATAGTTGACATAATTTAATTAAATTCCTACAAAATTCGTAGAAAATTATTTAAATTCACATAATTCGTTTAAATTCGTTTTAAACTTCTATGAAATGGTTATAGTTGACATAATTTAATTAAATTCCTACAAAATTCGTAGAAAATTATTTAAATTCACATAATTCGTTTAAATTCGTTTTAAACTTCTAGGAAATGGTCATAGTTGACATAATTGAATAAACTGATTAAATTATGTTTTTTGCGAATAATGGTCGCCGCACCGTTGGACTACGTACGGCGGAGTTGTTCGACGAGGCGGTGGACCGACACCACCGCTCGTACGTGTCGGTGTTCTCGGCCGTCCGCTCGCGCGCGATACATTGCCGGACGACCCGCACGTTGCCGCCGATACACCCGCGATGGATTCCGAAGTACGTAATTCATTCTTATTATTTATTCCCCTTTCTTTACAATAGTAATTGTGTTAGGTAAATTAATATTTTTTCGGGCTACGCGCTGCGCAGACTTCTCCCCGTTGCGCGGTTTGTCGAGGGGGGACGAAGCTACGAGCCGAGGTTCCTCGGGTGGAGCGGTTGACGCGGTTCAACTTCGACGCCCCGGCCGATCGCCGCGTTCATAGACCGGTGGCGACCGGAGATGCACACGTTCCACCTCCCGTCGGCGAGATGACTCTCGGTCCGGGAGGACGCCGCGATGTTGGGAGGACTGCCGTGTGTTGGCCAGGCGATGGGGCCGATCGACATCACCACGATGTGGCAGGCTGACTTCCTTGCTCGGTTCGCGAACGTTCCTTAGAACGATGGCGCGCCGGCGCCGTACCTGCCCTTCGTCGACACCCACGAGCCCACCTAGACTTGGATCCAACAGTTCATCGTACGTGATTCTAGTTCTTATTTTCAACGTTTGTATGCATTTAAATGAATGTGACGACGGACCTTTGTGTGTTTGTAGGCTAACTACATGGCGGACGATGCCGACGACCAGACGTCAGACAGGTTTCTAGATGTCTACCTGCTCTGGCTGTTCGGGTGGGTGCTGTTCTGCGAGTCAGCGGGAGACTCCGTGCCGCGGTGCATGATCCCCTAGACTCAGAGGATCGCCGACGCACCCCTCGAGCAGATGCCCCAGATCAGCTGGGGCAGCGCTGTTCTGGCAGCTACCTACAGGGGACTGTGTTCGGCAGTGACGAGGTCGGCGAGTAGGGAGGCGATCCTCCTGGCGTGCCCTCTCCTACTCCAGATGTGGATCCACGAGCGGTTCGACATCGGTTGGCCCAGGACGGACCTCTCGGAGTACGAGGCGGCGGCCGACGGCACCGACCCAGCGGACCTCCCCACCATGGGTTCTCTGTGGTGTCTCCGGAAGGTAATGACCTCCCTATACGTGATTCTTCGCGTTATGACTTCTGTAGTTCAACTCACTTAACTTTTCTCGTTCTTTGCAGCACGTTTGGGCTGGGGAGCAGCCGAAGAAGGCCTAAAGGGACTTCATTGGTCAGATCGACCGGATGGTCGATGCCCAGGTCCGGTGGACGTCGTACGCTCCTGCCATCGTCGCTGCCTGCGCACCACAGGGGCTCTCGTCCTTGTGCTCCCGAGACCAGGCCTACTGGCTGACGCGACGACGACTGGTCTTCGACGTCTACGTCGAGGAGTACGTCCTGTGGTGCTTCCGACGACCGATATTCCTTCGTCGTCCACTCCGCCTCTGTTCCAATTCCAGTCTCAGCCTGCTGCTTTCGACACGGGCGCCGAGGACCAGCTGTCCTGGGATGAGTTTCGGGTCGACGACGTTCTAGCGACCATGGAGGGCACCCCGCAGCGGGACGACGAGCTAGCCGCGTCACAGTTGACACAGCCACCACCGGTTTTGACTCAGCTGTCACAGTTGGCGACCGGCGGAGCGACCACGGGCGGCGGAGCGACACCGGCGGGTATCGGAGCGTCCACCGGCGGGCGGCGGAGCGTCATCGACGGGTGGCGGAGCGACACCGGCCGACAGAGCGACACCGGATGCGCGCAGCTCGTCGCGAGCGGCCATGGCGACACCATCTCCCGACCAGCTAGCACCACGGGTCGTCAGGGCACCTGACCCGTGGACGTACGACCGGGACCACACCTGGGCTGGCGCTCTTGCTGTTAGGGGAAGAGGGGGCGACACATTTAGATGTAGTACTATGATTTTGTATAAACTATTTCCTTTGTGATTATGTATATCGCTTGTCACTATTCCTTCGTCGGTGATTACGATATTCCCTTGTGATTATGCTTGCACTTGATATTTGGTCGTTTTAAACTAAAAAACCTAAAACTAAAAAAATCCTGACGCTGTGTGGCACGACGTTTAGCGCCTGTCGTCGTGCCGCTCGGCGGCAGGGTCCTGGCGCCGTGCTACCCGCGCTGGCGCAAGAAATACCTACCGCCGCGCCCCACGGCGGCAGGGACTTTACGTTGTGGGCTACGGCATCAGATATACATTTGTCGAAAATTTTGATTTGACCTATTATTTTTCGAAAATCAAGACAAATTAAATATATAAAAAAATTTCCCCACGTAACCAGCGGAAATCCTATATATGTTCCGGAAGTTTTTCTCCTCCACCTTCCAATGTTTGAGATTCGTGCAATCAACCACAATCGTTTGATCTACATCTAAACCCTAACCCACTTCTCTCTCCCCCGACCCTCCCCTGCATCCCGGGCGCCGCCGCCGCTGGGATGGCCGTCGCGCCGTCCCCGAGCCCCCGCGCGCGCCTCCGTGGTCCCCCACCGCCGCCCGAGTCCCTATGACGCCCCAAGTTTTTAATTAACCTTTAAATAGCCGGTCAAACGGTCAACCGTGGTCAAACCTAGGTCAACCCGGGCCCTCACCTCGAAAAACTCACTAACCCACCCTAGTGACCCTAATTGACTAGTAAACACACTTGTGGGGCCAACCAATGGTCAAAAGTTGGGTCAAACCCCTTGCCACTCTAGTGTCCACTTGTGTCGCTTCGGAACTTTTGCCGCGTTCTCCAAAATTCACCTAAACACTTAAAATTCTACCTTTAGGAAAGTTGTAGATCTTGATGAGGGACACAAATTTCATGTAGATTGGCATTTCACATTTGGAGAGGAAAAACTTGAAAAACCCCTTGCAAGGCGAGAAAACACCGTTTGCCAAAACCTAGCGACATTCAAAGTTGGCATTCAAATATTTTAAATTCTAGGCGAGAAAAACCCCATATAGCCTTTGTAGAAAATGTTGCTGGTACCTAGATCTACAACTTTGGTATTCATCACTTGGTTGACTTTTATTCAAATTTTTGGAGAAAAGTTAACCGGAACGAGGCACCGCAAAACACCGAGGCCGGAGCGCGCCGCGCCGCGCGACGCCGCGCGCGCCCGTGCGCCGCCCGTCGCCGGCCGCGCGCCGCCGGCCCCGCGTCCGCGCCCACGCCTCCCAAGGCCGCGCCCACCCCAAGCACGTTCCCTACCCCCGAGGCACGCCGAGTCCGCGCCGGCCACGCCGCCGTACGCGCGCGACACGGACCGGCGGTCCGTCGGCGCGACGCCTCCGCCGTACGCGTGCGCCTCGAGCCATCGTAGCACGGCCGGCATCTTGCGCCGTCATGCTTCGTCATCCCGAGCTCGAGCACCTACTTAAACCCCCCCCCCCCCCTCGCGCCCTCCGCGCGCCACCCCGTGCTCCTCCCCGCCATGCCGCGCCGCTCGGTGCTAGCTCACCCCGCTCGCGCTCGCCGCCGTCCCACCGCCCCCGCTAGCTTCCCTAGCTCCCGGTGTAGCTAGCGCGCTTGCCAATTGGCCAGCACCGTGCGTCCTTGCCACCTTTCCCCGAGCCGCCGTGGGTGCCGCCGCCGCCGCCGCCGTGCGCCCTCGCCGGAGCTCGCCCGACCCCGCCACCACCGGGGTGAGGCCAATTGCACCCCCGTGCCACATGTTGCCGTGGCCCGGCCCCACATCGCCGCCGGTGAGCCCTCCCGCCGCCGTGAGGGCACGGTTGTGAATTCCGGGGGCTTAGTTGCAAAGAAACCTAACTAAGTTTTATTGCGGATCGGTCCGCAGCCTTAGAAAATCCCTAGAAATTCACAGAAAAATCAGAAAAATCCCAAACCAATTTTGTAGGGTTCAGGATGATAAATCCCACCTCTTTTGTTATATACTCATGGTTAGATTCTAAATAGTTTTAGCAGGAAAAATACAAATGTGTTAAACCTAGATCTGTCATAACTTGAAATCTATAGCTCCTCTGTAGCCCAATTTTGGATATGTTGTGTGTTAGGATATGGCTAGTTCCTGTACCAAAAATTGCACAAAGTTATGCAGTAGATCTTGCTAGGTAAATTCTTTTCCATTCCTGCGGTAACTGCTTAGATGATTTTTCCTGTTATATATATTTATGTTCTTGAGCTCAACTTGTGCACACTGTCTTGTAATGCCAAAATACACATCTTGTGAATTAATCATGAATTTTGGATTAACAGAAATTATTATTCTTGATTTATGCATGTTTTCCTTTGTAAATTAATAAACCAAGTTCAGTAGAGTTTCCATGTGAACATGCTGGTTCTTTAGACTTGTTTAGGACCAGAGAGCTTGCACAAGAAAGTTTGGATCAAATTGATGCTTATTTATTTTTGTATGCATTTACTTTGAATCACTAGCTAGCCTTTGATATTTTCAATAATATTTATTTCTCTAGCATGCAACACTTACATGTGGGTCCAATGGACCAGGATAGGTGCTAGTAGGCTTAAGAAACACTCATTTAATTTTTGGTAATTTAATTGTTAATAAAAAGCTTAAATGCCCTTTTAATATTAAAGGGAAATTAAATAAAGAAAAAGCCCTAATTAATTCTTTTTCCTTTTTGAAAAGTATTATTTAATATAATTAAAAGATAATTGATTATCATCACTGATAAGAAATTAATTCATAAATAAAAATATTAATTACACCTTTGTTGGTGAAGATAAAAGGAAATGAAGCTTTCACATGAAATGATAAGCTTAATAAAAACCTTTAATCAAATGTGGAATAAAAAGAGTAACCCATGTACAACCAATAACCTTCCTAAAAGAGAAACATTAGATGAATGCTAGTTAAGGTAAACATGACCAACTAGAGTTGGATAAGACAACAAACTATCACATCACCTAAAGTGCATTGCATTCCGTGTAGATCTTCCGGACGGAGATTACTCCCTTGTCCCGAAACCCGCGGAAGGAGGAGCGGAAGCGTCACTGCAGTACGTGGAAGTACTCGACACCGAGGGTGCCCAGGCTAACCTAGCCGACGAACGCAAGCTCCGGTGCATCTAACCTAGTTTTAAAGTTCTTTATTCAATTATCTATGAATGATTGTGCATTTACGTTCAGGAGTTGAATGAAACCCTAGATGCATGATCCATAGGTACCCTTTGGTCCCTACTAGTATGATAGGTCGATAGCTGCTAAGCTATAGGACCGTTACAAGTTGAGTGATGACCTCACTCGCGAGAATAGGTTCCTAGATAGGAATCACAATGTATCCTTAAATTGATTGCTCATGTGGTAAGAGCATGAAATCTGGGCTCCGGTCCAGTGGTTATGTGGGTTAAGTCTTTGAACGTACTAAGCACATGTCGGGTATGGGACCGGTAAGCCTAGTACCTTAATGAGGCGGCGAGGGATCCTACCGTTACTACTCTTGGGATTCGCTCTCACGGCTCGCCACCGGTGGTGTATGGTGACTCCGGGTATCTCGCGGGGTATGCCGGATAGCCTGCACCAAAGACTGTAAGATTCGATCCCGACCCGAGGATTTTTGGGGACGGCCTGGGAAGTTGTCCTCGCGGGGGCAGCCTACCGTGTGTTTGGGTCTACCTTGCAAGGTTTAAATCAATCGATTGTCGGCCTCTCACCGTTATCAGAGACTACTTACTCTACTAGTCATGTGATCCCTAATGATGGAAGTTGATGAAGATTATGCTTGATTAATTGTATTGTACAACTTTGTTTGTACTAGTTGTCTAATGTAGTAAAGATTAAACCTACTAGAACTTGTGCTAAAATCTTGAAAGTAAGGACATACTCTTTGTTACTTTTTAGCAAAGGCAACCCGATAGCCAAAAAAGCCTTTCATGGTCTAGAATTGGTGAAGTAGTCATCACTAGACGAGGTAAGACTTGCGAGTATTAGTATACTCGGCCTTGCTATAATGTGTTGATCCAGGTAATGCCTTCGGTGATGTGTGGCCGGAGAGATCCCGTTTGGCTGGGAGCTGGAGTGGGTGGAGGACGACTACTGAAAGCATCATGGATGGCCTCCCGTGGTGTCTTCGCCTCCGTTAGTTATTTCCGCTACTTTTCGAAAACTCTGAACTATTCCGTCATGACAAAAACTATGGTTTGTAATAAATAAACCCATCGGGGTACGAATTTGGATTTTAACGTTGTTGTATCTCTGGACTCGCCTTCAAGTGAGTTTTAATGCATATATTCGATCCTTGTGCTTTTCAAGTGATTTACCGGGCGTTAACCCGGCAACTAACGACAGGATGATACTTTATTATTGCTTAATGACCAAAGTGGATCGGTCTTAGGCGATAGTACGGTATTTTCCTAGGTGGGTTGTCACAGTTGACATCAGAGCTTATATGCACCAGAGATTAATTAATAAACCTTAACCACTGGTTTTTGAATAAAATATGCCAAGATTTTTCCGATTTTCCAAAATACGTTGGTCCGCTAAGGATAAACTAGACCGAGAGGCCCTAGAGGGAATTTTGGGTTCTTTCAGGTGGCTTAATTAAACTTATGGTCTATTTTGCTAACTTCCAGCACATTACTTTATGTCAGACTTACTTTCATGCGCAACCATACTAGTTCATCACGTTTTGCCATACGTGCTGGTACCACAGGGAAGTCCTGTGAGGGACTAGTGAGACCTATTCCAATGGGTGTCACGTCGCGTCTGAGTCTCGTCACGTTTTGCCATACGTGATGGTACCACGGGAAAGTCCGTGAGGGATGAGTGAGGCCTATTCCAATGGGCACTCACGTCGCGTCAGAGTCTTAAATAGGACGATGTCCATGCAGCGGCTTAACGCATGGATACCGTTTCTATAGTGAACGGTAATGAATGTGGACGCTTTCGTGACGTGCTGGCACGAAAGGTTCGTTTTCTGCAGGTACATAACAGCGCTTCGTTAGTCGTTATGCAAGTACCGTATAGTTCTCGACTAGATATTATAGGGAGAGACGACTAAAAGCCTTGCCACCGGCACTAACTTCGATTTTTGGCTTGATTGCCATGTGAGGTCGAATAGGACGTCTTGCATGCATGTTAAAAATCGAAACAACTAAAATGGACCCAAAAATCGAATTTCCATATGCTCTCTAAGGAAGTTTATGCTAGTGTGTGCTTTTTATAAATTAGAAGTACCCCTCATACCTAGCCGTCATGCTGCCGAAATTTTGTGAAAAATTTGTTTATCATGTGATAGGTTAATTAAACCAAATTGTTAAAAACAATTGCTCCTTAACTAGTTATCTTGTAATCGCAAGTCTCAATCCTAGTTCGTTGGGTTGGTTCACACTTTCCTAGGCACATCCAGGTTAAGGACCATCCATCTTGTTTCCTTGATCAATGCTCAACCTTAAAAAGCTTAATTAAAAGTATTAAAGGTTTAATTTAAAATTTGGGAAATTTTTGAGGTTTCGGATTTTTGGTCATGAATTTTTATTCACAAGCGCCGAACTTCACCATTGACATGTCGTTCTCTTTGAGATCCGACATGAGTTACATTTGTGTACGGATGGATTTCCCCGTGTTCCACCAATTCGACGGCGACGGTACGATCCGTACCAATGGGTTGCACCGGGAGGGTTTTCCGCACCTGGCGTGGGAAGCACTCAGTGCCACAGGCTACCTCACCCCACCGACTTACGAGGTGAAGGAGTTTGAGCGCCATGGCGTTCCCCGTGCTGGAGTGATCGTTACTGTTCTGCCACACCCGGACCACGCCGACTGGTTTGACTTGAGCTTTATCTACTGGGGATTTATCACTCACGAGTCCGTTGAGTCAGCCGCCCTCAGAGTGTTGACAGACTTCTGTGACCACAACCCCACCGTGGTAGCTCTCTCTCCGTTTGGACTGTTTCCTGCTGTGAGTCCTCACGACCCAGCATGGTTGGACCGTATGGACCACCTACGGGAGCTACTGACCCTAGCAGAGCCGTTGGATGTTACCCAGACGCTTGCCCGTTGTCTGAACGTGGTTTTCACACTTCAGGGGCTGCGCTATAACACCGCAGCGATTATTGCACAGCGCTTGGAGGCATCTAGGCGCGATTGGGAGCAGCTTTCAGCAGCACACCAGCAGCTGAACTTCACGCTTACTCGGGTACGAGCGGAGAGAATGACGGGCTACGTGCTACGAGGTTCCGGTTGGAGCTTGAGAGGGGTGATCGCTTGCGAGAGGATCGTAGAGTTGGAGGAGGAGAACCATGCACTTTGGAGGAGGATGCCGATGCGCACGAGATTGAGAGGATGACGCTCTTGCGGAACATTGCGATATGCGGCGGGTGCGGGGAGGCCGAGGTACGGGTGGCGGCTTTGCGGGCTATAGTGGCCTTACGGCCACTACCCCCGGTACGAGCACCCCGGAGGAGCCGGCGGGCGTGTGCCGTCCGGACCGGACGAGCCGAGCGGGACCACCGCTACCGACTCCCCCGGCTTCGCCTTCGTACGGTGGAGCTTCGGTGGGCAACTAGGTTGCCGACGGCGAGGAATAAGAAGGAGATCGATCCGACCGAGTTGTCTTCGAGATGTTTTAGAGTAGTTGACTTGACAGCACATCTTCGTGCCAAAGTAACTACTTGTATCGTGTCATGTCATGTTGTTTCAAATTCGAGTTGTAATGTCTTTTGAACCTTGTTTTATCGTATTGTAATAATGAATGCTTAAGCATGTTGCTTTAAGTAAAATTCGTTGTCATTCAAATTTGAAACCTTCTTGTGTATGTTCACCGGATCCTTGGATAAACCATTGCAAATGACCACGCTTGTCAATTTTGCATTCTCACCTAAAAACGTTGGTAAACCAAAGCATTTTAGGGACATCAATCGTTGCCGCAAATAAGTACTCGTCCGTATACCACCTTCGTTGGTATCCGAAATAACGAGGCTCGTTCGAGAGTAATTATGAGTCGTGCAATTGAGTAATTGTCGTCCTAACCGTGTTGAGAAGAACGATTCTATGAATCTTGGTGGCAAAGGAATATTGTTGATTGTTCTTGTCCTCATTGTTTAAAGTGCTATTGAGATGTGTTTATGCATGATCGTACTTGTCATCATTTGGAGTAAGCTTTTGGTTGTCTCACTAATAAAGCTCACTTTTCGGATGGTGGGAACCACGCGCGGCTCTCCCAACGGTTTCGGAGCAAATGGTAGTGGTGACTTGCCACCACCCCCACCCATGACACCGACGGAAGCCTTTATGGCCACCCAAACTAAAGTGCTGCACCGGATCCCGCAAACGCGAAGCAACGGATCGCCTAGCGGATGAACCGAGGGCCGCCCCACGGGGCCAATCACGAGGGGCCTAACCCGGGTCACTACTTATGTCCAGTTCATCGCTATGAAGCCGCCAACCTTCGCTAAAGCAGAAGACCCTCTGGAAGCCGAGGCTTGGGTCAAGGCCATAGAGGCAAAATTCTCTGCCTTTGTGTTGCCTTGCTCCGAGGAGAACAAAGCGAACTTCGCAGCGCTGCAACTGCGAGGGGAAGCTTTGATGTGGTGGGACCACTTCAAGTCAATGCAGCGAGGGCACGCTGTGACTTGGGATGAATTCAAGCAGGCTTTCAAGAGCCACCACATTCCCAAGGGTCTGATGGATAGGAAGATGAGAGAGCTATTGGCCCTCCGTCAGGGATCTGACTCAATATACCGCTATGCTCAGAAGTTTAATAGCTTATGTCAGTACGGTGGGCATCATGTTGATACCGATGCCAAGAAGATGGAGAGGTTTCGTGAAGGGCTTGATGGCAAGCCGTATGAGCGCTCGAATCGCTCGAGCCCGCCAACTTCCATGAGCTAGTAAACAAGGCTATCTCGCAAGAGGATGCTATGAAGAAAGACCACGGGGACAACAAGAGGATGTCGGTTTCACCCCGAGCGACGGAACAAACAAGAAGTTTCGCTTTGTGAAGAAGGAAGCTCCGGGCCCATCCCAAGCAATCATCAAGGCGGACGCCGGACGATGAAGCCACCCCCGGGGCAAACCTGCCGGGAACTTCCGGTTCCGTCGTGCCCGACAGCCAGGCTCCAAGGCCTAATGCCCCTCCTTGCGATGTTGGAGACCGTCGTTGCTTCACCGTGGCCGGCCAGGGGCACTACATTAATGAGTGTCCCAAGCCCGGGCGAGATCAAGCCCAACCCGCGGGAATCGGGGTACGGGAAGTAAGCCTACCACTCCGGCCAAGAAGCCCATGGTGCAAGTGCGCCAAGGCAAGCTGAACTTCACTATGATGAGTGACATTCCGGCGGGAGCTCCGGTGCTCACGGGTACATTCTCCATCAATAACACTCTGTTAAGGTTTTGTTTGATTCGGGAGCCACCCATAGTTTCATAAATGAGAGCCTACTAGACAAATTGGGTCCAAGAGGAGTACAAACCAAATCTGCTTATAAAATTACCACTCCGGGGTGGAAACATCACGTCTCAATTAGTGACTTTTGAAGTTCCTCTAAGACTAGGAAGTAAGGTTGTTCGATCTAATCTTATAACCATCAAATTGGGAAGCATGGATGTTATCTTGGGTATGGAGTGGATGAATCAACATAAGGTGATTCTAGATATATCGGATAGGGTTGTAGAGATCAACTCTCCTACGGTCGGGCACACTACCTTGTACCTTCCTTTCGGGACGGTGCACCGACTCTTGTGCCTATGTGACCATTATCTCCTCCCTTGATGAAATTCCGGTAGTGTGTGAGTACCGGACGTCTTTCCCGATGAGTTGCCCGGTATGCCACCGGACGGAGATGTCGAGTTTGTGATCGAACTCCAACCCGTACCTCACCCATTTCCAAAAGACCTTATTGCATGCCACCCAAAGAGTTAGCCGAGCTAAAAGCCCAACTCCAAGAAGCTGTTAGATAAGGGTTATATTCGCCCAAGTTCTTCTCCTTGGGGTTGCCACCGCTCTCTTTGTCAAAAAGAAAGATGGTAGCTTGAGAATGTGCGTAGATTATCGGCCACTCAATGCGGTCACCATCAAAAACAAATACCCGCTTCCTCGAATCGATGTTGTTTGATCAATTGGGCGGTGCCAAAGTCTTCTCTAAGATCGACCTTCATTACGGCTAACACCAAATCAAGATTCGACCTTGCGACATTCCTAAAACCTCTTTTCCACTCGTTATGGTCTTTACGAGTTCTTGGTCATGTCTTTCGGACTCACTAATGCTCCCGCCTACTTCATGTACCTCATGAACTCCGTGTTCATGACGGAGCTCGATAAATTTGTCGTGGTCTTTATCGATGATATTCTCATCTATTCTAAGAGCGATCAAGAGCACGCTAATCATCTCCGAGTTGTCCTTCGAGCGTTTGCGAGATCACAAGCTTTATGCTAAGTTCTCCAAATGCGAATTACGGTTGAAAAGTGTGAAATTCTTAGGGCACACCATTTCCCACGATGGTATCTCCGTAGACCTAGCAAAGTTCAAGAGGTGATGGATTGGAAACCACCCAAGTCCGTGCATCAAATCCGCAGTTTCCTAGGATTGGCGGGATACTACCGTCGATTCATTCCTGACTTTTCTAGAATCGCAAAACCCATGACTGAATTGCTTAAGAAAGGAGTGAAATTCGTGTGGAGCGAAGCATGTGAGAAAGCTTTCCACACCCTCAGGCAACATCTAACTTCAGCCCCAGTGCTAGCTCAACCCGATAATTCCAAACCGTTTGAAGTCTTCTGTGACGCATCAGGCACGGGTCTCGGCTGTGTCCTTATGCAAGAGGGCCGAGTCATTGCCTATGCTTCACGAGCCCTTCGACCCCATGAGCTCAATTATCCTACCCACGATCTTGAGTTAGCTGCTGTTGTCCATGCCCTCAAGATATGGAGACATTATCTAATGGGTAATCGTTGCAATATCTTCACTGATCACAAGAGCCTCAAATACATCTTCACCCGGTCGAGTTGAATATGAGACGAGAGAAGATGGCTTGAGTTGATTAAAGATTATGATCTAGAAGTGCACTACCATCCCGACAAATGAAATGTTGTTGCGGATGCTCTTAGCCGCAAAGATCATTGCAACCATCTAGAGTTGGAGCCGGTCGGTGAGCCCTTGTGTGAAGAAATGAGAAGGCTCAACTTAGAAGTGGTACCGCGGGGAATTCTTTATGCCTTGTCGGCAGAGTCAAACCTTTATGACGGAATTGTCATCGCCAGCGCAATGATGCGGATATTCAAACCATCGAGCGAGAAACTAGCGAAGGAGACCCCGGTACACTTGTTTCCCGAAGGATCACCGGGATGTGGTCCGGTTTGGAAAACGTCTAGTGGTCCCCGTTGACCCGAGAAGTTAAGAAGATCATTCTAGATGAAGCTCATAGGTCCAAATTCTCTATTCATCCCGGTAGTACCAAGATGTACCAAGATGCGAAGCGAGAACTTTTGGTGGTCCAATATGAAGGTGGATGTAGCCAAGTATGTAGCCGAGTGCGATACTTGCCACCGGATGAAAGCAAGTCATTTGAAATCGGCAGGAGTACTCCAACCCCTGTCGATACCTATGTGGAAGTGGGACGATATTAGTATGGATTTCATTGTGGGTTTACCCCTAACCCCTAGAAAGAAAGACTCCATTTGGGTAATTGTGGATAGACTCACCAAGACCGCTCACTTCATTGCCGTGCACACCACTTACTCTGTACAACAGTATGCAGAGTTGTACGTGGACCACATAGTTCGTACGCATGGAATCCCAAAGACTATAATCTACGATAGAGGAACTCGGTTGTAGCTCGTTTTTGGGAACAGTTGAATGAGTGTTTGGGAACTCGGCTACTCCGCCGGTTCCAGATATCACCCGCGGACCAATGGTCGGACGGAGAGGATAAATCGGATTTTAGAGGACATGTTGAGAGCAAGCATCTTGCACTTTGACAAGAGTTGGGACAAGTGTTTGTCCTTGGCGAGTTCTCTTATAATAACGACTATCAAGCCGGTTTGAAAATGGCACCGTTCGATGCTCTATACGGACGTAGATGTCGCACTCCGCCGAATTGGTCAGAGGCCGGAGAAAGAACACTCTTTGGACCAGAGTTAGTTAAAGAGGCCGAAGAAAGGGTGCAAGTGATGAGAGAAAATTTGAAGATGGCACAGATGAGGCAAAAGAGTTACCATGACAAGGGAACCGCACCTCGACACTTCGAAGTGGGAGATTATGTGTATTTGAAAGTATCCCCCACCAAAGGTTTGCAAAGGTTCAGAGTCAAGGGAAAGTTAGCCCCGCACTACATTGCACCATATGAAGTGATAGAAGTATGTGGACCCGTGGCTTACCATATCCAATTGCCAGAACGGTTTTCCGCGGTTCACAATGTGTTTCATGTAACTAAGTTGAAGAAGGGAATGCCTGTTCGGGAGAATGAAATCATCACGGAAGCTAATGCTTGGATCGAGCGGATCTCTCGCTCGTCGAGCATCCAATGAAAGTGCTAGACCGAAAAGAGCGAAAGACCGAAGGCGGACCGTGCGAATGTACAAGATCCAATGGAGCCATCACACGGAAGAAGAAGCAACGTGGGAGACGAAGGATTATCTTAATACTAAGTATACGGGCTTCCTACGAGTCTCGAAACGAGTGAGTCCTTCTCCCCATCTCTTCGTTGTCAAATCGAATCTCGGGACGAGATTCCGTTTAAGGGGGTAGGCTGTGACGCCCTAGGTTTTTAATTAACCTTAATAGCCGGTCAAATAGTCAACCGTGGTCAAACCTAGGTCAACCTGGGCCCTCACCCCGAAAAACTCACTAACCCACCCTAGTCACCCTAAATGACTAGTAAACACACTTGTGGGGCCAACCAATGGTCAAAAGTTGGTCAAACCCCTTGCCACTCTAGTGTCCACTTGTGTCTGCCGGAACTTTTGCCGCGTTCTCCAAAATTCACCTAAACACCTAAAATTCTACCTTTATGAAAGTTGTAGATCTTGATGAGGGCACAACTTTCATGTAGATTGGCATTTCAAATTTGGAGAGGAAAAACTTGAAAAACCCCTTGCAAGGCAGAAAACACTGTTTGCCAAAACAGGCTAACATTCAAAGTTGGCATTCAAATATTTTCAAATCTAGGCAGAAAAACCCTATATAGCCTTTGTAGAAAATGTTGCTTGGTAGCTAGATCTACAACTTTGGTATTCATCACTTGGTTGACTTTTATTCAAATTTTTGGAGAAAAGTTAAGCGGAACAGGCACCAAACAAAACACCGAGGCCGGAGCGCGCGCGCGCGCGCGTCGCGCGCGCGCCGTGCGCCGCCCCGTCGCCGGCCGCGCGCCGCCGGCCCCGGCGTCCGCACCCACGCCTCACAAGGCCGCGCCCACCCCAATGCGCTCCATCCCGAGGTCCCGCGCGCCCCGGACGTTCCCCGCCCCGAGGCACGCCGAGTCCGCGCCGGCCACGCGCGCGCGCACGCGCGCGCGCGCCACGGACCGGCGGTCCGTCGGCGGCCGCGCCGCCGTCGTACGCGCGCGCCTCGAGCCGCCGTAACACGGCCAGCATCTTGCGCCGTAATGCTTCGTCATCCCAAGCTCGAGCACCTACTTAACCCCCCCCTCGCGCCTCCGCGCGCCACCCCGTGCTCCTCCCCGCCATGCCCGCCGCCGCTCGGTGCTAGCTCACCCCGCTCGCGCTCGCCGCCGTCCCCCGCCCCGCTAGCTTCCCTAGCTCCCGGTGTAGCTAGCGCGCTTGCCAATTGGCCAGCACCGTGCGTCCTTGCCACCTTTCCCCGAGCCGCCGTGGGTGCGCGCCGCCGCCGCCGCCGTGCGCCCTCGCGGAGCTCGCCCCAACCCCACCACCACCGCCAATCAACCCGGGGGTGAGGCCAATTGCACCCCCGTGCCACATCTTGCCCTGGCCCGGCCCCACATCGCCGCCGGCGAGCCCTCCCGCCGCCGTGAGGGCACGGTTGTAAATTCCAAGGGCTTAGTTGCAAAGAAACCTATCTAAGTTTTATTGCAGATCAGTCAGAGCCTTAGAAAATCCCTAGAAATTCACAGTAAAATCAGAAAAATCCCAAACCAATTTTGTAGGGTTCAGGATGATAAATCTCACCTCTTTTGTTATATACTCATGGTTAGATTCTAAATAGTTTTAGCAGGAAAAATACAAATGTGTTAAACATAGATCTGTCATAACTTGAAATCTATAACTCCTCTGTAGCCAAATTTTGGATATGTTGTGTGCTAGGATATGACTAGATGCTGTGCCAACAATTGCACAAAGTTATGTAGTAGATCGTGCTAGAAAAATTCTTTTCCATTCCTGCAGCGACTGCTTAGATGATTTTTCCTGTTAAATATATTTATGTTCTTGAGCTCAACTTGTGCACACTGTCTTGTAATGCCAAAATACACATCTTGTGAATTAATCATGAATTTTGGATTAACAGAAATAATTATTCTTGATTTATGCATGTTTTCCTTTGTAAATTAATAAACCAAGTTCAGTAGAGTTTCCATGTGAACATGCTGGTTCTTTAGACTTGTTTAGGACCAGAGAGCTTGCACAAGAAAGTTTGGATCAAATTGATGCTTATTTATTTTTGTATGCATTTACTTTGAATCACTAGCTAGCCTTTGTTATTTTCAATAATATTTATTTCTCTAGCATGCAACACTTACATGTGGGTCCAATGGACCAGGATAGGTGCTAGTAGGCTTAAGAAACACTCATTTAATTTTTGGTAATTTAATTGATTAATAAAAAGCTTAAATGCCCTTTTAATATTAAAGGGAAATTAAATAAAGAAAAACCCCTAATTAATTCTTTTTCCTTTTTGAAGATATTATTTAATATAATTAAAAGATAATTAATTATCATCACTGATAAGAAATTAATTCATAAATAAAAATATTAATTACACCTTTGTTGGTGAAGATAAAAGGAAATGAAGCTTTCACATGAAATGATAAGCTTAATAAAAACCTTTAATCAAATGTGGAATAAAAAGAGTAACCCATGTACAACCAATAACCTTCCTAAAAGAGAAACATTAGATGAATGCTAGTTAAGGTAAACATGACCAACTAGAGTTGGATAAGACAACAAACTATCACTTCACCTAAAGTGCATTGCATTCCGTGTAGATCTTCAGGGCGGAGATTACTCCCTTGTCCCGGAAACCGAGGAAGGAGGAGCGGAAGGTTCTCTGCGCAAGACGTGGAAGTACTCGACACCGAGGGTGCCCGGGCTAACCTAGGCGACGAAGGCAAGCTCCGGTGCATCTAACCCGGTTTTAAAATTCTTTATTCAATTATCTATGAATGATTGTGCATTTACGTTCGGGAGTTGAATGAAACCCTAGATGCATGATCCATATGTACCATTTGGTCCCTACTAGTATGATAGGTCGATAGGCCGCTAAGCTATAGGACCGTTACAAGTCGAGTGATGACCTCACTCGCGAGAATAGGTTCCCAGATAGGAATCACAATATATCCTTAAATGGATTGCTCATGTGGTAAGAGCATGGGATCTGGGCTCCAGTCCAGTGGTTATGTGGGTTAAGTCTTTGAACGTACTAAGCACATGTCGGGTATGGGACCGGTAAGCCTAGTACCTTAATGAGGCGGCGAGGGATCCTACCGTTACTACTCTTGGGATTCGCTCTCACGGCTCGCCACCGGTGGTGTATGGTGACTCCGGGTATCTCACGGAGTATGCCGGATAGCCTGGACCAAAGACCGTAAGATTCGATCCCGACCCGAGGATTTTTGGGGACGGCACGGGAAGTTGTCCTCGCGGGGGCGGCCCTACCGTGTGTTTGGGTCTACCTTGCAAGGTTTAAATCAATCGATTGTCGGCCTCTCACCGTTATCCGAGACTAGTTACTCCACTAGTCATGTGATCCCTAATGATGGAAGTTGATGAAGATTATGCTTGATTAATTGTATTGTACAACTTTGTTTGTACTAGTTGGCTAATGTAGTAAAGATTAAACCTACTAGAACTTGTGCTAAAATCTTGAAAGTAAGGACATACTCTTTGTTACTTTTTAGCAAAGGCAACCCGATAGCCAAAAAGCCTTTCATGGTCTAGAATTGGTGAAGTTGTCATCACCGACGGGTAAGACTTGCTGAGTATTAGTATACTCGACCTTGCTATAATGTGTTGATCCGGGTAATGCCTTCGGTGATGTGTGGCCGGAGAGATCCCGCTTTGGCCGGGAGCCGGAGTGGGTGGAGGACGACTACCGAAAGCATCATGGATGGCCTCCGTGGTGTTTTTGCCTCCGTTAGTTATTTCCGCTACTTTTCGAAAACTCTGAACTATTCCGTCATGACAAAAACTATGGTTTGTAATAAATAAACCCATCGGGGTACGAATTTGGATTTTAACGTTGTTGTATCTCTGGACTCGCCTTCAAGTGAGTTTTAATGCATATATTCGATCCTTGTGCTTTTCAAGTGATTTACGGGGCGTTAACCCGGCAACTAACGACAGGATGATAACTTTATTATTGCTTAATGACCAAAGTGGATGGGTCTTATGCGATAGTACGGTATTTTCCTGGGCGGGTTGTCACCGCCCCGCCGCTACCACCCCGAGCCCCCCCCCCGGCCGCCGTCGCGGCCGCACGCTGCCCCCGACGTGTTGGCGGCCGGCGAGCTCTGCCCCATCGCGCCTGGGTCGCGCTGCCGCCGGCCGGAGGTGAAGGTGGAGGAAGCGGTTGGGGAAGAAAGGGCCGAAGGTGGAAGAAATGGCAAAAAAATGTTGTTTTTTCCTGTAAAATGTTGTAACATTTTGAGAAAATGTTGATCAACATTTTTATAAAAATATTGAAAAAATGTTGACGAAACGTTCCGTAAAAATTTTGAATCTAACGTTTTCTCTCGAAAAAAGTTGATATAACTCTTCTCAGAAAAATGTTAGTTGAAAAATGTTGATTCAACATTTTCGTTGAAAGATGTTTCAACATTTTCAAAACATTTTCCACTGCACCGTGGATAAATAAAAAGAAGGCAGTTTAGAGTTTTGGTGGGCTCGCATCGTTATCACTTTCGGTAGATAGATAGATAGCCTCCCCGTAACCAGCCGTCCACCAAAACAACACCGCAGTGGACTCCGACTCGGGGGCAGGCCGGCGCACACGCCGTCACTCAGCCTTGACGTCATCTCCGAGAACGGATCGGACGCCGTAGATCCCGCGCACCGCCTATATGATCGAGCAAACCCCGCCGGTGGACGCAAAGTAAACGCCAACAGTCTGAACCCTGAATCGAGTGCCCTAGATTTCTTGGTTGTTGCGTGTGATCACACTGTCATCGACGATTATGGCGGATCAGGAACATCGCAAGGATGATTCGTAAGTCTGCACTTGCTCTCCATGATTCTACACAACTGTCTTTCGATTTACATCCAATGTGTTTATACAAATTACAGCCGGCTGTTCTCTCTTCTCCAATAGTTTCCTTCTTCTTTCCCGGCGAGCCTCCCACCCCACCACCTTCTCCACCACCCCCACTGATAGCTGCCTCGCCGCCGTGCCAATCGCCCACCAAACCACAAACCCCCCCCTTCCGGCCTGCTCACCCCCAATCCTTCCCAATCTCATGAAGATTCAAGCCCCCGTCGCCGGTCACCGGTCCGACCAGCCATATGACCCCTGCCCAGCCGGTGATGCTACCGCAACACCTCGCCTCTATCGCCAACCGCACCACTACCATCACTAGTCCTCTAGAGTCGTCCCCACCACCTCATCTTTTATGTCCGACAACCATTGGATATATCCCCAACAACCCCGAACTCTAACTCTAATCGCCATTGGATCAAATTGTGCATCATACATATATTTTTCCTTTGAAAATAAACGCCCCTCATCAATCAAGTTTCCATGTGAATTGGGGGATCGACATGATTTTAAAAGTTTTGGCTTTATCACTTTAGATGCCATTTGGGCAATACAACTACAACTTTAATTCAATAATGCAAGGATGTGTTTAGTTGCATGCAGTATTTAGTATATAGAAAAGTTTATATAAGATGTTGAATGTTTTTTTTGGTTGGATGAACTCGACGAAAATATCATCCAATTGATACTAAGAAAAGTAAGACACAAGTACACACCTTTATGGACGGGCAAATACACCCTCGTTACACATGTGTAACAACTATACATTCTTCTTTATTTGTTTTCATAAACAATGATCAATTAACTCGTGAGATAGCTAAGTTGGATGGTCTTGTCGGCGCAGCTCTGGCCGGTGAGGAAGAGCGGGGCATGGGAGCCGAGGTCGCGGGAGCGGGAGGGGGTGGGACCACAGCGGAGGAGGGGGACAAGGGATGATTTTTGCTAGCGAGATACCGAGTGAAGCAAAATAAAAAAAGGCTGTACCTTAATTTTTTATTTTTACATATTCAACTCTTTTCACATAGAGCTGTTGGAGATACTCTAAAATGATTAAAACCTTTTCAAAAAGAAGAAAAAATTGTAGAAAACCAATTTTCTTTTGTGCGAAGAAAAACCCACTTGGCCACTTTCCCCTCCCCTGACGGTCCGACTCCTACCCAAACCAAAATTCCCCAAGCCTTCTTCCTCCCCTCGCCGTTGGCGGCGCCGCCATGTCCGTCGACGACTGCATAGTCCATCTTCCCACCTTTCTCAGGGAGGGAACCCCACTCCTGAGAGCCGGCGCGCGATGTGGCTCCCTCCCCTCCTTGTCCGAGCTCAATCTGTACGCCGCCGCCGCCGCCGCCGACTTGGGCGCCGCGTCGTCGTGGTGCGGGGACGCCGGCAATGGAAGCTGCACATTGGAAGAGTTCCTGAGCCGCATCGTCTCCGAGCTCCCAGGGACGGGGTCGGTGCCGAGTCGCTACCTTCGAGCGATTTCGTCTCGGGATGATCCAGGTCCCCACCTCCGGCCGCTGGTTCCGTCTCGGGATGACTCTGGCCTGCACCTCCGGCCGCTGGCGCTGTACGAAATTTCTCGTGATCAGCTCCTTTTTCTATTAGCTGCTAGTGCATTTACACTTAATCCATTCTCGTTTCGTGTTTGGTAATTTGATTTCGTCTGCGGGCTAGAATGTCATGGCTGCACTGAGTAATAGTGTTCTTAGTTATGCCTAACTCGCGCTCACGATTCACGATTAGCTGAGGTCAAAATTTGTTTTCCCCAGAATTTCACGATTTACGATTCATTGATTTCGTCTGCGGACTAGAATTCCATTCTGAAGTCATTACTACTACAGAACTATTTGTTCGAAAAAAAACTACTACAGAACTAATAACTCTTCTCTCATTCTAGTGCAATCCAACTAATCTGTTCTGCCATTTCCTGTTTCAGCGCAAAGGAGAATCTTCATGACCAGGGTGGTGCTGAAACCTTCCCTGCACTGTCACTGCAGGAATCCAAAGATGCTCTGACAGGGAAGCCAGAGCAGAAGCGAACTTCTGAGATTTCAGTGTCACGCGCCGCGTTGAAGGGGAGATATGCAAGGTAAAGCTCACAGCCTGATCTTGTTCTGTGTTTTAATCAATGTCTGTGCATCTACCTTGTGCATTTGCATTTAGGTCTCAAGTTATTATTTCTTGAAACACAGTAAAAATATGTGACCCAATAATGCATTGCAGTTTTTGCACTTCCAATAAATAATCAACCCTGGTTTTACATGCTCCATGATGTTAAAGTGAAATCAAATACGCAACCTTCTAATCAATCATTTATGCATTGCTATGATGAGATGAGCTTGTGTCCTAACACTGTTCCTAACGTAGCAACCAGCTGTTCAGACCCCATTATCCAGGCATGCAAACTGTGGGGCATATGTTTAGTCCAAAGTTTCAAAGCGGAATTTAGAGAATATCTTGATTTTTCTAGAATTCATTTTTAGGTGTCTGGTATCATGGTTCTGCATGTGTTTTCTCATCATTTGCATTAAAAAACACTGGTCATGTTTAATTTCTCGTGGCGAAATAATGTATCAAACATCTGGGTGGTTATTTTTTAATAAATGAAAGAAGCACAAATGACAAATAAGCTATTCATCTTTCTCACCCTCGAACTTTTGACCATAAGGGATTGATATCCATGTTGTTATGAAATAGGAGTAAAACAGGTTGGGTTTGCAAGGAAAGGAGTACCCCTGATGGTTACAACAGGGAGAAACATGCTTGGCAGTTTGAACCCCCTTTTCCACATGGTATGAGTGATAGCGATATAATAGATGCATATTTAGATGCGTTTGAAGCTCCTGATGTTGTCCGCTCACCAAAGAAAAAGAAGTCCCCAGAGGAAAGGAAAGCAATTCGAGAGCAGAAAATCATGCAGAGGGAAAGGAACTCAGTGCGTGATGTTGAGACAGCCTTGTGTAAATATAACAGAGCAAACAATACCAAGGTAGTGCCATTGTCTCTTCTGTCTCTCTCTCTCTCTCTCTTTTGTGATACTTATTATATTATTTTTGGTATTCAATTTAATTGTACTCTTTTCTACAATTTTCAGTTTGTGCTGGATGAGATAACAGTGAAGTGCCTGTTTTTTGAGTTTGGTGGACCTTGCTACCATTATAACTTCACAGCTAAGCCTGAGAACCACCATTCTGCTGATGGCAGTGCTGAACTTTTCTTCTCTGAAATTAATTACCCTCTTCAAAGTGAGAATGATGTATTGTTGTGCTGTATAGTTGGGGAGAAAGATGCAGGTATGGTTTATGCTCTAGTTTCATCGATGTTCTTATTTTTGGAACTTTTATTTCTTTACTCTTGTGCAGTGATAACAATTCATATATTTACAATTCGTAATAAGTTTATCCTGACATTACAATAGGAAAATTATGTTCATGAAGTCTATAATAAGTAACAATGGCATTATTGAATAATAATATGGCTTGAAACCCATTAGAATATTACCATGAATTTCCTGCTACCAATTGATAGTATAAATTTAATTTTGTTACTTGTCATAATACAACATGAAGGAATAAGATGGAACAATTAAGCAAATTGGAGCTGCATCAGTAACTTTTGAGAGTAATATAAAACATATTGTATTATTTGGGTTATCTGATTAGTGGGAATATTCTAGTGCACAATTTCCCCACTTTCAATATTCAATGCTAACTTTGTTTATTCGGCGCTAACTCATACAATTTTAGGTCATTGCCACGCCTGCAAGGGTTATCGGCCTATGATGGTTCACCCCTCAAGTTGTGCATACGGTGGTGGTAATACTAGCGCTATCGATTATCCTGATGAGGACAGCTCAAGCTCAGATAGTGACTATTAGCCTCTGGAGAGAGAGTTTCAAGAACAGTGGGTATGCCAGAATGACTTTGTTAATCTCGTGGTGACAATGGTTTTGCACCTTTTGGATATTTCTAGTCACTTGAAATATGAGTTGTAATAAACTTCCGCACTGGTGTAATGCACTCGTCATGACTTCAGTTGTTTCCTTCTTTCACATTTGTCCTTGTGAATGTCCAATATTATGTTTGTGATGTATGGAAAAGTAATAACCTGTTGGTCATGAACTCATGATGTTTGCATTTGGAGGACCAAAAAACATGGAACCAAAACGCTTACAACAAAATCCCTCACAATTACATAACCACTTTTATCTTCTGGTCAATTTTCCAGAGACTCGTTCTTTTGTTTTGTTTTAGAGCCCCCTTAGATGAAGGAAGAAATGTCAACTTTCACAGAGACTTGTTCTTTTCTTTTCTCCTAAAACAAATTTTATTTGAAATTGGATCTCCGGATGTCACCAAATCATATTATCCACTATGGAACACACTTGCTCACATTTTTATGCAACCATTTTTTTTTGAAAGCAACCTGCTTGTTCTTCATTCATCAATTAGAGGGTCAGTGTGATCACAACCCACCAACGAGGTTACAAAACTTGGGAGGGGATCGTTCCAAATGATGGAAACATCCGGGTCTTGAGCTAAGCCTGAATGAGCTAACTAATGTGCACACTTATTACAAGAACGAGAAGTGAAATGTAAATCTAATACATCTCGGATTTCCTAGAATATAACTCCCCCCGGAGCTTGATCATATATCGAGGACCGAATAGCTCTGATTAGAGTCAAGGAACCAGACTCAACCATCACCTGTGGAATACCAACGTTCATGACGGCATTATTAAGAGCAGCTAGACAGGCCTCCCCTTCCGCAGCCAGTGCATCATGCACCGCCCTCAGTTGCCCACAGCCAGCAAGGGGAAACA
This sequence comes from Cenchrus americanus, assembly GCA_947561735.1. Lineage (NCBI taxonomy): Eukaryota > Viridiplantae > Streptophyta > Magnoliopsida > Poales > Poaceae > Cenchrus > Cenchrus americanus. Next base: position 35,718,166 of record OX387242.1, on the reverse strand, counting down.
AATTGGGTGCGCGGGGTGCGCACCGCGGCCACCGTGCGCACCCCTGCCCCTTGGTGGCTGCGTCGTGGGCCTACTCACGAAAAGGAGGCACGCTCATCACGGGAGGGAGCTGCGCATATCATCGCTGGGGTCGTAAGACAAGGGAAGCACGCAGATCATGGGGCGTTGGATGGCCAAGAAGCGGTGATGCGCCAGGGTGCACACAGGCGCCGCGGTGCGCACCCCGCGCACCGTATTTTTTCCCTGCAAGGACTCCGTTACCTTCAATTTCTCTGACCACAAAACCGCGCACCATCCTTTTCCAAGTCCCAACAACTACGAGTTTATGGGCCATGATTATTCATTTCATGTTAGGGTTCGTGTCTGCTCCTAAGTACTCCATCCGTATCGAAATACTTGTCGCCATCGATTTTTTTACAACTTTGACCATTTGTCTTATTCAAAAAGTATGCACGTTTCATGTATTTTCTTTGCTACATGCTTTACTATTGTAGGTACTTTAAGCTCGACTTATTCGTTTACACATTTACAATAATTTTTGAATAAGACGAATGATCAAAGTTGCACGAAAAAATCAACGGCAAAAAATATTTCGTTACGGAGGTAGTATCTGATAAGATTAATAGTTGCAAGAGAAATGAGAGTTTTGGAACTTTTCCTTTTTGTTTATAGGGACATATTTGCGATTAAACGTTTCTTCAGGGACCTTTTATTATATTTGGCGTCACGTTTCCGCGAGGAGGGAGCCACGCATCTTCCTCGGCTCTGCCGTGCGCCCGCAATCCCGGCCTCGGCGTCCGAGTCCTGACAAGTAACAACCTCCCTCGGCTAGTTCGCCATCTCGCGCGCCGTGCCCCCAGCCCGCCACCCCACCCACCTCCGCCTAGCCTGCTCCTCGCCGGGAGGGAGCCCCGGTTCGTCGCCACGCCACGCGCGCACGGCGGTGGCCATCCATCGTCGGCGGGCACCCCCTCGACTACTGCTGCGGCATTTCGCTGTCCGCCAACTTTACCCATGTCCTGGGTGAAGCGGAGGAGGGTGGAGCGACCCCGTGGCCGCGGCGACAGGGCGGGGCCGAGGATCACGCGGCGGGAGTGGTGGGAGGGCTCGGCGCCCGCGTGCACCTCCCGCGGCGGACCGAGCTCCAGGCTGCAGCTCGTGCTGCGGTTGCGGCCCGCACGGCGGGGACGGGACGGCTGCGAGGCAGGCCATCATCTCACCGAGGCGCTCCACGGCTCGCAGCTTGCGCTCCACGCAGCCGCGGCGTCGGAGGCGAAGGGCGTCGTAGCCGAGGAGGAGGCCTTGCCCGCGCTGTTCCCCGCGGAGCAGCTGGACGTGGAGGCGCACGCGGCGCGGTACACAAGGACGGGGATCAACTTCAGCGGAGTGGCGGCGGCGGTGCGGCTTGAGGTGCTGTGGATGGAGTACTTTGGGCGGATCAGGAGGGGCGAGGGCACGAGGCTCCACGGCGGCGGCGGCACCCTCAGCGTCAGCCAGAACTACCTCACCAGCCCGCATTACGGTCCCGATCAGTCCTACACCGACGACGCCGTCAACCTCCTAGTCCTAGCCGAGCACGCCATGGAGAAGCAGGAGATCGAGCATAGACACAAGGTGAGGAAAACGTTATCCCCGCCAACCTCTTGAGATTGACTCCTGTGATCAAATGCAAACTGAAAATTAGTCCATGGTTATTAGTGGCATTGGGCTGTGATCTGGGTTAAGTCTAAGCCTGCTTCTTGAGGTAGTATGGAATTTGGTTTGTTGGTGGCTCTGATTATTATTAGTTTTCATTTGGTTCCTTGACGTGCTTAGCTTTTATTAACTGCTGAAGATGTCTGTGCACATCCCTATGGTTTGAATTTCGTGAGTACTAAGTGCCCTTGCTTTTAGTTCCCTCTGTTTGCAACTGTAGGATACCTATCTTTAAACTGTTGTTACAAGAAATGTCAGCAACTGAGGTATTACTGAGCTGAAGCAATGAAATACGTACAGTATGTGTTTACTCAACTACCCTTTATGACATCATCTGTTTGTTGCCTCTGCTGGTTGTTTGTGAGGTAGCAGGTTTGCTTGACGGCCTTTTTTTGGCAGACTTTTCTAAATTGAACGCATATATATATACAGCTAAGAAAATGGCCCTGTGTTTATGCTGATTATATTATATCCTCTTCCTACAACAAACCTGATCCGAGAGAGCTCGCATTGCTGCTGATTTCTTCTATGGACATGATCTGCTTAGAAATGCTTTCATAAGCTATACCACTTGCAAGCATATAGTTCAGATGTCCTTCTACGTTATTCTGGTTAGATTTTAGTTGGGACAACAATTTCTAACCAGAATCACTGACATTGTCTTTTTCTACTTTAATACGAGTTCAGTTACAGTTTCCTACACTTGTATTTCTACCAAATCTTGATGATTGTATACTAGAAGTGTGAAGACTTATCATGTTTTTACCAGGATACAGCTTATAGGGAATTGTTCATGATCCTATCAAGTGTGGTGATTCTTGGGACTATGATGGAAGAACAAAGGTGCGTGTTCTTCACTGTCATTGAACACCAATCACTGTAGGTACTAAAAAAAATACCACTCACTGTACAATATTGGTGAAGATTGCTGCGTTGATATAGAATAATATCCCAATTGCAGTTTCATGTCAAACATGTTAATTACCTCCCACAGCTGATTAGATAGAACCTTTTCATTCAAAATTGAAAAATTCTTGTCCCTTTGTTATTTTAGAATTGCTCACTTTTTATTATCTATCATCCATGAATGATATGATTTCGCATGTTTATTCTTACTTCCGGTGCATATCATAATTAACAAGCTAAGGTTTTCTTGCTTTCTCAGATTAGTCACCCCTTAACAGGTAACTAATTGCATGCATCTTTTTTGGGCAGCAATCTGAAAGGTTCAGAGAAAATCAGCCTGCCTTACGCACTGAAATCACAATTTGACTCTGGTCCTCATCTGATTGGGAATGCACATTCCTATGGTATGCACTACTGCCTTCATACTTCCTGTCCTCCATTGTTGGTTCAAGCGGTTCTTGCAGCAAACTTCCTGCTATCCATAATCTGTTATGAAAATAAAAACTATGTGAATTAGTGTTTGATGTTTTGAAATAAACAATACTTTGTGTAATTTATTACTGAGGATGTGTATTTTACATATATGATTATTTCTCTCATTACCTTACATACTGATCTACAAGGTGCTCCCCTCCATCCCAAATTACTATTTATTTTAGCTTTTTTAGATACATAAGAAAAACCATGTATCTAGACGCGGCATATACATAGGTTCATAGTATAAGCTACTCTCTTTGTCCCGAATTACTATTCGTTTTGGTTTTTCAAGATAAAAAACTTTTGATATGGATCTAGAATATATGTATGTCTAGATACATAAATCCAAAATGAAGTAATTCGGGATGGAAGAAATACGTGTCTAGAAAACCCAAAATGAACAGTAGTTTGGAATGGAGGGAGTACAATATACACTGAATTTGTCATTTAATTTGCCAGCAACAAGTTTACCTACTACATTATTAAGAACCTGCAATGCAATAATGTGCTATCTAGAAACAGAAGTATAATGTCCGAAAGGATATAGCCTAGATCCTTTTTCATGGTATGGTGGGAAATACATTAGGACTTGACTAAATTTATTCTAAAAAAGGATATTCGAACTAACTATGCACTGTTCTACACAGTTAAATCCTGTAGTATCCATGCAAGATGTGACTGTGACTATGGATAAGTAACATCACAAAACCACTGCAAATCTGCAATTAAACCTTGTTATAAATGCTGCATAGTCAGTACTCAGTAGAAGGTTTGCTACAGATTTTTATGGGTTGCAAGCATAAATAAGAGTGTGTATATTTTTGTTTTGTTGATTTTTCAGTAATTGACAGTGACTAAGTTTATCCCTTGCTTGCTTATTTGTCACAGCTTCTGCAAATTTTGAAACAAGTATACCCTTGGACACCTCAGGAATTTTAGTAACAGGTCATACTGAGTATACACTATTCTCTGATGTATGTGAAAATTACCAGTTTTTCTCTCTTTCGCAAATTTCATTATTGATTTAAGCTGGCTGCCAATTTTGAACCTATTACAAATTTTGTAGGAAACAATGAAAGCTGATGAGGCTTGTACCCAAGGCAGTGCAGATTCAGAAAAGATTGACTGCTACAGTATGATTCCTTTTTATTAATCATAGTACTCCATATATGTTGCAAACCTAGACAGTGAGTAAATTCTATTGTATCATTAGTTGTTTGGAGTACTTAGCTCCTATTTTTATGCTATTTTGTTTAGTTTATGATCAATTTCAAGTACTTCCACTATTGCGGAGTTTGAAGACATGGAGGAAAAAACTCTTCAAAGGCATAAACATCCTACCACAAGCTAGGAGGCAGGGCCAAGGTACTCTCTTTTAGCCCCTATATCATTATTAAAGACTTGTTAAAAATATAATTGGTGTCAACAAAATTGTTAGACTTCAATCAGGTCTTCTTCATTCTTCCTGTGTTTAACTTGCAGAGTCTATGCTTAATAAGTGATGTACAACCATGTGAATATATATAGTGGTAAAATCAGCCATTTTCGACAGATATCTAGTAAACTATTTTATTCACTTAGAAATGACAGTAAAAGCATAGGAAAGAAATAAAAGCATGGGGTCGTTTTTTTCTTTCTCAAAATCTTAACAATACTCTACGTGGAAGTCGCTTTGCAACTGTGTTTGCTTGCTATGTCTACCATGTATGTCTAAGTAGTGCAATAGTTTTGACAAAGCATATAGGTGTAATAAAAAGACAGATTGGGAATAACTCAATCTTATTCTTGATTATTGTTGATGAATAACTAATTTGTGACTGTTGTTTATTGTTACTAATTTTCCTCTTACGTACAATGTTCTGTTTTTTATAGGAGAGTGCAGTTACTTTGCCACAGTTGCAGCCATGGAATCTCGCTTCAAAGCGGCTTATGCTGTCCGCCCACATGATCAAGATAGAGAATTCAATGTCCGTCTGTCCACAGAACATCTGAAGCAACTGGTGGAACAGCATTATGCCAGTAAGGAAGGGGCTGCACTGAAAGGTAGCCAAAGGCTTGAGATCTGCCTAAAGATGGCAAAGTTATATGGTGTGATGAGTGAGGAGGATTACAAGGCTGGTAAAACAACCAGGGCGAAGGTAGTACATGAAAATTCTGTCGATTTGTAGGGAGCTACGTGTTTCACATTTACACAGATGTTTGCTTCAGTTGTTCCTTCTATTGATTATTGTGATCTATCCTATTACAGGCGAAAAGGTACAAGGTTAAGTCATATTGGTCACTATCATCAGCGAAAGAAAAGAAAGTGATCAAGGGTTGTCTGGATAAGGGTGAGGTGATTCTAAGTAGCTTTCGAGTATCAAAGGAGTACTTGAGTTTGTTACCTAATGACATATACAGATACGAAGATTCCGAGGACAACACTGCCCATCAAGCGCACTGCGTTGTTCTAACCGGTCATGGTATTGTTGAGACGAAGGAGAAAGATGATGATCTTGGAGAGATGGTAACAGGATTGCAGGTTGAGCTCTACTATGAATATCTCAACAGCTATTCCCACCGGTGGGGGGTCGATGGTTTTGGGTTTGTGTTTGCTGCTAGCCTACGGCAAACGTACAGATTTGTTGTAGAGTGTTAGTGACACGCTCGTACGTCAAAACATCATGTGTATATCTCCAGTACAAAAAAAATATTAAGTTTGTAGGAGAGCAAACATGAAAACTCTTCTTGGTGCTTTCACCGGTTGCAAGTTATAGTTTTGAGCTTGTCCGATGTGCCCAGTATTGAGGGTTTATATTAATTTGTATTTTCAGCTGGCCTAGCAATTACTAGCAAACTATGTTACTGTAAACCGGGCACTTAATATAACCTCAGTCAGGAGAACATTTAAGTGCAACCCATATGTATACTGTATCATATATTAGTATATTACACATGAAAGTGGCTTTGCTTTAGTGTTAAGTATGACAAGTGACATTGGATTACTTCATGCGGCGAAATTGACGGCACGTAGCAAGAAAGACTATCTGCAGCTAGCCTGGATAGCCTGACTACAATGGTGCAGTGGGGATCTTTTTCTCTGCAGTTCATATGCTGCTTGCGCTCGTGCCCTTGGAGGCTGGGATCAGAGGGGATTCATGTGCAAAGCAGCATGTTCCTGCCTCTATCCAGGAGTAACTTGCTCCTTTTATTTCTTCGGCAGTCTGCTCTACTCGGCTACTCGTGCATTAACACAGATTATGGCATAACAAAGGAATGAATAATCACGGCACTGACACGACTAGACGGGGGTACGGCACGTCGCCGTTCTGGACAAGCAGGACAGAACACGTGCTGGATGGCGCACACGTACGATGGCATAGGCGTGCCGCGTGCGCCCTCCACGTACAGGATCCCGAACGCGCGCCCAACATCACACACACGTTCAGCCTGAACTTCTCGGCGGCCGTGCTCCACGCCGGCACGAGTACCCGCCGGAACACGGCCATATGACTGACAGGCACCTGCGTCCGCGCCGTCCTGGGCCCCGCCGTTGACCACGCTCATGAACGGTCTCCGTGCAGGCGTGCCAAATCGTTACGTTGGCCACGGATCGGAGCGCGCTGTCGATGTCGTCGGGCTCGTGGATCCTGCGCCCGCGACGACGGCAGCCAGGCAGCCAGCACGCTGAAGTTGGCCCTGATGGCCGCGCGCCGCACCGGCATCGGCGCACGTTCTCGGCGATCACCTGCACGGCGTCGCAGTCGGAGGCGACGTACTCGTAGCCGTGGAGGTCTCGGACATGTCGCGCTCCGTCACGCGCGCGTGCGCGTCCCTATTGGAAGTGCGTGTGTGGTTGAGCGTCTTCGTCAACACCGCCTGGCCGACGGCCGCCTTCCACAGGGTGGTCTTCGTTGAAGCGTGAAGGACGCGACGTTGGCGCCGCTAGCTGACGGCGGGGCGCACGGAGTTGCGTGCGCCGGCGCCGTCGAAGAGCGTGGCGGGCCGTGCTGGGCCCGCTGGCGGCGAGGTCCCACGCGCGGTGAGGTCGCTAGGTTGACCACCTTCTCCTCCACGGCTCCACACCACCGTCATCCAACACGTCGCGAACCCGCTCCGCGTGGGCGAAGGATGAAACACACTCTAATGGGTAATAATGGCATTTGTAATACAAAATCCATTTACCATTTCCAAGTGATGTAACATAATAGTGAACATCCTTTATTGACACACAAAAATTGAAAAACTCCCCATACATCGATCGATCAATTAACCCACGTACGAAGTCACAATTCACAAACCCAACTAAAATTGAGCAACAAAATAATCAGAAAAAAATGAGGCAAACCAGTTAGGATCCGCCGGCCGATCCCAGCGGCAACGGCGGCGGTTCCTGGACAAGATTCACTTCATGGTGTTGGGGTTGAGCTTGGCGGTGAACTCAGCCTCGATGTTGATCTTGCAGAACTTCATGCACATCTTGGTGCAGCCCACCTTGCCTGCCTTGCCGCCGTCCTGGATCATGCACGACTCGTAGCACTGCAGGGGGCAGTCCGTCCTGGCGGCGGCCTTGGCCATGATCTTCTCCATCTCCACGCACACCTTCTTGCAGGTGCCGGGGCAGTCGGCCTCCTCCTTCCGGGTGACGCACTCGGCGACGCAGGACTGGGTGCAGTCGAACGGATCGGACGCGCTCTGCTGCTGCTGCTGCTGCGCCGACGCCGACGACGACACGACGGCTACGACGAACAGCGCCACCATGACGGTCCTTATGCTCCGGGCCATGGTTCTTCTCTTGTGTGGTGTGTGTCGATCGGGAACGAGAATTCTTGGTGCGGTGGCGGTGGCATGAGCGCGCGCGTAGTGCTTATATAGAGTATAGGGTGGGTGCGGTGGGTGTGAGGCCATGAGAGTTTCACGGGTTACCTACTAGTATGTTTTGATGTTGCATGTCGGAGAGAGGACACTACGACGATCCTGTCGGAAGGGATGGCGAATAGGGACGGACTAGGAGTGTCCAGCCATGGTTGAACGGCTTTGTGGGAGAAGTGTCATGCATGCCCAGAATTAGCTTCTGATTTTTCTTCTTGTTTTTAGGAAAAAAAGAACATCCCTGCTTTCAATAATCAATAGTGAAAGCAAAAGAGTTTTACAAAGTTTTTGGTGCTGGTGCAGACGTCACAAAAGTTCCTAAAGTGAACTCAGTGACAAAGAACTCAGTTGATAATCTAAAGGCGTGCGATTCCTACCGCGACTGAAACCCAATCACACATACAAAGACAACCACGCATTAAGGATATGATGGTACGATCACAATGCATGGACATCTGAAATGCATGCATGTATGAATTCAGAAGTAGGAAAAGCACAAGTAATTAATAATGAAGGAGATTCGAGGAGGAGGATTGGGGCGCTAGCTGTAAGGCGAGCCGGAAGTCCAGTTAGAGCAATCTCAGTGAACAATTTCATGGTATAGTTACCAATGCTGAGTACTCTCCGTCCCATAAAAAAGTGTAATCCTAGTTTTTTAGGACAAATTAATACTGACGCAAAAAAGCTCTAGTACCCCTAGTTTTTAGCCACATGCAGTAAGTTTTGACATGCAAATTAGATCTGATTACCTAATTAGGCTTGATTGCATTCTTTGTGAGATTTTTTTCAAAAGTTAGGATTGCATTCTTTACGGGAGGGGAGTCCTTGGTAAATATCTAGGGGCGGATTTGAACCTAAGGCCATCCAGGCCATGGCCTTAGGCATGGCCCAAAAACTACTTATACCTCCTGTATTTTTCAAGGCCCAACGAATAATTTTGTGCAATGGCCCTAGTCTTTGTCGGCCAGGTTGGTTTCTGGCCCAGCAAAACACTCGCGGACTCTTCCCTCTTCCCCTTCCGCGTTCCTCCATCGCCGCGACTCAGCCAGCCTCCCTCGCGAGTCGTGTGCGCATCAGCCCTCCGCAATCCGCATCTGCAACCCTAGTTGGCTCCGGCGGCCGCCAGTGGCACCGACACGCAGTAGGGCGGCTCCGCGATTGGCCTCCCTGCATGGCTGCACGCCGCCCCCAAGTGGCCAAGCCCCAAGGCGGCGACGACCTGGCCACCCGGACCCAACCGGTGGAGGGCAGAAACAAGGGCGCGGTTGTGTGGACGGCGCCACGGTGGACCATCTTCACTTCTTCACCTAATCGGTCAGTTCTGTTCAACCCCGTCGTAGCTCTAAATCCTCTAATGCAAGTTGTATGTTTCATATCCAAATAGCCAATTGTCATTTTCCACTATTCAATTATGTTTTGCATATTTCTTGTCTAATTCATTTAAAATTTGCAACTTCTCATGTGTAGGCTTGGGTGTCCTTCCTACTGTGATATGCGAGGAGCTGACAACGAACCAGACCGACATTAGTTAGGTATTTATTTTATCAAATTTGTTATACAAATAGATCTTAAATTGTGGTGTAGTAGTGAAAATTCTAGATTTTAAGCATTTCTGTAATTATATGAACTATAGCTATTTTGGTTACCGCTATTATGCGGTCTACACTAATATTGAGTGGTATAATCATTTACTAAGTTGCCTTAAGCGTCAAAATCCACCAGCTCCGCCACTGACTATATCTGCTATGTTTCATGGTGACTAAACTCCTCTTACATATTATGAAACTCTTTCTTTCCTCTCCTTATAATGACATGTGGCATGTTATATGATGTTTATGAAATTTGTGATGAAACCTTTATTGAGACTGACCTTATTAGTGATGTGGATCCAATGAGCAGTGAGCTCTTGAAAAAAGGACCCGCGGGGGTATGACTCCTTCAGACATTAGCTTAAGAAGAAGATGACCTTCTCACGCAGGTCCAGAAAACCCCTGAACTCCTACCCCACCTTTCTTGGCAACAGTTGCACCCGCGTGAGCCTAGGTGAGGCCTTGCAGCAAGCTTTGGTGTGGGATAGGCGAGGGCAGGGTTTTAAATCCCGGGAGAAAATTTGTTCGGACCCAAACGCAAACGTGCAAATCCGGGAATTACGGAATTTTTAATATATATTTTTATTTTATATAATATTCAAATTTGTTTTACTGGAAAAATATTAAAAATGCAATTTCGCCTGGGAAAATATTTTTCGAACCCCTGAGATAAACGCGCCGTGGAATTCCGGTAGAAAAATTTCCGTGGGCAATGAAATTTTTTCGATGCGCACCTAAGCCCCCCATCTCTGGCCAATAAATCTGCCGCACCCAGGATTCAAACTGTGGTCGGCATGGTGCGAAGTGACATGCTAGACCAGCTGACCTAGCACTCGTTTGCACAATGAGCTCTACCATTTTGCACTCACTGCCTCCTATATTTGGGCATACTAATGACCTGTGTAATGTAATCCCATAGCTAGAGAGGAACAATATTAGTAACATATTTCCATGGTAGCGGCCACTAATGACATCATATTACATCGGTGACACGTCGGTCACAATTATTTAATAGACGAAAACAATAGCGACATGTTTCAACCAGTCACATCAACAGTGCAAAATTAGTGACACGAAATTAAATCATGTTTCTCAATGGTACATCTCATTTGTCTAACAATTCTTAAGTGGTTACTAGTTTTGAAAGGAGAACTGCGATATTGGGGGCGGGGGTGGGCAAATGCCCAATCCTAATATTGTATTTATACGATCGATTTGTATAGCTCTAGCTCTTCTGTGTTTTGGTCACTACTTTGAAGCAACAAAAACCTGTCCACAAATGGATTAACTATTCTTAATCACCAATGAAGCGCGGGACTCAAAACTCTTTTCCAATGGTTTGATATAAGCTACATATACTCTTCATAGCAAGAGGGAAACCCTTCAAGCACTCTAGTCTTGTCAAACAATATCTGTTTGCAACTATTCCTGCTACCTTTCGAATCTTTGTAGTAACTGTAACCACATTACCATGAGTTCCTCCGTTAATTCAATGTAGCTAGCATCTTTTGGCAATCATCATCAGGACATGTAAGACGACAGTTACTGTTTCGACTACAACTTTGTTTGGATGAGGTATTCCTTTTTTGGGGAATCTGATGAGGTATTCCTTAGTTGCATTCACTTTTTCACTATTTTGACTACAACGATCTCTTTTAAGTAACTAGTTGCATTAAAGTTTTGCAACATACAAATTCTCATCTTGATTTCAAAGTGATTGATGACTTTTGATTTTGAGATTTGTGTGTGTGTGTGCAGGGGAGCGGGGTTGAGGGGGAGCGGAGTGGGGGGGCACTTGCCCCTGGGTTTGACTACCAAGTTCACAATGATCTCACTGGCACAATGTTTTGCCTTTGATAATGGTAATTACAACCTCCCTTTTGAGGTGTTCAAAGTAGTGCTTTGTGCGGTACCATCTTATCCCAATCATTTAAATTGTGAATTACAAATCTGAATAGAACCATGTCATGAATGGTGGCAACCTTATTAGGTGCTCTTTGCATTGCTAAGGCTTTTAGAATGGCTTTTGCACTGGCTTATGCATGAGTTGTACCAAACGTGGAGGCTAGAAAACGGCTTCTAAGCAAAAGCCAAGTGCTAAAATCAAGAGAAAATCAGTGGCTTGTACCGACTTCATCTCTTTCCCTCGACCAAGTGCTACGAAACTACACCTAGCACACATCGAATCTACATTAGAAATGTTACTGTTTGTAGCACTATTGATTGAGTGGGATGTTGGAGAAGCAGACATCAATGGATCAGAGGAGCTTGGGTGGTGGGGCTCCTGTCTAGCAGTGTTGCATGGAGTTGTATTGATGGCTGGCAGCGAGCGTGCGGGATGTGTGGAGCCAACATCGATCTAAACAAGCACATGGGAGGTCAGATCTGGCAGCGAGCAGTCACAATGGGCCGAAGCTAGCAATGTGCAAGTGATGCTGGCCAGAGCTAGTAGTTGGTGGCGCAGATACGCAGATACGAAGGGAGGTGGAGGCTAGGAGCCAAGGAGGTGTAGTTTAGTGTGGGGAGTGATTAACGAGATAAGAAAGAGAGGGGTGGGATGTTAAGAGAGAAAACAAAGGAAAGAAAGAAAAAGGAAGGGTGTGTGGGGAGGGAGTGTGGGGGAGGGAAAAAGAAGAAAAAGGAAGGGCGAGGGAAGAGAAGAAAATTGGAAAAATAATTTGAACAAAAAATTAATATAAGTATATTGTGACCAATTCACGTCGTCTGTAGTTTAAAACATCATGAGAAGGTATTTTACCAAATGTTTTTCTAACAAGACAAGTTGGAGCCAAAAAAGATGTTTTTTGGATGAGTGAGAGCTAAAGCTTTTCTGTTTCTAGACAACCTAGCGCCATGTCTAATGGATATACTGAGGCTTGAGCTTTTCTACTATGTCTTCCATCTTACTAGATAGCTCCACACCCTATCAAACATCAATTTTTCTTGGGATCTTCTTGCTCCCCACACGTTGGAATTACCGCAGATCACAATAGCAAGCGGACATATATTTGTTTCGAGCTAGTCGTTGAATAGTGAGTTCACAGTCACCTCTGCCTACACTACCCTCTTCTAGGGCAAAGACTCGTGACTGCTGGGGGCAAAGCAGCTTTGGATGGTGCAAGCACCTAACACATGCAAGTTCTTTCGTTGGTTGGTCCTGCATGGTCGTTGCTGGACCTCTAATTATCTTCAGCGGCATGGACTGAGGGATAGAGATGATTGCGCCCTCCGCGCCCAAGAGGTGGAGACACTTGATCATGTCATCACCGACTGCTCCTTTAGCCAAGAGGTTTGGTTTCAGATCCTTCCCAGCGTTGGGCTTCAAGCTCTGATTCCGCATGTGGAGGAACCTTTCACCGCCTAGTGATTCCTAGACTTGGTTGGTCGTCTGGTCATCACTTTGGTGTGAGCACAACTGCAGAGTTCACAACTGTGAGGCGCTGCAACAGGTCGCTCTGGCATCTCTCATTTTGGTCAGGCCCAACTTTAGGCTAGGGCTGGCTTCCGTAGGATTGCCCTTGCCCTAGGTCCTAGAATTCATTGATCTATTTAGCATCTTGTTTGTTGTCTTGCAGCCCTAGGACTTGTATTGTTTAAACTTTGTAGAACTTTTTTCGGTTTAATGAAATATGTGTTGTGCACCTTCTTTAAAAATAGCAAGCGAAGAGGATGATCCCGCCAGTGAGGCCCCTGTCAGGCTGCCACCGTGGTAGCCTAGTATGTTCCCTCTATCCTGGATCCGGAAGTGCTCGAGACAACCTTAGTAAAACCATCCGCCACCTATTCATGAGCAGAGGTGTTTTTTGGGGGGGGGGGGGGGGGGGGGCAAGAAGTCCACCTGATTTTCATGTCACAAAAACGGACATGTCCGGAGGTTTACACGAGTAATTAGCGCAGGAGCTCAGAGAAAAGGAGCTAGAGACTGGTTATGATGTCACGCAGATTTTGAGCAATTATCTCCCTAGTTGCTCATTTGTCTTGCAAAAATAAAATTTCTTCTCTTTAACACCTTGATGCACAAACGGTAAATACGTATCACCATTGAGTATACACACCGAAGCTTTCGTACTCTATACAGCAAAACCAAAAAAGAAGACAACGACATAATATACACGAGAAATCAATTTACAAGAGATGGCAGTGGTTGTCGGTACGAGTGTTTTTTTTAGAACGTCGGTACGAGTGTTAAGCAGCTTCAGCAACTGTTTCAACACAACAACTATTGGTGCTTCGTTCGTGTAAAGACTCGGCAACAATGGTGGTACTCGCATCAACAACACTCCCGCTGGATTCAGTCGCTGCCGTGACGGCGATGGCGACGGCCATAACCTCCTCCTCCTCCTCCTCGGCTTCCTCCTGGACCACCGCAACGGCCGGCTCGACGTAATAATCATCCCTCTGACGACGGCCGCCGCCATTGCCGGTTTCGGTGTAGAGCTTAAGGAGGTTGACCAGGTCCGGCGACGAGGAGTACACCGACCCCGGCAAGAAGTCCACGAGCGACTGGTAGTTGTTGTTGCCATCGCCGCCGCCGTTCGCCTCCTGGTGGCCTCCCTCGTCGCCGTCCATGGCCATGGCGTTGTCGTCGAGCTGGTATAGCTGGGCCCTGACCCTGTACGCCTCCAGCTGCCGCTGCAGGCCGTACTTCTCCGTCTCGCTCTCGTGGACGAGCTTTATGGCGAGGCGCGCCGCCTCCCGGTCCAGCTCGCCCTGCTCCTCCAGCTGCCGGCGGCGCTCCTCGGCCTCCGCGCCCGCGCGCCGCTCCGAGGCGAGCTCCGCGCGCAGCGCCTCCAGCTCCCGACGCTGCTCGCGGAGCGCGGAGACGATCTGCCCCACGGTGAGGAGCTCATCATCCACGGCCACCAGCTCCGGCGCCGTCGTGACCGGGTCCACGGAGGAGTCGCCGTCGTCCCGTGGCCGCGAGATGATCGGCGAGAGCTCGAAGAGGGAGACGAGCGGGCTGCCGCCGCCGCCGTCGTCGCTGCTGCTGGTTGTTCTTGAGACGATGCTGCTGCGGTCGGCGGCGAGGGGTTGCCCGTCGCCGTCGTGGTCCTGCTCGCATATCTCGCTGCCGATGGAGACGACGCGGTGAGTCTCCAGGCCTGCAGCGGCGAACACAGAACTCACGTCAGCTTGTACAGGTGTCAAAACTTTCATAGCTCAGTCAAGCAGAGCAGGTTCAGGTTGTCTAGTCGTTGAGGACAACGAGACCTTTGTTGTTTCCTGTTTGGATATGCACAAAAAAAGATTCCATTCTTTCAAGTTTAGTTTGTACTTGTAGACTTAATGTGCATCGAGAACAAAATGTTTTGCAAAAAAATCGAACACATCAAGTCGAATGGAAAGTTTGGCAGAGCTCCAGATTTGGAACTGAAGCAAAGGGTGCAGCAAGGATGGAGTCATTCTACTTCAGTTCTATGTTGAACATAAATTTCAGTGGACTTTATTTTAGCATACGAATATATACTGACATCGAATTACATGCCAGAATTGAGGCTTGCAGCTCTGCCAAACTGAACCTTTCTGACGTCATCTCAACGAACGCATTAGTCAATGCAATGAATCTTTGACCGCGACCATTTGACATTTGCCACACATTAGCATATACATGCATTTTCACTTGAGTTGAAATTGACGCTATAGCCCAACTGTTGCAATGAGTTGACAGTTCAGCAACATGTGGTTGAATGCAAGTTCTAAACATTTTTAAACATTTGCTATATGTGGTTGAATGCAAGTTCGCGAATTTTAAAACCTTTTCTTTTAAATTTCAGTTCGGTTGGTAACTGCGCCAAGAAAAGCTAGTTAGCATGCACCATCCTACAAAGTGATTCACTAATTCCAGGAGAAAAATTCTCCCTCTACTAGCACTTGATTGCGACAGTGTCAGGTATCTACGTCAAATGGAGTTTTCAAACCAATTACAAGAACATAATGACGATAATTCTAATTCTGTCAACATCCACGATGTGGGTAATGCTAATCGCTTTCAAGAAGAAAGTTCAGAGATCAATCAATCGGGTAGCGATTAGCGAAGCAAGAAGCAGAGGAGAAGATGGTTTACCTGAGACCTTGTCCGGACCATCGGCTTCCACCAATCCGGGTTTCCCCGCCGCCCCGTCCCGACGATCGGGGTCAGCTCGAGGCTCCACGGCGGCGAGGTGTGCGTCGCAGAGCAGGAGACGAAGGGCGTCGCCGGCCGAAGCAGAGGAGGAGGACGGGGAGGAGCAGAGCAGGCGGTGGACGCGGGCGCAGAGGATGCAGGGCGGGTCCAGGCCGAGGCGCGCGGCGGCGGCGGCGACGAGGCAGAAGGCGGCGCCGTTGGCCAGCAGCAGCGACGCCATCGCCCACTCCATCGCCGCTCGCGCCGCCACGGTCAAGAACTCGCGGATCATGGCCGACCAACCGACCGCCACTGCTTGCTCTGCTTAGTGCTTACTAGTTACTACTACTGCAGCTGCAGGAAAGCGAGCGCCACAGACACAGAGGTGGAAACCATGCGTTGCGAGAGCTCCGGAGAAGGAGGAGGTTGGAAGAGGTTTCTCTGGGCCGGATGATGATCGGTTGGTGGAGCCGAAAAGGGACGCGAAGGATTGGATTGAGCTGGAGGAGGAAGACGAAGTTTGGGGTAGGTGGAGGAGAGCAGAGCAGGTGTCAACTTTTTGTGAAAATGGGGCGCCACTAAGACCAAGTGAAATAATTGTGGTAATGGCTTTTGAAAAAGGGTCCATCGATATTTGCTTAATAACTCCCATCACAAATTATTTTTGTCTCTGTTTATTTATTTGTTCTTTTCAAACCCTTTCTATATCGATCAATAGATTAGTTCAGCAGCTAACCATGCATTGGGGAGATGGAGGAATACCTACATTTTTTAATAAAGAACAAAGATGCATCAAAATTCAAGTGGAAGAGGATTCAAATCTGAGAGAGCAAGGTGAGCATCTATACTCTTCTGAGCCAACTCAACAACCTCGTTATAAAATATTGATCCCAGTTTTTATTTATAGACAAGCAAAAAAAAGGCTTATTTGGTTAATTCATGCAGAAACACACATAGAGAGGGTTTAATCGGTTGTCGACGAATTCACATTCTATCATAGAGATAGAGCGGCAGGGGAGAGTTGGATTGATCGGTGAAAGCCAAAGCCCAGAGCTCTGGATTTTGTCGCGGCCGATGTCGTCAATTAATCAAGAGGCAAAGCGGCATCTGACTGACAAGTTCTTTCAGAGCGGCGAAACAAACCTGTCGGCGGTAGATGCGATGTTATCTTGATTCACCAAGGAACCGTGCCGTTGTAAACTTGTACTAGGCACTCTGATAGCGATGGTCTCATGGGATAAGCTTGTAATTGAGCTTAATTGGATTCTTTTGTAGTAGCAAAAGTTGTGTAGACAGCGAGGGTTCACATCAAGTCATTGACCACATCGACCTATACCTATCCATCTGTATTGACCGTGCAGGAACGAAAGAAATGCATGATAGTATCCAACTCTTCCAAAAGCTACGTATAATCGACCCTGTACATACGTTTACCCTCTTGCTGCCTTCCAAAAATAAACGAACTAATAAGTAAATAATAAATAAATATTAAATGATAAATAAATAATCATTTGGTAAACTTTAATACGTAATAACCTTTTCTTCTACCTGGGCCGTGTGGATGGCATGAGAGAGAGAGAAAGAGGGAGAAGTGAGTACGTGACAGAATCACACACACGGCCCTTTGTGCTGCTCTTTGGGCCGGACCGGAAATAGCATAGGCCTTGACACTTGGACATAATTCCGTGGGCCGAGTCTACAACGAACACCATCAGTCCTGACCACGAAATTAGTGCAAGGCGCAAACTACCTGTTTAGTAGGGGACGCAATAGTACCACATCGGGTAACAGAAGTCGGAAGAGGATGTTGGAGGCAATAAAGCAATACCAAGGGACACCTTCAAACTCACTTACCTGGACGGGGTCGATAGCCGATCAAGAAGAGCTATGGCCTAAGTCAATGATCTCCATTGCACTTAGGAGGAGCATTGGCTTACCATCTTCCTAAATGGGAGAGTGGACGTCATAATTTATGGAAGAGGGGTACGCGTCCGCGCGGCCCCTACCAAATCAATGTTTAAACTTTAACCATATTGTTTATTTATTTATTATGTGTGTTTAGAATAGCAATTTGGATTTAAAGTTGCTACACATTTGTTTTTCAGTGTGGCTGCGAGAGCCCATATCAGCCCTTACCCATGCACACATCGATCACACTATCACTGTGCATCGAGCTACTTAGTTGGATCTTGCTGGCTTCACTACACTAAAACTTATATCTACTAAGCACAGCTACACTACGAAAATTATTAAGTTTGAGAGTATTACCTCTAACGAGATGAAAAACCGGCAGAGCTTCGCACCTACACCACCTCCTCCTGCACTCCCTTCTCCTCTTTCCCCTCTCTTTTCTTTTTCGAATTATTATAACATTTTCGGCTGAATTTCGGTGTTATATAGGCATGGGAACCCTAGCGCCGTGGGCCACGGCGCTAGGGGGCCTGCTGCCACCGTGGGCCATGGCGCTAAGACCTGACGCCGTGGCTCACGGTGCTAGGCCCCTAACGCCGCGGCGTAGGGTGCTACGTCTGGGCCACGCTAGGAGCCCACTCCTGGCGGTACCTGGCGCCGCGGCCCACGGCGTTATGTCCCTGACGCCGTGGGCCACGACACCAGATGTATATTTTTGCTAAATTTGCGCCGGACCATATATTTTTGCAAAATCGTGATAAATTAAATATAAAAAAAATTCAACAGGTTCGACTTCTTTTCTTTTAGTTCCTTTTCCATTTATAGTTTGAATGCAATTCTCCAAAAAATTTATAGTTTGAATGCACATTTTATTCTATTTTACGATTTGAACAGACCAGAACCATTCGTTAGGAGTGGGACATAGAATGGGGCACATATATCTGATTTGGGCTCTTGTAAAGAGAAATAAAAGAAAAAAAGAAAAACAACATATACAAGTAATGTTAAAAAATTGGGAGTAATGTACGTCAGATGCACAACTCACCAATGGAGTGCCGATTCCTAATATGCATGTATTGATTTTATTATATGTTATCTATTTTAAATAGATTTGAGAAATATTTATCTGAAACCTTATCGAAAAGTCTTCTAATTGCAATACAGAGGGAGTGATGTCTAAAGTGTGATCGTGTAGCAACGCACAAGCATATTGCTAGTAATAAACAAACAAACAAGTAAGTAAATAGATAAAAAATTATCATTTGGTAAACTTTTTACGAAAACAACCATTTCTTCTACTTGGCTGTGTGGGTGGCTAGGTACGTGACAGAGTCACACAGACGGCCCCCCTTTGTGCTGCTCTTCGGGCCGGGCCGGGACAGCTTGCTTGGGCGTTGACAGAGTTCCATGGCCGAGTCCACAACAAACACCATCTCTTTATTTTTTTCAAATATGAATAATATCGGATGTGGCGGATTTTTTTCGGATATTTCAGATAATGTCGAATTCAAATAATATTGAAAATCAGATTCGAATACATCTATCTGACATCCATATTAAAAACGAATACGAATACGGATATCCATAATAATGTTTTTAGCGGATACGAATACAAATAATTCGGATTTCCAGACATCCGAATCCATCCCTAGCCCTTACTGTCGGTGTTTTAGACCGGCAACCTACTAAGGGGAGTACCCGAAGTAGATGAATGTGGCCTCGCCGAGATCGGTAACTCGAAGGAAGAGACACGTGGCACACAATTTAGACGAGGTTCGGACCGCGAGGTGCGTAATACCCTACGTCCTGTATGCCGCGTAGCTCGGATTTATTGGGTGCGATTACAAGATGATGCAAGGTGCGTTTGGTTCGCGTTTACGGGCCAACCGGGCTCACGGGGTGCGGGCGAGCGGCGTTTGGTTGCACCGCCCCCGCAGCCAGGCTCTCCAGATGCAATTTCCCTCCTCTTGCCTGCATCCCCAGAAACGCCAGAAACGACCGTTTCTGCAGAGCCAGGCTCGGCTCATGCAGCCATTTCTCTCACTAATGATGTATTAGTGTATAATTAGTAAATATCAAGTGATATTAATGTATTTTATTGATAATTAAGACATGATTAGATAAAATAAGTCCTCTAAAACTGTATTTGTACAAAATAAAAATTATAATCATAATTTTTTAATATTTTTTAATCTCATGCGACTTATCTCGTACAAGCAACCAAACGCTTGATCTCTCTAGCCTGGCTCTGGATGTGCACACAACCAAACAACGACACTATGCATGCCGACAAACGGCTGGGCCGGAGGGGAGCCCTCGGCCGGAGGGAGCCCGGCCGGGGAAAACGAGAGAAGGGAACCAAACGCACCCTAAGCCGTGAGATGATATGATCCGGAGAGGGGTCCCTGCCTCGCCTTATATAGTCCGGGAGGCGGGGTTACAAGTCGGTTCGGGGAGAGAGTACTAGTCGAGTACGTCTAGGAGTCCTCCATACGGTGCGGGACATGCACGGCTTCCTATCCGAGTACTTCTTCTCTACGGTCCTTGTGCTTCACGCCATCGGGTGTCGTGCGGCGCAAGTCGGGTAGTCCCGGGGGCCCACCGAGTAGTCGGTCCCGGTACCCACCGAGGTAGTGGTCCGGGGAGGTCCATACGACAAGCCCCCGAGTACTTTGTAGTCGAGAAGCATAGCTTCAAGTAGTCTTGACGACCTTAACGAGTAGTCCTCAAGCGTCCCCGAGTGCTACAAGTCAAAAGTCCTCAAGAGTAGTCGAAGCATCCCGAGGCCGGAGTGTACTCCGGTTGATGTTTGAGCAATCCGAAGTCTTCCCGAGTAGTCCCAAGCGTCCTCAAGCGCGCCCTTGAAGGTCTTCAACAATGCCCATGTTGTCTTGAAGCCGAAACCGATATGGAAGTGCGAATGCAAAATCGCACTCCATATGGAGTAGCCCCCCGAGCCTTAGGTTGAGTTGCGGACCTGGCTGAGGGTCCATCTGAAGTTTTGGCAAGAATATCCTGAAAAATCCGGAGAAAAAACCGAAGGACACGTGGCACGGAGCCCCCGAGCCTTGAGTCGAGTACTTCCTCTCAAATTGTAGGGTCATCTTGTAAAATGTGTCCTGAGTCGCTCTTGAGTCTTGTCGCTATCCAGGAAGTTGAATAAAAGTAGCCGAGCCCCCGAGGTGAGGCGCGTCGACTAGTAGAAGTTGAAGGGTCACGCGCCGCCGCTGAGTCAGCCGAGCGCAGACTTATCCATCCGGCCGTTGGAGGGGCTGTTGTTGACTTATAAATAGAATCCAAAACCCTTAGGGTTTTTCACCCCACGCATTCACAGCCATTCCTAGCAGATCTAGCCAGGAAACACCGCCAGTGCGCACTGCCGCCGTTGAGAAAGTTATAGATCCAAACGCGCCGCCGTAGGAAGCCACAACTGTAGCCCCCGAGCGAATGCGAGTGAAGACACCTTGCACTTGGAGAATGAAGCCCTCGCCATCGAAGGCCTTGAAGACCGCCGGCGGGAAGAAGAGGGCTCGTGAGGAGGCCGCCGGATCTGCTGCGGGGACATCGCCGCCGGTGTCTCCGCCGCGGCCAGATCCAAATCGAGAGTGGAAGAAGTCCAAGGCCAAGACCGAAGATCCGCCGGCACCGCGCGCTCGCGGCGGATTCTTGCGGGAGAAGGAGGTGGACATGTGGAGAGCCGCCGTAGGGGATCCGTACCCCATAGAGAAGAACCGGACGAGATCCCAATGTTCACCGGTTTCGGAGCGGGGTCTGTCTCTTCCGGCCAGCGACTTCTTCAAGGGGCTGCTGGGGTACTACGGCATCGAGTACCTCAATTTCAACCCAAACGGTATCTTCCACACCTCAGTCTTCGTACATTTCTGCGAGGCTTTCTTGGGGATCCAGCCCCATTGGATCCTGTTCCGGAAGTTCTTCCGGGTGAAACCTCAGCCCAGCCCAGCAGTCCCCGAGTAGTGGGGGGAGCCGGGATCCATATGAGGGAGGATGCCGCAGAGTAGTACCTCTCCTACAAGCTGATTGATTCCAATCAAGATTGGAAGGCGAAGTGGTTCTACGTGACCAACCACCACCGGAGGCTGCCGAAGCCAAGCGGGAAGCAGCCCAAGCACCGGCCGTGGTGGAACTCGGAGCCGACAATGCAAGAGGGTATCCAGCTACCCGAGCTGCTGGCGAAGATCAAGGCGCTGAGAGAAGCCGGGCTGAGGGCCGAACATGTGGCCTTCAGCTTCATGAAGCGAAGGGTGCAGCCGCTGATGGCCCGCGACACCCTAGGGTACGAGTACACCGGCGACGACGACACATCGCGGATGCCCGGTGATGAAGTGGACGACGACATCGTTGACAGGCTGGGTAGAATCTTCAAGGATATGCCGGTGTACACGCCGTGCCCGATACCCGAGTACTCCGCCGCGCGCCCACCAAACAAGGTCGGTAGCCTTCGGTCTGGTCGAGTACACATTACGGAAGAGTAGTCGCACTGACATTGTGTGCTTCTTGCAGGATGACTTGGTGAAATTCGTCTCCGAGCCGGCGTCGCCTCCTCAACTTGTCGAGGTTCCAGAGGAAGGGAAAGCCAAGGCCAAGGAGCGGCGTGAAGTTCGTGAAGGAGACGACACAGTTGTCGTTGAAGACACATCCGAGGAGGACGATGATGAAGAAACGCTGCAGGAGCGCTTCCAGCTACGGTCAAGGTTTAGCCGCCCTGGATTGCCTCACGTTTCTCTCGTTCAGGATCCGCCGGCTAGCCTGGAGGCTAGTCTGCCTGCGCCGCCAAGGAAGCCGCGCAACGTGGCCCGGAAGCGCGTGGCCAAGAAGTTGAAGGTCTCGGAGACCACGTCCCAGGAGGTAAGCCGTCTTGAATAGGGTAGTCGAGTACTTATGTCTCGATGTTGTGTGTTGACGACGAAGTTTCCTTGCTTGCAGGAGATGCCGCCTTCCGACCCCGTTGAGCAGGGTGACGAAGGCGATTGGGACACTGTGGGGGAGCCAGCTGGGGGTAGTCGTAGCCCAGCCCCCACCGTAGAAGAGCTCTTGGCGCAGTTGGAGCGCCGGCCCCCCCGTTGCTCGGGGGAGCACGAAGCCGGCCGCCGCTGCTACCGAAGAGGCGGCGGCTGCGAGGCGTAGGAGGAGGCGCCCGCCGAGGCAGAGCGGTCGACATCGCCAGTATCCTCGGCGCCCCAACCGTGACGGTGGTCCGATCAAGATTGTAAGTGTTGATCCTTCCCGAGTAGTGCTTTGGACGTGGTAGTCGTACTAGGTTGACAACCAGCTTGTACACTCTGCAGGAAATCGACGGACTTGACCTGGGAGGGTGATGAACCCGCCACAGCGGTGGCAGAAGAGGAAGCCGCGCCGCCCGCTGAGGAGTCCGCTCCCGCTCCTCAGGTGGAGTCCGAGGCGCCGGTCGCGGAGGCTATGTTGCCTGAGGCCAGCATCATTGAAGGTGAGTACTGTGCTCAGGTGCGAATAATCCCGAAGGGTAGTCCTAGCCGCCAGGTATGACTGATCCAGTTGTCATTTGATGACAGGTGTTGAAGCCGAGGGAAGCGATATCCCGTCGGCGGTGCCCGTCGAAGACGTGATGCCGGAGACTCAGGGAGCTGTCGGAGGAGCCCCCGAGCCGATGGAGGTGGCCGTCGGAGAAGCCGCCGCGACGACTGGAGGAGAGGGCGGTGACGCGCTGCCAAAACCCGCTCTGGAGGTAGTCGTGCGCTCGCTGGAGATCCATGACGCGGAGCCAATCCGCTCCGCACCAATGACCGGAGCCGCGACGAGTAGTCGTGGCGGGACAGAGTTGTTGGCAGATGATCTAGTCGACCCAGCGACGGTGGCTCGTCACCTGGAGGCGGTGCGCCAGGCTGAGCAATGGATGAAGGTGAGTAGTCGACACCTTTGAGTAGTCAATCCTTTAGCGTTGAGTACCAAGTTGATATGTGTTGTCTGTTGCAGGACGTCGCGGAGAGGTCCCGACAGAAGTCTGAAATGCTTCATGGGTACGGCGACACGGTGCTCCGGGCCGAAGCCTTAGAGGAGCAACTCGTGAAGTCCCGGAAGCACACCGCCGCGATGCAGTCGAAGCTGGACACCGCCTTCACCAAGTATCACAATGACATCCAAGATATGCAGGCGAAGAGCGACGATCTGGTGCGGAAGAACAAGTCTCTCCGCAACAAGAATAAAGGTACGCGACCACCTTGTCCGGTACTTGTTGATGGTAGCTTGAGGTAGTCGACCCACTTTTCCTTTGTTGATTGCGAGAGGTTGAGACCCGCGTCGATCGACCGAGGGCTTCGAGACCGACATGAAGAACCTCTTGTACCGGGAGCGGGGAGGCTCGCTAGGTACCGGAGTACGATTATAATGAGCTTGCTTACGAGTGCGAGAAGCACATGGAGCTCCGTATTGCGTCGGATCGTGACCTCGTCAAGCGCTACAAATCATTGCGAAGGCCGAACGAGGATCGGCGAGAAGGCGCGGGCTCGGCTCAAGGAACTCAAGGAAGCCGCACTCCCCATCGCGAGGCTGCCGGTGCCCCCCCACCGGCGGTCCGAAGATAGCTCCACCGGTGGACCGGCTAAAGGAAGCCCCCGGCCGCGCCGGTGACCTACGTCAAGCACTTCGCGAAGTCGATCCCCAACCAGGTTCTGGCCTTCATGAAGTCGTACTTCCTGAAGGCTCCTGTGGACGTAGTCGCCGGCAGGCTAGCCACCAACTGCACCGACGAGCAATATGCGGAGCTGCTGGAGCAGATGGCGCCCATTGCCGAACAGGTCGCCGAGAAGCTCAATCTCCAGTAGTCCTGTAATGTTAGCTCATAGCAGTAGTTGTACATAAACAATTGTAATGAACTTGTTTAAGTATGAATGAAGAAAACTTCCATGAATGAGTACTCGTTATCGCGATCTGTGAGTGCGGAGTCCCATCGTGGAGTCGTCGCGAGTAGTCGTACTCGCCGGTAGCCCCGTTGAGGGAAGTAGACAGTAAAATAGTTGATGGATAATCAAACTTTATTACTAAAGAAGTACACCTGGATGGCTAGGGCCATTGTTACAGAGTAGTCGCCAGGACCCGGAGGCCGCCTACGGCTAAGTAGTGCTAGGGCGTATAGCCGCTTACAGCAGTAGATCCGTTAGTAGCCGTGTAGGCTGGATCTAGAAGTACATGGTCTCTCAGTAGACCGCTGCCGGAGTCCTTTGTCACTCGTCGCAGCCCGGGATCCGTTAGTAGCCGCATGGGCTGGATCCTGGAGAGGAGTAGTCCGGAGACTAGTGCCTGGACCCGGAGGCCGCTTACAGAGAAGGGGTCTGCGAGTAGTCGTAGAGACTGGAGCCCCCGGTGTAGTCGTGTAGACTAGGCGTAGAATCGACAGAGCTGGTCGATGTTCCACGAGTTGTTGACGTCTTCGCCTTCAAGCGTGCGGAGGCGGTAGGAGCCCGGTCCGGTCACCTTTGCGACCGTGAAGGGACCTTCCCGGGGGCGAGCTGAGCTTGTGTAGTCCTTCCGTGTTCGGGATGCGACGGAGGACAAGATCACCAATGTTGAAGGAGCGTTCCTTGACGTTGCGATCGTGGTAGCGTCGGATACCTGTCGGTGTTTTAGACCGGCAACCTACTAAGGGGAGTACCCGAAGTAGATGAATGTGGCCTCGCCGAGATCGGTAACTCGAAGGAAGAGACACGTGGCACACAATTTAGACAGGTTCGGGCCACGAGGTGCGTAATACCCTACGTCCTGTATGCTGTGTAGCTCGATTGGGAACGATTACAAGATGGTGTAATAGTGCGCCGTGGATTGGATGAGATGCTAGAGAAAGGTCCCTGCCTCGCCTTATATAGTCCGGGAGGCAGAGTTACAAGTCGGAGTAGGGAGAGAGTACTAGTCGGGTACGTCTAGGAGTCTTCCTTACGATGCGAGGACACGTACAACTTCCTAACCGAGTACTTCTCCTCCGTAGTCCTTGTGCTCCACGCCATCGGGTGCCGTGTAGCGCTAGCCGGTAGTCCCAGGGGCCCACCGAGTAGTCGGCCCTGGTACCCACCGAGGTAGTGGGCCCAGGGAGGTCCATACGACAAGCCCCCGAGTACTTTGTAGTCGAGAAGGATAGCTTCAAGTAGTCTTGACGGCCTTAACGACTAGTCCTCAAACGTCCCTGAGTACTACAAGTCAAAAGTCCTCAACAGTAGTCGAAGCATCCCGAGGCTGGAATGTACTCCAGCTGATGTTTGAGCAATCCTGAAGTCTTCTCGAGTAGTCCCAAGCGTCCTCGAGTGCTGCCCTTGAAGGTCTTCAAAAAATGCCCGTCTTGTCTTGAAGCCGAGGGCGATATGGAGGTGTGATTGCAAAATTGCACTCCATATGGAGTAGCCCCCGAGCCTTAGGTTGAGCCGCGGGCTACGGCCGAGGGTCCATCTCGAAGTCTTGGCAAGAAAATCTGAAAAATCCGGAGAGAAAAAACCGAAGGACACGTGGCATGGAGCCCCCGAGCCTTGAGTCGAGTACTTCCTCTCGAATTGAAGGGTCATCTTGAAGAATGTGTCCTGAGATGCTCCTGAGTCTTGTCGCTTCCCAGGTAGTCGAGTAGAGGTAGCCGAGCCCCCGAGGTGAGGCGCGTCGACTAGTAGAATGCGAAGGGTCACGCGCGGCCGCTGAGTCAGCCGAGCGCGGACTTATCGATCTGGCCGTTGGAGGGCCGGTTTGACTTATAAATAGAAGCCAAAACCCTTAGGGTTTTTCACCCATTGCTGTCGTAGCCATTTCGAATCGATCTGAGGTAGATCCACTTCCAGCGCACGCCGCCGCCACAGTAGATCCAAGTGCGCCGCCACCCAGAGCTTCCAGAGTAGCCCCCGAGCGGATGCGCGTGAAGACACTTTGTACTTGGAGAATGAAGCCTTCACCATCCAAGTCTGCGAAGGTCGCCGGGAAGAAGAGGGGCCGTGACGAGGCCGCCGCGGCGCCACGGGGGCGGCGCCGCCGATGTCTCCACCGCGGCCGGATCCAAGCCGCGAGTGGAACAGGGTCAAAGGTGAAGACCGAGGATCCGCCGGCCCTTCTCGACAGGCGGATTTATCCGGGAGAAGGAGGTGGATATGTGGAGAGCCGCCGCCAGAGATCCGTACCCAATGGAGAAAGCTGAAGACGAGATCCCGATGTTCGCGCGCTTCGCGGAGCGCGGACTCAAGCTTCCGGCCTGTGACTTCTTCAAGGGCCTCCTCGGGTACTACGGAGTTGAGTACCTCAATCTCAACCCTAACGGCATTTTCCATACCGCAGTCTTCGTCCATTTTTGCGAAGCATTCCTAGGGATCAAGCCGCACCGGATCCTCTTCGGAAGTTCTTCGGGTGAAGCCGCGCCGAGCGCCGCAATCCGTGAGTAGTCGGAGGAGCTGGCATCCAGATGAGAGAAGACGCCGCCGAGCGTGCACGGCGTACAAGCTCATTGACTCCAACGTCGATTGGAAGGCGAGGTGGTTCTATGTCACAAACCACCACCCCGGCTTGCCGAAGGCGAGAGGAAGGCAGCCCAGGCACCAAGACTGGTGGAACACGTAGCCCACGATGCAGGAGGGGATCCAGCTCCCCGAGCTGCTGGCACGCATCAAGGTGCTCAGAGAAGCTGGACTGAGGGCTGAGCACGTGGCCTTCAGTTTCATGAAGCGGAGGGTGCAGCCGCTGATGGCCCGCGACACCCTCGGCTACGAGTACACCGGCGACGACGACACGTCGCGGATGCCCGGAGGCGAGATGGACGACGACGACATCATCGAGAGGCCGATGCGCATCTTCAAGGACATGCCGCCGTACATGGCGTGCCCCGTCCCGGGAGTACTCCGCCGCGTGCCCGCCAAAGGAGGTAAGTAGCCGTACCCCCCTAGTCGAGTAGTCCTTGCTTGTGAGTAGTCGCGCTGATGTCTTGTGCCTTGCAGGACGACTTGAAGAAGTTCGTCTCCGAGCCGCAGCCGCCCCCTCAGGGAATTGAGATCCCGGAGGCAAGAATGACCAAGGCCAAGGAGCGGCGAGAAGTCGGCGAAGGCGATGACACCGTCATCGTGGAAGACACGTCCGAGGAGGACGACGACGAGGAGACGCTGCAAGACCGCTTCCAGCTGCGGTCGAGGTTTAGCCGTCCCGGCTTGCCTCATGTACCCCTCGTGCAAGACCCGCCGGCTAGCCTGGAGGCTAGTCTGGCTGCGCCGCCACGGAAGCCGCGCAACCCCGCCCGCAAGCGGGTGACGAAGAAGCTGAGGGTCTCAGAGACCACGCCTCAAGAGGTAAGATGTCTTGACTAGTGTAGTCGAGTACCCGTCGTGCGAGTTCACTTGCTGATGACTGGTCTTCCTTGTATGCAGGAGGTGCCGCCGACGGAGCCCGTCGATGAGGGCGACGAAGGCGGAGTGGGACACGGTGGGGGGAGCCGGGCTGGGAGTCGTAGCCCGGCCCCCCCGTCGAGGAGCTCTTAGCGCGGTTGGAGCGCCGGCCCCCGCTCATCGAAGAGCGCGGAACCCGCGGCCCCCGCCGTCGAAGAGGTGGTGGCCGCGAAGCGCGAGGACGGCGCGCCGCACCGGCTACCATTATCGTAGAGGAGGCGGCGGGCTGCGAGAGGCGCAAGAGGAGGCGCCCGCCGAGGGTGGACTGGTAGACATTGCCAGCATCCTCGGTGCCCCGACCGCGACGATAGTCCGGTCAAATTTGTAAGTGCTGAACTTTCCCGAGTAGTCCTTGGTGTGGTAGTCGGGCTTGAATGATAACCAGCTTTGTGTACTTCTGCAGGAAATCAACAGACTTGTCCTGGGAGGGAGATGAGCCCTCCACGTCGGTGGCGGAGGAAGAAGTCGCGCCGCCCGTCGAGGAGTCAACTCCTGCCCCCCAGGTGGAGTCCGAGACGCCGGCTGCTGGAGCTGCGCTGCCCGAGGCCAGCGTGGTCGAGGGTAAGTGTTCTGCTGTGGCTTTAGTCTTCCCCATAGAGTAGTCGTAGTTGCTGATGAACTTGATGTCTTCTTGTCAGGCGTCGAGGCTGAAGGGAGCAACATCCCTGTAGCTGTGCCCATGGAGAAGTCGACACCACAAGCGCCGGAGGCTGCCGAGGGAGCCCCCGAGCCGATGGAAGAGGTCGCCGAGGAAGCCGCCGCGGCGACCGGAGGAGAGGAGGCCACCGTGCCACCAGAGGTTGCTCTGGAGGTGGCTATCCGTTCCCCGGAGATCCAGGACGCAGAACCCATCCGCTCTGCGCCGATGACGGAGGCCGCCGCGAGTAGTCGCGGCGGGGTGGAGCTGCTCGCGGACGATCTGGTCGACCCGGCGACGGTGGCCAGGCACCCGGAGGTGGTCCGCCGCGTGGCCGAGCAATGGATGAAGGTAAGTAGTCTTAACTTTCGAGTAGTCAATCCTCTGTTGTTGAGTACCCGCTTGACTTGTGTTGCCTGTGCAGGACGTCGTGGAGAGGTCCCGCGAGAAGTCCAACATCTTGCGGGGCTTTGGTGACACGGTGCTCCGGCCGAGGCACTAGAAGATCGGCTTGTGAAGTCGCGGAAGCACGCGGCCGCCATGCGAGTCCAAGCTTGTCGCCGCTTTTGCCAAGTATCACAATGACATCCAAGAGTTGCAGGCAAAGGGTGATGACTTGGTGCGGAAGAACAAGACCCTCCGCAACAAGAACAAAGGTACGCTGCTTGATTTGTTGGGTAGTTGTTGGAGGTCAAGGGGTAGTCTGACCCGCTGCGGCTTGTTGTCTTGCAGAGCTTGAGACCCGGGTGGAGCAGTTGAGGACTTCCGAGACAGACATGAAGAACCTCTTCTACCGGG
Organism: Cenchrus americanus; assembly: GCA_947561735.1. Lineage (NCBI taxonomy): Eukaryota > Viridiplantae > Streptophyta > Magnoliopsida > Poales > Poaceae > Cenchrus > Cenchrus americanus. Next base: position 35,688,811 of record OX387242.1, on the reverse strand, counting down.
AGCAGGAGGCCCGCCAGGTACTCGAGCTCGACTATAAAGAACTTGCCTTCGAGTGCGAGAAGCACATGGAGCTTCGGATTGCATCTGACCGCGATCTCGTCAACTGCTACAAATCGTTGCAGAAGTTGAATGAAGACTGCGAGGCGCGCGGGCCCGCTCGAAGGATCTTGAAGAAGCCGCACTGCCGATCGCAAGGCTCTTGGTGCCTCATCCGGGCGGCCCCAAGATCGCTCCACTCGTGGATCGCCTCAGGGAAGCCCCCGGCCGACCGGCGGCTTATGTGAAGCACATGGCGAGGTAGACCCCGAAGCGAGGTCTTGGCCTTCATGAAGTCCTACTTCCCGAAGGCCCCGGTGGAAGTAGTCGGCGGGGGTAGCCGCCAACCGCACCGATGAGCAAGAGCGGAGCTGCCGGGAGCAGATGGCGCCCATTGCGGAGCAAGTAGCCGATAAGCTCAATCTCCAGTAGTCCTGTAATAGTTAGCTAGTAGCCAAAGTTGTACAAAAACAATTGTAATGGAATTGCTTAAGTATTAATGAAAGGAAAATTCCAGCAATGAGTACTCGTAGTCGCGATCTCAGAGTGCGGAGCCCCATCGTGGAGTGGATGCGAGTAGTCGTACTCGGGCGATAGTCCCGTTGAGGGGAAGTAGACGATAAAGAAGTTGATGAACGATCAAACTTTATTACCGAAGAAGTACACCGGGATGGCCGGTGGCCGTAATTGCGAGTAGTCGCCCGGACCCGGAGGCCGCTTACGCCTTAGTGATGCTAGGGCGAGTAGCCGCTTACGCGAAGAGATCCGTAAGTAGCCGTGTAGGCCGGATCTTGGAGTACATGGTCTCTTAGTAGACCGTCGCTAGAGTCCTTGTCGCTCGTCGCAGCCCGAGATCCGTAGGTAGCCGCGCGGGATGGATCCGAAGAGGAGTAGTCCGAGACCGGGGCCGGGACCCGGATGCCGCTAACGGCAGAGGGGTGTTGAAGTAGTCATGTAGACTTGAGCCTCGGAGTAGTCGTGTAGACTAGGCGTAGAATCGACAGAGCCGGTCGACGTTCCACGAGTTGTTGATGTCTTCGCCTTCAAGTGTCTGGAGGCGGTAGGAGCCCGGCCCGGTCACCTTTGCCACGGTGAAGGGACCTTCCCGGGGGGAGGCCGAGCTTGTATAGTCCTTCCGTGTTCTGGATACGACGGAGGACGAGATCACCAACGTTGAAGGAGCGTTCCTTGACGTTGCGATCGTGGTAGCATCGGATACCCTCCGGGTACCTTGTTGATTGGACGAGGGCGGCGCGCCGAGCTTCTTCGAGGCCGTCGATGTCAACTCGTCCGCCGTCTTCGAGATGCATTCGTCGTAATGCTCCACCGCCGGAGAGTTCCATATGACGTCGGCGGGGAAGGATTGCTTCGGAGCCGTAGACCGGAGAAGTAAGGGGATTTCCCCGTTGGCTTGGATGGCCGAGTCCGTAGCCCCCGAGTGCGTTGGGTACTTCCTTGATCCACTTGCCCCCTTTGGAGTTAGCGAGCATCGTGTAGCCGCTTCTTGAGAGCGTCGAGCACCATCCCATTGGCGCGCTCGACTTGTCCGTTGGCCCGAGGATGGGCAACCGAGACGTATCGGACGTCGATCCCGCTATTCTTGCGGTACTCCCCGGGCAACTCGGTGGTTGTTGAAGTTGGAGCCCGGTGTCCGTGATGATGCGGTGGGGTAGTCCGTAGCGATGTACGAGTTCATCCGGGAAGTCGAGTACTATGTCGCCCTTGGGGCATGTGACCGGCTTGACCTCGATCCATTTGGTGAACTTGTCGATGGCCACCAATACTCGTTGAAACCACCCGGCGCGGTTGGCGGTGGCCCAATCATGTCGAGCCCCCGGCGAGGCAAAGGGCCGGGTTGGCGGTATGGTGACTAGCTTGTAGGCCGGGACGTGTTGTCGCTTGGCGAAGTCCGGCATCCTTGGCACCTTCTCGACGAGTTCTTCGGCGTCGCCCGCAGCGAGAGGGCCGCAGAAAGCTCGCCGGAAGGCCTTGCCGACCGGCATGCGGGAGGACGCGTGGTTGCGCGCGGACGCCCTTGTGGATCTCCTCCAAGATGTCCTTGCCTTCTTGCGAGGGACGCACTTCATGAGTACTCCGGAAGATGCGCCCCGCTTGTAAAGCTTGTCTCCGACGAGGACGTAGGACTTGGCGTGGCGGATGAGCTGCTCGGCCGAGTTCTTGTCCGAGGGAACCTTCTGCTCGCTGAGGTAGTCGATGAAGGGTTGCCTCCAGTCCACGTCGATCATCATGACCTCCTGTCCAGCCGGTGGGTGCGCTGGGACAGTGGTCGGTGGCGCCGGCTCCGGGATGGATGGCGCGTGAAGCTCGTGAACGAAGACACCCGCTGGCACTTGAGCGCGGGTAGATCCAAGCTTCGACAGGACGTCCGCTGCAACGTTGTTGTCGCGGACGATGTGGTGGAACTCGAGACCGTAGAACTTGTTCTCGAGCTTGCGGACTTCTAGGCGTAGGCGTCCATGTTCTCCTTGTTGCGGTCCCGGGACTTGTTGACTTGGTTGATGACCATCTGCGGAGTCGCCGTAGACTAGTAGCCGCTTGATGCCCGGTGAAGCCGCGAGGCGGAGCCCATGTAGGAGAGCTTCGTACTCGGCTTCGTTGTTTGAGACCTTCCGAAGATCGCAGGACGTACTTGAGTTGTTCGCCCGTTGGAGAGATCGGCGGTACTCCCGCACCCGCGCCCTCGAGGTTGAGTGAGCCGTCGAAGTACATCACCCAATGCTCGGTCGCACGGTTCGAGTAGGTAGCCGGTTCTCCCGCCACTCCGCCAAGAAGTCGACTAGCGCCGCGACTTGATGGCCGTGCGTGGCTTGAAGTCGATGGTGAGGGCGCCGAGCTCGACTGCCCACTTGGAGATTCTTCCAGTAGCATCTTGGTTCCGCAGGATGTCGCCGAGCGGGTAGTCGGTGATGACGGAGATCGAGTACTCCTGGAAGTAGTGTCGTAGCTTCCGCGAGGTGATGAGTAACGCGTACAGGAGCTTCTGCACAGGCTGATAGCGTGCCTTGGACTCGATAGGACCTCGCTGACGAAGTAGACCGGACGCTAGACTGGATAGGTGTGGCCGTCTTCCTGCCGCTCGACGATGATGGCAGTACCGACCACGTGAGTAGTCGCGGCGAGGTAGAGCAAGAGGCCGCTCGCCCTTGTGAGGAGCCGTGAGGACCGCGCGGCTTCGATAGAAAGTCCTTGAGCCGGGCAAGGGCTTGATCCGCCTCCGAAGTCCACACGAACTTCTCTTGGTGCTCGAGTAGTTTGAAGAAGGGGAGGCCCCGTTCTCCAAGCTTCGAGATAAATGCGTTCAAAGGCCGCCATGCACCCGGTCGGCTTACGGACGTCTTTGATGCTCATGGGAGCTTTCATGCCGGTGATGGCGGAGATCTTCTCGGGGGTTGGCTTCGATGCCGCGCCGGGTCGATGATGAAGCCGAGTAGTTTGCCCGAAGGTACGCCGAAGACGCACTTGTTCGGGTTGAGCTTCCAGCGGTACTCGCGCAGGGATGCGAAAGTCTCTTCAAGGTCGTCGATGAGGGTACTAGATTCTCTCGGGTCTTGACGACCACGTCATCCACGTAGGCTTCGACGTTCTTGTTGAGTTGCCTCTTGAAGCAGGCCTGGATAGCTCGTTGGTAGGTGGCGCCGGTGTTCTTCAACCCGAAGGACATGGTCGTGTAGCAAAGACACGCCAAACGGGGTGATGAACGCAGTCTTCTCCGGTCTTCTTCCTTGATCGCGATCTCGTGGAACCCGGAGTAGCGGTCGAGGAAGCAGAGCAGTCGCAGCCCCGCCGTGGAGTCGATGACTTGATCAATCCGCGGCAACCCGAAGGTGTCCTTGGGGCGGTGCTTGTTGAGGTCGGTGTAGTCGACACACATCCTCCACTCGTTCGAGTTCTTCTTGCGGACGAGGACAGGGTTGGCGAGCCACTCAGGATGGAAGACTTCTCCGATGAAGCCGGCCCGCGAGTAGTTTGGCGAGTTCCTTCTTGATGGCGTCCCGTCTGTCGTCGGCAAAACGTCGGAGGTGTTGTCGCTTGGGGGTGGCCTTAGGATCGACGTTGAGGCGCGTGCTCAATCGGCTCCCCGGGCACTCCTGGCATGTCCGCTGGCTTCCACGCGAAGATGTCGCGGTTAGCCCGAAGGAAGTTGATGAGCGCGTCTTCCTATTTGGGGTCGAGGCCGGCCCCGATGGTGGTGGTCTTGCTGGGGTCGCCTGTTCCGAGGTCGATCGTCTTGACAAGAACCTCCTCAGGTGGCTGAGGCTTGTTGGCGCTGTCAGACTTCTCCGGGATGTCGAGTTCACTTGTAGCAAGCTTCTTCGACGCGCGTAGATCTCTATCATAGCATTGGGTACTTGATTCGTAGAAGCGATCTCCACAACCTTCGTGTCAAGTCCCCTTGCGGTGAGAGTACACCCGCTGGACTTGGCATCTTGAGTACCAAGTAGGTGTAGTGGGGCACCGCCATGAACTTGGCGATGGCCGGTCCGCCGAGGATGGCGTGGTAGGAAGTCACTAAGTCCGCGACCTCGAACTTGATGTACTCGGTACGGTAGTTGTCCCGAGATTCCCCGAAGGTAAGCGGGCGGGACCACCGAGCCTAGTGGGATAGCCGCGTTACGGGGGACGATGCCGTAGAAGGGCGTGTTGCTCTTGGTGAGCATGTGGGTGATGTCGAGCTTCATCTTCTTCAAGGTCTTGGTGAAAAGGACGTTGAGCCCGCTTCCACCGTCGATGAGGACCTTGTTGAGCTTGAAGCCCGCGACCACCGGTTTCGGGACGAGGGGGAAGCGTCCCGGTTCGGAGAAGCCGGTCCATTGATCCGCGCGGGAGAAGGTGATGGGTACCTCCGACCACCCGAGAGGGGTCGGCACCGCCGGCTCAATGGACATGACTTCTCGACGGGTAGCCTTCGCTCCCGCCCGCGGGCGCTCCACCGAAGAGAACGTTGACGGTCTTGTCGGGTTCCCGGAAGTCGTTGTTGTCGCCGTCCTTCTTCTTGCCCTTTTTGTCGTGAGGGTGCGGTGGCTCGGCGTATCCTTGAGTGCATGCCTGAGTTGGTAGTACTGCTCGGTGGTGTGGTTGCCGTTTGGATGCCACGGGCACCTCTCCTTCGCCAGGTCTTTGAAGCCACCGGAGTTCTTCTTCGAGTTGTCCTTCGCAGGCGCTGGATAGCCGCGACAGTGTTGTCTGGCTTGCGCTTGCGGTTAGGACCCGAGTAGTAGTAGTAGTAGTTGTTGTTGCGACCGCCTTGGTTCGCGTTGTTGCCGCCGCGCCGCCGCCGCCCCGGTTCTCGCTTGGTCTTGCCACGGATGGCGTCGTACTTGGCGTTGGCCTTGTCTTCTTCATCCGCCCGGGACGTGATCATGTCTCGTCACACCCGATTTTCCGTAGAAAACCGAATGCATCTCATATGTGTGCCAGGATCACAATTTCACACATATGATAGACTCATGAGTGTAATATCACAAGACATTGCTCAAAACGTACAGAAAAGGTTTATTAACTTTTATTACACTCACGATGGTAGACACGAAGGTCTTTACACGAACATCGATAACTATGAAGACGCGACTCCATCTTCATCTTCCACAGGCTTCACTGGTTGATCGCATCCTCAGAACTCCTCGTAGTCGGTGAAGTACTCCACTCCAGGGTTCTTCTCTGAACAGCGTAAGCAAGGATGAGTACACTTATGGTTGGTACTCAGCAAGGCCACAGGAATAACCGGAAAGCAATATTAATCCATCTTTAAGTTCAATTAATCATGTGAGGGTCCAGGCCGCTCTTGACCGTGAGCACGGCTGATCGATCAGTTTTACACTCTGCAGAGGTTGCACACTTTTCCCACAGTTCGCGTAAAAGTTCCAAAGAACTTTGAACCCAACCACGCATGTGCTGATCAGGCACAATACCACACTTCCGAGGTGTGATTGCATAGGGACGCTACGAAGCCTTTACAAAGATATGCAAAAGCGTCAACAACCCACGACGCTATAGCTCGGGGCGGACCATAACCCTCCCTAGTGGTCGCACCTTAGCAAAGGCTGCTACCCCAAAAGAACCGGGCTATACCCCCGCAACCCGAGCCCCCCGTGTTCCTTTCGGATAGGGTCGTCAATACAATCGCACACCTAATTAATTGGCTAAGCCGCAGCCATATGGACCGTGGTTGCACCGTTTTCCCGGGTGGTTCTCCATGTTCCAATTAACTTATAGTGTTCTTGATTAAAGCATAGGTAGAAGGGTGGTTAGGGTCACTTGCCTTTCACCAACGATAAGCTACTTTCCTTATCTGCAAAGCTCTGCACTTGAACTTCCTCGAACGGCGCGTTGGCTACGATCATGCAAGAAAACATACAATAAATAAAACAATACATCAAACATTACCAAAAGACTAAAACAAGCTTTTAGAAATGACGGGCTCGGAGAGACGATCGCGTGGACACCAAGAACGCTTAAAACGAAGCTAGGATGGAAAAGTTATGGTCGAAACAAGATTTAGGGACTAAATTGTGAATATCCGAAAGTTTTAGGGGTTTTTCTGCAAGATTTCAGGGACCTAAACATAAATATGTGTGAAACTAGGAGGTCTAATATGTAAAAGATTAAGGATGGACTAAAGAACATAGAAACTAAGGACTGCAGGGGCCTAAGCATAAAAGAAAGGTCCTGATTGAAAGGCTTTTATATAGGTGGAAGGGTATATTTGTGAATTCTGAAATCTCGGGGTCCTTTTTGCAAAACTGCCAAGGCAGCCGGCGGGTGAACTGTGGCGTCGACACGTGGCGGCTTGCGGTTGGACGACGCTGACGCAAGCGGTGACGCAGCGATGACGCAAGCAGTGGACCGGCCCGGTGGACCTGGTCCACCGGTCCACCGTGGACCGGGTGAAGGGGTACGCAGCCCGTTTAATCTGAGCCGTCAGCTTAGATCCGATGGCCATGGTCGCATGTGAGCGGTTGGGCGGCGGCGGACGGCCGGCCGCGGCGGCGCCCGGCGGCGCGCGCGCGGCGGGGCTCGCCGGAGAGGGCCGGAAATGCGCTCCCGTGCCTCAAATCGCAAGGAAATGACACCAGGAGGGAGAGGAGAAGATGTGGAGGCTCACCAGGGGCTTGAAGAGGTGAGAAACACGGCGGAGGAGGAGATCGGGCGGCGCGGTGGAGCTCCGGCGGTGAGCTCCGGTGTGGCGGCGCTGCGGTGAGGGAGGAGAGGAAGGGAGGGGCGCGGGGTGGAGAGGAGATGGTGCCGCCCCTTTATAGGGCCGAGAGGGAAAGGGAAGGGGCGCGGTTGAGGCGGTGGGCGGCGAGGTCGGTGGCGGCCATTAATGGCGGCTCGGTGCGGTGGCTCGGTGCGGCGGTTACGTGAGAGGAAGGGGCGGGGACGGTGGTGGGTGAGTGCGGCGTGAATGCGGCGGGGAGGCGGAGCGGCGCGGGGAAGCCGGGGGAGGCGGGACGGCGCGGGGAAGGCCGGCGGCGCCGGGGACGGCGGCGCGGCCATGGGGGTCGCCCGCCGGAGGTAGGGGATGACCCGACGGGTGGGCCCCGTCTGTCCGTGAGAGAGAGGGAGTGAGGAGGGGGGAACGGGCCGGCGGAGGAGATGGGCCGAAGCTTAGATGGGCCGTGCGGGGGAAAAAAAAAGAAGGGTGAGGTGGGCCGCGGGGTGGGGGGGTTTGTTTTGTTGTTTTTTTCTTTTCTCTTTTTTCAAATCCTTTTCAAACTAATTTCAAACCTTTTAAATTCAAATCTTTTTCATGTTTTCAAATTGAAATTTTAACACAAATTTACTCAACTATTTTAAGACTTTTAGAAAACCTTTTAAACAACTTTTCAAACATTAAATTCAAACTTTCATCATTTTTTTTAATTCAAACTTTCACACCAATTTTCACAATTATCTTTAAGGACTTTTCAAAAAATTTTTTTTAAGACTTTTTAAAATCACATCACAACCAAAACTCATGCATTTCAACATGATGCACAAACACTTGATTGATTCTAATTATTAATTGTTGTTTAATTTAATTAAAGGCACATTTATTTATTAAAATTTATTAAATCCTTAGAAAATAAAACTAAACCATGTTGCTAACAATATTTTATTGTGATGGAATTTTTGGGTGTTACATGTCCTTGAGGTGGGGGATGGACTTGGGGCGGCGACGACCGAAGTCTTCGAAGGTGCGGCGGTGGTAGAGGCCGTCTTGGAAGAGGTCGATGACCTCCTTGTCGGTGACGTCGACGACGGTGGCGCGCTTGTCGAAGAAGCGGCGCATGTACTTGCGGAGGGTCTCGCCTTGTTCCTGCTTGACCATGGCCAGGTCCATGCGAGTACCCGATCGGCCCATGGCCCCCGCGAAGTTGTCGGTGAATTGCTTCTTCGGCCCTGGTCCCACTTGTCGATCGAGTGCTTGTCCAACGACTCGAGCCATGTGAGTGGAGCTTGGTCCGGGCGTAAGGGGAAGTAGAGGCACTTGGTGTCGCCGTTGCCGCCGCCGTTCTCGATGGAGAGGGCGTAGCATCCGAGCCACTAGATGGGGTCCCGCTTGGCGTCGTACTTGGTGATCCCCGAAGGCTTAAACTTGTCGGGGAGGAGCAAGTTGCAAAGTCGAGGTGAGAAGGCGGGGAAGCCGTCGTTGTCGCCGCGGTGGTCGACTTCTTCCGCCGCAGCCTCCTCAATCTTCGGCGGGCGTCGTAGCCGCCCGTGAGGCGCCGCAGTCGTGGCCGTTCACGTGGCCTCGGCCGCCACGACCGCCGCCACCACCGGCCCTCCCGTTGGCTCCATGGTTGGAGCTTCCGCCGGCCGCCGCCGCCGCCGTCGGGGGTCGGTGGCGCCGCCGCCGGCCGGAGCACGGTGAGGGACGACTTCGCGGTGGCTGTTGCCACTCTGTGGGGGTCCGCCGGCGTTGGCTCGAGTGCGGTTGGGCTGAGCGGGGAGCTCAGCTCGAGTATGGTTGGGACCGTTGCTGGCACCGCGACTTGTGGCTTCGTTGTCGCGGTGCCTGGCGGGAGGAGGTTGGTTGACCCTGTTGTCGACCCGCATGAAGTAGGCGTCTTCAGCGAGCTTGGCGATGACCTCTCCAGCGCGTATGCCCTGAGCCTGGCGTGCGATCGCTGTGATCGACATGAGGCATTGCTCAGGGGTAGTGTGTACTCTGCTCTCGACCGCCTCGAGAGCTTCCGCAAGGTTGCGGACGGGGAAGTTGTCGCGGAGGCGTCGGCGACGTTCGCTGCGCTTCCGGTTACGCTCACGTCGAGCGTCTCTGTCTGCAGGGGCCTCGTTTGCTGGGGCATCAGCAGAGAGCTCGTCGGAGGAGATGTCTTCAAGGTATTTGTCTTGGGCCGTCCCCGAAGGTCCCGGGTGTCGCCGAGCACCATGAAGACTTGGCGATCGGGGGGTGCCAAGGCTGGACTCGAAACCGCCACCTCGGCCTGGTGTGCTCGAGTCAGCCCGGGCTACGGGTGTTCCCTCCTGGAACGGTAGCGAGTCGATGTAGGCGACGTAGCGTGAGTCTCCACTTATCAGGTCTGTAGGCTTGCGGTCTGGCCAGTAGACGAATCTCCCAGCCGGCGTGGATGTTATAACCAGCCCAGAGGCCGGCCCTGACAAGGGATGCTCAGTGGAGTTGTCCTCGGACTCAGGATCCTCAGGGTTCGACTCGAAGTCGAACTCGTATTCGGGGTTCGAGTAGAACTCGAGAGAGGGTTGGAGTCCGAAGCGTGGCCGGGGGCGGTATCGGAATCCGAGTTGTACTCGGGTACGGGCTCCTTGCCGGCCCGGCGCGAAGAGGGAGCCTCTGTGCGGGCCCGGCTGAGGATGCGGGGACCACGCGCGGAGCGCTCACGAGGTGAGGGGACCGCCTGCGATGGCTGAGCAGCCGGCTCGCATGCGATGGCCCATGGAGACGTCGAGTTCGAGTTGGAAGCGGACTCGAGCTCGAAGTCAGCGTGGTGGTTGAAGAGCGAAATTTCGCCGAACTTGCCGGCGAGTTCGCCTGTGACGACTTCTGGAAGCGTCACGAAGCCGGTCTTCGGGTTGGGCGACATGGTGAGGCGGCGCTGGAAAGAGCTCCGCGCCGTCGCAGCGCGTGCACCCGGTGCGCCGAAGACGAAGGTGTCGCCGCGGTTGAAGGCGACGGTTGGCTTGAAGTAGACAGGAGCCGTCGAGTTCGCCATGTGATCTCGGGCGAGATCCCCTACCTGGCGCGCCGGTCGGTGTTTTAGACCGGCAACCTACTAAGGGGAGTACCCGAAGTAGATGAATGTGGCCTCGCCGAGATCGGTAACTCGAAGGAAGAGACACATGGCACACAATTTAGACAGGTTCGGGCCGCGAGGTGCGTAATACCCTACGTCCTGTATGCTGCGTAGCTCTGGATTGATTGGGCACGATTACAAGATGGTGTAATAGTGCGCCGTGGATTGGATGAGATGCCAGAGAAAGGTCCCTGCCTCGCCTTATATAGTCCGGGAGGCAGGGTTACAAGTCGGAGTAGGGAGAGAGTACTAGTCGAGTACGTCTAGGAGTCTTCCTTACGGTGCAGACACGTACATGCCTTCCTAACCGAGTACTTCTCCGTAGTCCTTGTGCTCCACGCCATCGGAGTGCCGTGTAGCGCTAGCCGGTAGTCCCGTGGGCCCACCGAGTAGTCGGTCCCGGTACCCACCGAGGTAGTGGGCCCAGGGGAGGTCCATACGACGATACCCTTCAGGTACCTTGCTGATTGGACGAGGGCGGCGTAGCGAGCTTCTTCGAGTCAGTCGATGTCAACTCGCCTGCTGTCTTCAGAGACACCTTCGTCGTAGTGCTCCACTGCTGGTGAATCCCACATAACATCAGCAGGGAGGATTGCTTCGGAGCCGTAGACCAGGAAGTATGGAGATTGTCCCGTTGGCTTGGAGGGTTGAGTACGTAGCCCCCAGAGAGCATTGGGTAGTTCCTTGATCCACTTGCCTCCTTTGGAGTTGGCAGCGTCGTGTAGCCGCTTTTTGAGAGCGTCGAGCACCATCCCATTGGCGCGCTCGACTTGTCCATTGGCCCGAGGATGGGCAACTGAGACATATCGGACGTCGATCCCGCTGTTCTCGCAGTACTCCCAGAACTGGTGGTTGTTGAAGTTGGAGCCCAGGTCTGTGATGATGCGATGGGGTAGTCCGTAGCGATGTACGAGTTCATCCAGAAGTCGAGTACTCGTCGCCCTTGGGGCATGTAACCGGCTTGACTTCGATCCACTTGGTGAACTTGTCGATGGCCACCGGCACTCCGTTGAATCCACCGGCGCAGCTTGGAAGTGGCCCAATCATGTCGAGCCCCCGGCGGGCGAAAGGCCGGGTTGGCGGTATGGTGACTAGCTTGTAGGCCGGGACATGTTGTCGCTTGGCGAAGTATTGGCATCCTTGGCACCTTCGACGAGTTCTTCGGCGTCACCCGTAGCCGTGGGCCAATAGAAGGCTCGTCGGAAGGCCTTGCTGACCAGCGTGCGAGAGGACACGTGGTTGCCGCAGACGCCTTTGTGGATCTCCTCCAGGATGTCCTTGCCTTCTTGTCTGGGAACGCACTTCATGAGTACTCCGGAAGATGCGCCCCGCCTGTAGAGCTTGTCTCCGACGAGGATGTAGGAATTGGCGAGGCGGATGAGCTGCTCGGCCAAGTTCTTGTCCGAGGGAACCTTCTTCTCGCAGAGGTAGTCGATAAAGGGCTGCCTCCAGTCCACGTCGATCATCATGACCTCCCGGCCGGCCGGGGGATGCGGCCGGGACAAGTGGTCGGTGGCGCCGACTCCGGGATGGATGGAGCGTGAAGCTCGTGGACGAAGACACCCGCCGGTACTTGAGCGCGAGTAGAACCATGCTTTGACGGGACGTCCGCCGCAACGTTGTTGTCGCGGACGACGTGGTGGGACTCGAGACCATAGAACTTGTTCTCGAGCTTGCGGACTTCTAGGCGCAAGCGTCCATGTTCTCCTTGTTGACGTCCCGGGACTTGTTGACTTGGTTGATGACCACTGTGGAGTCGCCGTAGACTAGTAGCCGCTTGATGCCCAAAGGAAGCCGCGAGGCGGAGCCCGTGTAGCAGAGCTTCGTACTCGGCTTCGTTGTTTGAGACCTTCCAGAAGATCTGCAGGACGTACTTGAGTTGTTCGCCCGTTGGAGAGATCAAGAGTACCCCTGCACCTGCGCCCTCGAGGTTGAGTGAGCCGTCGAAGTACATCACCCAGTGCTCTGGGCGCTCGGTTGGAGTAGGTAGCTGATTCTCCTGCCACTCCGCCATGAAGTCGACTAGTGCCTGCGACTTGATGGCTGTGCGTGGCTTGAAGTCGATGTTGAGGGCGCCGAGTTCGACTGCCCACTTGGAGATTCTTCCAGTAGCATCTTGGTTCCGCAGAATGTCGCCGAGCGGGTAGTCGGTGACGACGGAGATCGAGTACTCCTGGAAGTAGTGTCGTAGCTTCCGCGAGGTGATAAGTACCGTGTACGAAGCTTCGTACCGGGCCGGTAGTGTGCCTTAGATTCTGACAGGACCTCGCTGACGAAGTAGACTGGGCGCTGGACTGGATAGGCGTGGCCGTCTTCCCCGCCGCTCGATGACGATGGCAAGATTGACCACGTGAGTAGTCGCACCGAGGTAGAGTAGTAGCCGCTCGCCTTTGCGAGGAGCCGTGAGGACTGGTGGCTTCGATAGGAAGTACTTGAGCTGGGCAAGGGCTTGGTCTGCCTCTGGAGTCCACACGAACTTCTCTTGGTGCTTGAGTAGTTTGAAGAAGGGGAGCCCCCCGTTCTCCAAGCTTCGAGATAAATCGTTCAAGGCCGCCATGCACCCGGTCGGCTTCGGACGTCTTTGATGCACGTGGGAGCTTTCATGTTGGTGATGGTGGAGATCTTCTCGGGATTGGCTTCGATGCCGCGATGGCCGATGATGAAGCCGAGCGGCTTGCCCGAAGGTACGCCGAAGACGCACTTGTTCGGGTTGAGCTTCCAGCCGGTACTCGCGGAGGGGATGCGAAAGTCTCTTCAAGATCGTCGATGAGGGTGCTAGAGTTTCGGTCTTGACGACCACGTCATCCACGTAGGCTTCGACGTTCTTGTTGAGTTGCCTCTTGAAGCGTGCCCGGATAGTTCGTTGGTATGTGGCGCCGGCGTTCTTCAACTCGAAGGACATGGTGATGTAGCAAGACACGCCAAACGGGGTGATGAACGCGGTCTTCTCCGGTGTCTTCTTCCTTGATTGCGATCCGGTGGTACCCGGAGTAGCGCCGAGGAAGCAGAGTAGGTCGCAGCCCCGCCGTGGAGTCGATGACTTGGTCAATCCGCGCAACCCGAAGGGGTCCTGGGGGCGTGCTTGTTGAGGTTGGTGTAGTCGACGCACATCCTCCACTCGTTCGAGTTCTTCTTGCGGATGAGGACGGGGTTGGCGAGCCACTCGTGGTGGAAGACTTCTTTGATGAAGCCAGTCGCGAGTAGTTTGGCGAGTTCCTTCTTGATGGCGTCCCGTCTGTCGTCGGCGAAGCGGCGGAGGTGTTGTCGCTTCAGGGTAGCTTTAGGATCGACATTGAGGGAATGCTCAATCAACTCCCTAGGCACCCCTAGCATGTCCGCTGGCTTCCACGCGAAGATGTCGCGGTTAGCCCGGAGGAAGTTGATGAGCGCGTCTTCCTATTTGGGGTCGAGACCCGCCCCGATGGTGGTGGTCTTGCCGTCGTTGCTCGCCCCAAGGTCAATTGTCTTGACCGTAACCTCCTCACCGGGCCGAGGCTTGTTAGCTTTGTCCGACTTCTCTCGGGATGTCGAGTTCACTTGGGGCAAGCTTCTTCGATGCAGCGTAGATCTCCATCATTACGTTGGGTACTTGATTTGTGGAGGCGATCTCCACAGCTTCTGTGTCGCAGTCGTGCGAGATCTTCAAGTCCCCTTGCAGTGAGAGTACACCTGCTGGACTTGGCATCTTGAGTACCAAGTAGGTGTAGTGTGGTACCGCCATGAACTTGGCGATAGCCGGTCTGCCGAGGATGGCATGGTAGGAGGTCTCGAAGTCCGCGACTTCGAACTTGATGTACTCGGTACGATAGTTGTCCCGAGATTCCCCGAAGGTAACTGGCAGGACCACTGAGCCCAGTGGGATAGCCGCGTTCCCGGGGACGATGCCGTAGAAGGGCGAGGTGCTCTTGGTGAGCATGTGGGTGATGTCGAGCTTCATCTTCTTCAAGGTCTTGGTGAAAAGGACGTTGAGCCCGCTTCCACCGTCGATGAGGACCTTGTTGAGCCTGGAGCCCGCGACCACCGGCTTCAGGACGAGAGGGAACCACCCTAGTTCGGAGAAGTTAGTCCACTGATCCGCGCGGGAGAAGGTAATGGGTACCTCCGACCACCTGAGAGGGGTCGGAACCGCTGGTTCAATGCTCATGACTTCTCGACGGGTAGCCTTTTGTTCCCGTCTGCTGGGTAGTCCGCCGAAGAGGACGTTGACCGTCTTGTCGGGTTCCTGGAAGTCGCCATTGCCTTCGTCGTTCTTCTTCTTGCCTTTCTTGTCATGAGGGTGCCGTGGCTCTGGAGTGTCCTTGAGTGCTCGCCTGAGTTGGTAGCACTGCTCGGTGGTGTGGTTGCCGTCCAGATGCCACGGGCACTTCTCCTTCAGCAAGTCTTTGAAGCCGCCGGAGGTCTTCTTCGAGTTCTCCTTCGCAGGGCGCTGGATAGTAGCGACAGTGTTGTCTGGCTTGCGCTTGCGGTTGGGACCCGAGTAGTTGTTGTTGTTGCGACCGCCTTGGTTCCGTTGTTCCTGCTGCCACCGCCCGTGTTCTGTTTGCTCTTGCCACGGATGGCATCGTACTTGGCGTTGGCTTTGTCTTCTTCATCGGCCCAGGACGTGATCATATCCTTGAGATGGGTGATGGACCTGGGGCGGTGTCGACTGAAGTCTTCGAAGGTGCGACGGTGGTAGAGACCGTCTTGGAAGAGGTTAATGACCTCCTTGTCGGTGATGTCGACTACGGTGGCTCGCTTGTCGAAGAAGCATCGCATGTACTTGCGAAGGGTCTCGCCTTGTTCCTGCTTTACCATAGACAGGTCCATGCGAGTACCCGAGCGGCCCATAGCGCCCGCGAAGTTGCTGGTGAACCGGTCCTTCACCGATCCCACTTGTCGATCGAGTTCTTTTCCGGTGACTCGAGCCATGTGAGCGGGGCTTGGTCCGGGCAGAAGGGGAAGTACAGGCACTTGGTGTCGTTGTTGCCGCCAACGTTCTTGATGGAGAGGGCGTAGCACCTGAGCCACTGGATGGGGTCTTGCTTCGCATCGTACTTGGTGATTCCCAGGGGTTTGAACTTGTCCGGGAGGAGTAAGTTGCGAAGCCGAGGAGAGAAGGCGGGGAAGCCGTCGTTGTCGCCTACGGTGGCGGACTTCTTCCGCCGCAGTTCTTCAATCTTCTGGCGGGCGTCGAAGCCGCCCTGTGAGGCTCCGGAGGCGTGGCTGTTCGCGTGGCCTCGGCCGCCGCGATCTCCTCCGCCATCGGCCCTCCTGTTGGCCCCATGGTTGGAGCTTCCGCCGTCGCCGCCTTCGCCACTAGGGTCGCGATGGGGGATGATCTCACGATCGCCGCTGGCAGCTGCGGTGCTGTTGCCAGCTTGAGAGGGTCCACCGGTGTTTGTACGAGTACGGTTGGGCTGGGCCAGCAGCTCGGCTCGAGTACGGTTACGGCCGAGGTCCACGCTGCGACTTGTGGCTTCGTTGTCGCGGTTCTTGGCGGGGGGTGGCTGAGCGACCCTGTTGTCGACTCACATGAAGTAAGCGTCTTCCGCGAGCTTGGCGATGACTTGTCCCGCACGCATCCCTTGGGCCTGACGTGCTATCGTAGTGATAGACATGAGGCATTGCTTTGGGGTAGTGTGTACCCGGCTCTCGACTTGGTCGAGTGCTTTCGCGAGGTTGCGGGTGGGGAGGGAGTCTCGAAGACGTCGGCGTCGTTCGTTCCGCTTTCTGTTACGCTCACGTCGAGCGTCCCTGTTGGCGTCGGTCTTGCGGAGATGTCTTCGAGGTATCGGTCGTCCGTCGTTCCCGAGGGTCCTGGCGTGTCACCGGCAGCCATGAAGACTTGGCGATCGGGGTTGCCAAGACTGGAGTCGGAACTTGCCACCTCTGTTGGGGTGTACTCCTCAGCTTGAGCGAGTGGTGTTCCCTCCTGGAAGGGAAGCGAGTCGAGGTAGGCGACGTAGCGTGAGTCCCCGTCTATCAGGTTGGCGGGCTTGCGGTCTGGCCAGTAGACGAATCTCCCGGCGGGTGTGGACGTTATAACCGCCCAGAAGTCGGTCCCGATAAGGGTTGCTCGGTAGAGTTGTCCTCGGACTCGGGATCCTCGGGGTCCGACCCAAAATCGAAATCGTACGAGGAGTCCGAGTAGAAGCCGAAGAGGGGGTTGGAGTCCGAGGCGTGGCCGGGGGCGGTATCGGAGTCCGAGTTGTACTCGGGTACGGGCTCCTTGCCGGTCTGGCGTGTAGGGGGAGCCTCCGTGCGGGCCCCCGCCGATGTTGCGGGGGCCACGCATGAAGTGCTCGCGGGTGGGGAATCCACATGCGATGGCTGAGTAGCCGGCTCGCATACGATAGCCCACGGGGACGTCAAGCTCGAGTTGGAGGCGGATCCAAGCTCGAAGTCGGTGTGTTGGTCGAAAAGTGAAATTTCGCCGAACTTGCCGGCGAGTTCGCCCATGACTACTTCGGGAAGCATCACGAGGCCGGTCTCCGGGCTGGGCGGCATGGTGAGGCGACGTTGGAAGGATCCGGCGCCGTCGGCGGTGCGGCACCCGTGCGCCGAAGACGAAGGTGTCGCCGCGGTTGAAGGCGACGGTTGGCTTGATGTAGACGGGAGCCGTCGAGTTCGCCATGTGATCTCGGGCGAGAGCCCCTACCTGGCGCGCCAGCTGTCGGTGTTTTAGACCGGCAACCTACTAAGGGGAGTACCCGAAGTAGATGAATGTGGCCTTGCCGAGATCGGTAACTCGAAGGAAGAGACACGTGGCACACAATTTAGACAGGTTCGGGCCGCGAGGTGCGTAATACCCTACGTCCTGTATGCTGCGTAGCTCTGGATTGATTGGGTGCGATTACAAGATGATGCAATCTTAAGCCGTGAGATGAGATGATCGAGAGAGGGGTCCTTGCCTCGCCTTATATAGTCCGGGAGGTAGGGTTACAAGTCGGTTCAGGGAGAGAGTACTAGTCGAGTACGTCTAGGAGTCCTCCATACAGTGCGGGACATGCACAGCTTGCTATCCGAGTACTTCTCCTCTGCAGTCCTTGTGCTTCACGCCATCAGGTGCCGTGCAGCGCAAGTCGGGTAGTCCCAGGGGCCCACCGAGTAGTCGGTCCTGGTACCCACCGAGGTAGTGGGCCCAGAGAGGTCCATACGACACTCATGCACACATCGATCATACTATCACTGGATTACTCAACATGTTCATGTACATGATTATTCCAATACATAATCCAAGACAAAATATTTCAAACACATGGTCCATGGATATTGATATGATAATATAAGATAGGCGAGCAACAGATTTTCAAATCTTAGCTTCACAGATATCTTTTCATGTACTCGTCCATGCGGGTGTACTCGAACCTCCGGGTAGAGCAGAGTAGCCTCTGCTCCATCCTCCCCAATTTCAAAGTTTGTCAAGCAACCTTCGTAAAAAAAGTGGTAGTAGTGTGTCACTCCGACTTGATTGGCTAGGTCAGTACCTGCATACGAAAATAATATGTGTAAAAATTAGAGTGCACGTTCTTAAACTTGGAGCAATGTATGAAGCTAGAATTCATGGACCCATAATATGTGCTGTGCCAACAAAGGTTGGATAAATGTTATCCTCAGACGTACTACAATAGTTGCAGTTACCTTTCATCGAAGCCAAGAATTCGTCCGCGGGAATGGGGATTTTCTCCAGAACTTTTCCAGAGAGATTCTCCCATTTTGCGATCACATCGTTCTGAGATAGGATGTTTTCTGGTGGCCTTAGGTATACTGTCTTGTTCAAGGTACGAGGATCGTCAATGGACTTAATTGTATATGTTCCGACGTCCTCTTCATCCAAAAATATCACTGCACATATATACATCATGTAGATATGTCAGAACTACTATACGTGCTCTCTCCAGTCATAAAAACATGATGTTATGAAAAGATAATTATTGCAAACTTGTAATAGCAAATCTTGACCAAACGTTATGCTCTGATGGCTCCAGAGTGTAGTTAAAAGTCAGGCAGCATGTTATCACTTCATGTTTTTTTTATTTACTCTGTATCTATATGTCCATCTTCTTATGTATGGAATTATTTACAAGAGACAAGCTTGGCCATTATTTCGCGGCGGTTATATCAAAACGTAATAAATATGTTATCTTTTCAAGACTTGGAAAATTTTAGTATGCTTGTAATTATGTGAATCATTCATCCGGTGAAATTTAATGGTTGTAATCAGAAATCACCTAGCTTGAAAGGAATTACTATCAGAAATCATAGTATCTGAATAATGTCAGATCTGGAAAAATAAGATGAAAATGCGAAAAAGTCTCTTGTGATTAATTAAAGCAAACACTGATGAAATTTCAGCTGAATAATGTCAGATCTGGAAAAAGAAGATGGGAACCTTTGACGTTGCCGTCTCCGTAAACATGTACTTTCTCTTTGGGTGGCAAAAGGGTGCGCAATTGACAGAGGTTAGGACAAAAGTAAGCAGCGAAGCAATTAGCAGAGATGTAGGTGTGGGGAATGTTGGCCTCTTCTATCGCCCTTCGTATCTCCATCTTCTCATCAAATGTAACCCTTCCTGGTTCAAGAGCATGCGCCATCCTTGCTGGGTCCGTGCCGAACTCCGATGGTATGAAGCGCTGCATTCACAGTTATTTATGGCTATTATCTTACACATGAACGGCATCTGGACTAAACGAACGCCACTATTTTCAATCACAATTAGTATTAATTATTACGAGCAATACAAATATTTCTCACCACTACTACTGTGAGTGAAATTATCTAAAGGCATATGCATTGCGGGACCGAAGGAGTGACCTTAACGTTGCCAGCTTCCTTGATAGCCTGGACGAGCTTGTGCTGCAGCAGCAGGTTGTGGCTGCGGAAGTGCACCCCAGACATGGCCGAGACCACGACGTCGGCCTGCGCCACGGCGGCGACGAGGCCCGCGTGGTCGTCGAGCGACGCCTCCACGAGGCGCGCCCCCTGGGCCTTGAAGGACAGCAGCATCTGGAGCTTGTCGATGTCCAGGCCGATCTCCGGCCGCATCAGGACGAGAGTGGGGTGCCCCAGCGCCAGGCTCGCCCGCACGATCCAGCGGCCGATGTAGCCCGTGCCGCCGACGACCAGGACCCGGCTCTTGGTCGTCTCCATGGATCGATGGCGAGAGAGGATCGGAGGAGGATGAGAACAAGCGGTAGGGAGAAGTATAGCGAACTTGCTTGTAGCAGCTACTAGCTTCTATAAGGTATAAATGGGGTCAGTCTGCTAGGATGTCATGCGTAATATCATCAGACTTTTATTGCTGTAGTAGCTGGTCTATTAATTTCAGTCACGCCACATAAATAGTGATATGACCTTGGCCCTTGGGGAGCACCATTAAATCAATGGTCGCCACTACCACTACTTCCAATCATACTGTACGACTATAGGAGTATAGGCACTGTGGCAGCTCAGGGCGTATCCGATCGTATGAGCTAGCAAGACTAGCTCTAAGCTCATGAATTTAAACGAGAAAAGAGTGCAACAACTACTTTGAATATTGTGCGGTGAGAGAACAAAGTGTATTGGGAATTGAGCGAGCTTATCTCTTCTCTCCTAGTTAGTCTCTTGTCTTTTGCAATGTTTCATGATTAAAAAATTAGTTTCACTAGCTCTAAGCTAGATTGTTAGAGACGCCCTTAGGGCATGTGCAATGGGTGTAGTTAGAGCAACTCCAACAGTTTGACAAATCAATTTGACATCCATCTAATTTTGGCAAAACGTGAAAAATTGGCCTCCAACAGTTTGACAAATCAACTTACCTCCCACGTGCACGGATCGTGGTTGGCATCGGCGTTTCCCTCCAGGTGGGAGGGTGAAAAAGAAATAAAGAATAGAGAATGATTCCTGATATAAGTTTCCAAGTGGTGGAAGGGCATAAACATAATTTTGTTTCTTTCAGGATTCTTGATGTAAGTTAGATTTGAGGTTGGCAAGTGAATTATGCCAAATTATTGGAGATGAACACTTTTTTTTATTTGGCATACATTTTTAGAAATTGGTAAAACACAAAATTTGCCAAGTAAAATTTCACAAATTCTTGAAGATGCTCTTAGAATCTATCTACGAAACATATCACATAGGAAAGAGAGATTAGAATAGAGTAAAATGTTGCTAGATCCGGTGTAAGCAGATACACACCCACGCGGTCTGCTCCGCACATGTGCGAAAACGAGTGATTAGTACCAGTGAACCTTTTTTTCTTCTTTAACTGGGCGGGTCCCGAGCGATAAACAACCGCTGCTGCAGCGCGCATCGCGGATTAAGATGGACGACTTGACCTGGGGGCGACGACGACGACTGACCAGCTAACCGATGGATCCACACGGCGCGCAACGGGACGATCGCGAGATCAGCTGGCTGGGTCCTCCCTCCGATCCTCCGTCGGTTCCACATGCCACGGCTTCGGGTGTTCCACATGCCGAACTCCGATGGTATGAAGCGCCGCATTCACAGCTATTTATGGTTATTATCTTACACGCATGAACGCCATTTGGACTACACGAAACGAACGCCACTATTTTCAATCACAATTAGTATTGATTATTACGAGCAATATAAATATTTCTCACCACTACTATTATGATTGAAATTATCTAAAGGCATATGCATTGCGGGACCGAAGGAGTAACCTTAACGTTGCCAGCTTCCTTGATAGCCTGGACGAGCTTGTGCTGCAGCTGTAGGTTGTGGCTGCGGAAGTGCACCCCGGACATGGCCGAGACCAACGTCGGCCTGCGCCACGGCGGCGACGAGGCCCGCGTGGTCATCGAGCGACGCCTCCACGAGGCGCGCCCCCTGGGCCTTGAAGGACAGCAGCATCTGGAGTTTGTAGCCCGTGCCGCCAACGACCAGGACCCGGCTCTTGGTCGTCTCCATCACTCCATGGATTGATGGAGAGAGAGGGTCGGAGGAGGATGAGAACGAGCGGTAGGGAGAAGTATAGCGAACTTGCTTGTAGTAGCTAGTAGCTTCTATGGGCGTCTCCAACAATCTAGCTTAGAGCTAGTGAAACTAATTTTTTAATCACGAAACATTGCAAAAGATAAGAGACTAACCTTGGGAGAGAAGAGATAAACTCGTTCAATTCCCAATACACTGTTCTCTCACCGCACAATATTCAAAGCTAGTTGTTGCACTCTTTTCTCGTTTAAATTCATCGCCTTAGAGCCTTTGCTAGCTCATACGATTGGAACGCCATATGGGAGAGGGAGAGGTGTAAATGGGGTTGGTATGCTAGGATGTCATGCATGATATCATCGACTTTTATTGTTGTACATCGGTAGCTGGTTTATTAATTTCACTCACGTCACATAAATAGTGATATGACCTTGGGGAGCACCATTAAATCAATGGTCGCCACTACTTCCAATCATATAAGAGTATAGACACTGTGGCAGCTTAGTGCATTTGAAATGGGTGTAGTTAGACTCTCTGTAACATACCACATAGGAAAGAGTAATTAGAATACAGTAAAATGTTGTTAGATCCGGCGTAAGCCGATAGCACGCTCTGACGTAATGTGGGATCCACACACCCACGCGGTTTCCACTTTCCATGTAGAGTAAAAGAATGTGCGGCACAGACTGGGGCCACTGCCTACAGCGAAGTGGCCGGGGCACAGAGCGGGGCCACCAGCCCATCACCGTGGCCGGATTGGAGCTCAGTTGGCGAGGCGGCTGGGGAGGAGAGTCGAGCAACATTAGAAGCAATTCAGCCACCCTCGGCGACGTGGGGGATGCCGAAAGTAGAACAGGTGGCTGAGGCATGGTGGCAACAGCTCCGCGCCTTCATCCCGGATGGGGCTCGGTCTCGCTGCGCCGCAGCGAGCAGCTTTTGTCGTCGGCTGTCCAACTCAACTTTGAAGCCATCGTTACAGACAAGATCAAAAGGGTGTGGGCGCTGACCGGAGGCGTGGAGGCTGGTGGCACGGCAAGGCCACTGCTCGAGAGGGGTGCGACGGTGTTGTTGGAGGTGTGAGGGGTGTAGTCTAACGCGGGAGCGGGGAGGATGGGTAGGTGATGACCGAGAGTAGGGGTGGCGGCTCGAGTGGGGTAGGACGGCGTAGTCCCCGTTTGTTTCAGATTAGGGAGAATTTTGAAGGGTCCCATCATGGAAGATAAAAAAATTGAATGAGTCACATAGTCCATAATCCTGAATCTAGATGGATTATAGATTGAATTATGGAAATCATCTGACTTTTGAATCATCCATATTCAAACCATCAAAATCAGGGCAGGGACCAGTTGAGCATACACCGGTTCAGACTCAATTACGCCCGCCGCCGTTTCCTTCGTGCCCGCCGCCGCCGCAGGGCCCTCTTCCACCCTCCGGCCGCCGCCGTCGCCTTGTCAACGCGACGGTCCCTCATCACCTCCTCTCCCCCACGCCATATCGTGACGCGTTGATGGCCGGCGGGGGCCGTTTTCGCCGCCGGGGGCGGGAAGGCCGTGGCGCCCTGCGCAGCCCGGCCTCGGGCCGGCCGGCGACCGTGGCGAGCGGCCGCGTGGGCGCGGAGTCCGGGCGCGGCCGTGGGGATGCCCTTCAGGCCGACAGCGACCGCGTGGAGCGCGGTGCGTCCGCGCGGGGTGCCATGTCGGGTCGTGCCCTCGGTCGTGGTGTTCGCATCGATGATGGTTCTGACACTGAGCAGGGCGATACCGTGCAGGAGCAGCCTGATGTCGGTGCAAAAACAGAACTTGCAGCAGCAGATGGAGGGAAAGGAAAGCGCAAACGCACTGTGGAGTGTGTTATTTGCACAGATGACCACTACACCAATCACTGTCCTCTTCTCCGTGGTCCGAAGCCATCCGTGGCGTACTGTGCTGTTTCGGACAACAATGGTGGTTTTTTCCATATTCAGGCAGCAAATGAGCATGACATAGTCGCAGCTAATTTCTCTCCTGCCACCGCCCTCATCAAGGTGGAGTCTGGTGAAGTCTCCGAATAGCTGCTGTTGACTACGCTTGCACGGATCGTTCCGGTCACTTAGCGCTGGGAGGTGCATAAGGAGGGGCACAAGTGCTTTATTGTGCCTTTCCCAAGCAAGGAGGAGCTGACACGTATGGTTGCTGTTGGCACAATCATGACAAAGAATAAGGAAGGTACCTTCTCGATTGAAGAATTTGTTGATGATGTTCAGCCAATAAAAGTCCTGGATCAGGTTTGGGTGACTGTCACCAAGGTACCGCGTGCACTTCGTTCCTTCCTTCCTTTGTGGGCGGTTGGTACTATGATTGGAGCTACTCAGAAGGTGGACATCCACCACCTACGGCGTACGGGGGAGGTATGAATCCTTGTGGCAGTTTTGGACATTAAAACAATACCAAAACTCACTGATGTTTGCGTGAAGGGATGCATGTACCGCCTTTTCTTGAAGCCCGATGAGGAGGTGACGAAGGTTGGAGATCAGGATGATGATGAGGACCTGCTCACAGATGATGATAAGGGTAATGATGCGGATGGGGACAGGAAGATGAGGGATGCTAACCCCGCTCGGAACCCATAGGGTGGTGAAAAGGAGGCTTCTTTTGCAAACCCCCAGCCTTCTGCACCCCAGAGCGGGAAATCTCACAGGCAGGCTATTTTGATCCAAGAGGCACTTGATATGGCTTGTGAGCAGCTGTTGGATGAGATTAGCATCAAGGTCATGCTGGAGAAAGATCCTGTGGGGTGGAAATCCTACAGCCCATTGACTGACGAAGAGCGGAGGATGTACAATGCTATGGTGTCACCTCCTGTTAACCCTCACCCTTTTTCTCTGATGAGTTTGAGCAGGCTAGTGTAACTCACCTCTCTTCGGTCGGAGGAACACCGACCCTCTACTACTCGGAGTCTACGACACTCCCCGCCGAGGGGGAGGACGGAGGCACGCCCGCCCCTATTCTATCAAGAGGGGCAGGGTCTTCCGTGGGGGCCGCCATGCCGCATCCTCCAGTCAACGTGGAGGACACTGTCGTCCCTCTCCTCGCTAACGAGGGGGGGGGGTCGGATGACGTGGAGGACTCAACCACTTCGGTCGGGCCATCTCACCCTACGGCTGGGGGGATGCTTCCCTCTCCACTGTTGCCTCTGAGGGGACCGTGGTGGCTACAGCTGCTTCGGACAGGCCACCTCACCCTACGACTGGGTGGATGCCTCCCTCTCCACTGCCACTGAGGTGGTGACCGTACTGGCTGCGGGTGAAACCGCTGCGGCCTTCCCTGAGGGGGCCTTACTCCCTACTATGGGGGAGACCGAGCTGATCACCAGCGCAGCACCGCTGCGGTGGTGGCACCCGCGCCTACTACACCAGAGGAGGACGCACCTAGGAGAAGCAGGATCCCTGCTAAGGGGGTCACCCCCGCGGCTGCGCCGAGGGGGGCCGCAACCCCGTTGGGGTCGAGACCAAGCTAGTCACCGGCCGCACCGCGGTGAGTGGTGGCACCAGCGCCTACGGCTAGGGAGGATGCCCCCAGGATGCTACGTCGGAGCAGCAGGAACGCGGGAAGGGCTGACGAACATACCCTACTCAAGGCGGAACGTTTGGCAAAGAAAAAGAACCTCAAAGATATTTCCTTTTCTAGCTTTTCAGATTCGCGTATTATTTCAAACCTTGGTAGGTTAGCCATCAATACAAATACCTCGGGTGTCGCTCGTATTAAGAACTTAGAGGTAGATAGATTAGTCGTCTGTGCTAACAAAAATAATGAAGTTAACACTAATGATTTAATAAGTGATGATGAAAGGGAAGAAAGACTACAATAAGCTCTCAACCACGCTGGTGGTTTCCTAAATGAGAGCTTGTTTGATGGAGACAATGATCATAATCTAGATCTCTATCCTATCAGTCGAAAGAAAAAATTTAATAAGGCCAAGACACAAAAAACTGGCAGTCTTCCCAAGAAGCCAAAAACCCCTTCAAAGATTATTATAAAATGAAAGGGGTATTCTGGAATAGCAGAGGTCTTGCTGACTTGGCTAAACACAGATTTTTGGCGGAACTAGTTAGAGAAGAGCAGATTAATTCTATTGCTCTCTCTGAAACTGATCGTGAGTCCTTTCCTGATCACGTTCTCAAAAATTTATGTGCAGGACGTGATTTTCTCTGGCACGCTATGTCTCCCCATGGCAGATCAGGTGGGATCTTGTTTGGGGTGGATCTTAGTGTGTTTGATATTGGTGCCATCGATGAGGGGGATTTTTATGTCAAAATCACCCTAAGATACAAGTCAACTAACTTCAAGTTTGTCCTTTATTCTATTTATGGACCGGCCCAATCACAAAACAAAGGTGCGTTTCTTGCCGAACTCGCTAATACCTGCTCAAAGGAGAACCTTCCTTTTCTCATTGGCGAGGATTTTAATATTATGCGAAAACCTGAGGACAAAAGCTGTGGAGATTTTGATACTAAATGGCCTTTCCTTTTTAATGTTGCCATTGAGTCCCTTGATCTTAGGGAAATTGTCATGACAGGTCGCCAGTATACTTGGGTGGGTGCGGGGAATAATCCGACTTATGAAAAGCTTGATAGAGTTTTAGCTAGTACGTAATGGGAAATTAATTTCCCCTTGGCCAAGGTCGAACCTAGAGACCGGAACATGTTAGATCATACTCCACTAGTTGTGTCCACAGGTGCATCCACTCACCAGTCTGGATCCAGACCTTTTCGATTTGAGAGGGGATGGCTACTAAAGGAGGGGTTTTACGATATGGTTGCAAATATTTGGCGATCAGAAAACTCTAGATCTTCTCCACTACAGCGGTGGCAGTCCAAGATCTGCAGACTAAGACAACATCTTAGAGACTGGGCGTCTGATATGGCGGGAACCTATAAAAAGGAGAAAAATACTCTTATGGCCGTACTGCAGGATCTTGATAAAAAAGCAGAAATTGATAGGATATCTGATCATGAGATCGATTTAAAGGACTATCTTAAAGAGCGGCTAGTTTCTCTTTTGAGGGAGGAAGAGATTAAGTGGTATGAAAGAGCTAAGGTCAAAACTCTCTTGGAAGGGATGCTAATACAAGGTTCTTTCACCTTGTTGCCAATGGCAAACACCGTAGGCAGCATATTTATAGGCTTGAGGATGACAATGGTGTTGTTGTTAGTTCTGACCGTCTAAAATGCCACATCACAAATTATTACAAAAATCTGTTCAGATTCCCAGAACAGACGGAAATCACCTTGATGGAGGATCAGATTCATGATATTCCACAAGTATCCGATGAGGAAAACGAGATTCTCATTGCTGAATTCACTGAAAATTAGGTGAGAGAGGCAGTCTTCCAAATGGAGCATAATAAGGCTCATGGACCAGATGGCTTCCTAGCTGAATTCTATCAAGTGTTCTGGGGGTGATCAAAGATGACCTTTTGGCTATGTTCCATGATTTCCACAAGGACACTCTTGACCTCTTTAGACTCAACTTTGGGATCATTACTTTAATTCCAAAAATTGAGAATGCCACTAAGATTCAGAAATATAGACCGATTTGTGTCCTCAATGTTAGTTTCAAGATTTTTACTAAAGTTGGAACTAACAGGTTGAATAAAGTAGCAAGGACGGTGGTGAGCCCAACAAAAACTGCCTTCATGCCTGGTAGGAATATCATGGAAGGTGTTGTTATTCTACACGAGACCATCCATGAATGTCATACCAAAAAATCTAATGGAGTTATTTTAAGATTGACTTTGAAAAGTCCTATGATAAGGTTAAGTGGTCTTTCCTCCAGCTGACTTTACGCATAAAAGGTTTCTCACCTAAATGGTGTAGATGGATCCAAAACATGGTTTCGGGAGGGAGTGTGGGAATCAAAGTTAATGATGACATTGGACCATACTTCCAAACGAAACAGGGGCTCAGACAAGGGGATCCTATGTCCCCTATCCTATTTAACATTGTCGCTGACATGCTAGCCCTGCTTATTAATCGAGCGAAAACAGATGGGCAAATTAGAGGGGTGATACCCCATCTAGTTGATGATGGTTTGTCTATCTTATAATACGCAGACGACACCATAATCTTTCTAGACCATGACCTTGAGCAAGCTAAAAATCTTAAGCTCCTTTTATGTGCCTTTGAGCAGCTTTCGGGGCTGAAGATTAATTTCCACAAGAGTGAAGTCTTCTGTTATGGTGCAGCCAGAGAGATGGAATCTTCCTATACTTCTCTCTTTGGTTGTAATTCAGGAGATTACCCTTTCAGATATTTAGGTATCCCGATGCACCATAGATAACTCCTAAATTCCGAATGGAGTAAAGTCGAACAACGCTTCCAGCAAAAGCTCTCGTGTTGGAAATGAAAGTGCATCTAGACCCCTAAGTGGATTTTGGTGAATTGAATGACAAGGCGATTAAAGGACTAATGATCTTGTCCAAGGTTGTGAGCAGGTTTTCTAAATAGATTCATAAGCAACCATTGAAGTATTTTAATTATGGATGTATTTTATGGGTCACATTTACAAAGACAAGTATATGGTGCAAGACTTCATGAGGTTATTGAAAGGGAACAAGATGATGAGTGTACACGCTATGGTTCTAAAATTGGAAGCTTGCATATCCGTTGTCAATCAAGATCAAGCATTTGAAGCAAGGTTTTTCAAATGAAAGGCTAATTGTGCATGAAGCAAAGTGGAACTCAAAGTGGATTGCATAAGTGATGAAGAGATCAACCGAGATGTCTAGGGTGAGGGACTAAGCAATCTTTGTGGCCGTAGCTAAGCCGCCATAGGTGTTTTGCTAAGGTGAAGGTCTAGCATCCGTGGGGTCTTCAAGTATCATATTCAAACCTTAACCGAGGAAAGCTTTGTGTGCCATCAACTTGTTAAGATTGGCAATATGGAGTGACCATGGATCCAAGTGTGCATTCAAATGCTAAGGAAAGATCCTAAGTCACTAGCTCAAGTATGGACGTGCTCAAGTCAAAGGCTATGATGAAAGTCCTCAAGTGGATATTGTTCAAGTATGGCAAGATTTGAAGTTGTTCAAGCTCAAGAGGTTAACGAAGCTCTTTTATTCTTTCCTTGAGTATAGGTATGCCGTACTATCAAGAGGGATGCATCTTAGCGAGTTGACCGTTGACGGTGAAAAGTTTACCTTCGGTGTTGGCATGAGTTTTATACCTTATCCATTGGTACTAACCCCCGTGGTATAACAAGTTCACGTGTGCATGTCGGTTTTGGAGTTTAATGTTTATGCGGGGATTTAGTGTTGAATGCAAGACTTTCGGGATAAGTTCATCAAGCACCTCATGACAAGACCTTGAAGCCCCGAACAAGTCATGCAATGAAGCAAACTTAACTCCAAGAAGCCGGGGACTTGATCCGAGAAGACGACGGACTCCGGGGACCCGACCGTAAAAGTGCGTCGAATCTTGCAAGACAAGGAGTTGAGTCCAATTCGGAGAGAAACCGACGACATGGACCCACATGCGAAGGGGGAAACATCCGAGAAGCAAGGGAACCGACGTCGGGCAAAGGAGCCCACGGGGGCCGGGCCTAAATGGGCCCGGGCCGGCCGGCCCGTCCGGTCGGCCCCGAGCCCATTTTGGGCCAAAATCCGTCCTCCTTTGCCCTAGCCGCCAATCGGGCTATTTATAGTCCCCTGACCGAGAGCCACGAGAGAAGATTTCGTCTTCGGCCGCCGAGAAGCAGAGAAGAGAGGGACACCATCTCGGAGAGGAGAGGGTCGAGCTAGTTGACTAGGGTTTCCCTAGCCGACGTGGGAACCTTGCAAGGAAGACCACGTCGGAGTTCCCGGAGCTAGAAGCAAGATCAAGGAAGGATCCCGGTGGTGATCTTGTGTATGTATCATTGTTATAGTTGAATTATCAAGTTGAATCTTTTCCCAGTGATCAAGTGTTTCCTCGAAGATTTCGTTTTTCGATCGGCTTTGCTTATTCCAATTCTATTCGTACGATAGATTACATAGGGTGTTCTTGTAGCCGCGGTGGCTAGAGGTACACGCCGGATCTTCCGAGAGAATCTCGACTTGTCTTTTGACTCGCCCTAAGCTCCCCCGCATGAATAGGGATACGTTGTGACAGAACGGGGGTCTCGAAAGGCGGATGTTTTCGGATTTGGACGGGAAACCACGATTTAAAGAGGCTTTTATTAAGATTCGATTTGCTACTTCTTCTCTTGCTTGGAACTTCAACAAAAGGCTTACCCCGATCCCTCTAGATCGGTTTATCTACCCAATCTTACTTTGTTTTCTCCGGTTTTTAGTAGATTAGATCTGTTTTGTGTCTTTAACTTAGATGCATTAGGTTTTTATCGAAGATTGAAGATTACTTGGCTTTAATAGATTAAGTCTTGTGTCACACATTTGTTCCACGGATTCGATACCTTGGGTTCACCACTCGAGGGAAGAAGGGTCCCTTGACTACGACGGGAGACTTGTACGCTTGCGAGTCACGAACGAACTTTGATACAATTATTAACCGTCAACAAGCCCCTTTTTTCCGGCGCCGTTGCCGGGGAACAAGTGATCAAGATTTGATTTTTTATTGTTTTTTTGTAATTTTCAGTACTCGATTTTGTTTTATTTTTGCATCTACTAAATTTTGATCATCCTCAAAATACATCTAATCTAGTTTGTCTAACTCTAGTCTTTATAGATTTGTTTTGTTTTCTAGTTTTTTGCATACTTTGTTTATTGCTAACCCTAACGGAGATGGACGGCTACCTCTCCAACAAACCCAATAATTTTGTGGATGATCCGGAAAAACTTTACAGAGCTAAGGAGACGCGAAGCACATCAAGCTAAAAAAGCCGGATTTTGTAGATTCGGAGTCGGAAGACAAAGGATCGCAGGAATCTCCGAAGAATTCACCACCTCAAAGTCCGCGGGAGAATCGACCTCCACCAATGGGTGACCAACCACCGGAAGAACGCAAGATTGGGGAGCTATGCACCCCAGACATCATCGACCTACCAATCTTGAACCTCGAGGAGATCGGAAGACCGTTCGAGATCAAGACCTCAACAATCCGCATGGTGCAACATTCACCCTTCACCGCAAAGAGGATCCGAACCTTCACCTCCAAGCATTCATTCAACTATGTCGGACTTTCAACATGGATGGGGTGACTCAAGATCGATGAGGGCAAGGCTTTTTCCGTTTTCACTACTCGGGAAGGCTTTGCAATGGTTCCACTCTCAACCGGCGGAGACGGTGCAAAATTGGAACACGTTGATGAAGGCTTTCATGAAGGAATACTACTCACGGGGTAAAACTCAAAGCTTGCGTAATAAGATTGCCACCTTTGTTCAATATCCTACGAAACCATCTCGGAGGCATTCGAGCGCTTCAACGAGTACACCGGGCGGTTCCACATCACAAGTTCCCGAAAGAAGACCTCGTGCAAAAGTTCTATCAAGGACTCACCATGGCGTCAAGGACGATCATCGATGCATCGAGCGGGGGGGATCTATCATCGAGCTCACACCGACGGAAGCTTTCACGCTATTCAAGAAGGTCGCGGATAATGACACGTGGGCGTCATCCGGCGCCTACATCCGGCTCAACCCATGGGGAACGTCAAAGGAGTCTTGCAAGTGGAGAAGGAAGACATACTTGAAGGCAAGATCGACTCGCTCATGAGAAGGTTGGAGAAGATGGAGATGGAAAAGAAAGAGGCTCAAGACTTGAAGGCCGCCGAAGCAAGGTCCACATGCGAAGAATGTGGAGAGTATGGCCATGTCCGCAAAGATTGTCCGGAGGAAGCCAAAGTGCTCGACTACATGAGGAAGGGAGAATTGCCGAACTTCCGCTACGGGCAAGGTAGGCCTCAATTTAATGCAAGCTCATCTATTCCTAACGCGGTTCCACTTCGGATACAATTGAAGGAGTTCATGGATGAGCAAGCTAAGATCAACAAGGACACCGTCACCAAGTTCAAGACCATAGACAAGGTGTTGGAGAACATCGATAGCAAAGTGACGGAGGTCGGAAGTTCCAATCATCAAGTGCTCAACATGATGAAGATGCTCGAGACGCAAGTTGGACAACTTGCGGGGCGCCTCACTAATGATGAAGGGAAGCTTCGGGACAACCCAAATGTCCCGAATCGGCAAAGGCCATTCAAACGCGTTCGGGGAAGGAGACCGAAGATCCGGAACGTTCCGCGGGAGCAAGGAAGCTTAAACCATCCACCGAGGTGGAAGAAGTTGCTAAAGAGAAGGTTACGGGGAACGTCACCGAGGAACCCGAATTCGAGATGCCGGAGGAAGACACGAGGATACCGCAACTCAAGCCACGCTACTTCCGAGGTAAACTTGACAACCACTTTGAGAAGTTTGTGGAAGTTGTGCGTAGACTTAGCATCAACATGCCGTTACTAGATGCCCTACAAGTACCTACATATTCTCGTTACTTTAAAGACATACTTGCAAATAAATATGAGATAGCAACACTCGGGGTAGATCATGTCAAAATGTCCGAGGAGTGTAGTGCGGCTATTGCTTATGGGCTAGAGAAGCAAAAAGACCCGGGTGCCCTACAATTCCATGTTCGGTTGGTTCTTTCAACTTCGAGAAGGCGTTATGCGACCTTGGAGCTAGTGTGAGTGTCATGCCGAGGGATGTGTTCGAGAAGCTACGCCTACCGATGGAGCCTACGGGAATATGTTTGGAGTTGGGTGACAACTCCATTCGCTATCCCTTGGGCATTGCCGAAGATGTACCCGTGAAGATTGGACACCACTTCATCCCCGTCGACTTCGTTGTGCTCGAGATGGGAGAGAGGGAGAAGCCGCCGCTCATCCTAGGGAGGCCGTTCCTCAAGACCGTGGGAGCTACTATTGATGTTGGCAAGGGGGAGATCATGTTCGATATCAACGGAGAGAGGAGTTCCTTCAAGTTCCGTCCAAGGATTGAGGCATGCAACATGATTGGAGTGAAGGTAGAACCAAAACAAACGGAGGGGCTGAAAAAGAAGAAGGAGCCGAAAAAAGTGAACGTAACGAAAATCAAAGAAGGTGTTGCATCCGTCAAGACAAAGGAAGAGAAGCCGCCTGTGAAGACCAAAAAAATGACTAAGCCAGCTAAGCCAAAAGACAAGCCCGCGCCCAAGATGGTGCGGAAGTGGGTACCCAAGATTGCAACGCCCGCAAAGAGCGTTGATCCGGAGTAATCAAGTGAAGAAGTCTAGCTATAGACTATAAACGAAGCGCTAGGCGGGAGGCAACCCGTTTCGTCGAGTCAAGAATAAGCTACGGGAGGACAACCCGATTCCGGGTTTTTCGAGTATTTTTTATAATTTAGTTTTCGAGTTTTACTACGCAAAGACATTAGACTTAGAAGTGGTTGAACAATATTAGAGACATAATCCTTGATTGAATGTTTGCTTTATCATAAACCCTTTGCATGAACCCTCCTATGTGCTTGTTTGATTCTTTTCTTTTCGAGAAACCTCCCAACCAAATAATTTCAGAACCTTAACTCAACCTTTCACCCTCATTATGGTGCTGAGGTTGACTTATTTTTCATGCTAAAACCACACGAGTAGAGCCACGATTTATGCTTAAGTGTTAATAAATTCAGCACGTGGTAGGACTCGCGTGAACCTAGAAATTAAAGCTTTTGGTTGGTTTTAAAAATCTTTATCCTTGGTTTCTCTAGGATTAGAATTTTTCTAAGCCTATTCTAATTTTGTTTTATTCAAAATCTTTCTTATTTAGCCAAAATTAGAACCTAAACCTATGCCCCCATGATCAAGCCGGGAAAATGTTCGCTCTCAACCGATGAAAGCAAACTATACCGGTAAGACCAAAATCGACGTAGTCGAAAAATATTTTCGACTTACATTTGTTTTTAATGGTTTAAAAACTTCTCTAAAATTATGCTTGAGCTCTTGCATGGCTCTGAAAAATATTTTAAATTTCGAATTAGAGGAGTGCTTAACCTTAAACACACCTAAATGGAGGCAACTAGTTTGAATTAATCATGCATGCACCATTGGATTCCCTTTTATCAACTTTCACCAATTCCACATGCAAAGGACAAGCATGGTGGGCAGCAAGCATCAACTTTGCAGGATTTTCATGGTGGCATGTGAAGCAAGTGGAGCTAGGGAGCATGGACATGACCCAAAGCATGGAGCATCAAGTGGGAGGACCAATAATTCAAGAAAAGGAGTGGACGAGAGCGTTTGGGCGGTGCAACTCGTGGAGCACGCGGGCGGGGAAAGTTGCGAGAGGCGAAATGATCGTCTTTGCCGGGAGAAAGACGCGCCGAGGAGGAACCGGAGGACCCCCGGGCCGGCCGGCCCGGCCGGCCGGCCTGCCCTATATAAGGAGCCCCCCGGCGCCCGTTTTCTGCGAGCAAGCTTCCCTCTCCTTCCCTTGTTTGTGTGTTCAAGTTTATGTGCTCGGAACCTCCGTAGACTTAGCCAACCATCCCAAGCTTGATAGCTCAAGAGAAATCCACATCCTTAATCCACTCAAAGTCCACATCCGAAGAAAAGAGTTTAAGTGCCTAGTTTACCGGTTGCAACCCGGAATTTTAGTTGAAGAAAGAGTGCAGCAACCATGTGGAAGAAGACCACAAGTCTCTTCTCTAAGAAGAAGAGTTCGTCGTCGTCCAAGCCGTCATCAACCACGTCTTCGAGGAGGCACTCGGTTTCCGAGTCTCCCGGAGCATGGAGACGGACACGGCACCACCGAGGAGGAACGACGCTCTCCTCCTTGGTGGTATGAGGGCTGCGAGAAGCACTTCCATGAGGTTCACCGAACCTCGTGGGCACACGGAGGAGCAGCCCGCGCCACCACGACGATCGACTCGCTCAACCGCACCACCTCCTTACACCCCGACACAATCTTCGTACGGCTTCATCATCTTGTCGGCGGAGGAGGAGGAGAGGCTCGCCAATCTTGAGAAGAGGCTTGTGCCGAACGTCGAGTTCGACGACCAAGCACTCTACACCTTGGGTTTTTGCACCGACATATACTACATGTTGGGGCACCTCGGATGGGTGCGGTTCTCCAACGGAATATCGGTGGACACCCATTTGGGTTACGCCTTGGAAACTTTGATGACTATTGCACCCATCGTTGATGATGATGGGGTGCAAAGCTTGTCATTCCGTTTGGAGGGAATCGAGCAAGTGGTTCCCTACGAGCACGTAAGGGAGCTGCTTGGATTCCACAAGGGAGCTCCGGAGAAGGTTGACGTGCCACCCGGCATGTTGGCGGGATTTTGGAACATGATCTCCGGAGAAGCCCATCAACAACGCAATTGCATCCGCAACCCCATTATCCGGATATTTCACTCTTGGATGTGCAAGAGGGTATTGGGGAGGATGAAGGAAACAAAGGTGACCGACACGGAGTTGAATTGGCTATACTCGGCTTTAATTGCCGGGCGGCCAATTGACCCCTCTTACCTCATGATCAACCGTTGGTGTTGTGAAGCAACATCGGGGGCGGGTAATATTGGTTCGGGGTGTTACCTCTCCATGTTGGCCTTTTCCTTGCGACCGGGGATCGCAAGAAACCCCGCTCACCTTTTGCGTGGTACCTCTCTCGGTTTTGAGTATTTGCGGCAAGTACATTAGTGGAGATGAGAGAGGAGGTTATCGGTTGGCCATAGTGAACCTACCCCTTCCGAATGAGAGGCTTAGGCTTTTCACCGAAGGAAGGGAAGATTGGTTGGAAGAGGGACTACTTGTCCCTGCGAGGAAGAACAAAAGAGGAAGGATCGTAGAGGAGGGAACATCCTCTGCACAAGCGAGTGAAGCACAACCCAATGTGCAACCATTCGGTGGAGTCCCTCCTCCGCCAAGTTATTACGGAGGGTCTCAACAACAAGCATGGGGGGTGGTGCACCGGTACCCCCACAAAATTATGTTGTGCCCAACGCTAACTTCGCGGAGTCCTACGCTCATCATCCCCAACCACAACAAAGCATGGCCATTATTGGAGGGTATGCTGCAAGAAATGCTCAAAACATCGCAGCCATCCAAGCTAACGCAGCCCAACTCGGTGAAGGCAACGCAAATATTGCCTTTGAACTTGGACGCCTTCACCTTGTGGAGCCAAATCAATTCGTCGGAGGAAGTGTCCAACCATATTATGAGCAAGGGTATTATTATCAAGACTATCAACATCAACCACCGGCGGAGGACTAGAAGATTTAGGAACTTTAGTTTTCTTTTCTTTTCTTTTCTTTTTCTCTGTAATTTTCAGCTTTTGCTTATGTGTGTTTGCGTAGTATTTTCTGTTTTTATTTAAATTTCAGCAAGCATGTTTGTTTATTTTCAGTGTGTATTTCAACTTGATGTCACCATTAATAAAGTCACCACCTTGATTATATCATTGGAAAAGTTACAAAATTCGTGCCATGATGATATGTGATTAAAATTGCAGCTTTGTTCATCTTTGTAATCGATTTATGCATGTTTAAGCTAGTGCTCTCTTAAAAATACAGATCTGAATTTATTTAAATACTAGCTTAATTTTCAGCGGAGGTTATGATTAAAATAAAGACCCATAGTGTTTTATGTGCTCTCAAGTTATGAATAGATTAAAGATGTCTTTTACGCTCAAAAATATTGCTAACCTTGTCACAAATATCACTTGTGTGTTGCTCAACCTATCCAAAGCCTTATATATATTTGAGTGCATAAACCTTAGTGTACAAGATTTATTTTTGAGTGCATTATTGCAGGCCATGATTTCTCTGGCCCGAGACTAAGAAGCTGGTCATTCCATTTTTGCGTATCTATCTTTTTGCTAGCCTTTTATCCGTGCATTGTGTATCCCCACATCGGTGATCTCACAAACTTCGCCGGATATCCACCCTTAAACCAAATATCATCTTTTGTGATTACCTCCTTGACCACAACCTATCGTTGAGAATGGATCATCAATTCAAGGAAGATCGCAAGACGGTGCCAACGTTGAAGATTTCAAGTATCTCTCCAAGGAAAAATATCTCCGGTACCTACCTTATTTTTCGCCTCTTTGCTCGAGGACGAGCAACGTCTAAGCATGGGGGAGGAGGTAGGTACGGTGCAGTTTTAGAGTACAAAAGGGAGTATATAAAAAAATATATATATATAATGATGAAAGAAAAAAAAATCCAGCGATATTCATGACTTTCGAGGTAAATATATATATATATATATATATATATATATATATATATAAGAAAGAAAGAAAGAAAGAAAGAAAGAAAGAAAGAAAGAAAGAAAGAAAGAAAAGAATGAGAAATATGAGAAAGAAAAAAATATATATGTGCGTAAAGTGAACTCCCCGGTTCTCTAAGAGTGCATTCAAGGCTTCAAGATAAAAAAGATCCATTCTCATTTTCCAACCATGTGCAATCCGATAACGAGGACTTCTTTTGTGCCTCGGGATCACTCTTTGCCATTTGCACATGTCCACTCATCTAAAAGTGTGTGTATTTTTCTCTTTCCCCTCCTTGATTTAACATTATTTTCCAATGACCTTTTTGACGAGTCTCGGTAAGACCATGAGAAGCTTGTCTTGTTTTGACAATACCTCATTTATAAAATCTTGTTAGGACTAAACTTTCCCAAAGCTCCATATAAAGCCTACCACATATATATGAGAGGGAAAGGAGTAGAATATATAGGCTTGAGAGACAAGTGAGATGAGAGTTTATGAGCAATACACGAGATGATTTAAATTTGTGAATTTGGTTTAGCTTTTCTTTATCTCGATCTTCATTTCAAAAATTCGAGATCTATTTAAAACTTTGTGAGCATGTTAATACTTGTGGGATAAGCTTAGTAAGAATCTACCCTCCGTAGAGATGAAGGCTAGTACATTATGGAACTTTAATGAATTAAAATTTTGAGAGCATTATGTTTTCTCATGTGTAATCAAGTGCAAAGTTTAAACATTGTTTAGCAATGATGATATCCATCGAAGGCTTACTCGAGGACGAGCAAGGTTTAAGCATGGGGGAGATGTTGACGGTGAAAATCCGTCAACCTAGCCATGAGTTTACCTTCGGTGTTGGCATGAGTTTTATACCTTATCCATTGGTACTAACCCCAGTGGTATAACAAGTTCACGTGTGCATGTCGGTTTTGGAGTTTAATGTTTATGCGGGGATTTAGTGTTGAATGCAAGACTTTCGGGATAAGTTCATCAAGCACCTCATGACAAGACCTTGAAGCCCCGAACAAGTCATGCAATGAAGCAAACTTAACTCCAAGAAGCCGGGGGACTTGATCCGAGAAGACGACGGACTCCGGGGACCCGACCGGAAAAGTGCTCGAATCTTGCAAGACAAGGAGTTGAGTCCAATTCGGAGAGAAACCGACGACATGGACCCACATGCGAAGGGGGAAACATCCGGGAAGCAAGGGAACCGACGTCGGGCAAAGGAGCCCACGGGGGCCGGGCCTAAATGGGCCCGGGCCGGCCGGCCCGGTCCGGTCGGCCCGAGCCCATTTTGGGCCCAAATCCGTCCTCCTTTGCCCTAGCCGCCAATCGGGCTATTTATAGTCCCCCGACCGAGAGCCACGCGAGAGAAGATTTCGTCTTCGGCCGCCGAGAAGCGAGAGAAGAGAGGGACACCATCTCGGAGAGGAGAGGGTCGAGCTAGTTGACTAGGGTTTCCCTAGCCGACGTGGGAACCTTGCAAGGAAGACCACGTCGGAGTTCCCGAGCTAGAAGCAAGATCAAGGAAGGATCCCGGTGGTGATCTTGTGTATGTATCATTGTTATAGTTGAATTATCAAGTTGAATCTTTTCCCAGCGATCAAGTGTTTCCTCGAAGATTTCGTTTTTCGATCGGCTTTGCTTATTCCAATTCTATTCGTACGATAGATTACATAGGGCGTTCTTGTAGCCGCGGTGGCTAGAGGTACACGCCGGATCTTCCGAGAGAATCTCGACTTGTCTTTTGACTCGCCCTAAGCTCCCCGCATGAATAGGGATACGTTGTGACAGAACGGGGGTCTCGAAAGGCGGATGTTTTCGGATTTGGACGGGAAACCACGATTTAAAGAGGCTTTTATTAAGATTCGATTTGCTACTTCTTCTCTTGCTTGGAACTTCAACAAAAGGCTTACCCCGATCCCTCTAGATCGGTTTATCTACCCAATCTTACTTTGTTTTCTCCGGTTTTTAGTAGATTAGATCTGTTTTGTGTCTTTAACTTAGATGCATTAGGTTTTTATCGAAGATTGAAGATTACTTGGCTTTAATAGATTAAGTCTTGCGTCACACATTTGTTCCACGGATTCGATACCTTGGGTTCACCACTCGAGGGAAGAAGGGTCCCTTGACTACGACGGGAGACTTGTACGCTTGCAAGTCACAAACGAACTTTGATACAATTATTAACCGTCAACATTGACCAAGTCAAAGTGCTCTTTAGTTGACCTAAGTGAGATATAGCCTCAGAGTGTGCTAACAAACCCTTCTAACCTAACCTGAGTCATTTCATCTTGGTGGTGAAGTGCTAGTTTCTTAGAAAGAGGTTTTGGGGGGTATCTCGGGCCCGACCGGTCCGACGGTCGGAGGCACCGGTCGACCGGTGCCGCTAGCCCAACGACTAGTTTTTCGAACATCGGTCCGACGGGTGTGGAGCACGTGTCCGCCGGTGCCACCGGGGACTAACGGCTAGTTTTCTCCTTTGAGGGGTATAAATACCCAAGCCTTCTTCAAGTGAGGGTTTCTTGTTTCTAGTGAGTTCTGCTGAGGTCCCAAGCCATTTCCAACTAGCTCTAAGCCTTAGTGGCTCTCCCCAACTATCTCTTTGTGAGATTTGTGGATTCAAGCCATCATCTTTGTGTTGGGTTGAGGAAGTGAGCTTAAGAGTGACCTTGTGAGCTAACAAGAGCAATTTCCATAGCTTGAGCACTTTGGTTTCGCGTCTACAAACTTTGGAGCATTTGTTACTCTTGGAGGTTTGCCTCCTAGACGGCTAGGTGTCGCCGACTAGCTACCAAGGTTGTGGTGAGCAGCGGGAAGTTTGTAAGGGCTGCGATCTTGCCTCTTCGTGGAAAAGATCACCTTAGTGGAAAGGAGGAAAGTGGTTGAAAGAGACCCGGCTTGTTGTGGGAATTGTCCCTTACAAGCTCCTCAATGGAGACGTAGCCATTCCTCAGTGGGTGGTGAACTTCGGGAAACAAATCCTTGATTCTTCGTGTGGTTCGACTCTCTAAGTTGTTTATTCTAGCATATTACATTTGCTTCCGCTTCGATCTACTTGGGTGTGTTACTTGTGTGTGCAGGGCTCATTACTCTGCTTGTGATCATCTACAAAGGCCACACCCGAGTTTGGTTCGTGCTAGAAGCCAAGAGGTGCTTGAAGATGTTTTTGCGGGTTCTCGTGCTACACCGGTCGACCGGTGAGGCGCACCGGTCCGACCGGTGTCACTCGTGAAGTTCGGTTCGACCGGTCCGGCCGGTCACCACCACCGGTCCGACCGGTGGAGCATCGTCAACTCAAGTGTTTGGGGAGAAAGAGTTTAAATTGGTCGTCCGGCCTATTCACCCCCCTCTAGGCGACATCAAGGTCCTTTCGGGAAAGCAAAAAATCTATCCTATGGGGGGAGGTTGGTCCTGCTGAATTCGGTGTTAAGTAGCCTACCCATGTTCATGATGTCCTTTTTTGAAGTCCCTAAGGGAGTTCTTAAAAACTTGGATCATTTCAGATCTAGATTTTTTGGCAAGGTTCTGCTATTAAGCACAAATATAGGCTTGCAAAATGGGACATCTTGTGTCGCCCCAAAGATCAGGGCGGCCTTGGGATTTTGAACTTATAGCTACAAAACAAATGCCTGTTGGCAAAGCTGTTAGTGAACCTCTTGAACACTGATGGGACCTGGCAATCATTGCCAAGGAACAAATATTTGAGAACCAAAACCCTCACACAAGTATCATCAAAGCCAAATGACTCTCACTTTTGGAAAGGACTCATGCGTATTAAAGATGAGGTTCTGTCTAATGGTTCTTTCGTTATTAAAGACGGAACCAACATGAGATTTTGGGATGATACGTGGATAGGGGATAAGCCGCTCAAGGATACCTACCCATCCTTATACCATATAGCGCGGGATAAGCATGTCACGGTTTCTAAGGTTTTGTCCTCTAGGCCCCTTAATATTTCTTTCAGGCGGTCTTTGGTGGATAACAACCTAAGACATTGGCTTCACCTAGTAGCTCGGGTCTCTAATGTTGTTCTGGTGGATGATAAGGACTATTTTAAATGGCAGCTGACAAAAAGTGGGTTTTTCACTGTTCGTTCATTGTATCTACATGACATAGATACACATCCACCTTTTCAGCATAGAAAGATCTGAAAGTGGAAAATACCTCTAAAGATCATGATTTTTCTTTGGTTTCTTCAGAAGGGGTCGTTTTGACAAAAGATAACCTTGCAAAGAAAAATTGGAAAGGGTGCCAGCAATGTGTCTGCTGTAATTTTAATGAAACCATTCAGCACTTGTTTCTCGATTGCCCTTCCGCAAAAATGATTTGGAGGATTATCTTCTATGCTACTAATTTGACCCAGTCTAGATCTATTAGCCATATGTTTAGTACGTGGCTTGATAATGAACTTAAGGACTGTAAGCCCCTGATTTGGGTTGGTGCCGCTGCCATTTGCTGGGCTATTTGGAAATGCCAGAATGATATAGTTTACAAAAAGACAAAGTTTAATTCGATTTTGCAGGTTATTTTCAGGGGAGCTTACTGGCTACGCTTCTGGGCCTAGTTGTAGCATAAGGAGCAGGCTAAGGATACCCTCATCGCTATGAGCAGGAAATTAGAAGTCGTTGCTCTACAAATTGCTAATAGAGGATTGAACAATTTTTTTGTTTACCTTAGTCGTGGGCTTGTTGCTCGTTGCTGTCTTTTTTTACCCTTTTGTGGAAGGTTCTTTTGAACTCTGTAATTGAGGACTGGAGCATTCGAGGACCAGTGGATGGTCGCTCCTGGCTGTGATGAGTGATTGACAAAGTGGAGTGGACTGACTCTTGGCCAAGTATTGCAGGTGCAGGTTGTGGCTTGATTTGCGTTGGTGCAGGTGAAGAGTGGGCGCGAAAGGTCTGTGCCTTGCGGGGCCTCTGAGGAGTGGAGAGACAAGTAGGCCTGACTCAAGGGACCCGGTGGCCAGCGGGGTCAAGTGCGGGCCGCATGGTGGCAAGAAAAGCAAGATGAAGTCGTTGGCCGGAGCCGGTGCAGGGTAGCGGCTCACAACCAGAGTCTGCACGCGGGGTTTGCGGCGGTTCACCAGAAAACCGCCGGGTTACTTGGTTGAGCCACAAAACCAAGACCGGAGGCTCAGCGGGCGGAGATGAGATCTAGGCGCGCCGAGAAGCTTCGATGTCGGCGGACGCGTGGTGGGATCGCAGGGCTTGCGTCAAGAGGACGCGGTCTGCAGCAACGGCGTGGTCGTGCGATGAAGAGGAGTGCTACATGACCTATTTGCCCCTGAGGGGTTGTATCACAACTTAAGTGCTAGGGGTAGTGTGGTTTTTCGCCTCGCCCGGAGGGGACTCATATATATTAGCTCTAGGGTTTCCAGGCAAACTATCCATCCAGATCGCTTCCCATTTCCTTGCTCTCTAGGGTTAGATTTTTCCTCCGTCCGTAAAGAATCCGACCTCCGAGTGAATGGAAGCTTTCATGGTTGCGTCGATTCCCGGTTTGTAGCTCGTTGGATTTTCATGTCTTTTTCGAGCTATTTTCGTCAGTTTTTCGTGCGCAACTTGTTCCTTCGATTCTGAGGTGTTTGGGCTCAGATTGGTTGGTGGGAATCATGGATAGTTGCCTTGTGCATCTTTGTGCTTGATCTTGATCCCCCAAACTCCGAGTTCGGCCTCCGATTGAAGGATTTCGGTTGGAAACCTAGCTTTGTTCTTGAGCTCGGTAGAATCTCGATCCCTCTCGATTCATTGGGTTTGAGGCTACAAATTCGTAGGCATAGCATCTCCTAGAGGCGATTCACCTTCACCTATGATTTTGTAGCAATCGCTTGGTTGATCCGGGAGATCAAGTAGTGGGAAGGAGGAGTTGACCTTCAAGAGGTCGGGTTCGGGCTGCTGTCTGCGCTCCACACGGACGGTCCGCGCGCCCCTGGCGGACGGTCCGCGAGGTGGCTTTCAACCAGCAGTTCATCATGTTCTTCGCGTGTTCTTGCGTGCTTTTCGCTCGACCCATTTTGCAGGTGGATTTTTGTTGCACGGAGTTCGCGGACGGTCCGTACTAGAGTGTCGGATGGTTCGTGACGGGGCGGATGGTCCGCGGGCCCATCGCGGACGGTCCGTTATTGAGGGTGTAGTATTGGAGGTTCGGGGGTTGTTTTCGGACGGTCGCAGCCACGCGGATAGTCCGCCTAGGCCTTGCGGACGGTCCGCCAGGTGTCCGCGGACAGTCCGCCCAGGCCTCGCGGATGGTCCGCCTGGTGCTTGCGGACAGTCCTCCTGGCCCAGTGCTGAGTTGCTCTATCCTTTGCTCTTTGAGTTTCGCTTTCGCTTTGGGATCATTTGGGGTTTGTTCCTAGGGTTGGTAGGTCCGCAGTGACTACGCTACCTTGGCAAACTCATGTGGGAATCCGTGGTTGTGAATTTGGGGCATAGGCCGAGTTCTCTCTTTGGAGAAGAATTTTTATCGGCTCCCATTCACTCCCCCCTCTCTGGTTGCCTAATCGGTCCTTCAATTGGTATCAGAGCCGGTTACGGATCTTCGTGATTCTAACAAGTCTAAGATCCAAAGATGGTGTACCAAGAATGGGGTTCGGGTCCTCCACACTTTGATGGTAAGAACTACCATATGTGGCAAAGGCAGATGGCCTCTTTCCTCCGCGGCAAGGGTCAGATCCTGTGGGATGTCACGGTGAACACAACTTATGTTCATCCGATGAACTTCCTTGCTCCAGGATCGAGGGACATGTTTGACGCTAACAACAAGACGGTCGACTACCTGTACTATTCTCTGTGTGAGTCGGAATTCGAACGGGTTCGGACAGAGGATTTGGCGTGCAGAATTTGGGAGCAGTTGAAGAATGCTCATGCCGGGAACGCTTATGTTCAGGCTCGGCTCTTTGCGACCAATCGAAGAGAGTACGAGAACTTCACTCATCTCCCCAGTGAGTCCATAGATGCCATGTTTCAGCGTTTCACGATGATCGTGAACAACATGAGGGCTAATATGGCCGTGCTCCTGTATGATGACCATGACAGGGCTATCAAGCTCTTGCATTCTCTGGATCGTACTGTGTGGAGCATAAAGGTTGAGGCCATCCTAGAGTCGGAGAAGTATGAGACCCTCACGGTGGATGAGCTGTTTTCCAAGCTCAAGTCGTCCGAGGTGGACCGAGGGGTGTGTGCAAAGATCGAGAACCCGACTGATCCCCATAGTCTGGCTCTCGTGTCTGGTTCAAGGACTAATGCTAACATGTCTTCGAGACAATTTTCTTTGTCTTGCCTTGTGTCCATGCCAGATGAGGAGTTCGACGTGCTGGGCGAGGAGGAGATCTCGCGTTGTTGAGCAGGCGGTTCGAGCGCATGTACACAAACCGGAAGAACGCTTGGAGAAGCTCGGGCATGTGCTACCGATGCGGGAAGCATGGGCACTTCATCGCCGAGTGCCCGGAAGCCATGGAGGTCAAGCCCGAGTACAAGCACCGTTCGAGGACCGACCACAAGCACCGCTCGAGGGACGACTACAAGGGCAAGAACAAGTCAGAGCGGAGGCCGAGGAAGAGCGGTGGTCACAAGAAGAAGGAGCGAGCGATGGTGGCCGGTGCGAGCTACATCGACTCAAGCTCCTACTACTCTTGGTCGAGCTCAAGTGATGAAGAAGAGAACCGGCACAAGGGAAAGCGTTCGAGCAAGAACATCAACGGCTTGTGCTTCGCCGCCCAATGTTTTTGCGGCATGGCACATAGCACCGTAAGCAAGAAGAGCAACAAGGATGATTCGGGCTCCGACTCCGAGGAAGAGGTAAACAATAGCCCGTCCTTCTTGATAGCGGAGAATGCTAGGTTGAATGACTTGCTTGACAACCGTGATGATGTGCTTAGAAAGACCAACAAGGAGAAAAGGGAG
Source organism: Cenchrus americanus (assembly GCA_947561735.1). NCBI lineage: Eukaryota > Viridiplantae > Streptophyta > Magnoliopsida > Poales > Poaceae > Cenchrus > Cenchrus americanus. The sequence goes on along the minus strand of OX387242.1, from coordinate 35,644,469 downwards.
TATAGGTCTTTGCTTGGAGAGGCTAAGGAGAAGGTGGTTGAGCTAGAGTCTTTGCTTGTTGATGCTAGGACTCAAATAGATTCCCTTAAGTCTGCTCCTATTGTGACCAATTAACCTGAATGCACTGATTGTTCCACTTTTCTTGGTGAATTGACTGTGCTTAAGGAGAAATATGCCTCCAAGGTTGAGGAACTAGATGTGCTTAGGGTTGAGCTAGATGAGATGAAATCTAGGCCCTCCTTGCTTGGTGCTTGTACTTCTTGTCCTGTTTTGCATGAGAAACTAGATGCTTCACTTGTGTATGCTAGATCTCTAGAGACTCAACTGAAAGCTCCTATTCCTACAATTTGCTCCACTTGTGAAATGAATGTTGTGAAGAATATGGAGCTTGCACATTATGTTGATCATTTGCAGGATGAGAATGATGAGTTGAGAAAGTTGACAGGTTGGTTGTCTGGTCATGAGCCTTAGTTGAGGATAATGATCGAGACATACAGCGCTAGGATGGGGAAGCGCTTGGGGCAAAGAAAGTGGGTGAGGGAGGTGGTGAGAATGAGGGGAAGATCAGAGACATCCCAGAGCCACCGAAAACCCACCACAAAAATGCCTTTGTTCCCAAAATCGAACCATCTTAGGAACCGACTAGACACAACCCCAGCTCCACCCGTGTTTCCTCCACAAACCGACAATTTCTATAAACCCATCAAGTTCAAGAGTGTCTTGGGGAATGAGTTCTTTGGGAAGCAGGGAGAGAAACCGAGTGAGGAGAAGCCAGAGCCCAAAGAGAACCCAAAACTAAAACCGTAACCCTTCCATTGTGAGCATTGTGGGAGGGATGGGCACCTAGCCGAGTTTTGCTTCAGGAGGAAGCGTGAGGAGAGGTTGGCTAGAGAGTTGGCCAACAAAGACAGGTACCGCCCTTCTCGTGGTGTACCTGAGCCTAGGTTGGTGCCAAGAAGTGAGGGTATGGTGCGTACCATTGTTGATGGATAAAACTCGTATCCACCTACGATCCACAAGCGTACAGACCTACACCTTTTTCACCACGGGATTCCCAAGGTTCTTGTCAATCCGCGGAGCAAGAGGATTGCTAGCGCTTAACCAATTACTAATCTAGTTGAATGGAAAACATTTGAAAGAGTATCAATCCAAAGGTAAAGACAATCTAACCTAAGTTAATCTAAGTTGATCAAACAAATCTAGGGCTAAACTAGATGGTAAAGGGTGGACACAAGAGAGTGATTAAGAAAGATAAGCGTTCCCTCCCTAGGATCCAGGATAACAAGGATATGCATCTACTACACAAGAGTGGTAAACCAATCTACCGGGGGTTGTGACCACGGTTTCGCCCTTTCCCCCCCCTCGTACTGTCACTATGCAAAGGTAATCGTGACTAGACCTATGATGGACACAGTATGTTGATGGAATATATGGGAGTAGCGGATATCATATGCCCGAAAAACACGGTAGCTAACCTTAATCATCAAAGCATCATCAACATGAAAGCAATAGATTGAAACCACGAATCAAGTAGCGATCACATAGCGTGCATCCGTCTAACCCTAGGGGTGAACGGAGACATTACCCCATCATCTTACACGGATTGAAGCACATAGGGGTGATGGAGACTCGGAGAACGTCGTCGATGAAGATGGCGGCGATGAAGCTTGGGAACACCTCCTAGGCTAGGGGCTTGGAGTCCTCCTCTTGCTTCCTTCTCTCCGCCGGCGTTGATCCTTGCGACGAGCTCATCTAACTCTCTCCCTCATCTTGCGGCGGCGGTTTTTCGGTGAATGGCATCGGTAAAATGATTTGTTCGATGAATAACCATCTTGGGGCGCCTAGGGGGTTGTATTTATGTCCTTGGGGTGCCTTTGGGCATGCTCCACCTTTCCTTGCACGAGATCCTCCTTGGCAGAGAAGCAAACTTGGTTTCCATAAAATCAGCCAGATTTTCCTGATTCGCAGTCCTTCCTTTCCAGGGCCATATCTCCCAAGTCCGGACTCCCAATAATGCAAACTCGGTGTCTAGGTTGTGTGCCACGAAATTATCTTCAACTTTGGTATTCAATTCTTTCCTTAGAAATGAAGATAAGATCTCCAAATCGGCCTTGGAAGATGATCTGTTCTGATTTCGGACTGACTGCGCAGCAGGGATTTCGGGGGCTATATCTCCTAGCTCCCTTATCTGAATTGGGCCTTCCACATGTCCAAATCGAAGGTATCGTCGAGGCCCACAACTTTGGTAGTCAAACTTTTGCCATTAAAGACCGTTTAAGTCTCCGAATCTGTACCGAAAGATCATGCTGTCCCGAGCCGCAAGAATATCTCTCGGGCTGAGTTGATCTCGTTTGTAAACATCCAAGTCCCCGGAGTTTTGCGTGTTGATGCTTCGATCCTTGGGTTGTTTGGAGTCTTGTTCACTTCGTGTCTTGACTTGTGACGGGCTTCATGATCTTCTCTTGAAGTGTTTGATGAACTTATCCCGAAAGTCTCCTCTTTAGCGTACATTTTCTGCGTAAACAATGAACTCCAAAATCGACATGCAAGTGTGAACTTGTTACATCATTAGTATGCCTAGTGGCGGGTTAGTTGCAAATCATAATCGAAACCAATGTATAACAAGTACTCTAGGTTGACGAAATTCTCCGTTAACATCTCCCCCATGCTTAAACCTTGCTCGTCCTCGAGTACGTAATCCTTGCTTAAAAGGGAAATCGGCGTTGCCGTCCAATCTTGTCCCCGCACTTAGTCATTCATGACGAGGCAAATTGCTCTCTTAAGAATTTATTTTTTTAAAGTTCAAGTTGTGACCGACTTCTTTTCATTATGGAAGATAGACTAACAATAAAGAACAAGCCACATTTAATAAACACGATGCTCTCAAACTTAAGTGAACATCAAACCATTACCTTGTCACATGGAAGAATTTTCAAAAAGATGCATATCCAACATAAGTGAAAATCTCTTGCAAGAGCTCATGGAAACAGTCATCTCATCAAGTCACTCAAGCCTATACTAGATTATTTTCAACCTACTCTACTCATATGTGATTGTGGAAGGCTTATGTGGAGCTTGGAAGGTTAATAACAATCCTAGCAAAACATACATCCGAAATATTGTCAAATTAAGAGAGAGATCTATTGGAATTACCGAGACTCGTCAAAAAGGCCATGGAAAATAAATGTTGGAAAGAGAGAGAGATGAAACACACACATTTAGATAAGTGGACATGTGCAAGTGGCAAATGGATGATCCCGAGGCACGAGTGAAGTCCTCGTTATCGGATTGCACATGGTTGGAAGTTTGAGTATGGATTTGTCATCAAGGCACTTGAGAACTTATGAAGCAAAAAGATCCGAGGAGCATATTTATTATTTTTTTACTTTTATTTTATTTCCTTCTCATTTTTCTCTCTTATTTTTTTTTTCACTTTATTCTTCCTATTTTTCTTACTTTTCTTTTCTTCTCATCATAATTTTTTTCTTTTTTCATTTTTTTCTTTTGCTCCTCAAAACTTTTTGCAACATAATACTTACATAGCATTTGTGTCGGGGAATGACTTCTCCCCCATGCTTGAACGATGCTCGTCCTCGAGCATAAAAGAGAGGGGAAATGACTGCTAAAGTAAGTATAAATTCCATAAATATTTGAATCTCCATCGAGAATTTTAATCCATACTCAAATTGGGTTGTGGACAAGGAAGTGATCACAAAAAGATGTTTTCGGTTTAGGGTGGAGGCCCAGCGAAGTTTGTGAAATTTTCGATGTGAAAACCCACAATGCATGGACAAAAAGGCTAGCATGAAAAAGTTACACAAAGGAATGACCAGCTTCTTAGTCTCGAACCATAGAAATCAATCCTAATTCAACTCATCAAAACATATGTTTGCAATCTACGGGTTTTGTTATCATAAAACATATATGTATATGGCTTTGGTAGGTAGAACTTTGCAAGAGCATCACAAACATGTAGGTAGTATAAAAGTTAAGTTTTCATAAAAACAACAAGTTATCCGGCTATCCATAAACTTAAATCAAAGAGCAAAGATATGTATGTGGGTCTAGAGCATAGTCATTTCACCTCCACAAATAAAAGAGCCGGTATTTAAATTAATTTCAGATCGTATTATAGAGAGCAATTAGCCAAGACATGTATAACTTCATGTAGGTAAAACAAAGCGGCAACTTTCATCATCTTTCCGTAAGCATAGGCAATATAGAACATCGAGGTGAACACATGGTCATGCCTATCTATTGAAAGTAAAAAGAAACCTAGGTTGTCCTCCTAGTAGCCATGTTATTGTGGGAAGAGAAAAACAAAATGTTGCACCTAAGGTTGAAGTTGAAGGCATACTTACAGGCATTTGTGTTCGGAAAAGAGAAGGTCTATGGAGGTGTTACCATCCTCTGTAGTTCTTCATTGCCTTCTTCCGACATCTCCATGTATCGATGTGGCTTTTGCTTTTGTCTTGATTTATCAATGCTCCTAAACTTATGAATTTGATCTTGTATGCTTAATGGAGTCATTGGTCGCCCTTCTCTTCAATGTTTTCATCACCATCTCCTCTTTCTTGTTCTCATCATCTCCTTGCTTTCTCTTTTTCATGGATTTCCCCCTCTGTCCAGAACAGAACATATACCGAAATATAGCATATTGAAAAGTTTATGAAATTACCTTTCCAACGTGTGGCCATTTATCGAAAACGGAGTTCAAACAAGGGAGCTATGTCCGTTTTACTTCAGCGTTGTGTGCTGTCCAAAACTGATTTCAGGACGTGTTACACTCGGTGATTCGGGCATAACCGCCTCGTAGGAACCTCCGATTGTCTTGATTCTTGATTTGTTGGAATCGTAACTTCATGGGGCTTCTAAATATCTAAAAATACCCAGTGTTTCCCTTCGAGACCATGCAGAATTTTGATGAGATCGATAGCTTCTCGCGCATTGATCCGGAGATATTAACAATCTTGATCATTCTATCTTCTAGAGTGTCATGTTGCACTTCCGTGTTGAAGATTCAGGGTCTCCCCCATGCTTAGCATTTTGCTAGTCATGGAAGAAGAAGACAAAGCATTTCTTGGCCATCCTTCAATTTCCTTGTAGTGAGAATCTTTATCTTGCCTCGTAAGACGTTTTAAACGCACATTCTACCCCCAAGGTCACGGTTGGGAGTAGATAGAATTGCCAACAATCCAACAATGTTTCATAGGACTCTCAACTTGTGGTATAATTAGTCTAATGAGGAATAAAAACCTAATGAGTGTATATGGTACAAGGTGTGTATGCACATGATAGGAAAGCATATAAACAAAGACGATGTTTTCACCTAGTTCTAGACACCATGTTTACAACTAGGTTGCCAAATTTCTCCATAGCCATAAAGGTTTATTTATCAAGGGTTAAAACACCATGTCTATCCCTAAATCAATAACTCTTATAGCACAAGAAAAAATTAAGCACATTGCAAAGCTTATAAACTAACCAATGCAACATGAAAACATATGAAAAGCTAGCTAGGTTTATCAAACTTAACGATGATAGTCCGCAATCATGTTTAAACACCACGTTTACACAAGATCACAAAAGGAAAAATACTAATAAGGCCTTATGAAGTATTAACATGGAAAATGAAGCATACATCATTAAGTATATAAAACAACCAAGCCAACTATGTACAAAACATGTATACACAAAGCATCATCACGTTGATAACAAAATGCAATGCATGCAAATAAATATGAGCATGAACATGATGGTGGTTAAAAAAGAAAACTAAACTTAAATTAATAACCACAAGTTGATCATCATAAGATAGTGCCATTCTTTAGTTTCTCTAAGAAAGTAGTAAAAATATAAAGAAACGGGTTGCCTCCCAAAAAGCGCTTCATTTAAAGTCATAGAGCTCGACTTTCTCACATACCTTCTTTTCGTCGCATAGCCATGGCCCTTCATGCAAGAATAAAAGGTACCAATGCAGCTTTAACTTACTTCCCATGTTGTGCTTGATCACTTATAGAAGACTTGCCCAACACATCATTTTGTTTCATCGCTATCTCCTTCTTTATCATCCTTCGGTGCTGCCTTCACTCCATGGTTTTTTCTTTAATGTCCAGAACAGAAAGTATACCAAGCTCTACTCCATTGCACAGTGCACAAAAATTCCTTTCCATTGAGTCTTTATTTGCCCAAATCAGACTCCGGACAAGAGAGTTACGTCTGTTTTACTTTGGTGATGAAATCTGTCCAGAAATTTCAGAACGCGCAACGCTCCATGTTTTCTCCATAACTCCTTGCACGAATCTTCAAATTCATTGGTTCTTGATGTTTTGGAATGGTAACTTGATGGAGCTTCTGGATATCTCATTTTCTCCATTTGTACACCTCTGAACAAGCTCTCAAATTGATGAAGACAGCAGCATCCATTGCGGGATTTGGAGAGGTTGATGATTTATCTTGCAACTCTTTAAGCATGGCTTCTTTTTCTAATTATTCAAGCCTTGTCTACATGGTTAGTAAAAATCGGGCCTTCTCCCGACATGTGCTTCTTTAAGGTCATTAGCTTGACCAAGCGCAAAGCATGATCGAGATTTACAAAACTTATTGTAAACATACGCGTCCATAATTAACACCACATGTGAATTGTAGCAACAAGTCAAGGTGTAAATAAAAGAAGCATATGTTTCATGAATAGCACTTAGCTCATCATTAGGCAAAGGTTCTTTAGGTGTGAGATTAATTGGATCAAGCATAAATGTTTCCTTTTTTTCATTCTCAAGAAAATCTAGCCTATCAACATGATCAATATTGGAACAAGGCATAAAATTTAAACTATTATTCATACTATTGGTTGAGCATGAGTATTTGAATTTATCAACATCAATACTAATAATATCCTGAGATTTCAGCGTGTACCTTGGCCTTAGAGATTTTTCAACAAGAGTGATACTTGGTTCATCTAGCGGTGTTGAAGGCGAATCAATCTCAACGAGTGAAGGTGTCTCTTTGTTACCTTTTTGCACCCCCTCCATCTCATCATGTGGAACGTGTAATCCATCAACTTCATTTGCATTTGTCTCTTCTTTGAAGTCTTCATTATCATCCCAATCTTCGTCTTCAAAGTCTTGTGTGTTACTTTTTTTATCTCCAGTGTACCACATGTCGTCAAGATCGCTCATCATTGATTCACTCTTTTCTTCATCTTTGAGTTCCATGTCTTGCCTTGCTATTGTGTGGGCTTCAATAGAACATAAGCTATAGCCTTCTAACTTGAGTCCTTTCTCCTCCCATTTATCCTTTGAGTCATAAGGCTCATCACGGTTGTACTCTTCTTTTTCTTCATCATAGATCCTTGAGTTGTCAAACCGGTCAATCCATCCTCCATCTCCTTCTTCTCTTTCTTCTTCAAATATCTTTTGGATCGACTCTCCACTCATCTCTTGATCAAATATATCTTCAACTAGTTTGGCAACGTGTCGGCGTTCCCCCTTCCTTCGGTAGTTGATTAGTGGGGCGAAATCACAACTTGAACCCAACCGGATTGATTGAACTCCGCCAATGGTCTAGAATTCCACATACTTTGGCCTACATTCATGTTAGTTTCGACATTTTTATCATCCGAAATGACTTCTCTTACCTTGGGAAGTGGATCTTCAATTTCTTGTATGCTCGGTTCATCTTCCTTGATCTACGGTTCATCTTTTTCAGAAATTTTAGCAAGCACCTTGGGCTTGCTTTTGTCATTTTGCTCCTCTCGACAACGTCTTTGCCAATCTTGTTGTGTTCTTTGTCCATTTCTTATCCTTTGTAAGATTTGTGCGGCTTCACTAATTGTTTTATCCATTACATCACCGCCTGCACACATGCTTACAAAACGGTCAACATCAAGTTTGGGCCTTGCTCAAATAGTTCATTAAAATGGTCCCATGCTTCGTCAATCCTTTCATCCTCTCCTTGCTTGAAAGTGAGCCCTTGCCTCCTTAAGTCTTGGACCTTGCTTATGGGAAAGAACTTCAAAAGAAACTTCTTCACTAGCTCATCCCAATTTCCTTTTGCTTCAATAGACGCAAGTGTGTACCATCTTCGCGCTTCATCTTCGAGAGAGAACGGAAAAAGATTCCACTTGAACCAAGCGGTCGGAACTCCCGCTTGTTGCACCGTGTTGCATATCATCGTGAATTCATTAATGTGTCTATATGGGTTGTCATCCTCCAATCATGATTTTGTTGCCACTAACTTGATGATACTAGGCTTCACTTCATAGTGGGTTGTAGTAAGCGTCAAATCTGATTTTTGCATCTCAATGTCTTCCATTGACGGCATTGCTAGCTCCCTTAGTGACATCTCTTCATCTTCCAATGGTGAGGTGAACAAATCCATCTAGGAACAAGAAAAGTAGAAAGAAAAACAAAAAAGATTTTTTTTCTAGAAAATAAGGGTTAAATGTTAGTAATTAACAAAATTAATACTAGATTAAACGTAGCAAGCGGCTTGCTCCCCGACAACGGCGCCGGAAAAAGGGGCTTGTTGACGGATAAAACTCATATCCACCTACGACCCGCAAGTGTACGGACCTACACCTTTTTCACCATGGGATTCCCAAGGTTCTTGTCAATCCGCGGAGCAAGGGGATTGCTAGCGCTTAACCAAGTACTAATCTAGTTGAATGGAAAACCTTTGAAAGAGTATTAATCTAAAGGTAAAGACAATCTAACCTAAGTTAATCTAAGTTGATCAAACAAATCTAGGGTTAAACTAGATGGTAAAGGGTGGACACAAGAGAGTGATTAAGAAAGATAAGCGTTCCCTCCCTAGGATCTAGGATAACAAGGATATGCATCTACTACACGAGAGTGGTAAACCAATCTACCTGGGGTTGTGACCACAGTTTCGCCCTTTCCCTCCTCTCGTACTGTCACTACGCGAAGGTAATCGTGACTAGACCTATGATAGACACGATATGTTGATGGAATCTATGGGAGTAGAAGATATCATCAACATGAAAGCAATAGATTGAAACCACGAATCAAGTAGCGATCACATAGCATGCATCCATCTAACTCTAGGGATGAACGGAGACATTACCCCATCATCTTGCACGGATTGAAGCACATAGGGGTGATGGAGACTCTGGAGAACGTCGTTGATGAAGATGGCGGCGATGAAGCTTGGGAACACCCCTAGGCCAGGGGCTTGGAGTCCTCCTCTTGCTTCCTTCTCTCCGCCGGTGTTGATCCTTGCGACGAGCTCATCTAACTCTCTCCCTCATCTTGCGGCGGTGGTTTTCTCGTGAATGGCATCGGTAGAATGATTTTTTCGATGGGTAACCATCTTGGGGCGCCTAGGGGGTTGTATTTATGTCCTTGGGGTGCCTTTGGGCGTGCTCCACCTTGCCTTGCATGAGATCCTACTTGGGAGAGAAGCAAACTTGGTTTCCATAAAATCAGCCAGATTTTCCTGATTCGCAGTCCTTCCTTGCCAGCGCCATATCTCCCACGTCAGGACTCTCAATAATGCAAATTCAGTGTCCAGGTTGTGTGTCACGAAATTATCTTCAACTTTGGTATTCATTTCTTTCCTTAAAACCGAAGATAAGATCTCCAAATCGGCCTTGGAAGATGATCTGTTCTGATTTCGGACCGATCGCGCAACGGGGATTTCGGGGGCTATATCTCCTAGCTCCCTTATCCGAATTGGGCCTTTCACATGTCCAAATCGAAGGTATCGTCGAGGCCCACAACTTTGGTAGTCAAACTTTTGCCATTAAAGACGGTCCGAATCTGTATCGAAAGATCATGCTGTCCGAGCTACGAGAATATCTCTCGGGCCGAGTTGATCTCGTTTGTAAACATCCAAGTCCCCGGAGTTTTGCGTGTTGATGCTTCGGTCCTTGGGTTGTTTGGAGTCTTGTTCACTTCGTGTCTTGACTTGTGACAGGCTTCATGATCTTCTCTTGAAGTGCTTGATGAAATTATCCCGAAAGTCTCCTCTTTAGCGTAGATTTCCTGCGTAAACAATGAACTCCAAAATCGACATGCAAGTGTGAACTTGTTACATCATTAGTATGCCTAGTGGCGGGTTAGTTGCAAATCATAATCGAAACCAATGTATAACAAGTACTCTAGGTTGACGGAAATTCACCGTCAACAACCATTTACCTTCGAGAGAGGCGTGAGTTTGTGCCTCGAGGTGAGCCACCACATAGAGAAGGTGGTAGGCGTGTTGGGCTTGGGCGTGGTGAGTTTGCTGGACGTTCCTTTGCTCGTGGACAATACAAGTATGGGGGGAACGATCGCAGCTTTAGGTCCCAGAGGAGCTACGGGCCACGGTCCCCCCTTCGTGGTACGCGTAGTCCTCCAAGGGGACGTGTGGGTGTTCCACCTAGGAGAGATAGGATGGATTTTGCTAACCCCACGTTTGAGCAAATGGCGAGGCACTGGTTTGATTCGTTTTGTACTAACCCCAGTGCTGAGTCCGTTGCTCACTCTCGCTCTCGTTTTTTATTTTGCAGGTGGGAGGCATGGAGGGCTTTTGGTTGATCGACTCCGATTGCTCTCGACACATGACCGGAGATCGACGGTGGTTGTCCAGCCTCACTCGGTGATGACCAAAGAGTACATCACTTTTGGGGATAATGGGAAAGGTAGAGTGCTTTCAGTGGGCACGGTGAAGGTGAGTGAGTCTATGACTCTTAGGCATGTTTCTCTTGTCCAGTCGTTGGGGTTACAATCTTCTCTCTGTCTCCCAACTTCTTGATGAGGGTTTTGAAGGCCATTTCAAAACGGGCTGTTCTCGTGTTTTGGATTCTCGAGGCGATCTTGTGTGCACGATCGTCCCCGAGGGTCAAATTTTCAGAGCATATTTTTCTCAGTGTGTTGACTCTTCTCGTTGTTTGGTTGCTGGTGTTTCGGTGGAGCTTTGGAAATGGCATAGGAGACTAGGTCACTTGAGTTTTGACTTGTTTTCACGCTTGAGTGGGCTAGGATTAGTCCGAGGATTGCCAAAGTTGAAATACCAAAAGGATTTGGTATGTGCTCCGTGTAGGCATGGTAAGATGGTCGCCGCCTCTCATCCGCCTCTGACATCCGTTATGACAGAGAGGCCATGCGAGCTGTTCCATATAGACTTGGTTGGTCCAGCTCATGTGTGCTCGGTGGGTGGGAAACGGTATGTCCTTGTGATTGGGGATGACTATTCTCGCTATGCTTGGGTCTTCTTTTTGGCTGACAAGGGGGAGACGTTTGGTTTTGTGAGAGATCTAATCTTGAGGTTGAAGAATGAGAGACATGGATATGCTGTTCGAGCTATTCGTAGCGACAATGGCAGTGAATTTAAAAACTCTCATTTCGAAACCTTTTGTCGTGATTTGGGTCTCGAGCATCAGTTTTCTTCCCCCTATGTGGCTCGTCAGAATAGTGTGGTTGAGAGAAAAATCGTTCCCTTTGTGAGATGGCTCGGACGATGCTTGATGAGCATAGGACTCCGAGGAGATATTGGGCGGAAGCAGTGAATACCGCTTTCCATGTTGGGAACCGGATTTTTCTGAGGGCCTTCTTGAACAAGACATGCTATGAGCTTATGCACGGGCGAGCACCTAGAGTGAGCCAATTCAGGGCTTTTGGGTGTTAGTGCTCCATCTCAAGAAGGGTAGGCTAGATAGGTTTGAGTCGAGGTCTTCCGATGGGATTTTCCTTGGTTATGCTAGTCATTCTAGAGCATTCATGTGCTCAACCTTGATACTAACCTAGTCATGGAGACTTGCGTGGTGACCTTCAATGAGACACAACCATGCAATTCGTCTGTCTTTGAGTGTGCAGGTGATGATGAAGTTGGCAAGAAGATCTTTGAGGATGAGGAGGATGATGCTGGAGAGGATGATGGTGATGATGGCGAAGCTCCAGCTACGCGTGTACCCTCTACCTCCATTTCAATGACTACGGTGCAGGATGGTCCATCCCCTACACCACCTACGATCTAGCAAGATCAAGTGGAAGCAGCTGCTGAGGGGGAGGTTGCCTCAAGGAGAGAGGCACCGAGACGAGTTCAAGCTGATCATCCACCCTCGGTAATCATCGACGACATCAATGAGCGTACGACACGGTCGAGGTCCAGAAATGCTTCTCACTTTGCTCATTCAGCTTTTGTTGCTACCTTTGAGCCGAAGGACATTGGACACACTTTATCTGATCCTAATTGGAAGAATGCCATGCATGAGGAGTTGGAGAACTTTGAGAGAAACCAAGTGTGGGAGTTAGTGGAGCCACCCCCAAATTGCAAACCTATTGGGACAAAATGGGTGTGGAAAAACAAAGAGGGAGAAAATGGTGAGGTGGTGAGAAACAAGTCGAGGTTGGATGCTCAGGGCTATAGTAAGAAGGAGGGGATAGACTATGAGGAGACATTTGCTCCTGTAGCCCGTTTGAGGGGGTTCTTGTTCAGCAAGGGGTTTTCAGATGGGCAAGGTAGATAAGACTCTTTTTCTCCTCAGGTAGGGTGATGATATCCTAATTGTTCAGGTATATGTGGATGATATTGTCTTTGGTGGCTCATCTCACTCTTTGGTTGCAAGGTTTGCAGAGGATATGAGCAAAGAATTCGAGATGTCTATGATGGGAGAATTGCAGTTCTTTCTCGGGCTTCAGACCAAGCAGGCGAAGGAGGGAACCTTTGTACATCAAGCCAAGTACACGAAGGACATCCTCAAGAAGTTCAAGATGGACGATTCGAAGCCCCTGTCTACACCGATGAGTACGACTACAGCGCTTGACGCGGACAAGGACGGAGAGTCCGTGGACCAGAAGGAGTACCGGAGCATGATCGGCTCCCTCTTGTACTTGACGGCGACGAGGCCGGACATCCAGTTTTCTGTGTGTCTGTGCGCTCGTTTTCAGCCGTCACCGAGGACTTCACATCAGCAGGCCGTCAAGCGGATCTTCAAGTATCTTCGATACACTCCTGAGCTTGGTCTTTGGTACTTAGTGTCCTCTTCTCTTTCGCTTCTTGGTTTTTCGGATGCCGATTTTGCGGGGTGTCAAGTCGATAGGAAGTCGACTTCGGGGACCTGTCAGTTTTTGGGTTCCTCGCTTGTGTCTTGGTCTTCTCGCAAACAGTCTAGTGTAGCTCAGTCTACCACAGAAGCCGAGTATGTTCTTTGCCGCTAGTTTTTGCTCCCAGCTGCTTTGGATCACATACACGCTGAGTGACTTTGGTGAGGAGTGTTCCCATGTGCCTCTCATGTGTGATAGCACGAGTGCCATTAGTGTTGCCAAAAATCCCGTGCTTCACTAGAACCAAACATATAGAAGTGAGGTACCACTTTTCGAGAGATAATGTTGAGAAGGGAAACATAGAACTCATTCATGTACCCACCGAAAAGCAGCTTGCAGATATCCTAACCAAGCCTTTGGACCAAGCTACATTTGCTCGTTTGCGAGGAGAGCTTGGAGTTGTTTTTCCTTTTTGAGCTTTGGTTGGGAGGGCTGATGTACATATGCATGTTGCACTTTCATTCTTGTATCATATCATGCTTGCATATCATAGACTGCATTTGTAACATATGACATAGAGATGTGCTTCTCTCATATGCTTTGGTCATTATGATATGCTAGAGATGAGATTATGACTTTGCTTGTGATGCTCATGAGGTGTATAGCTATGCTCTCGGTAGCTTTGGGATATATATGCTTGTGGATGGCTTTCTTTTTATAAAAATGCTATATGATCCTCTCTTGTGAGTAGAATGCCTCTCATGTTCATTTTGGGTGCTTATGGCTATATCTTGCTTAATTTGTGCTTGGAACCATGTTCTTTTCATTTGGGATCAAAGATCCATTTATTATCATGAATGTTTAGCCTACATGCTACCTTGTGGAGAAGCCTAAGCTTCTTTTTGCCGCAAAGGCACTTCATGTAGCATGTTTAATTTGTAAATCATAAAAAGGGTATGTGAGATGCCTAAGCTTGAAAAATGTGCTTCCATGTCTAAAATGCTTTAAATTCCTTGTCTTGGGTGCTAAACCGTTGCATGATGTTCACCAATGAGAAGTCTCCTATCTAGAAGTGGACACATGGCTCAGTGGCTTTGATTTGACATGATATAGCTTGTAGGTGTTTGTGATGACCTTGTGATGAGAATGTATGACCTTGCATGAAGTTTGTGAGTTATATGTTGTATGTGCTCCTTTTTTGATCATGTTTAGGTCCTGTGCTCATGAGAGGGAAATTTTTTGTGAAAAAATGCTTCACTTTGATCATTGCTATATCACTTGCTTATATGTCCTTTTCTATCTTGTTGGCGATGCTCGTGCTCAAATTGTGGCTATCTTGCTTGTTTGTGTCCCATTTTTAGCATGTTGTAGTGCTCTTTGTATATTTGAGAAGCACATGCTTGCATTTGTAGACTTGATTCATGCATTACCAATAAGGGGGGGGGAAAGTACCCAATTCATGTTTCCAGGGGGAGTTTTGCATCGAGGGAAGAAAAATTGGGAGAAATGCATTTGTTCAGGGGGAGCTTGCATTCATGCACTTGGGGGCTCTTTTCGCCTGAATTTTAGTTGTGCTCTTTTCCGATGGAGTCGAGCCCTTTTGCCTCACCTTGAGGAGTCAGCATTTTTGGAGCATTTTATCTCGGTTGTGTCGAGCCGTTGCCCTTGCCTTAGGGGACTGAGATCTTTCTCACTCAAGTGATCTTTTCTTGGCTTTTTGTTTGGCTTTTGATCACTTGTTTGAGTTTTTCTTTCGTTTCTTTTCTTTTTCTCTTTTCTCTGAATTGCTTACTTGTATGTGTTGTCAATGCACTCATCAAGGGGGAGATTGAGGACCGGAGCGTCCGAGGACCGGTGGATGGTCGCTCCTGGCTGTGATGAGTGATTGCTGACGGTGAAATTCCGTCAATCTAGCCATAAGTTTACCTTCGGTGTTGGCATGACTTTTGTATCTTATCCATTGGTACTAACCCCCGTGGTATAACAAGTTCACTTGTGCATGTTGGTTTTGGAGTTTAGTGTTTATGCAGGGTTTTAGTGTTGAAAGCAAGACTTCCGAGATAAGTTCATTAAGCACCTCATGACAAGACCTTGAAGCCTGGTACAAGTCAAGCAATGAAGTGAACACGACTCCAAGAAGCCCAAGGACCCAACCCGAGAAGATGGAAAACTTCGAGGACCTAGCTAGAAAAGTGCTTTGAATCTTGCGAGACAAGGAGCTTCGTCCAATTCGGAGAGAAGCGACGACAAGGGCCCACATGCGGACTCGGGAAGCAACACCGAGCGAAGGAGGCCACGGGCGGGCCGAAGTGGGCCCGGGCGGCCGGCCCGGCCCATTTCGAAGCCCGGTCGCCCCCCCTTTGACCTAGATGCATCTCGGGCTATTTATAGCCCCCTGACCGAGAGCCACACATCAATCAATTCTTCATCCGCCGCCGAGGAGCAGAGAAGCTTGAGGGACACCATCTCGGAGATGAGGGTCGTGCTAGTTGTCTAGGGTCTCCCTAGTTGACGTGGAACCTTGCATGGAAAACCACGTCGGAGCTCCGGAGCAAGGATCAAGATTGAGGTAGGATCCCGGTGGTGATCTTGTTCATGTAATCATTCATGGTGAAGTCTTTAAGTAAATCCGATTTCTAGCGATCAAGTGCCTTCTCGATGATTTTGTTTTCTTCTTGGTTTTGCTTCTTCCCCAATCTATACTTAAGATACATTGCTTAGGGTGCTCTTGTAGCCGCGGTGGCTAGAGGTGCATACCGGACTGACCAAGTGATTTCAACTTGTTCTTATCGAACTCGCCCTAGACTACCCGCATGAATAGGAATACGTTGTGACGAACGGGGGTTCCGAAAGGCGGGTGTTTTCGGAATCAGACCGGAGGCCATGGTTTAAAGATGCTTTTAATGAGATTCACTTTTCTATCTTCATCTATCTTGTTTGGAGCTACAACATAAGCATGATGTAGACTCTCTAGATCGGTTATCTCTTGCTTTCTCTTGCTACCTCTTTAGTAGATTAGATTAGATGTGTTTACTTGATGATATCTTAGATTAGATGCAATTTGGTTCTTCATAAGATAGCTTTCCTTGCTTTACTAGATTGAATCCTTGCGTTGCACATTTTTCCACGGATTCGATACCTTGGGTTCACCACTCGAGGGAAGAAGGGTCCCTTGACTACGATGGGGGATTTGTCCGTTTGCAAATCCATATGAACTTTGATACGATAATCTACCGTCAACAGTGATTGACAACGTGGTGTGGACTGACTCTTGGCCGAGTATTGTAGGTGCAGGTTGCTGCTTGTTTTGCGTTGGTGCAGGTGAAGAGTGGGCGCGAAAGGTCTGTGCCTTGCGGGGCCTCCGAGGAGTGGAAAGACAAGTAGGCCCGTTGACGGTGAAAATCCGTCAACCTAGCCATGAGTTTACCTTCGGTGTTGGCATGAGTTTTATACCTTATCCATTGGTACCAACCCCCGTGGTATAACAAGTTCACGTGTGCATGTCGGTTTTGGAGTTTAGTGTTTACGCGGGGTTTTAGTGTTGAATGCAAGACTTTCGGGATAAGTTCATCAAGCACCTCATGACAAGACCTTGAAGCCCCGTACAAGTCATGCAACGAAGCAAACTTAACTCCAAGAAGCCGGGGACTTGATCCGAGAAGACGACAAACTCCGAGGACACGACCGGAAAAGTCTTCCGAATCTCGCAAGACAAGGAGTTGAGTCCAATTCGGAGAGAAAGCGACGACATGGACCTACATGCGAAGGGGGGAAACATCCGGGGAAGAAAGGGAACCGACGTAGAGCAAAGGAGCCCTCGGGGCCGGGCCTAGATGGGCCCGGGCCGGCCGGCCCGGTCCGGTCGGCCCGAGCCCATCCGGGGGCCCATTTGCCCCCTCCTTTGCCCTAGCCGCCAATCGGGCTATTTATAGCCCCCCCGACCGAGAGCCACGCGAGAGAAGAATTCGTCATCGGCCGCCGAGGAGCGAGAGAAGAGAGGGACACCATCTCGGAGAGGAGAGGGTCGAGCTAGTTGACTAGGGTTTCCCTAGCCGACGTGGGAACCTTGCATGGAAGACCACGTCGGAGTTCCGGAGCTAGAAGCAAGATCAAGGAAGGATCCCGGTGGTGATCTTGTGTATGTATCATTGTCATAGTTGAATTATCAAGTTGAATCTTTTCTTAGCGATCAAGTGTTTCCTCGAAGATTTCGTTTTTCGATCGGCTTTGCTTATTCCAATTCTATTCGCGCAATAGATTACATAGGGTGTTCTTGTAGCCGCGGTGGCTAGAGGTACACGCCGGATCTTCCGAAAGAATCTCGACTTGTCTTTTGACTCGCCCTAAGCTCCCCGCATGAATAGGGATACGTTGTGACAGAACGGGGGTTCCGAAAGGCGGTTGTTTTCGGATTTGGACGGGAAACCACGATTTAAAGAAGCTTCTTATAAGATTCGATTTGCTACTTCTTCTCTTGCTTGGAACTTCAACGAAAGGCTTATCCCGATCCCTCTAGATCGGTTTATCTACCTAATCTTACTTTGTTTTCTCCGGTCTTTAGTAGATTAGATTAGTTTTGTGTCTTTTACCTAGATGCATTAGGGTTTCTTTTACCAAAGATTGAAGTTACTTGGCTTTACTAGATCAACTCTTGCGTCACACATTTGTTCCACGGATTCGATACCTTGGGTTCACCACTCGAGGGAAGAAGGGTCCCTTGACTACGACGGGAGACTTGTACGCTTGCAAGTCACAAACGAACTTTGATACAACTATTAACCGTCAACAAGCCCCTTTTACGGCGCCGTTGCCGGGGAACAAGTGATCAAGATTTGGTTTTTTATTGCCTTCTTGTAATTTTCAGTTTTCTTTTTGTTTTTTTTGCATCTACTAAACTTTGATCATCCTCAAAATACATCTAATCTAGTTTGTCTAACCCTAGTTTTCATAGATTTATTTTTCCTTTCTAGTTTTTGCATACTTTGTTTATTGCTAACCCTAACCGGAGATGGTTGGCTACCTCTCCAAGAAACCCAAACTTTTTTGTGGATGATCCGGGAAAACTTTACGAGGCAAAGGAGACGTGCAACACAAGCTAAAGGGTTGGAAACCCTAGATTCAAAAGAAGGACCGCCGGAATCTCCAAGGGGATCACCACCTCCAAGTCCAAAGGAAGATCAACCTAAACCGACATCGTTGATCTACCTATCATAAACCTTCAAGACGCGGAAGGCCGTTCAAGATCAAGGTCTCAACTATCCACATGACGATTGCGGGAGCTTTGGAGCGTTTCAATGAATACATATGAGCCGGATTCTTTGAGTGGCAAATCGGTTTACTTAAGAGGAGGATGGAGAAGATGGAGATAGAGAAAGAAGCTCAACACCTACGGGCTGCCAAGGAAAGATCCACATGCGAGGATTGAAGTGTTCATCGTGATGAAGACGCTAGAGACGCAAGTGGGACAACTTGGCCGGGCGCCCGATGGGTAACAAAGAAGAATATCCGAGACAACTCCAAGGTCCCAAGACGGCGAAGGCTACTCAAACACATTCGGGAGAGAAGGATCACAACCGAAGGACCGGAGTTCGAGATGTCTAGCCACTACATGAAGGAAGTTGTTGCATCCGTCAAGACCAAAAGACAAAGCCGACTGTGAAGACCAAAAAAATTGACTAAGACGAAGAAGAAGCCCGTGCCCAAGATGGTGCGGAAGTGGGTACCCAAGATTGCAACGCCCGCAAAGAGCGTTGATCCGAAGTAAACAAGTGAAGAAGTCTAGCTATAGACTATAAACGAAGCACTAGGCGGGAGGCAACCCGTTTCGTCGAGTCAAGAATAAGCTACCGGGAGGACAACCCGATTCCAGATTTTTTCGAGTATTTTTAATAATTTAGTTTTTGAGTTTTATTACGCAAAGAAATTAGACTTAGAAGTGGTTGAACAATATTAGAGACATAATTCTTGATTGAATGTTTGCTTTATCATAAACCCTTTGCATGAACCCTCCTATGTGCTTGTTTGTTCTTTTCTTTTCGAGAAACCTCAACCAAATAATTTCAGAACCTAACTCAACCCTTCACCCTCATAATGGTGCTGAGGTTGACTTATTTTTCATGCTAAAACCACACGAGTAGAGCCACGACTTATATCTATGTGTTAATAAAAAAATTCAGCACGTGGTAGAACTCGCGTGAACCTAGAAATCAAAACTTTTGGTTGGTTTTAAAAATCTATATCCTTGGTTTCTCTAGGATTAGAATTTTTCTAAGCCTGTTCTAATTTTGTTTTATTCAAAATCTCTCTTATTTAACCAAAATTAGAACCTAAACCTATGCCCCCATGATCAAGCGGGAAAAGTTTGCTCTCAACCGATGAAGGCAAACTATACCGGTGAGACCGAAATCGACGTAGTCGAAAAATATTTTCGACTTACATTTGTTTTTAATGGTTTAAAAACTTCTCTAAAATTGTGTTTGAGCTCTTGCATGGCTCTGAAAAATATTTTAAATTTCGAACTAGAGGAGTGCTTAACCTTAAACACACCTAAATGAAGGCAATCTTGTTTGAATTAATCATGCATGCACCATTGAATTCCCTTTTATCAACTTTCACCAATTCCACATGCAAAGTACAAGCATGGTGGGCAGCAAGCATCAACTTTGCAGGAATTTCATGGTGGCATGTGAAGCAAGTGGAGCTAGGGAGCATGGACATGACCCAAAGAATGGAGCATCAAGTGGAAGGATCAATAATGCAAGAAAAGGAGTGGACGAGAGCGTTTGGGCGGTGCAACTCGTGGAGCACACGGGCGGGGAAAGTTGCGGAGGCGAAATGATCGTCTTTGGAAGAAAGACGAGGCGGGGAGGTGCACCGAGGACCCCGGGCCGGCGCCCGGGCCGGCCGGCCTCACCTACATAAGGAGCCCCCGGCTCCCGTTTTGCGGAGCAAGCTTCCCTCTCCTTCCTTTGTTTGTGTGTTCAAGTTTGTGTGCTCAAAACCTCCGTAGACATAGCCAACCTTCCCAAGCTTGATAGCTCAAGAAAAAAATCCACATCCTTAATCCACTCAAAGTCCACATTCGAAGCAAAGAGTTTAAGTGCCTAGTTACCGGTTGCAACCGGAGTTTTAGTTGAAGAAAAGAGTGCAGCAACCATGTGGAAGAAAACCACAAGTCTCTTCTCCAAGAAGAAGAGTTCG
Source organism: Cenchrus americanus (assembly GCA_947561735.1). Classification (NCBI taxonomy): domain Eukaryota; kingdom Viridiplantae; phylum Streptophyta; class Magnoliopsida; order Poales; family Poaceae; genus Cenchrus; species Cenchrus americanus. The sequence continues at coordinate 35,624,283 of OX387242.1, read as the reverse complement.
TCGTCGTCCAAGCCGTCATCAACCACGTCTTCGAGGAGGCACTCGGTTTCCGAGTCTCCCGGAGCATGGAGACGGATACGGCACCACCGAGGAGGAACGATGCTCTCCTCCTTGGTGGTATGAGGGCTGCAAGAAGCACGTCCATGAGGTTTACCGAACCTAGTGGGCACACGGAGGAGCAGCCCGCGCCACCATGACGATCGACCCGTTCAACCGCGCCACCTCCCTACACTCGACATACTCTTCGTATGGCTTCATCATCTTGTCATCGGAGGAGGAGGAGAGGCTCTCTAATCTTGAGAAGAGGCTTGTGCCCAACGTCGAGTTCGACGACCAAGCACTCTACACCTTGGGTTTTGGCACCGACATATACTATATGTTGGGGCACACGGGATGGGTGCGGTTCTCCAACGGAGTATCGGTGGACACCCACTTGGGGTTCGCCTTGGAAATTTTAATGACTATTGCACCTATCCTTGATGATGATGGGGTGCAAAGCTTGTCATTCCGTTTGGAGGGAGTCCAACAAGTGGTTCCCTACGAGCACGTTAGGGAGCCGCTTGGATTCCACAAGGGAGCTCGGAGAAGGTTGACGTGCCACCCGTCATGTTAGCGGGATTTTGGAATATGATCTCCGGGAAGCCCATCAACAACGCAATTGCATCCGCAACCCCATTATCCGGATATTTCACTCTTGGATGTGCAAGAGGGTATTGGGGAGGATGAAGGAAACGAAGGTGACCGGCTATACTCGGCTTTAATTGCCGGGCGGCCAATAGACCCCTCTTACCTCATGATCAACCGTTGGTGTTGTGAAGCAACATCGGGGGCGGGTAATATTGGTTCGGGGTGCTACCTCTCCATGTTGGCCTTCTCCTTACGGCCGGGAATCGCAAGAAACCCCGCCCATCTTTTGCGTGGCACCTCTCTCGGCATTGAGTATTTGCGGCAAGGCAAATACATTAGTGGAGATGAGAGAGGAGGTTATCGGTTGGCCATAGTGAACCTACCCCTTCCCAATGAGAGGCTTAGGATTTTCATCGAAGGGAGGGAAGATTGGTTGGAAGAGGGACTCCTTGTCCCTGCAAGGAAAAACAAAAGAGGAAGAATCATAGAGGAGGGAACATCCTCCGCACAAGCGAGTGGAGCACAACCCAATGTGCCACCATTCGGCGGGATCCCTCCTCCGCCTAGTTATTACGGAGGGCCACAACAGCAAGCATGGGGGGTGGTGCACCGGTACCCCCACCAAATTATGTTGTGCCCAATGCTAACTTCGCGGAGTCCTACGCTCATCATCCCCAACCACAACAAAGCATGGCCATAATTGGAGGGTATGCTGCAAGAAACGCTCAAAACATCGCAGCCATCCAAGCTAACGCAGCTCAACTTGGTGAAGGAAATGCAAATATTGCCTTTGAGCTCGGACGCCTTCACCTTGTGGAGCCAAATCAATTCGTCGGAGGAAATGTCCAATCATATTATGAGCAAGGGTATTATTATCAAGATCATCAACATCAACCACCGGCGGAGGACTAGAAGATTTAGGAACTTTAGTTTTCTTTTCTTTTTCTCTGTAATTTTCAGCTTTTGCTTATGTGTGTTTGCGTAGTATTTTCTGTTTTTATTTAAATTTCAGCAAGCATGTTTGTTTATCTTCAGTTTGTATTTCAACTTGATATCATCATTAATAAAGACACCACCTTGATTATATCATTGGAAAAGATACAAAAATTCGTGCCATGATGATATATGATTATAATTGCAGCTTTGTTTATCTTTGTAATTGATTTATGCATGTTTAAGCTAGTTCTCTCTTAAAAATACAAATCTGAATTTATTTAAATACTAGCTTAATTTTCAGCAGAGGTTACGATTAAAATAAAGACCCATAGTGTTTTATGTGATCTCAAGTTATGAATAGATTAAAGATGTCTTTTATGCTCAAAAATATCGCTAACCTTGTCACAAATATCACTTGTGTGTTGCTCAACCTATCCAAAGCCTAATACATATTTGAATGCATAAACCTTAGTGTACAAGATTTATTTTTGAGTGAGTTATTGCAGGCCATGATTTCTGCGGCCCGAGACTAAGAAGCTGGTCATTCCATTTTTGCGTATCTATCTTTTTGCTAGCCTTTTATCCGTGCATTGTGTATCCCCGCATCGGAGATCTCACAAACTTCGCCGGATATCCACCCTTAAACAAAATATCATCTTTTGTGATTACCTCCTTGACCACAACCTATCGTTGAGAATGGATCATCAATTCAAGGAAGATCGCAAGACGGTGCCTACATTGAAGATTTCAAGTATCTCTCCAAGGAAAAATATTTCCGGTACCTACCTTATTTTTCGCCTCTTTGCTCGAGGACGAGCAACTTTTAAGCATGGGGGAGGAGGTAGGTACGGTGCGGTTTTAGAGTTCAAAGGGGAGTATTTAAAAAAATGATGATGAAAGAAAACAAATTCGGCGATATACGTGACTTCCAAGGTGAAGGTCTCACAAGAAGAAAGAATATATATATATATATATATAATGAAAGAAAGAAAGAAAGAAAAGAATGAGAAATATGAAGAAAGAGAAAAAATATATGCGTAAAGTGAACTCCCCGGTTCTCTAAGAGTGCATTCAAGGCTTCAAGTTAAAAAGATCCATTCTCATTTTCCAACCATGTGCAATCCGATAACGAGGACTTCCTTTGTGCCTCGGGATCACTCTTTGCCATTTGCACATGTCCACTCATCTAAAGTGTGTGTATTTTTCTCTTTCCCCTCCTTGATTTAACATTATTTTCCAATGACCTTTTTGACGAGTCTCGGTAAGACCATGAGAAGCTTGTCTTGTTTTGACAACACCTCATTTATAAAATCTTGTTAGGACTAAACTTTCCCAAAGCTCCATATAAAGCCTACCACACATATATGTTATGAGAGGGAAAGGAGTAGAATATATAGGCTTGAGAGACAAGTGAGATGAGAGTTCATGAGCAATATACAAGATGATTTAAATTTGTGAACTTGGTCTAGCTTTTCTTTATCTCGTTCTTTATTTCAAAAATTCGAGATCTATTTAAACTTTGTGAGCATGTTAATACTTGTGGGATAAGCTTAATAAGAATCTACCCTCGTAGAGATGAAGGCTAGTACATTATGGAACTTTAACGAATTAAAACTTTGAGAGCATTATGTTTTCTCATGTATGATCAAGTGCAAGGTTTAAACATTGTTTGGCAATGATGATATCCATCAAAGGCTTACTCGAGGACGAGCAAGGTTTAAGCATGGGGGAGATGTTGACGGTGAAAATCCGTCAACCTAGCCATGAGTTCACCTTCGGTGTTGGCATGAGTTTTATACCTTATCCATTGGTACTAACCCCCGTGGTATAACAAGTTCACGTGTGCATGTCGGTTTTGGAGTTTAGTGTTTACGCAGGGTTTTAGTGTTGAATGCAAGACTTTCGAGATAAGTTCATCAAGCACCTCATGACAAGACCTTGAAGCCCCGTACAAGTCATGCAACGAAGCAAACTTAACTCCAAGAAGCCGGGGACTTGATCCGAGAAGACGACGAGACTCCGAGGACACGACCGATAAAAGTGCGCGAATCTTGCAAGACAAGGAGTTGAGTCCAATTCGGAGAGAAACGCGACGACATGGACCTACATGCGAAGGGGGAAACATCCGGGAAGCAAGGGAACCGACGTAGAGCAAAGGAGCCCTCGGGGCGGGGCCTAGATGGGCCCGGGCCGGCCGGCCCGATCCGGTCGGCCCGAGCCCGGCCCGGGGGCCCATTTGCCCCCTCCTTTGCCCTAGCCACCAATCGGGCTATTTATAGCCCCCACGACCGAGAGCCACGCGAGAGAAGAATTCGTCATCGGCCGCCAAGGAGCGAGAGAAGAGAGGGACACCATCTCGGAGAGGAGAGGGTCGAGCTAGTTGACTAGGGTTTCCCTAGCCGACGTGGGAACCTTGCATGGAAGACCACGTCGAGTTCCCGTAGCTAGAAGCAAGATCAAGGAAGGATCCCGGTGGTGATCTTGTGTATGTATCATTGTCATAGTTGAATTATCAAGTTGAATCTTTTCTTAGCGATCAAGTGTTTCCTCGAAGATTTCGTTTTTCGATTGGCTTTGCTTATTCCAATTCTATTTGCACGATAGATTACATAGGGTGTTCTTGTAGCCGCGGTGGCTAGAGGTACACGCTAGATCTTCCGAAAGAATCTCGACTTGTCTTTTGACTCGCCCTAAGCTCCCCGCATGAATAGGGATACGTTGTGACAGAACGGGGGTTCCGAAAGGCGGATGTTTTCGCATTTGGACGGGAAACCACGATTTAAAGAAGCTTCTTATAAGATTCGATTGCTACTTCTTCTCTTGCTTAGAACTTCAACGAAAGGCTTATCCCGATCCCTCTAGATCGGTTTATCTACCTAATCTTACTTTGTTTTCTCTGGTCTTTAGTAGATTAGATTAGGTTTGTGTCTTTTACCTAGATGCATTAGGGTTTCTTTTACCAAAGATTGAAGTTACTTGGCTTTACTAGATCAACTCTTGCGTCACACATTTGTTCCACAGATTCGATACCTTGGGTTCACCACTCGAGGGAAGAAGGGTCCCTTGACTACGACGGGAGACTTGTACGCTTGCAAGTCACAAACGAACTTTGATACAACTATTAATCGTCAACAAGGCCCGACTCGAGGGACCGGTGGCCGGCCGGGGTCAAGTGCGGACCGCATGGTGGCAAGAAAAGCAAGACGAAGTCGTCGGCGGAGCCGGTGCGGGGTAGCGGCTCACGTCGGGGAGTCCGCACGCCGGGTTTGCGGCGGTTCATCGGAAAACGAGTTGTGTTACTTGGTTGAGCCACAAAACCAAGACCGGAGGCTCGGCGGGTGGAGAAGGGATCCGGGCGCGTCGAGAAGCTTCGATGCCGGCGGACGCGTGGCGGGATCACGGGGCTTGCATTGGGAGGACGCGATATGTGGCAATGGTGTGGGTTGTGCGATGAAGAGGAGTGCTACATGACCTATTTGCCCCCGAGGGGTTGTATCACAACTTAAGTGCTAGGGGTAGTGTGTTCTTTCGCTTGGCCGGAGGGGACTCATATATATTAGCTCTAGGGTTTCCGAGCAAACTATCCATCGGATCGCTTCTCATTTCCTTGCTCTCTAGGGTTAGATTTTCCTCCATTTGTAAAGAATCTGACCTCCGAGTGAATGGAAGCTTTCATGGTTGCGTCGATTCCCTGTTTGCAGCTCGTTGGATTTTCGTGTCTTTTTCAAGCTATTTTTGTCGGTTTTTCGTGCGCGGCTTGTTCCTTCGATTCTGAGGTGTTTGGGCTCGGATTGGTTGGTGGGAATCATGGATAGTTGCCTTGTGCATCTTTGTGCTTGATCTTGATCCCCCAAACTCCGAGTTCGGCCTCCGATTGAAGGATTTTGGTTGGAAACCTAGATTTGTTCTTTAGCTCGGTAGAATCTCGATTCCTCTCGATTCGTTGGGTTTGATGCTACAAATTCGTAGGCATAGCATCTCGTAGAGGCGCTTCACCTTCACCTATGATTTGGTTGCAATCACTTGGTTGATTCGGGAGATCGGGTAGTGGGAAGGAGGAGTTGACCTTCAAGAGGTCGGGTTCGGGCTGCTGTCTGCGCTCCACGCGGACAGTCTACACGCCCCTGGCGGACGGTCCGCGAGGTGGCTTTCAACCAGCAGTTCGTCGTGTTCTTCGCGTGTTCTTGCGTGCTTTTCGTTCGATCCATTTTGCTGTTGGATTTTTGTTGCACGGAGTTCGCGGTCGGTCCGTATTAGAGTGCCGGACGGTCCGCGGGCCCATCGCGGACGGTCCGTTGCGAGGGTGCGATGCGAAGGTTCGGGGGTTGTTTTTGGACGGTCCGTCGCAACCACGCGGACGGTCCGTCTAGGCCTTGCGGATGGTCCGCCGGTGTCCGCGGACGGTCCGCCCGGGCCTCGCGGACGGTCTGCGCCGGTGCTTGCGGACGATCCGCACGGTCCCGGTCTTTGAGTTGCTCTGTCCTTTGCTCTTTGAGTTTCGCTTTCGCTTTGGGATCATTTGGGGTTTGCTCCTAGGGTTGGTAGGTCCACAGTGACTACGCTACCTTGGCAAACTCGTGTGGGAATCCGTGGTTGTGAATTTGGGGCATAGGCCGAGTTCTCTCTTTGGAGAAAAATTTTTATCGGCTCCCATTCACTCCCCCTCTCTGGTCGCCTAATTGGTCCTTCAGTAATAATTGGTTGTGTACATCTTCGCATGCAGAGGCCGGATTTAATTATCCAATATTAAAAAAAATCGACTATAATACGAAACAAACAGGCCCAAGCTATGATCCATGGCTTCGTCACTCATAATAGTGATATGGCAGGACCTTTGGGGAGCACCATTAAATCAATTGTCGCGACTACATATATGCGTCCAATCATATGACTATAGGCAGCTTATCATTCATCTCTCGTATATTCAACGGCTCCGTCCAGCACACATATGAGGTGTCCTCTCTGAACCAAGAACTGCGTGCAACGCCCAGCGCTAAATCATTGAGTTGTCTAGCCGACGAGTGCATCAACCGAGGTAGATTTAGCGCTAAATCGGCATTGAGTTGTCTAGCCGACAAGTGCCTTAACCCAGCCAACTATTATCATGCCCAGCCGCTAGCTGATATTCTTGGACTTGATCTGGTTCCGTCGTCGTTAGGCTGGGTATCCAGTTCTTTACAAATGCAACATATGCTCATTAGAAACATAGTGGCAAGGAGCCAAGGATTGACGGCGGAATGAGAAGTCGGAAGAAAATTCTATGCACCCCGTGTGCAAATCCCTAACTTTGCAACCCATATGCCGGGGACAGCCACAAGGGTCACCTAATAACTGGGGAGAAACCCATTTTTCGCAAATAATAAAACGCAAACGAACTCACAAATTGTAAAATACACCTCGCGCAATCACGGCGTGGTGACAGGGGGAGCCCACGGCCCAGGCAACCTCAGTGGCCCATCAAGTGGTCAGCCCCAGCACGCCTCGGGCAAATCTCCGCCTCGCTTGAGGGGCCCGGCGCCGTACCGCCGAAACTCCGCCTCGCTCGAGGGCTGGACGCCCCCTCGGGCGAAACTCCGCCTCGCTCGAGGGCTGGACGCCCCCTCGGGCGAAACTCCGCCTCGCTCGAGGCCGTCCAGAGCTCGCGGCTTCCGCGCCCACTCCCTCAACCAGAGCATTAAATGCCCTGACACGACGCGAGCGCCCGGTTCAGAGGCGAATCCCCACCACGCCGGTGCCCTGACACCGCATGGGAATCGTATCCCGGCGCTGTTCCACCGACTCGCCCCGTGCGGGAGCTGTGCGGCAAGGCCGGTGTCAAATCCGTGACACTGTGCCGCCCACTCTCGTACGATCCCCACGTCGCACCCCAAGAGATAGGACGGCGGAAACCGTCGAAAGAGGTACGGATGCCTACCCCGCGCTCGGGCAGGACGATCCCGTGACGTCAGGCCAGCGGGGCGTGTGTTCTCCGTCACCTCCACCCTGTGCGGCCATCCCCGCCGCTGTGCCGCCATCCCGGGCACTGCAGCACCATCCCTGGCACTGTGGGACCACAGGACGGCGGGACATCGCCACACCGGCCACTGTGCGACTTCCATCCCTCTGTCAGCATGACCCTCGAGCCGATGTACGGACGACGACCAAACGAGAAGCTCCTACACCGCTACCCTCGAAGCCGCTCCTGGATAGGCACAGGACTCGCCGCGACGCTCCGCCAGAAGCAAGATTCGCTAGGACGGTCACTCACTCCACAGTGTTGTACACCATACCGCCACATGTCACCTAGAACTGTGCGGCACGATTGTAAACCGCCTCCCCTTGGCCTATAAAAGGAGGAGGCGGTCCCCCGGCCGCGGGGGGACGATGGATAGCGCACACTTGCACATACTCCGCCTTCACCACGATATTGGCATCCTGCCTCAATCAAACCTCAGGGACCTGGAGGCACTACCTCCTCTCCCGCCACGCTTGTAGCTCCCCTCTGCAAGCACCACGGCGCAATGCAATACAGTACCTCGAGCACACCCCTGCTGGATGTACGGCGATTGAGAGATAAAACTCGTGTCACCCAGTTTCTTAGCACCGGCCATTGAGAGATAGATCTCGACGCTCGTACTAGTTAGTGTCGGGACTACTTTCTGCACTGAGAGTTGGCGCGCCAGGTAGGGGGGTAGCGCGCTGAAGATCAGCTTTCCACCAGCCATCTCGATGGTGATCCGCACTGAGTACAGGTCCCAGAGGTACTCCATGGGCAGCTCGGATCCCCTCCCAGCCGGATTCGAAATCCGGTTCGGGAGCCTGAACATCCGAGCCATGGGGAATGGCTACCTCGTGTGCATCAGCAACCGCACCGAGCTCCACCCGTGGCAGTCCACCGGGCCAGGGCCGGTTCCCGCCACGCCCGCGGCGACGCTCCGCGCCGCCCGCACGGGCGGACGGCTGCGGGCCCTTCGACACCTCGACACCGACGGTGTTCGGCCGGCCGCTCGCGCTAGGCGCGAATGGAACGACGTCGGACCACGCGCACCACGGCGCAACGTGATGCACCCATCGGCCGAGATGACGAAGGCGCCCACCGGGGGAGCGCGTGGCCCCCGAGCCGTGGTTCCCCCATGGGATGCGCAACGCCGCGACGCCTACGCTTCGTCCGCTAGCACCGACGTGGCGGCGTACGAGGACCTTCCCCGGCCACCAACTGCACGGCGGTCGGGGAACCTCATCACCGCCACCAACGACGAGTCGTACCACAACTCCGCCCGAACCGCCCCCCCCCCCCCCCCCCCGCAACCTCACACGGGTACGCGGAATGGGACTTCTCGGGCGTGCCGGACCCGGTGATGTTCTAGTGGTTCCTCGACGCCGCGGACTACCGGTTCGGCTGCTGCGAGCCACGACCCCGCGCGTGAATGCTTCATGCGCCGTCGGTGACTTGGTCGACAACACGAGTGTGGCGGGGGCCGGCGACGGGGAAGACCCACGAGAATCCGGGAATGAGCGCGCCCGAACCCGGGGCCAAGCGCCCCTCCCACCCCCGCCGGCGAGGGGCGCCGACATCAATGCCCAAGGCGGCTCAAGCGCGTGATCTCGAGGCTAAGCTCGCGAGAAGAGTACCGCGCGGTGCGGCCGCTTCGTGCCTCCATTGCCGGAGAAGCCTCCGCACGCGGAGAACGCGTGCGCGAGGCCGGGCAAGTAGGCACGGGAGCGCATCAACGCCGATTTCAACATCGACGACCCAAACACGCCCCCGCGCGAGAGTCAGAAGCTCATCGCAACCACGACGCTGCTCTGAGCCATGCCCGCGCCCTCGACGCCCGAGGCGTGAAACCTGCACCGCGAGGCACATGCGCTTATCGAGCAGGCAGTCGTGCAACAGGCGAAAGCTTGATGTCCCGCATACGCTAGCAAGGCGGTGCATGGGACGACGGCGGTGCGCAAGGCCCGGGGGGTGTCCGTTCACGCGGGGAGGCACGGTGGGGGCGGCCGGCCAACTAGGGCCGAACGCCGGTCAGGGAGCGGATCCTTGATACGCGCGGACAGGCTCGGGGACGGCGACGCCGGCAACGTCATCAACGCTCGCCGAATGGGCAACACGGAGGCGCGGGCGGTAGTAGGCTACCACCCCCGGTGGGGGCGGACGCTACGATAGCCGCGAGGATCGCTCGCCGACGCCGGAGCCCCTGGGGACCCGAGTGTTCAGCCGGGAGATCCGCACGACGAGCTTCCCTTAGCGCTTCAGCCAGCCCACCTCGATTGACAAGTACACGGGGGAGACGGACCCTCGTGTATGGCTCAACGACTACCGCCTAGCCTGTCAGCTGGGCGGCACTACCACCGTCGAAGTCATCATCCGCAATCTACCGCTACACCTTGCGGACTCAGCTCGGACGTGGCTCGAGCACTTGCCGCCCGGCCGGATCCACAACCGGGTCAACTTTGGTTCGCACGTTTGTGGGGGACTTCTAGGGCACGTACGTGCACCCCGGGAACTCTCGGGACTCGCGGGTGTGCACCCGAAACATGGCGAGTCACTCCGGACTTCATACGGCGCTTCTCCATGCGTTGTACCGAGCTCCCGAGCGTAGCTCAGTCCGAGATCGTGCATGTGTTCCTTGAGGGTACGACCTGCCGGGACCTCGTGCGCGAGCTTGGGCGAAGCCCGCCGGTCGATCCAACTAGTTATTCGACATCGCCACCGGTTTCGCTTTCGGCGAGGAGGCGGTGGGAGCCATCTTCAACGGTAGGAAGGGCAAGCGTGTGGACGATGCGCCCGCGGAGGGCGGCAAGTCCAAGGAGCCCCGGGCGGAAGCACAAGCGGGGCAAGAAGCCCCGCGGGGAAGCCCGTGCACGGGGGACGCGACGACGACGGGGATGAGGCCCTCGTAGTCGACCGGCCCGAAAGGGCTCTCGAGCGGCCCCTCGAGGACCGGCGTGTTTGATGACATGCCGAAGAAGTCATGCCCATACCATAAGACTCGGTCAACCACACCCTCGAGCAAGTGCGACATGCTCAAGAAATACTACGGCCGCGTCGCCGCGAAGGATGGCGAGGCTAAGAAGGACGATGGTGAAGGGGACGCCGGCGGCTTCCTCATATTCGGGGGACCGGCCGTGGACATGTCCAACAACCGGCACAAGCGGGAGCGGCATGAGGTCCTCGGCCGCGGAGAAAGCTCCCCCCTCCTTCCTCGGCGGTCGGGGGACGCCATCACCTTCGGTCATGAGGATCACCCGAACCGCATCCCCAACCCGGAGCCGGTACCCACTAGTTGTCGACCCGGTCATCGCAACTCGCGGTTCTCCAAGGTGCCGATGGACAAAGGCAGCAGCCTCAACATCCTCTATGCGCACACCCTGTACCGATGGGGATTGGGTTGGACCAGTGGCCGCCCGGCACGACGCCGTTCCATGGCGTCGCGCCGGCAAGCGCATCCGGCCCCCTCGGGCGGATCGACCTGCCAGTTTGGTTCGGCACGCCGGACAATTTCCGCAAGGAAACCCTCGGCTTTGAGGTGGTAGGGTTCGGGGGGCGCGTACCACACCATTCTTGGGCGTCCGTGTTACGCCAAGTTCATGCCGATCCCAAACTACACCTACCTCAAGATGAAGATGCCGGGACCAAAAGGCGTCATCACCGTGGGATCATCGATCGAGCATGCGTTCGACCGCGATGTCGAGTGTGTAGAACACGCCGAGGCGTTGGCACCGGACGAAGCGCTCGTCGCGAACCCGGAGAAATTGGTCAACGAGGACCTCGACTCCCCGCGCCAAGCATGCATGTAGCTTCGAGGCGCCGAGCGGACCAAGGAGGTGCCCCTCGACTCGCTGCCCCCGAGGGCAAGGCGTTGAGGGTCGGTTCCACCCTCGACCCGAAATAGGGTGGTGCTCGTCGACTTCCTCCGCGCCAACGCCGACATCTTCGCGCGGAGCCCCTCGGATATGCTCGGCATCCCAAGGGAGGTCACCAAGCACTCCCTTGAGATCCTACCGCACTCCCGAGCCATGCGGCAACGGCCGCGGCACTTCGATGAGGAGCGGCACCGAGCGATCGGAGTGGAGCTACGGAAGCTCCTCGAGGCCGGATTCATCAACGAAGTCTTTCACCCTACGTGGCTACCTAATCTTGTACTAGTTAAGAAAAAGAATGGTAAGTGGAGGATGTGTGTAGATTACACCAGTTTGAATAAAGCATTTCCGAAAGTTCTTTTTCCTTTGCCACGAATTGATCAGATTGTCGACTCAACTGCGGGGTGTGAGCTTTTATGTTTCCTTGATGCCTATTCCGGGTACCACCAAATAAAGATGAAGGAGTCCGACCAACTCGCGACCTCCTTCATCACGCCGTTTGGGATGATCTGCTACATAACGATGTTGTTTGGCCTCCGAAACGCGGGTGCTACGTACCAACGGTGTATGCAGCATGTTTTCGGAGACCACATCGGGCAGACTGTTGAGGCATACGTAGACGACATAGTCGTGAAGACCAGGAAGGCAAATGACCTGGTTAATGACATGCACGTCGCATTCGATTGCACGCGGGACAACGGGGTGAAACCGAACCCCAAAAAATGCGTCTTCGGGGGTGCCGCGCGGCATGTTGTTAAGGTGTATCGTTTCCCAGTGGGGCATCGAGCCCAACCCCAAAAAGGTCGCAGCCCTCGACCGGAGGGGCCCGATTCGAGGCCTCAAAGGGGTCCAGAAGGTGTTGGGGTGCCATGCCTCCTTGAGCCATTTCATTTCGTGGCTCGGCGAAAAGGGCTTGCCCCTCTACCGGCTCCTGAAGAAGCACAAGCGCTTCTCCTAGACCGTCAAGGCCCGGGGAGACGCCGGACAAACTCAAGGCGATGCTCACCCGCATGCCAATCCTAACACCGCCCCGCAGTGGTGAGCCTTTGTACCTCTACGTCGCCGCGACCACCCAGGTGGTCGGCACGGTCATCGTAGTGGAGCATACGGAGGAAGGACACACCCTACCAGTCCAAAGGCCGGTGTACTACATCGACGAGGTGTTGTCCGAGACTAAGGCACGATACACGCAGTGGTGCTCACGTGGCGCAAGATGTGGCACTACTTCGAGGCCCACCCGGTCACGGTGGTCTCTTCATTCCCATTGGGGGAGATCATCCGTAACCCGGAAGTAGTGGGTAGGATCGCCAAATGGTCCGTGAAGCTCATGGGTGAGACGCTCGTCTACACGCCGTGCATGGCAATCAAATCCCGGATCCTCGTGGATTCGTGGCCGAATGGACAGATACGCAAGCGCCGCCGCTGCGCATTCGGGCCGAGTGCCGGACCCTCTAATTCAACGGGTTAGTAATGAATACGGGGGCGGGCGCGAGCCTGCTCTTCATCTCACCCCTCGGGGAGCATATGAGGTACGTGATACGCCTCCATTTCCTTGCATCCTACAACATGGCAAAGTACGAGGCCCTTCTCTCGTGGTCTCCGAATTACCATCGAGACGAGCATCAAACGCCTCAACGTCGGGGGGAGACTCGTAGCTCGTGATTGACCAAGTCATGAAGAATGCGAGTTTCCACGATGACATGATCGAGGACAAGTACTACGGCATCGAGGTCAATCACGTCCCCCGCGGGTACAACGAGTAGGCGGACGAACTCGCCAAGATTGCGTCGGGGCGAATCCCGCTCCCTCGAACGTTTTTGCGTGAGACGTCGCGAAACCTTCCGTCAACCTCGGACCATCGCCCTCAAGCCAAGAGGAACCCTCGGGGGCTCCTTCGAACCCAGCGGGTGCGGAGCCCATGGACGAGGACCCCCTCGAACGAGGCATTTGTGCTCTCCCTGCTCGAGGGCTACGGTGCAGACGAGGCTGAGGCCATGGAGACAGAGCCAGCCCCCCGCGCGGACGATTGGCGGGCCAAATACCTCACTTGGATGGATTAAGTGGAACTTCCCCCGGATCTGTCCGAGGCCAGGCGCATCGCCAGGATGGCCAAGTCGTTCACCGTCGTTGACAGCGAGCTGTACAAGCGTGTCGCATCCGGCATCCTGCAATGGTGCATCACCATCCCCTAAGGTCACGAGCTCAATCGAGACATCCACGTGGGTGTGTGTGGCCACCACGCGGCGCCGCGTACCCTCGTGGGTAACGCGTTCCGCCGGGGCTTTTACCGGCCCATTGCGGTCACCGACGCCAATGAGGTCTTACGCACCGCGAGGGCCGCCGTTCTATGCCCATAAGATTAATTTCCTAGCTCACGCTCTTCAAATGATTCCCGTCACATGGACTTTCACCGTGTGGGGGCTGGACATTGTTGGGCCCTTGCGAAAGGCGCCGGGGGCTACACTCACCGCTGGTCACCCCGGATAAGTTCTCTAAATGGATTGAGTCGCACCCAATCACAAACCTCGGGGCGGAGCAAGCCGTGTCGTTCTTCACCGACATCATCCACCGGTTCGGGGTACCAAATTCAATCATCACCAACAATGGCTCCCAATTTACCGGCGAGGAAATTCTTGGAGTTTTGTGACAAACACCACATCCGCGTGGGCCGGGGCGGCGGTTGCACATCCACGGACCAACGGTCGGGTGGAGCGTGCCAACGGCATGGTCGTACAAGGTCTTATGCCTAGGATATTCGACGGACCGAACACGTACGGTCGAAAATGTCTCCGAAGCCGCCGTTGGCCGTTTGGAGCCTCGGGACTACCCCGAGCAGGGCCACGGGATTCACCCCGTTCTTCCTGGTCTACGGCGTGGAGGCCGTCCTCCCCACAGACCTAGAGTACGGGTCGCCCAGAATCAAGTGCTATGATGAAGGCGCCAACCAGCGGCCCGCGAGGACTCACTGGATCAGCTAGATGAAGCCCGTACCATGGCCCTGATGCATTCGGCAATATACCAGCAGGCGTTGAGGTGGTACCAAGCCCAGAAAATATGGCGCCGAGACTTCGATCAGGGGGACCTAGTCCTAAGACTATGCCAAGACAATCGAGGCCGCGACAAGCTATTGCCCCCATGGGAGGGACCCTACGTCGTCGTCAAAGTGCTCAAGCCCGACACCTACAAGCTGGCGAACGAGGACAGCTAGGAACTCACCAACGCTTGGAACATCCAACAGCTACGTCACTTCTACCCTTAGAAAGGATTTCCAAGTTGTACAAATGTAAATTTCATCGTTTAATAAAGTCAAAGGGTGACTCGGCTTTCCCCCGAAAACCAAGTCCCTCTCGGGGGCAACTACAAATGACATTCCTCCCCGGGTACCCATGCAAGGAAGGATGAAGACATACTCCTACTAGAATTCCCCTGTAATCCTACTAGGAATCGTTCGTGTAATCCTACTAGGACTCCTGCCTTGTAACCGACTAGGAACCCGCCCCTGGACTATATAAAGGAGGGCCGGGTACCTAGTCGGGCACCGATCTCAACCAACACCAAGCGCAGGGCGCCATACTTGATCCCCCCAATAGGACGTAGGGTTCACCACCTTGGCAGCCCGAACCTGTATAAATCTTGTGTCCCGTGTCCTTGCACATACCTTCGAGTTCTCGGTCTCCCGATCACGATCCTCTCCGCATAATCTACTACCTCGGGTAACCCTTGGGTAGGTTTGCCGGGTTAAAACACCGACACCGGCGCGCCGGGTAGGGGTAATTATCACCACCGGGGAGAATTTGAAGAACCCTCGTCAACAAGATCAATCTACTAGTCGACTCGCCGAGATCCATTGAAGCAAGTCGCCTTGCCCCTGTCAAAGCGGAATCAATTTTCCTACACCGCGCGTCCGGTTGCTTCGACACGTCGCGCGGCTCGTCATCGACTTCTTCTACTACGCCGCGCGTTTTGGTGCCTCGGCACGTCGCGCGGCTCGTCGTCGACTACTTCGACTACGCCGCGCGTCCGTGTGCCTCGGCATGTCGCACGGCTCGTCGCGCCGCTCGTTGTCGACTACTCCGCCTCGCGCGAGCTCGTCGTCGACTACTTCGCCTACGCCGCGTGTGCGGGTGCCTCGGCACGTCGCGCGGCTCGTCACGCCGCTCGTCGTCGACTACTTTGCCTACGTCGCGTGTCCGGGTGCCTCGGCACGTCGTGCGGCTCGTCACGCGGCTCGTCGTCGACTACTTCACCTACACCGCGTGTCCGGTTGCTTCGGCACATCGCGCGACTTGTCCCGTGACTCATCGTCGACTACTTCGCCTCGTGCGGAGCTCGTCGTCGACTACTTCGCTTACGCCGCGTGTCCGGGTGCCTCGGCACGTCGCACGGCTCATCACACGGCCCGTCGTCGACTACCGCACCTATGCCGCACGTCCGGGTGCCTCGGCTTGTCACGCGGCTCGTCACGTGACTCGTCGCACCGCTCGTTGCCGACTACTTCGCCTACGCCGCGCGTCCGGATGCCTCGGCTCATCACACGACTTGTCACGCGCTCGTCGTCGACTACTTCGGCTACGCCGCACGTCCAGGTGCCTCGGCATGTCGCGCGGCTCGTCACGCGGTTCGCCGCGCGCGCTCGTCGTCGACTACTTCGCCTACGCCGCGTGTCCGGGTGCCTCGGCACGTCGCGCGGCTCGTCACCGGCTCGTCGTCGACTACGTCATCTACGCCGCACGTCCATTTGCTTCGGCACGTCATGCGGCTTGTCACATGACTCATCGTCGACTACTCCACCTCGCGCGGACTCGTCGTCAACTACTTCGCCTACACCGCGCGTCCGGGTGCCTCGGCACGTCGCACGGCTCGTCACCCGGCTCGTCGTTGACTACTTCACCTACGCCGCACGTCCGGCCGCCGGCACGATGCACGGCTTGTTGCGTGACTCATCGTCGACTACTTCGCCTCGCACGGGCTCGTCGTGGACTACTTCGCCTACGCCGTGCATCCGGGTGCCTCGGCACGTTGCGCGGCTCGTCACGCGGCTCGTCGTCGACTACTTCTCCCACGCTGCGTGTCCGGGTGCCTTGGCACGTCACGCGGCTCGTCGTCGACTACTTCGACTATGCCGCGCGTCTAGGTGCCTCGGCGTGTCGCGCGGCTCGTCACGCGGCTCGTCGCATCGCTCGTCGTCGACTAGTCCGCCTCGCGCGAGCTCGTCGTTGACTACTTCGCCTACGCCGTGCGTCCGGGTGCCTCGGCATGTCGCGTGGCTCATCTCGCCGCTCGTTGTCGACTACTTCGCCTCCGCGCGCGCGTCCCGGTGCATCGGCACGTCGCGCGGCTCGTCACGCGGCTCGTCGTCGACTACTTCGACTACGCCACGCGTTCGGGTGCCTCGGCGCGTCGCGCGACTCGTCACGTGGCTCGTCACACCGCTCGTTGCCGACTACTTCACCTACGCCGCGCGTCCGGTACCTCGGCACATCGCACGGTTCGTGCGGCTCGTCGTCGACTACTTCTCCTACGTCGCGCGTTCGGGTGCCTCGGCACATCGCGCGGCTCGTCACGTGGCTCGTCGTCGACTACTTAGACTACGTCGCGTGTCCGGGTGCCTCGGCACGTCGCGCGGCTCGTCTTGACGCTCGTCGCGCCGTCCGTGCACCGCGACTTCGTCTTGCGGCCACACCGGCTCTACTTCAACCACGTCGTGCATCGCGACTACTTGTCTCGCGGCAACGGTGGCTCTACTCCCGTACGCCACACGCCGCGGCGACGTCGTCTTCGGTCGCATCGCGTCGACCATTCATCTCGACTAGTTTTCCAAACTAGTCGGGAACGACGATCACACCCCCATCAACTAGTCGGAATCAACTCTGACTAGTCAACTTCAGCAACAACCGTCGCGGCTCCATCGCCGACCGCCATGGCTTCATCAACAGTCTGCCCAGGCAGCAACAGCTAAGTCATTTATTTAAATGATTACTATTTTCTTTTCTTGGCTTATTCTCCTCATCATGTAGGACTACTTGTCGACTACTCATTTGTGTACGCTTCTCGGCGGGTTTTCATGGGAGCTACACTCAGCTGACTACTCTTGGGGTATATCAATCAAGTCACCACGAGCCTACTTCATCAACTCGGGGCTATCCCAAGGAGGCAGCTTCTAAAGTCCGCTAAGCGCGGCAATCCAAAGTCGACTTCTAAATTCGCATTCTAAAGTCCGCTTCGTGCGGCAACTTAAAGTCCACTCCGGTCGCATCTTCGCCTGCTTCGGTGGCATACTACGTGTGTAAGCTTCGATGGAACCTAGCTGTAAGTGGCCCTCGGGTCATGGCGACGATAGAACCTAGCTGCACGTCGTCTTCATGCTCTGTACCATGGTTCCAAGTACCCTAAGTACTCGCGCTCCGTACCTTGGGTCTGAAATCCATGGCCCAGGTACACAAGTCGACTCCGGTCGCACCTTCAAGTCCACTACGGTGGGAACCGTACCTTGGGTCTGAAATCCATGGCCTAGGTACACAAGTCGACTTCGGTCGCACCTTCTAGCTCGCTTTGGCAGCAATCATACATTGGGTCTGAAATCCATGGCTCAAGTACTTAAGCCCACTCCGGTGGCACAAGTCGACGCTAACAGTCGCACCCAAGCCCACTCCGGTGGCACAAGCCGACTTCCGTCGCAATCTTAATCCCGCTCCGGCGGCACAACTACTCATTTTCTCTGATTTTTCATTCGCTTTTGCTTTCCGGAAAGTGCTTTTCGTTTTTTGCATCTTAAGTCCACACTGCGTGGCACAAAGTCGACTACTATAGTCGCATCTAAAGTCCGCTCCCCGCGGCAATATAAAGTCGACTTCTTCAGTCCCATTCCAAAGTCCGCTTCGCCCGGCAACTAAAGCCGACTTCGGTTTTCAAGTCGCATCTCAAAGTCTGCTTCACGCGGAAACTAAAGTCGACTTCGGTTTTCAAGCCGCATCTCAAAGTCTGCTTCACGCAGCAACTAAAGTTGACTTCGGTTTTCAAATCACATCTCAAAGTCCGCTCCACGCGACACAAAGTCGACTTCGATTTCTAAGTCGCATTCTAAAAGTCCGTTCTACCGGCATCTAAAGTCGACTTCTGTTGCATCTAAAGTCCGCTCTAACGGCACGACTACTTCTCAAGCTCCATGGCTCGACGCTAAACTACTACTCAGAATCTCTCCGGCTCGGGGGCTGCATTCAAATTATTACTCGAGGATAACTTCAGCAGGCTTCGCTCGCTCTCAAACTTGGGGGCTCTGCAACAACAACTACTCGACGTGGCTCATACGACTCTCTTATCTCGAGGGCTACACGCTGCAAGAGTACTTGGACGAGGCTTTCGTGAACACTGAAGACCCTTGGATTGATTACCTAATCATTTCAAGGCTCGGGGGCTGCTATGCTACACCCATCATTCAATTTTTCAAGACGGAAGATTCAGAATCAAGATTGACCCTCAGCTAGAGTCTACAACTCAACCTACGGCTCGGGGGCTACTCCATATGGAGTGCGATTTTGCAACCACACTTCCATATAAATCTCGACTTCAAGATCGATGAGCCGGACCACCTTCCGGCCTCGCGGCGGTTCAAGTACCGTTGAAGACTTCTCCAAGCGTACTCGAGGATGCTCAAGAACTACTCGAAGAGGCTTCAAGACTACTCGAACTACTACTCTCAACTACAATGTGCTCGGGGGCTTGTCGGGCATACTCCCCGGTACCCATGCAAGGAAGGATGAAGACGGACTCCTACAAGAATTCCCCTGTAATCCTACTAGGACTCGTTCCGTGTAATCCTACTAGGACTCCTGCCTTGTAACTGACTAGGAACCCGCCCCCTGGACTATATAAAGGAGGGCCGGGTACCTAACCGGGCACCTGATCTCAACCAACACCAAGCGCAAGGCGACATACTTGATCCCCCAAACAGGACGTAGGGTTCCCACCTTGGCAGCCCGAACCTGTATAAATCTTGTGTCCCGTGTTCTTGCACATACCTTCGAGTTCTCGGTCTCCCGATCACGATCCTCACCGCACAATCTACTACCTCGGGTACCCCCTGGGTAGGTTTGCCGGGTTAAAACACCGACACCCCCCAAAAAATGGTCCCATTTTTCACAAAAAACCGCGCTTCAAATACGCTAAGTACGACTCGACCTGAGCCTCGGGCGAATTCATGCGGGCGCGAGCGGGCAAAGGGGAAAGATGTGCAACTCAGAGATAGCCTACGCCTCCGGAAGGATACGACCCTCCTCCCTTGCCTCTTAACCTGCAAGCTACTCGTGGAATCAAACCCTCCCAACTCGAATTCGTCCAAACGAAGGAAATAGAGACGGAATAGCGTAATAGGTGAAACGGAAATGAACACTTAAAACATACAAACATCCAAACGTTTTAAGCAAATTAAGTTCATTACAAAAGCCTCACGGCTCAAGCTCTCACAAAAGTTTCAAAGGGCTCGAATGCCCAACTACTTTCAGGCCTCAGGACCGCCAGCCGGGGGAGGGGGGCACCTGGGAACAAGACCTACATGAAGTCCTCTGCGAGGACGTTGGCGGCAGGAGCGGCAAGCGTGTCCATGTGGTTCATCTCCACCTCGTCGTCGATGCCGACGGGGACAACGTAGCTAGTAGAGATCGCCCCGAGGTTGACCCGGTAGTGCGATACCACCATGCCAAGGGCTTTCTGGACCCCCAGGTGGAGTGCGTGGCGCATGCGCTGAGTGAAGTGCCTGTCCAGCGTGCGGAGACGACTCGCCACGGAACTCCCGGCCTGCGCCTTGCCTTCCTCAATACCCTGACACGCCTCTAGGGCTGTGGCCTGCAGCTCTTCCAGCTTCTGCTGAAAAGAGTTGTAGGCCGTCCGGATGGCCTCGCGCTTGGGTCATCGAGGTCCCGAGAGCCGTCCTTAGGCACCGAAAACAAGACGCAGACCAAGTTGGGAGCAGATCCCAAAAGAATCAAGCCAACAAGTGAAAGGCAGGGAAGACGACTCACCTTCAACCTGCTTCTTCTCTGACTCGAGGGATGCACACACGGTAGCCGCTGCCTGCTGCAGCTCGAAGATGACGGCGTCTTTTTCCTCACCGGCCTAACACAACTCTTCATAAGATACGCCCTCTTGGACCAGCTTGCCCGAGAGCAGCGTGATCTCCAGGTCCCGGAGCTTGAGGGTGGCCTGCGCCTCCTCCAGTGCGGCGCGCTCCCGCTGAAGTTGGCCCTGTGCCTCCTCTCGGGCCAGATGCTCGTGCTCGAGGGTGGCCCGAGCCTCCTCGAGGGTGGACCGCTCCTGCTGGAGCTGAGTCTTCGCCTCGCCGGAGCGCGCTTTGCTCTGCCGGAGTCGCTCCTCCGTCGTGGCAAGCGAAGCGACCTTGCTCACCAGGTTGGTTCTCGGCCGCTCGGTCTCCTTGGCCCTCTCCTCGGGTTGGACTGCCAAGACCGCGCCCGCTCGAGGGTGGCGTGGTCCCGCTGCCGAGCCCGCATCGAGGCGAGCGCCGTCTCCTTCTCGCCCGTCGCGTGCGGGCCGTGGCCGGGGGCCTCGCGCGCCTTCTCGTAGTGCCTCGTCCCGCTCCGGGAGCGCGGCCTTCACCAGGTCCACCGTGGAGCCGCCTTCGGCCGTCCGAACGCCCCTCGGTCCAGGAGCTCATCCCACATGGCGCACGGCCGGTACCTCCCACCACCCATTGTCGGTCCGCAAGGCCTCCATGAGGGCGTCGAGGGCATCGTACCGGTCTCGGTACCGGTTGAGCTTGGTGCTCAACCGATCAAGGCGGTTGCATCTCTCCCGAGCTCGGCCCTCCAGCTCCTGTCACCAGCAGATAAGACGCGGGGGAAAGCGAAGTCAGAAAATGAACAAACACAAAAGGAATAAGGTAGCAATCCTCGAACACAACGAAAAATACGCACCTGGAAAATCCGCCACGAGGGACCCCCGTGAACCTGCAGCGCCTCGTTTAGTGCATCGTTGGTCGAGGCGTCGTGGTCTCGAAACTCCTGCCACAGTGTCTGTTCGGTCTGGGCTTCGTGGAAGTGGGTCGGCGGCGCGCGGTGCGGCCTAGCCCCCGCTCCGGATGCGCGATGGTGACATCGGGGGTGGGCGGGACGGCGCGTGATGACGAGGCCTCGGCGTTGTGCGCCGGGCGTTGCGACATCACGCGGTCGTCCTCCCACATCGGCAACACCCCCGGTGCGTGTTCGGGGCGATGCGGGCTGGTTTACCCATTGGCCCCACCCGAGGGGCGGGGCATCGTCGTCGGCGACGCCCGTCACCGCTTGGTCACCCACGGTGGGGACAAGTGCGGGCGATGCCGACGCCACCGCGGCCGCCACCGTCGCGGCCACCGCCGCCGCCATCTCTCCCGAGCCGTGGCCCCGTGGCCAAAGTCGTGTCGCGGGGCGGCTCACCCGTCGCCGCCGTGCTTGCCGCCGCATGTGGCGCCCTCAGCGAACACCGCCTCATCGTCACGGGCACTCCCGACCTGAGCGCCTTGGAGGACGTGAGGGCAGGGATGACCGACGTCACCCTGAGAACGAAAAAACACAAGGATAAGCACCAGCCCCTCGAAACCCGGGCGCACGTGGGAAGTGTCGCTCACCCGAAGTTGGAGAAGCCCCACTTCCTCTTCCTCGAGGGTTCGGGGGGCACCGCCGCCGCGCCCGGCCGGCGCCGCCGTGGTGCTTGCCGGTGCCTCCGCGGCACTCGTGGGCTCCTCCACCGATAACCCCACGGCAGGCGCCTCCACGGCCGCCGCGGGCGCCTCCTCCGCGCCCGCCTCCGCGGCCCGTGGTAACGGGGGGGGGATTCCACCTCTCGGGGGGGGGGGGGGGGTCCACCCCCCCGTCGCTCTCTTCCTCCTCCTCTTCCGATCACAACCCCCGTTGGCATCCCCGGAGGGGAGAGTCCCTTCGCCGCCGCGCGGCCGTACTCCCTCACCGCATCGCTCCCGCACTCCCCGCCGCCGAAGCCTTCTCTCCTTCGCCCGCGCCGCCCGCTCCTTTTCCCGCCACCGTGCGGCGCGGGCAACCGACCGGGCCCGGGCGTTAGCGGGTCCGACCGCACGACTTGCACGGTCATTCTTTGCGTCGAAAGCCGTCGGTGCCCACATCGACATGACGCGAAAACTTGAAACGGGGGAGGAGACCACTTACCGCCGGGGCATCGGGGAGCATCACGAATGAAAAGAGGTCATCGTGGTTGTGCGGCACCGACTTGAGGCCGACTATGCGCCTCGCCCTCGTGGCCGCGTACTCCGGAGCAGGCGGTCCCGCAGCAACCGCGAGTGCGCCAACAACATGGGGTTTGCCGTGTCGCTCATCTCGAAGATGCGGAGCTCCCTCTCCATGAGGTGGATGATCCGCCGGGGGTGGAGGTTGGAGAGGATCGAGGCCGCTCCCAGTCCGGCATCCGCCAAGCTCCGCAGCCGTGTTGGTGAGCGCACTCGCGACGCCAACGAAGTAGGCCGCCCGCGAAATTGCATTGGGGGCGAGTGGAGCTCCACCCCGTAGTGGTAGCATAGACCCCGCATGAAGCGGCTCGCCGGCACGGTGAAGCCGCGCTCGTGCGAGTGGATGAAGCCGACGGGGTACCCGTACGGCGGGTTCGGCTCCCGGTCCAACGCCGGCGGGACGATCCACACCGGGGGGTGCCCCTTCCACGTTCGGCGCCATCGGTCCACCATTCACTAGCTCGTTCGCAGCAAATGGCATCATCGTCGACCGAGTCCAGGGCGGAGGCTCCGGCACTATGATGGACCGGGGCGGAGCCATTGCGGTGAAAGCCGGAAGGCAAGGGAAGCGGTGGCGCGAGGACGAAACGAGCAGGACGAAGCCAAGGAAGCACGCAGCCGGCAAGGAAAGGCAAGAAACAAGGGAGGCGGATGCTAAGTGGCGAGGTAAGGGATTCATCCCTCCCTCTCTTGCAATTTATAGATCTAAGGGAGCCGCGCTCCCGAGAACCACGCGCACCGCGCGCATTAACCGCAGGCGACATCGTTTGCCATTGACAGACGAGCCCCACCGTGCCGAAGCGGCCGGATGTGCGCGCACGCGTGATCATTACGGCACAAAGCAACCGAAGGACCGCGACGCCCCATCCCCCCCCACGACGTCCACTACGCTCGCGGCCGCGCCGACCGAAAAGGCGCGCACGACCACCGCCATGATCGCGGCCATTAAATGGCCCGGTTCCTCATCGAGTAAGGGTAACCCCCCGCGCGGACCAAGCCAAGTGCTCGAAAAAATAAGACCCTCGAAGGGTGCGGTTACTAACCGGTGGTCTTAAGTCCCTTCGTCGAGAGTGGGCGCCACGGGTGCCCTCGCATCCGAGGATTGGCTCGGCGGCTCGAGGGTTGGCTCGGCCACGACCCAACGCGTCCCGTAGATGTGACCAAGACGGGGGCGCCTAGCCATCACCCCTCAACGGCCATACCGATTAGGGGTTCGAAGCCCGACCCTCGAAAGGTTCGAATAGGCGCCCTAGATCACCGTAGTTGGGGACGACCGGTGGCGCGCGCATTTGAGCCAATCCTCGAGCCCACCGGCTCGAGGGCGCCCCACATGTCGTGTTCAAGATCCAACGAGGCCGCCTAGTCGAGGGATCCCATCGAGGGAGAGCTTCCGCACCCTCGGTCCCCGGCCGAACGGGACCGAGCCCCCGCCAAGCACACCCGCGTAAGCGCTTTCATGGATGTGTCTCCGGACCATGAGCCGACCCTTATCGAACGGGGCACGGATGTCCACTTGAATCACCCGACAACGGCTCAACGAGGAACCCATGATTCACTACCCGCACAATGGGAGTCGTGGGCACCTCACCCCTCTCGTCCCGCGGAAGGGCGGCAAAGGGGCGTACGGACAAGACGGAGAGCTCGCCCCGATCGCCTTAAGAGGGCCCGTGTTCGGGGGCTCGACACACGGCTACACTTCCCGGCATGCACCGAACGCGGACGGGTGTCAATACGTGCTCATACCACCGCCGAGGCCGGTTGAAACACCGCCGATTCCGGCCGAAACTAACACCTCGCACACCGACGACACCGTGAAAAAACCTTGCAGGAGCACTCACGCTCCCCGCAAGACTTCGGGGGGCTACACCCGCGGGTGCGCTAGCGCGCCCCCACGGAAAAGCATAGTAGCCGGGAAGGATGAACGTCCCATCAGTAAATGTCGGCCTGCGGGTTCCGTTGACGCGAAAAGTGCACTCAACGCCAAACACACAAAGAAGCCGAACAAAGGCGGCTTCACACGCGCAAAGAGCAAAAGACGTGCCCGTCAATTTTTCCCTGAAAATTAATAAAAGACAAAGCAGTTAGATACCAAAGCTTGGAACTTGCCGGGTGGTACCAGAAAGTTCCATATTTACGGCTAAGAAGCCAAATGGGGTGACACATAGCTATAGAAAGCTATCTGCAAATGAGCTACAACCATTCGGGAACTCGCAAAGGGGAAAAAGTAATACTGCCGAATGGATGACGTAAGCATGACAGCGATCGGTCTTTGTTTGAACAAGGATGCACATGCACGAGGCCATGACCGATCCCCATGAAGATTAGCATTAAATAAATGAATAAAGTAAAGCACGGACATGATCATGTATTAAACAAGCATGCATAGATCCAAAGCACTAGTCTACCGCATGTCTAGTTACTTTAAAACCCGTCGGGTACGATATCAAACAAATCTATCCACCGCATGATACAATTTGCATGAAAAACCGTACCACTTTCCACAAATAGATCTATCCACCGCATGATACAATCTAAATATGGAAAGCTAAAAGCATACATCATTTAAAGCATGAATAACGCACGTGTTCTACTCGTGAAGAAACATAACCGAATACGGCCGAATGTACCGATTCGGGGTCCATGAAGAAGGAACAAACATTACCACATGAATAAATCTATCGATTGATTTGGAAATCTAATCCACCGGATGACTAGCTCCAAAGCAACCCAAAAACCCGCATCTACCGCATGATACCCGCTCTTTCAAGATTTATACAAACATTAGCAAGCTTGAACCCACAACACGTAACAACCTAGATCGATTCGGTTTCGGCTATCGGAAAGCACAAGATCCATGCGTTAAAATATGAAATCTACTCGAACAAGGATCATAAAAGATGTAGAGCCGATCCAAACCCATCTAGATTGGGCAAAGGTGTGTTTCATGAATTAAAACGTAAAGTAAAACTCACGATAACACGGGGTAACTTAATGAATCTATTGGATCTTGCCAAAATCCAATAGAGCCGATAACTAGCTTCAAGCTAGATCTTAGCCTACCGCATGACTCATGATCTAACAGAAACCTTCTTGAACCAAGCTTGAATCTACCGCATGACACGAAGCATGGTAACAAGACTACTTGCATCGATCTAAATCCACCGCATGATACTAGACATGATACAAGGTTGTCGGTACTCACGGAGGTCGACGGATCGATGAACCCTCTCGAAGAACTCGACGACACGACAAAGGACTCTAGGGTTTGGCGTAAGGCCGGTATTGAAGAATGATTGTGTTTGTTACATACATTCGGGGGTCATATTTATACCCTGTCGAGTACAACTTCAAATGGATTCGTTGCCTAACTTATCTCTAAGCTCGATCGCCTATCCATCCATTCGTCTTCCCCGATTGAGCCACGTCACCGTCCAATCCCGCAAAATCGGCTCTCTCGTTCCTTTGTCGAACCGGAGCGGATAGCCGACCGCATCTCTTTGCCGAATATCTCCGAAAATATCCTTCCTTCCACCGGACGGACTCTTTATCGAACCGGACCCACAAGTCGACTCCTTACCAAATTTTGGTGTTAACACATGCCCCTTCAATTGTGGGATAAAAGTAATTTTGTTCCACAATTGACTCCACCACGAATACTTCAAATCAAATCGTCAACACCGTTCTTCGCAATCCGCCGGAATCTTCATCCGCATCCAACCCTAGATCCCCTCGTTCCGAGCTCAAACCTCCAATGGCAGCTCATAACCAAGATGCTCAGGTAAATTCATCCCCCGTAAGCCTCGTTCGGCATTTAGGTTTTCAATTTTACCTGAGATTTCCTTTTCCGCTTTTCTTCCAGGAGCCCTCTACTGAGCTTTTGATTCGTACCGAGGCCAATTCGAGGTCTTATTATCTTGGTCCTGTGGGGAACTCTGACCCTCGAGATTTCATCGCAGCTGAATCTCAGAGAATCCCCTTCAAAGCAGCTCTGTCTCCACCGCCTCAGTGGCAAGACGCTTTCAAGAACTGGCCTTTACCTCCAATTGCAGGCTGGAAAACTTGGTATCGGAGGATTCTGCGGACAAGAGTGGATTGACCAACCTGGATACCCTCCGTATCGCCCAGTGCTTGGAGTTATCCGTGGCTGAGACCCCCAAGAACGAAGACCTCCTGATAGCAGCCTGTCACTTCTGGTCAAACGGCGTCAACGCCTTCCTTTTTGGCCATGGCCCAATGTCTCCAACATTGGCCGATGTATATATGATCACCGGCCTTGACATTACAGGGTCTGTTCAGCCTTGGAACTTCAAAAATTCCTCACGGCAAACAGGGGTGAAGCCAGGGAACGGATACAAGAATTACATCTTGAAACACATGAAAGACAATCCCCTTGGTGGTGTTGAATACAGGGCATTTCTGAATATGTGGCTGTGCAGATTTGTCTTCTGTGGTAAAGCCAACGAGCCTACCCTGAACCACATCGCAATGGCGTCTCATTTGGCCAGTGGCAACCGCCTCCCCTTGGGAAAATTCTTCTTAGGCAGCGTATACCATATGCTTCACCAAACTGTCACCCAGATGTATACCAGCCAAAGGATAGCATGTGTCAACGGCCCTTGGTGGTTTGTTCAAATGTGGCTGCAGCTCCACATGCATCAGATCATTGGTGTCGATTTGAACTCCAGGTTCTTCCCCTTATTCAATCACCCCGAAGGAGAGCCTCAAGCTACCGAGGATGCCGAATTATGGAGAAGCGGCTTCAATCGTTCTTGTTCAGCAGACATCGGCCCGGCCTTTTCGAGCTATTCTTTAAAGGTTTCCCAAATCCTCTCCGGCTTCCTTATCCGGACAATGACACCTTGACTTTCCCCGTTGAATTTTCCTTTGAGCCCGGCCGTCAAGATGGGAGATTCTTAGAGATTCTTAACATCATAATCCGCCCATGCATACTGCCGGCTGAGTTCAATGGAGGAAGGCTGAATGCTAGCACTTATGAATATTATCAGCCCAATGTAATGGCCAGGCAAATTGGATGTGGACAGATGCCCCCAAGGCTATTTCTGCATGAATTCCTTAAGCCTAGGGAGGAGATCAAAGAGAGTATGCATAGCAGCAGGGTCTTTCAATATGTGTGTAGTCCTACTACCTACACCTGTCCTTTCATGCCCACAACCATAGCTCATCCCACCTTTAACTCCTGGTGGCAAGAATTCCACGATCACATCTTCGGTGAGCTCCGTCCACGTATTCGTGCGCAGTTGATGCCCGATTTCCGCCAACTTCGGAGGTAATATGATTAACCTTTGGATCGACATGTCCTTTTTAATCATGATTCCGACCTTCATCTTCTTGTCCACGAACACGCGCTCGCCCCTCGAGCTAGGGATATCGCTTACAATGCCGAAGGCCCAATCTCAAAGACCGGGATTCAAGTCCACAACTCTAGCTCAACTAATGGCCAGGTATGCCACAACGGACCCCGGCCTTTCTAGCCTTGCCGCCGACAGGAGGCAAGGTCCGCATCCGATTGCTCCTCCAAATGCCAAGAGGAGAAGAACTCGTCAAGAAAGTTCTTGTTGAGGTAAAATCCTTTACCTTCTTGATCACAAGATTACTCCGTTCTTGATAAATCATATCTTTGTGCATTCTCGGACCGAGCCCAACAGCCTTCGGTGCAAAGCACTCGCCAATGCCCCATCCACCGGTATGACCTCTCGCCGTCTTTTCTTAAGGATGGACACCGGCAATTACCCTTTCAATTTGACATTTGCGGAGGAAACAATGGAAGAACAGCTCGTAGATGTCCCGGTGGCTCAACAAGCAAGTCCACCCGGGGTTGAATTACCTATCCCGATGGAGATTTCATCTTCATCACCTTCTGCGAAGCAATGAATTCTCCGAGAGATGAATCTCCCAACCCGTACCGAGCCATCAAGTTCTCCAAGGGCACAATCACCCGTTGGTCATGCGAAACTCCAATCCTAACAGAGGTAGACCCGACTCCTCATTAGCCGAAGCCCACGAGCTACCGCGAAGAACCGTATCAACACCTCCTAGCTTGGAAGCTTCAGCTCTACCTGGAGCACCTCCTTCACCTGTGATTGCCCCTGCTCAAGAAACCAGCCATGAGGTATTCATCTGCACTTAACTCTGCTACCTCCACGTTTAGCACTCTTAACTCGGCAATACTGCTTCTCAGGATCAGGCTCCATCATCATCAAGCCTGCCATCAGAGAGCAATCCAGCTGCCGAGGCGATGGAAGGAGTATACCAGCCTCTGTCAGATGAAGTGTTATCAAAGCTTAGAGAAATTGTTGCCTGGCTAGAAAGGGATGCACAAGATCAATTCAAAGATCTTGATCACTTCGAGGAGATGCTTGAATCCATCAGCCAAGAACTTCCTGAAGACATCAGAGCTTCTCTATCATCTGTCTATGGCTTAGACGCCCTTTATGCACCCATAAAACATGCTTTGAGGAAATTGCGCTCCCGCCTGGCTATTGAAAAGAAGAAAGCCGATGTTGAACACGCCATGAACGGGGCACAATCCCGAGCAGAGAGCCACAAGGATACATTGGCTAACCTGCAGGCTTCTTATGATCCGAAAATTGCCGGGAAAGTCGCTCTAGAAGCAGAACCGAGAAGCCCGTCGGCGGAGATAGAGGCCGACAAAGAGAAAATAGCCGAGCTCCCCGGATTGATAGAAAAGACCCAAGCGGAAGCAAGATCGTCTATCACCAAGATAGAGCAATGCGATGCGAACTCACCAACTTGTCTGGTACTCAAAAAGATTGCCAGGAGCTGTTGGACAATTTCCGTCTAACAACGTCCAATGTTCGTGGTGTGATTGCGAGACATTTGAACATTTGAATGCCCCCATTGATGTATAACCGAATTGGCTGTTCTTGTGATATTTTCTTGTAATTTGTTTCTTTTCTTCTGCGTACCCTCAAATATAATGCTAAACGACCCATTCGGCAAAGGAACGCCAACTCCCGAATGGCACTTTGATTCTCTTTAGCCGAACCAATCAACTGAACGCGGCTCAGCCTAGAACTCCAAGCGACCCGTCGGCGGGCTGGCCAAGGAAACCTTTCCACCTTTCGATTTTCTTGGGATATGCGCCACGATCCAAAGCCACGACTCGAAGCCACGTTTCAACCTTGCCAGGCCTATAAATGCAACCGTAGGTGCCCCTAGCTCTCCACCAGGCCTTCTAGCTCTCGAATCTTTGCCAATCTCAGTCCTTTCTCTTTTCCAAACAGTGCACATCCCAAACCATCATGGTGCGCCGCCTCAACCGCCGCCGCGCCTCCGACGAGGCAGAGGGGAGCAGCGCCAACGCGCGCCGGAGGCAATGATCGTCGATTCCTCCTCTTTGATTCGACTTTTAATCTTCTTCTTGCCTTGACGATCATCCCCTTTTTTCAGATTGATTCAGTGGAATCCGTCTCCTGCGCCGGCCAATCAACCCCTCCCAGACGACTCCTCGGAGTCCGACGGCCACTCCCCCGTGCCGTACGGGGAAGAAGACGCTCTCCGCTTTAGGGAGGAGCTGGAGGCGTCCCGACGTGAGCTAGAGGACGTCTCCAAGAAGGCGGGCGTTGACGGTTAATAATTGTATCAAGTTCGTTTGTGACTTGCAAGCGGACAAGTCTCCCGTCGTAGTCAAGGGACCCTTCTTCCCGAAGACGAATTCTTCCTCCCGTGGCTCTCGGTCGGGGGACTATAAATAGCCCGATTGGCGGCTAGGGCAAAGGAGAGCGAGTTTGGGCCCAAAATGGGCCCGGGCCGACCGGACCGGGCCGGCCGGCCCGGGCCCATTTAGGCCCGGCCCCCGTGGGCTCCTTTGCCCCACGTCGGTTCCCTTGCTTCCCGGATGTTTCCCCCTTCGCATGTAGGTCCATGTCGTCGGTTTCTCTCCGAATTGGACTCAACTCCTTGTCTTGCAAGATTCAAGCACTTTTCCGGTCGTGTCCCCCGGAGTCCGTCGTCTTCTCGGATCAAGTCCCCGCTTCTTGGAGTTAAGTTTGCTTCATTGCATGACTTGTACGGGGCTTCAAGGTCTTGTCATGAGGTGCTTGATGAACTTATCCCGAAAGTCTTGCATTCAATACTAAAACCCTGCATAAACATTAAACTCCAAAACCGACATGCACACGTGAACTTGTTATACCACGGGGGTTAGTACCAATGGATAAGGTATAAAACTCATGCCAACACCGAAGGTAAACTCATGGCTAGGTTGACGGATTTTCACCGTCAACATCTCCCCCATGCTTAAACCATGCTCGTCCTCGAGTAAGACTTCGATGGATATCATCATTGCTAAACAATGTTTAAACTTTGCACTTGATTACACATGAGAAAACATAATGCTCTCAAAATTTTAATTCATTAAAGTTCCATAATGTACTAGCCTTCATCTCTACGGAGGGTAGATTCTTATTAAGCTTATCCCACAAGTATTAACATGCTCACAAAGTTTTAAATAGATCTCAGAATTTTTGAAATAAAGAACGAGATAAAGAAAAGCTAGACCAAATTCACAAATTTAAATCATCTCGTATATTGCTCATGAACTCTCATCTCACTTGTCTCTCAAGCCTATATATTCTACTCCTTTCCCTCTCATATATATGTGGTAGGCTTTATATGGAGCTTTGGGAAAGTTTAGTCCTAACAAGATTTTATAAATGAGGTGTTGTCAAAACAAGACAAGCTTCTCATGGTCTTACCGAGACTCGTCAAAAAGGTCATTGGAAAATAATGTTAAATCAAGGAGGGGAAAGATAAAAATACACACACTTTTAGATAAGTGGACATGTGCAAATGGCAAAGAGTGATCCCAAGGCACAAAGGAAGTCCTCGTTATCGGATTGCACATGGTTGGAAAATGAGAATGGATCTTTTTAACTTGAAGCCTTGAATGCACTCTTAGAGAACCGGGGAGTTCACTTTACGCACATATATATTTTTTTCTCTTTCTCATATTTCTCATTCTTTTCTTTCTTTCTTTCTTTCTTTCTTATATATATATTTTTTTACCTTGAAAGTCATGAATATCGCTGGATTTTTTTTCTTTCATCATCATTATTTTTTTAAAAAATATTCCCCTTTGAACTCTAAAACTGCACCGTACCTACCTCCTCCCCCATGCTTAGACGTTGCTCGTCCTCGAGCAAAGAGGCGAAAAATAAGGTAGGTACCGGAGATATTTTTCCTTGGAGAGATACTTGGAATCTTCAACGTTGGCACCGTCTTGCAATCTTCCTTGAATTAATGATCCATTCTCAACAATAGGTTGTGGTCAAGGCGGTAATCACAAAAGATGATATTTGGTTTAAGGGTGGATATCCGGCGAAGTTTGTGAGATCACCGATGCGGGGATACACAATGCACGGATAAAAGGCTAGCAAAAAGATAGATACGCAAAAATGGAATGACCAGCTTCTTAGTCTCGGGCCAGAGAAATCATGTCCTGCAATAACGCACTCAAAAATAAATCTTGTACACTAAGGTTTATGCACTCAAATATATATAAGGCTTTGGATAGGTTGAGCAACACACAAGTGATATTTGTGACAAGGTTAGCAATATTTTTGAGCATAAAAGACATCTTTAATCTATTCATAACTTGAGAGCACATAAAACACTATGGGTCTTTATTTTAATCATAACCGCCGCTGAAAATTAAGCTAGCATTTAAATAAATTCAGATCTGTATTTTTAAGAGAGCACTAGTTTAAACATGCATAAATCGATTACATAGATGAACAAAGCTGCAATTTTAATCATATATCATCATGGCACGAATTTTGTAACTTTTCCAATGATATAATCAAGGTGGTGTCTTTATTAATGGTGACATCAAGTTGAAATACAAACTGAAAATAAACAAACATCCTTGCTGAAATTTAAATAGAAACAGAAAATACTACGCAAACACACATAAGCAAAAGCTGAAAATTACAGAGAAAAAGAAAAGAAAAGAAAACTAAAGTTCCTAAATCTTCTAGTCCTCCGCCGGTGGTTGATGTTGATAATCTTGATAATAATACCCTTGCTCATAATACGATTGGACATTTCCTCCGACGAATTGATTTGGCTCCACAAGGTGACGGCGTCCAAGTTCAAGGGCAATATTTGCGTTGCCTTCACCAAGTGAGCTGCGTTAGCTTGGATGGCTGCGATGTTTTGAGCGTTTCTTGCAGCATACCCTCCAATAATGGCCATGCTTTGTTGTGGTTGGGGATGATGAGCGTAGGACTCCGCGAAGTTAGCGTTGGGCACAACATAATTTTGTGGGGGTACCGGTGCACCACCCCCCCCCCCATGCTTGCTCTTGTGGCCCTCCGTAATAACTTGGCGGAGGAGGGACCCCGCCGAATGGTTGCACATTGGGTTGTGCTCCACTCGCTTGTGCGGAGGATGTTCCCTCCTCTACGATTCTTCCTCTCTTGTTCTTCCTTGCAGGGACAAGTAGTCCCTCTTCCAACCAATCTTCTCTCCCTTCATTGAAAAGCCTAAGCCTCTCGTTGGGAAGGGGTAGGTTCACTATGGCCAACCGATAACCTCCTCTCTCATCTCCACTAATGTACTTGCCTTGCAAATACTCAATGCCGAGAGAGGTACCACGCAAAAGGTGAGCGGGGTTTCTTGTGATCCCCGGCCGCAAGGAAAAGGCCAACATGGAGAGGTAACACCCCAAACCAATATTACCCGCCCCCGATGTTGCTTCACAACACCAACGGTTGATCATGAGGTAAGAGGGGTCTATTGGCCGCCCGGCAATTAAAGCCGAGTATAGCCAATTCAACTCCGTGTCGGTCACCTTTGTTTCCTTCATCCTCCCCAATATCCTCTTGCACATCCAAGAGTGAAATATCCGGATAATGGGGTTGCGGATGCAATTGCGTTGTTGATGGTCTTCTCCGGAGATCATGTTCCAAAATCCCGCTAACATGCCGAGTGGCACGTCAACTTTCTCCGGAGCTCCCTTGTGGAATCCAAGCAGCTCCCTAACGTGCTCGTAGGGAACCTCTTGTTGGACTCCCTCCAAACGGAATGACAAGCTTTGCACCCCATCATCATCAACGATGGGTGCAATAGTCATTAAAATTTCCAAGGCGAACCCCAAATGGGTGTCCACCGATACTCCGTTGGAGAACTGCACCCATCCGAGGTGCCCCAACATATAGTATACGTCGGTGCCAAAACCCGAGGTGTAAAGTGCTTGGTCGTCGAACTCGACGTTGGGCACAAGCCTCTTCTCAAGATTAGAGAGCCTCTCCTCCTCCTCCTCCGCCGACAAGATGATGAAGCCGTACGAAGAGTATGTCGGGGTGTAAGGAGGTGGCGCGGTTGAGCGAGTCGATCGTCGTGGTGGCGCGGGCTGCTCCTCCGTGTGCCCACGAGGTTCGGTAAACCTCATGGAAGTGCTTCTTGCAGCCCTCATACCACCAAGGAGGAGAGCATCGTTCCTTCTCGGTGGTGCCGTATCCGTCTCCATGCTCCGGGGAGACTCGGAAACCAAGTGCCTCCTCGAAGACGTGGTTGATGACGGCTTGGACGACGACGAACCCTTCTTCTTGGAGAAGAGACTTGTGGTCTTCTTCCACATGGTTGCTGCACTCTTTTCTTCAATTAAAATTCCGGGTTGCAACCGGTTACTAGGCACTTAAACTCTTTGATTCGGATGTGGACTTTGAGTGGATTAAGGATGTGGATTTTTTTTTTCTTGAGCTATCAAGTTTGGGAAGGTTGGCTATGTCTACGGAGGTTTTGAGCACACAAACTTGAACACACAAACAAAGGAAGGAGAGGGAAGCTTGCCTCGAGAAAACGGGAGCCGGGGGCTCCTTATGTAGGGGAGGCCGGCCTCGGTGCTCCTCCCCGCCTCGTCTTTCTTCCAAAGCACGATCATTTCACCTCTCGCAACTTTCCCCGCCCGCGTGCTCCACGAGTTGCACCGCCCAAACGCTCTCGTCCACTCCTTTATTGGTCCTTCCACTTGATGCTTCATGTTTTGGGTCGTGTCCATGTTCCCTAGCTCCACTTGCTTCACATGCCACCATGAAATTCCTACAAAGTTGATGCTTGCTGCCCACCATGCTTGTCCTTTGCGTGTGGAATTGGTGAAAGTTGATGAAAGGGAATCTAATGGTGCATGCATGATTACTAGATTGCCTCCATTAAGGTGTGTTTAAGGTTAAGCACTCCTCTAAATCGAAATTTAAAATATTTTTCAGAGCCATGCAAGAGCTCGAACATAATTTTAGAGAAGTTTTTAAACCATTAAAAACAAATGCAAGTCGAAAATATATTTTTTTACGTCGATTTCGGTCTCACCGGTATAGTTTGCCTTCATCGGTTGAGAGCAAACATTTCCCGGCTTGATCATGGGGGCATAGGTTTAGGTTCTAATTTTGGCTAGATAAGAAAGATTTTGAATAAAACAAAATTAGAATAGGCTTAGAAAAATTCTAATCCTAGAGAAACCAAGGATATAGATTTTTAAAACCAACCAAAAGTTTGGATTTCTAGGTTCACGCGAGTTCTACCACGTGCTGAATTTTTTTATTAACACATAGATATAAGTCGTGGCTCTACTCGTGTGGTTTTAGCATGAAAAATAAGTCAACCTCAGCACCATAATGAAGGTGGAAGGTTGAGTTAGGTTCTGAAATTATTTGGTTGAGGTTTCTCGAAAAGAAAAGAACAAACAAGCACATAGGAGGGTTCATGCAAAGGGTTTATGATAAAGCAAACATTCAATCAAGAATTATGTCTCTAATATTGTTCAACCACTTCTAAGTCTAATGTCTTTGCGTAATAAAACTCAAAAACTAAATTATTAAAAATACTCGAAAAACCCGGAATCGGGTTGTCCTCCCGTAGCTTATTCTTGACTCGACGAAACGGGTTGCCTCCCGCCTAGCGCTTCGTTTATAGTCTATAGCTAGACTTCTTCTCTTGATTACTTCGGATCAACGCTCTTTGCGGGCGTTGCAATCTTGGGCACCCATTTTGGCTTAGTCATTTTTTTTGGTCTTCACAGTCGGCTTTGTCCTTTGGTCTTGACGGATGCAACAACTTCCTTGTGGCTCGGCATCTCGAACTCGGGTCTTCGGTTGTGATCTTCATGGTCTCTAGTGTGATCCTTCACTCCGGAATGAGCTTGAGTAGCCACCGCCGTCTTGGGACCTTGGAGTTGTCTCCAAAATTCTTCTTCGTTACCCATCGGGCGCCCGGCAAGTTGTCCCACTTGCGTCTAGCATCTTCATCACGATGAACACTTCACGTATAGAGCTTCCGACCTCCGTCACCTTGCCATCTAAATTCTTCAATATCTTCTCCATAGCCTCGAACTTAGTGATGGCGTCCTTGTTGATCTTGGACATGGTCGTACTCCACACACTCCATGCATGAGGATCTTGCTTCGGCGGCCATTAGGTGTTGAGCTTATTTCTCCATCTCCATCTTCTCCATCCTCCTCTTAAGTAAACCGATATGCCACTCAAGGAATCCGACTCGTATGCATTCAGCTCTCGCAATCGTCATGCGGATAGTTGAGACTTTGATCTTGAACGGCCTCCCGGCGTCTTGACTTGGAGGTGGTGATTCCCTTGGAGATTTTGATGGTCCTTCGACTTCAACTTCTGAATTTCCAACCCTTTATCTTGTGTTGCACGTCACCTTTGCTCGTAAAGTTTTCCCGGATCATCCACAAAAAAGCTTGGGTTTCTTGGAGAGGTAGCCAACCATCTCCGGTTAGGGTTAGCAATAAGCAAAGTATGCAAAAACTAGAAAGGAAAAATAAATCTATGAAAACTAGGGTTAGACAAACTAGATTAGATGTATTTTGAGGATGATCAAAGTTTAGTAGATGCAAAAAGAAAAACAAAAAGAAAACTGAAAATTACAAAAAGGCAATAAAAAACCAAATCTTGATCACTTGTTCCCCGGCAACGGCGCCAGAAAAAGGGGCTTGTTGACGGTTAATAATTGTATCAAGTTCGTTTGTGACTTGCAAGCGGACAAGTCTCCCATCGTAGTCAAGGGACACTTCTTCCCTCGAGTGGTGAACCCAAGGTATCGAATCCGTGGAACAAATGTGTGACGCAAGAGTTGATCTAGTAAAGCCAAGTAACTTCAATCTTTGGTAAAAGAGAAACCCTAATGCATCTAGATAAGAGCACAAAACAAAGATAAATCTAATCTACTAAAGACCGGAGAAAACAAAGTAAGATTGGGTAGATAAACCGATCTAGAGGGATCGGGGTAAGCCTTTTGTTGAAGTTCCAAGCAAGAGAAGAAGTAGCAAATCGAATCTTAATAGAAGCCTCTTTAAATCGTGGTTTCCCGTCCAAATCCGAAAACATCCGCCTTTCGAGACCCCCGTTCTGTCACAACGTATCCCTATTCATGCGGGGAGCTTAGGGCGAGTCAAAAGACAAGTCGAGTTTCTTTCGGAAGATCCGGCGTGTACCTCTAGCCACCGCGGCTACAAGAACACCCTATGTAATCTATCGTACGAATAGAATTGGAATAAGCAAAGCCGATCGAAAAACGAAATCTTCGAGGAAACACTTGATCGCTGAGAAAAGATTCAACTTGATAATTCAACTATGACAATGATACATACACAAGATCACCACCGGGATCCTTCCTTGATCTTGCTTCTAGCTCGGGAACTCCGACGTGGTCTTCCATGCAAGGTTCCCACGTCGGCCTAGGGAAACCCTAGTCAACTAGCTCGACCCTCTCCTCTCCGACATGGTGTCCCTCTCTTCTCTGCTCCTCGGCGGCCGAAGACGAATTCTTCCCCCCGTGGCTCTCGGTCAGGGGACTATAAATAGCCCGATTGGCGGCTAGGGCAAAGGAGAGCGAGTTTGGGCCCAAAATGGGCTGGGCCGGGCCGACCGGATCGGGGCCGGCCGGCCCGGGCCCATTTA
This sequence comes from Cenchrus americanus, assembly GCA_947561735.1. Taxonomy (NCBI): domain Eukaryota; kingdom Viridiplantae; phylum Streptophyta; class Magnoliopsida; order Poales; family Poaceae; genus Cenchrus; species Cenchrus americanus. The sequence continues at coordinate 35,586,675 of OX387242.1, read as the reverse complement.
GGCCCGGCCCCGTGGGCTCCTTTGCCCCACGTCGGTTCCCTTGCTTCCTGGATGTTTCCCCCTTCTGCATGTAGGTCCATGTCGTCGGTTTCTCTCCGAATTGGACTCAACTCCTTGTCTTGCAAGATTCAGTACTTTTCTGGTCAGGTCCCTGGAGTCTGTCGTCTTCTCGGATCAAGTCCCCGGCTTCTTGGAGTTAAGTTTGCTTCATTGCATGACTTGTACGGGGCTTCAAGGTCTTGTCATGAGGTGCTTGATGAACTTATCCCGAAAGTCTTGCATTCAATACTAAAACCCCGCATAAACATTAAACTCCAAAACCGACATGCACACGTGAACTTGTTATACCACGGGGGTTAGTACCAATGGATAAGGTATAAAACTCATGCCAACACCGAAGGTAAACTCATGGCTAGGTTGACGGATTTTCACCGTCAACACGGGCATAGCCGAGCTAGAATGGGAAGACCGGCGCAAACGGCTGTGCCGGAAGCCATTGATGGTATGGCTCGAGATTAATTCTTGATCCAACCCGGCTTTTGATGCTAATCTTTTCTTTTTGCTCCTTGCAGCCCCGCGACGCCGAGCTCAACCAGCCGAAGGCGCCGGTAGAGCGAACTCGGCCGAGAAGGTGAACGCCCGCGGCGACACGCCGGCGGAGCGCCTTGCCGCGGTGGAGCACCGCATCGATGAGGTGGCCACCCATGGCGTTCGTCCGGGCACCACCTTGGGCCGGGCCGCCATGGCGACGCACACGGACGTCGACTACTCCACCAGGCCGCGCGTCTTCCGGGCGGCGCGCCGAGGACATTGAGGAGATCGAGCTCATCCCTGGAGCGCCTTGATGGCCATGGCGACGCCATTGCCGAAATTACTCATCCCCAATCTGTGTTGAATAGGCTCTTCGACTAGATTGTATTAGGGATGTGTAAATATCGGCAATAAATGAAGAACTTTTGAATTCCGTGCTTGTTTTGTGATGACTCCCTTTACATTTTGCATCCGTGAATTTTGTTTTCTTTGAATGCATTCGGGAGCTATCTTGAGCCGAACGCGCGAGAACAACCGCCCCTTGGCACAAAATCCACCAGAAGATCCCGATTCGGCAATCCATAAACACCGTTCAAAAAAAAACCCTTCGCACTTGGGAGAAAACCCCGCCGTTTGGTATTCCAACAAGGTGTGTCCGGCTGCCATCACTCCCAATGCGCCCCTTCGGTCAATAAAATAGCCTGCGGGGATGCTCTGCAAATCCACTCGCACACTCATCCACCATTTCTCATCTCTTCCCCTGTCCTTAGAGGAGAAAACCCCAAAGCCATGGACAATGGTAAGCAACCCCAGGAGAGCGGCTCATCAAAGAAGCGTACGATTCGGAAGTGAGTTCTTCCTTGATCTGTTCTTCGTTCTTCCGCATGATCTCGTGCTTCATGTTTTCCTCTTTTCCTCTTCCAGCCGTGATTTGCTCCCTGAAGAAATCATCGGGACCGAAGATGTGCCTGAGTACATCTCCTCCGATTCTTCCCTCGAAGCAGAGGATGCCACGCCTGAACAGAGGACCAACCATCGAGCCGCGCCGCCGCGTTCGGCATCCGGAGCACGGCCTCGGGGGACATCACCGCCCGTTGCCAAGCCGAGCGCGAGCGTCGCATGGCTCGGGAGGCGCTAGTAGGGGGTAAGCGTTTCTGATTTCTTCTTGACCTCATGCTTGCATTTGGATTTCTTGCCCCTAACCTTGATTCCTCCGCTTCAGATGTCTCTGACAGGTACAACAACCTGAAGACGGCCTGGGATAGCTTGGTGGAGGCCGCCAACCATGGTCACCCCCATGCGTTCCAAGTTGCCGTCACGGTGGTCCTGGAACAACTGAAGAGGGAGCAGCCGAAGAAGTAAAGAAAAGATCGAATCATACTTTCGCTTCTTTCTCCACGCCCTCTGCTTCCCACCCCCTTGGAGATCCGACCACCGTGGTCGTTAAATGTAAACCCGCAAGAAGCGAGCTTGTAATGTAGTTTTTGTGCTAAGGGCAATGCATCTAGGCACTGGCCATTTCTTCTGTTTATGGATTTTTTGTCCTGAAGGCGGCCTCATTCTTGAGCGCCGGCTATCTCTCGTGCCAGATGTGTGTAATCATCGATCGATCTCAATGCTAGGATAATATTTCTTCAGATATCTTCCATTTATTGCGACGGAAAATTCTTCTCCTAGCAAAGTTTTCAATATATACGCATTACCAGGGACGCATCTGACCACACGGAAAGGTCCTTCCCAGTTAGGGGACCATTTGCCGAATTCACTGTATTTAGTTCCAATCGGCAATAGCGCTTTCCAAACTAGATCGCCTTCTGCAAATTGCCTTACTTTTACCTTCTTATTGTAGTACTTGGCAACCCGCAGTTTGTTTTTCTCGATGTTTTCCAGGGCCCTAAGACGGATCATATGTAAATCCTCCAGCTCGTCCATCATTAGGCCTCTGTAATCCTTGGAGCTCAAGTCCTTTTGTAGCACCACCCTCCTTGAATCTGATTGCATCTCCCAAGGCAGGATTGCGTGATGCCCGTAAACCAACTCGTAAGGAGCAGTCTTTGTAGCTCCATGGGGGGCCATCCGGTAACCCACAGTGCCTCACTGAGTACCGAATGCCACCTTCTTGGCTTCTGGTCGATCTTCTTCTGTATCAACTTGATCATGATCTTATTCGAAGCCTCTCGCTTGACCATTAGCCGGGTATAATAGGGAGAAGAATTAAACAATTTGATCCCCATGCTTTCGGCAAATTCTCTCGAACTCCGGTGACATGAATTGTGCCCCTTGATCGGGGGTAATTGTCCGAGGGATTCCAAATCGATAGATGATGTGCTCCTTGACGAATTCAATCATGTTTTTCGACGTCACCTTCTTCGGTGGGATCGCCTCAACCCATTTAGTGAAGTAATCGTAGCCAAAAGCACGAACTTATGCCCCTTGCTAGATGGCGGATTAATTTGGCCAATCAAGTCGATACCCCAACCCCTGAATGGCCATGGCTTGATGATGGGATTCAATGCTGATGCGAGGACCCTTTGAATATTCCCAAACCTTTGGCAATCCTGACATCCCTTGTAATACTCAAAGCAGTCCTCTAATATCGTCGGCCAAAAGCATCCAGCTTGCCTAATAACCCACTTCATACGGTAGGCCGATTGGTGTGCTCCACATATCCCATCGTGCACTTCGCTCATCATGTTCTTGGCCTCTTCTGGACCCAGGCATCGTAGTAATACCCCATCTAATGATTTATAGAATAAATTATCATCCAGAAGAACGAACTTAATTGCCTTGTACCTGAGTTTCCTAGAGACCTTCCGGGATGGATCCTTCAAGTAATCAACGATCTCTTTCCTCCAATCATCTTCTGCAAGATCCGCCCCTAGTGCACACACCTCTGCAGCAAACGCTTCTTGACTCTCTTTGTAACCAGAGGCGCTCTGAGCCAGCCTGTTTGCTTCTTCGTTATGTTCTCTAGGAATGTGCTGTAGAGTCACCAACGGGAAGCTCTTCAAGATTTCCCTGCATTCTTCGTAGTAACTCCTCAGCGCTTCACTTTTGCACTCATATTGGCCTTTAATTGCTTGATTACAAGCTCTGAATCTCCATAAACTTCAACTCGAAACGGCCCCGACTTCTCTCAAATATTGAAGCCCTCGAAGTAATGCCTCGTATTCGGCTTGATTATTTGTGACAAAGGGGGTCGTATAGGGATGGCAAATTCAAACATCTCACCTCTAGGCGAAATCAGTAGGATCCCTACTCCCCACCTTTACCACATGATGATCCATCAAAAAACAAAGCCCAAGGGGTAATCTCAAGCAAATCAATTGACGGATCGCGATGTTCAGTTATGAAATCGGCAATGATCTGACCTTTGATGGCTTTTGCCGATTCGAACTTCAACTCGAACTCTGATAAAGCTAAAATCCACTTGCCAATCCTGCCGTTCAAAATTGGCATAGATAACATATGTTTTATCACGTCAAACTTGGAATACACAGTGCATTTGGCATTCAACAGGTAGTGCCGAAACTTTGTACACGAGTAGTACACGCAAAGACATAATTTCTCTACGTACCGAATACCTGGTTTCAGGATCAAGTAGTTTTCGGCTAAGATAAGCTACTACCCGCTCCTTTCCTTCGAATTCTTGAATAAGGGCCGATCCAATGGTTTGGGTATCGGCCGCCACGTACAACTTGAAAGGCTTGTTTAGCTGAGGAGGAACCAACACCGGTGGCTCCTTCATGTATTGCTTGATCTCATCAAATGCCTTTTGTTGTTCGTCGCCCCATGTGAACTTCTGATCTTTCTTCAGCTTCAGCAATGGAGAGAATGGCAACACCTTCTGTGATAAATTTGAAATGAATCTTCTCACGAAGTTGATCTTGCCGAGCAGTGATTGCAACTCCTTGAGGTTAGTTGGAGGAACAACTTCATCAATGGCCTTCATGCTCTTCTTGCCAACTTCAATTCCTCCTTCGTGGACCAAAAACCCCAAGAATTCTCCAGCTGATACCCCAAAAGCGCACTTGTTTGGATTCATCTTCAAACCGTGTTTCCGGGTGCACTCTAAGGTCTTCTTCACATCTTCCAAATGGGTGTCATGACTTAGGGACTTGATCACCACATCATCAATGTAGATCTCCACAATTTTGCCGATCAACTCAAGAAAAATGTAATTCATGGCTCGCTGATAGGTTGCACCGGCATTTTTCAATCCAAATGTCATGACTATCCACTCGAACAGGCCTATATGACCAGGACATCTAAAGGCCGTCTTTGATATGTCTTCTATTTCCATGAAGATCTGATTGTATCCCGCATTGCCATCCATGAAACTAATCACCTTGTGTCCAGCGGCGGCGTCAATCAACAAATCTGCAATAGGCATCGGGTATCCATCCATCGGAGTAGCTCTGTTCAAGTCCCTGAAATCTATGCAAACCCTCATTTTTCCATTCTTGTTGTACACAGGGACGATGTTAGAAATCCACTCCGCGTACTCGCATGGCCGAACGAAGTTTGCATCAAGTAGTCTTTCAACTTCCTTCTTCACATCGGCCAATACTTCATCCTTGTAGATTTTCCGGGGTGGTTGCTTATACGGTTTGAAACCAGGCTTGATTGGCAACCGATGCTCGACGATGGAACGATCTAATCCGGCATCTCCGAATAATCCCGTGCGAAGCAATCTTTGTATTCTTTGAGAAGCTTAATTAAAATCCCCTTAAAGTCCGGCCGCAAATTTGCACCGATGAACGTCGGCCTTGGCTTATCACCGCTTCCAATGTCAACTTCTTCTAATTTGTCGGCCGACATGAATCCTCGCACTAACTTGCCATCGGTGCCATCTACGGGGTTCTCCATTAAAAATTGCTATAAGAGCCGACCGCTTGAATCGGTACGTTGATCACCGCCGACAGTTCAACAGACCTTCTCCCCGGTCTTTCCCCGAGAAACAATCGATGCCTTGGTATTCCCGAAGGCTGGTTCCATGTTTGCCACGCTCACGGAGTCATCCGCTTGGACGACCACGATCTCATCGTCCACCCACTGGATAAGCTGTTGATGCATGGTGGATGGGACGCAACGGTTAGCATGAATCCGGGGCCCCGCCCAAGCGCGGCCGTAGGCTCCTTTGCCTTCGATGACAAAGAAGGTGGTGAGCAGCGTCTTGGACCCGATCATCAAGTCCACGTGAGCGCATCCCTTGGTGTCTGAGGGGTTCCCGGCGAAATCATTCAAGATGATGCTTGTAGGCGTCAAATCGCTCGGGCCCATGCCAAGCTTCCCCGAAGGTGGTGTACGACATTACGTTGATCGCCGCTCCACCGTCGACGAACATCTTGGTCAATGGCTTGCCATTGATGTATCCTCTCAAGTACAGCGGCCTCATATGACGATTCTTGGCCGGCTTGTCGAAGATGGCCTCGCTTGGCCGGCACCGGTTGTGCCATCATCCCCTCGGTCCGCTCATCATCGAAGGAAGCTTCTTCCCCGCATAACTCGGTTAGCAGGAGCCATGAACTCGTTCGGCGAGAAAGTATATCATGCATGTCGGAGCCGAACGCTTCGATCCTTCCGGTTGGTCCTTGGGGCGCCACACACCGCTTCGTCCGGATCCCGGCCGCTTTAGTTCACGGTTCCTCAAGCGCCGGACCCGTCTTTTCCGACTCTTGCGTAGGCCGGGCGGACACCACCGCCCCTTCGCCGGGCGCGGTCGTCCTCATCCTCTTCTTGATCGGCCCACCTTAGATCGGCTTGACGCTTCCCCGGGGTGATCGATGACTTCAATTTTTTGGCGCCGATCTCCATTAGGGTGGATCCTTCCAATTCTCTCGTGGACGGATCGGCGATTGGCAGTTTCCTGCCTGTATTCAAAATACCTATCGCCGCATTCAGGACAGTTCTTCAGCGTGGGCAGCTTTAAACCCTCATTCCAGCAATGCCCGAAGAAGGCGCATCCCCAGTGTGCGCGCTCCGCTCGCGCGTGTCTCGCTCCTGGTCCCTTCTGTGCGCTTCTTCTTCGGCTCTGCGTTGCTCCTCCTCGTAGCGCCGCTTCTGGTAGCGCTCTTTCTCCATCTGGCGCTGCCATTTGTTGAGGAGGATGCGTGATGTCACCCTGGGCTTGGCTCTGGATGACTCCCCAATTTCGATGCGACTCTTAAGAATGCGGGGGGCTTCACCTTGCACCTGTTCCAGAGTCACCTGGCGCTCTGGGTCCACCGCTCCACGTTGTCTAGACCTGGCCGAGGGTCAAGACCTTGACTTTTCCCTTCTCCTCGGCCAGTTATCACGTTAATAGAAAAGCCCACCATGTTCCGAGGGAAAGGGTGGCCATCCAGCTTCATTTTGTTGTCGAACTTAAGGTGACCCTCCTGGATGGCCTTCGGATCCTCATCCCGAAGACCCCGCAATCATTGATGGAGTGTGAATCCCTATCATGGAAGCCACGGTAACATTTTGCTTTAATTCCATCGGGCCGAAGCATGGAATGCCCCTCGGGCGACTTGATTCGGCCTTCTTTCACTAAGAGCTCGAACAATTTATCAGCTTTCGTGATATCAAAATCATAAGTACCCTTGGTCTGCTTGACCCAGCGCTGATTCATTGTCAAAGGCTCCTTCCCCCACATGATCTCTGCTGCGGCTACATCCAATTCATCATCAGAATCCTCGAACAGATCGGCCTTGTCCAAGAAGCGGTTGTAGACGTCGCCGACGTCGTGTCGCTTGCCAAATTTGGCATCCTTCTTGAAGCCATATGCCCGATTGCTCATCGGTGATAGCTTCGCGATAGCCGGCCCGCATTCTCAAATTCCATCCCGAACAACTTCTCGCGCACGGCCGACAACATTCCGGCGACGGCCATATCGCCCAACCGGTCGTCCGGCAAGTTAAGCGAGAAGCACATGCCTTTGACTTCCCCGAATCTTCTAAGAAACTCCCAGCGGCGTCTCGCTGTGCCTCTGCTTCAGGGTGGCAAGGTCGATCAACTTTTTCTCCGAACTGCCACTGAAATAATGAGCGTGGAATTTCCGCTCTAAGTCCTTCCATCTGGCAACTGATTCAGGGGGCAGGGACGAGAACCACTGGAACGCTGGACCTGTCAGTGATGCGGGGAAGTAGCGGACCCTGAATGTCTCCTCAGCCGAGCACTCCCCGAGCTGCATAAGGTAACGAGCGATGTGCTCGACCGTGCTCGTGTCGTCTTGCCCCGAAAATTTTGTGAACTCCGTTGGCGGCTTCACCCTTGGCGGCAAGAGCACATTGTAGTACCTTTCTGGGAACGGCGGCTTATAGGCGGGTCCTTGCATTTTTGGCTTAAGGCCGAACCGATTTTGCATCAATTCGGCCATCTTCCGCACCAGGGCGTCATCCTCTTGTGCGCTGCGGCGGCGCGTATCTTGGATGTGGGAAGGCGTCAAATGCTCCATAGTTTCCCACCTCATGGTAGCCTCCGCCGTACAAGTTCCTCTCGCGGCCGGTTGGCCGCCGGAGCAATCCCGCGGCCGGGATCAAGTGGGGCCCCGGACGAGCCGAACGCTAGATCTCCATACGTAGGCCGGTACGGATTCGGCGTTGCACGTGCCGACCCGTGCTTGCTCCGTGGTGGTGGAAGAACCGGGCCGACCTCCCCGAAGCTTGTAACGGGGGCCGAACCGGCCGCCCCCCGGTGCCTGCGGAGGAGGCTGGAACGCTTGACTTCCAGAGCTCGAGGAGGAGGCTCGCCGTGGCCGGCTCCGTAATGGCGGCCGAGAGCTTGACTCACACGGCTCACGGTGCCCCCCTGGATGGGTGCCTTGCTGAACGCTTGCTCCATGCCCGGGCCAAAGACGGCCACCATCATCTGCTGGAGCGCTCCGAGGAAAGCTTTGTTGTGCTTGCTAAGCATGTAATCTGCAGATTCTTGGAATACTCGCATGCACTCCTCTTTTTCCTGCTGAGCTGTGGTATCGCTCTCCCCTGGCAGCAACACCCTAGGCATCTCGTTCTTCAGATACGGGACGCCGCTTCTATTCTTCTTGAACGACGAGCGGACATTTCTGGTCGAAACCGGTCCACGACGTCTTGGAGTTGCCGCTTTGCTCGGGAGAGAGATCTTCAAGGTTGACATCCATGAGGTCTCCGATTTCGGTGCATCTTGAATCTATTCGGCCGTGGTCCCACCGGGCGTGCCAAAAAGTGTGTTGACGCGAAAAGTGCACTCAACGCCAAACACACGGCAAGCCGAACAAAGGCGGCTTCACACGCGCAAAGAGCAAAAGACGTGCCGATCAATTTTTCCCCGAAAATTAACAAAAGACAAAGCGGTTAGATACCAAAGCTTGGAACTTGCCGGGTGGTACCGGACAATTCCATATTTACGGCTAAAAAGCCAAATGGGATGACACATAGCTATAGAAAGCTATACGCCAATGAGTTACAACCATTCGGGGAACTCGCAAAGGGGAAACGATAATATTGCCGAATGGATGACGTAAGCATGACGGCGATCGGTCTTTGTTTGAACAAGGATGCACATGCACGAGGCCATGACCGATCCCCATGAAGATTAGCATTAAATAAATGAATAAAGTAAAGCACGGACATGATCATGTATTAAACAAGCATGCATAGATCCAAAGCACTAGTCTACCGCATGTCTAGTTACTTTAAAACCCATCGGGTACGATATCAAACAAATCTATCCACCGCATGATACAATTTGCATGAAAAACCGTACCGGTTTCCACAAATAGATCTATCCACCGCATGATACAATCTAAATATGGAAAGCTAAAAGCATACATCATTTAAAGCATGAATAACGCACGTGTTCTACTCGTGAAGAAACATAACCGAATACGGCCGAGCAGCACCGATTCGGGGTCCATGAAGAAGGAACAAACATTACCACGTGAATAAATCTATCAGATTGATTTGGAAATCTAATCCACCGGATGACTAGCTCCAAAGCAACCCAAAAACCTGCATCTACCGCATGATACCCGGCTCTTTCAAGATTTATACAAACATTAGCAAGCTTGAACCCGCAACATGTGACAACCTAGATCGATTCGGTTTCGGCTATTGGAAAGCACAAGATCCACATGTTAAAATATGAAATCTACTCGAACAAGGATCATAAAAGAGGTAGAGCCGATCCAAACCCATCTAGATTGGGCAAAGGTGTGTTACATGAATTAAAACATAAAGTAAAACTCAAGATAACACGGGGTAACTTAATGAATCTATTGGATCTTGCCAAAATCCAATAGAGCCGATAACTAGCCTCAAGCTAGATCTTAGCCTACCGCATGGCTCATGATCTAACAGAAACCTTCTTGAACCAAGCTTGAATCTACCGCATGACACGAAGCATGGTAACAAGACTACTTGCATCAGATCTAAATCCACCGCATGATACTAGACATGATACAAGGTTGTCGGTACTCACAGAGGTCGACGGATCGATAAGCCCTCTCGAAGAACTCGACGACACGACAAAGGACTCTAGGGTTTGGCGTAAGGCCGGTGTGTATTGAAGAATGATTGTGTTTGTTACATACATTCAGGGGTCATATTTATACCCTGTCGAGTACAACTTCGAATGGATTCGTTGCCTAACTTATCTCTAAGCTCGATCGCCTATCCATCCATTCGTCTTCCCTGATTGAGCCACGTCACCGTCCAATCCCGCAAAATCAGCTCTCTTGTTCCTTTGCCGAACCGGAGCGGATAGCCGACCGCGAGATCTCTTTGCCGAATATCTCCGAAAATATCCTTCCTTCCACCGGACGGACTCTTTATCGAACCGGACCCACAAGTCGGACTCCTTACCAAATTTTGGTGTTAACGGGTTCCTAATGGATACCTCCGTAGAGGCTCGGGGGCTATTGTCGGGGACAACCACAAGGGTCCCCTAATAACCGGGGACAAACCCATTTTTTTGCAAATAATAAAACACAAACGAACTCACAAATTGTAAAATACACCTCACGCAATCACGGCGTGATGACAAGGGGAGCTCACGGCCCGGGCAACCTCGGCGGCCCATCAAGTGGTCGGCCCCCAACACCCCTCGAGCAAATCTCCGCCTCGCTCGAGGGGCCCGGCGCCATACCGCCAAAACTCCGCCTTGCTCGAGGGCCGGACGCCCCCTCGGGCGAAACTCGCCTCGATCGAGGGCCGGACGCCCCCTCGGGCGAAACTTTGCCTCGCTCGAGGGCTTGACTCCCCCTCGGGCAAATCTCCGCCTCGCTCGAAGCCGTCTAGAGCTCGTGGCTTCCACGCCCACTCCCTCAACCGAGCATTAAATGCCCCGACACGACGCGAGCGCCGGGTCGAGGCGAATCCCGGCCACGCCGGCGTGGTGACACGCGCTCGGGAATTGTATCCCGCACTATTCCACCGACTTGCCCCGTGCGGGAGCCGTGCGGCAAGACCGGTGTCAAATCCGTGACACCGTGCTGCCCACTCGTACGATCCCCACGTCGCACCCCTCGACGGAGGACGGCGAGAACCCTCAAAATAGGTACGGATGCCTACCCCCGCGCTCGGGCGAGGATGATGTCGTGATGTCGGCCGGCGGGGCGTGTCTTCTCCGTCACCTCCGCCTTGTGCGGCCATCCCCGCCGCCGTGCCGCCATCTCGGGCAATGCGGCGCCATCCCCGGCATTGTGGGGCCACGGGACGGCGGGACATCACCACACCGGCCATTGTGCGACTTCCGGCCTCCGTCGGCATGACCATCGATTCGATGTACGGACGACGACCAAACGAGAAGCTCCTACACCACTACCCTCAAAGCCGCTCTTGGACGAGGCACGGGACTCGCCGCGACGCTCCGTAGAAGCAAGATTCGCCGGGACGGTCACCCACCGCACGGCGCCGTACACCATACCGCCACATGTCGCCTAGAACCGTGCGACACAATTGTAAGCCGCCTCCCCTTGGCCTATAAAAGGAGGGGAGGCGGTCCCCGGCCACGCGGGGGGGGGGGGGGGCGATGGATAGCGCACACTTGCACATACTCCGCCTTCACCACGATATTGGCATCCTGCCTCAATCAAACCTCAGGGACCTGGAGGCACTACCTCCTCTCCCGCCACGCTTGTAGCTCCCCTCTGCAAGCACCACGGTGCAGCGCAATACAGTGCCTCGAGCACACCCCTGCTGGATGTACGGCCCCGGCGGGAACCGGGATAAAACTTGTGTCACCTAGTTGCTTAGCACTGTCCATTGAGAGATAGATCTTAGCACTCGTACTAGTTAGTGTTGGGACTACTTTCCGTACCGACACATATGTCGATGCATGCCGCGTGGATAGACTCGGGATCCGACGAATCACGTGCATCGGCTCTTTTCCTTTGCGACGCTCCGTGAACGGGAGCCGAGCCAAATCACGCACTTGCACCCTCGACATTTTGGCACCCGCCATCCTCGGGATTCGTGGGATGGCCGCTGCATCCACAAGTCGCTTTGCGGGAGCGGTATGCACATGATCCGGTTTGCACACCGGATGCATAGAATTTTCTTCCGAGAAGTCAAGGCGCCCCGGCTCACCCCAACGTGGCTCCGCCACCGCATGCGTGTAAGATCCCGTTTCATGTGTTTCCTACGTGGAGGGTGGTAATAACTAAAAAAGCGGGCATAATAATTAATTAAGAACGAGAGAATTGAACCAAAATACTTGAGAGAAACAAACATAGCCCCCGTTTGGCACCACTCCTCTAGACGGAGGAGCCGGAGCCGGAGCAGGGGGGCTGGTTTTTTAGCTCCTCCGCCTTCACCTCGTTGCCAACAAAAATAGCTCCGCCTCTCACATTTAGGCTAGTAGAAGCACTTCACGTTTGGAGGTGTTTGTTGAAGCTCTAGCAAAAACAGCTCCGAAGCTACTTTTTGAGCTCTACCAAACCGGCCCATAATTAGTGGAGCACGGTGGCGGAGGCCGAACCGGCGGATCTAGAGGGTGGGCCGGGTGGGCCATGGCCCACCCTAAGATTCAGCCCAAGAGTGATGTCCTTTTGATTTTCTTTAAAAAAGTCTCGATTATCACCCTCAACTATCACAAAAACTCAAATTTGATCCTCTAACTATTAAACTAGTGGTATAACATCCCCGAATTGCACAAAAGTACGATTTTGCTCCTCCAATCACCGTAGCTACCGTAGATGAAGGGGAAAAAATTAGCTCTTGACCCACCCTAACTTCAAATCCTGGATTCACCACCGGCGGACCGAGTCTCGGTGAACGTAGGTTCACCCCTCGCATGTTTGCCCGCCCACCACCCGCCCCTTCCACTACCGCGCCTAGCGTCGTGAAAAAATCCACACCTCCACACCTCCCCTCCACTACCGCGTCTTCCCCTCCGCAGCAAAACGCGTCGCACCCGAGCCCCGCCGCCGCGCACCCCCGCCGCCCGCGCCTTCCCCTCCGCCGTGCGGCCCCGCCGCTAACTCGCCTCCTCCCGCCGGAGACCCCGCACACAACGAGAGAAGGGACCACCGTCGCCGGTTCACCGGCGCTTGGGATCCGCCGTAGCCGAATCCGCCATCCCGGCCCTCTCCACCACCCCGCATCAACACCTCCCCATCGCAATCTCCACATCCGCGGTGCATCCTCCGTGCCTTTGCCTCCCCAATGACACACGCACGCCACCTCCTCAACCGCACACCCTCCGTCTCGGCCTCGGAACAGGTCTCCATAGCCATCGGGGCAATGCCGCCGCCACATGCGGCGCCGTCAAGTCAACGTCGCCGCCGCTCCTCTCCTCCCGCCGTCCGTGGACATCGCCGTCGACATCTCCTACACCGCCGATCCGGGACTGCGGGTCAACGTCGCCACCACTCTTCTTCCCTTGCTCGTCCGCGGACGCCGCCGTTTGTGGACTCCGCCGCACTCGTGGACGCCACCCCTCCTCTCTCCCCGCCGTACGTGGACATTGCCGTCGACATCCGCTGTGGACTCCGTTGGGTACGCCACCGCCGTCTCCGGGAAAACTATCCCATGGCGAATTGTCGTATGTTGATGGCCAATTGGATCCGGGCCGAAGCCGTTGTCCTCTATCCGTGAAAAATTCGAATGAGATGTACTTCCTAATCATCAATTTTTGTTTCAATCGGGAGGAATCGGGAAGTGTAGGTGTAGTAGTTGTGGAGAGAGTCATACCGTAATGACATCAAGGAGTGGTATTACCTCGACATCTCCCCGCACGAATATCCCTAAGGTATTACCTGTTTTCCTCTCAATTCCCCGCAGATTAAAGATCCATAGTTATCCTTAAGTGTTGTCCATCATCGACAATTCATGTGCAAGCAACCCGCAACGACCACTTGAACATGGCCACGACCATAACTTGGATCGAGGTGGAAGGTATTCCAAATCCTTTTGCCGTGACATGTAGTTCTATCAAATTAAATAATCATACTCTTTTTAAAATATGTCCAGTCAAATGATTTAACCGATAACATTATCATTTGTATTTGTAATAGCAAAGATTACCGTCGGTAACATTGTTATGATTTTTTTGCGGACATCCGGAATGAATAGACATGCTTGATGTAAAAGAGTTCTCAAAGGTTTTAACTAAAAACATCTTCGGTGTGGAATCTTTAGATTACTCTACCAAGTGAACAAGATAATACGAGCGGTCAAGTATCGCCTCGTCCTTAAATATATGATGTTTAGGATAAGCAAATTAGTTCAAAAATAAAATAATTTTCTTGTCTTAAATGTCATATATTTAAGGATGTAGGGAGTAATTTCTTCCATGGTATAGCACATTATTGTTGTGCTTACTGTTTCGGTGTGTGTCAACTATATTCACACATTATTTGTGCCATTTCGGATAATAGATCGGATGAGATAATAAATTGGCATGGCAGTAGCTCGATAGCATTCAACATCCTTTAATTTGAATTTCTATGACAAGCATTTAGAAATATATGAACTGCTTTTAATTGAACTGAATGGGGCCTATATTCTTGCTGCCTTTTGTAGTATCTTAGGAGCTAGGATCCTTAACCTCATCACCAAGAGCAGTGAATAGATCCAGCAGCTATGATTTACGATGCTATATATGTCGTGTCATAGTTGATGCTTTGCATGATTTGACATGATCAAAACGTAGGGTTGTACAATCCATGTCTTTCCAAATGAATATCATTTAGGCTTTGTTTGATGTCTCGGTAACATATCTTCAGAATTAGAGCCCTCACTTTATCAGGTTCCATTCCACTTGCAGGTAGAAATCCTTGGATCATGTGTAGTGGTCCTTTGCTCTTGATTTAATGCTGCACTACTAGCTCTCCATTTTTTTCATGCAGAGTTAGTTGTGTGCTTCTTGATTAACAAATTATCTCTGATGTTCTTTGTTGTGGAGTCAGCTCTGTGCTTCTTATTTTCATGCTAAACATTATTTTTTCAATTTACACGTATAAAGAAATAATGGGTGATGAAAGCAAGGGATTTGATCGGTCTATCGCACTTATTCTGCCACTGACGACACCAAGGTGTTCAGCGCTAAGAAGTGTTTGGTGATGAGGTGAGTAACTTAAAACACATGCTTCCTTTCGATTACTCTAAAAACAAGTTGCCTCCCTTTGTGCAGTTAACGGGTTGCAATATTTCAGTTCAGTATCTTTTATTTCAGTTCAATACCTGCTATTAGTCTGATCTGAGACAATACATCCGTGTTTTTATTAGGTTATCCTACATTACCAGTCTAGATAAGCAATTTAGCATCAATTTGTTTTCAGAGATTTAGGAGGGGCATCCTGGTGGTGATCTGAACGTAGTTTATCCTTTGCGGGAGCTTTACAGTTGCAAAGGTGTGTGTTGGTTCACACTAACGTGTAGCGAGTGAATGATTATTTACTCAATCGCTTTCGCTTCTTGTCACTACATTTTGCATCTTATAGCAGTGGTATCTTTCTGGATTTTACAACAACTGGCCAAGAAATTAGTTTGTGTTAAGACTTTCTCTCTCTCTCTCTCTACTACGTGCCTCTGTCGAAGACCGATGATGGTAATGATCGTTGATTGTTCTTATTTTTGTGAAAATTGTTGGCTAAATGGTTTGAAGTACTCTTGCAGAGTTGCAGTGTATAGAAGCTAGACGATCGATGGTAATGATGGTTGATTGTTTTTTTTTTGCGAAAAATGATGGTTGAATGGTTTGAAGTACTCTTGGAGAGTTGCACTGCATAGAAGCCAGATGATCGAGAGCGTACGACACCATTGTTCTTCCCCCACAAGTACCAGTGACGACGCCTGAGTATCCCGCGTCATCTACATCGCCGCCCTTTGGTGGCACGTAAGCAAGTATGCAATGATGAAGAGCAAGTTTTCCACATGATTATTATCCTGCTGAGTCCAATGTTCAAGGTTGTTCAAGTCATGGCTCATAACTAGCATGATTAATTATCACATGTTATCTGAGAATTGGTCACATGATTATTCTTTTGCAAGTTGAGAGACAACATCAAAGATACTAAGCTTATGTTATTACTCATTGCAAAGTCATTTTTTGTCACATTGGAAACATTACGCATGTTATTACTATTTCAAAGGTTTGGTAATTTAATTTGAGTTTGTAGAAGTAAATTTTCACACTTTAAGTTTGATGCTTATTGGCGATATTTGTTTGGCCCGTAGCAACGCACGGGCACGATCTTAGTATTATTATATATTAAAACCCGAACCCACGTAATCGACCAGATGACTCCTACCTGGTCGGTCCCAAGACCTAGGAGCTGAGATGTCCTTAGACCGAGGAGACAACAAGTCAACAAAATGCGTCCAGTGATCCAATTGTTGCCCAAATGTACTCGTATATAATAATATAATCGATGGGGGAACCACGGGCGGAGCCAAAGGGGGCGCGTAGGAATTAGTCTCTCAAGTAAACACAAATAGCTCTAAGCAAATATCAACCCCACTGGCTCATGAGGCTATCCATACCAAGTTAGATTTACAAGCGGGGAAGCTAATACTTCCACGTAACATTATAGATGCATAAAAATTACTCCCTTTGCAGTTCTTTATTTTTTTCCAACCATTAGATGATGTATATTTTAAGAGTTGTTGTCTCTTCCTCTCTATTCTCTTGGACACTCCGCCACAAAAAAAGGAAATAATTGATTCAAGACTATTGAGAAAAAACATTTTATTAACATGTAGCTTCTATTTTTTTCATGTTTTGTATTTTAATATTTCTTATGAGATTATTTGCTACTTAGGCTCTGTTTGGGAGGGCTTCGGCTCCTATCAAAAAGGATGGAGCCGGAGCTGGAGCCTCCGGAGCTCCACCGGCTCCACATCCTCGCAGGCAAAGCTGCCACTCGACCTTCTCACATGCTAAAGTATGGAGCCACTCTAATTTTTTAGTGTTTGGTAGGGCTCCAGCAAGAGCTGCCGAAGAAGCCAGAGCCGGAGCCCTACCAAACAAAGCCTTAGGGTCTCGGCTCCCTATGGTCAAATCATGTCTATGCCCCTAGGGGGAACGGATTGTTTCTTGAATTTATATGGCGTATTTGCAGTGGCGAATCTAGAATTAGAGGTGCGGGGGCTCATCTACTCATCTTCTTCTCCTTCCTCTCTTTTTCCTCTTTCTCTTCTTCCTCCTCCCTCTTTTCCTTCTCTTCTTCTTGATCCATGATCACAAATTGTTGGAGGGGCTTAGGAGGGGCTCTATGGCGTTTCCATCGGTAGGGGATTGAAGCCCCACCTAACCCACCACTGGATTCGCCCCTGCGTATTTGCAATCCTGCGAATTTTTTTAACAGTATAAACATGTACTGTATTCATATTGCAGGTCCCCGGGGTAATGAAATGCGAAATGAAGTTCTGGACCACGTGGAAAAACAAATGAGTTTAGAAAATAAATTGATTTTGTATAAGTTGTACTAGCTGTGCAGATACACACTGTAATGTTACACATACTTAGTGCACTCTATATCCTGTAGCTCGATTTTGAGAGAACGAGCTGTAGCTCGGTTGGTAGGTATTGCAGATGGGCACACCGTTGGCCTAGGTTCGAATCTCATCGAATGTAGGTTTATCTCAATGGGGGTTTATCTCAAAAAGAACCGCTCGCCAGTGAAACCGTGGTTTGTGGGTTTTCTAAGCCGGGATCGGAGGAGGTTTTCTTCTCTTAATGAAAACCATGGGGCGGTCTTACCCCCACCGGCTTAGTTTTTATCCTATAATATGCACTCTGATTACCATGAAAACCTCGTTTTCTTCCTTACAAGCTTCTTTGAAACCTCATAAATTATGATTCGCCATTCCAATGTCAAACAAATACTCCTTGTGTTCCAAATTGTAAATCCTTATATACAAAATATCTAAAATGACTTACAGTTTGACAAGCATGATGAGCTAACATTTCTCTTTACACAACTCAACCCACTCGATCTGCAGTAGTTATATGTCTCAGTACTACTATATCCATTGTGTATCTTAAGAAGCTCAAATAGTATTTTCGTCATTGCTTTCCCTAAAGATTCAAATATTTAGCTCTGATTCCCTAACCTTTAAATAAATGTTAATATCGTAAATAGTATCTAAAAAACAAAATAATGATGAATATATCATCTCAAACTTTGCCAATGCCACATCTTTTATTCCTTTCACGGTGAGCATTTTTTCATGGTTTATTCTCTTAGTTTGCTTGGCATGTTCTCAGAGTAATGCTCATCTTGTAAGAAAAAAACGCAAGCATGTTAAAACTACAATACTCCCTCCGTCCGGGTTTGATCTGCGCCTAATCCTTTGACACAAAGACCACGATTATTTCTCATCTATACTATAAGGAGCGAAGACAATTGAAAACTTTTCTCACCCAAGTCGGGTCCACCTTACCCCTCACGCTGGACCCACCCGTCAGGTTGCATGACGACCAAAAAGGTGGAACGGCCATAAAAATCGCAATTTGGGGAGCGTTTCTGCCAAAGAGCTAATTTTTTTCTCACCAACCGTAGAACTACCCACCTCTTGTACCCACAATCCCTCTATTTCCTCTTAGGACTCTTCATTCACGTGGCTGGTCTGATTTCCGTTTCCCTTTTTCCACAATGCAATAGTAATCTAGCCCTCACGCGTTGCCTTCTATTTACTAGTGTTCCGATTTTTCTTTTCTTTATTTTGATTTCTCCATACCAAATAAATATTATATGTATAATGCATGCACATAATTTTGTTGTAGAAAAAGTTATACACATAAATTATTTTTAGAGAAAAATATGTGCGCCAGGGAAAAGTTATGTACATAACTCGTCGTTAGTAAAAAGTTATGCACATAACTTTTTGTTATGAAAAAATTATGTGCATAACTCATAGTTACAGAAAAGTTAAGCACATAACTCGTCGTTATGAAAAAGTTATGCACATAACTCATCGTTCGTAAAAAAGTTGTGCATATAACTCGCACTAGGGAAAAGTTATATAGATAACTCGTGGTGGTTAGGGAAAAAGTTATACACATAACTCGTCGCTAATAGAAAAGTTATGCGCGTACCTCGTCTCTAGGCGAAAAATTATGTGCATAACTCGTGGTTAGAGAAAAAAATTTGTGCATAACTCGTTGTTAGAGAAAAATTATGCACATAATTCGTCGTATTGGAAAAAAGTTGTGTGCATAAATTATCTTTATAGTAAAAAAGTTAACCACATGAATCGTTTTACATAAAAAATTATGAGCAAAAATTATGGTAATGAAAAAAATTATACACATAAATTATTCATTTGATAATTTTATGCGTATGAATTTTAGGTGATGGGGACCATTGACGTGGGGTGGGACTAGCTAGGGGGGCACGTGTGGGCGGGTTTGGCTCGCACAGAAATGAACGAGGCGGCATGCTGACGTGGGGGAGGGACCAAGCGAGGGCACGTGCGGGCTGGTGTGCAAGGAACCAGCGGCATGCTGGTGGCTGTCGGAAATTATTTGTTCTCAGCGCACAGCCACTAATTAGCAATACCCCACGAGCCTCTCCGTTTTTCCCTAAACAGCCCGACATGGCGCAATCTGCTGGAGCGATACATATATGCAACGAATTCGAGAATTATTTGCAGCGGTGGACGGCGACAGCTTCATGGCGATGAGGCTGGGCATGCGGAACACGGCGGGGCGGAGAAGCAGCAGGCGGTGGTGTTGCACGTCAAGGACGACAAGTCCATCTTCTTCAACTGCTGGATTGAGGGCAACTAAAACATGCTCTTTCGCACAGGCCTACCACCAGTTCTACCGTAGTTGCGTCATCTTCGGCACCATCGCTCTCGTCGTGACGCTGCCGCCATTTTCCAGTACTGCGTCATCCTCGTGCGACAGCCGCGACCGGGCCAATGCAACGCACCATCGTCACCGTGCACAGACACCAGGGCCACTAGCAGACCACCAGCTTCGTCATCCACCGGAGCCTAATTGTCGCCGACGAGCAGCTCGCCGCTAACCACAACACGTCAGGGCCAGCGGCGGCGGTGAAGACGTACCTCGGCCGGTTGTGGAAGGACTTCACGCGGACGGTAGTAATAGAGTTCGTCATCGAGGGCTTCGTGCACGACTAAGGGTACATGCCGTGGAGGGCAAGGAGAACCTCGACACGGCCTTATTCGACGAGTTCGCCAACGTCGGCGACGACACGAACCCCACGGGGAGGAAGAATATATGGGGC
This sequence comes from Cenchrus americanus, assembly GCA_947561735.1. Classification (NCBI taxonomy): domain Eukaryota; kingdom Viridiplantae; phylum Streptophyta; class Magnoliopsida; order Poales; family Poaceae; genus Cenchrus; species Cenchrus americanus. The sequence continues at coordinate 35,566,484 of OX387242.1, read as the reverse complement.
TCCACATCATGAACAATGAGAAGGCCCTGCAGTTCACGGTGGAGCACTTCTTGCACGACGCTGAGTGCATATTAGAGAACGGCACGACAATGAGTTTAGGGTTGGCCGAAAGGCATAGAAGAGTAATTGTTGCGTGCATAGACGACGGCGGCGGCGGTGAATCTGTGCATGTAATGACTGATCAATGTGTGTACGAGCGCTCGTGTATGTAATGTGTGTGCATGCTTACCAATTATGTGTCCGTTTAGAAAACTACTACCTAAACAACTTATACATTAATTCGCGAGACGAACCAACATTTGACCAACGATCAGAGACCTTTGGCCAACATTTAGAGGACGGTTATTGTAGTATTATTGTCGTAAATTATGAATTAATTAGGCTTGTTAGTTCCGTCACGAAAAGATATTCATCGCGCAAAATTGCACTCATTTGTGAAAAAGTTTATAAATAAATTTAATTTAGTACTCCATACATGTAAGATTTTTCAGAGAAAATATTTTCCCCTAGGAACCTAGGACGACCACACCCCACACCGTGCCCCTCCGCCTTCACCACGACGCCGCAGGAGGCAAGAGTAGCTAGCGACGGTGCATGTGGTGGGAGTTTTGTGAAGATTTTCGGATCTAATAACTCATTTGCGGTTCCTACCTTTCCTATTAGCTCTATGGTGCCCTCGCCTTTGTCCTTGAATCCTGACTTTCGTATCATCTCGATGGCGCCCTCCGTCTTTTTGTCCTCGAATCCTCGGCGTCATGTTTTTAATGAAAAAATAAAATTAAATTTGTGTATTCAAAAGTTGAAAGAATTTTCTTAACACGTGCGTGCCGCACTTACATTTTACTAGTCTTGTAAAGAAAACGCAAGCATTGTTAAAACTACAAGTAGTTACGTAGCAAACCTGTTTTAACTTTATTCATGCCGGCTCATGCATGCTCTCTACAATTTGGTAACAATAAACAAAATTAATGATTTTTTCCCCTTTACTCATCCTATCATCCATCGCGTTTTGAGTCAATAAGTGTCCGTTAATACTATCTCGAACAAGCTAGGATCGTGACGCAGTTCTGAAATCTGAATATACATGGATCGGATATAGCTGCATGAAAAAAACCAACCAAAGAGACAGCAGACAGCATGTTTCCACTAGACTCCTACAGAGATCCACTTCATATGCATGTGACTATATATTCAACATGCCGAGTTTCGATCAGTACTTAATTAGTTGCATTACCAGTTTTGTACAGAGAGTCATGGCTTCTATTGTAAGCATTTGAGCACAATTACACATGTCTATCCAGCGCTACCATGCTTAGCTGCCGCCTGCCAGTAGATCAGTCATGCCTCTGGAAGTCGTACGACCTCATCCCGTCTGATAACCTAAGGTAAACCCAAGCCCAATTCTCCTGATGCCTACCACGCCTACTGGCTTTGCAAAAGTAAAAGTTTTCCTAAGTGTACGCGATTTTTTTTCCTTCGAGTGCGTAGGCAAAAGCCAAAGCTTAAGTAATTTGTGTCACATATATATGCAATGCTACACTCTTGTCGCTCTAGTTTCTAGCTTGGTATATATATATATAGTTGCAACCTTGGCTGGATAAGAGGTTGGGGACATAGTGCTTATATATAGGCTGTCCGCATGTGAAAACTTGCTGTTGGCCTGGGCCACTGATATTTGATCCGTGAGCGAATCCAAAAGAGAGGAGGCAATCCTTCATTGTTTTCTGCCGGTATAGTTTTGGTCCGTCAGCTTTTTTTTAGTTCTTTGGTCAGGTTTTCCGCATGGTCTGTCAGTCCATCTTGAACATGCCCTGCCGTCACCGTGCACATGGTCTCGTTCCATTTCCGTTACCAAGAGCCACGAATCAACACAGCGTCAGAGCACAAGCAGGAATTAACCTTTGGAGGTTGGAGTCCAACCAAGAATCATGTTAATTTAATTTTAGAAAATATTCTCGTGCATTGCTACGGTAAAAAAAAAGGTGCCGTGCCGGAGATAGAATTATCAGTGTGCAGGAGTTTGCAGTTTCGCGCTGGTGACCGGATGACAGCGAGGTATGGAGGCATGGACAACAGCGAGCGAGGTTGCAGTGTAGTGTGCACGATGCGAATGACAGCGCAGCCGGGGAAGATGAGGTTGGGTAGGCGGTGCTGAGGTTCGAAAGGCACAGAAAATTACGGCGAGGTTAGGGTTACGCAGGCATGACAAGGATGACGGTGAGGTTAGTGAGGTGTGGGGGCGGTAGGGTGACGGTCGATTAGGGCGAGCCACAACGGGGTGACGGAGCGGTCAAAGGGTCAGTGCACGACGGCGAGTGAGGTTGAATCGGTGTGGGTGTGATGGTCAGGCCTGGGAGGTGGGGATGATGATGAGGCTTCCAAGACCCGGACACCAATGGGGCGAGGTTAGGGGTGGCGCGTGCAAAAAAGAATGCTGCCACGACCAGGTAAGGCGAGGTTGGACAGATGACGGCGAGACCATTGCAGACAACGGTGACGTTTGGAGGCACAAATGACGGTGAGTGAGATTAGCATGCCACGAGTATGAGGGGGTGACGGTGAGAAGCGCATTAGTTAATTTCTAAACCCTCATTTAGTACTAGGTATTGAACCGGTATTGTCCCATGGATACTAAAGGGTGAGGCTTTTTATACTGAGTACTTTAGTACCGGGTGCCACCCGGAATGTACCACACCGTCAGCTCCTCCTTTGCTTCCCTATTCTTTTTTCTCTTTTTTTCTTTGAAATTACATCCAGATTCCTCACAGAGGCTACTAATAGTCAACTCGAAGGCAACAACTTTCTCCAAAATTTTCATCACAATTTCATATTCACAAGAACTACACATATTCCCAAACAGATACATGGATCACAACCACAAATTTACAATAACACTTTACACATTTATTCTCACATGTATGAACAAGAACAACATCTAAAAATTCAAATCCAACAAGTATGAACAACAAATTACTCTTGCAAAATCTTACTTCCCATTTCTTCCTGCTATCACCACCCACCGCTGAGCCATGCCTGCGCCACCACACCCTAGGCTAGGAGGCCGCTCGTGCCTCCGACAGGTTGCCACACCTGCGGCAACGCGCCTCTGGCGGGCCATCGCGCCCCAGGCTGCGTGCACTCGCGCCTCTGGCGGGGACACGTAGGTGCGGCTCCCCATGCCTCCGCACCCCCTATTGACAGTGTATTTTGGTACACCAAACATGTTCATTACACTTTGGTTTGGATTTGTTTACGGAACTAACCCACCACTAGGCACACTAATCATATAACAAGTTCATATATGTGCATGCATTTGGAAGTGTTGTGTTTATGAAGGAAAACATGGACACAAAGGACGGATTCGCAACAAGTTCAAAGGAGCATTTACGGAGTCTTGTTCGTGTTCATGAGCTTGATGAAATCACTTCCAATGGTGGCAAGGACCGAAGTGCTATGAAGGAAAACCCCGGGGATTGAAGTGTAGAAGACCGGACTTCATGCACGGAGAACCTCCATCTTGGATGTGAGGATGACATCGTCAAAATCATGCAAGTGGAAGGGGCAAAGTGCATAAATACATGAAGACCCGCGGGAGCGAAGGGGCGACCGAACCGGGCCGAGGTGGGCCCAGGCCAGTCGGCCCAGCCCACTTCAGGGGTCGGTTCGGCCCCCTTTCCTTGCACCCGAAGGATCTTCAACCCTAAAGTCCTGGAGGCGCCGCCATTCGCAGGGGAGAGAGCCATTCGCACCAGGAGGCCATCCACAAGCTAGAGAGAGAGGAGGGAGATCTCCGGAGGGAGATCGACCACCTCGAAGGAAGCACCCACAAGTGGAGAAGAAGGAAGACACCATCGGAAGGGTGACCATGATCAATGGTGCTATGTCTAGCACCTTGATGGGGTAATCTCCTTATTCGTCCATGGGTTGTAATCGATCTTAAGATGTAACCATACATTGTTGGATTATCTATCTATCATCTTGTGTTGAATATACTTTATTGCTTAAGGTTAGCTACCATGCCATAAAGGGAGTAGAGCTCCAATGCTTCCTTGGATCCATTCAATATGCCGTGTCCATCATAGGTCTAGTCATGAATACCTTCGCGTAGTGACAGTACGAGAGGAGGGAAAGGGCGAAACCGTGGTCACAACCCCCGATAGATTAGATTGGTTTTCATGTTTAAAGTGATTGCATGTTCTAGTATCGTAAACCCATGGGTGAGTGTCTTTTATCTTGATTGCTTAATCATTCTCTCTAGTGTAGTTTAGTCATTTTCTAGTTTAATCATAGTTAGGGTTTGAGTAGCTAGTGTGTAGAGGTAGATCAAACGCTTGTAATCCCCTTGCTCCGCGGATTGACAAGAACCTTGGGAATCCCGTGGTGAAAAAGGTGAAGGTCCGTACGCTTGCAGATCGTAGAGGGATACGTCTTTTATCTATCAACAAGCCCCTTTTTCTGGCGTCGTTACCGGGGAGCAAGCTAGTTTACATCATTTGGTTTGCATATAACTTAGTTTTATATTTAGTTTATCTTTTATTTGCTATATCTAACACATATTATCTAGAAAACCACTTTGTTTTGTTTTTGTTTTTGTTTTTATCTTGTTGTCTAGACGGCGTTCATCAATCAACCCGTGGAAGAACCAGAGAAATCACTAAGGGATTACGCTAGACCTCGATCTGAAGACATAAAAGCACAAGAGTCGGATTCGAAGCTCGAAGCGACCAAGTATGAAATCAAATCCAAGATCATCGAGATGGTGGTGGCAAACCCATTTAAAGGGATGGTTTCAGAGAACCCATATAGACACATAAGGCATTTCACGACGCTATGCAACACGGTGCGTCAAGAAGGAGTTCCCGATGAATGGTTCAAATGGAATCTCTTTCCCTACTCACTTGCTAGTGAAGCAAAGACATGGTACTCGTTTGCGTCCTTTGAAGTCGAAGGCAATTGGAACAAGTTGACAAAGAAGTTTTGCGAGAAGTTCTTTACAATTAGCAAGGTTCAACATCTAAGGAGGCAAGTGATCACTTTCACGCAAGGAGAAGAGGAAGGGATAGACCAAGCTTGGAATAGGTTTAATGAGTTGATCGAACAAGGACCAAGACTCGGCTTCTCCGGTGACGTACTCTTGCATACATTTTTCTTTTCCCTAACCCCTAGTTGCATGCAACACGTCCAAATGTGTGCAGGTGGGGATCTCATGGAGAAAACACTCACGGAAGCCGCTCAACTTCTACAAAAAATTAGTAAAGCGGCTGCCATGCGAAGAGATTGGGAAACAAGACTTGCAGGAGAGCCGGAATATAATTCAAGGATGAAGAAGTGTGCTGAATTTTCTAAAGAGGCAACACCGGAAGTCACAAAAGAGGAGCCAATCCCGGAAAATCTTGAAGAAGAGCACATCAAGTCAAGAACTACCCCGAGCGTTGACTTCGCCGTATCAAATTAAACAAACAAGAGAAGCATGTCAAGCGCAAAGCCACTAAGGGAGTTCGAACCAATGGATTGGGTTCCAATCGATTACGAAGAAGTATTCAACAAGAGAAGACCGTTCCCTAATCAAAAGGGGGTGGCAAGACCATTGGAAGTGGATTTCCCACCGGAAAAGAAAGCGGAAGATTCATACAACCTTGAAACCACTAGTGAGATATTTCAAAAGCTCTTTGGAGATGAAGAAGTGGATCCGGAACACATAGCCGAGGTGAAGAGAATCATGGGGATCAAGCCCGAAGCATCACCATAAGCTCGCCTCGCCGAAGTTTACGCGATAGGATCCAAAGAAGAAGAGAAGATGGCACCACACTTGAGTTGCGAGATCAACGGAGTTCAATGCAAAGCTTTGTGCGACATCGGAGCCCAAGTAAGTGTCCTATCTTCTAAAATTTACAATGAAGTTCAAGACCACAACCTAGACTTAGCTCCAACATCAATGAAATTAATTATGGGAGATGGTAGAACTATTAGACCTCTAGGTATTGCTTGCAACATGAATGTAAAAATCTTTGGAAAATGTATACCAACTGATTTCTTTGTTATTGATGCTTACCATAGTAATCATGATCACTAATTCTAGGTAGGCCCTTTCTTAAGTTGGTTGATGCCGTGTTGGATGCCGAAAAAGGCAAAGTAACAATGAACCTTAATGGAAAGAAGTACACATATAACTTTCTTCGCGTTTCTAAACACCCTACACATTTTTCTTCCGAAGACGAAGTAGAGGAGGTAGATAGTCTTTGTTTTGTTGAAACACTTAGAGACCCGCTGCAAAGAGTAATGGAAAATCAAATTAATGATCAACAAGATGAAGAGCTATAAGAAGCAACAAAAGGCTTAGAACCACAAGATGGAAGCGTGGAGGAAGAAAGATTCGAGGACATAGGAGAGATTAAACCTGAGGAGCCACAAGTGCCCGAGGTAGACCTTAAACCTTTGCCCAAAGGATTAAAGTATGAATTTTTGGGCCCATACAAGACTTATCCAAACATCGTGAGCGACGAGTTGAGTCCCGCAGAAAATGCGAAGTTGATGATTTTATTAAAAACATAGGAAGGTGACTGGATATTCGATTAATGATCTCAAAGGTCTTAGCCCAGCCTTTTGCACTCATCGTATAACAATGGAAGACCAATGTAAGCCCGTAGTGGACCAGCAAAGGAGGCTAACTCACACTATGCGAGAGGTAGTAAAGAAAGAGGTCATCAAGTTACTTGATTCCAGAATCATCTACCCGGTTCCGCATAGCGAGTGGGCGAGCCCGGTACATTGTGTACCAAAGTAAGGAGGTTTAACTGTGGTGAAGAATGAGAAGAATGAGTTGATACCGCAAAGAACCGTGACCGGGTGGCAGATGTGTATCGATTATCGTAAGCTTAACAAAGCGACGAAGAAAGATCACTTCCCCCTACCGTTCATCGACAAGATGCTCGAGAGATTAGCAAACCACGCTTATTTTTGCTTTCTCGATGGATACTCAGGGTTCATGCAAATTCCCATTCACCCGGATGATCAACACAAAACAATGTTTACATGCCCTTATGGAACGTTTGCATATAGAAGGATGTCTTTCGGTTTATGCAACGCTCCGGCTTCTTTTCAACGTTGCATGATGGCCGTATTTTCGGAATTCATCAAAGAAATTGTCGAGTTATTCATGAATGATTTTTCCGTTTATGGGAAGACGTTCATGGATTGGTTGGCAAACTTGGATAAGGTCGCCACGAGGTGCGTGGAGGTAGACTTGGTGTTAAATTGGGAAAAGTGCCACTTCATGGTTAAGCAAGGCATAGTGCTCAGACATGTTATATCCGAGAGGGGCATTGAAGTGGACAAGGCTAAGGTAGAGACGATTGAGCAACGCCCACCTCCGACGGATGTTAAGTCCTTGAGGAGCTTTCTAGCTCATGCCGGATTTTATAGAAGATTTATTAAGGACTTCTCAAAGTTCACTAAGCCTTTAATGTATCTCCTTCAAAAGGATGTGGCTTTCGACTTTGATGAGAAGTGCCTAGCGGCATTCCAGACCTTGAAAAGTGCGTTGGTGAGTGCTCCCATTATTCAACCTCCGGATTGGAGCCAACCTTTCGAGATCATGTGTGATGCAAGTGACTACCCCATAGGCGCGGTTTTGGGTCAAAGAAAGGAAGGCCGAGTTCACGCCGTTTACTACACTAGCAAAACTCTTAATGGGGCACAATTAAACTATGCCACTACGGAAAAGGAGTTGCTAGCGGTGGTATTCACCTTCGAAAAATTCAGATCTTACATCGTGAACTCGAAGGTCATTGTTTACACCGATCACGCATCCATCAAGTATCTTTTGGCTAAGAAGGATGCTAAACCACGTTTGATCCGTTGGATCTTTCTTCTCCAAGAATTTGATGTTGAAATTCGTGATAAAAAGGGGGTGGAGAATGTTGTGGCCGATCATTTGTCTAGGATGAATCGTGGACAAGATGATAAAGAGCCCATAGAAGACAAGATGAGAGATGACCACCTCTATCGAGTGCTCAATAAAGACACTTGGATGATTGATATCATTCGAGCAATTCGGAAGATGCCTCTCGATCATCTCGATAAAAACTCTCAAAGGAAGATAATCTCCGAAAGTAAGAAGTACTTTTGGGATGCACCATACCTCTTCAAACTTGGCAATGATGGAGTCATGAGAAGATGTGTTCCAAGAGAAGAGAGGCTAGAAATCTTGAGAAAGTGCCACTCGACGGAGTACGATGGACACTATAACCATTTTAGGACCCAAGCAAAAGTGTGGTCCAGCGGATTCTATTGGCCGGAGATGCATGAAGATACTAAAAGATATGTTGCATCATGCCCCGAATGCCAAATAACCGGAAACATCTCTCAAAGAAATTTTATGGCTTTGAAATACAATCTACAAATCCATTTATTCGATGTGTGGGGTATAGACTTCATGGGGCCTTTCAAAAACTCACACGGATATGAGTATATTCTAGTCTTGGTTGATTATGTATCCAAGTGGGTAGAGGCCATGCCATGTCGTAAAGCTTCCACGGAGGAGTCCATTACTATGATCAAGAACATGATTTTTCGTCGTTTCGGTACACCGAAAATTTTGATAAGCGATGGAGGGACTCATTTCACTGGGAAGAATTTCAGAAAGTGCTTGTCCAAGTTGGGAATTGAACATAGGGTCACTACGACCTATCATCCACAAACCAACGAACAAGCGAAAACATCGAATAGGCAATTAAAAAGCATTCTCAACAAAACCATAGAGAAGGGAGGCAAAGATTGGTCAAGGAAATTAGACGGAGCTTTGTGGGCTTATCGAACGGCGTTTAAGACACCGATAGGTATGACCCCTTATCAATTCGTCTATGGAAAAACTTGCCACCTTCAGGTTGAGTTGGAACATAAAGCCTATTGGGCGATTAAAGAGATGAACCTTGATCTCGATGCCGCGGTGGTGAAACGAAGAATTCAAATAAGCAAGCTAGAGGAGATGAGGTTGAAAGCATATGAAAATGCAAGCATATACAAAGAGAGAATTAAAAGATGGTATGATAAAAGGTTAAAGAAAAAAGTTTAAAGAAGGAGATAAGGTCCTCCTCTACAATTCGAGGTTTAAAACCTTCGGAAAGGAGAAATTGCAAAGCAAGTGGGACGGACCTTATGTTGTGCATTTGGTGCTCTCCAACGGAGCGGTAATCATTATGGATGTGAAAGGTGATCAATTCATGGTGAATGGTCAACAACTTAAGGTTTACTACGAACCTGACGTTGTGCCCTTTCACCACATTGATGTCTTCACCATGGAAGAAGAGCCCGAACGTCCGGCCTAGGACGAAAACAAGGCATGGATTTTTGTAAATAGTTTTTCTTTTAATTTTCTGGAGTTTCTCGCGAAGATTTACTGGGCCAACTTTTTACCATGGGCTGAGAAAGCGAAAAAAGGGCGGTACACGGGAAACCGGACTGGACCGGCCCCCGGAACAGGGCGGGCTGGCCGGCCCAGTCCGATCAGCCCAGGTGGGCCCTGGTGGCGTTTTGGCCCGGTTTTTCCCCGGATTGCTCCTTTTTGACTTTCTTCTTCGGTCAGAAAATTTTAAGGGAAGTTTGAATAAGGAAATTGAGGTTCCTATGGTTTTCCTCTTCGGACTATTTATTTGGCCGAATTGGGAGCTCGGGAATCCATCCCATCAAGCAATCTTTTGCACCCACGCAGCAGCCATGGTGTCTCCGAGGAGTGTAGAGTTGAAGCAAGGCTCCAAGGAGCCATCGATGGAGGAGGCGAAGTGATGCAAGCTCAAGCTACCCGTCGAGATCAAGAGGACCGCCTGCATCCGTTGCGGAGGGCGTGTCCCGACCGGAGCTATCGCTTCTTGCAACCCCGTCGAAGAGGAGAAGGTCCCTACTCCCGTTCGAAGGTCGGCGCGCATCCGTGGCATGAAGCGGAAGGACTACAAGGAGGTGTCGCCCGAGCCTAAGGACTATGGGGATAGCAACTACTCCGACGATTGTAGCCCGAACTCGTGGGCGGCCGCCGGAAGAGATGATAACGATCTATACATTTGGGAAGAGGTGCCCAAGGAGAAGACTCCCGAAGGCCCCGACGACAACGGTGATGGCGACGACTGCAGAGACCCTGGCAATGACTACCTTTTCGGGATGCATCCGATGTGTTGTGCGGCTTGCCGTCACTCCATCTCGGAGCTCTACGCAATGGTCGATGAATGTTTCCAGGCCATGGAGGCGATGAGGAGACGCATGGAGGATTTGGAGCGCGTGGTCGAAGACGACTACAAGTTCCTGAACCGCAACATGCGCAAACTTTTTGGCATGGTCGGGAACATGAGGGGCAAGTGGTGCAATAGTTGCGGAAAGTACCACTAGGTTTAGTTTTCCCCCTTAGGATTTTTTGTAAGATACGACGAGGACGTCGTATGATTTTAGCGTGGGGGAGAGCTAGCTAGCTAGCCTTTAGCTTTTGTGCTTCAAGTTTAGTTTGGTTCGGTTTAGTTTTCGAGAGAGTTTTAGAGTTTAAGAGTCTTTAAGTTTTTGAGTGTGTTTTTAAATTTTTGCAAGTTTGAAGTGTCTTAATTTAGTGTTGAGTCAAAGAAAATCAAATAAAAAGAGTCCTTTAAATTTTGTGTTTTGTGTGATGCTTATCTTTATTCACTTGTTTGTTTATCTTTAATTCTTGATATATGAACATAAGTGTGTGGTTTGAAAAACGTTTACCGTGGTGCTTAGTGGAATTGCTACCTCTAAAAGTACCCATACCACACTTCGATCTTGAGCTTCACATGTTGGTTGTGCTATGTTCAATGCTAAAAGTTGGAGGATTTCAGTTCTGAAAATTATCTAAAAACCCTTGTAATAAAGGTTAGCAAAACCTCTTTTTCCAAGTTGAGAGTAAGAAAAAAATCCTATACAAAGCCAATTTATTTTTTGCTCCACCGTAAGTGTGATTAGCACGATGAGTTGGGCTAGGACCCTTCTCTATTGGGAGTTTTAATTTCAAGCAATGATCATGTTCTTGTGCTTATCTTTTGTTGCTAGCCTCGTCATGTATTCGGTAACGTGACTTTCACATTGGAAGTCCCGTACATCACCGAATTCCATACCCGACCCTATACATCTCTTTTGTACATCGCATTCCTTGAACACAACCTACTCTCAAAGTTTCGTCTCGTCTCTAGCCTGGTTTATTTAAAATTTCAAATTGTATGCATGCAAGAAAGAGAGGAGTTGAGACTTTGAAAAGATGTCAAGAGAGGGAAAAATAAAGAGAAAAGTATGAGTATGGAAAAGAAAGAAAGAAAAGTATAGAAAAGTAAAGAAAGAGAAAAATATGTGTATGAGAGAAAGAAAAAGAAGAGAAAGAGAAAAGAGGAGTGGAAAGGAAGATATGAGAGGGATGAATCAAGTGAAAAGAGAAAAATAAAAGTGCAAGGAAGGATGTCACGTTGTTGAGAGACGAAACTTTCATTCTTTTTCCAACCATGTGCAATCCGACAACGAGGACGTCATCGGTGCCTCGTAGTCATATTTTTCTTTTGCCCTTGCACATGTCCACCATTCTAAATCTTCTCATCCTTGATATCCCCACATATGGTTTATTCTCATGATCATTGGCATTGAAAGGTAAACAACCATTAGAGGAAGATCTTAGTTTGACAATACTTTTGTTGATTGTGCTAGCCCTACATATAGCTCCACTTTACATGTTATATGAGAGACTTATGGGAGGTGAGAGTTTTATAAAACTTGTTTAGGATAGCCACTTTATATGAGCGACTTGAGAGAGCTTGGAAAAAGGTTTTTGTCTAATACTTGTTGCAGGAATTTTGTTTTTTTGAAAATCATAAAAACCCTCCAATGGAAGAAAAGAGATAAGCATGGCTGAGATTGAAGGCTTCGAGTGAAGAGTTTGAGTTGTGGGGTAAATCTTGACGTGGTAAAGATTCTAAACGCCCATGTTTATGTATGATGATCATTACTTTATGTTTATGTATTAAAGATAAATGATTGACTAACTTGTGAAGAAAGATTTAGCGGAACATGATTACAATGCCTTGGACGAAGTTCTTTTATGAGTACTTGCTCGAGGACGAGCAATAGCTAAGCATGGGGGAGATGTTGACGGTGTATTTTGGTACACCAAACATGTTTATTACACTTTGGTTTGGATTTGTTTATGGAACTAACCCGCCACTAGGCACACTAATCATATAACAAGTTCATCTATGTGCATGCATTTGGAAGTGTTTTGTTTATGTAGGAAAACATGGACATAAAGGACGGATTTGCAACAAGTTCAAAGGAGCATTTACAGAGTCTTGTTCGTGTTCATGAGATTGATGAAATCACTTCCAATGGTGGCAAGGACCGAAGTGCTACGAAGGCACACCCCCATGGATTGAAGCTAAAAGACCAAACTTCATGCACAGAGAATCTCCATCTTGGATGTGAGGATGACATCGCCAAAATCATGCAAGTGGAAGGGGCAAAGTGCATAAATACATGAAGACCCGCGGGAGCGAAGGAGCGACCGAACCGGGCCGAGGTGGGCCCGAGCCGGTCGGCCGGGCCGGTCGGCCCAGCCCACTTCGGGGGTCGGCTCGGCCCCCCTTTCCTTGCACCCGATGGATCTTCAACCCTAAAGTCCTGGAGGCGGCACCATTCGCAGGGGAGAGAGTGTTGACGGTGTAAAACTGTGCTCAAGTTCACCGCAAGCCTACGAGTGACTTGGTGCCTTTTTCACCAAGGAGGGTTCTCCGTAGATTTGTCAATCCAAGGATCGGAAGCAAAGAACCAAGGTTCTCTATCTAACCTACCGGTCTAACCCTATGTGAAGTGTTGATTGCATAAAGATAACATACAAACACGAAGGGATGTATGGATCACATCCACCTAGCCATAAAGGTAAGCAAACTAAAGGTAAACCTAGCCTATCGTCTTCTTATTGCCGTTCCGGCCAATGTGATAAACCAATCCAAACCTATACTATGATAAGGATTACACTCGATATGGAGTAACCCGATATGGAGTGGTCAGATGCACGTTCACTCGCCGCTTTCTCCTCTCTCGTACTGTCACTACGCGAGGATATTCATCACCGAGCAACAACATTGGTCCGTGCACTACTACGATGTTTCTGCAAGACAAGACTAATCACCATGATTCGATCTAGTCCTACTAAAGGCATATGGTAGCTACACATATGAATAAGCATAACTCATGGTAGATCAAAGTATGACAAGATATAGTTACATCACCGAATGTTGAAGGTACAAACGACTTGACGAATTCAAGTCGCGGCTCCGGAACTCCACCATGGCTTCACCACGCAGGGCCAACCATGGCGGCTAGGGCATGGCCTAAGCTATCTCCTAGGCAACTCGAGGACTCGCGGCGGCCGTCGGCTTCCTCCTGGTGCTTCTCCTTCGTCTCGGCAGCTCTCTGATGAAAGGATGGATGTGGCGGCCGGCGGAGGCAGAGTAATAAATAGACAAGCACCTAGGGCAAAAGGGGGACGCGAACCGGGCTCGGATCGAGCCGGGACCCGCCGGCCCGGGGCCGACCGGCCCGAGCCCATTTTGGCCCGGTTCGGCCCCGTCTCGCTCCCCGATGCTTCTCGGTCAATTGTTGACTTGCTCCCTTATGCATGTGGGCCCTTGACGTCGTCTTCTCCACGGTTTGGACGAGCTCCTTGTCGCGCAAGCTTCGGCATCTTCCTCGTCCGGGTCCCTGGAGTTTCACGGCTTCATGCTTCGGTCCCTGGGCCCTTTGGAGTCATGTTCATGATGTGTCTTGACTTGTGTCGGGCTTCATGATCGTCTCTTGAAGTGCTTGATGAACTTATCCCGAAAGTCTCCCTTTAAGCGCTAATTTCCTACGTAAACAACAAACTCCAAAATCGACATGCGAGAGTGAACTTGATACCTCCGGGGGGTTAATACCATTGGTTAGAATATCAAATATGTGCAAATGTTGACGGTAAACTTATAGCTAGGTGTACCAAAATCGACCGTCAATAGAGAGCCATTCGCACCAAGAGGTCATCCACAAGCTAGAGAGAGAGAGGAGGGAGATCTCCGGAGGGAGATCGACCACCTCGAAGGAAGCACCCACAAGTGGAGAAGGAAGACTCCGTCGGAAGGGTGACCATGATCAACGGTGCTATGTCTAGCACCTTGATGGGGTAATCTCCTTATTCGTCCATGGGTTGTAATCGATCTTAAGATGTAATCATACTTTGTTGGATTATCTATCTATCATCTTGTGTTGAATATACTTTATTGCTTAAGGTTAGCTACCATGCCGTAAAGGGAGTAGAGCTCCAATGCTTCCTTGGATCGATTCAATACGTCGTGTCCATCATAGGTCTAGTCATGAATACCTTCGCGTAGTGACAGTACGAGAGGAGGGAGAGGGCGAAACCGTGGTCACAACCCCTGATAGATTAGATTGGTTTTCATGTTTAAAGCGATTGCATGTTCTAGTATTGTAAACCGATGGGCGAGTGTCTTTTATCTTGATTGCTTAATAATTCTCTCTAGTGTAGTTCAGTCGTTTTCTAGTTTAATCATAGTTAGGGTTTGAGTAGCTAGTGTGTAGAGGTAGATCAAACGCTTGTAATCCCCTTGCTCCGCGGATTTCCAAGAAACTTGGGAATCCCGTGGTGAAAAAGGTGAAGGTCCGTACGCTTGCAGATCGTAGAGGGATACGTCTTTTATCCGTCAACACCCCCTCTGCATTGCTGGCTACCACGCCGCTAGTAGGCTAGGCCCCAAGCCGCCTCCGCTGCTGCCTGGAACAAGAAGAAGAAAATGCTCATCAGAAAAGGGGTGAGGAAATGAGAAGATATGAGGAATGGATGGGTGAGGACAAAGCACAGGGGTGGGTGACAATAAGGCACAAGCCCACGACGGAGAAAGAAAAAATTAAGGCAGGCGCGTGGGTGTGCGACAACGGTGCGCATTTGTACGGGTGCTCTGGATGATCCTGTATTAATGTGTCCCTTTTACTACCGGGGCATCTCGTGACCCAGGACTAATGAGCACCTCGGACATTAGTACAGGGCCTCACCACCACCCGGTGCTAATGTGACACCGGTCCCTCACGAAGGGTGCGTTGGGGGCCTCCCTCTCCACACGGTACTAATGCATCCATTAGTACCAGGTGCAAAAATACTGATACTAATAGACTTTCAGGACGAGGATATAAAGTCCATTCTCTAGTAGTGGATATAGCAATAAATCTATGTGACTAGAAACAAACGATACACTCCCTCCCATCCATTCCAAATTACTTGTCATTTTGGCTATTCCAGATACATTCATTTTGTTATGTATGTAGACATACATATATATCTAGGTATACACCAAAAGGGAGCGTATCAGGTGGAAACCAAACCCCACCTATCAAAACTATGCAAACCCCGATCTGGAGCATTGGATTTGTATCTAAAGGCCGCGGATAGGGGTGGGAGCATTTTACAAACAGCTGCCCGCCGGCCCCCCAATCCTTCATGCGTTTTGCAATTACACCCCTACCCCCCAATCCCCCAGGCGCCTCTCGGCACCATCGCATCGAGCCCAAGGAAGAACACAGGCAAAAGAAATGGAGACATCGAGGTGGTAGGGGCGGAGGCGGCTGTTGGCGCACGCAGAAGCAGTCTGCTCCCGGTGCAGTGCGCTGGCTCCACCAATCTTCGTCCTCCCTCGTCGCGCCGGCCCGCCGGACCTCCTCCTCCCCAGGCACTCTAGCTCCACCGACCTTCATCCTCCCTTGTCGCGTGGGCCCCGCCAGCCTTCCTCCCCCAAAGCTCCTCCTCCACTGGTGCTAGGGGCGTGTCCTCGCTCGAACGACGCGGAGATAGGGAATGGGAGGAGGTAGAGGTCAAGGCCATCATTACGGCACCAGTGCGGCGGCCGGTGGTGCCTCCACGGCCGGCGCTGCGGGTTGTAGGGAGCCCCATAGCTGAGGACAATGGACCCAACATGCATGTTCACATCGAGCTCCCACCGCCCCTCCTCAGCTCCTACGCGGGAACTCACCGCGGAGCCCCGCACGTCGCCTATGCCTACGGGATTGGGGCGCAGGAGGGAGGGGTAATTGCAAGAAGCATAGATGATTGGGGGCTGGTGGGTGGTTGTTTCTAAAATGCTCCCACCCCTGTCCGTGGCCTTTAGATCTAGATCCAACACTGCATATCGTAGTTTGCACAATGTCCACAGGTGGGTTGGTTTGCACATGATACGCTCCCATACCGAAATGGTTGTATCTAGAAAAGCCATAATGAAAAGTAATTTGGGACGGAGGGAGTAGTAAGAAATCTACATATTTAACTTGTCTAAGTGATTTTTAAATGGGTAATGAAGTGTTGAACTGCTAACAAGAAAAATGACAAAAAAGTTGATTTCATACATGTTGTCCTAGTATTAGAGATACAAATTACATTGTTATACATACTTAGAGCAACTCCAAGAGTGTGCCATATTTTACTTGAAAAATCTTATGTTTTGCCAACTTGTAAAAAGATATGTCAGGAAAAAAGTCCATTTCCAACAGTTTGGCATAATCCACTTGCCAAATCCAGATGTAACTTAGAGCAACTTCAACAGTTTGGCAAACCAACTTGGCATCCATCTAAATTTGGCAAAACAAGAAAAATTGGCCTCCAACAGTTTGCCAAACCAACTTGGCAAAAATAGAAACTTGGCAAAACTTACCTCCCCACGCGTATATATGCGTGCGTGGATCGTGGTTGCCATCAACATTTCCGTGTAGGTGGGAGGATGAAAGAAGAAATAAAGAATATAGAAGGATTCCTGATGTAAGTTTTCAAAACGTGGAAGGGCATAAACAAAATTTTGTTTCTCTTAGGATTCCTGATGTAAGTTAGATCTAGGTTTGACAAGTCAATTATGCCAAATTGTTGGAGATAAACTATTTTTTTACTTGGCATATCATTTTAGAAGTTGGCAAAACACAAGATTTGCCAAGTAAAATTTGGCAAACTCTTAGAGATGCTCATCAGGAACCCTGAGATAGAAACAAATTATGTTTCTACCCTTCCACCTCTTAAAAACTTAAATCAGGAATCCTGAGAAAAAACAAAAATATTTTTATACCCTTCCACCTCTTCTAATACGGGAGGATGTGCCGCGGATCGTTGCACACATATGTGCACGCGCGGAGTCGGTTTTTCCCAACTTGGGATAAATGACAACCTGAGATGGGGAACTGTTGGAGAATAGTTTTTCTGTTTTTCCTAAAAAAATAACAATGACAACTTGGGATGGAGAATTATTGGAGTTGCTCTTAGAAAACTATATACCGTTTTTACTCTAATTATCAAAGAACCATCGAGTATAAATGTACGTTTTGTTTTGAATGTAACAACTAGGCTTAGGATATAAAAGGTTAAGACCATTCTACATCTTGAAATGGGCCACACATGCTAAGAAACTCTTTTGTCCTCAATTTACGCAATAGATACAACCATGGTTAACTTCGATGACCCATGCTAGATCAGACTCAGATTCAGTGACATTCCCCGATGACATTGAGTCACTGACACGTGGGACCCATGTGTCAATGGAGTACATGGATCCCACATGTCAGTGACGCAATGTCACGGGGAATGTCACCGAGGACTGTCACTTAATATGAATCCTGCTAGATCCATGACCCTTTCTCCTGATGCCTATTGGCTTTGCATACAAGTAAAAGATTTTCATGATTAAGTGTACGTGAGTTAATATTTTTCATTTGATTGCGTATGCAAGAAAAAGCCAAGCTTAGTCGTTTGTATTGCATACACACACAATGCTACCCTCTTATTGTTCTACCTTCGAGCTTGGTATATATATAGTTGCGACCTTTGACTGGATGAAAAGTTGGAGCATAGTGCTTATATATACATGTTATTGGAACTTCTAATTCTACTGGGGCTTGAGTATTGAAGCCTATATATTAGCACCAGGACTCCTAGATATGTGTATGCATGGAAGTCTTGAGTATTGGAACTTCTAATTCTACAGAAGGGGAGGCTCTAGCTAGGAATAGCAAACCCAAGGTCGTGTCATCCAATACTGAATCTTCAAATTAAAGCTCGAATAACGCATTGATAAAAACATTGCTGTGGAAACAATGCATCTGTGTGGTGGTGGAACTTCGTTACTTTGAAATAGAATGGCAGCTGGCAGGAAGCTATCTGATTCATCTTTTATGTGTGTTGTACCTTTATGTATGCATGGCCTTATTAGTTGGTAGTAGCATGC
Source organism: Cenchrus americanus (assembly GCA_947561735.1). Classification (NCBI taxonomy): domain Eukaryota; kingdom Viridiplantae; phylum Streptophyta; class Magnoliopsida; order Poales; family Poaceae; genus Cenchrus; species Cenchrus americanus. Next base: position 35,548,206 of record OX387242.1, on the reverse strand, counting down.
AGAATGATAGTATATGACTCCATTTGAGAAGTTTGTTGCTGTAATTTTGGTGGCTTGCTTATTAGGATATGCTAGTATGACTCATCTCTACCCATGATACTGTGCTAGTATGGATCCATGCCCTCCGCCACTGGATCTGGTGATTTCCGGCCTTGATCCAGTGGTGGGAGGGCGCCGCGGCGCGAGGAGCCTCAGCTCCTACCGATTACCGGTCCTGGTGACGACCGGCTGCTTCTAGGCCGGCCACCGGCGGTGGCGGCACGCTAGCTGGGGGTCTAGGAGTGCGAATCCACTCCCCCTGCCCCCCGGATCCGACCACGGAACGGCGACGCCGAGCGGCGGCGGCGGCGGTGCGGCGGGTTCGTCGCGGATTCCACCTCGCGAGGCCCATCCATCGATCGTCGGCGCCTACCCTAATGCGTTTGGCCAGACGGACCTTTTGCAACAGCGAATGGCGGCGTTTGGGGGTCACATTTAGATCCCTGAGCATCTGCCACGCTGCTCCAGGCAGCCGCAAGCTGGCTTCGACGTCCACTTCAAAAGGACACCGTGCTCGGATCACCTGCCATCAACATCAAAGGTTGCCTCGCTGCAGCTGTTGATGACTGTGCCGATCATTTCCGGCATATCGTCGTCTGCAGGTTCGGCTTGAATGTGTGTTTGCAGGAACTTGGATTACAGGTGAAATCCCTGCCTGGCTGGCTCTGGGCCGGCGCCGATGACGAATTCGGCGTCATTTTCCCCCTTGGAGGCGTCGTTGTAATTGCCTTCCTTGCGAAAGCCTTCCTAAGCTCCTGCAGTACGGCATTCGAGACTCAGCTACGGCGTGAAGAGAAAGCCAAGGACACTCTTTTGTTAATCAAATAGAGGATCATGTTGTCCTGGTCGAGTTATAAGACCATGGCTTCTCTCTTTTGTTTTTCTCTCCTTTTGTACTTTTGGCTGTGTACATCTCTGAATGTAGAGGCCGGATTTGATATCCATTATCTTAAAAAAATGATACTCTGTTAGTATTCATGGCTTCTATATGGCCTTCTTATTTTGCTAACAGGTTTGAATGCGGACAATTGAGACTGATGTTCGTATGATGTGGCCGCACATCTGTATATGAGTGTGCTTTGCTATGCAATTTGATTCTAAATAATGGACGTGATTTGGCATTCAAATTCATTTCGATCCTGTATAGATTAAATTGGTTATGCTATGTGATGAATATTACTGTCAGCTACAGCCAGGGTGATTTCAGATTTTTTTTAAAATCTCTTGGGCAAAATAGCACGCACAAAAAAAACTAAACGCGGACTATTTTCCTGGCAGTTTTATTTTGTGATGAGTGATGATCGGATGGATCCCCGAACACGCGTGAGAGAGAGAGTTCTTAGTACGTTCAAGCACACAGTTAGAATGCGGAGAGACTGTAATTCTCTATGCTGATTGCACAAGTTCCAAAAAGTCTGAATCCGTTTACACGTGCCCTTGCGCCCCCTTTTATAGGGAGACGAAGGGACTTTTACATACCGAAAACACCCTCAGCCTCAGAGAATATTCCTAGTGTGAACGCATACAAGAATGTCTTTTTCATCTAACATATTTACAAATCTGCCACTAGTTCACACTCTAAACCCAGACTTTTTGGGACAACAACTTTGACTTTGCTTCTCCGCCGGTTCGTGAATGTCTTCACGTGAAACTCCCGAACTGAGTCCTCGACAGATTCCCGAACTGGCCTTCCTCCGAAGTTCGCGCCGCCGCCAGCTTGAGGTTCCGGGCCTCCGCATGTTCGTGACCCTATTACTTCACCGAATCAAGATTCCCGAACTTCGTACATTCACGAATTCAGGGCTTCACAGGTTCCGGGCTTCCGAAAATCGTGAGTTTCCTGCCCCTGAAAAACATGTCTCAAGAACTTTGTCAAACTTAACGTTACAAGGGTGACGGGTTTTCCTGAATTCCCCAACACTAGCCCCTCGGGGAAGCGGGTTGACTCAGACGATCCGATTCCATGAAACCTTCGGAAATTTAGTAAAAAACGTCACCCTCGGAACGTCGGAGGGGACACGCGTCGCCCGGGAACCCTAGAACGGTTAGATCGAGGCAGGTTTCGCGGAACTACCCCTCCCCGCCCCGATAAATAGCGGGTTGCCGCTGTTAAAAAAATTTACGGCCTTCCTGCTCTCTTGGAATTCGTGGATCTTTCTTGCTCGCGGAATTTTAGTATTCTACTGAAAGGTTCGTGAACTTCCGGTTCTCGTCGCATTTCTCTAAGGTACTATTTTATTTCCCTCTTTTCGATTCTTACTTATCATATTTTGGTGCAGTGGTATCTCTATTCTATTAGCTTCATTCTCGAATGTTGTTCTTATTGGTTCGTATATTTTTCTCTGTTGGTTAGGTGGCTCGAGTCAAAAGCACAGCCAGACCCATGACTACCGAAGAGCTCATTGCAGCTGGTCTTCCAGTTGACCCTATTGTCGAAGGTGATGAGCATGCTGCACCAGCCGAAGATACTGGCTCTCCTAGCAGCTCCAGAAGTCGCGAAGACAGGGAGGTCCAATCTGATGACGGCGAAGATATTGGGTACGTGGATGCCGGCGTCAGTGACCTGGTTAGGGCGAAGACTTCCGGCCCGCTGCCACCCTCACTTATCTTCGGAGAGTCTAAGGTGACAACCAACATGATTCGGGAGTATGAGAGAGCCGGGTTCTTTCCCCCGGGCACTGGGCGGGCCCCGCTTGATGAGCAAATCCCTACCCCTAGGGACGGAGAGTTTGTGGTCTTTCGCGACTTCTTCATCTGCGGACTTAGGTTCCCCTGCGACCCAATTCTCCCGGCTATTCTGGATGCCTTTTCGGTGAAGATTCACCAGCTTTCGCCAACGTCTTTTCTTGAGATGTCAAAGTTCATTTGGATCATGAAGACCTTCGGCTGCAACCCCAGTGTCGACGCCTTTGCCAGATTCTATGAACTGGTGATTATCCCCGAAGTTATCAAGGGCAGCGATGGGCAATTCTGCCACACCCAGCACGCGTGTTGTACCTTCAACACCCGTCGCCAGAACACCCGAAAGGGAATCACCCGAATTCAGATTGCTCCCTGCTGCAAGTCTAACCTCACCGAGGACTGGAACTCTCATTGGTTTTATTTGAAGGTCAACATGTTAGAAGTTCCGGCCACACCGGCCCCGCTCATCCCTTGTCTTGCCCGATTGCGCCCCCGATCGCGGTGAACACAAACTCGAATTCAATCGGGCGGACCACGGGGATTAGGAACTGCGAAAGTGCATGTCATCTTGCCAGCACTATACTTGGCGGCCGCGACATTATCGAAGAGTTCGTGGCTGCCCGTATCTGGCCTATTTCCAGCAGTTGGTCTCCCATTGAGATCGTGCACTTCAAGGTCAATTGGGCAACTCAAGAGGTGCCTTTCCCGAAGTTCGGGATTAAGCTTCGTGAGGATCAGAGCGCCGACGCCTTCATGGTTGAAATAGAAAAGAGGGTGAACGTCATGATTGGCGAATACACCATGAATGAGTACAAGGCATACAAGGCTCTCGTGAAGCACAAGAGAAGGATCAATCGCGTGTTCTCCGAAGTTTGCGGCGACAAATCTTTCAATTCTCGAGGTCCGGATCCCAAACTGAAGGTTCCCGCAGTTGTAGTGGCTAGTTGTTCGGCTGCCCCCATCAACGCCCCTCGAATAAGGTCTTCGAAGCGAGGCTCATCATCTGTTAACGAGGGCACTTCCTCTGGGGTTAAGCCGTCAAAGACGAGATCTCTAGAATCGTCGAAGCGTAAACGCAAGACTTCCGACCGAACTTCGGATGCAGAGCTTCAAGTCGCTTCGGGTCTTGCCAAGATGAGTCGCAAAAAATTGAAGAAAGCGGTGAGGAAGGTTTCTTCCGTCGGGGTTCGGCGAGTTCCCTCCGCCTTTGACGACGACGCCTTCGAGGAAGCGGACAGCCGGAAAGGTGTTTGCTTCTGGCCTCTGTTTAACTTTCGAGACAACTGTCCGTCGGGTTCTGAGAATGAATTCGTGGATGTTGATTCCTTTTCAGATGCTGCTCCCGAAGTTCGCAAGGAGGCTGTACCTGATGCTGCTGATGAGGCCACTGTTGAAGCTAAAATTACTGCCCCCGCTGAAGCCCCTGCTGCTGCCGAAGTCCCTGCTGCCGATATTTCTCAAGACGCTCACTCTCGGGATGAAGCCTCCCCCGAATTCGCCAAGGAACTTGAGCTAACTATACAAAGGGGAGAGAATCTTCACTTGTACCGGCTATCGATGTTTCAGTCTCTCGAGTTCCCTTTACATTTGCTTGTCTTTCCTTTTCAGCTGAACGAGGAAGAGGGTCGTGAGAATATCGCTGCGTCCCCCGAAGGGTCAACTTCCGGCGAAGATTCTAGCGACTCAGGCGAAAGGGGTTCAGGCGGCAGTAGCAGCAGTAGCAGCGATGAGGACAGCAACGACGGGCAAGCTTCCGAGCACGAAGATAGTTCTCCGAAGGTGGATGGCACGAATTAGATGCTTTGTTCGAACCTTGCACACCCTTAAGGCTGCATGTACATTTGTGTAGATTCACTTAGCTTTTTCTGAACAAATGTTTTGTATACTTTAACCTGCGCAGGTCCTGCAAGCTGGGCCTGCGCAGGACGTGTTGCCACTGCGAATTCATCGAGATAGGATGTTTGTTTGTGGTGAAGCGTGGCGCCTGTTCAAGCGTGCTCATCCCGAATAAGACTTCTCTGATTTCTGGCTTGAGACCTCACTTAAATTTTCTATGGGCTGTTTTGATCTCTCTTCGTTTTTCTTGTTTCGTAAGAAAGGGCGTTCTGCATCCTCTACTTCGCGCTCCGCAAAGATTCCGAAGACGGAGCCCCTTAGCCCCTTAACATGCGCGTCTGACTTCGCTTATGCTAGTGATATGGCCGAAAACAATGTTTGTAAACCAGGACATGTTGTAGAGCTTTCATTCTAAATTTTGCTTTCACTGCTGTAATTGTTGATGCATTATTCAGAAGTTTTTATGCAAATAAGGCAACGAATACGTTTCTTCTTGAAAAAACGTCACCCTCCCCCACCTTGCCGTTTTGCATGAAAACTTGAAGGCATGTTGACGAAGCTTGCAGTTCGCGTATTTCGATCGAGTACACCTTTAGGAGAAATATTCGTTAACTTTTGAAAATTTGGACCGTCGTCGCGCAAGTCGACAAAATTTGTTTTCGAATTTTGTGGACTTGATCCAACTGGCAAACTTGCCCCGGTTGATACTGCAACCTTCAGTTGCTTCAACCGAGACTTTCTACGATTTTTCACACGAGCCCCTTGCCCCTTTCTCACAACGATGTTATCACAAACAACTTTTCGGCAATTTACGGTAAAGAAAAATCTGGAGGCAACCTCCTACGCATTCACTCTCTCGAAATCATCCTGCAGACTTTTTTCGGTGGAAATCCCCTCGTGGATGGGATTTTCTAGGCCACAGCTCACTGCTATCCCGGGCCTTTTTGGGTGGGAATCCCTTAATGGATGGGATTTTCTAGGCCACAACTTGTTGTTGTCTCAGGCCTCTCTCGGTGGGAATCCCTTAATGGATGGGATTTTCTTGGCCACAACTTGTTGTCGTCTCAGGCCTCTTTTTTCACGATGGAATTCTGGCTATTACGAAGCCTTTCTCATGAACTTTTTTCTTTTTTCACGATGGAATTCTGGCTATCACGAAGCCTTTCTCACAAACTTTTTTCTTTTTTCACGATGGAATTCTAGCTATCACGAAGCCTTTCCTCACGAACTTTTTTCTTTTTTCACGGTGGAATTCTGACTATCACGAAGCCTTTCTTACGAACTTTCTTTTTTCACGATGGAATTCTGGCTATCACGAAGCCTTTCTCACGAACTTTTTTCTTTTTTCACGATGGAATTCTGGCTATCACGAAGCCTTTCTTACGAACTTTCTTTTTTCACGATGGAATTCTGGCTATCACGAAGCCTTTCTCACGAACTTTTTTCTTTTTTCACGATGGAATTCTGGCTATCACGAAGCCTTTCTCACGAACTTTTTTCTTTTTTCACGATGGAATTCTGACTATCACGAAGCCTTTCTCACGAACTTTTTTCTTTTTTCACGATGGAATTCTTGAGATACGCGATTTGGGGGAAGACTCTTTTCTTATATATATATATATATATATATATATATATATATATATATATATATATATATATATATATATATATATATATATATATATATATATATATATATATATATATATATATATATATATATATCACAAAGAGTATTTACATAGGATCCGCCTCGTTAAAAACCTTGCCTCTTGATTTAGAGCCCCCTTTGCAAGGAAAAGAGTACGGTCCTTCTTATTCTAATGCGACTAGAAAAAGTAAAACTAATTTTTCCTCCCGAAATCACTTATAGACACGTGATTCGAATTTTTTAGTTTTCTAGAGTACAAACTTACGAAAATTAAAAAACCACTATATGTTACATCTAGCTACAACTAGGGTTTTCATGGATAATACCTTTTTGGGCTGTCAGCATTCCACGAATACGGCAACTCTTCGCCAGTTTGCTCCATTAAGCAAAAAGCCCCTGGCATGTCTGTTTCTCTAGCGATGTAAGGCCCTTCCCATGACTCGTGAAGTTTTCCTGGGTTTTCCCAATTTTTCTTCCTTTTCAACACAAGATCGCCAGTTTTGATATCTTTCCGGACCACCTTCTTGTCTCTCCACGCCCTTGTTTCTCTTTGGTATTTCTCAATGTTTTCTGCGGCTTCAAGGATTGTTAGCTCGATCATGTCTTTTTCCACCTTCTTATCAATTTCCTCTATCTCTTTTCCTTTCAAGACCCTCATGCTTTCATTCTTGATTTCCTCCGGTGTCATGGCCTCAGTGCCGAAAAGTAGGCGAAAAGGCGTGAAACCTGTTGCTCTTGATACTGTGGTGTTGTGAGACCAGATCACCTTCGGAAGTTCATCCACCCACTTTCCCTTCTTCTGGTCGAACAAGCATTTCTTGATTCCCGAAAAAATCAGGTCGTTGGCTCTTTCAACTGCACCATTGGACTGTGGGTGATATACTGACAAAAATTTCGCCTGGGTGCCTAAGGTTTTGCAGTATTCTTTGAAGGTGTAGCAGTCGAACTGTTTGCCATTGTCAACTGTTAGTTCTCTAGGAACCCCGAACCTGCAGACTATGTTTTGCCAAAAGAATTTCTGAATTGTTGTTGCTTTGATATTCGCAAGTGGTTTTGCCTCCACCCACTTCGTGAAATAATCAATCGCAACGGTGCGAATCGACGCTTGCCCCGAGTTGTTGGCAACAGGCCCACTAGATCCATTCCCCACCTTTGCGGGGGCCAAGTCGGTGGAATTAGGTGAACCGGCATTGAAGGCGGTTCTCGTTGATTTGCCATTTTTCGGCATGCTTCACACCGCCGAACTAACGTTTTGGCATCAATGTTTATGGTGGGCCAATAGAATCCCTCGCTTTATCGCCTTTCCGCCAAAGCCCCGGTGCCTATGTGCGCCCCACGTAATCCGCCGTGAATTTCCTTTAGAAGTTCCCGGCCTTTTTCGGAGGTGATGCACCGCGGCCAAGGTTCGGTGACTCCGATTTGTATAGTTCTCCGTTTACTACTGTATAGCCCCGAACCCTCTGCTTTAATCTTTTCTCCTCTAACTCATCTTGTGGTTCGTAGTGTCCTCTCAGATAAGCCATGATTTCTGCTCTCCAGTCGGGAGTCTCCACTACATTCACGATTTTAGCTCTCGAATCCTTGATGGACAGTTCTCTGATAATTTCGAAGAACACATCTGGGGGTAGCTTTTGATTTCTAGCTGCCGCTTTCGCCAGATTGTCTGCCTCGTTGTTGTCATCCCTTGGGATATGCTGGACTGAGTACCCTTTAAAGTGTTTTTCCATTTCTCTGACTTTTCCCAGATATTTCATGAGAACAGGATTCCTTGCCTCGCTTTCTTTCTCGATATGTTCTTGGATCACTTTCGAATCCGTTCTGATGATGAAAGTCTGCTGCCCCAAGGCTCTCATTTTCCTTAATGCCAACAGAAGAGCTTCGTATTCCGTTGTGTTGTTCGTGGAATGCTCATTGTTCGCGAATACGAGCCGAGCTGCGTATCTTATGACCACGCCCGTCGGGGACGTCACAACAAACCGAAATTCCAACCCCTTTGTAACACCGGAGCCCCGTCACACTGTACTATCCAAGGTTCGGGTGCATCTTCCTCAAGGTTCTGAGTAGGTGAAGTCCAGTCCACGACAAAATCTGCTAGGACTTGCGATTTTATTGCACTTCTTCTCTCAAAGTCTACCACGTACTCAGAAAGCTCAGCGCCTCACTTGATGATTCGGGTGGATGCCTCTCTATTTGCGAACAAGTCATTCAACGGTTGGTTGGTGATGACTCTTATTCTGTGACCCTCGAAGTAATGCCTTAGCTTCCTTGCTGCCATGATGACCGCGTATGCGATTTTCTCTAGCTCGGAATAGAAGATCTTGGAACCAGACAATGCTTCGGAGGCAAAGTATACGGGAATTTGTCGGAGCTTTCCTTCTTCCTCCTTTTCTTGCACTAGCACTGCGCTTACTGCCGAATTTGATGCAGACACATATAGCAGAAGCGGCGATTTAGGTTCGGGAGGACAGAGTTTGGTCATGGTGGACAAGTAATCTTTCAATTCTTGAAAGGCTCGCCTCTGAGGTTCAGACCACTGGAAGTTCTTAGCACTTCTGAGGACTTGGAAGAACGGTAAGCTTCTTTCAGCGGCTCTGGGAATGAATCTGTTAAGGGCAGCTACTCTCCCCGTCGCTCGCACATCTTTCACTGAAACTGGATCTTGCATTTCCACTAGAGCCTTGATTTTGTCGGGATTTGCCTCTATGCCTTTCGTTGAAACTAGGCATCCAAGGACTTTCCCCTTGTGAATGCCGAATACACATTTCTCCGGATTCAGTTTCAGATTCGCTGCCCTCATGTTCACAAATGTTTCCGCCAGGTCACTAATGTGGTCTTTCCTCTGAACACTTTTGACGACTATGTCGTCCACATACGCCAAGATGTTTCTCCGAATTTGTGGGTGTAGTACTATTGCAATCATTCTTGAGAATGTACATCCTGCGTTCTTTAGCCCCTCTGGCATTCTTACGAAGCAAAATGTCCCGAAGGGAGTGATGAAACTTGTTTTTTCTTCGTCTTCCTTGCGAACCCTGATCTGATGATACCCAGAGAACATATCCAGGAGCGAGAGCATCTCACTGTTGGCTGCATCATCTACGATTTTATCTACCCTCTCCAAGGGAAAATCGTCTTTCTTGCATGCCTTGTTCAAATCGGTGAAGTCCACACACATTCTCCACTTTCCATTTTTTCTTGACTGGCACAGTGTTGGCTAGCCAGACTGGGTACTTGACTTCTCTGATTACCTGTGCATCCTGTAATCTCTGAACTTCTGCCTCGACTGCTTTGACCTTTTCCTCAGACATTTTCCGAAGTTTTTGCTTCATGGGTGGTATTTTTTCATCTGTTTCCAGGGCATGTTCGATGATATCCCTGTCAACACCTTGCAGGTCCTTAGCTGACCATGCGAAAACATCCTTGTTTCTGTTCAGAAATTGTACAAGGTCCTTGTCCTCTTCAGCGCTGAGGTTGGCCCCTATTATGATTGCTCTATCGGGCATGTCATCCAGATACACTTTCTTTGTTTCATCCTCTGCGGTTATCTCATTTTTTCCTTGTCCCGCTTAGGCTCTACGTAGATTTCCTTCCTCTCGTCAGCTGCTTTCAGCTGGTACACGTTCGTTTGGCCGGGCGTGTGGCCTTTTTCTATGTTTCTGGCCTCTTGCTGTTTGCCGAACACTGTGATGGCCCCTTTGGGGGCCGGCATCTTCATGCATGAGAACTGCTGCCTTATGACAGCATCAAACTTGTTCATGAAACCTCTGCCGAAAATCGCGAGGTATGGGTGGTAAATGTCAACTACATCGAAAGTGAGGCTCTCCGTTCTGGCATTCTCAAGATCTCCGACAGAAACCAGGAGTGATATTTTTCCAACCGGCTTGATGGGCTTTCCTCCGAACCCCTGCAGCAGGTACTCTGGTGGGTCCAACATGTGCTGGCTCAGATTCATCTTTTCGAAAGTTTTCAAGAACAGGATATCCGCCGAGCTCCCATTGTCAACTAGGACTTTTCCTATAACCCATCCGGCCTATGTTCACTTCAATGACCATGGCGTCATTGTGAATCGCGGATTTCAAACTGAAATCTTCTTCGTGAAGGTGATTGGCACCTTTGCCCACTCCGCCGTGTACCGGGCCGTCATTGATGATAGTGTTCACTGACCTGAAGTAATTGTTTCTTTGCTTCTTGGTCTCGAATTCCATGGCTGACCCGCCCGTGATTGGCATGATATTTTCGAACGATGGCAAGGCTTTGGAGTTTTGAGGTCCCGAACTTGACTGAGGCCTTAACGAACTTTCTGGAGGTGGCGGCACGATTTCCCGAATGGGTTGCGGTTGCTGGATTGCCTGGATCGCTTGTGACTGAGGAAAAAACTGCTGCGATGGCTGCCACGTTGATTGTGGTTGCGGGAATTGCTGAACTGGGACAGAACTTGACTGTGGGTTCGCGAATTGAGGCTACCAGAAATTCGGGCGAAACTGGCTTGGCATTGAAGATGCGATGCTCATTAGTGCTTTCTCTTGCTGAATTCTTGCCATGTTCTTCTTTGTTTCTGGGCATCCTTCGGTGCTATGGCCCGTTCCATGATACTGGCAATAGAAGTGAGGATCTTTCGGGTTGTGGTTCGTGAGTGCTGGGGGTCCTCTGCCTCTCCCCCTTCCTCTGGGATTGAACCCTCCCCTGGTGCTTGGCCTGCTGCCCTGTTCAGGTTGCGAATTTCCGACGTTGTTGACATTTCGCGGATATTGGGGTGGTGCCCTCCACGTCATCTCTCTTTTGCCTTGTCTTGCCTCGTTCCGCTTGGCCACTCTTCTGCGATGGTCATCATCTGCCAAAATGTACTCGTCCAATTCGTGAAAGAGTTCCTCAACTATCTTGGGTTTCTTTCTTGTGAGATGCGAAGCTGTAGGCCCTGGGGTGAGACCCTTGATCAGTGCGTTGATCGTTGTTTTGTCATCAGCTTCGGGGATTTGAGACCTTTGTTGCATGAACCTTCTCACGAAGTTCCGCAGTGGTTCTCTGTCCTTCTGCTTACAGTTATACAAATCTGAGGCTTCGGCTGTTGTGTCGTGGAACATCTGAAATGCTTGCATGAACTTTGTCTTGAGATCTACCCAGCTGTAGACTGAATGTGGAGGCAGCAGTGAGTACCAATTCAGTACTGGTCCTTCGCAAGCTATGATGAAGGATTTGGCCAGTGCAACATCATCCCCTCCTGCCGAATTCACAGCTGATTCGTATCTCATGAGAAACTGCCTGGAGTTTCCGAAGCCGTTGTATTTGGGGAGAGAGACAGGCTTAAACTTCGGCGGCCAAGGTGCTGTTTGCAGCCCAATTGACAGCGGCGATTCAGAATCCACGAAGTGTGAAACTCCATTTCCCGCGAAGAAGTTTTCTTTCGGGGGTTCTTTTGCAGGCCCAGAGTTCTGGTGCGGTGACTCCTGCCACAGGGAACTGTTCTCTTGCTCTTTCATCTCATCAATTTCTTTCTGTATCGCTTCGATTTGCTCTTTTGCTTTGTTCAGTTGCTCTAGCTTTTCAGAGATTTTCCTCTTCGCTTGCAACTGAGCTGCAAACTTTTCTTTGTCTTTCTGTAGCTGTTGTATCTTTTGCTGAACCATTTGCAGCTCCCTGTCTATGGTGTCATCATCGTCATCCACGTTCTCAAACTCTTGCTGTTCAGCAGGTTGTTCTTGGGTGTGAGCTGCTTTTTCTGCTCTTGCCTTCATGAGAGCTTCGAGCTTTGCTCTCCGTTCTTGGTCTGTTGTGTTGGAAGATTCAGGAACGAAAGAGGTCTCGTTCCCTTGGGTAGGATGGTGATTGTCTCGATTTGCCTCTACTGGAACGTTCTTCTTGGATTTCTTCTGAGGTGGCATCGTGAGTTTCTTTTCGGCTGGAACACGGTGGGCGCCAATGTTGGGGGGTTACCCGAAAAATTCGGATGGATCCCCGAACACGAGTGAGAGAGAGAGTTCTTAGTACGTTCAAGCACACAGTTAGAATGCGGAGAGACTGTAATTCCCTCTGTTGATTGCACAAGTTCCAAAAAGTCTGAATCCGTTTACACGTGCCCTCGCGCCCCCTTTTATAGGGAGACGAAGGGACTTTTACATACCGAAAACACCCTCAGCCTCAGAGAATATTCCTAGTGTGAACGCATACAAGAATGTCTTTTTCGTCTAACATATTTACAAATTTGCCACTAGTTCACACTCTAAACCCGGACTTTTTGGGACAACAACTTTGACTTTGCTTCTCCGCCGGTTCGTGAATGTCTTCACGTGAAACTCCCGAACTGAGTCCTCGACAGATTCCCGAACTGGTCTTCCTCTGAAGTTCGCGCCGCCGCCAGCTTAAGGTTCCGGGCCTCCGCATGTTCGTGACCCTATTACTTCACCGAATCAAGATTCCCGAACTTCGTACATTCACGAATTCGGGGCTTCACAGGTTCCGGGCTTCCGAAAATCGTGAGTTTCCTGCCCCTGAAAAACATGTCTCAAGAACTTTGTCAAACTTAACGCTACGAGGGTGACGGGTTTTCCTGAATTCCCCAACAATGACAGAACAAAATAGCCATTGTTCTGATGGGTGATGGCTGACGGAACAATGTTGGGGTGCTTGTCTGAACAAAAAGTTGACTGACAAAAACAATTTTCCTCGCTATATGGCATTTTTATTTGACGTTTCAAATAGTGCAGGGAAAAAAAGAAAGATGAAGATAGCTGAAAGTTAAAAGAAGTCAAGTAGGTGCCTAAACCATTAATAATGACATATACACATGATCAATCAACCGCCATAGCGTGTGGCACCGTCCTAGCTTAGACGGGAAGTGCAAAAAGTACTGCATCTGTGACTAATGGTATACCTCAGTGACCAAAGGTGCACTAATATAATGTTGTTCTGGCAAAACCCCATGAAGTGACGCATCATGTGCATCTCGCCGCAGCAGAACTCCTCACGCCATTTCTGTGTGTGTCATCCCTAGCTGGTATGCTATATTAATATATTATGATGCGATAGGACGAGCAAGGCAAAGGATAGTGCCGCTGAGTACAAGCATCTGTTTGCATCGGGACATGAAGGACTCCAATGCCTATCGCATGGGGTAGGAAGATAACTATCCGGAAATTTGCTGATGCCTCTCTGTCCTATTAGGACTCAACGATGCATGCTCGACTGGTCTGTACTTGTTGCTACTTGTGATGTTATGCATTGGGTCGAATACTCGAATGTACGGTAGTGTTTCTTCAGAATTCCTTTGGATAGTGTGTTATTTCGGCAGTGGGCAAAGGCTTGTATAAGTAGTGAATGAAATAGATCCTATTGATCCAACCTAACAAAATGAAACTAAAACATTTGACGATTCTCTGCAATTCCTAATGTGGAATCAACTTACTCCATATATAAATATTGCCACACCAACCAAAATACCAAATATTGATTGTACTGTTTTGTGATTCGGTCCATCAAGCCAATCAACAAGATTGTACACACATCTCTTGTGTTTACTTGGGTTTTATGATGTTGCACAATCAAAGCTTGACCTGTCGCCTAGGCAGCTTTTCGTACGTTAATCTTGCGGTTTGTTAGAGATATCTCTACATATAGCACAGCTCCCTGGCTTATTATATCTGCGCCACGTCAACAAAAAGCTTAAGCACAGCATAACATTTCGTAGGTGACTCATGAATGGACATCATACACAAAATTGCGTAAAGTGCATGCAGTCCATTTCCCTTTTTCATGAAGAACCCATATTTTAACAGCTAGCAGGCTCCTGCATGTGAAGATCAAGATTCAAGAGAGAAGATAAGAGACACCATGAGCAAGTTGTACCGAAGAGAGAAGAGAATATAGGACTAGTAGAATGTGAGAAGACATGGGAAATGTATAGAGTGTACACGGATTTTGGAATCGACCTATTCACATCGACCAACCAATGCATTCATTCATCGGGTAGTGATCCTCACCATTTGTGATAAAAATGCAATTCTTATATCAAATTCTTTAGAAAATATAATCATTTTATTGCACAACGTATCACTGATACAAGTGTATAATTGATTAGAAATTTCAATTAACTCTTTTTACATAAAAAAACATGTGAAATTAAGTTTATATAAAATTGAAGTGTTAAAAAGATATTTTTAACTTCTTTTCACCTTGAATTATGCCAGTATGAAGAGTGTATGGTTCATATGGGTGTAGCTTTGGAGAGGGGGATGTTCACATTATTGAAAAATGTGAACAAAAGATATAATTTTGCATTGTGGTGATTCGATTAGCCTTCCAGGCATTAACACTGCTTGATTTTGACCGGTGACGTGAAAGATCAACCGCGGGCTGATAATCAATAAGTGGGTGCCGTAAGCCGTGAACAACATATAATGCATTGTGTAATTGGGGCGTGCATTAAACATTGCAGTCCTAATGTATCCCATTCCAAGTGTGAATATATATATACCAAAATATATATGCATGGAGAGATGTTCTTGTTTTTCCTGCGGGAAGTAGTGACAAGGGGCAAGAGTACCGTATATACGGCGTCACATAAGATTGATTTAACAACTACCTATCACATGAGAAAGCCGGAAAATTATATCACCGGTTCAAATGGTGGTAGCATTTCAACTGCCATTTGAAGGACAGTTTGCTACAGTACCCCGCCGTTAAGGATGTAGATTTGTTTGGGTTAACCCAATGATCCAATAGCCAAAATATAAAATTTGGTGTAAATACCCATTGGGTTGGCCCAAATAAATGTAGAGTCAAGTAGTGCAAAATCCACTAGGTCATTTAGGTACCCGAGTCTCATCCAAGGTTAAAAAACCGTGGGATCACCGGTTCCCACGGTTAAAAAAACCGGCTGGTAAACCGGTCAAACCGGCCGGTTCATTGAGGTTTAAAAATTTTAGGCATGGTTTGGGGTGGGAACCGGACTGGTTCGTGTACCGGTCCGGACCGCTTCCACTGGGAATCGGTCGAACCGGACTGGTTCCCACCGTTTTTGCGAACCCTGATCTCATCCCAATCTTCTCCCTGCTCCTTGTTGCGGCGCATTCTCGTTCGCTGCCGGCCTTGCGCCGCTCGATAGGGTCCGCGCCGGTCCTTGCCGTCGATCTCATCGCTCCACGGGCGTAGCGCAGGCGCATAGCTGCTCGTGCTTGCTGTACCCCTACCATCGTCGGCAACAACTCTTCTTCTTACCCAACCGCACCCCTCTCCTCCAGGCCGCCGCTGGACCCATCCAGTTGCCGTCGGATTCGGATGACGCCAACTTCCTTCTCTTTCTCTCTCACTCTCACCTTCAGATCTGCAGGTCGAGACACCATCAGACTTCACTTGGTTTGTTCGATATCGTCAGTAGCTTTTTGGTTAGCGTGACAGTAGCGGCAATGAGTTGTTTTCATTTGCCTTGGAAACTCTGGATCTCTCTCTTTGGAATCCAGAGGAATTAATTGACTAATCTTCTTATATGCATGTAGCACGAGTTTAATCAATGTTTTGTGAAATGTTTCTACTTTACTGCTTCTATCTCTCTGTTTTCGCTCTGAATTTGTAGATTGTTCTCATGTTTTGTGATTTTCACCTTTTCAGGTTCTGGTTTGTGGCTTAGTTATGTTGCTTGGTAGCTGCCAAATTATTCGCAGATCACTGCAGGAGCAGTAGAGCTATTCTCATGTAATTTTCCTATTGTACGTATGATCTGATGGTGTGCTTCTGAATGCCCGAGCTCCCGAAGAAGACGTCTTCAGGCACCTGCTTTATCCCGTAGAGGACGCCAACCATCACCCGACTGACGCACCCAGCACCTGATGTCGAGGAAGGCTGACCCTGGCCCCACGTGGTGGTGAAGCACAGTTGAGTTAGTGTTTTTTTTGGGTCAATCTAAAACCCAAAACCTGAAGCAATTATAGATGGGTCGACCCAAAACCAAAACACAAGTTTGTTGGGTAGGTTGGGTTGCAACTTGTGTCAACCAATGGGTGCCCACTTGCAACGCTACCCGCCGTGAGTATTGTAGCACTCCCACGAGCCATTTCAACCGCGGTAGGAGTCAGCCTATTTTCAAAAATCATAAATTTTTATGAACTCATATATGGATATAAACTTTATATTATAGCGAACTAGTTACCTACTCCTAAGGGTCAAAGCAAGTCTTTTGGATATAAATTTTATATGAAAATTGCAGCTTTCGTCGATATTACAACTTTGTAGTTTAAATTGTTTTCATTTGAAATCATCTTGAGACTCAAATAATCGATATACTGTTCAGATATAAAATTTATATTTTAAATCTAAACATTGTGTCAATCGTTTGAGATCCAAAATCAATTCAAATAGACACAATTTGAACTACAAAGTTGTACATCTCATCAAGATACACAATTTCGGTGTAGAGTTTACCTCATATTATGTTATATCAAAAAATTATAATTTTTCACGATATGTTGCTGAGGGAAAAAATCTCTTCACATTTTAGATCTAAATATAATGTTGATTATTTGAGCATGGAACTGATTTCAAATGACAAGAGTATGCTACAAAGTTGTAGCCCTCGACGAAAACTATAATTTAGTTTATCTGCATCCGAGGTTCATATTAAAAAATATATTTTTTAACATGCCGCCAAGAGAAGAAGCACTTGTATCGACTATTTGAGCTTCAAAAATGACTTGAAATGAAAAAATGAAAAACAAAGTTGTTGATCTCGACAAAAGCTACAATTTTCATATGAAGGGTTTTCTTTAGTTTTAGTTCGGGTCATCGGGCTGACCTGAATTTCTTCCTGGGTCAAAAAATAGGCCCGTGCCCGACTCATACACTTCTCGAGTCGGGTTGGATCGGGAGAGTCGTTTCTGGTTTGTCACTTCGGGCAGCCCATGATCAGGTATAGCGCGGAGCGGCGTAGCAGGGTTGGGCCAGTCGGTCGCTGCTCGACTGGTTGTGGTGGCGCGCCTCCAGGCGGCAGCGCCCAGCAGCACGGTGCATCAGCGGGTGGGAGGTGGAAGAAGACCAGCTAGGGTTCCTTTGTTGGATAAATGGAGTGTTATTTGGGCTTATGTTGGGTTGTAGTGACATGAAAATGGATGGTATAGGATTCCCACACCAATATGGGTCAAATATGGAGTCCTTGAGGTTCTTCGCTCAAACAACCAGCCCAACAATAGGAAGTCATACCGTATATAGTGGAGGCCCATCCTAGAATTTTTATATATTATTTATTTATTTGCAAAATTATACTATCGTTTCAAAATTTATCAAATTTGACCTCCAAACACCATCGCGCACGGCACCGTTGTGGGCCACGACGTTTGCGGGTCCAACCGTCATGCGCTACGGCGGTTGGGCGCCACCGCTATAGCCCACGGCGGTTAGACTAAACGTTGTGGGCCACGACGGTTGGGGACAGCGGTTGCGGGTGCCGGGTGGCGGCAAGCAGCGAGCATGGAATCGCCGTGGGTCACGGCGGTTGTTTTTTTAAAATATTTGGAAGAGAAAACACACACCTTTGCAATGGTACGTACGACACTTGTACAACTCTAACAAAGCGCCTTACGTACTGATAACATGCCTTAGGGAATTTAGAAATTTGATTACATCATTCCTAATTAATCTAGTTGTACGATAATTGCAAACTAGCTCAATCTAGCCCTCATGTTTGGATACTTTGTGGCTAGTTGAGTTCCAACTAGCCAAAACTAACTCTAACCCATGGATCCAAACAGGGCCAATGTACTATATTGTTCTGCACTGCACTGGCGTGGATGCTGGCACATCTAATTTGTATACTCTTGTCAAGGCTAGCTTGTCCATGAAGTTACCCACCATGTGCATCTCGCCGTAGTAGAACTCCTCACACCTTTTCTCTGTGTGTGTGTGTCATCCCTGGTACACTATGATGGCATAGGTGCACGCCGAGCAACCGAACGACAGTGCCGCTGAGTACAATTACCTGTCTAGGGCTTTAAGGACTCTAATGCCTATCACATCTTGAAGTCAGTCTAACACCCCAGAATTGCAGCAACATTCTGCAGTATTACCACACCACACCAAACTATTACAGGTACATATAAGGAAGAAAAACAACAACAAAGAGATAAATAATAGAGCACGCGGAAGCAAATTAAATCGTCTAGATAACCATCTCGAATCTGATCCAAAGAGATTATAAGCTAAGAAAGGACTTCTCAACTAAACATTTTTATTACAACACATGTGTCCAAAATATACATATAAAGAAGTTGTGTGCACACGTGCTGCTACTCCCATCCACCAGCGCACTCCAAATTCAAAGATTTGCGGGGAGGAAAAAACGTATGAGGTTTATGGAAACCCACTACAAAAAATCTTGTGGTTCATGACAGTCAATTTTCGTCACAGATCATCAAAATTTCGTCATAAAACGGCATCTATGACGAAATTTGAGAAGGTCATATATTGAGCGTTACGGATCCCTTCTCGTGACGTCCTTAAGTTTTCGTCATAGATTAACGTGATCCATGACGTTCTTAAATCGTCATAGATTTGTCTATAGCCCACTGAACCTAGCCCAAAGCCCAAAATCTGTGACGAATTTGAACGTCATGGATTACCTTGCCACATCACTCGTAGATGACGTGGACGATGACCTAGATGCTGACGTTGATGAGGATGTGGCAAGTGATGACGTGGCAGACGACATGGCACATAATTACATGGCAGTTGATTTGGCACTTGCTTACGTCAGCACTAGCCCAAAAAAATGATGATGTCAACACTGTCATCTGTCAACAGGCCAAATTCAAGATTGGGCCTAAAATTGGACAGCCCATATAAATTTCGGACATATAAATTGGGCAGCTTTTTCAGTCCATATAAATTTTAGCCCATACAAATACATTACAGACCAACCCAAATAAATTTCAGTCACGACCCATATACATTCCAGACATAGCCCCTATAAAAATTCCAGCCCAACAAATTTATCCCAACAGATTCAAAATAGCTATAAATCCTAGAAAACAAATCAATCCTTGGTGCGCTCCCGCGGCCTCGAAGTTGCCGGCGTGCTTGGAGGTGGAGTCGAGGTCCTCGTTGACCATCTTCTCCAAGGTGGTCACCAACGCTTCATCTAGCGCTAGTGCTTCCGCGTGCTCGACGCATTCGACGTCACAGTCGAACGCGTGCTCGATGGACGAGCCCACGGTGATGACGTCGTTTGGTCCTGGCATCTTCATTTTGAGGTAGGTGTAGTTCGGGACGGCCATGAACTTGGCGTAGCAAGTCCGCCCAAGTATGGCGTGATAGGCGCCCCGGAACCCCACCACCTCGAAGGTGAGCATCTCCTTGCGGAAATTGCTCGGAGTGCCGAACCAAAAGAGCGGCATCGATCTGCCCGAGGGGCTGGACGCGCTTGCCCGGCGCGATGCCATGGAACGGCGTCGTGCTGGGCCGCAGCTGATCCAACCCGATCCCCAGCAGGCGCAGCGTGTGCGCGTAGAGGATATATGGAGTAGCCCCTGAGCATTAGGTTGAGCCGTAGACTCTAGCTGAGGGTCAATCTTGATTCTGAATCTTCCGTCTTGAAAAAATTGAATGATGGGTGTAGCATAGTAGCCCCCGAGCCTTGAAATGATTAGGTAATCAATCCAAGGGTCTTCAGTGTTCACGAAAGCCATCATCTGAGTACTCTTGCAGCGTGTAGCCCTCGAGATAAGAGAGTCGTATGAGCCACGTCGAGTAGTTATTGGTGCGGAGCCCCCGAGCTTGAGAGCAAGCGAAGCATGCTGAAGTTATCCTCGAGTAGTATGTTGAGCGTAGCCCTCGAGCTGGAGAGATTCCGAGTAGTAGCTTGGCGTCGAGCCATGGAGCTTGAGAAGTAGTCGTGCCGTCAGAGCGGACTTTAGATGCGACCGAAGTCGACTTTAGATGCCGGCGGAGCGGACTTTAGAATGCGACTTGAAAACCGAAGTCGGCTTTGTGCCACGCGAAGCGGACTTTAGATGCGACCGAAGTCGACTTTAGTTGCCACACAGAGCGGACTTTGATATGCGACTTTAGAAGTCGACTTTAGGATGCCGCGCGGAGCGGACTTTGAGATGCGACTACAGTAGTCGACTTTGCGCCACACGAGGTGGACTTAAGATGCAAAAAATGAAAAGCACTTTCCGAAAAGCCAAAGCGAATGAAAAAACAGAGAAAATGAATAGTTTTGCCGCCGGAGTGGGCTTAAGATTGCGACCGAAGTCGGCTTGTGCCACCGGAGTGGGCTTGGGTGCGACCGTTAGCGTCGACTTGTGCCACCTGAGTGGGCTTGGATGCGACCGTTAGCATCGACTTGTGCCATCGGAGTGGGCTTGAGTACCTGAGCCATGGATTTCAGACCCAAGGTACAGTTGCCGCCAGAGCGGGCTTGAGGGTGCGACCGGAGTCAGCTTGAGGGTGCGACCGGAGTCGGCTTGAGGGTGCGACCGGAGTCGGCTTGTGTACCTAGGCCATGGATTTCAGACCCAAGGTACGGAGCACGAGTACTTAGGGTACTTGGACCTATGGTACAGAGTGTGAAGACCACGTGCAGCTAGGTTCCATCGTCGCCAGGACCCGAGGGCCGCTTACAGCTAGGTTCCATCGAAGCTTACACACGTAGTATGCCATCGAAGCAGGCGAAGATGTGACCGGAGTCGACTTTAAGTTGCCGCACGGAGCGGACTTTAGAATGCGACTTTAGAAGTCGAATTTAGATTGCGGCGCGTAGCGGACTTTAGAAACTGCCTCCTAGGGATAGCCCCCGAGTTGATGAAGTACACTAGTGGCAACTTGATTGATATGCCCCAAGAGTAGTCAGCAGAGTGTAGCTCCCATGAAAACCCGCCGAGAAGCATACACAAATGAGTAGTCGGCAAGTAGTCCTACATGATGAGGAGAACAAGCCAAGAGAACAGTAATCATTTAAATAAATGACTTAGCTGCTGCTGTCTGGGCAGACTGATGATGAAGCCGTGGCAGTCGGCGATGGAGCCGCGACAGTTGTTGTTAAAGTTGACTAGTTAGAGTTGATTCCGACTAGTTGTTGGGGGCGTGACTGCCGTTCTCGACTAGTTTGGAAAACTAGTCAAGATGAATGGTCGACGTGATGCGACCGGAAGACGACGCCGTGGCGGCGTGCGGCATACTCGAAGTAGAGCCAGTGTTGCCGCAAGACAAGTAGTCACGACGCACGGCGTGGATGAAGTAGAGCCAGCGTGGCCGCAAGACAAAGTCGCGGCGCACGGAGTAGTCGACGACAAGCCTGCGCGAGGCGGAGTAGTCGACGACGAGCCTGCGCGAGGCGGAGTAGTCGACGACGAGTGGCGCGACGAGCCACGTGACGAGCCGCGCGACGTGCTGAGGCACTCGGACAGACGGCGGAGGCGAAGTAGTTGACGATGAGCCGCGCGAGGCGGAGTAGCCGACGACGAGCGGCGCGATGAGCCGCGTGACGAGCCGCGCGGCGTGCCGAGGCACTCCGGACGTGCGGAGGAGGCGAAGTTGTCGACGACAAGCCGGCGCAAGGCGAGTAGTTGACGACGAGCCGGCGCAAGGAGGAGTAGTCGACGACGACTGGCGCGACGAGCCGCGTGACGAGCCGTGCGACGTGCCGAGGCACCCGGACGCGCGGCGTAGGCGAAGTTGATCGCTGCAGCCGGGAGAGTGGAGACGAGTACTCGCGGTGCACGACGAGGTTGACGTAGAGCACGTGGGGCCGGGTGACGAGTAGTCGCAGCGCACAGCAAGGTTGAAGTACTTGTACTCGCGTACGAATTCCAAGTGCATGAAGCAAAGATCTTGAAGAAGTCTTGTGGGAGCTTGTCAACTTGACTTGTGCGTGTATCAATTTATCAACCAATTAGCTTTGCATATGGAACAGCCGCATGCACGTACGGAGTACTTCGGTGGACTTAGAAAAATCGATTTGCTGCTTTGAAGTGTTGGAACCGCTGTTTGTACGGGATGTAAGGCGAGAGGCGACTCCGTTTTGGACTGCGAAGTATGCGCTCTACCGACGAACGACCAAAAGTTGTGCCTCCTGCTTGCAGTTGGACTCTGTTCCGGACTCTGTCTCATCCGGGAGGGATCGTGGAAAAAACCGCATGTAAATTGACGTGACTCGGCGATTTTTTCTACCATGTAGATAGAAATTCAATTCTGCCCTGGTAGGAAGTCGTCGAGTTGCCGAATATACTAGCCACACGCTGAGTAGATTGATCTTGTTGACGAAGGTCCTTCGAATTCGCCCGGTGATCGTGACGATTGGCCCCACGGTGGGCGCCAGCTGTCGGTGTTTAAACCTCTCGATCTCCATGGGAGGTACCCGCAGCAAGGTAGAAGGTGGGGATCGTCGTGATCTGGAACCCGAAGGTACGCGCGAGGACACGAGACACGAGATTTATACAGGTTCGGGTAGCCGGAGTAGCTACCCTACGTCCTATTTAGAGTATTGCGCCCTGCGCTTGGTGTTGTTCCCCGGAGGGATTGAGGATGTCCTCCTAGGTACCCGGCCCTCCTTTATATAGTCCAGGGGGCGGGTTCCTAGTCGGTTACAAGGCAGGAGTCCTAGTAGGATTACACAGAGCGAGTCCTAGTAGGAGTACAGGGGAATTCTAGTAGGAGTCCGTCTTCTACTCTTCCTCCTTCCTTGCATGAGTACCCGGGGTGTATGCCCGACGCGTACCTCTAAAAAGATTCAAAAAGTTTCAAAAAAACTATATTTAGGAGCTAATGATCCATTTTAGCCCGCATATTAGATATTGACAAAAAATTCAACCGTCTTATAGGAAAAATTCAAAGTTCTACTAGCCACCTTTTTATAAAATAATCATAATAATACCCAAAACATCTCGAAAAATTATGTAAATTGGCATAGACTCATTTTATGGATGTACAAGCTTGACAAAAAAGTTTCATAACATTTTACGGAAATCGAAATATACATGTTCACAAACTATATATGTCTCTCACATTGTTTCATAAAACTCAACTTAAACTTTGAAGTTTGAAACAATTAGAGTCTTGTATAGCTCATATACACCTGAAATTCATACACAATCTCACATTTACACTCTTATAAACATTTGTGAGTTTTCATTACCACTTGTTGTGCAAAAAACTTATTTTTTTATTTTTTTAAACCACTAATGTGTACACCCTTGTGAAGGAAGTTGCAAAATTGTTATATTATATGCTCCAAATATATTTTTCATACGTAACAGACAACATATAAGTTGTCATGTAGGAGTTTCAAAAATTTTGAAGCAGATTTCCTATTTTCTATCATTTAAATGAATTACTATGTGCTTACGGAAAGTAATTCCAAATTGAACTATGAGTACCTCCAATAAGATTCTAAAAAATTCAAAAAAATATATTTAAACTTATATGTTCCATTATAGCCCACATCTAAGATATTGATGAAAAATTCAATTAACTAATAGGGAAAACTCAAACTTTTATTAGTCACTTTGTTATAAAATAATAATAATAATACTCAAAACATCTCTGAAATTTTTTAAATTTAAATAGAATCATTTTATGAATGTACAAGTTTGAAAAAAATTTCAAAATATTTTACAAAAATTGAAGTATACATTGCTCATGAAGTAGCTAGTATCTCACATTATTTCGTACAACTCAACTTAAACTTTAAAGTTTGTATACCCTCAATTACCCTCTTGCTCATGTACACCTCAATTCTAGACATAACATTACATTTACTCTTCTATTAACATATGGGGATTCACATTGCCATTTGTTGTGCAAAAAAGTTATTTTTTCTATTTTTTAAATCACTAATGAGTACACCCTTGTGAAGTTGCAAAATAGTTATCTTATATGCCCAAATATATTTTCACACTTAAAACACAACATATAAGCTATCATCTAGGAGTTTCAAGAATTTTCAATTAGATTTGCTATTTTCTAACGTTTAAATGAATTTATGTAGGATTATTAGAGATAATTAAATTTTGAACTACATGCACCTCCAATAGGATTCGAAAAAATTCAAAATGAATTATATTTAGACTTCTATGGTCTATTCTATCTCACATCTAGGAGATTAACGAAAAATTCATTTGACATATAGGGAAAATTCAAACTTCTACTAGCCATCTTATTATAAAATAATGATAATAGTATCTAAAACTTCTCCAAAAATTATGTAAATTAGCATAGATTCATTTTATAGATTGTACAAGCTTGAAATAAAAATTTCATAAGATTTTACGAAAGTTAGAGTTTACATTGTTCAAAAACTAGCTAGTCTCTCTCAACTTGAACTTTGAAGTTTGTATGCCTTAAAGTATTGTCTTAGCCATGTACAGCTCAAATCTACACATAATCTTACATTTACTGTTCTATTAACACATGGAGAGTCACATTACCATAGAGCAAAAAACTATTCTTCTATTTTAAAATACCTAATTAAGGCACCTTTATGCGTTAACTCAAAAAATAATTATCTTATATACACCAAACACATTTTTAACATGTAAAAGAACACATTAATTTTTCTTCTATAAATTTCAAGATTTTCCGAACAAATTTTCTATTTTCTATCATTTAAATGAATTTCTGCAGATTTATTGGAAATAATTAAAATTTAAACTACATGTATGTCAAAAAGTTTGCTGGTGGCCCTCCATTTTCGCAGAGCTGGGCCGGCCTGTTGGGCTGCGCAGCTAGGCCTGCCTGTTGGGCTGCGTGGGCCGGTTCAGGGTCTCGGGGTGGTTTCTTGGTCTGCGTTAAGAATTAGAGGGCCACCAATAGACTTTGACTCCAGTTAGCAAGCCTAGATGACTTTGACTCCTATTTAGGCCCCTCAATTTTTGCGAAGGTCTGATTTTCGTCCCTAAACTTCGTAACTACACAAAGTATATCCTTCAACCTTCGAAATCGTCCAGATTACGTCTATAGTTTGGTTATGCGTGGTTTTAAAAATAGTTTTGTATTTTTGTTTCTTAATTTCATTCGGCTGAATATTTAGAAAATCATAATAAATTATAAAAAAATCATAGAACAGAAATCCATTTTTGTTTGCGTTTAGATAGGTATATCTACTGAATATATAATATTATATGCTTTAGAAAAAGTTTTTAAATTTAGATTTTTAATTTATTAATCGTGATGATCTCTAAATATTTTCACACATTGTATGATCTTTTAATTTATTGATCATGATGACATGATGAAACGCGTTATGGGTCGGATTATGACGAAATTGGTGCAACGTCATAGTGTTTGGAGTCCGTATCGGGCCTCATATCCAACACTCCTAATCTATGACGAAATCTAACTATTGTCATCGATGCAGTGTGATCTATGACGAAATTAGCACAACGTCATAGTGTTTGGACTTCATATCGGGCTTCATATTCAGCACTGCGAATCTATGACGAAATTTGACTATTTGTCATGGATGTAGTGTGATCTATGACGAAATAAAAAAACATCATGAGAATTTCGTCATGGATCAAGAGATTTCTTGTAGTGACCTTAGCAAGCAAACTGTTTCAACCATTCCATGTAAATCACAATAAAATAAGCAGCAATTTAAGAATCACTATTATAAAAGATGCACCACATATCTCCAAGTAGTAAGATAAAATAAATACTCCACAACAATGCTTCATGATGAAATGCAAATGGTGGAATGCAATGCATGTCTTCACTTCTACCCACACATCCCGAAAAAAGGATATGTGGGCTGCACCACATTTCTATATCTCTACGTGCGTTACTGTACCAGTACTTACCGCACCAATCCGGCTACGATTTCTTCATCTGCATAAAACATGAGAATGCAAATGCAATGCCGGAACTTCATATACTTCATATACATAACTTTAGAGGTAAAGCCACAAGTGGATCAAAATACTTCAATATAATGGTAAATTCAGATTATCTTGCTGGTGTGAGGTACTGAAATTAAATGGAGGCAATTCAAATAACAAACTTAAAGCATGTAGACCATCGCTACATTTACTTGCCTTCACCGAAGAACAAGAACGTGAGCTAAGCACAATCCGATGCGCACCACCTGTCGACAAACATATCTCAGCACCAACACATACACACAAACATAAAGAATTTAAAACACGGCGATCCTACGTCTGAACCCGACATTCTCACAAGAAGGCACACAAGTCTAGACATGACAACAATGATATGACTTCTCTTTTTTGTATCCTTTAATTCAGATGGCTAAAAATTCCAATTTTGTGCCAACAAAAAGAAAACTTCAGAAGTAACAACTTTCTAGTGATCCACAAAGAGAGGAAAAATCATGAACATAAGCTAATCTTGAGATGAATCTCATACAGAAAACCTGGAAACCTCTGCAGAACAGTCCTAGTAAAATAGGTGTATCTGGAGCTCCAAAAATCCTATTAAGATGAGCGTAACTAATCTAGAAAGGTTATCAAATTTCCTAAAACTTCTTTACTCATCCAAAGATCCAGTTCTATCGTTTGGGTTGCCTAAAATGTAAGTGAACAGATTCTTTCTAGAATTACGACGCTGAAAAACTGACAGAAAGACACATTGTTATCTCTCAGCTCTTAAGTCCAATTGTAGTGTTCTTTACGGCTTTGGAAAGCTCTCAAGGTTTCCTTCAACTCATTTATAGGTTTAATATTCTATTGAGACCACTAAAACAACGAAAAACCTATATCAACAGAACTGCACATATCCTGAGTATGTTGATCATAGCGGCATGGCCCAAACCTTGAGCCTAAACAAACTGCTGGAGACACCCTTCTCTAGGATGTGAAAACCCATCTTCAACCAGAGGTAAGATGCATATTACGGAGGAAACATGCGTTACCTAGGGTTTCAAATACAAACTTAACCGCTGTCAACAAAGGCAGCGACCCTTCTCCTCTTCCTGTGCCTGGTCCAAAATTAGGCAATTCTTTTCAACGGATCTCCCATGGGAGCACCTCCCATCTTCCCTTCCTTCACTGCGACGGCACATGTAAAAGAAGGGGCATTAAGGGAAACGAAACTGCACAGCAAGGAGTAACATGTTCGAGGGACGGATTCAAGGCTGCAGGAAGGGGCATTAAGGGAAACAAAAATGCACAGCAAGGAGTAACATGTTCGAGGGATGGATTCAAGGCTGCAGGGGCACCTACGACAGCAGCAAAGGAACACTAGACTTTAGGCGGCTAGACTCCTGGCGGCAGGGTTGGAGGAGGAAACTGATGGAGGAGAAAAGAAAGCCTTAGTAGGATTCCACAATGACTCCTTTACCACCATAGGATGTAGATCCGACTCAAATATTGTAGCCGTGATTGTTGGGGGTATCCGAAAATCTGGATAGAATCCCCGAACACAAGAGAGAAGAGAAAGCGGACACGTTCTATTCAGTACACAGATGACGATCAAGGAGACAAGGAAGCTCCTAAAGACTGCAGAAGCCTCAAAAGTGGTGAATCCTTTTACACGTGCCCTCGCGTCTCCTTTTATAGGGAGACGAAGGGACTTTTACATTCCGAAAACACCCTTGACCTTAAAGAATATTCCTAGTGTGAACACGTACATAAATGTCTTTTACATCTCATACATTTACAAGCCTGCCACTAGTTCACACACCAAACCCGAACTTTTTGAGACGGCGTCTTTGACTTTGCTTCTTACTGATTCGTGAATCTTCCCATTCAGGAAATCTTCTTGTGCCGTGACTTCCGAACTAAACCTCGAGCAGATTCCCGAATTTCGCAGACCCCCGATTTCGCGGTTTTGCAGGTTCATGACTTCGGGTCTTCACGAGTTCGCTACTTCGAAGCTTCGCGGGTTCAAGATTCCAGACCTTCGCACGTTTGCGACTTCGGAGCTTCGCAGGTTCAAGATTCCAGACCTTCGCACGTTCGTGACTTCGGAGCTTCACACGTTCAAGATTCCAGATCTTCGCACGTTCGCGACTTCGGAGCTTCGCAGGTTCAAGATTCCAGATCTTCACAAGTTTGATATTCCTGAAAACTTATTTCACGAATTTCATTAACCTCGACGTTTCGAGGGTGACAGGTTTTCCTGAATTCCCCAACACTAGCCCCTCGGGGAAGCGGGTTGACTCTGACGATCTGATTCCACGAAAATCTTAGAATTTCAGTAAAAACGTCACCCTCGGAACGTCGGAGTGGACACGCGTCCTCCGAAAATGTCGCAACGGTCGAATCGAGGCGTGTTCATGAAACTTCACCCCCTCGTCCCTATAAATAGAGGGCTACCACTGGAAAAATTTTCACTGCTTCCTGGTTTTCTACCGAAATTTGGCTTGCACTTTCGCAGAAAAGCACCTCGCGACCAAGTGTTCGTAGCTTCTGGCTTCCTCCTACTTTCAACGGTATTGCTTTCTTTGTTACTCAGTTACTGTTTCTACTTTTCATCGTACTCGCATTTTTTGTTTTGCGAACTTTGTTCACGAATGCCGTCTTGTTATTTCTTACGAATGTCGTCTTTACCTTACTTATATTACTGTCGAATAGGTGGCTCGAACTAAAAGTACTGCAAGACCCATGACGACTGAGGAATTGGCTGCAGCTGGCCTTCTGGCTGAGCCAGAAATTCAGAATACTGAGACCCCACAGCTCCCAAAGGGGCACTCATCTACTGCTGCTAGCAGGTCTAGGAGTCACAAAGATGGGGATGTCAGGTCGGACGATGAAAACGTCGGAGATGTTGATGCCGACATCAAAGATTTGATCACAGCCAAACAGTCAGGACCTCTCCCTCCGTCTCTTGTTTTCGGAGAATCCAAAGTTACAGCCAACATGATCAGAGATTACGAGGCTGCTGGATTTTTTCCCGTGGGTACCGGGTGTGCTCCACTAGACGAACAGACTCCTACTCCCGAAGCTGATGAAGTTGTTGTATTCCGCGATTTCTTCACCTGTGGACTAAGATTTCCCTGCGATCCTGTCCTTCCTACTATTTTGGATGCTTTTTCTGTGAAGATTCATCAGCTTTCGACGACCTCTTTCTTGGAAGTGTCCAAGTTCATTTGGATCATGAAGACCTTCGGCTCCAACCTTAGTGCCGACGCTTTCGCCCGATTTTTTGAGTTGGTCATCGTTTCAGATGTCATGAAGGTCGACGACGGTCAGTTCTACGAGGCTCACTATACGTGCTGCACTTTCCACACTCGTCGACAGAATACACGAAAAGGGATTACGAGAATTCAGATCGCGCCCTGCTGCAAAACAAATTTCATAGAAGACTGGATCTCGTATTGGTTCTATGTCAAAGATGACATGTCTACGGTTCCTGGCTACGAAGGTCCAGCTCATCCTATCTCCTCGCCTATTGAGGCCTTAACTGCTGTGAGTTCTGCGACCTTCAATCATCGGGCGGCTGGGATCAGGAGTTGCGAAAATGCTTTTCACCTTGCGAGTACTATCCTTGGAGGTCGCGACATTATTGAAGAATTCATTGCTGCCCGTGTCGGTGTTTTAGACCGGCAACCTACCAAGGGGAGTACCTGAGGTAGATGAATGTGGCCTCACCGAGATCGGTAACTCGAAGGAAGAGACACGTGGCACACAATTTAGACAGGTTCGGGCCGCGAGGTGCGTAATACCCTACGTCCTGTATGCTGCGTAGCTCTGGTTTTGATTGGTTGTCATTACAAGATGATGCGTAATCTCCTAAAGAGAAGGGTCCCTGCTTCACCTTATATAGTCCGGGAGGCAGGGTTACAGGTCGGTTTAGGGAGAGAGTACTAGTCGTGTACGTCTAGGAGTCCTCTACACAGTACATGGTATGTATAGCTTCCTATCCGAGTACTTTTCCACCGTAGTCCTTGCGCCTCACGCCATCAGGTACCGTGCGGCACAAGTCGGGTAGTCCCAGGGGCCCACCGAGTAGTTAGTCCTGGTACCCACTGAGGTAGTGGGCCCAGGGAGGTCCATACGACAAGCCCCCGAGTACTTTGTAGTCGAGCAGGATAGCTTCGAATAGCCTTGACGGCCTTGACGAGTAGTCCTCAAGCGTCCCCGAGTACTACAAGTCGAAAGTCCTCAAGAGTACTTGAAGCATCCCGAGGCTGGAAGGTACTCCAGCTGATCTTTGAGTAATCCTGAAGTCTTCTCGAGTAGTCCCCAAGCGTCCTCAAGTTCTGCTCTCGAAGGTCTTCAACAATACCCGTGTTGTCTTGAAGCCGAAGTTGCTATGGAAGTGCAATTACAAAATCGCAATCCATATGGAGTAGCCCCCGAGCCTTAGGTTGAGTCGTAGACTCTGGCTGAGGGTCAATCTGAAGTTCTGGCAAGATTATCCGGCAAAATCCAGAGAAAAAACCAAAGGACACGTGGCACGGAGCCCCCGAGCCTTGAGTCGAGTACTTCATCTCGAATTGAAGGGTCATCTTGTATGTAGAATGTGTCCTGAGTTACTCTTGAATCTTGTCGCTACCCAGGGAGTTGATTAGATGTAGCCAAGCTCCCGAGATGAGGCGCGTTGACTACTGGAAGTTGAAGGGTCAGGCACTGCCGCTGAGTCAGCCGTGTTGAGACTTATCCATCCGGCCGTTGAGGAGCCTCCTGTTGACTTATAAATAGAAGCCGAAACCCTTAGGGTTTTTCACCCCACACACTTGCAGCCATTCGAGCAAATCTTGCCTAGAATCCGCCGCTAGTGCACACTTCCACCTTAGTGCAGATCATAGATCCAGGCGCGCCGCCGCGGATAGCCACCGCCATAGCCCTCGAGCGAATGCGAGTGAAAACCCGGTGCACTTGGAGAATGAAACCCTCACCAGCCAAGAGCTTGAAGACCACCGGCGAGAAGAGATCCCGAGAGGAAGCCGCTGGATCCGCCGCAGGGTCAACACCGCCAGTGTCTCCCCCGCGTCCAAATCCCAACAAAGAGTGGAAAAAGTCGAAGGCCAAGACTGAGGACCTGTTGGCGCTGCTGAACAATGGATTTCTCCGAGAGAAGGAGGTCGACATGTGGCGCGCCGCCGTGGCAGATCCGTACCCGATGGAGAGGAATCCGGATGTTCACGCGGTTCGTGGAGCGCGGGTTAGCTCTCCCGGCGAGCAACTTCTTCAGGGGGCTTTTGGAGTACTATGGTATCAAGTACCTCAATCTCAACCCTAATGGTATCTTGCACACCTCCGTCTTCATCCATTTTTGCGAAGCCTTCTTGGGGATCAAGCCCCACTGGGTACTCTTCCGGAAGTTCTTCCGCGTGAAGCTCCAGCCGAGTGCCAACGACCCCCGAGTAGTCGGAGGAGCCAGCATCCAGATGCGCGACGACACTGCGGAGTAGTACCTGGCGTACAAGTTGATCGACTCCAACCAAGATTGGAAGTCGAAGTGGTTCTACATCACCAATCACCACCCGGAGCTGCCAAAGCCCAGCGGGAAGCAGCCAAAGCACCGACCCTGGTGGAACACCGAGCCGACGATGCAAGAGGGTATCCAGCTACCCGAACTGCTGGCGAAGATCAGGGCTTTGAGGGAAGCCAGACTGAGGGTCGAGCATGTGGCCTTCAGCTTCATGAAGAGGAGGGTGCAGCCGCTGATGGCTCGCAACACCCTGGGCTACCAGTACACCAGCGACAGCGACTTGTCACGGATGCACGGTGGTGAAATCGACAACGACGACATCGTCGAGAGATTGGGCAGGATCTTCAAGGACATGTCGGCGTACACGCCCTGTCCATTCCTGGAGTACTCCGCCGCGCGCCCACCGAACGAGGTCAGTAGCTGTACTTAGTGTCGAGTACTGATTATGTAGTAGTAGTCGTGCTCACCAATGTGCTTCTTGCAGGATGACATAGTGGAGGCGATAGGAGCCCGGTCCGGTCACCTTTGCAACTGTGAAGGGACCTTCCTAGGGTGAGCTGAGCTTGTGTAGTCCTTCCGTGTTCTAAATGCGGCAGAGGACAAGATCACCAACGTTTTAAGGAGCATTCCTTGACGTTGCGATCGTGGTAGCGTCGGATACCCTCGAGGTACCTTGCTTATTGGACGAGGGCGGCACAACGAGCTTCTTCGAGTCCATCGATGTCAACTCGTCTGCTGTCTTCAGATATGCCTTCGTCGTATTGCTCTACTGCTGGTGAGTCCCACATGACATCAGCAGGGAGGATTGCTTCGGAGCCGTAGACCAGGAAGTATGGCGATTGTCCCGTCGGCTTGGAGGGTTGAGTACGTAGCCCCCAGAGCGCATTGGGTAGTTCCTTGATCCACTTGCCTCCTTTGGTGTTGGCAGCGTCGTGTAGCCGCTTCTTGAGAGCGTCGAGCACCATCCCATTGGCGCGCTCGACTTGTCCGTTGGCCCGAGGATGGGCAACTGAGACATATCGGACGTCGATCCCGCTGTTCTCGCAGTACTCCCAGAACTGGTGATTGTTGAAGTTGGAGCCCAGGTCTGTGATGATGCGGTGGGGTAGTCCGTAGCGATGTACGAGTTCATCCGAGAAGTCGAGTACTCGTCGCCCTTGGGGCATGTGACCGGCTTGACCTCGATCCACTTGGTGAACTTGTCGATGGCCACCAGTACTCTGTTGAATCCACCTGGCGCAGTTGGGAGTGGCCCAATCATGTCGAGCCCCCAGCAGGCGAAGGGCCAGGTTTGCGGTATGGTGACTAGCTTGTAGGCCGAGACGTGTTGTTGCTTGGCGAAGTATTGGCACCCTTGGCACCTTCTGACGAGGTATTCGGTGTCGGCTAGAGCTGTGGGCCAATAGAAAGCTCATCGGAAGGCCTTGCTGACCAGCGTGCGAGAGGACGCGTGGTTGCCGCAGACGCCTTTATGGATCTCCTCCAAGATGCCCTTGCCTTCTTCTCGGGGAACACACTTCATGAGTACTCTAGAAGATGCGCCCCGCCTGTAGAGCTTGTCTCCGACTAGGACGTAGGACTTGGCGCGGTGGATGAGTTGCTCAGCCAAGCTCTTGTCCGAGGGAACCTTCTGCTCACTGAGGTAGTCGATGAAGGGTTGCCTCCAGTCCACGTCGATCATCATGACCTCCTGGCCAGCCGAGGGATGTGCTGGATCAGTGGTCGGTGGCGCCGGCTCCGGGATGGATGGCGCGTGAAGCTCGTGGACGAAGACACCCGCTGGTACTTGAGCGCGAGTAGAACCAAGCTTCGACAGGACGTCCGCTGCAACGTTGTTGTCGCGGACGACGTGGTGGAACTCGAGACCGTAGAACTTGTTCTCGAGCTTGCGGACTTCTAGGCAGTAGGCGTCCATGTTCTCCTTGTTGCGGTCCCAGGACTTGTTGACTTGGTTGATGACCACTGCGGAGTCACCGTAGACTAGTAGCCGCTTGATGCCCAGTGAAGCCGCGAGGTGGAGCCCGTGCAGTAGAGCTTCGTACTCGGCTTCGTTGTTTGAGACCTTCCAAAAGATCTGCAGGACGTACTTGAGTTGTTCGCCCGTTGGAGAGATCAAGAGTACCCCTGCACCTATGCCTTCAAGCTTGAGCGAGTCGTCGAAGTACATCACCCAGTGCTCTGGGCGCTCGGTTGGAGTAGGTAGCTGATTCTCCCGCCACTCTGCCATGAAGTCGACTAGCGCCTGCGACTTGATGGCTGTGAGTGGCTTGAAGTCGATGTTGAGGGCGCCGAGTTCGACTGCCCACTTGGAGATTCTTCCAGTAGCATCTTGGTTCCGCAGGATGTTGCCGAGCGGGTAGTCGGTGACGACGGAGATCGAGTACTCCTGGAAGTAGTGTCGTAGCTTCCGCGAGGTGATGAGCACTGCGTACAGAAGCTTCTGTACTGGCTGGTAGCATGCCTTGGATTATGACAGGACCTCACTAACGAAGTAGACTAGGCGCTGGACTGGGTAGGCGTGGCCATCTTCCTGCCGCTCGACGATGATGGCAATATTGACCACGTGAGTAGTCGCAGCGAGGTAGAGCAGCAGTTGCTCGCCTTTGCGAGGAGCCGTGACGACTGGTGGCTTTGATAGGAAGTCCTTGAGCTGGGAAAGGGCTTGGTCTGCCTCTGGAGTCCACACAAACTTCTCTTGATGTTTGAGTAGTTTGAAGAAGGGGAGCACCCGTTCTCTAAGCTTCGAGATGAATCTGTTCAGAGCCGCCATGCACCCGGTCAGCTTCTGCACGTCTTTGATGCATGTGGGAGCTTTCATGCTAGTGATGGCGGAGATCTTCTCCAGATTGGCTTCGATGCCGAGGTGGCTGATGATGAAGCTGAGTAGTTTGCTTGATGCTACGCCGAAGACGCACTTGTTCGGGTTGAGCTTCCAGCGGTACTCTCGCAGGGATGCGAAAGTCTCTTCAAGATCGGCGATGAGCGTGTTGGAGTTTCTGGTCTTGACGACCACGTCATCCACAAAAGCTTCGACGTTCTTGTTGAGTTGCCTCTTGAAACAGGCCTGGATAGCTCGTTGGTAGGTAGCGCCGGCGTTCTTCAACCCGAAGGACATGGTCGTGTAGCAGTACACGCCAAACAGGGTGATGAATGCGGTCTTCTCCTAGTCTTCTTCCTTGATCGCGATCTGGTAGTACTCGGAGTAGCAGTCGAGGAAGCAGAGCAGGTCGCAGCCCGCCATGGAGTCGATGACTTGATCAATCCGCAGTAACCCAAAGGGGTCCTTGGGGCAGTGCTTGTTGAGGTCGGTGTAGTCAACACGCATCCTCCACTCATTCGAGTTCTTCTTATGGACGAGGATGGGGTTGGTGAGCCACTCAGGATGGAAGACTTCTCTGATGAAGCCAGCGGCGAGTAGTTTGGCGAGTTCCTTCTTGATGGCGTCCCGTCTGTCGTCGGCGAAGCGGCGGAGGTGTTGTCGCTTCGGGGTAGCTTTAGAGTCGACGTTGAGTGAATGCTCAATCAACTCCCTGGGCACCCCTGGCATGTCCGCTGGTTTCCACGCGAAGATGTCGCGGTTAGCCCGGAGGAAGTTGATGAGTGCGTCTTCCTATTTCGGGTTAAGGCCCGCCCCGATGGTGGTGGTCTTGCTGTTGTCGCCTGTCCCGAGGTCAATTGTCTTGACTAGAACTTCCTTAGCTGGTTGAGGCTTGTTGGCTTTGTCCGACTTTTCTGGGATGTCAAGTTCACTTGGGGCAAGCTTTTTCGACGCAGCGTAGATCTCCATCATTGTGTTGGGTACTTGATTCGTAGCTGCGAGTTCCACAGCTTCTGTGTCGCAGTCGAAGGATATCTTCAAGTCCCCTTGCAGTGAGAGTACACCCGCTGGACTTGGCATCTTGAGTACCAAGTAGGTGTAGTGGGGTACCGCCATGAACTTGGCGATAGCCGGTCTACCGAGGATGGCATGGTAGGACATCTCGAAGTCCGCGACTTCGAACTTGACGTACTCAGTACGGTAGTTGTCCCTTGTTTCCCCGAAGGTAACTGGCAGAACCACTGAGCCCAGTGGGATAGCCGCGTTCCCCGGTGTCGTATGGACCTCCCTGGGCCCACTACCTCGGTGGGTACCAGGACCGACTACTCGGTGGGCCCCTGGGACTACCCGGCTTGCGCTGCACGGCACCTGATGGCGTGAAGCACAAGGGCTACGGAGGAGAAGTACTCAGTTAGGAAGCTGTACATGTCCCGCACTGTATGGAAGACTCCTAGACGTACTCGACTAGTACTCTCTCCCTACTCCGACTTGTAACCCTGCCTCCCGGACTATATAAGGAGAGGCAGGGACCCCTCTCTCATCATCTCATCTCATGCCGTACAATTGCATCATCTTGTAATCGTACCCAATCAATCCAGAGCTACGCAGCATACAGGACGTAGGGTATTACGCACCTCGCGGCCCGAACCTGTCTAAATTGTGTGCCACGTGCCTCTTCCTTCGAGTTACCGATCTCGGCGAGGCCACATTCATCTACTTCGGGTACTCCCCTTAGTAGTGTTAACACCAAAATTTGGTAAGGAGTCTGACTTGTGGGCCCAGCTCGATGAAGAGTCCGTCTGGTGGAAGGAAGGTTTTCTCATATGTATTCGGCAGAAGGATCCGCGGTCGGCTGTCTGTTTCCATTCGGCAAGAGAACAGTTGAGCTGATTTTGCGGGATTGGACGGTGACGTGGCTCAAGCAGGAAGGACAAATGGATGGATAGGCAATCAAGCTTAGAGATAAGTTAGGCAACGAATCCATTCGAGGTTGTACTTGGCAGGGTATAAATACGGGCCCTGAATGTATGTAACGAACACAATCATTCTTCAATACAAACCGGCCTTACGCCAAACCCTAGAGTCCATCTGTCGTGTCGTCGAGTTCTTCGAGAGGGTTCATCGATCCGTCGACCTCCGTAATTACCGGCAACCTTGTATCATGTCTAGTATCATGCGGTGGATTTAGATCTGATGCAAGTAGTCTTGTTACCATGCTTCGTGTCATGCGGTAGATTCAAGCTTGGTTCAAGAGGGTTTCTTGTTAGGTCATGAGCCATGCGGTAGGCTAAGATCTAGCTCGAAGCTAGTTATCAGCTCTATTGGATTTTGGCAAGATCTAATAGATTCATTAAGTTACCCCGTGTTGCTTTGAGTCTTTTACTTTATGTTTAGATTCATGTAACACCTTTTGCCCAATCTAGATGGGTTTGGATCGGCTCTATCTCTTTGTGATCCTTGTACGAGTCGAGTTCGTGCCTTGGGGTTAACTTTAACATGCGGATCACGTGCTTTCCAATAGCCGAAACCGAATCGATCTAGGTTGTTACGTGTTGCGGGTTCAAGCTTACCAACGTCGGTATAAATCTTGAAAGAACTGAGTATCATGCGGTAGATGCAGGTTTTTGGGTTGCTTTGGAGCTAGTCATCCGGTGGATTAGATTTCAAACCAATCTGATAGATTTATTCGCTTGGTAATGTTCGTTCCTTCTTCATGGACCCCGATCGGTATGTTCAGCCGTATTCGGTTATGTTTCTTCACGAGTAGAACACGTGCGTAATTCATGCTTTAAATAATGTATGCTTTTAGCTTTCCATATTTAGATTGTATCATGCGGTGGATAGATCTATTTGTGGAAAGTGGTACGGTTATCATGCAAGTTGTATCATGCGGTGGATAGATTTGTTTGGCATCGTACCCGACGGGTTTTAAAGTACCTAGACATGCGGTAGACTAGTGCTTTGGATCTATGCATGCTTGTTTATTACATGTTTATGCTTCTGCTTTACTTTATTTATTTATTTAATGTTAATCATCATGGGGATCGGTCACGGCTTTGCGCACGAGCGTCTTTGCTTTAAACAGAGACCGATCGCTATTATGCTTACGTCATCCATTCGGCTATGTTATTTTTCCTGTTGTGAGCTCCTGAATGGCTTTAGTTTATTGGCCGATAGCTTTCTATAGCTATGTGTCATCCCATCTGGCTTTGTAGCCGTAAATATGGAACTGTCTGGTACCACCCGGCAAGTTCCAAGCTTTGGCATCTAACTGCTTTGTCTTTTGTTAATTTTCAGGAAAAATTGACTGGCACGTCTTGTGATTCTTTGCACGTGTGAAGCCAGCTTGTTCGGCTTGCTGTGTGTTTGGTGCTAGGTGCACATTTTGCGTCAACACACTTTTTGGCACGCCCAGTGGGACCACAGCCAAAAAGATCAAGATGCCTGAAATCGCGGATATCATGGATGTCAACATTGAGGACCTCTCTCCTGAACAACGGCAGCAGCTCCAGGACGCCGTGGAACAGTTCCAGCAGAAGTGTCTGCTGTCCTTCAAGAAAAACAGAAGTGGCGTCTAGTACCTAAAAAATGACATGCTCAGGGTGTTGTTGCCAGGGGAGAGCAACGCCACGACCCAACAGGAGAGAGAGGAGTGCATGCAAGCATTCCGGGATTCTGCGGACCACGTTTTGAGCAAGCACCACAAAGCTTTCCTTGGTGCGTTCCAGCAGATGATGGTGGCTGTCTTTGGCCCAGGCATGGAGCAGGCATTCAGCAAGGCACCCATCCAAGCGGGCACCGTGGAACTGGGCGAGTCAAGCTCTCAACCGCCATTACGGAGCCAGCCAATTCAGCCTCCTCCTCAGAGCGCTGGAAGTCAAGCCTTCCGGCCCTCCTCGTGCGCCGGGGGTCGGCCGCTCGGCCCCCCACTGCAGGCCTCAAGAGGACAACCAATCCAGCCACCGCCGCAGGGCAGCACGGGTCAACCTGTGCAACAGCCGAACCCGTACCAACCCACGTACGGGGAGATAGCGTTCGGCTCGCCTGGAGCCCCGCTTGCCTCCGGCCACAGGATTGCTCCGGCGAGCAACTGGCTGCAGAGGAACCTATACGGTGGAGGCTACCACGAGGTGGGAAACTACAGAGCCATTGACACTTTCCCGCATCCAGGTTACGCACCAGCTGCAGGCACGCAGGAAGACGACGCCCTGGTGCGGAAGATGGCCAAGTTGATGCAAAATTAGTTCGGCCTCAAGCCGAAAATGCAGGGACCTGCCTACAAGCCGTCGTTCCCAGAATGGTACTTCAACGTGCTCCTTCCGCCAAGGGTGAAAACTCCGACGGAATTCACGAAATTTTCCGGGCAAGACGACACAAGCACGGTGGAGCACATCGCTCGCTACTTGATGCAGCTCGGAGAATGCTCAGCTGAAGAAGCGTTCAGGGTCAGATACTTCCCCGCGTCACTGACGGGCCTAGCATTCCAGTGGTTCTCGTCCTTGCCCCCTGAGTCAGTTAGCAGATGGAAGGACCTGGAACGGAAATTTCACGCCCACTACTTCAGCGGCAACTCAGAGAAGAAGCTGATCGACCTTGCCACCCTGAAGCAGAGGCACAGCGAGACGCCATTGGAATTTCTCAGGAGATTCAGGGAAGTTAAGGGCATGTGCTTTTCGCTCAACTTGCCAGATGACCAGTTGGCTGACATGGCTGTTGTCGGGATGCTGCCGGCCGTACGTGAGAAACTGTTTGGTATGGAGTTTGAAAACCTGGGACAGCTGTCTCAAAAGCTGTCATTAATGAGCAACCAAGCGTATGGCTTCAAGAAGGATGCCAGGTTTGGCAAACAGCATGACGTGGCGGACATCTACAACCAGTTCTTGGACAAAGCCGACCTAATAGAAGATTCTGATGATGAACTGGATGTGGCCGCAGCCGAAATCATGTGGGGGAAAGAGCCATTAACGATGAATCAACGCTGGGTCAAGCAGACCAAAGGCACCTACGATTTCGACATCACAAAGGCTGACAAGCTGTTTGAGCTCCTAGTGAAGGAAGGCCGAATCAGATTGCCTGAAGGGCATTCCATGCTTCGGCCCGATGGGGTAAAGGAGAAGCGTTACTGCGGCTTCCACGACAGGAACTCACACTCCATCAACGACTGTCGGGTCTTCAGGATGAGGATTCAGAAAGCCATCCAGGAAGGGCACCTCAAATTTGACAACAAGATGAAGCTGGATGGCCACCCCTTTCCTCAGAACATGGTGGGTTTCTCTGTCAACATGGTGACAGCTGAGGAGAAGGGTAAGGTCAAAGTCTTGACCTCGGCCAGGGCTAGGCAGGATGTAACAGTGGACCCGGAGCGTCAAGTAACTCTGGAGCAGGTGCATGGTGAAGCCCCCCGCATTCTCAAAAGCCATATCGAAGCCGGGGAATCATCCAGAACCAAGCCCAGAGTGACCACGCGTATCCTCCTCAACAAGTGGCAGCGCCAGTTGGAAAAAGAGCGCTACCAAAAGCGAAGATACGAGGAGGAGAAGCGCAGAGCTGAAGAGGAGGCACACAGAAGAGGCCTGGAGCGATACACACACGAGCAGGAGCGCGCGCACTGGGGGTGTGCATTCTTCAGGCACTGTTGGAACGAGGGTTTGAAGCTGCCCACGCTGAGGAACTGCCCTGAGTGCAGTGACAGATATTTTGAGTACGAGCGGGGAGAGCGCCAATCGCCGATCCGTCCATGAGAGAATTGGAAGGATCCACCCTAACGAGGATCGGCGCCAAAAAATTGAAATCATTGATCATCCCAGGAAATGGCAAGCTGATTTAAGGTGGGCTGATCAAGAAGAGGACGAGGACGAGTACATCTGGCAGAAGGGGCAATGGTGCCCGCCTGGCCTACGGAAAAGTCAGAAGAGACGGGTTCAACGCTTGAGGAACCGTGAACTGAGGCAGGTTGGGATCCAGACGAAGCAGGTGTGGCGTCCAAAGGATCAACCTGAAGGGTCAAAGTGTTCGGCTCCAACATGCATGGTATATTTTCTGCTGAACGAATTCATGGCTCCCGCTAATCAGGTTGTGCAGGAGGAAGCGTCCCTAGATGATGAGCAGATTGAGGGGATGATGGCGCAGCTGGTGCTAGCCAAGCAGGCCATCTTCGACAAACCGGCCAAAAATCGACACATGAGGACGCTGTACTTGAGGGGGTATGTCAATGGCAAGCCATTGACCAAGATGTTTGTCGACGGTGGAGCGGCAGTCAACGTAATGCCGTACACCACCTTCAGGAAACTTGGCATGGGCCCTAGCGATCTGACGCCTACAAGCATAATACTGAACGATTTCGCTGGGAATCCTTCAGACACCAAGGGATGCGCTCACGTGGATCTGATGATCGGGTCCAAGACACTGCTCACTACCTTCTTTGTTATCGAAGGTAAAGGGGCCTCGCAGCCCTACTGCTTGGACGGGACTGGATTCATGC
Source organism: Cenchrus americanus (assembly GCA_947561735.1). Taxonomy (NCBI): domain Eukaryota; kingdom Viridiplantae; phylum Streptophyta; class Magnoliopsida; order Poales; family Poaceae; genus Cenchrus; species Cenchrus americanus. The sequence goes on along the minus strand of OX387242.1, from coordinate 35,507,388 downwards.
CAATTGCTGCGTCCCATCCACCATGCATCAGCAGCTCATCCAGTGGGTGGACGATGATATTGAGATTGTCCAGGCAGACGACTCCGTGAGTGTTGCAAACATGGAACCAGCGTTCTGGGAGTATCAAGGCATTGACTGTTTCTCAGGGAAAGACTGGGGAGAAGGTCCTGTTGAACCTGTCAGCAGTGATCAACAGCCGATTCAAGCAGTCGGCTCTTATAGTAATTTTTAATGGAGAACCCTGTCGATGGCACTGATGGCAAGTTAAGGCGAGGATTTATGTCGGCTGACAAATTAGAAGAAGTTGACATTGGAAGCGGTGATAAGCCAAGGCCGACGTTCATCGGCGCAAACTTGCAGCCAGACTTCAGGGAGGAATTAATCAAGCTGCTCAAGGAATACAAAGATTGCTTCGCCTGGGATTATTCGGAGATGCCTGGACTGGATCGTTCTATCGTTGAGCATCGGTTGCCAATCAAATCTGGTTTCAAACCATACAAGCAACCACCCCGGAAAATCTACAAGGATGAGGTATTGGCCGATGTGAAGAAAGAAGTTGAAAGACTACTTGATGCAAACTTCGTTCGGCCATGCAGATATGCGGAGTGGATTTCTAACATTGTCCCTGTGTACAAGAAGAATGGAAAGATGAGGGTCTGCATAGATTTCAGGGATCTGAACAGAGCTACTCCGATGGATGGTTACCCCATGCCTATTGCTGAGTTGTTGATTGACGCCGCAGCTGGACACAAGGTGATCAGTTTCATGGATGGCAATGCGGGATACAACCAAATCTTCATGGCAATAGAGGACATATCAAAGACGGCCTTCAGATGTCCTGGTCATATAGGCCTGTTTGAATGGATAGTCATGACATTTGGGTTAAAAAATGCCGGTGCAACTTATCAGCGAGCCATGAATTACATTTTTCACGAGTTGATCGGCAAAGTTGTGGAAATCTACATTGATGATGTGGTAATCAAGTCCCTAAGTCATGACACACATCTGGAAGATGTGAAAAAGACCTTGGAGTGCACCCGGAAGCATGGTTTAAAGATGAATCCAAAGAAGTGCGCTTTTGGGGTATCAGCTGGAGAGTTCTTGGGATTTTTAGTCCACGAAGGGGGAATTGAAGTTGGCAAGAAGAGCATGAAGGCCATTGATGAAATTGTCCCTCCAACTAATCTCAAGGAGTTGCAATCACTGCTCGGCAAAATTAATTTCGTAAGAAGATTCATTTCAAATTTGTCACAGAAGGTTTTGCCATTCTCTCCACTGCTGAAGCTAAAGAAAGATCAGAAGTTCACATGGGGCGACGAACAACAAAAGGCTTTCGATGAGATCAAGCAGTACATGAAGGAGCCACCAGTGTTGGTCCCTCCTCAGGTGGATAAGCCTTTCAAGTTGTACGTGGCGGCCGATACCCAAACCATTGGATCTGCCCTTATTCAAGAATTCGAAGGAAAGGAGCGGGTAGTAGCCTATCTTAGCCGAAAACTACTTGATCCTAAGACCAGGTATTCAGCTACGGAAAAGCTGTGCCTGTGCGTGTACTACTCGTGTACAAAGTTTCGGCACTACTTGTTGAATGCCGAATGCACTGTATATTCCAAGTTCGATGTAATAAAACATATGTTATCTATGCCAATTTTGAACGGCAGGATTGGCAAATGGATCTTGGCCTTATCAGAGTTTGAGTTAAAATTCGAATCGGCAAAGGCTATCAAGGGACAGATCATTGCCGATTTTATAACTGAGCATCGCGATCCATCAATTGATCTGCTTGAAATTACTCCTTGGGCTTTATTTTTTGATGGATCATCATGCGGTAAAGGTGGGGGAGTAGGGATCCTACTAATTTCGCCTAGGGGTGAGATGTTTGAATTTGCCATCCCTATACAGCCCACTGTTACAAACAATCAGGCCGAGTACGAGGCACTGCTTCGAGGGCTTCAATATTTGGGAGAAGCTGGGACCGTTTCAGTTGAAGTTTATGGAGACTCAGAGTTAGTAATCAAGCAATTGAACGGCCAATACGAATGCAAAAGTGAAGCGCTGAGGAGTTACTACGAAGAATGCAGGGAAATCTTGAAGAGCTTCCCGTTGGTAACTCTACAGCATATTCCTAGGGAACATAATGAAGAAGCAAACAGGCTGGCTCAAAGCGCCTCTGGTTACAAAGAGAGTCAAGAAGCGTTTGCTGCAGAGGTACGTGCACTGGGGACGGATTTTGCAGAAGATGATTGGAGAAAAGAGATCGTTGATTACTTGAAGGATCCATCCCGAAAGGTCTCTAGGAAGCTCAGGTACAAGGCCATAAAATCCGTTCTTCTGGATGACAATTTGTTATATAAATCATTAGATGGGGTATTGTTACGATGCCTGGGTCCAGAAGAAGCCAAGAACATGATGAGCGAAGTGCACGATGGGATGTGTGGAGCACACCAATCGGCCTACCGCATGAAATGGGTCATCAGGCAAGCTGGGTGCTTCTGGCCGACGATATTAGAGGATTGCTTTGAGTATTACAAGGGATGTCAAGATTGCCAGAGGTTTGGAAATATTCAAAGAGTCCCCGCGTCAGCATTGAATCCCATCATCAAGCCATGGCCATTCAGGGGCTGGGGTATAGACTTGATTGGCCAGATTAATCCACCATCTAGTAAGGGGCATAAGTTCGTGCTTTTGGCTACGGATTATTTTACTAAATGGGTTGAGGCGATCCCATTGAAGAAGGTGACGTCGGAAAACATGGTTGAATTTGTCAAGGAGCACATCATCTATCGGTTTGGAATCCCTCAGACAATCACAACTGATCAAGGGGCCCAATTCGTGTCCCTGGAGTTCAGAGAGTTTGCCGAAAGCATGGGGATCAAATTGTTTAACTCTTCTCCCTATTATGCCCAAGCTAATGGACAAGCGGAGGCTTCTAATAAGATCATGATCAAGCTGATACAAAAGAAGATCGACCAGAAGCCAAGAAGGTGGCATTCGGTACTCAGCGAGGCATTGTGGGCTTACCGAATGGCCCCCCATGGAGCCACAAAGACCTCTCCTTATGAATTGGTTTATGGACATCATGCAGTTCTACCTTGGGAGATGCAGTCAGATTCAAGGAGAGTTGTGTTACAGAAAGATTTGAGCTCCAAAGATTACAGTGGCCTAATGATGGATGAGCTAGAGGATTTACACATGATCCGTCTTAGAGCCCTGGAAAACATTGAGAAGAACAAACTGCGGGTTGCCAAGTACTATAACAAGAAAGTAAAAGCCAGGCAATTTGCAGAAGGTGATTTGGTTTGGAAAGCGCTATTGCCGATTGGAACTAAATATAGCGAATTCGGCAAATGGTCCCCTAACTGGGAAGGGCCTTTTCGTGTGGTCAGATGCGTCCCTGGCAACACATACATATTGAAAACTTTACTAGGAGAGGAATTTTCCACCGCAATAAATGGAAGATATCTGAAGAAATATTATCCTAGTATTGAAATCGATCGATGATCACCAGCAGTGGGATTACACGCATCTGACACAGAAACAGCCGGCGCTCAAGAACGAGGCCACCTTTAGAACAAAATTCACAAACAGAAGAAATGGCCAGTGCCTAGATGCATTGCCCTTAGCACAAAACTACGTTACAACTGCTCCTTGCAGGTTTACATCCAACAACCCTGGTGATCAGGACCTCAAGGAGGTGGGAAGCAGAAGGCGTGGAGGAAGAAGCGAAAGTATGATTCAATCTTTTCTTTGCTTCTTCGGCTGCTCCCTCTTCAGTTGTTCCAGGACCACCGTGACGGCAACTTGGAACGCACGGGGGTGACCATGATTTGCGGCCTCCACCAAGCTATCCCAAGCCGCTTTCAGGTTGTTGTACCTGTCAGAGACATCTGAAACAGAGGAGTGGGTGTTAGGGGCAAGAAATCCAGATGTGGGCACAAAGTCAAGAAGAAGTCAGAAACATTTACCCCCTACTAGTGCCTCCAGAGCCATGCGACGTTCGCGCTCAGCTTGGCAACGAGCGGTGATGTCCCTGAGGCCGTGCTCCAGGTGCCGAACGCGGCGGCGCAGTTGATGGCTGGTCCTCTGTTCAGGCGTGGCGTCCTCTGCTTCGAGGGAGGAATCGGAGGAGACGTACTCAGGCACGTCCTCAGTCCCGATGATTTCTTCAGTAAGCAAATCAAGGCTAAAAGAGTAAAAGAAGAGGAGGTAAAGCGCAAGATCATACGGAAAACAGGAGGTAAATCAAGGGAAAACTCACCTTTGAATCGTGCGTTTCTTTGGAGGGCTGCTCTCCTGGGGTTGCTTGCCCTTGTCCATGGCCTTGGGGTTTTTTCCTCTGGAGACAGGGGAGGAAATGAGAAGTGATGGATGAGTGTGCGAGTGGATTTGCAGGGCATCTCAGCAGGCTATTTTATTGACCGAAGGGGTGCATTGGGAGTGATGACTGGCCAGCGTACACTGTTGGAATACCAAACGGCAGGGTTTTCTTCCCGAATGCGAAGGGTTTTTTGCTTGAACAGTGCTTACGGATTGCCGATTCAGGGATCTTCTGTGGATTTTGCGCCAAGGGGCATCTGTTCTCGCGTATTCGGCTCAAGACAGTTCCCGGATACGTTTAAGGAAAAACAAGATTCACGGATGCAAATGTAAAGAAATCATCGCAGTGCAAGCACAGAATTCAAAAGTTCTTTATTTATTGCCGATGTTCAAACATCCCTAATACAATCTAGTCAAAAAGCCTGTTCAGCACAGATTGGGGATGAGTGATTTCGGCAATGGCGTCGCCGTGGCCATCGAGGCGCTCCAAGATGAGCTCAATCTCCTCGATGTCTTCTGGCGCGCCGCCCCGAAGCCGCGCGGCCCGGTGGAGTAGTCGACGTCCGTGTGTGTCGCCATGGCAGCCAGGCCCAGGGTGGTGCCCAAGCGAACGCCATGGGTGGCCACCTCATCAACGCGGTGCTCCACCGCAAAGAAGGCGCTCCGCCGGCGTGTCACCGCGGGCGTTCACCTTGTCGGCCGGCTGCTCCACCGGTGTCTTCGGTGGTTGAGCTCGGCATCACGGCCGCAAGGTGCAAGAAGAAAGGAGATTAGCATCAAAAGCCGGGTTGGATCAAAAATGGATTTCGTAGCCGTACCGTCGATGGTTTCCGGCGGCACCGTTTGCGCCGGTCCTCCCACCCGGCTCGGCTATGCCCGCCTTTTTGGAGACGTCCTCCCGGCTCGCGCCGGGCCGTCTCCGGCTCCGCCTTGAAGCGGAGAGCATCGAGTTCCCCGTAGGGCACGGGGGAGTGGGCGTCGGACTCGAGGAGTCGTCCGGAAGGAGCTGATTGGCCGGCGCAGGAGACGGATTCCACTGAATCAACCTGAAAAGGAGATGATCGTCAAAACAAAAGAAGATCAAAGAGGAATCGACGATCATTGCCTCCGGCGCGCATTGGCGCTGCTCCCCTCCGCCTCATCAGAGGCGCGGCGTCGGTTGAGGCGACGCACCATGCTGCTCTGGGATGTGCACTGTTTGGAAAGAAGAAGAGTTGAGATTGGCAAAGATTTGAGAGCTAAAAGGCTTGGTGGAGAGCTAGGGGCACCTACGGTTTCATTTATAGGCCTGGCAAGACAGATCGTGGCCTCAAGTCGTGGCTCTGGATCGTGGCGCATATCCCAAGAAAATCGGAAGGTGGAAAGGTTTCCTTGACCAGTCCGCCAACGGGTCGCTTGGAGTTCTAGGCTGAGTCATATTCGGTTGATCGGCTCCTACCGAGAGGAGTCAAAGTGCCATTCGGGTGTTGGCATTTCTTTGCCGAATGGGTCGTTCAGCATTACATTTGAAGGTGCGCAGAAGAAAAAGGAAATAAAATTGCGAGAATGAATATTACAAGAGCGACCAATTCGGTTATACATCAATTGAAGCGTCTAAATGTTCAAGTATTTCGCAATCACACTATGGACATTTGATGTTGCTTGGCGAAAATTGTCCAACCGCTCCTGACAATCTTTCTGGGCGCTGGACAAGGTGGTAAGCTCTGCATCGCATTGTTTCATCTTGGCCATAGCCGATTTTGCTTCCTCTTGGGTCTTCTCTATCAATCCAGGGAGCTCGGCTATTTTCCTGTTATCGGCCTCTATCTCGCTGACGAGGCTTCTCGGTTCCGCCTCCGGGCGGCTTTCCCGGCAATTTTTAAATCACGGGAAGCTTGCGGATTGGCCAATGTATCTTTGTGGCTCTCGGTCTGAGATTGTGCCCCGCTCATGGCTTGTTCAAGACCGGCTCTTTTCTTTTCAATAGCCGGGCGGGAGCGCACCTTCCTCAAAGCTTGCCTTATGGGCACGTAGTGGATTTCCAAGCCACAGATAGATGCAAGAGAAGCACTGATATCCTCAGGAAGTTCTTGGCTAATAGACTCGAGCATTTCTTCAAAGTGATCGAGATCTTTGAACTGATCTTGTGCATCTTTTTCCAGCCAGGCAAAGATCTCCCTGAGCTTTTCTAGCACTTCCTCTGACAGGGTTTGATGCATTTCTTCCATCGCCTCGGCAACTGGATTGTTCCCCATTGACAGACTTGATGATGGTGGGGCCTGATCCTAAGAAAGCAGTATTGCCGAGTTAGGAGTGCTGAAAGTAAAGGTAGCAGAGTTAAGTGCAAATGCGTACCTCATGTCTGATTTCTTGAGCTGGGACGGGACTTTGTTCAGGAGCAGCCACAGGCGAAGGAGGTGTTCCGGGCGAGCCGAAGCTTCTATGTGAGAAGGCGCCGATGCGATTGTCGGCGGCTCGGGGGCTTCGGGTCGAAGAGGAGATGGGTTCACCTCTGCTGGGGTTGATGTCTCTGCATGACCAGTAGGTGATTGGGCCCTTGGAGGACTTGATGGTTCTGGTTGGACTGGGAAACTCATCTCTGGAGAGTTTATTGCTTCTGTTTGAACAGAGGGTGATTGATTCCCTGATGAAGATGAGATTTCCACTAGGACAGGTAACTCAACCCTGGGTGAACTTGCTTGTTGAGACACTAGGACGTCCACAAGTTGTTCTTCCATTGCTTCTTCTGCAAGTGCCAAATTAAAAGATAAATGCCAGTGTTCATCCTCAAGGAAGAGGACAGTAAAGGTCATACCAGTGGATGGGGCATTGGCGGAGTTCGGAACCGAAGATTGTTGGGCTGCGGTCCGAAAATGCACAAGATATGATTTATCAAGAACGAGTAATCTTGTGATCAAGAAAAGAAAAGATTTTTACCTCAACAAGGACTTTCTTGACGAGTTCTTCTCCTCTTGGCATTTGGGGGAGCTATTAGAGACAAACCTTGCCTCCTATCGAGCGGTAAGAAGGCCGGGAAAGGCTTGGGTCTATTGTGGCAAACCCGGCCATTAGCCGAGCCGAGTTGGGGACCCGAATCCCGAGCCGAGATCGGGCCTACGGCATTGTAGGCAATATTCCGGCTCGAGGGGCGGTGCACCGTGTTCGTGGGTAAGAGAAGTAAGGTCGAATCATGATTGAAAGAGGATATGTCCGATTCAATGGTTAATCATATTACCTCCGAAGTTGGCTGAAAATCGGGCATCAACTCGCACGAGAATGAGTGTACGGAGCTCACCGAAGATATGATCATGGAATTCTTGCCACCAGGAATTGAAGGTGGAGTGAGCCATTGTTGTGGGTACAAAAGGCCAGGTGTAGACAGTGGGACTACACACATAACGGAAGACTCTGCTACTGTGCATGAGTTCTTTGATTTCCTCTCTGGGCTTGAGAAATTCATGCAGAAACAGTCTTGGGGGTCTCGGCCAAAGATAACTCCAGGCACTGAGCAATGCGGAGGGTATCCCAGTTTTGGGTCTTGGCACTCTTGTCTGCAAGGATCCTCCGGTACCAATTTTTCTAGCCTGCGATTGAAGGCAAGGGCTAGTTCTTGAAAGCATCTTGCCACCGAGGAGGTGGGGACAGAGCTGCTTTGAAAGGGATCCTTTGAGATTCAGCCACAATGAAATCTCGAGGATCAGAGTTTCCCACGGGACCAAGGTAATAGGATCTTGAATTGGCCTCGGTGCGAATCAAAAGCTCAGTGGAAGGCTCCTGAAGGAAAGCGGAAAAGAAATCTCAGGTAAAGTTGAAAACCTAAATGTCGAATGAAGCTTACGGGAGGGGAATTTACCTGAGTAGCTGGGTTTTGAGCCGCCATTGGGGATTTGAGCTTAGAACAAGGGGATCTAGGGTTTGGGTCCAGACGAGGATTCCGGCAGATTGCGAAGAGAGAAGAACAGGTGTTGACAGATCCGATTTGAAGATGTTTGTGGCTGGAGTCAATTCCGGAACAAAATCACTTTTATCCCGCAATTGAAGGGGCATGTGTTAACACCAAAATTTGGTAAGGAGTCTGACTTGTGGGCCCAGCTCGATGAAGAGTCCGTCTGGTGGAAGGAAGGTTTTCTCAGATGTATTCGGCAGAAGGATCCGCGGTCGACTGTCTGTTTCCGTTCGGCAAGAGAACAGTTGAGCTGATTTTGCGGGATTGGACGGTGACGTGGCTCAAGCAGGAAGGACGAATGGATGGATAGGCGATCAAGCTTAGAGATAAGTTAGGCAACGAATCCATTCGAGGTTGTACTTGGCAGGGTATAAATACGGGCCCTGAATGTATGTAACGAACACAATCATTCTTCAATACAAACCGGCCTTGCGCCAAACCCTAGAGTCCATCTGTCGTGTCGTCGAGTTCTTCGAGAGGGTTCATCGATCCGTCGACCTCCGTAAGTACCGGCAACCTTGTATCATGTCTAGTATCATGCGGTGGATTTAGATCTGATGCAAGTAGTCGTGTTACCATGCTTCGTGTCATGCGGTAGATTCAAGCTTGGTTCAAGAGGGTTTCTTGTTAGGTCATGAGCCATGCGGTAGGCTAATATCTAGCTCGAAGCTAGTTATCGGGTCTATTGGATTTTGGCAAGATCCAATAGATTCATTAAGTTACCCCGTGTTGCTTTGAGTCTTTTACTTTATGTTTAGATTCATGTAACACCTTTTGCCCAATCTAGATGGGTTTGGATCGGCTCTATCTCTTTGTGATCCTTGTACGAGTCGAGTTCGTGCCTTGGGGTTAACTTTAACATGCGGATCACGTGCTTTCCAATAGCCGAAACCGAATCGATCTAGGTTGTTACGTGTTGCGGGTTCAAGCTTGCCAACGTTGGTATAAATCTTGAAAGAACTGAGTATCATGCGGTAGATGCAGGTTTTTGGGTTGTTTTGGAGCTAGTCATCCGGTGGATTAGATTTCAAACCAATCTGATAGATTTATTCGCTTGGTAATGTTCGTTCCTTCTTCATGGACCCCGAATCGACTGCTCAGCCGTATTCGGTTATGTTTCTTCACGAGTAGAACACGTGCGTAATTCATGCTTTAAATAATGTATGCTTTTAGCTTTCCATATTTAGATTGTATCATGCGGTGGATAGATCTATTTGTGGAAAGTGGTACGGTTATCATGCAAGTTGTATCATGCGGTGGATAGATTTGTTTGGCATCGTACCCGACGGGTTTTAAAGTACCTAGACATGCGGTAGACTAGTGCTTTGGATCTATGCATGCTTGTTTATTACATGTTTGTGCTTGTGCTTTACTTTATTTATTTATTTAATGTTAATCATCATGGGGATCGGTCACGGCTTTGCGCACGAGCGTCTTTGCTTTAAACAGAGACCGATCGCTATTATGCTTACGTCATCCATTCGGCTATGTTATTTTTCCTGTTGCGAGCTCCCGAATGGCTTCAGTTTATTGGCAGATAGCTTTCTATAGCTATGTGTCATCCCATCTGGCTTTGTAGCCGTAAATATGGAACTGTCTGGTACCACCCGGCAAGTTCCAAGCTTTGGCATCTAATTGCTTTGTCTTTTGTTAATTTTCAGGAAAAATTGACTGGCACGTCTTGTGATTCTTTGCACGTGTGAAGTCAGCTTGTTTGGCTTGCTGTGTGTTTGGCGCTAGGTGCACATTTTGCGTCAACAAGTAGGTTGTCAGTCTAAAACACCGACACCGGGGACGATGCCGTAGAAAGGCGAGGTGATCTTGGTGAGCATGTGGGTGATGTCGAGCTTCATCTTCTTCAAAGTCTTGGTGAAAAGGACGTTGAGCCCGCTTCCACCGTCGATGAGGACCTTGTTGAGTTTGGAGCCCGCGACCACTGGCTTCAGGATGAGTGGAAACCGTCCTGGTTCAGAGAAGCTTGTCCATTGATCCGCACGGGAGAAGGTAAAGGGGTCGGGACCTCTGGTTCAATGCTCATGACTTCTCGACGGGTAGCTTTCTGAGCCCGTCGGTTGGGTAGCCCGCCGAAGAGGACGTTCACCGTCTTGTCGGGTTCCTGGAAGTCGCCGTTGCCTTCGTCGGTCTTCTTCTTGTCTTTCTTGTCGTGAGGGTGTTGTGGCTCTGGAGTATCCTTGAGTGCTCGCCGGAGTTGGTAGCACTGCTCGGTGGTGTGGTTGCCGTCCAGATGCCACGGGCACTTCTCCTTCAGCAAGTCTTTGAAGACGCCGGAGGTCTTCTTCGAGTTTTACTTCGCAGGGCGCTGGATAGCCGCGACAATGTTGTCTGGCTTGCGCTTGCGATTGGGACCCGAGTAGTTGTTGCTGCGACGGCCTTGGTTCCCGTTGTTGTTGTTGTTGTTGCCGCTCGTGTTCTCGATGGAGAGGCACTTGGTGTCGTTGTTGCCACCAGCGTTCTCGATGGAGAGGGCGTAGCATCTGAGCCACTGCACTGGATCCCGCTTCGTGTCGTACTTGGTGATTCCCAGAGGCTTGAATTTCTCCGGGAGAACTAGGTTGCGAAGTCGCGCAGAGAAGGCGGGGAAGCCGTTGTTGTCGCCTGCCGTGGAGGCCTTCTTGCATCGTAGTTCTTCGATTTTCTGGCGGGTGTCGAAGCCGCCGCGTGAGGCACCGGAGACGTGGCTATCCATGTGGCCTCGGCCGCCGCGGTCGCCACCGCCCCCAGCTCTCCTGTTGGCCCCATGGTTGGAGCTCCCACTGTCGCTGTCTCCGCCACTAGGAACGCGGTGAGGGATGATCTCCCGATCACCACCAGCGTTGTTGCTACCATGAGGGGGTCCACCAGCTGTTGCCCGAGTGTGGTTGGGGTTAGCTGGTAGCTCCGCTCGAGTACGGTTGCGACCGATGTCCGCATTACGACTTGTGGCTTCGTTGTCGCGGTTCCTGATGGGGGGCGGTTGAGCGACCCTGTTGTTGACTCGCATGAAGTAGGCATCCTCCGCAAGCTTGGCGATGACTTGTCCCGCTCGCATCCCCTGACCCTGGCGTGCTATCGTAGTGATAGACATGAGGCATTGCCCTGGGGTGGTGTGCACCCGGTTCTCGACTTGGTCGAGTGCTTCTGCAAGGTTGCGGATGGGGAGGGACTCGCGGAGACGTCGGCATCGTTCGTTCCGCTTTCTGTTGCGTTTGCGTCGAGCGTCTCTGTTGGCGTCGGTCTCATCGGCGAGCGCGTTGGCGGACAAGTCGTCCGCTGAGATGTCCTCAAGGTATTGGTCAGGGACCGTCCCTGAGGGCCCTGGTGTCTCGTTGGTAGTCATGAAGACTTGCCGGTCAGGAGTGCCAAGGCTGGAGTCGCTGGTTGCCACCTCTATCGGAGTGTGCTCCCCAGCTGGAGCAAGCGGTGTTCCCTCCTGGAAGGGAAGCGAGTCGAGGTAGGCGACGCGGCGTGAGTTCCCCCCTGTCAAGTCTGTGGGCTTACGGTCTGGCCAGTAGACAAATCTCCTGGCGGGTGTAGATGTTATAACCGGGGCCGGAAGCCGGTCCCGACGAGGGGGTTGCTCGTAGTGTTGCTCTCGGACTCGGGCTCATCAGGGTCTGACCCGAAGTCCAACTCATAGGAGGAGTCCGAGTAGAAGCCGGAGAGAGGATTGGAGTCCGAGTTGTAGCCGGGGACGGTGTTGGAGTCTGAGTCGTACTCGGGTACGATCTCCTTGCCGGCCCGGCGCGTAGCAGGAGCCTTCGAGTGGGCCCTGCTGGCATTGCGAGGGCCACGTGCGAAGCACTCACGGAGTGGAGAGGCCGCACGCGATGGCTGGGTAGCCGACTCGCACACGATAGCCCACGGGGACGTCGAGTTCGAGTTGGAGTCGGATCCAAGCTCGAAGTCGGCGTGTTGGTTGTAGAGCGAAATTTCGCCGAACTTTCTGGCGAGATTGCCTGTGACTACTTCGGGAAGCGTCACGAGCCCGGTCTCTGGGTTGGGCGACATGGTGAGGCGGCGTTGGAAGGATCTGGCGCCGTCAGCAGTGCAGACCCAGGAGCCGAGGACGAAGGTGTCGCCGCGGTTGAAGGCAACGGTTGACTTGATGAAGACGGAAGCCGTCGAGTTCGCCATATGATCTTCGGCGAGATCCCCTACCTGGCGCGCCAGCTGTCGGCGTTTTAGACCGGCAACCTACTAAGGGGAGTACCCGAAGTAGATGAATGTGGCCTCGCCGAGATCGGTAACTCGAAGGAAGAGACACGTGGCACACAATTTAGACAGGTTCGGGCCGCGAGGTGCGTAATACCCTACGTCCTGTATGCTGCGTAGCTTTGGATTGATTGGATATGGTTACAAGATGATGTGTAATCTTGTGTGTATGAGAGGGAAGGGTCCCTGCCTTGCCTTATATAGTCCGGGAGGCAGGGTTACAGGTCGGTTTAGGGAGAGAGTACTAGTCGTGTACGTCTAGGAGTCCTCTACACAATACATGGTATGTATAGCTTCCTATCCGAGTATGTCTCCACCGTAGTCCTTGCGCCTCACGCCAACAGGTACCGTGCGGCACAAGTCGGGTAGTCCCAGGGGCCCACCGAGTAGTCGGTCCTGGTACCCACCGAGGTAGTGGGCCCAGGGAGATCCATACGATAGCTGTGGCTTCAAGCGGGAGAACTTCCAGGACAAAACCCAGTGGGGTTTGATCCCCACGAAGGCTTCACAGAAGTGGACGAAGACGGAGACGTGGAAAATTCCATTAGGGTTCAAGTTCAAGTACTCAACAAGTTCAAGTACTCAACAAGTTCAAGTACTCAATACCGTTGTACTTAAGAAGACCCTTGAAGAAGTCGCTTGCCGGGAGTGCTAGTCCGCGCTCTACGAACCAGGCGAACATGGGGACCTCATCGGGGTTCTTCTCCATTGGGTATGGGTCACCCGCGGCAGCGCGCCACATGTCCACCTCCTTCTCCCGGAGGAACCCGCTGTTGACCAGCGCTAGCATATCTTCGGTCTTCGCCTTGGATTTCTTCCACTCTTTGTTTAGATTGGGGCGTGGGGGAGACATCAGCGGTGATGAATCCCGGGCAGATCCCTCTGCCTCACTACGGGATCTCTTCTTCTCAGCGCCGACACCAGTTTTCATGCTCTTGGACGGGGAAGACTTCATCCTCCAAGTACAGCGGGTCTTCACTCGCATTCGCTTGGGGGCTTCACTAGTGGCAAGCAGCAGCGGCGCGTGTGGATATGCAGGCCATGGTGCGGCAGCAACGGCTCGGGTGGTTGGACTCCTGGCTAGATCTATTTCCACAACTGTGAATGTGGGGAATGGAAAGCCCTAAGGGTTTCGGTCTCTATTTATAACCCAACTGGCAGTGCTGCAACGGCCAGATGGATAAGTATCGGCAGCTGACTCAGCGGCGGCCGCCTGACCCTTCATCTTCTAGTAGTCGACGCACTGCATCTCGGGGGCTCGACTACGTCTACTCAACTTCCTGGCTGGTGACAAGACTCAAGAGCAACTCAAGACACATTCTACATTCAATATGACCCTTCAATTCGAGAGGAAGTACTCGACTCAAGGCTCGGGGGCTCCGTGCCACGCGTCCTTCGGTTTTTTCTCCGGATTTTACGGGATAATCTTGCCAGAACTTCAGATTGACCCTCAGCTTGAATCTACGATTTGACCTAAGTCCCGGGGGCTACATTCCATATGGAATGTGATTCTTCGAATCGCATTTTCCATATGGTTTCTTCTTCAAGACAACGCAAGTATTATTGAAGACCTTCAAGAGGAGAACTCGAGCACGCTTGGGAACTACTCGAGAAGATTTCGAGACTACTCAAGGATCAGCTGGAGTACCTTCTAGCCTCGAGATGCTTCAAGTATTCTTGGGGACTTTTGGCTTGTAGTACTCGGGGATGCCTAAGGACTACTTGTCAAGGCCATCAAGACTACTCGAAACTATCCTGCTCGACTATGAAGTATTCGGGGGCTTGTCGTATGGACCTCCCTAGGCCCACTACCTCGGTGGGTACCAGGACCGACTACTCGGTGGGCCCCTGGGACTACTCGGCTTGTGCCACACGGCAACTGATGGCGTGAGGCGCAAGGACTATGGTGGAGGAGTACTCGAATAGGAAGCTATACATGTCCTGTACTGTGTAGAGAACTCCTAGACATACCCGACTAGTACTCTCTCCTCAAACCGACTTGTAACCCTGCCTCCCAGGCTATATAAGGCGAGGCAGGGACCCTTCTCTCTCTCATACGCATCATCTTGTAAACACACCAAATCAATCCAGAGCTACACAGCATACAGGACGTAGGGTATTACGCACCTCGCGGCCCGAACCTGTCTAAATTGTGTGCCACGTGTCTCTTCCTTCGAGTTACTGATCTCGGCGAGGCCACATTCATCTACCTCGGGTACTCCCCTTGGTAGGTTGCCAGTCTAAAACATCGACACTAGGGATCGTGCATTTAGGGTTTCACTTCAACTCCTGAACGTAAATACACAATCATCCATAGATAGTTGCATAAGAGTTTAAAAACACTAGGGTTAATGCACCGGGGCTTTCCTTCGTCAGCAGTGTTAGCCTGAGGTTCCTTGGTGTCTTCGATCACTTCCACGTACTGCAGCTCTGCATCAGCTCCTCCTTCCTCAGCTTCCGTCACGAGCGCGTAGTTACCGTCAGGGAGTTCTACACGGAATGCAATGCAGGGTTCAGGTGGTGTGAGAGGTTATTTATTTTACACAACTCTTGTTGGCCATATTCACCTAGTTAAACATTTAATTACTAGTTCTTTTTCATTAAGGTTATTATATATGAAGGCTTATTATTTTAGTTTATTTAATAGTGATTTTGTGCACATCTATGCAAATAATTTAATTTAAAATTTACAAAACAACATGGTGTATTAATGGACTCTAATTAAGCCACTCCACAATTTAATGGGATTTTCAAGTCACAAGGGTTAACTCTCCTAATTAGTTTCTAAAAGCAAGCTTAAGAGTACCCTAACTTTTAAATGCAAACAAAAATTGTAAACACAAGGACAGGGTCCTTGCCGGTCCAAAGATACTACGCCTACACTGGTCCAAGATGTGAAATTAAAGAAACTATAAAACCTACACATCTATAAATGGCATTTCTAGCTATAGACATTACGATAGTGCATAAATAATTAAGTAAAGAGCTCCTGCACCCTCTCTTCTACAACCTCTCTGGCCTTGAACAAGCCTAAGAAATCAGCAGGTTCAACACACTTGCATTTGAAATTCCAACTATACATTTAAATGCACATCTAAGCATAAATCAAGAGTAAATATTCCTAATAGAGATAAATTCATGTTAAATTCAGGAAAGTTGCATCTAGGCAAGCATGAACCTAGCCACAAGTTGGGCACAAAAATCAATGTACAATTTACTACAAAAATCAGCAATACAGATATGGCATAAATAGAAAACAATTCATATAAAATGATCTATACAGTAACTTTGTGCAAACTTTTTCCCAGACCTAACAAAAGATATAACTGGCAACATATCCAAAGTTCGGCTCCATAGACTTTCTAGATTTTGAACTACAACAAAATCATGCGAAACTGAGTTTGAATTTTCATTCAAAATCTTCAAGTCAAAACTATGGTCGTGCTTTGCAAAAGTTGTAGGTCTGGTCTCACTGAATCTAACAAAATTGGTTTAGCAATTTTCTGATTTTTCTACACGTTTCTAAGATTTTTCTAAGATGTTGGATCTAACTGTCATAAAACTAAGATAAAGATCCTCTCAAACAGGTCCCTACTTCACACATATGCCCTTGGGGTATTACAATCGTGCCCTCTGGTGGCGGGGCTGGGTCGCCGCCGGTGAGGTGGGGCTGGAGGTGAGCAACAAATGGCGGGGACGTGTGATTGACCTCACCAGAGACCGACTGACCGTGGCGGCGTGACCGGAGGTGGCTCCGGCAAGCGGCGGCAACAAGACTGTGGCGGCGCGGCCGCTGCAGTTCAAATTCCGGCGAGGTGAGTGGCAATGCACACAAACAAGCGACGGGGAGGCTCACACGTGGGCTAGTGGTGAGGCTCGAGGGATAGGCAATGGCCGAAGCGGTCGGTGGCGGTGTTGGCTCGCGGCAGCGCTAATGGCGTCCGACGGAGCGGGCTTGCACGCGACCTGCGGCTGGGAGGGCTTTTATAGCCAGGGCGCGCGTGGGGGTGCAGAACACATCGAGGCGAAGCGATCCCCGGCGAATATGTTGTAGCATCGGCGTCCTACCTCGGCGGGCGTGCGCGGTAGCAGGGGTCCGGCTCGGTAGGCGCGCTTGTGCGCCACGCGCCCTGTGTGGCTCCCCCGACCGAGGCACCGGCTTGGGGCGCGGGCGGGCGGTTGACGGCGGCACGGGCGCGCGCGCGCAGAACCCCGCCGGGAAGCGGTATCGCGGCGACGCGTGGCGCCCACGCGGGCGTGACGTCGTGCGCGCGCTCTGCCACAGTGCAGTCCCAATTGGCCTGGTTCGACTGCTCTAAACGAAACTTTTTGAATCTGAGCTGTAGAATCTGTAGATGGAACATTTGGAGATGAGGTATCCCTCTGAACAATGGCACAAGCCAACCCTGAATTGAGTTTGAATTGAGCTAGAAATTTGAATGCCAATTTGAAAATTTGTATGGCTCGGGTGAATAGTGAAAAGCAGTTTGACTTGCAAATTTTAGCTCCTTCCATTCAAAATTTGAAATGTCAATCTACCGATGAGTTGTGTCCCACAACATTCTGCAAAATTTTCACATTGGTGGAATTTTGATAGGCAAAATTTGGAGAACGCGGCTAAAGTTCTAAAGTGAGATATGGACATCAAGGAGTTTGACCCCCTTAGCTAGGGTTTTGGCCTATGTAGCCATTGTTGACATGCCAAGGGTGCTCAATGGTGAGATTTAGTGAGGTTTTCGAGGTGATGGCCCAGGTTGACCACGATTTGACCACAGCCAGATGCTTTGACCGGCAGTTAGGGTTAATTAAAAATTTGGGGTGTCACAGCTACCAGACTGGTGGAGAGGTGTTGGAGTGGCTCGGTGAATAATGGCCTTATTCAGTGCTTCGTCCCAAGTGCTCGATCATTGTGGTGCTATAGGCTAAATGATGTTCCTCATAGCTGCATGCGCTGCTTTGCTCCGGACATAAAAGTATTGCATTGTCCGGAACAAAAAGAACTCAATGATGCCAACTAGAGGAAGAGGTCTTGCACCACGCAAAACCGTGTTGTAAACCTTAGCAAAGTTAGTGGTCGATATCCCATGCCTTGCACCGCCCTCGTCAAACATGAGACACCATTTTTTCCTTGGGCTCATTCTCAATCCACTGGTGAAGGTCTTCATAGCGCGCCCTCTTCTCCGTCTAATGTTAGGACCATCTAACCCCACATCCTCGAGAGAAACTGGCTCCGCGCCAGGTTTAGGATTCACTAGCTTAAATTTGCTTAAAGCATAACCTATTAAATGTAAAACAATGCACTACTTAAATCTAATTAAATAAAACTTTCATCTAATTGTTTAGATCTACGCTAATATGCTTAAACAAAGTGAGAGTTCAAACCCTAAACCCTAAACCCCACCTCCACCTCACTCCCATCCTTTTCTCCACACTCTCTTTTTTTGCAATTTTTATTCTGGAGAATTTTCGATTTTATTAGGGGGGCGAACTAATTGCCGCTCTAAATGGCAGTTGCAGTCTCCAACCGCCGTTTCGAATGGTAATTGGCCAACCGTCGTTTTAAGCAGCGGTTTCTACCCGGACCGTGGTCCATTGCCCAAGCAAACCGCTAGGTTTTGCTGGCGGTTGAGTGAACCGCCGTTTCAAATGGTTGCTCGGCCTCTAACAGTCGTTTGTCCTACTGCCGCGGCGACAGAAGGCTAAATCTGAAAAAAAAATACCCGGTTTTTATTTTTGAAAAATCGCGAAAAAATATTTAAAAATCACAGAATTGTTAGTGGAAATAAATTGAAGACATCACGTAGGCCCAAAAGAATGCAAGGGCCGGCCTTAACAGCAACAACTTCAGCTCGTTTTTAATGGGCCCCCGCGCGTACTCACTAGTTCCCTCCCTATTCTGAAGTCTAGGGGGGTAAGGCCCAAACGCAACCGATCAGAGAGGAGAGAAACGATGATTAAGCCGAATTAATTAAGATGACTGTTCCGTGGCTCGATTCGGCCTGGAACACATCAAAAAGCCGTCAAGCTAAAGTGTCCGCATCGAAACCAGGATAACGCTACGGAATCTGCACATAATCAGCCGGCCGGCACTGTGAAACAAATCCAATTGAGTCGCAATCGATAGCTTCACATTATTCACACTTTCCTGAGCTCTCAGGACAGTGTGAATGCCAAGCATCTTGGCAACCATGTGAAGAATCACTTTCACATGTGATGCATTTGGCAACCATGTGATGCTAGATGCATCTTATGTGGCTTTTAGAGTCACCAGTTCGGAGATGGTGGAAAGGATACGAGTTATATATGGTTAGCAGTGATAAAAGGAAATGTAGGGCGGTTTTGACTGTCACCGCTGAAAACCGCTAGATCATAGTCCAACGAGTTTGGATTTGGAAATTAATTTAAATTAATCTTCAAATTCCATAAGCATGTCTGTGTTTCTTTTTCAAATGCATAGTTAAGAACGTGCTAGCTTGGGGTAATATAAATATATAATACACAAGTCATAAGCAATTAACGTCCAAGCCTGAATAAGCAGTGTCTCAGTTAGCCACTAATAAGCTATAATGGGACATGTGCTAAGTAAAAAAAAGCACAAGGAGGCCCAGTTCCCAGTGCAAGTGGGCCATGTTAACAGTGGACATGGTTTTGTTATTCTAGTCTTGAAATACCATACAATTTGTGATTTAAGATGTCGTTCGAACTGAGATTCTTTATGCGGGATACATGTAGCTGTACCTCTTGACGATGATTCTTCGTCGCAACTCATGAGGGCGGAGTGTCCTCGTCGACGACAGCATGGAGCCTACTGGCAAATATTTAAGAACATCCGTAAGGGTGGAACTAAAGTAGTAGCGCCCTTGTGTAAGAATATCAAATAGTTACATATCAAATGTTCCTGTGTAAGTAAGGATGGATTCGGATTAAATACCCATGGAACCGAATTCAGATACCATTTTTACCACATTTTATTTAGAATTCGAATCGGATACGAATCTTTCGAATATGAATACAAAATGAATAGATTTTCTTTATCGATGATTTTATAGTTGGAAAAAATATGTTACTAGTAGTGAGCAAATTATGAATAAAACAACTTATCATATATATATATATAATTTAACATTAAAATAAGTGCATTAATACATATAAACATAAAGTAATTTCTTTAAAAATACTATAATTGCAAACTAACATGAATAGCCATAATGTAATAGTTAAATGTTATTATTGTATATCAGTAGTAATATTAGACTAAAATAATTAGTCATTTAATATTTTTTTAATAATTTAGATGATGTACATCATTTGTAGGTAACAATATTAAAATTAACATCATTTTGTAATTAATAATTATAGTCGTCAAAATAAGCTTTAGAAGATTTCGAGAGTACTTTATTATAGTGTCGGATACTCCACATTTTTGTCGAATACGAATATGAAACAGATACAGAAAAAATTAGAAATCGAATACGGATAAATCCATTTAAAACTCACATTAAAACGAATATAAATACATGTATCCATATTAATGATTTATTGAATACGAATCCGGATAATTCAGATATCCAGACATCCGAATCCATCCCTTTGTGTAAGAATGTGAAATAGTTAAATATCCCACGTTCAAGCGTGGATGTCCGTGGGTGGCTCACCGAGCTGAGGAGGTCACATCGTGCTTAAGCTTTGGTGCCGATGCCTTTGACATCAATGTGGTGTCTTTTCCTTTTTCCTTTTACATTTTATAGACAAAAAGTATCACACAGGGGCGGAGGGGGGGGGGGACTGAGGGGGGCCTGGCACCCCCAACAAGCTGCTATCTCACATTAGATACTTAGTATTCATTAGTTCATGCCTGCTAATCTCCCATTATTTATTTATTAGTATTCATTAGTTCATGTATTAAAGTTATCTTTTCAAATTAGAGCTCAACAAGTGCTTGCAATCTGCTTAGAAATTAGTGTTTCTTTAAATCAGTTAACTAAAATGCTAATATGTGATTATGATTATAAAATCGGTAAACGGTAACCTATGACTCGCACCCCCTATGGTGGATTTCGGCTCCGCCCCTGGTATCACACACAGGAATATGCCTTCATGCCTCAGCAGCTCACCGACCAGCATACACATATTCCATGGCA
Organism: Cenchrus americanus; assembly: GCA_947561735.1. Classification (NCBI taxonomy): domain Eukaryota; kingdom Viridiplantae; phylum Streptophyta; class Magnoliopsida; order Poales; family Poaceae; genus Cenchrus; species Cenchrus americanus. Next base: position 35,486,793 of record OX387242.1, on the reverse strand, counting down.
TCTCCGAGCAAACTTAATGAGTACGGTGATGTTACTTTTTAAAGGTTAGATGGAAAAAAGATTGAAGGTTTTGCATTTAAATACAATAAAATTGCTCCCTTGAAAACTCACAAGTAAAATTGGCCTCCTCGTTAGCGCCATATTACGAGGAATGTTAAGGTGCTTGACCGGAACCAGGCAGAACAAGGAGGAACCGGTGGTTCCGGTCCACAATTACTTGGTTCCGCTCCACAATTCATAACAAGGATGAGTTCCTACTCACAATTATTTAATTCCTAGACCACACTTACTTGGTTCCGGTTCACAAGATTGGTTCCTTCTAATAGGTTCCTCCTATTTTGCAACCACCCGATCTGGACCGATGTACGGCTCATAAAAACCTCAAGTATCGAAGAAAGAGTCCCATATTATATATAAACTTAGAAAATTAAGAAACGGAAAAATGCAAATAACGACATATCCTCAAGAGAACACAGGATAGTATCAACCTTGCAATTATCGAGATAGAAGCAATGCAACCCTAGGATCCTCTAATGTTGTATGCAAAATCTAAACGGAGAGGGCTCTCCATTTAGGCTTAAATAGAGAGCCCTCCAATGTTACTTCCTGCGACACAAAAGTTACTTCCTGCGACACAAAGGTATTTCCTGCGACATATAGTTACTTCCCGCTGCACAAAGTTACTTCATGCAACCCAGAGTTACTTCTTTCGACACAAAGTTACTTCCTATTGGGTGCTTCTTTTTGTTGAGTGAAGTAATTTTGTGCCTCAGGAAGTAACTTGTGAGGGCTCTCCATGTGTGACTGAAAGTTACTTTCTCATATGTGCTTCTTTCCGTTGAGAGAAATAATTTTTATATCGCAGGAAGTAACCTCGAAGAGCTCACCATTTAAACCTAAATGGAGAGGCCTCTCCGTTTAGGCACCTCCATGTTGTAAAGGTAAAAAAATGATTAACGAAAGCAGCTTTGTTTTTTTTGGAATTACACGAAAGCAGCTTTGGTTGGACACCCACGTGAGACGAAACTGATCGTGAGCCTCTCTCGCCTGGGATAGTTTAGTTCGGCGAATTGTGTGTATAACTAGTGCTAAAATAGAGAAAAAAATTATCGTGTCAGACTGCGTGTTGTGAGGTAAGATGTGACTCGATGTGCTTGGTGAACAATGAAAAGTTAAGTGAATTTGCCCAACTGAACATGTTTGAACTATCTAAATCATAAATGGTTTTAAAACACCACTAACCATTACTCCCCAGTTGACATATAGTATTTTATATGTATCTATACAAATTTATGTAACAAAAATTATGTATCTAAAAAATCAAAACAACCTAAAATTTAGAACAGATTGAGTATTATTCATAACAAAAAACACATTGTGGCGCCCATGTAACTAAATGAAATAAATAAATTAGAGGCCCAAGGGTAGATTAGTCATAATTGTCCTGTTGGATTACTCAACTCTTGTCACACAGGCACATTGACATTTCATCATATCGATCGACGACCTTAAGCTAATGCCGGTGCTGTGTCAACGTGCGTGTGTGAGCCTTCATCCATTTCCGCAAGCAACCGCGTATGTACGTATCAGTCTCCTTGACCCCATTTGCTTCGGCTTCGTACAAAATTCCGTGAGCCTGATCCGTGTTGGGGATGCCTTGTGGCAACAAGTGAATCTTGCTTGCCCACCACTTCTACCCCAACCACCGGCCTTCCTTGGGCACTTTGGTTGGTGACTCCCACACATTTGCTCAACCAACCACACATGCACATGGTGGTGGTGGTCCTCTACCTTTCGCTTGTATAGTTGCCAAGCTCCAAACACCAACCACCCGCATCCTCCTCGGCCTTTCAACCAAATCTCAGCCAGCAAGAAATCAGCTGTTCTCCGACCTCCGATCCGATCCGATCCGATCCGCCGCCCGGCCGGGAGGACGATGAAGAGGGAAGGATGGCAGCACGGCACCGTCAGGATCAACCGCAGCAACAAGCTACTCAGGGTCGCCGCCGCAGCCGCAGCAGCAGCAGCCAACTGCGACGACGACGACGAGACGGCGGTTGGGGCGGCGGCGATGGAGCATGGGAAGGCGCCGCCGCTCAATTGCAAGCCGACGAACGCGTCCAAGAACACGGGCAAGTGCCGGCGGCCGCGCTGCGCGGGCTGCCATCACCACCCGGTCTCCAAGGCCCGGGACAAGACCAAGGGCGCGCACAAGCTGCACGCCGGCGACGTCGCGCTCAACCACCGCCTCGTGTCCTGGCGCGTCGTCGACGGCGGCGGCGCGGGGAGCTCGGGGGTCCCGGCAGACTACAAGGGCACCTCGGCGTCGTCCCTGCTGGCCTACCTGGCCGGCGGCAGCAGCTGGCACGAGGACGACGACGACGAAGACAACGGTGGCGGCTCTCCTGAAACTGCCCCGCTGGTCAACGACCTGTACGACATCATCGTCGGCCGTCGCGGAATTGATCCGGCGCTCGCCACTGACATCGCGGTAGGAGACACTGACGCAACTGAAGAGCAGGGGAAGGATAGCGAAGATGTCAAGGAAGATGGGGATGAAGCAGAGGATGACATGGGGTTCTGCATGGTCGGCATCACGATCGCCGTGGAGTTCTCCGACGGAGAGGAGGATTGGATCGTGGTGGAGGAGATCGTCTGAATCCGATCTCGTTCGCTTTGCTTGCCAAATTGCAAATAAAGACATGGCCTCCATTCATCTGGCTGTAAGCTGTTCTCTGTCTCTCCCATCTGCAGGTGCTGTGTGTATATACTGCCTGCTCTGTTCGCTGCATGTGTATCTATATGGTGACTGTAAATCTGGTCGTGATCATGAACTATTCATTCAAAAACTGATTTTCTGATTTGTGAATAATAAAGTGGGGAAGTGGATTCTTCTTCAGTGTTGATTTCATTTCTGATTGAATTGGAAAAATGGGGAGATGCAGGCATGTCCATCTGATGTTTTTTCAGGGTTTTCTTGCCCCTGTTCCTTTCATTTCTGCTGCTGGAAGTCCTATTTTTTAAAACGTGCTTAGCACATATTTCATGAAGTAGGAGACAAGTTTATAGCGAAACCGGTATCAATCAAGGAGAAACAGTAGGAAAAGAAACAACGCACTGTCATGTGCCCTGTCTCTCGATGCTCTAGCTGCACCGGGCTTCCCACATTTTGAGGTCCAAACTGTGCACGACTCGTGCGGCCTCTGCTCTTAACTCAGCCGATGCCGTCTCCATCGCAATCAAGATGTCTTGCCCTTCCGTGCGTCATGTGAACCGCCAGTGACTATAGAACCCAAATGGGCCGAGCACGATTGGCAGCACGAGGCACGACCCTAAAAAGAACGGTCCTAGCCCGGCTCTAGGCACGATCCATAGTGCTTAGGGCCGGCCCGGCACGATAGGTCGATAGTGCCTGGGCCACCACTCCGGCCCATAGTGCCGGCCCGAGGCACGACCCGATTTTGAGCGGCCCATAGATGGCCCGATAACAACTTCTCAGCTCATATAAATACAGAAAAACCCTACCTCTTTCCCCCAATCTTCTCCTTCCTCCCGATTCAGCCGGCACACTCCCCACCTCTTTCCCCAATCTCTTCCTCCACCTCTTTCCCCAATCTCTTCCTCCCGATTCGCGATTCGCAGCTATGGACCTGCGGTACGGTGCCGCGCCACCACCCCCTCCCCTCCCGACCGCGCCGCTGCACCATCCCCTTCCATGGCCCGCCGCGGCGTGGCCGTGCCACAACCCCCTCCCATCCGGCGGCCGCCGGCCGGCGACATGGCTCGCGCGCGCCCCCTCCCATTCTTCGGCCCACCGGCCGTCCGCGTTGCGTTGCCGCCCCTCCCCTCCGTCCGACGGTGCCGCGCCGCACCGCCGCCCCCTCCCCTCTCGCGGTGGCGGCGCCGGCGGCCGCACCGCGGCCCCTAGCCCCTGTCGTCCTCTTCTCTTTAGTGTCGGGCGGGTCGCGACCCATTGGGCCGTTTTCGGCGTCGTGCCGGCCCAGCCCGAAAAATAGGCGTTAGGGTCGTGCCTGGGCCGCCAGTTCGGCACGACGCCCGACACGGCCCGGCACGAAAAAACCATCGGGCCGCATAGGGCCGGGCCGCATAGTGTCGGGCCATTTAGGGCTAGGGCCGGGCGGCCCGTTTGGAATTCTATACCTGTGACTCTGCTCGAACTCTTCAGATCTCTCTACCCAAGCCTACTCGTGTCCACCCTGCCCGAACTCTTCAGATCTCTCTATATCCAAGCTCACTTGTGTCCGCCCTTCACCTCCTTCGGTCCATCAGCATGAACATTTAATTCGCTTGATCTTCACCACTCTCCGTTGATTGCCACATTGCATTCAACACCTGCACATCCCATGCCAAAAGCGACGTCAGTTAACACCATGTTGACAATCACTCATCACTAAGGAATATGACCACCACATGCTGGGTTACACGGATACTACTAGGGAGTGGCTTATCTGTATCTGATATGTATCGGATACCGATCCGCCTCGGATACACCTTGGATACTTTTCCAGCCGTATCCCAGAAAGTTGGATACGTATTGACTTGGATACACGTATCCGATACGTTTAGTCAGCTCAATTAGTTCATACCAGCTACACTACACCCCTCCTATGTGACCTAGCAGCAGCCACGACAATGATTTTTCTCTTCAAAACAAGCAAGTTTTTTTTGTGGATACCTACTCATTGTCATGTTTTGCAACTTCTGCTCTAGTGCTCTACACTAAAGTTCCATTTTTCTTCTTTCTTTTGATGTTTTGGTAGTATGAGATGGCACCGGTAAAACTAATGAGCAGCAATCGAAGAAGATTCTCTTATGAAATAATGTTCTACTTTTAGAGAAGGCTAATTCTAAAGGTAATGTTGCGTGGTGATACAAGTATTGCATGTTAGAGTATAAGGTAAGTTACTCGAGAGTAAAATCTCTCTTGCTTCGGATATATATTTGATATTTTATATATAATTATTAATTATCCTAACTGTATCCTCGTATCAGTGTTTTTTGGAGAAGTGTGTATCTGCGTATCAGATACGTATCGTATCCAATACCTGTAGCGGTATCTGTGTAACATAGACCACATGTCCTATGAATTTCAAAATAATCGATTAGGTTTTCATAATATTTCTAAATTCAAATAAAATTTCATCTAGAAGTCCAAAGTTATGAACTGACAAATAATTTTCCAAGAATCATCTATGATTCAAATAACACGTACCTATCAGGTGAATTCCGATTTTCTTACATATTTTCCATAAAATGGACGGTGAAGGGTAGAAGATACAAATAGGCAGCTATCATGCTAAATGATTATAGGAAGGCGTGTGTACGCGCCTACGCGGAATGGTTCACGGCTCCATCCATCCACCAGTACTACACATCGGGCTCTTCCCGTTGCTGTACCTTTCAAGCTCTTGCTTTCATAGCGTTTTCACAGGAGCTTCTGGATTCAGTCTACAAATAAAGAGATTGGTTTACGTAGCCCAATGCAACTAATATAATGCTTGCGTGAACCTTGCTGGGCTTAAACAAAGAGTACGTACACATCTCGATCAGCATGTGAATGTACAGAGACCTGCTAGTCACTCCCTCTGCCCCTTTTTCAGTGATTTCCTTCAGAGACACGCTTTCCGGACGACCATCAATAAGTCGCGGAGTAGTAATGGTGCCTCGAAATTAGAGCTCTCTATATTTTGGAGTTGGTGAGGTGGAGCTGTTTTAGCTGCTTCAGAGTGCTCTCAAACACCCCTTGTGAGCCCATCGACGATGACACTTCATGATGAGGTGTACCTGTCATAAAACTTGACGTCCCTTTCACAATCAAGTCAACACAGATAATTAACCAAACTAGCTATATTCTCTCCTTTAGTCGAGCTAATCGCGGTTGATCAAGTGTATCTGTGTGTGTAATTAAAATAGCCTGGCACAAGCGTATGTAATCAGCGACGTCGGTCTATCTCCGAACTAGGCGTCGATCGAGAGTACGTCAACGGCTGGTATGCTCATGACCAGTACAGCACCGACAGCATTGATGTAATTAGGAAATGGTGTGGTAGAGAATGACATAACCAATGCATGCAAATACGATGAGATCGAGAGCCAAATGCAAGGATTCCATTAGCTAGTCGTCTAATTTTTAGCATCTGTACTGTGGCTACCGGTTAACTTAACATAAACGACTAGCTCGATAGTTTGCATCGATCTTCACAGCACGCGTCAGGTGGCGGCTGAAAAAATAAACACGATAAACTCCATCGTTGATAGACACTTGTGCTTGTGCATGGTACTAGCTCCGTCGTTTGTTCGTGCAGAGGTCACTTTCTTTTTTCCCCCCAAAGCCGTGTGCGACGAAGTTGGGCATGCAGATGGACAGAGGCGGAGCTGGGCCGGCCCAGTGGACTGCTCTCCATGGGCCGATCAAACTTTGTAGGTCTTCTTTCACTTCAGTGATTTGATTTTTTTATTTTACATTATTTTTTTCGATTTCCAAAAATATACTACTAGTTTCAAAATTTGTAAAACAATACTACCATCATACCACATGGAATTTGGGTCCAAACGTCATACCATACGGTGGTTAGAGGTGCTACAGTGTTCCAACCGCCGTGTGGTACGGTGTTTGCAGGCACATGTACTGTAGCGCCCGCAAACGCCGTGGGGTCTGGCAGTAGGGTTCAGTTCGTTTTCAAAAAATCATAATTTTTTGTATGAACTTGGATGGAGATAAAATTTGTATGAAAATTGTAGCTTTCGACGAGATCTATAACTTTACAGTTCAAACACTTTTTCACTTGAAGTCATCTTGAGGCCGGAAAAAATTGATATACTACCCAGAACTGGATTATCATTTCTCAAGTATATGTATCTTTAGAAGTAAAAGCACAACCCACCACTAATTATTATCATTTCTCAAGTATACTATTCGACTGGTTTTTTAATAGAGTTAGAGCTTTTTTATATAACTAAGAGCAATTCCAACAGTTTGACAAATCAACTTGGCATCCATCTAATTTTAGCAAAACATGAAAAATTGGCCTCCAACAGTTTGGCAAACCAACTTGGCAAAAATAGAAACTTGGCAAAACTCACCTCCCCACGCGCATATAAGCGCGCGGATCGTGGTTGCCATCGGTGTTTCCCTCTAGGTGGGAGGGTGAAAAAGAAATAAAGAATAGAGAAGGATTCCTGATGTAAGTTTTTCAAGAGATGAAAGGGCACAAACATAATTTTGTTTCTCTCAGGATTCCTGATGTAATTTAGATTTGGATTTGTCAAGTGAATTATGCCAAACTGTTGGAGATGAACTCTTTTTTTACTTTGCATAGCTTTTTAGAAGTCGGCAAAACATAAGATTTGCCAAGTAAATTTTGGCAAACTCTTAGAGATGCTCTAAATAGAGTTAGAGCATCTCCAAGAGTTTGCTAAATTTTCTTCGCAAATCTTGTGTTTTGCCAACTTCTAAAAAGGTATGCCAAGTAAAAAAAGAGTTTATCTCCAACAGTTTGGCATAATTCACTTGCCAAACCCAGATCTAACTTACATCAGTAATCCTAAAAGAAACAAAATTATGTTTATGCCCTTCCACCTCTTGGAAACTTACATCAGGAATCCTCCTCTATTCTTTAATTCTTTTTTCACCCTCCCATCTAGAGGGAAACACCGATGGCAACCACGATCCGCGCGCGCATATATTCGCGTGGGGAGGTGAGTTTTGCCAAGTTGGTTTGCCAAACTGTTGGAGCCCAATTTTTCTCGTTTTGACAAAATTAGATTTATGCCAAATTGATTTGCCAAACTGTTGGAGTTGCTCTTAGAGCTGGGAATACCCAACTCTAATCCTGGCTCAGGCAGTGGTTGTGGGCTTGTGGCCCATCTATCTTGTTCTGATGGAATTAATTAGTCCAATATTGGTTGTCCACGTATGTTCGGATCAGTTTACTATAATGAATCGTGTTCCAAACGTGAATATCTTTGGGTTTTTGACGTTTTAATATCTCTGGTTTTTTGACATTTTACACAAAGGGCAAAATAATAAAATAATGATGCTATGCATATGTGAGCTCGTTCCACACATGGACGTTGCTAGATCATAGAAACTATTTTTTTTACAATGACTTTTTTAATTAACGTATGTACATACCTTGCTTATATATAGTCCACAAGCAGACACAACTAGTCCAACTGGAAAAACTGGTTTTAGCAACGGAACGTATATATCAATGCAACTCACGTGAAGACTCATGGGGCTACAAATCCTCCACATGATAAAAAAATACATGGACTATAAATATTAACGAAATATCTGTCTATAAGCATTAATTGTGTACGTTACAGGGCTTGAAAATGCATGCCACTTATCATAATTAATTGTCCTTGTTATTTTAAATATCTAAAGACCTCCAAAATTCTTCAAACTTGACATATATCTGTTGCACGATACTATACGTTTTCCATTTTGAACATTTGGTCACTGTGCCTATATATATAGGTCACCAGTCAAAGAAACGACTAGCTCGTAAAGGGCCATGGCCCAATGCATCATTCACAATCCAACTAGTCTTTTTATTTTTTTAGTTCAAAATTGAATAGAATTATGGCCCAATGCATCATTCACAATCCAACTAGTCTTTTTATTTTTTTAGTTCAAAATTGAATAGAATTATGACTCGGTTCTTATAGGCTCTGATCTTAAATTTCTTAGTACAAAATAGAGACCCGTTACCACCCCTACGCAGACCACATGCTTGAGGTCGGTGACTAGTGACTACTGCGTTGTGCTCGATCCATGCACCGGGAACTAGAGGTGCAAATTGAATATGATGTGGTGCACATCCGAACCTCTTTAGTTCAATTATTTATACTACTTCAGTTCAATTTGGAGAAGTAGTGCAAATAATTGAACTAAAGATGTTCGGAGGTGCACCTAACGGTTACCCCTTTGCAGCCTTACCGGGAACACCTCGAGTAAAGTCATCGACCCAGCGTGACGGCATCAATCTGTTACGTGTCTACGTTCTTCACCAGGGCCGTCTCTACGAATTTGAGGTCCGTGTGCGAAATGAAGCCCTTCAATTTTAAACAAATATAGGTTTAATATAACTAAAGAAAATTTCACAATTATATAACTTGACAAAGTGTTACTCCCTCCGTTTCAGAATATAGCTATTCCTAGAGTTTTTCAGACAGATTAAGGATGTAGAATAGAAGTCCATATTACCCTTCCTTAATTTTCATATGCTAATTAATAGGATAGTTGTACCTTTCCTATTTAATTTTTGGCAGGCTTGCATTCAAATTTGCATGCCATAATTGATTTGCATGCAAGGAGGGCATTTTAAACCTCTCATGTCAAGTAACCCATTACGGAGGCTGCGAGTGTGCGACACACCAACAGCCCATGCTGACGACCCCACTGTACTTGCACTTAGTACTCTGGCGAGTACAGAAACAGAGGAACGAACTCGATCGTCGTCACCCTGTCGCCATGCTTACTATAGACCTAGCTTTTTTGTGCTTTACGATCTACTCCTTCCGTTTCAAATATAAATCGTTTTTACTTTCTTTACTTCAAGTTTGTGGCTTTGCCTTATTAATAAAAAGTTATTTGCGAATGACTTAAGTTTGACTATATTTGTATAATTTTTTAAAAAATACGAGCAAACAAATTTGAGATTGAAAAAAGTCAAATGAATTATAATTTGAAATTGAGCTATATGAGAGATAGCATGTATATATTCTGGAAAAAAAAATCACTGAAATATCCCACAACCCGATGTGTCGGTATGAATATCGGACGGTACGAAAATAACAAGTACCAGAGCTTAAAGACAAGCAATGTAAGACTATGGAAAAATAATGGCACAAAATGAGAAATTTAATAGCTTTAATAAGCAACTTGCATTGATCAAGGAAAGGAGTAAATTTTAGTGAAATGACCTTTTTACTGCATCTCAAAAATAAGTGAAGAATGTGTCTTAGGAATTGAACCTCAAGCGAATGGGGGAATGAATGACGTGGGGAAAGTACCTATACTCTCGATCGCCTTTTCTTTGAATGACGAAAACTTTGATCACCTTTGCTCGTGCAGATACAATACAAGTCCCTTTCGATCACAAGAAAGAGCACCAAAGGAGGTGCCACGTGGAGGAGAGGCACAACACTGAAGGCGCGAGGTCGGCATGCAGCTGGGCACACGCACGCACCTCACTCTGCGGCCATTCCGGCATGGGTTCCAATAATATCACCAAAAGCTAGCTAGCTATTGCCTATTCTTCAACGCCCGACTCCATCCGGCAAGTTCGGGCAACAAGGAATATACATCCATGACGCCATGTCCGATCCCTATCCTTAGACGACGATTCTCACTCCGGCCAGTTGATAGTTACATTTGCATATAGTCAGCACAGGAGGAGTCGTTTCATAAGCTATCGTCGATCGATCGAGTAACTAACTGAGCTCTCTAAACCCAAAAGACATCATATCTTCTTCATCTTCCAGTCTCATGCATAAAAAACACTAACAAGTAACAACTGTGACGGAAACAAAATAATTATTTGTGTCTTGTATCACCAAGAAAGCAACTGTTTCAACATATATTTATTTAATGTTATATTGGTGGATTAGCAGAAAACAATAGTTAAACAGCTTTTATTCTACCTAAAATAAAAAAGAACTTTGCTGAGTTTTGATTGTTATATCCTATTTCTAGAATATAATTCGTATAATAGATATAGTTTAGCAAAATGAACTGAAGCGCACCATGAATTGTGGATAACATATTGTTTGAGCTACATATACCATTACTCGTATATCAAACTACTTTATTTTGTGACACGTGTCCCTAGCACATAATTACAATTACAAAAAATTTCATGTGTAGCTGCGCGTGCACACCTATTAGTCAACAAGATCATCAACCGGAGTGATCACTGGGCCAACTAGAACAAAACTCAACGGAATGTATCAATGCAACTCAACCATGCTTGACATGGATGGATAAAGACTAAACCACGATACGATCAAGATCTCATGGGCTCGGTAACTCATACAGACATATATATATCTCTGTTTAAACTACTTGTGTGTGTGCGCGCACTAGATATATACATGTTAGGCTCAGCCAGCTCACGAAAGCCTCCTTTCGAATTCACAGCGGATCCTATGTAACTCTCTAGCTCGCTATAACTAAAATCAAAATTAATATCCGCGGGACGAATGTTGTGCAGCCCATGGCAGAAACCAGGGCCGTCTCCAGAAATTTGAGGCCCGTGTGCGAAATGCAAACCAAGGCCCTTTAATATTAAAGTAATATATGTTTAATATAAGCGAAGAAAACTTTACGCAATTATATAACCTAAGAATGCATTATTTCATACAATATTTAGAAGTACTTTGAATTAAATCAAACAGCACGTGTACAAGAAATACTTCATCCGTCCCAAATTATATATTGTTTTCTATTTTTAAATGCATAGATATTATTATGCATCTAGACATATTGTATATCTGAATGCATAACAAAATTTATGAATCTAACAAAATCAAAACGATCTAATTTGGAAGGAGGGAGTAGCAATTTTTGTTAAAAATCAATTCAGGAAGAAAGGAACCAATGATCGAGTTGCTTAAAAAAATGTGACATCGGGCGGGTTTCGGCCGTTGGGTATTGGCCCGATGGCATCTTGCGGCTTCCGGCCACAAGGATATCACCGTGACTGCGCAGAGTGCGGACCGCAATCTTGCTATTCGTCGGTCCAATCTCTCCACTCTCGATTTTGTAACGGGATCATGAGAAAAGCGGAAGGGTAGGGACTCCGAGCATGCAATTAGTTGCGATTTGCAACGTCACGGGGGTGTTGGATGCGAACGGATCGGATAGCTCGCGAGTTGCCGTGTTTGTGTGTTACTGTTAAAATCAGGGGCCCTTCATTTTTGGAGGCCCAGCGCGGTCGCTCACCTCGCTCCCGGCCGTCGACGGCCCTGGCAGAAACAGCTAGCACATCCTGACATGCATATCCCTGCTGCATGATCGAGTCAACCGGAATCAGCCATCCAAGTACGACCGCTGATATATGCATCAAGATCATGAAAGATACGCACGTATCGCGGTGGTACGTACGTATCTTGATATAATCTGGCTACCATCGATCAATGTCTAATCGACCAGCCTAAAGACGATCGCAGATCAGGAAACCAATCAAAATACACCAGGCTAGGCATGCATTCCGGTAGATTACTCTGCTTAGGGCTGGACGAAAAGCTCCAAGCTTGTTAGCTCGCTCGAACTCGCTCGTTAGTGGCTCAGGCTCGGCTCGTTAGTAAGTTTGTAACAAGCTGAGCTTAGGTTTTAGCTCGCTACGATAACGAGCCGAGCTCGAGCTGCTCGCGAGCCCTAACGAGCCAGGGTTGAACAGCCAACAAACAGTGTAATAAATCTAATTTCAGATCACAACCTAATAACTTAGAGTACTAGATTGCTTTTTGACTACTTGATTTCATTGTTGGTTGGCAGGTAAACATGTTGCATTTGTTGATTTCATACTTACATGTTAACTATGATTTTTTTGAATTTATAACTGTTAACAAGTTGTCGCGAGCTTAACGAGCCAGCTCGAGCTTCTTAACGAGCCAAGCCGAACCGGATTCCTAGCTCGCTAAGATAACGAGCTAAAACGAGCTGAGCCATAACGAGCGGCTCGATATCCAGCCCTAACTCTGCTCAATCAGTAGTGGAATTGTGGAAACGTACGTGCCCGCAGCTCGCTTCCGTTGCATTAATTAATCATGCAAACAGCTAACACCTGCATTATTAGGTCCAAGGTCAGAGCGCTTGTGGCTAATCACTAATAAACCCAATCATGATCAGCAAATTACGTTGCCAAGCTTGGTTAGTTGTTTGTCAAGTGCAAGCATATATTGTATTAATTATTCAAAAAAAGTGCAAGCATTGCAAGAGCGGACATTATACTACGACATTATATAGGCCCGTTCGTTGGCTGGTGACTAGTGCTGATTTGTTCTGAGAGAAAAGTACTGCTGACTGGTTGTTGATGGCTGATTTATTCCTGTGAGAGAAGAGAAGTATTATTTTCTGGTGCTTGATAAGCCAAACAATCCAACAGGGTATGTAAGTATGTTGGGCTCAGCTAGCTCATGAAAGCCTACTTTCAAATTCATTTGAGGATCCTATCACTATCCTACTTTTTCTCCATGATTGAGACGACCGGAATCATGCATCCAAGTATCATCTCTCATGGAATGCGTCCAATCTTGATATAATCTGATGGCTAGCAACCATCAACCAATATATAATCGACAAGCCTAAAGATCGGTGACGGAGCAACCAATCAAAATACGCCAGCACTCTTGGGGAAAGAGGCTTCAGTACCTGGTCCAAATCCCTATTAGTACCGGGTGTTGAATCGGTATTGGCATGCCGATATGTAGGGAACATGGCCCCATATGCCATTAGTTCGAGTTTGATTTTGGTGATTCATGACAACATGATCAATGGTACTAATCACATTGTTTAGTATGTCTTTGTAGACACTTCTAGGTCCCAATGATGCAAAAATATCACATGCCAAATTGAGAAGATAATCTATTTTTCTAGGGTCAAAACCGAGCAAAGAAAAGAAAAGAAAACACACCGTCGGATGAACCGACGGTACCTAGATAGCAAGCGTCGGTGCAATCGTCGGACGAGTTGGTACACTAGGTGAAAACCTAGGCACCGTCGGATGAACCGACCGTCCATTTTCTAGTAGCGTCGGACGAGTTGCAGAGAAGAAGAAGCGAAGACAGTAGCACCGGATGATCTGACGTTCTGAGTGTGGACACCATCGGTCTATCCGATGCCTTGTTTGAATGAAGACAGAGATGTGCCAAGAGAAGCCCTTCAACACCGGATGAACCAATGCCTTGGTAACGGAGAAGCGTCGGTCTATCCGACGGTTATATTTGAAACATACAGTACCGCCCCGAGTGAGAAGTCTTCAGCACCGGATGATACGACGCACCGTCGGTGTATAGCGTCGGAGCAGTTGTGTCAGCAGAGCTGCAACGACTAAGTGACGTGGAGGGCACTGGATGAACCGACGCCCTGGAAAAGCATATCATCAGTTCATCCGACGCTACCTTTTTCAGCAGCTTTTAGCCAATGGCCAGTTTGATGCCTTGGGCTATTTATACCCCCTCCACTCACCCATTTGAGGTTGTTGGATTGTGTGGAAGTGCTGGAGAGTGCAAGACAACTAGAAGATCATATCCAATCCATCCAATGCTTAATTGCTCATCCTTAGACTTGCATATGCTTTGTGTATGTGCTTAGTGCTAGGTTTAGCTTAGAGCTGAGTGAGTGCAAGGTTGTGCCAACCTTGTGAGGTGATTCTTGAGTGAATCAAGGTGTACAGGTTCGCCGAAAGCCTTGGGGCCTAAGTGGCTCACTGGCAATCGTCATCGACCCTCCGGCTTGGTGTGGAGCGGCGAGGACACTTTGTGCGGGGGACGTGGAGACCCCCTTCCTTGGTGGAGAAGCTCGTTAGTGGAGGCGGCATCAAGGTGACCAAGGGAGCTTGGCAAGTGCCTAAGTGGCTAGCCTTTGTGGCGAGTCAAGTGGTGCTCTTGGGAGAGACTTGGTGACCGGGAAGCAATACTCTTGTGTGCGTGCTTCAACAATGTGGACTAGGGGTGGCTTAGTGCCTACTGATACCACGGGATAAATCGCGTGTCAAGAGAGTTTGGTTCCTCTCACCCCCTTTACGTTTCCGCATTTACTCTTTTGCAATCTTTGCTTGCCTTTACTTTCCTAGAGTAGTATCATGCTAGGAATGGCTATAGGTTGCAAACCTTGTTTTGGGATGGGAGTTTCACACTAGAACAACCCTAGTTGCACATCTAGATAGTATGTTCTAGTTTATCTTTGTGTAAAATTAGTGAAGCCATAGGTTAAGGTTTTAAGTTGCCTAATTCACCCCCTCCCCCTCTTAGGCTAACGAGCATCCGATTCCTTACAAGTGGTATCGGATCCGGACTCACTTCCTTCACAAGGAAACGCCAATTCGATTGGTAAATTGTGAAAACCGGCTCATTGGAACGGTTAGGCTTCACCGCCTAGTGAGTTGCTCTATAGAGGAATAAAAGGGGTGGATACCTTAGGTTTGGCTCCACATTTCGATGGCACGGGCTATCCTCGGTGGAAGGTTCTCATGGAGGCCTATCTCCAGCAAAGGACCTTGATGTTTGGAGAGTCACCGATGAGGGCATGAGAAATGGTACTAAGGAAAAGCAATTTGATGTGATTGCTAAGAGTATCATTTTTTCCTCACTAGATGTAGGCGTTTTAAATAGAGTTTTTAATTATGAAAATGCTCATGAGCTATGGAAAACCATCAAGGAGCAAAATGAGGGTTCAAAAGAAGTTGCTAATGAACGCTACGGTTGTCTCCTTGAGGAATTCAATAGCTTTAAGCAACTTGCAAATGAAAATGCCGAATCCATGTAGTCACGCCTAAATGTGCTTGTCAATGAGATTAATGCTTTAGGTGTGAAGAACATCACTGACTTGAACATCAACCGCAAGATCCTTCAAAGTCTCCGGAAGCCCGATTATGACTTGGTGAAGGCAATCATCTACGAGAAGAAGCTCGAAGATTTGAAGCCATCTCATATCTTGAGCAAGATCATGGCACATGAGCTTCAAATTATGCCTAAGTCCAAGAAGGCGCCCCAAGAAAAGCCCCAAGAACTATCTTCTCCAACCACGAGCCATGCGCTCTCAAGCCAACAAGAGAAGGTGTTGAGTAGGATTTCTACTCATAGAAGCTCAAGCGAAGATGATGGTGACGATGAAGATTCCTCAAGTGACGAAGAGGTTGAATCCATGGTGGCCGAGTACGTGAAGAAGACCTTCAAGTATGTGAAGAAAGTCAACATGTACGGCTACAACATCCACTTGAGAGAAGGGTGTCATCATCAACACATCAAGTTCACCAAGATCGAGCACAAGCCCAAGAAGAAGGTGGTCGAGGAGAGGAGACCAAGGCAAGAAGCAACTATCACCGTCCGTGAGTGGACAAGTGGTGGAGAATGAAGTTCTTCTAGCTCAAGTGATGAATCAAGAAAAACTTCACCACCCACTTCATGCAAGGTCCTTCATCATCACTACACATGTGCCTTATGGCCAAAGGTATGGAGAGCAATGTAAGTGATGACGAATCCGACACCACCTCTCTTGATGATCTTGTTGAGCTAGTCCATGAGCAAAAAGGAATGCTTAATAAACAAGCCAATGAAATTAAAGGACTCAATGCTCTCAATGATCTTAGTGCAACCCTTGCTACAAATTATGAACATTTGTTGTGCAAATTCAAATTGCTTAGCAAGGTGTGTGATGAGCTAAAATCTAAGATTGAGAGCAATGAGACTAAAACAAGTAATTCCTTTGAGCTTGATGAATCATCTATCCCTTGTGCTATTCCTATCTCCAAGGTAGATGCTTCAACTTCTTGCATTGATTTAATTGATGAATCTTGCTCACCATCTTGCAATGAGAATGTTGTTGTAGAAACATGTGATTGTCTCATAGGCAAGAAAAATGATGAGCTCAAGCAAGAAGTGAAATGGCTCCGAGAGAGGTTGGCAAGATTGATGGGCAAGGGCAAGAACGATGAGGAACAAGTGGACATCTCTCAAGACATGAAGAGCAAAGTCCAACTTTCTCAAGATAACCGTGATCCCATGGTGAAGAAGCTTGAGAATGGTGCGACCGTGACTTGCTACAAGTGTCATGGAGAAGGGCACAAGTTCTACAAATGCCCTCAATTTGTCAAGAAGATGGACAAGGGCGCAAAGAAGACACCATCAAGAGCTTCCTCATCTACACAAAGTCCAACCGCAAGAACAAGACCAAGAGCAACACCTACGTCATCAAGAAGAAGGCTAATGGCAAGGTGGTTGCACACAAGGTTGGGAAGATGAAGGAGGAGCGGGGTTGGAACCAACCCATTTGGGTGCCCAAGTAAGTCATCATCAACATGAAGGGGCCTCAAATGGTTTGGATTCCGAAGGCCACTTGAAGGCCTTGGGAGCGGGAACTTGGGAGGCTTGGCACAAAGAAGTTGTGAAGATTCAAGCCTAGAAGCCAAGCTTGCAAGTTGGACATATGTTACCCAAGTTCCTCGGTTGAGGTAATGGAAACTAGAACCTATCTCATGTATCATTGTAGCTCCATTGCCTTGTTTAGGTTGCATTTGTTGCAATGTTTACTTATAGTTAAGATGAGTGCAGGTTGCAAGATTAATGGAGTGCGGTATAGCACAGTGGATCGTGAAAAGTTCATGCAGACACAAAATAGTGGTGTAATGACTGAAGGTACACATGATATGAAACCCATAGATTTCTATGGTGTCCTTAAAGAGGTTATTGAGTTGCTATACCCCTCAAATTATGAAGTTCGTCGGACGGTGGTTATATTTCGATGCGATTGGTACAACCAAGAAGGCAAGACTGTGGGCCTTCGAGACGACAAACATTTCAAATCCATCAATGTGAAGTCATTTTGGTACAAGACTGATCCTTTCATCTTGGCTGAGCAAGCAAAAAAAATATTTTACCTGCAAGACACAACTCCACAATAGTCAGATTTCAGAGTTGTCCAGAAATTTGAACATAGGAATATCTATGATGTGGCTGAAACAGAACAGGGTAGTCATGAAGTGCATCAAGATGATTATTGTTCTGAAACTGAGCATGTAGTGGAAGAAGGTGACGACAATGAGGTTATGCCCAATGTCGCTGGTGGAGAAGCCACAATAATTCAAGGCAATTTATAGGAACTTATAAGAAACAAGAAGGAAGCTGCTATTAATCTTGAAGAGGATGAGGATGAGGACGAGGACGATGACGAGGATGATACATTGCTGCAATATTGTAGTGATGGTGGCGATGACAACAATGATGTCATGTCCACAGACGACGAAGACGATGATAGTTGAGTTTATTTTATGGCGATGACAACTATTTAAGGCAGTTTAGTATATCTTTTATGAAAGAGTCGGGCAACAATTTAAAAGTTTGCTACAGTGCTAGTCTTTTGGTGCTGATATTCCTTGGTAGTAAGCTCATATGTGTTTGTGCCATTTGTCTGTGCAATTTATAAGGTTTGTGAATAAACAGAAATTCAGCATGGCTGCACGTTTCCAGGCTGCCTAGGCGATCCTTCAGGTCATTCAGTAGTCATAAACAATGATCACATGATAGTGTCGTACACTGTTAGGTACTCCGTTGAAACTTTTTATATTGATTAGGTCCCATGGGAGCTACGAAAAGCTCCACCACTACCAACACATCAAGCCACTATGACACAAGGTAACATTTTGGAACACTAGTCCGTTCCATTAGATACTGATATTTGGTTCTTGCATCCTACTTCAAGTTCGACTTAAGTACTGACATCCGACATTCCAGACCTAAGTTCATACATGCATAACTATAACCTAAAAGAGTACATTACAGCACCTCATATGCAGGTACATTTTAAAAACCAAACAAAAGACATAGCAGGTGCTCTGTAATACTCTTGCAGATCCTTAATTCTTGTCCTTAAGTTTCTCCAGTTCATCCTTCAGCTGTGCGATCTCATTGTCCTTCTTTTTCAGATTTTCTTCAACTGCGATAGCATTTTTGTAGAACGTGTATTCCAGGCTGCCTAGGTGCTCCTTAAGGTCATTGTTCTCTTGGACTTTCTCCTGTAATCGTTCTTGCAGAACAGCCATTTCTGTCCGCATCTCGTAACCCACTCCATAGACTTTGGAGTCCAACTTGTTGTCCAACTGGTCAGAGATGTCGTTCACATGCTTCATCAACCTATTCTCCATCTTCCTCATGTTCTGCATCGCAATCTCTAATATGAAGGCAACGCATTCAGGTTCCATTAGAATGTATTACAGTTTCAGTAACAGCATATACAAGATAGTAAGATCTCTGCTCCTTTTTACTCAGTAATAAGTAATGACTATCATTCATCAAACAAATCTTTTTTTTTCAAAACCCTAGAGAAGTGAATGGTAAATTCAGACTTGAATTTAAGAACTCATGCTGCCCAAAAGTCTGCATAGTAGAAGCAGAAAGACCAAGGCATCTAAACATGGCATTTCTGGGTTAATCTATCATGGATCATCCATTTCTAATTCCCAATATAGGTACCATCAACAAAAATTCCCAGTACAGGTTAGCCCTGGTATTGCTATTTTAATTGTTGTTGCTAGAAATGTCCTGGAGAGCAAATGCATGCTATCTGTCTAGAGAGTCAACCAAGATCAATTGCCCAGCAAGGATCTCGTTGAAGTTGAGGCAAGATAGGTGGCTTCACATTGATGATGCTAAGCTTGAGCACAACCATCCACTTAACCAGTCCTCCGTGGCACTCACTAATTGTTACAAGAAGCTAACAGATGCCAAGAATGGGGAACCTGCTTCACGTTTGGTTTACTTTCAGATCTACGACAGGGAGGAAATCAGTACCATCCCAATTTCTTATTCTCAATTTCTCATGCAAGCTAAGACTCTACTCCACTACCAATTACCAATTCGAAGACACAGTTACAATCCCTAAACTCACCGGAACCAATCACCAATCTCCAGTACGAATCACCTATTCGAATCCATAGTAACAAAACCCTAACTCACCTCCAGGAAGATGGGGACGGCGACGGGGAGCTTGGCCTTCGTGTACTTGGCACCCTTCACCTTGGCTGGCTTGCGGACAAACCTGCATGTTGCAGGATCGCGGGCCTGGCCCTTAGCCATGCCACGGCGGCTGTGTCGTCTTCGGCGGCGGATGTGGTGGCGGCCCAAGGGGATGCGGCGTCGCCGGCGGCGGATGTGGTGGCGGCCGAAGGGGATGCGTCGTCGGCGGCGGAAGGGGGTGGCGAGGTGAATCTGTGAATGAGATGGGAGAGGAGATGGGGAAAAGAGGATGCGTCTGACTGATTCGTGTCGTTTTGTATTCACAAGATGGAGTTTATGATAAATAGTAATAGGATGGACTTCTGTCAAATAACCTCCGATAGCGCAATGGTAGTATCTACAGGTTCTTAAACCTGCGGCACTCGGGTTTTTTATTCGGTTAAACCGAGGATTCGTTATGGAAGCAGATAGCAACAACCATTTCATCGGACATGCGTATTTTTGATTATCCCGTGGATTTACACAGTTTGTTGTTTCGAAATTTCTTTTTTTAATGCCTTTTTTTAATGTACTCACAAATACATGTATAAATGTATGTCTCCTCAGATATTTGATATTTGACATACCATTTTGCTTCTTAATGTTGTATGGAATTTTTTTAGTGTGATCGTAGAGGTGTGCAAATATGTTTTGTTCATCTCCGCAAATTTTAGATCAAGTTTTCCATTTAATATAAACATTTTCTTCATTTCCCCACAAATAAATGTAAAAATGCCCTATGGTGCCTAGAAAAATCTGAAAACTGGCGAGGACACTACTTTTTACTTCTTAATGTTGTAGAAAATTTTTGAAGTGATTCCAAAAAAGTTTGTCATGCAACTGCTCAAAAGGCATTGGTCTCTTAGAGTTGTCCATGTCACTTTGTGTGACAAACTCATTTGTTTGGTAGACGTGCAGTACGACCATCTCGAAATCACGTGAATCTTTTTTGGTGTGCTCGTGAAGGTGCGCAAATATGTTTTGTGCATCTCCGCAAATTTTAGACCAAGTTTTCCATTTAATATATACATTTTTCTTCATTTCCCCACAAATAAATGTTAAAATGCCCTATGGTGCCTAGAAAAATCTGAAAACTGCCGAGGGTACTTCTTTTTGCTTCTTAATGTTGTAGAAAATTTTTGAAGTGATTTCAAAAAAGTTTGTCATGCATATGCTCAACAGACATTACTCTCTTTGACTTGTCCATATCACTTCGTGAGACAAACTGATTCGTCTGGTAGACGTGCAGTATGACCATCTCCAAATCGTGTGAAACTTTTTTGGTGTGGTCGTTCAAGTGTGCAAAAATGTCGTGTGCATCCGCAAAATTTTCGGACCAAGTTTTCCATTTATTGTAATTATTTCTTGATTTACTCACAAATAAATGTAAAAATACCCGCATGTTCCTAGAAAAATTTGAAAACTGGCAAGGAAACTTCTTTTTTGCTTCTTAATGTTGTACAAAATTTTTGAAGTGATTCCAAAAAAGTTTGTCATGCATATGCTCAACAGACATTGCTCTCTTTGACTTGTCCATATCACTTCGTGAGAGAAACTGATTCGTCTGGTAGACGTGCAGTACGACCATCTCCAAATCGTGTGAAACTTTTTTGGTGTGGTCGTTCAAGTGTGCAAAAATGCCGTGTGCATCCGCGAAATTTTTGGACCAAGTTTTCCATTTATTGTAATTGTTTTTTGATTTACACACAAATAAATGAAAAAATATCTGCATGTTCCTAGAAAAATCTGAAAACTGGCACTGACACTTCATTTGCTTGTCAAACTTGTAAAAATAATTTGAAGTGATTCCAAGAAAATTTTGATGCATATCCTAACATATTTGTACTACTACTTTATCCTTAAAAAACATAACAAAATAGCAATTTTTTTACTGCATTTCAGTCGAGCGCTTGTGAAAAAAGCGCAAAAACTGACGCCATCTCGAAAAAAAGCGCCAAAAAATTCCGAATCCCGAAAACTGAAAACATCACGCGCCTTTACCATTTT
Organism: Cenchrus americanus; assembly: GCA_947561735.1. Classification (NCBI taxonomy): domain Eukaryota; kingdom Viridiplantae; phylum Streptophyta; class Magnoliopsida; order Poales; family Poaceae; genus Cenchrus; species Cenchrus americanus. The sequence continues at coordinate 35,465,046 of OX387242.1, read as the reverse complement.
CCCTTTCCCTCCCCCCGGTCCGGTCAAAGACCTCCCCAGTCCCCACCCGTCTCCTCCTCCTACCACCATTCCTCCAACCCTAGCCGCCGCCAGGGCACAACCGCTGCTGCCCAGGAGCTCCACCCTCCTCGACGCCGACCAGGTACCTACGACGGCGGCTACGACAAGCTCCTCCAGCTCCCAAACTCAACCGCCACTGCCACAAACGTCGTTGCCGACGACTCTCGCCGCATCTGAGTGGGAGATCTTCTCTGTCCTCTTCTCGTGCTGCTGCATCCCTCCTGCCCCCTGCTCTAATTATCTCCCTCTCTCTCATCGCAGGATTTGGTGATCTCGATGGTGGCTACACTGAGGCAAAAAAGCAAGCAGATTTCAGAAGAAAAAGAAGGTTAAAGCCACATCCATTTTTAGTGAATTTCAGATTGTTGATTTCAGGATGCGCTCTAGGGAATTTATACTATTAGAGTACAATGGTGGTTGTTGTTTCCTTTATTCTATTGCTTTGATTAATTTCAAGAATTTTACCATGACCGCCGCGCTAGGACTGCAATTAGCAATTCAGTGGCTGTGTTTTTCCAAACAATCTGTGATTCAGAATGGACGGATGTCTTGTGGCTGCTAGTAGTGCTAGTAGTGCAGCCGAGTGGTGAAGTCTGTCATTTAGTTAAATGGTCAACTAATCTTTTTCAAGATGCAGTCCAAGGATGTCTGACATTTGAGTTCATTGATAAAACAAATATATGAATGCCTGAAAATGACCATATTGCAGGTTTGGATGGTTGAGAAAGCAACAATGTCTCTATAAATGAACATTTTTTCCCTGCATTGTCTAGCAGTAACTCTATAGTAACAATGTCTATGTATAAACAAATATATGAAATAGTTGGTATTTTGATAACTGTTGTCTCCATTCTAGTTGGTCTTTTCATAACTGCTTTCTTCATTTATTTGGTCATCACTTAAAAGAAACATGCTGCAGTTTCAGGAATATTGTCTCTTGATGATTGAAAACATTCTCATGCCATTTGTTGACACCACGCAGTGAGATTTCAAGAATACTGCCCCTGCTTGCTGCTAAGAGGAAATAACTAACTTGCTCTCTCTGATGAAAAGTATACTTCACATTATCTTCGTTCTATCTGATATCAGTCAACTTGTTTACTATTGGGTTGTGATTGTGCTTGTGAAATTGAGTTGGTGTCTATGTGCTTGTGTCATGTATTTATTAAAAATTGGGTAGTTTAGTTCAATTTGCACCTTGAAAAGCACAATGAATACTAGATCAGTCAATACTCTTCACTACCTCCTACCTCTTATCTTATTTCCTGCAACTAATACTACCCCTTACCTCTTATTAAACTCCATTTTATTTATCTAATACACACATTGTCCTTGTTCTTATCTATCTTGCAAGTAGTTGAACCTACAACAACTGATTATGAGAGAAGCTGGGATATACGCGTGGCTAACAATAACAAGAAGATGCAAGAACTAGGACTGCCAACTCTTGCTGCTGAATTTACTAAATTTGTACTTGAAACTTCTGCTACAAAGAAGGGGGTAAAAAACACATAGTGAAGATTCGGATTCGGATTCATCAGAGTATCTCCTTGACAATGATGATCAAGGAGATAGTGAGGATGATGATGACACTGAATCTGATGAGCTGCCAGAACCAAAAAAATTTAAGGTCATTATTCTATCACCCTAGTAGTTCATGTGGAATAGTTGCATTGCATATAAGTGTTTTCAGTTTGTTGTTTATTATATGGTCCTGCTTTTATATTCATGTTTTATATTTCATACCTAAAATTAAATATCAAATGGCTTGATTATTAATGCACTTGCCCTTTCTTATTTTTTCAGTATTCTAAGAAAATCATTTCTTCAAAGAAGACAACAAAACCCACCATGCCTCCAGGTTCTCGGTCCAAAGAAAGAGTGAGGGCAGCTCCACGGGCAGAGAGGAAACACTGCCGAAACCAAAACAGGATCTTCAAAGAGCCTTCAAGCTACATAGACAGATGATGACAATGTTGTACAACCAACAGATGGTCATGATGGCATAGCAGACATCTTTACTACACTTGGACTTGATGATCATTTGAGCACAGGTGGAGATGAAGGCAAGGCACCTGCTGCTCATGACAGTACAGGTGCATACAATGAAACTGAAGGCAAGTAACATTTTTCAGTAAACATGACATCTATTTTGCTCATTTGAATGAAAGTAAACCATTTCATTAAATGATATATATTTTGTAGCTCCAGCATAGCAAGCACCAAGGAGCCGGAGGGGACCAACCGTGGGAAAACAGCTAGACAAGATGACAAAAGCTATGAGAAGGAGACTACCTATTGTTGTTGAAGAAGGCAAAAGAAGGCCGCATGAACCTGTTCAAGCTGCCAAGTTTGCATCAGAGGGTGGAAAGCATGCCTGTCCTACCACATTGGAAGGATTACAAGAAAGATGAAAATTACTACAGGAAATTTGAGGGAGAGCTTTCTGTAAGTGCTATTTCTAATCTAAGCTTTTATATCGCTTCACCTGAATTCTCTAACTATGGAGTTGAAACTACCTAGGGGCGCTTGGCTATTAAGACTAATGACAAGCCAACAAAAGAAGCCTGTACTGATTTGATGCGCACTACAGTAAAAAACCAGCGATATAGGCTCAAGGAAAAATACTTCAATGGTGTAGTTGCAAATGAGGTTCCGACAGCTTCGCCTGTTCATTACATGACTGATTTACAGTGGAAGGCACTAGTTGCAAAGTGGACTGATCCAAAAAACATGGTATGGGTATCTTGTCATATATTATTATTTCACATTCAGTTTGCACATAATCTTCTCATTTTGACTCTATGATCTCATCTGACATTTAGTTTCTCTTGTAGGAGACATGTGAAACGAACAAGCACAACCGCAGTAAGGTGAAATATCATCAGACTACCGGCAATCGCTGCTACGAGGCACACCTACATGATTATGTAAGTGTAACTTTCCTTGTACGATTACTTGTATGTTTCCTAGAATCAGTTGCCTTTGAACTTCATTTGAGACAACTTTTCTGTGAATGTTTATGTATGCAACAGAAGCAGAAGAGAAAAAGAGAAGAACCCAACTTAGATATGACTGAAGAATTAGATCGGTGGAGGCCTTCAAGACCTGCCACACCAGCTCCAAACGTGGCCTCAGTGACACTGCAAGAGAAGCACTTGTAAGATCATTAGTTTGATTTATTCAATGCATTTTTTCAAATCATATGCAATTTTTAATTACAAACATCTTGTGCCATGTCTTGTGTTTATTATATAGCAGTCTTAGGAAACCATCTAACTAGTTTCTGCCCATGTTTTTTCAGACTGAAATGGAGGCTGTGAACCAGGACCTTAAAGGTGCAGGTTATTCAACGTATGCGTGTGATGCGGTGGCCACTGTGCTCTCCAAAACCAGCTCTCAACTATTCCTAAAGAGTATTGTCCTCAACACACCTACATCTTCCAAGTCAACATCAACAAATGAAACCGAGCTTTGGGAACAACTTGTGGCTGAAGCACGGGCTGCTGTTCAAGGTGAAGTTGACGAGCTCAAGAAGAAAAGTGCAGAAGCTGTGGAAAGGATGGAGAGGCAAGAAAAAGAGCTGGAGGAGTACAAGAAGCTGGTAGAGAAGAACACCAAGGAGATGGAGGAGAACAGGGTGCTCCTCAGGGGGCTACTGAAGATCTATGCTCCTTCTTCGACATGAAGTGGGCTGCTGTGATATGGTTTATTTTGGCTTCTCAGAAACTTAAGTTGCTTGTGGCAAACAACTTTTTAGTATTTGTTTCTTATGTGTGCTGTGAACTAAGTTTTATGTGTGATGTGAACTAGTGGTCGTGTTGTGCATTCCGTTACATGCTCAGTTGTATACTGCTTTATATTTTAAACATGGAATTATGTGGTCTTGCTAATATAAATTGCAATTATATGGTTTACATGGTTTATCCTGATTTTGTGTGACCAAATTATGTTATATTTGTTGACGATTGTGAATCAAATCTGTGACCAAAGTTCTGAAGCCATGTGGCAGATTATAATTGGTCCATGTGGCACTACCAAAACAAAGCACCGAACTGCCACGTCACGCGTCACGTCATATGCAGAAACAGCGTTAACGGCGCCTGGCAGACGGAGAGTTGTGACGAATATGGAGGCATAGCCATGACCAAAGCCAATGGTCATAGAAGGAGAACTTCTATGACCGTAAACATTTGGTCATGGATTGGGAGCCCTTCTGTGACCAAAATTGACACTTCGTCACTCATTACATAATGTGACACGACTTCAGTGATGATATCAATTTCGTCAAAAGTTCGTCACAGATTTGTGTGCATGACCAATTTGACATCTTCAATGACGAAGGATGAAGGTCATCAATGAGCACATTCCTAGTAGTGTTATGGTAGGTTGCTTGTGTCATGTGCTAACCCATGAGCAACTTACATGGTTTGATTAGTGTGTAGGAAAGCTACACTTGCTCTTTCATGATGCATGCTTTCATGTATATCTCTTTGCATCATGAGCAAGCTATAGGGTTAGTCATAAACAATGTGCATACATTTGGTTGGTGATTCAAACACTAAATGCACACATTTAGGGAGAGCTCATCCTATGGTTTGATTATGGAACTAACATTGTTTCTAGCTTATCTTGTGTAGTCCCTTGACGGCGCGTTCCAGTGCGGTGCTTCATTCTAAGAGAATTCTATTTCACTCTCAATGTGATCTAACATCTCTAAAAGAGTGAATATAGCAATATGAGCTTCATGCTATTGAGTCATATTCTTGCGAGCTTATGTCTCAATATAAGTTTAAAGGCAATGTACTCATACATTCCTAATCCTTGTGGTACCCCAAGTGTCTTCTATGCAAGCTTCTTTTAAATGGTGTCACCTAGTGATATCATCTCCAAGAGGCCCATCTCAATGTGGTGCCAACAAGGTAAAGAGGATCATCCCCCGGAGTTATGCAATGATTAAAAGACTACAAGTGATATCTACAAGTGGTAATGTAACAAGAACCCATTTGTCTTATCTCTTGTCCTTTAAGCTACCTCCTTGCATGATATGCTCTAAGCTGCCTTGTCTAACAAGTTTGTAGTTGTGCACTTGATTTTCACACTATCATTTTGTGCACACACTTAGGGGGAGCTTAGTTTGTATCATGCTAGTCTCATGAGCTTGTGATTCACCTTGGTTATTCTTACATGTGGTATCTTCATTGATATCATACATATGGATCGCGGTTCATGCGGCTTTCTCCCTTGTATTAAACATTTCTCGTTGAGCTATGTTTGCTAGGACTTGCTAGTTTCCTTGGAGCCCTTTTGTTTCGGACTTTTTGGAGATTTTATTCCAAAGGGGGGGAATGTGAGACCAAATCAAGCTAGTGGTTCCAAAGTGGGAAGAGGCGAGCTATGTGTGAACATAGGAAGAGAAGATCAAAAAGGGGGAAGTTTGATCTAGGGGGAGTTTGGATGATGGTAAGCATCCAAGCAAGTGTAAGTGGCTCTAATTTTGTCAATTTGTGCAAATTTATGCTTGCTTTGCTTGTGTTGTCATAAATCACCAAAAAGGGGGAGATTGTAGTGAACATGGCCCCATATGCCATTAGTTCGAGTTTGATTTTGGTGATTCATGACAACATGATCAATGGGACTAACCACATTGTTTAGCATGTCTTTGTAGACACTTCTAGGTCCCAAGGATGCAAAAATATCACATGCCAAATTGAGAAGATAGTCTATTTTTCTAGGGTCAAAACCGAGCAAAGAAAGGAAAAGAAAACACACCGTCGGATGAACCGATGGTACCTAGATAGCAAGCATCGGTGCAATTGTCGGATGAGTTTGTACACTGGGTGAAAACCTAGGCACCGTCAGATGAACCGACGGTCCATTTTCTAGTAGCGTCAGACGAGTTGCAGAGAAGAAGAAGTGAAGACAGTAGCACCGGATGTTCCGGTGGTCTGAGTGTTGACACCATCGGTCTATCTGATGCCTTGTTTGAATGAAGACAGAGACGCGCCAAGCGATGCCCTTCAACACCGGATGAATCGACGCCTTGGTCAAGGAGAAGCGCCGGTCTATCCGACGGTTATATTTGAAACATACAGTACCGCCCCGAGTGAGAAGTCTTCAGCACCGGATGATCCGACGCACCGTCGGTGTATAGCGTAGGAGCAGTTGTGTCAGCAGAGCTGCAACGGCTAAGTGACGTGGAGGGCACCGGATGAACTGACGCCCTGGAAAAGCATAGCATCGGTTCATCCAACGCTACCTTTTTCAGCAACTTTTAGCTAACGACTAGTTTGATGCCTTGGGCTATTTATACCCCCTCTACTCACCCATTTGAGGTTGCTGGATTGTGTGGAAGTGCAGGAGAGTGCAAGACACCTAGAAGATCATATCCAATCCATCCAAGTGCTTAATTTCTCATCCTTAGATTTGCATATGCTTTGTGTATGTGCTTAGTGCTAGGCTTAGCTTAGAGCTGAGTGAGTGCAAGGTTGTGCCAACCTTGTGAGGCGATTCTTGAGTGAATCAAGGTGTACAAGGTTCGTCGGAAGCCTTGGGGCCTAAGTGGCTCACCAGCAATCGTCATCGACCCTCCAGCTTGGTGTGGAGCGGTGAGGACACTTTGTGCGGGGGACGTGGAGACCCCCTTCCTTGGTGGAGAAGCTCGTTAGTGGAGGCGGCATCAAGGTGACCAAGGGAGCTTGGCAAGTGCCTAAGTGGCTAGCCTTTGTGGCGAGTCAAGTGGTGCTCTTGGCAGAGACTTGGTGACTGGGAAGCAATACTCTTGTGTGAGTGCTTCAACAACGTGGACTAGGGGTGGCTTAGTGCCTACCGATACCACGGGATAAATCACGTGTCAAGAGTTTGCTTCCTCTCATCCCCTTTACGTTCCGCATTGACTCTTTTGCAATCTTTGTTTGCCTTTACTTTCCTAGAGTAGTATCATGCTAGGAATGGCTATAGGTTGCAAACCTTGTTTTGGGATGGGAGTTTCACACTAGAACAACCCTAGTTGCACATCTAGATAGTATTTTCTATTTTATCTTTATGTAAAATTAGTGAAGCCATAGGTTAAGGTTTTAAGTTGCCTAATTCACCCCCTCCCCCTCTTAGGCTAACGAGCATCCGATTCCTTACACGATACTAATGGAAGGAAAGCATTAGTACCAGGTCGTTTACCCGATACTAATGTGCAGCAGGGAATAGGAATCAACAGCGGATGAGGAAGAAAGGTATTCGAGGGGAAAAATTGGAAGCAGAGGAAAGGGAAGAGGAAGATGGTATGACGAGCAGGTCCCACAATTTAGTGTGTTATGAGAGGATGAGTGGAAGGAGTTGTTGATATTTGGAGCAGTTGGAGTATGGATAATGAAGAGTCTCTTGGAACCACTAACTCAATATAAAGAGGATTTTTTTATAAAAACAAAATTAAGAGTCAAATAAAGAGTAGAAAATGGAGAGTCTTGGAGTTGCTCTAATAAACTACCAGCCCTCCTTGATTAGCAGCGACTCATCGTGTGTCAGTGCAGTAATCACTTGTTTAGTCTAGCCTACGGAGTAAGTTGGTTACTGCGACGAATCACATATCCAGACCCATCGTCATCAGCAAATTATGTTGCCAAAGCTTGATTATTAGCTGTTTGTCAAGTGCAGGCATTGCATGCATGAACATTATATTACGAGTCAAGTGTCAATGCCTGCCGGCCCGGACTCGATGTGCACACTGCTAGTATCAGAAATGCATTACCCGCGACCGCGGAGCTTATCGAAATAGTCTTGCATGTCGCACTTAGAAGTCTTCAAATTTTTTAAAACTTTGCACACTAATAGTGCCAAACTAGATGTGCATTTTCCCAAAAGTTGAGATTCAAACAACTTTTGTAAAAAATTCACTGAAATTTGTTTTTTTCATATGATTTTTTACAAAAGTTGTTTGAATCTCAACTTTTGGGAAAATGTGCATCTAGTTTTTTTAGCAGATCACAAGAGCTATATTAGATCAAAGTAGAATTACAATCTTTCTCAGACGCATCCACTAGACGCATTGGGAAATTGTCTACCCAAAAGAGTTCTGGTTCTAAAGAAGAAGGTAAACTTGCACAAACATGTGCAGCTCCGTTATCCTCCCTATGCACATAGGAAAACACAACAGAGTTAAAGGATCTGCTTAGCTCTTGAATCTCCTGCCACAGTCCAAAAACAACACTGCAGTCACCCAAATTTGCCTGCAACATGTTCACCAGGGCGAGGTTATCGCTCTCCAAGACAACTCGACTCATTCCATGTTGAGCTGTTAGATCAAGTCCATCCCTCGCCGCTAGGAACTCACCCATTAGAGCATCTGCTAGGTAATTGTATCCTCTCGCTTTTGCCATAATTAGCCTCCCTTCTTCATCACGGATGACAGCCCTTGAGGCTTCCACAGCCGATGAGCAAAGGAAAGATGAATCAATATATTAACTTTGACCCATCCCGGGTCTGGCCGTCTCCATCTACTCTCGCGAGGCTGCCTCCCTAAGGACACCATGTTGTCGTATTTCAAGCAGATCACATCCTCCACCATCCTGGCCACATGACGGGCTGCGACACCTGCATTCATACTCCGTTTATCATGGTTCCTCGCATTCCTCCCTGTCCACAAGGACCATGCACCACAAATAATCAGCGTTGCCTCACTCTGTGAACACACATCACCTGATAGCACATCACGTGTCCATGTTGCTGGGGGTAGTGGGGGTAGTTTAAAACCTGAGATCTCCTGCAACATTCTCCAGAACTAGCACGCAAAGGTACAGGCAGAGCAACATGGTACAAAGTTTCCCCAGGCACTCCGCAAACATTGCAATGGTCCTCGTGTTCAATGTGTCTCCGCTTCAGTTCGCGCTTTGTCGGTACAAAAGAATTCAGAGCTCGCCACCAAAAAATGCGTACCTTAGGAGGAACATTCAAACGCCATAATGCAGTCCACCACCGAGAATCATTAGAAGAGTCAGCTACGCTCTCCTTCATCACCTCCACTCCGCCTTCAGCCTCCAGTAGCAAGAGCGGACCGAGAACCAGCCATTCCTTTCATCAGCCCACGCCATCATGTCTTCTTGCATACATAAGCCAGGTCTAACCTTAAGAATTTCCTCAACATCAAGTGGTAAAAAGGATGGTCGCACCAGTTGCTCGTTCCACACTCTGGTTCCTGGCACAAACAGGTCGTTTACTGTTTCCCAATTTACGCCATCCACTCTCACCATCAGCTTCATTGAACGTAGGCCAGCAATCCAGTTGTTTGACCATATATTCACTAAATCACCTGGCCCAATCCTCTTTATGAGACCCTTTTTTAGTGCCTCTCTTCCCCATAAGATAGCCCTCCAGGTTTCAGAACTCCTCTTTCTTTTTGTAGCAGAGAGGAAATCACCTTGTGGGTAATACTTCCCTTTCAAGACCTTGGCCACTAAAGAGTCTGGATTCACTAGTAACCTCCACCCTTGTTTTGCCAGCATAGCTTGGTTAAATAAAGGCATATCACGAAAGCCCATACCTCCATTGTGTTTAGACCTTGTGAGCTTCGACCACTTCTGCCAATGGAGTTTATGATTGTTTGAGGACCAGGAGCGTCCCGGTGGTCGATGGATGACCACTCCTCAGTGATGAGTGATTGACAACGGGTGTTGGACTGACTCTTGACTTAGTGCGCAGGTGTAGGCTGCGGCCTGGTTCGTGTTGTTGCAGGTGAAGAACGGACGCGAAAGGTCTTCAGCCTTGAGGGGCCTCCGGGAGATGGAGAGACAAGTAGGCTCGGTTCGAGGGACCCGGTGGACAGCGGGACTGGGTGCGGGTCACATGGTGGCGACACAAGCAAGACGAAGTCATGGACAAGCGAGCCGGTGCACGGTGGCGGTCAAGTCATGTGGTTTGGCGGGAGGCCGGACCGAGCACGCGGGGTTTGGTGGTTTGCCCACAAAACCATCGGAGGACGGTTTCTTGGTTTGGGCCTCAAAACCAAGTCCGAGGGCCCAACACGACGGAGACGGGATCCGAGCGTGTCGGGAAGCTTCGAAGCGGAGGACACGCGGCAGGATCGCATGGCTTGCGTCGGGAGGACGCGGGGTGCGGCAAAGGCGTGGCCGTCCGATGGCAAGACCCACAAACATTACCTAAATGCCCCTGCGTGGGTTGTATCGCCAGTAGTTAAGTTAGGGGTAGTCGAGTCATTTACCACTCCGGCGGGACCCGATATATAAGCCATGAGGGTGTGTGGATGGCGCTCTCTCTCCGGGACTCAGGGTTTCATTTCCTCCCTCCCATTTCTTATTTTCGTAGCTATTTTTCTTCCATTTTCTCTAGGCTAGCATGAGAGCTTAATGAGAGATTTGTTGAGAGGGATGGATGCTAGGGCGGCATGCTAGACCTTGTGAATCTTTCCTGGTTTGTATAGAAGATTCGGAGTTGTGTTTTTCGTGGTATTTTTGTGCTTGTTTTCGTGCCTTTATTCTCGGTGTGATTCCACGGATTTGAGTGGGTTTCTCCCTGGATTTCTTTGAGGGAAACATGGATAGATGTCTCATGCATCTTTGTGATTGATCTTGTGCCCTCAAACGCCAGGAAACCACTTCGATTCGAGGATTTTCGCTCGGTGCTCTAGTTTTTGGTGTTGCTCAAAGGATTCGCGATTCCCGGTGATTTATGGAGTTAGGAGGCAAGATTTTTGGGCTATAGCATTCTTGTGTGACGCTTTTCAAGTCCCCAAACCCTTGTCTCCACAGCTTCTACCGTTTGGGAAATCCGATGATGATTTGGGGGAGTTGACCTTCGAGGTCGGGCGTTTTTCTGCTCTGTCCGTGCCTCGCGGACGGTCCGCGCCCTCCCCGGCGGACGGTCCGCGCCGCACATGTTCATCCCGTGTTCTTCGAGTTCTTGCTCGCCTTTCGTTTCGATCCGTCGTGGTTTTGAGTTTTGGTTGGACGAAGTTTCGGACGGTCCGCGTGTGTTGGGCGGACGGTCCGCGGGTGCCCGGCGGACGGTCCGCGTGCTCTCCCGCGGACGGTCCGTGGTTCGCGGTGTGCCACCGGAGGTTCTCGTTCGCTTGAACGGACGGTCCGCGGCTCGGGCCGGACGGTCCGCGGCAAGGGTGCGGACGGTCCGCGGTACCTCGCCGGACGGCCCGCGCAACCCATCGCGGACGGTCCGCCCGTCCGGCCGGACGGTCCGCCAAAGGCCGTGTGCTTTGCTTCTTGGTTCGATTCCTCCCTTCCTTCTTTTGTTCTTCCGCGTGTGCTTCAAGGAATCGTTCCTAAGGCTAGAGGTTGATCCATAACCTTGTTGTCTTGGCGATTGGTGTGTGATTCGATCCATCGCTTGTGTGTGACCGGGATTTGACTAGGGCATAGGCCGGGTTCTTTGGGAAGAATTTTTACCGACTCCTATTCACTCCTCCCCTCTCTAGTCGCCATCTGATCCTTCAATTGGTATCAGAGCTTGGTGCGGATTCTTTGCGACTTTGACAAGTCTCGAATCCTAAGATGGCGTGCGTTGAGCGGGGCGGTCCGCCGCACTTCAATGGCAAGGGTTACCACAAGTGGGCGGCCCGAATGATGATCTTTCTTCGTGGGAAGCTGTTGGATTTCATTGTGCTTGACAAGACCTATGCTATTCCGGTCAACATCCATACTCTTATGGTGACCGATGCCGGTGCTAAGGCCAAGTATGAGGCTAATGCAAAAGCCGTTGATCACTTGGTCCGAAGCTTGTGTGATCCAGAGTTTGAGCGTGTTCGCCATTTGAATCTTGCTTGGCAAATTTGGGAGAAGTTGTTGGTTGCTCATGGTGGTGATAACCATGTGAAGGCTCGCCTCTTTGTCTCTTACCGGATGCAATATGAGAACTTCACTCCACTTCCCGGTGAGGACATTGATGCGATGTTTCAGAGGTTCACCGCCATCGTGAACAACATGAAAGCTAATGTGGAGGATTTTCCTTACACCGAGCATGATCAGGCTTTGAAGCTCTTGCATGTCTTGGACCCAAATGTTTGGGGTGCTAAGGTTGAGGCCATCAAGGAGTCTGGGCAATATTTGACTATTGAGTTGGATGACCTCTTTTCTAAGCTCAAGTCGACTGAGGTTGACAGGAAGTTGCAATCCAAGCATGAGGGCTCGACTGACCATAGTCTTGCTCTTGTGGGCGGATCAAAGGGCAAATCTAACCCTTCCTGTCGACAGTTTTCCTTGTCTTCTCTTATGTCTATTCCAGATGAGGAGTTTGATGTGCTGGGCGAGGAGGAGTTGGCCTTGCTCTCAAGAAGGTTTGATCGACTACACGAGAGTCGGAGGAATGCAAGGCGGAGCTCAGGGACGTGCTACAAGTGTGGCAAGCGTGGCCACTTCATCGCCGAGTGCCCGGAAGCGGTGGAGAACAAGTACAAGGTGAACGAGTACAAGGCACACCCGAGGCGTGAAGACAAGTACTCCTCCAAGGGCAAGCACTTCAACAAGCCCAAGAGCAAGGACAAGGAAAAGCGGCGACCGAGCAAGAGCGGCTACAAGAAGAACAAGGCAAGAGCGATGGTGGCCGGTGCGAGCGACGTCGACTCAAGCTCAAGCGACGAGCAGTCGAGCTCAAGCAGCGAAGATGAAGACACCGGGAGGCGCAAGGGCAAGAAGAGTGCAAGCCGGAACCTCGCCGGGTTGAGCCGTGTGGCGCTTGAGGGCTTTTGTGGCATGGCCCATAGCTCAAGCAGCAAGAAGAGCGAGAAGGAAGACAACGACTCCGACTCGGAGGATGAGGTAAATCGTGACCCCGACTCTTTGCTTGCTGAGATCGCTAGGTTGAACGGCTTGATTGACAACCGTGATAGTGTGCTAAGAGATGCCAAAAAGATGAGGAAAGATCTTAGGGCTCAACTTGAGAATGCTAGTGAGAAAGTAGGAGAGTTAGAGTCCAAATTGCTTGGATTGAAACTTGAGAATGACTCTTTGAAACTTGCTCCTACTACTCCTGATGATGTTGAATGTCTTGAGTGTGATGCATGGTTGAATGAGATCAAGTTGCTTAATAAGAAGAATGCTTCTACTTTGGCTAAACTAGATGCTCTTAGGACTGAGTATGATGAGCTTAAGGCTAGACCTACTTTGCTTGGTGCTTGTAAATCATGTCCTACTATGCATGCTAAGCTTGTTGATGCTCGTTCTACCATTAGTTCTTTGGAAGCATCTTTGAAATCTCCCGTTGCAAATGCATGCTCTAGTTGTGATGAAGTTACTTTGCGCAATCTTGAACTTACTTCCCGTTTGGATGTCATCTATGAGGAGAATGACTATTTGAGGAAGGTATTGGGTTGGTTGTCTCGGGCAGAACCTCAATTGAAAATCATGATTGAGGAGTTCAAGAGAGCCGATGGTCGTGGTTTGGGGTTTGAGAAGTTGGGTGAGAAAGTGGGAGAGAACAAGTGGGGAGAGTGTGTATGAGAAGTGTGTTGAGTCTAACCCCGAGTTTGAGGTGATCGGAGACATCCAAGTCCCACTTCCAAAAGCACCCAAGAACTCTTTCACACCAAAGCCCAACCACCTTTGCAACAAGCTTGACACAACCAAGATCCACCCAAATTCCCACCTAAGACAAATGACTTCCAGAAACCGGTGAGGTTTGTGAGTGAGAAGGGTGAGAAGCCTAGAGAGAAGCCAGAGCCAAAATCAAAACCCATCCCCTTCAGGTGTGAGTATTGTGGCAAGGAGAGGCATCTTGCAGAGTTTTGCTACAAGAGGAAGAGGGATGAGAGGCTTGCTAGGGAGCAAGCAAACCAGACAGTATCGCCAGCCCTCATGGTATTCCTGAGCCTAGAGTGCCACTTCCACGGGGTGTGGGAAGTGTGAGGAGTGTTGGCAGGTTCCCACAGAGAGGTGGTGGTGAGAGGTTTGCTAGGAGAGATGATGGTGTGCATGCTGGTGAGAGATTTGGTCGGGCTCGTGGTGGTTTTGCTGGACGTCCCCCTACTCATCCTCAATACGGTTTTAGGGGAGATGATCGCAGCTTTGGGTTCCAGAGGAACTACGGACCATGTTTTCCCCCTCGTGGTGCTCGTACTCCTTCCATGGGACATGGGAAGCTTGGTGGCAAGGGAATGATGTTTGCTAACCCCTCCTTTGAGCAGATGGCTCGACACTGGTTCAACTTTCTTTGTGCTAACCCCAATGTCGAGTCGTTAGCTCATTCTCGTTCTTGTTTCTGACTACAGGCAGGAGGCTTGGAGGACATTTGGTTGATCGACTCCGGGTGTTCTCGACACATGACCGGAGATAAGAAGTGGTTCTCCGACCTCACCCCGTTGAAGGAAAAGTTGTACATCACATTTGGGGACAATGGACGAGGAAGGGTGATTTCTGAGGGTGTTGTGCATGTGAGTGACAAGGTAACGTTGAAGAGAGTGGCTCTTGTGAAGTCTTTGGGTTTCAATTTGCTTTCGGTTTCTCAGTTGCTTGATGAGGGTTTTGAGGTGCGTTTCAAGTCTGGCGAGTCTCGTTTGCTTGATTCTCGAGGTGATCTTGTCTGTATGATCATCCCCGAGGGTCAGATTTTCCAGGCTGATTTCTCTCGTTCTTTGGGTCCTGCTCGCTGTTTGATGGCTGGTACTTCTTCTGATTTGTGGAAATGGCATAGGCGGTTGGGACACTTGAGTTTTGATTTGGTTTTCCGCTTGAGTGGTCTTGACCTTGTCCGAGGATTGCCGAGGTTGAAGCTTGAGAAGGATCTGGTTTGTGCTCCGTGTAGGCATGGCAAGGTGGTAGCCACTGCTCATCCACCCCTGACCGATGTCATGACCGAGCGTCCGACAGAGCTGTTGCACATGGATCTTGTTGGGCCAGCTCGAGTTCGCTCGGTGGGTGGGAAGTGGTATGTCCTTGTTGTGGTGGACGATTACTCTCGCTATGCCTGGGTGTTTTCTTGAAGGATAAGAGTGAGACATTTGGTTTTGTTCGAGATCTGATCGTGAGGTTGAAAAACGAGAGGCATGGGAATGCCATTCGAGCCATCCGCAGTGATAACGGCTCAGAGTTCAAGAACTCTCGTTTTGATGCCTTTTGTCGTGATCTAGGTCTTGAACATCAGTATTCGACCCCTTATGTGCCCCCTCAAAATGGAGTTGTGGAAAGGAAAAATCGGACTCTTTGTGAGATGGCTAGGACGATGCTCGATGAGCACAGGACTCCTAGGAGGTATTGGGCTGAGGCGGTCAATACGGCGTGTCATGTCTCTAATAGGATTTTATTGCGAGCTTTCAAGAAGAAGACCTGCTATGAGCTGATGCATGGTCGGGCACCCAAGGTGATGAGGAGATGGTCGAGGACCTCTTTGAGGAGGAGAAGGATGAAGCTGGAGATGATGATGGGGAGAACCATGCGCCTGAAGCTGAGTGTGTACCCACTACTTCCCCTACGACCACTATGGAGCATGGACCGTCTACTTCATGGACAACGACGGTGCGACAAGAGGACCAGGCGAGAGAAGCTGAAGTTGAGGGGGAGGTAGTCTCGAGGCGTGAGGCTCCCCGGCGGATTCAAGAAGTGCATCCCCTGTCGAAGATCATTGGGGACATCGACGAACGTACTACACGGTCAAGGTCCAGGAATTCCTCTCATTTCGCTCATGCCGCATTTGTTGCCACCTTTGAGCCCAAGGACATTAGACACGCTTTATCTGATGCAAACTGGGTCAATTCTATGCATGAGGAGTTGGAAAACTTTGAGAGGAACCAGGTGTGGGAGTTAGTTGAACCACCTCCGAATTGCCATCCTATAGGAACCAAGTGGGTTTGGAAGAACAAAGAGGGAGAGAATGGGATGGTTGTGAGGAACAAGTCCAGACTTGTTGCTCAGGGGTTTAGTCGAAGGAGGGGGATCGACTATGAGGAGACCTTTGCTCCCGTGGCCCGTCTTGAGGCAATTCGGATCCTTCTAGCCTTTGTCGTGGCTAAAGGGTTCAAGTTGTTTCGGATGGACGTGAAGAGTGCTTTTCCGAATGGGGTCATAGAGGAGGAGGTGTATGTGAAGCGACCACACGGGTTTGAGAGCGAGTTGTACCCACACAGGGTATACAGGTTGAAAAGGGCTCTGTATGGGTTGAAACAAGCGCCCCGTGCTTGGTATGGGAGATTGAGAGGTTTTCTGTTGAGCAGAGGGTTTGTGATGGGTACCGTGGATAGGACCTTGTTTCTCCTCAAGCATGGAAATGATTTGTTGATTGTTCAGATATACGTGGATGATATTGTCTTTGGTGGCTCGTCACATAACCTTGTTGCCAAGTTTGCAGATGAGATGAGCAGGGAGTTCGAGATGAGCATGATGGGCGAGTTGCAGTATTTTCTCGGGCTGTAGATCAAGCAAGTGAAGGATGGAACATTCGTGCACCAGACCAAGTACACGAAAGACATGCTGAAGAAGTTCCAGATGCAAGATGTGAAGCCGATGTCGACTCCCCATGGGGGAGTACGGCTACTTTGGATGCGGACGAGGACGGAGAACCGGTGGACCGGCGGGAGTACGGGAGCATGATCGGCTCCCTCCTCTACTTGACGGCGATGAGGCTAGACATACGGTTCGGCCGTGTGTCCGTGCGCTCGTTTTCGTGCTTCGCCGAGGACATCACATCGACAAGCCGTCAAGAGGATCTTCGTGTACCTACGCGCCGCCCCCTCGGTCTTGGCCTTTGGTATTCGTCCTCCTCGACTCTTTCTCTTCATGGTTTTTCCGATGCGGATTTTGCTGGTTGTCGAGTCGAGAGGAAGTCTACTTCTGGTACTTGCCAGTTTCTTGGGTCTTCGTTGATCTCATGGTCTTCCCGCAAGCAGTCTAGTGTAGCTCAGTCTACCACCGAGGTGGAGTATGTTGCTGCTGCGAGTTGTTGTTCCCAGCTGTTGTGGATTTCATACACTTTGAGAGACTTTGCTGAGGTGTGCACCCAGATCCCACTTCTTTGTGATAGCACCAGTGCCATAAGCGTAGCAAAAAACCCAGTGCTTCACTCCAGAACCAAACACATAGAAGTGAGGTATCATTTCTTGAGGGACAATGTGGAAAAAGGAACCATTGTGTTGAGCCATGTCCCTACCCAAGATCAGCTAGCCGACATCTTTACAAAGCCTCTCGACCAAGCTACATTTGTGCGCTTGCGGGGGGAACTTGGGGTTTGTTGCCCTTTCTAGTTGTTTCTTGGGGGTTGCTTTTTGTACCATATGTATCATACCATATTTTACTTTGATGTATATACATGCTTTGCTTGATGTATAAACCATGGTAGGATAGCCATCTTGTCATATATCATGTTGCATTTGTATCATATTGCATTTTAGGATGATGAGCTTCTTTCATATGCCTTATTTGAGTCTCTTTGGCTATTTGTGAGATATTGGTCATATGTGTGGAGAAATGGTGATGTGAGGCTATGCTCTTGGAATATTTGAGATATATGTGTGGTGAGATAGCCTCTTTTGAAACAAATGCTAATCTTGACTAATTTTTGGTGAAATGTGCTCCACTCTTGTGTAGTAGTGTATCCATGTCCCGTTTTGGTCTAAATATGCGTTCTATGCTTAGATTGTGCTTGGATGCCTTTTTCTTGCATTTGGGCCAAAGGCCGAATATCATTGTGAATGTTTAGCCTATGTTGCATTCATGGGGGAGCATAAGCTTCTTTTTTCCGCAAAGGCACTTCATGTACCATGACATGATTTAATCTTGAAAAGAAGTGTATAATGCTTGAAAAAATGCATGTGTGTGATATTTGTCTCATTTTTAGCCTTTGACACTAGATTTGGCCTATTTGAGAAGCTCATGTAGATGTTTATATGCTTTGCTTTGCATTTCTGCATTTTCATCTTGATTCATACATTGTCAACAAGGGGGAGAAGAGGTGAGCTTAATGAAAATTCAGAAGAGGTGAGCTAAATCTTGGAAGTTTGCATCCACATGTTCAGGGGAGCTTGCATTTGCTCAGGGGGAGCTTTCCTGCTGATTTCAGTGTGGAGTTTGTGCTTTGCTTGGCTTGTGACCTTTCTTTGCCTTTCTTTGGTTTTGGTCATGAGTTGAGCTTCTTTGTTTTTCTTTCTTCTTCCTTTCTCGTCTTTCTCTCGAATTTCATTTTGCGTTGTGTGTTGTCAATGCACTCATCAAGGGGGAGATTGAGGACCGGGAGCGTCCGGTGGTCGATGGATGACCGCTCCTCGGTGATGAATGATTGACAACGGGTGTTGGACCGACTCTTGACTTAGTGCGCGAGTGTAGGCCGTGGCTCGGTTCGTGTTGTTGCGAGGGTGAAGAACGGGCGCGAAAGGTCTTCGACCTTGAGGGGCCTCCGGGAGATGGAGAGACAAGTAGGCTCGGTTCGAGGGACCCGGTGGACAGCGGGACTAGGTGCGGGTCACATGGTGGCGACACAAGCAAGACGAAGTCATGGACAAGCGAGCCGGTGCACGGTGGCGGTCAAGTCAAGTGGTTTGGCGGGAGGCCGGACCGAGCACGCGGGGTTTGGTGGTTTGCCCACAAAACCATCGGAGGACGGTTTCTTGGTTTGGGCCTCAAAACCAAGTCCGAGGGCCCAACACGACGGAGACGGGATCCGAGCATGTCGGGAAGCTTCGAAGCGGAGGACACGCGGCAGGATCGCATGGCTTGCGTCGGGAGGACGCGGGGTGCGGAAAAGGCGTGGTCGTCCGATGGCAAGACCCACAAACATTACCTAAATGCCCCTGCGTGGGTTGTATCGCCAGTAGTTAAGTTAGGGGTAGTCGAGTCATTTACCACTCCGGCGGGACCCGATATATAAGCCATGTGGGTGTGTGGATGGCGCTCTCTCTCAGGGACTCAGGGTTTCATTTCCTCCCTCCCATTTCTTATTTTCGTAGCTATTTTTCTTCCATTTTCTCTAGGCTAGCATGAGAGCTTCATGAGAGATTTGTTGAGAGGGATGGATGCTAGGGCGGCATGCTAGACCTTGTGAATCTTTCCTGGTTTGTATAGAAGATTCGGAGTTGTGTTTTTCGTGGTATTTTTGTGCTTGTTTTCGTGCCTTTATTCTCGGTGTGATTCCACGGATTTGAGTGGGTTTCTCCTCGGATTTCTTTGAGGGAAACATGGATAGATGTCTCATGCATCTTTGTGATTGATCTTGTGCCCTCAAACGCCGGGAAACCACTTCGATTCGAGGATTTTCGCTCGGTGCTCTAGTTTTTGGTGGTGCTCAAAGGATTCGCGATTCCCGGTGATTTAGGGAGTTAGGAGGCAAGATTTTTGGGCTATAGCATTCTTGTGTGACTCTTTTCAAGTCCCCAAACCCTTGTCTCCACAGCTTCTACCGTTTGGGAAATCCGATGATGATTTGGGGGAGTTGACCTTCGAGGTCGGGCGTTTTTCTGCTCTGTCCGTGCCTCGCGGACGGTCCGCGCCCTCCTGGCGGACGGTCCGTGCCGCACGTGTTCATCCTGTGTTCTTCGAGTTCTTGCTCGCCTTTCGTTTCGATCCGTCGTGGTTTTGAGTTTTGGTTGGACGAAGTTTCGGACGGTCCGCGTGTGTTGGGCGGACGGTCCGCGGGTGCCTGGCGGACAGTCCGCGTGCTCCCCGCGGACGGTCCGTGGTTCGCGGTGTGCCACTGGAGGTTCTGTTCGCTTTAACGGACGGTCCGCGGCTCAGGCCGGACAGTCCGCGGCAAGGGTGCGGACAGTCCGCGGTACCCTGCCGGACGGCCCGCGCAACCCATCGCGGACGGTCCGCCCTGTGTGGCCGGACGGTCCGCCAAAGGCTGTGTGCTTTGCTTCTTGGTTCGATTCCTCCCTTCCTTCTTTCGTGCTTCCGCGTATGCTTCAAGGAATCATTCCTAAGGCTAGAGGTTGATCCATAACCTCGTTGTCTTGGCGATTGGTGTGTGATTCGATCCATCGCTTGTGCGTGACCGGGATTTGACTAGGGCATAGGCCGGTTCTTTGGGAAGAATTTTTACCGGCTCCTATTCACTCCCCCCCTCTCTAGTCGCCATCTGATCCTTCATTGTTGATGGAGCTTCCCCACCAAAAATTGGTGATGTAAGTTCTCATTTTCTTGAACACACCTGCTGGTAATCTAAAACAACTCATCGGGTAGGTAGGGATTGCCAAAGTATTTGCCTTGATGAGTACTTCTCTACCAGCACAACTCAAAAAATCCTCCCCCCACCCATTGACAAAACTTCGAATTCTTTCAGGCACATAAGTAAAGACGCCATCAGTAACCTTACCTATAGCAGTTGGTAGACCCAAATATCTTTCCCCAAGTGCTTCAGTAGGTATTTGCAGGGCCTGCATCACCTCATCTTTGACAACATCCTCACAATTATCACTAAATGTCACACCCGGATTTAAGGGCAAATCCGAATGCAAGAATACATTTGCGCCAGGATCAAGTTACACACATGCATTGACGCAGTGAATACCAAAACACAGTGTAAAGCGTAAAGAGAGTATTAAACAGTTATTACATGACCAAATGTCTCAACTAAACAAATGTTCGAGTAGCTAACAGCGGAAAAGAAACACACGCAGAAGTCCTCCACAGGCAGCTAACTGGAGAACGAACGCCTAGAACTCATCGAACTCTTCATGGAAATCCTCAAAGCGTCCATCTGAGCAGCAGCCGGGTAGTGTAGATGCAAATAAGCGAACAACAAGCATGAGCACATGTCGTACTCAACAAGGGAAAGTTCTATAACAACATGCAAGGCTTTATGGTGGAAGTTGATGGTTCATAAGCAAGTCAACATTTTAGTTGGTCAAGTTTTATTAAGCAACTGTTACTAGCAAGTGAAAGTATATACCAAACCCAGATAATAGAATGCAACAGATCCATAGAATGTAATGCACAAGTTTAAAAGTTCCATCTTCCATAAAATTAATCATGTGAGGGTCCAGGCCGCCCTTGACCGTGGGCACGGCTAACTAGTCAGTTTTACACTCTGCAGGGGTCGTACATCTTTACCCACAAGTCGCGTAAAAGTCCAGAATAACTTTAAACCCAACCATGCAATGCTAGCTAGGCATCATACCACACTGCCAAGGTGTGATTGCATAGGGACGCTACGAGGCCGTTACAAAGATCCCCAGATGTAGGCTGCCCGCTAGGTTACCTGGTCAGTGCAACGTATAAAGCTCTCGGACGAGTACCGTGCCTTAGCTAAGCCCACACCTACGCCCGAGCAGGTCCATACGCCACTACCCGCCAGCCCCCAACCCTTATCAGGTAAAGCATACCTAACACCTAGTTCACTAATTAATAAGCCAAGACAGAGCCATATGTCTTGTGGTTGCACTGTTTTCCTAGGTGATTCTCCATGTTCCGATTAACAAGCATAAAGTGTTCTTGCATTACATGAATGATAGCATAAATAAATCCATATTAACAAGTGTTAATTAAACCACCCGAAACCACGTAAAGCGCTAGCATGTGCTACCTATCATAAAGTAAACCCAGGTTGATCAAGGCATAAGATAACAAAGCTAGTCGAACCTTAGCAATAGGTCCCATTAATTTAATGCATAGCAATAATAAATAATAGTGTAATTAAAATGCTTGTTGTAATAGGAATAACGGGAATGCAGCAAGGACTTGCCTTCTACCAGCACCGGAAACTGCTCAGGGTCTTGGTAATCTTCAACAGCAGCGAAGTCCCCGAACTGCTCGTACTCTACGCTCCACACGTTCACATACAAGCATACAATGGAAACAAATAAGAAACAGTAAACCAATCATCTCAAACAGAAGTAAAAACAACAGAAAACTATTCTACTTGTCGAGACGATCGCGTGGACATAAAGAACGCTAAAAACGGAGTTAAAACGACTAAGATACGATTAAAACAAGTTTTAGGGCTATTCTGTAAATAAAAATTAAGTCTCGGGGCTAAACTGAAGAAAACAGGACTTAATCGTAAAGGTTTCCTAAGGTGGAAGGACCGGGTTGCAATTTTGGAAAAGCTCAGGGTTTCTTAAATAAAAACGCGCGGTTTAATTTAAAGAGATGGATCTGATCCATCGGATCGAGATCCGACGGTCAGGGTCAAAGCGGCGCGGGTTGACCAATAAGCTGGTTTGACCGGGGGTTCAATCTAATCTGGGCCGTTGATCTGAGATCCGGCGGCCCTGGTCAAAAGCGAGCGGCTGGCGGCGGCAACAGGCCGGCGGCGAGCGGAACGCGGCGGCGCGAGGCGGCGGCTCGCCGGCGCACCGCGGCACGTGCGCCGGGGTGCACCAAACGCGGCGGGGGACGGCACTAGGACATCGGCGTGCGGCCGGCGAACACCACGGCGTCCTCTAGGGGCGGCGACGGCCGCGCGAGACGGCGGGCGACGGGGAGGTGCGGCGGCGGAGGTCCGGCGAGGCCGAGCCGGCGATGCGGTGCACACGGACGCGAACAACTGACATGGTTCAAATCCTCACCTCCTTGCGAATCGCCTGAAGCTGCACACGACGGTCGGGAGACGGCGGCGGAGCGGATGCGACGGCGGCGGCGCGCTAGGGTTAGGAGGCGGAAGCACACCGGGCTCTGAGGCGGCTAGGGTTTCGGGTAAGGGACCCCAGGGGTGCGGACGACGCCTTAAATAGGTCGGGGTCCTCGGCGTGCGGGCCAGGGGGGGTCACGCGCGCAGGGGAGGCCGGCTCGGGCTCTACCCCCAGTCCGTCTCCGACTCGGGGCCTGTTCGGTTGGTTGGTGGCTGATGGCTGGTGCTGGTTTGTTCTGAGAGAAGAGTACCGCCGGGTCGGTTCGGGTCGGTTGCCGGTGGCCGGTTTGTTCCGAGAGAAAAGTACCGTTGGCCGGTGGCCGATAAGCCAAGCGAACGAGGCGTCGTGGTCGGGGATGACGGGGCGGGCCCGCCCGTCGGCGATCGCGGCCGGTCGGCCGCGGAGGTGGGCCGCAGCTGGGCCAAAACCGCTAGCGGGTTGCGCGCGCGGTAGAAAAAAAAGGAGTGGGCTGCGCGCCTGCCTGGGCTGGAAGGGAGGGGGAGTGGTTTGTTCTTTTCTCTTTTTTTTCCAAATTCCTATTTCCTCCTAAAACAAACAAACAAATTTGAATTCAAATCAAGATTTGAATCCAAACACCCAAAAACAATGCAACGGAATGAATGCAACAATAAACTCCTATATTTCATTAATTAATTAAGGAAAATGATTAAATGCCTATAAAAACACAATATCCTTATATTTCTTAAACGAGAACGCACTGTTGCTAAGCAAATTTTTATTAAACCCAAGAAGTGGAATTTTAGGGTGTTACAAATCCTACCCCCCTTAAGATGAATCTCGTCCTCGAGATTCGGATGGATCAAAGAGATGTGGATATTCTGCTCTCAACTCCTCTTCTCTTTTCCAAGTTGCCTCATCCTCTGCATGATTACTCCACTGCACCTTGCACATGGTGAAAGTCCGGTTTCTTGTAACCCGTGTCAACCTGTCCAGAATTCTGATAGGTCGTTCTGTAATGGTGAGATCTTCCTTCACATCCAACCCATCCATAGGAAATGGCTCCTTATCATGAGGCTCGAGACCCCTCTTTAACTGAGAGATATGGAACACATCATGCACATCGGAAAGCTGTTCTCGCAGATCAAGTCTGTACGCTACCTCTCCCACTCGTTGTAAGATCTGAAAAGGTCCAATGTAGTGAGGGGACAACTTTCCCTTCACCTTAAACCTGCGTAAACCTCTGATGGGTGACACCTTCAAGTACACATAGTCACCTTCCTGGAAATATACATCTCGTCTCTTCCCGTCTGCGTAACTCTTCTGCCTCGACTGAGCAACTCTCAAGTTCTCTCTTATGATCTGAACTTGCCTTTCTGCCTCCTTGATGATGTCTGTCCCAAACAACTGACTCTCACCTGTCTGACTCCAGTATAACGGTGTTCTGCACTTTCTTCCATACAGTGCCTCGAAGGGTGCCATCTTCAGACTGGCTTGATAGCTGTTGTTGTAGGAGAACTCAGCATACGGCAAACTCTTATCCCATCTACTACCATGCTTGAGAGCACAAGCTCTTAACATATCCTCCAGAATTTGATTTGTCCTCTCAGTCTGACCATCTGTCTGTAGGTGATAGGCTGAGCTGAAGTTCAACTTCGTATCCATAGACTCATGAAGCTTCTCCCAGAAATGCGATGTGAACTGAGTACCTCTGTCAGACACTATCTTCTTAGGCACACCATGCAAGCACACGATCCTGGTCATGTAAAGCTCAGCTAGCTTTGCCCCCGTATAAGTGGTACGCACCGGTATGAAGTGAGCTACCTTTGTCAAACGATCCACTATAACCCATATCGAATCGTAACCATCACGAGTACAGGGCAACCCAACAATGAAATCCATGCCTATCTCTTTCCACTTCCACTCTGGCACCTTCAATGGCTGAAGCAATCCCGCGGGCCTCTGATGCTCAGCCATGACCTTGTGGCACGTGTCACACAACGCAACATGAGCGGTCACATCCCTCTTCATCCCATACCACCAATACCTCTGCTTCAGATCTTGATACATCTTAGTGCTGCTAGGGTGGATAGAGTAAGCTGAATCATGGGCCTCTCTCAAAATCGTCTTCCGGAGGTCTCCCACATCAGGCACACAGATCCTATTCTTGAACCATATCGTACCCTGATCATCCTCGGTGAAATCCGGGGCCTTGCCCCTCTCCATGGTGTCCCTGATCTCCTTGATCTCCTCATCCTCCAACTGCCCTTCACGAATCTGCTGCTCCAGAGTAGATTCTACCTCCAAAGTGACTCCCTCAGTGTGAGCAGCCATCCCCAGATTGAGTCCCTCGAACTCCTTCATCGGCTCTTCGGAAGCCGGAACGCCAAAGCTGTATTGGCCTGTCCCTTCCGACTCAAAGCATCTGCAACCAGATTAGCCTTCCCAGGATGATACTGTATGTCTAGATCATAATCCATGATCAGCTCCAACCATCAGCATTGTCTTAGATTAAGATCCTTCTGAGTGAAGATGTACTTTAAGCTCTTGTGATCCGTGTAAATCTGACACTTGGTTCCCATGATGTAGTGCCTCCAGATCTTTAAAGCATGAACCACAGCTGCCAGTTCCAGATCGTGAGTAGGATAATTCTGCTCATGCTTCCTCAACTGCCTCGATGCATAAGCTATGACGTGTCCCTCCTGCATAAGAACACAACCCAAACCTTGTCTGGATGCATCACAGTAGATATCAAAGCCCTTCTGCAAGTCTGGCATTACAAGCACTGGAGCGGTTGCCAACCTCCGCTTCAACTCCTCAAAACTCTCCTGACAGGCATCAGTCCACTTGAACTCTCTATCCTTCTCCAGTAAGGTGGTGAGAGGCTTCACAATCTTGGAGAACCCCTCGATGAACCGTTGATAGTACCCTCAAGTCCAAGGAAACTCCTGATCTCCTTAACTGTCCTCGGTAGTTCCCACTTCAACACATCTTCAACCTTAGCTGGATCGACTGAGATACCTCCATCTGTGATAATATGCCCTAGAAAAGAGACTTCCTTCAGCCAGAAATCACACTTGCTGAACTTGGCATACAACTGCTGCTCTCTCAACTTCTGCAAGACAAGTCTCAAATGCTCCTCATGTTCCTCCTCAGTCTTGGAGTAAACCAGAATATCATCAATAAACACCACAACGAACTTATCCAAGTACTCCATAAACACCTTGTTCATCAGATACATAAAGTAGGCAGGTGCATTTGTCAACCCAAAGGACATAACAGTATACTCATACAGCCCATACCTGGTGGTGAATGCAGTTTTAGGAATATCCGACCATCTGATCTTCATCTGATGATAACCAGAACGCAAATCAATCTTGGAGAACACCTTAGCACCTCTCATCTGATCAAACAAGTCTTCAATGCGAGGCAAAAGATACTTATTCTTGATGGTGACCTCATTAAGCAATTGATAATCCACACACATCCTCTGAGTACCGTCCTTCTTCTCAACAAAGATAACTGGTGCCCCCAAGGTGATGAACTAGGATGGATAAACCCTTTTTCCAACAATTCTTTAATCTGTTTCTTAAGTTCTATCAATTGTGTACTAGACATTCTATATGGACATTTAGAAATAGGAGCAGTACCAGGTAATAGATCAATAACAAACTCAACATAACGGTCAGGTGGCATACCTGGTAACTCCTCTGGAAACACGTCCGGGTACTCATTGACCACCCTGATCACCTCCAAAGCTTTGCCATCCAACTGCTGCACAGAACCTCCTGAACCTGAAGGTGGATCAGCCACAAGCTCAATCTTTTCCCCACTGGGACCAGTGAGAAGAACTGTCCTCTTAGCACACTGTATCGTCGCATCATGTATGCCCAACCAATCCATACCCAGAATAACATCAAGATCCTTTAATTCCAGCACTATCAAGTTTGCCTAGAAGTCTGCTCCCATGATCTTTAGACTAACATTAGGACACATATATAAAGATTTCATATCCCCCCTGGTGATTTAACTATCATGGTTTGTTTCATGGGACACATGGGTATGTTATGCTTGGCCACAAATTGAGCAGATATAAATGAATGAGAAGTTCCAGAATCAAAAAAATACAGATGCAGGGATGGAGTTGACAAAAAGAACATACCAAGCACCACTTGTGGATTCTCCTGAGCGGTCTCGGTACTCACGTGGTTCACCCTGCCACGACCCTGACTCTGCTGCCCCTTGTTGCTCTGCGGGGTCTGGTTCCCGCTCCTCATCTGCTGCATCTGCTAGTTCTGCACAGGGGTGCCAGGGGGTGCCTCTTGGGACAGGCACTAGCATAATGCCCAACCTCTCCACATTTGAAGCAAGTGTTGCCCGCGGGGGTGTGAGGTTCTCCTGGCCTCACGGGCATACCAAGTGGAGTCATCGGACGGTGTTGCGGGTATGCAGGGCATGGAGTCTGCGGCCCAGGGCGCGGAAACTGCTGAGGAGTGCGCTGGAACTGCTGATACTGCTGTAGCTAGTACTGATACGCCTACTGACCATAGCCTTCTGTCGAACCCCCTGGACGGAACGGAACTCCCGGCAGTGAGGTGAAACGGGGACGAGTGTGGCTCCCGGACGGTCCCGGAGTGGAGGCCTTCCTCTTCAGTTCTCCCAGCTCTCTGTGCATGGACTCCTAGACAATAGCTTTGTCTAACAGCTGCTGGAAGGTCGGAAATGTGTGAGATGTCAGCTGGTAATGAAGCGGTCCAGCCAAACCCTCCAAGAAGCGCTCCGCTTCTTAGGATCATCGACTACCTCCTCTCGGTGCATAGCGAGACAACTCGATGAACCCGTCTCGGCACTCGCCACTGACATCCCCCCTGCTTGAGAGAGAGGAACTCCTTCTTCTTCAGCCTCATCACCCCAGCAGGAATGTGGTGGCTCCTGAAGCTTTCTGTGAACTCCTGCCAGGTGATGTTGTCAGGTGTAGCATGGGCGGTAGTGTAAGCATCCCACCATGCTCCTGCAGATCCCTGGAGTCTGCCTGCAGCAAACAGGACCTTCTCCCTGTCATCACACTGAGCGGTGGTGAGCATCTTGCCCACAGTCTTCAGTCAATCATCAACATCAAGTGGATCAGCAGCATGGGTGAAAACTGGCGGACGGTGGCTCATGAACTCCCTGTGCTTGTTCATGGGTGCCGGCTGCTGTGGCGGTGGCTGAGGTGGGTTGTTGGCTTGGGCCTGCATGTTGGCCACAGTGTTGGTCAGATTCTCCAGTAGCTGCATCTGATTCTGGAAGAACTGTTGCATGGGATCCATTGGTGGCGGTGGTGGTGGCGGTGCACTGCTTGAACTGTTGCCTCGACCTTGACGTGCCACTGGAGGCTGATCAACCCCTGATCCGAACCTGGTGTTTACCATCTGAGCGTTAGAAACACTGATTTAGCTTATGACAGTGATAGAAAAGCCGAAATGATAAACAATGCAGAATTCCAGATTATGACAGATTCTGATAGCTGTAAAGAAACAAAGATATCTCTCTGTTCCAGTAACCAAAAACCACGAATTTTTCTGGAGATATGGTGCATAAAATTACTGAACTAACCCAACTACTTTTGCCTCAATAGGAGTTCTACAACTCGAGATATAAAATAATGAAGTTAGCTGTGTCAGCAGGATTTGACAGATTCTGTTGGCTTAGTGTTTCGTCCATAACTCCCAGAATATACATTGGATAGTGCTGAATTTTTGACAGACAATCATGTATAAAATTGGTGAACTAACCCAACTGGTTTCACTTAATTCGGAGTTCTGTAGCTCGAGATAAAAATAAAACACTACTGCTGTGTCAGGAAGTGACGTGAACAGATTCTGCACTACGATACTCCTTATGATAGATAAAATATGATAGATAAAGAATTACAAATTTGTAAGATAAAAGATGGATGGAACAGAACTTAAACCCACTAATCAAACTCTATTACTAAACCAATGTCATTGTGGCCTTAATCCACAACACACTGCAATCAAACAAAAATCCAACTCACAGATGTTCACAAACCAAGCACTCAAACACACCACTAACTAACACACTGATCCAACGTGTCGTTCTAACGATTACAGACTCGGTAACTTGAAGATAAAGACACCTAACACCTAAGGCCAAATGATCCGAGTGCGGGATCTAAGTGACCCATAGCTTGTCCTCCTGGGTCTTGGTGACATTGCAGGCCATCTTTCTCCATCTTCTTGCACTTCTTCCTCATCTTGTCCCGCGATCACTGCCTTGAGCCTCTTGATCTCCCTCTGGTCCTCATCTTGCTGGTCACGGAGGTCCTGCAGCTCCATGATGGTGTCATCAAGGTTGGTGTTGAGAACTGCTACAAGTCCCACTTGAGTTGCATAACGTGGTCCCAAGGTCGCATTGGCAACTGGAATCACGCTGCCCACAGCTCCAGCACGTCGACGGGGAAAGTCACCCCACACAGTGTTAGTGAGGTGGTGAGCCTCCTCATAACACCATGCAGAAAGAGCCCTCCTAGTAGCATCATCTCTCCCTGCAGCGAAGGTAGCTCTGGTAGCTAGAGCATGGTGAACAACAACCTCGAACAGTCCACCCTCCTGTGGGTTATCCTCCAAGATGCGCACGGACACATCCCACTGCATTGGATAGTGAGGGTGAGTCCTCCTTAGTCCAACGTAGTCAATTGTCACATGCAGGTGAAGATGCTAGAATAGCCTCCTCAACTTGGACGGAAAACGTGCATGCCCTCCATCATGGTGACAGACAACCACCTCCCACTCCTCGGGCGCCGGTTGCTCATCAGCACCTCCATCCTCCGGATCTGAGTCCTCAGGGTCTGGGTGGTCATCTGGATCACCTCCTTGTTCTTGCTCCTCAGCTGGCTCCTCTTCTGGCTCATCATCAGACAGCTCAATGACTGAAGCGGGTGGTGAAGCTTGCCCTGAAGCAGAGTTCGCTTCACTCCCCTCCTCAGAAGCTTCTTGGTGCTCATCACTGTCCGTGGAGTAGCAGTAGAAGTCCTGGTCCTCCAGGTACTTTGGAAAGCGGTAAGCACCTGAACGAGTGGTCTTCAGTCGGCGAACCATCTAAGATAGATGAGACAAGTGCAGATTACTAAATGAGACAAGATCAAGCTTAGATAACAAAAGCAAACCAAGGATGAGATTAAACCAAGATTAGATATAATAAACAGAATAAAGCAAGCTAAACTATGTGTGGCTTCTATTATTATAAAATCCTTAGTTTTCGACCAGTTCTAACTAGGCTAACGTCCTACAGTCAACACAGCTCTGGTACTACTTTGTCACACCCGGATTTAAGGGCAAATCCGAATGCAAGAATACATGTGCGCCAGGATCAAGTTACACACATGCATCGACGCAGTGAATACCAAAACATAGTGTAAAGCGTAAAGAGAGTATTAAACAGTTATTACATGACCGAATGTCTCAACTAAACAAACGTTTGAGTAGCTAACAGCGGAAAAGAAACACACGCAGAAGTCCTCCACAGGCAGCTGACTGGAGAATGAACGCCTAGAACTCATCGGACTCTTCATGGAAATCCTCAAAGCGTCCATCTGAGCAGCAGCCGGGTAGTGTAGATGCAAATAAACGAACAACAAGCATGAGCACATGTCGTACTCAACAAGGGAAAGTTCTATAACAACATGCAAGGCTTTATGGTGGAAGTTGATGGTTCATAAGCAAGTCAGCATTTTAGTTGGTCAAGTTTTATTAAGAAACTATTACTAGCAAGTGAAAGTATATACCAAACCAAATTAATAGAATGCAATAGATCCATAGAATCTAATGCACAAGTTTAAAAGTTCCATCTTCCATAAAATTAATCATGTGAGGGTCCAGGCCGCCCTTGACCATGGGCACGACCAACTAGTCAGTTTTACACTCTGCATAGGTCGTACATCTTTACCCACAAGTCGCGTAAAAGTCCCGAAGAACTTTAGACCCAACCATGTGATGCTAGCTAGGCATCATACCACACTACCGAGGTGTGATTGCATAGGGACGCTACGAGGCCGTTACAAAGATCCCCAGATGTAGGCTGCCCGCTAGGTTACCTGGTCAGTGCAACGTATAAAGCTCCCGGACGAGTACCGTGTCTTAGCTAAGCCCACACCTACGCCCGAGCAGGTCCATACGCCACTACCCGCCGGCCCCCCAACCCTTATTAGGTAAAGCATACCTAACACCGAGTTCACTAATTAATAAGCCAAGACAGAGCCATATGTCTTGTGGTTGCACTGTTTTCCTGGGTGGTTCTCCATGTTCCGATTAACAAGCATAAAGTGTTCTTGCATTACATGAATGGTAGCATAAATAAATCCATATTAACAAGTGTTCATTAAACCACCTGAAACCACGTAAAGCGCTAGCATGTGACCCATCATAAAGTAAACCCAGGTTGATCAAGGCATAGGATAACAAAGCTAGTCGAACCTTAGCAATAGGACCGATCAATTTAATGCATAGCAATAATAAATAACAGTGTAATTAAAATGCATGTTGTAATAGGAAGGACCGGGTTGCAATTTTGGAAAAGCTCGGGGTTTCTTAAATAAAAACGCGCTGTTAAGTTTAAAGAGATGGATCTGATCCATCGGATCGAGATCCGACGGTCAGGGTCAAAGCGGCGCGGGTTGACTGGTAAGCTGGTTTGACCGGGGGGTTCAATCTAATCTGGGCCGTTGATCTGAGATCCGGCGGCCCTAGTCAAAAGCGAGCGGCTGGTGGCGGCAACAGGCCGGCGGCTCGCCGGCGCGCACCGCGGCACGGTGCGCGGGGTGCACCAAACGCGGCGGGGACGGCACTAGGACGTCGGCGTGCGGCGGTGAACACCATGGCGTCCTCCGGGGCGGCGACGGCCGCGCGAGACGGCGGGCGACGGGGAGACGCGGCGGCGGAGGTCCGGCGAGGCCGATCCAGCAATGCGGTGCACACGGACGCGAACAACTGACACAGTTCAAATCCTCACCTCCTTGCGAATCGCCTGAAGTTGCACACGACGGCCGGGAGACAGCGGCGGAGCGGATGCGACGGCGGCGGCGCACCGGGCTCTGAGGCGGCTAGGGTTTCGGGTAAGGGACCCCAGGGGTGCGGACGGCGCCTTAAATAGGCCGGGGTCCTCCGCGTGCGGGCACGGGGGGGGTCACGCGCGCGGGGGAGGCCGGCTCGGGGTCGAGCTCGCCCCCGGTCCGTCTCCGACTCGAGGTCGGGGATGACGGGTGGGGCCCGCCCGTCGGCGGATCGCGGCCGGTCGGCCGCGGAGGTGGGCCGCAGCTGGGCCAAAACCGCTAGCGGGCTGCGTGCGCGGTAGAAAAAAAGGAGTGGGCTGCGCGCCGGCCTGGGCTGGAAGGGAGGGGGAGTGGGTTTGTTCTTTTCTCTTTTTTTCCAAATTCCTATTTCCTCCTAAAACAAACAAACAAATTTGAATTCAAATCAAGATTTGAATCCAAACACCCAAAAATAATGCAATGACATGAATGCAACAATAAACTCCTATATTTCATTAATTAATTAAGGAAAATGGTTAAATGCCTGTAAAAACACAATATCCTTATATTTCTTAAACGAGAACGCACTGTTGCTAAGCAAATTTTTATTAAACTCAAGAAGTGGAATTTTAGGGTGTTACACTAAAGAACATTGCCGACTTTTGTTTATTTACCAGTTGGCCTGAACCCGCGATTATATATTTCCAAAATTTCAGAAATTCTATCAGTCCCTCTTCTTGTTGCTTGCGTGAAAATAAGACAATCATCAGCAAATAACAAATGGGAAATCCATGGGGCATGACAACTTACTCGAATTCCTCTTGATAGAAACTGAGGGGTCATCATCTTCAACATGCAAGACAACCCTTCCGCACACAAGAGAAACAAATACGGTGAGATAGGATCACCTTGCCTGATCCCTCTCGTAGAGAAACTAATACGGTGAGATAGGATCACCTTGCCTGATCCCTCTCGTAGGTTTAAAGCATGGTGAGAGCACACAATTAATTCTGACAAAGAATGAAACCCGAGTCACACATCTCATCACCAACTGACACCATTGATCTGGAAAGCCCAAAGTTGTCATCACCTCAGATAAGTACATCCATTCTACCTGATCATAAGCCTTTGCCATATCCAATTTAACTGCACAAGCCCCTGACTTTCCTTTCTTCTTTCGGATGTAGTGAATACATTCATAGGCAATAAGGACATTATCTGTGATAAGCCTCCCTGGGACAAAAGCACTTTGTTCTAGGGAGATAACATCCTCCAGCACCACTCTTAACCTGTTGGCCAACAGTTTTGAACATATCTTGTATATGACATTACACAGTGAGATAGGTCGGAACTGGGTGAGCTCCTGGGGGTGAGCAACTTTTGGAATAAGCACCAAGATTGTTCTATTTGATCAACTCAGGCATGTCCCCACCATTTAGAAAACCAAGAACATCACTTGTAACATCATGCTTAAGAAGCTCCCAGTGCTTTTGGTAGAACCCTGCAATAAAACCATCCACACCAGGACTTTTGCCAGGCTTCATTTGAAAGAGAGCCACCTTAATTTCTTCCTCTGAAAAAGGCTGAATTAACATCTGACCCATGGCTGCAGAAACTTTTCATCGAACATATTGGCAGATCAATTCTGGCTGTAATTGTTCCTGTGCAGTGAATAAGTTCCTATAGAAATCAGAGGACATCTGCTCCAGGACGCCTTGATCAGTAGCTAGAGAGCCATCACCAGATCTTAAAGCCAGTATACGATTAGTTCATCCACGAGCTTTTGCCTTTGCATGAAAAAATTCTGTGTTTTTGTCCCCAGACTTCAGCCACTCCATCCGGGAACGCTGGCGCTCCATGTCTTCTTCTCTAGCCAAAGTTTCCGCCAATTCATTCATTAAATTCTTCTCCCAGACAGTAGGGCCTCGATAAAGCGTGCTACCACGCTCCTCATCAAGGTCCTTCCTAAGCCGTTTTAGCTTATTGCGCACTGACCCAAACACATCTAGTTTGGCACTATTGGTGTGCAAAGTTTCAAAAATTTTGAAAACTATTAATTGCGACATGCAAGACTATTTTGATAAGCTCCGCGATCGCTTAGACGCGCGGCATTTTCACTGCTCGTATCAGAAATGCATATACCTTTGATCTACTCTACTACTCAAGGGGTGAGACAATTAAAACCACGCAACCAGTACTTCTGATGTGATAAGAATCCGGTTATTAGTAAAAATATATATCTGTTGGAACATGGGATGAAAAATATATATTCAAGCACTAGCTCATGTGGTTGTTAACATAATAGAAGAGACAAGGTAAATAAACCAGCCTTAGCCAGCATAATATATATTATGCCGATAGCCGCCGCCGCCAGGCTCCCTCGTCACCGTCCCCCATCGGCCCCCCTCCTCTGCCCCTCCGGTGGTTGCGCCTGGAGGAGAGGGCATCCGTTCCTTTCCTAGATATAGTTTTAAAATTTTCTTTTAGATTGGGTTTCTAGCGACATCGATAAAGTGGTGGTGAACTGGTGATGATGGCGCTATGAAATAAAGTCTCTCTAGCCTCTCCCTACCTTGACGGCGTCCGATTCAGTGTCGACGAAGGGACATTGAGAGTTGGTTATGCTAGATTTGTAAGTTCTTTCTTGATCGATGGTTAGTGTGTTAATCAGGAGATGCAGTTTGCTGTCCTTTGTGGTGGCGCTCTTTCTTCGATGTGTTCTTCGCCAAGATCTGATTTCTTCAACCCTCTGTTTTGGTGATGAAGGATTACAAGCCTGTGTTCCTTAGGGTGTTGCCCCAGTTGATATTCGGTTGCTAGATCTCATTGTAAGCAGCGAGTGGTTTTCGTAGTCTTCAAAGCCTGTGTAGCGATGATGTTTGCAGGTGCTCCTTTCCCTTGTTGTCTTTCTAGTGCATTTTTCAAGATCCGGTAGTCGGGCGCAAAGGCCTGTAGCCTAGTGGCTACAAGATCCCATGTAGCACTTCAGGTCCTGGGTTCGACTGCCCGTGAGAGCAAATTTCTCAGGATTTAACGGCGTTTGTGTTAACACCGAAATTTGGTAAGGAGTATGACATGTGGGTCCGATTCGGAAAAGAGTCCGTTTGATGGAAGGAAAGATATTTTCAGAGATTTTCGGCGAAGGATCCGCGGTCGGCTATCTGCTCCAGTTCGGCAAAGGAACAAGAGAGCCGATTTTGCGGGATTGGACGGTGACGTGGCTCGATCGAGAGGAAGCGAATGGATGGATAGGCGATCGAGTTTAGTTAGGCAATGAATCCATTCGCAGTTGTAATCGCGGGGTATAAATACGATCCCCGGATGTATGTAACAAACACGTTCATTCCTCAATACACACCGGCCTTACGCCAAACCCTAGAGTCCCCGTCGTGTCGTCGAGTTCTTCGAGAGGACCAATCGATCCGTCGACCTCCATGAGTACCGGCAACCTTGTATCATGTCTAGTATCATGCGGTAGATTTAGATCTGATGCAAGTAGTCTTGTTACCATGCTTCGTGTCATGCGGTAGATTCAAGCTTGGTTCAAGAAGGTTTCTAGTTAGATCATGAGCCATGCGGTAGGCTAAGATCTGGCTTGAAGCTAGTTATCGGCTCTATCGGGTTTTGGCAAGATCCGATAGATTCATTAAGTTACCTCGTGTTTTTCATGAGTTTTTGCTTTATGTTTTAATTCATGTAATACACCCTTGCCCAATCTAGATGGGTTTGGATCGGCTATACTCCTTCTAAGATCCTTGTACGAGCAGGTTTCGTGTTTTGACGCGTGGATCTTATGCTCTCCGACAGTCGAAACCGAATCGATCTAGGTTGTTACGTGTTGCGGGTTCAAGCTTGCTTTGTTAGTATAAATCTTGAAAGAGCCGGGTATCATGCGGTAGATGCGAGGTTTTTGGGTTGCTTTGGAGCTAGTCATCGGTGGATTAGATTTCCAATTCGACTTGATAGATTTACTCACGTGGTAATGTTTGTTCCTTCTTCATGGACCCGGATCGGTTGTTCGGTCGTATTCGGTTATATCTTCACGAGTAGATCACGTGCGTTATTTATGTTTTAAAAGACGTATGCTTCTAGCTTTCCATATTTAGGTTATATCATGCGGTGGATAGATCTATTTGTGGAAAGTGGTGCGTTCTTTCATGCAAGTTGTATCATGCGGTGGATAGATTTGCTTGATATCGTGCCCGACGGATCTTAAAGTGATTAGACATGCGGTAGACTAATGCTTTGGATCTATGCATGCTTATTTTAATACATGATCATGTCCGTGCTTTACTTCATTTAATATTAATCTTCATGAAGATCGGTCATAGCTTTGTACATGCATTCATGTTTATTCAAAGATCGATCATTGTCATGCTTACGTCACCCGTTCGGCAATGTTCTTTTTCCCTTTACGGTTACCCGAATGGTCGTGGTTCTTTGACGGTAGCTTTGCATAGCTACATGTCGTCTTACTTGGCTTCTTAGCCGTAAATATGGAACCTGCATGCGGTACCACCCGGCAAGTTCCAAGCTTTGGTATTTAACTTGTCTTATCTTTTGTTAATTTTCGGGAAAAATTGAGCGGCACGTCACCCTCTCTCTCGCGCGTGCGAAGCCGCCCTTTTCGGCTTGTCGTGGTGATTGGCGCCGAGTGCACATTTTGCGTCAACACACTTTTTGGCACGCCCGGTGGGACCAACGGACCGAATTGGTGCGGGATGCCGAGATCACGGACCTCCCGGATGTCAACATCGAAGAGCTTTCTCCGGAGCAGCACCGGCGGCTCCTAGACGCCGTGAATCAGTTTCAACAAAAGTGTCTCATGTCATTTAAGAAGAATCGAAGTGGTGTACCATATCCGAAGAATGGCCCGCCCGCAGTGCTTTGTTGCGGGAGAGACCGACGCCACAACCCAACAAGAAAAGGAAGAATGCGCGCGGATCTTCCAAGAGTCGATGAGACGACATGCTCACCAAGCACAACCAAGCTTTCCTCGGGTCGCTCCAACGGATGATGGTGGCCCTCTTTGGCCGGGCGCGGGGCGGGCGTTCGGAAAGGCGTACGCCGAAAGAGCACCGTGGAGCCGGGTGAATCAAGCTCTCGGCCGCCACCACGGGGCCGGTGCGGCAGCCTCCTCCTCGAGCTCCGGAGCCAAACGTTCCAACCTCCTCCACAGGCGGCGGGGGGCGCCGGTTCGGCCTTCGTTGCAAGCTTCGGGGAAGTCAACCAATCCCCGCCGCCACCACGGAGCAAAGCACGGGTCGGCACGTGCAACGGCCGAATCCGTACCGGCCTACGTACGGAGACCTAGCGTTCGGCTCATGCGGGGCCCCACTCGACCCCGGCCGAAGAATAGCTCCGTCCACCAGCGGCTCCGAGAGGAATTTGTACGGCGGTGGCTATCATGAGGTGGGGAATTACGGAGCGTTCGATGCCTTTCCGCA
This sequence comes from Cenchrus americanus, assembly GCA_947561735.1. Classification (NCBI taxonomy): domain Eukaryota; kingdom Viridiplantae; phylum Streptophyta; class Magnoliopsida; order Poales; family Poaceae; genus Cenchrus; species Cenchrus americanus. The sequence goes on along the minus strand of OX387242.1, from coordinate 35,428,046 downwards.
CCCCGGGGTACGCGCCGGCCGCGGGCGCTCGGGAGGAAGATGCCCTAGCACGCAAGATGGCCGAATTGATGCGGGAATCGGTTCGGCCTCAAGCCAAGGATGCGGGGGCCCCACCTACAGGCCGCCGTTCCCAGTGGTACTATAACGTGCTCCCGCCACCAAGGGTGAAACCGCCGACGGAATTCACAAAGTTCTGCGGGCGGGACGAGACAAGCACGGTCGAGCATATCGCTCGTTACCTCATGCAGCTTGGGGAATGTTCGGCCGAAGAGACGTTCAGGGTTCGCTACTTCCCCGCCTCGCTGACGGGTCCAGCTTTTCAGTGGTTCTCGTCCTTGCCGCCTGAATCAGTGGCCAGGTGGAAAGATTTGGAGCGTAAATTCCACGCTCATTACTTCAGCGGCAGTTCTGAGAAGAAGTTGATTGATCTCGCCACCCCGAAGCAAAGGCATGGTGAAACGCCGCCGGAGTTTCTCGAAGGTTCGGAGAAGTCAAGGGCATGTGCTTCTCATTGAACTTGCCGGACGATCGGTGGCCGATATGGCCGTCGCCGGGATGTTGCCAGCCGTGCGCGAGAAGCTATTTGGGATGGAGTTCGAGAACCTGGGCCAGCTGTCGCAAAAGTTATCCCTGATGAGCAATCAGGCATATGGCCTCAAGAAGGACCCCAAGTTTGGCAAGCAGCACGACATCGCTGATATCTACAATCAATTCTTGGACAAAGCTGATTTGTTCGAGGATTCTGACGACGAATTGGAGATAGCTGCGGCAGAAATCATGTGGGGTAAAGAGCCTCTAACAATGAATCAGCGTTGGGTCAGACAGACCAAAGGAACTTACGACTTCGACATCACAAAGGCTGACAAGTTGTTCGAGCTCTTGGTAAAAGAAGGCCGAATCAAGCTGCCCGAGGGGCATTCCATGCTTCGGCCTGATGGAGTCAAAGCGAAACGTTACTGCGGCTTCCATGACAGGGACTCGCACTCCATCAACGATTGCAGGGTCTTCAGGATGAGGATCCAGAAGGCTATCCAGGAAGGGCACCTCAAGTTCGATAACAAGATGAAGCTGGATGGCCACCCCTTCCCGCAGAACATGCTCGGCTTTTCTATCAATGCGATAACAGCCGAAGAGAAGGGGAAAGTCAAGGTCCCGACCTCGGCCGGAGTCCAAGCAAGATTGATCGGTTGACCGGAGCGCGGGTGACCATAGAGCAAGTGCGGGCGACGCCCCCGCGTTCTCAAGAGCCACATCGAGATTGGGGAATCGTCCGAGGCCCAAACCCAAGGTGACGTCGCGCATCCTCCTTAATAAATGGCAGCGCCGAGATGGAGAAGGAGCGCTACCGTAAGCGTCGTCACGAGGGAGGAGCGGCGCAAGGCCGAGGAGGAAGCGCGCGAGATGGAATCAAGAACAAAGACACGCGCGAGCGGGGAGCGCGCCCACCTGGGGGTGCGCCTTCTTCAGGCACTGCTGGAATGAGGGCCTAAAGCTGCCCACATTAAGGAACTGTCCTGAATGCAGCGACAGATATGCTGAGTACAGGCAGGAAACTGCCAATCGCCGATCCGTCCATGAAAGACTTGGAAGGATCCACCCGAATGGGGATCGGCGGCAAAAAATTGAAATCATTGATCATCCCAGGAAGCGCCGAGCCGATCTCAGGTGGGCTGACCACGAGGAGGACGAAGATGTCTACGTCTGGCAGAAGGGGCAATGGTGCCCACCCGGTCTACGCAAGAGCCAGAAGAGGCGGGTCCAACGCTTGAGGAACCGCGAGATGAAACAAGCCGGGATCCAGACAAGGCAGAAGTGGCGCCCCAAGGATCAGCCAGAAGGATCGAAGCGTTCGGCCCCTACGTGCATGGTATACTTCCTACCGAACGAGTTCATGGCTCCTGCTAACCGGGTCATGCGGGGAGGAAGTTTCCTTCGACGACGAGCACGCCGAGGGAGATGATGGCGCAACTAGTGCTCGCCAAGCGAGGCCGTCTTCGACAAGCCGGCCAAGAATCGCCACATGAGGCCACCGTACTTGAGGGGGGTACGTCAATGGCAAGCCATTGACCAAGATGTTCGTCGACGGTGGCGCGGCGATCAACGTGATGCCATACACCACCTTCAGGAAGCTTGGCATGACCCCGAGCGATCTGACACCAACAAGCATCATCCTGAACGACTTCGCCGGAACCCCTCAGACACCAAAGGATGCGCTCACGTGGACTTGATGATCGGGTCCAAGATGCTGCTCACCACCTTCTTCGTCATCGAAGGGAAGGGAGCCTACAGCCTGCTGCTTGGGCGGGACTGGATCCACGCCAAGCTGCGCGTCCCATCCACTATGCATCAACAACGATCCGGTGGGTGGACGATGAGATCGAGGTCGTCCGGGCGGATGACTCCGTGAGCGTGGCTAACATGGAACCGGCCCTTGCGGGAGTACCAAGGCATCGATTGCTTCTCGGGGAAGGAGCGGGGAGAAGGTCCTGTTGAACCTGTCAGCAGTGACCAACAGCCGATTCAAGCAGTCGGCTCTTACAGTAATTTTTAATGGAGAACCCCGTGGATGGCACTGATGGCAAGTTAGGACGAGGATTTATGTCGGCCGATAAGCTGGAAGAAGTTGACATTGGGAACGGTGATAAACCAAGGCCGACGTTCATCAGTGCAGATTTGCAACCAGACTTCAGGGGGAACCTAATTGAGCTTCTCAAAGAATATAAAGATTGCTTCGCCTGGGATTATTCGGAGATGCCTGGATTGGATCGATCCATCGTCGAGCACCGGTTGCCAATCAAGCCTCGGTTTCAAACCATATAAGCAACCGCCCGGAAAATCTACAAGGATGAGGTATTGGCCGATGTGAAGAAGGAGATCGAAAGATTACTTGACGCAAACTTCGTTCGGCCACCGGGATATGCGGAGTGGATTTCTAACATCGTCCCTGTGTATAAGAAAAATGGAAAAATGAGAGTTTGCATAGACTTCAGGGACCTAAACAGAGCTACTCCCATGGATGGATATCCGATGCCTATTGCCGATTTGTTGATTGACGCCGCTGCCGGGCACAAGGTGATTAGCTTCATGGATGGCAACGCGGGATACAATCAGATCTTCATGGCAATAGAAGACATATCAAAGACGGCCTTCAGGTGTCCTGGTCATATAGGCCTATTTGAATGGATAGTCATGACGTTTGGGTTGAAAAATGCCGGTGCAACCTATCAGCGGGCCATGAATTACATTTTTCATGAGTTGATCGGCAAGACCGTGGAAATCTACATTGACGACGTAGTGATCAAGTCCTTAAGTCATGACACCCATCTGGAAGATGTGAAGAAGACCTTGGAATGCACCGGAAGCATGGCCTAAAGATGAATCCAAACAAGTGTGCATTCGGGGTGTCATTTGGAGAGTTCTTGGGGTTTTTGGTCCACGAAGGGGGAATCGAAGTTGGCAAAAAGAGCATGAAAGCCATTGATGAAGTCGTTCCTCCAACCAACCTCAAGGAGTTACAATCATCTGCTCGGCAAGATCAACTTCGTGAGAAGGTTCATCTCAAATTTATCACGAGAAGGTCTTGCCGTTCTCTCCGTTCTTCGAAGCTAAAGAAGGATCGAAATTCACATGGGGCGACGAACAACAAAAGGCTTTCGAGGAAATCAAGCAATACATGAAGGAGCCGCCGTGTCTTTGGTTCCTCCTCAGCTGAATAAGCCTTTCAAGTTGTACGTGGCGGCCGATACCCAAACTATTGGATCGGCCCTTATTCAAGAATTCGAAGGCAAGGAGCGGGTAGTAGCATATCTTAGCCGGAAACTACTTGATCCCGAAACCGGGTATTCGGCTATAGAGAGATTCGTGTCTTTGCGTATACTACTCGTGTACAAAGTTTCGGCACCGCTTGTTGAATGCCGAATGCACCGTATACTCGAAGTTTGATGTGATAAAACATATGTTATCTATGCCAATTTTGAATGGTCGGGTTGGCAAATGGATTTTAGCTCTATCAGAATTCGAGTTGAAGTTCGAATCGGCAAAAGCCATCAAAGGTCAGGTCATTGCCGATTTTATAACTGAACACCGTGACCCTTCAATTGATCTGCTTGAAATTACCCCGTGGGCTTTATTCTTTGATGGGTCATCATGTGGCAAAGGTGGGGGAGTAGGGATCTTACTAATTTCTCCCAGAGGTGAGATGTTTGAATTTGCCATTCCTATACAACCCACTGTCACAAATAACCAGGCTGAGTACGAGGCACTGCTTCGAGGGCTTCAATATTTGAGAGAAGCCGGGGCCGTTTCAGTTGAAATTTATGGAGATTCGAGTTGGTCATCAAGCAATTGAACGGCCAAGTACGAGTGCGGGAGCGAAGCGCCGAGGAGTTACTACGAGGAATGCGAGAGAAATCTTGAAGGGCTTTCCACCGGTAACCCTACAAGACATTCCTAGAGAGCATAACGAGGAAGCAAACAGGCGGCTCGGAGCGCCTCGGTTATAAAGAGAGTCAAGAAGTGTTTGCTTGCAGAGGTGAATGCACTAGGGACGGATCTTACGAGAAGATGATTGGAGGAAAGAGATCGTTGATTATTTGAGAGATCCATCCCGAAAAGTCTCTAGGAAGCTCGGTACAAGGCAATCAAGTTCGTTCTTCCGGATGATAATTTATTCTATAAATCATTAGATGGAGTATTGCTACGATGCCCGGGGTCCGAGAAGAAGCCAAGAACATGATGAGCGAGGTGCACGATGGGATATGTGGAGCGCACCAATCGGCCTATCGGATGAAATGGGTTATTAGGCAAGCCGGGTGCTTTTGGCCGACGATATTAGAGGACTGCTTTGAGTATTATAAGGGGTGTCAAGATTGCCGGAGGTTCGGGAATATTCAAAGAATCCCTGCATCGGCATTGAATCCCATCATCAAGCCATGGCCATTCGGGGGCGGGGTATAGACTTGATTGGCCAAATTAATCCACCATCTAGCAAGGGGCATAAGTTCGTGCTTTTGGCTACGATTACTTCACCAAATGGGTCGAGGCAATCCCACTCAAGAAGGTGACGTCGAGAAAACATGATCGAATTCGTCAAGGAACACATCATCTATCGATTTGGGATTCCTCGGACGATTACCACCGACCAAGCGGCACAATTCGTGTCATTGGAATTCGGAGATTTTGCCGAAAGCATGGGAATCAAATTATTTAATTCCTCACCATATTACGCCCAAGCCAATGGTCAAGCGAGGCTTCTAACAAGATCATGATCAAGCTAATACGAGAAGAAGATCGATCGAAGCCAAGAAGGTGGCATTCGGTACTCGGTGAAGCGCCGTGGGCTTACCGAATGGCCCCCCATGGAGCTACAAAGACCTCTCCTTACGAATTGGTTTACGGGCACCATGCAATCCTACCCCGGGAGATGCGGTCGAGAATCAAGGAGAGTTGTCTTTGCAAAACGAGTTGAGCTCCAAGGATTACAGCGGCCTAATGATGGATGAGTTGGAAGATTTGCACATGATCCGTCTCGAGCCCTGGAGAACATAGAGAAAAACAAGCTGCGGGTCGCTAAATACTATAACAAGAAAGTAAAAGTAAGGCAATTTGCGGAAGGCGACCCGGTGTGGAAAGCGCTACCTGCCGATTGGAACTAAATACGGTGAATTCGGCAAATGGTCCCCTAGCGGGAGGGGCCTTTTCGTGTGGTCAGATGCGTTCCTGGTAATGCATACATATTGAAAACTTTGCTAGGAGAGGAATTTTCCGCCGCAATAAATGGAAGATATCCGAAGAAGTATTATCCTAGCATTGAAATCGATCGATGATTATACACATCGACACGAAACGAGACGGCGCTCAAGGATGAGGCCGCCTTTAGAACAAAATCCATGAAGCAAGAGAAAATGGCCGGTTACGATGCATTGCCCTTAGCTCAATACTACATTACAAGCTTGTTTCTTACGGGATTACATATAGCAGCCACGATGGTCGGGTCCCCTAAAGGGTGGGAAGCAGAAGGCGTGGAGAAAGAAGCGAAAGTATGATTCAATCTTTTCTTTGCTTCTTCGACTGCTGCTCCCTCTTCAGTTGTTCCAGGACCACCGTGACGGCGACTTGGAACGCACGAGGATGACCATGATTGGCGGCCTCTACCGAGGCTATCCCGGGCCGCCTTCGGAGTTGTCGTACCTGTCAGAGACATCTGGAGCAAAAGAATCAAGTTAGGGGCAAGAAATCCAGATGCAAACATGAAGGGGCGAAGCGTTTACCCCCTACTAGTGCTTCCAGCGCCATGCGACGCTCGCGCTCGGCTTGGCAACGGACGGACATGTCCCCGAGGCCACGCTCCGTGTGCGGGCACGGCGGCGCGGTCGATGAATGGCCCTTTGCTCAGGCGTGGCATCCTCCGCCTCAGGAGAAGAATCGGAGGAGATGTACTCAGGAACATCTTCGGTTCCGATGACCTCTTCAGGAAGCAAATCAAGGCTGAAAGAGGCAGAGGGAAAACATGAAGCGCAAGGTCAAGCGGGAGGACAAGAAGCGGATCAAGAAAGAACTCACTTCCGAATCGTACGCTTCCTTGACGAGCCGCTCCCCCCGAGGTTGTTTACCCTTGTCCATGGCGTTGGGGTTTTTTCTTCTAGCAAGCGAGAGGAAGAGACGAGAAGTGATGGAGGAGTGTGCGAGTGGATTTGCAGAGCACCCCACGGGCTATTTTATTGACCAAGGAGGCGCATTGGGAGTGATGATCGCGGTGACACACCTTGTTGGAATACCAAGCGGCAGGGGTTTTCCACCGAGTGCGAAGGGTTTTCTTTTGAACAGTGTTTACGGATTGCCGAATTGGGATCCTTTGTGGATCTTGCGCCGAGGGGCAATTGTTTGCGAGCGTTCGGCTAAAAGACGGTTCCGGATGCATTCAAAAAAGACAAAATTCACGGATGCAAATGCGAAGGGAGATATCACGGAACAAATGCGGAATTCAAAAGTTCATCATATATTGCCGACATTTACACATCCCTAGTACAATCTAGTCAAAGAGCACGTTCAACACGGAGCGGGGATGGGTAATTTCGGCAATGGCGTCGCCGTGGCCGTCGAGGCGCTCCGGGATGAGCTCGATCTCGTCGATATCCTCCCGGCGCGCCGCCACGGAAGCCACGCGGCTCGGTGGAATAGTCGACGTCCGTATGCGTCGCCATCGCGGCCGAGGCCCAAGGTGGTGCCCAGGCGAACGCCATGGACGGCCACCTCGTCGACGCGACGCTCCACTGCGGCCAGGCGCTCCGCCGGCGTGTCGCCGTGGGCATTCACCTTCTCGGCCAATTGCTCTACCAGCGTCTTTAGCTGGTCGAGCTCAGCGTCGCGGGCTGCAAAAGACAAGCAGAAGGGATTAGCATCAAAGGCCGAGCTGGACCAAGAATCAATCTCAGGGCCATACCGTCAATGGCCTCCAGCAGTTGTTTGCGCTGGTCCTCCCATTCTAGTTCGGCCACGCCCGCTTTTTTGGAGACGTCTTCCAGCTCGAGACGGGACGCCTCTAGCTCCTCCTTGAAGCGAATAGCATCCGCTTCCCCCCCGTGCGGCACGGGGGAGTGGCCATCGGACTCGAAGAGTCGTCGGGGAGGGGCCGATTGGCCGCGCGCGAGGCGGATTCCACCGAATCAACTTTGAAAAAAAGGAGATGATTGTCAAGGCAAAAGATCAAGAGGAGGATCGAAGAGGAGAAATTGATGATCATCACCGCCGCGCGCATTAGCGCGCTTCCCTCGGCCTCGTCGGAGGCACGGCGGCGGTTGAGGCGGCGCACCATTGCGGTTTGGGGATGTGCCTTGTTTGCAAGGAGACCGGGAGAGATTGGCAAAGATTCGAAAGCTAGAAGGCCCGATGGAGAGCTAGGGGCACCTACGGCAACATTTATAGGCACAGCGGGGGTAAATCGTGGCTTCGAGTCGTGGGCGTGGATCGTGGCGCACGTCCCAATAAAATCGGAAGGCGGAGAGATTTCCTTGACCGGCCCCGCCGGCGGGTCGTTTGGAGTTCTAAGCTGGGCCGTGCGCAAGTCGATTGGTTCGGCTAAAGGAACTCAAGGTATCGTTCGGGAGTTAGCGTTTCACTACCGAATGGGTCGTTCAGCATCACATCTCAAAGTACGCAAAGGAAAGGAAACAAATCGCAAAGGAAATATTACAAGAACGACCAGTCCAGGTATACATCAACAAGGACATTCAAGCATCAAGGAGTTTTGCGAGTGCATGACGAACATTGGATACTATCAAGTGGGAATTATCCAAGATCTCCTGGTAGTCCTTTTGGGCATCAGATAAGTCAGTGAGTTCTGCATCGCATTGCTTTACTGCGGTAACGTACCGATTCTACCTCCGCTTGGGTCTTTGCTATCAATCCGGGAAGATCGGCTATTTTCTTCCGGGGTCAATCTCCATCTCCGCCGACGGGCTTCTCAATTCCGCCTCTAGAGCGACCTTTATGGCGACTTTCAAATCGTAAGAAGCTTGCAGGTCAGCCAAGGCATCTTTATGGCTTTCTGCTTGGGATTGTACCTCGTTCATGGCATGTTCAGCATCAGTTTTCTCCTTTTCAATGGCCGAACGGGAGCGCAATTTCCTCCAAGTGCGCCTCAAGGGAACATAAAAGGGCTCTAAGTCGTAGACGGACGATAGGAAAGCTCTGATGTCATCGGGAAGTCTTCGACTAATGGGTTCAAACATCTCTTCAAAATGGCGAAGATCATTGAGGCCGATCCCGAACATCTTTTTCTAGCCGGCCGCAATTTCTTTGAGTTTGGGCAACACTTCATCGCGGCGGGCGGTTTATTTCTTTCATCACATCGGCGAGTTGATGGGCCCTCCGATGGCAAGCTCGATGATGACGGGGCGTGATCCGAAAACGACATTGCCGAGGTGAGAATGCTAGCATCAAGGTATCAAAATTAAGAGCGAATTGGGCACCTCATGAGTGGTTTCTTGAGCGGGAGCAATCGCGGACGGAAGAGGCGTCCCAAGTAGAGCCGAAACTTCCGAGTCGGGGAGATGCGATGCGGCCATCAACGACTCGTGAGTTTCGGGCCGGTGAAGAATTGGATCCTCCTCTCGTTGGGTTGGTCATTGCCGCTTGACCGATAGGTGATGGCATCCGGGGGAATTTGGTGGCTCCGGTTGAGTTGGGAGGTTCATCTGCGGAGAGTGTACCGCTTCGCGAGAGGGTGATGAAGACGAGATCTCTCTCGGGATGGGCAATTCAACCCTAGATGGGCTCGCTTGTTGAACCACTGGAACATCTACAAGCGGTTCTCCTACGGCTTCCTCTGCAAGTGTCCAATTGAAAAAGTGAGTGCCAGTGCTCATCCTTGAAAAAGGACAGTAAAAGACATACCAGTGGGTGGAGCATTGGCGAGTCTTTGGTTACGAAGAATGTTGGGCTGCGGTCCGGAAATACACAATGATATGATCCATCAAGAACGAGTGACCCAAGAATCAAGAAGGTAAAGGAGTTTACCTCAACCGGTACTTTCTTGACGGTTCTCCTCCTTTTAGCGCTCGGAGGGGGAATCGGATGCGGACCTTGCCTCCGTCGACAACAAGGCTAGAAAGGTGGGATCGGTGGTAGCATACTGTCCATTAGTTGGCGCGGGGGTTGTGGATTTAAACCCCGGTCTTGAAATTGGGCCTTCGGCATTATAAGTTATTACCCCGGCTCGAGGGGCGGGAGCGTGTTCTGTGGACGGAAGATGAAGGTCGGGACCATGAATAAAAGAGGGAAAAGTCCGATCAAGGGGCTCATTGTGTTACCTCCGAAGTCGGCGGGGAAATCGAGGCACCAGTCCCGCACGAGAACACATGAACGGGTTCACCGAAGATGTGGTCATGGAATTCTTGCCACCATGAGTTGAAGGTGGGGTGAGCTATGGTTGCGGGCACAAAAGGACATGTGTAGACGGTGGGACCGCACACATAGTGGAAAACTTCTCGCCGCACCTTGCATCGGTTCTTTGATTTCCTCCACGGGCTTGAGGAATTCATGCAGAAACAATCTTGGGGGCATGCGGCCGCATCCAAGTTGCACGGCCATTACATTAGGCTGGTAGTACTCATAAGTACGGTATTCTCGCCTCCCTCCATTGAATTCGGCCGGTAATATGCATGGGCGGATTATGATGTTAAAGATTTCTAAGAATCCCCTATGGCCGGGCTCAAAGGAGAATTCGACGGGGAAGGTCGAGTGTCATTGCCTAGATAAGGAAGCCAAAGAGGATTGGAGAAGCCTTTGAAGAACAACTCGAAGAGCTGGATGATGTCTGTCGAACGATAACGGTTGAAGTCGCTTCTCCATAGCTTTGGCATCCTCCGGTAACTTGAAGCTCTCCTTCGGGGGATTGGACCGGGGGAAGAACACGGAGTTCAAGTCGACGCCTACAATCGATGCATGTGAAGTTGCGGCCAAATTTGAACAAACCACCAAGGGCCATTGACGCATGCTATCCTGCGGGCTGGTGTACATTTGGGTAACGGTCTGATGAAGCATATGGTATACACTGCCCAAGAGGAATTTTCCCAGAGGAAGGCGATTGCCACTAGCCGGATGGATCGCCATTGCGATGTGATTCAAAGTGGGTTCGTTGGCCTTGCCACAGAAGACAAATACGCATAACCACATGTTCAAAAAGGCTACGTATTCAACTTCGCCAAGGGGATTGTCTCTCATGTGCTTCGCAATATAATTCTTGTAGCCATTCCCTGGCTTTACCCCTGTCTGGCGTGAGGAATTTTTGAAATTCCAAGGCTTGACAGACCCGGTGATGTCAAGGCCGGTGATCATGTACACATCGGCCAAGGTTGGAGACATTGGGCCATGCCCGAAAAGGAAGGCGTTGACGCCATTTGACCGAAGTGGCATGCGGCTATCGAAGATCTTCATTCTTGGGTGTCTCGGCTACGGATAACTCCGGACATTGAGCAATGCGGAGAGCATCCGGATTGGTCAATCCACTCTTATCCGCAAGAATCCTCCGATACAAAGTCTTCCGACCGCAATTGGGGGCAAAGGCCGGTTCTTGAACGCATCTTGCCACCGGGGAGGTGGAGATAAAGCTACCTTGAAAGGGATTCTGCGAGATTCGGCGGCAATAAAATCTCGGGGGTCGGGATTCCCTTCGGGACCAAGATAATAAGGCTCGCGAATTGGCCTCAATAGGAATCAGAAGAGCAGTAGAAGGTTCCTGGAGGAGAGCGGAAGAAGAAAATCTCAGGTAAAATTGAAAACCTAATGCCGAACAAAAGCTTGAAAAGGTGAATTTACCCGAGCGACTTGGTTACGAGTTGCCATTGGAGATTCGAGCTCGGAACGAAGGGGATCTAGGGTTGGATGCGAACGAAGAACCCGGCGGATTGCGAAGAACGAGGTGTTGACAGGTTTGGCTCAAGGATTCGTGGCTGGAGTCAATTGTGGAACAAAATTACTTTTATCCCACAATTGAAGAGGCATGTGTTAACACCGAAATTTGGTAAGGAGTATGACATGTGGGTCCGATTCGGAAAAGAGTCCGTTTGATGGAAGGAAAGATATTTTCAGAGATTTTCGGCAGAAGGATCCGCGGTCGGCTATCTGCTCCAGTTCGGCAAAGGAACAGTAGAGCTGATTTTGCGGGATTGGACGGTGACGTGGCTCGATCGGAGGAAGCGAATGGATGGATAGGCGATCGAGTTTAGTTAGGCAATGAATCCATTCGCGGTTGTAATCGGCGGGGTATAAATACGATCCCCGGATGTATGTAACAAACACGTTCATTCCTCAATACACACCGGCCTTACGCCAAACCCTAGAGTCCCTGTCGTGTCGTCGAGTTCTTCGAGAGGACCAATCGATCCGTCGACCTCCGTGAGTACCGGCAACCTTGTATCATGTCTAGTATCATGCGGTAGATTTAGATCTGATGCAAGTAGTCTTGTTACCATGCTTCGTGTCACGCGGTAGATTCAAGCTTGGTTCAAGAAGGTTTCTAGTTAGATCATGAGCCATGCGGTAGGCTAAGATCTGGCTCGAAGCTAGTTATCGGCTCTATCGGGTTTTGGCAAGATCCGATAGATTCATTAAGTTACCCTGTGTTTTTCATGAGTTTTTGCTTTATGTTTTAATTCATGTAACACACCCTTGCCCAATCTAGATGGGTTTGGATCGGCTATATTTTTTCTAAGATCCTTGTACGAGCAGGTTTCGTGTTTTGACGCGTGGATCTTATGCTCTCCGACAGCCGAAACCGAATCAATCTAGGTTGTTACGTGTTGCGGGTTCAAGCTTGCTTTGTTAGTATAAATCTTGAAAGAGCCGGGTATCATGCGGTAGATGCAGGTTTTTTGGGTTGCTTTGGAGCTAGTCATCCGGTGGATTAGATTTCCAATTCGGCTTGATAGATTTACTCACGTGGTAATGTTTGTTCCTTCTTCATGGACCCCGGATCGGTTGTTCAGGCCGTATTCGGTTATATCTTCACGAGTAGATCACGTGCGTTATTTATGTTTTAAAAGACGTATGCTTCTAGCTTTCCATATTTAGGTTATATCATGCGGTGGATAGATCTATTTGTGGAAAGTGGTGCGTTCTTTCATGCAAGTTGTATCATGCGGTGGATAGATTTGCTTGATATCGTGCCCGACGGATCTTAAAGTGATTAGACATGCGGTAGACTAATGCTTTGGATCTATGCATGCTTATTTTAATACATGATCATGTCCGTGCTTTACTTCATTTAATATTAATCTTCATGAAGATCGGTCATAGCTTTGTACATGCATTCATGTTTATTCAAAGATCGATCATTGTCATGCTTACGTCACCCGTTCGGCAATGTTCTTTTTCCCTTTACGGTTACCCGAATGGTCGTGGTTCTTTGACGGGTAGCTTTGCATAGCTACATGTCGTCTTACTTGGCTTCTTAGCCGTAAATATGGAGGTCTGCGGTACCACCCGCAAGTTCCAAGCTTTGGTATTTAACTGTCTTATCTTTTGTTAATTTTCGGGAAAAATTGACCGGCACGTCACCCTCTCTCTCGCGCGTGCGAAGCCCGGCTTTTCGGCTTGTTTGTGTGATTGGCGCCGAGTGCACATTTTGCGTCAACGAGTTTGTGCTTTCAGTGGTAGGCGATGTTCCCGTCCACAATGAGGTGTCTATGGTGACTTCGTCAATCATGAGGATTTGTCGGCCAGTCTTCGAAGACACTCCCAGGGGTAGGGTTTGCGCGTGTGTGTTCATAGGGATGAGTGTGTGTGCATTGTGAGTGTCTTTGATCGATGTACTGTGTAATTCGCAAAAAAAACTCTGGTAGTCGGGTAGATGCCGGACAATCGAAGGAAGAAAATGATCATAGAGCTCTTCAATATAATTTTATTTTCTTTGCGCCGTTTTATGTCAAGTTGTCCTTTCTTTGTGCCACTGATTGTTTTACTTGATATGAATCACATATGAGACACTTTTTATTGTCTTTCTTAAAAAAAGAACTAGCTAGGATATGATCAACATCCATAACCTACCTCGAAGTCTTCCTTACCTTGGAATAATAATCTCGACGAGAGGTAATTAACAAACCCTAAGAAATGGCTAATACAATTCCTCCGCGCGTCTCTCCAGCTGAGAGATTAGTTCTGCAAGTTGGTCTAATTACTTGACTAATACAAGCGCCTAGCTATATTGCAGCGACAGCTAAACACATGCTGTTCCCACGTGATCCCCAATGTCTTCGTCCACCTACATAGATATATATCAGCAGCTAGCTGCATGATGAACACTGCTTGTTGGCATATTTTGCAATGCATGCGGGGGGCGCGCGCACGCATGATGCATGGAAACTAGTATACTCGTACTAGTGATGGGGAAGTCAGCCGGCTGCTAGCGAACGCGCAGGAATCCCTTAATTTGATCCAGCAGCCGCATGTAGCTGTCAGATTTGGACTTGGTTGTGCGTATCTCCACTGATTCCGGAAGATGCAGCTACTCCCTCTGTCCAAAAAGAATGTCATCCTAGAAATTTTAGGGCATATTATTAAGGAGGTGAAATGATCTTGATTACTCCTGTTTATTTACCAAATTTAGTGCTAATTGATTGTTGCATGCCCACATGCACATGCAGACATGCAAATTAAGTAAAACAACATGATTTTTGGACAAATTTTGAATCCTAAAACGTCATTCTTTTTGGGACAGCGAATTAAGATCCAACACTGCTAGTTTAATTAAATTTCTGGGGGTGTTTGTTGTCTCGTCCAACAACTACATTCTTGATCATCATTATGTTATTTTCTCTCTCCCCTCCTTTTCGAAAAATCATCATGTTTACTCCATTAATCTACAAATCAGTGATATATGTCACAACTTTTTAGAGATATAGGGTTGATTAAAGTATGTAAAGGTAAACTTTATCCGTATTGCAATCAGATGACGTTTAGTATAGTGACACGGTCTCCAAAGCATAACTTTGACTTATATTTGCTATAGAAATTTATTGAAAAGTTATATATGTAAATTTTTATGAAAATAATTTTCAAGAATCAAGACAAATCTATTATATGATTTTCGTATTTTCAAACTCGACAACTTAAAAATTATTCAAGATTTTATAATCTCATTGTTTGACCTAAATTTTGTCTAAAACATCTTCTATTTGCAATACGGAAGGAGTAAGTTTTAACTAAACTATATCTTCCAAATAAAACAGAATTTTATATAATTAAACTAATTTTCTTCTCCATGCATAGGGGTCAAGTGTCAGGACTCAGCTGGAACCTTGTGTGTTTATGTTGCAAATCGACCAAGCCCTATGCATGCACACATTCTCGCTGAATTTCCACTATTTATTAAAGATCAATTAGTTAAGGGATCATCAACTTAGACACTTGAGATATTTCCCCAAGATTCAATCTCTGTGCAGCAGCCGTAGCTGTCTCTGTCTGTCCACTGCACAAATTGCGTTGCTAGTCAACGACTCCTAGCTAGGCAGCTAGCTATAGTGGTGGACCGTGGACGTCCCTTATAAGTAGCACTCACACCATGGCTAGCTGTGTGCCTCTCCTATCTCCACCTCTACACAAAGAGAGAGCAGGGAAGAGCTCCAGCAGGGTGCCGGAGATATCGACGACCTCGGTCGTCGTCGTCGATTAGCAGCCATGGCCGGCGGCCGCGAGGTTTCCATGTGCACGCCGGCGTTCGCGCGTCGGGTGGTGGAGAGCCGGTGGTTCGTAGTGTTCGCGTCGATCGTGGTGATGGCGGCGTCGGGCTCCACCTACATCTTCGCGCTCTACTCCAAGGTGCTCCGCTCCAAACTGGGCTACAACCAGGAGACCCTCAACAAGCTCTCCTTCTTCAAGGACCTCGGCACCAACGTCGGCATCATCTCCGGTCTCGTCCAGCAGGTGGCCCCCACGTGGGCCGTGCTCCTCATCGGCGCCGGCATGAACCTGGCGGGTTACCTCATGATCTACCTCGCCCTCACGGGCCGCACGGCGGCGCCACCCGTGTGGCTCATGTGCTTCTACATCTGCTTCGGCGCCAACGCGCTCACCTTCTCCAACACCGGCGCGCTCGTTGCCTGCGTCAAGAACTTCCCGGAGAGCCGCGGCATCGTCATCGGCCTCCTCAAGTCCTTCGTCGGCCTCAGCGGCGCCATCTACACGCAGCTCTACCTCGCCATCTACGGAGACGACGCCGCCTCCCTCGTCCTCCTCGTCGCCTGGCTCCCCGCCGCCTTCAACATCTTCACCGTCTACACCATCCGCGTCCTGCCCTACGCCCGCCGCGACGGCGCCAAGGCCTACAACAAGCCCTTCTACCATTTCCTCTACCTCTCCATCGCCCTCGCCGCCTACCTCCTCGTCATGATCGTCGTGCAGAAGCAGGTCCAATTCTCCCACGCCGCCTACGTCGTCACCTCCACGGCGCTGCTCATCATCCTCTTCAGCCCCGTCGGCGTCGTCGTCAGGGAGGAGTACAAGGCCGTCTCCCAGCTCGAGGAGTCACTCCAGCACCCGCCGGCCATCGCTGTCGAGGAGCCGAAGCCAAAGGCTACCGAGAAGGACGACGACGACTCATCGTCGCCGCCCCTGTGCGGCGCCGGCGGCTTCACGGGCTGCATCACCAACATGTTCCGGCCACCGGCGCTGGGCGAGGACTACTCCATCATGCAGGCGCTGGTGAGCGTGGAGATGCTGGTCCTCTTCGTCATCTCCGTCTTCGGCATCGGCGGCACGCTGACGGCGATCGACAACATGGCCCAGATCGGCCAGTCCCTGGGCTACCCCGCCAAGAGCATCAACACCTTCGTCTCCCTCATAAGCATCTGGAACTACGCCGGCCGCGCCGGCGCCGGCTACATCTCCGAGTTCCTCCTCGCCCGCTACCGGTTCCCGCGGCCGCTGGCGCTCACCGCCGTGCTCCTCGTCTCCTGCATCGGCCACCTGCTCATCGCCTTCGGCGTGACGCACGGGCTCTACGCCGCCTCCGTCATCATCGGCTTCTGCTTCGGCGCGCAGTGGCCTCTGCTCTTCGCCATCATCTCCGAAGTGTTCGGCCTCAAGTACTACTCCTCGCTCTTCAACTTCGGCTCCGCCGCCAGCCCCGCCGGCGCCTACGTGCTCAACGTCATCGTCACGGGCCGCATGTACGACGCCGAGGCCACCAGGCAGCACGGTGGCGTCGCCGCCGTCGGGGACAAGATCTGCAAGGGCGTGGTGTGCTTCAAGAAACCCTTTCTCATCATCACCGGCGTCACCTTCGCCGGGGCGATCGTGTCGCTGGTGCTGGTCTGGAGGACCATGAACTTCTACAGGGGGGACATCTACGCCAAGTTCAAGGTGGCGCCTGCGGCGGCGACAGCCGATGGGAGCAGCGACGGCGTCGAGATGGCAGAGGCGAGCTCATCGGAGGAGAAGAGTAAGAAGAAGAAAGAGGCGGTCAACGGGGACTTGTACTAGCTTTGCTTCACTGTAATTGAGTACGTATTTGGAGAGAACAGAGGAGTTGAAAACTGCATGTGTAATTGTGAATGTTTGACCACACCACCTGTGCTTTTACCCTTAGCAAAAATGTTTGCATAGGGGGGATTTGGATGCTACATACAAACTGTTCATGTAATTCCTCTCTCATCTAATCAAGGATTCAAGGGCCTGTTAATTTGGAACACGCGAACTCTATACTGGAAAAGAATTCATGTAAAAATTTCATCTCATAGGGTTGTAACTGCCGTGTGTTGTGAGGTCATGATGCCCTGAGTGTTTACGAATTACTACTGTCAGTGGCCGTCTAAGAACAACGGCTGCTAGCTGCCCGAGTATATATTTTGGCAGTAGTACTTGGGCATGTGAGTGTAATTGCAAGTTAATTAAACAATCTGCTGCTCCTGGAATGATTTTTTGCAGCCTAAAATTGCTGCGAGTGTATACTAATGTGTATCCATCCAGTGTCTTTCTCAAAATTCTGGAACCACGGACTTTACTTGCACATGCTGTTCAGTCAATCTCATAAGTCCATCTGTTCAGTCAAGCATCGCCGACACCAGAATTATATTGGGACCTACCAGTATTATTTCACACTTCAACCATGTCAGACTCTCGAATCATTCCTCCACCGTAGAGGATACTCCCTGTCAGAGTCAGTGATTCATCCAACCGTAGACGATACTCCAGAGACCACAAACACTCCATTTATAGCCACGACTTGGTCATGCTGCACATCCACATGCATATCCTTGATCACTTCGCCATACATTTGGGCAACTATCAAGACTCAGCAGTTCCTGAAAAGCCTCACAAACCAACAATCAGTTCCAAGGATTTTTCTTCACATGACAACTGACCAAAAGACTAATATGCCGATTTTGACTTGTGATAGCAAAGAGACAGCGAAACATGAGGTTTTCTAAGCGAAATTCAGATCCAACCTAATCCAATTGTATAGGTTTGAACACAAAAGCAAGATCCATTTGCTACGCATTGTCAGAAAAGGTCATCCCCAGCTCTGCATATTTTCAACATGCCTACATAGGCAGCAAGTGTTAGTCAACAGAGTTAGTAATATGATTATGCAAAATTAGTAAATAGGTTTGATTAATCTAGTTTGATTAGTCTACTTTAGACAACAGAAATATTACAGACGGAAACAATTTGTTGAACAAATGTATCATACACAACCAATGAATCCCGACTGCGAGTAAAATTGACATAGAAATTCAGAGACAAAAGCATGCATAACAACTACAGTGTTTCAATCAATCAGTTCCTTTTCCTATAAATGGTTTGCATGATAATCTGATATCAGTTCCATGTCAACTACAGCCCTTTTCAGTTTTCAGGAAACCATAGGTATCTTCATTGTGCCCCAACAAAACTAAGAAAAGAAGTGGCCATTACTATCGCGTGCCTGATAATGTTCAGTACCAATTCCCATACAACACTGTCCCACAAGACGAAGATTGTAATGACTGTTTTTAGATCACAAGTTAAACACAATTATTGGCCACGGTTCGGGAACAACTAAACACAGCAGTATTTTATTCACATAAACAAAAAAGGAACAATTGTGATTTAAACTTCACAGATGTCACCGAGAACATAAGGGTTGGAACCCGTGGACTATAAACAACAGCAAAATTTCTACTTGAAATAACAAAGAAACAAATAAAGCGAGTTTTTTGAAGCTGAATCTAAGTGTGGACAAAAGGTTCATAAGCTTAAACATGAACCCTGATCCCTTTGCAAATGCATCACAATTGTACAAGAACAGGTCATCCCTAACTCTGCAGATTTTCAACTTCCATATATAGTGAAGGTCAAAGCAGTTAGTAAAAGAATGACTAATGATGAAAAATAAGTAATCATGCTTGAGTAATCCACTTCTGTTAATAGATATCACATGCAGGACCAATTCGTTCAACAAACGTATCAAATACAAGCTCCCTTATTAAAGAACAGAGTCTGACTGGCATGACTAACATTCGTATGAATGTTCCATTTACTAATATATAAAATTAGTTCCATGTCAACTAAGCTATACCCTTTTCAAGGAACCATAGTTGTTTATTATGTTCTTACAGACCTGAACATAGTATTGACCATTGATATTTCATCAACCTGATAAGACCCAACGACAATTCCACAAGATTCTCATTCCGGGACAAAGATTGTCAAATTTACTTGAGGACCCACAAAGTTTAGCACATTAGAGGCCATGATTCCATAACAAATAACCACAAGTTCTATCTTATCCACAAATGAACATGAATAAGTGTGCTTTACAAATGTCTTAGGATTGGACCCCATGGAGAACAACTATTTACAAGGGGAGCCAAACATTCAAAAACACACATGATGACCTTATTATCTTCAGCAAACATTTGGTGCGCCAAACCTTGGATATTACCAGTTCTCTTTGACAATTTTTGCCTTTTCAAATATGAATTTTCCTTCTTTGTATTTCTGTGACTCCTCGAACGCTCTCTCATACTTCCAGCCCAGCACCTCCCGGCAATCATTACAGTAGATATCAGCAACTGTGTGTAGCCCTGTCATAAGCTGCCTATCCTCTTTTGCCCCCACAACTATGTTCATGGCATGAGAGAACAGAAAGGCGCGCCCATTCCGCCCCTAATCAAAAGGAGAAAAGGTGTCATCATCCAAGCAGTAACAAAAGTCCCAATTGACAACATCTAATGAGGAATTTCAGGCCCAAATGATACTCTGCTTACAAACAGCTTTAGCCACTGTAATAGGGGCTGCGTTTCTTTAGCACCACAGAAACAAATAAGAGTGCATCTCAGTGAGTGACTGAAAGTACAGCCATGTAGTCATGATTCATGAAGCCAGATGGTATGATTTACAGAGATAAGGATACACATCGAACCATAAGATACCCACATTGTAGACCTCAAACTATTTAATTTCCGTGCGAAATTGCAGAGGCAAGAGAACAATTAGAAAGCTGATAAAACAAAATGCTGAAGCTGATAACCACAAACCCATCAGGTTAACCACAAAAAAATTCAAATCACACAGTATATCAGCAGGATTCGATTCCTATAGGATGGATAGATAAGCAGGCAATCGCTCAGGTGGTGACTCCTACATGAACAAACAACTCAACGGGAAATGTGGGGAAGGTGGACCTGGAAGGCCTTGGAGATGATGTCATCGTGGAGGCAGACGTGGTTCCGGCAGTTGCAGCAGCTGTAGACGCGCGGGCCAACCAGCTCCGCCATCGGCCGACGGCCCGCCCGACGCCGCCGCCCCGCACTGACCTCAACCCGAGCACCAGACCGGACCCGACCAATCCTACAAGATTGCAGAAGCGAAATTCAGACGGGGATCCAGCCCAGCAAGAACCCTTGGGGCCCGAATCGAAGAGGGAGTGGGGGGGCACTCACCGAGAGCGTCGGCGGGGGCGCGGAGACGAGACGGTGGGGGAGAGCGGCGGAGAGACAGGCAGGTGAAGACGGCGGCAGGAAGAAGAATGGGTTCACATGTGTGAGAACAGAGTATGGGGATTACGAAAGCCAAGAGGCCAAAGAATGATTCTCCTCACGAAGTAATTATGGTTACGGCGAATTATTTATTGGAGTGGTTTTCTGGGCCTAGAAAGGCCGGATGAAAAGCCCAAAGGCCGACGGCTCCAGAATTTTTTATTTTTTAATTTATTTTTTCATTTTAGAAAATATACAGTCATTTCAAAATTTAGCAAAACTAACATGGAGTCGGTCTGTTTTTAAAAAATCGTAATCTTTTTTATATGAACTCGGATGGAGACCAACTTTATACGAACCTTATATCTTTTGACGAGATTCACAACTTTGTAGTTCAAATTTTTTTCATTTGAAATCATCTTGGGGCTCAAACAATTGATGTATTGTCCGGATCTCGATACCGATAAACTTTATACGAACCTTATAGTGTCGTATGGACCTCCCTAGACCCACTACCTCGGTGGGTACCGGGACCAACTACTCGGTGGGCCCACGGGACTACCCGACTTGCGCCGCACGACACCCGATGGCGTGGAGCACGGGGACTACAGAGGAGAAGTACTCGGTTAGGAAGCCGTACATGCCCCGCACCGTATGGAGGACTCCTAGACGTACTCGACTAGTACTCTCTCCCCCGAACCGACTTGTAACCCCGCCTCCCGGACTATATAAGGCGAGGCACGGACCCCTCTCTCCATCATCTCATCTCACGGAGTAAGATTGCATCATCTTGTAATCGTAGCCAATCAATCCGAGCTACGCGGCATACGGGACGTAGGGTATTACGCACCTCGCGGCCCGAACTCGTCTAAATTGTGTGCCACGTGTCTCTTCTTTCGAGTTACCGATCTCGTCGAGGCCACATTCATCTACTTCGGGTACTCCCCTTAGTAGGTTGCCGGTCTAAAACACCGACACCGGCGCGCGGTAGGGGCTCTCGCCCGAGATCACATGGCGAACTCGACGGCTCCCGTCTACAACAAGCCAACCGTCGCCTTCAACCGCGGCGACACCTTCGTCTTCGGCGCTTGGGTCCGCACCACCGACGGCGCCGGATCTTTCTAACGCCGCCTCACCATGCCGCCCAACCCGGAGACCGGCCTTGTGACGCTTCCCCGAAGTAGTCACGGGCGAACTCGCCGCAAGTTCGGCGAAATTTCGCTTTTCGACCAACACGCCGACTTCGAGCTCGGATCCGCCTCCAACTCGAACTCGACGTCCCCGTGGGCTATCGTATGCGAGCCGGCTACTCAGCCATCGCATGTGGTTTCCCCACCCCGCGAGCGCTTCACGCGTGGCCCCCGCAACCTCAGCAGGGCCCGCACGGAGGCTCCCTCTACACGCCGGGCCGGCAAGGAGCCCGTACCCGAGTACAACTCGGACTCCGACACCGCCCCCGGCCACGCCTCGGACTCCAACCCCCTCTTCGGCTTCTACTCGGACTCCGCGTACGAGTTCGACTTCGGGTCGGACCCTGAGGATCCCGAGTCCGAGGACAACTCTACTGAGCAACCCTTATAAGGGCCGGCTCTCGGGCGGTTATAACGTCCACACCCGCCGGGGAGATTCGTCTGCGGCGCGGATCGCAAGCCCGCCGACCCGATAGCGGGGGACTCACGCTACATCGCCTACCTCGACTCGCTTCCCTTCCGGAGGGAACACCACTCACTCGGCCGAGGAGTACACTCCGACCGAGGTGGCGAGCTCCGACTCCGCCTTGGCAACCCCGACCGCCAAGTCTTCATGGCCGCCGGCGACACGCCAGACCCTCGGGGACGGCGGACGACCGATACCTTGAGGACATCTCCGCGGACGAGCCGTCCGCCGAAGCACCCACGGATGAGACCGACGCCAACAGGGACGCTCGACCGAGCGTAACGAGAAAGCGGAACGAACGACGTCGGCGTCTTCGAGACTCCCTCCCCATCCGCAACCTTGCGGAAGCACTCGACCAAGTTGAGAGCCGGTACACACCACCCCGCAGCAATGCCTCATGTCTATCACCACGATAGCATGTCGGGCCCAAGGGATGCGCGCGGGACAAGTCATCGCCAAGCTCGCGGAAGATGCTTACTTCATGCGAGTCGACAACGAGATCGCTCGGCCCGCCTCCCGCCGAGAACCGCGACAACGAAGCCACAAGTCGCGGCGCGAACCTCGGCCGTAACCGTACTCGGAGGGCGAGCCGCCGCCGGCCCCCAACCGTACTCGTGCAAACGCCGGCGGACCCTCTCAAGGCGGCAACAAGGTCGCGGCCGCCGGCGGCGAACGTGAGATCATCCCCCACCGCGACCCCGGCGGCGGAGGCGGCCGACGGCGGAAGCTCCAACCATGGGGCCAACATGAGGGCCGGTGGCGGAGGCGATCGAGGCGGCCGAGGCCACGCGGACGGCCACGCCTCGGAGCCTCATAGGGCGGCTTTGATGCCCGCCGAAGATTGAATAATTGCGGTGGAAGAAGTCCGCCACGAGAGGCGACAACGACGGCTTCCCCGCCTTCTCTCCTTGGCTTCGCA
Organism: Cenchrus americanus; assembly: GCA_947561735.1. Classification (NCBI taxonomy): domain Eukaryota; kingdom Viridiplantae; phylum Streptophyta; class Magnoliopsida; order Poales; family Poaceae; genus Cenchrus; species Cenchrus americanus. The sequence goes on along the minus strand of OX387242.1, from coordinate 35,405,015 downwards.
ACTTACTCCTCCCGACAAGTTCAAACCTCTCGGGAATCACCAAGTACGACGCGAAGCAAGACCCCATCCAAGGTGGCTCGGGTGCTACGCCCTCTCCATCGAGAACGCCGGCGGCAACAACAACACCAAGTGCCTCTACTTCCCCTTCGCCCGGACCAAGCCCCCGCTCACATGGCTCGAGTCACCGGACAAGCACTCGATCGACAAGTGGGACCACCGAAGGAGCGCTTCACCAAAGAACTTCCCGGACGCTATGGGCCACTCGGGTACTCACATGGACCTCGCTATGGTGAAGCAGGAACAAGGCGAGACCCTCCGCAAGTACATGCGGCGCTTCTTCGACAAGCGCGCCACTGTAGTCAACGTCACCGACAAGGAGGTCATCGACCTCTTCCAAGACGGTCTCTACCACCGTCGCACCTTCGAAGACTTCGGTCGACGCCGCCCCAGGTCCATCCCACATCTCAAGGTTATGATCACGTCCTGGGCCGACGAAGAAGACAAAGACAACGCCATGTACGATGCCATCCGTGGCAAAAGCAAACAGAACACGGGCGGTGGCAGCAGCAACAACGGGAACCAAGGTGGTCGCAACAACAACAACTACTCGGGTCCCAACCGCAAGCGCAAGCCAGACAACACTGTCGCGGCTATCCAGCGCCCTGCGAAGGAGAACTCGAAGAAGACCTCCGCGGCGGCTTCAAAGACTTGCCGAAAGAGAAGTGCCCGTGGCATCCGGACGGTAACTACACCACCGAGCGGTGCTACCAACTCGAGCGAGCGATCAAGGGTGCTCCCGAGCCACCGCACCCTCATGACAAGAAGGGCAAGAAGAAGAACGACGACGGCAATGGCGACTTCCAGAACCCGCCAAGACGGTCAACGTCCTCTTCGGTGGACTACCCGGCGGGCGGGAACAAAAGGCTACCCGTCTAGAAGTCATGAGCATTGAACCGGCGGTTCCGAGCCCCTCTCGGTGGTCGGAGGTACCCATTACCTTCTCCGCGCGGATCAATGGACTAGCTTCTCCGAACCGGGCGGTTCCCTCTCGTCCCGAAGCCGGTGGTCGCGGGCTCCGGGCTCGGCAAGGTCCTCATCGACGGTGGAAGCGGGCTCAACGTCCTTTTCACCAAGACCTTGAAGAAGATGAAGCTCGACATCACCCACATGCTCACCAAAAGCACCTCGCCCTTCTACGGCTATCTTTGGGGAATCTCGGGACAACTATCGTACCGAGTACATCAAGTTCGAAGTCGCGGACTTCGAGACGTCCTACCATGCCATCCTCGGCGGACGGCTATCGCCAAGTTCATGGCGGTACCCCACTACACCTACTTGGTACTCAAGATGCCAAGTCCAAGCGGGTGTACTCTCACCGCAAGGGGACTTGAAGATCTCGCACGACCGCGACACGGAAGGCCGTGGAGATTGCCTCCACAAATCAAGTACCCAATGCAATGATGGAGATATACACCGCGTCAAAGAAGCTTGCCCCAAGTGAACTCGACATCCCGGAGAAGTCGGACAAAGCTAACAAGCCTCGGCCCAGCGAGGAGGTTCCGGTCAAGACAATCGACCTCGGGACGAGCGACAACAAACAAGACCACCACCACCATCGGGGCGGGTCTCGACCCCAAATAGGAAGACGCGCTCATCAACTTCCTCCGGCTAACCGCGACATCTTCGCGTGGAAGGCGACGGACATGCCGGGGGTGCCCGGGGAGTTGATTGAGCATTCCCTTAACGTCGATCCTAAAGCTACCCCGAAGCGACAACACCTCCGCCGCTTCACCGACGACGGACGGGACGCCATCAAGAAGGAACTCGCCAAACTACTCGCGGTCGGCTTCATCAAAGAAGTCTTCCATCCTGAGTGGCTCGCCAACCCCGTCCTCGTCCGCAAGAAGAACTCGACCGAGTGGAGGATGTGCGTCGACTACACTGACCTCAACAAGCACTGCCCCAAGGACCCCTTTGGGTTGCCGCGGATTGACCAAGTCATCGACTCCACGGCGGGCCGCGACTCGCTCTGCTTCCTCGATCGCTACTCCGGTACCACCGGATCGCGATCAAGGAAGAAAACCAGGAGAAGACCGCGTTCGTCACCCCGTTGGGCGCGTGCGCTACACGACCATGTCCTTCGAGTTGAAGAACGCCGGCGCTACATACCAACGAGCTATCCATGCCTCGCTTCAAGAGGCAACTCAACAAGAACGTCGAAGCCTACGTGGATCACGTGGTCGTCAAGACCGAAACTCCAAGCACGCTCATCGATGACCTTGAAGAGACTTTCGCATCCCCGCGCGAGTACCGCCGGAAGCTCAACCCAAACAAGTGCGTCTTCGGTGTACCTTCGGGCAAACTACTCGGCTTCATCATCGCCCATCGCGGCATCGAAGCCAATCCCGAGAAGATCTCCGCCATCACCAACATGAAAGCTCCCAAGTGCATCAAAGACGTCCGTAAGCCGACCGGTGCATGGCGGCCTTGAATGATTTATCTAGAAGCTTGGAGAACGGGGGCTCCCCTTCTTCAAATTACCCAAGCACCAAGAGAAGTTTGTGTGGACCCCGAGAGGCGGACCAAGCCCTTGCCCGGCTCAAGGACTTCCTTTCGAAGCCACCCGGTCCTCACGGCCGCTTGCAAAGGCGAGCAGCTACTGCTCTACCTCGCTGCGACTACTCACGTGGTCAGTACTGCCATCATCGTCGAGCAGCAGGAAGACGGCCACGCCTATCCGGTCCAGCGCCCAGTCTACTTCGTCAGCGAGGTCTTGTCAGAATCCAAGGCACAATACCGGAACCGTACAGAAGCTTCGTACGCAAAGTGCTCATCACCTCGCGGAAGTTACGACACTACTTACGGGAGTACTTGATCTCCGTCGTCACCGACTACCCGCTCGGTGACATCCTACGGAACCAAGATGCTACCGGAAGAATCTCCAAGTGGGCGATCGAACTCGGCGCCCTCAACATCGACTTCAAGCCACGCACGCCCATCAAGTCGCGGGCACTAGTCGACTTCATGGCGGAGTGGCGGGAGAATCGCCTACCTACTCCAACCGAGCGCCCGAGCACCGGGTGATGTACTTCGACGGCTCACTCAACCTCGAGGGCGCGAGGTGCGGGAGTACTCTTGACCTCTCCAACGGGCGAACAACTCAAGTACGTCCTACGGAGAACTTCCGGAAGGTCTCAAACAACAAAGCCGAGTACGAAGCTCGCTACACGGGCTCCGCCTCGCGGCTTCACTAGGCATCAAGCGGATACTAGTCTACGGCGACTCCGCGGTGGTCATCAACCAAGTCAACAAGTCCGGGATCGCAACAAGGAGAACATGGACGCCTCCGCCTAGAAGTCCGCAAGCTCGAGAACAAGTTCTATGGTCTCGAGTTCCACCATGTCGTCCGCGACAACAACGTTGCGGCGGACGTCCCGTCGAAGCTTGGTTCTACTCGTGCTCAAGTACCGGCGGGTGTCTTCATCCACGAGCTTCATGCGCCATCCATCCCGCAGTCGGCGCCACCGCCATCGTCCCAAAGACATCCCCCGGCCGGCCGAGGAGGTCATGATGATCGACGTGGACCGGAGGCGCCCTTCATCGACTACCTCGGCGAGCGGGAGGTTCCCTCGGACAAGAACTTGGCCGAGCGGCTCATCCGCCACGCCAAGTCCTACGTCCTCGTCGGGGACAAGTTCTACGGTGCGGGGCGCATCTTCCGGAAAGTACTCATGAACTGCGTTCCCGGACAAGAGGGCAAGGACATCTTGGAGAAGATCCACAAAGGAATCGCGGCAACCACGCGTCCTCCCGCACGCCGGTCGGCAAGGCCTCCGACGAGCCTTCTATTGGCCCACGGCTGCGGGCGACGCCGAAGAACTCGTCGAAGGTGCCAAGGGTGTCAATACTTCGCCAAACAGCAACACGTCCCGGCCTACAAGCTAGTCACCATACCGCTAACCCGGCCTTTCGCCCGCCGGGGGCTCGACATGATCGGGCCACTTCGAACCGCGCCGGTGGATTCAACAGTACCGGTGGCCATCGACAAGTTCATCAAGTGGATCGAGGTCAAGCCGGTTACATGCCCCATGGCCGACGAGTACTCGACTTCCTGGATGAACTCGTACATCGCTACGGACTACCCCATCGCATCATCACAGACCTGGGCTCCAACTTCAACAATCACCAGTTCTGGGAGTACTGCGAGAACAGTGGGATCGACGTACGATATGTCTCGCTTGCCCATCCTCGGGCCAATGGACAAGTCGAGCGTGCTAATGGAATGGTGCTCGACGCCCTCAAAAAGCGGCTACACGACGCCGCCAACTCCAAAGGAGGCAAGTGTATCAAGGAACTACCCAATGCACTGCGGGGGCTACGTACTCAACCCTCCAAGCCAACGGGGCAATCTCCATACTTCCTTTTCTACAACTCCAAAGCAATCCTCCCCGATGATGTCATGTGGGATTCACCGGCGGTGGAGCACTACGACGAAGGCGTCTCCGAAGACGACAGACGAGTTGACATCGACGGACTCGAAGAAGCCCGCCGTGCCTTGCCCTCGTCCAATCGGCAAGGTACCCGGAGGGTATCCGACGCTACCATGATCGCAACGTCAAGGAACGCTCCTTCAACGTTGGCGATCTTGTCCTCCGTCGCGTCCGAACACGGACGGACTACACAAGCTCGGCCTCTCCCCGGGAAGGTCCCTTCACAGTCGCAAAGGTGACCGGACCGGGCTCCTACCGCCTCCAGACGCTTGAAGGCAAAGACGTCAACAACTCGTGGAACGTCGACCAACTCTGTCGGTTCTACGCCTAGTCTATACGACTACCCTGGGGGCTCAAGTCTACACGACTACATCAAGACCCCTTCGCTGTAAGCGGCCTCCGGTCCAGGCACCAGTCTCCGGACTACTCCCCTCCAGATCCAGCCCATGCGGCTACCTACGGATCATGGGCCGCCGTGACACCCTAAAATTCCATCACTAAAATCACTTAGCAACTTAAAATGTCTTAGGGATTTAGGGAGATTAAAATGCTAAATAAATTGAGCTCTAAAAATATTAAAGATAATATAATAAAGTTAGAAACAACAAGTGTATGTGCATCATCATTGGCTTGCATGGTTTTGTTGCTTGAGTGGTCTCTAAAAAGGCTATAAAATATTTGAGAAAGGTTTGCAAAAGTTTGTTTTGAATTTGGTTTGAAAATGGATTTGAAAATGAAGGTTGAAAAAGAAAAAAAAACAAAACCAAGACACCCTTACCCTTTCGGCCCGACGGCCCAACCCACCTTTCCCCGCCGGCCCACCGTTTTCCCCCTTTCCTTTTTCTTTTCAGCGGCGCCGACAGGTGGGCCCCACCTGTCAGCCCCTACTCCCCCTCCTTCCTTTCTTCTTCTCCCCTGCCCCGCCGGCCGCCGCCGCACGCCGCTGAATCCGCCCAGCTCCCGCCTCTTCCCCTTCCTTTCTTTCCTCCCCGAGCCTGCCAATTAAGTCAAGTAACTGCCCTTGATCAATTGGGGGCCGTTTCCCCCTTTCCTTACACCGAGCCGTGATGGCCGCCGGCCATCAATGGCAACCCGCCGCCGCCCGTCCCCTAGCCGCTTCGCTTCCCTCCCTCGGGCCCTTATAAGCTTGCTCACGCACTCCTTGGCCCCCCTTTCGCCTCTGCAACACACACGCGCCCGAGCCCGAGCCCACCTCTACGGCGCCGCCGCCCCGGTTTCCGCCGCCGCCGTCGTCTCGTCGCCGCCGGTGAAGGGCTAGGCCTTCTCGCCCGTTCTCGTTGATCACTAGGTTCGCAAGGGGCTTGACAAGCTCGTGTGCTGCGCAGTTCACGCCCTCGACGCCCGTGGCGCCCGCGCCCGTGCTCGCCGGAGCGCCGCCCGAGCCGCCGCCGTCACCAAGCCGTTCCGTTGCCGCCTCCTTTCCACCCTTCGGCCCGTCCTCATCGCTCGCGTGTGGTAAGCAACCACCCCCGCCCAAATTGCCTTCCTATCGCGCCCGGCCGCCTTCCTCACGGGCTCGCCGGAGCAGCCGCGCCGCCCCCTCACGGTGCGGCCGCGCGGGGTGAAGCCTAATCGCGCCCGTAGAGCCCACGATCATGTGCGCACGCTCCCCCACACCATTTTGCGCCAATCCATAGCCGCAGTAGTGGCCCGGAGCGCCGTAGAGGGCTTACGCCGGCGAGCCGCCGCCGCGCGCCGCCGCGCCGCCCTCGTTCCCGGCGACATCGCCGCCGCCCGCCGCATGCACTCATCCGAGCCGTTAGATCACGCGCAAACGGCCGAGATCGCGTACCCCTTCGGTTTAAGTGGCCGGGTCCACGGTGGACCCATGGACCGCGCCCACGGCCGGTCCACGGTGCACCCATGCGCCATCCGCCGTTGGATCTCGGATCCACGGTGTTGAGTGGCGGTTTTGTTTAAGAGTCCCCGGGATTTCAAATATTAGCAAGCCGGTCCTTCCACCTTTGAAAATAATTACGTTAGGTCCCGATTTTTGCAAACTAGCCCCCGTCTACCCCGTTTAATTCTCGTTTTAAGCCCTTTTCACTTCTTTTTGCACATAAACCCTCTCGATTTGATTTATAAAAATGTTTTAGCCCCTGAATTTATTCATAAACAACCCCGTAAACATAGTTTTCTTGCAAATAGGCCCCCGAAAACTCGTTTTAACCATATCTTTCTCATTTTAACTCCGTTTTTAGCGTTCTATATATCGAAATGATCGTCTCGACGAGTAGAATCTTTTAAACAGTAAATTTACCAGTTTTATTACTGTTTGGTGTACTGTTTTGTTTATTGATTGTTATCCATGTTTGACTCGTAGATATCGTGCTCGTTTCGTCCGAGCTCCCCGTCGGAAGTGATCGGGAAGAACCTGTCTTTGAAGAGGAATTCACCCAGCTTGTAGAGGAAGGCAAGTGGATTTCCCCCTCGCATAATCTTTTTGAACCTATGACACTGCATGCTAAACAATGTTTACTATTCCTGTTGATATGCATAAATCTGATGGGCAAACACCTAGCTAAGGACTTGACTAGATGCTTTATCACTTTACCTTGATCAACCCTGTTTAAACAAATGTTTGGGGTAGATAAATGCTTAGCTTGCTCAACATAAGTATGGTTATGCTTGTTTATGTTATACATCTCAGTTTTGTTTATGTATATGCTTGTGCTTTAAACAAGATAACTTGATATAATCGGAACATGGAGAACCACCCAAGATAACAAGACAACCACAAACCACATGGCTCGGCTTAGCCAATTAATTAGGAGAGTGGGGTAGCCGATAGCTCTTTTCCGAGAGGGGCACAGGGGGCCGGAGTTGAAGGGGTATAGCCCGGTCCTTTTGGGGTAGCGGCCTTGGCTAAGGTGTTGACCACTAGGGAGGGTTATGGTCCGCTCCGCCGTCAGAATCGTTGCGGGTCGTTGGTTTCTCTTCTCTACTTTGTAAAGGCTTCATAGTGGACCCCTAGCCACTCACCTTGGAAGTGTTTAAGGGTCTAGCTAACCCGGGCAAGATGGGGAACACGAACCGTGGGTAAAGTGTACAACCTCTCGCAGTGTAAAAGCGATCGATCGGCCGTGCTCACGGTCACGAGCGGCTTGGACCCTCACATGATTAATAAACTTGAAGATTAATGCAAATCATGGGTTGGAGGTTTGGTTTGAGGTTTCTTTTAAAGATTAAGGGGGTTGGTATACACTTACATCTAGTAACTAGGTGCTTGCTAATAAAACTTGACCAACTTATAAAATGCTTACCGCTGTGAACCATAGCCTATCCTTGATAGCCTTGCATTTTCCCCCACTTGCTGAGCTCCAACCATAAGTGTGCTCACCCTTGCTTACCGCCGTTCGGAGGAGAACGTCGGAGGTGAGGACGAGTATTGGAGCGACTTCGAGGAGTTCTAGGCATGCGGATCCCCCGAGTCATCATGCCCGTGGATGTCGCCGATGGAGATGCTCGTCGTCATTTAGTTATCGTCTTGTTCGGACCTTCGAGTCCACCCTTATGGATGTAATAAAGGATGTCATACTTGGTTTAAACTCTTGTACGTTTTGTTACGGCAATGGTATTACTCTCGTTTTGTCTAATCATGTGTGTGTAAATGATCCCGGCGCACATATGAGATGCATTCGGTTTTCCTTGTAAAATCGGGTGTGACAAAGTGGTACCGAGCCGTGATGACTGTAGGACGCAGCCTTAGTTAGAAATGGACGAAATTAAGGATTCATGTTCTAGAAAGCCTCATCATGCTTCAAATCATCTTATTTACGCACTAAAAATCTAATTTAATTTTTGTTTATCATTTTAAACTATCATTTTGATTTATTCTGCACTCTGAGATCAGTTTTGCTTTGACAGATGGCCAGGACTTACATGACCCCTCGCAAGAGCACTGGTGGGCGTTTTCCTACTGGACAGCTGGCCCCTCGCCATCGCCTTGAAGATGTTGAGGAGGAACAGGAGGAGTTCCAGCAGGAGGTTGAGGTTGAGGAAGACCCAGAGGAGGTCCAGCCAGAAGAAGAAGAAGAGGATCCTGAAGAAGTTGAGATGGAGGAGGAGGAGCCGAAGAGCCATTGGAACGACCCACCGTACGATGGCACAAGGTGCTTGAGGCGACGCAGACGGTGACATTGTGATTCCACCGGCGCTGCGGTCAATGAGGAAGCACCCCCGCACCCGCCGATCCTGTGCCGAAGGTGATCCGTAAGACTCCGGTGATGACAAGGTGTGGGTGAGGATGATGGTAACCATGCTGCCGGCAACCCGCAGAGGAAGATGAAGATCCCCGCTACCATGGAGCCGAATATCATAAGCACTCTGCGAAGCCGAGAATGGACGGTTCTCGCATTCTCTTGTGGGATGTTCTGAGGTATCTGGGGTATACCATAAGGCCTCTCTATGTGACCAAGCATTTCAGTGAGCCTGGAATGAGGGATTACTACACTTGCAAAGTTTACATCAGGAAGCCTCTGAATGATACTGAAGGATGGAGGTATCGCTCATCCCACCATAGCACAGCTCAGTTCTCTACGGATGACGCTACGGTGAATGATGCAGCAAGGAGGGCGCTCTGGTCGGTTTGTAATGCTAATCGAGTGCAGTTGTTCCAATCGGAGTACCATCATGTGCCTCGGCGTGCAAGTGGCACGGAAGTGACCGTGGTGCCAGCGGGGAGGCGATGACCGCATCGATGTCTTGGCAAGGGGGTGACTGCTGCTCCGAATGCGGATCCGGAAGGAGCAACTTTGGAGATAAACAAGTATCATGAAGAGCTGCGCAGTCGCTCGAGTGCAAAGATAGCGCGTCTTGAAGCACGGCTTGCAGCACGGCCGACCGCCTCGGGGAAGTCATGCCATATCGACTACAGCTTCCCCTCCGCGCAAGAGGCTTCGTTACAACACCGATGAAGCTACTACTCGTCTTGGCTAGGATCCTAGGATGCTCGCCCTTATCATTTACCTTTTCGATAGACCGTTCTCGCGTGAACGTATTTGCTTGTAATAATGAATGCTGTTTGCAAACATGCTTGAGTTGGATCTTTGCTTGATTGTAAATTGTATGGTGGAGTGATGGCCACTATGCAATCTGAAATTTTAAGTTAATCAAAGTTTGGTTTGGGTTTTATCGGTTGTCATTGCTTAATCTCTCATGCAAGTATGATTGGATCAAATATGTTTTCGCAGTTATATGACATGTCAGTAATGTTTTGTTTATAACAAGCTACAGAATTCCAAATGACATAAAACTAGTTGGGTTAGTTCACAAATTTAGAGGATGAATTTCTGTCAAAAATTCAATGGTATACTATACATATTCTGGGAGTTATGCACAAAGTAATGAACATGACAGAACCTGTAAATCTCTGCTGATATAGCTGTACTGTTTGAATTATATCTCGAGTTATACATATCCAAATGAGTTGATTCCAGTTGGGATGGTTTCATAATTTTATACACTATAATCTGGTAAAAATTCGTGGTCATTGGATATTTACACAGAAAGTTATGCATAATTCTTTGAGGTCAACAGAATCTGTCTTAACTGAAGTACATGCTGTCATTTTACTTTGAGTTATTCTCTTATGCAATGATTCAAGTACAATTATCCGAGATATGATTTTTCTAACGGTCAGATGGTAAACACCAGGTCCGGAGGAGGTCAAGACGTGCCACCTGTGATCCGGGCACATATTGCAAATCAACAAAACCCAAAGCACCACCTCCACCGATCAACCAAGCAATGGACCCGAACATGCAGCAATTCTCGGCAGCGCAGTATGCAACCGATTCAAAACCTTACCAACACAGTGCAGCAGATGCAAGCTCAACAGAACCAGCCACCACCACCGATGCCTCCACCACCCCCGCCACCAAGGGACAGGCACAAGGAGTTCATGAGCCACCATCCCCCTACATTTTCTCACTCACCGACCCACTAGATGCTGATGACTGGCTGAAAACTATCACTAAGAAGCTGGAAATCGTGCAGTGCACTGACAGGGAGATGGTTCTGTATGCTGCTGGTAGACTTGTGGGGCAGGCTGCGGATTGGTGGGATGCGTACTCTCAAGCTCATCCCAACAGGCAGAACATCACTTGGCAGGAATTCCGTGACAACTTCCGCACTTATCACATTCCTTCAGGGGTTCTCAAGCTCAAGCAGAGGGAGTTCTTGTCGCTGAGGCAAGGCAATATGTAGTGATCGAGTATCCGGACAAGTTCACTCACTTGTCACGCTATGCACCCGATGAAGTCAACACCGATCCAAAGAGGCAAGAAAGGTTCCCGGATGGCTTGATTAGTCCTCCGAACTATCTACGCGCAGTCACATCTTCCGGACTTTCGTACGCCGGTAAACAAAGCTATTGGACCGGAAAGCAAGAGGAAGGAGATGGGTGAACATAAACGCAAGTTTCGGTCTCGGGGGCGGTCTAGCAAGTAACACCCGTCCCCGTTACGAGTTCTCGGCAGAGCTTGACTCCATATCGTCCCGGTGGTCAAGCCGGGAGGTACCCACGAACATGCGGCTCCGGCGCTCGTTTCGGCCACGGCGCTTCAATCCTCGGACACCCGAGCTCCTACCCCTCACCGAGTCGTCCTAGCAACAACTGCGGGGCACCGTCGAAACACCAGCCCCGTTCGGCCCGGTGGATGCTTCAAGTGTGGAGAGCTGGGACATTATGCTAACAACTGTCCAAAGAGGGTGATGCAGACTCCGCAGAGGGACATTGGGAACGGGGACTGGGCAGCCATCTTCGCAGGCTCGTACTCCACAGACACCCAGCAAGAGAGGCCAGCAGAGTCATGTGCGTGGCCGAGTCAATCATGTATCAGTGGAGCAAGCTCAGAATGATGCCGGTGTGGTATTGGGTACGTTTTTTGTCAACTCTGTACCCGCTACCGTATTATTTGATTCAGGAGCATCACATTCATTCATAACCGATCAATTTGTGGCAAAATATAACTTACCTATGAGTACAATGAAGAACCCACCGATAGTTAGCACTCCTGGGGGAGAAATGAAAACTGGTCATATATGCCCACAAGTAAAGATTAATACCATGGGGGTAGACTTTCTTGCTAATCCGGTAGTTCTAAAATCATGGGGAATAGATGTCATACTTGGTATGGATTGGTTAAGGAGTTGTGATGGAGTTATTCAGGTGTCGGAAGAGGTCAAGATCGTTAACCGGTCCTCAAGGGGAAAGAGTAGAGTATGTGAGTGCACCCTCATCCGTTAAAGGAGTTATGAACTCGTTGAAGGCAAGGCCTTGGAGGATATAAGGGTAGTGAATGAATTCCCCGATGTGTTTCCGGAGGATTTGCCGTGTATGCCACCCGATCGTGACATTGAATTTAGTATTGAACTTATACCGGTAATCGCTCCCATATCTAAAAGACCATATAGAATGGATGTTAAAGATCTAGCCGAATTAAAGAAACAAATTGAAGAATTACTTAGTAAAGGGTTTATCCGTCCTAGTTCATCACCATGGGGAGCCCCCACACTCTTCGTTGATAAGAAGGATGGATCTAGGAGGTTGTGTATAGACTATCGATCACTTAACGAGGTTACTATCAAGAATAAATACCCTTTACCTCGGATTGAGGATTTGTTTGATCAAATGAGAGGAGCTAAGGCTTTCTCTAAGATAGATCTTAGATCAAAGTTATCATCGGCTGAAAATCCGTGTGGAGGATATACCAAAGACAACATTCACTTCTAGATATGGGTTATATGAGTTCACCGTGATGTCCTTTGGCTCGACCAATGCACCAAAGATACTTTATGTATTTGATGAACAAGGTATTCATGGAGTATGTGGATAAGTTTGTTGTGGTATTCATTGATGATATATTGGTATTCTCTCGGAGTGAAGAAGAACATGAAGAACATTTGAGGCTTGTGTTACGAAGTTACGGGAACATCACCGTATGCCAAGTTCAGCAAGTGTGCTTTCCGGTTGAAGGAGGTATCTTTTCTCGGACATATCATCACGGATGGAGGCATAGCGATCGATCCAAGCAAGGTTCGGGATGTATTGAACTCGGAGTCCGCCTAAGAATGTGCCGAGAGATCGAAGTTTCCTTGGTCTTGCGAGGATACTATCGGAGGTTCATTGAAGGGTTTTCTAAGATAGTGAAGCCACTTACCACTCTGCTCGAGAAAGGAAGAGAATTCAAGTGGGATGAGAAGTGTCAGGCTAGTTTTGAGGAGTTGAAGAAGAGGTCGACCACGGCAAGACTCGTGTTGATCATGCCGACATACACAAAGGGTTCGATGTGTACCGTGATGCCTCTCTGCAAGGTTTGGGATGTGTGTTAATGCAAGAAGGAAAGGTAGTAGCTTATGCTTCAAGACAGTTGAGGAAACATGAGCGAGAACTATCCTACTCATGATCTTGAGTTGGTTGCGATTGTTCACGCATTGAAGATCCGGAGACATTATATGATTGGGAATAAGTGTAAGATCTTTACCGACCATAAGAGTCCGAAATATATCTTTACTCGAAGGATCTGAATTTGAGGCAAAGAAGATGGTTAGAGTTGATCAAAGATTATGATTTGGATATCCAGTATCATCCAGGAAAAGCGAATGTTGTGGCAGATGCTTTGAGTCGGAAGGGACAGACTAATATGCTATTGGGACACCTGTTACCTCAGGAGCTATGTTGGGAGATGGCACAGCTTAACTTGGGAATGGTTGCTTCAAGTGAGACTCTGACGTTAGAGATCGAGTCGACCCTTGAGCAGGATATCAGGAAGGGACAGTTGACTGATGCCAAGATTGCAGAATACAGGAAACTGATTAAGTTAGGCAAAGTTCCGGAATTCAGAGAAGATGAGCAAGGAACAGTGTGGTTTAAGAACAGAAGATCTGTGTACCTGAGATCAAGGAATTGAGAGAAGTTATCTTGAAGGAAGCACATGATTCAGCTTACTCTATACACCCTGGTAGTACCAAGATGTATCAGGACTTGAAGCAGAGATACTGGTGGTATGGGATGAAGAAAGATGTGGCAGCTCATGTAGCTTTGTGTGATGTGTGCCAAAGAGTGAAGGCTGAGTATCAAAGACCAGCAGGATTGCTACAACCTCTGAAGGTACCCGAATGGAAATGGGAGGAAATCGGTATGGATTTCATAGTAGGATTACCTCGTACTCGTGACGGGTATGATTCTATTTGGGTTATTGTGGATAGACTAACCAAGGTAGCGCACTTCATTCCAGTGAAGACGACTTATACAGGAGTGAAGCTAGCTGAGTTGTATAATTCAAGGATAGTGTGTTTGCACGGGGTACCGAAGAAGATAGTGTCAGATCGAGGCACACAGTTCACCTCACGGTTTTGGCAGAAGTTGCATGAATCAATGGATACAAAGTTAAACTTCAGCTCAGCATACCATCCTCAGACAGATGGACAGACAGAGAGAACAAATCAGATACTCGAGGATATGTTGAGAGCTTGTGCATTAAAGAACAGTGGCAGTTGGGATAAGAGTTTGCCTTATGCAGAATTTGCTTATAACAACAGCTATCAGTCTAGCATCAAGATGGCACCTTTTGAAGCTCTGTATGGAAGAAAGTGTAGAACACCGTTGTTTTGGAATCAGACTGGTGAAAGGCAGTTCTTTGGGCCGGACAAAGATACGAGAAGCGGAAAAGCAAGTTGAAATCATAAGGGAGAATCTTAAGGCAGCACAGTCAAGACAGAAGAGTTATGCTGATCCTAGACGAAGAGAGGTGATCTTGGAAGTCGGTGATTATGCATACCTCAGAGTGTCACCTATTCGGGGGTTACGAAGGTTTAATGTCAGGGGAAAGTTATCACCTCGATTTATCGGACCTTTCAAGATTTTGGAACGGAAAGGAGAAGTAGCATACCAGTTAGAGTTGCCAGCACAGTTGTCAGGAGTTCATGACGTGTTTCATGTATCACAGTTAAAGAAGTGCACAAGTGAGGTTAGGATAGAACCGGTGCAGTTAGAGGATATTCAAATGGAGAATGACCTGACATACAAAGAATACCCTGTTAAGATCTTGGATGTGTCAGAAAGAGTTACCAGAAGTAAGATTATCAGAATGTGCAAAGTGCAGTGGAGTCATCACACCGAGGAAGAGGCAACTTGGGAAAGAGAGGATGAACTCAAGGAAGACTTCCCTCAGCTGTTCTCTAAGTCTTCTGAATCTCGGGACGAGATTCTCTTTAAGGGGGTAGGATTTGTGACACCCTAAAATTCCATCACTGAAATCACTTAGCAACTTAAAATGTCTTAGGGATTTAAGGAGATTAAAATGCTAAATAAATTGAGCTCTAAAAATATTAAAGATAATATAATAAAGTTAGAAACAACAAGTGTATGTGCATCATCATTTGGCTTGCATGGTTTTGTTGCTTGAGTGGTCTCTAAAAAGGCTATAAAATATTTGAGAAAGGTTTGCAAAAGTTTGTTTTGAATTTGGTTTGAAAATGGATTTGAAAATGAAGGTTGAAAAGAAAAGAAAAAAAAACAAAACCGGCACCCTTACCCTTTCGGCCCAGACGGCCCAACCCACCTTTCCCCGCCGGCCCACCGTTTTCCCCCTTTCCTTTTTCTTTTCAGCGGCGCCGACAGGTGGGCCCCACCTGTCAGCCCCTACTCCCCCTCCTTCCTTTCTTCTTCTCCCCTGCCCCGCCGGCCGCCGCCGCACGCCGCTGAATCCGCCCAGCTCCCGCCTCTTCCCCTTCCTTCTTTTCCTCCCCCGAGCCTCGCCAATTAAGTCAAGTAACTGCCCGTGATCAATTGGGGGCCGTTTCCCCCTTTCCTTACACCGAGCCGTGATGGCCGCCGGCCATCAATGGCAAGCCGCCGCCGCCCCGTCCCCTAGCCGCTTCGCTTCCCTCCCTCGGGCCCTTATAAGCTTGCTCACGCACTCCTTGGCTCCCCTTTCGCCTCTGCAACACACACGCGCCCGAGCCCGAGCCCAATTTCTACAGCGCCGCCGCCTCGGTTTCCGCCGCCGCCGTCGTCTCGTCGCCGCCGGTGAAGGGCTAGGCCTTCTGCCCGTTTCTGTTGATCATTAGGTTCGCAAGGGGCTTGACAAGCTCGTGTGCCTGCAGGTTCACGCCCTCGACGCCCGTGGCGCCCGCGCCCCGTGCTCGCCGGAGCGCCGCCCGAGCCGCCGCCGTCACCAAGCCGTTCCGTTGCCGCCTCCTTTCCACCCTTCGGCCCGTCCTCATCGCCGCGTGTGGTAAGCAACCACCCCCCGCCCAAATTGCCTTCCTATCGCGCCCGGCGCCTTCCTCACGGGCTCGCCGGAGCGGCCGCGCCGCCCCCTCACGGTGCCGGCCGCCGCCGGTGAAGCCTAATCGCGCCCGTAGAGCCCACGATCATGTGCGCACGCTCCCCCACACCATTTTGCGCCAATCCATAGCCGGAGTAGTGGCCGGAGCGCCGTAGAGGGCTTACGCCGGCGAGGCGCCGCCGCGCGCCGCCGCGCGCGCCCCGTTCCCGGCGACATCGCCGCCGCCCGCCGCATGCACTCATCCGAGCCGTTAGATCACGCGCAAACGGCCAGATCGCGTACCCCTTCGGTTTAAGTGGCGGGTCCACGGTGGACCCATGGACCGCGCCCACGGCGGGTCCACGGTGCACCCATGCGCCATCCGCCGTTGGATCTCGGATCCACGGTGTTGAGTGGCGGTTTTGTTTAAGAGTCCCCGGGATTTCAAATATTAGCAAGCCGGTCCTTCCACCTTTGAAAATAATTACGGTTAGGTCCCGATTTTTGCAAACTAGCCCCCGTCTACCCCGTTTAATTCTGTTTTAAGCCCTTTTCACTTCTTTTTGCACATAAACCCTCTGATTTGATTTATAAAAATGTTTTAGCCCCTGAATTTATTCATAAACAACCCCGTAAACATAGTTTTCTTGCAAATAGGCCCCCGAAAACTCGTTTTAACCATATCTTTCTCATTTTAACTCCGTTTTTAGCGTTCTATATATCGAAATGATCGTCTCGACGAGTAGAATCTTTTAAACAGTAAATTTACCAGTTTTATTACTGTTTGGTGTACTGTTTTGTTTATTGATTGTTATCCATGTTTGACTCGTAGATATCGTGCCTGTTTCGTCTGAGCTCCCTGTCGGAAGTGATCCGGAAGAACCTGTCTTTGAAGAGGAATTCACCCAGCTTGTAGAGGAAGGCAAGTGGATTTCCCCCTCTGCATAATCTTTTTGAACCTATGACACTGCATGCTAAACAATGTTTACTATTCCTGTTGATATGCATAAATCTGATGGGCAAACACCTAGCTAAGGACTTGACTAGATGCTTTATCACTTTACCTTGATCAACCCTGTTTAAACAAATGTTTGGGGTAGATAAATGCTTAGCTTGCTCAACATAAGTATGGTTATGCTTGTTTATGTTATACATCTCAGCTTTGTTTATGTATATGCTTGTGCTTTAAACAAGATAACTTGATATAATCGGAACATGGAGAACCACCCAAGATAACGGTACAACCACAGTCCACATGGCTCGGCTTAGCCAATTAATTAGGAGAGTGGGGTAGCCGATAGCTCTTTTCCGAGAGGGGCACGGGGGGCCGGAGTTGAAGGGGTATAGCCCGGTCCTTTTGGGGTAGCAGCCTTGGCTAAGGTGTTGACCACTAGGGAGGGTTATGGTCCGCTCCGCCGTAGAATCGTTGCGGGCCGTTGGTTTCTCTTCTCTACTTTGTAAAGGCTTCATAGTGGACCCCTAGCCACTCACCTTGGAAGTGTTTAAGGGTCTAGCTAACCCGGGCAAGATGGGGAACACGAACCGTGGGTAAAGTGTACAACCTCCGCAGAGTGTAAAGCGATCGATCGGCCGTGCTCACGGTCACGAGCGGCTTGGACCCTCACATGATTAATAAAGTTGAAGATTAATGCAAATCATGGGTTGGAGGTTTGGTTTGAGGTTTCTTTTAAAGGTTAAGGGGGTTGGTATACACTTACATCTAGTAACTAGGTGCTTGCTAATAAAACTTGACCAACTTATAAAATGCTTACCGCTCGTGAACCATAGCCTATCCTTGATAGCCTTGCATTTTCCCCCACTTGCCGAGCTCCAACCATAAGTGTGCTCACCCTTGCTTACCGCCGTTCGAGAGGAGAACGTCGGAGGTGAGGACGAGTATTGGAGCGACTTCGAGGAGTTCTAGGCATGCGGATCCCCCGGTCATCATGCCCGTGGATGTCGCCGATGGAGATGCTCGTCGTCATTTAGTTATCGTCTTGTTCGGACCTTCAAGTCCACCCTTATGGATGTATTAAAGGATGTCATACTCGGTTTAAACTCTTGTACGTTTTGTTACAAAGCAATGGTATTACTCTCGTTTTGTCTAATCATGTGTGTGTAAATGATCCCGGCGCACATATGAGATGCATTCGGTTTTCCTTGTAAAACCGGGTGTGACAGCTGTGACGAGCGACAAAGGACTCTAGCAGCGGTCTACTGAGAGACCATGTACGCCTACACGGCTACTAACGGATCTACTGCTGTAAGCGGCTACACGCCCTAGCACTACTTAGCCGTAGGCGGCCTCCGGGTCCTGGCGACTACTCTGTAACAACGGCCCTGGCCATCCAGGTGTACTTCTTCAGTAATAAAGTTTGATTATCCATCAACTACTTTACTGTCTTCCTCCCTCAACGGGACTACTGGCGAGTACGACTACTCGCGACGACTCCACGATGGGACTCCGCACTCACAGATCGCGATAACGAGTACTCATTCATGGAAGTTTTCTTCATTCATACTTAAACAATTTCATTACAATTGTTTATGTACAACTACTGCTACGAGCTAACATTACAGGACTACTGGAGGTTGAGCTTCTTGGCGACCTGTTCAGCAATGGGCGCCATCTGCTCCAGCAGCTCCGCGTATTGCTCATCGGTGCAGTTGGCGGCTAGCCCGCCGGCGACTACGTCCACAGGAGCCTTCGGGAAGTACGACTTCATGAAGGCAAGAACTTGGTTGGGGATCAACTTGGCCAAGTGCTTCACGTAGATCGCCAAGCGGCTGGGGGCTTCCTTCAGCCGGTCCACCAGTGGAGCTATCTTCGGACTGCCAGGGTGGGGCACCAGCACCCTCGCGATGGAGAGCATGGCTTCCTCGAGTTCCTTGAGCTGAGCCCGCGGCTTCTCGCAATCCTCGTTCGGCCTTTCGCAAGGATTTGTAGCGATTGACGAGGTCACGATCCGATGCAATACGGAGCTCCATGTGCTTGTCGCACTCATAAGCAAGGTCCTTATAATCATACTCCGGTACACGGCGGGCCTCCCTGCTCTCGGTAGAAGAGGTCCTTCAAGTCGGTCTCTCGAAGCCTTCACCGATCGACACGGGTCTCAAGCTCGCAATCAACAAGGCAAAGTGGGTCGGACTACCTCAAGCTACCATCAACAAGTACCCGACAAGGCGATCACGTACCTTTATTTTTGTTGCGGAGAGACTTGTTCTTCCGCACCGATCGTCACTCTTCGCCCGCATATCTTGGATGTCATTGTGATACTTGGCGAAGGCGGTGTCCGGCTTCGACCGCATATGGCGGCGGCGTGCTTCGGGACTTCACGAGTTGCTCCTCTAAGATTTCGGCCGGAGCACCGCGTCGCCATATCCATGAAGCATCTCGGACTTACGGCGGGACCTCTCCGCGACGTCCCGCAACGGACAATACATGTCAAATGGGTACTCAACACTAAAGGATTGACTACTCAAGGGTGTCGACTAGTCACCTTCATCCATTGCTCGGCCCGGCGCACCGCCTCCGGTGCCGAGCCACCGTCGCCGGTCGACAAGATCATCCACTAACAACTCGAGCCCGCCACGACTACTCGTCGCGGCTCGGACATTGGCGCCGAGCGGATTGGCTCTGCGTCCCGGATCTCTCGGCGAGCGGACGACCACCTCCCGAGCGGGTTCGGCGGCGCGTCATCGCCCTCCCCTCCGGTCATCGCGGTGGCTTCTCCGACGGTCACCTCCATCGGCTCGGGGGCTCCCCCGGCGGCCTCCCCGAGTCTCGGTGCCACATCTTCAACGGGCACCGCCGACGGGATATCGCTTCCCTCGGCTTCATCACCTGTCGACAAAAAGGACAAGTGAATCAGTCTTACCTGGCGGCTACGACTACTCTTCGGGGTACTCGCACCTGAGCAGAGTACTCACCTTCAACGACGCTGGCCTCAGGCAACGTAGCCTCAGCGGCCGGCGCCTCGGGCTCTGCCTGAGGGACGGGAGCGGACTCCTCAGCGGGCGGTGCGACTTCCTCTTCCGCCACCTCTGCAGCGGGTTCATCCCCCTCCCAGGACAAGTCCGTCGATTTCCTGCAGTGTACAAGCTGGTTGTCAACCTAGTACGACTACCACATCTAATGTACTACTCGGGAAGGATCAACACTTACAAGCTCGATCGGACCCACGCGTCACGGTCGGGGCGCCGAGGATGCGGCGATGTCGACCGGTCCCCGCCTCGGCAGGCACCTCCTCCTCGCGCCTCTGTAGCCGCCGCCTCTTCAATGGCGGCGGCGGCCGGTTCGTGCTCCCCCGAGCAATAGGGGGCGGCGCCGAAGGATCAGATGGCGACTAGAGGGGGGGGAGTGAATAGGAGCCGGTAAAAATTCTTCCACAAGAATCCGGCCTATACCCTAGACAAACCCCGGTCACACACAAGCGATGGATCGAATCACGCACCAATCGCCAAGACCACGAGGTTATGGATCAACCTCTAGCCTTAGGAACGATTCCTAGAAGCACACGCGGAAGCACTAGAAAGGGAGGGAGGAATCGAACCAAGAAGAAAAGCACACGGGCTGCGGCGGACCGTCCCGGCCGGAGAGGGGCGGACCGTCCGTGCGGGCCTCGCGGACCGTCCGACCCGAAGCCGCGGACCGTCCGCGCGAGCCCCGCGGCCCCGTCCGGCCCTACGCCGCGGACCGTCCGTTAAAGCACACGGAACCTCCGTAAGCGACCCGAGAAGAACGGACCGTCCGCCAAGGCCGGGCGGACCGTCCGCGCCACCCACGGACCGTCCGCTACTCGAGCTCGGACCGTCCGCAAACTGGCTGCAACCAAAACCAAAAGCCAAACCGGATCGAAAGCAAGGACGCGCAAGAACACGACGAACACGCGACGAACGAGACCCACGCGGACCGTCCGCCGACCCCGGGCGGACCGTCCGCCCCTTGCGAACAGAACAGGAAAAAGCCCGACCTCGAAGGTCAACTCCCCCAAATCATCATCGGATTTCCCAAACGGTTGAAGCTGTGAGGACAAGGGTTTGGGGACTTGAAAAGCGTCACACAAGGATGCTATAGCCCAAAAATCTTGCCTCCTAACTCCCTAAATCACCGGGAATCGCGAATCCTTCGAGCACCACCAAAAACTAGAGCACCGAACGAAAAACTTCGAATCCAAGTGGTTTCCCGGCGTTTGAGGGCACAAGATCAATCACAAAAATGCATGAGACATCTATCCATGTATCCCTCAAAGAACTCCGGGGAGAAACCCACCCAAATCCGCGAAATCGAACCGGGAACAAAAGCACGAAAACAAGCACAAAAAGGCCACGAAAACACAACCCCAAATCTTCTATACAAACCAGGAAAGATTCACAAGGTCTAGCATGCCGCCCTAGCATCCATCCCTCTCAACAAATCTCTCATGAAACTCTCATGCTAGCCTAGAGAAAATGGAAGAAAAATAGCTACGAAAAATGAGAAAGAGGAGGGAGGAAATGAAACCCAAAGTCGCGGAGCCAGAGATCCATCCACACACACTCATGGCTTATATATCAGGTCCCGCCGGAGTGGTAAATGACTCGACTACCCCTAACTTAACTACTGGCGATACAACCCACGTAGGGGCATTTAGCTAATGTTTGTAGGTCTTGCCATCGGACGGCCACGCCTTTGCCGCACCCCTCGTCCTCCCGACGCAAGCCATTCGATCCCGCCGCGTGTCCTCCGCTTCGAAGCTTCCCGACACGCCCGGATCCCGTCTCCGTCGTGTTGGGCCCTCGGACTTGGTTTTGAGGCCCAAACCAAGAAACCGTCCGCCGATGGTTTTTTGGGCAAACCACCAAACCCCGCGTGCTCGGTCCGGCCTCCCGCCAAACCACTTGACTCGACCGCCACCGTGCACCGGCTCGATTGTCCATGACTTCGTCTTGCTCGTGTCGCCACCATGTGGCCCGCACCCAGTCCCGCTGTCCACCGGGTCCCTCGAACCGAGCCTACTTGTCTCTCCATCTCCCGGAGGCCCCTCAAGGCTGAAGACCTTTCGCGCCCGTTCTTCACCTCGCAACAACACGAACTAGGCCGCGACCTACACTCGCACACTAAGCCAAGAGTCGGTCCAACACCCGTTGTCAATCACTCATCACCGAGGAGCGGTCATCCATCGACCACCGGGACGCTCCCGGTCCTCAATCTCCCCCTTGATGAGTGCATTGACAACACACAACGCGAAATGAAATTCGAGAGAAAAAGAGAAAAGAAGAAGAAAGAAAAACAAAGAAGCTCAACTCATGACCAAAACCAAGGAAAGGCAAAGAAAGGTCACAAGCCAAGCAAAGCACAAAAACCACACCGAAAACAGCAAGAAAGCTCCCCCTGAGCAAATGCAAGCTCCCCCTGAACAAGTGGATGCAAACTTCCAAATTTCAGCTCACCTCTTCTGAATTTTCATTAAGCTCACCTCTTCTCCCCCTTGTTGACAATGTATGAATCAAGGTGAAAATGCGAAATGCAAAGCAAAGCATATAAACATCTACATGAGCTTCTCAAATAGGCCAAATCTAGTGTCAAAGGCTAAAAATGAGACAAAGAGCACACATATGAATCATAGCATAGTCAAAGCATTGCCACAAGTAATATATGAAAATACAAGCATGTGACAAAGCAAAATTTCAGATTTAAGCAAGTTTTACCAAAAGAAGGCTCGCTTCACATGTAAAAGCCTATCCATGTCACACTTGAGCCACAAACATGCATACCATTCAAAGATCATACAAGGATATCGAATTCTCGGCAAAAGATCATGGCAAACACCCATAAGGCAAAGCATGTAATGTCAAAGCTCATGAGCCATGTGTCCACTTCGGGGAGACTTCTCCACCGGTGAACATCATGCAACATGTTTTGCACCCATATGTGAAAGATAAAACATTTTAAGCATAGACATGATGGATGGAGCATTTTTCAAGCATTCACACTTCTTTTCAAGATTAATTCATTTTATGGTACATGAAGTGCCTTTGCGGCAAAAAGAAGCTTATGCTCCCCCATGAATGCAACATAGGCTAAACATTCACAATGATATTCGGCATTTGGCCCAAATGCAAGAACAAGGCATCCAAGCACAATCTAAGCATGAAAAGCACATTTAGACCAAACTGTGACATGGATACACAACTACACACGAGTGGAGCATATTTAATCAAAAATTAGTCAGGTTTAGCATTTATTTCAAAAAGGGCTATCTCACCACACATATATCTCAAATATTCCAAGAGCATAGCCTCACATCACCATTTCTCCATACATATGACCAATATCTCACAAATAGCCAAAGAAACTCAAATATGGCATATGAAAGAAGCTCATCATCCTAAAATGCAATATGATACAAATGCAACATGATATATGACAAGATGGCTATCCTACCATGGTTTATACATCAAGCGAAGCATGTATATACATCAAAGTAAACATGGCATGATACATATGGTACACAAAGGAAATCCCCCAAGAATCAACTAGAAAGGGCAACAAACCCCAAGTTCCCCGCAAGCGCACAAATGTAGCTTGGTCGAGAGGCTTTGTGAAAATGTCGGCTAGCGATCTTGAGTAGGGACATGGCTCAACACAATGGTTCCTTTGTCCACATTGTCCCTCAAGAAATGATACCTCACTTCTATATGTTTGGTTCTCGGGAGTGAAGCACCGGGTTTTTGGCTACGCTTATGGCACTCGGTGCTATCACAAAGAAGTGGGATGCGGGTGCACTCCTCACCAAAGTCTCTCAAAGTGTCCGAAATCCACAACAACCGGGAGCAACAACTCGCGGTAGCAACATACTCTGCCTCCGTGGTAGACCGAGCTACACTAGGCGCTTGCGGGAAGACCATGAGACCAACGAAGACCCAAGAAAGCGGCAAGTACCGAAGTAGACTTCCTCTCGACTCGACATCCGGACAAAATCCGCATCGGAAAAACCATGAAGAGAAGGAGTCGAGGAGGAAGAATACCAAAGGCCAAGACCGGGGGCGGATCGTAGGTACCCGAAAATCCTCTTGACGGCCGTCGATGTGATGTCCTCGGCGAAGCCCGAAAACGAGCGCACGGACACACGCCGGGCGTATGTCCGGCCTCGTCGCCGTCAAGTAGAGGAGGGAGCCGATCATGCTCCTGTACTCCCGCCGGTCCACCGGTTCTCCGTCCTCGTCCGCATCCAAAGTGGTCGTACTCCCCATGGGAGTCGACATCGGCTTCAAATCTTGCATCCGGAACTTCCTCAAGCATGTCTTTTGTGTACTTGGTCCGGTGCACAAATGTACCGTCCTTCACTTGCTTGATCGCGGCCCCGAGAAAATACCGCAACCCGCCCATCATACTCATCTCGAACTCCCTGCTCATCTCATCCGCAAACTTGGCAACAAGGTTATGTGACGAGCCACCAAAGACAATATCATCCACGTATATCTGAACAATCAACAAGTCATTTCCATGCTTGAGGAGAAACAAGGTTCTATCCACGGTACCCATCACAAACCCTCTGCTCAAAAGAAAACCTCTCAATCTCCCATACCAAGCACGGGGCGCCTGTTTCAACCCATACAGAGCCCTTTTCAACCTGTACACCCTGTGTGGATACAACTCGCTCTCAAACCCGGTGGGTCGCTTCACGTACACCTCCTCATCTATGACCCCATTCAGAAAAGCACTCTTCACGTCCATCTGAAACAACTTGAACCCTTTAGCCACGACAAAGGCTAGAAGGATCCGAATTGCCTCAAGACGGGCCACAAGAGCAATGGTCTCCTCATAGTTGATCCCCTCCTTCTGACTAAACCCCTGAGCAACAAGTCTGGACTTGTTCCTCACAGCCATCCCATTCTCTCCCTCTTTGTTCTTCCAAACCCACTTGGTTCCTATGGGATGGCAATTTGGAGGTGGTTCAACTAACTCCCACACCTGGTTCCTCTCAAAGTTTTCCAACTCCTCATGCATAGAATTGACCCAGTTTGCATCAGATAAAGCATGTCCAATGTCCTTGGGCTCAAAAGTGGCAACAAAAGCAGCATGAGCAAAATGAGAGGAATTCCAGGACCTCAACCGTGTAGTGCGTTCGCCGATGTTCCCAATGATCTTCGACAGGGGATGCACTTCTTGAATCCGCCGGGGAGCCTCACGCCTCGAGACTACCCCCCCCCTCAACTTCAGCTTCTCTCGCCTGGTCCTCTTGTTGCACCGTCGTTGTCCATGAAGTAGACGGTCCATGCTCCAAAGTGGTCGTAGGGGAAGTAGTGGGTACATGCTCAGCTTCAGGCGCATGGTTCTCCCCATCATCATCTCCAGCTTCATCTTTCTCCTCTTCAAAGAGGTCCTCGGCCATCTCTTCATCACCTGCACATTCAAAGCCAAGAGAGGTACATGGCATTGTCTCGTCGAAGGTCACCTCGCAAGTCTCCATGATTTTGTTAGTCTCAAGGTTAAGCACCCTATAGGCTCTAGAGTGGTTAGCATATCCAAAGAAAATACCATCACTAGACCTAGCCTCAAACTTGTCGAGTTTTCCCTTCTTAAGAATAAAGCACTTGCGGCCGAAAACTCGGAAGTGACTCACCTTGGGTGCCCGACCATGCATAAGCTCATAACGAGTCTTCTTTTTGAAAGCTCGCAATAAAATCGTTGGAAACATGACAAGCTGTATTGACCGCCTCGGCCCAATACCTCCTAGGAGTCCCGTGCTCATCGAGCATCGTCTTAGCCATCTCACAAAGAGTCCGATTTTTGCTTTCCACAACTCCATTTTGAGGGGGCACATAAGGGGTCGAATACCGATGCTCAAGACCTAGATCACGACAAAAGGAATCAAAACGAGAGATCTTGAACTCGAGCCATTATCATCGCGGATAGCTCGAATAGCATTCCCATGCCTCTCGTTTTTCAACCTCACGATCGGATCTCGAACAAAACCAAATGTCTCACTCTTATCCTCCAAGAAGAACACCCGGGCATAGCGAGAGTAATCGTCCACCACAACAAGGACATACCACTTCCCACCCACCGAGCGAACTCGAGCCGGCCCAACAAGGTCCATATGCAACGGCTACGTCGGACGCCGGTCATGACATCGGTCGGGGGTGGATGGGGAGTGGCTACCATCTTACCATGCCTACAAGGAGCACAAACCAAATCCTTCTCAAGCTTCAACCTCGGCAATCCTCGGACAAGATCAAGACCACTCAAGCGGGAAACCAAATCAAAGCTCAAGTGTCCCAACCGCCTATGCCATTTCCACAAATCGGGAAGAAGGACCGGCCATCAAACGGCGAGCGGGACCCAAAAACGAGAGAAATCGCCCCGAAAAATCGACCCTCGGGGATGATCATACAAACAAGATCACCTCGAGAATCAAGCAAACGAGACTCGCCAGACTTGAAACGCACCTCAAAACCTTCATCAAGCAACTGAGAAACCGAAAGCAAATTGAAACCCAAAGACTTCACAAGAGCCACTCTCTTCAACGTTACCTTGTCACTCACATGCACAACACCCTCCGACAGCACCCTTCCTCGTCCATTGTCCCCAAATGTTATGTCTTGCTTTTCCTTCACTGGGGTGAGGCTGGAGAACCACTTCTTATCTCCGGTCATGTGTCGAGAACATCCGGAGTCGATCAACCAAATGTTCTCCAAGCCTCCCGCCTGTAGTCAGAAACAAGAACGAGAGTGAGCTCGCGACTCGACACTGGGGTTAGCACAAAGAAAGTTAAACCAGTGTCGAGCCATCTGCTCAAAAGAGGTGTTAGCAAACATCATTCCCTTGCCACCAAACTTCCCATGTCCCATGGGAGGAGTACGAGCACCACGAGGGGGAAAACGTGGTCCGTTGTTCCTCTGGAACCCAAAGCTGCGATCATCCCCCCTAACCCCGTATTGTGGACGAGTAGGAGGACGTCCAGCAAAACCACCACGAGCCCGACCAAACCTCTCACCAGCACGCACACCATCCTCTCTCCTGACAAACCTCTCACCACCACCTCTCTGTGGGAACCTGCCAACACTCCTCACACTTCCCACACCCCGTGGAAGTGGCACTCTAGGCTCAGGAATACCATGAGGCCGGCGATACCGTCTCCCGGTTCGCTTGCTCCCTAGCAAGCCTCTCATCCCTCTTCCTCTTGTAGCAAAACTCGCAAGATGCCTCTCCTTGCCACAATACTCACACCGAAGGGGATGGGTTTTGGTTTTGGCTCGGCTTCTCTCTAGGCTTCTCACCCTTCTCACCCACAAACTTCACCTGGTTTCGGAAATCATTTGTCTTAGGTGGGAATTTGGGTGGATCTTGGGTTGTGTCAAGCTTGTTGCAAAGGTGGTTAGGCTTTGGTGTGAAAGAGTTCTTGGGTGCTTTTGGAAGTGGGACTTGGATCTCTCCGATCACCTCAAACTCGGGGTTAGACTCAACACACTTCTCATACACACTCTCCCCACTTTGTTCTCTCCCACTTTCTCACCCAACTTCTCAAAACCCAAACCACGACCATCGGCTCTCTTGAACTCCTCAATCATGATTTCCAATTGAGGTTCCCGCCCGGACAACCAACCCAACACCTTCCTCAAATAGTCATTCTCCTCATAGATGACATCCAAACGGGAAGTAAGTTCAAGATTGCGCAAAGTGACTTCATCACGGCTAGTGCATGCATTGACGGCGGGAGATTTCAAAGATGCTTCCAAAGAACTAATGGTAGAACAAGCATCGACAAGCTTAGCATGCATAGTAGGACATGATTTGCAAGCACCAAGCAAAGTGGGTCTAGCCTTAAGCTCATCATATTCGGTCCTAAGAGCATCTAGTTGAGCCAAAGTAGAAGCATTCTTCTCATTAAGCGAGTTTGATCTCATTCAACCAAGCATCACATTCAACACATTCAACATCATCGGCAAGAGTAGGAGCAAGTTTCAAAGAGTCATTCTCAAGTTTCAATTCAAGCAATTTTGACTCTAACTCTCCTACTTTCTCGCTAGCATTCTCAAGCCGAGCCCTAAGATCTTTCCTCATCTTTTTGGCATCTCTCGGCACACTATCACGGTTGTCAAGCAAACCATTCAACCTAGCAATCTCGGCAAGCAAAGAGTCGGGGTCACGGTTTACCTCATCCTCCGAGTCGGAGTCGCTGTCTTCCTTCTCACTCTTCTTCTTGCTTGAGCTATGGGCCATGCCACAAAAGCCCTCAAGCGCCACACGGCTCGGCTCGGCGAGGTTCCGCTTGCACTCTTCTTGTCCTTGTGCCTCCCGGCGTCTTCACCTTCGGCCGCTTGAGCTTGCTTGCTCCTCGCTTGAGCTTGAGTCGACGTCGCTCGCACCGGCCACCATCGCTCTTGCCTTGTTCTTCTTGTAGGTGCTCTTGCTCAGTCGCCGCTTGTCCTTGTCCTTGCTCTTGGACTTGTTGAAGTGCTTGCCCTTGGAGGAGTACTTGTCTTCACGCCTCGGGTGCGCCTTGTACTCGTTCACCTTGTACTTGTTCTCCTCCGCTTCCGGGCACTCGGCGATGAAGTGGCCACGCTTGCCACACTTGTAGCACGTCCACGAGCTCCGCCTTGCGTTCCTCCGACTCTCGTGTAGTCGTTCAAACCTTCTTGAGAGCAAGGCCAGCTCCTCCTCGCCCAGCACATCAAACTCCTCATCCGGAATGGACATGAGAGAAGACAAGGAAAAGCGTCGACGGGAAGGGTTAGATTTGCCCTTTGATCCGCCCACAAGAGCAAGACTATGGTCGGTCGAGCCCTCATGCTTGGATTGCAACTTCCTGTCAACCTCGGCCGACTTGAGCTTAGAAAAGAGGTCATCCAACTCAATAGTCAAGTAATGCCCGAGACTCCTTGATGGCCTCAACCTTAGCACCCCAAACATTTAGGTCCAAGACATGCAAGAGCTTCAAAGCTTTGATCATGCTCGGTGTACGGAAAATCCTCAACATTAGCTTTCATGTTGTTCACGATGGCGGTGAACCTGCGAAACATCGCATCAATGTCCTCACCGGGAAGTGGAGTGAAATTCTCATATTGCATCCGGTAAGAGACAAAGAGGCGAGCCTTCACATGGTTATCACCACCGTGAGCAACCAACAACTTTTCCCAAATTTGCCAAGCAAGATTCAAATGGCGAACACGCTCAAACTCTGGATCACACAAGCTCGGACCAAGTGATCAACGGCTTTTGCATTATGTTGACGGTGTATTTTGGTGCACCTAGCATGTTCATTACACTTTGGTTTGGATTTGATTATTGAACTAACCCGCCACTAGGCACACTAATCATATAACAAGTTCATCTTTGTGCATGCATTTGGAAGTGTTGTGTTTATGTAGGAAATCATGGACATAAAGGACGGATTCGCAATAAGTTCAAAGGAGCATTCATGGAGTCTTGTTCGTGTTCATGAGCTCGCTGAAATTACTTCCAATGGTGGTGAGGACCGAAGTGCTACAAGGAACACCCGGGGATTGAAGCGTAAAAGATCAAACTTCATGCAAAGAGAGCCTCCATCTTGATCGCGAGGATAACGGCGTCAAAATCATCCAAGTGGAAGGGGCAAAGTAGATAAGTGCACGAGGACCCACGGAGCAAAAAGGGCGACCGAACCGGCCGAAGCGGGCCCGGGCCTGGGCCGGCGGCCCGGTCGGATCGGCCCGGCCCACTTCGGCACCGGTTCGGTCCCGTCTTCCTTGCCCTCGAAGGATCTTCGACCCTAAAACCCACGACGCGCCGCCAACACGAGGGAGAGGAGTTATTCGCACCGAGAAGGCCATCCACAAGCTAGAGAGAGAGGAGGAGGATCTCCGGCGGGAGATCAACCACCTCGAAGGAAGCACCCTCTCGTGGAGAAGAAGGAAGACACGGCGGAAGGGAAACCATGATCAACGGTGCCATGATCGGCACCTTGATGGGGTAATCTTCTCATTCATCCATGGGTTGTAATCGATCGTGAGATGTAATCGCACTTTGTCGGATTATCTATCTATCATCTTGTGTTGAATATACTTTAATGCTTAAGGCTTGCAACCATGTCGTAAAGGGAGGAAGGCCTCAATGCTTCCTTGGATCCATTCAATACGCCGTGGCCATCAAAGGTTTAGTCATGATTACCTTCGCGTAGTGACGGTACGAGAGGAGGGAAAGGGCAAAACCGTGGTCACAACCCCGATAGATTAGATTGGTTTTTCATGTCTTTAAGCGATTGCATGCTCTAGTATCGTAGACCCGTGGGCGAGTGTCTTCTACCTTGATCGTTTATCATTCTCTCTAGTGTAGTTTAGTGTTTTCTAGTATAATAGTAGTTAGGGTTTTAGTAGCTAGTGTGTCGTTGTTAATCGAACGCTTGTAATCCCCTTGCTCCGCGGATTGACAAGAACCTTGGGAATCCCGTGGTGAAAAAGGTGTGGGGTCCGTACGCTTGCGGATCGTAGAGGGATACATCTTTTATCCGTCAACAAGCCCCTTTTTCTGGCGCCGTTGCCGGGGAGCAAGTTAGTTTACATCGTTTGATTTGCATCTAACTTAGTTTTATATTTTAGTTTATCTTTTATTTGCTATATCTAACATATATTATCCAGAAAAACACTTGTTTCTTTTTTGTTTTTGTTTTTATCTTATTGTCTAGATGGAGTTCGTTAATCAACCCGTGGAAGAACCGGAGAAATCATTAAGGGATTACGCTAGCCCTCGATGTGAAGACATAAAGGTACAAGAGTCGGATTCGAAGCTCGAAGCGACCAAGTATGAAATTAAATCCAAGATCATGAAGATGGTGGCGGAAAACCCATTTGAAGGGATGGTTACGGAGAACCCATATAGACACATAAGGGATTTCACGACAATATGCAACACGGTGCGTCAAGAAGGAGTTCCCGATGAATGGTTCAAATGGAATCTCTTTCCCTACTCACTTGCCGGCAAAGCAAAGACATGGTACTCGGTTGCGTCCTTTGAAGTTGAAGGCAATTGGAACAAGTTGACAAAGAAGTTTTGCGAGAAGTTCTTTCCAATGAGCAAGGTTCAACATCTAAGGAGGCAAGTGATCAATTTCATGCAAGGAGAAGAGGAAGGGATAGACCAAGCCTGGGATAGGTTTAATGAATTAATCGAACAAGGACCAAAACTCGGCTTCACCGGTGACGTACTCTTGCATACATTTTTCTTTTCCCTAACCCCTAGTTGCATGCGACACGTCGAAATGTGTGCGGGTGGGGATCTCATGGAGAAAACACTCACGGAAGCCGCCCAACTTCTACAAAAAGTTAGCAAAGCGGCTGCCATGCGAAGAGATTGGGAAACAAGACTTGCGGAAGAGCCGGAATTCAATTCAAGGAAGAAAAAGCTTGCTGATTTTTCTAAAAAGGCAACCCCGGAAGTCACAAAAGAGGAGCCAATCATGGAGAAGCTTGAACAAGAACACATCAAATCAAGAACTATACCAAACGTCGACTTCGCCACGCCAAATGAGACGAACAAGAGAAGCATGTCAAGCGCGAAGCCACTAAGGGAGTTCGAGCCAATGGATTGGGTTCCTATTGATTACGGAGAAGTATTCGACAAGAGAAGACCGTTCCCTAATCAAAAGGGAATGGCAAGAGCATTGGAAGTCGATTTCCCACCGGAGAGGAAAGCTGAAAATTCATACGACCTCGAAACCACCGGTGAGATTTTTGAAAAGCTCTTTGGAGATGACGTGGTGGATCCGGAACATATTGCCGAGGTGAAGAGGATCATGGGGATCAAGCCCGAAGCATCACCATACGCTCGCCTTGCTGAAATTTATTCGATCGGATCCGAAGAAGAAGAGAAGATGACGCCGCACTTGAGTTGCGAGATCAACGGAGTTCAATGCAAAGCTTTATGCGACATCGGAGCCCAAGTAAGTGTTCTATCTTCTAAAATTTACGATAAAGTTCAATACCACAACCTAGACTTAGCTCCAACATCAACGAAATTAATTATGGGAGATGGTAGAACTATCAAACCTCTAGGTATTGCTTGCAACATGAAAGTAAAAATCTCTAGAAACTACATACCAACCGATTTCTTTGTTATTGATGCTTACCATAGTAATTCTGATCATATAATCTTAGGTAGGCCTTTTCTTAAGTTGGTTGATGCCGTGTTAGATGCCGGAGAAGGCAAAGTAACAATGAACCTCAATGGAACAAAGTACACATATAACTTTCTTCGTGCTTCTAAACACCTTACTCCTTTTCCTCCCGAAGATGAAGAAATAGAAGAGATAGATAGTCTTTGTTTTGTTGAAACCCTTAGAGACCCGCTGCAAAGAGCGATGGAAAATCAAATTAGTAATCAACAAGATGAAGAACTAGAGGAAGCAACAAAAGGCTTAGAGCCGCATGATGGTAGCGTGGAGGAAGAGAAGTTCGAAGACATAGGAGAAATCAAACCGAGGAGCCACAAGTGCCCGAAGTAGACCTTAAACCTTTGCCCAAGGGATTAAAATATGAATTTTTGGGCCCCGGACAAAACCTATCCGGTCATTGTGAGCGACGAGTTGAGCCCCGAAGAAAATGAAGCGTTGCTGATTTTATTAAAAAACATAGGAAGGTGATTGGATATTCAATTAATGATCTCAAAGGTATTAGCCCAGCCTTTTGCACTCATCGTATACCAATGGAAGACCAATGTAAGCCTGTAGTGGACCATCAAAGGAGGCTAACCCATGCCATGCGAGAGGTAGTGAAGAAAGAGGTTATCAAGTTACTTGATGCCGGAATCATCTACTCGGTTCCACATAGCGAATGGGTGAGCCGGTACATTGTGTACCTAAGAAAGGAGGTTTGATTGTGGTGAAGAATGAGAAGAACGAATTGATACCGCAAAGAACCGTGACCGGGTGGCGGATGTGTATTGATTACCGTAAGCTTAACAAAGCGACGAAGAAAGATCACTTCCCCCTCTTGTTCATAGACGAGATGCTCGAGAGGTTAGCAAACCACGCTTATTTTTGCTTTCTCGATGGATACTCGGGGTTCATGCAAATTCCCATTCACCGGAAGATCAACATAAGACAACATTTACGTGTCCTTACGGAACGTTTGCATATAGGAGGATGCCCTTCGGCCTATGCAACGCTCGGCCTCTTTTCAACGTTGCATGATGGCCGTGTTTTCGGAATTCATCGAAGAAATTGTTGAAGTGTTTATGGATGATTTTTCCGTTTACGGGAAGACGTTCATGGATTGCTTAGCAAACTTAGAAAAGGTCCTTACAAGGTGTGCGGAGGTAGATTTGGTTTTAAATTGGGAAAAGTGCCACTTCATGGTTAAGCAAGGCATAGTGCTCGGACATGTTATATCCGAGAGAGGAATTGAAGTGGACAAGGCTAAGGTAGAGACGGTTGAGCAACTCCCACCTCCTACGGATATTAAGTCCTTAAGGAGCTTTCTAGGCCATGCCGGATTCTATAGAAGATTTATAAAGGACTTCTCGAAGATCACTAAGCCTTTAACACACCTTCTTCAAAAGGATGTGGCTTTCGACTTTGATGAGAAGTGCCTAGCGGCATTCGGACCTTGAAAAATGCGTTGGTGAGTGCTCCCATCATCCAACCTCCGGATTGGAGCCAACCTTTTGAGATCATGTGTGACGCAAGTGACTACGCCGTAGGCGCGGTCTTGGGACAAAGAAAGGAAGGCCGAGTTCACGCCGTTTACTACGCTAGCAAAACTCTTAGTGGGGCACAATTAAATTACGCTACTACGGAAAAAGAGTTGCTAGCGGTGGTATTCGCTTTCGAAAAATTCAGATCTTACATCGTGAACTCAAAAGTCATTGTTTACACCGATCACGCAGCCATAAAGTATCTCTTGGCTAAGAAGGAAGCTAAACCACGTTTGATTCGTTGGATCCTTCTTCTCCAAGAGTTCGATGTTGAAATTCGTGATAAAAAGGGGGTGGAAAATGTTGTGGCCGATCATTTGTCTAGAATGAATCGTGGACAAGATGATAAAGAGCCCATAGAAGATAAGATGAGAGATGACCACCTCTATAGAGTGCTTGATAAAGATACTTGGATGATCGACATCATTCGAGCAATTCGAAAGATGCCCCTCGATCATCTAGACAAAAACACCCAAAGGAAGATAATTTCTGAAAGTAAGAAATATTTTTGGGATGCACCATACCTCTTCAAGCTTGGCAATGATGGTGTAATGAGAAGATGTGTGCCAAGAGAAGAAAGGCTTGAGATTCTAAGGAAGTGCCACTCGGCGGAGTACGGTGGGCACTATAGCCATTTTCGAACCGAAGCCAAAGTATGGTCGAGCGGATTCTATTGGCCGGAGATGCATGAAGATACTAAAAGATATGTTGCGTCATGCCCCGAATGCCAAAGAACCGGAAACATCTCTCAAAGAAATTCTATGCCTTTGAAATACAACTTGCAAATCGACATATTCGATGTATGGGGCATAGACTTCATGGGGCCTTTTAAAAACTCGTTTGGATTCGAGTATATACTTGTTATGGTCGATTATGTATCCAAGTGGGTAGAGGCTATACCATGTCGTAAAGCTTCCACGGAGGAGTCCATCACTATGATCAAGAACGTGATTTTTCCCCGTTTCGGTACACCGAGAATCTTGATAAGTGATGGAGGAACTCATTTCACCGGGAAGAACTTCAAAAAGTGCTTGTCCAAGTTGGGAATTGAGCATAGGGTCTCCACGGCCTATCACCCACAAACCAACGGACAAGCGGAGACGTCAAATAGGCAATTAAAAAGCATACTTAACAAAACCATAGAGAAGGGAGGCAAGGATTGGTCAAAGAAATTAGACGGAGCTTTATGGGCTTATCGAACGGCGTTTAAAACACCGATAGGTATGACCCCTTATCAATTCGTCTATGGAAAAGCTTGCCACCTTCCGGTTGAGTTAGAACATAAAGCCTATTGGGCGATTAAAGAGATGAACCTTGATCTCGATGCCGCGGTGGTGAAACGGAGAATTCAAATAAGCGAGCTAGAGGAGTTGAGGTTGAAAGCTTATGAAAACGCAAGCATATACAAGGAGAGAATCAAAAGGTGGTATGATAAAAGATTGAAGAAAAAAGAATTTAAAGAAGGAGATAAGGTCCTCCTCTACAATTCGAGGTTTAAAACCTTCGGAAAGGGGAAATTGCAAAGCAAGTGGGACGGACCTTATGTTGTGCATTCGGTGTTCTCCAACGGAGCGGTAACCATTATGGATATAAACGGCGATCAATTTGTGGTGAATGGACAGCGGCTTAAGGTTTACTACGAACCCGATGTCGTGCCCATTCATCATGTTGACGTCTTTGCCATGGAGGAAGAGCCCGAACGTCCCGCCTAGGACGAAAAACAAGGCACCAACTTCGTAAATAATTTTTCTTTTAGCTTTCCGGAGTTTTTCGCGAAGATTAAGCGGGCCAACTTTTTCCCATGGGCCGAGGACGAAAAAAATAGGGCGGTGTGCAAAAAACCGGACCGGCCCGGCCCCGCGGGCGGGGGTGGGCCGGCCGGCCCGTCGGATCGGCCCGGGGGGGGGGTACGACGCCCGATGTCCCCGAATTTCGCCCGAATTGCTCCTTTTTGACTTCCTTGTTTGGTCGGAAAATTTTAAGGGAAGTGTAAAAAAGGAAAATAAGGTTCCCGGGGCTTTTCTCTCGGGACTATATATTTGGCCGAATTGGGAGCTCGAGAATCAAACCCTTCAAGCAATGTGTTGCACCCTTGTAGCGGCCATTGAGCCTCCAAAAAGCTTAGAGTTGAAGGTAGAAGCCAAGAAGCCATCGATGGAGGAGGCGATGCGATGCGAGGTCAAGCTACCCGTCAAGAGGACCGCACGTATCCATTGCGGAGGACGTGTCCCGACCGGAGCTCTTGCATCTCGCAACCCCGTCAAAGGAGAGAAGGTCCCTTCACCCGTTCGAAGGTCGGCACGCCTCCAAGGCATCAAGCGCAAAGATTACAAGGAGGTGTCGCCGGAGCCTAAGGATTATGGGGATAGCGACTACTCCGACGATCGTAGCCCGAGCTCGTGGGCGGCTGCCGGTAGAGACGATGACGATTGGGGCGAGCAGCCCTATGAAAGGACTCCCGAGGGCCCCAATGGCGACGGCAACGGCGGTGGCGAAGGCGACAACAATGGAGGTGGCGACGACGGTGGTGACAACGGTGGAGATTATGGCGACGACGACCCCTTCGGATTGCATCCGGTGTCTTTGTCAAGTTTGCCGTCAATCCATCGCAGCTCTCTACGCGTCGGCCGACGAATGTCTTCAAACCATGGAAGCGATGAAGCAGCGTATGGAGGACTTGGAGCGCGTAGTTGAAGATGACTACAAGTTCCTTAACCGTAACGTGCGCAAACTTTTCGGCATGGTTGGAAACATGAGAGGCAAGTGGTGCAAAGCTTGCTCGAAGTACCACTAGATCTAGTTTTCCCCTCAGGTTTTTGTAAGATACGACGAGGACGTCGTATGTTTTAAGTGTGGGGGAGAGCTAGCTCGCTAGCCTTAGCTTTTGAACTTCAAGTTTAGGTTCGGTTTAATCTTCGTGTGAGAGTCTTAGTGTTTTAATGAGTCTTTAGTTTTTGAGTCTGTTTTAAAATTTTCTGCAAGTGTCTTAAATTAGTGTTGAGTCAAGAAAACCAAATAAAAAGAGTCTTATATATATATATCTTTGTGTTTTATGTATTGTTTATCTTTATTTACTTGTTTGTTTAATCTTCGATTCTTGATATATGAACACAAGTATGTGGTTTGAAAATCGTTTACCGTGGTGCTTAGTGGAATCGCTACTACTTAAAGTACCCATACCGCACTTCGATCTTGAGCTTCACATGCTAGTTGTGCTATTTTCGATGCTAAAAATTGGAGGATTTCAGTTCTGAAAATTATATTAAAACCCTTGTAATAAAGGTTAGCAAAACCTCTTTTTCCAAGTTGAGAGTAAGAAAAAAAAAATTCCTATCCAAAGCCAAGTTTGTTTTTTTTTGCTCCACCATAAGTGTGATTAGCACGATGAGTTAGGCTAGGACCCTTCTCTCTTGGTGAGTTTTAATTTCAAGCAATGATCATGTCCTTGTGCTTATCTTTTGTTGCTAGCCTCGTCATATATTCGGTTCATGACTTTCGCAACGAAAGTCATGTATATCATCGGATTCCATACCCAACCCTATACATCTCTTTTGTACATCGTATTCCTTGAACACAACCTATTTTCAAAGTTTCGTCTCGTCTCTAGCATGATTTATTTAAAAAATTCAGATTGTATGCATGCGAGAAAAGGGAGAATTGAAAGCTTTGAAAAGTTGTCAAGAGAGAGAAAAATAAAGAGAAAAAGTATGTGTATGGAAAAGAAAGAAAGAAAAATCATATGTGAATGAAAGAAAAAAAAAGAGAAAAAGAGAGAAAGATGAGTTAGCAATGAAGATATGAGAGGGATGGATCAAGTGAAAGAAAAGAAAAATAATAAAGTGTAAGGAAGGATGTCACGTTGATTGTGAGACGAAACTTTTACTCTATTTCCAACCATGTGCAATCCGACAACGAGGACATCATTGGTGCCTTGAAGTCACAATTTTCTTTTGCCCTTGCACATGTCCACCATTCTAAATCTTCTCATCCTTGATGTCCCTACATATGGTTAATTCTCATGATCATTGGCCTTGAAAGGTAGACAACCATTAAAGGAAGTTCTTAGCTTGACAATACTTGTGTTGATTGCGCTAGCCCTACCTATAGCTCCACTTTTATATGATATATGAGAGATTAATGGGAGGTGAGAGTTTTATAAAATTTGGTTAGGATAGACACTTCATATGAGTGACTTGAGAGGGCTTGGAGAAAGGTTTTTGTCTAATACTTGTTGCAGGAATTTTTGTTTTGAAAATCATAAAAACCCTCCGATGGAAGCAAAGAAGTAAGTATGGCTGAAATTGAAAGCTTCGAGTGAAGAGTTTGAGTTGTGGGGTAAATCTTGACGTGGTAAAAATTCTAAACGCCATGTTTATGTTTGATTATCATTACTTTGTGTTTATGTACTAAGATGAAAAGATTAACTAACTTGTGAAGGAGGATTAATGATACACGATTACACACCTTGGACGAAATTCTTTTACGAGTACTTGCTCGAGGACGAGCAAGAGCTAAGTGTGGGGGAGATGTTGACGGTGTATTTTGGTGCACCTAGCATGTTCATTACACTTTGGTTTGGATTTGATTATTGAACTAACCCGCCACTAGGCACACTAATCATATAACAAGTTCATCTTTGTGCATGCATTTGGAAGTGTTGTGTTTATGTAGGAAATCATGGACATAAAGGACGGATTCGCAATAAGTTCAAAGGAGCATTCATGGAGTCTTGTTCGTGTTCATGAGCTCGCTGAAATTACTTCCAATGGTGGTGAGGACCGAAGTGCTACAAGGAACACCCCCGGGGATTGAAGCGTAAAAGATCAAACTTCATGCAAAGAGAGCCTCCATCTTGATCGCGAGGATAACAGCGTCAAAATCATCCAAGTGGAAGGGGCAAAGTAGATAAGTGCACAAGGACCCACGGAGCAAAAAGGGCGACCGAACGGGGCCGAAAGCGGGCTCCGGGCCGGCCGGCCCCGATCGGATCGGCGCGGCCCACTTCGGGTACCGGTTCGGTCCCGTCTTCCTTGCCCTCGAAGGATCTTCGACCCTAAAACCCACGACGCGCCGCCAACACGAGGGAGAGGAGTTATTCGCACCGGAAGGCCATCCACAAGCTAGAGAGAGAGGAGGAGGATCTCCGGCGGGGAGATCAACCACCTCGAAGGAAGCACCCTCTCGTGGAGAAGAAGGAAGACACCGGCGGAAGGGAAACCATGATCAACGGTGCCATGATCGGCACCTTGATGGGGTAATCTTCTCATTCGTCCATGGGTTGTAATCGATCGTGAGATGTAATCGCACTTTGTCGGATTATCTATCTATCATCTTGTGTTGAATATACTTTAATGCTTAAGGCTTGCAACCATGCCGTAAAGGGAGTAAGGCCTCAATGCTTCCTTGGATCCATTCAATACGCCGTGGCCATCAAAGGTCTAGTCATGATTACCTTCATGTAGTGACAGGACGAGAGGAGGGAAAGGGCGAAACCGTGGTCACAACCCCGATAGATTAGATTGGTTTTTCATGTCTTTAAGCGATTGCATGCTCTAGTATCGTAGACCCGTGGGCGAGTGTCTTCTACCTTGATCGTTTATCATTCTCTCTAGTGTAGTTTAGTGTTTTCTAGTATAATAGTAGTTAGGGTTTTAGTAGCTAGTGTGTCGTTGTTAATCGAACGCTTGTAATCCCCTTGCTCCGCGGATTGACAAGAACCTTGGGAATCCCGTGGTGAAAAAAGTGTGGGGTCCGTACGCTTGCGGATCGTAGAGGGATACGTCTTTTATCCGTCAACACATTAGCCTCATACTTGGCCTTAGCACGGAATCGGTCACCATAAGAGTATGGATGTTGACCGGAATAGCATAGGTCTTGTCAAGCACAATGAAATCCAACAGCTTCCCACGAAGAAAGATCATCATACGAGCCGCCCACTTGTGGTAACCCTTGCCATCGAAGTGCGGCGGACCGCCCCGCTCAACGTACGCCATCTTAGGATTCGAGACTTGTCAAAGTCGCAAAGAATCCGGCACCAAGCTCTGATACCAATTGAAGGATCAGATGGCGACTAGAGAGGGGGAGTGAATAGGAGCCGGTAAAAATTCTTCCAAAAGAATCCGGCCTATACCCTAGACAGAACCCCGGTCACACACAAGCGATGGATCGAATCACGCACCAATCGCCGAGACCATGAGGTTATGGATCAACCTCTAGCCTTAGGAACGATTCCTAGAAGCACACGCGGAAGCACTAGAAAGGGAGGGAGGAATCGAACCAAGAAGCAAAGCACACGGGCTACGGCGGACCGTCCGGCCGGGGAGGGGCGGACCGTCCGCGCGAGCCCTCGCGGATCGTCCGACCCGAAGCCGCGGACCGTCCGCGCGAGCCCCGCGGACCGTCCCGGCCCTACGCCGCGGACCGTCCGTTAAAGCACACAGAACCTCCAGAAGCGACCCGAGAAAAACGGACCGTCCGCCAAGGCCGGGCGGACCGTCCGCGCCACCCACGGACCGTCCGCTACTCGAGCTCGGACCGTCCGCAAACTGGCTGCAACCAAAACCAAAAGCCAAACCGGATCGAAAGCAAGGACGCGCAAGAACTCGACGAACACGTGACGAACGGGACCCACGCGGACCGTCCGCCGACCCCAGGCGGACCGTCCGCCCCTTGCGAACAGAACGGGGAAAAAGCCCGACCTCGAAGGTCAACTCCCCCAAATCATCATCGGATTTCCCAAACGGTTGAAGGCTGTGAGGACAAGGGTTTGGGGACTTGAAAAGCGTCACACAAGGATGCTATAGCCCAAAAATCTTGCCTCCTAACTCCCTAAATCACCGGGAATCGCGAATCCTTTGAGCACCAAACGAAAAACTTCGAATCCAAGTGGTTTCTGGCGTTTGAGGGCACAAGATCGATCACAAAGATGCACGAGACATCTATCCATGTATCCCTCAAAGAAATCCGGGGAGAAACCCACCCAAATCCGCGAAATCGAACCGGGAACAAAGGCACGAAAACAAGCACAAAAAGGCCACGAAAACACAACCCCGAATCTTCTATACAAACCGGGAAAGATTCATAAGGTCTAGCATGCCGCCCTAGCATCCATCCCTCTCAACAAATCTCTCATGAAGCTCTCATGCTAGCCTAGAGAAAATGGAAGAAAAATAGCTACGAAAAATGAGAAAGAGGAGGGAGGAAATGAAACCCCGAGTCGCGGAGCAAGAGAGCCATCCACACACACTCATGGCTTATATATCGAGTCCCGCCGGAGTGGTAAATGACTCGACTACCCCTAACTTAACTGCGGCGATACAACCCACGTAGGGGCATTTAGGTAATGTTTGTGGGTCTTGCCATCGGACGGCCACGCCTTTGCCGCACCCCGCGTCCTCCCGACGCAAGCCATGCGATCCCGCCACGTGTCCACCGCTTCGAAGCTTCCCGACACGCCGGATCCCGTCTCCGTCGTGTTGGGCCCTCGGACTTGGTTTTGAGGCCCAAACCAAGAAACCGTCCGCCGGTGGTTTTGTGGGCAAACCACCAAACCCCACGTGCCGGGCCCGGCCTCCCGCCAAACCACTTGACTCGACCGCCACCGTGCACCGGCTCGATTGTCCATGACTTCGTCTTGCTCGTGTCGCCACCATGTGGCCCGCACCCGGGCCCCGCTGTCCACCGGGTCCCTCGAACCGAGCCTACTTGTCTCTCCATCTCTCGGAGGCCCCTCAAGGCTGAAGACCTTTCGCGCCCGTTCTTCACCTCGCAACAACACGAACTAGGCCGCAGCCTACACCTGCACACTAAGCCAAGAGTCAGTCCAACACCCGTTGTCAATCACTCATCACTGAGGAGCGGTCATCCATCGACCACTGGGACGCTCCTGGT
This sequence comes from Cenchrus americanus, assembly GCA_947561735.1. Lineage (NCBI taxonomy): Eukaryota > Viridiplantae > Streptophyta > Magnoliopsida > Poales > Poaceae > Cenchrus > Cenchrus americanus. The sequence continues at coordinate 35,363,685 of OX387242.1, read as the reverse complement.
CCTCGGGCGCTCCAACTGCGCCAAGAGCTCTTCTATGGTGGGGGCCAGGCTACGACTACCCCCAGCTGGCTCCCCCACTGTGTCCCAATCGCCTTCGTCACCCTGCTCAATGGGGTCGGAAGGCGGCATCTCCTGCAAGCAAGGAAACTTCGTCGTCACTACACAACATCGAGACATAAGTACTCGACTACCCTATTCAAGACGGCTTACCTCCTGGGACGTGGTCTCCGAGACCTTCAACTTCTTGTCCATGCGCTTGCGGGCCACATGGCGCGGCTTCCTTGGTGGCACGGGCAGACTAGCCTCTAGGCTAGCCGGCGGATCCTGAACGAGAGGGATGTGTGGCAATCCAGGGCGGCTAAACCTTGACCACAGCTGGAAGCACTCCTACAGCGTTTCTTCATCATCGTCCTCCTCGGACGTGTCTTCAACAACAACCGTATTGTCTCCTTTGCTAACTTCGCGGCGCTCCTTGGCCTTGGCCTTCCCTTCCTCTGGGACCTCGACCAGCTGAGGAGGCGACGCCGGCTCGGAGACGAACTTCGCCAAGTCATCCTGCAATAAGCACAACACATCAGTACGACTACTCTTACGTAATGAGTACTCGACAATGGATGCGGCTACTGACCTCTTTTGGTGGGCGCGCGGTGGAGTACTCCCGACTCGGGCACGGTGTGTACGCCGGCATATCTTTGAAGATTCCGGCCGGCCTATCAACAATGTCGTCGTCGTCGACTTCATCTCCAGGCATCCGCGATGTGTCGTCGTCGCCGGTGTACTCGTACCCTAGGGTGTCGCGGGCCATCGGCGGCCGCACCCTTCGCTTCATGAAGGCGAAGGCCACATGTTCGGCCCTCGGCCGGCTTCTCTCGGCACCTTGATATTCACCGGCGGCTCGGGCAATTGGAGACCTTCTTGCATCGTTGGCTCCGAGTTCCACCACGGCCGTGCTTGGGTCGTTTCCCGCTTGGCTTCGGCGGCTCCGGGTGGTGGTTGGTCACATAGAACCACTTCGCCTTCCAATCCGATTGGAATCAATGAGCTTGTATGAGAGGTGCGCGCTGCGGCGTCCTCCCTCATCCGGATCCCCGCTCCTCCGACTACTCGGAGATTGCCGGCGCCGGGTTGAGGCTTCACCGGAAGAACTTCCCGAGAACAAGATCCAATGGGGTTTGATCCCCAAGAAGGCTTCGCAAAAATGTACAAATACGGAGGTGTGGAAGATACCGTTGGGGTTGAGGTTGAGGTACTCGATGTCGTAGTACCCCGAGCAACCCTTTGAAGAAGTCGGCGGCGGGGAGGGACGATCCGCGCTTTGCGAGCCGGGTGAACATCGGGATCTCGTCCGGGTTCTTCTCCATGGGGTACGGATCCCCTGCCGGCGGCTCTCCACATGTCCACCTCCTTCTCCCGTAGGAACCCACCGTTGAGAAGGGCCGGCGGGTCTTCGGTCTTGGCCTTTAACTTTTTCCACTCTCGATTCGGATGCGGCCGCGGAGGAGACACCGGCGGCGTCCCCGCGGCGGATTCGGCGGCCTCTTCACGAGCCCTCTTCTTCCCCCGGCGGCCCTCGCGGTCTTCGACGGTGAGGAATTCATTCTCCAAGTACAAGGCGTCCGCGACGCCCGGGTTTTAATTACCGTCATTAACGCTAATGACTGGATCGGCCGAGACAAACCGGTCAAACACCGGTCAAACCTAGGTCAACCTGGGTCATCACCTCGAAAACCTCGCCAATGAACCCCAATGAACCCCTTGACCAAGCCTACACACACCGTAGTCAACCCTTAGCCAAAGACACGGTCAAAACCGGCTTAACCGTTGACGTCAGCGAATGTCGTCCGGAACTTTTGCCGCGTTCTCCAAAATTTGCCTAAACACTTCAAAATCTACCTTTACGAAAGTTGTCCATCTTGTTGAGGGACACAACTTTCATGTAGATTGGAATTTCAAATTTTGAGTGGAAATTAGCGTAAAACTTGATCGACCGACGGTACCTCTGTTTAGCGAACATGGCGGCATTCAAAGTTGGCACGACGTTCTGCAAAATCCGTCGAGAAAAACACTAGACGGCCTTTACAAAAATTGTAGAGGGTAGTTAGATCTACAACGTTCCTATTGACCACATTGTGCACTTCGGTTCAAAATTTTGGAGATAATTGCTGTCAAACCGGGGTAAACCGCGGCGGGCAAAGACGGAACGCGACGCCGCGCGCGCGCTCTCGCGCTCCGCGCGCGCGCGCGCGCGTCCTACCACCTCGGCTTCGGGCCTCGCTGCTCCTTCCCGAGGCCCGCCTTCCCTAGGTCGTGGACCCCTTCCCCATGTCGCGCGCATGCCGAGGTGCCTTGTGCCCCGCGTCGCCCGTGCAAACCGCGCTCGACCCGGCGGTCCGTCGGCCGCGTGCGCCGGGCGCGCCCGCCGAGGGCGGGGCCGCCGTACGCGCGGGTTCACGTGGCCGAGGACGCCTTACCGCGAGGCCTGACCCTCCCCCCCTACGTGCTCGTCGCCTATAAGGCCGGTTCCTCCCTGCGCGCCTGAGGCCGAGTCGTCTGTCACACTCCTTCGTTCTCCATGGACGCGCTCCGGCGAGCTCCTCCCTCCAAGCCATCCGCCACCAAGCCATGCACGCAGGCATAGTCACCGACCCCTAGGACACCCACCGTGCCTCGCCAAGCTCGCAGACGGGCACCTGCCGCGCCACGGCACCACCCCGCGGCGGCCGCCGCCAGCGGCCGCCGGTGCGCCGCGCGCGGCCGCCTCCAAGGGCCAAATAACCCCCCAAACCGGAGCCCTTGTGGTCCATAGACCCTCCCCACGTCCTTCCCCGGCCGCGAGCACCGGTGAGCTCGCCGGATTTTGCTCCCCCGCGCCGGCCAGCCGCCCCAGGGACTACATTGCGAAACACAGATTCTTCCCGAGGGCCTCCCTGCAAAAGGTTAACTCCAATAGTAAAACCATTTGGCTGTTTCTTGTAAATTGCGTAGAAAATCACAGAAAAATCGCAAAAATGTAAAACCAATTTTGTTGGATCCGTGGTGAATTATCCTACAACTTTTGTTATTTTTGCCTGAGCTAATTCCTGTTAGTTTTTGCACAAAAAATACAAGTGTGAAAAACCTATATCTGCAATATCTCAAATGCTATAAATCCTCCGTAGCTAATTTTTGGATATGTTGTGTGTGAGGTCATGACTAGATCGTATGCCAAAAATTGCATAAAGTTATGATGTAAATCTTTTTATAAAAATGTTTTTCCATTTCTGGCAGATCTGCATAAATGCTTTTTCTAGCTAAACATAATTAAGTTTTTGCCACCAACTTTTGCACACGGTCTTTGAATTCCAAAACACACCTCTGGTGAATTTATCACAATTTTATAATTACCAAAAATAATTATTCTTGAATTATGCTTGTTTTTCTTTAGAAATACATAACTCAAGCTTTACAATAGTTCCAGGTATATGTGCTGCACCACTAGGCTATTTTTGGACCATATAACATGTGTGGGAAAGTTTGGATCAGTTTGTTGAGTAATTATTTTTGTGTACTTTTACCTTGTCCTTCTAGATAGCTTTTTGTTATTTTCAAAAATAATTAATTTCTAGTTGTCCAAAGCTCGCATGTGTGTCCGGTGGCTTGTTATAGGTGTTTAGAGTGTAATGCACCCATCCAATGAATTTAACTAATTAATTCCATGAGTAAAAGCTATGTAGGTCATAAAGGCTTAATAGTCATTAAAGGGGAGAAATCACCAAACCACCCTTGCTAACTTGTGTGTGGTTGTAAATCGATTTAAAAAGCTAAATGCACCTACCCACTACTGTTTTTGAATTTAAATTAAATTATTTACATATATATGTACACGATCACCATCAAAAAGAATATCTAATAAAGAAGTGCAATTGTTCCTTTTTGGAAGAGTATGCTAAATGTATTTCTTATCTAGGTGAATGTGCCCAACAAATACACCCCTGATTGTCATTTATGGTTCGTGGTTAATTCAATTAAAAATCATCACATAAATCCTGCATTGCATCTTCGTGTAGATCCTACCGACGGTAGACGGACGTTCGTGCGGAAGGAGGGAACGAAGGTGCCGACAAGGAGCCGCCGTGCGTGAACGTAGCTCAAGACCCGGACCCAAGTCGGGAAGGGCCCAAGGCCAACCTTGCCATCGGAGGCAAGCCCAGGATCATTAACCCCGCCTTTTAAAATTATACAATTATGATTGCTATGATTGTGCATTTACGTTTCGGGAGTTGATTTGAAACCCTAGATGCATGATCTTTAGGTACCTATGCTCTATCACTAGTATGCTAGGTTGATAGGTGCTATGCTATAGGACCCGATAGAAGTCGAGTGATGTTCGTCACTCGCGAGAATAGGTTCCTAGATAGGAATCATAAGATATCCTTAAATGGATTGCTCATGTGGTAAGAGCATGGGATTGGGCTCCGGTCCAGTGGTTATGTGGGTTAAGTTTTTGAACGTACTAAGCACATGTCGGGTATGGGACCGGTAAGCCTAGTACCTTAATGAGACGGCTAGGGATGGGACTGTCACTACTCTTGGGATTCGCTCTCACGGCTAGCTACCGGTGGTGTATGGTGACTCGGCCGCACCTTGGGTGGGACATGCCATATAGCCCGCACCAAAGAGCGTGGCCTTTCATCCCGGCCGGGGATTTTTGGGGACGGCTTTGGGACGGTTGTACCTTGGTGGGCAGCCTACCGTGTGTTTGGGTCTACCTTGCAAGGTTTAAATCAATCGATTGTCGGCCTCTCACCGTTATCCGAGACTGCTTAATCAACTAGCCATGATATCCCATAATGATGGAACTCGAGGAATATTGTTGTATGAATGAATTGCTTGTCCAATTCTTGATTGAAATTAGATGGCACATTTAGAAATGGTAATCAACTAGAACTTGTGCTAAAAGATTGAAAGTAAGGATCTACTCTTAGCAGCTGTTTAGCAAAAAGGAACTCCACCGGCCAAAAGCCTTTCATGTTTAGAGTGTGGTGATGTAGATATCACCCGACGGTTAAGTCTTGCTGAGTATTAGTATACTTAGCCTTGCTTTAAAATTGTTGTTGCAGGTGTTGTGACCAGGAAGGGTGACGACAAGTAATGACATCACGGATGGCCTCCCGTGATGTTTACCGTGTGCTAGTTTAATTTATTTCCGCCGTTTTTCGAACTGCGAACCTTTACTCCATGTCATGAACAATGGTTTGTGATAAAATGTTTAATTCATGTTGTACTCGGACTCGCCTTCGCATGAGTTTTAATGCATGTGTCGATCCTCCGTTCGATGTCTAAGTGATTTACCGGGCGTTAACCCCGCAACTAACGACGGGATGATACTTTACTATTGCTTAATGACCAAAGCGGATCGGTCTTAGGCGATAGTACGGTATTTTCTGGGCGGGTTGTCACGGCGGCTTCACTCGCATTCGCTCGGGGGTTGCGGCGGTGGCTTCCGGCGGTGGGGCGCTCGGATTTACAATCCTCTCAATGGAGGCGGTGTGCACCGGCGTGTTTCTGGCTAGATCCGCTAGGAATGGCTGCAAATGCGTGGGATGAAAAACCCTAAAGGGTTTTGGATTCTATTTATAAGTCAACAACGGCCCCTCCAACGGCGGATTGGATAAGTCCGCGCTCGGGCCGACTCGGCGGCGCGCGTGACCCTTCAACTCCTACTAGTCGACGCGCCTCACCTCGGGGGCTCGGCTACTTCTACTCGACTTCCGGGTAGCGACAAGACTCAAGAGCAACTCGGGACACATTCTACAAGATGACCCTTCAATTCAAGAGGAAGTACTCGACTCAAGGCTCGGGGGCTTCGTGCCACGTGTCCTTCGGTTTTTTCTCGGATTTTACGGGATATTCTTACCGGAACTTCGGATGGACCCTCGGCCGAGTCCGCGACTCAACCTAAGGCTCGGGGGCTACTCCATATGGAGTGCGATTTTGCAATCGCACTTCCATATCGATTTCGGCTTCAAGACAACACGGGCTTTGTTGAAGACCTTCAAGGGCGCACTCGAGGACGCTTGGGACTACTCAAGAAGACTTCAGGATTGCTCAAACATCAGTTGGAGTACATTCCAGCCTCGGGATGCTTCAACTATTCTTGAAGACTTTTAACTTGTAGTACTCGGGGATGCTTGAGGACTACTCGTTAAGGCCGTCGAGACTACTCGAAGCTATCCTTCTCGACTACAGAGTACTCGAGGGCTTGTCGTATGGAACTCTCTAGGCCCATTACCTCGGTGGGTACCAGGACCGACTACTCGGTGGGCCCCTGGGACTACCCGACTTGTGCTGCACGGCGCGTGATGGCGTGAAGCACAAGGACTACAGAGCAGAAGTACTCAGATAGGAAGCTATACATGTCCCGCACTGTATAAAGGACTCCTAGACGTACTCGACTAGTACTCTCTCCACGAACCGACTTGTAACCCCGCCTCCCGGACTATATAAGGCGCGGCGGGGACCCCTCTCTCCATCATCTTATCTCACGGCGTAAGATTGCATCATCTTGTAATCCTACCCAATCAATCCGAGCTACGCGGCATACGGGACGTAGGGTATTACGCACCTCTCGCTGCCCGAACTTTGTCTAAATTGTGTGCCACGTGTCTCTTCCTTCGAGTTACCGATCTCGGCGAGGCCACATTCATCTACTTCGGGTACCCCCCTTAGTAGGTTGCCGGTCTAAAACACCGACTTTCGACGTGATTCACAACTTTGTAGTTCAATTTTTTTCATTTGAAGTCATCTTGGGGCTCAAACAATTGATGTCTTGTCCGGATCTCAATACCGATAAACTTTATACGAACCTTATAGCTTTCGACGAGATTCACAACTTTAGTTCAAATTTTTTTGATTTGAAGTCATCTTGGGGCTCAAACAATTGATGTATTGTCCGGATCTCGATACCGAAAAGCGAGAACCGGACAATATATCTTTTTTTAGCCCCAAGATGATTTTAAATGAAAAAAGTTTGAACTACAAAGTTGTAGATCTCGTCGAAAGTTACAACTTCCGTATAATGTCTATCTCCATCCGAGTTCATACAAAAAGTTACTATTTTTGAAAATAGATCGACCCTAACCGCCATGGCCCATCGCGGTTTGCCCTTACCGCCATGGGCTACGGCGGAGGTAGATTAATTTTGCTAAATTTTGAAACAATAGTATATTTGTCGGGGACGACCACGAGGGTCCCCTAAAAAACCGGGGGGGGGGGTCCTACTTAAAACCCGCAAAAAAGCACAAAACACAAACACACCATGAACCTAACGCAAAACATACGCGCACGGCCACGGCCCACGCCGCGATGGCCCCCGCGGCCCACCAGAGTGGCCCAACAAGGCACCCCCTCGAGCAAGGTCCGCCTCACTCGAGGGCTCACGCTCCCTCGAAGCGGGATCCGCCTCGCTCGAGGCTCCCTCACGAGCACACCTGCTCCCGCACGCGGGTACGAGCATTTAATGCTCGACACGGCGAGTCGCGATCACGCGCACGGGAATCACACCCGGCGGCCCGTTCCGCCAACTCCCTAGGGGGAGCCCATCCCCGCCACTGTGGGGACTGTGCGACGAGGCCGGTGTTAGCTCCGTGACACTGTGCCGCCCACTCTAGTACGACTAACGTGCCGCGCCCTCGAAGGGGGGGCCGGTCGCACCCTCGAACCCTCCTCTCGTTACTGCGGGGTCAAACCATGACGTCGGGCCGGCGAGAGCGCCATCCCCGTCGGCGGTCGGTCCTCTGCGGCCATCCCCGCCCCCTGCGGCACCATGACGTGCACTACTACAACTACTCCGACGTTGTTGATCACGCGGGGACGGGACGCCGCCACGCCGCGCTAGCGCACCCCGTACGGATCACCGTCAACGGCTCCCTCGAGCCCGTGCGGGAGGCACCCCGGTCAACCACTATGCCTCCACTCTCGAAGTCGCCCCTGTTCAAGCACGGGACACGCCGCGACACCGTAATTGAAGCAAGATTCGCCGGGACGGCCGTCGGCTCCGCGGCATTGTACACCATACCGGCGGCATTGTACACCATGTCGGTGCGGAATGTGGTCCCGACACTAACCGGTAGTAAGCGCCGTGGTCTATCCCTCAATGGTCGATGCTAAGCAACAAGTGACACAGAGTTTTATCCTGGTTCCGCCGAGGGGGCCGTACGTCCAGCAGTGGCGTGCTCAAGGCACTATATTACTTAGCACTGGGGGTGCCTGTAGTGGGGCTGCTACAAGCAAGGCGGGAGAGGAAGCCTGGCTTCCAAGTCCCTGGTGCGATGGCTGAAGATGTTGTGGGAGAATTGGAGAGCAAGTGCGTGGTGCGGCTGTCTCCAATTGTGTTGTGCATGTGTTCTCTTCGTCGAGCTCTCCTTCCTCCCCCCACGGCGGGGGGGGGGGTTCGTCCCCCTTTTATAGATCAAGGAGGGAGCGAATCACATGCGCGCCGTGCTATCTAGCTACGTGAAGGGGCGTGGCGTGCTATCTTTGTAGAGTGGGCGGCCGTCGGACGATCCTTGCGGCGATCCGGCCATCATGGCCTATCTTGTGCCGAACGGTGGCGGTTCGAGGGTAGAAGGGCGGCGGATGGCGGTGATGTCTTCGATGGGCTCGAGGGAGCTGCGCGACGTTGGCCGTACGGAGTACGGGGAGTAGGTAAAACGGCGTCCCATTTCAACACGTTTCACCATGCGGAGTTGTTGCTACAGCGCCGGGCGTGCGCCTGCACGCGCGGGGACGGGCGCCATGCGCGTAACGGTGGCGGGGATGGCGTTCCTCCGGCCTAGCGCCTCCACCTAACCCTGTAGGGTCACAAGAAAGCAAATCGAGGGTGAAGCCGGCCCCCCTTCGAGGGCTCGGCGCGTTAGCCGTCTTGGGTGCGGGCGCACGGCGTCACGGGAGCGACACCGGCCGCGGCGCACGGTCCCTCCCCACGGTGATGGGGATGGGCTCCCTCCGGGGAGTTGGTGCGGCGGCACGGGGGGCGCGAGCCCGGGCGCATGATGGTGCTGTCCCGCCGGTGTCGGGCGTTAAATGCCGTGTACGGGGGCGGGCGCACGCGAGCGGGCGCCCTCGAGCGAGGGCGGACCCCGGTCGAGGGCGGGGCGGACCCTCGAGCGAGGCGGGAGCTGCTCGAGGGGGAGCGGGCCCTCGAACGGGGCGGAGCCTGCTCGAGGGGGAGCGCACCCCCTCGAACGGGACGGAGCCCGCCCGGGGAGGCGCGCACCCTCGAGCGAGGCGAAGCCTGCTCGAGGGGATCTTCGAGAGGGTCGCCTTGGTGGGCCGTCGAGGTCCTTGCGGCGTGGGCCGTATCCTGCATGGTTAGGCAAAGTGTGTTTGGCTTTGTTGCAGGTTTTAAGTGGGGATTTCCCGGTTGTTAAAGGGGACCCCTAAGGCTGTCCCCGACAGTAGCCCCCGAGCATCTGTGGGTTTGCCATTGAGGCTCCCGCAGATGCTTGGAACCTGCGATAGGACGTTCTTCCCTTCTTGTCTTGCGAACGATTTCCGTGGGGCCGCGTCGGCGGACCGGCGGGTCCTAACCCCCCGAAGCCTGCGGGGAGCGTGGATGCTCTGTAGGGGTTAACCGCGAGAGCGGGTCGGAGGGCGTGGCACATGTTTCAACGGCGTCGGCAATATCTCGGCCGGCTTCGGTGACGCACGCGGCGTTGGCCTTGTCTCCCGGCGGGTGCAAACCAAGGAGGTGTAGCCGTGCGTCAAGCCCCGAGCACGGGCCCGTTCGAGGCGATCGGGTAGAGCTTTACGACTTGTTTCTTAACGCGCCCTCGCCGTCCCTCCGCCGGACGGAGGGTGAGGTTTCCGCAACTCCCATCGAGCGGGTCGCGAATTGCGGATTCCTCGTTGAGGCTGCTAGTGGGTGGTTCGAGTGGACGCCCATGCCCTGTTTGATAAGGGTAGGCTGCGTGGTCCAGAGACACATCCATTGAAGCGCTTGCGTGGGTTTGCTAGGTGGGGCTCGGTCCCGTTCGATAGGGACCGAGGGCGCGGAAGCTCTCCCTCGGTGGGATCCCCCGGCTAGGCGCCCTCGGCGGCTCTCGAACACGACATGTGGGGCACCCTCGAGCCGATGGGCTCGTGGAACGGCTCGAATGCGCGTGCCTTCGTCGTCCACGACTGCGATCTGGGGCGCCTGTTCGAACCCGTCGAGGGTCAGGCTTCGAACCTCTGATCAGTAGGGCCGTGCGGGGCGGCGCCTGGGCAGCCCCGTCTTTGCGTTTGCGGCCGTCGAGGGGTCTGGGCGTGCCAGCCCTCGAGGCGTTGGTCAGCAGCACAGTGTGGCATGGGTGCTCGTGGTACCTGCATTGTTTCAGGCGGGCCTCGAGGCGACCTTCTCACGCTTGTGCCCCTTTAAAAGGTTGATATTGTCTCGAGCCAGGGGCTCGCGCCGCTCGAGGGTCCTACGTGGCATGGGTGCTCGCGATGCCGCTTTGTTTCAAGTGGCCTCGGGGTGACCTTCTCACGCTTGTACCCATTCGAGGGTTGACATTGTCTAGAGCCAGGGGCTCGTGCCGCTCGAGGGTGCTACGTGGCATGGGTGCTCGCGATGCCCGCTTTGTTTCAGGCGGGCCTCGGGGCGACCTTCTCACGCTTGTACCCATTCGAGGGTTGACATTGTCCGAGCCAGGGGCTCGTGCCGCTCGAGGGTGCTACGTGGCATGGGTGCTCGCGATGCCCGCTTTGTTTCAGGCGGGCCTCGGGGCGACCTTCTCACGCTTGTACTGCTCGAGGGGCTGAATTTATCCCGAGCTAGGAGTCCGTGCCGCTCGAGGGTTCTCCTTGTTTTACAAGGGGCCAGGGCCATTAAATGCTCCACGGTAGAGGGCGCGGTTTCGCATCGCGGACGCGCGCCTTTTGGCGTCGCGGCCGCGCGCGCGCGCGTAGTGGGCGGCGTGGGCAGGCGGACGTGACCGCCTGCCACGGCCCCTGCTAGTCTTCACCGTGATGATGGCCCGTTCGCGGTGATGTGGCCGCTGCGGTCGTGGTGGGGTCCGCTCGCCAGCGAGAAGAGAAGATTCCCTGCAGTTAATGCGCGCGGGACATCCGCCCACGAGAGCTCGCCGCGGCTTATAAATGCGAGGAGAAGGGGAAACGGCGGTTTTTTTACCTTAGCGCTCCGCCATTTTAGCCCTCCGTGCTTTCTTCCCCGCTTTGCCTTTGCCACGCGTGCGGCTTCGCCATTAGAGCTTTTCCTCCTTTTCTGTTCTTCGTTCTTCGCATCCTTTGCCCTTCTTCATGGCGCCGCCTCGGCCCCTCACGATCCTTGACCCGTACGCACGGGAGCGGTCGACGGTGACCCGGGCGGCCCTTGGCGGGCGGTCACCACCGGCCGGTTGGCGGCTAATGAGGATGGCCGCCGGCGGAGTGGATAGTGCCGCCGGCGGGGGACCACGCGCCCAACCCGCGGAAGGCTATGTGGTGAGCTTCGTCCGCTTCCACGAGCGAGGCTTCAACGCGCCGGCGAGCCGCTTCATGCGAGCGTTGTGCCACTACTACGGCGTGGAGTTGCACAACTTCGCGCCCAACGCGATTTCGCGGGCGGCCACGTTCGTGGGCGTACGCGAGGGGTATCCGGGGATCCCGGTCAGGCGGGAGCTGCGGGTACACCTCTTCGCGCGGAGCTCTTCACGCAGCCCACGACGGAGCCGGGGACCCGCCGCGCGGTGCGCGCCGGCGGGATGTCACTCGCCTGCGGGGCGCGGTTCAAGGACGACTACATCCCCTGCACCATGACGACGAACAACGCCGGGCCGGGAGCGGGGATGGTTCCTGCGCAACGCCGAGCCCGGCCTCCCCCCCCTACACCGGTCGGGTGTTCAAGGAGAAGCCCGGCTCACGGGGCTACGGGGTGTCCACGCCCCGGCATCGGAGGCGGCGGGGACTCGGTTTTGGCCGCCTTGAGGGAGCCCGACGGCGCGGGGGGCGACCGCGGTGAGCGTCCTTGCCTTCCTCCATCACCGGCGGGTCGTGCCTCTAATGGAGAGGCCGCTGCGCATCTTTGAGATGACGAGAGGAGGCGGACCCGTCGCGGCGCGGCGAGGTCGCGGATGCTCCCGACCCCCCTCGGGCGGCCGTACGCGCTCACTTGGGCGCGGAACGCCGTCGACACCCGGATGCTGGCGCACCCGGACCGGACCCCGTGGGACCTCGAGATGCTCCCCACCGGCCCGCTGGTGAGTTCGATTCTTGATTCCGTTTTAGTTCTTGGTGTTGCCTCTGCCTCCTGACGCGTCTTTGTCGTTCCTGCATGCAGCTGGTGAGCTTCACCGCCGCGAAGTCCGTTCCGCCCACCCCGGACTCCCGCGCGCTTGGTCGGGCGGCGCAGCAACGGGAGCAGGAGCGGGCGGCGCGCAAGAGGGAGCGCGCGCGGCGGCACCACGAGCGCCGCGGCGGCGGAGCGCGGAGTGCGGCGGCGCGAGGAGCGGGGCTCTCCTCCCCGGGGACCGAGGGAGTACTCGTCCTCGGAGGAGGACGAAGAGGAAGAGGGCGAGGGGGAGGGCCCCTCGATGGGTGGGAGCCTGCGCCCCCGTCGCGGGAGCCGGCGCCGGCGGCAAGGGCGGCATCGCACGGGGTGGGCGCAACGGCGCCCGCCGCCGGCTGTCGACAACGGGGGGCGGCGCGCGCGCGCGGGGGCGCCGGCGCGTGCGTGGAGGCGCGCACGGCAAGCGCGCTTGCGCGCGGGGGGTGAGCGTGCCTGCGCGCGGGGGCGGGGTCCGCGCGCGCGGTGGCGTCGTCGGGGAGGCGCGGCGGCGGGGTGTGCGGCCGCGCCGGCCTCATCCGGCGAGGCTTCGAGGAAAAGGAAGCGCGCCTTTTCCTCTTCGAGGTAAGGGGCTCGCTTTTCGCTTGGTTTGGTTTTGTGACGATCGGGCATTCTAACTTTTTGTTTGTGCTTGCGCGGGGGGGTGGTGCCAAGCGTGCCTCCCCTCGCACCGGCCAAGGTGCGAGGGCGGACGCATCCATCCCCACCGGCGGCGCTCGTCGAGGGCGTCGCGGGCGGGGGCAAGCACGGCGGCGGCGGGCGAGAGCTCGCAAAGCCCGGCCGAGGCTTCGAGGCCTCGGCCGGCGGACCGGCCCGCCATGGCGCGGCCGGCGGTCGCCGAGGAGCGGCCGGCGCCGGTCGTTGTGGGGACGCGGCCCACGGCGGCGGCCGTGGCGGAGGCGCGGCCCGCGGAGGGCTGCCGCTACGGAGGCGCGGTCCGTGGCGGCGGCCGCGGAGGAGGCGGAGCGGGTGCAGCCCCGCGGCGGCGCCCGTGGTCGCGGAGGCACGGCCGGAGGTGGTGGCCGGCGGGGAGGGCGGCGGGCGCCGCCTGGCTCGGGTGGGGGCGCGGCCGGGAGGTGGTGGCCGTGGCCTTGCGTCGAGCGCCCGCGGCCGTGGAGGCGCAAGTGGAGGCGCCGGCGGAGGGCGGCGCAAGGGCGGGCGCCCGCCGGCGGTTCTCGGGCGGAGGTGGTGGAGGTCTGGATGACGACTCCCCGCCGCCGGGTGGGATCGGTGGGCGAGCTTCCCCACATGCTCCCCCGAGCCCCGGGGAGGGGGCCCTCGTGAGGCGGCACGAGGGTCACATGGTGGCGGGGGACCGAGGACACGGCGCCGAGGCCTCGTCCTCCCCGCGCGGCCACTCCGCCCGGGGTGGAGGGGGCCGCTGGCGATCCCCCTGCGTTTGCCGACGCCGGGGGGAGCGAGGAGCTGCGGGGAGAGCTCGGAGCCACGGCGCCACGCTCAGCCGCGGCGAACGAGGCGCTGAGGGTCCATGGCGGCCCCGCATGGCGCGTCTTCCAGGTAGGGCGTCGTTGCTCGTTTTCTTCTTTCTCTCATTTTTGTGTGCTGCTTCTGTGTCGTGGCGCTTACGGGTTTTGATTTGTGGGTGCCAGGAGCTCGAGCGCCGCGCCCACGACAAGTACGACGCCTTCGATCGGGTGAACGCCGAGCTCCACCAGCTCCGGGAGCGATGCAGCGCTTTCGACGCGCTTGCTGACGCCCTCAGGACTCCGGACGGTGGTTGGCGTGCGGGCCATGGCACGGCGCGACGAACTCCCGAGAGCTCGGGCGAGGACCCGGCGCGTCGCTCTAGCCTCGAGCGGGTCCGTGCGGCCCTCATCGATCGTGATGAGGCGTGCGCGGCGCGCTCGGACACGGAGAAGATGCGCACGGCGGCAACCAGGCGGGAGGCGGAGGTGGCCGGCGTCGCGGCGAGAACCGGGGGCTCCGCTCGTCGCTCGAGGGGGGCGCAAGCGCGGCCGGCCGCCGGCCGAGGAGCGGGCGCGCGGGGGCGGAGAAGCGGGCCAAGGAGGCCGAGCAATTTGAAGGCCGCCCTCGACGCCAAGGTCGCGGCGCTCGCCGTCGGCCGAGGAGCGGCTCCTGCGGGGGAGCGCACCGCCCGCCAAGGGGGCGAGGGGGCGGCTCCGGCGGGGAGCAAGCCGCCCTCGTCGACGCCGGTCGGCGGCGGAGCGAGGAGCGCGTCGCTCGCGAGGCGGCGCAAAAGTCGCTGGAGGAGAGGAACACCGCGTTCTCCAAGGCCGAGGGGCGGGCGATTGTGCTCGGCATTACAAATGCAAACCGGGGAGGCGGCCCTCCGGGAGCAAGGTGAGACCGTCAAGCGCCTCGGGCGGCGGTCGAGGCCGTGCGCCGCGACCTCGAGGTGGAGAGGAAGCAGAGTCGAAGGTGAGGCTGCTTGCTTGACTCTTGTTTGGTTGGTTTTCCGTTTGGGCATTCGCACTCCTTTTTTTTTATTTCTTTCTTGTCTTGGTGACTCCGGGCTTGCGCACCGCTGCGGGGCATGCGGTGAGCGGGCCGAGGCTGCTGCGGGCTTCCTATAACTCCTCCGGCCGGGGGCTGCGGGGAGCTGCGTGGTGTGGCCCTCGAGACACCTGCCAAGCCGTGGAGGAGGGCGAGGCACGGGCTGGCGGCTCGGCGGCCGGCCCGCTGCGCGCCCTTGGCGGCCACGTCACCGGCGGATGCGCGAGCGGCTGCGTCTTGGCGTCCGAGAAGGCCCTCGGAGTGGTTCGATCCCACTACGAGGTCAACTTCGAGGCGGCGGCGGAGGGCTACGTCGTTCCCGAGGGTGTCGAGGAAGAGGTGGCGATGGAGCGTGTGGACGCGCTCGCCGGCGCGCGCCGCGGGTCGCTCGGCGAAGCCTTCGAGGAGTTCCTCTTCCGCGGACGGGGGCCGCCGCCGCTCCTCCTGCCTGAAGACAGCTGGGCGCTAGGCCCATTTTTATGTGTATCAGTATTCTGGCCTCGCGGCCTTTGTAAATGAACGAGTTGTTTTTGACATAAACGTCTGCTGAAATGAAGTCTTTTGTTTACTACGCTTTTTGTTTCTCCTTCTTCCTGAGTAGATTCTAGTTAGGGGAGTTCGATTTTCGCGGGGGGCCTGCTGGGTTGGAGGCGAGAGAGAAGGGCCATATCCACGCGGCGTAGGCTATCTCTGGCTCGCGCGCTCCTTCCGCTACGCCGCCTGCGCCTGTTCGAATCGTTGCTCGGGGTTGAAGTAGAAAACAAACTTAGCGCGTGCTTCTTTTGTTTTTGCACGAAAATGGGACCATTTGGGGGGGGTGCCCCCCGCAGTAGCCCCCGAGGGTAACTTGGGTTTTAGGGGAAAGCCGAGTTGCCCTTTTTATTAGACTTGAAGCATTTACATAGTTGTTACCAACTGGGGCGTTGGTCATGTGGTTTTTACAATAAAAGTACTTGGAAATCCTAGCTAAGGGTAGAAGCGACGTAGGCGTTGGATGTTCCAAGCGTTGGTGAGCTCTTCGCCGTCCTCGTTGTCCGGCTTGTACGTGCGGGCTTGAGTACCTTCACCACAACGTAGGGTCCCTCCCATGGGGGTGATAGCTTGTGGCGCCCTCGGTTGTCTTGGCGTAGCCTTAGGACCAAGTCCCCTTCCACTGAAGTCCGTCGACGTATCTTGCGTGCTTGGTAGCGTCTTAGGGACTGTTGATACCTTGCGGAATGCATTAAGGCCACGAGGCGTGCCTCGTCCGGTCGATCCGGCGAGTCCTCGCGGGCTCGGCCGGGTTGGCATCCTCGTCATAGCCTCGAACCACGGGCGATCCGTATTCTAAGTCCGTGGGGAGGACGGCCTCCGCACCATGGACTAGGAAAAACGGGGTGAACCCAGTGGCTCTGCTCGGGGTGGTCCTTAGGCTCCACACAACCGGCGGTAGCTCTTGGAGCCATTTTCGCCCCGGATTTGTTGGTGGTCGAAAATTCCGGGCTTAAGGCCTGTAGGATCATGCCGTTGGCACGCTCTACTTGGCCGTTGGTACGTGGGTGTGCCACGGCCGCCCAATCCACACGGATGTGGAATTTGTCGCAAAACTCGAAAAACTTCCCGCCCATGAGCGGGACCCATTGTCGGTGATGATGGAGTTCGGCACTCCAAAGCGGTAGACGATGTCGGTGAAGAATGTTACCGCCTGCTGCTGCCACGAGATTCGTGATGGGGCGCACCTCGACCCACTTGGAGAACTTGTCGATTGCGACCAACAAGTGGGTGAAGCCCCCGGCGCCTTCCGCGGGGGCCCAACGATGTCCGGCCCCCACACGGCAAATGGCCATGTTACGGGGGATGGTACGTAGGGCATGGGCGCGTAGGTTGGACTTGCGGGCGTAGAGCGGCACCCTTCGCGGGGTGCGTACGATTTCGGCGGCGTCGCAACCGCGGTAGGCCGATAAAAGCCTTGGCGGAACGCATTGCCGACGAGGGTACGAGGGCGGCGCATGATGACCGCAGATCCCGGCGTGGATGTCCCGCAGGAGTTCGCGCCCTTCAGGAATGGGCACGCACCGCTGCAGGATGCCAGAGGTGGCGCGCTTGTACAGCTCGCCGTCAACGAGGGCAAAGGACTTGGCCATCCTGGCGATGCGCCTGGCCGCGGCCCGGTCCGCGGGGAGTTCCCCTCGAGCCATCCAGGCAATGTATTTGTCACGCCGGTCCGTTTTGACGAGGAGGCGGCTCGATGTCCATTACGTCATCTCCGTAGGCGCCATACCCCTCGAGGAGGGAGAGCACGTACGCCTCATTCGAGGGGTCCTCGTCCATGGGTTCCGCACCCGTTGGGTTCGAGGGGAGCCCCGAGGGTTCGAGCGTGACTCGAGGGGTGGGGCTCGAAGACGGCCCGAGGGTTGAGCGACGTCGCGCGCGAAACGTTCGGGGGAACGGTGATCCGCCGGACGCAATCTTGGCCGGCTCATCCGCCTCCTCGTTGTACGGCGGGGCACATGGTTGAGCTTGATGCCGTAGAACTTATCCTCGAGGGCTCGCACGGCTTTGCGGTGGGCCTCCATCTTGTCGTCATGGCGGCTCGCGTTCTTCATGACTTGATCGATTACGAGCTCCGAGTCCCCCCGCACGTCGAGGCGCTTGACGCCTAACTCAATGGCGATTTTGAGGCCACGAGAGGAGGGCCTCGTATTCGGCCATATTGTTAGACGCGGGGAAGTGGAGGCGCCTTTGCGTAGCGCATGTGCTCCCCAAGGGGTGACACGAAGAGCAGGCCCGCGCCCACCCCTGTTTTCATCACCGAGCCGTCGAAGAACGAGAGTCCGGCCACTGCGCTTGGATCGCGGGGGGGCGGCAGCTGCGTATCCGTCCACTCAGCGACGAAATCCGCCAAGATTTGAGACTTGATGGCCTTGCGCGGGGCGTAGGCAAGCGTCTCGCCCATCAGCTCTACGGACCACTTGGCAATCCTGCCCGCGGCGTCGGGGTTGCGGATGATCTCCCCCCGGCGGGAAAGAGGAGACCACCGTGACGGGGGTGGGCCTCGAAGTAGTGGCGGAGCTTGCGCCGCGCAAGGACTACCGCGTACGGCAACTTTCGGACACGGGGGATAGCGCGTCTTGGTGTCTGACAGGACCTCGCTGATGTAATAGACAGGCCGCTGTACAGGTAAAGCATGCCCTTCCTCCGTGCGCTCCACGACGATCACGGCGCCCCACCCCCATGGGTGGTCGCGGCAACGTAGAGCTGTAAGGGCTCGCCGTCCTGCGGCGGCGTGAGAATAGGGGCGTGCGCTAAGGACGCCTTTAGCTTGTCGAGCGCGTCCTGGGCCTCGGCGGTCCAGGAGAAGCGTTCGTGTTTCTTGAGGAGGCGATAGAGGGGCGAGGCCCTTCTCGCCGAGCCTCGAGATGAAGCGGCTCAAGGCGGCAAGGCACCCCAGCACCTTTTGCACCCCTTTGAGGTCCTGGATTGGACCCATTCGTTCGAGGGCCGCAACCTTTTCGGGGTTGGCCTCGATTCCCTGTTGGGAGACAATGTATCCCAGGAGCATGCCTCGTGGCACTCCAAAGACACATTTTTCGGGGTTTAACTTGACCCCATTGGCCCGTAGGCAACCGAACGCGATGCCAAGGTCGCCAACCAGGTCGTCGCCTTCCCGGTCTTTACAACAATGTCATCCACATACGCCTCGACCGTCCGCCCGATGTGGTCTCCGAAAACGTGCTGCATGCGGCGCGGTACGTTGCACTGCGTTTCGGAGGCCAAATGGCATCGTGACGTAGAAGAACATCCCGAACGGCGTGATGAACGAAGTCGCGAGCTGGTCGGACTCCTTCATCTTTATTTGATGATACCGGAGTAAGCATCGAGGAAGCAAAGCAATTCACACCCAGCAGTTGAATCGACGATTTGGTCAATACGTGGCAAAGGAAAAGGAACTTTAGGACATGCTTTATTAAGACTGGTGTAGTCTATACACATCCGCCATTTCCCATTCTTTTTCTTTACAAGCACGGGGTTTGCTAGCCACGTTGGGTGGAACACCTCCTTGATGAACTCGGCCTCGAGAAGCTTCCGCAGCTCCGCTCCGATTGCCCGTCGTCGCTCCTCGTCGAAGCGACGGAGCCATTGTTGCACGGCGCGGGCGTGAGGCAGGATGTCAAGGGAGTGCTCGGCGACCTCCCTCGGGATGCCTGGCATATCCGAGGGGCTCCACGCGAAGATGTCGGCGTTGGCGCGGAGGAAGTCGACGAGCACCACTTCCTATTTGGGGTCGAGGGTGGAGGCGACCCTCAACGCCTTGCCCTCGGGGGCGAGAAGGATCGAGGGGGACCTCCTTGGTGCGCTCCGCGGCCTCGAACGTGCGGTGTGCTTGGCGGCGGAGTCGAGGTCGTCGTTGACCATCTTCTCCAAAGTGGTCACCGGCGCTTCGTCCGGCGCTAGCGCCTGCGTGCTCTACGCACTCGACGTCGCGGTCAAATGCGTGCTCGATGGATGAGCCGACGGTAATGACGCCGTTCGGTCCTGGCATCTTCATCTTCAAGTAAGTATAGTTGGGGACCGCCATGAATTTGGCGTAACAGGGTCGCCCTAGTATAGCGAGATAGGCTCCCTTGAACCCTACCACCTCGAAGGTGAGGATCTCCTTGCGGAAATTCTTCGCGGTGCCAAACCAAACCGGCAGGTCGATCTGCCCGAGGGGCTGGACCTGCTTGCCGGGCGCGATGCCGTGGAACGGCTTCGTCTTTGGGCCGCGGCCCCGGTCCAACCCGATCCCCATCAAGCGCAGCGTATGCGCGTAGAGGATGTTGAGGCTGCTGCCCCCGTCCATCAAGACCTTCGAGAACCGCGCGTTCCCGATGATGGGGTCGACCACCCGGCGGGTGCTGCCCGGGTTGGGGACGCGGTTCGGATGGTCCTCCCGGCTGAAGGTGATGGCGTCCTCCGACCAGTTGAGGAAGGAGGGAGGCGCCTTCTCCGCGGCGAGGACCTCGTGCCGCTCCTTCTTGCGCTGGTGGGTCGACATGTCGACGGTGGGTCCCCCAAAGATGAGGAACACGTTCTCCACGGTGGGGAAGCCGCCGGCGTCGCCATCTCCTCCGTCTTTCTTGGCCTCTGCCTCCTTTGCGGCGGCGCGGCCATAGAACTTCTTGAGCATGTCGCACTGCTCAAGAGTGTGATTTACTGGGGTCTTGTGATAAGGACATGGCTTTTTCAGCATGTCGTCAAACACCCCCGGGCCTCGAGGGGCCGGTCGAGGGCCCCGTCGAGCCGGGTCCACAGCGAGGGCCTCGGCATTACCGCCGTCGCGCCCCTGCTCGCGCGCCTCGCGGCGCGGCTTCTTTCCCTTCTTGCCCCGCTTGTCATTGCGGTGGGGCTCCCTGGACTTGCTGCCCTCCGCGGGCGCGTCCTCCGAGCGCTTGCCCTTCTTGCCGTCGAAAATCGCCCCCACGGCCTCCTCTCTCGAGGCGAAGGGCGGTGGCGATGTCGAACAGCTCGTTGGAGTCCGCGGGCGGGCTGCGTCCCAGCTCCCGCACGAGGTCCCGGCACGTGGTGCCCTCGAGGAAGGCGTGCACGATTTCGGATTGCGCCACGGCGGGGAGCTCCGTGCGGCGCTTGGAGAAGCGCCGTATGAAGTCCCGCGGCGACTCGCCGGGCCTCGTGTGCGGGAGCGTAGGTCCCGGGGAATTCCCGGGGCGCACGTACGTGCCACGGAAGTTGCCCACGAACGTGCGGACCGAGATCGTCCCAATTGTGGATTTGGGTGGCGGGGCGGGTGCTCGAGCCATGTCCGGGCCGCATCGCCGAGGTGCGGGGGCAAGTTGCGGATGATGACCTCGTCGGCGGTTGCCCCCGCCCGGGCGGCAAGCCAAGCGGTAGTCGTTGAGCCACACGCGGGGGATCCGTCTCCCCGTTGTACTTGACAATGGTCGAGGGTTGGCGGAAGCGGGGGGGGAAGGGCCGCGCGCGGATCTCCCGGCGCGAACACACGGGTCCCCGGGGGCTCCGGCATCGGGGAGCGGTCCTCACCACTGTCGTAGCGTTCGCCCCATCGAGGGTGGTAGCCCACCGCTGCTTGCGCGTCCGCCTTGCTTGTGCGGCGGGCGTTGATGACGTTGCGAGCGTCACCGTCCAGAGCTCTGCGCGTGTCAAGGAGTCGTTCCTTGGCCGGTGCACGTCCTGAGTTGGCGGGACGCTCCGCCGCTCCTCCTGCGTGGACCGAGGGTTCGCCCCCTTGTGCGGCCCCGTCACCCCGCGCATCTCCTTGTTGGCGGATGCGCGAAGGCGAGCTCTCGGCCTGGCGGGCCGGCCGCTTGCTCGATGAGAGTACGCACCTCGCGGTGCGGGTCTCGTGCCTCGGGGGTCGAGGGTGCCGGCATGGCCCGTGGCGGCGTTGCGGCGGCAATGAGCTTCGACTTGCCCGCGGCGGCATGTCGGGGGTTGTCGGCGTTGATGCGGTCGCGGGCATGTGCCCGGCTCCCGCACACGCTCGCCGCGAGCGGAGGCCTCCCCCGGCCATCGAGGCGCGGAGCGGCCGCACCGTCCGTACTCCTCGCCGGCTTGGCCTCGAGCTCGCGGGCTTGGGCCGGCTACGCGTCGGCGTCGGCCCGGCGGGGAGCGCTTGGCCCGCGGCTAGGCGTGTGGCGATCCACGGGGCGGGCGTGATTTCCCCGTCTCCGGCGCCCACCGCGCCGGCGGCATTGCGGGCCGGGTCGTTGGTGATGACGGCGTAGCACTCCCGCGCGGGGTCGTAGCTCCCGGTCTTTGGAGTCGTTGGAGCAACCAAACCGGTGGTCCGTGGCGTCAAGGAAACGCCCCGAACATGGGCCCGGGTCCGGCACGCGGAGAAGTCCCCGTTCTCGCGTACCCGTGGCGGTTGGCGGGCGGCAACGCGTCGAGGGGAGCCCGGGGGACGACTCGTCGGCCCACCGAGGGCGCGGGATCCCCGGTGACGAAGACGTGACGGCCGGGCGGGACCACGCGCATCGTGGTGTTGACGTTGTTGTTGTAGGCCGACGTGGCACCACGCAACCCAATGGGGATGCGCGGTCGGGAGACCGCGCGGCTCCCCCCCGGGGTGGTGGCGGTCGTCGTGGCGGTGGGCGCGCCGTGCTAAGAGGGCGGCGCGCTCGGCTGCCGTCGCTCGGACCGCGCACGCGGCGCGAACGCAACCCGGAGGCGGCGGCGGCGTCGTGGCGTCGACGGGCCCGCGGCATCCGCGCTGCGGGCGTACGCGCCGTGGTGGTGCGTGCAGCGGGGACCGGAGCGGGCCCGGCCCGGCGCCGCGCGCGGAGCTCCTCACGGTTGGTGAGGCGCATGAGGTAGCCATTCCCCGTGGCACGAAAGTTCGGGCCCCGCGCCGGAGTTTCGAACCCGGCGGGGGAGGGGGGCCCGAGCTGCCCATGCGGTGGCGTGTACCACGGTACTCGGTGCGGATCACCATGGAGGGAGTTGACGGATTGACCTTAGGCGCTCGGATTGCCCCACGGTGGCCGCCAAGCGTCGGTGCGGAATGTGGTCCCGACACTAACCGGTAGTAAGCGCCGTGTTCTATCCCTCAATGGTCGATGCTAAGCAACAAGTGACACGAGTTTTATCCTGGTTCCGGCCGAGGGGGCCGTACGTCCAGCAGTGGCGTGCTCAAGGCACTATATTACTTAGCACCGGGGGTGCCTGTAGTGGGGCTGCTACAAGCAAGGCGGGAGAGGAAGCCTGGCTTCCAAGTCCCTGGTGCGATGGCTGAAGATGTTGTGGGAGAATTGGAGAGCAAGTGCGTGGTGCAGCCTGTCTCCAATTGTGTTGTGCCTGTGTTCTCTTCGTCGCTCTCCCCTCCCCCCGCGGGGGGGGGGGTTCGCCCCCCTTTTATAGATCAAGGAGGGAGCGAATCACATGCACGCCGCGCTATCTAGCTACGTAAAGGGGCGTGGCGTGCTATCTTTGTAGAGTGGGCGGCCGTCGGGACGATCCTTGCGACGATCCGGCCATCATGGCCTATCTTGTACCCGAACGGTGGCGGTTCGAGGGTAGAAGGGCGGTGGATGGCGGTGATGTCTTACGATGGGCTCGAGGGAGGCTGGCGGCGTTGTCCCGTACGGAGTACGGGGAGTAGGTAAAACGGCGTCCCGTTTCAACACGTTTCCGTGCTTGGAGTTGTTGCTACGGCGCCGGGCGTGCGCACACGCGCGGGGACGGGCGCCATGCGCGTAACAGTGGCAGGGATGGCGTTCCTCCGGCCTAGCGCCTCCACCTAACCCTGTAGGGTCACAAGAAAGCAAATCGAGGGTGAAGTCGGCCCCCCTTCGAGGGCTCGGCGCGTTAGCCGTACTGGAGCAGGCGCACGGCGTCACGGGACTGACACCGGCCGCGCTGCACAGTCCCTCCCCACAGTGATGGGGATGGGCTCCCTCTTGGGGAGTTGGTGCGGCGGCACCGGGGCGCGAGCCGGGCGCATGATGGCGGCTGTCCCGCCGGTGTCGGGCGTTAAATGCCCGTGTACGGGGGGCGGGCGCACGCGAGCGGGGCGCCCTCGAGCGAGGCGGACCCGGTCGAGGGCGGGGCGGACCCTCGAGCGAGGGCGGCACCTGCTCGAGGGGGAGCGGGCCCTCGAACGGGGCGAAGCTCGCTCGAGGGGAGCGTACCCCCTCGAACGGGACGGAGCCCGCCCGAGGGAGGCGCGCACCCTCGAGCGAGGCGAGCTTGCTCGAGGGGATCTTCGAGAGGGTCGCCTTGGTGGGCGTCGAGGTCCTTGCGGCGTGGGCCGTATCCTGCATGGTTAGGCAAAGTGTGTTTGGCTTTGTTGCAGGTTTTAAGTGGGGATTTCCCGGTTGTTAAAGGGGACCCCTAAGGCTGTCCCCGACACACCATACCTCCATGCGTAGCCAAATAGTGCGGTGTGCCCGTAAATTGCCCTCTCCTTGGCCTATAAAAGGGAGGCGATTCCCCCCGTCGCGAGAGAGAGGACACAAGACATCGGACGCGGGACGACGGACAATGATCGTTCACACGCTCTCTGTCTTCCCCACGATATTGGCACTCGCCTCAATCACTCCTCTTGGGACTTGGAGGCCACGCCTCCTCTCCCACCTCGCTTGTAGCCGCCCCACTACGGGCACCCGGTGCGAAGCAATATAGTGCCTCGAGCACATCCTGTTGGACGTACGGCCCCGGCGGGAACCGGGATAAATCAAGTGTCTTTAGTTGCTTAGCACCGACCATCGAGAGGCGGATCTCAACACTTATTACTAGTTAGTGTCGGGACTACTTTCGCACCGAGCGGTTGGCGCCCCACCGTGGGGCATCGGGCGGCGAAGATCAACTCGTCACCGGCTCTCTCGATGGTGATTCGCACCGAGTACCGCGGTCGGCGCTACTCCATGGGCAGCTCGGACCCCCCTCCCGGCCGGATTCGGGGGTCGGTTCGGGGGCACGAACTTTCGGGCCACGGGGAACGGCTGCCCGATGCGCCTCACTAACCGTGAGGAACTCCGTGCGCGGCGCCGAGCGCGGGTCCGTCCCGGCCACCGCCGCACGTGTCGCCGCGATGCCGCACCCGCCAACACGGACGTGGCGGGTCCCTCGGCGCCTCTCCAACGCGACGCGCTCACCGGCGAGACGGCGCCGCCCGGCGGGGAGCGCTCGGTCTCGGGACCGCGCTTCCCTATCGATGCCGCGCGCGCCACGGCGGCATACGTCGCCAACGCCAACGCCAACACGACGGCGCGCGGGGTTCCCCCGGCCGTCACATCTCGGTTGCACTCGGGATCCTAGCACCTCCCGCGGCGACGAGTCGTCCCAAGGCTCCACCGACGAGCCGCCACCCGCCATTTCGCATGGATATGCGGAGTGGGCCTTCTCCGGCGTGCCGGACCCGGTGATGTTCGGGTGGTTCCTCGACGTCGCGGACTGCGGGTTCGGCTACTCCGACGACTCCGGCGCCGGGAGCTATGATCCCGCGCGGGAGTCTTTGCGTCGTGATCGCCGGCGACCCGGCAAACGCCCGCGACGCGGCGGGTGCGGCGACGAGAGAGGTTCCTCTGCTGCGGGAGGCCCCGGACCGCGCCTAGCTACGGGGCCAAGCGCCCCTCCCCCTTCACCACCAAGGGGGGGCCGACATCAACGCACAACTAGCCCAAGCACGTGAGCTCGAGGCCAAGCGGCGGAGGAATACCACACGGTGTGGTTGCTTCACGCCTCTATGGCGGGAGAAGCCTCTGCGCGCGGCGAACGCGCACGCGAGGTCGGCGAGGGCAAGCTCGCGACCGCATCAACGCCGACTTCAACGTCGACAATCCGGACACGCCCCCGCGAGCGAGGCCGAAGCTCATCGCCACCGCAACACTGGCGCCGCGGGCCATGCCCGCCCCTCGACGCCCGGGGCGCGGAACCCGCACCGCGAGGCACGGGCGCTCATCGAGCAAGTGGCCGTCCAACGGCCGAAAGCTCGGCGTCCCGCATTCGTCAACGGGGGGAGCGCGCGGGACGATGGGGTGTGCAAGGCCACGAGCCCTCGGTGCACGCGGGAGGTGCGGCGAGCGTCCCGCCAACCCGGGCGCACGCCGGCCAAGGAACGACTCCTCGACACGCGGCGGCAAGCCCAAGATGGTGACGCCCGCAACGCCATCAACGCCGACGAACGAGCAATGCGGAGGCGCGGGCGGCGACGGGCTACCACCCTAGACGGGGCGGACGCTACAACGGTGGTGAGGACCTCTCGCCGACACCGGAGCCCCCGGGAACCCGCGTGTTCGGGCGGGAGATCCGCACGGCAACCTTCCCCCAACGCTTCCGCCGGCCCATGACAATCGTCAAGTACAATGGGGAGACGGATCCCCGCGTGTGGCTCAACGACTACCGTCCGGCTTGTCGGCTAGGCGGGGCCACCGCCGACGAGGTTATCATCCACAACCTCCCCCCGCACCTCGCCGACTCGGCGCGGACGTGGCTCGAGCACCTCCCCGGCCGCCCCGGATCCACAAGCGGGACGACTCCGGTCGACACGTTCGTGGGAAACTTCCGGGGCACATACGTGCGCCACGGGAACTCCTGGGACACTGCGCTCTTGCAACCGAAGCCGGCAAATCGCTCCGAGACTTCATACGGCGCTTCTCAAAGTGTTGTACGGAGCTCCCAAGTGTGGCGCGGTCCGAAATCGTGCACGCCTTCCTCGAGGGCACCACATGCCGGGATCTTGTGCGCGAGCTTGGGCGCGGCCCTCCGTTGACTCGAACGAGCTATTCGACATTGCCACCGGTTTGCCACGGGCGAAGAGGCGGTGGGGGCAATCTTCGACGGCAAGAAGGGAAAGCGCGTGGACGACGCGCGCCGCGGAGGGCGGCAGAGTCCAAGGACCCCCCGTCGGAAGAACAAGCGGGGCAAGAAGGGGAAAGAAGCCGCGCCGCGGGCGCGCGAGCGAGGGCTCGACGACGATGACGGCGAAGCTCTTGCCGTTGACCCGGCTCGACGAGGCCCTCGACCAGGCCCCTCGAGGCCGGGAGATTTCGACGACATCTTCGAAGAAGCCATGTCCCTACCACAAGACGCCGGTCAACCACACCCTCGAGCGATGCGACATGCTCAAGCGTTTCTACGGGCGCGCCGCCGCGAAGGACGACGAGGCCAAGAAGGACGGGGATGACGGCGACGCCGGCGGCTTCCCCGCCGTGGAGAATGTCTTCCTCATCTTCGGGGGCTGACCGTCGACATGTCCGGCCCGCCGGCGCAAGCGGAAGCGGAACGAGGTTCTCACCGCGAGAAGACGCCTCCCTCCTTCCTCGGCGGTCGGAGGGACGCCATCACGTTTAGCCGCGAGGATCACCCGAACCGCATCCCCAAGCCGGGTCGATCCCGCTGGTGGTCGACCCGGTCATCGGGAACGCGCGGTTCTCGAAGGTCCCGATGGATGGAGGTAGCAACCTCAACATCCTCTACGCGCACACGCTGCGCCTGCTGGGGATCGGGTTGGACCGGTGCGGCCCGACACGATGTCGTTCCATGGCGTTGCGTTGGGCAAGCGTATCCGGCCCCTCGGGCGAGATCGACTCGCCGGTGCGGTTCGGCACGCCGGACAACTACCACAAGGAGACACTCACCTTCGAGGTGGTGGGATTCGGGGCGCGTACCACGCCATACTTGGGCGGCCTTGCTATGCCAAATTCATGGCGGTCCCCAACTACACCTACCTCAAGATGAAGATGCGGGGCCCAACGGCATCATCACCGTGGGCTTATCCATCGAGCACGCCTTCGACTGCGACGTCGAGTGCGTGGAACACGTCGAGGCCCTAGCGCTGGACGAAGCGCTGGTGGCCAACATGGAGAAGATGGTCAACGAGGACCTCAACTCCACCACCAAGCACGCCGGCAGCTTCGAGGCTGCTGAGCAGACCAAGGAGGTGCCCCTCGACCCTACTGCTCCCGAGGGCAAAGTGTTGAGGGTCAGCTCCACCCTCGACCCGAAATAGGAAGTGGTGTTCGTCGACTTTCTCCGCGCCAACGCCGACATCTTCGCGTGGAGCCCCTCGGACATGCCAGGCATCCCGAGGGAGGTCGCCGAGCACTCCCTTGACATCCTACCTCACTCCCACGCCGTGCGGCAATGGCCGCGCCGCTTCGACGAGGAGCGGCGCCGAGCAATCGAAGCGGAGGCCGTGAAAGCTCCTCGAGGGCCGGGTTCATCAAGGAAGTGTTCCACCCCACTTGGCTAGTTAATCCTGTATTAGTGAAGAAAAAGAACGGGAAGTGGCGGATGTGTGTAGACTACACTAGTCTTAATAAAGCATGTCCTAAAGTTCCCTTTCCTTTGCTGCGTATCGATCAGATCGTTGATTCGACCGCTGGGTGCGAACTGCTCTGTTTTCTTGATGCCAATTCCGGGTACCACCAGATAAAGATGAAGGAGTCTGACCAACTCGCGACTTCGTTCATCATGCCGTTCGGGATGTACTGTTACGTGACGATGCCGTTTGGCCTCCGAAACGCGGGCGCAACATACCAGCGATGTATGCAGCACGTCTTCGGAGACCACATCGGACGAACCGTTGAGGCGTACATAGATGATATAGTCGTAAAAACTAGGAAGGCGGACGAGCACGGTTAGCGACCTTCACATCGCGTTCGGCCGCTTTCGTGAGCCGACGGGGTGAAGTTAAACCCCGAAAAATGTGTCTTTGGCGTGCCGCGGGGCATGCTATTATGATACATCGTCTCCCGGGGCCGAGGCATCGAGGCCAACCCCCGAAAAGGTTGTAGCCCTCGAATGGATGGGTCCGATTCGGGACCTTAAGGGGGCCCAAAGGGTCTTCGGGGTGCCTCGCCGCCTTGAGCCGCTTCATCTCGCGGCTCGGCGAGAAGGGCTTACCCCTCTACCGGCTCCTCGAGAAGCATGAACGGTTCTCCTGGACTGCCGAGGCCCAGGAGGTGCTTGACAAGCTGAAGGCGACCCTCGCCCACGCCCTGATCCTTACACCACCTCAGGACAGCAAGCCTCTATACCTCTACGTGGCTGCGACCACCCAGGTGGTCAGCGCCGTTATCGTGGTGGAACGCACGGAGGAAGGGCATGCTCTGCCAGTCCAGCGGCCGGTGCACTACAGCAGCGAAGTCTTGTTCGAGACCAAGGCGCGCTACCCACAAGTCCGAAGGCGCTCTACGCAATGGTCCTCGCGCGACGCAAGCTCCGCCACTACTTCGAGGCTCACCCGGCCACGGTGGTCTCCTCCTTTCCGTTAGGGGAAATCATCCATAACCCGGATGCGGCGCGGAATTGCCAAGTGGTCGGTGGAGCCGATGGGAGAAACGCTCGCCTACGCCCGCGCAAGGCCATCAAGTCCCAAATCTTGGCAGATTTCGTCGGCCGAGTGGACGGACACGCAATTGCCGCCGCCACGGATCCGAGCCGAATGTTGGACTGCGTACTTCGACGGCTCGGTGATGAAGACAAGGTGCGGGCGCGGGCCCTGCTCTTCGTCTCACCCCTCGGGGAGCACATGCGGTACGGCCGTGCGCCTTCACTTCCCCGCATCAAACAACATGGCGAGTACGAGGCCCGCTTTGCGGCCTCAAGATCGCCATCGAGATAGGCATCAAACGCCTCGACGTGCGGGGGGACTCACGGCTCGTGATCGACCGGGTCATCAAAAACGCGAGCCGCCATGACGATAAGATGGAGGCGTCTCGCAAGGCCATGCGGACCCTCAAGGACAAGTTCTACGGCATCGAGCTCAACCACGTACCCCGCGGTATAACGAGGAGGCGGACGAGCTCGCCAAGATCGCGTCGGGGTGGATCACCGTCCCCCCGAACGTCTTCGCTCGGGACGTCGCCCAGCCGTCCGTCAACATCGAGCCGCACCCCTCGAACTGCGTGGAACCCTCGGGGGCTCCCTCGAATCTAGCGGGCGCAGAGCCCATGGACGAGGACCCCTCGAATGAGGTGTACGTGCTCTCCCTCCTCGAGGGGTACGGCGCCAACGAGGCCGAAGCCATGGACGTCGAACCAGCCCCCAGCGAGGTGGACTGGCGCGACAAGTATATCGCCTGGATGGACCGAGGGGAACTCCCCTCGGACCGGTCCGAGGCCAGGCGCATCGCCAGGATGGCCAAGTCCTTCACCCTCGTCGACGGCGAGCTGTACAAGCGCGTCGCCTCCGGCATCCTGCAGCGATGCGTGCCCATCCCCCAGGGGCGCGAGCTCCTCCGGGATATACACGCGGGCGTATGCGGCCACCACGCCGCACCCCGCACCCTCGTGGGCAATGCGTTCCGCCAGGGCTTTTACTGGCCCACCGCGGTCGCCGATGCCAACGAGATTGTTCGCACCGCGAAGGGTGCCAATTCTACGCTCGCAAGTCCAATCTCCCCGCACACGTCTGCAGACCATCCCCATCACGTGGCCTTTCGCCGTGTGGGGACCGGACATCGTCGGACCCTTGCGGAAGGCGCCGGGGGCTACACCCACCCGTTGGTCGCAATCGACAAGTTCTCCAAGTGGGTGCGGGTGAGCCCCATTACGAATCTCGGGGCGAGCGGGCGGTGACGTTCTTCACCGACATCGTCTACCGCTTCGGGGTGCCCAACTCCATCATCACCGACAACGGGTCCCAATTCACGGTGAAGGAAGTTCACGGAATTCGTGATAAGTTCCACACCCGCGTGGACCGGGCGCCGTGGCGCACCCACGGACCAACGGTCAAGTGGAACGTGCCAACGGCATGATTCTACAAGGCCTCAAGCCCGAATTTTCGACCAACTGAACAAGTCTGGTCGGAAATGGCTCCAGAGCCGCCGGCGGTTGTGTGGAGCCTCGAGACCACCCCAAGCGGGGCCACGGGTTCACACCATTCTTCCGGTCCATGGCGTGGAGGCCGTCCTCCCCACGAACTTAGAATACGGGTCGCCCAAGGTCCGGAGCTATGACGAAGGTGCCAACCAGCGAGCCCGCGAGGACTCGCTGGACCAACTGGACGAGGCATGCACCGTGGCCCTGATGCATTCCGCGAGATACCAGCAGTCCCTAAGGCGCTATCAAGCCCGGAAGGTGCAACGACGGGACTTCAGCAAGGGGGACTTGGTCCTAAGACTACGACAAGACAACTGAAGCCGCCACAAGTTGTCGCCCCCATGGGAGGGACCCTATGTCGTGGTGAAGGTGCTCAAGCCAAGCACGTAAAAGCTGGCCAACGAGGACGGCGAAGAACTCACCAACGCTTGGAACATCCGGCGGCCTATGTCGCTTCTATCCCTAGCTAGGATTTCCAAGTTTCGTTGTAAATTACATGCTCAACACCCCGAGTTGGTAGCACAATGTAAATAACAGCAAGTCAATAAAGTTAAAGGGCAACTCGGCTTTCCCCCGAAAACCAAGTCACCCTCGGGGGCTACTACGGGGGCATCCCCCCCCCCAAAATGGTCCCATTTTTGCGCAAAAAATTCAACTCGCAAGCGCGCTAAGTATGTTTCTACCTTGGCCTCGAGTGAATCCGGGCGGGGCGTGGGTGGCCAAGCGGAAAGGACGCGCGAGCCGAGGATAGCCTACGCCTCCGCGAGGATACGGCCCTTCTCTCTTGCCTCCCGGCCCGGCGGGGCGCCCACGAAAATCGAATTCCCCCAACCCGAATTCTCCCAAGCAAAGGAAGAAACGAGAATAGCGCGATAAATGAAATAAGAAACACCATTCACTTCCACAAGTGTTTAAAACAAAGTACTTGTTTATTTACACGGCCACGTGGCCCGGATACTAACATTCAAACAAAAAATGGGCCAAGTGCCCAGCGATCTCCAGGCTTGAGGCGCGTTGGCGTCAACAGCATCCGGGAACAAGAACTCCACGAAGGCCTCGGTGAGCATCTTGGCGGCATCAGCAGCGAGCGCGTCCACGTGCTCCACCGCCGCCGCATCCTCGACGCCCTCCGGGACGACATAGCTTGACGCCACGGCCTCGAAGTTCACCTCGTAGTGGGACCGTACCACACCGAGAGCCTTCTGGACGCCCAGGTGAAGCGCGCGGCGCATGCGCCCCGAGACATGCCCACCAAGGGCGCGCAGACGGCTGGCCAGCGAGCTTCCGGCTTGCGCCTCGCCCTCTTCGACCGCCTGGCAGGTCTCGAGGGCCGCAGCGCGCAGCTCTACCAGCTCCTGCTCGGAGGAGTCGTAGGCAGCCTGCAGTGTCTCAGCCCAATTGGTCGCGTGCCCTAGCGCAGTGCGCAGGCCTGGGTGCCACGAGCAAAGGAAATCAAGAGGGGAACGGACCCCCAAAGGGAAGATCAACAAAACAAAGAAAGAAACGGCAACTCACCTTCGACCTGCTTCCTCTCCACCTCGAGAGCCTGGTGCTCGACCTCGACCGCCTGCTGCAGGTTTAAGACCGTGGCGCTCTACTCCTCGAGGGACCGCGCCGGTCCTCATTCGAGATGCCGAGGGCGATCGGCTCCCCGTCGAGCTTCGAGAGCTCGTCTTCATGCTCCTTTAGCGACGCGCTCGCGCCCCCGCGAGTGCGGTGCGCTCCCGCCCGAGCGCCGACGTGGCCTCGACAAGGGCGGCCCGCTCCTCGCCGGAGCCGACCCTCGGCCTCCTCGCGGGCGGCACGCTCCCCGCCGGAGGCGCTCCCTCGCTGCGACGACCGCGGCGGCCTTGGCGGCGAGGTCGGCCTTCAACTCCTCGGCCTCCTTGGCCCTCGCTCGGCATCCCGCGCCCTCTCCTCGGCCGGCTTCCCCCGGGACCGCGCCTCCTCGAGCTCCGCGTGCTCCCCGCCGGTGTTCGGCCGAACGGAGACCACCTCCCTCTCCCGGTCGGCCACCACGGAGCGCGCCCTCTCCGAGGTCCTCCCTCGCTCGCTGCGGCGCCTCGTCCGGTCGATGAGGGCCGTGCGGACCCGCTCAACCGCGGAGGCACGCGGCGTGGGCCGCCCCTCCGGCTCCAATAGTTGGTCGCGTAGCGCCCCCCGCCCGTACGCCAACCGGCCGTCCGGGTCCTCGGGGCCTCGCGAGGGCGTCGAGAGCATCGCGCTGCTCCCGAGCCGGCGAAGCTCGGCGCTCTTACGGTCGAGAGCGTCGTACCTGTCGCGGGCGCGGAGCTCTAGCTCCTGTCACCAACGGACGGAGACCAATGAGCGTTGCGCCGTGAAAAACGAACACGAAGACGATAGAACAAGGAAAAAAGCAATAATCTAGCGGACGACAACATACCCGAAAGACACGCCACACCGGGCCGTCGTGGATGCGAGCGCCTCGTTCAACGCTCGGTTGAGCGAAGCGCCGTGGCGGCGCGCCTCCTCCCACAACCGTCGCTCCTCTTGGGCGTCGGTGAAGAGGGGGGACGGCGCATCAACGTGCTCTTGCCCCCGCCCCCCGGCCCACCGCCGGATCGCTCGAGCCGGGGGGGCGGCGTGGGACGAAGAGGCCTCGGCGCCATGCCTCGAGTCCCCGGCCACCATGTGGCCATCCCACCGTTCGACGAGCGCCCCCGCCCGAGGCTCGGGGCCGGTGCGGGTAGGCTTCCCCCACTCGGTCCCACCCGGCGGCGGGGCATCGTCGTCGGGAATCTCCCCGCCGTCGCTCGGGAGCCGCCGGCGAGGGCGGGCTCCTACCGCGGCGCGGCGACCTCCGCCTCCCGGCGTCTCGGCCGGCCGTAGGCACTGGACGCGCCTCCGCGGCCGATGACGCCGGCGGCACTATGACCGGCACCGAGGGCCGCGCCTCGCCACCGGCCGCGCCTCGGCCATGGCCGGCTCTGTCGCGCCTCCGTCACCGCCCGCCGCGGTTCCGCGGTTGTCGTTGCCCGCCGCGGCCCCCGAGGCCTCGGCCGCGCCTTGCGAGCCCCCGCTCGCCGTTGCCGCCATGCTTGCGCCCGCCCGCGGCGCCCTCGACGAGCGCCGCCGCCGGTTGGGACGAGACGCGTCCGCCCTCGGCACCTTCGGCCGGTGCGAGGGGGGCACGGTTGGCGCCACCCGCGCGACATGGAAACAAGTCGTCGGACCCCCGCCTATCGAGCACGCGACCCCTCGAAAGGCAACTCCTTACCTCAAGGAGGAGAAGGCCCGCTTCCTCTTCCTCGAGGTCCCCGCCGATGTCGCGGGCGCGGCCGGCGTGGCCGCCGCCGCACCTCCGGCCCGCCTCTACCGCGCGGCGCCTCCGTGGCGCGCGGCGGCACCTCCGCGGCTCGTGCCGCTTCCACCGTAGACCGCCGGCGGCGGCGCCCGCGCCCGCCCCGGGCGATGGTTCTCTTTCCACCGGAGTCGACTTCGGTGACGGGGGTGCGAGGCTCCCACCGTCGGGGAAGAACCCCGCCCCCTATCCTCTTCCCCCACTTCCTCCTCTTCCTCGTCCGACGATGAGTACTCCTCTGTCCGGGCGAGGAAAGTCCCCGCTGCTCGCACACCGGAATCCTCGCTCCTCTGCTCCCGGCGCTCCCGCCGCCGCGCGTTCGGCTCCCTCCTGCGATCCACCCGCTCCTGCTCTCACCGTTGCGCCGCGCGCGCGAGCGCGTGAGACCGGGGCGTGTGCGGGTCGGACCGCGTGGCGTTCACGCGCACCATCTGCGGGGATCAGGCAAAGCCTTAAAACGCGCCGGCAACCCAAAAACCGGCAGAACAAGAAACAAAATCAAGAAATTCACTCACCAATGGGCCGACGGGGAGCATGGTGAATGCCCACGAGGACGCGTTATCACAACACCCCGGCCTGAGGTCGATGGCGCGCCACGCCCGGGTGGCCGCGTACTCCCGCGGGAAGGGGTCCCGCAATAGCCGCGACCCCGCCAACGCGATGGGGTCCGTGTCCTCGCTCATCTCGAAGATGCGGAGCCGCCTCTCCATCGGGGGGTGATCCGCCGGTGGTGGAGGGTTGCGAGGACGCATCCCACGGTCGCCCCGCGGTCCGCCGGGTTCTTCAATGCGGCCACGAGCGAGTCCCGGCCCGCGCCCGGTGCGAGGGTGGAGATACCCCGTGGTACCGGGGAGGCGGCCTTCTCTCTCAGGCACCTAGCCGGTGTAGGGGGGGGGCGGGGGTCGGCGTTGCGGAGGCGGAGAACCATCCCCGCTCCCACTCCGCGTTGTTGGAGGTCATCGTACAAGAGATGTACTCCTCCCCGCGCGAGCTCCGCAACACGAGCGACAAGCCGCCGGTGCGCACCGCGCGGCGAGTCCTCGGCTCCGACGTGGCCGGTGTGTGCAATTCCGCGCGGAAGAGGTGGACCCGAGAGATCCCCGGTTCACGGGATCCCCGGGAAGACTTCGCGGAGACGCCGACGAACGTGGCCGTCTCGCGAGTTCGCATTCGGCGTGAAGTTGTGCGGCTCCACGCCGTAGTGATAGCACGGGGCCCGCATGAAGCGGCTCGTCGGCGCCGCGAAGCCGCTCTCGTGGAAACGGACGAAGCCGACGACGTAGCCGAACGGAGGGTTGGGAACTCGGTCCCTCTCCGACGGCACGATCCACTCGCGCGGCCGCGCATCCACATTCGCCGCCGCCGGCCGCCGGTCACCGGCGGATTCGGAGACAGGTGTCGTCGCCGTCGAGCGCTCCCATGCCGGCGGGTCGATGACGGTGATGGACCTGGCCGGGGAGCCAACGGACGGGCGAGGGAACGAAGAACGGGGAAGCGGGAACGGCTCTAGAGCGTGAGCGCAAAGGCAAGAACGACTCGGGGGTCGAAGCGTGAGAGGCGGGGATGGCGAATGCTAAGTGCAAAGGTAAAAAACCGCCCCTCCTCCGCCTATTGGATTTATGGACCACGGGGCGAGCTCTCCAGAGCGCACGCCCCGCGCACATTAACTGCAGGTGAAATATCCCCTCACTGACGAGCGGGGCCCACCACGACCACGGCGGTCGCACGTCAGCACGTGCGCCATCATCACGGCGCAGTAATCGGAGGGCCGCGGCAGGCGGTCACGTCCGCCGCCCACTCCCGCCCACTACGCGCGCGGCCGCGGCATCCGAAAGGCGCGCCGCCGGCGCCGCATGACTATAGCCGCGACTGCGGCATTAAATGGCCCGGTCCCTTACCAAGTAAGGAAGACCCTCGAGCGGCCCGAGCCCCCGGCTCAGAAAAAACCGACCCTCGAAGGGTGCGAATACCGACCAGTGGCCTTGAAGCCCGTTCAAAATAAACGGGCGCCACAGGTACCCTCAATCTACAGAAATTACTAATCAGCGGTTCGAGGGCCGGCACGGCCAAGAACCCTCAAAACCTGCAGATGCGAAAAGACGGGAGCACTCCGCTGCTACCCCGCACGGCCCTACTGATCAGGGGTTCGAAACCTGACCCTCGAACGGGTTCGAACGGGTGCCCCGCATCACCGAGTCGGGGATGACAAGGGCGCGCGCATTCGAGCCTTTCCTCGAGCCCACCGAGGGAGAGCTTCCGCACCCTCGGTCCACATGTCGTGTTCGAGAGCCGCCGAGGGCAGCTAGTCGAGGGGATCCCACCGAGGGAGAGCTTCCGCGCCCTCGGTCCCCGGCAAACGGGACCGAGCCCCACCTAGCAAACCCGCACAAGCGCTTTAATGGACGAGTCTCCGGACCACGAGCCTACCCTTATCAAACGGTGCATGGGCATCCACTTGAACCACCCGCCAACAGGCTCGACGAGGAATCCGCAATTCGCGACCCGATCGATGGGGGTTGTGGAGACCTCACCCTCCGTTTCGCGGAGGGATGGCGAGGGCGCGTTTAAAACAAGACGAAGAGCTCGCCCCCGATCGCCTCGAATGGGCCCGGGCTCGGGGGCTCGACGCACGACTACACCTCCCGGGGATGCGCCGAACGCGAAAGATATCAGTTGCGCGTGCGTCACCGAAGCTGGCTGCAACACCGCCGATGCCGGTTGAGACATGTACCACACCCGCTGATAAAATTCCGCGAGAAAACCCCTGCAGGAGCACTCACGCTCCTGCAGGGCTTCGGGGGCTAGACCCACGGGTCTGCTGACGCGGCCCCACGGAAAGGCATTTGCGACCGGGAGGGAAGAACGTCCTATCAGTAGGCTCCAGCATCTGGGGGAACCTGACCGGTACGCCCACAGATGCTCGGGGGCTACTGTCGGGGACAGCCACGAGGGTCCCCTAAAAAACCGGGGGAATCCTGCTTAAAACCTGCAAAAAAGCACAAAACACAAACACACCCCGAACCTACGCAAAACATACGCGCACAAAGCCAGCGCCCCACACCGCGATGGCCCTCGCGGCCCACCGAGCGGCCCAACAAAGCGCCCCCTCGAGCGAGGTCCGCCTCGCTCGAGGGCTCACACTCCCTCGAGCGGGCTCCGCCTCTCTCGAGGGTCCACGCCATCCTCGAGCGGGCTCCGCCTCGCTCGAGGGTCCCCGCCTCCCTCGAGCGGGCTCCGCCTCCCTCGAGGCTCCCTCACAAGCGCGCCCGCTCCCGCACGCGGGTACGAGCATTTAATGCTCTGACACAGCAGAGCCGCGCCATCACGCGCCCGGGGAATCACGTCCCGGCGCCGTTCGCCAACTTCCTAGGGGGAGCCCATCCCCACCACTGTGGGGGACTGTGCGACGAGGCCGGTGTCAGCTCCGTGACACTGTGCCGCCCACTCTAGTACGGCTAACGCGCCACGCCCTTGGAAGGGGGGGCCGGCCGCACCCTCGAACCCTCCTCTCGTTACTCGGCGAGGTCAAACCATGACGTCAGGCCGGTGGGAGCGCCATCCCCGTCGCTGACGGTCCTGTGCGGCCATCCCCGCCCTGCGGCACCACGCCGCGTCATCGCTACAACTACTCCGACGCTGTTGATCACGCGGGGACGGGACGCCGCCACGCCTGCTACTGCACCCCGTACGGATCACCGTCAACGGCTCCCTCGAGCCCGTCCGAAGGCACCCCGGTCAACCACTAGGCCTCTACCCTCGAAGTCGCCCCTGTTTAGGCACAGGACACGCCGCGACACCGTAATTGGAGCAAGATTCGCCGGGACGACCGTCAGCTCCGCGGCACTGTACACCATACCTCCACACGTAGCTAAATAGTGCGGCATGCCCGTAAATTGCCCTCTCCTTGGCCTATAAAAGGGAGGCGATTCCCCCCGTCGCGCAGAGAGGACACAAGACATCGGACGCGGGACGACGGACGGTGATCGTTCACACGCTCTCCATCTTCCCCACGATATTGGCACTCGCCTCAATCACTCCTCTTGGGACTTGGAGGCCATGCCTCCTCTCCCACCTCGCTTGTAGCCTCCCCACTACGGGCACCCCGGTGCGAAGCAATATAGTGCCTCGAGCACATCCCCGCCGGGACGTACGGCCCCGGCGGGAACCGGGATAAATCAAGTGTCTTTAGTTGCCTAGCACCGACCTTCGAGAGGCGGATCTCGCCGCTTATTACTAGTTAGTGTCGGGACTACTTTCCGCACCGACAATATTTTTGTAAAATGAAAAAATAAAAAACCTCCGTCCAGGAGAAAACCTCCATTGTCCGAGTGAGATTCCTTCTCCCTCCTCTCGCTCATCTTATCTCGCTCGGTCTTGTTCGCGTAGCCATCGCTAACGCGCATTAGTGAGAATGTAGGGGAGGTGCGAGAGGTGGGCGGGCGGTGGCCGAGAGGCGTCGCCGACCGCCACCGCCGCTCGAGGTGACGGCATTTTTCGAGGCATCCTAGGTTCGAGGGGTTCCAATGGTCCCCCGGGCCAAGAAATGAAGGGTTCGGAGGAGGCGAGAGGATTGATGGTGGTGAGGCGGCACACTAGCATGCCGGTCGAGTGGGGGTGGACGGTCGGTGGGCTAGTGACCGGCAACAAGGCGGGAGGATAATTCGAACTAGGAAAAGGGGTGGGAATGGAAGGGGCCGTGGGCCCGCCGGAGCCCTCGTGAGGTCATGCCCTATCGGCATCCCCATGGTCGGCTCGCGTGCCGCTTGAAGTTCCCCGGTGGAGATGGAGCGGCTAGTGGTGGGCGAGGAGGGGAGACGTCGGCGAGCGGCCTCCCCCTACCGCACGGATCTAGCACCACTCGCCCGGACAACGACCACCATGCCGGCGCGCGGAGGGGCCCGACCGGAGGGGATACGGGTGGAAGAGGAGCAGGGCGCGACGGCCGGAGGTGGGGAGGGCTCGATTGGATGCCCGCCGACGGTGAGGCGAGCCCCTTCCGGCCGAAGGGAAGAAGAGGGGGGGAGCGGCGGCGGGTGTAGTAGGGACCGACGGGGAGAGGACCAAATGACCGGCGTGAGGAGGAAGAAGAGGAGGGGTGAGGATAAGGTTGTGTGTATTTTGCATACCGAACCCCGAAACAATTATTCATTCACGGATTAGTCCTTGAGTTGAATATAGGTCTCCGGTTTTAACAACACTGTTGTAGAGAACAACTCTATGGTACCTAATATTTTTCACTTTTCGGGACCTAAAATCATTTTTAGTCCCCTGAATAGCAACCCTATTAGAGATGCTCTAAAAGTAGCTCTCTCCGGTCTTGTGTTCGGCTAGTAAAATAAATAAGACTCTATTTGGTAGATTGAATAGTATTGTGTGAAAATGAAATAAAGCGAAGTCTAGATAAGCCCAACATGCTCGTTGACGGTTTCGTCTTTTTAAAAACTATCTTATACTTTTTAATAAAAGACACACACAAACAGGTTCTTTATCCCTTTATTAGTTCCTTGGGTGGTTTTGTATTTTTTTTGTTCTATCTGTTGGATTCGAGAAATCCTCCTGCCGCAGCGTTGTGTAGCGAGTCAGGCGCGCGTAGGCGTGCCGCTTCGTGCTTGTGCCAGAGGTGACGCCGGCGGGTTGGTGGTGGAGACCGGAGACCAGAATGGAGAGAAGCACGCGGCTTCATCGTCAAGAAGGCGACGCGGTGCGTGCGCACGTATACGAAAGGGGGTGATCGGACGGACGCAGCAAGCGACAAGGATCGCCTATCCATCTGGCGCATGTAAAGGCACCAACCGGCTGGAGGTGGGCACGTCCCCGTTTCCGTGGGTCTAGTAGTCCGTATGCTCCCTCCGTATTGATATTAGAAGACGTTTAGTATAAAGTTTAAGTCAAATATTTGGATTATAAATGTTGGATAGTTTTTAAGTTATTGAGTCTGAATCATATGAATAGAATTGTCTTAAAAATAATTTCATAAAAGCATAAATATATCATTTTTGAATTAAATATCTTTTCATAAAAAACAAGTTAAAGTTGTGTTTTGACGAGACCGTGTCGTCGCTTAAAAACGTCTTCTAATACCAATATGAAGGGAGTATATCACCACGTGGTCCACACATATGTATCTCTATCTCTACTACTAAAAAGAATGAAGTGGGGACGAAAAAATCTCTTCACTTTCCACGTCTCAGGTAGGAAATCTCTTCACTTTCCACGTCTCGCGCGGGAAATCTCTTCACTTTCCACGTCTCAGCCTCTTGGCGCCTCAGCCCCGTGGCCCCTCCTTTTACCACAGGCGGCACACCGTACGCTCTCCTTTCCGGCGGATGAATACCGACGAGGATTCCTCGCGGAAACAAACAAGGCGAGCGAGGCTCCACCAAGCGGCCGTCGAGATCAGCCTCTGTCTCGATCGGCGTGGCATCGATGGCATCGGCGCCGGCGCGAGAACTCCCGGACCGATGGCATCGGCGCCGGCGCGGGAACTCGGACGCGGCGCGCGCGCGGGGTTCGCGGAGTGGCGGCTCCGCGTGCGCCGCCAAATCCACCAGACCCGGAGCTCGCCTTCGAGGAGCACCGCACCGGCCGAGCTCGTGCGCGCCGAGCTCGACGCGCTCGGCGTCCCGTACAAATGGCCCGTCGCGCGGACGGGCGTCGTCGCCACTATCTTCGGCCCCGCGGCGGCCGCCGCCGAGGGACCCGTCTTCGCACTCCATGCCGACATGGACGCGCTCCCCATCCAGGTGCGTGCGCGGTGCGCCTGTGCTTCCGTGATTGATCCCGAGCTCGGAGGTCACCTCGCCTCTCAAAATGCATTTGTTTGTCGGGGCTTGTGATCGAATTAATTTTGGGGATTGGAATTTTCAACAAGCCAGTATTGTCAAGAGCACAAACAAAACTGCATCATTGAAATTCCAACTTATTTGCCAATGAAGCACTAGACAGCATCACTGTCTGAAACTCTGAGAAGAGACAGCTGAGAAGAGACAGAAAAACCACTGGACAACAGAGAACAAACAGACCATGATGCAGCAAGACGTGATAAAACATTTTCTGGAGCTGCATATTACTTGTTATATGTGCATGTAATCCTACCAGGTATTTGGCTAAATGTCTTTCCGTTTGCCATGTGCTTCATTGGCAGGAAATGGTAGAATGGGAGTTCAAGAGCAAGGAAAATAGGAAGATGCACGCTTGTGGCCATGATGCTCATGTGGCAATGCTTCTCGGAGCTGCTAGGCTGCTTCAATCCCGCAAGAACGATTTGAAGGTACTCTAGGGCCAGTTTCAGGATTCGGCTCGTCTTTATAAGAAAATTTCAGTATCGTTGCAATTCTATACAGTCCAATTGCTTCGGTTACAAAACAATTGCTTCGTTAAGAAAACTCAAGCCGACTTTCAATTGATGACAAGACAGAAGTCCATTCCTGTAGCTGGTTCACATATGGCACCCCGTGCTTCCCGTTCAGCATTATTAAAGAAAAATATGACAAATGATGTTTGTGCAACTGCATCTTGATGCTTGCAATATAAATTTGTGGACGCGAAGCGTGAGATGAATTTGATTTGCCACAACGAACATGGCCTTGGGAATTCTGGATTAAACTATAGCCATCTTATTTTTGAAGTCCTAAATTCATCATCCAACTGCTGCGATGAATACCGTTTTAACTGATGGTAAATGCCAACTTTGCATCAGGTTTAGGTGTCGTGAACCGTTTGTCTTAAAAAGTTACAGAAATCAACAAACTGTTCCGAAAATTATGTAAGTCATTACCGGGATTATAAAAATTGGCCCTCTTGATTATCATCCTCCTCAGGGCACAGTAAAGCTCGTCTTCCAGCCTGCCGAGGAGAGCCACGCCGGCGCGTACCATGTGCTCAAGGAAGGCGTCCTGGACGACGTGCATGTCATCTTCGGCTTGCACGTGGGGACCGCGGAGAGCGCGGAGATTTTTCTGTCTCTACTTCATTCTTTTTAGTAGTAGAGATGAATCAAGCAGTTCAAAATTAGTTTGGTTCTTATTTTTCATATACCAAGTTATTTTATTTCCAAGTCACTCAGTAGCACTAGGCTGGACATATACTAGATATTTTCAGCATTTACTAGACATACTCACATACCAAAGTGTAAGAGCACTTAAACTTTGCTAAGAGTATCATTAACCGATAATGTCGAACTTCCTAAGAGTACTTGATTGTATAATGAATTTTCACTATTTATCATTTAGTTTCATCCCTGCGACTATTTATCTAACAAAAGGTAAAAAATTGAATTCTTTTTTTGTTGAAAACTGAATAGAGCTATGCTTAAATGTCATTTTTTCGATAGCTTAGGAAGGAGTTTCTTTTTTACTGAAAATGGTGAGTTATAGTGACCTGAATATGATCAAATTTGAGATTAAAAAATACTGCATAATATTATGTGGTCAGAATGTTCCTTTACCTCATCTTCTATCTGCATTGGCATTATTGTGGACGCTTTCGTCGGCAATGAAGTGTGTTCAATGCAGTACATCAAATGAAGGTAATAAAAAAATTAGTTATAAGTTTACCAAGAGATTCATCTTTTTTTTTTATCATGAACTCTTGTAATGGGATCATGTTCGGCTCCTCATCCGGTCACCGGCATGATGAACATTTCTATAAGTCAGATTATGCGGAGGTAATGTGGCAGTTAACTTGTGTGCGTAGGGCCAAATATTGATCCGGACGGGAACCTACTGCAACTAGCACCATGTCATCCGAAGCATAATGCTTATTAAACTCGTATTCAAGCAAAGAATATAGCTTCTCATTGCCATATTGTAAGATATCCTAAATAGCTAAACATCGACTTGCGGTATGTTGTTTTTGTGAAAATGTATAATTTTGCCACGTATGCTCTGTCCAAAGCAGGATGTAGCAACGTGGAGGCTGTCGCTAGCATCATATATACCATTGCTTGTGTTTGGTCCGTTCAAAGTAAAACTACAAGAAACCAACTCTGACAGTGTCTTTATTAGTTTTCTATATTCGAATGATTCCTCTCACACTGTAGGTTTACTTTATAGTTTTTCATTTTATATGAAGCATATGTGATTTTATTAATTATGATGTAAGTCGCAAAGAACGCACGGCACGATCGTAGTTAGTAACGTCCACACGGACGCCTCCCTCTCAGCGCAACGGCGTACGTACACCTGTGATGCTAGTTCGGTTAAGGCATCTACCGTGATGGAAAAAGAAGGAAAGAATGATGGCGGTCGCTGAGACGTCGCCCTCTCACTCGATGCTCTGCCCGTCCACCGGGACGCACGCAACGGAACGGAACGAGACGGGACGGGACACCCTCCTCGTATAACGGAAGCGAAGGACGCGTACTCTGCTCCTACTGTGTTGCTGGCTCGCGACTCGCGAGCCGTCCCTGTCGGTCGTCGATCATGGGTCAATGGAGACGGGTGGGCCGGGCGAGTAAGTACGTACTCGTGTACCCCCGGGAGCGTGCGCTCGCCTACTCTCTTTTTTCTTTTTTCGCGCGCACGCACTCCGTGCACTGTGCGAAGGTGTAGCTGCGCCTGCAGTGCGCAACATATCCAAGGCATGGCAGCCAATGGATGTGCTTTGACAACTCTGCGGAGGCCGGCAAAAAAAAACAAACAAAGAAAATGAACACAGGACATCTCACCATCTGGCCGCCGCGATGGCAACAACAATATTAATGCATTGTTTTGGTCACACGTGCGGTGCATGCTGGTGTGTCCCAGAGCGCTGCGCGGCATGGCACGTACG
Organism: Cenchrus americanus; assembly: GCA_947561735.1. NCBI lineage: Eukaryota > Viridiplantae > Streptophyta > Magnoliopsida > Poales > Poaceae > Cenchrus > Cenchrus americanus. Next base: position 35,320,547 of record OX387242.1, on the reverse strand, counting down.
TACCTGTGTACGGACGCACTGCACAAAAACAATTCGCAGTCCGTCACGACCGAGAAAGGAAATGCTCGATTTACCGATCGAGGGGCGTGGCGTGTATATAAAAACTATAGATAGGCTGGCATCATCTCCTGCGTGACATGTCTGTAGTCCTGCAGAACGAGAACATCATCTGAATTCATCCATTTTCTCCCATACAACACTCTGCGTACGCGCTTCCAATCTTAACACTTGCACATGCTCTCGTTCACAAGAGAATCGCCAGCTTTAGCATGGTGCCCTGTCACGGCGGCGACCAGAAAGGGTAGCTAGCCAGGCACTGTCAGGCGATCACCACAAAATTATAAACCCAGACATCGTCAACCAAGAAACCCACATTGAAAGATTGTTACCATAGCACGAAATGTATAATCATAGCATAATTAAGCTTACTGAATTCGTCTCGCGGTTTCAGTTGGGGGCTGGGGTTTTGACTTATGAGATGGGTTTCGTTGTTAATTCATGTTTGATATTCTTAATTAATGTCGCTCGTTTCCAGAACTAAACACAGTACACATCATCTCCCTGCAGAATTAACATGTCTGTCCAGCAGATCGAGAAAATCTGAATTCATCCATTTTCTCCCATGCAACATCCTGCACTCTGCGTAGTACGTGCATCCAATCTTAACAAATGCACATGCTCTCGTTAATTAACAAGAGAAACGCTACTTTTAGCATGGTGCCCTGTCATGCCAACGACCAGAAAGGGTAGCTAGCCAGGCACTGTCAGAGGCGATCAGCGCTAAATGGAACACAAACCAGCTAGGCCTCGTCAACCAAGAAACCAACCTCCACCATCAATCACCCATAGAATACGCGCACGTTACGCACGTACACGCCCACGGCATACACACCATATGCATACACGTATGTACATCACCCCACCAGAAAAACCCAACAACGGAGGTCTCCGTCGCCGCCGTGTCAGCCGCACATCGTCCATGGTTGGCCCATCCTCGTCGTCGTCATCATCATCAGCTCCGCCGCCACCTCCTCCTTCAGAGCGTCCAGCACCGCAGCCGCAACGTCGCCGGCGACGTCCTCGCGCTCCGGCGCCACGTCCGAGGGGCGGACCCTCGCGCCGCCCAGCTCGGACGATACGAGCGCGGTCGCTGCGGCGAGGTCGCTCTCGAACGGCATCATCAGCGTGTCTTCGTCGGCCCGGTGCGCGTGGCTGCGGTTGTTCTTATTCTTCTTCTTCCGGAATCGCCGTGGAGTCGGTGGCGCCGCCGGCGGCGTTGATCCGCCGCTGCCGCCGTCGGCGCTGCGGCGGCCGTGCTTCAAACTGTTTCTCAACTGCTTCGCGTTGGCCAGGAGGGACAGCAGCGTGGTGGGCGTGCAGGATGCCTCCAGAACGAGCTCGCTGAAGAAGACGAAGGCTTCTGCTGCATCCCGGCGGTTGAAATTAATGGCGCGTCAGACTTTGATGAGCGCTCTAGCTATCTACGGCGGCGCTGGTAATGGCGCGCGGGTGACCAGAAAGAGATGGATGCTTCGCTTACTCTGCGCGTGCGGCGGCGGCGGCGGCGAGTGTTCGAACAGGCGCTGCTCCAGCACGGACACCGGGCTCAGCTGCTGCTTCTTCGAGGACTCGTCCTCCTCGTCCTCGCCGTCACCGTCATCTTCCTCCTCGCGCTCCTGCCTCTCGACGGCGGGCGGGGTCGTGGAAGGACCATCGCGCTCCTGCCTCTCGACCACGGCGTTCTCTTGGTCGGCGTCGTCGTCGGCGTGGCGCCAGCCGATGGAGGCCGGCTGCTGCTGCCGCCGCTGCCGCCGCTTCTTCTTCGTTTTCTTCGCCGCCGCAGGCGCCGTCGTCGTCGTCGTAGCGCCGCTGAGGATCCTGGAGAGGAGGAGCCTGAGCACGCCGTTGCGCTTCTTGCACCTCGCCGCCGGCCGGCCCGGCAATAACGTGCCACCGGTTCTGCGGGACCTGGGCCAGCACGTCGAGCAGGATCTGCCGCCGCCGCCGCCGCACGCGGCCGCATCGAGGAAGGCGGGGGAGCAGCCCTTCTCGAGGAGGTAGAGGTCGAGGTAGAATGGCTCCTGCTGCTCCCCCAGAAGATCCGACAGGCGGCGGCGATGGCTGCTGCCGCTCCCGGACGGCGACGGCGGGTGGTGGTGGGCCATGAGGCCGGCTGGGGAGGGGAGCAAGCGGTGGACGAGGCGAGCGAGACGGAAGAGTGAAGGGACGTGTGGAACAGCTGGGGCCTGGGGGGCAGCATATATTCGACGTGGGATGGAAGACGCGAAGCTTTTGGGAAAAGAACTTGAGAATGTATATATACGGTGTCAACTGTCATCATTAATTAATACAGCTTTAGTTATCCGCACGGCACAGCTCCTAACTCACCTTTAAATGGACATGATCCGAGCCGATTACAGATCTCTAAATCATTCTCTCTACATGTGTGTATTCCCATCCCAAATCAGCACTCTTTCCTTTGATTCCCTCAGGTCACCAATAGTCCAATCCCCACCCGCTGCGCTGCTAATTGGATTGGATTTAATGGTTATAGTTTTAATGGGTTGAATTTTTCATTTGAGTTGTTTAGATTCATTACTAATTTGGTGATTCATCAAATGGTTTGGTTTGCTCCAAAGTAAAAATGGTTCGGTGATGGTTCGGAATGGTATTGGTTTCATTGGTTTTAGTTTCGGATCCCACTTATAATGTGGAACCCACATGTACCTTTAGCTATATTATTTTGCACAAAGTGGGGGCAATCAAACTTAATTATCTCAAACAAAATTCTGTCAATTTTACTAAAATTTTAAGGTGTGAACGTGAGATTTTAATTCTAGAGTCCGATTCTTGATGGTGGGCCCACAAGTATCGTTTAACTTTGCTATTCTGCACAAAGTAGCGGGTAGTCAAATTGAGTGGTCCCAAAAATTTTGACCAATTTCGGCAAAATTAAGGTGTTAATGTGAGGTTTTAAATCTAGAGGCTCTTGACATGGGACCCAAATGTGTGTTTAGCTATATTATTTTGCACAAAGTAACGAGCAGTCAAACTGAGTAATCTTCGACAATTTTCTATCACATTTCCTAAAAAATCTAAGGTATGAACTCATGTTTAATTTTAGTTTTAAGGTATGACTATTCATATAGGGTCCACATGTCAATCTAATATTTATTTTGAATAAAGTGATTCTTATACGAGCTTAAATGTATATATAGCAAACTCATAGATTTTCATAGCAAATCCATGGGTTCTATCAAAGAGTAGGGTGCATAGGTTTGGGTTTCGATATTATAAAATGTGGGGTGAGTTTGGTTGAAAAATAAATTAACTAAATATGGATTGGGATGGGTTAGAGTTGGATTACAATCTAATTAGCAGGCCAGGCCTACCCGTTGCTCTTTGTCGCCCCTCCCACCTCTTCCGGTGGGTGAGGGTGCGACGACCCTCCATCCCTTCCTCCTACTTCGCTAGGCGAGGGTGTGGCCCCACGAGGGATCCACCCATCGGAGACCCACTACTACCTCTTCCTGCCGGCGGACGCGGTCTCCACCCCACCAACGCCCATTGCTTCCTCTCTTCAATTCTCTAGGATATATATGGCGCAAGAGGGGTGTCGAGAGAAGTAGTGTTCATCTAGCAAGCCTCTGGACTTTTTTTGAGAATTGTACAGTACAAGCTCGCAACATGCACGCACACTCACCCCTGTAAACACACGTATGCAAACCCTAGCACTATGAGCACCTCCGAAGGACTGAGTACCCGATAGATCTGAAGATTCACGAAGTCACCATTGGCGCCTCACTGTCAACGGAACACCGCTTACCACTAAACGCACATCACCGGTAAATCCTAGGAAAATCCCAAGAAAAGGTGGAAGCACTGTCGGTGTTTTAGACCGGCAAACCTCTTGTCGGGCATACACCCCGGGTACTCATGCAAGGAAGGAGGAAGAGTAGAAGACGGACTCCTACTAGAATTCCCCCCGTACTCCTACTAGGACTCGCTCCGTGTAATCCTACTAGGACTCCTACCTTGTAACCGACTAGGAACCCGCTCCCCGGACTATATAAAGGAGGGCCGGGTACCTAGGAGGACAACCTCAATCCTTCCGGGGAACAACACCAAGCGCAGGCGCAATACTACTCCAAACAGGACGTAGGGTAGTTACTCTGGCTACCTGAACCTGTATAAATCTCGTGTCTTGTGTCCTCGCGCGTACCTTCGGGTTCCAGATCATGGCGATCCCCACCTTCTACCTTGCTGCGGGTACCTCCCATGGAGGTCGAGTGGTTTAAACACCGACAGCTGGCGCCCACCGTGGGGCCATCGTCATGATCAATGGGTGAATTCGAAGGACATCCATCTCAAGATCAACGTACGCCAACGAAGACATGACGAGTTGGCAGCATGCAGCTCCACAACTCGCCGTGTTCTTGTGTCAAGATTCAATCTGCTCAGCGCAATTGGAATTCACGACAGATTCGATCCTGATGCGGTGTCCTGGCGGAATCTCAAGGAGCCGACTACCTGTGCTAGAGTCCGAAGCAGAGGAAGTATTTGGTCACGCCAAGTTTCCAGAAAAAAATTCGAGTCCGTATCGAAGTCGCCGAAGGTTTCGGACCGCGGTGGCATCCCACGCACGTGCTTCGGGTTGGCAGACATCAATCGAAGCAAGCACATGAAGACCATGTATAGCATTGGCTTTTTGCTTGGCGCACACAAGAGACGTACGCAAGCCCTACTACGGTCAAGTACGACTACTCGGGATCCGCCCGCACGGGCTCTACCTCAACACTGCCGTGCGCCGCGACTACTCGTCACCTGGCCGCACGGGCTCTACGTCAGCCTCGCCGTGCGCCGCGAGTACTCGTCTCCCGCCGCACCGAATCTACATCGACTACGCCGTACGCCGCCGCGACGTCGTCTTCTGGGCGTACGACTACTTCGACTACTCACCTCGACTAGTAAACTTGTCGAGGGCGGCTACTACGTCATCAACAACTAGTCGGATCCACCTCCAACTAGTCGACTTCAGCTCCAACCGTCGCGGCTCCATCACCGACCGCCACGGCTTCGTCGACACTCGTCCACGAATTAAGCTAAGTCACTTATTTCAATAATTATTTCTTCTTCGGCTTGTTTTCCGCATACAGGAACCAACGCTGAAGACTACTTCGTGTACGCCTCTCAACGGCTACCTGCCAGCAGAGCTACACCGTGCCAGCTATTCCTTGGGGAGCGTTGACCGATCGTCACGGAGCTTGGTACACCAAATTAGGAGGCTCTTGCCACGACGTTTCGTGTACCGAGTGCCGGAGGCGCACAACAACTACACCCCGAGGAGGCACCGCGCAATCCGGTTCTCCGCCATGCGGAACAACGAGCAAACGCGCTCTCTCTTGTCGCCTCGCCGACTACTTTCGTCTACCTCTTAATGGTCTCGCTCCGAAGCACACGCCTTGATCCGCGCAAAGCCTCGGCTCTCGTCATGCCTCCACGCCCCCGGCGGCTATGGCTAAACAGGCTCCTCGCAGACCGGCGCTTAAACCAGCTCTCTCCCGTCATGCCTCCACGCCCCCGGCGGCTATGGCTAAACAAGGCGATCACGGAGAGCGGGGCGCTAAACCGCATCGGGCTAACTACTCGACGCCTTACGACCGAAACAAGAGAATGACACATGACATTTACATCTATATTCATATTTGTATTTGTCATTTGTAGATTCAATTTCTACAAAAATGCTACATAATGTACGCATCTCTAATTTCGGGTCAAGCTTCGGTGACGACTTCTAGTACGCTCCGCGTACCTCCACGCGCGGCTAGTTCCCGAACTCGGGGGCTACGCAGCAAATCACTACTCGACAACAACTCGAGTAGTCTCTCCTAGCCCTCTAGCTCGGGGGCTCAGCACCAACAACTACTCGACGTGGCTCTTACGGCTCTCTTGGCGATGAGCTCGGGGGCTGAACGCTACAAGAGTACTCAGATGATGGCTTTCGCGAACACTGAAGACCCTTGGATTGATTACATAATCATTTCAAGGCTCGTGGGCTGCTATGCTACACCCATCATTCAAATTTTTCAAGACGGAAGATTTGGAATCAAGATTGACCCTCAGCTAGAGTCTGCAACTCAACCTAAGGCTCGAGGGCTACTCCATATGGAGTGCGATTTTGCAACCGCACTTCCATATAATCTCGACTTCAAGACTGATGAGCTGGACCACCTTCCAGCCTCGCGGCAGTTCAAGTACTATTGAAGGCTTCTCCAAGCAGTACTCGAGGACGCTCAAGAACTACTCGCGAGAGGCTTCAAGACTACTCGAACTACTACTCTCGACTCCAACGTGCTCGGGGGCTTGTCGGGCATACACCCCGGTACTCATGCAAGGAAGGAGGAAGAGTAGAAGACGGACTCCTACTAGAATTCCCCCGTACTCCTACTAGGACTCGCTGCGTGTAATCCTACTAGGACTCCTACCTTGTAACCGACTAGGAACCCGCTCCCCCGGACTATATAAAGGAGGGGCCGGGTACCTAGGAGGACAGCCTTAATCCCTCGGGGGAACAACACCAAGCGCGAGGCGCAATACTACCCCAAACGGGACGTAGGGTAGCTACTCCGGCTACCCGAACCCGTATAAATCTCGTGTCTTGTGTCCTCGCGCGTACCTTCGGGTTCCGGATCATGGCGATCCTCACCTTCTACCTTGCTTGCGGGTACCTCCCATGGAGGTCGAGCGGTTTAAACACCGACACCTACCAAGGGGGTACCCGAGGTAGTAGATTGTGCGGTGAGGATCGTGATCAGGAGACCAAGAACTCGAAGGTGTACGCAAGGACACGGGACACAAGATTTATACAGGTTTGGGTTGCCGAGGTGGCGAACCCTACATCCTGTTTGAGGATCAAGTATGGCGCCCTGCGCTTGGTGTTGGGTTGTTCAGGTGCCCGGTTAGGTACCCGGCCCTCCTTTGTATAGTCCAGGGGGCAGGTTCCTAGTCGGTTACAAGGCAGGAGTCCTAGTAGGATTACATGGAACGAGTCCTAGTAGGACTACGGAGGAATTCTAATAGGAGTCTGTCTTCTTCCTTCCTTGCATGAGTACCCGGGGAGTATGCCCGACAAGCCCCCGAGCACATTGTAGTTGAGAGTAGTAGTTCGAGTAGTCTTGAAGCCTCTTCGAGTAGTTCTTGAGCGTCCTCGAGTACTGCTTGGAGAAGTCTTCAATAGTACTTGAACTCGTCGCGAGGCCGGAAGGTGGTCCGGACTCATCGCCTTGAAGTCGAGATTATATGGAAGTGCGATTGCAAAATCGCACTCCATATGGAGTAGCCCCCGAGCCTTAGGTTGAGTTGCGTACTCTAGCCGAGGGTCAATCTTGATTCCGAATCTTGTCTTGAAAAATTGAACGATGGGTGTAACATAGTAGCCCCCGAGCCTTGAAATGATTAGGTAATCAATCCAAGGGTCTTCGTGTTCGCGAAAGCCATCATCCGAGTACTCTTGTAGCGTGTAGCCCCCGAGATAAGAGAGCCATATGAGCCACATCGAGTAGTTGTTGGTACGGAGCCCCCGAGCTTGAGAGCGAGCGAAGCATGCTGATGTTATCCTTGAGTAGTATGTTGAGTGCAGCCCCCGAGCTGGAGAGATTCCGAGTAGTAATTTCGGCATCGAGTCGTGGAGCTTGAAAAGTAGCCATGCCGTCAGAGAGGACTTTAGATGCGACCGAAGTTGACTTTAGATGCCGGCAGAGCAGACTTTAGAATGCGAGTTGAAAACCGAAGTCGACTTTGTGCCGCGCGGAGCGGACTTTGAGATGCGACTTGAAAACCGAAGTCGACTTTAGTTGCCGAGCGAAGCAGACTTTGATATGCGACTTTGGAAGTTGACTTTAGATTTCCGTGTGAAACGGACTTTAGATGCGACTACAGTAGTCGACTTTGCGCCACACGGGGTGGACTTAAGATGAAAAAACGAAAAGCACTTTCCGGAAAGCCAAAGCGAATGAAAAAATTAGAAAAAACGAATAGTTTTTCCACCGGAGCGGGCTTAAGATTGCGACCAAAGTCGGCTTGTGCCACCGGAGTGGGCTTGGGTGCGACCGTTAGCGTCGACTTGTGCCACCAGAGTGGGCTTGGGTGCGACCGCTAGCGTCAACTTGTGCCACCGGAGTGGGCTTGGGTGTGACCGTTAGCGTCGTGGGCTTGGGTGTGACCGTTAGAGTCGACTTGTGCCACCGGAGTGGGCTTGGGTGCGACCGTTAGCGTCGACTTGTGCCACCGGAGTGGGCTTGAGTACCTGAGCCATGGATTTCAGACCCAAGGTACGATTGCCGCCAGAGCGGGCTTGAAGGTGCGACCAGAGTCGACTTGTGTACCTAGGCCATGGATTTCAGACCCAAGGTACAGAGCGTGAAGACCACGTGCAGCTAGGTTCCATCGTCGCCAGGACCCGAGGGCCACTTACAGCTAGGTCCCATCGAAGCTTACACACGTAGTATGCCACCGAAGCAGGTGAAGATGCGGACTTTAGAATGCGACTTTAGAAGTCGACTTTAGATTGCCGCGCGTAGCGGACTTTAGAAGCTGCCTCCTAGGGATAGCCCCCGAGTTGATGAAGTAGACTCGTGGTGACTTGATTGATATACCCCAAGAGTAGTCAGCAGAGTGTAGCTCCCGTGAAAACCCGCCGAGAAGCGTACACAAATGAGTAGTCGGCAAGTAGTCCTACATGATGAGGAGAAGCCGCCAAGAAAAGAAAATAGTAATCATTTAAATAAATGACTTAGTTGTTGCCGCCCGGCGGATCGTTGATGAAGCCGTGGCGATCGGCAATGGAGCCACGACGGTTGTTCTTTTGAAGTTGACTAGTCGAGTTGATTCCGACTAGTTGTTGGGGGCGTGATCGCCGTTCTAACCTAGTTTGGAAAACTAGTTGAGATGAATGGTCGACGCGATGCGACCGGAAGACGACGTCGTGGCAGTGTGCGGCGTGCTCGAAGTCGAGCCAGTGTTGCTGCGAGACAAGTAGTCACGACGCACGGCGTGGCTGAAGTAGAGCCAGCGTGGCCGCAAGACGAAGTCGCGGCGCACAGAGTAGTCGACGATGAGCCGCGTGATGGGCCGCGCGACGTGCCGAGGCACTCGGACGCATGGCGTAGGCGAAGTAGTCGACGACGAGCGGCGCAAAGAGCCACGCGACGAGCCGCGCGACGTGTCTAGGCACACGGTCGCGCGGCGTAGGCGAAGTAGTCGACGACAAGCGATGAGCCACGCGACAAGCCGCACGACGTGCCAAGGCACCCAGCCGCGTGGCGTAGGCAAAGTAGTCGACGACAAGCGATGTGCCGCGCGACGTGCCGAGGCACCCAGACGTGCGGCGTAGGCGAAGTAGTCGACGACGAGCCGCGCGACGATCCGCGTGATGAGCCGTGCGACCGCCGAGGCACCCGACGCGCGGCGAGGCGAAGTAGTCGACGACGAGCCCGCGCGAGGCGCAGTAGTCGGTGACGAGCGGCGCGACGAGCCGCGTGACGAGCCGCGCGACGTGCCGAGGTACCCCGGCGCGCGGCGGAGGCGAAGTAGTCAACGACGAGCCGCACGACGTGGAGTAGTCGACGACGAGCGGCCGCGATGAGCCGCGTGACGAGTCGCGCGACATGCCGAGGCACCCGGACGCGCGGCGTAGGAGAAGTAGTCGACGACAAGCCGCGCGACGTGCCGAGGGCACCCGCACGCGTGGCGTAGGCGGAGTAGTCGACGATGGGCCTGCGCGAGGCGGAGTAGTCGACTACGAGTGGCGCGACGAGCCGCGTGACGAGCCGCGCAACGTGTCGAGGCAACCGGACGTGCGGCGGAGGTGAAGTAGTCGACGACGAGCTCGCGCGAGGATCCGCGTGACGACCCGCGCGACGTGCCGAGGCACCCCGGACGCGCGGCGGAGGCGAAGTAGTTGACGACGAGCCACGTGAGGCGTAGTAGTCGACGACGAGCGGCGTGACGAGCCGCGCGACATGCCGAGGCACCCGGACGCACGGCGGAGGCGAAGTAGTCGACGACGAGCCTGTGCGAGGCGGGGTAGTCGACGACGAGCGGCGGGACGAGCCGCGTGACGAGCCGCGCGACGTGCCGAGGCACCCGGATGCGCGGCGGAGGCGAAGTAGTCGACGACGAGCTCGCGCAAGGCGGAGTTGTCGACGACGAGCTCGCGCGAGGCGGAGTAGTCGACGACGAGCTTGCGCGCGACGCGGAGTAGTCGACGACGAGCCCGCGCGAGGATCCGCGTGATGAGCCGCGCGACGTGCCGAAGCACCCGGACGCGTGGCGTAGGCGAAGTAGTCGACGACGAGCCCGCACGAGGTGGAGTAGTCGACGACGAGCGGCGCGCCGAGCCGCGTGACGAGCCGCGCGACGTGCCGAGGCTCCCGGACGCGCGGCGGAGGCGAAGTAGTCGACGACGAGCCTGCGCGAGGCGGAGTTGTCGATGACGAGCCTGCGCGAGGCGGAGTAGTCGACGACGAGCCTGCGCGACACGGAGTAGTTGACGACGAGCCTGCGTGAGGATCCGCGTGACGAGCCGCGCGACGTGCCGAGGCACCCGGACGCGCGGCGGAGGCGAAGTAGTCGACGACGAGCCTCGCGCGAGGCGGAGTAGTCGACGACGAGCGGCGCGACGAGCCGCGGGACGAGCCGCGCGTGACGCGGAGTTGTCGACGACGAGCGGCGCGACGCGAAGTAGTCGACGACGAGCCCGTGTGAGGATCCGCGTGACGAGGCCGCGCAACGTGCCGAAGCACCCGGACGCACGCCGTAGGCGAAGTAGTCGACGACGAGCTCGCGCGAGGCGGAGTTGTCGACGACGAGTCCGCGCGAGGCGGCGTAGTCGACGACGAGCCCGCGCGAGGCGCAGTAGTCGACGACAAGTGGCACGACGAGCCGCGTGACAAGCCGCGCGACGTGCCGAGGCACCCGACGCGTGGCGGAGGCGAAGTAGTCGACGACGAGCTCGCGCGAGGCGGGAGTAGTCGACGGCGCGCGGCGCGACGAGCCGCGGGACGAGACGCGTGACGCGGAGTTGTCGACGACGAGCGGCGCGACGAGCCGCGTGACGTGCCGAAGCAACCAGAAGCGCGGCGTAGGAAAATTGATTCCGCTTTGACAAGAGCAAGGCGACTTGCTTCGATGGATCTCGGCGAGTCGACGAGTAGATTGATCTTGTTGACAAGGGTCCTTCGAATTCGCCCGGTGGTGATGATCACCCCTACCTGGCGCTCCAGCTGTCGGTGTTTTAGACCGGCAAACCTACCAAGGGGGTACCCGAGGTAGTAGATTGTGCGGTGAGGATCGTGATCGGGAGACCGAGAACTCGAAGGTGTGCGCAAGGACACGGGACACAAGATTTATACAGGTTCGGGTTGCCGAGGTGGCAAACCCTACGTCCTGTTTGAGGACCAAGTATGGCGCCCTGCGCTTGGTGTTGGGTTGTTCAGGTGCCCGGCTAGGTACGCGGCCCTCCTTTATATAGTCCAGGGGCAGGTTCCTAGTCGGTTACAAGGCAGGAGTCCTAGTAAAATTACATGGAACGAGTCCTAGTAGGATTACGGAGGAATTCTAATAGGAGTCCGTCTTCTTCCTTCCTTGCATGAGTACCCGGGGAGTATGCCCGACAAGCACCAGGATTTGAATTCTAGTGGGTAGTGTCCCATTAGACCATCATACCATCGGATTACAAGCCAATTCGGTAAGCCTCTAGATTTTGAGATGCCTTGTAGGAATAAGAAGGGTAGGTGTTGCGATAGAGGTGTGCGTTGCAGGAGAGGGAACAATAAATTTTCAGTCTGAATAGAGTGCTACAATGTTGATAGCCTTAGACCCTGTATATATTGATTAACACATATTAGTACTCCCTCCGTTTCATAATACTTGTCGTTTTGACTTTTCTAGATACATTCCTACTACTATGTATCTAGACATAAGTATATATCTAGGTGCAGCAAAAGAATGTATCTAGAAAAGCCAAAATGACAAGTATTATGAAACGGAAGGAGTATGTCTCTAGCTAATACAAACTTTGCAGTTTTGAGATCACTATAGCTTTGTAAATCTTATTAACCCATATTATTATAATTTCACGAGTTAGCTCGAGATTTTTTTACCATCTTTCAGCCTGTTCATTTGGCTGGTGGCTGATGCTGATTTGTTCTGAGAGAAAAGAAATGTTGGCTGGTTGCTATTTGCTGGTTTATCTTGAGAAAAAAGTACTGATGGTTGATAAGCCCAACAAATTGCAAAGTATATGTCTGAACTTTATATTAGAGTTTACTGGAAAATTTACTTGCCATTATTGTTTATCTGTCCTGCATCTTAGCTAGCTGCATTATATTATGGACTTCTTCCTTGGTCCCAAATTATATATAAGTTGTTTCAGCATTTTTGGTTCAAAGCTTTTGCTATCCACTTAAAAATACACAATTTTATATATATGTAACAAAATCTATAAAACCTAGAAAAGCGAAAACAATCTACAATAATTTGAAACAGATAGAGTATAATGATATATCTAAAAGCAACAATCTAACCCCTAGCTTTCAATATAATCTATGGATTCAAACAGTTTCAGCTTTATTGCGCAAAGGACAAATCCATTTTTTTTCAATCATCTAGTAATGAATTCCGCTACAAACCAAAATGTACTAAATTCCGCAAATGACCTTGGACAATTAACAATTGCAACAAGATATTTGGGACCTTTTTAAAGATAATGCGTTCGAGATATGATGGTGATGCTTAGCTTAAAGATAACAAACATGTGGCATTGTCCAGAGCTTTTCTAGAAGTCACAACAAAAGATGGTGCCTGGTGATACGTTGATCGCACTTTAAAGTTCGCACGAAGATGGGAGGCAATGGGAAGGAGGAAGCAACAAGTGTGAGGAAAAAAAAGGACTCCTGCTCTGTGCTCTCCGAGAGGATGGGACCCTCATCCTCAACAAAGCGAGAGAGAAGAACCAGTTCTGTGTGTGACCAACTATAGTTATTTATATGGACCTGAGTTTGCAGGTTTAGAAAAATGATTGGATTCGAGTTCAACTAAAAAATTGCAGTTGTAGCAATATCTAGTTTTCAGAACTATGAAATTAATTTATAGCGTCCAAAAACCTATATGTTATTTGCAAGAGAAATTTTAGATTGTTTGAAAAATATGATAGTCGTCCAACCGTCATAATCAAATGGTGGAATCAAAGAAAAAGTACCATGCAGGAACTAAGGTGAAGTACCATTTGCATTTGGTGGGAATAGTGAAAAATTACTACAGTGCTCTTTTAATTATGTGTGAATCTATTTAACTTTTTTGTAAGAAGGATAAGAAAGGAACATGCAAGTACCAGTGTACCACTAGCTAGTACTTCAAAGCAATGTAACAAAGCTATATTTGCAAAACCAAATTGCTTCACAAAACCATGTTTTAAAAGTACTCCAATTCTTTGCATCCAAATAAGGTGGCAATTTTACGTTGCATGCACACAATGTATTTGAACTCTATTAACTAATTACATACCTCTTAACATTTTGAGATTCCACTACTAAGGATAGGGGTTTTAGTACCAGGTCTCAACCCCTTTACAACCGGTACTGGCAAACGTACCGTAAAAGCCCCACCTTTAGTACCGAGCCAAATAATTGATACTAAAGGTGCCACGTCTTGCACGAATCACATTTCTTTTATTTTCTTTACCTTTTTTTCTTTTCTTTTCTCTTATTTTCACTTCTTGTTTTCTTCGAGATTCCACAAGGATCCAAAGCACAGATTTGAGAATAAGAATCACTCATACATCCGCACGAATCACAAATACATTTCACAATCCCATATCCACACGAATCACAAATACATTTGAGAAGCATCATATGAATAATTTCAATCACAAGAAAGAGTGATTTCAAGCATCACATAAACCATTGCACAACACCCACTGCCCCTCTCGGCCTCACTCGCCGTCCTCGCTAGCTAGGAAATTGAACCACTGCACCCGCACTCACGACAACCCTTCACTGGCGGCCACTAGCCCCCACAGCTGTGCCAGTTGGGGAGCCCCTGCGGTAGAGAGAATATGGAGAAGGGGGATAGAGACTAGAGAGGGTAAGGCGCCTCTGGTGGTGGTGGAGGACTGGTGGGAAGGTAAGGTGGTGAAAAATATATCAAGGTGGGAAGAGGGAGAAAGACGACGGGTCCGGTGTAGGCTGCCCCTATAGTATTGTGTGGAGGTTCTTCTATAACTGAAAACTCACCCTTTAGGACAAGGTGATGCCTCCACTCGGACGGAGGTTTTACTAGAGTGCCTAAGTGGTAAGCCTTTGTGGCGAGTCAAGTGGCGCTCTTGGGAGAGACTTGGTGATCGGGAAACAATACTCTTGTGTGGGTGCTTCAACAACGTGGACTAGGGGTGGCTTAGTGCCTACTGATACCACGAGATAAATCGTGTGTCCAGAGTTTGCTTCCTCTCATCAAGTCTCTCCCAAGAGCACCACTTGACTCGCCACAAAGGCTTACCACTTAGGCACTCGCCAAGCTCGCTTGGTCACCTTGATGCCACCTCCACTAAGGAGCTTCTCCACTTAGGAAGGGGGTCTCCACGTTGTTGAAATTGCTAACGTCATTGACTAGAAGCGGATATAAGATCCATCTCTATTGACGGCACCAGAAATGCAAAGGTATATCTTAACATGATGCTAAGTGTATATCAGATGTTGCTTTCAGATTAAACTAAAAGGTGAACTCTGATACGATTCATAGCACAACTCGATATAGGTTGTCAGCCCTGGCAGGTGTGCCAGAAAATGCATGGATATGGTACTCTTACATATGCCTTGGATCTCTAGAAAAGAAGATATATATAAACAGGGAATCTGCAAGCGCACAAATATGAATATACCATTGTAGCATTTTAACCAGGAGTAAAACTAGGTATCATATTTATACTCTACCACAGGGGAAGAAGTCTTTCTAATCCATAATAGCTAATACATGTTCATCTCTCAGTTTTATAATGTAGAGTGACCAAAATATATCAATTGCTATAAATAGGGGTAAGTCACATAAAGATAAAGATATTGATAGCATTGTTCAAGTCATAACATCATGAGTAGCTAGAAAGTGTCATTATAGCAAGAGAAACATAGCAAAGCCTAGTTAGAGAGGATAATCCTTGGTAACTCTAAACAATATGTCACTGCAAACTATGATTAGTGCAAACATTTAACAATCATGGAAGAAGAACTATTATATTAATGCATGGGGAGACTATCCAGGAGGATCAAGGCCGAAACTTGAAACAACCCAAACAGTATAAGGCTCCACTAGTCCTATACACGGGGGGTGGACTGTGAAGGACTCAATAGTGCTGTCACCACCACGATCTACCACACGACCCGACATATAAGGTGCAACCACAAATAAATACAATATAAGCACCACGTTTACACTGTCTTCACCGTTCACCCATGTTAACAAATGATCTAGGTGAGGGCTATACGACTCCATACATGAATATAAAGGAAAATCAACTATGCTAAACATGTAATCATAATAAACACCAAAGCATATAATGTCTAATATAATCATTAATAAGAGCATATGTCTGTATAACAAATTTAAGGAACTAGATAAGAACTTACAAGAGCGAAGCTGGATGAGTATCTCGATCAGCCTCTAGACGACCAGGAGCCAAGTAGACGTCTTGCCTCCTCCTAGATCTAGACTAGCTAGCTACTCTGCTATATGGTGTTTCTAGGGCATAGTATCTCTGACTTGATGACTTGATCTGGTGTATGCAAACTCAGGTTTCCAGATGAGTTTCCAGATGCCTCTGCCAGGGGCAGGGGGCTGCTTATATAACCCTGAGGGATAGATGTGCGCCATTTGATCAAACCGACCTAACGAGTGGTTTAGATTGATCCTCATAGGCGGTGGAAGAACCTTTCGGAAGTTGGGCCCATTTGGCACCAGGGGGCGACCGGCCCCACCACCAGGCCACTCGGGCTGGGGTGGGCCCCCCTCGGGGTCCACTTCGGCCAGGTGGGTCCTTGATCCTTCTAGATGCTTCTTTCTTAGGTGCTAAGTCACGTTGAGTTCCGGAGCCTTCTAGAGTCTTCTAGAGTGGTTTCTTTGCATATTTTCTGAATAGTCCCTGTAAATTCATAGATTCACCAAAACTCGTGGAAATTGTCAGTATAAACCCTAATAAGGTGATCTAATTATATTTTAGTCCTTTTCCTAGTAAATGTGAGGGATAAAATTCATAGATAAAATGTGTCAACACACGTCTCCCGCACAAAGTGTCCTCGCCACTCCACACTAAGCCGAAGGGTCGAAGACGATTGCCGGTGAGCCACTTAGGCCCCAAGGCTTCTGGCGCACCTTATACAACTTGATTCACTTAAGAATAACCTCACAAGGTTGGCACAACCTTGCACTCACTCAGCTCTAAGCTAAGCCTAGCACTAAGCACACACACAAAGCATGTGCAAGTCTATGGGCAAGCAATTTAGCATTTGGATGGATTGGATATGATCTTCTAGGTGCCTTGCACTCCTCTGCACTTCTACACAATCCAAAAACCTCAAATGGGTGATTGGAGGGGGTATAAATAGCCTAAGGCACCCAAAGAGACATTGGCTAACGACCAAGAAAAAGGTAGCGTCGGATGAACCGATGCTATGTTTTTCCTAGGCGTCGGTTCATCCGGTGCCCTTCACGTCACTTAGCCGTTGTAGCTCTGCTGACACAACAGTTCTGACGCTTTGTACTGACGCATCGTCGGATCGTCCGGTGCTTAAGACTTCTCGGCTAAAAACCTTTTGTTGGCTGTCTTGATATCGTCGGATGAACCGCTGCTGACCCATCGGTTCATCCGGTGCCGAAACCTCTCCTGCTCGTTGCTCACTGTCTTGAATTCAAGGACCATCAGATGAACCGTTGTTGAACCGTCGGTTCATCCGGTGCTACTGCATTTGTCTTGGCGCATCACTGTCTTGATTCAAGCAAGGCATCGGATAGACCGACGCTTCAACCAACAAGACGTCGGTTCATCAGGTGCTACTAATTCCTGTGAGTTGTCTTCTTCCAATCGTCCAATCCATCTAGAAAGGGGACTGTTGTAACACCCCGCCCACCAAAGCCGCACCGCCCAACCTTTCCGTAGGGGTGGGCACACGTACACATAGCGCCCTCGGGTTAACCCTTTTACACGAAGCGAGGACGAAAGTGTAAGCAGGGTACTATGTGTATGTGTGCTCGCCCCTATAGAAGGGCTGGGCGGTGCGGCTTTGGTGGGCAGGGTGTTACAAATGGTATTAGAGCCGACCCTCGCAGTTGCGTGTACGGGTCAGTGTACGGGCATAGTACGCATGACGCGTGTGGGCCTGAGATGGGACACACGACATGACATATGGGTCGGCACGTACGGTCGTGCGCTAAGAGGGAAGGTTCCTAGACATTTGCTCGGGTCAGTGTGCGGACATATGCATGCGCATGGGCCTGGGATGCGACACACATCATGGCGTATGGGTCGGCACTGGACGGGTGAGTTGGACTGACGAGGACGTCGGGTTCTTTGAGGGGGGGGGGAGGGAGAATGTCACACCCGACCCAATTTGGATGACCCATGAGTGCAGGTGCGTGTGTTTAGTGCCACAATGCTAGTTGAGCAAGTAAGAAGCCAACTTATAAGCCTTTGTCCACCAGCCATAACACCCTCGGGTTAACCCTTTTACACGAAGCGAGGACGAAAGTGTAAGCAGAGTGCTATGTGTATGTGTGCTCACCCCTACGAAAGGACTGGGCGGTGCGGCTTTGGTTGGCAGGGTGCTAGAACTGTTGGATCATCCGACGGTGCACTTTTGTTGTTTCTTTGCGTCTTTAACTTGTTTCTTTGCTTCTTTGATTGTGGTTGCATCCATGACCTACATATGTCTACAAGAACATGCTAGATGATTTGGTTAGTTCCATTGCTTGTGTTAGCATCAATCACCAAAATCAACTCGAACAAATGGCAAATACGTCCATGTTCGCTATAAGGTTTTCTCAAAGTCTATTATTTGGACCCGGTACTGATGGTCACATTAGTTCAGGGTCAATGCAACTGGTACTAAGGATGGGGATGAAAGGTCCTTTCTCTAGTAATGTCCGTTATGGATTTTGTAGTCACCAATAATATTACATTTTTCTCGTTGCAATGTAAAACAATATTACAATAGAAACTATAGTAACCAAAGGTGCAGTTCGAGCGCTTGTTGAAAAACTCATTATGCACACGCCAAATAGATTAAGCGCACATATACTTTGTGTAAAAGAAAGATTAAGCGCACTTACATAAATTTGGAACTGTCATCGTATTACTGAAAGTAGATACTTTCATTTCAAAAAAAAAGTAGATACTTCCACCAGTACATATAATTCCTGGACCTAACGGGGATTTTAACTAAAAACACTAATTGGCGCACTGCGGCCATTCGTTGGTTGAGTAGTGTGTGCACGGTGGGATGGTTTCGAAGCCCAATCAGACGGAGCACGCAGCATGTCTCTGTGAACAAGTCCGGCCACAAATTGAAAAAGGCGTCAATTCATCAGCCACATCGATCCACCACCTAAACTACATGTCCATGCATGTACTAGTAGTACATTGACAATATATATGTAGGGGCCCGATCCCACTCCAGCATGCAGCAGCGAGCAGCCCGCTGGTGTTCGCCGGAGCGCGGCAGATGTACCTTGTCCCGGGTCTCGATCTCTTATACATCCACTGCTTATTGTCGACACGAATGCTTTGCTCAGTTCCTTTTTCGAGCCATCATCGGTGTATTGGTTGGTCCGCAGGCGCGCGCGGCGTCCCGGTGGCCGGCCGTGACCGTCGCCGCGACGCGCGGTGAGGCCGCGGCACGCGCGTGTCGTGTCAAATCGTCGTCTGGTGGGAAAAGCTAGCGGAAATGGATGGCCGGCCGGCTACATATACCGTGCCGGACTGGTGCTCCGGCCGTGCATGCACGGCAGCGATGATGCACACATTCCGCCGACGGCCGCGCCTGCTCGATCGCCCCGTTTCTCGTTCAAAGGCCTGGAGACCAGCTAGCGAGAGCATCTACGGGGTACTCGATCTTGGCCCGTTTCGGAACGGGAAATAGGAAACCTACCTTCCTGCTAAACTTGCCCCGTTTGGAACGTATAGTACGACGACGACCATCGTCGATCGTGTCGCTCGTTTGAAATCCCCTGCGATCGATCGAGTTGCCACTTGCCACCACCACTGCCATGGTGTGCCAGACCGTCAGGGTACCGGCGGCACTGAGTGAGTGGTCGCCTCAAGGGAAGCCACAGCCCATCGATTGGGGGATACCCGGCCGTACGTTCATGGACGCAAGGACAGCCACTGGCGGAACGCGACGGGGAGGAATCTCAGCTCTTGCTCGATCGTTCGCATCCCCGGCCGGATCTCCCTCGCTCGCCGCCGCATATATGGCCGCAGTTGGCGGCTTCCTCTTGTTGCCACGCGCGCCCGCGCCCTGGTTGGCCGCCGGCCGGTGGAACAGCGGGCTCGTGGGTGAGCAGGGCCACCGCGCATGCGTGCACGGCGGGCGACTGCTACGCTAGCTGCTGCTCCGCTTTCGTGTCGCTGTCTGTCTGCTTCGCGCCTTCTTCGCCGGCTCGCCCTCGCGGTACGGCGGCATCGTGCGGAGACTGTTGAGCTCAGGCCTCAGGGGACAGGAGAGGAGACAGGCCGGGGTCAGCTCAGGGTTTGCCGACGATGATTGGGCGGATGATTACCTGTGGGCCGGGTTCCACTCATCTTTATTTGGTTTGCCGACGGAAGCAGAGCTGCTATGGCGCTCCGTATTCACCAGGGTCTACACACTCTCTCCTGTCGTGTATGTGTATTGTATGATAGTACTTAGTACGTGCGAACGCTATGCTTACCAGTAGCTCGGTTCTATACTGTCTGAATGTCTGATGATGGGTTTGCCGAGGGAAGCAGAGCTCCATGCTCTGTTCTTAGGTAGGGTGCATAGGTTGGAGTCTGGCCAGAATAAGAACGTGTTTAGTTTGCGAAAAAAAATTGCTGTGAAAATTTTTGCGGATTTTTAACACTAATTAGGACTAAACATGATCCGATTACAAAACTATAATTACACAAAAGTCGAAAAATCACGAGACTATCTATTAAACCTAATTAACTCATCATTAGTGATTGTCTATTGTAGCGGTTGGCACGGGTTACTTTGACCACACCGGTCTGACCAGTGGGACCCACACGTTTGACCGGTCAGACTAGACTTGCTAATTTTGGGTGTGAACAATAGCATGACATTGTCTTAATCCATGCTAATACTTCTAATTAATGTCCGAACATCTGATGTGATGGGTGAATATTTTTCGTGAGAAACTAAACAACTCCTAAATTCATGATCGGTTCAACCCTCGCTAGGTCTACCAATTTGGTCCATATTTGGTAGGATGTATAAGGTGTTTTGGTTTCAACGAGCATATGATTGGTAGCGTGCATTCATTCCTTCTTTCCTCTTCCCGAGCTCGTCTGCATGAGATGCATCTCGTCGGATCCTTCTCGAGATGTGACAGAAATGACGATGGTGGAGGGTAAAAGCAAGAGCCAAGCGGCGGCTACCCGTGTGGGGTGGGGGGTGGGGGGCAGAGGTGGAGAGCGAGGGGCACGGGGCAGAGCTGCTGCCAAGTACTCCCTCTACACTAAAAAAACGTGACATTCAAGACAGTGATACGGTCTCCCATAACTTTGACTTCTTATTTTTGTAAGAATATTTATCAAAAACTGAAATATGTATGATTTTATAAAAGTATTTTGCATGACAAATCTACTCATATAGTTATCATATTTCTAAATGCAACAACTTAAAAATTATTAATGATTTATGTTCCTAATATTTAACCAAAACCTTATCTCCTTTTAGCACGGAGGGAGTACCTCTACAACCAGGTGGAGACGTGGCGCTTGTGGCCCCCGATGTTGGGGTTCGTGACGTCAATAGCGCTTGGGTATGGCGACCGAGCTCCATTTGGCTCACTCGCTCCATCTTTCTGCACGTTCTTGCTCCCCTCACAGAAAACCAAATGGAACTTGTTGACTTTCAAATCGAGACAAGAATTACCGAATTCGAGGTCACCATATCCAAATCGAGCTTGTCACAACACTATGATCATCCTTCCGCATGTAGATTGACCTCATTCCATGGAAAGGGGAGATAGCAGGAGGCAAGAAAAAGTATGTGTTGCTTGGATTGAGCTTACCCTGAGCCTACTTGAGCAAGCTCATTGCCATGGGCTCACTTCATGGCCTCCTGCTAGCTAGCGACGGCGCAGAGCTGGAGGTTGAGGACAGTGGCATGCACATCTTCTTGCGGTGAGTGCAACACAAGTGTGGTGGCAAAGATCATCATCCTGGGACCGTCGTCGAGTTGGAGCACACAGTCGAGTGTGGGGAAGTCATCGGCGGCGGAGAGGTGAGGGAACCATAAAACTTTGCTTTGCAAAAAGCCAGACTAGCTTGGAACGCTCACGAGATGCGTATGTAGTAAGTCTAGCTTAGGACCTCCTTTTGCATATAACATAAGCCTGGATAATACCAATTACTAGCGGGTATGGGCCATGTCTCCTCCGCGAGGCTCATATATGTATATCACTAGGATCATGCCCGTGCGCTGCTACGAGCAATTAAATCATAGATAAATAATATTTTTGTCTTATCACAAGTCAATTTTGTGGATAATTTCAGTTAAATTTCATGATGTTAAAAATGTATGACAATTAGAAACGCATAAATCTTGTATATATAGGATAAATTGCAATTTTAAAATGTATGACAGTCAGACTTGAGTATATGACTCCATCTAAATAATCCAATATGTAAAAACACATAATTGACTTGGAATCATGTCAAGCACATAAGACAACACAATGTCCAACACATAAGCGAGTGACTAAGCAATGAGTGGATAGAGACATAAATTTGGTAGTCCTTTTTTTCTCTCGTGTGAATCTGCCTCCCCGCGTCACCCTGTGAATCTGCCCCCGTCGTGCGTCTCCCCCCACCCACGCAACCCAATCCAATCTGCCCCCGTCGTGCGTCTCCCCCCACCCACGCAACCCAATCCAATCTGCCCCCGTCGTGCGTCTACCCTCACCCACGCGACCCAATCCATAGAAGAGGAACCGCCGCCGCCTCACCCCCATCCGAGCTGCCGCGCTGCCGCCCCCATCCCAGCCCGAACGCGCGTCCACCTCTCTCCCTCGCGGCCTCCACCCCGCATGCCCGCCCCTCACCGTGTCCGCCGGCGCCGCCTCCACGCCGGCCCGCCGCCCGTCCGCTCGCATGCCCGCCCGGCGCTGGCGCAGCCCGTCCGGCAGCGGCGCACCTTCTGTTTTTCCCGTCACCCAATGAAGTTGTCGCCACCTCCCCCGTCAACTTCGGCCCTCCTCCTCCTTCCATTGCGTGACCGCAGCCGCCCTCACGTGTGGCAGGCCAAGCACGGGAGGCTAGGGTTCCAAAACCCCTCCACTCCCTCCTACAACTTCTATAGGTGGTGTCCACGAGGGCTGAGCACCCCGATCAGCTTCGTGCGCGCTCCGCTGGGGAGGACCTTCTCGAGATCCACAGGCCGCCGTCCGCGAAGGAGACGACCATGCCGATCTCCAACCCCGCCCATGTGTGGGCCGAGGTGGCTGACCTGCAGTTCAAGCAATCCGTGCAGAGATGGCGGCGCGGCGGCAGTGGCGTAGCCGGAATTTACTATAGGGTATGCCGCGATAAAGTTTTCATACCCAATTCGGTTCAATCAATTTATAAAATTGCACAATATATATAGGTATGATATTTTATAAATTATGGAAATATCATAACAAGTCTTAAATTCGCACTTGAGTGAATAAAATGGAGCAGGTGCGGCGGCCTTCTTTTCCACATATTTTGAAGAAGAATTGCAATGTCCGCAGTAATCTTCGTATGATAATTCTACACTTACAATAAATGTATAATCAAGAATGAATGAAGACCGGCCGACGATGCCCTCCGAGCGCCCGGGCAAGGTGGGCGGGCGGCCGGCGGTAGACGGATTGAGGCCGGAGGCCCAAGCGCGTGGTCTTGCGAAGGACAGGTGAGCCGCCGCAACAAAATGTCGCGAGACAAGGCGGCGTCGGCGTCTCAACAACGTAAGTGTTTGCAACTTTTTTTTGTGCGCCGACCGGCTATATATAATGTTCTCGGGCCAAAGTACAGGGTATGCCGCGGCATACCGGGCATACCCCGTAGCTACGCCCCGCGGCAGGGCACCCCACCCCACACCGCTCTTCAATCCATCCTCTGCTGCGTCAGGCGGCGACATGGGAGACCGTGCAGTCCTGCACTCAGCTCCAAGTTCTCTTCGCAATGGCTCTCTCACAAGTGTGTCAGGGGAACTCCGCCCATCTTCTTCCCCATGCATGCTATAATTTCTTTTCCCAATAGTTGTTTACGTTGTCGATGGATTAAAGGTATAATTATGCATGCTGTAATTTCTAGGGATTGGTGTTCGGAGATCCAATTTGCGAGAACTTCACATCTAATTGATGTTCCTGCCCCTGACGTTTTAAATTTCTCGATTGATTTTGCTTGTGTTGTCCCCCCTCACCACCAGTAAATAAGTTCCCAGTTTTTAACACAATTTCAATGATGCAGTTCCACTGGCACAGTGTAATCCGAATTCTGAATTCGTAGGCAGAACATATTACAATTTCGAGGACTAAACATGCTGAATTTGTGTCCTTCATTTACTGTATTTGTGATTTCTTCATTATGTATGTATTCATATATTATATATGCATGTTGACTTTTGGTGCTATGCATTCAGATTTTGTTCAACAGCATTAGTCATTTTCATGACATGTTTTTTTCAGTACACGGGGAGTATGTGACATTTGCTTTCATAGGAAAAAGACAAAAGGATGGATAAGGAGGAAAAATCTGGAAGACTAAAAGACCACACTCTAGTACGTTGCAGACTGTGAGTTACATATATTTTCTCATGGGAGGCCTCAAGCTATTTTACAATGCTTGCAAAAAAAAACTTTGCTCAGTATGGTCATTTCATCAAAAGCTGTGAAAGCCCGTATGTACTATGTTCCATTGGAAGATATTGACTACAGTCTACAAGTGTCTCGATTGGGATCATCTGTGATTCACTATCCATCAATGTATATTTCTCTTGTGGCTCGTATAACCAATATTTAATAGTTTTTATCATGCAGGTTCAGGTTCCAGTTTGTTGCTTACCTCCAGCAAAGCTGATGGTTCGATCTGGTTGGCAAAGTTGATTACTTCCCAGTCGGAACCTAGGTACTCCTTAGCTTCTAGACTCAAATGTTAATAAAAAAACAAGTAAATAGTTGGATACAATTTTCATGCAATAGGGACTAGGGCACTAGGCTATGGTGCTTTGCTATTGTAGTCTATGTAAAAGGAAAGCCTAGGCTGGAATAGAAGCAACCAAGGTTGAGGCAAATGTGGTACTTTCATTTTTTTTCGGTGTAGAAGCGAGAGGAGTTGTAGAGGCCGGATATCATATTTTTCGTATCTTCGACTATTATGTTTCTTAGGTTGGTAACAAAGCGTTCCGTATTGACTTTTTGGCATAGTGGAATTGCAAGAATGCTACTCAATAATATCTTGCAGGCTGACTGCAGTTTTTTCCCTTAAAAAAGTAGGCTGCCAGAAAGTGCTGATGGAAAATTGTACATGTAAGGTTTTAAAGCTTCTAATATTTATTTATTTATAGTAATTTTCATGAAATTTTACATTGTTTTTCTCCATGAATTACTTAAAAGTTTTTTAATTCATTGATCTTTTCACTATTGAATGACAACTCTTTTGCTTGTTTTACTAGACTAGAAGGGTGTTCGATGAAATGAAGTGGTTCTGTGTTGGTAATTATACATGTAGTTATGACATCCAAGGTGAGTATAGTATACCAGAGATGAATTTTACTCTTTGTATGCATTTCCCAGAACTAATGAAGGAGTAATAATATTTTTCACTTAGAGGGTATCCCTTTTTTTCTGCTTTTTAATTGGGAGCAGCTTCATCTCTTTTGCCATTCACATTGCAACAATAATGCTAGCTATCCTAATAATCCACATTTGTTTTACCATTGATCTACTTTGGGATAAAGGTGGATTTAGAAGTAAAGTACTTACAATCTTACATACTCTACCATCTACTCACCTAATTTTTTTTGCATGCTACCAATGGATTGTGAGTGACAATAGTTCTAAATGTTTTTTCTACATTTCCTTTTGTGCACTCCTTTGTAACATGAAACTAAATTTTGTTGCTACCAAACATATTATACTGTGGTTTTAGAGTGTACTAAATTTATTTCATGAAGAAATGCTATGTTAACATTTTGGATTCAGAAAATATATGGATATGGATTACTAAAAGCTGAAGTGAGGTTTTGGAATTGAAAGAGTACAAGCACTTGTTATTTCATTTAGAAGTGAAAGCCTATATGGATGTTTAGAAGTTTTGTTTATCATCTAGATTATTTCATTGAAGTTTATATTGGATTAATGCCACATATGATGAATAGCTTTGACACTTTTCTGGTGCATCATCATCAAAGAGTCCTAAAGTATTGGGGCCGGGCTAATGTATTGCATACAGTGATCTTGTTCATAAAGTGCCAGGGCAGTGCACATAAGCAGATTAGCTAGCCCCCAATTTGTTTTGCAGAATGTAATTTAACATAGTTGTATTTAGCTTGTTAAATATTTATCCTTTCTGATCCTCTCCAGCTTTTCTTGATATTCTTTCTCAGTATTCCTCTTCACCAAAATGCCATTGAAAGGTGACCTACTTTGTTCCATTGCTTGAATTCTCATTTGGTTCTCCTAAAATTTTTGTTTTTCCTATACACTGCATACATGTTAGTAATTAGCTTATTGCTACTTTTAAGTTTAATATGAAACTATGAAAGCATCTTGCATTTACATGGTCAGCTCTCCGAATACATAGGACAACAATATTGAACAACTTCTATTATAGCATGATCAATTGCTACAGAGAGGGAATAAAGTGGGATAATGTTGTCCATGAAGTTCGAGAGTTAGACTGTCCGCACCGGTGACAGTAAATGGAACAGGCCGGTACACGATGGCAGATAGGGGCTTCATTTCCCGTTTTTTCAGCTGCACCGAGGACGGCACAGCAGACGCAATCGTTCCATTCGGCTGCCGCATCGCCAAATCCAGCGCGATACGGGACGAACTGGATCACCTCCCGTCGCGCCTGGCAACAACCACCACTCCTTTCGCGCGGATGCTCGGAACAGAAGGAAGAGAAGGGAGGGAAGCAGGGGCGGCATGGATTCGCTGCGCCGCCGCGTTCGCCGTGGAGCGCCACCGGAGATCCGTCGCCGCCGTCGTCTCGGCGTGCACACGGATGCCATGCTCCACCGCGGCTCGCGCGCGGTCGCTGCCCTCTGCGCCGGTCGCCGACCGGAGCCGCCATCCGCCCGGAGCTCGCCATGGTTGACCTCCCCGTCGCGGCGACCGAGCTCGGCCGCCACCGGAGCTCGGGGTGTCGTCCGTCGCCGCCCGGCGCAGATTCCCCTCGTTCCTCCGCCCGGATTGCGGGGCCGGCGTCGCCCGAGCTGGCCTTCGCCACCAACCCGCCGCCGTGGTCCTTGCTTGGCCGGCGCGAGGAAGGAGAGAGGGGGAGCACCGGTGCGCCGCCAGAGGTGGGGAAGAGGAGGAGCGGACGGAGCGCGCGGGAAAGGAGATGAGCGCCCCTGCCTCCGCCTTGAGGGCCTGCCGGGCGGACGTCGTGTAGCGGCGGGGTTGGGGACCGAGAGCTCGAGCCGCCGCGGCGCGGATCTCACCTCGCGCGTCGTCCGCATCACCGCCGGATCCGGGCCGGCCGGACCTCGCCGCGCCGCCGCATCACCACGCCGACGGATGCGGTCGTAGGCGGGGAGGGCGTCGGGGATGAGCTCCACCCCGCGCTGGAGCTTGGAGCAGGGGCGCTGGAGCTCGGGGAAGAGAGGGCTCCCTTGCTCCGTGGTTGTGCTGCGGAGCTCGCCGGCCTCCTCCTCTGTGCCGGGGCGGAGGAAACGAGGGAGGGAGAGGGCTGGAGCGCCGGCACGAGGAGGGCGAGACGAGTGGGGAGTGGAGGGGAAGCGAGGCCGGCGGAGAAGACAGGCAAAGGTGGAAAACAAAGAAGGGGGAGAGTGTGTGTGACATGTGGGCCCAACAGCTGGTAGTTGGTATGGAGTTTGGGATATAGAGGTTGACGGGTGCGAAAAAACTGGTACTGAACTGTAAAAGTTTGATGACGAGGTAGGAATATTCCTTTTGGAGGTTGAATATAGAGGTTGACGAGTGCGGACAGTCTTACGACAGAAAAGATGCAAGATGCTTTCAGTTTTTGGGTGGAGACGGAAGCAGTGACGACGTCGTCAAGCTCCGCCTACTAGAGCTCTGTATCTCACTGGGCCTCTGTGACCACAATCTCTCTGCCAGATGCCAGTCCACACCCAGACTCAGGTATCTTTTTTCCAATTTTCCCCATCCGCAAGCTCTCGCCCTGTTCTTGCTCGCTCTTCTCGCTCCGAGATCTTTGTGGCTTAGTAGCCTTTGCTCATGGTGGGTGCTTATGACATGCTTATGTGAAAAATCCATGTCTTCGAGATGTCAGTAAGGAATACATTCTGCTCCTCACACATTTGAGCTAAGGTTAGTGGAGATTGACTTGCTAACCGCAACACCCTAATTTGAACCTGCCCAGCTCCTGTGATCATGCTACACATATTAACTATGGATTATTTGGCAAGAAATTGCTATATCTGTTGAGAAGCTTTCAATGAAAACTAAAAAGAAGGTTGTGGAGTTTAGACTTCTACTTCGATCTTCTGATTTCTGTGCTGAGTTGTGGTAATTTTTTATTCTATCAGAATATGATAATTTCCTTTGACATCAGAAAATGGACAAGCTGCAAGACTACCATTGTTGTGCATAGGCAAAATACTCTTATGCAGTACTTATTTTATGTCAAAACTGATCCTACTTACATTACCCAAACATATATTTGCATCACACTACTTTTGGGTTTAATTTCTCATGTACTTGTTGATTTTGAGAAATTAGTTCATTTAACATGCATCCATTTGTGGCTCAGATATGCCAAGAATGCTTTTCATTTACTGTTCCCTAGGCTGCCAGTTTGAGCACGGTAAATTATGTTATAAAATTATGTTATACCTTTATTATCGAACTATTATTGTTTGAAATATTTAAATTATTGTCTCCACCCTCCTCTTCACGAATACATTATACATGCATTTCTGTGCAGGAATGAAACAGGTTGATCATACAAAAAGAATGATTCAGCAGCTAGCACGAGTACTAAAAGTTCTCGACTACCTTCAGGAAAGAAAAGTCTGAGTTGTCAATTTTGATACATACATTAGGTTTAGTGGGGTTTGTTCTAAAATCATTTCTATATAGAAGCTTTTCTCCTATCCATCTATTGACTATCTTTTTTTATAACTATAAATGACTTTGATTTGTGTTGCATCAGTAACAAATGAACATGATATGTTATGTATGCTTGTTTAATAAAGTTGGAAATATTGTATATATGCTACTTGTTTGCCACTAAATCAGAAATGTATCTATCTATGATTTGCATTGCTCGTAGCAACGCACGGGCACTTTCCTAGTTTGCTTAGTAAACCTAAAATGTAATGAGAAAAGAAGCAGACGAACAACATCTAGAATGCTACAATACAGACTGAACCACATCTTTTCTATATTGAAAGGGCCATTCAAACAGTCACTATTGTCAATAAATGTAGAAGTTAAAAACCTGAAGGCTGTACAACAACCTTGCAAAGGTAGGCTTGGCATTTCATTCGAATGTATGGAGCCGATGTCAAGTATATCTTTGACAGCCTGCAGTATAGATAAGCAGGCTCGCTACTGACTAAGAGATTAATGCTTGAGGATGTAAAAAACATCCTACAGAAGTACTGTACTGATAGGCAGGTTCTCTACTGATATTTGAATAATATTTAACACAACAGGAACCAAAGAACAATGAAAAATACAATACTCTATAATGATACTTAGCATCCACTGGTACAACTGATCCTGAATTTTGTGTGGTTGTGCCTGATGCCGATAGTGTAGGAGGAGTGGAGGATGCAACCGATGGGGTACAGTAATTTGAGTGGATTAGATGATATAAGCAACAAAATTAGATGCCAGCATACCTTCCGGCGGTGTTGTTCTGCTGTAGATATATAGGAACGTCCCCGAGGTCGCTAACAAACTTTTCGATTCACCAATCGCAAGGAACATAGCTTTACATCGCTTGCAAACCTAACATAGACTTGAAATTTGAAGTTGCCATCACGCGTATACATCACCTCAACTTTGTCGAGAGGATGATTTGTTAGCATAACTCCTGCTCAAATTAGAAAATATTTTAACATTGCCATTTTGGACGTACTTTACTCAGCCAAAGAAAACACAGATTAGAAAATATTCTCTCCACAAATTATACTACCTCCGTTCTTAAATATATGACACTATTAATTTTTTCCATCGGTTTGACTATTCGTCTTTTCTGCAAATATTTTTGCAAATTGATAAACCTACAAGTGGAATCTAAAGTACATTTGATAATAGACATAAGAGATATATATTACTTTAGTTAACTACAACTTGTTCTGCCTCCTAGGCATATTAGAGGAACCAATTTTTCTGCAGACAAAATATTGCAGTGGTAGCACTGCTAACAGCACTAAAATGATACACACCTACTGAAGATACATCAATTTTAAAGAGTTTCTTGTCTACTAAATAGAAATATGGTTCTTGTAGTTAGATTACTCAAAATTCTTGAAAATTAAATTTCAGTACCTTCAAGGAATTTAGTGAGCATGTGCCAGACTGCACAAATGTAAATTTGTTATTAATAATTTGGCAACCTTATGTAATCAATGAAAAGCAGAAAACAAGTACGAACCATTAGAAAATGGCAGTTCAAAATGCAGTAACTCAGTCAGTCTAAAATGGGAAAGAAAAGAAAGACCTTTACAAAGACTTAAGAGGGAACATACTTCTGCAAAAAGAGAACACCAATTTAAAGAAAAAAAATACCTTGGTTAGACATAATTTGATTTTGGATTCATGTCATAGCACATGATGAAACATTTGTGAGAAATGATAAGGGTCTTACGGTTTAGCTTTTCACCAACAGTCCAACACCAAGCACCTCTTGAACATTGTGCATAAGTTGATGCTGTTGGGGAATTCAGGAAAACCCGTCACCCTCGAAACGTTAAGCTTAACAAAGTTCTCGAAGCATGTTTTTCAGGAGCAGGGAATTCGCGATTCTCGGAAGCCTGGAACCTGTGGAGTCACGAATTCGCGAATGTGCAGAACTCGGGAATCTTGATTCGGCGAAGAGGCGGAGTCACGAACATGCGGGAACCCGGAATCTCAACTATTGATGGTTCGAACTTCGGAGAAACTGCCAATTCGGGAATCTGATGAAGACTCTGTTTGGGACTCGGGCGCGCGGACATGCACGAACCTGATGGGAAGCAAGAGCCACTTCGGGAATCTGTTGAAGACCTAGTTCGGGAATTTCGGGCGAGGACATTCACGAACCAAGGGAGAAGCAAAGTCAAAGTTGTAGTCCCAAAAAGTCCGGGTTTAGAGTGTGAACTAGTGGCAGACTTGTAAATATGTTAGGTGGGAAAAGACATTCTTGTGTGTGTTCACATTAGGAATATTCTCGAGCCCGAGGGTGTTATCGGCATGTAAAAGTCCCTTCGTCTCCCTATAAAAGGGGGCGCAAGGGCACGTGTAAACGGATTCAGACTTTTTTTGGAACTTGTGCTACTTGCAGAGAGATTCACAGTCTCTTTGCGCCCTAATCTTGTACTTGAACGTGTTGAGAACTCTACTCGTGTTAGGGTTGTTATCCGAATTTTTCGGGTATCCCCCAACATTGGCGCCCACCGTGTTCCAGCCGAAAAGAAACTCACGATGCCACCTCAGAAGAAGTCAAAGAAGGCGCGGCGCGGCAGCAAACCAAGAAGATCGCCATCTCACCCGGGGGAAAGAAAACTCGTTTGTTCCCGAGTCCTCGAACGTAACGGACCAACGGCGAAGAGAGAAGCTCGAAGCCCTCATGAAGGCAAGAGCGAGAAAAGACGGCTCACATCCAAGAACAACCCGCCGAACAAGCAAGAGCACGAGAATGTTGATGCCGACGATGATTCCATAGACGAGAGAGCTAGCCATGGTCCACCAAAAGATACAACGAACACTGCAGAAAGACAAAGAAAAGTTCGCGGCTCGGTTGCGGGCGAAGAGAAAAATCTGCGAAAAGCTAGAGCGACTGAACAAAGCAAAAGAGCAAATACAAGCAATACGAGAGAGAAATTGACGAAATGAAAGAACAAGAGAACGGCTCCCGTGGCAAGAAACACCGCGGCGGAACCCCCGCGCCTGCAAGAGAATCCCCGAAAGAAAACTTTTTCGCGGGAAACGGAGTCTCACACTTCGTGGATTCTGAATCGCCGCTTCAATAGGGCCGCAAACAAGCACCTTGGCCGCCGAAGTTCAAGCCTGTCTCTCTTCCCAAGTACAACGGTTTCGGAAACTCCAGGCAGTTTCTCATGAGATACGAGTCAGCTGTGAATTCGGCGGGAGGAGATGATGTTGCACTCGCCAAATCCTTCATCATAGCTTGCGAAGGACCGATGCGAATTGGTACTCACTTTGCGCCTCCACACTCGATCTAAAGGCGGGTAGATCTCAAAACAAAGTTCATGCAAGCGTTTCGGATGTTCCATGACACAACGGCCCGAAGCCTCGGATCCGTACAAGCGCAAGCGGAAGGACGGGGAACCACTGCGGAACTTCGTGAGAAGGTTCATGCAACGAGAGGTACGAGATCCCCGACGCCGATGACAAGACAACGATCAAGGCACTGATCAAAGGTCTCACCCCAGGACCAACGGCCTCCCACCTCACAAGAAAGAAGCCTGAGACAGTTGAAGAACTATTTCGGGAATTGGAGGATTACATTTCGTCCGATGATGACCACCGCAAGAGAGTAGCCGAACGAAACGAGGCAAGACGGGCGGCGGCAGAGATATGACACGGCGGGCACCACCCCGGCATCCACGAAACGTAAACGGTGTTGGAAATTCTCGGCCGCAACAAGACGAAGCGGGCCAAGTGCTAGGGGAGGATTCGGTCATAGAGGAAGGGGGAGAGGAAGAGGAGCCCCAAGCCTCTCGAACCACAACCCAAGAGATCCCCACTTCTACCGCCGGTATCATGGAAGAGGCCACGGCACCGAAGGGTGCCCGGAGACAAAGAAGAACATGGCACGAATCCAACAAGAGAAAGCAGCGATGAGCATTGCATCCTCAATGCCAACCCGGTTTCGACCGAAGACACGGCGGCCGCGGTTCGCGAGTCCGCGATCCAAGCTCGTACCGGTTCGCAATTTCCACAATCACAATCGGCATGGCAGCCATCACGGCAATTCTTCCCTCGGTCGCAAGCGATAGTCGATCCGAGCGGCCACGGCCCATTCGGGAAATCTTGCCACCGCCTCCGGAAAGCTCATCAAGGCCTCGGTCAAGTTCGAGACCTCGGAACTCCAAAGCATTTCCATCGTTCGGGACTATCATGCCAATCACGGGTGGATGCGCTATGGAATTCGAAACAAAGAAGCAGCGAAACAACTACTTCGGATCCGTGAATACCATCATCAATGATGGCCCGGCGCCCGCCCGGAGTGGGCGAAGGTGCCAATCACCTTTACGAGAAGAAGATTTCGGGTTGAAATCCGCGATCCACAATGACGCCATGGTGATCGAAGTCAACATTCTTTGGATGGGTCATAGGAAAAATCTTGGTGGACAACGGGAGTTCGGCGGACATCCCGTTCCCGAAAACATTCGAGAAAATGAATCCGAGCCGGCACATGTTGGATCCACCGAGTACCCATTGCAAGGGTTCGGAGGAAAGCCCATCAAGCCGGTGGGAAAAATACCACTCCCGAGTTTCTTTCGGAGATCTTGAAAATGCCGAACGGAGAACCTCACCTTTGATGTAGTTGATATATATCACCCGTACCTTGCGATCTTCGGCGAGAGGTTTCATGAACAAGTTTGATGTTGTCATAAGGCAACAGTTCCTATGCATGAAGATGCTGCGCCCAAAGGGGTTATCACGGTGTTCGGCAATCGGCGGGAGGCCGGGGAACATAGAAAAGGGCCACACGCCTGGCCAAACGAATGTGTACCAGCTGAAAGCGGTCGAAGAGAGAAGGGAAACCTATGAAGAGCCTAAGCGGGACAAAGAGAAAAATAACATAGCCGCGGAGGATGAAACAAAGAGAGTGTATCTGGATGACATGCCCGACAGAGCAGTCATAATAGGGGCGAACCTCAGCGCCGAAGAGGATGATGAACTCATACGCTTCCTGAACAGAAACAAGGACGTTTTCGCATGGTCGGCCAAAGATTTGCAAAGCGTTGACAGAGACATAATCGAACATGCCCTCGAAACGGATGACAAGATACCACCCAAGAAGCAAAAACTTCGGAAAATGTCGACGAAAAGGTCAAGGCGGTGGAAGCGAAGTTCGAGGTTACGGGATGCCCAAGTGATCGGAGAGGTCAAGTACCCGGTCACAGTTAGCCAACACTGTGCCAGTCAAGAAGAAAAATGGCAAATGGAGAATGTGTGTGGATTTCACCGATTTGAACAAGGCATGCAAGAAGGACGATTTTCCCTTGGAAAGGGTAGACAAAATCGTGGATGATGCAACCAACAGTGAGATGCTTTCGCTCCTGGACATGTTCTCTGGGTATCATCGGATCAGAGTTCACAAAGAGGACGAAGAGAAGACAAGTTTCATCACTCCTTTCGGAACATTTTGTTTCGTAAGAATGCCGGAGGGGTCGAAGAATGCGGGATGCACGTTTTCAAGGATGATAGCAATAGTCTTGCACCAACAGATTCGGAGAAACATTTTGGCATACGTGGATGACATAGTTGTCAAAAGTGTTCGGAGGAGAGACCATATCGGCGATTTGGCGAAACATTCGCGAACTTGAGGACGGCAAACTTGAAGCTAAATCCGGAAAAATGTGTGTTCGGCATTCACAAGGGGAAAGTTCTTGGATGCCTAGTTTCAACGAAAGGCATTGAAGCAAACCCACGACAAGATAAAGGCTCGATGGAAATGCAAGAGCCAATCTCGGTGAAAGATGTTCGAGAAGTTGACGGGGAGAGTGGTCGCCCTCAACAGATTCATCCCCGAACCGCGAAAGAAGTTTGCCATTCTTCCAAGTTCTCGAAGTGCCAAGAAATTCCGGTGGTCCGAACCTCGAAGCGGGCCTTTCGCGAAGCGAAGGACTACTTGTCCAACATGACCAAGCTCGTCCTCCCGAGCCAAAATCGCCGCTTCGCCGTATGTGTACGCATCAAATTCGGCGGAAGCGCAATCTTTGGTACGGGGAAAAGGAAGAAGAAGGAAAGCTCGGGCAAATTCCTGTATACTTCGCCTGCGAAGCATTGTACGGTTCCAAGGTTTTTTATTCCTAATCGGAGAAGATCGCATATGCGGTCATCATGGCAACAAGAAAGCTAAGACACTACTTCGAGGGCCACAGAATAAGAGTTATCACCAACCAACCGTTAAGTGACTTGTTCGCAAATAGGGAAGCATCCACCCGAATCATCAAGTGGGGTGCTGAACTCTCCGAGTATGTGGTGGATTTCGAGAGAAGAAGTGCAATAAAATCGCAAGTTCTGGCGGATTTTGTCGTGGACCGGACCTCACCTACTCGGAATCTTGAGGAAAATATGCCCGAACCGTGGATAGTGCGGTGTGATGAATTTCGGTTGTTGTAACGTCCCCAACGGGCGTGGTCATAAGATATGCGGCGCGGCTCGTATTCGCGAACAATGAACATTCCACGAACAACACAACGGAGTACGAAGCTTTACCGCGGCATTCGGAAAAATGAAAGCCTTGGGGCGACGGACCTTCATAATCGAACGGATTCGAAAGTGATCCGGGAACATATCGAGAAGGAAAGCGAGGCTAGGAATCCAATTCTCATGAAATATCTTGAAAAAGTCAGAGAAATGGAAAGACACTTCAAAGGCTATTCAGTCTAGCATATCCCAAGGGATGACAACAATGAGGCGGATAAGGCGGCGAAGGCGGCGACGAGAAATCGAGAGCTACCACGGACGTGTTCTTTGAAATCATCGAGAACCCTCCATCAAAGATTCAAGAACTCAAATCATGAATATGGTGGAAATTCCGGACGGGAGATCGAAATAATGGCCTATCCGAGGGGGACATTACGAACCACAAGATGAATTGGAGGAGAAAAGATTGAAGCAAAGGGCTCGGGGCTATACAGTGGTAAACGGAGAATTATACAAATCAGGAGTCACTGAGCCTTGGCTGCGCTGCATCACCTCCGAAAAAGGTCGCGAACTCCTGAAAGAAATTCACAGTGGATTTTGTGGGGCACACATAGGCACCAGGGCTTTGGCTGGCAAGGCGATAAAACAGGGATTTTATTGGCCCACCATAAACATCGACGCTAAGATGTTGGTTCGGCAATGTGAAGCATGCCGGAAGACGGGGAAATCGGCGAGAATGCCTTCAATGCCGGTTCATTTAATTCCTCCAACACGGCCTCTCGCAAAGATGGGGCATGGACCTAGTAGGCCCGTTGCCAACGGCTCGGGGTAATTGCCGATTTGCGGCCGTAGCGGTCGACTATTTCACGAAGTGGGTAGAAGCAAAACCACTCGCGAACATCACGGCGGCAACGGTTCGAGAAATTCTTTTGGCGAACATAGTACGCGAGGTTCGGAGTTCCTAGAGAAGCGACGGTTGACAATGGCAAACGGTTTGACCGCTACACCTTCAAAGAATATTGCGCGAACCTTAGGCACCCAAGCAAAATTTTCATCGGTATATCATCCACGGTCCAATGGAGCAGTCGAAAGAGCCAATGGCCTGATCTTTTCGGGAATCAAGAAATGCTTATTTGATCAGAAAAAGGGAAAGTGGGTGGATGAACTTCCGAAGGTGATCTGGTCTCACAACACCACGGTTTCAAGGGCAACAGGTTTCACACCTTTTCGCCTACTCTTCGGGACTGAGGCTATGACACCAGAGGAAATCAAGAATGAAAGCATGAGAGTCTTGAAAGGAAAAGAGATAGAGGAAATTGATAAGAAGGTGGAGAAAGACATGATAGAGCTGACAATCCTTGAAGCAGCAGAAAACATTGAGAAGTACCAGAGAGAGACAAGGGCATGGAGAGACAAAAAGGTGGTTCGGAAGAACATCAAAGCTGGTGATCTTGTCTTGAAAAGAAAGAAAAATTGGGAGAACCCAGAAAAACTTCATGAGTCATGGGAAGGGCCTTATATAGCTAGGGAAACAGATATGCCAGGGGCTTTTCGCACGATGGAGCGGACTGGCGAAGAGTTGCCGTATTCGTGGAATGCCGATAGCTTAAAGAGGTATTATCCATGAAGACCATAGTTGTACATAAATGTAGTAGGTAGCAGT
Organism: Cenchrus americanus; assembly: GCA_947561735.1. Taxonomy (NCBI): domain Eukaryota; kingdom Viridiplantae; phylum Streptophyta; class Magnoliopsida; order Poales; family Poaceae; genus Cenchrus; species Cenchrus americanus. The sequence goes on along the minus strand of OX387242.1, from coordinate 35,283,850 downwards.
TTTTCAATCTTCGTAAGTTTACACTTTAGGAAGATAAAACCCCGAATCACGTGTCTATAAGTGACTTCGGGGAAAAACTAGTTTTAGTTCTTAATCGTAGTACTAGAATAAGAAGGACCGTACTCTTTTCCTTGCAAAGGGAGCTCTAAATCAAGAGGCAAGGTTTTTAACGAGGCGGATCCCGTGTAAATACTCTTTCTGATATATATATGAAAAGAGTCTTCCCCCAAATTGCATGTTTCGTATTTTGTGTCCCGAGAATTCCATCGTGAAAAAAGAAAAAGTTCGTGAAAAAGGCTCCGTGATAGCCGAAATTCCATCGTGAAAAAAGAAAAAGTTCGTGAAAAAGGCTCCGTGATAGCCGAAATTCCATCGTGAAAAAAGAAAGAAAGAGAAGGGCTCCGTGATAGCCGAAATTCCATCGTGAAAAAAGAAAAAGGCTCCGTGATAGCCGAAATTCCATCGTGGAAAAAGAAAAAGTTCGTGAAAAAGGCTCCGTGATAGCCGAAATTCCATCGTGAAAAAAGAAAGAAAGAGAAGGGCTCCGTGATAGCCGAAATTCTATCGTGAAAAAAGAAAAAGTTCGTGAAAAAGGCTCCGTGATAGCCGAAATTCCATCGTGAAAAAAGAAAAAGTTCGTGAGAAAGGCTCCGTGATAGCCGAAATTCCATCGTGAAAAAAGAAAAAGTTCGTGAGAAAGGCTTCGTGATAGCCGAAATTCCATCGTAAAAAAAGAGTTCGTGAGAAAGGGCTTCCTGATAGCCGAAATCCCATCGCTAAAAAAGAAAAAGTTTGTGAGAAAGGCTATGCGATAGCCAGAATCCCGTCAATGAAAAAAGGCCTGAGACAACAACAAGTTGTGGCCTAGAAAAATCCCATCCATCGAGGGATTCCCACCGAAAAGGCCCGAGACAACAACAAGTTGTGGCCTAGAAAAATCCCATCCATCGAGGGATTCCCACCGAAAAGGCCCGAGACAACAACAAGTTGTGGCCTAGAAAAATCCCATCCACGAAGGGATTCCCACCAGAAAGTTCGAATGATGAGTTCGAGAAAACGAATGTCTAAGGGTTCGCCTGTGTATTCTCATTCAGTTCAGATTGTTGAAAATTTTTTCAGGTATCACCATTGTAAGAAAGGGGCAAGGGGCTTCATCGGACATTTGCATAAAAATTTTGGTTGAAGCAACTGAGGGTTGCAATTTCAACCGCGGCAAGTCCGCCAATCGGGGCAAGTCCACAAAATTCGAAAAACAAATTTTGTCGACTTGCACAACGACGGCTGAAATTTTCAAAAATTGACGAAGGCTTCTCCCGAAGATGTGCTAAGAAATTCGTGAACAGTAAGACTTGCGAACCTGCAATTTAGTTTTCATGCGAAACGGCAAGGTGGGGGAGGGTGACGTTTTTTCAAAGAAAAAACATATTCATTGCCTTGTTCGCATAAAAACTTCCGAACAGTTCTTCATTAATTACAGAACTTGGCGCAAAATTCAAAACGAAAGCTCAACAACATGTCCCGGTTTACAAACATTGTCTTCAGCCGTATCGCAAGCATAGGCGAAATCAGATGCATCGGCTAAGGGGCTAAGGGGCTCCGCTTTAGGAATCTTCGCGGACGGAGGGGTAGACGGCGCGGAACGAACCTTTTTACGAAGTAAGAAAAACGAGGAGAGATCAAAGCAACCTATAGAAAACTTAAGCGAGGCCTCAAGCCAAAAATCGGAAAAATCTTGTTCGGGATGCGCTCGCTTGAACAGGCGCCACGCTTCACCACTAACGAACATATTATCCCGACGAATCCGAAGTGGTAGCACGTCTGCGCGGACCCGGCTTGCGGGACTGCGCGAGTTAAAATTTACAAAACATCCGTTCGAGAAAAGTTTAATGAATCTACATGAATGTACAACCGTCTCGAATTAACCCAAAAAAGTCCGGGCATATCGCTCGGTTCGTAACATCCACCTTCGGCGAATCCTCTTCTCGTTCGGGGATTTGTTCACCGTCGTCGCCACCATCGGCGCCGCTGCTTCGCTCTGCTGTCGCCGCCCGAGCCGTCTTCGCGGACCCACTCGAACTCTCGCCGGAAGTCGACCCTTCGGGAGATGCGGTGGCACCTTCTTGGTTCTCCTTTTCCCTCGGTTCCGCGAAAGGAAGAAAAGAGTGAGGAAGGCTCAAGAAACCGGAGCACTCGCGACGAACATAAGTCACGAAATTGAGCAAAAGAAACTACCTCGTCAAGCTTTGATTGCGCAATAGTCTTAACAACATCCGCCCCGCCGACCATCCGAACTCCTTCGCGAATTTAACCTTGATAGCCACAACGTCGGGATTTGCTCGAAGTATCACGTCGGCGGTAACGCTTGGGAATTGAGAAAGGTTCGCAAGAAACTTCGCCAAGTCTACACAGTCGTAATCATGAAGGATCTTCAGAATACTTTCCACAGAGAAAGCAACGGCGAAGTCGCTGGCACCAGAGATCACTTCGGTAAGAGCCTTGAATTCATCCTCCAGCCAATCCATGAAATCGGGAATATTAATGTCATCCGGGAGAGGGGCTGGACGAACACCGTACTCATTCAGGGATTTCTGGTACTCAGCATAAAGCAATTTCAGCTTTCCTAGAATTTCCGAAGTGTATTTCTTCGAAGCTTCACCCTGTTCTGCCAGCGCTTTCTCAAGATCCACGATCTTCCGATCCTTCGTGCTCAGTGACTTGGCAAGGCTGGCATTGTTGATGCGAAGGTCTTCAGCGATTTTCACAGCTCGCTCCTGCTTTTGCTGAAGTTTTTCAATGACGCTCAGATCATCTTCATGAGATTTTTGAACCTTCTCAAGCTCCTTCTTGGATTCCTCGAGCGCGGCCTCTGTGACTTTCTTCTCATCCTGGCTCCTTTTCAGAGCCTCCGCCAGTTCAAACACCTTCTTCTCGAGTTCCAGGTTCGTGGATTGCGCGAGGCTAAAGTTACACTCTAGTTCCCACGGACTTCGAGAGAAAGTTCTTCATTAATCTTCTCTTCCTTAGAAAGCCGCTCTATGGCAACCTTACCAAGCATACAGTACTTGAGAGTATAATCCTCGTGGAAGCGCACAAGTTTTGAAGGAGAATAAGAATGCAACAGATTCTTGAATTCTGAAAAATCCAAGAATAAATCTCAGACAAAGATTCAACAATCGTGAATGACACGAAGAGGCAGCGAGGATGAACGAACCTTGCTTGCTAAAATGCTGCATGGTGACTTGTTTAGTCGAACCCGAAGAGGCCTTCCCCTGAGATGAAGGAGTAGTTTCGGAGATAGAGAGAGGCCTTTTTTCGGAGCCTTGAGCGGCTTCTTCAGGTCGTTCCGACGCCTCCTCTCCTGTTTCATCAACAATTGTGGACGATTTCCATAGAGTTAAAAACTTGGACGTCTTGCCCCCGACGCCACTTGTCTCGAAACCAACACGCAATAGTTTGCCGCGATGAGACGTACCAAAGCTTTTGTTAAAAGCGGCCAAGGAAGGAGAGGGCGCCTGGTCTTCGGGGACGACCTCCCGAACTTCGACCAGAGGAACATTTTCGCCAGGATGGCCCTCCCTCTGAATAGTACGCTCAAGGTCCGGGCGGGTCGGAGGAAACTTCATCGGCGGCGGCGACCTCGGAACGGGGGTTTTGGCGGCGGCGGGGGACTCGGTGCGAACGGCAACTTCGGCGGCAATAACGGACTTCTCGGCAACGGCGGGAGATGCCTCCCTTCGGACTTCGGGAGCAACATGCGAAAAGGAATCAATATCCACGAATTCATTTTCGGAACCAGCGGGACAAGCTGTCTCGAAAGTTAAATAATGGCCGAGAGGAAAACACCTTTAAGGCTATCGTCTTCGTGAGGGTGTCGTCGTCGAAGGCGGATGGGACCCGCCGAACTCCGATGGAAGAAACTTTCTTCACAACTTTCTTCAATTTCTTACGGCTCATGCGGGCAAGCCCCGGCGACCCGGAGTACAGCTTCCGAGGTTTGAGGTTCGGAGGTCTTTCGTTTCCGCTTCGACGACTCAAGCGATCTGGTCCTTGAAGGCTTCACTCCCGAAGAGGTTCCCTCGGTGACAGGCGACGAGTTTCGCTTAGACGACCTGATTCGGGGAGCGTTGATGGGGGCGGCTGAGCAGCTGGCCACGGCGACGGCGGGAAGTTTCAACTTGGGACCAGGGCCTCGAGAGCTGAAAAATTTATCACCGCTGATCTCCGAAAAGACGCGATTGATCTTCTTCTTGTGCTTCACCGGGGCCTTGTACGTCTTGTACTCGTTCATGGTATATTCGCCTACCATGACATTGACCCTTTTTTCAACTTCGTCCATGAAGTCCTTGGTGCTACGGCCCTCGCAAAGTTTGATCCCGAACTTCGGGAAAGGCACCATACGGTACGCCCGAGTTGACGTTGTAGTATACGAGTTCGGCGGGGGACCAACCGCTCGAAATAGGCCGGATTCGCGCGGCGACAAATTCTTCGATAATGTCACGGCCACCAAGTATCGTGCGGCCGGATGAAATGCACTGTCACACCCGACTTTCCGAAGAAAACCAAGTGCAAACCTATATGCATGCCAGGATCAAGTTTCATGCATATAGTGACATATAAGTGAATACGAAACGGTATCACGTAAGAAAAAGAAAGATTATCGAGAGATTTACGCTTAATCCCGGAAACGAAGGCTCCAAACATCACGGGCAATCGGCGGGGGTTGCGTACGCCTAGCACCAGCAACATCTTCACAAGACTTCAAAGTAGCATCCTCTTTACGAGCAACAATGGTTATAGCAAGGGTGAGCACTTGTCGTACTCGGCAAGTGTGGGAAAAAGAATGAATGCAAAGGCTTTATAGTGGACTGGGCTATAAGCATTTAAGCAATTTTAGTTGGTCAAGTTTTATTAGCACCTGGTTACTAATAAAGTATAAGTATATACCAACCCACATTAAGCATAAGATAAGAAAATACGCCATAAGCACATGGCAAGCATAACCAGAGAGAACAATTTAAGTCCATCTTCAAGTTCAATTATCATGTGAGGGTCCAGGCCGCCCGTGACCGTGGGCACGGCTAATCGATTAGTTTTACACTCTGCAGAGGTTGTACATCTTTACCCACAAGTCGCGTAAAAGTCCCGAAGAACTTTAAACCCAACCATGCGATGCTGATCAGGCACCATACCACACTACCGAGGTGTGATTGCATAGGGACGCTACGAGGCCGTTACAAAGATCCCCAGATGTAGGCTGCCCGCTAGGTTACCTGGTCAGTGCAACGTATAAAGCTCCCGGACGAGTACCGTGTCTTAGCTAAGCCCACACCTACGCCGGCGAGGGTCCATACGCCACTACCCGCCAGCCCCCAACCCTTATCAGGTAAAGCATACCTAACACCCGGTTCACTAATTATTAAGCCAAGACAGAGCCATATGTCTTGTGGTAGTACTGTTTTCCTGGGTGGTCGCTCCATGTTCCGATTAACACTGGTGATCTTGATTAATGAAAGGTACAACATAAGTAAAACAAGATTAACGTTGTTGTTCATCAAAACCACCATAAACCCGAGTTGAGCAACTAAGCACGGTCTACCCAACATAAACATAAACCCGGGTTGATCAAGGCACGGGATAAACAAAACTAGTCAAACCTTAGTAGTAGGACCCATCAATTTAATGCATAGCAATAATAAATAACGGTGTAATTAAAATGCATGTTGTAATAGGATCAACGGGAATGCAGCAAGGACTTGCCTTCTACCAACGTGTCTTTGCTTGCTCAAGACCTTGGAAATCTTCAACTCCCGCGTTCTCCACGAACGAACCGTCTTCTACACACCACATCATTCACATACAAGCATACAATGGAAACAAAATAAGAAACAATCACCAAACAGTACTAACAGAGCTAAACAGGGGCAAAAAGTCGTTCTACTCGTCGAGACGATCGCGTGGATATAAAGAACGCTAAAAACGGAGTTAAAACGACCAAGTTATGATTAAAACAAGTTTTAGGACTAAATTGTAAATAAAACTTAAGTTTTCGGGCTAAGCGAAGAAAACGGGACCTATTCGTAAAGGTTTCTTAAGGTGGGAGGACCGGGTTGCAATTCTGTAAAAACTTAGGGTTTAATTTACAAAGACGCGCGGTTAAACGAAGGGCGGATCGATCGGGTTGGATCGAGATCCGGCGGGCCGGGGATCAAAGCGGGCGCGGGGTTATGGTTGGCCGGTACGCCGGTTTGAGCGGCGGGGGAGGGCGAGCGGTGGCCGTTGGATCTACATCGGGCGGCCACGGTGCTGCGCGAGCGGCGCGGCGGCGAGCGGCCGGCGGCGAGGCGCGCGGCGGCGGCGGCGCACGGCGGCGGCGGCGGCGCGCTACGGTCCGGGGGCTAGGATGCTCCAATTGCGACGCGGACGGCACCGGGACATCCAAGAGCGCACGGCGAACCCCACGGTGGGCACCGGAGCGGCGACGGCGAGGGACGGCGGCGCACGACGAGGGAGCGCGGCGGCGGAGCTCCGGCGACGGCGAACCCGACGATGCGAGCACAAGCGCGCAAACGAAAAGCACCAACGCGGCCCCCGCTCACCTCCACGCGCGGCTCTCGGAGCGCTTCCCGGCGACGGAGGCGGCCGCGATGGCGGAGATCGACGGCGGCGGCCGTCCTAGGGTTTGGAAAGGCGGCGGCGCACCGGGTCCGAGGCGGCTAGGGTTCGGGCGATGTGGGCGTGCGCAACCGAGGGGCGGCGGCGCTCTTATAGGGCGGAGCCCCTAGGCGAGCGGGCCGTGGGCCGGGGCCGGGGCGGCGCGGACGCCGAGTCGGGCACGACCGCGGCTCGGCCGGCGCGGGTTCGGCCGGCGGCGCGAGGTAGGCCGCCGACGAGCGGGCCCCGCTCGTCGGTGGCGGGGGGCGGCGCGCGCGCGCGGTGGGCCGGGCCGGGCCGTCGGCCCGACCGGGCCGTGGCGGCGAAGGGAGGCGAAGCGGCTGCGGGGGGAAAGGGCGAGGGGAGCGCGAGCGGACTTCGCGGCCGGGTTGAGCGCCGAAGGGAAAGGTGGGCCGTGGGGCGGGAGCAAGGGGGTTTGGGTGGCGGGGCGCGGTGAAAAGGGGGAAGGGAAAGGTTTGTTTCTTTTTTTTTTTTTTTTGAACTTCTATTTTCGTTTGAAACAAACATTTGAATTCAAATCAAGATTTGAACCCAAACACCCAAGAACAATGCAACGGTATGAATGCAACACACACACAACTATTTATTTAATTTAGAGAAAATCAAACCAAGGATTTTTTTTCCTACACTATATTTCCTGTAAAGAAAAATAAAATCTGGGCAAAATTTTAAAATTTAGAATAAATCGTTGTTTAATTTTTTTTTCCTATTCACATCCTGAAATTGGAAATTTCAGGGTGTGACAAATCTACCCCCCTTAAAAGGAATCTCGTCCTCGAGATTTGGAAGGATAAAGAAAGATTTCGAGTACGATATGGTAGAACTGATGTGAAAACAATGTTGACAGAGAACATACCCAACACGGTCGTTGCGTTTATGTGGTTCAGTCTACCATGAGCGGAGCTCTGCTGTCCCTTAGAGCTTTGCGGGGTCTGGTTTCCATTCCTCATCTGTTGATTCTGCACTGGGGTATTCGGGACGCTCCTCCGAGGACAGTTGTTAGCATAGTGACCAGTCTCTCCACACTTGAAACATGCATTGCCGACAGGAGCACTTGGCGCGCTAGGTCTCACTGGGGTTCCTGCTGGGGTGGTCTGACTAGTCTGCTGGTTATTGGGGCGTGGAGTCTGTGGAGGGGAATGCTGCAACTCCTGAATGGGGTGCTTGAAAGGTTGATTGTTCCGCTGAAACTGTTTCTGCGCAGGGTTACCACCTGAACCTCCAACCTGGGGTGTCGTTCCTTGCGGTGGAATGAAACGGGGACGAGTGCTGCTCCCAAACTGCTCATAAGTAGTGGCCTTCCTCTTCGGATCTCTCAGTGCGCGCGCATGGCCTCCGGGGTGATGGCCTTGTCTAACAGTCTGTTGGAAAGATGGAAAAGTGTGAGATGTCAGCTGGTACCGAAGCGGTCCAGCCAATCCCTCCATAAAACGCTCCTGCTTCTTTGGGTCATCTGCCACCTCCTGCGGTGCATAGCGAGACAGCTCGATGAACCTGTCCCGTACTCGTCAGCGACATTCCCCCCGTTGGAGAGAGAGGAACTCCTTCTTCTTTAGCCTCATCAACCCCGCGAGAATGTGATGGTTCCCGAAGCTTTCGGTGAACTCCTGCCGGGTGATGGCGTTTGGTGTAGCATGGGCGGTAGTGTAGGCATCCCACCATGCTCCCGCCGAACCTTGAAGTCGTCTGCGGCAAATAGGACCTTCTCTCTATCATCACACTCGGGTTGTGGTGAGCATCTTGCTTACGGTCTTCAACCAATCATCGGCATCAAGCGGATCGAGTTGCATGGGTGAAAAGCGGCGGCCGATGGCTCATGAACTCCCTGTGCTTGTTCATGGGCGCCGGTTCTTGTGGCGGTGGCCGAGGTGGATTGTTGGCTTGGGCCCGTAGGTTGGCCACGGTGTTGGTCGGGTGCTCCAAGAGTTGTAGCGATTCTCGGAAGAAGCTGCCGCATGGCTGGATCCATTGGTAGTTGTTGTGCACTGGCTGAGCTGCTGCCTCGTCCTTGGCGTATCACTGGAGGTTGATCAACACCTGACCCGGACCTGGTGTTCACCATCTGAGTGTTAGGAACATTGACTTAGATGATTGCACAAAGAGAAAAGCTCCAAAAGATTAAGCAGCGCAGATTTCCAGTTTAAGACAGATTCTGTTGACTCCAGATATTCATGTATAACTTTCAACGTGGATAACCAAAAATTATGAGCTTTTGAACAGTAAAAGATAATGAATTTACGGAACTATCCCAACTGGAATCATCTCGATCAGAGCTCTATAACTTCAGATATAAAATAAACAAGTCGGGTATGTCAACAGTGTTAACAGGTTCAAGTAGCTCCAAAGTTTCGGGCATCCCTCTCTGAATATGTAATAAAAATTGCTGAATTTTGTACAGAAAGACACCCATGAAATTTCTGAACTTCTCCAACTGGATTTGCCTCAAACGGAGGTCTATAGCCCAAGATATAAAATAATGAAGTTAATGTGTCAGCCGAGTTTTATAGATTCTGACCACTCCCATGTTTCATGCATAGCTCCCAGGATATGTATTGGATGGGGCTGAATTTTTGACAGAACATTGGTTATGAAATTTGTGAACTAACCCAACTGGTTTTGCATCAATCGGAGCTCTGTAGCTCGAGATATAAACAAAACACTACTGCTGTGTCGAAAGTTGGCGAGAACAGATTTGCAGCAAGATGGATTCCAACGTAGATGGGTAAAGATTTTATAAAGGATTAGGAATGTGCAAGATGAAAGGATGGTTGAGACAAAGATTAACCCCAACTAAGCAAGCTTACACTAAACCAATGTCATTGTGGTTATCAACCCACAACACATTGCACTCAATCAAAGATCCAAATCAAGCATTAACACAAGATCAAGCATGCAAACACACCACTAAACTAAGCACACCTAATCGCCGATCGTGACTAGCGATTTCACAAGGACAAGCCTAAAGAACCTAGATCCTAAGGAAGATCTTCAGCTTGAGCATGATAGAGTCATTAGATAACTGAGAATACTGCGAACACAAGTAGGGTAAAGGTAGGGAAAGGTTAGAGAGCATAGATTAGGTGCTAAAGATTTCCTAAAGCAAGAACAAGGTAACATAGAAGGATAAGATTGACCAAGGTAAGATAGACAACGAGTAGAACACCAAGGATGGGGGGTAAAATCAAGGATAAGTATATTAAGAATGGAATTAAAGCATAGCATGGAGTGAGCATGGCTTCTAGATGATTATAATCCTTAAGTTCGACCAGTTTCTAACTAGGCTAACGTCCTACGATCAACACGCTGCGATACCACTCTGTCACACCCGACTTTCCGAAGAAAACCAAGTGCAAACCTATATGCATGCCAGGATCAAGTTTCATGCATATAGTGACATATAAGTGAATACGAGAAACGGTATCACGTAAGAAAAAGAAAGATTATCGAGAGATTTACGCTTAATCCGGAAACGAAGGCTCCAAACATCACGGGCAATCGGCGGGGGTTGCGTACGCCTAGCACCAGCAACATCTTCACAAGACTTCAAAGTAGCATCCTCTTTCTGAGCAACAATGGTTATAGCAAGGGTGAGCACTTGTCGTACTCAGCAAGTGTGGGAAAAAGAATGAATGCAAAGGCTTTATAGTGGACTGGGCTATAAGCATTTAAGCAATTTTAGTTGGTCAAGTTTTATTAGCACCTGGTTACTAATAAAGTATAAGTATATACCAACCCACATTAAGCATAAGATAAGAAAATACGCCATAAGCACATGGCAAGCATAACCAGAGAGAACAATTTAAGTCCATCTTCAAGTTCAATTATCATGTGAGGGTCCGGGCCGCCGTGACCGTGGGCACGGCTAATCGATTAGTTTTACACTCTACGAGAGGTTGTACATCTTTACCCACAAGTCGCGTAAAAGTCCCGAAGAACTTTAAACCCAACCATGCGATGCCGATCGGGCACCATACCACACTACCGAGGTGTGATTGCATAGGGACGCTACGAGGCCGTTACAAAGATCCCCGGATGTAGGTCGCCCGCTAGGTTACCCGGTCGGTGCAACGTATAAAGCTCCCGGACGAGTACCGTGTCTTAGCTAAGCCCACACCTACGCCCGAGCAGTCCATACGCCACTACCCGCCGGCCCCCAACCCTTATCGGGTAAAGCATACCTAACACCCAGTTCACTAATTATTAAGCCAAGACAGAGCCATATGTCTTGTGGTAGTACTGTTTTCCTGGGTGGTCGCTCCATGTTCCGATTAACACAGGTGATCTTGATTAATGAAAGGTACAACATAAATAAAGCAAGATTAACGTTGTTGTTCATCAAAACCACCATAAACCCGAGTTGAGCAACTAAGCACGGTCTACCCAACATAAACATAAACCCAGGTTGATCAAGGCACAGGATAAACAAAACTAGTCAAACCTTAGTAGTAGGACCCATCAATTTAATGCATAGCAATAATAAATAACGGTGTAATTAAAATGCATGCTGTAATAGGAAGTTAACGGGAATGCAGCAAGGACTTGCCTTCTACCAACGTGTGCTGCTGCTCAAGACCTTGGAAATCTTCAACTCCCGCGTTCTCCACGAACGAACCGTCTTCTACGCACCACATCATTCACATACAAGCATACAATGGAAACAAAATAAGAAACAATCACCAAACAGTACTAACAGAGCTAAACAGGGGCAAAAAGTCGTTCTACTCGTCGAGACGATCGCGTGGATATAAAGAACGCTAAAAACGGAGTTAAAACGACCAAGTTATGATTAAAACAAGTTTTAGGACTAAATTGTAAATAAAACTTAAGTTTTCGGGCTAAACTGAAGAAAACAGGACCTATTCGTAAAGGTTTCTTAAGGTGGGAGGACCGGGTTGCAATTATGTAAAAACTTAGGGTTTAATTTACAAAGACGCGCGGTTAAACAGAAAGGGCGGATCTGATCCGTTGGATCGAGATCCGGCGGCTGGGGATCAAAGCGGGCGCAGGGTTATGGTTGACCGGTACGCCCGGTTTGACTGGCGGGGGGAGGGCGAGCGGTGGCCGTTGGATCTACATCGGGCGGCCACGGTGCTGCGCGAGCGGGCTGCGGCGGCGAGCGGCGGCGGCGAGGCGCGGCGCGGCGGCGCACGGCGGCGGCGGCGGCGCGCTACGGTCCGGGGGCTAGGATGCTCCAATTGCGACGCGGACGGCACCGGGACATCCAAGAGCGCACGGCGAACCCCACGGTGGGCACCGGAGCGGCGACGGCGAGGGACGGCGGCGCACGACGAGGGAGCGCGGCGGCGGAGCTCCGGCGACGGCGAACCCGACGATGCCGAGCACAAGCGCGCAAACGAAAAGCACCAACGCGCGCTCACCTCCACGCGCGGCTCTCGGAGCGCTTCCCGGCGACGGAGCGGCCGCGATGGCGGAGATCGACGGCGGCGGCCGTCCTAGGGTTTGGAAAGGCGGCGGCGCACCGGGTCCGAGGCGGCTAGGGTTCGGGCGATGTGGGCGTGCGCAACCGAGGGGGCGGCGGCGCTCTTATAGGGCGGAGCCCCTAGGCGAGCGGGCCCGTGGGCCGGGGCCGGCGGCGCGGACGCCGAGTCGGGCACGACCGCGGCTCGGCGGCGCGGGTTCGGCCGGCGGCGCGAGGTAGGCCGCCGACGAGCGGGCCCCGCTCGTCGGGGCGCGGGGGGGCGCGCGCGCGCGCGGTGGGCCCGGGCCGGGCCGTCGGCCGGACCGGGCCGTGGCGGCCGAAGGGAGGCGAAGCGGCCGCGGGGGAAAGGCGAGGGAGCGCGAGCGGACTTCGCGACCGGGTTGAGCGCCGAAGGGAAAGGTGGGGCTGCCGGGGCGGGAGCAAGGGGGTTTGGGTGGCGGGCCGCGGGCCGAAAAGGGGGAAGGGAAAGGTTTGTTTTTTTTTTTTTTTTTGAACTTCTATTTACGTTTGAAACAAACATTTGAATTCAAATCAAGATTTGAACCCAAACACCCAAGAACAATGCAACGGCATGAATGCAACACACACACAACTATTTATTTAATTTAGAAAAATCAAACCAAGGATTTTTCCTACACTATATTTCCCGTAAAGAAAAATAAAATCTGGGCAAAATTTTAAAATTTAGAATAAATCGTTGTTTAATTTTTTTTTCCTATTCACATCCCGAAATTGGAAATTTCGGGGTGTGACATGCACTCTCGCAATTCTCGATTCCTAAGGCCCGCTGGTTGTATCTCCCTACATTCACCGCGGCGAGGGGTGCGATCGGGCCCGACATCTTCGGCTCATCAACCTTCAAGTAAAACCAATAAGATCTCCAATCGTACGCGAGGTTGGTCTTGCGGCTAGGAGCGATCCGGATTCGAGTGATCCCCCTGTCGGGTGTTCGGCGTCGCGTGTTTAAGGTGCGGCACGCGTGCCGACTATGGTAGAACCGCCCATCGTCGCGCTTGACAACTTCGGGGATGATCACCGGCTCGTAGAATCGAGTGAAACCGTCGACAATAGGATTGCGGTCGAAGGTCTTCAAGATCCGGATAAACTTCGACACTTCGAGGAAGGATGTCGGAGTAAGCCGGTGGATCTTCACCGAAAAAGCATCAAGAATCGCCGGCAGGACGGGATCACAAGGGAACCTCAGTCCACAGATGAAGAAGTCCCGAAACACCACAATCTCTCCCTCCTTGGGAGTGGGAATCAGTTCATCAAGAGGGGCGCGCCCAGCGCCAGGGGAGAAGAACCCGGCCTTCTCGTACTCGCGAACCATGTTGCTTGTGACCTTTGATTCTCCGAAGGCGAGCGAAGGCGGCAACGGGCCGGAGGTCCTTAGCATGACAAGATCGTCGACACCGGCGTCTACATCCCCGACTTCTTCGCCGCCGTCAGACCCAACCTCCCCATCTTCGTGACTTCGGGAGCCGCCGGGCGAACCGGAATCTTCGGGCCGGGCGATCCGCGCTTTCGGCAACCGGGTCAAGTGGGAGGCCGGCGCAGCGATGAGTTCGGTAGTCATGGGCCTAGCCGTACTTTTAACGCGAGCCACCTAACCAAAAATTACAAACATTCGGACGAGTAAGAGTAATGTTCGAGAACAAAACTCATGAAATCGCAACATCACTACACCAAAGTTTAACGAACTAACGAATCGACGAAGCATAGATAAAGGAATACCTTAGAGGAGCGCGAGTAAGGCCACGGAGTTCGCAAGTTTCCAAGCGAGAAAACCGATTCCGCGAAGAGAGAGAGATGCGCGAATCGTGAAAAGCTCGAGAGCGGTAAAAAAATTTTTAACAGCAGCAGCTCGCTATTTATAGGGCCGGGGAGGGGTAGTTCCGCGAAGTGCGCCTCGATCTAACCGCCTTTGGCTCCCCGGGTGACGCGTGTCCCCTCCGACGTTCCGAGGGTGACGTTTTTTACTAAATTTCCGAATGGTTCGTGGAATCGGATCGTCGGAGTCAACCCGCTTCCCCGAGGGGCTAGTGTTGGGGAATTCAGGAAAACCCGTCACCCTCGAAACGTTAAGCTTAACAGAGTTCTCGAAGTATGTTTTTCAGGAGCAGGGAATTCGCGATTCTCGGAAGCCTGGAACCTGTGGAGTCACGAATTCGCGAATGTGCGGGATTCGGGAATCTTGATTCGGCGAAGAGGCGGAGTCACGAACATGCGGGAGCCCGGAATCTCGACTGTTGATGGTCCGAACTTCGGAGAAGCTGCCAATTCTGGAATCTGATGAAGACTCTGTTTGGGACTCGGGCGCGCGGACAAGCACGAACCTATTGGGAAGCAAGAGCCAGTTCGGGAATCTGTTGAAGACCAAGTTCAGGAATTTCGGGCGAAGACATTCACGAACCACGGGAGAAGCAAAGTCAAAGTTGTAGTCCCAAAAAGTCCGGGTTAAGAGTGTGAACTAGTGGCAGACTTGTAAATATGTTAGGTGGGAAAAGACATTCTTGTGTGTGTTCACATTAGGAATATTCTCCGAGCCCGAGGGTGTTATCGGCATGTAAAAGTCCCTTCGTCTCCCTATAAAAGGGGGCGCAAGGGCACGTGTAAACGGATTCAGACTTTTTTGGAACTTGTGCTACTTGCAGAGAGATTCACAGTCTCTTTGCGCCCTAATCTTGTACGTGAACGTGTTGAGACCTCTACTCGTGTTAGGGTTGTTATCCGAACTTTTCGGTACCCCCCAACGAGATGCACCTCATGGAGCTCATCATTCAGTTCTGCAAGGTTCCTTTGAGTTTCTTTGTATCCAAATACAGTTTCTTAGTCTTCTGGATGAATGTATCTAGACGTAAAAAAACAAACACACATGCTATCAAGCAGTACGATTCTGAAGTCAGAATAAAAACAATGTTGGTTAGTGTAGGTTACCTTTCACTTCTCCAAAGCGGTGGCTGCCCAAGTCTCCTTGCCCTATGCATCCACACTCCACAGTGTGCGAACTCGCTGCAATCCTATATTCTTGTTAACTTATGCTTCATTCACATATTGTGTAGCCACCTGACAAACACACCTGAAAACAATTCAGCTAGAAAAAGACTATCATATGGTACTACTGCTGAAGATGATCAAGTAAACAAATATATTAAAAAATGGAAGTCTTAAATAATAGAGCAGCTTTTCTCTTATAATTTTGGTAATTCCACTGCATTTTAGGAATCTGATCAGGAACAAACAAAAAAGTAAGCTTGATAAACAAGAGATTACTGGTGGACCAGAAAAGATTAGTAATGCATTTGACCTCAATGTAACAACGTGAATCTGCTATATCATGATCTCTACTGAATAAAAGCAAACAAGCAGTGAACTAACCTTTAGTCCACCTTTCTCGTCGAAAACTTGGTAACAAAGAATTGAAAAGTAACTTGATCGCAATAGAAAATGGAAACATGAGTTACTGTTGTAAAATATAGGAAAATTTTCTTGAGAGCTTCCTTAAATTGATTAGTTTCTCTTATTGTTTCATACACGTACAAAATCTGGAATATTGTCTAATCTTAAAGAAAGGGTCAAATATAACTGTGATGTCACGAAGATGAAAGGGTGCTACCTGCAAGTGAGGTATTTATACATAAGAATGACAGGTATATACTTACTCACCATGTAGGTGTTGGCGACGACAATGATCTCGAATTCTGCGGGCTGGTCACGTAGGCGAGGTAGGCGCCGAAGAAGATCCCTCCGGCTCTAGGTAGGCGCTGGCGTCGATGGAATCCGAGTTAGGGTGGCAGCGGATGATGATGCGGACGCCCACGCACGCCTTCACCATGCACCTTGATGGCTTCACCGATCACCGGGGAGGACGGCGTCGAGATAGTGTAGGAGAGCGAGCTCGTGCCCTCCTCGCTCGCACCAATCATACCCATCCTCCAGGCCGCCAACAAAATTGAGGAGGAGAAACCGCGCAGCCTCGACAGGCAGTGCAGGGACCCCGACTGGCGGCGTGGTCATCTTGCCAACCGGGCGGCGACAGAGGCGGGTGAGGACACAGGGGCAGATCCGGAGGTGGAGGGTGAGGGAGCATATCCACAAGGGGCGGTGGCGCAAGCATGGCAAGAGGACGACAGGGGATGGCGTGGTCGCTGGCGACAACAGCGGCGACGAAGTCGATTGAAGGATCTGAGGACGGCGCACGGAGGACGACGGTGGGGAGATGGCCGACGGCGATGTCGATTGGAGGACAGCGGTGTCGATTGGAGGACGCCCGCGACGACGGCTTGAGGCCACCCGGCGGCCGAGCGGTGGGGGGAGGGGACTGGCAGCGACAGATCTAGGGTTTGAGGGGGGTGCGAGGGGCGGGGTTGGGGCGGATGCATGGGGTTAGGGGGCGGGGCGGACACGGGGGGAGGCGGACGCACGGGAGCCCGGACCGGAGGGTAAAAATGGAAACAGGAAAATTGACGGACCGCGGGGGTGGGGGCGGACGCACGGGGGAGCGGAAGAAAGTACTAATGAGTTTTTTTCTCCACTTCATTCTTTTTATATGTCTATCATAAGGTGACGGATTGATGTTGAAAGTTTTAGCCCCACCAAAATCTATCTAAACAAGTTATTCTTCCCCACAATCCACCCATTATGGATGGTAAGTTAAAAAATGTTGTCGATGTCTTATTAATAAATGTTGTCAATACTTTTTTAAAAAAATGGATCAACATTTTTCATAAAAAGTTGGCCCAACATTTTTGAAACAAGTTGTATAATTTTTTATGAAAAAGTTGGATCCGATTTTTTTTAAAAAAATGCACCAATAGTTATCAATAAATGTTTATTATTACTAGCAAAATGTACGTGCGGCACACACGTATCTAAAAATCACAATAACAAAAGAAAACTATTTTCATAGTGTTGCACATGTTAAAAAACAAAGGCCGCAACAAATAGCATGTGGGTGAAAATTAACCAGCAGCTACCTCTCGTGGCTGGGGAAACACGGTATCGAAGAATTGTTGACGGCAACATGTATTGACGCATGTTGGAAAGCAATGGAACGTAGTGATGTGTGATTAGTGCAAACCCATATTACCACGTGATTTATAGATCATTGTCATGATTTAGATTTTGCTTAGTGTGAGACATGGGTACCCATGGGTCCCCACCAACTAGGGTCCCAGAGGTCCCTGTCAAGTGGACCAGACATGCCAGAAGCCCTGCCGACCTGCAAGTGGGCCCGGAGACCTTATCCACAATCCCGGCGACCTTGGAAGACCTTGGACGACCTGATCCTGGTCGCGGGAGACCTACCGGGCTTGTGGAGCAAGATTCTCCTTGGATCACGGCGGCGGCGCCGCCAGCAGGTCCGAGGATCACAGGATCCTTTCTATAATCTCGAAAGGAGACCTTCCTAAATCTGTAACCGACCCCGATGAGGGTCCACCGACCTCGAATGGAAACCCTAGACTACCGGCCATATAAGGCGGCCTAGAGCTCCATTCGAGGGGACTTTCCCTTCCACGCATAATTCCACCACACTGGACGTAGGGCTTTACTCTCCGGAGGCTTGAACCAGTCTAAACCCTTGTGTCCTCGCCATTCTCGCCGCATTCCAAGTTCCTCTTCTGAACTACCACCTATGCTCTTAGGTCCCGATCCCCCATTAGTCAACCTACAACCGCTTGGGTAGCCCCTTGCGGATCTGTCCAGGTCTTACCCCCTGACAGTTGGCGCATCAGGTAGGGGCGATTGGGAGCTCGCTGTGCAGCATGGTGGCCAGACTTAGCGTCATCTTTGGCGACAACACGAAGAACGACGGCGACCTGTTCGCTGCCACCCTCTGATCTATTCGCGGGTCGGCGCGATGGATTTCGAGGAGGCGCGTCAGATCCAAGCCAACGCGAACCGCGCCCAGAGGCGGGCGGAGGAGCAGCACTAGGCGGTACCTCCGTTTGCTCACGACCTACGCCTCAAGTTCGAAGAGGCGGGACTACCAACGTTCAACAGCCCCCAGGCCAACCTAGGTGCGGCGTTGGCACGTCTCCAGCAGGCCAATCCTTCGCCCGAGGCCGACGCAGCCATGGCCTACGTTCAGGTCGCCACAACTCTAGTGGAGGAGAGGAGCACGACGTCCAAGTCGGCCGCATCTACATCGAGCTGGCACTCGCACAGCCGATCCAATCGGCCTGCGCATAGCAGGCTCCCCACGATTGAAGCGTCCCCTCATCAGAGGTGACTAAATGTGACACAAATACCAGTCCCAGAAGGCTGGCAACACATTTATTACAACAGGTGGATCAGTCTTTTACATTACGGCGGCATAGTGGGCACGGGAGTGCAACGCCACAAGGAACAACACAAGTGCTATAGACCAAACTACGATAGCAAAGGCTTCCAAAGTCTCATCAGAGTACCACACCATGGAAGCTCTTTGTGGAGGCCCTGGGTACACAGGCACAGTTGGGTGTAGGGCAGCAACCTACTCGACGTGTTCAGGGATGAAGTTGGGATCCTCCTCTGAAAAACAGTTAGTTAAACAAGAGTGAGCACGAACGTACTCAACAAGTCCAACCCCACCCACGGAGGGGCTTATAAGCAGATCATGCACATGATATATCAAGGAACAGGCTAAGGTTAATTTGCAGACCCATTTACTCATGCAGGGGTTCACTTTCAAAAAGGTTTTTGCAACCAATTTTTACAACCCAAGTGACTTAGTTGTTTTAGGAAAACCACTGTGGAACTACCGGACTCCCCGTCCGCAGTAGCCCAGGCACACATCCACACACTTAACCCGAAAGACAACTCACGCCAAGAAACTTCCCAACCCAAACACTAGTTTTTGTGACCACACCGTGACTCGTCCAATACCGTGGACACGGCTATTCGAATAGGTTTGACACTCCGCAGAGGTTGTACATCTTTACCACAAGTAGGGTACCGCCACACGAACACCTTAGTGCCGGTGCGGATCCTATCAAAGCCATTACCCACCTTAGCTAACCCTACGAGCCACCACTAGGGCAACCATCACACATAACCACGGCGTACCTTACACAAAGCGTACCCCTACTCCTTGGTCTCCCGCCGCTCACCCGCGCACCAGATGGCAAGTAAATTAACTAGTGGGGTTTATGCTAAGCCGTTGCCACATACAACGGTCGAGTGGTTGTACGATGATTTGGGTCAGGTGAGATGTCACGCAACCCGGTCCTTAATGATAAGAGACAACTCCCAACATGCCCAACCACACAGGTACGAGCTCACCCATACCACTGACACAAACATCCATCCCGTCTACCCAGTTCTTTACTCATTTTCCAAAATATCCCATTCCCATTATAAAACACTCATACATTTTTAAAGCAATCATTTAGTCCAAACAAAGGTTTAATCATAGCAATCAAGGGTGGCTATCCTACCATGTTTTTACGGTAAAACAATATGCAATTTATAAAACGGGTATAGGGTTGTGTTTATAAAACTAGGACCAAAGCATGCATCAAAGGATGAGATTGAACTTGCCATCTTCGAAGACTTCGGGGAGTTCCGGCTCGGCGTTCGGGATCTCGGGCTCTTGCTCGCAGTACTCGGTTCCAAGCTCCGGCTCGGGGTACCCTCCTTCGTTCACTCTGTCGGCTATAGCGCACACACAAGCAAGCATGCAATCAATATAAGCACACACAATTTTCCGGCTGAGCTCGAGGAAGGAATTTAGATAAAATACAGGAATAAATGTTATGTAGGGGGTTTTGGGTGATGGATCAGTAGCGGTATACCCGGTACGGGTGTGAGTGAGTTTGGGCATGATTCGAATTAAAATCGGGCATGAAATGATGGGTTAAGGGAGGTGTTTAGGGTTAATTAAGGGCCGGTTAGTAATTTAGTTTAAAAGAAAAGGGCCTAATTATAATATTTAGATATAGTGAGGGTTTAATTATAATAGCCTAGGGCCCTATTTATAAAGGGCAGGGTGGTTTTGGTGGAATAGCTTAAAAGTTAGGGTCTGATTTGGAAGAAAGAGAGAGGGGAATAGAGATGGGGGTTTCGGTTGTAGAAGGGGGAAATGGCAGGGGGTATGGGTGAAATGCCCTTCTTCTACCTCCCCTCCCTCCCGATCCAGAACAGGGGAGGCCGGGTGGCTTCCGGGCGGCGGTGGGCGTCGGCGCCCTGGGGGTCGGCGGCGGCCGGGGAAGAGGGGAAAACAGAGGGGAAACCGAGGGGATCTCGACCCCGTGCTCACCTTGGACCGAAGTCGTATGTGGAGGCGGTTCTGCGGCGCCGGGCGGCGGCTGGCTATGGTGGTCGGTGGTGGTGTTTGGAGGCTTGGGAGGTAGGGAAGTTCGGCTGGGCAGTGCGAGGCGAGGTGGGGAGCGGCACCGGCCCTTTTATAAGCGCGGCATGGTGGTAACTCGGCCGGACTCTGAGCTCTAGGAGCTTCGACAATGGCGGTGGGGGAAAATATCCTGACGTTGAGGTGCTTGGCCAGGATTCGCGGCGAGGAGTAAATGCGGCGCTGTGGGATGGGACGGTTCGGCCTGCGACGTGGTGGTGGCAGGCGGCGGGTCGCGACGGCGGTGTTGGGTGGAGGTGACGGCTCGGCCGGTCGTCGCCGTCGAGAGGATGGGGGGCGACGCGGCTCGGCGGGCCTGCGGCGCGGGGCCGGCTTGGCGTGCCGCACCGGCGAGCGTGTCGTGCCGGGGCGTGGCGGGAGGGAGGGGGGGCCGACACCGAACCTGCAGGGCGCCTGGGCGCGCGCGGGGGGAAGGAGCCAGGCGCGGCTGGCGGAGAGAAGAAGGGGGAGAAAAAGAAAGGAAAGAGAAGAAAGAAAAGAGAAAAAGAAAGGAAAACGGAAAAAGAGAGAAAAAGAAAGGAAAAAGAGAAAAAGAAAGGAAAACGAGAAAAATAAGAGCAAAACGGGAAAAAGAAAAAGAAAAGAATGAGGAAAAATCCTAGAAAAATTTAGGGGAATTTCTAGGGAAATTAGGAAGGGGAATGAGGAAGAATTTTGCGGATTTTTCTGGGTTTTCTCAGATACCGGCGTTAATTCCGGGACAACGATGATGGCGAGGCAGACCGGCCGGCGGAACCGCGGTGTGCACGGGATTCCCGACGTGGTGGTCGACCGCGGTGCTGGGACGGCACGCGATGGGCGATGTCCCGGGTGCGGGTGGTGTCGGCGGGATTCGCGGCACGCACGCCGAGGGTGAGAGAGGGGGAAGACGACCAGGGTTCCGAAGGGAATGGATGAGCTCAGCGGGGAGGTTTTGAAAACACGCATAATTTATTAGGTGATTTATTAGGAGCTTAAAATGCGGGCGTTACAGACCTACCCCACTTAAAATGAATCTCGCCCTCGAGATTCGGCTAGTCTTCGAACAGGTGAGGAAACTCTTTCTTCAACGTGTCCTCTCGTTCCCACGTGGCCTCTTCTACTCCGTGTCTGCTCCATTGGACTCTGCACACCCGTACTTCTAATGTTCTTGTTCTTTTGACCACTGTGTCCAAAATTTTGACGGGCATTTTCTAGTACCTAAGGTCTGGCTGTAGATCAATGGTCTCTACCGGTACTCGCTTCTCTTCGAGGACCTTTAAACACCTTCGTAACTGGGAGATATGAAACACTGGGTGTATGTCTGACATCTCTTCTGGTAGGTCCAACCGGTATGCTACTGCTCCGACCCTCTTCAGTACTTTATACAGTCCAATGTACCGAGGGGCCAACTTTTCGTGTACCTGAAATCTTCGAGTCCCTCGGATAGGTGAAACCTTGAGGTAAGCGAAATCTCCAGGATTGAAGCTTGCTTCTCGCCTGTTCTTGTCTGCATAGCTCTTTTGTCGGGATTGGGCGGCTTTCAACTTTTCTCGGATGTCGGCTACTCGCTCCTCGGCTTCCTCTATAAGTGCGGGCCCAACCAGGGCACGTTCTCCCACTTCCGACCACATCAAGGGTGTCCTACATTTCCTCCCATATAAGGCTTCAAACGGTGACATTCCTAGGCTCGCTTGATAGCTGTTGTTGTAGGAGAATTCTGCATATGGTAGACTCTGCTCCCAGTCCTTGCCATAGGTGAGGACACATGCTCTCAACATGTCTTCCAGAATTTGGTTTCTTGTCTCGGTCCGTCCATCCGTCGTCTACGGGTGATATGCTGAGCTAAAATCCAGCTTAGTACCCATGGCTTTATGTAAGCTTTTCCAAAACCTAGAGGTAAACTGGGTCCCTCTGTCTGAGACTATCCTGCTAGGCACTCCATGCAACTTCACTATGTTCTCTATGTAGAGTTTTGCCAACTTCTCTGCCCCATAAGTGGTCCGTACGGGTACAAAGTGAGCGACTTTAGTGAGTCGGTCCACTATTCTGCAGGTTTCTGATGTCCCGCTTTAATCCTCTGACAAGTATCACAGTGGGCGACGAACCGGGCAATGTCTGCTTTCATTCCGTTCCACCAATACTTCTGTTTTAAATCCATATACATCTTGGTGGATCCCGGGTGAATGGAATATGCCGAGTTATGGGCCTCATCCATGATGGTCTGTCGGAAATCTCCATTTTCCGGCACGCATATCCTATTCTTATACCACAGTGTGCCTAGATCATCCACTCTAAAGTCTGGGGTCTTATTTTCTCCCGTGTGTTTGCGGATTCTCATCAGATTTTCATCGGTCTCTTGGGCCTTCCGGATCTTTTCCTCTAAAGTAGGTTGAACACTTAGTTGGCAGACGTAGCCTTGGGGAACAATGTGCACGTTGAGTTGTGCCATTTCCTCTTGCAACTGGGTACTCTTGGGTGCTACCTTCTCGTAGGACTTTCGTCTTAGGGCATCTGCCACTACATTGGCTTTCCCTAGATGGTAGTGAATCTCTAGGTTATAATCTTTGACTAACTCTAACCACCTTCTTTGCATTAGGTTCAGGTCGGGCTGGGTGAAGATGTACTTTAGGCTCTTGTGGTCGGTATAAATCTCACACTTATTCCCAATCAGGTAGTGTCTCCAAATCTTAAGGGCATGCACTACGGCTGCAAACTCCAAATCATGGCTGGGATAATTCTGCTCGTGGGGTTTGAGCTGGCGGGAAGCATATGCCACTACTTTCCCGTCTTGCATGAGAACACATCCCAACCCTTGTCGGGACGTGTCCCAATATACAACAAAATCCCGTTGAATGTCTGGCAAGGTCAGCACTGGGGCTGTGGTCAATCTTCTCTTCAACTCCTGGAAACTTTTCTCACACGACTCAGTCCAATTGAACTTTTTCTCCTTCTTGAGCAACTCCGTCATGGGTCAGGCAATCTTGGATGATCCTTCAATGAACCTTTGATAGTACCCTGCTAAACCAAGAAAGCTTCTGACCTCGCTCACATTGGTCGGTTGTTGCCAGTTAGAGACTGTTTCGACTTTCCCGGGGTCTACTGCTACTCCTTCCGCAGTCAGAATATGCCCAAGGAAAGATATTTTCTCCAGCCAGAATTCACACTTGCTGAACTTGGCGTACAACTTGTGTGCCCTTAGTTTCCCCAGCACCACTCGAAGATGTTGCTCATGTTCCTCCACACTCTTGGAGTAAACAAGTATGTCGTCAATGAAGACTACGACAAACTTGTCCAGTTCTTCCAGAAACACCTTATTCATGAGGTTCATAAAATATGCTGGTGCGTTGGTGAGTCCAAAGGACATCACTGTGAACTCATACTGCTCGTAACGGGTGACAAAGGCGGTCTTGGGGATGTCGCTTTCCCTAATCTTGAGTTGGTGGTATCCTGACCTTAAATCCACCTTCGAAAAATACTTGGCTCCTTTCAGCTGGTTGAATAGGTCATCTATCCTGGGGAGGGGGTACTTGTTTTTGATAGTAACTTCGTTCAGCGAGCGATAGTCCACGTACATCCTCATGCTCTTATCCTTCTTTTCTACGAAAAGCACTGGGGCTCCCCATGGTGATGAGCTTGGTCTGATAAATCCACTTCGCTGGAGTTCTCCTAGCTGCTTCTTCAATTCTGCCAACTCAGGGGCTGCCATCCTATAAGGTCTCTTGGCTATGGGAGAGGTTCCGGGAATAAGGTCGATGACGAAATCTATATCCCTATCTGGTGGCATTCCGGGGAGTTCTTCGGGGAACACATCTGGGTATTCTCGCACTACTGGGAAATCCTCTATGGACTTGGCTTCCATGTTAGAAACCATTATGTCTAGCCTGTGTCCTCGTGTGTGGCAGGTCACTTGTATCCCATCTGGTTTGGTTAGGTGCACTACTTTATCAGCGCAACTTATAAGGCCATGGTGTTGGCTTAACCAATCCATCCCAAGGATCACGTCTATTCCCTTGGACTTCAGTACTACTAGGTCCGCTAGGAACTCTACCCCACTTAAAATGATCCTTACCCGGGGCATCCCAGTTGACACTTGATGTCACCTCCGAGCGTTCGAGTTAATAAGGGTGCTTTTAGTAGTACTGTAGGTATGCTATGCTTTTCCACAAAACTTGAAGATATGAATGAGTGCGATGCTCCTGAATCAAATAATATAGTTGCCAGGACTGAGCTGACCAGGAACTCACCGAGCACTGCGCCTTGTGCTTCTTGAGCCTCCTGTGCGTTGATGTGGTTGACGCGGGCTCGTCCATATGACTGCTGGGGCTGCCTCATCTGCTGGTTGTTGTTGTTGTTGCCAAAGTTGTTGCTGCTGTGTACCGGCATGCAGTTGGCTCCAGATACGAGCGGGCTTGGTCCATTCACTGAGTTGGAGAAGGCTGAGGTTGTTGGCTTCTTGGCATAGGGCAGTTGGCAATGAAGTGTCCGGTATCGCGGCAGTTGAAACACACCCTGGAGTTGTTGTTGTTGTTGGCAGTGACCTAGCTAGTGTTGCTCTGTGGGGGCTTCATGGTGTTCTGGTTGTTGTACGGTTTGAACTGGGTTCTGGGGCCTTGCGAGCCCGTGGCTTGGGAGCCGGGTTACGTACTACATGGGGGCTTGGAAGCTGGACATAGGGTGTCCGAAGCTTCTCTGTCTCTGGGAGCGCTCTTGCTGTTGAGCCTTGTGCTCCATGAACTTGCGCTTGTCCTCTTTCTTCTCTTCTGCCCTGGCTCTCTCTGTGAGTATGGCCATGTTCATGAGGGTGTTGAAGTCCGAGTAGATCTGAGGGGTAAGCAGGGTCCTCAGCTCCAGAGTCAGTCCCTTCTTGAACATCTCCTGCTTCTTGGAGTCCTTGTCCACTTCTTCTGGGACATAACGAGCCAGCTCTATGAACTGGTACGTGTACTCCTCCACGGACTTGTTGCCCTGGCGGAGTTTGCGGAACTCATCTGCCTTACGCTTCAGCGTGGCTTCTGGGATGTGGTAGTGGCGGAACTCTTCCACGAACTCATCCCAAGTGATGGCGGAGGGATCCTTAACTGTTGCACAGTAGTTCTCCCACCAGGCTAAGGCTGTTCCAGTGAGATGGTGAGTGGCCAGGAAAACCTTGTCTTGGTCCTCACAGTTGAAGGGCTCCAGTTCCCTTAGAATGGCTCTCAGCCAGTCATCAGCATCCAAGGGGTTCACGGACCCGCCAAAAGTGGGTGGCGTCGTCCTGAGGAACTCTATCAGCTTCTCATTCATGCCCAGAACTCGGGGCCTTGGACGGTTGACGGCATTGAATATGGCCTCCATCAGCAGGGTTTGGTTGGCCAGGACTTGTGCCAGTTCTATGGGAAGGGGTGGCGGTGGCATGACAACGTTCTCTCCTCCATCTTCGCCTTGGTTCACTTCCTGGTCGTTAAGGCGCTCCCTTCGACCGGCTTGTGATCCTTCAGCGTCCATACGACCGGAGCCTTGGTGGGTCCTAGCAGGGCACCTGGAAACCATCTGTAATGGAGCGGGTTTTCTAAGAGGTCTAGCTTTTATGTGATGTTTAAGTGGATTATGACGAACTTCTTTTTGAAAAGGCAGGGTCTACTCCTGCCGGCAAGCACACACAACAAGCACATAGCAAACAAACAAGCATAGACAATTTTTTTTATTACAGACAAGTGAGGAGAATACATCCCGACTACGCGACTGACTACGCGGACTCAGTACGACAAGAGCTAAGGGTGCGACTCTAAACTCGGACCAGCACGACTTCAATCCCTGGGTCAAGGCAACAGGGGTATGCTACTCGCGAGGAGAGCCATGTTCCGGGGTTGAGTGCACTTCCAGCGGAATGAGCAACTCATCGTCATCCTCGCCCTCGGGGTTTCCATTTTCCTGGGACTGTGTTGCGGCTTCAGCGATCGCCGTTGGTTGTTCGGTGACTACCGGTGGTGCTGGCGGGGCTTCAATAGTTTCTCCCTATCCTACAAGGGGTGTCCCAAGCAGGACTTGTGCTTCTCCAATGGCCGGAATGGGTGTTCCGCTGTTGGTCCATTCTTGCATGCGCTGGTCTTGGATCCGCCTGAGGCTTTCATGGGCAACGACCTCACTGCTTATGGCGGCTGCGGTCCTTGCTTCAGCTTGAGCCACTTGGACTTGGTGCATCCTCACTGTGACTTCAGCTTGCTCGGCCCGACTGATTTGCTCCCTCAAGAGCTTGGCTTGGTCATCAAAGAGTTTGTCCAGGGAGACTAGGTAGGCAACTATGTGGTACATCAGGTCTTCTTGATGGCGGTGTCATTCCAGGTTTCTCTTGCGGGCCTGCCAGACTGGGGTTCTGATGGCGGGAGGAAAATACCTCATCGGTGTGGGGACGAGGTGTTCCTCGTAGATCCGACACAGGTAGCGGAGGGCTTTTCTGAGGGCCAAGGGGTAGGTGTCTCGGTGTCGAAACCATGTGGCGGTCACGCGCCAAGGCTCAATGTTGGTGTGGCGGTTGCTTCGGCGACGGAGAGGAACACCCTACGGCGAAGAGTGCCGAGTTGCTCGTACTCTCTGCTGTAGTACCTAGGGCGCTCAGTGATACCGAGGCGCTCCAGGGAGTTGATGAGAAGGCGAGCAAAACCAGGCTCCTCCTGGCACACGCCTTAGGTCCATCCATCTTCCGCCATCTGAAAACAAGGGTAGAGTTGAACAAGTTGTGGTGGGGTACAAAAGATAGATAGTTTTATTTAGCAACAGGGTTGGGGTACACTCCTCGGGGTACACTTATTATTACTAGAACACAGCTCTAGCCTAGGCATTCTAGTCTATCCTCATGGAGACTCTTCCTCCGTCTGAATGCAATGCTTCTTTGGTGGGAGGTCTTGCTCCGGTATCATGTCCTCGGTCTGGGTCCCTTTATCCCAATGAGTTTCTTCGGGCTCTTCTTCATCCAATTCAGCTTCTTCTTCTCTCCTTCCACGTTCCTTGTGGAGTTCATCCCATAGGTTTTTGTGGAACATCTCAGAGTGTTCCCTTTCCCTAAGGTAATCTTGCTCCATGTTTTCTAGGGCAACTTCCGCCATCGTTGTCTTCACCCTTTCAAATTCTATCCTCTGCTCGGCTCTTTCCGCCCTGTCAATCTGTTGCTTCAGTTGCTGGGCTTGTTCCTGGTAGAGGTGGTCTAGGCCATTGAGGTAGATAGACAGGTGGGAAACCGCATCCTCTAGGTCTTCGTCCTCTCGTTCCAGTCCCCTCATGCGGTCAATCCACGAGCGTCCTCTACCACTAGAGGGTGGGAAAAATCCCATTGGAGTCCTTCTAAGATGCTGCCTATAAACCACTCGTAGACGTCGCAGGGCCTTCCGAGCAGCCTTTGGGTAGGTGTCGGCGAAGCGAAACCCAGTGGCGGAGACGAACCAGGGTTCTATGTCGGGGTAGAGTGTACTTCTTCCCACGAAGATCAGCACTTTACACTGAAGGGTGCCGTAGCGTTCGTACTCCCAATAGACGAACTCTGGTGGGTCCCTTACTCCGACGCACTCTAAGCTGAGTAGCAGCAGGTTAGGGAGGCCAGGCTGTGCGGGGCAGACTCCTCCGTTCCATTCCAGGTTAGCCATATGGAATCAGGCAAGGATCAAGGTAAGGATTTTGGGAAAAGGTAAGTTTTAGTAAAGAAAAGGTTAGAGAGGGGCCAGAGGATGTCTCGTTGAGGACCGGGAGTGTCCGGTGGTCGATGGATGACCGCTCCTCGGTGATGAGTGATTGACAACGGGTGTTGGACCGACTCTTGGCTTAGTGCGCGGGTGTAGGCTGCGGCCTACTTCGTGTTGTTGCGGGTGAAGAACGGGCGCGAAAGGTCTTCGGCCTTGAGGGGCCTCGGGAGATGGAGAGACAAGTAGGCTCGGTTCGAGGGACCGGTGGACGGCGGGGCCCGGGTGCGGGCCACATGGTGGCGACACGAGCAAGATGAAGTCATGGACAGTCGAGCCGGTGCACGGTGGTGGTCGAGTCAAGTGGTTTGGCGGGAGGCCGGACCGGGCATGCGGGGTTTGGTGGTTGGCCCACAAAACCACCGACGGACGGTTTCTTGGTTTGGGCCTCAAAACCAAGTCCGAGGGCCCAACACGACGGAGACGGGATCCGGGCGTGTCGGGAAGCTTCGAGGCGGAGGACACGCGGCGGGATCGCATGGCTTGCGTCGGGAGGACGCGGGGTGCGACAAAGGCGTGGCCGTCCGATGGATAGACCCACAAACATTACCTAAATGCCCCTACGTGGGTTGTATCACCAGTAGTTATGTTAGGGGTAGTCGAGTCATTTACCACTCCGGCGGGACCTGATATATAAGCCATGAGTGTGTGTGGATGGCTCTCTCTCTCCGTGACTTAGGGTTTCATTTCCTCCCTCCTCTTTCTCATTTTCGTAGCTATTTTCCTTCCATTTTCTCTAGGCTAGCATGAGAGCTTCATGAGAGATTTGTTGAGAGGGATGGATGCTAGGGCGGCATGCTAGACCTTGTGAATCTTTCCTGGTTTGTATAGAAGATTCGAGGTTGTTTTTCGTGGCTTTTCGTGCTTGTTTTCGTGCCTTTGTTCCCGGTGTGATTCCGCGGATTTGAGTGGGTTTCTCCCCGGATTTCTTTGAGGGATACATGGATAGATGTCTCGTGCATCTTTATGATTGATCTTGTGCCCTCAAACGCTGGGAAACCAATTGGATTCGAAGTTTTTCGTTCGGTGTTCTAGTTTTTGGTGGTGCTCAAAGGATTCGCGATTCCCGGTGATTTAGGGAGTTAGGAGGCAAGATTTTTGGGCTATAGCATCCTTGTGTGACGCTTTTCAAGTCCCCAAACCCTTGTCTCCATAGCTTCAACTGTTTGGGTAATCCGATGATGATTTGGGGGAGTTGACTTTCGGGGTCGTGGGTTTGCGGTTCGTCCGCGCGGCGCGGGCGGTCCGCGGGGGGTCGCGGATGGTCCGCGAGGAGCCCGTTCGTCGCGTGTTCGTCGTGTTCTTGCGCGTCCTTGCTTTCGATCCGTTTTGACTTTTGGTTTTGGTTGCGGCCGGTTTGCGGACGGTCCGAGCTCAAGTAGCGGACGGTCCGCGGGTGGCGCGGACGGTCCGCCGGCCTCGGTGGACGGTCCGTTTTTCTCGGGTCGCTTCGGTGTTCCGTGTGTGTTTAACGGACGGTCCGCGGAGAGGGCCGGACGGTCCGCGCGACGTCGGCGCGGACGGTCCGCGGTAGCGAGGTCGGACGGTCCGCGCGGTTTATCGCGGACGGTCCGCACCGCCGAGCCGGACGGTCCGCCGGAGCCGTGTGCGGTGCTTCTTGTTTCGATTCCTTCCTTCTTTTCTAGTGCTTCCGCGTGTGCTTCTAGGAATCGTTCCTAAGGCTAGAGGTTGATCCATAACCTCATGGTCTTGGCGATTGGTGTGTGATTCGATCCATCGCTCTTGTGTGACCGGGTTTGACTAGGGTATAGGCCGGGTTCTTTGAGAAGAATTTTTACCGGCTCCTATTCACTCCCCCCCCCTCTCTAGTCGCCATCCGATCCTTCAATTGGTATCAGAGCTTGGTGCCGGATTCTTTGCGACTTTGACAAGTCTCGAATCCTAAGATGGCGTACGTTGAGCGGGGCGGTCCGCCGCACTTCGATGGCAAGGGTTACCACAAGTGGGCGGCTCGTATGATGATCTTTCTTCGTGGGAAGTTGTTGGATTTCATTGTGCTTGACAAGACCTATGCTATTCCGGTCAACATCCATACTCTTATGGTGACCGATGCCGGTGCTAAGGCCAAGTATGAGGCTAATGCAAAAGCCGTTGATCACTTGGTCCGGAGCTTGTGTGATCCTGAGTTTGAGCGTGTTCGCCATTTGAATCTTGCTTGGAAAATTTGGGAAAAGTTGTTGGTTGCTCACGGTGGTGATAACCATGTGAAGTTTCGCCTCTTTGTCTCTTACCGGATGCAATATGAGAATTTCACTCCTCTTCCGGTGAGGACATTGATGCGATGTTTCGAGGTTCACCGCCATCGTGAACAACATGAAGGCTAATGTTGAGGATTTTCCGTACACCGAGCATGATCAGGCTTTGAAGCTCTTGCATGTCTTGGACCCAAATGTTTGGGGTGCTAAGGTTGAGGCCATCAAGGAGTCTGGGCATTACTTGACTATTGAGTTGGATGACCTCTTTTCTAAGCTCAAGTCGGCTGAGGTTGACGGGGAAGTTGCAATCCAAGCATGAGGGCTCGACCGACCATAGTCTTGCTCTTGTGGGCGGATCAAAGGGCAAATCTAACCCTTCCCGTCGACAATTTTCCTTGTCTTCTCTCATGTCCATTCCGGATGAGGAGTTTGATGTCTTTGGGCGAGGAGGAGGCCGGCCTTGCTCTCAAGAAGGTTTGAACGACTACACGAGAGTCGGAGGAATGCAAGGCGGAGCTCAGGGACGTGCTACAAGTGTGGCAAGCGTGGCCACTTCATCGCCGAGTGCCCGGAAGCGGAGGAGAACAAGTACAAGGTGAACGAGTACAAGGCGCACCCGAGGCGTGAAGACAAGTACTCCTCCAAGGGCAAGCACTTCAACAAGTCCAAGAGCAAGGACAAGGACAAGCGGCAACCGAGCAAGAGCAGCTACAAGAAGAACAAGGCAAGAGCTATGGTGGCCGGTGCGAGCGACGTTGACTCAAGCTCAAGCGAGGAGCAGTCAAGCTCAAGCAGCGAAGATGAAGACGCCGGGAGGCGCAAGGACAAGAAGAGTGCAAGACGGAACCTCAGCGGGCTGAGCTGTGTGGCGCTTGAGGACTTTTGTGGCATGGCCCATAGCTCAAGCACCAAGAAGAGCGAGAAGGAAGACAGCGACTCCGACTCGGAGGATGAGGTAAACCGTGACCCCGACTCTTTGCTTGCTGAGATTGCTAGGTTGAATGGCTTGCTTGACAACCGTGATAGTGTGCTGAGAGATGCCAAAAAGATGAGGAAAGATCTTAGGGCTCGGCTTGAGAATGCTAGCGAGAAAGTAGAAGAGTTAGAGTCAAAATTGCTTGAATTGAAACTTGAGAATGACTCTTTGAAACTTGCTCCTACTCCCCCGATGATGTTGAATGTGTTGAATGTGATGCTTGGTTGAATGAGATCAAACTCGCTTAATGAGAAGAATGCTTCCACCTTGGCTAAACTAGATGCTCTTAAGACCGAGTATGATGAGCTTAAGGCTAGACCTACTTTGCTTGGTGCTTGCAAGTCATGTCCTACTATGCATGCTAAGCTTGTTGATGCCCGTTCTACCATTAGTTCTTTGGAAGCATCTTTGAAATCTCCTGCTTCGTCAATGCATGCACTAGCCGTGATGAAGTCACTTTGCGCAATCTTGAACTTACTTCCCGTTTGGATGTCATCTATGAGGAGAATGACTATTTGAGGAAGGTGTTGGGTTGGTTGTACGGGCGGGAACCTCAATTGAAAATCATGATTGAGGAGTTCAAGAGAGCCGATGGTTTTGAGAAGTTGGGTGAGAAAGTGGGAGAGAACAAAGTGGGGAGAGTGTGTATGAGAAGTGTGTTGAGTCTAACCCCGAGTTTGAGGTGATCGGAGAGATCCAAGTCCCACTTCCAAAAGCACCCAAGAACTCTTTCACACCAAAGCCTAACCACCTTTGCAACAAGCTCGACACAACCCAAGATCCACCCAAATTCCCACCTAAGACAAATGATTTTCGAAACCGGTGAAGTTTGTGGGTGAGAAGGGTGAGAAGTCTAGAGAGAAGCCGAGCCAAAACCAAAACCCATTCCCTTCGGTGTGAGTATTGTGGCAAGGAGAGGCATCTTGCGAGTTTTGCTACAAGAGGAAGAGGGATGAGAGGCTTGCTAGGGAGCAAGCGAACCGGGACAGGTATCGCCGGTCTCATGGTATTCCCGAGCCTAGAGTGCCACTTCCACGGGGTGTGGGAAGTGTGAGGAGTGTTGGCGAGGTTCCCACGGAGAGGTGGTGGTGAGAGGTTTGTCGGGAGAGAGGATGGTGTGCGTCTTGGTGAGAGGTTTGGTCGGGCTCGTGGTGGTTTTGCTTGGGACGCCCTCCTACTCGTCCTCGGTACGGGTTTAGGGGAGATGATCGCAGCTTTGGGTTCCGGAGGAACTACGGACCACGTTTTCCCCCTCGTGGTGCTCGTACTCCCCCCATGGGACATGGGAAGTTTGGTGGCAAGGGAATGATGTTTGCTAACCCCTCTTTTGAGCGAGATGGCTCGACAACCGGTTTAACTTTCTTTGTGCTAACCCCGAGTGTCGAGTCGCTAGCTCACTCTCGTTCTTGTTTCGACTACGGGCGGAAGGCTTGGAGAACATTTGGTTGATCGACTCCGGTGTTCTCGACACATGACCGGAGATAAGAAGTGGTTCTCCGGCCTCACCCCGGTGAATGAAAAGCAAGACATCACATTTGGGGACAATGGACGAGGAAGGGTACTTTCTGAGGGTGTTGTGCATGTGAGTGACAAGGTAACGTTGAAGAGAGTGGCTCTTGTGAAGTCTTTGGGTTTCAATTTGCTTTCGGTTTCTCAGTTGCTTGATGAAGGTTTTGAGGTGCGTTTCAAGTCTAGCGAGTCTCGTTTGCTTGATTCTCGAGGTGATCTTGTCTGTATGATCATCCCCGAGGGTCAGATTTTCAGGGCTGATTTCTCTCGTTCTTTGGGTCCTCGCTCATTTGTTTGATGGTCGGTCCTTCTTCGATTTGTGGAAATGGCATAGGCGGTTGGGACACTTGAGCTTTGATTTGGTTTCCCGCTTGAGTGGTCTTGACCTTGTCCGAGGATTGCCGAGGTTGAAGCTTGAGAAGGATTTGGTTTGTGCTCCTTGTAGGCATGGTAAGATGGTAGCCACTCCCCATCCACCCCCGACCGATGTCATGACCGAGCGTCCGACGTAGCCGTTGCATATGGACCTTGTTGGGCCGGCTCGAGTTCGCTCGGTGGGTGGGAAGTGGTATGTCCTTGTTGTGGTGGACGATTACTCTCGCTATGCCCGGGTGTTCTTCTTGGAGGATAAGAGTGAGACATTTGGTTTTGTTTGAGATGCGATCGTGAGGTTGAAAAACGAGAGGCATGGGAATGCTATTCGAGCTATCCGTAGTTATAATGGCTGCGAGTTCAAGAACTCTCGTTTTAATGCCTTTTGTCGTGATCTAGGTCTTGAACATCGGTATTCGACCCCTTATGTGCCCCCTCAAAATGGAGTCGTGGGAAGGAAAAATCGGACTCTTTGTGAGATGGCTAGGACGATGCTCGATGAGCACGGGACTCCTAGGAGGTATTGGGCCGAGGCGGTCAATACGGCTTGTCATGTTTCCAACCGGATTTTATTGAGAGCTTTCAAGAAGAAGACCGTTATGAGCTTATGCATGGTCGGGCACCCAAGGTGAGTCATTTCCGAGTCTTTGGCTGCAAATGCTTTATTCGAAGAAGGGAAAACTCGACAAGTTTGAGGCTAGGTCTAGTGATGGTATTTTCTTTGGATATGCTAACCATTCTAGAGCCTATAGGGTGCTTAACCTTGAGACTAACAAAATCATGGAGACTTGCGAGGTGACCTTCGACGAGACAATGCCATATACCTCTCTTGGCTTTGAATGTGCGAGGTGATGAAGAGATGGCCGAGGACCTCTTTGAAGAGGAGAAAGATGAAGGCGGAGATGATGATGGGGAGAACCATGCGCCGAAGGCGAGCATGTACCCACTACTTCCCCTACGACCACTTTGGAGCATGGACCGTCTACTTCATGGACAACGACGGTGCAACAAGAGGACCGGGCGAGAGAAGGCCGAAGTTGAGGGGGAGGTAGTCTCGAGGCGTGAGGCTCCCCGGCGGATTCAAGAAGTGCATCCCCTGTCGAAGATCATTGGGAACATCGATGAACGCACTACACGGTCAAGGTCCGGGAATTCCTCTCATTTTGCTCATCTTGCTTTTGTTGCCACCTTTGAGCCCAAGGACATTGGACATGCTTTATCCGATGCAAACTCGGGTCAATTCTATGCATGAGGAGTTGGAAAACTTTGAGAGGAACCGGGGTGTGGGAGTTAGTTGAACCACCTCCAAATTGCCATCCCATAGGAACCAAGTGGGTTTGGAAGAACAAAGAGGGAGAGAATGGGATGGTTGTGAGGAACAAGTCCGGACTTGTTGCTCGGGGGTTTAGTCGAAGGAGGGGATCGACTATGAAGAGACCTTTGCTCCCGTGGCCCGTCTTGAGGCGATTCGGATCCTTCTAGCCTTTGCCGTGGCTAAAGGGTTCAAGTTGTTTCGGATGGACGTGAAGAGTGCTTTTCGAATGGGGTCATAGAGGAGGAGGTGTATGTGAACCGACCCACCGGGTTTGAGAGCGAGTTGTACCCACACGGGGTATACGAGGTTGAAAAGGGCTCGTATGGGTTGAAACGGGCGCCCGTGCTTGGTATGGGAGATTGAGAGGTTTTCTAGTTGAGCGAGAGGGTTTGTGATGGGTACCGTGGATAGGACCTTGTTTCTCAAGCATGGAAATGACTTGTTGATTGTTCAGATATACGTGGATGATATTGTCTTTGGTGGCTCGTCACATAACCTTGTTGCCAAGTTTGCAGATGAGATGAGCAGGGAGTTCGAGATGAGCATGATGGGCGAGTTGCAGTATTTTCTCGGGCTGCAGATCAAGCAAGTGAAGGATGGAACGTTCGTGCACCAGACCAAGTACACAAAAGACATGCTGAGGAAGTTCCAGATGCAAGATGTGAAGCCGATGTCGACTCCCATGGGGAGTACGGCCACTTTGGATGCGGATGAGGACGGAGAACCAGTGGACCAGCGGGAGTACAGGAGCATGATCGACTCCCTCCTCTACTTGACCGGCGACGAGGCCGGACATACGGTTCGGCGTGTGTCCGTGCGCTCGTTTTCGAGCTTCGCCGAGGACATCACATCGACGGGCCGTCAAGAGGATTTTCGGTACCTACGATCTGCCCTGGTCTTGGCCTTTGGTATTCCTCCTCCTCGACTCTTTCCCTTCATGGTTTTTCCGATGCGGATTTTGTTGGTTGTCGAGTCGAGAGGAAGTCTACTTCTGGTACTTGCCAGTTTCTTGGGTCTTCGTTGGTATCATGGTCTTCCCGCAAGCAGTCTAGTGTAGCTCAGTCTACCACCGAGGCGGAGTATGTTGCTGCCGCGAGTTGTTGTTCCCACTGTTGTGGATTTCATATACTTTGAGAGACTTTGGTGAGGAGTGCACCCGAGATCCCACTTCTTTGTGATAGCACCAGTGCCATAAGCGTAGCCAAAAACCCAGTGCTTCACTCTAGAACCAAACATATAGAAGTGAGGTATCATTTCTTGAGGGACAATGTGGAGAAAGGAACCATTGTGTTGAGCCATGTCCCTACCCAAGATCAGCTTGCAGACATTTTCACAAAGCCTCTCGACCAAGCTACATTTGTGCGCTTGCGGGGGGAACTTGGGGTTTGTTGCCCTTTCTAGTTGATTCTTGGGGGATTTTCTCTTGTACCATATGTATCATACCATGTTTTACTTTGATGTATATACATGCTTTGCTTGATGTATAAACCATGGTAGGATAGCCATCTTGTCACATATCATGTTGCATTTGTCATATATTGCATTTTAGGATGATGAGCTTCTTTTATATGCCATATTTGAGTCTCTTTGGCTATTTGTGAGATATTGGTTATATGTGTGGAGAAATGGTGATGTGAGGCTATGCTCTTGAAATATTTGAGATATATGTGTGGTGAGATAGCTTCTTTTGAAACAAATGCTAAACCTGACTAATTTTTGATGAAATATGCTCCACTCGTGTGTAGTTGTGTATCCATGTCACAGTTTGGTCTAAATGTGCTTTTCATGCTTAGATTGTGCTTGGATGCCTTGTTCTTGCATTTGGGCCAAAGGCCGTATATCATGATGAATGTTTAGCCTATGTTGCATTCATGGGGGAGCATAAGCTTCTTTTTGCCGCAAAGGCACTTCATGTACCATAAAATGATTTAATCTTGAAAAGAAGTGTAAAATGCTTGAAAAATGCTCCATCCATCATGTCTATGCTTAAAATGTCTTATCTTTCACATATGGGTGCAAAACATGTTGCATGATGTTCACCGGTGGAGAAGTCTCCCGAAGTGGACACATGGCTCATGAGCTTTGACATGACATGCTTTGCTTTATGGGTGTTTGCCATGATCTTTTCTTGAGAATTAGATATCCTTGTATGATCTTTGAATGGTATGCATGTTTGTGGCTCAAATGTGACATGGATAGGCTTTTACATGTGAAGCGAGCCTCCTTTTGGTAAAATTGCTTAAATCTGAAAATTTTTCTTTGTCACATGCTTGTATTTTCATATATTACTTGTGGCAATGCTTTGACTATGCTATGATTCATATATGTGATCTTTGTCTCGTTTTTAGCCTTTGACACTAGATTTGGCCTATTTGAGAAGCTCATGTAGTTGTTTATATGTTTTGCTTTGCATTTCTTCATTTTCACCTTGATTCATACATTGTCAACAAGGGGGAGAAGAGGTGAGCTTAATGAAAATTCAGATGAGGTGAGCTGAAATTTGGAAGTTTGCATCCACATGTTCAGGGGGAGCTTGCATTTGTTCAGGGGGAGCTTTCTTGCTGTTGTCGGTGTGGAGTTTGTGCTTTGCTTGGCTTGTGACCTTTCTTCGCCTTTCGTGGTTTTGGTCATGAGTTGAGCTTCCTTGTTTTTCTTTCTTCTTCTTTTCTCTTTTTCTCTCGAATTTCATTTCGCGTTGTGTGTTGTCAATGCACTCATCAAGGGGGAGATTGAGGACCGGGAGCGTCCGGTGGTCGATGGATGACCGCTCCTCAATGATGAGTGATTGACAACGGGTGTTGGACCGACTCTTGGCTTAGTGCACGGGTGTAGGCTGCGGCCTAGTTCGTGTTGTTGCGGGTGAAGAACGGGCGCGAAAGGTCTTCGGCCTTGAGGGGCCTCGGGAGATGGAGAGACAAGTAGGCTCGGTTCGAGGGACCCGGTGGACGGCGGGGCCGGGTGCGGGCCACATGGTGGCGACACGAGCAAGACGAAGTCATGGACAATCGGCCGGTGCACGGTGGTGGTCAAGTCAAGTGGTTTGGCGGGAGGCCGGACCGGGCACGCGGGGTTTGGTGGTTTGCCCACAAAACCATCGGCGGACGGTTTCTTGGTTTGGGCCTCAAAACCAAGTCCGAGGGCCCAACACGACGGAGACGGGATCGCGGCGTGTCGGGAAGCTTCGAGGCGGAGGACACGCGGCGGGATCGCATGGCTTGCGTCGGGAGGACGCGGGGTGCGGCAAAGGCGTGGCCGTCCGATGGATAGACCCACAAACATTACCTAAATGCCCCTACGTGGGTTGTATCGCCAGTAGTTATGTTAGGGGTAGTCGAGTCATTTACCACTCCGGCGGGACCTGATATATAAGCCATGAGTGCGTGTGGGTGGCTCTCTCTCTCGGTGACTTAGGGTTTCATTTCCTCCCTCCTCTTTCACATTTTCGTAGCTATTTTCCTTCCATTTTCTCTAGGCTAGCATGAGAGCTTCATGAGAGATTTGTTGAAAGGGATGGATGCTAGGGCGGCATGCTAGACCTTGTGAATCTTTCCTGGTTTGTATAGAAGATTCGGGGTTGTTTTTCGTGGCTTTTCGTGCTTGTTTTCGTGCCTTTGTTCCCGGTGTGATTCCACGGATTTGAGTGGGTTTCTCCCCGGATTTCTTTGAGGGATACATGGATAGATGTCTCGTGCATCTTTGTGATTGATCTTGTGCCCTCAAACGCCGGAAACCACTTGGATTCGAAGTTTTTCGTTCGGTGCTCTAGTTTTCGGTGGTGCTCAAAGGATTCGCGATTCCCGGTGATTTAGGGAGTTAGGAGGCAAGATTTTTGGGCTATAGCATCCTTGTGTGACGCTTTTCAAGTCCCCAAACCCTTGTCTCCATAGCTTCATTGTTTGGGAAATCCGATGATGATTTGGGGGAGTTGACTTTCGGGGTCGTGGATTTGCGGTTCGTCCGCGCGGCGCGGGCGGTCCGCGAGGGGGTCGCGGACGGTCCGCGAGGAGCCTGTTCGTCGCGTGTTCGTCGTGTTCTTGCACGTCCTTGCTTTCGATCCGTTTTGGCTTTTGGTTTTGGTTGCGCCGGTTGCGGACGGTCCGAGCTCGAGTAGCGGACGGTCCGCGGGTGGCGCGGACGGTCCGCCGGCCTCGGCGGACGGTCCGTTTTTCTCGGGTCGCTTCGGTGTTCGTGTGTGTTTAACGGACGGACCGCGGAGAGGGCCGGACGGTCCGCGACGTCGGCGCGGACGGTCCGCGGTAGCAGGTCGGACAGTCCGCGCGGTTCATCGCGGACGGTCCGCACTGCCAGGCCGGACAGTCCGCCAGGAGCTGTGTGCAGTGCTTCTTGTTTCGATTCCTTCCTTCTTTTCTAGTGCTTCCGCGTGTGCTTCTAGGAATCGTTCCTAAGGCTAGAGGTTGATCCATAACCTTGTGGTCTTGGCGATTGGTGTGTGATTCGATCCATCGCTCGTGTGTGACCGGGGTTTGACTAGGGTATAGGCCGGGTTCTTTGGGAAGAATTTTTTACGGCTCCTATTCACTCCCCCCCTCTCTAGTCGCCATCCGATCCTTCACTCGTATCCTAGGGGTCGCGTCCTACGGCCAACCTACGGCTCTGATACCACCTGAAGCATCCCCTCATCAGAGGTGACTAAATGTGACACAAATACCAGTCTCAGGGGGCTGACAACACATTTATTACAACAGGTGGATCAGTCTTTTACATTACGGCGGCATAGTGGGCACGGGAGTGCCAACGCCACAAGGAACAACACAAGTGCTATAGACCAAACTACGATAGCGAAGGCTTCCAAAGCCTCATCAGAGTACCACACCATGGAAGCTCTTGTGGAGGCCCTGGGCACACAGGCACGGTTGGGTGTAGGGCAGCGACCTACTCGACGTCTTCGGGGACGAAGTCGGGATCCTCCTCTGAAAAACAGTTAGTTAAACAAGGGTGAGCACGAACGTACTCAACAAGTCTAACCCCACCCACGGAGGGGCTTATAAGCAGATCATGCACATGATATATCAAGGAACAGGCTAAGGTTAATTTGCAAACCCATTTACTCATGCAGGGGTTCATTTTCAAAAAGGTTTTTGCAACCAATTTTTACAACCCAAGGGACTCAGTTGTTTTAGGAAAACCACTGTGGAACTACCGGACTCCCCGTCTGCAGTAGCCCAGGCACACAACCACACACTTAACCCGAAAGACAACTCACGCCAAGAAACTTCCCAACCCAAACACTAGTTTTTGTGACCACACCGTGACTCGTCCAATACCGTGGACACGGCTATTCGAATAGGTTTGACACTCTACAGAGGTTGTACATCTTTACCCACAAGTAGAGTACCGCCACACGAACACCTTAGTGCCAGTGCGGATCCTATCAAAGCCATTACCCACCTTAGCTAACCCTACGAGCCACCACTGGGGCAACCAAGGGGTTATCACACATAACCAGGGCGTACCTTACACAGAGCGTACCACTACTCCTTGGTCTCCCGCCGCTCACCCGCGCACCAAATGGCAAGTAGATTAACTAGTGAGGTTTATGCTAAGCCGTTGCAACATACAACGGTCGAGTGGTTGTACGATGATTTGGGTCAGGTGAGATGTCATGCAACCCGGTCCTTAATGATAAGATGGACAACTCCCAACATCCCAACCACATAGGTACGAGCTCACCCATACTCCTGACACACACGTCCATCCCGTCTACCCAGTTCTTTACTCATTTTCCAAAATATCCCATTCCCATTATAAAACACTCACACATTTTTAAAGCAATCATTTAGGCCAAACATAGGTTTAATCATAGCAATCAAGGGTGGCTATCCTACCATGTTTTTGCGGTAAAACAATATGCAATTTATAAAACGGGTATAGGGTTGTGTTTATAAAACTAGGACCAAAGCATGCATCAAAGGATGAGATTGAACTTGCCGTCTTCGAAGTCTTCGGGAGTTCGGCTCGGCGTTCGGGATCTCGGGCTCCTGCTCGCAGTACTCGGTTCCAAGCTCCGGCTCGGGGTACCCTCCTTCGTTCACTCTGTCGGCTATAGCGCACACACAAGCAAGCATGCAATCAATATAAGCACACACAATTTTCTGACTGAGCTCGAGGAAGGCATTTAACTAAAATAGAGGAATAAATGTTATGCAGGGGGTTTTGGTGACGGATCGGTAGCGGTATACCCAGTACGGGTGTGAGGGAGTTTGGGCACGATTCGAATTAAAATCGCGCATGAAATGATGGGTTAAAGGAGGTGTTTAGGGTTAATTAAGGGCCGGTTAGTAATTTAGTTTAAAATAAAATGGCCTAATTATAATATTTAGATATAGTGAGGGTTTAATTATAATAGCCTGGGGGGCTATTTATAAAGGGCAGGGTGGTTTTGGTGGAATAGCTTAAAAGTTAGGGTCTGATTTGGAAGATAGAGAGAGGGGAATAGAGACGGGGGTTCGGTTGTAGAAGGGGGAAAGGGCAGGGGGTATGGGCAAAATGCCCTTCTTCTACCTCCCCTCCCTCCCGATCCAGAACAGGGGAGGTCGGGTGGCTTCCGGGCGGCGGTGGGTGCCGGCGCCCTGGGGGTCGGCGGCAGCAGGGGAAGAGGGGAAAACAGAGGGGAAACCGAGGGGATCTCGACCCCCTGCTCACCTTGGACCGAAGTCGCTTGTGGAGGCGGTTCCACGAAATCGGGCGGTGGCCGGCTATGGTGGTCGGTGGTGGTGGTGTTTGGAGGCTTGGGAGGCAGGGAAGTTCGGCTGGGTGGTGCGAGGCGAGGTGGGGAACCGCACCGGCCCTTTTATAGGCGCGGTATGGCGGTAACTCGGCCGGACTCCGAGCTCTAGGAGCTTCGGCAATGACGGTGGGGGGAAAATGTCCCGGCGTTGAGGTCCTTGGCCGAGATTCACGACGAGGAGTAAATGCGGCGCTGTGGGATGGGACGGTTCGGCCTACGACGCGGTGGTGGTAGGCGGCGGGTCACGGCGGCGGTGTCGGGTGGAGGTGACGGCTCGGCCGGTCATCGCTGTCGGAGGATGGGGGGCGACGCGGCTCAGCGGGCCTCTGGCGTGGGTTCGGCTTGGCGTGCCGCGCGGCGAGCTGTCGGGCCGGGCGCGGCGGAGGGGGGGAGGGGGGCGGCACGGGACCGTGGGGGCGCACGGGCGCGCACGCGGGGAAGGAGCCAGGCGCGGCCGGCGGAGGGAAGGAGGGAGAAAAATAAAGGAAAGAGAAGAAAGAAAAGAGAAAAAGAAAGGAAAAAGGAAAAAGAGAGAAAAAGAAAGGAAAAAGAGAAAAAGAAAGGAAAAAAGAGAACAAGAATAGGAAAATGGGAAAAAGAAAAAGAAAAGAATTAGGAAAAATCCTAGAAAAATTTAGGGGAATTTCTAGGGAAATTAGGAAGGGGAATGAGGAAGAATTTTGCGGATTTTTCTGGGTTTTCACAGATATCGGCGTTAATTCCGGGACGGCGGTGATGGCGAGGCTGACCGGCCGGCGGGACCGTGGCGTATGCGGGATTCCCGGTGTGGTGGCCGACCGTGGTGTTGGGACGGCACGCGATGGGCGATGGCCCGGGTGCAGGCGGTGCCGGCGGGATTCGCGGCACGCGTGCCGAGGGTGAGAGAGGGGGAAGACGACCGGGGTTCCGAAGGAGATGGATGAGCTCAGCGGGGAGGTTTTGAAAACACGCGTGATTTATTAGGTGATTTATTAGGAGCTAAAAATGCGGGCGTTACAACGATCCAGGAGGAGGTCAACCAACCCCGAGCGAACGCCGCACCAGGCGGCGACCTACGCGCTAACATCGACAACAATCGGCGCGGTCGCGACGCTCGCGGCTACATCGACCAGCGTCAACGCGAGCGCGAGGAGCGAGCGCTCCGACGTTGCCTCGACTACGATCGTGTACGGTCCTCCGAGTGGCGTCCACCGGATCATGGAGCGCGAAGAGCGCGAACACCACGTCGTCGAGAACCGGCGACGTGCCCAGTATGAGATCGACTACGGCCATCCCGAGGGTCCGGCCCATAACCCAGACCGACAGCCTAGATCTCAAGTCGTGGTTGTAGCTCGGGACGATGACGCAGCTCGGGTCGGCGGCAACGGCGACGACATGGCGATCACTGCCTTCCCCGCGTTGGCGCCACGTCTCCGGTCGGTCGCCTACCCCAACAACTTCAAGCATAACATCCAGAAGTACGACGGCCGCTCTGACCCCACCACCTGGCTGTCGACCTACTACGTCGCCGTCAAGGTGGCTGGCGGCAACTTCGATCACATGGTGATGGGCGACGCACCGTCGCTCTGGCTCAACAACCTCTCGGCGGGCAGCATCACGTCGTGGGTCGACCTGTCTTAGGCCTTCACCTCGAACTTCCAGGTGACCTACAATCGCCCTGGGAATGCCTTCAACCTCGGGAGGGTGACTATGAAGGCCTGCGAGTGGCTACGGGACTACACCAACCGTTTCTTCGAAATCCGTAATACCTGCGTTGGCGTTCGGGACGACCAGGTCGTCGATAGCTACAAGAAAGGCCTCAGGGACCGCAAGGTGTTTGAGAAGATCCACGAGTCTGGCGCCATGAAGGTTGCGCCGCTCATGGAGGTCGTCAACAAGCTCATCAACACCGAGGAGGCCTTGGTCAACCAGTTTGACCATGACGGCAAGCAAAATGCCGACATCTCTGGTGCCGCCGGATATTCCAGCTCAAAGTTCCGCAAGCGACCTTCAGAGGTACTCGCAGCGGATGGGCGACGACCTTCGACATTTAACGTCGAGGAGTTCAACATGGTGTTGGATAGCCCCTGCACATTCCATGAAGGGGGCACCCACACGGTCCACGAGTGCCAGCAGTTCACGAGGGCGTTCCGCATGCCTGACGACCCGAAGCGGCCCAGAGGCGACGGGGGCCGGTCATCCTCACGTCGCTACAACAACAACCGCCGTGATGACCGACGTGGCCATGGGGACAATGATCACCGTGATGACCGGCAACGTGACAATGAACAGCTGGAAGACCGGCGCAACGAGCGCGACATGTCTCCCCCGCCGGAGACAGGCAACCCTAATGGCCCATTCCAACAGGCCAAGAGGTCGATCAACATGATCGTCGGCAGCCTGAAGAGCAGCACGAGCAGGAGAAGGTACCGCAAGGACAACCGCGAGGTCAAGCTCATCCACACCAAACCATCGCAGCCTCTGCGCTGGTCAGAGCAGCCCATCACCTTCTCCAGAGCCGATCACTGGGTTCACATCCCAGATCCTGGCTCGTACCCGCTGGTCGTCGAGCCCATCGTCGAGGGTGCCCTGCTCGCACAAACCCTCATCGACGGTGGGGGTGGGCTCAACGTCATCTTCGTTGATACCCTGAAGAAAATGGATTTCGACTTCAAGAGGCTTACGGAGTGTGACGAGCCCTTCTTCGGCATCATGCCCGACAAGGCGGCCTACCCCATGGGTCGGGTCTCCCTCCAGGTCACGTTCGGCGCGGAGGAGAATTTTCGCATAGAGTACCTCAGCTTTGAGGTCGCCGACTTCAAGTCATCCTACCACACCATCCTAGGTCGCCCCATGCTGGCCAAGTTCATGGTTGTTCCACACTACACCTATCTAGTGCTGAAGATGCCGACCCCCATGGGAGTCCTCACAGTCTACGGCGACCTGCTCATCTCATTCAAGTGCGACAACGAGGCCTTGGAGATCGCCACGACGAACGCTTGCTTCAGCGCCTCGGCCGTCATGGTGGCCTAGGCCAAGAACGTCGCTCTGACCGACCTGACCATCCCGGAGCAGAAGCGCACCAAGACCGCCCTGGATGCTACGCCAGCGACGAAGAAGGTCTGCCTCGGCCTTGCCGACCTAGCCAAGACGGTGGTCATCGACGACAACCTCGGGGAGAAATAGGAACTCGCGCTCACCAGTTTCCTTCGGGACAATGCTGATACATTCGCATGGACCCCATCAGATATGTCAGGTGTTCCAAGGGAGCTGGTTGAGCACTCCTTAGATGTAAGCAAGATGGCCAAGCATGTCAAGCAGAAACTGCGCCGCTTTGCGAAGGATCGCAAGGAGGTCATTAGGGTAGAAATTTTAAAGCTCTTAGCTACCGGATTCATCCGTGAATGTAAAAACCCAGTTTGGCTCGCCCAGCCGGTGCTTGAACCCAAGAAAACCGGCCAATGGAGAATGTGTATCGACTACACCGACCTCAATCATCACTGCCCTAAAGAC
This sequence comes from Cenchrus americanus, assembly GCA_947561735.1. Taxonomy (NCBI): domain Eukaryota; kingdom Viridiplantae; phylum Streptophyta; class Magnoliopsida; order Poales; family Poaceae; genus Cenchrus; species Cenchrus americanus. The sequence continues at coordinate 35,239,090 of OX387242.1, read as the reverse complement.
CCCTTCCCTCTTTCGCGCATTGACCAGGTCATCGACTCCACCGCAGGAAACGCCCTATTGTGCTTCCTCGATTGCTACTCGGGCTATCACCAGATAGACTTGAAGGTCTCTGACCAGGACAAGACGACGTTCATAATGTCGCACGACATCTACTGCTACAAGGCCATGACTTTCGGCCTCAAGAACGCTGGAGCGACCTACCAAAAGGCTATCCAGAAGTGTTTGGAGTCCCAAATCGGCAAGAACAGTGAAGCTTACGTCGACGACGTGGTTGTCAAGACCACCAATGAAGACAACCTCATTGCCGACCTCGCCCAGACCTTCACCAACTTCCGGCACTACCGCTAGAAGCTCAACCCGGAGAAGTGTGTCTTCGGTGTCCCATCTGGCAAGCTTCTAGGATTCATGGTGAGCCACCGCGGCATCAAGGAAAACCCCACCAAGGTCGATGTCATTCGCAGGATGAATCGACCCACTGGGAAGAAAGACGTGATGAAGCTCACCGGCATGATGGCGGCGCTAGGTCATTTTATCAGCAAGCTTGGAGAGAAAGGCCTACCCTTCTTCAAGCTGCTGAAAAAGTCTGACAAGTTCAAGTGGACAGGCGAGGCAGACCAGACGCTTGAGGAACTGAAGATCTTCCTCACGACGCCTCCGGTCATGGTGCCCCCGGCACCCAAGGAGACCTTTCTACTCTACATCTCCGCGTCCACCCAGGTGGTCAGCGCGGTGTTAGTGGCTGAGCGACCTGAGGAAGGCCACCAATATCCCGTCCAGCGACCTGTCTACTACGTCAGTGAGGTTTTATCCAACGGCAAGGTCAGCCATGACACCGTGGGGTGCATCGTCAAGTGGTCGATCGAGTTGGGTGAGTTCGACCTTGAGTTCTGCCCACGGCAGGCCATCAAGTCCCAGATCCCCGCCGATTTCATCTCCGAGTGGACGGAGACCTAGCAACCCCCACCGGCGGAGAAGCCGGAGCATTGGAAGATGTACTTCGACGGTTCCCTGAACCTCGAAGGCGCAGGCGCAGGCGTTCTCTTCATCTCGCCCCAGGGCGATCACCTGAAGTACGTCTTACAGATCCACTACAAGGCGTTGGGGAGTCCCTCGGAATCAAGCGACTCATCACGTACGGCGACTCCAAGGTCGTCATTGATCAAGTCAACAAGGCCTGCGACATAAGAAGGACTCGATGAACGCCTACTGCGCTGAGGTGCGCAAGCTTGAGGATCACTTCGAAGGTCTAGAGTTCCACCACGTCTCCCGCGACAACAACGTGGCGACCGACGTCCTCTCCAAGCTGGGATCCAAGCACGCGCTTGTCCCAGCTGGCATGTTCGTTCAAGACCTACGCAAGCCATCGATTAGACTCCTCATCGACCTGGAGACGTTGCATAGCGACACACCGGGAAACCGCGACGTCTTCATGGCAGAGACCGAAGACAACTGGTGCCTTGACTTCGTCGCTTACATCGTGGAGCAACGCGTCCCAGAAGACAAGATCGAGCGCAAGAAGATCGTTAGGCGCGCTGCCAACTATGTCGTCATCAGCACCGAGCTGTATCGGAGGTCCGCCTCCAACAGTGTGCTAATGAAGTGCATCCTCCGGTTTGAAGGTCTTGAGCTCCTACAAGAGATCCATGGCAGGGAGTGTGGCAACCACGCAGCCTCCACAAACCTGGTGGGGAAATCCTACAGGTCGGGCTTCTACTAGCCCACCGCTTTGGCTGATGCTCAAGACTTGGTTCGGCGGTGCAAGGGTGCCAGTTCTTTGCCAAGCAACAGCACGTCCCGACTCAAGTTCTGAGGACAATTCCACCATCCTGGCCCTTTGCCATATGGGGCCTTGATTCGGTGGGACCCTTCAAGATGGCCCCTGGCGGCTACAAGCACATCCTGGTGGCAGTGGATAAATCACCAAGTGGATTGAGGTCCGCATCGTCGCCACGGTCACGTCGAAAGAGGCCGCGAAGTTCATTGAAGACATCACCCATCGGTTCGGAGTGCCCAACAGGATTGTCACCGACCTGGGAAAGGCCTTTATGGGGTCGGACTTCTGGGACTTCTGCCAGGACAATCCCATCGACGTCTACTACTCTTCGTGGCCCACCCATGGTGCAACAGCCAGGTCAAGCGAGCAAATGGCATGGTGCTTCAAGGCATCAAAGACCGCATCTTCGACGACGCTTCGCAATACGTGACCACATGGCTAGCTGAGCTGCCCCACGTCATTTGGGGTCTCAGAACCCAAGTCAGCTCGGTTACGGGTGTCGGGCATACTCCCCGGGTACTCATGCAAGGAAGGAGGAAGAGTAGAAGACGGACTCCTACTAGAATTCCCCCGTACTCCTACTAGGACTCGCTCTCGTGTAATCCTACTAGGACTCCCGCCTTGTAACCGACTAGGAACCCGCCCCCGGACTATATAAAGGAGGGCCGGGTACCTAGGAGGACATCCACAATCCCTCGGGGATCAACATCCAAGCGCGAGGCGCAATACTCCAAGCGGGACGTAGGGTAGCTACTCCGGCTACCCGAACCTGTATAAATCTCGTGTCTTGTGTCCTCGCGCGTACCTTCGGGTTCCAGATCATGGCGATCCCCACCTTCTACCTTGCTGCGGGTACCTCCCATGGAGGTCGAGAGGTTTAAACACCGACAGCTGGCGCCCACCGTGGGGCCATCGTCACGATCATCGGCGGATTCGAAGGACTCCATCCAGCAAAAAATCAATCTACTCGACACTGCATCTTCACCAACTAATTGACGATTCGCTGCATCGATATTAAGTCCAAGAAGGATTCGGCTAGCTCTGCATGACTGGTTTGGTTTCGGAGTTGTCCAGGTGCATATGTGTAGTTGCCGAGTTGGAGTCCGAGCAGTTGACGAGTTCGTGGCTTCTTGATCCAATCCGTATCCAACTCAGGCTCCAGGCCTTGTGGCGGCATCCCACTTGTGGATTTTTTTAAAAAAAGGAGTTCAAAGAAAAGCATCTCGTGATGCATGCACGTAAAGATCAACATTGGCTCTTTTCTCTACGTGCACACAAGGCGTACCAGGACGCTTGAAGACCTTCACTTGATGCACACAAGAGGGCACGACTACTTGTCCTCCGGCCGCACGGGCTCTACGTCAACCTTGCCGTGCGCCGCGACTACTCGTCACCCGGCCGCACGGGCTCTACGTCAACCTTGCCGTGCGCCGCGAGTACTTGTCTCTCGGCCGCGGCGGCTCTACATCGACTATGTCGTACGCCGCCGCGACGTCGTCTTCGGGCGTACGACTACCTCGACTACTTACCTCGACTAGTCTCAACCGAGAAAACTAGTCGAGGACGGCTCCCGCGACATCAACAAATAGTTGGATCCACCTCCAACTAGTCGACTTCAAGCAACAACCGTCGCGGCTCCATCACCGACCGCCACGGCTTCGTCGACACTCGTCCACGAATCAAGCTAAGTCACTTATTTCAATAATTATTCTTTCTTTGGCTTCCTCTCCACATACGGGAACCAATACCAAAGACTACTTCATGTACGCCTCTCAACGGCTACCGCCGCCCAGAGCTACATCGTGCCGGCCTATTCCTTGGGGACCGTTGACCGACCGTCACGGGCTTGGTACACTAAATTAGGAGGCTCTTGCCACGACGTTTCGTGTACCGAGTGCTTGGAGGCGCACAACGGCTACACCCCGAGGAGGCACCGCGCAATCTCGCTCTTCGCCATGCGGAACGATGAGCAATCGCGCTCTCTTTTGTCGCAATGTCGACTACCTTCGTCTACCTCTTAATGGTCTCGCTACGGTAGCACACGCCTTGATCCGCGCAAAGCCTCGGCTCTCTGTCATGCTTCCACGCCCCCCGGCGGCTATGGCTAAACGGGCTCCTCGAGACCGAGCGCTTAAACTAGCTCTCCTGTCATGCCTTCACGCCCCCCGGCGGCTATGGCTAAACAAGCGATCACGAGGCCGGGCGCTAAGCGCATCGAGGCTAACTACTCGACGCCTTACGACCGAAACAAGAGCATGACACATGACATTTACATCTATATTCATATTTGTATCCGTCATTTGTAGATTAAATTTCTACAAAAATGCTACATAATGTACGCATCTCTACTTTCAGGTCAAGCTTCGGCAACGACTTCCAGTACGCTCCGCGTACCTCCACCGGCGCGGCTAGTTCCCAACTCGGGGGCTACGCACCAAATTACTACTCGATAACAACTCGAGTAGTCTCCGCTAGCTCTCTAACTCGGGGGCTCGGCACCAACAACTACTCGACGTGGCTCCTACGGCTCACCTGGCGACGAGCTCGGGGGCTGAACGCTGCAAGAGTACTCGGATGATGGCTTTCGCGAACACTGAAGACCCTTGGATTGATTACCTAATCATTTCAAGGCTCGGGGCCGCTATGCTACACCCATCATTCAAATTTTTCAAGACGGAAGATTTGGAATCAAGATTGACCCTCAGCTAGAGTCTGCAACTCAACCTAAGGCTCGAGGGCTACTCCATATGGAGTGCGATTTTGCAACCGCACTTCCATATAATCTCGACGTCAAGACTGATGAGCTGGACCACCTTCCAGCCTCGCGGCAGTTCAAGTACTATTGAAGGCTTCTACAAGCAGTACTCGAGGACGCTCAAGAACTACTCGAAGAGGCTTCAAGACTACTCGAACTACTACTCTCGACTACAATGTGCTCGGGGTCTTGTCGGGCATACTCCCGGTACTCATGCAAGGAAGGAGGAAGAGTAGAAGACGGACTCCTACTAGAATTCCCCTGTACTCCTACTAGGACTCGCTCTGTGTAATCCTACTAGGACTCCCCGCCTTGTAACCGACTAGGAACCCGCCCCTGGACTATATAAAGGAGGGCCGGGTACCTAGGAGGACATCCACAATCCCTCTGGGGATCAACATCCAAGCGCAGGGCACAATACTCCAAACGGGACGTAGGGTAGCTACTCCGCTACCCGAACACCGTATAAATCTCGTGTCTTGTGTCCTCGCGCGTACCTTCGGGTTCCGGATCATGGCGATCCCCACCTTCTACCTTCTTTGCGGGTACCTCCCATGGAGGTCGAGAGGTTTAAACACCGACAATAGGATACTCGCCCTTCTTCCTGGTGTACAGGTCGGAGGCGATCCTCCCAACCGACGTAGCCTTTGGTGCCCCGCGCATCCAACACTACGATAAAGGAACGGCTGAGGAGACATGTAAGGTCGATCTGGATAGCATCGAGGAACACCGCGTGGCTGCGCTAATGCGGCACACGCGGTACAAGCAGCAGCTTCACCGCTACCACGACCGCAACGTGCGGGAGCGATCCTTCAACGTGGGAGACCTGGTCATACGTCGCATTCAAACCACTAAGGGAATGCACAAGCTCCCTGCCCCTTGTGAAGGTCCCTTCATCGTGATGGAAGTTGTCAACCCATCGACCTATCACCTCCAGTGGACCGACGGCCAAGGCGTTCCTAACGTCTGGAATATCGAGCACTTACACCACTTCTATCCTTAGAAGATTTATATCAGAATAAAGCTAAGTACTCTCGCGTCTTGTAATTTCAATACAATAAAGAAAGAGATCTCCTATTCGGCAACCCCTCTGTCGACCTGTTTTTTCGGTCTCCCCTTTTACTTTTAGCCCTTTTCCCTTCCCCCTCGAAGCGCTCGGTGGCTTGGTCTAGGTCGGGTCCCGAAGCGCTCGGGGGCTTGGCGTTGCCTACCTAAGGGTCCCGCGACCCGAAGGGATTTTGTACATGCCTTACTCTTTCAAGTCTTATAAACGTTCCTAAGTCACTGGTTCACAAGACCTGGGGTCCACGACCCCCCTCTGCGTGCCGGCCGTGCCTAGTCCCCACGCTGGGCTGTACGGTCGGTAAGCCGTTCCTCCACTGAGTTGGGTGAGCGGAGGGTTTCTCTTACGACCTGGTTACTTTCGACGTATGTAATGAGAGTGCTTCGCTAATCAAACAATGCATGCATCTTACCACGAGCAAAAGGTTTTATATTGCAAGTTTATTTACAACCCTGCGCCCTAACCTACGTCTAAAGTTCATTTCAGCACCACTTCAGTCAGTGCCGAAGTCGAACTTCTTGATGACCTCCTCCGTGGCTGCCACGATGTCCTCGCGCCTGATGAGGCCAGACAGGTCGACGTCCTCCAAGACCTTTTGCAGGTCGAACGGCGGGTCGTGGTACTTGACAGTCGATATCACTGCAGCCGCCGCAAGGTTGGCGGTGTCCAGGAGCAGGCCCTTGATGCGACCTTCAGCCTCGTCAAGCCGGTCGATCAGCAGCTTGGGTTCAGCCCCCTCCTCCTGTGGGACGTAGCGGTCCATGACATATTGGGCGGCATCTTTGAGCTCGCCCAACTCCTTCTCGAGACCCACATCACAAGCAAGCAACTTCAGAAGCCCATTCAATCACGGCACATCGACCAACGTTGCAATAACGAACAAGACACTGAACTTGGTGGGTCTCCGTGGACCTCTCCTTGATGACTGTCGGCTGGTTCTTGGTTGCAGCCAGCTCCCTTTTGAGGGTCTCCTCGGTCCCTCGAGCGCCTGCAGAGATTCAAGGTTGAAAACTCAGCACCAAGACCTAGCAAAGCATGCGGAGTCAGCCCGAGTCAACATCGAAGACTTACCCTCTATCACGGTGTGGAGGTCAGCAGCCGTGTCCTTGGCTTTCTGCTCGGCATCCTCCAGCTTCTTCTTCAGCTCGGCCGCCTCCTTATGCGCCTGGCGCGCCATGACCTCCTTGACACGCTGGATCTCTTGCGCGGCCGCAATCTTGGCCTGCAACTTTGCCTCGTGGGCTGCAGCGGCTTCCATGTGCGCGTTCACCGCTTCCCGCAGCAGGCCCGTCCGAGCTTGCGCCCGCTCAGCAAGAGATTGCACGACAAACAAAAAAAGACCATCATACCTAATGGCGCTCAAGTACCCGAAGCAAGAAATTTCAGAAGGTCGACAAGGACCCTTACCGACAGCACGCGCCCTATCGCGTGCGATGCCTCCTTGAACTCGTCTAGGTCGCGGCGATCAGCAACGACCTCCTCCTCCCATGGGGTGCCGACGTAAAGGCACCGATCTTGGTTGTCCTCCGACTGTGCGCCCTCCTCCACAGCCGCCTGCGAGCCCGGCGCTGGCTGCGGGCCAGAGGTGTAGAGATCAATGCCCTCACCTTCAGTGGGGGGAGGCGCACTGGTCCCGGCCTTTTCCGCCTCGGACGCCGCCGCCGTCCCAGCTCCGACGGCTGCGCTCGTCACATCGGCCGCTGAGGCTGCCGGCGACTCCACCACCGGCATCCCCAACATATTACTCCTAAATTCCTCCTGGCCTGAGGCGTTCTTGCCACTCTCCGACGTCGTCGGAGGCACTCTGCACATGTGAAAAGATCTGGGTCCACAATAAACTCGAGAGCCGGGACGCGAAGCAAAGCTGTAAGCGGGTCTGTCGAACTTACTTGGTCGCTGACCTGAGGCCGGGCTTGCAAGGCTTAGGCGGTACCTTCTTCATCCTCTTGTTCGACCCAAGGTCGCAAGCCGGGTCGGTGCTCGATGTAGATCGCCCCTGTGCCTTTGACGTGTGGCGGAGCGTCTCCACCGCCCGCTTTCCCGACGACGGAGCTCTTGTTGCCTTTGGTGACTGCGTGTCGCCCTCTTCATCATCAACATCGATGGTCTCGACGTCGGAACTAATTGTGGTGGTGTCCGCCGACACCGCGGACCTGGTCCGCTTCCCCCTCCTCTTCTTCGCCTCCGCGACCTGGGTCGCGCGGCTTGGGAGGTGGGTATCTTCCCCACGGTCTGTCATGTGCGTCGCGGCGCGGTGATCTTGGATGGCGCCCTACGAGACGAGGCGGGAGCCTCGTTGTCACTCCCCACCATCGAGTCAGAGACGTACTCGTTGATGGGAGAGCCGGTGCCGCCTGCACATCCGCCACGTCGCGGACCTTGTAGCTGCGCTGGTCCTCATTGCGCAGTGGTGTCGGGCACCAGTAGATGCCCTCGCGGTGCTGCACACAAGATGTAGACATTCAATCAGAACCAACACCCAAGACGTGCACTCGCATAGACCTTAAAACTCCAAGGTCGAAGACTCACCGGGTCGGCGGGGCTGTACACCCCCAGTGCCTTGGGGCACTCCTTGTTGCTGATCTGCCCGCCGAAGATGTTCTTCGCGCGTGCCATCATCTCCGCCGTGGAGACCTTGCGTTGTGCGACCCACGTGGGTCGGTCTATCCCCAGTACTCGAAGGCCAGATGGGCCCGGTCCTGGAGAGGCTGGATGAGGCAGCGGGAGAAGCTGATGGCCACCGCGGCACCGGTCAGCCCCTCCTCCTTGAGCTGCTCCAGGTCGTCCAGCACGGGCTTGAGCTCCTCGGTGTCCCGCGTCGCTAGCTGGTTGGTCCATTCCGGGCCCGGGACCAGGACTTGCCCCATCCTCTCCCTCAGCGCTGGCGCGGGGTTGTCGAGGTAGAACCACCCCTGCTTCCAACCGATAGTGTTGTCAGGGTGCATCAGGTCGATGTACTCCAACTTCATGTTCTGATGTAACATGAAGCCGACGCTACCGACGACGACGCCTTTGCCCGTCTTCTTCAGCTCGAAGAAGTGGCGCCACAGGTGGAAATGGGGCGCGATGCTGAGGTAGGCCTCGCAGAGGTGGACGAAGGTGGAGATGATCATGATCAAGTTGGGCGCCAGGTGCACCAGCTCGATGCGGTAGAAGTGGAGAAGCCCATGCAGGAAGTCACCCGCCGGGACGCCGAACCGCTCTCGATGTGCGCGAGGAAGACGACGGCCTCATCGGTCCCCTACGTCGGGAACTCCTCTCCCGCCACCGGCCTCCAACCGACCTACGCCTTGGGCCTCAACAGCCCGCGGTCCACCAGCGACTGAATCTGCTCTTCAGTCACCGTGGACGTCTCCCAGACGGTGCTTGGATCTGGGATGTCCGCCTTATCCATCTTGCTCTCTTTGAAGCCAGTGCACTTAGATCTAAAGGTCACCAGCAACTTGGTTCGCATGCGCAAGTGCGCGACAGACCTAAGCTCGGCGGCGTTGCTGTGGTCTCTGTGCACTGCGCGGCGGTGGAAACCCTAGCTCTGAGTGGAAATGGAAGCAAGTGGAGGCCCCTGGGCCGCGAGTCGGCCTTATATAATCAGGATCCGGCGTCGCAACGGGCGGCTGGGCCTCGAGGTCTATCCAGCGTGGTTCATGGCGACCCAACAGTCTGGAGCCCTCAACGGATCTATTGCCCAACGGTTTCTTCGGGCCTAACGACTACTTGGCAGTAACGGCTAGTTCCGTGCGGGAATCTGCTTCCCCCGGCCTCCGTGCGACATTTCGGCAGACGTGGACTCATTATGCCCTACTTTAAGCTCCCCAACATCAGAAATCCCAACTTCGCATTCAAGGTCGCCAGTGACCTACAGACGACCTGTTCCAGGTCGCATAGACTCCAGCGGTCTTGAGGTCATCTCGACCTCCTCTCAATAGGGTTTACCTCACACCCCTTAGACCCAGTTGCCTACATGCCTTCTAGGTCTCCGCGACCTACAACGGCCCCCATATCCGACCCTATGCTTAATGGCTCTACTGCCCGTCGACGACCTCCGTGGTCCTATTTACAGCACCTCGCTGCGGCCTTGACGCCTGTCAGGTCGATATCGACCTTTACACCTCAGGGTTGATGCCCCTGTGTTGCGCCACTACACAAGCGACCGTGTCGATTCAGGTCGGCACGGACCCCACGTCAGATGTTATGGCGTATCACCATGGCACCACTGAGACCTTGGCCATGCCATTGTTGTCTCAGGTGCCCCAATCACGGTAATCGACACACAATTAGTTGCTATTTAGCACTTGTGTATAAAAGCTTCGAAAGCTACAAAAGACCTTGGCCCAAGGCCAAGTGACAAGATACAAACATGTTAAAGGTCCTGATCTAGCTTACATGGTGCAACCAGCGCAACCTAGACTGATGAAGCGCGTCGCAAGCTTTCTTCTAGCTTCAGGACCCACCTGGAGATCTCCACCACCGATGGAATCGAGGCTACCACACAACCGCCTCTATCCTAGCCCCTGAAGGTTTCCTGTGGAGTCCCATCTTTTGCTAGGGTGCTCTCACAATATCCCAAATGGAACCGGCTCCGCCTTCGACCTCTCCCGGTGCAGCACAGCAACCTCCAACACCATATTAGGCCTCTGCTCACAAGGCCTGTCAAGGCATGTACTGTCCCATGTTGCACCTGGATTCTTCGCTGGGCGCGGGCGCAAAGCCAGGGTGTAACTACATTATCAAGCAATGTTGCCATGGTGTTCTCAATGGGTTTGGCTAGCCAAGGGTCCAGGGCACCTATTTATAGCAGCGGAGCTCAGCACCAGTCACCATCCAACACATTAATGACGTGTCAGCCTTATCAGGACACTGTTTGCACGTGGAGCGCGAGGTCTTTGTCCGCTACTGGAGGCACTGGCACGTCTGCAGCAGGCCTGACAACACCTTTTCAGACCTTGTCCTTTAGCGGTGGCGGTGGCATCTCTATGCAGGGACAGGCTCTGTACCAGCATAGTGCGCCCGTGGGTCGCTAGGCGACAACAAGCTTGGTTCCCTGGTGTTCCCGCATGAAGATTCTTGTTGCTTTGTCCGTTTCCCAAGAGAAGAGCATCTGTTTCCTAAACAAAAGGCTGTAGGTCGCGGATTTTTTCTTCGAGCATCAACTCGACCTTCTAGGTCACCTTACTGCTCGGGGGCTACTCTACGAGTGCGTCTTTGTGACACCCTCTTGTTCTTCACGGCGCCTCGACCTACTGGAAGCATGCTTCCATCACGTCTCCACTCGACCTTCCTTTGGTCAGCATTTCGATCTTCCTTGAAGGTGCATTGGCTTCACCTGATTCCGGTCAGGTCGGCGGTTCTTCAGGCAGCGACAGCGCCTTGTCTTCACTTCAAGCCCTTGGACCTACTTTCCAGATACTTGACGTTCGCCTTCGTACGTGCTGAGGAGGATTTTTCTTTTTTGATCCTCGTGCACCCTATGTGGCTCCATCGACACCACGTCTTCGCTCCGCTTCGACGTGACTTCGTCTCCACCACTTCGCCTACACGTCGATCGGGGGCTTGTGAGACATGGGTACCCATGGGTCCCCACCGACCAAGGTCCCAGAGGTCCCTGTCAAGTGGACCCGACTTGCCAAAAGCCCTGCCGACCTACAAGTGGGCCCGGAGACCTTATCCACAATCCCGGCGACCTTGGAAGGCCTTGGACGACCTGATCCTGATCGCGGGAGACCTGCCGGGCTTATGGAGCAAGATTCTCCTTGGATCACGGTGGCGGCGCCGCCAGTAGGTCCGAGTATCACGTGATCCTTTCTGTAATCTAGGAATGAGACCTTCCTAAATCTGTAATCGACCCCGATAAGGGTCCACCTAGAGCTCCATTCGAGGGGACTTTCCCTTCCACCCATAAGTCCACCACACTGGACGTAGGGTTTTACTCTCCGGAGGTCTGAACCAGTCTAAACCCTTGTGTCCTCGCCATTCTCGCCGCATTCCGAGTTCCTCTTGCGAACTACCACATACGCTCTTAGGTCCCGATCCCCCATTAGTCAACCTACAACCGCTTGGGTAACCCCCTTGCGGATCTGTCTAGGTCTCACCCCTGACAATTAGCAATTTTTTGACGTGATTTGACTTCCAAAAAAAGAAGCCATGATTTGGCTTAGCAATTATTTCCCGCGTTGCGCGATTTGACTTTCAGAAAAAAACAAGACATGATTTAGATTTGGCTTAGCAATTCTTTGACGCGATTTGACTTTCAAGAAAAAGAAGTCATGATTTGGCTTAGCAATTATTTCCCGCATTGCGCGATTTGACTTTCTAAAAAACAAGCCCTAGTAAAACGCATGTGTGGCACCCACATTTCTAAAAAACACAATAAATAAAATAGATGTATGCCAATAAATCAATGAGTATTGAAAAAATGCCCATGCAACATAGACATTCCATTGCATTGTTAAAATAGAGAATTATTCGACGCAACCAAATATAATGCAATATAACACATTTAATGCTTTGTAGCCAGCTCACGTCACATGCACAATATTTCTATGCTTCCAAAATGTCTCCATACATGATGTTCTTAGTTTTCTTCCAGATTGGATCAGCCAGAATGATAGGTTTGGCCAAAACCCACGTCATACTCAATAAGAGGTCCATGTTCAGGTTTGACGGATCCTGTTGGTGAATATAAGACCAACATAGTTTGCATTGAAGATATATATTTACCAATGTTTAAAAACTCACTGTTCGTATGAGTTGGTACGCCTATAGCTAGAAGTGTCGCTCCTCCGACGGCCTTTTAACGTGCGTAATTTTCTCTTCTCCTCGTGTCTATCATATCCTTCGTTGCAGCATACTTTTCCCGCTTCCTTTGGTTTTCGCGAGTTTTAGAATCTGTCAATAGGGGAAAAACAACATTACTCACTACAGACATGAAAGAAACATGCACCTCTACGAATTTGAGATGGCAAGAAGGAAGAAGCGACCGGTCCCAATCCCAACCTCATGAAGATTTCCGACTCGCATGGGATGACTTTGTTCAACATTACTCACATCCCCGAGTAATATGCGACATTGTTGTTCAGGACCAATAGTTGCATAGTAAAATATATAATCTGGATCAACGAAGACGCGATACGAACAAACATACCAAACACATCCATGAATAAACAAACCTGGAGAAGACGCGAGTTTTAGGATCACCACATTGTTTCCTTTTGCGTACTTGTGCAGCAACTCGACGTTCGGCTGTAGTTGTGGACGCTATAGGTCTGATGTAGTTGGTACATATTTCAAAGCAAGCTTAAGCCATTTGAGGTACTCAATGTGTCTGGCCTTTTAATCGACGGGGGCTGGTGCTGTCAAGACGGTCATGCGGATGGACCTGTTGCCCTCGCTAGCAGCAATGGCCCAGCCGACCAGCAACGACGACAACCAGGGAGATGAGGCGAGGCCACTAAGGACCCTGGAGACGTCGTCATTGTCCACGGTGTGATACAAGCTGTAGAGAAGCAATGCGTGGCTCAAGCTTTATTGGCTGGATTTCACATGCGGAGGAAATTAAAAAACAATGTAATGTCATCAACCTTCCTTTCTAAACCACCGTGATTAACGTGCATGCTAAACATATAGCAAACACAACATCAGCGAGTGCGGTTTTTGGAAAGGGATATCAGGACGACAACGCTTAGCCATCAGGTTGTTTTGGAAATAATTTATGGGTAACCCATGTGGGATTTGGAAACAAACGCCATTTGTAAATTACTACCTTCCATCTAACACTATTTTTAATTACTCTTTCCTTCCATCATTTACAATTCCATCTATGCATCAATGCGTGTATACAGTTGACCAAAAATTGCTTCTTTCCATCTACCACTATTTCCTAATTAATATTACATTCCATGCTTCCATGCCCTTTCCAATTTAATTGCATGTGTGAGTACATCCCCTAGTATAGGGGGTAGTCACGTAAGAAAAAACACGTGAAACGTCAAATGTATTTTCTATCATGATTTGGCTTAGCAATTATTTTCGGCATTGCGTAATTTGACTTTCCAAACCAAGACGCAATTTGACTTCAAAAAAGCAAGTCATGATTTGCCTTAGCAATTATTTCCGGCATTGCTTGATTTGACTTTCCAGAAAACAAGCTACGATTTAGATTTGGCTTAGCAATTCTTTCCCGCATTGCCGATTTGCCTTTCCATCGAATGCAAGTCACAACTATGGAAAAGAACGAAAGGGAGGGGGAGACACATTAAAAGAACTCATTCTTTATAGTGTAGATTATTATTATTATATAAAATTGTTTCAACATTTTTTTAACGAAGTAATGCCCCAATATTTTTTTGTTTTGACAAAAACCTCATGACTTCTGAGAATCTGGGCTAGGCCGGACCGTTCCGGGCCTAAATTTACCTGGGACACAGCCCACATAACAATATACATCAATTTGGGCTGTGGGCAGTCTTCATTTCAGGCAGACAAAGCAGCAGCAGTCACGTCGTCGCCTCGTGGGCCATCTCTCAGCCTGACCATTAACTTGGAAAAGAATGATTTGAAATAAAATAAAATAAAATAAAATTTGATTTCCAAATTAGCAAACCAAATCTCTGGATTCAGAAATTGGTTTGGTGATAAACCATTATAATGTAATCATTTCCCCCCTCCAAGCGCGTCCCCAACATGGAGGTGCTTTTACTCTTGAAGAAAGTTGAAATAACTCATAATTTGGAAGAAAGGAGTATTTGTTTGTCTATGTAGGATTCAAAATGTAAAGCTTTACTAACAATGTGGCATGTGATAGCCTAGTGTAGATCTTTATTACTTCCGTGGAGGTCCAACACTAACATATATGCTAAGTTGATGACCAATAAGACTCGTCGAAGAGGTATGGACCTTTGACAAAACCACCTACAAGTCTAGCAATAGTTATATGCAAATTTATAAATTTGTGCTCTTTTTGTTAGGAAGCATAGTAAATGTTTTTTACATAACTTATTTAGAATTAATAAATAATATAAACAAACATGCTTATGTACAATTGTTGAATACATGAGTAGAAGCACGGAATAAAACATAAGACATTAGGGGCGCAAATGGACACTACTAGGAGGGAGCAAGTATTGGAACAACTCCCTAGGGGTTGTAGCTTTTAGCAACATCAATGATGTAATTCTAAAATTTTGGCTTAGTTTAACTAATGAAAAAAGTTATGTACATAACACACTGGTCATCATCAACTCTTATTAACAAAATGATGAATTATTTACTAGAAGAAAAATCACATGGCTATATAATTTATTATATTATCATTGTAACATATGGATTGTACATGCATAAATTGCAATTATATTCTACTAAATTGTGCATTTTATTAGTAAGTAGAAATTTGCAAATGTAAATGATGTTGAAGGGTATATTGCCTCCCAGTGGTTTTTGGTAAATCGACGACAATACTTAAGTGTCTAATGAATTTTCAAGTGTATGAGTAGGTATTAAAATATCAAGATGATATATTTAGAGATGAATGATGGAGTGACATGTTTGAAGAATACATTTTATTTTACTTTTGTTGACGGTGAAAATCCGTCAACCTAGCCATGAGTTTACCTGCGGTGTTGGCATTAGTTTTATATCTTATCCATTGGTACTAACCCCCGTGGTATAACAAGTTCACGTGTGCATGTCGTTTCGGGAGTTTAATGTTTATGCGGGGATTTAGTGTTGAATGCAAGACTTTCGGGATAAGTTCATCAAGCACCTTATGACAAGACCTTGAAGCCCCGAACAAGTCATGCAATGAAGCAAAATTAACTCCAAGAAGCCGGGGACTTGATCCGAGAAGACGACGGACTCCGGGGACCCGACCGGAAAAGTGCTTCGAATCTTGCAAGACAAGGAGTTGAGTCCAATTCGGAGAGAAACCGACGACATGGACCTACATGCGTAAGGGGGAAACATCCGGAGAAGCAAGGGAACCGACCTCGGGCAAAGGAGCCCACGGGCCGGGCCTAAATGGGCCCGGGCCGGCCGGGCCGGTCCCGGTCGGCCCGAGCCCATTTAGGGCCCAAACCCGTCCTCCTTTGCCCTAGCCGCCAATCGGGCTATTTATAGTCCCCCGACCGAGAGCCACGCGAGAGAAGATTTCGTCTTCGGCCGCCGAGAAGCGAGAGAAGAGAGGGACACCATCTAGGAGAGGAGAGGGTCGAGCTAGTTGACTAGGGTTTCCCTAGCCGACGTGGGAACCTTGCACGGAAGACCACGTCGGAGTTCCCGAGCTAGAAGCAAGATCAAGGAAGGATCCCGGTGGTGATCTTGTGTATGTATCATTGTTATAGTTGAATTATCAAGTTGAATCTTTTCCCGGCGATCAAGTGTTTCCTCGAAGATTTCGTTTTTCGATCGGCTTTGCTTATTCCAATTCTATTCTCGAGATAGATTACATAGGGTGTTCTTGTAGCCGCGGTGGCTAGAGGTACACGCCGGATCTTCCGAAAGAATCTCGACTTGTCTTTTGACTCGCCCTAAGCTCCCCGCATGAATAGGGATACGTTGTGACGAACGGGGGTCTCGAAAGGCGGATGTTTTCGGATTTGGACGGGAAACCACGATTTAAAGAGGCTTTTATTAAGATTCGATTTGCTACTTCTTCTTTTGCTTGAAACTTCAACAAAAGGCTTACCCCGATCCCTCTAGATTGGTTTATCTACCCAATCTTACTTTGTTTTCTCCGGTTTTTAGTAGATTAGATCTATTTTGTGTCTTCTACTTAGATGCATTAGGTTCTTTATTGAAGATTGCGGTTATTTGGCTTTAATAGATTAAGTCTTGCGTCACACATTTGTTCCACGGATTCGATACCTTGGGTTCACCACTCGAGGGAAGAAGGGTCCCTTGACTACGACGGGAGACTTGTACGCTTGCGAGTCGCGAACGAACTTTGATACAATTATTAACCGTCAACAAGCCCCTTTTTTCGGCGCCGTTGCCGGGGAACAAGTGATCAAGATTTGATTTTTTATCGCTTTTTTTTGTAATTTTCAGTACTGATTTTGTTTTATTTTTGCATCTATTAAAATTTGATCATCCTCGAAATACATCTAATCTAGTTTGTCTAACTCTAGTCTTTATAGATTTGTTTTGTTTTCTAGTTTTTTTGCATACTTTGTTTATTGCTAACCCTAATAGGAGATGGACGGCTACCTCTCCAACAAACCCAATAATTTTGTGGATGATCCAGAAAAACTTTACAGGCTAAGGAGACGCGAAGCACATCAAGCTAAAAAGCTGGATTTTGTAGATTCGGAGTCGGAAGACAAAGGATCGCGGGAATCTCCGAAGAATTCACCACCTCAAAGTCCGCGGGAGAACCGACGTCCACCAATGGGTGACCAACCACCGGAAGAACGCAAGATTGGGGAGCTATGCACCCCAGACATCATCGACCTACCAATCTTGAACCTCGAGGAGATCGGAAGACCGTTCGAGATCAAGACCTCAACAATCCGCATGGTGCAACATTCACCCTTCACCGGCAAAGAGGATCCGAACCTTCACCTCCAAGCATTCATTCAACTATGTCAGACTTTCAACATGGATGGGGTGACTCAAGATCGGATGAGGGCAAGGCTTTTTCCGTTTTCACTACTCGGGAAGGCTTTGCAATGGTTCCACTCTCAACCGGCGGAGACGGTGCAAAATTGGAACACGTTGATGAAGGCTTTCATGAAGGAATACCACTCACGGGTAAAACTCAAAGCTTGCGTAATAAGATTGCCACCTTTGTTCAATATCCTACGAAACTATCTCGGAGGCATTCGAGCGCTTCAACGAGTACACCGGGGCGGTTCCACATCACAAGTTCCCGAAAGAAGACCTCGTGCAAAAGTTCTATCAAGGACTCACCATGGCGTCAAGGACGATCATCGATGCATCGGCGGGAGGATCTATCATCGAGCTTACACCGACGGAAGCTTTCACGCTATTCAAGAAGGTCGCGGATAATGACACGTGGGCGTCATCCGGCGCCTACATCCGGCTCAACCCATGGGGAACGTCAAAGGAGTCTTGCAAGTGGAGAAGGAAGACATACTTGAAGGCAAGATCGACTCGCTCATGAGGAGGTTGGAGAAGATGGAGATAGAAAAGAAAGAGGCTCAAGACTTGAAGGCCGCCGAAGCAAGGTCCACATGCGAAGAATGTGGAGAGTATGGCCATGTCCGCAAAGATTGTCCGGAGGAAGCCAAAGTGCTCGACTACATGAGGAAGGGAGAATTGCCGAACTCGCTACGGGCAAGGTAGGCCTCAATTTAATGCAAGCTCATCTATTCCTAACGCGGTTCCGCTTCGTATACAATTGAAGGAGTTCATGGATGAGCAAGCTAAGATCAACAAGGACACCGTCACCAAGTTCAAGACCATAGACAAGGTGTTGGAGAACATCGATAGCAAAGTGACGGAGGTCGGAAGTTCTAATCATCAAGTGCTCAACATGATGAAGATGCTCGAGACGCAAGTTGGACAACTTGCGGGGCGCCTCACTAATGATGAAGGGAAGCTTCCGGGACAACCCAAATGTCCCGAATCGGCGAAGGCCATTCAAACGCGTTCGGGGAAGGAGACCGAAGATCCGGAACGTTCCGCGGGAGCAAGGAAGCTTAAACCGTCCACCGAGGTGGAAGGAGCTGCTAAAGAGAAGGTTACGGGGATCGTCACCGAGGAACCCGAATTCGAGATGCCGGAGGATGACAAGAGGATACCGCAACTCAAGCCACGCTACTTCCGAGGTAAACTTGACAACCACTTTGAGAAGTTTGTGGAAGTTGTGCGTAGACTTAGCATCAACATGCCATTACTAGATGCCCTACAAGTACCTACATATTCTCGTTACTTTAAAGACATACTTGCAAATAAATATGAGATAGCAACACTCGGGGTAGATCATGTCAAGATGTCCGAGGAGTGTAGTGCGGCTATTGCTTATGGGCTAGAGAAGCAAAAAGACCCCGGGTGCCCTACAATTCCATGTTCAGTTGGTTCTTTCAACTTCGAGAAGGCGTTATGCGACCTTGGAGCTAGTGTGAGTGTCATGCCGAGGGATGTGTTCGAGAAGTTACGCCTACCAATGGAGCCTACGGGAATATGTTTGGAGTTGGGTGACAACTCCATTCGCTATCCCTTGGGCATTGCTGAAGATGTACCCGTGAAGATTGGACACCACTTCATCCCCGTCGACTTCGTTGTGCTCGAGATGGGAGAGAGGGAGAAGCCGCCGCTCATCCTAGGGAGGCCGTTCCTCAAGACCGTGGGAGCTACTATTGATGTTGGCAAGGGGGAGATCATGTTCGATATCAACGGAGAAAGGAGTTCCTTCAAGTTCCGTCCAAGGATTGAGGCATGCAACATGATTGGAGTGAAGGTAGAACCAAAACAAACGGAGGGGCTGAAAAAGAAGAAGGAGCCGAAAAAAGTGAACGTAACGAAAATTAAAGAAGGTGTTGCATCCGTCAAGACAAAGGAAGAGAAGCCGCCGTGAAGACCAAAAAAATGACTAAGCCGGCCAAGCCAAAAGACAAGCCCGCGCCCAAGATGGTGCGGAAGTGGGTACCCAAGATTGCAACGCCCGCAAAGAGCGTTGATCCGGAGTAATCAAGTGAAGAAGTCTAGCTATAGACTATAAACGAAGCGCTAGGCGGGAGGCAACCCGTTTCGTCAAGTCGAGTCAAGAATAAGCTACGGGAGGACAACCCGATTCCAGGTTTTTCGAGTATTTTTAATAATTTAGTTTTTGAGTTTTACTACGCAAAGACATTAGACTTAGAAGTGGTTGAACAATATTAGAGACATAATTCTTGATTGAATGATTGCTTTATCATAAACCCTTTGCATGAACCCTCCTATGTGCTTGCTTGATTCTTTTCTTTTCGAGAAACCCCTCAACCAAATAATTTCAGAACCTTAACTCAACCTTTCACCATCATTATGGTGCTGAGGTTGACTTATTTTTCGTGCTAAAACCACACGAGTAGAGCCACGATTTATGTTTAAGTGTTAATAAAATTCAGCACGTGGTAGGACTCGCGTGAACCTAGAAATCAAAGCTTTTGGTTGGTTTTAAAAATTTTTATCCTTGGTTTCTCTAGGATTAGAATTTTTCTAAGCCTATTCTAATTTTGTTTTATTCAAAATCTTTCTTATTTAGCCAAAATTAGAACCTAAACCTATGCCCCCATGATCAAGCGGGAAAATGTTCGCTCTCAACCGATGAAAGCAAACTACACCGGTAAGACCAAAATCGACGTAGTCGAAAAATATTTTCGACTCACATTTGTTTTTAATGGTTCAAAAACTTCTCTAAAATTATGCTTGAGCTCTTGCATGGCTCTGAAAAATATTTTAAATTTCGAATTAGAGGAGTGCTTAACCTTAAACACACCTAAATGGAGGCAACTAGTTTGAATTAATCATGCATGCACCATTGGATCCCCTTTTATCAACTTTCACCAATTCCACATGCAAAGGACAAGCATGGTGGGCAGCAAGCATCAACTTTGCAGGATTTTCATGGTGGCATGTGAAGCAAGTGGAGCTAGGGAGCATGGACATGACCCAAAGCATGGAGCATCAAGTGGGAGGACCAATGATTCAAGAAAAGGAGTGGACGAGAGCGTTTGGGCGGTGCAACTCGTGGAGCACGCGGGCGGGGAAAGTTGCGAGAGGCGAAATGATCGTGCCGGGAGAAAGACGCGCCGAGGAGGAGCCGGAGGACCCCGGGCCGGCCGGCCCAGCCGGCCGGCCCGCCCTATAAAAGCAGCCCCCGGCGCCCGTTTTACGCTGGGCAAGCTTCCCTCTCCTTCCCTTGTTTGTGTGTTCAAGTTTGTGTGCTCGGAACCTCCGTAGTCTTAGCCAACCATCCCAAGCTTGATAGCTCAAGAAAAAATCCACATCCTTAATCCACTCAAAGTCCACATCCGAAGCAAAGAGTTTAAGTGCCTAGTTTACCGGTTGCAACCCGGAATTTTAGTTGAAGAAAGAGTGCAGCAACCATGTGGAAGAAGACCACAAGTCTCTTCTCTAAGAAGAAGAGTTCGTCGTCGTCCAAGCCGTCATCAACCACGTCTTCGAGGAGGCACTCGGTTTCCGAGTCTCCCGGAGCATGGAGACGGACACGGCACCACCGAGGAGGAACGACGCTCTCCTCCTTGGTGGTATGAGGGCTGCGAGAAGCACTTCCATGAGGTTCACCGAACCTCGTGGGCACACGGAGGAGCAGCCCGCGCCACCACGACGATCGACTCGCTCAACCGCACCACCTCCTTACACCCCGACACAATCTTCGTACGGCTTCATCATCTTGTCGGCGGAGGAGGAGGATAGGCTCGCCAATCTTGAGAAGAGGCTTGTGCCAAACGTCGAGTTCGACGACCAAGCACTCTACACCTTGGGTTTTTGCACCGACATATACTACATGTTGGGGCACCTCGGATGGGTTCGGTTCTCCAACGGAATATCGGTGGACACCCATTTGGGTTACGCCTTGGAAATTTTGATGACTATTGCACCCATCGTTGACGATGATGGGGTGCAAAGCTTGTCATTCCGTTTGGAGGGAATCGAGCAAGTGGTTCCCTACGAGCACGTAAGGGAGCCGCTTGGATTCCACAAGGGAGCTCCGGAGAAAGTTGACGTGCCTCCCGCATGTTGGCGGAATTTTGGGGCATGATCTCCGGAGAAGCCCATCAACAACGCAATTGCATCCGCAACCCCATTATCCGGATATTTCACTCTTGGATGTGCAAGAGGGTATTGGGGAGGATGAGGGAAACAAAGGTGACCGACACGGAGTTGAATTGGCTATACTCGGCTTTAATTGCCGAGGGCGGCCAATTGACCCCTCTTACCTCATGATCAACCGTTGGTGTTGTGAAGCAACATCGGGGGCTGGTAATATTGGTTCGGGGTGTTACCTCTCCATGTTGGCCTTTTCCTTGCGGCCGGGGATCGCAAGAAACCCCGCTCACCTTTTGCGTGGTACCTCTCTCGGTTTTGAGTACTTGCGGCAAGGCAAGTACATTAGTGGAGATGAGAGAGGAGGTTATCGGTTGGCCATAGTGAACCTCCCCCTTCCGAATGAGAGGCTCGGGCTTTTCACCGAAGGAAGGGAAGATTGGTTGGAAGAGGGACTACCGGTCCCCGCAAGGAAGAACAAAAGAGGAAGAATCGTAGAGGAGGGAACATCCTCCGCACAAGCAAGTGGAGCACAACCCAATGTGCAACCATTTGGCGGGGTCCCTCCTCCGCCAAGTTATTACGGAGGGTCTCAACAACAAGCATGGGGGGGTGGTGCACCGGTACCCCCACAAAATTATGTTGTGCCCAACGCTAACTTCGCGGAGTCCTACGCTCATCATCCCCAACCACAACAAAGCATGGCCATTATTGGAGGGTATGCTTGCAAGAAATGCTCAAAACATCGCAGCCATCCAATCTAACGCAGCTCAACTCGGTGAAGGCAACGCAAATATTGCCTTTGAACTTGGACGCCTTCACCTTGTGGAGCCAAATCAATTCGACGGAGGAAGCGTCCAACCATATTATGAGCAAGGGTATTATTATCAAGACTATCAACATCAACCACCGACGGAGGACTAGAAGATTTAGGAACTTTAGTTTTCTTTTCTTTTCTTTTTCTCTCGTAATTTTCAGCTTTTGCTTATGTGTGTTTGCGTAGTATTTTTCTGTTTTTATTTAAATTTCAGCAAGCATGTATGTTTATTTTCAGTGTGTATTTCAACTTGATATCACCATTAATAAAGTCACCACCTTGATTATACCATTGGAGAAGTTACAAAATTCGTGCCATGATGATATATGATTAAAATTGCAGCTTTGTTCATCTTTGTAGTTGATTTATGCATGTTTAAGCTAGTGCTCTCTTAAAAATACAGATCTGAATTTATTTAAATACTAGCTTAATTTTCAGCGGAGGTTATGATTAAAATAAAGACCCATAGTATTTTATGTGCTCTCAAGTTATGAATAGATTGAAGATGTCTTTTATGCTCAAAAATATTGCTAACCTTGTCACAAATATCACTTGTGTGTTGCTCAACCTATCCAAAGCCTTATATATATTTGAGTGCATAAACCTTAGTGTACAAGATTTATTTTTGAGTGCGTTATTGCAGGCCATGATTTCTGCGGCCCGAGACTAAGAAGGTTGGTCATTCCATTTTTGCGTATCTATCTTTTTGCTAGCCTTTTATCCGTGCATTGTGTATCCCCGCATCGGTGATCTCACAAACTTCGCCGGATATCCACCCTTAAACCAAATATCATCTTTTTGTGATTACCTCCTTGACCACAACCTATCGTTGAGAATGGATCATCAATTCAAGGAAGATCGCAAGACGGTGCCAACGTTGAAGATTTCAAGTATCTCTCCAAGGAAAAATATTCCGGTACCTACCTTATTTTTCGCCTCTTTGCTCGAGGACGAGCAACGTCTAAGCATGGGGGAGGAGGTAGGTACGGTGCAGTTTTAGAGTTCAAAAGGGAGTATTTTAAAAATATATATATATAATGATGAAAGAAAAAGAAAAAAAAATCCAGTGATATTCATGACTTTCAAGGTATAAAAAATCAAAACTTCGTTGTGAAAGTCATGGACTGAATATATGACGAGAAAAAAAATGAATGAATGAAAGAAAGAAAAGGATGAGAGAAAGAGAAAAAAATATATTTGTGCGTAAAGTGAACTCCCCGGTTCTCTAAGAGTGCATTCAAGGCTTCAAGTTAAAAAGATCCATTCTCTTTTTCCAACCATGTGCAATCCGATAACGAGGACTTCCTTTGTGCCTCGGGATCACTCTTTGCCATTTGCACATGTCCACTCATCTAAAAGTGTGTGTATTTTTCTCTTTCCCCTCCTTGATTTAACATTATTTTCCAATGACCTTTTTGACGAGTCTCGGTAAGACCATGAGAAGCTTGTCTTGTTTTGACAACACCTCATTTATAAAATCTTGTTAGGACTAAACTTTCCCAAAGCTCCATATAAAGCCTACCACATATATATGAGAGGGAAAGGAGTAGAATATATAGGCTTGAGAGACAAGTGAGATGAGAGTTTATGAGCAATACACGAGATGATTTAAATTTGTGAATTTGGTTTAGTTTTTCTTTATCTCGATCTTCATTTCAAAAAATTCTGAGATCTATTTAAAACTTTGTGAGCATGTTAATACTTGTGGGATAAGCTTAATAAGAATCTACCCTCCGTAGAGATGAAGGCTAGCGCATTATGGAACTTCAATGAATTAAAATTTTGAGAGCATTATGTTTTATTATGTGTAATCAAGTGCAAAGTTTAAACATTGCTTAGCAATGATGATATCCATCGAAGGCTTACTCGAGGACGAGCAAGGTTTAAGCATGGGGGAGATGTTGACGGTGAAAATCCGTCAACCTAGCCATGAGTTTACCTGCGGTGTTGGCATTAGTTTTATATCTTATCCATTGGTACTAACCCCCGTGGTATAACAAGTTCACGTGTGCATGTCGGTTTTGGAGTTTAATGTTTATGCAGGGATTTAGTGTTGAATGCAAGACTTTCGGGATAAGTTCATCAAGCACCTTATGACAAGACCTTGAAGCCCTGAACAAGTCATGCAATGAAGCAAAATTAACTCCAAGAAGCCGGGGACTTGATCCGAGAAGACGACAGACTCCAGGGACCTGACCAGAAAAGTGCTCGAATCTTGCAAGACAAGGAGTTGAGTCCAATTCGGAGAGAAACCGACGACATGGACCTACATGCGAAGGGGGAAACATCCGGAAGCAAGGGAACCGACCTCGGGCAAAGGAGCCCACGGGGCCGGGCCTAAATGGGCCCGGGCCGGCCGGCCCGGTCCGGTCGGCCCGAGCCCATTTAGGGCCCAAACCCGTCCTCCTTTGCCCTAGCCGCCAATCGGGCTATTTATAGTCCCCCGACCGAGAGCCACGCGAGAGAAGATTTCGTCTTCGGCCGCCGAGAAGCGAGAGAAGAGAGGGACACCATCTAGGAGAGGAGAGGGTCGAGCTAGTTGACTAGGGTTTCCCTAGCCGACGTGGGAACCTTGCACGAAAGACCACGTCGGAGTTCCGGAGCTAGAAGCAAGATCAAGGAAGGATCCGGTGGTGATCTTGTGTATGTATCATTGTTATAGTTGAATTATCAAGTTGAATCTTTTCCCGGCGATCAAGTGTTTCCTCGAAGATTTCGTTTTTCGATCGGCTTTGCTTATTCCAATTCTATTCTCGAGATAGATTACATAGGGTGTTCTTGTAGCCGCGGTGGCTAGAGGTACACGCCGGATCTTCCGAAAGAATCTCGACTTGTCTTTTGACTCGCCCTAAGCTCCCGCATGAATAGGGATACGTTGTGACGAACGGGGATCTCGAAAGGCGGATGTTTTCGGATTTGGACGGGAAACCACGATTTAAAGAGGCTTTTATTAAGATTCGATTTGCTACTTCTTCTTTTGCTTGGAACTTCAACAAAAGGCTTACCCCGATCCCTCTAGATTGGTTTATCTACCCAATCTTACTTTGTTTTCTCCGGTTTTTAGTAGATTAGATCTTTTTTGTGTCTTCTACTTAGATGCATTAGGTTCTTTATTGAAGATTGCGGTTATTTGGCTTTAATAGATTAAGTCTTGCGTCACACATTTGTTCCACGGATTCGATACCTTGGGTTCACCACTCGAGGGAAGAAGGGTCCCTTGACTACGACGGGAGACTTGTACGCTTGCGAGTCGCGAACGAACTTTGATACAATTATTAACCGTCAACAACTTTGAAAATGAGTATAGGAAGGAATACTTCACTATTGGGAGGGATGCATAATCTTGGGTCTTTACGATGAACAAGGTGCTCAAAATGACCTAACAAACCTATATTATGAGAGACACCTTGCATCTTCACTTCACTTGACTTATCTTTTAGAAGTGCTAACATGTGATCTTTTGATTCTTCCGGAGACATCTTCGGAATAGTTCAGAGGTTTTAGAATTTTCGAGAGATTTCAGAAATCTCTGAAACTTAACGCCCTAACGGCTAGTTTCCGAAGGGGTATAAACACCTCCTCACACCCGTTCAGTTATGGTGGGTGAAAATTGACCCAACAACATGGAAATGCACAATTTAGTATCTAAATTTATTTCCATCACCTTTGAGTGTGTAGATTCAGATTGATTCTTGATAACAAATGTGAACATGGATAGATATCCAACATTATTCCGTATATGTAATGAGTGAAATAAATGTTTAAGCTATGCATATATCCAACATATAGCTCACATTGTATTTATATATATGGTTAATGATGCATTTTACCATTAAGGTTGTTGTTGATTTATTGTTTGTATGCACATTTTATTACACGGGGTGCATTCTATATGTATTTTTTTTAATTTTCTACGATTTCATTTTCTAGTGCACAAATAGGGATACATGCAAATATCAACTATTCAACTTTTATTCATATTAAGATTTAGCTATGATAAATAATGCATCTCCTTGTTTGATGATTTCTATCCTCGAATGCTAATCCTAAATGTGCATAATAGTTTTTAAAGTGAGGGAGAAATTTAGAGTATGGTATTTCTTGGAATGGAAGTCAGAATCCCCTAGCCTAGGCTCATATCAAACACATCTTAGAAAAATAAAAAGAAAAACAATCAACAATAGCCTTTGTCGTCAAAAGAAATTAAGGGACACATTACAACATATAAAATATACTATTTGAATTTCAATCAAACTATGGTAAATAATTCCCAAAAACAAAATCATTCCATCTAATAGTGCTTAAATAGTTTTTAAGTTAGTGGAAAAATATTGCAATATGTCATTTCTTCGAATGGAAGTTCGAGTTTTAGTTCCCTAACCTACCTATGATGATTAAAATCTTTTTTTACTTAAAAAATGTAGTTCTTACAAAAGGTAGTCTAGCTAAAAGATATTAGAATGATAGCAAGATCAACATCTTTAGTTGCACGAAAGAGACTTTACACCATCTTTTTTAAGTGTTCATAAGCTAAATTATTGTGGCATAGAGTAAATATTATTTTTGAATGTCGCAACATTGAACTTTGAAGATTTGTTTCATCAATAGTTACAATAGACAAGGTAAAAATCAAACCCACATTTATTAACAAGAACAGCAAACATTGTGCTGGGCAATTTATATCATAAGAAATGATGTTATTTTTGATAATTGCTAATTAAAAACTTCTATACATATTCTTTTCAAGGGAATGTATTGGTTTCAACAGTGAGGGTTGTTGCAGACTTGTAGTGCAGTATGGAGATAAAGGAGATGATGATGCATGCTTGTCAATCACCGGAGACATTAGCTTTTCGTTTTTTTCGCTTCTCAAAAAGGTCTTTACTAATTGCTTATGATATTTTGATGCTCTATTTGAACCTTATTATATGTCGATGCATGTAGGGTTGATCTACTACGTGTAGCAATGTGTTGTTGATTTCTTTTGTTGAAGGGATGGAGTCCAACTACTCTCCAGTTCTTAAATATATGACGTTGAGGACAAATAATTTAGTTCATTTTTGAACTATAACTAGCTTGACATGAGTGTCATATATTTATGGACGAAGGTAATATTTTATAGGAAAAAGTATATTTTCATCCCTCAAGTATTGCAAAAGTGTGATATTCATCCTTTATGTTTCATTTGGTACAAATTAACCTCTTAATTATCTGAACTAGTGCATGATTATCTATAATGTAATAGCATTTTAGATCATAAAATCTTCTTGCTAATTACCACACAATCTTTATAATAACTGAGTGTGAATCGGCTTCATTAATTTTTTAAAAAGAATTTACAAAGTGTCCAAATTACATAATTTACTAAAACTTTTTGTAAGCCTTATATATTTTCAACTTAGCATATTGCATTCATATGCGGAGATTACTAATTACTCAAATGATTAAGTGGCATAAACCGTCAACAGATTTCATTAAACCATTGTTCAACTGTAAGTTGGGATGATAATGCACCAAATTAGTTAGTTAGAGGATTGAATTGCACCCAATAAAACAAGAAGGATGAATACCACACTTTTGCAATACTTGAGGATGAAAAATACACTTTTTTCATATTTTATTATAAAAAAGCTACTTAAAAAAGGAAAAGAAAAGGCAAAAAAATCCGGAGCATCCTTGAGTTCAAAGAAACCAGGGGATATACTACACCGCAGAAAACAAAAGGAAAAACAAATAAAAATCCAAACAGTCTAGGGTTTTGCGTCTTTCCGTCCGAGTTATCCCCACGCCGGGACGCGCCCGGCCCTTCCCCTTCCCCTGCGTGTCGCCCCCAACCCCACCCGGCGGCAGTGGAGGCAGCGCCCTCGCGCGGCGAGCCGGAGGGTCTCGACGGTTGCCGCCCCGGTGTCCGTGGAGCTCCGTCGCCTCGGCTTCATCCGTCCCGCGGGCCGTGGCGGCGGCTCCCTCGGCTTTGGAGGCGTCCGTGGCGGCGGGACAGGAACCCTAGCGGCTGGCGAGGTTAGTCTCACTCCCTCTCTTGTCGATTCCTGTGCTATTGCGCGTAGCGGTTGGCGGTGTCTCTCGCGGGGTGCGCAGGGTGTTCTTGCGAATTGCCATCTGCGGGCAATGGGGATGGGGGAATTCGATTGATGGGGCCGGGTCTGGAATTTTTTGCCGTTTCGTGATGAGGCGACGCCGGTGTTATTTGAGGCGCGACGGTGGGTAATCTTGTGGCTGGAATCCCTGTTTTACCGGGTGCCATAGATTCAAATCGCGGTCTTGCGAGGTGTGTGTTCCAATAACTGATTAGCACTAGCGGGATTAGGGTTGCTCGGCAGTTTGCAGGGTATTAAGGTCATGCAGGATTGTATTTCTGTCAACGGATTGGTGGCTCTTGATCCTCCCCTGTTGATTTTTAGGGTAGCCAGCATGAGTTAGGGATACACGTTTTCTAGATTTCCTGAGCTCTGCTGGGCAGGTAGTCCATAGCAACCCCAATTGAGTACTGAGTGGTTTGATTTAGGTTGAAATTGTGGCTTTACATGGTGCTTTAGATTCGAATTGGGTCTTGCAAGGTGTCAAATTCAGTAACTGTATAACCACCATTGGGGTTTGGTTATACATGTTGTCCAGTTGGGGGTGCATGTTGGTTTGTAGGGATGTTCATGAAAGAATTGTATTTCTGTCCATGAAGTAGTGGCTCTTGATCCCATTTGTTGACCAAATGTTGGCTTGTAGGGGCATGATTTTGCAAGCAGGCATCTACTAGCAACCTTGGTCAAGTGTCGTTACTGGCTTGAGTTAGGTTGAAATTGTGATGGTGCTGTAGATTGAAATCTTGATGCTCAGAGGTGTTTGGTTTTAATAACTGATTTCCACCATTGGGGTTACAAAATGAGTAATCCGGCAGTTGGGATTGTGGTGCATGGTTGTAGGGGAAATGGTGATAGTGATACAAGGATTGTATTTATGTCCATGAATTGGTGGCTCTTGTTCAACTCACGTGATTTTGCAAGATGTTTGGGTCTGCTGGATAGGTAGTTGGTAGCAATATTGGGTCTTTCAGGTTGGGGATGTGGAATGCTGGAATGGAAAGGAGGATGAACTATTTTGTAGATGGTATGGTTAAATGTTTTTAACATTTTTGCTGCTTTTTATTATTCTAGTTCTATAGTTGGGGCTTTCTTTTAACAAACAAATAGAGTCTTAGGCAATTTTGAGTAGCATGTACCATGTGCTATCAGATAATCATCACCAACTGTTTAATGTATTTGGGCATCATTGTGCATTATTGTCTTCTAGCATGTTAGCAAACCAATATTATTTTCCATTTTTATAATAATTCTTGGAATATAGCTACAGTGTACCTTTTAATTTGCAGTGCGCCACATCACCTTTTTTTCTTGGCAACTGTCATAACACCTTCTCTAATCAGAGACTGACTAGGTGTACCTTCTCTAATCAGAGACCGACTAGGAGTTCAAGCAAAAAATTCTTCATCAATTCATCTTGATTATAACTGAACCTACATGGCTATGGTGCCAAGTGATTCGTCACATCATGGAGTTGTGGACAATAGTCCCAATGGCTTTACCCAGGGTAGGCGTGAGGAAGACAGAAAACTTGGTCCGTCGTGGTATTTCAGTAGAAAGGAAATAGAAGAAAATTCTCCATCCAGGAGGGATGGCATTGATTTGAAGAAGGAGAATAGCCTTCGAAAGTCATATTGCACTTTTCTGCAAGACTTGGGCATGAAGCTTAAAGTGTAAGATTGGATACATTGATCTATGTTTGTTGGCTATCTTGCATTTCACGCTCTAAATTTTAAAGAACACTCATTTCAATTAAGAAATGAAGTGATACTTTAATGTTGCAGTAGAGCTAAAGTGTTTTCAAAATACATGTTTGTTCATTATCAAGTTACTTGGCCGTACATTGTCATGGTATCTACAATTGTTTATGGGATCAGCATAGTTCTTATCAGTTATCACGATACTCATACTGTTACTGAGAAGAGAAATTTTTTCAGCTTTCTGTAATTTAAATTTTGTTACACTTGATGGTCTGGCATTGAGAAATAAATTGAGGTTTTGCTCATTTTTGTGTGCATGTTTGATCTTGGTTGCTGCATGCTAAAGCATGACATTTTCTTAAGTGGTTATACTCTTGATGCAAATTGTTAGCTAATGCGATATGTAGTGTTTAATGGATATACTATCATTGATTTTGCAGTAGTAAGTTCTTTAGCTCATCATTTTATCTCATAAAAAGGTTCCCTTCATCTGTTTGCTGTTTGTAGGCCTCAAGTGTCGATTGCTACAGCTATGGTATTCTGTCATCGATTTTACCTTCGCCAATCCCATGCGAAAAATGATAGACGAGTGAGTGTTACTCAATGGCTATTGAGTTGTTTTTTGCTGAGTTTCCCTTGAGCTTTGAGGGTGCTATTAAGTTTAGTAAACAAATGATTTGCCTTTTCCATTTTGTATGCCAGATGACTATTAACAGGATCTTTATGCTTGATAAGAGATTAAAAAACTCAAATGTTTACATTCCCTTTTTAT
This sequence comes from Cenchrus americanus, assembly GCA_947561735.1. Classification (NCBI taxonomy): domain Eukaryota; kingdom Viridiplantae; phylum Streptophyta; class Magnoliopsida; order Poales; family Poaceae; genus Cenchrus; species Cenchrus americanus. The sequence continues at coordinate 35,208,394 of OX387242.1, read as the reverse complement.
GTTAGAAACTGAATCAGCAGAACAGAAATTCTGAATTACTACCATCGCCCTTTCTATTAGACTGGAATAAAACATAGTAGAATAGGGTGACAAACTTGTATTAAAAGATTTTCTTACAAGAACTAAACAAAAGTAAAGAAAAGAGAGAAAAAAGTTTAGCAAACTTATCAGTGCAAAAGATCAATTGCTTCGGAATCTAATATCCATACAGATAATTGCCACAGTTTGTATGTTCTTGGCTGGAAAAGTTGAAGAAACACCTAGACCTTTGAAGGATGTCATTGTGGTTTCTTATGAGATTATTCATAAAAAAGATCCTAATGCTGGTCAGAGAATCAAGCAGCAGAAGGTAATGGATTAGGTTGTCTTTTGATCCACAAGTATTGATTTTGTCCTGCATATACCACCATCAAACTTAATTTTTGCATACTGTTTACTTGATAACTACTATGTGTTTGACTCATCGTTTTAAATAGCGGGCTAGCACAAATAGCAGCATATTTTTCCAGCTACTACAAGGCTATAGTGCAGCTATGGAAAATAGCTGTTTATAAAAATAATTAAAAAAGTACAAATAGCGGATGCACAAAAATATGGTTATTAAGATATCCGGTGAACAGAAGCGTGTTTCCACTTTCAAGTGTTACAGTTGTTATACTGCTCCGATGTTGTTATATTCTTGTATAATGATTTAACGAAATTAAGCTGATGCAAGAAGACATTTGATTATGTTTCATTTCTATATCGAGATTCAAATCTCACCCCTGAGTCTTTACTTCTCGTTCTGTATTTAAGGTGCACAACTAATATCAATGTTAGCATTTTATGACGCTTATTTTATAACAAAATAGAGAACATATCCCCCCCTCATAAGTGTTATTTCTACTGATCTGATATTAGTCCTTGATATTTTCTCTTGCAGGAAATATATGATAAACAAAAAGAACTTATTTTACTTGGGGAGCGAGTAGTACTTGTAACACTTGGCTTTGACCTAAATATTCACCATGCTTACAAGCCCTTGGTTGAAGCAATAAGGAGATTCAATGTTGGTGGTACAACAAATGCACTTCCTCAGGTTGCCTGGAATTTTGTGAATGATGGGTATGCTAATGCTACCCTTGCTGTCTTTTGCAATTGCAGTTCACAGTTGTGTATCTGCTACACTTTAAAAATGTTGTGCACTGTACAGGCTGCGAACTTCGCTTTGCCTGCAATTCGAGCCTCATCATATTGCAGCAGGTGCTATCTTTTTGGCTGCTAAATTTCTCAAAATGAAGCTTCCATCTGATGGTGATAAGATTTGGTGGCAGGATTTTGATGTCACACCACGACAGCTTGAAGGTTGATATTTTTTGTAAAGTCTGATGAAACGTTTCCAGTTGCTCTATGTTGTTTATTGTTTCTGCAAATTGTTATCATGTGTTTTAGTATCATGAAGTTTCTAAATTCCTTCAAACCAATTCATGTGAATAAAAGAAGATTCTATTTTTTTATCATTGTTTCTAAAGCTGAAAATACATTTCGCCCCACATGATTTTTTAGATGTAAATAATGTCATAATACCTTTTCTGATTCATCATTATACAATACAATTTCCAAAAAACTCTACATGTTAGCCATTTTCTTGCTTTTGCAGTTTTAAGGACTAAGAAAATTAGATAGAACCAGAAGTATACATAGTTTAGCCTCATAAGCGTTGTCAAATGAGGGCTTTGCATCAGGCAATTTTCTGGACATGATATCATGCTATTCCTTCCCTAGATATGGGCTTGTTTTTCTCTAGAGAGTGCCCATGTCCAATCGATATCTTCTTTCTCCAGCCTTTCACCTGTTTCTTCCCAAAGCAGCGCCCCACCACCACCTTGATGGGCGCGTCGCTTGTATATCTGTAGGTTCTATATACCCAGCTTGTACATTTGTAGGTTCTATGTGTTGCTATATTGTGGCCTTTTTGTTTGTGGGTTATATTGAAGTTGTCTATAAGCCAGATTTTTGTAGTGCACACATTTTTCTTCTTTTTATTATTAATGTTAACCTTTTAGAGGTATGCTATATCTTTAGAAGAGCACTGTTCCAAATGCAATTATGTTCACAAAGCAAACATCATCTTCTAGCTAAATAGTCACTTGTCACAAACCATTGTGCTTAGGAGGCCAAATACCCGACTGTTTTTCCAGCTGTCAGAAATCTAGTAGCCTCTAAAGACCAGGAAGTAATTATGCACTACATGTAAATTCTTATTATCCTAATTATTAGCTACTATTATTTTATTAGAAACTATTGGCTTGTGTGTGCTTTTGTAAGGGTGTCTCCCCATTTCTTAATACATATTAGTTATTACTACCTCCGTTCTCTTTTATTATGCCTGTTGTTTTTATCCATTGTCCATATTCAAATCCACACCCACCTCAAATGGGGAGGGTATGGGTAGAAAATAATTATCCATTGAAGAAATGGGGAGGGGTAGGGTGTGGGGAGGGTGCAAATAATCAATTGGGTATGTATAGAATCTAGTACAAAATTAGTTATCCATTGGGTATGGGTGGGAATGGGGAGGGTAAGAAGTGGATAATAATTATTTGGATTTGGGTATGAACAAGAGTGGATTTGTCCATACCCTCCCCAGTGGCAGGCTTATCTTTTATATGACGTTGGTTAGTTCATTTTTGAGCTAACCAACGTCATATATTAAAGGATGGAGGGAGTACTATTATTTTATTATAACAATATGGTCTGGCATGAATCTCATCTGGCAAATAAAAACATTTCTGTTGTCCATGATTGCAGAGGTTAGCAATCAAATGTTGGAGTTGTATGAGCAAAATCGCACTACACAGGCACAAACATCACAGGGAAGTGAAGCTGAAGGGAGCTCTGCTGGTGTGCGCAATCCACATGCATCTGTAAAATCTGAAGCAAACTCCAAGGATCCGCCTGCTCCTGGATATAATCAGGCATCCAAACTGCCAAATTCTTCCTTGGCAGGTGCTCCAGGTCACCATGGCGTTGGCCTCTCGAATTCAGACAAGCATATTTCTGGCCCAAAACTGTGTAAAAATGACAACGGTAACCATGGTGGCAGCAAAGATAAGAGCAGCAAGAGTGGAATTAAATCTGATGCTGTAATAGACAGATCTCATCGTGACAAAAAATCCTCACCAGGACATCATTCCAAGTCCAATCATGAGATACTTAATCCAAAGGAAGAACACCAACCACATCGATCACAAGATAACCCTAATGAAACAAGAGATGGTGTTCTTGGTGGCAATGAAGCTCCTGGTGTGTCATCCTCTATGATGGATGCTATGAATAAAATTGATAAGGATAAGGTAAAAGCAGCTTTAGAGAAGCGAAGAAAATCAAAAGGTGGAGTTGCGACAAATGTAAATGTGATTGATGATGATGATCTACTCGAGAGAGAGCTAGAACATGGTGTTGAATTGGCTGCTGAGGATGAGAAGGTCAAGCAGGATAAGAGGCAGAATTTGTCACATGGTAGCATGCCTCCAGCAGATGTTCAACATGTTGACCATGCAATGGAGAATGGCCACAATGGTGAACAGAGTGTGGCAACGACTGCTGATGATGGGGAGTTTCCAAGGAACAGTAAAGAACTACACCGTCAACCATTTGATAAGCAAAATGATGGTTATGAGCACAAGTCCCAGCAGGATGATCACTCATTGAAGCACGACAAGGGCCATGATGATGAGCTTGCTAAGACATGAGCAGGATGGAAGAGAAGATTGTAAAATGCCTAAGCTCGAAGGTGCACAGGATAACATAGTGTGATTGTGGACCAGGTGCATTTTGGCATGGAATTCATTGTATGATAGGTAATTTTGAGCATGTGTCTTCACCAGTGCCTGAGGATGTTGCAGTGGCAAAAAAACTGCTGCTTTATGGAACATCAAGATGCCCACGGCTTTTGCGTGTATTTGTCCCCATAACTGATGGCAGTTTAAAACTGTTTCTAGATCTGCACCATGGAATATCTTGGAACACGTGCTAGCAATATCAATGTTTCAATGAACATTGGAATATGCACTGAAACACGCTTCAGATAACAGTTGCATTCATTTCTTTTATGTGATGCTTCAGTTAAATTGATGCAAATGTTTTGATGTGGCGTAATAATCTTAGCCTGATAAGGCACATATGTGTGCTGCATTTTTTAAGTTTATCAAATTTTACCTGGTCCATAGTCCGCAGTTATTCAAATGATCTAATTGCTTTTTAAATTTGAGTTCAAGATTTGGCTCAAAAAATTTGAGTTCAAGATTTGGCTCAAAAAAGTTGAGTTCGAGATAATTTAAATCAGCTTATATTTTGGTATACCTAGTGTTGCGCTGACAAAATATATACTCCCTCCGTCCTGAAATATAAGGCATTCCCCAAATATAAAGTATCATAGAAGTTTTGGGTAAGTACCCAATCAACTCAATTAAAGACTTGCCAAATATTGCACTTGTTAGAGCAACTCCAACAGTTTGGCAAACCAACTTGACATCCATATAATTTTGGCAAAACAAGAAAATTTGGCCTCCAACAGTTTGGCAAACCAACTTAGCAAAAATAGAAACTTGGCAAAACTCACCTCCCCACGCGCATATATGCGCGTGCGGATCGTGGTTGCCATCGTTGTTTCCCTCTATGTGGGAGGGTGAAAAGGAAATAAAGAAAATAGAGAAGGATTCCTGATGTTTTTCAAGAGGTGGAAGGACACATACATAATTTTGTTTCTCTCAGGATTCCTGATGTAAGTTAGATCTGGATTTGGCAAGTGAATTATGCCAAACTATTGGAGATGAATTCTTTTTTTACTTTGCATAGCTTTTTAGAAGTTGGCAAAACACAGAATTTGCCAAGTAAATTTTGGCAAACTCTTGGAGATGCTCTTAACTAAGGAACTTACCTTTAATTATCATTGGCTAAGGGCATATGTGATATTTTCTCAACTCTTTAATCTGTCCTAAAAATCCTAGGATGCCTTATATTTCAGGATGGAGGGAATACTAACTGTAGCTCATGTTGTCTGTTTGGCCTTACTGATGTGCCAAGTGGCACTAATGTCGGCAGGAAACGTTTTGATGGCTGTAAGTACAAAGTTGTAAGCCATTGTGAGACAACACCGGTTACCTTAGCAGCTACAAATGCTCATCATATATCACACTTCTCGGTTCTCATTTCCAGATGTCTCAAACAATGCACCGTAATTTCATAAAATGCTGAATGTTCCCCAAACACCTAAAATTGGTGCAATCCACTGAGCACATATCACAATAATGGAGCTGATGAAATGCAACAACTTCCACCCTCAGGTGACACCAAAATGCAAAACCAACCACCCTTAGTCTTTTCACAAATTTCTGGATAGTTCGGAGCTATTTAGTCATTTGCATGAAGGATTCACCACAACCACACATTCCTTTGGATTGGGGTTGAACTTCAACATTGAATTTATGTGAACTCCCGGGAAACTCTCACCTGTCACCTGTGAATTTATGTGTTCCAAGTATAAAACAACATAACTTTCCAACTTAAGCTTTTCTTAAACTATGAACATTTTGTTATATTTGACCAACAACTTTTCCAAACTTTCCTATGAACATCCAAATTCACTTGTAGCCCAAATAAAGTCTTAGTGCAAACTTCCTCAAAAAATATGTACAAAGTTGGCTGCTTGACTATGTTTTCAGACTTAACAATTTTGATGTGTTGATCTAATAATACTTACTCCCTCCGTTTTGGTAAAGGAAGACGTTTAGGACAACGACACGGTCTCCAAAGTGCAACTTTGACTTCCTATTTTTACAAAAGTAATTATTAAAAAATAACATATGTATACTTTTATGAAAGTATTTTACAAGACAATTCTACTCATGTAGTTTTCACATTTCCAAACTCAACAACTTAAAAGTTATTCATGATTTATATTCTTAATGTTTGACTCAAATCTTGTCCAAAACGTTTTCTTTTACCAAACCGGAGGGAGTAGGCTATTTCAAAATTAGATGTATCATTTTATACACCATGATTTGGATATCATTTTATACACCATGGTTTTGAAGTGCAAATAGTTAAAATGGAATCGTAGCGCGACCAAAAGGGCTACTTTTAGAAATATAGTTCGGGTGGGTTATTTTTAAAATATTAGTTTAAAAAGGTTAAAATAAAAAAATTCCAGAGAAGCCCATCCAGGGAGTTGAGAACTTGGGATTCTGCTGTACCTGTGAAAGAAATCAACGCCAAGCCCGGACTCAACGCCAGCCCAAACATCGACGGCGTCCTTCGATTTGATGCTGACTGGACACGATGAAATAGTGGGCTGACGAGCCAGCGGTTTTGCGTGTTACAACATGTGGAATTTTTTTATATTATTTTGTCATGATTTTCGAAAAATAAAAGGTCGAATCAAAATTTTCGAGAAATGTACATCTGACGCTGTACCTTCCTGCCGCCGTGGGGCACGACGTTAGGGGTGATGCCAACGGTCGGCTGTACTGACCGGTGGGGTCAGGTTCCTGCCGTCGTGGGGCACGGCGGCACGATTCGTAGCGTCGCGGCCCACGGCGGCAGAAGCCTAGTGCCGTGCCCCACGGCGGCAAGGCCTGGCGCCGTGGGCCACGGTGGCAGTGCCGAGCCTATATAAGAGGCCGAGCCCCTGTCGCCGGCCCCTCCCTCACTCCTCCAAACCTTCGACTTTCAACCCTTCGTAGGACTTCTGAGGTATGTTTCTAAATTTAGTCCAGTTTAGTTAGTATAGTTAGTTAGTTTAGTTAACTTAGATTAGTTAGTTAGTTTAATTAACTTAGTTTAGTTTAGAAATTTATTTTAGTCAACTTAGTTTAGTTAAATTTAGTTTAGTTAACTAGGTTAGTTAAATTGATATAAAATTCATAGAAAATAGTTTAAATTCACATAATTTGTTTTAATTCATTTAAAATTTGTGGAAAATGGTTATAATTGACATAATTAGACTAAATTGATATAAAATTCATAAAAAATTATATAAATTCACATAATTCGTTTAAACTTCTTTTAAACTTGTAGGAAATGGTTATAATTCACATATTTTTTTTAAACTTGTAGGAAATGGTTATAATTGACATAATTAGATTAAACTGCTATAAAATTTGTAGAAAATTATTTAAATTCACATAATTGTTTAAATTTATTTTAAATTTCTAGGAAATGGTTATAATTGACATAATTGGATTAAATTGCTACAAAATTATTTAAATCCACATAATTTGTTTAAATTTGTTTTAAACTTGTAGGTAATGGTTATAATTGACATAATTAGATTAAATTGCTATAAAATTTGTAGAAAATTATTCAAATTCATATAATTCATTTAAATTTGTTTTAAACTTCTCAGAAATGGTTATAATTGACATAATTAGATTAAAGTGCTATAACATTTGTACAAAATGGTTTAAATTCACATAATTCATTTAAATTTGTTTTAAACTTATAGGAAATGATTATAATTGACATAATTAGGTTAAATTGCTCTAAAATTTGCAGAAAATTATTTAAATTCACATAATTCGTTTAAATTTGTTTTAAACTTCCAAGAAATGGTTATAATTCACATAATTAATACAATTGGAAAAAATTATCAAATTATGTTTTTTCAGTTATGGCTGCACCGCTGGAGTACGTACGGCCGGAGTTGTTTGACGAGTCGGTGGACCGGCACCACCGCTCATACGTGTTGGCTGTTCTCGGAGGTCCGTTCGGCACGATACGTTGCCGGACGACCCGCATGTTGATGCCGTCTGGGGTGTCCGTCGCCTTTTCGACGCCCGGGCCTCGATAGCGAGGAGCCGCCGCCGATCTACCGCTAGGAGGCGCCTTTCGTTCCGACAACGAGATATTCCTTCCTCGTCGGCTCCGCCTATGTTCCGGCCTACTTTCGACACGACCACCGAGGAGCACACGGGATGGGATCGGATGGAGTTCCACGATGTCCTTGGTACCCTTAGATTCCTCGCGAGCGGGCCGAGGAGGTTGGCGCATCACGGTTGACACGGCCACCACCGGTTTGGACTCGGCCGTCACGGTTGACCCCGGTGACCGGTAGAGCGACCACGGCCGGCGGAGCGACACCGGCGGCGGCGAGCGACGTGCCGGCGGGCGGAGCGACACCGGATGCGCCGGGCTCGTCACATGCGGCCATGGCGACACCGTTTTGCGACCACCTAGGACCGCGGGTGGTCGGGGCACGACCCCTGGACGCACGACAGGGACCAGACCTGGGCTGACGCTAGAGCTGTTAGGGGGAAGAAGGGCCGGCGCATTTAGATGTAGTACTTCTTTTACCATGATTTTGTAGAAACTATTTCCATCTACTCATTGATTAGGCTATTTCCTTGTGATTATGCTTACACTTATCAGTTTGTCTTTTTTAAAATGTTAAAAGTGTTTTAAAAATAAAAAACTAAAAAGATAAAAATGACCTAATGCCGTGTGGCACGGCGGTAGGGACCTGCCGCGGCGCCGCCGGAACCAGGCTCCTGTCGCTGTGCCCCACGACGTCAGGGACTTAACGCCGTGGGGTACGATGTCTGGAGCCTGCCGCCGTGGCGTACGGCGCCAGATGTACATTTCTCTAAAATTTTGATTCGACCATTTATTTTTCGAAAATCATGACAAAATAAATATAAAAAAAAATTCAACATGTGATTTTGTTGGGTTGTCCTTTACTTTTCCTGGGCCCGTGTACTGCTAGGCGGATAATTGGGTAATGAAAGCCCAAGGCCGTCTTCGTCCACCAAAGCACGCAAGCAAGGCTCCTAAAATCCATGCTGATTCTTATCGGTGCCTATTGGAATTCGGTCCAAGATCAGCCACTATTTTGCTTCCACACAATGGGATAATCTAGGAGAGTTGAGAAACCATGCAGAATTTTAAACTTATGTAATAAATCAAGTGGTCTTTCATTCTTGGTATTTAATCCAAACTAAGAAAAAAAATACCTCATTAAATACTCCATCCGTTCAACTATCCAAGGCCTATTTCAAAATCTGAAAAATCCATTTATGCAAGGCCTATTTGTGTTTTTCATTGAAAAACACTAAATCGACGCTTTGGCATCCGTGCAAGGCATAAATCTCTCTCACATGATTTTCGAGAGATTAATGACACGAGGGACTTAATTCCCTTTCCTTGGTACGTGAGTCGTGCTAAACGGGATGTTATCTGATAGCATTACTGAGTGTAACAAATCAAAACATACCTAAGGGCAATTACATTGGTGTCGTTTGATAGACCGTTCCATGTGTTGACACGTAATTTTGGATCGACTCAATAGACAATCTCTACAATGACTTGTCTGGTAAGTCGTCTGGTAGAGCTATATAATTCCTTAATTTGTGCACATAAAAAAGAATATTATGAGTTGCATGGCAACAACAACTCATACAATGGTTGTGAAGTTGTCTCATGAGATAGTTTTTTCGGTCATGAGGTGGTTGTCTCGCGAGGCAACGACCTCTTTCTCTCTCCTTGCTCTCTCTCCTCCACATCATCAAAAATCTGATGTGGCACTGCATGGGATGGCCTATGGGACTGCTGATGTATACCAATGTACTTGCTCTTAGATGCTACTGATATAAATGCAAGCCTTGTCTGTCTTGAGTTTATTTTGGGCTGATTTATTTGCATCCTCCTTAGTCCTTACGTAGGATTGTTTGGGCGTAGTGGCAGACATAAATCATTTTGACGCCTAGGGCTACTTGCCAAAGCGCCTAAACTACCAAAGCCCTCTCACGCATGACAATATAACGGTAATACGGTACGATAGCACACAAAGTCAACTAAAACCATGATTTTGAGTATATCTCAATTCAAAGTTGAAGCATACAATGAAATTTATTAAAAATTGTAGAAAAGTAATTGAGCCTACACAAGTAGAAAAGAAATTAGGCAAACAATATAAAAAATAAATTAGTAAACAAATGATAAATGGCAATGCAACATACCACTAGCAGAACATTCAAACAAATGGCAATGTCACCATCATCAAGTACAACATTAAGATCATTGCTACCAACCATTCCCTCTGTTTCCGGTTCATCATTCACATTGAGATTGCTAGTTTCTCCTATTTCCTGTTGTACTGTGCCTGAAGTTCCACCTACTTCCGGTTCTAGTTGTTGCACAAAAGATGGTCCTACTGAAATTACGGATTAGGCGCCGGAGAAAAGAAAGATGTCAGCGTTGTCGCCCTGCATCTCTTCTTGCTCTGACCCTTCATCCTGTCTATCGGTTCTTCACTCCTCCTTCCGGGCTCCGATGAGGGCGCGAGGCAGCAGGCGGCGACCGGCCGACCGCGGCGCGGGTGCGGCGGGCGGCGTAGGGCCGTGGTGCGCGAGCGGGCGGCGGGCGGCACCGTGACGGCGCGGCCGCGGTGTGGTGGCGGCACATGCGCACACGCACATCCGCGCTGTTGGTGCGGCGGCGCCGCGGCGGGCGGTGGTGCTAGCCTTCTAGGGTTAGGGTGGGACTGCGATAGCTCGGGACGGCCGGACGGGGAGTCGAGTCGGGGGCGGCTCGAGGCAGAACGAGGAGATGACGTTGGGAGGATGGCCCAAGCGACCAAGGATGTGAGGGAGAGTTGGGTCACTAGCTGTTGGGCTGCTAGCTGCTGGGCCGTGTGAATTTGGCCTGACTAAGGACTAGGGTCAATTTGTGTATTACATAGTTGGGCCTCTGATTTTCACTGTACTATGGGATTTTTGGGCCACGTCCCTAGTGGCCCTAGGCCCGTGTCCACCCCTGTTTGGGTGGGCGGGGATGTGTGGTTGTATTTGTTGTTGTACTATGACTGTACACTATAATACGGTACCTCAATTCACACCTTTGGAAGCATCAACACAGGTCAACAGAGTTGTCGTCAATCCAATACATTAATTAATCATTGATTATTGAGCTGCATATATACTCCCTCCAGTTTGGTAAATGAAGTCGTTTTGAACAATATTTGAGTCAAATATTAGAATATAACTCATGAATATTTTTAAGTTAGTTTGGAAATGTGAAAGTAAATGAATAGATTGGTTTTGCAAAGTACTTTCATAAAAATATACATATGTTAGTTTTAAATAAATAATTTTATAAAGATAAAAAGTCAAAATTGTACTTTGGATATAGTGTCGTTGTCCTAAATAACTCCATTTAACAAACCGGATGGAGTATTCTGTTCCCAACTACATACTCTGCCCCACCATCATATTTTCGCTTCGATCCCTCACGAGATATTTGACATAGCCTGGTATATATGGATGGTTACATCTCCAAATTTTAGGTCATCTCTAGAGGTATGTTTTGTTACTCGTAAGAACTTGCCAACCATTTGAACATGTGAGTAGCTTTAAGAAATGCAGCTAATATGGAAGTGTTTATGTGAATGATTCTCCATATCATCAGCTCTCATCTTTTGCCTCTGTACATGTTTACATTAGGTCTTCTGTTTAGTTTAAAAGAATTATGCAGATAATTTAATTTGCTACATATTCATATTCCTCAGCTTTCAACGGAAGCTCGATCACCATGTTCTTGTCAAATAAAACATAACGTGGTTATTTTATTTTTGAATTTGCTCATCTTAGGCATAAAGTTGAAAGAATTAAGAATCGATCATGGGAACATACAATCCAGCACATAGACTATTGTATTGTAGTCCCGTGATACATGTCAAAATAGTTTCTTCTTTCCAGTTTTATTTATAATAGAACTGCAAAGAAGAAACGGTCAGGTGCGTTTCCTCAATATAATGGTTCATTTTCACCATAGTACCATATGTCTTGATGCATGTAAAAAACTTTGAATTCTAGTTTTACATCAAACTAATTGTAGTTCAATGAATACATTTTCTATTTAGTTTCAAAGCAACTAATTTTCACCGACCCCTGCCCCATCTTATGGATCCAGCCTCGTAGTTGCTGTATTAGTTTAAATTTCTCACCAACCTCCTAATGACATTATTCTCGACGTAATATCACTACGTGAAAACTGGCTTTGGTAACGGGTGTAGATCGCCTTTGGTAACGGGCAATGCGCCCGTTACCGATCAAGTGTTACAAATAAGCCAAGAAAGGTAACGGACAGATAACCGTTACTGATAAGACATATTCGTAACGGACATTAAACAGCGACCGTTACCACAACTAGCCACCGGTCACGTGAAATGGTTGTTTTTCTAGGCCCACAGGGAACTTTCGTAACGGGCACCAAAGCAAAGCCCGTTACAGAAGCTCAATATCAGAGACGCCTGATGTGCACCTGCGTCTCAGCATAACTAGTATTCGTAACGGGCATCAAACAACGACTGTTACCACAACTAGTCACCGGTCACGTGAAATGACTGTTTCTCTGGGCCCACATAGAACTTTGGTAACGGGCATGAAACATAGTCCGTTACTGTTAAATTAACATCAGAGACGCATTCTGTGAACCGGTGTCTCCACTATCTCGACGAAATGAGACACATCTGTTTCTACGCGTGTTTGCTTTCTCTCTATTAAAGGAGACGCTTGTTTTCAACCTGTGTCTCCTATATCTCGATGAACGGTCAGGTCCTGGGGCCCACCGGTCAGGACTATAACGAGCTTTTACACTGCCCGTTACATTGTGGGCATTTTTGTAACGGGCTTTCCGAATGAAACCCGTTACTTACTGATTAGTGTTTGTAACGAGCTTTAATTAACGCCCGTTACGGATACAACATCCACCCCTACGGTAACATGCCCGGTTGCGACGGCATCCCGGAACCGGCCCAGATTTGGCGGCCACCGGGGGCCGCATCCTGGAACCGGCCCGAGGATATGGCAGCCACCACAACAAGGAGACATCACAAACACATTCTCACATCACGGATATTGGCAAAGCAAGATCACATTTATAGACAAGCTAGCTAGGATCACATCAAGTTTCAAGTTACTCTCGTCGAGCTTGTTTGGATGGAGTCATGAGAAAACGGACCGAACCGGGCGATGTCGACCCCAACCAAGCAAGCCAAGTAGGTTTCTCGAGCAACAACACCGACTAAAGAAGACCGAATGAGTTTCAAGTTTACGGTCACAATAAACTCACGGTGCACTACCGTACAAGTTGCCCTTTCGGTCGATAGCCTCCTTAGGAATGTACTAGCACAAAGCATCTCCGGACACGCTTTACATCTTCTATGGAAACATCTACGGGAGGTTTGAAATCCCGCAAAATACAATCATTTATGAGAATACAAGTAGAAATCATTTTCTAAAATCATATGGATAATATAAGCGAGAGACAAGGTTGACCATTATTATCTACTTACGGCATCGAGTAGTCTTAACATATGGAATGCCACATGGAATCCACACAAAGAGGACCCCGTGGCTGCCGAGCACACAACATTAAGGTACCAAAATGACAAGTTAATGCAGTACCAAATAGGTAAGAAGGGACCATAAAAAAATCTCGGTCTTACGGCGAGATTTGCTTTGTGCTTGAGTGTGGCTTTTGGCCTTTTTTCTTTCTTTTCGTCACTCCGTACTGTGCATCACCAAAGGCCCTGCATGATCAGCAATACCAATTAGAAACACTAAGAGATTGATTTTTTGTGAACAAAAAATACTGTACCAAAGGCCCTACATGGTCAGCAATACCAATTAGAAACACTAAGAGATTGATTTTTTTTGAACAAAAACTATAAGAAACTGATCAGTTCAAAACATTTTGGAGGTCTGAGAACTTTAGCGGGGGATGCTGTTTAGCAGAATCTAGATACCAAACCTCTGTGAACTTCATACAGACATACACAGTTCATATTTTACTTAATTAGCTTACAAGGATAGGTGCTAACCATTTTGACGGGGACACAACAATATGCTTATATATCAAAGCGAGAGAATAAATTCCTTCAATCGGTTCCTTGTCCAACTTGAGCGACGTTGGATTGTGTGTTCCATATGTACATGCAACGGGAGGATAAAGCAATGGTCATGACATTATATATGACGAGTAGTGAAACAACACTCACAACACATCATGACACCAACAATAACAATATATATGACAGTAGTGAAACAATTAACACTCACAACAAAGCATAAGACAGTCTAGTTATCACTACCTTATAAACCACTGCGATGCAATTCCCATTGACATTATGTGGCCATCGGAATTAAAGTATGCTAACGAGGTTCAAAGCATAAGTGTCGATCTATTACATTCGAGCATAGCGAGAATTAAAGTATGCTAACATCTTTTATGCTTTTCATGAATTTATAGTGCAAAAATTATAGCACCAGGAACATAAAAATTAATTTCAATATTTCATATAACTTCATCCGTTAGTAACAATTTATTCAAAACAAACTTGGAGCAACAAAATCCATCCATGAAATCCACAATCAATCAATTGAAGATGAACTATTAAGGCATGTTTCCCTAATCCACCTTGACATGAATATATAGCGATTGGGTGGACTACATTATAAACCACTCGTGATGCAATTCCCAATGACATTATGTGGCCATTAGAATTAAAATATGCTAACGAGGTCCAAAGCATAAGCGTCGATCCGAGCATAGCGAGAATTAAAGTATATGCTAACGGAGTCCAAAGCATAACTATCGATCCGATACATTCGAGCATAGCGAGAATTAAAGTATGCTAACGAGGTCCAAAGCATAAATGTCGATCCGGTACATTCAAAGCATAGCGAGAATTAAAGTATGATAACATCCTTTATGCTTTTCATGAATTTACAATTCAAAAATTATAGCACCAGGAACATGAAAATGAATTTCAACATTTCATATTACTTCATCGTTAGCAACAATTTATTCAAAATAGACTTGGAGCAACATAATCCATCCATAAAATCCACAGTCCAATGAATTGAAGATGAACTATTAAGGCATGTCTCCCTAATCCACCTTGACATGAACATATAGCGAGATTGGGTGGACTACATTATAAACCACCACGATGCAATTCCCAATGACATTATGTGATCATCGAATTAAAATATGCTAACGAGTCCAAAGCATAACCGTCGATCCGAGCATAGCGAAAATTAAAGTATATGCTAACGGGTCCAAAGCATAACTGTCGATCCGGTACATTTAGAGCATAGCGAGAATTAAATTATGCTAACGGGTCCAAAGCATAAGTGTCGATCCGGTACATTCAAAGCATAGGAAATTAAAGTATGCTAACATCCTCGATGCTTTTCATGAATTTACGGTGCAAAAATTGTAGCACCAAGAACATGAAAATGAATTTCAACAAGTTCATATAACTACATCCGTTAGCAACAATATATTCACACAGACTTGGGTAACAAAATCCATCAATCAAAACCATAGTCAATCAATTAAAGATGAACTATCTAGGCATGTCTCCCTAATTAATCCACATTGACATGAATATATAGCAGATCAATTTTGGTGGCCGATGAGAGAGAGGGCGTTGGGGGTTCAAGCAGGACTAACCTCTGTCGCGAATGAACTAGTTGTTCTCGTGATGGTTGGAGGGGCCAGATATGAAGGACCGATACGGCGAACCAGAGAGGGGGGAGTGAATGGGAGCCGAAAAAAATTCTTCTCGAAGGAGATGGAGACTCCAACAAGACGAACACGACTTCCAACACACGTCTCCGACTCACTACCCAAGTTGGCCAAGCCCACGCAGCCACTGAAGTGCTACTGGACCTAGGAACCAACAAACAACCTTCCGAGCCAAAACACACCAACACGCACAGCGGAAACTTGCACGGCTTGCCGCCCGTGTCTTTGCTTCGGTCGACCGATGGCCTGTGCCGGTCAGACCGGTGACACCGGTCAAACCGATGGACGGCGCCGGTCGGCCGGTGGCTACAACAGCCGCACAAGTGTTCCCGAGAGAGCCTTAGTGACTTCTCTAGGCCCTGGAACAAAAACACCCCCAAAACACAACCCGCACGAAAGGAAAACCCTACACAAAACCTAAAAAAACAACTCCAAACAAACCAAGAACCGACCGAGACAGCACCAAGACCCAAAGACACACAAGTCAAGCGAGTTCATCGAAGGCAAATCCCACAAGTGGCTAGGCACGGTCGGACCGGTCAAGAGCACCGGTCGGACCGGTGTAACTCGGGCGACTCGGGATGAACAACACCCGCGGGTCAACTCCTTCAAATCCAAACTTCGACATCCCGAATCGCTCCACGGACTTGAACAAGACTTTGGGGATAGTAGGAACACCTCATGAAGAGTCCATAGCCAAGATTACGTCCACCAAAACTTGCCAAATCAAGAGAAATCAAAGAAATCCCGCCAAGAACTCCTCTAACCCTAGAACACCGAAAACCCCAAAATCGAGCCCCTTAACTCACGGATTTTGGAGGGGAATCAAAGGCAAAGGAACCATGAAGGGTTCACACGAATTTCCCCCATCAAATCCCCAAGATCAAGGTCCCGAAAACACACCGAGACCAAGAGAGGGCTGCGAAAATCACCACCAAGAACAACCGGGAGCAACACAACAAAGCCTTGAGGAACCACACCGAATCATCTATACATACCAAGGAGGTTCATACAAGTTCTAGCTTGCCGCCCAATCATCCAACCCTCTCACAAAATCTCACCATGAAGCTCTCAAGCTAGTCCTATGGAAATCCTAAGAAAATAGGAAGGTAAAATAGGAAAGCAAATGAACTAGGGTTCCAAGAGATGGCTGCCATCCTCTCACCTCATGGGTCATATGGAGGCAACCGAAAGTCTAAAATACCCTTACTTAATAATTAGGGATACAAGCCCCTCAAGAGCGGTTTTGTAAGTCTTCGATTTTCTCCATCGGACGGATGCCCCGTGACCGCACCCCCGCTTAGCCTCGACGCATGCCATGTGATCCCGACACGTGTCCTCCGCTTGAAAGATTCCGGATCGCATCGTCGCACACCGGTCCGAGCCGGTACCCACCGGTCGACCGGTGCGGGAGCTCGCCGTAGCACCGTCTTCGGTTCTTCGGTCTTGGCTTTGTGGATCAACCAAGGAACCCGGTGGTTTTACGGTGAACCACCGGAAACCCCACGAACTCGGTGTAGCCTCCGCCAATCGCCACTCATGACTCGGCTCCCACGGTCCCGCTCGACATTGGTTTTGAGGCTCAACCAAGAAACCGTCCATGACTTCATCTTGTTGTTCATGCTACCATGCGGCCCGCACTTGACCCCCGCCGGCCACCGGGTCCCTCGAACGAAGCCTACTTGTCTTCTCCATACCCGGAGGCCTCCCCGGCGACGACCTTTCGCGCTTGTTCTTCACCCGCACCAACACCGGCCAAGCCACAACCTACACCCGCAATACTTAGCCAAGAATCGGTCCACACAACGTTGTCAATCACTCATCACACAAGGAAGCGACCATCCACCGGTCCTCGAACCACACATGGTCCTCGGGATCAATGGCGGTTCGTAGCTCGAGGCGGCCGACCGGCTCGTCGTCGTGGTCGGCAACGACGTCGACGGATCCGCGTCAACCGTCTTTAGGTTGGCCGGACGTACGTCCGCACGTCGCAACCGCATCCTCATCACCGTCGTCACGTTGGGAGTGGTGGGGCCGGAGAAGAGCGAGGGGTTGTGGCGGGTAAAGAGCGGCGAAGGCGAGCGGGGGGGACTAGCGGTGGCGGTGGGGAGAATGCGGACGTTGTGGATCCGTCTAGCGAGGAGCTGAATATGAACGACGTGCGTAACCGTGTTTAATGAAACCAGCGGCGTGCCCTTGACGACTCGTGGAGAAATTGGAATTTCATGGGCACTATAATAAATATAGGTGGGAAATTTTGAGCAGCCCGCGCACGGTTCGCCGGCTAACGCCGACGAGTGGGCCGGATGTCATGGGCGACGATGGTTAGTGAACCGGATCGCCTTTGCCGGGAGTTTGGTCGGCGGTTATCTTTTTTATATTGACCGCCGACGCTAACGCGTGGGCTGTCACAATTTTTTTTAATGAAACTTGCTTCCCGATTTATTAGAGCCCATAAAACAACACCTAAAAAATCATAAAAATACGAACAATTCATATTTGGACATTTAGTATTTGAATAAAATATCGACGACCACACTTGTGTGCCTAAGATTCTTAGAATCCGTTTTTACATCCCATGTTAATGATGTATAATTCTAATAACATCTAGTGTGCTCTAAAAAAATCTACGAATTGACATGCCAACATAATTTGGGTACCTAGACTTTTCTTCAAACTTTCAAATGGTTTAGATGAAGGAATTATATACTTGTGTACAAATGTCTACATCTCTCACATAGTTTCCTAGAATGTTTGCTTGAACATTGAAGTTTTCCACACTTTGCAACATGTTCGAACTCATATGCATTTGAAAACGTAACAAAACCTTGTGTTCACCTTAAGCTTATGAAATGTAAAGTTCCATCACTAATGGTTGTGTAAAACAAATATTATTTGTATGTTGTACTTACAAAGAACAAAATAAGGCATATAAACATCACTCAACAAACGGAATGTACACTAAACAATGAAATTAATGAATAGATGGTGATTTTAGAAAAATTTAGAAAAAAAGTATCAAATTTGGACTAAAAACGACAAAGAAATACTTGTTACAACATTTGGTTGCAGATTAAAAGGAGAAATAGGAAGCTGTTCTTCATTTGAATAGAACCGCCCCCACGGTCATTTGAATAGAACAAAGGAGGAAGCAGAGGGCACCGCCGCCCGCCACCGCCGACATCCCGACATCCCGATAAAATCAAATCCGTGTTTAGTAATATCTAATAATTTACATTCAAGATAGATAATGTTCATATTGATGCTTGCGCCTACATCCCGATGTTCATACTGCTGACGGCGTACTCCATGGCGGGGCGGAATTTACACATCCAGAGGTCGAACTCATGACGGATGTGACACTTAGCACTGCAGTAGTGGATGATCTCTTTGGTATCCGGCCCGTAGCGCCTACATCCCGCTTCCCAAATGCAGATGTGGGGATTCTGGACGGGCAGCAACGGAATGTCGTCGTCGTCGTCGTCTCCGTCATCAAGCCGTACAACCACTCAATGTTGTCAAGATCCCGCTTGACGAGGTAGCGCGGCCGCCGCGGGGTTGTGGTTCTTCCATCGGTCGTCGGGGGCGACGGGACACCGCTGATTTCCTGGAGTAGTGCCATGGCTTCGGGGTCCGCCGGGTTGCAACGGTACTTCAGCATCGCTAAAAAGTACTTGGCACCGGAGTCTTCAGCAGCGGCGGCATCTCCGATGAGCTTCAGACCCTTATCGGGGTTCCGCCGCCTCATCAACCTCACCATCCCCTCGAAGCACAATGCCTCCGGATGATTGGCCTCGCGGAAGCACCGCTCAAAGCATGATCTGACGTAGCGATTCTTTCACGCCTCACGAAGATCACGCTGCAACACGTGCAGTAGTACCTCATCGGAGTTGCGGATGCGCCGGAAGGTGCCGCAAATTTTATTATGAAGGTTTAGAAAATGGAAAACGACACATCCTTGATGGAGTGGATGATGATCTTGGTGAGAAGTTCATCTGGCAGCAGCAGCATCAAGCACACCACGACGGGCATCAAGGAGAATGGACGAAATAGCACAGCGATGGGGTTTGGAATTTGAATGGCGACGAGGGTTGAAGTTGGCGGCGACAAGGGATGAAGTTGGCAAGGAGGATTGAAGTTGAAGAGGGATGAAGTTGGCGATGAGGATTGAAGTTGAAGGAGCGAGTGAGGCGACGAGCTCGAGGGTTGAAGGTTGAAGATGGTGCCTTGGCCATGTCGTAATAAAACAATATCTGGAAATTGAAAAGGCGCCGCAGTTTGGCTGCTGCCATTGACAAGTGGGCCCAAGATCATTGCCCCGCCCCTTCTCCTTTCCGCGTAAGTGAAAGGCGACGCGTGGCTTCGCGCCCAAGACGGAGCCCGATGCGCAATCGAGTGGCACGTGCGGCGTAATGAAGTAGTGGGTGGGGGCAGAGGCGCCTGACGGTTCCGCGTCTTGTCAATATACTCCCTCGCCCAGTCGCCCTCCCCTGCTTTCTCCCCTACTTCTTCCATATGCTTATCATCTTTTTCTTCACTTCTTCTTCCTTGCGATTCACCACTACAAATCTTCGGTCACCGAGAGAAGGAGGAGATGGCGTCGAGGATCCCACTACCGTCAAAGCGGGGACGAAGGGAGAACGATGACGACGAAAGCCGCTTGTCGGAAGAAGTTGGAGAAGGGGAAGGAGCGGTGGCAAAGGATGTCAACGAGGAACCGCTCTTCGACGACAATAAGTTCGCCGCCGAGCTACTCGGGAGCTCCTTCGAAAGCTTCAAGGTGTTGGCGAGGCCTTCGACATCAAGGCGCATCATGATATGTACAAGGACCCGACCTTGAAGGGTCTCCCCTTCAGGATCCACAGGTTGGCTGAGAAGCTCGAGAACCTCCCCGTGATCAAGCAGGCTGCACACCACCACTTCTTTTTCTTCTTCGACGACGGCGGCTCCGACGGCGACGATGGCAGCCACGAGAACGACGGCAGCCACGACGGCGACGGCGGGATTCCGACTAATTGATAGACTCCTCTACCAATTAGTAACAATAATGTCTGTGTGCTTTTGTGTCTTCGTCCGGTTCTTAGACATGAAGCGCTTATTTTGTCCGTCGATCATGAACTCGCTTAGTTAATTAGCTTGGTTGTTAGATTTTGTATGTTATGAACTCGATCTAATATACGTGAGTAGATCCAACCGCGTTGTGATGAACTCGTGTTCTATTGTAATTAGCGGAGATCCGTTGTGATGAATTAGATCTTATTAGAGTAGTCATTGGCGACGCGAGTTAGCTGCGGACGCGTGGGCCAGTGTCATTGGCGATGATGGTTAGTGAACACGGATCGCATTTGTTGGCAGTTGGGTCCGGGCGGGTAGGCAACGATTATCTTTTTTATATTGGCTGCTGACGCGTGGGCCTGCCACAATTTTTTTTGAATGAAACTTGCTTCCCTGAATTATTAGAGCCCATAAAACAGCACATAAAAAACCATAAAAATATGAACAATCCGTATTTGGACATTCAGTATTTGAATAAAATATCAACAATCAAAGTTGTGTGCCCAAAATTCATATATTTCATTTTTACACCCCATGGTAAATATATAATAATTCTAATAACATCAAATTTGCTCTAAAAAATCTACAAATTGACTTGGCAACATAATTTGAGTACCTAAACTTGTCTTCGAAATTTCAAGTGGTATCGATGAAGGAATAATATACTTGTGTACAAATGTCTTCATCTCTCACATAGTTTCCTAGAATGTTTGCTTGAACATTGAAGTTTTCCACACTTTGCAACATGTTCGAACTCATATGCATTTGAAAACTTAACAAAACCTTGTGTTCACCTCAAGCTTACGAAATGTAAAGTTCCATCACTAATGGGTGTGTAAAACAAATATTATTTGTATGTTGTACTTACAAAGAACAAAATAAGACATATAAACATCACTCAACAAACAAGGAATGTACACTAAACAATGAAATTAATGAATAGATGGTGATTTTAGAAAAATTTAGAAAAAAAGTATCAAATTTGGACTAATAACGACGAAGAAATACTTGTTACAACATATGGTTGTAGATTAAAAGGAGAAATGGGAACTGTTCTTCATTAGAATAGAACGGGCCCCATAGTCATTAGCGACGCGGGCGATAACCCGCGTCGGATTTGCTGCTCTCCCGAAATTTTACACAGATAATTCGAGCATCATACAAAAGCTAATCTACTACTGATTTGCTATTCTCCGTGCGAACTTCACCATTTCGCGGTGCGGCCTACGGTCATCGCTGCAAAACGGAGAGAAATTCGAAGCCATCCTTTTTCCACGCCGCGTACGCCGCCGGTGCTCGCGCACGGCCGATCACCGCGCACCCGTGCCGGAGGCGGCAACGGTTCACCCCAAATGCGCCAAGTTGAGTAGTGGAGCGCACACGCGGCCTTCTCACGCAAAGGCGAGACACCCCTCGTTGCTCGGCCATCTCGACAGCGCGTCGGTGTTTTAGACCGGCAACCTACCAAGGGGAGTATCCGAGGTAGATGAATGTGGCCTCGCCGAGATCGGTAACTCGAAGGAAGAGACACGTGGCACACAATTTAGACAGGTTTGAGTCGCGAGGTGCGTAATACCCTACGTCCTGTATGCTGTGTAGCTCTGGATTGATTGGATGAGTTTACAAGATGATGCGTATCTGAGAGAGAGGGGTCCCTGCCTCGCCTTATATAGTCCGGGAGGCAGGGTTACAAGTCGGTTCAGGGAGAGAGTACTAGTCGGGTACGTCTAGGAGTTCTCTACATAGTACAGGACATGTACAACTTCCTATCCGAGTACTTCTCCACCGTAGTCCTTGCGCCTCACGTCATCAGGTGCCATGTGGCACAAGCCGAGTAGTCCCAGGGGCCCGCCGAGTAGTCGATCCCGGTACCCACCGAGGCAATGGGCCCGAGGAGGTCCATACGACAAGCCCTCGAGTACTTTGTAGTCGAGTAGGATAGTTTCAAGTAGTCTTGATGGCCTTGACGAATAGTCCTCGGGCGCCCCCGAGTGCTACAAGCCAAAAGTCCTCAAGAATACTTGAAACATCCCGAGGCCGGAAAGTACTCCGGACTCGATCCTTGAGTAGTCTTGAAGTCTTCTCGAGTAGTTCCCAAGCGTCCTCGAGTTCTCCTCTTGAAGGTCTTAAATAATACTCGCGTTGTCTTGAAGCCGAAATTTATATGGAAGTGCGATTGCAAAATCGCACTCCATATGGAGTAGCCCCGAGCCTTAGGTTGAGTTGTAGGCTCGGCTTAGGGTCAATGCGAAGTTACGGCAAGATTATCCAGTAAAATCCGGAGAAAAAACTGAAGGACACGTGGCACGGAGCCCCCGAGCCTTGAGTCGAGTACTTCCTCTCAAATTGAAGGGTCATCTTGAATGTAGAATGTGTCCTGAGTTGCTCTTGAATCTTGTCTCCACCCAGGGAGTTGAGTAGACGTAACCGAGCCCCCGAGACAGAGCGCGTCGACTGCGGAAGTTGAAAGGTCAAGCGGCCGCCGGCGAGTCACTGCCTATACATATCCATCTAGCCATTACGGAGCCGCCGGTTGACTTATAAATAGAAGCCGAAACCTTTAGGTTTTTTATCCCCCGCATTTGCGGCCATTCGAAACGAGATCTAGCCAAGAGTCGGGTGCCCGTGCACACTGCCACCACGCCTTAGGCTGCCGGTGTTTGTGGAGCGCGGGTTGGCCCTCCCGATGAGCGACTTCTTCAAAGGCCTTCTCGACTATTACGGTATCGAGTACCTAAATTTGAACCCCAATGGAATCTTTCACGTCTCCGTCTTCATCCACTTCGTGAAGCCTTCTTGGGGATAAAGCCACACCGGGTGTTGTTTCGAAAGTTCTTCGTGTGAAGCCCCGGCCCGAGCGCCAACGACCCAAGAGTAGTCGGAGGGGCGGCATCCAGATGCGCGAAGACGCCACCGAGCAGTACTTGGCGTATAAGCTGATCGATTCCAATCAAGATTGGAAAGCAAAGTGGTTCTATATCACCAACCACCACCGGAGCTCTCCGAAGCTAAGTGGGAAGCACCCGAAGCATCGGCCCCGGTGGAACACGGCGGCGACGATGCAGAGAGGGCATTAAGCTATCCGAGGCCGTCGTAGAAGATCAAGGCTTTGAGAGAAGCCTGGCCGAGGGCCGAACACATGGCCTTCGGCTTCATGAAGAGGAGGGTGCGGCCACTAATGGTTCGCGACACCCTCGGGTATCGGTACACGGAAAGGACGACACGTCACGGATGCCGGCGGTGAGATCGATGATGACGACATCATCGAGAGGCTGGGCAGGATCTTCAAGGACATGCCGCCGTGCACGCCCTGCCTGGTCCCCAAGTACTCCGCAGCTCATCCGCTGAACAAGGTAGGTAGCACCACTCAGTGTCCTAGTTCTGTTTGTATGGTAGTAATCATGCTCACCCAAGCTATATGTTGCAGGATAACATTGTAAAGTTTGTCTCTAAGCCAGCTTCGCCTCCCCAACTTGTGAATATTCCGGAGGAGGGGAAAGGCAAGGACAAAGAGCGCCGCGAAGTTGGCAAAGGTGACGACACCGTCATCGTTGAAGATACGTCTGACCAGGAGGACAAGGAGACGCTCCAAGAGTGGTTCCAGCTGCGGTCCAGGTTCAGCCGCCCTGGACTGCCCAACGTGCCCCTCATCAATGATCCTCCGACTAGCCTGGAGGCTAGTCCGCCGCGCCGCCGAGGAGGCCGCGCAATGTGGCACGCAAGCGCGTCACCAAAAAGTTGAAAGTCACCGAGACTACGTCTCAAAAGGTAAACTCCTCGAGTAGGGTAGTCGAGTACTTGTCTTGCAATATTGTGTATGCCGACAAGCCGAATTCCGAGTGCTTGCGAGAAGATTCCGCCTACCGACCCCGTAGACCAAGGGGACGAAGGCGGCCGGGAGAGACGGTGGGAGAGCCGGCTGAAAGAAACCACGGCCCCGGCCCCCACCATAGAATAACTTGTGTCGCATTTAACACAACGGTCGACTACGGTTGTCGAGCCGCGACCGGTCGTCGAGAGCGAGGACGGAATCGAGCTGCGGCTAGCTGCCGCCGAAGAACCGGTGGCAGCTCAAGCCGAAGAGGAGGCTCCCACCGAAGCCGGGCTTGTCGACATTGCCAGCATACTAGGCGCTCCGACCGTGACTGTTGTCCGGTCAAGCTTGTAAGTGAAGATCTTTCCCGAGTGGTACATTTAGCTTGGTAGTCATACTTGATTGACCACCGGTTATGTCTTTGTGCGGGGAAATCGACGGACTTGTCCTGGGAGGGAGATGAACCCAACACGACAGCGGCTGAAGAAGCTTCCGCACCTGCTACTGAGGAGTCCGCTCCCCTCCCCCAGACCGAGACCATGGCGCCAGCCGCGGAGGCTGCGCTGCCAGAGGCCAGCATAGTAGAAGGTGAGTACACTGCAGAGATGCAGCCTTCCACGAGTAATAGTCGTAGCCCCCGAAAAACTGATCCCGTGTGTCTTCTGTTGACAGGGGCAGAAGTTGAGGGAAGCACCATCCCCGAGGCTATGCCCGTTGAAGGCATTGTGCCAGAAGTTGAAGTAGCCGCCGGAGCGACAGACGCGAGCCCGGCGGAGATAGCCAGCAGAGTAGCCCCCAGGGTGGCTGAAGAAGTGCGTGACGATGTATTGCCGGAGTCAAGCCTTGAAGTAGTCGTCCATTCTCCAGAAATCCAAGATGCGGAGCTGATCCGTTCGGCGCCGATGTCCGAGACCGCCGTGACTAGTCGTGGTGGACTTGAGCTTCTGGCGGATGATCTTGTTGACCCGGCGACAATGGCACGCAACTTGGAGGCGATGTGACGGGCCGAGCAATGGATGAAGGTATGTATCAGTACCCTTGGATAGTCGATCTGCCGCAAGTGCTGAGTACCCGAGTAACAAATGTTGTCTTTTGCAGGATGTCGTGGAGAGATCCCGACAAAAGTCTGAAATGCTCCAGGGGTATGGCGATGCGGTGCTCCGGGCAGAATCACTGGAGAAAGAGCTCGCGAAGGCCAGGAAGCACTCCGCCATGCTCCAGTCTAAGCTTGATGGTGCCTTCGCCCAGTACCACAATGAAGTACAAGATATGCAGGCGAAGAGCGATGAGCTGGTGCGCAAGAACAAGTCGGCGCGCCGGAAGAGCAAAGGTATGTCGATGTCGCCTTGTAAGGTACTTATTGTGGCTACCCGTAGTAGTCGACATCTCCCTTTGAGTTGTTTGCAGATCTTGAGGCTCGGGTAGAACAGCTGAAGGCATCAGAAGTCGATATGAAGAACCTCTTCTACCGAGAAAAGGATGCCCGCGAGGTACTTGAGTACGAATATAAGCAGCTAGCCCATGAGTGTAATACGCACATGGAGCTTCGGATTGCCTCGGATCGTGATCTTGTTCGCTTGCTATAAATCTGCGAAGCTTGGTGAAGACTACGAGAAGTTGCGGGGACGGCTCAAGGAACTTGAAGAAGCTGCACTTCCCATCGCAAGGCTGCTGGTGCCTCATCCGGGCGGGTTGAAGATTGCTCTGTTGCTTGACCGGTTGAGGGAAGCTCCCGGCCATCTGGCGACTTATGTCAAGCATCTAGCGAAGTCCATCCCAAACCAAGTCTTGGCGTACATGAAGTCGTACTTCCCCAAGGCTCCGATGGATGTAGTCGCGGGTGGACTAGCCGCTAATTGCACTGATGAGCAGTACACGGAGCTTCTGGAGCAGATGGCGCCGATAGCTGAACAAGTCGCGGAGAAGTTGAACCTCCAGTAGGTAGCCTATAGGGTTAGCTTGTAGCAGTAGTTGTACATAAACAAAGCTGCAATGAACTTGTTTAAGTATGTGATGAAAAGACTTCCATGAAATGAGTACTCGTTGTCGCAATGTATGTATGCGGAGTGCCCATGTTGTGGAGTTGTGTGCGAGTAGTAGTACTCGGCAGTAGACTCGTTGAGAGAGACACAGTAAATGAGTTGATTGATAATCAAACTTTATTACTGAAAGAGTACACCTGGATGGCCAGGGCCATTTACAAGTGTAGTCGCCAGGACCCGGAGGCCGCCTACGGCTAAGTAGTGCTAGGGCGCGCGGCCGCTTACAGCTAAAGATCCGTTAGTAGCCGTATAGGCTGGATCTAGTAGTACTTGGTCTCTTGATAGATCGCTGCTAGAGTCCTTTGACGCTCTGAGCAGCCCGCGATCCGTTAGTAGCCATTAATGCTGGATCTTGGAGTAGAGTAGTCCGGAGACTAGTGCCTGGACCCGGAGGCCGCTTATAGCTAAGGATTTAGGAGTAGTCATGTAGACTTGATCCCCCTGAGTAGTCGAGAGACTACGCGTAGAACCGACAGAGCTGGTCGACGTTCCACGAGTTGCTGATGTCTTCGCCTTCAAGTGTCTGGAGGCGATAGGAGCCTGGTCCGGTCACCTTTGCAACTGCGAAGGGACCTTCCCATGACTAGTTGAGCTTGTGTAGTCCTTCCGTGTTCTGGATACGGCGGAGGACGAGATCGCCAACGTTGAAGGAGCGTTCCTTGACATTGCGGTCGTGGTAGCATTGGATACCTTCTAGGTACCTTGCCGAGCGGGACGAGGGCGGCGCGGCCGAGCTTCTTCGAGTCCGTCGATGTCAGCGGTTTGCTATCTTTAGATATGCCCGCTGCGCGAATCCCACATGACGTCGGCGAGGCGGGAATAGCTTCGGAGCCGTAGACCGGAAAAGATGGTGACCGTCCCGTTGGCTTGGAGGGGTTGAGTACGCGGCTCCCGAGTGCATTGGGTAGATCCTTGATCCACTTGCCTCCTTTGGTATTAGCAACATCATGCAGCTGCTTCTTGAGAGCGTCGAGTACCATTCCATTGGCACGCTCGACTTGTCCATTGGCCCGTGGATGGGCGACTGAGACATACCGGACGCCGATCCCGCTGTTCTCGCAGTACTCCCAGAACTGGTGATAGTTGAAGTTGGAGCCCAAGTCTGTGATGATGCGATGGGGTAATCCGTAGCGGTGCACGAGTTCATCCAAGAAGTCGAGTACCCTGTCAGCCTTTGGGCAGGTGACCGGCTTGACTTCGATCCACTTGGTGAACTTGTCGATGGCCACCGAGAACTTCGTTGAATCCTCTTGGCACAATTGGAAGAGGCCCAATCATGTCGAGCCCCCCGGCGGACAAAAGGCCGGGTTGGTGGTATGGTGACTAGCTTGTAGGCGGGACGTGTGGTTGCTTGGTGAAGTAGTGGCACCCTTGGCACCTTCGACAAGGTCCTCAACATCGC
This sequence comes from Cenchrus americanus, assembly GCA_947561735.1. Taxonomy (NCBI): domain Eukaryota; kingdom Viridiplantae; phylum Streptophyta; class Magnoliopsida; order Poales; family Poaceae; genus Cenchrus; species Cenchrus americanus. The sequence goes on along the minus strand of OX387242.1, from coordinate 35,180,511 downwards.
CCAGAGCTGTGGGCCAGTAGAAAGCTCGTCGGAAGGCCTTGCTGACCAACGTACGTGAGGATGCGTGGTTGCCGCAGACACCCTTGTGTATCTCCTCCAAGATGTCCCTACCTTCTTCTCGAGGAACGCACTTCATGAGTACTCCAGAAGTAGCACCCCACCTGTATAGCTTGTCCCCGACTAGGACGTAGGACTTGGCCCGGCAGATGAGCTGCTCAGCCATGTTTTTGTCCGACGGGATCTTTTGCTCGCGGATGAAGTCGATGAAGGGTTGTCGCCAGTGCACGTCAATCATCATGACCTCCTGGCCAGCTGGTGGATGCGCTGGGTCAGTGGTCGTAGGCACCGGCTCTGGGATGGATGGCGCGTGAAGCTCGTGGGCGAAGACACCCGCTGGTACTTGAGCGCGAGTAGAACCAAGCTTCGATAGGACGTCCGCTGCAACGTTGTTGTCGCGGACGACGTGGTGGAACTCGAGACCATAGAACTTGTTCTCGAGCTTGCGGACTTCTAGGCAGTAGGCGTCCATGTTCTCCTTGTTGTGGTCCCAAGACTTGTTGACTTGGTTGATGACCACCTTGGCAGTCACCGTAGACTAGTAGCCGCTTGATGCCCGGGGAAGCCGCGAGGTGGAGCCCATGCGGTAGAGCTTCGTATTCGACTTTGTTGTTTGAGACCTTCCGGAAGATGCGGGACGTACTTGAGTTGTTCGCCCGTTGGAGAGATCAAGAGCACCCCTGCACCGACACCTTCGAGCTTGAGCGAGCCGTCGAAGTACATCACCCAATGCTCTGGTCGCTCGGTTGGAGTTGGCGGTACCGATTCTCCCGCCACTCGCCATGAAGTCGACTAGAGCCGCGACTTGATGGCCGTACTTGGCTTGAAGTCGATGTTGAGGGCACCGAGCTCGCCCGCCCACTTGGAGATTCTTCCGGTAGCATCTTGGTTTCGCGAGGATGTCGCCGAGCGGGTAGTCGGTGATGACGGAGACCGAGTACTCCTAGAAGTAGTGTCGTAACTTCCCGGGAGGTAATGAGCACCGCATACGGTAGCTTCGTACTGGTTAATAGCGTGCTTTAGATTCCGATAGGACCTCACCGACGAAGTAGATTGGTCGCTGGGCCCGGGTAGGTGTGGCCGTCTTCCCGCCGCTCGACAATGATGGCGGAGCCGACCACGTGAGTAGTCGCGGCGAGGTAGACCGAGTTGCTCCTTTTTGCGAGGAGCCGTGAGGACGGCGGCTTGGATAGGAAATCCTTGAGCTGAGCAAGAGCTTGATCTTCCTCTCGTAGTCCACACAAACTTCTCTTGATGCTTGAGTAGTTTGAAGAAGGGTAGCCCCCATTCTCCAAGCTTCGAGATGAATCTTTTCAAGGCCGCCATGCACCCGGTGAGCTTCTGGACATCCTTGATGCAGTTGGTAGCTCTCATGTTGGTGATGGCAGAGATCTTTCTCGGGATTGGCTTCGATGCCGCGATGGCTGATGATGAAGCCGAGTAGTTTACCCGACGGTACGCCAAAGACGCACTTGTTCGGGTTGAGCTTACAGCGGTACTCTCGCAGGGATGCAAAAGTCTCTTCAAGATCAGCGATGAGCGTTTCGGAATTTCTGGTCTTGACGACCACGTCATCCACATAGGCTTCAACGTTCTTGTTGAGCTGTCTCTTGAAACAGGCCTGGATAGCTCGCTGGTAGGTGGCGCCGGCGTTCTTCAACCAGAAAGACATGGTCGTAGCAGTATGCGCCAAACGGGGTGATGAACGTGGTCTTCTCCGGTCTTCTTCCTTGATAGCGATCCGGTGGCACCGGAGTAGCGATCAAGGAAGCGAGAAGCAAGTCGCGGCCCGTCGTGGAGTCAATGACTTGATCTATCCGCGGCAACCCGAAGGGGTCCTTGGGGCAATGCTTGTTGAGGTCGGTGTAGTCGACGCACATCCTCCACTTATTAGAGTCTTCTTGCGTACGAGGACGGGTTGGCGAGCCACTCGTGATGGAAAACTTTCCTCGATGAAGCCGAGGACCATGTGGTTCAAGACCGTGGATGGTCGCTTCCTTGTGTGATGAGTGATTGACAACGTTGTGTGACCGATTCTGGCTAAGTATTGCAAAAGTGTGTTGCGGCTTGACTCGTGTTGGTGCAGTGAAGAACAAGCGCGAAAGGTCGTCGGCGGTGAGGCCTCCGTGTGTGGAGAAGACAAGTAGGCTTTGTTCGAGGGACCCATGGGCTGGCCGGGGTCAAGGGCGGGCCGCATGGTGGCATGAATGGAAGAAGATGAAGTCGTGGACGGTTTCTTGGTTGAGCCTCAAAACCAAGGTCGAGCCGGGACCTTCATGGGAGCCAAGTCATGAGTGGTGATTGGCGGAGGCTACATCAAGTTCGCGGGGTTTGCGGTGGTTCACCGAAAATCACCGGTTACTCGGGCCGAGCCACAAAGCCGAGGTCAAGATCGGGTGTGGCTGTCTGGCCAAAACCGGCCTGACCGGTTTGGAGAACCGGTCTGACCGGTTTGGGGTCGCAGGGCGCCAGAAGCTTCGAGGCGGAGGACACGCGTCGGGATCGCAAGGCTTGCGTTGAGGCTACGCAGGGTGCGGTCGCTGGGCATCCGTCCGATGGAGAAGACATCAAGAATTCCGAATCCGCCCTTGAGGGGCTTGTATCCCTAGTTAGTAGAGAGGGGCATTTTAGACATTCGGTTGCCGCCTATATAACCCAAGAGGTGAGAGGTTGGCAGCCAACTCTTGGAACCCTAGCTCATTAGTTTTCCTATTTTCACCTATTTTTTTCCTTAGGTTTTCTCTAGGACTAGCAAGAGAGCTTCACGGAGAGATCTTGTAGAGAGGGATGGATGATCGGGCGGCTTGCTAGACCTTGTACGAACCTTTGTTTCATGTATAGATGATTCGGCGTTGTTCCTCAAGGTTTGGATGTGTTTTTCCCGTTGTTTTTGGTGGTGATTTTCGGAGCCCTCTCTCGGTGATTTCTTTGGGTTGTTTTCGGACTCTTCTCTTGGGGATTTGATGGGGGAAATTTGTGGGAACCCTTCGTGGTTCTTTGGGCTGTGATTCCCCTCCCAAATCCGTGAGGAAAGTGCTCGATTTTGGGGGTTTCTTGAGTTCTTGGGTTGGAAGTGATTTTGGCGGGATTTCTTCGATTCCTCCTTTTTGGACGAGATTTGGTGGGATTAAACTTGACCATGGACTCCTCATGAGGTGTTCCTGATATCCCCAAAGTCTTGTTCAAGTCCGTGGAGCGATTCGGGAGATTGAGATTTGGTTTTGGGGGAGTTGACCCGCGGGCTGTGTTCTTCTCGACTGTTCAGGCTAAAACCGGCCCCAAACCGGTCTGACCGGTTTCGCCCAGTGGGCTGTCGAGAAAGATCTTTGAACAAGGAAGTCTTTACTGCTCCATGGCTTCGTTTGTTCAGATGTGGAAAGGCTTTTGAAGTGTTTGGGGTCTTTGGGGAGTTTCTGGACGGAATCGGTCCGACCGGGGTTTGCCTAACCGGTCCGACCGGGTTTTTCCCTGCCTTCGTGAGGCTAAGTCCAACAGGAGCGGTCCGACCGGTTTCGAAACCGGCCCGACCGGGTTTGTGCTTTGCCGCGGCCTTGTCGTGTGTGTGTTTCCGCCGCGTGTGTGTTGAGGCCGCCGTTTGGGTCTTGTTCCTAGGTTCGCAGCACTCCAGTGGCTACGTGAACTTGGCAAGAGAAGCTTGCAGAGGTGCACGAGTGAATTTGGGTTCATAGGCCGAATTCTTGAATAGAATTTTTATCGGCTCCCATTCACTCCCCCCCTCTCTGGTTCGCCGTTTCGGTCCTTCAAGTGGTATCAGAGCCGGTTCGGGTCTTTGTTGACTCTAACCGCCCAAGATCCAAGGATGGCGTACCAGAACGGGGTTCGGGTCCTCCACATTTCGATGGCAAGAACTACCGGATGTGGAGCAAGCGGATGGGTGCGTTCCTCCGCGGAAAGGGTCACCGCTTTGGGATGTCACGGTGGACACGGGCTATGTCCACCGATGGATTTCCTTGCTCCCGGGTCGAGGGACGATTCGACGCCAACAATAAGGCGGTCGACTACTTGTTTCGTGCTTTGTGTCGACTCGAGTTCGATCGGGTGCACACCGAGCACTTGGCTTGTAGGATTTGGGCGGTGTTGAAGGAGGCTCATGTTGGGAACGCCCGTGTTCGAGCACGGTTATATGCGACCTACCGGAGAGAGTACGAGAACTTCACTCATCTCCCGGTGAGTCCATCGATGCCTTGTTTCCGCAGGTTCACGGTGGTGGTGAACAACATGAGGGCCAATGTGGACGTGCTCCCGTACGATGATCATGATAGAGCGGTCAAGCTCTTACACTCTTTGGATCGTACGATATGGGGCGGAAAGTTCGAGGCCATAGTCGAGTCGGAGCGGTATGATACTCGACGGTGAACGAGCTGTTCTCGAAGCTCAAGTCGGCTGAGGTGGATAGGGGCATGACTGCCAAGCTCGAGGGACCGACTGATTCCCATAGTCTTGCCCTCGTTGGTGGTTCGAAAGGAAAGACTAACTCTAACCCATCCACCAGGATGTTCTCGTTTTCCTCTTTGATGTCTATGCCAGATGAGGAGTTTGATGACCTTGGAGAGGACGAGCTGGCGCTGTTGACGAGGCGGTTCGAGAGGGCGCACGAGAACCGCGTGAACATGAGGAGGAACACGAGGACTTGCTTCCGGGCGGCAAGCCGGGACACTTCGTCGCCGACTGCCCGGAGAAGGCCGAGAACAAGGACAGCTACAAGCACAAGCCGAGGAAGAACGATGACAAGTACCGTTCGAGGCGCGACCACAAGAGCAAGCACAAGAACAAGTACAAGGACGGGCGACGATCGAGGAGGAAGGAGGGCCGAGGCAAGGCCCGAGCGATGGTTGGAGCGAGCGACGTCGACTCCGGGCCGCGTACTCCACCTCGAGCTCGAGCGAGAGAGCCGACGACGAGCGAGATCGCCGCAAGAACAAGAGGTCGTCCAAGAACCCGAGCGGGGCCGAGCCGCCGCGAGAGACGGCTCTTGCACCATGGCGTTGAGCTCCGGCAGCAAGAAGAGCACACAGAGCGACTCGGACTCTGAGTCCGACGACGAGGTGCGTGATGAGCTTCCCTTCTTGCGCCAAGAGAATGAGAGGCTTGGCTCTTTGCTTGATAACCGTGATGACATGCTTAGAGAGGCCAAGAAAATGAGGAAAGAGCTTAGGGCTTCACTCGAGGATGCTAGGACTAGAGTGGCTGAGCTAGAGACACAAGTGCTTGATAGCAAGCTTGAGATTGATTCGCTTAAGGCTAGCCCCCGTTGTTTCGATGAGAATGATTGTGTCGATTGCTCTATTTTCCTTGCCGATCTTGCTTTGTTCAAGGAAAAGCATGCCTCCAAGTGTGAGGAACTAGATGTGCTTAGGGTTGAAGTGGCCGAGCTTAAGTCTAGACCTGCTTTGCTAGGTGCTTGCACTTCTTGCCATGTTTTGCATGCTAAGATTGATGAGATGCATGCTTACACTAGTTCGCTCGAGGCTAAATTGAAGGAACCCATGCCTACATCTTGCTCTACCTGTGAAATGCATGCATTGAAAAATTTGGAGCTTGCACATTATGTTGATCGTTTGCAGGATGAGAATGATGATTTGAGGAAGTTGATGGGTTGGTTGTCCGGTCACGAGCCTCAGTTGAGGATGATGATCGAGGCCTTTAAGAGGCAAGATGGTGAGGGGCTTGGGGCAAACAAGGTTGGTGAGGGAAGTGGAGAGAATATCCCGGAGCCACCAAAAACCCACCACAAAAATGATTTCCCTCCAAAACCTAACCATCTAAGGAACCGACTAGACACAACCCCGCCTCCACCCGTGTTTCCTACACCCACAAATGATCTACAAAAGCCTATCAAGTTTGTGAGCACTTCGGGGAAAGTGTTCTTTAGGAAGGAGAGTGAGAAGGCTAGTGGTGAGAAACCGGTGGAGGATTTGAGTGGAGAAAAACCGAGTGAGCACCACATCCTAAGCCTAAGCTTGTGAGGTTCCATTGTGGCTATTGTGGAAGAGATGGCCACAAGGAGGAGTTTTGCTTCAAGAGGAAGCGAGAGGAGAAAATGGCGAAGGAGTGGGCTAACGGGGACAAGTTTCACCCCTCCACGGTGTACTTAAGACTCGTGTGCAGATGCCCGGGGCCAAGGCGAGTGTGACGATAGTTCCGCTTGGGGTGATCGAAAGAGTGCGAGGAGGTGCCGTCGGAGAAGTGAAACCGGTCGACCGGTTTTGGAACCGGTCAGACCGGTTTGGGGTCTGCGGAATGACAAGCTTGGTTTCCGTGCTCATACAGGTGCGAGGGTTGTTTCTGGAGGTCGTGGTTCTGGTGGATGGGCTGGAGAGTTTGCAGGTGGTCAGGTTGCTAGGCGTTCTCCCCCTCGAGTTCACTACGGGGATGGGAGGAGTCGTAGCTTTGAGAAGGAAAGGAGGGACGGTCCACGAGTTCTCTTTCGTGGTTTTGGTCCTCCTTCAGGCAGAGAAGGGTGGTTCCCTCAGGGTAGTTACCGTGGTGGTGTTCGTGGAGGCAGTTTTGGTAGGAGAGATGCTTTGGTTGGTGCTAACCCCACTTTCGAGAAAATGGCTCGGACCGGTTTTCCTCCTTTGGTACTAACCCCGTCTGCCGAGTCGTTTGTTCGCTCACGTGCCTATTTTTGATTTTCGGGTGGGAGACTTGAAGAACATTTGGTTGATTGACTCCGGTTGCTCGAGGCATATGACCGGAGACGGAGGGGTGGTTCTCAAGTCTCGTCCCGGTGGTGACGAAGAGGTACATCACCTTTGGGGACAATGGGCGTGGGCGTGTGCTTTCGAAGGTGAGATAAAAGTGAGTGACAAGATCACTCGAGGCGTGTTGCTCTTGTTCAATCGCCGGGGTACAATTTGCTTTCGTGTCTCGGCTTGTTGGATGAGGGCTTTGAGGTGTTGTTTCGGCTCGGTGGTTCTCGGATTGTGGACTCTCGAGGGGACCTTGTTTGTATGGTCGTTCCCGAGGGTCGGGTGTTTCGTGCTGATTTTTCTCGGTCTTCGGGTGTTGAGCGTTGTTTCTTGGCCGGTTCTTCGAGTGAGTTGTGGAAATGGCATAGGAAGTTGGGTCACTTGAGCTTTGACCTTTTGTCTCGCTTAAGTAAACTCAAGTTGGTCCGAGGATTGCCACGATTGAAGCTTGAGAAAGAGTTGGTTTGTGCTCCGTGTAGGCATGCCAAGATGGTGGCCTCTTCTCACCCGCCTCTCACCGATGTGATGACTGAGCGTCCATGCGAGCTGCTCCATATGGACCTTGTTGGCCCAGCTCGTGTGCGATCTCGCGGGTGGGAAGTGGTATGTCCTTGTTGTGGTGGACGACTATTCTCGGTATGCGTGGGTGTTCTTTACGGAGGATAAGGGGGGAGACGTTTGGTTTTGTTCGAGATCTAGTCTTGAGGTTGAGGAACGAGAGGCACGGAGATGCCATACGAGCTATCCGGTGAAGTGATAATGGCTCGGAATTCGGGAACTCTCATTTTGAAACCTTTTGTCATGACTTGGGTCTTGAGCACCGTTTTCGAGTCCGTATACGCCTCCCCGAATGGTGTTGTGGAAAGGAAGAACGGAGAACCTTGTGCGAGATGGCTCGGACGATGCTTGATGAGCATAGGACTCCGAGGAGGTATTGGGCCGAGGCGGTGAATACCGCATGCTATGTGTCGAACGAGATATACCTCGAGTGCACAAGAAGAAGACATGCTATGAGTTGATGCATGGCCGCACACCCAAGGTGAGTCACTTCCATGTCTTTGGTTGCAAGTGTTTCATTCGAAGAAAGGCAGGAAGTTGGATAAGTTTGAGGCTAGGTCCGTCGATGGCATTTTCTTTGGTTATGCATCTCATTCTAGAGCATATCGTGTGCTCAATCTTGAAACTAACCAAATCGTGGAGACTTGCGAGGTAACCTTCGACGAGACGAGCCACGTAGTCGGCTTGTCTTTGAGTGTGCGGTGATGACGAGCTTGGCGAGGAGATCTTTCGGGAGGAGGAGCATGAACATTGAGATGATGAGGATGGCGGTGCGGTGCCCCGCCGAACATGTACCCACTACTTCGACGACGATGATGGATGGACCCTCTCGCTACACCTACGACGACAAATCAAGAACGAGGAGAAGCTGATGTTGAGGGGGAGGTAGCTTCGAGGCGAGAACCTCCCCGGCGAGTTCAAGTGGATCACCCAGCTTCGAGGATCATCGGCGACATGAATGAACGCACTACACGGTCGAGGGTTCGAAACAATTCCCATTTTGCTCATGCTGCGTTTGTTGCTTCTTTCGAGCCCAAAGACATTGGACACGCACTATCTGATCATAATTGGGTTAACTCGATGCATGAGGAGTTGGAGAACTTTGAGAGGAATCGGGTGTGGGAGTTGGTTGACCCTCCTCCAGGGTGTAAGCCGATTGGTACCAAGTGGGTGTGGAAAAACAAAGAGGGAGAGAAGGGTGAGGTTGTGAGGAACAAGTCGAGACTTGTTGCCCGGGGGTTCGGTCGAAGGGAGGGGGATTGACTACGAGGAGACCTTTGCTCCCGTAGCCCGTTTGGAGGCGATTAGGATCCTTCTAGCCTTTTTCGTGGCTAAAGGGTTCAAGTTGCACCAAATGGATGTGAAGAGTGCTTTTCGAATGGAGTGTTGGAGGAAGAAGTGTATGTGAGGCGACCTCGGGGTTTGAGAGTGAGAAGTACCCCCACCGGGTGTACAAGTTGAGGAAGGCGCCGTATGGGTTGAAGCGGGCGCCTAGAGCTTGGTATGGCAAAGTTGAGGGGGTTCTTGTTTGAGAGAGGTTTTGAGATGGGGAAGGTCGATCGACCTTGTTTTTGCCGAGGGCAAAGGCGAGAGATATCCCGATTGTGCAGTGTGTACGTGGATGATATTGTCTTTGGTGGCTCGTCTAACTCTCTTGTTGCGAGGTTTGCGGATGATATGAGCAGGGAGTTTGAGATGAGCATGATGGGCGAGTTGCAGTTCTTCCTCGGGCTACAAATCAAGCAATCAAAGGAAGGAACATTTGTGCACCAGGCTAAGTACACCAAGGACATTGTGAGGAAGTTCAAGATGGAGGACTCCAAGGCTATGACGACGCCGATGAGTACGACTACAGCTCTTGATGCGGACGAGGAAGGTGAACATGTGGACCAGAAGGAGTACCGGAGCATGATCGGGTCACTCCTCTACTTGACGGCGACGAGGCCGGACATACAGTTCTCAGTGTGTCTGTGCGCTCGTTTTCAAGCGTCTCCGAGGACTTCGCATCGGCAAGCGGTGAAGAGAATTTTCAGGTACTTGCGTCACACTCCCGACTTCGGTCTTTGGTACTCCGCGTCCTCTTCTTTGGCGCTTCATGGTTTTTCAGACGCGGATTTTGCCGGGTGTCGGTTGGATAGGAAGTCCACTTCTGGGACTTGCCAGTTTTTGGGTTCCTCTTTGGTCTCTTGGTCTTCCCGCAAGCGGCCGAGTGTTGCTCAATCCACGACCGAGGCCGAGTATGTTGCCTTCGCTAGTTGTTGCTCTCGGCTCCTTTGGATCACCTACACCATGAGTGACTTTGGTGAGGAGTATACCCATGTCCCACTTCAATGTGATAGCACCGGTGCCATAAGCGTTGCAAAGAACCCAGGTGCTCCATTCCAAAACCAAACACATAGAAGTGAGGTATCATTTTTCGAGAGACAACGTCGAGAAAGGGAAGATAGCTTTGATCCATGTACCCACACATGACCAACTAGCCGATATTTTCACCAAACCCCTAGATCAAGCAACTTTCACGCGTCCGCGGGGGGAACTTGGTGTGTGTTTGATTTCCTGAGTTGGGTGTGTGGGAGCTTTCTTTTGCCGGTGGTGTCGAGCCCGTTTTGCCTCCCCTCGAGGAGCCGGTTTGTAGCATATGTATAGCTTTCCTTTGTGCATTTCTTGCATTTGGCATGGCATATGTAACATGATGTATAGGCATCCTTGTATCTTAGATTGCATGCATCTTGTATCATATGCATTGGATAGGAAAAGCTTCTCTTATATACTTGGTTCACCATGGAATGAGATATATGTCTTTGTGAGCTTGTTTGGTGCGCTATGGTTAGTTTGGCTTAGCTCTTGATGATCTTGATGAATAATCCATGGTTGATGGCTATGTTTTTGAAAAATGTCACATGTATGCTCTCTCATGTGTAAATGCCTTTATATGATCTTCACATGTTTTAGTGACTTTGCTATGCTTAATTTGTGGTTGGATAGCTAGTTTATTGATCATATGGGGCCAAAGGCTCATTTGCCATCATGAATGTTTAGCCTTCTTGCTTCATCTTGTGGAGGGGCATAAGTTCCTTTTTGTCGCAAAGACATTTCATGTACCATTTACAAATCTGAAAATGAAATGAAAAATGCTTGGAAATGTGCTCCCATGTCATATGTGCTTGAATTTAATTTTCTTTGGGTGCTAAACCGTTGCATGTTGCCTACCAATGAGAAGTCTCATACATAGAAGTAGGCACATGGCTCGGTGGCTTTGACATGACATGAGGTGCTTGTGGGTGTTTGTGATGGTCTTATGATTAGAATGGCTGTCCTAGCATGAAGTTTGTGTGGCTTTGCCATTTTGGCATGTTTTGCTCATGTCTAGGTTTTTGCGTGTGAGAGAGTAACTTTTCGCAAAATTACTCAAATCCTTGTTAGCCTTGTCCAATGGTTGTGAAACTTGGTGATCATGTAGTTGAGGTCCATACAAACCCGTAGAGTATCTAACTTGCTCATTTGGACATGTGTAGCATCTTGTGATGAATCTTGTATACTTGAGAAGCTCTAGATTGCATTTGTGCCTTGATTCATGCATTGGCAACAAGGGGGAGAAAGGAAGGTGGAGAAAAGTTGTTTTGTATCCCCGGAACCTATCCCAAGTGTCAAGGGGGAGCTTGTGCATTTCTTTTGCATTTTTGGCTTTTGGGGTGTGGTCTGTCGTGTAAAACCGGTCCGACCGGTTGTGGAAACCGGTCGACCGGTTTTGGTGGAACCGGCCCGACCGGTTATGGGAACCGGTCGACCGGTTTGTGCCCCGAGTTGGCACTTGATCGGGGGGAGCTTGCTTTCGTGCAGGGGGGGAGCTCTTGTGTGCTTTGGTGGTTGGTGCTCTTTGCTTGAGCATGGTTTTTGTCTCGGATGTGTCGAGCCGTTGCCCTTGCCTAAGGGGTCCGAGACTTGTTTTCTTCAAGTGATCTTGATCTTTGCTTTTGTTTGGCTTTCGATCGCTTGTTGGAGTTTCTTTTTGTTTGTTTCTTTTCTTTTTCTTTTCTCACTTGTTACTTTCATGTGGGTGTTGTCAATGCACTCATCAAGGGGGAGATTGAGGACCATGTGTGGTTCGAAGACCGGTGGATGGTCGCTTCCTTGTGTGATGAGTGATTGACAACGTTGTGTGGACCGATTCTTGGCTAAGTATTGCGGGTGCGAGGTTGCGGCTTGACTCGTGTTGGTGCGAGGTGAAGAACAAGCGCGAAAGGTCGTCGCCGGTGAGGCCTCCGGGTGTGGAGAAGACAAGTAGGCTTTGTTCGAGGGACCCGGTGGCCGGCGGGGGTCAAGTGCGGGCCGCATGGTGGCATGAACAAGCAAGATGAAGTCGTGGACGGTTTCTTGGTTGAGCCTCAAAACCAAGGTCGAGCCGGGACTTCATGGGAGCCAAGTCATGAGTGGTGATTGGCGGAGGCTACATCAAGTTCGCGGGGTTTGCGGTGGTTCACCGAGAAAATCACCGGGTTACTCGGCCGAGCCGAGCCACAAAGCCGAGGCCAAAGATCGGGTGTGGTCTGTCGGCCAAAACCGGCCCGACCGGTTTGGAGAACCGGTCCGACCGGTTTGGGGTCGCGAGGGCGCCGGAAGCTTCGAGGCGGAGGACACGCGTCGGGATCGCAAGGCTTGCGTTGAGGCTACGCGGGGTGCGGTCGGCCGGGCATCCGTCCGATGGAGAAGACATCAAGAATTCCGAATTCGCCCTTGAGGGGCTTGTATCCCTAGTTAGTAGAGAGGGGCATTTTAGACATTCGGTTGCCGCCTATATAACCCAAGAGGTGAGAGGATGGCAGCCAACTCTTGGAACCCTAGCTCATTAGTTTTCCTATTTTCACCTATTTTCCTTAGGTTTTCTCTAGGACTAGCAAGAGAGCTTCACGGAGAGATCTTGTAGAGAGGGATGGATGATCGGGCGGCTTGCTAGACCTTGTACGAACCTTTGTTTCATGTATAGATGATTCGGCGTTGTTCCTCAAGGTTTGGATGTGTTTTTCCCGGTTGTTCTTGGTGGTGATTTTCGGAGCCCTCTCTCGGTGATTTCTTTGGGTTGTTTTCGGGACTCTTCTCTTGGGGATTTGATGGGGGAAATTTGTGGGAACCCTTTGTGGTTCTTTGGGCTGTGATTCCCCTCCCAAATCCGTGAGGAAAGTGCTCGATTTTGGGGGTTTCTTGAGTTCTTGGGTGGGAAGTGATTTCGGCGGGATTTCTTCGATTCCTCCTTTTTGGACGAGATTTGGTGGGATTAAACTTGACCATGGACTCCTCATGAGGTGTTCCGATATCCCCAAAGTCTTGTTCAAGTCCGTGGAGCGATTCGGGAGATTGAGATTTGGTTTTGGGGGGAGTTGACCCGTTGGCCGTGTTCTTCTCGATCGTTCGAGGCTAAAACCGGCTTGACCGGTTTCCCAAACCGGTCTGACCGGTTTCGCCAGTGGGCTGTCGAGAAAGATCTTTGAACAAGGAAGTCTTTACTGCTCCATGGCTTCGTTTGTTCAGATGTGGAAAGGCTTTTGAAGTGTTTGGGGTCTTTGGGGTGTTTACGGGACGGAATCGGTCTGACCGGTTTGCTTAACCGGTCCGACCGGTTTTTCCCTCGCCTTCGTGAGGCTAAGTCCAACGAGAGCGGTCCGACCGGTTTCGAAACCGGCCCGACCGGTTTGTCTTGCCTGCGGCCTTGTCGTGTGTGTGTTTCCGCCGCGTGTGTGTTGAGGCCGCCGTTTGGGTCTTGTTCCTAGGTTCGGTAGCACTCCGGTGGCTACGTGAACTTGGCAAGAGAAGCTCGCGGAGGTGCACGAGTGAATTTGGGTTCATAGGCCGAATTCTTGAATAGAATTTTTATCGGCTCCCATTCACTCCCCCCCTCTCGGTTCGCCGTTTCGGTCCTTCGGAAGCCGCCCGCGAGTAGTTTGGCGAGTTCCTTCTTGATCGCATCCCGTCGGTCGTCGGCAAAACGGCGGAGGTGTTGTCATTTCGGGGTCGCTTTAGGGTCAACGTTGAGTGAGTGCTCGATCGATTCCCCGGGCACCCCCGGCATGTTCGCTAGTTTCCAAGCGAAGATGTCTCGGTTAGCCCGAAGGAAGCCGACGAGCGCGTCTTCCTATTTCGGGTCAAGGCCCGCCCCGATCATGGTGGTCTTGTCGTCGCCCGTCCCAAGGTCGATTGCTTTGACTTGCACTTCCTCGGATGGCCGAGGTTTGTTGGCCTTGTCCGACTTCCCTGGGATGTCGAGTTCACTTGGGGCAAGCTTCTTTGACGCAGCATAGATCTCCATCATGGCGTTGGGTACTTGATTGGTGGCTGCGAGTTCCACAGCTTCTGTGTTGCAGTCGAAGGATATCTTCAAGTCCCCTTGTAGCGAAAGTACACCGGCCAGACCTAGCATCTTGAGTACCAAGTACGTGTAGTGGGGTACTACCATGAACTTGGCGATAGCTGGTCTGCCGAGGATGTCATGGTAGGAAGTTTCGAAGTCCGCGACGTCGAACTTAATGTACTCGGTGCGGTAGTTTTCTCTGGTTTCCCCGAAGGTAACTGGCAGGACCACTGAGCCCAGTGGAATAGCCTCGTTCCCGAGGACGATGCCGTAGAAAGGCGATGTCCTCTTGGTGAGCATGTGAGTGATGTCGAGCTTCATCTTCTTCAAGGTCTTGGTGAAATGGACGTTGAGCCCACTCCCACCGTTGATGAGTACCTTGTTGAGTCTAGAGCCCGCGACTACCGGCTTTAGGATGAGAGAAAAATGCCCCGGTTCGAGAAGCTTGTCCATTGATCACGCGGGAGAAGGAGATGGGTACCTCCGACCACCGGAGAGGGGTCGGGACCGCCGGTTCAATGTTTAAGAATTCTCGTCGAGTGGCCTTCGAGACCGTTTGGTTTGTAGTCCGCCAAAGAGGACGTTCACCGTCTTGTCGGGTTCTTGGAAGTTGCCGTTTTCTTTGTTGGCTTTTTTCTTGCCTTTCTTGTCGTGAGGATGCCGTGGTTCCGGAGTGTCTCACCCGAGTTGGTAGCACTATTCGGTAGTGTGGTTGCCCTCCGGTGCCACGGGCACTTCTCTTTCAACAAGTCTTTGGAGCTGCCGAGAGGTCTTCTTCGGGTTGTCTTTCGCGGGGTTCGGATAGCCGCGACTGTGTTGTCTGGCTTGCGCTTGCGATTAGGACCCGACTAGTTGTTGCTGCGACCGCCTTGATCCTGGTTGTTGTTATTGCTGTCGCCCGCGTTTTGCTTGCTCTTGCTGCAAATGGCGTCATACTTGGCGTTCGCCTTGTCTTCTTCATCGGCCCATGAAGTGATCATGTCTTTGAGCTTGGTAATGGAGCTCGGGCGGCAGCGACCGAAGTCTTCAAAGGTGCGACGGTGGTAGAGACCGTCTTGGAAAAGGTCGATGACTTCCTTGTCGGTGACATCGACTACGTGGCGCGCTTGTAGAAAAGCGCCGCATGTACTTGCGCGTAGTTCGCCCCGTTCTCGCTTCACCATGGCTAGGTCCATGCGAGTACCCGAGCGTCCCATGGCGCCCGCGAAGTTGCTGGTGAACTGCTCCTTGAGCTGGTCCCACTTGTCGATCGAGTACTTCTCGAGTGACTCGAGCCATGTAAGTGGATCTTGGTCCAGGCAGAAGGGGAAGTAGAGGCACTTTGTGTCGTTGTTGCCACCAGTGTTCTCGATGGAGAGGGCGTAGCACCTAAGCCACTGTATTGGGTCTTGCTTCGCGTCGTACTTGGTGATCCCCAGAGTCTTGAATTTCTCTGGGAGCAGGAGATTGCGAAGTCGAGCAGAGAAGGCGGGGAAGCCGTCGTTCTCGCCTGCGGATTTGTTCTGTCGAATTTCCTCGACTCTACGACGGGCATCATAGCCGCCGCATGAGACACCGGTGACATGGCCGGTCGCGTGGCCTCGGCCTCCGCGATCGCCTCCGCTACCGGCTCTCCTTCCGGCCCGTGTGAGGAGCTCCCGCCGTCACCGCCTCCACCACCGGCGTCGCCACGAGCGACCACAACACGACTTCCGCCGCCGCGACTAGCACCGTGGCCGCCCCGAGAAGGTCCTTGTTGTGGTGATAGCCGAAGCTACCGAGCACAAACAATGAGAGTAGACTAAAGCTCAAGAACCAAAACCAGAATACAAAACAAAGGACAACCAAAAGCTCTTTACTCAACAGTAGATTTCTCAAAAGCTGAACCCCTTTACAAGTGTCGTTCATCTCCTTTTATAGAGAGGCGAACGGACCTTTTACATTCTAAGAATACCCTCGTGTGAAACGGATCAAAACAGAATGTGCTAGGCTATTTTTGGGGAATCTCCGATTGGGTCTCCACGTAATCGGCGCTTCATGATGTCATGCCGCAAATCGCGGCGCCTTTCTTGTTGTCATCACGTGCGCCTGTCGGGAGAAGACCTTCAATCTTTTGGAGACTCCCCTTTCGCCTGGCACCTTTCGTCACCTGAAACACGGATCACATTCAAACTTAAAATCGTTAGATGTTAGGGATGACGAAACCCCCAACTAATCCCGGGCTACGACTAACTAGGTGAGCAAGATTCGTCTCTGGGGTTTCGTCGTGGGGAAAACCAAATAGCCTGACCGAGATCCTAATGCCCCGGGTTATTCTGAGCTTATTTGGCGGCTCCGCAGGCGGTGAAGGGTATTGGTCGAAAGACGGATTCTGAGAGATGAAAATGGATTCAAAAACTCCTGGGGTTTCGCCGCTGGGCCTTTCACATAAAAGCTCGGGCAACTGAAAACACTCTTTTATTTTTGGTATACGAAAGGCTCGATTCCGAATCCCCCCAACAGTCCTCCAAGCAGATGCCCTAGTGCGGTTGGGGTTCTGCGGTAGCTCTCCTCGAGTACGGTTACGCCCGTTGTCGTCTGGGCTGCGGCTTGTGGCTTCGTGATTGGCTTCGCGAGTTCGAAGGGGAGGCACTTGAGTGACTCTGTTGTCGACTCTCATGAAGTAGGCGTCCTCCGCGAGCTTGGCGATGACTTCTCCCACGCGCATCCCCTAAGCCTGTCGTGCTATCGTAGTGATAGACATGAGGCACTGTTCGGGGGTAGTGTGCACCTGGCTTTCAACTTGATTGAGTGCCTCTGTGAGGTTCCAGATGGAGAGGCTCTCACGGAGACGCCGACGCCGTTCGTTGCGCCTACTCTTACGCTCACGTCGGGCATTCTTGTCGTCGCCGGTCTCGTGCGGGTGCGTTGGCGGACAACTCGTCCGTCGAGATGTCTTTGTTGACGGTGAATTTCCGTCAACCTAGAGTACTTGTTATACATTGGTTTCGATTATGATTTGCAACTAACCCGCCACTAGGCATACTAATGATGTAACAAGTTCACACTTGCATGTCGATTTCGGAGTTTGTTGTTTACACAGAAATCTACGCTAAAGAGGAGACTTTCGGGATAAGTTCACCAAGCACTTTGGAAGAAGATCATGAAGCCCGACAAGAGTCAAGACACGCCATGAACATGACTCCAAATGACCCGAGGACCGAAGCGTCAACGTGCAAGTCTTCGGGGACTCAACCGTAAAACAACGAAGCTTGCATAGCAAGGATTCAAGCCTTAACCGTGAAGGAAACGACGTCAAAGGCCCACATGCAAGTGCACACATATAAGGGATCACGCGAGAAGCAACCGGGGAGAAAACCGGGCCGAAATGGGCTCGGGCCGGCCGGCTTGGGCCGACCGGCCCGCCCCACTCCGGGGTCGTTTCGGTGCCCCCTTTGCCCTAGTTGTTTGTCTATTTATTGCCTCCGCCGCCGTCGGCCGCCACATCGAACAAATCATCCTACCGACGCCATTGACCAAAACACCACCGCCGCAAGATGAGGGAGAGAGTTAGATGAGCTCGTCGCAAGGATCAATGCCGGTGGAGAGAAGGAAGCAAGAGGAGGACTCCAGGCCGCTAGCCTAGGGGTGTTCCCAAGCTCCATCACCGCCATCTTCATCGACGACGTTCTCCGGAGTCTCCGTCACCCCTATGTGCTTCAATCCGTGTAAGATGATGGGGTAATGTCTCCGTTCATCCCTAGGGTTAGATGGATGCATTCTATGTGATCGCTACTTGATTCGTGGTTTCAATCTATTGTTTTCATGTTGATGATGCTTTGATGATTAAGGTTAGCTACCGTGTTTTCGGGCGTATGATATCCACTACTCCCATAGATTCCATCAACATACCGTGTCCATCATAGGTCTAGTCACGATTACCTTCGCGTAGTGACGTACGAGAGGAGGGAAAGGGCGAAACCGTGGTCACAACCCCCGTAGATTGGTTTACCACTCGTGTAGTAGATGCATACCATGTTATCCTAGATCCTAGGGAGGGAACGCTTATCTTTCTTAATCACTCTCTTGTGTTCACCCTTTACCATCTAGTTTAACCCTAGATTTGTTTGATCAACTTAACTTAGATTAACTTAGGTTAGATTGTTTTACCTTTAGATTAATACTCTTTCAAAGGTTTTCCATTCAACTAGATTAGTACTTGGTTAAGCGCTAGTAATCCCCTTGCTCCGCGGATTGACAAGAACCTTGGGAATCCCGTGGTGAAAAAGGTGTAGGTCCGTACGCTTGCGGATCGTAGGTGGATACGAGTTTATCCGTCAACAAGCCCCTTTTTCTGGCGCCGTTGCCGGGGAGCAAGCCAGTTTGCTATGTTTAATCTAGTATTAATTTTGTTGATTACTAACACCTAACCCTTATTTTCTAAAAAAATCTTTTTTTTGTTTTCTTTCAACTTTTCTTGTGCCTAGATGAATTTGTTCACCTCACCATTGGAAGACGAAGAGATGTCGCTAAGGGAGCTAGCAATACCGTCAATGGAAGACATTGAGATACAAAAATCAGATTTGATGCTTGCTACAACCCACTACGAAGCGAAGCCTGGAATCATCAAGTTAGTGGCGATGAAACCATTTAGAGGATTGGAGGATGACAACCCATATAGACACTTTAAGGAATTCATGATGATATGCAACACGATGCAACAAAAAGGAGTTCCGGCCGCTTGGTTCAAGTGGAATCTTTTTCCATTATCTCTCGAAGATGAAGTGCGAAAATGGTACACACTTGCATCCGTTGAAGCAAAAGGAAATTGGGATGAGCTAGTGAAGAAGTTTCTTTTGAAGTTCTTTCCCATAAGCAAGGTCCAAGACTTAAGGAGGCAAGTGCTCACTTTCAAGCAAGGAGAGGATGAAGGAATTGATGAAGCATGGGACCGTTTTAATGAACTACTTGAGCGAGGCCAAACTTGGGATTTTTTCGGTGACTTGATGTTGCATACCTTTTATTTTTCACTAACCCCTAACTCATCTCGTTTTGTAAGCATGTGTGCGGGCGGTGATATAATGGATAAAACAATTAGTGAAGCCGGACAAATCTTACAAAGGATAAGCAATGGACAAAGAACACAACGAGATTGGCAAAGACGTTGTCGAGAGGAGCAAAATGACAAAAGCAAGCCCAAGGTGCTTGCTGAAATTTCGAAAAAGATGAACCGAGAGGTCAAGGAAAATGAACCGACCATACAAGAAATTGAAGATCCACTTCCCAAGGTAAGAGAAGTCATTTTGGATGTTAAAATGTTGAAACTAACATGAATGTAGGCCGAAGTATGTGGAATGCTAGACCATTGGTGGAGTTGAAGCAATCCGGTTGGGTTCAAGTTGATTTCACCCCACTAATCAACTACCGAAGGAAGGAGGAACGCCGACACGTTGCCAAACTAGTTGAAGATATATTTGATCAAGAGATGAGTGGAGAGTCGATCCAAAAGATGTTTGATGAAGGATGGATCGACCGGTTTGACAACTCAAAGATTTGCAATAAAGGAAGAGAAGAGTATAACCGTGATGAGCCTAGTGACTCAAAGGATAAATGGGAGGAGATAGGACTCAAGCTAGAAGATGAATGGGAAGGTGTTGACATAGATCACGTACTCCAAGAAGGCCCCTCCCCACAAGGTGATAGCTTGTGTGCTATTTAAGCCTACACACTAGCAAATCAAGACATGGAAGTGCTCAAGGATGACGGAAAGAGTGAATCAACAATGAGCGATCCGGACGACATGTGGTACATGGAAGATAAAGAAAGCAACATACAAGACTTTGAAGACGAAGATTGGGATGACAATGAAGACTTCAAAGAAGAGACAAATGCAAATGTAGTTGATGGATTACACGTTCCACATGATGAGATGGAGGGGGTGCAAAAAGGTAACAAAGAGACACATTCACTCGTTGAGATTGGTTCACCTTCAACACCGCTAGATGAACCAAATATCACTCTTGTTGAAAATCTCTAAGGCCCAGGTATGTGCTGAAATCTCAAGATATTATTGGTATTGATGTTGATAAATACTCATGCTCAACCAATAGTATGAATAATAGTTTAAGTTCTATGCCTTGTTCCAATAATGATCATGTTGATAGGCTAGATTTTCTTGAGAATGAAATAGAGGAAACATTTATGTTTGAACCAATTAATCTCACACCTAAAGAACCTTTGCCTAATGATGAGCTAAGTTCTATGCATGAAACATATGCTTCTTTTGTTTACACCTTGACTTCACTACTAGAAAAGTGATCATCAGTGACGATCTGCTCGTGACGCTGCTTACTTTGGTCACAGAATGGTATGTATTCCATGACGAAATGTCCATTTTCGTCATAAGTTGCGAGTGATGAAGATTTGGGTCAAAGAATTGTGACGAAAATGAAAAAACGTCACAGAACATTAAAAGGAGATCGTCATAGATTAAATTTTGGCACGCAGTATGGTACTGACGAAACCTAGTGGTCACAAATTAGATTTGGTAACGTCATAATTTAAGTAGTATCGTTTGGCACAACTAATGATGAACCAAATTCGTCACGGATTTGGTTTTTGCACTTGACGAGCGTGAGGACGTGGGGTCCACAACTGTTTCGGCCCACTCTATGCACATGAGTATTTTTAATTGTAATTGGCAAAAAAAGTGCTCCCGCGGAGCTTCGAACCGAGGGACTAGCCGGTTTAGAAGTAGAAACCATACCACCGCACTACATGTTGTTTCATGTTGTTAGTTTGCATTTAGTCTATTTGTTAAACAATTATTGAATCTTGGGCCCGTCATGAAATCGATCATAATGGGCCGACGATACATGTGACCTAAGTATCATTGTGACCGTCGTGAGCGCGGGTACGTGAAGTTCGTCGGGACTACTCGGGGACGAGCGGCGGCGTTTATCGCGGTTTAGGCATCACGCGCGTGAACGAGGTGCTCGGTACACCCATCGACGCGATGTCGGCGTAGTAGAACAACTCAAGCGCTCAAGACAAGGACGGAGGAGGTGTCCGGCGCGACGAGAGGTGTCTACATCGTGGACGAACGGCGGCGGCGATTGCAAGGTTTGAGGATTTTTTTTTATTTGAAATTTTTGTTGAATATGCTTATTTGCTTGAAAGTTTAGGTCATATGTACAAATTTGTAAATTGAATTTGTTTGATCCCGAAACTAAGATGCAAAGTTTTGTTTATCAATTATTTGTTTTAATTTGCACATTTTTTGTATCTATTCAATTTAATCTTTGTTTGGTATTTTTTAAATAATTTGTTGTTTTTGTCAAAACAGATGGATAGAAAGTTGGATATTTGGGAAACAATTCACACCCGCATATTTGAAAGGAGTTGAAGAGTTTATGGAATTTGTTAGAGCAAGATACGCACAAGACATCGAGATACGTTGTCCTTGCCGCAATTGTCTGAATCAAAGGGTGCGACCCCAACATGATGTTGAAAACCACATACACATTTTTGGAATGTCAGCTACATATACCAGGTGGATTCATCATGGGGAGCCTGCAGATAGTGCTGAAGTTCAGAATACAGAGCAGCAGGATGTGGAAGGTGATCATGACTATGGGATACATGTGGATGTGGACGATGATGGTCATCTTGATGAGGATCTTGGAGTACCAGAGATGATTGGAGATCTGTATGCTCAAGCAGAGGCTGATGGAGAACAGCCAAGGTTTGCAAGAGTACTTGAGGATGCGAAGAAGGCACTTAGCCCGGGATCTAGGCATTCCAAATTCTCTTTTATGGTGAGGATGTTGTATATCAAGTCTCATTATCGAATCAGCAATGCAGGATTTTCAATGATGATGAACTTGATCTCATCAGGATACCCTAAGAGTGAGTTGCCAAATTCTTATGATGAGGCGAAGAAATACCTTCGAGAGTTGGGCCTTGAATACGAAAACATACATGTGTGCAAGAATAATTGTGTGTTGTTTTGGGATTCAAAAACAACCAAGTATGCGAAGTTGAATGTGTGCCCGGTATGCAAGGAGTCTAGATGGAAAGATGAAACCGGGACAAAGCAGTTCCACATAAGGTACTGAGGCATTTTCCACTGTTGCCAAGGTTGAAGAGAATATATGCTTCAAAGCGTACTTCGAGGAAACTCGATGGCACATGAAAGTTAGGATGCCGGTGGAGAATGTAATGAGCCATCCGAGTCGATGGGGAAGCATGGAAGTACTTTGACAAGAAGGAAAAATTATTTGCATCCGATCCAAGGAACTTGAGGCTTGCTTTAGCTACAGATGGGTTCAATCCATTTGGCAACATGAGTACCCAGTACAGTATGTGGCCAGTGCTTCTGACTCCACTGAATCTCCCACCCCGCAAATGTGTTAATCCTGCAAATTGCTTTATGTCTTTACTCATCCCAGGGCCAAAATCTCCAGGAAAGGATTTTGATGTGTTCCTTGAGCCCTTAATTGAAGAACTGCTAGAGCTATGGAAGGGTGTAAGTACCTATGATGCATGTACTGGTAGGAAGTTTGACCTTCGTGCTGCTGTGCTATGGTGTATACATGATTACCCTGCGTTGAGCACGCTGTCTGGCCGAACAACAAAAGGGTATTATGCATGTATTTACTGCGACAAGGATCCTCTGTCTCGGTCAATAAGGAATAAGATATGTTACATTGGACATCATCGATACCTTCCAAAGTCACATGCATGGCGGAGAAGCTTGGCTTTCGATGGTAAGCGTGAAAACCGAGATGCACCAGAAAAGTTCACTTTGGGTGAGGTCCTAGACGAGCTAGATAAGGTGAGAGATGTCGAGGCCGGGGAAGGCAGTGAATGAAACTCAAAACATTGGAAGAAAAAGGAAGCGTGATGTGGGTCCAAAGATTTATAGCCGAAAATCCGTGTTGTGGAGGTTGCCTTATTGGATACATTTGAAGCTTCCACATAATCTTGATGTCATGCACATAGAGAAAAACGTGTGTGAAAACATTCTATGCACATTACTCAATGTGTCCGGCAAGACCAAGGACACACATAATGCTAGGCTAGATTTGTATGATATGGGCATCGACACCATTTGCACTTACGGGAGAAAGGGAACAACCGAGTAAGTGCTCCACCCGCTCCTTATGTGTTGGGGAAACAGGCAAAGGGTCGAGTTTTGCAAGTTTCTCAAAGGTATCAAGTTTCCTGATGGATATGCTGCTAACCTAGCAAGGTACATAAGTGAAGATGGTGCGAGGGTGGTTGGAAAGCTCAAGACACATTCTTGCCACATACTCCTTCAAAGAATCATTCCTGCTGGACTAAGAGGATTGGTGCCGAAGGATGTGTATGAAGCAATAGCTGAGCTCGAGACATTTTTTAGGGAGCTATGCAATATAAATATAAGGATTGATGTGGTCAAACGGCTGAAAGAACAGATTCCATTGATCTTATGCAAGCTTGAGAAAATCTTTTCCCCCGCCTTCTTTGATGTCATGATTCACTTGTGTGTCCATCTACCCGACGAGGCACTCGCTAAGAGGTCCTGTTCAATACGGCTGGATGTACCCAATAGAAAGACGTCCGGGCACTTTAAAGAATTTTGTAAGGAACAGGGCGAAGCCGAAGGATCAATTGCTCGAGGCATATGTGGCAAGTGACACCTTGACATTTTGTTCTAGGTACATGGAGGATATGGACACTAGATTCAACTCGGGGGATGATAGTGGTGGAGAGGTACCATTGCTCGATGACATCTCTCGTTTTTCAGCATGGTGTTACTCTTGTTGGAGGCAATAGGGTCCATTATATTGAAGATGATGTAATGGATAAGTTAGTTTGGTATGTGCTACATAATTGTGAAGAAGCCGATGACTATAAGGAGTAAGTATGATTTTTAAGACTTGCTGATTTGTTACTTAATTTTTTAAAATTTAATTTAAATAATCTTGTCTTTGCGAGTTGTACAGAGACGAGTCACTGTTGCAGCAAGGTGCACAACAAAATAATGTTGACAAAATGGTTGAACAAGGATTTGCCAAGTGGTTCGGGCACCACGTTAGTAACTACAACTATTTAGATATTAAGTGGATACGTATTTTTGCTAATGACTATTTAGAAAAATGTAAAAACTTGCAAGGAGACACCAATTTGGTGTGGATTCATGACAAAATTATATTCAATTCATTATACCAAAGTGGCGGTGCACGGTGCTACGATGGAACACATGCCCCACTACGACCAATGTGCCTATGCAAGGGACGTCTACACATGTGAGATATGCGCATCACAAGTATCTCGAAATCATGTGAAACTATCGAGCATGTTATTGGAGGTAAACAAGGAGGTGTTGACAAAAAAAAATATAAAGAAATAGAAGCAACCGATGTTTTTTTAAAAAAGGAACAAAGTCAAAAAAATCTGCGGCCCATAGGAATCAAACTAGCGACCCAAGGGTTCCAAAGAATGGGCCTTACCACCGCGCTACTCGAGGATGTTCGTTCGCAATCGAAATAGTTATATATGAATCGAGTAGGCGACGCTTCGGCGGAAACGCGGGAGAAATTGCACCAAAACTTTCCGGCACCATTCTTTCACGAAAAAAGGCGGACTTATTTACATGCCTCCCCCACAACTCGTCAAACCTCCCCACTTCCTATTCCCATCTATTCGACACCTCCCCTGGAACCACAGAAGCCGCCGCCGCCACACCACCCATCGCCGGCGACGAGGTGCTCCCTCACCCCAGGTTCGTAGTTTCCAGGCCGCGACGCTCAACCTAACCCTCCGTCTCAATGCCCCACCTACCTAAATTTTCCCATCAACCACTCGGTCACATCAACGAAACCCTAACCACGGCCGTCGGCAACGAGTAGGTCCGACAATAACCCGATTTGAATTCACGCCGCCCCCAATCCCTCTCTCTCATGTACATTTCTCTCGCCCATGCACCTCCTTTTGTTCCCCGACCTAACCCAAAGCTCATCCGCAAGTTTCAATGGTGGCAACAAGGGGGCAAAAGAGGAACGGGCTGCGGTGTCCGTCAAAAAATTCAACTATATTTACGAGAGTAGATCTACTATTTTGATGCCGTCGTATTTGTATGTCAATTTGAAATGAAGTTTTTTGATTCATGAGACCATTATCATGTCACGGTTTGCTACTGTAATATTGCCTGATTTTTTGTTGATAGGGAAGATTGTAGTTCACTCCATTCTATATTCATAGTTACTTATGTAGTTATAACAGTTTCTGATTCACTGTAATACCCTAGGGTTTTCTGATCTAGGAGTCCACACATAGTTGTAGGTCTTATCTCATATGTTAGACCTCTTATCTGTCTTTCATGTAGTTTTGTTAACTCTAACCTATTAGTTCAAGACTTTTAAAAATTCTAATACACCCAATTTCTTGTCCTTGAAAGAACCTACGATAACTGATTATGAGCGATGCCGAGATAGACGCGTGGCGGAAAATCAAAAGATCCTTGAAGAGCTTGGATTGAATACCTTAGCTTCGAAATTATTACATCCTTGCCTCAACCTTGCACAAAAGAAGGGGAAAAAATCAGCAAACAAGGGAAGCGATAACGAAGATTCATCATCATCGGAGTATCTCCTTGATGAGGATGATCAAGGAGATAATACGATGATGAAGACATTGAATCTATTGAGCAGCCACAACTTAAGGTGCTTCTTCTATCTTCACGGTAGTGAATGGTGTATATGTAACATCCTAGGTTTTGACTTGTATTCAAAATGTCGAATTTCAAAAACTTGAATTGAAGTGGAGTGCTCGTTTGTCGATTAAGATTGTTCCCCCGTTTCTTTCCCCCAAATTCCTAGATTTAATTTTGGCTTCGAATATGCTTTTAGGGCTTATGACCGGCTAGTGTGAAAAATTGGTTCTTCATTCGAAATTTTATTTGGGATTTATTTGGGGGAATTCAAATTTGAATTGAAATTCAAATTTGAATCCATTTTGTGGCTTAAAGGAAATTAAGGAGTTACACTATTGCACACGGGCCGCCAACCTCACATCGGGCCCGCACCGGCTTTCGGCCCGTTGGCCGGCCCAACTAGCCGCCCGCGCCGTCCACCTACCACCCGTCGCGCCGCAGCCGCCGCCGGGTGGGCCACCCTCGCGTCATGCCGACGTCGGCGTCGTCACCTTCCTCCTTTTCTCTTTTGCCGGCGGCGTCAAAAGGGAAAGGGGCGGAGCGCGCCGGTCATGGCGCCGTCGCGACGCGCCCCCGCGGTCTCCCGTCGCATCGGCGCCGTCCACGTACCCCCGCGCCCCGCCGCTATAAGTAGCCGCCGCCGCCGCCGCCTGCGGAACTCCCCAACCCTAGCCGCCGGGGGAACCGATCCCCCGCCCACCTACCCACGGCCCGGAGGAGAGAGGGAAGAAGAGGAGGAGAAGGAGCCGGGAGCGGCGCCGCCACCGCGGAGCCGTACCCGCGCCGCCACCGCGACGCCGGAGCCGCCCGCGAGGGAGGAGTCGGACCCGCGGGACACGCACGCCTACGACCTCGGCCCGCTCGACTCCCACGCCGCCGTACCGCTGCGCAACCTCTACCGGCGCCGCCTCCCTCCTCGTCACCGCACCGCCGCCCTTCACCGACGCGTCTACCCTTCGCCCGTGGCCACCTAGGTGAGGGCGTTCACTTCCCGTCTCTCGTGGATGCCCCGGCCGTCGCGCGCGCCACACCGTGCCCCGCGCCGCCGCGCGCGTCGCCGGTGAAGCCGGCCATCGTGCCGAGGCCGGGGTTGAATCTTACGGGTGCCGCCGCCGTCGCCAACGCGCGCGCCGCCCGCCTAGTCCCCTTTCTTCTCCTTTTTGCGTTAGCACCGGTCGCCGTCCGTCGCCGCCGCGCCGTGTCGAGCGCCGCGACGCGTTCGCGTCGCGAGCATGCCCTCGCGCGCGCGCCGCGCACGCCACGGAGCACGCACGCGTGCACCCCCACGACGCGCGCGTCGCGACCGTATAGGCGAAACCGGCGCCTTGGCCTTCTCCTTGAGCCCCGCCGCGGCCACCGAGCCCCCGTGCTCGCCGCGCGCGTCGCCGCACCGCCGCCGTGCGGGGCCGGCCATGTCACCAAGCCCCGGTGCTCGCCGTGTCGCGGAGTACCTAGCGCCGTGCAGGCCTCGGGTCAAGAACGCACCGGCCCAACCCCAAGCGCCTCGCTCGCCGCCGCCCATGGTGTCGAGCCGTGCGTCGCCGTAGCACCGCCGCGACACCCGTCGCGAGCCCGAGCCGAAACCCCGGCTAGGTTGCCCAAACGCTTCGGCGCACCCCCGTGCACGCCCACCTCCACTTCGCGCCGCCGTACCCCGCGCGGGAGGAGCCCTTGCACACCGCCGCGCCGCCGCCGCGCCCACGCCGGCGACCGACGCGCACGACGTACGCCGGCCACCCTAGCGGTCACCGAGCCCCAACCCGAGGAGCTCGCGTAGGAGCGCCTTGCGGGCCGGCCACCCGTGCGTCGATGGCCATCACCGCCGGCGAGACCCCACGCGCCGCCGCCCTTCTCTCCTTGGACATTTTGTCGAACACCGGGCCGGCGGTCTAGTCGTCACGAGGGAAGGGGGAAGCACCTGGACGCATTTGAGCCCACACGCACGCGTGGCCGCAGACAGATCCTCGGGATCGGGTGCGGCCCGCCACCAGGAAACCGGGCCACACGGTGGCCTGCACCGCGGCCCGCCACACCGGCCGCCGCCGGATCGGCCGCGGTGGCCGGCCGGTGGCCGGCCGAGCCGCGCGCGGACCACGGGTTGCCCCGGCCGGGCAGCCGGGATCCGGGGATCCCGTGCGGCCGGCCGTAAAGGGGGGATTCTTTTTATTATTTGAAAATTCCGGAAAATCCTTTTCCTCTTCTAAAAATCCTAGAAAATCCATTTTATCTCCAAAAATTACGAAACCTTTTCCGGAAAATTTCTAAATTCTCAAACTACGGGTTGGGATAGTGTTTGTTCCCTTGTTGGTTCTTAAATGCTCTTATTTGGATTTATGTTGCCCTAGGACCGCTATTTATTTTCTTTTTCGCGCTACTAGGAGCGGGGAGGAGCCGGAGAGCCGAGGCGGGGGAGTACGACTACGCCGACGACTTCGCCGCGGAGGACTACCCGACCCCGGGTTCACGCCCGACCGATTCGAACTACCCATTAGGCATTGCCGAGTAGTATTGCTAGCGCTTTAATTTATGTATGCATGTTGATGAACCTTGCACCGCCTCTTTATTTACCCCGTCCTTGATTGTCCTACTACTACTATAATGTTTATGTGGGCGTGTATGTGCGCCGAGCTTCGCGATGCATGTGTTGGGATGGGAATAGTGGTTCTTGGCGTGTGTGGGGTAAAAAAAACCGGGCAGGAGAAGGCGTTTTGGGTACTTTGGCGGGGGTGAGCTCGAAACAACCGATCTGGGATCGGGGATAGGGGTGCACTCCTCAGTGCATCCCTCCTGTTACGGTTTTCGGAGCCTAGGTGTTGGGGTTTTTCGTGCGCTTGGAGGACATGAGCTCGCCCCGGTCTGAAACCGAGTGGATCAACTTGTTTATAGGACATCGTACACACCACCCCGCCGAGAGTGGGGATAGGGCCGAGTTGAGCTCGGCAAGTGCGGAACCATACCTGCCTAGGAAGGATAGAGGGTATCTGTGGGGGAGCGGTGGAGGTGAGACCACCCTCTCAGAGCGTCTCCCGTGTGGCCACACGGGAGCATTTCACGCTCCGGTCTTTGTCTTCACTGCGGAGAGGACCGCTTTGAGGGCCGGATGCAGGGTGGGTACGTAACTACCGAGAGTTCGCCGGTAGGATGGGCTCGGTCGGCCGTACACCGGCCGGGTACCATTCCGGGATGGGTACAGGTGTACACGCTCTACAGAGATGTTCGATCTATAGCTATAGCCGCATCCTCGGTCATGGACACTGCCTAGAAGACGTACTTGATCCTCATGTTTTGGGATTTCTACCTTCCCCTATAGGTGAGAGTGTGGTGAGCCGTGATTACAGCCGGCTAGAGGAGAGAGGCTCCATCTACCTCGTCGATCCGGTTGTAATCATTGAGGTGCGAGGAGAGGAAGTTCTCGCATCGACCCTAGACGAGAGTAGGAGCCGGTGACGGGTCTTCTCGGGTGACCGGTTGGATCCGGGTTGTGTTGAGAGACTTGGGTTTTGGGATATTGATGGAGATTCCTTGTTTATACTCTGCGTCGCTCGCATAGGAAACCCCGGCCCGTTTCCTTGTCTACTCTCTTTTCCCTTTAGAAGTTAGGCTACTTAAAGCCGCATACGGTTGGTGACGTGGACCTATCCCACTCCTTGGGGATAGACTTTGGGTGCGCAGGGGTACGAGTCCGAGTTCGACCGCAACGCCGACGGATGGTACGACCGAGGGACATGTCGCTTCGCTCGAGTTTGCCGTGGCGGGAAGAATAAAGATGGAGACCCTTCGAGAAGATAGCTACCGTTGCGTAGAATTTTCACTCCGATTCAGCCAAGAGGCTTGTAATGATGTACTCCATAATGGACATGTAATAAATTAATGTACTATTAACTTTATGTGATGCGATGTATGACTTTGTGTATCTATCCGTGAGACGTTACGTACGCGGTAGCCACCGATCCGGGGACTATCGCGATGGTACGGGGATTCGGGTTTTCTATGAAAATCCGGGGTTTTACGAGGTGGTACCGCAGCCATGCTTGACCGTAGCACGTATCCCTAGGAATGGTCGATAGAGATAGGACTCTATGGGCTCTACCTTTATAGTTATACCCTTGAGCTATGTTATAAAACTCGTTCCCTCTTTGAAAACTTCCTACTCACCGCGCCGACGAAATTTCTTGCGTTTCACAGAGATGGAGCACCGGGTCGCGGAGATCACCCCCGAGACCGCGGGGCGATCCGCCACCGGATGGAGAGGGCCCTTCTCGGGCTTGGAGTCCCTCCGACCTACGTCACGTACCGCGCCGAGTACGTCACCGCCACGACCGGGCGGATGGTGCTCGCACGGTCGCCGTGCTCCCTCACCCGAGTCTCCCCGAGTTCAAGGGAGAGGTCCGCGCGCGCGCCGCACTCACCGTCGCGACCGCGCTCGACGTCGCCTGCCGCCAGGCCCTGGGCTGCCTACTCGCACAGTACCGCGCCTCCTTCGAGACCGGGACTCTTCGGGCTGCTTCCCCGGGACTACTGGCACCTCGCACCGCTCGTGGACGGAGTTCCTTCATACGAGGGGATCCGGGACGACGTCGACGCTGCTCCCTTCCGCGAGACCGACGAGACCCCGGTGGAGACCGCCGCCTACCCGGTCGACCTCGACAAGTACACGCACCGACCGGAGGACGAGTCACGTACCCTCTACGGCCAGGTCAGGGACGCCACCATCGACGCGCTCCAGTACCGGCCCCGCCGCGCCGAGCCGGGAGAGGGAGAACACCGCTCTACGCCACCGTGTTCGCCGGCTCGAGTTGAGCCTCGACCGCGCGACCACCGTCCCGCTCGCGGTCCGAGAGGGAGAGGGTGGACACCGGGGAGGAGATGCCGCACGCCAAGGAGGACCTACGCGGGCCGACGGCGAGTCGAACGGAGCTTAAGGACAAGCTCGAGCGCAAGGACGACCTACTCACGGTGCGCGCTCACCCGCTCGGGTGTGAGCGGCTCAAGGTGGAGAAGGCCGGAGAAGAGCCGAGCGGACAACGTCGCCAACATCGAGTGGCTCACGCGCACGGCCGTCTACATGAGGGACAAGGCCGAGAGAGCGAGGAGGACTTGGGAGGACGCCGACTCACTTCGCGTGGACGAGCTCTTCGAGCTCAACGGAGAGCCGCCCCCCGAGTCTCGCCGTGAGATTCGCACCGAGACCTTCAAGCCGCACCGGTCACGCCTCAAGCTTCACCGTGCCCGATGGCCCGTCCGCCGACCCCCCGTCGAGACCGAGGAGGTTCGAGAGGCTCACGCCTTGGTGTCCCGGATCTTTCCGCCGGACTACCCCACCGAGGACCGCTACCCCGTCACGTACCAGCGGGCACGCACGGAGTAGAGAGCCGAGCGGGGAGGCATGACCTAGAGTAGTGTTTTATGCTAGTAGTTTCCATGAGATGTTCCATGCAGCCGCGAGCATGTTCCGGTGCATGAAGAGAGTCATGCCACACCATGTAGACACTACCCTTTTGAGATTGTACCGATGTATTAGATCGTTGACTTGTTGCTGCTACCCAAAGGTCTGAGTCAACCTCAGGGGAGCAAGTGTAATAATCATGTTTGCTGTGTGCTTGGATCTTAATGATGTTATTTGCGTCTTAATGCTTCTTCTACTTGAGTGTAGGTTATAATTAGAACTATTTTCTTGAATGCTTAAGACTCATGTGTGAGTTGGTGAGTGACGTGCGTAAACTCCTTTCTTTTCCCTTATGTTTTCAGAAGGATGTCGATCCGCCGCTCCAACCGGCTGATAGCTCGCCTCGAGGAGGCAGCTGCTGAGGAAGAAGCCCAGCAGGGGCGTGGACGCGGCCGTGGCCGTGGCCGCCCACCCCCGCGTGGAGGAGCTTTGGGGGCTAGGGCCCGAGGTGACGGAGCACCGCCACCACCGCCCGAGAACCCCGAGGCCGAGGTTGAGCAAGGAGCGAGCCGCGCAAGGCCGGCCCCCGAGCCCGGGAACGGCCACCACCACCCCCACCCAACTTGGTGGAAGTGATGGCACTCCGGACTCGACCGATGTAGAGGATGGCGGAAGCCATGGAGCACCGTGGCAACGGTGGGAACCGCGTCGCTCCGCAGGACGAGGACCTCACGCGGAAGATCGAGAGGTTCATCCGCCTGAAGGCCCCCACCTTCAGCTACTCGGATGACCCACTCGAGGCCGACGACTGGCTGAGGGTGATCGAGACCAAGCTCGACCTCACCGTCTGCTCCGACGAGGAGTGCGTCGCTATCGCCGCGCACCAGCTGGAGGGTCCTGCCAAGGCGTGGTGGGACAACTACACTGCCACCCACCCGAACCCAGCTTTCATCACCGGGCCGGGAGTTCCCCGCGAGGCGTTCCGCGAGCGCACCTTCCCGATGAGCCGCGGGTCCGAGAAAGCGCGGGGAGTTCCGCACCATGACTCAGGGTGCGATGAGGGTCGAGGAGTACGAGCGTCACTTCATGAAGATGATGCGGTACGCCCCCGACGACACCAACACCGACCGAAGAAGCGGCCGGTTCTGCGAGGCCTTCACCACGGTCTTCGCCAGGCGCTGAAGGCAAGTGAGCACAAGTCCCTCGCGCCATCTCGTCAACCGCGCCATCGCGGTCGAGGACGAGAGGAGGGGCCACGAGGAACGCATGAGGGGCGGGGAAGAGGATGGGAGATCGGGATCGCCCCGACCGATCATTCCGGCGGCCGAGAAGCGGACAGAGCAACATGCTGAGGGGGAGCTACCGCCGGGGCACAACCGGCCCGGGCGTGGCTTCGGAGGAAGTGGACGTAGCCCGTTCCCCGGAGGGAGGAACCCCGGCTACCCCCGCCAGACCGGGAGGCTACACTCGTGCTCCACCGAGCACCGCGCGACCCGCCGCGCAGAGGCTTCACCGTCACCGCTTCGCGTGTGGCAAGCCGGGCCACAAGTCCATCGAGTGCCCCGACAAGAAGGCCGCTACTACCCCCACGCGGGCACCTGCTCCAGAGGCCGACCTCCTCGAGTCGCGCCGCCCCCGGCCGCCGGCCGTGGAAGGCCGAACCACCTCACCGAGGAGGAGGCCGCCGATGCCCCCGACGTCGTGATCGGTAAGTTTTTGGTTTGTGGTACTCTGCTCGGTTCTCTTTGACACCGGTGCAACCGGGTCTTATATTACCTCTCGGTTCGTGAGTAAACTTTCCCTCCCTACAACCACCCGAACGATGCCCATCATCACGAGCTCTCCGCTCGGGGATATCCGATGCACCCCGCTGTGCAAAGGAGTGGAAGTGGTCATCCAAGGTCACACATTCTATGGGGACCTTACCGTGCCGCCTTCCCATGGTATCGACGTGATAGCGGGAATGGACTGGATCACCGCCCACAAAGGTGTCATCTCCACTTCGCCGAGCCCGGTGACACTACCGCACCCCGACGGAACAAGGGTTACATTCGAGCCGATGAAGTCTCGAGACATACCGGCCGTGTACGACCTTCACACGAAGGCCATATCGGACGTACCGGTGGTCCGTGAGTATGAGGATGTGTTTCCGGAGGGAGTTGCCGGGTTGCCTCCCCGATCGTGATGTGGAGTTCGTGATTAACCCGGTGCGGGAACGGCACCGATAGCCCGCAGTCCGTACCGTATGGCGAGAGGTTGAGCTGAAACCGCCGAAGGCGAGCTAGACTCGCTACTCGAGAAAGGGTTCATTCGGCCGAGTGCCTCACCCGGGGTTCACCGGCACTATTCGTACCAAAGAAGGATGGGACGCAACGTACGTGCGTCGATTACCGCGCCCCGAACGCGGTGACCATCAAGAACAAGTACCCACCGCCCAGGATTGATGATTTGATGGATCGCCGAGGCAAGCCAAGTACTTCGGCAAGATTGATCTCCGGTCGGGTTATCACCGGATGAAGATCCGCCGGAGGACATCCACAAGACGGCATTCGTAACCGGTATGGGCGGTATGAGTACACGGTCGTGTCGTTTGGCCCGACCAATGCCCCGGCATACTTCATGAACATGATGAACAAGGTCTTCATGGATGAGTTGGACAAGTGTGTCGTCGTCTTCATTGACGATATACCGGTCTACTCCCCGCACGACGGAAGAGCACAAGGAGCACCCGAGGATCGTCCGGGGAAGCTCGGACGGCATCGGTTGTACGCCAAGTTCGGCAAGTGTGAGTTCTGGATGGAGGAAGTCGCGTTTTCGGGTCATGTGTTGTCGGCTAAGGGAGTTGCGAGTAGATCCGAGCAAGATCGAGGCCGTGTCCAAGTGGCGGTCCACCGAAGTCCGTGACGGAGATCCGCGAGTTTTCTCGGTTTGGCCGGATACTACCGCCGATTCATCGAGAACTTCTCGAAGATCGCCAAGCCCATGACAGAACCGTTGAAGAGCAACACGCCGTATGTGTGGTTGGACAAGTGCGAAGCCGGTTTCCGGGGAGCTCAAAACTCGTCTCACCACTACCCCGGTCCTGACCCTGCCCGACGCGAGCAAGGATTTCGTGGTGTACTGTGACGCGTCGAGGCAAGGACTCGGCTGCGTGTTGATGCAAGGAGGCAAGGTAGTGGCATACGCTTCACGACAGCTAAGGAAGCATGAGGAGAACTACCCTACGCACGACCTCGAGCTAGCCGCTGTCATTCATGCGTTGAAGATATGGAGGCACTATCTGATGGGGAACAAGTGCGACATCTACACGGATCACAAGAGTCTGAAGTATATCTTCACCCAGTCGGAGTTGAACCTGAGGCAAAGGAGATGGCTAGAGCTGATCAAGGACTACGACCTGAGCATTCACTACCACCCTGGTAAGGCAAACGTCGTAGCCGACGCTCTGAGCCGCAAGCACTACTGCAACAACCTGATGGTGCGAGAGGAGCAACCCGCCTTACATGAAGAGCTGGAAAAGCTGAGCTTAGAAATTGTGGAGGAGGGGCAGTTGAACCAGTTGCGGGTAAAATACACACTCGAAGACCGATCCGCCAAGCTCGAAGGAGTGTCCGAGAGATTCTAGAGGTAAAGCGCCCGATGGAGAATGGCAAAGCGGGTCGATTATCACCTCGACGAACGGGGTACACCGTGGCCGAAGGACCGCATCCGCGTGCCTCGGGACAAGGAGATTCGGGACTCGATCCTTAAAGAGGCCCACGATTCTCGATACTCGATCCACCCTGGCTGTACCAAGATGTACAAGGACTTGAAAGTACGGTTCTGGTGGGAAAAGATGAGGGAAGATATTGCAGAGTACGTCGCTCGATGTGACACGTGTCAGCGAGTGAAGGCCGAACACCAGAGGCCTGCCGGGCTGCTGCAACCACTCGAGATACCCACGTGGAAGTGGGATGATATCAGCATGGACTTCATTGTGGGGTTGCCGCGCACGCAGAAAGGGCATGACTCCATATGGGTGATTGTTGATCGGCTGACCAAGGTAGCACATTTCTTACCCGTTAGGACGGACTACCGCGTAAGCCGACTTGCGAATCGTATGTAGACAACATCCTAAAGCTCCATGGGGCTCCGAGGAGCATAGTGTCAGACAGAGGGCCCCAGTTCACTGCTCAGTTCTGGAAGAGCTTACACGCTTCTATGGGCACCCAGCTGAACTACAGCACAGCGTTCCACCCACAGACCGACGGACGGACGGACGAGAGAGGGTAAATCAGGTACTAGAAGACTTGCTGAGAGCTTGTGTGTTGACCTATGGATCGGACTGGGAAAAGAGCCTGTCATATGCCGAGTTCTCTTACAACAACGGCTACCAGGCCAGCTTGAAGATGGCTCCGTTCGAAGCCCTGTATGGCAGGAAGTGTCGGACACCGTTGATGTGGTCCGAGGTGGGGGAGCGAACCTTTTTCGGCCCCGCCACCATTGTTGAAGCCGAGGAAAATGTCGCCAAGGTACGAGAGAACCTGAAGATAGCTCAGAGCAGGCAGAAGAGCTATGCCGACGCGAAACGGAAGGACGTCTCGTTTGAAGTAGGGGATCACGTCTACTTGAAGGTGTCACCCCTCCGAGGTACGAAGAGGTTCCACATCAGGGGGAAGCTGTCCCCTAGGTACGTTGGGCCCTACCCTATTGTGAGTAAGGTCGGAAGGGTAGCTTACAAACTTGAGCTACCTCCAGAGCTTGCGGGAGTTCACCGGTGTTCCATGTTTCCCAACTTCGGAAGTGTGTGGTCGTCGAGAAGAGAGTGCTCGCTCGGGCGCTCGACGTCCGAGAAACCCCGGAGTACTTGGAGTACCCGGTTCGGATCCTGGACTGGGCGGAGAAGTCGACCAGGAACACCACCACGCGCTTCTGCAAGGTGCTGTGGAGTAATCACTCCGAGCGCGAAGCTACGTGGGAGAAGGAGTCAGCATTGAGGGAGAAATACCCTCATCTCTTCGAAACGGAGGTAACTTCTTAATCTCGAGGACGAGATTCTTGTGAGGGGGGGAGTTCTGTAACATCCTAGGTTTTGACTTGTATTCAAAATGTCGAATTTCAAAAACTTGAATTGAAGTGGAGTGCTCGTTTGTCGATTAAGATTGTTCCCCTGTTTCTTTCCCCCAAATTCCTAGATTTAATTTTGGCTTCGAATATGCTTTTAGGGCTTATGACCTGCTAGTGTGAAAAATTGGTTCTTCATTTGAAATTTTATTTGGGATTTATTTGGGGGAATTCAAATTTGAATTGAAATTCAAATTTGAATCCATTTTGTGGCTTAAAGGAAATTAAGGAGTTACACTATTGCACACGGGCCGCCAACCTCACATCAGGCCCAGACCGGCTTTCGGCCCGTTGGCCGGCCCAACTAGCCGCCCGCGCCGTCCACCTACCACCCGCCGCGCCAGAGCCGCTGCCAGGTGGGCCACCCCCTGCGTCATGCCGACGTCGGCGTCATCACGTTCCTCCTTTTCTCTTTGCCGGCGTCGAAAGGGAAAGGGGCGAAGCGCGCCGGTCATGGCGCCGTCGCGACGCGCCCCCGCGGTCTCCCGTCGCATCGGCGCCGTCCACGTACCCCCGCGCCCCGCCGCTATAAGTAGCCGCCGCCGCCGCCTCTGGAACTCCCCAACCCTAGCCGCCCGGGGGAACCGATCCCCTGCCCACCTACCCACAGCCGGAGGAGAGAGGGAAGAAGAGGAGGAGAAGGAGCTGGGAGCAGCGCCGCCACCGCGGAGCCGTACCCGCGCCGCCACCGCGACGCTGGAGCTGCCCGCGAGGAGGAGCCGGACCCGCGGGACACGCACGCCTACGACCTCGGCCCGCTCGACTCCCACGCCGCCGTACCGCTCTGCAACCTCTACCAGCGCCGCCTCCCTCCTCGTCACTGCACCGCCGCCCTTCACCGACGCGTCTACCCTCCGGCCCGTGGCCACCTAGGTGAGGGCGTTCACTTCCCATCTCTCGTGGATGCCCCGGCCGTCGCGCCGCCGCACCGTGCCCCCGCGCCGCCGCGCGCGTCGCCGGTGAAGCCGGCCATCGTGCCGGGGCCGGGTTGAATCTTGCGGGTGCCGCCGCCGTCGCCAACGCGCGCGCGCCGCCCGCCTAGTCCCCTTTCTTCTCCTTTTTGCGTTAGCACCGGTCGTCCGTCCGTCGCCGCCGCGCCGTGTCGAGCGCCGCGACGCGTTCGCGTCGCGAGCATGCCCCGCGCGCGCGCGCCGCGCACGCCACGGAGCACGCACGCGTGCACCCCGGCAAGACGCGCGCGTCGCGACCGTATAGGCAAAACCGGGCCTTGGCCTTCTCCTCGAGCCCCGCCGCGGCCACCGAGCCCCCGTGCTCGCCGTGCCGTCGCCGCACCGCCGCCGTGCCGGGCTGGCCATGTCACCAATCCCCGGTGCTCGCCGTGTCGCGGAGTACCTAGCGCCGTGTCGTACCTCGGGTCAAGAACGCACCGCCCAACCCCAAGCGCCTCGCTCGCCGCCGCCCATGGCGTCGAGCCGTGCGTCGCCGTAGCACCGCCGCGACACCCGTCGCGAGCCCGAGCCGAAACCCCGCTAGTTTGCCCAAACGCTTCGGCCGCACCCCGTGCACGCCCACCTCCACTTCGCGCCGCCGTACCCCCGCGCGGGAGGAGCCCTTGCACACCGCCGCGCCGCGCCGCCGCCGCGCCCACGCCGGCGACCGACGCACACGACGTACGCCGGCCACCCTAGCGGCCACCGAGCCCCAACCCGAGTACCTCGCGAAGGAGCGCCTTGCAGGCCGGCCACCCAGGCGCCGATGGCCATCACCGCCGGCGAGACCCCACGCGCCGCCGCCCTTCTCTCCTTGGACATTTTGTCGAACACCGGGCCGGCGGTCTAGTCATCACGAGGGAAGGGGGAAGCACCTGGACGCATTTGAGCCCACACGCACGCGTGGCCGCAGACAGATCCGCGGGATCTGGTGCGGCCCGCCACCAGGAAACCGGGCCACACGGTGGCCTACACCGCGGCCCGCCACACGGGCCGCCGCCGGACGGGCGGCGGGCGGCCGGTGGCCGGCCGAGCCGCGCGCGGACCACGGGGGAGCCCCGGCCGCAGCGCGGGATCCGGGGATCCCGTGTGGCCGGCCGTAAAGGGGGGATTCTTTTTATTATTTGAAAATTCCAGAAAATCCTTTTCCTCTTCTAAAAATCCTAGAAAATCCATTTTATCTCCGAAAATTACGAAACCTTTTCCAGAAAATCTCTAAAATCTCAAACTACGGGTTGGGATAGTGTTTGTTCCCTTGTTGGTTCTTAAATGCTCTTATTGGGATTTATTTTGCCCTAGGACCGCTATTTATTTTCTTTTTCGCGCTACTAGGAGCAGGAGGAGCCGGAGAGCTGAGCCAGGAGTACGACTACGCCGACGACTTCGCCGCGGAGGACTACCCGACCCCAGGTTCACGCCCGACCGATTCTGAACTACCCATTAGGCATTGCTGAGTAGTATTGCTAGCGCTTTACTTTATGTATGCATGTTGATGAACCTTGCACCGCCTCTTTATTTACCCCGTCCTTGATTGTCCTACTACTACTATAATGTTTATGTGGGCGTGTATGTGCGCCGAGCTTCGCGATGCATGTGTTGGGATGGGAATAGTGGTTCTTGGCGTGTGTGGGGTAAAAAAAAACCGGCGGGGAGAAGGCGTTTTGGGTACTTTGGCGGGGGGTGAGCTCGAAACAACCGATCCGGGATCGGGGATAGGGGTGCACTCCTCGGTGCATCCCTCCCGTTACGGTTTTCGGAGCCTAGGTGTTGGGGTTTTTCGTGCGCTTGGAGGACATGAGCTCGCCCCGTCCGAAACCGAGTGGATCAACTTGTTTATAGGACATCGTACACACCACCCCGCCGAGAGTGGGGATAGGGCCGAGTTGAGCTCGGCAAGTGCGGAACCATACCGCCTAGGAAGGATAGAGGGTATCCGTGGGGGAGCGGTGGAGGTGAGACCACCCTCTCGGAGCGTCTCCCGTGTGGCCACACGGGAGCATTTCACAGTTCCGGTGCTGTCTTCACTGCGGAGAGGACCGCTTTGAGGGCCGGATGCGGGGGTGGGTACGTAACTACCGAGAGTTCGCCGGTAGGATGGGCTCGGTCGGCCGTATACCGGCCGGGTACCATTCCGGGATAGGTACGGGTGTACACGCTGCGCGAGTTGTTCGATCTATAGCTATAGCCGCGTCCTCGGTCATGGACACTGCCTAGAAGACGTACTTGATCCTCATGTTTTGGGATTTCTACCTTCCCCTATAGGTGAGAGTGTGGTGAGCCGTGGTTACAGCCGGCTAGAGGAGAGAGGCTCCATCTACCTCGTCGATCCGGTTGTAATCATTGAGGTGCGAGGAGAGGAAGTTCTCGCATCGACCCTAGACAGGAGTAGGAGCTGGTGACGGGTCTTCTGGGTGACCAGTTGGATCCGGGTTGTGTTGAGAGACTTGGGTTTTGGGATATTGATGGAGATTCCTTGTTTATACTCTGCTGCTGCTGCATAGGAAACCCCAGCCGTTTCCTTGTCTACTCTCTTTTCCCTTTAGAAGTTAGGCCACTTAAAGCTGCATACGGTTGGTGACGTGGACCTATCCCGCTCCTTGGGGATAGACTTTGGGTGTGCAGGGTACGAGTCCGAGTTCGACTGCAACGCCGACGGATGGTACGACCGAGGGGACACGTCGCTTCGCTCGAGTTTGCCCGTGGCGGGAAGAATAAAGATGGAGACCCTTCGAGAAGATAGCTACCGTTGCGTAGAATTTTCACTCGATTCAGCCAAGAGGCTTGTAATGATGTACTCCATAATGGACATGTAATAAATTAATATACTATTAACTTTATGTGATGCGATGTATGACTTTGTGTATCTATACGTGAGACGTTCCGTACGCGGTAGCCACCGATCCGGGGACTATCGCGATGGTACGAGGATTCGGGTTTTCTATGAAAATCCGGGGTTTTACAAGATATACTTGGAACATACAACTTGTTTACTACATTGTATTCATTATTAATATATAATCTAGGATTAAATGTTTCTACTCCGAAGTATGCTTTAGGACTTAAATTCATTGGAATTAAATGTTTACTATATGGTACTTATTATTAATAAAGTTGATTGCAATTTATTGTTTCCAATCTGCATTTTGATCTCCGATTTAGATGCAAAATCTTTCAAACTAAAATGATGTTGAATATATGGTTTTCATTACTAATGCACATGACTTACATGAGCTTTCTTTCCCCACAGCTTCTCCAACCGCATAGTCGCAAAATCATCTCTCCAAAGATCAAGAAATGCGGTAAGCGGGAATGGCTTCGGAGTTAGGAACAAGAAGAGAGTGAGGGCATCAACTCGGTCGGAAAACCACCCTCGAATGCGAAACAAGAGCATCAAAAAGGCTTCTTGTACGGGATCCTACAATCCCTTATGAAGACAATCCAGCTGCAGAGGAATCCAATGGAGCAGTTGTTGATGAGAACACACCATCGGAGGATGGCGGTGTATCGGCTCGGTCATGACAATGCGGGT
This sequence comes from Cenchrus americanus, assembly GCA_947561735.1. NCBI lineage: Eukaryota > Viridiplantae > Streptophyta > Magnoliopsida > Poales > Poaceae > Cenchrus > Cenchrus americanus. Next base: position 35,140,216 of record OX387242.1, on the reverse strand, counting down.
TTTGAGGCACACATTGCGGTACTCGCTAACGATGACAACACACTAGCCGAAGGCAAGCTCTTTTTTCATGCAGTTTTGACATCTATTTAGTTGATTTTGCATCAATAAAATAAAAAAATGAATCTAAATTCTATGATGTAGGTCCTCCACGGCGAGCTCCTAGGAGGCCCGGACCACCTACTTCGTTGGAAAGCGGCTAGATAGGATGACCAAAGCTATGGGAAGGAGATTGCCCATAGTTGTTCGGGATGGAAAAAGACCTCAAGATCCCGTTCAAGCTGCCAAATTAGCTTCGGAGGCTGGCGTCATCATTCGGGAAAGTATTCCGTCCTCCCACATTGGAAAGATTACAAGAAAGACGACGTACACTACAAAGCCTTTGAGGGACAGCTAGCTGTAAGTGCATTACTGTAGCCATATGAAACTATTGTTCATTAAGCTTATTTGACTAACTAAATATCCAACTATCATATGCCTAGGGTCGCTTGGCCATTAACACAAATCATGCCCCAACAAGGGCAGCTATGACTGATCTGATGCGTGTTGCGATAAAGAACCAACGCTATCGACTGAAGAAGAGATACTTCAATGGTGTTCCTGCAAATCAGATTCGTACAACTTCTCCAGTTCGCTACATGACTGATCTCGAATGGAGGGCACTTGTTGCAAGGTGGTCAGATCCAAAGAACATGGTATGGGCATAAATTCTTACATTCACTATCAGTTTACAAAGTCCCTTATTTTAAACCCGTGATATCAACTAACATGTTCATCCTCTTTTAGCAAACATGTGAGAAGAACAAGGAAAACCGCAAGAAAGTCAAGTATCATCAGAGCTACGGGTTCTCGCTGCTATGTGGCACACTTACATGCATACGTAAGTAAAACATTACCTTGTTCACTTACCCGCAAATTTGGACTCAACTAATTATTTTCCCTTTCATCCGTGCCTACTTTCTTGTCATTTTTCAATTACACGAAACAAACAAGAATCCTTGATGAACCAAACCTAGATCGATCTGCGAAGTAGACGCGGTGGAAGCCTTCCGTACGTGCCACATTAGCTCCAAACGTGGCTTAAGTGACCCCGCAAGAGAGGCACTTTTAAGTGCACGAGATTATATGCCTACTAGTTGCCATTTCACATAAATCATGTGTGGACTTTATGCATACATAGTAGTAGGTTTTCAATAATGCGGTTCTTTTGCTTGCCTCTACTTTATTGCATTTATTAAACATTGTCATGTTACTCTTCATCAAATACTTGTAACTCTTTTACCTTGATACTATTTCAGTCCCAAATGGAAGCTTTGAGGACCGAACTCGTTTCTCGAAGGTGAGATGCCAGCATCCAGTGTGCAAGTCGTGTCGAAGGTGCTCTCTCAGAACAGCTCCAACTTATTCCTGAAGAATGTTGGCTTCCAAACACCGCCATCCTCCAAGTCAGTATCATCAAATGAAAGTCGGCTTAGGGAGCAACTTGTACCGAAGCGACGGTAGCCGTTCAAGGTGAACTGGATGACCTCGAGAAGAAAATTCAGGATGCAGAGGAAGAACGGGCAAGGACACAGAAGGAGCTGGAGGAGTACAAGAAGCTTACAGAGAAGAACATCAAGGAGATGGCAGAGACCAATTTGCTCCTCAAGAAGCTCTTCTCCCTCCAGGGAAATGCTTCATCATCGACTTCAACATAGCTGCTGCTCAGCTTTCCTTTCTATTTTTTGTCAGTTTGCCTATCTAGTAACTTGGTCGTGTGTGCAACTTTTTATGGTACTTGGTACTGTTTCAACAACATATTTACTGAATTTGCAATGTCTAGTGGTGTGCATCAGTTGTATATGCACACTGGAATACTTGATGCAAACCTAATGGAATTGTGTGCCCATTCTAGTATCAATTGCAAATTCCTATTATATTATTATTTCCAAACCAGTGAGCAAATGCATGGTGTATCTGTGACCAATCTACTTTCAAATCTGTGACCAAAAGATGTTATATTTGTGACCAAAGTGCTGGCAAATCTGTGACCATATTATATCAAAGCGTGACAATGCCAAATACCAATCTGTGACGATTTAAACATTACATCTATGACGGTTGCAAGATGATGATCTCAGCACTGTCACACCGGCCCAATTTGGATGGCCCATGAGTGGCCCATGAGCGCGAGTGCGCGTGTTTAGTGCCACATTGCTAGTAGAGCAAGGGTGGAGCCAACTTATAAGCCTTTGTCCACCAGCCATACCACCCTCGGGTTAACCCTTTTACACGAAGCGAGGACGAAAGTGTAAGCGGTGGTGCTATGTGTACGCGTGCTTGCCTCTATGGAAGGGCTGGGCGGTGCGGCTTTGGTGGGCGGGGTGTTACAAATGGTATCAGAGCCGACCCTCGCGGTTGCGCGTACGGGTCAGTGTGCGGACATAGGGCGCATGGCGCGTGTGGGCCTGAGATGGGACACACGGCATGGCATATGGGTCGGCACTGGACGTACGGTCGTGCGCTAAGTGGGAAGGCTCCTGGACATTTGCTCGGGTTAGTGTGCGGACATATGCATGTGCGTGTGGGCTTGGGATGGGGCACACGACATGGCGTATGGGTCGGCACTGGACGGGTGAGTTGGACCGACGAGGACGTCGGGTTCTTTGAGGGGGGTGAATGTCACACCCGGCCCAATTTGGATGGCCCATGAGTGGCCCATGAGCGCAGGTGCGCGTGTTTAGTGCCACATTGCTAGTAGAGCAAGGGTGGAGCCAACTTATAAGCCTTTGTCCACCAGCCATACCACCCTCGGGTTAACCCTTTTACACGAAGCGAGGACGAAAGTGTAAGCGATGTGGTGCTATGTGTACGCGTGCTCGCCCCTATGGAAGGGCTGGGCGGTGCGGCTTTGGTGGGCGGGGTGTTACAAAGCAGCCACGTCATTGATGACGTCACAGCCTCGTCATCTGCCAGCGTGGCATACGTCGTCCTATGACCAACACAAGACTACATTTGGGACGAAACCGGATCGTCACACTATTGCAACGACGCCATCCGTTATCCAGGTGAACGGAAGATTGTGACGAAAAAATATCGTCACAAAATGCATTAACGGCGTTAACGGCGACGTCAGTTAGCCTGGTAGATGTGAAATTATGACGAAAACATGGTATAATCTATGACCAAAACAAATCGTCATAGAATGAATTCAAATCCACGACGACACAAAATTCGTCACAGATTGGAGATACATCTATGACGAAAAAACCAATTTCGTCACCGATGAACAAATGTGACGCCACCATAGTGACCAAACCAAAATCGTCACAAAAACGTCACAAAAGACTAATTGTGACCATTCTAGCGTCTTCAATGACGATAATGCAACGTCATTGATGACAACATCCCTACTAGTGCTTGTTGCTACAATTCACATGTAGTGTTAATTATGGACGCATATGTTTACAATAAGTTTTGTAAATATCGATCATGCTTTGTGCTTGGTCGAGCTAATGACCTTAAAGAAGAACATGTCGGGAGAATGCCGATTCTCACTAACCATGTAGACAAGGCTTGAATAATGAAAAGAAAAGTCAGGCCTAAAAGAGTTGCAAGATAAATCATCAACCTCTCCGAATCCCGCGATGGATGCTGCTGTCTTCATCAATTTGAGAGCTTTTTTAGAGGTGTAAAAATGGAGAAAATGAGATATCTAGAAGCTCCATCAAGTTACCATTCCAACGCATCAAGAACCAACAAGTTTGAGGATCCGTGCAAGGAGTTATGGAGAAAACATTGAGCGTTGCGCGTCCTGAAATTTCAGGACAGATTTCGTCACCGAAGTAAAACAGTACGTAACTCTCTTGTCCGAAGTCCGATTTGGGCAAATGAAGACACGTTGGAAAGGAAATTTTGTGCACTGTGCAATGGAGTAGAGCTGAAGTATACTTTCTGTTCTGGACATTAAAAAAATTCATGGAGTGAAGGCAGCACCGAAGGATGATAAAGAAGGAGATAACGATGAAACAAAAGGATGCTTTGGGCAAGTCTTCTATAAGTGATCAAGCACAACATGAGAAGTAAATTAAAGCTGCATTGGTACCTTTTCTTCTTGCATGAAGGGCCATGGCGATGCGACGAAAAGAAGGTATGTGAGAAAGTCGAGCTTTATGACTTTAAATGAAGCGCTTTTCGGGAGGCAACCCGTTTCTTTATATTTTTACTACTTTCTTAGAGAAAATAAAGAATGGCACTATCTTATGATGATCAACTTGTGGTTATTAATCTAAGTTCAGTTTTCCTTTTTAGAACCACCATCATGTTCATGATCATATTTATTTGCATGCATCGCATTTTGTTATCAATGTGATGTTTCTTTGTGTATACATGTTTTGCACATAGTTGGCTTGGTTGTTTTATATACTTAATGATGTATGCTTCTTTTTCCATGTTAATACTTCATAAGGCATTATGAGTATTTTCCTTTTGTGATCTTGTGTAAACGTGGTGTTTAAACAAGATTGCGGACCATCATCGTTAAGTTCGATAAACCTAGCTAGCTTTTCATATGTTTTCATGTTGCTTTGGTTAGTTTATAAGCTTTGCAATGCGCTTAATTTTCTTGTGCTATAAGAGTTATTGATTTAGGGATAGACATGGTGTTTTAACCCTTGATAAATAAACCTTTATGGCTATGGAGAAATTCAGCAACCTAGTTGTAAACATGGTGTTTAGAACTAGGTGAAAACATTGTCTTTGTTTATATGCTTTCCTATCATGTGCATACACACCTTGCACCACGTACACTCATTAGGTTTTTATTCCTCATTAGACTAATTATGCCACAAGTTAAGAATCTTAGGAGACATTGTTGGATTGTTGGCAATTCTATCTACTCCCAACCGTCACCTTGGGGTAGAATGCACGTTTAAAACGTCTTGCGGTGCAAGATAGAGACTCTCACTACAAGGAAATTGAAGGATGGCTAAGATAAAAATGCTTTGTCTTCTTCTTCCATGACTAGCAAAATTCTAAGCATAGGGGAGACCCTGAATCTTCAACGAGGGAAGTGCAATATGACGCTCTAGAAGATAGAATGATCAAGATCCTTAACGTCTCCGGATCATTATGCAAGAAGCCACCGATCTCATCAAAATTCTACATGGTCTCGAAGGGAAAACACTGGATATTTTTGTATATTTAGAAGCCCCATGAAGTTACGATTCCAACAAATCAAGAATCAAGACAATCGGAGATTCCTACAAGCGGTTATGCCCGAATCACCGAGTGCAACACGTCCTGAAATCAGTTTTGGAGAGCACGCAGCGCTGAAGTAAAACGGACATAGCTCCCTTGTTTGAACTCCGTTTTCGATGAACGACCACATGTTGGAAAGGTCATTTCATAAACTTTTCAATAGATCTATATTTTGATATATGTTCTGTTGTGGACAGAGGGGGAAATCCATGAAAAAGAGACAGCAAGGAGATGATGAGAACAAGAAAGAGGAGATGGTGATGACAACATTGAAGAGAAGGGCGACCAATGACTCCATTAAGCATACAAGATTAAATTCAGAAGTTTAGGAGCATTGATAAATCAAGACAAAAGCAAAAGCCATATCGATACATGGAGATGTCGGAAGAAGGCAACGAAGAATTATAAAGGATGGTAACATCTCCATGGACCTTCTCTTTTCCAAACACAAATGCTTGTAAGTATGCCTTCAACCTCAACTAGGTGCAACCTTTTGTTTTTCACTTCAAACAATAACATGGCTACTAGGAGGACAACCTAGGTTTCTTTTTACTTTCAATAAATAAGCATGACCATGTGTTCACCTTGATGTTCTATATTGCCTATGCTTACCGAAAGATGATGAAAGTTGCCGCTTTGTTTTACCTACATGAAGTTATACATGTCTTGGCTAATTGCTCTCTATAATACGATCTGAAATTAATTTAAATACCGGATCTTATATTTGTGGAGGTGAAATGACTATGCTCTAGACCCACATACATATCTTTGCTCTTTGATTTAAGTTTATGGATAGTCGGATAACTTGTTGTTTTTATGAAAACTTAAGTTTTATGCTATCTACATGTTTGTGATGCTCTTGCAAAGTTCTACCCCAAAGCCATATACGTATATGTTTTATGATAACAAAACCCGTAGATTGCAAACATATGTTTTGATGAGTTGGATTAGGATTGATTTCTATGGTTCGAGACTAAGAAGCTGGTCATTCCTTTGTGTAACTTTTTCATGCTAGCCTTTTTGTCCATGCATTGTGGGTTTTCACATCGAAAATTTCACAAACTTTGCTGGGCATCCACCCTAAACCAAAAACATCTTTTTGTGATTACCTCCTTGTCCACAACCCAAATTGAGTATGGAGTAAAATTCTCGATGGAGATTCAAATATTCCGCAAGATTATGGAATTTATACTTACTTTAGCAGTCATTTCCCCTCTCTTTTATGCTCGAGGACGAGCATCGTTCAAGCATGGGGGAGGAGTCATTCTCTGACACAAATGCTATGTAAGTATTATGTTGCAAAAAGTTTTGAGGAGCAAAAGAAAAAAAGAAAAAAAAGAAGAAAAAAATGAAAGAAGAAAAAATTATTATGATGAGAAGAAAAGAAAAGTAAGGAAAAAAGGAAGAATAAAGAAAAAAGAGAAAGAAAGAAAGAGAGAAAAATGAGAAGGAAATAAAATAAAAGTAAAAAAATAATAAAGATGCTCCTCAAATCTTTTTGCTTCATAAGTTCTCAAGTGCCTTGATGACAAATCCACACTCAAATCTTCCAACCATGTGCAATCCGATAACGAGGACTTCACTCGTGCCTCGGGATCATCCATTTGCCACTTGCACGTGTCCACTTATCTAAATGTGTGTGTTTCGCCCCTCTCTCTTTGCAACATTTATTTTCCATGGCCTTTTTGACGACTCTCGGTAATTCCAATAGACCTCTCTCTTAATTTGACAATATTTCGGATATATGTTTTGCTAGGATTGTTTTTAAACTTTCAAGATCCACATAAGCCTTCCACTATCACATATGAGTAGAGTAGGTTGAAAATAATCTATTATAGGCTTGAGTGACTTGATGAGATGAGTGTTTCCATGAGCTTTTGCAAGAGATTTTCACTTATGTTGGATATGCATCTTTTTGAAAATCTTCCATGTGACAAGGTAATGGTTTGAAGTTCACTTAAGTTTGAGAGCATCGTGTTACATGTGGCTTGTTCTTTATTGTTAGTCTATCTTCCATAATGAAAAAGAATCGGTCACAACTTGAACTTTAAAAATAAATTCTTAAGAGAGAGCAATTTGCCGTCACAACTTGAACTTTAAAAATAAATTCTTAAGAGAGAGCAATTTGCCTCGTGATGAATGACTAAGTGCGGGGACAACATTGGAAGGAAACACCGATTTCCCTTTTAAGCAAGGATTACTTACTCGAGGACAAGCAAGGTTTAAGCATGGGGGAGATGTTGACGGTGAATTTCCGTCAACCTAGAGTACTTGTTATACATTGGTTTCGATTATGATTTGCAACTAACCCACCACTAGGCATACTAATGATGTAACAAGTTCACACTTGCATGTCGATTTTGGAGTTTGTTGTTTACGCGAGAAATCGACGCTAAAGAGGAGACTTTCGGGATAAGTTCACCAAGCACTTTGGAAGAAGATCATGAAGCCCGACAAGAGTCAAGACACGCGATGAACATGACTCCAAATGACCCGAGGACCGAAGCGTCAACGTGCAAGTCTTCAGGGACTCAACCAGAAAACAGCGAAGCTTGCATAGCAAGGATTCAAGCCTTAACCGTGAAGGAAACGACGTCAAAGGCACACATGCAAGTGCACACATATAAGGGATCACGCGAGAAGCAACCGGGGAGGAAACCGGGCTGAATGGGCTCGGGTCCGGGGTCGGTTCGGTGCCCCCTTTGCCCTAGGTGTTTGTCTATTAGTGCCTCTGTCGCCGTCGGCCGCCACATCGAACAAATCATCCTACCGACGCCATTGACCAGAACACCGCCGCCGCAAGATGAGGGAGAGAGTTAGATGAGCTCGTCGCAAGGATCAACACCGGTGGAGAGAAGGAAGCAAGAGGAGGACTCCAAGCCGCTGGCCTAGGGGTGTTCCCAAGCTCCATCGCCGCCATCTTCATCGACGACGTTCTCCGAGTCTCCATCACCCCTATGTGCTTCAATTCGTGTAAGATGATGGGGTAATGTCTCCGTTCATCCCTAGGGTTAGATGGATGCATGCCGTGATCGCTACTTGATTCATGGTTTCAATCTATCGTTTTCATGTTGATGATGCTTTGATAATTAAGGTTAGCTACCGTGTTTTTCGGGCGTATGATATCCGCTACTCCCATAGATTCCATCAACATAACGTGTCCATCATAGGTCTAGTCACGATTACCTTCGCGTAGTGACAAGACGAGAGGAGGGAAAGGGCGAAACCATGGTCGAACCCCGGTAGATTGGCTTACCACTCTCGTGTAGTAGATGCATACCATGTTATCCTAGATCCTAGGGAGGGAACGCTTATCTTTCTTAATCACTCTCTTGTGTTCACCCTTTACCATCTAGTTTGACCCTAGATTTGTTTGATCAACTTAACTTAGATTAACTTAGGTTAGATTGTTTTACCTTTAGATTAATACTCTTACAAAGGTTTTCCATTCAACTAGATTAGTACTTGGTTAAGCGCTAGTAATCCCCTTGCTCCGCGGATTGACAAGAACCTTGGGAATCCCGTGGTGAAAAAGGTGTAGGTCCGTACGCTTGCGGATCGTAGGTGGATACGAGTTTACCCGTCAACAAGCCCCTTTTTCTGGCACCGTTGCCGGGGAGCAAGCCAGTTTGCTACGTTTAATCTAGTATTAATTTTGTTGATTACTAACACCTAACCCTTATTTTCTAGAAAAAAATCTTTTTTTGTTTTCTTTCAACTCTTCTTGTGCCTAGATGGATTTGTTCACCTCACCATTGGAAGACGAAGAGATGTCGCTAAGGGAGCTAGCAATGCCGTCAATGGAAGACATTGAGATACAAAAATCAGATTTGATGCTTGCTACAACCCATTACGAAGTGAAGCCCGGAATCATCAAGTTAGTGGCGACAAAACCATTTATAGGATTGGAGGATGACAACCCATATAGACACATTAAGGAATTCATGATGATATGCAACACGGTGCAACAAAAAGGTGTTCCGCCGCTTGGTTCAAGTGGAATCTTTTTCCATTCTCGAAGATGAAGCGCGAAGATGGTACACACTTACGTCCGTTGAAGCAAAAGGAAATTGGGATGAGCTAGTGAAGAAGTTTCTTTTGAAGTTCTTTCCCATAAGCAAGGTCCAAGACTTAAGGAGGCCGAGTGCTCACTTTCAAGCAAGGAGAGGATGAAGGAATTGATGAAGCATGGAACCATTTTAATGAACTACTTGAGTGAGGCCCGAACTTGGGATTTTCCGGTGACTTGATGTTGCATACCTTTTATTTTTCACTAACCCCTAACTCATCTCGTTTTGTAAGCATGTGTGCAGGCGGTGATATAATGGATAAAACAATTAGTGAAGCCGCACAAATCTTACAAAGGATAAGCAATGGACAAAGAACGCAATGAGATTGGCAAAGACGTTGTCGAGAGGAGCAAAATGACAAAAGCAAGCCCAAGGTGCTTGCTGAAATTTCTGAAAAAGATGAACCGGAGGTCAAGGAAGATGAACTGACCATACAAGAAATTGAAGATCCACTTCCCAAGGTAAGAGAAGTCATTTCGGATGTTAAAAATGTTGAAACTAACATGAATGTAGGCCGAAGTATGTGGAATGGTAGACCATTGGCGGAGTTCAAGCAATCCGGTTGGGTTCAAGTTGATTTCGCCCCACTAATCAACTACCGAAGGAAGGAGGAACACCGACACGTTGCCAAACTAGTTGAAGATATATTTGAACAAGAGATGAGTGGATAGTCGATCCAAAAGATGTTTGATGAAGGATGGATCGACCGGTTTGACAACTCAAAGATTTGCAATAAAGGAAGAGAAGGGTACAACCGTGATGAGCCTAGTGACTCAAAGGATAAATGGGAGGAGATAGGACTCAAGCTAGAAGATGAATGGGAAGGGGTTGACATAGATCAAGTACTCCAAGAAGGCCCGTCCCCACAAGGTGATAGCTTGTGTGCTATTGAAGCCTACACACTAGCAAATCAAGACATGGAAGTGCTCAAGGATGATGGAAAGAGTGAATCAACAATGAGCGATCTTGACGACATGTGGTACATGGAAGATAAAGAAAGCAACATACAAGACTTTGAAGACGAAGATTGGGATGACAATGAAGACTTCAAAGAAGAGACAAATGCAAATGTAGTTGATGGATTACACGTTCCACATGATGAGATGGAGGGGATGATTTCTATGGCCCGAGACTAAAAAGCTGGTCATTCTCGTTTTTGCGTATCTATCTTTTTGTTAGCCTCTTATCCGCGCATTGTGTATCCCCACATTGGAGATCTCACAAACCTCGCCGGATATCCACCCTTTAAACCAAATATCATCTTTTGTGATTACCTCCTTGACCACAACCTATCGATGAGAATGGATCATCAATTCAAGGAAGATCGCAAGATGGTGCCAACATTGAAGAATTCAAGTATCTCTCCAAGTAAAAATATTTCCGGTACCTACCTTATTCATCGCCTCTTTGCTCGAGGACGAGCAACGTCTAAGCATGGGGGAGGAAGTAGGTACGATGCAATTTTTAGAGTTCAAAAGGGGAGCAAATAAAAAATTTTATGAGAAAGAAAGATAAGAGAAAAAAATGATGATGAATGAAAAAGTAAGAAAGAAAGAAAGAAAGAAAGAAAGAAAGAAAGGAAGAAGAGAAAAAGAAGAAAATATATGAGTATGTGTAAAAGTAAGAATAAAGTGAACTCCCTGGTTCTCTAAAGTGCATTAGGAATTTCAAGGCTTCAAGATTAAAAGATCCATACTCAATTTTCCAACCATGTGCAATCCGATAACGAGGACTTCCTTTGTGCCTCGGGATCACTCTTGCCATTTGCACATGTCCACTCATCTCAAGTGTGTGTATTTTTGTCTTTCCCCGCCTTGATATAACATTATTTTACAATGACCTTTTTGACGAGTCTCGGTAAGACCATGAGAAGCTTGTCTTGTTTTGACAACATCTCATTTATAAAATCTTGGTAGGACTAAACTTTCCCAAAGCTCCATATAAAGCCTACCACATATATGTTAAGAGAGGGAAAGGAGTAGAATATATAGGCTTGAGAGACAAAGTGAAATGAGAGTTCATGAGCAATATACAAGATGATTTAAATTTGTGAACTTGGTTTAGTTTTTCTTCATCTCGTTCTTTATTTCCAAAATTCTAAGATCTATTTAAACTTTGTGAGCATGTTAATACTCGTTGGATAAGCTTAATTAAGAATCTACCCTCCGTAGAGATGAAGGCTAGTACATTATGGAACTTTAATGAATTAAAATTTTGAGAGCATTATGTTTTCTCATGTATGATCAAGTGCAAGGTTTAAACATTGATGGGCAACGATGTCCATCAAAGGCTTACTCGAGGACGAGCAAGGTTTAAGCATGGGGGAGATGTTGACGGTGAAAATCCGTCAACCTAGCCATGAGTTTACCTTCGGTGTTGGCATAAGTTTTATACCTTATCCATTGGTACTAACCTCCGTGGTATAACAAGTTCACGTGTGCATGTCGGTTTTGGAGTTTAGTGTTTATGCAGGATTTTAGCGTTGAATGCAAGACTTTAGGGATAAGTTCATCAAGCACCTTATGACAAGACCTTGAAGCCCGTACAAGTCATGCAATGAAGCGAACTTGACTCCAAGAAGCCAGGGACTTGATCCGAGAAGATGACAAACTCCGAGGACCTAACCAGAAAAGTGCTGAATCTTGCAAGACAAGGAGTTATGTCCAATTCGGAGAGAAACTGACGACATGGACCTACATGCAGAAGGGGGAAACATCTAGAAGACACGGGAACCGACATAGAGCAAAGGAGGCCGCGGGCTGGGCCTGGATGGGCCCAGGCCGGCCGGCCCAGCCCTGTCCAGTGCCCGTTCGTCCCCTCCTTTGCCCTAGCCGCCATTCGGGCTATTTATAGCCCCGGGGTCGAGAGCCACGCATCATCCAATTCGTCATCGGCCGCCGAGGAGCAGAGAAGAGAGGGACACCATCCCGGAGAGGAGAGGGTCGAGCTAGTTGACTAGGGTTTCCCTAGCCGACGTGGGAACCTTGCACGGAAGACCACGTCGAGTTCCCGAGCTAGAAGCAAGATCAAGGAAGGATCCCGGTGGTGATCTTGTGTATGTATCATTGTCATAGTTGAATTATCAAGTTGAATCTATTCTTAGCGATCAAGTGTTTCCTCGAAGATTTCGTTTTTCGATCGGTTTGCTTATTCTAATTCTAATCTCGAGATAGATTACATAGGGTGTTCTTGTAGCCGTGGTGGCTAGACGTACACGCCGGATCTTCCGAAAGAATCTCGACTTGTCTTTTGACTCGCCCTAGACTCCCCGCATGAGTAGGGATACGTTGTGACAGAACGGGGGTTCCGAAAGGCGGATGTTTTCGGATTTGGACGGGAAACCACGGTTTAAAAAGGCTTCTTATAAGATTCGATTTGCTACTTCTTCTCTTGCTTGGAACTTCAACGAAGGCTTAACCCGATCTCTCTAGATCGGTTTATCTACCCAATCTTACTTTGCTATCTCCGGTCTTTAGTAGATTAAATTAGTTTCGTGTCTTTTATCTAGATGCATTAGGGTTTCTCTAGATCAACTTTTGCGTCACACATTTGTTCCACGGATTCGATACCTTGGGTTCACCACTCGAGGGAAGAAGGGTCCCTTGACTACAACGGGAGACTTGTCCACTTGCGGTCTAAACGAACTTTGATACAACTATTAACCGTCAACAAGCCCCTTTTTCTGGCGCCGTTGCCGGGGAGCAAGTGATCAAGATTTGATTTTTTATTGCCTTTTCTTGTAATTTTCAGTTTTCTTTTAGTTTTTCTTTTTGCATCTACTAAACTTTGATCATCCTCAAAATACATCTAATCTAGTTTGTCTAACCCTAGTTCTCATAGATTTATTTTTACTTTCTAGTTTTTGCATACTTTGTTTATTGCTAACCCTAACGGGAGATGGACGGCTACCTCTCCAACAAACCCGATAATTTTGTGGATGACCCGGAAAAACTTTACGAGGCTAAGGAGACACGAAGCACATCAAGCTAAAAAGATGGATTTTGTAGATTCGGAGTCGGAAGACAAAGGATCGAAGGAATCTCCGAAGAATTCACCACCTCAAAGTCCTCGGGAGAATCGACTTCCACCGATGGGTGACCAACCACCGCAAGAACGCAAGATTGGGGAGCTATGCACCCCGGACATCATCGACCTACCAAGATTGAACCTTGAAGAGATCGGAAGACCGTTCGAGATCAAGACCTCAACAATCCGCATGGTGCAACATTCACCCTTCACCGGTAAAGAGGATCCGAACCTTCACCTCCAAGCGTTCATTCAACTATGTCAGACTTTCAACATGGATGGGGTGACTCAAGATCAAATGAGGGCAAGGCTTTTTCCGTTCTCACTACTCGGGAAGGCTTTGCAATGGTTCCACTCTCAACCGGCGGAGACGGTGTAAAATTGGAACACGTTGATGAATGCTTTAATGAAGGAATACTACTCGCCGGGTAAAACTCAAAGCTTGCGTAATAAGATTGCCACCTTTATTCAATATCCTACGAAAACTATCTCGGAGGCATTCGAGCGCTTCAACGAGTACACTCGGGCGGTTCCACATCACAAGTTCCCGAAGGAAGACCTCGTGCAAAAGTTCTACCAAGGACTCACCATGGCGTCAAGGACGATCATTGATGCATCGGCGGGTGGGTCCATCATCGAACTTACGCCGACGGAAGCTTTCACTCTATTCAAGAAGGTCGTAGATAATGATACATGGGCGTCATCCGGCGCCTACATCCGGTTCAACCCACGGGGAATGTCAAGGGAGTCTTGCAAGTGGAGAAGGAGAACATACTTGAAGGCAAGATCGACTCGCTCATAAGGAGGTTGGTGAAGATGGAGATAGCAAAGAAAGAGGCTCAAGACTTGAAGGCCGCTGAAGCAAGGTCCACATGCGAAGAATGTGGAGAGTATGGCCATGTCCGCAAAGATTGTCCGGAGGAAGCCAAAACGCTCGACTACATGAGGAAGGGAGAATTGCCGAACTTCCGCTATGGGCAAGGTAGACCTCAATTTAATACAAGCTCATCCAATCCGAATTCAGTTCCGCTTCGTATACAATTGAAGGAATTCATGGACGAGCAAGCTAAGATCAACAAAGACACCGTCACCAAGTTCAGTACCATAGACAAGGTGTTGGAGAACATCGATAGCAAAGTGACGGAGGTCGGAAGTTCCAATCATCAAGTGCTCAACATGATGAAGATGCTCGAGACGCAAGTTGGACAACTTGCGGGGCACCTCACCAATGATGAAGGGAAGCTTCCGGGACAACCTAAAAGTCTCGAGCGGTGAAGGCCATTCAAACACGTTCGGGAAAGGAGACCGAAGATCCGGAACGTTCCGCGGGAGCAAGGAAGCTTAAACCGTCCACCGAGGTGGAAGGAGCCGCTAAAGAGAAGGTTACGGGGATCGTCACCGAGGAACCCGAATTCGAGATGCCGGAGGATGACACGAGGATACCGCAACTCAAGCCACGCTTCTTCCGAGGTAAACTTGACAACCACTTTGAGAAGTTTGTGGAAGTTGTGCGTAGACTTAGCATCAACATGCCATTACTAGATGCCCTACAAGTACCTACATATTCTCGTTACTTTAAAGACATACTTGCAAATAAATATGAGATAGCAACACTCGGGGTAGATCATGTCAAGATGTCCGAGGAGTGTAGTGCAGCTATTGCTTATGGGCTAGAGAAGCAAAAAGACCCCGGGTGCCCTACAATTCCATGTTCAAGTTCGAGAAGGCGTTATGCGACCTTGGAGCTAGTGTGAGTGTCATGCCGAGGGATGTGTTCGAGAAGTTACGCCTGCCAATGGAGCCTACGGGAATATGTTTGGAGTTGGGTGACAACTCCATTCGCTATCCTTTGGGCATTGCTGAAGATGTACCCGTGAAGATTGGACACCACTTCATCCCCGTCGACTTCGTTGTGCTCGAGATGGGAGAGAGGGAGAAGCCGCCGCTCATCCTAGGGAGGCCGTTCCTCAAGACCGTGGGAGCTACTATTGATGTTGGCAAGGGGGAGATCATGTTCGATATCAACGGAGAAAGGAGTTCCTTCAAGTTCCGTCCAAGGATTGAGGCATGCAACATGATTGGAGTGAAGGTAGAACCAAAACAAACGGAGGGGCTGAAAAAGAAGAAGGAGCCGAAAAAAGTGAACGTAACGAAAATTAAAGAAGGTGTTGCATCCGTCAAGACAAAGGAAGAGAAGCCGCCGTGAAGACCAAAAAAATGACTAAGCCGCCCAAGCCAAAAGACAAGCCCGCGCCCAAGATGGTGCGGAAGTGGGTACCCAAGATTGCAACGCCCGCAAAGAGCGTTGATCCGAAGTAATCAAGTGAAGAAGTCTAGCTATAGACTATAAACGAAGCGCTAGGCGGGAGGCAACCCGTTTCGTCGAGTCAAGAATAAGCTACGGGAGGACAACCCGATTGCGGCTTTTTCGAGTCTTTTTAATAAGTTAGTTTTGAATTTTATTACGCAAAGACATTAGACTTAGAAGTGTTTGAACAATATTAGAGACATAATTATTGGTTGAATATTTTGCTTTATCATTGCATGAACCCTCCTATGTGTTTGTTTGATTCTTTTCGAGACACCACAACCAAATAATTAGGTTCCGACTTGCATTCTTCTTGCCCTTGCGCCTCCCGGCATCTTCATCCTCACCGCTTGAGCTTGAATGCGCGTCGCTTGAGCTTGTGTCGACGTCGCTTGCACCGGCCACCATAGTTCTTGCCTTGTACATCTTGTGGCCGCCCTTGCTCGATCGCCTATTGTCCTTGTCCTTGCTCTTGGACTTGCCGTAGTGCTCGCCCTTGGAGGAGTACTTGTCCTCACACCTCGGGTGCGCCTTGTACTCGCTCATCTTGTACTTGTTCTCCTCCGCTTCTAGGCACTCGGCGATGAAGTGTCCACGCTTGCCACACTTGTAGCATGTCCTTGAGCTCCGCCTTGCATTCCTCCGGTTCTCATGTAGTCGATCAAACCTCCTTGAGAGCAAGGCCAATTCCTCCTTGCTCAGCACATCGAACTCATCATCTAGAATAGACACGAGAGAAGACAAGGAAAACTGTCAACAGGAAGGGTTAGTGTTATGATCGGTCGAGCCCTCATGCTTGGATTGCAATTTCTGTCAACCTCGGCCGACTTGAGCTTAGAAAAGAGATCATCCAACTAAATAGTCAAGTATTGCCCGGACTCCTTGATGGCCTCAACCTTAGCACCCAAACATTTTGGTCCAAGATATGCAAGAGCTTCAAAGCTCTATCATGCTCGGTGTAAGGGAAATCCTCAACATTGGCCTTCATGTTGTTCACGATGGCGGTGAACCTGCGAAACATCGCATCAATGTCCTCACTTTGGGAAGTTGAGTAAAGTTCTCATATTGCACCCGGTAAGAAACAAAGAGGCGAGCCTTCACGTGGTTATCACCGGCGTGAGCAACCAACAACTTCTCCCAAATTTTCCAAGCAAGATTCAAATGGCAAACACGCTCAAACTCAGGATCACACAAGCTTCGGACCAAGTGATCAATGGCTTTTGCATTTGCCTCATACTTGGCCTTAGCACCGGCATCGGTCACCATAAGAGTGTGGATCTCCGCCGGAATAGCATAGGTCTTGTCAAGCACAATGAAATCCAACGGCTTGCCATGAAGAAAGATCATCATACGAGCCGCCCACTTGTGGTAACCCTTCCCATCGAAGTGTGGCGGACCACCCCGCTCAACGTACGCCATCTTAGGATTCATGAATTGTCAAAGTCACCACGAATCCGGCACCAAGCTCTGATACAAATTGAAGGATCGGATGGCGACTAGAGAGGGGGGGAGTGAATAGGAGCCGGTAAAAATTCTTCTCAAAGAACCCGACCTATATCCTAGACAAATCCCGGTCACACACGAGCAATGGATTGAATCACACACCAATCGCCAAGACAACAAGGTTATGGATCAACCTCAAGTCTTAGAAACGATTCCTTGAAGAACATGCGGAAGCACGAAAGAAAGGAGGGAGGAATCGAACCAAAGAGCAAAGCGCCAGGCTGCGGCGGACCGTCCGGCCAGGAGAAGCGGATCGTCCGCACGGGCCACGCGGACCGTCCGCCAAGGTACCGTGGACTCGTCCGCACGGGTACGGCGGACCGTCCGATAAAGCCAACGTAACGTCCGGTAGCGAACCCCGAATAAGGGACCGTCCGCCGAGCACCCGCGGACCGTCCGCGCCTCGCCGCGGACCGTCCGAAACCACGTCCAACCAAAACTCAAAGCCAAAATGGATCGAAAGCGAAGCCGAGAAAGAACAAGAAGAACATGAGATGAACATCGCTCTCGCGGACCGTCCGCCACCACCTCACGGACTCGTCCGCGCCTCACGGACGAGAGGCAAAAACTGCTCGACCCCGAAGGTCAACTCCCCCAACTCATCACCGGATCTCCCAAACGGTAAAAGCTGTAGAGACAAGAGTTTGGGGACATGATAAGCATCAAACAAGGATGCTATACCCCAAAACCTTTGCCTCCTAACTCCCTAAATCACCGGGAATCGCGGATCCTTTGAACACCACCAAAAACTAGAGCTCCGACCGAAAATCCTTGAATCGAAGTGGTTTCCGGTGTTTGAGGGCACAAGATCAATCCCAAAGATGCACAAGACATCCATCCATGTTTCCCTCAAAGAAATCCGGGGAGAAACCAACTCAAATCCGCGGAACCACACCAAGAACAAAGGCACCGAAAAACAAGCACGAAAAAGACCACGAAATTCACAACGCTGAATTTTCTATACAAACCGGGAAAGATTCACAAGGTCTAGCATGCCGCCCTAGCATCCATCCCTCTCAACAAATCTCTCATGAAGCTCTCATGCTAGCCTAGGGAAAATGGAGAAGAAAATGTCTCGGGAAAATGAGAAATGGAAGGGGGGAAATGAAACCCTAAGTCGCGGAGAGAGAGAGCCATCCACACACACTCATGACTTATATATCGGGTCCCGCCGGTGTGGAAAATGACTCGACTACCCCTAACTCAACTACTGGTGATACAACCCATGCAGGGGCACTTATGTAATGTTCCTGGGTCTTGCCATCGGATGGCCACGCCTTCGCCGCACCCCGCGTCCTCCCGACGCAAGCCATGCGATCCCGTCGCGTGTCCTCCGCTTCGAAGCTTCCCGACACGCCGGATCCCGTCTCCGTCGTGTTGGGCCTTCGGACTTGGTTTTGAGCCCCAAACCCGTAAAACCGTCCTCCGATGGTTTTGTGGGAAACCACCAAACCCCCGCGTGCTCGGCCCGGCCTCCCACCAAGCCTCTTGACTCGACCGCCACCGTGCACCGGCTCGATCGTCCGAGACTTCGTCTTGCTCGTCTCGCCACCATGTGGCCCGCACCTAGTCCCGCCGTCCACCGGTCCCTCGAACCGAGCCTACTTGTTGTCGGGGACCGCCCTAAGGGTCCCCTTAAACAATGGGGGAACCCTCACTTAAACCCCCGCTTCGAAATAAGCTAAGCCTGACCATGCAGGTAACTAACCATGCAGGACGTGGCCCATGCGGTAGGACTCCGGAGGCCCACCAAGGCGGCCCGCCTAGGAAGACCCCTCGAGCAGGCTCCGCCTCGCCCGAGGGCACGCTCCTCCTCGAACGGGCTCCGCCCCGTTCGAGGGGCAGCCCCCCCTCCTCGAACAGGTTCCGCCCCGTTCGAGGGGCGACCCTTCCCTCGAGCGGTCCCGCCCCGTTCGAGGGCGCGCTCCCCCTCGAGCGAGTCCCGCCTCGCTCGAGGGTCCGCTCCGCCCTCGGCCGGGGCCCGCCACGCTCACGGGCGCCCGCACGCGTGCGCCGGCCCCGTACTTGGGCATTTAACGCCCCGACGCCGCAGCGGACGGCGCCATCATGCGCCGGGGCTCGCGCCCGTGCCGCCGCACCAACTCCCCCGGGGAAGGAGCCCATCCCCGCCACTGTGGGATGGACTGTGCGGTACGGCCGGTGTCAGTCCCGTGACACCGTGCGCACGCCACTGTACGGCTAACGCGCCCGACCCTCGAAAGGGGGCCGGGCGCACCCTCGACTCCACTTTCCCCGTGACCCCGCAGTTAGGGTGAGGGGCGCTAGGCCGGTGGGTGGCCATCCCGGCCACTGTAACGGCGCGGCCGCCGTACCGCGCGTGCGGGCGCACGCCCGACTCCGCGGCGCACGCCCGAGCACTGCAGCAACCACTCCGCCACCGCAGAGCTCATCGGGAAGGAACGCCGTTCGCCCGCTCCTGTACTCCGTACCGATCGTCATCAGCACCTCCCTCGAAGCCTATCGAGAACGCCATCGCCATCCGCCGCCTCCTACCCTCGAACCGCCACCGTTCGGGGCACGAGGTAGGCCATCATGACCGGATCGTAGCGGAGATCGTCCGACGGCCGCCCGCTCTACACCGTAGCGCGACGTGCTCCCACACGTAGCTAGGTAGCGCGGCGTGCATGTAACTCGCCGCCCCCTTGGCCTATAAAAGGGGAGGCGAGCCCCCGCCGCGGGGACGAGTTCGGAGGGACGAGTTCGGAGGAACAAGCACGGACGAACACAACGCACCGTGCACTCACTCTCTTACTCTCCCATAACATCTTCAGCCACTCACCAGGGACTTGGAAGCCACGCTTCCTCTCCCGCCTTGCTTGTACTTGCCCCACTACAAGCACCCCCGGTGCCGAGCAATATAGTGCCACGAGCACGCCACGCGGCCGGACGTACGGCCCCCTCGGCCGGAACCAGGATAAATCCTTGTGTCATTTGTTGCTTAGCATCGACCATTGAGGGATAGACCTAGGCGTTATCTACTGGTTAGTGTCGGGACCATATTCCGCACCGACAGTTGGCGCCCACCGTGGGGCACACGAGCGCCTAAGGTCATTTCGCTAACTCCCTCCATGGTGATCCGTACTGAGTACCGTAGCTCTCGCTACAACATGGGTAGCTCGGACCCTCTTCCGGCCGGGTTTGAGATCCGCTTCGGGGACTTGAACTTCCAGGCCACGGGGAACGGCTATCTCATGCGCCTCACCAACCGTGAGGAGCTTCGCGCGCAGCGCGAGGCCAGGTCCGCTCTGGTCTCCGCCGCACGCACGACACCGGCGCAGGCACCCGCAGCACGGATGCCGCGGGCCCGCCAACGCCGCGACGCCGTCGTCGCTCCGGGCTACGCTCACGTCGGGCGCGGTCCCGAGCGGCGGCGGGCCGAGCGCGCCGCCGCCCAACGCGGTGCGCCCACCGTAACGACGACCGCCACCGCCCCGGCGGGGACGCGCGCGCGGTCTCCGGACCACGCATCCCCATCGGGCTGCGCGGCGCCACTACGGCCTACAACGCCAGCGTCAACACGACAATGCGCCGGGTTCCTCCTGGTCGCCACGTCTTCGTCGCCAGGGATCCTGGCACTTCGGCCACGGACGAATCGTCTCTGCGGGCTCCGTCGACACGATGCCGCCCGCCAACCGCCATGGGTACGCGGAGTGGGACTTCTCCGGTGTGCCGGACCCGGGGCCGCGTTCGGGCGCTTCCTCGACGCCACGGACCACCGGTTCGGTGCTCCGACGACTCCGAAGATCGGGAGCTACGACCCCACGCGGGAATGCCGCGCCGTCATCACCAACGACCCGGCCAACGCCGCCGGTGCGGGCGGCGCCGGAGATGGGGAAGTCACGCCGGCCCGGGGGGTCGCCACGCGCCCGGCCGCGGGGCCAAGCGCACCCGCCGGGGCCGACGTCGACGCGCGGCCGGCCCAAGCTCGCGAGCTCGAGGCCAAGCCGGCGAGAGGAGTACCGGACGGTGCGGCTACTCCGCGCTTCGATGGCGGGGGAGGCCTCCGCGCGCGGCGAACGCGCGCGAGAGCCGGGCCGACAAGTCCGTGACCGCCTCAACCCCGTCCCCAACGTCGACAACGCGGATACTCCGCCGCGGGCGAGCCAAAAGCTCATCGCCGCCGCGACCAGCCGCGCGCCATGCCGGCACCCTCGACCCCCGAGGCTCGAGATATGCACCGCGAGGTGCGGACCCTCCTTGAGCAAGCGGCCGTCCGGCAGGCCGAGAGCTCGGCCTCGCGCATCCGCCAACGGGGGGGGACGCGCGGGGTGACGATCCGGCACCGGGGGGCGAACCCTCGGTGCACGTGGGTCAACCTCTGGCCGACCGGGGACGCACGCCGGCCAAGGAGCGGCTCCTTGACACGCGCAGGCGCCGGATGGAGACGCCCGCAACGTCATCAACGCCGGACGCACCGGCGGAGGCGGACGCGCGAGCGGCCGGGGGGCTACCACCCTCGAAGGGGTGGACGCTACGACGGCGGTGAGGATCGCTCCCCAACGCCGCAGCCCCGGGCACCCGTGTGTTCGGCCGGGAGATCCGCACGGCGGCGTTCCCCGCCGCTTCCGTCAGCCCTCGACAATCGTCAAGTACAACGGGGAGACGGACCCTCGAGTCTGGCTCAACGATTACCGCCTGGCCTGTCAGCTGGGCGGGGCCACCAACGACGAAGTGATCATCCGCAACTTGCCCTTGCATGCGGGCAATGCGGCCGGACATGGCTCGAGCACTTGCACTCGCCGGCCCGGATCCACAACTGGGACGATCTAGTCCACACCTTCGTGGGCAACTTCCAGGGCACATACGTGCGCCCGGGAACTCTCGGGATCCGCGCTCCCCGCACGCGGGCCGGGGGCGAGTCGCTGCGGGAATTCATACGGCGCTTCTCCAAGCGCTGCACAGAGCTCCCCAGCGTGGCGCAATCCGAGATCGTGCATGCGTTCCTCGAGGGCACCACGTGCCGGGACCTTGTGCGCGAGCTGGGACGCAGCCCGCCCACGGACTCGAACGAGCTGTTCGACATCGCCACCAGCTTCGCCTCCGGAGAGGAGGCCGTGGGGGCAATCTTCGACGGCAAGAAGGGCAAGCGCTCCGAGGACGCGCCCGCGAGGGCGGCGCGGGTCCAAGGAGCCGCGCCGCAATGACAAGCGGGGCAAGAAGGGGGAAGAAGCCGCGCCGCGAGGCGCGCGAGCGGGGGCGGCGGCGGCAACGCCGAGGCCCTCGGCGGTGACCCGCCCCGACGGGGCCCTCGACCGGCTCCTCGAGGCCGGGGGTGTTCGATGACATGATGAAGAAGCCATGCCCCTACCACAAAACCCCCGTGAATCACACTCTTAAGCAAGGCGACATGCTCAAGAAGTTCTATGGCCGTGCCGCCGCGAAGGAGGCGAGAGGCCAAGAAGGATGGGGGCGATGGCGACGCGGGTGGTTTTCCCGCCGTCGAAAACGTGTTCCTCATTTTTGGGGGACCCATCGTCGACATGTCGACCGGCGCAGCGCAAGAAGGAGCGGCACGAAGTCCTCGCCGCGAGAGAGGGCACCTCCGGCCTTTCTCAATCGGGTCGAAGGATGCCATCACCTTTAGCCGGGATGATCACCCAAATCGCATCCCGAACCCGGCCAAGATCCCCCGGTGGTCGATCCCATCATTGGGAACGCCGGTTTTCGAAGGTCCTTATGGACGGAGGCGTAGCCTCAATATCCTCTTCGCGCATACATTGCGCCCGATGGGGGATTGGGTGGACAGGCCGCCGCGGCCCAAGCACGAAGCCGTTTCACGGCATCGCGCCGCAAGCGGGTTCAACCCCTCGGGCGCATCGATCCGCCCGTCCGGTTTGGGACCCCCAAGAATTTCCGCAAGGAAACCCTCACATTCGAAGTGGTGGGATTCAAAGGGGCCTACCACGCCATCCTTGGGCGACCATGCTATGCCAAGTTCATGGCAGTCCCCAACTACACGTACCGAAGATGAAGATGCCGGTCCAAACGGCGTCATCACCGTCGGGTCGTCGATCGAGCATGCATTCGACTGCGATGTCGAGTGCGTGGAGCATGCGGAAGCACTAGCGCCGGATGAAGCGGCCGGTGAACACACCGGGAGAAGATGGTCAACGACGACCTCGCCTCCGCCACCAAGCACGTCGGCACGTTCGAGGCCGCCGAGCAAACCAAAGGGGTCCCCCTCGACCCGTCGGCCCCCGAGGGCAAGGCTTTGAGGGTCAGCTCGACCCTCGATCCTAGATAGGAAGCAGTGCTCGTCGACTTCCTCCGCGCCAACGCCGACGTCTTCGCGTGGAGCCCCTCGGACATGCCAGGCATCCCGAGGGAGGTCGCCGAGCACTCCCTTGATATCTCGCCCAACGCCCGCGTCGTTCGGCCAGCCGGCTGCGCCGCTTCGACGAGGAACGGCGACGGGCGATCGGAGCGGAGCTGCGGAAGCTCCTCGAGGCCGGATTCATCAAGGAAGTGTTCCACCCTACGTGGCTAGCTAATCCCGTGCTTGTAAAAAAAGAAAAATGGGAAGTGGAGGATGTGTATCGACTATACCAGTCTCAATAAAGCATGTCCAAAAGTTCCCTTTCCTTTACCACGCATAGATCAGATCGTTGATTCCACAGCTGGGTGTGAACTACTCTGTTTCCTTGATGCCTATTCGGGATACCATCAAATAAAAATGAAGGAGTCCGACCAGCTCGCGACTTCGTTCATCACACCGTTCGGGACGTTCGTTACGTCACGATGCCTTTTGGCCTCAGAAACGCGGGCGCAACATACCGCCGCCGCATGCGGCACGTTTTTGGGGACCATATCGGGCGGACGGTCGAGGCCTACGTGGACGACATCGTCGTCAAGACCGGGAAGGCGGACGACCCGGTCGGCGATCTTGGCATCGCATTCGACCGCTGCACTGCGGGCCAACGGGGTTAAGCTCAACCCCGAAAAATGTGTCTTTGGAGTGCCGCGGGGCATGCTCCTAGGATACATCGTCTCCCAGCGGGGAATCGAGGCCAACCCTGAAAAGGTCGCGGCCCTCGAGCGGATGGGTCCAATTCGGGACCTCAAAGGGGTGCAGAAGGTGTTGGGGTGTCTTGCCGCCCTGAGCCGCTTCGTCTCGAGGCTCGGTGAGAAGGGCCTGCCCCTCTACCGGCTGCTCAAGAAGCACGAGCGCTTCTCTTGGACCACCGAGGCCCAGGAAGCGCTCGACAAGCTAAAGGCGTCTCTGACGCACGCCCCAATCCTTATGCCGCCGCGAGAGGGCGAACCCCTCCCGGCTCTACGTGGCCGCAACCACCCGTGTGGTCGGCGCCGTGATTGTCGTGGAGCGCACGGAGGAAGGACATGCCCCTGCCCGTGCGGAGGCCGGTCTACTACATCGGCGAAGTCTGTCGGACACGAAGACGCGCTACCCCCGGTGTCCGATGGCGTTGTACGCGGTGGTCCTCGCGCGGCGCAAGCTCCGCCACTACTTCGAGGGCCCACCCGCTCACGGTGGTCTCTTCCTTCCCGCCGGGAGAGATCATTCGCAACCCCGACGCGGCGAGCGGCATTGCCAAGTGGTCCGTGGAGTTGATGGGCGAGACGCTCGCCTACGCTCCGCGCAAGGCCATCAAGTCGCAAATCTTGGCTGATTTCGTCGCTGAGTGGACGGACACGCACCGCCGCCCCCTCGATTCAAGCGAGTGCCGGACTCGTTCTTCGACGGCTCGGTGATGAAAACGGAGAGCGGGCGCGGGCCTGCTTTTCGTGTCACCCCTCGGGGAACACATGCGCTACGCGGTGCGCCTCCACTTCCCCGCGTCTAACAATATGGCGGAATACGAGGCCCTCCTCTCGCGGCCTCAAGATCGCCATTGAGTTGGGCATCAAGCGCCTCGACGTGCGAGGGGATTCGCGGCTCGTGATCGATCAAGTCATGAAGAACGCGAGCCTGCCACGACGACAAGATGGAGGCCTACTGCAAAGCCGTGCGGGCCCTCGAAGACAAATTCTACGGCATCGAGCTTAATCATGTACCCCGGGGTACAACGAGGAAGCGAGACGAGCCGGCAAAAATAGCGTCGGGCGGATCACCGTTCCCCCCGAACGTTTTTGCGCGCGACATCGCACGCCCATCGGTCACCTTCGAGCCCTACCCCTCGAGCGACAGCGGACCCTCGGGGGCTCCCTCGAATCCAGCGGGTGCGGAACCCATGGAAGAGGACCCCTCGAACGAGGCGTACGTGCTCTCCCTTCTCGAGGGGTACGGCTCCCACGAAGTCGACGCGATGGATGTAGAGCCGGCCCCTGTCCAAGCGGATTGGCGGGAAAAGTACACCGCCTGGATCGCTCGAGGGGAACTCCCCGAAGATCGGGCCGCAGCCAGGCGCATCGCCAGGATGGCCAAATCCTTCACCGTCGTTGACGGCGAGCTGTACAAGCGCGCCGCGTCAGGAATCCTCCAGCGATGCATACCCATCCCCGAGGGGCGCGAGCTCCTACGGGATATCCATGCGGGAATCTGCGGCCACCACGCCGCGCCACGCACCCTCGTTGGCAACGCGTTCCGCCAGGGCTTCTATTGGCCTACCGCGGTCGCGGACGCCAACGAAATTGTACGCACTTGCGAAGGGTGCCAGTTCTACGCCCGCAAGACCAACTTGCCCGCTCACGCCCTACAAACGATCCCCGTAACATGGCCGTTCGCCGTGTGGGGGTTGGACATCGTCGGGCCCCTGCGGAAGGCGCCCGGGGGCTTCACCCACCTGCTGGTTGCAATTGACAAGTTCTCCAAGTGGGTGGAGGTGCGCCCCATCACGAATCTGAGGGCTGAGCAGGCGGTCACGTTCTTCACCGACATCGTCTACCGCTTTGGAGTGCCAAACTCCATCATCACGGACAACGGGTCCCGTTCACGGCCGGAAGTTCTTAGAGTTCGCGACAAGTTCCACATCCGCGTGGATTGGGCACCGTGGCACACCCACGGACAAACGGCCAAGTGGAACGTGCCAACGGCATGATTCTACAAGGCCTCAAGCCCAGAATTTTCGACCAGCTCAACAAATCTGGCCGAAAATGGCTCCAAGAACTGCCAGCAGTCGTGTGGATCCTAAGGACCACCCCAAGCAGAGCCACCGGGTTCACCCCGTTTTTCCTAGTCCACGGCGCAGAGGCCGTCCTCCCCACGGATCTGGAGTACGGGTCGCCCAAGGTTCGGGGCTACAACGAGGATGCTAACCAGCGAGCCCGCGAGGACTCGCTGGACCAGCTGGATGAAGCACGCCTCGTGGCGTTGATGCACTCCGCAAGATATCAACAGTCCTTACGGCGCTACCAAGCACGCAAGATACGTCGGAGGGATTTCAGCGAGGGGGACTTGGTCCTAAGGCTACGCCAAGACAATCGAGGGCGCCACAAGCTATCGCCCCCATGGGAGGGACCCTACGTCGTGGTGAAGGTGCTCAAACCGGGCACGTACAAGCTGGCCAACGAAGACGGCGAAGAACTCACCAACGCTTGGAACATCCAACGCCTACGTCGCTTCTACCCTTAGCTAGGATTTCCAAGTATTTTCTGTTGTACAAACACACGGCCAACGCCCCAGTTGGTGTCACCTATGTAAATACTCCAAGCATAATAAAAGGGCAACTCGGCTTTCCCCCGAAACCCAAGTTACCCTCGGGGGCTACTGCGGGGGGCACCCCCCCCCAAATGGTCCCATTTTTTCGCGCAAAAAAAAAACGTAACAACACGCGCTAAGTTTGTTCCCCACTTCAACCTCGAGCCATGATTCGAACAGGGCGTAGGCGGCACAGCGGAAGGAGCGTGCGAGCCAGAGACAGCCTACGCCGCGCGGCTATGGCCCGTCTCTCTCGCCTCCAACCCAGCGGGCCCCTGCGAAAAGCGAACTCCCCTAACTAGAATCTACTCAGGAAGAAGAAGAAGCAAAAAGCGCAATAATCAAACGGTTTCATTTACAAACGACTGCCCATGTTCACGAAATGACTTGTTTATTTACAAGAGGCCACGAGGCCAGAATTCTGATACACATAAACAAAAAAAAACGGGCCTAGCGCCCAGGTGCTTTCAGGCGGGCGGAGCGGCGGCATCGGCGGCATCTGGGAAGAGGAACTCTTCGAAGGCCTCGGCGAGCGACCCGGCGGCGTCAGCAACAAGCGCGTCCGCGCGCTCCATGGCCACCTCGTCCTCGACGCCCTCGGGCACGATGTAGCCCTCAGCCACCGCCTCGAGGTTGACCTCGTAGTGGGATCGCACCACTCCGAGGGCCTTCTGCACGCCTAGGTGCAACGCCCGGCGCATCCGCTCCGTGACGTGGCCGCCGAGGGCGCGCAGCGACCGGCCGCCGAGCCGCCGCCCGGGCTTCGCCTTCCTCGACGACGCGGCGGGTTTCGAGGGCCGCGTCGCGCGGCTTCTCGCCGCCTCCTGCTCGGAGGAGTTGTAGGAAACCCGCAGGCCTCGGCCCGCCCGGCGGCCGTGCCCCAAGGCGGTGCGCAAGCCTGGAAGCAACAAGACGACAAGAAATCAGAAAGGGGGAAACTAACCCTCTAAAGCAAGAATTAACAAGTAGGGTCAAATGGTAACTTACCCTCGACTTGTCTCCTCCCCAGGTCGAGGTCGTGGCGCGCGGACTCAAGCGCCGCCTCGAGGCGCTGGATGGTCTCGCCTTGCTCGACGAGGGCCATCTCCCCGACCGGCAGCGCTAACACCGAGCGCCAGCGCCTCGTCCTCAACCTTGGAGAACGCGGCGTTCCGCTCCTCCAGCGACCTCTCCGCCGCCTCGCGCGCGACGCGCTCCCGCTCCCGGCGCCGCGCGGGGCGTCGCCAAGGGCAGCCCCGCTCCGCCGGAGCCTCTCCTCGCCCCCCGGCGGGCGACGCGCTCCGCCGGGAGCCGCCCCTCGGTGGCGACGAGGGTCGCGGCCTTGGCGTCGAGGGCAGCCCTCGGATCGTCGGCCTCCTTGGCGCGCCTGCTCCAGCCCGCGCGCCCGCTCCTCGCCCCCGGCACCGCCGCGCTCGCGCCCCCACGAGCGACGTGCGGAGCTCCCGGTCTCGGCGCGGCGGTGGCCACCTCCGCCTCCCGGGTGGCGGCCGGCGTCCGCGTCTTGTCCGTGTCCTCGCGCGCGTTCCACGCCGCCTCGTCGCGATCGACGAGGGCTGCGCGGATCCGCTCGAGACTCGGGTGACGCACCGCGCCCTGCCCTGAGCTCTCGGGGAGCACGTCGCACCATGCCATTGCCCGGTACACCAGCCAGCTGTCCGACGTCCGGAGAGCATCCGCAAGCGCGTCAAAAGCGCTGCATCGCTCCCGGAGCTGACGGGCCTCGGCGTTCACCTGGTCGAACGCGCTGTACTTGTCACGAGCGCGGCGCTCGAGCTCCTGGCATCCACACATCGAATCTCGTAAGTGTCGAGGCTCGAATGCAGCACACGGAAACAAAAAAGAAGGGAGACGAGCAACCGTGGCTCACCTGGAAGACGATCCAGGCCGGGCCGCCGTGGACCCGCAGCGCCTCGTTCAACGCGCGGTTGAGCGTGGCGCCATGGCTCTGAAGCTCGCCCCAGAGCTCCTGCTCCCTCTGGGCGTCAGCAAACGCCGGGGGATCCTCCACGGCCCCCTCCACCGAGCGGGGGCGGCCGGCGTGGGAGGACGAGGCCTCGGCATCGTGCCCTCGGCCCCCCACTATCATGTGACCCTCGTGCCGCCTCACGAGGGCCCCCTCCGGGGCTCGGGGGGGAGTTCGCGGGCCGCCCGGCCCACCGGTTCCACCCGGGCGGCGGGGAGTCATCCGACGCTCCACCACCTCCGCCCCGAAGACCGCCGGGCGGGAGGAGCCGCCCTCGCTCCGCCTCCGCCGGCGCCTCCACCGCGCCTCCGCGGCCACGGGCGCCCGTCGTGGCGCCGTCGCCGCCACCTCCGTCCGTGCCGCCGCATCTACGGGCGCCCCCCCGCAGGTTGCGCCCGCTCCACCTCCTCCGCAGGTGGCCGCCACCGCGGCGGCACCTCCACCGTGGCCACCGCCGCGGCTCGCGCCTCCGTAGCGACCGGCGCCGGCCGCCCCCGGCGACCCTCGGCCGCGCCACGGCGGGCCGATCCGCCGGCCGGGGCCTCGAGGCCCCGGCCGGCCTTGCGAGCTCGTGCCCGCCGCCGCGCCTGTCCCCGGGCGCGACCCCCTCGACGAGCGCCGCCGGGGTGGGGGATTGACGCGTCCGTCCTCAGCACCTTGGCCGGTGCAAGAGGAGGGACGGTTGGCACCGCCCTGCGCAAACACGAACGGAGGGTAAGAACATCTAATCGCCAACACACCGAAGCTAAACGAAGGAAGAGAGGCCCCTTACCTCGCGGAGGAAAAGGCCCGCTTCCTTTTCCTCGAGGCCTCTGACGAGGCCGGCGCAGCGGCCGCGCCTGACGCAGCGCCTCCCGACGGCACCGCCGCGCGCACGGCACGCCCGCCCGCGCGCGCGGCGCGCCCGATGCCGCATCTCCCGACGACGCCGCAAGGCGCGGAGGCACGCTCGCCCCGCGCGCGGGCACGCCTCCCGACGCGCCCCTCGATGACGCGCGCCGCCGCGCGGACGCGCTCCCCGCCGCGCGCGCGGCACGCCGGACGCGCGCGCGCGCGCACGTCCGCGCGCGCGTGCCTCCGCGGCACGCGCCGGCACCTCCGCGACGCGTGCCGCCCCCGACGATGATTGCACGGCGGCGGGCGCCGCGCGCCCGCCCCGGACGAAGCCACCCCCCGACGCCGGCGCGGGATCCGGCGACGGGGCGCGAGGGCCGCCACCCGTCCGAGGGACCCTCCCCCTCGGACTCTTCCTCCTCGTCTCGCTCCGAGGACGAGGGCTCCTCGATGTCCGGGAGGAGAGCCCTAGCTCCTCCCGCCGCCGCACTCCGCGGACCGCGCGTCGCGGCGCGCTTGGCGCCGCCTTGCGTGCTCCCTCCTGCGTGCCGCCCGCTCCTGCTGCTCCCGCTGCGCCGCCCGGCCGAGCGCACGGGAGTCGGGGGTAGGCGGAACGGACTTGGCGATGTTGAACTCCACCAGCTGCGCACAAGAGAAACAATGGCGGATCAAGAGACGAAAGCAAGACCAAGAACCAAAACGAGATCAGGAACCCAACTCACCCGCGGTCCGAAGGGGAGCATCTCGACGTCCCACGGGGTCCGGCCCTCGGGCAGTGGCGGCGTCCGGGTGTCGACGGCGCTCCGCGCCCGGTGAGCGCGTACGGCCGCTCCCGGCGGCGTCGGGGAGCATCCGCGACCTCGCCGGTCGACGGGGGTTGGCCGCCTCCGTCATCTCGAAGATGCAGAGGGGCCTCTCCATCAACGGCACGACCCGCCGATGGTGAAGGAAGGCGAGGACGCCCATCGCGGTCACCCCGTGCCTCCTCGCCCGCTCCCGGTGCGCCCAAAGACCGACTCCTCGCCGCGCCGGTCGGCCGGGGCGTGGACACCCCGTAGCCCCAAGAGCTAGGCCTCTCCCCGAACACCCGGCCGGTGTAGGGGGGAAGGCCCGGCTCGGCGTTGCGCGGATAAAACCATCCCCGCTCCCGGCCCGGCGTTATTCGTCGTCATGGTGCGGGGGATGTAGACGTTCTTGAATTGCCCCCGCGGGGGGCAAGCGACATCCCGCCGGCGCGCACCGCGCGGCGGGTCCTTGGCTCCGTCGTAGGCCGCGTAAAGAGCTCCCCGCGGAAAAGGTGTACCCGAGAGATCCCGTTGGACCGGGATCCCCGAGCACCCTTCGCGCACGCCCACGAACGTGGCCGCCGCGAGATCGCATTGGGGGCGAAGTTGTGCAACTCCACCCCGTAGTAGTGGCACATTGCCCGCATGAATGTGCTCGCCGGCGCGTTGAAACCACGCTCGTGGTAGCGGAGGAAGCTCACCACGTAACCCTCCGGCGGGTTGGGCTCGCGGTCCGCAGCCGGCGGCACGATCCATTCCGCCGGGCGCCCATCTTCGTTGGCCGCCAACAGGCCGGCGGCGACCAGCTCGCCCAAGGCGAGCTGGGTCACCGTGGACCTCTCCCAGGCGTATGGCTCCAAGATCCTAAGGGGAGGCTGAGGCGGCGCCATAAGGAGGGACGGACGAATGCGAAGGCGGAGGACAAGGAAGCGAGGAAAAAGCTCTAAGCAGCGAGACCGCGCGGTGGCGAGAGTAAGGCGAAGGCGAAGGGACGGGAGACTGAGAGTGGTAAGGTGCCAAGGTAAAAAACCGCCGTCCACTCCTCCCCGCAGTTTTATAGGCGGCAGGCGAGTTCTCCGGAGCGGACGCCCCGCCGGCATTAACTGCAGGAATCTTTCCATCGCATCGACTGGCGGGCCCCACCGCGACCGCAGCAGCTCTAACACTGCAGGCGAGTCATCATTACGGCGAGACCGGCAGCGACCGAGGCGAAACCGTCACGTCCGCCGGCCACGCCGCCCACTACGCGCGCGCGCGCGCGCGCCGCCAAAAAGGCGCGCCCGCGCTGCAAAATCGCGGCCACGACCGCAAGGCGATTAAATGCCCGGGCCCCCTTGCCAAGCAAGGAGAGCCCTCGAGCGAGGCGAACCCTCGGCTCGAAACAAAGGCGACCCTCGATGGGATTTCAGCGTGAGAGGGCCGCCCGGGACCTCGCTCGATGTAGGGCGGACCACCGCGGCACCCATGTCACGTAGAACCCTCGAGCGGCATGACCCTCAACTCGAAACAAGGCGACCCTCGATGGGATGTCAGCGTGAGAAGGTCGTCCGAGACCTCGCTCGACGTAGAGCAGACCACCGCGGGCACCCATGCCACGTAGGACCCTCGAGCGGCGTGACCCCCAACTCGAGACGATGTCAACCCTCTGAAAGAAGGCACGCGCGTAAGAGGATCGCCCAGGTCACGCTTGAAATAGAGCGACACCGAAAGCACTCATACCGCGCCACGCCGCCAACAAGCACCTCGAGGGCTGGCACGCCCAGACCCCTCGACGGCCGCAAACGCGAAAAGACGGGGCTGTCCATGCACGGCCCCGCACGGCCTTACTGATCAGGGGTTCGAAGCCTGACCCTCGACGGGTTCGAACAGGCGCCCCAGATCTCAGAGTTAGGGACGACGAGGGCACGCGCATTCGAGCCGTTCCTCGAGCCCGTCGGCTCGAGGGTGCCCCACATGTCGTGTTCGAGAGCCGGCGAGGGCGCCTAGCCGGGGGGATCCCACCGAGGGAGAGCTTCCGCGCCCTCGGTCCCTAGCGAACGGGACCGAGCCCCACCTAGCAAACCCACGCAAGCGCTTCCATGGACGTGTCTCCGGACCGCGCGGCCTACCCTTATCGAACGGGGCATGGACGTCCACTTGAACCACCCGCTAGCGCCTCGATGAGGAATCCGCGATTCGCGACCCGCTCGATGGGAGTCGTGGAAACCTCACCCTCCGTCCCGCGGAGGGGACGGCGAGGGCGCGTTAAAAAACAAGTCGTCGGGCTCGACCCGATCGCCTCGAACGAGGCCAAGGCTCGGGGCTTGACGCACGGCTACACCTCCTTGAAATTGCACCCGCCGGGAGACACGGTGACAGGGGAGCGTGCACCCCCGATGCCGGCCGAAATACCGCCGATGCCGGTTGGCATATGTGCCACGCCTTCTCGACCGAATTGCTCGCGGATAACCCCCGCAGAGAGCCCACACTCTGCCGGGGCTTCGGGGCTAGACCCGCGGGTCCGCCGACGCGGCCCCACGGATAGCGTTCGCAAACAAGGAGGGAAGAACGTCCTATCAGTAGGTTCCAGCATCTGCGGGAGCCTCAATGGCAAACCCGCGGATGCTCGGGGGCTGCGTCGGGGGACCGCCCCTAAGGGTCCCCTTAAACAATGGGGGAACCCTCACTTAAACCCCCGCTTCGAAATAAGCTAAGCCTGACCATGCAGGTAACTAACCATGCAGGACGTGGCCCATGCGGTAGGACTCCGGAGGCCCACCAAGGCGGCCCGCCTGGAAGACCCCTCGAGCGAGCTCCGCCTCGCCCGAGGGCACGCTCCTCCTCGAACGGGCTCCGCCCCGTTCGAGGGGCAACCCCCTCCTCGAACAGGTTCCGCCCCGTTCGAGGGGCGACCCTTCCCTCGAGCGGTCCCGCCCCGTTCGAGGGCGCGCTCCCCCTCGAGCGAGTCCCGCCTCGCTCGAGGGTCCGCTCCGCCCTCGGCCGGGGCCCGCCACGCTCACGGGCGCCCCGCACGCGTGCGCCGGCCCCGTACTTGGGCATTTAACGCCCGACGCCGCGGAGACGGCGCCATCATGCGCCCGGGGCTCGCGCCCCGGTGCCGCCGCACCAACTCCCCAGGGAAGGAGCCCATCCCCGCCACTGTGGGGTGGACTGTGCGGTACGGCCGGTGTCAGTCCCGTGACACCGTGCGCACGCCACTGTACGGCTAACGCGCCCGACCCTCGAAAGGGGGCCGGGCGCACCCTCGACTCCACTTTCCCGTGACCCTGCAGGTTAGGTGAGGGGCGCTAGGCCGGTGGGTGGCCATCCCGGCCACTGCAACGGCGCGCGGCCGCCGTACCCGCGCGTGCGGGCGCACGCCGACTCGCGCAGGCGCACGCCCGGGCACTGCAGCAACCACTCCACCACCGCAGAGCTCATTGGGAAGGAACGCCGTTCTGCCAGCTCCTGTACTCCGTACCGATCGTCATCAGCACCTCCCTCGAAGCCTATCGGAGAACGCCATCGCCATCCGCTGCCTCCTACCCTCGAACCGCCACTGTTCGGGTACGGGGTAGGCCATCATGACCGGATCGTAGCGGAGATCGTCCGGACGGCCGCCCGCTCTACACCGTAGCACGACGTGCTCCCACGCGTAGCTAGGTAGCGCGGCGTGCATGTAACTCGCCGCCCCCTTGGCCTATAAAAGGGGAGGCAAGCCCCCGCCCGCGGGGATGAGTTCGAGAGGGACGAGTTCGGAGGAACAAGCACGGACGAACACAACGCACCGTGCACTCGCTCTCTTACTCTCCCGCGACACCTTCAGCCACTCACCAGGGACTTGGAAGCCACGCTTCCTCTCCCGCCTTGCTTGTACTTGCCCCACTACAAGCACCCCCGGTGCCGAGCAATATAGTGCCACGAGCACGCCACTGCTGGACGTACGGCCCCCTCGGCCGGAACCAGGATAAAACCTTGTGTCATTTGTTGCTTAGCATCGACCATTGAGGGATAGACCTAGGCGTTATCTACTGGTTAGTGTCGGGACCACATTCCGCACCGACACTTGTCTCTCCATCTCCTGGAGGCCCCTCAAGGCCGAAGACCTTTTGCGCCCGTTCTTCACCTCGCAACAACACGAACTAGGCCGCGGCCTATACTTGCGCACCGAGCCAAGAGTCGGTCCAACACCCATTGTCAATCACTCATCACCGAGGAGCGGTCATCCATCGACCACGGGACGCCATCGGTCCTCAATCCCCCCTTGATGAGTGCATTGACAACACACAACGGGAAATGAAATTCGAGAGAAAGAAAGAAAGAAGAAAGAAAAACAAAGAAGCTCAACTCATGACCAAAGCCAAGGAAAGGCAAAGAAAGGTCACAAGCCGAGCAAAGCACAAACTCCACACCGAAAACAAGAAGAAAACTCCCCCCGAACAAATGCAAGCTCCCCCCGAACATGTGGATGCAAAGTTCCAAATTTTAGATGCATTTTTCTCGAATTTGCATTAAGCTCACCTCTTTCACCTCTTCTCCCCCTTGTTGACAATGTATGAATGAAGGTGAAAATGCAGGAATGTAAGACAAAGCATATAAACATCTACATGAGCTTCTCAAATAGGCCAAATCTAGTGTCAAAAGCTAGAAGTGAGACATAGAGCACACATATGGATCATAGCATAGTCAAAGCATTGCCACAAGTAATACATGGAAATATAGGCATGTGACAAAGCAAATTTTCAGATTTGAGTAGTTTTATCAAAACAAGGCTCACTTCAAATGTAAAGGCCTATCCTTGTCATATTCTAGCCAAAAACATGCACATCATCCAGAGATCATACAAGGATATAAAATTCATAACAAAGGATCATTGCAAACACCCATAAAGCAAAGCATGTCATGTCAAAGCTCATGAGCCATGTGTCCACTTCGGGGAGACTTCTCCACCGGTGAACATCATGCAACATGTTTTGCACCCATGTGTGAAAGATAAACATTTTAAGCATAAACATGATGGATGGAGCATTTCTCAAGCATACACACTTCTTTTCAAGATTAATTCATTTCATGGTACATGAAGTGCCTTTGCGGAAAAAAGAAGCTTATGCTCCTCCATGAATGCAACATAGGCTAAACATTCACAATGATATTGGTCTTTGGCCCAAATGCAAGAAAGAGACATCCAAGCAAAATCTAAGCATGAAAGGCACATTTAGACCAAAACGTGACATGGATACACTACTACACATGAGTGGAGCACATTTCATCAAATTTAGTCAAGATTAGCATTTGATTCAAAAAGGCTATCTCACAACACATATATCTCAAATATTCCAAGAGCATAGTCTCACATAGCCATTTCTCCACACATATGACCAATATCTCACAAGTAGCCAAAGAAACTCAAATAAGGCATATGAAAGAAGCTCATCATCTTAAAATGCAATATGATACAAATGCAACATGATATGTAAAAAGATGGCTATCCTACCATGGTTTATACATCAAGCAAAGCATGTATATACATCAAAGTAAACATGGTATGATACATATGATACAAAAGTAAAACCCCCAAGAATCAACTAGAAAGGGCAACAAACCCCAAGTTCCCCCCCACAAGCGCACAAATGTAGCTTGGTCGAGAGGCTTTGTAAAGATGTACGCAAGCTGATCTTGGGTAGGGACATGACTCAACACAATGGTCCCTTTCTCCACATTGTCTCTCAAGAAATGATACCTCACTTCTATGTGTTTGGTTCTAGAATGAAGCACTGGGTTTTTCGCTACGCTTATGGCACTGGTGCTATCACAAAGAAGTGGGATCTCGAGTGCACTCCTCACCAAAGTCTCTCAAAGTGTATGAGATCCACAACAGTGGGAACAACAACTCGCGGCCGCAACATACTCGCCTCGGTGGTAGACCGAGCTACACTAGATCGCATGCGGGAAGACCACAAAACCAACGAGGACCCAAGAAACCGACAAGAACCGAAGTAGACTTCCTCTCGACTCGGCAACCAAACAAAATCGCATCGAAAAAACCATGAAGTGAAAGAGTCGAGGAGTAAGAATACCAAAGGCTAAGACCAAAGGGGGCGTAGGTACACGAAGATCCTCTTGATGGCCTGTTGATGTGATGGCCTCGGCGAAGCCTCGAAAACGAGCGCACGGACACACACCGAACCGTATGTCCGGCCTTGTCGCCGTCGAGGTAGAGGAGGGAGCCGATCATGCTCGTACTCCCGCTGGTCCATCGGTCTCTCCGTCCTCGTCCGCATCCAAAGTAGCCGTACTCCCCATGGGTGTCGACATAGGCTTCACATCTTGCATCCGGAACTTCCTCGCATGTCTTTCGTGTACTTGGTTTGATGTACAAATGTTCCGTCCTTCGAGGACCATGTGTGGTTCGAGGACCGGTGGATGGTCGCTTCCTTGTGTGATGAGTGATTGAGAACGTTGTGTGGACCGATTCTTGGCTAAGTATTGCGAGGTGCGGGTTGCGGCTTGACTCGTGTTGGTGCGGGTGAAGAACAAGCGCGAAAGGTCGTCGCCGGTGAGGCCTCTTGGTGTGGAGAAGACAAGTAGGCTTCGTTCGAGGGACCCGGTGGCCGGTGGGGGTCAAGTGCGGGCCGCATGGTGGCATGAACAGCAAGATGAAGTCGTTGACGGTTTCTTGGTAGAGCCTCAAAACCAAGGGCGAGCCGGGACTACGTGGGAG
Source organism: Cenchrus americanus (assembly GCA_947561735.1). NCBI lineage: Eukaryota > Viridiplantae > Streptophyta > Magnoliopsida > Poales > Poaceae > Cenchrus > Cenchrus americanus. Next base: position 35,103,176 of record OX387242.1, on the reverse strand, counting down.
CCGAGTCATGAGTGGAGATTGGCGGAGGCTACACCGAGTTCGCGGGGTTTGCAGTGGTTCACCAGAAAACCACTGGGTTACTCGGTTGAGCCACAAAACCGAGGCCGAAGACTCGACGAGGGGGTGCGGCCACCCAGGCCGGTTCAACCGCCCAGGAGGGGCGGTCAGACCGCCTGGGGCCGGTCAGATCTCCGGGCCGGGCCTAACCGCCGGGGGGGGGGGGGGGCGGTCTGACCGCCCTGGCCGCCGGCGCCGAGAAGCTTCGAAGCGGAGGACACGCGTCGGGATCGCAAGGCTTGCGTCGAGGCTAAGCGAGGTTGCGGTCGCCGGGCATCCGTCCGATGGTGAAGACATGAAGACTTCCAAATCCGCCCTCGGGGGGCTTGTATCCCTAGTTATTAGTGAAGGGTAGTTTAGTCTTTTGGGTGCCTCCATATATACTCATTAGATGGGTGGATGGAAGCCAACCCTTGGGACCCTAGCTCATTTGTTTTTTTCCATTTTCGTTCTCCATTTTCCCTAGGTTTTAGAGGACTAGCTTGAGAGCTTCATGTGAGATCTAGAGAGAGGGGTGGATGTTTGGGTGGCAAGCTAGACCTTGTACGAACCTTTCATGGCATGTATAGAAGGTTTGGCGTTGTTCATCATGGTGGTTTTCCTGTCTCTTTTGTGTTGATTTTCGGAGCTCTTTTGGCGGTGTTTTGAGGACATTTTCTTGGGGTTTTTGGTGGGTGTCACGTATGAGGTTCTTGTGCCTCTTTGGCTGGTGACTTTGCCCCCAAATCCCCTTTGAATCGGACTCGATTTGGTGGTTTCTCGAGTTGGGCGAGTTCTTGACCTAGAGAAGCGATTTCTTCGATTCCTCTTGATTGTGAGCGTTTCGGGTCGATTCCTTTGAGGTAGAGGTTTCCCAGGAGGTAACCCAGCTATTCCCGAAGTTTTGCTGCAATCCGTGGAGTGATTCGGGAGATCGGGCGCGAGGAAGTTGAGGTTTGACCCGCGGGTTCGTTTTCTGGAAGGGGCGGTCTAACCGCCTGCAGGGGGCGGTCTAACCGCCCGGGTGTTTCCGGGTCGAAGTTTTGTTTCGCTTGATTTTCCTCTCGTGAGTTTGTTCGCCTTGATCGGAGGAGCGTCTCGGTGAAATTTGGGGTCGTTCTCGTGCGGTTTGCTAGGTGTTCTTGGTTGGAGTTCGTTGTTGGGTACGGGAGGTTAGACCGCCCCCGGGAGCCGGTCTAACCGCCCCTAGGCCCTCGGGTGAAGTTTTGGTTTTCGCCAAGATTTTCTAGTAGCTAGCATGGCCTTGACCGAGAGATCTCTCGTTGGTGAAACCGTGGTGAGGTTTGGTGCTCGGAAGAGGCGTTTCGGAGGATTTCTTGGTTACCGGTGGAGGCGGTCTAACCGCCCCCTATACTCGGTCTAACCGCCCCCTGCGGTTAGCCGGATTTCGAGTTGTTTCCCTTGTCGCTCGCTGCGTGTGTGTTGTGGTTCTTTGGTAGAGTTTGTTCCTAGGACCGGTAGCACTCCGGTGGCTACGTGGTTTTGGCAAACGGAAGGTTGAAGTGCGGAGCGTGTGATTTCGGGGGTTCGACCGAGCTAGTTCATCTTGTCGGAGTTTCAATCTCCCTCGAGAAGAATTTTTATCGGCTCCCATTCACTCCCCCCTCTCTGGTCGCCTATTCGGTCCTTCAAGTGGTATCGAAGCAAGGTTCGGGTCTTTGTTGGCTCTAACCGGTCTAAGATCCAAGGATGGCGTACCGGAGAACGGGGTTCGGGTCCTCCACACTTCGATGGCAAGAACTACCGGATGTGGAGCAAGCGGATGGGTGCGTTCCTCCGCGGAAAGGGTCGGATTCTGCGGGATGTCACGGTGGACACAGGGCTATGCCCCGCTCACATTAAGCGGCAGGGGAATCTTTCCTTCGCGTCGACGGGCGGGCCCCACCACGACCGCGGCGGCCACATCACCGCGGGCGGGCCATCATCACGGCGAAGACCCGCAGGGACCGAGGCGAAGCGGTCACGTCCGCACCGCCACGCCGCCCACTACGCGCGCGCGCGCGGCCGCGCCGCCAAAAAGGCGCGCCCGCGCTGCAAAACCGCGGCCACGACCGCGGGGCACTTAAATGACCGGGTCCCTTGCCAAGCAAGGAGAACCCTCGAGCGGGGCAAACCCCTGGCTCCAGATAAAAACAACCCTCGATGGGATATCGACGTGAGAAGGCCGCCCGGGACCTGCTCGACGTAGAGCAGGCACCGCGGGCACCCATGCCACGTAAAACCCTCGAGCGGCACGAGCCCTTGGCTCCAGACAAGAAACAACCCTCGATGGGTTATCGACGTGAGAAGGCCGCCCGGGACCTGCTCGACGTAGAGCAGGCACCGCGGGCACCCATGCCACGTAAAACCCTCGAGCGGCACGAGCCCTTGGCTCCAGACAAGAGACAACCCTCGACGGGATATCGATGTGAGAAGGCCGCCCGGGACCTGCTCGACGTAGAGCAGGCACCGCGGGCACCCATGCCACGTAAAACCCTCGAGCGGCACGGGCCCTTGGCTCAGGATGATGTCAACCCTCGATGGGATATCGACGTGAGAAGGCCGCCCGGGACCTGCTCGACGTAGAGCAGGCACCACGGGGACCCATGTCACGTAAAATCCTCGAGCGGCGCGAGCCACCGGCTCAGGACAATGTCAACCCTCTAAAGAAGGCACGCGCGTGAGAGGGTCGCCCAGGGCCTACCTGAAGTAAAGCGGGCACCGCAAGCACCCATGCCGCGCTGTGCTGCCAACCAGCACCTCGAGAGCTGGCTCGCCCAGACCCCTCGACGGCCGCAAACGCAAAAAGACGGGGCCGTCCAGGCACGGCCCCGCACGGCCCTACTGATCAGAGGTTCGAAGCCTGACCCTCGACGGGTTCGAACAGGCGCCACAGATCGCAGAGTTAGGGACGACGAGGGCACGCGCATTCGAGCCGTTCCTCGAGCCCGTCGGCTCGAGGGTGCCCCACATGTCGTGTTCAAGAGCCAGCGAGGGCGGCTAGCGGGGGGATCCCACCGAGGGGAGAGCTTTCGCGCCCTCGGTTCCCATCGAACGGGACCGAGCCCCACCTAGCAAACCCACGCAAGCGCTTCCATGGACGTGTCTCCGGACCGCGCAGGCCTACCCTTATCGAACGGGGCATGGGCGTCCACTTGAACCACCCGCCGGCGCTCGACGAGGAATCCGCAATCCGCGACCCGCTCGATGGGGGTTGCGGAAACCTCACCCTCCGTCCCGCGGAGGGACGGCGAGGGCGCGTAAGAAAACAAGTCGTAAAGCTCGACCCGATCGCCTCGAACGGGCCAAGGCTCGGGGGCTTGACGCACGGCTACACCTCTTTGAAATTGCACCCGCCGGGAAACGGTGCCGGCAGCCGCGTGCACCCCCGAAGCCGGCCGAAACACGCCCGATGCCGGTTGGAATATGTGCCACGCCCTCGACCAATTCTTACGGTTAACCCCTCGCAGAGCATCCACGCTCCGCGGGGCTCGAGGGGCTAGACCCGCGGGCCCGCCGACGCGGCCCCACGGAAAGCGTTCGCAAACAAGGAGGGAAGAACGTCCTATCAGTAGGTTCCAGCATCCGCGGGAGCCTCAATGGCAAACCCACGGATGCTCGGGGGCTCTTGTCGGGGACAGCCCTAGGGGTCCCCTTAAACAACGGGGAAATCCTCACCTAAAACCCGCAACGAAACCAAAGCACACTAAGCCTAACCATGCGAGACACGGCCCATGCCGCGGGGACCCCGACGGCCCATCGAGGCGGCCCTCCTAGAAGTCCCATCGAGCGAGGCTCCGCCTCGCTCGAGGACGCACACCCTCTCGGGCGGGCTCCGCCCCGTTCGAGGGGCAACACTTCCCTCGAGCGGCTCCACCCCACTCGAGGGCTCACTCCCCCTCGAGCGGGTCTCGCCTCGCTCGAGGGTACGTCCCGCCCTCGGCGGGGCCCGCCACGCTCGAGGGCGCCCCTCACGCGTGCGCCGGCCCCCGTACGCGGGCATTTAACGCCACGACACGGGCGGGGCGGCGCCATCATGCGCCGGGGCTCGCGCCCGGTGCCGCCGCACCAACTCCCCGGGGAGGAGCCCATCCCCGCCACCGTGGGGAGGGACCGTGTGGTACGGCCGGTGTTAGTCCCGTGACACCGCGTGCCTACTACGATACGGCTAACGCGCCCGCCCTCGAAGGGGGCCGGGCGCACCCTCGATTTCACTTTCCCGTGACCCTACAAGGTTAGGTGGAGGCGCTAGGCCGGTGGATTGCCATCCCGGCCACCGTAACAAACATGGTCACCGCCCCCGCGCGTGCGGGCGCACGCCGGCGCGCCGTAGCAACCACTCCAACACCGTGAAGCGCGTTGGGAAGGAACGCCGTTCGCCTACTCCCGTGCCCCGTACAAGCCGGCGTCGCACCTCCCTCGAAGCCTATCGGAAGATGCCACCACCATCCGCCGCCCTCCTACCCTCGAACCGCCACCGTTCGGGTACGAGGCGAGCCATCATGGCCGGATCACCGCGCGAAGATCGTCGGACGGCCGCCCACTCTACAAAGATAGCACGACGTGCTCCCCCACGTAGCTAGGTAGCGCGGCGCGCATGTAACCCGCCGCCCCCTTGATCTATAAAAGGGGGGGGGGCGAACCCCGGCCCGCGCGGGGGACGGACGGACGAACGGGAGATAGCATGCAAGAGCACTTCACACACCACGTACTCATTCTCATTCTCCCACAATATCTTCGGCCACTCCTCCGGGGACTTGGAAGCCACACTTCCTCTCCCGCCTTGCTTGTATCGGCCCCACCGCAAGCACCCCCGGTGCTAAGTAATATAGTGCCCTGAGCACGCCTCTCGCTGGACGTACGGCCCCCTCGACCGGAACCAGGATAAAATCTCTCGTGTCACTTGTTACTTAGCATCGACCATTGAGGGATAGACCACGGCGCTATCTACTGGTTAGTGTCGGGACCATATTCCGCACCGACAGTTTCCGATGTCGCTCGCCGCGTGTGTGTTGTGGTTGCCTTGGTAGAGTTTGTTCCTAGGATCGGTAGCACTCCGGTGGCTACGTGGTTTTGGCAAACGGAAGGTTGAAGTGCGGAGCGTGTGATTTCGGGGGTTCGACCGAGCTAGTTCATCTTGTCGGAGTTTCAATGTCCCTCGAGAAGAATTTTTATCGGCTCCCATTCACTCCCCCCTCTCTCGGTTGCCTATTCGGTCCTTCAAGTGGTATCGAGCGAGTTCGGGTCTTTGTTGACTCTAACCGTCTAAGATCCAAGGATGGCGTACCGAGAACGGGGTTCGGGTCCTCCACACTTCGATGGCAAGAACTACCGGATGTGGAGCAAGCGGATGGGTGCGTTCCTCCGCGGAAAGGGTCGGATTCTGCGGGATGTCACGGTGGACACAAGGCTATGTCCGGCCGATGGATTTCCTCGCTCCGGGGTCGAGGGACGGATTCGACGCTAACAACAAGGCGGTCGACTACTTGTTTCGTGCTTTGTGTCGGCCGAGTTCGATCGGGTGCACACCGAGCACTTGGCTTGTAGGATTTGGGCGGTGTTGAAGGAGGCTCATGTTGGGAATGCCCGTGTTCGAGCACGGATGTATGCGACCTACGGAGAGAGTACGAGAACTTCACTCATCTCCCCGGTGAGTCCATCGATGCCTTGTTTCGCAGGTTCACGGTGGTGGTGAACAACATGAGGGCCAATGTGGACGTGCTCCCGTACGATGATCATGATAGAGCGGTCAAGCTCTTACACTCTTTGGATCATACGATATGGGGCGGAAAGTTCGAGGCCATTGTCGAGTCGGAGAAGTATGACACTCTGACGGTGAACGAGCTGTTCTCGAAGCTCAAGTCGGCTGAGGTGGATAGGGGCATGACTGCCAAGCTCGAGGGACCGACTGATTCCCATAGTCTTGCCCTCGTTGGTGGTTCCAAAGGAAAGGCTAACTCTAACCCATCCACCAGGATGTTCTCCTTTTCCTCTTTGATGTCTATGCCAGATGAGGAGTTTGATGACCTTGGGGAGGACGAGTTGGCGCTGTTGACGAGGCGGTTCGAGAGGCTGCACGAGAACCGCGTGAACATGAGGAGGAACACGAGGACTTGCTTACGGTGCGGCAAGCCGGGACACTTCGTCGCCGACCGCCCGGAGAAGACCGAGATCAAAGACAACTACAAGCACAAGCCGAGGATGGACGGCAAGTACCGTTTGAGGCGCGACCACAAGAGCAAGCACAAGAACAAGTACAAGGACGAGTGACGATCGAGGAAGAAGGAGAGTCGAGGCAAGGCCCGAGCGATGGTTGGAGCGAGCGACGTCGACTCCGAGTTCCGCGTACTCCACCTCGAGCTCGAGCGGACGGTGAAGACGAGGGAGATCGTCGCAAGAACAAGAAGTCGTCCAAGAACCCGAGCGGGGTGAGCCGCTTCGCGAGAGATGGCTTCGCACCATGGAGGCCGAGCTCCGGCGAGCAAGAAGAGCACACGGAGCGACTCGGACTGCGAGTCCGACGATGAGGTGCATGATGAACTTCCCTTCTTGTGCCAGGAGAATGAGAGGCTTGGCTCTTTGCTTGATAACCGTGATGACATGCTTAGAGAGGCCAAGAAAATGAGAAAAGAGCTTAGGGCTTCACTCGAGGATGCTAGGACTAGAGTGGCCGAGTTAGAGACACGGGTGCTTGATAGCAAGCTTGAGATTGATTCCCTTAAGGCTAGCCCCGTTATTTCGGATGAGAATGATTGTGCTTGATTGCTTCATATTCCTTGCCGATCTTGCTTTGTTTAAGGAGAAGCATGCCTCCAAGTGTGAGGAACTAGGTGTGCTTAGGGTTGAAGTGGTTGAGCTTAAGTCTAGACCTACTTTGCTAGGTGCTTGCACTTTTTGCCCCGTTTTTCATGCTAAGATTGATGAGATGCATGCTTACACTAGTTCGCTCGAGGCTAAATTGAAGGAACCCATGCCTACATCTTGCTCTACCCGTGAAATGCATGCATTGAAAAATTTGGAGCTTGCACATTATGTTGATCGTTTGCGGGATGAGAATGATGATTTGAGGAAGTTGATGGGTTGGTTGTCCGGTCATGAGCCTCAGTTGAGGATGATGATCGAGGCCTTTAAGAGGCAAGATGGTGAGGGACTTGGGGCAAACAAGGTTGGTGAGGGAAGTGGAGAGAATATCCGGAGCCACCAAAAACCCACCACAAAAATGATTTCCCTCCAAAACCCAACCATCTTAGGAACCGACTAGACACAACTCCGGCTCCACCTATATTCCCTACACCCACAAATGATCTCCGAAGGCCTATCAAGTTTGTGAGCACTTCCGGAAAGTGTTCTTTGGGAAAGTGAGTGAGAAGGCAAGTGAGGAGAAATCGGTGGAGGAGTTGAGTGGAGAGAAACCAAGCGAGCAGCCCCAATCCAAGCCTAAACCTAAGTTTGTAAGGTTTCGTTGTGACCATTGTGGGAAAGAGGGTCACAAGGATGAGTTTTGCTTCAAGAGGAAGCGGGAAGAGAGGATGGCAAAGGAGTGGGCGAACAAGGATAGGTACAACCCTTCCCATGGTGTACCTAAGCCTCGTATGCCACCGCCCGGGGGTAAGGCCGTGGTGAGAAGTGTTCGGCATGGGGAGATGCGAGTTCCCGCGGTCGAGGAGCAATTCGGAGGGGGGCGGTCGACCGGCCCGGCTAGGCGGTCGGAGCCGGCCCGGCCCGAGGGGGGCGGTTAGACCGGCCCGGCTAGGCGGTTTAACCGCCCCCCGCACTCGGGGGCGGAGTGGTTTTCGAGGTGGTGAGTCGAGAGGTTTCGGTGTCCGGGAGGTGGGTTTCTTGGTGGTTGGTCCGGAGAGATAGCAGGTGGTCGGGTTGCTAGGCATTCTCCCCCCTTGAGTTCACTACGGGGATGGGAGGAGTCGTAGCTTTGAGAAGGAGAGGAGGGACGTTCCACGGGTTGTCTTCGTGGTTTTGGTCCTCCTCCGGGCGGTGAGGGGTGGTTTCCTCGGAGTGGTTACCGAGGTGGTGTTCGTGGTGGTAGTTATGGTCGGAAAGATGGCTTGATGTGTGCTAATCCCACTTTCGAGCAAATGGCTCGGCTCGGTTTTCCTCTTTTGGTACTAACCCCAGTGCTGAGTCGTTTGTTCGCTCACGTGCTCGCTTTTGAATTTCAAGTGGGAGACTTGAAGAACATTTGGTTGATTGACTCCGGTTGCTCGAGGCATGTGACCGGAGACAAGGGGTGGTTCTCAAGTCTCGTCCGGTGGTGTCAAAGAGGTACATCACCTTTGGGGACAATGGGTGTGGGCGTGTGCTTTCAGAAGGTGAGATCAAAGTGAGTGACAAGATCACTCGAGGCGTGTTGCTCTTGTTCAATCGCCGGGGTACAATTTGCTTTTTCGTGTCCCGAGTTGTTGGATGAGGGCTTTGAGGTGTTGTTTCGGCCGGGTGGTTCTCGAATTGTGGACTCTCGAGGGGACCTTGTTTGTATGGTCGTTCCCGAGGGTCGGTGTGTTTCGTGCTGATTTTTTTCAGTCTTCGGGTGTGGAGCGTTGTTTCTTGGCTGGTTCTTCGAGTGAGTTGTGGAAGTGGCATAGGAAGTTGGGTCACTTGAGCTTTGACCTTTTGTCACGCTTGAGTAAACTCAATTTGGTCCGAGGATTGCCACGGTTGAGGCTTGAGAAAGAGTTGGTTTGTGCTCCGTGTAGGCATGCCAAGATGGTGGCTTCTTCTCACCCGCCTCTCACCGATGTGATGACTGAGCGTCCATGCGAGCTGCTCCATATGGACCTTGTTGGCCCGGCTCGTGTGCGATCCGCAGTGGGAAGTGGTATGTCCTTGTTGTGGTGGACGACTATTCTCGGTATGCTTGGGTGTTCTTTCTTGAGGATAAGGGGGAGACGTTTGGTTTTGTTCGAGAGCTAGTCTTGAGGTTGAGGAACGAGAGGCACGGAGATGCCATACGAGCTATCCGCGGTGATAATGGCTCGGAATTCAGGAACTCTCGTTTTGAAACCTTTTGCCATGACTTGGGTCTTGAGCACCAATTTCCGAGTCCGTATACGCCTCCCCAGAATGGTGTTGTGGAAAGGAAGAACATGACCATGTGCGAGATGGCTCGGACGATGCTTGATGAGCATAGGACTCCGAGGAGGTATTGGGCTGAGGCGGTGAACACCGCATGCTATGTGTCGAACGAGATATACCTCGAGTGCACAAGAAGAAGACATGCTATGAGTTGATGCATGGTCGCACACCCAAGGTGAGTCACTTCCATGTCTTTGGTTGCAAGTGTTTCATTCGAAGAAAGGCGGGAAGTTGGATAAGTTTGAGGCTAGGTCCGTCGATGGCATTTTCTTTGGTTATGCATCTCATTCTAGAGCATATCGTGTGCTCAATCTTGAAACTAACCAAATCGTGGAGACTTGCGAGGTAACCTTCGACGAGATAGAGCCACGTAGTCGGCTTGTCTTTGAGTGTGCGGGTGATGATGAGCTTGGCGAGGAGATCTTTCGAGAGGAGGAGCATGAACATGGTGATGATGAGGATGGCGGTGCGGTGCCCCCGCCGAACATGTACCCACTACTTCGACTACGATGATGGATGGACCCTTTCCTACACCTATGACGACAAATCAAGAACGAGGAGAAGCTGATGTTGAGGGGGAGGTAGCTTCGAGGCGAGAACCTCCCCGGCGAGTACAAGTGGATCACCCAGCTTCGAGGATCATCGGCGACATGAATGAACGCACTACACGGTCGAGGGTTCGAAACAACTCCCATTTCGCTCATGCTGCATTTGTTGCTTCTTTTGAGCCCAAAGACATTGGACACGCACTATCTGATCACAATTGGGTGAATTCGATGCATGAGGAGTTGGAGAACTTTGAGAGGAATCAGGTGTGGGAGTTGGTTGACCCTCCCCCAGGGTGTAAGCCGATTGGTACCAAGTGGGTGTGGAAAAACAAAGAGGGAGAGAAGGGTGAGGTTGTGAGGAACAAGTCGAGACTTGTTGCTCAAGGGTTCGGATCGAAGGAGGGGATTGACTACGAGGAGACCTTTGCTCCCGTAGCCCGTTTGGAGGCGATTAGGATCCTTCTAGCCTTTTCCGTGGCTAAAGGGTTCAAGTTGCACCAAATGGATGTGAAGAGTGCTTTCCTGAATGGTGTGCTGGAGGAAGAGGTGTATGTGAGGCAGCCTCCGGGGTTTGAGAGTGAGAATTACCCCCACCGGTGTACAAGTTGAGGAAGGCGCTGTATGGGTTGAAGCAGGCGCCTAGAGCTTGGTATGGCAGGTTGAGGGGGTTCTTGTTTGAGAGAGGTTTTGAGATGGGGAAGGTCGATCAGACCTTGTTTTTGTGAGCCGGGCGAGATATACCGATTGTGCGGGTGTACGTGGATGATATTGTCTTTGGTGGCTCGTTTAACTCTCTTGTTGCAAGGTTTGCGGATGATATGAGCAGGGAGTTTGAGATGAGCATGATGGGTGAGTTGCAGTTCTTCCTCGGGCTACAAATCAAGCAATCAAAGGAAGGAACATTTGTGCACCGGGCTAAGTACACCAAGGACATTGTGCGGAAGTTCAAGATGGAGGACTCCAAGGATATGACGACACCGATGAGTACGACTACGGCTCTTGATGCGGACGAGGAAGGTGAACACGTGGACCAGAAGGAGTACCGGAGCATGATCGGGTCACTCCTCTACTTGACGGCGACGAGGCCGGGACATACGGTTCTCGGTGTGTCCGTGCGCTCGTTTTCAAGCGTCTCCAAGGACTTCGCATTGGCAAGCGGTGAAGAGAATTTTCGGGTCCTTGCGTCACACTCCCGACTTCGGCCGTTGGTACTCCGCGTCCTCTTCTTTGGCGCTTCATGGTTTTCGGACGCGGATTTTGCCGGGTGTTGGTTGGATAGGAAGTCCACTTCGGGACTTGCCGCTTTTGGGTTCCTCTTTGGTGTCTTGGTCTTCCCGTAAGCGGTCGAGTGTTACTCAATCCACGACCGAAGCCGAGTATGTTGCCGTCGCTAGTTGTTGCTCTCGGCTCCTTTGGATTTCATACACCATGAGTGACTTTGGTGAGGAGTATACCCATGTCCCACTTCAATGTGATAGCACCAAGTGCCATAAGCGTTGCAAAGAACCCAGTGCTCCATTCCAAAACCAAGCACATAGAAGTGAGGTACCACTTTCTGAGAGACAATGTAGAGAAAGGGAAGATAGCCTTGATCCATGTACCCACACATGACCAACTAGCCGATATTTTCACCAAACCCCTAGATCAAGCAACTTTCACTCGTTTGCGGGGGGAACTTGGTGTGTGTTTGATTTCTTGAGTTGGGTGTGTGGGAGCTCCTTTGTAGCATATGTATAGCTCTCTTTTGTGCATTTCTTGCATTCGGCATTGCATATGTAACATGATGTATAGGCATCCTTGTATCTTAGATTGCATGCATTTTGTATCATATGCATTGGATAGGAAAGCTTCTCCTATATACATTGTTCACCATGGGTTGCTACATATGTTCTTGTGAGCTTGTTTGGTATGCTACGGTTAGTTTGGCTTAGCTCTTGATGATCTTGATGAATGATCCATGGTTGATGGCTAATTCTTTGAAAATGTCACATATATGCTCTCTCATGTGTAAATGCCTTTATATGATCTTGACATGTTTTAGTGGCTTTGCTATGCTTAATTTGTGTTAGGATAGCTAGTTTATTGATCATATGGGGCCAAAGGCTCATTTGCCATCATGAATGTTTAGCCCTCTTGCTTCATCTTGTGGAGGGGCATAAGTTCCTTTTTGTCGCAAAGACATTTCATGTACCATTTATAAATCTGAAATTGAATTTAAAATGCTTGGAAAATATGCTCCCATGTCATATGTTCTGAATTGAATTTGCTTTGGGTGCTAAACCGTTGCATGATGCCTACCAATGAGAAGTCTCATACATAGAAGTAGGCACATGGCTCGGTGGCTTTGACATGACATGAGGTGCTTTTGGGTGTTTATGATGGTCGTATGATTAGAATGGCTGTCCTAGCATGAAGTTTGAGTGGCTTTGCCATTTTGATATGTTTTGCTCATGTTTGGGTATTTGCTTATGAGAGAGTAACTTTTCACAAAATTACTCAAATCCTTTTTAGCCTTGTCCAATGGTTGTGAAACTTAGTGATCACGTAGTTAAGGTCATTACGAACCTGTCGAGTATCTAACTTGCTCATCCGGACTTGTGTAGCTCCTTGTGATGAATTTTGTATATTTGAGAAGCTATATGTTGTAAAGTTTCGCATTTTGCCTTGATTCATGCATTGTCAACAAGGGGGAGAAGTTTGTGCATGCTTTGGGCACTGGGAGTGTTTGGAAGGTGTTCCAATTGGTTCGAGAAAGTTTTGAGCGAGTTTGGTGCGGGCCGGTCTCTTGGGGCGGTCTAACCGCCCCCGGGCGGTCGGATGAGGCACGGGCGGTCTAACCGCCTGTACGAGCGGTCTAACCGTCTGGGCGAGTGAGTAGGTTTTTGCTCTTTGTTGCATTCCCGTGTTGCATTGCTGCATTTGTCCAGGGAGAGTGTGCTTTGGCTCAGGGGGAGCTTGCATATGTGCGGGGGGAGCTCTTTGTGGTGTTCGAGCTTTGGTTCGGTGTGTTGCGCTCTTTGCTTGAGCTTTGCCTTGTCTCGGATGTGTCGAGCCGTTGCCCTTGCCTAAGGGGTCCGAGACTTGTCTTCTTCAAGTGATCTTGATCTTTGCCTTTCTTTGGTTTTCGATCGCTTGTTGAGGTTTCTTTTTATTTGTTTCTTTTCTTTCCTTTTCTCTTGTGTTACTTTTGTGTGGGTGTTGTCAATGCACTCATCAAGGGGGAGATTGAGGACCATGTGTGGTTCGAGGACCGATGGATGGTCGCTTCCTTGTGTGATGAGTGATTGACAACGTTGTGTGGACCGATTCTTGGCTAAGTATTGCGGGTGCGGGTTGCGACTTGACTCGTGTTGGTGCAGGTGAAGAACAAGCGCGAAAGGTCGTCGCCGGTGAGGCCTCCAGGTGTGGAGAAGACAAGTAGGCTTCGTTCGAGGGACCCGGTGGCCAGTGGGGTCAAGTGCGGGCCGCATGGTGGCATGAACAGCAAGATGAAGTCGTGGACAGTTTCTTGGTAGAGCCTCAAAACCAAGGGCGAGCCGGGACTACATGGGAGCCGAGTCATGAGTGGAGATTGGCGGAGGCTACACCGAGTTCGCGGGGGTTTGCGGTGGTTCACCGTAAAACCACCGGGTTACTCGGTTGAGCCACAAAACCGAGGCCGAAGACTCGACGAGGGGGGTGCGGCCACCCGGGCCGGTTCAACCGCCCGGGAGGGGCGGTCGGACCGCCGGGGCCGGTCGGATCTCCCCGGCCGGTCTAACCGCCCAGGGGGGCGGTCGACCGCCCGGCCGCCGGCGCGAGAAGCTTCGAAGCGGAGGACACGCGTCGAGATCGCAAGGCTTGCGTCGAGGCTAATCGAGTTGCGGTCGCCGGGCATCCGTCCGATGGTGAAGACATGAAGACTTCCAAATCCGCCCTCGGGGGGCATGTATCCCTAGTTATTAGTGAAGGGTAGTTTAGTCTTTTGGGTGCCTCCATATATACTCATTAGATGGGTGGATGGCAGCCAACCCTTGGGACCCTAGCTCATTTGTTTTTTCCATTTTCGTTCTCCATTTTCCCTAGGTTTTAGAGGACTAGCTTGAGAGCTTCATGTGAGATCTAGAGAGAGGAATGGATGTTTGGGTGGCAAGCTAGACCTTGTACGAACCTTTCATGGCATGTATAGAAGGTTTGGCATTGTTCATCATGGTGGTTTTCCCGTCTCTTTTCGTTGATTTTCGGAGCTCTTTTGGCGGTGTTTTGAGGGCGTTTTCTTGGGGTTTTTGGTGGGTGTCATGTATGAGGTTCTTGTGCCTCTTTGGCTGGTGACTTTGCCCCCAAATCCCCTTTGAATCGGACTCGATTTGGTGGTTTCTCGAGTTGGGCGAGTTCTTGACCTAGAGAAGCGATTTCTTCGATTCCTCTTGATTGTGAGCGTTTTGGGTCGATTCCTTTAAGGTAGAGGTTGCCCGGGGAGGTAACCCGGCTATTCCCGAAGTTTTGCGCAATCCGTGGAGTGATTCGGGAGATCGGGCGCGAGGAAGTTGAGGTTTGACCCGCGGGTTCGTTTTCCGGAAGGGGCGGTCTAACCGCCTGCGGGGGGGCGGTCTAACCGCCCGGGTGTTTCCGGTGTCGAAGTTTTGTTTTGCCGAATTTTCCTCCGTGAGTTTGTTCGCTTTGATCGGAGGAGCGTCCGGGTGAAATTTGGGGTCGTTCTCGTGCGGTTGCTAGGTGTTCTTGGTTGGAGTTCGTTGTTGGGTACGGGAGGTTAGACCGCCCCCGGTAGCCGGTCTAACCGCCCCTAGGCCCCTAGGTGAAGTTTTGGTTTTCGCCAAGATTTTCCGGTAGCTAGCATGGCCTTGACCGAGAGATCTCTCGTTGGTGAAACCGTGGTGAGGTTTGGTGCTCGGAAGAGGCGTTTCGGAGGATTTCTTGGTTACCGGGTGGAGGCGGTCTAACCGCCCCCTATACCGGCCTAACCGCCCCCTGCGGTTAGCCGGCTTTCGAGTTGTTTCCCCGTCGCTCGCCGCGTGTGTGTTGTGGTTGCTGGTAGAGTTTGTTCCTAGGACCGGTAGCACTCCGGTGGCTACGTGGTTTTGGCAAACGGAAGGTTGAAGTGCGGAGCGTGTGATTTCGGGGGTTCGACCGAGCTAGTTCATCTTGTCGGAGTTTCAATCTCCCTCGAGAAGAATTTTTATCGGCTCCCATTCACTCCCCCCTCTCTCGGTCTCCTATTCGGTCCTTCACCTTCACTTGCTTGATATGCAACCCGAGAAAGTACCGCAACTCGCCCATCATGCTCATCTCGAATTCCCTGCTCATCTCATCCGCAAACTTTGCAACAAGGTTATGTGACGAGCCACCAAAGACAATATCATCCACGTATATCCGCACAACCAACAAGTCATTCCTATGCTTGAGGAGAAAACCTCTCAATCTCCCATACCAAGCCCGGGGCCCATCATGAACCCTCTCGCTCACCGAGAAAACCTCTCAATCTCCCATACCAAGCCCGGGGCGCCCGTTTCAACTCATACAAAGCCCTTTTCAACTCCGTACACCCCGTGTGGATACCTCTCACTCTCGAACCCCGGTGGTCGCTTCACATACACCTCCTCCTCTATGACCCCATTCGTAAAAGCACTCTTCACATCCATTTGAAACAACTTGAACCCTTCACCCACGCAAAGGCTAGAAGGATTCGAATTGCCTCAAGACGGGCCACGGGAGCAAAGGTCTCCTCATAGTCGATCCCCTCCTTCGACTATATCCCCGAGCAACAAGTCCGGACCCGTTCCTCACAACCATCCCATTCTCACCCTCTTTGTTCTTCCAAACCCATTCGGTTCCTATAGGATGGCAATTTGGAGGTGGTTCAACTAGCTCCCACACCCGGTTTCTCTCAAAATTTTCCAACTCCTCATGCATAGAATTGACCCGGTTAGCATCGGATAAAGCGTGTCCAATGTCCTTGGACTCAAAAGAGGCAACAAATGCGGCATGAGCAAAATGAGAGGAATTTCTCGGACCTTGACCGCGTGGTATGTTCGTCGATGTCCCCAATGATCTTCGATAGGGGATGCACTTCTTGAATCCGCGGGGAGCCTCACGCCTCGAAACTACCTCCCCCTCAACTTCGGCTTCTCTCGCTCGGTCCTCTTCTCGCACCGTCGTTGTCCATGAAGTAGACGGTCCACCCTCCGTAGTGGTCGTAGGGGAAGTAGTTGGTACACACTCGGCTTCGGGCCCATGGTTCTCTCCATCATCATCTCCGGCTTCATCCTTCTCCTCTTCAAAGAGGTCCTCGCCCATCTCTTCATCACCCGCACATTCAAAGCCAAGAGAGGTACATGGCATTGTCTCGTCGAAGGTTACCTTGCAAGTCTCCATGATTTTGTTAGTGTCAAGGTTAAGCACCCTATAGGCTCTAGAATGATTAGCATATCCAAAGAAAATCCATCACTAGACCTAGCCTCAAACTTGTCGAGTTTTCCCTTCGTCGAATAAAGCACTTGCAGCCAACGACTCGAAAATGACTCACCTTGGGTGCCCGACCATGCATAAGTTCATAACGGGTCTTCCTCTTGAAAGCTCGCAATAAAATCCGTTGGAGACATGACAGCCGTATTGACCGCCTCGGCCCAATACCTCCTAGGAGTCCTGTGCTCATCGAGCATCGTCCTAGCCATCTCACAAAGAGTCCGATTTTCCTTTCCACGACTCTATTTTGAGGGGGCACATAAGGGGTCGAATACTAATGTTCAAGACCTATATCATGACGAAGGCATCAAAATGAGAGTTCTTGAACTGCGAGCCATTATCCTTGCGGATAGCTCGAATGGCATTCCCATGCCTCTCATTCTTGAACCTCACGATCGGATCTCGAACAAAACCAAATGTCTCACTTTTGTCCTCCAAGAAAAACACCCGGGCATAGCGAGAGTAATCGACCACCACAACAAGGACATACCACTTCCCACCCACCGAGCGAACTCGAGCCGGCCCAACAAGGTCCATATGCAACGGCTACGTCGGACGCTCGGTCATGACATCGGTCGGGGGGTGGATGGGGAGTGGCTACCATCTTGCCATGCCTACAAGGAGCACGGACCAAATCCTTCTCAAACATCAACCTTGGCAATCCTCGGACAAGGTCAAGACCACTCAAGAGGGAAACCAAATCAAAGCTCAAGTGACCCAACCGCCTATGCCATTTCCACAAATCGAAGAAGGACCGTCCATCAAACGGCGACAGCACCCAAAGAACGAGAGAAATCGGCCACGAAAATCGACCCTCGAGGATGATCATACAAACAAGACCACCTCGAGAATCCAGCAACCGAGACTCACTAGACTTGAAACGCACCTCAAAGCCCTCATCAAGCAACTGAGAAACTGAAAGCAAATTGAAACCCAAAGACTACACAAGAGCAACCCTCTTCAACGTTACCTTGTCACTCACATGCACTACACCCTCAGAAATCACCCTTCCTCGTCCATTGTCCCCAAACGTGATGTACATCTTTTCATTCAACGGGGTGAGGCCGGAGAACCACTTCTTGTCTCCGGTCATGTGTCGGGAACATCCGGAGTTGATCAACCAAATGTTCTCCAAGTCTCCCCGCCTATAGTCGAAACAAGAACGAGAATGAGCCAACGAGTCGACACGGGGTTAGCGCAAAGGAAGTTGAACCAATGTCGAGCCATCTCCTCAAAAGAGGGGTTAGCAAACATCATTCCCTTGCCACCAAATTTCCCATGTCCCATGGAAGGAACATGAGCACCACGAGGGGGAAAACGTGGTCCGTAGTTCCTCCGGAACCCAAAGCCGCGATCATCTCCCCTAGACCCGTATTTAGGACGAGTAAGGGGACGTCCAGCAAAACCACCACGAGCCCGACCAAACCTCTCACCAGCAGGCACACCATCATCTCTCCGATCAAACGTCTCACCACCACCTCTCTTTGGGAACCTACCACCCTGAGCTCCAACTCTACCAACACTCCTCACACTTCCCACACCCCGTGGAAGTGGCACTCTAGGCTCGGGAATACCATGAGACCGGCGATACCGTTGTTGACGGTGTATTTTGGTGCACCTAGCATGTTCATTACACTTTGGTTTGGATTTGATTATGGAACTAACCCGCCACTAGGCACACTAATCATATAACAAGTTCATCTTTGTGCATGCATTTGGAAGTGTTGTGTTTATGTAGGAAATCATGGACATAAAGGACGGATTCGCAATAAGTTCAAAGAAGCATTCATGGAGTCTTGTTCGTGTCCATGAGCTCGCTGAAATTACTTCCAATGGTGGTGAGGACCGAAGTGCTACGAGGAACACCCCGGGATTGAAGCGTAAAAGATCAAACTTCATGCAAAGAGAGCCTCTATCTTGATCGCGAGGATAACGGCGTCAAAATCATCCAAGTGGAGGGGGCAAAGTAGATAAGTGCACGAGGACCCACGGAGCAAAAGGGCGACCGAACCGGCCGAGGCGGGCACGGGCCGGCCGGCCCGGGCGGGCCGGCCCGGCCCACTTCGGGCACCGGTTCGGTCCCGTCTTCCTTGCCCTCGAAGGATCTTCGACCCTAAAACCCCCGACGCGCCGCCAACACGAGAGAAGAGGAGTTATTCGCACCAGAAGGCCATCTACAAGCTAGAGAGAGAGGAGGAGGATCTCCGGCGGGAGATCAACCACCTCGAAGGAAGCACCCTCTCGTGGAGAAGAAGGAAGACACCGGCGGAAGGGAAACCATGATCAACGGTGCCATGATCAGCACCTTGATGGGGTAATCTTCTCATTCGTCCATGGGTTGTAATCGATATTGAGATGTAATCGCACTTTGTCGGATTATCTATCTATCATCTTGTGTTGAATATACTTTAATGCTTAAGGCTTGCAACCGTGCCGTAGAGGGAGTAGAGCTCCAATGCTTCCTTGGATCCATTCAATACGCCGTGGCCATCAAAGGTCTAGTCATGAATACCTTCGCGTAGTGACGGTACGAGAGGAGGGAAAGGGCGAAACCGTGGTCACATCCCCGATAGATTAGATTGGTTTTCATGTCTTTAAGCGATTGCATGCTCTAGTATCGTAGACCCGTGGGCGAGTGTCTTCTATCTTGATCGTTTATCATTCTCTCTAGTGTAGTTTAGTGTTTTCTAGTATAATAGTAGTTAGGGTTTTAGTAGCTAATGTGTCGTTGTTGATCGAACGCTTGTAATCCCCTTGCTCCGCGGATTGACAAGAACCTTGGGAATCCCGTGGTGAAAAAGGTGTGGGGTCCGTACGCTTGCGGATCGTAGAGGGATACGTCTTTTGTCCGTCAACAAGCCCCCTTTTTCTGGCGCCGTTGCCGGGGAGCAAGTTAGTTTACATCGTTTGATTTGCATCTAACTTAGTTTTATATTTTAGTTTATCTTTTATTTGCTATATCTAACATATATTTTCCGAGAAAAACACTTGTTTCTTTTTTGTTTTTGTTTTTATCTTATTGTCTAGATGGAGTTCGTTAATCAACCCGTGGAAGAACCGGAGAAATCATTAAGGGATTACGCTAGCCCTCGATGTGAAGACATAAAGGTACAAGAGTCGGATTCGAAGCTCGAAGCGACCAAGTATGAAATTAAATCCAAGATCATGAAGATGGTGGCGGAAAACCCATTTGAAGGGATGGTTACGGAGAATCCATATAGACACATAAGGGATTTCACGACAATATGCAACACGGTGCGTCAAGAAGGAGTTCCCGATGAATGGTTCAAATGGAATCTCTTTCCCTACTCACTTGCCGCAAAGCAAAGACATGGTATTCGGTTGCGTCCTTTGAAGTTGAAGGCAATTGGAACAAGTTGACAAAGAAGTTTTGCGAGAAGTTCTTTCCAATGAGCAAGGTTCAACATCTAAGGAGGCAAGTGATCAATTTCATGCAAGGAGAAGAGGAAGGGATAGACCAAGCCTGGGATAGGTTTAATGAATTAATCGAACAAGGACCAAAACTCGGCTTCACCGGTGACGTACTCTTGCATACATTTTTCTTTTCCCTAACCCCTAGTTGCATGCGACACGTCGAAATGTGTGCAGGTGGGGATCTCATGGAGAAAACACTCACGGAAGCCGCCCAACTCCTACAAAAAGTTAGTAAAGCGGCTGCCATGCGAAGAGATTGGGAAACAAGACTTGCGGAAGAGCCGGAATTCAATTCAAGGAAGAAAAAGCTTGCTGATTTTTCTAAAGAGGCAACCCCGGAAGTCGCAAAAGAGGAGCCAATCATGGAAAAGCCTGAACAAGAACACATCAAGTCAAGAACTACACCAAACGTCGACTTCGCCGCACCAAATGAGACGAACAAGAGAAGCATGTCAAGCGCGAAGCCACTAAGGGAGTTCGAGCCAATGGATTGGGTTCCTATTGATTACGGAGAAGTATTCGACAAGAGAAGACCGTTCCCTAATCAAAAGGGGATGGCAAGAGCATTGGAAGTGGATTTCCCCACCGGAGAAGAAAGCTAAAAATTCATACGACCTCGAAACCACCGGTGAGATTTTTGAAAAGCTCTTTGGAGATGACGTGGTGGATCCGGAACATATTGCCGAGGTGAAGAGAATCATGGGGATCAAGCCCGAAGCATCACCATACGCTCGCCTTGCTGAAATTTATTCGATCGGATCCGAAGAAGAAGAGAAGATGACGCCGCACTTGAGTTGCGAGATCAACGGAGTTCAATGCAAAGCTTTATGCGACATCGGAGCCCAAGTAAGTGTTCTATCTTCTAAAATTTACGATAAAGTTCAATACCACAACCTAGACTTAGCTCCAACATCAACGAAATTAATTATGGGAGATGGTAGAACTATCAAACCTCTAGGTATTGCTTGCAACATGAAAGTAAAAATTTCTAGAAACTATATACCAACCGATTTCTTTGTTATTGATGCTTACCATGGTAATTTTGATCATATAATCTTAGGTAGGCCTTTTCTTAAGTTGGTTGATGCCGTGCTAGATGCCGGAGAAGGCAAAGTAACAATGAACCTTAATGGAACAAAGTACACATATAACTTTCTTCGTGCTTCTAAACACCTTACACCTTTTCCTCCCGAAGATGAAGAAATAGAAGAGATAGATAGTCTTTGTTTTGTTGAGACCCTTAGAGACCCGCCGCAAAGAGCGATGGAAAATCAAATTAGTAATCAACAAGATGAAGAACTAGAGGAAGCAACAAAAGGCTTAGAGCCGCATGACGGTAGCATGGAGGAAGAGAAGTTCGAAGACATAGGAGAAATCAAACCCGAGGAGCCACAAGTGCCCGAAGTAGACCTTAAACCTTTGCCCAAGGGATTAAAATATGAATTTTTGGGCCCAGACAAAACTTATCCAGTCATTGTGAGCGACGAGTTGAGCCCCGAAGAAAATGAAGCGTTGCTGATTTTATTAAAAAAACATAGGAAGGTGATTGGATATTCAATTAATGATCTCAAAGGTATTAGCCCAGCCTTTTGCACTCATCGTATACCAATGGAAGACCAATGTAAACCTGTAGTGGACCACCAAAGGAGGCTAACCCATGCCATGCGAGAGGTAGTAAAGAAAGAGGTTATCAAGTTACTTGACGCCGGAATCATCTACCCGGTTCCACATAGCGAATGGGTGAGCCGGTACATTGTGTACCGAAGAAAGGAGGTTTGACCGTGGTGAAGAATGAGAAGAACGAATTGATACCGCAAAGAACCGTGACCGGGTGGCGGATGTGTATTGATTACCGTAAGCTTAACAAAGCGACGAAGAAAGATCACTTCCGCCTACCGTTCATAGACGAGATGCTCGAGAGGTTAGCAAACCACGCTTATTTTTGCTTTCTCGACGGATACTCGGGGTTCATGCAAATTCCCATTCACCGGAAGATCAACATAAGACAACGTTTACGTGTCCTTACGGAACGTTTGCATATAGGAGGATGCCCTTCGGCCTATGCAACGCTCCGCCTCTTTTCAACGTTGCATGATGGCCGTGTTTTCGGAATTCATCGAAGAGATTGTTGAAGTGTTTATGGATGATTTTTCCGTTTACGGGAAGACGTTCATGGATTGCTTAGCAAACTTAGAAAAGGTCCTTACAAGGTGTGCGGAGGTAGATTTGGTTTTAAATTGGGAAAAATGCCACTTCATGGTTAAGCAAGGCATAGTGCTCGGACATGTTATATCCGAGAGAGGAATTGAAGTGGACAAGGCTAAGGTAGAGACGGTTGAGCAACTCCCACCTCCTACGGATGTTAAGTCCTTAAGGAGCTTTCTAGGCCATGCCGGATTCTATAGAAGATTTATAAAGGACTTCTCGAAGATCACTAAGCCTTTAACACACCTTCTTCAAAAGGATGTGGCTTTCGACTTTGATGAGAAGTGTCTAGCGGCATTCCGGACCTTGAAAAATGCGTTGGTGAGTGCTCCCGTCATCCAACCTCCGGATTGGAGCCAACCTTTCGAGATCATGTGTGACGCAAGTGACTACGCCGTAGGCGCGGTCTTGGGACAAAGAAAGGAAGGCCGAGTTCACGCCGTTTACTACGCTAGCAAAACTCTTAGTGGGGCACAATTAAATTACGCTACTACGGAAAAAGAATTGCTAGCGGTGGTATTCGCTTTCGAAAAATTCAGATCTTACATCGTGAACTCGGAAAGTCATTGTTTACACCGATCACGCAGCCATAAAGTATCTCTTGGCTAAGAAGGAAGCTAAACCACGTTTGATTCGTTGGATCCTTCTTCTCCAAGAGTTCGATGTTGAAATTCGTGATAAAAAGGGGGTGGAAAATGTTGTGGCCGATCATTTGTCTAGGATGAATCGTGGGCAAGACGATAAAGAGCCCATAGAAGATAAGATGAGAGATGACCACCTCTATAGAGTGCTTGATAAAGATACTTGGATGATCGACATCATTCGAGCAATTCGAAAGATGCCCCTCGATCATCTAGACAAAAACACCCAAAGGAAGATAATTTTCGAAAGTAAGAAATATTTTTGGGATGCACCATACCTCTTCAAGCTTGGCAATGATGGAGTGATGAGAAGATGTGTGCCAAGAGAAGAGAGGCTTGAGATTCTAAGGAAGTGCCACTCGGCGGAGTACGGTGGGCATTATAGCCATTTTCGAACCGAAGCCAAAGTATGGTCGAGCGGATTCTATTGGCCGGAGATGCATGAAGATACTAAAAGATATGTTGCGTCATGCCCCGAATTCCAAAGAACCGGAAACATCTCTCAAAGAAATTCTATGCCTTTGAAATACAACTTGCAAATCGACATATTCGATGTATGGGGCATAGACTTCATGGGGCCTTTTAAAAACTCATTTGGATTCGAGTATATACTTGTTATGGTCGATTATGTATCCAAGTGGGTAGAGGCTATACCATGTCGTAAAGCTTCCACGGGAGGAGTCCATCACTATGATCAAGAACGTGATTTTTCCCCGTTTCGGTACACCGAGAATCTTGATAAGTGATGGAGGAACTCATTTCACCGGGAAGAACTTCAAAAGGTGCTTGTCCAAATTGGGAATTGAGCATAGGGTCTCCACGGCCTATCACCCACAAACCAACGGACAAGCGGAGACGTCAAATAGGCAATTAAAAAGCATACTTAACAAAACCATAGAGAAGGGAGGCAAGGATTGGTCAAAGAAATTAGACGGAGCTTTATGGGCTTATCGAACGGCGTTTAAAACACCGATAGGTATGACCCCTTATCAATTCGTCTATGGAAAAGCTTGCCACCTTCCGGTTGAGTTAGAACATAAAGCCTATTGGGCGATTAAAGAGATGAACCTTGATCTCGATGCCGCGGTGGTGAAACGGAGAATTCAAACAAGCGAGCTAGAGGAGTTGAGGTTGAAAGCTTATGAAAACGCAAGCATATACAAGGAGAGAATCAAAAGGTGGTACGATAAAAGATTGAAGAAAAAAGAATTTAAAGAAGGAGATAAGGTCCTCCTCTACAATTCGAGGTTTAAAACCTTCGGAAAGGGGAAATTGCGAGCAAGTGGGACGGACCTTATGTTGTGCATTCGGTGTTCTCCAACGGAGCGGTAACCATTATGGATATAAACGGCGATCAATTTGTGGTGAATGGACAGCGGCTTAAGGTTTACTACGAACCCGACGTCGTGCCCATTCATCATGTTGACGTCTTTACCATGGAGGAAGAGCCCGAACGTCCCGCCTAGGACGAAAAACAAGGCACCAACTTCGTAAATAATTTTTCTTTTAGCTTTCCGGGAGTTTTTCGCGAAGATTAACCGGGCCAACTTTTTCCCATGGGCCGAGGAAGAAAAAAATAGGGCGGTGTGCAAAAAACCGGACCGACCCGCCCCCGAGGCGGGGGTGGGCCGGCCGGCCCATCGGATCGGCCCAGGGGTGGCCCGATGCCCGATGTCCCCGAATTTCACCCGAATTGCTCCTTTTTGACTTCCTTGTTTGGTCGGAAAATTTTAAGGGAAGTGTAAAAAAAGGAAAATAAGGTTCCCAGGGCTTTTCTCTCAGGACTATATATTTGGCCGAATTGGGAGCTCGAGAATCAAACCTTTCAAGCAATGTGTTGCACCCTTGTAGCAGCCATTGAGCCTCCAAAAAGCTTAGAGTTGAAGGTAGAAGCCAAGAAGCCATCGATGGAGGAGGCGATGCGATGCGAGGTCAAGCTACCCGTCAAGAGGACCGCACGTATCCGTTGCGGAGGACGTGTCCCGACCGGAGCTCTTGCATCTCGCAACCCCGTCAAAGGAGAGAAGGTCCCTACACCCGTTCGAAGGTCGGCACGCCTCCAAGGCATCAAGCGCAAGGATTACAAGGAGGTGTCGCCGGAGCCTAAGGATTATGGGGATAGCGACTACTCCGACGATCGTAGCCCGAGCTCGTGGGCGGCCGCCGTAGAGACGACGACGATTGGGGCGAGCAGCCCTATGAAAGGACTCCCGAGGGCCCCAATGGCGACGGCAACGGCGGTGGCGAAGGCGACAACAATGGAGGTGGCGACGACGGTGGTGACAACGGTGGAGATTATGGCGACGACGACCCCTTCGGATTGCATCCGGTGTCCGTCGAGTTTGCCGTCAATCCATCGCGGATCTCTACACGTCGGCCGACGAATGTTTCCAAGCCATGGAAGCGATGAAGCAACGTATGGAGGACTTGGAGCGCTTAGTTGAAAATGATTACAAGTTCCTTAACCGTAACGTGCGCAAACTTTTCGGCATGGTTGGAAACATGAGAGGCAAGTGGTGCAAAGCTTGCTTGAAGTATCACTAGATCTAGTTTTCCCCTTTGGTTTTTGTAAGATACGACGAGGACGTCGTATGTTTTAAGTGTGGGGGAGAGCTAGCTCGCTAGCCTTAGCTTTTGAACTTCAAGTTTAGGTTCGGTTTAATCTTCGTGTGAGAGTCTTAGTGTTTTAATGAGTCTTTAGTTTTTGAGTCTCGTTTTAAAAATTTTCTCGCAAGTGTCTTAAATTAGTGTTGAGTCAAGAAAACCAAATAAAAAGAGTCTTTATATATATCTTTATGTTTTATGTATTGTTTATCTTTATTTACTTGTTTGTTTAGTCTTCGATTCTTGATATATGAGCACAAGTATGTGGTTTGAAGGACGTTTACCGTGGTGCTTAGTGGAATCGCTACTACTTAAAGTACCCATACCGCACTTCGATCTTGAGCTTCACATGCTAGTTGTGCTATTTTCGATGCTAAAAATTGGAGGATTTCAGTTCTGAAAATTATATTAAAACCCTTGTAATAAAGGTTAGCAAAACCTCTTTTTCCAAGATGAGAGTAAGAAAAAAATTCCTATCCAAAGCCAAGTTTGTTTTTTTCGCTCCACCATAAGTGTGATTAGCACGATGAGTTAGGCTAGGACCCTTCTCTCTTGGTGAGTTTTAATTTCGAGCAATGATCATGTCCTTGTGCTTATCTTTTGTTGCTAGCCTCGTCATATATTCGGACCATGACTTTCACAACGAAAGTCATGAATACCGCTGGATTCCATACCCAACCCTATACATCTCTTTTGTACATCGTATTCCTTGAACACAACCTATTTTCAAAGTTTCGTCTCGTCTCTAGCATGATTTATTTTTAAAAAAAATTCAGATTGTATGCATGCGAGAAAAGGGAGAATTGAAAGCTTTGAAAAGTTGTCAAGAGAGAGAAAAATAAAGAGAAAAAGTATGTGTATGGAAAAGAAAGAAAGAAAGAAAGAAAAATCATATGTGAATGAAAGAAGAAAAGAAAAAGAGAGAAAGATGAGTCAGCAATGAAGGTATGAGAGGGATGGATCAAGTGAAAGAAAAAAATAATAAAGTGTAAGGAAGGATGTCACGTTGATTGTGGGACGAAACTTTTACTCTATTTCCAACCATGTGCAATCCGACTACGAGGACATCATTGGTGCCTTGAAGTCACAATTTTCTTTTTCCCTTGCACATGTCCACCATTCTAAATGTTCTCATCCTTGATATCCCTACATATGGTTAATTCTCATGATCATTGGCTTTGAAAGGTAGACAATCATTAGAGGAAGTTCTTAGTTTGACAATACTTGTGTTGATTGCGCTAGCCCTACCTATAGCTCCACTTTTACATGATATATGAGAGATTAATGGGAGGTGAGAGTTTTATAAAATTTGGTTAGGATAGCCACTTCATATGAGTGACTTGAGAGAGCTTGGAGAAAGGTTTTTGTCTAATACTTGTTGCAGGAATTTTTGTTTTGAAAACCATAAAAACCCTCCGATGGAAGCAAAGAAGTAAGTATGGCTGAAATTGAAAGCTTCGAGTGAAGAGTTTGAGTTGTGGGGTAAATCTTGACGTGGTAAAAATTCTAAACGCCCATGTTTATGTTTGATTATCATTACTTTGTGTTTATGGATTAAAGATGAAGGGATTGACTAACTTGTGAAGGAGGATTAATGATACACGATTACACACCTTGGACGAAATTCTTTTACGAGTACTTGCTCGAGGACGAGCAAGAGCTAAGTGTGGGGGAGATGTTGACGGTGTATTTTGGTGCACCTAGCATGTTCATTACACTTTGGTTTGGATTTGATTATGGAACTAACCCGCCACTAGGCACACTAATCATATAACAAGTTCATCTTTGTGCATGCATTTGGAAGTGTTGTGTTTATGTAGGAAATCATGGACATAAAGGACGGATTCGCAATAAGTTCAAAGGAGCATTCATGGAGTCTTGTTCGTGTCCATGAGCTCGCTGAAATTACTTCCAATGGTGGTGAGGACCGAAGTGCTACGAGGAACACCCCCGGGATTGAAGCGTAAAAGATCAAACTTCATGCAAAGAGAGCCTCTATCTTGATCGCGAGGATAACGGCGTCAAAATCATCCAAGTGGAGGGGGCAAAGTAGATAAGTGCACGAGGACCCACGGAGCAAAAAGGGCGACCGAACCGGCCGAACCGGGCACGGGCCGGCCGGCCCGAGCGGGGACGGCCCAACCCACTTCGGCACCGGTTCGGTCCCGTCTTCCTTGCCCTCGAAGGATCTTCGACCCTAAAACCCCCGACGCGCCGCCAACACGAGAGAAGAGGAGTTATTCGCACCAGAAGGCCATCTACAAGCTAGAGAGAGAGGAGGAGGATCTCCGGCGGGAGATCAACCACCTCGAAGGAAGCACCCTCTCGTGGAGAAGAAGGAAGACACCGGCGGAAGGGAAACCATGATCAACGGTGCCATGATCAGCACCTTGATGGGGTAATCTTCTCATTCGTCCATGGGTTGTAATCGATATTGAGATGTAATCGCACTTTGTCGGATTATCTATCTATCATCTTGTGTTGAATATACTTTAATGCTTAAGGCTTGCAACCGTGCCGTAGAGGGAGTAGAGCTCCAATGCTTCCTTGGATCCATTCAATACGCCGTGGCCATCAAAGGTCTAGTCATGAATACCTTCGCGTAGTGACAAGTACGAGAGGAGGGAAAGGGCGAAACCGTGGTCACATCCCCGATAGATTAGATTGGTTTTCATGTCTTTAAGCGATTGCATGCTCTAGTATCGTAGACCCGTGGGCGAGTGTCTTCTATCTTGATCGTTTATCATTCTCTCTAGTGTAGTTTAGTGTTTTCTAGTATAATAGTAGTTAGGGTTTTAGTAGCTAGTGTGTCGTTGTTGATCGAACGCTTGTAATCCCCTTGCTCCGCGGATTGACAAGAACCTTGGGAATCCCGTGGTGAAAAAGGTGTGGGGTCCGTACGCTTGCGGATCGTAGAGGGATACGTCTTTTGTCCGTCAACACACCTGTCCCGGTTTGCTTGCTCCCTAGCAAGCCTCTCATCCCTCTTCCTCTTGTAGCAAAACTCGCTAGATGCCTCTCCTTTCCACAATACTCACACCGAAGGGGATGGGTTTTGGTTTTGGCTCGGCTTCTCTCTAGGTTTCACACCCTTCTCACTCACAAACTTCATCGGTTTCGGAAGTCATTTGTTTTAGGTGGGAATTTGGGTGGATCTTGGGTTGTGTCAAGCTTGTTGCAAAGGTGGTTGGGCTTTGGAGTGTGTTGACGGTTAATAGTTGTATCAAAGTTAGTTTAGACTTGCAAGCGGACAAGTCTCCCGTCGTAGTCAAGGGACCCTTCTTCCCTCGAGTGGTGAACCCAAGGTATCAAATCCATGGAACAAATGTGTGATGCAAAAGTTGATCTAGTAAAGCCAAGTAACTCCAATCTTCGGTAAAAGAAATCCTAACGCATCTAAGTAAAAGACAGAAACTAATCTAACCTACTAAAGAGCGGGGGGTAACAAAGTAAGATTGGGTAGAAAAACCAATCTAGAGAGATCGGGGTAAGCCTTTTGTTGAAGTTCCAAGCAAGAGAAGAAGTAGCAAATCGAATCTTATAAGAAGCCTATTTAAATCGTGGTTTCCTGTACAAATCTAAAAACATCCGCCTTTCGGAACCCCCGTTCTGTCACAACATATCCCTACTCATGCGGGGAGTCTAGGGCGAGTCAAAAGACAAGTCGAGATTCTTTCAGAAGATCCGGCGTGTACCTCTAGCCACCGCAGCTACAAGAACACCCTATGTAATCTATCTCGAGAATAGAATTGGAATAAGCAAAGCCAATCGAAAAACGAAATCTTCGAGGAAACACTTGATCGCTAGGAAAAGATTCAACTTGATAATTCAACTATAACAATGATACATACACAAGATCACCACCGAGATCCTTCCTTGATCTTGCTTCTAGCTCCGGGAACTCCGACGTGGTCTTCCGTGCAAGGTTCCCACGTCGGCTAGGGAAACCCTAGTCAACTAGCTCGACCCTCTCCCTCGCGAGATGGTGTCCCTCTCTTCTCTCGCTCCTCGGCGGCCGATGACGAATTGGATGATGCGTGGCTCTCGGTCAGGGGGCTATAAATAGCCCGAATGGTGGCTAGGGCAAAGGAGGGGGCAAACGGGCCCCCGGATTGGGCCGGGCCGGCCGGCCTGGGCCGGCCGACCCGGGCCCATCAAGGCCCGGCCCCGAGGCCTCCTTTGCTCTACGCTCGGTTCCCTTGCTTCCCGGATGTTTCCCCCTTCGCATGTAGGTCCATGTCGTCAGTTTCTCTCCGAATTGGGCATAACTCCTTGTCTTGCAAGATTCAACACTTTTCTCGGTCGGGTCCTCGAGTTTGTCGTCTTCTCGGATCAAGTCCCCGGTTTCTTGGAGTTAAGTTTGCTTCATTGCATGACTTGTACGGGGCTTCAAGGTCTTGTCATAAGGTGCTTCATGAACTTATCCCGAAAGTCTTGCTTTCAACGCTAAAACCCCGCATAAACACTAAATCCTAAAACCGACATGCACACGTGAACTTGTTATACCACGGGGGTTAGTACCAATGGATAAGGTATAAAACTTATGCCGACATCGAAGGTAAACTCATGGCTAGGTTGACGGATTTTCACCGTCAACATCTCCCCCATGCTTAAACCTTGCTCGTCCTCGAGTAAGCCTTCGATGGATATCATCGTTGCCAAACAATGTTTAAACCTTGCACTTGATCATACATGAGAAAACATAATGCTCTCAAATTTTTAATTCATTAAAGTTCCATAATGTACTAGCCTTCATCTCTACGGAGGGTAGATTCTTATTAAGCTTATCCCACGAGTATTAACATGCTCACAAAGTTTAAATAGATCTCGGAATTTTTTGAAATAAAGAACGAGATAAAGAAAAGCTAAACCAAGTTCACAAATTTAAATCATCTTGTATATTGCTCATGAACCCTCAACTCGCTTGTCTCTCAAGCCTATATATTCTACTCCTTTCCCTCTCATAACATATATGTGTGGTAGGCTTTATATGGAGCTTTTTGGAAAGTTTAGTCCTAACAAGATTTTATAAATGAGGTGTTGTCAAAACAAGACAAGCTTCTCATGGTCTTACCGAGACTCGTCAAAAAGGTAATTAGAAAATAATGTCATATCAAGGAGGGGAAAGAGAAAAATACACACACTTGAGATGAGTGGACATGTGCAAATGGCAAAGAGTGATCCCGAGGCACAAAGGAAGTCCTCGTTATCGGATTGCACATGGTTGGAAAATGAGAATGGATCTTTTAAACTTGAAGCCTTGAATGCACTTTAGAGAACCGGGGAGTTCACTTTACGCATACTCATATTTTTTCTTTTTCTCATATTTCTCCTTCTTTTTTTCTTTCTTTCTTTCATTCATTTTTTTTTCTTGTGAGACTTTCACCTTGGAAGTCCCGTACATCGCCTTTGAACTTTTTTTCATTCATTTTTTTAAAAAATACTCCCCTTTGAACTCTAAAATTGCATCGTACCTACCTCCTCCCCCATGCTTAGACGTTGCTCATCCTCGAGCAAAGAGGCGATAAAAGGTAGGTACCGGAAACATTTTTCCTTGTAGAGATACTTGAATTCTTCAATGTTGGCACCATCTTGCGATCTTCCTTGAATTGATGATCCATTCTCAACAATAGGTTGTGGTCAAGGAGGTAAACACGAAAGATGATATTTGGTTTAAGGGTGGATATCCGGCGAGGTTTGTGAGATCTCCAATGCGGGGATACACAATGCACGGATAAAAGGCTAGCAAAAAGATAGATACGCAAAAAATGAAATGACCAGCTTCTTAGTCTCGAGCCAGAGAAATCATGGCCTGCAATAACTCACTCAAAAATAAATATTGTACACTAAGGTTTATGCACTCAAATATATATTAGGCTTTGGATAGGTTGAGCAACACACAAGTGATATTTATGACAAGGTTAGCAATATTTTTGAGCATAAAAACCATCTTTAATCTATTCATAACTTGAGAGCACATAAAAAACTATGGGTCTTTATTTTAATCATAACCTCCGCTAAAGATTAAGCTAGTACTTAAATAAATTCAGATTCGTATTTTAAGAGAGCACTAGTTTTAACATGCATAAATCAATTACAAAGATAAACAAAGCGGCAATTATAATCATATATCATGATGGCACAAATTTTTTGTAACTTTTCCAATGATATAATCAAGGTGGTGTCTTTATTAATGATGAAATCAAGTTGAAATACAAACTGAAAATAAACAAACACACTTGCTGAAATTTAAATAAAAACAGAAAATATTACGCAAACACACATAAACAAAAGCTGAAAATTACAGAGAAAGAGAAAAGAAAAGAAAACTAAAGTTCCTTAATCTTCCTAGTCCTCCGCCGGTGGTTGGTGTTGATGATCTTGATAGTTATACCCTTGCTCGTAGTACGGTTGGACATTCCCTCGACGAATTGATTCGGCTCCACTAGGTGAAGGCGTCCAAGCTCATAGGCAATATTTGCATTGCCCTCACCAAGTTGAGCCGCGTTGGCTTGGATGGCTGCGATGTTTTGGGCGTTTCTTGCAACATACCCTCCAATTATGGCCATGCTTTGTTGTGGTTGGGGATATTGTGCGTAGGGCTCCGCGAAGTTAGCGTTGGGCACCACATAATTTGGTGGGGGTACCGGTGCACCACCCCCCATGCTTGCTCTTGTGGCCCTCCGTAATAACTTGGCGGAGGAGGGATCCCGCCGAATGGTGGCACATTGGGTTGTGCACCACTCGCTTGTGCGGATGTTGTTCCCTCCTCTACGATTCTTCCTCTTTTGTTTTTCCTTGCGGGGACAAGGAGTCCCTCTTCCAACCAATCTTCCCCCCCCCCCCCTTGATGAAAAGCCTAAGCCTCACATCCGGAAGGGGTAGGTTCACTATGGACAAACGAAAACCTCCTCTCTCATCCCCACTAATGTATTTGCCTTGTCGCAAATATTCAATGCCGAGAGAGGTACCATGCAAAAGATGGTCGGGGTTCCTTGCGATCCCCGGCCGTAAGGAGAAGGCCAACATGGAGAGGTAGCACCCCGAACCAATATGCCCCGCCCACGATGTTGCCTCGCAACACCAACGGTTGATCATAAGGTAGGAGGGGTCTATTGGCTGCTTGGCAATTAAAGTCGAGTAGAGCCAATTCAACTCCGTGTCGGTCGCCTTCGTCTCCTTCATCCTCCCCAATACCCTCTTGCACATCCATGAGTGAAATATTCGGATAATGGGGTTGCGGATGCAATTGCGTTGTTGATGGGCTTCTCCGGAGATTAAATTTCAAAATCCCGCTAACATGCGGGTGGCACGTCAACTTTCTTCGGAGCTCCCTTATGGAATCCAAGTAGCTCCCTAACATGCTCGTAGGGAACCACTTGTTGGACTCCCTCCAAGCGGAATGATAAGATTTGCACCCCATCATCAAGGATAGATGCAATGGTCATCAATATTTTCGGTGGCGAACCCCTTTTGGGTGTCCGCCGATACTCTATTGGAGAATTGCACCCATCCAAGGTGCCCCAACATGTAGTATATGTCGGTGCCAAAACCCAAGGTGAAGAGTGCTTGGTCGTCGAACTCGACGTTGGGCACAAGCCTCTTCTCAAGACGAGAGAGCCTCTCCTCCACCTTCGACGACAAGATGATGAAGACGCACGAGGAATATATCGGAGTGTAAGGAGGTGGCGCGGTCGAATGGGTCGATCGTCGTGGTGGCGCGGATCGCTCCTTCGTGTTCCCTTGAGGTTCGGTAAACCTCATGGACGTGCTCCTTGCAGCCCTCATACCACCAAGGAGGAGAGCATCGTTCCTCCTTGGTGGCGCCGTATCCGTCTCCATGCTCGGGGAGACTCGGAAACCGAGTGCCTCCTCGAAGACGTCGTTGACGACGACTTGGATGACGACGAACCCTTCTTCTTGGAGAAGAGACTTGTGGTTTTCTTCCACATGGTTGCTGCACTCTTTTCTTCTACTAAAACTCCGGGTTGCAACCGGTAACTAGGCACTTAAAATCTTACTTCGGGATGTGGACTTTGAGTGGATTAAGGTGGTGGATTTTTTTGAGCTATCAAGCTTGGGAAGGTTGGCTATGTCTACGGAGGTTTTGGGCACACAAACTTGAACACACAAACTAAGGAAGGAGAGGGAAGCTTGCCTGCAGAAAACGGGAGCTGGGGGGCTCCTTAAGTAGGGGAGGCCGGCCGGCCCGGTCGACCGGCCCGGGGTGCCCGTGCTCCTCCTCGCCTTGGCTTTCTTCCAAGCATGATCATTTCGCCTCCGCAACTTTCCCCGCCCGCGTGCTCCACGAGTTGCACCGCCCAAACGCTCTCGTCCACTCCTTTTCTTTCATTATTGGTCCTTCCACTTGATGCTTCATGCTTTGGGTCATGTCCATGCTCCCTAGCTCCACTTGCTTCACATGCCACCATGAAATTCCTACAAAGTTGATGCTTGCTGCCCACCATGCTTTTCCTTTGCATGTGGACTTGGTGAAAGTTGATGAAAGGGTATCCAATGGTGCATGCATGATTAATTCAAACTAGATTGTCTCCCTTTAGGTGTGTTTAAGGTCAAGCACTCCTCTAATTCAAAATTAAAAATATTTTTTCAGAGCCATGCAAGAGCTCAAGCATAAATTTAGAGAAGTTTTTAAACCATTAAAAACAAATGTAAGTCGAAAATATTTTCGACTATGTTGATATCGGTCTCACCAAGATAGTTTGCCTTCATCGGTTGAGAGCGAACTTTTCCCGCTTGATCATGGGGGCATAGGTTTAGGTTCTAATTTTGGCTAAATAAGAGAGATTTTGAATAAAACAAAATTAGATGAGGCTTAGAAAAATTCTAATCCTAGAGAAACCAAGGATATAGATTTTTAAACCAACCAAAAGTTTTGATTTCTAGGTTCACGCGAGTCCTACCACGTGCTGAATTTTTATTAACACGAGAGATATAAGTTGTGGCTCTACTCGTGTGGTTTTAGCATGAAAAATAAGTCAACCTCAGCACCATAATGAGGGTGAAAGGTTGATTTAGGTTCTGAAATTATTTGGTTGAGGTTTCTCGAAAAGAATCAAACAAACACATAGGAGGCTTCATGCAAAGGGTTTATGATAAAGCAAAATATTCAATCGGGAATTATGTCTCTAATATTGTTCAACCACTTCTAAGTCTAATGTCTTTGCGTAATAAAACTCAAAACTAAATTATTAAAAAGACTCGAAAAACCTGGAATCGGGTTGTCCTCCCGGTAGCTTATTCTTGACTCGACGAAAGGGGTTGCCTCCCGCCTAGCGCTTCGTTTATAGTCTATGGCTAGACTTCTTCACTTGATTACTTTGGATCAACGCTCTTTGCAGGCGTTGCAATCTTGGGTACCCACTTCCGCACCATCTTGGGCACGGGCTTATCTTCCGGCTTAGTCATTTTTTTGGTCTTCCCTGTGCGGCTTCTCTTCCTTTGTCTTGACGGATGCAACACCTTCTTTGATTTTCTTTACATTCATTTTTTTTCGGCTCCTTCTTTTTCAGCCTCTCCTTTTGCTTTGGTTCTCCCTTCACTCCAATCATCAAACATGATCTCCCCTTGCCAACATCGTAGTAGCTCCTATGGTCTTGAGGAAAGGCCTCCCAAGGATGAGCGGTGGCTTCTCCCTCTCTCCCATCTCGAGCACAACGAAGTCGACGGGGATGAAGTGGTTTCCGACCTTCACGGGTACATCTTCGGCAATGCCCAAGGGATAGCGAATGGAGTTATCTCCCAACTCCAAACATATACCCGTAGGCTCCATTGGTAGGCGTAGCTTCTCGAACACATCCCTCGGCATGACGCTTACACTAGCTCCAAGGTCGCATAACGCCTTCTCGAAGTTGAAAGAACCAACCGAACATGGAATAGTAGGGCATCCGGGGTCCTTTTGCTTCTCTAGCCCATTAGCGATAGCGGCACTACACTCCTCGGACATCTTAACATGATCTACCCCGAGTATTGCTATCTCATATTTATTTGCAAGTATGTCTTTAAAGTAACGAGAATATGTAGGTACTTGTAGGGCATTTAGAATGGCATGTTGATGCTAAGTCTACGCACAACTTCCACAAACTTCTCAAAGTGGTTGTCAAGTTTACCTCGGAAGTAGCGTGGCTTGAGTTGCGGTATCCTCGTGTCTTCCTCCGGCATCTCAAATTCGGGCTCTTCGGTGACGATCCCCGTAACCTTCACTTTAGCAACTCCTTCCACCTCGGTGGATGGTTTAAGCTTCCTTGCTCCCGCGGAACGTTCCGGTCTTTGTTCTCCTTCCCCGAACGTGTTTGAATGGCCTTCGCCGATTTGGGACTTTTGAGTTGTCCCGGAAGCTTCCCTTCATCATTAGTGAGGCGCCCGCAAGTTGTCCAACTTGCGTCTCGAGCATCTTCATCATGTTGAGCACTTGATGATTGGAACTTCCGACCTCCGTCACTTTGCTATCGATGTTCTCCAACACCTTGTCTATGGTCTTGAACTTGGTGATGGTGTCCTTGTTGATCGTAGCTTGCTCATCCATGAACTCCTTCAATTGTATACGAAGCGGAATCGCTTTAGGAATAGATGATCTTGCATTAAATTGAGGTCTACCTTGCCCGTAGCGGAAGTTCGGCAATTCTCCCTTCCTCATGTAGTCGAGCGTTTTGGCTTCCTCCGGACAATCTTTGCGGACATGGCCATACTCTCCACATTCTTCGCATGTGGACCTTGCTTCGGCGGCCTTCAAGTCTTGAGCCTCTTTCTTTTCCATCTCCATCTTCTCCAACCTCCTCATGAGCGAGTCGATCTTGCCTTCAAGTATGTTCCCCTTCTCCACTTGCAAGACTCCTTTGACGTTCCCCGTGGGTTGAACCGGATGTAGGCGCCGGATGACGCCCATGTGTCATTATCCGCGACCTTCTTGAATAGAGTGAAAGCTTCCGTCGGTGTAAGTTCGATGATGGATCCTCCCGCCGATGCATCGATGATCGTCCTTGAAGCCATGGTGAATCCTTGATAGAACTTTTGCGCGAGGTCTTCCTTCGAGAACTTGTGATGTGGAACCGCCCGAGTGTACTTGTTGAAGCGCTCGAATGCCTCCGAGATAGTTTCCGTAGGATATTGAACAAAGGTGGCAATCTTATTACGCAAGCTTTGAGTTTTACCCGGTGAGTAGTATTCCTTCATGAAAGCCTTCATCAACGTGTTCCAATTTTGCACCGTCTCCGCCGGTTGAGAGTGGAACCATTGCAAAACCTTCCCGAGTAGTGAGAACAAAAAAAGCCTTGCCCTCATTTGATCTTGAGTCACCCCATCCATGTTGAAAGTCTGACGTAGTTGAATGAATGCTTGGAGGTGAAGGTTCGGATCCTCTTTACCGGTGAAGGGTGAATGTTGCACCATGCGGATTGTTGAGGTCTTGATCTCGAACGGTCTTCCGATCTCCTCAAGGTTCAAGATTGGTAGGTCGATGATGTCTGGGGTGCATAGCTCCCCAATCTTGCGTTCTTGCGGTGGTTGGTCACCCATCGGTGGAAGTCGATTCTCTCGAGGACTTTGAGGTGGTGAATTCTTCGGAGATTCCTACGATTCTTCGTCTTCCGACTTCGAATCTACAAAATCCGGCCTTTTTAGTTTGATGTGCTTCGCATCTCCTTAGCCTCGTTAAGTTTTTCTAGATCATCCACAAAATTATCGGGTTTGTTGGAGAGGTAGCCGTCCATCTCCCGTTAGAATTACCAATAAACAAAGTATGCAAAAACTAGAAAGTAAAAACAAATCTATAAAAACTAGGGTTAGACAAACTAGATTGGATGTATTTCAAGGATGATCAAACTTTAGTAGATGCAAAAAGAAAAACAAAAAGAAAACTGAAAATTACGAAATGGCAATAAAAAACCAAATCTTGATCACTTGTTCCCCGGCAACGGCGCCAGAAAAAGGGGCTTGTTGACGGTTAATAGTTGTATCAAAGTTCGTTTAGACTTGCAAGCGGACAAGTCTCCCGTCGTAGTCAAGCGACCCTTCTTCCCTCGAGTGGTGAACCCAAGGTATCGAATCCATGGAACAAATGTGTGACGCAAAAGTTGATCTAGTAAAGCCGAGTAACTCCAATCTTCGGTAAAAGAAACCCTAATGCATCTAGGTAAAAGACAGGAAACTAATCTAATCTACTAAAGACTCGGAGATAACAAAGTAAGATTGGGTAGATAAACCGATCTAGAGAGATCGGGGTAAGCCTTTTGTTGAAGTTCCAAGCAAGAGAAGAAGTAGCAAATCGAATCTTATAAGAAGCCTCTTTAAATCGTGGTTTCCCATCCAAATCCGAAAACATCCGCCTTTCGGAACCCCCGTTCTGTCACAACATATCCCTACTCATGCGGGGAGTCTAGGGCGAGTCAAAAGACAAGTCGAGATTCTTTCGGAAGATCCGGCGTGTACCTCTAGCCACCGCGGCTACAAGAACACCCTATGTAATCTATCTCGAGAATAGAATTGGAATAAGCAAAGCCGATCGAAAAACGAAATCTTTGAGGAAACACTTGATCGCTAGGAAAAGATTCAACTTGATAATTCAACTATAACAATGATACATACACAAGATCACCGGATCCTTCCTTGATCTTGCTTCTAGCTCGGGAACTCCGACGTGGTCTTCCGTGCAAGGTTCCCACGTCGGCTAGGGAAACCCTAGTCAACTAGCTCGACCCTCTCCTCTCCGAGATGGTGTCCCTCTCTTCTCTCGCTCCTCGGCGGCCGATGACGAATTGGATGATGCGTGGCTCTCGGTCAGGGGCTATAAATAGCCCGAATGGCGGCTAGGGCAAAGGAGGGGGCAAACGGGCCCCGGATTGGGCCGGGTCGACCGGCTCGGGCCGGCCGGTCCGGGCCCATGCGAGGCCCGGCCCCGAGGCCTCATTTGCTCTACTTCGGTTCCCTTGCTTCCCGGATGTTCCCCCCTTCTCCATGTAGGTCCATGTCATTAGTTTCTCTCCGAATTGGGCATAACTCCTTGTCTTGCAAGATTCAGCACTTTTCTGGTCAGGTCCTCAGAGTTTGTCGTCTTCTCGGATCAAGTCCCTGGCTTCTTGGAGTTAAGTTTGCTTCATTGTATGACTTGTACGGGGCTTCAAGGTCTTGTCATAAGGTGCTTGATGAACTTATCCCGAAAGTCTTGCTTTCAACGCTAAAACCCTGCATAAACACTAAACTCCAAAACCGACATGCACACGTGAACTTGTTATACCACGGGGGTTAGTACCAATGGATAAGGTATAAAACTTATGCCAACACCAAAGGTAAACTCATGGCTAGGTTGACAGATTTTCACCGTCAACGAGTGAAAGAGTTCTTGGGTGCTTTTGGAAGTGGGACTTGGATGTCTCCGATCACCTCAAACTCGGGGTTAGACTCAACACACTTCTCATACACACTCTCCCCCTCGTTTTCTCCCACTTTCTCACCCAACTTCTCAAAACCCAAACCACGACCATCCGCTCTCTTGAACTCCTCAATCATGATTTTCAATTGAGGTTCCCGCCCGGACAACCAACCCAACACCTTCCTCAAATAAGCATTCTGCTCATAGATGACATCCAAATGGGAAGTAAGTTCAAGATTGCGCAAAGTAACTTCATCGCAGCTTGTGCATGCATTGACAACAGGAGATTTCAAAGAAGCTTCCAAAGTGCTAATGGTAGAACAAGCATCAACAAGCTTAGCATGCATAGTAGGACATGATTTACAAGCATCAAGCAAAGTGGGTCTAGCCTTAAGCTCATCATACTCGGTCTTAAGAGCACCTAGTTTAGCCAAAGTGGAAGCATTCTTCTCATTAAGCAACTTGATCCATTCAACCATGCATTACATTCGGAACATTCAACATCATCGAAATGGTAGGAGTAAGTTTCAAAGAGTCATTTTCAAGTTTCAATTCAAGCAACTTAGACTCTAACTCTCCTACTTTCTCACAAGCATTCTCAAGTTGAGCCCTAAGATCTCTCCTCATTTTCTTAGCATCTCTCAACACACTATCACGGTTGTCAATCGAGCCATTCAACCTAGTGATCTCGGCAAGCAAAGAGTCGGGGTCACGGTTTACCTCATCTTCTCGTGTCGGAGTCGGTGTCTTCCTTCTCGCTCTTCTTGTCGCTTGAGCTATGGGCCATGCCACAAAAGCCTCCAAGTGCAACACGGCTCAACCCACCGAGGTTCCGCCTTGCATTCTTGCCCTTGCGCCTCCCGACGTCTTCATCCTCACCGCTTGAGCTTGAATGCGCGTCGCTTGAGCTTGTGTTGACGTCGCTTGCACCGGCCACCATAGCTCTTGCCTTGTCCTTCTTGTGGCCGCCCTTGCTCGATCGCCTCTTGTCCTTGTCCTTGCTCTTGGACTTGCCGTAGTACTGCCCTTGGAGGAGTACTTGTCTTCACGCTTTGGGTGCGCCTTGTACTCACTCATCTTGTACTTGTTCTCCTCCGCTTCGGGCACTCGGCCGATGAAGTGTCCACGCTTGCCACACTTGTAGCATGTCCCCGAGCTCCGCCTTGCATTCCTCCGGTTATCATGTAGTCGATCAAACCTCCTTGAGAGCAAGGCCAGTTCCTTCTCGATCAAGCACATCGAACTCATCATCTAGAATGGACATGAGAGAAGACAAGGAAAACTGTCGACAGGAAGGGTTAGTGTTGGCTTTGCCCTTTGATCCGCCCACAAGAGCAAGACTATGATCAGTCGAGCCCTCATGCTTGGATTGCAACTTCCTGTCAACCTCAGCTGACTTGAGCTTAGAAAAGAGATCATCCAACTCAATAGTCAAGTATTGCCCGGACTCCTTGATGGCCTCAACATTAGCACCCCAAACATTTTGGTCCAAGATATGCAAGAGCTTCAAAGCTTTATCATGCTCGGTGTAAGGGAAATCCTCAACATTGGCCTTCATGTTATTCACGATGGCGGTGAACCTCGAAACATCGCATCAATGTACTTACCGGAAAGTTGAGTAAAGTTCTCATATTGCATCCGGTAAGAAACAAAGAGGCGAGCCTTCACGTGGTTATCACCGGCGTGAGCAACCAACAACTTCTCCCAAATTTGCCAAGCAAGATTCAAATAGCGAACACGCTCAAACTCGGGATCACACAAGCTTCGGACCAAGTGATCAACGACTTTTGCATTTGCCTCATACTTGGCCTTGGCACCGGCATCGGTCACCATAAGAGTATGGATATCTGCCGGAATAGCATAGGTCTTGTCAAGCACAATGAAATCCAACATCTTGCCACGAAGGAAGATCATCATACGAGCCGCCCACTTGTGGTAACCCTTCCCATCGAAGTGCGGCGGACCGCCCCGCTCAACGTACGCCATCTTAGGATTCAAGACTTGTCAAAGTCACCACAAATCCGGCACCATGCTCGATACCAATTGAAGGATCGAATGGCGACTAGAGAGGGGGGGAGTGAATAGGAGCGGTAAAAATTCTTCTCAAAGAACCCGGCCTATCCCTAGACAAATCCCGGTCACACACGAGCGATGGATCGAATCACACCCCAATCGCCAAGACAACGAGGTTATGGATCAACCTCAATTCATAGGAACAATTCCTTGAAGCACACGCGGAAGCACGAAAGAAAGGAGGGAGGAACCGAACCAAAGAGCAAAGCGACCGAGCTGCGGCGGACCGTCCGGCCAGAGAAGCGGACCGTCCGCACGGGCCACGCGGACCGTCCGCCAAGGTACCACAGACCGTCCGCACGGGTACGGCGGACCGTCCGCCCGGGGCCGCGGACCGTCCGATAAAGCCAACGGAACCTCCGGTAGCGAACCCCCGAATAACGAGCCGTCCGCGGGGAGCACGCGGACCGTTCGCTAGGCATCCGCGACCGTCCGCGCCTCTGCCGTGGACCGTCCGAAACCACGTCCAACCAAAACTCAAAGCCAAAACAGATCGAAAGCGAAGCCAAGAAAGAACACGAAGAACACGAGACGAACACGCTCTCGCGACCGTCCGCCACCACCTCGCGGGACCGTCCGCGCCTCATGGACAGAGGCAAAAACTGCTC
Source organism: Cenchrus americanus (assembly GCA_947561735.1). Taxonomy (NCBI): domain Eukaryota; kingdom Viridiplantae; phylum Streptophyta; class Magnoliopsida; order Poales; family Poaceae; genus Cenchrus; species Cenchrus americanus. Next base: position 35,062,087 of record OX387242.1, on the reverse strand, counting down.
GACCTCGAAGGTCAACTTCCCCAACTCATCACCGGATTTCCCAAACGGTAGAAGCTGTAGAGACAAGAGTTTGGGGACATGATAAGCGTAAAACAAGGATGCTATACCCTAAAAATTTTGCCTCCTAACTCCCTAAATCACCGGGAATCGCGGATCCTTTGAACACCACCAAAAACTAGAGCTCCGACCGAAAATCCTTGAATCGAAGTGGTTTCCCAGCGTTTGAGGGCACAAGATCAATCCCAAAGATGCACAAGACATCCATACATGTTTCCCTCAAAGAAATCCGGGGAGAACCCCACTCAAATCCGCGGAACCACACCAAGAACAAAGGCACCAAAAACAAGCACGAAAAAGACCACGAAATTCACAACGCCGAATCTTCTATACAAACCGAGAAAAGATTCACAAGGTCTAGCATGCCGCCCTAGCATCCATCCCTCTCAACAAATCTCTCATGAAGCTCTCATGCTAGCCTAGAGAAAATTTAGAAGAAAATGTCTCGGGAAAATGAGAAATGGAAGGGGGAAATGAAACCCTAAGTCGCGGAGAGAGAGAGCCATCCACACACACTCATGGCTTATATATCGGGTCCCGCCGGTGTGGAAAATGACTCGACTACCACTAACTCAACTACTGGCGATACAACCCACGCAGGGGCAATTATGTAATGTTTGTGGGTCTTGCCATCGGACGGCCACGCCTTCGCCGCACCCCGCGTCCTCCCGACGCAAGCCATGCGATCCCGCCGCGTGTCCTCCGCTTCGAAGCTTCCCGACACGCCCGGATCCCGTCTCCGTCGTGTTGGGCCCTCGGACTTGGTTTTGAGCCCCAAACCAAGAAACCGTCCTCCAATGGTTTTGTGGGCAAACCACCAACCCCGCGTGCTCGGCCCGGCCTCCCGCCAAGCCTCTTGACTCGACCGCCACCGTGCACCGGCTCGATCGTCCATGACTTCGTCTTGCTCGTATCGCCACCATGCGGCCCGCACCTAGCCCCGCCGTCCACCGGGTCCCTCGAACCGAGCCTACTTGTCTCTCCATCTCCCGGAGGCCCCTCAAGGCTGAAGACCTTTCTTGCCCGTTCTTCACCCGCAACAACACGTACTAGGCCGCCGCCTACACCCGTGCACCGAGCCAAGAGTCGGTCCAACACCCGTTGTCAATCACTCATCACTTAGGAGCGGTCATCCATCGACCATCGGGACGCTCCCGGTCCTCACCGTTCCACCTCGACGATCAACCCGTTCGACCGCGCCACCTCCATACACTCCGATATATTCCTCATATGGCTTCATCATATTGTCGGAGGAGGAGGAGAAGAGGCTCTCTCGTCTTGAGAAGAGGCTTGTGCCCAACGTCGACTTCGACGACCAAGCACTCAACTACTTGGGTTTCGGCACCGACATATATTACATGTAGGGGCACATTGGATGGGTGGAATTCTCCAAAGGAGTGCCGGCGGACGCCCACAAGGAGTTCGCCTTGGAAATCTTGATGACCATTGCACCTATCCTTGATGATGGGGTGCAAAGTTTATCATTCCGTTTGGAGGGAGTCCAACAAGTGGTTCCCTACAAGCATGTTAGGGAGCTACTTGGGTTCCATAAGGGAGCTCCGGAGAAAGTTGACGTGCCACCCGCCATGTTAGACGGATTCTGGAATTTAATCTCCGGAGAAGCCCACCAACAATGCAATTGCATCAGCAACCCCATTATCTGAGTATTCCACTCTTGGATGTGCAAGAGGGTATTGGGGAGGATGAGGGAGACGAAGGTGACTGACACGGAGTTGAATTGGCTCTACTCGGCTTTGATTGCCAGGCAGCCGATAGACCCCTCATACCTTATGATCAATCGTTGGTGTTGCGAGGCAACATCGGGAGTGGGAGATATTGGTTCGGGGTACTACCTCTCTATGTTGGCCATCTCCCTACGGTCGGGGTTCACAAGAAACCCCGAACATCTTTTGCTTGGGACCTCTCTCGGCATTGAGTATATGCGACATGGCAAATATATTAGTGGAGATGAGAGAGGAGGTTTTCGTTTGGCCATGGTGAACCTACCCCTTCCGGATGCGAGGCTTAGGCTTTTCATCCAAGGGAGGATTGGTTGGAAGAGGGACTCCTTGTCCCGGCAAGGAAAAATAAAAGAGGAAGAATCGTAGAGGAGGGATCCTCCTCCGCACAAGCAGGTAGTGCACAACCCAATGTTGCGCCACCTTTCGGCGGGATTCCTCCTCCACCAAGTTATTACGGAGGGCCACAAGAGCAAGCATGGGGGGTGGTGCACCGGTACCCCCACTAAATTATGTGGTGCCCAACGTAAATTTCGCGGAGCCCTACGCACAATATCCCCAACCACAACAAAGCGTGGCAATAATTGGAGGGTATGTTGCGAGAAATGCGCAAAACGTCGCAGCCCTCCAAGCCAACGCGGCTCAACTTGGTGAGGGCAATGCAAATATTGCCTATGAGCTTGGACGCCTTCACCTAGTGGAGCCGGATCAATTCGATGGAGGGGATGTCCAACCTTACTACGAGCAAGGGTACTACTATCAAGATTATCAACACAAACCACCAGCGGAGGACTAGGAAGATTAAGGAACTTTAGCTTTCTTTTCTTTTCCCTTCTCTCGTATTTTTCGGCTTTTGTTTGTGTGTGTTTGCGTAATATTTTCTATTTTTATTTAAATTTCAGCAAGTGTGTTTGTTTATTTTCAGTTTGTATTTCAGCTTGATTTCATCATTAATAAAGATACCACCTTGTCTATATCATTGGAAAAGTTACAAAAAATTTGTTCCATAATGATATATGATTATAATTGCCGCTTTGTTTATCTTTGTAATTGATTTATGCATGTTAAAGCTAGTGCTCTCTTAAAATACGAATCTGAATTTATTTAAATGCTAGCTTAATCTTTAGCGAGAGGTTATGATTAAAGACCCATAGTGTTTTATGTGCTCTCAAGTTATGAATAGATTGAAGATGGTTTTTATGCTCAAAAATATCGCTAACCGTGTCATAAATATCACTTGTGTGTTGCTCAACCTATCCGAGCCTAATATATATTTGAGTGCATAAACCTTAGTGTACAAGATTTATTTTTGAGTGAGTTATTGCAGGCCATGATTTCTTTGGCCCGAGACTAAGAAGCTGGCATTCCGTTTTTGCGTATCTATCTTTTTGCTAGCCTCTTATCCGCGCATTGTGTATCCCCACATTGGAGATCTCACAAACCTCGCCGGATATCCACCCTTAAAACCAAATATCATCTTTTGTGATTACCTCCTTGACCACAACCTATCATTGAGAATGGATCATCAATTCAAGGAAGATCGCAAGACAGTGGCAACATTGAAGAATTCAAGTATCTCTCCAAGGAAAAATATTTCCGGTACCTACCTTATTCATCGCCTCTTTGCTCGAGGACGAGCAACGTCTAAGCATGGGTGAGGAAGTAGGTACGATGCAATTTTTAGAGTTCAAAAGGGGAGCAAACAAAAAAATTTATGAGAAAGAAAGATAAGAGAGAAAAAAAATGAAGATGAATGAAAAAGGAAGAAAGAAAGAAAGGAAGAAAGAAAGAAAGGAAGAAAGAAGAGAAAAAGAAGAAAATATATGAGTATGTGTAAAAGTAAAAATAAAGTGAACTCCCCGGTTCTCTAAAGTGCATTAGGAATTTCAAGGCTTCAAGATTAAAAGATCCATACTCAATTTTCCAACCATGTGCAATCCGATAATGAAGACTTCCTTTGTGCCTCGGGATCACTCTTGCCATTTGCACATGTCCACTCATCTCAAGTGTGTGTATTTTTCTCTTTCCCCTCCTTGATATAACATTATTTTCCAATGACCTTTTTGACGAGTCTTGGTAAGACCATGAGAAGCTTGTCTTGTTTTGACAACATCTCATTTATAAAATCTTGGTAGGACTAAACTTACCTAAAGCTCCATATAAAGCATACCATATATATGTTAAGAGAGGGAAAGTAGTAGAATATATAGGCTTGAGAGACAAAGTGTGATGAGAGTTCATGAGCAATATACAAGATGATTTAAATTTGTGAACTTGGTTTAGTTTTGTCGGTGCGGAACGTAGTCCCGACACTAATTAGTAATAAGCGGCGAGATCCGTCCCTCGATGGTCGGTGCTAAGCAACTAAAGACACTTGGTTTATCCCGGTTCCGGCCGGGGTCGTACGTCCGACAGGGGACGTGCTCGAGGCACTATATTGCTTCACAACGGGGTGCCCGTAGTGGGGCGGCTACAAGCGAGGTGGGAGAGGAGGCGTGGCCTCCAAGTCCCAGGTGGAGTGATTGAGGCGAGTGCCAATATCGTGGGGGAGACGGGGAGCGGGTGAGCGATCGCGGCCCGTGGTCCCGTGTCCGATGTCTCCTCCCTCACGGCGAGGGGGATCACCTTCCTTTTATAGACCAAGGAGAGGGTGATTTACAGGCGTGCCGCACTATTTAGCTACGTGTGGAGGTATGGCGTACAATGTCGGGGAGTTGGCGGTCGTCCTAGCGAACCTTGCTCCGATCTCAGCGTCGTGGCGTGTCCTGTACTTGAACAGGGGCGGCTTCGAGGGTGGAGACGTAGTGGTTGAACGGGGCGTCCCCACGCGGGCTCGAGGAAGCCGTTGACGGTGACGGTGGCGGGCGTAGCGGCGTCCCGTCCCCGCGTGCCCAACGGCGCGCCGGAGTTGTTGTAGCGGTGCCGGCGTGGCGGCCGCAGGGGCGGGGATGGCCACACGGGGACCGCGGTGGACGGGGATGGCGCTCCCGCCGGCCTGACGTCACGGCTTGACCCTGCAGAGTCACGAGAGAAGGGTTCGAGGGTGCAACCGGCCCCCCTTCGAGGGCACGGCGTGTTAGCCGTACGGGGAGTGGGCGGCACAGTGTCACGGAGCTGACACCGGCCTCATCGCACGGTGCCCCACATTGGCGGGGATGGGCTTCCCCCAAGGGAGTTGGCGGAACGCCGGCCGGGGCATGATTCCTAGGCGCGTGATGGCGTGGCTCTCGTGTCGAGCATTAAATGCTCGTACCCGCGTGCGGGAGCGGGTGCACCCGTGAGGGACCCTCGAGCGAGGCGGAAACCCACTCGAGGGGGTGTTTGATTGGGCCACTGCGGTGGGCCGCGGGGGCCACCGCAGCGCGGCCGCGCCGTGTGTGTGTGCTTAGGTTAGGGGTGTCCTTTGTTTTGTTTTTTTGCAGGTTTTAAGCAGGATTCCCCCGGTTTTTAGGGACCCTTAGGGCTGTCCCCGACAGTAGCCCCCGAGCATCTGTGGGTGTGCCAGCCAGGCCCCCGCAGATGCTGAAACCTACTGATAGGACGTTCTTCCCCCTGGTTGCAAATGCCTTCCGTGGGGCCGCGTCAGCGGACCTGCGGGTCTAGCCCCTGAAGCCCTGCAGGAGCGTGGGCGCTCTTGCAGGGTTTTATCGCGGAGTCTCGTCAGTGGGCTTGGTACGTGTTCCAACCGGCATCGACAATGTCTCAGCCGGCTTCGGTGACACACGCGCGGCGGCGCCATTCACGTCCGGTGCATCCCGGGGGTGTAGCCATGCGTCGAGCCCCCGAGCACGGGCCCATTCGAGGCGATCGGGGCGAGCTCTTCGTCTTGCTTTAAACGCACCCTCGCCGTCCCTCCGTGGGACGGAGGGGTGATGTTTCCGCAACCCCCATCGACCGAGTCGCGGATTGCGGATTCCTCGTTGAGCCGTTAGCGGGTGGTTCAAGTGGACGCCCATGCGCCATTCGATAAGGGTAGGCTCGTGGTCCGGAGACTCGTCATATAAAGCACTTGCGTGGGTTTGCTAGGTGGGGCTCGGTCCCGTTCGCTAGGGACCGAGGTCGTGGAAGCTCTCCCTCGGTGGGATCCCCCGCTAGGCGCCCTCGCCGGCTCTCGAAAACGACATATGGGGCGCCCTCGAGCCGGTTCGAGGAAAGGCTCGAATGCGCGCGCCCTCGTCGTCCCTGACTCTGGTGACATGGGGCACCTGTTCGAACCCGTCGAGGGTCAGGTTTCGAACCCCTGATCAGTAGGGCCGTGCGGGGTAGCAGTTGAGTGCTCCCGTCTTTCGCATCTGCAGGTTTCGAGGGTCCTTGGTCGCGCCGGCCCTCAAGCTGGCCGATCGGTAGATCGAGGGCACCGTGGCACCTATTTATCTTTAACGGGTTTCGAGGCCACTGGTCGATATTCGCACCCTTCGAGGGTCGGTCTTATTTGAGCCGGGGGCTCGAGCCGCTCGAGGGTCTTCCTTACTTGGTAAGGGACGGGGGCCATTTAATGCCCGCCGGTCGCGGCTATAGCCATGTGCCGCGGGCGCGCCTTTTCGGGCGCCGCGGCCACGCGCGTAGTGGGCGGAGTGGGCGGGCGGACGTGACCGCCCGCCGCGGCCCCCGGTTGCCGCGCCGTAATGATGGCGCGCGTGCGGTTATGCGGCCGCCGTGGTTGTGGTGGGCCCCGCTTGTCGGTGAGGGAATATTTGACCTGCCGGTTAATGCGCGCGGGGTGTGCGCTCGGAGAGCACGCCTCGCGGCCTATAAATTCAATAGGCGGAGGAGGGGCAGTTTTTTACCTCCGCACTTAGCGTTTGCTATCCTTGCCTCTCACGCTCTAGCCCCCCGAGCCGTTCTTGTCTTCGTGCCTCTCGCTCTTGGAGCCGTTCTTGCCTCCGGTTCCTCGTCCCTCCCCCCCCCCGTTCGTATGGCTCCTCGGCAGCCCATCACCATCATCGACCCGCCGGCGTGGGAGCGCTTGACGGCGACGACGCCGTTCCCCGAACCTGCCGGTGTCCGGCGGCCGGGCGGCGGCGAACGTGGATGGGCGACTGCGGAGTGGATCGTCTGTGTCGGATAGGGATCGAGTTCCCAACCCACCGTACGGCTACATCGTCGGCTTCATGCGCTTCCACGAGCGCGGCTTCGCGGCCGCCGGCAAGCCGCTTTCGCGGGGCCTCCGCTACCACTACGGCGTGGAGCCGCAAAACTTCACACCGAACGCGATCTCGCGAGGCGGCCACGTACGTCGCCGTCCGCGAAGGTTTCCCTGGGGATCCCGGTGAATTGGGACTCTGCGGGTCCACCTCTTCCGCACGGAGCCGCATACACCGCCGACGTCGGAGCCAAGGACTCGCCGCGCGGCGCGCCGGTGGCTTGGCGCTTGCGGTGCGGGAGCTCGCGCGAAGGGAGGAATACATCCCCTGCACGATGACCTCCAACAACGCGGACTGGGAGCGGGGGTGGTTCTACCTCCGCAACGCCGACCCTGGCCTCCCCCCTACACCGGCAAGGTGCTCCGGGAGAGGGCCGCCTCCTGGTACCACGGGGTGTCTCCGCCCTTGCACCGGGCGGGGCGGGGACTCGCTCGTGGCCACGGCCGAAGAAGTTGTCGGACCGCGGGCGACCGCGGGATGCGTCCTCGCCAACATCCACCACCGGCGGATCGTCCCCCGGTGGAGAGGCGGCTCCGCATCTTCGAGATGAGCGAGGACGCGGACCCCATCGTGTTGGCGGAGTCGCGGGGCTGGCTGCGGGACCCCTTCCCGCGGTCGTACGCGGCCACCGGGCGTGGCGCGCCATCGACCTCGGGTCGGGGCGTTGCGATGACGCCTCCCCGTGGGCGCTCGAGATGCTCCCCGTCGGCCAATTGGTGAGTGGATTTCTTGACTTCTTTTCTAGTTTTGCCGGCTTTTTGGGTTGCGGCGTGTTTTAAGGCTTCGCTCGGCCCCCGGATGGTGCGTGTGAACGCCGCGAAGTCCGAGCCACCCACACCTCGGTCCCGCGCGCTTGCGCACGCGGCACAACAGCGAGAGCGGGAGCGGGCGGACCGTAAGAGGGAGCGCGACGCGCGGCGACGGGAGCGCCGCGAGCAGAGGAGCGAGGAGTTCCAGCTGCGCGAGCAGCAGGGACTCTCCTCACTAGGGATGGAGGAGTACTCGTCGTCGGACGAGGAAGAGAGGAAGAAGATAGGGGGCAGGTTCTCCCCGATAGGTGGGAGCCTGCCCCCGTCACCGAAGCCAGCTCCGGTGACAGGAGAACCATCGCCTGGGGCGGACGCGGAGGCGTCTGCCGCCAGGCAGTCTACGACGGAGGCGGCACGAGCCGCGGAGGCGCCGGGCGCGCGTGGTGGAGGTGGTTGGAGGCGCGGCGGCGGCCGCGCGCGGCCGCGTTCGCGACGTCGGTGGGGACCTCGAGGAAGAGGAGCGGGCCTTCTCCTCCTTGAGGTTAGGAGTTGCTTCTTGAGGGGTCGCGTGCCGGTAAGCGGGGGTCCGACGATTTGTTTCCGTGTCCGCGGGGGTGGCACCAACCGTGCCCCCCCTCGCACCGGCCAAGGTGCCGAGGGCGGACGCATCCATCCCTACGAGGCGGCGCTCGTCGAGGGCGCCGCGGGCGGGTGCGAGCACGGCGACAACGGCGAGCGGGGCCTCGCGAGGCGCGGCCGAGGCCTCGGGGTCGCGGCCGGCGATGTCGACCGTGGAGCCGCGACGGTGGCGGCCGAGGCGCGACAAGAGCCGGCCGTGGGCCGAGGCACGGCCCGTGGCGGAGGCGCGGCCGGCGGCGCCAATCGTGGTGGCGGCGCCGCCGCATCGTTCGCCATGGAAGCGCGTCGGGCGCCCGCGGCCGCCGAGGCGGCGCCGGAGACCGGAGGCCGCCCCCGCCTCGGCAGGAGTCCGCGGCCGCGGTAGCGCGGCCGGCCGGCGGAGGTCGCGGCGCCGCCGCGGGGGTCCGCCCTCGCCGGGAGCTCCCGGCGACGGCGGTGGAGATTCCCGATGATGACACCCCCGCCGCCGGGTGGGATCGGTGGGGAAACCTTCCCGCACCGGCCCCCGAGCCTCGGGCGGGGGCGCTCGTCGAACGGTGGGACCGGCCACATGGTGACCGGGGGCTCGAGGCACGGCGTCGAGGCCTCTTCATCCCACACCGCTCCCTTGGCTCGAGCGGTCCGGCGGCGGACCCGGGGCAAGGGCGAGGGAGCGCGTCGACGCGCCATCCCCCGTCTTCGTCGACGTTCAAGAGGAGCAGCAGCTGTGGGAGGAGCTGCGCGGCCACGGCGCTTCGCTCAACCGAGCGCTGAACGAAGCGCTACAGATCCACGGCGGCCCTGCGTGGCATGTCTTCCAGGTATGATGCCGTTACTTTTTTCTATGATCTCGTCGTTTTCGTGTTTGTCTTTGTGGTGTGGCACTCATGGGTTTCTTCTGCTGACGGCAGGAGCTGGAGCTCCGCGCCCGCGACAGGTACGGCGCCCTCGACCAGATGAGCACCGAGCTCCGCCAGCTCCGGGAGCAGCGCGACGCTCTCGAAGCCCTCGCGGAGGCCCCGAGGACCGGGACGGTTGGGCCGGCGTGCGGGCGGAGGCTTTGCGCGACCAACTCTTGGAGGCTGGAGGGGCGAGCCCACGGCGCGCCCCTCCGCCATCGAGCGGGTCCGCACGGCCCTCATCGACCGGGATGAGGGCGCCGCAAGAGGCGAGAGGGGGACCACGGAGAGGGCGCGCACCGTGGCGACAGACGGGAGGCAGAGGTTGTCTCCATCCGGACCCCGAGCCGGCGGTCCGCGCGGCGCTCTTGGAGGCGCAGTCCCAGCAGAGCCGGGCCGAGGGAGAGGGCTCGGGAAGCCGAGCGAGAGGGCTAAGGAGGCCGAAGAATTGAAGGCCGCCCTCACCACTAAGGTCGCCGCGGTTGCCGCGGCGGAGGAGCGGCTACGGCAGAGGTGTCGTTGCTGCCCGGGAGGCCGAAGGTCGGCTCCGGCGAGAGTGGTCCGCTCTCGGCGACGCCGGTCGGCGCTTGAGTGGGAGCGTGCCGCTCTCGAGAGAGCGCAGAAGTTGCTGGAGGAGCGGGATGCCGAGGTTTCGAAGCTCGACGGGGAGCTGATTGCTCTTAGCATCTCGAACACGGACCAGCAACGGTCCCTCGAGGACCAGAGCGCCACGGTCGTTAGCTTGCAACAGGCGGTCGAGGCCGAGCGCCGGGCTCTCAAGGTGGAAAAGAAGCAGGTTGAAGGTGAGTCGCCACTTCGTTTCTTGTTTTGTTGATCTTCCCTTCAGGGGTCCGTTCCCCTTTTGATTTCTTTTGCTCGTGTCGTCCAGGCCTGCGCACCGCGCTGGGGCATGCGACCAATCGGGCCGAGACGCTGCAGGCCGCCTACGACTTCTCCGAGCAGGAGTTGGTGGAGCCGCGCACCGCAACCGTCGAGGCCCCGCCGGGCGGTCGAAGAGGGCGAGGCGCAAGCCGGAAGCTTGCGGCCGGCCGTCCGCGCGCCCTTGGCGGGCACGTCTCCGCACGCATGCGTCGCGCGCTTCACCTAGGTGTCCCGAAGGCCCTTGGCATGGTGCGGTCCAACTACGAGGTAAACTTCGAGGCCGTGGCGTCGGGCTATGTCGTCCGGAGGGCATCGAAGACGAGGCGGCCGATGGAGCAAGCGGACGCACTTGCCGCCGATGCCGCCGAGGTGCTCACCGAGGCCTTCACCGAGTTCTTGTTCCCGGATGCCGCCGACGCCGACGAGCCTCGGGCTCGAAGACCGCCGGACGCTAGGCCCATTTTTGTTTAGATGTTAGTATCCGGGTCTTGTGGCCGTGTAAATAAACGAGTGAAATTTGTGGAAAGTTTGAGCACTTGTAAATTTAAGTGGTGCCTTTTATTTGTCGCCACCGTTCGTTGTTTCCTTTTGCTTGAGCGAATTCGGGTTAGGGGAGTTCGATTTCGTGAGTAGTCCGCTGGGCCGGAGGCAAGAGAGAAGGGCCGTATCCTCGCGGAGGCGTAGGCTATCTCTGAACTCGCGCATCCTTTCCGCTTGGCCACCCGCGCCCGCCTTAGTTCGCTTGGGGCCGAGGTCAAACATACTTAGCACGCTTGCAAGTTAGATTTTTTTTCGAAAAAAATGGGACCATTTTGGGGGGGGATGCCCCCGTAGTAGCCTCGTTGATTCGTATTTTCTGTTTTTATTTAAATTTCAGCAAGTGTGTTTGTTTACTTTCAGTTTGTATTTCAACTTGATTTCATCATTAATAAAGACACCACCTTGATTATATCATTGGAAAAGTTACGAAAATTTGTGTCATGATGATGTATGATTATAATTGCCGCTTTGTTTACCTTTCTAATTGATTTATGCATGTTAAAGCTAGTGCTCTCTTAAAACACGAATCTGAATTTATTTAAATGCTAGCTTAATCTTTAGCGGAGGTTATGATTAAAATAAAGACCCATAGTGTTTTATGTGTTCTCAAGTTATGAATAGATTGAAGATGGTTTTTATGCTCAAATTTACCGCTAACCTTGTCATAAATATCACTTGTGTGTTGCTCAACCTATCCAGAGCCTAATATATATTTTAGTGCATAAACCTTAGTGTACAAGATTTGTTTTTGAGTGAGTTATTGCAGGCCATGATTTCTCTGGCCCGAGACTGTTTTTGCGTATCAATCTTTTTGCTAGCCTTTTATCCGTGCATTGTGTATCTCCGCATCGGAGATCTCACAAACCTCGCCGGATATCCACCTTTAAAACCAAATATCATCTTTTGTGATTACCTCCTTGACCACAACCTATCGTTGAGAATGGATCATCAATTCAAGGAAGATTGTAAGACGGTGCCAACATTGAAGAATTCAAGTATCTCTCCAAGGAAAAATATTTCCGGTACCTACCGTATTTATCGCCTCTTTGCTCGAGGACTAGCAATGTCTAAGCATGGGGGAGGAGGTAGGTACGGTGCAGTTTTAGAGTTCAAAGAGGAGCAATTTAAAAAAATGAATGAAAGAAAATTCAAAGGCGATGTACGGGACTTCCAAGGTGAAAGTCTCACAAGAAAAGAATGAATGTATGAAACAAAGAAAGAAAGAAAGAAAAGAAGGAGAAATATGAGAAAAAGAAAAAATATGAGTATGCGTAAAGTGAACTCCCGGTTCTCTAAAGTGCATTCAAGGCTTCAAGTTTAAAAGATCCATGCTCATTTTCCAACCATGTGCAATCCGATAACGAGGACTTCCTTTGTGCCTCGGGATCACTCTTTGCCATTTGCACATGTCCACTCATCTAAAGTGTGCGTATTTTTTCTCTTTCCCCTCCTTGATTTAACATCATTTTCTAATGACCTTTTTGACGAGTCTCGGTAAGACCATGAGAAGCTTGTCTTGTTTTGACAACACCTCATTTATAAAATCTTGTTAGGACTAAACTTTCCTAAAAAGCTCCATATAAAGCCTACCACACATATATGTTATGAGAGGGAAAGGAGTAGAATATATAGGCTTGAGAGACAAGCAAGTTGAGAGTTCATGAGCAATATACAAGACGATTTAAATTTGTGAACTTGGTTTAGCTTTTCTTCATCTCGTTCTTTATTTCTAAAATTCGAGATCTATTTAAACTTTGTGAACATGTTAATGCTTGTGGGATAAGCTTAATAAGAATCTACCCTCCGTAGAGATGAAGGCTAGTACTTATGGAACTTTAACGAATTAAAATTTTGAGAGCATTATGTTTTCTCATGTATGATCAAGTGCAAGGTTTAAACATTGTTTGGCAATGATGATATCCATCGAAGGCTTACTCGAGGACGAGCAAGGTTTAAGCATGGGGGAGATGTTGACGGTGAAAATCCGTCAACCTAGCCATGAGTTTACCTTCGGTGTTGGCATAAGTTTTATACCTTATCCATTGGTACTAACCCCCGTAGTATAACAAGTTCACGAATCACGTGTGCATGTCGGTTTTGGAGTTTAGTGTTTATGCAGGGTTTTAGCGTTGAAAGCAAGACTTTCGGGATAAGTTCATCAAGCACCTTATGACAAGACCTTGAAGCCCCGTACAAGTCATGCAATGAAGCAAACTTAACTCCAAGAAGTCAGGGACTTGATCCGAGAAGACGACAAACTCCGAGGACCTAACCTGAAAAGTGCTGAATCTTGCAAGACAAGGAGTTATGCCCAATTCCGAGAGAAACCGACGATAAGGACCTACATGCGAAGGGGGAAACATCCGGGAAGCAAGGGAACCGACGTAGAGCAAAGGAGGCCTCGGGGGCCGGGCCTAGATGGGCCCCGGGCGGCCCGCCCGGGCCGGTCGGCCCGGCCCCGTCCGGGGCCCGTTTGCCCCCTCCTTTGCCCTAGCCGCCAATCGGGCTATTTATAGCCCCCGACCGAGAGCCACGCATCATCCTATTCGTCATCGGCCGCCAAGGAGCGAGGGAAGAGAGGGACACCATCTCGGAGAGCGAGAGGGTCGAGCTAGTTGACTAGGGTTTCCCTAGCCGACGTGGGAACCTTGCACGGAAGACCACGTCGGAGTTCCGGAGCTAGAAGCAAGATCAAGGAAGGATCCCGGTGGTGATCTTGTGTATGTATCATTGTTATAGTTGAATTATCAAGTTGAATCTTTTCCTAGCGATCAAGTGTTTCTCGAAGATTTCATTTTTCGATCGGCTTTGCTTATTCCAATTCTATTCTCGAGATAGATTACATAGGGTGTTCTTGTAGCCGCGGTGGCTAGAGGTACACGCCGGACCTTCCGAAAGAATCTCGACTTGTCTTTTGACTTGTCCTAGACTCCCCGCATGAGTAGGGATACGTTGTGACAAAACGGGGCGTTCCGAAAGGCGGATGTTTTCGGATTTGGACGGGAAACCACGATTTAAAGAGGCTTCTTATAAGATTCGATTTTCTACTTCTTCTCTTGCTTGGAACTTCAACAAAAGGCTTACCCCGATCTCTCTAGATCGGTTTATCTACCAAATCTTACTTTGTTATATCCGGTCTTTAGTAGATTAGATTAGTTTCGTGTCTTTTACCTAGATGCATTAGGTTTTTCTTTTACCCGAGATTGGAGTTACTTGCCTTTACTAGATCAACTTTTGCGTCACACATTTGTTCCACGGATTTGATACCTTGGGTTCACCACTCGAGGGAAGAAAGGTCCCTTGACTACGACGGGGGACTTGTCCGCTTGCAAGTCATAAACGAACTTTGATACAACTATTAACCGTCAACATAGCCCCCGAGGGTGACTTGGTTTTCAGGGGAAAGCCGAGTTGCCCTTTAACTTTATTGACTTGTTGCTATTTACATTTGTATTGCCAACTGGGGGGTTGGGTATGTAATTTACAACAAAAAGCTTGGAAGTCCTAGCTAAGGGTAGAAGCGACGTAGCTGCTGGATATTCCAAGCTTTGATGAGTTCCTCGCCGTCCTCGTTGGCTAGCTTGTACGTGCCGGGCTTGAGCACCTTCACCACAACGTAGGGTCCCTCCCATGGGGGTGATAACTTGTGGCGGCCTTGGTTGTCTTGGCGTAGCCTTAGGACCAAGTCCCCTTCGGCGAAGTCCCGCCGCACACCTTTCGAGCTTGGTAGCGCCTTAGGGATTCGTTGGTACCTTGCGGAGTGCATCGGGGCCACGAGGCGCGCTTCATCCAAGCGGTCCGGCGAGTCCTCGCGGGCTCGCCGGTTGGCATCTTCATCGTAGCCCCGAACTGCGGGGCGACCCGTATTCCAAGTCCGTGGGGAGGACGGCCTCCGCGCCATGGACCGTAGAAAAATGGGGTGAACCCGTTGGCTGCGCTTGGGGTGGTCCGAGGCTCCATACGACCGCCGGCGGCTCTCGGAGCCATTTTCGGCCCGACTTGTTCGGCCGGTCGAAAATTCGGGCTTGAGGCCTTGTAGAATCATGCCGTTGGCACGCTCCACTTGGTCGTTGGTCCGTGGGTGTGCCACGGCCTGCCGGCCCACGCGGATGTGGAACTTGTCGCGAGAACTCCGGGATCTTTACGCCCATGAATTGGGACCGTTGTCGGTGATGATGGAGTTCGGCACTCCAAAGCGATAGACAATGTCGGTGTAGAACGTCACCGCCTGCTCCGCCCGAGGTTCGTGATGGGGCGCACATCCACCCACTTGGAGAATTTGTCGATTGCGACCAACAAGTGGGTGTAGCCCCCGGCGCCTTCCGCAAGGACCCGACGATGTCCGGCCACCACATGGCGAAGGGCCACGTGATGGGGATGGTCCGCGGGATGTGCACGGGGAGGTTGGACTTGCGAGCTTAGAAGCGGCACCCTTCGCGGTGCGCACGATCTCGGCGGCATCGGCGACCGCGGTAGGCCGGTAAAAGCCCCGACGGAACGCGTTGCCCACGAGGGTGCGGGCGCGGCATGGTGGCCGCACACGCCCGCGTGTATGTCCCGGAGGAGCTCGCGCCCTTCGGGGATAGGCACGCATCGCTGCAAGATGCGGAGGTGGCGCGCTTGTACGGCTCTCCGTCGACGAGGGTGAAGGACTTGGCCATCCGGCGACGCGCGCGGCCTCGGGCCGGTCCGAGGGGAGTTCCCCTCGGTCCATCCAAGCGATATATTTGTCGCGCCGGTCCGCCTCACCGGGGACTGGCTCGACGTCCATGGCTTCGGCTTCGTCGGCGCCGTACCCCTCGAGGAGGGAAAGCACGAACGCCTCGCTCGAGGGGTCCTCGTCCATGGGCTCTGCACCCACCGGGTTTGAGGGAGCCCCCGAGGGTTATGTGCGGTTTGAGGGTTGCGGCTCGAGGGTGACGGAGGGTTGGGCGACGTCCCGAGCGAAGACGTTCGGGGGGACGATGATTCGCCCCGACGCGAGCTTGGCAAGCTCATCCGCCTCCTCGTTATATTGGCGGGGCACGTGGTTGAGCTCGATGCTGTAGAACTTGTCCTCGAGGGCCCGCACGGCCTTGCAGTACGCCTCCATCTTATCGTCGTGGCAGCTCGCGTTTTTCATGACTTGGTCGATCACGAGCTGCGATTCCCCCCGCACGTCGAGGCATTTGACGCCTATCTCTATGGCGATTTTGAGGCCGCAAAGCGGGGCCTCGTACTCGGCCATGTTATTTGATGCGGGGAAGTGAAGGCGCACGGCGTACCACATGTGCTCCCCGAGGGGCGAGACGAAGAGCGGGCCCGCGCCCGCCCTGTCTTCATCACCGAGCCGTCGAAGTACGGGGTCCGGCCTCCGCCCGAATCCGCGGTGGCGGCAATTGCGTGTCGGTCCACTCGGCAATTGCGTTTCTCCCATCGGCTCCACCGACCACTTGGCAATTCCGCCTGTCGCATCCGGTTACGGATGATCTCTCCTAATGGAAAGGAGGAAACCACCGTGACGGGGTGAGCCTCGAAGTAGTGGCGGAGTTTGCACCACGCAAGGACCACTCGCGTAGAGTAGCTTTTGGACTCGTGGGTAGCGCGTCTTGGTGTCGGACAAGACTTCGCCGATGTAATACACCGCCGCCCCGAACCGGCAAGGCATGTCCCTCCTCCGTGCGCTCCACCACGATCACGGTCTTGTCCACTGGGGGGTCCGAGCCATGTAGAGGTACGGGGGGCTCGCCGTCTTGCGGTGGTGTGAGGATCGGGGCGTGGGTAAGGGACGCCTTTAGCTTATCGAGCGCCTCTCGGGCCTCGCCGGTCCGGGAGAAGCGCTCGTGCTTCTTGAGGAGCGGTAGAGGGGCAAGCCCTTCTCGCCGAGCCGTGAGACGAAGCGGCTCAAGGCGGCAAGGCACCCCAACACCCTTTGGACCCCCTTGAGGTCCCGAATCGGACCCATCCGCTCGAGGGTTGCAACCTTTTTGGGGTTGGCCTCGATGCCTCGGCCGGGAGACAATTTATCCTAAAAGCATACCCCGCGGCACGCCAAAGACACATTTTTACGGGTTTAACTTAACACCATTGGCACGAAGGCAACCGAATGCGATGCGAGGTCGTTAACCGAGTCGCCCGCCTTCCTGGTTTTTACGACTATATCATCTAAGTACGCCTCAACGGTTCGCCCGATGTGGTCTCGGAAGACGTGTCGCATACACCATTGGTACGTCGCGCCGCGTTTCGGAGGCCGAACGGCATCGTGACATAGCAAGACATCCCGAACGGCGTGATGAATGAAGTCGCGAGCAGGTCGGACTCCTTCATCTTTATCCGGTGGTACCCGGAATAGGCGTCAAGGAAACGAGTAGTTCGCACCCGCCGGTCAAATCAACGATCCGATCGATACACGGCAAAGGAAAAGGAACTTTAGGACATGCTTTATTAAGACTAGTATAGTCTACACACATCCGCCACTTCCCATTCTTTTTCTTCACTAATACAGGATTAGCTAGCCAAGTAGGGTGGAACACTTCCTTGATGAACCCAGCCTCTAGGAGCTTCCGCAGCTCCGCTCCGATTGCCCGGCGCCGCTCCTCGTCAAAGCGGCGCAGCCGTTGCTGCACGGCGCGGGAGTGAGGTAGGATGTCAAGGGAGTGCTCGGCGACCTCCCTCGGGATGCCTGGCATGTCCGAGGGGCTCCACGCGAAGATGTCGGCGTTGGCGCGGAGAAAGTCGATGAGCACCACTTCCTATTTCGGGTCGAGGGTAGAACTAACTCTCAACGCCTTGCCCACGGGGCGAGCGGGGGTCGAGAGGCACCTCCTTGGTCCGCTCGGCGGCCTCAAAGCCGCCGGCATGCTTGGCGGTGGAGTTGAGGTCCTCGTTGACCATCTTCTCCATGTTGGACACCAACGCTTCGTCCGGCGCTAGGGCCTCTCGCGTGCTCCAAGCACTCGATGTCGCGATCGAAGGCGTGCTCGATGGATGAGCCCACGGTGATGACGCCGTTCGACCCCGACATCTTCATCTTGAGGTAGGTGTAGTTAGGGACCGCCATGAACTTGGCGTGGCGGGGCCGCCCGAGTATGGCGTGGTACGCGCCCCGAACCCCACCACCTCGAAGGTGAGCGTCTCCTTGCGGTAGTTGTCCGGCGTGCCTAACCGGACGAGCGGTCGATCCGCCCGAGGGGGCCGGACGCGCTTGCCGGCGTGACGCCATGGAACGGCGTCGTCTTCGGGGGGCACCGGTCCAACCCGATCCCCGGCGGGCGTAGCGTGTGCGCTTAGAGGATGTTGAGGGCTGCGCCTCCGTCCATCAGGACCTTCGAGAACCGCGCGTTCCCGATGACTGGGTCGACCACCAGCGGGTACTGACCCGGATTGGGGATGCGGTTTGGGTGATCCTCGCGGCTGAAGGTGATGGCGTCCTCCGACCAATCGAGGAAGGAGGGAGGCGCCTTCTCCGCGGCGAGAACCTCGTGCCGCTCCCGCTTGCGCTGGCGGCTGGACATGTCGACGGTTGGCCCCCCAAAGATGAGGAAGACGTTTTCCACGGCGGGGAAGCCGCTGGCGTCGCCATCACCCCCGTCCTTCTTGGCCTCGTCGTCCTTCGCGACGGCGCGGCCGTAGAACCGTTTGAGCATGTCGCACTGCTCGAGGATGTGGTTGACCGGCGTTTTATGGTAGGGACACGACTTCTTCAGCATGTCGTCAAACACTGTTGGTCCTCGAGGGGCCAGTCGGGGGCCCCGTCGAGCCGGGTCAACAGCAAGAGCTTCGTCGTCGTCGTCGTTGCGCCCCGCTCGCGCGCCTCGCGACGCGGCTTCTTTCCCTTCTTGCCCCGCTTGTTCTTCTAGCGGAGCTCCTTGGACTTGCTACCCTCGCGGGCATGTCGTCCGCGTGCTTGCCCTTCTTGCCGTCGAAGATCGCCCCCACCGCCTCTTCGCCCGAGGCAAAGCGGTGGCGATGTCGACGGCCTTGTTTGAGTCCACGGGCGGGGCGCGCCCAAGCTCGCGCACGAGATCCCGGCATGTGGTGCCTTCGAGGAAAGCGTGCACGATTTCGGGATCGCGCCACGCTTAGGAGTTCCATGCGGCGCTTGGAGAAACGCCGTATGAAGTCCGAAGCGATTCACCGGGCTTCGGGTGCAAGAGCGCGGAGTCCTAGGAGTTTCGGGGCGCACGTACGTGCCCCGGAAATTTCCCACGAACGTGCGAACCGGAGTCGTCCCGGTTGTGGATGCGGGTGGCCGGCGGGTGCTCGAGCCACGTCCGTGCCGAGTCGGCGAGGTGCGGGGGGGGAGGTTGCGGATGATGACCTCGTCGGCGGTGGCTCCGCCCGCCGGCACGCCGGGCGGTAGTCGTTGAGCCACACGCGGGGATCCGTCTCCCCTTTGTACTTGACGATCGTCATGGGGTGGGCGGAAGCGCCGGGGGAAGGTAATCGTGCGGATCTCCCGCCGAACATACGGGTTCCGGGGGGCTCCGGCGTCGGTGAGCGGTCATCCCCGCCGTCGTAGCATTCACCCCGCCGGGGGTGGTAGCCTGCGCCGCCGCCCGTGCCTCCATGTTCCTCGTTCGTCGGGCGTTGATGACGTTGCGAGTGTCGCCGTCTCGGGCCGCCCGCGCGTGTCGAGGAGCCGCTCTTTGGCCGGCGTGCGCCCGGGTTGGCGGGGGCGCTCCGCCGCGCCGCCCGTGTGTACCGAGGGCTCGGGGCCTTGCGCACCCCCGTCGTCCCGCGCGCTTCCCCGTTGGCGGATGCGGGACGCCGAGCTTTCGGCCCGCCGGACGACCGCACGCTCGATGAGCGCCGCGCCTTGCGGTGCGGGGTTCCGCGCCTCGGGCGTCGAAGGGGCGGGCATGGCCCGCCTGCGGTGTCGCGGCGGTGATGAGCTTTTGGCTCGTTCGCGGGGGCGTGTCCGGGTTGTCAACATTGAAGTCGGTGTTGATGCGATCGCGGGCTTGTCCGCCGGCTCACGCACGCGTTCGCCGCGCGCGGAGGCTTCTCCCGCGATGGAGGCGCGAAGCAACCGCACCGTGCGGTATTCTTCCGCCAGCTTGGCCTCGAGTTCGCGTGCACGGGCCAGCTGCACGTTGATGTCGGCCCCCTCGGCGGTGAGGGGGGAGGGGCGCTTGGCCCCACGGCCGAGGCGCGACCCGGTCCCCCGGGCGGGGAGGAACTTCCCCATCACGGCGCCCGCCACGTCGGCGGCGTTTGCTGGGTCGTTGGCGATGACGACGCAGCACTCCCGCGCGGGGTCGTAGCTCCCGATCTTCGGAGTCGTCGGAGTAGCCGAACCGGAGGTCCGTGGCGTCGAGGAACCGCCTGAACATCACTCGGGTCCGGCACGCCGGAGAAGTCCCATTCCACGTATTCATGCAAGATGGCGGGTGGCGGCGCGTCGACGGAGTCTAGGGATGACTTATCGCCGGTGGAGGCGCTAGGGTCCCCGGCGATCAAGATGTGGCGGCCGGGGGGAACCCCGCGCATCGTCGTGTTGACGCCGGTGGTGGCGGCGTAGGCTGCCGTGGCACCGCGCGGACCGATAGGGAAGCGCGGTCCGAGACCGAGCGCTCCCCTGCCGGGCGGGCTGTTGTCGTGCCGGCGGGCGCATCACGTTGCGAGGCGACGCGCGCGGCATGTCGGCGCTCGATCGCGCTTGACGCAAGCGCCGGCCGGGAGCGACGGCGGCGCCGTGGCGCCGCTAGACCCGCGGCGTCGGTGCCGGCGGGTGTCGATGTCGCGCCGACGCGTGCGGCGGCGACCGGGGTGGACCCGCTTGGCGCCGCGCGCGGAGTTCCTCACGGTTAGTGAGGCGCATCATGTAGCCGTTCCCCGTGGCCCGAAAGTTCGGAGCCTACGAACCGGATTTCGAATCCGGGGCCGGGAGGGGGTCCGAGCCGCCCATGGAGTAACACCGATCGCGGTACTCGGTGCGAATCACCATCGAGAGAGCCGATGACGGGTTGACCTTCGGCGTGTGAGCCCCACGGTGGGCGCCAAGCGTCGATGCGGAATGTAGTCCCGACACTAACTAGTAATAAGCGGCCGAGATCTTTCCCTCGATGGTCGGCGCTAAGCAACTAAAGACACTTGGTTTATCCTGGTTCCCGGCGGGGCCGTACGTCCCGACGAGGGGCGTGCTCGGGGCACTATATTGCTTCACACAAGGGTTCCCGTAGTGGGGCGTCTACAAGCGAGGTGGGAGAGGAGGCGTGGCCTCCAAGTCCCGGATGGAGTGATTGAGGCGAGTGCCAATATCGTGGGGGAGACGGGGAGCGGGTGAGCGATCGCGGCCGTGGTCCCCCGTATGATGTCTCCTCCCCCGCGGCGAGGTGGATCACCTTCCTTTTATAGACCAAGGAGAGGGTGATTTACGGGCGTGCCGCACCGTTTAGCTATGTGTGGAGGTATGGCGTACGGTCTTGTGGAGTTGGCGGTCGTCCTAGCGAACCTTGCTCCGATCTCAGCGTCGTGGCGTGTCCTGTACTTGAACAGGGGCGGCTTCGAGGGTGGAGACGTAGTGGTTGAACGGGGCGTCCCCACGCGGGCTCGAGGAAGCCATTGATGATGATCCGTACGGGGTACAGTGGCAGGCGTGGCAGTGTCCCGTCCCCACGTGCCCAACGGCCGCCGGAGTTGTTGTAGCAGGTTCCCGCGTGGCGTTGCGGGGGGCGGGGATGGCCGCACGGAGCCCGGCGGTGACGGGGGATGGCACTCCCGCCGCCCGACATCACGGCTTGACCCTGCAGAGTCACGAGAGAAGGGTTCGAGGGTGCAACTGGCCCCCCTTCGAGGGCGCGGCGTGTTAGCTGTACGGGAGTGGGCGGCACAGTGTCACGGAGCTGACACCGGCCTTGTCGCACAGTTCCCCACAGTGGCGGGGATGGGCTTTCCCTAGGGAGTTGGCGGAACAGCGCCGGGGCGTGATTCCCAGGCGCGTGATGGCGCGGCTCTCGTGTCGAGCATTAAATGCCCGTACCGTGTGCGGGAGCCGGTGCGCCCGTGAGGGAGCCTCGAGCGAGGCGGAGCCCGCTCGAGGGAGGAGGGGACCCTCGAGCGAGGCGGAGCACCGCTCGAGGGAGCGTGAGCCCTCGAGCGAGGCGGAAACCCGCTCGAGGGGGCGTTTGATTTGGCCACTGCGGGTGCGCCGCGGGGGCCACCGCGGTGCGGGCCGTGCCGTGTGTGAGTGTTTAGGTAAAAGGTGCGTTTTGTTTTGTTTTTTGCGGGTTGTAAGCGGGGATTCCCCCGGTTTTTTAGGGGACCCTTAGGGCTGTCCCCGACAAGTTTTTCTTCATCTCGTTCTTTATTTCAAAAATTCGAGATCTATTTAAACTTTGTGAGCATGTTAATACTCGTGGGATAAGCTTAATTAAGAATCTACCTTCCGTAGAGATGAAGGCTAGTACATTATGGAACTTCAACGAATTAAAATTTTGAGAGCATTATGTTTTCTCATGTATGATCCGGTGCAAGGTTTAAACATTGATGGGCAATGATGATATCCATCAAAGGCTTATTCGAGGACGAACAAGGTTTAAGCATGGGGGAGATGTTGACGGTGAAAATCCGTCAACATAGCCATGAATTTACCTTCGGTGTTGGCATAAGTTTTATACCTTATCCATTGGTACTAACCCCCGTGGTATAATACAAGTTCATGTGTGCATGTCGGTTTTGGAGTTTAGTGTTTATGTAGGATTTTAGCGTTGAATGCAAGACTTTAGGGATAAGTTCATCAAGCACCTTGTGACAAGACCTTGAAGCTCGTACAACTCATGCAATGAAGCGAACTTGACTCCAAGAAGCCGGGGACTTGATGCGAGAAGATGAAAAACTCCGAGGACCTAACCAAAAAAGTGCTTGAATCCTGCAAGACAAGGAGTTATGTCCAATTCGGAGAGAACCGACGACATGGACCTACATGCGAAAGGGGGAAACATCTAGAAGACACGGGAACCGACATAAAGCAAAGGAGGCCGCGGGGCCGGGCATGGATGGGCCCGAGCCGGACGGCCCGGCCACTCGTCCAAAGTGCCCGTTCGTCCCTCCTTTGCCCTAGCCGCCATTCGGGCTATTTATAGCCCGGGGTCGAGAGCCACGCATCATCCAATTTGTCATTGGCCGCGAGAGGAGCGAGAGAAGAGAGGGACACCATCCCGGAGAGGAGAGGGTCGAGCTAGTTGACTAGGGTTTCCCTAGCCGACGTGGGAACCTTGCACGGAAGACCACGTCGGAGTTCCGGAGCTAGAAGAAAGATCAAGGAAGGATCCCGGTGGTGATCTTGTGTATGTATCATTGTCATAGTTGAATTACCAAGTTGAATCTATTCTTAGCGATCAAGTGTTTCCTCGAAGATTTCGTTTTTCGATCGGTTTGCTTATTCTAAATCTATTCTCGAGATAGATTACATAGGGTGTTTTTGTAGCCGCGGTGGGCGGAGGTACACGCCGGATCTTACGAAAGAATCTCGACTTGTCTTTTGACTCGCCCTAGACTCCCCGCATGAGTAGGGATACGTTGTGACGGTGAGGACCATGTGTGGTTCGAGCACGGTGGATGGTCGCTTCCTTGTGTGATGAGTGATTGACAACGTTGTGTGGAGCGATTCTTGGCTAAGTATTGCGGGTGCGGGTTGCGGCTTGACTCGTGTTGGTGCAGGTGAAAAACAAGTGCGAAAGGTCGTTGCTCGGTGAGGCCTCCGAGGTGTGTGGAGAAGACAAGTAGGATTCGTTCGAGGGACCGGTGGCCGGTGGGGTCAAGTGCGGACCGCATGGTGGCATGAACAGCAAGATGAAGTCGTGGACGGTTTCTTGGTAGAGCCTCAAAACCAAGGTCGGCCGGGACTACGTGGGAGCCGGAGTCATGAGTGGAGATTGGCGGAGGCTACACCGAGTTCGCGGGGTTTGCATTGGTTCACCGGGGAAAACCCACCGGGTTACTCGGTTGAGCAAGAAAACCGAGGCCACGGACTCGACGAGGAGGTGCGGCCACCCGGACCGGTTCAACCGCCCGGGAGGGGCGGTCGGACCGCCCGGGGCGGTCGGATCTCCCGAGCCGGTCTAACCGCCCGGGGAGGGGCGGTCGACCGCCACGGCCGCCGGCGTCAAGATGCTTCGAAGCGGAGGACACGCGTCGGGATCGCAAGGCTTGCGTCGAGGCTAAGCGGGTTGCGATCGCCGGGGCATCCGTCCGATGGAGAAATTTCGAAGACTTCCAAATCCGCCCTTGAGGGGCTTGTATCCCTAGTTATTAGGTGAGGGTAGTTTAGTCTTTTGGGTGCCTCCATATATACTCTTGAGTGGATGGATGGCGACCAACTCTTGGAACCCTAGCTCATTTGTTTTTCCATTTTCGTTCTCCTTTTTCCCTAGTTTTTCCTAGGACTAGCTTGAGAGCTTCATGTGAGATCTAGAGAGAGGGATGGATGTTTGGGTGGAAATCTAGACCTCGTACGAACCTTCATGGTATGTATAGATGGTTCGGCGTTGTTCCTCAAGGTGGTTTTCCCGCTCTCCTTTGTGTTGACTTTCGGAGCTCTTTGTTGGCGGTGTTTTGAGGACAATTTCTTGGTTTTTGTTGGGTGTCACGTATGAGGTTCTTGTGCCTCTTTGGCTGGTGACTTTGCCCCCAAATCTCTCTTGAATCGGACTCGATTTGGTGGTTTTTCGAGTTGGGCGAGTTCTTGACCTAGAGAGGCGATTTCGTCGATTCCTCTTGATGGTGAGCGTTTTGGGTCGATTCCTTTGAGGTAGAGGTTGCCCGGGAGGTAATCCGGCTAATCCCGAAGTTTCGCCGCAATCCGTGGAGTGATTCGGGAGATCGGGCGCGAGGAAGTTAGGGGTTTGACCCGCGGGGGTCGTTTTTTACGGGAGAGGCGGTCTAACCGCACGGAGGGGCGGTCTAACCGCCCTAGGTGTTTCCGAGATCAAAGTTTTGTTTCACCGGATTTTCCTCTGTGAGTTTGTTCGCCTTGATCGGAGGAGCATGTTTCGGGTGAAATTTCGAGTCATTCTCGTGCCGTTTGCTAGGTGTTCTTGGTTGGAGTTCGTTCTTTGGGTACGGGAGGTTAGACCGCCCGGTAGTCGGTCTAACCGCCCCTAGGCCCCTAGGTGGAGTTTTGGTTTTTGCCAAGATTTTCTTGTAGCTAGCATGGCCTTGACCGGAGATCTTTGTTGGTGAAACCGTGGTGCGTTTCGGTGCTCGGAAGAGGTGTTTCGGAGGATTTCTTCGTTACGGGTGGAGGCGGTCTAACCGCCCCCTATACCCGGTCTAACCGCCCCCCCTGCGGACGGCGGCTTTCGAGGTGTTTCCGCGGTCGTGGGTGCGTGTGTGTTGAGGTTCTTTGGTAGAGTTTGTTCCTAGGACCGGTAGCACTTCGGTGGCTACGTGGTGTTGGCAAACGGAAGGTAGAAGTGCGGAGCGTGTGATTTTGGGGGTCCGGCCAGAGCGGATTCATCTTGTCGGAGTTTCAATCTCCTTCAAGAAAAATTTTTATCGGCTCTCATTCACTCCCCCCTCTCTCGGTTGCCTAGTTGGTCCTTCAAGTGGTATCGGAGCCGGTTCGGGTCTTTGTTGACTCTAACCGGTCTAAGATCCAAGGATGGCGTACCGGGAACGGCGTTCGGGTCCTCCACACTTCGATGGCAAGAACTACCGGATGTGGAGTAAGCGGATGGGTGCATTCCTCGCGGAAAGGGTCGGATCCTTTGGGATGTCACGGTGGACAAAGGCTATGTCCGGCGATGGACTTCCTCGCTCCAGGATCGAGGGATAGGTTCGACGCCAACAACAAGGCGATCGACTACTTGTTTCGTGCTTTGTGTCAGCCTGAGTTCGATCGGGTGCACACCGAGCACTTGGCTTGTAGAATTTGCACGGTGTTGAAGGAGGCTCATGTTGGGAATGCCCGATTTCGAGGGCACGGATGTATGCGACCTACGGAGAGAGTACGAGAACTTCACTCATCTCCCCGGTGAGTCCATCGATGCCTTGTTTCGAGAGGTTCACGGTGGTTGTGAACAACATGAGGGCCAATGTGGACGTGCTCCCGTACGATGATCATGATAGGGTGTCAATCTCTTACACTCTTTGGATCGTACAATATGAGGCGGAAAGTTCGAGGCCATTGTGGAGTCGGAGAAGTATGATACTCGACGGTGAATGAGCTATCCTCGAAGCTCAAGTCGGGCCGAGGTGGATAGGGGCATGATCTGCAAGCTCGAGGGACCGACCGATTCCCACGGTCTTGCCCTCGTTGGTGGTTCGAAAGAAAAGGCTAACACTAACCCATCCACCGGGATGTTCTCTTTGACCTCTTTGATGTCCATGCCGGATGAGGAGTTCGATGTGCTTGGAGAGGACGAGGCCGGCGCTCTCGACGAGGCGGTTCGAGAGGCCGCACGAGAACCGGGTGAACATGAGGAGGAACCCGAGGACATGTTTCAAGTGCGGCAAGGCTAGGCACTATTTCGCCGAGTGTCCGAAGGTGAACTACCACGACAAGCACAAGCTCATGGACAAGAGGAAGAAGTCCAAGAAGAAGGATCATGAACATGGGAAGAAGGCTCGGTCTCGATAGAAGATGAAGAGACCGAGCGACATTGAGTCCGACTCGAGGACACGTCTTCAAGCTCGAGTGATGAAGACGAAGAGGATGTCAAAAGAAGAAGAAGAAGAAGAAGAAGAAGAAGAAGAAGAAGAAGAAGAACCTTGGCAAGTATCTCAACGGCCTTTGTGTGACGGGCCTATGCCTCAAGGACGACTTCGCGGCATGGCTCGCGGTTCGAGCGACAAGAGAAGCCGAAGGACGCCTCGGACTTGGATTCCGAGGATGAGGTATGTGATGAGCTCTCTTCTTTGCGCAAGGAGAATGAGGAGTTGGTTGACTTGCTTGATAATCGCGATCACATGCTTAGAGAGGCTAAGAAGCTTAGGAAGGAGCTTAGATCTTTGCTCGAGGATGCTAGGGACCGGAGTGGCCGAGCTAGAAACACGGGTTCTTGATAGCAAGCTTGAAATTGATTCGCTTAAGGCTAGCCTTGTTGTTTCGATCAAAATGATTGTGTTGATTGCTTTGCTTTCCTAGTCGACTTGGTCGATCTTAGGGAGAAGTATACCTCCAAGTGTGAGGAACTAGATGTGCTTAGGGTTGAGTTGGCTGAGCTACAATCTAGACCCACTTTGCTTGGTGCTTGCACTTCTTGCCCCGGTTTGCATGAGAAAATTGTTGAGCTTCGTTCTCACATTGGTTCGCTAGAGGCCGATTTGAAAGTGCCTATTCCTACTTCTTGTTCTACATGTGAGTTGCATGCTATGAAGAATTTGGATCTTGCAAAATGTGTTGGTCGCTTGCAAGATGAGAATGATAAGTTGCGTGAAGCGGCGAGTTGGTTGTCGAGTCAAGAACCTCGGCTTGGTATGATGATTGCTAGCCGTAAGCGCTTTGATGGTTGGGCTTTGGATTTGGATAAGGTTGGTGAGGGCGGTGGTGAGAGAGAAAGGAAATTTGGGAATGTTTCGGTTCCACCACAACTCACACCCAAAGACATGTTTGCATCCAAGCCAAACCAACCTAGAGAAAAACCGAGTGAGAAGGCAAGTGAAAAGCCTAGTGAGAAACCAAGTGAAGAGCCTCACCCCAAGCCTAAGCCCAAACCAATCCTTTTCAATTGTGAGTTTTGTGGAAAGGATGGTCACAAGAGAGAGTTTTGCTATGAGAGAAAGAGAGAGGCGAGAATGGCTAAGGAGTGGGCGAACAAGGACGGTACCACCCTTCTCATTGTGTGCACGAGCCTCGTATGCCACCGCCTAAGGGAAAGGGCTTTGTGCGTAAGGATCCGGCATGGGGAGATGAGAAATCCCGTAGCCGCGGTGGTGGTACGGAGAGGGCGGTCGGACCGGCCCGGCTAGGCGGTCGGACCGACCCTGCCCGGGAGAAGGGCGGTCGAGGCCCGGCCGGCTAGGCGGTCGAGCCGGCCCTCCCTAGATTTACGGGCGGTTCGGTTTTCGAGGTCGTGATGCTAGTGGTTTCGGTTCTCTTGGTCATGGTGCGGATGGTAGACACTTTGATTCCGGTGGTGTTGAGTTTGCTAGACGTTCTCCACCTTGTGATCAATACGAGTTTGGGAGAGGTCGCGGCTTTGAGTCTCGGAGGGGCTACGGACCATGCTTTCTTTTTCGTGGTACTTGTACTCCTCAAGTGAGACGGGAGTGGTTTTCCCATGGTGGTTCCGGGTTTGATAGGTTTGACGAGATGGATCGCCGTATTGATAGGCGAGGGTAGGATGAATGTTGCTAACCCTACATTTGAGGAAATGGCCCGACACTAGTTTCACACCTTTGGGACTAACCCCGGTGTTGAGTCATTTACTCGTTCTCGCTCTTGGTTTTGAGTTGCGGGTGGGAGGCCCGAGAGAACATTTGGTTGATATCGGGGGTGGTTCTTCGGCTTCATATCCGGTGGTGACATGTAGGTGCATCACTTTCGGGGATGGTGGACAAGGATGAGTGAATTGTGAAGAAATGATAAAGGTGAGTGTTTTTGTGACCTTAGAGTGTGTGGCCTTGGTCAAGCCACTTGGTTTGTTTTGCTCCAACCCTATCTCATGTGTGTAAGGTGAGCTTTGTGTGCTCTTTGGCCTTAATGCATGAGTTTAGGGGGAGCTTGTGAGTTTTGTGCTCCTTTGCTCTTTTGCGGTGGTGTCGAGCCCTTTTTGCCTCCCCTCGAGGAGTCGGTCGTTTGTGAGCTTTGTGTGTGTTTGATTTCTTGAGTTGGGTGTGTGGGAGCTTCTTTGTAGCATATGTATAGTTTCCTTTGTGCATTTCTTGCATTTGGCATTGCATATGTAACATGATGTATAGGCATCCTTGTATCTTAGATTGCATGCATTTTGTATCATATGCATTGGATAGGAAAAGCTTCTCCTATATACATTGTTCACCATGGGATGCTTTATATGTTTTTGTGAGCTTGTTTGGTATGCTATGGTTAGTTTGACTTAGCTCTTGATGATCTTGATGAATGAACCATGGTTGATGGCTATATTTTTGAAAAATGTCACACATATGCTCTCTCATGTGTACACGCCTTTATATGATCTCGACATGTTTTAGTGGCTTTGCTATGCTTAATTTGTGGTTGGATAGCTAGTTTATTGATCATATGGGGCCAAAGGCTCATTTGCCATCATGAATGTTTAGCCCTCTTGCTTCATCTTGTGGAGGGGCATAAGTTCATTTTTGTCGCAAAGACATTTCATGTACCATTCATAAATCTGAAAATGAAATGTAAAATGCTTGGAAAATGCGCTCACATGTCATATGTGCTGAAATTAATTTGCTTTGGGTGCTAAACCGTTGCATGATGCCTACCAATGAGAAGTCTCATACATAGAAGTAGGCACATGGCTCGGTGGCTTTGACATGACATGAGGTGCTTGTGGGTGTTTGTGATGGTCTTATGATTAGAATGGCTGTCCTAGCATGAAGTTTGTGTGGCTTTGCCATTTTGACATGTTTTGCTCATGTTTAGGTTTTTGCTTGTGGGAGAGTAGCTTTTCGCAAAATTACTCAATTCCTTTTTAGTCTTGTCCAATGGTTGTGAAACTTGGTGATCACGTAGTTAAGGTCATTACGAACCTGTAGACTATCTAACTTGCTCATTTGGACTTGTGTAGCTCCTTGTGATGAATTTTGTATATTTGAGAAGCTATATGTTGAAAGTTTTCGCATTTCGCCTTGATTCATGCATTGTCAACAAGGAGGAGAAGTTTGTGCATGCTTTGGGCACCTAGGAGTGTTTCGTCACATGGGGCGGTCTAACCGCCCCTGTGCGGTCGGATGAGTGGTAGGGGGTCTAAGCGCACCGGGGCGGGCGGTCTAACCGCCCCGGGCGGGTGAGCGAGTTTTTGCTCTTTGTTCCTTTCCCGTGTTGCATTGCTGCATTTGTTCGGGGGAATGTGCTTTGGCTTAGGGGGAGCTTGCATATAGCGGGGGGAGCTCTTTGTGGTGTTTGAGCTTTGGTTCGGTGGTTTGCGCTCTTTGTTTGAGCGTGGTTTTGTCTCGGATGTGTCGAGCTGTTGCCCTTGCCTAAGGGGTCCGATACTTGTTTTCTTCAAGTGATCTTGCTCTTCGCCTTTTCTTTGGCTTTCGATCGCTTGTTGAGGTTTCTTTTTATTTGTTTCTTTTCTTTTTCCTTTTCTCTTATGTTACTTCATGTGGGTGTTGTCAATGCACTCATCAAGGGGGAGATTGAGGACCATGTGTGGTTCGAGGACCGGTGGATGGTCGCTTCCTTGTGTGATGAGTGATTGACAACGTTGTGTGGACTGATTCTTGGCTAAGTATTGCAGGTGCAGGTTGCGGCTTGACTCGTGTTGGTGTAGGTGAAGAACAAGTGCGAAAGGTCATTGTCGGTGAGGCCTCCGGGTGTGGAGAAGACAAGTAGGCTTCGTTCGAGGGACCGGTAGCCGGTGGGGTCAAGTGCGGACCGCATGGTGGCATGAACAAGCAAGATGAAGTCGTGGACGGTTTCTTGGTAGAACCTCAAAACCAAGGTCCGGCGGGACTATGTGGGAGCCGAGTCATGAGTGGAGATTGGCGGAGGCTACACCAAGTTCGTGGGGTTTGCGGTGGTTCACCGGAGAAAACCACTCGGGTTACTCGGTTGAGCCGTAAAACCGAGGCCGAAGACTCGAGGGGGAGGTGCGGCCACCCGGGCCGGTTCAACCGCCCGGAGAGGGCGGTCGGACCGCCCGGGGGCCGGTCGGATCTCTCGGGCCGGTCTAACCGCCCGAGAGGGGCGGTCGACCGCCACGCCGCCGGCGTCAAGATGCTTCGAAGCGGAGGACACGCGTCGGGATCGCAAGGCTTGCGTCGAAGCTAAGCGAGGTTGCGATCGCGGGCATCCATCCGATGAAGAAATTCTCGAAGACTTCCAAATCCGCCCTTGAGGGGCTTGTATCGCCACGGGTGTTTCCGGATCAAAGTTTTGTTTCGCCGGATTTTCCTCTCGTGAGTTTGTTCGCCTTGATCGAGAGGAGCGTCCGGGTGAAATTTCGGGTTGTTCTCGTGCCATTTGCTAGGTGTTCTTGGTTGGAGTTCGTTGCTGGGTACGGGAGGTTAGACCGCCCCCGGTAGCCGGTCTAACCGCCCCTAGGCCCGTAGGTGGAGTTTTGGTTTTTGCCAAGATTTTCTCGGTAGCTAGCATGGCCTTGACCAGAGATCTTTGTTGGTGAAACCGTGGTGCATTCCGGTGCTCGGAAGAGGTGTTTCGGAGGATTTCTTGGTTACTAGGTGGAGGCGGTCTAACCGCCCCCTATACCCGGTCTAACCGCCCCCCTCTGGACAGCCGGCTTTCGAGGTGTTTCCGCTGTCATGGGTGCGTGTGTGTTGAGGTTGCTTGTAGAGTTTGTTCCTAGGACCAGTAGCACTCCAGTGGCTACGTGGTGTTGGCAAACGGAAGGTAGAAGTGCGGAGCGTGTGATTTTGGGGGTCCGACCGAGCAGATTCATCTTATCGGAGTTTCAATCTCCTTCGAGAAGAATTTTTATCGGCTCCCATTCACTCCCCCCTCTCTTGTCGCCTAGTCGGTCCTTCGGACGAACGGGGGTTCCGAAAGGCGGATGTTTTCGGATTTGGACGGGAAACCACTATTTAAAGAGGCTTCTTATAAGATTCGATTTGCTACTTCTTCTCTTGCTTGGAACTTCAACAAAAGGCTTAACCCGGTCTCTCTAGATCAGTTTATCTACCCAATCTTACTTTGTTATCTCCGGTCTTTAGTAGATTAGATTAGTTTCGTGTCTTTTATCTAGATGCATTAGGGTTTCTCTTTTATCGAAGATTGAAGTTACTTGGCTTTACTAGATCAACTTTTGAGTCACACATTTGTTCCACGGATTCGATACCTTGGGTTCACCACTTGAGGGAAGAAGGGTCCCTTGACTACGACGGGGAGACTTGTCCGCTTGCAAGTCTAAACGAACTTTGATACAACTATTAACCGTCAACGGTCCGGGTGCCTCGGCATGTCGCGCGGCTCATCGCTTGTCGTCGACTACTTTGCCTACACCTCGTGACCGGGTGCCTCGACATGTCACGCGACTCGTTGCGTGGCTCGTCGCGCCGCTCGTCGTCGAACAACTCCGCCTCGCGCGAGCTCGTCGTCGACTACTTCGCCTCCGCCGCGTGTCCGGGTGCCTCAGCACGTCGCGTGGCTCGTCACGCGGATCGTCGCGCGGGCTCATCGTCGACTACTCCGCCTCGCGCGGGGCTCGTCGTCGACAACTCCGCCTCATGCGGGCTCGTCGTCGACTACTTCGGCTCGCCGCGCGTCGGGTGTCTCGGCACGTCGCGTGGCTCGTCACGCGGCTCGTCGCGCCGCTCATCATCGACTACTTCGACAACGTCGCGCGTTCGGGTGCCTCGGCACGTCGCGCGGCTCATCATGCGGCTCGTCGCGCCGCTCGTCGTCGACAACTCCGTCTCGCGCAGGCTCGTCGTCGACTATTCCGCCCCGCATAGGCTCGTCGTCGACTACTTCGCCTACGCCGCGCGTCCGGGTGCCTCGGCATGTCGCGCGGCTCGTCACGCGGCTCGTCACGCCGCTTGTCGTCGACTACTACACGTCGCGCAGGCTCGTCATCGACTACTCTGCCTCACGCAGGCTCGTCGTCGACTACTCCGTGTTGCGCAGGCTCGTCATCGACTACTCCGCCTCCCGCAGGCTCGTCGTCGACAACTCCGCCTCAAGCAGGCTCGTCATCGACTACTTCGCCTCGCCACACGTCCGGGTGCCTCGGCACGTCGCGCGGCACGTCACGCGGATCGTCGCGCGGCTCGTCATCGACTACTTCGCCTACGCCGCACATATGGGTGCCCCGGCACGTCGCGCGGCTCATCGCTTGTCATCGACTATTTCGTCTCCGCCGCGCGTCCGGGGTGCCTCGGCACGTCGCGCGGCTTGTCATTGACTACTTTGCCTACACCGCGCGTCTAGGTGCCTCGGCATGTCGTGCGGCTCATCGCTTGTCGTCGACTACTTCGCCTACGATGTGCGGCGGGTGCCTCGGCACGTCGCACGGCTCGTCATGCGGCTCGTCGCGGCGCTCGTCATCGACTACTTCGACAACGCCGCGCGTTCGGGGTGCCTCGGCACGTCGCGCGGCTCATCACGCGGCTCGTCGCCGCTCGTCGTCGACTACTCCGCGCGCGCGAGCTCGTCGTCGACAACTACGCCTCGCGCAGGCTCGTCGTCGACTACTTCGCCTCCGCCGTGTGTGCGGGTGCCTCGGCACGTCGCGCGGCTCGTCCACGCGGATAATCGCACGGCTTGTCGTCGACTACTTCGCCTACCCCGCGCGTCCGGGTGCCTCGGCACGTCGCGCGGCCCGACATGCGGCTCGTTGCACCGCTCACCGTCAACTACTCGCGTCACGCGAGCTCGTTGTCGACAACTCCGCCTCGCACGGGGGACGTCGTTGACAACTCCGCATTGCGCGGAGCTCGTCGTCGACTACTCCGCCTCCACGCGGGCTCGTCGTCGACAACTCCGCCTCGCGCAGGCTCGTCGTCGACTACTTCGCCTCGCCGCGCGCGTCCGGGTGCCCTCGGCACGTCACGCGGCCCGTCACACGGCTCGTCACGCCGCTCGTCGTCAACTACTCCGCGTCATGCGGGCTCGTCGTCGATAACTCCGCCTCGCACAGGCTCGTCGTCGACAACTCCGCCTCGCGCAGGCTCGTCGTCGACTACTCCGCCTCGCGCAGGCTCGTCGTCGACAACTCTGCCTCGCGCAGGCTCGTCGTCGACTACTTCGCCTCCGCCACGCGTCCGGGTGCCTCGGCACGTCGCGCGGCTCGTCCACGCGGATCGTCGCACGGCTCCTCGTCGACTACTTCGCCTACGCCGCGCGTTTGGGTGCCTCGGCACGTCGCGCGGCTCATCTCTTGTCGTCGACTACTTCGCCTCCGCCACGCGTCGGGGTGCCTCGGCACGTCGCGCGGCTCGTCATCGACTACTTCGCCTACGCCGCACGTGCGGGTGCCTCGGCACGTTGCGCGGCTTATCGCTTGTCGTCGACTACTTCGCCTACGCGGCGCGACCCGGTGCCTCGGCACGTCGCGCGGCTCGTCGCGTGGCTCGTCGCACCGCTCGTCGTCGACTACTTCGCTTACGCCGCACGTCCGGGTGCCTCGGCACGTCACGCGGCTCATCGCTTGTCGTCGACTACTTCGCCTACACGGTGCGACCAGGTGCCTTGGCATGTCACGCGACTCGTCGCGCGCTCGTCGTCGAACAACTCCACCTCGCGCGGGCTCGTCGTCGACTACTTCGCCTCCGTAGCGCGTCCGGGTGCCTCGGCACGTCGCGTGGCTCGTCACGCGGATAGTCGCTAGGCTCATCGTCGACTACTCCGCCTCGCGCGAGCTCGTCGTCAACAACTCCGCCTAGCGCGGGCTCGTCATCAACTACTTCGCCTCCGCGGCGCGTCCGGGTGCCTCGGCACGTCGTGCGGCTCGTCGCGGCGCTCGTCATCGACTACTTTGACAACGCGGCGCGTCGGGTGCCTCGGCACATCGCGCGGCTCATCACGCGGCTCGTCGCGCCGCTCGTCGTCGACCACTCCGCGTCGCGCGGGCTCGTCGTCGACAACTCCGCCCGCGCGCGGGCTCGTCGTCGACTACTTCGCCTCCACCGCGCGTCGGGTGCCTCGGCACGTCGCGCGGCTCGTCACGTGCATCGTCGCACGGCTCGTCGCCGACTACTTCGCCTACGTCGAGCGTCCAGGGTGCCTCGGCACGTCGCGCGTCTCGTCGCGCCGCTCGTTGTCGACTACTCGCGTCGCGCGGGCTCGTCGTCGACAACTCGCCTCGCGCGAGCTTGTCGTCGACAACTCCGCGTTGCGCATGCTCGCCGTCGACTACTCGCCTCACGCGGGCTCGTCGTCGAATACTTCGCCTCCACCGCGCGTCCCGGGTGCCTCGGCACGTCGCGCGGCTCGTCACGCGGATCGTCGCGCGGCTCGTCGTCGACTACTTCGCCTACGCCGCATCCGGGTGCCTCGGCACGTCATGCGGCTCATCGCTTATCGTCGACTACTTCGCCTCCGCCGCACATCCGGGTGTCTCGGCACGTCGAGCGGCTCGTCATCGACTACTTCGCCTACGCCGCACGTCCGGGTGCCTCGGCACGTCGCGCGGCTCATCGCTTGTCGTCGACTACTTCACCTACGTCGCGCGGCCAGGGTGCCTCGGCACCTCGCGCGGCTTGTCGCGTGGCTCGTTGCGCCGCTCGTCGTCGACTACTTCGCTTACGCCGCGCGTCCGGGGTGCCTCGGCACGTCGCGCGGCTCATCGTTTGTCGTCGACTACTTCGCCTACACCGTGCGACCGGGTGCACGTCGCGCGGCTCGTCGCGTGGCTCGTTGCGGCGCTCGTCGTCGTGCCCGCTTCGCCTACGCCGCGCGTCGGGTGCCTCGACACGTCGCGTGGCCCGTCACGCGGCTCATCGTCGACTACTCCGTGTGCTCGCGACTTCGTCTTGCGGCCATGCGGCTCTACTTCGGCCACGCCGTGCGTCGCGACTACTTGTCTCGTGGCAACAACGGGTCTACTTCGAGTACGCCGCGCACCGCCACGACATCGTCTTCGGTCACATCGTGTCGACCATTCATCTCGACTAGTTTTCCAAACTAGTCGAGAACAACGATCACGCCCCCAATAACTAGTCGGAATTAACTCGACTAGTCAACTTCGACAACAACCATCGTGGTTCTATCGCCGACCGCCACGACTTCGACAACGGTTTGAACGAGCGGCAACGGCTAAGTCATTTATTTACATGATTACTTTTTCTTTCTTGTCTTGTTTTCCTCATCATGTAGGATAATATGTCGCCTACTCATTTGTGTATGCTTCTCGGCGGGTTTTCACGAGAGCTACACCGTGCCGACTACTCTTGGGGTATATCAATCAAGTCACCACGAGTCTACTTCATCAACTCGGGGGCTATCCCTAGGAGGCGGCTTCTAAAGTCCGCTACGTGCGGCAATCTAAAGTCGACTTCTAAAGTCGCATTCTAAAGTCCGCTCCATGCGGCAACTTAAAGTCGACTCGGTCGCATCTTCGCACGCTTCGGTGGCATACTACGTGTGTAAGCTTCGATGGAACCTAGGCGTAAGTGGCCCTCGGGTCTTGGCGACGATGGAACCTAGCCGTACGTGGTCTTCACGCTCTCGTACCATGGGTCCAAGTACCCTAACTACTTGCGCTCCGTACCTTTGGTCCGAAATCCATGGCCCGGATACACAAGTCGACTTTGGTCGCACCTTCAAGCCCGCTGCGGCGGCAATCGTACCTTGGGTCTGAAATCCATGGCTCAGGTACTCAAGCCCACTCCGGTGGCAAAAGTCGACGCTAACGGTCGCACCCAAGCCCACTCCGGTGGCACAAGTCGACGCTAACAGTCGCATCCAAGCCCACTCCGGTGGCACAAGCCGACTTTGGTCGCAATCTTAAGCCCGCTTCGGCGACAAAACTTCTCGTTTTCTTTGATTTTTTTCATTAGCTTTGGCTTTCCGGAAAGTCCTTTTCTTTTTTTGCATCTTAAGTCCACCCCGCGTGGCACAAAGTCGACTATTGTAGTCGCATCTCAAAGTCCGCTTCGTGCGGCATCCTAAAGTCGACTTCTAAAGTTGCATATCAAAGTCCGCCCTATGCGGCAACTCAAGTCGACTTCGGTTTTTAAGTGGCATCTCAAAGTACGCTCCGCGCGGCACAAAGTCGACTTAGGTTTTCAAGTCGCATTCTAAAGTCCACTATGCCGGCATCTAAAGTCGACTTCGGTCGCATTTAAAGTCCGCTCTGACGGCACGACTACTTCTCATGCTCCATGGCTCGACGCCAAACTACTACTTGGAATCTCTCCGGCTCGGGGGCTACGCTCAAATTACTACTCGAGGATAACTTTAGCGAGGCTATGCTAGATCTCAAGCTCGGGGGCTCCGCACCAATAACTACTCGACGTGGCTCATACGGCTCTCTTATCTCCGGGGCTACACGCTACAAGAGTATTCAGATGATGGCTTTCACAATCAATGCAGACCCTTGGATTGATTACCTAATCATTTCAAGGCTCGGGTGCTGCAATGCTACACCCATCATTCAATTTTTTCAAGACGGAAGATTCGGAACCAAGATTAACCCTCAGCTAGAGTCTGGAACTCAACCTAAGGCTTGGGGGCTACTCCATATGGAGTGCGATTTTGCAACCACACTTCCATATAATCTCGACTTCAAGACTGATGAGCTGGACCACCTTCCGGCCTCGCGACAATTCAAGTACTATTGAATACTTCTCCAAGCAGTACTCGAGGACGCTCAAGAACTACTTGCAGAGGCTTCAAGACTACTTAAACTACTACACTCGACTACAACGTGCTCGGGGGCTTGTCGGGCATACTCCCCGGGTACTCATGTAAGGAGGGAAGAAGACGGACTCCTATTAGAATTCCCCTGTAATCCTACTAGGACTCGTTTCGTGTAATCCTACTAGGACTCCTTCGTTGTAACCGACTAGGAACCCGCCCCCTGGACTATATAAAGGAGGGCCAGGTACCTAGCCGGGCACCTGATCTCAACCAACACAAAGCACAAGGCGCCATACTTGATCCCCCCAAATAGGACGTAGGGTTCTCCACCTTGGCAGCCCGAACCTGTATAAATCTTGTGTCCCGTGTCCTTGCGCATACCTTCGAGTTCTCGGTCTCCCGATCACGATCCTCACCGCACAATCTACTACCTCGGGCACCCCCTTGGTAGGTTTGCCAGTCTAAAACACCGACACTACGCGTATCATTTAATTCTACATTGGAATCACTACCTCTGCGGCTCTGCTCTCGGCCATTGACTAGCAACGGTTTCCGGCCGT
This sequence comes from Cenchrus americanus, assembly GCA_947561735.1. NCBI lineage: Eukaryota > Viridiplantae > Streptophyta > Magnoliopsida > Poales > Poaceae > Cenchrus > Cenchrus americanus. The sequence continues at coordinate 35,024,546 of OX387242.1, read as the reverse complement.
CTTGACCGTCTCGGGAACCTTCCCGGCCGTACCTCGTGCTCTTGATCTTATCCCTTGTTTTTTCTATAAAAAGGCACCGACGCCTATATGTCCTCCTCACTTAAAGTTGCTTCCTCCTTCTCTAGTAGATCTAGATCTAGCTATATGGTTCCTTCTTTTGATACAATACAACGAGTCACTTGCTTCCTTCTATGGCGCAAAGAATAGATCTTGTAGGGTGCAAGCTTTTGCTTTTCTCTCTTCTTCCTCCTCCTCGATCTCTCAGTTGCTAGAAGAATTCTTGTGATAGGGGGTGATTGGGTTGCTCATCCCTCGGACACAGCTGCCAGAAGAATCCTTGTGACATACCCCTTGCTCGTAGTCGTGTCCGGGGAAGGTAGCCCAGAACCTTCTGGCATCAGGATGAACAAGCCGACGGAAAGCTTGCTGAACTTTTCCATCACACTTGGGCTTCCTTTTGCTTTCCCCTTCTCCTCCAGGACGAGGGATTTTTAAGGGATATATTTCCACCCTCTCTGTATCTTTCTCTTGTGTTCACTTGTAAGATGAGGAAGCAACCATGATCCGGATGGAGCATATCTCATTAATTTTCCTTGTAAAATGAGCATAGTTATGGAAAGCTTCGTCTTGTAAACCAAAATTAGGGTTGCTAGACGAAGCCGTCCTTAATTAGTCATGCAAGGAATCAAGTCTCTAAGCCGTCGGCGGGAAATGGAGCTTGTTCGATGATCACGTGCGGCAAGATCGACAACTGCGAGCAAGATCAATGTGTGTGTGAGTTTGCATATCTCGTCATGAAGATATGGCCGCATTGTAACCTTGTTCTGATGTATCAATGATGACTGTAATCTGTGTGTGTGTGATTTTGCATCTCAAGAGACATGCTTTTGTAAAATTATGCCAGATAGTTGGAGATGAACTCTTTTTTACTTGGCATATCTTTTTAGAAGTTGGCAAAGCACAAGATTTGCCAAGTAAAATTTGGCAAACTTTTGGAGATGCTCTAATCTGTGTCTCTTTTGATGTAATCTTTTCGTTATTTCGCATATCTTCTTGCCCATAACAAAAGTTATGCTGGTTCGTTAGTCCTCGTCTCTTGCCGTAACAAAGGCGACGCCGGTTCGTTAGTCCTTGTCTCTTGCCGTAACAAAGGCGACGCCGGTTCGTTAGTCCTTGTCTCTTGCCCGTTACCGAACGCGAAGCGGAATATAAGCGGAGTATAGTATCTTTGGCGGAATATATTACAAGCGAGGATTCAAATTCCACCACATCCCATATATTACAAAAAGATTGAAATTCCACCAATACATCGCATCCTTTATGTTACAAAAGGATTCGGAGAAATCGAGGCTTGCTTTTTCTTTCTTTGATTTACGTATATGGATTTTTTCACTATGGTCGCTTCGCAAGTACGGTGTTTTGTTAGTTCTGAAGAGTTGGGGCTTGTATGAAGTGTCAAAGGATGGAATTTCGTCAAACTGGTTGTATTCCTCCTCCTCAACAACATTTTCAATCCCCACAATCCTTTTTTTCCAGGCATAACCACAGACCAGTTCTTCTTTGCAAGGTCAGGTACATAGAACACTTGCTCAACATCGTTGGCGAAGACAAACGGTTCGTTTTTGTAACCAAAGACCCGGAGATCAACACTAACATAACCATATTTGTCCTTGCTCACAGCTCTCTTCCCATTGGTGACCCATCTACACCGAAACAAGGCTACCTTCAATCCTACATAATCAAGCTCCCATATCTCCTCTATTTGACCATAATATATGTCTGTTTCCGTGTCATCATCATCGTCATGACTGTCGTCAACGACGGCCCGTACACGCACACCACTATTTTGATAGACGCTCTTTTTATCCTGGGTCATGGTGTAGAACGTGTATCCATTGATATCCATTCCTTCGTATCTTGTAACAATGAACAATGGCCCCGTTGCTAGATTCCTTATCTCGTCGGTAATTACAACATTATTGCTGCATGTCTCGATATAATCTCGGAGCCACTCGCCGAAACCTTGCATGTGCATCTTTGCAAGCCAAGCCCTCCCACGGTTAGGGTTGTCTTCATGTAGTTGTCGTTTGTGCTCATTGGCAAATGGTGTAATTAGGTGCAAATTTGTTGTATCACGGTGAAATGAGCCTTTTCGAAGGCATCTGCATCCGGAGTGACTGACCTTTTCCCCATGGTCCCAACACCTGAAAGCCTACCTTCATGCAGTGAGCGAGGCACCCCAATGGGGTTTTGTGGGTCCATATAACCCATGGCCCACTCCACTGCTTCGATGGTCTCGTAGCAAGGAACAATGGCTGCCTCCAGAAATAACCTGTTAGCTACCAATGATTTCAGGAATCCATAGAACCTCTCATATGGAAACATCTGATGAAGGTAAGATGGGCCAAGGAACCGGGATTTACCTCGCGAGGTGTCTTGTTAGATGCGGCATGAGATCAAAGAATGACGAGTGGGAAGGTAGCTTCAAGCGGGCATAGGGTCTCGAAATGCCTCCTCTCCAAGTCCAATAGTTTTTTTTCATCAATCACCTTCTGTTCTATTGCATTGAAGAATAAACACAAGTTTGTGACCGCGTCGCGAACCGATTCGTCTTGATACTTCTAAGTGCAACGGGAAGAAGAGTTGTCATCAACACATGGCAATCATGAGATTTCGTCAAGTTTAAATTCATTTTCATGTCCTTCAACGACACTAGCCTCTTGAAGTTTGATGAGTAGCCCGAAGGTACTTTCAAATCATGCAAAAAGCGACGGAATTCTTTTCTCTCGCCTTTGATAAGGTGGTTGCAAGCAATGGGAAGGTTCGTCCCCGTCTCTCGTTTCCTCTATATAGAGCTCCGACCTAATGCCCAACTCTTTAAGATCCTCCCTTGCATTTTTATCATCTTTTCCTTTGGACTTCATTGTTGCGGTAATGTTCCACAAGTAGCTTCACACACATTCTTCTTGACGTGCATGTTGTCAATCGAATGACGCACATCCAACATCGGCCAATACTCTAGCTCCCATAGAATTGATTTCTTGTTCCACATTCCTTCTACTTCTTCACCATATCGTTTCTTTCTTTTGCCATGGGTTTTTTCAGTTAGTTTGGGTAACTCCTTGATAGTTTTGATGTCCTTGACTTTCAAGTGGACCAGATCTCCAGTCACATGCAACGACGCCTCTCGATTCTCCTTTTCCCCATTAAACTGACAATCCATGGCCCGGTATAGATGTTTCTTGCCGAGGAAACAACGGTGCCCATAAAAACGTATTTCTTTGAATTTCTTAGCCATATTGCGCAAGTATCTTCCAAGTAGTGTGGGCAAGCGCACCTTTCCTTTTACTCGCCCACGAGAGGTTGCGGCGGCCGGGTTGTCGTTGATGGTGGTAAACAACATGCCATGCATTGTGAACTCCTCACGCTTGTACTCATCCCAAACCGCGGCACACCGGGCTTCCAAAATATCTTCAAGTCATCAACTAGTGGCCTTTAGTAGACATCAATACGGTCGCCGGGGTTTCTTTGGCCGGAGACCAATATTGTCAACATCATATATTTTCGTTTCTTGCATAGCCGGGGTGGAAGATTGTACAACGACGACACGACGGGCCGGGTGCTATGTGTTGAGCTCTAGTTACCGAATGGCACACCATCTGTGCTCATAGCAAACCGTATGCCCCTTGCGTCATCAAACCATGGGAAGTGGGTATTAATGTTACCCCATTGCGCTGCATCTGCGGGGTGCCTAAACTTGCATCTTTCTTATAATTAAGCTCCTTCCGGCCTTCGTCATGCCAATGCAAGAGTTTGGCCTCCTTTCGTGTTGCGAACCATCTTCTCAGCCAAGGAATGATGCAAAAATATCATGCCACCCTCATAGGAGCCCCTCTGTTAGCTTTCTTCTTCTTTCCTCTGATCTCGCTGGGTTCGTTCTCGTCATCAGCATTATTATCATCTCCACCATCCTTTTTCCTCTTGTACCGATCATAGCCACACTTGGGGCACTTGTCAAGGTCTGCATAATCTCCACGGAACAATACACAACTGTTCTTGCATGCATGGATTTTTTCAACCACTATTCCCAGAGGACAGATTATCTTCTTCGCCTCATAGACAGACTCTGCTATTTGGTTTTCTTCAGGTAGCATGTCTCTAAGCACATCCAATAGATGTTTGAAACTTTTGTTGCTCCAACCATGATGCGCCTTAAGCTGCGAAGTTTTAGATCACCGGAAAGGTGAGAGTACTTACGGCAATAAGGATAGAGGGGTTTCTTTGAATCTTTAATGAGCTGCTTGACCTCGCTAATTCAAAAGGTGTGTACACTCGTTGAAACTCAATATCCCGCAACATTTGATCAACATTGTGCACACGTTGCAACACCCCACCATCATCGAAGCCCCTAACTTCTTGATCAGTGATATCCTCAGGCCTCAACACATTTAGTGGGAATAATGGTTCATTTCCCTCAAAAAGTCCACTTGTCATCAAGGTCTTCATCATGGTTAGCATGATGTTGCACTTGACCTTCATTTAGGCGGCTCGCTTCGAGTTCATTAAGGCCTTCCTCACCATGTTTATTCCAACACGTGTAATGTTTTGTGAAACCACGTGTGACCAAATGATAAAAAATGATTTCCCATTGTGCGAATTTGTTTTGGTTGAGACAATCAATACAGGGGCAAAGCATTGCCTGAACACCACGGTTTCTCATATCCGCCTCTTCTTGATTTAGAAAACCATTGACCCCGCTTAAGAAATTCTCCCAATCTTCTTGGGGTTGTCTGTACATCCAAGCCCGAGCAACAGATGCCATCCGCATTCCATACACCAAATGAGCATAATTCATCACACAAAAAAGACGAGCTAAAGAATTTCAATAAAATGATCCAATTAATTTCCACCTTGACGAGGACTTTCTATGAGCCGAGCACCGCCGAGGAGGAGGATCGGAGGTGCGGAGGACGACGCGGTCGACGTCCGCTCTGGCCCCTTTCGCTGTCGTGCAATCCTCAGAGCGCGCGCGGTGGCGGCGCCGAACGGGATAGGCCGGCGGGGACATCTGAGCACACAGATCGAGCGAGTGACCTTCTGAGGAGAGAGGGAGCGAGTGTTGTTGTCGGAACAGGAGTGGCCTAGCTTCTGGAGAGAGAGAGAGCGAGTGGTGTCGAAAGGATAAGACACGGACACACGGACGAGATAGCAACATGCTTCTTCGATGTGAGAAAAAAGGCAACCACCGGGTGCCAATCAAAGGAGACGCATCCTACAAGCATGCGTCTCCGGTCTGAACTTATCGGTAACGGACTATATAGCCCGTTACCAATACGGCAGACGATCGGTAACGGACTTAAGCGGCCGTTGCCACGATAGGGCATTGATCGGTAACGGACTTTACAAGCCCGTTACCGATAGGTTTAACATTTGTAACGGGCTCTTTTAACATCTGTTACAAAGAATTTATGTAACGGGCGTTTAAGAAACCCATTACCGAAGTCCACATTGGTAACGGGCGTTGTGGATGCCAACCCTTGGGTCGTCTGGCGCGCTTATAGGTAACGAGCGCCAAACAACAACCGTTACAGATGTGGGTGGATGTAACGGGCGTTTAGGGCCTGTTACAAATGCTGCGTGACCTATTTGAGATTTTCACGTAGTGTATGTATTTGTGCTCCTATCTTCTCCTCACGTACGTTGAAGAATAATGGAGCCGATGAAATGCAACAATTTCCACCCTCAGGTGACACCAAAGTGCAAAAGAAACCATCGCTTAGTTTTATCACAAATTTCTGGATCGCTCGGAGCTATTTAGTTGTGATTCGCCTCAACCACTCTGCTTTTGAGTTGGGGTTGAACTTCAAAATTGAGTTTATGTGAACTCTAGTGAAACTGACTTGCCACCTGTGAAATATTATATTATCATCACTAAGTCTCGTTCGCCTAGATTACATCCATCAGCTGGCAGTATTTTCTGTCACACCAACTCAGCATCAGCCACCAGTCACTAGTCAACCAACAATATTTTTCTCTCACAACAACTCGGCATCAGCCACCATCAATCAACCAGTGTAACTTGGAAGGTATATAATTTATATAAAGTTTGCACATAGGCTAACTTTTATAATACAGACAACTAGGAAGGATATGGTCATGCATAAAAAATAGGGACACTCAAGTAAGATTTGCATTCACAACAGCCTTGACACGCATTTAACAAACACAACAAAGGCAAAGTTCTACGTTAGGATGTGTTACAACTTATGAGAACAAAACAACATGCTAGCATAATTTAATGTGTATGTATGACAATCAATTGCAACCACATAAAAGGGCAAGTAGATAGTGAACATAGATGCCACCGTGGAGGATTCAGGTTGGGAGCCAGGGGGCCCATCCACCAATCTTCTTCCTGCTATTGTTCATCCATGATAAAAAAATTGTAAGAGGAACATAAAAGGGGCTGCATGAGTTTTTCAGTTGTGTGTGTGTGTGTTGGTGGGTGGGTGGGTAGGGGGGCTTGAGCCCCCACCCGTTGCAGCACTGGATTCGCCCCTAGCCACTGCATCAGTCCGACAAGTGCGTGCTGTAGCGAACATGGCCTCATATGCCATTTGTTCGGATTTTGATTTTGGTGATTCATGACAGCATGATCATTGGGACTAACCATATTGTTTGAGCATGTCTTTGTAGACATTTCTAGGTCCCAAGGATGCAAGAAAACCCCATGCAAAAATGCCAAAACAAAGGGTCAAAACCGAGCAAGAAAAGGAAAAGAGAAGACACCGTCGGATGAACCGACGGTCCCTCATTTACAAGCGTCGGTGCAATCGTCGGACGAGTTGGTACACAGGGTGAAACCCTAGGTACCGTCGGATGAACCGACGGTCCATTTTCTACATGCGTCGGACGAGTTGCAGAGGAAGAGCAAGGAAGACAGTAGCACGGATGATCCGACGTCCGAGTGGGGACCCCGTCGGTCTATCCGACGCTCGCCTTGAATCAAGACGAGACGCGCCAAGACGAAGCCTTCAGCACTCGGATGATCCGACGCCTTGGTCAAGGCATAGCGTCGGTCTATCCGACGGTCCGTTGGAAGCTAACGATGCGACTTGGACGCGAGGCCTTCGAAGCACGGATGATCCGACGTAGCGTCGGAGCATAGCGTCGGAGCGGTTGTGTCGAGAGAACCTCAACGGCTATGTGACGTGGGAGGGGCACCGGATGAACCGACGCCCGGAAAAGCATAGCGTCGGATCATCCGACGGTACCTTTTTCGGTGGACGTTAACCAACGGCTAGTTTGATGCCTTTGGCTATTTATACCCCCTCCACTCACTCATTTGAGGTTGCTGGATTGTGTGGAAGTGCGAGAGGAGTTCAAGACACATTCAAGATCATATCCAATCCATCCAAGTGCTTAATTGCTCATCCTTAGACTAGTGCATGCTTTGTGTGTGTGCTTAGTGCTAGGCTTAGCTTAGAGCTGAGTGAGTGCAAGGTTGTGCCAACCTTGTGAGGTGATTCTTGAGTGAATCCAGTTGTACAAGGTTCGCCGGAAGCCTTGGGGCCTAAGTGGCTCACCGGCAATCGTCATCGACCCTCCGGCTTGGTGTGGAGCGGCGAGGACACTTTGTGCGAGGGACGTGGAGACCCCCTTCCTTGGTGGAGAAGCTCCTTAGTGGAGGCGGCATCAAGGTGACCAAGGGAGCTTGACAAGTGCCTAAGTGGCTAGCCTTTGTGGCGAGTCAAGTGGTGCTCTTGGGAGAGACTTGGTGACCGGAAAGCAATACTCTTGTGTGAGTGCTTCAACAACGTGGACTAGGGGTGGCTTAGTGCCTACCGATACCACGGGATAAATCGCGTGTCAAGAGTTTGCTTCCTCTCATCCCCTTTACGTTTCCGCATTTACTCTCTTGCAATCTTTGCTTGCCTCTACATTCCTAGAGTAGTATCATGCTAGGATTGGCTATAGGTTGCAAACCTTCTTTTTGGATGGGAGTTTCACACTAGAACAACCGTAGTTGCACATATAGATAGTATGTTCTAGTTTACCTTTGCACAAATTTAGTGAAGCCATAGGTTAAAGTTTTTAGTTGCCTAATTCACCCCCTCCCCTCTTGGGCTAACGGGCATCCGATTCCTTACACGTGCGGCGGGCGAGGAAAAGAACATAAGAGAACGAGCGAGCCTCAGGAGTGATGACCACCAATCCACTCCTTCTCCGTACACGGGATGTCCCGCCACTTCTTTCAGGGACGGACGTAGGATTAAACCTTAGGTGACTTTCTTCTTGTTGTTCCTCTAGTCTTTCCTTCCACCATTCTTCTTCTACCGCAAATTTGTAGTGGGGCTTAGAGGGCTTCATGGAAATTTGACCGGTAGTGGTGGAAGGGGGCTTGTGCTCATCCTGCCCCACCACTACCTCCTGACTCCACTCGTGCGAGCAGGAGAGGCTAGTGAGGCTTGAGGCCACATAAAACTATAATGTTTTTAAACAACCATCCTCGTAGAAATAAACGACTTATTCACATAAAACTAAAATGTTTAAAGAATGTTGCGTTTATTTTTATTTTTTCCTTTATGCCTTTTTTCCGAAACTTCGATGAGAACTTGAGCTCCATCCATATATATAGTACTGAAAGAAATCCAAGACATGTTTTGGGAAATTCAATTTTCTCAAAAGAGAGTAACCCAAATATGTCAAATCCATAAGGCCACAGACAAATTCTATGCTAGGAAATAGCCTGCACCTGTGCCTTTTTTTTCCGAACAAACCTGCACCCTTGAGACCCAGAGTTCCAAAATCCAGTGCCGTTATCTGGCATCAATCTGAGCCTGCGGAACAAGATGCACCTTATGAGATCGAACAAATAAAATAGATGAACAATCCACCACCATGACGTTCACCACTGACCGAAAGAAATATTCAGATTTGGGAATGGAAACTTCATGGGTATGCCCTCCTGACACCACGGGAAACTCAGGCTTTGCCGAGCATATACGGCTTTGCTGAGGGCATTTTGTCGGGCCCTCGGCGAGTTACTCTATGCCGAGTGCCGCCGTCGGGACAGAGTTGACTCACGGCACAACCATCTTTGCCGACGGCCGGACCGTCGGCACCTCACGACCCTCGGCAAGCCGGTTTCTTTGCCGAGCGTTAGCTCTCGGGACATAACCGCCCGTCGGAGAAGAACAGCCGGCCGTTACATTTGACCGTCGCACACCGTGCCGACGGCCGGATCAAGGGGGCCGTCGGCAAAGAGTGATCCCTTGTCAAAGGCCGGCCCCCCGTTGACCGCGTTGAAAACCCGGTTGACCGGCCTTTGCCGAGAGCCCGGCTGGACGTCGGCACAGGGGAGCTGTGCCGACGGCCCGCGCTCGCACACACCGTTCTTTGCGAGGCCCCACCGGGGCCCTCGGCAAAGAAATAATTTTCTTTTTGTTTTTGCTTTGAGTTTTTTTCTTTGGTAAAGGTACATGACCTAGAGATTGATTTGCAATTTTGGTATGATTTTTGACAAATTTTTACTATATTTTATGTATTTTGGTCTTTGTTTTGAATTTCTCTGCATATTTCGAATTTAACAGCAAGTCATCAAAACAGTGCATGTATGTGACGGGAAAAATGATATTCTTGCTTTTTAGTGTGAGTTTAGTCCTAATCTAGGTCCACGTGCCAAAATTCAAACATCTTTGGGCGGATCGCATGTCCACTCACTTTCCCGCGAATCGTTTTCAAATTATATAAAATGGAAATATAGTCGAAAAATCACGAAATGTGACGAGTGGTCGTTATATCACATGTGTAGTCGGTGGTAAAATCCTGGAATGATTTCATGCATGTTTCCGTTCACCTTAGCACAACCCGGAGAGATCTCCTAGACATTGTCCGGAGTTTGTGCTAAGGAGATCTCCGGTGTTTGTGCTAAGGTGAACGGAAACATGCACGAAATCATTCCAGGTTTTTACCATCGACTACACATGTGATATAACGACCACTCGTCACATTTTGTGATTTTTCGACTATATTTCCATTTTATATAATTTGAAAACGATTCACGGGAAAGTGAGTGGACATGCGATCCGCCCAAAGATGTTTGAATTTTGGAACGTGGACCTAGATTAGGACTAAACTCACACTAAAAAGCAAGAATATCATTTTTCCCGTCACATACATGCACTTTGTTTTGATGACTTGCGGTTCAAATTCGAAATATGCGAGAGAAATTCAAAACAAAGACCAAAATACATAAAATATAGTAAAAATTTGTCAAAAATCATACCAAAATTGCAAATCAATCTCTAGGTCACGTACCTTTACCAAAAGAAAAAAACTTAAAGCAAAAACAAAAAGAAAATTATTTCTTTGCCGAGGGCCTGGTGGGGCCCTCGGCAAAGAACGGTGTGCCGAGCGCGGGCCGTCGGTACAGGCTCCTGTGTGCCGACGGCCAGGCCGGGCTCTCGGCAAAGGCCGGTCAACTAGGTTTTCAACGCGGTCAACAGGGGGCAGGCCTTTGACGAGGGATCACTCTTTGCCGACGGCCCCCTTGATCTGGCCGTCGGCAAGGCGTGCGCTACCCCCCCCCCCCCGCCCCCCGCAACACTTAGCCATTTGCACAACCCATCTCGCCCCCGCGCCCTCCCGCCGCCGCCACCGCCACCTCCACCTCGCGCCGCCGGCCGCCCGCCGCCGGGCCGCTCCTCGCCTCCGCCACCGCCATCTCCCGCCGCCGGCTCCTCCTCGCCTCCGCCACCGCCACCGCCCGCCGCCCCTCCCCGCCCGCCCCCCCGCACGCCGCGGCCCTCCCTCCCCTCGCTCACCCCCCCCCCGCCCCCCGCCCTCCCTCCCTTGCCCGCCGCCGCCCGCCCCCCTTCCCGCCCTCCCTCCCCTCCGCCGACCACCAACCCCGTCCTCCCTCCCCTACCCGAGAAGAAAACGAAGGGAGAGGAGCAATGGAGTAGGAGTTGGAAGAAAAGGAGAGGGAGGGAGAAGGGGATAGGAGAAGGAGAGGGAGGAGAAGCCCAGGGACGGCCCCACCGTCGTCGTCCGCCGGAGCAAGGTGAGCCGAAGCGAGAATGTGAGTAGTGGTAGAATGACTAGTTGTTGAATTAGCACTGCCTTGTTGAGTTCGATTGGAATGCATATATCACTAGTGATAGAATAACTATTGGTAGAATTGGCACTGCCTTGTTGAGTTCGATTAGAATGCATATCTCTGTTGTCGGCCTTCGTGTCGAATGTTTAATTGCAGGTTTTGACACCTCACCGTGCAGGGGAGGTGCTGCCGAAATTTTGACCTAAGTTGTATTTTCTTTTTTTTCAGAGATGGGCTAGTGGAAGGCAAGCCGGAGTACCTCGACGACCTTGATCTTCTTCGTTGGCATTGCGGATCTGCCTGCACTGCGGCGCCTTGTCACCGTCAGGCCCTAGGTATGAATAACCCGTCTTCTGGTCGTATGGTCGTAGATCGCGCAACCTAGTTAGGTGTCTCCCGTCCAAAAGAGATACGGCTGGAGGTATGCATTTACGTGCATACCTCGACCGTATCCGTTTCGGATTGTCCACGTTCTGCGGGACGGCCGCGGATCCGTAGATGAGTTAGTTTCCATGTCCTGGTCCGATCCGAGGGCGAGTTTTGGCATCACCTCCTGTTGTTCTCCGGATACACAATCTCCATACTCGGACGTGTATCCGGAGAACGGCGGGGAGGTCTTGCCGAAATTCAGCCTCGATCGGATCGGGGCATGGAAACTAACTCATCTACGGATCCGCGGGTGGGATTAGGACCTATCCTCACCTATTAGACAAGAGTAGGATCACGATGTACATGGATTTTATGGTTCGCATTCCTATATGACAAAGGATGGAGGACCGTCGGTGGATGTACACCGGCGGAGAAGTAAGCGTGATTTTGACGATGAATGGAAGGACAAGACCAATGGTTTCTTGGAATTTGCATGGGCCAATTCTCGTGGTCATTTGCTAGTTTGGTGTCCCCGCACAAAATGTGACAACAAGAGGAGAGTTAGCAAGGAGGATATGGGCCGACATCTTACGTACAATGGATTTACCAAAGACTATACCGTGTGGATCTACCATGGTGAAACACATCGTATGAGAGAGGAGGTGGTGAGACCACGCCGGAGGGGTGTGATGATGATGCGGGGGTTGTAGACATGTTAGAAGATGCTCACCAAGCACTTTTCAATGACAACCGTGATAAGGAGGCGATGGAGGAGGAGGCAAAGTTGTTCTACAAGATGATGGACTCGGCAAAGATACCTCTTCACGACCACACCACCGTTTCGCAATTGGACGCCATTGGGCGGTTATTAGGGGTGAAATCCGAGTTAAACATCAGTCGAGCAGGCTTCAATAGGTTGTTGGTCGTTGTTGGCTCCTTGCTTCCAAAGGGCCATTCACTACCAACGTCCATGTACGAGTCAACAACACTCTTCAAAGCACTTAAGATGCCGTATGAGCGAGATAGATGCCGTGTGAATGGGTGTGTCCTTTTTAGGAAGGAGCACGCGGATGCCATGCACCGTCCAAAGTGCAAATCCTCGTGGTTCGAAGAGGTACCAGTGGGGATGGTCGGATGAAGCGGACGATATCGCCCAAAAGATCGTACGGTATCTTCCGTTTGTGCCGAGGATCCGGCGACTTTACCAAAGCGAGGAAAGCGCCAAACGGATGACATGGCATAAGCATGGCTACGGTATAGTCTCGACAAGATGGTACATCCATCGGATGGTGAAGCATAAGCATGGCAGATGCGAGAAGAATATCGCAGAGGCACTTTTTGCACACTGATGGACACAGAAAAGTCTAAGGATAATCCTAAGGCCAGAGTGGACATTGCAACACTATGTGATAGACCTAAGCTAGAGATGAGGCCTCCAGAAGGCCGCAAGAAATGGAGAAGACCCAAGGCCGATTATGTATTGTCCATTGAACAAAGGAGGGAAGTTCTTAAATGGATGAAGACGCTTAGGTTTCCGGATGGGTATGCACATAATGTGAAGAGGGGAGTAAATTTAACTACTATGCGAGTAAATGGCATGAAGTGTCATGACTACCATGTATGGATCGAGCGGCCTCTTCCCACGATGGTTCGAGGCTTTGTCCCCGAGAGAATATATGGCAAGTCTTTGGCGAGTTGAGCTATTTCTTCCGGCGGCTATGTGCGAAGGAGATATCTCGGACCGTACGCGAGAGAGTTGGAGAAAGCGGCCCTGTGTTACTATGTAAGTTGGAGAAAATCTTTCCACCTCGGATTCTTCTTGCCAATGCAGCATATGATTGTGCACCTTCCATACGAGGTACGCATGGGTGGGCTCGTGCGGTACCATTGGTGCTACCCAATTGAGAGAACTACGAAGCTCGTACGCAAAAAATGTACAAATAAAGCGGGAATCGAGGCTTCGGTTGCGAGAGGCATACATTGTGGAGAAGGTGTCAAACTTCACGAGAAAAGTACTATAAAGAGAACCTTCTTAGCGTGCATGATCACCCCCTCGTTACAATGTCGCGGATAATCAATCCAAACTCGGTCTTTTCCAAGGCCAATTCGGAAGCGCGAGTGCATCTACCACCAAGCAACTCACCAATGAAGAGTGGCGTAGCATCATGCTATAGGTCTTTGCTCAACTCGCCGGAGGTTGAACCGTACAAACAAGAATTCCTCCGTGAGTTCACGGACTCGCATCGAGGTTGCCGAGCCACACGAAGTTGATAACCTTATTTCGCAAGGTGCGGGCCAACAACGGCCCGATTTCATTTCATGGTTCGGGAGAAAGGCCCAAACCGATGTGTCCATCTCTAGTGAGTTGTGTCTTTGTTGCATGTGGGTGTGACCTAAGGGTTAGGTCATTTACCGGTTATGATGTCAACGGATTTCGTTTCCACACGACGAGCTACGAAGAGAGTCGACCCAATAGAAGTACCACAAACGAGCGGCGTGGTTACGATCGACAACGATGGGAAAGAATATCATGGAAGAGTTCGGGAAATATACGAACTTTCATTTTATGGCGCCCCACATCTTAAACCTGTGATATTCAAATGTCATTGGTTCGATCCTGAACGTACTCGAAGGACCCCGACAATCGGGCTTGTCGAAGTTCGACCCGATTCCGTGTATCCAAGATGTGATGTATACATTGTGGCCCAACAAGCCGTGCAAGTTTATTACCTTCCATACGCCTGCCAGAGCAAAGATTACCTTATGGGTTGGGAGGTTGTGCAGAAAGTCGCGCCACATGGTAAACTACCTGTCCCCAACGATGAAGACTATAACTTGATAAACCCAAACACATATGAAGGAGAATTCTATCAAGAAGAGGGGCTGATTGGGAGCTTTGTGATAGACCTAACTACACCTATAGTAACGGAAGTAGACAATGAATTGGTCGAACGCAATGAGGATGAAGATGAGGTGTATGACCCAAAGGACTTACAAATGCTTGAGCGATTGGACATGGAACATGAAGGAAACTTAGAGCCGTCAGATTATCTTCATTATCTGGATAATTTTGACAGTGATGACGAGCATACAGACATACCAGCTAATCCCCACGATGATCCAGACTACTTTTAATACATGTAATACTATGTTCTTTCGTATTCGTGTTTTCATTATTGTTATGCATGTCTCATTATTATTATGCATGTCATACTAATTATGTTTTGTTTATATGTTGATCACGGGTGAGCGAAAAAGATGGCGGGCGGCCGTCGCGGAGGACGACGACCGGCACCGAGAGGTGGAGGTAGACGAGGACCGACATCGGGTGCCCTTGTCCACCTTTTACGGGCGCCTCACGGGGGCGGGGACGAGGCGGAGGGGTCGGAGAGGAGGGACCGGGGAGGGCCGGGGGGCCGGTGTCGAGCCGACGGAGGCCGACGACGAGGTGGAGGAGCCGACCGACGGTGCACCGAGACCGAGGACGGCGCCTCGGGTGCGGGTTCCTCGGGGGAGACCGCTACGGAGGCCAAGGTCTACTTGCGAGGCCCCGCACGACTCCCTCAGCCCCCGCTCCCTCAGAACCGCCCAGTCATTCGCCCCCAAGGCCGAATGTAAGTAAATTTAGATGCCTAACTTCATTTTGATGCCTAACTTCATTTTGATTATCGAGTCACTAATATTTTGTTCGACATGTGCAGGAACTGGCTCATTGTGTCGGGTGGCGACGCCCGCAAGCCCAACGGCATTGTCGGGCTTCTCTGTAGGCAGCACTACCCCGGCATTGTCACGTACCACGGGCGGACTGAGCCAGCCTACACGTGAGGCCACTACTACCGGGGTGAAGACCGAGAGTTCACCCACATGGCGGAGCGCGTCCGAGGATGTTACTGGGTAACTCTAGCAAATCACAAAGTTTATCATTACATCACATTCGTTCCACTCAATCTTAACAAAATGATTTTGACATCGTATTTGTATGCATACCTTCTTCGGATGTGAGGATGGAGAAGAGGAGAGAGCGGACATGTGCACGAGGAACTCTTGCAAGAAGCATGTCACGGACATGCATCACGAGGTAAAGCACCGGCCGTCGTAACCTACTACGCGTTGGTGCTTGGTCAAAAGATAAGCAAGGAAGAAGCCGGAAGGACAATGTTGACTCGTGAGCGAGTTCATTGAGGTACTTCAAGTGAAGCTATGTTTTGATATTACTTATGTTATGTTTGATCTTCTCATGTATCAATTACCTCGTGATGTGCGGGTTTGTCCCTGGTGGAGCAGCGCCAAGGCCGACGCATGGGCAATGGAGGTGGACAAGTGGTTCACGGAGAAGTACCAGGCGGGCGCACGACGCCGCACGAGAGCGACGTTTGATGATGGAGGGCCCATCACACCACCAAGGCCAGCGGAGCCTTCCAGAGTACAAGGAGCTATGGGTACGCCTTTCTTTCTAAGTCGGCAAAGGCTCAAACTTGTTTCATCACACTAATCTTCGTCCTGCTTTTCTTGCAGCAAAAGGCACATCCTGGAAGGGAATGCTCGGACTTCGATGCCTTGTGCATGGCACACAAGGCCAAGGCGACGTCCGATGTGTCCTACAGCGTGAGCGACGGGCCGGAGGCATACAACAACCCGTCTTTCGGCCGCCGCATTGCTGAGTACACAGAGGCATGTAAGCACAAGTACGGGGGAAGACTACAACCCGAGCGAACATGACATTGATACGGACATAGTCATGGCCTTGGGTGGAGGAAAGAAGCACGGGAGGTTGTGGATTGGCGATGGCATCATCGACGGTTCCGGCTTGAGACTTTCCGACGTCGGGCACGGAGGACGGAGTATGACCCCCGGATACGGGCACGGCCGAGCGTGGGGATGGGCGGTTGAACGTCCTTGAGGTATGCACTATCCACTAAACATGGTATATTAATGTTGAAACACATTCTTAGATTTGCATTATCGGAAACATTTTAAGTTAAATGTTCTAGGTCGAGCTAGCGAGAGGAGCGGAGTCTACGTTAGCGGCTAGCGAGCGGCTAGCACGGGGAGCGGGCTCGGCGGCGGGCAATGGCGAGTAAGTTCGAGGAACTTACTAGGTTCCTGGTGACGTCGGGTGGTATGGCTCTACCACCGGGGCTCCTAGCTCCTATCACTCCGATCGCTCCACGAGTCTCTCCTACGCCGCAAGTTCTCGGTAGTCCCGTGAGTATGATACCAAAGACTTTACGGTTTTGTGGCTAATCATATCTAACACTTGCAATCTTGTCTCCTTTGTGCGGCCTTTCTCGGCGGGTTCAAATCGGCGGGCTCCAAGTGGTGATCAAGTCCACCACTCGCCCGTCACTCGATGCCGGCTTTCACACCCTTCCCGCCGCCCGAGCGCTCACCGTAGGCCCGTGGATCTACCATGGACTTGTTTCGATGGACTTGTGGATGTTATGTGGATTTGTGGACTTGTGGACTTGTGTGGATGTGTGAACTTGTGGATGTGTGAACTATTGTGATGTGTGAACTTGTGGATGTGATATATATGTGATATGTCTGCTGCATGTGGGTTTGCGGGTGATTTATGTGTGTTTGCGGGTGATATGCATTTGGTTGCAATTTGGAAGCAAAAAAAAAATAAAGAAAGGATGACCGCTTTGCCGAGGGCGGCCGTCGGCAAAGCGACCATTGCCGAGGGTTTTGCGCAAGTACGCTCGGCACACCTGGGGAAACTGACCCCTTCTCGGGTGTTCCCGACCGTGCCGAGTGTACTTGCACAGGCACTCGGCACCCGGGAGCACCCGATCCGGGGTCTCCCGGTCTTGCGAGAGTTGGCCGTCGGCAAAGATGTAATCTTTGCCGACGGCCTGGGGAAAGCCGTCGGCGCGGTTTGGTTTTTTTTAAAAACAAACCTAAACCTCTCGTGTCGACGGCCTAGAGTCCGGCCGTCGGCAAAGGGGATTTCAAAATCCGTCAGTTCGTAACGGTTACTTTTTTCCTCCGACGGCCCCGTCGTGGGCTCTCGCGCAGAGACTTTGCCGAGGGTCCGGACCTCAAGCTCTCGGCAAAGATCCTTGGCCGAGAAAAATTTTCTGGGAGTACGGTGCCGAGTGCGGCCGTCGGCAAAGACTTTGCCGACGGTTTCTACGTCTTTGCCGACGGTTGCGAGCGCTCGGCAAAGGAGTCTGTTTCCGGTAGTGTGAACACCGAACTCAACGCCAGCTCAAACACCGATGGCGTCCATCAATTCTACTATGGCTGGAGGCGGGGTCTGCTGGCCACGGTGCTGACGACAAAGCGGGTGACCAGTGCGATTTTGTCTGTTGCTACAAGAAACATCGCTGCCATATCCAACATGTGTTTTTGTTGGGTTGTGTACTGGGCGGCTAATTGGGTTATAAAAGCTCAAAGCTGTCTTCGTCCAACAAGCAAAGCAAGCAGCAAGAGCCCGCTCCTAAAGGAATGTTTTATCGGTAATGCTCGGGAACGGATGTCGGACGACGCGCCTCGCTCCGGACGGGTGAGTTGGCGACGTGGTAGAAAAATCGGAGGCGGACCCCACCCACAACCTTATCCCCGCACGCCGATGTCTCCACCACTCATTCCTTTCCCCATCCACCCGACCACCCCCGCACCTCTTCTTTGGGGCGCGACGCTCATCGTCGACGACCCGTTCGGTCAACCCGCGGGTCGGCATCGACTACCATCCGGTGAAGCACGAGTTCGCGCCGTACGGAGTGGCCATGGACGGCAAGCCCGGGGACGACGGCAGCCCGGCTCGGCCACGGCGGGGAGTTCGTCGGCGAGGTGTTCATGTCGGAGTCCATCGAGTACGACGGCGAGGGGCGCGGGACGAGTCCCACCGTGCCGGCCGGGGGGCCGCCGCCCCCCGCACTAGCGGCGAGTCGCATCGTGCGGCCAAGGGCGGGCTCGGCACCGGGAGCGCCGCACCACCGCGGGTGGTCGCGCGCTTCCTCGCGGCCGCGCCTCCGGCGACCGCGCGCTTCCTTCGCTCCCTCCCCGGCGTGCGAAGGAGCTTGGGGGCGGCGGGCGGGGCCACGTCCGCGACGGGGATCGGTGAGCTCCACCCCCGTCGCCGCTCGATCCGGACGCGCGGGGGCCGGCGCGGCCCGGCCACGCCGACGAGTTCCGCGCTAGGGGCCGGGGAGAGAAGGCGTCGTGTGTGTGTGTGTGGGGTGGGGTGCGCTCGTGTTTCGCCATGGGAGGAAGCATATTGGTGTTGTATATCGGTGTTGTAACAATATTCTTGACATGTTGCAATCGTTTTCTCTCATGTTTCAATCGTTTTCTCTTTTTCATGTTGTAAATCGTTGTGCACGTGTTGCATCCGCGTTCTTGATATGTTGCGAGCTTAGCATGCACATGTTTGAAAATTAGGTCTAAATTTTTTGATGTTGCAAACATTAATTTTCGATGTTACGGATGTCGAGTCTCAATGTTTACATACACGTGTTTGTTGGGTGTTGCAAACATTAAATTTCAATGTTGCGGACGTTGAGTTTCGTTGTTGCGGACATGTGATGTTTGGGTGTCGAGGAGGAGGGGGAGCTCGATGTTGGATGTTGCACGCAACATGAGTCATTGTTTTAATGATGTTGCAATATTTTGTTTCTCGTGTTTCATCTCGCTAGTCTAACATGTTGCGACATATGCATCTTAATGTTTCACCGTGATTTAGCAAATGTTGCGGATGTTGAGTTTTGATGTTGCGGACATGTAATGTTGGGTGCTGTGTAAAGGAGGAGGGAGGGAGGGCTCCGATGTTGGATGTTGCACGCAACACGAGTCACAACATGGTCGCAACATAGTCGCAACGTGCGGGGAGGGGGAAGAAAGACGCCGATGTTTGAATGTTGCACGTAACCTCGTTCGCAACATGCTCGGAACACGTTCGCAACACACTCGCAACATCGTTCGTTGAATGTTGCAAGGATGATGGTTCGCAACATGGGAAAAGCTCTTCGCAACATCGCAAAAGTTGTTCACAACATTTGCTCGCCTCGCAACGCGATCGACGGCCGATAAGCTCTCATCATCCGAATCGTGCGCCTCGGGATCCGTCCGATGCTAGCGCCCGGATCGGACGTCCGGCGCTAGCGATTCCGATGTTTTATATTCCTAGACACAGCGTCGAGTCCACCATCCCTCCCTAGACTAAAAACTGGGTGAGCTACCTTCCTTAACTTTTAAAACTGTTCAATTTACCTCCCTAACTCGGTTATAAGCGGTTTTTTATTTTCAATTAAAAATCTCTTAAATACTTAATGGGGTTATTAAATCATGAAAAATATCCCTAAGCTTCCAAAAATTCTGAAAAAGTCCTAAAGTTAGATTGGGATGCAACAAATGTAAATAAAACGTATAAAACTTGTCAAATGTCTATTAGCTCTAGCAAAATGGAAATTATATCCAAAATATTAGAAACATAAAAACATGAAATGAATCCGACATGAATCCATTTATCGCAAATTCATAAATGCATTCAACATTATTATATGCTAAATTTATGATGGTTGAGTGCATTTACAATGAATGTATTCATGCTGGCTTCGTTTCATATTTTTTATGCGAGAAGGATTCTAGATGCAACTAGGAAATTTTATGCTGGTTTATTTTTTGGATATATTTTTTGTTTTTCTACATCTAAATTTAAAATTTTAGAAAAATTAGACATATTCAGTAGTTTTAAATATTTTATTTAGATTTCTTGTCTCCCAATCCATCTCTAGGATTATTTTCAGAATTTTAAAAGTTTAGAGATAGTTTCCATGATTCAATTTTGCAATACTTATTTTTAGTTGAAACAAACAAAACTGCCTTCGAAAACCACTTATAGCCAGGGAAGGTGGGGGGGTGGGGGTGGGTGGGTAGTTCACACAATGGTTGAGTCCAGGGAGAAACCTAGGACTCAGCGTGTTGTCCAGGGTGGATAACAAACTTTTCACTGTTCTTTATCTGTGCCTATTGGAATTTGGCCCACGATCAACCACTATTTTTCTTCCACACAATGGGTACGAGAGTTGATAAACCAAGCAGAATTTTAAGCTTATGTAATAAATTAAGTGGTTTTAATTCTTGGTATTTAATCCAAACCAAGAAAAAATACCTTACTAAATACTTCCAATAATAATAAAGTAAACCTGGGAATGGATAGAAGATCCGATGTTTTAGTTTAGTCTCATAGATACATGACACAATTATGAAAATACATTACGAAAAGGTACTTCAAAAACTTAAAAAAAGATCAAAACAAGACTTGAAGTTGTAAGGAATCGGATGCTCGTTAGCCTATGAGGGGGAGTGGGTGAATTAGGCAATCTTAAAATCTTAACCTATGGCTTCACTATTTTTGCACAAAGGTAAACTAAAACATAATATCTAGATGTGCATCTAGGGTTGTTCTAGTGTGAAACTCCCATCCCAAAACAAGGTTTGGAACCTATAGCCAATCCTAGCATGATACTACTCTAGGAAAGTAAAAGGCAAGCATACTCTTGACACGCGATTTATCCCGTGGTATCGGTAGGCACTAAGCCACCCCTAGTCCACGTTGTTGAAGCACTCACACAAGAGTATTGCTTCCCGATCACTAAGACTCTCCCAAGAGCAGCACTTGACTCGCCACAAAGGCTCGCCACTTAGGCACTCGCCAAGCTCCCTTGGTCACCTTGATGCTGCCTCCACTAAAGAGCTTCTCCACCAAGGATGGAGGTCTCCACGTCCCCCGCACAAAGTGTCCTCACCGCTCCACACCAAGCTGGAGGGTCGATGACGATTGCCGGTGAGCCACTTAGGCCCCAAGGCTTCCGGCGAACCTTGTACAACTTGATTCACTCAAGAATCACCTCACAAGGTTGGCACAACCTTGCACTCACTCAGCTCCAAGCTAAGCCTAGCACTAAGCACATACACTAAGCACATGCAAGTCTAAGGATGAGCAATTAAGCACTTGGATGGATTGGATATGATCTTCTAGGTGTCTTGAACTCCTCTGCACTTCCACACAATCCGGCTACCTCAAATGGGTGAGTGCGGGGGTATAAATAGCCCAAGGCACTCAAAGAGCCGTTGGCTAACGGTCCATCGAAAAAGGTAGCGTCGGATGAACCGATGCTATGCTTTTCCAGTGCATCGGTTCATCCGGTGCCCTCCACGTCACTTAGCCGTTGCAGCTCTGCTGACACAACTGTTTCGACGCTATACACCGACGGTGCGTCGGTTCATCCGGTGCTGAAGACCCCACGGCCAAACCGTCTCTATTAGCTTTCACGCGACCGTCGGATAGACCGACGCTATCTCTGACCTAAGGCGCCAGTTCATCCAGTGCTGAAGAGGTTGTCTTGGCGTGTCTCTATCTTGATTCAAATGAAGCGTCGGATAGACCGACGGCATCCTCCCTCAGACCGTCGGATCATCCGTGCTCTGTCTTCGCTTCTTCTTCTCTGCAACTCGTCCGACGCTACTAGAAAATGGAACGTCGGTTCATCCGACGATGCCTAGGTTTTCACCCAGTGTACCAACTCGTACGACGATTGCACCGACGCTTGCTATCTAGGTACCGTCGGTTCATCCGACGATGTCCTTTCGTTTTCTTTTCTTTCTTGTTTTTAACCCTTGAAAAATAGACTATCTTCTCAATTTGGCATGTGGTATTTTGGCATCCTTGGGACCTAGAAATGTCTATAAAGATATGCTAAAAAATATGGTTAGTCCCATTGATCATGTTGTCATGAATCACCAAAATCAAACTCGAACTAATGACAAATGGGGCCATGTTCGCTACAATCTCCACCTTTTTGGTGATTTATGACAACACAACCAAAGCAAGCATAAATTTGCGAAAATTGACAAAATTAAAACCACTTACACTTGCTTGGATGCTTACCATCATCCAAACTCCCCCTAGATCAAACTTCCCCCTTTTTGATCTTCTCTTCCTATGTTCACACATAGCTTGCCTCTTCCCACTTTGGAACCACTAGCTTGCTTTGGTCTCACATTCCCCCCTTTGGAATAAAATCTCCAAAAAGTCCAAAACAAAAGGGCTCCTAGGAAACTAGCAAGTCCGAGAAAACATAGCTCAAAGAGAAATGTTAAATATAAGGGAGAAAGCCGCATGAACCATGATCCATATGTATGATATCAATGAAGATACCACATGTGAGAATAACTAAGGTGGATCATAAGCTCATGAGACTAGCATGATACAAACTAAGCTCCCCTAAGTGTGTGCACAAAAAGATAGTGTGGAAACAAGTACACAACTACAAACTAGCAAGACAATGGAAGCTTAGAGCATATCATGCATGGAGGTAGCTTAAAGGACAAGAGATAAGACAAATGGGTTCTTGTGACAATACCACTTGTAGATATCACTTGTAGTCTTTTGATCATTGCATACCTCCAGGGGATGATCCTCTTTACCTTGTTGGCACCACATTGAGATGAGCCACTTGGAAATGATATCACTAGAGGTGACACGACTTGAAAGAAGCTTGCAAAGAAGACACTTGGGGTACCACAAGGATTAGGAATGTATGAGTACATTTCCTTTGAACTTATATAGAGACATAAGCTCGCAAGGACATGACTCAATAGCATGAAGCTCATATTGCTATATTCACTCTTTTAGAGATGATAGATCACATTGAGAGTGAAATAGCATTCTCTTAGAATGAAGTACCGCACCGGAACGCGTCACCAAGGGACTACATAAGATAAGCTTGAAACAATGTTAGTCCCATAACCAAACCATAGGATGAGCTCCCCCTAAATGTGTGCATTTAGTGTTTGAATCACCAACCAAATGTATGCACATTGTTTATGACAACAAAAGGGAAACTAACCCTATAGATTGCTCATGATGCAAAGAGATATATATGAAAACATACACCAAAAAAGAACAAGTGTAGCTTTCCTATACACTAATCAAACCATGTAGGTTGCTCATGGGTTAGCACATGACACAAGCAACCTACCATATGTAAGCATTGCAACAAATGCAACCTAAACAAGGCAATGGAGCTACAATGATACATGATATAGGCTCTAATTTCCATTTACCTCAACTGGGGAACTTGGTAAACACATGTCCAACTTGCAAGCATGGCTTCTTGGCTTGAATCCTCACATCTTCTTTGTGCCAAGCCTCCCAAGTCCCCGCCCTCATGGCCTTCAAGTGGCCTTTGGAACCCAAACTATTTGAGGCCCCTTCATGTTGATGATGACTTCCTTGGGCACCCAAATGGGTTGGTTCCAACCCCGCTCCACCTTCATCTTCCCAACATTGTGTGCAACCACCTTGCCATCAGCCTTCTTCTTGATGACGTAGGTGTTGCTCTTGGTCTTGTTCTTGCGATTGGGCTTGGTGTAGATGAGGGAGCTCTTGATGGTGGGGTTCAACTTCTTCTTTGCACCCTTGTCCATCTTCTTGACAAATTGAGGGCATTTGTCGAACTTGTGCCCTTCTCCATGACACTTATAGCAAGTCACGGTTGCACCCTTCTCAAGCTTCTTCACCATGGGATCACGGTTATCTTGAGAAGGTTGGACTTTACTCTTCATGTCTTGAGATATGTCCACTTGTTCCTCATCGTTCTTGCCTTTGCCCATCAAGCTTGCCAACCTCTCCCGGAGCCATTTCACTTCTTGCTTAAGCTCATCATTCTTCTTGCCTATGAGGGAATCACATGTTTCTACAACAACATTCTCATTGCAAGATGGTGAGCAAGATTCATTAATTAAATCAATGCAAGAAGTTGAAGCATGTACCTTGGAGATAGGAATTGCACAAGGGATAGATGATTCATCAAGCTCAAAGGAATTACTTGTTTTAGTATTATTGCTCTCAAGCTTAGATCTTATCTCATCACACTCCTTGCTAAGAAATTCTAATTTGCACAACAAATGTTCATAATTTGTAGCAAGGGTTGCACTAAGATCGTTGAGAGCATTGAGTTCTTTAATTTCATTAGCTTGTTTCTGAAGCATTCCTTTTTGCTCATGGACTAACTCAACAAGATCATCGAGAGAGGTGGTGTCGGATTCGTCATCACTTACATCACTTTCCATACCTTTGGCCATAAGGCACATGTGTAGTGATGATGAAGGACCTTGCATGAAGCGGGTGGTGAAGTTCTTTCTTGATTCATCACTTGAGCTAGGAGAACTTGATTATCCACCACTTGTCTACTCACGGACAGCGATAGTTGCTTCTTGCCTTGGTCTCCTCTCCTTGACCACCTTCTTCTTGGGCTTGGGCTCGATCTTGGTGAACTTGATGTGTTGATGATGACGTCCTTCTCTCAAGTGGACGTTGTAACCGTACATGTTGACTTTCTTCACATACTTGAAGATCTTCTTCACGTACTCGACCACCATGGATTCAACCTCTTCATCACTTGAGGAATATTCATTCTCACCATCATCACTATCATCCTCGCTTGAGCTTCCAAGAGTAGCCATCCTACTCAACACCTTCTCTTGTTGGCTTGAGAGAGCATGGCTTGTAGTTGGAGAAGATGGTTCTTGGGGCTTTTCTTGGGGCACCTTCTTGGACTTGGGCATGATTTGAAGCTCATATGCCATGATCTTGCTCAATATATGGGATGGCTTCAATTCTTCGAGCTTCTTCTCATAGATGATAGCTTTCACCAAGTCATAATCGGGCTTCCGGAGACTTTGAAGGATCTTGAGGTTGATGTTCACGTCCGCGATGTTCTTCACACCTAAAGCATTAATCTCATTGAAAAGCACATTTAGGCGTGAGTACATAGATTCAGCATTTTCATTTGCAAGTTGCTTAAAGCTATTGAATTCCTCAAGGAGACAACCATAATGTTCATTAGCAACTTCTTTTGAACCCTCATTTTGCTCCTTGATGGTTTTCCATAGCTCATGAGCATTTTCATAATTAAAAACTCTATTGAAAACGCATACATCTAGTGAGAACAAAATGATACTCTTAGCAATCACATAAAATTGCTTTTCCTTCTTAGTGCCATTTTCATGCCCTCATCGGTGACTCTCCAGACATCAAGGTCCTTTGCTTGGAGATAGGCCTCCATGAGAACCCTCCACCGAGGATAGCCCGTGCCATCGAAATGTGGAGGCAAACCTAAGGTATCCACTCCTTTCATTCCTCTATAGAGCAACGCATTAGGCGGTGAAGCCTAACCGTTCCAATGAGCCGGTTTTCACAATTTACCAATCGAATTGGTGTATCCTTGTGAAGGAAGTGAGTCCCGACTCTGATACCACTTGTAAGGAATCGGATGCCTGTTAGCCTAAGAGGGGCAGGAGGTGAATTAGGCAATCTTAAAACCTTCACCTATGACTTCACTATTTTTGCACAAAGGTAAACTAAAACATACTACCTAGATGTGCATCTAGGGTTGTTCTAATGTGAAACTCCCATCCCGTAACAAGGTTTGCAACCTATTGCCAATCCTAGCATGTTACTACTCTAGGAAAGTAAAGGCAAGCAAAGATTGCAATAGAGTAAATGCGGAAACGTGAAGGGGATGAGAGGAAGCAAATTCTTGACACACGATTTATCTCATGGTATTGGTAGGCACTAAGCCACCCCTAGTCCACGTTGTTGAAGCACTTACACAAGAGTATTGCTTCCCGGTCACCAAGTCTCTTTCAAGAGCACCACTTAATTCGCCACAAAGGCTGGCCACTTAGGCACTTGCCAAGCTCCCTTGGTCACTTTGATGCCGCCTCCACTAAGGAGCTTCTCCGGCAAGGAAGGGGCTCTCCACGTCCCCCGCACAAAGTGTCCTTGACGCTCCACACCAAGCCGGAGGGTCGATGACGATTGCTCGGTTAGCCACTTAGGCCTCAAGGCTTCCGGCGAACCTTGTACAACTCGATTCACTCAAGAATCACCTCACAAGGTTGGCACAACCTTGCACTCACTAAGCTCTAAGCTAAGCCTAGCACTAAGCACGTACACTAAGCATATGCAAGTCTAAGGATGAGCAATTAAGCACTTGGATGGATTGGATATGATCTTCTAGGTGTCTTGAAGCGCTCTCCGCACTTCCACACAATCCGGCTACCTCAAATGGGTGAGTGGAGGGGTATAAATAGCCCAAGGCACTCAAAGAGCCGTTGGCTAACGGTCACTGAAAAAGGTAGTGTCGGATGAACCGATGCTATGCTTTTCCAGGGTGTCGGTTCATCCGGTGCCCTCCACGTCACTTAGCCGTTGCAGCTCTGCTAACACAACTTTTCGACGCTATACGCCGACGCACCGTCGGTTCATCCGTGCTTGAAGACCCTGTCGGTGTTTTAGACCGGCAACCTACTACGGGGAGTACCCGAAGTAGATGAATGTGACTCGCCGAGATCGGTAACTCGAAGGAAGGGACACGTGGCACAAAATTTAGACGAGGTTCGGGCTGCGAGGTGCGTAATACCCTACGTCCGTATGTTGCGTAGCTACGGATTGATAGGGCACGATTACGGGATGGTGCAATAGTGCGCCGTGGGTTGTAGGGGATTGTATGAGGTGATCCTGGGATCGGTCCCTGCCTCGCCATATATAGTCGGGAGGCGGGGTTATAAGTCGGAGTAGGGAAGGAGTACTAGTCGAGTACGTCTAGGAGACCCCTATACGGTGCGGAACATGTACGAGCCCTAACCGAGTACTACTCTGTGTAGTCCTTGTGCTCCACGCCTTCGGGTGCCGTGTAGCGCAAGCCGGTAGTCCCGGGGGCCCACCGAGTAGTCGGTCCGGTACCCACCGATGTAGTGGGCCCGGGGAGGTCCATACGACAAGCCCCCGAGTACTTTGTAGTCGAGAAGGATAGCTTCAAGTAGTCTTGACGGCCTTAACGAGTAGTCCTCAAGTGTCCCTGAGTGCTACAAGTCAAAAGTCCTCAAGAGTAGTCGAAGCATCCCGAGGCCGGAATGTACTCCGGTCGATGTTTGAGCAATCTTGAAGTCTTCTCGAGTAGTCCCAAGCGTCCTCGAAAACGCCTTCAAAGGTCTTCAAGAAATGCCGGTCTTGTCTTGAAGCCGAAGCCGTCATGAAGATGCGATTTGCGGAACCGCAATCCACATGGAGTAGCCCCACGAGCCTCGAGCCGCGGGCTGCGGGCCGAGGGTCTATGCGAAGTCTTGGCAAGAAAATCCCGAAAAATCCGGAGAGAAAAACCGAAGGACACGTGGCACGGAGCCCCGGAGCCTTGAGTCGAGTACTTCCTCTCGAATTGAAGGGTCTTCTTGAAGAATGTGTCCCGAGATGCTCTTGATACTAGCCGCTTCCCGAGAGCGGTCGAGTAGAAGTAGCCGAGCCCCCGAGGTGAGGCGCGTCGACTAGTAGAATACGAAGAGTCACGCGCGGCCGGCCGAGTCGGTCGCGCGTGGACTTATCCGGCCGCCCGTTGCGGAGGCGATTTTGGCTTATAAATAGAAGCTAAAACCCTTAGGGTTTTTCACCCAAGTGAGCCGCGGTCATTTCCGGTTGAATCTAGAAGCGAATCCACTCCCCGGCGACTGCCTGCCGCCGTAGTAGATGCGAGCGCATCGCCACCCGAAGCCTTTAGGGTAGCCCCCGAGCGGATGCGAGTGAAAACTCCTTGCACTTGGAGAATGAAACCGTCGCCGTCGAAGACGTCCTAGGCCGGCGGGAAGAAGAGGAGCCGTGCGAGAGGCCGCCGCGGCCGCCACTGATGCGGCGCCGCCCCTGTCTCCACCGCGCGCTGATCCAAGCCGCGAGTGGAAAAAATCGAAGGTCAAGACGGAGGACCTGCTCACCCTGCTGAACAGTGGGTTCATCAGGGAGAAGGAAGTCGACATGTGGAGATCCGCCGCAGGAGATCCTTATCCGATGGAGAAGGCCGAAGACGAGATCCCGATGTTCTCGCGCTTCGTGGAGCGCGGGCTTGCGCTCCCAGCAAGCGACTTCTTCAAGGGTCTGCTCGGGTACTACGGCATCGAGTACCTCAGCCGAACCCCAACGGCGTCTTCCACACGTCGGTCTTCGTCCACTTCGCGAGGCCTTCCTCGGGATCAAGCCGCACCGGGTGCTCTTCGGAAGTTCTTCCGCGTCAGCCGCGGCCCGGTGCCTCCAACCCCGAGTAGTCGGAGGGGCCGGGATCCGGGCGAGGGAAGACGCCGCGGATCAGTACTTGGCGTACAAGCTCGTGGACTCCAACACGGATCGGAAGACAAGGTGGTTCTACATCACCAACCACCACCACGGCCCGCCGAAGCCAAGCGGACGGCAGCCCAGGCATCGCGAGTGGTGGAACACGGAGCCCACCATGCAAGAGGGGATCCGGCTCCCCGATCCGCTAGCACGCATTCGAGTGCTCAGAGAAGCTGGACTGAGGGCCGAACACGTGGCCTTCAGTTTCATGAAGCGCAGGATCCAGCCGCTGATGGCGCGGGATACGCTGGGCTTCGAGTACACCGGCGACGACGACTCGTCGCGGATGCCGGGGGGCGAGTTGGACGACAACGACATCATCGAGAGGTTGTCGCGCATCTTCAAGGACATGCCGCCGTACACGGCGTGTCCGGTCGAGGAGTACTCCGCCGCGCGCCCGCCCAACGAGGTGAGTAGCCGTACCCCCCTCGTCGAGTAGTGAGTACTTGTAGTAGATTTGCCGACGCCTTGTGTCTTTGCGCGAGGATGATGTGAGGCGGTTTGTCTCCGAGCCGCGGCCGCCGCCACCGAGCGGGATAGAGATCCCGGTGGAGGGGAAGGTGAAGGAGCGCCGCGAAGTCGGTGAGGGCGACGACACCGTCATCGTGGAGGATACCTCCGATGACGAAGAAGACGAAGAGACCCTTCGGGACCGCTTCCAACCGGCGGTCGAGGTTTAGCCGTCCGGGCTTGCCTCACGTTCCACTTGTTCAAGACCCTCCGCTAGCACCGGAGGCTAGCCTTGCCGCGCCGCCGCGGAAGCCGCGCAACCCCACCAAGAAGCGGGTGGCGAAGAAGATGAAGGTCTCAGAGACCACGCCTCCGGAGGTAAGTTTTCTTGAGCGAGTGGTCGAGTACCCGTAGTCGAGTACGTCGGCGATGAGTAGTCGTCCTTGTGTGCGGGAGGTGCCGCCAACGCAGCCCGTCGAAGAGGGCGACGAAGGCGTGTGGGACCGGTGGGGGGAACCGGGCCGGAAGCCGAAGTCCCGCCCCCCGCGTCGAAGAACTCCCGGCGCGGTCGGAGCGCCCGGCCCCCCCGCTCCGGAGGAGAGCGAGAGTACCCGCGGCCGCCGCCGTTGGAGAGATGGAAGCCGCGGGGACGCGAGGAGACGTCCGCGCGGCCGCCGCCACCGTGGAGGAGGCAGTAGCCGAAGAGGCGGAGGAAGAGACGCCCGCCGAGGGTGGACTGGTTGATATTGCCAGCATCCTCGGTGCTCCGGCCGTGACCATCGTTCGGTCGAACTTGTAAGTACCACGTCCTTACGAGTAGTACTCGCTGCAGTAGTCGATTTGTCTGACGACCCTCTGTGAATAATTCTGCAGAAAATCCACAGATCTGAGCTGGGACGGGGAAGAGCCCTCGACAGCGGAGGCGAGGAGAAGTCGCGCCGCCCGTCGAGGAGCCCGCTCCCGAGGCCCAAGCCGCGACCGAGCCCCCGGCTACCGAAGCGCCCGCGCCGGAGGCGGTCGTAGTCGAAGGTGAGTACCCTTCTTGAAGCTGTAGAACTCCAGGACGAGTAGTCGTAGGCACTGATGCGCGTGTCGTTTGTTGGCAGGCGCTGAAGGAGGTGACATCCCTGCAGGGGTGCCCATGCAGGAGTTGACACCAGAGGCCCCGGAGGCTGCGGAAGGAGCCCCCGAGCCCGTGGGGGAAGTCATCGAGAAGTCCGCCGGGGGGGAGGCGGCCACCACGTCGCCAGGGGTTGCCCTGGAGGTGGCTATCCGATCCCCTGAGATCCAAGACGCGGAGCCTATCCGCTCAGCGCCGATGACGGAGGCTACGTCGAGTAGCCGCGGCGGGATTGAACTTCGGCCGACGATCTCGTCGAGCCGGCGTGGTTGCCCGGCACACTCCGGAGGCGTTCCGGAGAGCCGAGCAATGGATGAAGGTACGTAGCCGGAGCCTCCCGAGTAGTCAATCCTTTGCGTTGAGTACTCTTCTTGACTTGAACTTGTCTTGTGCAGGACGTCGCGGAGCGATCCCGCGAGAAGTCGAATCTCGTTTGCAAGGTTACGGCAACACCGTGCTCCGAGCCGAGGCCCTGGAGGAGCAGCTCGTGAAGTCGCGGAAGCACGCGGCCGCCATGCAGTCGAAGCTCGACGCCGCCTTCGCCAAGTACCACAACGACGTGATGGAGTTGCAGGCGAAGGGTGACGAGTTGGTGCGGAAGAACAAAGGCCTCCGCAACAAGAACAAAGGTATGTCCTTGGACTTGTAGGGTACTTGTTGGAAGTTGTCAAGCCTCCGACCCGTTGCTGTGTTTCCGTGTTGCAGAACTCGAAGGCCGGTGGAGCAGCCGAAGGCCTCGGAGGTCGGCATGAAGAACCTCTTCTGCGGGAGGCTGGAAGCCCGCCGGTACTTGAGCTCGACTACAAGGAGCTCGCCTTCGAGTGCGAGAAGCATATGGAGCTGCGGATTGCCTCTGATAGAGATCTCGTCAACTGCTACAAATCTTTGCAGATGTTGAATGAAGATTGCGAGGCGCTCCGGGCCCGGTCCCGAAGGATCTTGAGGAAGCTGCCCTCCCGATCGCGAGGCTCCTGGTGCCGCACCCGGGTGGCCCCAAGATCGCTCCTCTGGCGGATCGTCTTCGAGAGGCACCAAGCGGGCCGGCCGCCTACGTCAAGCACATGGCCAAGTCGATCTCGAAGCAAATCCTGGCCTTCATGAAGTCGTACTTCCCGAAGGCTCCAGTGGAGGTGGTCGCCGGCGGGGTAGCCGCCAAGCGCTCGGATGAGCAAGACGCGAGCTGGCTGGAGCGAGATGGCTCCCATCGCGGAGCGTATAGCCGAAAAGCCGAACCTCCGGTGAGTCCCGCATAGGTAGCTAGTAGCCATAGTTGTACAGAAACACTTGTAATGAATTATTCATGTATCAATGAAATGAAATTTCCCAGCAATGAGTACTCGTAACCGCGATTTCGAGTGCGGAGCGCCCATCGTGGAGTAGATGCGAGTAGTAGTACTCGGCTTTAGTAGTCCCGTCGTAGGGAGTAGGCGGTAAACAAGTTGATGAACAATCAAGCTTTATTACCGAAGAAGGACACACGGGTGGCCGGGGCCGTAGTTACAAGGTAGTCGCCGGGACCGGAGGCCGCTTACGGCTAAGTGGCACCGGAGCGGGTAGCCGCTTGCGGTGGTGATCCGTAGGTAGCCGTGTGGGCCGGATCGCGATCCGTAGGTAGCCGCGCGGGGCTGGATCTTGGAGTGTGGTCTCTTGGTAGACCGCTGCTAGAGTCCTTGACGCTCGTCGCAGCCCAGGGTCCGTAGGTAGCCGCACGGGCTGGACCTGGAGGAGAGTAGTCCGGAGACTTGGAGCCAGGACCCGGGGGGTCGCTTGCGGCGAGGGGTGTTGATGTAGTCGTGTAGACTTGAACCCCGGAGTAGTCGTGTAGACTAGGCGTAGAATCGACAGAGTTGGTCGACGTTCCACGAGTTGTTGACGTCTTCGCCTTCAAGTGTTTGGAGGCGGTAGGAGCCCGCCCGGTCACCTTAGCCACGGTGAAGGGGCCTTCCCGTGGGGAGCCGAGCTTGTGGAGTCCTTCCGTGTTACGGATACGGCGGAGGACAAGATCTCCAACGTTGAAGGAGCGTTCCTTGACGTTGCGATCGTGGTAGCGTCGGATACCCTCCGGTACCTTGCCGATTGGACGAGGGCGGCGCGGCGAGCTTCTTCGAGGCCGTCGATATCAACTCGTCCGTCGTCTTCGAGACCCCTTCGTCATAGTGCTCCACTGCTGGTGAGTTCCATATGACGTCGGCAGGGAGGGTGGCTTCGCAGCCGTAGACCAAGAAGTAGGGGGGGTTGCCCCGTTGGCTTGGATGGTTGAGTCCGAAGCCCCCAGAGTGCGTTGGGTAGTTCCTTGATCCACTTGCCCCCTTTAGAGTTAGCAGCGTCGTGTAGCCGCTTCTTGAGGGCGTCGAGCACCATCCCATTGGCGCGCTCGACTTGTCCGTTGGCCCGTGGATGGGCGACCGAGACGTATCCGACGTCGATCCCGCTCGTTTTCGCAATATTCCCGTAACCGGTGGTTATTGAAGTTGGACCCCGGTGTCCGTGATGATGCGGTGGGGTAGCCCGTAGCCGTGTACGAGTTCATCCGGGAAGTCGAGTACTCTGTCGCCCTTGGGGCATGTGACCGGCTTGACCTCGATCCACTTGGTGAACTTGTCGATAGCCACCGGTACCCTCGTTGAATCCTCCCGGCGCGGTTGGCGGTGGCCCAATCATGTCGAGCCCCCGGCGAGGCAAAGGGCCAGGTCGGCGGTATGGTGACTAGCTTGTAGGCTGGGACGTGTTGCTGCTTGGCGAAGAACTGACATCCTTGGCACCTTCTGACGAGTTCTTCGGCATCGCCCAGGGCTGTGGGCCAGTAGAAAGCTCGCCGGAAGGCCTTGCTGACCAGCGTGCGTGAAGACGCGTGGTTGCCGCAGACGCCCTTATGGATCTCCTCCAAGATGTCCTTGCCTTCTTCACGAGGGACGCACTTCATGAGTACTCCAGAAGATGCGCCCCGCTTGTAAAGCTTGTCTCCGACGAGGACGTAGGACTTGGCGCGGCGGACGAGTTGTTCGGCCGCGTTCTTGTCGGAGGGGACCTTCTGCTCGCTGAGGTAGTCGATGAAGGGTTGCCTCCAGTCCACGTCGATCATCATGACCTCCTGCCTAGCTGGTGGATGGGCTGGGGCAGTGGTTGGTGGCGCCGGCTCCGGGATGGATGGCGCGTGAAGCTCATGGACGAAGACGCCCGCGGGTACTTGGGCGCGGGTGGATCCAAGCTTCGAGAGGACGTCCGCCGCAACGTTGTTGTCGCGGACGATGTGATGGAACTCGAGACCATAGAACTTGTTCTCGAGCTTGCGGACTTCTAGGCAGTAGGCGTCCATGTTCTCCTTGTTGCGGTCCCAGGACTTGTTGACTTGGTTGATGACCACTGCGGAGTCGCCGTAGACTAGTAGCCGCTTGATGCCCAGTGAAGCCGCGAGGCGAAGCCCGTGTAGGAGAGCTTCGTACTCGGCTTCATTGTTTGAGACCTTCCGGAAGATGCGGGCAGGACGTACTTGAGTTGTTCGCCCGTTGGAGAGATCGGGGAGTACCCCCGCGCCCGCGCCCTCAAGGTTGAGTGAGCCATCAAAGTACATCACCCAATGCTGCGGTCGCACGGTGGGAGTAGGTAGCGGGTTCTCCCGCCACTCGCCATGAAGTCGACTAGTGCTTGCGACTTGATTGCCGTGCGTGGCTTGAAGTCGATGGTGAGGGCGCCGAGCTCGACAGCCCCACTTGGAGATTCTTCGGTGGCGTCTTGGTTCCTCGGGATGTCGCCGAGCGGGTAGTCGGTGACGACGGAAACCGAGTACTCCCGGAAGTAGTGTCGTAGCTTCCGCGAGGTGATGAGTAGAGCGTACGGCAGCCTCTCGCACGGGCCGGTAGCGAGCCTTGGTCTCTCGATAGAACCTCGCCGACGAAGTAGACCGGCCGCCGGGACCGGATAGGCGTGGCCGTCTTCCCCGCCGCTCGAAAATGATGGCGATGCGACCACGTGAGTAGTCGCGGCTAGGTAGAGCGAAGGGCGCTCGCCCTTGTGAGGAGCCGTGAGGATTGGCGGCTTCGACGAGAAGTCCTTGAGCCGAGCAAGGGCTTGATCCGCCTCTCGGAGTCCACACGAACTTCTCGTGATGCTTGAGTAGTTTGAAGAAGGGGAGACCCCGTTCTCCTAGCCTCGAGATGAATCGTTCGGCGCCGCCATGCACCCCGTCGGCCTTCGGACGTCCTTGATGCTCGTGGGAGCTTTCATGTCGGTGATGGTGGAGATCTTCTCGGGGTTGGCTTCAATGCCGAGTTGGCCGATGATGAAGCCGAGTAGTTTGCCCGAAGGGACGCCGAAGACGCACTTGTTCGGGTTGAGCTTCCGGCGGTACTCGCGCAACGATGCGATGGTCTCCTCAAGGTCGTCGATGAGGGTACCGGAGTCCCGGTTTTGACAACCACGTCATCCACGTAGGCCTCGACGTTCTTGTTGAGTTGCCGCTTGAAGCTGAGCTCGGATGGCCCGTTGGTAGGTAGCGCCGGCGTTGTTCAACCCGAATGACATGGTCGTGTAGCAAGACGCGCCAAACGGGGTGATGAACGCGGTCTTCTCCGGTCTTCCTCCTTGATTGCGATCCGGTGGTATCCGGAGTAGCGATCGAGGAAGCGAGCGGAGTCGCAGCCGCCGTGGAGTCGATGACTTGATCAATCCGCGGCAACCCGAAGGGGTCCTTGGGGCAAGTGCTTGTTGAGGTCGGTGTAGTCGACGCACATCCTCCACTCGTTCGAGTTCTTCTTGCGGACGAGGACGGGGTTGGCGAGCCACTCGGGATGGAAGACTTTCTCGATGAAGCCTCGCGGCGAGTAGCTTGGCGAGCTCCTTCTTGATGGCGTCCCGTCCGTCGTCGGCAAAGCGTCGGAGGTGTTGTCGCTTAGGGGTGGCCTTTGGATCGACGTTGAGGCGGTGCTCAATCGGCTCCCCGGGCACTCCTGGCATGTCCGTCGGCTTCCACGCGAAGATGTCGCGGTTAGCCCGAAGGAAGCTGATGAGCGCGTCTTCCTATTTGGGGTCGAGGCCGGCCCCGATGGTGGTGGTCTTGCTGGGGTCGCCTGTTCCGAGGTCGACCGTCCTGACGAGTACCTCCTCAGGTGGCTGAGGCTTGTTGGCGCTGTCAGACTTCTCTGGGATGTTGAGTTCGCTCGTGGCAAGCTTCTTCGACGCGGCGTAGACCTCCATCATCGCGTTGGGTACTTGGTTTGTTGAAGCGATCACCACGGCCTCGTATCGCGGTCGTGGGAGATCTTCAAGTCCCCCTAGAGGGAGAGTACACCGGCCGGACTTGGCATCTTGAGTACCAAGTAGGTGTAGTGAGGCACCGCCATGAACTTGGCGATGGCCGGTCCGCCGAGGATGGCGTGGTAGGAAGTCTCGAAATCCGCGACCTCGAACTTGATGTACTCGGTGCGGTAGTTGTCTCGAGACGCTCCAAAGGTAATCGGCGTACCACCGAGCCCGGTGGGATAGCCGCGTTGCACGGGACGATGCCGTAGAAAGGCATGCTGCTCTTGGTGAGCATGGGGGTGACGTCGAGGTTCATTTTCTTCAAGGTTTTGGTGAAGAGGACGTTGAGCCCGCTTCCACCGTCGATGAGCACCTTGTTGAGCTTGGAACCCGCCACCGTTGGCTTCGGGACGAGAGGGAACCGTCCCGGTTCGGAGAAGCTAGTCCACTGGTCCGCGCGGGAGAAGGTGATGGGTACCTCTGACCACCTGAGAGGGGTCATAACCGCTGGCTCGATGGACATCACTTCACGACGGGTAGCCTTCGCTCCCGCTTGGGCGCGCTCCGCCGAAGAGGACGTTAACGGTCTTCTCGGGTTCTTGGGAGTCGTTGTTGTCGCCGTCCTTCTTCTTGCCCTTTTGGTCGTGAGGGTGCGGTGGCTCGGCGTGTCCTTGAGTGCGTGCCGAGCCGGTAGCACCGCTCGGTAGTGTGGTTGCCGTTCGGATGCCACGGGCACTTCTCCTTCGGCAGGTCTTTGAACCCGCCCGAGTTCTTCTTCGAGTTCCCTTTCGCAGGCGCCGGATAGCCGCGACGGTGTTGTCCGGCTTGCGCTTGCGGTTGGGACCCGAGTATTTGTTGTTGTTGTTGTTGTTGTTGTTGTTGTTGTTGTTGCGGCCGCCTTGGTTTGCATTGCCGCGCCGCCGCCGCCCCGGTTCTCGCTTGGACTTGCCGCGGATGGCATCGTACTTGGCGTTGGCCTTGTCCTCTTCATCCGCCCGAGACGTGATCATGTCCTTGAGGTGGGGAATGGACTCGGGGCGGCGACGACCGAAGTCCTCGAAGGTGAGGCGATGGTAGAGGCCGTCCCGGAAGAGGTCGATGACCTCCTTGTCGGTGACGTCGACGACGGTAGCGCGCTTGTCGAAAAAGCGGCGCATGTACTTGCGGAGGGTCTCGCCTTGTTCCTCGCTTGATCATGGCGAGGTCCATGCGAGTACCCGAACGGCCCATGGCGCCCGCGAAGTTGCTTGTGAACCGCTCCTTCAGTGGTCCCACTTGTCGATCGAGTGCTTGTCCGGCGACTCGAGCCATGTGAGTGGTGCCCGGTCCCGGACGAAGGGGAAGTAGAGGCATTTGGTGTCGCCGTTGCCGCCGCCGTTCTCGATGGAGAGAGCGTAGCATCGGAGCCACCGGATAGGATCCGCGTCGCATCGTACTTGGTGATCCCCAAAGGCTTGAACTTGTCGGGGAGGAGTAGGTTGCGAAGTCGTGGTGAGAAGGCGGGGAAGCCGTCGCCTTCGGCCAGCGGTGGTCGACTTCTTCCGCCACGCCCTCCTCGATCTTTCGGCGAGCGTCGTACCCGCCATGCGAGGCGCCGGAGGCGTGGTCGTTCGCGTGGCCTCGGCCGCCGCGACCGCCGCCGCCTCCCGGCTCTCTCCCGTTGGCCCCGTGGTTGGAGCCGCCGCCGTCGGCCGCCGCCACCGTCGGGGTCGTTGCCGCCACCACCGGCCGGAGCGCGGTGGGGGACAACCTCTCGGTTGCCTTGGTCCCGAGAAGGTCCGCCGGCGTGGGAGCGGCGACGGTTTGGGTCGACCGGTATGTCGCCTCGAGTACGGTTGGGGCCGGCGTTGGCGCCGCGACTAGTAGCTTCGTTGTTGCGCGGTTTAGCCGGGAGGAGGTTGGGCGACCTCGTTGTCGACCCGCATGAAGTAGGCTTCTTCGGCCGAGCTTGGCGATGACCTCTCCGGCGCGTATGCCCCCGAGCTCGGCGTGCGATCGTTGTGATCGACATGAGGCATTGCTCGGGAGTGGTGTGGACTCGCTCTCAACCGCCTCGAGAGCTTCCGCAAGGTTGCGGATGGGGAGGTTGTCTCTGAGCCGTCGGCGTCGTTCGCTGCGCTTCCTGTTGCGTTCGCGCCGGCATCCCCGTTGGCGACGGTCTCGCTGCGGAGTGCATCCGCGTACGGCTCGTTCGCGGAGATGTCCTCCAGGTACTTGTCTTCGGCCGTGCCTGAGGGTCCCGGGGTGTCGCCAGCAGCCATGAA
Source organism: Cenchrus americanus (assembly GCA_947561735.1). Lineage (NCBI taxonomy): Eukaryota > Viridiplantae > Streptophyta > Magnoliopsida > Poales > Poaceae > Cenchrus > Cenchrus americanus. The sequence continues at coordinate 34,986,834 of OX387242.1, read as the reverse complement.
GACTTGGCGATCGGGGGTGCCAAGGCTAGACTCGCAGGGTGCCACCTCGGTTGGTGTGTTGGAGTCGGCCCGGGCCGGTGGTGTTCCCTCCGGAACGGTAGCGAGTCGATGTAGGCGACGTAGCGTGAGTCTCCCTTTGCCGGGTCGGCGGGCTTGCGGTCCGGCCGCAGACGTATCCGCCGGTCGGTGTTGATCTTATAACCGGCCCGCAGGGCGGCCCCGACAAGGGAAGCTCGGTGGAGTCGTCTTCGGACTCGGGCTCCTCGTGTCCGACCCGAAGTCGAGCTCGTAGTCCGGGTTCGAGTAGAACTCGGAGAGAGGGTTGGAGTCCGAGACGTGGTCGGGGACGGCGTCGGAGTCCGAGTTGTACTCGGTTACGGGCTCCTTGCCGCCCGTCGTGGAGTAGGAGCCCCCGTGCGGGTCCCGCCGAGGACGCGGGGGCAACGCGCGGAGCGCCGACGTGGTGAAGGGGCCGCCCGTGATGGCCGAGCAGCCGGCTCGCATGCGATGGCCCATGGCGACGCCGTGTTCGAGTTGGAGACGGACTCGAGCTCGAAGTCGGCCGTGGTGGTTGAAGAGCGAGATTTCGCCGAACTTGCCGGGCGAGCTCGCCCGTGACGACCTCGGGAAGCGTCACGACGCCCTTGTCCTCGGGTTGGGCCGCATGGTCGGCGGCGCCGGAAGGAGCCCGCGCCGTCGGCGGTGCGGACCCGGGCGCCTAAGACGAAGGTGTCGCCGCGGTTGAAGGCGACGTTGGCTTGATGTGGACGGAAGCCGTGGAGTTCGCCATGTGATCTCGAGCGAGAGCCCCTACCCGGGCGCGCCACGGTGTCGGTGTTTTAGACCGGCAACCTACTACGGGGAGTACCCGAAGTAGATGAATGTGACTCGCCGAGATCGGTAACTCGAAGGAAGAGACACGTGGCACACAATTTAGACAGGTTCGGGCCGCGAGGTGCGTAATACCCTACGTCCTGTATGCTGCGTAGCTCTGGATTGATAGGGCACGATTACAGGATGGTGCAATAGTGCGCCGTGGGTTGTAGGGGATTGTATGAGGTGATCCTGAGATCGGTCCCTGCCTCGCCTTATATAGTCCGGGAGGCAGGGTTACAAGTCGGAGTAGGGAAGGAGTACTAGTCGAGTACGTCTAGGAGACCCCCTATACGGTGCGGAACATGTACGTAGCCCTAACCGAGTACTACTCCTGTGTAGTCCTTGTGTTCCACGCCTTCGGTGCGTGCCGTGTAGCGCAAGCCGGTAGTCCCGGGGGCCCACCGAGTAGTCGGTCCCGGTACCCACCGATGTAGTGGGCCCGGGGGAGGTCCATACGACGGACCCCCGCGGCCATACCGTCTCTCGTTAGCTTTCACGCGACCGTCGGATAGGCCGACGCTATCTCCGACCCAAGGCGTCGGTTCATCCAGTGCTGAAGAGGTTGTCTTGGCGTGTCTCTATCTTGATTCAAATGAAGCGTCGGATAGACCGACGGCATCCTCCCTCAGACCGTCGGATCATCTAGTGCTACTGTCTTCGCTTCTTCTTCTCTGCAACTCGTCCGACGCTACTAGAAAATGGACCGTCGGTTCATCCGACGGTTCCTAGGTTTTCACTCAGTCTACCAACTCGTCCGACGATTGCACCGACGCTTGCTATCGAGGTACCGTCGGTTCATCCGACGGTGTCCTTTCTTTTTCTTTTTTTTCTTGTTTTTGACCCTTGAAAAATAGACTATCTTCTCAATTTGGCATGTGGTATTTTGGCATCCTTGGGACCTAGAAATGTCTACAAAGACATTCTAAACAATATGGTTAGTCCCATTGATCATGTTTGTCATGAATCACCAAAATCAAAGTCGAACTAATGGCAAATGGGGCCATGTTCACTACAGAAGTGAGCAAAACTACAGAACTGAAATTAAATTCGGTCTTAGTTGTGTAAAGTTCTCTTTAAACATGCAGGGCTAAAGTAGTAACAAGCAGCTATATGACTGCTATTAGTTAGTGGTCTTATTAGGGCACTCCCATTGATCTATATAATACTTATTTCACATAAATTGTATGAGTAATATTAAGTTTTATTACCAAAACTTATAACATATGACATAATAGATGAGTTTACATGAAAATAACATACTAGTCTATTATACGAAGTTCCAAAATGAATGTCCAATGCTCCTCGTCCTGCCCAGCCGCATAGGGGTGTCATGGGACTCATTGGATAGGGAAGGGGTAGCTTTGGATAAGGAAGGGGTAGTTAGGTCCTTCACCTATCCGGCAAATATTTTTCCCTTTTAAAAATTTGCTCCATCCCACGGACCTTCAAACCAGGCAGATTTTGACACCTAGGGGCACTTAGTATATACCACTCAGTTTCAGTGTAGTCCACATAGTAACGATAACCTCAATAGCGATAGTTCATATAGTGATACAAGTGCTTAACATCATTTCCACATAGTAACGATAACCTCAATAGCGATAGTTCATATAGTGATACAAGTGCTTAACATCATTTAGACTACTATGTCACAATTTAAGATCCATATGTATAACAAATTTGATAAAAATAAATAACTAACTAGTATCGGTCAGGTTCGTCATTGACTCCTCGTATATCACAGTAGAAAGAACACTCGAGCCACAAATTTTAGATGAATTACTTCCTCCATATCAAAATATTTTTCACCGTTGAATTTTTATTGCAACTTTGACCATTTGTCTTATTCAAAAATTATCACAAACATGTGAAACGATATGGCAGCTTAAAATACATACAACAATAAAGCATATAGCAAAAGGAAAATTTTAATTGCGCAATTTTTTGAATAAGACGGATGGTCAAAGTTGTTGAAAAAAGTCATTGACGACAAGTATTTCGGAGGGAATAGATAGGTACATTCCAAAAAGCAACACCTTTGGTTGGTAGAGCTAATAGATTCATCATTGCTACCTCTTTCAGTTTCTACATTTTCTACACCCACATTTCTATCTCCTGTTGCAACTTCTTGAGGTTATACTATTGTCTCTGATTCTCGTGAACTTCAGATTTGTTACAAAATACTTTCATAATGTAACATATGTTAGTTTCTAATAAATATTTTTATATAAAAATAAAAGTCAATGTTGTTCTTTGGAGACCGTGCCGCTGTCTGACTTTATTTACTAAACCGGAGGGAGTACATACTCTGCGGAGACCGTGTCGCTGTCTGACTTCGCTGTCTGACTTTATTTACTAAACCGTAGGGAGTACATACTCTGCGGCTCTGCCCCCACCATCTTAATTTTGATGCCTCAAGATGCCTCACGAGATGTGCCACTATCTGTAATAGCTCGCTAGGGATGGTTACACCAACGCTTAGGTCATCTCTAGAGATCCCTTATGATTTTGGAATTTGCTTGTCTTAGTCCTAAAGTTAGAAATTAACCATGGGAACGTAGAATGCAGCATATGGACTGTTGTAGTCATAGTTTCACGATACATGTCAAAATCATTCTTTCCAGTTTTATTTGTAAAAGAACGAAAAAAAGAAGAAACAGTTAGGTGCATTTCTTGAACATTCTGGCTCATTTTCACCCATAGTACCAATGTAAAAATAGTTGCAGTTTTATGGTGCATGTCAAAATATTTGAATTCTGCTGTTATAGTTTTAGACCAAATTAGTTTTAGTGCTTGATTCCAGAGCAGATGAAACATGTCCCATACCACGCTGTCACCGATCACAAAGTCTTTTTTTAGAATCACCGATCACGAAGTCTAGTGCCCGAACGTCCGTTGCAGACCCTAGCATCGGACAACTTCGTGAGTGTCGGATGGGAAGGGAATAAGCCGTCAGCCGTCCGATTCAAAGTTCAGCAGCAAATGTTGCGAGCCATGTTGCGAGTATGTTGTGTGCAACATCCAATTATCAGCGGGCCTCCTCCCTCCTCCCCCATGTTGCGACCAAGTTGCGACTATATTGCGGCCATGTTGTGACCCGTGTTGCGTGCAACATCCAACATCAGAAGCTCTCCTCCCCTCCTCCTCAACACAAATCCCAACATCGCATGTCTGCAACATCGAAACTCAACATCCGCAACATTAAGATTTAATGTTTACAACATCCAACATATGGGGCCCTCCTCCTCGACACAACACCCAACATCACATATCTGCAATATCGAAACTCAACATCCGCAACATCGAAAATTAATGTTCGCAACACTGAAATTATTTAGATCTAATTTTGAAACATTCACATGGACCACTCGCAACATATATGAACACAGATGCAACATGTTCAGACCGATTGCAACATGAAGACAAACGATTACGCCATGAAGGCGACCAATTACAACATGCCAAGAACACTGGTGCAACATCACATGAAACACTACGAAACATGTGAAGACACATGTGCAACATCAATTGGCAGTGATTGCCGCCGAAGAAAAGGGTGCGACCATCAGAGGAGCCGGGGGGCCCGCGCACAGACCGCCGTTGCTAGATATGAGGCCCACCCCGCTGGAGAGTAGCCACCGCCCGCAGAGCAGGGAAAGGAGACGGGGGCCACCGCGACCCTGCTCCCTAGCCACAGGGAGCTCCGCCTGGCCGCACAGAGGCGTCACTGGAGCTCTGGCCGCGGGGAGCTCCGCCGCTGCCCCGGAGCTCCTCCACACGTTGGGGAGGGAGCAGTAGGTGGTGCGGTCACAGGAGGCGTGCCCGCATGGAAGCAACATCCACTCATGGTGGTGCAACCCTCCCCGACGTGCACGCAGGGCCAGTGCGCGGCTAGCCGCGAGGAGCGGCGGTGGGCTCGCCCGCCCTCCAGCGGCGGGGAGAGAGGGAGTCGAAGCAGACGCGGGGCGACGGATCTCAAGGCCGAGAAGCCACTCCAGCAACCACAGCGACCGACGACCATGGCGACCTAGGGTTGGGGTTGGGAGAGAAAACAACCAGGGAGCGTGAGACTGTTGCGCCGCCGCCATCCTTGCCTCCCTTCGATTGCGGGGAGCTCCGCCTTGTCCACCGGCGAGCTCCCGTGCGGAGACGACCACGCGCCCCTGGCCACCGGTGAGCTCCTGCTCCCGACCGCAAGGGGCTCCGCCCTGGCCGCGCCGAGGGAGACGACCATGTGCTGGCGAGCTCCACGGGGTGCCACAGTTGATGGTGTATAATCGTATTAAACTTCAAGTAGACTTGCAAGCTGACAAGTCTCCCGTCGTAGTCAAGGGACCCTTCTTCCCTCGAGTGGTGAACCCAAGGTATCGAATCCGTGGAACAATTGTGTGATGCAAGAGTTAAAGCCGAGAAACTTAGATCTTCAAGGGGTGAAACCTATGCATCTAATCTTAAAGAACATCAAAACGAATCTAATCAACTAAAGACCGGAGGTAGCAAGAGATAGAGGGGGATAGATAAGGCGATCTAGAGAGATTGAATCAAGCCTTTTGTTGAAGTTCGGAGCAAAAGAAAAAATAGCAAGTTCAATCTCATTAGAAGCCTCTTTAAACCACGGTTTCCCGTCCGACTCCGAAAACGCCCCGCCTTTTGGAGCCACCGTTCGTCACCACGCACCCCTATTCATGCGGGTTAGTCTAGGGAGAGTCCAAGGACAAGTTGAAATCTTTCGGAAGGTCGGGCATGCACCTCTAGCCACCACGGCTACAAGAACACCCTATGTAATTTATCTCCCGAATAGATCTAAGATAAGAAAAGCCGATTGAAATCAAAGATGTCGGAGAAACACTTGATCGCTAAAAATCGGATTCAACTTGATAAATCAACTTGGTACATGATACATTAATCAAGATCACCACTCGGATCCTACCTTGATCTTGCTTCTAGCTCCGGGAACTCCGACGTGGTCTTCCTTGCAAGGTTCCCACGTCGGCTAGGCAAATCCTAGTTAACTAGCTCGACCCTCTCCTCTCCGAGATGGTGTCCCTCTCTTCTCTGCTCCTTGGCGGCCTATGACGAATGAATTGATGCGTGGCTCTTGGCCTCGGGGCTATAAATAGTCCGAATGACGGCTAGGTCAAAGGGGGGTGACTGGGCCCCGGAATGGGCCGGGCCGCCCGACCTAGGCCGACCGACCCCGGGCCCATTTCAGCCCGGTCCACCGCTTCCTTTGCCCGACGTTGGTTCCCGAGTCTTCTAGATCCTTCCCCCTTCTGCATGTGGGCCCTTGTCGTCAGTTTCTCTCAGAGTTGGACGAAGCTCCTTGTCCCGCAAGATTCAACACTTTTCTGGCTAGGCCCTCGGAGTTTGTCATCTTCTCGGGTTTGGTCCCTGGGCTTCTTGGAGTCAAATTTGCTTTATTGCATGACTTGTACCGAGCTTCAAGGTCTTGTCATAAGGTGCTTAATGAACTTATCCTGGAAGTCTTTCTTTCAACGTTAAAACCCTACATAAACACTAAACTCCAAAACCGACATGCACGAATGAACTTGTTATACCAAGGGCGTTACTATCAATGGATAAGGTATAAAAGTTATGCCAACACCGGTAAACTCATGGCTAGGTTGACAGAATTTCACCATCAACAACCACACAAGGGCCCAACAGGCGAGCTTGCCTCCCGCGCCTAGCAGCACTGCTGGATGCCTGGATCTGGTGCGTCGCACCCTGGCCGTCGGGACTATCGCAAGCCACCTCGTGTGCCTCGCGTTTCCGGTCACCGGCCCACCACGAGAGAGCCGTGAGCGAGCGCCCTGCGCGGCTGGCCGCCGGCCACACGCACCTGCACCTGAGAAGAGGCACAGTGCTGGCGGGTGACATAAACCACCCATTAGCACAAAGGGTAATTTCTACTGGCTCAAAGTTGCTGACGGGTGTTGCGCTCACGAGCAAAGACCGGTTTCAGCCGCCTGGACAAATCGTATTTGGCCTAGTGCTGGAGCAGACTGATTTCTTCTCCCCAACTCCGTTGAAGATGTGTAGGATCAATGACCCATAGAAGGGGGGTTTGAATATGGGCATTCTTTTCAATTTCTAAAACAATAAGAAATCTTAGCCTATAAAAGTGTTGCCCATCTAAAAAGGTTTTTCTCTACTCAATTAAGCACACTAGCAATGAGTTTCCTTAGCAAAGATCACAATAACAAGTATGAGACACCCTAGTCAAGATATGAAGCAAGCAAGCTGCACAATAAGAACTTGAGCAAGGAAACATAAATGCGGAATGTAAGTGCTGAAAAAAGTGTAAGAAAGTAGAGAGAGGCACAAGAGACAACTAGATTTTTTTTGTGGTATCGAGAATCGACGCTCCCCCTAATCCACATTGGAGTACTCACTAAGAGTATTGCTCCCCCTCAAGTCACCAAGACTCAAGTTCTCACTAAGAGTACTCGTTCTTCATCTCTGAAATGGTGGGTCTGGAACCGTTTACACCAAGACTTTCTTGAGGCTCCCACAATCTTCAAGAGCTCACCAAGAACCCTCCAAACACCAAGACCGTCTAGGAGCCGTCAATCTCCAAGAGTATTAAGCCCACACACCTTCACTTCACCTGAGCACTCAGCTAAGCCATGATATGCACCTTGAAACCCTTGATCACTAAGAAAGAGTTCCCCAAACAAGATGAAGATGAATCCCAAATGAGCAAAAGACTAACTCCTTCTCTCCTTGGGTACTGTAGATCTTAATAGTGGCAAAGGCTGCTCAAGAGACGCAAGGGGGCCATATATATAGGCCTAGCAAGGAAGGCTAGCCGTTGGAAAAGTCTCTTGAAAAGTTGCACCATCGGATTAACCGATGGTTCCCCCTGACCAAGCGTCGGATCAACCGGTGTCTCACAATCAGCAGTATAGCCGTTGGAGCCAACTGTCCAAGTCAATGCACCGACGCTATCTTCCGACACCGTCGGTTTATCCGGTGTTGAAGGCCATCCACTTGGCGCGTCTCTGTCCAACTTAAACACAAGCGTCGGATGAACTGCTGGGTATACACTGAACCATCAGTTCATCCGGTGCTGAAGCAAAATCCTTGGCGTGTCTCTAGATGATTTGAATGAGGGCATCAGATGAACCGCTACTCTGACCGTCGGTTCATCCGGTGCTGAAGCAGTTGAAGCCTGATCCTTACTGTTGCAAAACCCTAAGACATCAGATGAACCGATGTTGTACCGTCGCTTCATCCAACAGTCACTTTTGAAAATTCGAGCCGCTGAATTCATCCGACGAATCTAGAAATCAGGGCATCAGATCATCTGGCGCTCTGATTTACATTTCATCTCATCCAATTCAATTGCCTTTGAGTTTTCTGTCTATTCTTTTGCTTCCAATGTGTTTCCATGAGTATATTGAGTTGTTTAGCATCCAACAAGGAACTTGAGTGTGCATATAATTCATGGCATTTGGTGCATGGTCAAGCTACTAGTGTATAGACCCCTCTTAATAGTACGGTCAAACACTACAAACTAGCAATCCAAGTGTCCTTCATCTCCTCGTGACACTTGGAACTAACAAAATCCTTTGTCTTGTAGTATTTGTCCATTGATCATCCATAATTTCAAATTGAGGGGTCTTATTACTTTGTTTACTTATGAAAATAACCTAAGATATAATCCGCTACAAAACAAAGGTTAGTCACAAGTATATGATTATTATTTATCACCGAAACACACCCTTACCAAAGGTGCGAAAGAGCCTAGATGGTTACAAGATGTTTTTTAATCTCATCAATGATTAATCTTGCACTATTAGTAATATTATTGGTGCGATCAAAGTAAACATATTTACATCCACCCATCTTGGCTTTTATCCTATATTTTCTCTAATCTGCACCTTGCCAAGATTGATCAAAGTAAAAAGTAACCAGTACAATGATGTAGACAAAGTGACACGAGATTACACACATATAAGTAGTTCTGTTCTCGCACAGTATATATAGAGCAAAAACAACAATATCTTTAACGATCCAGAAGTTAAAACATTTAAGATAATGAATAGTTGGCTTCTTTAAAAGGTTTTTTACGGTACACAATACGACCTAATGGTCGTACGATCGTATTATCAGTTTCCTCCAAGGGTAAAATGGTAATTTGATAGATATATATTATTTGGAAAAAAAATTTCCCGCTGCCCCTTATACTATCTAAAACATTTCATATATTTCATTTCCTATATTACAACAATACCATTTTACATTTTTGATAATACCCATATACTGCTCATACGACCTTTGAATACTAACGTACGACGGCTAAAAAAACTAGTTGTATAGAATTAATCTCAACCGTCGGATCCTTACATATTGGTCTTTTTCTATTACATACAAGTCTTTTTTCAACCGGTCGTACATGTCGTATTGTGTACCGTAAAAAAACCTCTTCTTTAAAGAGCATCTTAGTTTCTGTTCACCTGTAGTGTTTGGATATGTCGGTCACTTCTAAATTCATCACCGGCTGACCGGCAGACTGTTGGCAAATCCTAGTAGTGAAGGAACCCAAACCCAACTAATATAATCCGGCCTGATAAATGCATATATGTTGTCCTGTTAACAAGCGGTGCCTTAATTTCACTTTCACAACCCTACAAATATCGCTATATATTTCCTGCACCCATACTTATCACTCGGATGTACATATAGACACAGCTCGAGAGATGCGTTCTCTCATGCGTGTCACCTGTTACATCGGAATGTCGTCTTAAACTCAATATGACAATAGCCATCTCCTATATCGCTCCACTAGTCCACAACTCAATAGACCGTTACAGAACACAGGCATAGGCGTCTGGAACTTGCCAATGCAAAAGACACGCATATCGTGGAAGGAAGATGCAGAAAATTTCACGGGGAGGAGCGTCCTTGCATAGTCTAAAATATGGTAACCGTGCAACCATGGCTGTACAATCTCTGATCAATGATCTTCAGCAATCCTCTAACCCTGATCAATGGGTGTTCATCTGGGGTAATGGCTCATATATATTCAGCTTCCAAAGCATACAAGATCCTTATTGGTCACTGCCAAGTGCATCCAGCTTTTCTCTGGATTTAGAGATACCGATGTCAAATGAAGCACAAAGTGTTCTTCTAGTTATTGCTTATAGACAGACTTAGCACAAGAGATATTCTCCAACGCAAGAATATGCATTTGGACTCCTACACTTCTGACATGTGCATCCTTCAGAGACTTGAAACCAGCTCTCATCTCTTTCTTAGATGTAATTTTGCTAAAGCCTGCTAGGCTGGTGTCACAGTGCTTACAATGAGACCTGTCATGCAAACTGCATCGGGCACTACCGGATTCGAGGTCTTCGCCGAGAGTGGGATTCCTCTCGGCGAAGGACCCTTTCCTCTCACCGAAGCCTTCACCGAGAGTTTGCTCTCGGTGAAGGCCTCTCGGCGGACACTGTACCGGCGAAGGACCCTTCGCCGAGAGCGTGGGTGGACCCTCTCGGCGGATATGCGCCGAGAGGCACTTTTAGCTCTCGGCGAAGGCTATTTCCTAAAACAAAAAAAAAATGATAATACCCGGGCAGTGCGGGCCCACTGCCCAGGCACCGCCGCCTCTGTTGGCTGGCCGCCAGCGCCGCCGCACGCCACCTCCACCACCGCGCCGCCCGCCACCTCCACCACCGCGCCGCCCGCCACCTCCACCACCACGCCGCCGCAACCGGCACCACCGCGCGGCCCGCCACCTCCACCACCGCGCCAACCGCCACCGCACCACCGCGACGTCCGCCACCGCACCACCACGCCGCCCGCCACCTTCATTACCGCCGCCGCACAACAAAAAAAACGAGAGAGAGTTGGGGGGAGGTCATGCCGTGGTGGAGCTCGGATCCGCCGTCGTCCGGCCTCCAACTCCACCCCCGCCGCATCTTCACGGACTCCCGGACGCCGGAGGAAGGAGGGAGCCACCCGGTGGAGACGAAGCGCGCGCCGTCGGGCGAGGAGGACGGAGCCGGATCCGCCGCCACCTCAACTCGCCCCGCCGCCGCTCCTCGCCACGAGGTGAGGGGCGAGCGAGGCGGGAGGTGGGGACGACACGGCGAGCCGGTGGAGATTTCGGGAGGAGGGGGAGGGAGAGGAAGGGACGAGCGGAGGGGGGGGAGGTGCGGCGTGCCGGCGGCGATTTGGGGAGGAAGGGGAGGGAGAGGAAGGGGGCGGCGGCGGTTGCGGTGGGAGGCGGAGGGGAGGAGGGGTATGGTTAGGGTGGGGGCGTGTTTATATACGAGAGGGGATTTTAGGCCGGCGGTGTGGGTGGGCCGGCGGATAGGCGGGCCGCAGTGCTAGGTGGGCCGGTACGGTGGGTTTCGCCGAGAGCCCAACATCCCGGCTCTCGGCGAAGATTTAATCCAAATGCATTTAATTAGTTTAAAATAGCAAATAAATTCAAATATTTACCAAATTTCAGTTTGGAGCAACATATATTGTATATTACCCTATAGAAAAGGTTTTGTAGTTAAATTCAAATTTTATTTTCTCTGAGACTTCAAACTTAATGACAACAGTTCAAATTCTCTGAAACTTCTCGTGAGATGTTCCGGTTTCTAAACAGCGTACGTGTCAAAGTGCTCAAAATGTTCCCAACTATTTACCACAACATCGACATATGATATAACGCGCGCTCGACAAAATTCGAGATTTTCAAACTTCATTTGAATTTTATATAATTTTAAAACCTTTCTACGACACGATCTTCATCATGATCAGAGAACAAAATGTTTGAAATTTAGTTTCGTTTCGTGTACATGATCTTAGAGATGTCTCATGAACATGAATATCATTTTTCCAACAACTTTAATCTATGATTTCATGCACTTGCAGTTCATATCGGATGTCTTCAAAAAAATTACCTAGAATGAAATAGAATTTTTAAATATAGCAAACAGAGATAGAATTACGCCAAATTTGAACATATCCTTTGTATAAGTGCATGGTGAGGATAGAAAAATTTGGGAAGTGAAAAAGTGATTTTTAAAAAAATTTCTTCGCCGAGAGTCGAGAAAATGCTCTCGGCGAAGAATTTTTTTGGCTCTCGGCGAAGAATTCTTCGCCGAGAGTTATTTTTTGACTCTCGGCGAAGAATTCTTCACCGAGGCTCGGCGAAGAATTCTCCGCCGAGAGTTATTTTTTGGCTCTCGGTGAAGAATTCTTCGCCGAGAGTTTTTTTCTTCACCGAGAATTGTTTTTTACTCTCAGCGAAGAGCTCTTCGCCAAGAGCTCGAAGGGTGGCTCTCGCCAAAGAAAATTATTCACGGCGAAGGCCCGGTTTCCGGTAGTGAGGAGGCATCTAGGGGTCCCTTTCATCATGGAGATCATCATCCTCATGGCCTGGAGCATATATATGGAAGACAAGGAATGTATGGATTTTCAACAACATTGATCCGTCCGTTGATTATTGCCGACGGCGTTTCATTTCGGAATTTAAGCTCCTCCTGTCAAGCAAAGCTCGCTCCTTCCAATGGAAAATTGGCTGAACTACCTGTAGATTGCATCACCCTTCTTTTTTGTTTTCGCCTGTCTTGTCTTTTTTCCATTATTGTTCTCTTTTTGAGTTGTACTCATCTTTTTTTGCTTTAATATAATTTAATCAGTAGGAGCCTCGGCCCCTCCCGTTCGCTTAAAAACAATATCTCACACTATTTGGGCGATCAGCTTCATTCTGACATGGAACTGGACTAGAGTCAAGATTAATGTACAAATGAGGCGGACAAAGAGGCAATTCTGCTCCAGACGTATTGCCTCCTTTTGATCTGGGAGTCGATGTAGGAGAACCGGCGCTCATTCCCCTACTTTTGTTCTCGGCTGTCGTTTTGTGCCTGTAAGACTGTCTCCAGCAACAAACCGCTCCCCCATCTGCAAAACGGAGCTTTGGGAGAAGGAGAGAGAATACAACACACAACAGGAAACGCGTGCTTCGCCAACAGCGCTAAGCTGTTGGCGAAGGCTTTCCCTGTTAGATAGGATAGACACCAATGTAACTTGTTGATGTATTTTGGTTGTGAGCCGGCCTAGCTGTTGAGATTAGATAGGATCTGTTGTAACCAACACTAGGGCCGGCCACGCCATCTCCTGTAAGCTCCACGCGAGGGGATCTTCCTCGATATATTAACGCGTAGCAGCCGGCAAGGATGAGGTACGTCGTTCCCATCTACATACTTCCGCACCTCTGATATCTTTCATGGTATTCAGAGCCACAAAGTAGATCGCTTCCATGGGTTCCTCCACTGCCGCCATGATCAACACCGCGATCCTCAATCCACTGATGGGGATCGCCATCACGGAGAAGTTCGGGAAGTCCAACCATGCAATGTGGAAGGCGCAGATCCTCACCGCCGTCCGTGGGTCGCGCATGGTGGGGCATCTCACTGGAGCCTCGCCGCCCCCTGATGAGGAGATTCCTGGCAAAGATACCTCCGGGAAGGACGTCCTTGTTCCCAACCCGGCATTTGAAGAATGGTACTTCAAGGATCAACAAGTGTTGAGCTTTGTCCTTGGATCCCTAGGGCGTGAAGTGCTTGCACAAGTTGCCGCCAAGGACACTGCTGCAGATCTGTGGGCTGCGATAGAAGGCATGTATGCCTCGCAGAACCGGGCGCGAGTCGTGAATACACGGCTTGCACTCGCTACCGCACCGAAGGGGGCGCAAACCATCACTGAGTACGTCGGCAAGATGCGTACTCTTGGTGACGAGATGGCTACTTCCGGGAAGCCAATTGAAGACGATGAACTCCTGACATACATCCTCACTGGCCTCGACATGGAGTTCAACCCCGTCGTCACCTCCCTTTTGTCGAGAAAGGATTCGGTCACTGTAAGTGAAGCATATTCTCAACTTCTTGCCTTTGAAACCCGTATGGAGATTATGGGCAGTGGTCGCAATGGATCTTCGGCCAACTCGGCGAACAGAGGAGGTCGCAGCGGCTTTGGGCGTGGCCGTGGCAATTCCACCCGTGGTCACGGCCAAGATGGAGGTCGGGGGCACAACTTCAACAACTTCAACCATCGCCACCAGAACAATGGAGGAGGTGGCGCGAGCCGTGGCAACTAGGGCCGCGGCAATGGAGGCAATGCCAAGCCGGTGTGTCAGGTCTGCCTTAAGTCTGGCCACACTACTGACAGATGTTGGCACAGGTTTGAGGAGGACTATGTCCCTGAGGAAAGGCACGCTGGTGCAGCTGTGAATTCTTACACAGTTGACAATAATTGGTACACCGACACTGGTCCTACCGATCACATTACAGGAGAGCTTGAGAAGCTGGCTGTTCGAGAGAAGTACAACGGCCCTGACCAGATCCACATTGCTAATGGTGCAGGTATGAATATTAGACATATTGGTCAATCTACTATTCATACCCCTGATAAAATTCTTGACCTTCGGAATATCTTACATGTCCCATCCACTAAAAAGAACCTCGTTTCAGTACATCGTCTTGCATCTGAAAATAATGTGTATCTTGAATTTCATCCTGAATTCTTTCTTATTAAGGATCGGGACACGAGGAGCACTCTTCTTAGGGGACCATGTCGACGAGGGATGTATCCTCTTCCCTCTACACCAGCATCATCACCCAAGCAAGCGTGTGGAGTCAATAAAGTGCCATTTGATAGATGGCATCGTGGTTTAGGACATCCTTCGTCTCGTATTGCTGAAAAAATCATTAGAAATCATAAACTTCCGTGTGTTTTTGATTCAAATAACGATGATGTGTGTTATGTGTGCCAAAGACCTAAGAGTCATCAACTTCCATATCTTGTGTCTACCAGTGTTTCCTCTCAACCTCTTGAGCTTATTTTTTCTGATGTTTGGGGTGCTGCTCCTGAGTCGGCTGGTAGATTTAAATACTATGTGAGCTTCATAGATGATTTCAGCAAGTTCACATGGATATATATTTTGAGGTATAAATCTGAAGTATTTGAAAAATTCCGAGATTTTCAAAACCTAGTTGAGAGAACCTTTGATCGAAAATCATAGACGGATTGGGGAGGAGAGTATGAGAAACTGAATTCCTTCTTTACAAAAATTGGGATATCTCATCATGTTTCTTGTCCTCATGCACACCAGCAGAATGGATCTGCTGAAAGAAAACACAGGCACATTGTTGAAGTAGGTCTATCCTTACTTGTTCATGCACACATGCCTCTTAAATTTTGGGATGAGGCGTTCCTGGCTGCTACCTTTCTCATAAACCGAATGCCTAGCAAGGTAATTGATTTCGAGACACCGCTTGAGCGCCTGTATCATACCAAACCAGACTATACCTTCCTAAGATTTTTTGGTTGTGCATGTTGGTCAAATTTACGCCCCTACAACAAGCATAAACTTGCTTTCCGATCTAAGGAGTGTGTTTTTCTTGGCTACAGTAATCTGCACAAAGGTTTTAAATGTCTCGATATCCCAACTGGTCGAATATACATCTCTCGTGATGTCACATTCGATGAGAATGTTTTTCCTTTCTCCAAACTACACGAGAATGTTGGTGCACGCCTTAGATCTAAAATACTTCTTCTACCTCCATCTTTGCGCAATCCATCATCACGGGATGAAACAGTAGCTGAACCTATGTCTAATAGTGACAACACTAACATTTTTTGTGAAGAAACAGGATAATTAGCAGCTGGAACATCAAATATCAGCGCTGGTACACATCCCGGAGAAGATCTTCATCAAATTCTGTGCCAAACTTTGCGCCGCCAGCGACCGAATCCTCCTCGGGAACAGCTGGGTCTGCACCTACGGCTGATTCTCATGCACCCGCCGGACTGGGATCTGCTGCTCCCCTGGGATCTTCTACACCATCAGCCCCTGCATCATCGACAGCACCAACGATTGAACGACCCCGCACTCGGCTTCAAGATGGTATTCGCAAGGCAAAGGTATACACCGATGGAACCATTCGTTACGGCCTTTCTGTATCTGCTGAGCCGCGCAATGTTGAAGAAGCCTTAACCAGTAAGCATTGGAAAGCAGCCATGGACATAGAGTATGATGCACTAATGAAAAACAAAACATGGCATTTGGTTCCTCCTAGGAAAGGTACCAATGTTATAGACCGCAAGTGGGTTTTTAAAGTTAAGTACAAAGTAGATGGTTCTCTGGATAAATATAAAGGTCGTTTGGTTGCTAAAGGTTTCAAACAAAGGTATGGGATAGATTATGAGGATACCTTTAGCCTTGTCATCAAAATGTCTACACTTAGAATTATTTTGTCAATTGGTGTTTCAAAGGGGTGGAGTATGAGGCAACTTGATGTTCAAAATGCTTTTCTCCATGGTGTCTTAGAAGAGGAGGTATATATGAGGCAACCACCCGGCTATGTAGACAAAACAAGACCAAACTTTGTGTGCAAGCTTGACAAGGCACTATATGGGCTAAAACAGGCTCCACGAGCGTGGTATGCTAGACTTAGCACAAAGCTAATTGCCCTTGGTTTTCATGCGTCCAAGGCAGACACCTCTTTGTTTTATTTCAATAGAGGAGGGGTCACAGTATTTGTACTTGTCTATGTTGATGATATTATTGTTGTCAGCTCAAGCCCGGAAGCCACTGCAGGATTGTTGCATAACTTGAAAAAAGAATTTGCGCTCAAGGATCTAGGAGAGCTTCATTATTTTCTTGGTATGGAGGTAACCAAGGTACGTGATGGAATAATATTGTCTCAAGATAAGTATGCTTCAGATTTACTCAAGAAAGTTAATATGTCAAGTTGTAAACCTGTCTGCACTCCTATTTCGACCAGTGAAAAATTGTCAGCTCATGTGGGAAATCCCTTGGGGCCAAATGATGCTACTACTTATAGAAGTGTTGTAGGTGCCCTGCAAAATCTAACACTCACAAGACCTGATATATCGTTTGCAGTTAACAAAGTTTGCCAGTTCCTTCATGCTCCGACCGAGGTACACTAGTCAGCGGTTAAGAGGATACTAAGATATGTGAGGTCGAATACAAGAATTGGGTTAAAGATAAGTCGGTGTAGGTCTTTTCTAGTGAGTGGTTTTTCAGATGCTGATTGGGCAGGATCTCTTGACGACAGACGGTCTATAGGAGGGTTTGCAATTTTCCTTGGGTTGAACCTAATCTCATGGAGTGCACGAAAGCAAGCCACGGTGTCTAGGTCCAGCACAAAGGCTGAATATAAGGCTGTAGCTAATGCAACTGCAGAGACAATGTGGGTTCAGATTTTGTTGAAAGAAATTGGCATACAAGCGCCTATGGTAGGTAAGTTGTGGTATGACAACTTAGGAGCAAAATACTTATCTTCTAATCTAGTGTTTCATGCAAGAACCAAACACATAGAAGTTGATTATCATTTTGTCAGAGAACGAGTTATGAGGAATTTGTTGCAAATAGATTTTGTTCCCACAGGAGATCAAGTAGCAGATGGTTTCACCAAACCCATCGCTGTTTGGCAGTTGGAGAATTTTAAACACAATCTCAACCTTAGACAAGTGTGATTGAGGAGGTTTGTTAGATAGGATAGACACCAATGTAACTTGTTGATGTATTTTGGTTGTGAGCCGACCTAGCTGTTGAGATTAGATAGGATCTGTTGTAACCAACACTAGGGTCGGCCACGCCATCTCCTGTAAGATCCACGCGAGGGGATCTTCCTCGATATATTAACGCGTAGCCGCCGGCCAGGATGAGGTATGGCGTTCCCATCTACATACTTCCGCACCTCTGATATCTTTCATTCCCAACAGGGTTTCCGAGTTCCTGTTGGGAAAGAACCGTTGGCGTTTTAAGTGATGGGAAAGAGCTCTTCGCCAACAGGAATGCGGGCCCTGTTGGGAAAGATTCGCCAACAGCCATGTGTACCGTTGGCGAAGGGGGGACGCCGTCGGCTCGGTGCCGTTACCTTCGCCAACAGGGAAGCGACGACTGTTGGCAAAGACCGGTTGGCAAAGGGAACGACAGCCTTGCCAACATCTTGGTTTGCCAACAGCATCGGTCCAGGCTGTTGGCAAATCCGCTGGACAAGGCTGTTGGCAAAGAAGCCCAGCTTTGCCAACATTTTGCTTTGCCAACAGCATGGGCCGAAGCGTTGGCAAAGCGGCACGCGCGCTTCGGGGGAAAGCCCGGCTTTGCCAACGGCTGGGCCAAAGTTGTTGGCAAGCCGGGCTTTCCCCCTTTTCTTTTCTGTTTTCTAGCATTTAATTCACACATCAAATCCACACATCGAAGCATATGAACG
Source organism: Cenchrus americanus (assembly GCA_947561735.1). Classification (NCBI taxonomy): domain Eukaryota; kingdom Viridiplantae; phylum Streptophyta; class Magnoliopsida; order Poales; family Poaceae; genus Cenchrus; species Cenchrus americanus. The sequence continues at coordinate 34,968,712 of OX387242.1, read as the reverse complement.
AGAATACCACATATATATATATCAACAATATAGCATATGAACCACATTTCGGCATCGGTTTCGATCTCAACATGAATCCACACATCAAATCCATCGATACATGTCCATAATACACATAAAGTCACGAAACGAGTGCATACATGTCCAACATACACCAGGATGTCCAACATAGATGTCCAAAATGTCCGACAGGTCCAACATACATGTCCAAAATGTCTGACAAGTCCAACATACATGTCCAGGGATCTAACATGCATCGCTACTAGTCCATAAGAGGTAGTCACAGGTACCTAGCTCGTGGCGCCGTCCCCAGGGGTCCCGGTGCCGTCCCCAGAGGTCCCAGCGCCCCCACCTTGCTTCAACGCACACCACCCCGACCGAGGTTGTGGGCCGTGGCCGCGCCCGAGTCCACCCCGATTTCTCGCGGCGGGTCGTAGTGCCGCAGGGGCGGGCGAGGCCCCCGCTACGTCCGCGCCCCCGACCGGGACGAGTAGGTCTACGACGGTGGAGCCCACGTGTACGGCCGCGTGGGGTAGGTCGGGTCTTTGTGGAGAAAGACCCGGTGGAGGGCTAGCACACGGAGTCGGTTCGAACCCGCCGAGCCGAGCCTGCACAAAGGACAAGTGATGTAATTAGTACTGCAGGATGGCCGCACAAGCTAAAGCAAAAGACAATATACTCACCGGAGCGTGGACGGGGAGGAGACACCGGGAGTGGTGGTGCGGCAAAGAGCGAGGGAGGAAGCTCCTGCTCGTCCGGGAACTTGGACTTGACGAAGCCGGCCAAGTCCGCTATCTGACGCTGGTAGTTCCCCGCCATTGCTGCTAAGCTCTGCTGGTGGGCCGCGTCCTGGGCCGCCAGTTGGGCTAGCATCATCTCCTGGAACCTGGCCGGCAATATTACACTCGCATGGTATGTGAAGCCAAGGTGTGTGAAACGAGTGCACAACGAATGAAACCGCACTTACCTCCATCTGCTGGTACGTGGTCTGCATTGAATCATTCCTCAGTCATAGCAGATTCAAAGCATTGAATCATTCCTCAGTCATAGCAGATTCAAAGCATTTACATAGCAGATTCAGTCATAGGTCATAGCAGATTCAGTCATGGTCTCATAGCGAGCGCATTCAATAATCACCATCGGCAACCAAAACAGAGCGGGGGGAGGCCGGGAGCGGAGGGGATGACTCACCTTGCTTGGAAGCGGCCGAGCGAGAGAGGGGGGGGGGGGTCGGCGGGGAGGACGACGAGAAGGGGGCCGCACGGGGAGGAGGAGGAGCACCACCGGTGCGGCGGCGTGGTGGCGGGGTGGACACACGCGGCGGGCGGGGGCGGGGTCGGCGGGCGGAGCGGATCCCGCCGGCGGCGGGAGCCGGGATCGGCGGTGGCGGCGTGCGAGGTGGGCGGGGCCGGCGGTGGCGCGCGCGCGGGGTGGGCGGGGGGGGGGGGCGGCGTCGTGTGCGGTGTGGAGGGAGGGGGCTGGTGGTTTTAGGGTTAATGTTATTTGCCAACAACCTATAGGCGCGGCTGTTGGCAAAGCCTTTTTTGATTTTTTGGCGAAGACACCTTTGCCAACAACATTGCAAAGCTGTTGGGAAAGAATTTTTGCATTTTTGTTTTTTTTCCTTTCAACTTTTTTGTGGATCCTTCCTACTATAACTACATCTCAACTTCAAAACTTGGGGATGTTTTGAGTTATTTAGCTATATTTCATTAATTATTTATGTTCACTTGAATTTTCCGGCATAATCCAAGTTTGAACTGCGGGTGCATGAAATAATGAAACTTAGGCGTTCGAAAAATGATGTTCATGATGGTGAGTGTGTTTTGAGGCAGTGTCCCAAAGCTCACCCGAAATTTCGAAGTCCTTGTCCACGTAACCCGACGGTCCAGGCGTGGTGCAACTGTTTTTTAATTATATAAAATCCAAACGAAGTCGAAAAATCACGAAACTTGTCGGCGTGTCTTGTTATCGCATGTGGAGGCTACGATAAACATTTGAGAAAGTTTGGAGCAAGTTACCACGTCGGATGCTCAAAACCTAGACATCTCCACATGTGCTCATCACAAGTGATCACATGGTGGAGATGTCCAGGTTTGAGCATTTGACGCGGCAACTTGCTCCAAACTTTCTCAAATTTTTATCGTAGCCTCCACATGCGATAACAAGACACGCCGACAAGTTTCGTGATTTTTCGACTTCGTTTGGATTTTATATAATTAAAAAATAGTTGTACCACGCCTGGACCGTCGTGTTACGTGGACAAGGACTTCGAAATTTCGGGTGAGCTTTGGGACACAGCCTCAAAACACACTCCCCGTCATGAATATCATTTTTCGAACGCCTAAGTTTCATTAATTCGTTCGCGCACCTGCAGTTCAAATTTGGATTATGCCGGAAAATTCAAGTGAACGAAAATAATTAACGAAATATAGTTAAATGTTGCAAAAAGGGCCCACATTTAACCATGTGCTTGTAAACAATGTAGCAAGGCTACCAACAAAGTTTGAATTCAAAATTCGAAAAAAAAATGAAAATTCTTTGCCAACAGCATGTGCATGTTGTTGGCAAAGAGCAATCTTCGCCAACAGCGCTATAAGGCTGTTGGGAAAGAAGACTCTTCGCCAACAGCATGGTACCCCTGTTGGCGAAGGGTTGTTCCCTTTGCCAACAGCTAACGACAAAGTTGTTGGCGAAGCGGATGGCGTCGGCACCATTTGGCCGCGCCGGGGCTTCGCCAACAGCTTTTCTTTCCCAACAGGAACGCTGTTGGGAAAGAACCCCTTCGCCAACAGCCTAACTTTGCCATCAGTCCTTGGATTTTGGGCTGTTGGCAAAGATTTCTTTCCCGACAGCAGAGTTTTCCTATTGGGAAAGAGTTTCTTCGCCAACAGCTCAGGTCTTGGCTGTTGAGAAAGCTCTGTGCTGTTGGCGAAGCCACAGTTTCATGTAGTGACAGTAGCTCGAAGTCCAGCATCATGTCGTTCCCCTTGTGCATCCAGCGTCGGCAGTTGCCTCCCGCGCTCTTTGGATTCCACCGCACCAGCGGGGATGGAGGAGGCAGCTGGCGAGCTCGCCGAGGTGGGGAGGAGGAGGTCACGGGGTCGAGCTCACCGAGGTGGGGAGGAGGCCGCGGGGTCGAGCTCGAGCGTCGCCGCTTCCCGGAGCAGACCCGGCGGGAGAAGGCCGCAGGGTATTGTCCAATTAATTCATATTAATTCCAATTTTTGTTATGAAAAAAAGAAGAAGAAGAAAGTTGAAAAAAACATTCACCTAGTGTCATTGGCCCGATACTCGACATCTACCAGGTATTCGTAGAGTGTCTTGCGCCCGACGCTGCATATACTAGCATATACTCTTCCATTGGTCAAAAAACTTTCCCCCGGATCCATCCGATAAGGCAGCAGGCTCGGCTAGCTCCTCCCTCCCTCATCTCCCTCCTCCCTTTCTCCTCCCTCCCTCCCCCGGGCTACGGACTCGGTGTCGGCCGCGGCCACCGGGGCACCCGCGAGCGGGCGGCGTGGCCACCGCGCCGGCGCGGTATCCCCTCTCGCGGCCGGGACTCCGGCGATGGGGGCGGCGGCCTCGAATCGTGAACGCGGGATGACGAAACGCGGTCTCGACTCGCGGGCACGACCTCAACTCGTCGGCACGGGACGGCGGCGGCGTGACCTCGACTCATTGGCGTGGGACGGCGGCAACGCGACCTTGACTTGTTGGCGCGGGACGGCGGCGACGCGGCCTCGACTCGCGGGCACGACCTCGGCGGGCCGGCGCGGGAGGACGCGACCTCGACTCGCCGGTGCGGGATGGTGACGACGTGGCCTCCACTCATTGATGCCGGACGGCGGTGGGTCTGGTTGGGCGCTGCGGCCCTGCTCCTCCTCCTCCTTGCGGTGGGGCGCCGAAGGCAAACGTGCATGACAACACGGCTTGGAGGCATCCGGCGGAGGAACCAACGTTGGCTACACCATTGGTTTTTTATGTTTCAAAAAATCTTTGCTGAGTGTTGGCCATAGACACTCGGTGCTACCGTATGTGAACATGCATTCACCGAGTGTCTGGGTCGGTACTCGGTAAATAGTTGTTGAGTTCTCGACGTTCGGCACTCGGCAAAGATTCCTTGGCCGAGTGGACGACACCGAGTGTTCGCCGAGTACCTAGGAGACTCGACGTCTTCATGGTTTCCCGTAGTGATTGGAGTTCAACTTAGAAGACACGCACAAACATATGTTAATATTTTTTTTCTTGGTGAACAATCTTATTGACAGCAGTCCTAGATGACACGCACAAACATCCGTGAATATCTTTTTTCCTCTGTGAACAATCTCATATTCTTATTGACAACAGTTCTTTCGTTCCTTGTAAGGCAAATTTGGGTAGTTCTCGGTACATTTTTTTAGAATTACTCAGTACAACGCAAATACTCACAACACGCATGCACACTGACCCATATGAATACACGTACGCAAACCCTAACCCTATGAGCACCTCTGAAGAAGATCAGGAGATTCCACAACACGCACGCACACTCACCCCTATGAATACACGTACGCAAACCTGAAAGGACCTTGATGTCACCTAGAGGGGGGGTGAATAGGCATGACGACCAAATTAAACTCTTTCTCCCCAAACACTTGAGCTGGCAGTGCTCCACTAGTCAGACCGGTGATGATGACCGGTCGACCGGTCGTGTAATCGGACTTCACGGGTGACATCGGTCGTACCGGTGTGCCTCACCGGCCGACCCGGTAGCACGCAGCACTCGCAAAAACAACTCCAAGCACCTCTTGACTTCTAGCACGAACCAAACTTGGTGAGTGGCCTTTGTAGATGGTCACAAGCAAGGTAATGAGCCCTGCACACACAAGTAGAACACCCAAGTAGATCAAAGAGGAAGCAAATGTAATATGCTAGAATAACAACTCATAGAGTCAAACCACACGAAGAAGCAAGGATTTGTTTCCCGAATTTCACCACCCACTAAGGAATGGCTACGTATCTGTTGAGGAGCTTGTAAGGGACAATTCCCACAACAAGTTGGGTCTCTTTCAACCACTTTCCTCCATTCCACTAAGGGGATCTTTTCCACGAAGAGGCAAGATCGCAGCCCTTACAAACTTCCCGCTGCTCACCACAACCTTGGGAGCTAGCCGGTGACGCCTAGCCGTCTAGGAGGCAAACCTCCAAGCGTAATAAACACTTCAAAGCTTGTAGATGCGAAACCAAAGTGCTCAAGCTATGGAAATGCTCTTGTTAGCTCACAAGGTCACTCTTGAGCTCACTTTCTCAACCCAACACAAAGATTATGGCTTGAATCCACAAATCTCACAAAGAGAGGGTTGGGGAGAGCCACTAAGGCTTAGAGCTTGTTAGAAATGGCTTAGGATCTCAGCAATATCACTAGAAACAGTAACCCTCCACTGAAGAAGGCTTGGGATATTTTTACCCCTCAAAGGAGAAAACTAGCCGTTGGTCCTCGGCAAAGACCGGTCGGACCGGTGTTCGAAAAACTAGCCGTTGGGCTAGCGGCACCGGTCAAACCAGTTCCTCTGACCTGTTAGACCGGTCAGGCCCGAGACACCCCCAAAACCTTTTTCTAAGAAACTAGCACTTCACCACTAAGATGAAATGACTTAGGTTAGGTTAGGAGGGTTTGTTAGCACACTCTAAGGCTATATCTCACTTAGGTCAACTAATGAGCACTTTGACTTGGTCAACTCTCTAAGTTGCATCCCTCTTGATAGTACGGCATACCTATACTCAAGAATGAATGAAAACACTTTGTTGAACTCTTGAGATTGAGCAACTTCAATCTTGCCATACTTGATCAATATCCACTTGAGGGCTTTCAACATAGCCTTTTGACTTGAGCACGTCCATACATGAGCTAATGACCTAGGATCTTTCCATATAGCATAGGAATGCACACTTGGATCCATGAGTCACTCCATATTGCCAATCTTAACAAGTTGATGACTTGCATTGCTTCCCTCGGTTAAGGTTTGAATATGATATTTCAAGACCCCACGGATGCTAGAACTTCACCTTAGCAAAACACTAATGGCGGCTTAGCTACGGCCCCAAAGATTGCTTAGTCCCTCACCCCAGACATGATCTCTTCATCACTTATCCAATCCACTTTGAGTTCCACTTTGCTTCATACACAATTAACCTTCATTTGAAAACCCACTTCAAATGCTTGATCTTGATTGACAATGAATGTGCAAGCTTCCAACTTAGAACATAACGTATACACTCATCCTTGTGTTCTTCTTTAATAAGCACATGAAGCCTTGCACTTGACTTAGAGAATTACCATCTTCTCTTTTGTGATACTTATAATTGTCACTTTACGCATTAGGATCATCCATATATTTGTCTTCTCCAAAGTGAGCCATATAATATTCATCCATAAATAAATACTTCAATAGTTGCTCATGAATATATAAGTAAAACCTGCTCACAATCTTAGACAACTCCATTAGTCCTTTAATCGTCTTGTCATTCAATTCACAAAAATCCACTTAGGGGCCTAGATGCACTTTCAATCTCCCCCTTTTTGGTGATTGATGACAACTCGATTAAAACTTACAAATAAAACATTAAAGCGCATTTAGATTCTTAGATATAGCTAGAGCTCCCCCTTAATTTGTGCTTTGAGTTGAATTTCAAAAATTTGGCCTCAAATGCCAATAGCACAAATTTGGAAGAAAGCGCATGTGAGCTCCCCCTATATCTTAGAATCAGTGGAGTGCAACATGTGAGAGAGACAAATATAAATCCGTGATGCGTATGACAAGATATGCACAAAGCAAAGCACAAGTGTACTAACTGGACAGCACCGGTCAGACCGGTGCGCCCTACCGGTCAGACCGGTCAGGTCCAGCCAGCACACCCAACTGGGAGGCACCGGTCGGACGGTGCTCTCGACCGGTCGACCGTCGAGTCCCGCCGGCGCCGAAGCAATAGGAGTGCGTGCTATTTGGTCCAAGGTAATCAAGCCAGGGTTACAAGCCGACTTAGATCACTTTGCTCCATTTAGCCAACATTAACAAACACCATTCAATTCATGCATCACAATCTAGCAATAGAGTCGCTTAATTATTACAATAAGGTTCAAACACACAATAGCACTCACACAAATGTTCTCAAGTCCACTAAGATAAAGTTCTAAACTTATTACATGGCTGCTCTCATCAGCCAGCAGGCACTGGTCAGACCGGTGAAGGGCACCGGTCAGACCGGTGCAACACAGACAACAGCCTAGACAACACAAAATTGTGTCTTTTAATCCTGAATCTTCTCCCCCTTTGTCATCAAGCATCCAAAAAGGGCCTGGAAAAGAAGTAGTTGTCGACTACTATCCCTGAGATCCGTCTCTCTGGTGAGCGCTCCCTCCTATTTGAGAATTGTCAAGGACCCAGTGCAAAGGAGAGTTTAAATAAATAGAATCTGAGATAGTGATTTGAGACAGATTAGTTATGGGAGTGTTGTTTTTAACACAGTAGTATGGATTGTAGCCAAATATCTCGGCGGAGAAGCGAGCGCCCCAATCTTGTCCTAGCTCGGAAGGTGGAGGAGGTGGAGGTGCTTGCTCTTCTTCCATGTAGTGAGATGAACCTGCCACATCCAGAGGAGGTGGTGAAAACAGTGGAGGTGGAGGAGGAACCAATAAAGAAGATCCTTGCCCTTGTTCGGACTCAAATAACATGGGCCCATATTGGTTAAGCATGTCGAAGTTGGCCCATCCTCTCATCCTATCTTCAAAGGATGGTATCTCAACCAATGGAGACTCGGGAGATGGTGGAGAGCGAGGTGGAGCATTGTGCATTAACTTCATCGTGTCTCTCATTTGCTTATTTGCCCTTCTAGACCTCTGTTGCTCAACTTGGATGTCATGCTGGCTCCTACACATTCCAAATATAAAGTTGAGAAACTTCTGTAAGGGAGAGGTGGACCTGCGAGGCCTGCTGTGCTCCCAGCCCCCCACCGATCAGACCAGTGCTCAGCACCGGTCTGACCGGTGACGGCCTGAGACCCTGCCTTTGGCTGAGCGGCTGGACTACGCCCTCCTCAAGTATTTCTTCCTCATGTCCAAGTGCTTGCTCAACTCGAGGAGATGGAATCCTTAGATTTTTGCTAGGATTGAGCTTTAAGGGCTTGCGTGTCACATTTTTCGGAAACTCTGTCTTTGCAACCTTTTCAATCATAAACATGATGTAGGGGCTATAGCTGCAAATCTTTTTGGGGTCCTTAGATAGATGCTTGATTTCTTGCCAAATGAAATCCCCAACACTAAATTCCGGAGCTCCCGACCTCAAAGCAACCATCAAAATTTTCTGAAACTTTGTAATCTCAGAGGGGTTTCCATCTCTTGGTGTAATAGACACCCTAAGGAGTCTATTAAGTGCAGCATAGTAGGTGTAGAGATTCTTCACCCTCCCATAGTTTGCAAGCTCACCTCTCGGGTACATAAAGTGCAAAGCATCCTTGTCGAGCTCTCTTTCATCATGAATCTTCCTTAAGTCCTTGTCTCCCTCCATGATCCCAAAGCACCTCAAGAACCTATGGAAGGTGATGGAATACTTCTGACCATTTGTCATCCAAGTCATAGCCCTCTTGGTACCAATGTGTCCAAAGTGCACTGTGGCATAAAACTAGGCTATTATCTCCTTGTTCCAATCCTGTGGGAACCCCATAAGCATCTTGACCCTTTGCCTCTCACAGTAGTTTATGACTTTATTAAATATAGGGTCATTCTCCTAGCCATGTGTTCCCAATCCACATACTGTGCCGTATGAGTGATTTTGGGCTTTTTGATGATTACCGTAGCATAGTAGTCCTGCTGAAACTTAGCCCAAAACCTCGGATCCGACGTGGTCCTAGACGCCTCATAAGGGTTCTTATCCCTCAGCTTCTTTAGGGCCTTGGTCATGCCTGCCCCATGGTACTTCACTGGCCTGTCAGGATAGATATAGGTGGGTGGCATGATCTTCAATCTACCCTGGTCATCATCATCTTCATCCATGGCATCCACATCCTCTTCCTCATCCTCAGCCTCGTCGATGTCATCATCATCAGACCCAGCCTCCTGGTGCCTCCTCAGCTCATACTGACCCGGAAAAGTCTCATCCTCAACATTGTCATCACTGCTAGTACCGGTGTCACCTCCAAGGTCAGGAGCCTCTGTACTCGCTTGAGCTGATTGATGTCTCAACCTTTTGCCGCTAACATTGACCATGCTGCCTCCTTCCCCAAAGTCACCGGGGACAGTCCCTCTGCGAGAATGCACCTCTTCTCTCCTTTTCTTAGCACCCTCTTTTTCTCGTACCATAGCTGCTGCCTGAGTCACAAAAAGGATGACAAGAGTGTATAAGACTCTAGGAAATGATTGAATTGATATAGAAATGATTCTTGAAAGTTTAGAACAATTGGGTCTGCTTTGGTCCACACCGGTCAGACCGGTGAGGGGCACCGGTCAGACCGGTGCCACCCAGAACAGAGCCAATTGCTCCCACATTCAATTTGAGTAGCTTTGGTTCTAAGATTTGGTCTAGATAAACATGAGACAACCTAATATAGATATGTGTTGAAAAACATGAAGAAAACAACATTTGGGGCTGGACACGCGCCACCGGTCAGACCGGTGACGACCACCGGTCAGACCGGTGAAGGCCGTTCGACCCCAAATCTTGGGTTCTCACAATGTGTCCAACGAAACCTTATGGATCTATAGGTATGTCTTCTAGGTGATCTCAGAAGATGTTCTACCAAGGGAAATTCAAATCTTTGCACCATGTAAGGAGATTGGGAAAAATGAACATTTGAATACCTTTGGAGAGAAGAATTTGAGATGAATCCAAAGAACTTGAAGGGGAATGTGAAGGGGGGTCTTGGGAGATCCTTTTTCTTCCAATGTTGAGCCTTTCCTTGGTTAAAACTTCAAATCTCCATGGGGGTAAGGAGAAGTGAAAGAGAGAGGAGAAGGGGGTGTTTCACAGTTTTGGAAGGGGTGAGACCTGGTGAATAATGGAGGAGAGAGAAGGAAGGGGGGTAAAAGAGAGGATACTTTTCACTGTTGGCCCATGGGTTGAAGTCGGGCGCCACCGGTCAGACTGGTGATGGGCACCGGTCAGACCGGTGACCGCCCTTGGTCGGGCCAGTGAGCCCTTAGCGGTTTTTCCGACTCGTGCTCGGTAGTACCGTCGATTTTGATAATTTCAACAGAGAAACCATATCGGTAGAACCGACCTAGCCTCGGAAGTTCCGATCCTTCACTCCAAAAATTTGAGATAACTCCTCTGACAACTTCTTCTGGTGATTTATAAGACATTTTGCATCCACTTAGGTCTCAGAAGAAAAAATATGTGACTTCAGGGGTACCATCGGTCAGACCGGTGATGTGCACCAGTCAGACCGGTGCTTCCCTGAGAAAATGGCTTTAAGCCCAAGAAGAGGGATTTCCATCCCAACTTTTTTAGATGTTTTGGATATGAGATAGATAGATGATATTGATCCAAAAATCATCAATTCTGGGAAGAATGGAGGATAATCCAATTTATTTGATAATTCTTGATCCTTCCAAGATAGAGAGAGAGAGAGAAATAAAGATGGATATGTGGACTTGAGAAAATCTTATTAATTGTGACTAGTCATCAATCAAACAAAGGGAACTATAGTCACAATCAAGTTGATTGGGTCACAAAGACCAAGAATCAAATGTTTTCAAATGAGAACACTTCCTACACATGCTAGTTGATTTTTCGAAAATTCTATCCTATGTCACAAAGAGCATGCATCCACTTCAAATGAATGGCTTATCTAGCATATTTGGATCATACCTTCATCCTCGAGACACAAAGACGATTGGAAGTAAAGGTATCAACCAAATATCTAGAGAGGCGCACAAGAAATTCACTTGAAGCAATTTCATGCTAAGGATGGCACACTAGCATGGTATTGCGGCCTAGATGCATTACAGTATTCGATGAGATTCATGAAAACATACCTTTGCCTTAAGACCATTTCATTTGTGCATATATTTAAATTTTGAATGGTGCTAGCTCTTACTTGTTCTTTTGGAAGTTATGCTTACCAAGAGCTTCCTTCGGATGCACAAAAGAATGAGACTACAGGATCACTAGAAGAAATTGTTAGTCCTACAAGTGACTCAAGTGTTGCAATGAGCTCCCCCTTAAATAGTGCTAGAGATATTTTGAATTTCTTGAACAAAGCACTTTGTTCAATTAAGAACTTGGTGAGGCTCATTCCAAACTTGGTCACAACATATAAATGATTTATTAATTGAAATGTGTTGAGTCTCTCATAACCTTTGACGCCAAATCACCTTTTTTCTTGAAAGTTGGTTCAACCCTGGGTCACCCGACCATAGGGGTCAGGTCACCCTGCTGCATATAGAGGCGCACTGGGTCACCCGGGCACAGGTGCCGGGTCACCCACCCAAGTACTCTCACTGGGTCATGACTGGTGCCTGACACTGGTCAGACCGGTGACCTCCGGTGTTCACTCCTCTGGTGATTTTGCCCTTCTTGTCCCTTGAATGCGTGAATATTTTAGTTATTTGAGTTCCTGTAACATGGAAAAGGCATTGCTCTACTAGAGAGCTGTTAAAAGCATCGAATGACATGAGAGAGTAAATTTTCATAAAATAGTCAAAGTCACTACCTCATGTTTCATTCATACAAGACAAGAGTTCATTCCCCTACATTTGTTCTGGGCTGTCGTTTTGTTCCTGTAAGACTGTCTCCAACAACAAACTGCTCGCCCATATGTCGGAGCTTTGAAAGAAGGAGAGAGAATACAACAGTAGCTCGAGGTCTAGCATCATGCCGTTACCCTTGTGCATCCAGCGTCGGCAGTTGCCTCCCGCACTCCTTGGATTCCACCACACCGGCGGGGATGGAGGAGGCAGCAGGCGAGCTCACCGAGGTGGGGAGGAGGAGGTCGCGGGGTCGAGCTCACCGAGGTGGGGAGGACGCCGCGGGGTCGAGCTCGAGCGTCACCGCCTCCTGGAGCAGACCCGGCGGGAGAAGGCCGCGAGGTATTTTCCAATTAATTCATATTAATTCCAATTTGTGCTATGAAAAAAAGAGAAGAAGAGTTTGATTGGCCCGATACTCGACATCTACCAGGTATTCGTAGAGTGTCTTGCGCCCGACACCGCATATACTCCCTCTATATCGTTTTATTTGTCGCCAGCGGTTCAAACCGAAAGGAACCAAAATACTTATCGCCGCGCTTAACAGGGAACGTGGCATGTCAGTTTTGCCCTTGACAGCAGCCACGAGCCACCTACAGCATACTACGTCTGCATGAGCGCGTCTACACAAGCAGCTGGCCGGGAAACAAGCTAGCAAAGCCTGTTTCACAGGGGCAAAATGATAACTACACACCATCCTTAATTTCTGTGAAGTTGTCTGAAACGACATGTAAAACGAATCGGAGGGAGTACTAGCATATACTCTTCCATTGGTCAAAAAACTTTCCCCCGGATCCATCCGATAAGGCAGCAGGCTCGGATAGATCCTCCCTCCCTCATCTCCCTCCTCCCTTTCTCCTCCCTGCCTCCCTCCTGCGGGCTACAGACTCGGCGTCAGCGCAGCCACCGGGGCACCCGCGAGCAGCGGCGTGGCCACCTGCGCCGGCGCGGCATCCCCTCTCGTGGCCGGACCTGGTGATGGGGGCGGCGGCCTCGAATCGTCAACACGGGACGATGAAACGTGGTCTCGACTCGCGGGCACGACCTTGACTCGTCAACACGGGACGGCGGCGGCGCGACCTCGACTCATTGGCGTGGGACGGCGGCGGTGCGACCTTGACTTGTTGGCGCACGACGGCAGCCACGCGGCCTCGACTCGCGGGCACGACCTCGACTGGCTGGCGCGGGAGGACGCGACCTCGACTCGCCGGTGCGGGATGGCGACGACGCGGCCTCGACTCATCGATGCCGGATGGTGGTGGGTCTGGTTGGGCGCTGCGGCCCTGCTCCTCCTCCTTGTGGTGGGGCGCCGAAGGCAGACGTGCATGACAACACGGCTTGGAGGCATCCGGCGGAGGCACCAACGTTGGCTGCACCATTGTTTTTTATTTTTCAAAAAATCTTTGCTGAGTGTTGGCCGTAGACACTCGGTGGTGTGCCGTATGTGAACATGCATTCGCAGATTGTCTGGGCCGGCACTCGGTAAATAATTGTTGAGTGCCCGACGTTCGGCACTCGGCAAAGATTCCTTCGCCGAGTGGACGACACCGAGTGTTCGCCGAGTACCTAGGAGACTCGACGTCTTCAGGTTTCCCGAAGTGATTGGAGTTCAACTTAGAAGACACGCACAAACATATGTGAATTTTTTTTCTTCGTGAACAATTTTATTGACAACAGTCCTTAGATGACACGCACAAACATCTGTGAATATCTTTTTTATCCTCAGTGAACAATCTTATATTCTTATTGACAACAGTTCCTTCATTCCTTGTAAGACAAATTTGGGTAGCTCTCTGTACATTTTTTTAAGAATCACTCAGTACAAAGGAAATACTCACAACACGCATGCACACTGACCCGTATGAATACACGTACGCAAACCCCTATGAGCACCTCCGAAGAAGATCTAGAGATTCCACAACACGCACGCACACTTACCCCTTTAATACACGTATGCAAACCCTAACCCTATGAGCACCTTCGAAGAAGATCTAGAGATTGTTGAAGTCACCATTGGCGCCTCGTCGTCGACGGGAATGTCGTTTAACAGTTAACGCATAACGCCGGTAAAACCTGAAATAGGTGTGAGCACCAGGATTTGAACCCGGTGGTAAGTGTTCCACTGGACCGTCCTACCATTGGACTACAAGCCCATTCTGTATACATGACCAGCTAGTTTCATCTTAGCCCTACTAATCGAAGGAGATGATCCAAGATGAACTAGGAATGCAACGATGACATTAATAATAACATCATTTTTGCACTGCTTGCGTATCTGATTATCCTTCCTTACAGCAAAGGATCACGTAGGTTACGAAGTACATCATTGATGATTAATTAATTCATCCTTGAAAAGGTATATGACGATATATATAGATAAATTTTAGAATCAAGTGAAGTAGTTCTTCCTAGTTTTGATTTCCTGACATAATGCATGAAGTTACCAACGATATATATATGCATCTGTGCTCCTTTCATTCTCCAAAATTATTGCAGTTGTATATCGATCTTTAACAGTTAGTCACGCACCAGCGCACTAGTAGTACTCTGTATGTGGTACCAATGTAAATATGTTTGTCTTATCTTATTGTCCATGTTTATGAAGACGTTTATCAATACCATTTCACTGTCAAGATCCACTTCATTTCATCTGATCTGCACCGTGTCAAGGTCTACTAAACTGGAAATTAACAAGCACACTACATAAATAATAGGCAAAATTTGCCACAGGAATATACAAAGTGAAAGCGTTTTGCCGTGGCACAGTGTTTCAAAAGTGATATGCTGGAGGATATTGCATTTTTGTGGCAATCTACTGGAGGCCACCCCATCATTATAATAGTGAGGAAATGTCTTTTTGCCCATCAATCCACTCGTTAGATCTTTCTTGCTCCTCCCTTCCCTTTTCTTCTTCCGTCTTCCACCACATCTCCGCACGACATGGTGGCCGTCGCTCCTCGCTCGGTCGCTCTCGCTTACCATGCTGCTTGCTTGCCCAGCTAGGCTGCCATGCATGAGCAACCGCGCTACCCTTTCCGTAGCGAACATGGCCTCACATGCCATTAGTTCGTAGTTTGATTTTGGTGATTCATGACAACATGATCATTGGGACTAACCATATTGTTTGAGCATGTCTTTGTAGACATTTCTAGGTCCCAAGGATGCAAGGAAACCCCATGCAAAAATGCCAAAACAAAGGGTCAAAACCGAGCAAGAAATGAAAAAGCAAAGACACCGTCGGATGAACCGACGGTCCCTCATTTACAAGCGTCGGTGCAATCGTCGGACGAGTTGGTACACGGTGGTAAAACCCTAGGTACCGTCGGATGAACCGACGGTCCGGTTTTTACATGCGTCGGACGAGTTGCGAGAGGAAGAGCAAGGAAGCCTTCAAGCACCGGATGATCCGACGCCTTGGTCAAGGCATAGCGTCGGTCTATCCGACGGTCCGTTATATGCTACCAGATCGACCCGGACGCGAGGCCTTCGCCATCGGGATGATCCGACGTAGCGTCGGAGCATAGCGTCGGAGCAGCTTGTGTCGAGAACCTCAACGGCTACGTGACGTGGGAGGGGCACCGGATGAACCGACGCCCGGAAAAGCATAGCGTCGGATCATCCGACTCGTGCCTTTTTCGTGGACGTTAGCCAACGGCTAGTTTGATGCCTTGGGCTATTTATACCCCCTCCACTCACTCATTTGAGGTTGCCGGATTGTGTGGAAGTGCAAGAGGAGTTCAAGACACATTCAAGATCATATCCAATCCATCCAAGTGCTTAATTGCTCATCCTTAGACTAGTGCATGCTTTGTGTGTGTGCTTAGTGCTAGGCTTAGCTTAGAGCCGAGTGAGTGCAAGGTTGTGCCAACCTTGTGAGGTGATTCTTGAGTGAATCCGGTTGTACAAGGTTCGCCGGAAGCCTTGGGGCCTAAGTGGCTCACCGGCAATCGTCATCGACCCTCCGCTTGGTGTGGAGCGGCGAGGACACTTTGTGCGGGGGACGTGGAGACCCCCTTCCTTGGTGGAGAAGCTCCTTAGTGGAGGCGGCATCAAGGTGACCAAGGGAGCTTGACAAGTGCCTAAGTGGCTAGCCTTTGTGGCAAGTCAAGTTGGTGCTCTTGGGAGAGACTTGGTGACCGGAAGCAATACTCTTGTGTGAGTGCTTCAACAACGTGGACTAGGGGTGGCTTAGTGCCTACCGATACCACGGGATAAATCGCGTGTCAAGAGTTTGCTTCCTCTCATCCCCTTTACGTTTCCGCATTTACTCTCTTGCAATCTTTGCTTGCCTCTACATTCCTAGAGTAGTATCATGCTAGGATTGGCTATAGGTTGCAAACCTTCTTTTGGGATGGGAGTTTCACACTAGAACAACCGTAGTTGCACATTTAGATAGTATGTTCTAGTTTACCTTTGCGCAAAATTAGTGAAGCCATAGGTTAAGGTTTTAAGTTGCCTAATTCACCCCCTCCCCCTCTTAGGCTAACGGGCATCCGATTCCTTACAAGTGGTATCAGAGCCGGGACTCACTTCCTTCACAAGGATACGCCAATTCGATTGGTAAATTGTGAAAACCGGCTCATTGGAACGGTTAGGCTTCACCGCCTAGTGAGTTGCCCTATAGAGGAATGAAAGGGGTGGATACCTTAGGTTTGGCTCCACACTTCGATGGCACGGGCTATCCTCGGTGGAAGGTCCTCATGGAGGCCTATCTCCAAGCAAGGGATCTTGATGTTTGGAGAGTCACCGATGAGGGTATGAAAAATGGTACTAGAAGGGAAAAGCAATTTGATGTGATTGCTAAGAGTATCATTTTGTCCTCTCTAGATGTAGGTGTTTTCAATAGAGTTTTTACTTGTGAAAATGCTCATGAGCTATGGAAAACCATCAAGGAGCAAAATGAGGGTTCAAAAGAAGTTGCTAATGAACGCTACGGTTGTCTCCTTGAGGAATTCAATAGCTTCAAGCAACTTGCTAATGAAAATGCCGAATCTATGTACTCACGCCTAAATGTGCTTGTCAATGAGATTAATGCCTTAGGTGTGAAGGACATCACGGACTTGAACATCAACCGCAAGATCCTACAAAGTCTCCGAAAGCCCGACTATGACTTGGTGAAAGCAATCATCTACGAGAAGAAGCTCGAAGATTTGAAGCCATCGCATATCTTGAGCAAGATCATGGCACATGAGCTTCAACTAATGCCCAAGTCAAAAAAAGCGCCCCAAGAAAAGCCCCAAGAACCATCTTCTCCAACCACAAGCCATGCTCTCTCAAGCCGACAAGAGAAAATGTTGAGTAGGATGGCTACTCGTGGAAGCTCAAGCGAAGATGATGGTGATGATAGTGATAATGAAGATTCCTCAAGTGATGAAGAGGTTGAATCTATGGTGGCCGAGTACGTGAAGAAGATCTTCAAGTATGTGAAGAAAGTCAACATGTACGGCTACAACATCCACTTGAGAGAAGGGCGCCATCATCAACACATCAAGTTCACCAAGATTGAGCACAAGCCCAAAAGGAAGGTGGTCAAGGAGAGAAGACCAAGGCAAGAAGCAACCTTCGCCGTCCGCGAGTGGACAAGTGGTGGATCAAGTTCTTCTAGCTCAAGCGATGAATCAAGAAAGAACTTCACCACCCGCTTCATGCAAGGTCCTTCATCATCACACATGTGCCTTATGGCCAAAGGTATGGAAAGCAATGTAAGTGATGACGAATCCGACACCACCTCTCTCAATGATCTTGTTGAGCTAATCCATGAGCAAAAAGGAATGCTTGAACAACAAGCTAATGAAATCAAAGAACTCAATGCTCTCAATGATCTTAGTGACACCCTTGCTACAAATTATGAACATTTGTTGTGCAAATTCAAATTGCTTAGCAAGGAGTGTGATGAGCTAAAATCTAAGATTGAGAGCAATGAGACTAAAACAAGTAATTCCTTTGAGCTTGATGAAACATCTATCCCTTGTGCAATTCCTATCTCCAAGGTAGATGCTTCAACTTCTTGCATTGATTTAATTGATGAATCTTGCTCACCATCTTGCCATGAGAATGTTGTTGTAGAATCATGTGATTGTCTCATAGGCAAGGAAAATGATGAGCTCAAGCAAGAAGTGAAATGGCTCCGAGAGAGGTTGGCAAACTTGATGGGCAAGGGCAAGAATGATGAAGAACAAGTGGACATCTCTCAAGACATGAAGAGCCAAGTCCAACCTTCTCAAGATAACCGTGATCCCATGGTGAAGAAGCTTGAGAAGGGTGCAACCGTGACTTGCTACAAGTGTCATGGAGAAGGGCACAAGTTCTACAAATGCCCTCAATTTGTCAAGAAGATGGACAAGGGCGCAAAGAAGAAGTTGAAGCCCACCATCAAGAGCTCCCTCATCTACACCAAGCCCAACCGCAAGAACAAGACCAAGAGCAACACATACGTCATCAAGAAGAAGGCTAATGGCAAGGTGGTTGCACACAAGGTTGGGAAGATGAAGGAAGAGCGGGGTAGGAACCAACCCATTTGGGTGCCCAAGGAAGTCATCACCAACATGAAGGGGCCTCAAATGGTTTGGGTTCCAAAGGCCACTTGAAGGCCTTAAGGGCGGGGACTTGGGAGGCTTGGCACAATCAAGAATGAGAAGATTCAAGCCTATAAGCCAAGCTTGCAAATTGGACATGTGTTGCCCAAGTTCCCCAATTGAGGTAATGGAAACTAGTACCTATCTCTTGCATCATTGTAGCTCCATTGCCTTGTTTAGGTTGCATTTGTTGCAATGTTTACATATGGTAGGTTGCTTGTGTCATGTGCTAACCCATGAGCAATCTACATGGTTTGATTAGTGTGTAGGAAAGCTACACTTGTTCTTTCATGGTGCATGTTTTCATATATATCTCTTTGCATCATGAGCAAGCTATAGGGTAAGCTTCCCTTTTGTTATCATAAACAATGTGCATACATTTGGTTGGTGATTCAAACACTAAATGCACACATGTAGGGGGAGCTCATCCTATGGTTTGGTTATGGGACTAACATTGTTTCAAGCTTTTCTTATGTAGTCTCTTAGCGACGCGTTCGGTGCGGTGTTTCATTCTAAGAGAATGCTATTTCACTCTCAATGTGATCTAACATCTCTAAAAGAGTGAATATAGCAATATGAGCTTCATGCTATTGAGTCATGTCCTTGCGAGCTTATGTCTCTATATAAGTTCAAAGGAAATGTACTCATACATTCCTAATCCTTGTGGTACCCCAAGTGTCTTCTCTACAAGCTTCTTCCAAGTGGTGTCACCTAGTGATATCATCTCTAAGTGGCTCATCTCAATGTGGTGCAAACAAGGTAGAGAGAATCAACCCCTGAGGTATGCAATGATCAAAAGACTACAAGTGATATCTACAAGTGGTAATGTAACAAGAACCCATTTGTCTTATCTCTTGTTCTTTAAGCTACCTCTTTGCATGATATGCTCTAAGCTTCCTTGTTTTACAAGTTTGTAGTTGTGCACTTGTTTCTCACTACCCTTGTCTTGCAAGTGGTACTCTTTTTTTGCACACACTTAGGGGGAGCTTAGTTTGTATCATGTTAGTCTCATGAGCTTGTGATCCACCTTAGTTGTTCACACATGTGGTATCTTCATTGATATCATACTTATGGATCATGGTTCATGTGGCTTTCTCCCTTGCATTTAACATCTCTCCTTTGAGCTATGGTTGCTAGATCTTGCTAGTTTCCTTGGACCCGTTTGCTTTGGACCTTTTGGAGATTTTATTCCAAAGGGGGAGAATGTGAGACCAAAGCAAGCGTGTGGCGTAAGCTTACAAGTGGGCTCAAGGATGCTTACAAGTGATTTCAAGGATTTGAGACCAAAGGGGGAGAATGTGAACATAAGAGCAAAAAGGGGGAAGTTTGATCTAGGGGGAGTTTGGATGATGGTAAGCATCCAAGCAAGTGTAAGTGGTTCTAATTCTCGTCAATTCTAGCAAATTTATGCTTGCTTTGGTTGTGTTGTCATAAATCACCAAAAAGGGGGAGATTGTAGCGAACATGGCCTCACATGCCATTAGTTCGTAGTTTGATTTTGGTGATTCATGACAACATGATCATTGGGACTAACCATATTGTTTGAGCATGTCTTTGTAGACATTTCTAGGTCCCAAGGATGCAAGGAAACCCCATGCAAAAATGCCAAAACAAAGGGTCAAAACCGAGCAAGAAATGGAAAAGCAAAGACACCGTCGGATGAACCGACGGTCCCTCATTTACAAGCGTCGGTGCAATCGTCGGACGAGTTGGTACACAGGGTAAAACCCTAGGTACCGTCGGATGAACCGACGGTCCGGTTTTTACATGCGTCGGACGAGTTGCGGAGGAAGAGCAAGGAAGCCTTCAAAGACCGGATGATCCGACACCTTGGTCAAGGCATAGCGTCGGTCTATCCGACGGTCCGTTATATGCTAACGATCGACCGGACGCGAGGCCTTCAAAGACCGGATGATCCGACGTAGCGTCGGAGCATAGCGTCGGAGCGCTTGTGTCGAGAACCTCAACGGCTACGTGACGTGGGAGGGGCACCGGATGAACCGACGCCCGGAAAAGCATAGCGTCGGATCATCCGACGGTACCTTTTTCAGTGGACGTTAGCCAACGGCTAGTTTGATGCCTTGGGCTATTTATACCCCCTCCACTCACTCATTTGAGGTTGCTGGATTGTGTGGAAGTGCAGAGGAGTTCAAGACACATTCAAGATCATATCCAATCCATCCAAGTGCTTAATTGCTCATCCTTAGACTAGTGCATGCTTTGTGTGTGTGCTTAGTGCTAGGCTTAGCTTAGAGCCGAGTGAGTGCAAGGTTGTGCCAACCTTGTGAGGTGATTCTTGAGTGAATCCGGTTGTACAAGGTTCGCCGGAAGCCTTGGGGCCTAAGTGGCTCACCGGCAATCGTCATCGACCCTCCGGCTTGGTGTGGAGCGGCGAGGACACTTTGTGCGGGGGACGTGGAGACCCCCTTCCTTGGTGGAGAAGCTCCTTAGTGGAGGCGGCATCAAGGTGACCAAGGGAGCTTGACAAGTGCCTAAGTGGCTAGCCTTTGTGGCAAGTCAAGTTGGTGCTCTTGGGAGAGACTTGGTGACCGGGAAGCAATACTCTTGTGTGAGTGCTTCAACAACGTGGACTAGGGGTGGCTTAGTGCCTACCGATACCACGGGATAAATCGCGTGTCAAGAGTTTGCTTCCTCTCATCCCCTTTACGTTTCCGCATTTACTCTCTTGCAATCTTTGCTTGCCTCTACATTCCTAGAGTAGTATCATGCTAGGATTGGCTATAGGTTGCAAACCTTCTTTTGGGATGGGAGTTTCACACTAGAACAACCGTAGTTGCACATTTAGATAGTATGTTCTAGTTTACCTTTGCGCAAAATTAGTGAAGCCATAGGTTAAGGTTTTAAGTTGCCTAATTCACCCCCTCCCCCTCTTAGGCTAACGGGCATCCGATTCCTTACACCCTCATTTGACCGCAGCCTTGGCATCCTACCAGGGGAGCTCCTGTGCCTCCCCGCGGCCCCTACTGCCACCATGGCACCACCGTTGCCTGTGTTCCTCTCCACGACCAAAGAGCCTCCTATTGCTTTCTCGCGACCACCACCACCCATGCCCCCCAAATGGTTGCTAGTGCCTCCAAGGCATGTGCGGATGTGCCTCCCCGCCGGCACTCTACTCGGTGCCGCGCCCACACTCGGCCAAGGTTCCAAGCTCGGCCGCTCCGATTTCCTATAGAGCTTGGCTGCCACATGCTGACATACGTAGGAGACATCTGTGGAATGGCGTAGGTCAACATGCTTTGTAGAACAGATGGATGTGCTTGGGAGGTACTCAAGCTTACCGATAGCACACCAACAGGCCCCGAAGAAAAGGGGTAGGAAGAAGAAAGAAGGGGATCGCGGGAAAATGAAGACATTTCCAAACTAGTGGGACAAAGGCCAAAAAAGGCATTTACTCACGTGTCTATCCTCCTCAGCTGGGGGATATATAATATTATAATCGTGACAATATCCTCCAGCAAATAGGCATAGGCAAAATTTGCAAAAAAATAATAAGTAGTTTACCGAAGTTTACCCACATTTCCACATCTGACCTTAAATTCCAACAGACTAAATATAGAAAGAATTTGACACCACACATATGCTAAAAGGACTGTATGTAGTTTTTTTTAACCAACTATATAGGTGGGTTCTTTACTAATGTTATAAATGATGACGAATAATTGAGGAAAGCAAAGAAATCAAACCGCAAAGGAGACACGAGAGGGAAAAACCATGACGCCAGCCAGTAAGAACTTCACTATGATCGGAGTCTCGTAAGGAATCGGATGCCCGTTAGCCTAAGAGGGGGAGGGGGTGAATTAGGCAACTTAAAAACTTAGCCTATGGCTTCACTACTTTTTCTCGAAGGTAAACTAGAACATACTATCTATATATGCAACTACGATTGTTCTAGAGTGAAACTCCCATCCCAAAAGAAGGTTTGCAACCTATAGCCAACCCTAGCAATATACTACTCTAGGAATGTAGAGGCAAGCAAAGATTGCAAGAGAGTAAATGCGGAAACGTAAACGGGATGAGAGGAAGCAAACTCTTGACACGCGATTTATCCCGTGGTATCGGTAGGCCTAGCCACCCCTAGTCCACGTTGTTGAAGCACTCACACAAGAGTATTGCTTCCCGGTCACCAAGTCTCTCCCAAGAGCACCAACTTGACTTGCCACAAAGGCTAGCCACTTAGGCACTTGTCAAGCTCCCTTGGTCACCTTGATGCCGCCTCCACTAAGGAGCTTCTCCACCAAGGAAGGGGGTCTCCACGTCCCCCGCACAAAGTGTCCTCGCCACTCCACACCAAGCCGGAGGGTCGATGACGATTGCCGGTGAGCCACTTAGGCCCCAAGGCTTCCGGCGAACCTTGTACAACTGGATTCACTCAAGAATCACCTCACAAGGTTGGCACAACCTTGCACTCACAAAGCTCTAAGCTAAGCCTAGCACTAAGCACACACACAAAGCATGCACTAGTCTAAGAATGAGCAATTAAGCACTTGGATGGATTGGATATGATCTTGAATGTGTCTTGAACTCCTCTCGCACTTCCACACAATCCAGCCCCCTCAAATGAGTGAGTGGAGGGGGTATAAATAGCCCAAGGCATCAAACTAGCCGTTGGCTAACGTCCATCGAAAAAGGTACCGTCGGATGATCCGACGCTATGCTTTTCCAGGGCGTCGGTTCATCCGTGCCCCTCCCACGTCACGTAGCCGTTGAGGTTCTCTCGACACAACCGGCTCCGACGCTATGCTCCGACGCTACGTCGGATCATCCGTGCCGAAGGCCTCGCGTCCGTGTCGCATCGTTAGCTTCCACCGGCACCGTCGGATAGACCGACGCTATGCCTTGACCAAGGCGTCGGATCATCCGGTCGAAGGCTTTGTCTTGGCGCGTCTCTCGTCTTGATTCAACCGAGCGTCGGATAGACCGACGGGGTCCTCACTCGGACCGTCGGATCATCCGTGCTACCGCCTTCCTTGCTCTTCCTCCGCAACTCGTCCGACGCATGTAGAAAATGGACCGTCGGTTCATCCGACGGTACCTAGGGTTTCACCCTGTGTACCAACTCGTCCGACGATTGCACCGACGCTTGTAAATGAGGGACCGTCGGTTCATCCGACGGTGTCTTCTCTTTTCCTTTTCTTGCTCGGTTTTGACCCTTTGTTTTGGCATTTTTGCATGGGGTTTTCTTGCATCCTTGGGACCTAGAAATGTCTACAAAGACATGCTCAAACAATATGGTTAGTCCCAATGATCATGTTGTCATGAATCACCAAAATCAAACTCCGAACAAATGGCATATGAGGCCATGTTCGCTACAATCTCCCCCTTTTTGGTGATTTATGACAACACAACCAAAGCAAGCATAAATTTGCTAGAATTGACAGAATTAGAACCACTTACACTTGCTTGGATGCTTACCATCATCCAAACTCCCCCTAGATCAAACTTCCCCCTTTTTGCTCTTATGTTCACATTCTCCCCTTTGATCTCAAATCCTTGAAATCACTTGTAAGCATCCTTGAGCCCACTTGTAAGCTTACGCCACACGCTTGCTTTGGTCTCACATTCTCCCCCTTTGGAATAAGATCTCCAAAAAGTCCAAAGCAAACGGGTCCAAGGAAACTAGCAAGATCTAGCAACCATAGCTCAAAGGAGAGATGTTAAATGCAAGGGAGAAAGCCGCATGAACCATGATCCATAAGTATGATATCAATGAAGATACCACATGTGTGAATAACTAAGGTGGATCACAAGCTCATGAGACTAACATGATACAAACTAAGCTCCCCCTAAGTGTGTGCATAAAAAGAATACCACTTGCAAGACAAGGGTAGAAAGAAACAAGTGCACAACTACAAACTTGTAAAACAAGGAAGCTTAGAGCATATCATGCAAAGAGGTAGCTTAAAGAACAAGAGATAAGACAAATGGGTTCTTGTTACATTACCACTTGTAGATATCACTTGTAGTCTTTTGATCATTGCATACCTCCGGGGGTTGATCCTCTCTACCTTGTTGGCACCACATTGAGATGAGCCACTTGGAAATGATATCACTAGATGACACCACTTGAAAGAAGCTTGCAAAGAAGACACTTGGGGTACCACAAGGATTAGGAATGTATGAGTACATTGCCTTTGAACTTATATAGAGACATAAGCTCGCAAGGACATGACTCAATAGCATGAAGCTCATATTGCTATATTCACTCTTTTAGAGATGTTAGATCACATTGAGAGTGAAATAGCATTCTCTTAGAATGAAACACCGCACCGGAACGCGTCGCTAAGGGACTACATAAGAAAAGCTTGAAACAATGTTAGTCCCATAACCAAACCATAGGATGAGCTCCCCCTACATGTGTGCATTTAGTGTTTGAATCACCAACCAAATGTATGCACATTGTTTATGATAACAAAAGGAAGCTTACCCTATAGCTTGCTCATGATGCAAAAAGATATATATGAAAACATGCACCATGAAAGAACAAGTGTAGCTTTCCTACACACTAATCAAACCATGTAGATTGCTCATGGGTTAGCACATGACACAAGCAACCTACCATATGTAAACATTGCAACAAATGCAACCTAAACAAGGCAATGGAGCTACAAAGATGCACGAGATGGGTTCTAGTTTCCATTACCTCAACCGGGGAACTTGGGCAACACATTTCCAATTTGCAAGCTTGACTTATAGGCTTGAATCTTCTCATCTTGATTGTGCCAAGCCTCCCAAGTCCCCGCTCTTAAGGCCTTCAAGTGGCCTTTGGAACCCAAACCATTTGAGGCCCCTTCATGTTGGTGATGACTTCCTTGGGCACCCAAATAGGTTGGTTCCAACCACGTTCTTCCTTCATCTTCCCAACCTTGTGTGCAACCACCTTGCCATTAGCCTTTTTCTTGATGACGTAGGTGTTGCTCTTGGTCTTGTTCTTGCGGTTGGGCTTGGTGTAGATGAGGGAGCTCTTGATGGTGGGCTTCAATTTCTTCTTTGCGCCCTTGTCCATCTTCTTGACAAATTGGGGGCATTTGTAGAATTTGTGCCCTTCCTCATGACACTTGTAGCAAGTCACGGTTGCACCCTTCTCAAGCTTCTTCACCATGTGATCACGGTTATCTTGAGAAGGTTGGACTTGGCTCTTCATGTCTTGAGAGATGTCCACTTGTTCTTCATCGTTCTTGCCCTTGCCCATCAAGTTTGCCAATCTCTCTCGGAGCCTTTTCACTTCTTGCTTGAGCTCATCATTTTCCTTGCCTATGAGATAATCACATGATTCTACAACAACATTCTCATTGCAAGATGGTGAGCAAGATTCATCAATTAAATCAATGCAAGAAGTTGAAGCATCTACCTTGGAGATAGGAATTGCACAAGGGATAGATGTTTCATTAAGCTCAAAGGAATTACTTGTTTTAGTCTCATTTCCCTCAAGCTTAGATTTTAGCTCCTCACACTCCTTGCTAAGCAATTTGAATTTGCACAACAAATGTTCATAATTTGTAGCAAGGGTGTCACTAAGATCATTGAGAGCATTGAGTTCTTTAATTTCATTAGCTTGTTGTTCAAGCATTCCTTTTTGCTCATGGATTAGCTCAACAAGATCATTGAGAGAGGTGGTGTCGGATTCGTCATCACTTACATTGCTTTCCATACCTTTGGCCATGAGGCACATGTGTGATGATGAAGGTCCTTGCATGAAGCGGGTGGTGAAGTTCTTTCTTGATTCATCGCTTGAGCTAGAAGAACTTGATCCACCACTTGTCCACTCGCGGACGGCGAAGGTTGCTTCTTGCCTTGGTCTTCTCTCCTTGACCACCTTCCTTTTGGGCTTGTGCTCAATCTTGGTGAACTTGATGTGTTGATGATGGCGCCCTTCTCTCAAGTGGATGTTGTAGCCGTACATGTTGACTTTCTTCACATACTTGAAGATCTTCTTCACGTACTCGGCCACCATAGATTCAACCTCTTCATCACTTGAGGAATCTTCATTATCACTATCATCACCATCATCTTCGCTTGAGCTTCCACGAGTAGCCATCCTACTCAACATTTTCTCTTGTCGGCTTGAGAGAGCATGGCTTGTGGTTGGAGAAGATGGTTCTTGGGGCTTTTCTTGGGGCGCTTTCTTTGACTTGGGCATTAGTTGAAGCTCATGTGCCATGATCTTGCTCAAGATATGCGATGGCTTCAAATCTTCGAGCTTCTTCTCGTAGATGATTGCTTTCACCAAGTCATAGTCGGGCTTTCGGAGACTTTGTAGGATCTTGCGGTTGATGTTCAAGTCCGTGATGTCCTTCACACCTAAGGCATTAATCTCATTGACAAGCACATTTAGGCGTGAGTACATAGATTCGGCATTTTCATTAGCAAGTTGCTTGAAGCTATTGAATTCCTCAAGGAGACAACCGTAGCGTTCATTAGCAACTTCTTTTGAACCCTCATTTTGCTCCTTGATGGTTTTCCATAGCTCATGAGCATTTTCACAAGTAAAAACTCTATTGAAAACGCCTACATCTAGTGAGGACAAAATGATACTCTTAGCAATTACATCAAATTGCTTTTCCTTCCTAGTACCATTTTTCATACCCTCATCGGTGACTCTCCAAACATCAAGGTCCCTTGCTTGGAGATAGGCCTCCATGAGAACCTTCCACCGAGGATAGCCCGTGCCATCAAAATGTGGAGCCAAACCTAAGGTATCCACCCCTTTCATTCCTCTATAGGGCAACTCACTAGGCGGTGAAGCCTAACCGTTCCAATGAGCCGGTTTTCACAATTTACCAATTGAATTGGCGTTTCCTTGTGAAGGAAGTGAGTCCCGGCTCTGATACCACTTGTAAGGAATCGGATGCCCGTTAGCCTAAGAGGGGGAGGGGGTGAATTAGGCAACTTAAAAACTTAGCCTATGGCTTCACTACTTTTTCTCGAAGGTAAACTAGAACATACTATCTATATGTGCAACTACGTTTGTTCTAGAGTGAAACTCCCATCCCAAAAGAAGGTTTGCAACCTATAGCCAACCCTAGCATGATACTACTCTAGGAATGTAGAGGCAAGCAAAGATTGCAAGAGAGTAAATGCGGAAACGTAAAGGGGATGAGAGGAAGCAAACTCTTGACACGCGATTTATCCCGTGGTATCGGTAGGCACTAAGCCACCCCTAGTCCACGTTGTTGAAGCACTCACACAAGAGTATTGCTTCCCGGTCACCAAGTCTCTCCCAAGAGCACCAACTTGACTTGCCACAAAGGCTAGCCACTTAGGCACTTGTCAAGCTCCCTTGGTCACCTTGATGCCGCCTCCACTAAGGAGCTTCTCCACCAAGGAAGGGGGTCTCCACGTCCCCCGCACAAAGTGTCCTCGCCACTCCACACCAAGCCGGAGGGTCGATGACGATTGCCGGTGAGCCACTTAGGCCCCAAGGCTTCCCGCGAACCTTGTACAACTGGATTCACTCAAGAATCACCTCACAAGGTTGGCACAACCTTGCACTCACTCAGCTCTAAGCTAAGCCTAGCACTAAGCACACACACAAAGCATGCACTAGTCTAAGGATGAGCAATTAAGCACTTGGATGGATTGGATATGATCTTGAATGTGTCTTGAACTCCTCTGCACTTCCACACAATCCAGCCCCCTCAAATGAGTGAGTGGAGGGGGTATAAATAGCCCAAGGCATCAAACTAGCCGTTGGCTAACGTCCACTGAAAAAGGTACCGTCGGATGATCCGACGCTATGCTTTTCCAGGGCGTCGGTTCATCCGGTGCCCCTCCCACGTCACGTAGCCGTTGAGGTTCTCTCGACACAACCGCTCCGACGCTATGCTCCGACGCTACGTCGGATCATCCGGTGTCGAAGGCCTCGCGTCCGGTGTCGGATCGTTAGCTTCCAACGGACCGTCGGATAGACCGACGCTATGCCTTGACCAAGGCGTCGGATCATCCGGTCGAAGGCTTTGTCTTGGCGCGTCTCTCGTCTTGATTCAAACCGAGCGTCGGATAGACCGACGGGGTCCTCACTCGGACCGTCGGATCATCCGTGCTACCGCCTTCCTTGCTCTTCCTCTCGCAACTCGTCCGACGCATGTAGAAAATGGACCGTCGGTTCATCCGACGGTACCTAGGGTTTCACCCTGTGTACCAACTCGTCCGACGATTGCACCGACGCTTGTAAATGAGGGACCGTCGGTTCATCCGACGGTGTCTTCTCTTTTCCTTTTCTTGCTCGGTTTTGACCCTTTGTTTTGGCATTTTTGCATGGGGTTTTCTTGCATCCTTGGGACCTAGAAATGTCTACAAAGACATGCTCAAACAATATGGTTAGTCCCAATGATCATGTTGTCATGAATCACCAAAATCAAACTCCGAACAAATGGCATATGAGGCCATGTTCGCTACGAGTCCGGTTACAATGCCAACGGCGGCGGCTTACAAGAAGATGAGAGAATCAATCTCTAATGGAAAACCCTAACGGGGATATATGACTCGTACCATACTGCAGGCCTCCGCTTCGCTCCGTCAGATGTTGGCATTTATCTTGTGCAACATAATTTGCATCATCATTCAACTTTTAATTTAGATGTGACATTATTAGTACCTTTTCGTTTATGCGATCAACTTGATCTGTCTAATCCAAAAGTTGTGAATATAGATTGTAGTTAAAACATTCAAGATGCTGACTAGTTTTATTACAATAAGCATGTTGGCATGTAGACTGCACTTATCTTGCTCCTCCCACCCCCTCGACCCCAAGTAAATTAATACATGTGTACTTGAACTGCATATATATCTTATCCCTGTGTTGCTCTGTCTCGGCTCCATCAAGAACATTAACTTCACTAAGCTCTCTCACACATCTATATATTGCCTGCACTCAAGTGTGTTCTGTTGCAATTAGTACTATTCAATGGACATCCCTAGAGTGATTCATATCGGGTCACAACTCTTTTTAAGTTGTACCCTGTCGGTTTGGAAGGCATTAGGAACTTGCTCATGAGCTAGAGATCAATATCCTGTAAAGAGAACACAGAGAATATGACCAATCACAGGGGTCACACATAAAAATCATGAGAAGCTGTCATATTTATTTCACACCGGCGACCGAGCTGCAGACATGCTTGCTACAGGGTCAGCTCTGTCTCGACTATGGGTATTCCTCTTCTGGGAGAGGTCTTTTACGGTACACAATAGCACCCAACGGTAGTACAGTGGTACTATCATTTTTTTTCAGTTTTTACTATGGGTAAAATGTTAATTTGCTCGATTAATATTGTTTGGAAAAAATTTCCCCGCTGCCAAGATTACATATAAGACTTGATTTAATATATTACAACAATACTATTTTGTATATTTTCGATAATACCCATGTGCTACCCATACCACCTATGAATACACCCATACCACACGCTGAAGAAACCGGTGGTACAGAATTAATCTCAACCGTCGGATCCTTATATATATAGGTCCTTTCATATTACGTACGAGTCATTTTCAACCGGTGGTACACAGAGTGGTATTGTGTACCGTAAAAAAACCTCGTTCCTAGCTGGAAGCTGTTCTCGTATATGGCACTTTCTAACTAGTATCTTGCATATGAACGGTAGGAGCATATAACCAAAACAATTTGGCAGATACAATGAGTTTGATTATATTGAGAGTCCAGACTGATAAATACATTTATGGTTATACAATTTATGTATGGACAATATGAACTGTAGAAACTCTGGATGGCTCAACACAGATGAGACAACCACCAAATTAACGGTGCCGTTAAAAGTAAGCTTTACCAGAGAGAAGAGTGCAACCTTGTACATACAAATTCTGAATTTGAGTCATAGAAGTATAAATACTAAGTAACAAAATTGATAGATCAGCTATGCCTGTAGGATGCATATCAGTGCTTATAGTAGGTCGCTAAGAAATCATTATATGGGCATGTGGATGACAATCTAGTCTTTCCATTAAGGATCATTACCATGTTTGCTTTCTTCTTCTTTAGATTTGTCCCCCTCTCTTCACTAATAAGGCTGTGTGTTCCCAACCAGAGACCGGGAATTTGCATGTTATGTTGTTTTTATTTTGATGCAACATTCTTGAGATTAATAAAACTCCCCATATCTAAAAAAGCTTACAGGATGAACATGACAGATGCATATAGTTAATGTCGATGCATGTTACAGACAGGCTGATCAGTTGCGCGGGCACCCTCTGAAGTCCTTTACCACAATATATCATTTGAATCTAATGAGCCCTAGATGGTAAGTGATCATGATCCTCTAGGGCACACCTTCCACTAACCTCAATATATCCATAGCCGGGTGTGACATGGCGTGTAGTCGTGGCAAGTCGAGTAGCTATGTGAGAAGAGAGCACCAAACTCGTCTACCACAGGCTCCGTTCTTGTCTTCTAGCTAGCACCACTTGTAAGTGTCCAATACTCTATTTGGGTGTATAAACAAAAGTCATTTTGCCACATTAGAGCAGCTTTGGTGCCTCGGTACTAGAATGTTTGAAAACTAAATATAATTTATCCCCTTTACACCAGTAGAATAAAAAAGTACGCTCTCCTCTCAACAAGATCTTGCGATGTGGAGGAGTGTGATTACACTTGTGGTAGCTGGCGATGGTGGCGAACTCATCTTTTCTTCTAATTCCGATTTGGGATTAAAATTTGCTCTTAATGCCACTTGCACAAATATGGACTGATGAAAATTCCAGCCCAAGGAGCGTCGTTACCTGCAGATCTGATGAGCTCACCTACATTCATCTTCCCTGCCTTCGAGGGAAATGAAGTGATTCTTCATGGTCTCGATTTCTGGATGAAATGCAAGAAGTTCTTGACATAATATCTATCTAAGCTTCTTTCTTTCTCAAGAGTTCTTGCATGTTTATCGACCTAAATCGCTATGGTATGTGCGATATGGGCTCATTATTCTCGACTCTGAAAACGTTTATTAGTACTTTTCCACCGATGTGATTCCATCTGATCTACACCTTATCAAGATGGATTGAAGAACCTTATAATGCAGACAAAATAACTGTACTGATCCATACATATATAGTTTTCCAGCTTTTAGGTCTTAATTTCCATTAATAAATTATAGAGTAGTAAGTCAGCCCCACCCACCTCCTACTACGAGGTTTTTCACGGTAAACAATACGATCGGTTGAAAAAGGCTCCTATGTAATAGAAAACGACCTATATGTAAGAATCCGACGGTTGAGATTAATTCTATACGACTTGTTTTTTAGCTGTCGTACGGTAGTATTTAAAGGTCGTATGGGTAGTATAAGAGTATTATCAAAAATGTAAAATGATATTGTTGTAATATAGGAAATAAAATATATGAAATGTTTTAGATAGTATATGGGGGCAGCGGGGATTTTTTTCCAAAGAGTATATCTATCAAATTACCATTTTACCCACAGAGAAAAACCGATAATACGACCCTACCACCATTGAGTCGTATTGTGTACCGTAAAAAACCTCACTGCAAAACCCCATAAATATTTTTTCTATATGTTACCCCCTGTTGTTCTGTCCTCTCGACCTTCTCACCCTTGCACACATCTATATAAATTTCCGGCACTTGCTTTCTCGGATGAACTGCATTGGATGCTTGTTAATGTCCATCTCTTCTTAATTATAGTGCTTCATCAGGACACAAATATCTTGGTCCTCAATTCCTCCTAGGATATAGCCATTAGCCAGACTGCCAGTGGTGTGGAAGGCATTAGGATCTTGCTAATGCACTACACATGGACGTCGTGGATGATTGCAGGGGATATCTTCACAGATATCAGTCTTGTGACTGGGACCAAAACGCAAACTCTGCATTTCCTAATGAACTGGGCCTTTCAACTGTACAGAACTACCAGCATCTGTTTCAACAACTGTTTCCTGATATGGAACTTTTAAGCTCCGGATCGAAGAAGAAGAGGGCGCGGAAGCCGCCGGATCCAACGGTGCCGCTCACCGACGACCTCCTCGTTGACATCCTCACGCGTGTGTCGTACATGTCTCTATGCCGCTGCTGGTTGGATGATGCAACTAGTAGCATAGTTATCCTCAGTAAACATTCCTAATGTCGTTTCCACTCATATAGAGTTGATTTTTTAGATAATTTCTTGTATGGTTGTCCATACTATGGAGTTTTACTTTGTCAATTTGTTTTGCAGATTCCAAACAATGATTATGTTGAATAGTTTGCTCTGGATTATACATTGGAAGTTGCAAATCTGAACATGGTAAAGAAACTTCTGCCCATATGCCTTAATTTATCTTATTTAGTGACTCTAGAAATTAAAATAATGAACTGTGCCTTGACTATTTGATAAGTTGTGAATAAATTTAGTGTTACTACTACTAGAAGCTTTAAACGTATTCCATTCACACAAGTTTTTTTATGGCACGGGAAAAATTAGAACACTGATTATAGTAAAATGTTCTGACATTATGTGTTGTATAAACAAAAGATGTTTCTTCCTATGTGTATATCTGAATGTAACATTGTTTCTTTTAATTTCTGTCAAGTTACCGAATTTCTACTTCAGATAACAATTAGTTTGAACCTGCCATTCATTTTTGTTTAGGTTTCAGGTTTTGAAATGGAAGGCTAAAGTGTACCTCAACAAGGCTAATGGATCAAACTATCACATGATTCTCAGTAAGTAGTATCTAACAACATGCACTCTCTGATGTCAACAAAATGTTTGACTGTTCTTGTTGGTACCTTCAGTGTTAAAAAACTGCATAATGATACCAACCTCCTTGTGATCGACTTTTGTTGCTATTAAAATCAACTTGCCTGCTTATAGGGTCCGAGATCTACCAAGAATTGTTGCTGAAAGCGCTGACCAAATCCTTTGATGCAAATTGATCATCATGGATTATTCATTACTGTCTGGTGTAAGCCTCTTAACCATACTACTTGCACCTACTAATTTTCAGTAGTTACATATTGTGTGACAGCTGAAGGCATGCTGTAACCACACTACTTGCAGCTACTATTTTTTTTAATCTGTTCTAAAATTGCAGTAAAGTTCTGCAGTAAAGTAATTTCACCGTGCAGCCCATCCTCACCGTACAGCCCAAGAGCTGGAAATCTGGTGCCGCTCCCTGAAGTCTCCTGCTAATCCCGCGCTTCGCCCCTCGGCTCTACAGCCCAGCAGCCGGCCCAGCTCGGCCTGCTCCGTGCTCCTCCGCGCGCAACCGTTGACGGGAGGGACCCGCCTGTCATCCCCATCCTCCCACCCGAGCTGGACTAAAGCTCGAGTTCGACCCCCGGGCGTGCCGCACCCTGCGCCCCACGCTACCACCTAGGCCCGCACACCGATGCGCAACCCCCTCGGCCTATATAAGCCCCACCGCTTTACCCCTTTCGCAAAACCCTAGCCACAGAGCTCTCGCGTCGCCGCCCGTCGAACCCTAGCTCGGCCGCCGCCATCGATCTCCACCGTCACCACCTCCCCGCCGACAATGAGATCGCCCGAAGCACCGCAAGGAGGTGAGGAGACTGTACGTGCCGATTGTTCATGTTCTTGTGCCTTGTTTCACCCGCATGCACTTGCCGGAGCTTCGCAACGCTGTCGTCCGCCTCGTCAAGCTGCATGCCAACGTCGTCGCCCGTGCGTCCGCCCTAGTGCCCTAAATCGTTCCCGCGTGTCACCCACTTCACGCCGGTGCAATCCGCCCGCGAAATCGAGCCCTCTAGCTCAAGTTCGAGTCACGTCGGCGAGTACCCTGCCTCGCGCCACCGCTCGCCGTCGCGCCTCCGCCGCATGTGCGGCACACGCCGCACCCCACCATCGCTAATCGTCCGATCTGGATCGGGCGATCCAGATTAGATCAGATCGGGGTCAGTACCGGATCCCTAGGCGCGTCGTGACATTTTGCAAAAGGGACCGTCGGTTTCTTTAGTTTCACAGATCGATCCTCTCGTAGTGTAAAGATCTTTGCCGATAGGTGTTGTTCTTTATGTTTTAAACCCTAGTTTTCATAGTTTTTCCACCCGAGGTCCAGCCATAGTGTTTTTGCACTGCAGCCCTTATGCTTTTGCGCATAATTATGTTTAGGCCCTCGGTTTTTTGCTGTTTAGCCCATGTAGGATTAGATTTCCTGCTGTTTTAGCTGTAGAATGGACATTTTAGCTCCGTTTTTAGTGTTCTTTATATCCACGCGATCGTAGCAAAGTGTAGAACAATTTTATACCTCTGTTTTGTTATGTTAGTACTGTTTGGTGATTGTTTCTTATTTTATTTCATTGTTTGCTTGTATGTGTATGATGATGCGCAGAAGACGGACCGTACGTGGAATACGCTGAAGTTGAAGATTTTCAAGACCTTGAGCAGCAACAAGCGTTGGTAGAAGGCAAGTTCTTGCCTCATCCCCGTTTCTCCTATACAACATGCATTTTCATTACACTTTTTGTTTATTTATTTCTTTATTTATTTGGTGCTTTGCATTAATATGAAGGGTCCTGTGATTCAAGGTTTGACTAGCTTATTTGTTTATCCTTATGCCTTGATCAACCTGGGTTTATGTTCTCATTGGGTAGATCTTGCTTAGTTGCTAAACTTGGGATTGAGGTGGTGCTAATGAACAACAAAGTTAATTTTGCTTTACTTATGTTATACATTCATTAAATAAGATCACCTTTGTTAATCGGAACATGAAGAACCACCCAGGAAAACTGTACTACCACAAGACATATGGCTCTGTCTTGGCCAATTAATTAGAAACTTTAGTATGTGGTATGCTTTACCTGAAAGGGGTTGGGGGCTGACGGTATATGGTGTATAGCCCAACCCTTAGATTGATCTGTTCTATGGTAGCTTCGCAGCCGAGAGAGGTTTATCTGCACTGATCAGGTAACCTAACGAGCAGCCCGTGCTAGAGAATCTTTGTAAAGGCCTCGTAGTGACCCTATGTAATCACACCTCGGTAGTGTGGTATGGTGCCTAGCTAGCACCACATGGTTGGGTCTAAAATTCTTCAGGACTTTTACGCGACTTGTGGGTAAAACTAACTAGTTAGCCGTGCCCACGGTCAAGGGCGGCCTGGACCCTCACATGAGTAAACTATGGAAGATGTACTAAACTTGTTGCATTTACTTTTATTCATGTTGATGATGCTTATGTTAATCTCTGGGTTGGTATAAACTTACATTGCTAGTAATTCAGCTTGCTTAATAGAACTTGGCCAACTAAAATGCTGACCTGCCATGTAACCATAAGCTTCCACCACAAAGCCTTTGCATGTAGTTATAGTGTATTCCCTTGTTGAGTACGACATATGCTCATACTTGTTGTTATTTATATTGCATCTGCACAACCCGGCTGCTGCTCAAATGGACGCTTTGAAGACCTTTTTTTGGAGAGTTCGACAAGTTCTAGGCAAGCGTGCCACCAGTCAGCTGCCTGTGGAGGCGTCCTTTTCCTCTGCTAGTCTCGCTTTTGTTACGGTTATGAGACATTCGATCATGTAACAAATTTATAATACTCCCTATACACTTTTACACTGTGTTTTGGTATTCACTAAGTGGACGCATGTGTGAACTTTGATCCTGACGCATGTATTCAATGCATTCGAATTTCCCTTTAAAGTCAGGTGTGACACATGTGTATTGCACTGACAACCTAAAACCTATATTGACAAGGGTGCTAAGACTTGCAACAAATGATGCCCAAGACTCCTTTGGCCGGTGTCCTGTATGGTTCTATCTTCT
This sequence comes from Cenchrus americanus, assembly GCA_947561735.1. Lineage (NCBI taxonomy): Eukaryota > Viridiplantae > Streptophyta > Magnoliopsida > Poales > Poaceae > Cenchrus > Cenchrus americanus. Next base: position 34,932,671 of record OX387242.1, on the reverse strand, counting down.
ACCTAGTTCATTACACTTTCTCATGCCTACACATATCTATATACTAGGGGAATCTCACCCGCGCGTTGCTGCGGGAATTAAGGAAATGCAATGATCGTAAGAGAGAATTCCAGCAACCTCAAGCGTCTGATCATAAGAGAGAATTTCGGCGACCTCGGCAACCTCGTCGCCGTCGTTGGTAATTTTTTGATCTAAGTTTGATCACCCCGCGTGTTGCTGCGGGATTTTGTCAAAATTAAATCTACACTGGTATTCCTTTATATTCCTCAATTCTCTGCGCGTTGCCGCAAGTATGTAGGAGAAATCTATGAGTTAGAATATTACTATCACCCTCCTATTTTTTCTTGCTTCTTTTTCCTTTTCCTTTACCACTTTTTCATTCTTTTTTTATTTTTCACTTTACTCTATACCAACTACCATCGATGGGACCTATTTGTCATTTTGTCAAAATATATTCATATGAGATCTTGTTTTGAAAGATTTATTAAAAGCAATCTAATGGTGTAATCGGAATTTAATTTGGTTTTTCGATTTTTTAGTTATAACATTTTTTAGCTAGTTCAAACAATGGGCCCACCACTGGATGTCATAGTCTTAGTGGGGCTGTTGAGGTGGCATGCTTGCATGTTGAGAGAACTCCCTAGTGGGGAGCTCCTATGTAGGAGTTATAGATTTCCCACACCATGCTCACCCCTCGCAACTCTTTATTTGCATTAATTGGATACTCGTGAACGTCCATCTCTCCTAGAGTGTTTCATCAGTAACAACTCTCTGTCCTCAAAATATGTAGTCTATATGAACTTACTAATGACATACATAGTCACATCAAGGAGGGAGGACGCAGAGGATTCGACAGGAAATCTGGCAAGGACTGTGCAACCTGTCAAAAATTCCTGATAGGATTGTTAGATTATGGTGGAGCCCACATCTCCGCCCCAAAATTCTATCTATAGAGGTTGTGTTCTAGATGTTTAGCAACTGTTGTATGTTAATCATACCACTGTACCTTAATTTCTAGCACGAGGTTGTGTTCTTTGAACGTGTGAGAAGGTGTTATGTGTGTTACCCACAATGTTCTATGCTTTCACCTTTCTGTTCTTTACATGTTTACTTTTAAGTCTTCTCTTTAGTAAAAAGAGTCTGTATGCACTCTCTAATTACAGTATGTGAGTACAACGCAAGTCCACTATATATTTTCAGGTGAACTTAAACATAAGCCGTTTGGTTGACTGATTTTCACTACCGGAAAACACACGGCGACTTACCGAATTCCGGTAATGTTTGTATATTTGGTCATCTTGCCACTAAGGTCAAGGTGACGATTCAATTCATCTCTGCACCACATGACCATTTGTAGAACTATTAAGTACAATACATGAGTTAAGTTCCAGCAGCGGCCGCAGCACTGCAAACGGCCTTGGATTCCTTTTCCAAAACTGATATCACTTTCTCACTCCAACTAGGCAACTCTTGCATGTCAACAATATCCATCTCTCCTAGTGTGGTTCATCAGGCCACAAGCAAGCCGTAGCCTTTTGGTGTGGAAGGCACTAGGAACATGCAAATGTGTCACATATAAGCATCACTAAGGGAAGACGCAGATGATTTGACTGCGACACAGATGTCCTGCGTTCGTTGTATATATCAAATCCCTGGCAGCGACCACACTACCGGATTCGCACGCTTTGCCGTGCGCCACGCCAAAGGCCAGAACCCGCACGGCACAGCCTTTGACGTGCGGATTCTGCCCGGGCGCATGGCAAAGGGCGCACGGCGCATTTTTGCCCGGCAAAGACCTTTGCCGTGCGCCGTTGGGAAAGGCAACGCACGACGTAGGCCTTTGTCGTACGCAAAATGTGATGCACGGCAAAGAAAAGGGGTCGACGGCCGTCCCACAGCGAGACGGCGTCACCCGCTCTTTGCCGTGCGCCACCCAAATACTCACGGCACAGAAAAATGAAAAAAAAAAGAAAAAAAAGCAAGGCAGGCCGGGGCCGCCTCCGCCAGGCCACGACCACACCGCCGCCGGCCGCCGGTCCTCCGTTCCCCACGCCGGCCGACGCCACCACCACCACACGCCGGCCGCACCGCTTGGTCCGCCGCCGCCTCACCTCGGCAGCTCCGCCGGGAGCTTGGGCCGCCGCGCGAGTAGGGAGGGAGTCGCCGCACCGCGGCCGGATCTCCGGCCTCCGCCTCCGCGGCCGGGACGAGGAGGGAGGGAGCCGCCGCACCACGGCCGGAGTCGGAGCCGCCGCGGCCGGTCGAAGAGGGAGCCGCGACCGCCGCGCCGGGGGGAAGAAGGAGGCGCGTGGGGAGGAGGCCGGACGGCACCCCGCCACTATTGCCGCGCCCTAGGGAGGAGGGGGTCGAGCCGCCGCGTTGTGGGGGAGGAGGAGGCCGGACACCGCGCCGCGTCATGGCCGGCGATGCCTCGCGATGGATCCGGCGACCCCCGCGGCCGCCGCCACCAACGGAATAGGAAGGGCCGGGCGGGGGGTTGGGGAAGAGGAGGGGCCGGCCGAGGCGGAGGAAGAGGGAAGGGCCGGCCGGGGGCGCCGTGTGCGGGGGCGGAGGAAGAGGAGGGGCCGCCGGGCGGGGGGGCGCGCCGCGGCCGCCGGGGAGAGGGAGGGTGGGCAGGGTAGGGTTTGAGGGAGGGGGTGGGATGTATTTATACGAGGGTGGATCCGGGCTGGTGATTGGTGGCCGTCGGATCCAATCCGACGGCCGATAGAGATCAGCCGGTGGGAGGTATGATGGGCTAGCCGGCCTGATGGGCCGACTGGCCCAATTAGTCTTTGCCGTGCGGTAATTTTTTTTCTTTTTCCAAAATTGCTGCAAATGAATTTTATGAGTTAAATATAGCAAACAAAAAATTCTTGTACCAAATTTTAACATGAAGTCATTTGAATTTTTAAGATATAAACAAGTCTCATAATTTTTAAACTTCATTTATTTTGAGGGGCAATGGCTTTGGAGCTTAGGAGGACATATATGAAAGAAAAACACTTCATAAATAGAGTTAATGTACTAAAATTATCAAAGGTTCGAAAAATTACCGTATATTAGGATAATACATTATAAGTTGTATATTGCCAACATAAAAAATTTGAATTCAAATTCAAATTTGAACTTTAATACAGCTATAAACCTAATCAAGTAGCTAGCTCTCAACACTCTGAAACTTCTAGTGAGATACTTCGGTTTCTAAACACTATCCACAACGACTTTCTCAAAACACTCTATATGATTTATCGCAAGCTTCGCATAGGATATCATGAGCTCTCGACGAATCTCATGAGTTTCTAACTTAGTTTACATTTTATACAATTAAAAAACATTTCTAAAGCATGTGGACTTTCGTGCTTCGTGAACAAAATGTTCAAAATTATAACTAATTTGATGCGTAAGGTCTTAGAAAGGACTCAATTACAAGAATATCATTTTTTTACAAACTTTACTCCATTATTTTATGCACTTGCAGTTCAAATTTGACATATACGGCAATAATTATTTAAGTGACACATAATTTTAAAAATAGTAAATTTATTGAGCCATGTATGAATTCGAAATATAGAGTACAAAATAATGTCTCTATAGTGGAGAAATAAAAAGAAGTGCAAAAATCAAAATTTTTAAAAAAAATCTTTGCCGTGCGTCTGTATTTAAAATAATGGCAAAGATTTTTTTTTAATTTTGATTTTTGCACTTCTTTTTATTTCTCCACTATAGAGACATTAATTTGTACTCTATATTTCTAAGCAACGCACGTCAAAGACTAACGGCCGTTTGTTGCAAAGAGTGGAGGAAGAAAAAAAAATCTTTGCCGTGCGCCGTAAAATAAAACGCACGGCAAAGATTCTTTGCCGTGCGTCAAAAACGCACGGCAAAGAAGCTATTGCCGTGCGCCCGATAAAAGACACGCGGCAAAAATTTAAACGCACGGCAAAGGCCGCGTTTCCGGTAGTGCCATCTCACCCAGCATAAACACCGGAGAGTAAGATACTTAGACGATTACCAGCATTGCTCGTTTTCAGTAATAACTGGCCAAAGATCTTGGAGCAACTTTGGAGGTCCGGCTTTGAGTTGAAGTTTTGCTGGTATATATCATGCCAATGATGTACGAAACAATTGTTTGATTTTGGTGCCAATAATGCTTCTAATGGGATGTCACATTTGACGCTCGAACTGGAGTTTCTAATGCAATTATACTGAGCATTGGTTTGGCGGGACATACACGTACGTGATATTTTTCTCTCCCAAGCAGCCCTCTGTTGTCTCCATTCTCCGTTCCATCTGCATGTCAGCATTTTTCTCAATTGTTTATTCAGTAAGCATCGAAGCCTGAACAATCATTGGTGGTAGAGAATTGGTTGCTCAAGCTAGCATCAACTAGGTAGGTGATTCTGGACCCGTGCGTTGCTGCGGGATTTGAAGGAGCTTTTCGATGACACGTGGTCACGTGGATGACTTATGTTTAATAAAAAGAGTTGCAACCCGTATGTGGGTTAGCGGATGACAAGTTGTAAACATGTGATATGATGGTGGGATATATTGAGAAAACAAAATCATCTCAACATGCATGATCGACGACATGCCCGTGCAACAAACTGATAATCTTGTACATACTAATATAGCACGATGACAATGCAAAAAGCCAATCATATCATCCATATACCTCACTTGCAATCGATGCCAGTGAGGCCGACCGACACACACGCATCATCTTTTCATGTCACCCATGCAGCCACCGCTGACGCCGCAACCCAACGATCATCGGGTCGCTATATACTCCGTAGTCGAGAGTGAGTGACACCGGCTGGCCACCGGCATCCAGTAGTAGAGAATAGAGATCAAGTAGGAGGAAGAGGCCAGCCGGCAGTCCAGGTTGAGGTGATGGCGATGAGATTTTTATATTGTGATTGAGGCAACATCTCTTGGAGAAAATAGTCGGTTGGACCCTTGAGCTCCCATACATGTGCTGAGTAAAGAGGTATTCGTTAGCCGCTTGAGCTGCCAACATGCCGTGCTAAGTTAGACCACGGATGGGGGACGACAGGGGGCACGTGGTGAGGGGGATTAAGTGCTGATGACCTAAGCCGATGATGTGACATGCTGAGGATGGAGAGAAATAGAAGTGAGACTTTTAGTGGGTAACAAAAACATAGTTTTCTATGATGATACTCAATGGCCACATAGATGTCCCAGTTATCGCGCAAATAGAAATAGAATCCCAATTGCCGAATACAGCCTGTTCCAGAAATGATTGTCATTTTCTTTTCCTGATAAACAATTTTAACTGAATATATAAAAAATATATTAATATTTACAGTACAAAATTAATGTCATATTTCCTAGGTTTTTTAAATTTATTTAATGATTTACACATTGCACATATTTTCTACAAACTCAGTCAAACTTGTGGCAGTAAACCAACAACGACAATCATTTTGGGATGGAGTATGCCCAAATTGCAAGTCTAGCTAAATACGTCCACAGATGCCTAGTCATCGAGCTGTAGGTGTGGAAGGCATTAGGAACTTGTTACTGCAGTGTAGATCTCCGCCAGTGAGGGAAGGATGCGGAAAATGTTACGTCAAAGGAAAGTGCAGTATATATTTTACCAGTTGCTCCAGGAAACTTCACATGTTTGTTTCTTCCATGGGCATGTACAGGGTCACTAGGTTAGGGATCAAAAAAGCCCAAAGTTGTCCTCATCCAGCAGAACTAAAAGTTACCACAGTTGGAGACCCGTTGTTGCCAATATAGGGACTTTTCCAGCTCACTTGGCACCCATTGTTGTAAGGAAAAGTCTAAACGACGACGCGTCGCGCTGCAGCTCGAGCGCGCGACAGCTTTCAGCCCAACGGGCCTCCGCACACGGTCCCGCCCTCTACTCTCTAGCAGCTTGATACATAGTGTGCCATGTACCGTGGGTTGAATCAGCGCCTTCCGCGGCCTGCTACGGCCTAGCGTGAGTATGCTAAGCCCACATGACTTTGTATTACATGTACAATAGCAAGTTCTAATTCAGCAACTAATATACATCACAGCAAATCAAGCATTGACTAAGTTGTTGCTGGTGGTGAACAAGTTGTCGCCGTCGCCGTCGCCGCTGAACAAGTTGCTACTACTGCTGGTGCTGAACAAGTTGTAACCATCGCCGCCGTACTAGTTGCTACTATATGTTGTTAGTGAACGAGTTGCCGTCGTTGTTGCTGCCAAACAAATTCTCGCTGCTGTCACTAAACAAGTTGCCACTGCTGCCGCTGAAAAAGATGCTGCTGCTGTGAACAGGTTCCTGCTCCTGCGGTTACTGAATAAGTTGCATCAATATAGGAGTTGTAGCAAGCAACTTGGTCCACTAGCTAGCATCAGGCCACCGACGGCAATGGCACGTCGCACCCCAGCTCAGATCCGACCGGCGGCAGTCATCCCCACACATCCCTGCATGTGGATTTGCTACCCGACTGCCGCGGATCGAGCGCCATATAAGCAGTGCTCCTGTGTGGAAGCCGGCGTCGGACTCCTCGAGCCAGAGAGCTAGGAAGACCGCGAATGTGGGGACGATGAGCAGGGCGAGCAAGATGGAGGGGGAGATTGTCAGGGTCGAAGGATGAAGCATCGGTGGTGTGGACGGGGCTGCCGGGGGGGGGGGGGGGGGGGGGGGGGGTCAGGGGTGGGCGGCTGCAGGCAGAGGCAGGCGAGAAGGGCCGTAGTGGAGGGGTCGCGCGATCCGGTACCGCGCGACCTGTCGCGGGTTAACCCGGTCCTTGTTGTAACCCATCAACAATAGATCAGAACTTTTTTTTGCGTAACACCTAGCAGTTGTGTTCCTTCCTTTTGGAACATAATCTTCAGCTCACTTGGCTCCACAGACCCTAGTTACGCTAACAACCAGGTGGTGGCCCTGTTAGGAATTGAGTGTATGAGGAATTGTACGAACCATTTGAACCTGTGAAAATCTCTAGGTAACGCTGCTATGCAAGATGATATGTTTTATGTGTGTTATCCAATTCCACAGTAATGTCCTCTGTTTTCATCTTTCCCCTCTGTACAGGTTTACTATTAACTATTGTTTTTATAACCAGAGTTTGTACCATCTAATTACAATATGTGAGTCCAACACAAGTTCGCTATATCCTGGTCAAATAAAACAAGCTGTACCACTGAGCTCAAAGAAATGATTAGTTATCGATCAGACCATGAACTAATTTGCAGCAACCCTACGGACATGTTGAACAATTTCTTGCATACTTATACTTGTATGGTTGAAATTGAATGAAAGTGAAAGTGTTGTCTGTAATCTCAACGGAACTGTCGAGCAGTTGTGTCAGAGAATCTCAACGGCTAAGTGACGTGTGAGGGGCATCGGATGAACCGACGCTTTGAAAAAGACAACATCGGTTCATCCAACGCTACCTTTTTCAGTAGTCGTTAGCCAACAGCTCTTTGGATGCCTTGGGCTATTTATACCCCCTCCACTCACCCATTTGAGGTTGCTGGATTGTGTGAAGTGCAGAAGAGTTCAAGACACATTGAAGATCATATCCAATCCATCCAAGTGCTTAATTGCTCATCCTTAGACTTGCAGATGCTTTGTGTATGTGCTTAGTGCTAGGCTTAGCTTAGAGCTGAGTGAGTGCAAGGTTGTGCCAACCTTGTGAGGTGATTCTTGAGTGAATCAAGGTGTACAAGGTTCGCCGGAAGCCTTGGGGCCTAAGTGGCTCACCGGCAATCGTCATCGACCCTCCGACTTGGTGTGGAGCGGAGAGGACACTTTGTGCGGGGGACGTGGAGACCCCCTTCCTTGGTGGAGAAGCTCCTTAGTGGAGGCGGCATCAAGGTGACCAAGGGAGCTTGGCAAGTGCCTAAGTGGCTAGCCTTTGTGGCGAGTCAAGTGGTGCTCTTGGGAGAGACTTGGTGACCGGGAAGAAATACTCTTGTGTGAGTTCTTCAACAACGTGGACTAGGGGTGGCTTAGTGCCTACCGATACCACAGGATAAATCGCGTGTCAAGAGTTTGCTTCCTCTCATCCCCTTTACGTTTCTGTCGTATGGACCTCCCTGGGCCCACTACCTCGGTGGGTATTAGGACCGACTACTCGGTGGGCCCCTGGGACTACCCGGCTTGCGCTGCACGGCACCTGATGGTGTGAAGCACAAGGACTACAGAGGAGAAGTACTCGGTTAGGAAGCTGTACATGTCCCGCACTGTATGGAAGACCCCTAGACGTACTCGACTAGTACTCTCTCCCTATTCCGACTTGTAACCCTGCCTCCCGGACTATATAAGGCGAGGCAGGGACCCCTTTCTCATCATCTCTCATCTCACGGCGTACAATTGCACCATCTTGTAATCGTACCCAATCAATCTAGAGCTACGCAGCATACAGGACGTAGGGTATTACGCACCTCGCGGCCCGAACCTGTCTAAATTGTGTGCCACGTGTCTCTTCCTTCGAGTTACCGATCTCGGCGAGGCCACATTCATCTACTTCGGGTACTCCCTTAGTAGGTTGCCGGTCTAAAACACCGACAGCTGGCGTGCCAGGTAGGGGCTCTCGCCCGAGATCACATGGCGAACTCGACGGCTCCTGTCTACTTCAAGCCAACCGTCGCCTCCAACCGCGGTGACACCTTCGTTTTCGGCGCTTGGGTCTGCAGTGCTGATGGCGCGGGATCTTTCCAGCGCCGCCTCACCATGCCGCCCAACCCGGAGACCGGTTTCGTGACGCTTCCTGAAGTTGTCACAGGCGAACTCGCCGGCAAGTTCGGCGAAATTTCGCTCTTCAACCATCATGCTGACTTCGAGCTCGAGTCCGCTTCCAACTCGAACTCGACGTCTCCGTGGGCTATCGCATGCGAGCCAGCTACTCAGCCATCGCACGTGGTCCCCCCACCACGCGAGCGCTCCACGTGTGGCCCCCGCAGCCCCTGCGGGGCCCGCACGGGGGCTCCCTCTTCGCGCCGGGACGCAAGGAGCCCGTACCCGAGTACAACTCGGACTCCGACACCGCCCCCGCCACGCTTCGGACTCCAACCCCCTCTCCGGGTTCTACTCGGATTCCGCATACGAGTTCGACTTCGGGTCGACCCGGAGGATCCCGAGTCCGAGGACAACACCACCGAGCATCCCTTATCGGGCCGGCCTGCGGGCCGGTTATAACGTCCACGCCCGCCGAAGATTCGTCTGCGGCCCGACCGCAAGCCCGCGGACTCGATAAGTGGAGACTCACGCTACGTCGCCTACCTCGACTCGCTCCCGTTCCAGAGGGAACACCACTTGCCCGGCCGACTCGTACACTCCAACCGAGGTGGCGAGCTGCGAGTCCCGGCCTTGGCAACCCCGATCGTCAAGTCTTCATGGCTGCCGGCGACACCCCCGGACCATCTGGGACGGCTCCAGACAAGTACCTTGAGGACATCTCTGCAGACGAGCTGTCTGCTGATGCACCTGCAGACGAGACCGCCGCCAACAGGGACGCTCGACGTAAGCGTATCAGGAAGCGCAACGAACGGCGCCGGCGGCTCAGAGACAACCTCCCCATCCGCAACCTTGCCGAAGCTCTCGAGGCGGTCGAGAGCAGAGTACACACTACCCCCGAACAGTGCCTCATGTCGATCACAGCGATCGCACGCCGGGCTCGGGGGAATACGCGCGGAGAAGTCATCGCCAAGCTCGCCGAAGACGCCTACTTCATGCGGGTCGACAACGAGGTCAACTAGCCTCCTCCCGCCGAGAACCGCGACAACGAAGCTACAAGTCGCGAAGGTCGACCCTCGGCCGCAACCGTACTCGAGCCGAGCCGCCGGCTCGGCCCAACCGTACTCGCGCGAACGCCGGCGGACCCTCACAGGGTGGCAACAGCGACCGTGAGGTCGTCCCCCACCGTGCTCCCGACGGCGGCGGTCGTGGACCCCGACGGCGGAGGCGGCGACGACGGAAGCTCCAACCACGGAGCCAACGAGGAGGGCCGGCGGCGGCGGCAACCGCGGCGGTCGAGACCACGCGGACAGCCACGCCTCCGGTGCCTCACAGGGCGGCTACGACGCCCGCCAGAAAATTGAGGAGCTGCGGCGGAAGAAGTCAGCCACTGCAGGCGACAATGATGGCTTCCCCGCCTTCTCACCTCGACTTCGCAACTTGCTCCTCCCCGACAAGTTCAAGCCTTTGGGGATCACCAAGTACGACGCGAAGCAGGACCCCATCCAGTGGCTCAGATGCTATGCCCTCTCCATCGAGAACACTGGCGGCAACAACGACAACAAGTGCCTCTACTTCCCCTTCTGCCTGGACCAAGCTCCACTCACATGGCTCGAGTCGCTGGACAAGCACTCGATCGACAAGTGGGACCAGCTGAAGGAGTAGTTCACCAGCAACTTCACCGGCGCCATGGGCCGATCGGGTACTCGCATGGACCTGGCCATGGTCAAGCAGGAACAAGGTGAGACCCTCCGCAAGTACATGCGTCTCTTCTTCGACAAGCGCGCTACCATAGTCGACGTCACCGACAAGGAGGTCATCGACCTCTTCCAAGACGGCCTCTACCACCTCCGCACCTTTGAAGACTTCGGTCATCGCCGCCCCAAGTCCATCCCCCACCTCAAGGACATGATCATGTCCTGGGCGGATGAAGAAGACAAGGCCAACGCCAAGTACGACACCATTCGTGGCAAGAACAAGCAGAACACGGGCGGCGGCAGCGGCAACAACGGGAACCAAGGCGGTCGCAGCAACAACAACAACTACTCGGGTCCCAGCCGCAAGCGCAAGCCAGACAACACTGTCGTGGCTATCCAGCGCCCTGCGAAGGAGAACTCGAAGAAGAACTCCGGTGGCTTCAAAGACTTGCTGAAGGAGAAGTGCCCGTGGCATCTGGACGGCAACCACACTACCGAGCAGTTCTACCAACTCAGGCGAGCACTCAAGAGTACTCCAGAGCCACCGCACCCTCACGACAAGAAAGGCAAGAAGAAGAATGACGGAGACAACAGCGACTTCCAGGAACCCGACAAGACTGTCAACGTCCTCTTCGGCGGACTACCCAGCAGACGGGAGCAAAAGGCTACCCGTCGAGAAGTCATGAGCATTGAACTAGCGGTTCCGACCCCTCTCAGGTGGTCGGAGGTACCCATTACCTCCTCCCGCGCGGATCAATGGACAAACTTCTCCGAACCAGGGCGGTTCCTTCTCGTCCTGAAGCCGGTGGTCGCGGGCTCCAAGCTCAACAAGGTCCTCATCGACGGTGGAAGCGGGCTCAACGTCCTTTTCACCAAGACCATGAAGAAGATGAAGCTCGACATCACCCACATGCTCACCAAGAGCAACACGCCTTTCTACGGCATCGTCCCCGGCAACGCGGCTATCCCACTGGGCTCAGTGGTCCTACCAGTTACCTGCGGGGAATCTCGGGACAACTACCGTACCGAGTACATCAAGTTCGAGGTCGCGGACTTCGAGACATCCTACCATGCCATCCTCGGCAGACCGGCCATCGCCAAGTTCATGGCGGTGCCCCACTACACCTACTTGGTACTCAAGATGCCGAGTCCAGCAGGTGTACTCTCTCTCCAAGGGGACTTGAAGATCTCGCACGAATGCGACACAGAAGCTGTGGAGATCGCCTCCACAATTCAAGTACCCAACGCGATGATGGAGGTCTACGCCGCGTCGAAGAAGCTTGCAACAAGTGAACTCGACATCCCTGAGAAGTCTGACAAAGGCAATAAGCCTCAGCTAGCTGAGGAGGTTCTAGTCAAGACGATCGACCTCGGGACAGGCGACAGCAGCAAGACCACCACCATCGAGGCCGGCCTCGACCCCAAATAGGAAGACGCGCTCATCAACTTCCTCCGGGCTAACCGCGACATCTTCGCGTGGAAGCCAGCGGACATGCCAGGAGTGCCCAGGGAGTTGATCGAGCACTGCCTCAACGTCGATCCTAAGGCCACCCCCAAGCGACAACACCTCCGCCACTTCGCCGACGACAGACGGGATGCCATCAAGAAGGAACTCGCCAAACTACTCGTGGCTGGCTTCATCAGAGAAGTCTTCCATCCTAAGTGGCTCGCCAATCCCGTTCTCGTCCGCAAGAAGAACTCAAACGAGTGGAGGATGTGCGTCCTACACCGATCTTAACAAACACTGCCCCAAGGACCCCTTCGGGTTGCCGCGGATTGATCAAGTCATCGACTCCACGGCGGGGGCCGCGACCTCGCTCTCGCTTCCTCGACTGCTACTCCGGGTACCACCAGATCGCGATCAAGGAAGAAGACCAGGAGAAAACTGCCTTCATCACCTTGTTCGGCGCGTACTGCTACACGACCATGTCCTTCGGGTTGAAGAACGCCGGCGCCACCTATCAACGAGCTATCCAGGCCTGCTTCAAGAGGCAACTCAACAAGAACGTCGAAGCCTACGTGGATGATGTGGTCATCAAGACCAGAAACTCCAGTACCCTCATCGACGACCTTGAAGAGACTTTCGCATCTCTGCGTGAGTACCGCTGGAAGCTCAACCCGAACAAGTGCGTCTTCGGCGTACCTTCGGGCAAACTACTCGGCTTCATCATCAGCCAGTGCGGCATTGAAGCCAACCCCGAGAAGATCTCCACCATCACCAGCATGAAAGCTCCCACATGCATCAAAGACGCCCAGAAGCTGACCGGGTGCATGGCAGCCTTGAACAGATTCATCTCAAAGCTTGGAGAACAGGGGCTCCCCTTCTTCAAACTACTCAAGCACCAAGAGAAGTTCGTGTGGACTCCAGAGGCGGACCAAGCCCTTGCTCATCTCAAGGACTTCCTATCGAAGCCACCAGTCCTCACGGCTCCTCGCAAAGGCGAGCAGCTACTGCTCTATCTCGCTGCGACTACTCACGTGGTCAGTGTCGGTGTTTTGGACCGGCAACCTACTACGGGGAGTACCCGAAGTAGATGATTGTGACTCGCCGAGATCGGTAACTCGAAGGAAGAGACATGTGGCACACAATTTAGACAGGTTCGGGCCGCGAGGTGCGTAATACCCTACGTCCTGTATGCTGCGTAGCTCTGGATTTATAGGGCACGATTACAAGATGGTGCAATAGTGCGCCGTGAGTTGTAGGGGATTGTATATGGTGATCCTGAGATCGGTCCCTGCCTCGCCTTATATAGTCTGGGAGGCAGGGTTACAAGTCGGAGTAGGGAAGGAGTACTAGTCGAGTACGTCTAGGAGACCTCTATACAGTGCGGAACATGTACAGAGCCCTAACCGAGTACTACTCCTGTGTAGTCCTTGTGCTCCACGCCTTCAGGTACCGCGTAGCGCAAGCCGGGTAGTCCCAGGGGCCCACCGAGTAGTCGGTCCTGGTACCCACCGATGTAGTGGGCCCAGGGAGGTCCATACGACAAGCCCCCGAGTACTTCGTAGTCGAGAAGGATAGCTTCCAGTAGTCTTGACGGCCTTAACGAGTAGTCCTCAAGCGTCCCTGAGTGCTACAAGTCAAAAGTCCTCAAGAGTAGTCGAAGCATCCCGAGGCCGGAATGTACTCCACTCGATGTTTGAGCAATCTTGAAGTCTTCTCGAGTAGTCCCAAGCGTCCTTGAAATCTGCCTTCGAAGGTCTTCAAGAAATGCCAGTCTTGTCTTGAAGCCGAAGCCGTCATGGAGGTGCGATTTGCAGAACCGCACTCCACATGGAGTAGCCCCCGAGCCTCGAGCCACGGGCTCTGGCTGAGGGTTCATCTGAAATCTTGGCAAGAAAATCCCGAAAAACCCGGAGAGAAAAAACCGAAGGACACGTGGCACGGAGCCCCCGAGCCTTGAGTCGAGTACTTCCTCTCGAATTGAAGGGTCTTCTTGGAGAATGTGTCCTGAGATGCTCTTGAGTCTAGCCGCGTCCCAGGTAGTCGAGTAGAAGTAGCCGAGCCCCCGAGGTGAGGCGCGTCGACTAGTAGAATACGAAGAGTCACGCGCGACGCCGAGTCGCCCGCGCGTGGACTTATCCGGCCGCCCGTTGCGGAGGCGATTTGGCTTATAAATAAGAGCCAAAACCCTTAGGGTTTTTCACCCAAATGAGCGCGCAAGTCATTTCCATTTGAATCTTGAAGTAGATCCACTCCGCCGCCCGCCGCCGACGTAGTAGATCCGAGCGCATCGCCACCCGAAGCCTTTAGGGTAGCCCCCGAGCGGATGCGAGTGAAAACTCCTTGCACTTGGAGAATGAAGCCGTCGCCGTCGAAGACATCCAAGGCCGGCGGGGAAGAAGAGGAGCCGTACGAGAGGCCGCCGCGGCTGCCACCAGTGCGGCGCCGCCGCTGTCGCCACCGCGCGCTGATCCAAGCCGCGAGTGGAAGAAATCGAAGGTCAAGACGGAGGACCTGCTGACCCTGTTGAACAGCGGGTTCATCAAGGAGAAGGAAGTCGACATGTGGAGATCCGCCGCAGGAGATCCTTATCCGATGGAGAAGGCCGAAGACGAGATCCCGATGTTCTCGCGCTTCGTGGAGCGCGGTCTTGCGCTCCCAGCAAGCGACTTCTTCAAGGGGCTGCTCGGGTACTACGGCATCGAGTACCTCAACCTGAAACCGAACGGCATCTTCCACACTTCGGTCTTTGTCCACTTCCACGAGGCCTTCCTCGGAATCAAGCCGCACTGGGTGCTCTTCCGGAAGTTCTTCCGCGTCAAGCCGCAGCCGAGTGCCTCCAACCCCAGAGTAGTCGGGGGAGCCGGGATCCAGCTGAGGGAAGACGCCGCGGATCAGTACCTGGCGTACAAGCTCGTGGACTCCAACACGGATTGGAAGACGAGGTGGTTCTACATCACGAACCACCACCCTGGCCTGCCGAAGCCGAGCGGACGGCAGCCCAGGCATCGTGAGTGGTGGAACACAGAGCCCACCATGCAAGAGGGGATCCGGCTCCCGAGCCGCTAGCACGCATTCGGGTGCTCGGAGAAGCCGGACCGAGGGCCGAGCACGTGGCCTTCGGTTTCATGAAGCGCGAGGATCCGGCCCGCCGATGGCGCGGGATACGCTGGGCTTCGAGTACACCGGCGACGACGACTCGTCGCGGATGCCGGGGGGCGAGTTGTACGACAACGACATCGTCGAACGGTTGTTGCGTATCTTCAAGGAGTACTCCGCCGCGCGCCCAACGAGGTGAGTAGTCGTACCCCCCTCGTCGAGTAGTGAGTACTCGTAGTGAAGTTGCTGACGCCTTGTGTGTTTGCGCAGGATGATGTGAAGCGGTTCGTCTCCGAGCCGCAGCCGCCACCGAGCGGGATCGAGATCCCGGCGGAGGGGAAGGTGAAGGAGCGCCGTGAAGTCGGTGAAGGCGACGACACCGTCATCGTGGAGGATACCTCTGATGACGAGGAAGACGAAGAGACTCTTCAGGACCGCTTCCAGTTGCGGTCGAGGTTTAGCCGTCCGGGCTTGCCTCATGTACCACTTGTTCAAGACCCTATGGCTAGCCTGGAGGCTAGCCTTGCTGCGCCGCCAAGGAAGCCGCGCAACCCCGCCAAGAAGCGGGTGGCGAAGAAGATGAAGGTCTCGGAGACCACGCCTCCGGAGGTAAGTTATCTTGAGCAGGGTAGTCGAGTACCCGCTGTTCGAGTACATTCATGACGAGTAGTCTTCCTTTTGTGTGCAGGAGGTGCCGCCAGCGGAGCCCGTCGAAGAGGGCGACGAGGGCATGTGGGACACGGTGGGGGAACCGGCTGGAAGCCGAAGTCCAGCCCCCACTGTCGAAGAAATCCTGGCACAGCTGGAGCGCCAGCCCCCTGCTCCAGCAGAGAGCAGAGGACCCGTGGCCGCCACCGTTGAAAGGGTGGTGACCTGCGGAGCGCGGGGAGACGCCCGCGCCGGCTGCCGCCACCGTGGAGGAGGCAGTAGTCGAGGAGGCGGAGGAAGAGACGCCCGCCGAGGGTGGACTGGTTGATATTGCCAGCATCCTCGGTGCGCCGGCCGTGACCATCGTCCGGTCGAACTTGTAAGTACCACGTCCTCATGAGTAGTACTTGCTGCAGTAGTCGATTTTGTCTGACGTCCCTTTGTGAATACTTCTGCAGAAAATCCACAGATCTGAGCTGGGACGGGGAAGAGCCCTCGACAGCGGAGGCAGGAGAAGTCGCGCCACCCGTTGAGGAGTCCGCTCCCGAGGCCCAAGCCGCGACCGGGCCCCCGGCTACTGAAGCGCCGCTGCTAGAGGCGGTCGTAGTCGAAGGTGAGTACCCTTTTTGAAGTTGTAGAACTCCAGGACGAGTAGTCGTAGGCACTGATGCGCGTGTTGTTTGTTGACAGGCGCTGAAGGAGGTGACATCCCTGCAGGGGTGCCCATGCAGGAGTTGACACCAGAGGCCCCGGAGGCCGCGGAAGGAGCCCCCGAGCCCGTGGGGGAAGTCGTCGAGAAGTCCGCCGAGGGGGAGGCGGCCACCACGTCGCCAGGGGTTGCCCTGGAGGTGGCAATCTGATCCCCTGAGATCCAAGACGCGGAACCCATCCGGTCTGCACCGATGACGGAGGCTACGCCGAGTAGCCGCAGCGGGATTGAACTTCTGGCCGACGATCTTGTCGAGCCGGCAACGGTGGCCCAGCACCTGGAGGCGATCCGGCGAGCCGAACAGTGGATGAAGGTACGTAGCCGTAGCCTCCCGAGTAGTCAATCCTCTGTTGTTGAGTACTCTTCTTGACTTGAGCTTGTCTTGTGCAGGACGTCGCGGAACGATCCCGCGAGAAGTCGAACATGCTGCAAGGTTACGGCGATACCGTGCTCCGAGCCGAGGCCCTGGAGGAGCAGCTCGTGAAGTCGCGGAAGCACGCGGCCGCGATGAAGTCGAAGCTCGACGCTGCCTTCGCCAAGTACCATAACGACGTCATGGACTTGCAGGCGAAGGGCGACGAGTTGGTGCGGAAGAACAAAGGCCTCCGCAACAAGAATAACGGTATGTCCTTTGACGTGTCGGGTACTTGTTGGAAGTCGTCAAGCCTCTGACCCGTTGTTGTGTTTCCGTGTTGCAGAACTCGAAGGCCAGGTGGAGCAGCTGAAAGCCTCGGAGGTCAGCATGAAGAACCTTTTCTACCGGGAGCAAGAAGCCCGCCAGGTACTTGAGCTCGACTACAAGGAGCTCGCCTTCGAGTGCGAGAAGCATATGGAGCTGCGGATTGCCTCTGACAGAGATCTCGTCAACTGCTACAAATCTTTGCAGAAGTTGAACGAAGATTGCGAGGCGCTCCGGGCCCAGCTGAAGGACCTTGAAGAGGCTGCTCTCCCGATCGCGAGGCTCCTGGTGCCGCACCCGGGCGGCCCCAAGATCGCTCCTCTGGCGGATGGACTTCGTGAAGCACCAAGCCGGCTGGCCGCCTACGTTAAGCACATGGCCAAGTCGATCCCGAAGCAAGTACTGGCCTTCATGAAGTCGTACTTCCCGAAGGCTCCAGTGGAGGTGGTCGCCGGCGGGGTAGCCGCCAACTGCTCGGATGAGCAGTACGCAGAGCTGCTGGAGCAGATGGCTCCCATCGCGGAGCAGGTAGCCGAGAAACTGAACCTCCAGTAGCCCTGCATAGGTAGCTAGTAGCCATAGTTGTATAGGAAATACTTGTAATGAACTATTCATGTATCAATGAAGTGAAGTTTTTCCAGCAATGAGTACTCGTGACCGCGATCTGCGGAGCGCCCATCGTGGAGTAGGTGCGAGTAGTGGTACTCGACCTCAGTAGTCCCGTTGTAGGGAGTAGACAGTAAAGAAGTTGATGAACAATCAATCTTTATTACTGAAGAAGTACACCTGGGTGGCCAGGGCCGTAGTTACAAGGTAGTCGCCTGGACCCGGAGGCCGCTTACAGCTAAGTGGCGCTGGAGCGGGTAGCCGCTTGCAGCTGGTGATCCGTAGGTAGCCGTGTAGGCTGGATCGCAGATCCGTAGGTAGCCGTTCGGGGCTGGATCTTGGAGTGTGGTCTCTTGGTAGACCGCTGCTAGAGTCCTTGACGCTCGTCGCAGCCCAGGGTCCGTAGGTAGCCGCGCGGGCTGGACCTGGAGGAGAGTAGTCCGGAGACTTGGAGCCAGGACCCGGGGGGTCGCTTGCGGCAAGGGGTGTTGATGTAGTCGTGTAGAGTTGAACCCGGAGTAGTCGTGTAGACTAGGCGTAGAATCGACAGAGTTGGTCGACGTTCCACGAGTTGTTGACATCTTCGCCTTCAAGTGTTTGGAGGCGGTAGGAGCCCGGCCGGTCACCTTAGCCACGGTGAAAGGGCCTTCCCGGGGGGAGCTGAGCTTGTGGAGTCCTTCCGTGTTCTGGATGCGGTGGAGGACAAGATCTCCAACGTTGAAGGAGCGTTCCTTGATGTTGCGATCATGGTAGCGTCGGATACCCTCCAGGTACCTTGCTGATTGGACGAGGGCGGCGCGGCGAGCTTCTTCGATGCCGTCGATATCAACTCGTCTCGTCGTCTTCCGAGACGCCTTCGTCGTAGTGCTCCACCGCTCGGCGAGTTCCATATGACGTCGGCGGGGAGGATGGCTTCGCAGCCGTAGACCAAGAAGTAGGGGGGATTGCCCCGTTGGCTTGGAGGGTTGAGTCCGCAGCCCCCGAGTGCGTTGGGTAGTTCCTTGATCCACTTGCCCCCTTTAGAGTTAGCAGCGTCATGTAGCCGCTTCTTGAGGGCGTCGAGCACCATCCCATTGGCGCGCTCGACTTGTCCGTTGGCCCGTGGATGGGCGACTGAGACGTATCTGACGTCGATCCCGCTTTTCTCGCAGTACTCCCAGAACCGGTGGTTGTTGAAGTTGGACCCCGGTGTCCGTGATGATGCGGTGGGGTAGCCCGTAGCGGTGTACGAGTTCATCCGGGAAGTCGAGTACTCGTCGGCCTTGGGGCATGTGGCCGGCTTGACCTCGATCCACTTGGTGAACTTGTCGATAGCCACCGGTACCCCGTTGAATCCTCTTGGCGCGGTTGGCGGTGGCCCAATCATGTCGAGCCCCCGGCGGGGAAAAGGGCCGGGTCGGCGGTATGGTGACTAGTTTGTAGGCCGGGAGGTGTTGCGCTTGGCGAAGAACCGACATCCTTGGCACCTTCGACGAGTTCCTCGGCATCGCCCGGTGGCCGTGGGCCGCAGAAAGCTCGCGGAAGGCCTTGGCGACCGGCGTGCGTGAAGACGCGTGGTTGCCGCGGACGCCCTTGTGGATCTCCTCCAAGATGTCCTTGCCTTCTTCGCGAGGGACGCACTTCATGAGTACTCCGGAAGATGCGCCCCGCTTGTAAAGCTTGTCTCCGACGAGAACGTAAGACTTGGCGCGGCGGACGAGTTGTTCGGCCGCGTTCTTTGTTGACGGTGAAAATCCGTCAACCTAGCCATGAGTTTACCTTCGGTGTTGGCATTAGTTTTATACCTTATCCATTGGTACTAACCCCCGTGGTATAACAAGTTCACGTGTGCATGTCGTTTTTGGAGTTTAATGTTTATGCAGGGTTTTAGTGTTGAATGCAAGACTTTCGGGATAAGTTCATCAAGCACCTCATGACAAGACCTTGAAGCCCTGAACAAGTCATGCAATGAAGCAAACTTAACTCCAAGAAGCCGGGGACTTGATCCGAGAAGACGACGATTCCGGGGACACGACCGGAAAAGTGCTTCGAATCTTGCAAGACAAGGAGTTGAGTCCAATTCGGAGAGAAACCGACGACATGGACCTACATGCGAAGGGGGGAAACATCCGGGAAGCAAGGGAACCGACCTCGGGCAAAGGAGCCCACGGGGCCGGGCCTAAATGGCCCGAGCGGCGGGCCCGATCCGGTCGGCCCGAGCCCATTTTGGGCCCAAACCCGTCGTCCTTTGCCCTAGCCGCCAATCGGGCTATTTATAGTCCCCCGACCGAGAGCCACGCGAGAGAAGATTTCGTCTTCGGCCGCCGAGAAGCAGAGAAGAGAGGGACACCATCTCGGAGAGGAGAGGGTCGAGCTAGTTGACTAGGGTTTCCCTAGCCGACGTGGGAACCTTGCAAGGAAGACCACGTCGGAGTTCCCGAGCTAGAAGCAAGATCAAGGAAGGATCCGGTGGTGATCTTGTGTATGTATCATTGTTATAGTTGAATTATCAAGTTGAATCTTTTCCCGCCGATCAAGTGTTTCCTCGAAGATTTCGTTTTTCGATCGGCTTTGCTTATTCCAATTCTATTCTCGAGATAGATTACATAGGGTGTTCTTGTAGCCGCGGTGGCTAGAGGTACACGCCGGATCTTCCGAAAGAATCTCGACTTGTCTTTTGACTCGCCCTAAACTCCCCGCATGAATAGGGATACGTTGTGACGAACGGGGGTCTCGAAAGGCGGATGTTTTCGGATTTGGACGGGAAACCACGATTTAAAGAGGCTTTTATTAAGATTCGATTTGCTACTTCTTCTCTTGCTTGGAACTTCAACAAAAGGCTTACCCCGATCCCTCTAGATCGGTTTATCTACCCAATCTTACTTTGTTTTCTCCGGTTTTTAGTAGATTAGATCTTTTTTGTGTCTTTAACTTAGATGCATTAGGTCTTTTATCGAATATTGAAGATTACTTGGCTTTAATAGATTAAGTCTTGCGTCACACATTTGTTCCACGGATTTGATACCTTGGGTTCACCACTCGAGGGAAGAAGGGTACCTTGACTACGACGGGAGACTTGTACGCTTGCGAGTCACGAACGAACTTTGATACAATTATTAACCGTCAACAAGCCCCTTTTTCTGGCGCCGTTGCCGGGGAACAAGTGATCAAGATTTGATTTTTTTATTGCTTTTTTTTGTAAATTTCAGTACTGATTTTGTTTTATTTTTGCATCTACTAAATTTCGATCATCCTCAAAATACATCTAATCTAGTTTGTCTAACTCTAGTCTTTATAGATTTGTTTTGTTTTCTAGTTTTTTCTGCATACTTTGTTTATTGCTAACCCTAACAGGAGATGGACGGCTACCTCTCCAACAAACCCAATAATTTTGTGGATGATCCGGAAAAACTTTACGGGGCTAAGGAGACGCGAAGCACATCAAGCTAAAAAGCTAGATTTTGTAGATTCGGAGTCGGAAGACAAAGGATCGCAGGAATCTCCGAAGAATTCACCACCTCAAAGTCCGCGGGAGAATCGACCTCCACCAATGGGTGACCAACCACCGGAAGAACGCAAGATTGGGGAGCTATGCACCCCAGACATCATCGACCTACCAATCTTGAACCTCGAGGAGATCGGAAGACCGTTCGAGATCAAGACCTCAACAATCCGCATGGTGCAACATTCACCCTTCACCGGCAAAGAGGATCCGAACCTTCACCTCCAAGCATTCATTCAACTATGTCAGACTTTCAACATGGATGGGGCGACTCAAGATCAAATGAGGGCAAGGCTTTTCCCGTTCTCACTACTCGGGAAGGCTTTGCAATGATTCCACTCTCAACCGGCGGAGACGGTGCAAAATTGGAACACGTTGATGAAGGCTTTCATGAAGGAATACTACTCACCGGGTAAAACTCAAAGCTTGCGTAATAAGATTGCCACCTTTGTTCAATATCCTACAGAAACTATCTCGGAGGCATTCGAGCGCTTCAACAAGTACACCGGGCGGTTCCACATCACAAGTTCCCGAAAGAAGACCTCGTGCAAAAGTTCTATCAAGGACTCACCATGGCGTCAAGGACGATCATCGATGCATCGGCGGGAGGATCTATCATCGAGCTTACACCGACGGAAGCTTTCACGCTATTCAAGAAGGTCGCGGATAATGACACGTGGGCGTCATCCGGCGCCTACATCCGGCTCAACCCATGGGGAACGTCAAAGGAGTCTTGCAAGTGGAGAAGGAAGACATACTTGAGGGCAAGATCGACTCGCTCATGAGGAGGTTGGAGAAGATGGAGATGGAAAAGAAAGAGGCTCAAGACTTGAAGTCCGCCGAAGCAAGGTCCACATGCGAAGAATGTGGAGAGTATGGCCATGTCCGCAAAGATTGTCCGGAGGAAGCCAAAGTGCTCGACTACATGAGGAAGGGAGAATTGCCGAACTTCCGCTACGGGCAAGGTAGGCCTCAATTTAATGCAAGCTCATCTATTCCTAACGCGATTCCACTTCGAATACAATTGAAGGAGTTCATGGATGAGCAAGCTAAGATCAACAAGGACACCGTCACCAAGTTCAAGACCATAGACAAGGTGTTGGAGAACATCGATAGCAAAGTGACGGAGGTCGGAAGTTCCAATCATCAAGTGCTTAACATGATGAAGATGCTCGAGACGCAAGTTGGACAACTTGCGGGGCGCCTCACTAATGATGAAGGGAAGCTTCCGGGACAACCCAAATGTCCCGAATCGGCGAAGGCCATTCAAACGCGTTCGGGGAAGGAGACCGAAGATCCGGAACGTTCCGCGGGAGCAAGGAAGCTTAAACCATCCACCGAGGTGGAAGGAGTTGCTAAAGAGAAGGTTACGGGGATCGTCACCGAGGAACCCGAATTCGAGATGCCGGAAGATGACACGAGGATACCGCAACTCAAGCCACGCTACTTCCGAGATGCCCTACAAGTACCTACATATTCTCGTTACTTTAAAGACATACTTGCAAATAAATATGAGATAGCAACACTCGGGGTAGATCATGTCAAGATGTCCGAGGAGTGTAGTGCAGCTATTGCTTATGGGCTAGAGAAGCAAAAAGACCCCGGTGCCCTACAATTCCATGTTCGGTTGGTTCTTTCAACTTCGAGAAGGCGTTATGCGACCTTGGAGCTAGTGTGAGTGTCATGCCGAGGGATGTGTTCGAGAAGCTACGCCTACCGATGGAGCCTACGGGAATATGTTTGGAGATGGGTGACAACTCCATTCGCTATCCCTTGGGCATTGTCGAAGATGTACCCGTGAAGATTGGACACCACTTCATCCCCGTCGACTTCGTTGTGCTCGAGATGGGAGAGAGGGAGAAGCCGCCGCTCATCCTAGGGAGGCCGTTCCTCAAGACCGTGGGAGCTACTATTGATGTTGGCAAGGGGGAGATCATGTTCGATATCAACGGAGAAAGGAGTTCCTTCAAGTTCCGTCCAAGGATTGAGGCATGCAACATGATTGGAGTGAAGGGAGAACCAAAACAAACGGAGGGGCTGAAAAAGAAGAAGGAGCCGAAAAAAGTGAACGTAACGAAAATCAAAGAAGGTGTTGCATCCGTCAAGACAAAGGAAGAGAAGCCGCCTGTGAAGACCAAAAAAAATGACTAAGCCAGCCAAGCCAAAAGACAAGCCCGCGCCCAAGATGGTGCGGAAGTGGGTACCCAAGATTGCAACGCCCGCAAAGAGCGTTGATCCGGAGTAATCAAGTGAAGAAGTCTAGCTATAGACTATAAACGAAGCGCTAGGCGGGAGGCAACCCGTTTCGTCGAGTCAAGAATAAGCTACGGGAGGACAACCCGATTCCGGGTTTTTCGAGTATTTTTAATAATTTAGTTTTTGAGTTTTACTACGCAAAGACATTAGACTTAGAAGTGGTTGAACAATATTAGAGACATAATTCTTGATTGAATGTTTGCTTTATCATAAACCCTTTGCATGAACCCTCCTATGTGCTTGTTTGATTCTTTTCTTTTCGAGAAACCCCCCAACCAAATAATTTCAGAACCTTAACTCAACCTTTCACCCTCATTATGGTGCTGAGGTTGACTTATTTTTCATGCTAAAACCACACGAGTAGAGCCACGATTTATGTTTAAGTGTTAATAAAATTCAGCACGTGGTAGGACTCGTGTGAACCTAGAAATCAAAGCTTTTGGTTGGTTTTAAAAATCTTTATCCTTGGTTTCTCTAGGATTAGAATTTTTCTAAGCCTATTCTAATTTTGTTTTATTCAAAATCTTTCTTATTTAGCCAAAATTAGAACCTAAACCTATGCCCCCATGATCAAGCCGGGAAAACGTTCGCTCTCAACCGATGAAAGCAAACTATACCGGTAAGACCAAAATCGACGTAGTCGAAAAATATTTTCGACTTACATTTGTTTTTAATGGTTTAAAAACTTCTCTAAAATTATGCTTGAGCTCTTGCATGGCTCTGAAAAATATTTTAAATTTCGAATTAGAGGAGTGCTTAACCTTAAACACACCTAAATGGAGGCAACTAGTTTGAATTAATCATGCATGCACCATTGGATTCCCTTTTATCAACTTTCACCAATTCCACATGCAAAGGACAAGCATGGTGGGCAGCAAGCATCAACTTTGCAGGATTTTCATGGTGGCATGTGAAGCAAGTGGAGCTAGGGAGCATGGACATGACCCAAAGCATGGAACATCAAGTGGGAGGACCAATAAAGAAATGGAGTGGACGAGAGCGTTTGGGCGGTGCAACTCGTGGAGCACGCGGGCAGTAAAGTTGCAGAGGCGAAATGATCGTGCTGGGAGAAAGACGCGCCGAGGAGGAGCCGGAGGACCCCCGGGCCGGCCGGCCCGAGCCGGCCGGCCCGCCCTATAAAAGGAGCCCCCCGGCGCCCGTTTTCGCGCAGCAAGCTTCCCTCTCCTTCCCTTGTTTGTGTGTTCAAGTTTGTGTGCTCAGAACCTCCGTAGACTTAGCCAACCATCCCAAGCTTGATAGCTCAAGAAAAAAACCCACATCCTTAATCCACTCAAAGTCCACATCCGAAGCAAAGAGTTTAAGTGCCTAGTTTACCGGTTGCAACCCGGAATTTTAGTTGAAGAAAGAGTGCAGCAACCATATGGAAGAAGACCACAAGTCTCTTCTCTAAGAAGAAGAGTTCGTCGTCGTCCAAGCCGTCATCAACCACGTCTTCGAGGAGGCACTCGGTTTCCAAGTCTCCCCGGAGCATGGAGACGGACACGGCACCGAGGAGGAACGACGCTCTCCTCCTTGGTGGTATGAGGGCTGCAAGAAGCACTTCCATGAGGTTCACCGAACCTCGTGGGCACACGGAGGAGCAGCCCGCGCCACCACGACGATCGACTCGCTCAACCGCACCACCTCCTTACACCCCGACACAATCTTCGTACGGCTTCATCATCTTGTCGGCGGAGGAGGAGGAGAGGCTCACCAATCTTGAGAAGAGGCTTGTGCCAAACGTCGAGTTCGACGACCAAGCACTCTACACCTTGGGTTTTTGCACCGACATATACTACATGTTGGGGCACCTCGGGTGGGTTCAGTTCTCCAACGGAATATCGGTGGACACCCACTTGGGTTACGCCTTGGAAATTTTAATGACTATTGCACCCATCGTTGATGATGATGAGGTGCAAAGCTTGTCATTCCGTTTGGAGGGAATCGAGCAAGTGGTTCCCTACGAGCACGTAAGGGAGCTGCTTGGATTCCACAAGGGAGCTCCGAGAAAGTTGACGTGCCACCCGCATGTTGGCGGGATTTTGGAACATGATCTCCGGAGAAGCCCATCAACAACGCAATTGCATCCGCAACCCCATTATCCGGATATTTCACTCTTGGATGTGCAAGAGGGTATTGGGGAGGATGAAGGAAACAAAGGTGACCGACACGGAGTTGAATTGGCTATACTCGGCTTTAATTGCCGGGCAGCCAATTGACCCCTCTTACCTCATGATCAACCGTTGGTGTTGTGAAGCAACATCGGGGGGCCGGTAATATTGGTTCGGGGTGTTACCTCTCCATGTTGGCCTTTTCCTTGCGGCCGGGGATCGCAAGAAACCCCGCTCACCTTTTGCGTGGTACCTCTCTCGGTTTTGAGTACTTGCGGCAAGGCAAGTACATTAGTGGAGATGAGAGAGGAGGTTATCGGTTGGCCATAGTGAACCTCCCCCTTCCGAATGAGAGGCTTAGGCTTTTCACCGAAGGAAGGGAAGATTGGTTGGAAGAGGGACTACTTGTCCCTGCAAGGAAGAACAAAAGAGAAAGAATCGTAGAGGAGGGAACATCCTCCGCACAAGCGAGTGGAGCACAACCCAATGTGCAACCATTCGGCGGAGTCCCTCCTCCGCCAAGTTATTACGGAGGGTCTCAACAACAAGCATGGGGGGTGGTGCACCGGTACCCCCACAAAATTATGTTGTGCCCAACGCTAACTTCGCGGAGTCCTACGCTCATCATCCCCAACCACAACAAAGCATGGCCATTATTGGAGGGTATGCTGCAAGAAATGCTCAAAACATCGCAGCCATCCAATCTAACGCAGCCCAACTCGGTGAAGGCAACGCAAATATTGCCTTTGAACTTGGACGCCTTCACCATGTGGAGCCAAATCAATTCGACGGAGGAAGCGTCCAACTATATTATGAGCAAGGGTATTATTATCAAGACTATCAACATCAACCACCGGCGGAGGACTAGAAGATTTAGGAACTTTAGTTTTCTTTTCTTTTCTTTTTCTCTGTAATTTTCAGCTTTTGCTTATGTGTGTTTGCGTAGTATTTTTCTGTTTTTATTTAATTTTCAGCAAGCATGTTTGTTTATTTTCAGTGTGTATTTCAACTTGATGTCACCATTAATAAAGTCACCACCTTGATTATATCATTGGAAAAGTTACAAAATTCGTGCCATGATGATATATGATTAAAATTGCAGCTTTGTTCATCTTTGTAATCGATTTATGCATGTTTAAGCTAGTGCTCTCTTAAAAATACAGATCTGAATTTATTTAAATACTAGCTTAAATTTTCAGCGGAGGTTATGATTAAAATAAAGACCCATAGTGTTTTATGTGCTCTCAAGTTATGAATAGATTAAAGATGTCTTTTATGCTCAAAAATATTGCTAACCTTGTCACAAATATCACTTGTGTGTTGCTCAACCTATCCAAAGCCTTATATATATTTGAGTGCATAAACTTTAGTGTACAAGATTTATTTTTGAGTGCGTTATTGCAGGCCATGATTTCTCTGGCCCGAGACTAAGAAGCTGGTCATTCCGTTTTTGCCTATCTATCTTTTTGCTAGCCTTTCATCCGTGCATTGTGTATCCCCTCATCGGTGATCTCACAAACTTCGCCGGATATCCACCCTTAAACCAAATATCATCTTTTTGTGATTACCTCCTTGACCACAACCTATCGTTGAGAATGGATCATCAATTCAAGGAAGATCGCAAGACGGTGCCAACGTTGAAGATTTCAAGTATCTCTCCAAGGAAAAATATTTTCGGTACCTACCTTATTTTTCGCCTCTTTGCTCGAGGACGAGCAACGTCTAAGCATGGGGGAGGAGGTAGGTACGGTGCAGTTTTAGAGTTCAAAAGGGAGTATTTTAAAAAAAATATATAATGATGAAAGAAAAAAAATCCAGCGGTATTCATGACTTTCAAGGTATAAAAAATCAAAACTTCGTTGTGAAAGTCATGGACTGAATATATGACAAGAAAAAAAAAATAAATGAATGAAAGAAAGAAAAGAATGAGAAATATGAGAAAGAGAAAAAAAAATATATTTGTGTGTAAAGTGAACTCCCCGATTCTCTAAGAGTGCATTCAAGGCTTCAAGATAAAAAGATCCATTCTCATTTTCCAACCATGTGCAATCTGATAACGAGGACTTCTTTTGTGCCTCGGGATCACTCTTTGCCATTTGCACATGTCCACTCATCTAAAGTGTGTGTATTTTTCTCTTTCCCCTCCTTGATTTAACATTATTTTCCAATGACCTTTTTGACGAGTCTCGGTAAGACCATGAGAAGCTTGTCTTGTTTTGACAACACCTCATTTATAAAATCTTGTTAGGACTAAACTTTCCCAAAGCTCCATATAAAGCCTACCACATATATATGAGAGGGAAAGGAGTAGAATATATAGGCTTGAGAGACAAGTGAGATGAGAGTTTATGAGCAATACACGAGATGATTTAAATTTGTGAATTTGGTTTAGCTTTTCTTATCTCGTTCTTCATTTCAAAAATTCTGAGATCCATTTAAAACTTTGTGAGCATGTTAATACTTGTGGGATAAGCTTAATAAGAATCTACCCTCCGTAGAAATGAAGGCTAGTACATTATGGAACTTTAATGAATTAAAATTTAGAGAGCATTATGTTTTCTCATGTGTAATCAAGTGCAAAGTTTAAACATTGTTTAGCAATGATGATATCCATATGATGTGTTCCTTGACGAATTCGATCATGTTTTTCGGCGTCACCTTCTTCGAGTGGGATTGCCTCGACCCATTTGGTGAAATAATCGTGGCAAAAGCACGAACTTATGCCCCTTGCTAGACGACGGATTAATTTGGCCAATCAAGTCTATACCCCGGCCCCTGGAATGGCCATGGCTTGATGATGGGATTCAATGCGTGCGGGGACTCTTTGAATATTCCCAAACCTTTGGCAATCTTGACACCCTTGTAATACTCAAAGCAGTCCTCTAATATCGTCGGCCAAAAGCATCCAGCTTGTCTAATAACCCACTTCATCGCGATAGGCCGATTGGTGCGCTCACATATCCCATCGTGCACCTCGCTCATCATGTTCTTGGCTATGCTGGACCCGGGCATCGTAGCAATACCCCATCTAATGATTTATAGAATAAATTATCATCCGGAAGAACGAACTTAATTGCCTTGTACACGAGTTTCCTAGAGACTTTTCGGGATGGATCTTTCAAGTAATCAATGATTTCTTTCCTCCAATCATCTTAGCAAGATCCGGCCCCTAGTGCACACATACGCGGCAAACGCTTCTTGACTCTCCTTGTAGCACGGAGGTGCTGCGAGAGCTAGCTTTGTTTGCTTCCTCGTAATGTTCTCTAGGAATGTCTTTGTAGAGTCACCAATGGAGAAGCTCTTCAAGATCTCCTTGCATTCTTACGTAGTAACTCCTTAGCGCTTCGCTACCACTCGTATTGGCCGTTCAATTGCTTGATTACCAATTCTGAATCTCCATAGATCTCAAGCGAGAGACGGGCCGAGCTTCTTTCAAATATTGAAGCCCTCGAAGTAGTGCCTCGTACTCGGCCCTGGTTATTTGTGACGAGTGGGTTGTATAGGAATGGCGAATTCAAACATCTCACCTCTAGGCGAAATTATAGGATCCCTACTCCCCCACCTTTGCCACACGATGACCCATCAAAAAATAAAGCCCAAGGGGTAATTTCAAGCGAGATCAATTGACGGGTCACGATGTTCGATTGTAAAATCGGCAATGACGACCTTTGATGGCTTTTGCCGATTCGAACTTCAACTCGAACTACGATAAAGCTAAAATCCATTTGCCAATCCAGACCATTCAAAATTGGCATAGATAACATATGTTTTATCACATCAAACTTGGAGTATACGATGCATTCGGCATTCAACGAGTAGTAGCAGAAACTTTGTACACGAGTAGTACACAAAGACACGGTTTCTCTGATAGCCGAATACCTGGTTTCGGGATCAAGTAGTTTTCGGCTAGGATAGCTACTACCAGCTCCTTTCCTTCGAATTCTTGAATAAGGGCCGATCCAATGGTTTGGGTATCGGCCCGCCACGTACAACTTGAAAGGCTTGTTTGGTGAGGAGGAACCGAGACACGGCGGCTCCTTCATGTCTTGCTTGATCTCATCAAAAGCCTTTTGTTGTTCGTCGCCCCATGTGAATTCTGATCTTTCTTTAGCTTCGGCAATGGAGAGAATGGCAGCACCTTCCGTGATAAATTTGAGAGCTGAATCTTCTCACGAAGTTGATCTTGCGGCGATGTGCAATTCCTTGAGGTTGGTTGGAGGAACGACTTCATCAATGGCTTTCATGCTCTTTTTGCCAACTTCGATTCCCCCTTCGTGGACCAAAAACCCCAAGAACTCTCCGGTGATACCCCAAAGCGCACTTGTTTGGATTCATCTTCAAGCCGTGTTTCGGGTGCACTCCAAGGTCTTCTTCACATCTTCCGGATGGGTGTCATGACTTAAGGACTTGATCACCACGTCATCAATGTAGATTTCCACGGTTTTGCCGATCAACTCATGAAAATTGTAATTCATGGCCCGTTGATAGGTTGCCATAAGCATTTTTCAACCCAAATGTCATGACTATCCACTCAAATAGGCCTATATGACCAGGACATCTAAAGGTCGTCTTTGATATGTCTTCTATTGCCATGAAGATCTGATTGTATCCCGCGTTGCCATCCATGAAACTAATCACCTTGTGTCCAGCAGCGGCGTCAATCAACAAATCGGCAATAGGCATCGGGTATCCATCCATGGGACTAGCTCTGTTTAGGTCCACGAAGTCTATGCAAACCCTCATTTTTCCATTCTTCTTATACACGAGGACGATGTTAGAAATCCACTCCGCATATCGCACGGGCGAACGGAGTTTGCGTCAAGCAACCTTTCGATTTCTTTCTTCACATCGGCCAATACTTCATCCTTGTAGATCTTCGGGGTGGTTGCTTATACGGTTTGAAACCAGGCTTGATTGGCAACCGATGCTCGACGATGGAACGATCCAATCCGGGCATCTACCCGGTAATCCCGGGCGAAGCAATCCTTATATTCTTTGAGAAGCTCAATTAAATCCCCACGAAGTCCTGGTTGCAAATTTGCCTTTGATGAACGTCGGCCTTGGCTTATCACGCTTCCAATGTCAACTTCTTCCGGTTTATCGGTCGAGCATGAATCCTCGCCTAATTTGCCATCGGTGCCATCTACGGTTCTCCATTAAAAGTACTATAAGAGCCGATTGCTTGAATCGGTACAGTTGATCACCTATTCTGACGGGTTCAACGGGGACCTTCTCCCCGGTCTTTCACGAAGCAATCGATGCCTTGGTACTCCCGAAGGGCTGGTTCCATGTTGGCCACGCTCACGGAGTCATACGCACAGGACGACCTCGATCTCGTCGTCCACCCAGCGGATGCGTTGATGCATGGTGGACGGGGCCATAGCAGTTAGCATGAATCAATCCGCCCAAGCGGCGGTACATGGGCTCCTTTGCCCTCGATGACAAAGAAGGTGGTGAGTAGCGTCTTGGACCCGATCATCAAGTCCACGTGAGCGCATCCCTTGGTGTACGAGGGTTCCGGTGAAGTCTTTCAAGATGATGCTTGTAGGCGTCAAATCGCTCGGGCCCATTCCAAGCTACGAAGGTGGTGTACGGCATTACATTGGTGCCGCTCCGCCGTCGACGAACATCTTGGTCAATGGCTTGCCATTGACGTATCCTCTCAAGTACGGCGGCCTCATGTGACGGTTCTTGGCGCGGCTTGTCGAAGATGGCACAGCAGCCGGCACCGGTTATGCGCCATCATCTCCCTCGGTGTGCTCGTCGTCGAAGGAAGCTTCCTCTGCACGCCTTTGGTTAGCGAGGGCCATGAACTCGTTCGCGGCGAAAGTATACCATGCATGCGGGAGCCGAACGCTTCGATCCCTCGAGGTTGGTCCTTGGGCGCCACATGCGCACCTCGTGCGGATCCGACTTTGTTTCAATTCACGGTTCCTCAGCTGGACCCGTCTCTTGCGGCTCTTGCGTAGGCGGGCGGGCACCGACGCGCATCGCCGGATGTAGTCATCCTCGTCCTCTTCACGATCGGCCCACGAGATCGACTTGGCGCTTGCGGGATGATCGATGACTTCAAGTTTTTGGCGCCGATCCCCAATAGGGTGAATCCTTCCAAGTCTCTCGTGGACGGATCGGCGATTGGCGACTTCCTGCTGTGCTCAACATACTGTCGGCTGCATTCGGGACGGGTTCTTCAATGTGGGCGGGTTTCGGACCCTCATTCCGGCGGTGCCGAAGAAGGCGCATCCCCAGTGTGCGCGCTCCTGCTCGCGCGTGTCTTGCTCGTGGTCCCTCTGCGCGCCTCTTCTTCGGCTGCGGCTGCTCCTCCTCGTGGCGACGCTTGCGGTAGCGCTCTTTCTCTGTTGGCGCTGCCATTTGTTGAGAGGATGCGCGACGTCACCTTGGGCTTAGGCACTGGACGACTCCCCAATCTCAATGTGGCTTTTAAGAACGCGGGGGCGTCGCCTTGTACTTGCTCCGGAGTCACCTGGCGCTGCGGGTCCCTTTGCTCCACCTTGCTTGGACCTGGTTGAAGTCGGGACCTTGACCTTTCCCTTCTCCTCGGTACATTTATCGCATTGCGTGAGAAAAGCCGAGCATGTTCGAGAAGGGGTGGCCATCCGACTTCATCTTGTTATCGAACTTGAGGTGTCCCTCCTGGATAGCCTTACGGATCCTCATCCACGAAGACCACCGCAATCGTTGATGGAGTGTGAATCCCTGTCATGGAAGCCACGGTAACGTTTCGCTTTAACTCCATCGAGCAGAAGCATAGAATGCCCCTCGGGCGACTTAATTCGGCCTTCTTTCACTAAGAGCTCAAACAACTTATCGGCCTGTCGTGATGTCCAAAGTCGTAAGTCCCTTTGGTGCCGCGGCCCAACGGCTGATTCATTGTCAAGGGCTCTTTACCCCACATGATTTCCGATTGCGACTACCTCCAATTCATCCTCGGAGAATCCTCGAACGGATCAGCTTTGTCCGGGGGCTGGTTGTAGATGTCGACGACGTCGTCTTCGCTTGCCAAATTTGGGGTCCTTCTTGAGGCCATATGCACGATTGCTCATCGAAGATAACTTTTGTGACAGGCGGCGGGGTTCTCAAACTCCATCCCAAATAGCTTCTCGCGCACGGCCGGCAACATCCGGCGACGGCCATATCGACCGGTGATCGTACGGCGAGGTTCGAGCGAGAAGCACATTCCTTTGACTTCCACGAATCTTCTAAGAAACTCCGGGCGGTGTTTCGGCTGTGCCTTGCTTCGGTGTGGCGAGATCAATCGGCTTCTTCTCGGAGGGCTGCCGGCCCGGAAATAATGAGCGTGGAGGTACGCTCCAAATCCTTCCATCTAGCCCGCGATTCGGGGAGGCGGGGACGAGAACCCGCGAAAGGCTCGGACTGTCGGCGAGGCGGGGAAGTAGCGAACACGAACGCCTCCTCGGCGCGAGCATTCCCCAAGGCCGCGTGAGGTAACGGACGATGTGCTCGGCGGGTGCTTGTCTCGTCTGCCGAGAACTTTGTGAGTTCCGTTCGGCGGCTTTACCCTCGGCGGCAAGAGCACGTTGTAGTACCACTGCGGGAACGGCGGCCTATAGGTGGGACCACAGTCTTTGAGCTTGAGGGCGGGCGGTTCGCATCAACTCGGCCATCTTGCGCGCTAGAGCGTCATCTTCTTGCGCGCCGCCGGTGGCGCGTGCCACAGGTGCGGGAAGGCGTCGAACGCTCCGTAGTTTCCCACTTCATGATAACCACCACCGTACAAATTCTTCTGGAGCCGAGTTCGGTCGACGGAGCAATCCCTCCGGCGGGATCAAGTGGGACCCCGGTCAAGCCGGAAAACGCTACGTCTCCGTCACGTAGGCCGGTGCGGTTCGAGGCATTTGCACGGGCGGCTGGGCTGTTGCTGCTGTGGTGGCGGTAGGATTGGGCCACGACCCTGCACTTGGCTTGCAACGGGAGCGGGCGCGGCTGCCCCCCGGCGCCTGCGGAGGAGGTTGGGTGCTTGGCTTCGGAGCTGCGAGGAGGGGGAGGCTGCTTGCTGGTGCCGCTCGTGGCGGCGGGCCCCGGGAGAGCTGATTCACCCGGCTCAGCGGTGCTCTTCTGACCGTGGCGCCTTCCGGGGAAACCGCTTGCTCCCATGCCAGGGCCAAAGAGAGGCCACCATCATGCTGGCTGGAGCGACGAGGAAAGCCTTGTTGTGCTTGGTGAGCATGTAACCGACCGACTCTTGGAATAAGCGCGCGCATTCCTCCTTTTTCTGTGCGGGATGTGGCATCGCTCTCCTCTGGCGGCGGCACTGCTGGGCGGGTCATTCTTCGGATACGGTACACCACTTCTATTCTTCTTAAACGACATGAGACACTTTCTTGCGCCGGGTTCACGGCGTCTTGGAGGTTGCTGACGTCTTTGCTGCGGAAGCTCTTCGATGTTGACATCCATGAGGTACGAGATTTACGGGAATCTGTGAGACCGGGTCGGTTCGTTGGTCCCACCCGGGCGTGCCAAAAAGTGTGTTGACGCAAAAGTGCACTCAACGCCAACGTCACACGGCAAAGCCGGAACAAGGACTTGGCTTCACACGCGCAGAGAGCAAATGGCCCGTGCGAGTCAATTTTTCCTTAAAATTAACAAAAGATAAACGAGTTAGATATCAAAGCTTGGAACTTGCCGGGTGGTACCGAGACGAGTTCCATATTTACGGCTAAAGAGCCAATTAGGATAACACATAGCTATAGAAAGCTATGCGTGCTCAAAGAACCATGGCCATTCGGGGAAAACGCAAAGGAGAAAGAAGAACGCCGAATGGATGACGAAAAAGCATGACAGCGATCGGTCTTTATATAAACAAAGATGCATGTGCAAAGTTATGACCAATCCTCATGAAGATTAACATTAAAAATAAATAAAGTAAAGCACGGGCATGATCATGTGTTAAATAAGCATGCATAGATTCAAAGCACTAGTCTACCGCATGTCTAGTTACTTTAAGATCAAGTGCGGCAGTCTGATGTCAAACAAATCTATCCACCGCATGATACAACTTGCATGAGAAAAACGCCGTACCACTTTCCACAAATAGATCTATCCACCGCATGATACAATCCAAATATGGAAAGCCAAAAGCACACATCGACCCAAAACATAAATAATGCACGTGATCTACTCGTGGAGAAACGTAACCGAATGCGGGTCGAACAACCAGGTTCGGGGTCCATGAAAGAAGGAACAAAACATTACCACGTGAATAAATCTATCGGAGGCGGCTTGAGAATCTAATCACTTAGGATGAGTAGCTCCAAAGCAACCCAAAACTCTGCATCTCTGCTTACGCATGATACCCGGTTCTTTCAAGATTTATACGAACATAGCAAGCTTGAACCCGCAACACGTAACAACCTAGATCGATTCGGTTTCGGCTATCGGAAAGCATAAGATCCCACGCGTCACAACAACACGAAACTTTGCTCGAACGAGGATCATAAAAGAGATATGGCCGATCCAAGCCCATCTAGATTGGGCAAAAGATGTGTTTACATGAATTAAAACATAAAGTAAAACTCAAGATAACACGGGATAACTTAATGAATCTATTGGATCTTGCCAAAATCCAATAGAAGCGGAGTAACTAGCTTCAAGCCGAGATCTTCGCACTACCGCATGGCTCATGATCTAACAAGAAACCCTCTTGAGACCAAGCTTTGAATCTCACGCATGACACGAAGCATGGTAACAAGACTACTTGCATCGGATCTAAATCCACCGCATGATACTAGACATGATACAAGGACCGCGGTACTCCACGGAGAGTGCCGACGGATCGATTGGCCCTCTCGAAGAACTCGATGAGCACGACAAGGACTCTAGGGGTTTGGCGTAAGGCCGGTGTGTATTGAGGAATGATTGTGTACCATTACATACATTCGGGGGTCGTATTTATACCTGTTGAGTACTAGCTGACGAATGGATTCATTGCCTAACTAATCTCGATCGCCTATCCATCCATTCGTCTCCCCTTTGATTGAGCCACGTCACGCGTCCAATCCCGCAAAATCGGCTATATTGTTCCTTTGCCGAACGGAGCGGATAGCCGGCCGCCGGATCTCTTTTGCCGAAAATCTGCGAAAATATCCTTCCTTCCACCGGACGAGACTCTTTTTCGAGCCGGACCCACGAGGTCGGATTCCTTACCAAATTTTGGTGTTAACGGAGTTTCCGTCGTCACCAGACTACCCGCTCGGCGACATCACGAGGAACCAAGACGCCACGGAAGAATCTCCAAGTGGGGTGAGCTGTCGAGCTCGGCGCCCTCACCATCGACTTCAAGCCACGCACTAGCCATCAAGTCGCGAGCACTAGTCGACTTCATGGCGAGTGAGCGGGAGAACCGGCTACCTACTCCCCACCCGGTGCGACCGAGCATTGGGTGATGTACTTTGATGGCTCACTCAACCTCGAGGGCGCGAGGGCGCGGAGTACTCTGATCTCTCCAACGGGCGAACAACTCAAGTACGTCCTGAGATCTTCTAGAAGGTCTCG
Source organism: Cenchrus americanus (assembly GCA_947561735.1). NCBI lineage: Eukaryota > Viridiplantae > Streptophyta > Magnoliopsida > Poales > Poaceae > Cenchrus > Cenchrus americanus. The sequence goes on along the minus strand of OX387242.1, from coordinate 34,896,704 downwards.
AAACAATGAGCGAGTACGAAGCCCTCTCTGCACCGGAGCTCGCCTCGCGGCTTCACTTGGCATCCAAGCGGCTACTAGTCTACGGCGACTGCGCGGTGGTCATCAACCAAGTCAACAAGTCACCGGGACCGCAACAAGGAGAATATGGACGCCTACGCTAGAGAAGTCGCAAGCTCGAGAACAAGTTCTACGGTCTCGAGTTCCATCACATCGTCCGCGACAACAACGTTGCGGCGGACGTCCTCTCCAGCTTGGATCACCGCGCCCAAGTACCGCGAGGCGTCTTCGTCCATGAGCTTCACGCGCCATCCATCCGGAGCGGCGCCACCGACCTGTGCCCGGCCCATCCACCGGTGGGCGAGAGGTCATGATGATCGGCGTGGACGGAGGCAACCCTTCATCGACTACCTCGGCGGCGGAGAAGGTCCCCTCCAACAAGAACGCGGCCGAACAACTGCGTCCGCCGCGCCAAGTCTTACGTCCTCGTCGGAGACAAGCTTTACAAGCGGGGCGCATCTTACGGAGTACTCATGAAGTGCGTCCCTCGTGAAGGCAAGGACATCTTGGAGGAGATCCACAAGGGCGTGCGGCAACCACGCGTCCTCACGTATCTGGTCGACAAGGCCTTCCGGCGAGCTTTCCTGCGGCCCCTGCGGCCACGAGCGTGCGCGAAGAACTCGTCGAAGGTGCCAAGGATGTCAATTCTTCGCCAAGCGACAACACGTCCCGACCTACAAGCTAGTCACCATACCGCCAACACCGGCCATTTGCTGCTGGGAGGCTCGACATGATTGGGCCCGCGCCCAGCGCGCCGAGGAGGATTCAACGAGGGTGCGGTGGCTGTCGACAAGTTCACCAAGTGGATCGAGGTCAAGCCGGTCACATGCCCCAAGGGCAGCGAGTACTCGACTTCTGGATGAACTCGTACACACGCTACGGGCTACCCCACGCATCATCACGGACACCGGGGTCCAACTTCAACAACCACCGAGTTAGGGAATGTGCAGGCACGGCGGGATCGACGTCGGTCCGTCTCGGTCGCCCATCCACGGGCCAACGGACCAAGTCGAGCGCGCCGATGGGATGGTGCTCGACGCCCTCAAGAAGAGGCTACATGACGGCGCTAACTCTAAAGGGGGCAAGTGGATCAAGGAACTGCCCAACGCACTCACGGGGGGGCTCGCCGGACTCAGCCATCCAAGCCAACGGGGCAATCCCCTTACTTCTTGGTCTACGGCTGCGAAGCCATCACTCCGCCGCCGACGTCATATGGAACTCGCCGGCGGTGGAGCACTACGACGAAGGCGTCTCGGAAGGCGGCCGAACGAAGGTTGATATCGACGGCCTCGAAGAAGCTCGTTGCGCGCGACCCTCGTCCAATCGGCCAATGGCACCGGAGGGCCATCCCGGCGCTTCTCGCTGATCGCAAAGTCAAGGAACGCTCCTTCAACGTTGGAGATCTTGTCCTCCGCCGTATCCGGAACACGGAAGGACTCCTAGCAAGCTCGGCTCCCCATGGGAAGGCCCCTTCACGCGGTGGCTAAGGTGGCCGGGCGGGCTCCTGCCGCCTCCAAACACTTGAAGGCGAAGACATCAACAACTCGTGGAACGTCGACCGGCTTTTTGTCGATTCTGCGCCTAGTCTACACGACTTACTCACGGGGTTCAAGTCTACACGGCTTGCATCAACACCCTCGCCGCAAGCGACCCCCGGAGGTCACTGGCTCCCGAGTCTCGGACTACTCTCCTCCCGAGTCCCGGCCAGCGCGGCTGCCTACGGACACGAGGCTGCGACGGCGTCAAGGACTCTAGCGGCGGTCCACCAAAAGACCACACTCCAAGATCCCGGCCAGCGCGGCCTACCCTACTGGTCTGCCGGTCCGGCCTACACGGCTACCTACGGATCACCGGACGCACAAGCGGCTACCCGCTCCGGCTCCACACTTAGGCCGTAGCGGCCTCTCCAGTGGTCCCGGGCGACTACTTTGTAACTACGGCCACGGCCACCCGGAGTGTACTTCTTCGGTAATAAAAGTTTTGATTATTCATCGAGCTTGTTTCTTGTCTACTCCCTACGACGGGACTATTAAAGCCGAGTACTACTACTCGCACCTGCTCCCACGATAGGGCGCTCACGCTCTACTGAGATGGCGGTTACGAGTACTCTATTCTTTAGCGGAAAATCTCATTTCATTGATACATGAATAAGTTCATTACTGGCCCCATGTGTCTGTACAACTATGGCTACTAGCTACCTATGCGCGGGACTACTTGGAGGTTCAGCTTCGGCATTTACTGCGCCGCGATGGGAGCCATACGCTCCGCCGGCTACGCGTCTTGCTCATCCGGCCGGTTGGCGGCTATCACGGCGAGCGACCACCTCCACGCTGGAGCCTTCGGGAAGTACGACTTCATGAAGGCCGGCACTTGCTTCGGGATCGGCCTGGCCATGTGCTTGGCGTGAGGCGGCCGGCCGGCTTGGCGCTTCACGAAGTCGATCGCGGCGGAGCGATCTTGGGGCCGCCGGAGTGCGGCACCGGGAGCCTCGCGATCGGGAGAGTAGCCTCTTCAAGGTCACTTCGGGCCGGGCCGGAGCGCCTCGCAATCTTCGTTCGACACGCAAGGGTTGTAGCACGGTTGACGAGATCTCCCGTCAGAGGCAATCCGCGGCTCCATATGCTTCTCGCACTCGAAGGCGAGCTCCTTGTAGTCGAGCTCCAAGTACACGGCGGAGCTTCTTGCTCCCGTGCAGAAAAGGTTTCTTCATGCGACCTCACGGGAGCTTTCGGTGCTCCACACTGGCCTTCGAGTTGCGCAACCACGGAAACACAACAACGAGTTCGAGAGGACTCGGCCGACTTCCAACAAGTACCGGAAGCAAGTCCAAAGGACATACCTTTGTTCTTGTTGCGGAGGCCTTTGTTCTTCCGCATCGGCTCGTCGCCCTTCGCACGCAGAGTCCATGACGTCATTGTGGTACTTGGCGAAGGCGGCGTCGCGCCGGCGCATGGCGGCCGCGTGCTTCCTCGACTTCACGGGTGCTCCTCCGGGGCCTCGGCTCGGAGCACGGTGTCGCCGTAACCTTTCGGCATGTTCGACTTCTCGCGGGATCGCTCGCGGCGTCCTACCCAAGACAAGCTCAAGTCAAGCGAGTACTCAACGCAAAGGATTGACTACTCGGGAGGCTCGCGACTCGTACCTTCATCCTTCTGTCTCGGCTCGGCGGATCGCCTCCAGGGTCTTCGAGCCCACCGTTGCGGCTCGACGAGATCGTCGGCCCGGCGGCTCAATCCCGCCACGGCTACTCGACGTAGCCTCGGTCATCGGCGCGCCCGGCGGATGGGCTCCGCGTCTTGGATCTCGGGGGATCGGATTGCCACCTCCCGGGGCAACCCCGCGCGTGGTAGCCGGCCTCCCCTCGGCGGACTTCTCGACGATTTCCCCCACGGGCTCGGGGGGCTCCTTCCGCGAGCCCTCGGGGCTTCGGTGTCAACTCTGCATGGGCACCCCTGCGGGGATGTCACCTCCTTCGGCGCATCATCACGAGGAACACGCGCATCGGTGCCTACGACTACTCTCTTACGGAGTTCTACGAGCTTCAAGAAGGAGTACTCACCTTCGACTACGGCCGCCTCCGGCGGCGGCGGCACCGGTGGCGGGGGCTCGGTCGCGGCTTGGAGCCTCGGGAGCGGGCTCCTCGACGGGCGGCGCGGCCTCTCCACCGCCTCAGCTTGCCGCGGGCTCTTCCCGTCCCGGCTCGGATACGTGGATTTTACTGCGAAGTATCCACGAGAGGGTCGTCGGACAAATCGACTACTACAACGAGTACTACTCATGAAGACGTGGTACTTACAAGTTCGACCGGACGATAGTCACGGCCGGAGCAGAGGATGCTGACGATGTCAACGGTCTCACCGGCGGGCGTCTCTTCCTCCGCCTCTTCGGCTACCTGCACCTCCTCCACGGTGGCGGCAGCCTGCGCAGGTCTCCTGCCCTGCGGCCCATCTCTCCAGCGGCGGCGGCCGCGGGTGCTGCTCTCCTGCGGAAGCGGGCGCGCTCCGGCTGCGCCGGGGGGGTCTTCGGCAGGTGGGGGCTGGACCTCGGCTTCCAGCCGGTTCCCCACCGGGTCCACGCGCCTTCGTCACCCTCTTCCGAGCAGGCTCCGTTGGCGGCACCTCCTGCACACAAGGACGACTACTCGTCAGCAATGTACTCGACTACCGGGTACTCGACCACCCTGCTCGAGAAAACGTACCTCCGGAGGCGTGGTCTCTGAGACCTTCATCTTCTTCGCCACCCGCTTCTTGGTGGGGTTGTGCGGCTTCCGCGGCGGCGCAGCAAGGCTAGCCTCCAGGCTAGCCGGAGGGTCTTGAACAAGTGGCACATGAGGCAAGCCTGGACGGCTAAACCTCAACCGCAGTTGGAAGCGGTCCTGAAGAGTCTCTTCGTCTTCTTCGTCATCGGAGGTATCCTCCACGATGACGGTGTCGTCGCCTTCACCGACTTCGCGGCGCTCCTTCACCTTCCCCTCCACCGGGACTTCGATCCCGCTCGGTGGCGGCTGCGGCTCGGAGACAAACCGCTTCACATCATCCTGCGCAAAGACACAAGGCGTCAGCAACTCCACTACAAGTGCTCACTACTCGACGAGGCGGGTACGGCTACTCACCTCGTTGGGCGGGCGCGCGGCGGAGTACTCCTCGACCGGGCACGCCGTGTACTCCGGCATGTCCTTGAAGATGCGCGACAACCTCTCGATGATGTCGTTGTCGTCCAACTCGCCCCCCGGCATCCGCGACGAGTCGTCGTCGCCGGTGTGCCTCGAAGCCCAGCGTATCCCGCGCCATCGTGGTGGATCCTGCGCTTCATGAGCGAAACCCACGATGCTCGGCCCTCAGTCCAGCTTCTCTGAGCACTCGAATGCGTGCTAGCAGCTCGGGGAGCTGGATCCCCTCTTGCATGGTGGGCTCTGTGTTCCACCACTCGCGATGCCTGGGCTGCCGTCCGCTTGGCTTCGGCAGGCCTGGGTGGTGGTTGGTGATGTAGAACCACCGCGTCTTCCAGTCCGTGTTGGAGTCCACGAGCTTGTACGCCAGGTACTGATCTGCGGCGTCCTCCCTCAGCTGGATCCCGGCCCCTCCGACTACTCTGGGGTTGGAGGCACTGGAGCTGCGACGACGGAAGAACCCAGGAAGAGCACCCGAGTGCGGCAGTCCCGAGGAAGGCCTCGCGGAGGGGTGGACGAAGGCAGGACGTGCTTCAAGAAATGCCTGTCTTGTCTTGAAGCCGGAGCCGTTATGGAGATGCGATTTGCAGAACCGCACTCCACATGGAGTAGCCCCCGAGCCTCGAGCCGCGGGCTCTGGCTGAGGGTCCATCTGAAATCTTGGCAAGAAAATCCCGAAAAATCCGGAGAGAAAAAACCGAAGGACACGTGGCACGGAGCCCCCGAGCCTTGAGTCGAGTACTTCCTCTCGAATTGAAGGGTCTTCTTGGAGAATGTGTCCTGAGATGCTCTTGATATTAGCCGCTTCCCAGGTAGTCGAGTAGAAGAAGCCGAGCCCCGAGGTGAGGCGCGTCGACTAGTAGAATACGAAGAGACACGCGCAGCCGCTGAGTCAGCCGCGCGTGGACTTATCTAGCCGCCCGTTGAGGAGGCGATTTGGCTTATAAATAGAAGCCAAAACCCTTAGGGTTTTTCACCCAAGTGAGCCGCAGTCATTTCCATTTGAATCTAGAAGCAAATCCACCCCCAGCAGCCTGCTGCCGCCGTAGTAGATCTGAGCGCATTGCCACCCGAAGCCTTTAGGGAAGCCCCCGAGCGGATGCGAGTGAAAACTCCTTGCACTTGGAGAATGAAGCCGTCGCCGTCGAAGACGTCCAAGGCCGGCGGGAAGAAGAGGAGCCGTGCAGAGGCCGCCGCTGCCGCCGCTGGTGCGGCGCCGCCCCTGTCTCCACCGCGCGCTAATACAAGCCGCGAGTGGAAAAAATCGAAGGTCAAGACGGAGGACCGCCGACCCCCGCCGAACAGGGTTCATCGTGGAGAAGGAAGTCGACATGTGGAGATCCGCCGCGAGAGATCCTTATCCGATGGAGAAGGCTGAAGACGAGATCCCGATGTTCTCGCGCTTCGTGGAGCGTGGTCTTGCGCTCCCGGGCAAGAAGCGACTTCTTCAAGGGGCCGGCCGGTACTACGGCATCGAGTACCTCAACCCGAACCCCAACGGCATCTTCCACACGTCGGTCTTCGTCCACTTATGCGAGGCCTTCCTCGGAATCAAGCCGCACCGGGTGCTCTTCCGAAGTTCTTCCGCGTCAGTCGCGGCCCCGTGCCTCCAACCCCCGAGTAGTTTCCGGGAGGAGCCGGGATCCAGCCCGAAGGAAGACGCCGCGGATCGCACCGGCGTACAAGCTCGTGGACTCCAACACGGACTGGAAGACGAGGTGGTTCTACATCACCAACCACCACCCTGGCCTGCCGAAGCCGAGCGGACGGTAGCCCAGGCATCGTGAGTGGTGGAACACAGAGCCCACCATGCAAGAGGGGATCCAGCTCCCCGAGCTGCTAGCACGCATTCGAGTGCTCAGAGAAGCTGGACTGAGGGCCGAGCACGTGGCCTTCGCTCATGAAGCGCAGGATCCGGGCCCGCCGATGGCGCGGGATACACCGGGCTTCGAGTACACCGGCGACGACGACTCGTCGCGGATGCCGGGGGCGAGGTTGGACGACAACGACATCATCGAGAGGTTGTCGCGCATCTTCAAGGACATGCCGCCGTACACGGCGTGCCCGGTCGAGGAGTACTCCGCCGCGCGCCCGCCCAACGAGGTGAGAGCCGTACCCCCCTCGTCGAGTAGTGAGTACTTGTAGTGGAGTTGCTGACGCCTTGTGTCTTTGCGCAGGATGATGTGAAGCGGTTTGTCTCCGAGCCGCACTCGCCACCGAGCGGGATCGAGATCCCGGCGGAGGGGAAGTCGAAGGGGCGCCGCGAAGTCGGCGAAGACGACGATCCCGTCATCGTGGAGGATTCCTCCGATGACGACGAAGAAGATGAGGAGACGCTTCAAGACCGCTTCCAGCTGCGGTCGAGGTTTAGCCGTCCGGGCTTGCCTCATGTTGCACTTGTTCAAGACCCTCCGGCTAGCCTAGAGGCTAGCCTTGCTGCGCCGCCGCGGAAGCCGCGCAACCCCACCAAGAAGCGGGTGGCGAAGAAGATGAAGGTCTTAGAGACCACGCCTCCGGAGGTAGGCTATCTTGAGCAGAGTGGTCGAGTACCCGGTATTCGAGTATATTGCTGACGAGTAGTCTCCCTTTGTGTACTGGAGGTGCCGCCAGCGGAGCCTGTCGAAGAAGGAGACGAAGGCGTGTGGGATCCGGTGGGGGAACCGGCTGGAAGCCGAAGTCCAGCCCCTACTGTTGAAGAACTCCTAGCACACCGGAGCGCGCCCCCCCCGCTCCGCAGGAGAGCAAGTAGACCCACGGCCGCCGCCGTTGGAGAGATGGAGGCCGCGGGGGCGAAGGAGACATCTGCGCCGACCGCCGCCGTCGTGGAAGAGGCAGAAGCCGCAGGGGCGGAGGAGGAGATGCCCGCCGAGGGTGGACTGGTTGATATTGCCAACATCCTCGGCGCTCCGGCCGTGACCATCGTCCGGTCGAACTTGTAAGTACCACGTCCTCACGAGTAGTACTTGCTGCAGTAGTCGGTTTGTCCGACGACCCTCTGTGAATACTTCTGCAGAAAATCCACAAATCTGAGCTGGGACGGGGAAGAGCCCTCGACAGCGGAGGCAGGAGAAGTCGCGCCGCCCGTCGAGGAGCCCGCTCCCGAGGCCCAAGCCGTGACCGAGCCCCCGGCTACCGAAGCGCCCATCGCCGCAGGCGGTCGTAGTCGAAGGTGAGTACCCTTCTTGAAGCTGTAGAACTCCAGGACGAGTAGTCGTAGGCACTGATGCGCGTGTCGTTTGTTGGCAGGCGCTGAAGGAGGTGACATCCCTGCAGGGGTGCCCATGCAGGAGTTGACACCAGAGGCCCCGGAGGCTGCGGAAGGAGCCCCCGAGCCCGTGGGGGAAGTCATCGAGAAGACCGCCGGGGGAGAAGGGGTCACCACGTCGCCAGAGATTGCTCTGGAGGTGGCTGTCCGCTCCCCTGAGATCCAAGACGCGGAGCCTATCCGCTCAGCGCCGATGACGGAGGCTACGTCGACTAGCCGCGGCGGGATTGAACTTCTGGCCGACGATCTCGTCGAGCCGGCAACGGTGGCCCGGCAAGACCCGAGGCGATCCGGCGAGCCGAACAAAGGATGAAGGTACGTAGCCGTAGCCTCCCGAGTAGTCAATCCTTTGCCGTTGAGTACTCTTCTTGACTTGAGCTTGTCTTGTGCAGGACGTCGCGGAGCGATCCCGCGAGAAGTCGAACCTGCTGCAAGGTTACGGCGACACCGTGCTCCGAGCCGAGGCCCTGGAGGAGCAGCTCGTGAAGTCGTGGAAGCACGCGGCCGCCATACAGTCAAAACTTGACGCCGCCTTCGCCAAGTACCACAACGATGTGATGGAGTTGCAGGCGAAGGGCGAAGAGTTGGTGCGGAAGAACAAAGGCCTCCGCAACAAGAATAAAGGTATGTCCTTTGACTTGTCGGGTACTTGTTGGAAGTCGTCAAGCCTCTGACCCGTTGTTGTGTTTCCGAGTTGCAGAACTCGAAGGCCAGGTGGAGCAGCTGAAGGCCTCGGAGGTCAGCATGAAAAACCTCTTCTACCGGGAGCAAGAAGCCCGCCAGGTACTTGAGCTCGACTACAAGGAGCTCGCCTTCGAGTGCGAGAAGCACATGGAGCCGCGGATTGCCTCCCGACAGAGATCTCGTCAATCTTGCTACAAATCTTTGCGTGAAGTTGAATGAAGATTGCGAGGCGCTCCGAGCCCAGCTGAAGGATCTTGAAGAAGCTGCTCTCCCGATCGCGAGGCTCCTGGTGCCGCACCCGGGTGGCCCCAAGATCGCTCCTCTGGCGGATCGTCTTCGAGAAGCACCAAGCCGGCTAGCCGCCTACGTCAAGCACATGGCCAAGTCGATTCCGAAGCAAGTCCTGGCCTTCATGAAGTCGTACTTCCCGAAGGCTCCAGTGGAGGTGGTCGTCGGCGGGGTAGCCGCCAACTGCTCGGATGAGCAGTACGCAGAGCTGCTGGAGCAGATGGCTCCCATCGCGGAGCAGGTAGCCGAAAAGCTGAACCTCCAGTAGCCCTGCATAGGTAGCTAGTAGCCATAGTTGTACAGGAAACACTTGTAATGAACTATTCATGTATCAATGAGATGAAATTTTCCAGCAATGAGTACTCGTAACCGCGATCTCAGAGTGCGGAGCGCCCATCGTGGAGTAGGTGCGAGTAGCAGTACTCGGCTTTAGTAGTCCCGTCATAGGGAGTAGACAGTAAACAAGTTGATGAACAATCAAGCTTTATTACTGAAGAAGTACACCTGGGTGGCCAGGGTCGTAGTTACAAGGTAGTCGCCTGGACCCGGAGGCCGCTTACAGCTAAGTGGCGCTGGAGCGGGTAGCCGCTTGCAGCTGGTGATCCGTAGGTAGCCGTGTAGGCTGGACCGCAGATCCGTAGGTAGCCGCGCGGGGCTGGATCTTGGAGTGTGGTCTCTTGGTAGACCGCTGCTAGAGTCCTTGACGCTCATCGCAGCCCAGGGTCCGTAGGTAGCCGCGCGGGCTGGACCTGGAGGAGAGTAGTCCGGAGACTTGGAGCCAGGACCCGGGGGGTCGCTTGCGGCAAGGGGTGTTGATGTAGTCGTGTAGACTTGAACCCCGGAGTAGTCGTGTAGACTAGGCGTAGAATCGACAAAGTTGGTCGACGTTCCACGAGTTGTTGACGTCTTCGCCTTCAAGTGTTTGGAGGCGGTAGGAGCCCGGCCCGGTCACCTTAGCCACGGTGAAGGGGCCTTCCCAGGGGGAGCTGAGCTTGTGGAGTCCTTCCGTGTTCTGGATACGGCGGAGGACAAGATCTCCAACGTTGAAGGAGCGTTCCTTGACGTTGCGATCATGGTAGCGTCGGATACCCTCCAGGTACCTTGATGATTGGACGAGGGCGGTGCAGCGAGCTTCTTCGAGGCTGTCGATATCAACTCGTCTGCTGTCTTCTGAGACGCCTTCGTCGTAGTGCTCCACTGCTGGCGAGTTCCATATGACGTCGGCAGGGAGGATGGCTTCAGAGCCGTAGACCAAGAAATAGGGGGATTGCCCCGTTGGCTTGGATGGTTGAGTCCGCAGCCCCCAGAGTGCGTTGGGTAGTTCCTTGATCCACTTGCCCCCTTTAGAGTTAGCAGCGTCATGTAGCCGCTTCTTGAGGGCGTCGAGCACCATCCCATTGGCGCGCTCGACTTGTCCGTTGGCCCGTGGATGGGCGACTGAGACGTATCTGACGTCGATCCCGCCGTTTTCGCAAAATTCCCGTAACCGGTGGTTGTTGAAGTTGGACCCCGTGTCCGTGATGATGCGGTGGGGTAGCCCGTAGCGGTGTACGAGTTCATCCAGAAGTCGAGTACTCGTCGCCCTTGGGGCATGTGACCGGCTTGACCTCGATCCACTTGGTGAACTTGTCGATAGCCACCGGTACTCGTTGAATCCTCCTAGCGCGCTTGCGCGTGGCCCAATCATGTCGAGCTCCCCGGCGGGCAAAGGGCCGGGTCGGCGGTATGGTGACTAGCTTGTAGGCCGGGACGTGTTGTCGCTTGGCGAAGAACCGACATCCTTGGCACCTTCGATGAGTTCTTCGGCATAGCCCGTGGCCGTGGGCCGCAGAAAGCTCGCCGGAAGGCCTTGGCCGACCGCCGTGCGTGAAGACGCGTGGTTGCCACGGACGCCCTTATGGATCTCCTCCAAGATGTCCTTGCCTTCTTCACGAGGGACGCACTTCATGAGTACTCCGAGATGCGCCCCGCTTGTAAAGCTTGTCTCCGACGAGGACGTAAGACTTGGCGCGGCGGACGAGTTGTTCGGCCGCGTTCTTGTCGGAGGGGTACCTTCTCGCTCGCCGAGGTAGTCGATGAAGGGTTGCCTCCGGTCCTACGTCGATCATCATGACCTCCTCGCCCACCGGTGGATGGGCGGGGGGGCGGTGGTCGGTGGCGCCGGCTCCGGGATGGATGGCGCGTGAAGCTCATGGACGAAGACGCCCGCAGGTACTTGGGCGCGGGTGGGTCCAAGCTTCGAGAGGACGTCCGCCGCAACGTTGTTGTCACGAACGATGTGATGGAACTCGAGACCATAGAATTTGTTCTCGAGCTTGCGGACTTCTAGGCAGTAGGCGTCCATGTTCTCCTTGTTGCGGCCCCAGGACTTGTTGACTTGGTTGATGACCACTGCGGAGTCACCGTAGACTAGTAGCCGCTTGATGCCAAGTGAAGCCGCGAGGCGGAGCCCGTGTAGGAGAGCTTCGTACTCGGCTTCATTGTTTGAGACCTTCCGTAAGATCTCAGGACGTACTTGAGTTGTTCGCCCGTTGGAGAGATCAGGAGCACCCCTGCGCCCCGCGCCCTCGAGGTTGAGTGAGCCATCAAAGTACATCACCCAATGCTCGGTCGCACGGTGGGAGTAGGTAGCCCCGTCGCTGCCGCCCGCGGGCGGAAGTCGATGGTGGGGCGCCAACCCCCCGCCCCCCCCGGGACCCCCCCGCGCGGTTCCTCGGGATGTCGCCGAGCGGAGTAGTCCGGTGATGACGGAAACCGAGTACTCCCGGAAGTAGTGTCGTAGCTTCCGCGAGGTGATGAGTAGAGCGTACAGGAGCTTCTGCACGGGCTGGTAGCGAGCCTTGGACTCTGATAGAACCTCGCCGACGAAGTAGACCGGGCGCTGGACCGGATAGGCGTGGCCGTCTTCCTGCCGCTCGACAACGATGGCAGTACTGACCACGTGAGTAGTCGCAGCTAGGTAGAGCAGTAGCTGCTAGCCCTTGTGAGGAGCCGTGAGGATTGGCGGCTTTGACAGGAAGTCCTTGAGCTGGGCAAGGGCTTGATCCGCCTCTGGCGTCCACACGAACTTCTCGTGATGTTTGAGTAGTTTGAAGAAGGGGAGGCCCCGTTCTCCTAGCCTCGAGATGAATCTGTTCAATGCCACCATGCACCCCGTCAGCTTCTGAACGTCCTTGATTCTCGTGGGAGCTTTCATGCTGGTGATGGCGGAGATCTTCTCGGGGTTGGCTTCAATGCCGCGCTGGCTGATGATGAAGCCGAGTAGTTTGCCCGAAGGGACGCCGAAGACGCACTTGTTCGGGTTGAGCTTCCAGCGGTACTCGCGTAGCGATGCGAACGTCTCTTCAAGGTCGTCGATGAGGGTACCGGAGTCCACCCCGGTTTTGACAACCACGTCATCCACGTAGGCCTCGACGTTCTTGTTGAGTTGCCGCTTGAAGCGGCGCCCGGATGGCCCGTTGATAGGTAGCGCCGGCGTTCTTCAACCCGAATGACATGGTCGTGTAGCAGTACGCGCCAAACGGGGTGATGAACGCGGTCTTCTCCTGGTCTTCCTCCTTGATTGCGATCTGGTGGTACCCGGGTAGCAATCGAGGAAGCAGTAGGTCGCAGCCCGCCGTGGAGTCGATGACTTGATCAATCCGCGGCAACCCGAAGGGGTCCTTGGGGCAGTGCTTGTTGAGGTCGGTGTAGTCGACGCACATCCTCCACTCGTTCGAGTTCTTCTTGCGGACGAGGACGGGGGTTGGCGAGCCACTCAGATGGAAGACTTCTCCGATGAAGCCGACCGCGAGTAGCTTGGCGAGCTCCTTCTTGATGGCGTCCCGTCTGTCGTCGGCAAAGCGTCGGAGGTGTTGTCGCTTAGGGGTGGCCTTTGGATCGACGTTGAGGCAGTGCTCAATCAGCTCCCTGGGCACTCCTGGCATGTCCGCTGGCTTCCACGCGAAGATGTCGCGGTTAGCCCGAAGAAAGCTGATGAGCGCGTCTTCCTATTTGGGGTCGAGGCCGGCCCCGATGGTGGTGGTCTTGCTGGGGTCGCCTGTTCCGAGGTCGACCGTCCTGACGAGTACCTCCTCAGGTGGCTGAGGCTTGTTGGCGCTGTCAGACTTCTCTGGGATGTCGAGTTCGCTTGTAGCAAGCTTCTTCGACGCAGCGTAGACCTCCATCATTGCGTTGGGTACTTGGTTTGTTGAAGCGATCACCACGGCCTCTGTATCGCGGGCCGTGGGAGATCTTCAAGTCCCCTTGGAGGGAGAGTACACCGGCTGGACTTGGCATCTTGAGTACCAAGTAGGTGTAGTGGGGCACCGCCATGAACTTGGCGATGGCGGTCTGCCGAGGATGGCGTGGTAAGAGGTCTCGAAGTCCGCGACCTCGAACTTGATGTACTCGGTGCGGTAGTTGTCCCGAGACGCCCCGAAGGTAACTGGCAGTACCACTGAGCCCAGTGGGATAGCCGCGTTGCCTGGGACGATGCCGTAGAAAGGCGTGCTGCTCTTGGTGAGCATGGGGGTGACGTCGAGGTTCATCTTTTTCAAGGTTTTGGTGAAGAGGACGTTGAGCCCGCTTCCACCGTCGATGAGCACCTTGTTGAGCTTGGAGCCCGCCACCGTTGGCTTCGGGACGAGAGGGAACCGTCCCGGTTCGAGAAAGCTAGTCCACCGGTCCGCGCGGGAGAAGGTGATGGGTACCTCCGACCACCCGAGAGGGGTCGAACCGCCGGCTCGATGGACATCACTTCACGACGGGTAGCCTTCGCTCCCGCCCGGGCCGGGCGCTCCGCCGAAGAGGACGTTGACGGTCTTCTCGGGTTCTTGGAAGTCGTTGTTGTCGCCGTCCTTCTTCTTGCCCTTTTGGTCGTGAGGGTGCGGTGGCTCCGGCGTATCCTTGAGTGCGTGCCTGAGCTGGTAGCACTGCTCGGTAGTGTGATTGCCGTTCGGATGCCACGGGCACTTCTCCTTCAGCAGGTCTTTGAACCCGCTTGAGTTCTTCTTCGAGTTCCCTTTCGCAGGGCGCTGGATAGCCGCGACAGTGTTGTCTGGCTTGCGCTTGCGGTTGGGACCCGAGTAGTAGTTGTTGTTGTTGTTATTGTTGCGGCCGCCTTGATTTGCATTGCTGCCGCTGCCGCCGCCCTGGTTCTGCTTGGACTTGCCGCGGATGGCGTCGTACTTGGCGTTGGCCTTGTCCTCTTCATCCGCCCAGGACGTGATCATGTCCTTGAGGTGGGGAATGGACTTGGGGCGGCGACGACCGAAGTCTTCGAAGGTGCGGCGATGGTAGAGGCCGTCCTGGAAGAGGTCGATGACCTCCTTGTCGGTGACGTCGACGACGGTAGCGCGCTTGTCGAAAAAGCGGCGCATGTACTTGCGGAGGGTCTCGCCTTGTTCTCGCTTGATCATGGCCGGGTCCATGCGAGTACCCGAACGGCCCATGGCGCCCGCGAAGTTGCTTGTGAACCGCTCCTTCACCGGTCCCACTTGTCGATCGAGTGCTTGTCGAGCGACTCGAGCCATGTGAGTGGAGCTTGGTCCAGACGAAGGGGAAGTAGAGGCATTTGGTGTCGCCGTTGCTTCGCCGCCGTTCTCGATGGAGAGGGCGTAGCATCGAAGCCACTGGATGGGATCTCGCTTCGCGTCGTACTTGGTGATCCCCAAAGGTTTGAACTTGTCGGGGAGGAGCAGGTTGCGAAGCCGGGGTGAGAAGGCGGGGAAGCCGTCGCCTTCAGCAGCGGTGGTCGACTTCTTCCACCGCAACTCCTCAATCTTCTGGCGAGCGTCGTACCCGCCGTGAGAGGCGCCGAGGCGTGGCCGTTCGAGTGGCCTCGGCCGCCGCGACCCCGCCGCCGCCTCCCGCCTCTCTCCTGTTGGCCCCGTGGTTGGAGCTGCCGCCGTCGCTGCCGCCACCGTAAGGGTCGTTGCCGCCACCACCGGCCGGAGCACGGTGGGGGACAACCTCTCGGTTGCCTTGATCCTGCTGTGAAGGTCCGCCGGCGTGGGAGCGGCGACGGTTTGGCTCAGCTGGGATGTCGCCTCGAGTACAGTTGGGGCCAGCGTTGGCGCTGCGACTAGTAGCTTCGTTGTCGTGAGGTTTGGCTGGAGGAGGTTGGCTGACTCTGTTGTCGACCCGCATGAAGTAGGCTTCTTCAGCGAGCTTGGCGATGACCTCTCCAGCGCGTATGCCCTGAGCCTGGCGTGCGATCGTTGTGATCGACATGAGGCATTGCTCAGGAGTGGTGTGGACTCTGCTCTCGACCGCCTCGAGAGCTTCCGCAAGGTTGCAGATGGGAAGGTTGTCTCTGAGCCGCCGGCGTTGTTCGGCCGCGCTTCTCGTTACGTTCGCGTCGAGCGTCCCTGTTGGCGACGGTCTCGCCCTGCAGGTGCATCGACGGACGCCTCGTCTCGCAGAGATGTCCTCCAGGTACTTGTCTTCGGCCATGCCTGAGGGTCTTGGGGTGTCGCCGGCAGCCATGAAGACTTGGCGATCAGGGGTGCCAAGGCTGGACTCAGAGGGTGCCACCTCAGTTGGTGTGTTGGAGTCAGCCTGGGCCAGTGGTGTTCCCTCCTGGAACGGTAGTGAGTCGATGTAGTCGATGTAGCGTGAGTCTCCCTTTGCCAGGTCAGCGGGCTTGCGGTCTGGCCAGTAGACGTATCTGCCGATCGGTGTTGATTTTATAACCAGCCCAGAGGCTGGCCCTGACAAGGGAAGCTCAGTGGAGTCGTCTTCGGACTCGGGCTCCTCAGGGTCCGACCCGAAGTCGAACTCGTAGTCCGGGTTCGAGTAGAACTCGGAGAGAGGGTTGGAGTCCGAGACGCGATCGGGGACGGCGTCGGAGTCCGAGTTGTACTCAGTTGCGGGCTCCTTGCCGGCCCGTCGTGGAGTGGGAGCCCCCGTGCGGGCCCGGCTGAGGACGCGGGGGCCACGCGCGGAGCGCTGGCGTGGTGAAGGGGCCGTATGCGATGGCTGAGCAGCCGGCTCGCATGTGATGGCCCATGGCGACGTCGGGTTCGAGTTGGAGACGGACTCGAGCTCGAAGTCAGCGTGGTGGTTGAAGAGCGAGATTTCGCCGAACTTGCCGGCGAGTTCGCCTGTGACGACTTCGGGAAGCGTCACGAGGCCTGTCCTCGGGTTGGGCTGCATGGTCGGCGGCGCCGGGAAGGAGCCCGCGCCGTCGGCCAGCAACGTGCACCCGGGCGCCGAAGACGAAGGTGTCGCCGCGGTTGAAGGCGACGCTTGGCTTGATGTGGACGGAAGCCGTCGAGTTCGCCATGTGATCTCGAGCGAGAGCCCCTACCTGGCGCGCCAGCTCGGTGTTTTAGACCGGCAACCTACTACGGGGAGTACCCGAAGTAGATGATTGTGACTCGCCGAGATCGGTAACTCGAAGGAAGAGACACGTGGCGCACAATTTAGACAGGTTCGGGCCGCGAGGTGCGTAATACCCTACGTCCTGTATGCTGCGTAGCTCTGGATTGATAGGGCACGATTACAAGATGGTGCAACAGTGCGCCGTGGGTTGTATGAGAGGAGATTGGATGAGGTGAGGTGATCCTGAGATCGGTCCCTGCCTCGCCTTATATAGTCCGAGAGGCAGGGTTACAAGTCGGAGTAGGGAGATAGTACTAGTCGAGTACGTCTAGGAGTCCTCTATACAGTGCGGAACATGTACAGATCCCTAACCGAGTACTACTCCTGTGTAGTCCTTGTGCTCCACGCCTTCGGGTGCCGTGCAGCGCAAGCCGGGTAGTCCCAGGGGCCCACCGAGTAGTCGGTCCTGGTACCCACCGATGTAGTGGGCCCAGGGAGGTCCATACGACAGGCTGAACCTCGATCGCAGTTGGAAGCGGTCCTGCAGCGTCTCCTCATCGTCGCCCTCGTCGGACGTATCCTCCACGACAACGGTGTCGTCTCATTCGCCGACCTCCCGCCGCTCCTTGGCCTTGGTTTTCCCCTCCTCTGGGATCTCGGCTTCCGGAGGGGGCGGCGGTGGCTCGGAGACAAACTTCTTCAAGTCGTCCTGCAAGACACAACTATTCAGCGCGACTACTCACACGGAATGGGTACTCGACACAGGGGTGCGACTACTTACCTCCCTTTGTGAGGACCATGTGTGGTTCGAGGACCGGTGGATGGTCGCTTCCTTGTGTGATGAGTGATTGACAACGTTGTGTGGACCGATTCTTGGCTAAGTATTGCGGGTGCGGGTTGCGGCTTGACTCGTGTTGGTGCGGGTGAAGAACAAGCGCGAAAGGTCGTCGCCGGTGAGGCCTCCGGTGTGGAGAAGACAAGTAGGCTTCGTTCGAGGGACCCGGTGGCCGGCGGGGTCAAGTGCGGGCCGCATGGTGGCATGAACAAGAAGATGAAGTCGTGGACGGTTTCTTGGTTGAGCCTCAAAACCAAGGTCGAGCCGGGACTACGTGGGAGCCAAGTCATGAGTGGAGATTGGCGGAGGCTACACCGAGTTCGCGGGGTTTCCGGTGGTTCACCGTAAAACCACCGGGTTCCTTGGTTGATCCACAAAGCCAAGACCGGAGAACCGAAGACGGAGGTGCGGCAGCACCGCACCCGGTCCGACCGGTGGGTCCGACCGGTCCCCGTGGGGACCGGTCCCGACCGGTGAGGAGCACCGGTCGGCCGGTGTGCGACGACGCGGTCCGGAATCTTCGAAGCGGAGGACACGCGTCGGGATCGCATGGCTTGCGTCGAGGCTACGCGAGGTGCGGTCGCCGGCATCCGTCCGATGGTGAAGACATCAAGAATTCCAAATCCGCCCTTGAGGGGCTTGTATCCCTAGTTAGTAGAGAGGGGCATTTTAGACATTCGGTTGCCGCCTATATAATCCAAGAGGTGAGAGGATGGCAGCCAACTCTTGGAACCCTAGCTCATTAGTTTTCCTATTTTCCACCTATTTTCTCTAGGTTTTCCTTAGGACTAGCAAGAGAGCTTCACGGAGAGATCTTGTAGAGAGGGATGGATGATCGGGCGGCTTGCTAGACCTTGTACGAACCTTTGTTTCATGTATAGATGATTCGGCGTGGTTCCTCAAGGTTTGGATGTGTTTTCCCCGGTTGTTCTTGGTGGTGATTTTCGGAGCCCTCTCTCGGTGATTTCTTTGGGTTGTTTTCGGGGCCTTTCTCTTGGGGATTTGATGGGGGAAATTTGTGGGAACCCTTCGTGGTTCTTTGGGCCGTGATTCCCCTCCCAAATCCGTGAGTAAAGGTGCTCGATTTTGGGGGTTTCTTGAGTTCTTGGGTTGGAGGTGCTCTCGGCGGGATTTCTTCGATTCCTCCTTTTTGGACGAGTTTTTGTGGGATTAAACTTGGCTATGAACTCCTCATGAGGTGTTCTTGATATCCCCAAAGTCTTGTTCAAGTCCGTGGAGCGATTCGGGAGATCGAGATTTGGATTTGGGGGAGTTGACCCGCGGGTCTTGTTCATCCCGAGCTGCCCAGGCTACACCGGTCTGACCGGTGCTCTTGACCGGTCCGACCGGTGCAAGCCCTTGTGGGTTTTTGCTCCGGTGAACGTCTTGGTGTGTTCGTTGTTGTCCCGTGTTGCCGCCGTTTCGAGTTTGGGTCCGTTTGGTGGTCGGTTGGCCCGTTTGGTGCCTTGGGGGCTTTCGGTCGCCACCGGTCCGACCGGTGTGTCTCACCGTCCGACCGGTGTAGAGCCACTTAGTGAAAGTTGCTCGGTTTCACCGGCGGGGACCGGTCCGACCGGTGGCGCTCACCGGTCCGACCGGTGTGTGTCTGTAGACTCGAGGCTTGGTTTTTCCGCCGCGTTTCTCGGGTCGGAAGGTGGTGTGTTGGTTCCTAGGTCCGGTGGCACTCCGGTGGCTACGTGGGCTTGACCAACCTTGGTAGTGAGTCGGAGACGTGTGTTGGAAGCCGTGTTCATCTTGTTGGAGTTTCGATCTCCTTCGAGAAGAATTTTTATCGGCTCCCATTCACTCCCCCCCCCTCTCGGTTCGCCGTATCGGTCCTTCAAGTGGTATCGCAGCCGGTTCGGGTCTTTGTTGACTCTAACCGGCCTAAGATCCAAGGATGGCGTACCGAGAACGGGGTTCGGGTCCTCCACACTTCGATGGCAAGAACTACCGGATGTGGAGCAAGCGGATGGGTGCTTTTCTCCGCGGAAAGGGTCAGATCCTTTGGGATGTCACGGTGGACACAGGTTATGTCCAGCCGGTTGATTTCCTTGCTCCAGGATCGAGGGACAGCTTCGACGCCAACAATAAGGCGGTCGACTACTTGTTTCGTGCTTTGTGTCAGCCTGAGTTCGATCGGGTGCACACCGAGCACTTGGCTTGTAGGATTTGGGCGGTGTTGAAGGAGGCTCATGTTGGGAACGCCCAGGTTCAGGCACGGTTGTATGCGACCTACCGGAGAGAGAGTACGAGAACTTCACTCATCTCCCCGGTGAGTCCATCGATGCCTTGTTTCGCAGGTTCACGGTGGTGGTGAACAACATGAGGGCCAATGTGGACGTGCTCCCGTACGATGATCATGATAGAGCGGTCAAGCTCTTACACTCTTTGGATCGTACGATATGGAGCGGAAAGTTCGAGGCCATAGTCGAGTCGGAGCGGTATGATACTCGACGGTGAATGAGCCGTTCTCGAAGCTCAAGTCGGCCGAGGTGGATAGGGGCATGATCGCCAAGCTCGAGGGACCGACCGATTCCCATAGTCTTGCCCTCGTTGGTGGTTCCAAAGGAAAGACTAACTCTAACCCATCCACCAGGATGTTCTCGTTTTCCTCTTTGATGTCTATGCCGGATGAGGAGTTTGATGACCTTGGAGAGGACGAGCGGCGCCGTTGACGAGGCGGTTCGAGAGGCCGCACGAGAACCGCGTGAACATGAGGAGGAACACGAGGACTTGCTTCCGGTGCGGCAAGCGGGACACTTCGTCGCCGACCGCCCGAGAAGGCCGAGAACAAGGACGGCTACAAGCACAAGCCGAGGAAGAACGACGACAAGTACCGTTCGAGGCGCGACCACAAGAGCAAGCACAAGAACAAGTACAAGGACGAGCGACGATCGAGGAAGAAGGAGGGCCGAGGCAAGGCCCGAGCGATGGTTGGAGCGAGCGACGTCGACTCCGGTTCCGCGTACTCCACCTCGAGCTCGAGCAAAGGCCGACGACGACGGGGAGATCGCCGCAAGAACAAGAGGTCGTCCAAGAACCCGAGCGGGGCCGAGCCGCTCGCGAGAGACGGCTTCCGCACCATGGCGTTGAGCTCCGGCAGCAAGAAGAGCACACGGAGCGACTCGGACTGCGAGTCCGACGACGAGGTGCGTGATGAGCTTCCCTTCTTGCGCCAGAGAGAATGAGAGGCTTGGCTCTTTGCTTGATAATCGTGATGACATGCTTAGAGAGGCCAAGAAAATGAGGAAAGAGCTTAGGGCTTCACTCGAGGATGCTAGGACTAGAGTGGCCGAGCTAGAGACACGGGTGCTTGATAGCAAGCTTGAGATTGATTCGCTTAAGGCTAGCCCCGTTGTTTCGATGAGAATGATTGTGCCGATTGCTCTATATTCCTTGCCGATCTTGCTTTGTTCAAGGAGAAGCATGCCTCCAAGTGTGAGGAACTAGATGTGCTTAGGGTTGAAGTGGCCGAGCTTAAGTCTAGACCTCGCTTTGCTAGGTGCTTGCACTTCTTGCCCCGTTTTGCATGCTAAGATTGATGAGATGCATGCTTACACTAGTTCGCTCGAGGCTAAATTGAAGGAACCCATGCCTACATCTTGCTCTACCTGTGAAATGCATGCATTGAAAAATTTGGAGCTTGCACATTATGTTGATCGTTTGCAGGATGAGAATGATGATTTGAGGAAGTTGATGGGTTGGTTGTCCGGTCACGAGCCTCAGTTGAGGATGATGATCGAGGCCTTTAAGAGGCAAGATGGTGAGGGGCTTGGGGCAAACAAGGTTGGTGAGGGAAGTGGAGAGAACATTCCTGAGCCACCAAAAACCCACCACAAGAATGATTTCCCACCAAAACCTAACCATCTAAGGAACCGACTAGACACAACCCCAGCTCCACCCGTGTTTCCTACACCCACAAATGATCTTCAAAAGCCTATCAAGTTTGTGAGCACTTCGGGGAAGGTGTTCCTTGGGAAGGAAAGTGAGAAGGCTAGTGGTGAGAAACCGGTGGAGGGTTTGAGTGGAGAGAAACCAAGTGAGCGACCACATCCCAAGCCAAAGCCTAAGCTTGTGAGGTTTCATTGTGGCTATTGTGGGAGAGATGGCCATAAGGAGGAGTTTTGCTTCAAGAGGAAGCGAGAGGAGAGAATGGAGAAGGAGTGGGCTAACAAGGACAAGTACCACCCTTCCGATGGTGTACTTGAGTCTCGTATGCGGATGCCCGAGGGCAAGGCGATTGTGAGGACGGTCCGGGCTTGGGGAGAGAAGAAGGCCGCAGGTGGTCTTCTTCGCCCGGACCACACCGGTCGGACCGGTGTGGAGCACCGGTCAGACCGGTGCAGGCCTGGGCAGACAGATGTTCGGGTTTCGTGCTCGTACAGGTGCGAGGGTTGTTTCTGGTGGTCGTGGTTCTGGTGGTTGGGCTGGAAAGGGTGCAGGTGGTCAGTTTGCTAGGCGTTCTCCTCCTCGTGCTCAATACGGGGATTGGAGGAGTCGTGGTGGTGTGTTGGAGAGGAAGGACGTTCCACGGGCTTTCTTGCGTGGTTTTGGTCCTCCTCCAGGCAGAGAGGGGTGGTTCCCTCAGGGTGGTTACCGTGGTGGTGTTCGTGGAGGTAGTTTTGGTAGGAGAGATGCTTTGGTTGGTGCTAACCCCACTTTCGAGCAAATGGCTCGGCACTGGTTTTCCTCCTTTGGTACTAACCCCGATCTTGAGTCGTTTGTTCGCTCACGTGCCTATTTTTGATTTTCAGGTGGGAGACTTGAAGAACATTTGGTTGATTGACTCCGGTTGTTCGAGGCATATGACCGGAGACAGGGGGTGGTTCTCAAGTCTCGTCCCGTGGTGACGAAGAGGTACATCACCTTTGGGGACAATGGGCGTGGGCGTGTGCTTTCGGAAGGTGAGATAAAAGTGAGTGACAAGATCACTGCGAGGCGTGTTGCTCTTGTTCAATCGCCGGGGTACAATTTGCTTTCCGTGTCCCGGTTGTTGGATGAGGGCTTTGAGGTGTTGTTTCGGCCTGGTGGTTCTCGGATTGTGGACTCTCGAGGGGACCTTGTCCGTATGGTCGTTCCCGAGGGTCGGGTGTTTCGTGCTGATTTTTCTCGGTCTTCGGGTGTGGAGCGTTGTTTCTTGGTCGGTTCTTCGAGTGAGTTGTGGAAGTGGCATAGGAAGTTGGGTCACTTGAGCTTTGACCTTTTGTCACGCTTGAGTAAACTCAATTTGGTCCGAGGATTGCCACGGTTGAGGCTTGAGAAAGAGTTGGTTTGTGCTCCGTGTAGGCATGCCAAGATGGTGGCCTCTTCTCACCCGCCTCTCACCGATGTGATGACTGAGCGTCCATGCGAGCTGCTCCATATGGACCTTGTTGGCCCGGCTCGTGTGCGATCTCGCGGGTGGGAAGTGGTATGTCCTTGTTGTGGTGGACGACTATTCTCGGTATGCGTGGGTGTTCTTTCTCGAGGATAAGGGGGAGACGTTTGGTTTTGTTCGAGATCTAGTCTTGAGGTTGAGGAACGAGAGGCACGGAGATGCCATACGAGCTATCCGTAGTGATAATGGCTCGGAATTCGGGAACTCTCGTTTTGAAACCTTTTGTCATGACTTGGGTCTTGAGCACCGGTTTTCGAGTCCGTATACGCCTCCCCGAATGGTGTTGTGGAAAGGAAGAACGGGACCTTGTGCGAGATGGCTCGGACGATGCTTGATGAGCATAGGACTCCGAGGAGGTATTGGGCTGAGGCGGTGAATACCGCATGCTATGTGTCGAACAGGATATACCTCAGAGTACACAAGAAAAAGACATGCTATGAGTTGATGCATGGCCGCACACCCAAGGTGAGTCACTTCCATGTCTTTGGTTGCAAGTGCTTCATTCTGAAGAAAGGTAGGAAGTTGGATAAGTTTGAGGCTAGGTCTGTCGATGGCATTTTCTTTGGTTATGCATCTCATTCTAGAGCATATCGTGTGCTCAATCTTGAAACTAACCAAATCGTGGAGACTTGCGAGGTAACCTTCGACGAGACGAGCCACGTAGTCGGCTTGTCTTTGAGTGTGCGGGTGATGATGAGCTTGGCGAGGAGATCTTTCGGGAGGAGGAGCGTGAACATGGTGATGATGAGGATGGTGGTGCGGTGCCCCCGGCCGAACATGTACCCACTACTTCGACGACGATGATGGATGGACCCTCTGCTACACCTACGACGACAAATCAAGAACGAGGAGAAGGCGATGTTGAGGGGGAGGTAGCTTCGAGGCGAGAACCTCCCCGGCGAGTTCAAGTGGATCACCCGGCTTCGAGGATCATCGGCGACATGAATGAACGCACTACACGGTCGAGGGTTCGAAACAATTCCCATTTTGCTCATGCTTGCGTTTGTTGCTTCTTTCGAGCCCAAGGACATTGGACACGCACTATCCGATCACAATTGGGTTAACTCGATGCATGAGGAGTTGGAGAACTTTGAGAGGAATCGGGTGTGGGAGTTGGTTGACCCTCCTCCGGGGTGTAAGCCGATTGGTACCAAGTGGGTGTGGAAAAACAAAGAGGGAGAGAAGGGTGAGGTTGTGAGGAACAAGTCGAGACTTGTTGCCCGGGGGTTCGGTCGAAGGAGGGGATCGACTACGAGGAGACCTTTGCTCCCGTAGCCCGTTTGGAGGCGATTAGGATCCTTCTAGCCTTTTCCGTGGCTAAAGGGTTCAAGTTGCACCAAATGGATGTGAAGAGTGCTTTTATCGAATGGTGTCTTTGGAGGAAGAAATGTATGTGAGGCGACCTCCCGGGGTTTGAGAGTGAGAAGTACCCCCACCGGGTGTACAAGTTGAGGAAGGCGGCGTATGGATTGAAGCAGGCGCCTAGAGCTTGGTATGGCGAGGTTGAGGGGGTTCTTGTTTGAGAGAGGCTTTGAGATGGGGAAGGTCGATCGGACCTTGTTTTTTTCTTTGAGGCGGGCGGAGATATCCCGATTGTGCGGGTGTACGTGGATGATATTGTCTTTGGTGGCTCGTCTAACTCTCTTGTTGCGAGGTTTGCGGATGATATGAGCGGGGAGTTCGAGATGAGCATGATGGGTGAGTTGCGCGTTCTTCCTCGGGCTACAAATCAAGCAATCAAAGGAAGGAACATTTGTGCACCGGGCTAAGTACACCAAGGACATTGTGAGGAAGTTCAAGATGGAGGACTCCAAGGCTATGACGACGCCGATGAGTACGACTACGGCTCTTGATGCGGATGAGGAAGGTGAACACGTGGACCGGAAGGAGTACCGGAGCATGATCGGGTCACTCCTCTACTTGACGGCGACGAGGCCGGACATACGGTTCTCGGTGTGTCCGTGCGCTCGTTTTCAAGCGTCTCCGAGGACTTCGCATCGGCAAGCGGTGAAGCGAATTTTCGGTACTTGCGTCACACTCCCGACTTCGGCCTTTGGTACTCCGCGTCCTCTTCGTTGGCGCTTCATGGCTTTTCAGACGCGGATTTTGCCGGGTGTCGGTTGGATAGGAAGTCCACTTCGGGACTTGCCGAGTTTTGGGTTCTTCTTTGGTGTCTTGGTCTTCCCGCAAGCAGTCGAGTGTTGCTCAATCCACGACCGAGGCCGAGTATGTTGCCGCTGCTAGTTGTTGCTCTCAGCTCCTTTGGATCACCTACACCATGAGTGACTTTGGTGAGGAGTATACCCATGTCCCACTTCAATGTGATAGCACTAGTGCCATAAGCGTTGCAAAGAACCCCGTGCTTCATTCCAAAACCAAGCACATAGAAGTGAGGTACCATTTTCTGAGAGACAATGTCGAGAAAGGAAAGATAGCTTTGATCCATGTACCCACACATGACCAACTAGCCGATATTTTCACCAAACCCCTAGATCAAGCAACTTTCACTCGTTTGCGGGGGGAACTTGGTGTGTGTTTGATTTCTTGAGTTGGGTGTGTGGGAGCTTTCTTTTGCCGGTGGTGTCGAGCCCGTTTTGCCTCCCCTCGAGGAGCCGGTTTGTAGCATATGTATAGCTTTTTGTTGTGCATTTCTTGCTTTTTGGCATGGCATATGTAACATGATGTATAGGCATCCTTGTATCTTAGATTGCATGCATTTTGTATCATATGCATTGGTTAGGAAAAGCTTCTCTCATATACATTGTTCACCATGGAATGAGATATATGTCTTTGTGAGCTTGTTTGGTATGCTACGGTTAGTTTGGCTTAGCTCTTGATGATCTTGATGAATAATCCATGGTTGATAGCTATGCTTTTGAAAAATGTCACATGTATGCTCTCTCATGTGTAAATGCCTTTACATGCTCTTGACATGTTTTTGTGGCCTTGCTATGCTTAATTTGTGATTGGATAGCTAGTTTATTGATCATATGGGGCCAAAGGCTCGTTTGCCATCATGAATGTTTAGCCCTCTTGATTTATCTTGTGGAGGAGCATAAGTTCCTTTTTGTCGCAAAGACATTTCATGTACCATTTACAAATCTGAAAATGAAATGAAAAATGCTTGGAAAATATGCTCCCATGTCATATGTGCTGAATTTAATCTGCTTTGGGTGCTAAACCGTTGCATGATGCCTACCAATGAGAAGTCTCATACATAGAAGTAGGCACATGGCTCGGTGGCTTTGACATGACATGAGGTGCTTGTGGGTGTTTGTGATGGTCTTATGGTTAGAATAGCTGTCCTAGCATGAAGTTTGTGTGGCTTTGCCATTTTGATATGCTTTGATCATGTTTAGGACTTTGCTCATGAGAGGCAAGTTTTTCGCAAAATTGCCAAAATCCATCTTAGCTTCGTCCAATGGTTGTGAAACTTGGTGATCATGTAGTTGAGATCGATACGAAGCCGTAGAGTATCTAACTTGCTCATTTGGACGTGTGTAGCATTCTTTGTTGAATTTTGTATATTTGAGAAGCTCTAGGTTGAAAGTTTTGCATTTTTGGCTTGATTCATGCATTGCCAACAAGGGGGAGAAGTTTGAGCTTGAAATGGCTTGGTGGATGCATTTAGAAGGTTTTCAGGTGGTTTCGAGCCATTTCTGGGCTCTGTTGTGCACCGGTCTGACCGGTCAGGGTCACCGGTCTGACCGGTGTGAGTGCTGGTTCTGTACACATGTTGCACACCGGTCTGACCGGTGGTGTTGACCGGTCTGACCGGTCAGGGCTGGTTTGTTGCAGCTGCCCTGTTTCAAGTGGTATCTTGCATGCATTCGTCCAGGGGGAGTTGCATTGGTTCAGGGGGAGCTTGCATGTGTGCAGGGGGAGCTCTTTGTGAGTTTTCGAGCTTTGTTTCGGTGGTTTGTGCTCTTTGCTTGAGCTTTGCTTTGTCTCGGATGTGTCGAGCCGTTGCCCTTGCCTAAGGGGTCCGAGACTTGTTTTCTTCAAGTGATCTTGCTCTTTTCCTTTGTTTGGCTTTCGATCGCTTGTTGGAGCTTCTTTTTGTTCGTTTCTTTTCTTTTTCTTTTCTCTCTTGTTACTTTCATGTGGGTGTTGTCAATGCACTCATCAAGGGGGAGATTGAGGACCATGTGTGGTTCGAGGACCGGTGGATGGTCGCTTCCTTGTGTGATGAGTGATTGACAACGTTGTGTGGACTGATTCTTGGCTAAGTATTGCGGGTGCGAGGTTGCGGCTTGACTCGTGTTGGTGCGGGTGAAGAACAAGCGCGAAAGGTCGTCGCCGGTGAGGCCTCCGGGTGTGGAGAAGACAAGTAGGCTTCGTTCGAGGGACCCGGTGGCCGGCGGGGTCAAGTGCGGGCCGCATGGTGGCATGAACGGCAAGATGAAGTCGTGGACGGTTTCTTGGTTGAGCCTCAAAACCAAGGTCGAGCCGGGACTACGTGGGAGCCAAGTCATGAGTGGAGATTGGCGGAGGCTACACCGAGTTCGCGGGGTTTCCGGTGGTTCACCGAGAAAACCACTTTGGGTTCCTTGGTTGATCCACAAAGCCAAGACCGGAGAACCGAAGACGGAGGTGCGGCGGCACCGGACCGGTCCCGACCGGTGGGTCCGACCGGTCCGACCGGTGGGGACCGGTCGGCCCAGGTGAGGAGCACCGGTCCGGCCGGTGTGCGACGACGCGGTCCGGAATCTTCGAAGCGGAGGACACGCGTCGGGATCGCATGGCTTGCGTCGAGGCTACGCAGGGTGCGGTCGCCGGGCATCCGTCCGATGGTGAAGACATCAAGAATTCCAAATCCGCCCTTGAGGGGCTTGTATCCCTAGTTAGTAGAGAGGGGCATTTTAGACATTCGGTTGCCGCCTATATAATCCAAGAGGTGAGAGGATGGCAGCCAACTCTTGGAACCCTAGCTCATTAGTTTTCCTATTTTCCACCTATTTTCTCTAGGTTTTCCTTAGGACTAGCAAGAGAGCTTCACGGAGAGATCTTGTAGAGAGGGATGGATGATCGGGCGGCTTGCTAGACCTTGTACGAACCTTTGTTTCATGTATAGATGATTCGGCGTGGTTCCTCAAGGTTTGGATGTGTTTTCCCCGGTTGTTCTTGGTGGTGATTTTCGGAGCCCTCTCTCGGTGATTTCTTTGGGTTGTTTTCGGGGCCTTTCTCTTGGGGATTTGATGGGGGAAATTTGTGGGAACCCTTCGTGGTTCTTTGGGGCCGTGATTCCCCTCCCAAATCCGTGAGTAAAGGTGCTCGATTTTGGGGGTTTCTTGAGTTCTTGGGTTGGAGGTGCTCTCGGCGGGATTTCTTCGATTCCTCCTTTTTGGACGAGTTTTTGTGGGATTAAACTTGGCTATGAACTCCTCATGAGGTGTTCTTGATATCCCCAAAGTCTTGTTCAAGTCCGTGGAGCGATTCGGGAGATCGAGATTTGGATTTGGGGGAGTTGACCCGCGGGTGCTGTTCATCCCGAGCTGCCCAGGCTACACCGGTCGACCGGGTGCTCTTGACCGGTCTGACCGGTGCAAGCCCTTGTGGGTTTTTGCTCGGGTGAACGTCTTGGTGTGTTCGTTGTTGTCCCGTGTTGCTGTTGTTTCGAGTTTGGGTCCGTTTGGTGGTCGGTTGGCCTGTTTGGTGCCTTGGGGGCTTTCGGTCGCCACCGGTCCGACCGGTGTGTCTCACCGGTCGACCGGTGTAGAGCCACTTAGTGAAAGTTGCTCGGTTTCACCGGCGGGGACCGGTCGGCCGGTGGCGCTCACCCGGTCCGACCGTGTGTGTCTGTAGACTCGAGGCTTGGTTTTTCCGCCGCGTTTCTCGGGTCGGAAGGTGGTGTGTTGGTTCCTAGGTCCGGTGGCACTCCGGTGGCTACGTGGGCTTGACCAACCTTGGTAGTGAGTCGGAGACGTGTGTTGGAAGCCGTGTTCATCTTGTTGGAGTTTCGATCTCCTTCGAGAAGAATTTTTATCGGCTCCCATTCACTCCCCCCCCTCTCCGGTTCGCCGTATCGGTCCTTCACTTTGGCGGGCGCGCGGCGGAGTACTCCGAGACGGGGCACACCGTGTACGGCGACATGTCTTTGAAGATCCGCGCCAGCCTGTCGACAATGTCATCATCGTCGACTTTGTCTCCAGGCATCTGCGACGTGTCGTCGTCGCCGGTGTATTCGAATCCCAGGGTGTCGCGAGCCATCAGTGGCTGCACCCTGCGCTTCATGAAGCTGAAGGCCACGTGCTCGGCCCTCAGCCCGGCTTCCCTCAGCGCCTTGATCCGCGCCAACAACTCTTGGAGCTGGATCCCCTCCTGCATCGTCGGCTCCGTGTTCCACCACGGGCGATGCTTGGGCTGCTTCCCGCTCGGCTTCGGCAACCCGGCATGGTGGTTCGCGATGTAGAACCACTTGGCCTTCCAGTCTTGGTTGGAGTCGATGAGCTTGTACGAGAGGTACTGGTCGGCGGCGTCCTCCCGCATCTGGATTCCCGCTCCTCCGACTACCCGCGGGTTGCTGGCGCTCTGTTGCGGCTTCACTCGGAAAAACTTCCGGAACAAGATCCAATGGGGCTTGATCCCCAGAAAAGCTTCGCAGAAATGTACGAAGACGACGGTGTGGAAAATACCGTTGGGGTTGAGGTTGAGGTACTCGATGCCGTAGTACCCCATGAGCCCCTTGAAGAAGTTGCTCGCCGGGAGTGAGAGTCCGCGTTCCGCGAATCGCGTGAACATCGGGATCTCGTCTTCATTCTTCTCCATCGGGTACGGATCCCCGGCGGCGGCCCTCCACATGTCTACCTCCTTCTCCCGGATGAATCCGCTGTTGAGGAGGGCTAGCAGATCTTTGGTCTTCGCCTTTGACTTCTTCCATTCGCGGTTCGGATCTGGCCGCGGTGGAGACATCGGCGATGCTGCCCCTGCGGCAGATCCGGCGGCTTTGTCACGGCTCCTCTTCTTCCCGCCGGCGGCCTTTGCGGTCTTGGACGGAGATGGCTTCATCCTCCAAGTGCATGGGGTCTTCACGCGCATTCGCTCGGGGGCTACCGCGGTGGATCTCTCTGGCGGCACGCTCGGATCTACACTTCACTCAGCGGAGGCGGCGCGCACTGGTGGTGATTTCTGGCCAAGATGTGTTTGGAATGGCTACAGCTGCGTAGGGTGAAAAACCCTAAGGGATTTGGCTTCTATTTATAAGTCAACGCGGCCCTCCAACGACCGGAGGGATAAGTTTGCGCTCGGCTGACTCACCGGCCGCGCGTGACTCTTCAACTTCAACTAGTCGACGCGCCTCACCTCGGGGCTCGGCTACTTCTACTCGACTACCTGGGAAGCGACAAGACTCAGGAGCATCTCAGGACACATTCTACAAGATGACCCTTCAATTCGAGAGGAAGTACTCGACTCAAGGCTCGGGGGCTCCGTGCCATGTGTCCTTCGGTTTTTCTCCGAACTTTTCGGGATATTCTTGCCAAAACTTCAGATGGACCCTCAGCCAGAGTTTGCAACTCAACCTAAGGCTCGAGGGCTACTCCATATGGAGTGCGATTTTGCAATCGCACATCCATATCAGCTTCGGCTTCAAGACAACACGAGCATTGTTGAAGACCTTCGAGGGCGGCACTCGAGGACGCTTGGGACTACTCGAGAAGACTTCAAGATTGCTCAAACATCAGCTGGAGTACATTCCAGCCTCGGGATGCTTCGACTACTCTTGAGGACTTTTGACTTGTAGTACTCGGGGACGCTTGAGGACTACTCGTTAAGGCAGTCAAAACTACTCGAAGCTATCCTTCTCGACTACAAAGTACTCGGGGGCTTGTCATATGGACCTCCCTGGGCCCACTACCTCGGTGGGTACCAGGACCGACTACTCGGTGGGCCCCTGGGACTACCCGGCTTGCGCTGCACGGCACCTGATGGCGTGAAGCACAAGGACTACAGAGGAGAAGTACTCGGTTAGGAAGCTGTACATGTCCCGCACTGTATGGAAGACCCTTAGACGTACTCGACTAGTACTCTCTCCCTATTCTGACTTGTAACCCTGCCTCCCGGACTATATAAGGCGAGGCAGGGACCCCTTTCTCATCATCTCTCATCTAACGGCGTACAATTCCACCATCTTGTAATCGTACCCAATAATTCCAGAGCTATGCAGCATACAGGACGTAGGGTATTACGCACCTCGCGGCCCAAACCTGTCTAAATTGTGTGCCACGTGTCTCTTCCTTCGAGTTACCGATCTCGGCGAGGCCACATTCATCTACTTCGGGTACTCCCCTTAGTAGGTTGCCGGTCTAAAACACCGACAGTTTCCGCATTTACTCTATTGCAATCTTTGCTTGCCTTTACTTTCCTATAGTAGTAGCATGCTAGGATTGGCTATAGGTTGCAAACTTTGCTTTGGGATGGGAGTTTCACACTAGAACAACCGTAGTTGCACATCTATATAATATGTTCTAGTTTACCTTTGTGTAAAAATAGTGAAGCCATAGGTTATGGTTTTTAGTTGCCTAATTCACCCCCTCCCCCTCTTAGGCTAACGAGCATCCGATTCCTTACAAGTGGTATCAGAGCCGGGACTCACTTCCTTCACAAGGAAAGACCAATTCGATTGGTAAATTGCGAAAACCGGCTCATTGGAACGGTTAGGCTTCACCGCTTATTGAGTTGCTGAATAGAGGTATGAAAGGGATGGATACCTTAGGTTTGGCTCCACATTTCGATGGCACGGGCTATCCTCGGTGGAAGGTTCTCATGGAGGCCTATCTCCAAGCAAGGGACCTTGATGTTTGGAGAGTCACCGATGAGGGCATGAGAAATGGTACTAAGAAGGAAAAGCAAGTTGATGTGATTGCTAAGAGTATCATTTTGTCCTCACTAGATGTGGCCGTTTTCAATAGAGTTTTTACTTGTGAAAATGCTCATGAGCTATGGAAAACCATCAAGGAGCAAAATGAGGGTTCAAAAGAACTTGCTAATGAATGCTACGGTTGTCTCCTTGAGGAGCTTTAAGCAACTTGCAAATGAAAATGCCGAATTAATGTACTCACGCCTAAATGTGCTTGTCAATGAGATTAGTGCTTCAGGTGTGAAGGATATCACGGACTTGAACATCAACCGCAAGATCCTTCAAAGTCTCCGGAAGCCCGATTATGACTTGTTGAAGGCTATCATCTATGAGAAGAAGCTCAAAGAATTGAAGTCATCTCATATATTGAGCAAGATCATGGCACGTGAGCTTCAAATCACGCCCAAGTCCAAGAAGGCGCCCCAAGAAAAGCTCCAACAACCATCCTCTCCAACTACGAGCCATGCTCTCTCAAGCCAACAAGAGAAGGTGTTGAGTAGGATGGCTACTCATGGAAGCTCAAGTGAGGATGATGGTGATGATGGTGACGATGGAGATTCCTCAAGTGATGAAGAGGTTGAATCTATGGTGGCCGAGTACGTGAAGAAGATCTTCAAGTATGTGAAGAAAGTCAACATGTACAACTACAATGTCCACTTGAGAGAAGGACTTTATCATCAACACATCAAGTTCACTAAGATTGAGCACAAGCCCAAGAAGAAGGTGGTCAAGGAGAGGAGACCAAGGCAAGAAGCAACTATCGCCGTCTGTGAGTGGACAAGTGGTGGAGAATCAAGTTCTTCTAGCTCAAGTGATGAATCATGGAAGAACTTCACCACCCGCTTCATGCAAGGTCATTCATCATCACTACACATGTGCCTTGTGGCCAAAGGTATGGAAAGCAATGTAAGTGATGACGAATCCGACACCACCTCTCTTGATGATCTTGTTGAGCTAGTCCATGAGCAAAAAGGAATGCTTAAGAAACAAGCTAATGAAATTAAAGAACTCAATGCTCTCAATGATCTTAGTGCAACCCTTGCTACAAATTATGAACAATTGTTGTGCAAATTCAAATTGCTTAGCAAGGAGTATGATGAGCTAAAATCTAAGTTTGAGAGCAATGAGACTAAAACAAGTAATTCCTTTGAGCTTGATGAATCATCTATCCCTTGTGCAATTCCTATCTCCAAGGTAGATGCTTCAACATCTTGCATTGATTTAATTGATGAATCTTGCTCACCATCTTGCAATGAGAATGTTGTTCTAGAAAAATGTGATTGCCTCATAGGCAAGAAGAATGATGAGCTTAAGTAAGAAGTAAAATGGCTCCGAGAGAGGTTGGCAAGCTTGATGGGTAATGGCAAGCATGATGAGGAACAAGTGGACATCTCTCAAGACATGAAGAGCAAAGTCCAACCTTCTCAAGATAACCGTGATACCATGGTGAAGAAGCTTGAGAAGGGTGCAACCGTGACTTGCTACAAGTGTCATGGAGAAGGGCACAAGTTCTACAAATGCCCTCAATTTGTCAAGAAGATGGAAAAGGGTGCAAAGAAGAAGTTGAAGCCCACCATCAAGAGCTCCCTCATCTACACCAAGTCCAACCGCAAGAATAAGACCAAGAGCAACACCTACGTCATCAAAAAGAAGGCAAATGGCAAGGTGGTTGCACACAAGGTTGGGAAGATGAAGGAGGAGCGGGGTTGGAACCAACCCATTTGGGTGCCTAAGCAAGTCATCATCAACATGAAGGGGCCTCAAATGGTTTGGGTTCCGAAGGCCACTTGAAGGCCTTGAGAACGGCGACTTGGGAGGCTTGGCACAATCAAGATGAGAATATTCAAGCCTATAAGCCAAGCTTGCAAATTGGACATGTGTTGTCCAAGTTCCCCGGTTGAGGTAATGGAAACTAGTACCTAGCTCTTGTATCATTGTAGCTCCATTGCCTTGTTTAGGTTACATTTGTTGCAATGTTTACATATGGTAGGTTGCTTGTGTCATGTGCTAACCCATGAGAAACTTACATGGTTTGATTAGTGTGTAGGAAAGCTACACTTGTTCTTTCATGGTGCATGTTTTCATATATATTTCATTGCATCATGAGCATGCTATAGCATTAGCTTCCCTTTTGTTGTCATAAACAATGTGCATACATTTGATTGGTGATTCAAACACTAAAAGCACACATATAGGGAGAGCTCATCCTATGGTTTGGGACTAACATTGTTTCAAGCTTATCTTATGTAGTCCCTTGACGACTCGTTCCGGTGCGGTATTTCATTCTAAGAGAATGCTATTTTACTCTCAATGTGATTTAACATCTCTAAAAGAGTGAATATAGAAATATGAGCTTCATGCTATTGAGTCATGTCCTTGCGAGCTTATGTTGTATAAGTTCAAAGGTGATGTACTCATACATTCCTAATCTTTGTGGTACCCCAAGTGCCTTCTATGCAAGCTTCTTTCAAGTGGTGTCACCTAGTGATATCATTTCCTAGTGGCTCATCTCAATGTGGTGCCAACAAGGTAAAGAGGATCATCCCCCGGAGGTATGCAATGATCAAAAGACTACAAGTGATATCTACAAGTGGTAATGTAACAAGAACCCATTTGTCTCATCTCTTGTCCTTTAAGCTACCTCCTTGCATGATATGTTCTAAGCTTCCTTGTCTTACAAATTAGTAGTTGTGCACTTGTTTTTCACACTATCCTTTTGTGCACACACTTAGGGGGAGCTTAGGTTGTATCATGCTAGTCTCATAAGCTTGTGATCCACCTTAGTTTCTCTTACATGTGGTATCTTCATTGATATCATACATATGGATCATGGTTCATGCGTCTTTCTCCCTTGTATTTAACATTTCTCTAGAGCTATGTTTGCTAGGCCTTGCTAGTTTCCTTGGACCCCTTTTGATTTGGACTTTTTGGAGATTTTATTCCAAGGGGAGAGAATTTGAGACCAAAGCAAACTAGTGGTTTCAAAGGTGGAAGAGGCAAGCTATGTGTGAACATAGGAAGAGAATATCAAAAAGAGGGAAGTTTGATCTAGGGGGAGTTTTGTATGGTGGTAAGTATCCAAGCAAGTGTAAGTGGTTCTAAATTCTGTCAATTTTTGCAAATTTATGCTTGCTTTGGTTGTGTTGTCATAAATCACCAAAAAGGGGGAGATTGTAGCGAACATGGCCCCATATGCCATTAGTTCGAGTTTGATTTTGGTGATTCATCACAACATGATCATTGGGACTAACCATATTGTCTTAGCATGTCTTTGTAGACACTTCTAGGTCCCAAGGATGCAAGAATACAACATGCCAAAATGAGAAAATCAAGGGCCAAAACCGAGCTTGAAAGGAAAAGAAAATTCACCGTCGGATGAACCGACGGTACCAAAATAACAAGCGTCGGTGCAATCGTCGGACGAGTTGGTTCACTAGGTAAAACCCTAGGCACTTTCAGATGAACTGACGGTTTAGTTTCTAGATGCGTCGGACGAGTTGCAGAGGAAGAGCAGCGAAGACAGTAGCACCGGATGATTCGACGTGAAGACACCGTCGGTCTATCCGACGCTCAGTTTGAACCAAGACAGAGACGCGCCAAGACGAAGCCTTCAGCACCGGATGATTCGACGCCTTGGTCAAGGGGAAGCGTCGGTCTATCCGACGGTCTTGTGAAAGCTAACAGAGACGACCTGGTCGCGGGGTCTTCAGCACCAGATGATCTGACGCACCGTCAGTGTATAGCGTCGAAGCAGTTGTGTCAGAGAATCTCAACGACTAAGTGACATGGGAGGGGCATCGGATGAACCGACGCCTTGAAAAAGACAACATCGGTTCATCCGACGCTACCTTTTTCAGTGGTCGTTAGCCAACAGCTCTTTGGATGCCTTGGGCTATTTATACCCCCTCCACTCACCCATTTGAGGTTGCTGGATTGTGTGAAATGCAGAAGAGTTCAAGACACATTGAAGATCATATCCAATCGATCCAAGTGCTTAATTGCTCATCCTTAGACTTGCACATACTTTGTGTATGTGCTTAGTGCTAGGCTTAGCTTAGAGCTGAGTGAGTGCAAGGTTGTACCAACCTTGTGAGGTGATTTTTGAGTGAATCAAGGTGTACAAGGTTCGCTGGAAGCCTTGGGGCCTAAGTGGCTCACCGGCAATCGTCATCGACCCTCCGGCTTGGTGTGGAGCGGTGAGGACACTTTGTGCGGGGGACGTGGAGACCCCCTTCCTTGGTGGAGAAGCTCCTTAGTGGAGGTGGCATCAAGGTGACCAAGGGAGCTTGGCAAGTGCCTAAGTGGCTAGCCTTTGTGGCAAGTCAAGTGGTGCTCTTGGGAGAGACTTGGTGACCGGGAAGCAATACTCTTGCAAATAAACAACGTGGACTAGGGGTGGCTTAGTGCCTACCGATACCACGGGATAAATCGCGTGTCAAGAGTTTGCTTCCTCTCATCCCCTTTACGTTTCCGCATTTACTCTATTGCAATCTTTGCTTGCCTTTACTTTCCTAGAGTAGTATCATGCTAGGATTGGCTATAGGTTGCAAACTTTGCTTTGGGATGGGAGTTTCACACTAGAACAACCCTAGTTGCACATCTAGATAGTATGTTCTAGTTTACCTTTGTGTAAAAATAGTGAAGCCATAGGTTAAGGTTTTTAGTTGCCTAATTCACCCCCTCCCCCTCTTAGGCTAATGAGCATCTGATTCCTTACGCATCTTCATCCAATAGAACTAACAATCACAAGATGGTTAGGAATTTATAATAATGTGCACGTGAAAAAATTCTAAATGTTCGATTCATGAATTAATTTGCAGCAGGAGGGCAGCACTGCAGCAGCATTGCAACAATAAGGCACAAGACTCCATTTGCACTAGCTATATATTCTCCCCACTCTGCAGTTCATTTCACTTCCTCACGCCTCCGATGCAACGATATCCTTTTTGCAATGGATACCATGAACGTCCATCTCTCGGAGTGTCCTTCCATCTCTGTCCTGATAAGCTCTGGTCTATAGGTGTGGAAGGCATTAGGAACTTGGTAGTGATATAAGAGTCGCATGCAGGAGGGAATGCACAGATGACTTGACATGGAGTATATCTGCGGCATGTCTTAAAATCTGCCAAGGACTGGGCAATCTGCCAAGGACTGGGCATGTCTTAAAATCTGCCCAGGAATGCCCGTCGGCCGTCGCTGTTGCAAAATGCTTGCTCTAGAAGTTGTGTACGTTCTAGAAGTACTACAACTCTTTGTATACTTTATTTGACATTGTACTTTAATTCCTAGCCAGTATCTTCCACAAGTATACGCACAAGGTTGTGTTCTTTGAAAATGTGAGAAGGACTAAGAAATCAAGACAACTATGTGAGAAGATGTTATGTCTGCTACCCATAATGTTCTCTGCTTTCAACTTTCTCCTCTGTACATGATTACTATTTAGTCTTCTTTTTAGTAACCAGAGTATGTATGTACTCTCTAATTACAGTTTGTGAGTACAACGCAAGTTCAGTATTTTCAGGTGAATTAAAGCATAATCTTGTTAACTGATTTTGTATTTTTCATCATCTTTCCCACTAATTCAAAGGAAGGATTGAATTCATGAGTTAATTGCAGCCTGCAGAAGCACTGCATACAACCTCGGAGGGCCAGCGTAGGCAGTAACAAGGTCGAAGACTTCTTTTACGCAATCAATTCACTTTCTCACTGCTACTAGACATATCTATATTTTCCCCCACACTATGCTCTTACTCGGACGCAACTACTCCTTTTGCATGTCAGATGATTTGACGGAAAGATGATGTCCCGCATGTTCTCAAATCTTCCAACAAACGAGTAATTCAGCACAGCACGTACGGTGAGCATCCTTGCCTCAAATCTCTTGTTGGTTATAGCTAGAGGGTGTATACGAGAATTTTAGCATCTCTGGAATGCTTTCTCGATCGGACACGATACTTCAATTTCTAGCTAGTATCTCGTGCATGAAGATATGTACCAGCAAAATTTGGCAGCTCACATTATATTGCTTGAGCCTAGAGTCTACTCCCTCGGTCCGGCAAAGAGTGTTCACTTTGGTTTCTACTTATTCAAACTATTTGAAGTTTGATCAAGTTTATAACGAAGAGTATCAATATTTATAACACTAAATATGCATTCTATGTGTAGTGCATCCCTTGCCTTTCAAAAGCAAACTTAAAACTTCAGATATACGGCCATGAATTCAATTCACTTTGTGATCTCAAAATGAGCTAGTACCTCTCATAGCAGCCTCATCACTGACATATCTTCATATATATCTCATCCTCGCAGTTGTTATTTCTAATGTCACTCGCTCACTCTCCATATTTATATTTCCACATCTAATGTCCCGTCCATGTACATACAGCTCCAGCGATGTTTTCTCATGCATATCTCATGGTCCAATAAATAGTTGTCAATATCCTTTGTCCTACAATTAATGCATGCTTAGTTTGCAAGCCAGTTGGTCCTTATTGGTTGCAGGTCTTTTGCCAGTTGGACCCCTTTGCTGAGAGATTTTTTACCATGAGAGTTTTGCCGAGAGTAAACCAACCTTTGCCGAGTCTATCGGGTACTCGGCAAACCCGCCGTTTCCCGTAGTGTCTGAAAGGCATCAAGATCTTGCTTTCAACTAGATTCTGTAGGGAACATGGCCCCATTTGCCATTTGTTCGAGTTGATTTTGGTGATTCATGCTAACACAAGTAATGGGACTAACCACATTGTCTAGCATGTCTTTGTAGGAATTCCTAGGTCCCATGGATGTTACCACATGTTAACATACCATGCACAAGTTAACATACCATGCCCAAGCTAACATGTCATACCACAAGTTAACATACCATGGACATGTTAGGTTACTTACAGCAAATTTGAGGACTTAGTATATATTTGGAGGCTATAAGTAATGCCATGTGAAGTATGTTAAGTTGAAGCAAAGATCCAAGTTGAAGACGCGAAGAAAAAGAAAGAAAAAGACACCGTCGGATGAACCGACGGTACCCAAATAGCAAGCGTCGGTGCAATCGTTGGACAAGTTGATACACTGGTGAAACCCTAGGCACGGTCGGATGAACCAACGGTCCATTTTGTAGATGCGTCGGATGAGTTGCAGAGGAATAGCAAGGAAGACTGTAGCACCGGAAGATCCGACGGTCTGAGTGGGCACACCGTCGGTCTATCCGACGCTCAGTTTGAATTCATATACAGACGTGCCAAGACAAAGCCTTCAGCACCGGATGATCCGACACCTTGGTCAAAGTGAAGCATCGGTCTATCTGACGGTCGCGTGAAAGCTAACAGAGGCGACTTGGACGTGGGGTCTTCAGCACCGGATGATCCGACGCACCGTCGGTGCATAGCGTCGGTGCAGTTGTGTCAGAGAACCTCAATGGCTATGTGACGTGGGAGGGGCACCTGATGAACCGACGCCCTGGAAAAGCATAGCATCGGTTCATCCGACGCTACCTTTTTCAGTGGTCGTTAACCAACGGCTAGCTTGATGCCTTGGGCTATTTATACACCCTCCACTCACCCATTTGAGGTTGCTGGATTGTGTGGAAGTGCAGAGGAGTTCAAGACACATTGAAGATCATATCCAATCCATCCAAGTGCATAATTGCTCATCCTTAGACTTGCATATGCTTTGTGTATGTGCTTAGTGCTAGGCTTAGCTTAGAGATGAGTGAGTGCAAGGTTCTGCCAACCTTGTGAGGTGATTCTTGAGTGAATCAAGTTGTACAAGGTTCACCGAAAGCCTTGGGGCCTAAGTGGTTCACCGGCAATCGTCATCGACCCTCCGGCTTGGTGTGGAGCGGCGAGGACACTTTGTGCGGGGGACGTGGAGACCCCCTTCCTTGGTGGAGAAGCTCCTTAGTGGAGGCGGAATCAAGGTGACCAAGGGAGCTTGGCAAGTACCTAAGTGGCTAGCCTTTGTGGCGAGTCTAGTGGTGCTCTTGGGAGAGACTTGGTGACCGGGAAGCAATACTCTTGTGTGAGTGCTTCAAGAACATGGACTAGGGGTGGCTTAGTGCCTACCGATACCACAGGATTAATCGCGCGTCAAGAGTTTGCTTCCTCTCATCCCCTTTACGTTTCCGCATTTACTCTTTTGCAATCTTTGCTTGCCTCTACTTTCCTATAGTAGTATCACGCTAGGATTGGCTATAGGTTGCAAACCTTGTTTTGGGATGGAAGTTTCACACTAGAACAACCCTAGTTGAACATCTAAATAGTATGTTCTAGTTTACCTTTGTGCAAAATTAGTGAAGCCATAGGTTAAGGTTTTTAGTTGCCTAATTCACCCCCTCTCCCTATTAGGCTAACGAGCATCCGATTCCTTACAAGTGATATCAGAGCCGGGACTCACTTCCTTCACAAGGAAACACCAATTCGATTGGTAAATTGTGAAAACCGGCTCATTGGAACGGTTAGGCTTCACCGCCTAGTGAGTTGCTCTATAGAAGTATGAAAGGGGTGGATACCTTAGGTTTGGCTCCACATTTCGATGGCACGGGCTACCCTCGGTGGAAGGTTCTCATGGAGGGCTATCTCCAAGCAAAGGACCTTGATGTTTGGAGAGTCACCGATGAGGGCATGAAAAATGGTACTAAGAAGGAAAAGCAATTTAATGTGATTGCTAAGAGTATCATTTTGTCCTCACTAGATGTAGGCGTTTTCAATAGAGTTTTTACTTGTGAAAATGCTCATGCGTTATGGAAAACCATCAAGGAGCAAAATGAGGGTTCAAAAGAAGTTGCTAATGAATGCTACGGTTGTCTCCTTGAGGAATTCAATAGCTTTAAGCAACTTGCAAATGAAAATGCCGAATCTATGTACTCACGCCTAAATGTTCTTGTCAATGAGATCAATGCTTTAGGTGTGAAGGACATCACGGACTTGAACATCAACCGCAAGATCCTTCAAAGTCTCCGGAAGCCCGATTAAGACTTGGTGAAGGCAATCATATACGAGAAGAAGCTCGAAGATTTGAAGCCATCTCATATCTTGAGCAAGATCATGGCACATGAGCTTCATGTCATGCCCAAGTCAAAGAAGGAGCCCTAAGAAAAGCCCCAAGAACCATCCTCTCCAACTACAAGCCATGCTCTCTCAAGCCAACAAGAGAAGATGTTGAGTAGGTGGCTACTCATGGAAGCTCAAGAGAGGATGATGGTGATGATGGTGACGATGAAGATTCCTCAAGTGATGAAGAGGTTGAATCCATGGTGGCCGAGTACGTGAAGAAGATCTTCAAGTATGTGAAGAAAGTCAACATGTATAGCTACA
Source organism: Cenchrus americanus (assembly GCA_947561735.1). Taxonomy (NCBI): domain Eukaryota; kingdom Viridiplantae; phylum Streptophyta; class Magnoliopsida; order Poales; family Poaceae; genus Cenchrus; species Cenchrus americanus. The sequence continues at coordinate 34,856,059 of OX387242.1, read as the reverse complement.
ACGTCCACTTGAGATAAGGGCGTCATCATCAACACATCAAGTTTATCAAGATCGAGCACAAGCCCAAGAAGAAGGTGGTCAAGGAGAGGAGACCAAGGCAAGAAGCAACTATCGTCGTCCGTGAGTGGACAAGTGGTGGAGAATCAAGTTCTTCTAGCTCAAGTGATGAATCAAGAAAGAACTTCACCACCCGCTTCATGGAAGGTCCTTCATCATCACTACACATGTGCCTTATAGCCAAAGGTATGGAGAGCAATGTAAGTGATGACGAATCCGACACCACCTTTCTCGACGATCTTGTTGAGCTAATCCATGAGCAAAAAGGAATGCTTAATAAACATGCTAATGAAATTAAAGAACTCAATGCTCTCAATGATCTTAGTGCAACCCTTGCTACAAACTATGAACATTTGTTGTGCAAATTCAAATTGCTTAGCAAGGAGTGTGATGAGCTAAAATCTAAGCTTGAGAGCAATGAGACTAAAACAAGTAATTCCTTTGAGCTTGATGAATCACCTATCCCTTGTGCTATTCCTATTTCCAAGGTAGATGCTTCAACTTCTTGCATTGATTTAATTGATGAATCTTGCTCACCATCTTGCAATGAGAATGTTGTTGTAGAAAAATGTGATTGTCTCATAGGAAAGAAAAATGATGAGCTCAAGCAAGAAGTGAAATGGCTCTCAGAGAGGTTGGCAAGCTTGATGGGCAAGGGCAAGAACGATGAGGAACAAGTGGACATCTCTCAAGACATGAAGAGCAAAGTCCAACCTTCTCAAGATAACCGTGATCCCATGGTGAAGAAGCTTGAGAAGGGTGCAACCGTGACTTGCTACAAGTGTCATGGAGAAGGGCACAAGTTCTACAAATGCCCTCAATCTGTCAAGAAGATGGACAAGGGCGCAAAGAAGAAGTTGAACCCCACCATCAAGAGCTCCCTCATCTACACCAAGCCCAACTGCAAGAACAAGACCAAGAGCAACACCTATGTCATAAAGAAGAAGGCTAATGGCAAGGTGGTTGCACACAAGGTTGGGAAGATGGAGAAGGAGCGGGGTTGGAACCAACCCATTTGGGTGCCCAAGGATGTCATCATCAACATGAAGGGACCTCAAATGGTTTGGGTTCCGAAGGCCACTTGAAGGCCTTGGTTGCGGGACTTGGGAGGCTTGGCACAAAGAAGTTGTGAAGATTCAAGCCTAGAAGCCAAGCTTGCAAGTTGGACATGTGTTGCCAAGTTCCCCGGTTGAGGTAATGGAAACTAGTACCTATCTCTTGTATCATTGTAGCTCCATTGCCTTGTTTAGGTTGCATTTGTTGCAATGTTTACATATGGTAGGTTGCTTGTGCCATGTACTAACCCATGAGCAACCTACATGGTTTGATTAGTGTGTAGGAAAGCTACACTTGTTCTTTCATGGTGCATGTTTTCATGTATATCTCTTTGCATCATGAGCAAGCTATAGGGTTAGATTCCCTTTTGTTGTCATAAACAATGTGCATACATTTGGTTGGTGATTCAAACACTAAATGCACAAATTTAGGGGGAACTCATCTTATGGTTTGGTTATGGGACTAACATTGTTTCAAGCCTATCTTATGTAGTCCCTTGGCGACGCGTTCCGGTGCGGTACTTCATTCTAAGAGAATGCTATTTCACTCTCAATGTGATCTAACATCTCTAAAAGAGTGAATATAGCAATATGAGCTTCATGCTATTGAGTCATGTCCTTGCGAGCTTATGTCTCTATATAAGTTCAAAGGCAATGTACTCATACATTCCTAATCCTTGTGGTACTTCAAATGTTTTCTTTGAAAGCTTTTTTCAAGTGGTGTCACCTCAAGTGATATCATTTCCAAGTGGCTCATCTCAATGTGGTGCCAACAAGGTAGAGAGGATCAACCCCCGGAGGTATGCAATGATCAAAACACTACAAGTGATATCTACAAGTGGTAATGTAACAAGAACCTATTTGTCTTATCTCTTGTCCTTTAAAGCTACCTCCTTGCATGATATGCTTTAAGCTTCCTTGTCTTGCAAGTTTGTAGTTGTGCACTTGTTTTTCACACTATCATTTTGTGCACACACTTAGGGGGAGCTTAGTTTGTATCATGCTAGTCTCATGAGCTTGTGATCCACCTTAGTTATTCTCACATGTGGTATCTTCATTGATATCATACATATGGGTCATGGTTCATGTGGCTTTCTCCCTAGTATTTAATATCTCTCTTTGAGCTATGTTTGCTAGGACTTGCTAGTTTGCTTGGAGCCCTTTTGTTTTAGACTTTTTGGAGATTTTATTCCAAAGGGGGAGAATGTGAGACCAAAGCAAGCTAGTGGTTTCAAGGATATGAGACCAAAGGTGGAGAATGTGAACATAGGAAGAGAAGATCAAAAAGGGGGAAGGTTGATCTAGGGGAAGTTTGGATGATGGTAAGCATCCAAGCAAGTGTAAGTGGCTCTAATTTTGTCATTTTTTGCAAATTTATGCTTGCTTTGCTTGTGTTGTCTTAAATCACTAAAAAGGGGGAGATTGAAGCGAACATGGCCCCATTTGCCATTTGTTCGAGTTGATTTTGGTGATTCATGCTAACACAAGTAATGGGATTAACCACATTGTCTAGCATGTCTTTGTAGGCATTCCTAGGTCCCATGGATGTTACCACATGTTAACATACCATGCACAAGTTAACATACCATGCCCAAGCTAACATGTCATACCACAAGTTAACATACCATGGACATGTTAGGTTACTTACAGCAAATTTGAGGACTTAGTATATATTTGGAGGTTATAAGTAATGCCATGTTAAGTATGTTAAGTTGAAGCAAAGATCCAAGTTGAGGACGCGAAGAAAAAGAAAGAAAAAGACACCGTCGGATGAACCGACGGTACCCAAATAGCAAGCGTCGGTGCAATCGTTGGACGAGTTGGTACACTGGTGAAACCCTAGGCACCGTCGGATGAACTGCAGTCCATTTTGTAGATGCGTCGGACGAGTTGCAGAGGAAGAGCAAGGAATACTGTAGCACCGGATGATCCAACGGTCTGAGTGGGCACACCGTCGGTCTATCCGATGCTCAGTTTGAATTCGTACAGAGACGCCCCAAGACAAAGTCTTCAACACCGGATGATCCGACGCCTTGTTCAAGGTGAAGCGTCGGTCTATCCGACGGTCGCGTGAAAGCTAACAGATGCGACTTGGACGCGGGGTCTTCAGCACCGGATGAACCGGCGCACCGTCGGTGCATAGCGTCGGTGCAGTTGTGTCAGAGAACCTCAACGGCTATGTGACGTGGGAGGGGCACCGGATGAACCGACGCCCTGGAAAAGCATAGCATCGGTTCATCCGACGCTACCTTTTTCAGTGGCCGTTAGCCAACGGCTAGCTTGATGCCTTGGGCTATTTATACCCCCTCCACTCACCCATTTGAGGTTGCTGGATTGTGTGGAAGTGCAGAGGAGTTCAAGACACATTGAAGATCATATCCAATCCATCCAAGTGCTTAGTTGCTCATCCTTGGACTTGCATATGATTTGTGTATGTGCTTAGTGCTAGGCTTAGCTTAGAGCTAAGTGAGTGCAAGGTTGTGCCAACCCTCTGAGGTGATTCTTGATTGAATCAAGTTGTACAAGGTTTGCCGGAAGCCTTGGGGCCTAAGTGGCTCACCGGCAATCGTCATCAACTCTCCGGCTTGGTGTGGAGCGGAGAGGACACTTTGTGCGGGGGACGTGGAGACCCCCTTGCTTGGTGGAGAAGCTCCTTAATGGAGGCGGCAACAAGGTGACCAAGGAAGCTTGGCAAGTGCCTAAGTGGCTAGCCTTTGTGGCGAGTCAAGTGGTGCTCTTGGGAGAGACTTGGTGACCGGGAAGCAATACTCTTGTGTGAGTGCTTCAACAACGTGGACTAGCGGTGGCTTAGTGCCTACCGATACCACGGGATAAATCGCGCGTCAAGAGTTTGCTTCCTCTCATCCCCTTTACGTTTCGGCATTTACTCTTTTGCAATCTTTGTTTGCCTCTACTTTCCTAGAGTAGTATCATGCTAGGATTGGCTATAGGTCTCAAACCTTGTTTTGGGATGGGAGTTTCACACTAGAACAACCCTAGTTGCACATCTAGATAGTATGTTCTAGTTACCTTTGTGCAAATTTAGTGAAGCCATAGGTTAAGGTTTTTAGTTGCCTAATTTACCCCCTCCCCCTCTTAGGCTAACGGGCATCCGATTCCTTACAGATTCACACTTGAGGCACCATTTGAACCTACATACCAATGAAGAAACTTATACATGGGATTTGTAAATCACCGCATCAAAGTTTCTTGAAAAACTTTCTGCGTGTAATTGGTTATGATAGTATTTTTGTCACATACCATATGGTTGGTTGGGAGAAATATTTTAGGAGATGCATGTGGAGGAACAGAAAATTATCGAGCGTGCAATAATTTGGACATGGTAAAACTTTGTTACGTCCAAGAAGTATCTTTGTGTGATGACATTAAGGAATTTCAAATGCCGTTGAGCCATACATTTTGCTCGACCACTAGTGCTGCCCGCTTATTGTGGTGCAAGGTCGGTTGTAGTAATGTCTGACTTTTCATCCTTTGGAGGGATTATATGCATCAATGTTTAACTCGCGCCACCAAATATAACTTCTACTCGTGGTGAAACTTCTCAGTATAATACAACTCCTACAGTCCTACTATATATCCACTACGGGAGAAGGGAAATTCCCCGAGTGTCAAACACTTTCCGAGTGCAAAAAATCAGGCACTTGGGGAAGTCAATCTTCCCCGAGTGTCGCACTCGGGGAAGAATTGCACTTGGGAAAGAGAGGCCTCCCCAAGTGCCGCGGGGTGCATGGCACCGGGGAAGAGAGACACTCGGGAAAGGCCATCTTGTCTGAGTGCAACACTCAGGGAAGAGGGATACCCGCCAAAGAAAATTGGCAATTGGCAGAACCGGTGGACAGAAGGCGTTTAAAAAACATCTTCGCCGAGTGCCCTACTCCGGCACTCGGGGAAGGTAGCCTCTTCCCCGAATGCCCTACTCTGGCACTCGGGGAAGAGGTTTTCTTTTTTTAAAAAAATAAATTTCTACCCCGAGTGTTGCACTCGGGGAAGATGTTTTTTTTTAAAAAAAGGCAGATGGTGCAGTGTCAATTTTTCTTCGAGTGCTACCACGACACTCGGGTAGGACTTCCATGAGTGTGCGATATTGACAGAACCGGTGGACAGAAGATGTTTAAAAAACATCTTCGCCGATTGGCCTACTCCGGCACTCGGGGAAGGTAGCCTCTTCCCCGAGTGCCATGCTCTGGCACTCGGGGAAGAGGATTTTTTAAAAAAAATAAATTTCTTCCCCGAGTGTTGCACATGGAGAAGAGGTTTTTTTAAAAGGCAGATGGCGCCCACGACATCAATTCTTCTCCGAGTGCTAGCACGACACTCGGGAAAGACTTCCCTGAGTGCGCGATTTTTGACACTCAGGAAAAGTTACTTCATCGTGAGAGCTTTAGCTAGAAGCTCTTCGCCGAGTGTTGCACTCAGAGAAGGCTTTCCCGAGCGTATTTAGGCCTTCCCCGAGTGCAACTGGCACTCAGGGAAGCATGTGGCTGCTGTAGTGATATGTTACACTCAGTAGGTGACTACTGAAGGTCTCACAATGAGCAACCACGAAGGAACTATGTTCTCTGCAGTAGTAAAGAGGTCTCTGTTCCAGATGTTTCTTAGGAGTAGCTATCTAAATTTTGTGCTGAATCAGCTGAATATATAACACCGACCGGCAGCCACCAGCAATTTTCATCCCCATACAACATTAACTCCATTTTCAGTTTTCAGGCCAATGCATTCTCATTATGACAAAAGCCTCTTCTCTTTTAACTCTCGAATTATCCTATTAAGATATCTTTATCCCATATCACTATATACATCCATTCACAATTGCATGCCCAGCTAGGGATGTAAGGTGCCAGGAAGTTAAGCAACGCAGCTTGTCTCTCAGACACTTCGAGCAAAGTTCAGATAGATTGGACAGGCGTTGCATTTTGTTCATTAAAATGGACGCCCATTAGTCTAATTGTTCCCCGTGGGGAGTCCAGGTCTTCTTGGAAGGTGCAAAATTCATATAAGTTACCACATGCATAGATCCGATCACTACTAGGAAATTTTCTAAATGCATACATCCCGTCAATTGTAGAAGGAAACATTAGTGATGGAAACGGATCGACTTCACATGGAATCGGATTCGAACACCTTATACCACATTTTTACTTGAATATGAATATCGATTCGAATGTTCTCGAATACGAATACAAAAATGGATGTTTTGAATTCGGAAACGCATTTGGATATTTACTCGATTTGAAAGACAACATTTACCAATTTTCTTTATTGATAATTTACATTTAAAAATCTTATAAAGACTAAAGTATTAGTACATAACATAGATCCCCCATTAAGAATATCACATTGTGCAGCCCCAATAAGATAGGAAAACCCAAGTATTCCTATTTTGTATCTCAGAAGATTCGATAAGGTCAGTCTCAGTGGCAGGATCTCAACAATTAATAGACTGCCACTTAAGTTTTTGTATGACATGGTACCAAATTAATGAAGTGAGAGAAGATCGCAGAGTCATGGTGATGACCCTAGGTGGGTACACTTAGCGATACTCATGACCCTGTATTGAGAGAAGATCACAGGGTCATGGTGATGACAAATGCAAGATTGAAATGCTGCATTCTATCTCTGAAACTATGCCTATGAACTTGTGCATTGAGAGTGACAGGGTCGTCATGCTAAAAAGCGGATGTGGCAGACTTGGTAATTGCGCTCATGACACTGCCATTGAGATTGGCCTAATTACTATCAGAAATCAAATGTAGAAACATCTGTGATTCCAAGGCACGCGACAACATATTGGACTTTTTGTTATAGATTTAAATAGATTATTACTCATTGATTTTGGAGCAACTTCCCGACACCAATTAACAGCCCCATCCCTTTTGTGACCCAAAACACTCATATATATTTTCTGCTCTTAGGTGCCTGTCAAGGGTGCTGTGCGCTCTACACAGTAGAGCCAATCGCAGCGACGTATACAACAAGCACAATTCGTAGTACTTCCATCCAAAGTCTTCTTGATTTGGATAGATCCAGCAGTGTCATCTAGCTTACATCATAGAGTATCTTCATTTGGATAGATACAGTGTAGTGTATGTTGTGTCATCCAGGTATGGAAGGGATCAGGAACTTGTGAACACGTCGCATGTTGATCGCCTGGGAACCATGGTGAGATGTAGTAGTGGCCAGTTGGGTGGGTTGGAGCGCTCACTAGACATCTCTTTTCACAAAAGCAGATTCTTGTTAAGTCCCTTCCACAATACCTCTGGGACACTGTGATGTGAAAAAGGTGCCGATAATTTAGCAACCGAAATGCTGTTTTAGGTGCTCATCTGGTTACAGCTAGCCAGACATAGAAATTTCATTTAGCCCTACAAATCAAACTGAGACGATCCAAGGTGGAGAACTGGATCGGAGATGCTATTAATAATACTCCTAGTGTGTGGTACTAGTACTTGCCTATCTGATTATATGGTAATGAAGCTTACATCAAATTAAGAATCACGTTGGTTGAAAAGTGCATCATGGATGATTATTGATTCATCCCTGATATAAGATTCGTCATACTTTTTATTTCCTGACGAAATGCATAACTTTGTCGACGTAATATATGAACATTGTTCAAGTCCAAGATAAATGTTCTAAAACTTGACTTAGTCTCCTACCTAAGTTTTTATTCGGTAAATCATCATTAAGTACAGCACCACAGCAGTAAAGTTTTTGTTCTAAAATCATCGTTGCTCTTTTTGGTTCTCCAACGAATATTACAGTGCCAAACTTTCGTCCTGGTGGAAATATTTACGCACATTAAATATAAGATGAATACTCAATTTGCTACGAGCTCGGGAGAGTCCCGCGGACCTCAGGCTCCCTCGCCGCGTCTACAACTGCTACGAGCTCGGGCTTGCCTAGACCGGCGTCGCCGCACACAGGAGAGGAGGGCCATCGAGGACCCCGAGCTCCTCTGCCGCCACTTGAGCTTGCCGCAGCCGCTGGAGCTCGGGCTGCCCACTGCCACCGCGCAGACGATTCAGCTACCCCCGCCACCGCAGTCCTTGCACAAGCAGGTCGTGGCCGGGGCCGGCGGGCGTGGGCGACGTCCGGTACATGCATGGTGAGCTTCTCCGGCCTCGTCTCGAGCGTCGCCCTGACCGTGCGCAGCATCCATGATGGCTGGGGCGCCCCCAGCGAGCGACGACGGCGAGACTCGAGAGCTGGGCCACGACAATCATACGCAAGTAGAGATTTCGAGAGAAAACAGAGGAAGGGGGTGCGGGAGAAAACAGAGGAAGGTGTGAGAGATGGGGGTAAAAACAGAGACAGACATGTGGACCCATATGTCAAATTAACAGTAGAGGATTGGTCAAATTAGATAGTGCAGTGGGCACTGGTGTATCGAAATTTATATGCGATTTAACTTTGCTCATTGTTATGTAGTCATATGTTCCACTCAAGCCCCGACACACGACTAAGATTCATTCTACGCGTTAAGTGGCACAGTGGACTAAAGTTTATCTAGATACGGTGGAAGTAAAGTTAGCACACGCAAGGAAATAGTTGAGTTCCCTAAAGAATAACACTTGAAAATATCGGTGGCCTTTGGAGCTGCAGCTATAAATGAAATAAAATTCCCTTATTTGTAGTAGTAGGAGAAGAAGTTGACGGTTGACTTACAAGAGGTTGGGATCAGAGTGTCGAGGATTCCAAAATAATTAGAGCAACTCCAGCGGCGGCCTCCAAATTGAGGCCTTTAAAACCTATTTGGAGGCTCAACTGGAAAATATAGAGGTCCAAAACAAGCATCCAACTCCAGTGAGGATATCAACTCAAGCCTCTATCCTTCCGTGGGCCCTATATGTCAGAGAGAGGGGGTGTTCAAGAAAGAACAACACGGAGCTCCGCCTGCCTGTCCACCCAACACCGTCCGCCGGCGACTCGCCAAGGTGCCGTGGCATCTCCCTGCTGCTCCTCCTCGCTGCGGGGCTGCCGCGGGCCACCACCGCCCAGTACAGCAACCGCACCGGGGATAGCGTCGCGGCGGACGTCGCCGACGCGGGCTCGGTGTTGTTCAGGATCTCGAACATCTGGACCACCTCGGCTGGTCGTCGAGCCTCGCGCACCTCGTCAAGACTCGAGGAGATGGTGGCCGCGCAGCGCGTAGGCGGCAGCGGCCGGCGCGGTACTTGTTGCAGCACTGGCACCGGATGTCGGCCTCCCAGAGCTCCCGACGACGAGGATGGACGCGGTGAGCACGAAGCAGACAATGGCGGTTGCGTCGACTGCGACCTCTACGGTCCTTCGCTTGTGGCTTCTCGCCCTGGGGAACTCGGACACAGCCAGCCTCAGGTAGAGGCTCCCCGCGCCGGCCAGCTGGTTGCCGTAACCCTCCTGGAGGTTTTGCGCTCGCCGTTCCAAAGGACGCAGCTCCCGTTGTACGCGTAGGCAGAGCACCCGCAGTTGCCGAGGCACGCACTCTCGCACTCGTCGGAGCTCGGCGCCCCGGTGACGACGCGACCGTCGTCGGGGAGCCTCATACCGTCCATGCGAAAGAACCTATCCGCCTTCGTCTCGGATTCCACAGCAGAAGCGGTGGCGTTGCCGTTGTTACCGCACTGCAGCTCCGTGTTCCGCACGCAGCCGCCGGCGGTGTCGCCGAGGCTCCAGCTCACGGGGTCCCGCGGCGTGAATCCCCCCCCGCGCGCGGCGCACGCGGCGGCGGCGTCGGCTGCGGACGCCGAAGGCGCGCGGCCCGCGCGGCACCGCGCACCGCGCCTTGGGCTCGGCGTACACCAGGTTCCAACGCTGGAGGGCCTCGACCGAGAACCACCGCGCCTTGCCGCCATTGTCTGCTTCGTGCTCACCGCGTCCATCCTTGTAGGGCCGCGGCGCCGGGGCACGGGAAGAATATGGAGGAGGGAGGGAGCTCCACGTGGGTCCGTCGTCGTCGCTGCTGTAACATGGAGGAGGAGGGAGGGAGCCTGCCGGGAGGGGTCGTCGCACCATGGGGTCGCCGCAGCCGGATCTGCAGATCGGCGAAGCTCGGGCGGATAGCAGGGGGTGGGTGGTGCGATGCGAGCAGAGAAAGGGAGGAGGGGCTGTGGAGCGGTACCCACAATTTGGAGGGGGAAATGGAGGGCCTCCAAGAATGGAGGGTGGGAAGAGGTATTTGGAGGGGAATGCAAAATGGAGATCTATTTAGAGGCCCTGCTGGAGTTGGGTTTTTGCACGGAACCTCCAAATTTTGGAGTAGAGGCCCATATGGAGGCCCCTGCTGGAGATGCTCTTAGGGGGTGTTTGGAAGCCTTGTTTTATGACAAAAAATGATGTAAAAATACCCACCCAACAATTTTATTGTCGGAACAAAAATATAATTGGTTGACTCCGCGGGCTATCTATTTATCTACTCTTTTTTTTAAGAATATCTATCTATATCTACTCTTAAAGTTTAGAATTAAGACTAAAACATCGTCGAAGTATTTTACTCCCACTTCACGGGTCATCCACTTCACGGGTCAGCCACTCCACTGCATCCACATCGCAGCCAACATTTCCCACCGTCCCATCTGTTGAGAATATTCTCTAATATTCCTAATGATCAATTAAGGAGTAATTAGCAACTGCTAATTGCAGTTACAAGATTCCCCCACGAAGGGGCGCGTGGGAGCGTCGCCTCCCCAGAACTGGCACCTTTTGCCATTGTATATATATGAGATCACTGTTCATCAATAAAGTTAATCACTTTTCACTTTTACATTTACCGTTCCCTTTTTACATTCAACACGTTATCAGCACACTCAAGCCAATGAGAAGAAAAGAAAAGAGGCCGGGAGCAGTTCGCCGGCGAGTTCACCGGAGAAGAAGGTACCATGCCTACCATTGACGAACTTGTGGCCTCTGTCATGCACATCCCTCTTCATCGCCGTGCTCGAAGCCTGCGGGAACTGATCCAGCACCATGTGCGTCTCTCCCTCGCCGGCAACCACACGGCGACGCCGACCGCTGCACGAGAGGCACTCCTCCTCTGGAGCGCCATGACGGCGCCTCCGTCGACCCAGGCGGACACCTCCGTCGATGTCGAGCCGCCGAACGTCGTCGTCTCCTCGGCGCCGGTCCCAACCTTGACCCAGACTCCACCCGCCCGCATCCAGGTGGCCAATGTGGCCTACTGCGATGCGCACGGGTGGACGGCCGTGGTCCAGGTGCTGGTGGTCCTCTGTGACTTGCCTCTGGATGAGTCCATACCTCGAGTCACCGGAGCCGTACCTGCATCATCAGCGGGTGAACCAGTGGAAGTGCACATGGATGCAACACGCGCTGCCTCACCTGTAGCTGGCAGCCGCCGCAGTAGATCTCCATCCTCGCCGCCGTCGCCACCTCCCCGTTCGGCACCAAGGGTGAACGGGCCAGCTATTGCAGCCGGGCGCCCGCTCACCAATGGCCACGCCTCGGGGACCCTCGCCGCCCGAAGGGGCATGCCGCCGATGCGGCTCTTCTCCGAGGGACGCCGGCGACACCGTCGTCGAGCCGGCGTTGCGAGGCCCCGCCGCCGCCCCCTCGGTCGTCGCCGCCGGTCGCCCCCACGCTCCGTAGGATGCGGATCAACGTCCCGCACGGACCGTCCGCTCCTCCGTCGCCAACGCTTGCGCACGTTGTCGTTCGCTCGCGCAGGAGCCCGAACTCCGGGGCCCAGAGCAGCGGACGCGTCGGAGGGCGAGATGGGGACCGTGCTTCTCCTTCCGGGGGGAGGTGCACACCTCCATCTTCTTGAGCAGCACCGCCGTGGGTGGGGGGAGCGCCGGCTCGACCTCGTCAACGGCGACAGAGGTGCGGGAGCCGACGGCGGCCCCCATCCCCGAACTGCGCCGGAGCTCGCGCTCCGGTGGCAAGGAGGACGGGCGGAGGGGAGGATGTTCTCGGACGGCGACGAAGCGGCGGGGGTCGCACCGGAACGGCCGGCGGCGCCGGCGGCCATGCCCCGGCCGCTAGCCGCGCGTCGGGGAGCCGGCGGCGGCCCCCATCTTCAATCGCGCCGGAGCTCGCGCTCTAGCGGTTGCGGGGGGCGAGGAGGCGGTGGGGGTCGCGCCGGACCGGCCGGCGGCGCCGGCGGCCATGCCTGGCCGCAAGCCGCGCGTCGGGGGCCGGTGGCGCCTCCTTCTTCGATCTGCACCGGAGGCCTGACTTCGGTGGTAGATGAGCAAGGGGCAGGGCGGATCTACAACTTGGAGGATGTTTGGTGGCAGCGGACGGCGAGGAGGGGGCGGGATCCGGAGGCGGAGGACCGGCGGCGCCGCCGGCCTTGCCGCGGCTGCTTCGGTTGGAAGCTGCGGTTAGGGTTGGAAACCCTAACTGCCGGCTTCTTATATGCGGCGGCGCGGGCCGAGCGAGCCGGCGGGCGGCCGCGCGTGTCTTGGGCCGGGCGGGCGGGCCGGCCCGCTAGCCCGCATGCGCCATGCGCGGCCGCCGGCCTCATCCAGCCACGCGCGCTCACACGGGCCGGTTGGGCCGGGCGGTGGCAACGGCCTGCTGGGCCAGGCAGGCGGGCTGGCCGCAACACAAAGGCCGCCAGGCCTTAGCCGTTTGCGCAGGCCTCAACCAGCTGCTCGCTCCACGGGCCGGTTGTGCCAGACAGCAGCAACGGCTTGCTGTAAGGCAGGCGGGCCGAGGTGCAATTAGCTGGGCCGGACCATGCTGTTTATTATTGTTTCTTTTATTTACTTCATTTAGAAATTTCCAGTAGTTTATATTTCTATCCATAGATATTAGTCTATGTTAATTACTACTGTTTATCACTGTTTAGTCTTGTGACTTTACTACGTCTAGATCTATCATGTGATGGTTATGTACAAATGTGTTTTTTTATCACTAATGTACTTTGCAATTTCGATATTAATGTTAGTATGTTTGTGTAAATATTGTCACTTTCGTACTTAATTTCATTATTGCAATATTTTATTCACATACATCATCTCATTGTTGTGATTTTCTTCATTAGTAAAATATTACTAATGATCTCTTGCAATTAATTATACATTTCTCTAAATTTTTTGGGATTCGAACATTAGGTGATAGAGATCATATCCATGAATATGGATTTTGACGGTCTATCACTAAAGGTCTACATCATGCTCATTATGAAGATTGATGACTACCTATATAATGTTCCCAAAAACAAGGATTAATTATGAAAATATTACAATGGCTTACACTACTAAAGTGACTACCATTGATGATTTTGGTTTACACTATTATAGTGATTACCAAATTCAGCGCTCAATCATTAACTTAAGTATACACATGGTGTGATGGAGACCTTAGCAAAGGTTGCATATTTGCATTAAGACCATGCTATGGCAGTAAATTATTGCCCATCATTTCGATCTACTCTATGTCCTATGGCATTAGAGACTATCTAAACCATGTATACGAGTTGATGAGATTAAAATTTGAAGGTTTACATGCTATTTGTTTACCTTGTACCTTTTTAATCCTTCGAGAGTTATGTTATTAAATTAATTTGCATTTATTACAACATTATTTAGCCACTTGATTATATTTCTTTTATGAATTATTGAATCATGTGGTCCTACTTTGTAGGCTATGGCCATGGTAAAAGAGTTCGATGAACTCGCCATTGATGGCCACAATTACCCCACTTGGGCTTTGGATATAAAGATCAACTTTGCATCCCGTGGACTTTTGACATACCTTAGCGAGCTTACTGCAGGGGTCGTTTTCGATGAACAAAAGAAGTTTGGCGCCCTTATGCTATTGAGGTTTCACATCCACAAGGATCTCAAAAAAGAGTACCTTATGGAGATGAATCCTCATGTGTTATGGCTTGCGCTTAAAGAGCGTTATGATCAGCAAAAAGAACTCATTTGGCCAGAGGCTAATCATGAGTGGAACCATTTACGTTTGCAGGACTTCAAGTCCGTTGCAGACTACAATCATGCTGTTCATAAAATTTGCTCTAAGTTGAAGTTTTGTGAGAAAGAACCAACGGATGCTGATAAGATTGAGAAAACTCTTTCTACCATGCTTCCTGCGGATCGAGTATTGCAACGAAGATCGGGCTAATAAATTCACTCAATATTCTCAACTTATCCACACTTTGACTCAGGCTGAGAAACATGATGAGCTTCTAATGAAGAACCATCATAAGCACCCAACGGGTGCAGCACCTCTCCCTGAAGTTCATAATGTGCAGGGTAAGGGAAAGAAAAATAAGAGAAAGATCAAGGGCTCCAATTTTGGTGACCCAAAGAACAAGCCCGAGAAGAAAACTTTCAACAAAAAGCACAAGCCTTATCACAAGGGCAAGCGAGGTGGTGATGCTAGGGCCAAAAATGACTCCAAATGTCATAGATGTGGCACTTTTAATCACCTTGCCAAAGATTGCCATACTCCAAAGCATTTGGTAGCCCTCTACCAAAAGTCTTTAAAGGATGCAAAGCAAAGCAAGGACAAAAAGCCAAGATATGAAGCACACTTCAATCTTGCACCTGCTGCGAACAAGGAAGTGGGTTGTTCAAACAAGAATGACAACCTAGATCTCATGAAGGAGAAGCTTCCCACTACCGATGACATGCTCGTGGAGTTCACCTCAAACGACATGTTTAGAGACTTGGAATAGACCGTCTCAAGCCGAAGCTACTATTTTATTATAGTGTGGGATTATTAAGTGTTGTAATAATTGTGAAACCTCTATGTGTTGGGACACAAACTTGTGAGATGGATGTAGTGTGATAGTACTTATGTATTGTAATGTTTGATATTGTAATACATTAGTATGTATCTAAATAAAAAGTCTTTTAATTATGTATTACTTTCTTATTTATGATAGATGTCTTGTGATGTCAATCCAATGGAGGAGGAATTATGTATTGTTGATAGTGGTACTACCAACACAATACTAAGGGAGATGAAATATTTCCAGATTCTTAGAAAAAGAAGAGGAAATGTTATGACCATCGCGGGAAGTGATGCTTTAATAGTTGGTTTAGGACGAGCCACTATTGTTCTTCCTAAGGGTACACAATTGACGATAGAGGATGCATTGTTGTATCCGGAATCGACACGTACCCTACTAAGCTATAAAGATATCCGTAAGAATGGTCTTCATGTGGAAACACATGTAGATGGCAAAGAAGAATTTATTTGCTTCACCAAAATTACAGGATATGGCAAGCAAATTTGCGAGAAAATACCCTCCTTCGAATCTGGATTGTACTACACTTACATAAAACCAATGTCTCTTGTTGCATACAAAGTAATTTTCCAAGATGTCAATTCATTCCAAACTTGGCATGATAGACTTGGTCATCTAGGTGTTGGCATGATGAGGAAAATTATTAGCAATTCCATTGGTCATAACTTGCAGAAAACAAAATTCCCACAATCCTCGGATTATGTTTGCACAACATGTGCAGCTGGGAAATTGATTTTGAGACCATCAACACTCAAAATCAAGGCTAAACCACTCAAATTTGTTGAAAGAATTCAAGGTGATATTTGTGGGTCGATTCAGCCAGAATGTGGACCGTTCAGGTATTTCATGGTGTTGATATACGCATCTACTAGATGGTCTAGTGTGACTCTTTTGTCGACACGCAACCATGATTTTGCCAAAATCCTGTCTCAACTAATACAGTTGAAGACACATTATCCTGAACATAGAATCCAATCAATTAGAATGGATAATGCTGCTGAATTTTCATCTCATGCATTCAATGATTATTGCATGGCAACGGGAATTCAAGTCTAGCATTCAGTACCATATGTCCACACTCAAAATGGCTTAGCAGAGTCATTGATAAAGAGAATTAAACTCATTGCAAGACCAATGTTGATGAATTGCAAGTTGCCTACATCGTGTTGGGGTCATGCAGTATTGCACGCAATACTGCATGACCTGATCCAACTACGACCAACTGCTTATAATGATAACTCCCCATTGGAAATGGTACGTGGACATCCAACGACTATTTCCCATTTGCGTAAATTTGGGTGTGCTGTTTACATACCCATCTCACCACCTCAGCGAACATCAATGGGCCCACACAGAAAGTTGGGGATCTATGTGGGATTTAAATCTCCGTCGATCATCAAGTACATAGAGCCTATGACAGGTGATCTATTTACTGCCTGATTCGCTGATAGTATCTTCAATGAAGATCATTTTCCGGCATTGGGGGGAGAAATGTACCATAAAGATCAATGCCGAGAAATTAATTGGGATGCTAAAAGCATGTCCTTTTCTGATCCACATACTATGGAAACTGAACAACAAGTTCAGAGATTATTAGATTTGCAAAATATTGCAAATAATCTGCCAGATGCGTTTACCAATTACAAAGGAGTTGTTAAATCCTTTAATCCTGCAAGGAATGTGCCTGAAAGAGTGGAGGTACCAAAGAAAACCACTCAAATAATACCTCTTGGAAGCAAGAGGGGGAGAGGCAATTCCCATATGCAAGATAAGAAACAAAAGCAAGTGGTAAACGAAGGTCAATTCTTTGTTGACGCAAACTTTGTTGGTAATCAGTATCTCTTGGAGAGATTTGAGTTGATACCCAGTCCTCTTATGTGCACAGATTTTGAGGCTGGGACATCTAATGACCCGAGATCAATCGTATTGGGAAATCATGATGATCTCACAAGGGTTGATGAAATTGCCATTAATTACATAGAGACTGGAGAGTCTTATGATCGTAGTAATACGAAGGTCGACATTTTGTTCTCTGAACAAATTGCTGAAGTCCTTCATACTGATCCAGATCCAAAGTCCATGGCAGAGTGCATGAAGCGCTCGGACTAAAATAAATGGAAGGAAGCAATTGAAACAGAGATAGCCTCGCTCACTAAAAGGGAAGTGTTTTCTGAGGTATTACCGAAACCTTCCAATGTTAATCCTGTTGGATTTAAGTGGGTTTTCATCCGGAAACGGAATGAAAACAATGAAGTGGTGAGATATAAAGCAAGGCTAGTTGCTCAGGGCTTCACGCAAAGGCCCAGCTTTGATCTCAACGAAGCTTATTCTCCAGTTATGAGTGGCATAACTTTTAGATATTTGATATCTCTGGCAGTACAAAATCGTCTATCTATGCAGTTGATGGATGTAGTGACCGCATACTTATATGGGTCACTGGATTCTGATTTATACATGAAAGTTCCTGATGGAATTAGTATACCAGATCCTGAGGCAAACTGCAACATGTTTTGTGTTAAGTTGCATAAGTCATTATATGGCTTAAAGCAATCAGGCCGAATGTGGTACAATCGGTTAAGTGTGTTCCTTAAGAATAAGGGATACGTAAATAATGATGACTGTCCATGTGTTTTCATCAAGAAAACTACGAATGGATTTTGTATTGTATCTGTTACGTTGATGATATAAACATCATTGGCAATGAACAAGATATCAACGAGGCACGTCATCATTTGAAGGCGGAGTTCGAAATGAAAGATTTGGGTCAAACCAAATTTTGTTTAGGCTTACAGCTTGAACATTTACCATCTGGGATATTTGTATACCAAGGTGCCTATATCCAGAAAATGCTGGAAAAATTCAACATGGATAAAGCCTACCCATGTAAGACTCCTATGGTGGTGAGATCTTTAGATATTGAGAAAGATCCTTTCAGACCACAGGATGAGGGTGAAAAGATTTTGGGACCTGAGATTCCTTATCTGAGTGCCATCGGAGCATTGATGTATCTTGCTAATAGTACCCGGCCGGACATTGCATTTGCAGTGAATCTACTAGCAAGACACAGTGCAGCTCCAACAAAACGACATTGGGTCGGAGTTAAGACCATATTCAGGTATCTTAATGGCACTAGAGATCTTGGATTGTTCTTTCAAAGAAATCCAGATCAGAATCTTTTAGGCTATGCAGATGCGGGCTACCTATCTAATCCCCATAATAGTAAATCCCAGACAGGTTTTGTCTTCATGAATGGTGGAACTGCTATCTCTTGGAAATCATCCAAGCAAACTTTAATATCCACTTCCACTAACCATTCTGAGATTATTGCATTATATGAAGCATCACGAGAATGCATGTGGCTTCGTAGAGTGGTGGGTCACATATTGAAATCATGTGAAATCGGTTCACTTGATGCACCTACCATTATCTTTGAAGATAATGCTGCTTGTGTTGCACAAATGGAATCAGGTTACATCAAAAGTAACTTGGCCAAACACATTGCTCCCAAGTTATTCTATCCCCATGAGTTACAAAAGAATGGGGAAATTGAGATTCTGCAAACTAAATCTTGTGATAATCTTGCTGATTTATTCACAAAATCTCTACCATATTCATTATTCCATAAGTATGTTGAAGGAATTGGTATGAGGAAATTTAGGGACTTGCAGAAATCTGGGGGAGTACCTATGAAAATTTAATCCTTTGTGCATTATATTGTACTCTTTTCTTTATATGAGTTTTACTTTGATGGTTTCTCATATAAAGTTTTTAACGAGGCAATATCAGCATTATGTATGCTATATCATCTTATTTTTCCCCACAGGGGTTTTTTAGGAGATGATATTTTACAGGCATACACTTGATTATCATAGTGTTTTCTCCTATATTTTCCCATTGGGTTTTTAAGGAGTTTTATCCTGATATATCAATGCATATCTAAGTTTTTCCCACAGGGTTTTTCAAGATTAAATATTATGATGAACATGGAGGATCAAGAAGATAATTGATCAGGGGGTGTTGAGAATATTCTCTAATATTCCTAATGATCAATTAAGGAGTAATTAGCAACTGCTAATTGCAGTTACAAGATTCCCCCACGAAGGGGCGCGTGGGAGCGTCGCCTCCCCAGAACTGGCACCTTTTGCCATTGTATATATATGAGATCATTGTTCATCAATAAAGTTAATCACTTTTCACTTTTACATTTACTGTTCCCCTTTTACATTCAACACCATCATCCTCCGTGACCTTTATGTGTCGTCCGCCCACGGGTCCGCTCCCTTCCCGATGTGTCGTCGCTCGCCCCTGTCCCCGATTCGTATTTTTACGCACCCCCTCTCCCTTTTTTCTCATGCCCACCCCTCGGACAGTGGACCGCAGTGGACTGAAGTGTAGCTAGATAGGGCTAAAGTTAGTATACACATGTTTATTTCCTGGTCAAATATAGCCTTGTTTAGATCAGCAAGTTTTTACTATTCAACCATCACATCAGATGTTTCCATACTAATTAAAGTATTAAATGTAGATTAATGACAAATTCCATGTCATATCCGTCAGTAATTCACGAGACAAATCTATTGAACCTAATTGGGCAATGATTAGACAATGTGGTGATATAGAAAACATCTTCAAAATGATGGTTTAATTAGGCTAATAGATTCATCTTGTGCAGCACTAGCTACTACTAGGTTTAGTTCATGAATTAATTTGCACTAGACCTTGGAAGCCCCATCTGCATTGGCAACAAGGCCCAAGACTCATTTTGCACTGGCTTGTATATATGTTCAGTCCTCTCTGCAGTTAATTTAACTCTCACATGTGCTCATGTCTATATGTGTATGTCCCGCACCATGGTCACTCGGTCCCAACAAGACTCTTTTTGCATGCATGTCAATAATATCCACGTCTCCTAGACTGTTTCATCAAGCCACGACTCTTTGTCCTCTTAGCTGTCCTCTTAGGGCAGTCCCAATGCAAGAAACCATCACAGTTTCCATAGTCTAGGATATTGTGTCAAGAAATCATACTCTCCATTGCAATTATTTCATCTAGAGTCTAAACATAAATAAAACCAATCATCCCCCTTTCTAGTACCGGATCCCCTGTGCATGCATCTGCAATGAGCCAGGGGGAGGAAAACAGAGAGCAAGAATGAGGCGAGATGAGCGAGCTCGCAAGTCGCAACCATAGGCGGCCGGAGCGGTGCTCATCGGCTGGGGTGTGGCGTTGTGGACTGAAGCTCGCCGGCGGGGGCGGGCGTGGCGGCCGGAGTGGTGCTTACCGGTGGGAGCGCGACGCCGTGGACCGGAGCTCGCCGGCGGGGGCGGGCACGGTGGCCGGAGCTCCGGCCCTCGTCGCGGGAGGGGCGGGCGGCCGCAACGAGCACGGTCGGCGTGCGCTCCGGGTCGGCGGCCGGTGCGTGTGCGGCGAGGCCGTGCGGGTGCGCGCCCGAGGCCGGAAGCCGGCGCGAGCACGGCGGTGGGCGTGTGTGCGCCGGGGGCCGGCGGCCATCTTGAGCGCGTCGGCGGGCGTGTGCACGTTTGGGCCGGTGGCCGGAGGTCGGCGCGAGCACGGCGGCGTGCAGGAGCGCTCCCGTCCACGCGCGGCAACGGTCTGGTGAGCTTCGCTGCCGTGGGGCATGGCGATGGCCACCTGGATCCTGGCGGTGGCGAGCCTCGATTTCAAGAGGCGCGCGCGGTGCAGGCATTCGGAGCACGGGATTTAGACGGAGAAGGCAAGAAACCACTGGTTTCTTCCCAGTGGTGTTTTGGCGATTTCTACCTGCATCGTTGCTAGTGTAGACTTTGTTTCCTCAAGTAGAAACGGTTTCTCCATTCTCCCCTCTCTTTCTTCTTTAACTCACCTGTCACATCAGCAAAACATTAATGAAATGATCTAATTAATGCACATAGAAATTACTATAAATGCCCCATTGGGACTGCTAATGTGCTATAGGGTACCACCCCGGGGGAAGACAAATGTGATTTGACGTGCATTAACTCTGGCTCAAATTCCAGTGAAGGATATGGTTATATTATATTATGGCGGCATGGCGCTGCATGCGTCCTTGCCACAATATCTGGCACAATGCCTAAAAACTCTTGGCAGCTCACCAGTTTGCTGCTTGAGAACGGAGACTCGTAAATAGTTTATGGATGGTAGTGGAATAATTGAAGTTACTGGAAGTCATGCGTTCTAGAGGCCGGATTTCATCTATAATCTAAACAAATCTGGCTAACCGGGACGAGAGTGCCTATCAAAGTCAGGGCATGGACACAGCGTTTTTTTTGCAGGTAGACCCAGCGTATTTCTTTTGAAAGATCTACAAACTAAAAATACAGTATTTCAGATGAAAACTACATCCGTTGCCTTTCACAAGCAAAAGTTAAAGCATCAGATGAGGGGACCTGAAATTCAATTCTTTTTGTCATCATAAATGAGCTAGTACCTTGTATACATACATACATACATACATACATACATACATACATACATACATACATACATACATACATACATACATACATACATACATACATACATACATACATAAATGTCTTCATATATACTTCCTCTGTTTCATATTACTTGTCACTATACTTTTGATCACAACATTCGATCGTTCGTCTTATCCAAAGAATTATGCATACATCTTTTGTTTTGTTTGTGACTTTATTGTTGGGGGTATCCGAAAATTCGGATATCATCCCCGAACACAGGGGTACAGGAACACGGAATATGTGTACGTTTGAGCCTGGAACGCAATTCACGAAAGAGGAGACAAGGAATCTCCTAAAGACCGCTCACGCCTCAAAAGTTGTGAATCCCTTTACATGTGCCCTCGCGCCCCCTTTTATAGGGAGACGAAGGGACTTTTACATTCCGAAAATACCCTCAAATCTAAGGAATATGCCTAGTGTGAATATGTATATGAATGTCTTTTACATCCCTTGATTTGCGGGGCTGATTTCATATATTTACAAGCCTGCCACTAGTTCACACGCTAAACCCGGACTTTTTGAAGTTACGTCTTTGACTTGGCTTTCCTCAGATTCCCGAATCCTTCATCCATAACTCCCGAATTTCGGGGGTCTGGACAAACGATTTCGCAAGTTCATGATTCCAGAGCTTCGCAGGTTCATGATTCCAGATCTTCGCAGGTTCGTGATTCCAGATCATCGCAGATTCACGACTTGAAGACTTCGCAGGTTTATGATTCCGGATCTTCACAGATTCACGACTTGAAGGCTTCGCAGGTTCATGACTCCAGTCATTCACATATTCGATCACCCTGCAACGGACAGCAGATTCACGCGAAATAGCCAGTTTCAGCTGCTATTTTCGCATATTATTTGAAAACTTATTTCATGAAATCCAACAAACCCATTGTTTCGAGGGTGTAAGGTTTTTCCTAAATTCCCCAACACTAGCCCCTTGGGGAAGTGGGTTGACTCCGACGATCCGATTCCACGAAAACTTTCGAATTCTGGTAAAAACGACACCCTTGGAACGTCGGAGTGGACACGCATCCTCCAGAAGTTTCACAACGGTCGAATCGAGGAAGATTCTTAGATTTGCCCCCTCTCCCCTATAAATAGAGAGCTCTCAGTGTAAAAATTTTTCACCGCTTCCTTGTTTTTCTCCGAACTTTGGGTTGCATTTTTCGCAGAAAAACACCTGGTGGAAAAGAGTCCAGAGCTTCAAGACTTCTTCGATTTTCAAAGGTATTGCTTCCTTTGTTCTTTTGTTATTATCTTTTACTTTTCGACATTCACATTCGCAACTTTTATTTCGCATATCTTGATTCATGAATGTCGCCTTAGGTTTTTCTTTGTATTATTGTCGTATATAGGTGGCCCGCATTAAAAGCACCGCAAGACCCATGACTTCTGAAGAATTAGTTGCTGCTGGTCTTCCACCTGTTGAGGAGGGCTTGCGAGGAATTGAGATTGGTCAGATTTCGGAAGAAAACCCAGCTGCTGATGGGTCAGAGATCCGTGAAGGAGAACTTGGTTCTGAGGAGGAGAATATTGAAGATGTGGATGCTGATCTGAGAGATCTCGTCTCAGCAAAACGATCGAAAGCTCTCCCTGCATCCTTCGTTTTCGGAGAATCTAAAGTCACAGCCGACTTGATTAGGGAATACAAGGCGGCTGAGTTTTTTCCTGCTAGCAGTGGCCACGCTCCCCTTGATGAAGAAATTCCTACTCCCGAAGCCGACAAGATTGTCGTGTTTCGTGACTTCTTCACTTGCGGGTTAAGGTTCCCTTGTGATCCCCTTCTACCTGCGATTTTGGATAAATTTTCTGTGAAGATTCACCAGCTTTCCCCGAACTCATTCCTGGAAGTTTTCAAGTTTCTCTGGATCATGAAGACTTTCGGGTGTAATTTTAGCGTGAATGTTTTCACCCGATTTTTGAGCTAGTTATTGTGCCAGACATCATCAAGCTCAACGACGGTCAGTATTATGAGGCTCATTACACCTGCTGCACTTTCAATACTCGCAGGCAGAACACACGAAAAGGGCTTACGAGAATTCAGATTGCGCCTTGCTGCAAGACAAATTTCGCAAAAGATTGGAGCTCTTACTGGTTTTATGTGAAGGTGGACATGTCTGCGATTCCTAGCTATGACGGTCCTGCTAATCCTTTCTCCACACCTATCGAAGCGTTGACTGCTATTAGCACTGCTTCGTACAACCACCGAGCAGCGGGTATCCGAAACTGCGAGAGTATGTTTCATCTTTCCAGCACTATTGTCGGTGGACGTGATCTCATTGAGGAATTCGTTGCTTCTAACATCTGGACGATTTCTCATGGATGAGCCCCTAGAGAAATCGTGAATTACAACATCAACTGGGCAACGCAGGAGGTTCCTTTTCCCTTGTTTGGCCTTCATTTGAGAGACGGTCAGAGTGCCGAAGACTTCATGATTGAAGTTGAGAAAAAGGTGAACGAAATGATTGCGAATATATTATGAATGAATACAAGGCCTATAAGAATCTAGTGAAACACAAGAAAAGGATAAACAGAGTGTTTTCTGAGGTTTGCGGTGAAAAATCCTTTCGCTCTCGTCGTCGAGGCCCTTCTGTGAAAATGCCTTGTGTTGCTGTGGCTAGCTGCTCGGCCGCGCCTCTGAAAGCTTTAAGGAGGAGATCTTCGACGATTAGCAAAGTGAACGCTGATGAGACATCATCTTCCAGCGTGCAACCTACGAAGACTGAATCTCTTGAATCGACCAAACGGAAGCGCAAATCTTCCGAACAAGTTTCAGAAGTCGAACTTCAAGCAGCTTCTAGCCTTGCTCAGTTGAGCCAAAAGAAAGCTAAGAAAGTTGTTAAGAAGATTGCTGCTGCTGAGGTCCGACGAGATCCCTCTACTTTCGATGATGACATCTTCGCGGGACCTAGCCAGAAAGGTTTTTTCTCTTGGCCTTTCTTAAGATTCAATTTTCGTGAACACTGCCCTCTAGGTTCTGAAAACGAGTTCATGGATATTGAAGCTTTTTCAGATGTTGCTGGCGGAGCTGCCCAAGAGGCTGGAATATCTGCTATTGCTGCTGAGACTCCTATCCCTCAACCCCTCCATCGTCAGGATGAGGCATCTCCCGAATTCGCGAAGGAGCTTGAGTTGACCATTCACAAGGATGAAAATCCCGTTCAAGATGTTCCTTTGCTCGAGATTTGAGAAGATGTCCCTGAAGGCCAAGATCCCTCTCCTTCCATAGCTGCTTTCAACAAGAGCTTTGGTACGTCATACCGTGGTGAACTACTAAGTGTTGGTTATGAGCCGGATAGTATCAGAGATGGCACATCCAAGATTTTAACACTTTGGAAATCGCCTATACTTATTAATGAAACATGAGAAGGAGCTTCGGAACAAACGCTTCACTCGCTTGGAGAAGCTACTCGGGACTCCGGAAAAGGACATTGCACTTCCTCGAAGAAAACTTCTGTTTCTTTGGACAAACCCTCTGCAAGTTCGGGGAAGAAGGTTACCGCTAAAGATCTTAATAAAAAAAGGTTCGTTACTTTTTATAGTTCTCTTAGTTATTTCTTAATTTTCCACTTATGGCTTCGTTTTGTGATTTTTCAGAATTTGAGGACCTTCTTCGGTCGTACCCAGCATCCAAATTCGCAGATTACCGTAGGGATTATGCGGCGAAGGCCTCTATATCAGGAAGAATTGCTTGCGAACGCTTAATTGAGCAAGAGAAGATAACAAGAAGTTGCTTGAGGGTTCTCAGAAATTGAGCCATGACTTCAAGTTGCCTCGAGTGGCGAACTTAGACTTGCAGAAGAAAGTTGCTGAATTGGCAGTGGCTCTAAAGAAATGCCAAGATGACGTGAAGATTGCTGTTTATGGCAAGAGAGTTGCTGAAGAGGCCCTCAAACAGTCCAAAAAGGATCTTGAAAGACTTCAGAAAATCCACGATGATGATTTGCGATTGATTGAGAATCTTCGCAAAGATTACGACAAGTCTTCCAAGACCGCCGAAGATCTTCGGATTAACAACGCCAATCTCGCAAAGACTCTCAGCAATAAAGAACAAAAAATTCATGATCTTGAAAACGCGTTGGCTGATCGAGATGAAACTTCTAAGAAGGAGATTTCGGACATTCTTGAGAAATTGCAGCTTTTGTTCAAGGATTATGAAAAAGCTTTGATGGAGTTCGGTGTTCGTCCTGCTCCACTTCCTTCCGACATTGGGATGTTTGACTTCTTGAAATGGATTGCAATGGAGTTCGAAGCTCTCCCTGAAGTTATCTCCGGTGCAAACGACTTCGCCGCTGCTTTTTCGGCTGAAAGTATCTTGAAGATGCTGCACGATTTTGATTGTGCTGATCTTGCGAAGTTCTGTGAGAAACTTCTGTAGTTTCCTGATGCTTCAAGTACTTCTCGGATTCGGCCCAATGCTGACGTTCTGGCCATTAAAACCAAATTTGCCAGGGAGTTTTGGTTCTCTATCGGGAAGGAAGTTGTGAAGAACATCTCCCGTGCCAAGATTGAAAAGGTTTTTCCTTCGAAAACATTGTCGACTTCTCGAAATTCACAAACTTTTTAACTTTTTAATTTTCTTAGATCATTTGCTTTGTTCTTTTTAGCTGATTGAGGAGGAAAGGCGAGGGAAGAGCATCGACCTGCCGGAATCTTCTTCTGAAGATGATGACGAAGATGTTGGCAACGCTGAAGAAGAAGATTGCGAACTTGATAGCGATAGTAGCAGCAGCTGTAGAGACGCTGAGGAGAGTTCCTGGCACGAAGAAGGATCTCCGAAGGTTGACATAACCGGCTGAAATTGCCGAAACACTTGCCGTTTGAGGCGACTTTGTACAAATATGTAAATTTATGGGGTCGTGTTATCTGAACAATTTGCTCTGTAAACTTTAACCAGCGCAGGACCTACAAGTTGGGCCTATGCAGGATGTGTGCTGTTGCGACTTCATCATGGGAATGTGATTGTCAGTGGCGAAGCATGGCGACTTTTCAAGGAAACTTACCCAGAACGAGATTTCTCCGATTTTTGGCTTGATGTCTCGCTTAAATTTTCAATAAATTGTTTCGATCTTTCTTCGTTCTTCCTTCTTCGCGAGGATAATAGCGCCACTACTACGAATTCAAGCTCTTCGAGGATTCTGAAGATGGAGCCCCTTAGCCCCATCACTACTAGACTCGAATTCGCCTACGCTAGTGATGTTGCAGAAAATAATAGTTGCGATCCAGGACATGTTGTTGAACTTTCGTTCTAGAGATTGTATTTTCCCCAATGTAATCATGATGATACTGTATCGAAATTTTTATGCAACTAAGGCAATAGAGACGTTTTCTTAAGAAAAAACGTCACCCTTCCCCACCTTGTTGTTTTGCATGAAAATTTCGAGGCAGGTCGAAGAAGTTAAAATTTCCTGTTGATGTTTTGATCATCTGTACTTTATAGAATTGTTCACAAATTTTGAAATCATAAATAATGTGATGCAAGTCGGCAAAATTTGTTTCATGAATTTTGTGGACTTGACTCGCTTGGCACACTTGCCCTGGTTGATATTGCAACCCTCAGTTGCTTCAACCGTGATTATTTACGAATCTTTACTCAAAGCCCCTTGCCTTTTAAACGTATAATATTCATCGTGAAAATAATTCATGAATCTTTATAAAAAAATTCTTTAACAAGAACATACACATTTGACTGGTCGTATTTATCATTAATTAACATGGTGGAAACTAGGCCACAACTTATTGTTGTCTCGAGCCTTTCGGTGGGAATCCCTCTGACGATGGGATTGAGGCCGCAACTTGTTGTTATCTCAGGCCTTTCGGTGGGAATCCCTTTGACCGTGGGATTTAGGCTTTCACGGAGCCTCTGGCTATCACGAAGCCCTTTCATAAACTCTTCCTCTTTCACAATGGAACTTTGGCTATCACGAAGCCTTTCACACAAACTTTTCTTTTTCACAATGGAATTCTGGCTATAACAAAGCCTTTTCACGAACTCTTCTTTTTTCACAATGGAATTCTGGCTATCGCGAAGCCTTTTCACGAACTTTTCTTTTTTCACAACGGAATTCTAGCTATCACGAAGCCTTTTCACGAACTTTTCTTTTTCACGATGGAATTCTAGCTATCACGAAGCCTTTTCACGAACTTTTCTTTCACACGGTGGGATCTCGGTTATCACAGAGCCTTTTCACGATTTTTTCTTTTTTCACGATGGAATCCACAAAATGCACGATTTGGGGGAAGACTCTTTTCATATATATCACAAAGAGTATTTACATAGGATCCGCCTCGTTAAAAACCTTGCCTCTTGATTTAGAGCCCCCTTTGCAAGGAAAAGAGTATGGTCCTCCTTATTCTAATGAAATTGCAGAAAAGGAAGTAAATGTTTTTGTTTTCGAAGTCACTTATAGTTTCGTGACTCGGATTTTTCTTTTCTGGAATGTAAACTTGCGAAAAAAGAAAATACTTTAAAGTAAATCTATCTAACTCTGGAATTCTCAAGGGTAGTACCTTTTTAGGCTGTCAGCATTCCACGATATGGTAACTCTTCGCCAATCTGTTCTAGTAGATTGAAAGCCCCTGGCATATCTGTTTCTTATGCTATGTACGGCCCTTCCCAAGATTCATTAAGTTTTGCAGGGCTTTCCCAGTTCTTCTTTCTCTTCAGGACCTAATCACCAGTTTTAATGTCATTCCTGACTACTTTCTTGTCTTTCCATGTGTTGGTTTCCTTTTGGTACTTCTCGATGTTTTCAGCGGCTTCGAGAATTGTCAATTCAATCATGTCTTTTTCTACTTTTTGGTCAACCTCTTCGACTTCTTTTGTTTTCAGCGCTCTCATGGTTTCATTCTTGATTTCCTCAGGTGTCATTGCTTCGGTGCCAAAGAGTAAGCGAAAAGGTGTGAAACCTATCGCTCTCGATACAGTGGTGTTATGAGACCAGATTACTTTCGGCAATTCATCAATCCACTTGCCTTTCTTTTGATCAAACAAGCATTTTTTGATTCCTGAGAAAATTAGCCCATTTGCCCTTGCAACCGCTCCGTTAGACTGCAGATGATACACTGATGAGAACTTCGCATGAGTGCCCAAGGACTTGCAGTATTCTTTGAAAGTATAGCAATCGAATTGTTCCCATTGTCAACAGTCAGTTCTCTCGGAACTCCAAATCTGCAGATTATGTTTTGCCAGAAGAACTTCTGAATTGTTGCTGCCTTGATGTTCGCGAGTGGTTTTGCTTCCACCCATTTTGTGAAATAGTCCACAGCGACAGCTGCAAATCTGCAGTTTCCTTGAGCTATTGGTAGTGGACCAACTAGATCCATTCCCCACCTTTGCAAGGGACATGATGGCGGAATTAGATGAACTGGCATGGAAGGTAGGTTTTGTTGATTCGATGTTTTCTGATATGCTTCACATTCCCGAACTAATGTTTTCATGTCTCTGTTTATGGTTGGCTAATAAAACCCTTGCTTTATTGCCTTGCCAGCTAGAGCCCTAGTGCCTATGTGTGCACCGCAAAATCCACTATGAATTTCTTTGAGGAGTTCAATGCCTTTTTCGGAGGTTATGCACCTTAGCCACGGCTCAGTAACTCTCGATTTGTACAGTTCTCCGTTAACTACTGCATAGCCCCTGGCCCTTTGCTTCAATCTCTTCTCTTCCAGTTCACCTTGTGGTTCATAATGACCTCTCAAGTATGCCATGATTTCTGCTCTCCAATCGGGAATTTCCACAACACTTACGATTTTCGCCTTTTCTTCCTTGATAGATGGTTCTTTGATGATTTCGAAGAACACATCTGGAGGCATTTCTTGGTTTCTGGATGCTGCTTTGGCTAGCCTATCTGCTTCATTATTGTCATCTTTTGGAATGTGTTGTACTGTGTAACCCTTGAAATGCCTCTCCATTTCCCTGAGCTTTTCAAGATACTTCATCAAAACAGGGTTTTTTTGCTTCGCTCTCTTTCTCAATGTGTTCTTGGATAACTTTGGAATCTGTCCTGATGATAAAGTTTTGTTGGCCAAGAGCTTTCATTTTTATTAATGCCAAGAGTAAGGATTCATACTTTGTTGTGTTGTTAGTGGAATGTTCCTCTTTCACGAAAATTAGTCGGGCTGCATATCTTATGACAGCCCCTGTTGGAGATGTTACGATTGCCGAAATTCCAACTCCCTTGTGACACCATGCTCTGTCACACTTTACTATCCAAGGTGTAGGAATTTCTTCACCGAAGTTATGTGCTGGCGAGGTCCAATCTACGACAAAATCTGCCAGGACATGTGATTTTATCGCGCTTCTTTCTCGAAATCTACGATATATTTCGAAAGTTCAGCGCCCCATTTGATGATTCGGGTGGATGCTTCTTTATTTGCGAACAGATCGTTCTGTGGTTGATTTGTAATGACTCTTATTCCGTGCCCCTCAAAGTAGTGTCTTAGCTTCCTCGCAGCCATGACAACTGCATAGGCTATTTTCTCAAGCTCTGTTGACGGATAAAAGACATATCCCTCTACGATCCACAAGTGTACGGACCCCACACCTTTTTCACCACGGGATTCCCAAGGTTCTTATCAATCCGCGGAGCAAGGGGATTACAAGCGTTCAATCTACTTCTACTCACTAGCTACTAAAAGCCTAACTACTATTATGCTAGAAAACAACTAAACTACACTAGAGAGAACGATTAAGATATCAAGATTGGAGACACTCGCCCATGGGGTCTACGATCATGCAATCAAGTAAAGACATTAAACCAATCTAATCTATCGGGTGTTGTGACCATGGTTTCGCCCTTTCCCTCCTCTCGTACTGTCACTACGCAAAGGTATTCATGACTAGACCTATGATGGACACGGCGTATTGAATGGATCCAAGGAAGCATCGGGGCCCTACTCCCTTTACGGCAAGGTAGCTAACCTTAAGCATTAAAGTATATTCAACACAAGATGATAGATAGATAATCCGACAAAGTATGATTACATCTTAAGATCGATTACAACCCATGGACGAACAAGGAGATTACCCCATCAAGGTGCTGGTCATAGCACCGTTGATCATGGTTTCCCTTCCGACGGTGTCTTCCTTCTTCTCCACGTGAGGGTGCTTCCTTCGAGGTGGACGATCTCCCTCCGGAGATCTCCCTCCTCTCTCTCTAGCTTGTGGATGGCCTCCTGGTGCGAATGACTCTCTCTCTCTCTCTGCGAATGGCGGCGCCTCCAGGGTTTTAGGGTTGAAGATCCTTCGGGTGCAAGGAAAGGGGGGCCGAACCGGCCACCCAAGTGGGCTGGGCCGGCCGGCCTGGGCCCATCTCGGCCCGGTTTGGTCGCCCCTTCGCTCCCGTGGGTCCTCAGGTGATATGCACTTTGCCCCCTCCACTTGCATGATTTTGACGATGTCATCCTCGCGTCCAAGATGGAGGTTCTCCGCGCATGAAGTTCGGTCTTTTACGCTTCAATCCTCGGGGGTGTTCCTCGTAGCACTTCGGTCCTTGCCACCATTGGAAGTGATTTCATCAAGCTCATGAACACAAACAAGACTCCGTAAATGCTCCTTTGAACTTGTTGCGAATCCGTCCTTTATGTCCATGTTTTCCTACATAAACACAACACTTCCAAATGCATGCACATAGATGAACTTGTTATATGATTAGTGTGCCTAGTGGCGGGTTAGTTCCATAATCAAATCCAAACCAAAGTGTAATGAACATGCTTGGTGCACCAAAATACACCGTCAACAAGCTCAAAATAAAAGATTTTCGAGCCTGAGAGAGCTTCTGAAGCAAAATACACTGGGATCTGCATGAGTTTTCCTTCTTCTTCTTTTTCTTGCACCAGTACAACACTTACAGCCGAATTTGATGCAGACACATATAACAGAAGTGGTGATCTTGGCTCGGGAGGGCACAACTTTGTCATACTAGACAAGTAGTCTTTGAGTTCTTGGAAAGCTTGCTTTTGTGTTTTGGACCACTGAAAGTTCTTGGAACTTCTGAGAACTTGAAAGAATGGCAGGCTTCTTTCTGCGGCCCTAGGAATGAATATATTTAGCGCAGTTACTCGTCCTGTCAGTTTTTGCACATCTTTCACAGAAACTGGGTCTTGCATTTCTATCAGTGCCTTGATTTTGTCAGGATTTGCCTCTATGCCTTTAGTTGAGACTAGACATCCGAGAACTTTCCCTTTGTGAATGCCGAAAACACACTTCTCAGGATTCAACCTCAGGTTCGCTGCTCTCAGGTTCACGAAAGTTTCTGCCAGATCACTGATATGATCTCTTCTTTGTACACTTTTGACGACTATGTCATCCACGTATGCCGGAATATTCCTCTGAAGTTGAGGATGAAGGACTATTGCTATCATTCTCGAAAATGTGCATCCTGCGTTTTCAGTCCTCCTGGCATTCTCACGAAACAGAATGTGCCGAAAGGGGTGATGAAGCTCGTTTTTTCTTCATCTTCTCTGCACACTCTTATTTGGTGATACCCTGAGAACATGTCCAAGAGTGAGAGCATTTCACTATTGGCCGCGTCATCCACGATTTTATCTACCCTTTCTAAGGGAAAATCGTCCTTCTTGCATGCCTTGTTCAAATCTATGAAGTCTACACACATTCTCCACTTTCCATTTTTCTTTTTCACTGGTATGGTGTTGGCTAGCCAGACTGGATATTTCACTTCTGTGATCACTTTCGCGTCTTGCAGCCTTTGAACTTCAGCTTCAACTGCTTTCACTTTTTCTTCGGACATTTTCCAAAGTTTCTGCTTTTTCGGCGTTATTTTTTCGTCCGTTTTCAGGGCATGTTCGATGATGTCCCAGTCAACACCTTGCAAATCCTTGGCTGACCAGGCAAAGACATCCTTGTTGGTGTTCAAGAATTGTATAAGTTTTGTCTCTTCTTCGGGGTTGAGATGAGCCCCAATTATGACTGCTCATCAGGCATATCGTCCAGGTATACTTTCTTGGTTTACCATCAGCTGCTATCTCGATCTTTTCTTTGTCTCGCTTGGCCTCTTCGTAAGGTTCTTTTGTTTCTTCAGTTGTTTTCAGCTGGTACACGTTGACTTGGCCCGGAGTATGGCCCTTTTCTATGTTTCTGGCCTCTTGCTGATCGCTGAACACTGTGATAACCCCTTTGGGCGCTGGCATCTTCATACACAAGAACTGCTGTCTTATGACTGCATCGAGTTTGTTCATGAAACCTCTGCCGAAAATCGCGAGGTATGGATGATAGATGTCAACCACATCAAAGTTGTGGGTTTCTGTTCTAGCATTGTCGAGATCTCCGAAAGATATGGGAAGTGATACTTTTCCAACTGGCTTGATTGGTTTTCCTCTGAAACCTTGCAATGGGTACTCTGGCGGATGCAACATATGCTGACTCAAGTTCATTTTCTCGAAAGTTTTGAAGAACAGAATGTCTGCCGAGCTTCCATTGTCTACCAAAATCTTTCAGA
Organism: Cenchrus americanus; assembly: GCA_947561735.1. Lineage (NCBI taxonomy): Eukaryota > Viridiplantae > Streptophyta > Magnoliopsida > Poales > Poaceae > Cenchrus > Cenchrus americanus. The sequence goes on along the minus strand of OX387242.1, from coordinate 34,823,274 downwards.
TAACCCATCCAGCTATGTTCACTTCGATGACCATGGCATCATTGTGATTCACAGATTACAGTTCGAAATCCTCTTCGGTTAAAGTGATTGGCACCTTGTCCCATTCTGGCCGAGCAGCTGGTCCGCCGTTGATGATGGTGTTCACCGACTTGAAGTAATTGTTTCTTTGCTTTTTGGTTTCGAATTCCATGGTTGACCCTCCTGTGATTGGCATGATTGTTCTGAAAGATGGCAAGGCTTTCGAGCTTTGAGGTCTTGAACTTGGTTCTGGTCTTGACGAACTATCGGGTAGTGGCGGCAAAATTTCTCAAATTGGCTGCGGTTGCTGGATGGACTGAATTGCCTGTGACTGAGGGTAAAACTGCTGAGAGGGTTGCCACGATGGTTGTGGCTGCTGAAATTGCTGCATTGCAACTAGATTTGATTGAGAGTTCATGAAATGTGGCTGCCATAAATTCGGGCGAAGTTGGTTCGGCATTGAGGATGCGATGCTCATCATAGCCTTCTCTTGCTGAATTCTCATGATATTCTTCTTGGTTTCTGGGCACCCTTTGGTGCTATGTCCTCTTCCATGGTACTGACAATAGAAGTACGGATCTCTTGGATTGTGATTTGTGAGTCTCGGGGGTCCTCTCCCCCTTCCTCTTCCCCTAGGTGCAAATCCTCCTCTTGTGTTTGGTCTGTTGTTCTGGTTAGACTGAGGATTTTCCACATTGTTGATATTTCGCGGATTTTGGGGTTGAGGTTTCCATGTCATTTCTCTATTGCTTTGTCGTGCTTCATTTCGCTCAGCAACCCTTCTACGATGATCGTCATCGGACAAGATGTACTCGTCAAGTTAATGACAAAGTTCATCAACTGTCTTGGGTTTCTTTCGCGTCAGATGTGAAGCTGTTGGTCCTGGAGTTAAACCTTTGATTAGTGCTTTGATCGTTGTTTTGTCATCTGCCTCAGGAATCTGTGATCTCTGCTGCATGAATCTTCTCACAAAGTTCCGCAATTGTTCTCTGTCTTTCTGCTTGTAGTTGTACACGTCTGATGATTTGGTTGTTGTATCATGGAACATCTGAAATGCTTACATGAATTTTGTTTTGAGGTCGACCCAGCTGCAGACTGAGTGCGGTTGTAGCAGTAGCAATTCAGGACCGGACCCTCGCAGGCAATGATGAAAGATTTGGCTAGTGCAACATCATCTCCTCCTGCCGAATTCACGGATGATTCATATCTCATGAGAAATTGTCTGGAGTTTCCAAAGCCATTATACTTCGGGAGAGAAATTGGTTCGAACTTTGGTGGCCACGGTGCAGTTTGCAGCCCTATGGATAGTGGTGATTCAGGATCCATGAACTGTGAGATTCCATTTTCCGCGAAAAAATTTTCTTTCGGGGTTCTTCTGTTTGGTCCAGAGTTCTGGAGTGGTGACTCCTGCCAAAGTGAACTGGTTTCTTGTTCTTTCATTTCATCTTTCTCTCTTTGTATTGCCTCAATTTACTCTTTTGCCTGATTGAGTTTCTCTAGTTTTTCAGAGGCCTTCCTTTTTGCCTGCAGTTGGTTCACAAATTTTTCTTTTTCTTTCTGCAATTACTGTATTTTTCGCTGAACTCTTTCTAGTTCTTTGTCTTTGGTCTCTTCATCATCATCATCATCATCATCATCACCATTTTCATGTGTTTGTTGTTTAGTAGGCTGTTCTTGAATATGTGTTGTCTTCTCAGCTCTTGTTTTCAAGAGAGCCTCAAGTTTTGCTCTTTGTTCCTGATCTGTGATGTTTGAAGGTTCAGGGCGAGAGAGATTCCATTGCCTTCGTCATGGTGGTGCTCTTCTTGATCAGTTTCAGCGGGAGTGTTCTTGTTCGACCTCTTCTGCGGTGGCATCGTTAGTTGTTTTTCGGCCGAACCACGGTGGGCGCCAATGTTGGGGGGTATCCGAAAATTCAGATATGATCCCCGAACACAGGGGTACAGGAGCACAGAATATGTGTACGTTTGAGCCTGGAACACAATCACGAAAGAGGAGACAAGGAATCTTCTAAAGTCTGCTCACGCCCCAAAAGTTGTGAATCCCCTTACACGTGCCCTCGCGCCCCCTTTTATAGGGAGACGAAGGGACTTTTACATTCTGAAAATACCCTCAAATCTAAGGAATATTCCTAATGTGAACATGTACATTAATGTCTTTTACATCCCGTGATTTGTGGGGCTGATTTCATACATTTACAAGCCTGCCACTAGTTCACATGCTAAACCCGGACTTTTTGAAGTTACATCTTTAACTTGGCTTTCCTCGGATTCCCGAATCCTTCATCCATAACTCCCAAATTTCGGGGGTCTGGACACACGATTTCGCAAGTTCATGATTCCAGAGCTTCGCAGGTTCATGATTCCAGAGCTTCGCAGGTTCATGGTTCCAGAGCTTCGCAGGTTCATGATTCTAGATCTTCGCAGGTTCATGATTCCAGATCTTCGCAGATTCACGACTTGAAGACTTCGCAGGTTCATGATTCCGGATCTTCACAGATTCACGACTTGAAGGCTTCGCAGGTTCATGACTCCAGTCGTTCACATATTCGATCACCCTACAATAGACAACAGATTCACGCGAAATAGCTAGAATCAGATGCTATTTTCGCATATTATTTGAAAACTTATTTTATGAAATCCAGCAAACCCGACGTTTCGAGGGTGTAAGGTTTTTCCTGAATTCCCCAACATTTATCATCAAAGGTATTTTAAGTATAACTTGACATTTTGCATGTTTGCATCAATTTTTTGAATGAGACGAATGATCAAATATTGTGATCAAAAGTCAATGGTGACAAGTAATTTGGAACGAATGGAGTATATCGAGCTTGTAGTTGTTATTTCTAATAATGTCGACTTCTCACTGTCCATACTTGTATGTATCTCCTTTCTCGTGGCCCGTCCATATACATATATAAAGCTCCAGTGTTGTTTTCTCGTGCATGTTTCACAGTCCAAACAGTTGTAAATATCTTTGTCCTACAATGCTCAGGTACTATTACAAGCCAGCTGGGCCTTATTGGTTGCAGGTCTGGAAGGCATCGGGATCTTGCTTTCAACTAAGATACTCGCACTTCGGCAAGAAGAGACTCAAACTTTATAAAGGGATGGCAATTCCGGTGCCTGGTTTTCGAAGATATTGATACAATTATAGAGTGGCCTATGGTGCAATATGGTGCCAAAGCATGCGTTCCCTAAGTTATTTTAATTTCATTTGCAAAAAAGACAAAAAAACCAAGAATGTTACTCATGCAGGCCGCCAGAGCAACTGAATAATACAATAAACTTATATGGCTGGATCGAAGACCGGGGATGTTTGGCAATATATTTGGGGAACATTCTTCTATAACTCAAACAAAGCCTATAGGTTCATGAATGGACACTCCTAAGGGCTTGTTCGCTTCCATCGGATTCAATCCGGTCGGAATAATAGATATATCAGGCATCATTCGTTTCCACGGGATCAATTCCGATCGGAATGGATAAATACAACAAGAAAATCATTTTAGTTACTATAAGAGATCCGGATTTATTCCGGGTCGAAAATTAATTTGCTCATGACAGGTACACCAAAAGGCTCGGAATCAATCCACTAGTCAAGTGGTGTGGAACCAATCCGGCTCTACGGTCTCTTGTTCTACCTATCATGATTGGTAAATTAATTTTTTATCCGGAATAAATCTGAGTCCATATCATAATGTTCTTCATACATTTATTATTCCGGACGGATTGAATCCCACGGAAGCGAACAAGCCCTCAAGAAATTTGTGATAGAGACTCAGATTCGTTCCGGATCAAGATTTAATTTACTCATCATGATAGGTAGAACAAGATACCGAAGATCCGGATTGATTCCACACCTCTTGACTAGTGGATTGGTTCTGAGTCTAATGATGTGCCTATCATGAGTAAATTAATTTTCGACCCGGAATAAATCCGGATCTTTTATAATAGCTATCATGATTTTCTTATTACAGTTATCAATTCCGGTCGGAATCAATCTGGTGGAAACGAATGAGGCCTAAATACATCCACCATATAAATGGCTATGGAAAAGCTAGCAGTTGTCAACCTAAACATAATGTGTTATTTTGGCTACTTCTCAATGACAGATTTATACAACAGATTCGTTATAGAGCAAAATGATGATTTTGGATAGTTATTCATATGTACTTTGAAACAACACCACACCGAACCAGGTAGCCTTTGTTTATGGATATTGTTATACATATGACACGAAGTATTTGGATTACCAGCAATGCCATGATTTTTTATAATCAATATGCATTAGTTGAGCTATGTCTCCAAACATTTAGGAAGGAGTTACTATGGTTTTACATAGAGCAAAGAAATGTTATTTCCCAGGAATTGAATTATGGATAGCCAGCATGTTGTAATCTTTTTGAAGGGTTTCTTTGTTGTTTCTTATGTTTTTCTCTTTTAAAAATGTCATTAACCAGTAGGGGCTATGCCCTCATAAGAAAACTGGGACTGTAAAATCATATCATGGAATATGGACACTACATTGTTGTCTCTGAAGAACAACTTGAGGCAGCATTTGGACCTACCCAGCAAGAAACTCACATCACAAATATATGGCTATTTTTGCTAAGGGTAAATAGGTATTTTTTGAAAATTTTTAATAAATTTGGCAACCTCATGCCGAGAAAAAAATTTGCCACAAGGAAAATTTGAAATGAAAAAAGTTCGTTTTTGAGATTTGAATTGAAAATTTTGTTTCTTAATTTTGAAAAAAAAGGCCATACCACTAGAGGGAAATGGAAAAATTGGAAAAAATCGATTTTGAAATTTGAATTGAAATTTGAAAAACTTAGGCCATACGCCAGAGGGAAATGAAAAAAATTGAAATATGCCACAAAAATTTGAAATGAAAAAATTTGAAAATTTTCATTTTTTATAATTTGAAATGAAACAATTTGAAATTTTTCATTTTTGAAATTTAAAATGAAAAATTCCATATCACTAGAGGGAAATGAAGAAATCATATATTTCGTTTATGCCACCGAGATAAAACTTATAATAATACCACTATACCACCTATGTATACAACCGTGGAAGTTGTGGTGGTATACAATTAATCTCAGTCGTCGGATCCTTTCGTATTGGTCCTTTTCCAAATGTGGTATAGAGAGGTATCATCCACCGTAAAAAAGCCCAATTTATAAGTTACGACATCAATGTTTCTTGGAAAACATCCTAATATTTTATCATTGGGACGGAGTATACCTCTCCATGTTTAATTCTTTTGTGGTGAACCAGCTGCACCTATCCATGTTGGTTTTTTTCCGTCAAACAAATTCCCCAACAAATTCCTTCCTATGAATGAAAGAAATAAACGCTTGGAAACTTCACACACTTTTGATTTGTTCTTTTCTGGTCGTCTTGGTCTGATAGAACTAAAAATCACTACAATTGGAGCCCTGGGATAATTTTTTAATATTAACCTTTTTTAAAAAAATTTATAAATAACCCCTGGGGAACTTTTTTTGCACCGGGTAACCCTTTTGGCCGCGCCTGGCGGCATGGCGCGGCAAGCGCCGCCGCCGCGCCACATGCGGCGGCGCGGCGCCCCCGCCACGGCCGGCCGGCCGCGCGCGGCGGCGCCCGGGCGTGGGCCCGGTCCTTCCGCGCCACATGCGGCGGCGCGGCGGGGCCGCCGCGCCACCGCGCCCGGCGCGGCGGCCGCCGGTCAAGAGGGCCCGCGCGGCTCCTTTCTTCTTCCTCCTCCCTCTCTTCTCTCCCAGCCCGAGCTCGCGCCAGTGCGCAGCTCCGCCGCCGGCCCCCCCCCCTGTATCCGGCGATTTGTGGCGGGGATAGTGTGGGAAATCGATCTCTGTATCCTTGGAAGGTATTGCCCTTATTTAATCTCAGTTTTAGCACGTAATTTTGCCGTATTTTGCATGTATAGGTGAGCTAGGGTTTGACAATAATTTGAAATTGTGACGTGTTAGATGTTGGGTGTGTTGAAAGTTATGCTTTGAGAAGTTTCATTAGACAATGTGCCATCTATTGATATGTTGAAAATACGTTTCTTTACTACATGCTTTAGTGTAGGTTTGCTTTACTACATGCTTAATACAATGTTGCAAATATGTTGAAAGTGATTGTTCATTTTGATATCATTGGTTGCGGATTAGTAGACATGAGCCACCAAAACCCACGTTACTGTGCCATTATTAGGGGTAAAGGAAGTTTTCCCGAAGAGTGGGATGAAAACGGTCCTGTGCCTCGAGCTCTCCCTGTACCCAATTGTTTATGTGGTGTGCCGGCTTATGTGAAACAATCTAGGTGTGCCAGGACTGCGGGTAGAGCATTCTACTATTGCTGGATTAGGGAAGCACCACCCCCGGCAGCTCCTTGTTATTTTTTGCAGTGGATAGACGGGCCCGACAAGTTTGATCCTAGGATATGTCTCTTCCCGTATGCGAGTCATGTCTTGAAGCCATATCATGAGTTTCAACGATGGGTTCCTCCTCCACCGAATCCTCCACCGATGACTTATGAGGAGAAGCAGTTGGCCGCCATTGAGCGAGTTAACAACCCTCCATTGTGTGATTGTGGAGTGCGTGCGTATCTTCAACGACCAAACATTGAGGCCCCAAATAAGTTTACACCATTCTTTCGTTGCTCCCTAAAGACTCGTTGTAAGTAAAAAGCATATCCTTGTTATCATTTAAGTTTTATAAATGTCCATGACTCATTGCTATTAATGGTTGTTCTGCATTTCAGAGTGGGTGGCCTAGGTGTGACTTCAATGAATACATACATGGACCAAGATCGGAGTGGCCAACTAAATCTGAAGTGAAAGAGTTCGAGTCCGGGACGAAGGCTTGGCCTTGCCTTAGCTATCCACCTTCACAGTGCAAGTGTGGCATAGTAGCCACGGAAGGTGTTGTGCCATCTGAGCTCGGTTTTGGAATGTTTTGTGGCAATGCATATGGAGACTTTTGGGTGAGCATGATGTGAACTTCTTTGATTTAGGTAGCACTACCGTTGTGGTTGTCCTCATTTTGATTTAACTTTGTATGATACGGTCTTACATTTTGCAGGAGGGGCGGACTTGTGATTGGGAGCAATTTCTTGGTCGTCGTGAGTTAATGTTAGAGTTGGGACGAACTTCGAACTCGGGAGGAGGTTTAACACCGAATCTATTAAAAACAAGATAAGAGCAAAATATGGTGTGCCCTTACCGGAAGAGGAGGATCTAAGTGGTCCAATTTGTGATGAGATGGTTCGTGAAACTGGAGTGGAGCTAGAATTTGTAGTTGGTTACGCCAACTACGAGAAAGTTGTGGCATATTGGCGTTGTAACAGGGAGAAGTTCTTAGAACGGGGGATACATCCGTTGACTGCAGAGGAGAAGAGTGAGAAGAAGAGGAAAAAGGAAGAGGAGTGGAAGGCATTGATGGATAGGTCCAGGGATAGGTCGAGGGATGAAGCGGCTAGAAAGGCAGAGGCCGACAGAAAATGTAAGAGGATTGTGGGAGGATGATGAATGGTGGTCAAGTGTCAGTTGCATGTGTTGCAGTGTAATATTTTTTTCAATGAACTAGTGTGTTTGGTAGTTTTGTGTTAAGTGAACACTTTGTTATGTGATGTAGTTGATGATGAATGGTCCTTAAGAATCAGTTGTATGTGTTGTATTGAACAATTTTTTCAATGAAAAAATGTGTTTGGTTGTGTTGCATGCAGATTTATTAATGGAGCAGGAGATTAGAAAAATTAAAAATTTAGGAATAATAGTTCCATTATTACAACACATTCAGGATGTAGTTTTCTTAGAACAATATTACACTACCATGATGTAAACGAAATAGTAGCTCAAATATTACAACACCGCATGGTCGAAGACAACGACCTCATACAAAGTTCCAATATTTAGCCATCCTTGTGATGTGATGACGAAGGTTTATCCTTCTTGGTACCTTTTTTAGTTGGTGGATTAGGAGCAGACGGGTTTGCTGCAGGACCGTAAAGACCACCCGGAGCATAAAGACCATTCCAAGGGGGGTCCTCTCCTCTTGTAATGGCATCTGCAGTTTTTCCTTGCATATAACGAAGCATGGCTCTTTTAAAAGTGGTCATTTTCTTTGGATCAGGTGTTGTATTTGTGTTTTTGCCATTCGGATCACCACCACCATTACCATCCTAACTCCCTCCGGCAGCAGCCGTAGACATCTCTAGTTATTGTTAAAAAATGAACATTATTTTGAAGTAGTTAAACTGATTACATTAAATTAACAAAGAGAGGAACCGTACCTAAGATAGAAGATGAGCCCGTGAGGAGAGGGAGGAGCCTGCAAGGTGTGGCAAAGGGTAGTACGCGGTCGCCGTCCCTCTTTATATAGCCGTGGCAGGGTGTAGGGTGTTTTTTCTTGTACTCACATCACATGTAGTAGGGTAGGGGGTAGGGTGTGTTTTCTCCCACGGATTGAATGGCCCACCACTTCTTTTCTTTCCCTATATATGTCACCCTTCGTGTAAGTTGTTCACAATAACCAAGCAATGGATGACTTGTCGGGTGAGGATAATTCTCTCGGTCCCGACTTGTGGACGAACGGATCCCGAATGTAAGGAGTACTTCCCACCAAGAGAGAAGAGTTATTTCCGATCTTTGCGGGATGTTAGACCGTACGATTCGAAGAAATCAGTAAAGTGGCCAAGATGCATGCACAATGAGTTGTGCGTAATGCAAGTTTATGAGGGAGTTGGACTTTACTACTCCGGTCGTCGCTTTTGGCACTGTCCACGTGCCTGGGTAAGGAACACTACCACGAGTATTTCCATCAGTTTATTTAGGTAACTAACAAACTATTGTTGCTTGCAGTACTCGTATGACCCTAACAACTGTGGTTTCTCGCAATGGGTCGATCCGCCAGCTATTCATCCATATGAAGAGTACATCACGTACCTAGAAGGACGCATCGAGAAGTCGAAGCATGAGCTCGCGGAGGCACTTACTCCTCCGCATCCACCATCTAGCGACGACGTGCTATGCACCCGCAGTGTCACATGAAGAACAACCCACCGTCAAGTCCATCCCCGCCACCTCCACCCCCGTTTGGGAACTACTACATGCCTTCCCAGGAATCGAGTGGTTTTGGCTCCATGTTATCCGAACAGTTCTCGTACAAGTAGATTATTAGTGTTGTAATTGTTGTGTAAACTACCTTATGCCATTTGCAGCTTTCAATTCAGAACCCCATGGTGATGGACCTGATATGTCATGTATGTGTGCGAAGAAGTTGGTCTGAGTCCTGAATCACAGCCTGCTGTTAGAAGCCATCCTAAACAAAAGAATCCTTGTGTGTTCAACACTCCAAGCAATTATGTGCCTGAACCTAGAACACCAGTCGATAATGTTAATCTCCAAGGTGTTGTTGCTACTGCTGCAACTACAAAGAATGTCAGCCCCCAGGCTCCTCTTATGTCATGTACGTGTGCTTTAAAATTTGAATTGACAACACTCTGAAAAAGCCTTTGCAGTCATGAAACAGTAGCCTACTTGGATTCCCTAGCCTTTTCAGTGAGCCATGTTGTCCTGTACAACAATTGATTTCACAACACCCTGAAAAAATCTATGCACTCCTGAAACCCTAGGGTCCTTGGAATCCCTAGCCTTTTCGATGAGCCATGTTGTCCAAGACAACATTTGATTCGACAACACCCCGAAAAAATCTATGCACCCCGAAACTCTAGGGTCCTTGGAATCTCTAGCCTTTTCGGTGAGGCATCATTTCAACCGCAAAAACTCGAAAAGTCTAAAGAACTACAAATTGTTTTGTCAACACCGTGGCCATTGCTATTTCATTAGACATTTCTCTTACATAACAAGTTTGCGGTGGCATGCATGGCACATGTGCCACAACTAATCCTACCATGCCTTAGGGAATTTAAGTCACACAAGTTTGCGGTGGCATGCATGGCACATGTGCCAATACTAATCCTAGCACGCCTTAGGTAATTTAAATCACACGAGTTTCCAATGACATGCATGGCACATGTGCCAATACTAATCCTAGCACGTCTTAGGAAATTTAAATCACACAAGCAATGGCACGTGTTACACATAACAACAATCATGCACCACCGATGAAGTCATCGCTCCACTTCTTGAAGTCCTCAAGTTCCTTCTTCACAAGAGCTTCGATCGTCGGGGTCTCCATCGATTCTCTTCCCCCTCGCCGGAAACGCGACATCTGGACCACTAATGAAGTCGTCGATCCACTGCTCGAAGTGGCACGCCCTCGTCACCTTTGGAGCAACAGATCTACTGCTTCCCTTCAATATATGCCACGTAGATACAAAGTCAGAAATGAACACCACGAAGTAGGTACAATGCTACTTAACGATTATCACTTATCGCCAATGCCGCAAGCTCCTTTTTAGCTTGATCGATGTTTTGACAACACCAAAACCGCCTGCCAAACGTTTCATCTTCACGTGAGACCTTGCATCCCGCATTCATGCCACAATGGCACTCTGGGGGGATCTCGCCTTTCGGCCTCTTGTTCAAACTGAGTATGGATCTATTGGGATCATTTGGGTATGCCCCCTCCATGGCTTCCATGGCCCTCCTCACATCCATAAACCCCCACCCCCGAGCCCATCTCGGACAACCAACACTCTCAAACGACTGGAGGAATGGAGGTGAGATACGAGTGGAGGTTGCCTGTGAGGATTGGAGGTGAGTGATGAGTGGAGGCTACCCCCCTTTATATAGAGAAGGTGGGTGTGGTGGACCCCATTTCTCTAAATCGGTGTGGGATTGGATTCTCGGACCCCGGCATTCGATTACGCAACTAGGACGGAAGAGACGGGCATTTGCAGTTGCAAGAAAGTCATGGAATCGTATTCGTGGTTTTAATCTGCCGCGCCACAGGGCTCGGCGCGGCAGCATAACGTTGCCGCGCCATGGTGCCTGGCGCGGCAAGAGTGCGTTGCCGCGCTTAACTTCTACGAAATCTAGTACGCTCCCTCGGCCAAGGTTCAAGTTTGGCCGGTGGCGCGGCAACACGAGCCTGCCGCGCCATGCGCGACGGCGCGGCAGCAGCCCCCCGCCGCGCCATGCGGTGTGGCGCGGCGCAGCCCGGCACGCGTAGATGCACGGTGACGTCGGCGAGACGAGCTCGCCGCGCCACACCGCATGGCACGGCGGGGGCGCTTTGCCGCGCCCGTCGCGCATGGCGCGGCAGGCTCGTGTTGCCGCGCCACCCCGGCCAAACTTGAACCTTGGCCGAGGGTGCGTACCGGATTTTGTAAAACTTAAGCGCGGCAACGCAGCCTTGCCGCGCCGGCGCGTCGGCGCGGCAACATGTGCCCGCCGCGCCAAGCCCCCGTGGCGCGGCAGCGCTGGGTGGAGGTCGCCATCCGTGCCACCCAAGTTGCCAGGACTGCCGCGCCGTAGGGGATGGCGCGGCAGCACATGTTGCCGCGCCGGCGCGCATGGCGCGGCAAGCCCGTTGCCGCCGGGAAACGAAGATTCTTCTGGTTTCTGCTGCCCTCTCAACTCGACGCACCTGCAGGAAATCAACAGAACTCATCCACTCATCCAGAAGCCAATATGGGGACACTTCCCATGCAGGAAACATAGTTTCATACAAAGTGCGTACATTCAAACATAGTTCGGCACACAAACATCACACAAAGTGCTTAAGTTCAACATCCTAAGGCCAACACATGCTCCGAAAAAGTCCAGCACACACAGTTCAACATCCTAAGGCGTAGACATGCCTCCGACATAGTCCGGCACACACAAACATCACATATCGTCCATACGATCAACGACGGCGGCGGATTTGGTCGTCGGGGCTGAAAATTTGTTTAGGTCGGCGTTCCCTCCCCGGTTCTGTGTCCAATACGTTGGCACTCCCAACTTCAGCAGGCCCACGTGGACGACGGCCGCGGGCTTTCTTCGCAGGAGGTGGGCGAGGCTGCAAAAATTGGACAAAACACTATAGAAGAGCAAGGTAATTTCAAATGCTGACTTGGAAGGAAATTTTTAGATTCATTACCTGACTCGTCGACTCTCCTTGTGTTTGAGTTGCGGGTGGGGCATCAAACAGTACGTCCATCGGAATCTCTGAGACGTACGTGGGGTCTCCACGCTCACTACCAGCTGCCGGTGAGGAGGAGGAGGAGTCTCCATCGTCCTCTTCACTGGGCTCAGGGGTGGCGATTTCCTTACCACGACCACGGCCGGCACTAGCAACAACACGACCTCGCCGATGCCGACGCGGTGCGAGCGGTGCTTCGAGATGGGGTCCTTGTCGAGCTTCTAGCCCCGTGGTGAACCGGAGTGCGGCGGGATCCCGAAGAAGTGGCCCGAACATTGCCGCCGTGGACAACATCTCGGAGCCGCTATGCGCTTCAACTTCATTGCCATACGCCCGCAGCCTCCTCCGACCCTCTCGCAACATGCAATTGGTACAAATTGAAGACATATTCAAAATATGGATAAACTTAAGCATTCAGTTTTTGAAAAGTAATACTACCTCTGCAAAGTTGCGTAGGGCTCCACCTTCGGAAGCACTTGCATGTTCCATGGTCACTCCCGCCTCATTTGCAAGCCTTGCAAGTTGTTGTCCCTACAAAAAAATCTTATTATAGATACAAATTATTAGAAACCGAAGTGATCAAACAACATTGGCTTGGGATAAATTTACCAAGTAATCGTGCAAAGGTGCTCGCTCCGGGCGTGTGCCCACACGTGTCGTGGTGTCGTACTCATCCACTATGTCGTCGTCGGAGTCTGAGGGGGCATCTTCAATGTGCTCATCCATCAAAGCTGGCTTGATCTTGGTTCTTGTAGAGGTATGGTACCACCTCATGTACTCTCTATGTGGTCCAGGACGCCAACCGGCACCATCTTCATGATCCATCCTCTAGCGATTGTTCCAAAGGTCCAGGTACCTAGCATGCTTCACCGTCCAATCATTCTCCTTGTATCTTTTTTGCCTGTTCACCCTGAAATACCAAAATTGCTTGTCACATTATTTACAAAGCAACTTATGCCATATGAGAGTCATGGAAAATGTATCGAGCTGGTTTCTTACTTGTGCAAGGCTGGAACGGTGGACACACGCTCTGGAGGCGAAGGCTGAAGCCTCCCAAACTGGCGTAGCACCCTGTTTGGCAAATGCCACTCGACAACATAGTAGATGATGAGTGGCACTGTCGACCTCCACAGAAGCCTGTCTCTGTAACACATGGGTGAGAACTGGACGTGTTGAGGAAAGTCGCGGTCGTACGGTAGCCACTCAACCTACAAACATACAACATGTTTAGAGAAAATGTGATGACACAAAATTTGCAAATTGAACACGAATTAGTGGACATGGGCTTGTACCTGTGCCTGAGTAAGACAGTCCAACTCGTTTGTGTAGAACTTGTACCTCCTTCCCGGAGGACCACGTACCGTTGTCGTTGTCTTCCACACAAACGCAAAAGTGGGTCGAGAATCCTGCCGATTCCAAGCCTGCAAAATATAACCAAAATTTGAAAGATTAATAATTCATGAATATAAGTCTGCATGAATAAATAACAAAAGATTTGTATGTACCTCAACTGGCCCGCGGTGTGGTCGGCCTACTGGAAGACGCTCCCAAATCCAAATCTGCGGGGAGGTAAGCGCATCCACCAAGGTTGGCGTCCCGTCCACTCCGCCTACAAGCATCACATAGCCGCCTATACATGCCCATGCCAAAACCGCCGAACCCCAACCGTAGCCACGGATATTGTCCCAATCCTGACCCAAAAGTGGCAGAACCATCCAAGAAACGGTGTTACCCGCAGCATCTGGTAGCAGGAACGTGGCAACAAAGTGCCAAAGCCACACACGTGCGTGCCTCTCTACAACAGCCTGAGGAGCTCCCTGGGGGCAAACGATGAAGTGCTACCTCAACTAAACTGTGTTCACTCCGGAGGTCTTCTTCGACGCATCCCCCTCATCAGCATCTGGTGGTCTCACCCCAATGTGCAACTCAACCATGTCTCGCCAACCAAAGACTCGAATAATCCCACTCACCGCCCCGGCCCCTCAAGTGGAAGATCAAGGATCATGGCGGTATCCCCGCAAGGTCACTCGTCATCTCTCTCCGCACGGTAGGTGGAAAGAGTGGGTCTCCGGACGCCATCGATCCACCAAGGCCAACAACAACGGCCCGTCCATCACGGCAACCCACGAACCACGACCAAAGCAATGTCCAAGAACCCCGCTCTAGCCAAGTACGGGGCGTATCTCTCGTCCCAAGGAAGTGGAAAGTGCTCTCGCACCCTCAACGGGTTCAAGTCCTGAAAAACAATAAAATTCAATAATTACAACATTAGCAATGTCTAGTCCTCAAAATGCAAGAAATATGCTTAGCTCACATATTAAACACAACTAGGAGGTACAATAACTAATAAATTTGGATCTTAAGTTCGAGGCTTTTGTAAATACCTCGTGAAGGTCGGCCGGAAGGTGTGCACGATGGCCGCCATCATATGCGGCCTCAAGGAGCGGGTACACTGGGTGCGCCATCCTGAAAAAATTTACTTGTAGTTAGTAACAATAATTAAAAATTGAAGGTAAGTATATAGAAATATAAAATTATTTAACTTGCATACAAAATTTCATAATTTTTAACCTACTAACGTACTACCATGACACCTACCCTCGAGTTGGAACCACCCATCCTTCTATTTGTCCCCGTTGCTTTTTTCTTGCCCTTCGATTTTCTTTTCCGACACGTGCGCTTTTAATTTCTTTGTGACATTTTGAGCAAAGATACGTCATCTTGTCCGCATCAGCTTCAAAATCACCCATATCATAATCAGCGGCAAACCTTCCTTGACACGCGTCCATGTCCCCTTTCAAACGCTTCTTTTGCCTCCTACCCTTTTTCAATTTCTTCAAACACGGCAGTGGCACGTACTCTGGGCCATCATATTCAGGCCATTGTGACGGATCAAGGTACGGCTCAAAGTTGGATTCCCAAATCTTAATGGTGTGTTCTCTATAGAACAAAGGAGACATGTACATGGCATTTTCATAGTCTAGAACTCTAGCAGTGCAAGCTATCATCAAGTGAGAACAAGGAAGATGCAACAATTGAGGACCGTTACAGGTGCAAGTACCGGCCCGGAGGTCCACCCTATAGTGTCGACCGCCATGACTCTCCCCTCCAACATTAGTAGTAGAGGAACCTCGAATAGAATAAATCATTCTGTCTGGACCATATGCTTCTGCATGTTGGTTCACAGATCTTAAAGCAGCAGCATACATTATCTCATCTGCAAAGGATCCAATTCTACCCCCATTATCCAACAAATCACGCGCAATCCGCCATCTTTTCACAAAGTATTCATTGCATTTTTCAAATGAGTATTCAATGATCCCCGCGACGGGTCTACTTCTTATTCCTCTAAATATGTTGTTGTAACTTTCAGAATAGTTTGTTGTCATGATACCCCAACGCATACCCCCGCATCATATGCTTGAGCCCATTTGTCCTTATCCTCCATTTCATACTCCAACCAATCTTTAGCTTCCTCGTTCAAGTTCTTAACTAAGTCCTTGTGCAGTTCCTTAAATTTGTCCTCTGTATGTACTGATGCCAACAACTTCAACTGTCCTATTACCTCCTTGTTCTTTTGACGACGCCACAAATTGACGGCAAAGTGCCTAATGCACCACCGATGAACAAGTGGTGGATACCCATCCAGGTGGTCGCTCGCACATTTGATGAGACTATGGTGCCGATCTGAGATCATACATACCTGTCGCGTTGGACCAAGTACGTTAATGGGAAGGAGCCTCATGAGCCATGACCAACTGTCGTCATTCTCACTCTCCGCCAAGGCATAACCTAAAGGCACAAGTTGATGTTCAGGATCTACAAGAATCGCCATCATGAGTGTACCTCTCGTACTTGCCGGTCAAGAAGGTTCCGTCTACAAGTATCACCGGACGACGTTGTTGGAAAGCCACTTTACATTGTGGAAAGCACCAAAAAACACGTAGAAGGACGGGCTTCAAAACACAACCGTCGAGAACACGAGAACCGGTCATGTAAGGGAACCATTTAACCCCGGATTGAAGTGGTTCATGGCTCTCAAGACCCTTGGAATTTTTGCATATGACTCTTTCCAATCGCCCCATAGCAAGGCAATTGCATGTTGTTTAGCCCGCCATGCCTTAGAATACTTCACACGATATCCAAGCAAACATCAATATCTCGCTCTATCAAACCGCTGGCCGTCACCTCACTATTCTCACGAACAACGCCTAAGATACACCTTCCAATGTAACTTGCGATCAATTGTGCGTGAACTCCCTTCACCCGACTCGACCGACATGTGTGAGGTCCCACAACCTTTGTAATCTTCCATTTCCCCGTCCCTCTTTGCGGCCGTGCCCATACACGCCACATGCACCCTTGTTTGCACATTACTTCATACCTAAGATTCCCGTCCGAATGGACCACGGTGAAAGGCCTATAATGCTTCACCGCATAGTCGCCCAAGAAAAACTTAAGTTCATCCAGGGAGTCAAACATCATTTTCTCATGTATCTCGTGCTCGGTGGTAAAAATTATTCCTTCGTGAACAACCTAGTAGAATCACAAATGGCTCTATCGATCCTACTCAAGTCTCTCGTCATTGCGAACGTAAGGGATTCCAAATTGGTACTGAGCTTGGGTGTAGTGTTCAGCACTGTCACCAATTCTAGTGTTGTCCGGGAACCTAGGCACGTGTTCTTCACTTTCACCATTTCTAGTGTTTACTGGGGGCCTACTTATGTGCACTTCACTTTCAAAGGTTGTATGGTTCACTGAGGGTCCTGCAACATAATCATGTTGAACACCATCCAAGTTAACCTCACTTAAACCAAGGAGTGCTTCAGCCGCATGTGCATTGGCATCATTTTGCTCTTCCGCATGCTCCTCATCGGACTCATCTTCATAATCACCTTCTTCAGAGCTGTCAGATATATCATCATCGTCCATGTTTTCTTCCTCCCGCTCAAAACAATCATTGGGAAAATCATCATTCACCATCCCAACATCCCGACTAGGTTCCCTACAACCAAAGTCCTCCTCCAAAATTGTAGACTCTTGTGTACCTTTTAGAACCTCAAACGGCACTTCCTCATTCATGTAAACATTACCACTAGGCCCACGAGTAATATCTACCACAACCTCCAGACATGACACATTAGCTTGACCAACTACCTTCTTATACCGATTCCAATTTTCTTCACTTGACAAGCTCATCAACACATAATGAGCTCTAGCCTTCCCACAATCAAAACGACCTCTAAATGACAACTCATGCATTCCAACTCCATAGTTGACCATTGCACAATCAACTACATCCTTAAAGCTTGGCGGACCATCAAATGTTTCTACCAACTCGTCATATTCTCAAACTCTCCATTTTCTTTAACTACGCCACCATGAAACATGCGAACTAAACGAGTCCATCTACAAAATTTATAACTTGTTTAATAACTATATAGTACTAAAATAGATATTTATTATAAATATACATGAAAAATTAGAATTGTGTTCAACAAAAATTATATCCATCTCGATTAGTTATATATATACACGTGCATATTACCCCTAATAAAATTGTTAGGTATTACCCCTAATAAACGTGCATCCATATAATAGCTACACCCATTATCAACTACCCTAAACATTTGACATCAATAATATCATTAAATCGATTCATGCAACAAGTTCTACACGTCAATAACACGGGCAGAGAAACTACTGCGTATGAACTAATCATCATTTCCATTAAAACTAATTGCATTTCGTCTAAATTTCAAATTTCTATACCTAACCCTAGGTCACAAACATCTACTCCGATCTACACAATGCAACGGTAACAGAGGGAGAGAAGTAGGTCAATACCTTCACAAGGACGCGGGGAACAAATTCCCCCACTTTTCCCACCCCAAATCCACCGATTTGGGGCCGGAATGGGGGGGCGGCGGTGGCGGCGGCGGCACTGGGCGCGGCGGGCGGCTCGGGCCGGAGAAGGAAGGGAGAGGAGGAGGAAGAAGGGGAGGCCGCGCGGGCCCTATTGACCCGCGCCGCCGCGCCGCGCGCGCGGTGGCGCGGCAGCCCCGCCGCGCCGCCGCATGTGGCGCGGGCAGACCGGGCCCACGCCCGGCGCGCGCGCCGCGGCCGGCCGGCGTGGCGGGGCTGCCGCGCCGCCGCATGTGGCGCGGCAGCCAGCGCCGCCTGGCGCGGCCAAAGGGGTCACCGGGTGCAAAAAAGTTCCCCAGGGGTTATTTATAAAAATAATTTTTAAAAAAGGTTAATATTAAAAAATTATCCTGTTGCAGACAATAGGGGCTAATTGTATGACCTGCAGGTGATGCCTATTGTAACATCCTTTTATTCTCCCAAACAATGGTCTCCAATGTGGCGTGTCACAAGGCTCAAGGCAGCTCCCAGTTGTTGGCCATGTAGGAACTGAATGTACAGGGACTTACAAAACATTTGAACGTGTCAGAAGCTCTAAGAAAGGCAACTACTGGAGAGGTTATGTCTGTTATCTACATATCCACAACATCCCCTGCTTTCAACTGTCTCCTATGTGCAGGTTTACTATTATGTCTTCTTTTCATTTAAGAGAGCCTGTATGTACCCTCTAATCACAGTATGCGAGTACGATGCAAGTTCCCTATTTTCTATTTTCAGGACCACTAAAACATAATCTAGTTAACTGATTTTGTATTTCTGGTGGTCTTGCCACCAAGTTCAAGGAGATGATTTTGATTTTTGAATCAACCCTGATCACGTGCAACACGCTCGCTAGTAGAGAAATTTTGTAAATATTTAAGGCATATCATATTCCCCCATCAAATCATTTTATTTCATGATCTTTCATTTCCTTACCATGTTCATTCTTTTATGTCATAT
Source organism: Cenchrus americanus (assembly GCA_947561735.1). Taxonomy (NCBI): domain Eukaryota; kingdom Viridiplantae; phylum Streptophyta; class Magnoliopsida; order Poales; family Poaceae; genus Cenchrus; species Cenchrus americanus. The sequence continues at coordinate 34,804,313 of OX387242.1, read as the reverse complement.
TTTGAACAACAATATCATAGTTAAAACACTACACTAGAGGTTGTTAGACGATGAACAAATCCGACATTAAAAAATATCTAGGGGCAGACATTACAGAGGTGTGTTGGTGGCTCCAGCAGCAACCTTGTTCTGCTGATTACTATCGACGTGCCAATTATGATCCATTGGTTGAAAATAACAAATGCACCAGCCCGAGCTCAACAAATAATACTAGCTGGGGCACAGCAACGCCAGACCATTGGTTTTCTAGTGATGTATGTTGGGGAATTTGGTTAAACTCTTCACCATCGAAACGTCGGATTGCCGAAATTCATGAAACATGTTCGTGAAGCAGCTATGGGAGAAAGGTTCAGTTTTGTGAAAAAGAGTGATCATGAAGAAATCTTGATGCGTTTCGGATGTTTCACAAGTTTTTAAACAAGTGTGAAAGTAATTGCCGAAGTAGACTTCTGTGCTCGAACTTTTAACCAGTTTCCGGAAATTTGGGACTCGCGAAACTCTGGAATCAGAAGCCTGCGAAACCCCGGAATCAGGAACTTGCACTGATCGAGAATCAAGAACCTGCGGGATTCTGGAATCAGGAACTCGTGGCGATCTGGAATCAGGAATCTGCGAAGTTCGGGAGTCTGTGGAAGCCTAAATTCAGAGGTTACGATGTACGAGGATCTTCATGTATAAGGGGTTCGGGAACCAAGAAGAAGCCAAGTCAAAGACGTCACATCCAAAGTCCGGGTTTAACGTGTGAACTAGTGGCAGGCTTGTAAATATGTGAAATTAGCCCCACAAATCACGGGATGTAAATGACATTTGTGTACATGTTCACACTAGGAATATTCCCTCGATTCGATGGTATTTTCGGAATGTAAAAGTCCCTTCATCTCCCTATAAAAGGGGGTGCGAGGGCACGTGTAAAGGGGTTCACAACTTTTGAGGTGAGTACAAGCCTTCGGAGATTCTTTGTGTCCTGACGTGACTTTCGTGCACTTGTTCTTGACTCCCGTGTTTGGGGATTCCACCCGATTTTTCGGACCCCCCAACATTAGCGCCCACCGTGTTTCAACCGAAAAAACAGCTCACGATGCCACCACAGAAGAGGTCCAAGAAGAACGCTCCCACCGAGATCGACCAAGAAGAACACCATCATGTCGAAGACAACGGAATCTCTCACACTCTGGAACCTTCGCACACCACAAATCAAGAGCGGAGGGCAAAAATCGAGGCTCTCCAGAAAGCACGGGCAGAGAAGACAACACACACTCTAGAACAGTACACTCAACAAGATGCTCATGAAAATGACGATGATGACGATGAGGCTGTAGACAGAGAACTAGAGGAAGTACAACCGAAAATACAGCAACTACAGAAAGAGAAAGAAAGATTCGCGAGCCAGCTACAAGCAAAGAGAAAGGCTTCAGAAAAGCTGGAAAAACTTAACCAAGCAAAATAACAAATTCAGAGAATTCAAAGAGAAATTGATGAAATGAAAGAACAAGAGAACAGCTCATTGTGGCAAGACTCACCACACCGGGATTCTGGACCAAACAGAAGAACCCCGAAAGAAAGTTTCTTTATGGGTAATGGAATCTCATAGTTCATGGATCCTGAGTCACCACTTTCCATAGGCTTGTAAACTGCACCATGGCCACCGAAGTTTAAACCAGTATCTCTCCCGAAATACAATGGTTTCGGAAATTCTAGACAGTTCCTCATGAGGTACGAATCGGCCGTAAACTCAGCAGGAGGAGATGATGTCGCGCTTGACAAATCCTCCATCATTGTCTATGAAGGCCCAATTCCGAACTGGTACTCTCTGCTACAACCACACTCAATCTGCAGCTGGGTCGATCTCAAGAAGAAATTCATGCAAGCATTCCAGATATTCCACAAAACAACAACCGAGTCATCAGATTTGTACAAGTGCAAGCAGAAAGACAGAGAGCCATTACGGAACTTCGTAAGAAGATTCATGCAACAGAGATCTTAGATTCCCGAAGCAGATGGCAAAATAACGATCAAAGCACTGATCAAGGGTCTGACTCCAGGACCAACAGCTTCACACTTGACACGAAAGAAACCCAAGACAATCGATGAACTTTTTCACGAACTTGAAGAGTACATCTTGTCCGATGACGATCATCGGAGAAGAGTAGTTGAACAAAACGAAGCACGACAAGGCAATAGAGAAATGACGTGAAGACCTCAATCCCAGAATCCATGAAACATCAACAATGTGGAAAATCCTCAGCCCAATCAGAACAAAAGACCAAGTACAAGAGGAGGATTTGCACCTAGGGGAAGGGGAAGGGGAAGAGGACCCCCGAAACTCACAAACCACAATCCAAGAGATCCATACTTCTACTACCAGTATCACGGAAGAGGATATAGCACCGAAGGGTGCCCAGAAACCAAGAAGAATATTGCCAGAATTTAGCAAGAGAAGGCAATGATGAGTATCACCTCCTCAATGTCGAACCAACTTCGCCCGAACTTATGGCAACCACAGTTTATGAATTCTCAACCAAATCCTGTCACAATGCAGCAATTTTAGCAACCACAACCATCCTGGCAACCTTCTCAGCAGTTCTACCCTCAGTCGCAGGCAATTCAGTCAATTCAGCAGCCAGAGCCAATTCGAGAAATATTGCCACCACCACCTGACAGTTTGCCAAGACCAGAATCAAGTTCAAGACCTCAGAACTCGAAAGCCTTGCCATCTTTCGGAACAATCATGCCAATCACAGGAGGATTAGCCATGGATTTTGAAACCAAAAAGCAGAGAAACAACTATTTCAGATTCGTAAATACAATCATAAATGATGGCCCAGCTGCGCGACCAGAATGGGCCAAGGTGCCGATAACATTCACAGAAGAAGACTTCAAGCTCAAGTCCACGAACCACAATGATGCCATGGTCATCGAAGTGAACATAGCCGGATGGGTCATCGGAAATATCCTAGTAGATAATGGAAGTTCGGCAGATATCCTGTTCTTGAAAACTTTCGAAAAGATGAACTTGTCTCAGCACATGTTACACCCACCAGAGTACCCACTACAGGGCTTCAGAGGAAAGCCAATCAAGCCAGTTGGAAAAGTATCTCTCCCAGTATCTTTCAGAGATCCGGACAATGTCAGAACAGTAACTCGCACTTTCGATGTGGTTGATATATATCATCCACATCTCGCGATTTTTGGCAGAGGATTCAAGAACAAATTTGACGCTGTCATAAGGCAACAGTTTTTGTGCATGAAGATACCAGCGCCCAAAGGAGTCATCACTGTGTCCGGTGATCAGCAAGAGGCGAGAAATATAGAAAAGGGCCATATCCCAGGGCAAACCTACATATATTAGCTGAACTCTCCCGAAGAAGAGACAAAGCCCTACATTGAGGCTAAGCGAGACAAAGAGAAAATCGAGATAGCCGCTGATGGTGAAACCAAGAAAGTCTACCAGGATGACATGCCCGACAGAGCAGTCACGATAGGGGCTCACCTTACCCCTGAAGAAGAAAATGAGCTCATAAGATTTCTGAACAAAAACAAAGATGTCTTCGCTTGGTCATCCAAAGACCTACAAGGTGTTGACAGAGACATCATCGAGCACACTCTCGAAACAGATGAGAAGATACCTCCAAAGAAGCAAAGGCTCAGAAAAATCTCTGAAGAAAAAGTAAAGGCGGTAGAAGCTGAAGTACAAAAGCTTCAAGACACGAAAGTGATAAGAGAAGTAAAGTATCCAGTCTGGCTGGCTAACACTGTACCAGTGAAAAAGAAAAATGGAAAATGGAGAATGTGTGTAGACTTCACAGACCTGGATAAGGCATGCAAGAAGGACGATTTTCCTTTGGAAAGGGTAGATAAAATTGTGGACGATGCGGCCAATAGTGAAATGCTCTCACTCCTGGACATGTTCTCAGGATATCACCAGATAAGAGTACGTAGAGAAGATGAAGAGAAAATGAGTTTTACTACTCCTTTCAGAATGTTCTTTTTTGTGAGAATGCCAGAAGGACTAAAGAATGCAAGATGTACATTTTCGAGAATGATAGCAATAGTCCTTCACCCCCAGCTTCAGAGAAACATTTTGGCATATGTGTCTGACATAGTGGTTAAGAGCGTTCAACGAAGAGACCACATCAGTGATTTGGCAGAAACATTTGCGAATCTCGGAGCAGCGAACCTCAGATTGAATCCTGAGAAATGTGTATTCGGAATTCACAAAGGGAAAGTTCTCGAATGTCTAGTTTCAACAAAGGGCATAAAGGCGAATCTCGACAAAATCAAAGCACTGATAGAAATGCAAAACCCAGTTTCGGTGAAGGATGTACAAAAGCTGACAGGGAGAGTTGCCGTTCTCAACAGGTTCATTCCCAGGGTTGCGGAAACAAGTTTGCCTTTCTTTCAAGTTCTAAGAAGTTCCAAGAACTTTCAATGGTCTGAAACTCAAAAGCAAGATTTTCAAGAACTCAAAGACTATTTGTCAAATATGACTAAGTTGTGCCCTCCCGAGCCAAGATCGCCACTTATGTTGTATGAATCTGCCTCAAATTCGGCAGTGAGTGTGGTGCTACTGCAAGAAAAGGAAGAAGGAGGTGTCGGTGTTTTAGACCGGCAACCTACTAAGGGGAGTACCCGAAGTAGATGAATGTGGCCTCGCCAAGATCGGTAACTCGAAGGAAGAGACACGTGGCACACAATTTAGACAGGTTCGGGCCGCGAGGTGCGTAATACCCTACGTCCTGTATGCTGCGTAGCTCTGGATTGATTGGGCACGATTACAAGATGGTGTAAAAGTGCGTCGTGGATTGTATGAGATGCTAGAGAAAGGTCCCTGCCTCGCCTTATATAGTCCGGGAGGTAGGGTTACAAGTTGGAGTAGGGAGAGAGTACTAGTCGGGTACGTCTAGGAGTCTTCCATACAGTGCAGGACATGTACAGTTTCCTAACCGAGTACTTCTCCTCCGCAGTCCTTGTGCTCCACGCCTTCAGGTGCCGTGTAGTGCAAGCCGGGTAGTCCCAGGGGCCCACCGAGTAGTCGGTCCTGGTACCCACCGAGGTAGTGGGCCCAGGGAGGTCCATACGACAAGCCCCCGAGTACTTTGTAGTCGAGAAGGATAGCTTCAAGTAGTCTTGACGGCCTTAACGAGTAGTCCTCAAGCGTCCCCGAGTACTACAAGTCAAAAGTCCTCAAGAGTAGTCGAAGCATCCCGAGGCTGGAATGTACTCCAGCTGATGTTTGAGCAATCTTGATGTCTTCTCGAGTAGTCCCAAGCGTTCTCGAGTGCTGCCTTCGAAGATCTTCAAAAAATGCCCGTCTTGTCTTGAAGCCGGAGCTGATATGGAGGTGCGATTACAAAATCGCACTCCATATGGAGTAGCCCCCGAGCCTTAGGTTGAGCCGCAGGCTCTGGCTGAGGGTCCATCTGAAGTCTTGGCAAGAAAATCCCAAAAAATCCGGAGAGAAAAAACCGAAGGACACGTGGCACGGAGCCCCCGAGCCTTGAGTCGAGTACTTCCTCTCGAATTGAAGGGTCATCTTGAAGAATGTGTCCTGAGATGCTCTTGAGTCTTGTCGCTTCCCAGGTAGTTGAGTAGAAGTAGCCGAGCCCCCGAGGTGAGGCACGTCGACTAGTAGAATGCGAAGAGTCACGCGCGGCCGCTGAGTCAGCCGAGCGCGGACTTATCGATCTGGCCGTTGGAGGGCCAGTTTGACTTATAAATAGAAGCCAAAACCCTTAGGGTTTTCACCCATTTGTGTTGTAGTCATTTCGAATCGATCTGAGGTAGATCCACTTCCAGCGCACGCCGCCGCCGCAGTAGATCCAAGTGTGCCGCCACCCAGAGCTTCCAGAATAGCCCCCGAGCGGATGCGAGTGAAGACGCCCTGTACTTGGAGAATGAAGCCTTCACCGTCCAAGTCTGCGAAGGTTGCCGGGAAGAAGAGGGGCCGCGAAGAGGCCGCCGCGGTTGCCACTGGGGCAGCGCCGCCGATGTCTCCACCGCGGGCAGATCCAAGCCGCGAGTGGAAAAAGTCAAAGGTGAAGACCGAAGATCTATTGGCCCTTCTCAGCAGCGGATTTATCCGAGAGAAGGAGGTGGATATGTGGAGGGCCACTGCCGGAGATCCGTATCCAATGGAGAAAGCCGAAGATGAGATCCCGATGTTTGCGCGTTTCGTGGAGCGCGGACTCGCGCTTCCGGCTAGTGATTTCTTCAAGGGCCTCCTCGGGTTCTACGGAGTTGAGTACCTCAATCTGAACACTAACGGCATTTTCCATACCGCGGTCTTTGTCCATTTTTGTGAAGCATTCCTTGGGATCAAGCCGCACTGGATCCTCTTCCGGAAATTCTCCGGGTGAAGCCGCAGCCGAGCGCCAGCAAACCTTGAGTAGTCGGAGGGGCCGGCATCCAGATGAGAGAAGACGCCGCTGAACAATACCTGGTGTACAAGCTCATTGACTCCAACGCCGATTGGAAGGCGAGGTGGTTCTACGTCACGAACCACCACCCCGGCCTACCGAAGCCGAGTGGGAGGCAGCCCAGGCACCATGACTGGTGGAACATGGAGCCCACAATGCCGGAGGGGATCCAGCTCCCTGAGCTGCTGGCACGCATCAAGGTGCTCAGAGAAGCTGGACTGAGGGCCGAGCACGTGGCCTTCAGTTTCATGAAGCGGAGGGTGCAGCCGCTGATGGCTCGCGACACCTTGGGCTTCGAGTACACCGGCGACGACGACACGTCGCGGATGCCCGGAGGCGAGATGGACGACGACGACATCATCGAGAGGCTGACGCGGATCTTCAAGGACATGCCGCCGTACACGGCGTGCCCCGTCCAGGAGTACTCCACCGCGCGCCCGCCAAAGGAGGTAAGTAGTCGTACTCCCCTAGTCGGGTAGTCCTTACTTGTGAGTAGTAGCGCTGATGTCTTGTGCCTTGCAGGATGACTTGAAAATGTTCGTCTCCGAGCCGCAGCCGCCCCCTCAGGGAATCGAGATCCCGAAGGAAGGGAAAGCCAAAGCCAAGGAGCGGCAAGAAGTCGGCGAAGGCGATGACACCGTCATCATGGAGGACACGTCCGACGACGACGACGACGAGGAGACGCTGCAGGACCGCTTCCAGCTGCGGTCGAGGTTTAGCCGCCCAGGCTTGCCTCATGTACCTCTTGTGCAAGACCCGCCGGCTAGCTTGGAGTCTAGTCTGGCTGCGCCACCACGGAAGCCGCGCAACCCTGCCCGCAAGCGGGTGGCGAAGAAGCTGAGGGTCTCAGAGACCACGCCTCAAGAGGTAAGATGTCCTGACTAGTGTAGTCGAGTACCCGTCGTGCGAGTACGCTTGTTGATGAGTAGTCTTCCTTGTATGCAGGAGGTGCTGCCAACGGAGCCCGTCGAGGAGGGCGACAAAGGCGAGTGGAACACAGTGGGGGAGCCCGCTGGAAGTCGCAGTCCAGCCCCCACTGTCAAGGAGCTCATAGTGAAGTTGGAGCGCCAGCCCCCTGCTCGTCAAGAGAGCACAGGACCCGCAGCCCCCGCCGTCGAAGAGGTGGTGGCTGTAGGAGCGCAGGAGGGTGCTACGCCGGTGCCGTTGCCGCAGGAGGCGGCGGCCGCAGGCGCAGGAGGAGGCGTCCGCCGAGGGTGGACTGGTAGACATTGCCAGCATCCTCGGTGCCCCGGCCGTGACGATAGTCCGGTCCAGCCTGTAAGTACTGAACCTTCCCGAGTAGTACTTGGTGTAGTAGTCGAGCTTGAATGACAACTAGCTTTTGTGTACTTCTACAGGAAATCAACAGACTTGTCCTGGGAGGGAAATGAGCCCTCCGCGACCGTGGCGGAAGAAGAAGTCGCGCCGCCCGTCGAGGAGTCAACTCCTGCCCCCCAGGTGGAGTCCGAGGCGCCGGCTGCTGGAGCTGCATTGCCCGAGGCCAGCGTGGTCGAGGGTAAGTGTTCTGCTGTGGGTTTAGTCTTCCCCATAGAGTAGTCGTAGTTGCTGATGAACTTGACGTCTTCTTGTCAGGCGTCGAGGCCGAAGGGAACGACATCCCTGCGGGGGTGCCCATGGAGAAGTCGACACCACAAGCGCCGGAGGCTGCTGAGGGAGCCCCCGAGCCGATGGAAGAGGTCGCCGAGGAAGCCGCCGCAGCGACCGGAGGAGAGGAGGCCACCGTGCCACCATAGGTTGCTCTGAAGGTGGCTATCCGCTCCCCGGAGATCCAGGACGCAGAGCCCATCCGCTCTGCGCCGATGACGGAGGCCGCCGCGAGTAGTTGTGGTGGAGTGGAGCTACTCGCGGACGATCTGGTGGACCCGGCAATGGTGGCCAGGCACCTGGAGGCGGTCCGCCAGGCTGAGCAGTGGATGAAGGTAAGTAGTCTTAGCTTCTGAGTAGTCAATCCTCTGTTGTTGAGTACTCGCTTGACTTGTGTTGCTTGTGCAGGACGTCGTGGAGAGGTCTCGCGAGAAGTCCAACATGCTGCAGGGCTTTGGTGACGCGGTGCTCCGGGCTGAGGCACTGGAAGATCAGCTTGTGAAGTCGCGGAAGCACGCGGACGCCATGCAGTCCAAGCTCGACGCCGCTTTTGCCAAGTATCACAATGACATCCAAGAGTTGCAGGCAAAGGGCGATGACTTGGTGCGGAAGAACAAGAGCCTCCGCAACAAGAACAAAGGTACGCCGTTGGACTTGTTGGGTAGTTGTTGGAGGTCGAGAGGTAGTCTGACCTGCTGCGCTTTGTTGTATTTTGCAGAGCTTGAGGGCCAAGTGGAGCAGTTGAAGTCCTCGAAGACGAGTATGAAGAACCTCTTCTACCGGGAGCAGGAAGCCCGCCAGGTACTCGAGCTCGACTACAAAGAACTTGTCTTCGAGTGCGAGAAGCACATGGAGCTTCGGATTGCATCTGACCGCGATCTCGTCAACTGCTACAAATCATTGCAGAAGTTGAATGAAGATTGCGAGGCGCTGCGGGCCCAGCTGAAGGATCTCGAAGAAGCCGCGCCGCCGATCGCAAGACTCTTGGTGCCTCATCCGGGCGGCCCCAAGATCGCTCCACTCGTGAATCGCCTCAGGGAAGCCCCCAGCAGGCTGGCGGATTATGTGAAGCACATGGCGAGGTCGATCCCAAAGCAGGTCTTGGCCTTCATGAAGTCCTACTTCCCGAAGGCCCCAGTGGAAGTAGTCGCTGGTGGGGTAGCCGCCAAATGCACCGATGAGCAGTACGCAGAGCTACTGGAGCAGATGGCTCCCATCGTGGAGCAAGTAGCTGATAAGCTCAATCTCCAGTAGCCCTGTAATAGTTAGCTAGTAGCCAAAGTTGTACAACAACAATTGTACTCGGCGGTAGTCCCGTTGAGGGAAGTAGACAGTAAAGAAGTTGATGAACGATCAAACTTTATTACTGAAGAAGTACACCTGGATGGCTAGGGCCGTAGTTACAGAGTAGTCGCCTGGACCCGGAGGTCGCTTACAGCTAAGTGGTGCTAGGGCGAGTAGCCGCTTACGCGCAGAGATCCGTAGGTAGCCATGTAGGCTGGATCTTGGAGTACATGGTCTCTTAGTAGACCGCCGCTAGAGTCCTTTGTCACTCGTCGCGGCCCGGATCCGTAGGTAGCCGCGCGGGCCGGATCTTGGAGAGGAGTAGTCCGGAGACCGGGGCCGGGGACCCGGAGGCCGCTTACGGCAGAGGGGTGTTGATGTAGTCGTGTAGACTTGAACCCTGGAGTAGTCGTGTAGACTAGGCGTAGAATCGACAGAGCTGGTCGACGTTCCACGAGTTGTTGATGTCTTCGCCTTCAAGTGTCTGGAGGCGGTAGGAGCCCGACCCCGTCACATTTGCCACGGTGAAGGGACCTTCCCAGGGGGAGCTGAGCTTGTGTAGTCCTTCCGTGTTCTGGATGCGACGTAGGACGAGATCACCAACGTTGAAGGAGCGTTCCTTGACGTTGTGATCGTGGTAGCATCGGATACCCTCTAGGCACCTTGCTGATTGGACGAGGGCGGCGCAGCGAGCTTCTTCGAGGCTGTCAATGTCAACTCGTCTGCTGTCTTCAAAGACGCCTTCGTCATAGTGCTCCACTGCTGGCGAGTTCCATATGACGTCGGCAGGGAGGATTGCTTTGGAGCCGTAGACCAGGAAGTAAGAGGATTGCCCCGTTGGCTTGGATGGCTGAGTCCGTAGCCCCCAGAGTGTGTTGGGTAGTTCCTTGATCCACTTGCCCCCTTTGGAGTTAGCAGCATCGTGTAGCCGCTTCTTGAGAGCGTCGAGCACCATCCCATTGGCGCGCTCGACTTGTCCGTTGGCCTGAGGATGGGCAACTGAGACATATCGGACGTCGATCCCGCTGTTCTCGCAGTACTCCCAGAACTGGTGGTTGTTGAAGTTGGAGCCCAGGTCTGTGATGATGCTGTGGGGTAGTCCATAGCGATGCACGAGTTCATCCAGGAAGTCGAGTACTCTGTCAGCCTTGGGGCATGTGACCGGCTTGACCTCGATCCACTTGGTGAACTTGTCGATGGCCACCAATACTCTGTTGAAACCACCTGGCGCGGTTGGCAGTGGCCCAATCATGTCGAGCCCCCAGCAGGAAAAGGGCCGGTTGGTGGTATGGTGACTAGCTTGTAGGCCGGGACGTGTTGTCGCTTGGCGAAGTATCGGCATCCTTGGCACCTTCCGACGAGTTCTTCGGTGTCGCCCGGGCGGGGCCGCAGAAAGCTCGTCCGAAGGCCTTGCTGACCAGCGTGCGGGAGGACGCGTGGTTGCCGCAGACGCCCTTGTGGATCTCCTCCAAGATGTCCTTGCCTTCTTGCCGAGGGACGCACTTCATGAGTACTCCAGAGGATGCGCCCCGCTTGTAAAGCTTGTCTCCGATGAGGACGTAGGACTTGGCGCGGCGGACAAGCTGCTCGGCCGAGTTCTTGTCTGAGGGAACCTTCTGCTCGCTGAGGTAGTCGATGAAGGGTTGCCTCCAGTCCACGTCGATCATCATGACCTCCTGTCCAGCTGGTGGGTGCGCTGGGACAGTGGTCGCTGGCGCCGGCTCCGGGATGGATGGCGCGTGAAGCTCGTGAACGAAGACACCCGCTGGTACTTGAGCGCGGGTAGATCCAAGCTTCGAGAGGATGTCTGCTGCAACGTTGTTGTCGCGGACGATGTGATGGAACTCGAGACCGTAGAACTTGTTCTAGAGCTTGCGGACTTCTAGGTAGTAGGCGTCCATGTTCTCCTTATTGCGGTCCCAGGACTTGTTGACTTGGTTGATGACCACTGCGGAGTCGCCGTAGACTAGTAGCCGCTTGATGCCCAGTGAAGCCGCGAGGTGGAGCCCATGTAGGAGAGCTTCGTACTCGGCTTCGTTGTTTGAGACCTTCCAGAAGATCTGCAGTACGTACTTGAGTTGTTCACCGGTTGGGGAGATCAGCAGTACCCCTGCCCCTGCGCCCTCGAGGTTGAGTGAGCCGTCGAAGTACATCACCCAATGCTCTGGTCGCACGGTTGGAGTAGGTAGCTGGTTCTCGCGCCACTCCGCCATGAAGTCGACTAGCGCTTGCGACTTGATGGCTGTGCGTGGCTTGAAGTCGATGGTGAGGGAGCCGAGCTCGACTGCCCACTTGGAGATTCTTCCAGTAGCATCTTGGTTCCGCAGGATGTCGCCGAGCAGGTAATCGGTGACGACGGAGATCGAGTACTCCTGGAAGTAGTGTCGTAGCTTCCGCGAGGTGATGAGTACTGCGTACAGGAGCTTCTGCACAGGCTGATAGCATGCCTTGGACTCTGATAGGACCTCGCTGACGAAGTAGACTGGGCGCTGGACTGGGTAGGCGTGGCCGTCTTCCTGCCGCTCGACGACGATGGCAGTACTGACCACGTGAGTAGTCGCAGCGAGGTAGAGCAGTAGCTGCTCGCCCTTGTGAGGAGTCGTGAGGATCGGCGGCTTCGATAGGAAGCCCTTGAGCTGGGCAAGGGCTTGATCCGCCTCTGGAGTCCACACGAACTTCTCTTGATTCTTGAGTAGTTTGAAGAAGGGGAGCCCCCGTTCTCCGAGCTTCGAGATGAATCTGTTCAGTGCCGCCGTGCACCCGGTCAGCTTCTGGACGTCTTTGATGCTCGTGGGAGCTTTCATGCTGGTGATGGCGGAGATCTTCTCGGGGTTGGCTTCGATGCCGCGCTGGATGATAATGAAGCCGAGTAGTTTGCCCGAAGGTACGCCGAAGACGCACTTGTTCAGGTTGAGCTTCCAGCGGTACTCGCGCAGGGATGCGAAAGTCTCTTCAAGGTCGTCGATGAGGGTACTGGAGTCTCTGGTCTTGACGACCACGTCATCCACGTAGGCTTCGACGTTCTTGTTGAGTTGCCTCTTGAAGCAGGCCTGGATAGCTCGTTGATAGGTGGCGCCGGCGTTCTTCAACCCGAAGGACATGGTCGTGTAGCAGTACGCACCAAACGGGGTGATGAACACGGTCTTCTCCTGGTCTTCTTCCTTGATCGCGATCTGGTGGTACCCGGAGTAGCAGTCGAGGAAGCAGAGCAGGTCGCAGCCCACCGTGGAGTCGATGACTTGATCAATCCGCGGCAACCCGAAGGGGTCCTTGGGGCAGTGCTTGTTGAGGTCGATGTAGTCGACGCACATCCTCCACTCGTTTGAGTTCTTTTTGCGGACGAGGACAGGGTTGGCGAGCCACTCAGGATGGAAGACTTCTCTGATGAAGCCAGACGCGAGTAGTTTGGCGAGTTCCTTCTTGATGGCGTCCCATCTGTCCTCAGCAAAGCGTCAGAGGTGTTGTCGCTTGGGGGTGGCCTTAGGATCGACGTTGAGGCAGTGCTCAATCAGCTCCCTGGGCACTCCTGGCATGTCCGCTGGCTTCCACGTGAAGATGTCGCGGTTAGCCCGAAGGAAGCTGATGAGCGCGTCTTCCTATTTGGGGTCGAGGCCGGCCCCGATGGTGGTGGTCTTGCTGGGATCGCCTGTTCCGAGGTTGATCATCTTGACGAGAACCTCCTCAGGTGGCTGAGGCTTGTTGGCGCTGTCAGACTTCTCTGGGATGTCGAGTTCACTTGTAGCAAGCCTCTTCGACGTAGCGTAGACCTCCATCATCGCGTTGGGTACTTGATTCGTAGAAGCGATCTCCACGGCTTCTGTGTCGCAGTCGTGGGAGATCTTCAAGTCCCCTTGAAGAGAGAGTACACCGGCTGGGCTTGGCATCTTGAGTACCAAGTAGGTGTAGTGGGGCACCGCCATGAACTTGGCGATGGCCGGTCTGCTGAGGATGGCGTGGTAGGAAGTTTCGAAGTCCGTGACCTCGAACTTGATGTAATCGGTACGGTAGTTGTCCCGAGATTCCCCGAAGGTAACTGGCAGGACCACTGAGCCCAGTGGGATAGCCGCGTTGCCGGGGACGATGCCGTAGAAGGGCGTGTTGCTCTTGGTGAGCATGTGGGTGATGTCGAGCTTCATGTTCTTCAAGGTCTTGGTGAAAAGGACGTTGAGCCCTCTTCCACCGTCGACGAGGACCTTGTGAGCTTGGAGCCCGCAACCACTGGCTTCAGGACGAGGGGAAAGCGTCCTGGTTCGGAGAAGCTGGTCCACTGATCCGCGCGGGAGAAGGTGATGGGTACCTCCGACCACCTGAGGGGGGTCGGGACCGCTGGCTCAATAGACATGACTTCTCGACGGGTAGCCTTCTGCTCCCGCTCGCCGGGGCGCTCCGCCGAAGAGGACGTTGACGGTCTTGTTGGGTTCTTGGAAGTCGTTGTTGTCGCCGTCCTTCTTCTTGCCCTTTTTGTCGTGAGGGTGCGGTGGCTCTGGCGTATCCTTGAGTGCATGCCTGAGTTGGTAGCACTGCTCGGTGGTGTGGTTGCCGTTTGGATGCCACGGGCACCTCTCCTTCAGCAGGTCCTTGAAGCCGCCGGAGTTCTTCTTCGAGTTGTCCTTCGCAGGGCGCTGGATAGCCGCGACAGTGTTGTCTGGCTTGCGCTTGCGGTTAGGACCCGAGTAGTAGTAGTTGTTGTTGTTGCGACCGCCTTGGTTCGCGTTGTTGCCACTGCCGCCGCCCTGGTTCTGCTTTGTCTTGCCACGAATGGCGTCGTACTTGGCGTTGGCCTTGTCTTCTTCATCCGCCCAGGACGTGATCATGTCCTTGAGGTGGGGGATGGACCTGGGGAGGCGACGACCGAAGTCTTCGAAGGTGCGGCGGTGGTAGAGACCGTCTTGGAAGAGGTCGATGACCTCCTTGTCGGTGACGTCAACCACGGTGGCGCGCTTGTCGAAGAAGCGGCGCATGTACTTGCGGAGGGTCTCGCCTTGTTCCTGCTTGACCATGGCCAGGTCCATGCGAGTACTCGATCGGCCCATGGCCCCCGCGAAGTTGCTGGTGAATTGCTCCTTCAGCTGGTCCCATTTGTCGATCGAGTGCTTGTCCAGCGACTCGAGCCATGTGAGTGGAGCTTGCTCCAGGCAGAAGGGGAAGTAGAGGCACTTGGTGTCGCTGTTGCCGCCAGCGTTCTCGATGGAGAGAGCGTAGCATCTGAGCCACTGGATAGGGTCCTGCTTCGCGTCATACTTGGTGATCCCCAAAGGTTTGAACTTGTCGGGGAGGAGCAAGTTGCGAAGTCGGGGTGAGAAGGCGGGGAAGCCGTCGTTGTCGCCTGCGGTGGTCGACTTCTTCCGCCACAGCTCCTCGATCTTCTGGCGGGCGTTGTAGCCGCCCTGCGAGGTGCCAGAGGCGTGGCTGTTCGCGTGGCCTCGGCCGCTGCGACTGCCGCCGCCACCAGCCCTCCTGTTGGCCCCATGGTTGGAGCTTTCGCCGTCGCTGCCGCCGCCGTCAGGGTCAGGGGTGCCGCCACCGGCCGGAGCACGGTGAGGGACGACTTCGCGGTGGTTGTTGCCACTCTGTGGGGGTCCGCCGACGTTGCCTCGAGTGCGGTTGGGCTGAGCGGGGAGCTCAGCCCGAGTATGGTTGGGACCGTTGTTGGCGCTGCAACTTGTGGCTTCGTTGTCGCGGGGCCTGGCTGGAGGAGGTTGATTGACCCTGTTGTCAACCCGCATGAAGTAGGCGTCTTCGGCGAGCTTGGCGATGACCTCTCCAGCGCGTATGCCCTAAGCCTGGCGTGCGATCGCTGTGATCGACATGAGGCATTGCTCAGGGGTAGTGTGTACTCTACTCTCGACCGCCTCGAGAGCTTCCGCAAGGTTGCAGACGGGGAAGTTGTCGCGGAGGCGCTGGCGACGTTCGCTGCGCTTCCGGTTACGCTCACGTCAAGCGTCTCTGTCTGCAGGGTTCTCGTTTGCTGGAGCATCAGCAGAGAGCTCGTCGGAGGAGATGTCTTCCAGGTACCTATCTTGGGCCGTCCCTGAAGGCCCTGGGGCGTCGCCAGCAGCCATGAAGACTTGACGATCAGGGGTGCCGAGGCTGGACTCAGAAGGCGCCACCTCAGTTGGTGTGCTTGAGTCAGCCCGGGCTAGGGGTGTTCCCTCCTGGAACGGTAGTGAGTCGATGTAGGCGACGTAGCGTGAGTCTCCACTTATTAGGTCAGCAGGCTTGCGGTCTGGCCAGTAGACGAATCTCCCGGCCGGTGTGGATGTTATAACCAGCCCAGAGGCCGGCCCTGACAAGGGAAGCTCAGTGGAGTTGTCCTCGGACTCGGGCTCCTCAGGGTCCGACCCGAAGTCGAACTCGTAATCGGGGCTCGAGTAGAACTCGGAGAGAGGGTTGGAGTCCGAAGCGTGGCCGGGGGCGGTGTCGGAGTCCGAGTTGTACTCGGGTACGGGCTCCTTGCCGGCCCGGCGCGAAGAGGGAGCCCCCGTGCGGGCCCGGCTGAAGATGCGGGGGCCACGCGCTGAGTGCTCACGAGGTGAGGGGACCGCCTGCGATGGCTGAGCAGCCGGCTCGCAAGCCATGGCCCATGGAGATGTCGAGTTCGAGTTGGAAGTGGACTCGAGCTCGAAGTCAGTGTGGTGGTTGAAGAGCGAAATTTCACCGAACTTGCCGGCGAGTTCGCCTGTGACAACTTCTGGAAGCGTCACGAAGCCGGTTTTCGGGTTGGGTGGCATGGTTAGGCGGCGCTGGAAGGAGCCCACACCGTCAGCAGTGCAGACCCAGGCGCCGAACACGAAGGTGTCGCCGCGGTTGAAGGCGACGGTTGGCTTGAAGTAGACGGGAGCCGTCGAGTTCGCCATGTGATCTCGGGCGAGATCCCCTACCTGGCGCGCCAGCTGTCGGTGTTTTAGATCGGCAACCTACTAAGGGGAGTACCCGAAGTAGATGAATGTGGCCTCACCGAGATCGGTAACTCGAAGGAAGAGACACGTGGCACACAATTTAGACAGGTTCGGGCCGCGAGGTGCGTAATACCCTACGTCCTGTATGCTGCGTAGCTCTGGATTGATTGGGCATGATTACAAGATGGTGTAAAAGTGCGTCGTGGATTGTATGAGATGCTAGAGAAAGGTCCCTGCCTCGCCTTATATAGTCCGGGAGGCAGGGTTACAAGTCGGAGTAGGGAGAGAGTACTAGTCGGGTACGTCTAGGAGTCTTCCATACAGTGCGGGACATGTACAGTTTCCTAATCGAGTACTTCTCCTCCGCAGTCCTTGTTCTCCACACCTTCAGGTGCCGTGTAGCGCAAGTCGGGCAGTCCCAGGGGCCCACCGAGTAGTCGGTCCTGGTACCCACCGAGGTAGTGGGCCCAGGGAGGTCCATACGACAGGAGGGAAGTTCAAGCAAATCCCAGTGTATTTTGCTTCAGAAGCTCTCTCGGGGTCAAAACTATTATATTCAGAATTAGAGAAAATAGCATATGCAGTCATCATGGCTGCGAGAAAATTAAGACACTACTTCGAGAGTCACAGAATAAGAGTCATCACGAATCAACCGTTCAACGATCTGTTCGCGAATAAAGAAGCATCCACTCGAATCGTCAAATGGGGAGCTGAGTTATCAGAATACACTGTAGACTTCAAAAGAAGAAGCGCGATAAAATCGCAAGTCTTGGCAGACTTTGTGGTAGACTGGACTTCACCAACTCATAATCCCGACGAAGAAATTCTAACACCTTGGGTAGTGCAGTGTGATGGAGCCTGGTGTCACAAGGGAGTCGGAATTTCAGCGGTTGTAACATCACCAACAGGAGTCGTGATAAGATATGCAGCTCGGCTCATATTCACAAATGACGAGCATTCCACGAACAACACCACGGAATATGAAGCCCTACTCCTGGCATTAAGGAAAATGAAAGCTCTGGGTCAGCAAACCTTCATCATCAAGACAAACTACAAAGCCATTCAGGAACATATTGAAAAAGAGAGCGAAGCAAGAAATCCTGTTTTGATGAAATACCTTGAGAAAGTCAAAGAAATGGAAAGACATTTCAAGGGTTATTTAGTGCAACACATTCCAAGAGATTACAACAACGAAGCAGACAAATTAGCTAAAGCGGCAGCCAGAAATCAAGAAATGCCTCCTGATGTGTTCTTCAAAATCATCAAAGAACCATCCATCAAAGAAAGAAAGCTGAAAATCGTGAATGTTGTAGGGACTCCCGATTGGAGAGCCGAAATCACGGCATACTTGAGGGGTCATTATGAACCACAAGATGAATTGGAGGAAAAAAGATTGAAGCAAAGGGCAAGGGGCTATACGGTAGTCAACGGAGAACTGTACAAATCAGGAGTCACGGAACCATGGCTGAGATGTATTACCTCTGAAAAAGATCTCGAACTTCGCAAGGAAATCCATAGTGGATTCTGCGGTGCACACTTAGGCACAAGGGCTCTAGCAGGCAAAGCAATAAAGAAGGATTCTACTGGCCCACCATAAACATAGATGCAACGAAATTGGTTCGGGAATGCGAAGAATGTCAGAAAACCGCGAATCAGCAAAACCTACCATCCATGTCAGTGCACCTAATTCCACCATCTTGGTTCTTGCAAAGGTGGGGAATGGACTTTGTTGGACCACTACCAACAGCTCAAGGAAACTGCAGATTCGCAGCTGTGGTTGTGGACTACTTCACCAAATGGGTAGAAGCGAAAGCTTTGGCGAATATCACAGCACCAACAATTCAGAAATTCTTCTGGCAAAACATAGTCTGCAGATTCGGGGTTCCAAGAGAACTGACCGTGGATAATGGGAAACAATTCGACTGTTACTCCTTCAAAGAATACTGCAGAACTCTGGGAACTCACGCGAAATTTTCATCAGTATACCACCCACAGTCTAATGGGGCTGTTGAGAGAGCAAACGGCTTGATATTTTCGGGAATCAAGAAGTGCTTGTTTGATCAGAAAAAGGCAAGTGGACGAATGAATTGCTGAAAGTGATCTGATCGCATAATACCACAGTGTCGAGGGCAACCGTCTTCACACCTTTTCGCCTACTCTTTGGCACTGAAGAAATGTCCCCAGAGGAAATCAAGAATGAAAGCATGAGAGTGCTGAAGGGGAAATCGAGGAAGTTGACCAAAAGGTAGAAAAGATATGATCGAATTAACGATTCTCGAAGCTGCTGAAAACATCGAAAAGTACCAGAAAGAAACAAAGACATGGAAGGATAGAAAAGTGGTCAGAAAAGACATCAAGACCGGAGGTCTAGTTCTAAAAAGAAAGGAGAATTGGAAAAACCTCGGAAAACTCCAAGAACCATGGGAAGGGCCGTTTATAGCCAAGGAAACAAACATGTCAGGAGCTTTTCGCCTGTTAAGACAAACCGGCGAAAAACTGCCATATTCGTGGAATGCAGATAGCCTGAAGAGGTACTATCCTTGAGAATTCCCAAGTTAGCTAGATTTATTTTCGTTCAGCATTTCTTTTCGTAGTTTACATTCTGTAAAAAAATGAAAAACCGAACCATGAATCTATAAGTGGTTTCGGGAACAAAAAATTTACTTTTTCGCAATTTCCTTAGAATAAGGAGGACCGTACTCTATCTTTTCCTTGCAAAGGGGGATCTAAATCAAGAGGCAAGGTTTTTAACGAGGCGGGTCCTGTGTAAATACTCTTTGTGATATATACGAAAAGAGTCTTCCCCCAATTCATGCATTTTGTGAATTTCATCGTGTGAAAAGGCTCCTTGATAGCCGAGATTCCATCTTGATTCATGAAAGGGCTTCTTGATAGCCGAGATTCTATCGTGAAAAAGAAAAGTTCGTGAAAAGGCTCCTTGATAGCTGAGATTCTATCAAGAAAAAGAAAAGTTCATGAAAAGGCTCCTTGATGGCCGAGATTCCATCGTGAAAAAGAAAAGTTCGTGAAAAGGCTCCCTAAAAGCCGAGATTCCATCGTGAAAAAGAAAGATTCGTGAAAAATCTCCCTAATAGCCGATATTCCATTATGAAAGAGAAAGAGGTCGCAAGAGGCCCTGTAATAGCCGAAAATCCATTATGAGAAAAGAAAATTTGTGAAGGGGCTCTGTGATAGCCAAAGGCTCTGTGAAATCCTAAAATCCCACCGTCAAAGGGATTCCCACTGAAAGGCCTGAGACAACAAGTTGTGGCCTAAATCCCACCGTCAAAGGGATTCCCACCGAAAGGCCTGAGACAACAAGTTGTGGCTTAAATCCCACCGTCAAAGGGATTCCTATCGAAAGGCCTGAGACAACAACAAGTTGTGGCCTAAATCCCACCGTCAAAGGGATTCCCACCGAAACGCCTGAGACAACAATAAGTTGTGGCCTAGTTCCCATCGTGAAGGGACGTTTTACCAAAAGTTCAAAAATAATCGAGGATTGCGACTAGTGAATTATATATGTTCTGGTTAAAGATTTTTTGTTCGAAATTCACGAATGACATTTACGATGATTAATTTTCTTTAAAGAGGCCAGGGGGCTCGAGTGAAGATTCGTAAGTGAGCGTGGTTGGAGCAACTGAAGGTTGCAATATCAACCCGGGCAAGTGTGCCAAGCGAACAAAGTCCACAAAATTCGTGAAACAAATTTTGTCAACTTACGTTAGAATTATTGTGATTTCAAAACTAGTGAAAATATTCACGAAGAGTTCATGAAACAAAACACCAGACAAGAGCTCCCAAATTTCAAACTGCCATGAAATTTTCCATGCAAAACGGCAAGGTGGGGGAGGGTGATGTTTTTTCTCGGAACTATTATTACATTACATCAAATACCCAAGGGGTTCAATACGACAGTTCAACTACATGGCCTGGATCGCGACTGTCGTTTTCTGCAACGTCACTAGCATAAGCGAAATTGTGCCCATCGGTAATGGGGCTAAGGGGCTCCGTCTTCATAACTCTCGAAGAACTTGAAGATGCAGCAGCAGATTTTTCATCTTCACGAAGAAGAAAAAATGTAGAAAGATCAAAACTACATATCAAAAATTCCAGAGAAGTCTCAAGCCAAAAGTCAGAAAAGTCTCGATCAGGATAGACCTCCTTAAACAGTCGTCATGCTTCACCGCTAACCACTTGATTACCATGATGAATTCGTAATGGCAACACATCCTGCGCAGGCCCACCCAGTAGGATCTGCACAGGTTAAAATTTCAAAAACAAATTGTTCAGAGAAAGGACTACAACCCACGAATTTACATGTTTTATACAAAGCGCCTCAGAGGGCAAGTTCTTCGAATATTTCAGCCAGTGATATCAACCTTCAGAGAACATTCCTCGCAACCAGAGCTTTCTTCAACATCACTGTCATTCCTGCTGCTGTCACTACCGTTTTCGCCAAAATTTTCTCCTTCATTGTCTGTGCCTTCATCATCCTCATCTTCGGAAGAAGACTCTGGCAATGCGATGCTTTTTCCTTGCTTCTCATCTTCAATCAACTAAAAAGAGCAAAGGAAGGACCTAAGAAAACCAAAAGACATAATGTTCATGAATTTGCAAAAATCAACAGTGTTTTCTAGAAACTAACCTGGTCAAGCTTAGCACGGGCGATGTTCTTTGCAACTTTCTTTCCCCTGGTGAGCCAGAATTCTCTCGCAAATTTGGCCTTAATAGCCAATACATCTTCGTTCGGACGAAATCTCGAAGTGCTCGAAGCATCGGGAAATTGTGAAAGTTTCTCGTGAAACTTCACAAGATCGGCAGAGTCAAAATCATGAAGCAGCTTCAAAATACTTTCAACTGGGAACGCCACGGCGAAATCAGTCGCACCAGAAATGACTCCAGGAAGTGCTTTGAACTCAGTGTCGATCCATTTCATGAAATCGGAGATTCCTGTGTCAGTAGGGAATGGAGCGGGATGAACACCAAAATTCATGAAAGCTTTTTCGTACTCCTTAAACAAAAGCTTCAGCTTGTTGTTGATGTCTGAAATGCTTCTCCCAGGATCCTCATCACGGTCAGCTAGTGCCTTCTCAAGATCTTGAATCTTCTGTTCCTTGCTGCTTAAAGTCTTCGCGAGGTCAGTGTTCTTGATTCGAAGATCTTCAGCAGTCTTAGATGATTTTTTATGATCTTTGCGAAGATTCTCGATCAATCTCAAATCATCGTCATGAGTTTTCTGAAGTTTTTCAAGATCTTTCTTTGAACGTTCAAAGGCCTCTTCGGCAATCTTTTTGTCGTCATTTGCAATCTTCTTTGCATCTTGGCAGTTCTTTAAAGCCTCAGCTAGTTCGGCAACTTTTTTTTCCAAATCTACATTCGCAGCAAGGGAAAGGTTGAAGTCACGCTTCAGCTTCTTGGACTCCTCAGACAATTTCTTAGCAATCCCTTCTTGCTCTACTAGACGTTGCGAGGCAATTTTGCCAAGAAGTGAAGTCTTCAGGGAGTAAGCCCTTTGATACTCTTCAATCCTGGAAGCTGGATATGTCCGAAGAAGTGCTTCAAAATCTGGAAAATAGGTAAAATCAAAAGTAAATAAGGAGTTGCAAAATTCATTAGATGCAAGAAAAGATAACACCACAGTTGAGAGAAGCAAACAATTCATGAATCTGTTCTGCTAAGCATTTCAACGGTAACCCAACTAGGAGGTGCTGAACGTGAGGAATTTTTCTCCAAATCGTCAGGAGTCCCAATAAGTGGTGAGGATGCCTGCTTTGAACTTCCTTCTCCTGTTTCACCCACGATTTTAGATACTCCCATAGTGTTAGAAACTTAGATGTGCCATCTCTTGTATCAGCTTTTTCATAACCAACACTTAGTAGTTCGCCCCGATAAAACGTACCAAAACTTTTGTTGAAGGCAATCATCAAGGGAGAAGGGTCTTGGTCTTCGGGAAGATCTTCGTGAGTCTCGACAAATGGAGCATTTTGCACAGGACTCCCTCCCCGGTGAATAGTCATCTCTAGTTCTTTGACGAATTTGGGAGAAGCCTGGTCTTGAGAATCAGAGAGTCAAGGATCAGCAACTTTATCAGCAACAACAGCGGCGACAGGCGCAATAGCTTCTTTCTGAACTTTGGCAATATCATCTGAAAATGTTTCAACATCTATGGAATCATTCTCAGAACCTAGAGTACAATGTCTACAAACATTGAATCTCAAATCAGGCCATGGGCAAAACAAAAAACCTTTTCTACTGGTCTCGGTGATGATGTCATCGTCAAAAGCGGAAGGAACTCGCCGAACTTCAGTAGTAGCAATCTTCTTCACAGCTTTCTTCATCTTCTTTCTGCTAAGCCCAGCAAGGCTAGTGGCCGCTTGAAGTTCAGCGCCTGAAACAACTTCAGATGATTTGTGCTTTCGCTTGCTAGATTCAAGAGACTTAGTCTTCTCAGGGCACACAAGTAGAAGGGGACGTTCCATCACCACATCCTTTCCTCTTCTTCGAAGATGTTCTTCTAGAAGTCTTTGAAGGTGCGGCCGAGCAGCTGGCCACAGCAACGGCTGGGGCCTTCATCTTAATACCCGGGCGACGGGAGCGGAAGGATTTGTCGCCACAAACTTCAAAGAATACACGATTTATCCTTTTCTTGTGCTTTACCAAGTTCTTGAAAGCTTTGTATTCATTCATGGTAGACTCGTCAATCATGGCATTCACTTCCTTTTCCACTTCATCCATGAAATCATCGGCACTTTGATCCTCTCTGAGTTGAACACCGAATCGGGGAAAGGTACTTCCTGTGCCACCCAGTTCATGTTAAAAGCCACAATCTCGGTAGGAGCCCATCCATACGGGCCAGATGTTCGCAGCAACAAATTCTTCGATAATGTCTCGACCGCCGAGGAATGTGCCAGCCAAGTGGAAGGCACTCTCACAATTCCTGAATCCAACTGCACGATGATTGTAGGGGGCGGTACAGGTAGCTGTTATCTCCTTAATAGGTGAGCAGAGAGGGAAAGCTGGTCCATCATAGTCGGGAATCCTTGACATATCAACTTTTACACAGAACCGGTAAGAGTTCTAGTCTTTGGCGAAGTTAGTCTTGCAACATAGAGCAATCTGAATTCGCGTAAGTCCTTTTCGTGTGTTCTACCTGTGCGTGTTAAAGGTGCAGCAAGAATAGTGTGATTCATAGTATTGTCCATAGTTAAGTTTAATGATGCCCGGCTCGATGACCAGCTCAAACAGTCTCGCGAACACATCTGCACTGAAATTACATCTGAATGTCTTCATAATCCAAAAGAACTTTGATAACTCCAAAAATGAGTTCGGCGACAATTGATGAATCCTCACTGAAAATTTATCCAGGATAGCAGGCAAAAGAGGATCACATGGAAATCTGAGTCCGCGGGTGAAGAAATTTCGAAACACAACGACTTCACTAGGTTCGGGAGTACGAACTTGCTCGTCAAGAGGGGCACGACCATCACCAGTAGGAAAGAATCCAGCAGCCTCGTACTCCTGAATCAAGTCTGTTGTGACTTTAGATTCACCAAAGACAAATGAGGCAGAGATAGATTTTGACCATCTCGCAGCAACAAGATCTTTTGGATCATCATCAACATCCCTAAGATCTTCTCCTTCAGATCTGACTTCCCCTTCTTCACGATTTTCTGAATCGTGGATAGCGGCAGTGCCTAAATCGCTTTCCTGAACATGAATGTTCTCAGATCCATGAACTTCTTCTTTGTTCGGCGATAGGCCAGCAGCGGCTAGTTCTTCTAAGGTCATTGGTCTTGCGGTGCTTTTAACGCGGGCCACCTAATTGACAGTAATGCAAAGGCGAAATCTAAGATGATTTTTACGATTCAAAATGTGCGAAACAAAATTCACGAATTCGAACATTGGAAGATAAAAGAGGATAATAGAAGAACAAAAAGCAATAACTTCGAAAGTTGAGAAAGTCTCGAACCTCCAGACCCTTTGTCGCGAAGAACCTTCACGCGAGGATGTTGGCAAAAGTTCAGAGAAAGCAAGGAGTCGGTGAAAAAATTTTACGGTGCGAACCCCTCTATTTATAGGGGCGAGGGGGGTAGTTTCAAGAAACCGCCTCGATTCGACAGTTGCGAGTTTTCCGGAGGACGCGTGTCCACTCCGACGTTCCGAGGGTGACGTTTTTTACCAAAGTTCAAAAGTTTTCGTGGAAACGGATCGTCGGAGTCAACCCGCTTCCCCGAGGGACTAGTGTTGGGGAATTCAGTAAAACCCTTCACCCTCGAAACGTCGGATTGCCGAAATTCATGAAACATGTTCGTGAAGCAGCTATGGGAGAAAGGTTCGATTTTGTGAAAAAGAGTGATCATGAACAAATCTTGACGCATTTCGGATGTTTCACAAGTTTTTAAACAAGTGTGAAAGTAATTGCCGAATTAGGCTTCTGTGCCTGAACTTTTAACCCGTTTCAAGAAATTTGGGACTCGCGAAACTCTGGAATTAGAAGCCTGCGAAACCCCGGAATCAGGAACTTGCACTGATCGAGAATCAAGATCCTGCGGGATTCTGGAATCAGGAACTCGTGGCGATCTGGAATCAGGAATCTGCGAAGTTCGGGAGTCTGTGGAAGCCCAAATTCGGAGGTTACAATGTACAAGGATCTTCATGTATAAGGGATTCATGAACCAAGAAGAAGCCAAGTCAAAGACGTCGCATCTAAAGTCCGGGTTTAACGTGTGAACTAGTGGCAAACTTGTAAATATGTGAAATTAGCCCCGCAAATCACAGGATGTAAAAGACATTTGTGTACATGTTCACGCTAGAAATATTTCCTAGATTCGAGGGTATTTTCAGAATGTAAAAGTCCCTTCATCTCCCTATAAAAGGGGGTGCGAGGGCACGTGTAAAGAGGTTCACAACTTTTGAGGTGAGTTCAAGCTTTCGGAGATTCTTTGTCTCCTGATCGTGACTTTTCGTGCACTTGTTCTTGACTCCCGTGTTCGGGGATTCCACACGGACCCCTCAACAATGTACTCCCTCCATTTCAAATTACTTGTCTTTTGACTTTACCATATACATTCATTTTGTTATGTAGGAAAAATCATAATGACAAGTAATTCAGGACGGATTGAGTATGAGATTGCCATAAGAAGAAACCATCGTTAATTCGTTATGGTTATCACGTTGTTGCCGAGTTTTAGTTTCTAAGGTTCTTAGTAGCTCGCACGTAGTTTAATTATTTCTGGTGGACACCACGTTCTAACTGAATCAAACTAGAACCAAATTGTTTAATATAATATGTTAAATGGAGCACGAGATGGGATACGCAGCGAGCTACATTCATTATTGCCCTAAAACAATTATATTCATCGATACCCTAACGATCAAATAACGTATACACTTTCCCCATGTGCCTGCTTCACGATATGATACAGTCCTATTTAATTAGATATACAGTCAAACAGATCGATTGTGTACCGTCAGTTTAATTATTTGCCTAATAATGCCAACAGTTTAATAAAATCCGGTATAAAATTATATTGCCTAGTTAATAGAATATCCAGATGCAGTGGCCGATGGCTTGATGCGCCTAAGCACCATCAACCAAATCCTAAAACCAAGACGTAGCGCTATAGCACTCAACGTTCTTGTGCGGCAGGTAAGTTAGGTTCAATGGCAGTTAGTATAGCAGCAGGAGAAAGTTCTTGACGGTGGTGCTTATGGCGATCGTCGGGACGGCCATGAACAAAGCTCAGAGAGAGGGTACAAATCACTCTGAATTCTTCGACTGCTGCAGTGAGCTGGCGGCAAATGCCTCTGCGACGTCGTCAGCGCCGTCGAGAAGGAGATTGGGTCCGCCATATTCTGGAATTTCTGTTTCAGGGAACCTCAAGTGAAATCCTGCACCGGCAAGATGTGCTCAGGGATGAGTGTGTGTTGTGAGTGTCTATGTTGTACAGCGTAATTAAAAAAAATAGAAGTACTCATTCTCGGCCGTGCAGATGGAGAAAGAAATAGACGAGTGCTTAGAGCCTTGGACAAGTTGAAATCTTGGTTCCTTCCACTCTACTCCTACCGCTGTGGCCCGACTGGATAGTTTGGGCCAGGCTGCATCTGCGACGTCGAGAAAATGATCCGGGCCAAGGGCGGTTCTTTCTAAACACCGAGCATTCTTGCGGGTTGAAACACCCATTGGGCCGTTGCCCCAACTAGCAGCCCATATAGCCAGAGTGTTTCCTCTCAATTCAAGCCCTGCATTAATATTTTCTTGAGCACGTAAGAGCAACTCCAAGAGACCAGGGGCGGGCCAGGATTTTAAGTGTTGGCATTCGAACTTAGTAAAGGGCGTAAACATTTTTTTGACAGCTTAAATTGCGAGTTGAGGGGAGGGAGGCGGGGCATGAGTTGGGCCCAATTGTTGGGTTGTTGGCCCAGTTTTACGAAATGAACTGTAGGGTGGCATGAGTTGTTATATTTTTCCCTTTAGTTGAATTCACATGATGTATATACTATATATATCCAGTTTTTTTCAAAAATAATTGGTATTCAATGAATAACATTGAATACCAAGTGGGTCCGCCCCTGCAAGAGACTCACTTAATTAGACTAGCTAAATTCACATTTAACTGGTCATCTAGCTAGTATTCTTCCTTTATATTTCTTTTTTCCAACAGACTAGCTAAAATGACTAACCATCCCAAAACTAGGACCACGTGTCAGCCGCGTGAGGGAGGTGGGAGCAGGAGGGGACCGCGGGGAGGTGGTGGGGCCGCAAAGGATAGCTACCAGAGGGCGCTAGCTATCTTTGGCTAGCCAAGACCCAAGTTTAGCTAGCGAGAATAGCTAGCGGAGTGTTTGACTAATCTTTTGGAATGTTGTTTTGTTGATTTTTTTTTCATTTTTTAGCTACTCAAACCAAGATAGAGTCTCTTGAAGTTGCTCTAACGCATGTATCACGCAATATTACTGCCTATATGTTTGTTTGTGGCGTTTGGAGTGGTTTCTCTTCTGTTCGGTCAGTGCGTTATTCTTGTGTTAAATAATATAACGGATACCGTGCTTGTGTGCCGGTTAGCCGGTATGAAATACTGCTATGTTTTGTTCCGAAAAAAAATACTGCTACGTTCATTTTCTCCGTCCCAAATTGGCAAATTGTATATTGTCTTAGTACACAATTTTTGTTAAGCATCCAGATATATGCATACTTGTGTCTATAATTCTAGACTAGAAACATTATGAAAATTATGAATCTGGATTTGCCAAAAACAATTTACAATTTGGAATGAAGTATCAATAAATTTGAGCAGTAGAGTTATGTTTATCCTACCTTCTTCATTCCTGCTTAGAAAAGCATGCCTGCTGGTAGCGCCTCCTAGGCGAAAGATTGCATTTGTGGACACCTCAATTGTCAGGTGTTGGACTACCACCCACACTTGACGTGATTCACTTACTCATGTCAGGCAGCAGCAAAGCGCAGCAAGCATACATAAACACTTCAAACTACTTTATACTAGCCAAACAAGCAAGTAGTTATGCAGAGCATAACTATATATATATGACATTCAGTTCCAGACTATTTTCCATCTAATAACTCGCAGGTGGCACCCAAGTGACTAATTTCCCATCTAATTTCCATAACTACACCTCTACTAGTTGGGCGGCTTGAAGAACTTGAACTTCATCCCGTTGCTGACGATGCCCCAGACACCACCCAGCGAGAAGGCCAGACTGAAGGCGGTGCCGAGCAGGGCGAGCCCCCAGTTGAGGTACCAGCTGAAGCTGAGCCTCTCGGGCTTCTTCACACGGATCCACATGAAGCATGGGTACGCAAAGGTCACCGGCAGCGTGAGCCCGCCGAGCAGGCCGGCGAGGCTGGAGAGGAACGGCAGTGCCACGCTGATGAACAGCGAGAGGAAGCCGTAGAAGACCCTGAACCCCGATCGCACCCACGGTGAGCACGGCCGGTTGGTCCGCCCCGTGTAGTAGGCCTCGAAGCTATCGAACACCGGCATGGAGTAGATCTGGAAGCTGCTGAGGCAGTTGAGCACGACCAGGAGGCACGTCGTTGCCAGGACGCCCCGCGGCGTGTCATGGCTGTGGAAGGCGTAGAGCGCCGCCAGCATCCCTCCTGGCGGCATCTGCATATACAAGGGTGGTTCCAGGGATCGTTATTAGCTGCAGAACACGGTGAAGTCAAGGCTAATCTGATTAGCAAAGCTGAAGCAATTTTGTGATGTTTGCTTGCCATGTTCCCATAGGCCCAATAGCCTCCGATGGCCACGGGGAAGAGACACATTGCAATCAGGAGGTACGCCACTTTGGCCCCGCGCCACATTGGCACATGTGCTGGATGCTTGAAAGTCGATGGCATTGTCGCCTGCATGATTTCGACGAACAATTCACAACAAATTATAATACTGATGACGATCAATAATGCAAATGTCACTCGGTTCAGTAATGAATACTAACCTGTATTTCCAGTGCGAGATTGTGCCCTCTGAATGCAAATGCTACTATTCCGAGGGCGTTCAAGGTTGAGAATAAGGATGTACCGGAAGAAGATGATCTCGCTGGGCCATAGGAGACTGTTGGTGGCCTTGGTTGGCTGACTGAGAGAACCCAAGACATGGTACAGTACATTATCGCAGTCGCACCACCGATGAGCGAGAGTCCAGCGATGGAATTGAGATTTGGAAGCTGGGAAAGAATTACTGCCAAGGATGTGAACACCAAGTACCACTCGACCGTCGAAATGGGACTCGGCAAGCAGAGTGGGCCACACACTATTTGGTAGAACAGCTTCATGGTCTCCCCTCCAACAAGGATCAACGCGGTTGCAGTGCCCGCCGACAGATAGATAGTTGGGAAAAGAGATAGCCACATTCCCAGTTTTTCTCCTGGATGAATAATGTACACTGCTCAGTAATTGGTGCAATGCAAATCGTTTCTGTCTGGTAAAGCCAAATTAGTAGCTATCAACGGAACAGAACAGTAGGGCATCTAGCCACAATGCATGTTCTTATTTTGGTGTACAGAGGCAACAATTATTCAGACTACATAACTAATGCAATGGTTTGATAAGAAGGATCATGGAGTTTTTCAGTGGTAGCAAAAGGCACCACATCTCTAGGGTACTGTAATGACATGAGAGCCATGCATTATCCTGACACTAACAGAAGGAGAAGCTCAGGATCTTGATCCAAATGAGAAGAAAAACAAAAGAGCGTTCCCAGATTAGCCTGGCACTACCCCATCAGCCACATTTCACCTCCTATTATGATGCAGAAAGACACTGTCAAGAGATTCTTTCCAGCCTACGTGACAGAGATAATACTTGGGCAGAGGTGACATACAGTGGACACCAATCTATATATTGCAGACATGTCAGTGAAATTCATAAATCTAGGTAGCAGAAGTAGTTGTCATGAACTGGCAAGAATAGTTGACAGAATGTCTCACCAAATGCAGCCTGTGCAAGCTCCACATATCTGTTGTACCTCCTGCCTGGCACAGCCTCATGAAGCTTCACTAGGATCCAGAGTGTGTACAGTTGCCAGAAATAAGCAATAGTCAAGGATATTATCCCCCAGCTCCTGTAGAACAGAATGTAATGACCAGTAAAATGTCAGAAATGGAGCTAAAAATTCAGCTATAATGTCAGATTGATTGCCTAAAGGAACTATCTAAAGGTCTGAAACCAATTCCAATTTGACCCCATAACCAATGATGAAAAAGAAAAGCATAATAATACTCTTAGTTGCATGCATTTTTTATTTCAAATTGGCGCATAATCTTATCCATGTGTTACAACTTGCAAGTACTGCACATTTTTATCGGAAATTCATCTAATTAACTACAAAAGAAAAAAAGTGAAACCAAATGAGACTTCTATCTTTATCTTTGGCCAAAACTGAATGGTGGCTCCAGTTTTACCAAGGCAAACAGTCATATAACTTATATTGGAAAAAAAGTTATCATAGTGGTTTTCGCTGGAAGACCTGGCTCCCTCAACCATGTTGAGCTATTGACACAGCCAACGCAGAGCAAGCATGAAACTGAAAAACAAGGATCCAACTCACCACACAAAATCGATCACCTTAATTAGATTCCTAGTATTTTAAAAAAAATCATCAAATTTTCTGTCCCAGGCAACAGGTTTTGAAACGGGTATTATGCCACTGACTCTGCAACTCCTACCTCAAATCCAGGCGCCATCAGCATTCAGCAAGAGCAGAGCAAGCACAGCAACAGAGAAAATGCAAAGAACAGAGCAAGGAGACATGTATGCATACCATCCGAGCGCCGGGAAGGCGAGCGGGAGGAGGAGCGCCTGGAATCCGAGGCCGGCGTTGAGGGAGTGGAAGGCGGCGTAGCGCGCGTTGCCGCCGCGGCTCTCGGTGACGGGCAGCCAGGCGTCGCGCGGGTCGAGGCGGGTCAGGTGGCCCACGTCCTCCAGGTACCCGCGCAGGCCGTCCACCACGCGCCGCCCGGGCGTCCCGGCGCCGCTGCTCTTGCCGCCGCGCCCAACTCCTCCTCCCCCTCCGCCGCCACCGCCGCCGCCGGTCGGGGTCGCCGCGCCCTCCGGCGTCGACAGCCCGTGCGGCGTCGCCGGGATCGACACCAGCTCCGGCTCGCTCGCCTCCCCCTCCCCCGCCGCCGACGTCGGCGTCGCCATTGCACGCGCGCGCAGTGCTCTGTGCTTTGGCGCCCGGAGCGAGTTCTTGGAGCGCGCGGCGCGAGGAGGGAGTGGAGTGAGAGTGAGTTCTTGGAGCTCGGGTTGGTCGGGTTGAGAAAGGAAAAGGTGGTGGCGCTGGGGGCCGGGGGGCATGGAGTGCGGGGACAGAGGAGGACAGTGACTTCCGTGTCGGGGAGGACAGACAGAGTGAGAGTGAGAAATGAATGGTGGTGCACGGGGAGTGAGGGAGACGACTTGACTGCGGAGAGAGAAGAGGGGTGTCGTGCGTGCATCCTGCATTCCTGCGCTCGTGTACGAGAGAGAGAAGACTGTAGCCATGTCGTGGCGTGCGTGTCCGTCCGTGCTTGGAGCGCAGCAAGAGCATGGCAGTCGCTGGCTCTGCATCAGCTTGCTTGTCAACGTGGGGCGCCGCAGCGGGACAGGGAGCGGCGGCGACTGCGAGCAGGGCAACGTGCACGAATTTTCACCGTGCAGTCAACTCGGCAAGGATTGTGCCGGCTGCCTTGCCGTCGAGGGTTGCGTGCCGCCGGCCCGCCGGGGGAGGAGCAGGGGTTGGACTGTAGGGGGCGACGGCACGCGCGTCCGGTGCACAGCGGAGGAGTGCCGTGGGCGAGGTAGTAGCAGTGACCCGTTGGCCTTCTCTGCAATCCTTGCAGACATGGACGGCGCTGCTCTGTTTCGCTGTCTACGGTCTACGCATTAAAAAAAACGATATAAATTCACCACCGGACATGGAACTTTTCGGTTTGTTCTTATCAATCCATTTCTTCGAGTGTGGGTGTCCTACCACAGGAGGGTGTCATTTGGGTCCTAAACTTCCAAAATGCATATATATAGATCCCTAAGACTGAGTCCAACACAGAGTGCAAAAGCATTTTTGCCTCTCCAGTCATCATTGTGCCTCGCAAAATCACTCTCCAACAGGAGAGACAAAAGGCCGACGCAGTTTGCCTCTGAGGAGAGAGGCGATGCACATTTGCAGTCCCTCTCTCCTCGAATGCAAACGGTCGCCAATGCTCCCGCCAAGGGACGAGGGAGGAGAGGAAGGCAACTAGGAGCAGGCGAGGCAGAGGCGAAGAGCAGGGGAGGAGGAGACCGCAGCAGGGAGCGGTCGGGCGGGGCGGCGTACCCGGCCTCCACCTTGTCGCCGGAGCGGGAGGTGCGGAGGAACCCACGACGACGAGCAGGGGAGGAGGAGACCGCGGCGGGAAGCGGCCGTCGGGGCGAGGAGAAGACCCGCAAGCAATGACGGCGGCGCGGGAAGCAGAGATCGAGCTTCCTCCGTGTAGCGAACATGGCCTCACATGCCATTAGTTCGGAGTTTGATTTTGGTGATTCATGACAACATGATCATTGGGACTAACCTCATTGTCTAGCATGTCTTTGTAGACATTTCTAGGTCCCAAGGATGCAAGAAAACCCCATGCAAAAATGTCAAAACAAAGGGTCAAAACCGAGCAAGAAAAGGAAAAGACAAGACACCGTCGGATGAACCGACGGTCCCTCATTTACAAGTGTCGGTGCAATCGTCGGACGAGTTGGTACACAGGGTGAAACCCTAGGTACCGTCGGATGAACCGACGGTCCATTTTCTACATGCGTCGGACGAGTTGCAGAGGAAGAGCAAGGAAGACAGTAGCACCGGATGATCCGACGGTCTGAGTGAGGACCCCGCCGGTCTATCCGACGCTCAGTTTGAATGCATACAGAGACGCGCCAAGACGAAGCCTTCAGCACCGGATGATCCGACGCCTTGGTTAAGGCATAGCGTCGGTCTATCCGACGGTCTGTTGGAAGCTAACAGTACCGACCTGGACGCGAGGCCTTCAGCACCGGATGATCCGACGTGGCGTCGGAGCATAGCGTCGGAGCAGTTGTGTCAGAGAACCTCAACGGCTACGTGACGTGGGAGGGGCACCGGATGAACCGACGCCCTGGAAAAGCATAGCGTCGGATCATCCGACGGTACCTTTTTCAGTGGACGTTAGCCAACGGCTAGTTTGTTGCCTTGGGCTATTTATACCCCCTCCACTCACTCATTTGAGTTGGCTGGATTGTGTGGAAGTGCAGAGGAGTTCAAGACACATTCAAGATCATATCCAATCCATCCAAGTGCTTAATTGCTCATCCTTAGACTAGTGCATGCTTTGTGTGTGTGCTTAGTGCTAGGCTTAGCTTAGAGCTGAGTGAGTGCAAGGTTGTGCCAACCTTGTGAGGTGATTCTTGAGTGAATCCAGCTGTACAAGGTTCGCCGGAAGCCTTGGGGCCTAAGTGGCTCACCGGCAATCGTCATCGACCCTCCGGCTTGGTGTGGAGCGGCGAGGACACTTTGTGCGGGGGACATGGAGACCCCCTTCCTTGGTGGAGAAGCTCCTTAGTGGAGGCGGCATCAAGGTGACCAAGAGAGCTTGACAAGTTCCTAAGTGGCTAGCCTTTGTGGCAAGTCAAGTTGGTGCTCTTGGGAGAGACTTGGTGACCGGGAAGCAATACTCTTGTGTGAGTGCTTCAACAACGTGGACTAGGGGTGGCTTAGTGCCTACCGATACCACGGGATAAATCGCGTGTCAAGAGTTTGCTTCCTCGCATCCCCTTTACGTTTCCGCATTTACTCTATTGCAATCTTTGCTTGCCTCTACTTTCCTAGAGTAGTATCATGCTAGGATTGGCTATAGGTTGCAAACCTTCTTTTGGGATGGGAGTTTCACACTAGAACAACCATAGTTGCACATATAGATAGTATGTTCTAGTTTACCTTTGTGTAAAAGTTAGTGAGCCTTAGGTTAAGGTTTTTAGTTGCCTAATTCACCCCCTCCCCCTCTTAGGCTAACGGGCATCCGATTCCTTACACCCCGCCGGCTCCTCGATCCTCTCGCCGCCTCCCTCCCTCTCTTGGCCGGCGGAGGAGCAGAGGCGGGTGGCCTTCAGGCGGTGGAGCAGAAGCAAAGCTCAAGCTCCGGCGGCATCACGTCGATCTGGGCTCGTCGGATTCGACCGAGGGCATGGCCGGCCATGGCTGCTCCTTCAAGAAGGGCCTGCTCTGCCGCGGGAGAAGGGGGAAGGGGAGGCCGCCTCATCGGGAGGGATGCAGGAGGGAGCCACGGGCGGCACCGCTTCTCCATCCCCGCGGCCAGCGCATCCGCCGTGTCCATGGCCAGCGGGCGCGAGCACGCGGCGGCGGGCCGGGCCGCCCGCTGCCCCTCTCGCTCCACCTCCCTTCTCCGTCCGCGTGGTGCCCCTCCTGCTCCATCCGCGCGGTACCCTTCCTGCTCCGCCTCCGTTCTCCCCCTCCCCTGCGACCGCAGCGGTGGAGATGGCGAGCAGCAGCTCCCTCTCCTCCGACGAAGGAGGCGAGGTGCAGGCACGGGCAGTTGCAAATGCGATTGCGTATGCCTCTGTTGTTGGAGGCGGTGAGATTTGAGAGGATTGAAAAATACTGTGCACAGTAGTCAAACGGCAATTTGCCTCTCCAAAATGCATTTTACTGTTGGACTCAGCCTAAATTTGCTAATATGTTCACAGGGGATCCAAAGTCCAATTAGCCACGTTAAGCACCCTGTCACAGCATGTCCACCTTCTACCTTCCTCTCCCCTCCCCACAGGCAGCTAGGCGCTCCCACCCAGGTCTCAATGGCCGCTACCACAGCCTGTTCGGCTGGCTGATTTAATAGTGCTCGGCTGGTAGATTGAATAGTGTTGTGTGAGAGGGAATAAGCCGAGATAAGCCGTGCCAAGATCAGCCGAACAGAGGTTCACGAATTGTTGCTTCATCTTGTAGTTGGAGAAGGACACTTCACCCGGTTCGTCTTCTCGTCAGTGAAGGGCACACCCGGCCTGGATGAAGAAAATCAAACAAAACTTCACCCTCACGTTAATCAGATGATAATTAACTAATGCAAGTCAGTATTGATGGATGCGAACTTTCTGGTAATAGGATTGAAATTGAAATGGGCAGAGCAGCTAGGTATTGAATTGAACAATGCCAGTGGAGAATTAGCTGAATCGATTAGCAGTGAAGAATGGAGCAGCCCAGCCAGCTGAAGAATCGTTGCTAGAAAGGGGAACAAACGAACAAGGGAACGAAGAAAGCAAATCGAAGACGCACGCACAACAATGAGCTGGAACTGCCTCTTGGGGAGGGGGGCCACGACAGTCGAAGTTGTAAGGAATCGGATGCTTTTTCTAGGCGTCGGTTCATCCGGTGCCCTCCACGTCACTTAGCCGTTGAATATCTGCTGACACAACTGCTCCGATGCTATACACCGACGATGCGTCGGTTCATCTGGTGCTGAAGGACTTCTCGTCAAACCGTCTCTGTTGGTTTCTTCGTAACCGTCGGATAGACCGACACTTCCTCTGATCATGGCGTCAGTTCATCCGGTGCTGAAGGCCTCGTCTTGGCGCGTCTCTGTATTGATTCAAATTGAGCGTCAGATAGACCGACGGTATCCTCTCTCAGACCGTCGGATCATCCGGTGCTACTGTCTTCTGCTTCTTTGTCTCTTTCATTCATCCGGCGCAACTAGAAAACACACCGTCGATTCATCCGACGATTTGTGTGAACCGAACTTCCTTCACGTAGTGTACCAAGTGCACCGACGCTTACACCGATGGTACCGTCGGTTCATCCGACGGTATCAATTTCCTTCCTTTTCTTTGTGTATTCAACTTGGATCTTTGCTTCAGCTTAACATACTTAACATGTCATTACTTATAGCCTCCAAATATATACTAAGTCCTCAAATTTGCTATAAGTAACTTAACATGTCCATGGTATGTTAACTTGTGGTGTGACATGTTAGCTTGGGCATGGCATGTTAACTTGTGGTGTGACATGTTAGCTTGGGCATGGTATGTTAACATGTGGTAACATTCATGGGGCCTATGAATGCCGACAACGACATGCAAGACAATGTGGTTAGTCCCATTACTTGTGTTAGCATGAATCACCAAAATCAACTCGAACAAATGGCAAATGGGACCATGTTCGCTACAGAAGTGGCAACGCCGGCGGTGAAAGAGAGGTCGGCGAGCTGCGACGTGGCGAAGCTGAAGGAGGTGAGGACGACAGCCCTGGTGCGCAGTGCGCGGCGGGGGCGGCAGAGACCTGACTGGGAGCGGCGACACCGGCAGTTGCGCGCGGGCCCGTGTTGGTGGAGCATACGGCTGTGCTCGCCGCGCCCTGCGCTAGTGTAGCGAACGATGGCACCAGAGCAACAACATACGACTGCGGGGAGGGGAGGGGGAGATGGGATTAATGTGGGTAATTGGATTTTGGACCTTTTGTGAGTCAATTAGCAAGTTTAGGGATTTATATGAGCATTATGGAAGTTTAGAGACTCAAATGACACCCCGTGCCAAGTTCAAGGTCCGGTGGTGAAGTTATCTAAAAAAACTCCTACATTTGAATTAATTTTTTATAACCAAACATTTGAATTATTTAGTTTTCTCTACAAGCGACAACGCGAAGGCCATGGGTACCAGGATCTTGTAACGTGATCTTAAAAAATAGGGTTTTTTTACGGTGGTATGTTAAAAAAGAACCAGTATGAAAGATCTGACAGTTGAGGTTAATTGTATACCGCCACACCTTACACCTGTGGTATAAGATGGTATACATAGGTGGTATAGAGGTATTATTAAAAGTTTTATCTCGGTGGCATAAACGAAATATATGATTTATCTCGGCGGCAAGGAAACGGTAGACTCTTGATTAGGGATGAAAACGGATCGGATACGAACGGATACAGCGGGTACATATACATATAGTTTTTCTTTCTCGGACTGAATTCTCGGATCGAATACGGATACAGACACTATATTTTTATTATCAAATAGTGATATTCATCATATTTGGATCGTAGAAATCCAACTTTGAATTTCCGGATACTAATGCGGTGTGACAGTGGCCCTCCCGTCGCAGCGGGATCCGGGGTGTGCGGGAGCCCCAACTGCCGAAGCAAGATGTGCAAGGGATGTGCACGCCGCTGGAGTGCTCATATTTTTGCAGCGTGTTTCCTTCTCTCACCTATGCTCATAACATATGTTTTGAAGATACAGATCCGCATCCTTGCTGCGGTCGGTCTAAACATGTAAGCCATTTGTTCGGGTATGATTTTGGCGATTCACGCAACATGATCAATTTAACTAACCATATTGTCTAGCATGTCATTGTAGTTATGTTAGGTCTTAGATGCAACCACAGTCAAAGCCAAAAGATATCGTAGAAAAAATCTAGAGATAGTATATATTTTGCGTGTATAAATGGTGGGTCAAATAGAATAGAAAGCCACCATCAGATCAACCGACGACCTCTAGATTTGTAGCCATGTCGGGCTAATTTTTGTGGACGCTGGAAGACAAGTTGACACAGTCAAACCATCCGTAAAAGCCAACAAAACCTCCAGAAACTCCTCAAGCTATACTGATCGTCCGGCTAGGTAGCAAAGATTGTCTGAGCTCCACGGACCATCCATCCCTTGCACACAGACGATCTATGAAACACCTTTAAGCTCAAAAACAAAACTAACACGGATCAAACAACGTGGATCAAGAAATCACAAAGAACAACCGACGAACTGGGAACCCACGGACCGTCTGTATGGATCTGACGGACCGTCCGTTGGGTTCGCAGAACGCGAAATCGCACAACCCGTGAGTCAACTCTCTCCTTCCCTCCACCGGATCTCCCAAACCACTCGATGGATTGAGCCCTAAACTTAGGTGAAGTAGAAGCATCTCTAGGAGATGTTATACCTAAAATATCATGGTCTCAAACCCACTAAAATGAGAGGAATCGCAAATCTCGGGGATGAACACCTAGAGCTCGAGTTCATCAAGGAAACCACAAATCGACAGTGAATCCTGACATTTAAGGGGTCAAGATAATCCACAAATAGGCACATGCACTCACCCTTGATCCCCTCAAAGAAGTCCAGAGAAAAACACCCTCAAAATCGACGAATGAAAATCACCCAAAAATAGCTCCTAAAATGACACAAAAATCACAAAAAGCTAAGAAGGAGAAATCATCACAACATCGAATTCTTTCCTACATCCAAAGGTTAGGTTCTAGACAAGAACATATAGCCTATGGAGCAAAGGAAATGAGAAGTAGTCTAGACGGATGAGTTACCATCCACCCCTAGAGCTATATATATATGAAGTCTTCTGGTGGAGGAAAATGACCACACTACCCCTACAACATAAATAGAAGATACACACCCCTTAGGTGTGAGGACCGGAGCGTCCGAGGACCGGTGGATGGTCGCTCCTGGCTGTGATGAGTGATTGACAACGTGGTGTGGACTAGGTATTGCAGGTGCAGGTTGCGACTTGATTTACGTTGGTGCAGGTGAAGAGCGAGCGCGAAAGGTCTATGCCTTGCGGGCCTCTGAGGAGTGGAGAGACAAGTAGGCTCGGCTTGAGGGACCCGGTGGCCAGCGGGGTCAAGTGCGGGCCGCATGGTGGCAAGAAAAGCAAGACAAAGTCGTGGACAGGAGCCGGTGCAGGGTAGCAGCTCACGACTGGAGTCTGCACGTTTGTGGCGGTTCACCACAAAACCGTCGGGTTACTTGGTTGAGCCACAAAACCAAGTCCAGAGGCTCGGCGGGCGAAGATGGGATCTGGGCGCGCCGAGAAGCTTCAATGCCAGCGAACACGTGGCGAGACCGCAGGGCTTGCATCGGGAGGACGCGGTCTGCAGCTACGGTGTGGCCGTGCGATGAAGAGGAGTGCTACATGACCTATATGCTCCTGAGGGGTTTGTATCACAACTGAAGTGCTTGGGGTACAGTGGTCTTTTGCCTGACTCGGAGGGACTCATATATATTAACTCTAGGGTTTCCAAGCAAACTATCCTTCCGGACTAGTTCTCATTTCCTTGCTCCATAAGTTTAGATTTTTCATCTGTTTGTAAAGAATCTGACCTCCGAGTGAATGAGAGCTTTCATGGTTTCGTAGATCTTTCTCTTGTAGCTCGTGTGCTTTTCGTGTCTTTTTCGAGCTATTTTCGTTGGATTTTCGTGCGCGGCTTGTTCCTTCGATTCTGAGGTGTTTGGATTCAGATTTATTGGTGGGGATCATGGATAGTTGCCTCATGCATCTTTGTGCTTGATCATGACCCCTCAAACTCCGAATTCAGCCTCTAATTGAAGGATTTCGGTTGGAACCCTTGCTCTTTGGGAGAGTTCGGTAGAATCTCGATTCCTCTCGATTCAGTGGTTTTGAGGCTACAATTTTGTAGGTGTAGCATCTCCTAGAGGCGCTTCACCTTCACCTATGATTTTGTAGCAATCCCTTGGTTGATTCGGGAGATCGGGCAAATGGAAGGAAGGTTTGACCTACAAGAGGTCGGGCTCGGGCTGCAGAAATTCCTCCTGGCGGACAGTCCGTGGGTACATGGCGGACATTCTGCGAGGAGCCTGACAGCCCAAGTGTTCTTCGTGTTCATCGCGAGTTCTTGCGTGTCTTTCGTTCGATCCATTTTGTCGGTGGATTTTTGGTGCACAAAGTTCGCTGACAGTCCCTACTAGTGTCGGACGCTCCGTGTTGGGGCGGACGGTCCGCGGGTCCTTGCAGACTATCAGTTATTGAGGGTACAGTACTGGAGGTTTGGGAGCTATTTTTGGACAGTCCGCAGCAGACCCGCAGACGGTCCGCCTAGGCGACGCAGATGGTCCGCCCGGTGCTTGCGGACGGTCCGCCCGGTGCCTCGCAGAGTTGCTAAGTCCTTTGCTTCTTGAGTTTCACTTTCGCTTTGGGATTGTTTGGGGTTTGTTCCTAAGGTTCGTAGGTTCGTTGTGACTATGCAACCTTGGCAAACTCGTGTGGGAATCCTTGGTTGTGAATTTGGGGCATATGCCGAGTTCGACCTTCGGGAAGAATTTTATCGGCTCCTATTCACTCCCCCATCTCTGGTTGCCTAATCGGTCCTTCAATTGGTATCAGAGCCGGTTATAGATCTTCGTGATTCTAACCAGTCTAAGATCCAAAGATGGCATACCGGGAACGGGATTCGAGTCCTCCACACTTTGATGGTACTAACTACCAGATGTGGCAAAGGCGGATGGTTGTGTTCCTCCGCGGAAAGGGTCAGATCCTTTGGGACGTTACGGTGAATGCAACTTATGTTCATCCGATTAACTTCCTTGCTCCAGGATTGAGGGACATGTTCGATGCCAACAACATGGCAGTCGACTACCGTGTAACATCCCGTAAATTTGAATGACTTACCATGTGTGAATTTTCGCAAAAATTTAAAACTTTTTGTTTGAAGTTGTGTGCTACCAAATTTTATCCCAATTTTCTAGCCTCTCATCTCAAATTCCTTATAAGATAAAACATATAAAAATTATTTTCAAATTATGGTTTAAATTGTGAGTTGGAGTTTCTTGGATTTTATTTTGAAGTTTCAAATTGAGTGAAGTTTGAATTTGAACTCTATTCAAATTCAAACTATATGACCAATATAAATGCAAACCTAACTTACTAACCCTACTCGGGCCGAAAGCCTACTAACCGTCTAACCCGACTGCCGAGCAAACCGGGCCGACCCATCTTTTCCGGCGGCGAAGCCCGGTCGGCCCATCTACCGCGCCATATGTCTTTGTATCGCCGACCGGTGGACCCCGCGTGTCACCCTATCCCTCTCATCCTTTTCTCCCACCTTCTCGCTCCGGGTCCGCGCTTCCACCCGCTCGCCCACCGCGCCGGCGCACCCGATGGGACGGGCTTGCCGCGCCGGCACGGATGCGGGACCCGGTGCACTCCCGTGCTCTCGACCAAAAGGGAATCCCCGTTCTACCCTCGCGCCCGACGCGTCGCGCACCCCCCGCCAACCACCGCCGCTCCGCCACATCGGCAACCCGTAGCGCAACAACCAATGGACGCCCGGCCGTGACCATCCTACCCCCGCCTCAACGTGCTCGCGTTGCCAAACCCCCCGGCGAGGCCCCGGGCGAGACAACAATCGGTTGGGGGTTTTCCCCCTTTGGTTTCCCCCCCGTTCGCCCGGGAGGGGGGAAAGGGAGAAGAGAGGAGGAGGAGAAGCAGGAAGGGAGGTGGGAAGCTTGTGCGCGCTTTGCCGACGCGCCGCCCTGCTGAAGACGAAGCCGCAATCCCTGGAGCCAGACGTGTGGCAGAGGAGGCCGTCCACGCGCGGGTGGAGACCGTAGCAGAGGAGCTCGTCGCGTCACCATCTTCACCACGCCGTCGCCACCGTGAACTTCACCACCGCGGACTCCACGGCCACGTCTTCACCGCCTCCGCCGCTGCTTGCCGCCGTGTCGCGAGGAGTCTTGGGCACCCACGCCGTCGCCCGGAGCTCGCACCGTGCCGGAGCTCGGGGAGCGCGTCGAGCCGACGCCTAGTCGCCGGGCATGTCGACACCCTTGAAGACCGCGCGTCCGTGGTGGCCACCGCCGGGAACAACCGCTCCGAGGAAGTCCGGAGCGGGGGCCGAGCAAGACGCCGCCGTGCACCCCACCGGGCTCCCGGCCTCCACCTTGCCCGGCCACACTCGCTTGATGTTATGCCTTTGAGCTGCCGGGGCCGACACCTGACCGAGCTGGAGGTCTGGTGCCGCGCTGTGGAGCCTTGGGGCCACGTCCTCGCCGCCCGGGGCCTCCACGCTCTCGCCGCCCTAGAGCATCGGCCATCGAACCCGTCGACCACGCCTTGACGCACGCCATGGTGAGCACAACTACACGCCCCTTCTCCCTGTCTTGTGCACAGCAAGCCCGACGGCCAAGCCGGCGATTATCTTCTGTCTCTGATACCGGCCTTCGTGTCGTGTCCATCCCGTGCAGGTCACGAACCCGTCGCGCTACCTCGTCCCCAAGCTGCGGGCTTCCCTCAACACCGCGCATCACGTGTTCGATGGTATGTGTCGGCCCGAGCCGCCGCCACCCGCCACCTGCTCGACGTTTTGCGCAAGAGACCTTGAAGCTCTAGAACACTGCCTGACGACATCCTCACCGACCCGCACCATGGGGAACGTCCACGACCTCTCCCTGCACCGTCGCACCTTTGACATGTCCCACGGTGAGCTCACATCCAAGCCTCGCCCTTGCATACCAACTGTTCGTTGAATGCTGGAACAAATCAAAGACCCACCTTTTACGCTATCTTGTCTGCCTGTGTCACCGGCCTTCGAGCCGTGCTTGCTCCTGTGTGTCCCGGGTTACCTAAGGCCGTTGTTGGCATGTCCAAATCCGCGAGCCGGACATGCACACAATCTGTTCGATGAAATGCCTGTTCCGCGAGTTGATCTTGTCGCCGCCCTTCTTCTCGTTCCGAAGCCGGCCTTCGTGCCGTGAACGTCCCTTGCAGGATCCAACTTAGCTGCTGCCCCTCTTTCTTCCCCCACACGACATCCGTCCACCTCGCCCACAACGTGTTCGACAGAATGACATGAGTGTCAACGAGCCCGTTGGTGAGCCATCCGACCAAGCCAACTCCTTCTAACCCTCCGATGCATGCCTGTGTCGCCAACCTTCGTGTTGCGCTTGCTCCCTGTGAACATTAGTGACTTGGGTGCATTTTCAGTAGCCTCACCGTGGCATGCCCTCCACGTGTTCGATGTTTTGCACAAATAAGTGCAGCACACGATTCTTCCTTTTTCTTGCACCGACCCTTACCCGGCCTTCGCGCCGCCGTTCTCTGCGGGATCCCGTCTCGCTCCGCCGTCGTGCACCCCGAGCACGCGTCGACAGCCGCGAGCCACTACCTCACCCGAACCCGTTCCGCCGCTCTCTCGCTTCACACCATCACTCACGCCGCACCGTGACCGGCCGTCGACGTTGAGCCCGCACGTGCCGTCAATCCGTGGCCCGGCCCATTCACACGGTGATGTTCTCTCCCCGCGGTGCCCGCGCGGCCTCGACGCCCAAATCCCGACGCCGGCAGGCCCCTACCGCGCCACCGCCCCCGTCCGGCATTTTGCCGAGCACTTTGGGCGGGACCCCCTTTCCTCCGATCTTGAGTGGTGCCACGCCCGGAGCACATGCGCGCGGGATCACTAGAGACACAAA
This sequence comes from Cenchrus americanus, assembly GCA_947561735.1. Classification (NCBI taxonomy): domain Eukaryota; kingdom Viridiplantae; phylum Streptophyta; class Magnoliopsida; order Poales; family Poaceae; genus Cenchrus; species Cenchrus americanus. The sequence goes on along the minus strand of OX387242.1, from coordinate 34,761,391 downwards.
GGATCCCGCGGTCGCCGAGTCGAGCGAACCCCGGACGAGTTCGGGGAGCGGATCCGGACTTCGAAGCATAACCACCGGGCACTTGTTTGGGCTATGACCCAACGGAGCCCACCTTGGTCCAAAGACTAACCGAGCCGAAGCAAGCGTAGTCCGAGGACTTTTTCCGACTTTGGAACCTTGGGCCAAGCTGGGTCGGCCCATTGGGCCACTAACCCTTTTGGACCCAATTTCGGCCCACCATCTGTGACGATGACGTCATGATGACGTCATGCGGATGCCAACCCTGTTTTCAAAACTAAAAATCCTTTTCACTTTTATAAATAATTCTGGAAATTAATTCATAAAACCTTTTATCTTTGGAAATTCATAACTAATTATCCGGAGCTCCGAAAATTATGAAACCACTTGCGTTGGTTTCATAATTTTGAGACGCTCACTGCTATCCTATCCTTACCCGCTCTTTCCCTTGAGCCGAGCCCCTTTTCGCCCCGCGTTCTAGGAGTAGAATTCGTGGCCGCAGCCCGCCACTGTGCCAATGTGGGTCTGGGACGCCGGAGCCCCGCAAATGACCATTGGCGTACCGCGGTCAGGAAATTCTACCCCACTATCTCATCGTCGACCTTTTCTACTACCTTTGCCTTGTTTCGCTATCACCCTTCGCGCTACCGCTTTGATCATCCAAGAGCTAAAACCATGTAAGAGCTTGATCTCAGCCTCTCCGCTCTCCTGCTTGCAGGCTTGGCTACCTAAGATCTTAGCCGTAAGACCCGTAAGCTAACTCGTGATCTTACCCTGTTTACTAGTGTATAAAACTAGTTGCTTAAACTACTTTTGTTTTAAAACCAATTGCTTTATATTCATTAATTAAACCAAGTGCTGCTTGCATTTACTCTGGAGTTTATTTGGATCTTATAAATTGGTTCTTAATGATGTTTTTGCATTAGATGAATGCTCGTTATTTATTTCCACATCGCATCTCGTGTAGGCTTGTGTTCTTGTCGAAGACCCGAGCTACGACGTCTGAGGAGACGCGACTACCCCGACTTTGCCCGAGAGGGTGCTCAACCTCTACTACTCTACGACGACTACCGCGCAGGTGTCATGTCACTCCCAACCATGTAGAACCCATGCATGCTATTAGTTGCTAGTGCTATATTTATGTTACTTGATTTGATGGATTGCATAGCCATTTGATTAGCCTTGCCTTGTTATTTGATATATCCTCGTTTCCTTGCTTTACCTACCTCGGGGCTAGCTACGGACCCCTAGCTAGTCCCATTTACCAACTATCCATACTTTTGTTGCTTGATTATGGATGGTTCTCTGGGTTTGGACTGAGATGTGGGAGATCTCGGTGTGTTCTAGCGTGAGTTCTGGGTGTGTTCTTCCTTGACGTGTTACGGCGGGAGCGAGCCGTTTGGTTACTTGTGAACGCCTACCTCGGGGAGATGCGATCCGCGGCCTCTCGCCCGAGTGGCGTGTCGGACGGGATGGAGATGGTGAGTGCTCGCTCTCGGCCCTTAAGGACCGATCGTCGGCTTGACCTTGCTTCGGTGGACTTTTACCGTACGGACCGCCCGCCTTGTATTGGGCGGGGGTGCGGGGTGAGACTCGTAGTGGATAGCATCCCTCCCGTAGGCGGATCGGTGTGATCGTGTCGGGAGACGGCTTTTCTCCTTAGAAGACTTCGCCCGGCGAGGCCGGGGGAAGGGTTCCACGGCCTTCGAGGGACCTCTCGGCGGCGCATGAGCTCTACGGCGGAGGCCGCGCCGGACTCGGAGACGCAGAGAGGGTACTATCCACTTACTTGGGCTCCGGCCGTATGGTAGGGTTTGGGACGGCGGCCACCGTTTCCGACTCTACTCGGGCGGGTACGGTTGTACAACCTCTCGCAGTGTTAAACCTATAGCTATAGTCCGTGTCCACCGGTTATGGACGGTCCTCCGATCTCTCACCCGGCTAGACTCTTTTCTTGTGCTTCTTCTCTCCCCCCGAGTGTGTGAGCCCGGCCCGTGGCCGTTGAGATGTGGGGATAGGAGCGTGTGGGCCCCACATCGCGGATGAGAGATGGGAGCCGGATCGTGGTTGTGATTCGGTGCTTTGGTGTGGACATCCTTGTTGAGGGGTGCGGACCCCGGAGGTGTGGACCTCGGAGGTGTGGACCTCGAGGGTGTGGACCTCCCGGAGGTGTGGACCTCGGCCGCTATTCTCGCATACCTTGTTTGTTGCTACCGCGCCGCCGCATGCATAACTTTCTACGGCCCAATGTAGGTTTTATCCATGCATACTAGATTCAACCACCGCTTTTGCTCTTTGTTGGGAAGGCGACATGACCTACCCGCTTATCGGGTAGATGCGGCATTTCGGACTCGGTGATCGTCTACGACTACAACATCCGTGACGAAGGTGTGAAGACTAGAGCCGGTCCTATGCTCGAGTTTGCCCGTGGAGCCGGAGACGCTTCGCTTATGTAGATCCGCCGCGTAGGTGTTTTACCTTTCTTGATTCGAGTCTCGTTGGACTTGTACCGGCTTGTGCCGAAGAGTTGTACTCTGATGATGTAATAATAATATTATGTAATTCTTCTTTTATTCCCGTGTTGTATGGATTTGTACCACTTGAGACAGGGATTGCACGTGATAGCCTCTTCCCCGGGACTATCACGGAGGTGCGAGAGAGTCGGGTTTCCGTTCGCGGAAATCCGGGTCGTTTCGGTGGTATCGTAGCCGTACTTGACCGTAGGACGAGCCTAGCAATGGTCGATAGTTTAGGACCGCCTAAACATTCTTGTTTGAGTATATTCTTCTTGATTTCTATATAAACCCCTTGAAATCTACTATTACATCCTTGATTTCTCACTAACCGACTCACTAACAACCCCTCTACGCGGTTGGTGATCTAAGGAGAACAACTGATGTCACATGCTTGCAACTCTACGGAACGACGTCTGATACAAGGGAAAGACAACTACGACAGCGACAACTATGAAGATAAAGTACGGGGACGAGATGAAGCTGAATCTACAGGACTCAATTGGATTATCCCCCGCCGACACATCGGTGTCATGTTATGTCAACATGGTTGTCTCTACTTTGGAACTAAATCCACCGGGGAATGATTAGATTGCCCCGTGATACATGAAGTCTGCATACAGATGAACCTACAACGGATAGGCCGCACCCTTCGACCTCTTGCCCGAACGAGCTTGGATAACCCAAGATGCCCAACTCCGAGGACAATGAGGAGTTAAGACTTTAAATTTTAGTGTGCCAACATACATAAATTGGATGCACTATATGGAACTAGCACACATAAGCTTGGGTGCGGGGAGTCGAAGATTTTTGATATGCCCGTAGCTCGGCGGTTGGATGAAGACCCAAAGGCTCGAAGCTATACGGATAGCCGAGTCACGAAGGATTAAGATATCATAACGAGTTGTAGCTACATGAGGCGACCAATGGATTGAACGGTCAAGTTAGCACCAACTTACAAGCGAGCATCACATACTCGGAATAACGAACTGGATAATTGACCCCGTGGACATTCCCCTCGGTAAGCAATATGAAACTTGGATGCTCTGCCAGGGTCGACGACTGGAATAAGATGAATGAATGAGGAACAAGGGGCATGGATACAACAATAAATATAGAGTACCTCCTTTTCTTCCAAGGACAAAGCCATGAGAGCTAGCAGGAAGAAGAGTTCTACCAACTTACTTCGGAAAGATTAGTGCCGAAACACCAGATGGCATGCGTTCTTTCAAGTGCTGTGTAACTAACATTAGGAAAATCCCTCAAGTGCCCACGATATACTAGTATGCTGACGTTGGTGTAACCTCGAAGGTCTTAGGAGTCAGCCTCGAGGTACACATTTGTTTTGGTGCATTGCTTGAGTGATTGGATCTTCTCGGTCTTATGGTTGTTATGCCTCTTCATGTTTGTGTGAAATTGTATTGAGTGCTTATGCTTGCTAGATCTTTAGATGACTTCTTTAGAGACCTTAGCTCCCCATCTTACAGGATCAAGCTAACATCGCGAAGATCGACGTGCTCAAGCCAACTTAACAAGGACAAACTTCAGAAGACATGAGGGATTCCCTGCAACCTCGGCCAAGCAGACCGATACTGTGGATGAGATAACCTAAGAACATTGTACTCAAGCTCGTAAACCAGAAAATGAGTACCTCAAGAATTCGTAACTTTTGAAGCTCGGAAGTGCATGTACCACTATGGAAGCATATATTGGTTAAGATCAACTGAGTACCCCAAAGATGTCAGCGATGCATTTTGGATGATTTCAGTAGGAACTCAATTATCAGATAAAGATGAAGTACTCCATATGGAACAACAATCTATACGAGAGGTTTTATTCGAGTACTTTAGCTTCCGTGCGGTACCTTACAAAGGACCCGCTTTGGAATTTGCTAAAAGAATACGAGTTTGCCCCTAAGGTTCTACGCACTAAACACTAATAGAACCATGTGGAGACTTGAAGGAACATGATAACCTCATATCTTGGTAAAGGATTCATCGATGAGAGCGATTAACACAACAGAGTACAACCCAAGATATGGAGGGAGTGGACATAAGCGCACCGAACTCTCCACGGATGGATCATCGCACATGTTTTATGGAACCGCACCCCCGACCTTGTGTTCGCAAGTAATGAATCCTTGCATAAGGAATCATCCCTAAGTAGACAAGACCTCGACCTAGAAGGTATTGTGGAGGTTTTGGATTTGATTTGGACGACTAAACTCAAAGGATATAAGGTTTGCACTATACGAGCAATCATCCCGCAGTCATTTTTATTGGATTAATCCCATTTACGCCCCTAAGTAGTTGCTTTGGAACTACCATGTAAGCTATAAACGGTTGTGCACCACAAGTCGTGCTTCGTAATAGGAAGCCCGGAGAGTATGTAAAGGGATTTCGAGGTCGACTTTTGGAAAAATATATGGAGATCGGTCGATCCCACTTTTGGAATAAGTAATTAATAAAGAAGCTCTCTTGGACACCGTATATTGAACTAATGGAAAAGAGAATAACTCCGACAACTACCGGATGTAAGTTATTCGTTCGACCTCGCAACCGGAACCTACCACCCTATTGGAAAATAGGACATAAGGGGTTGTGAGCAAAAATGAGGAAAATTGCTCACCTAAACGGGTGACATTATTTGGAATTGTTGAATAAGCAAGGCAAAGCCATAAAGACATGCATATTTCCGGGGTACCTAAAGGTGAGAATACCATCATGAAGAATAACCAAAAGGAATGGTAATGGATCAAGGTTTACGTTAAGGCTGCACAAGTGAACCGATCCCTCCGCCAGGTTATGATAACTACAGACGTTCTGAGGAATTAATGATGCTTTGATGATATTCCGAGAGTCTTATGGATGCCACCGACAGAGGGCATATAATACCACTCGGCATTGGAGGCCCCCGTCGGGAAACCATATATGTTGAGACTAAGTACCCGTGGAACCTTGGAATAAACACGTCGTCAAGTCATCAACTTTGGGAGAATGAACTTAAAGCAGAAACAGAAGGCATATTGAAGTGAAGACCCTCACCACACCTGGTATAAGCTTAATCTCGAGGACGAGATTCTCGTGAGGGGGGTAGAATGTAACATCCCGTAAATTTGAATGACTTACCATGTGTGAATTTTCGCAAAAATTTAAAACTTTTTGTTTGAAGTTGTGTGCTACCAAATTTTATCCCAAATTTTCTAGCCTCTCATCTCAAATTCCTTATAAGATAAAACCACATAAAAGATATTTTCAAATTATGGTTTAAATTGTGAGTTGGAGTTTCTTGGATTTTATTTTGAAGTTTCAAATTGAGTGAAGTTTGAATTTGAACTCTATTCAAATTCAAACTATATGACCAATATAAATGCAAACCTAACTTACTAACCCTACTCGGGCCGAAAGCCTACTAACCGTCTAACCCGACTGCCGAGCAAACCGGGCCGACCCATCTTTTCCGGCGGCGAAGCTCGGTCGGCCCATCTACCGCGCCATATGTCTTTGTATCGGCGACCGGTGGACCCCGCGTGTCACCCTATCCCTCTCATCCTTTTCTCCCACCTTCGCTCTCGGGTCCGCGCTTCCACCCGCTCGCCCACCGCGCCGGCGCACCCGATGGGACGGGCTTGCCGCGCTGGCACGGATGCCGGGACCCGGTGCACTCCCCGTGCTCTCGACCAAAAGGGAATCCCCGTTCTACCCTCGCGCCCTGACGCGTCGCGCACCCCGCCAACCACTGCTGCTCCGCCACATCGGCAACCCGTAGCGCAGCAACCAATGGACGCCCGGCCGTGACCATCCTACCCCCGCCTCAACGTGCTCGCGTTGCCAAACCCCCGGGCGAGGCCCTGGGCGAGACAACAATCAGTTGGGGTTTTCCCCCTTTGGTTTCCCCTGTTCGCCTGGGAGGGGGAAAGGGAGAAGAGAGGAGGAGGAGAAGCAGGAAGGGAGGTGGGGAGCTTGTCCGCGCTTTGCCGACGTGCCGCCCTGCTGAAGACGAAGCCGCAATCCCCGGAGCCGGACGTGTGGCGAGAGGAGGCCGTCCACGCGCGGGTGGAGACCGTAGCGAGAGGAGCTCGTCGCGTCACCATCTTCACCACGCCGTCGCCACCGTGAACTTCACCACCGCGGACTCCACGGCCACGTCTTCACCGCCTCCGCCGCCGCTTGCCGCCGTCGCGAGGAGTCTTGGGCACCCACGCCGTCGCCACGGAGCTCGCACCGTGCCGGAGCTCGGGAGCGCGTCGAGCCGACGCCTAGTCGCCGGCACGTCGACACCCTTGAAGACCGCGCGTCCGTGGTGGCCACCGCCGGGAACAACCGCTCCGAGGAAGTCCGGAGCGGGGGCCGAGCAAGACGCCGCCGTGCACCCCACCGTGGCTCCCGGCCTCCACCTTGCCCGGCCTCGCTTGATGTTATGCCTTTGAGCCGCCGCCGACACCGACCGAGCCGGGAGGTCCGTGCCGCGCCGTGGTGCCTTGGGGCCGCGTCCTCGCCGCCCGGGGCCTCCACACCCTCGCCGCCCTGGAGCATCGGCCATCGAACCCGTCGACCACACCTTGACGCACGCCATGGTGAGCACAACTACACGCCCCTTCTCCCTGTCTTGTGCACAGCAAGCCCGACGGCCAAGCCGGCGATTATCTTCTGTCTCTGATACCGGCCTTCGTGTCGTGTCCATCCCGTGCAGGTCACGAACCCGTCGCGCTACCCGTCCCCAAGCCGCAGGCTTCCCCTCAACACCGCGCATCACGTGTTCGATGGTATGTGTCGCCCGAGCCGCCGCCACCCGCCACCTCGCTCGACGTTTTGCGCAAGAGACCTTGAAGCTCTAGAACACTGCCTGACGACATCCTCACCGACCCGCACCATGGGGAACGTCCACGACCTCTCCCTGCACCGTCGCACCTTTGACATGTCCCACGGTGAGCTCACATCCAAGCCTCGCCCTTGCATACCAACTGTTCGTTGAATGCTGGAACAAATCAAAGACCCACCTTTTACGCTATCTTGTCTGCCTGTGTCACCGCCTTCGAGCCGTGCTTGCTCCCCGTGTGTCCCGGGTTACCTAAGGCCGTTGTTGGCATGTCCAAATCCGCGAGCCGGACATGCACACAACTGTTCGATGAAATGCACCGTTCCGCGAGTTGATCTTGTCGCCGCCCTTCTTCTCGTTCCGAAGCCGGCCTTCGTGCCGTGAACGTCCCTTGCGGGATCCAACTTAGGCGCCGCCCCTCTTTCTTCCCCAACACGACATCCGTCCACCTCGCCCACAACGTGTTCGACGAATGACATGAGTGTCAACGAGCCCGTTGGTGAGCCATCCGACCAAGCCAACTCCTTCTAACCCTCCGATGCATGCTCGTGTCGCCAACCTTCGTGTTGCGCTTGCTCCCCGTGAACATTAGTGACTTGGGTGCATTTTCGGTAGCCTCACCGTGGCATGCCCTCCACGTGTTCGATGTTTTGCACAAATAAGTGCAGCACACGATTCTTCCTTTTTCTTGCACCGACCCTTACCCGGCCTTCGCGCCGCCGTTCTCTGCGGGGATCCCGTCTCGCTCCGCCGTCGTGCACCCCGGCACGCGTCGACGGGCGCGAGCCACTACCTCACCCGAACCCGTTCCGCCGCTCTCTGCTTCACACCATCACTCACGCCGGCACTGTGACCGGGCTGTCGACGTTGAGCCCGCACGTGCCGTCAATCTGTGGCCCAGCCATTCACACAGTGATGTTCTCTCCCTCGCGGTGCCCGCGCGGCCTCGACGACCAAATCCCGACGCCGGCGAGCCCTTACCGCGCCACCGCCCCTGTCTGGCATTTTGCCGAGCACTTTGGGCGGGACCCCCTTTCCTCTGATCTTGAGTGGTGCCACGCCCCGGAGCACATGCGCGCAGGGTCACTAGAGACACAAAGGATCCCGCGGTCGCCAGGTCGAGCGAACCCCAGACGAGTTCAGGGAGCGGATCCGGACTTCAGCATAACCACCAGGCACTTGTTTGGGCTATGACCCAACGGAGCCCACCTTGGTCCAAAGACTAACCAGGCCGAAGCAAGCGTAGTCTGAGGACTTTTTCCGGACTTTGGAACCTTGGGCCAAGTCGGGTCGGCCCATTGGGCCACTAACCCTTTTGGACCCAATTTCGGCCCACCATCTGTGACGATGACGTCATGATGACGTCATGCGGATGCCAACCCTGTTTTCAAAACTAAAAATCCTTTTCACTTTTATAAATAATTCTGGAAATTAATTCATAAAACCTTTTATCTTTGGAAATTCATAACTAATTATCCGGAGCTCCGAAAATTATGAAACCACTTGCGTTGGTTTCATAATTTTGAGACGCTCACTGCTATCCTATCCTTACCCGCTCTTTCCCTTGAGCCGAGCCCCTTTTCGCCCCGCGTTCTAGGAGTAGAATTCGTGGCCGCGCCCGCCACCGTGCCAATGTGGGTCCGGGACGCCGGAGCCCCGCAAATGACCATTGGCGTACCGCGGTCGGGAATTCTACCCCACTATCTCATCGTCGACCTTTTCTACTACCTTTGCCTTGTTTCGCTATCACCCTTCGCGCTACCGCTTTGATCATCCAAGAGCTAAAACCATGTAAGAGCTTGATCTCAGCCTCTCCACTCTCCTGCTTGCACGCTTGGCTACCTAAGATCTTAGCCGTAAGACCCGTAAGCTAACTCGTGATCTTACCCTGTTTACTAGTGTATAAAACTAGTTGCTTAAACTACTTTTGTTTTAAAACCAATTGCTTTATATTCATTAATTAAACCAAGTGCTGCTTGCATTTACTCTGGAGTTTATTTGGATCTTATAAATTGGTTCTTAATGATGTTTTTGCATTAGATGAATGCTCGTTATTTATTTCCACATCGCATCTCGTGTAGGCTTGTGTTCTTGTCGAAGACCCGAGCTACGACGTCTGAGGAGACGCGACTACCCCGACTTTGCCCGAGAGGGTGCTCAACCTCTACTACTCTACGACGACTACCGCGCAGGTGTGTCATGTCACTCCCAACCATGTAGAACCCATGCATGCTATTAGTTGCTAGTGCTATATTTATGTTACCTGATTTGATGGATTGCATAGCCATTTGATTAGCCTTGCCTTGATTTTTGATATATCCTGTTTCCTTGCTTTACCTACCTCGGGGCTAGCTACAGACCCCTAGCTAGTCCCATATACCAACTATCCATACTTTTGTTGCTTGATTATGGATGGTTCTCTGGGTTTGGACTGAGATGTGGGAGATCTCGGTGTGTTCTAGCGTGAGTTCTGGGTGTGTTCTTCCTTGACGTGTTACTGGCGGGAGCGAGCCGTTTGGTTACTTGTGAACGCCTACCTCGGGGAGATGCGATCTGGCCTCTCGCCCGAGTGGCGTGTCGGACGGGATGGAGATGGTGAGTGCTCGCTCTCGGCCCTTAAGGACCGATCGTCAGTTGACCTTGCTTCAGTGGACTTTTACCGTACAGACCGCCCGCCTTGTATTGGGCGGGGGTGCGGGGTGAGACTCGTAGTGGATAGCATCCCTCCTGTAGGCGGATCGGTGTGATCGTGTCGGGAGACGGCTTTTCTCCTTAGAAGACTTCGCCCCGGCGAGGCCGGGGAAGGGTTCCACAGCTTCGAGGGACCTCTCGCTGGCAGTATGAGCTCTACAGCGGAGGCTGCGCCAGACTCGGAGACGCGGGGAGGGTACTATCCACTTACTTGGGCTCCAGCCGTATGGTAGGGTTTGGGACGGCGGCCACCGTTTCCGACTCTACTCGGGCGGGTACAGTTGTACAACCTCTGCAGAGTGTTAAACCTATAGCTATAGTCCGTGTCCACTGGTTATGGACAGTCCTCTGATCTCTCACCTGGCTAGACTCTTTTCTTGTGCTTCTTCTCTCCCCCGAGTGTGTGAGCCCGGCCTGTGGCCGTTGAGATGTGGGGATAGGAGCAGGTGGGCCCCACATCGCAGATGAGAGTTGGGAGCTGGATCGTGGTTGTGATTCAGTGCTTTGGTGTGGACATCCTTGTTGAGGGGTGCGGACCCCGGAGGTGTGGACCTCAGAGGTGTGGACCTCGAGGGTGTGGACCTCCCGGAGGTGTGGACCTCGCTGCTTATTCTGCATACCTTGATTGTTGCTACCGCGCTGCTGCATGCATAACTTTCTACGGCCCAATATAGGTTTTATCCATGCATACTAGATTCAACCACCGCTTTTGCTCTTTGTTGGGAAGGCGACATGACCTACCCGCTTATCGGGTAGATGCGGCATTTCGGACTCGGTGACCGTCTACGACTACAACTTCTGTGACGATGGTGTGAAGACTAGAGCTGGTCCTATGCTCGAGTTTGCCTGTGGAGCTGGAGACGCTTCGCTTATGTAGATCCGCTGCGTAGGTGTTTTACCTTTCTTGATTCAGTCCTGTTGGACTTGTACCCGGCTTGTGCCGAAGAGTTGTACTCTGATGATGTAATAATAATATTATGTAATTCTTCTTTTATTCCCGTGTTGTATGGATTTGTACCACTTGAGACAGGGATTGCACGTGATAGCCTCTTCCTGGGACTATCACGGAGGTGCAGAGAGTCGGGTTTCCGTTCGCGGAAATTCGGGTCGTTTCATGTACCATTCTCTGTGTCAATCCGAATTCGATCGGGTTCAGACAGAGGACTTGGCGTGCAGGTTTTGGGAGCAGCTGAAAAATGCTCATGCCAGGAACGCTCAGGTTCAGGCTCGGCTCTTTGCGACCTACCGGAGAGAGTACGAGAATTTCACGCATCTCCCCGGTGATTCGATTGGTGCCATGTTTCAGCGGTTCATGGTAATCATGAACAACATGAGGGCTAATGTGGCTGTGCTCCCGTACGATGACCATGACAGGGCTATCACGCTCCTGCATTCTCTAGATCATACCGTGTGGAGTGAGAAGGTCGAGGCCATTCTTGAGTCGGAGAAGTATGAGACCCTCACGGTGGACGAGCTAGTTTCCAAGCTCAAGTCGTCCGAGGTGGACCGTGGGGTGCGTGCGAAGATCGAGATCCCAACTGACCATCATATAGTCTAGCTCTCGTGTCTAATTCAAGGACTAATGCTAACATGTCGTCGAGACATTTTTCTTTGTATTGCCTTGTGTCCATGCCAGATGAGGAGTTCGACATGCTGGGCGAGGAGGACATCGCGTTGCTAAGCAGGCGGTTCGAGCACATGTACACAAACCGGAAGAACGCTCGGAGGAGCTCGGGCATGTGCTACCAGTGCGGGAAGCACGGGCACTTCATCGCCAAGTGCCCGAAAGCCATGGAGGTCAAGCCCAAGCACAAGCACCGCTCAAGGGACGACTACAAGGGCAAGAACAAGTCCGAGCGGAGGCCAAGGAAGAGCGCTGGTCATAAGAAGAAGGAGCGGGCTTGCCGGTGCAAGCGACATCGACTCAAGCTCCTGCTATTCTTCATCGAGCTCAAGTGATGAAGACGACAACCGACACAAGGGCAAGCGGTCGAGCAAGAACATCAACGGCCTATGCTTCGTCGCCCAAGGCTTTTGCGGCATGGCACATAGCTCCGCAAGCAAGAATAGCAACAAGGATGACTCGGGCTCCGACTCTGAGGAAGAGGTAAACAATGATCCATCCTTCTTGATAGTGGAGAATGCTAGGTTGAATGACTTGCTTGACAACCGTGATGATGTGCTTAGAAAAACCAACAAGGAGAAGAGGGAGTATAGGTCTTTGCTTGGAGAGGCTAAGGAGAAGGTGGTTGAGCTAGAATCTTTGCTTGTTGATGCTAGAGCTCAAATAGATTCCCTTAAGTTTGCTCCTATTGTGAGAAATGAACTTGAATGCACTGATTGTTCGGTTTACCTTGATGAATTGACTATGCTTAAGGATAAGTATGGCTCCGAGGTTGAGGAACTAGATGTGCTTAGGGTTGAGCTAGATGAGATGAAATCTAGGCCCTCTTTGCTTGGTGCTTGCACTTCTTGTCCTGTTTTGCATGAGAAGCTGAATGTTTCGCTTGTTTATGCTAGATCTCTAGAGGCTCAGCTGAAAGCTCCTATTCCTACATCATGCTCTACTTGTGAAATAAATGCTATGAAGAATATGGAGATTGCACACTATGTTGATCACTTGCAGGATGAGAATGATGAGTTGAGAAAGTTGATGGGTTGGTTGTCTGGTCATGAGCCTCAGTTGAGGATAATGATCGAGACATACAGTGCCAGGATGGTGAAGCACTTGGGGGCAAACAAGGTTGGTGGGGGAAGTGGTGAGAATGAGGGGAAGATCGGAGATATTCCAGAGCCACCAAAAACCCACCACAAAATGCCTTTGTTCCTAAGCCAAATCATCTTAGGAACCGACTAGACAGAACCCCAGCTCCACCTGTGTTTCCTCCACATACCGATGACTTCCAGAAACCCGTCAAGTTCAAGAGTGACTTGGGAAATGAGTTCTTTGGGAAGAAGGGAGATAAACCGAGTGAAGAGAAGCCAGAGCCCAAAACCAAAGCCAAAACCGAAACCCTTCCATTGTGAGCATTGTGGGAGGGATGGGCACATTGCTGAGTTTTGCATCAGGAGGAAGCATGAGGAGAGGTTGGCTAGAGAGTTGGCCAACAAGGACAGGTACCACCCTTCTCGTGGTGTGCCTGAGCCTAGGTTGGTGCCAAGAGGTGAGGGTATGGTGCGTACCATTTACCCTCATGGGAGGCGTGAGTTTGTGCCTCGAGGTGAGCCACCACATAGAGAAGGTGGTAAGCGTGTTGGGTTTGGGCGTGGTGAGTTTGCTGGACGTTCCTTCGCTCATGGCCAATACGAGTATGGGGGGAACGATCACAATTTAGGTCCAAGAGGAGCTACGGGCCACTGTCTCCCCTTCGTGGTACACGTAGTCCTCCAAGGGGACGTGTGGGTGTTCAACCTAGGAGAGATATGATGGATTTTGCAAACCCAACGTTTGAGCAAATGGCACAACACTAGTTTGATTTGTTTTGTACTAACCCTAGTGCTGAGTCATTTGCTCACTCTTGCTCTTGTTTTTGATTTTGTAGGTGGGAGGAATGGAGGGCTTTTGGTTGATCGACTCCGGTTGCTCTCGAAACATGACCGGAGATCGAAGGTGGTTCTCCAGCCTCACCCTGGTGATGACCAAAGAGTACATCACTTTTGGGGACAATGGGAAAGGTAGAGTGCTTTCAGTGGGCACGATGAAGATGAGTGAGTCTGTGACTCTTCGGCGTGTTTCTCTTGTCAAGTCTTTGGGTTACAATCTTCTCTCTGTTTCTCAGCTTCTTGATGAGGGTTTTAAAGTCTGTTTCAAAATGGGCTATTCTCGTGTCTTGGACTCTCGAGGCGATCTTGTGTGCACGATCGTCCCCGAGGGTCAGATTTTCAGAGCCAATGTTTCTCAGTGTGTTGGCTCTTCTCGTTACTTGGTTGCTGGTGTTTCAGCGGAGCTTTGGAAATGGCATAAGGGACTAGGTCATTTGAGTTTTGACTTGTTGTCACGCTTGAGTGGGCTAGTATTGGTCTGAGGATTGCAAAAGTTGAAATACCAAAAGGATCTAGTATGTGCTCCGTGTAGGCATAGCAAGATGGTCGCCGCCTCTCACCCGCCTCTGACATCCATTATGACACAGAGGCCATGCGAGCTATTCCATATTGACTTGGTTGGTCCAGCTCGTGTGTGCTCGGCGGATGGGAAATGGTATGTCCTTGTGATCGTGGACGACTATTCTCGCTATGCTTGGGTCTTCTTCTTAGCTGACAAGGGGGAGACATTTGGTTTTGTTCAGGATCTGATCTTAAGGTTGAAGAATGAGAGGAATGGAGATGTTGTTCGAGCTATTCATAGAGACAATGGCAGTGAATTGAAAAACTCTCATTTCGAAACCTTTTGTCATGATTTGGGTCTGGAACATCAGTTTTCTTCTCCCTATGTGGCTTGTCAGAATGGTGTAGTTGAGAGGAAAAATCATTCCCTTTGTGAGATGGCTGGGACGATGCTTGACGAGCATAGGACTCCGAGAAGATATTGGGCGGAGGCGGTGAATACCGCTTGCCATGATGGGAACCAGATTTTTCTGAGGGCCTTGTTGAACAAGATGTGCTATGAGCTCATGCACGGGTGAGCACCTAGAGTGAGCCATTTCAGGGCCTTTGGTTGTCGGTGCTTTATTCTTAAGAAGGGTAGGCTTGATAAGTTTGAGTCGAGGTCCTCTGATGGGATTTTCTTGGGTTATGCTAGTCATTCTCGAGCATTTCGTGTGCTCAACCTTGATACTAACCTAGTCATGGAGACTTTCAAGGTTACCTTCGACGAGACACAACCATGCAATTCATCTGTCTTTGAGTGTGCAGGTGACGACAAAGTTGGCAAGAAGATATTTGAGGACGAGGAGGATGATGCTGGAGAGGATGATGGTGATGATAGTGAAGCTCCAGCCACGCATGTACCCTCTACTTCCACTACGACGACTACAGTTTAGGATGGCCCATCCCCTACACCGCCTACGATCCAGCAAGATCAAGTGGGAGCAGTTGCTGAGGGGGAGGTTGTCTCCAGGCGAGTGGCACCGAGGTGTGTTCTAGTTGATCATCTGCCCTCAAGAATCATCAGCGACTGTTAACACCGAAAATTGGTACAGGAAAGGGACTGACTTGTGGGCCAAGTTTGGTAATGAAATGCCATTCGGCAGGAAGATCTCCTCAGAGGATTCGGTAAAGATGCTTGCGGTCGGTAGTACGCCATCATTCGGCAGAAGGATTGTTTGTGCTTAAAAAAAGAAGTTTTCGGGAATACGTGATGACGTGGCCCGGATATAAGGAAGGGACGAATTGATGACGGGTGCGAGATGGACATTGGCACCAGAGCATTAATTAGGTATTAAATGTTGTACTCGTAGTCGACCAGGAGTCGTGTTAGGACAAGGGTATAAATATAAACCCTTGATGTCTGTAACAGGGATCGAACATCTACACAACAAAACCGGCCCCGTGCCAAACTTCGAGTCCTTTAGTCGAGTCGTCGAGTTCTTCGAGAGGAGCCATCGATCCGTCGACCTCCGTAAGTACCGGCAACCTTGTATCATGTCTAGTATCATGCGGTGGATTTAGACCGTGATGCAAGTAGTCTTGTTACCTTGCTTAGTATCATGCGGTGGATTTAAGCTTGGTTCAAGAGGGTTTCCTGTTAGATCATGAGCCATGCGGTAGGCTAAGATCTAGCTCGAAGCTAGTTATCGGCTCTATTAGATTTTGCAAGATCTGATAGATTCATTAAGTTACCACGTGTTGCTTTGAATTTTGCTTTATGTTTAAATTCATGTAACACTGTTTTGCCCAATCTAGATCGATTAGTTTCGGCTTTATCTCTCTAAGATCCATGTGTTGTGCTTTCAAGCCTTTAGTTTGTTGTAAGAGGATCAAGTGCTTTCGATAGCCGAATTGAGATCAATCTAGATTGTCACGTGTTGCGGGTTCAAGCTTGTTGACTTTTCAAATGTTTGTTCCTTCTGCGCGGAACCCGGATCGGCTGTACAGCCGTATTCGGCAATTCTTCCACAAGTGAAACGTGTTTATAAATTTGTTTTAAATAATGTATGCTTTTAGCCTTCCATATTTAGATTGTATCATGTTGTGGATTAATCTATTTGTGGTTGGTGGCTTGGTTTCAAACAAGTCGTATCACGCGGTGGATTAACTTGTTTGGTGTCACGCTCGACGGGTTTGAAAGTGCCTAGACATGCGGTAGACTAGTGCTTTGGGCCTACACATGCTTGTTTACTTCATATTTATAATTATGTTTTCACCTTATTTATTTTTATTGTTATTTATCCTCAAAAATCGGTCATGTCCACGTGCGAGCAATACTGTTTAAACAAAGACCGATCTTTTGTCATGCTTACATCATGCATTCGGCTATATCCTGGTTTCATGTTTTAAAGCTCCCGAATGGTATTTAATTTACTGACAGATAGCTTGTTGTAGCTATATGTCATTTTAATTGGCTCTCTAGCCGTAAATATGGAACTGTCTGGTACCACCCGGCAAGTTCCAGGTTTTATCTATCTACTTTTCATCCTTTGTCAGTTTCAGGAAAATTGAGTGGCATGCTTCGGATACGGCACGTGTGTTAAGCCAGCTTCGTTCGGCTTGCTGTGTGCTTGGCGCGAGGTGCTGATTTTGCGTCAACAGTGACATCAATGAGCGTACAACACGGTCGAGGTCCATAAATGCTTCTCACTTTGCTCATTCAGCTTTTGTTGCTACGTTTGAGCCGAAAGACATCGGACACGCTCTATCTGATCCTAATTGGGTGAATGCCATGCATGAGGAGTTAGAGAATTTTGAGAGAAACCAAGTGTGCGAGTTAGTAGAGCCACCACCAAACTGCAAACCTATTGGGACAAAATGGGTGGAAAAACAAAGAGGGAGAAAATGGTGAGGTGGTGAGGAACAAGTCGAGGTCGGTTGCTCAGGGTTATAGCCAGAAGGAGGGGATAGACTATGAGGAGACGTTTGCTCCTGTAGCCCGTTTGGAGGCAATCAGGATTCTTCTACCTTTTTCTGTGGCTAAAAGATTTAGGTTGTACCAAATGGATGTGAAGAGTACCTTCTTAATGGGTTCCTAGAAGAGGAAGTTTATGTGAGGCAACCACCTGGGTTTGAGAGTGTTGAGTTTCCCCACCGAGTGTACAAGCTGAGGAAGGCCTTGTATGGGCTGAAACAAGCTCCCAGGGCATGGTATGGCAGGTTGGGGGGGTTCTTGTTCAGCAAGGGGTTTGAGATGGGCAAGGTTGATAAGACTCCTTTTGTCCTCGGGCAAGGTGATGATATCCTAATTGTTTAGGTGTACGTGGATGATATTGTCTTTGGTGGCTCGTCTCACTCTTTGGTTGCGAGGTTGCAGAGGATATGAGCAAAGAATTCAAAATGTCTATGATGGGAGAGTTGTAGTTCTTTCTCGGGCTTCAGATCAAGCAGGCGAAGGAGGGAACCTTTGTGCATCAAGCCAAGTACATGAAGGACATCCCAAGAAGTTCAAGATGGACGACTCGAAGCCCCCATTGACACTGATGAGTACGACTACAGTGCTCGACGTGGACGATGACGGAAAGCCCGTGGACCAGAAGGAGTACTGGAGCATGATTGGCTACCTCTTGTACTTGACGGCGACTCGTTTTCAGGCATCGCCGAGGACTTCACATCGGGAGGCTGTCAAGCGGATCTTCAGGTATCTTCAATACACTCCTGAGCTCGATCTTTGGTATTTCGCTTTCGCTTCTTGGTATTTCGGATGCCGACTTTGCGGGGTGTTGAGTCCATCGGAAATCGACTTCGGGTACTTGCCAGTTTCTAGGATCTTTGCTTGTTTCTTGGTCTTCTCGCAAACAATCTAGTGTAGCCCCGTCTACCACAGAAGTTGAGTATGTTGATGCTGCTAGTTGTTGCTCACAGCTGCTTTGGATCACATACACGCTGAGTGACTTTGGTGAGGAGTGTTCCCATGTACTTCTCATGTGTGATAGCATGAGTGCCATTAGTGTTGCCAACAACCCCGTGCTTCACTCCAGAACCAAACACATAGAAGTTAGGTACCACTTTCTGAGAGACAATGTTGAGAAGGGAAACATAGACCTCATCATGTACCAATAGAAAAGCAGCTTGTCGATATCCTAACCAAGCCCTTGGACCAAGCTACATTTGCGCATTTGCGAGGAGAGCTTGGAGTCGTTTTTCCTTTTTGAGCTTCGGTTGGGAGGGTTGATGTACATATGCATGTTGCATTTTCATTTATGTATCATATCATGTTTGCATCTTTGTATCATAGACTGCATTTGTATCATGTGCCATAGAGATGTGCTTCTTTCATATGCTTTGCTCACCATGATATGCTAGATATGAGGTTATGACTTTTCTTGTGATGCTCATGAGATGTATAGCTATGCTCGTGGTAGCTTTGGGATATATATGCTTGTGGATGGCCTCTTTTTTGTAAAAATGTTAGATGATCTTCTCTTGTGAGTAGAATGCCTCTCATGTTCAAATTGGGTGCTTATGGCTATATTTTGCTTAATTTGTGCTTGGAACCGTGTTCTTTTCATTTTGGATCAAGGATCCATTTATCATCATGAATGTTTAGCCTACATGCTACCTTGTGGAGAAGCCTAAGCTTCTTTTTGCCGCAAAGGCACTTCATGTACCATGCTTAGTTTGTAAATCATGAAAATGGTATGTGAGATGCCTATGCTTGAAAAATTTGCTTCCATGTCATAATGCTTTAAATTCCTTATATTGGGTGTTAAACTTTTGCATGATGTTCACCAATGAGAAGTCTCATATCTAGAAGTGGACACATGGCTCGATGGCTTTGACATGACATGATATAGCTTGTAGGTGTTTGTGATGATCTTGTGATGAGAACGTGTGACCTTGCATGAAGTTTGTGGGCTATATGTTTTTTGTGCTCATTTTGACCGTGTGTAGATCCTAGGCTCATGAGAGGGAAATTTTGTGAAAATGCTTCATTTTGATCATGTCAATGTCACTTGCTTGTATGTCCCTTTTCTACCTTGTTGGCGATGCTTGTGCTAAATTTGTGGCTATCTTGCTTGTCTATGTCTCAATTTTAGCATGTTATAGTGCTCTTTGTATATTTGAGAAGCACATGCTTGCATTTGTAGACTTGATTCATGCATTATCAACAAGGGGAAGGAAAGTACCCAATTCATGCTTCCAGGGGGAGTTTTGCTTCAAGGGAAGAAAAATTGGGAGAAATGCATTTGTTCAAGGGGAGATTTTATTGATGCATTTGGGAGCTCTTTTCCGCCTGAATTTTAGTTGTTCTCTTTTGCCGATGGTGTCGAGCCCTTTTACCTTACCTTGAGGAGTCGGCAATTTTGGAGCATTTTATCTCGATTGTGTCAAGCCGTTGCCCTTGCCTTAGGGGACCAAGATTTTTCTCACCCAAGTGGTCATTTCTTGGCTTTTTGTTTGGCTTTTGATCACTTGTTTGAGTTTTTCATTCGTTTCTTTTCTTTTTCTCTTTTCTCTGAATTGGTTACTTGTGTGTGTGTTGTCAATGCACTCATCAAGGGGGAGATTGTGGACCGGAGCATCCGAGGACCGGTGGATGGTCGCTCCTGGCTGTGATGAGTGATTGACAATGTGGTGTGGACTGACTCTTGGCCGAGTACTGAAAGTGCAGGTTGCGGCTTCATTTGCGTTGGTGCATGTGAAGACGAGCACGAAAGGTCTATTCCTTGCGGGGCCTCCGAGGAGTGGAGAGGCAAGTAGGCTCGGCTTGAGGGACCTGGTGGCCAGCGGGGTCAAGTGTGGGCCGCATGGTGGCAAGAAAAGCAAGACGAAGTCATGGACAGGAGCCGGTGCTAGGTAGTGGCTCACGACCGGAGTCTGCACGCGGGGTTTGCGGCAGTTCATCACAAAACCATCGGGTTACTTGGTTGAGCCACAAAACCAAGATCAGAGGCTCGACGGGTGGAGACGGGATCTGGGCGCGCCGAGAAGCTTCGATGACAGTGGACACGTGGAGAGATCGCAAGGCTTGCGTTAGGAGGGCGCGGTCTGCGGCGACGGTGTGGCCGTGCGATGATGAGGGGTATGTATCACAACTGAAGTGCTAGGGGCAGTGTGGTCTTTTGCCTGGCCCGGAGGGACTCATATATATTAACTCTAAGGTTTCCAGGCAAACTATCCTTCCGCACTGCTTCCCATTTCCTTGCTCCATAGGTTTGGATTTTTCATCCGTTTGTAAAGAATCTGACCTCCGAGTGAATGGAAGCTTTCATGGTTGTGTCGATCTTCCTCTTGTAGCTCGTGTGATTTTTGTGTCTTTTTCGAGCTATTTTCATTGGATTTTCATGTGCGGCTTGTTCCTTCGATTCTGAGATGTTTGGGTTCGGATTTGTTGGTGGGGATCATGGATAGTTGCCTCGCGCATCTTTGTGCTTGATCATGACCCCTCAAACTCCGAATTCTGCCTCCGATTGAAGGATTTTGGTTGAAACCCTTGCTCTTTGGGAGAGTTCGGTAGAATCTCGATTCCTCTCGATTCAGTGGGTTTGAGGCTACAATTTCATAGGTATAGCATCTGCTAGAGGCGCTTCACCTTCACCTATGATTTGGTAGCAATCCCTTGGTTGATTCGGGAGATCGGGCAAATGCAAGGAAGGTTTGACTTACAAGAGGTCAGGCTCGGGCTGCAGAAATTCCTCTTGGCAGACAGTCCGCGAGTACATGGTGGACGGTCCGCGAGGAGCCTGACAGCCCAAGTGTTCTTCATGTTCGTCGTGAGTTCTTGTGTGTCTTTCGTTCGATCCATTTTGTCGGTGGATTTTTGGTGACCGAAGTTCGCAGACAGTCCGTACTAGAGTGCCAGACGGTCCATGTCGGGGCGGACAGTCTGCGGGTCCTTCGTGGTCGGTCCGTTGTTGAGGTTGTAGTACTGGAGGTTCGGGAGCTATTTTTGGACAGTCCGCAACAGACCCGCGGACGGTCCGCCTAGGCCACACGGATAGTCCGCCCAGTGCTTGCGGACGGTCTGCCTGGTGCCTCGCGGATTTGCTAAGTCCTTTGTTTCTTGAGTTTCACTTTCTCTTTGGGATTTTTGGGGTTTTTTCCTAAGGTTGGTAGGTCCGTTGTGACTATGGCAAACTCGTGTGGGAATCCTTGGTTGTGAATTTGGGGCATAGGCCGAGTTTGACCTTCTGGAAGAATTTTATCGGCTCCCATTCACTCCTCCCTCTCTGGTCACCTAATCGGTCCTTCAAGGGGCACTTCAGTCAATGAGTGGATATTCCCATCGAGCGGACACGCATCCACCTCCGTCTTGCTTCCCTTTGACGCAAGCTCCACAATCATGCCGCATGTCCCCTACATCAAAGCCTCCCCGCGCCTGGATCCCGTCACCACCACGTTGAGTTTTCGACCTTGGCTTTGTGGCACAATCAAGGAACCCAATGGTTTTGTTGGGTAAATCGTCGGAAACCCCACTTGCAGCCTCCACGCCAAGATCGTCTTAATTTGGCTGCCACAGTCGTCCCGACTCGGTGTTGGTTTTTTGGAGTAAACCAACAAACCCCGCTTGCAGACTCCGGTCATGAGATGCTACCCTGCACCGATTCCATGTTCATGACTTCGTCTTGCTTTTCTTGTAAGCATGTGGCCCACATTTGATCTCGTCGGCCACTAGGTCCCTTGAACCAAGCCTAGTTGTCTCTCCACTCCTCGGAGACCCTGCAAGGCTAAGGCCTTTCGCACTTGTTCTTCACTTGCACCAACGCAAATCAAGTCATAGCCTGCACATGCAATACTCAGCCAAGAGTCAGTCCACACCATGTTGTCAATCACTCATCACTGAGGAGCGACCATCCACTGGTCCTCGCACGCTCCTGGTCCTCAGGACTACTTAATGAAAGTAGACTGCCTTAGAAATTAGGAAAGATGCATCATACCTTAGTGGTGAAAAATCAAGAACAAAATATAATGAACTTGTTCCAGTTTTAAAAAGAACTTCACGATGGCATCACTGGTAGGGAGGGGGGCTTTAGTCCCGGTTGGAGAGGGGTTTAGATCTCTCAAGTCCAATCGGGACTAAAGTTCGAAGACAAAAGCCCCCCTTAGCCCCGGTTGGTATTACGAACCGAGACTAAGGGGGGGTACGCCAGCACCTGTGCCCACCCCCTTTAGTCTCGGTTGGTATTACCAACCGAGACTAAAGGGTCTTGTTTCTCTTTTTTTGTTTTTCGATTCGAGCTTATATTCTAATTGGTGTCTAACCCGTATATGCACGTATACGTATTTGAACTTGTATATAGGTATATACCAGTATATATATACCATATATGCATTTAGATTAGACTTATATAAAAATTAAACCCTATATATCACATATATAAACCTATAAATGTATATACACATGAAAATAAATAGTATTTTTCTTAAACTAGCATATATACATCAAAACCCCATATGGTATATTCAAAATATCATTCAGTTCAAATTTCTTGTCTCATTTAGCTTTCCTCGGAGGTGAGTCGGTTAATTGGATGGCTGTCATAATGATGTTTCCTTGTGGATTAACCACCTCGTCCATGAGGAATCCCACGAGAGCTTCTTGAATTGCCAAGAGACGATCCTTCTCAATGAGTGTGTCCCTTTTTATAATCCTCTGTAATTTTGCAAATAGGTTGATATAATACATCAAGCGATTAAATATACAAAAAGGATAAAAATGATGTATTATTAATAGGTTTATTTTACTTACACTATCATCATCCGCGTTGCCACTGTGATGGTGTATGAACTCACAAACGTAGTACCCGCATAAATTATTTCCTTGCTCTTGTCTCAAACACTAAATTGGAGAGGAGAACAAAATATGAAATTGTAGTGTTATACATTTTAAATATTCCCAATCTGAAGTTGTTATTTGCAATGAACATGGTCCAAGCTCTGAGGCAAAATAATAAAAGATAAAATATGTTAGTATAAAAGCTAAATATATATTGCATTAAAGAAAATGTCATAGATAGAATTATTACTCGTGGAATACATCTTCAAGGTCTTGGTATTCTGAGCGGTCTTTTCTCAACGAGTCATACACATTGATATTGCTATTGTCGATACAGATTATGAGTAGAACCCAGTGAAATCTGTATGCATCCTCATGGAGATTAGAATTGACTAAATAGAATTAGCAATGATAATTAGATGACAATCGTACTTGAAGTTGTAAGGCAGTAGTACAAGGTTCTTGTAATGAAACTCATCTAAGTGCCTAAAAATGGCCTCGACTATTGTTTTCCGTTGGTTTTTAATATCATCTGCGTTAACTTTTGATGGGTCCAAGAAAGCAATTCTTGAATAACCCTTCCTTCCCATCTCAATAAGTTACAGGCTACACAAGAAGAGTCAAATGTTAATTAGTAGATCGACAAATGTAATAAAGTTATTTATAAACATATGAAAATATGTCACTTACAGACACCAGGCCATCATAAGATCGGTATTCAGGGCATCCAGATGGTAAATTTCATAGATATCAGCGAATCGGAGCCAGGCCACCTTCTCGTTTTGAAGGGCAAAATCTTCAGGTCTCACGAGCATACCAAACATCTCCAAGCCCTCAGCTGACTTCTTCATGTACCAGTCATGAAATTTGCGCATCTTAGTTGGGAGCTTGTTGACCAATTCTAGCTTCACTAGAGGTTTTCCTAGCTCAAAGCGCCATCTAAATTCTTGATTTTTATCCGCTGGTAGATCTTCAAGGCCGACAAGACCACCAATAGGCAGCTTTGTTTGTTCATAAAAGCTAATGACCTGAGCCAGTTCCTCTTCACCCATGGCGTCAATAGCATTTTGCACTTCTGGAGTGATGCCCGCAAACAAGTCAGTATGATGGGTCGTGGATGCAGGTATTTGCTCGATATTTCTGGCGGTCCCCGACGTCGACGCAGGAATCTCCTCATTCTTGTCTAGGGCGGCGGTCCCCGACGTCGACGCAGGTATTTGCTCGATGTAACTATTCGGCGACCCTCGCTGTTTCTTCTTAGCATAAGACTTGTCCACCTAACGCTCATAGTCCGTTTTCAATGGCGGTTTCCTTCTCATTTTTTTCCCTTATCGTGTATGAAAGCCTTGAGTCTCTCCGTACGACCTTCATTTTTTGTGGCCTCCAGTTCTTCCTGTTTTCTTCTTTCTTTCGCTTTTTCAAAGAAGTCCTTGACTTCTTTCCGTACAGACCCTTCTGTTTCTTCATTTGTCTTTGCCTCTGCCTTTTTCTTTGCTGATCGTTTTCGTTTCTTCTTTGGTGGTTGCACCGACCTGAAAGATTGCGCTCGAGAGCTTGTGGCGAATGGTTGCTGAGGTGAATTGGGAGGGATGTCATCATCGTGATCGCTGGAGCTCCGTTCACCCGAATTGTTGTATGGTTGTTGCGGAGAAGGTGAGCGAGCAGGTAGTGCCGATGACGGCCCCGGAGACGATGGCTGCCCCAGCTCCAGGTGGTCTCTCGGAGATCCATCATTCTCGGGGATTATGACGATGTAACGTTTTGGCCATAATATGATACCGTGTAGCGCATCCTTAAGTGTCTTTCCCCCGTCACCTCCTGGGATATCTATTTCTAGCTCCTCAAAATCAGGTTGGCATATTCTCTCTACGCTAACTGAGGCGTAGCCAGGTGGAATCGGCATGCCGTGGCCGTGGCTCGTCTGTCCAGGAAACTGTGCAAAAGCACTTCCGTCCGCCACCTGAGAATACATATTTAATTAGTTATTGTTAGCATTGTGAATGCAAGTCCACAAAAAATCAAAGTAATATATGTGATCAATTATTGAGGTAATAAAAGCATGAATTAGACATACCTTCATTTTGATGTTGCCGAATGGCTTGTGAAGCTCACATCTGGTGCGCCGACAGATGTCATCCACAGGGTACCGTTGGCTGTCCACTTGAACTCCTTCTATTGCCCTTTGCTCTTCGGGAACCGCCGCGGAAGCACAACTGGAAAAGTGAGCAGAAGGAACTTGTACTAGAGGCAGTCCTTGTGCTGGGGCCATCTCATTTACAATGGAGCCTCGAGTTCTGCTGGCTTGTAGAAACTTAGAATTGCTTGACACTTCCAATTGTTGGTGAAAAACGGCTCCCCACCATAGTAATCCACCCCAACTCTTTCCACGACTTGATTCACAATAGCACAGAAGCTAATTGAAGCATAGGTAGAACCAGAGTGATCCTGCACACAATCAGATGATGATGATATATATGTACCAAAAACAAATTAATTAATAACGAACAGAAATTGTTTTATATATAAATGTATATTAATAAGGAAAGGTCCGGCACGAAGCACCCAACATTATTCTGGAGCTGTTGTTGACAATTCTCCACGACAGTCCTCTCTCGGGTTAACCGAATAGGTGCTGTTTTGCCAACTGTTACAATGGCAACCATCGGGTGTGGTGCGCCTGCTGGCAACTGGCCGTAGTCTGCATATCGAGCGGGTACGGTGAAAGAGATATACACTCTTGCCATGTGCTCATCAACGTGTCAGTTTGCACTATAGGAGGAGTACCATTCATATCCCTGATAATGTCTCTGAGCCATCTGATATTGTTAAGAACCTATAATAATTATATATGTAACTAAAATTACAGATTTTCCATGTGAAAGCAAATTAATTTCAATTCCTATATTACCAAGTTAGCTACACATCCTGGATCACCCATTGGCAAGGTAATCTCGCGGTGAAAGTGCAATCCTGGACGTAGAGGCAACGAGGCCTCCAAACCACCTCCACAGCCACCAAAAACTGCACGGCCAATGCCACGGCCACCACGCTCGCCACGGCGACGGACTATGCCACGACCACGGACGTCATTCCCAACACCACTTGACGACAACATTGTTAGCTCAAACTACATCCAAATCAAAATAACATACATTATTCACAATAAATAGGATTAGTTTGCATATATACATTGGATTCAATATATGCATAAATAGAAAAACAAAATGGAACCATTATTGTACATAAACTTTATGAACCAGCGACTCAGAAGATCTAGATGCTCCGGGAACTACAACAGTCTCACCTCACCGTCATATACACCTGACTCTCCCACTTACAATACTACACATGCGCTACACCTCCTATCTAGCTACAGTCCAACATCGCGGAGCTGCAGGCAGTCCCCACGTAGCCCGCGATGTTAAACTGTAGCAAATTAGGATGTGGGGCTCTGTATCAAAAACAAGAAAAAAATGCTTACATTTGTTATCTATAAAACTAAAAAAAGTACTTAGTAAAAGAATTTAATCTTCTATTTCCTCCTATAGCCTAGAATTAAAAAAACAAAATGGGATAGGTTTCAACACTATATATTAGTGTACATAGCTCAGAAGACTAGATGTTCCGGGAACTATAACAATCTCACCTCACCGTCATATACACCTCACTCTCCCACTTACAGTACCACACATGCGCTACACCTCCTATCTAGCTACAGTCCAACATCGTGGAGCTGCAGGCAGTCCCCACGTAGCCCGCTATGTTAAACTGTAGCAAATTAGGATGTGGGGCTCTTATCAAAAACAAGAAAAAAATGCTTACATTTGTTATCTATAAAACTAAAAAAAAGTACTTACTAAAAGAATTTAATCTTCTATTTCCTCCTATAGCCTAGAAATAAAAAACAAAATGGGATAGGTTTCAACACTATATATTAGTGTACATAGCTCAGAAGACTAGATGTTCCGGGAACTATAACAGTCTCACCTCACCGTCATATACACCTCACTCACCCACTTACAGTACCACACATGCGCTACACCTCCTATCTAGCTACAGTCCCACCTCACGGAGCTCCAGGCAGTCCCCATGTAGCCCGTGAGGTGAAACTGTAGCTAATTAGGACGTGGGGCTCTGTATCAAAAAAAAGAAAATGCTTACATTTATTGTATATAAAACTAAAAAAATACTTAATAAAAAATTTAATCTTCTATAGCTACCTAGAAATACATGCATTTCTAAATAATGAAAGAATGGAAATAAACTATATGTACAAAAAAACTATAGCTACATTTTCTCTATGTCTATTTTTTCTTTATGAGCATATATTTTATAAACTATATGTACAAGTAAAATTCAAATTTATGAATAACAAGAAAATAAGAGAATGATTACATTTATTCTATATATAAATTTAAAACATACTTAACAAAATAATTAATCTTCTATTTCCTCCGATGGCTACCTAAAATAAAATCATTTCTAAACAATGAAAGAATGAAAATACCTAGTAAATTTTCGGTATGTCTTCTTTTATGAGCATATATTTTATAAATTATATATATATAAGAAAAATTCAATATTATAAAAACAAGATTTTAATGAAAGAAGGAACAATGCAAGTACCATCCTAACTACATCTTCACGTGTATATACAAAATTTCATCTCTCTAATTAATTTAAGCCCCTCCTACCTCGCTACAAATTAACATTTCTATTTTCTCCGTCTCTAAACCATAAAACAAAATTGAATCACCACAAATGAAGGGAGGAAGAAGATTCTAACCTTTACAACACCTTGGAGGAGAGAAATCTTCACAAACTAATGAAGAAAAAAGTGCAGCACCACCCTAGGCTTGAGTCGCCATGGAGGGGAGGAGCTTGAATGGCTCGGGTGTGGCTCTGGTGAATGGCTCGGATGGCAGGAGGAAGAAGGAGGTACGGGCATTATATTGCCCCCGGCCTTTAGTCCCGGCTGGTGTTATGAGCCGAGACTAAAGGGCCTTTAGTCTCGGCTCGTAACACCGGCTCGTAACACCAGCCGGGACTAAAGGCCACGACTAATTATTGCCGGATCGAGCCGTTGGGATCCCCCTTTTGTCATGGTTCGTAATACGAACCGGGACTAAAGGGGGGCCGACTACAGCGAGCATTTCGGGCCACGTCGACAAAAAGGCCTTTAGTCCCTGCTCCAAAGTTGAACCGGGACTAAAGGCCCGAACAAAAGCCTCGCTCTCTACCAGTGTATGTACCATTAGTTGTGATCAGGAATTCATTAAGAAAATATAATTTACCAACTGCCATGGCTCCCATGGCTTAATTTTGAAAACTGATGAAAATATTTCCTACCCGTTGTAAAAATTGGGAACATGAACATACACTATTCAAAAATTAATAATGATGGTATGTACCATTAGCTTTGATCAGGAGTTCATTATTCGTTTAGATCACCACTTGCTTTGATCACGAGATAGCCATTCAAGAGCAGCAACTCCAATTCTCCAAAGAACATAGTGAAGCCAACAAAAATAAGTCCTCCTTAAAGGAGCACATACCATCCAGGCACGTGCTTGATTTCAATTGTGAAAGCAACTGTGTATATGGAGAAAATAGAACGTGTCATAAAACTAAAAGTACATGTTGGTGGCATCATAATTCACATTTTAACAGGAAAAACTTCAATCTAAACACACTTACCAAGGCCAAAACATTTCACAGGCGCGGAGGCGGAGGCGGAGACGGACGACGTACAAAAACATTGACGTACAAACCGGGAAGAAAACTCTATCTTTCTAGGAATAGAGATATATAGATATAAATTATTGAGACAAGAATCAAAGAATACAATACCATAAAGCACACTTAGTTAATTATATGGAATATGCATGGCCAACGTGCCATAAATATAGATATATAGATATGGATGCGGATATAGATATATGTAGATTTATAGATATAGATAGCTATAATGATATAGATAGATCAAAAAGCCAAAATCTACAGGGGGCAACTTCGAGGGCTCATGCAATTGCCAGCAAGCCGGCGAACGCCAGAAGCACAAGGACAGGAGCAGGCACCGTGCCCGCCGCCTCCCCAGTCTGCTTCCCACCAGACGGCGGCGGGGCAGCCCCTCCGCTGCTGTTCTTAGCCGACGAGCCGCCGTGCGCCGGCCCGAGCACACTGCCGGAGAGCACGAGCCTGCCCTTGGCGTTCAGGTTCTCTTCGTCCACCGCGTGCTTGGCCGGCGCGCCGTCGGTGACGGTGGACCCCACGTTCCAGATGTGGTTCACCACTTCCATCCCCTGGTGCAGCCGCAGCTTGCCGTAGAGCCGCATCTTCCCGCCGCTCTCGTCGGCGGCGAGGTCGGTGGCCTCGTACGCGATGGGCGTGGAGTCCCCGCCGAGAGCGCGGTGGCCGGTGAGGTTGTAGGTGTTGACGACGAACGCTGGCGGCTGGCCGCGCTTGAAGGCGACGAGCGCCTGCGCTCCCTTCATCCCGTCGCCCGTGGGGTTGAGCGCCCACGACACCCACCCGGTGCTGTTGGCCACGAACGCCAGGGACAGCAGCGCGGTCTTGGCGTCGTAGGTCCAGTGCAGCGTGGCGCCGAGCTTCCCCAGGGCGGCACAGTGCGCGTAGTTCCTGTTCGCAGGGAGCTTGTCGTCAGCACAGCTGCCGGCAGCCGTCGACGCGGAGCGCGTTGTCGTTGCCACCAAGAGGAGGACGACGGCGGCCAGGAGGAGGGTGGCGCCACGGAGATGAGCCATCTCGCACTCGCACGGGGTGGAGACTGGAGAGCGCGTGATGGAGAGCGAGCTCTGGACGTTTGATTTATATAGCGAGTTGGGGGTGGTGGCAAGTGCGAGGAGGCTGCAAATGCAATGGATGATGATATATGTTTGTGGAATTCTAGATGTTTCTTTTAAAGATTTGGCTGCACAACGGGATTTTTTTTGACCGTTTTGGAAGTTGAATTTGTAATTTAAAACATAATTGTCGCTGTTTCAAATTACTATTCTCTTTGGTTTTTAGACACATCATTTTTGTCATGTATCTAGACATATATTTATGTGTAGGTGCATAGCAAATGTATCTTGAAAAGTCAAAATACATTATTTATCTATCTGGACATCTACTCATTTGTAGATGCATAGTAAAAACGATGTAACTAGAAAAACCAAAACGAACAGTAATTTGAAAATGAAGGAATACAAGATAAATACATGCAAAGCATACGTCCGTGCACAGGTTTAATGACGGTAAGAAGTTTGCTTCTTCTCTTGGTTGCATCACCGTTTGACACATCTATAATAACTCTTATATAGGAGCTCCACTTCAACATGCAAGCATGCCACCTCAACAGCCCCACTAAGACCATGACATCCAGTGGTGGGCCCCATTGTCTGAACTAGCTAAAAAATGTTATAACTCAAAAATCAAAAAACCAAATTAAATTTTGATTACACTTGGATTAATCCTTCAAAACAAGATCTCGTATGAATATATTTTGATAAAATGACAAATAGGCCCCATCGATAGTAGTTTGTATAGAGTAAAGTGAAAAATAAAAAATAATGAAAAAAAGGAAAAGGAAAAGGAAAAGGAAAAGGAAGAAAGAAAAAGAATAGGAGGGTGATTCTAATATTCTAACTCATAGATTTCTCCTACATACTCGCGGCAACGCGCAGGAAATTGAGGAATATAAAGGAATAACAGCATAGATAGTCCTAGTAGAAACATAACGATCGGATATTTTTTCATTTGACATCATGAAATATATCCATTTTTATACTAAATAGCTATTCAACACGTGAGTAGGCCCTGTACCACCCCTAAACTACGCTTAAAAAAGTGTATGTTATAGTTTCTAAAGTTCCTTTTGGATGCTGACAATCCGTGAAAAGGAAATGTTATTATAAGAGAGATATGTTATTGTTAACACCAAAAATTGGTACAGGGAAGAGACTGACCTGTGGGCCGAGTTTGGTAGAAGAGCACCATTCGGCAAGAGGTTTTCCTCAAATCATTCGGTAAAGGCGTCTGCGGTCGGGAGTACGTCATCATTCGGCAGAAGAGCTGTTTCACGCTTGGAAGAAGAGAGCATTCGGGAATGCGTGATGACGTGGCTTGAATATAAAGAAGGGATAAATTGACGACGGGTGCGAGGCGGACATGACGCCATTAGGCAATAAATGTTGTAATCATGGTCGACTAGGAGTTGTGTTAGAGCCAGGGTATAAATATGAACCCTTAGTGTTTGTAATAGGAATCGAACAATTTCACAACAAACCGGCCTCGTGCCAACTTTCGAGTCCTTTTAGTCGAGTCGTCGAGTTCTTCGAGAGGAGCCATCGATTCGTCGACCTCCGTAAGTACCGGCAACCTTGTATCATGTCTAGTATCATGCGGTGGATTTAGACCGTGATGCAAGTAGTCTTGTTACCATGCTTAGTATCATGCGGTGGATTTAAGCTTGGTTCAAGAAGGTTTCCTTGTTGGATCATGAGCCATGCAGTAGGCTGAGATCTAGCTTGGAGCTAGTTATCGGCTCTATTAGATTTGGCAAGATCTAATAGATTCATTAAGTTACCATGTGTTGCTTTGAATTTTGCTCTTATGTTTAATTCATGTAACACTCTTATTGCCCAATTTAGATTGACTAGATTCGGCTCTATCTTGTTTGTGATCCACGTGTTGCACGCTCAAATCTTTGGCTCGACGTGGCGAGCGGGTCACGTTTTCCCTAATAGCCGAATTCGAATCAATCTAAATTGTCACGTGTTGCGGGTTCAAGCTTGTTAATATAGCATAGTTTGTTCCTTTTCCGCGGAACCCGAATCGGCTGTACAGCTGTATTCAGCAATCCCATCACGAGTGAAACATGTTCATGAGCTGCTTTAAATAATGTATGCTTTTAGCCTTCCATGTTTAGATTGTATCATGCGGTGGATTGATCTATTCTTGGTTGGTGGTGTGATTTCAAACAAGTTGTATCATGCGGTGGATTAACTTGTTTGATGTTATGCTTGACGGGTTTGAAAGTACCTAGACATGCGGTAGACTAGTACTTTTGGTCTATGCATGCATGTTTACTGCAAATTTATGATCATGCTTCGCTTTTATTTATTTTATTATGATTAATCCTCGATAATCGGTCATGATTACGTGCTGCAACGTTGTTTAAATAAAGATCGATTTTCATCATGCTTACGTCATACATTCGGCTCTGCCTTGTTTACATGATTTATCAGTTCCCGAATAATGTTCGAATCGCTGGCAGATAGCTTGTTGTAGCTATATGTCGTTTTGATTAGCTTTATAGCCGTAAATACGGAACTGTCTGGTACCACCCGGCAAGTTCCAAGTTTTATCTAACCGTTTTCATCATTTGTCAGTTTCAGGGAAAATTGATTGGCACGCTTCCGGATTCTGACGCCCGGGCCATGTGTGTTAAGCCAGCTATTTCAGCTTGCTGTGTGCTTGGCGTGAGGTGCTGATTTTACGTCAACACACTTTTTGGCACGCCTGGTGGGACCATTTCAAATTGATTAATATGCCTGATATCCTAGCTGTCCTGGATGTCACCTTTAATGAACTGTCTTCAGAACAACAATTACAACTGAAAGAAGCTATGGACCAATTCCAGCAGAAGTGTCTGATTTCTTTCTCCAAGAATTGGATTGGTGTGCCGTTCCTCAGAACAGATATGCTAGGAGTTCTGATGCCAAGGGAGTCTGATACCACATCTGCTGCGGAGAAACAAGAGGCTTTTGCTATGATACAACGAACTATGGAAGAAATAATGACTAGACATAACACTGTATTTTTGAATAGCTTTCGACAGATGATGGGAGGTTTCTTTGGCCCAAGTGTAGACAAACATTTTGAGCAGGGTGAATCAAGTACTGCTGTTAATGGCCAACCGTCTCGTCAAGATGCAAGTGCTCAACCACCTCCGCAGAGTGTAAGTGTTCAGCCAACTCAGCATGTGGATAGTCAACCAATTCAGCAGAACCCTCATCAAGCAGTACCAAATCCACGCACGTATGGCGAGATGGCATTCAGCACTCCTGGAGTTCAACCTGTCTCTACTTACAGGATAGCCCCAACAAATAACAGGTTGCAAAAGAACATGTACGAGAACGGGTATTCCGAATTCATGGATTATAGTGCTATTGATGCTCTCCCGAATCCTGGGTATGGTGCTACTACAGGGATGCCTGCTGGAGGGCTAGGGAATCAAGATACCAATGTTGATCTCCTGGTGCAGAGAATGACCGATGTGCTTCAAAATCAATTCGGTCTAAAGCCTAAGAACCAAGGACACGTATATACACCTCCCTTTCCGGAATGGTACCACAGGGTGGCATTACCGAACAGGGTGAAAGTCCCCACGGAGTTCACCAAGTTTTCAGGGCAAGATGATACCAGTACTGTGGAACATATCGCCCGGTACCTAATGCAGCTTGGGGAAGCTTCTGCTGATGAGGCCTTCAGAATTAGATATTTCCTCTATCATTGACAGGCCCGGCGTTTACATGGTTCACTTCTTTACCTGCTCACTCAATCTGCTCTTGGAAAGATTTGGAGCAAAAGTTTCATGCTCATTATTTCATTGGTAGTAATGAGAAAAAGCTAATTGATCTGACTACCTTGAGGCAGAGGAACAATGAAACACCAATGGAGTTCCTCAGGAGGTTCAGAGAGACAAAAAGCATGTGCTTCTCTTTGAACATACTAGATGATCAATTGGCTGGTATGGCTGTAGCAGGGATGTTGCCAGCTATTCGGGAGAAGCTATTCGGCATGGAATTCGATGACCTTGGCCAGCTGTCACACCGACTGTCATTGATGAGCAATCAAGCATATGGATTCAAGAAAGACTCCAGGTTTGTCAAACACAATGACATAGCTGACATCTATAATCAATTCCTCGAAAGGGCAGATCAAGGAGATGAATATGATGATGAAGAGGAAATAGCTGCAGCAGAGATAGTTTGGCGCAAAGAGCCATTGCCAGTATATCAGAGGTGGATCAAGCAAGCTAAAGGCACCTATGATTTTGATGTGACCAAGGCACATAAGCTCCTTGAATTCCTCGTGAAAGAAGGCTGAATCAAGTTGCCAGAAGGGCATTCTATGCTTCGGCCTGATGGAGTAAAAGAAAAGAGGTACTGTGGATTTCATGACAGAAATTCTCATTCCATCAATGAGTGCAGGGTCTTTAGAATGAGAATTCAAAAAGCTATCCAAGAAGGTCATCTGAAGTTTGATAATAAGATGAAGTTGGATGGTAATCCTTTTCCTCAGAACATGATTGGGTTCTCAGTCAGCATGGTGAATGCTGTTGAAGGGAAATGAAAAGTGAAAGTTTTGACTTTGGCGAAGGCAAGGCAGGATGGCTCAGTTGATCCCGCTCGACAAGTAACATTTGAACAGATTCACAAAGGAGAGCCTCACTTTCTGAAAAGTCAAATTGAAGTGGGTGAATCCTCTAAACCCAGAGTGACTTCGTGTATTCTCCTCAACAAGTGGTAGCGTCAGCAAGAAAAGGAGCGCTACCAGAAGCATAAATACGAAGAGGAGAAGCGGAGATATGAAGAAGAGATGTGCAGGAAGGAATAAGAAGAATATATGCGAGAGCAAGAGCGTGCACACTAGGGATGTGCCTTCTTCAGACACTGTTGGAATGAGGGTTTGAAGCTTCCCACGCAAAATAACTATCCAGGCAAGATATTGCCAATCGCCGATCCGTCCATGAAAGAATTGGAAGGGTGCATCCTAGTGATGGTCGACGTTTAAAAATAAACAGGATTGATGATCAACCGAAGAAAAGATATGCTGATCACAGGTGGGTTGATCATGAAGAAGAAGAAGATCAAGAGTATGTCTGGCAAAAAGGACAATGGTGCCCACCTGGTTTGAGGAGAAGCCAAAAGAGA
The DNA here is from genome assembly GCA_947561735.1 of Cenchrus americanus. Taxonomy (NCBI): domain Eukaryota; kingdom Viridiplantae; phylum Streptophyta; class Magnoliopsida; order Poales; family Poaceae; genus Cenchrus; species Cenchrus americanus. The sequence goes on along the minus strand of OX387242.1, from coordinate 34,726,607 downwards.
AGGGTTCAGTGCTTGAGGAATCAGGAACTGAAGCAGGCAGGGATCAAGAGGAAACAAGTGTGGCGCCCAAAAGACAAAGCTGATGAGTCTGGTCTTTCGGCTCCTGCATGCATGGTATGTTTCTTGCCGAATGAATTCATGGCTCCAGCTAATCAAATTGTGCAGGAGGAGGTATTGCCAGACATGGATGAAGCCGAGCAATTTGGGCTGATGGCACAGTTGGTGTTGGCCATGCAAGATACTTTTGATAAGCCAACCAAGAACCGACACATGAGACAGCTGTACTTAAGGGGATACGTCAATGGGGAGTCGTTAACCAAGATGTTTGTTGATGGTGGAGCTGCTGTCAATGTGATGTCGTATACTACATTTAGAAAGCTTGGCATGGGCCTTGGAGATTTGACACCAACAAGTATAGTTCTGAATGATTTTGCTGGAAATCCTTCAGATACCAAGGGCTGTGTGCATGTGGATTTGATGATTGGATCTAAGAATGTGCTCACGACCTTCTTTGTCATTGAAGGCAAAGGGGCATATAGTTTGCTGCTTGGAAGAGATTGGATCCATGCGAACTGCTGCATTCCATCTACTATGCATCAACAGCTTGTTCAATGGGTGGATGATGACGTAGAGTTGTCCAAGCAGATGATTCAGTAAGCATGGCTAACGTGGAACCTGCCTTCTGGGAGTATCAAGGCATAGATTGCTTCTCAGGCAAGGACTGGGGTGAAGGTCCTGTTGAACCAGTCAGCAGTGATCAACAACTGATTCAAGCAGTCGGCTCTTATAGTAATTTTTAATGGAGAATCAAATTGATGGAACTGATGGGAAGTTAGGACGTGGATTTATGTCGGCCGACAAACTAGAAGAAATAGACATTGGAGATGGTGACAAGCCAAGGCCGACATTTATCAGTGCTAACTTGGATTCAGATTTCAGGGAAAAGTTGATTAAGCTACGAAAGGAGTACATAGATTGCTTCGCTTGGGATTATTCGGAGATTCCTGGTTTGGATCGTTCCATTGTTGAGCATCGGTTGCCAATCAAGCCTGGTTATAAACCTTACAAGCAACCTCCCCGAAAGATCTACAAGGATGAAGTATTGGCCGACGTGAAAAAAGAAGTTGAGAGATTAATAGATGAAAATTTCATTCGGCCATGCAGATATGCAAAGTGGATCTCTAATATTGTTCCTGTTTACAAGAAAAATGGAAAGATGAGGGTTTGCATAGACTTTAGAGATCTGAACAGGGCTACACCCATGGATGGATATCCAATGCCTGTTGCTGACTTGTTGGTTGATGCTGCTGCTGGACATAAAGTTATTAGCTTCATGGATGGCAATGCAGGGTACAATCAGATTTTTATGGCAGTGGAAGATGTAGCAAAGACAGCCTTTAGATGTCCTGGACATATAGGCTTGTTTGAGTGGATTGTCATGACATTTGGGTTGAAAAATGCTGGTGCAACTTATCAAAGAGCCATGAATTATATTTTTCACGAGTTGATCGGCAAAATTGTGGAGATATATATTGATGATGTCGTGATAAAGTCATTGGATCATGAATCACATTTGGATGATGTGAGGAAAACTCTAGAATGCACTAGAAAACATGGGTTTAAGATGAACCCGAACAAGTGTGCTTTTGGAGTTTCGGCTAGAGAATTCCTGGGATTTTGGTGAATCAAGGAGGAATAGAAGTTGGCAAGAAGAGCATGAGAGCTATTGATGAAGTTGTCCCTCCAACCAATCTTAAGGAATTGCAGTCATTGCTTGGTAAAATCAATTTTGTGAGAAGATTCATATCAAACTTGTCACAAAAGGTGTTGCCTTTTTCTCCACTGTTGAGACTCAAAAAGGATCAGAAGTTTGTATGGGGTGACGAACAACAGAAGGCTTTCAATGAGATCAAGGAATACATGAAGGAACCACCAGTGTTGGTACCTCCACAACTGAACAAGCCTTTTAAGTTGTACGTGGCGGTCGATACCCAAACCATTGGATCAGCCCTCATACAAGAATTTGAAGGAAAGGAAAGAGTAGTTGCATACCTTAGCCGAAAATTGCTTGATCCCGAAGCAAGATATTCAGCTGCAGAGAAGCTTTGCTTGTGTGTTTATTACTCGTGTACAAAGTTTCGGCATTATTTGTTGAATGCCGAATGCATTGTATATTCAAAATTTGATGTAATTAAACACATGTTTCTATGCCAATTTTGAATGGAAGGATTGGCAAGTGTATTTTAGCCTTGTCTGAGTTTGAATTAAGGTTTGAGTCGGCAAAAGCTGTTAAAGGACAGATTATTGCTGATTTCATTACTGAACATCGTGATCCATCGATTAATTTACTTGAGATTACACCTTGGGCTTTATTTTTTGATGGATCTTCATGTGGCAAAGGTGGTGGAGTAGGAATTTTATTAATTTCACCCAGGGGAGAAATGTTTGAGTTTGCTACTCCTATTCAACCTACTGTCACAAATAACCAAGCTGAGTATGAAGCATTGCTCAGAGGGCTTCAGTACTTGAAAGAAGCAAAGGCTATTTCAGTTGAGATTTTTGGAGATTCACAGATAGTTATAAAACAATTGAATGGCCAATATGAATGCAGAAATGATATCCTGAGGAATTACTACGAGGAATGTAAAGAAATCCCGAGAAGCTTTCAGTTAGTAATTCTACAACATGTTCCTAGAGAAAATAATGGAGAGGCAAATAGGTTAGCTCAAAGTTCTTCGGGTTATAGAGAGAGTCAAGAAATGTTTGCCATTGATGTATATTCTTTTGGGAGTGATCTGGCAGAAGATGATTGGAGAAAAGAAATTGCTGATTATTTGGAGAATCCATCCCGAAAGGTCTCTAGGAAGCTCAGGTATAAATCTATAAAGTTTGTTCTTCTTGATGGACGTTTGTATTACAAATCCATGGATGGGGTGTTGCTTCAATGCCTGGGTCAAGAAGAAGCGAAGAGGATGATGAGTGAAGTGCATGATGGGCTGTGTGGAGCACATCAGTCGGCTTACCGAATGAAGTGGGTCATTAGGAAAACTGGATGTTATTGGCCCACAATGCTGGAAGATTGCTTTGAATATTACAAGGGATACCAAGATTGTCAGAAGTTTGGAAATATTCAGAGAGTTCCAGCATCAGCTCTAAATCCTATTATCAAGCCATGGCCATTCAAAGGATGGGGAATAGACTTGATTGGCTAAATAAATCCTCCATCTAGCAAGGGGCATAAGTTTGTGATTTTAGCAACATATTATTTTACTAAATGGGTTGAGGCAATTCCATTGAAGAAAGTGACATCAGAAAATATGGTTGAGTTTGTCAAAGTGCATATCATTTACCGATTTGGAATTCCTCAAACAATTACAACCGATCAAGGAACTCAGTTTACATCTTCAGAGTTCAGAGATTTTGCTGAAAGTATGGGGATCAAATTATTAAATTCTTCTCCCTATTATGCTCAAGCTAATGGTCAGGCAGAGGCTTCTAACAAGATCATGATTAAGATTATACAGAAGAAGATTGATCAGAAGCCAAAAAGGTGGCATTCGGTACTCAATGAAGCTTTGTGGGCTTACCGAATGGCTCCTCATGGGGCTACACAGACATCTCCTTATGAGTTAGTTTACGGACATCATGCTGTCTTGCCATGGGAAATGCAATCACAGTAAAGGAGAGTAGTATTGCAAAAGGATTTAAGCTCCAAGGATTACAATGACTTAATGATGGACGAATTAGAAGACTTGCATATGATTCGTCTTAGGGCCTTGGAGAATATTGAGAAAAACAAAATGCAAGTTGCTAAGTACTACAACAAGAAGGTAAAGGTCAAGCAATTTGCAGAAGGAGATTTGGTTTGGAAAGCATTATTGCTGATTGGAACTAAGTACAGTACATTCGGCAAGTGGTCCCCGAATTGGGAAGGTCCTTTTTGGGTGGTTAGGTGTACATCTGGAAATACGTACATCTTAAAAACTTTGCTAGGAGAGGAATTCACTACTGCTATAAATAGGAGATATTTGAAGAAATATTATCCTAGTATTGAAGTTGATCATTGATTGCTGTTACAAGCATCAGAGACATGGAAATAGCCGGCATTCGGAATGAAGCCGCCTTCAGAACAAAATCCTGACAAAGGGGAAATGGCCAATACTAAAGTATATTGCCCTTAGCACCAAAATATTTTGCATTACAAATGTTCTTGCAGGTTCTTCTATTAACAACACAGCTGCCTGAGATTACAAAAGAAGGCCTGCAGGAAGCAGAATGCCTGGAGGAAGAAGCGAAAGTAGCTCCATTTCTTTGGTTCAGCGCTTTTCCTCTTGAGCTCGTCCCTCTTCAGCTGTTGCAAGACCACTGTGACGGCGACACGGAAACCTTGGGGGCTGGCATGTTCTGCAGCTTCCATCAAACTGTTCTAGGCAGCCTTCAGGTTGTTGTACCTGTCAGACACATCTGAAGAAGAAGAACAAATTATTATCGAGCACAGGATATGAACTTGGACATGAGATTCAAATGGGGATGAAGATCTCACTGCCTATCACCGCCTCCAAGTTCATGCAGCGTTCGCGTTCGGCACTGCAACGGGCGGTGATGTCCCGCAAATCATGTTCTAGATGCCGAATGCGACGGCGCAGCTGATGGTTGGTCTTATGCTCGTGCGTGGCGTTTTCTTCTTCAGTTGAGGAATCAGAGAGGATGTACTCGGGGATTTCTTCAGTACCAAAGATGTCCTCCGGCAGCAGTCAAAGAAAGATGAATCACGAGATTGCAATCAAAATCAAGAGAAAGGAATGAGAAGAGAAGATTATCTCGGATAGTTCGCTTCTTTGATGGGAAGCTGTTCTCCTCGAGTGGTTTTTTCCCCTTGTCCGCCATGGACTTGGGGGTTTTTTCTGGAAGAGGAGGATGAGAGGGAGTGAAATGATGGAACTGTGTGCGAAAGGATTTGCAGAGCACCAGAGAGGCTATTTTATTAGCAGTGGAAGTGCATCGGGAATGATGAATGGCTGGCGTGTATTCATGCGAATACCAAACGACGGGGGTTTTTTCCTTGGACGCGAAGGGTTTTTTCGTCGAAACAGTGTTCATGGATCCCGAATGAGGATTTTCTGCAGATTCTACGCCAAGGAGCAAGAGTTTGTGCATATTCGGCTAGAGGAAAGGTTCCCGAATGCGTTCAAAACAGTGAAGATTCGTATGCACAAATTAAAGAAGTCATCACAAGACGAATACAAAAGATAAAATTTCATTTTTATTGCCGAAATTCCATAACCCCTAGTACAAACTAATCAAACAGCATGTTCAGAACAGACTGGGGGTGGATGGAATCGGCAATGGCGACGCTGTGGCCATCGAGGCGCTCTATAGTGGCCTCGATGTCATCGACGTCCTCTGGCGTGCCATCATAGAAGCCGCGCGGCCGCATAGAGTAGTCGACGCCGGTGTGCGTCGACATGGCGGCCAGGCCCAAGGTAGTGCCCAGGCGGACGCCATGAAGGGCCACCTCATCGACGCGGCCTTCCACCGCGCCAAGGCGAGCTTCCGGTGTGTCTCCGGGAGCGTTCACCTTGTTCGCCAGCTTCTCAGCCAGCGCCTTCAGCCGATTGAGCTCGGCATCGCGATCTGCGGAGGTCACAGAGCAATGGAAGTTAGTTCAAGATTAAACTAAAACTGGGCGAATTGCAGGACTCACCGTCGATGGCCTCGAGCAGCTATTTGCATTGATGCTCCCACTCGAGCTTGGCAATCCCGGCCTGTTTGGAGATGATCTCCAACTCGTGCCAGGTTGCGTCACGTTCCTTCTTGAATCTGCGGGCGTCGGGATCGGTATAGAGCGAGCTGGAGGAGTGGGAACGGCTAGACGACCCCGAGGAATCGCTTGCCATGGCCGGAGTTGTAGCTGGAGCAGGGGCAGGGTTCCATTGATGAGCCTGAAAACGCAAAAAGAATCGTCAGGGATGAGACAAGATCTAAGAGAAGGTTGTGAAGAAATCAACGATCACCACCTCCGACGAGCGCCGACACGGCTCCCTTCGGCCTCGTCGTTGGCCGGACGCTTGTTGCCGCTATTTGCCATGAAGCTCTTGGGAGTACTAGTGCTTGGAAAGGAAGAGCTCGAGTTGGCAGAAGCTTGGGAGGCAGAGGATTTGGTGAAAGGCTGGAGACACCCGAGGTCTTTATTTATGGAACTGACGAAGGGATCGTGGCCAGAGATCATGGCACATATCCCAAGAAATTTGGGAAGTGGAGAGACTCTCTTGACCGAACCGTCGCTGAGTCATTTAGGATTCATGCTGAGTCATATTCGGTTTGACTGGTTGAGATTCGGATGTGTTGCGGTCGGATTGTTTTTCGGGTTTGACACTGTGATGATCAGAGTTGCCAAATGAATCATCCAAAAACTGCTCGTCAAAATAAGGCAAGACAAATATGGAAAAATAAAGACTAATGGGGAGAAAAACTATAGAGCTGATGAGGCATTCGGCTACAAATTGTTTTTTACAATTATACACCCAAATATTTTGAGATTACATTGGAGGCATCTGATATCATCTTGTTGACATTCTCCAGCAATCTTTGATCAGCTTCTTGGATTTTAGACAGAGCCGAGAGCTTTGTATTGAGTTGCTTTTCTGCATTCATGGCTAGTGAAGCTTCCTTTTGTATTTTCTCCATTGATTCAGGAAGTTCAGCCATCCTCTTTTCATCAGCCTCGATCTCAGTTGTCAGGGTTCTCATCTCGGCCTCTAATGCAGCTTTTCTGGCTTTCTTCAACTCGAGTGCAGGCTGCAATTTGGTTAGCAATTCCTTGTGGTTCTGCATTTGGGTATGCAAATCTTTCACAGATTGCTTGGTTGCAGCTTTCCTTTGTTCCAGAGCTGGTTGGGAGGATAGGTTCTTCAAAGTCTGTTTTACTGCTACGAAGTGATTATCCAGTTTGGAAACAGGTTCTAGGGAAGCCTTGATATCAGCAAGAAGATCTTGATCGATAAGTTCAAGTGCTTCTCTTAGAATATCATCATCCCTGACTTGGTCTTGAACATCCCTTTGTAGCAGGGAGAAGATTCCCTTCAGCTTTGCTCGATTTTCCTCTGATAAAGCCTGGCTAGAAGATGCTTCATCTCCTTTTTCGGCAACCAAGTCATCCACAGCAAAGGAATAACTTGGTGATGACACAGTTTCCTTCTGAAAAGAGGTTCTTGCCGAATTAGTGGTGATCTATTGAATGAAAATAGAAGGATGGGTGTTCATGCTTACATCATTTCTGGCTTCCCGAGTGGGGGAAGGAAGTTTTTCAGGCTCGAGGAAGGGCTCTTGGATGTCTGGTTGAGGAGAAGCTGGATGAGTCCTTGGTGAGGCTGAGGCTTCTGGTTGAGGAGAAGATGGTTGGATCCTTGGTGAGGCTGGATTTGAATCATGCTGAGGAGAAGAATTCCCCACAGTTTGGCTCACCAAAGTTTCCTCTGCAAATAATAAGTAGTGGATAAGTGCTAATGGAGAAGAAGAATAAGATGGTGAAAATTTTACCAGTAGATGAAGCATTGGCAGAATTTGTAATGACTAGTGGTTGTTGAGTTTTGGTCTGAAATCAAGCGAAGATAAAGATGATCAGAATAATAAATGACATTGTGTTCAGGAGGGGAAGATTTTCTAACCTGAATAAGTAGTTTTTTGCTTATTCTTTTCATCTTGACAGTTGGAGAAGCAATCAGAGATGGAGCTTTCCTTTTGTCAGAGGCTGGCCTGATGAGAGTTGGATCTAACGTGGTATATCTAGACATCAGTTGAGCCAGAGTAGGAGATCGACATCCCAGAGCAGAGATTGGGCCTTCGATATTATAGGAGATTGTCCTAGCAAGTGGGGCATGTACTATATCCTGCAGAAAATGACAGAATCATAATCAGTAAAGAGGAATATGATTGAAAACAGATGTAAGAAAGGGAGATGAACATATTACCTCTGAAGTTGGTTGAAAGTCAGGCATTAGTTCAAGACAGAGAGGATGTACTAGCACATTAAAGATATGATCATGGAATTCTTGCCACCAAGGAATAAAAGAAGGATGAGAAAGTGTTATTGACACAAAAGGCCTGGGTGCATAGAAGGTTGTACTGCACTTATACTCAAAAATCCTTCTTGCTTGCATGGATTCCTTGATATTCTCTCTGGGCTTGAGGAATTCATGGAGGAACAGCCTTGGGGGCACTTGGCCGCATCCTAATTGCCTGGCCATCATGTTTGGCTTGTAGTACTCAAAAGTACTCTGAACCAGCCTTCCTTCACAAAATTCTGCTGGCAGGATACATGGATGAATGAAGGCATTGGAGATTGCTATAGAATGTACATTATTGCATCCAGTTTCAAAACTAAACTCACAAGGAAGAGTCAAGTTTTCATTGTCCAGATATGGAAACCAAAGAGGGTCGGCAAAACCTCTGAAGAAGAGCTCAAAAAGTTGGCCAATGCCTTTGTTGACGGACACGGTGGAAGCAGCTTCTCCATAGGTTTGGCAGCCTTTGGTACTCTGGGTTTCTCCTTCCTTTTAGTTGGTTGAAGGGAAGTGCCGATTGTTGAGGTCAATGGCAACAATCTGGTGCATATATAATTGCAGCCACATATGAACAAACCACCAAAGGCCATTAACACAGGGAATCTTTTGGCTGGTGTGCATCAGATAGGTGGTCTGATGAAGCATATGGTAGACACTTCCTAGAAGGTACTTCCCGAGGGGAATAGAGGTACCAGCAGCCAGGTCCTCGGCCATCACAATGTGGTTCAGGGTTGGCTCATTGGCTTTGCCACAAAAGATGAATCTGCATAACCACATGTTCAAGAAAGCTCTTGTGACAACCCGCCCGGGAAAATACCGTACTATCGCCTAAGACCGATCCACTTTGGTCGTTAAGCAATAGTAAAGTATCATCCTGTCGTTGGTTGCCGGGTTAACGCCCGGTAAATCGCTTGTACATTGAACAGAGGATCGATACATGCATTAAAACTCACGCGAAGGCGAGTCCAGAGTACAACATGGATTAAACATTTGATTACAAACCATTGTTCATGGCATAAGATAAAGATTCAGAGTTCGAAAATACAGCGGAAATAATTTAATCTAGCGGAACGGTGAACATCACAGGAGGCCATCCGTGATGTCATCACTTGTCGTCACCCTTCTGATCAAGCACACCTGCAACAACATTTTTAAAGCAAGGCTGAGTATACTAATACTCAGCAAGACTTAACCGTCGGGTGATAACTACATCACCAACCTCTAGACATGAAAGGCTTTTGGCCGGTGGAGTTCTTTTGCTGGAAAGCCACTAAGAGTGGATACTTACTTTCAATCTTTTAGCACAAGTTCTATTTGATTACCATTTCTAAATGTGCCAACTAATTCAATCAAGAATTGGACAAGCAATTAGTTCATCCAACCATATTTCTCGAGTTCCATCATTATGGGATATCATGGCCAGTAGAATAAGCAGTCTCGGATAACGGTGAGAGGCCGACAATCGATTGATTTAAACCTTGCAAGGTAGACCCAAACACACGGTTGGCTGCCCCCGCGAGGACAACTCCCCGCGCCGTCCCCGCAAATCTTCGAGTTGGGATCGAATCTTACGGTCCCCGGTGCGAGCTATCCGGCATACCCCGCGAGATACCCGAGTCACCATACACCATCCTTTCCGGTAGCTAGCCGGTAAGGAGAATTGCTCAAGAGTAGTAATAGTAAGATCCCGTGCCGCCTCATTAAGGTACTAGGCTTACCGGTCCCATTCCCGGCATATGCTTGGTACGTTCAAAAGCTTAGCCCACATGCCCACTGGACCGGAGCCCAATCCCATGCTCTTACCACGTGAGCGATCCATTTAAGGATATCTTATGATTCCTATCTAGGAACCTATTCTCGCGAGTGACGGACATCACTCGACTTCTATCGGTCCTATAGCATGGCAGCTATCGCCCTAGCATACTAGTGATAGAGCATAGGTACCTAGGGATCATGCATCTAGGGTTTCAAATCAATTCCTGAAACGTAAATGCACAATCATAGCAACATAATTGCATAATTTTTAACAGGCGGGGTTAATGATCCGGGGCTTGCCTTCGCTGGCAAGGTTGGCCTTGGGCCCTTCTGGACTTGGGGCCAGGTCTTGAGCTACGTTTACGCACGTCAGCTCTTGGTCGGCACCTTCGTCTCCTCCTTCCGGCACGAGCGTACGTCTATCGGCGGAAAGATCTACACGAAGATGCAAATGCAAGATTTATTCAACGGTTTATACTATCATTACTTACGAATCATTTTGACAATCAAGGGGTGTATTTTTTGGGCACATTCACCTAGATAAGAACGCATTCAGCATACTCTTCCATAAAGGAACAATATGCAACTCTTTATTAATTATTCTTTTTGATGGTGACTGTGTACATATATATGTTAAATAATTTAATTCAATTTCATCAACAGTAGTGGGGAGGTACATTTAACCTTTTTAACACGATTAGCAACCACACTCAAGTTACATGGGTGGTTGGGTGATTTCTCTTTATTGCACAATTTAATAAAGGTTTCTTTATACTTGTCATTTCATGTAAAAGTTTTTAATCATCAACCTTTCACAAGTAAAGATATAAATAATACTTTCATCCTTGACTTAATTTCTTATCAGCCTCTAGCATTAATTATCTTTCAATTGAAGTAGATAATATTTTCAAAAAGGAAAAGAATTAAATAAGGGCTTTTCTTTATTTATCTTCCCTTTAATAGAAAAAGGGCTTTTAAGCCTTTTATTAATCAATTAATTTACCAAAAATTAAAGGAGTGTTTCTTAAGCCTACTAGCATCTATACTGGTCCATTGGACCCACATGTAAGTGTTGGAGGCTAGGAAATTAATTATTATGGGAAATAACAAAGGTTATCTAGTGATTCAATTTAAATGCATATAAAAATAATTAAGCATCCAAATGACCTAGAATTTCTTGTGGATGTTCTCTGGTCCTAAACAAGCTTAGAAAACTAACATGTTCACATGGAATCTCTACTGAACTTGTTTTATTAATTTACCAAGGAAAACATGCATAAATCAGGAATAATTATTTATGTTAATCCAAAATTCATGATTAATTCACAAGATGTGTATTTTGGTATTATCAGACAGTGTGCACAATATGGGGTCAAAAACATAAATATTGTTAACATGAAAAATCATTTATGCAGATCTTCCAGAGAGAGAAAAACATTTTTATAAAAAGATTTACATGATAACTTTGTGCAATTTTTGGCATAGGAGCTAGTCATGACCTAACACACAATATATCCAAAAATTAGCTATAGAGGAGTTATGGTTTTTGAGTTATTGTAGATCTAGGGTTTTCACACTTGTATTTTTCATGCAAAATTTAAAAGGAATCAGCTCAGGCTAGAATAACAAAAGTTGTAGTATAAATCACCATGGATCCAACAAAATTTATTTCACATTTTTCTGAATTTTCTGTGATTTTCTACGCAATTTACAAGGTTCAGCAAACTGCTTTAACTATTTGAGTTACCTTTTCGCAAATCAGACCCTGGAAAGAACCAAAAGCTTGCAATGTGGCCCTCAGCTGGCCGGCCGGCGCGGCTGGCCGAAATCCGGCGAGGCCGGCGGTCGTGGCCGAGCCGGGAGCGGGCCGGGGAGGGTGTAGGAGGGTCTAGGGTTCGATTTGTGGCACCGGTTTGGTAGGTGGTGGCCGGCGGTGGGGTGCCGGCGGCGGTGGCCGGCGGCCGGCGCGGTGCGCCCGTGTCCGGTGAGGTGAGGGCGCGGGCGATGGCTTAAGTTGGCCGGTGAGCTACTGGGGAGCTAGAGGAGGCGTTGGGGAAGGCCGAGCGGCTAGCAGGTCGAGTGGAAGCGGAGCGCGTCCAGGCGGCGGGCATGGCGGCTCGGCAGGGCATGGCGCTCGCGCCGGGGGGGGCGGCTGCGCCCTTTATAGCCGGGCCAGGGGGGGTTGCGCGGCTCGGCGCCTGCGCCTTGAAGTCACCCCGACGTCAATGCCACAGTACGGCGTCCAGGTCTTGGTAGGAGCGCCCGGCGAGGATGCCATCGACGGACCGCGGGATCGAGTCCTGCTCGGCGCGTACGGGTCGGTCCGAAGGGGGGGGGGGGGGGAAGGTGCGCACGGACTTCAAGACGCCTCGGAGCACGTGCCTGGGGAAGGAGCAGCCTCGGGGTGCGCCCTGGGGGCTCGAACGCCGAGGGCGGCGCCGGCGCGCGCGCGCGCGGCGCGCGCGCGCGCGCGCGCGCGCGCGGCGCGGCGCGCGCGCCCCGGCGCTCGCGGAGCGCGGGCGCGGCGCGTCCGGCCTCCATCTGCCTGGACTGCCTCTGTTCGAAATAGCTTTTCTCCAAAACTTTGAACTGAAGTGCAACATGTGGTCAACAGGAAAGTCGTAGATCTAACTACCCTCTACAACTTTCACAAAGGCTCTAGGGTGTTTTTCTCTACGGATTTTGCAGGAACGTCGTGCCAACTTTGAATGTCGACACGTTCTGGAAAACAGGGAATTCTGTCTTGCAAGGGGGTTTTCACAATTTTCCACCCAAAATTTGAAATGCCAATCTACATGAAAGTTGTGTCCCTCAACATGATCTACAACTTTCATAAAGGTAGATTTTGAAGTGTTTAGGTGAATTTTGGGGAACGCGGCAAAAGTTCCGGACGACATCCGCTGACGTCAACGGTCAGGCGGGGTTTGACCGTGCCTTTGACCAAGGGTTGACTACGGGTGTTTGTAGGCTTGGTCAAGGGATTCATTAGGGTTCATTGACGAGGTTTTCGGGTGATGACCCAGGTTGACCTAGGTTTGACTGGGGTTTGACCGGTTTGACTCGGCTGATCCGGTCATTAGCGTTAATGACGGTAATTAAAAACCTGGGGCGTCACAGTCTACCCCCCTTAAGAAGAATCTCGTCCCAAGATTCGAAATTACAAGGGGAGGTGAACAATGATTCTGGGATAGAGGTGTTACCTACGAAATTCAGTTGGCTCTGCTCCACTTGCGGGCTTGGCTTGTCGTTGATAGCAGATCCGGGGTTCTGCTTCTGCTGCTGGGGCTTCTGCTGTCTGGGGTTCGGGCACTTATTGGCGAAATGCCCGGGCTGTCTACAGTTGTAGCACAACCGGGGAGGAAGATCTTTGGGCGTGGAGATCGGTTGCTGGGCTTCTTGGATAGGGCAGAGCTTTCTTTTCTCCTTCTTCTTTGCCCTCCTCGTGGTTCGCGAGAGTGTTTCATTAGCAGGGAGTTGAGTGGCACTACTAGGGTTACAGCTTTGTTTTCCCTTACGCGGACAAGTCTCCGTACAGGTAATTTCCCACTCACTTACATCTATCTCAGATAATACTCGCTTGTTGCCTCGGATTGCCTCCTTTTCTGTTCTAAGATCCATTGGTAGTCGGGAAGGTGGTAATATTGAGTCGGAGGTTTGGAGTTGATCTTGACTAACATACTCCTCCAACAAATTGAACAAACGGGCTTGTTCGGCCATAGAGGCAGATAAGGACTGAGAGAGACTGTCTGCCAAACTATTCTGATATGGTTTCCCATAATGTCCTTGGATGATGTCGTGCACCAACTGATTTAGCACAGAATTCTGCCCTTCTAATAGTTGAGTTATGCCGACAATGGTGTTGATGTCCCTCTGGGTGGGTACTTCTGGTGAACAGGGCTTGGAAGGTTGAAGCTTCGATTGCATCGGTGGCATTTGTTGCAGTTGTTGAGCCATTTGCTGTTGAGTCTGCAGGAGCTGGCACAACACTTCGGTATGCGCTGCTAGGAAAGCTTCGGTCAACATCGTGGGCGGCGGTTGCGTACGATCGCCACTACCCGATGCTTCAAAATCATTGGGGTTATTCCATGCCGGTCGGAACATCTGAAATTTGAGTCCCTAATTAGCGCATGATTGGAATCTCACCCAAGCTTGTAATTCGGACATATTGTACGAGACTCGTTCACGGTAAGCAATGCAAACCGGAAATTCAAAAGTCACCAACTCAACTCGGCAAAGCCGGGTCCACTCATCTCGTGATTCGAGAAAAGCAGATGGAACAAAAGGTACGAGGTGTGTCCTCTTACTACCTCATCGCCGTTCATGAGGAAGCGGACGATGGATGTGCACATGCACAGCTAATAGTAGACACAATCCTCCTACTATACAGAGGTACATCCCTAACAATGTCCAGCGAGAAGACTCGAGTTCTTCTGAAGACGGAGTCATGGGTGGCAGCTTGGATTGATTTCTGCCTTCGGTCTACGCCGAGCTTCTTCTTGACGTCGGAAATGAAGTCGGAGAACAGTTTGCTCGGAAAGATCGAAGTAGCTGGGAGAGGTACTCTAGTGGCAAGTAGCCAGGCTAGCTAGAAGAAGAACAAGAATAGTGATACTGCCGAGCTTTGATGGAAATGGAGCTTTCGTATCGGCGGTTCCGGGTAAAAGGTTCCATTTTATAGCCGATGCGGGGGTGTAACGGTCAGTTGACCCAGTTGGTTATCTGGTGTATTCAACACGAAGCTCAACAAGGTCAGCTCACGTGATCACGACGTCGTGAATACGGTTGCGGAAATCGATGGTAAAGCGACGTCATGGCGTCATATGGTCGTGGTGTTGACGCAAAAAGTGCACTCAACGCCAAACACACAGCAAGCCGGAAAGCTGGCTTCACACGCGCAGAGAACGAATGACGTGCCAGTCAATTTTTTCCTGAAAATTAACAAAAGACGGGGCAGTTAGATATCAAAGCTTGGAACTTGCTGGGTCGTACCAGACAGTTCCATATTTACGGCTAAAAAGCCAAGCAAGATGACACATAGCTATGTAAAGCTATCTCGTCAAAGAACCACGACCATTCGGGTAACCGCAAAGGGAAAAGAACATTGCCGAATGGATGACGTAAGCATGACAACGATCGGTCTTTGGATAAACATAGATGCATGTGCAAAGTCGTGACCGATCTTCATGAAAATTAATATTAAACAAATGAAGCAAAGCACGGACATGACCATGTATTAAAAAAGCATGCATAGATCCAAAGCACTAGTCTACCGCATGTCTAGTTACTTTAAGATCCGTCGGGTACGATGTCAAACAAATCTATCCACCGCATGATACAACTTGCAAGAAAAACCGCACCACTTTCCACAAATAGATCTATCCACCGCATGATACAATCTAAATATGGAAAGCCAAAAGCATACATCATTTAAAACATAAATAATGCACGTGATCTACTCGTGACAATATAACCGAATACGGCTGAACAGCCGATCCAGGGTCCGTGAAGAAGGAACAAATATTACCGTGTGAATAAGTCTATCAGGCTGATTTGGAAATTTAATCCACCGGATGACTAGCTCCAAAGCAACCCAAAAACCTGCAACTACCGCATGATACCCGGTTCTTTCAAGATTTATACAAACGCAGTAAACTTGAACCCGCAACACGTAACAACCTAGATCGATTCGGTTTCGGCTATCGGAAAGCATAAGATCCACGTGTTAGAACATGAAACCTACTCGAACAAGGATCATAAAAGAGATATAGCCGATCCGAACCCATCTAGATTGGGCAGAGATGTGTTACATGAATTAAAACGTAAAGTAAAACTCAAGTTAACACGGGATAACTTAATGAATCTATTGGATCTTGCCAAAACCCAATAGAGCCGATAACTAGCTTCGAGCCAGATCTTAGCCTACCGCATGGCTCATGATCTAACAAGAAACCCTCTTGGACCAAGCTTGAATCTACCGCATGATACGAAGCATGGTAACAAGACTACTTGCATCAGATCTAAATCCACCGCATGATACTAGACATGATACAAGGTTGCCGGTACTCACGGAGGTCGACGGATCGAATGGCCCTCTCGAAGAACTCGACGACACGACAAGGACTCTAGGATTTGGCGTAGGGCCGGTGTGTATTGAGGAATGATTGTGTGTGTTACATACATTCAGGGGTCGTATTTATACCCTGTTGAGTACAGATGCGAATGGATTCATTGCCTAACTAAGCTTGATCGCCTATCCATCCATTCGTCTCCCCTGATCGAGCCACGTCACCGTCCAATCCCGCAAAATCAGCTTTACTGTTCCTTTGCCGAACCAGAGCAGATAGCCGACCGCAGGTCTCTTTGCCGAAAATCTCTGAAAATATCCTTCCTTCCACCAGACGGACTCTTTCTCGAACCGGACCCACAGGTCAGACTCCTTACCAAATTTTGGTGTTAACACATGCCCCTTCAATTGTGGGATAAAAGTAATTTTGTTCCACAATTGACTCCGACCACGAATCCTTGAATCAAATCTCGTCAACACCCGTTCTTCGCAATCCGCCGGAATCTTCACCCAGATCCAACCCTAGATCTCCTTGTTTCGAGCTCGAACCTCCAATGGCAGCTCAGAACCAAGATGCTCAGGTAAATTCATCCCCCGCAAACCTTGTTCGGCACTAGGTTTTCAATTTTACCTGAGATTTCCTTTTCCGCTTTCTTCCAGGAGCCTTCTACTGAACTTTTGATTCGTACCGAGGCCAATTCGAGGTCTTATTACCTTGGTCCTGTGGGGAATCCTGACCCTCGAGATCTTATTGCCGCTGAATCTCAGAGAATCCCCTTCAAAGCAGCTTTGTCTCCACCTTCTCAGTGGCAAGATGCGTTCAAGAACTGGCCTTTACCTCCAATTGCAGGCTGGAAGACTTGGTATCGGAGGATTCTTGCAGATAAGAGTGGATTGACCAACCTGGATGTCCTCCGTATTGCCCAGTGCTTAGAGCTATCTGTGGCTGAGACCCCCAAGAACGAAGACCTTCTGATAGCAGCCTGCCACTTTTGGTCAAACGGCGTCAACGCTTTCCTTTTTGGTCATGGTCCAATGTCTCCCACCTTGGCCGATGTATATATGATCACCGGCCTTGACATTATAGGATCTGTTCAGCCTTGGAATTTCAAAAACTCCTCACGGCAAACAGGGGTGAAGCCAGGGAACGGATACAAGCAATACATCGTGAAACACATGAAGGATAATCCCCTGGGTGAAATTGAATACAGAGCCTTTCTGAATATGTGGCTGTGTAGATTTGTTTTCTGTGGGAAAGCCAATGAGCCCACCTTGAACCATATCGTGATGGCATCTCATTTGGCCAGTGGCAACCGCCTCCCTCTTGGAAAATTCTTCCTCGGCAGTGTATACCACATGCTTCACCAGACTGTTACTCAGATGTATACTGGCCAAAGAATATCATGTGTCAACGGTCCTTGGTGGTTCATCCAAATGTGGTTGCAGCTCCACATGCATCAGATTGTCGGCGTCGATTTGAACTCTAGGTTCTTCCCTTTGTCCAATCATCCCGAAGGAGAGCCTCAAGCCACCAGAGGATGCCAAAACTACGGAGAAGCGGCTTCAACTGTTCTCATCCAACAGGACATCAGCCAACTCTTCGAGCTGTTCTTCAAAGGTTTCCCCAATCCTCTTTGGCTTCCTTACCTAGGCAACGACACCTTGACCTTTCCTGTTGAATTTTCCTTTGAGCCCGGCCATCAGGATAGGAGTTTCTTGGAGATCTTTAATATCATAATCCGCCCCTGCATGCTGCCGGCCGAATTCAATGGAGGGAGGCTGAATGTTAGCACTTATGAGTACTATCAGCCTAATGTAATGGCCAGGCAACTGGGATGCGGCCGCATGCCCCCAAGATTGTTCTTGCATGAATTCCTCAAACCCGCAGAGGAAATCAAAGAGCCGATGCAGGAAGCAAACAGGTCTTCAACTATGTGTGCAGTCCCACTGTCTACACATGTCCTTTCATGCCCACAACTATAGCTCACCCCACCTTTAACTCCTGGTGGCAAGAATTCCACGATCACATCTTCAGTGAGCCTGTTCATGTATTCTGTGCAGAGTTGGTGCCTGACTTCCTGCCTACTTCAGAGGTAATACAATGAGCCTTTGGATCAGACATTCCCTCTTTATCCATGGTTCTGACCTCCATCTTCCTGTCCACAGAACACAGTGCCTGCTCCTCGAGCCAGGGCAATTGCTTACAATGCTGAAGGCCCAATATCAGCACTGGGGTTCAAATCCACAACCCTGCATCAACTAATGGCCAGGTATGCTACCACAGACCCCAACCTTTCTAGTCTTACTGCAGACAGGAGGCAAGGTCTGCATCTGATTGCCCCTCCAAGTGCTAAAAGGAGAAGAACTGTCAAGAAAGTGCTTATTGAGGTAAAACCCTTTACCTTCTTGATTACCAGGTCACTCTGTTCTTGATGGATCATATCATTGTGCATTTTCAGACCAGAGCCCAGCAGCCTTCAGAACCAGTACCTGCCGATGCCCCATCCACTGGTATGACCTTCACTGTTCTTTCTCAAGGACGAGCACTGGCACTTATCCTTTCAATTGGACATTTGCAGAAGAAGCCGTGGAAGAACAGCTTGTAGATGTTCCAGTGGTTCAACAAGCGAGTCCACCCAGGGTTGAATTACCCATCCCAGTGGAGATCTCATCTTCATCACCTTCTGCAGAAGCAGTAAATTCTCCAGAGATGAACCTCCCAACTCAACTGGAGCCAATAAGTTCTCCCAGGGCGCCATCGCCTATTGGTCAAGTAGAGATAACCAACCCAACAGAGGCGGCAGACCCGACTCCTCTCCGACCCGTAAAACCCACGAGCTGCCAGTGGCCGCATCGGCACCTCCTAGCTCGGAAGTTTCGGCTCTGCTTGGAGCGTCTTCTTCACCTGTGATTGCCCCTCTTCAAGAAACCAGCCATGAGGTAACCATCCGCCCTCAACTTTAGTACCTTGATGTTTGGCATCCCTAATCCGGCAATGTTGTTCATCAGGATCGGGCTCCATCATCACCAAGCCTGCCATCAGAGAGCAATCCAGCTGCTGAGGTGATGGAAGGAGTATCCCACCCTGCCCGGATGAAGTGTTGTCCAAGCTCAAAGAAATTGTTTGCTCGGCTAGAAAAAGATGCTCAGGATCAGTTCAATGATCTCCATCACTTCGAAGAGATGTATGAATCCATTAGTCAAGAACTCCCTGAAGACATCAGAGCTTCTCTATCATCCGTCTATGACTTGGAGCCCCTTTATGTACCCTTAAGGCGCGCTTGGAGGAAATTGCGCTCCCGTCCGGCCATCGAAAAGAGGAAAACCGATGCTGAACATGCCATGAATGGGGCACAATCCCAAGCAGAGAACCATAAAGATGCATTGGCTAACCTGCAAGCTTCTTACGATCTGAAAGCTGCTAGGAAGGCTGCTCTAGAAGCCGAACTGAGAAGCCTGTCAGCGGAGATGGAGATTGACAAAGAGAAAATAGCCGAACTCCCTGGATTAATAGCAAAGACCCAAGCAGAAGTAAAATCGGCTATCACCAAAATTGAGCAATGCGATGCGGAACTCACTGACTTATCCGGTGCCCAAAAGGACTGCCAAGAGATGCTAGACAATTCTCATTTGGTAATATCCAATGTTCGTCATGTACTTGCCAAACTTCTGAACGCTTGAATGCCTTTATTGATGTATACCTGAACTAGTCGTTCTTGTAATATCTCCTTGTGATTCGCTTCCTTTCTTCTGCGCATTTTTCGATGTAATGCCGAACGGCCCATTCGGTAGTGAAATGCCAACTCCCGAACGACATTTTGATTTCCTTTAGCCGAACCAATCGATCTGCACGCGGCTCAGCTTAGAACTCCAAACGACCCGCTGGCGGGCTGGCTAAGGAAACCTTTCCACCATCTGATTTTCTTGGGATATGCGCCACGATCTACAGCCACGACTCGAAGCCACGATTCATCCTGCCAGGCCTATAAATGTTAACATAGGTGCCCCTAGCTCTCCACCAGGCCTTCTGGCTCTCGAATCTTTGCCAATCTTTGGCCTTCTTGCAAACAGCGCACATCCCCAAACCACAATGGTGCGCCGCCTCAACCGTCGCCGCGCCTCCGACGAGGCCGAGGGGAGCAGCGCCAATGCGCGCAGGCGGTGATGACCATCAATTTCTCCTCTTTGATTCTTTTCTTGATCTTCTTTTGCCTTGACGATCATCCCCCTTTTTCAGGTTGATTCAGTGGAATCCGCCTCGCGCGCCGGCCAATCAGCCCCTCCCAGATGACTCTTCGAGTCCGATGGCCACTCCCCGCACCGTACGGGGAAGCGCACGCCATTCGCTTCAAGGAGGAGCTAGAGGCATCCCGTCGCGAGCCGGAGGACGTCTCCAAGAAAGCGGGCGTGGCCGAGCTAGAATGGGAGGACCGGCGCAAACACCGCCGGAGGCCATCGACGCGTATGGCTCGAGATTGCTTCTTGATCTAGCCCGGCCTTTGATGCTAATCCTTTCTGTTTGCTCTTTGCGGCCGTGATGCCGAGCTCAACCCGCCCAAAGGCGCCGGTAGAGCAATTGGCCGAGAAGGTGAATGCCCACGGCGATACGCCGGCGGAGCGCCCGGCCGCGGTGGAGCGCCGCATCGACGAGGTGGCCGTCCATGGCGTTCGTTTGGGCACCACCTTGGGCTCCGGCCGCGATGGCGACGCATACGGACGTCGACTATTCCACCAGGCCGCGTGGCTTTCGTGGCGGCGCGCCGGGAGGACATCGACGAGATCGAGCTCATCCCCGGAGCGCCTTGACGGCCACGGCGACGCCATTGCCGAAATTACCCATCCCCAATCCGTGTTGAATAGGCTCTTCGACTAGATTGTACTAGGGATGTGTAAATATCGGCAATTAGATGAAGAACTTTTGAATTCTGCACCCGTTTTGTGATGACTTCCCTTTGCATTTTGCGTCTGCGACTTTTTCTTTGAATGCATCCGGGAACTATCTTTAGCCGAACGCGTGAGAACAAATGCCCTTTGGCGCAAAATCCACAGAGGATCCCAATTCGGCAATCCGCAAACACTGTTCAAGAGAAAACCCTTCGCACTTGGTAAAAACCCTGCCGCTTGGTATTCCAACAGCGTGTACTGGCCAGTCGTCACTCCCAATGCACCCCTCCGGTCAATAAAATAGCCTGCGGGGTGCTCTGCAAATCCACTCGCGCACTCCTCCATCATTTCTCATCTCTTCCCCTGCCTCTAGAGGAAAAAAAACCCCAACGCCATGGACAAGGGTAAACAACCTCAGGAGAGAGGCTCATCAAAGAAGCGTACGATTCGGAAGTGAGTTCTTTCTTGATCTGCTCCTTGTTCTCCCGCTTGATCTTGGGCTTCATGTTTTCCTCTCGTCTTTTTCAGTCTTGATTTGCTTCCCGAAGAAGTCATCGGGACCGAAGATGTGCCTGAGTACATCTCCTCCGATTCCTCTCTCGAAGCGGAGGATGCCACGCCTGAACAGAGGACCAACCATCAGCTGCGCCGCCGCGTCCGGCACCTGGAGCATGGCCTCAGGGACATGTCCGCCCGTTGCCAAGCCGAGCGCGAGCGTCGCATGGCTCTGGAAGCACTAGTGGGGGGTGAATGCTCCTGACTCCTTCACGCTTGCCTCTGGATTTCTTGCCTCTAACCCCCGATTCTTCTCGCTTCGGATGTCTCTCGACAGTACAACGAACCCCGAAGGCGGCCCGGGATAGCTTGGTAGAGGCCGCCAATCATGGTCATCCTCGTGCGTTCCAAGTTGCCGTCACGGTGGTCCCGGAACAAATTCGAAGAGGGGAGCGCACCGAAGAAGTAAAGAAAAGATTGTATCATACTTTCGCTTCTTCCGCCACGCCTTCGCTCCCCACCTCCTTGGGGACTTGACCATCAGGGTTGTTAGATGTGAACCTGCAAGAAGCAGCTTGCAATGTAGTATTGAGCTAAGGGCAATGCATCTAGGCACCGGCCATTTTCCCCGTTCGTGGATTTTGTTCGAAGGCGGCCTCATTCTCGAGCGCCGCTATTTTTGTGTCGTATGTGTGTAATCATCGATCGATTTCAATGCTAGGATAATACTTCTTCGCATATCTTCCATTTATTGCAGCGGAAAATTCTTCTCCTAGCAAGGTTTTCGGATGTATGCATTACCAGGAACGCATCTGACCACACGAAAAGGCCCCTCCCAGTTAGGGGACCATTTGCCGAATTCGCTGTACTTAGTTCCAATCGGCAATAGTGCTTTCCAAACCAGGTCGCCTTCTGCAAATTGCCTTACTTTTACTTTCTTGTTATAGTACTTGGCGACCCGCAGCTTGTTTTTCTCGATGTTCTCCAGGGCCCTAAGACGGATCATATGCAAATCTTCTAACTCATCCATCATTAGGCCACCGTAATCCTTGGAGCTCAACTCGTTTTGCAAAGCACTACTCTCCTTGACTCGACCGTATTTCCCAAGGTAGGATTGCATGGTGCCCGTAAACCAATTCGTAAGGAGAGGTCTTTGTAGCTCCATGGGGGGCCATTCGGTAAGCCCACGCGCTTCACCGAGTACCGAATGCCACCTCCTTGGCTTCGATCGATCTTCTTCTCGTATCACTTGATCATGATCTTGTTAGAAGCCTCTGCTTGACCATTAGCTTGGGCATAATATGGAGAGGAATTAAACAATTTGATTCCCATGCTTTCGGCAAAGTCTCTCCGAATTCCAATGACACGAATTGTGCCCCTTGGTCAGTGGTAATCGTCTGAGGGATCCCAAATCGATAGATGATGTGTTCCTTGACGAATTCGATCATGTTTTCTCGACGTCACCTTCTTCAGTGGGATTGCCTCGACCCATTTGGTGAAGTAATCTGTAGCCAAAAGCACGAACTTATGCCCCTTGCTAGACGGCGGATTAATCTGGCCAATCAAATCTATACCCCAGCCCCTGAATGGCCATGGCTTGATGATGGGATTCAATGCTGACGCAGGGACTCTTTGAATATTCCCAAACCTCTGGCAATCTTGACATCCCTTGTAATACTCAAAACAATCCTCCAATATCGTCGGCCAAAAGCATCCAGCTTGTCTAATAACCCATTTCATCCGATAGGCCGATTGGTGCGCTCCACATATCCCGTCGTGCACCTCGCTCATCATGTTCTTGGCTTCTTCTGGACCCAGGCATCGTAGTAACACCCCATCTAATGATTTATAGAACAAATTATCATCCAGAAGAACGAACTTGATTGCCTTGTACCTGAGTTTCCTAGAGACCTTTCGGGATGGATCTTTCAAGTAATCAATGATTTCTTTCCTCCAATCATCTTCCGCAAGATCCGCCCCCAGTGTATACACTCCTGCAGCAAACGCTTCTTGACTTTCCTTGTAACCAGAGGCGCTCTGAGCTAGCCTGTTTGCTTCCTCGTTATGCTCTCTAGGAATGTGCTGTAGGGTCACCAATGGGAAACCTTTCAAGATTTCCCTGCACTCTTCGTAGTAACTCCTCAGCGCTTCGCTCCTGCACTCGTATTGGCCGTTCAATTGCTTGATTACCAATTCTGAATCTCCATAGATCTCAACTGAGATGGCCCCAGCTTCCCTCAAATATTGAAGCCCTCGAAGTAGTGCCTCGTACTCAGCCTGGTTATTTGTGACGGTGGGTTGTATAGGAATGGCGAATTCAAACATCTCACCTCTGGGCGAAATTAGCAGGATCCCTACTCCCCCACCTTTTCCACACGATGACCCATCAAAAAATAAAGCCCAAGGGGTAATTTCAAGCAGATCAATTGACGGGTCACGATGTTCAGTTATAAAATCGGCAATAACCTGACCTTTGATGGCTTTTGCCGATTCGAACTTCAACTCGAATTCTGATAAAGCTAAAATCCATTTGCCAATCCGACCATTCAAAATCGGCATAGATAACATATGTTTTATCACATCAAACTTCGAGTATACAGTGCATTCGGCATTCAACAAGTAGTGCTGAAACTTTGTACACGAGTAGTATACGCAAAGACACAGTTTCTCTATAGCCGAATACCTGGTTTCAGGATCAAGTAGTTTTCGGCTAAGATAAGCTACTACCCGCTCCTTTCCTTCGAATTCTTGAATAAGGGCCGATCCAATAGTTTGGGTATCGGCCGCCACGTACAACTTGAAAGGCTTGTTTAGCTGGGGAGGAACCAGCACCGGCGGCTCCTTCATGTACTGCTTGATCTCATCAAAAGCCTTTTGTTGTTCGTCGCCCCATGTGAATTTCTGATCTTTCTTTAGCTTCAGCAATGGAGAGAATGGCAACACCTTCTGTGATAAATTTGAGATGAATCTTCTCACGAAGTTGATTTTGCCGAGCAGTGATTGCAATTCCTTGAGATTGGTTGGAGGAACGACTTCATCAATGGCTTTCATGCTCTTTTTGCCAACTTCGATTCCCCCTTCGTGGACCAAAAACCCCAAAAACTCCCTAGCTGATACCCCAAATGCACACTTGTTTGGATTCATCTTCA
Organism: Cenchrus americanus; assembly: GCA_947561735.1. Lineage (NCBI taxonomy): Eukaryota > Viridiplantae > Streptophyta > Magnoliopsida > Poales > Poaceae > Cenchrus > Cenchrus americanus. The sequence goes on along the minus strand of OX387242.1, from coordinate 34,702,197 downwards.
AACCATGCTTCCGGGTGCATTCCAAGGTCTTCTTCACATCTTCTAGATGGGTGTCATGACTTAAGGACTTGATCACCACGTCATCGATGTAGATTTCCACAGTTTTGCCGATCAACTCATGAAAAATGTAATTCATAGCCCGTTGATAGGTTGCACCGGCATTTTTCAACCCAAATGTCATGACTATCCATTCAAATAGGCCTATATGTCCAGGACATCTAAAGGCCGTCTTCGATATGTCTTCTATTGCCATGAAGATCTGATTGTATCCCGCGTTGCCATCCATGAAACTAATCACCTTGTGTCCAAGCGGCGGCGTCAATCAACAAATCGGCAATAGGCATCGGCATCCGTCCATGGGAGTAGCTCCGTTCGGGTCCCCGAAATCTATGCAAACCCTCATTTTCCCATTCTTCTTATACACAGGGACGATGTTAGAAATCCACTCCGCATATCCGCACGGCCGAACGAAGTTTGCGTCAAGTAATCTTTCGATTTCCTTCTTCACATCGGCCAATACTTCATCCTTGTAGATTTTCCGGGGCGGTTGCTTATATGGTTTGAAACCAGGCTTGATTGGCAACCGGTGCTCAACGATGGAACGATCCAATCCAGGCATCTCCGAGTAATCCCAGGCGAAGCAATCCTTATATTCTCTGAGAAGCTCAATTAAGTTCCCCCTGAAGTCTGGTTGCAAATTTGCACTGATGAACGTCGGCCTTGGCTTATCACCGCTTCCAATGTCAACTTCTTCCAGCTTGTCGGCCGACATGAATCCTCGTCCTAACTTGCCATCAGTGCCATCCACGGGGTTCTCCATTAAAAATTACTGTAAGAGCCGACTGCTTGAATCGGCCGTTGGTCACCGCCGACAGTTCAACAGACCTTCTCCCCGCTCCTTCCCCGAGAAGCAATCGATGCCTTGGTACTCCCGGAAAGGCCGGTTCCATGTTGGCCACGCTCACGGAGTCATCCGCCCGGACGACCTCGATCTCATCATCCACCCACTGGATAAGCTGCTGATGCATGGTGGATGGGACGCAGCAATTGGCGTGGATCCAGTCCCGCCCAAGCAAGCCAGGGCCGTAGGCTCCCTTGCCCTCGATGACAAAGAAGGTGGTAAGCAGCGTCTTGGACCCGATCATCAAGTCCACGTGAGCGCACCCTTTGGTGTCCGAGGGGTTCTCGCGAAGTCGTTCGTGATGATGCTTGTAGGTGTCAAATCGCTCGGCCCATGCCAAGCTTCCCGAAGGTGGTGTACGGCATCACGTTGACCGCCGCTCCACCGTCGACGAACATCTTGGTCAATGGCTTGCCATTGACGTACCCCCTCAAGTACGGCCGGCCTCATATGGCGATTCTTGGCCGGCTTGTCGAAGATGGCCTCGCTTGGCCGGCACTCAGCCGTGCCATCATCCCCTTGGGTCGCTCGTCATCAAAGGAAGCTTCCTCCTCGCATAACCCGGTTAGTAGGAGCCATGAACTCGTTCGGCAGAAGTATACCATGCATGTAGGAGCCGAACGCTTCGATCCCTCCGGGCCGGTCCTTGGGGCGCCACTTCCGCCCTCGTCCGGATCCCGACTTGCTTCATCTCGCGGTTCCTCAAGCGCTGGACCCGCCTCTTCTGGCTCTTGCGTAGACCGGGCGGGCACCACTGCCCCTTCTGCCAGACGTAGACATCCTCGTCTTCTTCCCCGATCGGCCCACCCGAGATCAGCTTGGCGCTTCCTGGGATGATCGATGACTTCAATTTTTTGGCGCCGATCCCCATTAGGGTGGATCCTTCCAAGTCTCTCATGGACGGATCGGCGATTGCGCTTCCCCGCCCGTACTCAACATACCCGTCGCCGCATTCGGGGACGCTCTTCAATGTGGGCGCCTTCGCACCCTCATTCCGGCAGTGCTCGAAGAAAGCGCATCCCCGCGTGTGTGCGCTCCCGCTCGCGCGTGTCTCGCTCGTGGTCCCTTCGCGCGCTTCCTCTTCGGGCCCCCGCGCCGCTCCTCTTCGTGGCGACGCTTCTGGTAACGCTCTTTCTCTAGTTGGCGCTGCCATTTGTTGAGGAGAATGCGTGACGTCACCTTGGGCTTAGGCCTGGATGATTCCCCAATCTCGATGTGGCTCTTAAGAATGCGGGGGGCGTCGCCTTGTACTTGTTCCAGAGTCACCTGGCGCTCTGGGTCCACTGCTCCACCTTGCTTGGACCTGGCTGAGGTCAGGACCTTGACCTTTCCCTTTTCCTCGGCTGTTATCGCATTGACAGAAAAGCCGAGCATGTTCTGAGGAAAGGGGTGGCCATCCAGCTTCATCTTGTTATCAAACTTGAGGTGTCCCTCCTGGATAGCCTTCTGGATCCTCATTCTGAAGACCCTGCAATCGTTGATGGAGTGTGAATCCCTGTCATGGAAGCCACAGTAACGTTTCGCTTTGACTCCATCAGGCCGAAGCATAGAATGCCCCTCAGGCAGCTTTATTCGGCCTTCTTTCACTAAGAGCTCAAACAACTTATCAGCCTTTGTGATGTCAAAGTCGTAAGTCCCTTTGGTCTGCTTGACCCAACGCTGATTCATTGTCAAGGGATCTTTGCCCCACATGATTTCCGCTGCAGCTACATCCAATTCGTCCTCAGAATCCTCGAACAGATCGGCTTTGTCCAGGAACTGGTTGTAGATGTCAGCGACGTCGTGCTGCTTGCCAAATTTGGGGTCCTTCTTGAGGCCGTATGCCTGATTACTCATCAGAGACAATTTTTGTGACAGCTGGCCCAGGTTCTCGAACTCCATCCCAAATAGCTTCTCGCGCACGGCCGGCAACATCCCGGCGACGGCCATATCAGCCAGCTGATCGTCTGGCAGGTTTAGCGAGAAGCACATTCCTTTGACCTCCCTGAATCTTCTAAGAAACTCCAGCGGTGTTTCGCTGTGCCTTTGCTTCAGGGTGGCGAGATCAATCAGCTTCTTCTCAGAGCTGCCGCTGAAATAGTGGGCGTGGAATTTACGCTTCAAATCCTTCCATCTAGCCACTGATTCAGGGGGCAGGGACGAGAACCACTGAAAAGCTGGACCTGTTAGCGAGGCGGGGAAGTAGCGAACCCTGAACGCCTCCTCGGCCGAGCATTCCCCAAGCTGCATGAGGTAACGGGCGATGTGCTCGACCGTGCTCGTCTCGTCCTGCCCAGAGAACTTTGTGAATTCCGTTGGCGGCTTCACCCTCGACGGCAAGAGCACGTTATAGTACCACTACGGGAACGGCGGCCGATAGGTGGGGCCCTGCATCTTAGGCTTGAGGCCGAACTGATTCTGCATCAACTCGGCCATCTTGCGCGCTAGAGCGTCATCTTCTTGCGCGCCTGTAGCTGGCGCGTACCCCGGGTGCGGGAAGGCGTCGAAAGCTCCGTAATTTCCCACTTCATGATAACCACCACCGTACAAATTCTTCTGGAGCCAGTTGGTCGACGGAGCAATTCTCCGACCGGGGTCAAGTGGGGCCCCAGATGAGCCGAACGCTAGGTCTCCGTACGTAGGCCGGCACGGATTCGGCCGTTGCACGGGCCGACCCGTGCTGCTCCGTGGTGGCGGCGGATTGGTTGACTTCCCGGAGCTTGCAACGGGGGCCGAACCGGGCCGCCCCCGCCCGCCCGCGGAGGAGGTTGGAATGCTTGGCTTCCGGAGCTCGAGGAGGAGGGCCGGCCGCGGGCCGGCTCCGTAGCGGCGGGCCGAGAGCTTGATTCACCCGGCTCCACGCGTGCTCTTTCCGGCGGGCGCCTTCCCGAACGCTTGCTCCATGCCCGGGCCAAAGAGGTTCACCATCATCTGCTGGAGCGACCCGAGGAAAGCCTTGTTGTGCTTGGTGAGCATGTAGTCTGCCGACTCTTGGAATACGCGCGCGCATTCCTCCTTTTCTTGTTGGGATGTGGCATCGACTTCTCCCAGTAGCAGCACTCTAGGCATCTCATTCTTCAGATATGGGACGCCGCTCCTGTTCTTCTTAAACGACAAGCAGCACTTCCGCCGAAACCGATCCACGACGTCCCGAAGCGCCGCCGCCGCTCCGAGAAAGATCTTCCAAGTTGACATCCATAAGGTCTGCAATCTCAGGCATCTTGAATCGATTCGGCTGTGGTCCCACTGGGCGTGCCAAAAAGTGTGTTGACGCAAAAAGTGCACTCAACGCCAAACACACAGCAAGCCGGAAAGCTGGCTTCACACGCGCAGAGAACGAATGACGTGCCAGTCAATTTTTTCCTGAAAATTAACAAAAGACGGGGCAGTTAGATATCAAAGCTTGGAACTTGCTGGGTCGTACCAGACAGTTCCATATTTACGGCTAAAAAGCCAAGCAAGATGACACATAGCTATGTAAAGCTATCTGTCAAAGAACCACGACCATTCGGGTAACCGCAAAGGGAAAAAGAACACTGCCGAATGGATGACGTAAGCATGACAACGATCGGTCTTTGGATAAACATAGATGCATGTGCAAAGTCGTGACCGATCTTCATGAAAATTAACATTAAACAAATGAAGCAAAGCACGGACATGATCATGTATTAAATAAGCATGCATAGATCCAAAGCACTAGTCTACCGCATGTCTAGTTACTTTAAGATCCGTCGGGTACGATATCAAACAAATCTATCCACCACATGATACAACTTGCAAGAAAAACCGCACCACTTTCCACAAATAGATCTATCCACCGCATGATACAATCTAAATATGGAAAGCCAAAAGCATGCATCATTTAAAACATAAATAATGCACGTGATCTACTCGTGACAATATAACCGAATACGGCTGAACAGCCGATCCAGGGTCCATGAAGAAGGAACAAATATTACCGTGTGAATAAGTCTATCAGGCTGATTTGGAAATTTAATCCACCGGATGACTAGCTCCAAAGCAACCCAAAAACCTGCATCTACCGCATGATACCCGGTTCTTTCAAGATTTATACAAACGCAGTAAACTTGAACCCGCAACACGTAACAACCTAGATCGATTCGGTTTCGGCTATCGGAAAGCATAAGATCCACATGTTAGAACATGAAACCTACTCGAACAAGGATCATAAAAGAGATATAGCCGATCCGAACCCATCTAGATTGGGCAGAGATGTGTTACATGAATTAAAACGTAAAGTAAAACTCAAGTTAACACGGGATAACTTAATGAATCTATTGGATCTTGCCAAAACCCAATAGAGCCGATAACTAGCTTCGAGCCAGATCTTAGCCTACCGCATGGCTCATGATCTAACAAGAAACCCTCTTGGACCAAGCTTGAATCTACCGCATGATACGAAACATGGTAACAAGACTACTCGCATCAGATCTAAATCCACCGCATGATACTAGACATGATACAAGGTTGCCGGTACTCACGGAGGTCGACGGATCGAATGGCCCTCTCGAAGAACTCGACGACACGACAAGGACTCTAGGATTTGGCGTAGGGCCGGTGTGTATTGAGGAATGATTGTGTGTGTTACATACATTCAGGGGTCGTATTTATACCCTGTTGAGTACAGATGCGAATGGATTCATTGCCTAACTAAGCTTGATCGCCTATCCATCCATTCGTCTCCCCTGATTGAGCCACGTCACCGTCCAATCCCGCAAAATCAGCTTTACTGTTCCTTTGCCGAACCAGAGCAGATAGCCGACCGCAGGTCTCTTTGCCGAAAATCTCTGAAAATATCCTTCCTTCCACCAGACGGACTCTTTCTCGAACCGGACCCACAGGTCAGACTCCTTACCAAATTTTGGTGTTAACACGTGGCACTGATGACGATGGGCTCAACGGTCTAGATAATCGACCGCGAGGGGAGCAAAACGAGAAAAACTCGGTGTACTACGCTTCACGCTTGTGATAGCAACACTGAGGAGCGTAGCAACAAGCTTTGATCGATCCTGGGTGTACTTGTTGGATTTTTGAGAACTTGGAGGTTAAGAGCACGGACCAAGAACGAATGCACGATGGATGACTTTTCCATGTTGACTATTCGAGAACCTTGACTGCTCGAGAAAAATTTCTACTTCTGCTGTTTTCCACTTGGCTAGCGGAAAAAGAATTGATGCTGCAAGGTCGTCGAGATTCATGGTAAGGGACCAATTGGTCAGGGATTCCCAATAGATCATTACAAAGAAAAGGGAGGCTAAAGACAGAGTTCCATAATCCCTTATACACGAAAGAAGACTTCAAGTGGGAACTTCAAGGAATAATCTTGCTCACATCTTTACTTATTTTGCAAATTTCGAGGTTTTGACAACTCGTTGTTTTGAAAGTGTAACACTTTTCAAAATTGACACGATGCATATGCTGGTGCAGTATGTGCTCATGATGCACGTTAGAATAACTCGGTTACCCATATGCATCGATGATTGGAAATGCAATCAATAATAGGGGAGGATCTGTGTGACGAGTTGCTATCTCACAACCAAGATACCTAGCGCGCTCCTAGTGGCAGTCGGGTGGCTGCAGCACACACGATACCCTAGGTTCCGTCGCGGCACCTTTGACTATGAGGTAACGACATCACCAAACAAAAAAGGTAGGGGTACGGAATTTCATGTGGATGCACGTTAGAATACCCATGCTTCCCAAATGCATATGTTATGCAACGCATGCTCAAAGCCATATTTTAATTCAAACCACAAGGTTTGAGCAAGATCGAAAAAGATCAAGTTCAGGCTTGAGAAATTGATTAGATCTGTGATTGACATGGAATTGTAGAGCACAGAACTTGATTGATCACAACCTAGCATAACTAATGTTTTTCGAACATCATTACAGAAAGGAGGTTTAATCAAGGCGGTACATTGATGAGAGTTTTCAGGATTACCAACAGCATTTAGGATTACAAAGCAGACTAGCTGCAATGATAAGATTCTAGTTCAACTGACAGCGATAGCTGACCAAAGTGGTCATGGTACACTAGGATTCCTCACAACACTGGATTTTATTCCTGACGGACCATCTTCCAAAGGTGGGGTCTTCCACTCTGAAAGTCTACGGTGACTCAGGTCCAGACTCAATTCCGGATTCGCCCTGGATATCTTCAACATCTTCTTCTTGTGCTGGTCCCGGAATGACAGGTTCTGGGGGTGGAACGGCTAGAGCTTCCAATTGATTTTCTAATTCAAGCATATACTGATCGTTATGCTGTAACAAGAAATTCTGCTCATGGATGATCTCGGTTAACTCTTGTATCTTTGCCTTGTCCTTGCGTCTTTCCTTCCTGAGAGCAGCGATCATTGCTCGGGCTTCCTTCAATGCTTGAGCTGAACACTCTATTTCCTTAACTTTGTATCTATAGATTAGGTGTCTATAGAATATGCTTTCTCCCACCATTCGCAGATAGGTGTCGTACATGGCTTCTGAAAAGCGGACTGAGGTGACAAGATCAGGACTATAGTGAGAGTTGTTCTGGGCTGGAAGGATAGTTTCTCGCTCACCACCCGGTGCAATGTGTCGTTCGGGTACCAGAATGACTTTAGCTGCAGAGTTGGCTATCTTGGTCGGGTGCTTCCCACAGAAAGTTGTGAGTGCTTCGAGAGCAGCCTTCTGCACTGTGTCAGACAAGTTTCTTCCATGTGCCGTACATTCCCACTCATCCCAAGCAGGATTGGTCGGGCACGTTGGAATCTTCACCTTCACTTCACAACGAAGGAGTTGGCCTGTGGTCATGATCTCACGTGTCGAGTACTCTGGATAAGTGGTGTACCCAAAGTCCTTCAGGGTGTCCCACAAAAGTGCAGGAAAACCACCCTCCTCGAGGTAGTCCACGAGAGTCCATGATTCCACATCAGCCGACGTAGAGCCAGCGTTGTCCATCTGGACATACGACAAAAGTGAGAATCAGGCGGGTGCGAGTATACAAAAGTAACTCGATCCACGAATTGGGTAAGGGTTAAGGTATGGGGTAACTATGCATACTTAAACACCATCGTATGCTGAGCTCGAACAAGCAGGCATACCAACGATACATGGTCTGGCAATCGGAGACCGAACATCCTACTCAAACCGGAGTTCAACACTTCTCCAATTGGCGTAGCAACTCAGCAAGGTTATGAAACTTAAGTGGGTACTCGAGTTTGAGCTAGGGAACTAGAAAGGTGCTGAACCAAGCAAGGTTCAAAGGTTCTAGGGAAATGGCAAACAAGGTTGACTTCCAAGCATAACCTGTGGCAGACCAAGGTATGATCACGAACTTTGACGTGTGGAAACTAGATTGGATTGAAGAGGCTAGGTTAAGATTATCTAGACGAAAGGTTCTTGGATAAGAACAGAAATTCGAGTAACACTTTTATTAAATTTAAGCAGGGCAACACACCTATACTTAAAAAGGCTAAACAGGACAGAACACGCTATAACTATTTTACCTCAGAGAGCACGAAAACAGTCATGAGTTCAGTTTAGGTTCTTTCACGATTTTTAACATGATGCAAGACGTCCTATTCGTCCTCACCAAGCAATCAAGCCAAAATTTGGAGTTAGCGCCGGTGGCATGGCACATACGCGTATCTCCTTATAATATCTAGTCGAGATCTAGTCGATGCTTACTTAACGACTTACGAACGAGGTTAGTGTACCTGCAGAAGATCACAGAACACAACGAACCTTTCATGCCAACACTCATGAAAGCGTCCACATTCATTACCGTTCACTATAGAAACGGCATCCTGCGTTAAGCCGCTGCATGGACAGCGTCCAACCTCGGACATTCTCCGTTTGAATGGAGTATATCCTTGCCTCGCATGAGCGACATGCGGAATGCTCACGTATGAAACACGTGGCAAGACACAACTCATAACCAGACGCGAAGATGGGATCCGTGGAATGGATCACTCCATCAACCCTCGCAATTCCCGTGATGCGGAACAGCACACGTATAAAACACGTGGCTCCTAGTTTGGTTGTGCGAGAAAGTAAGTCTGACATAAAGTAATGTGCTGGAAGTTAGCAAAATAAACCATAGATTAATAAGCCACCTGAAAGAAACCAAAATTCCCTTCTAGGGCCTCTCGGTTTAGTTTATCCTTAACGGACCAACGTATTTTGCAAAACAACAATCTTGGCAAATTTTATTCGAAAATCATGTGATTAGAGTTGTTAATTAAACTCTGGTGCATGTAATCGCTCTGATACCAGCTGTGACAACCCGCCCAGGAAAATACCGTACTATCGCCTAAGACCGATCCACTTTGGTCGTTAAGCAATAGTAAAGTATCATCCTGTCGTTGGTTGCCGGTTAACGCCCGTAAATCGCTTGTACATTGAACGAGAGGATCGATACATGCATTAAAACTCACGCGAAGGCGAGTCCGCAGTACAACATGGATTAAACATTTGATTACAAACCATTGTTCATGGCATAAGATAAAGATTCGTAGTTCGAAAATACAACTGGAAATAATTTAATCTAGCGGAACGAGTGAACATCACAGAGGCCATCCGTGATGTCATCACTTGTCGTCACCCTTATGATCAAGCACACCCGCAACAACATTTTTAAAGCAAGGCCGAGTATACTAATACTCAGCAAGACTTAACCGTCGGGTGATAACTACATCACCAACCTCTAGACATGAAAGGCTTTTGGCCGGTGGAGTTCTTTTGCTGGAAAGCCACTAAGAGTGGATCCTTACTTTCAATCTTTTAGCACAAGTTCTATTTGATTACCATTTCTAAATGTGCCAACTAATTCAATCAAGAATTGGACAAGCAATTAGTTCATCCAACCATATTTCTCGAGTTCCATCATTATGGGATATCATGGCCAGTAGAATAAGCAGTCTCGGATAACGGTGAGAGGCCGACAATCGATTGATTTAAACCTTGCAAGGTAGACCCAAACACACCGGTCGGCGCCCCCCGCGAGGACAACTCCCCTGTGCCGTCCCCCGCAAATCTTCGGGTTGGGATCGAATCTTACGCCCCCGGTGCAAGCTATCCGGCATACCCCGCGAGATACCCGGAGTCACCATACACCATCCTTTCCGTAGCTAGCCGGTAAGGAGAATTGCTCAAGAGTAGTAATAGTAAGATCCCGTGCCGCCTCATTAAGGTACTAGGCTTACCGGTCCCATTCCCCGCATATGCTTGGTACGTTCAAAAGCTTAGCCCACATGCCCACCGGACCGAGCCCAATCCCATGCTCTTACCACGTGAGCGATCCATTTAAGGATATCTTATGATTCCTATCTAGGAACCTATTCTCGCGAGTGACGGACATCACTCGACTTCTATCGGTCCTATAGCATGGCAGCTATCGCCCTAGCATACTAGTGATAGAGCATAGGTACCTAGGGATCATGCATCTAGGGTTTCAAATCAATTCCTGAAACGTAAATGCACAATCATAGCAACATAATTGCATAATTTTTAACAGGCGGGGTTAATGATCCGGGCTTGCCTTCGCTGGCAAGGTTGGCCTTGGGCCCTTCTGGACTTGGGGCCAGGTCTTGAGCTACGTTTACGCACGTCAGCTCTTGGTCGGCACCTTCGTCTCCTCCTTCCGGCACGAGCGTACGTCTATCGGCGGAAAGATCTACACGAAGATGCAAATGCAAGATTTATTCGACGGTTTATACTATCATTACTTACGAATCATTTTGACAATCAAGGGGTGTATTTGTTGGGCACATTCACCTAGATAAGAACGCATTCAGCATACTCTTCCATAAAGGAACAATATGCAACTCTTTATTAATTATTCTTTTTGATGGTGACTGTGTACATATATATGTTAAATAATTTAATTCAATTTCGTCAACAGTAGTGGGGAGGTACATTTAACCTTTTTAACACGATTAGCAACCACACTCAAGTTACATGGGTGGTTGGGTGATTTCTCTTTATTGCACAATTTAATAAAGGTTTCTTTATACTTGTCATTTCATGTAAAAGTTTTTAATCATCAACCTTTCACAAGTAAAGATATAAATAATACTTTCATCCTTGACTTAATTTCTTATCAGCCTCTAGCATTAATTATCTTTCAATTGAAGTAGATAATATTTTCAAAAAGGAAAAGAATTAAATAAGGGCTTTTCTTTATTTATCTTCCCTTTAATAGAAAAAGGGCTTTTAAGCCTTTTATTAATCAATTAATTTACCAAAAATTAAAGGAGTGTTTCTTAAGCCTACTAGCATCTATACTGGTCCATTGGACCCACATGTAAGTGTTGGAGGCTAGGAAATTAATTATTATGGGAAATAACAAAGGTTATCTAGTGATTCAATTTAAATGCATATAAAAATAATTAAGCATCCAAATGACCTAGAATTTCTTGTGGATGTTCTCTGGTACTAAAAAAGCTTAGAAAACTAACATGTTCACATGGAATCTCTACTGAACTTGTTTTATTAATTTACCAAGGAAAACATGCATAAATCAGGAATAATTATTTATGTTAATCCAAAATTCATGATTAATTCACAAGATGTGTATTTTGGTATTACAAGACAGTGTGCACAAGCTGGGGTCAAAAACATAAATATTTTTAACATGAAAAATCATTTATGCAGATCTTACAGAGATAGAAAAACATTTTTATAAATATATTTACATGATAACTTTGTGCAATTTTCGGCATAGGAGCTAGTCATGACCTAACACACAACATATCCAAAAATTAGCTACAGAGGAGTTATGGTTTTTGAGTTATTGCAGATCTAGGGTTTTCACACTTGTATTTTTCATGCAAAATTTAAAAGGAATCAGCTCAGGCTAGAATAACAAAAGTTGTAGTTTAAATCACCATGGATCCAACAAAATTGGTTTCATATTTTTCAAATTTTCTGTGATTTTCTACGCAATTTACAAGGCTCAGCAATTTGCTTTAACTGTGGGAGTTACCTTTTCGCAAATCAGACCCTGGAAAGAATGGAATTCTTGCAATGTGGCCCTCAGGCTGGCCGGCCGGCGCGGGCTGCCGGAATCCGGCGAGGCCGGCGGCCGTGGCCGAGCCGGGAGCGGGCCGGGGGAGGGTGTAGGAGGGTCTAGGGTTCGATTTGTGGCACCGGTTTGGTAGGTGGTGGCCGGCGGTAGGGTGCCCGGCGGCGGTGGCCGGCGGCCGGCGCGGTGCGCCCGTGTCCGGTGAGGTGAGGGCGCGGGCGATGGCTTAAGTTGGCCGGTGAGCTACCGGGGAGCTAGAGGAGGCGTTGGGGAAGGCCGAGCGGCTAGCGGGTCGAGTGGAAGCGGAGCGCGTCCGGGCGGCGGGCATGGCGGCTCGGCAGCATGGCGCCGCGCCGGGGGGGGCGGCCGCGCCCTTTATAGCCGGCCGGGGGGTTGCGCGGCTCGGCGCCCGCGCCTTGAAGTCACCCCGACGTCAATGCCACGCACGGCGTCCGTGTCTTGGTAGGAGCGCCCGGCGAGGATGCCATCGACGGACCGCGGGATCGAGTCCTCGCCGCGCGTACGGCCGGTCCGAAGGGGGGGGGGGGAAGGTGCGCACGGACTTCAAGACGCCTCGGAGCACGTGCCCGGGGGAAGGAGCAGCCCCTCGGGGGTGCGCCCCCGGGGGCTCGAACGCCGAGGGCGGCGCCGGCAGCGCGCGCGCGCGGCGCGGCGCGGCGCGGCCGGCCTCCATCTGCCTGGACTGCCTCTGTTCGAAATAGCTTTTCTCCAAAACTTTGAACTGAAGTGCAACATGTGGTCAACAGGAAAGTCGTAGATCTAACTACCCTCTACAACTTTCACAAATGCTCTAGGGTGTTTTTCTCTACGGATTTGTAGGAACGTCGTGCCAACTTTGAATGTCGACACGTTCTGGAAAACAGGGAATTCTGTCTTGCAAGGGGGTTTTCACAATTTTGCACCCAAAATTTGAAATGCCAATCTACATGAAAGTTGTGTCCCTCAACAAGATCTACAACTTTCATAAAGGTAGATTTTGAAGTGTTTAGGTGAATTTTGGGGAACGCGGCAAAAGTTCCGGACGACATCCGCTGACGTCAACGGTCAGGCGGGGTTTGACCGTGCCTTTGACCAAGGGTTGACTACGGGTGTTTGTAGGCTTGGTCAAGAGATTCATTAGGGTTCATTGACAAGGTTTTCGGGTGATGACCCTGGTTGACCTAGGTTTGACCGGGGTTTGACCGGTTTGACTCGGCTGATCCGGTCATTAGCGTTAATGACGGTAATTAAAAACCTGGGGCGTCACAGCTCTGTATTCAACATCGGTCAGGGGCCATCAGACATATAGTTTTGGATATATCTCTTGTATCCAACTCCTGTTTTCACTCCAGGTTGCTTGGGAGAGCCCCTGTACTTGTGTGGACACACAATTCCTGTAACTCTCAGACCGGTTATCATGTACACATCGACCAAAGTGGGGGACATTAGCCCATGGCCGAAAAGGAAGGCATTTGCGCCGTTAGACCAAAAGTGGGAAGCTGCAATTAAGAGGCTCTCATTTTTGGGTGTTTCGGCCAGAGACAATTCCAAACAATGAGCAATGCGAAGGCTATCCCAATTGTTTGTCTTGGGGCTATCATCGTCAAGCATCCTCTTATACCAGTTTCTCCAGCCTGCGATTGGGGGCAGAGGCCAGTTCTTGAAAGCGTCTTGCCACTCATGGGGTTTCGACAGTGATGTCTTGAAGGGAATCCCCTGGGATTCGGCTGCGATGAAATCAGAAGGGTCGGAGATTCCTACGGGCCCAAGGAAGTAAGATGCTGACTGATCCTCGACAGGAATCAAGATTTCGGTAGCTAGAGCCTATCAAGAGGGGGCAAAAGAAAAATTTGAGATGAGATTCGAGAAAGGTAATACCGAATAAGCTTGAGGAGGATAAGATTTTACATGAAGAGCTTGGTCCTGATTCGCCATTTGAGGATTGAAGCTTGAAAAGTTGATGAACTAGGGTTTGGATCTGGACGAAGGCTCCAACGGTTTGAAGGACGAAAGAACGGGTGTTGAACGGATTCAGCCTGGGGACATTGAGCATTTATGGTCAATTCCGAATAAAATCACCTTTTATCCCGTAATTGAAGGGGCATATGTTAACACCAAAAATTGGTACAGGGAAGAGACTGACCTGTGGGCCGAGTTTGGTAGAAGAGCACCATTCAGCAAGAGGTTTTCCTCAAAGCATTTGGTAAAGGTGTCTGCGGTCGGGAGTACGTCATCATTCGACAGAAGAGCTGTTTCACGCTTGGAAGAGGAGAGCATTCGGGAATGCGTGATGATGTGGCTTGAATATAAAGGAGGGATGAATTGACGACGGGCGCGAGACGGACATGACGCCATTAGGCAATAAATGTTGTCATCGTGGTCGACTAGGAGTCGTGTTAGAGCCAGGGTATAAATATGAACCCTTAGTGTTTGTAATAGGAATCGAACAATTTCACAACAAACCGGCCCTGTGCCAACTTTCAAGTCCTTTTAGTCGAGTCGTGGAGTTCTTCGAGAGGAGCCATCGATCCGTCGACCTCCGTAAGTACTGGCAACCTTGTATCATGTCTAGTATCATGCGGTGGATTTAGACCATGATGCAAGTAGTGTTGTTACCATGCTTAGTATCATGCAGTGGATTTAATCTTGGTTCAAGAAGGTTTTCTTGTTGAATCATGAGCCATGCGATAGGCTAAGATCTTGCTTGGGGCTAGTTATCGGCTCTATTAGATTTGGCAAGATCTAATAGATTCATTAAGTTACCATGTGTTGCTTCGAATTTTGCTCTTATGTTTAATTCATGTAACACTCTTATTGCCCAATTTAAATTGACTAGATTCGGCTCTATCTTGTTTGTGATCCACGTGTTGCATGCTCAAATCTTTGGCTCGACGTGGCGAGCGGGTCACGTGTTCCCTAATAGCCGAATTCGAATCAATCTAAATTGTCACGTGTTGCGGGTTCAAGCTTGCTAATATAGCATAGTTTGTTCCTTCTCCGCGGAACCCGAATCGGCTGTACAGCTGTATTCGGCAATCCCGTCACGAGTGAAACATGTTCATGAGCTTGCTTTAAATAATGTATGCTTTTAGCCTTCCATGTTTAGATTGTATCATGCGGTGGATTGATCTATTCTTGGTTGGTGGTGTGATTTCAAACAAATTGTATCATGTGGTGGATTAACTTGTTTGATGTTATGCTTGACGGGTTTGAAAGTACCTAGACATGCGGTAGACTAGAACTTTTGGTTTATGCATTCATGTTTACTGCAAATTTTTGACCATGCTTCGCTTTTATTTATTTTATTATGATTAATCCTCGATAATCGGTCATGGTTACGTGCTGCAACGTTGTTTAAATAAAGACCGATTTTCATCATGCTTACGTCATACATTCGGCTCTGCCTTGTTTACATGATTTATCAGTTCCCGAATGATGTTCAAATCGCTCGCAGATAGCTTGTTGTAGCTATATTTCGTTTTGATTGGCTTTATAGCCGTCAATACGGAACTGTCTGGTACCACCCGGCAAGTTCCAGGTTTTATCTAACCGTTTTCATCCTTTGTCAGTTTCAGGAAAAATTGACTGGCACGCTTCCGGATTCTGACGCCCGGGCCACGTGTGTTAAGCCAGCTAATTCGGCTTGCTGTGCGCTTGGCGTGAGGTGCTGATTTTACGTCAACAGCTATTGTAAGAGAAATCATGCAAACTGCAAATAAAGCTAGGTGAATTTTTGTAAAATACCACCGTGACTTTAATATGTCATCATGCTAACACACGGTAACTCCGATTACTCTAGGGTTTAGGGCTGCAGCCACGTGCGTGGTGTTCAAACCTAGATCAAAGAGGACGAGGTTGCCGAGGTCACCGAAATTCTCTCTTATGATCAGACGCGCAAGGTTGCCGAAATTCTCTCTTACGATCATTCCATTTTTCTTAATTCTTGCAGCAACGCGCGGGTGAGATTCCCCTAGTTTCATTTATTTTAAGTGCTTGTTCATATCTCAATTCATGCACTGGTAGAGAGCGAGGCTTTGGTTCGAGTCTTTAGTCCCGGTTCAACTTTGGAGCTGTGACTAAAGGGCTTTCCTCGACGTGGCCTGAAATGCCCGCGAACACCCCTACCCTTTAGTCTCGATTGGTGATATCAAACGAGACCAAAAGGGGGCTGTGAACTGCTATTTTACGATAATAGGTGCCAAGCTTTAGTTTCAGGTGGTGTTTCCACCCGAGACTGGGTCCCCTTTTGTCTCGGGTGGAAACTCCACCCGGGACTAAAGCCTTTCCACCCACCGACGATTTCCTATTTCTCTCACCTACCGATAAAAGTGCATCTCGTTCTTCTCCTTCATTCCTCTATCGCATCTCTCTCTTCTCTCGTGCAGATCTCGGCGTGGGCTACCAGTGGGTGTGTCACACCTGTTTTTCCAAAGAAAACTAAGTGCATAACTATATGTATGCCAGGATCAAGTTTCATGCATATAGTGACATAGAAGTGAATAACAGTTTAGTATCACGAAAGAAAAAGGGAGATTATCAGAGATTTACACTTAATCCTGAAAACGAAGGCTCCAAACATCACAAGCAGTCGACTGGGAGTTGCGTACGCCTAGCACCAGCTACATCTTCAACAAACTCCGTAGTAGCTTCCTCTTTCTGAGCAACATTGTTTATTGCAACGGTGAGCACTTGTCGTACTCAGCAAGTGTGGGGAAAGGATGAATGCAAAGGCTTTATCGTGGACTGGGCTATAAGCATTTAACACTTTTAGTTGGTCAAGTTTTACTAGCACCTAATTACTAATAACGTATAAGTTTATACCAACCCACATTAAGCATAGAGGTAAGATGCGCCATAAGAATATGGCAAGCATAACCAGAGAGCACGATTTAAGTCCATCTTCAAGTTCAATTATCATGTGAGGGTCCAGACCACTCTTGACCGTGAGCACGGCTAATCGATTAGTTTTACACTCTGCAGAGGTTGTACACTTTCACCACAAGTCGAGTAAAAACTCCGAAGAGTTTTGGACCCAACCATGCGATGCTGGCCAAGCATCATACCACACTACCGAGGTGTGATTGCATAGGGATGCTACGAGTGTCGTATGGACCTCCCTGGGCCCACTGCATCGGTGGGTACCAGGACCGACTACTCGGTGGGCCCCTGGGACTACCCGGCTTGCGCTACACGGCACCTGAAGGCGTGGAGCACAAGGACTACACAGGAGTAGTACTCGGTTAGGGCTCTGTACATGTTCCGCACTGTATAGAAGTCTCCTAGACGTACTCGGCTAGTACTCTTTCCCTACTCCGACTTGTAACCCTGCCTCCCGGACTATATAAGGCGAGGCAGGGACCGATCTCAGGATCACCTAACCTCATCTCCTACAACTCACGGCGCACTATTGCACCATCTTGTAATCGTGCCCTATCAATCCGTAGCTACGCAAAGCATACGGGACGTAGGGTATTACGCACCTCGCGACCCGAACCTCGTCTAAATTGTGTGCCACGTGTCTCTTCCTTCGAGTTACCGATCTCGGCGAGTCACAATCATCTACTTCGGGTACTCCCCGTAGTAGGTTGCCGGTCTAAAACACCGACACCGGCGCGCCGTAGGGGCTCTCGCTCGAGATCACATGGCGAACTCGACGGCTTCCGTCCACATCAAGCCAACCGCCGCCTTCAACCGTGGCGACACCTTCGTTTTCGGCGCCCGGGTCCGCACCGCCGATGGCGCGGGCTCCTTCCGCCGCCGCCCGACCATGCAGCCCAACCCGAGGACCCGGCCTCGTGACGCTTCCCCGAAGCCGTCACGGCGAACTCTCCGGCAAGTTCGGCGAAATCTCGCTCTTCAACCAAAGATGTCGACTTCGAGCTCGAGTCCGTCTCCAACTCGAACTCGACGTCGCCATGGGCCATCGCATGCGAGCCGGGCCGCTCGCCCATCGCGACGGCCCCTTCACCACGCCAGCGCTCCGCGCGTGGCCCCCACGTCCTCAGCCGGGCCCGCACGGGGGCTCCTACTCCACGACGGGCCGGCAAGGAGCCCGTAACCGAGTACAACTCGGACTCCGACGCCGTCCCCGATCGCGTCTCGGACTCCAACCCTCTCTCCGAGTTCTATTCGAACCCGGACTACGAGTTCGACTTCGGGTCGGACCCTGAGGAGCCCGAGTCCGAAGACGACTCCACTGAGCTTCCCCTGTCAGGGCCAGCCTCTGGGCTGGTTATAAGATCAACACCGACCGGCAGATACGTCTACTGGCCGGACCGTAAGCCCGCTGACCTGGCAAAGGGAGACTCACGCTACGTCGCCTACATCGACTCGCTACCGTTCCAGGAGGGAACACCACTGGCCCAGGCTGACTCCAACACACCCACTGAGGTGGCACCTTCTGAGTCCAGCCTTGGCACCCCTGATCGCCAAGTCTTCATGGCTGCCGGCGACACCCCGGGAACCTCAGGCACGGCCGCAGACAAGTACACGGAGGACATCTCTCGCGTACGAGCCGTCCGCCGATGCGCCCGCAGGCGAGACCGACGCCAACGGGGACGCTCGACGCGAACGTAACAGAAGCGCAGCCGAACGACGCCGGCGGCTCGCAGACAACCTTCCCATCCGCAACCTTGCGGAAGCTCTCGAGGCGCCGAGAGCGCAGTCCACACCACTCCTGAGCAATGCCTCATGTCGATCACAACGATCGCACGCCAGGCTCAGGGCATACGCGCTGGAGAGGTCATCGCCAAGCTCGCTGAAGAAGCTTACTTCATGCGGGTCGACAACAGGGTCAGCCAACCTCCCCCAGCTAAGCCGCGCGACAACAAAGCCACTAGTCGCAGCGGCAACGCTGGCCGCAACCGTACTCGAGGCGACATCCCAGCTGAGCCAAACCGTCGCTGCTCCCACGCCGGCGGACCTTCTCAGCAGGACCAAGGCAACCGAGAGGTTGTCCCCCACCGCGCTCCGGCCGGTGGCGGCGGCAACGACCCTGACGGTGGCGGTAGCGACGGCGGCGCCTCCAACCACGGGGCCAACAGAGAGCCGGGAGGCGGCGGTAGTCGCGGCGGCCGAGGCCACGCGAACAGCCACGCCTCCGGCGCCTCGCACGGCGGGTACGACGCTCGCCAGAAGATCGAGGAGCTGTGGTGGAAGAAGTCGACCACTGCCGCTGAAGGCGACGGCTTCCCCGCCTTCTCACCACGGCTTCGCAACCTACTCCTCCCCGACAAGTTCAAGCCTTTGGGGATCACCAAGTACGACGCGAAGCAGGATCCCATCCAGTGGCTCCGATGCTACGCCCTCTCCATCGAGAACGCTGGCGGCAACAGCGACACCAAATGCCTCTACTTCCCCTTCTGTCTGGACCAAGCTCCACTCACATGGCTCGAGTCGTTGGACAAGCACTCGATCGACAAGTGGGACCAGCTGAAGGAGCAGTTCACAAGCAACTTCGCGGGCGCCATGGGCCGTTCAGGTACTCGCATGGACCTCGCCATGATCAAGCAGGAACAAGGCGAGACCCTCCGCAAGTACATGCGCCGCTTTTTCGACAAGCGCGCTACCGTCGTCGACGTCACCGACAAGGAGGTCATCGACCTCTTCCAGGACGGCCTCTACCATCGCCGCACCTTCGAAGACTTCGGTCGTCGCCGCCCCAAGTCCATTCCCCACCTCAAGGACATGATCACGTCCTGGGCGGATGAAGAGGACAAGGCCAACGCCAAGTACGACGCTATCCGCGGCAAGTCCAAGCGAGCGACCGGGGTGGCGGCGGCGCAATGCAAACCAAGGCGGCCGCAACAACAACAACAACAGCAACAACTACTCGGGCCCCAACCGCAAGCGCAAGCCAGACAACACTGCCGCGGCTATCCAGCGCCCTGCGAAAGGGAACTCGAAGAAGAACTCAGGCGGGTTCAAAGACCTGCTGAAGGAGAAGTGCCCGTGGCATCCAAACGGCAACCACACTACCGAGCAGTGCTACCAGCTCAGGCACGCGCTCAAGGATACGCCGGAGCCACCGCACCCTCACGACCAAAAGGGCAAGAAGAAGGACGGCGACAACAACGACTTCCAAGAACCCGAGAAGACCGTCAACGTCCTCTTCGGCGGACTGCCCGGCGAAAGGGGGAGCAGAGGCTACCCGTCGTGAAGTGATGTCCATCGAGCCGCCGGTTCGACCCCTCTCGGGTGGTCGAGGGTACCCATCACCTTCTCCCGCGCGGACCAGTGGACTAGCTTCTCCGAACCAGGACGGTTCCCTCTCGTCCTGAAGCCAACGGTGGCGGGCTCCAAGCTCAACAAGGTGCTCATCGCGGTGGAAGCGGGCTCAACGTCCTCTTCACCAAAACATTGAAGAAGATGAACCTCGACGTCACCCCCATGCTCGACAAGAGCAGCATGCCTTTCTACGTCATCGTCCCAGGCAACACGGCTATCCCACTGGGCTCAGTGGTACTGCCAGTTACCTTCGGGGCGTCTCGGGATAACTACCGCACCGAGTACATCAAGTTCGAGGTCGCGGATTTCGAGACTTCCTACCACGCCATCCTCGGCGGCACCGGCCATCGCCAAGTTCATGGCGGTGCCCCACTACACCTACTTGGTACTCAAGATGCCAAGTCCAGCCGGTGTACTCTCCCTCCGTGGGGACTTGAAGATCTCCCACGACCGCGATACGAGAGGCCGTGGTGATCGCTTCAACAAACCAAGTACCCAACCCAATGATGGAGGTCTACGCCGCGTCGAAGAAGCTTGCTACAAGCGAACTCGACATCCCGCAGAAGTCCGACAGCCGCCAACAAGCCTCGGCCCACCCGAGGAGGTACTCGTCAAGTCTGGTCGACCTCGAACGAGGCGACCCCAAAGAAGACCACCACCATCGGGGCCGGCCTCGACCCCAAATAGGAAGACGCGCTCATCGGCTTCCTTCGGGCTAACCGTGACATCTTCGCGTGGAAGCCGGCGGACATGCCGGGAGTGCCCGTGGAGCCGATCGAGCACCGCCTCAACGTCGATCCAAAGGCCACCCCTAAGAGACAACACCTCCGACGCTTTGCCAACGACAGACGGGACGCCATCAAGAAGGAGCTCGCCAAGCTACTCGCACCGGCTTCATCGAGAAGTCTTCCATCCCGAGTGGCTCGCTAACCCCGTCCTCGTCCGCAAGAAGAACTCGAACGAGTGGAGGATGTGCGTCGACTACACCGACCTCAACAAGCACCGCCCAAGGACCCCTTCGGGTTGCCGCGGATTGACCAAGTCATCGATTCCACCTGGCGGGCCGCGACCCGCTTCCGCTTCCTCGATCGCTACTCCGGTACCACCGGATCGCGATCAAGGAGGAAGACCAGGAGAAGACCGCGTTCATCACCCCATTTGGCGCGTACTGCTACACGACCATGTCATTCGGGTTGAAGAACGCCGGCGCTACCTACCAACGGGCCATCCAGCGCTCGCTTCAAGCGGCAACTCAACAAGAACGTCGAGGCCTACGTGGATGACGTGGTTGTCAAAACCAGGGACTCCGCACCCCTCATCGACGACCTTGAAGAGACCTTCGCATCACTACGCGAGTACCGCCGGAAGCTCAACCCGAACAAGTGCGTCTTCGGCGTACCTTCGGGCAAACTACTCGGCTTCATCATCGCCGGCGCGGCATTGAAGCCAACCCCCGAGAAGATCTCCGCCATCACCAACGATGAAAGCTCCCACGAGCATCAAGGACGTCCGTAGCCGACGGGGTGCATGGCGGCGCCGAACTGCGATTCATCTCGAGGCTAGGAGAAGGCGGATCAAGCCCTTGCCCGGCCCCAAGGACTTCCCGTCAAAGCCGCCAATCCTCACGGCTCCTCACAAGGGCGAGCGCCATCGCTCTACCTAGCCGCGACTACTCACGTGGTCGGCATCGCCATCGTTGTCGAGCGGCAGAAGACGGCCACGCCTATCCTGGCCCGGGGGCCGCCCCGTCTACTTCGTCGCCGAGGTTCTATCGCAGTCCAAGGCTCGCTACCGCCCCCCGTGCGTAGCTTCGTACGCTCTACTCATCACCTCGCGGAAGCTACGACACTACTTCCAGGAGTACTCGGTCTCCGTAGTCAACGACTACCCGCTCGGCGACATCCTGAGGAACCAAGACGCCACTTGAAGAATCTCCAAGTGGGCTGTCGAGCTCGGCGCCCTCACCATCGACTTCAAGCCACGCACCGCCATCAAGTCGCAGGCACTAGTCGACTTCATGGCAGAGTGGCGAGAGAACCAGCTACCTACTCCCACCGTGCGACCAGAGCATTGGGTGATGTACTTTGATGGCTCACTCAACCTCGAGGGCGCAGCGCAGGGGTACTCCCCGATCTCTCCAACGGGCGAACAACTAAAGTACGTCCCGCATCTTCCGGAAGGTCTCAAACAATGAAGCCGAGTACGAAGCCCTCCTACACGGGCTCCGCCTCGCGGCTTCACTTGGCATCAAGCGGCTACTAGTCTACGGCGACTCCGCAGCGGGTCATCAACCAAGTCAACAAGTCCCGGGACCGCAACAAGGAGAAAATGGACGCCATCGCCTAGAAGTCCGCAAGCTCGAGAACAAGTTCTATGGTCTCGAGTTCCATCACATCGTCCGCGACAACAACGTTGCGGCGGATGTCCTCTCGAAGCTTGGATCCACCCGCGCCCAAGTACCCGCGAGCGTCTTCGTCCATGAGCTTCACGCGCCATCCATCCCGGAGCCGGCGCCACCGACCACTGCCCCAGCCCATCCACCAGCTGGGCAGGAGGTCATGATGATCGACGTGGACTGGAGGCAACCCTTCATCGACTACCTCGGCCGAGCGAAGGTCCCCTCCGACAAAAACGCGGCCGAACAACTCGTCCGCCGCGCCAAGTCTTACGTCCTCGTCGGAGACAAGCTTTACAAGCGGGGCGCATCTTCCGGAGTACTCATGAAGTGCGTCCCTCGTGAAGAAGGCATGGACATCTTGGAGGAGATCCATAAGGGCGTCTGCGGCAACCACGCGTCTTCACGCACGCTGGTCAGCAAGGCCTTCCAGCGAGCTTTCTACTGGCCCACAGCCCTGGGCGATGCCGAAGAACTCGTCAGAAGGTGCCAAGGATGTCAGTTCTTCGCCCAGCGCAACACGTCCCGGCCTACAAGCTAGTCACCATACCACCGACCCGGCCCTTTGCCCGCCGGGGGCTCGACATGATTGGGCCACCGCCAACCGCGCCAGGAGGATTCAACAGGTACCGGTGGCTATCGACAAGTTCACCAAGTGGATCGAGGTCAAGCCGGTCACATGCCCCAAGGGCGACGAGTACTCGACTTCCCTGGATGAACTCGTACACCGCTACGGGCTACCCCACCGCATCATCACAGACCTGGGGTCCAACTTCAACAACCACCAGTTCTGGGAGTACTGCGAAAACAGCAGGATCGACGTCAGATACGTCTCAGTCACCCATCCACGGGCCAACGGACAAGTCGAGCGCGCCAATGGGATGGTGCTCGACGCCCTCAACAAGCGGCTACACGACGCTGCTAACTCAAAAGGGGGCAAGTGGATCAAGGAGCTACCCAACGCACTCTGGGGGCTGCGGACTCAACCATCCAAGCCAACGGGGCAATCCCCCTACTTCTTGGTCTACGGTTCTGAAGCCATCCTCCCTGCCGACGTCATATGGAACTCACCGGTAGTGGAACACTACGACGAAGGCGTCTCAGAAGACAGCAGACGAGTCGATATCGATAGCCTCGAAGAAGCTCGCTGCGCCGCCCTCGTCCAATCAGCAAGGTACCTGGAGGGTATCCGACGCTACCATGACCGCAACGTCAAGGAACGCTCCTTCAACGTTGGGGATCTTGTCCTCCGCCGTATCCAGAACACGGAAGGACTACACAAGCTCAGCTCCCCCTGGGAAGGCCCCTTCACCGTGGCTAAGGTGACCGGGCCGGGCTCCTACCGCCTCCAAACACTTGAAGGCGAAGACGTCAACAATTCGTGGAACGTCGACCAACTCTGTCGATTCTACGCCTAGTCTACACGACTACTCCGGGGTTCAAGTCTACACGACTACATCAACACCCCTCGCCGCAAGCGACCCCCCGGGTCCTGGCTCCAAGTCTCCGGACTACTCTCCTCCAGGTCCAGCCCGTGCGGCTACCTACGGACCCTGGGCTACGACGAGCGTCAAGGACTCTAGCAGCGGTCTACCAATAGACCACACTCCAAGATCCAGCCCCGCGCGGCTACCTACGGATCTGCGATCCAGCCTACACGGCTACCTACGGATCACCAGATGCAAGCGGCTACCCGCTCCAGCCCACTTAGCTATAAGCGGCCTCCGGGTCCAGGCGACTACTTGTAACTACGGCCCTGGCCACCCAGGTGTACTTCTTCAGTAATAAAGCTTGATTGTTCATCAACTTGTTTACTGCCTACTCCCTACGACGGGACTACTAAAGCCGAGTACTACTACTCGCACCTACTCCACGATGGGCGCTCCGCACCCTGAGATCGCGGTTACGAGTACTCATTGCTGGAAAATTTCATTTCATTCATACATGAATAAGTTCATTACAAGTGTTTTTTGTACAACCATGGCTACTAAGCTACCTATGCAGGGCTACTGGAGGTTCAGCTTCTCGGCTACCTGCTCCGCGATAGGAGCCATCTGCTCCAGCAGCTCTGCGTACTGCTCATCCGAGCAGTTGGCGGCTACCCCGCCGGCAACCACCTCCACTGGAGCCTTCGGGAAGTACGACTTCATGAAGGCCAGCACTTGCTTCGGGATCGACTTGGCCATGTGCTTGACGTAGGCGGCCGCCCGGCCTTGGCGCTTCACGAAGTCGATCCGCCAGAGGGGCGATCTTGGGGCCGCCCGGGTGCGGCACCAGGAGCCTCGCGATCGGGAGAGCGGCCTCTTCAAGGTCCTTCAGCTGGGCCCGGAGCGCCTCGCAATCTTCGTTCAACTTCTGCAAAGATTTGTAGCAATTGACGAGATCTCTGTCAGAGGCAATCCGCAGCTCCATATGCTTCTCGCACTCGAAGGCGAGCTCCTTGTAGTCGAGCTCAAGTACCTGGCGGGCTTCTTGCTCCCGGTAGAAGAGGTTCTTCATGCTGACCTCCGAGGCTTTCAGCTGCTCCACCTGGCCTTCGAGTTCTGCAACACAACACAACAACGGCTCAGAGGCTTGACGACTTCCAACAAGTACCCAACAAGTCCAAGGACATACCTTTGTTCTTGTTGCGGAGGCCTTTGTTCTTCCGCACCAGCTCGTCGCCCTTCGCCTGCAGCTTGTTGACGGTGTATTTTGGTGCACCTAGCATGTTCATTACACTTTGGTTTGGATTTGATTATTGAACTAACCCGCCACTAGGCACACTAATCATATAACAAGTTCATCTTTGTGCATGCATTTGGAAGTGTTGTGTTTATGTAGGATATCATGGACATAAAGGACGGATTCGCAATAAGTTCAAAGGAGCATTCATGGAGTCTTGTTCGTGTTCATGAGCTCGCTGAAATTACTTCCAATGGTGGTGAGGACCGAAGTGCTACGAGGAACACCCCCGGGGATTGAAGCGTAAAAGATCAAACTTCATGCAAAGAGAGCCTCCATCTTGATCGCGAGATAACAGCGTCAAAATCATCCAAGTGGAAGGGGCAAAGTAGATAAGTGCACGAGGACCTACGGAGCAAAAAGGGCGACCGAACCGGCCGAACCGGGCTCGGGCCGGCCGGCCCGCCGGATCGGCCCAGCCCACTTCGGGCACCGGTTCGGTCCCGTCTTCCTTGCCCTCGAAGGATCTTCGACCCTAAAACCCCCGACGCGCCGCCAACACGGAGAGGAGGAGTTATTCGCACCGAAGGCCATCCACAAGCTAGAGAGAGAGGAGGAGGATCTCCGGCCGGAGATCAACCACCTCGAAGGAAGCACCCTCTCGTGGAGAAGGAGGAAGACACCGGCGGAAGGGAAACCATGATCAACGGTGCCATGATCGCACCTTGATGGGGTAATCTTCTCATTCGTCCATGGGTTGTAATCGATCGTGAGATGTAATCGCACTTTGTCGGATTATCTATCTATCATCTTGTGTTGAATATACTTTAATGCTTAAAGGTTAGCTACCATGCCGTAAAGGGAGTACGAGCTCCAATGCTTCCTTGGATCCATTCAATACGCCGTGGACATCAAAGGTCTAGTCATGAATACCTTCGCGTAGTGACAGTACGAGAGGAGGGAAAGGGCGAAACCATGGTCACATCCCCGATAGATTAGATTGGTTTTTCATGTCTTTAAGCGATTGCATGTTCTAGTATCGTAGACCCGTGGGCGAGTGTCTTCTCTCTTGATCGTTTATCATTCTCTCTAGTATAGTTAAGTGTTTTCTAGTATAATAGTTGTTAGGGTTTTAGTAGCTAGTGTGTCGTTGTTGATCGAACGCTTGTAATCCCCTTGCTCCGCGGATTGACAAGAACCTTGGGAATCCCGTGGTGAAAAAGGTGTGGGGTCCGTACGCTTGCGGATCGTAGAGGGATACGTCTTTTATCCGTCAACAAGCCCCTTTTTCTGGCGCCGTTGCCGGGGAGCAAGTTAGTTTACATCGTTTGATTTGCATCTAACTTAGTTTTATATTTTAGTTTATCTTTTATTCGCTATATCTAACATTTATTATCGAAAAACACTTGTTTCTTTTTTGTTTTTGTTTTTATCTTATTGTCTAGATGGAGTTCGTTAATCAACCCGTGGAAGAACCGGAGAAATCATTAAGGGATTACGCTAGCCCTCGATGTGAAGACATAAAGGTACAAGAGTCGGATTCGAAGCTCGAAGCGACCAAGTATGAAATTAAATCCAAGATCATGAAGATGGTGGCGGAAAACCCATTTGAAGGGATGGTTACGGAGAACCCATATAGACACATAAGGGATTTCACGACAATATGCAACACGGTGCGTCAAGAAGGAGTTCCCGATGAATGGTTCAAATGGAATCTCTTTCCCTACTCACTTGCCGGCAAAGCAAAGACATGGTATTCGGTTGCGTCCTTTGAAGTTGAAGGCAATTGGAACAAGTTGACAAAGAAGTTTTGCGAGAAGTTCTTTCCAATGAGCAAGGTTCAACATCTAAGGAGGCAAGTGATCAATTTTATGCAAGGAGAAGAGGAAGGGATAGACCAAGCTCTGGGATAGGTTTAATGAATTAATCGAACAAGGACCAAAACTCGGCTTCACCGGTGACGTACTCTTGCATACATTTTTCTTTTCCCTAACCCCTAGTTGCATGCGACACGTCGAAATGTGTGCGGGTGGGGATCTCATGGAGAAAACGCTCACGGAAGCCGCCCAACTTCTACAAAAAGTTAGCAAAGCGGCCGCCATGCGAAGAGATTGGGAAACAAGACTTGCGGAAGAGCCGAATTCAATTCAAGGAAGAAAAAGCTTGCTGATTTTTCTAAAGAGGCAACCCCGGAAGTCACAAAAGAGGAGCCAATCATGGAGAATCTTGAACAAGAACACATCAAGTCAAGAACTACACCAAACGTCGACTTCGCCGCACCAAATGAGACGAACAAGAGAAGCATGTCAAGCGCGAAGCCACTAAGGGAGTTCGAGCCAATGGATTGGGTTCCTATTGATTACGGAGAAGTATTCGACAAGAGAAGACCGTTCCCTAATCAAAAGGGGATGGCAAGAGCATTGGAAGTGGATTTCCCACCGGAGAGGAAAGCTGAAAATTCATACGACCTTGAAACCACCGGTGAGATTTTTGAAAAGCTCTTTGGAGATGATGTGGTGGATCCGGAACATATTGCCGAGGTGAAGAGGATCATGGGGATCAAGCCCGAAGCATCACCATACGCTCGCCTTGCTGAAATTTATTCGATCGGATCCGAAGAAGAAGAGAAGATGACGCCGCACTTGAGTTGCGAGATCAACGGACTTCAATGCAAAGCTTTATGCGACATCGGAGCCCAAGTAAGTGTTCTATCTTCTAAAATTTACGATAAAGTTCAATACCACAACCTAGACTTAGCTCCAACATCAACGAAATTAATTATGGGAGATGGTAGAACTATCAAACCTTTAGGTATTGCTTGCAACATGAAAGTAAAAATCTCTAGAAACTACATACCAACCGATTTCTTTGTTATTGATGCTTACCATAGTAATTCTGATCATATAATCTTAGGTAGGCCTTTTCTTAAGTTGGTTGATGCCGTGTTAGATGCCGGAGAAGGCAAAGTAACAATGAACCTTAATGGAACAAAGTACACATATAACTTTCTTCGTGCTTCTAAACACCTTACTCCTTTTCCTCCCGAAGA
Source organism: Cenchrus americanus (assembly GCA_947561735.1). Lineage (NCBI taxonomy): Eukaryota > Viridiplantae > Streptophyta > Magnoliopsida > Poales > Poaceae > Cenchrus > Cenchrus americanus. Next base: position 34,673,963 of record OX387242.1, on the reverse strand, counting down.
TGAAGAAATAGAAGAGATAGATAGTCTTTGTTTTGTTGAAACCCTTAGAGACCCGCTGCAAAGAGCGATGGAAAATCAAATTAGTAATCAACAAGATGAAGAACTAGAGGAAGCGACAAAAGGCTTAGAGCCGTATGATGGTAGCGCGGAGGAAGAGAAGTTCGAAGACATAGGAGAAATCAAACCCGAGGAGCCACAAGTGCCCGAAGTAGACCTTAAACCTTTGCCCAAGGGATTAAAATATGAATTTTTGGGCCCAGACAAAACTTATCCAGTCATTGTGAGCGACGAGTTGAGTCCCGAAGAAAATGAAGCGTTGCTGATTTTATTAAAAAAACATAGGAAGGTGATTGGATATTCAATTAACGATCTCAAAGGTATTAGCCCAGCCTTTTGCACTCATCGTATACCAATGGAAGACCAATGTAAGCCTGTAGTGGACCATCAAAGGAGGCTAACCCATGCCATGCGAGAGGTAGTAAAGAAAGAGGTTATCAAGTTACTTGATGCCGGAATCATCTACCCGGTTCCACATAGCGAATGGGTGAGCCCGTACATTGTGTACCGAAGAAAGGAGGTTTGACCGTGGTGAAGAATGAGAAGAACGAATTGATACCACAAAGAACCGTGACCGGGTGGCGGATGTGTATTGATTACCGTAAGCTTAACAAAGCGACGAAGAAAGATCACTTCCCCCTACCGTTCATAGACGAGATGCTCGAGAGGTTAGCAAACCACGCTTATTTTTGCTTTCTCGATGGATACTCGGGGTTCATGCAAATTCCCATTCACCCGGAAGATCAACATAAGACAACATTTACATGCCCTTACGGAACGTTTGCATATAGGAGGATGCCCTTCGGCCTATGCAACGCTCCGGCCTCTTTTCAACGTTGCATGATGGCCGTGTTTTCGGAATTCATCGAAGAAATTGTTGAAGTGTTTATGGATGATTTTTCCGTTTACGGGAAGACGTTCATGGATTGCTTAGCAAACTTAGAAAAGGTTCTTACAAGGTGTGCGGAGGTAGATTTGGTTTTAAATTGGGAAAAGTGCCACTTCATGGTTAAGCAAGGCATAGTGCTCGGACATGTTATATCCGAGAGAGGAATTGAAGTGGACAAGGCTAAGGTAGAGACGGTTGAGCAACTCCCACCTCCTACGGATGTTAAGTCCTTAAGGAGCTTTCTAGGCCATGCCGGATTCTATAGAAGATTTATAAAGGACTTCTCGAAGATCACTAAGCCTTTAACACACCTTCTTCAAAAGGATGTGGCTTTCGACTTTGATGAGAAGTGTCTAGCGGCATTCCGGACCTTGAAAAATGCGTTGGTGAGTGCTCCCATCATCCAACCTCCGGATTGGAGCCAACCTTTCGAGATCATGTGTGACGCAAGTGACTACGCCGTAGGCGCAGTCTTGGGACAAAGAAAGGAAGGCCGAGTTCACGCCGTTTACTACGCTAGCAAAACTCTTAGTGGGGCACAATTAAATTACGCTACTACGGAAAAAAAGTTGCTAGCGGTGGTATTCGCTTTCGAAAAATTCAGATCTTACATCGTGAACTCGAAAGTCATTGTTTACACCGATCACGCAGCCATAAAGTATCTCTTGGCTAAGAAGGAAGCTAAACCACGTTTGATTCATTGGATCCTTCTTCTCCAAGAGTTCGATGTTGAAATTCGTGACAAAAAGGGGGTGGAAAATGTTGTGGCCGATCATTTGTCTAGTATGAATCGTGGGCAAGATGATAATGAGCCCATAGAAGATAAGATGAGAGATGACCACCTCTATAGAGTGCTTGATAAAGATACTTGGATGATCGACATTATTCGAGCAATTCGAAAGATGCCCCTCGATCATCTAGACAAAAACACCCAAAGGAAGATAATTTCTGAAAGCAAGAAATATTTTTGGGATGCACCATACCTCTTCAAGCTTGGCAATGATGGAGTGATGAGAAGATGTGTGCCAAGAGAAGAGAGGCTTGAGATTCTAAGGAAGTGCCACTCGGCGGAGTACGGTGGGCACTATAGCCATTTTCGAACCGAAGCCAAAGTATGGTCGAGCGGATTCTATTGGCCGGAGATGCATGAAGATACTAAAAGATATGTTGCGTCATGCCCCGAATGCCAAAGAACCGGAAACATCTCTCAAAGAAATTCTATGCCTTTGAAATACAACTTGCAAATCGACATATTCGATGTATGGGGCATAGACTTCATGGGGCCTTTTAAAAACTCATTTGGATTCGAGTATATACTTGTTATGGTTGATTATGTATCCAAGTGGGTAGAGGCTATACCATGTCGTAAAGCTTCCACGGAGGAGTCCATCACTATGATCAAGAACGTGATTTTTCCCCGTTTTGGTACACCGAGAATCTTGATAAGTGATGGAGGAACTCATTTCACCGGGAAGAACTTCAAAAAGTGCTTGTCCAAGTTGGGAATTGAGCATAGGGTCTCCACGGCCTATCACCCACAAACCAACGGACAAGCGGAGACGTCAAATAGGCAATTAAAAAGCATACTTAACAAAACCATAGAGAAGGGAGGTAAGGATTGGTCAAAGAAACTAGACGGAGCTTTATGGGCTTATCGAACGGCGTTTAAAACACCGATAGGTATGACCCCTTATCAATTCATCTATGGAAAAGCTTGCCACCTTCCGGTTGAGTTAGAACATAAAGCCTATTGGGCGATTAAAGAGATGAACCTTGATCTCGATGCCGTTGTGGTGAAACGGAGAATTCAAATAAGCGAGCTAGAGGAGTTGAGGTTGAAAGCTTATGAAAACGCAAGCATATACAAGGAGAGAATCAAAAGGTGGTATGATAAAAGATTGAAGAAAAAAGAATTTAAAGAAGGAGATAAGGTCCTCCTCTACAATTCGAGGTTTAAAACCTTCGGAAAGGGGAAATTGCAGAGCAAATGGGACAGACCTTATGTTGTGCATTCGGTGTTCTCCAACGGAGCGGTAACCATTATGGATATAAATGGCGATCAATTTGTGGTGAATGGACAGCGGCTTAAGGTTTACTACGAACCCGACGTCGTGCCCATTCATCATGTTGACGTCTTTACCATGGAGGAAGAGCCCGAACGTCCCGCCTAGGACGAAAAACAAGGCACCAACTTCTGTAAATAATTTTTCTTTTAGCTTTCTGGAGTTTTTCGCGAAGATTAACTGGACCAACTTTTTCCCATGGGCTGAGGACGAAAAAATTAGGGCGGTGTGCAAAAAACCGGACCGGCCCGGCCCCCGAGGCAGGGTGGGCCGGCCGGCCCAGTCGGATCGGCCCAAGGGGGCCCGACGCCCGATGTCCCCGAATTTCGCCCGAATTGCTCCTTTTTGACTTCCTTGTTTGGTCGGAAAATTTTAAGGGAAGTGTAAAAAAGGAAAATAAGGTTCCCAGGGCTTTTCTCTCAGGACTATATATTTGGCCGAATTGGGAGCTCGAGAATCAAACCTTTCAAGCAATGTGTTGCACCCTTGTAGCAGCCATTGAGCCTCCAAAAAGCTTAGAGTTGAAGGTAGAAGCCAAGAAGCCATCGATGGAGGAGGCGATGCGATGCGAGGTCAAGCTACCCGTCAAGAGGACCGCACGTATCCGTTGCGGAGGACGTGTCCCGACCGGAGCTCTTGCATCTCGCAACCCCGTCAAAGGAGAGAAGGTCCCTACACCCGTTCGAAGGTCGGCACGCCTCCAAGGCATCAAGCGCAAAGATTACAAGGAGGTGTCGCCGGAGCCTAAGGATTATGGGGATAGCGACTACTCCGACGATCGTAGCCCGAGCTCGTGGGCGGGCTGCCGGAGACGATGACGATTGGGGCGAGCGGCCCTATGAAAGGACTCCCGAGGGCCCCAATGGCGACGGCAACGGCGGTGGCGAAGGCGACAACAATGGAGGTGGCGACGACGGTGGTGACAACGGTGGAGATTATGGCGACGACGACCCCTTCGGATTGCATCCGGTGTCTTCGTCGAGTTTGCCGTCAATCCATCACGGCTCTCTACGCGTCGGCCGACGAATGTCTTCAAACCATGGAAGCGATGAAGCGGCGTATGGAGGACTTGGAGCGCGTAGTTGAAGATGACTACAAGTTCCTTAACCGTAACGTGCGCAAACTTTTCGGCATGGTTGGAAACATGAGAGGCAAGTGGTGCAAACCTTGCTCGAAGTACCATTAGATCTAGTTTTCCCCTTTGGTTTTTGTAAGATACGACGAGGACGTCGTATGTTTTAAGTGTGGGGGAGAGCTAGCTCGCTAGCCTTAGCTTTTGAACTTCAAGTTTAGGTTCGGTTTAATCTTCGTGTGAGAGTCTTAGTGTTTTAATGAGTCTTTAGTTTTTGAGTCTGTTTTAAAATTTTTGCAATTGTCTTAAATTAGTGTTGAGTCAAGAAAATCAAATAAAAAGAGTCTTTATATACATCTTTGTGTTTTATGTATTGTTTATCTTTTATTACTTGTTTGTTTAATCTTCGATTCTTGATATATGAACACAAGTATGTGGTTTGAAAATCGTTTACCGTGGTGCTTAGTGGAATCGCTACTACTTAAAGTACCCATACCGCACTTCGATCTTGAGCTTCACATGCTAGTTGTGCTATTTTCGATGCTAAAAATTGGAGGATTTCAGTTCTGAAAATTATATTAAAACCCTTGTAATAAAGGTTAGCAAAACCTCTTTTTCCAAGTTGAGAGCAAGAAAAAATTCCTATCCAAAGCCAAGTTTGTTTTTTTCGCTCCACCATAAGTGTGATTAGCACGATGAGTTAGGCTAGGACCTTTCTCTCTTGGTGAGTTTTAATTTCGAGCAATGATCATGTCCTTGTGCTTATCTTTTGTTGCTAGCCTCGTCATACATTCGGTAACATGACTTTCACAACGGAAGTCACGTACATCGCCGAATTCCATACCCAACCCTATACATCTCTTTTGTACATCGTATTCCTTGAACACAACCTATTTTCAAAGTTTCGTCTCGTCTCTAGCATGATTTATTTAAAAAATTCAGATTGTATGCATGCGAGAAAAGGGAGAATTGAAAGCTTTGAAAAGTAGTCAAGAGAGAGAAAAATAAAGAGAAAAAGTATGTGTATGGAAAAGAAAGAAAGAAAGAAAGAAAAATCATATGTGAATGAAAGAAGAAAAGAAAAAGAGAGAAAGATGAGTTAGCAATGAAGATATGAGAGGGATGGATCAAGTGAAAGAAAAGAAAAATAATAAAGTGTAAGGAAGGATGTCACGTTGATTGTGAGACGAAACTTTTACTCTATTTCCAACCATGTGCAATCCGACAACGAGGACATCATTGGTGCCTTGAAGTCACAATTTTCTTTTGCCCTTGCACATGTCCACCATTCTAAATCTTCTCATCCTTGATATCCCTACATATGGTTAATTCTCATGATCATTGGCTCTGAAAGGTAGACAACCATTAGAGGAAGTTCTTAGTTTGACAATACTTGTGTTGATTGCGCTAGCCCTACCTATAGCTCCACTTTTACATGATATATGAGAGATTAATGGGAGGTGAGAGTTTTATAAAATTTGGTTAGGATAGACACTTCATATGAGTGACTTGAGAGAGCTTGGAGAAAGGTTTTTGTCTAACACTTGTTGCGGGAATTTTTGTTTTGAAAACCATAAAAACCCTCCGATGGAAGCAAAGAAGTAAGTATGGCTGAAATTGAAAGCTTCGAGTGAAGAGTTTGAGTTGTGGGGTAAATCTTGACGTGGTAAAAATTCTAAACGCCCATGTTTATGTTTGATTATCATTACTTTGTGTTTATGTATTAAAGATGAAGGGATTGACTAACTTGTGAAGAAGGATAAGTGGTACACGATTACACACCTTAGACGAAGTTCTTTTACGAGTACTTGCTCGAGGACGAGCAAGAGCTAAGTGTGGGGGAGATGTTGACGGTGTATTTTGGTGCACCTAGCATGTTCATTACACTTTGGTTTGGATTTGATTATTGAACTAACCCGCCACTAGGCACACTAATCATATAACAAGTTCATCTTTGTGCATGCATTTGGAAGTGTTGTGTTTATGTAGGAAATCATGGACATAAAGGACGGATTCGCAATAAGTTCAAAGGAGCATTCATGGAGTCTTGTTCGTGTTCATGAGCTCGCTGAAATTACTTCCAATGGTGGTGAGGACCGAAGTGCTACGAGGAACACCCCCGGGGATTGAAGCGTAAAAGATCAAACTTCATGCAAAGAGAGCCTCCATCTTGATCGCGAGATAACAGCGTCAAAATCATCCAAGTGGAAGGGGCAAAGTAGATAAGTGCACGAGGACCTACGGAGCAAAAAGGGCGACCGAACCGGGCCGAAACTGGGCCTGGGCCGGCCGGCCCAGTCGGATCGGCCCAGCCCACTTCGGGCACCGGTTCGGTCCCGTCTTCCTTGCCCTCGAAGGATCTTCGACCCTAAAACCCCCGACGCGCCACCAACACGAGAGGAGGAGTTATTCGCACCGAGAAGGCCATCCACAAGCTAGAGAGAGAGGAGGAGGATCTTCGGGCCGGAGATCAACCACCTCGAAGGAAGCACCCTCTCGTGGAGAAGGAGGAAGACACCGGCGGAAGGGAAACCATGATCAACGGTGCCATGATCGACACCTTGATGGGGTAATCTTCTCATTCGTCCATGGGTTGTAATCGATCGTGAGATGTAATCGCACTTTGTCGGATTATCTATCTATCATCTTGTGTTGAATATACTTTAATGCTTAAAGGTTAGCTACCATGCCGTAAAGGGAGTACGAGCTCCAATGCTTCCTTGGATCCATTCAATACGCCGTGGCCATCAAAGGTCTAGTCATGAATACCTTCGCGTAGTGACAGTACGAGAGGAGGGAAAGGGCGAAACCGTGGTCACATCCCCGATAGATTAGATTGGTTTTTCATGTCTTTAAGCGATTGCATGTTCTAGTATCGTAGACCCGTGGGCGAGTGTCTTCTCTCTTGATCGTTTATCATTCTCTCTAGTGTAGTTAAGTGTTTTCTAGTATAATAGTTGTTAGGGTTTTAGTAGCTAGTGTGTCGTTGTTGATCGAACGCTTGTAATCCCCTTGCTCCGCGGATTGACAAGAACCTTGGGAATCCCGTGGTGAAAAAGGTGTGGGGTCCGTACGCTTGCGGATCGTAGAGGGATACGTCTTTTATCCGTTAACACAGCTCCATCACATCGTTGTGGTACTTGGCGAAGGCGGCGTCGAGCTTCGACTGCATGGCGGCCGCGTGCTTCCGCGACTTCACGAGCTGCTCCTCCAGGGCCTCGGCTCGGAGCACGGTGTCGCCGTAGCCTTGCAGTAGATTCGACTTCTCGCGGGATCGCTCCGCGACGTCCTGCACAACACAAGTTCAAGTCAAGAAGAGTACTCAACGCAAAGGATTGACTACTCGGGAGGTTTTGGCTACGTACCTTCATCCACCGTTGCCGGCTCGACGAGATCGTCGGCCAGCAGTTCAATACCGCCACGGCTACTCGACGTAGCCTCCGTCATCGGCGCCGAGCGGATAGGCTCCGCGTCTTGGATCTCGGGGGATCGGATTGCCACCTCCAGGGCAACCCCTGGCGACGTGGTAGTCGCCTCCCCCTCGGCGGACCTCTCGACGACTTCCCCCACGGGCGCGGGGGCTCCTTCCGCATCCTCCGGGGCTTCTGGTGTCAACTCCTGCATGGGCACCCCTGCAGGGATGTCACCTCCTTTAGCGCCTGCCAGCAAGCAACCACGCGCATCAGTGCCTGCGACTACTCGTCCTGGAGTTCCACAGCTTCAAGACGGGTACTCACCTTCGACTACGACCGCCTCTGGCAGCGGCGCTTCGGTAGCCAGGGGCTCAGTCACGGCTTGGGCCCCGGGAGTGGGCTCCTCGGCGGGCGGCACGGCCTCTCCTGCCTCCGCTGTCGCGGGCTCTTCCCCGTCCCAGCTCAGATCTGTGGATTTTCTGCAGCAGTATCCACAGAGGGTCGTCAGACAAATCGACTACTGCAACGAGTACTACTCATGAAGACATGGTACTTACAGGTTCGACCGGATGATGGTCACGGTCGGAGCACCGAGGATGCTGGCGATGTCAACCAGTCCACCCTCGGCGGGCGTCTCTTCCTCCGCCTCTTCGAATACCGCCTCCTCCACGGTGGCGGCGGCCGGCGCAGACGTCTCCTGCGTCCCTGCGGCTTCCATCTCTCCAACGGCGGCGGCCGCGGGTACTCTGCTCTCCTCTGCGGAGCGAGGGGGCGGCGCTCCAGCTGCGCCAGGAGTTCTTCGACAGTGGGGGCTGGACTTCGGCTTCCAGCCGGTTCCCCCACCGGGTCCCACACGCCTTCGTCGCCCTCTTCGACGGGCTCCGTTGGCGGCACCTCCTGCACACAAGGACGACTACTCGTCAGCAATGTACTCGACTACCGGGTACTCGACCACTCTGCTCAAGAAAACTTACCTCCGGAGGCGTGGTCTCTGAGACCTTCATCTTCTTCGCCACCCGCTTCTTGGTGGGGTTGCGCGGCCTCCGCGGCGGCGCAGCAAGGCTAGCCTCCAGGCTAGCCGGAGGGTCTTGGACAAGTGGAACGTGAGGCAAGCCTGGACGGCTAAACCTCGACCGCAGCTGGAAGCGGTCCTGCAGCGTCTCTTGGTCTTCTTCCTCGTCATCGGAGGTATCCTCCACGATGACGGTGTCGTCGCCTTCACCGACTTCACGGCGCTCCTTCACCTTCCCCTCCACCGGGACTTCGATCCCGCTCTGTGGCGGCTGCGGCTCGGAGACAAACTGCCTCACATCATCCTGCGCAAAGACACAAGGCGTCAGCAACTCCACTACAAGTGCTCACTACTCGACGAGGCGGGTGCGGCTACTCACCTCGTTGGGCGGGCGCGCGGCGGAGTACTCCTCGACCGGGCATGCCGTGTACTGGTCTGCCATGAGCTTGTACGCCAGGTACTGGTCTGCGGCGTCCTCCCTCAGCTGGATCCCGGCCCCTCCGACTACTCTGGGGTTGGAGGCACTGGGCTGTGGCTTGACGCGGAAGAATTTCCGGAAGAGCACCCAGTGCGGCTTGATCCCGAGGAAGGCCTCGCAGAAGTGGACGAAGACCGACGTGTGGAAGATGCCGTTGGGGTTCAAGTTGAGGTACTCGATGCCGTAGTACCCGAGCAGCCCTTTGAAGAAGTCGCTTGCTGGGAGCGCAAGACCGCGCTCCACGAAGCGCGAGAACATCGGGATCTCGTCCTCTGCCTTCTCCATCGGATAAGGATCTCCTGCGGCGGATCTCCACATGTCGACTTCCTTCTCCCTGATGAACCCGCTGTTCAACAGGGTCAGCAGGTCCTCCGTCTTGACCTTCGACTTTTTCCACTCGCGGCTTGGATCAGCACGCGGTGGAGACATGGGCGGTGGCGCATCCGTGGCGGCCGCGGCGGCCTCTGCACGGCTCCTCTTCTTCCCGCCGGCCTTGGACGTCTTCGACGACGACGGCTTCATCCTCCAAGTGCAAGGAGTTTTCACTCGCATCCGCTCGGGGGCTATCCTAAAGGCTTCGGGTGGCGATGCGCTCGGATCTACTACGGCGGCAGCAGGCGCTGGAGTGGATCTACTTCAAGATTCAAATGGGAATGACTGCAGCTCACTTGGGTGAAAACCCTAAGGGTTTTGGCTCTTATTTATAAGCCAAATCGCCTCCGCAACGGGCGGCCGGATAAGTCCGCGCGCGGCTGAATCAGTGGCTGCGCGTGACTCTTCGTATTCTACTAGTCAACGCGCCTCACCTCGGGGGCTCGGCTACTTCTACTCGACTACCTGGGACGCGGCTAGTCTCAAGAGCATCTCAGGACACATTCTCCAAGAAGACCCTTCAATTCGAGAGGAAGTACTCGACTCAAGGCTCGGGGGCTCCGTGCCACGTGTCCTTCGGTTTTTTCTCTCCGGATTTTTCGGGATTTTCTTGCCAAGACTTCGAGATGGATCCTCAGCCCGAGCCCGCGGCTCGAGGCTCGGGGGCTACTCCATGTGGATTGCGGTTCCGCAAATCGCGTCTCCATGACGGCTTCGGCTTCACGACAAGACGGCATTTCTTGAAGACCTTCGAAGGCGATTTCAAGGACGCTTGGGACTACTCGAGAAGACTTCAAGATTGCTCAAACATCGGTGGAGTACATTCCGGCCTCGGGATGCTTCGACTACTCTTGAGGACTTTTGACTTGTAGCACTCGGGGACGCTTGAGGACTACTCGTTAAGGCCGTCAAGACTACCGGAAGCTATCCTTCTCGACTACAAAGTACTCGGGGGCTTGTCGTATGGACCTCCCCGGGCCCACCGCATCGGTGGGTACCGGGACCGACTACTCGGTGGGCCCACGGGACTACCGGCTTGCGCTACACGGCACCGAAGGCGTGGAGCACAAGGACTACACAGGAGTAGTACTCGGTTAGGGCTCTGTACATGTTCCGCACTGTATAGAAGTCTCCTAGACGTACTCGGCTAGTACTCTTTCCCTACTCCGACTTGTAACCCTGCCTCCCGGACTATATAAGGCGAGGCAGGGACCGATCTCAGGATCACCTAACCTCATCTCCTACAACTCACGGCGCACTATTGCACCATCTTGTAATCGTGCCCTATCAATCCAGAGCTACGCAGCATACAGGACGTAGGGTATTACGCACCTCGCGGCCCGAACCTGTCTAAATTGTGTGCCACGTGTCTCTTCCTTCGAGTTACCGATCTCGGCGAGTCACAATCATCTACTTCGGGTACTCCCTGTAGTAGGTTGCCGGTCTAAAACACCGACAACGAGGCCTTTACAAAGATTCCCTAATTTGAAACAACCCACGAAGGTTCCGAGTCGTTGCAGAGTATAAAGTCCCCTAGTAGGTACCGTGTCTTATAAAAGCCCAACTCACTACTAGAGCGAGTCTATACCCCACTGGCGCTCCCCTTGCCCTTATCAGGTAAGGTCATCCCAACACTAGAGTCACTAATTAGTTAGCCAAGGCAGAGCCATATGCCTTGTGGTTGTACGGTTTTCCTAGGTGGTTCTCCATGTTCCGATTAAACATAATGATCTTGTATTAAAATTATAAGAAAGGAACATAAAGTATAAAAGAGTAACCATGTTGATTATTACCAACCCAGTTGAGCAAGCTAAGCAACATCTACCATCAAATTAATTATACAACCTGGCTATACAATGCAATGGTAAAAAGAATACTAGTCATCATCCTTAGTGGGAACCCATCAAATTAATGCAAGGCATGTGCAATAGTGATTAAATATACTTATTGGGACAAAAGAACAAGGACACACTTGCCTTTAACCAGAGAGTAGTTGCTCAAAATTCTTCATCTTCATGCTCTTCAAAGCTTCTCGGACAACGTTCACTCTATTCGCATCAATCATCGGGCACAAGAATACAAAGAAAACAAACATGCAAGCTAAGAACAAGGCACCATTCAAATCAAAGCTTTAAAAGAACGCACTGAAGGATAGGCTTGGCTAGCTTTAAGGAGATGGTTGTGAAAGATTGAGCAAGGACCAGAAAGATCACACTGGGATAGAGCTTGATAAAGAATGTCTAACGAACGCTTTGCATATGTGAAACACAAAAGACTATGTGCAAGGTTTATTTTCATTAGCAAAAACATATGATAGGATATTTCATAAAGAAAAGTATCCTAAGTTGGAATTAATTCAGATTAAAATTTATTTGCAAAACCATAAAAAGAACCTAATCAAATTTTAATTAGAAAAGATTAATTAGCCATTAAATAAATTAACATTTGGTTTGTGAAAAATCGAGATAAAGACTGAATTAGCTTTTATTCAAAAAAACATGTGAAATAAACATTACTCAAATTAAATATTGATTATGAAAAATGGTGTATAGCTCTATATAGATTTTAATTAGAAAAGGCATCTTTACTAAGGATTAATCAAAATTAATTACCAAACTAATTTTTAGAAAACAAACACGATGAAAATCACTACTAACGTGCCTTTACATGATTATGAACCTAACGCAAATTGAATGGATTAAAACAGAGCTAAAACATGGAAAATATGGATTATCAAAGATCTAAGGACTTGCTGGAAAAGATTAGTAACTTCCAGGGGCATAACGGCAAGAAACTGCACATACATAATTATGTATATAAACTCAGTGGCTTACTTGCAAAGGTTCCAGGATGGATGGGATCTAAGGAATCTATTAGGTTCAGGGGGTTTTCTGGAAGATTTTCACATGACACATAAATAGATCTTAGGGTTTACAACATTCCACGGGGGGTTATATGCAAAACTGTCATGTCTTCTTCCTCCTTTGGTCAGGAGCGAACAGAGGGAGGGCGGCGGGCCTGTCCGGCCAAGCGGCGCTCTGGCGCCCAAGCGGCTCGGGTGAGGTGCGGAAGAGGAAGAGGAGATCGAGGGGATCGCGTGAGGATGCTCACCTCCGGAGGAGAACAATGGGAGGCGTCGGATTTCGAAGAGGGGCGGAGCTCAGCGACGGCCGTCTCGGGTTCGCCACGGGCGGCGGCGCTCTGGCGCTCCTCCGGCGATGAGAAGAGACGGAGGGGGTTCATCTCGACGTAGCGGTGCTCGTGGTGGCGTTGGTTTGCTCTGGTTATCCTCCCATGCGCCGAATCGAGGTGAGGTCTGACGGCGAGCTCGACGCATTGACGGCGCTGCACGACTGGACGGCGCAGAGGCGAGGCACGGGTGGTGGTCGAAGAAATAGGGGGGCACGCGCGGGGCTCAGCCTTAGCTTTAAAGGGTGCGGAGGACGCGGCCTGGCTTGGCACGGAAGCCAAGGCCGGCGGCGGCAGCCATGCCGTGGAGGCGACGGCCTCTGTGGCCGGTCGGGCTCCGGCCGGGCCCCGGATGGGCTTCGACGGGCCTGCTGGCTGGGCCGGTCGAGATGCGGGTCGGGCCTTTGGGCTCAGATCGGTTAGATAGGATAGGATAGGGTTTTTTGTTTTCTGAAATTATTTTAAATGCGAAAAAAATTCTAGAAAATCTAGAATTTGTTTTAAAGCCATGAAAAATACTCAGAAAATTCTAGGAAATTCCCAGAGACAGATTGAGGCAGGAACAATCCAAATAAAGTATTTGGTGCTCAAGAAAAAGATTTTAGAACCTTCTAATAAATAGAAATAGCTCAAAGAAAAATGAGAATAAATTCTAGAAAAGTCCGGAAAATTCCCAGAAGGATTTGGACAACACCTAAACGCATTTTGAAACGTTTTGCACTCATGAAGCACCAAGATGCATCGGCATGAATGCAACACTCACAACTTTTTATTTGATTTAGAAAATCAAACAAGGATTTTTCGTATACTATATTTCCTGTAAAGAAAAAATAATGTTGGAATTTTTTTAAAATTTATGAGGAAATTGTTATTTAATTGCTCCCTCTATTCACATCCTGAAATTGGAAATTTTAGGGTGTGACAGGGCGGCTCCCAGGATGCGGGCGCGGGCGAGCAGCGCGGGGGCACGATCCGCGCGCGCGGGCTGCTCCCGGGGCACGGGCGGCCACGACGGCGGAGCGTGACCACCGGCGCTACGCTACGTGAAAAACTCGCTTTGGTAATGTGCATAGATTGCCTTTGGTAATGGGCAATGCGCCCGTTACCGATCAAGTGTTACAAATAAGTCAAGAAAGGTAATGGGAAGATGCCCGTTACTGATAAGACATATTTGTAACGGGCATTAAACAACGACCGTTACCACAACTAGCCACTGGTCTCGTGAAATGGCTGTTTCTCTGGGCCCACAAGGAACTTTCATAACGGGCACCAAAGCAAAGCCCGTTACAATAGTTCAATATCAGAGATGCCTGCTGTGCACCTGCGTCTCCACTATCTTGACGAACTGAGACGCGTCTATTTCACACGCGTTTCAGCACATATAGGATTCGTAACAGGCATCAAACAATGACCATTACCACAACTAGTCGCCGGTCACGTGAAATGGCTGTTTCTCGGGGCCCACAAGGAACTTTGGTAACAGGCATGAAACAGAGCCCGTTACTGTGAAATTAACATCAGAGACTCGTTCCGTGAACCTGTGTCTCCTCTGTCTCAACGAAATGAGATGCATCTGTTTCTACACGCGTCTGCTTTCTCTCTATTAAAGGAGCCGCTTGCTTTGAACCTACGTCTCCTATATCTTGATGAATGGTCTAGGTCCTGGGGCCCACAGGTTAGGACTGGTAATGGGCTTTTGCATTGCCTGTTACATTGTGGGCATGTTTGTAACAGGCTTTCCGAATGAAGCCCGTTACTCACTGATCAGTGTTTGTAACGAACTTTAATTAACGCCTGTTACAGATACGTAGGCCACCCCTACAGTAACCTGCCCGCTTGCCGGTGGCATCCTGGAACCAACCAGGATTGACAGCCATCAGGGGGTGCATCCTGGAACTAGCCAGGATATGGCAGCCACCACAGCAAGGCGACATCACAAACACATTCTCACATCACAGATATAGGCAAAGCAAGATCACATTTATAGACAAGCAAGATCACATTTATAAACAAGCTAGGATCACATCAAGTTTCAAATTACTCTCATTAGGGCTTGTTTGGATGGAGTCATGAGAAAACGGCCTGAACCAGGCAGTATCTGACCCCAACCAAGCAAGCCAAGCAGGTTTCTCAGGCAACAACACCTGACTAAAGAAGACTGAATGAGTTTCAAGTTTCTGGCTACAATAAACTCACGGTGCACCACTGCAGAAGTTGCCCTTTCGGTCGATGGTCTCCTTAAGAATGTACTCGCACAGCATCTCCTGGACACGCTTTAGATCTTCTGTGGAAACATCTACAGGAGTTTTGAAATCCTACAAAATGCAATCATTTATGGGAGTACAAGTACAAATCAGTTTCTAAAATCAGATGGATAATATGAGAAGAGACAAGGTTGAGCATTATTATCTACTTACATCAGCCTTAAGTTATGTCATCGAGTAGTCTTAACATATCGAATGCCACATGGAATCCACACAAAAAGGACCCCCATGGCTGCTGAGCACACTGCATCGAGGTACTAAAATGACAAGTTAATGCAGTACCAAATAGGTAAGAAGGGACCATAAAAAACCTGGGTCTTACAACGAGATTTGTTTTGTGCTTTAGTGTGACTTTTGGCTTTTTTTCTTTCCTTTCGTCACTCCGTCCTGTGCATGTTCACCAAAGGCCTTGCATGATCAGCAATACCAATTAGAAACACTAAGATATTGAATTTTTGTGAACAAAACCTACAAATATTGTACCAATAGGCCCTGCATGGTCAGCAATAGCAATTAGAAACACTAAGAGATTGAATTTTTGTGAACAAAACCTACAAGAAGCTAACGAGTTCAAAATAGGTTGGAGGTCTGGGAACTTTAGCGGGGGATGTTGTTTAGCAGAATCTAGTTACCAAACCTCTTTGAACTTCATATAGATGATCACTGTTACCCAGTGGCTAGTGCAGTAGGCACCCACCACGTAGTCGTTGTTCATGGCATTTGAGATTGCTTTGCCAACTTTCTAAGAACGCTGAGAAATATTTGTTGAAGTAAACAAATCTGGACCTAAAAACCCAACACTGATCTGCATCTCCGCTGCCTTGTCCATCATTTTCCTACAAAAAATCAAATTGTTAGCATGCATGAACTTTGTGGTCAAAATTAAAGAAATACCTTTTTAGATTTTATAGGACTTACAATGTCCACAACCTCATGAAGGTAACATCCAGAAAAGCTAGGGTTATAAGGTTATACACGCTACCGAATTCAATGTTTAACATTAAAGCACCACAACCACCTTTAAAATAGTCTTGATCCACCTTTGCACGAAAGGCAAGTTTACCCTTACTGTGTTCCATGACATAAGCATGCAACTTGGCACAATTTGGTCCAGCAGCCTTTACATTTTCTTCTGACAGCATAAGTGCATCAGGCTTGTATTTTGGTCGGTCCTGTTTTGTCCAAATAACACAGTTAAGAATCTTATCTTTAGATGCAGGTTTCCTGTCCTGGTTCCCATTCTGGAGTGGAGATTTCCTGGGCTCCTCCTGTTGCAGAGGCTGCTGTACTTGTTGCATTTGCTGCTTAGGGGGAGATTGCCTACGCCTCCTCCGGCTGCTGGAGAGGCTGTTGTTTCATCTGTTGCTTATCCTCATGTTGCAGCTGCTGCTTAGGCGTAGTTTGCATGGGCTCCTCCGGTTGTTGTTGACGCTCCTGCTGCTAGAAAGGTTGTTGTTTCATCTGTTGATTATCCTAAAGTTGCAGCTGCTGCTTAGGTGGAGTTTGCCTGGGCTCCTCCTCCGGCTGTTGTCGATGCTCCTGCTGTGTAGTTTTGCTGATCTGCTGCTGCTACAGTACATCCATTAAAGTATGCTAATAGGTCCAAAGCATAATTGTCGATATGGTACATTCAAAGCATAGCAGAATTAAAGTAGGCTAACATCCTTTATGCTTTTCATGAATTTACAGTGCAAAAATTATAGCACCAGGAACATGAAAATGAATTTCAACATTTCATATAACTTCATGTGTTAGCAACAATTTATTCAAAACAGACTTGGAGCAACAAAATCCATCCATGAAATCCACAATCAATCAATTGAAGATGAACTATTAAGACATGTCTCCCTAATCCACCTTGACATGAATATATAGCAGTTTGGGTGGACTACATTATAAACCACTGTGATGCAATTCCCAATGAAATCATGTGGCCATCAGAATTAAAATATGCTAACAGGTTCAAAGCATAACTGTCGATCTGGTACATTCAAAGCACAGTAGAATTAAAGTATGCTAATAGGTCCAAAGCATAACTGTCGATCTGGTACATTCAAGGCATAGTAGAATTGAAGTATGCTAACATCCTCAATGCTTCTCATGAGTTTACAGTGCAAAAATTATAGCCCCAGGAACATGAAAATGAATTTCAACAGATCATATAACTACATCTGTTAGCAACAATTTATTCAACCAGACTTGGGGCAACAAAATCCATCCATCAAATCCATAGTTAAGCAATTAAAGATGAACTATCAAGGCATGTCTCCCTAATCCACATTACCATGAATATATAGTAGATTTCGTGGCTGAGGAGAGAGAGGGTGTTGGGGGTTCAAGCAGGACTAACCTCTGTCACGAATGAAGTAGTTGTTCTCGTGATCGTCGGAGGGGCCGAATCCACGTCGGCCCGTGGCCTGAGGCGGCCGGCTCGTCGTTGTGGCCGGGGATGACGTCGACGGATCCGTGTCAACCATCTTTAGGTTGGCCGGGAAGACGTACGTCTGCACGCCAGTAACCACGTCCTCGTCACTGCCATCACGCAGGGAGCGGTGGGGCTGGAGAAGAGCAGGGCTGTGGTGGGGAGAGAGCGGCGAAGGCGAGCGGGGAGAGAGCGGCGAAGGCGAGTGGGGCGAGTGGCGGCGGCGGTGGGGAGAATGCAGGCATTGTGGATCTGTCTAGCGAGGAGCCGAATATGAACGACGCACGTAACTGTGTTTAATGAAACTACTGGTGTGCCCTTGATGGCTCTGTGCAGCAATTGGAATTCCATGGGCATTATAGTCAATATTCGTGGGAAATTTTGAGCAGCTCGTGCATGGTTTTCTTGCTGACACTGACGAGTGGGCCAGTGTCATAGGCGACGATGGTTAGTGAACCCGCATCGCCTTTGTTGGGAGTTGGGTCCGGTGGGCGGGCAGCGGTTATCTTTTTATTTTGGCTGCTGACGCTGACGCGTGGGCCAACCACTATTTTCTTTCGAATGAAACGTGCTTCCTTAAATTATTAGAGCCCATAAAACAAGACCTAAAAAATCATAAAAATACGAACAATTTGTATTTGGACATTTAGGATTTGAATAAAATATCAACGGTCACACTTGTGTGCCCAATATTCTTAGAATCCGTTTTTACATCCCAAGTTAATGATGTAATAATTCTACTAACATATAGTGTGCTTTAAAAAATCTACAAATTGACTTGCAAACATAATTTGGGTACCTAGACATGTCTTCAAAATTTCAAATGGTTTCGATGATGGAATAATATACTTGTATACAAATATCTACATCTCTCACATAGTTTCCTAGAATGTTCCTTGAACATTGAAGTTTTCCACACTTTTCAACATATTCGAACTTATATGCATTTGAACACTTAACAAAACCTTGTGGTTCACCTTAAGATTACGAAAATGCAAAGTTTAATTACAGGACGTGTGGAAAACAAATATTATTTATATGATGTACTTACATAGAACAAGATAAGTCATATAAATATTGTTCAGGAAATGGAATATACACTAAACAATAAAAATAATGAAAACACGGTGATTTTAGAAAACTGTAGAAAAAAATCAAATTTGGACTAATTACGACAGAGAAATACATGTTACAAAAATTGGTTTGCAGATTAAAAAGAGAAATGTCGTCGGCGACGCGGGACGAATAAACTGTTCTTCATTCTCCAATAGAACAAAGGAGGAAGCAGAGGGCACCGCCACCCACCGCCGCCCACCGCCGCCACCGCCATGCCCGCTTCGTTAGTTTTGACACCCAATATGGCATCCCAGACCTCGTCGGCGGCAAATGAGACCACCGAAACCTTCGATTTGACTCACAAATGTGACAAATCAAATTTTATCTATCAAAAACCAATTAAAAACTGACATCCTGATAAAATCTAATCCGCGTTTAGTAATATCTAATAATTTACATTCAAGATAGATAATATTCATTGATGCTTGCTCCTACATCCTGATGTTCATCCTGCTGACGGCGTACTCCACGGTGGGGCGGAAGCTACGCGTCCAGAGGTTGAACTAATGACAGATGCGACACTCGGCGCTGTAGTAGTGGATGATCTCTTTGGTATCCGGCCCGTAGCACCTAAATCCTGCTGCCCAAATACAGATGTAGGGATTCTAGACGGGAAACAAACGAATGTCGTCGTCGTCACTGTCACGCCACGGTTTCAATCTAAGAAGTTCCAAAAAACCATGGGGGTTTCCTAGCGGTAGAATCGCATTGATATTTTCGTGGTGAAAGCATCATACTGTCACACCTGTTTTTCCAAAGAAAACCAAATGCATAACTATATGTATGCCAGGATCTATGTTCATACAATAGTGACATATAAGTGAATAACAATTCAGTATCATGTAAGAAAAGAAAGATTAATAGAGATTTATTCTTAATCCTGGAAACGAAGGCACCAAACTTCACAAGCAGTCGACTGGGAGTTGCATACGCCTAGAAATCAGTAACATCTTCAGCAAACTCCATAGTAGCTTCTTCTTTGTGAGCAACAATGTTTATAGCAAGGGTGAGCACTTGTCGTACTCAGCAAGTGTGGGGAAAGGATGAATGCAAAGGCTTTCTAGTGGACTGGGCTATAAGCATTTAGCATTTAGTTGGTCAAATTTTATTAAACAACTAATTACTAGCAAGTATAAGTATATACCATCCCACGATTAGGCATATAGGTAAGATACACCAAAAATATGGCAAGCATAGACATAACCACAATTTAAGTCCATCTTCAAGTTTAGTTATCCTGTGAGGGTCCAGGCTGCTCTTGACCGTGAGCACGGCTAATCGATTAGTTTTACCCTCTGCAGAGGTTGTACACTTTCACCTCAAGTAGCGTAAAAGCTCCGAAGAACTTTGAACCCAACCATGCGATGCTAGCTAGGCACCATACCACACTACCGAGGTGTGGTTGCATGGTGACGCTACAAGGCCTTTACAAAGGTTCCCCAGCAAGTTGTGACCCACAAGGTCTAGATCAGTTAGCAAGGTATAAAGTCCCCTAGCAGGTCGATACCCCACCATAGAAAAATAACTCACCCAACCCCTTGCTAGAGCGAGTCCATACCCCGTAGTACCACCGATCCCTTGTCTTTATCAGGTAAGATCACCCCAAGCTAAAGTTCCTAATTACTTGGTCAAGACCAGTGCCCGTTTAGTTCTTGTGGTTGTACTATTTTCCTGGGTGGTTCTCCATGTTCCGATTAACATAACAAATGTGGTATTGCAATTAAAATAACATAAAACAAAACATAGAGCATAAAAAGTAACCATGTTGATTATTACCAACCCATTGAGCATCCTTAGTAGG
This sequence comes from Cenchrus americanus, assembly GCA_947561735.1. Lineage (NCBI taxonomy): Eukaryota > Viridiplantae > Streptophyta > Magnoliopsida > Poales > Poaceae > Cenchrus > Cenchrus americanus. Next base: position 34,653,815 of record OX387242.1, on the reverse strand, counting down.
AACCCATCAAATTAAAGCAAGCAATGCAATGAGTGATTAAGTAGTTATTAGGACAAGGAACCACACCCTTGCCTGTAACCAGAGTAGTGTTGTTGCTCAGAGTTCTTCAATCTCTTGCTCTTCAAAGATTCTTGGATAACACATTCATTCTACTTGCATCAATCATGAAGCACAAACATACAAATCAAACAAAAAACCAAGCTAAGAACAATGCACCACTAAAAAAAGCTTTAAAAGAACACACTAAAAGATAGACTTAGATTCTATGGATCACTAGCACACAAAACATGCTTAGAAGGGAAAGGTCTGATTAGCTGGACATGGTTTGAGCTTGAGCTAACACTAGAAAGATTTAGAGCTTTAGATAGACTTGATCAAAAGAGATAAAGAATATCTAACGAACGATTTGCATTTATGAACATAAAAGACTATAGGCTTAGGTTCATTTTAATTAGCAAAACAAATGTAAAGGATATTTTATAAATAAAATAACCTATGTTGGCACTAATTTAGACTAAACTTTATTTAAAGAAACCAATGTAAAGAACCTAGTCAAATTTTAATTATAAATGTTCACATATTAATTACACCAATTAAACTTGAGTTTAATAAATAAACAACTAGATGAAAAGGTCTAAGTGTACAACTTTATGATTTGTATAGAACTAAACAAGTTATAATTAGAAACACATTTGTGTTAATATTACTGAAATTAACATTGATTATGAAAAACAGTATAACACTATATTGCTTTTATTTATAAAAAGGCATGCTTAAAAGACATTAGCAAAGTTAATATTAAATTTATTTTTAGAAAACATAAATGGTGAAAACATCACTGCTAACGTGTGCTTTGCATTATTATGGACCTAACGCAACTTAAACAAATTAAAACGGAGTTAAAACAAAGAAACTATGAGATAAACAAGATGATAAGGACCTGTTTGTGATTAACTATAGATAACAGGGGCAAGCAGATAGGGGGCTAGCAGAAAAGATCTGCAAGACACATTGAATGGTGCCCGCGAAAAGGATAAAGGACAGGGTTAGATCTATAAAAGGCATAGGTTGGATCTGGATGCAAATAATCTAATGGATGTAAGGGATTATTTGGAAAACTTGCAAGACACAAAGAAAACAGATCTATTACATGGTTCTCAAGGGGTTAATCCACAAAACGACCTTATCTCTTCGACCTCCAGCCTGGGATGGACAGGAGCTCCTCACGAACATGAACGTTCTCCTGATGCATCGAATCGGCAGTGCTACAAGTGACGAGGGACTTGGGTAAGACACAAAACAGAGAGAGGAGATTGAGGGGATTGCAGGGACGTGCTCACCAATGGTGGAGACGGACGGATGTGGTCAGATTTCGAAGAGGATGGCGGCGGTCGACCATGGTGGCCGGCTCGGTCTCCCTGCAACAGCGCTGACTTGGTGGACCTCCGGCGACGGTACTGGGTTACCGGGGCGCAGCTTGGCATAGTGCAACTCCTGGTGATGACAGCATCGCCCGGCAACGCTGCATCATGTCGAGCTCGGCGGTGAACAGGAACGGCGGCCTGCAGCCCGGATGTGCACAGGATGGTAGCGCTCCAGTGGATGTCCAGCGACGGTAAGGGGCGCCGGGCGTGGAGCTCATCCCAGTGAAGCTGATGGTGGCAACGGCTTTCTCCAACTATGCTTCATGCCGGCGGATACGGGCGAGCGGAAATTTGACCGGTGACGGAGCTTGAAGGCAACGGTGGCCAGCTCGGGTTCCAGTATGGCGACGGCGAACCGGTGGACCTCCAGGGATAGGAAACAACTCCCTGGACGCGGCTCGTCGATGCCAAGCTCCTGGTGTGGTCGGTTCGCTCCGGCTGCGCTACCAAGTGGCGAATCAGGCGGCGGTGCTCGGCTCGGCCGGCGGGCGCGGCCGGCGCGGGGGCGGAGCGAGGGCGCGAGGCGTGGTGCATGCGAGCTAGGGCGCACGAGGCTGGGTGGCGGCGCCTTAAATAGGCGCGGAACACTAGGTCTAGGCGTGGCGAGCATGCCGAGGGCGGCGGCGGCGGTGCCCTGGCCATGGCCGTGAGGCCAAAGTGTCGATGGGCTTTGGCGGGCCTAAGGCTGGGCCGGGGTGGGGTGCGGGCTCGACCCAGGATCAAGGGATTTCTCTCTTTTTTTCGAAATTTCTTTTCAGTGCAAAAGAATTTTAGAGAAACTCTAGATAATTAATTTAAAGCACTAAAAATATTCAGAAAATCCTGATAATTCCAGGAAAATTCCCAAAGACACACTGGTACATGAACAATTCAAATAAAGTATTTGGAGCTCATGAAAAAGATTTTAGATCCTTCTAATAAATATAAATAACTCAAAGAAAAATGAGAACAAATTCAAGAAAAGTCCGGAAAATTCTCGGAAGGATTGGACAGCATCTAAACGCAATTTTGAAACCCTTTGCACTCAAGAAGCACCAAGATGCATCGGCATAAATGCAACACTCACAACCTTTTATTTGATTCAGAAAATCAAACAAGGCTTTTTCCTACACTATATTCCTGTAAATAAAAATAATGTTGGAAAAATTTTAAATTTATGCGAAAATCATTGTTTAATTATTCTTTCTATTCACATCCTGAAATTGGAAATTTCAGGGTGTGACAAATCTACCCCCTTAAAAGGAATCTCGTCCCGAGATTCGAAGAAAGAAGATACAAGGTGTAGGTAGACAAACAAGATTGTTGTTGCCGAGGTAGGTAGGCTGTCATCCTCTTTCGTCGACCGGTGATGAATCTTTAATCTTCATCTTGTCTTGGTCTTTAGGGGTCTTCATTAGAGTGAGCTAGATGCAGTAGTAGCAAGCACAAGGTGGGAAAAGAAAGTAGAGTGAGGTTCTCTTTTCTTCAACTTGCTCACTTCATGGTAGTAGCTTGTGCTTGTTGGCATTTGATGTGGGCTTCAATTCCTTCTTCCGATGTCCTCCACTTGATCAGGTAGATAGAAAGAGAGATAACAAGGATATGGGAGGCACAAAAGAAGAACCCAACTAAGAAACTGATGTTATTGCAGATATAAGACCCACAATACACCAACACTCACTGCAAAGAAACGAATCAATCAAGGTCATAAAACCAAACATCATCATGCAAGCACTAAATTCCACCAATCAAGACACAAACAAAGGAACGACACTACACAATGTTAATAGAGTCAAAGGGTATCCTTCTAAGCAGGGCATAACTTCAATGGTCACCGAAGCTTGACTTCAGGCGATGAGTTGATAGCTCCTTTGTTCACGTGACTTAGGTAGGCTTGCTTCAGGGTACATGGCATGGATCATCTAAGAAGTAGAATGCCACTTTGGAATGAAAAGACATGGAAACAAGGAGAAGTTTAATGAGGAAGATATGTGGATATATAGGAATTGACAGCTAAGTTCAAAGTAGATAGACAAGCAAGGATATCAAGGAGATGCATTGCATGGATTGGAAAGCAAGATCATGATCAAGATACGATAAGATCAAGGGGAGTGTATAAACAAGGATTAAGTGATTAAACATTTGCAAAACAAGATGTGCAAATGAAAAGAAGTGTAAAAGGTTTAAGTTTTCAACAATGGGAGAGAAGAGATTGGTTAAAAAGTGAGATTATTCATCACAAAGCTCAAAGGGAAGGTAGTGATGAATTTTAGAACATAGGAAACCTTAAGGAACGACCATTGCTAACTAGGCTTACGTCCTACAGTCGATATAGCTCTGATACCACTCTGTCACTTGTTTTTCCAAAGAAAACCAAGTGCATAACTATATGCATGAAACTTGATCCTGGCATGCATATAGTTATGCACTTGGTTTTTTTGGAAAAACAGGTGTGACACATACAAGCATCATACAATCCAAAGTTGGTACACTTTGTTCCATACAAAAAAGAAAATTTACATGCTTGGACATTTATAATTAAATATATCACTGCTTTGCTTCTAAGGTAAGATCCACAAGCTTAGTCTTTGGAATAATCAAGGGAACGCTAAGGTTCGAAGATCCAGACGAAGTGGCAGCGTCACTAGCTATGCGTTAAGGCGTGGGTCCGTGTTCAAGAAAGTTTTGTGTCAACTGCTGAAACACTAAAAAAATCCTATGATCCATGAAGAAATTCTCATGATGTTTTCAGATTTTGTCACACATCACACTGCATTCATGAAACATAGTCAGATTTTGTCATAGATTCACAGTGCTAGATATGAAGCCCAATATGAAGTCCAAACACTATGACGTTGTGCCAATTTCTTTATAGTTCATCACAATTCACACTACATCCATGACAAACAGTCAGATTCTATCATACATTCACAGTGTTGGATATAAAGCCCGATATGAAATCCAAACACTATGACGTTGTGCAAATTTTATCATAATCCGACCCACAATGTGTTTCATCATTTAGTCACAATCAATAAATTAAAAAAAATTTCATACAATGTGTGAAAATAATTAGAGATCATCACGATCAATAAACTTAAAATCTAAATTTAAAAACTTTTCTAAAGCATATAATATTATATATTCAGTACATAGATATACCTATCTTAGGGCAAGCAAAATTGGATTACCGTTTTATGATTTTTTATAATTTACAATGATTTTCTAAATATTCAACAGAATTAAATAGAAAAGCAAATGTATAACTTTTTTTAAATCATGCATAACCAGACTAGGGATGTGGACGGTTTCAAAGGATGAATGATGTGCTTTGTTTTGTTATGAAGTTTAGGGATGAAAACCAGACTTCCGTGAAAATTGAGGGACCTAAATAATACTTTTCCCCTTGAAACTCACACCTCCCTCTCCCAGACGTCTGCAAAAATTGAGGGACTTAAATAGGACTTTTTCCCTTGGAGTCTCACACCTCCCTCTCCACAAGCCTAGGCCAAATGTGCTTTGTTTGGTTATGAAGTTTAGGAATGAAAATCAGACTTCTACGAACATTAAGAAACCCACAGAAATTCATTTAATTGATGGAAAATAGCAAATCTACTTAAAATTTCTTGAAACTCCTAGGTTACAACTTATATATTGTGTTTGACAATAGAAAAATGTTTTGAGGGTGTGTAAGATAATAGTTTTTCACATTACTTCAAGGTGTCTTGATTAAGTTTTTTTAAAAAATAGAAAACTCTTTTTCACATGAAAACTAGAAATCTAAACCTCCAAATACTAATAGGAGAGTAAGGGTGAGGTTGTATCCAAATTTGAGGTGTCCATGGGGTATGAAAGTACCTGAGTGTACAAACTTTGAAGTTTAAGTTGAGTTGTATGGAACAATGTGATGGAATTATATAGTTTATGAACAATGTATACTCCAATTTTTACAAAATCTTATGAAACTTTTTTGTGAAGATTGTACATCAATAAAAATAATTCTACGCCAATTTTCATAACTTTTGGAGAAGTTTTAGATATCATTATCATTATTTTATAATGAGGTGACTAGTAGAAGTTTTAGTTTTCATTATAAGTTAATTAAAGAACTCCTTTGATGCAAGATTGTGTTGATTGTATTTTTCTATCTTATCCGACCAAAACTCATTGAAAGAGACAGAAGGAAATCGAGAGTGAAATTTTTGCCATATACAGTATTCATATGTTTTCCTCTAAAAGACTTATATCTCCAACTCAAAAATCCAAATCAGTGCAAGATATGTTTGTACGACTTTGTGATTTCCAAGCCGTGTTGTATCTATGATGGTTTTAGATCATGGGTGGGATAAGGATTTGGGAATTTTCTCGACTTGTCTAGAATGATATTCTTGTTAATACAATGTCGTTGGGGTGGTTTTACTCTCTGCAGAGTTTTTCTAATGGGTTTGGATAAAAAAACTGGCCATGTTTTCAAACAGTGAACTAGTACATTCTTCGCAATCAAGCATCTTTGACCGCTAATATCCAAGTGTAAACATTCTTAGATATTGTACATTAATAAGTGGATGTCAATTCATTGAAATAAGAACCCCTATTTTTTTATAAAAAAGAATCATCATGAGCCTCTGTGACCTCACATAGCCAAATCGCAAAACTGTTGTGGACAATGTTGTTTGTTGTCATACTCCCTCCGTTTTAAATTATAAGTCATTTGACTTTTTTAACCCTACATTTGATCACTCATCTTGTTCCAACAAATTGTGTAAATGTAGTTTAATTTAAATCAGTCTTTAAAATTTTAATTAGTAAAGAAAACCACAATAAAAAATATGATATTTGCATATTTTTTGTATAAAATCAGTAATAATACTTGAGGTAGAAAAAGTCAAGCAAAGTATAATTTTGAACACAAGAAGAATAATTTTTCATCATGGCTTTTCAGAGTACATGTGTCAACTAACACCTATGTACACATTGTACACATTTTATATAAATGCAAACAACACATGAAAAAAGAAAGTAATTTTAAAAGATAAAGCTCATCGGTACGAACACGTGACCGTAAGATTTACCTAAATCAGAGGTACCAGTAAAAATTAAGAACTATTTTAAGATCTAAGGACTAGACTGCAAATAGAATAATTAAAAAGTCATGGACTAAATTTTGAATAAAATGTTGTTCATATTATTTTGTAACGGTTTGTTTTACTTTTCTTATATTATTGATTTACACAACAAGATATAAATAAATAATATAACAAACAATGACAAATTAGTATAATGAACATTTTAAAAGATAAAGCTCACGTTATGAATGCGTGACCACATGAATCAACTAAATCGGTGGTGCGGCAAAATGTTATTATTATTTTAAGATCTAAGAACTAAATTATAAATTGAAAATTAAAATCACCCATCAAAACCATCCAATGGCCAAATTTGAACAGTTTTTATAGGTGGACGGCAAAAATACCCGGTTTTGGAGTTTGATGGCCAAAACTAAACTTCAACAATAGTTGGTTGGTGAAAATGATCTTTACTCTAAGATGAGTAATCAAACTTGTCAGAAAAGTCAACCAAAGTACTATTTTGAATGGAAGGAGTAAAATTTTTCCACATGGCTTTTTCAGCTTACAATATTGAGAGAGTACATGTGTCAACTAACACTTGTGTACACATAGTACACATTTTATATAACTTCAAACAACACGTGAAAAAGGAAAGTACACACATATAAGCATAATCTTTATCCGTCTGCTACACAGGCTGAACTGTGGCACCAATATATATCATTTAATACACCCACCGTAAAATAATTGTCCACACTAGAAAACTTTTGCATGATCCAAGGCTTTCTTCCCATCTAGTTTGTTTGAGAGATGATGCTTAATATAATCTGCCACATTCACTGTCTTGTACAACACCTTTTCAGTTGTAGAACCCAAAACCGGTGAAACTACTCCATCAAACTTTGGATTGTGGAATGCTGATACAGATAATCGTTCCATATGAGAATTAATAGTGACCCTATGCTCAATGCTCTTGTACTTTCCGTTTGTCATAATCTGTAGTAAAGACAGAAAATATCGATTGCACAAGGTTATACTATAGAGAAATATGCATGGGTTCAAACATGCGTAGAGTCTGTGTTCATCTTTCTAGCATTACAATCGTGAACAAACCTAATAAAAGCTTATATATATAAAAAATATAATGAGTTGCTTCTTTCTTTGTAGAAATATCATAAATATGATTACTGAACCATGTAATATGATTACTGAACCATGTATACAATAGCATGTTAATGTGTGTTACTTGTAAGGTTGTTTCTTTTGGTATATTCGTACCTCAAGGAGGTCCCCAACATTCACCAATAATGCTTTAGAGTTTGGTTTCACAGGGATCCAAGCACCATGCCTTCTTATTTGAAGTCCATTGACTGAATTAACTTCTGTAAGGATGGTAAAAAAAGATCCATCTGAATGGGGGGAGAATCCCAAAACCTTTTCTGGCATTGACATGCATGGAGGGTAGTAATTCATCCTCAGAACTTGCACCGCATATTTATCACTAGTGATATCAAGTGATATCATGTGTGGAGATGTCTAGGTTTGAGGCATCCGACGTCCCAACTTGCTCGAAATCTTCTCAATTCTTGCATACAGCCTCTACATGCCATAACATGACACCCAGACAAGTTTCATGATTTTCGGACATCGTTTGGATTTTATATAATTTACAATCATTTTTCCTGCTAGTTGTTCGTCATGTTACGGAAAATCAAAATTTCATGTGGCTTCCTAGATATGGCCTCAACATACACCAAATATAATGAATATCATTTTTTGAATTAAGAAATTTCATTACTTCATGCACCTGCAGTTCAAATTTGAAGTATGCTAAAAAATTCAACAAAATGAAAAAAACTAATGAAATATACCAAAAAAAATCAAAATAACCCCAAATTTGGGCAAGGAGTTTAAAATAATGTGGGATGGCTTCAAAAAAAATGAGGCAAAAAAACAAAAAACAAAAAATTCTTCCCCGAGTGCCTCACCCTAGCACTCGGGGAAGAGACCCTTCCCCGAGTGCTAGGATGAGGCACTCGGGGAAGATGCTTGCTTCCCCGAGTGCTAGGGTGAGGCACTCGGGGAAGAGGTTGGCTTCCCGAGTGCTAAAAAAAATGCACTCGGGGAAGGGGGGTCTTCCCCGAGTGCCTCTCTTCCCCGAGTGCCGTGGACTATCAGGCACTCGGGGAAGACTCTCTTCCCCGAGTGCATTTCTTCCCCGAGTGCAACACTCGGGGAAGAGTTTCTTCCCCGAGTGCCCGATATTTGGCACTCGGGGAAGCCCGAGGCACTCGGGGAATTTCCTTTCTCCCGTAGTGAGTTGAACATTCTTGATCGAGTAAAGTGAAGTTCTGTCAGGAAAAAAGCAAAGTAATTTTTATAGCAGTCGTTTTGTTATTTTTGTCACTTTGTTGACAACTAGTATCATGATGATAAATATATTATAAAACGAAACCATGTATTCAGGATATAACGAACCAGTAGTAAGCAGGTACCACAATAACTTGTTTTTTAAATAGGATGATTACCGAAATATAAACAATAATTTCTGATTCTGTACTGGTTAGACGATTATCTTGCTACCAGGTACCTAATTAAAGCATCTGCGGCCTATTAACAATGATTTGATTCTTGAGTGACCTACCTGAAAGAAACCCCACTCCTCACAAGCAAAACTTAGCTTTGCAGCTTCTTCTTCCCAAGAATCTGGGTTGAAAAGTCTCGCAAGGTCAACCACTGGAAGCTCGTCGGAGTGCTCTTCGAGGACTGCATCCTGGTTGATGTCTGGCCTGATATATTTATCGAGTGCCTCAGGGGTTAGCTCATCAATGTTGCAAGCCGCGAGGGCCTGAACATTTCTGACGGGTATGGTCCTGGCTACCTGTGATACTCTCCTTTCGCTGGCCATAACGACTTGCACCAACACACAAGGGCTCAAGGACTCAATTAAGATTGTTGCTTCTTTGTTCAGGCTGTCAGGGTTGGCACCACTAAGATGTATACTTGGTTGTATATAAGTTATCGTACATGTAATAAGTATCTTCTAGCGAACAAGGTGCGAGGATTCCTAGAGTCAGTGTTCCAAAGGTGCTCTGATCTATGTCTTTGGACTGATCGAAATGCTGGAAAAAAGAACGGCCGGCGGCTAACAGGTTGATTAAACAAGAATACGACAAACTATGTCACTAACACACAGAGTAGATTAGAACTCGACTAATCAGGGACGAAACTGCCTTGGGGATAAAAGAGAGTAGGAGTAGAGATTAAATACGTGATAAAGACCATGTTATTGGTTCACTCAGTGAAATTTCACTGACGGACATATGCCGAAATTATTAGGCCGATAAGATTAGGTATAGGGTTCATGATCAGCAAGCTGAAACATACAAAGAGAAAGTCTTCAATCGATAGTTTTGATATTTTCTTGAATGGATCTTTCGATATTGTATTACCCGATTGATACGATTTAGTATTGAGTTAATATATACATCTACCTAAAGTTGTATTATCCTGTTCTTTTCACATAGACACAATATCCCTCCCTATTATAAGTATCAAGATGCCATAATTCCTTACCTAAACTTTCGAATGCTCATCTGATCTATGAGTATGTGTTTGGATACACCGAAGCTAGAAACAAGAATAGCCGGCAACTATCAGAAGGATTACTGTCTTATTGTCACACTAAGCCACTTATTTTAGAACTTGATCAACCAGGGACGTTACTTCCTTGGGGAGTAGTAGTACACACTACTAGAGTATCTACTATATTTCCTAGACCTTGAAGTTCATTACTACTGTCACACCCGATTTCCGAAGGGAAACCAGATGCATCTCATATGTGTGCCAGGATCTAGTTCCACACATATGATAGACGAAATGAGTGTAATATCATAGACAGTAAAAACGTAACAAGGGGTTTAACAACTTACTACACTCATTCGGAAGACACGAAGGTCTTTAACTTCGGAAAACGATAACTACACGTCGAGTCTTCGTCTTCCGCTTCCACAGGCACTTGACTGGGGGAGACGCATGCCTCAGAACTCCTCAAGGTCGCAGTAGAACTCTTCACCATTGGTCTCTTCTGAACAGCGGTAAGCAAGGCTGAGTACACTTATGGTTGGTACTCAACAAGTGGGGGAAGATGCAAGGCTATCAAGGATGGGCTATGGTTTTGCAGCGGTTAGCATTTTAATGTTGGTCAAACTTTTAATTAAAGAACGCCTAATTACTAGATGTAAGTATATACCAACCCACTTAAGAAACTTTTAAGCAAAACAGCCCATAGCTCATCGAGCTTCACCAAAGAACGATTTATTCTCATCTTCAAGTTTATTAATCATGTGAGGGTCCAAGCCGCTCATGACCGTGAGCACGGCTGATCGATCGGCTTTACACTCTGCAGAGGTTTGCACACTTTACCCACAGTTCGCGTAAAAGTTCCAAAGAACTTTGAACCCAACCATGCGATGCTGATCAGGCATCATACCACACTTCTGAGGTGTGATTGCATAGGGACGCTACGAAGCCTTTACAAAGGTATACAAAAGACTAACGACCCGCATAGTTACAGATCAGGGCGGACCATAACCCTCCCTAGTGGTCAGCACCTTAGCAAAGGCTGCTACCCCAAAAGGACCGAGTTATACCCCTGCAACCCAGATCCCCCTCTGCTCCTTTCGGAAAAGGGCCATCAGATCAATCGCACACCTAATTAATTGGCTAAGGTCAGAGCCATGTAACACTGTGGTTGCGCATGTTTTCTTGGGTGGTTCTCCATGTTCCGATTAAATCACATGATCTTGTCTTACCAAAAGCATCATCGTCATAAAACATATAAGCATTTATCTTCCAAAACCATTTTTATCCAACCCAAGTTGAGCAACTAGCATATTCTACCCAAAAACATTTAATAAATAGGGTTGATCCAAGGATTGTGGGTAAAAGTCTAGGTAAGTCCTTGAAAAGGGTGTTCCCATCAAGTTAATGCAATATCATCATAAAAGTAAACTTAATTGTAACGCAGTTATATAGGACAAAAATAGAACATGCGGGGGAGAAGACCACTTGCCTTCCTTGCTTAAACACTAAGGTTCTTCTTCTTCAAACGCTTGATCTTGATCTACTTCAACTGGTTGTTCGCCTGAAACTGGCACGATGTCTACGAGCACACAAGAATACATACAATAAACAAAACAATACACCAAGCATGAAAAGCTTAAAGGGAAAACAAGGTTTGGGTCTAGGAAAGCGAACACAAGGAACACTCGGAACTATCGGGAGATTTGGATGATCACATACAAGAGCTAGCTATGCGTTTGATATCTTTTAATTAAGTAAAATCATGTGTATAGGTTATTTCGAGAAATACCCTATTTATAATTAAGCAAGTTATATTTATATTTAAAAGACGATGTAAGCCTATTCCAATTTTACTTATAAATATTCAAGTATGATTTAAGCAAATTAAACATTTAATTTTAAAAGAAGCATTTAAAAGTATCTAGGCGTTTGTCTTTATATTTCGTGTTATTCTAATCAAATTATAATTTAAAAACACATTTATATTCACTTTAATCAAATTATCATTTAATTAAGAAAACTCGGGATATAGCCTATGTTACATTTTAGTAGAAAGCAAATTGCATAATCATTAATCAAATTAAGTTTGATTATAAAACCGAGGTATACATCTAATTAACTTTTAATTAAAAGAAATGTTCATTTAATATTAATCATATTAACTTTCTTATGAAAACACATGTTAAACTTCTAATTAGATTTTAATTAGAAAAGCATGTGCAATAGGATTTAATCATATTTAATATTTAAATATAAAACAATGAACATGTACAACATTGGTCCTATCACGTAGTTTTAGTTGATATGAGCCTAACGCAACTTGAAACGGTGGAATCGGAGCTACAACGCAAAAGATATGGAGAAAACAAGATTCTAGAACTGCCGGGCTTGAAAAGACGGTCGCGTGGACACCAAGAACGCTTAAAACGGAGCTAGGACGGAAAAGATATGGCTAAAACAAGATTCAGGGACTAATTTGTGAATATCCGGAAGCTTAGGGGGTTTTCTCGCAAGATTTCGGGGACCTAAACATAAATATGTGTGAAACTAGGAGGTCTAACATGTAAAAGGTCAAGGGTAGGCTATTTAACGAGAATAACTAAAGAGATCGGGGGCCTAGACATAAAAATCGGGGACCGAATTGTGAGGGTTTTGATAGGTGGAAGGGTATATTTGTAATTTCCGAGAAACTCGGGGTTCTCTTTGTAAAATTACCGGGGCGGGCCGGCGGATAAGCCGCGGTGGTGCCACGTGGCGGCTCGTGGTTGGCCGTGCCGACGCGAGCGCGACGCGGCCGACGCAAGCGCCGACGTCGGCGGTGGACCGCGCCCGTGGACCGGTCCCACCGGTCCACGGTGAGCCACCGAAGGGGTACACCCCCTTCTTTTAATACGGACCGCCCGCCTTGATCGGACGGCCCCGGGTGCGCCACGGGCGACGGGGGGCGGCGGGCGGCGGAGACCGGCGGCGCCGGCGGGAGGCGGCGGCGGAGCTCGCCGCCGGCGATGCTCGATCTCGGGCTTGGGGCCACGGATTGGGACGCGAGACGGGTTCTACGCGGAGGCCGGGAGGACGGTGAACCTATCTAGGTGGTCGGGGGAGGCGGCTCCGGCGGTCGTGGTGGCCTCGCATCGCGAGGGGGCGGGTCGCCGGCGGCCGGCGGCGGCGGCACGCCTACGGTTCGGTAGGAAAGGAAAAGAGGGCGGGGAGGAGTTTCTCACCGCACGTAGACGAGCCGGTGAAGGTTTGGGCGGCGGAGATGGAGCGGCGGAGGAGATCGAGGCGGCGGCGGGCTCGGGCGGCGGTGGAGCTCCGGCTCGGGGCGCTACGCGTTTGAGTAGGAGGCGGGGAGGTGGTGCGGGAAGAGGCGGACTCGAGGACCCTTTTATAGGGCAGAGGAGGGGCGGCGGCCGAAGTGATGGCCATCAATGGCCATGGCGGGCCGGCCGGTCTTGATGGCAATCAAGGGGGAAGCCTTGATTAGGGAGAAACGGAGAGGAATTGATGGCCGGGGAGTGAAAGAGGGTTATTACCGCGCCTTGATGGGGAGGATTGAAGAAGGGGGAGCGCGGGGGACGCGGGGACGCGGGCTATGGCGGCGGCGGCGCGCGCCGTACCGGCGGGGGAGAGGGCCGGAGGTAGAGGACGGGGCTGACGGGCGGGCCCCGTCGGTCAGCGGGAGAGAAGGAGGGAGGGGGAGCACAGGTGGGCCGGCGGGCCTGAAGCAAAAGCTGGGCCGTGGGGAAAAGAAAGAGAGGAGAGGAGATGGGCCGCGGGGAAATGGGTTGGGGTTTGTTTTTTTTCTTTTTTTTTAAATCCATTTCAAACCCTTTTGAATTCAAATCTTTTACATGTTTTCAAATTCAAATTTTAACACAAATTTCTCCAACTATTTTAAAGGCTTTTCACAAACCATTTTTAACAACTTTTCAAACATATTTTAAATTCAAACCTTTGCACAAATTTTCACAAACTATTTCATTATTTTTAAGGACTTTTTCACAAATAATTTAAGACTTTTAAAATCACACCACAACCAAAACTCATGCATTCAAATCATGATGCACAAGCACTTATCACTTCTAAATTATTAAAATGATATTTAAATATTTTAAAGGCCAAATTTATTTGATAATTTAATTAATCCTTAGAAAATAAAATCTAAACACCATGTTGGTTACATTAATTTGGTGATGGAATTTTAGGGTGTTACAAATCTACCCCCCTTAAAAAGAATCTCGTCCCGAGATTCGGAGAGATTGAAAGGAACTAAGGGTATTATTCTGAGTCCATCTTGTACACTGAGTTCTTCCAACAGGCATAGCTCCTTCACCTACTTTCCTCTTCACTTTGCCTTCTTCTTTGGATAGGGCAGTAGCGACAACCTCAATCCTATCGACTTCCAGGCTGGTTAAGAGTACCGACTTCTTGGCACACAGAATCAGTGTCACATTCGCCTAACCGATCCATTCCAAGTGTTATATCTAGTCCACTAGATGTAGGTACTATTAGATCAGCTTGAAAATCTATTCCCTTGATCTTGAGATTGACTTGTGGGCATACATGAGTGGACTTCATTTCACCATTTGAGAAACCAATCGGCAAATGTGTCGTCATGGAACTCATAGGTATATTATGCTTTGCCACAAATTATTCGGTAATGAATGAATGTGATGCTCCGAATCAAATAAAATCGTTGCGGGCACGAGTTTGACGAAAACGTATCCGAGACACAAAATCGGGAGCGTCCGGAGCTTGTTCAGTTTGTCACGTGGTTTACTTTGCCACGCACATAATTCCATTGACCCTTATTGATCCGAGAATTTGCACTTCCATGGTGTATTTGAGATGTTGGTTGTCCGAACCTTTGACCATTGTCTTTACGGGGAGTTTAGAAGTTACGATTTGGGAAGATGCTTGGTATACCGTTCCAATTCTCCATAATTGAAACAACCATTAGGGTGAACTGGAGAGTTGTTTCTCATTGATGCGTCTGAGCGATCCTGATGATGACTTGCAACATGTGGTGTTTCTTGGCTAGAATGTTGGGACTGCTAGGTTGAACACTACAACTGAGAACTTTGCAAATAATTTCCACTTGATCTATCAGAACTAAACTGAGAACTCTGTGATGAGTTGAAGTGGGGGTGTGTGTTGCTAGATTGTCCACGAGATTGGAACTTGCGCTTCTGTTCACCATGTTTCGCACGTTTGTCCTCCAGACCTTTAGCTTTGTTCAGTAATGTAGTGAAGTCCGGGAAGCTGTGACTCTGTAGTTGATAGTTGAGTGGCTCTATCAGACTATCTAGGAAGCATTCTTGCCTCTTTGGGTCAGTATTAACTTCATCTGGTGCATAGAGATAACTGAGTAAACTTGTCCAGATACTTATTAACTGACATATTGCCTTGCTTTAGAGCGAGGAACTCCCTTTGCTTAAGCTTGAGCACACCAGGGGGAATGTGGTGCGCGCGAAAACTATTCCTGAATTCCTGCCATGTGATGATGTTAGGTGCAGCATGTGCGGCAGTGTACTCATTCCACCATTCAGCTATTAATCCTTACAAACAGCCTGCTGTATACAAGATCATCTCTCGATCAGTGCACTGTGTCATCTCCAACTTCTTGGTGACAGTCTTTAATCAATCCTCAGCATCTAGTAGATCAGTTGAGTAGGAGTATGTGAGAGGACAGTGACTCATGAATTCCTTATGCTTGTCCACCGGTGCTGCTGGTGCTACTGGTGGTGACTGATTTTGCTGAGCTTGAATGTTTTGAATAGTGGCGGTCGAATTTTGGATTAGCCACATCTAAGCGACAAGGAACCGTTGCATTACCGGATCCATTGCTCGGTTGAAGGGTGGGGGTGGTGCTTGATTCTGCTGATTAGTAATATGAGCACAGACAACAAGTAGAATGTCTTAACCTTCTCCTGACCTAGTGCTTACCAATTGATTGTTAGAGAAAGGAATTTCAGATAGGAATAGTGAACTAATGCATGAAGAGATGAACAAAAAAAAGATGAAGCAATTTGAACTTCCAATTTAAGACAGATTCTCATCCCGAGATTCACAAAGGCTAGCATAAAACAAGAGTTCGGGTGTTTAGCATCCAACACTGCTTATCTTGCCTCCATATAATTCATCTTACACAAGCTCCATAAACATAATTCTTTATTCTTCACAACTCACTTTATAAACATCACCGGAATTCTCAACCTAACTCTGCTTGTGACCGTCCATTCCATTCCTCAACTTCATTGACTTGCCTTGGTAGAATTTCCTTGACGTCTTGATAAAGTGATTTGAATAGAGCCGGATTAACTCCATTTTTGACTATTTGGAATCACTCTTCAATTTTTTTTCTTCTTTTGATCCAAAAGCTTATTGGGGCACTAACTTATGAAATGTCCCTCTTTGTTACAATAGAAACATGTTTTTCTTGCTATAGTATCCTGGCGATTGCATATATGACTAGAAGTAAGGGTGTTGAGACTTCGATCCTGGGGTTGATTACCATCCTCTTTTGCACACCAACTAGCAAGATGTCCATTTCCTCCATGCTTGAGGCAATATAATCCATCGTGACTAGGCAAAATCCTCTTATGCTTCGTTGGACAATTATTAACATAGTGGCCTTCTTCACCACATTTGAAACATAGTCTCTTAATACCTTTGTCTTGGCTTTCTTCACTTGCATGCTTCTTGAGTTGTTTGATTCCATCAAGCTGAAATTCATTGAAAGTTATACTCCAATCCTCAAGGTTGATAATCTGATTACTATCTACAGCTTGAGCAACTTCTTCTAGGACTGGATATTGGGTACATAACTTCATCTTCTTATTGATATCCAAATGGTAACATTGTCTAGCCTCATCTCTCATTAGGCTAGCTTCTTTTTGGAGACATGAACGACCATAATGCTCACAACATTGACATGCTCCTGCAGTCTTCATGTGTTCCTATTGTTCATTCGTCTGCAACTCTGGTGCTCTATGACTTCTCTTATTATTTTGATGATTCCATGCTTCTAAAACTTGCTTATTCACTGGTCCAGTGGGAACTCCAGCTTTGGTTATCTCTTGTGTTATGAGGGGGTGACGTGTTGACCTGCTTCTGTCTCTGTAAGACTTGAGCTTGCATGACCGATATCTTTTCTCGTGTCCAATGACGGTGGGACAGATGGAATCTGAAGGTTATCACCCAAAACAATATTGGGGTTCTTAGGATTTGATGCTTGCTCTGTAATATACTGATGAATGTTAACCATGGTTTGAGTCATTGCTTGCAGAGTCTGAGTTTGTGTTGCCATATGCTCTAGCATCTTGCGTTCAAATGCTGAGGTTGTAGATGGAAGGTCGATGTTTCCTTTGTTGTCTTTTATCTTTGTGATTTCTATTAGGACTCGCCATCTGGTTGTGTGTTAAAGATAAGCTCAGAAGAGATTGGAAACCAACAGATTGAAGAGCATGATAGAATTTTTTTTATATCATATCCATCTTTTCTTGTTGTGATTGTAATCACACTGTGGTAGAGAGGAGAACAACAGCAGTGGAAGAAACTTCTTTCATATGTTGATGTCTGTATATGCTTGTAGGTTTCTGGTTGTTGATGTTGTTGCTTCCAGACTTTGATCTTCAAACATTCTTCAACCAACTTGTATGGTAGATAAGGATAACCCAGATTGGAACCCAAACTATCTCTATTAACCTAATAATTTATTTCTTGTTGCATTTGTGGCCATCACTCCACAATACAACTCACACAGGCAAAGATCCAAATCAATCATGTGTCAAACAATCAAGCATTTACATCACACGTCCTCACAGGAACGATTCTATCGAAGTTGATAAGAGGTAGGCCATCTAAGAACTTATACTAGGAAACATTGGTGGTAGATCCAAATGACGAACAAGAACTGAACTCGGTATAGATCAAAAATAAATGATGGGTTTTGTCAAAGAACAAAGGATAAATTAGATTTTTATGCGTAAATAAGATAATTCGAAAGATGACATGGCTTTCTAGAACATGAATCCTTAATTTTCGACAATTTCTAGCTAAGGCTGCATTCCTACAGTCAACACTGCTCTGATACCACTCTGTCACACCCGATTTCCGAAGAGAAACCAGATGCATCTCATATGTGTGCCAGGATCTAGTTCCACACATATGATAGACGAAATGAGTGTAATATCATAGACAGTAAAAACGTAACAAGGGGGTTTAACAACTTACTACACTCATTCGGAAGACACGAAGGTCTTTAACTTCGGAAAACGATAACTACACGTCGAGTCTTCGTCTTCCGCTTCCACAGGCACTTGACTGGGGGAGACGCATGCCTCAGAACTCCTCAAGGTCGTAGTAGAACTCTTCACCATTGGTCTCTTCGAACGGCGGTAAGCAAGGCCGAGTACACTTATGGTTGGTACTCAACAAGTGGGGGAAGATGCAAGGCTATCAAGGATGGGCTATGGTTTTGCAGCGGTTAGCATTTTAATGTTGGTCAAACTTTTAATTAAAGAACGCCTAATTACTAGATGTAAGTATATACCAACCCACTTAAGAAACTTTTAAGCAAAACAGCCCATAGCTCATCGAGCTTCACCAAAGAACGATTTATTCTCATCTTCAAGTTTATTAATCATGTGAGGGTCCAAGCCGCTCATGACCGTGAGCACGGCTGATCGATCAGTTTTACACTCTGCAGAGGTTTGCACACTTTACCCACAGTTCGCGTAAAAGTTCCAAAGAACTTTGAACCCAACCATGCGATGCTGATCAGGCATCATACCACACTTCCGAGGTGTGATTGCATAGGGACGCTACGAAGCCTTTACAAAGGTATACAAAAGACTAACGACCCGCATAGTTACAGATCAGGGCGGACCATAACCCTCCCTAGTGGTCAGCACCTTAGCAAAGGTCGCTACCCCAAAAGGACCGAGCTATACCCATGCAACCCGCATCCCCCTCTCGCTCCTTTCGGAAAAGGGCCATCGGATCAATCGCACACCTAATTAATTGGCTAAGGTCGAGCCATGTAACACCGTGGTTGCGCATGTTTTCTTGGGTGGTTCTCCATGTTCCGATTAAATCACATGATCTTGTCTTACCAAAAGCATCATCGTCATAAAACATATAAGCATTTATCTTCCAAAACCATTTTTATCCAACCCAAGTTGAGCAACTAGCATATTCTACCCAAAAACATTTAATAAATAGGGTTGATCCAAGGATTGTGGGTAAAAGTCTAGGTAAGTCCTTGAAAAGGGTGTTCCCATCAAGTTAATGCAATATCATCATAAAAGTAAACTTAATTGTAACGCGAGTTATATAGGACAAAAATAGAACATGCGGGGGAGAAGACCACTTGCCTTCCTTGCTTAAACACTAAGGTTCTTCTTCTTCAAACGCTTGATCTTGATCTACTTCAACTGGTTGTTCGCCTGAAACTGGCACGATGTCTACGAGCACACAAGAATACATACAATAAACAAAACAATACACCAAGCATGAAAAGCTTAAAGGGAAAACAAGGTTTGGGTCTAGGAAAGCGAACACAAGGAACACTCGGAACTATCGGGAGATTTGGATGATCACATACAAGAGCTAGCTATGCGTTTGATATCTTTTAATTAAGTAAAATCATGTGTATAGGTTATTTCAGAGAAATACCCTATTTATAATTAAGCAAGTTATATTTATATTTAAAAGACGATGTAAGCCTATTCCAATTTTACTTATAAATATTCAAGTATGATTTAAGCAAATTAAACATTTAATTTTAAAAGAAGCATTTAAAAGTATCTAGGCGTTTGTCTTTATATTTCGTGTTATTCTAATCAAATTATAATTTAAAAACACATTTATATTCACTTTAATCAAATTATCATTTAATTAAGAAAACTCGGGATATAGCCTATGTTACATTTTAGTAGAAAGCAAATTGCATAATCATTAATCAAATTAAGTTTGATTATAAAACCGAGGTATACATCTAATTAACTTTTAATTAAAAGAAATGTTCATTTAATATTAATCATATTAACTTTCTTATGAAAACACATGTTAAACTTCTAATTAGATTTTAATTAGAAAAGCATGTGCAATAGGATTTAATCATATTTAATATTTAAATATAAAACAATGAACATGTACAACATTGGTCCTATCACGTAGTTTTAGTTGATATGAGCCTAACGCAACTTGAAACGGTGGAATCGGAGCTACAACGCAAAAGATATGGAGAAAACAAGATTCTAGAACTGCCGGGCTTGAAAAGACGGTCGCGTGGACACCAAGAACGCTTAAAACGGAGCTAGGACGGAAAAGATATGGCTAAAACAAGATTCAGGGACTAATTTGTGAATATCCGGAAGCTTAGGGGGTTTTCTCGCAAGATTTCGGGGACCTAAACATAAATATGTGTGAAACTAGGAGGTCTAACATGTAAAAGGTCAAGGGTAGGCTATTTAACGAGAATAACTAAAGAGATCGGGGGCCTAGACATAAAAATCGGGATCGAATTGTGAGGGTTTTGATAGGTGGAAGGGTATATTTGTAATTTCCGGAAACTCGGGGTTCTCTTTGTAAAATTACCGGGGCGGCCGGCGGATAAGCCGCGGTGGTGCCACGTGGCGGCTCGTGGTTGGCCGTGCCGACGCGAGCGCCGACGCGGGCCGACGCAAGCGGCGACGTCGGCGGTGGACCGCGCCCGTGGACCGGTCCACCGGTCCACGGTGAGCCACCGAAGGGGTACACCCCCTTCTTTTAATCCGGACCGCCCGCCTTGATCGGACGGCCCGGGTGCGCCACGGGCGACGGGGGGCGGCGGGCGGCCGGAGACCGGCGGCGCCGGCGGGAGGCGGCGGCGGAGCTCGCCGGCGATGCTCGATCTCGGGCTTGGGGCCACGGATTGGGACGCGACGGGTTCTACGCGGAGCCGGGAGGACGGTGAACCTATCTAGGTGGTCGGGGAGGCGGCTCCGGCGGTGGTGGTGGCCTCGCATCGCGAGGGGGCGGGTCGCCGGCGGCCGGCGAGCGGCGGCACGCCTACGGTTCGGTAGGAAAGGAAAAGAGGGCAGGGAGGAGTTTCTCACTGCACGTAGACGAGCCGGTGAAGGTTTGGGCGGCGGAGATGGAGCGGCGGAGGAGATCGAGGCGGCGGCCGGGCTCGGGCGGCGGTGGAGCTCCGGCTCGGGCTGCTGCGCGTTTGAGTAGGAGGTGGGGAGGTGGTGCAGGAAGAGGCGGACTCGAGGACCTTTTATAGGGCAGAGGAGGGGCGGCGGCCGAAGTGATGGCCATCAATGGCCATGGCGGGCCGGCCGGTCTTGATGGCAATCAAGGGGGGAGCCTTGATTAGGGAGAAACGGAGAGGAATTGATGGCCGGGGAGTGAAGGAGGGTTATTACCGCGCCTTGATGGGGAGGATTGAAGAAGGGGGAGCGCGGGGGACGCGGGGGACGCGGGCTATGGCCGGCGGCGGCGCTGTACCGAAGCAGGGGAGAGGCTGGAGGTAGAGGACGGGGCGACGGGGCGGGCCCCGTCGGTCGGCGGGGAGAGAAGGAGGGAGGGGGAGCGCGGGTGGGCCGGCGGGTTAGATGGGCCCGAAGCAAAAGGCCGGGCCGTGGGGAAAAGAAAGAGAGGAGAGGAGATGGGCCGCGGGGAAATGGGTTGGGGTTTGTTTTTTTTTTCTTCTTTTTTTTAAATCCATTTCAAACCCTTTTGAATTCAAATCTTTTACATGTTTTCAAATTCAAATTTTAACACAAATTTCTCCAACTATTTTAAAGGCTTTTCACAAACCATTTTTAACAACTTTTCAAACATATTTTAAATTCAAACCTTTGCACAAATTTTCACAAACTATTTCATTATTTTTAAGGACTTTTTCACAAATAATTTAAGACTTTTAAAATCACACCACAACCAAAACTCATGCATTCAAATCATGATGCACAAGCACTTATCACTTCTAAATTATTAAAATGATATTTAAATATTTTAAAGGCCAAATTTATTTGATAATTTAATTAATCCTTAGAAAATAAAATCTAAACACCATGTTGGTTACATTAATTTGGTGATGGAATTTTAGGGTGTTACACTACCTGGTATTTTTGCACCAGGGACTAATGAGTGCATTAGTACCGAGTGGGAAAGGAGGGCCCCGACACACCCCTTGTGAGGGACAATTACTACTAGGTGGGGTTAGACTCCGTACTAATGTGTCACATCAGTACCGGTTCATAGCTAGGCCCGGTACTAATGCTACATCCCCTTTACATATCAGGTGGAGTCATGACCCGGTAGTAATAGGTATCCGTTAGTACGCGGATCATCTCTCACCCGGTACTAAATGATGCAGCTGGGCTGTTCCTCTGTCACACTCGACTTTCCGAAGAAAACCAAGTGCATACCTATATGCATGCCAGGATCAAGTTTCATGCATATAGTGACAAATAAGTGAATACAAACAGTATCACGTAAGAAAAAGAAAGATTATCAGAGATTTACGTTTAATCCTAGAAACGAAGGCTCCAAACATCACAGGCAGTCGACTGGGGGTTGCGTACGCCTAGAACTCCACAACATCTTCACAAGACTTCAGAGTAGCTTCCTCCTTCTGAGCAACAATGTTTATAGCAAGGGTGAGCACTTGTCGTACTCAGCACGTGTGGAGAAAAGAATGAATGCAAAGGCTTTATAGTGTACTGGGCTATAAGCATTTAAGCAATTTTAGTTGGTAAAGTTTTATTAGCACCTGATTACTAATAAAGTATAAGTTTATACCAACCCACATTAAGCATAAGATAAGAGGTACGCCATAAGCACATGGCAAGCATAACCAGAGAGAATGATTGAAGTCCATCTTCAAGTTCAATTATCATGTGAGGGTCCAGGACGCTCTTGACCGTGAGCACGGCTAATCGATTAGTTTTACACTCTGCAGAGGTTGTACATCTTTACCCACAAGTCGCGTAAAAGTCCCGAAGAACTTTAAACCCAACCATGCGATGCCGGCCAAGCATCATACCACACTACCGAGGTGTGATTGCATAGGGACGCTACGAGGCCTTTACAAAGAGTCCACCTGTGCGTATTAGTCCATAGTAGTATGTCATAGAGGCTATCTTTCGTACCACACTTCTATTACAGACGGTCAGCCATAGAGTCTTCCGTTCCAACACCGCTCCGGAATAGAAGAGCCATAAAAGCATTCCTCCGTCCCCAACCTACTATGCGAGTAATAACCACACAAAGACTTCCCTAATTACTCGGCCAAAACCAGAGCCATATAGATTAATCATATGTTCTTGTATTAACATCCAAAGATATAGCATAAAGGTATAACATGATTCATCATTAATGTTCATTAAAACCACCATAACCTAGGTATAGCAACTAAGCATAGCTACCCAACATAAAGATAAACCCGTTTGATCAAGGCACAAGATAAATAACACTAGTCAAACCTTAAACATGGGTCCCCTCATATTAATGCAAGCATATGCAATGAGTGATTAAATATAGTTCTTAGGACAAAGGATCAATGACACACTTGCCTTTAACCAAAGAGTAGTTGCTCAGAATCTTTAACTTCAAGCTCTTCCAAACTTCTCGAACTACGTTCACTCTAAGCGTATCAATCATCGGGCACAAACATACACAAAGCAAACAAACAAGCATACTAAGAACAAAGCACCAATCAAAAGAAAGCTTTAAAAGAACGCACTAAAGAATAGGATCGATTAGGTGGATCACTAAAGAACACAAAGGATGCTTGGAAGGGAAAGGATTGGTTAGCTTTAAAGAGATGGTTGCGGAAGATTGAGAAAGGACCAGAAAGATCACACTTAGAGAGCTGTGAACGTCTAACGAACGTTTTGCATAAATGAGAGAACAAGGCTATGAGCTAGATTCGTTTTAATTAACAAAACAAATGTAAAGGATATTTTAGAAATAAAATACCCAATGTTGACAGTAATGCAATATTAAACTTTATTTATGAAACCGGTGTAAAGAACTAGTCAAGTTTTATTAATAAAGGTTCATATATTGATTAAACCGATTAAACATTTAATTGAGAAAAACTAAACTATATGAACAGTCTAAACGAAACTTTGTAATTCGGGTAGATCATATTATTATTAAAAACATCATGGTATTGGCATTAATCAAATTAATATTTATTGTAAAAGCCGATGTAAAAGCCTAATCCAATTTTTAATTAGAAAAGATTAATTAACTATTAAACAAATTAACATTTGGTTTACGAAAACCGAGATAAAGATCTAATTAACTTTTATGTATAAAAACATGTGATATGAACATTAATCAAATTAAATTTGCTTATGAAAAACGATGTATAGATCTATATTACTTTTATTTGTAAAAGGCATGTATAACTAGACATTAATCAAAATTAATATTAATTTTATTTTTTTAGAAAACAAAACATGGTGAAAACACACCACTAACGCGTGCTTTACATTATTATGAACCTAACGCAACTTGAACAAATTAAAACAGAGCTAAAACGAAGATTTGGTGAGCAAAACAAGGTTACAGGGACCTAGTCGCGATTAACCGTAGATTTCAGGGAGTAGCTGAAAAGAAACCCGAGACACAAGAAACAGTGCCCGCGAAACTGGTAAAACTCAGGGTTAGATCTATAAAAGTGTTTGGCTGGATTTATGTGTGATAGGTGGGGTCTTTACAGGGGGGTTATGAGCAAGATTCACTACATAGTTTAGATCTAAAAGATTCAGGAGAACTCAAACTCAAGGGGGTTATGTGCAAGTTGCCACTTCATCTTCCTTCTACGGTTCAGTTCAGAACAACGGACAGGGAAGTTCCTGCCAGCGGCTCTGGCCGACGGCGGCTCCGACGACTGGGACGGCGAGGACCTCAGCTAGATGGGGGAAAAGGAAGAGGAGGGGAAGGGGATTGCGTGGAGGTGCTCACCTCGGACAGGGGCGGACGGGGAGGTGGCCGCCGGCGGTGAACTTGGGCGGCCGGTGGCGGTGGTACTCCGGTACAACGCCGGTGACGGAAAACAGCTCAGGGGGTGCGGATCGACGCGTGGATGCTCATGGCGGCGTCGTTTTCCTCCGGCGGATGGGAACCGCGGCGAATCGACGAGGATCACCGCCGGCGGATATTGGCCGGCCAGCAATTCGGGCGGCGGCGCAAGGCGACTCGAAGCGGCGCGGCGGGCGGCGCGCGCGCGAGCCCGGCCTCGGTTATATAGGGCGGGGGGGCGGCCGCGGCTTGGCACGCACGCCAAGGCCGGCGGCGGCGGCCGGCCGGCCTCCCCCGGCCGATGGGCCACGGCGGGCCGGCCGGGGCGGAGCGGAGCGGGTGCGGGCGGGTCGAGCCCACGGGCTCGGCCCAGTCCGATAGGGTAGTTTTATTTTTTCTCGAATTTATTTTTAATGCCAGAAACAATTCCAGAAATTGCAGAAATTGTTTTAAAGGCACGAAAAATACTCCGAAAATCACAAAAATTCCAGGAAAATTCCCAGAGCTAGATTGGGACACGAACAATCCAAATAAAGCATTTGGAGCTCATGAAAAAGATTTTAGAGCCTTATAATAAATAGAAATAGCTCAAGTAAAAATGAGAATAAATCCCAGAAAAATCCGGAAAATTCTCGGGAGAGTTTGGACAACTCCTAAACGCATTTTTGAAACCTTTTGCACTCAATAAGCACCAAGATGCATCAGCATGAATGCAACACTCACAACTTTTATTTAATTTAGAAAATCAAACAATGGATTTTTCCTATACTATATTTCCTGTAAAGAAAAATAAATGTTGGAAAAATTTTAAAATTATGAGAAAATCGTTATTTAATTATTCTCTCTATTCACATCCTGAAATTGGAAATTTCAGGGTGTGACATCCTCCGCCTCCTTGTTTATCTGCAAGCGCTCCTCCTCCCCGGCCAGACTCTCTCTCTCACACACACACACTTATTCCTCTCTCTCTCAGGAGGCGAGCGGCGGGCAGGCGGAAACTGGTGCCTAGCCAGCGAGCGGCGCGGCCTGGAGGCTGGCACGCTCGGTAGCTTCTCAAGGTCAATGCGCACGGCGGCGCCTAGAGGCCTACGCGCTCGGATTCATTTGGTGGTACAACATGGGGATATAAGCACCAATTTTTCATGGAGATCTTCATTATTATCTCAGTATGCAATTAAAATTTGAAAACAGAGAAACGCACAAATCTTCAGAGGAACATAGGCTTCATTCAGATCTTCAAAAAATTGATGTGGATACTGTAAAGACTCACAAACACGTACAGATGTAGCCTTTTCATTTATACTATTTATCTCTGGTTGAATAATCTTCTGTAAAAATTTTTCTCTCTCGCCACTCCTCTTTTCGTCCAGTTGATCCTTCTTTGGTTTAATGGTTCAGCATGCTACTGTACCCCATTTTTCTATACGAAATATCATATCACATAGAGATGGCTCCTACTATATTCTTAAAAAGAGGTGGATCGACTCTACTGTATTTCCCCAAAAAAAGGTGGCTAAAGATATATGAGAGGTGTGGAAGAGGAGAAATTAAAGGATTCACTTGCTCTAAAACCTGGCAGCAAACATTGAATTCGACATTGTCTTTTCTAAACAAAAAATGCTCAGAAAAGTTAAGGACTTCAATTATTAGGGACCACAGCTTGTTCATATTCCACTGTGAAAATGAACTCAGGCCAGCTGTTCTAAAGTGCCTGTTGCCGGTCATATGGTTACAATCCCAGACAACTCGTGTAGTGATCTGTCTACAAATGACAAAAATTGTTGCTTTGTTGCGATACAAAAGGTGGATTTGAATGTGCGTGCCATGGTACCAGATTGTTGGGTTACACATGTTTTGCGATATTAATATGATAAATATTAAAAGAGGAATGTTACGGTGCTTGACCAGAACCAGGCATAAGGAGGAACCGGTGGTTCCGGTCCATAATTACTTGGTTCCGGTCCACAATTCATAACAAAGATTAGTTCATACTCACAATTATTTACTTTCTGACCCACAATTACTTGGTTCCGGTCCACAAGATAGGTTCCTTGTAATAGGTTCCTCCTATTTTACAACCACCCGATCTGGACCGATGGACGGCTCATAAAAACATCAAGTATTGAAGAAAGAGTCATTTTAAAAAATCTTATGATTATGCCAGATGAATGGCTCTCTTTTTTTTTTGTAACACACTAAAATTTCTTTTATATAAATTCCATATGGTCTTTTGTTAAAAGTGCATCTAAGTTTTCATCTACATTTTCTAGAAACCATCATCCATCCTCGAAACTAGACTTTTCTACATATAAAATCTGCCTCAAATATGTAATGCTATCATATACGGTGCTACTAAAATTATCTGTACTAGTGTCACCAAACAATTGTTTTAAATCTTTTCAGTTAACTTGAATTTGGTAATGGGATTAAAAGGTGAGATATACCATTTCTGCATAAATTGAAAAAACTTCACATAAAAGAGCTTGAGGAAAAAAACAAACACATTTAGATCCAGGCGTCCGATAATTTTATTACCACTGACAAATTTATCAAAACCTTTACAACATAATATCGGGAAAATATAACGGGAGGACTGGGCATTCCTCTCATTATTCAATTCTGTGTGGGACATCGCCTGTTGCATTAGCACCACCACTACCAGTCTCAGGCGCCGCGGCTTTCTGCCGGCGAGCATATATTCGAGATGCACCAGCAACGAGCAGGTAAGAAGCCTTGACACTTGCCATCGACGTTGTCGTAGCTCTCCAATAAGCACGTGTTTGCGCACTTGCGCGTGGACGTGCACCACCCTTTGAAATCGCCGCTCAGATGAGAGCAGAGCGCCTCAACTGGCGCCATGTCTGCAATATATAACAAGCGCGCAAAATGAAATTAAAGTTTTCAACGCTATGAAGACGTTCTGACTTGTAGTATACAGCTCACTCGTGTGCACATACCGCTGGCCAAGACAATGAGCAGGACAACAGCAACGACGGCGGCTGCGGAGAGCTTCATTGGTCAGTTTTTTTTTTTGGGGTGCAATTTGTCTTGTTTCCTTGGAGAGGACTGACCGACTGTGCAGATGGAGGGTGAGTGAGTCCGTCATGGTCTTGGCAATATATAATCAAATGTGGAAGAGGATAAATTAATGGATTGCTCCAAACCTTACAGCAACTTATATGGCATGCATATATTTAACTAATAGTTTAGCGTTACAACCTGCTAGTCTGCCACGCTATAGGTATGGCTGTGATGAATTCTACACAATAGTAACCATGTGTTTCTAAATAATCCAAAGAATGCTTAGAAAAAAGTAAGTATAGGAATTAATACTGACCATAGTTTGTCGATGTTCTATCGGTTACAATCGGAGACTGCTCATCATGGGATTTGCTTAAGGGCTAAACCTTAAATTTTTATGCCCTTTTTATTCATAAATTGAGAAGTGCTTTGGGACTACACTTTTAATTTCTTATTAGCACATATCTTAAATAGAGCAAGTAATTTGTTAAATATTTCATTAATTGTCTTCCGATGGCCTGATCCTGCCCGGTGCTGTAGCTAGGATTTCATGTCAAGCTGGTCCAACTTAACATAATTTTTTAACGCTACAAATCTAATACACCAACATATATAGTTTTCTAGTACGATCAGTTCAACTACTGTTTCAACAGGCATGTATGAAATTAGCCCTCCGTGCTGCCTGCTAATCTCCATGCAGCGGATTGACAATTGGTTTTATGGAGACGAACTTCCACGATCACAAACAACAACGGAGACATGATCTTTGTTAACGAGGTACAGTCGAAGCCTACATCCTCGGGGTATGACTACAGGCGCTCCTCCCCAACCACAACACCGACCGCTTTAGATGACATCACGCCGCATTCCCCCCTGCGAGTCTGTCGCTATGTCATCATAGTTACAACATCAGCTCCCCTCTCATATTTATGAGGAAGCCCAAGTTACAGAGTATGACATGGACTCTACCCTATACTACTAATACAACTCAAGTCCCATCGTAACCGGACTGTACAAATTTTCGACACAATATCCAACAAGGCAGACATGAAAATCGACGTTTTTTTCTTCTACAAATCAGTTAAGGCACGAGGGTACTCGGGCTTTAGACTAGAATTAGGTTTTTGGATGTGTTCAGCCTAACTCGTATCCCGCAGCTTGTCCCTCGTGATCCTAGCTTAGCACATGCAAACTTTCATACTTATACTAACCCATGACTTGCCGCTTGACACAACGCATGGATGTGTTGCATTTTGGAGTATATTGCAAAATGGTAGGAAATATAACTTAATCAAGGGTGTTTGCATAAAGTGACAATTGAATATTTAAAAATGGTTCATCGAGGAGCATCAATACATAGAAGATGAGGACCGGTAGGACCAAAAAAGGGCCCAGGCCACCCAATCTGGAGCCGGATCTCGGTCTCCTCATTATTCGGTGCGAAGTAAACAATCATGTGTAGGGTTCTTTCACCTACCTAAACCCAAAGTCACTGTCTATTGAAGACTATGCATGGATTTGAAGGAAAGAAAGCTGGAGGAGACACCATGAAAACACCATCCACCGCCGCCATAAGTAGAAAGATCGGAGATGAGAAGATTTCAGCGAGAGGCATCTGCGGGAAGACACCAAAGGAGGGAGAAACCCCCTAATCGATCGGCTCGGACGTGCGGTAGATCGGCTCCGGGTCTTTCGTGCCTTCAATCTTCGTCATCTTTGGACCGGTTAATCCGCATAGGATCATTTTTCCCAGAACTTTATCAACATGTGTAAGATCATGGGGTAAAGTTTCTTTTTGTCCTCCGGGTTATATATATGGAGATCTTGATTTGTAATCGTCGAACCACTTTATGAGATAAAGCTGTTACCTTTTCATATATTCATGATGCACCTTTCAATAATGGTTGGCCAGTGCTACTCACCTAGAACAATCATTGTTATACCCAGCCTAATATCTGTCAATAGTTCAAGTTGTGGCCCATGTGCCCCAATTGTGGTTATAGTTGGTGGGTTTAGTCCACCGTGGAAGTTTATGAGGGTGATACCTATATATAATAAGTCGTGTAGTGTTTATGTGAAAATGATGTATGTGGATGTAGTTTTCGCCTCTTCCGAATGTATCTATATATAAAGTATTAACGCAGTGTATGTACTTGCTTGCACTACATTACAGTTGGATGGAAAAAATAACTCGCTCGGACACTTCCAGTCATTAACATGCTTGCAGATCATATATTCATATTGTGCACTAGCAGTTGCAGTACGCTACAATAGGTCCACGATTTAAAAAAAAAGTTATGATCGGCCGAACATGTGTGTCTTTCTCATTGTTGGAGTGATAAACTGAAGCATTTCTTACATTTAAATTTGCTTTGGTGCAATGACATTACAAAAGAACCAGAAACTGATACGAAGAAGCATTGTGGTCAATATAGTAGCAGTATTATTTATGTCGGTCAGCAACCTATACAGCATTAAGCTAGCAAAATGTTTAGTAGAACCATATATAAGCAACTGCATGTGTGTCACATTCACAGCGATCCATCATGGTGAAGAATTCATCTAAAGCATTTTGAGGGTGCCTGAACTGAAGATGTAATATAGCTAAGTAGCAAGCTCATTTTCCCCTTCTACATTGGTCATTTCGATGTAATTTACTTGAACTATATCGGTCATAAAATCAGGCAGAACATGTTTATGCCTATCATGTTAGACAATTGCGTTTGTGGAGCGATGAGGTGAAACACGTCTCATCATAGTAGGCACACACACTGTTTCAAAAAAAAAGTAGGCACATGCACGTGTGGCATCAATTTTTTCAGAAATCGGTTAAATGACAGCACTAGTATTGCATCGTTAATTGAAGAATTGGAGACACTTAGTTGAAAGAAAACAGGATCATATTAAAAACTCAGCTACTATGACAAGGAAACTGTACCTGCATGCTCACTCAACAAACATATTGTCAGGTCCAAAGTTTGTCTAAATGACTTGTGTATTGTGCTCTGCAACATAAGGCAATAAATAAGTAACTACTTCATCTAGCTCAACTAGAAACAAATAATGGTAACACTAATTGGAAGGGCAAATGATAGCAGTAGTATTCCATTAGTATCGAACAAACTGGCTTTGTAATTCAATCACACAAACTGATACATTGCATATAGAGCTAATTTCAAACAAAAGACTTTATCTGTACAAATATATAGAAGCAATCAATATTCCTAATTAAATGATCAGAACATACATATAAAATGCAGCACTCTATATTTCATTTCAAAAATTAACAATAACTCATCATTATTGTAGGCATCTACACTTGTCACACCAAACTTTTCAGAAATCAAATGGGCATATTGAAAGAAAAAACATGATCATAAGAGTCTATATAGTATCCCTTTATAATGTGAGTTCATGATGGTATATAAGCAATTCTTATACTCACATTTTTATGCGTCACCATAGCAAATCTGCTAGAACATAACAGTGAACCTTTACAGTTCACATCACCAGCTAGGCAGTGTAAGCACTGGCATTATTCCGACAACATTCCAGAACATAAATTAGTTCTAGTTCTCTACCTCACTTTTAGTCTATCACTGATCTATCACTTGCTTACTGCAATTTAAGTACATCTGGAAGGAGACAGATTTATTGCAACTGAATGTGTCGTGCAAACTATTAAGGAAGAAACTCAATATCTTGCAATCCTTTGGTGACCTTCCCGTTTACTATTTCGTCAAGGAGAAGTTAGCTTCACTTCACCAACACACAATCCATCAGATCTACATATCAACAAAGGGGAGGGTTTGAGGGAAAGCACAGGGGGAACATCTACCTTCGGCAGCTAGGGCTTGGGGGCTCTTTGGCAGCTGAGGAGTCGAAACACTAGATTAGCAATCCATCATATCCACATACTAAGGAAGGGGACGGTTCAAGGGAGGGTAAGGGTGATGCATTTACCTTGAGTGTAAAATCGACGTTGGTCCTTGTTAGCTGGTGGAGGCGCGGGATCTCATCGGAGGCTGTTGCAAAGTCTCTCGGCAAGTGGTGGCTTAGGGCCTCAGCGGGACCGCGGGTGTTAGATGTCGTTTGTGAGGAGCAAAGAAGGGCGAGACCCCTGCGTCCTTGTGTCAAGCTGCTCGTCGTGTGCCATGTGAGGGTCCGAGGGAGAGGGAGATGAATCTGGGTTCAGGGAGAGAGGAGTTTGTTAGGTTGGGGAAGAAGAGTGAGGTGTGTGCAGCGATGAAAACGGATACTGTGGATACAAATAGTTTTTTTTCTCAGACTGAATTCTCGGATCAGAGTCGGATACAAACGGTAAATGATGTGTAGAATAGTGATACTCATCATATTCTGATCTTAGAAATCCAATTTTGAATATTCGGTTACTAATACGGTATGGATAATTACGGAAATTGAATGCTCAGATTCAAATACGATCTTTACCATTTGAGTGCTTGACCCTTACGGTTGGACGGTATACGGATAATATACATACCACTTTCATCCCTTGGTGTGTGCATGAGGGAGGGGTGGGGGAGTGAGAGAGGCCCAGGGCAGCAGACATGAGGAGGATAGAAGCCGAATGAAAGATGGACGGAGGAATAAATTTCATGTGAGCTCTTCGCGTGTCTATCAAAAAAACACCCCGGTACAAAGGAAACAAACCGTTTCTAATAGAGTTGGTAGCATTATAGAGCTGGGGCTTCTATTATATGCTTATCCCCTTAGATGTAATTATGCAGTCTCGAGACATAGTTTTTTTAGTAACGTCTCGAGACATAGTTTAGCACTGCGCGCAGCGAGATATACACTACTAGAAAAATGCTCATTTGTACGGGTTGGTAACTCTTATTTGTACCGGGTATCCAAATAATACAAAGCACTAGGTACAAATGAGGTTGAGCATATGTACCGGGTGAGATCAAACCTCAGTACAAATGCCGAATGCCCCTTATGTCTGTTTCCTCTCCTCTTTTCTTTATTTTCTTTTCTCTCCTTTTCCTATATTTTCCCATCTCATCTCATCATTCATTCGTTCGTTCGTTCATCCATCCATCCATCCATCCATCCATCCATCCATCCATCCATCCATCCATCCATTCATTCATTCACTCACTCACTCACTCACTCACTCACAAATCACTATAAGAATATTCATAAGATTCATCAATATCTCACTCATCTCATTCACAATACAAATAGGATTTACAATCACAATTTCACAAGAAACACATGAACAATACCTCGAGAAACAACATCAAGAACCAACATCAACAACACTGCCACTACCGCAAGCAAAAAGTAGAGGAAATTTCTCACCGCGTGCTGACAGGGGCCACGTCGGGCCCTCTACGTCCTCGCCCGAGCGTGCTGGCTACCAGCCGCGCCCGCCCGCGTCGCACCACACCGCCGTGTGCCCCGCTCCGGAGCCGCGTCCGCCCTACCCCCCCCGGAGCCCCCACGTGCCCACCCTAGAGCCCCCCACGTGCCCCACCCTCGGAGCCGCCCCCGCTTCGCCGGAGCCGGCGGCCGCGCCCCGCCTAGAACCATCTGCGCGCCTCGCCTGGAGCCACGCATGCCTCGCCCGCCCGCCTGGTTGGGCGCCCCTATGAGAGGAGAGAGAGGGAGAGATTAGATGGGGACCGGAATAGAAAAAGAGAGGATGAGGACGACCGAGGTGGAGGGGGGTGGGTATTTCTAATTGTTAGTGGTGGGTGAAAAATTAGCTAAGGGATGAGAGGTCTACATTTGTACCCTACTAGATCACACGTCAGTACAAATATGCACACATTTGTAGCGGGTGGTGGCTCCGACCGGTATAAATGTGAGGCCAACACATTTGTATCGGACGGAGCCACCACCCGATATAAATGTGAGGTATTTGTACCGAGTGGGTTGGAGGAGGCCCCGACGCGCCCCTACGAAGGGACATTTGTACCCGGTGGTGGCTCCAACCGGTACAGATGCCCCCATTTGTACCGGGGGAAAAAATCTCGACACAAAAATTAGGCCAGGGACAAATGCCCGATTCTCTAGTAGTGATAGTTCCACACATGGTCTTGCAGCACTACATCGGCCGTTCAACATTTTCCCATATTAAGGTTGTGCCATAGTGCTGATCTGAAGGCAACCACACAGGCTCCTGCTTTGGTATGAATAAGGTTTCTAAAACAGCACAAAGAAGTCTGGCTGTTAGGTCCATGACTAGCAAATCATCTTTGATCTGTTGTCCTTAAATCCTAATTCTTCAAAGCCTTTTCGACTGTTCAAAGGTGCATAGGAGGATCTCAATATGAATACAGACTAGCACAGCCGTTGAGGACAGGCAGAGTGACAAAGCAATCAGCATTTGAGATCTCGGCAGAATTTCACTGATACTTCGCAATTTCTGCTCTTGATGGGTTGGACTACATCAGCCTTAGATATTTGTAGTAGGCTTTCTTCTCGTGACTCATGTTCCTAGTTAAGTCCTCTATCACATAACATTTTATCGTCTCATTCAACTCATTATGCTTGTAGCGGAGAATCGAAGAACACA
This sequence comes from Cenchrus americanus, assembly GCA_947561735.1. NCBI lineage: Eukaryota > Viridiplantae > Streptophyta > Magnoliopsida > Poales > Poaceae > Cenchrus > Cenchrus americanus. Next base: position 34,619,166 of record OX387242.1, on the reverse strand, counting down.
AGGTGAATATAAATAATGGACATGAATATATAGTGATGCTCTTGAAACATTACATGGTACATTGTTACTATTGTCTGGTAGTGAATGCATTTGTGTTGTTTCTATTTTACTATGACATCTAGAATTGGATTTGTAAAAACATAGAATTTCGTCACTGCATAATCTAAGAATCTATCGTAATAAATTAACTTTAGATTTTTCAAACTAAGATGTATCATAATAATGTGGTTGTAGCGGAGAACTCAAGCACAAGGGGTAAAATAAAATGTATGACACCGCAACATAACATGCTTGGACTGGAAGTAGGATGCAGGTTTATATTTTAATAAGTTCCTCATATTTGTATAGGAGTTTCATATCGAAACATCAACGGTGCAATTTTGTCACACTGAAGAATGTGGCATCTTTACATAGTTGACCATTGAAGATACGTAAAATGCAAAATGTTGATTCAGTATTGTACATCAAGAGACCATAGTTTACCAAATTTCATGACCTCCATTATAACAAAATCCTAATGATGAATATGCTCAAATGGTGAGCAGATAATAAGGAATGTTAATTATAATGCCGTTCCTTAATATTAATCTTCAATTACAGCAATGCAAAAGGTTCAGCTCTTGGTTTTAAGGTTTTTTCTTGTGATGTCTATTCCTGGAAAAGAATTTCTTTTACTCCCTTTTGTACGTTACGCTTTCTCCTACATTGTGATTGTGGTGAACTGATTGCAGTAGACACAATTATACGGATGGATATATAGGGACGGTGGTCTCGAAACATCACACGGTTATTGGTTAATCTTGCCAGGTAAGTGGTAAGTGGCAATACAGCATATACAAGCAAGTGCATTTCTGCAGCATTCACATTTTACTCAAATCATAGAATGGTCATTAGCAGAAACTAGCCCAATTCAGAGGGTCTTATCTATCTGCACCAATACTGGAAGCTGGAAAGTCCGCAAGACATGCAAGGTAAAATACAATAAACATTGGTGAGTAAAAAATCTGTACGTGAATAGTCTAAATTAAGTCCTCAAGACAGGCAAGGCAACAAATACCTGGACCCACTGCTCGTAGTCACAGGTGCACAGAACTTCAGAAACGCCTTTCAGCACCAGAAGCAACATATTTAACATATAAATGCAAATCGAAGAATCTTATGCTGCGGAAATTGGATGCAGACACTACATCGATGAATATGCGAAACCTGCTCCTTCGAAGGTCATGTGCTCATATAGTTCCTGTCTACCCCTTACATACTGCAGAGATATGCCAGAAAGAACGGTGAGCAACAATGCCAACAAGCATTGGGGAAGTGGGTATATAGCCCGCTTAACTCGTGTGATTCGGTGTGCCGTCTCATTACGGTTGGATGCGAATTGCTAGACTTCAACACATTGCTGTAATTTTTCCTCTGGTGATTTCCATTCCTAGTTAAATGGACTGCTTTTGTTTTCGCCTATTTACGCACTAGACATTGTATCTTCTCCACTGAGAATGTAGTAGAGAACTGCAGTTCAGAATGTGGAAGAAATTGGGCAGCAATATATAAGGCAAAAACATTCCAGCCTGGTGTTGAAGCAAAAACATGCTTGTTTCGTGTGGTGCACTGGGTTTTATTGGTCGGTAGGTGATAAGGCAACATATATACACAACGTCATATGATTGAATTGTTATTAGAGATAAAAATATCATGTGTGTTAACATCATGGGGGCTTACTAATTAGCTGCAAAGTTTTGCAGGCATGTTACATCACGGGGTTTTATGCAGACAAATGCCATCTGGCATCCACACCTTCTAAAGAACATGGTTTTATAAAATCATAGAATTTGGTCAACTCATTTTCAAAATATACATGCATGGTACATTAGTTATGTTTTTTTAAAAAAATAAGTTGCACTATTTTGGTGGATTCTCAGCCCGTGGTGATGAAGCAAGAGCGTGGTCATTTGCAAGGTACACTGGTTTTTATTACCAGGTAGGTGATAATGCAACATATATATCAAATTTTTGAGCATTCAAGTTTTCACCATTTTTCATGATGACCTTGGTAAAAAATCCCAATAATAAGAGCTCAAAAGGTGAGCAGAGAAAAAAAAGGTTAATTAAACAGAACCAAGATATGGAGCTCATCAAAAGGTGCACATTGGTTTTTTATTGCCGAGCAGGTGGTAAAGTAGTGGTAATGCAGCATATTCATCAAGTGAATTTCTGAAGAATTCAATTTTACTCTAATCATAGAATGGTTATTACCTACAACATGATGATGTTGTAGAAACCAGCTTAATAAAGAGGAAGTGTGATGCCCCAGGTCTTTGATTAGCCTCATTAGTGCTAATGACCGAATCAGCCGAGTCAAACACTGTTGACATTGGTCAAACCATGGTCAACCTGGGTCATCACCTCGAAAACTGAGTCAACAATCCCTAATGACCCTCTTGATCAAGTCAACACCCACTTGTGGTCAACCCGTGGTCAAAACCCCGGCCAAGCCCCGGCCAAATTTCACCTAAACACACCAAAATCTCCCAATATAAAAGTTGTCTAATTTTTCGAGGGACACAACTTTGATTTTGGGTGGCTTTGCAAATCTAGAGTGGAAATTGGTGAAAAACTTGGTCAACTTCAGCTGAGTACTATTAACCGGCATTGAGTGGCATTCAAAGTTTGCCAGCAGTTTATGCGAAATCCATTGCCCAAAACCCGTATGAGCCTTTCTAGAAGTTGTAGAGGATAGTTTGAGCTACAACTTTGCTTATTTGCTCTAGGTACACTTTAGTTCAAAATTTTGGAGTTAAAGCTAGTCAAATAGGGTTAAATGGGTGAAATTTGGCGACGTCGCGCCGGTCGGCTGCGCCAAGCACGCCCCCGCGCACGTGCCGCCACGCGGCGAGGCCGGCCGCCTCGGCGTCCGGGCCCCACGCTGGCCCGCGCCACCAAACCCGCGCCTACTGAGGCCACACGCTGCCCGAGCCATTGGCCTTAGGGCTTGCGCGCAAGCCACGTCAGGCCCCTCGCCTTCTCTGCGACGAGGCCGAGTCCCACTCCACCATCCTGTCGCGCCTATAAAAGGGGTGGTCCTTCTCCCTCGCGCCTAAACGCGCCGCCGTGCCCTTCCTTGCTCTGCCGCCGAGCCGCCATGGCCGCCCACAGCCAAGCTCCCTCCTCTGCACCTCCCGGCAGCGGGTTGGACCTACATCACCCCCACACGCACCTACCAAAGATGCCCGAGACGCAGGCCAACACGCATTTGCCGCAGCTTTGCCGGAGCACGCGCTCCCGCGGCGGTAACCGCCCTGCTCCGCCGGCCGAGCGCCTCCGGTGGCCCCTCTCGCCCCAACCAAGCATGAGAATCAAGCCTAGGAGACCCCGCAGGTCGCCCTCCGCCCGCGCCCGGCCGGCCTCGGCCGTCGGTTCGCCGGAATTCGGCCGAAGCGCCGGTGGCCGGTGCCCAAGGGCCCAATTGCAAGGGGCAACTTCTTTCCAAGGGCCGATCTGCAAAGAAAGGGTATACTTGTGAATCTGAAAAACTTCCCAGGGGCCTGTTCGAAAATTGATTCTTAAATAGTGTTTGCAGTTTTGCTGATTCTTGTAAAATGCATAGAAAATCATAAAAAAAATAATAAAATGCAAACCCAATTTTGTTGGATTCTTTGTGAAAAGCACTACAACTTTTGTAAAGCACGACCATCGTTTTTCCTAATAGTTTTCGCATGAAAAATATATAGAAGACTGTAAAACCTAGATCTGTTGTGTCTAAAAATCTACATATTCTCTGTAGCTGAATTTTGGATATGTTGTGTGCTATGTTATTTCTAGCTCCTGTACACAAAATTGCATAAAGTTACTAAGCAAATCTTTTGATATGATATGTTTTGTATTTATGTAGAATCTGTCAAAATGATTTTTGTAGCTAAAAATAATTAGACTTTTGTGCTCAACTTCTGCATGTAATCTTTTTATGCCAAAATACACCTCTGGTGAATTGACCATAATTTTATAATTGTCATAAATATGTATTCTTGAAATGTGCTTGATTTTCTTCGTAAATGCATAACCCAAGATCTATAGTAGCTCTAGGTGTATATGTTGTATGCCTAGATTAGTTTTGGACCAGAGACCATGTGTGAGGAAGTTGGAATCATTTTGTTGTATTTATGTTTTTATGCATTTATCATGCTTTGGTAGCTAGCTTTTGTTCTTTTTGGTAAATTTAATTCCATAGCTCTCCTAAGAGTGCATGTGTGTGCAGTGGTTTTGTTTTGGGTTGTAGTACTTCATAAAGCACCTCACTAAATTTTATTAATTTATTATTGTTGACGCAAAATGTGCACCTAGCGCCAAACACACAGCAAGCCGAACAAGCTGGATTCACACGCGCAAAGAATCACGAGACGTGCCAGTCAATTTTCCCTGAAAATTAACAAAAGAGAAAATAGTTAGATACCAAAGCTTGGAACTTGCCGGGTGGTACCAGACAGTTCCATATTTACGGCCACGAAGCCGGGTAAGACGACATATAGCTATAGAAAGCTATCTGCCAGCAAATTGACACCATTCGGGAGCTTAAAGAGGGAAAAGGTAACATAGCCGAATGGATGACGTAAGCATGATGGCGATCGGTCTTTGTTTAGGCAAAGATGCACGTGCATAAGATCACGACCGATCCCCATGATGATCAACATTAAATAAATAAATGAAGTAAAGCACGAACATAAACATGTAATGAATAAGCATGCATAGATCCAAAGCACTAGTCTACCGCATGTCTAGGTGCTTTAAAATCCGTCAGGTACGATGCCAAACAAATCTATCCACCGCATGATACAACTTGCATGGGGATCGCACCACTTTCCACAAATAGATCTATCCACCGCATGACACGATCTGAATATGGAAAGCTAAAAACATACATTATTTAAAGCATGAATTACGCACGTGTTCTACTCGTGAGGAACATAGCCGAATACGGCTGAACAGCCGATTCAGGGTCCAGGAAGAAGGAACGAACATTACCAAGTGAAATAAATCTATCAGATTGATTTGAAATCTAATCCACCAGATGACTAGCTCCAAAGCAACCCAAAAACCTGGATCTACCGCGTGATACTCAGTTCTTTCAAGATTTATACAAACGTTGGCAAGCTTGAACCCGCAACACGTAACAATCTAGATCGATTTGGTTTCGGCTATCAGAAAGCACAAGATCCACGCGTTAAAGCATGAATTCTCCTCGCATAAGGATCACAAAAAGGATAAAGCCGATCCAAACCCATCTAGATTGGGCAAAAGATGTTACATGAATTTAAACATAAAGTAAAAACTCAAAGCAACACGGGATAACTTAATGAATCTATTGGATCTTGCCAAAATACAATAGAGCCGATAACTAGCTTCAAGCTAGATCTTAGCCCACCGCATGGCTCATGACCTAACAAGAAACCCTCTTGAACCAAGCTTGAATCTACCGCATGACACGAAGCATGGTAACAAGACTACTTGCATCAGATCTAAATCCACCGCATGATACTAGATATGATACAAGGTTGCCTGTACTCACGGAGGTCGACGGATCGATGAACCCTCTCGAAGAACTCGACGACACGACAAATGGACTCTAGGGTTTGGCGTAAGGCCGGTTTGTATTGAAGAATGATTGTGTTTGTTACATACATTCAGGGCTCATATTTATACCCTGCCAAGTACAACCTCGAATGGATTTGTTGCCTAACTTATCTCTAAGCTTGATCGCTTATCCATCCATTCATCTTTTCTGCTTGAGCCACGTCACCGTCCAATCCCGCAAAATCAGCTCAACTGCCCCCTTGCCGAATGGAAACAGATAGCCGACCGCGGATCTTTCTGCCGAATACATCTGAGAAAAACCTTCCTTCCGCCATACGGACTCCTCATCGGGCTGGACCCACAAGTCAGACTCCTTACCAAATTTTGGTGTTAACAATTTTATGAATAAAAGCATTAATGCCATTAAAGCTTAATATCAAATTATTTGGGAAAATCACCAACCACCCCTCTAATGACCTTGTGTATGTAATGTAAATCATTTTAAAGAATTAAAGACCAACCCCTTGTTGTGTGTGAAATTAAATTAATTTATTTACATAAATATGTAGACAGACACTATTAAAAAGATTAATAAATAATAAAGAACCCCATATTGTTCCTTTTTGGAAGAGTATGCTGAATGTATTTCTTATCTAGGTGAATGTAGTCAACCATGCACCCCATGATTGTCATTTGTTGTTGTGATTAATTAAATTAAAAATCGTCAATTAAGTCTTGCATTTGCATCCTCGTGTAGATCTTCCCGACGGTAGCTGTACGCGTGTGTCTGAAGGAGGAGACGAAGGACTTGACCAAGACGTACACTACGTCGCTGTAGAGCAAGACCTGAACCAAAGTCCAGACGGGCCCAAGCACAACCTTGCCAGCGAAGGCAAGCCCCGAATCATTAACCCTTCTTTTAAAAATTATGCAATTACCTTTGCTATGTTTGTGCATTTACGTTTTGGGAGTTGACTTGAAACCCTATACACATGATCCCTAGGTACCTATGATCTTTTACTAGTATGCTAGGTCGATAGCTGCTATGCTGTAGGACCCGGTAGAAGTCGAGTGATGTTCGTCACTCGCGAGAATAGGTTCTTATGTTGGAATCATAAGATCTTTATAAATGGATTGCTCATGTGGTAAGAGCATGGGTTTTGGGCTCCGGTCCAGTGGCTTTTGTGGGCTAAGCTTTTGAACGTACTAAGCACTTGTCGGGAATGGGACCGGTAAGCCTAGTACCTGATGGTTACGTCAAGGGTTTCCCTACGACCCCTAGGACACCTTGTGTGTCCCTCTGCTTGCAACAACAACAGTGGGGTACGTGTGCGATTCTGGGCAGTCCGATGTGACGTACCAGTAAGCCTTGTACCGAGGATTGTAGGTCTGATCCTGACCCGAAGAAAGATGGGAACCACATGGTGGTTGTCCTCGCAGGGGCAGCCTATCGTGTGTTTAGGTTTACCTTGCAAGGTTATAACTCAATCGATTGTCGGCCTCTCACCGTTATCCGAGACTGCTTAATGAACTAGACAAGGTATTCCTTAATGATGGAACTCGGAAAAGTTTACTACTTGAATTAATTGCTTGTACACTTCTTGATTGAATTAGTTGACACACTTAGAAATGGTAATCAACTATAACTTGTGCTAAAATATTGAAAGTAAGGACATACTCTTTGTTGCTTTGCAGCAAAGAACTCCACCGGCCAAAAAGCCTCTCATGTCTAGAGTTTGGTGATGTAGTTATCACCCGACGGTTAAGTCTTGCTGAGTATTAGTATTCTCAGCCTTGCTTTAAAACTATTGTTGCAGGTGTTCTTGACCGGGTGGATGACAACAAGTGATGGCATCACGGATGGCCTCCTGTGATGTTTACCGTTGCGTTAGATTATTTTATTTCCGCTGTTTTCAAACTCTGAACTTTTACTTCTTGTCATGAACAAAGTTTTGTATTAAACCCTTCGAGGCAGATTTGACTTTAATTAGTGTTTGTACTCTGGACTCGCCTTCGCGTGAGTTTTAATGCATATATGTCGATCCTTGTTGCTATGTAAAGTGATTTCACCGAGCGTTAACCCGGCAACTAACGACAGGATGATACTTTATTATCGCTTAATGACCAAAGTGGATTGGTTTAGGCGATAGTACGGTATTTTTCTGGGCGGGTTGTCACAGGAAGAGTCTTATCTGTCTGCATGATGGTCATGATGGGTGGAAACTGTGGTGTTGGAGTTCTTCAACAGAAGAGGGTAGAATGTTCCAAGGCGTATCCAGGACTAGTGATTCTTGCTTGTGCTAGCTGGTTTTTCGTCCAGTTGAGTCTTTATTGCACGTTGAGTGTTATATGTACTCATCTCGTTTATATCGCTGTAATGGTGTTGCCTTTGTGGTCGTACACAGCCGGCCGGCTGTGGAGACCAGATGTTTTCCCTTATCCAAAAAAATCTATCTGCACCTACATTTGAAGCCGTCCACGGGACATCGGTTACAATTTACCAGTGCTCATAATCAGACGCACACAGAACTTTAGAGATACCTTCAGGTGCCTCTATGGTTCAACTTCTACATCCCATATACCAAGAAGCAGCTTCATCTCCTGTTCTCTAGACGGCCACGCACCAGTGAATGAGAGGATGAGTTCAATGCTGCATCTTTACACTGGTAGGGTGAGGGGCATTAGTCCCGGTTGGTAGAGACCTTAGGTCTCTCAAGTCCAACCGGGATTAAAGATGAGAAACAAAATGCCCTCTTTTTTAGTCCCGGGTGGGATTACGACCCGGGACTAAAGGTTTTTTTCGAAAAAACAAAAAAAAATGCCAGGCAGGCCGAGCTCGCCGACGTATGTCACCATCCGCCCGCCGCACCTTCCTGCCGGAGCTCTCACTTGACACAATTTTTTGGCCACAAATTCATCTTCTAAAAATCATACAAATCAATTTACACAAGATTCACAGTACACACATAAGTTCAATTTCATTCCATTCACACAAGATTCACACCATGTACATAAGTTCAATTTCATTCCATTCATAGAAGATTCGATTCACACAGATTACAATCTGTACACGAATTCCATTTTGCAAACAAACATTAAAAGAAAAATCCACTCAAACCTTGCCGTTGGCAGTCCTCGTCGCCGCACACCTCCACTGCGGGCTGCCGTCGCGCCGTGAGCGCCGCCGGCCGCCACGCGCGCCTCTATGCTACGGGCTGCCATCGCGCCGTGAGCGCCGCCGGCCACCACGCACGCCTCCATGCGGCACCGTCGCGCCCGGCCGGCCGTGGGAGGTCGCGCCGCCGCGCCCGGCCGCCGGACTCCCCGCGCGTCGCCCGGCCGGCGCGGGCCGGCGGAGTCCCCGCGCGCCGCCTTGGCCGCCGGACTCCGCGCGAACCCACCTCGCCCCCGCCGGAGGTGGAGCCCCGCGCCCCACCGCGCCGCCGCGCGGGGAGGCCCGCCGGCCTGGGCGCCACCGAGGAGCCAATCGCACGCCTGCGCAAGAAATTGGAAGAGGATGAGAACGAAGTAGGAAAAGAAGAGAGAAATAAGAATGGATGGTGGAGGAGGAAGATAAAGATAAGGGTGAAAGGCTGGTGTTGTGGCACATGGGGGACGGCAGGAGATTTAGTCACGGGTGGTCTTTTCACCCGAGACTGAAGGGCCTCCTTTTTGTCTCGGGTGAAAACACCACCCGAGACTATCTCGGGTGGTGTTTCCACCCGAGACTGAAGGGTTCTTTTTTTTTTGTCTCGGGTGGAGACATTACCCAGGACTAAAGCTTGATGTTTAATAATTGAGGCTGGTAGCTGCTGGGTTCCTAGCCTTTAGTCTCTGTTGGTAATACCAACTGGGACTAAAGGGTAGGGGGCGTTCAAGGCATCTCAGGCCACGTCGACGAAAAACATTTAGTCTCGGCTCCAAAGTTGAACTGGGACTAAAGAGGCGTACCAAAGACTCGATCTCTACCAGTGTTAACCCGTAGATGCCAATCGATTAATTTTATGCTGTGGAAATTTGATGCAAACATGATCTCAATGAATATGCAACACCTGTTCCTTCCATGGTCATTTGCTCGTATGGCATCTGTTTATACATCTTTGACATGCAGCACAAGCAGCTACAGTCCAGGGTGAAAGGGGGAGCCAAACCAATGCTCTGTGGTAGAGACAGCAAAGTGGTAGAGCAGGGCGAGGGATTGGCTTGATGGGTTGGATGAAAAGTACATGGATTTCAACACTTTATAGTAAGTTTTTTCCTGGCGACTTCCATTCCAACTTCTGAGGACTGTTTTTTTTCTTCTCCATGGAGCATGTACCATGGAGTACAGAACTGAAGTGCTGCGGAAGTTTAGAACAAAATTGACAAAAATATATAGGGCCTGTTTTGGTGGTTTTGCAACCGATGTTGATAAGACAAAAATATATAGGGCCCTGCACTGCCGTCGCTGGTTCCTTTGCGCCACCCACTTCCACACGGCCCCTGCCGTGCAGCCACCGGATCCGTGGCCTCAAGCCACCGCCACCGCGGAGTTCGCCGGCGCCGGCGAGCACCCTTCGGGAACGACACGGCCGCACCCATCACACCCCGCCCGAGCCAGGGGAAACAGCCGCGCCGCCGGCCGCCGTCCTTTGATGCCTCATGGGCTTCCCCGAGGCCCCTCAGGCGGCGGCTACCGGCTAGGGTTTGGGGGCCGCTCGGTTGCCCGCGGCGGAGCGACGCGAGCGGTGTATTTTTAAAGTGGCTATAGCTGTCCAATGAATTTGAGTGGAATCTCAGATCCGTAGTGTTGTTTCTGTTTATGTCTGAAATTTAGTGGATCTATGTCCCAATGCGGTGCTGCATCACGTGAATTGTGAAGTGTTCTTCTTTCTGCCGCCTGCCTGTTTGTGAATTGTGAAGCTTCACCCCTCCTGTGTGGGTTAGTTTCACATTTATTTCTAGAGTACTGCTGATGCTAAAAGGATGTGTGATGTGAAAAAAATCATGTGAAGGCAACAAATCAATGTAGCACACAGGGCTTTACTTGTGCTAATATCCTTAGGGCAGTTTCAATGGACTTTCTAACAAAGCATCCGATGAACATAAATTTAATTTTAGACTCTACATCTCCACTGCATAGTTTCTTATAATAATTCTTATAAGTAAGGGCGTCAACATATATAAAAAAGCAAGGAAGATTAGTTGTGGCAAGCAGCCATATATACATTCTCTTGTGTCACGCTCTCTATCTATCTCCTCGTGTAGAAGTACCAGAGCGCACCTCGTGTGTTCGCGGCGAGCAAAGCAGGTCCGTGGCGCGGCTCCGTGTGCGGTGCGTGACTGTGTGGTGGCGTCGTCACATGCGGCGGCTCCGGCGGGTGAGCGCATGCATAGTGTCGGCGGCGAGGCGGCAGCATGTCGGCGGCTTGCTTGCGTGACCAGGAGCGCACCAGATCCGCATAAGGCCTCGTTCGTTTCTCTCGGAATGGGCCGAATCCAGGGGGTTCCAGCGTTGGGTTTCCAATCCAGCTACACAGCAAAACTACCGTTCGTTTCGGCCCGGCTCAGGAAAAAAAACATAGCGGTTTCGTTCCCAGCCCAGCCCACACGGTCAGATGCAATCCCCGTGTCCACCCCTCCGGATCGAACCCTAGCCATCGCGAGGTCGCGAGGAGGAGGCGTCAAAGCGGAGTCGCTCTGGTGGCGCGAGAGGCGAGGAAGCGGCGGCGCGAGGTGGAGGCCTGGCGCCGCGAGGTGGAGGGCTGGAGGCGCGAATCCACACCGGCGAGCTCTTCCCGTACCACATCCTGGAACTCCGTCGCAGCTTTCTCCCCGGTAAGCGCCTTCCGACCTCCCGCCCTCTCCTTCTTCCCCCTCTCCGGCGGCCGTCGTGTGAGTAGAGCTCAAGCGCGTGCGGCCGGCGTGATGGACCGCGCGCGGCCTTCTTGGTTCTGGTCGTTGCCCTCTCGATCCGCTCAGATCCACTTTCCGGCCTGGTTATCTCCCGCCCTCTCCTTCTTCCCCCTCTCCGGCGGCCGTCGTGTGAGTAGAGCTCAAGCGCGTGCGGCCGGCGTGATGGACCGCGCGCGACCTTCTTGGTTCATGCACTTGCTGTATCCATCCTGGTGTTTCATGCACTTGCTCGTCTCTCTCTCTGTTTTTTTTTTGCCCTTTAACTGAGAGACCTTTAATTTGTGCAGCATATTTGGTGTTTCATGGACAAACATGATGTAAAATTACACTGTACTTGTACACTGAGCCCCGTTTAACACATTGTTGGCGTTCTTTCCGTTACTATGATGTGCTTAGTGATGCTCTGCAGGCATTTTTCTGTTGTATGTCCTGCAGAAATCCGACGGTAGAAAGACAACGTATTCTTTTGTGTTGTTGCTGACGAGGACTAGGCTGCTTCGTATATATATTACAGCTTTGGCAATGGCCCGTTTGCAGCTTTGCAACACGGGAGATTTTAGAGGAATTCTCGTTGTAGTTCAGTAGTAGGACAAGACATGCAAACGGTGTCTGATCGATCGCTCTTGCTTCTGTTCAGACTTCATATAGCAGCTGTTAGCAAAGGCCACTCTTTTTTTTGTTGAACTTAAGGCCACTCATTTTATTGCACTGATGATTTTTGCTCTCGCTCCCACGGCCTGCAGAGCTGGTAAAGTGGTTAGGTGTCTGCTGGTGGGTATTTTCACCTCCTTTTCCTGAATTGGGTTTGACGTAGCAGCTACTCGATCGATCTTTGCAGCAGCAGCATTTGTTGGTGAATGGTCGGTGAGCCATGCCTGTCGGTAGGCGAATAAAGCTCGTCGTCGATCGGCATCAGTAAGATTGAGGGAAATATAATGCCCGTCCTTTGGATTATCCGATGCACCTACATAATTTTTCTGTTGTAATATTTGGTGTTTCTGCAGGCATTTTTCTGTTGTATGTCCTGTGGATAGAAGTTGATTAGCGAGTGGTATGTAGTAGTCTGCAGCTAGTGCCTCTGCTGGCTCGAAAGGTCAACCAAACCACACCTTGCTAGCTAGACTAGGATCTTGAAACATTGATGAGCAAGAACCTTTCTTGTTCCATTTCTTTGAATAGATTCTTCAGTCAACATTAGCCATGACCAACCGTGTTACTTGTTTATGTTGGGAGTGAGGCAGAGCACTGAGAAGTGAGAAGAGAATGAGAGATGGTGGAGGGTAGAGGCAACAATGGAGGGTAGCGCAAAATAAAATAAAAACAATTAGCAAATGGGGAATGCTAGTGCGCCACACTACAGTAACACGTATCATAGTATATCAGTTGTTGTTTTTTTTTGATAAACTGTCTGAGGTACTAAACTGTCTGAGGTACATTAGCCAAAAAAAACTGGACCTTATGATTAAGGTACTAACCCGAGCTAGAATAACTGGTGAAGCCAAGGGTGTAGCAGGTTGCTACGGTGGGGGTGAAGGTGTAAGCCAGCCATAGAGAGTACTTGATGAACACCTTGCTTGAGCATCGCCTCCACCAACCGAAAACCACCTGAATGCCAAATAGAAGAATGCAAACAGCGAAAAGGGCTTCAGCCTGGACGAAAAAACCTTCTTTGCTTCGCCTCCGCTGGGAAACAATGAGTTCCATGGTCATGTTGTCCATTGCTTGCTAGCTAGCTTCTTGGTCCTAGAGGACTAGCGGTTCAGATCAGTCGCCTTCCGCTGCATGCACTGTTCTGAAATTTAGTCCCTTAATAATGTCGGATCCATATATACCCAGTACATAGGATATACTAGAGTGCAGATAATTTAGTCACCGGTCAATTTCAGCAGCACTCATCATATGCATGACTGCGCCTGGTCTAGAATTCAAGATACTACTTCTCACTGATTAACTTTCCTGCTGCTGTCACGTGCAGTAGAATGCAGAAAATGCAATTTAGCAAACAACACAAAGTTACTCTTATTGATGAATGCCATTTGCTGCATATATGAAAGCCAGTTAGGCAAGTGCCCTTTTCTGCATGTTGGTTTTCTCTTATTTGTTCAAGCCAGAGTAAAAATTATTTGTTCAAACTAATTAAGTCTCACGAAACGTTTCAGTTTCAGTGCATGGTCTATACTGTCAGTATATATGCATGTTGCAGGTTTATATTTATGTCACTCTTCCTGTCCATTTACTTCTCTGTATGTATCCATTTCTCTGTATAGTAGCATAATTATCCATGTATGTAGTAGGAGCTACTGTATAGCATATTCGTTATCTTTGACTGGAGTGACCAAACAAGAATTTCCATAAATATTCAGTTTCAGTTCATCAGTCCAACCCCGTCTGCACTCTATTTCCATTTTCTGGAAACGTCGTCATTATTTGCTGGTTGTTTAGGGTGTCAGTGTAGAATCAGTACGCATTGGAGCATCACATTCAGAATTTACTTTTGAGGATGCGAATTCCTACTTCTCTGCTATGCTGAACTGTAACGTATTAAAATGCATGTTTTGTTCCTTGCTGTCTTAAAAACTTGAAATTTTGGTTTACACAAAGATTGGACAGAATGCAAAAGCTTCCGTTACCGCTAACTGCAACTGAGCACCATATGAATTTTCGGTTAGCTAACTTGGTTGGGTATTGCCAAACAAGGCAATCATAGCAATAATTCATCTTAACTTGTTGTATACTGATATCAGTAACTTTTTTAACTTTACAGATATCTCCAGCCCCAATAAGAGTTGGGGAAGGTGAACCACCTCCATCTTTGGATCCGGTGCCTACACCAAAAGGTACCAAATTACTAGTGTCACTTCTATTAATTCACATGTCTTGATTTTGTTCCAAAATTCATTTACATGTCTTGATTTTGTTCCAAAGTTCATTTACTTCTATTACTTCTTATGATTTGTTTATATCCCTGTCACTTCTATTTATACTCTCTTATATATGCTTTAGATCAGCAATGAGTATCTCATTGCGAGATGGTATTAGAAAGAGGAGGGAGAAAGATGATGATGACATGATGATGTTTGTTTTCCCTGCATTGTTTCTAATGAGTTCTGCTAGAGGAGGGGGGGGGTAAGGCAGAAACGTCACACATCAGAAGAAACAGGAGAGATCAAGGTCCATCGACTCCTTGAGGGGCATGTCAAAAACTGTCTAGTGACATTTAGGATGGAACCCTACATCTTCAGAGAGATTGCAACTTACCTCAGAAGGAAAAGGATTGTGAATGATACAAGGATTACCGTTGAGGAGAAGTTGGGATTCTTCCTATACATGTTGAGTCGCAACGCCTCATATGAGGACATTGCAGTGACTTTTGGGCACAGCAACGACACGCTTCATCGTCATATCAATCATTTCTTCAAGAATGTCGTTCCCACACTCTCTCAACGCTTCCTTCAACCTCCAAATCCTAATGAAGTGCACCCAAAAATCCAAGAAAATCCTAGATTCTATCCTTTCTTCAAGAATTGTCTTGGTGCTATTGATGGAACCCATATTCCTGTTTCCATACCTCCCGATAAACACTCCCCTTTTAGAAATAGGAAAGGCACACTAAGCATAAATGTGATGGTCGCGTGTGACTTCGACCTCAACATCACATTGATTTCTAGTGGGTGGGAAGGATCGACCTACGATTCAAGAGTGTTAAGGTCGGCTATGAGCAAAGGATTTCAGGTACCTCCAGGCAAATTTTACTTGGTTGACGGCGGGTATGCAAATGAGGCACCTTTCCTTGCTCCATACAGAGGGGTTAGATACCATTTGAAAGAGTTTGGAGCTGGGCATCAAAGGCCACAGAACTCAAAGGAACTTTTTAACCACCGGCACGCACTATTGAGAAATCATGTGGAAAGAGCTTTAGCGGTGCTTAAGAAGCGCTTTCCCATTCTCAAAATTCCCACATTCCATACATTAGAAAATCAAGTTCAAATACCTGTTGCTGCTGTCATCTTTCACAATCTGATCTGAGCATTTCATGGTGATGAAGTATGGTTAGATCATCAACCGGATGTTATCGATCCAGCATTATTTGTTGCTCTACCAACCGGTGAGCAAACCAATGATCCGAGCACCTTGTAGAAGGCAACATTTTAAGAGATGCCATAGCCGAAGAAATGTGGGCTCGGTACCGGCATTAGTTGTAATATGTTAGCACAATAATAAGTTGTAATAAGTTAGTTGGCCCAAGAATAAGTTGTACTAAGTTAGTTAGCCCAATAATATGATGTAATGGTTGCAATAATATTGTATCATGAATAAGCTGATGCATAACTTGTTTTCATTATAAAAGCAATGGTTGGAAGAAACTCCCCAAAACCAAACATGATGGCGAGGGGGTCTCCAAAGCTATGTAGGTTCTTGCCTACTGGTGCTACAAAGAAGAAGCCTTCCCCTAAATCCAGTATGTCAAGGGGTATGTTTTTAAATGTTTATTCATGCTTTGTTGTCAATTTTGTATTATTTATCTTTGTGAGATTATATTGATGATGACCTGTCCATTGTTTTTGTAGTGAAACAAAGGGCCGATTGGAATCAATTCGGAGAAGTCATTAGTCGAAATTATGCATGACTACAAAGAGAGTGGGCACCGAGGTGACAATGGTCTGCTGGAATTCGAAGGGTGGAATAGGATGGTTGAGGAGTTCCACGTGAGGAATAAGTCGGTCTCATTCACAAAGGCTCAAATTCAAGAGAAGGAAGGGCAAGCGAAAAGAGATTACAAGATGCTGAAAGCTTGCTCGGATGCAAAGCGGATCAAAATGGAATGAGCAAAGGAACATGGTTGAAGGACCACCAGCAATGTGGGCTAACCTCATAGTGGTAAGTTGATTACCTGTAGTAATTGTGCAGATAACCACCATAAATGAGAAGTAATTTGACCAATGTTTTCTTGAAATGTGCAGACATTCCCCAAAATCAAGAAGTTCAGAAATAACAAGGCAACTTTTCCACTGTTTGATGATCTGGGAGAGCTATATGATGGTTAGATTTGTTGTTTAAAGTTAAATTTGTGTCCTTGCTGTTAGAAACCAACTTTGTAACATTATATTCTATTGTGCAGGTCATTTGGCCGAAGGGAATTACAATGTCACTTCTCTTCAGCCGCAATGTGATGAAGAACCGCTGCAGCAAATCCATGATGTAGAAGATGACGCGCATATTGAGGAATTACATGATGTGGAGGCTGAAACCCATGGCTATGAAGGGGAGGAAAGGAGTGCTGAGCAGGAACCTTTACAGGAAATTGCAGTTGCATCTGCTGAAAGGCGTTGTCCACAAAAGACCGCTGCAACTAGAAAGAAGCCAATAAAAGAAGAAAGGCCAAGGAAGAAGATAGAAACAATGATGGGGAAATTCTTGGAAATGAGGGAGAAACAAGCAGAAAATGAAGCTGCAGAAATGGCAAGGGAAAGGGAGTCCAGAGAAAAGGAGGCTGCTGAAGGTGATAAGTACTCCATTAGAAGGTGTGTGTCAGTTATCAACACAATGGAGCTGACCAAAGGAGAAAAGGCCAAAGCAATTGCAGTCATCGCCAAGAGCAAAGATAGTAGAGAGGCTTTCCTATGCACCTTTGAAGTAGATCAAGAGTGTGCACTGATTTGGCTTAAAAATGAGATGGCATAGCAGGTATGTAGAAGACTCCATTTGCTGATTTATGAACTTTTATCCATCTCTCATTTGCTAATTGATTCTTTCATTTTGTTCACCATGTATACATACATGTTCACTTCGTTAGTTTTGCAGTTTTCCACAAATCTACCAGTGAGAATCATCTATTACAGTTCATAGTCACTGAGAATTAAGATATTCTTGGGTTACATAGCTTAATGTTCCTTTTCAAGTTGCCACATTTCTCACCTAGAATCAAGCCCGTGACAAAAGCCAAACTGTTTTTTCCACGGCGATCTCACCGTTACCCATTGTTGTGCAGGTCGAACGGCAGGGCGTGAGCTATCTTACCACCTTCTAACTCCCCAAGGATCTGGAGTCGGACAAGTAGCAATGCAGGAAGTCTTCAGGCCTGTTTCTGTCATGCACAACTATACCATGACTTTGGTAGGCAAATGATTCTGCTTCATAGAAGCAGTTCTTCTGATGTAGTGAGCTCACGGCTCTTGACTGGTGAAGAATCAGAGCCTAGGCTGCAGCAAGGAACTCTCTAAGACTAGGAGATTTGTGAGCTGTGACTAGAACCTCTAGATTCGTGTTAGAACTCGACCGATGTTCCAGTTTATCTGAACCTCTTTTATCTTTGTTGCTGTGTTCCATACTGATCATGTCTGGTTAGCACTTGGCAGTGTACACCCTTGGGCCTCGTTCTATTTGTGCATGCAAGTATTCCATGTGATCATTTTTTTCTGAATGCAGGCTGTTTCAGCAGATATCTACAAGTTGAGTCATGTTGCTCTTGTCAGGATTTAGAAACATGCCATTTAATTATATTTCTGCTGCTGATGCTTGTTTATGATCAATCAAGCCAAGTTATGTTGCTCTTTTTTTATTCAAGTAATTGAATTAATTATGTATGTCCAAAGTCACTTCATGGCTGGACAATGTGATGTGAATTGAATATTGATGTTTATGGTTATACCTGTGATGTGGAATACTTTGATTAGTGTTGAGCAAGAATTATTTTTACTAGCTTGTGATGTGCAACTGTGATTTTTACATGTTTGAAACCCTGTGTAACCGAACACCAGTATATGGGCTGGAACGCTGGGCTGGAATGGTGATGACCAGGAATGAGTGAAACACCGGGATCCATTCATTCCTGGGCTGGATTCGAAACTGGCCTTGGTCCAAAACTGAAAAAACGAACGAGGCCTAACGGGCACTGGAAACCGGTGGTTCTCCCCAACACTGTTTCGTTTCTTCGTGCGTGGTGCGCATCAGGTTGTTCCTTCAGAAGGAAAAAATTTCTTGTATCTTTGCTCTCTCTCTCCTCAATGACTCCTGTGCCACATCACCAAATTGCTGAGTTACCAACTGTAATTAAGAGAGAGAAACTATCATCAATGCTCATTGGGATTACCATGGTTATGTTTGGTGCTCCGCTAAAAGCCTGAGAGCGAAATCTATAGCTCAAACGGCCAGTACGAAAACATATCTGTCATCTCTACTGAGGAATTTGCTCTGCTATCATATTTCTTCGCAGTATTTGGCCCTTTCCACATGCATCTTATTAATCCCTCCTTATGGGCTGTCATGTGCGGCCGCGTCTACACACGACGGCGGCGCGCGCGACGTGCGCAGGGCGGCGGAACGAGCCGAGTGCATGCACCTGGAAGGGGCAGGTGATCGTGGCTAGGATGGAAGGATAAAGATTTAATTAGTTAGTTTCTATTCTTAGCCCTTTAATTTAGGAAGGATTTGTTAGCCAAGGGGCTTTATATACTTCCTGTACCGCACGTTGGTTAATCAAGCAAGAGTTGTTTCATCTATTCTCCTTCCTCCTCCCTAAGCCGCGCGCCTGAGGGCATAACCCGGCAAGCGTGTGCGGCCTGGGGGCATAACCCCGCCGTGATTACCACGGAGCGCGAGTACGAGCTCCGGAGTCGAGGTCCTGCGTCTCTGTCGCATAATGCCCTTGACAGCCTGGTATCACATCTTCCCAAACCACCGAGCCCTCCACCGCCACCTCCCACCCAAACCCTACGTCGCCGCCGCCAGCATCCGCGGCGCCGACAGCCATGGCCGACCCGACCATCGCTGACGTCATGAAGAAACTCGAGGACCTCACCGCCAAGATGACGACCATGGAATCGGACATTGCGGCTGTGAAGGACAAATCCTCGTCGTCCAGTAGCGGCAGCAACGACCGTCCGGGAGGCTCCCACGACCTCGATCGGCCGCCGCGGTTCCACAAACTGGATTTTCCGTGATACGACGGCAAGACAGATCCGCTCCTCTTCACCAACAAGTGTGATGTCTACTTCCGCCAGCAACGCACCATGCTTGAGGAGCGGGTGTGGATGGAGGGCTTCAACATGGATGGCATCGCCCAGCTGTGGTATGATCAGCTCCTGGAGGACGAGGGCACGCCGTCTTGGGGCCGCTTCAAAGAGCTCCTCAATCTCCGTTTCGGGCCGCCTCTACGTTCGGCGCCCCTGTTCGAGCTCTCTGAGTGCCGCCGCACCAGCGCGGTAGAGGAATATTCCGATCGCTTCCAGGCACTCCTTCCGCGCGCCGGTCAGCTCGACGAGTCGCAACGGGTGCAGCTATACACCGGGGGACTCCTGCTGCCGTTGAGTCACGCGGTTCGCATCCATCACCCGGATTCCCTCGCGGCGGCGATGAGTCTCGCGCGACAGTGCGAACTGATTGAGCTCGACCGCCTACCGCCTCCACCGGCGCGGTCCGCAACCCGCGCGCAGTTTCCGGCCCCGGTCGCGCGCGCCGGCACTTCCCCGCCACCCGGGCTCGGGCCGCCCTACTCGCGCCTACGGCACCGGTGCCCCCTCGCCGCGCGCCCGCCGCGGCCGCCCGGCCGGCGCCACTCGTCCGCGCGGCGCCCAACCAGGCACGACGCTTATCGCCCTAAGAACAAGCTGAACACAGGCGCCTGGGTCTCTGCCACAATTGCAACGAGCCTTACTCGCGGGGGCACAACCGCGTGTGTCGTCGCATCTTCTACATCGGCAGCGTCGAGCTTGATGGCGACGCCACCTCGGACGACGCGGCGAGCCAGGACGCCCCCGCGTTCTCCCTTCGGGCCGTGGCCGGCATGCCTATCTGTGACACCATGCAGGTGCGCGTGACCGTGGGCGCGGCATCCCTCACCGCTCTCCTCGACACCGGCTCCACCCACAACTTCATCGCGGAGGAGGCGGCGCACCGCACGGGTCTCCAGGCGCACTCCAGTCCGCGCATGACCGCCACCGTGGCCAACTGCGAGCGGGTGACATGCGCGGGCGTGTCCCGGCAGGCGGCCATCGACATCGCGGGCGAGGCGTTCCACGTCGATCTCTACGTCATGCCCCTCGCCGGCTACGATCTTGTCCTCGGCACCCAGTGGCTGGTGACCCTGGGCCCGATCGTGTGGGACTTCACCAAGTGTTCCATGTCGTTCATCTGCCAGGACTGGACCGTCTGCTGGGAGGACGTCACGGCCCGCGCGCCGCCACCCCTCGCGGCCATCACTTCCCCGACAGACCTCCTCGACGAGTTGCTGGCCGGGTTCGGGGGCATCTTCGCCGAACCGACCGGCCTGCCCCCGCAGCGCGCACGCGACCACAGCATCACCCTCAAGCCGGGCGCATTGCCGGTGGCGGTTCGGCCGTACAGGTACCCGGCGGCCCACAAAGACGAGCTGGAGCGCCAGTGTGCAGCCATGATCGAGCAGGGCATCGTCCGGCGCAGCGATTCCGCGTTCTCATCCCCGGTCCTCCTCGTCAAGAAGCCGGACGGATCGTGGCGCTTCTGTGTCGACTACAGGGCGCTCAACGCGCTGACAGTCAAGGACGCCTTCCCATCCCCGTCGTCGACGAGCTTCTCGACGAGCTACATGGCGCGTGCTTTTTCACAAAGCTCGACCTGCGCTCGGGCTATCACCAGGTCCGCATGTGGCCGACCGACATCCAAAAGACGGCGTTTCGTACTCACGACGGCCTCTACGAGTTTCTGGTTATGGCATTCGGGCTGTGCAACGCCCCCGCCACGTTCCAGGCATTGATGAACGACGTCCACAGGCCCTTTCTTCGCCGCTTTGTCCTTGTGTTCTTTGACGATATTTTGATTTACAGTCGCACTTGGGCGGACCACCTGCACCACATCCGTGCCGTGTTCGCGGAGCTGCAGAGACACCAGCTCTTCCTGAAGCGCCCCAAGTGTGCATTCGGCGCGTCTTCCGTCACGTACCTCGGCCACGTCGTCTCGGCCGCGGGCGTCGCCATGGATCCAGCAAAGCTCGAGGCCATGCGGGATTAGCCGTGGCCATAGTCAGCACGGGCCGTGCGCGGCTTCCTTGGCCTCGCAGGGTACTACTGGAAGTTCGTCCACAACTACGGCACCATCGCCGCGCCGCTCACCGCTCTCCTTCGCAAGGAGGGATTTTCGTGGACCGAGGAGGCTGCTGCCGCGTTTGCCGCCCTCAAGGATGCGGTGACGGCGGCCCCGGTGCTCGCAATGCCGGACTTCACCAAACCGTTCGTCGTGGAGTGCGACGCGTCGTCACACGGGTTCGGGGCTGTGCTGGTCCAGGACAGCCACCCGATCGCGTTCTTCAGCCGCCCGGTGGTGCCACGGCACCGCGCCCTCGCGGCGTACGAGCGCGAGATTATCGGCCTGGTGCACGCCGTTCGCCACTGGAGGCCGTACCTTTGGGGCCGCCACTTCGTCGTCAAGACCGACCACTACAGCCTCAAGTACCTGCTGGACCAGCGACTGTCTACCATCCCCCAGCATCATTGGGTGGGGAAGCTCCTCGGCTTCGACTTCACCGTGGAGTACAAGCCGGGCCACGCAAATACGGTGGCCGATGCCCTCTCGCGTCGCGACACGCCCGAGGACGCCGGCGTCATGGCACTCTCCGCCCCGCGCTTCGACTTCGTCGCCAGGCTCCGTCAGGCTCAAGCCACCGACCCAGCCCTCCTCGCCCTCCATGATGAGATCCAGGCGGGCTCTAGGCAGCTGCCATGGGCGATCGTCGACGGCCTGGTACAGTACGGCGGTCGGCTGTACATTCCCCCGGCATCCCCGATGCTTCAGGAGGTGCTGGTGGCTGTGCACGAGGAGGCCCATGAGGGCGTTCAGCGCACACTGCACCGCCTGCGTCGCGACTTCCACTTCCCCAACATGAAGCAGGCGGTACAGGACTGGGTCCGGTGATGCGCGGTCTGCCAACGCAACAAGGCGGAGCACCTCCATCCGGCCGGCCTCCTGCTCCCGCTTCCAGTGCCACAAGGCGTGTGGACCGACATCGCGCTTGACTTCATCGAGGCTCTCCCCCGTGTCCGCGGCAAGTCAGTCATCTTGACCGTCGTCGACCGGTTCAGCAAGTACAGCCACTTCATCCCGTTGGCACACCCGTACTCGGCAGAGAGTGTGGCCCAGGCATTCTTCGCAGACATCGTCCGGCTGCACGACATTCCGCTGTCCATCGTCTCCGACCGTGACCCGGTGTTCACCTCCAACTTTTGGCGCGAGCTCATGCGCTTGAGTGGCACCAAGCTCCAGATGACGACGGCCTTCCACCCCCAGTGAGACGGGCAGTCGGAGTCAGCTAACCGCGTCATCATTATGTATCTACGGTGTTTGACAGGTGACAGACCATGTGACTGGCTGCGCTGGCTGCCCTGGGTGGAGTACGTCTTCAACACCGCCTACCAGTCATCCCTGCGCGAGACGCCATTTCGGGTTGTCTACGGACGCGACCCTCCGTCAATTCCGTCGTATGAGCCGGGCGAGACGCGGGTCGCTGCCGTGGCGACAACCATGGAAGAGCGCGCCGAGTTCCTGGAGGACATCCGCCATCGGCTAGAGCAAGCCCAGGCGGTGCAGAAGCGTTACTACGATCGGGCTCACCGCTCGGTCTCCTTTTTAGGTGGGCGACTGGGTCCTCCTTCGTCTTCGGCATCGTGCAGCGGCGTCTCTTCCCCAGGCCCCCACCGGCAAGCTCAGTCCGAAGTTCTACGGGCCATACCGCGTCATCGAGCTCATCAACGACGTGGCAGTTCGTCTCACGCTGCCCCCACAGGCCCGACTCCATGATGTGTTCCACATCGGGCTACTGAAGAAATTCCATGGGGCTCCGCCGCAAGAGCCGGCCCCTCTTCCCCCAGACCGCCATGGGGCAGTTGTGCCGGAGCCGGAACGCGCGGTCAAGGCTCGCTTAGCTCGGGGGGTACGCCAGGTGCTCGTCCAATGGAAGGGGGCGTCGCCAGCATCATCGACTTGGGAAGACGTCGACCGCTTCCGCGCTTTGTACCCTCAGTTCCAGCTCGAGGACGAGCTGCCTCTCGAGGGGGGGAGAGATGTCATGTGCGGCCGCGTCTACACACGACGGCGGCGCGCGCGCGACGTGCGCAGGGCGGCGGAACGGGCCGAGCGCATGCACCTGGAAGGGGCAGGTGACCGTGGCTAGGATGGAAGGATAAAGATTTAATTAGTTAGTTTCTATTCTTAGCCCTTTAATTTAGGAAGGATTTGTTAGCCAAGGGGCTTTAGGAAGGATTTGTTAGCCAAGGGGCTTTATATACTTCCTGTACCGCACGTTGGTTAATCAAGCAAGAGTTGTTTCATCTATTCTCCTTCCTCCTCCCTAAGCCGCGCGCCTGGGGGCATAACCCGGCAAGCGTGTGCGGCGTGGGGGCATAACCCCGCCGTGATTACCACGGAGCGCGAGTACGAGCTCCGGAGTCGAGGTCCTGCGTCTCTGTCACATAATGCCCTTGACATGGGCCGTAGCACATCACAACTCTCTGAACTAAAACACACAAAGCACATACACTCTGAACCATTATCCATGGCTTATCTACCTCAGTTACCAGTCATTGTGGAATTTGCTTCTGGACTTCTGCTGGTATTGCCCAGATGATAGTGCTACGTATGTACTGATGGTTGCCCTGTATGGATAATGTTTTAAAGGAGAATTAGGAAGTTCTTCACCTTGACGATGGTGAGTCCGAGAGTATGAGTAGAGATCCATCTATGTCTTGGCGTGTAGAATAAGTGAGGATTCATAAAGGTGGACGATCCCTAGAGTGCTAACACGCACTATCTTATATCATAGTCTTGGATTTTTCTTCTACAACTATCAAGCATGTACTATCGTGTGCCGTTCGTTCAAAAAAAAAGGTGGACAACCCAAGAATGCTAACTTCAGATAAAGCATGGCCCAAGCACAATGACGACTTTACCAGCTTCCAACCATCTCTTAATTGAATGGAAGAATAGCTTCATTATTTTCAATCTCAAATTGAATGAGCTGCCACTTAATCCTACGATGCATACTCTGCTCTTATTATGCTTTCCAACCTATATACAATGCATACACTGCTCTAATACAATACACGGTCAAAATTGTTATGCAAAGAACCAATCACTGAAATCATAAATAAAATATTTTGTGAACTAAACGTACACATATAATGATAATCTAATTCCCACGGCACATGGCCAAACACAACTCTGAATGAGAACACAAGCACACCAACTCTGAATCACACTGCAATTCCTTCAGTTCACCATCTAGGAGTCATCAGGTGTGCTGCAGCTCTGAAGTTGACAGGTCATGTCCACCCGTTCTGAATCAGATTGAAAGCGGAACACTGAACGTGGTGTAGTAGAGTAGCGATTCATCTATGCCTGGTGTCTCCCAATCCTACTTCCATGCATTTGGGGATTGTGCTCCTCTCCATTTGTATGTGTCAGCGTTTAAATGGTTCATGGATATGGTTCTTGGATCAGCTAGACGGACATAATATGATGATATGCAAGCACAATATATGCCGATAGTACTAGAACTTTTTCATCAATGCGAGTTAGCAGGTTGAGGTTTTTTTACGGTACACAATACCACCCAACACTAGTACGGTGGTATTATCATTTTTTTTCAATTTTTTACTATGAGTAAAATGGTAATTTTCTCGATGTATAATATTTGGAAAAAAATTCGTACCACCAAGGTTACATAAAGACTTGATTTCATATATTACAACAATATTATTTTGTATATTTCCGATAAGACTCATATACTACTCTGATACCACATATGGATACCACCCATACCACACTTAAAAAAACTAGCGGTATAGAATAAATCTCAACTGTCAGATCCTTACCATGGTTTTTTTACCAACTGCTACCACTATTTATACCGCGGTTACCGGTAAAACCGGCCCGGTGCGGTAGCGGTTTGGACCGGTCGAAATTCAAATTTTAAATTTCAAAAAAAATCCAAAAAATCCCTAACAATACTTCAAGTTGCGTAGATTGTAATAGTGTCAAAATTATTCCAAATTTCGTTGATTTAGCATATTTCATGAGCATTACAAGTGAAATCAGAAAAGAAAAAAGAAAAATAGCCACCGGCCCATTAAGGGCTAGCTCGGCCCAAAGGTTGGGGGGTCAAACTACACAGCAGGGAAAAATACCTCCCTCACGCCACCACGACCCCAGTCAGTGTCTCCTCCCCCTCGTCCCCGTCCGCAGCTCCCCTTGGCAAAACCGCCACGCAACCGCACCCCAGCTGCGGCAAGCCGCGCGGCTTGGGCGATTAGCCACCCGGTCGGTGGATCTACCGAGCCGGAGCGGTTAGCTGCTCCCAAGCCGTTGTTGGCCGCGCGGTTTGGGCGGCTAGACGGCCGGTAGTTGCGGTTTGAAGGGTAAGTTTCTAATCCCTCTTTTAGGCACCTATTAAATTAGATATGAATGATTGGATGTAGTATTTAGGTAAAATATTGTTCATCTGTGTAAATGGTTCTGGTAGATTTGATTTAGGTGATTATTTGACTTAGGTAGGTTTGATTTAGGTGATTAAATGACTTAGGTAGGTTCTTTGGCTTAGGTGTAGTGTATATATGAGTTACGTGTATCATGGGACATTGTATTTTAGCGTGGTTTTATTTATGCAGATTTTATTTATGGGATTGATTTGTGTTTGTTGTCAATCTTGTAGAGAAAATGTGAGGCAGACCGCAAGATCCAGTATAGGAACATGGTTACAATCTTTATCCTGGATTTCGATGCAAGTATTGTAATACGGTGAAAGCAGGAGGTGGTGCAACTCGTTTCAAACAACATTTGGCTGCTAGGGGGTCGTCAGTTATCCATTGCAAGTTTGTGCCGCTAGAAGTGCAGCAGTATTTTCAGCGTGACTTGGAGAGGGCTAGGAAGGTAACTGCAGACCGAGCGTGAGAGAGGTTGAGACGGGAGGAGGCAGCAGGAGTGGGAAACAATCCCATAGGTGAATATAATGAGGAGTAAGAGGTGCAGCGTGCCATGAACCAATCGAGGGCGGAGGAAGAGTAACGACAGAGTGTGTCATAGAGAGGAGGTGCATATGAGCATGGAGGGGGTAGTGGTTCGGCGGGGTACCTGGGAGACAGGCTGATAGTCCTTACTTTATTAGTGTGGTTAGAGAGACACATGAGTGGGGTGAATTTCTTTCATTTTAATTTCATGAAAGTTTTCCTTCGCCTTGTGTTTGTGTATCTGTTCTCCTGTTTTTTGTATGGTTGCAGGTGAAGGAATTGCATCCCCCACTGGACGGGATATTGATGGCAAGTACCTTGATATGAACGAGAAAGACTTGAAAGATTGGTACACAAAGTTTCAGAATGACTGGCCCCTCTTTGGCGTGATGTTGATGTGTGATTCTTGGACTGGCCCGACGTGGATGAGTGTCATCAATTTTTTTGATATATTGCAATGGGATCGCGTGGTTTCACAAGTCTATTGATGCAACTGGAAAATCTCAGGATTCTGACTATCTCAAGAAGGTAAGACCTAAACCTGTGCCATTCACAATCCAACATTGAGGATGTTTTGGGAGTAACTAAATGTTGTGCATATTTTTTGCACGATATTCATAAGGTGGTGAAGGAGATCAGCGCGCAGCATATCGTGCATATAGTCACGGACAACGGGCCCAACGACATCAAAGCATGCAAGGCACTTGGACGGGAGTTTGAACACATTATTTGGACACCTTGTCTAGCACACACC
Organism: Cenchrus americanus; assembly: GCA_947561735.1. NCBI lineage: Eukaryota > Viridiplantae > Streptophyta > Magnoliopsida > Poales > Poaceae > Cenchrus > Cenchrus americanus. Next base: position 34,591,983 of record OX387242.1, on the reverse strand, counting down.
GCCAATTTGATGTTGAAGGATATCAGAGAAAGGTCGGAACATGCGGGTACTGTCGTATGGACCTCCCTGGGCCCACTGCCTCGGTGGGTACCAGGACCGACTACTCGGTGGGCCCTTGGGACTACCCGACTTGCGCTGCACGGCACCTGCTGGCGTGAAGCACAAGGACTACAGAGGAGAAGTACTCGGTTAGGAAGCTGTACATGTACCGCACTGTATAGAGGACTCCGAGACGTACTCGACTAGTACTCTCTCCCTGAACCGACTTGTAACCCTGCCTCCCGGACTATATAAGGCGAGGCAGGGACCCCTCTCTCTCCATCATCTCATCTCAGGGCGTAAGATTACATCATCTTGTAATCGTACCCAATCAATCCAGGACGTAGGGTATTACGCACCTCGCGGCCCGAACCTGTCTAAATTGTGTGCCACGTGTCTCTTCCTTCGAGTTACCGATCTCGGCGAGGCCACATTCATCTACTTCAGGTACCCCCTTAGTAGGTTGCCGGTCTAAAACACCGACAGCTGGCACGCCAGGTAGGGGATCTCGCCCGAGATCACGTGGCGAACTCGACGACTCCCGTCTACATCAAGCCAACCGTCGCCTTAAACCGCGGCGACACCTTCGTCTTTGGCGCCTGGGTCTGCACTGCTGACGGCACTGGGTCCTTCCAACGCTGCCTCACCATGCCGCCCAGCCCGGAGATCGGCTTCGTGACGCTTCCCGAAGTAGTCACGGGCGATCTCGAACTTGGATCCGCTTCCAACTTGAACTCGACGACCCCGTGGGCTAACGCATGCGAGCCGGCTACTCAGCCATCGCATGTGGTTTCACCACCCCGCGAGCGCTCCACACGTGGCCCCCGCAACCTCAGCAGGGCCCGCACGGAGGCTCCCTCTACACACCGAGCCGGCAAAGAGCCTGTACCCGAGTACAACTCGGACTCCGACGCCGCCCCCGGCCACGCCTCGGACTCCAACACCCTCTCCGGCTTCTACTCGGACTCCGCGTACGAGTTCGACTTCGGGTCGGACTCTGAGGATCCCGAGTCTGAGGACAACTCTACTGAGCAAACTTTATCAGGGCCGGCTTCCGGGTTAGTTATAACGTCCACACCCGCCGGGAGATTCGTCTACTGGCCAGATCGCAAGCCCACCGACCTGATAAGCAGGGACTCACACTACGTCGCCTACCTCGACTCGCTTCCCTTCCAGGAGGGAAAACCACTCGCTCGAGCTGAGTACACTCCAACTGAGGTGGCGAGCTCTGACTCCAGTCTTGGCAACCCCGATCGCCAAGTCTTCATGGCTGCCGGCAACACGCCAGGACCTTCACGGATGGCAGAGGACCGGTACCTTGAAGACATCTCCGCAGACGAGCTGTCTGCTGAAGCACCTGCGGATGAAACCGATGCCAACAGGGACACTCGACGTGAGCATAACAGAAAGCGGAACGAACGGCGCCGGCGTCTCCGAGATAACCTCCCCATCCGCAACCTCATAGAGGCCCTCGAACAAGTCGAGAGCAGGGTACACACCACCCCCGAGCAATGCCTCATGTAGATCACAGCGATCGCACGCCAAGCTCAAGGGATACGCACTGGAGAAGTCATCGCCAAGCTTGCAGAAGACGCTTACTTCACGCGAGTCGACAACAGGGTCAACCAGACGCCCCCGCCAGAAACCGCGACAATGAAGCTACAAGTCGCAGCGCGGACCCCGGCCGTAACCGTACTCGAGCTGAGCTGCCGGCTCAGCCCAACCGTACTCGTGCAAACGCCGGCGGACCCTCACAAGCTGGCAACAGCGCCGCAGCTGCTGTCGGTGGTCGTGAGATCATCCCCCATCGTGACCCTAGCGGCGGAGGCAGCGACGGCAGAAGCTCCAACCATGGTGCCCACAAGAGGGCCGGTGGCGGAGGCGATCGCGGCGGCCGAGGCCACGCGAACAGCCACGCCTCCGGAGCCTCACAGGACGGCTACGACGCCCGCCAGAAGATCGAAGAACTGCGGCGGAAGAAGTCCGCCACCGTAGGCGACAACGACGGCTTCCCCGCCTTCTCTCCTCTGCTTCGCAACTTACTCCTCCCGGACAAGTTCAAACCTCTGGGAATCACCAAGTACGACGCGAAGCAGGATGCCATCCAGTGGCTCAGGTTCTACGCCCTCTCCATCGAGAACGCTGGCGGCAACAACGACACCAAGTGCCTCTACTTCCCCTTCTGCCTGGACCAAGCCCCGTCACATGGCTCGAGTCGCTGGACAAGCACTCGATCGACAAGTGGGACCAGCTGAAGGAGCAGTTCACCAGCAACTTCGCGGGCGCCATGGGCTGATCGGGTACTCGCATGGACCTGGCTATGGTGAAGTAGGAACAAGGCGAGACCCTCCGCAAGTACATGCGCCGCTTCTTCGACAAGCGCGCCACCATAGTCGACGTCACCGACAAGGAGGTCATCGACCTCTTCCAAGACGGCCTCTACCACCGTCGCACCTTTGAAGACTTCGGTCGCCGCCGCCCCAAGTCCATCCCCCATCTCAAGGATATGATCACCTCCTGGGCAGATGAAGAAGACAAAGCCAACGTCAAGTACACTGCCATCTGTGGTAAGAGCAAACAGAACACGGGCGATGGCAGGAGCAACAACGGGAACCAAGGCGGTCGCAACAACAACAACTACTCGGGTCCCAACCGCAAGCGCAAGATAGACAACACTGTCGCGGCTATCCAGCGCCCTGCGAGGGAGAACTCGAAGAAGACCTCTGGCGGCTTCAAAAACTTGCTGAAAGAGAAGTGTCCGTGGCATCTGGACGGCAACCACACCACCGAGCAGTGCTACCAACTCAGGCGAGCACTTAAGAGTACTCCAGAGCCACCGCACCCTCATGACAAGAAAGGCAAGAAGAAGCACGGCGACGGCAACGGCGACTTCCAGGAACCCGACAAGACGGTCAACGTCCTCTTCAGCGGACTACCCAGCAGATGGGAACAAAAGGCTACCCATCAAGAAGTCATGAGCATTGAACCAGCGGTTCTGACCCCTCTCAGGTCGTCGGAGGTACCCATTACCTTCTCCCGTGCGGATCAGTGGACTAGCTTCTCGGAACCAGGGCGGTTCCCTCTCGTCCTGAAGCCGGTGGTCGCGGGCTCCAGGCTCAACAAGGTCCTCATCGACGGTGGAAGCGGGCTCAACGTCCTTTTCACCAAGACCTTGAAGAAAATGAAGCTCGACATCACCCACATGCTCACCAAGAGCACCTTGCCCTTCTACGGCATTGTCCCCGGGAACGTGGCTATCCCACTGGGCATAGTGGTCTTGCCAGTTACCTTTGGGGAATCTCGGGACAACTACCGTACCGAGTACGTCAAGTTCGAAGTTGCGGACTTCGAGATGTCCTACCATGCCATCCTCGGCAGACCGGCTATCGCCAAGTTCATGGCGGTACCCCCTACACCTACTTGGTACTCAAGATGCCAAGTCCAACAGGTGTACTCTCACTGCAAGGGGACTTGAAGATCTCGCACGACTGCGACACGGAAACCGTGGAGATTGCCTCCACAAATCAAGTACCTAATGCAATGATGGAGATCTACGCTGCGTCGAAGAAGCTAGCCCCAAGTGAACTCGACATCCCAGAGAAGTCAGACAAAGCTAACAAGCCTCAGCCAACTGAGGAGGTTCGGGTCAAAACAATTGACCTCGGGACAGGCGACAGCAGCAAGACCACCACCATCGGGGTGGGTCTCGACCACAAATAGGAAGACGCGCTCATCAACTTCCTCCGAGCTAACCACAACATTTTCACGTGGAAGCCAGCGGACATGCCAGGGGTGCCCAAGGAGTTGATCGAGCATTCCCTCAACGTCGATCCTAAAGCTACCCCGAAGCGACAACATCTCCACCGCTTCGCCGACGACAGACGGGACGCCATCAAGAAGGAACTCGCCAAACTACTCGCGGCTGGCTTCATCAAAGAAGTCTTCCATCCTGAGTGGCTCGCCAACCCCGTCCTCGTCCGCAAGAAGAACTCGAACGAGTGGAGGATGTGTGTCGACTACACCGACCTCAACAAGCACAGCCCCAAGGACCTGCCATCGACTCCACGGCGGGCTGCGACCTTCTCTGCTTCCTCGACTGCTACTCCGGGTACCACCAGATCGCGATCAAGGAAGAAGACCAGGAGAAGACCGCGTTCATCGGCCCCGTTGTCGCGTCTCGCTACACGACCATGTCCTTCGGGTTGAAGAACGCCGGCGCTACATACTAACGAGCTATCCAGACCTGCTTCAAGAGGCAACTCAACAAGAACGTTGAAGCCTACGTGGATGACGTGGTCGTCGAGACCACAAACTCCAGTACCCTCATCGACGATCTTGAAGAGACTTTCGCATCCCTGCGCGAGTACCAATGGAAGCTCAACCCAAACAAGTGCTTCTTCGGCGTACCTTCGGACAAACTACTCGGCTTCATCATCAGCCATCGCGGCATCGAAGCCAATCCTGAGAAAACCTCCGCCATCACTAGCATGAAGGCTCCACGTGTATCAAAGACGTCCAGAAGCTGACCGGGTGCATGGCGACCTTGAACAAATTCATCTCGAAGCTCAGAGAACGGGGGCTCCCCTTCTTCAAACTACTCAAGCACCAAGAGAAGTTCGTGTGGACTTCAGAGGCGGACCAAGCCCTTGCCCAGCTCAAGGACTTCCTATCAAAACCACCAGTCCTCACGGCTCCTCGCAATGGCGAGCAGCTACTGCTCTACCTCGCTGTGACTACTCACATGGTCAGTACTGCCATCATCGTCGAGCGGCAGGAAGACGGCCACGCCTACCCAGTCCAGCGACCAGTCTACTTCGTCAGCGAGGTCTTGTTAGAATCCAAGGCACGCTACCAGCCCGTACAGAAGCTTCTGTACGTAGTGCTCATCACCTCGCGGGAGCTATGACACTACTTCCTGGAGTACTCGATCTCTGTCGTCACCGACTACCCGCTCGGCGACATCCTGTGGAACCAAGATGCTACTGGAAAAATCTCCAACTGGGCAGTCGAACTCGGCGCCCTCAACATCGACTTCAAGCCACGCACGCGAAACTGGTAAAACTCAGGGTTAGATCTATAAAAGTGCTTGGCTGGATTTATGTGTGATAGGTGGGGTCTTTACAGGGGGGTTATGAGCAAGATTCACTACATAGTTTAGATCTAAAAGATTCAGGAGAACTCAAGGGGGTTATGTGCAAGTTGCCACTTCATCTTCCTCCTACGGTTCAGTTCAGAACAACGGACAGGGAAGTTCCTGCCAGCGGCTCTGGCCGACGGCGGCTCCGACGACTGGGACGGCGAGGACCTCAGCTAGATGGGGGAAAAGGAAGAGGAGGGGAATGGGATTGCGTGGAGGTGCTCGCCTCGGACAGGGGCGGACGGGGAGGTGGCCGCCGGCGGTGAACTTGGGCGGCCGGTGGCGGTCCTAGGTGGCGGTGGTACTCCGGTACAACGCCGGTGACGGAAAACAGCTCAGGGGGTGCGGATCGACGCGTGGATGCTCATGGCGGCGTTGTTTTCCTCCGACGGATGGGAACCGCGGCGAATCGACGAGGATCACCGCCGGCGGATATTGGCCGGCCACCGGTTCGGCGCGGCGGCGCAAGGCGATTCGAAGCGGCGCGGCGGGCGCGGCGCGCGCAGCCCGGCCTCGGTTATATAGGGCGGGGGGGGCGGCCGCGGCCCGGCATGCACGCCAAGGCGGCGGCGGCGGCGGCCGGCCGGCCTCCCCCGGCCGATGGGCCACGGCGGGCCCGCCGGGGCCGGAGCGGAGCGGGTGCGGGCGGGTCGAGCCCACGGGCTCGGCCCAGTCCGATAGGGTAGTTTTATTTTTTTTCTCGAATTTATTTTTAATGCCAGAAACAATTCCAGAAATTGCAGAAATTGTTTTAAAGGCACGAAAAATACTCCGAAAATCACAAAAATTCTAGGAAAATTCCCAGAGCTAGATTGGGACACGAACAATCCAAATAAAGCATTTGGAGCTCATGAAAAAGATTTTAGAGCCTTCTAATAAATAGAAATAGCTCAAGTAAAAATGAGAATAAATCCCAGAAAAATCCGGAAAATTCTCAGGAGAGTTTGGACAGCTCCTAAATGCATTTTTGAAACCTTTTGCACTCAATAAGCACCAAGATGCATCAGCATGAATGCAACACTCACAACTTTTATTTAATTTAGAAAATCAAACAATGGATTTTTCCTATACTATATTTCCTGTAAAGAAAAATAAATGTTGGAAAAATTTTAAAATTTTGAGAAAATCGTTATTTAATTATTCTCTCTATTCACATCCTGAAATTGGAAATTTCAGGGTGTGACATCCTCCACCTCCTTGTTTATCTGCAAGCGCTCCTCCTCCCCAGCCAGACTCTCTCTCTCACACACACTTATTCCTCTCTCTCAGGAGGCGAGCGGCGGGCAGGCGGAAACTGGTGCCTAGCCAGCGAGCGGCGCGGCCTGGAGGCTGGCACGCTCGGTAGCTTCTCAAGGTCAATGCGCGCGGCGGCGCCTAGAGGCCAACGCGCTCGGATTCATTTGGTGGTACAACATGGGGATATAAGCACCAATTTTTCATGGAGATCTTCATTATTATCTCAGTATGCAATTAAAATTTGAAAACAGAGAAACGCACAAATCTTCAGAGGAACATAGGCTTCATTCAGATCTTCCAAAAATTGATGTGGATACTGTAAAGATTCACAAGCACGTACAGATGTAGCCCTTTCATTTATACTATTTATCTCTGGTTGAATAATCTTCGGTAAAAATTTTTCTCTCTCGCCACTCCTCTTTTCGTCCAGTTGATCCTTCTTTGGTTTAATGGTTCAGCATGCTACTGTACCCCATTTTTCTATACGAAATATCATATCACATAGAGATGGCTCCTACTATATTCTTAAAAAGAGGTGGATCGACTCTACTGTATTTCCCCAAAAAAAGGTGGCTAAAGATATATGAGAGGTGTGGAAGAGGAGAAATTAAAGGATTCACTTGCTCTAAAACCTGGCAGCAAACATTGAATTCGACATTGTCTTTTCTAAACAAAAAATGCTCAGAAAAGTTAAGGACTTCAATTATTAGGGACCACAGCTTGTTCATATTCCACTGTGAAAATGAACTCAGGCCAGCTGTTCTAAAGTGCCTGTTGCCGGTCATATGGTTACAATCCCAGACAACTCGTGTAGTGATCTGTCTACAAATGACAAAAATTGTTGCTTTGTTGCGATACAAAAGGTGGATTTGAATGTGCGTGCCATGGTACCAGATTGTTGGGTTACACATGTTTTGCGATATTAATATGATAAATATTAAAAGAGGAATGTTACGGTGCTTGACCGGAACCGGGCATAAGGAGGAACCGGTGGTTCCGGTCCATAATTACTTGGTTCCGGTCCACAATTCATAACAAAGATTAGTTCATACTCACAATTTTTTACTTTCTGACCCACAATTACTTGGTTCCGGTCCACAAGATAGGTTCCTTGTAATAGGTTCCTCCTATTTTACAACCACCCGATCTGGACCGATGGACGAGTCATTTTAAAAAATCTTATGATTATGCCAGATGAATGGCTCTCTTTTTTTTTTGTAACACACTAAAATTTCTTTTATATAAATTCCATATGGTCTTTTGTTAAAAGTGCATCTAAGTTTTCATCTACATTTTCTAGAAACCATCATCCATCCTCGAAACTAGACTTTTCTACATATAAAATCTGCCTCAAATATGTAATGCTATCATATACGGTGCTACTAAAATTATCTGTACTAGTGTCACCAAACAATTGTTTTAAATCTTTTCAGTTAACTTGAATTTGGTAATGGGATTAAAAGGTGAGATATACCATTTCTGCATAAATTGAAAAAACTTCACATAAAAGAGCTTGAGGAAAAAAACAAACACATTTAGATCCAGGCGTCCGATAATTTTATTACCACTGACAAATTTATCAAAACCTTTACAACATAATATCGGGAAAATATAACGGGAGGACTGGGCATTCCTCTCATTATTCAATTCTGTGTGGGACATCGCCTGTTGCATTAGCACCACCACTACCAGTCTCAGGCGCCGCGGCTTCTGCCGGCGAGCATATATTCGAGATGCACCAGCAACGAGCAGGTAAGAAGCCTTGACACTTGCCATCGACGTTGTCGTAGCTCTCCAATAAGCACGTGTTTGCGCACTTGCGCGTGGACGTGCACCACCCTTTGAAATCGCCGCTCAGATGAGAGCAGAGCGCCTCAACTGGCGCCATGTCTGCAATATATAACAAGCGCGCAAAATGAAATTAAAGTTTTCAACGCTATGAAGACGTTCTGACTTGTAGTATACAGCTCACTCGTGTGCACATACCGCTGGCCAAGACAATGAGCAGGACAACAGCAACGACGGCGGCTGCGGAGAGCTTCATTGGTCAGTTTTTTTTTTGGGGTGCAATTTGTCTTGTTTCCTTGGAGAGGACTGACCGACTGTGCAGATGGAGGGTGAGTGAGTCCGTCATGGTCTTGGCAATATATAATCAAATGTGGAAGAGGATAAATTAATGGATTGCTCCAAACCTTACAGCAACTTATATGGCATGCATATATTTAACTAATAGTTTAGCGTTACAACCTGCTAGTCTGCCACGCTATAGGTATGGCTGTGATGAATTCTACACAATAGTAACCATGTGTTTCTAAATAATCCAAAGAATGCTTAGAAAAAAGTAAGTATAGGAATTAATACTGACCATAGTTTGTCGATGTTCTATCGGTTACAATCGGAGACTGCTCATCATGGGATTTGCTTAAGGGCTAAACCTTAAATTTTTATGCCCTTTTTATTCATAAATTGAGAAGTGCTTTGGGACTACACTTTTAATTTCTTATTAGCACATATCTTAAATAGAGCAAGTAATTTGTTAAATATTTCATTAATTGTCTTCCGATGGCCTGATCCTGCCCGGTGCTGTAGCTAGGATTTCATGTCAAGCTGGTCCAACTTAACATAATTTTTTAACGCTACAAATCTAATACACCAACATATATAGTTTTCTAGTACGATCAGTTCAACTACTGTTTCAACAGGCATGTATGAAATTAGCCCTCCGTGCTGCCTGCTAATCTCCATGCAGCGGATTGACAATTGGTTTTATGGAGACGAACTTCCACGATCACAAACAACAACGGAGACATGATCTTTGTTAATGAGGTACAGTCGAAGCCTACATCCTCGGGGTATGACTACAGGCGCTCCTCCCCAACCACAACACCGACCGCTTTAGATGACATCACGCCGCATTCCCCCCTACGAGTCTGTCGCTATGTCATCATAGTTACAACATCAGCTCCCCTCTCATATTTATGAGGAAGCCCAAGTTACAGAGTATGACATAGACTCTACCCTATACTACTAATACAACTCAAGTCCCATCGTAACCGGACTGTACAAATTTTCGACACAATATCCAACAAGGCAGACATGAAAATCGACGTTTTTTTCTTCTACAAATTAGTTAAGGCACGAGGGTACTCTGGGCTTTAGACTAGAATTAGGTTTTTGGATGTGTTCAGCCTAACTCGTATCCCAGAGCTTGTCCCTCGTGATCCTAGCTTAGCACATGCAAACTTTCATACTTATACTAACCCATGACTTGCCGCTTGACACAACGCATGGATGTGTTGCATTTTGGAGTATATTGCAAAATGGTAGGAAATATAACTTAATCAAGGGTGTTTGCATAAAGTGACAATTGAATATTTAAAAATGGTTCATCGAGGAGCATCAATACATAGAAGATGAGGACCAGTAGGACCAAAAAAGGGCCCAGGCCACCCAATCTGGAGCCAGATCTCGGTCTCCTCATTATTCAGTGCGAAGTAAACAATCATGTGTAGGGTTCTTTCACCTACCTAAACCCAAAGTCACTGTCTATTGAAGACTATGCATGGATTTGAAGGAAAGAAAGCTGGAGGAGACACCATGAAAACACCATCCACCGCCGCCATAAGTAGAAAGATCGGAGATGAGAAGATTTCAGCGAGAGGCATCTGCGGGAAGACACCAAAGGAGGGAGAAACCCCCTAATCGATCGGCTCAGACGTGCAGTAGATCGGCCTGGGTCTTTCGTGCCTTCAATCTTCGTCATCTTTGGACCAGTTAATCTGCATAGGATCATTTTTCCCAGAACTTTATCAACATGTGTAAGATCATGGGGTAAAGTTTCTTTTTGTCCTCTGGGTTATATATATGGAGATCTTGATTTGTAATCGTCGAACCACTTTATGAGATAAAGCTGTTACCTTTTCATATATTCATGATGCACCTTTCAATAATGGTTGGCCAGTGCTACTCACCTAGAACAATCATTGTTATACCCAGCCTAATATCTGTCAATAGTTCAAGTTGTGGCCCATGTGCCCCAATTGTGGTTATAGTTGGTGGGTTTAGTCCACCGTGGAAGTTTATGAGGGTGATACCTATATATAATAAGTCGTGTAGTGTTTATGTGAAAATGATGTATGTGGATGTAGTTTTCGCCTCTTCCGAATGTATCTATATATAAAGTATTAACGCAGTGTATGTACTTGCTTGCACTACATTACAGTTGGATGGAAAAAATAACTCGCTCGGACACTTCCAGTCATTAACATGCTTGCAGATCATATATTCATATTGTGCACTAGCAGTTGCAGTACGCTACAATAGGTCCACGATTTAAAAAAAAAGTTATGATCGGCCAAACATGTGTGTCTTTCTCATTGTTGGAGTGATAAACTGAAGCATTCTTACATTTAAATTTGCTTTGGTGCAATGACATTACAAAAGAACCAGAAACTGATACGAAGAAGCATTGTGGTCAATATAGTAGCAGTATTATTTATGTCGGTCAGCAACCTATACAGCATTAAGCTAGCAAAATGTTTAGTAGAACCATATATAAGCAACTGCATGTGTGTCACATTCACAGCGATCCATCATGGTGAAGAATTCATCTAAAGCATTTTGAGGGTGCCTGAACTGAAGATGTAATATAGCTAAGTAGCAAGCTCATTTTCCCCTTCTACATTGGCCATTTCGATGTAATTTACTTGAACTATATCGGTCATAAAATCAGGCAGAACATGTTTATGCCTATCATGTTAGACAATTGCGTTTGTGGAGCGATGAGGTGAAACACGTCTCATCATAGTAGGCACACACACTGTTTCAAAAAAAAAGTAGGCACATGCACGTGTGGCATCAATTTTTTCAGAAATCGGTTAAATGACAGCACTAGTATTGCATCTTTAATTGAAGAATTGGAGACACTTAGTTGAAAGAAAACAGGATCATATTAAAAACTCAGCTACTATGACAAGGAAACTGTACCTGCATGCTCACTCAACAAACATATTGTCAGGTCCAAAGTTTGTCTAAATGACTTGTGTATTGTGCTCTGCAACATAAGGCAATAAATAAGTAACTACTTCATCTAGCTCAACTAGAAACAAATAATGGTAACACTAATTGGAAGGGAAAATGATAGCAGTAGTATTCCATTAGTATCGAACAAACTGGCTTTGTAATTCAATCACACAAACTGATACAATGCATATAGAGCTAATTTCAAACAAAAGACTTTATCTGTACAAATATATAGAAGCAATCAATATTCCTAATTAAATGATCAGAACATACATATAAAATGCAGCACTCTATATTTCATTTCAAAAATTAACAATAACTCATCATTATTGTAGGCATCTACACTTGTCACACCAAACTTTTCAGAAATCAAATGGGCATATTGAAAGAAAAAACATGATCATAAGAGTCTAGATAGTATCCCTTTATAATGTGAGTTCATGACGGTATATAAGAAATTCTTATACTCACATTTTTATGCGTCACTGTAAGGAATCGGATGCCCGTTAGCCTAAGAGGGGGAGGGGGTGAATTAGGCAACTTAAAAACTTAACCTATGGCTTCACTACTTTTTCTCAAAGTAAACTAGAACATACTATCTATATGTGCAACTACGGTTGTTCTAGTGTGAAACTCCCATCCCAAAAGAAGGTTTGCAACCTATAGCCAATCCTAGCAAGATACTACTCTAGGAATGTAGAGACAAGCAAAGATTGCAAGAGAGTAAATGCGGAAACGTAAAGGGGATGAGAGGAAGCAAACTCTTGACACGCGATTTATCCCGTGGTATCGGTAGGCACTAAGCCACCCCTAGTCCACGTTGTTGAAGCACTCACACAAGAGTATTGCTTCCCGGTCACCAAGTCTCTCCCAAGAGCACCAACTTGACTTGCCACAAAGGCTAGCCACCTAGGCACTTGTCAAGCTCTCTTGATCACCTTGATGCCGCCTCCACTAAGGAGCTTCTCCACCAAGGAAGGGGGTCTCCACGTCCCCCGCACAAAGTGTCCTCGCCGCTCCACACCAAGCCAGAGGGTCGATGACGATTGCCGGTGAGCCACTTAGGCCCCAAGGCTTCCGGCGAACCTTGTGCAACTGGATTCACTCAAGAATCACCTGACAAGGTTGGCACAACCTTGCACTCACTCAGCTCTAAGCTAAGCCTAGCACTAAGCACATACACAAAGCATGCACTAGTCTAAGGGTGAGCAATTAAGCACTTGGATGGATTGGATATGATCTTGAATGTGTCTTGAACTCCTCTGCACTTCCACACAATCCAGCAACCTCAAATGGGTGAGTGGAGGGGGTATAAATAGCCCAAGGCATCAAACTAGCCGTTGGCTAACGTCCACTGAAAAAGGTACCGTCGGATAATCCGACGCTATGCTTTTCCAGGGCGTCGGTTCATCCGGTGCCCCTCCCACGTCACTTAGCCGTTGAGGTTCTCTGACACAACTGCTCCGACGCTATGCTCCGACGCTACGTCGGATCATCCGGTGCTGAAGGCCTCGCGTCCAGGTCGGTGCGTTAGCTTCCAACGGACGCGTCGGATAGACCGACGCTATGCCTTAACCAAGGCGTCGGATCATCCGGTCTTTGAAGGCTTCGTCTTGGCGCGTCTCTGTATGAATTCAAACTGAGCGTCGGATAGACCGACGGGGTCCTCACTCAGACCGTCGGATCATCCGGTGCTACGGCCTTCCTTGCTCTTCCTCTGCAACTCGTCCGACGCTACTAAAAAATGGACCGTCGGTTCATCCGACGGTACCTAGGGTTTGACCCTGTGCACCAACTCGTCCGACGATTGCACCGACGCTTGTAATTGAGGGACCGTCGGTTCATCCGACGGTGTCTTCTCTTTTCTTTTTCTTGCTCGGTTTTGACCCTTGAAAAATACACTATCTTCTCAATTTGGCATATGGTTTTCTTGCATCCTTGGGACCTAGAAGTGTCTACAAAGACATGCTAGACAATGAGGTTAGTCCCAATGATCATGTTGTCATGAATCACCAAAATCAAACTCCGAACTTATGGCATGTGAGGCCATGTTCGCTACAATCTCCCCCTTTTTGGTGATTTATGACAACACAACCAAAGCAAGCATAAATTTGCTAGAATTGACAGAATTAGAACCACTTACACTTGCTTGGATGCTTACCATCATCCAAACTCCCCCTCGATCAAACTTCCCCCTTTTTGATCTTATGTTCACATTCTCCCCCTTTGGTCTCATATCCTTAAAATCACTTGTAAGCATCCTTGAGCCCACTTGTAAGCTTACGCCACACGCTTGCTTTGGTCTCACATTCTCCCCCTTTGGAATAAAATCTCCAAAAAGTCCAAAGCAAACGGGTCCAAGGAAACTAGCAAGATCTAGCAACCATAGCTCAAAGGAGAGATGTTAAATGCAAGGGAGAAAGCCGCATGAACCATGATCCATATGTATGATATCGATTAAGATACCACAAGTGAGAATAACTAAGGTGGATCACATGCTCATGAGACTAGCATGATACAAACTAAGCTCCCCCTAAGTGTGTGCATAAAAAGAATACCACTTGCAAGACAAGGGTAGTGAGAAACAAGTGCACAACTACAAACTTGTAAAACAAGGAAGCTTAGATCATATCATGCAAAGAGGTAGCTTAAAAGACAAGAGATAAAACAAATGGGTTCTTGTTACATTACCACTTGTAGATATCACTTGTAGTCTTTTGATCATTGCATACCTCCGGGGGTTGATCCTCTCTACCTTGTTGGCACCACATTGAGATGAGCCACTTGGAAATGATATCACTAGGTGACACCACTTGGAAGAAGCTTACATAGAAGACACTTGGGGTACCGCAAGGATTAGGAATGTATGAGTACATTGCCTTTGAACTTATATAGAGACATAAGCTCGCAAGGACATGACTCAATAGCATGAAGCTCATATTGCTATATTCACTCTTTTAGAGATGTTAGATCACATTGAGAGTGAAATAGCATTCTCTTAGAATGAAACACCGCACCGGAACGCGTCGCTAAGGGACTACATAAGATAAGCTTGAAACAATGTTAGTCCCATAACCAAACCATAGGATGAGCTCCCCCTAAATGTGTGCATTTAGTGTTTGAATCACCAACCAAATGTATGCACATTGTTTATGAAAACGAAAGGGAAGCTTACCCTATAGCTTGCTCATGATGCAAGGAGATATATATGAAAACATGCACCATGAAAGAACAAGTGTAGCTTTCCTACACACTAATCAAACCATGTAGATTGCTCGTGGGTTAGCACATGACGCAAGCAATCTACCATATGTAAATATTGCAACAAATGCAACCTAAACAAGGCAATGGAGCTACAATGATGAAGGAGATGGGTTCTAGTTTCCATTACCTCAATCGGGGAACTTGGGCAACACATGTCCAATTTGCAAGCTTGGCTTATAGGCTTGAATCTTCTCATCTTGATTGTGCCAAGCCTCCCAAGTCCCCGCTCTTAAGGCCTTCAAGTGGCCTTTGGAACCCAAACCATTTGAGGCGCCTTCATGTTGGTGATGACTTTCTTGGGCACCCAAATAGGTTGGTTCCAACCCCGCACTTCCTTCATCTTCCCAACCTTGTGTGCAACCACCTTGCCATTTGCCTTCTTCTTGATGACGTAGGTGTTGCTCTTGGTCTTGTTCTTGCGGTTGGGCTTGGTGTAGACGAGGGAGCTCTTGATGGTGGGCTTCAATTTTTTCTTTGCGCCCTTGTCCATCTTCTTGACAAATTGAGGGCATTTGTAGAACTTGTGCCCTTCTCCATGACACTTGTAGCAAGTCACGGTTGCACCCTTCTCAAGCTTCTTCACCATGGGATCACGGTTATCTTGAGAAGGTTGGACTTGGCTCTTCATGTCTTGAGAGATGTCCACTTGTTCTTCATCGTTCTTGCCCTTGCCCATCAAGTTTGCCAACCTCTCTCGGAGCCATTTCACTTCTTGCTTGAGCTCATCATTTTCCTTGCCTATGATATAATCACATGATTCTACAACAACATTCTCATGGCAAGATGGTGAGCAAGATTCATCAATTAAATCAATGCAAGAAGTTGAAGCATCTACCTTGGAGATAGGAATTGCACAAGGGATAGATGTTTCATCAAGCTCAAAGGAATTACTTGTTTTAGTCTCATTGCTCTCAAGCTTAGATTTTAGCTCATCACACTCCTTGCTAAGCAATTTGAATTTGCACAACAAATGTTCATAATTTGTAGCAAGGGTGTCACTAAGATCATTGAGAGCATTGAGTTCTTTAATTTCATTAGCTTGTTGTTCAAGCATTCCTTTTTGCTCATGGATTAGCTCAACAAGATCATTGAGAGAGGTGGTGTCGGATTCGTCATCACTTACATCGCTTTCCATACCTTTGGCCATAAGGCAGATGTGTGATGATGAAGAACCTTGCATGAAGCGGGTGGTGAAGTTCTTTCTTGATTCATCACTTGAGCTAGAAGAACTTGATCCACCACTTGTCCACTCACGGACGGCGAAGGTTGCTTCTTGCCTTGGTCTTCTCTCCTTGACCACCTTCTTCTTGGGCTTGTGCTTGATCTTGTTGAACTTGATGTGTTGATGATGACGCCCTTCTCTCAAGTGGATGTTGTAGCCGTACATGTTGACTTTCTTCACATACTTGAAGATCTTCTTCACGTACTCGGCCACCATAGATTCAACCTCTTCATCACTTGAGGAATCTTCATTGTCACCATCATCCTCATCATCCTCACTTGAGCTTCCATGAGTAGCCATCCTACTGAACATCTTCTCTTGTCGGCTTGAGAGTGCATGGCTTGTAGTTGGAGAAGATGGTTGAGGCTTTTCTTGGGGCGCTTTCTTTGACTTGGGCATGAGTTGAAGCTCATGTGCCATGATCTTGCTTAAGATATGCGATGGCTTCAAATCTTCAAGCTTCTTCTCGTAGATGATTGCCTTCACCAAGTCATAGTCGGGCTTCCGGAGACTTTGAAGGATCTTGCGGTTGATGTTCAAGTCCGTGATATCCTTCACACCTAAGGCATTAATCTCATTGACAAGCACATGTAGGCGTGAGTACATAGATTCGGCATTTTCATTAGCAAGTTGCTTAAAGCTATTGAATTCCTCAAGGAGACAACCGTAGCGTTCATTAGCAACTTCTTTTGAACCCTCATTTTGCTCCTTGATGGTTTTCCATAGCTCATGAGCATTTTCACAAGTAAAAACTCTATTGAAAACACCTACATCTAGTGAGGACAAAATGATACTCTTAGCAATCACATCAAATTGCTTTTCCTTTCTAGTACCATTTTTCATGCCCTCATCGGTGACTCTCCAAACATCAAGGTCCCTTGCTTGGAGATAGGCCTCCATGAGAACCTTCCACCGAGGATAGCTCGTGCCATCGAAATGTGGAGCCAAACCTAAGGTATCCACCCCTTTCATTCCTCTATAGGGCAACTCACTAGGCGGTGAAGCCTAACCGTTCCAATGAGCCGGTTTTCACAATTTACCAATCGAATTGGCGTTTCCTTGTGAAGGAAGTGAATCCCGGCTCTGATACCACTTGTAAGGAATCGGATGCCCGTTAGCCTAAGAGGGGGAGGGGGTGAATTAGGCAACTTAAAAACTTAACCTATGGCTTCACTACTTTTTCTCAAAGTAAACTGAACATACTATCTATATGTGCAACTACGGTTGTTCTAGTGTGAAACTCCCATCCCAAAAGAAGGTTTGCAACCTATAGCCAATCCTAGCAAGATACTACTCTAGGAATGTAGAGACAAGCAAAGATTGCAAGAGAGTAAATGCGGAAACGTAAAGGGGATGAGAGGAAGCAAACTCTTGACACGCGATTTATCCCGTGGTATCGGTAGGCACTAAGCCACCCCTAGTCCACGTTGTTGAAGCACTCACACAAGAGTATTGCTTCCCGGTCACCAAGTCTCTCCCAAGAGCACCAACTTGACTTGCCACAAAGGCTAGCCACCTAGGCACTTGTCAAGCTCTCTTGATCACCTTGATGCCGCCTCCACTAAGGAGCTTCTCCACCAAGGAAGGGGGTCTCCACGTCCCCCGCACAAAGTGTCCTCGCCGCTCCACACCAAGCCAGAGGGTCGATGACGATTGCCAGTGAGCCACTTAGGCCCCAAGGCTTCCGGCGAACCTTGTACAACTGGATTCACTCAAGAATCACCTGACAAGGTTGGCACAACCTTGCACTCACTCATCTCTAAGCTAAGCCTAGCACTAAGCACATACACAAAGCATGCACTAGTCTAAGGGTGAGCAATTAAGCACTTGGATGGATTGGATATGATCTTGAATGTGTCTTGAACTCCTCTGCACTTCCACACAATCCAGCAACCTCAAATGGGTGAGTGGAGGGGGTATAAATAGCCCAAGGCATCAAACTAGCCGTTGGCTAACGTCCACTGAAAAAGGTACCGTCGGATAATCCGACGCTATGCTTTTCCAGGGCGTCGGTTCATCCGGTGCCCCTCCCACGTCACTTAGCCGTTGAGGTTCTCTGACACAACTGCTCCGACGCTATGCTCCGACGCTACGTCGGATCATCCGGTGCTGAAGGCCTCGCGTCCAGGTCGGTACTGTTAGCTTCCAACAGACCGTCGGATAGACCGACGCTATGCCTTAACCAAGGCGTCGGATCATCCGGTGCTGAAGGCTTCGTCTTGGCGCGTCTCTGTATGAATTCAAACTGAGCGTCGGATAGACCGACGGGGTCCTCACTCAGACCGTCGGATCATCCGGTGCTACGGCCTTCCTTGCTCTTCCTCTGCAACTCGTCCGACGCTACTAAAAAATGGACCGTCGGTTCATCCGACGGTACCTAGGGTTTGACCCTGTGCACCAACTCGTCCGACGATTGCACCGACGCTTGTAATTGAGGGACCGTCGGTTCATCCGACGGTGTCTTCTCTTTTCTTTTTCTTGCTCGGTTTTGACCCTTGAAAAATACACTATCTTCTCAATTTGGCATATGGTTTTCTTGCATCCTTGGGACCTAGAAGTGTCTACAAAGACATGCTAGACAATGAGGTTAGTCCCAATGATCATGTTGTCATGAATCACCAAAATCAAACTCCGAACTTATGGCTTGTGAGGCCATGTTCGCTACAATCTCCCCCTTTTTGGTGATTTATGACAACACAACCAAAGCAAGCATAAATTTGCTAGAATTGACAGAATTAGAACCACTTACACTTGCTTGGATGCTTACCATCATCCAAACTCCCCCTCGATCAAACTTCCCCCTTTTTGATATTATGTTCACATTCTCCCCCTTTGGTCTCATATCCTTAAAATCACTTGTAAGCATCCTTGAGCCCACTTGTAAGCTTACGCCACACGCTTGCTTTGGTCTCACATTCTCCCCCTTTGGAATAAAATCTCCAAAAAGTCCAAAGCAAACGGGTCCAAGGAAACTAGCAAGATCTAGCAACCATAGCTCAAAGGAGAGATGTTAAATGCAAGGGAGAAAGCCGCATGAACCATGATCCATATGTATGATATCGATTAAGATACCACAAGTGAGAATAACTAAGGTGGATCACATGCTCATGAGACTAGCATGATACAAACTAAGCTCCCCCTAAGTGTGTGCATAAAAAGAATACCACTTGCAAGACAAGGGTAGTGAGAAACAAGTGCACAACTACAAACTTGTAAAACAAGGAAGCTTAGATCATATCATGCAAAGAGGTAGCTTAAAGGACAAGAGATAAAACAAATGGGTTCTTGTTACATTACCACTTGTAGATATCACTTGTAGTCTTTTGATCATTGCATACCTCCGGGGTTGATCCTCTCTACCTTGTTGGCACCACATTGAGATGAGCCACTTGGAAATGATATCACTAGGTGACACCACTTGGAAGAAGCTTACATAGAAGACACTTGGGGTACCGCAAGGATTAGGAATGTATGAGTACATTGCCTTTGAACTTATATAGAGACATAAGCTCGCAAGGACATGACTCAATAGCATGAAGCTCATATTGCTATATTCACTCTTTTAGAGATGTTAGATCACATTGAGAGTGAAATAGCATTCTCTTAGAATGAAACACCGCACCGGAACGCGTCGCTAAGGGACTACATAAGATAAGCTTGAAACAATGTTAGTCCCATAACCAAACCATAGGATGAGCTCCCCCTAAATGTGTGCATTTAGTGTTTGAATCACCAACCAAATGTATGCACATTGTTTATGAAAACGAAAGGGAAGCTTACCCTATAGCTTGCTCATGATGCAAGGAGATATATATGAAAACATGCACCATGAAAGAACAAGTGTAGCTTTCCTACACACTAATCAAACCATGTAGATTGCTCATGGGTTAGCACATGACACAAGCAATCTACCATATGTAAATATTGCAACAAATGCAACCTAAACAAGGCAATGGAGCTACAATGATGAAAGAGATGGGTTCTAGTTTCCATTACCTCAATCGGGGAACTTGGGCAACACATGTCCAATTTGCAAGCTTGGCTTATAGGCTTGAATCTTCTCATCTTGATTGTGCCAAGCCTCCCAAGTCCCCGCTCTTAAGGCCTTCAAGTGGCCTTTGGAACCCAAACCATTTGAGGCGCCTTCATGTTGGTGATGACTTTCTTGGGCACCCAAATAGGTTGGTTCCAACCCCGCACTTCCTTCATCTTCCCAACCTTGTGTGCAACCACCTTGCCATTTGCCTTCTTCTTGATGACGTAGGTGTTGCTCTTGGTCTTGTTCTTGCGGTTGGGCTTGGTGTAGACGAGGGAGCTCTTGATGGTGGGCTTCAATTTCTTCTTTGCGCCCTTGTCCATCTTCTTGACAAATTGAGGGCATTTGTAGAACTTGTGCCCTTCTCCATGACACTTGTAGCAAGTCACGGTTGCACCCTTCTCAAGCTTCTTCACCATGGGATCACGGTTATCTTGAGAAGGTTGGACTTGGCTCTTCATGTCTTGAGAGATGTCCACTTGTTCTTCATCGTTCTTGCCCTTGCCCATCAAGTTTGCCAACCTCTCTCGGAGCCATTTCACTTCTTGCTTGAGCTCATCATTTTCCTTGCCTATGAGATAATCACATGATTCTACAACAACATTCTCATGGCAAGATGGTGAGCAAGATTCATCAATTAAATCAATGCAAGAAGTTGAAGCATCTACCTTGGAGATAGGAATTGCACAAGGGATAGATTTTTCATCAAGCTCAAAGGAATTACTTGTTTTAGTCTCATTGCTCTCAAGCTTAGATTTTAGCTCATCACACTCCTTGCTAAGCAATTTGAATTTGCACAACAAATGTTCATAATTTGTAGCAAGGGTGTCACTAAGATCATTGAGAGCATTGAGTTCTTTGATTTCATTAGCTTGTTGTTCAAGCATTCCTTTTTGCTCATGGATTAGCTCAACAAGATCATTGAGAGAGGTGGTGTCGGATTCGTCATCACTTACATCGCTTTCCATACCTTTGGCCATAAGGCAGATGTGTGATGATGAAGAACCTTGCATGAAGCGGGTGGTGAAGTTCTTTCTTGATTCATCACTTGAGCTAGAAGAACTTGATCCACCACTTGTCCACTCACGGACGGCGAAGGTTGCTTCTTGCCTTGGTCTTCTCTCCTTGACCACCTTCTTCTTGGGCTTGTGCTTGATCTTGTTGAACTTGATGTGTTGATGATGACGCCCTTCTCTCAAGTGGATGTTGTAGCCGTACATGTTGACTTTCTTCACATACTTGAAGATCTTCTTCACGTACTCGGCCACCATAGATTCAACCTCTTCATCACTTGAGGAATCTTCATTGTCACCATCATCCTCATCATCCTCACTTGAGCTTCCATGAGTAGCCATCCTACTCAACATCTTCTCTTGTCGGCTTGAGAGTGCATGGCTTGTAGTTGGAGAAGATGGTTCTTGAGGCTTTTCTTGGGGCGCTTTCTTTGACTTGGGCATGAGTTGAAGCTCATGTGCCATGATCTTGCTTAAGATATGCGATGGCTTCAAATCTTCAAGCTTCTTCTCGTAGATGATTGCCTTCACCAAGTCATAGTCGGGCTTCCGGAGACTTTGAAGGATCTTGCGGTTGATGTTCAAGTCCGTGATATCCTTCACACCTAAGGCATTAATCTCATTGACAAGCACATGTAGGCGTGAGTACATAGATTCGGCATTTTCATTAGCAAGTTGCTTAAAGCTATTGAATTCCTCAAGGAGACAACCGTAGCGTTCATTAGCAACTTCTTTTGAACCCTCATTTTGCTCCTTGATGGTTTTCCATAGCTCATGAGCATTTTCACAAGTAAAAACTCTATTGAAAACACCTACATCTAGTGAGGACAAAATGATACTCTTAGCAATCACATCAAATTGCTTTTCCTTTCTAGTACCATTTTTCATGCCCTCATCGGTGACTCTCCAAACATCAAGGTCCCTTGCTTGGAGATAGGCCTCCATGAGAACCTTCCACCGAGGATAGCTCGTGCCATCGAAATGTGGAGCCAAACCTAAGGTATCCACCCATTTCATTCCTCTATAGGGCAACTCACTAGGCGGTGAAGCCTAACCGTTCCAATGAGCCGGTTTTCACAATTTACCAATCGAATTGGCGTTTCCTTGTGAAGGAAGTGAGTCCCGGCTCTGATACCACTTGTAAGGAATCGGATGCCCGTTAGCCTAAGAGGGGGAGGGGGTGAATTAGGCAACTTAAAAACTTAACCTATGGCTTCACTACTTTTTCTCAAAGTAAACTAGAACATACTATCTATATGTGCAACTACGGTTGTTCTAGTGTAAAACTCCCATCCCAAAAGAAGGTTTGCAACCTATAGCCAATCCTAGCAAGATACTACTCTAGGAATGTAGAGACAAGCAAAGACTGCAAGAGAGTAAATGCGGAAACGTAAAGGGGATGAGAGGAAGCAAACTCTTGACACGCGATTTATCCCATGGTATCGGTAGGCACTAAGCCACCCCTAGTCCACGTTGTTGAAGCACTCACACAAGAGTATTGCTTCCCGGTCACCAAGTCTCTCCCAAGAGCACCAACTTGACTTGCCACAAAGGCTAGCCACTTAGGCACTTGTCAAGCTCTCTTGATCACCTTGATGCCGCCTCCACTAAGGAGCTTCTCCACCAAGGAAGGGGGTCTCCACGTCCCCCGCACAAAGTGTCCTCACCGCTCCACACCAAGCCGGAGGGTCGATGACGATTGCCGGTGAGCCACTTAGGCCCCAAGGCTTCCGGCGAACCTTGTACAACTGGATTCACTCAAGAATCACCTCACAAGGTTGGCACAACCTTGCACTCACTCAGCTCTAAGCTAAGCCTAGCACTAAGCACATACACAAAGCATGCACTAGTTTAAGGGTGAGCAATTAAGCACTTGGATGGATTGGATATGATCTTGAATGTGTCTTGAACTCCTCTGCACTTCCACACAATCCAGCAACCTCAAATGGGTGAGTGGAGTGGGTATAAATAGCCCAAGGCATCAAACTAGCCGTTGGCTAACGTCCACTGAAAAAGGTACCGTCGGATGATCCGACACTATGCTTTTCCAGGGCGTCGGTTCATCCGGTGCCCCTCCCACGTCACTTAGCCGTTGAGGTTCTCTGACACAACTGCTCCGACGCTATGCTCCGACGCTACGTCGGATCATCCGGGCCGAAGGCCTCGCGTCCGGTGTCGGTGCTTCGTTAGCTTCCAACAGACCGTCGGATAGACCGACGCTATGCCTTAACCAAGGCGTCGGATCATCCGGTGCTGAAGGCTTCGTCTTGGCGCGTCTCTTTATGAATTCAAACTGAGCGTCAGATAGACCGACGGGGTCCTCACTCAGACCGTCGGATCATCCGGTGCTACGGCCTTCCTTGCTCTTCCTCTGCAACTCGTCCGACGCTACTAAAAAATGGACCGTCGGTTCATCCGACGGTACCTAGGGTTTGACCCTGTGCACCAACTCGTCCGACGATTGCACCGACGCTTGTAATTGAGGGACCGTCGGTTCATCCGACGGTGTCTTCTCTGTGACATTACATGTTTATGTTCTGCTTTACTTCATTTATTTATTTAATGTTGATCACCTTGGGGATCGGTCGCGATCTTACGCACGTGCGTCTTTGCCCAAACAAGGACCGATCGCCATCATGCTTACGTCATCCATTCGGCTATGTTACCTTTTCCTTCTTTAAGCTCCCGAATGGTATCAGTTTGCTGGCAGATAGCTTTCCATAGCTATATGTCGTCTTACCTGGCTTCGTGGCCGTAAATATGGAACTGTCTGGTACTACCCGGCAAGTTCCAAGCTTTGGTATCTAACTATTTTCTCTTTTGCTAATTTTCAGGGAAAATTGACTGGCACGTCTCGTGATTCTTTGCGCGTGTGAAGCCAGCTTGTTCGGCTTGCTGTGTGTTTGGCGTTAGGTGCACATTTTGCATCAACAACAGGGGCTAGATCACAAAATTTAGGACTTGTTTGCAAGGATCTTAACAGGTGGAAGGACCGACATGTAAATACAAGAAAATTCAGGGGCTCTTAAAAGAAAGCGGCTCGGCTGAGCCATGGATCTTTGATCCAACAGCTGAGGAAGCCGTGGACTGAGCCGTGGTCGCGGCTCACGAGTCCACGGTGGACCGTCCTTAAAGCATGAAGGGGTACGCGATCCTGTCCATCCGCCACAGATCGCACAGCCAAGGACTCACGCGTGTGAGGCACGTCGGCGAGCGCGCCGGAGGCAGGGGCGGCGCGGCGGTGCCTTGCCGGAAGATCGCCGATGCAACCTAGATTGCTGCACCGGGCGTCATTTTGCGTGCGCGTGGTCTCTACACGTAGCTTGGGAGCACACGAGCATGCCTAGGAGGTCAGGGGGGAGGCGAAGGCGTCCACGGCGGCCGGCACCGGAAGGGGGCGAGTCGGCCTCGCCGGTGAGCTCACGGGATCAGCGTTGTGTGCAAAGAAAAGGAAATAGAGCAGGTAATCTTGCTCACCACGCAGAGAAGCTTCAAAAGCGACCAAGGGCAAAGATGGAGCAGTGGCGGGGACTTTCAGTGACGGCGGCAGGTTGGGCGGCGCTCCAGCGTGATAGAGGCGAAGGTCCTATGGCCATTGGGGACATGAACCTGTGGCACTCTAAGCTAAGTGAGCACCGGATGAATCACCAGAGAGGAAGAAAGGAAGAGAAGAAGGGTCCTTCACCGGCGACGAGCTCCTCCAGCGGCGGCGGCGGAGACAGGGCGGCGGTGCTGGGCGTGAATGGTGCTCGGGCGCGAGAGAAAGAGCGTGTGGGAGCGAAAAGGGAGGAAGCTAGGGAGATGCCTGGGTTTTATACAGGCAGAGAGGGGGGGAAGGGGAAGCGGAAGGGGGCAAGCGGCCGGCGGCCTTGCCATTGATGGCCGGCGGGCAATCCGGAACAAAGGAGCAAGAGGCGAGGAGAAAATGACAAGAAACAGAGGGAGATTTGATTGCGGGGAGTTATTGCCTTAATTGGCTTGCTCAGAGAGAAGGGAAAGGTGGAGGAGGCGGCCAGGCGCGGCGGGGATCGCGGTGGCGCACGATCGGTGAAGCAGAGGAAGGAAAGGGGTGCGGGGAAGGAGAAGAGGGGGGCTGACAAGCGGGACCGGGGTGTCGGCGACACAGAGGAAAAAGAAAAAGAAAGAAGAAAGGTGGGCCGCTGCGGGGAAGGGAGGAGTGGGCCGGTGGGCCGCTGGGCCGAAAGGGAAGGTGAGGTTCCTTTTCTATTTTTTTCAAACTAAATTAAATCCAAATTTTTAAACTCAAATTCTTTCAAAACCTTTTCAAACTTTTTCACAAAATTTTATAAACTTTTTATACTTCACATAAGCAACCGAAAACCATGCAAAGCCAAATAATGATGCACAATCACTTGTTGTCTCTAGATTAATTAAATTAAATTAAATAATTAAGGGCTCAAATTTTTAATTATCATTTCATTTTAATCCTTAAGACTATTTTGACATGCTGCTAGGTAAATTTTTAGTGATGGAATTTTAGGGTGTCAAAGAGGCTGAGGTGTTTCGCATGAAGCATGGCGAGTATGGATCGGAAATGGCACAGCAAATGGCGACGGACCCAAAGACATCACCATGTAAGAGTTCTTCCCAAATACACCTTATTCTCTGCGCTACTCGAATATATTTCTTACACAATTGATTCAATATGCAGTGGCCTGGTGGATGATCTTCGGTGGATCCACTCCACAGCTGCAACGCCTTGCATTGCGGCTTTATTTCACAATGTGTTTCTTCAAGTGGATGTGAGCGGAACTAGAGTACTTTTGCATTGCTCCATACAAAGGTTCGCAACTGGTTGACACACAAGAAACTTAACAAGCTTGTGTATGTCAACTACAACCTTTGGCTGTGACTTGAGGACGTCTCTGATCGGCGTGATGATGAAGGTGATATTATTCAGCACATGGGCCAACTTAACTTCTATGATGAGAAAAATCCGGTGCGGGAATGGATGGAATATGGTAGATCAAACTGGGAGCCAGTTCTTGACGAGGATGATGAAGATAGTGACATTCCTATCCCGTCCCAGCTTGTGAGGGATCAAATAGACCCCAAAGATCTCCAAACCGCTACAAGTGATGATTGCATTAGTGATTGGGCACGAAGAAATGTGGGTAGCAGTCACATAGGGAAGGGGATGTTCTAGAGTGGGCCTAAGCAGGGTGACCTAAAGCGTCAAAAAAGCAAGACAAAGGCACCAGAACAACCAGTGATCAGCGACGCCTCCGCCGATGATGGTGACGGTTAGCGTAGTCCACCGTACCAGGAGTCTGGGGTAGCAACTCAATTGAAGATGATGGTGATGATGATGGTGATGGTGATGGTGATGGTGCTAGTGCTGGTGCTGGTAGTGGTGGTAGTTGTGCTGCTGGTGATGGTGATGGTGGTGGTGGAATTTGTTTCATAGGTATACACACATACATTTACACACATGTATGATGTTTTTGACTATAAGTACTAATTATGATCCATAGTTGACTTTAGGGGAGACTCAATTCACAAATCTACTCAGGGTAACCGTTGGAGCATCGTAATACGACCCAAGGTACTCTTCTTCCTCCCACAGTAATACCTCCCAGTCACAGTTTTTTTATCCCATTCCTAACATAAATGCGCAGGCACATATGATAGGGGTTCATGAATGGGAAGACCCCCATTTTTACAACATGTTAGTCAGTGAATGACAAACAACATCGGCGTGGACGGGCCTAACTTGGCAACAGTACAAGGTTGAGTTGCTAAGGGTGAAAGGCTTGAATGTCATGTCCATCGCCGAGTACCGCTCTGCGTCCCAAATGGGGGTCTTTCATTTCTACCATTGAATTTTTATTGTGTTGTATGACTTGTATCGAATTATTTG
Organism: Cenchrus americanus; assembly: GCA_947561735.1. Classification (NCBI taxonomy): domain Eukaryota; kingdom Viridiplantae; phylum Streptophyta; class Magnoliopsida; order Poales; family Poaceae; genus Cenchrus; species Cenchrus americanus. The sequence continues at coordinate 34,565,133 of OX387242.1, read as the reverse complement.
TATTTGAACTATCAACTCACTTATGCATGCTTAATATTATTGTGTTTGGTGTGGTATTTCTATACATAACTTCAAATTATTGATTGGTGGTGGTATTTAACACTACTTTGTGCAAACATCATGCCAAAATTTTCATTTCTTTCAAGCCAGAGACTTTTTTTTTCATTGGAACGGTTTTCATGAAATCTGTAGCGGTTTTAATCCAAACCGGTGCGGTATAAATTATTTATACCACGGGAAACCGTTTGTAGTGTCCATTTTCATTTGGAATTTGAATTCGAGCTGTACCGAAGGGTAAACCGCTGGGTAAACCGCTACCGCTAGCGAGCGGTTTATTTAAACCGGTTGGTAAAAAACTTTGATCCTTACATATAGATCTGTTTCTGTTATATATGAGCCTTTTTTAACCGATGGTAAAAAAGCTCTTGATCTTTACACTAGCTACGTGGAGACTCATTCTGTTCACTAAAGGTTCTAGTTTTATAAAGCCTACGTCGAGCGGATGAATGGCTTTATCAAATGGGATCTTAACCCATAATGACAACAGCATCTGCCGCCTACTCCGGGAACATGTTTTTTTTTTGTTGTTGCAGAAGCCTGGCAACACCTTGGAAAGAGTTGGAGCCGGAGCCAAGACGGAGGAGAAAAGGACTCGGACTCGTAGGAAAAAAAACTTCGCTGTCGAAGTCGGAAAATCAGGGGCTTATCACGGATTCACGGGTAATATAAGCAATACCGGGTCACGGGGAGACTCGGACGTTTCAGCACAAAAAGACCCTTCCAACAATGGTTATGCGCCGGACTCTCCTCGTCTCAGCTGGTGGTCTGCTCGTTCTGCTGCTGCTTCTCGCGCTTGGCGGCGCTCTTCTTGGTCCAGGTCTAGGGCTACAGTCCGTGCAAGGGAACAAGCTCGATCTGAACAGCAATATCTCGCCACAGCCATCTGTCGGACGGTACACGAATTCAGAAAGCTCCGGGGCATTCCGGAATGGGCACAGCCATGGCCAGGAATTGAAATCCAGCCAGAGTATTGGTGAAGCTTTGCAATTTCTTAATTTTCAGTTGGGGAACGGTACAAGATACCTCGGTAAAAGGCAGATGAAGTTGGAATTCTATTGTGGTTGTACTGATTAATAATTCAATGCTATTTTTTAAAAGTGGAAGATGCATGCGGCGGTAAACCTTATTCTCTTTTGGGTCAACCTTATTCTCTTTTGGGTCCTTCATGTCGAGGAAAATTGTGGTTATTTTAGTAAAAGTCTATCGGACCATGCTTAAAGATCAATCATCTGCAACATCAGTTCGTTTTGCTTAGTTAGCAAGGGACCAGAGTCAATGTATTGTTTGGTCCTTTTATCTTGACTGTTACCAGTCCTTGCGTCTGTATGATGAAATGGTTCCTGTAAAGTGATTTTCCTCGATCACTAGTGTATTCAATTGGGGTTGTATTGCATCAATTACGAATTTATACTAATCATCCAGTCGAACACAAGTGCTTATAGCCATGAAATCTGTTTGAGTGATGCCCAGAGCTTGTGTGCTTTCAAACTTCGTCTGCCTTTTTCATTGCACATCATTTGTCTGAGTGATGCCCAATGCCCCCTACTCCTTCGGTTCAACACCATTAATGGATATTGCTCTGGCTAACTACAGTTCTGTCCACAAACTTTTCTGATTATTCGGAGCCACCAGAAGCAGGGCAATGCGTAGTTTCAGAGCAAGGATCCTATAGCATCATTTACTTTTACGATGAGATGGATGGGCATCCAAATGTTTATAAGCATATATATGTAAGAGTTCGCTGCTACTACAGACAAACAAAGTTGGTACTTGTGCATCAAACGATACTACTGTTTATATTAGATCGTTTATTCAGGGTTTTGCTACTATTGATTTGAGCTCATAAAAAAGGCTGTTGAAGACAGGCAAGATATTTTTTCACAGAACATTATGTGCAAATAAGTTCTTTATAATATGGAGAGAAACCATATTTGTAGCTTTGCATTGCAGCAAGGACATCAAAGTTCCTAAAAGCCCACCATGTTTGGCGCCTCTATAGCAAATTGAGGCATCGGTGGCTCCTCCGCAGTTCGACACGTACCATTCGGAGGGGGCGTCCGCGCGCGAGCGCCTCTGGCTGCGGGCGCACGCCTTCGCTGTGCGGGTGCTTGTACATGCGGCTTCTCCACCCACAGAGGCTGGCCGCTGGGACCTGCGGAAAGGGGGTCCCGCTTGCAGAGGACGATGGGCGGTGAGAGCGGCTGCGTCGCTCGGGGCTCGGTGGGAGGCGCCTCGGTCCTCGGCGCCATCATCTTATCTGCGATCTGCGACGTCCTCTCTTCCCCTTCTGCCCGGTCTCTCTGTGCGGTGGGTCCTGCGGGTTCCTCGGGCCCAGGTGTCATTGGATCGGGTTCGTGGGGACTTCGTTGGCCTGATTGGAGGGAGGCGGGTCGTCGATGCCATCATTTGCTCCGCGACTCGTATCGCCCGCCGTCCTGTCCGTGTGCGGCGCGGCCTCTCGCTCCCCCTCACAGCTCCCCGCCGGAACAGTTCCCGAGCACTGCGGCGCACGGCGGACGTGCGCACCGCGCCGCTTCCCTCCCTCGGCCGTGATGCGGGCAGCAGGCCGTCGCGTCGGAGCGTCGGGAGGAGAGAGGCGCACCCGGGGCCCGGCCTCCACCTCCGCCGAGATAAGTGTGCCTGCCCCCCTTCCTTCCCCTCGCCCTCCATTCTCTTTTCCACCCGCGCGTTTTGCTCCCGCTCTCAGATCTAGAACCTCTCTCCGTCCCCTCTCTTGCTCGCTCAGCCGAAACCTTAACCCTCGAGTAGCAAGGTTTTGATCTGTGGCCTCATGATGATTTCCATGCTCTCATCCCTTCCTCGCGATGTTGGTTTGCCTTGCTAACATGTGGATCTTTCGCGAGCGTGTGCAGGTGGGCGCGGAGCCTTGGCATCGGTGACCTGAGCTCGGAGAGGTGGTGACCATCGCAGAAAGGTGAGATTCGCAGCGTCAATTTGTGTGATCTACCTTTTCTTGTGGTGATGGGTGACGACGTCTTGTTTTTCTTGTGCCTGCAGTGAAGTTCATGACTTTGGTCACCGATATTTCACGTGAGTTCCTCCTTCCATTGCATCTGCAGTTAGTAAGATGTGGTCTCTGCCTGTTAGTGTGCTTTGTATGTGTCTTCTTTCGGGAGCAGTCCATGGGGGGGAGATGTTTTTTTGTGCTTTGACTGGCTGCTGCATCTCTGGTGGCATGATATGTGCTTAGATATTATGGTATAAAATGTAGGACTATAGCATGTGGTGGTGTCGTGCAGCATCTCAGATAACGTTATCTGTGACAAGCTACGGTAGAACATAGAGCTAGCATTATCTCTGATATTTTTCTTTATCACATTGTCTTGCTCTGTTGCTTAGCTTTCAATGCAGCTTGCTGTTTGGGGTCATTGGGTAGTTGGGTGTTAGATTGTGTGCTTCTATTTGCCTTTGCGTAGAGCTGGGTTGGTTTCGCAGGATTTCAGGGTGAGCTGTGTACTTCATCGGTGAGAAAAAAAGGAGCAGATCCCTCTTTTCTTTCGTTTTACATTATCCTTCATGCTGCCAAAAAAGTGAGCAGAGGGAACAACATTGCACCGCCCGACCCGTTCTGGTGAGTTGCTCTCCCTCAGCACCAGCAGACCACCTTGTGATCTAGAGGGGGCCTCTGGTCTATGCCCCCTAGTGTCAAAAGCTTGCTTGGACCATACATGTTTCAACCATTTTCTAATAGAGGCATAAAATGTGCCCTCACATAATTTTTCCCTTCTAATTTCAGTCTCCTATCAGTAACGTTATCTGTGACAGGCTACGGTAGAACATAGAGCTAGCATTATCTCTGATAGTTTTTCTTTTTCACGTTGTCTTGCTCTGTTGCTTAGCGTTCAATACAACTAGCTGTTTGGGGTCATTGGGCAGTTTGGTGTTAGATTTTGTGCTTCTATTTGCCTTTGCGTAGAGTTGGGTTGGTTTAGCAGGATTTCAGGGTGAGTTGTGTGCTTCATCGGTGAGAAAAAAAAGGAGTCGATCCCTCTTTTCTTTCCTTTTACATTATCCTTCATGTTGCCAAAAAAGTGAGCAGACGGGACAACATTGCACTGCCCGACCCGTTCCGGCGAGTTGCTCTCCCTCAGCACCACTAGACCACCTTGTGATCTGGCGGGGGCCTCTAGTCTATGCCCCCTGGTGTCAAAAGCTTGCTTGGACCATACATGTTTCAACCATTTTCTAAAAAAGGCATAAAATGTGCCCTCACATCATATTTCCCTTCTAATGTCAGTCTCCTATCAGCAACGTTATCTGTGACATGCTACGGTAGAACATAGAGCTAGCATTATCTCTGATAGTTTTTCTTTATCACGTTGTCTTGCTCTGTTGCTTAGCTTTCAATACAGCTAGCTGTTTGGGGTCATTGGGCAGTTTGGTGTTAGATTGTGTGCTTCTATTTGCCTTTGCGTAGAGCTGGGTTGGTTTAGCAGGATTTCAGGGTGAGTTGTGTGCTTCATCGGTGAGAAAAAAAAGGAGGAGGAGATCCCTCTTTTCTTTCCGTTTACATTATCCTTCGTGCTGCCAAAAAAGTGAGCAGAGGGGACAACTTTGCACCGGCCGACCTGTTCCGGCGAGTTGCTCTCCCTCAGCACCACCAGACCACCTTGTGATCTGGAGGGGGGCTCTGGTCTATGCCCCTTGGTGTCAAAAGCTTACTTGGACCATACATGTTTCCACCATTTTCTAATAGAGGCATAAAATGTGCCCTCACATAATTTTTCTCCTTCTAATTTCAGTCTCCTATCAGTAGCTCACATTGTTTCTTTGCTTTTCTTTCTTGCATATGTGATTGGTTCTCCTGGCTGACCATTGCCGCTTTTTTATCACCAAGTACATCGGATTAATTGCCATTGGCCTTACAGGTATGGTTATTGTGCTATGGTGCGTCATTACTTGGCCAGTAGTGTTGTTATGTGTGGAATTTAAATGGTGGTTCTAATTTGCTTTCTTTTGGTTGTGAAAAAATGAGAGTGTTGTACCATAAATTTGTAATACCTTGATTATTACATTTTTGGTTAAAAGCTTCGAATTTACATGTATGTATATATAGTCCAGTGTCCTTCGCCTCACAGTCTGGTGTATAGCTTCTTGATACATTCCTCTTTCCTTGCTAATTGAATTATTAATGCTCTGTTATTTAAATATATGTACCTGTGCCTCTTTCAGAGTCACAAGTTGGATATATTGGTCAGGATCCTAGAGTAGTTTTATGTTAGCCTGTCTGCTTTTGTTTCTTGTTCTGTTGCTTGCCTGTGAATAAGGTTGTATGTTCAAAATCATATTAAGGTATAGTGTATAATAGTTTGTTTGTTTTGCATTGTTGCTTGGTTTTGGATATAACTGGATGTTCATGACCCTCTTTGTTCGTACTGCCAGGATGTGGTGCATGGTAGTTTGTTGTGTTCTATTGCTTGACTTTAAGTAGTACTAACTGTTCAGGATGTGTTGTTCTGTGCTTTGTTGTACCTGCATCCAAAATTTGTAGGTGAACTGATATGCTCTTGTGTTTTTTTGGCAAGGTTGAAGGTGGGGTTGGCTTGTTCTGCACTGGGCTGAGGAGTTGCGGTTTCTTGAGCTGTTTTCCTGGCATTGGAAAGGTAAGAAACCTGGCTAAAACTTGTGCTTTGATCTGCTGCTATTGTCTTGTGTGAACATCTGATTTTATCTTGCTTGGTGTGCTTCTCCTGGACTATTCTTTATCCCCTGCCTTTACGGCCTTGGTGTGGGAAAATATTTTAAGTGAGGAGGATTAGGAAAATGGCATCCCTTGCCTTAAACATCTAGCTGCTTATCTGCTGCACGTATACTGTTTGTAAAAAACATTTTTCTCACCTTATTCTTCTCTATAGGTTGCGTTAGAACTTCTCGCTCTTCTCAGCTGGTTTGGACTTAAAATGAATATCTAATTTTCTAATAGTTCTTTAGCTCATGTCTATTGATGCTTTAATCTTTCCTTCTCTATAGGTGGTGTAACTTTCTTCACCCTTCTTCTTTGATGTCTTTTCTCTATGCTGCTCTCTTCTCCTGTGATTTTTTGGTCTGTCTATAGGTTGTCTGTTGGTCTACACACTGCACTGCGTGCTTTAATCTGCTGGTATTGTTATAGGTGCCCTTACTGTATATGTCCTCTGATTTAATCTGCTGAGTATGAAACTGTGTGATTGTTATGGCTTTATTAGTGTTGTTGATTGGTCTGGCTTTGTGTCGGTCTGTTTACTGGTTTGTCTTTTGCCTTTGTTGTTGTGCAGTCTGTTAGTGGCGATGCCTGGTCCTTCCTGTGAGAGAGTTGCGCGTTGCCGTGAGAAAAGTCGAACGAGAAGGTTTGCAGTTTCACAGGGTTTTCTTAGGTAGTCGGTCTTTGCATCCGCGGGTGCATCCTCTAGCCTACCTAGCCACCCGTTTCAGCCTTCTCATGTGCTCCCAGCTGCCCAAGTTTCGGTCCCACCTACAACAAGTGAGTAGATTGATACTATTTTAGGCCTGGTGCAGTGTAGGTTGCTGACTGCTACATGGCCTAAACTGAATAGGAAAAAGAAACCTGATGGATTTTCCTATAGAGATAGCACGGGCTAATTGACGTCGTCGTCTTACTAGGCTGAATTGCAGTCGGTCCTCCGCTGTGCCTCCTCTCGATAGGCCGTCCAAAGACGAGCTGAAAGGTTTGTAGGTGTTGTTTTTCAGTAGAGTATAACTGTTATCCCTACAGTTGTGTTTGCTCTAATTTCCTGTGTACATCTGTAGATTCTTACAAAGAACGATCATACTATGGTGGACTGTCACATGAGTGTCCATACTGTGGTGCATTTTTTTGGTTCCAAGAATGAGCGAAAACATTGTCTCTTGTGTCGAAAAGGAAAATTGTGTAAAACCCATGCTATAGAGGAGCCAAGATCAATCTGAAACCCTATGCGAAACGACCTGCACCTCTTGCTGAATTATTGAGGTTTGATGGCGATTCACGGTCTAGAAAGTTTCTTAGGCAAATACGATCCTACAACTCCGTGTTTGCGTTCACCTCTATAGGTGCGTCTGTTGACAAGACGCTAAATAATGGAACTGCGCCTTATGTTTTCAAAATAAATGGGGTTGTTCACCATCGTATTGGTTCATTGCTGCCCAAAAGTGGTACACGCCCAAAATTTGCACAACTTTACATATACGATACAGAACACGAATCAAGCAACCGTCTGAGCCTATTTCAGGCTGATGACCTTGCTTCTAACTAGCCAGACCCAATTATTGTGCAAGAACTCTTAGGTATGCTGAACGAGCATAAAAGCCTTGTCAAAGCATTTAGACTTGCTAGGGAACGTTTGGAGCAGGCTGGTGATCAGAGAGTGACGCTGCGATTGTTAGGATGCAACTCGCGACATGATGTCCAATACAACCTGCCAACAAGTGGTGAAATTTCAGCGATAATAGTTGGTGATTACTCAGCCGATGAATACACTTATGATGTCCTTGTGCATGATAGGGATCACGGACTCAAGCGAGTTTCCTGTTTACATCCATCTTACCTGGCCCTCCAATACCCTCTTGTTCCCTTATGTGCAGAATGGTTTCCATCTTGGCATAAAATATTCAGACGCTGATGATGCTGGTCTAACACGTAAATATGTTACCATGCTTGAATTTGGTAGGTTTCACATGCACTATAGATTGAATGAGGCGAATCCATTCACGTGTTATGGCAGGTTGAGTGACCAATTAGTTGTGGATTTTTATTCCACAGTCGAGGGCTCTAGTCTCAAGTGGTTAGCTGACCACCAAAAAGACTTACGGTGCGATTCTGTACAGGGAATAACTGATGCGATTGGTAGAGGTATTACGAGCGCGAGTTCTGTTGGTGAGATAGTTATTATGCCAGCCTCTTTTACTGGTTGGGGGCGATATCTTGTGATGAATTACTAGGATGCTATGGCCATATGTAGAGTATTTGGCCCTCCTGACCTTTTCGTGACGTTCACTTGCAACTCGAAGTGGAGAAAGATAGCTGATGCATTGAGATTCGAGCCTGGCCAGTAGCCTAGCGACCATTCTGATTTAATTGTGCGAGTTTTCCATATGAAAGTTGACGAGTTCGTAGATGTCATTAAGCAGGGGAGGACATTTGGTGCAATCCGTGCGGGTGAGCCTTCGTACCGCCTATCTGTTAGTGTTCCTCTCCAGCGTTCATTGTTGCCGTGTCTAATGCGCACCCTTGTTTGTGCAGTTCTGTACACTGTAGAATTCCAAAAACGTGGCCTTCCACACATACACTGTCTTGTCTGATTGGCTGATTCTAACCCTGAATTCAGTGCTTCAGCCATTGATGCCTTCATTTCTGCTGAAATACCAGACAGAGATGCGGACCCGCTAGGCTATGCTTTGGTCGAGGAGTTCATGATACATGGTGCGTGTGGCGATGCTAACAAAAACTGCCCTTGCATGAAAGATGACTGATGTTCGAAAAATTTTCCAAAATCGTTTCAAGACGAGACGATTGTTGATGAGTTTGGTTTTACTATATACAAGCGTAGAAATGACGACAGACATGTCTTGAAATATGGTGTTAAGCTAGATAACAGAAATGTGGTGCCTTACAACATGAGTCTTATAAAGAAATACAATGCACACATAAATGTGGAGTGGTGTAATAAATTAAACATGATTAAGTATCTGTTTAAATATGTTACAAAAGGAAGTGACAGGGCGAGAACATACTTCGAGGTCACTGCTAGGACATCAAATGGATCCCCTGGACCTCAGTTGCCTCCATGTAACGAGATCCTGGAGTATATGGATGCTAGGTTCTTAACTGCATGTGAGGCCTTATGGCGTGCTTTTGAGTTTGACATTCACTATAGGATGCCTCCGGTAGAACGACTAAGGGTCCACCTTCCAGGAATGAATCATGTGCGATATGAACCAGATGCTGATCTGAGAGCGTTAGCTGATAGTATAGAGGCAAAAAGTACCATGCTAACTGAGTGGTTTGAAGCTAATGCAAAATATGAAGATGCTAGACAACTGACATACTGCGATTTTCCAAAAGAGTGGACCTGGGTTACTTCTGACCGCAGCTGGCGAAAGAGGGTGCCTTGTGCCAAAATAGGTCATATGTACTATGTGCACCCTACTGCTGGTGAGCTTTATTACTTACACATGCTGCTGATGATAGTTAATGGTGAAAAAAATTATGCTGATGTAAGAAAATTTAACAGTGTGGTGTATGGAACATTTCGAGGCGCTTGTGAGGCAAGAGGTTTGCTTGAAAGTGATAACGACTGGGTTTTGTTGTTTGATGAGGCTATAGTGAGTGCATCGTCGCATCAGCTTAGGCATTTGTTTGTGACTGTAGTGCTCTTCTGCTCTATTGGTAATGTACGAGCATTGTTTGATAAATACTGGCTTTATTTTACTGATGATATAAATAAAGGGCTGCGTGCCGCGCTTAGTAACCCGAACTATGTTGTCCCTCAAGAACAGCTGATGAACCTACTTATACACAAATTGACAGACCTCTTTGCTAATAATGGTGGCAACATAAATATGTACGACCTTCCGAAACTGACAGTGCAGGGTTGCGGGGTGACTGAAAATAGACTCATTAACGATGAACTTGATCCTGAACCATTGATGTTGTCCATGTATGCTTCATCTTTGATTTCCCAGCTAAATGCTGACCGAAAAAATGTGTTTGACAGAATAACTAGACGTGTTCTAAGCGGCTCTGCTGGTTTTTTCTTTTTGTGTGGTCATGGGGGCACGGGAAAAACTTTTTTATGGAATGCTATAATTGCTAAGTTACGGTCCGAAAAGAAGATAGTGCTTGTAGTCGCCTCATCGGGTGTGGCATCTTTGCCGTTGCCCAGAGGGCGTACTGCGCACTCCAGATTCAAAATTCCTTTCGATATAAACGATACTGTTAAGTGTACGGTCAAACGTGGTACCATGCTTGCCGAGTTGATTCAAGTTGCAGCGCTTATTATATGGGACGAGGCCCCAATGACAAATAGACGTTGTTTTGAAGCATTAGACAGAATGATGAGAGACATTCTTTCTGAGCATATACCTAGAAATGTGCTGCTTCCGTTTGGAGGCAAACCTGTTGTTCTTGGTGGTTATTTTAGGTAGATACTACCAGTGGTGCGGAAGGGAACGCGTTCCTCTATAGTTGGTGCATCAATTACGAATTCTAAGTTGTGGCAACATGTAGTGCTTCTCAAGTTGCACATTAACATGCGTCTCCAGAACTCTGCCCTTGTAGGAAACCAGCGTGACGAACTTGACAAATTCAGCAAATGGGTCCTGGCTGTTGGCGATGGCACCCTACCTGCTGAAAAAATAGGGGATGAAAGTGAGCCGTCATGGGTTGTTATACCTGATGATCTGCTTATTTGTACTGAGGGTGACAAAATCAGTGCTCTCGTGTCTGAGGTGTACCATGATCTATAAGCGAATTTTTGAGATCCGGCGTACCTAGCATAACGAGCCATTGTTTGCCCGAATATTTCAACAGTTGATGAAATTAACAAATATATTGTTTCCCTGCTCCCTGGTGATGCTGTGTAGTATATTAGCTATGACACAATATCAAAGATATCCGAACCCATTCCTGATTTTGATGTGCTTTACCCTACTGAGTTCCTTAACTCTATAGAAGCAAGCAATTTCCCTTGCCATAAGCTTGTGCTCAAGAAGGGTGTTGTTGTCATGCTTTTGAGAAACCTGAATCAAAATATTGGCCTCTGTAATGGGACAAGACTGCTCATTTGTGAACTTGGACAGCGTGTGCTGTAGTGCGTAATTCTAACGGGAACAAACATCGGTGAAACTGTCTATATACCTGGGACTGCCCTTACTACTACAGATGTAAAATGGCCGTTCACACTGCAGAGGAGGCAATTTCCAGTGCGTGTGTGTTATGCAATGACGATCAATAAGAGTCAAGGTCAGACCCTATCAAGGGTAGGCCTTTATCTTAAGAAACCTGTTGTTACACATGGTCAGCTTTATGTTGCTGTTTCAAGAGCCACTTCTAGGAGTGGTCTGAGAATTCTGATTGAAAACGACGATGGTTCGTGTGGGTCTAAGACGCGGAACGTGGTGTATAAGGAGGTTCTTCATGCTGCTGATGCGGCATCAGCCTGATGCCCTTACCACTATCTTTTGTTGTAAATATTTTTGCGATTACAAGTGTTCTTGATGCAGCATCAACCTGATGCCCTTGCTGCACCACTATCTTTTGCTATGAGTACCTTTTGCGATTACAGGTGCTCTTGACATCGTATTCGGGTATGTGCTTTTGTTGGCTCCTCGCTGTTTAGCTAGCAGATTTAGTGTGCACTTTTGTGCGTGCATTTTTTGGTCCAAGATGGGCCTGCATGCTTTAATGCATGTCTGTGTATGTCTTTGTTATTAGCTTTATTTCTATGCTGATGGCCTCTGACTATCTACAGATGGGGGACACGCTGCTTCCACAACTTATGGAGGGGGACTGCTCTGAGCGCATATGCGTGCGTGTTGCTAGGTTTTGGGCGCTCTACAATCCTCAAGATGAGTTAAGGCTTCTGCATATGGACATGGTTCTTGTTGATGAGGAGGTACGCATCATACTTTAGCATGTTGCTCTACTGAACTGTCCACAGCTACCTTGCTTTGCATATGCTTCTACATATAACTAACGTTGCTTGCATTTTTGTTGGGCAGGGCAATGCAATGCATGCTCAGGTCTATCCTGCTCATAGCGACAGGTTCAAGGAGGTGGTAAAAGAAGGAAGGGTCTACAACTTCTGCTACTTCCGAATCAAAAAGGCCGTCTCCTATAGACCGGTTCCAAATGATCAGATGGCTACTTTTTTCACGTGGACCACCATAGAAGAAGTGGCTGAGATCCCTCCTGCTTTCCCAGAATATGTGTACACACTTGCTTCCATGCAGGAGATTCAGTCGCACGTTCACAGCCTAGCTATATTCATAGGTGAGTGTCTCTTTTTTTGTATATTTGCTATGGATTGTTTTTTGTTCAGGATATTTACAGTGTTGTCTTCCACAATAGATGTCATTGGAGTGATCACCTCGATCTCAAAGGTTGATTCCATACAAACAAGGATGAAGCAGGGTGAAACCCTAAGGAGGACGGTGATGATATGTGAACAAAGGTACATATGAGTCAATTCATAGGCTTTTCCATATGTTAACATATAATTTCGTGCTACTGACCCCATGCTTTTGCTGTCGCTGCAGTGGTGCATCACTGAAGGTGGTGCTCTGGGGAGAGCGGGCCAATTCGTTCCCAGGTGAAGAGACGCACAAAAACAGTCAGACCTCACCCCAGATTGTCATCTTTGTTGGTATGCTTCTCAAAAGCTATGGTCTCCTGTCCCTTACTGGTAGCTCATCATGCAAATGGTATATAAACCCTCAAGTCAAAGAGGCGTAGCAGCTTATGGTTAGGTAAGATCTGATCTACCATTTATAGTGTTTTTCTTATCTGTCTTTGTCATGTCAATGTGCTCTGAGAATTTGACCTTAGTTTGGTTTACTACACAGTGCAAAAGCCACCCATGAGCCAATTAGCTGGGCTGAGGATGCAGTTCCATCTCAGATAAAGAATGCTGCTCAGGAAAAGAAGATCTCCGATATCAAGAATCTGAACCCTTTCCAATGAAAGGTGTTGCACATACCGTCTGGTTTTGGTGTTGCACTTTTGGCTGACTTGTCTATATCCTAACTACTACCTGCTTAATATTTCTGCAAAAAGAGGAGTTCCTGGTTACAATTACTATAAAGAAGATCGACCGCTCCTGGTGGTACAATGCATGCAAAAAATGCATCAGGACAGCTAAGCGTCATGGAGATCTCTACAAATGCACCAATCCAGGCTGTGCGGCTGTTGGGATGCCCACTCAGAGGTTAGCCCTCATTCTTAGTTGTTCCTTTGAACAGCAAGTCGTGTACTGTATGCTGGCCTGTTATCATTGCCATTTGCTGATTATCCACTTTGTGTAGGTACAAGCTTTCTCTCCTTGCTTGAGATGAGACCGGTGACACCAATTTCATTATTTTCGGACGGATAGCTCAACGGCTGACCAATAAAGCGGCTGATACCCTTGTTGCTGATAACGCAGTTGGGTTCGTCCCTGACAAAATTACAAGGCTTCTTGAACGGACGTACATATGGAATGTTAGCTTCACGACAGCACAGTTGAGACAGGCAACATTACCTTTCAGGTTAATGCAATAGTAGCAGAGATTAGTGATGAAACTACTGTTGTACCAGTGACACCAACGCAGTCTCAGACATCATCTCTCATGCTCTCAAGAGGTGCTGCCCCAGGCATGGAGGACACTCCTCAGAGTAGCAACCCTCTGGCTCTATCGCAGATGCCAATGACTTCTGAAACTAGCCTCGCCTTGAGCGCTACACCGACCAAGATGGGCCTGCCTACCGCTGGTCTGATGGGCACACTGCAGGGAGGGAAGGATGTTGTTGTCGATGAGGTAGGACAGTCCTTACTGCTGCTCCGTGTGTTGATTGCAATGGTTCAGAATCCAAGATTAATTGGTTTAGAATAACTGACTTCTTGTTGCGTGTTCTATCATAGGCGGATACATTGACTTCTGCTGCTGGCTTGCCTGATAAATCGTCGGCCAAATAGCGCATGACCACTATAGGAAAAAGGTTAGTTGTGCCGGCTTCCTTTTGGTGCTGGTCCTGCTGCTCTGTTACAGCACACTGACCACATGCATGCACCTGCAGGACCCGCCAGTCCCCAAACAAAAAAAATCGCTAAGGAGCTGTTTGTTGATGAACAAGCTGAAAATCAAACTGCTGAAGATGGTGTTGTTGTGCCAGCTGCTAGTAAAGCCCGGTAATATTCTGCTGGTGATAACTCCTTGTCTCTCATGCCTGCCAATAAACTGTTGCTCTGTCTCTCATGATGAGTTAAAACTAATCCTTGTGTTTTTTCATCCATTGTAGTATACTACAACAAGAGTTAGAAATTGTTCATATTACTTTTCTAGGAATTTATGCTTAACTGTTGCATCCCCTGATATTTGCAGGACTCGCCAGTCCCCTAGCAACAAGATTGCTAAGGGGCTGTCTCCCGCAGCGCTGACCGGAGAATCTGTTGGTGATAGCGGCGGAAGTGCTGCTACTGCTGCAGCTGGGGACAGGTTAGTAAGGCTGAATCTGGCATTTATTCTGACATTTGATTTCTGTTGTGTATGCCACTCGTGGAGCTTGGTAGGACCTATTGTGATCTGTGGTATGGACAGTTTGCTCTATCCTAAAAACTGCACTCTGAATTCTGATGGGGTTAAATAACATGTATCTGTTAGTTAGTCAGACAATATTTAATTTTCTATGTTACTTGGAGAAATATATAAGTTTGAAAGTACATATACAAATGTTGAATGAGGTGTATCACTACCAGATGAAATGGTGGTCTTAACTGGTTTCATTTATTCTGACAGTTGATGTCTGTTGTGTATGTTACTCATGGAGCTTGGTAGGACCTATTGTGATATGTGGTATGGACAGTTTGCTCTATCCTAAAAACTGCACTCTGAATTCTGATGGGATAAAATAACATGTATCTGTTAGTTAGTCAGACAAGTTCTACATTATCATCTTCTGATATCTTTCCCATTGTAAGATAAATACTATTCATCACAGTAGTTCAGCCTTTTGTTAGACTCAGTTGCATGTTAGCTTTGGTTATGTGAGCAGTTGTTTATTCCGGAACTTAGCACCATTTCTTTTTTTTGCAGCCCAGGCACTGATGCGTGAGCAGGGAGCTCATGCCCATTTTGCTGCTCCGTGTTAAACCGGCATGTCCAGTACCACTTGGGTTTGTTGACATATCTTCGTCTACTTCCACTTTCAACACGTCGAGTTTTGTGTTAGTATCAAAAGCTACCGGCTAGGATGTTTGCAGCTCGTGGGAACTTGCTTGTCCGAACTTGTCTTGGTGATCGGATGTGCTGTAATATTGATCATGTTTATGCCGGACAAACACCTGTGAACTGCTCTTAGATGCTACCTTGGTACGATGTGGTTTGCCGTGATCTATGAAACTATGAAATGAACATTTCAAGCAACAATGTGTTGTTGTATGTTATTGTTATTTCTTCATACCATGTTTTTTCCTAACTTTTCCTTGTTGAGATAATTGTAGGGCGCGCATTGCGGGCCCAACCATTCTAATTATATTAATAGAGGACCGGAAGCTGCTTGGGACAGACTTTGCGGTCGTTTTACGATAAATAAGTAAAGAGCTGCATGCTCGTAACAGATCACTTATAGAGCTTGTTGATGTATGTCTTTTTGTTAAATATTGTAGTTAGAATATTAACTTATTCATATAAATATATATATATACGATAATTAATAAACTTTCTTGAAACTTTCAGAGCTTGACAACTAATTCTAATAGCACAAGATCATCTCACCACCCTTTTTAATTAAAATACAAAATAAAATGCCTTCATCTGCATTGGGAGGACAGAAGGGGTTATATGTTGGGCTGTTTTCAACCTGAATTGTTGGGCAGACTTCAGCTCGTTCTTGAACTGGGGAGGAGTTGTGCTAATGTCAGCGCAACTAGTTGAGATTCCATTGGTGTTATGTTTAGTGAAATTAGTATATTAAAAGTTACTTCTTTGTCTCTAAATTTCACAAGAATATATCGAAGTGGAGTTGTGCGGCATGCTCTGACTACTAGGGAATCCACGCGAGGCGTGGGCAGGCCGCCAGCCGGGAGGAGGCCGAGGCCGCAGACACGGGCTCTGTGCAGGCCGCCATCGCAGGCGCAAGCAGCCGGCGCGCGGGTGCAGGTAGGCGCCGTCTGGGAGCATGCCGCACACCAAGAGGAGGCCGCTGGCCGCAGTCGCGGCGCAGGCCACCGGCGTGGGCACACCGGGATGATGTGTTTCGTTTTTTGTTGTGTTGTTCTTGTGAATCACAAATCCATATTATAGAAAAATTAAGAAAAAAATATTCACGTTGGAACTGCAATCAATGATTTTGTTTAAAAAACACAAAAAGACTTCAACTTACATATCTATAACAACTATATAGGTGAGACCCACTACACATCATGGATGGACTTCTCTCAACATGCAAGAGGTCCACATCATCATCCACTAGATCTTCTCTCAACATGCAAGTTGTCCACATCACCATCTGCTAGAATCATGAATTTATGTCTTCTACCGATTTTCGGCGGCTAATTGTAATCATGCATGCATTGTGTTAGTCTTTGCAAGTACCATGCTACAAATTTCTAAGTAGTTCTCTCTCAATAAAATGAATGTGTTTTCATCTACTTTGTTGTTTGAAAATAATGTTATGATGCAATTACTTTAGTGTTTCTACTTTCAAACTGCATCTTCAAATTTTATAGAAATTCTCGCAGCAACGCGCGGTATCACCTAGTTCTCTTTATGCATGTGGTCCAATACAACAACTTCTCAATGAAAAATGATATTCTAACACTATTCCTACAAGTGAAATTTCTAATAACACATGCTCTAGACTAAGTGCAGTCCCAACAATTATTCAGCGCCCATATGGATGCGCATCACAACAATGCCCAAGTGCCAACCCACTTCATCTCGGCAGCAACTGCTACGGGCTGCGACATGCAAGAAATGAATCGTGCTCGGGCGACAAAGATTGGCAGAGGGCACCCGGACACGAAATCAACGGCAGCGGTGATGACCTGAATCTATAGATGGTCAAATGGGCCACGTCTATTTGCAATACGGAGGGAGTATAAACTTGATATTTTTAGCAGCGCATGACGCCGTCGCCAGGACTAGAGCACCCCGTCCCCCCCCCCCCCGAGATGACATTTTGATGGATTTATAATCGATTTGATTTATATGTTGAATTTTTTATGATTTGTGTGATGCTTTTTTTTACACTTGCATCTTGATTCGCTCCATTCTCTTGTAGCACGATAGTGCCTCGTAGTGCCGTCGGCACGGCACGGCACGCCGAGATCTCGTAAGGCCGTGCTAGTGCCTCAACCTTGGCACGGCAGCCCGAAGTAGCACGGCACGGCTAGACACGAGCACGACATAGTGCCGTGCTGGATAGTGCTAGTGCCGTGCCGTGCCGGCACGGCCCGTTTGGCCATGTATACCTGAACCTTTTGAACGGCAGCGAGTAGCTGCCCCCTCACATCCGCTGCGTGCTGCCCGCCGGAAGAGCTCGTTGCTCTCTGGGGAGCACTCGCGCACGTAGCGCGGGGAACAAGTACTGGAGGCAAGGTAGTGTGCAGCGACCATTTGGTCGTCTGGGCTAGCCTTGCAGGCCGAGACACTGCTCTGTTTCTCGGCAACTTCTATTCCTAATTACACGTTAGCGACTAGATGTGTTCTCCTACTACACATTGCTTCGAGTGGAGAATTGAGGCACAGACGGGTAAAATAAAACAAGAGTTCATATAAATAGAGTCGTCGCCAAAAATGGCATTGTACATCGCCTATTATTGTCCAGTAGTTGATAGTGGATGATGAATGCAGAATGTAAATGCAAAAGGCACATTTCTGCAGCTTTCAGATTACTATGGATGTATGGTACGTGCGCTCCCCAACTCTGATTGGATCTAGCTATCTCTATAAACCTACTCTACTGTCACCGTTTTCTCAATGATTTTATATCAAAATAAACTATGTATATAGAGTTTTCAAAATAAGACGTCCTTGTTATGTTTCAACGCACTGAAAAGGTATTGATATACTCAATTTTTTTAGCCTTCTGCTATAGGATTCATATTACACTGGTAGGGAGAGGGGCTTTAGTCCCGGTTGATAAAGGGTATAGATCTCTCAAGTCCAACCATGACTAATGTTCAGAGACAAAAGACCCCCCTTTAGTCCCGGGTGAACAAACCGGGATTGAAGGGGTCTTTTAGTCCAGGTTGGTATTACCAACCGGGACTACCCCTTTAGTCCCGGTTGGTAATACCACCAGAGACTAAACCGTTTATTAGGAAATAAAGAAAATCCCTACCCCTGTACCCTCCTCTGTCCCTGTCACGTTAAGATCAACAATAATAAAAATCATGCAAAAATTCATTCATCAGCGTACAACTTAGATTCATCACCACATACCCAAATCGAATCAAAATCATACCACTATCACACATGTTCATCTCAACCTCATCATCATCTTGTTCCAAAGAAAAATCACATCATCATACAATTCATCGTCATACAACTCGATTTATCATCATAGAACTGATCCATCACCAAAAAAATCTCATCACAATACAACTTCATTCATGCAAAAAATAATTAAAAAAAAAGCTTGCCTCCGATGGGGCCGCGCGCCCGCTCCGCCCAGGCGCCCGCGCCTCCGGGGCTGAACACGCCGGCCGCGTGGGGGCCGCGCCGGGGCGCGTCGGGGCCGGCACCGGGAGGCGGCGCCGCCGGGGGTTGCTCGCCGGCGTCCGCGCCGCCCGCTCCGCCCGGGCGCCCGCGCCTACGGGGCCGCACGCGCGGGGCCGCGCGAAGGCCGCGCGAGGGAGCCGCACCGCGGGGGGTAGCTAGGTGGCGTCCGCGCCGCCCGCTCGCGCCGGGCCGCGCGCCCGTGCCTCCGAGGCCGCACACGCGGCACCGCCGGGGGTAGCTAGGTGGGCGTCCGCGCCGCCCGCCCGCCCGGGCCGCGCGCCCGTGCCTCCGAGGCCGCACACGCCGGCCGCGCGGGGGCCGCGCCGGGGCGCGCTGTGACAACCCGCCCAAGAAAATATTGTACTATCACCTAATCCAATCCACTTTGGTTATTAAGAAATAACAAAGTATCATCCTATCGTTAGTCGCCGGGTTAACAACCGGTAAATCACTTATATAGCAACAAGGATCGTCATATATGCATTAAAACTCATGCGAAGGCGAGTCCAGAGATAAAACATAATTAACATTCGAAATTTACGCCGAAGGGTTTAATTATTACAAACCGAAGTATTTGACATGACAGCGTAGTTCAGAGTTTTTAAAACAACAAAATTAAACTAAGCGGAAACACCACAGGAGGCCAGCCATGATGCCTTCATTCATCGTCCTCCACCCACTCTAGCTCCCAGTCGGGCTGGATCTCTCCGGGACACGCATCACCAAGGGCATTACCTGGAACAACAGATTACAGCAAGGCTGAATATACTAATGCAAGACCTACCCGTCGGTGATAACTACATCACCAACTCTAGACATGAGAGGCTTTTTGGCCACTAGGTTTCTTTTGCTGAAAAGTAACAAAGAGTATGCCCTTACTTTCAAGATTTTAGCACAAGTTCTAGTTGATTTATTCTTTTCTAAATTAACCATCTGCTGCAACCAAAGTTGTACAATACAATCAATCAAGCACAATATTCATCAACTTCCATCATTAGGGATCTCATGGCTAGTGGAGTAAGTAGTCTCAGATAACGGTGAGAGGCCAACAATCGATTGGTTTATAACCTTGCAAGGTAGACCTAAACACACGGTGGGATGCCCCCGCGAGGACAACCACCAAGCGGTTCCCAAAACTCTTCGGATCAGGATCGAAACTTACAGTCTTTGGTACAGGCTATCCGGTATACCCCGCGAGGCACTCTGACTCACCATGCACCACTGGTAGCTAGCCGTGAGTCGCATCCCAAGATGCGTAATAGCAAGATCACTCACCGTGTCATTAAGGTACTAGGCTTACCGGTCCCATTCCCGACAAATGCTTAATACGTTCAAACACTTAACCCACGAAAGCCATTGGACCGGAGCCCACATCCCATGCGTACAAAAATAAATAAGCATCCAAGGCTCCAAACTTTCTCACACATGCTCTCTGGTCCAGAACCATCCTAGGAATGCAGCAAGCACACCTAGAACTACCACTGATCTTGCATTATTAATTTACAAAGGAAAACAAGCATATATCAAGATCAAATACTTCTGCTAATTGTAAAATTTTGATTAATTCACCAGAGATGTATCTTGGCATAAAGAGACCACGTGTAGAAGTTGGGCACAAAAGCATAGTTATTATTGGCTACGAAAATTATATAGGCAGATTTTGCAAAAATGGAAAACAATTCATACAAAAATATGTACATCACAACTTTGTGCAAATTATGGTACAAGATCTAGTCAAGACATAACACACAACATATCCAAAAATTAGCTACAGAGGGCTTATGGATTTTGAGATATCACAGATCTAGGTTTTTCACATTTCTATTTTTCATGCCACAATTATAAGGAAACGGCCTAGAAAAGTTTAACAAAAGTTGTAGTATTCTTCACCTGGAGTCTAGCAAAATTGGACTTGCATTTTTCCGATTTTTCTACCATTTTCCAGAGATTTTACAAGAATCAGCAAAGTGACTATACTATTGAAGTTCCTCTTTTTCACCGAGACCCCTGGATGTTTTCCAGGACTCGCACATATGCCCCTAGATTGCACAAAACTCCCTGGAGAGACCTAGAGCCGTGCAATGCGGCCCTTGGCCATGGGGGGCGCGGTTCCGGCCAATCCCAGCAAACCGGCGGCGCTCCCGGCCGGGGAAGTGGTCGGGCTCGACCATAAGCTCACCTTGGACCCAGGGGTGGCCGAAGTAGGGGTGGGGAAATAGCCGGTGTGGGCGCACGGCGAGGACCAATGACGGCGTCCGCGGCGGCTAGACTCCGGCTCCGGCAAGAGCCCGTCCTGGACAACAAGCGGTACGTGAAGGTCCATTGGGGTCTAGGGAAGGGGCATGTGCGGTTGCTCGGCCGTGAGAAGCAGAGGGGGCGCAACTCGACAGATGGCTCGGTGGGGCGGCGGTGTCGGCGCGAGGAGGGGAAAACGGGCATCATTTATAGGGGCGTCTCGGCCGGGATGATGACGGCGTGACCGCGGAGATGCGGCCGAGGTACGTCGGCCTCGGCCGCCGCGCATATGGCGGGGCGCCGCCGACGGCGGTCCGTGGCGCGCACCGGGCCGGTACGGTGCGAGGAGACGGCGCGCATGGCCCCGGGAGGACTGCGACGAGCCTCGGGGTGCGACGCATGGGGAAGGCACGGCCTCGGTCGGCGGGTGGCCTCGGGCGGCGCGGCGTCGGCGCGGACGCCGAGGTGGCACGACGTGAGGACGTGGCACCGGCGCGCAGGCACGGGCGATGTCGCGGCGCTCTAGCCGACAACGTGTCGGTGTGACTGTGTTTGAACCCGAAAAACTCCAAATTTTTGAACAGAAGTGCATAAAACTTTGAATACAAAAGTTGTACATCTCACTACCCCCTACAACTTTCACAGAGGTCATAAGGTGTATTTGTCAACAGATTTGTCATAAAATGTACCCAAATTTGAATGCCCTTCATTGTCAATGAACAGGGGGTGCTGGCAGTTGACCAAGATTTCTACCCTTTTCCACTCAAAATTGGAAATGCCATCTTACATGAAAGTTGTGTCCCTCGACAAACTGGACAACTTTCATATTGGTGGATTTTGAAGTGTTTAGGTGAAATTTTGAGAACGTGACAGAAGTTCCGGCAGACATTCAAGGTCACTAGGGTTTAGGTAGGGTTTGATCATGCATTTGACAACAGTTTGATCACACATGTGTATTGACTTGACCAATAGGGTCACTAGGGTTGGTTGGTGAGGTTTTCGAGGTGAGGACCCAGGTTGACCGTGGTTTGACCACTGTCAGCAGAGTTGACCGACCATTATGGGCGTCATAGCCTACCCCCCTTAAATGGAATCTCGTCCTAAATTCGATTTAAGAAAAACAAGACAGATAACAGAAACTCACGATTTCGAGATTGTAGGAAGCCCGGGTACTTGTTGTTGAGGTATTCTTCCGTCTCCCTAGTCACTTCCTCCTTCGTGTGATGACTCCACTGTATCTTGTACATTCTTACGGTCTGCCTTCGGGTCTTTCTCTCCTTTTGGTCCAACACTCTCAGGGGATGCTCGATGAGCGAGAAATCCGGCTCAATCCAAGCATTAGCTTCTGTGATTACCTCGTTTTCTGGCACAAGCATACCTTTCTTTAATTGAGTCACATGAAACACATTGTGGACTGTGGAAAATCGTTATGGCAGTTGAATACGATAAGCCACTGGCCCACATACTTCTATGACTTCATAAGGTCCAATGTAGCGCGAAGCTAACGTCCCTTTAACACCGAACTTTTGCACACCTTTGGTGGGGCAAACCATTAGGTACACATAATCTCCCACTTTAAAGTGTCGGGGTGTCGTTCCCTTATCATGATAGCTCTTTTGCCTCATCTGAGCTAACTTCAAATTCTCTCTTATCACTTGCACTTTTTCTTCGTCATCTTTAACTAAGTCCGGACCAAAGAGTCTCCTTTCTCCGGCTTCTGACCAGTTCAACAGGGTGCAACATCTCCGTCTGTAAAGAGCATCGAATGGTGCCATCTTCAAACTAGCTTGATAGCTATTGTTGTAAGAGAACTCTACTAAGGACAAACACTTGTCCTAACTCTTATCAATGTGTAAGATGCTTGCTCACAGCATGTCCTCCAAAATATGATTTATCCTTTCGGTTTGACCATCGGTCTGCGGATGATAGCTGGAACTACGAATCAATTTGGTTCCTAAGCACTCATGTAACTTCTCCCAGAAGCAAGCTACAAACTGAGTTCCTCTATTAGAGATTATGGTCTTCGGAATTCCATGAAAACAAACTATTTGATCCATGTATAACTCTATATATTGTTGCACTAAATACGTAGTATGAACTGCAATGAAATAGGTGGTCTTGGTGAGTTTGTCCACTATAACCCACATAGAATCTTTCTTTCTAGCTGTCAGGGGTAAACCCGCAATGAAGTCCATACATGTCATCCCACTTCCACATGGGTATTGACAACGGTTGGAGTACACCTGCCAATTTCAAATGGCTTGCTTTCATCCGGTGGCAAGTATCGCACTCGGCTACATACTTGGCTATATCAACTTTCATATTGGACCACCAGAAATTTTTCTTCAAATCTTGGTACATCTTAGTACTGCTGGGGTGGATAGAGAACTTGGACATATGAGCCTCTTCAAAGATAGTCTTCCTAATTTTGGGATCGACAGGAACCACAAGGCGTTTTCCAAACTAGATCACATCCTTGTGATCCTTCTGGAAACAGGTATACTTGGGATCTCCCTCTGCCAGTTTCTGTTTGATGATTTGTATGCCTTCATCATTGCGTTGAGTAGTGACAATTCTATCATAAATATTAGATTTGGCATCTAAGGCATAAAGATTTCCTTGGTCTACCACTTCCAAGTTGAGCTTTCGCATCTCTTCACATAACGGGTCACTAACTGGCTCCAACTCTAGATGGTTGCAGTGAACTTTACGGCTAAGAGCATCCGCAACAACATTTGCTTTCCTGGGGAGATAGTGCACTTCCAAGTCGTAATCTTTAATCAACTCAAGCCATCTCCTTTGCCTCATGTTTAGATCCAACTGAGTAAAGATGTATTTGAGACTCTTGTGATCAGTGAAGATATTGCAACGGTGATCTTCAAAAGGTTTGGAATGCGTCACATAGTTATGTGTTTCCTCAAGGTGTGGAAGGCTTTCTCACATGCTTCACTCCACACGAACTTCACTCCTTTCTTGAGCAGTTTGGTCATAGGTTTAGCGATTCTGGAGAAATCCGGAATGAATCGACGTTAATACACTACGTGAAAACCTCAAATAGGTCACGCAACATTTGTAACGGGCCTTTAACGCCTGTTACATCCACCCATATTTGTAACGGTTGTTGTTTTGCGCCCGTTACCTATAAGCGCGCCAGGACGACCCCGGGGTTGGCCTCCACAATGCCCGTTACCAATGTGGACTTCTGATAACGGGCTTCTTAAACGTCCGTTACATAAATTCTTTGTAACAGATGTAAAAGAGCCCGTTACAAATGTTAAACCTATTGGTAACGGGCTTGTAAAGTCCGTTACCGATGAATGGCCTATCGGTAATGGACTGCTTAAGTCCGTTACTGATCACTCTGTATTGGTAACGTGCTATAAAGTCCGTTACAGATGAGCATTTGACGCCTGTTACTAGTTTGAGAGCCCAATAATTGAAGTCTGAGAGCACTCAACTGCAGTGAAGCGGGAGCGCGGCGTAAGTGAACAAATGAGACGGAGGAGGAATTGTGGGGATTGGAAATGTTGTTGTTGAGGAGGAGGAATACAACCAGTTTGACGAAATTCCATATTTTGACACTTCATACAAGCCCCAACTATTCGGAACTAACAAAACACCGTACTTGCGAAGCGACCATAGTGGAAAAATCCATATACAGAAATCAAGGAAGAAAAACCAAGCCTGATTTTTGCTGAATCATTTTTGTAATGCCAGAGGATGTGTCCATTGGTGGAAATGGAATTCGTTTTGTAATACAAAGGATGCGATGTATTGGTGGAATTTCAATCCTTTTTGAAATATATGGATTCTGGTCGAATTTGAATCTTGCTTGTAATATATTATGCCAAAGATACAATATATACTCTATTTATATTCTGCTTCAGTTCAGTAATGGGCAAGCGACGAGGATTGACGAACCCGCGTCGCCATTGCTACGGGCAAGAGACGAGGACTAACGAACCAGCGTCGCCTTTGTTACAGGCAAGAGACGATGACTAACGAACCAGCGTCGCTTTTGTTATGGGCAAGAAGATATGCGAAATCACGAACAGATTACATCAAAAAAGACATGGATTAGAGCATCTCCAAGAGCTTGCCAAATTTTACTTGGCAAATCTTGTGCTTTGTCAACTTATAAAAAAAATATGCCAAGTAAGAAAAGAGTTCATCTCCAACAATCTGGCATAATTTCACTTGCCAAATCTAGATCAGGAATCCTGAGAGAAACAAGTTGATTTGCCAAACTGTTGAGATAATCACAAGCTTTGCAAGTGAGTAGGTAAATCATACAAAAAGTTGTACTGCACAGAGATAATCACAAAAGCATGTCTCTTGAGAACAAGGTTACAATGCGGCCATATCTTCATGACGAGATATGCAGAATCACACACACACAGACTATAGTCATCATCAATACATCAGAACAAGGTTACAATGCGGCCATGGCTTCATGACAAGATATGCAAAATCAAACACACACATCGATCTTGCTCGCAGGTTGTCGATCTTGCTTGCAGGTCGTCGATCTTGTTGCACATGGTCATTAAATAAGATCCATCTCTGATGATGTCTAGGCTTGCAATAAGACCAAAAAGCTTTCTGAACCTGCACTTTTGTTTCCAATGTCATTGGACAAAGGATGAAGGATTGTTCATCCTGAAAACAATGATCCTTGGACACAGGATGAAATTGTTCATCCTGATGCCAGGAGGTTCTGGGCTACCTACCCCAGACACGGCTACGAGGAAAAAGTATGTCACAAGAATTCTTCTCGCAGCTGTGTTTGAGGGATAAGCAACCCAATCACCCCCTACCACAAAAATTCTTCTAGCAATTGAGAGATCGAGGAGGAGGAAGAGAGAAAAGCAGAAGCTTGCGCCCTACAAGATCTATTCTTTGCGCCATAGCTAGATCTAGATCTAGAGAAGAAGGAAGCAAGTGCTTCGCTTTATTATATCAGAAGAAAGAACCATATACTAGCTAGATCTAAATCTAGAGAAGAAGGAAGCAAGTGACTCACTTTATTGTACTCCTATCAGAAGAAGGAACCATATAGCTAGCACTACAAGAAACTATTTAATCTGTGACGTAACCATTCTGTCACGGATTAAATAAAATTCGTCGCAAATCAGCATCCGCGACGATTTACATTTTCGTGGTGGAATGAGCGTCATTGATTAAATCTCTCGACGTTTCCTTAATAAACGTCGCGATCTGTGACGTATCTGAATCGTCACGGAGCAGCCCGAGGCCCATGCAGCCCAACCCATGGCTCACTATTCGTGACAAAATAAAATCGTCGCGGATTGCTGCTGACATGGATCATTATGTGGACATGGCTGCTGACATGGACGACACGTGGCTGCCTACGTGGACGACACGTGGCTTCCTACGTGGATGACACGTGGCTGCCTACGTGGACGACACGTGGCTGCCTACGTGGAGGACACGTGGCTGCCTACGTGGACGACACGTGGCTGCCTACGTGGACGACACGTGGCTGCCTACGTGGACAATGACAAGGATGCTGACGTGGACTTTTTTAGCTGTGACATGTCATGCTGACGTGGAATTTTATTTATCCTGGACTAATGGGCCCAATTTATAAGTGGGCCACATTGCGGCCCAAAATTTATGAAACTATTTCAGCCCACCAAAATTTCCAATCACATTTTAACCAACAGAATAAATACAACATCCATTTCAGCCCAAGTACAATCGATTAAGCCTAAATACAACTTATTTATCAACCAAAGTACCAGGATTAGCTCCAGATCAGATACAATCACAGGTTTACATTCATGAGGAAAACAAATCAACAAAAATCTACTCTCATGCAGAATCAACAAGTTCCAACCGATACCACTTCCAATAAAGTCAGCCACCATCCGCATATACCTTATTTTCTGCACACACAGGGTAAAATACCATGAAAGTTAGTACTGAACATTTTAGACTCATTTGACAACAAATATATGGTATTATAAATTAATTAAAACATCATGGCACATGCCTTATGCCTCAGGTAAAATTGAAGTATGAATTTATTCAAACATCATTGCACAGTTTCTCATGCCTCGTTTTAGGTCACAAAATTCCAAAGCAAAACAAAAGAAGAGAGGTATGGACAAAGTGGTGCTCGGATCATGCATGTATGTTAAAAAATAGATCAAGACGGCAATGAGTTGTGCTCGATTAGGCAGCAATGAATACTTTCATCACGGATGCAAATGAGTTGTGCTCGGGTAAAAAATCAAAGGCAATCAAGTATAGAATTAAGAGTAATTTCAATAGCAAAGTAGCATGAATTGTCCATCAACCACTAGTGCAAAGTGATGCAAGCTCCAATTAGCTTTGCGTAAATGCATAATCAATAAGTATAACAGCCATACATTGCCTCGACCATTGCCATAATCAATAAAAATGCATAGTTATTATCATAGCACGAGAAAAAAGTAGGACTGGACCATCATTGCACAACCCATTGCCATAGACATGCATGGTTATCATCATAGCACGGAAAAAATAAGTAGGATCGAACCATCATTGCTCAATGCATAGCCTCGGTGAATTATAAAGTTAAGGAAAACAAGAACCAATCATTGCACAATTCTTAGCCTCGCCCAATGAAGAACAAGACGGATAATCAAGCATGTCTTAGGAAAGGAACAACAATATCTAAGTTGTGATCATTATAAACATCACTACAATAGAATCAAAGCTCATCACCAAACACACAAGTGCTCATACATAGCAAATTTGCTTAATAAAAATCGAAGACATTTGCTTAATAAAAATCCATCAGTAGATAAGGGCACGTGCTCAGATTTATTGGATTAAATGGACATCATCAGTTAAGAAATTGTGCTCAACTATCATCACAAAACATCATAGGCTATTACAAGAGCTCAGTTGCATCCAAAGTAAAAGATTCCCTGTTATTCACATAATGAACAGTCATCACAATGTAAGTAAACCAAGTAGCATAGAGATAAAGGGAGGTGAAAATGCACTCGGTTACCGCGTGATCTTGAACGCAGATAGAGGGGAATACGAAAACCAAGCAGGGAGGCAAGCACACAAACTTTCAATTCGAGAGCTGAACCAACATGGGAATGAACTATTAGCATACTGGATTAGAACATAAACCTTGCTACCATTGACCAGACAGCTGAAAGTAGAACAGAATCAGGTATGTGTACTGAATATTTTCACTGATGAGTCATAATAACTAATAAGAAGGAAACCAAAATCGAAATGCCAATGTAACCATATAGGCCTCTGGATGAAAAGTACTGCCATAATAAGATAACAAAGCTGGAAGTTTCTTGTTTCTTTTTTCTATAGTGTCATCAACATTCAGCAGGAATGGATGAGCTTCACATGTACACAGTTAATTCAGCAATCAAATTGGCAACGCTTGCCAAGATCTGAGCAAAGGATCAACTTATGAATCTAGCACCACCGAAAAAGAAAAAAAACACAGCCTAACACTCGACATAGAAGTCTAGCAATCTTCATCATCTAACTCTAAAGCAGATGAATATTCTATATGCAGAGCAACCTTGTAGCATGAAAGAACAATTCACATACATGAAAGAAGTCAAGCTTCTTGCCACAAGCTATTACTGTCAAACTGATACTGCAACTAATGTACCAGAGGCAAGCAAACAGAGAGGTGGATGTGGTTATGATTGATACCCACATGATTTACTTAAAAACTACACATGCCATGCTATCCTGAATAATCTAGCTACAAACGTGATTTACTTAAAAACTACACATGCCATGCTATCCTGAATAATCTAGCTACAAACGAGAGGATACTTGGGGTACCCGACAAAGCAGTAGTAGTGGGATTTCGCCACCTATGAATCGGCTTAATAGCACAAGAAAAAGGTTGAGCAGGGGGGCAATGTAGCTCACCAGAACGGATCGGCCATGAATGGTGGCCACAATCGAGGTCAACGAAGAGAGGATGCGGATGAGATTAGTTCGACGCATCCCACAATAGTTCCTTCTTCGAGCCCGCTCATCGTTCACATCTTCGACGCATCTAAATCCGCACCACCCCCCAAACCCTAGAAAACCGAATCGAATCGGGCGGAGTGGAGCGGAGCTCACCTGGGTCGCACATCACATAGAACTTCTCCACATCTGCAGAGAGGGGGAAGAGGGAAAACCAGTGAGAACTCGGAGGGAGGGGGGACGGGATGGGTGAGGCGAAGTCAAGGAGGAGGTGGTTTACCGGTGGTGAGCGCCCTGATCAGGCCGGCCCGGCGCGCGTGGTAGTCCTGGAAGACGTCCTCCGGCGAGCGGGGGACCGGCGGCCGGATCTGAACTCTGAAGGAGGAGAGTGAGGGACCGGCCGAGGTATCCCAGTGGTGGGCTCGCCACCGGTGGTGGTGCGCCGTCCAGAGGAGAGGGAGAGGTGGCCGGGGTAGGAGGAGAGGGAGAGGTGGCCGGGGTAGGAGGAGAGGGGGGCGCGCCGGTTAGGTGGAGGGGGAGGCGCCGCCGGAAGGCCGCCGGCCGCCAGCGGGAGGGCGGCGCATCCGCCCTGGATCTAAGGGAGAGAGGGAGGCGCGCGCAGGTGGATCTGAGGGAGAGGGAGGCGCGCGGGGAGGGGGGGGGGGGTGAGGGAGAGGGTTAGGGTTGGAGCAGGGTTATATACGAATGGGGGTGCGGTTGAATGCATTTTGGCCGTCGGATGGGATCCGACGGCCGGTAGAGGAGGTTCATTTATTTGGGCCGGCGTGTAAGTGATGGGCCGTCGGATGTTCCTTGGGCAGCAGGTTTTCCTTTTTTTACAACGAACTCATGCCTTGGGTGAGGTGGCGCTTGCGTGGCAATGAGGTGGGCCTTAGATGCTTGCGTGGCAGTGAGGTGGCGTCTGGGTGAGGTGGCGCCTCCGTGGCAGTGTGGTGGGACCTTAGCGCTCGCGTGGCGATGACGTGGCGCCTGCGTGGCAGTGTGTTGGGCCCCTGGCGCTCGCATGGTTGTGACGTGGCGCCCGGGTGAGGTGGCGCCTGCGTGGCGCGTGTGGTGGGCCCTTGGCGCTCACGTGGTGGTGACGTGGCGCCTGGGTGAGGTGGCGCCTGCGTGGCAGTGTGGTGGGCCCTTGGCGCTCACGTGGTGGTGACGTGGCGCCTGGGTGAGGTGGCGCCTACGTGGCAATGAGGTGGGCCCCGGCGCTCGCGTGGTGGTGACGTGGCGCGCGCGTGGCGCGAGGTGGGCCCGGGCGCTCGCGTGGTGGTGACGTGGCGCCCGGGTGAGGTGGCGCCGCGTGGCGGTGTGTTGGGCCCCCGGCGCTCGCGTGGTTGTGACGTGGCGCCCGGGTGAGGTGGCGCTCGCGTGGCGTGTGGTGGGCCCCCGGTGCGCGCGTGGTGGTGACGTGGCGCCCGGGTGAGGTGGCGCTCGCGTGGCGGTGAGGTGGGCCCCGGGCGCTCGCGTGGTGGTGACGTGGCGCCACGGGTCGGTGGCGCCGCGTGGCAGTGAGGTGGGCCCCGGCGCTCGCGTAGTGGTGACGTGGCGTCGCGTGGCGGTGTGGTGGGCCCGGGCGCTCACGTGGTGGTGACGTGGCGCCCGGGTGAGGTGGCGCCGCGTGGCGGTGTGTTGGGCCCCCGGCGCTCGCGTGGTTGTGACGTGGCGCACGGGTGAGGTGGCGCTCGCGTGGCGGTGTGGTGGGCCCCCGGTGCGCGCGTGGTGGTGACGTGGCGCACGGGTGAGGTGGCGCCGCGTGGCGGTGAGGTGGGCCCCGGGCGCTCGCGTGGTGGTGACGTGGCGCACGGGTCGGGTGGCGCCGCGTGGCGGTGGAGGTGGGCCCCGGCGCTCGCGTAGTGGTGACGTGGCGTTCGCGTGGCGGTGTGGTGGGCCGGGGGCGCTCACGTGGTGGTGACGTGGCGCCCGGGTGAGGTGGCGCTCGCGTGGCGTGAGGTGGGCCCCGGGCGCTCGCGTGGTGGTGGCGTGGCGCCGCGTGGCGGTGAGGTGGGCCGGGGCGCTCGCGTGGTGGTGACGTGGCGCCCGGGTGAGGTGGCGCCGCGTGGCGGTGTGGTGGGCCCCGGCGCTCACGTGGTGGTGACGTGGCACCGGGTGAGGTGACGCTCGCGTGGCAGTGAGGTGGCCCCCCGGGGCTCGCGTGGTGGTGACGTGGCGCCACGGGTGAGGTGGCGCCGCGTGGCGTGAGGTGGGCCCCGGCGCTCACGTGGTGGTGAGGTGGTGCCGGGTGAGGTGGCGCTCGCGTGGCGTGAGGTGGGCCCCGGGCGCTCACGTGGTGGTGACGTGGCGCCTGGGTGAGGTGGCGCCTGCGTGGCAGTGTGGGTGGGTCCTAGGTGCCGGTGAGGTGGGTTTTTTTTTTACGGATCGCGACGAATGCGCTAAAACGTCACGGTGTTGTGGGCCGTATTGCGACGAATTTAACAAATCGTCGTGATTGTTTGGGCTTCAATATCCATCCATGCATGTCCGTGACGAAAAAATATGAACACGTCGTAGAATCGCGACAAACTAAACAAATCGTCGCGGTGTTTGTGACGAAAAAAAAGGAATACGTCGTAGAATCGCGACGAATTTAACAAATCGTCGCAAGTGTTTTGGGCTTCGATGCAAATCCGTGACGAAAAAAGGAATACGTCGTAGAATCGCGACGAATTAAAGAAATCGTCGCAGTGTTTTGGGCTGCAGTGCACATTCGTGACGTTTTCTGAAAACGTCGCGGAGAAAGCGTCACAGATTAAATAGTTTCTTGTAGTGTAGATCTAGATCTAGAGAAGAGTGAAGCAACTTGAAGTGAGGAGGACCGAAAGGCGTTGGTGCCTTTTTATAGGAAAAAAAAGGAAGGGATAAGATCAAAAGCACACGAACGGCCGGGAAGGTTCCCAAGACGGTCAAGACGGCCAGGAAACTGTTGCTAGTCAATGGCTGAGAGCAGAGCTGCAGAGGTATAGTGATTCCAATGTAGAATTAAATGATACGCGGAGTAAGCAAACATCATCTCCAATGGTCGTGTTTGGATGGTAGATGTTAGTGTTACTGTTAGTGGTAGTTTTTAACACCTCCAAATTAACACATGTGTTTGGCTCCAAAGTGTTAGTTTTGGTGTTAGATTGCTACAAACTAACACTAACACCTCCATCCAAACATCCAATATAGTCATCATCTCCAAAAAAAAAGAGGGGAAGGGATAAGATCAAGAGCACAAGAAACGGGAAGAGGTTCCCAAGATGGTCAATGGAGAAACTGTTGCTAGTTAATGGCTGAGAGCAGAGCTGTAGAGGTAGTGATTCCAATGTAGAATTAAATGATACGCGGGGTAACGAAACATTGTCTTTACGAGGATTAGACAAACATCGTTTCTAATGGAGAATTAAATGATAACGCAGATTAACAAAACGTCATCTCCATTGCATACTTAAACCGTGTTTGGAAACAAATCTCCTGTATCTTCTCCTTCCAAAACAATTAGATCCCCTCTCCCTTCGTCTCTACCCGCGAAAAACAGCAATTGTCTAGTCCTCATCATCACCATTCCCGACCGGAGATGGATAGCATGCCGAGAAGAAGCACGCGGCACCAGCCGTCATCGCTGCTGCTGGGCCTCCCTCAAGACCTCCGCATTGAGATTGCGACGCGAGTCGGTGCGACCTTGGAGCGGCCCTTGGATGACCTCCGTAGCCTACGCGGTACTTGCTCGACCATGCACCGCGTGTGCGGCCACGACGACGTCGGTCGGCGTTTGTCAATAGAGGGGATACGAGATGAGATTTCTTGGGTGTCGAACCCCACCGCTTACAAAGCATTCCTTGCTATGCTGAGCGGTCTCGGAATCCGGAGGCTTGTTTCCTCTCCAAAATCAAAGCCTTCTTCATCAAACACAGGGGATACAATGATCTCCAGCGCGCCGCCGAGGGTGGGCACGATGCGGCGACCTATATATACGCCATCTTGCTCTACAGAGACAATGGCGGTGCTGCCGCCGACGACACCGCGAAGGGGTACATGAGGCGGATCGCGGGCGGCGGCAGTACGACGTCGTCGAGATGGCTGAGCAACGAGGTGTACTTGGCACATTTGGGGTGAACCGCTGCCGCCTCCGGCACAGGTGAGCGGCGATCAGGCGTGCGTAGGCACCGGCGGCGGCTGCGGCGTGGAAAAAGGATGGATTCGAATTTCTCTGTTTTGCAGCGAAGACTGTAGGCTGCGCTGCGAAATAGTGAAGTTCGCACAGAGAATATGAAATCAGTAGTAGTAGATTAGCTTTTGTCTGATGCTCGAATTATCTGTGTAAAATTTTGGGAGAGTAGCAAATCCGACGCAGGTTATCAGCCCCGCGTTGCTAATGACTGTGGGGCCCAGTTCTATTCAAATGAAGAACAGTTCCCATTTCTCCTTTTAATCTACAATCAAATGTTGTAACAAGTATTTCTTCGTCATTATTAGTCCAAATTTGATATTTTTTCCTAAATTTTTCTAAAATCACCATCTATTCATTAATTTCATTGTTAAGTGTACATTCCGTTTGTTGAGTGATGTTTATATGCCTTATTATGTTCTTTGTAAGTACAACATACAAATAATATTTGTTTTACACAACCATTAGTGATGGAACTTTACATTTCGTAAGCTTAAGGTGAACACAAGGTTTTGTTAAGTTTTCAAATGCATATGAGTTCGAACATGTTGCAAAGAGTGGAAAACTTCAATGTTCAAGCAAACATTCTAGGAAACTATGTGAGAGATGGACATTTGTACACAAGTATATCATTCCTTCATCTAAACCACTTGAAATTTCGAAGACAAGTTTAGGTACCCAAATTATGTTGCCAAGTCAATTTGTAGATTTTTAGAGCAAATTTGATGTTATTAGAATTATTATATAATTACCATGGGGTGTAAAACGAAATATATGAATTTTGGCCACACAAGTTTGACTCTTGATATTTTATTCAAATACTGAATGTCCAAATACGAATTGTTCGTATTTTTATGATTTTTTAGGTGTTGTTTTATGGGCTCTAATAATTCAGTTTAGCAAGTCTCAATTCAAAAAAAAGTGTGACAGGCCCACGCGTTATCGTCAACAGCCAGTATAAAAAAGATAACTGTTGCCTGCACGCCCGGACCCAACTGCCAACAAATGCGATCTGGGTTCACTAACCATCGTCGCCAATGACACTAGCTCACGCGTCAGCGTCAGCATCAGCAGGCTAACCTGCGTCGGCAATGACTACTCTAATAAGATCTAATTCATCACAACAGATCTCCAGTTAATCACAACAGAACACAATTCATCACAACGCGGTTGGATCTCTACTCATGTATATTAGATCGAGTTCATGACATACAAAATCTAACAACCAAGCTAATTAACTAAGTAGTTCATGTCCAAGAACCGGACGAAGACACAAAAGCACACAGACATTATTTTTACTAATTGGTAGAGGAGTCTATCAATTAGTCGGAGTCCCGCCGTCGCTGCCGTGGCTGCCGTCGTCGCCACCGTCATTGCCGTGGCTGCCGTCATCGCCGTGGCTGCCGTCATCACCGTCGGAGCCGCCGTCGTCGAAGAAGAATTGGTGGTGGGCAGCCCGCTTGACCACGGGGAGGTTCTCGAGCTTCTCAGCCAGACCCTTCAAGGTCGGGTCCTTGTACACATCATGATGCGCCTTGATGTCGAAGGCCTCGCCAACACCTTGAAGATTTCTAAAGGCGCTCCTAAGCAGCTCGGCGGCGAACTAATTGTCGTCGAAGAGCGGTTCCACATCGGCATCCTTGGCCGCTGGCTCCTTCCCCTTCTCCAACTTTTTCCAACGACGGCTTTCGTCGTCGTCGTCCTCCCTTCGTCCCCACTTCGACGGCAGTGGGCTCCTCGACACCATCTCCTCCTTCTCTCGATGACCGTTTGTTGTGGTGAATCGCGAGGAGGATGAAGAAGTGAAAAAAAGATGATAAGCTTATGGAAGAAGCAGAGGAGAAAGAAGGGGAGGGCGACTGGGGGAGGGAGTTATATTGACAAGACGCGGAACCGTCAGGCGCCTCTGCCCCCACGCACTACTCCATTACTACCAGTACGTGCCACTCAATTGCGCATCGGGCTCCGTCTCGGGCGCAAAGCCACACGTCGCCTTTCACTTACGCGGGAAGGAGAAGGGGCGGGGCAATGATGTCGGGCCCACTTGTCAACGACAGCAGCCAAACTGCGGCGCCTTTTCAATTTCCATTTATTGTTTTATTACGACATGGCCGAGGCGCCATCTTCAACCTTCAACCATCAAGCTCGTCGCCTCTTTCAACTTCAATCCTAGTCGCCAACTTCATCCCTCTTCAACTTCAATCCTCCTTGCCAACTTCATCCCTCGTCGCCGCCAGCTTCAACCCTTGTCGCCATTCAAATTCCAAACCCTGTCGTTGTGCTATTTCGTCCATTCTCCTTGATGGCTGCCGCGGTGTGCTTGATGCTGCTGCTGCCAGATGAACTTCTCACCAAGATCATCATCCACTCCATCAAGGATGTGGCCGTTTTCCATTTTCTAAACCTTCGCAATAAAATCTGCGGCACCTTCTGGTGCATCTGCAACTCCGATGAGGTACTACTGCACGTGTCGCTGCGTGATCTTCGTGAGGCATGCAAGAATCGCTACGTTAGGTCGAGCTTTGAGCGGCGCTTCCGCGAGGCCAATCATCCAGAGACATTGTGCTTCGAGGGGACGGTGAGGTTGATGAGTCAGCGGAACCCCGATAAGGGTCTGTATCTCATCGGAGATGCCGCTGCTGCTGAAGACTCCGGTGCCAAGTACTTTTTAGCGATGCTGAAGTACCGTTGCAACCCGGCGGATCCCGAAGCCATGGAACTACTCCAGGAAATCAGCGGCGGCCCGTCGCCCCCTGATGGCCGGTGGAAGAACCACAACCTATGGCGGCTGCGCTACCTCGTCAAGCAGGATCTCGACAACATTGCGTGGTTATAGTTGCTTGATGACGGCGACGACAACGACGACATTCCGTTGTTGCCCGTCTAGAATCCCCACATCTGCATTTTGGAAGCGAGATGTAGGTGCTACGGGCAGGATACCAAAGTGATCATCCACTACTGCAGCGCCGAGTGTCGCATCTATCATGAGTTTGACCTCTGGACGTGTAAATTCCGCTCCGCCGTGGAGTACGCCCGTCAGCAGG
The DNA here is from genome assembly GCA_947561735.1 of Cenchrus americanus. Taxonomy (NCBI): domain Eukaryota; kingdom Viridiplantae; phylum Streptophyta; class Magnoliopsida; order Poales; family Poaceae; genus Cenchrus; species Cenchrus americanus. The sequence continues at coordinate 34,529,247 of OX387242.1, read as the reverse complement.
ATGAACATCGGGATGTAGGCGCAAGCATCAATATGAACATTATCAATCTTGAATGTAAATTATTACATATTACTGAACGCAGATTTGATTTTATCGGGATATCGGTGGTGCCCTCTACTTCCTCCTTTGTACTATTCAAATGACTATGGGGGTCAGTGCTATTCAAATGAAGAACATTTCCCATTTCTCCTTTTAATCTGCAACCAAATGTTGTAACAAGTATTTCTTCGTAATTTGATACTTTTTTCTAAATTTTTCTAAAATCACCATCTATTCATTAATTTCATTGTTTAGTGTACATTCTGTTTGTTGAATGATGTTTATATGCCTTATTTTGTTCTTTTTAAGTACAACATACAAATAATATTTGTTTTACACAACCATTAGTGATGGAACTTTACATTTCGTAAGCTTAAGGTGAACACGAGGTTTTGTTATGTTTTCAAATGCATATGAATTCGAATATGTTGCAAAGTGTGGAAAACTTCAATGTTCAATCAAACATTCTAGGAAACTATGTGAGAGATGTAGACATTTGTACACAAGTATATAATTCCTTCATCTAAACCATTTGAAATTTTGAAGACAAGTCTAGGTACCCAAATTATGTTGGCATGTCAACTGTAGATTTTTTAGAGCATACTAGATGTTAGTAGAATTATTACATCATTAACATGGGATGTAATAACGGATTCTAAGAATCTTGGGCACACAAGTGTGACTGTTGATATTTTATTCAAATACTAAATGTCCAAATACGAATTGTTCGTATTTTTATGATTTTTTAGGTGTTGTTTGATGGGCTCTAATAAATCAGGGAAGCAAGTTTCATTGAAAAAAAATTATGACATGCCCACGCGTCAGCGTCAGCAGCCAATATAAAAAAGATAACCGCTGACCCTACTCCCAACAAAGGAGATCCTCTTTCACTAACCATCGTCGCCCATGACACTTACCCACTCGTCAGCGTTAGCAGACGAACCGTACGTGGGCTGCTCAAAATTCCAATTGTTGCATAGAGCCGTTAAGGGCATGCCAGTAGTTTCATTAAACACAGTTACACGCGCCGTTCATATTCGGCTCCTCGCAAGACAGATTCACAATGCCCGCATTCTCCCCACCGCTACCGCCAGTCGCCCCGCTCGCCTTCGCCGCTATCTCCCCGCTGCAGCCCTACTCTTCTACAGCCCCACCGCTCCCCGCGTGACGACGGTGACGAGGACGCGGTTACTGGCGTGCGGATGTACGTTCGGCCAACCTAAAGATGGTTGACGCGGATCCGTCGACGTCGTCCCCGGCCACAACGACGAGCCGGTCGGCCACCTCAGGCCACGAGCTGCCGTGGATCCGGCCCCTCTGACCATCACGAGAACAACTACTTCATTCGCGACAGAGGTTAGTCCTGCTTGAACCCCCAATGCCCTCTCTCTCATCGGCCACCAAAATCTATCTGCTATATATTCATGTCAATGTGGATTAATTAGGGAGACATGCCTAAATAGTTCATCTTTAATTTATTTACTGTGGTTTTGATTGATGGATTTTGTTGCCCCAAGTCTGTGTGAATAAATTGTTGCTAACAGATGTAGTTATATGAACTGTTGAAATTCATTTTCATGTTCCTGGTGCTACAATTTTTGCACTGTAAATTCATGAAAAGCATCGAGGATGTTAGCATACTTTAATTCTGCTATGCTTTGAATGTACCAGATCGACAGTTATGCTTTGGACCTGTTAGCATACTTTAATTCTGATGGCCACAAAATGTCATTGGGAATTGCATCGCAGTGGTTTATAATGTAGTCCACCCAATCTGCTATATAATCATGTCAAGGTGGATTAGGGAGACATGCCTTAATGGTTCATCTTCAATTGATTGACTGTGGATTTGATGGATGGATTTTGTTGCTCCAAGTCTATTTTAAATAAATTGTTGCTAACAAATGAAATTATATGAAATGTTGAAATTCATTTTCATGTCTTTGCTTCTATAATTTTTGCACAGTAAATTCATGAAAAGCATAAAGGATGCTAGCATACTTTAATTCTGTTATGCTTTCAATGTAGTGATAACTAGACTGTCTTATGCTTTGTTGTGAGTGTTAATTGTTTCACTACTGTCATATATATTGTTATTGTTGGTGTCATTATGTGTTGTGAGTGTTGTTTCAGTACTATCATATATAATGTCATGACCATTGCTTTATCCTCCTGTTGCATGTACATATGGAACACACAATCTATGGTTAGTCAAGTTGGACAAGGAACCAGTTGAAGGAATTTATTCTCTGCTTTGATATATAAGCATATTGTTGTGTCCTTGTCAAAATGGTTAGCATCTATCCCTGTATGCTAATTAAGTAAAATATGAACTTTGTATGTCTATGCTGATTTTATTTATGACTGTATCAGCTATTTTGCCTGTCAGAGAAAACGAATTATCTAATAAGAATTAAGTTTAGATTTTCAGTCTTGCTTATGTTGCTCTACTGACAAACCTGACATATCACCTATGCAGTCTCCCACAACAACAAACTCCTCTACCTCCAGTGCATTATCACAGCCCATCGTCGGTGAACCTTCTTCACAGGGTCACTTAGCACAGACTTCTGCGAGTAGTACTCGATCCCGCGGGTCAAGGAAACAAACCAAATGGCCAGAAGACAAGTTGACTGCAACTGGACTTCATGCCAATTTTTGGCCTACCCCAAATGCTGTGAGGGAAGATTTGTATTGGTCTATCGTCTCATTGCTCGGGAGAGGGTGTCAATCAACAAGGCGGTTGATGATCTCTCATCAATTGAAAAGGACCAACTGTTTACAGTTTTAGAGGAAAATCTAGATTACCCAGCCAATCTGGAAGAATCTGTTCGCAAGAAGGCAGTTAAGGAAGCTATATCACAGATTGGAACCTTGCAACAGCGGTTCAAGGCCCATTTAAGAAAAAAATGTGAGTGAAGAGGAGACTCCCTTTGTGAAGCATGCCTTTTTGCAGCAACAAGACTGAGACATGTTTGTACAAGAAACCATTTCTCCTTCATTTCAGCAATTGAGCCAGGAGATGAAACAAAAGAGAGCATTGCATAATAAGCCACACAAGACGGGCGGAAAAGGTTATCGTGGTAAAAGGAAAGAGTGGGAGGAGGAGGATGGAAAGCTCGCTGCCGAAGGAAAACGGAACACTTGAGACCAATTTCCTAGACGTTCGAGACCTTATCTGCGGGCAAGGGTTGGGAAGAAGAAGAAGAAAAGTAGTGAAGGAAGTGGGGGCATAACATTCAGTAACCTTGCGGTGGTGGGGGTAGCAGAAAGGGTGAAAACACTTGCAGCTCAGGGTAGCGATGGTTCTTTCTCTGGGGTTACAGAGGATGATATCCTCACCGCAGCACTTGAGACTCCAAAGCACCGAGGTCGGGTCTGAGGTGTGTCTAGTTCACTTGTCTAGGGTAAAGGGTTTGGTGAAGAGTTCGCTGGAATGTACAGGAAGAAGTGGAACAACAGGTCCGATGCTCATGTTGTGATGGCGGACAAAACATTTAAATCAATTGTCCATGCTCTAAGACTATCATGAATCAACATACCCAAAAATGCACTTCTTCCTTCCGAATTACCAGCACTTGTCAATAACAGCGAGGAAGAAGATATGGATGTCATTGAGGAAGAAGATGGGAATGACAACGAGGAAGAAGATGGGCATGACAGCGAGGAAGTTCATTATGATGTCAGGGAGGAAGATGGGAGAGAGCAAGATCATTGGAATGCCAACGGTGACAAAGCGAAGGAAGTGTATAGTGATAGTCGATCACCTATGCAGGACACAATAGATCAGCTGACAGAGCCAATTGTGTGAAGCCTTTTGGATGGCACCGTGGAGCTCGCACTAGCGAAAGTTTTTCCATCTCAAAAGGCTTGCCATTCAGTACCGGTGCAGGATGGGTATGTTGTGGTGCAACCTACCTATTTGTGGGCCAATACGAGTCAATACCCTCTGCCTGTACCAATTGATTGGGGTGACGTAGCAACCCTAGCTGTGACTCTCGTTCAAAGGATCCAATGGCCAAAGGATAGGATCATTATACCACCCATGACGAGACATTCCAACCTTGAAGCGGCAACAGGTAAAAGGGGTACAACATCAAATGGAGGTGCCACAGCTCAGTGTCAGCAAGAGAAGGCTCAACAGCAGCAGCAGCAGCAACAGATCAGCAAAACTACGCAGTAGGAGCGTCGACAACAATCGGAGGAGGAGCCCAGGCAAACTCCGCCTAAGCAGCAGCTGCAACTTGAGAATAATCAATAGACGAAACAGCAGCCTCTGCAGCAGCATGAGCGTCGACAACAGCAGGAGGATCCCAGGCAAACTACGCCTAAGCAGCAGCTGCAACATGATGATAAGCAACAGACGAAACAATAGCCTCTCCAGCAGGAGGAGGAGCGCAGGCAATCTCCCCCTAAGCAGCAGATGCAAGAAGTACAGCATCCTCTGCAACAGGAGAAGCCCAGGCAATCTCCACTGTTGAAGGGGAACTAGGCCAGGAAACCTCTGTCTAAAGATGAGATTCTTAACTGTGTTAATGGGATAGAACAGGACCGACCACAATACAACCTTGGTGCACCTATGTTGTCAGAAGCAAATGTAAAGGCTGCTGGACCAAATTCTGCCAAGTTGCATGCTTATGTCATGGAACACATTAAGGATAAACTTGCTTTTCCAGCAAAGGTGGATCAAGACTACTTTAAAGGTGGTTGTGGTGCTTTAATGTTAAACATTGCATTCAGTAGCGTGTTTAACCTTATAACCCTGGCTTCTCTGGATGTTACCTTCATGAGGTTGTGGACATTGTAAGTCCTTTAAAACCTAAAAAGATATTTCTTTAATTTTGACCGCAAAGTTCATGCATGCTAACAATTTGATTTTTTGTAGGGAAATGATGGACAAGGCAGCGGAGAAGAAGATCAGTGTTGGGTTTTTAGATCCAGATTTGTTTACTTCAACAAATATTTCTCAGCGTTCTCAGCAAGTTGGCAAAGCAATCTCAAATGCAATGATGAACAACTACTACATGGTGGGTGCCTACTGCACTAGCCACTAGGTAACAGTGATCATCTGTATGATGTTCAAAGAGGTTTGGTATCTAGATTCTACTAAACAACATCCCCCGCTAAAGTTCCCAGACCTCCAAAATCTTTTGAACTGGTCAGTTCCTTGTAGGTTTTGTTCACAAAAATTCAATCTCTTAGTGTTTCTAATTGGTATTGCTGACCATGTAGGGCCTTTGGTACAGTATTTTTTGTTCACAAAAAAATCAATCTCTTAGTGTTTCTAATTGGTATTGCTGATCATGTAGGGCCTTTGGTGATGCACAGGACAGAGTGACAAAAGGAAAGAAAAAAAAGCCAAAAGCCACACTCAATCACAAAACAAATCTCGCTGTAAGACTAAGGTTTTTTTATGGTCCCTTCTTACCTATTTGGTATTGCATTAACTTGTCATTTTGTTACCTTGATGCAGTGTGCTCAGCAGCCACGGGGGTCCTCTTTGTGTGGATTTCATGTGACATTCCATATGTTAAGACTACTCGATGACATACCTGACATCAAGAAGGCTGTTGTAAGTAGATAATAATGCTCAACCTTGTCACTCCTCATATTATCCATCTAATTTTAGAAAATGGTTTCTACTTGTATTCTCATAAATGATTGTATTTTGCAGGATTTCAAACCTTTTGTAGATGTTTCCACAGAAGATGTAAAACGTGTCCGGGAGATGCTGTGCTAGTACATTCTTAAGGAGACCATCGACCGAAAGGGCAAGTTCTACAGTGGTGCACCGTGAGTTTATTGTGACCAGAAACTTGAAGCTCATTTAGTCTTCTTTAGTTAGGTGTTGTTGCCTCAGAAACCTGCTTGGCTTGCTTGGTTGGGGTCAGATACTGCCTGGTTCAGTCTGTTTTCTCATGACTCCATCCAAACAAGCCCTGATGAGAGTAACTTGAAACTTGATGTGATCCTAGCTCGCTTCTCTACAAATGTGATCTTGCTTTGCCGATATCTGTGATGTGAGAATGTGTTTGTGATGTTTACTTGTTGTGGTGGCTGCCATATCCTGGCTGGTTCCAGGATGCAGCCCCTGGTGGCTTCCAAATCCTGGCTGGTTCCAGGATGCCACCGGCAATCGGGCAGGTTACTGTAGGGATGGCCGTCGTATCTGTAACGGGTGTTAATTAAAGCTCTTACAAACACTGATCAGTAAGTAACGGGCTTCATTCGGAAAGCCCGTTACAAAAATGCCCACAATGTAACGGGCAGTATAAAAGCCCATTACCAGTCCTGACTGGTGGGCCCTAGGACCTAGCCGTTCATCGAGATATAGGAGACGCAGGTTGAAAGCAAGCGTCTCCTTCAATAGAGAGAAAGCAGACGCACATAGAAACAGATGCGTCTCATTTCATCGAGACACTAGAGACGCCGGTTCATAGAATGCGTCTCTGATGTTAATTTAACAGTAACGGGTTTTGTTTCATGCCCGTTACCAAAGTTCCATGTGGACCCAGAGAAACAACCATTTCACGTGACCGGTGACTAGTTGTGGTAACAGACGTTGTTTGATGCCCGTTACGAATACTAGTTGTGCTGAGACGCGCGTGAAATAGACGCATCTCATTTCGTCAAGATAGTGGAGACACAGGTGCACATCAGGCGTCTCTAATATTGAGCTTATGTAACGGGCTTTGCTTTGGTGCCCATTACGAAAGTTCCCCGTGGGCCCAGAAAAACAGCCATTTCACATGACTGGTGGCTAGTTTTGGTAACGGTCGTTGTTTAATGCTCGTTACGAATAAGTCTTATCAGTAACAGGCATCTGTCTGTTACCTTTCTTGGGTTATTTGTAACACTTGGTCGGTAACGGGCGCATTGCCCATTACCAAAGGCAATCTACGCCCGTTACCAAAGCTAGTTTTTCACGTAGTGATAACGCGCCAAACCTAAGAAACTGCGGATTTGGCGTACGGACTTGGGTGGTTTCCAATCCATCACCTATTGCACTTTGCTAGGATCTACGGAGATACCATCTTTAGAAATAGTGTGCCCCAAAAATTTCACACTATCCAACCAGAATTTGCATTTGGAGAACTTAGCATAGAGCTTATGATCTCGTAAACGCTCCTGGACAATTCGAAGATGTTTGGCATGCTCCTTCTCATTTTTGGAATAGATGAGGATATCATCGATAAAGACCACTACGAATTTGTCTAGCTCCGTCATAAACAAGGAGTTCATGAGGTACATGAAGTAGGCTGGGGCATTTGTGAGACCAAAGGACATCACCAAGAACTCGTAAAGACCATAACGAGTGGAGAAAGTAGTTTTAGGAATGTCACAGGGTCGAATTTTGATTTGGTGGTAACCAGAACGAATGTCGATTTTGGAGAAAACTTTGGCTCCAGCCAATTGATCAAAAATAACATCGATTCGGGGAAGAGGATATTTGTTCTTGATGGTCACTGCATTGAGCGGTCTGTAGTCAACACACAGCCTCAGACTACCATCTTTCTTTTTGACAAAGAGCATGGGACAACCCCAAGGAGAAGAGCTCGGGCGAATATAACCATTATCTAACAGCTCCTGGAGTTGGTTTTTCAACTCGGCTAGTTCTTTGGGAGGCATACGATAAGGTCGTTTAGAGATGGGTGCGGTACCCGATTGGAGTTCAATTACAAACTCGACATCTCGGTCTGGTGGCATACCAGGCAATTCGTCACGAAAGACATCTGGATACTCACAAACTACTAGAATTTCATCAAGTTGAGAGATAATGGTCACATAGGCACAAGAGTTTGTACCGTCCTTGAAAGGCAAGTACAAGGTAGTGTGCCCGACCATAGGCGAATTGATCGCTACAACTCTATCTGATATATCTAGAACCACCTTATGCTGGGTCATCCAGTCCATACCCAAGATAACATCCATGCCCTCCAAACTTATAGCTATAAGATTGGATTGAATAGTCTTACTTCCCAATTTCAAAGGAACTCCAAAAGCTACTATGTGAGAAGAGATGTTTCCACATGGCGTGATAATTTTATAAGCTGATTTGTTATGAGATCCCATTAAACCCAATTTGCCTAATAGGTTTTCACTTATGAAACTGTGAGTAGCGCCAGAATCAAACAAAAATCTTAACAAGGGTGTCATTGATAGAGAATGTACCCGTGAGCACTGAAGATCCTTCTAGAATGTCACTCATGGTGGTGAAGTTTAGCTTGCCTTGGCGGACTTGCACCATTGGCTTTTTAGCCGGAGTGACAGGTTTGTTTTCTACACCTTGATTCTACGGATTGGTCTTATTCTGCTTCGGCTTGGGGCAATCACTTATGTAACGCCCTGGCTGACCACAATTGAAACATCGGCGATCACCGATGTTACATGGGGGTGCATTAGGCTTTGGATCTTATTGCTGAGCGTTGCGGAACTGGAAATTCCTTGAAGTTTTGCCCTAGGATGGCTTCATCGTCCAGCGTCTAGTTGAAGATTGCTGGGATGGGTTAGAAACACTCTTTTTCACAAAGCGAAACTTCTTGTTCGTTCCGCTACCCGAAGAAAAACAGAAGGCCTCTTCTCGTCCCTATGGGCCTTTTTCATAGCATCCTCTTGGGATATAGCCTTGTTCACGAGCTCATGGAAATTCTCTGGCTCGAGCAAGTTCAGTCGTTCATACAACTTGCCATCTAGACCATCACAGAACCTTTCTATCTTCTTTGCATCAGTATCCACGTGATGTCCAATGTATTGGCAAAGGCTATTGAACTTCTGGGCATAATAGTACACTGTGTCAGAACCCTGCCTGAGGGCCAATAACTCCCTCATCTTCCTATCCATTAATCCTTTAGGGATGTGATGGCTCTTGAAACCTTGCTTGAATTCATCCCTAGTGACAGCACGCCCTTGCTGCATAGTCTTGAAATGATCCCACCACATTAAGGTCTCTCCTCGCAGTTACAGAGCGGCGAAGTTGGGTTTGTTCTCCTCAGAGCAAGGCATCACAAAGGCAGAGAACTTGGCTTCGATTGCCTTGATCCAAGCCTCAGCTTCCAGTGGGTCTTCCACCTTGGAAAAGGTCGGTGGCTTCATCCCAATGAAATGAGCATACGTGGTGACCTGATTAGGCCCCTCGTGATTGGCCCCATGTGGCGGCCCTCGGTTCATCTGCTGGGCTATCTGTTGCTGCGTCTGTAAGATCTGGCGCAGCACCTCGGTTTGAGTGGCCATAAAAGCTTCCAACGATGTCATGGGCAGCGGTGGAGGCAGGTCGCTGCTACCGGTCGCTCCAAACCCGTTAGGAGAGCTGCGCGTGCGTCCCAACATCTGAATTGCGAGCCTTAATTAGACACATAGCCATAATCTTACTTAGAAATTGATGACAAGTGTAAACATGCATGACAATAGCTCATTTGTGCATTCACATGATAATGGCAACAATAGTCGCAAGATATCTCGCAACCAATATTAGATTCATAGAATCATTCTTCAACACTTAGTAGATACCATAACTCATTCCTTAAGGTTGGCTTTCACCTCGTGGCAAATTTTCATTTCGCACGCCCGAAGATGGCAATTTGCGGGAAGTTACCTAGCTGTTTTGGCAGCCACCCGTCACTCACCGAAAACTCTATAGTTCTCTCATTTCTTCTGCAAAAATGCTGAATTTTGGCGAGCGCGGTTATAGTAACATTCCGCACAACTTTCGTATTCAACGCGTGACAAGGTTTCAACTTTTAAGTGCTCAAAAGTCTCCATTACTCAGTTTCGCTTTGCTGTTTGGACAATAGCTACGATTGCGTTAAAGATTGCATAACTCATTAGGAAAAGGTGCACAATTGTTGAATTTGTTAGCACGCGAGCGTCACCGGACTCCAAACAAGTTGGTTAACACATCGAACTCATTTCGGATCACAACGTGCTTAAGCATTCTTTATTACAACACGACTGATTAAGGGTCCAAGACACAACAAGACTCGAAGTCTGAGAACACCACAGTATAACAGGGTTACATTGCAGTCACACTGCACAAAGGCATACTCCTATGCTACCTACAACAAACCTGAAGGTTACACTTAGGAGCACATTTCTTCTTATTGCATTACCCCGGCAACCTAGTTGCCAACTGAAGCACCACTACCAGTAGGTGAAGCTGGTGGGGTCGGTAACGGCGGTCCAGCCTGACTCGTCTGGTCCAAACCAGATTGTCCCTGCTACTCCTCTAGAGGTGCTTGCACTGGAGGTAGCGGCTGTAAAGCCACTATGGCCTGCAAGATTGCAACCTGCACCTCGGCCTCCTCAGCCTGCTGCTGCATCTCGACAATGCTCTGTAACAGTGCCAACCTCTCGATCATGTGAGCATCAGCGGCCTCCTCGAGGTTGTGAACCTCCGCCTCAAGGTCCACGATCCTCTAAAGACGGTCACCTCTCTCTAACTCTAACTAGAACCTCTTGGCATGTAGCCGGTCATTCTCCTGCTGCATCTGGGTAAGTCTAAAGTTCAGCTGCTGGTGAGCTGTTGAAAGTCACTGCCAGTCCAGCCTAGCTGCCTCCAAACGCTGACCGATCACTGCTGCGGTGTTGTAACGCAGCCCCTGAAGTGTGAACACGATGTTGAGGCAACGCGCCAGCGTCTGAGTGACGTCTAGTGGCTTGTCTAGCAAAAGCAACACTCGAAACGCCGGGTCGTGAGGACTCACAACTGAAAACAACCCGAACGGAGAGAGAGCCATCACTGTAGGGTTGTGGTCGCAAAAGTCCGTCAAAACCCGAAGAGCGGCTGACTCGACAGTCTTGTGGCTACAAAAACCCCAGTAGACAAAGATCAAGTCAAACCAGTCGGCGTGGTCTGGGTGTGGTAGCACAGTGACGATCACCGTGCAACGGGGAATGCCTAAGCGCTCAAACTCGGACACCTTTTAAGTCGGCGGAGTGGTGTAGCCAGCGACGTTGAGTGCTTCCCACACAAGGCATGGAAAACCCTCCCAGTGCAACCCATTGGCACTGATCATACCGTTAGCATCGTACTCGTGAAACACGGGAAAAGCCATCTGTACAAAAGATGTAAAAAATGTCAGGTCTCAAAAGAGAACAACATGTCGAATGGTGAAATTCTGGCAGTTGTGAATAAAATTCATAACTAACAATCCAGAACCCTATAAATTCCCAAATTTTACAGGCTACTCCACATGATGCTTATTCACACTTTTGGTATGCAAAGTTTGATCTAGATCATAAAGGAACAAGGTGAAAAGATGCATGTTCTAGGGTGCTGATGCTGAAAAACAGCAAGACCTAGGTTTGCCTAGAAAGGTGCAACTCAAGATTGAAAAAAGCTAGGATGAAGAATTTTTCCGAGCAAAAACTGGATTAGACAAGGAGCAACTTTGGTTTAGAACACCTATTTTAATTACTCCTAGAACATGGTGCAAAAGCAAGAGGAAAAACCTTTTACAAAATTGGGCAGCACAACTCCTATACATGAGAGGTATTTTAGTTTATAGAAAGCACAAACTAGCAAATCTTCCTTAGAAAACATACAAGGTTCTGTTTTTGGGTCCATTTTAGTTTGTTTTGATTTTTTATTATGCATGCAGAACGTCCTATTCGACCTCATATGGCAATCAAGCCAAAAATCGAAGTTAGTGCAGGTGGCAAGGCTTTTGTTCGTCTATCCCTATAATATCTAGTCGAGAGCTACTCGGTACTCACTTAGCGACTAACGAAGTGCTGTTATGTACCTGCAGAAAAAGAATCTTCTGTGCTAGCATGTCACAGAAGCGTCCACATACATTACCGTTCACTATAAAAACAACATGCATGCGTTAAGCCGCTGCATGGACAGCGTCCAACCTCGGACACCCTTCGTTTGAATGGAGTGTATCCTTGCCTCGCATATTCGACATGCGGAATGCACACGTATAAAACACGTGGCATCATCACAACTGATGACCAGACGCAAAGATGGGATCCATGGAATGGATCACTCCATCAACCCTTGCAATTCCCGTGACGCGGCACAACACACCTATAAAACGCGTGGCTCATCTAGTTTGGTTGTACATGAAGTAAGTCTGGCATAAAGTAACTGTGCTGGAAGTTAGCAAAATAAACCATAGGTTAATAAGCCACCTGAAAGAACCAAAAAATTCCATCTAGGGCCTCTCAGTCTAGTTTATCCTTCACGGACCAACGTGTTTTGGAAATCCAAACAATCTTGGCAAATTTTATTCAAAAACCAGTGATTAAGGTTATTAATTGATCTCTGGTGCATATACTCCGATGCCAACTATGACAGCCCGCCTAGGAAAATATCGTACTATCGCCTAAATCAATCCACTTTGGTTATTAAGCAATAATAAAGTATCATCTTGTCATTAGTCGCCGGGTTAACGCCCGGTAAATCACTTACATAGCAACAAGGATCGTCATATATGCATTAAAACTCACGCGAAGGCGAGTCCAGAGATAAAACATAATTAACATCTAAAATTTACCCTGAAGGGTATAATTATTACAAACCGAAGTTTTTGACATGACAATGTAGTTAAGAGTTTTTAAAACATCGTAATTAAACTAAGCGGAAAGGGAAAACACCATGGGAGGCCAGCCATGATGCCTTCATTCATCGTCCTCCACCCACTCCAGCTCCCAGTCGGGCGGGATCTCTCCGGGCCACACATCACCAAAGGCATTACCTGGAACAACAGATTACAGCAAAACTGAGTATACTAATACCCAGCAAGACTTACCCGTCGGTGATAACAACATCACCAACTCTAGACATGAGAGGCTTTTTGGCCACTAGGTTTCTTTTGCTGAAAAGTAACAAAGAGTATGCCCTTACTTTCAAGATTTTAGCACAAGTTCTAGTTGATTTATTCGTTTCTAAATTAGGCATCTATTGCAACCAAAGTTGTACAATACAATTAATCAAGCACAATATTCATCAACTTCCATCATTAGGGATCTCATGGCCAGTGGAGTAAGTAGTCTCAGATGACGGTGAGAGGACAACAATCGATTGGTTTATAACCTTGCAAGGTAGACCTAAACACACGGTGGGATGCCCCCGCGAGGACAACCACCAAGCGGTTCCCAAAACTCTTCGGATCAGGATCAAATCTTACAGTCTTTGGTACAGGCTATCCGGTATACCCCGCGAGGCACCCGGACTCACCATGCACCACTGGTAGCTAGCCGTGAGTCGCATCCCAAGATGAGTAATAGTAAGATCCCTCACCGCGTCATTAAGGTACTAGGCTTACCGGTCCCATTCCCGACAAGTGCTTAGTACGTTCAAACACTTAACCCACGAAAGCCATTGGACCGGAGCCCACATCCCATGCTCTTACCACATGAGCAATCCATTTAAGGAGATCTTATGATTCCAACATAGGAACCTATTCTCGCGAGTGACATCATCACCCGACTTGAAACGGTCCTATAGCGTAGGACCTATCGACCTATCATACTAGTAAAGGACACAGGTACCTAGGGATCATGCATCTAAGGTTCCATATTAACTCTTGAACTTAAGTGCACAATCATCCATAGATAGTTGCATAAAAAATTTGAAACACTGGGTTTATTGCATTGGGGCTTGCCTTCGTCAGCAGCGTTAGCCTGAGTACCCTCGGTGTCCTGGATCACTTCCACGTACTGCAGGTCAGCATCAGCTCCTCCTTCCTCGGCTTCCGGCACGAGCGAATAGTCACCGTCAGGAAGGTCTACACGGAATGCAATGCAGGGTTCAGGTGATGTGATAGATTAATTATTTTACCCAACTCTTGTTGGCCACATTCACCTTAACAAATAATTAATTATTAATTCTTTTTCTTAAGTTATTATAAGCATGGATGTATGCTTTTAATAAACACTTATTCAATGTTTTCTTTTATAAATGTTATTTCATGTGCGGATTTATTACTCCACCTTTCAACAACAAAGGTGTGCACAAAAATGTAATTAATTACATTTAAAGCAAGAGGGTGTACTTATATCTCCTAAATAAGCTATGCAACAAATTTAAAAGGGTTACAAGGAAAAGAAGGACATTTTCTGATTCATCAAAACATTAAGCCAATACTTGCCTCCAAAGCTATTATTCAAACAATAAATCATTAAAATTCACTGGAGGGTTTCTTAAGAACCAACTTACCCATACTAAGCAACTGAACACACATGCATGCTTGGAAAAGCTAGAAAATTAATTATACCGAAAATAACAAAAGCTAGCTACTAAAGCAAGATAAATGCATACAAAAATAAATAAGCATCCAAGGCTCCAAACTTTCTCACACATGCTCTCTGGTCGGAAACCATCCTAGGAATGCAGCAAGCACACCTAGGACTACCACTGATCTTGCATTATTAATTTACAAAGGAAAACAAGCATATATCAAGATCAAATACTTCTGGTAATTATAAAATTGTGATTGATTCACCAGGGATGTATCTTGGCATAAAGAGACCACATGCAGAAGTTGGGCACAAAAACATAATTATTTTTGGCTACAAAAATCATATAGGCAGATTCTACAAAAACGGAAAACAATTCATACAAAAAGATTTACATCACAACTTTGTGCAATTTTTGGTATAGGAGCTAGCATAACATAATATACAACATATCCAAAAATTAGCTACAAAGGACTTATGGATTTGGAGATATGACGGATCTAGGTTTTTCATGCCACAATTATAAGGAAACAGCCTAGACAAGTTTCAAAAAAGTTGTAGTACTCTTCGCCAGGAGTCTAGCAAAATTGGGTTTGCATTTTTCCAATTTATCTACAATTTTCTAGAGATTTTACAAGAATCAGCAAAGTGACTATACTATTGAAGTTCCTATTTTTCACCGAGACCCCTGGATGTTTTCCAGGACTCACACATATGCTCCTAGATTGCACAAAACTCCCTAGAAAGACTTAGAGCCGTGCAATGCGGCCCTTGGGCATGGGGGCGGTGCGGCTCGGGCCAATCCTGGCGAACCGGCGGCGCTCCCGACCAGGGAAGTGGTCGGGCTAGGACCTAGGGGTGGCCGAAGTTGGGGCGGGGAAAATGCCGGCGTGGGCGCACGGCGAGAACCGGCGGTGGCGGCCGTGGCGGGCGTGGCGACTCGGCTCCGGCGACGTCAAGGTACTATGGGGTCTTGGGAAGTTTCATGTGCGGTTGCTCGGCCGTGGGAAGCAGAGGGGGCGCTGCTCGACGGTGGTGGCGCGGATGGCATGGTGGGGCGGCGGTGTCGGTGCGAGGAGGGAAAAACACGCGACATTTATAGAGTTCATAAGATGTATTTCTCAACAGTTTTGGCATAAAATGTACCCAAATTTGAATGCCATTCATTGTCAATGAACAGGGTGTGCTGGCAGTTCACCAAGATTTCCACCCTTTTCCACTCAAAATTGAAAATGCCATCCTACATGAAAGTTGTGTCCCTCGACAAACTAGACAACATTCATATTGGTGGATTTTGAAGTGTTTAGGTGAAATTTGGAGAACGCGACAAAAGTTCTGGCAGACATTCAAGGTCACTAGGGTTTAGGTAGGGTTTGATCGTGCATTTGACCATAATTTGATCACACATGTTGTTAACAC
Organism: Cenchrus americanus; assembly: GCA_947561735.1. Taxonomy (NCBI): domain Eukaryota; kingdom Viridiplantae; phylum Streptophyta; class Magnoliopsida; order Poales; family Poaceae; genus Cenchrus; species Cenchrus americanus. The sequence continues at coordinate 34,513,608 of OX387242.1, read as the reverse complement.
CAAAATTTGGTAAGCTAAGGAGTCTGACCTGTGGGTCCAACGCGGTGAGGAATCCGTCCGGCAGAAGGAAGGTTTCTTCAGAAGAATTCGGCAAAAGAGTCCGCGGTCGGCAATTCGCTTCTGTTCGGCAAGAAAACTATTGCGCTGATTTTGCGGGATTGCGTGGTGACGTGGCCCGAGCGGAAGGGACGAATGGATGGATAAGCGATCGCATTTAGAGATAAATTAGGTATCAAATCCATTCGAAGTCATGCTGTGACAGGGTATAAATATAGACCCTGAATGTATGTAATGGTATTCGAAACATTCTCAATACAACCCGGCTTTACGCCAAACCCTTGAGTCCTTTGTCGTGTCGCCGAGTTCTTCGATAGGGTTCATCGATCCGTCGACCTCCGTAAGTACCGGCAACCTTGTATCATATCTAGTATCATGCGGTGGATTTAGATCTGATGCAAGTAGTCTTGTTACCATGCTTAGTGTCATGCGGTAGATTCAAGCTTGGTTCAAGAGGGTTTCCTGTTAGATCATGAGCCACGCGGTAGGCTAAGATCTAACTTGAAGCTAGTTATCGGCTCTATTGAATTTTGGCAAGATTCAATAGATTCATTAAGTTACCCCGTGTTGTTTTGAGTTTTTTACTTTATGTTTAAATTCATGTAACACTTATTTGCCCAATCTAGAATGGTTTGAATCGGCTTTATCTCTTTTGATGATCCTTATGCGAATCGAGTTTGTATCTGTGGCTTAAATAGCACGTGGATCGCATGTTCCCTGATAGCCGAAACCAAATCGATCTAGGTTGTTACGTGTTGCGGGTTCTAGCTTGCCAAATCTTGTATACATCTTGAAAGAACTGGGTATCACGAGGTAGATGCAGGTTTTTGGGTTGTTTTGGAGCTAGTCATCCGGTGGATTAGATTTCGATTCAATCTGGTAGATTTATCTTATTTGGTAATGCTCGTTCCTTCTTCATGGACCCCGATTCGGCTGTTCAGCCGTATTCGGTTATACTTTCACGAGTGAAACGTGTTCACAAGTTATGCTTTAAATATTGTATGCTTCTAGCTTTCCATATTTAGATTGTATCATGCGGTGGATAGATCTATTTGTGGATGGTGGTGTGATTTCAGAAAAGTTGTATCATGCGGTGTATAGATTTGTTTGGTATTATGCTTGACCGGTTTTAAAGTATCTAGACATGCGGTAGACTAGTGCTTTTGACCTATGCATGCTTGTTTATTGCATATTTATGATCATGCTTTTACTTCATTTATTGTTTAATGTTATTTACCACGAGGATCGGTCATGGCTTTGCGCACGTGCATTTTTATCCAAATAAAGATCGATCTATCGTCAGGCTTACATCATCCATTCGGCTATGTTACCTTTTGCATTTTGAAGTTCCTGAATGATTTCTAGTTTGCTGACAGATAGCTCTCTATAGCTATATGTCATCTCACTTGGCTTTCTAGCCGTAAATATGGAATTGTCTGGTACCACCCGGCAAGTTCCAAGCTTTGGAATTTAACTACTTTGTCTTTTGTTAATTTTCAGGAAAAATTGGCTGGCGCGTCTTGGAATCTTTGCGCATGTGAAGCCAGCTTGTTCGGCTTGCTGTGTGCTTGGCGTAAGGTGCAGATTTTACGTCAACACACTTTTTGGCACGCCCTGTGGGACAAATAGCCGAAAATCAAGATGCCTGACATCAGTGACATTATGGACATCAACATCGAGGATCTCTCTCCGGAACAGTTGCAACAGCTGAAGGATGCTACGGATCAGTTCCAACGAAAATGCTTGCTGTCATTTAAAAAGAACAGGAGCGGCGTCCCATACCTTAAAAATGAGATGCCCAGGATTCTATTGCTAGGAGAGAGCGACGCTACAACTCTGCAAGAGAAGGAGGAATGCATGCAAGCATTTCGTGACGCCGCGGAAGACGTGCTAGGCAGGCATCATAGAGCTTTCCTAGGTGAGTTCAAGCAAATGATGGTGGCTGTCTTCGGCCCAGGCATGGAGCAAGTATTCAGTCGAGCACCCCTTCAGGGAGGCAGCGTGGATATTGGAGAGTCCAGTTCTCAGCCGCCATTGCGAAGCCAGCCAGTCTAACCTCCTCCGCAGAGCATTGGAAGCCAAGCCGTCCAGCCTCCTCCACAAGGCGCTGGAGGTCATCCGGTTCAGCCCCCTTTATAGGCCGCAGGGGGGCAGCCAGTCCAGCCACCTCCACAGGGCAGTACGGGTCAACGGATGCAACAGCCGAACCCATATCAGCCCACGTATGGGGAGTTGGCATTTGGCTCGTCTGGAGTTCCACTTACTTCCGCCTACAAGATTGCCCTAGCTAGCAACAGATTGCAGAAGAATTTGTACGGTGGAGGCTACCACGAAGTGATGAACTATGGTGCCATCGATGCTCTCCCAAATCCGGGCTACGGCCCAGCCACAGGCATACAGGAGGACGATATCCTGGTTCAGAAGATGGACGACATGATGCAGAATCAATTCGGCCTCAAACCTAAAATGCAGGGACCTACCTACACGCCTCCGTTCCCAGAGTGGTATTTCAAAGTGATCTTGCCGCCAAGGGTAAAACCTCCGACGGAATTTACAAAGTTTTCCGGGCAGGATGACACGAGCACGGTGGAGCACATTGCTCGCTATCTGATGCAGCTTGGAGAGGCCTCATCTGAAGAGGCATTCAGGGTCAGGTACTTCCCCATGTCACTGACGGGCCCAGCGTTCCAGTGGTTCTCATCTTTGCCTCCCCAATCAGTTAGCACATGGAGGGAGCTGGAGCGAAAATTCCACGCTCACTACTTCAGCGGTAGCACGGAGAAGAAGCTCATCGATCTCACCACTCTGAAGCAGAGACACAATGAGACGCCCTTGGAGTTCCTCAGGAGGTTTAGGGAAGTCAAAGGCATGTGTTTCTCGTTGAATCTGCCAGATGATCAGTTGGCCGACATGGCCGTTGCAGGGATGCTGCCGGCCGTACGGGAAAAGCTGTTTGGTATGGAGTTTGATAACCTGGGTCAGCTGTCCCAAAAGATTTCATTGATGAGCAACCAGGCCTACGGGTTTAAGAAAGACACCAGGTTCAGCAAGCAGCATGATATAGCTGATATCTACAATCAGTTCCTGGAGAAGGCCGATCAAATGGAAGGTTCTGACGATGATTAGGAAGTGGCCGCTGCTGAGATCATGTGGGGGAAGGAGCCGTTGACCATGAATCAGCGCTGGATCAAGCAGACCAAAGGCACATACGACTTTGACCTCACTAAAGCTGATAAGCTGTTTGAATTCCTAGTGAAGGAAGGCCGCATCAAATTGCCTAAGGGGCATTCCATGCTTTTGCTTGATGGAGTAAAAGATAAACGCAACTGCGGCTTCCATGACAGAAATTCTCACTCCATCAACGACTGCAGGGTCTTCAGGATGAGGATCCAGAAGGCTATCCAAGAGGGTCATCTCAAGTTTGACAACAAGATGAAACTGGACGGCCACCCTTTTCCCCAGAACATGATAAGCTTTTCTGTCAACATGGTGACTGCCGAGGAAAAGGGCAAAGTTAAGGTCTTGACTTCAGCCAGGGCAAGGAAAGACGGAGCAGTAGACCCAGAACGCCAAGTGACCTTGGAGCAGGTTCATGGAGAAGCCCCTCGTGTTCTCAAGAGCCATGTCGAGATCGGGGAGTCGTCTAGGGCCAAACCCAGGGTCACTACGCGCATCCTCCTCAACAAGTGGCAGCGCCAGCTAGAGAAAGAGCGCTACTAGAAACGAAAGCACGAGGAGGAGAGACGCAGGGCCGAAGAAGGAGCGCGTAGGAGAGATTTGGAGCAGTACACGCGCGAGCAGGAGCGCGCACATTGGAGTGCGCATTCTTCAGGCACTGCTGGAACGAAGGATTGAAGCTTCCTACACTGAGAAACTGCCCTGAGTGTAGCGACAGATACTTTGAGTATAGGCTGGAAACTGCCAATCGCCGATCCGTCCATGAAAAAATTGGAAGGATACATCCCAGTGAGGATCGGCGTCAAAAAATTGAAATCATTGATCACCCCAGGAAGAGGCAAGCTGATCTGAGATGGGCTGATCAGGAAGAAGACGAGGATGAGTACGTCTGGCAAAAGCGGCAGTGGTGCCCGCCTGGTTTGAGAAAGAGTCAAAAAAGGAGGGTTCAGCGCTTGAGGAACCGCGAATTGAGGCAGGCGGGGATCCAGAAGAGACAGGTGTGGCCTCCAAAGGACAAACCTGAAGGATCAAATCGTTCAGCTCCGGCATGTATGGTATATTTTTTGCCGAATGAGTTTATGGCTCCTGCTAATCAAGTTGTGCAGGAAGAAACATCCCTAGATGTCAATGACAACGAACAGCTTGGGGGGCTGATGGCGCAACTGGTGCAAGCCAAGCAAGCCACCTTCGACAAACCGGCCAAAAATCGACACATGAGGCCGCTGTACTTGAAAGGATACTTCAATGGCAAGCCATTGACCAAGATGTTTGTCGACGGTGGAGCAGCAGTCAACGTGATGCCATACACCACTTTCAGGAAACTTGGCATGGGCCCTGGCGACTTGACACCTACGAGCATAATTCTGAATGATTTCGCTGGGAATCCTTCAGATACCAAGGGGTGCGTCCACGTGGATCTGATGATTGGGTCCAAGACATTGCTCACAACCTTCTTTGTCATCGAGGGCAAAGGAGCCTACAGCCTACTGCTTGGGTGGGACTGGATTCACGCCAATTGTTGTATCCCATCCACCATGCATCAGCAGCTCATTCAATGGGTGGATGACGATATTGAGGTGGTCCAAGCAAAAGACTCAATGAGCGTCGCAAATGTGGGATCAGCTTTCTGGGAATATCAGGGTATTGATTGTTTCTCGGGAAAAGACTGGGGAGAAGGTCCTGTTGAGCCTGTCAGCAGCGATCAACAGCCGATTCAAGAAGTCGGCTCTTATAGCAATTTTTAATGGATAATCCCGTTGACGGAACTGATGGCAAGTTGGGGCGAGGATTCATGTCGGCCGACAAATTGGAGGAAGTTGACATTGGAAACGGTGACAAACCAAGGCCGACATTTATCAGCGCAAACTTGCATTCAGGCTTCAGGGAGGAATTGATCAAGTTGCTTAAGGAATATAAAGATTGCTTCGCTTGGGATTATTCGGAGATGCCTGGATTGGACCGTTCCATTGTTGAGCATCGGTTGCCAATCAAATCTGGTTTTAAACCATACAATCAACCTCCCCGGAAAATCTACAAAGATGAAGTATTGGCCGATGTGAAGAAAGAAGTTGAAAGATTACTTGATGCAAACTTCGTTCGGCCATGCAGATACGCGGAGTGGATCTCTAATATTGTCCCTGTCTACAAGAAGAATGGAAAGATGAGGGTCTGCATAGATTTCAGGGATCTGAACAGAGCCACTCCTATGGATGGTTACCCCATGCCTATTGCCGATTTGTTGGTTGATGCCACTGTCGGGCACAAGGTCATCAGTTTCATGGATGGTAATGCAGGATACAACCAGATTTTTATGGCAATAGAAGATATATCAAAGACAGCCTTCAGGTGTCCTGGTCACATAGGCCTGTTTGAATGGATAGTCATGACATTTGGATTGAAGAATGCCGGTGCAACTTATCAGCAAGCCATGAATTACATGTTTCACGAGTTGATCGGCAAAATTGTTGAGATTTACATTGATGATGTCGTGATCAAGTCTTTGAATCATGACACGCACTTGGAGGATGTGAAGAGAACCTTGGAATGCACCCGAAAGCATGGTTTGAAAATGAATCCAAACAAATGTGCTTTTGGGGTATTAGCTGGAGAATTCTTGGGATTCCTGGTACACGAAGGGGGGATTGAAGTTGGCAAGAAAAGCATGAAGGCTATTGATGAAGTTATCCCTCCAACCAATCTCAAAGAGTTGCAATCACTGCTCGGCAAGATCAATTTTGTAAGGAGATTCATCTCAAATCTGTCGCAAAAGGTTTTGCCATTTTCTCCATTGCTGAAGCTTAAGAAAGATCAGAAGTTCATGTGGGGCGACGAACAACAAAAGGCTTTTGATGAGATCAAGCAATATATGAAGGAACCACAAGTACTGGTCCCTCCGCAGCTGGATAAGCCTTTTAAGTTGTACGTGGCGGCCGATACCCAAACCATTGGATCGGCCCTTATTCAATACTTCGAAGGAAAGGAGCGGGTAGTGGCGTATCTTAGCCGAAAATTACTTGATCCTGAGACCAGGTATTCGGCTTCAGAGAAACTGTGCCTGTGCGTGTACTACTCGTGTACAAAATTTCGGCACTACTTGTTGAATGCCGAATGCATTGTCTACTCCAAATTTTATGTACTAAAACATATGTTATCTATGCCAATTTTGAATGGCAGGATTGGCAAGTTGATCTTGGCTTTATCGGAGTTTGAGTTAAAGTTCGAATCGGCAAAAGCTATAAAAGGTCAGATCATCGCCGATTTTATAACTGAACATCGTGATCCGTCGATTGATTTACTTGAGGTTACTCCCTGGGCTTTGTTTTTCGATGGGTCATCATGCGGTAAAGGTGGGGGAGTAGGGATTCTATTAATTTCACCCAGGGGTGAGATGTTTAAGTTTGCTATCCCTATCCAGCCCACTGTCACAAACAATCAGGCTGAGTACGAGGCATTGCTTCGGGGGCTTCAATATTTGAGAGAAGCCGGGGCTGTTTCAGTTGAGGTTTATGGAGATTCAGAGTTGGTTATAAAGCAATTGAACGGCCAATACGAATGTAAAAGTGATGCGCTGAGGAGTTACTACGAAGAATGCAGGGAAATCTTGAAGAGTTTTCCGTTGGTAATTCTACAGCATATTCCTAGAGAACACAATGAAGAAGAAACAGGTTGGCTCAAAGCGCTTCCGGTTATAAAGAAAATCAAGAAGCGTTTGCCACAGAGATGTGTGCGCTAGGAACGGATCTTGCGGAAGATGATTGGAGAAAAGAGATCGTTGACTATTTGAAGGATCCGTCCCGAAAAGTCTCTAGGAAGCTCAGGTACAAGGCCATAAAATTTGTTCTTCTGGATGATAGTTTGTTTTACAAATCATTAGATGGGGTGTTGCTACGATGCCTAGGTCCAGAAGAAGCTAAAAGGATGATGAGTGAAGTACATGATGGGATATGTGGAGCACACCAATCGACCTACCGTATGAAATGGGTTATGAGGCAAACTGGGTGCTTTTGGCCGACGATATTGGAGGACTACTTTGAGTATTACAACGGATGTCAAGATTGTCAGAGGTTTGGAAATATTCAGAGAGTTCCTGCATCAGCATTAAATCCCATTATCAAGCCATGGCCATTCAGGGGTTGGGGTATAGACCTGATTGGCCAGATTAATCCACCATCGAGCAAGGGGCATAAGTTTGTGCTTTTGGAAACAGACTACTTTACCAAATGGGTTGAGGCAATTCCACTGAAGAAGGTAACATCAGAAAACATGGTCGAGTTTGTTAAAGAACACATTATCTATCGATTTGAAATCCCTCAAACGGTCACGACTGATCAAGGAGCCCAGTTTGTGTCCTTGGAGTTCAGGGAGTTTGCCGAAAGCATGGGAATCAAATTGTTTAATTCTTCACCCTATTATGCCCAAGCTAATGGTCAGGCAGAGGCTTCTAATAAGATCATGATCAAGCTTATACAAAAGAAGATCGACCAGAAGCCAAGGAGGTGGCATTCGGTACTCAGTGAAGCTTTATGGGCTTACCGAATGGCCCCCCATGGAGCTACAAAAACATCTCCTTATGAATTGGTTTATGGACACCATGCGGTTTTACCTTGGGAAGTACAATCAAATTCTAGGAGAGTGGTTTTGCAAAAGGACTTAAGCTCCAAAGATTATAGTGGCTTAATGATGGACGAACTGGAAGACCTACACATGATCCGTCTTAGGGCCCTGGAAAACATCGAAAAGAACAAGCTGCGGGTTGCCAAATATTACAACAAGAAAGTAAAAGCCAAGCAATTTGCAGAAGGGGATTTGGTTTGGAAAGCTTTACTGCCGATTGGAACCAAATACAGTGAATTCGGCAAATGGTCTCCTAACTGGGAAGGACCCTTTTGGGTGGTCAGATGCGTGCCCGGTAATGCCTACTTGTTGAAAACTTTACTAGGAGAAGAATTTTCGGCCGCAATAAATGGAAGATATTTGAAGAAGTATTATCCTAGTATTGAAATCGATCGCTGACCACAAGCGTTGGGATTACATGCATCTGAATACAGAGATAGCCGGCGCTCAAGAATGAGGCCGCCTTCAGAACAAAAAATCCCCAAACAGAGGGAATGGCCAATACTTAGATGTATTGCCCTTAGCATAAAACTACATTACAAATGCTTCTTGCAGGTTTGCATCTAACAACCCTGGTGATCGGGACTACGAGGGGGTGGAAAGCAGAAGGCCTAGCGTAAGAAGCGAAAGTATGATTCAATCTTTTCTTTGCTTCTTCAGTTTCTCCCTCTTCAGTTGTTCCAGGACCACCGTGACGGCAACTTGGAAGCCGTGGGGATGACCATGGTTTGCTGCCTCCACCAAGCTATCCCAAGCCGCTTTCAGGTTATTGTACCTATCAGAGACATCTGGGACAGAGGAGTAGTCGTTAGGGGTAGATCCAGATGTGAGCACGAAGTCGAGAAGAGGTTGAAGATATTGACCTCCTACTAGTGCTTGCAAAGCCATGTGACGCTCGCGTTCGGCCTGGCAACAAGCGGTGATGTCCCGGAGGTCGTGCTCCAGGTGCCGAACGCGGCGGCGCAGCTGATGGCTGATTCTCTGCTCGGGCGTAGCATCCTCTGCTTCAAGAGAGAAATCAGAGGAGATGTACTCAGGCATGTCATCGGTCCCAATGATTTCCTCAGGAAGCAGATCAAGGCTAGAAGAGAAAAAACAGAGAGGAGGTAAAACACGAGATCACATGAGGAAACAAGAAGCAAGTCAAAGGAAAACACACTCTCGAATCGTGCGTTTCTTTGGGGCACTATCCTCCTTGGGCTGCTTGCCTTTGTCCATGGCTTTGGGTTTTCTTTTCTGGAGCATGGGAGAAGATCAGAAGTGATGGATGAGTGTGCGAGTGGATTTGCAGGGCATCTCGGCAGGCTATTTTATTGACTGAGTAAGTGCATTGGGAGTGATGACTAGCTGGCGTGCATTATTGGAATACCAAGCGGCAGGGTTTCCTCCCGAATGCGAAGGGTTTTCATTTGAACAGTGCTTATGGATTACCGAATCAAGGATTTTCTGCGGGTATTGCGCCAAGGGACATCTATTTTTGCGTGTTCGGCTCAAGCGAGTTCCCGAATACGTTTAAGGAGAAACAAGATTCACAGATGCAAACACAAAAGAATCATCGCAATACAAGCACGAGAATTAAAAGTTCTTTATTTATTGCCGATAATCAAACATCCCTAGTACAATCTAATCAAAGAGCCTGTTTAGCACAGACTGGGGATGAGTGAGTTCGGCAATGGCATCGCCGTGGCGGTCGAGGCGCTCCAAGATGACCTCGATCTCGTCGATGTCTTCTGGTGCGCCGCCCTGGAAGCCACGCGGCCTGGTAGAGTAGTCGACGCCGGTGTGCGTCGCCATGGCGGCCAGGCCCAAGGTGGTGCCCAGGCGGATGCCGTGAATGGCCACCTCGTCCACGCGGTTTTCCACCGCGGCGAGGCACTCCGCCGGCGTGTCTCCGCGGGCGTTCACCTTGTCAGCCAATGCTCCACCATCATTTTCAGCTGGTTGAGCTCAGCGTCGCGGGCTGCAAAGTACAAGATGATGGCAATTAATATCAGAAGCCAGATTGGATTCGGGAGTAGCTTCAAGGCCGTACCATCGATGGTCGCCAGCAGCTGCTTGCGCTGGTCCTCCCACTCTAGTTCGGCTATACCAGCCTTCTTGGAGACGTCTTCCAGCTCGCGCTGGGCCACCTCGAGTTCCGCCTTGAAGCGGAGAGCGTCAAGTTACCCGTAGGGCACGGGGGAGTAGCGGTTTGACTCCGACGAGTCGTCCGGCAGAGGTTGGTTGGCCGGCGCGGGAGACGGTGTCGGTGCGGAATATGGTCCCGACACTAACCAGTAGATAACGCCTAGGTCTATCCCTCAATGGTCGACGCCAAGCAACAAATGACACAAGGTTTTATCCTGGTTCCGGCCGAGGGGGCCGTACGTCCAGCAGTGGTGTGCTCGTGGCACTATATTGCTCGGCACCGGGGGTGCTTGTAGTGGGGCAAGTACAAGCAAGGTGGGAGAGGAAGCGTGGCTTCCAAGTCCCTGGTAAGTGGATGAAGAGGTCGTGGGAGAATAAGAGAGTGAGTGTACAGTGCGTTGTGTTCAACCGAACTTGTTCCTCTGAACCTCTCTCTCCCCCGCGGCTGGGGGCTCGCCTCCCCTTTTATAGGCCAAGGGGGTGGCGAGTTACATGCACGCCGCGCTACCTAGCTACGTGTGGGAGCACGTCGTGCTACGGTGTAGAGCGGGCGGCCGTCCGGACGATCTTCGCCGCGATCCGGCCATGATGGCCTACCTCGTACCCGAACAGTGGCGGTTCGAGGGTAGGAGGCGGCAGATGGCGATGGCGTTCCCTGATAGGCTTCGAGGGGAGGTGCGATGATGGCGGGGTATGGGGGTACGGGGACGGACGAACGGCGTTCCTTCCCAATGAGCTCGCGGTGGTGGAGTGGTTGCTGCCGGTGCCGGGCGTGCGCCTGCGCGGAGTCGGGCGTGCGCCCGCACGCGTGGGTACGGCGGCCGCGCCGTTACAGTGGCCGGGATGGCCACCCACTGGCCTAGCGCCCCTCACCTAACCTGCAGGGTCACGGGAAAGTGGTATCGAGGGTGCGCCCGGCCCCCTTTCGAGGGTCGGGCGCGTTAGCCATACAGTAGCGGGCGCACGGTGTCACGGGACTGACACCGGCCGTACCGCACAGTCCATCCCACAGTGGCGGGGATGGGCTCCTCCCTGGGGAGTTGGTGCGGCGGCACCGGGGCGTGAGCCCCGGGCGCATGATGGCGCCGCCCTGCGGCGTCGGGCGTTAAATGCCCAAGTACGGGGCCGGCGCACGCGCGCGGGGCGCCCGTGAGCGTGGCGGGCCCCGGCCCGAGGGCGGAGCGGACCCTCGAGCGAGGCGAGGCCCGCTCGAGGGGAAGCGAGCCCTCGAGCGGGGCGGGACCGCTCGAGGGAAGGGTCGCCCCTCGAACGGGGCGGAGTCCGTTCGAGGAGGGGGTTGCCCCTCGAACGGGGGCGGAGCCCGCTCGAGGAGCGTGCCCTCGGGCGGGCGGAGCCTTGCTCGAGGGGTCTTCCGGACGGGCCGTCTTGGTGGGCCTCCCGGAGTCTGCCGCATGGGCCATGTCCGCATGGTTAGTTTCTGCATGGTTAGGCTTAGCTTATTTCTATGCGGGGATTTAAGTGAGGGTTCCCCCATTGTTTAAGGGGACCCCTAGGGCGGTCCCCGACGGTAGCCCCCGAGCATGCGCGGGTTTGCCATTGAGGCTCCCGCGGATGCGGAACCTACCGATAGGACGTTCTTCCCTCCTTGTTTGCGAACGCTTTCCGTGGGGCCGCGTCGGCGGACCCGCGGGTCTAGCCCCGAAGCCCTGCGGGGAGTGTGAGCTCTCTCCGCGGGGGTTAACCGCGAGCAATTCGGTCGGAAAGGCGTGGCACATATGCCAACCGGCATCGGCGGTATTTCGGCCGGCATCGGGGGTGCACGCTCCCCTGTCCGCGTCTCCCGGCGGGTGCAATTTCAAGGAGGTGTAGCCGTGCGTCAAGCCCCCCGAGCCTTGGCTGTTCCGGGCGATCGGGTCGAGCCTCGACGACTTGTTTTTTAACGCGCCCTCGCCGTCCCTCCGCGGGACGGAGGGTGAGGTTTCCACGACTCCCATCGAGCGGGTCGCGAATCGCGGATTCCTCATCGAGCGCTAGCGGGTGGTTCAAGTGGACGTCCATGCCCCGTTCGATAAGGGTAGGCCGCGCGGTCCGGAGACACGTCCATGGAAGCGCTTGCGTGGGTTTGCTAGGTGGGGCTCGGTCCCGTTCGCTAGGGGACCGAGGGCGCGGAAGCTCTCCCTCGGTGGGATCCCCCGGCTAGCCGCCCTCGGCGGCTCTCGAACACGACATGTGGGGCACCCTCGAGCCGACGGGCTCGAGGAACGGCTCGAATGCGCGTGCCCTCGTCGTCCCTAACTGCGTGATGCGGGCGCGCTGTTCGAACCCGTCGAGGGTCAGGCTTCGAACCTCTGATCAGTAAGGCCGTGCGGGGCCGTGCCTTGGCCAGCCCCGTCTTTTCACGTTTGCGGCCGTCAAGGGGTCTGGGCGTGCCGACCCTCGAGGTGCTGGTTGGTGGCATGGCGCGGCATGAGTGCTTTCGGTGCCGCTCTATTTCAAGCGTGACCTGAGCGATCCTCTTACGCGCGTGCCTTCTTTTAGAGGGTTGACATCGTCTCGAGTTGGGGGTCATGCCGCTCGAGGGTCCTACGTGGCATGGGTGCCCGCAGTGGTCTGCTCTACGTCGAGCGAGGGTCCGGACGACCTTCTCACGGCGATATCCCATCGAGGGTCGCCTTGTTTCGAGTTGAGGGTCATGCCGCTCGAGGGTTCTACGTGGCATGGGTGCCCGCGGTGGTCTGCTCTACGTCGAGCAGGTCCCGGACGACCTTCTCACGCTGATATCCCATCGAGGGTCGCCTTGTTTCGAGTTGAGGGTCATGCCGCTCGAGGGTTCTACGTGGCATGGGTGCCCGCGGTGGTCTGCTCTATATCGAGCAGGTCCCGGGCGGCCTTCTCACGCTGATGCCCCATCGAGGGTCGCCTTTGTTTCGAGTCGAGGGTTCGCCTCGCTCGAGGGCTCTCCTTGCTTGGCAAGGGGCTCGGGCATTTAATTGCCTTGCGGTCGTGGCCGCGGTTTCGCAGCGCGGGCGCGCCTTTTTAGGCGTTGCGGCCGCGCGCGCGCGTAGTGGGCGGTGTGGCGGCGGACGTGACGGTTTTGCCTCGGTCGCCGCCGGTCTTGCCGTAATGATGACCCGCTGCGGTGTTAGAGCCGGCGCGGTCGTGGCGGGGCCCACCCGTCGACGCGATGGAAAGATTCCTGCAGTTAATGCTGGCGGGGCGTTCGCTCCGGAGAGCTCACCCGTCGCCTATAAAACTGCGAGGAGGTGTGGACGGCGGTTTTTTACCTTGGCACCTTACCACTTTCAGTCCTCCGTCCCTTCGCCTTCGCCTCGCTCTTGCCATCGCGCAGGCTCGCTGTTAGAGCTTTTTTCCTCCGCTCCTCGTTTTCCGGCTTCGCATTCCTTCGTCCCCCTCATGGCGCCTCCTCAACTTCCCATTAGGATCCTGGAGCCGTACGCCTGGGAGAAGTCGACGGTGACTCAGCTCGCGCTTGGCGGGCGGTCGCCGCCGGCCGGCCCGTCGGCCAACGAAGAAGGGCGCCGGCGGAGTGGATCGTGCCGCCGGCGACGCACCACGAGCCCAACCCGCCGGAGGGCTACGTGGTGAGCTTCCTCCGCTACCACGAGCGCGGCTTCAACGCGCCGGCGAGCACCTTCATGCGGGCGTTGTGCCACCACTACGGAGTGGAGCTGCACAATTTCGCCCCCAACGCGATCTCGCAGGCGGCCACATTCGTGGGCGTCTGCGAAGGGTACCTGGGGATCCCAGTCAATTGGGAACTCTGGGTACACCTCTTCGCGGGGAGCTCATCACGCAGCCCACGTCGGAGCCGGGGGACCCGCCGCGCGGTGCGCGCCGGCGGGATGTCGCTTGCCTGCGGGGGCGGCTCAAGGATTTCTACATCCCCTGCACCATGACGACGAACAACGCCGGCTGGGAGCGGGGATGGTTTTACCTGCGCAACGCCGAGCCCGGCCTTCCTCCCTACACCGGCCGGGTGTTCAAGAAGAGGCCGGACTCCTGGGGCTACGGGTTGTCTACGGCCCAACATCGGGCGCGGCAAGAGTCCGTCCTCGCCGCCCTGCAGCGGCTGGCGAAGCACGGACTCAATGCGATGGGCGTCCTCGCCTTCCTCCACCACCGGCGGGTCGTGCCTCTGATGCAGAGGCCACTCTGCATCTTCGAGATGACGGAGGCGGCCAACCCCATCGACCTGGCGAGGTCGCGGATGCTCCCGACGCCGCTGGAGCGGCCGTACGCGCTCACCCGGGCGCGGAGCGCCGTCGACACCCGGACTCCGCCACCTGCGGGTCGGACCCCGTGGGACATCGAGATGCTCTCCACCGGCCCGTTGGTGAGTGTGGTTTTTGACTTTGCTTTAGTCCTTGTTCTTGCTTCCGTTTCCTGATGCGCCATTGTCGCTCTTGCGCGCAGCTGGTGCAGTTCAACGCCGCCAAGTCCGTTCCACCCACCCCCGACTCCCGTGCGCTTGGCCGGGCGGCGCGGCGGGGGGAGCGGGGAGCGAGCGGCGCGCAAGAGGGAGCACGCGAGGCGGCGCCAAGCGCGCGCGACCGACGGTCCGCGGAGTACCGGCGGCGGGGAGGAGCCGGGGCTCTCCTCCCGGGACATCGAGGAGCCCTCATCCTCGGAGCGGGGACGAGGAGGAAGAGTCCGAGGGGGAGGGCCCCTCGGACGGGTGGCGCCGCGCCCCCGTCGCGGAACTCGCGCGGCGTCGGGGGTGGCGTCGCACGGGGCGGGTGCGCGGCACCCGCCGGCCGGCGGTCGTCGTCGGGGAGCGGCACGCGCCGCGGGGAGGTGCCGTCGCGCGCCACGGAGGCACGCGCGGCGGACGTGCCGCGCGCGCTCGTCAAGCGTGCTCGCGCGCGGAGGGAGCGCGTCCGCGCGCGGGGCGTCGTCGTCAAGGGGCGCGTCGGCCGGCGTGCCGCGCGCGGGCGAGCGTGCCCCGCGCGCGCGGTGGCGCCGTCGCGGGGGTGCGGCATCGGGGCGCGCGGCGCGCGCCGGCCTCGTCCGCAGAGGCCTCGAGGAAAAGGAAGCGGGCCTTTTCCTCCGCGAGGTAGGGAACCTGTCTTCCTTTGTTTGGTTTTAGTTTGCTGGTTATTAGATGCTCTAACCCTCCGTTCGTGTTTGCGCAGGGCGGTGCCAACCGTCCCTCCTCTTCTGCACGGCCAAGGTGCCGAGGACGGACGCGTCAATCCCCACCGGCGGCGCTCGTCGAGGGGGTCGCGCCCGGGGACAAGCGCGGCGGCGGGCACGAGCTCGCAAGGCCCGGGCGGGGCCTCGAGGCCCCGGCCGGCGGATCGGCCCGCCGCGGCGCGGCCCGGGGTCGCGGGGGCGGCCGGCGCCGGTCGCCATGGAGGCGCGAGCCGCGGCGGTGGCTACGGTGGAGGTGCCGCCCGCGGTGGCGGCCACCTTTGCGGAGGAGGCGGAGCGGGCGCAACCTGCGGGGGCGCCCGCGGTGCGGCGGCACGGCGGAGGGGTGACGGCGACGGCGCCACTACGGGCGCCGTGGCCGCGGAGGCGCGGGTGGGGGCGCCGGCGGAGGCGGCGCGGGCGGCTCCGCCCGCCGGCGGTCTCCAGGCGGAGGTGGTGGAGCTCTCGGATGACTCCCCGCCGCCTGGGTGGAGCCAGTGGGCCAGCTGGCCCACGAACTCCCCCGAGCCCCAGGAGGGGGCCCTCGTGAGGCGGCACGAGGGTCACATGATAGTGGGGGGTCGAGGACACGGCGCCGAGGCCTCGTCCTCCCACGCCGGCCGTCCTGCCCAGGTGGAGGGGGCCGTGGAGGATCCCCCGGCGTTTGCTGACGCCCAGAGGGAGCAGGAGCTCTGGGGCGAGCTTCGGAGCCACGGCGCCACGCTCAACCGTGCGTTGAACGAGGCGCTGCAAGTTCACGGCGGCCCGGCCTGGCTTGTCTTCCAGGTGAGCCTCGGTTGCTCGTCCCCCTCCTTTTTCGTTTTCGTGTGCTGCATTCAAGCCTCGACACTTACGAGATTCGATGTGTGGATGCCAGGAGCTCGAGCGCCGTGCTCGTGAAAAGTACAACGCGTTCGACCAGGTGAACGCCGAGGCCCGCCAGCTCCGGGAGCGATGCAGCGCTTTCGACGCGCTTGCGGATGCTCTCAGGACGCCAGACAGCTGGCTGGTGTACCGGGCGATGGCGTGGTGCGACGTGCTCCCCGAGAGCTCGGGCGGGGGCACGGCGCGTCACTCGAGTCTCGAGCGGATCCGTGCGGCCCTCGTCGATCGCGACGAGGCGGCGTGGAACGCGCGCGAGGACACGGACAAGACGCGGACGCCGGCCGCCAAGCGGGAGGCGGAGGTGGCCACCGCTCGCGCCGAGACCCGGGAGCTCCGCACGTCGCTCGAGGGGGCGCGGGCGCGGCGGCCGCCGGGGCCGAGGAGCGGGCGCGCGGGTTGGAGCGCGCGCGCCAAGGAGGCCGACGACCGAGGGCCGCCCTCGACGCCAAGGCCGCGGCTCTCGTCGCCGCCGAGGAGCAGCTCCGGCGGGGAGCGCATCGCCCGCCGAGGAGGCCGAGGGGCGGCTCCGGCGGGGAGCGAGGGCGCCCTTGGCGACGCCCGGACGGCGCTGGAGCGGGAACGCGTCGCGCGCGAGGCAGCGGAGAGGTCGCTGGAGGAGCGGAACGCCGCATTCTCCAAGGTTGAGGACGAGGCGCTGGCGCTCAGTATCAGCAATGCCAACCAGGAGATGGCCCTCCGCGAGCAAGGCGAGACCGTCCAGCGTCTCGAGTTGGCGCTTGAGTCCGCGCGCCGCGACCTCGATCTGGAGAGGAAACAAGTCGAGGGTAAGTTACTGTTTGACCCTGCTTGTTAGTTCTTGCTTTAGAGGGTTCGTTTCCCCCTTTCTGATTTCTTGTCGTCTTGTTGATTTCAGGCTTGCGCACGGCCTTGGGGCATGCTGCTGGGCGGGCCGAGGCCTGCGCAGCTTCCTACAACTCCTCCCGAGCGGGAGCTGCGGGGGAGGCGCGTGACGCGGCCCTCGATACCTCGCCGCGTCGTCGAGGAAGGCGAGGCCCAGGCCGGTAGCTCGGCCCGGCCGGCCGCCGCGCGCCCTCGGCGGCCACGTCACGGAGCGAATGCGCCGGGCGTTGCGCCTAGGCGTGCAGAAGGCCCTCGGAGTGGTGCGATCCCACTACGAGGTCAACCTCGAGGCGCTGGCGGAAGGTTACATCGTGCCCGAGGGCGTCGAGGACGAGGTGGCCATGGAGCGCGCGGACGCGCTTGTTGCTGACGCCGCCGGGTCGCTCGCCGAGGCCTTCGAAGAATTCCTCTTCCCGGACGCCGCCGACGCTGCTGCTCCACCCGCCTGAAAGCATCTGGGCGCTAGGCCCGTTTTTTGTTTATGTGTATCAGAATTCTGGCCTCGTGGCCTTTTGTAAATAAACAAGTCATCTTGTGAACATAAGCAGTTGCTGTAAATGAAGTTGTTTGCTTATTACGCCTTTTGTTTTTCCTTCTTCCTGAGTAGATTCTAGTTAGGGGAGTTCGTTTTTCACAGGGGGCCCGCTGGGTTGGAGGCGAGAGAGACGGGCTATAGCCACGCGGCGTAGGCTGTCTCTGGCTCGCACGCTCCTTCCGCTGTGCCACCCGCGCCCTGTTCGAATCATGGCTCGAGGTTGAAGTAGGAAACAAACTTAGCGCGTGTGAGTCGTTTTTTATTTTTGCGCGAAAAATGGGACCATTTGGGGGGGGGTGCCCCCCCGCAGTAGCCCCCGAGGGTAACTTGGGTTTCAGGGGAAAGCCGAGTTGCCCTTTTATTAGACTTGGAGTATTTACATAGGTGACACCAACTGGGGCGTTGGCCGTGCGTTTTTACAACAGAAAATACTTGGAAATCCTAGCTAAGGGTAGAAGCGACGTAGGCCGTTGGATGTTCCAAGCGTTGGTGAGTTCTTCGCCGTCCTCGTTGGCCAGCTTGTATGTGCCCGGTTTGAGCACTTTCACCACGACGTAGGGTCCCTCCCATGGGGGCGATAGCTTGTGGCGCCCTCGGTTGTCTTGGCGTAGCCTTAGGACCAAGTCCCCCTCGCTGAAATCCCTCCGACGTATCTTGCGTGCTTGGTAGCGCCGTAGGGACTGTTGATATCTTGCGGAGTGCATCAACTCCACGAGGCGTACTTCGTCCAGCTGATCCAGCGAGTCCTCGCGGGCTCGCTGGTTAGCACCCTCGTTGTAGCCTCGAACCTTGGGCGACCCGTATTCCAGATCCGTGGGGAGGACGGCCTCCGCGCCATGAACTAGGAAAAACGGTGTGAACCCGGTGGCTCTGCTTGGGGTGGTCCTTAAGCTCCACACGACTGCTGGTAGTTCTTGAAGCCATTTTCGGCCAGACTTGTTGAGCTGGTCGAAAATTCTGGGCTTGAGGCCCTGTAGAATCATGCCGTTGGCACGTTCCACTTGGCCGTTGGTCTGTGGGTGTGCCACAGCTGCCCAATCCACGCGGATGTGGAACTTGTCGCAGAACTCCAAGAACTTTCGGCCCGTGAACTGGGACCCGTTGTCTGTGATGATGGAGTTTGGCACTCCAAAGCGGTAGACGATGTCGGTGAAGAACGTGACCGCCTGTTCAGCCCTCAAATTCGTGATGGGGCGCACCTCCACCCACTTTGAGAACTTGTCGATCGCGACAAGAAGGTGGGTGAAGCCCCCGGGCGCCTTCCGCAGGGGCCCGACGATGTCCAACCCCCACACAGCGAACGGCCATGTGACGGGGATCGTTTGCAGGGCGTGAGCGGGCAAGTTGGATTTGCGGGCGTAGAACTGGCACCCTTCGCAAGTGCGCACGATTTCGTTGGCGTCCGCGACCGCGGTAGGCCAATAGAAGCCCTGGCGGAACGCGTTGCCAACGAGGGTGCGTGGCGCGGCGTGGTGGCCACAGATTCCCGCGTGGATGTCCCGTAGGAGCTCGCGCCCCTCGGGAATGGGTATGCACCGCTGGAGGATGCCTGACGCGGCGCGCTTGTACAGCTCGCCGTCGACGAGGGTGAAGGATTTGGCCATCCTGGCGATGCGCCTGGCTGCGGCCCGATCTTCGGGGAGTTCCCCTCGAGCGATCCAGGCGGTGTACTTTTCCCGCCAATCCGCTTGGACAGGAGCCGGCTCTATATCCATCGCATCGACCTCGTGGGAGCCGTACCCCTCGAGAAGGGAGAGCACGTACGCCTCGTTCGAGGGGTCCTCTTCCATGGGTTCCGCGCCCGCTGGATTCGAGGGAGCCCTCGAGGGTCCGCCGTCGCTCGAGGGGTAGGGCTCAAAGGTGACCGAGGGCTGCGCGATGTCGCGCGCAAAAACGTTCGGGGGAACGGTGATCCGCCCGGACGCCGTTTTTGCCGCCCGCTCCGCTTCCTCGTTGTACCGGCGGGGTACATGATTAAGCTCGATGCCGTAGAATTTGTCTTCGAGGGCCCGCACGGCTTTACAGGTAGGCCTCCATCTTGTCGTCGTGGCGGCTCGCGTTCTTCATGACTTGATCGATCACGAGCCGCGAATCCCCTCGCACGTCGAGGCGCTTGATGCCCAACTCAATGGCGATTTTGAGGCCGCGAGAGAAGGGCCTCGTATTCCGCCATATTGTTGGACGCGGGGAAGTGGAGGCGTCTTGCGTAGCGCATGTGCTCCCCGAGGGGTGACATGAAGAGCGGAGCCCGCGCCCGCTCTCGTCTTCATCACCGAGCCGTCGAAGAACGAGTCCGGACTCGCTTGAATCCGAGGGGGCGGCGGCTGCGTGTCCGTCCACTCAGCGACGAAATCGGCTAGGATTTGCGATTTGATGGCCTTGCGCGGAGCGTAGGCGAGCGTCTCGCCCATCAACTCCACGGAACACTTGGCAATTCTGCCTGCCGCGTCGGGGTTGCGTATGATCTCTCCTAGCGGGAAGGAAGAGACCACCGTGACTGGGTGGGCCTCGAAGTAGTGGCGGAGCTTGCGCCGCGCGAGGACTACCGCATACAACAGCTTCTGGACCTGGGGGTAGCGCGTCTTCGTGTCCGACAGGACCTCGCTGATGTAGTAGACCGGCCTCTGTACGGGCAAAGCATGCCCTTCCTCCGTGCGCTCCACGACGCTCACGGCGCTGACCACCTGGGTGGTCGCGGCCACGTAGAGTTGGAGGGGTTCGCCGTCTCACGGCGGCGTAAGGATTGGGGCGTGCGTCAGAGACGCCTTCAGTTTGTCGAGCGCTTCCTGGGCCTCGGCGGTCCAAGAGAAGCGCTTGTGCTTCTTGAGCAGCCGGTAGAGGGGCAGGCCCTTCTCACCGAGCCTCGAGACGAAGCGGCTTAAGGCGGCCAGGCACCCCAACACTTTCTGCACCCCTTTGAGGTCCCGAATTGGACCCATTCGCTCGAGGGCCGCGACCTTTTCGGGGGTTGGCCTCGATTCCCCGGCCCCGGGAGACGATGTACCCTAGGAGCATGCCCCGCGGCACTCCAAAGACACATTTTTCGGGGTTGACCTTGACCCCGTTGCCATTCGAGCGGTGAGAATGCGATGCCAAGATCGCTAACCGGGTCGTCCGCCTTCCTGGTCCCCAAAAACGTCTTGCATGCGGCGGCGGTATGTTGCGCCCGCGTTTACGAGGCCAAAAGGCATCGTGACGTAACGAACGTCCCGAACGGTGTGATGAACGAAGTCGCGAGCTGGTCGGACTCCTTCATCATTATTTGATGGTATCCCGAATAGGCATCAAAGAAACGAGTAGTTCACACCCGTTGTTGAATCGACGATTTGATCTATACGTGGCAAAGGAAAAAGGAACTTTTGGACATGCTTTATTGAGGCCGGTGTAGTCTATACACATCCTCCACTTCCCATTTTTCTTTTTTACAAGCACGGGATTAGCTAGCCACGTAGGGTGGAACACTTCCTTGATGAATCCGGCCTCGAGGAGCTTCCGCGGCTCCGCTCCGATCGCCCGTCGCCGCTCCTCGTCGAAGCGGCGCGGCCGGCTGCCGCACGGCGCGAGCATTAGGCGGGGATATCAAGGGAGTGCTCGGCGACCTCCCTCGGGATGCCTGGCATGTCCGAGGGGCTCCACGCGAAGACGTCGGCGTTGGCGCGGAGGAAGTCGACGAGCACTGCTTCCTATTTAGGATCGAGGGTCGAGCTGACCCTCAACGCTTTGCCCTCGGGGGCCGACGGGTCGAGGGGGACCCCCTTGGTTTGCTCGGCGGCCTCGAAGGTGCCGACGTGCTTGGTGGCGGAGCTGAGGTCGTCGTTGACCATCTTCTCCAGTGTGTTCACCAGCGCTTCATCCAGCGCTAGCGCCTCTGCATGTTCCACGCACTCGACGTCGCAGTCGAATGCGTGCTCGATCGACGACCCGACGGTGATGACGCCGTTTGGACCCGGCATCTTCATCTTCAGGTACGTGTAGTTAGGGACCGCCATGAACTTGGCATAGCATGGTCGCCCAAGGATGGCATGGTAGGCCCCTTTGAATCCCACCACCTCGAAGGTGAGGGTTTCCTTGCGGAAATTCTTGGGGGTCCCAAACCAGACGGGCAGATCGATCTGCCCGAGGGGGTTGAACCCGCTTGCCGGGCGCGATGCGCGTGAAACGGCTTCGTGCCGGGCCGCGGCTGGTCCGGCCCAATCCCCATTAGGCGCAATGTATGCGCGAAGAGGATATTGAGGCTACGCCTCGCGTCCATAAGGACCTTCGAAAACCGGGCGTTCCCAATGATGGGATCGACCACCGGTGGGTCTTGGCCGGGTTCGGGATGCGATTTGGGTGATCATCCCGGCTAAAGGTGATGGCATCCTTCGACCGCTTGAGAAAGGCCGGAGGTGCCCTCTGCGGCGAGGACTTCGTGCCGCTCCTTCTTGCGCTGCCGGGTCGACATGTCGATAGTAGGCCCCCCAAAGATGAGGAACACATTTTCGACGGCGGGGAAACCACCCGCGTCGCCATCACCCCCATCCTTCTTGGCCTCTCGCCTCCTTCGCGGCGGCACGGCCGTAGAACTTCTTGAGCATGTCGCACTTGCTCAAGAGTGTGGTTCACGGGGGTTTTGTGGTAGGGGCATGGCTTCTTCATCATGTCGTCGAACACCCCCGGCCTCGAGGAGCGGTCGAGGGCCCCGTCGGGCGGGTCAACGGCCGAGGGCCTCGGCGTTGCCGCCGTTGCGCCCCCGCTCGCGCGCCTCGCGGCGCGGCTTCTTCCCCTTCTTGCCCCGCTTGTCGTTGCGGCGCGGCTCCTTGGACCCGCCGCCCTCCGCGGCGTGTCCTCGGAGCGCTTGCCCTTCTTGCCGTCGAAGATTGCCCCCACGGCCTCCTCTCCGGAGGCGAAGCTGGTGGCAATGTCGAACAGCTCGTTCGAGTCCGTAGGCGGGCTGCGTCCCAGCTCGCGCACAAGGTCCCGGCACGTGGTGCCCTCGAGGAACGCGTGCACGATCTCGGACTGTGCCACGCTGGGGAGCTCCGTGCAGCGCTTGGAGAAGCGCCGTATGAAGTCCCGCAGCGACTCGCCGGCCTCGCGTGCGGGGAGCGCGGATCCCAGGAGTTCCCGGGGCGCACGTATGTGCCCTGGAAGTTGCCCACGAAAGTGTGGACTAGATCGTCCCGGTTATGGATGCGGTCGGCGGGCAAGTGCTCGAGCCATGTCGGGCCGCATCGCCCGGATGCGGGGGCAAGTTGCGGATGATCACTTCGTCGTTGGTGGCCCCGCCCGACCGACGGAGCCGGGCGGTAATCGTTGAGCCGGACACGAGGGTCCGTCTCCCCGTTGTACTTGACGATTGTTGAGGGGCCGACGGAAGCGGCGGGGGAACGCCGCCGTGCGGATCTCCCGGCCGAACACACGGGTGCCGGCGGCTCGGCGTTGGGGAGCGATCCTCCCCGCCTGTCGTAGCGTCCACCCCTTCGAGGGTGGTAGCCCCCCGGCCGCTCGCGCGTCCGCCTTGCTGGTGCGCCTGGCGTTGATGACGTTGCGGGCGTCTCCATCCAGCGCCCTGCGTGTGTCAAGGAGCCGCTCCTTGGCCGGCGTGCGTCCCTGGTCAGCAAGTTGACCCACGTGCACCGAGGGTTCGCCCCCTGGTGCCGGATCATCACCCCGCGCGTCCCCCTGTTGGCGGATGCGTGAGGCCGAGCTCTCGGCCTGCTGGACGGCCGCTTGCTCAAGGAGGGTCTGCACCTCGCGGTGCATGTCTCGAGCCTCGGGGGTCGAGGGTGCGGCATGGCGCGCGGCGGTGTCGCGGCGGCGATGAGCTTTTGGCTCGCCCGCGGCGGAGTATCCGCGTTGTCGACGTTGGGGACGGGGTTGAGGCGGTCACGGACTTGTCGGCCCCGGCTCCGCGCGCGCTCGCCGCGCGCGGAGGCCTCCCCCGCCATCGAGGCGCGGAGTAGCCGCCCGTCCGGTACTCCTGCGCCGGCTTGGCCTCGAGCTCGCGAGCTTGGGCCGGCGTGCGTCGACGTCGGCCCCGGCGAGAGCGCTTGGCCCCGCGGCCGGGCGCGTGGCGACCCCCGGGGCCGGCGTGACTTCCCCCATCTCCGGCGCCCGCCGCGCGGCGGCGTTGGCCGGGTCGTTGGTGATGACGGCGCAACATTCCCGCGTGGGGTCGTAGCTCCCGATCTTTGGATTCGTCGGAGCGACCAAACCGGTAGTCCGTGGCGTCGAGGAAGCGCTCGAACACAAGCGGGTCCGGCACACCAGAGAAGTCCCACTCCGCGTACCCATGGCGGTTGGCGGGTGGCATCGTGTCGACGGAGCCCGGGGGACGACTCGTCCGTTGCTTCGAAGTGCGGGATCCCTGGCGACGAAGACGTGCCGACCAGGCGGAACCCTGCGCATTGTCGTGTTGACGTTGGCGTTGTAGGCCGTAGTGGCGCCACGCGGCCGATGGGGATGCGTGGTCCGAGATCGCACGCGGTCCCGCCGGGGCGGTGGCGGCCGTCGTGACGGTGGGCGCACCGCGTTGGGCGGCGGCGCGCTCGCCGCCGCCGCTCGGACCGCGCGCGACGCGAGCGTAGCCCCGAACGACGACGGCGTCGCGGCGTCGACGGGCCCGCGGCATCCGTGCTGCGCGCAGCGCCGCGCGCGGTGTCGTGCGTGCGGCGGAGACCAGAGCGGACCTGGCCTCGCGCTGCGCGCGAAGCTCCTCACGATTGGTGAGGCGCATGAGATAGCCGTTCCCCGTGGCCTGGAAGTTCAAGCCCCCGAAGCGGATCTCGAACCCGGCCGGGAGGGGGTCCGAACTACCCATGTTGTAGCGGGTACCACGGTACTCCGTGCGAATCACCATGGAGGGAGTTGGCAAAATGACCTTAGGCGCTCGTTCGCCCCACGGTGGGCGCCAACTGTCGGTGCGGAATATGGTCCCGACACTAACCAGTAGATAACACCTAGGTCTATCCCTCAATGGTCGACGCCAAGCAACAAATGACACAAGGTTTTATCCTGGTTCCGGCCGAGGGGGCCGTACGTCCAGCAGTGGTGTGCTCGTGGCACTATATTGCTCGGCACCGGGGGTGCTTGTAGTGGGGCAAGTACAAGCAAGGTGGGAGAGGAAGCGTGGCTTCCAAGTCCCTGGTAAGTGGATGAAGAGGTCGTGGGAGAATAAGAGAGTGAGTGTACGGTGCGTTGTGTTCAACCGAACTTGTTCCTCTGAACCTCTCTCTCCCCCGCGGCTGGGGGCTCGCCTCCCCCTTTTATAGGCCAAGGGGGTGGCGAGTTACATGCACGCCGCGCTACCTAGCTACGTGTGGGAGCACGTCGTGCTACGGTGTAGAGCGGGCGGCCGTCGGACGATCTTCGCCGCGATCCGGCCATGATGGCCTACCTCGTACCCGAACAGTGGCGGTTCGAGGGTAGGAGGCGGCAGATGGCGATGGCGTCCCCCGATAGGCTTCGAGGGAGGTGCTGATGATGACTAGTACGGGGTACGGGGGACGGACGGGAATGGCGTTCCTTCCCAATGAGCTCGCGGTGGTGGAGTGGTCTTTGCCGGTGCCGGGCGTGCGCCGCGGAGTCGGGGCGTGCGCCCGCACGCGTGGGTACGGCGGCCGCGCCGTTGCGGTGGCCGGGATGGCCACCCACCGGCCTAGCGCCCCTCACCTAACTGCGGGGTCACGGGAAAGTGGTATCGAGGGTGCGCCGGCCCCCTTTCGAGGGTCGGGCGCGTTAGCCATACGGTAGCGGGCGCACGGTGTCACGGGACCGACACCCGGCCGTACGCGCACGGTCCATCCCACGGTGGCGGGGATGGGCTCCTCCCCGGGGAGTTGGTGCGGCGGCACGGGGCGTGAGCCCCGGCGCATGATGGCGCCGCCCTTCGGCGTCGGGCGTTAAATGCCCAAGTACGGGGCCGGCGCACGCGCGCGGGGCGCCCGTGAGCGTGGCGGGCCCCGGCCCGAGGGCGGAGCGGACCCTCGAGCGAGGCGAGGCCCGCTCGAGGGGAAGCGAGCCCTCGAGCGGGGCGGGACCGCTCGAGGGGAAGGGTCGCCCCTCGAACGGGGGCGGAGTCCGTTCGAGGAGGGGGGTTGCCCCTCGAACGGGGGCGGAGCCCGCTCGAGGAGGGAGCGTGCCCTCGGGCGAGGCGGAGCCCGCTCGAGGGGTCTTCCGGACGGGCCGTCTTGGTGGGCCTCCGGAGTCCTGCCGCATGGGCCATGTCCTGCATGGTTAGTTTCCTGCATGGTTAGGCTTAGCTTATTTCGATGCAGGGATTTAAGTGAGGGTTCCCCCATTGTTTAAGGGGACCCCTAGGGCGGTCCCCGACAGACAGGTTCCATTGAACAAGCCTGAGACAAACAGGATCGTC
The DNA here is from genome assembly GCA_947561735.1 of Cenchrus americanus. Taxonomy (NCBI): domain Eukaryota; kingdom Viridiplantae; phylum Streptophyta; class Magnoliopsida; order Poales; family Poaceae; genus Cenchrus; species Cenchrus americanus. The sequence continues at coordinate 34,487,884 of OX387242.1, read as the reverse complement.
AGAAACAAAAGGGGAATCTCAGGCAGGTAATGAGGAAAAGATGGCGATCATTGCCTCCGACGCGAACTGGCGTGGCTCCCTTCTGCCTCGTCGGCGGCGCGACGCCTGTTGTTGCTCCCCGCCATTGGTTTTTGGGGCTAAGTTGGCGATTGGGAAGAAAAGCTTGAGGTTGGCGAAGATTTGAAGACTAAAGGCTTGGTAAAGAGCTGGGGGCACCTACGGTTTTTATTTATAGGCCTGGTGGAAGAGATCGTAGCCTCAGGTCGTGGCCTTAGATCGTGGCCCGTATCCCAAGAAACTTGGAAGGTGGAGAGGTTTCCTTGACCAATCCGCCGTCGGGTCATTTGGAGTTCAAGGCTGAGTCGCATTCGGTTGACTGACTCGGCTAAGTTACGGTTGAGGTGTCGTTCGGGTATGGCACTATTTGGCTACTGGTTACCGAATGGGTCGTTCAGCATTGCAGTCAAGGTCGTGCAAGAAAAGGGAAAGCAAACTTATAAAAAGGCAAATGTTGTAAGAACGTCCAGTTCGGTTACACATCGATCAGTACAGCTAAATGTTCAAATACTTTGCAATTACATTGGAGGCGTTCGATGTTGTTTGGTGAATGTTCTCCATCCGTTCTTGATAATCTTTCTGGGCGTTGGACAGGATGGTGAGTTCTGCATCACATTGATTCACCTCAGCTATGGCCGATGCTGCTTCCTCTTGGATCTTCCCTATCAGTCCCAGAAGTTCGGCTATCTTCTTGTCATCAGCCTCTATTTCCGCTGATAAACTTTTCAGCTCTGCCTCCAGTGCGTCCTTTCTAGCGATTTTCAATTCACGAGCAGCTTGCAGATTGGCCAATATCCCTTTGTGATTCTCAGTTTGAGATTGTGCTCCCTTCGCAGTTTGTTCAGCTTTAGCTTTCTTTTGTTCAACAGCTGGTCGGGAAGACACGTGTTTCAGAGCTCGTCTTATGGCTACATAATGAATATCTAAACCAGAGATGGGTTCAAGTGAAGTCTTGATGTCATCAGGGAGTTCTTGGCTGACGGGCCCAAGCATTTCCTCGAAATGATCGAGATCTCTGATTTGATCTCGAGCATCTCTCTGCAACCAGGCAAAAATTTCCTTGAGGTTCTCTTGTATTTCCTCTGACAAGGCTTGCGTTCCTCCTTCTCTTGTCTCGACAGTTGGGTTATTCTCCGCTAATGAGCTTGATGATGACGGAGCTTGATCCTGAAAGAGTAACATTGCCGAGTCAGGAGTATTTGGGAATAAAGAAGATAACAGAGTTAAGTGCAAGTGTTTACCTCATGCCTGACTTCCTGAACTGGGACAAGGTTTTGTTCAGTTTCAGGGGCGATTTCTGGAACCACTAGTAAAGGAGGGGCTCTTGGCAAAGCTGAGGCTTCTATGTGAGAGGGTGCTGGTGCAGTCTCTGGCAACTCTGAAGCTTCTGGCTGGAGAGGAGATGGATTTGCCTCTGTTAAGGTTGGGGTTTCTGCCTGGCCAACAGGGGATTGAACCCTTGGAGGGCTTGAAGTCTCTGGTTGGATGGGAGAGTTCATCTCTGGTGAGGTTGGTGTCTCTGTCTGAGCAGGGGGTGATTGAGTCCCTGATGAAGATGAAATATCTACTTGGGCAGGTGGCTCAGCCCTTGGTGGACTTATATGTTGAGAAACAGGGATATCCACAGGATGATCCTCCAGTGTTTCTTCTGCAAGTACCAGATTAAGGGTAAATGCCAGTGTTAATCTTTGAGGAAAAGGTAATGGAGGTCGTACCAGTGGATGGAGCATTGGTAGGTTCTGAAGCTGAAGGTTGCTGCATTCTAGTCTGAAATCACACAAGATGAGATTTATCAGTAAAGAGTGATCATGTGATCAAGAGAGAAGAAACTTTACCTCAATAAGGACTTTCTTGACGGTTCTTCTCCTCTTGGCAACTGGAGGTGCGATTAGAGACAGGCCTTTCCTCTTGTCAGCAGTGGCACTGAAGAGAATTGGGTCTGTTGTAGCATACCTAGCCATCAGTTGAGCCAAGGTTGGTGATCTAAATCCCAGTGCTGAGATTGGGCATACCGCATTGTAAGCAATCGCCCTGGATCGAGGGGCAGGCACTGTATTCTGCGAGTAAAAAATCGAGATCATGGTTAGAGGAAGAAATGTTTGATTTAGAGGAAAGGACAATCATGTTACCTCTGAAGTTGGATGAGAATCAGGCATCAGCTCTGTGCAAAAAGAGTGCACTGGCTCACTAAAAATGTGGTCATGGAATTCTTGCCACCAAGAGTTGAAGGTGGGGTGAGCTACTGTTGTAGGTGTGAAAGGCCAGGTGTAAACAGTTGGACTGCATTCATACTAAAAAACCCTGCTGGATTGAGCAAGTTCTTTGATTTCCTCTCTGGGTTTGAGGAATCCATGCAGGAATAGTCTTGGGAGCATCTGGCCACATCCAAGTTGTCGAGCCATCATATTTGGTTGGTAGTATTCATAAGTGCTGTGGTTTAGCCTCCCTCCACTAAATTCAGCTGGCAGAAGGCATGGATGGATGAGGATATTGAAGATTTCCAGAAACCTTCCATCTTGGCGTCCAGCTTCAAAGGAGAACTCACAAGGGAGGGTTAAATTATCATTGTCCAAGTAAGGAAGCCAGAGAGGGTTGGGGAAGCCTTTGAAGAAAAGCTCAAAGAGCTGGCTGACATCCTGATTAATGAGAATAGTTGAAGCAGCTTCTCCATAGGTGTGGCACCCTCTGGTAACCTGAACTTCCCCTTCATGATAGCTGGATGAAGGAAAAAACCAGGTGTTGAGGTCAATACCAATTATCTGGTGCATGTGCAGTTGCAGCCACATCTGTACAAACCACCAAGGGCCGTTGACACATGCTATCTTCTGGCTGGTGTACATTTGGGTGATAGTTTGATGAAGCATGTGGTATACACTGCCAGGAGGTATTTTCCAAGGGGAATGCGCTTACCACCAGCCAATTGTGTAGCCATTACAATATGATTCAGAGTGGGCTCATTGGCTTTACCACAGAAGATAAACCTGCACAACCACATGTTCAGGAATGCCCTATATTGAACTTCACCAAGGGGGCCATCTTTCATGTGATTCTGGATATAATATTTATATCCACTCCCTGGCTTCACTCCTGTTTGTCTTGTGGAACCTCTGAAGTCCCAGGTGTGTACGGATCCTGAAATATCAAGGCCGGTAATCATGTATACATCGGCCAGAGTTGGGGACATTGGGCCATGACCAAAAAGGAAAGCATTGACACCATTTGACCAAAAATGACAGGCGGCAATCGGGAGGTCTTCGTTTTTCGGGGTCTCGGCCAAGGAGAGCTCTAAACATTGAGCAATCCTAAGGGTGTCCCAAGTTTGGGTCTTAACACTGTTGTCCGCAAGGACCCTCTTGTACCAATTCCTCCAGCCCGCTATTGGGGGCAAAGGCCAGTTCTTGAAGGCATCCTGCCACAGGGAAGGCTTAGTTAAAGCCGCTTTGAAGGGGATTCTTTGGGATTCGGTTCCGATGAATTCGCGGGGATCAGAAACTCCCACAGGACCAAGGAAATAAGACGTCGAATTGGCCTCAGTGCGAATCAGAAGCTCAGTGGAAAGCTCCTGCTGGAAGAAGGCGGAAAAGAAATCTCAGGTAAAAATCGAAAAGTTGAGTGCCGAATGAAGCTTATGGAGGAGGAATTTACCTGAGCACCTTGATTTTGACCTGCCATTGAGGATTTGAGCTCAGGAAAAGGTGATCTAGGGTTTGGATCTAGACGAATACTCCGGCGGATTGCGAAGAGAGAGAATAGGTGTTGAACAGATTCAAGACGTTGGTAGCTGGAGTCAATTCCGGAATAAAATCACTTTTATCCCGTAATTGAAGGGGCATATGTTAACACCAAAATTTGGTAAGGTAAGGAGTCTGACCTGTGGGTCTAACGCGGTGAGGAATCCGTCCGGCAGAAGGAAGGTTTCTTCAGAAGAATTCGGTAAAAGAGTCTGTGGTCGGCAATTCGCTTCCGTTCGGCAAGAAAACTGTTGCGCTGATTTTGCGGGATTGCGTGGTGACGTGGCCCGAGCGGAAGGGACGAATGGATGGATAAGCGATCGCATTTAGAGATAAATTAGGTATCAAATCCATTCGAAGTCATGCTGTGACAGGGTATAAATATAGACCCTGAATGTATGTAATGGTATTAGAAACATTCTCAATACAAACCGGCTTTATGCCAAACCCTTCAGTCCTTTGTCGTGTCGTCCAGTTCTTCGAGAGGGTTCATCGATCCGTCGACCTCCGTAAGTACCGGCAACCTTGTATCATGTCTAGTATCATGCGGTGGATTTAGATCTGATGCAAGTAGTCTTGTTACCATGCTTAGTGTCATGCGGTAGATTCAAGCTTGGTTCAAGAGGGTTTCTTGTTAGATCATGAGCCATGCGGTAGGCTAAGATCTAACTTGAAGCTAGTTATCGGCTCTATTGAATTTTGGCAAGATTCAATAGATTCATTAAGTTACCCCGTGTTGTTTTGAGTTTTTTACTTTATGTTTAAATTCGTGTAACACTTCTTTGCCCAATCTAGAATGGTTTGAATCGGCTTTATCTCTTTTGATGATCCTTATGCGAATCGAGTTTGTATCCGTGGCTTAAATAGCACATGGATCGCATGTTCCCTGATAGCCGAAACCGAATCGATATAGGTTGTTACGTGTTGCGGGTTCTAGCTTGTCTAATCTTGTATAAATCTTGAAAGAACTGGGTATCACGAGGTAGATGCAGGTTTTTGGGTTGTTTTGGAGCTAGTCATCCGGTGGATTAGATTTCGATTCAATCTGATAGTTTTATCTTATTTGGTAATGCTCGTTTCTTCTTCATGGACCCCGATTCGGCTGTTCAGCCATATTCGGTTATACTTTCACGAGTGAAACGTGTTCACAAGTTATGCTTTAAATATTGTATGCTTCTAGCTTTCCATATTTAGATTGTATCATGCGGTGGATAGATCTATTTGTGGATGGTGGTGTGATTTCAGACAAGTTGTATCATGCGGTGGATAGATTTGTTTGGTATTATGCTTGACCGGTTTTAAAGTATCTAGACATGCGGCAGACTAGTGCTTTTGACCTATGCATGCTTGTTTATTGCATATTTATGATCATGCTTTTACTTCATTTAGTGTTTAATGTTATTTACCACGAGGATCGGTCATGGCTTTGCGCACGTGCATTTTTATCCAAATAAAGATCGATCTATCGTCATGCTTACATCATCCATTCGGCTATGTTACCTTTTGCATTTTGAAGTTCCCGAATGATTTCTAGTTTGCTGACAGATAGCTCTTTGTAGCTATATGTCATCTCACTTGGCTTTCTAGCCGTAAATATGGAACTGTCTGGTACCACCCGGCAAGTTCCAAGCTTTGGAATTTAACTACTTTGTCTTTTGTTAATTTTCAGGAAAAATTGACTGGCACGTCTTGGAATCTTTGCGCGTGTGAAGCCAGCTTGTTCGGCTTGCTGTGTGCTTGGCGTAAGGTGCAGATTTTATGTCAACACATGTGTATTCACTTGACCAATATGGTCACTAGGGTTGGTTGGTGAGGTTTTCGAGGTGAGGACCCAGGTTGACCATGGTTTGACGACTGTCAGCAGAGTTGAATGACCATTATGGTTAAATAAAAACCTGGGGCGTCACACGCGCCGGGGCCAGCGCCGGGAGGCAACGCCGCCAGGGGCAGCTCACCCGCATCCGCGCCGCCCGCTCCGCCGGGCGCCCGCGCCTCCGGGGCCGCACGTGCGGTCGCGCGGGGGCCGCGTAGGGGTTGCGCCGAGGAGGCCGCGCGAGGCTAGCACCGGGAGGCGGCGCCGCCGGGGGTAGCAAGCCGGAGTCCGCGCCACCCGCTCCGCCGGGCCGCGTGCCCGCTCCACCCGGGCGCTCGCGCCTCCGGGCCGCACGCAACGGCCGCGAGGGGGGCCGCGCATGGGTCGCGCCGAGAGGCCGCGCCGGGGGCAGCTCGCCGGCATCTGCTCCGCCTCAGGGGAACGCAGGGCCTCCTCTCCCCTGCGCAAGGAAGAAGAAAGGATGAGATCCAGAGAGGAAGGTGAGGAAAAAAGAAGTGAAAGAATGACCGGATGGACTAAGTGTTGGGCAACAAGAGAAAATAAAGGAAGGGAGAGAGAGAGGAGGCCGTCGGTGGGCTATTTTTGTCAGGTGGGTATTCGACCCAGGACTAAAGGGTGGCTTTAGTCTCAGGTGAAAACACCACCAGGGACTAATATTTAGTCCCGAGTGGTGTTTTCGCCCGAGACTAAATGAGCACTCTTTAGTCTCGGGTGGTAAAACCACCCGGGACTAAAGCTTGGCTCCAATAATTGTCTCGAAGCAGTGGCTGCGCAACCCCCTTGGTAATACCGACCGGGACAAAAGGCTATGGGGGGTTCGCGCGCTGCCATTTAAAGCCACGTCGACGAAACGCCTTTAGTCCCGGCTCCAAAGCTGAACCGGGACTAAATGCCCGTACTAAAGCCTCGCTTTCTACCAGTGTTACTAATCCTCTGAATCTTCATGTCCTAGCCAATGGCCGTATTAGTTGCACCAGATGATTGCAAAGCAATTCATGATCACATAGCATGCTTGTTTTACCGAAAGTGGTATGCAATTTTACCCTTGAATAATCTTCCATAGTTTAAGTAAGAGTTTCAGACGTATTAGTGACACACATTTTCTTTTTCTAAAACCATCAATAAGAATGGAGGCCACAAACATGGTGCATGCAGATTACTTAGCATTGTAATAGTTTATGATGCTTTTAGATTGGACGTCTTGGTGACACACATTCGTCACTAAACCATACTTTCCAGTACAAAACAACATAAAAGGGAATGAACTTATGACGTGATGATCTGTGCTCATGAGGTATTCCTCACAGAAGGTCACATTTGTTGTAGAATGCAAAATTTTCACTCAATATCATTCTTTAGGACTTCGTATATACTTGATTTTTTTTCATAATGACCATACAAACGAAACCATAATGATGAGAGCTCAAAAGCTGAGTTGACTAAAAAGGCAGCAGCGGCATATGCAGCAGCCACCGATTGGCCTTCTCTGCAGGGATGGATTCAACGGTGGGGCGGGTGGGGCTCAAGCCCCCATACCGCTGGTCCAACCATGGATCCCCTCCTTGAGCCCCTCCATTTTTGGGAAGAAAGAAGAAGAGAGATCAAAAGGTGGGAGGTAGAAGAACAGCCCCCCTAGGAGTTGAAGCTGGCTCCGTCACTGCTTCTGTGTCCCTTACAGTTGCAGTCATATGGTACTGCTCTTTCTTTGGGTGTCTCTGGATTCATCTCTTACCTTTGGAATTAATTAGCTTGCTCTATGAGCAACAATGTGCCTAACTTTCGACTTGACCAATCAAGCATAATGACCAACATGACGACCATGGCAATAACACTGAACGCAACACTCTTTGGTGGGATGCAGCAGCCAATGTTTCAGCTCAAATTAGTTAGCTTTTTCCCAACTACTTCTATTCCTAATTATGAAATTAGCTTGCTCCCCTGTTACATATTAGCATCTATTTCTCTCCACAAACGTATATATGCATGGTGATGATGTCGAAATATAGCATTTGGTATTGGTAGTGGTAGTGGAGACTGGAGGATATAAATGCAAAAACATTTGTTCATCTTCGAGTTTATTAGGACGAGTGATGCTCTGCAACTCTCACATTCTCTAATATTTATTAACGTAAATATTTTTTAGGGTTCAGTTCTCCAAGGGTTAAATATAATTCTAGACGTGTGTTTTCCTCATGGCATCGCTAATATTATCATTTGATTCATGTTATTAGTACACCGAACTTTTATGTCCTGACCTTACTAGTTGCACCAGTTAGTTGCAAAACAATGTACGATCACAAGATGACGTGCTTGGACTCAAATGAGTATGAAGTATTACGCTTAAATAATCTCCTGAAACTGTGAATTGAAACTATCCCTAGAAGTTTCATTCAATGGTGCAATTCTTTTTTCACTCAAGAACGTGGCTCTGTTCATATTTGACCGTCAAAGAGGAGGAAAAATGAAAATTTTTTTATTCAATATGGTTCTTTAAAACTTCATACTCGACCATTTTTAATGATGATTTTGTTTGCATGACAATCGTAATGATGACTCGATGAGAGCTCAAAAGGTGAGGAGGCAAAAAAAAAAGAAGTCAGTTCAAATAAATAAGTTTGGTGCATCTCTGCTAGCTCTCGATGAGCACCAGTTGATAGCCAAGAGGATCCAACACTTACTAAGTCCGCACTCTCCACCGGTCCACCCTCACTTGTCGCTCCATGTGGCGTCCTGTACTATGAGCACATCACATATGGTCCACCGGAAAAGTACGTTCATATCCGTCTACCTGCAGCTCGAGCAATCCAGAGCGCTGGCGTCGCGTGTAGATTTGTGCCTTTTTGGCGTTTGTGACCGTATGGTATATGTATTTGGTTTTGTTTAATGGTCTGACATGTACATTAGCAGGGAATCTGGTCGGAGTGATTTGATCGAAGCCTTGGGCCCGATGAAAAGCGTGTTGGAAATATGCCCTAGAGTCAACTGGATTTGATCCACTAGTGGGCTCAGATGGATTTGATCCATTATGGTGTAAAAGTCCTAATGGGCCACAAATGTTTTAAAGCCCATTAGTATTGAAAGGGGTACACCATCTATTAGTCCCGTATTGCTAATGGACGATGGTGTGGGGGGCTTTCCTCCCAATAAATATAGACCACACCCCTCCTGCAAAGGCACAACTTTCTCAAGTAGCAACCGCGCTGCCAACGCTCTCTCCTCGTCGCACTCGCGGACCTAGCAGTCCGGCGTGCGTCGCTTCCTTCTCCGTACGTGTGGATACCTTGGAGGTGCTACATCTGGAGCACTTGGATCGGACGAGCCGCACGTGCAAGTCAAGAAGGACGTGAGCAACCGCACGCGCCCGCTACCCTCGACGCGTTCGTCTACATCGAGACGGTTCCGCTGCATCTGCGCGTCTAGTGGTAATCCCGTGATCTCTGACAGCAGCAGTTCCTGTTTTGCGGGGAAAATTTTGTTTTGCGCTAGCGTAGCCACCCTGTATCCCTTCAGTGGTATCAGAGCCATAGCTGCTAAGTTTTAGATTCGGGATGTGTGCATATAGAGATATGCAGATGTAGATCAAAGTTTTGATCGGCTTCGTGTTCTTGACGTGACGGTCGTGTAACGAATTACTCCTACCGGTCGGAATTCCGCCATCGGAGTTAAGTGATACACGTAAACCCAGTCACAACGAGAAGGAGATCAATTGGATTGGTCGAATCGAAGCTAGGTCAAGTGCCAGGCGCATGGGATGCGTGGCGGTGGCAGATTGGATCTCTACCGGCCCGGGAAAAACTAGAAAATATACTGTTCGGTAAAACAGTCATAACTTTTCGTGGTTAACTCGGATGAAGACGTTTTCTATACGAAAATTGATCTACAGAAAATTTTACACATGTGATAAACCAGCTCTTGCTGGTCTCGGCGAAATTAGTTTTGCCAAATTCGTCTTGCAATATGGGTTTTCGGGCGTTTTAAGTTTGGACATCGGAATTGCGATAATCTGTTTTGCAGGTTTTGTAATCGGTATGGCCTATATGTGTATGTGATGCATGTGTGTAATTTTTTTTCGTGACCTACGTGTCACGCATAAGGCAATATGGCTGGAGCCACATGTATTGTCACAATTAATGTAATGGTCTGCGTACCAAATTTGTGATGATCTAATACGCGATTGTGTAACTTTCATTACTAGCACGCGTTAGATAGTTCTTGGAGGACTCATCACATGGAGGATGGCACACACAGATCATGGAGATGGAGATCAACATGATGTACAGGTCAATGGAGATGGAGATCACCATGCGACAATAGGCCATACCGTGTTACAACTGTGTGAATGTCGTTCTTACCGTTCTACTTTTACATGCGATAATGTTATTTTCTTGCGTGTGATGTTACGAGTAGAATGATCCCTTTGGAATTTTAAGTTAACATGCCCTCCCAACACTTGCCACCGTCCCACGTCTTGTACAATTAGTGGTGGGTCTATGAAATTAGGGTGCCACTAGTTTTCCTTGACTAGACGGGTTTGTATCGGATACTTACACGCATAAGTGTTGGTTTACTTATCAAAGTCATCTTAACGGTTAAGGATTTTGGGGCATAAAGGTTGGGAGCCTAGACATAGAGATGTCACCCAACAACAGAAGTCATATGTGATATGATTAGCAAAGAGTTACTTACCGATCTACCTTGTTTACTAGCGGTGACGCAAAAGCTCACTAGTAGACTTGTTAGTTGTGGATTCTGAATCACTAAGTATCAATGTGGGGATATTGATTTTAGTGGGAGTAAATTCTTACTCTGTCATGGATATATTGTCTTAGTGTTTTGCATTTATTATTCTGTTGTAGATTAAAGGCACCTAGCAACACCACATCGTTTACCTTGCATTCGGTCCTTGAGAAGGACAAGTTGACTGGAACAAACTTTACGAATTGGAATCGTAATCTGAGAATTGTTCTCAGAGCTGAGAAAAGAGAAGGAGTTCTAGGCACCCCCTTACCAATAGATGATAACGTTAAGAAAAGCACGGGCAGTAGTCATGTGATGGCAATCCAAAACAAGCCAATCTTTAAAAGGAAGGACAATTCTTGGAAGAAGAAAGGTAAGGCCAAGGATAAGATCCCAATGCCAAACCAAGTGGCCAAGGCTAGTCCAGCTGCCAAGGCTAAATGTTTTCATTGTAAGAAAATCGGTCACTGGAAAAGAAATTGTAAGTTGTACTTAGCTTCTATGAAAAGCAAGGGAAGTAAGGGTACTTCCACTTTAGGTACACTTAATGTTTATGTTACAGATATTTTCTTCGCTGATTCTTATACTAATTCTTGGGTATTTGATACCGGATCGGTTGCTCATATTTCCAACTCGATGCAAGGAATGATAAGAAGTAGAAGTGTGGAACGAGGAGAAGTTGATTTCCGCGTAGGCAATAATGCAAGAGTTGCTGCATTGAGCGTCAGAATGATGCAACTACACCTCCGGTCTGGATTTATTATGGAGTTGAATAATTGTTTTTTTGTTCCTAGTTTGAGTCGAAACATTTTATCCCCTTCATGTTTGATGAAGGATGGTTATTCATTTGCGAGTGAAAACAATGGTTGTATGATCTCTAAGGACAATATGTTTTTGGCTTGTGCATCCATTGTGAATGGCTTATTTGTTTTAAATCTTGATGATTCACCTATTTGTAACATAAGTGCTAAAAGGTCTCGACCTAATGATTTAAGTCCTACCTACATATGACATTGTCTTTTGGGTCACATCAGCGAAAAGTGCATGAAGAAGCTCCATAACGATGGACTTTTAACTTCGTTTGATTTTGAATCCTACGAGACATGTGAAGCTTGTTTGCTAGGCAAGATGACCAAGATGCCTTTCTCAGGTTTTCCTGAGAGAGCCTCAGACTTACTGGAACTCATACATACGGATGTGTGCGGACCAATGAGTACGACAGCTAGAGGTGGATACCAATACTTCATAACGTTCTCTGATGATTTAAGTAGATATGGTTATGTCTTTTTAATGAAGCACAAGTCTGAAACTTTTGAAAAGTTCAAAGAATTTCAAAGTGAAGTAGAAAATCAACGTGGCAAGAAAATCAAGACCTTGCGTTCTGATCGTGGAGGTGAGTATTTGAGCCATGAGTTTAGCAGTCATCTAAAGAGTTGTGGAATTGTCCACAACTTACGCCACCTGGAACAGCTCAAAGAAACGGTGTATCCGAGCGACGTAATCGAACCTTGTTGGACATGGTCCGATCAATGATGAGCCAGTCGGACCTACCATTGTCATTTTGGGGTTATGCTCTAGAAACCGCAGCTTTCACTTTAAATAGGGTACCTTCTAAGTCTGTAGTTAAGACACCATATGAGATGTGGACCGGTAAGACTCTCAGTTTGTCTTTTCTGAAAATTTGGGGTTGTGAGGTTTATGTGAAGAAACTTCAATCAGATAAATTAACACCTAAATCGGACAAGTGCATATTCGTGGGATATCCAAAGGAAACCTTGGGATATTATTTCTACAATCGGTCAAAAGGCAAAGTGTTTGTCGCTCGGAACGACGTTTTCTTAGAGTAAGAGTTTCTTAAAGGAGAAAAATGTAGACAGAAGGTGTATCTTGAAGAAGTTCAAGATGAGCCGCTTGGGCAAGATTTCACAATTGATGCTAATGTAGCTGAACGAGTTGAGATGCCCGTGGCAAGAGAAGCACCACCACAACCACAAAGGTCTGAAAGGGCACGTCGCACAACTGACAAGCTCAATCTCATGATCGTGGGAGAGCGCGACATATTGTTGTTAGACAATGATGAACCTATGACATATGCGGAAGCAATGATGGACCCAGATTCCGAGAAATGGCAAAGTGCCATGAGATCTGAAATAGATTCCATGGATAACAATCATGTTTGGAACTTGGTTGACCCGCCAGATGGTGTTAAACCCATAGAGTGCAAATGGATCTATAAGAAGAAGAGGGACATGGATGGAAATGTTCACATCCATAAAGCTCGACTTGTTGCAAAAGGTTTTCGACAAGTTCAAGGAGTTGACTACGACAAGACATTCTCACCCGTAGCGATGCTTAAATCTATTCGGATCATTCTAGCTATAGCTGCATATTTCGATTATGAGATATGGCAGATGGATGTCAAAACAGCTTTCCTAAATGGAAATCTGACTGAGGATGTGTATATGACACAACTTGAGGGATTTGTTGATCCAACCAATGCTGGAAAGGTGTGCAAACTTCAAAAATCCATTTATGGATTGAAGCAAGCATCTCGGAGTTGGAACCTTCACTTTGATGAGGTGGTAAAAGGGTTTGGCTTCATTCAGAGTGAAGAAGAGCCTTGTGTTTACAAGAAGGCAAGTGGGAGCTCTGTAATATTTCTAATCTTATATGTGGATGACATATTACTGATTGGAAATGACATTCCTATGCTTGAGGCCGCTAAGACCTCATTAAAAAATAGTTTTTCAATGAAGGACTTAGGTGAGGCGGCATACATTTTGGGCATCAGAATCTATAGAGATAGATCAAAAAGGCTTATAGGATTAAGCCAAGACACTTACATTGATAAAGTGTTGAAAAGGTTCAACATGGAAGAGGCAAAGAAAGGGTTCTTGCCTATGTCACATGGCATACATCTTAGCAAGACTCAGTGTCCTTCGACAACTGATGAGCGGGAACGCATGAGTAGAATACCGTATGCTTCGGCCAACGGATCTATTATGTATGCAATGATATGTACATGTACAGATATTTCGTATGCACACAGTATTACAAGCAGATACCAATCTGATCCAGGTGAGGGTCACTGGACAGCGGTTAAAAATGTTTTTAAGTACTTAAGAAGGACTAAAGGCATGTTACTAGTCTATGGAGGTGAGGAGGAGCTCGTTGTAACGGGTTACACCGATGCTAGTTTCCAAACTGACCAAGACGATTCAAAGTCGCAATCAGGATACGTATTTAAGATAAATGGTGGAGCTGTAAGCTTGAAGAGTTCCAAGTAGGAGATAGTGGCTGATTCTACAACAGAAGCCGAGTACATCGCGGCTTCGGAAGCTGCAAAGGAGGGTGTTTGGATAAGGAAGTTCCTTTCTGAACTTGGTGTGTTTCCGAGTGTCTCTAGCCCATTGGATCTTTATTGTGACAACAATGGGGCTATTGCGCAAGCAAAGGAGCCAAGGAACCACCAAAAGAATAAACATGTACGCAGAAATTTCATCTGATACGAGAGATCGTTAGACGAGGTGATATCAAGTTATGCAAAGTACACACGGATTTGAATGTTGCAGATCCTTTGACAAAACCCCTTCCTGACCTAAGCATGAGGCGCACATGAGAGCTATGGGTATTAGATATATTCTAGATTAGCTCAAGTGCAAGTGGAAGGATGTTAGAAATATGTCATATAAGGAATCATAGAGATGATTATATTTCATTATATCCATGTCACTTGGTTCTTTTATTGAATATCCATGAAAGGCGACTTGTATTTGATTGGCAATTATGTGAATTGTTTGTGAAACTCTTTTACTTGTATGGTTATTCAAAAGTTGTCCCTAGTATGAGTTAATGACTAGCACATGAATTAGTTGATGACTATGTTTCACAAGTCATGAACATGGAGATGTATAACTAATAATGTGGGCACATGTATGACATGGGGCTGGACTGGCCCAATTTGAGACCTTGTTCTCTGTTTACACAACGTATACGCTATGTCCTTAGACTTGAGATTGTCGCATGTACTCAGGATGTGAATTGACCTACTTAGGGGCCATCAACCGCTACTCCGTAACTGGGTAGTCATAAAGATGGCTTTCGACTTTGTCAGGAAGCATGCTGTGAGGCATGGTCAATCAAGATAGAATTTGCCCCTCTACTCGAGAGAGATATCTCTGGGCCCTCGAGTGATCGGATCAAGAAATGCATGGCCGTGCTGGGTTAAGGGTTAACCCCCTTTTGATGATCCGAATCGCAGTGTCGAGAAAGAGAGATCAGCTTGGAGCTAGACCAAATATCGTGAGGCAAAGGGAATAGCATGTATGAATTGTTGTGATGGTTTGTCTGATAAGATCTTTACGTATGCATAGGAATTGACACATCTTGCTAGAGGCCGCTATCAACTATTGATCGAGTAGTGTACTCGGGTCAAGTCTATGTGTACGTGAACCTATAGGGTCACACACTTAAGGGGTTGGAAGCCGAATGAGGATGAATATACTTGCATAGTTAACTCTAGTGCAAGTGGGAGACTGTTGGAAATATGCCCTGGAGCCAACTGGATTTGATCCACTAGTGGGCTCAGATGGATTTGATCCATTATGGTGTAAAAGTCCTAATGGGCCACAAATGTTGTAAAGCCCATTAGTATTGGAAGGGGTACACCATCTATTAGTCCCGTATTGCTAATGGACGATGGTGTGGGGGGTTTTCCTCCCAATAAATATAGACCACTATTGACGGATAAAACTCGTATCCACCTACGATCCGCAAGCGTACGGACCTACACCTTTTTCACCACGGGATTCCCAAGGTTCTTGTCAATCCGCGGAGCAAGGGGATTACTAGCGCTTAACCAAGTACTAATCTAGTCGAATGGAAAACCTTTGAAAGAGAGTATTAATCTAAAAGTAAAGACAATCTAACCTAAGTTAAACTAAGTTAAGTTGATCAAACAAATCTAGGGTTAAACTAGATGGTAAAGGGGTGAACACAAGAGAGTGAGCAAGAAAGATAAGCGTTCCCTCCCTAGGATCTAGGATAACATGGTATGCATCTACTACAAGAAAGCGGTGAACCAATCTACCGGGGGTTGTGACCACGGTTTCGCCCTTTCCCTCCTCTCGTACTGTCACTACGCGAAGGTATTCGTGACTAGACCTATGATGGACACGGTATGTTGAAGGAATCTATGGGAGTAGCGGATATCATACGCCCGAAAAACACGGTAGCTAACCTTAATCATCAAAGCATCATCAACATGAAAACAATAGATTGAAACCACAAATCGAGTAGCGATCACATAGCATGTATCCATCTAATCCTAGGGATGAACGGAGACATTACCCCATCATCTTACACGGATTGAAGCACATAGGGGTGATGGAGACTCCGGAGAACGTCGTCGATGAAGATGGCGGCGATGGAGCTTGGGAACACCCCTAGGCCAACGGCTTGGAGTCCTCCTCTTGCTTCCTTCTCTCCGCCGGCGTTGATCCTTGCGACGAGCTCATCTAACTCTCTCCCTCATCTTGCGGCAGCGGTTTTCTGGTGATTGGCATCGGTAGGATGATTTGTTCAATGTGGCGGCCGACGGCGGCGGAGGGAATAAATAGATGAACACCTAGGGCAAAAGGGGGACCGAACCGACCCCGGAGTGGGCTGGACCGGTCGGCCCAGGCCGGCCGACCCAGGCCCACTTCGGCTCGGTTCGGCCCCGGTTTCCTCCCCGGTTGCTTCTCGCGTGATCCCTTATTCGTGTGCACTTGCATGTGGGCCTTTGACGTCGTTTCCTTCACGATTAAGGCTTGAATCCTTGCTATGCAAGCTTCGCTGTTTTTTGGTTGAGTCCCTGAAGATTTGCACGTTGACGCTTCGGTCCTCGGGTTATTTGGAGTCATGTTCATCGCGTGTCTTGACTCTTGTCGGGCTTCATGATCTTCTTCCAAAGTGCTTGGTGAACTTATCCCGAAAGTCTCCTCTTTAGCATAGATTTGCTGCGTAAACAACAAACTCCAAAATCGACATGCAAGTGTGAACTTGTTATATCATTAGTATGCCTAGTGGCAGGTTAGTTGCAAATCATAATCGAAACCAATGTATAACAAGTACTCTAGGTTGACGGAAATTCACCGTCAACATCTCCCCCATGCTTAAACCTTGCTCGTCCTCGAGTAAGTGGTCCTCGCTTAAAAGGGAAATCAGTGTTGCCTTCCAATGTTGTCCCTGCACTTAGCCATTCATGACGAGGCAAATTGCTCTCTCTTAAGAATTTATTTTTAAAGTTCAAGTTGTGACCGGCTTCTTTTTCATTATGGAAGATAGACTAACAATAAAGAACAAGCCACATTTAACACGATGCTCTCAAACTTGAGTGAACTTCAAACCATTACCTTGTCACATGGAAGATTTTCAAAAAGATGCATATCCAACATAAGTGAAAATCTCTTGCAAGAGCCCATGGAACACTCATCTCATCAAGTCACTCAAGCTTATACTAGATTATTTTCAACCTACTCTACTCATATGTGATAGTGGAAGGCTTATGTGGAGCTTGGAAGGTTAAAAACAATCCTAGCAAAACATATATCCAAAATATTGTCAAATTAAGAGAGATATCTATTGGAATTACCGAGACTCGTCAAAAAGGCCATGGAAAATAAATGTTGGAAAGAGAGAGGGACGAAACACACACATTTAGATAAGTGGACATGTGCAAGTGGCAAATGGATGATCCCGAGGCACGAGTGAAGTCCTTGTTATCGGATTGCACATGGTTGGAAGATTTGAGTATGGATTTGTCATCAAGGCACTTGAGAACTTATGAAGCAAAAAGAACCGAGGAGCATCTTTATTTTTTTCTTTATTCTATTTCCTTGTCATTTTTCTCTCTTTCTTTTTTTCACTTTATTCTTCCTATTTTTCTTACTTTTCTTTTCTTCTTATCATATTTTTTTCATTTTTCATTTTTATTCTTTTTTTTCTTTTGCTCCTCAAAACTTTTTGCAACATAATACTTACATAGCATTTGTTAGAGAATGACTCCTCCCCCATGCTTGAACGATGCTCGTCCTCGAGCATAAAAGAGAGGGGAAATGACTGCTAAAGTAAGTATAAATTCCATAATATTGCGGAATCTCCATCGAGAATTTTACTCCATACTCAAATTGGGTTGTGGACAAGGAGGTGATCACAAAAAGATGTTTTTGGTTTAGGGTGGATGCCCAGCGAAGTTTGTGAAATTTTCGATGTGAAAACCCACAATGCATGGACAAAAAGGCTAGCATGAAAAAGTTACACAAAGGAATGACCAGCTTCTTAGTCTCGAACCATAGAAATCAATCCTAATCCAACTCATCAAAACTTATGTTTGCAATTTACGGGTTTTGTTATCATAAAACATATATGTATATGGCGTTGGTAGGTAGAACTTTGCAAGAGCATCACAAATATGTAGATAGCATAAAAGTTAAGTTTTCATAAAAACAACAAGTTATCCGGCTATCCATAAACTTAAATCAAAGAGCAAAGGTATGTATGTGGGTCTAGAGCATAGTCATTTCACCTCCACAAATAAAAGAGCCGGTATTTAAATTAATTTCAGATCATATTATAGAGAGCAATTAGCCAAGACATGTATAACTTCATGTAGGTAAAACAAAGCGGCAACTTTCATCATCTTTCCGTAAGCATAGGCAATATAGAACATCGAGGTGAACACATGGTCATGCTTATCTATTGAAAGTAAAAAGAAACCTAGGTTGTCCTCCTAGTAGCCATGTTATTGTTTGAAGAGAAAAACAAAAGGTTGCACCTAGTTGATGTTGAAGGCATACTTACAAGCATTTGTGTTTGGAAAAGAGAAGGTCCATGGAGATGTTACCATCTTTTGTAATTCTTCGTTGCCTTCTTCCGACATCTCCATGTATCGATGTGGCTTTTTCTTTTGTCTTGATTTATTAATGCTCCTAAACTTATGAATTTGATCTTGTATGCTTAATGGAGTCATTGGTCACCCTTCTCTTCAATGTTGTCATCACCATCTCCTCTTTCTTGTTCTCATCATCTCCTTGCTGTCTCTTTTTCATGGATTTCCCCCTCTGTCCAGAACAGAAAATATATCGAAATATAGCTCTATTGAAAAGTTTATGAAATTACCTTTCCAACGTGTGGTCATTCATCGAAAACGGAGTTCAAACAAGGGGGCTATGTCCGTTTTACTTCAGCGCTGCGTGCTGTCCAAAACTGATTTCAGGACGTGTTGCACTCGGTGATTCGGGCATAACTTCTTGTAGAAACCTCCGATTGTTTTGATTCTTGATTTGTTGGAATTGTAACTTCATGGGGCTTCTAAATATCCAAAAATATATAGTGTTTTCCCTTTGAGACCATGCAGAATTTTGATGAGATTGGTGACTTCTTGCGCATTGATCCGGAGATGTTAACGATCTTTATCATTCTATCTTCTAGAGTGTCATGTTGCACTTCCGTGTTGAAGATTCGGGGTCTCCCCCATGCTTAGCATTTTGCTAGTCATGGAAGAAGAAGACAAAGCACTTCTTAGCCATCCTTCAATTTCCTTGTAGTGAGAGTCTTTATCTTGCTCGTAAGACGTTTTAAACGCACATTCTACCCCCAAGGTGACGGTTGGGAGTAGATAGAATTGCCAACAATCCAACAATGTCTCCTAAGATTCTTAACTTGTGGCATAATTAGTTTAATAAGGAATAAAAACCTAATGAGTGTACGTGGTGCAAGGTGTGTATGCACATGATAGGAAAGCATATAAACAAAGACAATGTTCTCACCTAGTTCTAAACACCATGTTTACAACTAGGTTGCTGAATTTCTCCATAGCCATAAAGGTTTATATATCTAGGGTTAAAACACCATGTCTATCCCTAAATCAATAACCCTTATAGCACAAGGAAAATTAAGCGCATTGCAGAGCTTATAAACTAACCAATGCAACATGAAAACATATGAAAAGCTAGCAAGGTTTATCGAACTTAATGATGATGGTCCGAAATCATGTTTAAACACCACGTTTACACAAGATCACAAAAGGAAAATGCCCAGCTGGAGCATTAACATGGATATGAAAGCATACATCATTAAGTATACAAAACAACCAAGCCAACTATATGCAAAACATGTACATGCAAAGAAACATCACGTTGATAACGAAATGCAATGAATGCAAATAAATAAATATGAGCATGAACATGATGGTGGTTCTAAAAAGAAAACTAAACTTAGATTAATAACCACAAGTTGATCATCATAAGATAGTGCCATGCTTTATTCTCTCTAAGAAAGGAATAAAAACATAAAGAAACGGGTTGCCTCCCGAAAAGCGCTTCATTTAAAGTCATAGAGCTCGACTTTCTCACATACCTTCTTTTCGTTGCATAGCCATGGCCCTTCATGCAAGAAGAAAAGGTACCAATGCAGCTTTAATTTACTTGCCATGTTGTGCTTGATCACTTATAGAAGACTTGCCCAAAGCATCCTTTTGTTTCATCGTTATCTCCTTCTCTATCATCCTTCGGTGCTGCCTTCACTTCATGAATTTTTTTAGCTCTCAAATTGATGAAGACAGCAGCATCCATCGCGGGTTTCGGAGAGGTTGATGATTTATCTTGCAACTCTTTTAGGCATGACTTCTTTTTTTCATTATTCAAGCCTTGTCTACATGGTTAGTGAAAATCGGGCCTTCCCGACATATGATTCTTTAAGGTCATTAGCTTGACCAAGCACAAAGCATGATCGAGATTTACAAAACTTATTGTAAACATACGCGTCCATAATTAACACCACATGTGAATTGTAGCAATAAGTCAATGTGTAAATAAAAGAAGCATATGTTTCATGCATAGCACCTAGCTCATCATTAGGCAAAGGTTCTTTAGGTGTGGGATTAATTGGATCAAACTTAAATGTTTCCTCTTTTTCATTCTCAAGAAAATCTAGCCTATCAACATGATCACTATTGGAACAAGGCATAGACATTAAACTATCATTCATACTATTGGTTGAGCATGAGTATTTGAATTTATCAACATCAATACCAATAATATCTTGAGATTTCAGCGCGTACCTTGGCCTTAGAGATTTTTCAACAAGAGTGATATTTGGTTCATCAAGCGGTGTTGAAGGCGAATCGATCTCAACAAGTGTAGTTGCCTCTTCATCACCATCTTGCAATTTCTTCAACTCATCATGTGAAACATGTAATCCTTCAACTATGTACGCATTCATCTCTTCTTTGAAGTCTTCTTTATCAACCGGATGTTCATCTTCAAAGACTTGTATGTTGCTTTCTTTATCTTCCATGTACCACATGTCATCAAGATCGCTCATTGTTGATTCACTCTTTCCTTCATCCTTGAGTACTTCCATGTCTTGATTTGCTAGTGTGTAGGCTTCAATAGCACACAAGCTATCATCTAGCTTGAGTCCTATCTCCTCCCATTTATCCTTTGAGTCACTAGGCTCATCACGGTAGTACTCTTCTCTTCCTTCATCATAAATCTTTGAGTTGTCAAACCGGTCGATCCATCCTTCATCTCCTTCTTCTCTTTCTTCTTCAAACATCTTTTGGATCGACTCTCCACTCATCTCTTGATCAAATATATCTTCAATTAGTTTGGCAACGTGTCGGCGTTCCACCTTCCTTTGGTAGTTGATTAGTGGGGCGAAATCAACTTGAACCCAACCGGATTGCTTGAACTCCGCCAATGGTCTAGCATTCCACATACTTCGGCCTACATTCATGTTAGTTTCAACATTTTTAACATCCGAAATGACTTCTCTTACCTTGGGAAGTGGATCTTCAATTTCTTGAATAGTTGGTTCATCTTCCTTGACCTCCGGTTCATCTTTTTCAGAAATTTCAGCAAGCACCTACGGCTTGCTTTTGTCGTTTTGCTCCTCTCGACAACATCTTTGCCAATCTCGTATTATTCTTTGTCCATTGCTTATCCTTTGTATGATTTGTGCGGCTTCACTAATTGTTTTATCCATTATATCACCGCCTGCACACATGCTTACAAAACGAGACGAGTTAGGGGTTAGTGAAAAATAAAAGGTATGCAACATCAAGTCACCGGAAAATCCCAAGTTCGGGCCTCGCTCAAGTAGTTCATTAAATCGGTCCCATGCTTCATCAATTCCTTCATCCTCTCCTTGCTTGAAAGTGAGCACTTGCCTCCTTAAGTCTTGGACCTTGCTTATGGGAAAGAACTTCAAAAGAAATTTTTTCACTAGCTCATCCCAATTTCCTTTTGCTTCAACGGACGCAAGTGTGTACCATCTTCGCGCTTCATCTTCGAGAGAGAACGGAAAAAGATTCCACTTGAACCAAGCGGCCGGAACTCCTTTTTGTTGCACCGTGTTGCATAACATCGTGAATTCCTTAATGTGTCTATATGGGTTGTCATCCTCCAATCCTCTAAATGGTTTTGTCGCCACTAACTTGATGATTCCAGGCTTCACTTCATAGTGGGTTGTAGCAAATGTCAAATCTGATTTTTGCATCTCAATGTCTTCCATTGACGGCATTGCTAGCTCCCTTAGCGACATCTCTTCGTCTTCCAATGGTGAGGTGAACAAATCCATCTAGGCACAAGAAAAGTAGAAAGAAAAACAAAAAAAATCTTTTTTCTTTTTTTAGAAAATAAGGGTTAGGTGTTAGTAATCAACAAAATTAATACTAGATTAAACGTAGCAAACTGGCTTGCTCCCCGGCAACGGCGCCAGAAAAAGGGGCTTGTTGACGGATAAAACTCGTATCCACCTACGATCCGCAAGCGTACGGACCTACACCTTTTTTCACCACGGGATTCCCAAGGTTCTTGTCAATCCGCGGAGCAAGGGGATTACTAGCGCTTAACCAAGTACTAATCTAGTCGAATGGAAAACCTTTGAAAGAGAGTATTAATCTAAAAGTAAAGACAATCTAACCTAAGTTAAACTAAGTTAAGTTGATCAAACAAATCTAGGGTTAAACTAGATGGTAAAGGGGTGAACACAAGAGAGTGAGCAAGAAAGATAAGCGTTCCCTCCCTAGGATCTAAAATAACATGGTATGCATCTACTACACGAAAGCGGTAAACCAATCTACCGGGGGTTGTGACCACGGTTTCGCCCTTTCCCTCCTCTCGTACTGTCACTACGCGAAGGTATTCGTGACTAGACCTATGATGGACACGGTATGATGATGGAATCTATGGGAGTAGCGGATATCATACGCCCGAAAAACACGGTAGCTAACCTTAATCATCAAAGCATCATCAACATGAAAACAATAGATTGAAACCACAAATCGAGTAGCGATCACATAGCATGTATCCATCTAATCCTAGGGATGAACGGAGACATTACCCCATCATCTTACACGGATTGAAGCACATAGGGGTGATGGAGACTCGGAGAACGTCGTCGATGAAGATGGCGGCGATGGAGCTTGGGAACACCCCTAGGCCAACGGCTTGGAGTCCTCCTCTTGCTTCCTTCTCTCCGCCGGCGTTGATCCTTGCGACGAGCTCATCTAACTCTCTCCCTCATCTTGCGGCGGCGGTTTTCTGGTGATTGGTGTCGGTAGGATGATTTGTTCGATGTGGCGGCCGACGGCGGCGGAGGGAATAAATAGATGAACACCTAGGGCAAAAGGGGGACCGAACCGACCCCGGAGTGGGCTGGGCCGGTCGGCCCAGCCGGCCGGCCCGGAGCCCACTTCGGCCCGGTTCGGCCCGGTTTCCTCCCCGGTTGCTTCTCGCATGATCCTTTATTCGTGTGCACTTGCATGTGGGCCTTTGACATCGTTTCCTTCTTCGTTAAGGCTTGAATCCTTGCTATGCAAGCTTCGCCGTTTTTACGGTTGAGTCCCCGAAGATTTGCACGTTGACGCTTCGGTCCTCGGGTCATTTGGAGTCATGTTCATCGCGTGTCTTGACTCTTGTCGGGCTTCATGATCTTCTTCCAAAGTGCTTGGTGAACTTATCCCGAAAGTCTCCTCTTTAGCGTAGATTTCCTGCGTAAACAACAAACTCCAAAATCGACATGCAAGTGTGAACTTGTTATATCATTAGTATGCCTAGTGGCGGGTTAGTTGCAAATCATAATCGAAACCAATGTATAACAAGTACTCTAGGTTGACGGAAATTCACCGTCAACAACCACACCCCTCCTCAAAAGGCACAACTTTCTCAAGTAGCAGCCGCGCTGCCAACGCTCTCTCCTCGTCGCACTCGCGGACCTAGCAGTCCGGCGTGCGTCGCTTCCTTCTCTGTACGTGTGGATACCTTGGAGGTGCTGCATCTGGAGCACTTGGATCGGATGAGCCGCACGTGCAAGTCAAGAAGGACGTGAGCAACTGCACTGCCTGCTACCCTCGACGCGTTCGTCTACATCGAGACGGTTCCGCTGCATCTGCGCGTCTAGTGGTAATCCCGTGATCTCTGACAGCAGCAGTTCCTGTTTTGCGGGTAAAATTTTGTTTTGCGCTAGCGTAGCCACCCCGTATCCCTTCAAAGCGTTGCTACGGCACAGTGAATCAAATAATGCCTATTCACTATGGACTCATCACAACCACACACGTATGCGTTAGTACAGTTGGAGATGGGAGTGGTGCTTGGTGGATAGTACAGGATAGGAGTGACGTGGCGGCCTCATGGCCTAGTGAATTTGGTGGGTTTTTTCCCGACCACCCCAGCGTTGTAAAGGTTGTACCAGTGTTTGACTTTCCCTTCAAACTGGGTACATTTGGGTACACCAGAGGAACACCTGCTCTTCATCCTTATCGAATACCAAACGCCTCTTTTCTTTTTCTTCCATGGGTCGCATTTGGTGGGCAGCTAGCATAGCAGATAGGTCCCTCCGTCCAATGGCGAGGGAGGGGCTGGCGAAGTGTACTACAGCTTTCTCTTCCACTGGTTTCCGTGTTGCTCATCCAGCAACTTCGGCTCGCAGAGGAGTGGAAGGGAATCCCCTGTTTCCAGTGACGATGAAGGCGGAGGGTCAAGTAGTATCTGGAGTCGATGTTCACCCAAGGAAGTGTATATTGTGGTCTCAAAGTTCAGCGAGTTCAAGAAGCAAAATGTTTGGGAAATTGGATTTGGGGGCATTCTTGATCTGCCATGTATCACAAAGGTAAATCTAGGTCTTGATTGTTTTCTGTAAATTAATTTAATATTAATTTTGTTAATATCTATTAAGCATGTCTTTTAAAAATAAAAGATACATAATGTTATACACCGTTTTTATATCTATTAAGCATGTCTTTTCAAAATAAAAGATACATAATGCTTTTGTAAATAAAATCAAATTATATCTTTACCTCGGTTTATATAACCAAATGTTAACATGTTTAATAGTTAATTAATATTTTGTAATTAAAAGTTGATTAGGCTTTTACATCGGATTTTATAATAAATATTAATTTGATTAATGCCAATACCATAATGTTTTTTGATAATAATATGATCTACTCGAATTGCAAAGTTTCGTTTGGATTGTTAATATAGTTTAGTTTTTTCTAAAATGTTTCATTTGTTTAATCAATATATGAATCTTTATAAATAAAACTTGATTAGTTCTTTACTCCGGTCTTTTACAAATAAAAGGTAATGCTGCAATAATTTCAACTTAGGTTATTTTCTTTATGAAATATCCCTTACATAAATTTTTCTAATTAAAAATAAACCGAGCCCATAGTTTGATCTCTCATTTATGCAAAACGTTCTTTAGACGTTCTCTATCAGCTCAATCTCAGTGTGTCTCTGTCATAGAGCTAATCTCCTTTCAAGCTCCAAATCTTTTGATCCTAGTTCATGCTCAAACCTAGTGCCTTATCTAAAGATAACCAAACCTTTCCTTTTCTTGGCACGGTCTGTGTGCTTTAGTGATCCATAGCATCGAACTTATCCTTTAATGTGTTCTGTTAAAGCTTTTCTTTTGAGTGGTGTATTGTCCTTAGTTAGTTTGTTTGTCTTCTTTGTATGCTTGTGCCTGATGATTGATAGAGTGAATGCCGTTCGAGAAGTTTTGAAGAGCTTGAAGTTGAGGATTCTAAGCAACTACCCTCGGGTTAAAGGCAAGTGTGTCCTTGATCTTTTGTCCTAAGAATTATATTTAATCACTCATTTCATTGCTTGCATTAATTTTGATGGGTTCCTATTAAGGATTATGACTAGTTTCTTTTTACCATTTCTTTGTATAACTGGGTTGTTTAATTAATCTTGATGGTAGATCTTGCTTAGTTTGCTCAACTAGGTTGGTAACAAACAACTTGGATACTCTTTTACTCTATTTTCCAATGTGACATGTGATGTTTAATATACAAGACCATATGTTTATTCAGAACTGGAGAACCACCCAGGACAACAGTGCAACCAAAAGAACTATATGGCTCTGGTCTTGGCCGAGTAATTAGGGAAGTCTTTGTGTGGTCATTACTCGCATAGTAGTCTGGGGACGGAGGAATGCTTTTATGGCTCTTCTATTTACGAGTGATATTGGAATAGAAGTACTCTATGGCTGACCGTCCGTGAGTAGAAGTGTGGTACGAAACATAGCCTCTACGACATACTACTATGGACTAATACACACGGGAGGACTCTTTGTAAAGGCCTCGTAGCGTCCCTATGCAACCACACCTCGGTAGTGTGGTATGATGCTTGGCCAGCATCGCATGGTTGGGTTCAAAGCTCTTCGGAGTTTTTACGTGACTTGTGGTGAAAGTGTACAACCTCTACAGAGTGTAAAACTAATCGATTAGCCGTGCTCACGGTCAAGAGCGGCCTGGACCCTCACATGATAACTGAACTTTAAGATGGACTTAAATTGTGCTCTCTGGTTATTCTGGCCATATTCTTATGGTGTATCTTATCTTTATGCTTAATGTGGGTTGATATAAACTTATACTTTATTAGTAATCAAGTGCTAATAAAACTTGACCAACTAAAAGTGCCAAATGCTTATAGCCAGTCCACTATAAAGCCTTTGCATTCATCGTTTCCCCACACTTGTTGAGTACGACAAGTGCTCACCCTTGCTATAAACAATGTTGCTTAGAAGGAGGAAGCTGCTATGAAGTTGTTGTGAAGATGTGCTGGTGCTAGGCGCACGCAACCCCCAGTCGACTGCTTGTGAAGTTTGGTGCCTTCGTTTCCAGGATTAAGCGTAAATCTTTGATAATCTTCCTCTTTCTTACGTGATACTGTTTCTATATTCACTTATATGTCACTATATGTATGAAAATAGATCCTGGCATACATATAGTTATGCACTTGGTTTTCTTTGGAAAAACAGGTGTGACACATCCTGCGGCTGATTGCTCGTGATGTGGGCTGGGCCGAAAGCAGCTGCTGCAAGGACTAAGTAGTGGAGTACAGGGAGGGGTAGTGGACTCTCAGCTGCAGGCTGAAAGGCTTGATGCGCCAAAAGAGAAATGAAGGAGGGATGTATAAACAAAAAAAAGTTTGCTATTTTTTTTGAAGACATCCAATTGAATTCAAGTTTGAATTTTGAATTAAAAACAACCAAAATAATGCAGCAGCATGTATGCAACAATTAACCCCTACAATTTATTTATTTTGGAAAAACGAACAATGATTTTTCATGTACTATATTTACTGTAATAAAATAAATGTTGGAAAATTTTTAAAATTAAAATTGTTGTTTTAATTTCCTTCCTATTCACATCCTGAAATTATAATTTTCGAGATGTGACATCTATGTCTCCTCCAATCTTACTTCTATTTCAAGGGAGCTTCTTGCCGGGCCGATGCTGCACTCGGTGGTGTGTAGACACTAACTAGAACTGCCCCCATGGCCATAGGTGTATAGTTATACCTAGTCTGGCTGGTGTTGCACCCAGAGGCGTAGGGAGACCAGTAGGCACTACCCCAAAGCTGCGAGCGGTGGCCCGACTGGACGCTGCTACCCGTGGCAGAGCTTAGATCTCCGGCTGGACCTAGTTTATTTCGGTGATTTGTGTGGTGATTCAGTGATTCTTGTGCACATATGAATGTGATTGGTGTGGTGATTTTTTTGATTCGTGTGGTCATTTTTCCATTGTTGAATCCTTGGTGATTGTCCAAACATCAAGTTCCTTTGCTTGGAGATAGGCCTCCATGAGAACCTTCCACCGAGGATAGCCCGTGCCATCAAATGTGGAGCCAAACCTAAGGTATCCACCCCTTTAATTCCTCTAAAGAGCAACTCACTAGGCGGTGAAGCCTAACCGTTCCAATGAGCCGGTTTTCACAATTTACCAATCGAATTGACGTTTCCTGGTGAAGGAAGTGAGTCCTGGCTCTGATACCACTCGTAAAGAATCGGATGCCCGTTAGCCTAAGAGGGAGAGAGTGTGAATTATGCAACTTAAAACCTTAACCTATGGCTTCACTAAATTTACACAAAGATAAACTAGAACATATTATCTAGATGTGCAACTAGGGTTGTTCTATTGTGAAACTCCCATCCCAAACCAAGGTTTGCAACCTATAGCCAATCCTAGCATGATACTACTTTATGAAAGTAAAGACAAGCAAAGATTGCAATAGAGTAAATGCGGAAACGTAAAGGTGGTGAGAGGGAGCAAACTCTTGACACATGATTTATCCCGTGGTATTGGTAGGCACTAAGCCACCCCTAGTACACATTGTTGAAGCACTCACACAAGAGTATTGCTTCCTGGTCACCAAGTCTCTACCAAGAGCACCACTTGACTCGCCACAAAGGCTAGCCACTTAGGCACTTGCAAAGCTCCCTTGGTCACCTTGATGCCGCCTCCACTAAGGAGCTTCTCCACCAAGGAAGGGGGTCTCCACGTCCCCCACACAAAGTGTCCTCACCACTCCACACAAAGCCGGAGGGTCGATGACGATTGCCGGTGAGCCACTTAGGCCCCAAGGCTTCCGGCGAACCTTGTACAACTTGATTCACTCAAGAATCACCTCACAAGGTTGGCACAACCTTGCACTCACTCAGCTCTAAGCTAAGCCTAGTACTAAGCACATACACAAAGCATATGCAAGTCTAAGGATGAGCAATTAAGCACTTGGATGGATTGGATATGATCTTCAATGTGTCTTGAACTCCTCTGCACTTCCACACAATCTAGCAACCTCAAATGGGTGAGTGGAGGGGGTATAAATAGCCCAAGGCATCCAAAGAGCCGTTGGCTAGTGGCCACTGAAAAGGTAGCGTCACATGAACCGATGCTACTTTTTCCAGGGCGTCGGTTCATCCGGTGCCCCTCCCACGTCACTTAGCCGTTGAGACTAGCTGACACAACTGCTTCAACGCTATACAGCTACGGTCCGTCGAATCATCCGGTGCTGAAGACCCCGCAACCAAGTCGTCTCTGTTAGCTTCCACACAACCGTTAGATATGCTGACGCTTCACCTTGACCAAGGTATCGGATCATCCGATGCTGAAGGCTTTGTCTTGGTGCGTCTCTGTCTTGATTCAAACTGAGCGTCGAATAGATCGACAGTGTCCTCACTCAGACCGTCGGATCATCCGGTGCTACTGTCTTCGCTGCTCTTCCTCTGCAACTCGTCCGACGCATCTAGAAAATGGACCGTCGGTTCATCCGACAGTGCCTTGGGTTTCAACCATTGTACCTACTCGTCTGACGATTGCACCGACGCTTGCTATTTGAGTACCGTCGGTTCATCCGACGGTGTCTTTTAACTTCGTTTTACTCGCGTCTTCCACTTGGATCTTTGCTTCAACTTAACATACTTAACATACTTAACATGCCATTACTTAGCCTCCAAATATATACTTAGCCTCCAAATATATACTAAGTCCTCAAATTTGATGTAAGTAACCTAACATGTCCATGGTAAGTTAACTTGTGGCATGACATGTTAGCTTGGGCATGGTATGTTAACTTGTGGTAACATCCATGGGACCTAGGAATGCCTTCAAAGACATGCTAGATAATGTGGTTAGTCCCATTACTTGTGTTAGCATGAATCACCAAAATCAACTCGAACAAATGGCAAATGGGGCCATGTTCGCTACAATCTCCCCCTTTTTGGTGATTTATGACAACACAAGCAAAGCAAGCATAAATTTGCAAAAATTGACAAAATTAGAACCACTTACACTTGCTTGGAACTACTTACACTTGCTTGGATGCTTACCATCATCCAAACTCCCCCTAGATCAACCTTCCCCCTTTTTGATCTTCTCTTCCTATGTTCACATCCTCCCCCTTTGGTCTCATATCCTTGAAACCACTAGCTTTCTTTGGTCCCACATTCTCCCCCTTTGGAATAAAATCTCCAAAAAGTCCAAAACAAAAGGGCTCCAAGGAAACTAGCAAGTCCTGGCAAACATAGCTCAAAGAGAAATGTTAAATACAAGGGAGAAAGCCACATGAACCATGATCCATATGTATCATACCAATGAAGATACCACATGTGAGAATAACTAAGTTGGATCACAAGCTCATGAGACTAGCATGATACAAACTAAGCTCCCCCTAAGTGTGTACACAAAAAGATGGTGTGAAAACAAGTGCACAACTAAAAACTTGTAAGACAAGGAAGCTTAGAGCATATCATGCAAGGAGGTAGCTTAAAGGACAATAGACAAAACAAATGGGTTCTTGTTACATTACCACTTGTAGATATCACTTGTAGTCCTTTGATTATTGCATACCTCCGGGGGGTGATCCTCTCTACCTTGTTGGCACCACATTGAGATGAGCCACTTGGAAATGATATCACTAGATGACACCACTTGAAAGAAGCTAGCATAGAATACACTTGGGGTACCAAAAGGATTAGGAATGTATAAGTACATTGCCTTTGAACTTATATAGAGAGATAAGCTCGCAAGGACATGACTCAATAGCATGAAGCTCATATTGCTATATTCACTCTTTTAGAGATGTTAGATCACATTGAGAGTGAAATAGCATTCTCTTAGAATGAAGTGCCGCACCGGAACGCGTCGTTGTTGACGGTAGATTATCGTATCAAAGTTCGTTTAGACTTGCAAGCGGACAAGTCTCCCGTCGTAGTCAAGGGACCCTTCTTCCCTCGAGTGGTGAACCCAAGGTATCGAATCCGTCGAACAATGTGCAACGCAAGGATTCAATCTAGTAAAGCAAGGAAAGCTATCTAATGAAGAACCAAATTGCATCTAATCTACTAACTCATAAAGGAAACACATCTAATCTAATCTACTAAAGAGGTAGCAAGAGAAAGCAAGAGATAACCGATC
This sequence comes from Cenchrus americanus, assembly GCA_947561735.1. Lineage (NCBI taxonomy): Eukaryota > Viridiplantae > Streptophyta > Magnoliopsida > Poales > Poaceae > Cenchrus > Cenchrus americanus. The sequence goes on along the minus strand of OX387242.1, from coordinate 34,457,274 downwards.
TAGAAAGTCTAGATCATGCTTATGTTGTAGCTCCAAACAAGATAGATGAAGATAGAAAAGCGAATCTCATTAAAAGCATCTTTGAACCGTGGCCTCCGGTCCGATTCCGAAAACGCCCGCCTTTCGAAACCCCCGTTCTGTCACAACGTATTCCTATTCATGCGGGTAGTCTAGGGCGAGTTCAATAAGAACAAGTTGAAATCACTTGGTCGGTCCGGTATGCACCTCTGGCCACCGCGGCTACAAGAGCACCCTAAGCAATCTATCTTAAGTATAGATTAGGGATGAAGAAAAACCAAGAACAAAACAAAATCATCGAGAAGGCACTTGATCGCTAGAAATCGGATTCACTATAAAAACATCACCATGAATGATTACATGAACAAGATCACCACCGGGATCCTACCTCGATCTTGATCCTTGCTCCGGAGCTCCGACGTGGTCTTCCATGCATGGTTCCCACGTCGGCTAGGGAGACCATAGACAACTAGCACGACCCTCATCTTCAAGGTGGTGTCCCTCAAGCTTCTCTGCTCCTCGGTGGCGGATGACGAATTGATTGATGCGTGGCTCTCGGTCAGGGGGCTATAAATAGCCCGAGATGCATCTAGGTCAAAGGGGGGCCGACTGGGCCTCGAAATGGGATGGACCGGCCGGTCTGGGCCGACCGACCTGGGCCCACTTCGGCCCAGTTCGTGGCCTCCTTTGCCCGGTGTTGCTTCCGAGTCTTCTATATTCTCCCCCCTTCTGCATGTGGACCCTTATCATCAGTTTCTCTCCGAATTGGACGAAGCTCCTGGTCTCGCAAGATTCGGCACTTTTCTGGCTAGGTACTCGGAGTTTGTCATCTTCTCGGGCTTGGTCCTTGGCTTCTTGGATTCGTGTTAACTTCATTGCTTGACTTGTACCGGGATTCAAGGTCTTGGCATGAGGTGCTTAATGACGTTATCCCGGAAGTCTTGCTTTCAACGCTAAAACCCTTCATAAACACTAAACTCAAATCGACATGCACAAGTGAAGTTGTTATACCACGGGGGTTAGTACCAATGGATAAGATACAGAAGTCATGCCAACACCGAAGGTAAACTCATGGCTAGGTTGACGGAATTTCACCATCAACAGCTCCCCCATGCTTAAACCTTGCTCGTCCTCGAGTAAGCCTTCGATGGATATCATTGTTGCCCTTCATTGTTTAAACCTTGCACTTGATCATACATGAGAAAACATACTGCTTTCAAAAGCTTAGTTCATTAAAGTTCCATAGTGTACTAGACTTCATCCCTACGGAGGGTAGATTATTAGTTAAGCTTATCCCACAAGTATTAACATGCTCCCAAAAATTCAAATGGATCTTAGAAATTTTGAGCTGAAAAAGAGCTAAACCAAGTTCAATAATTTGAACCACCTTTCATCCTTCTCATGAACTCTCATCTCATCTTGTCTCTCAGGCCTATTTTTTCTACTCCTTTCCCTCTCATAACATTCATATATGTGGTAGGCTTTATATGGAGCTCTTTGGGAAAGTTTAGTCCTACCAAGATATTATAAATCAGATGTTGTCAAAACAAGACAAGCTTCTCATGGTCTTACCGAGACTCGTCAAAAAGATCATTCGAAAATAATGTTATATCAAGGAGGGGGAGAGAAAAATACACACACCTAAGATAGGTGGACATGTACAAATGGCAAAGAGTGATCCCGAGGAACAAAGGAAGTCCTCGTTATCGGATTGCACATGGTTGGAAAGATGAGTTTGGATCTTTTATCTTGAGACCTTGAAATTCCTAATCCACTTTAGAGAACCGGGGAGTTCACTTTATTCTATTTTTATATCATACATACTCATATTTTTTCTTTTCTTTTCTTATACTCATATTTTTGTCCTTTCTTTATTTTTCTCATTTTTTTCTTTTTCTTTCTCATCATAATTTTTTTATTTGCTCCCCTTGAACTCTAAAATTGCATTGTATCTACCTCCTCCCCCATGCTTAGACGTTTTCTCGTCCTCAGGCAAAGAGGTGATAGAGATAAGGTAGGTACCGGAAATACTTTTCCTTTGGAGAGATACTTGAAATCTTTAATGTTGGCACCATCTTGCGATCTTCCTTGAATTGACGATCCATTCTCAACGATAGGTTGTGGTCAAGGAGGTAATCACAAAAGATGATATTTGGTTTTACGGATGGATATCCGGCGAGGTTTGAGAAATCTCCGATGTGGGGATACACAATGCACGAATAAAAAGGCTAGCAATAAGATACGCAAAAACTGAATGACCAGCTTCTTAGTCTCGGGCCAGAGAAATCAAGGCCTGAAATAACTCACCCAAAAATAAACCTTGTATACTAAGTTTTTGCACTCAAATATTTATATGGCTCTAGATAGGTAGAGCAACATGCAAGTGGTATTTATGAGAAGGTTAGCATTACTTTTAAGAACAAAAATAAATCATCTTTAATCCATCTAAAACTTGAGAGCACATAAAACACTATTGGTCTTTATTTTTATCATAACCTCCGCTAAAGATTAAGCTAGCATTTAGATAAATTCATATTTGTATTTTAAGAGAGCATTAGCTTAATCATGCACAAAACAATTACAAAGATAAACAAAGCGGCAATTATAATCATATATCATCATGGCACAAACTCTGTAACTCTACTAATGGTAAAAACTTAGTGGTGAAATTATTCATGATGAAAATAAAAACTAACACACATTCTGAAAATTAAATTAAAAATTAAAGTAAAAGTTGAAAATACTAGGCATACATAGGCGCAAACAAGCTGAAAATTAAAGAAAAAGGGGTAGAGGAAAGATAACTAAAGCTCCTCCTCTCTCTAATCTTCCGCCGGTGGTTGATATTGATAGTCTTGGTTGTTGTACCCTTACTCATAATAGGATTGCACCGCTGCTCCTATGTATTGTATGACGGTGCTAAGTGAAGGTGTCCAAGCGCATAAGTGATGTTTGTATTTCCTTCACCCATTTGGTTTGCATTGGTTTGGATGCATGGCTGTAATAATTTGCATGCTTCTTGCAGCAAATCCTCCAATGATGGCCACATTTTGTTGTGGTTGAGAAAGGTGTGCATATGGCTCCGCAAAGTCTACGTTGGGCACCGCAAAATTTGGTGGGGTATGGCTGTACCACTCCCCCATGCTTGCTTTGGTACACCACCATAGTAACTTGGTGGCGCCGGAACTCCAACATAATTTTGTCGCACACCTCTTTTAGGCCATGGAAGAAACTTCTCCTATAATCAAATCCTTCCTCTTTTATTTTTTTCTTCGCCGGCACAAGAAGTCCTTCCTCTAACCAATCTTTCTTCCCCTCAAGAAAAAGATCTTAACCTTCCTTCCAAAAGGGGCAAATTCACCTTGGCCACATTGAGGCCTCCTCTCTCATCTTCACTTATATATTTATCTTTCTTCATATAATCAAATCCAAGGGAAGTCCCAGGTAGGAGAGGCTTTGGGTTCCTTGTAATACCCGGTCTCAAAGAGATAGCCAACATGGAGAGGTAACACCCCGAACCAATATCTCCCGAACTCGATGTTGCTCACAACAACACCGGTTGATCATAGGTGAGTGGGGTCGATTGGCTGCCTGGCTATCAAAGCCGAGTAAAGCCAACTCAACTCCGTGTCGGTTACCTTTGTTTCTCTCATTCTCCCCAAAATCCTTTTGCACAAGCATGAGTGAAACTCTTGGATGATGGGGTTCCGGATAAAAATTCTTTGTTGCTACGCTTCTCCCGCGATCATACTCCAAAAACCTTCCCATGTGCCTCCATTCACATCCACTTGCTCCGGGGCTCCCTTTTGAAACCGAGCTATTCCCTAATACATAGGGAACCGCTTGATCAATCAAGAAAGGAGACACTTGCCCATGGGTCTATGATACTAGAACATGCAATCGTTTTGAACATGAAAACCAATCTAATCTATCGGGGGTTGTGACCACGGTTTCGTCCTTTCCCTCCTCTCGTACTCACTACGCGAAGGTATTCACGACTAGACCTATGATGGACACGGCGTATTGAATGGATCCAAGGGAGCATTGGAGCTCTACTCCCTTTATGGCATGGTAGCTAACCTTAAGCAATAAAGTATATTCAACACAAGATGATATAGATAGATAATCCAACAAAGTATGATTAAATCTCAAGATCGATTACAACCCATGGATGAATAAGGAGATTAACCCATCAAGGTGCTAGACATAGCACCGTTGATCACGGTTACCCTTCCGACGGTGTCTTCCTTCTTCTCCACTTGTGGGTGCTTCCTTCGAGGTGGTTGATCTCCCTCCGGAGATCTCCCTCCTCTCTCTCTAGTCTGTGGATGGCCTCCTGGTGCGAATGGCTCTCTCCAAACGGAATGAGAGACTCGGCACTCCTTCATCAAGGATATGCGCCATGGTCATGAGAATTTCCTAGGCGAATTCCTTGTGGGTGTTTGCCAACACTCCGTTAGAGAATTGCACCCACCTCGGTGTCCCGTATGAAAACCCAATATGTGGAGAGCTTGGTCGTCGAAGTCGATGTTCGCTACAGGCCTCTACTCAAGGCGAGCGAGCTTCTCCTCCTCCTCCTCCTCCTCCTCCGTCATGATGACAAACCCATTGGAATACCACGGAGTGTGTGGAGGTGGAGCGGATGATCGTGTCGAGCGGTGAGGTCGGACGGGCGGCTCCTCAGTAGATCCATCACCCTGGGCCCATCTCGGCCCAGCCCGTGGCCTCCTTCGCCCGGTGTTGCTTCCCGAGTCTTCTAGATCCTTCCCCTTTTTGCATGTGGACCCTTGTCGTCAGTTTCTCTCTGAATTGGACGAAGCTCCTTGTCTCGCAAGATTCAGCACTTTTCTGGCTAGGTCCTCGGAGTTTTCCATCTTCTCGGGTTGGATCCTTGGGCTTCTTGGAGTAGGGTTCACTTCATTGCTTGACTTGTACCGGGCTTCAAGGTCTTGTCATGAGGTGCTTAATGAATTTATCCCGGAAGTCTCGCTTTCAACGCTAAAATCCTGCATAAACACTAAACTCCAAAACCGACATGCACAAGTGAACTTTTTATACCACGGGGGTTAGTACCGATGGATAAGATACAAAAGTCATGCCAACACCGAAGGTAAACTCATGGCTAGGTTGACGGAATTTCACCGTCAGCAGCTCCCCCATGCTTAAACCTTGCTCGTCCTCGAGTAAGCCTTCGATGGATACCATCGTTGCCCCTCATTGTTTAAACCTTGCACTTGATCATACATGAGAAAACATAATGCTCTCAAAAGTTTAGTTCGTTAAAGTTCCATAATGTACTAGCCTTCATCCTAACGGAGGGTAGATTATTAGTTAAGCTTATCCCACAAGTATTAACATGCTCCCAAAATTCAAATGGATCTTAGAAATTTTGAAATAAAGAAAAAGATGAAAAAGAGCTAAACCAAGTTCACAAATTTAAACTGCCTTGCATCTTGCTCATGAACTTTCATCTCATCATGTCTCTTAAGCCTATTTACTCCACTCCTTTCCCTCTCATAACATTCATATATGTGGTAGGCTTTATATGGAGCTTTTAGGGAAAGTTTAGTCCTACCAAGTTATTATAAATGAGATGTTGTCAAAACAAGACAAGTTTCTCATGGTCTTACCGAGACTCGTCAAAAAGGTCATTGGAAAATAATGTTATATCAAGGAGGGGAAAGAGAAAAGTACACACACTTGAGATAAGTGGACATGTGCAAATGGCAAAGAGTGATCTCGAGGCACAAAGGAAGTCCTCGTTATCGGATTGCACATGGTTGGAAAATGAGTTTGGATGCTTTAATCTTGAGTCCTTGAAATTCCTAATGCACTTTAGAGAACCGGGGAGTTCACTTTATTTTATCTTTATATCATACATACTCATATTTTATTTCTTTTATTTTTTTTCTCATACTCATATTTATGTTCTTTCTTCATTTTTCTCATTTTTTTTCTTTTTCTTTCTGATAATTTTTTTTATTTGCTCCCCTTGAACTCAAAAATTGCATTGTAGCTACCTCCACCCCCATGCTTAGAGGTTTGCTCATCCTCGGGCAAATAGGTGATAGAGATAAGGTAGGTACCGAAAATACTTTTCCTTTGGAGAGATACTTGAAGTCTTCAATGTTGGCACCGTCTTGCGATCTTCCTTGAATTGATGATCCATTCTCAACATAGGTTTTGGTCAAGGAGGTATACACAAAATATGATATTTGGTTTTAAGGGTGGATGTCCGGCAAGGTTTGTGAAATCTACGATGTGGGGATACACAATGCATGGATAAAAGGCTAGCAATAAGATAGATACACAAAAACGGAATGACCAACTTCTTAGTCTCGGGGCAAAGAAATTATGGCCTGCAATAACTCACCCAAAAATAAATCTTGTATACTAAGTTTTTGCACTCAAATATTTATATGGCTCCGGATAGATAGAGCAACAAGTAAGTAGTATTTATGACAAGGTTAGCATTACTTTTAATAACAAAAATAAATTATCTTTAATCCATCTAAAACTTGAGAGTACATAAAACACCATGGGTCTTTATTTTTATCATAACCTCCACTAAAGATTAAGCTAGCATTTAGATAATTTCAGATTTGTATTTTAAGAGAGCATTAGCTTAATCATGCATAAAACAATTACAAAGATAAACAAAGCGGCAATTATAATCATATATCATCATGACACAAACATTGTAACTTTACTAATGGTAAAAACTTAGATAGTGACTTTATTCATGATGAAAATAAAAACCAACACACATGCTGAAAATTTAAATAAAAACTGAAAACACTACGCATACATAGGCGCGTACAAGCTGAAAATTAAAGAAAAGGGGGAAAAGGAAAGATAACTAAAGCTCCTCCTCTCTCTAATCTTCCGCCGATGGTTGATATTGATAGTCTTGGTTGTTGTACCCTTACTCATAATAGGATTGCACCGCTTCTCCTATGAATTGTATGACGGTGCTAAGTGAAGGTGTCAAAGCTCATAAGTGATGTTTGCATTACCTTCACCCATTTGGTTTGCATTGTTTAGGATGGCTGCAATAATTTGCATGTTCCTCACAGCGTATCCTCCAATGATGGCCACATTTTGTTGTGGTTGAGGAAGGTGTTCATATGGCTCCGCAAAGGCTACGTTGGGCACCGCAAAATTTGGTGGGGGCATGGCTGCACCTCTTCCCCATGCTTGCATTGGTACACCACCGTAGAAACTCGGCAGCACCGGAATTCCTCCAAATGGTGGCATTTTGTTGCGCACCTCCTTCTTCGGCCATAGAAGATCCTTCTCCTATAATCCTTCTCTTTTATTTTTCTTCGCTGGCACAAGAAGTCCTTCCTCTAACCAATCTTCTTTCCCCTCAAGAGAAATTCTTAATCATTCATCCGGAAGAGGTAAGTTTACTTTGGCCACTTTGAAGCCTCCTCTCATCTCCACTTATATTCTTGCCTTGCTTCATATATTCAATCTAGGGAAGTCCCGAGTAGGAGATGATTCGGGTTCCTTGTAATACCCGATCTCAAAGAGATAGCCAACATAGAGAGGTAACACCCCGAACCAATATCTCCCGAAATCGATGTTGCTCACAACACCACCGGTTGATCATAGGTGAGTGGGGTCGATTGGCTGCCTGGCAATCAAAGCTGAGTAAAGCCAACTCAACTCCGTGTCGGTTACCTTTGTTTCTCTCATTCTCCCCAAATCCTTTTGCAGTGAAACACTTGGATGATGGGGTTCCGGATAGTATTTCTCCGTTGATGGTCTTCTCCCGCGATCATACTCCAAAAACCTTCCCATGTGCCTCCATGCACATCCACTTCCGGAGATCCCTTTTGAAAACCGAGCTATTCCCTAATACATAGGGAAACGCTTGTTCAATCAAGATAGGTGTCATGTGGGGCCGCACGTATGTGCGGCGTAGGAGGGCCCGCGACGTCAGGCGCGCCCAGGAGAGGGCAGCACGCACCCAGGAAGGGCAGGCCGCATCTGGCGGCTAGATTAGTTAAGAAAGGATTAGTTTCCCCTTTGAGTCTTTCCTAGGTTAGCCTCCTTGATTTGAGGAGTGGTTGGTTAGCAAGTCTATTTATATTTGTAACAAACAATTGGCAAAGGCAATCAAGTTTGATCCCATCTAATCTTCCTCTCCTCTTCCTAAGCCGGCGAGTGGGGGTATAACCCCTCGACGAGGTCAGGAGGCCAGGGGGAATAACCCAGCCAGCCACCACGGATCAAGGCTACAAGCTTCATAGCCGCGGTCCTGCTACCTTGGGGTTTAACACCCTTGACAGCCTGGTATCCAGAGTCAGTCGATCTTCTTCCACCTCCCAATCCGCCGCCTCCACCTCCTCTGTTGCGAAATCCGGCCGCCGCAGCCCCACACTACCATCCCCAACCGAAACCTCCTCGCGCCCAGTCATGGGGGATGACAAGGGCAACCAGCCCTCCCTCGCCGATCTGATGGCCAAGCTCGAGGCTATGCAGGCCGACATCGATGGGTTGAAAGCCAAGTCGGGCTCTGCAGCCGAGAGCAGCAACTCTGGCCGCAGCGATGGCCACACCAGGGACTTGGATCGATCCCCGAAAGAAGTGGGAGTTCCCCCGCTACGACGGCACAACAGATCCCGGCTCTTCCTCAACAAGTGTAGTCCTATTTTCAACAGCAACGCACCATGGCCGAGGAACGGGTCTGGATGGCGTCGTACAACCTCGACGGTGTCACACAAGAGTGGTTGATCCAGCTCCAGGATGATGAGGGAACGCCGCCGTGGGGGCGCTTCAAGGACCTCCTGGACCTGCGGTTCGGGCCCTCGCTGCGATCCGCTCCCTTCTTCGAGCTGACGGAGTGCAAGCGCACCGGCACGGTGGAGGAGTACTCCAACCGGTTCCAAAGCCTGCTGTTCCGCACCGGCCGTGTCGAGGAATCCCAACGCGTTTAGCTCTACACCGGGGGCCTCCTACCGCCGCTCAGCCATACCGTGCGCCTTCACAACCCGTCGACATTGAACCACGCCATCAGTCTCGCTCGGCAAGTCGAACTCATGGAACTCAACAAGCTGGCGGCGCCGCCATCTCGTCCGGCCCCACGTGCGGCGCTGCCTACCCCTCCGTAGCGGCCGGCATTACCAGCATCACCGGTGGCCTTGCGGTGCCCCCGGCGGCGCCGCCGCCGCCGACCCGCGCGCCGCCGCACGCCGCAGGCGCCCCGGCGGCAAAGGACCGACAGGCCGGCAACCGCCTGTCTAAGCCGGAGATGGAGGAACGCCGACGCCAAGGTCTGTGTTTTAATTGTGACGAGAAATATTTCAGGGGCCACAACCGCACCTGTCGTCGTATCTTCTTCGTCGACGGCATTGAACTTGGGGAGGCGAACGAGCTCGTCGGGGACGCCGAACCAACCGGGGACATGCCCATATTCTCCTTGCACGCAGTGGCCGGCGTGCCCGGGTTCGACACGCTCCAGGTCCGCGTGTTCTTGGGCGGCACGGTGCTCATCGCCCTCCTCATCACGTGATCCCCACAAAACTTCGTCGATGAACACGCCGCGCACCGGTCCGGGCTCCACATCCAGCAACGCCCACGGCTGTCGGTGCGGGTGGCCAACGGCGCACGCGTAGTCTGCCCTGGGGTCATCCGCGACGCGCTGGTCACCGTGTAGGGAAAAACGTTCCACCTCGACCTCTTCGTCATGCCGCTGTCCGGTTTCGACATCGTCCTGGGCACCCAGTGGCTGGGCACCCTCGGGCCCATCACATGGGACATCGCGGTGCGCACGGTGCGTTTCCAGCGTGCGGGCCATACAGTCTGCTGGACCGACCACGACCCGGTGGACAGAACAGCACTGCATGCCATCGCAGCGACCCCGACGCCATCCGTGCCGCAACACCAGATGCCCGAGCCCCTCCTCGACGCACTGCTCCACTCCTTCGGCGCTGTCTTCACTGAGCCTCGCGGTCTGCCACCACCGCGCTCCCGCGATCACCGCATCATCCTCAAACCAGGAGCGCTGCCAGTGGCAGTGAGGCCCTACCGCTACCCCGCGGCGCACAAGGACGAACTTGAGCGTCAGTGCAAGACCATGATGGAGCAGGGCATCGTTCGCCGCAGCGATTCGGCGTTCTCATCCCCGGTGCTCCTCGTCAAGAAGCCGGATGGGTCGTGGCGGTTCCGCGTCGACTACAGGGCGCTGAACGCGCTCACCATCAAGGACGCCTTTCCCATCCCGGTGGTCGACGAGCTGCTCGACGAGCTCCATGGCGCCAAGTTCTTCACTAAGCTCGATCTGCGGTCAGGCTACCACCAGGTACGCATGAGGCCTGAGGACATCCACAAGACGGCGTACCGCACCCACGACGGGCTCTACGAGTTCTTGGTCATGCCGTTTGGCCTGTGCAACGCCCCGGCAACCTTCCAGGCACTCATGAACGATGTGCTCCGCCCTTTTCTTCGTCGTTTCGTCCTTGTGTTCTTTGACGACATTTTGATCTATAGTAAAAGCTGGGCGGAACACCTCCGCCACATTCGCGCCGTCCTGGAGGAGCTGCAGCGTCACCAGCTGTTTTTGAAACGCACCAAGTGCGCGTTCTGCGCCGCGTCGGTGGGCTACCTCGGCCACATCATCTCTGCGGCCGGTGTGGCCATGGACCCGGCCAAGGTTTAGGCAATCCGCGACTGGCCCGTCCCTCGTTCAGCACGGGCAGTCCGCGGTTTCCTCGGTCTGGCGGGGTACTACCGCAAGTTTGTACACCACTACGGCATGGTGGCGGCACCATTGACATCTCTTCTGACCAAGGACGGGTTCGCGTGGAACGACGGGGCAGCAGCGGCTTTCACGGCGCTCAAGGTCGCGATCAGCTCGGCCCCCATCCTCGCCATGCCGGACTTCACCAAGCAGTTCATCGTCGAGTGTGACGCGTCCTCCCACGGCTTTGGCGCCGTGCTGGTGCAGGAGGGACACCCCATCGCGTTCTTTAGCCGCGCCATTGCTCCACGGCACCAAGCGCTGGAGGCCTATGAATGAGAGCTCATCGGCCTCGTCATGGCGGTCCGTCATTGGTGGCCCTACTTGTGGGGGCGCCGCTAAGTCGTCAAGACCGACCACTACAGCCTCAAGTACCTCCTCGATCAGCAGCTCGCGACGATCCCGCAGCACCATTGGGTCGGCAAGCTCTTGGGCTTCGACTTCTCTGTCGAATAAAAGCCCGGGGCAGGCAACGTCGTGGCGGATGCGCTCTCCCGCCGGGACACACCAGAGGAAGGGGCGCTACTGGCCCTGTCCGTGCCCCGTTTTGAGGTGCTGGACAGTCTACGCTTAGCGCAACGCACTGACCCGGCCTTGGTCGCCCTCCACGACGATTTGCAGGCTGGCTCCAGGGGCGCGCCATGGGGGGTTGTCGATGGCATGGTCCAATATGCCAACCGCCTCTTCATTCCGCCGTCCTCGCCGCTGCTGCAAGAAATCCTGGCGGCGGTACATGCTGAGGGCCATGAGGGGGTCCAGCGTACACTTCACCGCCTCCGCCGTGACTTCCATTTTCCTAACATGAAACATGTGGTTCAGGAGTATGTGCGCCAATGCCACACCTGCCAGCGCCACAAGTCCGAGCATCTCCACCCGGCAGGTCTTCTTCTTCCTCTACCGATACCACAAGGTGTCTAGACTGATGTGGCGCTGGATTTCGTCGAGGCGCTGCCACGGGTGTGCGGGAAGTCTGTCATCTTGACGGTGGTGGACAGGTTCAGCAAGTACTGCCACTTTATTCCACTGGCGCACCAATATTCGGCGGAGTCTGTCGCCCAAGCCTTCTTCGCCGAGATCGTGCGCCTCCACGGCGTGCCCCAGTCCATGGTGTCCGATCGCGACGTCATCTTCACTTCAAGGTTCTGGAAGGAGTTGATGCGGTTGATGGGGACCAACCTGCACATGACGTCGGCCTTCCACCCGCAGTCAGACGGGCAGTCTGAGGCAACCAACCGGGTGATCATCATGTACTTGCGCTGCCTCACCGGCGACCGTCCTCGACAATGGCTCCAGTGATTACCATGGGCGGAGTATGTCTTCAACACCGCCTATCAGACATCCCTCCGCGACACACCATTCCGCGTCGTATACGGCCGTGATCCTCCGTCGCTGAGGTCCTATGAGGCCGGGGACAAACGGGTGGCAGCAGTAGCGCGCACCATGGAGGAATGGGAGGAGTTCCTCGCTGACGTCCGCCACCTCCTTGAGCAAGCATAGGCGATCCAGAAGAAGTTTTATGACCAGGGCCATCAGGCGGTCACCTACCAGGCGGGTGAGTGGGTGCTACTGCGCCTCCGCCACCGCTCCCCTGCCTCCATCGCCGCTGAGGGCGCCGGCAAGCTGAAACCAAGGTACTATGGGCCCTATCGGGTCATTGAGCTCATCAAAGAGGTGGCTGTCCGCCTCGAGCTCCCTGCAGGTGCTCGCATCCATGATGCGTTCCATGTGGGCGTCCTCAAGAAGTACCACGGAGTGCCTCCTGTAGCGACTCCACCGCTGCCTCCGCTGCATCACGGGGCGGTCGTCATCGAGCCTGAACGTGCCGTGAAGACCAGACTATCTCGTGGGGTGCGCCAGGTGCTTATCAAGTGGAAGGATCAGTCCCCGGCATCGGCCACCTGGGAGGACGTTGACAGTTTTCGCGCCAAGTTTCCTACATTCCAGCTCGAGGACGAGCTGCCTATCGAGGAGGGGAGAGATGTCATGTGGGGCTGCACGTATGTGCGGCGTAGGAGGGCCCGCGACGTCAGGCGCGTCCAGGAGAGGGTAGCACGCGCCCAGGAAGGGCAGGCCGCATCTGGTGGCTAGATTAGTTAAGAAAGGATTAGTTTCCCCTTTGAGTCTTTCCTAGGTTAGCCTCCTTGATTTGAGGAGTGGTTGGTTAGCAAGTCTATTTATATTTGTAACAAACAATTGGCAAAGGCAATCACGTTTGATCCCATCTAATCTTCCTCTCCTCTTCCTAAGCCGGCGAGTGGGAGTATAACCCCTCGACGAGATCAGGCGGCCAGGGGGAATAACCCAGCCAGCCACCACGGATCAAGGCTACAACTTCGTAGCCGCGGTCCTGCTACCTTGGGGTTTAACACCCTTGACAATACGAGACACTCGCCCATGGGTCTACGATACTAGAACATGCAATCGTTTTGAACATGAAAACCAATCTAATCTATCGGGGGTTGTGACCATGGTTTTGCCCTTTCCCTGCTCTCGTACTCACTACGCGAAGGTATTCATGACTAGACCTATGATGGACACGGCGTGTTGAATGGATCCAAGGAAGCATTGGAGCTCTACTCCCTTAAGCAATAAAGTATATTCAACGCAAGATGATAGATAGATAATCCAACAAAGTATGATTACATCTCAAGATCGATTACAACCCATGGATGAAAGGAGATTAACCCATCAAGGTGCTAGACATAGCACCGTTGATCACAGTTACCTTTTCGACGGTGTCTTCCTTCTTCTCCACTTGTGCGTGCTTCTTTCGAGGTGGTTGATCTCCCTCCTCTCTCTAGTTTGTGGATGGCCTCCTGGTGCGAATGGCTCTCTCCAAACGGAATGAGAGACTCAGCACTCCTTCATCAAGGATATGCGCCATGGTCATGACAATTTCCTAGGCGAATTCCTTGTGGGTGTTTGCCGACACTCCGTTAGAGAATTGCGCCCAACCTCGGTGTCCCGTATGAAAACCCAATATGTGGAGAGCTTGGTAGTTGAAGTCGACATTCGCTACAAGCCTCTACTCAAGGCGAGCGATCTTCTCCTCCTCTGTCATGATGACAAACCCCTCGGAATACCGGGGAGCGTATGGAGGTGGAGCTGATGATCATGTCGAGTGGCGAGGCTGGACGGGCGGCTCCTCCATATGTCCTTGAGGTCTGGTGAACCTCATAAACGAGTTTCGTGTGGCCCTCATGCCTCCAAGGAGAAGAGTGTGGTTCCTCCTCGGTGGTGTCGTGTCCTCCTCAATACTCTGAGGAGACTTGGAAACCGAGCGCCTCCTCGAAGAGGTTGTCGATGATGGCTTAGACGATGATGATCCCTTCTTCTTTGGTGAAAAAGCTTGTAGGTTTCTTTCATTATTGCAGCACTCTCCCTCACAAATATATATCCGGGGTTTTCAACCGGTAACAGGGTACACAGATATTATTTTGGAGTCTGGACTTTGAGTGGAATTAGGATGTGTTTTGTTGCACGAAACAAACGAGGTGGATGGCTAAGTCTATGGTGGTTCTGGACTACAAACTAGAGCACACGAACAAAGAGCCGGATGGGAGACTTACCTCTCTCCTCCTCTTGGCTCGGTTCTTCTCTAGCGCACTCATTTTGCTTCGTGACCGCGTGCACCTTCCAAACGTTCTCGTCCACTCCTTCGCTTGCATTATTATTCCTTCCACTTGATGTTTTCTCTTTTAGTCACCTCCATGCTCCTTTGACTCATATGCATCCATGATATTCCTACAAAACAAAGCCTTGTCTGCCCCCATGCTTGTACTTTGCATGTGGTTTGATAAACGATGTTGGAAGGGCATCACGTGATGCATCATGGTGCATGTATGGTTAGGTCAACTAGATTGCCTCCCTCTAAGTATGTTTTAATGCGAAGTACTCCTCTAATTTCGAAAATTAAAAATAATTTCAGAGCTATTAATGAGTTTAAACATAAATTTGGAGAAGTTTTGAAAGCATTAAAAACAAATGTAAGTCGAAAATTTTTTCTGACTACTTTTATGTTGGTCTCACCGGTATCGTTTGCCTTCATTAGTTGAGAGCAAACTTTTCCCGGCTTGATCATGGGGGCATAGGTTTAGGTCCTAATTTTGGTTAGATGAGAGAGATTTTGAATGAAATAAAAATTAAATGAGGCTTAGAAAAATTCTAATCTTAGAGAAACCAAGGATATGGATATTTAAACCAACCAAAAGTCAAGTTTCTAGGTTCACGCGAGTCCTACCACGTGCTGAAATTTAAATAACATCTAAATACAAGTCGTGGCTCTACTCGTGTGTTTTTAGCATGAAAAACAAGTCAACCACAACATCATAAAGAGGATGAATGGTTGAGTTAGGTTCTGAATTTTTTGGTTTTGGTTTCTCGAAAAGAAGCAAATAACATAGGATGGCTCATGTAAAGGGTTTATGATCAAAACAAAATATTCAACCAAGAATTATGTCTCTAATCTTGTTCAACCACTCTAAGTCTAATGTTTTGCATAGTAAAATTGAAAACTAAAGTACTTGAAAGGACTCGAAAAACCTGGAATCGGGTTGTCCTCCCGGCAACTTATTCTTGACTCGACGAAACAGGTTGCCTCCCGCCTAGCGCTTCGTTTATAGTCCATGGCTAGACTTCTTCACTTGATTACTTCGGATCAACGCTCTTTGCGGGCGTTGCAATCTTTGGTACCCACTTCCGCACCATCTTGGGCACGGGCTTATTCTTCGGCTTAGTCATTTTTTTGGTCTTCACAGGCTGGCTTTGTCCTTTGGTCTTGATGGGTGCAACAACTTCCTTCATGTAGTGGCTCGGCATCTCGAACTCTAGTCCTTCGGTCGTGATCTTCATGGTCTCCTTAGTGTGATCCTCCATCTCTCCCGAATGAGCTTGAGTAGCCTTCTCCGTCTTGGGACCTTGGGGTTGTCTCGAAAATTCTTCTTTCACTAAAAAAACCTTATGATCTATTACGGTCGTTTTTCATCACGTATCATCCAATTTTTGTCATAAACTGCATCCATGGATTTAGCGTCACAAATCACCTCTCGTGACGTATTAATGTTTTCGTCATGGATTGACGTAATCCATGACGTTTTCAGACCGTCATAGATTGGTGTAAAGCCCAGTGAACCCAGCCCAAAGCCCAAAATCTGTGACGAAAGTGACTGTCATGGATTAACCTGCCACATCACTTGTAGAGATGATTTGGCAGATGACGTGGCGATTATGTGGCAGATGACGTGGCGATGGTGTTTAAAAACGTGGCACTGACGTGGCAGCCACATGGCGCTGACGTGGCATCCATGTGGCGCTGACGTGGCAGCCACGCGGCGCTGACATGGCAGCCACTTGGCGCTGACGTGGCTGACACGTGGCGCGACGTGGCTTCCACGTGGCGCTGACGTAGCTTCCATGTGGAGCTGACGTGGCTGCCACGTGGCACTGACGTGAGCATATGCAATTTTTTCCCAGACTGAATTTCAGCCTATATCAATCCATTACAGCCCAGCCCACATACATTTCTGGCACAACCCATATTCATTTCAGCCCAACAAATGCCCAACAGATTTAAAACAGGTATATAAATCCCATAAATCAAACTGGCCAAAAAAATATCCATCATTTGGAAGAAACTGCCAAGTATCACTAGTTCACCACATCACCAGAAACAATAGATCACCATATATCTATAGAACCTAACAAGTATCACCAGAATCACCATATCTATCACCAAAAACAAAAGAATGCCATACATCCACCATCTGGCAGAAGGCACATCAAAACTACCAGAATATCACCATCAAAAGACATGTCAGGCAGTTGTTGACGGTTCAAAACCGTGCTCAAGTTCACCGCAAGCCTACGGGTGACTTGGTGCCTTTTTCACCAAGGACGGTTCTCCCTAGATTTATCAATCCGAGGATTGGAAGCAAACTGCTAGGATTCTCCACCTAACCTATTGATCTAGCCTAACATGAAGCATTGATTGCATATGAAGATAAACCTTAAAGATGTATGAATTATAGCATAAGGTTGATCGCATCCATGAACGTAGACAAAGTAAAGAGAAAGCGAGGGAAACTAAGGCCTATCATCTTCTAGTCATAGTTCCAGCCAAAAGAGCAAGAGCGACATGCATCTCATCCAAAGCCATCTTTAAACTACTATCCTCCGGTCCGATTCCGAAAACGCCCGCCTTTCGGAACCCCCGTTCTGTCACAACGTATTCCTATTCATGCGGGTAGTCTAGGGCGAGTTCGATAGAACAAGTTGAAATCACTTGGTCGGTCTGGTATGCACCTCTAGCCACCGCGGCAACAAGAGCACCCTAAGTAATCTAGCTATAGACTAGATTGGGGAAGAAGCATAACCAAGAAGAGGAATCGAGTCGCTAAAAGATCGGATGACATGAAGTACTTTACTCACATAATAAATGTGTTTAGATCATCTCCACTGAGTACATACCATTGATGACCTCAACTAGCTTCGGAACTCCGCCATAGCTCAACTGTGCAAGGCAGCCATGGCGGCTAGGTTAGGCCTAGGCCATCTCCTCGACGACTTCGAGGACTCGCGGCGGCCGTCGTCGCTATCTCCTTGGTTTCGCCGAGTTCCTGTGGATGGATGGATGGATCGACCCTCCTTGGGCGCCCAAGGGGGTGTATTTATGCCCTTAGGGAGCCTTGGGGCGTGCTCCAACTTGCCTTGCACGAGATCCTCCTTGGGAGAGAAGGGAACTTGGTTTCCATAAAATCAGCCTCGTCCAGATTTTCCTGATTCGCAGCCCTTCCTTGCCGGCACCATATCTCCCACGTTGGGACTCAAAATAATGCAAATTCGGTGTCCTGGTTGTATGACACGAAATTTTCTCCAACTGTGGTATTCATTTCTTTCTTTGGAAACGAAGATACGATCTCCAAATCGGCTTTGGAAAATAATCTGTTCTGATTTCGGACTGACTGCGCAGCAGGGATTGCGAGGGTCATATCTCCTAGCTCCCTTATCCGAATTGGGTCTTCCACATATCCAAATCGAATGTATCGTCGATGCCCACAACTTTGGTAGTCAAACTTTTGCCATTAGAGGATATTTAAGTCAATGAATCTGCACCGAAAGATCATGATGTCCTGGGTAGCGAGAATATCTCTCGGGCTGAGTTGATCTCGTTGGTAAACATCCAAGTCCCCGGAGTTTTCCGTGTTATGCTTCGGTCCTTGTATCATTTGGAGTCATGTTCACTTCATGTCTTGACTTGTGACGGGCTTCATGATCTTCTCATAAAGTGCTTGATGAATTTATCCCGAAAGTCTCCTCTTTAACGTTAATTTCCTGCGTAAGCAACCAACTCCAAAATCGACATGCGGGAGTGAACTTGATACCTCCGGGGGGTTAGTACCAAATACATGCAAATGTTGACGGTAAACTCATAGCTAGGTGTACCAAAATCTACCGTCAACATCTCCCCCATGCTTAAACCTTGCTCGTCCTCGAGTAAGTTTTCAATGGATAAGCATTGTCTTTCATTGTTCATACCCTGCACTTGATCACACATGAGAAAGGATAATGCTCTTCAAGTTTATATTTGTTAAAATTCCATAATGTAACTATCTTTCATCTCTGTGGAGGGTAGATATAATTTAAGCTCTTTCCACAAGTAATCAATCATGCTCCACAAAATTCGAATATGTCTTAGAAACTTTTGAAGTGAAGAACGAGGTGAATAAAAGAGCTAAACCAAGTACAAAAATTTAAACCTTGTTGCATCTTGTTCGTGAACTCTCATCTCACAACACTCTCAAGCCTACTTGATCTATATCCTTTCCATTTCATATTTGTAGGTGGAAGGGTTTTATTTGGAGCACATAGGAAAGTTTTTATCCTACCAAGATGCTAAAGTTGAGACTATTATGAAAACAAGGCAAGCTTCTCATGGACTTATCATGACTCGTCAAAAAGGTCATTGGAAAAATAATGTTCACAAGAAGGGGGAAGAGAAAGAACTCACACTTTTAGATTGGTGGACATGTGCAAATAGCAAAGAATGATCCTGAGGCCCCAACGAAGTCCTCGTTATCGGATTGCACATGGTTGGAAAAATGAGTATGGGTCGTGATCTTGAAGTCCTTGGAAAATCCTTAAGCAACTAAAGAACTGGGGGGGATTATTATTACTCTATTTTTTTCATTTTTTTCTTATTTTTCTTCTTTTTCTTCTTTTCTTCTTCTTTTTTTGACATGTGAGGTACTTGGATTTTATTTTGTCCTCTTATCTTATTCATTTTTTATCTCCCCTAGAACTCTAATTTGCATAGTACCTACCTCCTCCCCCATGCTTAGACGTTTGCTCGTCCCCGAGCAAAGAGGAAGTGGTGTTAAGGTAGGTACCGGATGTCTTGATGAGAGGGAACTTGAATCTTCCCTTTGATGCACCTTCTTGTGATGTGTCGATTCCATACTCAAGTGATAGGTTGGTAGGTCAAGGAGGTTAACACAAAAGATGATGTTGGTTTAAAGGGTGGATATCCGGCGAGATTTGCAAAGCTTCCGATGTGGGAGCTCACAATGCACGGATAGAATAGGCTAGCAAAAGATAAGTTACGCAAAAAACGGAATGACCAGCTTCTTAGTCACGAGCCAAAGAGTTGAACCTTGAATCAATTCACCCAACAATAACTCTTGTAATCTATGGTTGCACTCAATATATAAGGCTTTGGATAGGTAGAGCAAAATGCAAGGGGGTATTAATGACAAGGTTAGCATGACTTTTAAGCAAAAAGTAATATGTTCTTTGCCCCATCCAAAGTTAAGAGCATAAAAGAAACCATGGTTCTTTATTTTTATCATGACCTCCACAAAAGATTAAGCTAACATTTCATTAATTTCAGATTTGTATTAGAGAGAGCAATAGCTTAATCATACATAAACAAGCACAAAGTTTAAACAAACGGGCAACGGTCATCATATATCAACGAGCAAGATCAAGCCAAAATTATTTCATCATGGTGAGCACAAGGTGCTGACAATAAACAAAAACTAAAACTAGGTTGTACTCCTAGAAGCTATGTTATTTAACGAGAGAGACATACAAAAGTTGCATCTAAGGTTGTTGAAGGCATATACATATATACAAGCATTTAGAAAGACAAGGACAAAAAGAGGGTTGAGGAATTGTTATCGTCCTTTGACGCTTGTGATGTAGCGCGCCCTCCCCCATGCTTAAGCATTGTGCCTAGCATGGAAGAAGGAAGATCGGCATCCGTAGCAACCGTGATCCTTGAACTCCATGCGGTCTTCTTTCATCCACCAAGTCTTCCCCCATGCTTAGCATGTTGCTAGGCACGGAAGATGATGAACCATCTTAAATTCTTGAAGTCCTACTGTCATGCAAGGAGATCATTGTTGCCTTTGTTCGTCCTTCAATGTTCGCCCTTTGCCACGAGCCTTGCTCCCAAATGTTTCTCATCTCATCTTCTCCTCCTTCCATGTTGTCCCTTACCGCTGGTTCATCTTCCACGAGTTTTTCTTCTAAATCCAGAACTGAGTATGTACTGAACCATCACTCCATTGCAAAGTTCTTGAAATTATCTTTCCAATGAGTGGTCATTCATCCCGATCGGACTCCGAACAAGAGAGTTACACCCTTTTTACTTCGTTGGTGCAAGCTGTCCCAGACTGATTTCAGAATGTGTGACGCCCAAAGATTTGGTTGTAACTTCTTGCACAAGTCTCCTAAAATGTTGATTCTTGATGCATTGGAAAGTATACTTAATGGAGCACTTGAATATCCAATTTTTTTCCTTTCGTACATCTCTGAACATGTGCTTAATCTTTATGAAAGCAGCAGTGCTCCTTTCGGGATTTTGGAGGTGTTGATGATCTTGATTTCAGCTTTTATCATGAACTCATGGGAGTGATTCACCATGCCTGCAAAATGACTATAATGCACAAAGTACCCCCGAAGTGGCTGTCGGGAATACTCACCCTATGCCAACAAACCATGACATCCCTACGATCTTCACTGGTGGCATAGTTAATCTAACGAAAATACTAATGGGTGTACGTGAGTGCAAGTGTGTATGCAAATGATAGGTTGGTATAAAAACAAAACAATGTTTACACCAAATTCTAAGGTCCACGCTTACAAAGTGGTTGCCAAACTTTCTATTCCCATAGAGATTTGTTAACCAAGGTCAAAACACCATGTTCATCCCAACTTCAATAATTCTTTATAGTGCAAGAAAAGTATGGCGCATTGCTCAGTTTATAAACCCACTAATGCAACATGATAGCTCAGGAAAAAAGACTAAATGATGGAGGTCTCCAATCATGTCTAAACACCATGTTTAGACAAGATTGCAAAAAGTAGTAACGCATGTCGACAAGTATTAACATGGATAAGAAAGCATTCATCATAAAGTTTCACAAAAGGTCCAAAACTAACATAAAGTGGATGATGACAAAGAGATGGATGTAAAATACAAATTCAGAAAGTTAGCACAAATAAACATTACCAAGGTTTGAAAAACACTTTCGAAGTGGTCTATAATAAGCAAAGGACAAAGCTTGATCTCATACAAAGTAAGCATTGTCAACAAAAAAGTCACCCATCGAAAAGAATCAATCAACCAAACTAACAAGGTTTAAGGGTAGGTTATACGTATCCTATACTTTTGGCTCAAACGAGGATTTTGAAGAGAGAAAGTTAAGTATAGAAATTCTAACTAAAGTGGTCCTAGAGTCTTTCTACAAACCTATGGTTTTAGGATGGCTAAAAGTGTGAAAGGTTTGCCTAAGGATTTTATGGGGAGGCTAGTCAAAGTTTTTAATTAATAAAGAGGAAGAGGATAGACTTGTTCAACCCCGAGGGTGAGAGCCCTCGGTCAACTCAAAAAAATCCTACCTCTATAGGCTATGGTTTTTGGTGGGGGTTATAGGAAGGCTTAGGTTGGTTGGACAAAAAGTTAGATTAACACAACATGCAATGCAATATGACATGGGTGAACAAAACAACACGATATGGAGGTTGTCTAAAACAAAAGTTAGCCTAAATTAACTAGCCACAAGTTTAGAGTCAAAGGATGGTGCCAACTTCATATACCTCTCTAAAAAGACACAAAAGAAAAGGACTCTAACCTCTAATAGGCACACAAAAAGGTCTACAAGGTTTTTGAGATCAAATAACAAAGCGCTCCCTCAATAGCAATTAGATCATACAACATGGTGTTGTGGTTTTTATTAGAGCAATGGTACAATGTTACTTGATGGTTCGATTAAAGAGCACAATGTAGACGGTCATGTATATATATATATATAAATAAAAACCGGGTTGCCTCCCGCAAAGCGCTTCATTTAAAGTCATAGAGCTCGACTTTATCACATACCTTCTTATTGTTGCGGAGCCATGATCCTTCATGCAAGATTTGAAGGTGTTCATGCAGCCTTGATCCACTCTCCATGCTTGACACGATCATTTATGCTCGATGAGAGGCTTGCCCAATCGTCCCCTTGCATCATCATCATCATCACCTTCTCCATCACACTTTATCGCTGCCTCTTCTTTCACGAATTTTCCTCTCTGTCCAGGTCAGACCATGTAAAGAACAATAGCTTCCATGCGTGTTGCATGAAATTGTCTTTCCATCAAGTATTTATTCACCCCCAACGGACTCCGATCGAGTGAGTTATGTCCGTTCTACTCCGGCGCAGCAATCTGTCCAAAGCTGATTTCAGACTGCACATCGCTCAATGTTTTTGCCATATCTCCTTGTACGGGTCTTCAAATTCATTGATGTTGGATGCGTTGGAACCGGCACTTGATGGAGCTTCTGATTTTCAACTTTTTATTCCTTGAACATGCCTGACCAGATCCTCAAAATTGATGAAAACAGCGACGTTTGTTTTTGAGGTTCGGTGATGGTGATGCACGGGTTTGCAATTCCTTTGGGTATGATTCTCTCCTCTTAATTTATGTTTAATGCCCTGCATGGTTAGTGAAACTTGGGATTTCTCCCACAATTTGCTCTTTTAAGGTTACTAGCTTGACCAAGCACAAACCATGTCCAAGATTTACAAGTCATATTGCAAACAAACGCTTCCATAACCACAATTTATGACAAAGTAAGTTGTGATTAATTATAGCATAAGTTTTCTTGCTCAGCACTAAGCTCTCATTAGGCAAAGGTTCATTAGGCATGTAACAAATTTTAAGCACAACAAAGCCTCTTTATCACTCTTAAGAAATTCTAGCCTATCATGATTATCATAAGAACAAGGCATAGAATTGAGTCAACCTCACTATCGGATATGAATCATAGATATATCAAAGGAATATTATCAGCTCCAAAAGTGTCTTGAGAGGTTAATTTGTACCTTGGCCTTCCAGCTTTTCATCGTGAGTGGTCTCTTGGAGTTGAAAGCAAACAATCTTCAATGATCGGTGGCTTGTATCGTCTTTTCGCAATTTCTTCGTTCGTGCCACACATCATCAAGGTTGCCTTGTGTGGACTCACTCTTCTCATTGATTTGTGGGACTTCACACATGTCTCAAATATCTTCTTGTAACTCCATGATCCTCCGTGTGAGAGCCCAGAGTATCCGCGCCATTGGATGCTATCATTTGTGTGTAATCCATGGTGATTTGCTTCTAACATCTCCTAGCGTCGGATGTTGCCAAGTTGTGCCTTGTTTTGCCAAGATGTAATCCATGGTGAATTTCATCTCGTGTGGTCCGATGGAAGCATTGCCCAAGCTTCTCTTTGTTGTCGTCGTCCTCATCTCCACTATCTTGTTCTCATCATGTTGCTGCTGCCTCTTTTTCGTGGATTTTCCCCTGTGTACATAACAGAACATATACCAAAATATTGTTCTATTGAAAACTTTATAATTCCAATGGGTACTCATTCATCTTAATCGGAGCCCAAATGAGGGGGTTATGACCGTTTTGTTTCCGCTCTTGCATGCTGTCCATAATTTCAGAACGTGCAACCTTTGGTAATTCGGCCATACCCGCTTGTAGGAACCTACGATTGACTTGATTCTTGATTTGTTGGAAGCGTAACTTCATGGGGCTTATAAATATCCAAAGATATCCTGTTGTTCTCCCTTGAGGTTGTGCAGAAATTGATGGGAACATAAACTTCTTGTGAATTGATCCGAATATGTTGACAACCTTGATCTTGTGGTCTCCGGGGCGTTACATCGCGTCTCCTTTGTCTTTAAGTCGTCACCATTGCTGGACCAGCAAGTAGCATGATGACAATGGTGTGTCTTCTTGATTTTGCTTTAGCCAAAGTGGCGGGTGCTTCTCACGCAACGTGATTGCTTCCAACACCTATTGCTTGGACAAACAAACCTCCACAAAACATTAGTCTTAAAACTTTAATTGACACATTGACATACCTTGTTCAACATCACTCGTGTAGGGTGTGCACTCAATAGCGGATGATAGGATACTAAGAAAAGTTAGCACCTACCACTAAAGAGTGAATCTTGATGTAGTCATTATCTTGTCGGAGTGAATGTGAACTTCTCGCATGTCTTGTGTCTAGCTTTTCACCTACTTTCAAGGACACAAACAAGAAAGCAAGCATGTATGCAATAAAAATTAGGGTCAGTCAAAGAGATAGATGGATCACCCTAGGGTTCGAGTTTCCGATCCCCGGCAACGGCGCCAGAAAAAGGGGCTTGTTGACGGTTCAAAACTGTGCTCAAGTTCACCGCAAGCCTACGGGTGACTTGGTGCCTTTTTCAGCAAGGAGGGTTCTCCCTAGATTTGTCAATCCAAGGATCGGAAGCAAACTCCTAGGATTCTCCATCTAGCCTATTGATCTAGCCTAACATGAAGCATTGATTGCATAAGAAGATAAACCTTAAAGATGTATGAATTATAGCATAAGGTTGATCGCATCCATGAACGTAGACAAAGTAAAGAGCAAGCGAGGGAAAATAAGGCCTATCATCTTCTAGTCATAGTTCCAGCCAAAAGAGCAAGCGCGACATGCATCTCATCCAAAGCCATCTTTAAACTACTACCTCCGGTCCGATTCCGAAAACGCCCGCCTTTCGGAACCCCCGTTCTGTCACAACGTATTCCTATTCATGCGTGTAGTCTAGGGCGAGTTCGATAGAACAAGTTGAAATCACTAGGTCGGTCCGGTATGCACCTCTAGCCACCGCGGCTACAAGAGCACCCTAAGTAATCTAGCTATAGACTAGATTGGGGAAGAAGCATAACCAAGAAGAAAACAAAATCATAGAGGGAGAAATCGAGTCGCTAAAAGATCAGATGACATGAAGTACTTTACTCACATAATAAATGCGTTTAGATCATCTCCACCGAGTACATACCATTGATGACCTCAACTAGCTTCGGAACTCCGCCATAGCTCAACCGTGCAAGGCATCCATGGCGGCTAGGTTAGGCCTAGGCCATCTCCTAGATGACTTCGAGGACTCGCGGCAGCCGTCGTCGCTCTCTCTGCTAGGTTTCGCCGAGTTCCTGTGGATGGATGGATGGATGGATCAACCCTCCTTGGGTGCCCAAGGGGGTGTATTTATGCCCTTGGGGAGCCTTGGGGCGTGCTCCACCTTGCCTTGCACGAGATCTTCCTTGGGAGAGAAGGGAACTTGGTTTCCATAAAATCAGCCTCGTCCAGATTTTCCTGATTCGCAGCCCTTCCTTGCCGGCACCATATCTCCCACGTCCGGACTCCAAATAATGCAAATTTGGTGTCCTGGTTGTATGGAACGAAATTTCCTCCAACTTTGGTATTCATTTCTTTCTTTGAAAACGAATATAAGATCTCCAAATCGGCCTTCGAATATAATCTGTTCTGATTTCGGACTGACTGCGCAGCAGGGATTTCGAGGGTCATATCTCCTAGTTCCCTTATCCGAATTGGGCCTTCCACATATCCAAATCGAAGGTATCGTCGATGCCCACAACTTTGGTAGTCAAACTTTTGCCATTAGAGGACATTTAAGTCTCTGAATCTGTACCGAAAGATCATGCTGTCCTGGGTAGCGAGAATATCTCTCGGGCTGAGTTGATCTCGTTGGTAAACATCCAAGTCCCCGGTGTTTTCCGTGTTGATGCTTCGGTCCTTGTATCATTTGGAGTCGTGTTCACTTCATGTCTTGACTTGTGACGGGCTTCATGATCTTCTCATAAAGTGCTTGATGAACTTATACCGAAAGTCTCCTCTTTAACGTTAATTTCCTGCGTAAACAACCAACTCCAAAATCAACATGCGGGAGTGAACTTGATACTTCCGGGGGGTTAGTACCATTGGTTGGAATATCAAATACATGCAAATGTTGACGGTAAACTCATAGCTAGGTGTACCAAAATCGATCGTCAACAGCAGTATAGAGAAGTTTGGTCAAAACACAGTTTGGTTCCTGTCAAGTTAAGGTCCACCAAAAAGGGGCATACCATCTGGACGCTTAGTTGGCTCAATTTGGACTTAGCAGAAGCTCCAATTTGGACTCCAACTCAGCCCGCTTCTTCTGATTCTCCTGCACTTGCCTTGAAAGATCATCCACTTTCTCTTGCTGGCTATCGACAACCGACCGAAGATCAGCGTTTTTCCTCTTCTCCACTTCTAGTAAAGCTTCAACAGTATGCAAACCACGCCTCTGCCGCACAACCTTGATGCCCACATTCTGAAGGAAGTGATTGTTCTTTGTGTTTTTATCCAGCACATCAGATACAACTTCAGTTGCAGACTTGGGTTGTTCATGTTCAGCTTCCACTGGTGCGGTCAACTGGTTTTCCAACTCAGTCTAGCAAGGAAACAAGCAACAAAACTGGTTCAGGATTATGAGATGTTGAAAATAAGCAAATAAAGAGCACCACAAGAAAGCTGACTTACAATGGCCGACTGAATAGCAGGCATGTATCCTTTCTTTCTCTTGCTATAGTGGCATAGTTTGAATAACTCAAAAGCAGCAGCCTCTTTAACATTGAACTCATCTCCCTGAAACAACATTTATATGGAGCACTATATATCAAAAACTGATAAAACAACAAGGGGTCTTTTATATTGGTTGAGCTTCAAATGATATTTGTACCCAATTATATAAACAAACTAATCTTAGCAAATATAGAACTAGAAATATCATTTGACTAAAACACAATTTAGTAGCATGCATAATTTGTTGTATAGTTTTAGGGTCACACCACAGCCTTACTTAAAAGACCAAGGCCATGCACTTACAGATTTGAACCATCAACAGATATCAAAGAACCAGTAGGGAAACAGATTAACATGAACTTAACAGAACATAATCAACTTCATAGCATTGATGATCTACTAGCTAGTTTCAAGCAAACAGCATGCAGTTCAACAAAATGGATATACAATCAGTCAATTTTACCAGATTTTCTACAGTAACAAAGTAGCTACAAGATCCAGTTGTTTGATGAAACTTGACCTTTCCTCAATTTTTCTTTAGCTGATTAGCATGCCCTCTGCATCAACCACAATACATGTAAGCCACTTGCAAAATTAACATATAGAAGGCAAAGAAGTTTGGTTCAGGAAAATTACCATCTTCTTGGGAGTTTTCCATGACTCCACAAGAGCCATCCACTGTTCATTACTGGTTGATTTGACAGAAGAAGTTTTCCTAACCAAGTGCAGGGGAAAAGGATCAAAGAACTCATGCTTCAGCATGTGTCTCTGTTGGCGAACTGCAGACTGCATCATCTCCATACAAGCCTTACTAACTATTGGATCACTTGTGTTAATGTCAAATTTTGCCTATTGGGGGTGGAAAACAAGTGTAAGAAGGTTGCAACTGTTGTAACAAGCCACATATCTGACAGTTTCTTAAGTTGCAATAGGATAAAATTGTAGCAATGTGAATTTTAATCTAAACTGCAATGACAAAATTTGCACAAAAACTAGTGATAACAACTACATAAGAGGGAAAAGTTCTTACATAAAGTATTGCAATAAATTGGTCCACTATTGGTGGCTGTCTCTGATACTCCTTCCAGTGCGTGAAAATAGGGATGTGGTTCCTCACTGCAATGTTGCACTCTGATGCATACTTTGCAGCAACCAAAGGCACCATAGGTCTTATATTCCCTTTAGTTATGACCACTGGCAGCTTGGCATGCCGAGCTCGAGTCAACCTATGGAGACCATGTCCCATGTTAACTCCTCTTTCCCTTCGCTCCTTTCCTAAATGCAAATGCACAATGAAGTTGCAATCAGTAAGCTTAAGAAAAAATTGATGCAAGCTGACTGTTGAATCAAAGGAACCTGTTGCATTGATCTCACCTGTAGGGGTTAGCTGGTTGTGGCCACGAGGATTAGTAATGGAACTAGGTCCATCACCAATGTTGTCATCCTGGTGGGTAGAACCATCTAAAATTGCACACAATAAGAATCCTTTCACCAAACTAAGAGGCAATACGCAATGTGGCAAATAAATGAAAAAACTCACCTTCAGTGGTCATCTGGTTGTCTCCACCAGGTCCATGACACATGGCATCACCTCCATTGGTTGTGTGGCTGTTGTCATCAAGTTGGTCAACCCCGAAATCTAAAAAATGTAAACAAGTAAGCTTGCAGTCATCATACAGTCAAATCAAGATTAAGTATAAGTAACATGGTAAGAGAACTAACCTTCCACAGCAGCTTGAGTGTCATCATTATCCCTGGATGGTGGACTTAGAATTGCATCAATCTGAGTTTTGCTTTTCTTCGACCTTGTTTCTCTATCAGTTGGTGGTACTTGTGCAAAAACCCTCTTACGAGACTGAAATTTCACCACTAGAAGGATGTCATATGACCTTTGTTTGCTTCCTTTGCAAGTATTTTCCTTAGATACCTGCGAGAAGGGTACCATGGATAATATTTAATCTTGGAGCAAACAACAAATTAAGCCTTGAACAGATTGCAAAATAAGCACCTTGGCATTGTCTTCACCAAGCAAATCTTCTTCACCTTCATCACCATCATCATCATGGGAAGGATCATAGTCAGATCCAGAGTCTATATGACTTTTACGATGTGGCTTAGTCTTGGTTGTGCCACTACTGTTTGGATAGATGCCTGTTGTATGAAATCCAAGATCCTTAAGCCTTTTATTGTTCTGCATACATGTCTTGTAGCGCAGCTCTTCATATGCTTTTAGTGGACGTTCTAAGATAAAAGCAAAAATCCAGCATTGGCATGTACACAAATTAAATGCCCTGAATTTATTTACATCCAGATTAACATGTACACAGACTAAATATAATTGACATCACAACATGAATAATTCTGAACAACAAATTGGCCTCAGATGATTTGATATTAAAAGTAGTAACAAATGGTTCATGGCAACCATGGAAGCGTGAGACACATCCAGCCCAGTATTTGAAAAACATGGGCATGGAAGTGTCACACGTTTTGATGAGTAGTGCCATGAGAGATAATATACATCTGATCATCATCATAGGAAAAAGAGGAGGAAAGGAAGAACACAAAATATTGGCCTCAGATTAGTCTGCAATATCATCTAAACCTCAACTTGGAGCATAAGGTAGCATGTGTTTGAAAAATAAGATCATGGCAGTAATGGAACCGTGGGACAAATCCATCCCAGGCTTCACAAAATTGCCTGGGAATGGATGTGTCCAACGGTTTGATTATAGACATGAGAAAAAGAACAAGTTGAAGTTTCACAGCTCCAGTCCCTCACAAGTTGAAGTTCATCAATTAATTGGCAAACAAATGTATCATCATAGGCTAAAAGAACATGGTATTGGCCTCAGCTTTTTCATTTTGTGGTGGATTTGTTCATTTCAATCATTGGTGGATGCCTTGCAAACAAGAAAGAAATAAAGCAAATAGAAAAGAACATTGCAGATGCAGACACCTCAACATTGTAGATGAAACACAGGATAACTTGCAAACAAAGGAAAAAGGCATCCACCTCATGTATGTTGTTGCATCATAGGCCATAAAACCCACTAGTACCACCTCAAGTATAAGAAGAAACAGGAAAAGA
Organism: Cenchrus americanus; assembly: GCA_947561735.1. Classification (NCBI taxonomy): domain Eukaryota; kingdom Viridiplantae; phylum Streptophyta; class Magnoliopsida; order Poales; family Poaceae; genus Cenchrus; species Cenchrus americanus. The sequence goes on along the minus strand of OX387242.1, from coordinate 34,427,505 downwards.
GCAATCCAAGCATTTATAATGGCTTAACCAGCAAACAGAAGTTGCCAACAGAGGCAACAATAAGTTTTTACAACAAGTTGTTCATCCCAAGGCCGCAAACAATACCACTGTGCCCCCGTGAGCGCAAGGCCCAGCTGAGCCAGGGTCGCAAACGCGCCCTAAAGCAACCAAAGGATACTAATGCTATTTCATTTTGAAAATACACTGAGACACGCATATACAGTTTCTAGCAATTTTACTACCACCAACTTCAAAACAGGATGGGAGGAGCAGGAGGAGCTGACATGACTCCATCTGACATTAGAATAAAATTCCTTCTTGCACTGAATGACAAGAACAAGTTTAACAAAATGAATGACTCTGTTCAGTGTTCAACAAAGTGAATGACAAGAACATATGCAAATAATAACTACTGCTAACACACCAATGCCAATAATAACTACTGCAAACAGAGTCAGCAACTGAATTTCAGACAATCATTTCCTGAACTTCATTTTATGTGAAGCGTAATGATAGTTTATTCATCTGACCAATCAAGAAGGTTGATAACCAAACTAAGTAGGCATAAATGCTTCACTTCAAACATAGGAAGCATGCTCGCCGAACGGTGCCCAAGAAAGAATGGTGAGCTGCAGTCAATATGATAATGAAACTGGCATCTGAAATTCTTGTGCCGTCTTCGGTCTCTCCTTCGTCTTCTCTTGTGCTTTCTGACGTTGCAACGGTTGAGGTCGCCGGGGGCCTCCCTCAACCGACGCTGGTGGAGGTCGCCGGGGGCCTCCCTCAACCGACGCTGGTGGAGGTCGCCGGGGGCCTCCCTCAACCGATGCTGGTGGACGTCGCCGGGGGCCTCCCTCAACCGATGCTGGTGGAGGTGCGAAGGGATTGCTTGAAGTGACGAAGTGGTAGAGGAGAGACCCTTGAACAGGTGATGGCGTGGTGGTCGGCGGAGAAGCAGTCGAGGGACGTCGGCGGGGATCTTGAGGCAGCGGAGATGCCATTGAAGGCTGGGATGTGGAGGCGGGGGACGGCGGCGGGAGATGCCCCGGTGGTGGGATGTGGAGGAGGGGGTCTAGGGTTTGGGGTGGAGGGAAATGCGAGGCTGAGCCAACGAAATGAGAGGCGACCGGGGTTATTTTCCTCTGTATGCGAAATTACAGATATGCCTACTGAGCTGTGTGTAAACTTTGAGGAGCTGTGGGTATTAATGTCAATTCGGTGTGGGAGAAGATTTCGCATGCCGCCCACAGTTAGGATTTCGCATGCCGCCACCACTACAAGGTTTTGTATCAAAATCAACGCCGAAAAAGTGTTGCAATAGGCCAAAAAATGGTAGTAATAGTACTTTTGCTAGCATATTATTTTGGTTAAAAGTCGTTGCACTTGTAACCGTAGCAATAGCTTAATGCAATAGTTTACATTTTAGTAGCGATACAGTACCCATCTATTGGAACAATTTTGACTCTTTTGCAACACCTGGTGAGCGTTGTAACATAGGACATTGCAACCACTATGGGTGTTGCAATGGTACCAATCGCAATGAACGAGACGTTGCTAGTGACACGTATTGCCACACGTTAGTTGTGTAGCAACACAATGCAATGGCAACAGAACATAGGTGTTGCAATAGACTTTTTTGCTACGCGTAGAAATCATTGCAATAAAGTGTCTGTATTACCACATCAACTAAATGGTTGCTATAGTTGGCTTAGGATATTGCAACGTTTTGGGAGGTTCGTTGCTACAGATAGGTCCTCTATTGCCACGTTTCCGAATGATTGCTATAGGAGACATATGCTATTGCCACAGTACTTGGGTTGGTTGCTACAGTTAGGTCATCTATTGCCATGATACTGAATGGTTGCTATAGATAGGTTCTCTATTGCCACCGTCGCCTTTTTGTAGTTGCAAGAGAATGTATATGTTTTGCCACGATAGTTGTACCTATTGCCACATTTAAACGTAGATGTTATATGTGAGTCTATTGGAACGGAATTTTGGTTGATTTCAAACGTATATTGCGACGCCAGATTCATATATATGAATAATTTAATGTGTTGTTTTAATTATTGAATAGAATCACAAATCGAGAAATATGTAATGAATGAGGCATCAACATCCATTAAACCCAAATAAAATTTGTTCATACAGAATGAAACCAAAGACACCGAGTGTCAAGATCATTGAGAACACAAGTACGTAGCTTAACACATAATAATGCGGCCACCACACACAATTGTTTGAACTTATAGTACTGAAAAGACTAATGTTGTAGCAGCCAAGGTTCCATTGTTGGCCATCTTCCCAACATTCACATGCTCCTTCTCAAGCTCAAGATTCCCCCTAAAAAATCATTGACATGCATTAGATAAACAAAAGTTGTAGAAATAAAATTCATTGACGTTCAAAAGGCAAATATGAACCTTCTCGAAAAGGAGTACATGTTCCTTGTCAATGCAAAGAGAGATAAAAGGTTTGACATAGTACCTGTGCATTCTTTTTGGATGCTCTTTTCCTAGCTGCAGTCTCCTTCAATTGCTTTGTTGTAGTGTAAACAGCACCCGAATTTGCTCCTTTGTTTGGGGTTGCTGAATTACTTCTAGTTGTGCGCCCTCTAGGACGTTCTTCACCTGCAGGAGGAGTGGGTTGCTGTTCTGGTAGGCTGACATCTTGGTTAACCTGAAAAAAATGGTTGGTGGTTAAAATTACACCCCTTGACAAGAATATGACATGTATGTTACCATTAAACATCCTTTGATTATCATGCAGCTACTTGCTCATTATGCATCATGTGTTCTCCCTCTGTAGTTGCATTTTGTGACCCCTCAATTGTTGCATCAGCAGCAACAATTGCAGGTGGTTCCACAATCGTTGCAAAGAATAAGCAGCTTGCAAACAGTAGCCTGCATTTTGAATTGGGTTGAAGATCATGATTTTTAGTAAATGGATAAATGGACTATGAAAAAATAGATGTTAATATTACTAGTTGTAGTGAAGCTTGTTTTTGGGCTGCTTGCAACAACAACGTAGCTTGCCTAAGTGTTTCTCTATCGGCCTCCCTTTCCTTGTTGACCTGTTCAAGCTGACGCTTATGTTCTTGCCTCTCTGCTTCCCTCTCCTCATCCTGAGCGTCTAGTCTATCTTGCAGCTGTCTAAACAATTCAATGAGGGCCTCCTCCTGTTGGACTCTGCGCTGGTAGTCCTCGGACAGTAGCTCCTTTCTAGTTGGGTACCTTGCAAGGTAACCATTAGCATGCATCTTGTTTGATTTGCATTCCCTTGTTTCCTTGTAGGTTGATTGGAAAATCTGGTTCTGCTCCAAGTCTGAGATGACATTTGTGTCAGGCCTTGACTCCAGCTCCATAATCTTCCTGTTTGTATTTTCCTAACAAAGTACATACATTTAGTTAATTATATATGTAATTCTAAATGAGGACAGTTGCATCACTTAATAAGGGTTGTAAAAAATTTAATATTCACATAGACTTTCCTAGATTCCTCGCTTGTCCATTCTCCATTTTGTTAGTGGGTGATCATAAAAATCTCTATATCATTTGGCTCTTCACCAGTTAGTTGGTCCCTCTAATTAGGCAAGAATGTGAACAAATTAATCATATTCCATAATCTAGGGTACTGTACAAGCTTATGTAAAGTAAGATCAGGAAGACATTAACCAAGAAATTAAAAACAAATTGTAACAGAAATATTTATTGCTATTGAATAACTAAAGGAATCCAATGTTTAAATTTTTTTAACACTTAGCATCCAGCTTTCTGTTTACAAGAATGGAAAATAAATTATGCTATACTGGGCAGTGGGCATTGTCATTCGGGGGCACAAGTACAAACCATAAAATTTGCAAGAAGGAAAAACTTGTGACATAATTTGTTACCTTCTCATAGCTCACTTGAGAAAAACCCTTTGATCCGGTATTATGGTGCATCTTTCGATTCTGCCGATTTTGAGAATTCTTATTGCTAATTCTCTGCACACAAGCAGCAATGATTTTAGTTTTATAAAATCAGCAGTGCACTATACATAAACCTTGATAGTGCCAAAACCTGGAATTACAAAATCAGCAAGTAATCGTATATAAACCTTGATAGTGTCAAAACCTTTATAAAATTAGCAGTGCACCATTTAAAAAAATGGCAACAAACCTGGAATTCTTCGGTACCAAAATACAACACCAGATAGTGCCACTCAACAATGTCTAATTCTTCTGGCCTATGTCTCATTCTCTCTTCATAGGTGGAGTACGCCTTGTAGGTAGCACTCAATGTAGATCGCCATCCCTTGTAGCGGTCACTAGCCACGGTCCAAATCTTGATTCTGTTTGCCTCATTGTCCTCAAGGTCCCACTTAGCCTGCTCAAATTAAATCCAAGATAAATTACTTCTCACAGATATGCCTCCTGAGTATGATGAATCGGGTCCGGCTTGGCGGGGTCCACGCATCGGTGAGATGTGTGTCCAACACGTGGCAGAGAGTGGAGTGAGTGGTGTGAGTGGGGTCCACACGTCGATGACAGGGGCATATATGTGCACACACAGGATAGATGTTCATGAGGCTACACATGAATGTTTCTTATTTTCTCTTTTTGATTCATATTTAAAATTTGTAATAAGTATTTCTCCCTCGTAAGAGCTCAAAATTACATGTTTTTTTGTAATTTTTTATTAAATTTCTCTCTTTAACTTGGTACTATTTGTTTGTATGTTAGTCACTATTTATTGATTTGGTTCATATGACATGTTTCCTTGTAACTAAAAATAGAATAAAAACATGTTTTTTATACAAATTGCTAATGTAAGTTGATATTTTCTATTTATATGGTCAACATGAGGTTGTGTTAAAAGTTGAAGTGTATACGAGTTTAGACATGTCATAAGTAGTTCAAATCTTGACGTTCTAGTTGAGTTTTCTAGAACAATGTGGGAAACCTATCAATTTTGTGAACAACGTATAGTCAACTTTGTCAAAATGATTTGAATTTTTTGTCAAGCTTCCACACCTCTACAATGATTATGTGCCAGTTTTCATAATGTTTGGAGAAGATTTAGATATTATGACCATTTTTTTAAGTGAGGATGGAAGTAGAAGGTTGAATCACCCCTACCAAACAGTTGCAATTTCATAAAATTTTTTAAGGATATGATCTCTAAATGAATATAAATAATCAAAAACTATTTTTAAGGATTTTTTTTAGGTATTAATTGTGGTACATGTAGTTTAAATGTTTGTGGGAGATGATGTAACTAAAAAGAGAATAAAAAAACATGTTTTCCATACAAATTGCTAATGTAAGTTGATATTTTCTATTTATATGTTCAACATGAGGTTCAGTTAAAAGTTGAAGTGTATACGAGTTCAGACATGTCACAAGTAGTTCAAATCTTGAAGTTCTAGTTGAGTTTTCTAGTACAATGTGGGAAACCTATCAATTTTGTGAACAACGTGTAGTCAACTTTGTCGAAATGATTTGAATTTTTTTTGTCAAGCTTCCACACCTCTACAATGATTATGTGCCAGTTTTCATAATGTTTGGAGAAGATTTAGGTATTATGACCATTTTTTTAAGTGAGGATGGAAGTAGAAGGTTGAATCACCCCTACCAAACAGTTGCAATTTCATAAAATTTTTTAAGGATATGATCTCTAAATGAATATAAATCATCAAAAACTATTTTTAAGGATTTTTTAGATATTAATTGAGGTACATGTAGTTTAAATGTTTGTGGGTGATGATGTAGTGTGCCAAAAAAAGTGAGGCCAATGGGTCTCGAACCCGTGAACTCACTTAGGATGCATCTAGTTATCCCTTTTCATTGCTCCTCGGATGGTGTAGTGTGGAAAAAAGAAACAAGTTGTGAGGCCACTGGGTCTCAAACACATGACCTCCGGCTTATGGCATACTAAGACATACCACTGCGCTACTCAAGTGAATTCGTTTGCAAGTAATCTAGTTTTCTATTTATTACTTTCCTCGCTCATCGCTAGATTCTACTTAAATCAATCCGCCGCATCCCTTCGTTTTCCTCGCTCGATCCAACCTCGCTCGATCCGCCACACCCCCAACCCGCCGCTCCCTCCACCACACCCCAATCCGCCGCTTCCTCCCTCGATGGGGTCGCCGAAGGACAGCCGGAAGCGCTCAGAGCATGCTCGCCGGTAGAAGCGTGATGTGTACAGAAGGTTCTCGTCCGCCGCGGAGCCCGTTTCGGAGGCCGGCGCGCACTGGGAGAAGAAGAAGCGCTCCACCGCCGTCCACACGCCGGAGGCTAGCGCTCGCCAGGAGAAGCGCTCCACCACCGTCCGCGCGCCGGAGGCCGCCGCTCGCCGAGAGAAGCGCTCCGCAGCCGTGTGCGCTCCTGTGCTCTCCACGGCTGCCGCCGAGCGCTCGATGAGAGCCAGCGACCGCCGGGAGAAGAAGCTCCGCTCCGGCTCCGGCGTCGTGGCCAAGCAGAAGAAGACCATCGATTTGAAGTCCTCTAGCAGTGATGAATCGTCTAGCTGTGATGAATCTGCGCAACTGAGGCCAGTTGAGCAGCTGAAGCGGAAGGAGAAGAAGGTGAGCAAACACTCATTGGTGCTGAATATACAAGTTAATCTAGCTAACCAAATGATGTTACTTTCAATGTTGTTTGTTAATGTTATATTAGGTTGAATCTTGGATCTGCCAAGTCCCTGACAGTTGTGCCAATTGCCCCTTTAACAAAGGGAGGAAAGATTTAGATTAATTTCAGATGCCTAATTTGTCTGGCACGCCAAATTCAGTCTTGTATCTGTAGATGTTACTGGTTAGCATATAGGCAGTATGTGTTACTGGTTAGCATATAGCATTGTTGTGTATGTGCATATAGGTGGAATTCAGCCATTTACTGTTTTTTAGTGTTCTTCTAATGTTAGGTTTAGTTGTATAGCTTAACCTTTTAGGTTCAGTTGGTTGCACATATTACTTCAGTACTATGGTATAGTAAGATCATGGATTCATGAACTAACTCCCTGAATTGCTCATTGGCCAACAGATAGACTTTTGGGAGTTACAACAAGAGGTGGGAGCAACACAGGAGAATATCTGGTGGCTTGAGGGTGAGCTCAAGAGGGAGAAGAAAAGGATGAGAACACTTCAAAAGGCACTCATTGCTGCATCTGATGCAGCAAAAGGCAACTAGTGCATGCTTTTGTGACTGATGGTGGAATTTCGGCCAATAGATGGAAGTAGGAATCAGTGTGGATAGGCCACATGCTTTTGTGACAGATGCATCAGTGTGGATCAGTGTGGATGCATCAGTGTGGATGCTTGTCTTGTTATCAGTGTGGATGGATCAGTGTGGATGCATCAGTGTGGATGCTGTCTTAGTCTGTAATAAATAGGTCCTGTGTCAGTAGTGGATCATTTGAAATACTGATGCTAAATGGCGTTCAGCTGTTGAAGTACTGATGTTAATGGCAATCTTTGGTTGATTACTTGTTTTTAACTGGTGCTTGAATTTTTTATTACTTGTGATTCAGCTGGTTCAGATCCTGAACTACACAGCTGGTTGATATCAAGATGTTGTTTAAGCTTGTTTGCAAAAGTTAGATCTGTGGCATTAGGGAAAGTAGACAGCAAGCACATATATGTTGCAACATGCTTTTAGGTTAAGTCTGCAAGATATACAAAGCAAGAGAAGGTAAGAGACACCAAGTTTTCAGATTATAACAGATTATGAAGCATAATAAGAAGAAAACCACAAACACTATGATTTATCTAAATGATATTGAATTATTGAATCAACTGAATATTAACCCAATCTCCACCCTGGAGCTCTAGCATGCAGAGCACAAAACACATGTCTGAAATTTCACATGTCAGAAATCATACATGTCCAAAACATGTTTCTGAAATAACAGGGAAACCAAGGCACAAACATGTCTGAATGTCCATTAAAATTCAAGTCCCAATGCAGAAAATTAAAGTATTGTGCATACAAATACATTCCACAACAAGTTTTGTGCATAAAAACAACTAGCTACTCATCATCACTGTCAACCTCCATTGCAGCACCTCCTTCATCATCACTGTCACAGTACTCCAGCAGTGTTTCATCTTCTTCATCGTCTTCATCTTCGACATTACACTCATGCACATGTTTGTTACTTTCTTTCACCAACCGGGCAATTTCAGAAGCTTCAAATACAATGGCAGATTCGTCATCTCTATTTAAAGGCTGCTCATAGGTGTTTTCTGAAACTGCTTGTCGTTGGCCATCAACTTCAAAGCATTCATCTTCTTGATATGAAGGAGCATTATAATGTGGAGAATCACTTTCACTTACATTGTAATGGTGTCTATGATCAAATGTCTGCACAACTTGCCATTTGTCACCCAATTTAGTGTCTGGCAAATAGAAAATCTTTCTAGCCTGAGTTGCCAAGATTAGAGAATCATCCTTACACCACAGATTACCAACATTGATGCTCTTAAAATATCCATCATTTTGAAGTCCACTAATCTTCCCGTCCAGTTTGTACCAATCACATTTAAAGAGAACTACTGACCTCTCCTCACCTTCACCGGCATAGTCTAATTTAATGATCTCTTTCAAAGTTCCATAAAAATCAATCATCTGACCATTATGTGAACCTTGTACCATGACTCCATTGTTCTTTGTCTTCCTGTTCACGTCACGATCAACAGTGTGCCACCTCACAACATTAACTATGCATGACCTATATTTCTTGACCCTCAGATCAGGACCACGTGCCAAGGAAAAGAGGTCATCATCGACTTGTTCTTCACCACTATTTCGCAACATAAAAATCTGTAACAATAGACAAATAAATTAGAAGTCTGGAAAATGGCATCTAGAAAAATAGCAAGAGATGTGAATGTCCATCGAACTTGCATGGTTTCTGAACCAATTCTGAAATCCTCGTTGAAGCATTCTTTCAATGTTAGGCACTCCTATTCTAAACAACACGAAGATTAAATTCTTTCAGAGTAATTGCATCATAAGTGGGCACACCCTTCCAAAGATGAAGTAAATCTTCTATAAGAGGCTCTAAGAATACATCAAAGTCCTTCCCGAGACATGTAGGACCTGGAATAAGCAAGGCCATCATGAAGTTTGACTCTCGCATGCATGACCAAGGTGGAAGGTTGTATGGTATAACAAACATAGGCCACATGCTGTATCTCGAGTTCTTTTCCAAAAACGGATTGAACCTATTAGTAGCAAGTCCCAATCTAATATTTCTGGCATCTTTCGCAAACATAGGATGTTCTTTTTCAAACTCCTGCTATGCCTTACCATCAGCTGGGTGGCTCATTTCTTTCTCACTGGGCTGCCGCTTCTTCTTGTGCCACTGTGCTTCTTCTGATGATTCTTTTGTCTGAAACAACCTTTTCAGCCTAGGTGCCAAAGGGAAATGTCTCAACACTTTCGGTGGGATCTTCTTCCTTTCTGGTCTTTCCATCTAAAGAGCTTGCAAACAGGGCAATTGTCAAGCTTCCCATATTCCTCTCCTCTAAACAACACACAGTTGTTGTAGCAGACATGTATGGATTCATAACCCAAGACCTAAATCCTTTAGAATAGTCTTTGCTTCAGTATAGGATTTTGGAAGTGTATTGTGTTCTGGAAATGCATCAACTAATATCTTCAATATTGCAGTAAAAGCAGAATTGCTTATCATGTACAATGACTTCAAATGAAGGAGCTTAGCCACAAAAGAGAACCTAGAGAATTTGCTACAACCGGGATAAAGCATACACTTTGTCTCTCTCATGGCTATTTTCAAAAATGACTCTTGCTCATCAGGTCCTTTATCACCACCATCATTATCTCCAACCTCTCTTTCTACTTCTGCGCCAGTACTGTGTAATTCTCCAAAAATTGATTCCCAATGATCAACATCATCCTCTGTCTCATCTATCCCATTATCACTGTCATCCACATTAGCAGGAACATGCTCAGCAATATCCACATTCAAATCCTCTCCATGATGAATCCATCTAGTATAAGTACTGTCCATGCCATTCATGAGCATGTGTTTATTCACAAGAGCCTGGCTTAGGTACTTCTAATTGAGGCATCTACTGCATGGGCAAAGAATTTCAACATTATCACTGAATTTCCCTTTAAAAAAGCTCATAAATTCTTTGAAACCATCCATGTAAACTGAGGTAAATGCATTGCCATGCACCCAACTTTGATCCATCTAATCAAGTATTGCACAGAAAACACAAATCAACAAGTCTGCACAAATTCAAAAGCTATACATTCGACAAAATCAAGAATTAAAATGCTACAGATGTAGTACCTTCAACTACAAGACAGTGTTCAGGTGAGGAAGAATGGGTCCCTCGGGTGTGGAAAATTTCAGTGCTCAGGTGAGGAGGAAGGGATTCCTCGGGTGGATGAAGCGCCACTGGTGGCCGGAGATGCAAAACAATTGGTGGTGCCGACCGGATCTTGAGGATGGCGGACCGGGTAGGGCTCTAGAGACGCACAACAGTTTGTGGCACCGGCCGGAGCTTGAGGATGGCGGGCTGGGCAGGGCGCCAGAGATGCGCAGCAATGGGTGGCGCCGTAGGCGGGGGTAGCACTGGAGATGCGCCGCAGATGCGCCGAAGATGTGGCACAGGGCCTGGCCGGCCTCCTTGCGGTGACATGGCCGCGGGTTCAAGCATCAGCAGCAATGGAGGCAGCGCTGGTGCTAGCAATGGAGGCGGGTCGGCAGAAGCAGCAATGGACCTCACCGCCACGGCGCCGGCGGCAAGGCGGGATGCGCCGCCGAAGCAAGGCGTGTTTGCTGGCGTCGGGGATGATTCAGGCAGAGTGAATGGAGTAATGTATTTCAGCCCAAATAGGATACATAGAATTGTTTCTCAATACAAACACAAACAGATTTGTGGTGTTGTGGCAAACGCTTGTGGAGCCGATGCGGGAGGTCCCCACTTCGAATCCGCTTTGAAGCGGTGATTTTTTGGAATTTTGTGCTGGCTGGGCTTCAAACCTTCGAGCTTCTTCTCATAGATGTTTCCCTTCACCAAGTCATAATCGGGCTTCCGGAGACTTTGAAGGATCTTGCGGTGGATGTTCAAGTCCGTGATGTCCTTCACACCTAAAGCATTGATCTCATTGACAAGCACATTTAGGCATGAGTACATAGATTCGGCATTTTCATTTGCAAGTTGCTTAAAGCTATAGAATTCCTCAAGGAGAAAACCGTAGCGTTCATTAGCAACTTCTTTTGATCCCTCATTTTGCTCCTTGATGGTTTTCCATAGCTCATGAGTATTTTCACAAGTAAAAACTCTATTGAAAACGCCTACATCTAGTAAGGACAAAATGATACTCTTAGCAATCACATCAAATTGCTTTTCCTTCTTAGTACCATTTTTCATGCCCTCATCGGTGACTCTCCAAACATCAAGGTTCTTTGCTTGGAGATAGGCCTCCATGAGAACCTTCCACCGAGGATAGCCCGTGCCATCAAATTTTGCAGCCAAACCTAAGGTATCCACTCCTTTCATTCCTCTAAAGAGCAACTCACTAGGTGGTGAAGCCTAACCGTTCCAACGAGCCAGTTTTCACAATTTACCAATCGAATTGGCGTTTCCTTGTGAAGGAAGTGAGTCCCGGCTCTGATACCACTTGTAATGAATCGGATGCTTGTTAGCCTGAGAGTGGGAGGGAGTGAATTAGGCAACTTAAAACCTTAACCTATGGCTTCACTAAATTTACACAAAGATAAACTACATACTATCTAGATGTGCAACTAGGGTTGTTCTAGTGTGAAACTCCCATCCCAAACCAAGGTTTGCAACCTATAGCCAATCCTAGCATGATACTACTATAGGAAAGTAAAGACAAGCAAAGATTGCAATAGAGTAAATGCAGAAACGTAAAGGGGATGAGAGGGAGCAAACTCTTGACACGCGATTTATCCCGTAGTATCGGTAGGAACTAAGCCACCCCTAGTCCATGTTGTTGAAGCACTCACACAAGAGTATTGCTTCCCGGTCACTAAGTCTCTCCCAATAGCACCACTTGACTCGCCACAAAGGCTAGCCACTTAGGCACTTGCCAAGCTCCCTTGGTCACCTTGATGCCGCCTCCACTAAGGAGCTTCTCCACCAAGGAAGGGGGTCTCCACGTCCCCCGCACAAAGTGTCCTCGCTGCTCCACACCAAGCCGGAGGGTCGATGCCGAATGCCAGTGAGCCACTTAGACCCAAAGGCTTTCCGCGAACCTTGTACTCACTCAAGAATCACCTCACAAGATTGGCACAACCTTGCACTCACTCGCCTCTAAGCTAAGCCTAGTACTAAGCACATACACAAAGCATATGCAAGTCTAAGGATGAGCAATTAAGAACTTGGATGGATTGGATATGATCTTCAATGTGTCCTGGTCTTTTCTGCACTTCCACACAATCCAAGCAACCTCAAATGGGTGAGTGGACGGGTTATAAATAGCCTAAGGCATCCAAAGAGCCGTTGGCTAATGGCCACTGAAAAAGGTAGTGTCGGATGAACCGATGCTAGTTCTTCCAGGGCGTCGGTTAATCCGGTGCCCCTCCCACGTCTCTTAGCCGTTGGGACCGTCCGACACAACCGCTCCTCGACGCTATACACCTACGGTCCGTCGGATCGTCGGTCTTCGAAGACCCCACAACCAAGTCGTCTATGTTAGCTTCCGCGCGACTGTCGAATAGACCGACACTTCACCTTGACCAAGGCGTCGTATCATCTAGTACTGAAGGCTTTGTCTTGGCGCGTCTCTGCCTTGATTCAAACTGAGCGTCGGATAGATCGACGGTGTCCTCACTCAGACCGTCGCATCATCCGGTGCTACTGTCTTCGCTGCTCTTCCTCTGCAACTCGTCCAATGCATCTAGAAAATGGACCGTCGGTTCATCCGACAGTGCCTAGGGTTTCAACCATTGTACCAACTCGTTCGACGATTGCACCGACGCTTGCTATTTGAGTACCGTCGGTTCATCCGACGGTGTTCTTTTCCTTCTTTTTCTTCGCGTCTTCAACTTGGATTTTTGCTTCAACTTAACATACTTAACATACTTAACATGCCATTACTTAGCCTCCAAATATATACTAAGTCCTCAAATTTGCTGTAAGTAACCTAACATGTCCATGGTAAGTTAACTTGTGGCATGACATGTTAGCTTAGGCATGGTATGTTAACTTGTGGTAACATCCATGGGACCTAGGAATGCCTACAAAGACATGCTAGACAATGTGGTTAGTCCCATTACTTGTGTTAGCATGAATCACCCAAATCAAATCGAACAAATGGCAAATGGGGCCATGTTCGCTACAATCTCCCCTTTTTGGTGATTTATGACAACACAGTAAAGAAAGCATAAATTTGCAAAAATTGACAAAATTAGATCCACTAACACTTGCTTGGAACCACTTACACTTGCTTGGATGCTTACCATCATCCAAACTCCCCCTAGATCAACCTTCCCCCTTTTTGATCTTCTCTTCCTATGTTCACATTCTCCCCCTTTGGTCTCATATCCTTGAAACCACTAGCTTGCTTTGGTCTCACATTCTCCCCCTTTGGAATAAAATCTCCAAAAAGTCCAAAACAAAAGGGCTCCAAGGAAACTAGCAAGTCCTAGCAAACATAGCTCAAAGAGAAATGTTAAATACAAGGGAGAAAGCCACATGAACTTTGATCCATATGTATGATATCAATGAAGATACCACATGTGAGAATAACTAAGTTGGATCACAAGCTCATGAGACTAGCATGATACAAACTAAGCTCCCCCTAAGTGTGTGCACAAAAAGATGGTGTGAAAACAAGTGCACAACTACAAACTTGTAAGACAAGGAAGCTTAGAGCATATCATGCAAGGAGGTAGCTTAAAGGAAAAGAGATTAAACAAATGGTTCTTGTTACATTACCACTTGTAGATATCACTTGTAGTCTTTTGATTATTGCATACCTCCAGGGGGTGATCCTCTCTACCTTGTTGGCACCACATTGAGATGAGCCACCTGGAAATGATATCACTAGATGACACCACTTGAAAGAAGCTTGCATAGAAGACACTTGGGGTACCACAACGATTAGGAATGTATGAGTACATTGCCTTTGAACTTATACGGAGATATAAGCTCGCAAGGACATGAATAAATAGTATGAAGCTCATATTGCTATATTCACTCTTTTAGAGATGTTAGATCACATTGAGAGTGAAATAGCATTCTCTTATAACGAAGTGCCGCACCAGAACGCATCGCCAAGGGGCTACATAAAATAAGCTTGAAATAATGTTAGTCCCATAACCAAACCATGGGATGAGCTCCCCCTAAATGTGTGCATTTAGTGTTTGAATCACCAACCAAATGTATGCACATTGTTTATGACAACAAAAGGGAAGCTAACCCTATAGCTTGCTCATGATGCAAAGAGAGATATATATGAAAGCGTGCACCATGAAAGAACAAGTGTAGCTTTCCTACACACTAATCAAACCATGTAAGTTTCTCATGGGTTAGCACATGACACAAGCAACTTACCATATGTAAACATTGCAACAAATGCAACCTAAACAAGGCAATGGAGTACAATGATACAAGAGATAGGTACTAGTTTCCATTACCTCAACCGGGGAACTTGGGCAACACATGTCCAACTTCCAAGCTTGGCTTCTAGGCTTGAACCTTCACATCTTCTTTGTGCCAAGCCTCCCAAGTCCCCGCTCTCAAGTCCTTCAAGTGGCCTTTGGAACCCAAACCATTTGAGGCCCCTTCATGTTGATGATGACTTCCTTGGGCACCCAAATGGGTTGGTTTCAACCCCGCTCCTCCTTCATCTTCCCAAACTTGTGTGCAACCACCTTGCCATTAGCATTCTTCCGGATGACGTAGGTGTTGCTCTTGGTCTTGTTCTTGCGGTTGGGCTTGGTGTAGATGAGGGAGCTTTTGATGGTGGGGTTCAACTTTTTCTTTGCGCCCTTGTCCATCTTCTTGACAAATTGAGGGCATTTGTAGAACTTGTGCCCTTCTCCATGACACTTGTAGAAAGTCACGGTTGCACCCTTCTCAAGCTTCTTCACCATAGGATTAAGGTTATCTTGAGAAGGTTGGACTTTGCTCTTCATGTCTTGAGAGATGTCCACTTGTTCTTCATTGTTCTTGCCCTTGCCCATCAAGCTTGCCAACCTCTCTCGGAGCCATTTCACTTCTTGCTTGAGCTCATCATTTTTCTTGCCTATGAGACAATCACATTTTTTCTACAACAATATTCTCATTGCAAGATGGTGAGCAAGATTCATCAATTAAATCAATGCAAGAAGTCGAAGCATCTACCTTGGAGATAGGAATTGCACAAGGGATAGATGATTCATCAAGCTCAAAGGAATTACTTGTTTTAGTCTCATTGCTCTCAAGCTTAGATTTTAGCTCATCACACTCCTTGCTAAGAAATTCGAACTTGCACAACAAATTTTCATAATTTGTAGCAAGGGTTGCACTAAGATCATTAAGAGCATTGAGTTCTTTAATTTCATTAGCTTGTTTATTAAGCATTCCTTTTTGCTCATGGACTAGCTCAACAGGATCATCAACAGAGGTGGTGTCGGACTCGTCATCACTTACATTGCTTTCCATACCTTTGGCCATAAGGCACATGTGTAGTGATGATGAAGGACCTTGCATGAAGCAGGTGGTGAAGTTCTTTCTTGATTCATCACTTGAGCTAGAAGAACTTGATTCTCCACCACTTGTTCACTCACGGACGGTGATAGTTGCTTCTTGCCTTGGTCTCCTCTCCTTGACCACCTTCTTCTTGGGCTTGTGCTCTATCTTGGTGAACTTGATGTGTTGATGATGACGCCCTTCTCTCAAGTGGATGTTTTAGCCGTACAAGTTGACTTTCTTCACAAACTTGAAGATCTTCTTCACGTACTCGGCCATCATGGATTCAACCTCTTCATCAATTGAGGATTTTCCATCGTCACCATCGTCACCATCATCACCATCATCCTCACTTGAGCTTCCATGAGTAGCCATCCTACTCAACATCTTCTCTTGTTGGCTTGAGAGAGCATGGCTTGTAGTTGGAGAGGATGGTTCTTAGGGCTTTCTTGGGGCGCCTTCTTTGACTTGGGCATGAGTTGAAGCTCATGTGCCATGATCTGGCTCAAGATATGACATGGCTTCAAATCTTCGAGCTTCTTCTCGTAGATGATTGCCTTCACCAAGTCATAATCGGGCTTCTGGTGACTTTGAAGGATCTTGCGGTTGATGTTCAAGTCCGTGATGTCCTTCACACCTAGAGCATTAATCTCATTGACAAGCACATTTAGGCGTGAGTACATAGATTCGGCATTTTCATTTGCAAGTTGCTTAAAGCTATTGAATTCCTCAAGCAGAAAACTGTAGCATTCATTAGCAACTTCTTTTGAACCCTCATTTTGCTCCTTGATGGGTTTCCATAGCTCATGAGCATTTTCACAAGTAAAAACTCTATTGAAAACACCTACATCTAGTGAGGACAAAATGATACTCTTAGTAATCACATCAAATTGCTTTTCCTTCTTAGTACCATTTTTCATGCCCTCATCGGTGAATCTCCAAACATCAAGGCCCTTTGCTTGGAGATAGGCCTCCATGAGAACCTTCCACCGAGGATAGCCCATGCCATCGAAATGTGGAGCCAAACCTAAGGTATCCAACCCTTTCATTCCTCTAAAGAGCAACTCACTAGGCGGTGAAGCCTAACCGTTCCAATGAGACGGTTTTCACAATTTACCAATCGAATTGGCGTTTCCTTGTGAAGGAAGTGAGTCCCGTCTCTGATACCACTTGTAAGGAATCGGATGCCCGTTAGCCTAAGAGGGGGAGGGGGTGAATTAGGCAACTTAAAACCTTAACCTATGGCTTCACTAAATTTACACAAAGATAAACTAGAACATACTATCTAGATGTGCAACTAGGGTTGTTCTAGTGTGAAACTCCCATCCCAAACCAAGGTTTGCAACCTATAGCCAATCCTAGCATGATACTACTATAGGAAAGTAAAGACAAGCAAAGATTGCAATAGAGTAAATGCAGAAACGTAAAGGGGATGAGAGGGAGCAAACTCTTGACACGCGATTTATCCCGTAGTATCGGTAGGAACTAAGCCACCCCTAGTCCATGTTGTTGAAGCACTCACACAAGAGTATTGCTTCCGGTCACTAAGTCTCTCCCAATAGCACCACTTGACTCGCCACAAAGGCTAGCCACTTAGGCACTTGCCAAGCTCCCTTGGTCACCTTGATGCCGCCTCCACTAAGGAGCTTCTCCACCAAGGAAGGGGGTCTCCACGTCCCCCGCACAAAGTGTCCTCGCTGCTCCACACCAAGCCGGAGGGTCGATGCCGAATGCCAGTGAGCCACTTAGACCCAAAGGCTTCCGGCGAACCTTGTACTCACTCAAGAATCACCTCACAAGATTGGCACAACCTTGCACTCACTCAGCTCTAAGCTAAGCCTAGTACTAAGCACATACACAAAGCATATGCAAGTCTAAGGATGAGCAATTAAGAACTTGGATGGATTGGATATGATCTTCAATGTGTCCTGAACTCTTCTGCACTTCCACACAATCCAGCAACCTCAAATGGGTGAGTGGACGGGTTATAAATAGCCCAAGGCATCCAAAGAGCCGTTGGCTAATGGCCACTGAAAAAGGTAGTGTCGGATGAACCGATGCTAGTTCTTCCAGGGCGTCGGTTAATCTGGTGCCCCTCCCACGTCTCTTAGCTGTTGGGACTGTCTGACACAACTGCTCTGACGCTATACACCTACGGTCCGTCGGATCGTCCGGTGCTGAAGACCCCACAACCAAGTCGTCTATGTTAGCTTCCGCGCGACTGTCGAATAGACCGACACTTCACCTTGACCAAGGCGTCGTATCATCTAGTACTGAAGGCTTTGTCTTGGCGCGTCTCTGCCTTGATTCAAACTGAGCGTCGGATAGATCGACGGTGTCCTCACTCAGACCGTCGCATCATCCGGTGCTACTGTCTTCGCTGCTCTTCCTCTGCAACTCGTCCAATGCATCTAGAAAATGGACCGTCGGTTCATCCGACAGTGCCTAGGGTTTCAACCATTGTACCAACTCGTTCGACGATTGCACCGACGCTTGCTATTTGAGTACCGTCGGTTCATCCGACGGTGTTCTTTTCCTTCTTTTTCTTCGCGTCTTCAACTTGGATTTTTGCTTCAACTTAACATACTTAACATACTTAACATGCCATTACTTAGCCTCCAAATATATACTAAGTCCTCAAATTTGCTGTAAGTAACCTAACATGTCCATGGTAAGTTAACTTGTGGCATGACATGTTAGCTTAGGCATGGTATGTTAACTTGTGGTAACATCCATGGGACCTAGGAATGCCTACAAAGACATGCTAGACAATGTGGTTAGTCCCATTACTTGTGTTAGCATGAATCACCCAAATCAAATCGAACAAATGGCAAATGGGGCCATGTTCGCTACAATCTCCCCCTTTTTGGTGATTTATGACAACACAGGCAAAGAAAGCATAAATTTGCAAAAATTGACAAAATTAGATCCACTAACACTTGCTTGGAACCACTTACACTTGCTTGGATGCTTACCATCATCCAAACTCCCCCTAGATCAACCTTCCCCCTTTTTGATCTTCTCTTCCTATGTTCACATTCTCCCCCTTTGGTCTCATATCCTTGAAACCACTAGCTTGCTTTGGTCTCACATTCTCCCCCTTTGGAATAAAATCTCCAAAAAGTCCAAAACAAAAGGGCTCCAAGGAAACTAGCAAGTCCTAGCAAACATAGCTCAAAGAGAAATGTTAAATACAAGGGAGAAAGCCACATGAACCTTGATCCATATGTATGATATCAATGAAGATACCACATGTGAGAATAACTAAGTTGGATCACAAGCTCATGAGACTAGCATGATACAAACTAAGCTCCCCCTAAGTGTGTGCACAAAAAGATGGTGTGAAAACAAGTGCACAACTACAAACTTGTAAGACAAGGAAGCTTAGAGCATATCATGCAAGGAGGTAGCTTAAAGGAAAAGAGATTAAACAAATGGTTCTTGTTACATTACCACTTGTAGATATCACTTGTAGTCTTTTGATTATTGCATACCTCCAGGGGGTGATCCTCTCTACCTTGTTGGCACCACATTGAGATGAGCCACCTGGAAATGATATCACTAGATGACACCACTTGAAAGAAGCTTGCATAGAAGACACTTGGGGTACCACAACGATTAGGAATGTATGAGTACATTGCCTTTGAACTTATACAGAGATATAAGCTCGCAAGGACATGAATAAATAGTATGAAGCTCATATTGCTATATTCACTCTTTTAGAGATGTTAGATCACATTGAGAGTGAAATAGCATTCTCTTATAACGAAGTGCCGCACCAGAACGCATCGCCAAGGGGCTACATAAAATAAGCTTGAAATAATGTTAGTCCCATAACCAAACCATGGGATGAGCTCCCCCTAAATGTGTGCATTTAGTGTTTGAATCACCAACCAAATGTATGCACATTGTTTATGACAACAAAAGGGAAGCTAACCCTATAGCTTGCTCATGATGCAAAGAGAGATATATATGAAAGCGTGCACCATGAAAGAACAAGTGTAGCTTTCCTACACACTAATCAAACCATGTAAGTTTCTCATGGGTTAGCACATGACACAAGCAACTTACCATATGTAAACATTGCAACAAATGCAACCTAAACAAGGCAATGGAGTACAATGATACAAGAGATAGGTACTAGTTTCCATTACCTCAACCGGGGAACTTGGGCAACACATGTCCAACTTCCAAGCTTGGCTTCTAGGCTTGAACCTTCACATCTTCTTTGTGCCAAGCCTCCCAAGTCCCCGCTCTCAAGTCCTTCAAGTGGCCTTTGGAACCCAAACCATTTGAGGCCCCTTCATGTTGATGATGACTTCCTTGGGCACCCAAATGGGTTGGTTTCAACCCCGCTCCTCCTTCATCTTCCCAAACTTGTGTGCAACCACCTTGCCATTAGCATTCTTCTGGATGACGTAGGTGTTGCTCTTGGTCTTGTTCTTGCGGTTGGGCTTGGTGTAGATGAGGGAGCTTTTGATGGTGGGGTTCAACTTTTTCTTTGCGCCCTTGTCCATCTTCTTGACAAATTGAGGGCATTTGTAGAACTTGTGCCCTTCTCCATGACACTTGTAGAAAGTCACGGTTGCACCCTTCTCAAGCTTCTTCACCATAGGATTAAGGTTATCTTGAGAAGGTTGGACTTTGCTCTTCATGTCTTGAGAGATGTCCACTTGTTCTTCATTGTTCTTGCCCTTGCCCATCAAGCTTGCCAACCTCTCTCGGAGCCATTTCACTTCTTGCTTGAGCTCATCATTTTTCTTGCCTATGAGACAATCACATTTTTTCTACAACAATATTCTCATTGCAAGATGGTGAGCAAGATTCATCAATTAAATCAATGCAAGAAGTCGAAGCATCTACCTTGGAGATAGGAATTGCACAAGGGATAGATGATTCATCAAGCTCAAAGGAATTACTTGTTTTAGTCTCATTGCTCTCAAGCTTAGATTTTAGCTCATCACACTCCTTGTTAAGAAATTCGAACTTGCACAACAAATTTTCATAATTTATAGCAAGGGTTGCACTAAGATCATTAAGAGCATTGAGTTCTTTAATTTCATTAGCTTGTTTATTAAGCATTCCTTTTTGCTCATGGACTAGCTCAACAGGATCATCAACAGAGGTGGTGTCGGACTCGTCATCACTTACATTGCTTTCCATACCTTTGGCCATAAGGCACATGTGTAGTGATGATGAAGGACCTTGCATGAAGCGAGGTGGTGAAGTTCTTTCTTGATTCATCACTTGAGCTAGAAGAACTTGATTCTCCACCACTTGTTCACTCACGGACGGTGATAGTTGCTTCTTGCCTTGGTCTCCTCTCCTTGACCACCTTCTTCTTGGGCTTGTGCTCTATCTTGGTGAACTTGATGTGTTGATGATGACGCCCTTCTCTCAAGTGGATGTTTTAGCCGTACAAGTTGACTTTCTTCACAAACTTGAAGATCTTCTTCACGTACTCGGCCATCATGGATTCAACCTCTTCATCAATTGAGGAATTTCCATCGTCACCATCGTCACCATCATCACCATCATCCTCACTTGAGCTTCCATGAGTAGCCATCCTACTCAACATCTTCTCTTGTTGGCTTGAGAGAGCATGGCTTGTAGTTGGATAGGATGGTTCTTAGGGCTTTCTTGGGGCGCCTTCTTTGACTTGGGCATGAGTTGAAGCTCATGTGCCATGATCTGGCTCAAGATATGACATGGCTTCAAATCTTCGAGCTTCTTCTCATAGATGATTGCCTTCACCAAGTTATAATCGGGCTTCTGGAGACTTTGAAGGATCTTGCGGTTGATGTTCAAGTCCGTGATGTCCTTCACACCTAGAGCATTAATCTCATTGACAAGCACATTTAGGCGTGAGTACATAGATTCGGCATTTTCATTTGCAAGTTGCTTAAAGCTATTGAATTCCTCAAGCAGAAAACTGTAGCATTCATTAGCAACTTCTTTTGAACCCTCATTTTGCTCCTTGATGGGTTTCCATAGCTCATGAGCATTTTCACAAGTAAAAACTCTATTGAAAACACCTACATCTAGTGAGGACAAAATGATACTCTTAGTAATCACATCAAATTGCTTTTCCTTCTTAGTACCATTTTCATGCCCTCATCGGTGAATCTCCAAACATCAAGGCCCTTTGCTTGGAGATAGGCCTCCATGAGAACCTTCCACCGAGGATAGCCCATGCCATCGAAATGTGGAGCCAAACCTAAGGTATCCAACCCTTTCATTCCTCTAAAGAGCAACTCACTAGGCGGTGAAGCCTAACCGTTCCAATGAGACGGTTTTCACAATTTACCAATCGAATTGGCGTTTCCTTGTGAAGGAAGTGAGTCCCGTCTCTGATACCACTTGTAAGGAATCGGATGCCCGTTAGCCTAAGAGGGGGAGGGGGTGAATTAGGCAACTTAAAACCTTAACCTATGGCTTCACTAAATTTACACAAAGATAAACTAGAACATACTATCTAGATGTGCAACTAGGGTTGTTCTAGTGTGAAACTCCCATCCCAAACCAAGGTTTACAACCAATAGCCAATCCTAGTATGATACTACTATAGGAAAGTAAAGACAAGCAAAGATTGCAATAGAGTAAATGCGGAAACGTAAAGGGGATGAGAGGGAGCAAACTCTTGACACGCGATTTATCCTATGGTATCGGTAGGAACTAAGCCACCCCTAGTCCATGTTGTTGAAGCACTCACACAAGAGTATTGCTTCCCGGTCACTAAGTCTCTCCCAATAGCACCACTTGACTCGCCACAAAGGCTAGCCACTTAGGCACTTACCAAGCTCCCTTGGTCACCTTAATGCCGCCTCAACTAAGGAGCTTCTCCACCAAGGAAGGGGGTCTCCACGTCCCCCGCACAAAGTGTCCTCGCTGCTCCACACCAAGCCGTAGGGTCGATGACGATTGCCGGTGAGCCACTTAGGCCCCAAGGCTTCCAGCGAACCTTGCACAACTTGATTCACTCAAGAATCACCTCACAAGATTGGCACAACCTTGCACTCACTCAGCTCTAAGCTAAGCCTAGTACTAAGCACATACACAAAGCATATGCAAGTCTAAGGATGAGCAATTAAGCACTTGGATGGATTGGATATGATCTTCAATGTGTCCTGAACTCTTCTGCACTTCCACACAATCCAGCAACCTCAAATGGGTGAGTGGAGGGGGAATAAATAGCCCAAGGCATCCATAGAGCCGTTGGTTAACGGCCACTGAAAAAGGTAGCGTCGGATGAACCGATGCTAGTTCTTCCAGGGCGTCAGTTAATCCGGTGCCCCTCCCACGTCGCTTAGCCGTTGAGACTGTCTGACACAATTGCTCAGATGCTATACACCTACGGTCCGTCGGATCATCCGGTGCTGAAGACCCCGCAACCAAGTCGTCTCTGTTAGCTTCCGCGCGCTGTCGAATAGACCGACACTTCACCTTGACCAAGGCGTCGGATCATCTGGTACTGAAGGCTTTGTCTTGGCGCGTCTCTGTCTTGATTCAAACTGAGTGTCGGATAGATCGACAGTGTCCTCACTCAGACCGTCGCATCATCCAGTGCTACTATCTTCGCTGCTCTTCCTCTGCAACTCGTCCGATGCATCTAGAAGATGGACCGTTGGTTCATCTGATGGTGCCTAGGGTTTCAACTATTGTACCAACTCGTTCGATGATTGCACCGACGCTTGCTATTTGAGTACTGTCGGTTCATCCGACGGTGTCCTTTTCCTTCTTTTTCTTCGCGTCTTCAACTTAGATTTTTGCATCAACTTAACATACTTAACATACTTAACATGCCATTACTTAGCCTCCAAATATATAATAAGTCCTCAAATTTGTTGTAAGTAACCTAACATGTCCATGATAAGTTACCTTGTGGCATGACATGTTAGTTTGGGCATGGTATGTTAACTTGTGGTAACATCCTTGGGACCTAGGAATGCCTACAAAGTCCTGCTAGACAATGTGGTTAATCACATTACTTATGTTAGCATGAGTCACCAAAATCAACTTGAACAAATGGCAAATGGGGCCATGTTCGCTACATTATTCTATCATTACTTGTTACACACTATGTAGCGTGCCCATATCTTATGTGGTTGAGCATGTCAACTTGTAATTCTTTCAAATTTTTTACCTACCATTTTGTAATTTTGTGCATGGGTTTGAATATAATTTATTATCTATTTGTATACAAATATAAACACTTGTGACCTTAAGTAGTAATCGTCTCGTGTGATTTTTCCATGTCAACCAATAAATTAAGTTTGGCTACAATACTCTCAAATATCTGCTTACTGTCCATTTTATGCAGCTATAGCTAGTTATCATTAACTGTGAATAAATCATTATTTTAATTTTAAAACATGACAAAAATTTATGGCGAAGTCATAGGATAGTACATGGTTGGTGTGGGAGGATAGTCCGTGGTCGGCCGCATAGGTTCGATGAGGATAAACATGCGTTAACATGATAGGTAGTTTGTTTACTAGTTGAGTAAGTTCTTACATTATTCTTCATGACGAAACAAATGAGATCTAGTTACATGTGCCTTGACATTGTTTGTGGATTATCCCGAATTAGCATTTGTGGACGCCACATTCTCTAGCCACTTGTAGCCACCCCACTGGAAGCTCTTGTGCACCTCCTTCATGATTGACTTACCATAGTTGGGTGCACTAGAATCTGGGTAGCTGAACGTGTTGCTCGGAGGCAGGTCATGACTATAGCTTATTGCACGCTCCACCATCGGGTCCTTCTTTGTTACAAATAGGAACTAGACTAGTGGAGTCCACGAATGTTGGACATATGTTGCTTTTGTGGTTTGGGGAGATATTGGATCAGGGAACGCTGCAACACCACGTGTCAACTTCCAGAACCGCACCTCCGCAAGGATTACTAAAGAATAATGATCATTGTGAGTTATGGGGTCCTTTTTTTGAATAATCCAATTTTTTAATTAATTATAAACTAGATGCCTAATGCTGAGTAGAACTCTAACCTCGTATCGAGGAATGTAGTAGCGCTGCTTGTCCACTTCTGCAATTGTACCTCTGCGAGGATGGCGGAAGAAAAAGTATTGTTGCAAGTAATTCATGTTATTTTTTGTTTTTTGATATACTAATTATTCAATTATTTGTAAACTGGATGTCTATGATTGATGTGTACACTTAACTCCAAAGAGGTTAACTGGAGTACCGTAGCCAAACCCATTGATCAGGAGTGTCTAACCTATTGTTCTCCTTATTTATAAATCCATCCTAAAATTACTTTGAGTGCTAATATTCATGGGTAGATGGACTAGGGCCCTAACTTTCGGTTGTAAGGCCCCAGTATGCCTGTAAATTGAATGTGGTACTGCACATATGCCCCATGATCACAACCAATAATCTAAAGATTATAGGACTCCTGATTAATGTTACTACCTAAGAGCGATACATTTCCACAAAACATAATAATAAAGAAAGGAAGTTGTCCTCGATTTTTCCAAATTCTTGTCAGAGTTGATGCAACTTCTAGAAATGGATTCTAATTTTGTTGCATGGAATGGATGCAAGATATATATATGTTTTGTGGAAAATGTATCACTATTACAACATCTCTATCTGATTTCATATTTGAGCATTCTTCCAAAATGCTAGTATCGGTCCAACAACACACGTTAGTACTGTTTGAAATGAACCATGTCACTCCCCCAATTGTACTGGTAAAAAGACACAAGCAAATAGTACTAGCTGACGGTTTCAAGCGGTACAAAATGGCATGTCCACAATTTAGTTCTCAATCTTGCCCGGATCCGGCAAAAAATATCCACTGTCTCCTCCCCCACTTTTAAACTCATATGCCACCACCGCTCACATCTCCCTAACCCATCTCTTTCTTCGTCTCATCTTATCTCCATCTCCATGTCTCCACCAATCTTACTTCTATTTCGAGGGAGGAGATCTTGTCGGCAGTGCCACTATGGCCGTTAGTGATTGAGCTATAAATGGCCTGGCCGATGCTGCACTTGGTGGTGTGTAGACACCAACTGGAGCTGCCCCCATGGCCACAGGTGTGTAGCTGTACCTGATTTGGCTGGTGTTGCACTCAGAGGCGTAGGGTGACCAGTAGGCACTGCCCCAAAGTCGTGAGCGGTGGCCCTACCGGACGATGCTACCCCCGGCAGAGCTCGGATCTCCGGTTGACAGAAGTTTATTTCGGTGATTTGTGTGGCGATTCCGTGATTCTTGTGAACATATGAATGTGATTGGTGTGGTGATTTTTTTGATTTGTGTGGTCATTTTCCATTGCTGATTCATGGTGATTCTTCTGAATACATGATTATCTAGTGATTTTTTATCTGTGATTATTGTGCTGATTCTTGTAAGTGTGGAGAAAATAAGTAGAGGAAAGAAGAGAAAAGAAAATTAAGAAAAGAAAATGAAAAGAGTATACATCGCCTGGTAAAAAAATTTGTACAAGTTGGTACTAGTAGCCGGTACTAAATTGCCCATTACTACTGGGCAGCCTGACCTGTACAGAATATTGTGGCATTGAGTACCGGCGAAGTGGTACCGGTCGCGCACCTGATAGTAAAGGGGAGTTTCTAACTGGCAGCACAAGTTTTTAAACCAATTGTGAACGGCTATTAAGAAAGATGGCCCCGCTGCGATGCCCTGCCACCACCGCCCCTAGAATGAATGGTGTGCCACCACCGATGCCAGCAAACCGTGAAAGACAGGAAGAGATAGAGATGCAATTATAGTTCTTATTCCTGTTGTGCTATAGATCCAAACTGTTCTGCACCATTCACCTTCTCCATCTTTCAAGATGAGCAGCTTGCAGCTAGCTCAATTTCTCTTGCATCAAAATTTCTGAAGCTATTATATCTTCCCAAACTTGATCTGTGTAAATATGCTTATCCAGGTGATTTGTCAATGATTTTGGAGAGCAATAATACCTTCCAGTAATGGGATTCTTACAAAAAAAGTATTCATGAGATGTGCGAATGATTTTAGTAAGCTATATATGATACTTTCCACTAAAGGATTAGAGCACAAAATACTAACTAATTAGATTTGTCAATGGTTCCATCAACTACCAGATTGCATAGTGCTAGTTAATCTTAGCCAGCTATCAAATAATCAATAACTCATGTTGGTTCAACAGGTAACATGGCCTCTAAATAGAATACAACTCTATTCTAGAAAATGCAGACCACTAATTAACAAATCGACTCTTTACATCTGAGCAAGTAGCTCCGGGAAGCTTATCTGGCAAACTACCAGGTTTTATTAAAACATTTTTGCATCCTACAAATGGGCATGATCTCAGCAGACCACCAAAGCACCACCTAAGCTTGCCATCATTTCCTGTTCTCAACCATCTGCCTTGTAGCTACTAGCTAAACAATACTAGCATCCATGGCTTCATTTACCTCTGCCATGCGAATGATAGCCACTATCGCTGCTTGCATCCTGTTGGTCCCGCGGTGTCCAATGGCCACCGCACTCGCTACGGCTTCGGACTTTGATTGTGTTGCAGCTTGCAAAGACCCGTGCCAAGCCTTTGCTAATGGATTTTGTCTTTGGTGGAGCCACCAAAGATTGTGCGACACGGCAGCAGCAAAATTATGCCGCAATTTGGCATTCTCGAAGTGTGCAAACAGTTGCTACACAGTTTGCACTACTGTGACCACCATATGCACTTGAGGATGCATTTTCATTCGAACTTCCACATCATTGAGTGCATGGAAGCAGGCTGGCTGCCGGGGAGGAAGCAGCCATGATGATACACCATAATCTTTTTTTTATTCTATCATTACTTGTTACACACTATGTAGCGTGCCCATCTCTTATGTGGTTGAGCATCTCAACTTGTAATTCTTTCAAAAATTTTACCTACCATTTTGTAATGTTGTTCATGGTTTTGAATATAATTTATGATCTATTTGTATACAAATATAAGCACTTGTGACCTTAAGTAGTAATCGCTCTCTTGTGATTTTTCCATGTCAACCAATAAATTAAGTTTGGCTACAATACTCTCAAATAACTGCTTACTGTCCATTTTATGCAGCTATAGCTAGTTATCATTAACTGTGAATAAATCATTATTTTAATTTTAAAACATGACAAAAATTTATGGTAAAGTCATAGGATAGTACATGGTTGGTGTGGGAGGATAGTCCGTGGTCGGCCGTGTAGGTTCCATGAGGTTAAACCTGTAGTTTGTTTACTAGTTCAGTAAGTTCTTACATTATTCTTCATGACGAAACAAATGAGATCCAGTTACATGTGCCTTGACATTGTTTGCGGATTATCCCGAATGAGCATTTGTAGACGCCACATTCTTTGGCCACTTGTAGCCACCCCACTGGAAGCTCTTGTGCGCCTCCTTCATGATTGACTTGTCATAGTTGGGTGCACCAGAATCTGGGTAGCTGAACGAGTTGCTCGGAGGCAAAGTTGTACCCGGGCGGCCCTGTGTCCCTCGAGCGGAGCGGAGTTCCACCCGAGGGTGGCTAGGCCGATTGTCTGGTGGGCCGTGGGTTTGTTCTGCGCGTGCGTTTAGGTTCGTTTGCGTTTGTTTTTTACAAATTTAAGAGAGTTTCCCCTGGTTGTTTAGGGGACCCTCATGGCTGTCCCCGACAGTAGCCCCCGAGCATCTATGGGTGTATCCGTTAGGATCCCGCAGATGTTGATGCTTGCTGATGGGACGTTCTTCCCCCCTGGTTGCTGATGCTATTCAGTGGGGCCGCACTAGCGGACCCGCGGGTCTAGCCCTCGAAGCTTTGCAGGATTGTGGGTGCTCCTGCAAGGATTTTTACACAGAATCTGCCAGCGTGCGGGGTGTTAGTTTCAGCCAGCATCAGCAATATTACAGCCGGCCTCGGCGGTGCCACACACACGTATATAGCATTGTCTGCATTCAGTGCACCCTAGGAGGTGTAGCTGTGCGTCGAGCTCCCGAGCCCGAGCCCGTTCGAGGCGATTGCGGCGAGCTCTTCGACTTGTTTTGAACGCTCCCTCGCTGTCCCTCCGCGGGACGGAGGGTGAGGTTTCCGCAACTCCCATCGATCGGGTCGCGAATTGCGGATTCCTCATTGAGCTGTTATCGGGTGATTCAAGTGGACGCCCATGCCCCATTCGATAAGGGTTGGCTCGTGGTCCGGAGACTTGTCCTTGAAAGCGCTTACGTGGGTTTGCTAGGTGGAGCTCGGTCCCGTTCGCTATGGACCGAGGGTGCGGAAGCTCTCCCTCGATGGGATCCCCCGACTAGCTGCCCTCGTTGGCTCTTGAATACGACATGTGGGGCGCCCTCGAGCTGGTGAGCTCGAGGATAGGCTCGAATGCGCGTGCCCTCGTTGTCTCTGACTCTATTGATCTGGGGCGCCTGTTCGAACCCTTCGAGGGTCAGGCTTCGAACCCCTGATTAGTAGGGCTCCTACGGGGTGGCAGTTGGGTGCCCCCGTCTCTCTACATCTGCAAGGCTCGGGGGCTTGTGGTCAAACCGGCCCACGAGTTGCTGATCAGTAATCCTCTTGAAACGAGGGCACCTGTGGCGCCCACTTTCTCTAAGTGGGCTTCGAGACCATTGGTCGGTAATCGCACCCTTCGAGGGTCTGTTTTTTCGAGCCTTGGGCTCGGGCCGCTCGAGGGTCACGCTTACTTGGTAAGGGACCGGGCCATTTAATACCCACAGTTGTGGCCATAGTCATGCGCTGTGGGCGCGCCTTTTCAGGCGTCGCAGCCGCGCGCGTAGTGGGCGACGTGGGCGGGCAGACGTGACAGCCCGCCGCAGCTCTTCGGTTGCCGTGCCGTAATGATCGTGCGCGTGCGTGCGCCTGGCCGCTCTGGTTGTGGTGGGGCCCGCTCATCAGTGACTGGTGTCGTCACCTGCAGTTAATGCGCTGAGCGCGCGATTCGGGGAGCGCGGCTCCCATGGATCTATAAATCCAAGGGGAATGAGAGGCGAGTTCTTTACCTCAACACTTAGCGCCCATCGCTCCCGTCTTTCTTTCTTCTACTCCAGAGCACTGCACGCCTGTTTCGTTTTCTCCTAGCATTCGCTGCCCGTCTCTCTTGCGCTCGCTACCACCAACCGCAATGGCGCCCCCGCAGTCGATTCAGGTGTTGGACCCGCTGCCGTGGCACCACTCGACGGTGACGGAGTTCGTGCTACACGAGCTCGAGAACGGCGGGCAGCTGGCCCTGAATGTTGACGGGCAACCCCTGGCGTGGATCGTCCCGCCGGCGGCGGATCGGGAGCCCAACCCGTCGTTCGGCTACGTCGTCAGCTTCATCCACCACCCCGAGCGTGGCTTCGCGACGCCGGCGAGCCGCTTCATGCGCGGGTTGTGCCACCACTACGGCGTGGAGCTGCACAACATCTCCCCGAATGCAATCTCGCAGGCGGCCACCTTCGTCGGCGTGTGCGAGGGGTTCCTGGGGATCCCGGCAAACTGGGATCTCTGGGTCCACCTCTTCTGCGCGGAGCTGCACACGCTCACCACACCTGAGCCGTGGGTGCGCCGCGCGGTGCACGCCGGCGGGATGTCGATTTCGCTGCGGGAGTCGCGCAGGGAATTTTACATTCCCTGCACGATGACCTCCAACAACGCGGAATGGGAGCGGGGGTGGTTCTACCTCCGCAACAACGAGCCCGGCCTCCCCCTACACCGGCAAGGTTCGGAGGGAGAAGGCTGACTCCTGGTGGCATGGCCTGTCCCCTTATTCGCGCCAGGACTAGCTGGAGTCAGCCCTGGTTGCGCTGAAGAGCCTGGGGGACGCCGGGCTGAGCGCGGCCTCAGTTCTCGCGAACCTCCGCCACCGGCGGATCGTCCCCCTCATGGAGAGGGAGCTCCGCGTCTTCGAGATGGACGAGACGGCCAACCCCGTGTCGCTGGCGTGCTCGCGGTTCCTTTCTAAGCGCCTTCCGCAGGAGTATGCGGGATGCGGGCACGAGGGCGAGGCGGGCGGTCAGCCTCAAGGCCGTCAAGCACACCGACGGTGACCTCTGGTCGTTCGTCATGCTTCCCGACGCCCCGCCGGTGAGTGGTTCTCCCCGTTTTCTTTTATCCCTCTGTGACGCGCCGTCATGGTTCTGACGTTTCACTCTCCCTAGCAGAGGGTAGCCGTGAACGCCGCGCGGTCCGACACGCCTACGCCCCGAGCCCGAGCGCGTGCGCGCGCAGCAGCAGCAGGATCGGGCAGCGTGCAAGAACGAGCGAAGGATCTGGCGGCGGGAACGTCTGGAGCAGAGGGACAAAGAATTCCGGCTGCGCGAGCAGCAAGGATATTGTCCCCCGGCGACCTCAGAGTATTCGTCGTCGGGAGGGGAAGTGAAGGAGGAGAGTGACGGGGGGCGGGCCCCCCTGAGAGGTGGGAGCGTACACCCCGCTCACCGAGAGCTGCGGAGGCGGCGGAGGAGCAAGTGCCTGGGGCGGGAGCAGAAGCGCCCGCCGCCGGGCGGTCTACGGGGAGAGGCGGCGCATGCGCGGAGGTGGCCGCGCGCGCCGCGAGGGGGTACCGGCGCGCACCGCGGAGTTGGCCGGCGCGCGCTGCGGATGCATCCGGGGGTGCGGCGGTGGCGACTTCTGCCGCGGCCACAACGCCCGTCGGGCCCTCGAGGAAGAGGAAGCGAGGCTTCTCCACCTTGAGGTAGGTACTCGCTCCTCCAGACGCCCCGTTCTCGAGAGGCAGAAGTTTAATCCTTCTGTTTTTGCATTCGCAGGGTGGCACCGACCGCGCCCCCCCTCGCACCCGCCAAGGCGCTTAGGGCGGACGCGTCCTTCCCCACGAGGCGGCGCTCATCGCAGGCGCCACGGGTGACCGGGAGTACGGTGGCGGCAACGAGCGAGGCCCCGCGCGGCGTGGCTGCGGCTACGGGGCCGTAGCAGGTGGCAGTGGCCACGACGGCGGTCATGACCATGGCGGTCACCGCACCATCGATTTCGTCGGTGCCGGCCCCAGTCAGCAGCAGTCAGGCGGCGGTGGTGGAGGTCCCAGACGACGACACCCTGCCGCCTGGATGGGACCAGTGGGGGAGCCTGCCCGCACCAGCTCCCGAGCCCCCGGTGGGGGTGCTCGTGATGAGGGATGATGGCTGCGTGATGTCGGGGCGCCCGACGGATGGCGCCGAGGCCTCGTCGTCGTGTGCCGCCCCTCCGGCTTCAGACGGCACCGCGGCGTGTCCGGAGCAGGAGGAGGAACGTGTCGACGTGGCGCTGGCTCACTTTGCTGACGCCAGGCCGAACAGGCGCAGTGGCAGGAATTCCGCGACCACAGTGCCTTGCTCAACCGGGCGCTGAACGAGGTGCTACGGATCCACAAGGGTCCTGTGTGGCGCGTCTTCTAGGTACGTGATTGTTCATTGAGTCTTGTGGTTCTTCCCCTCTCGTTCCCCCCACGTCCGCGCTTTCCCTGATCTGTGCCCCTTCTTCTTTATCCGCCGGTGGCAGGAATTGGAGGATCGGGCCAGGGAGAGGTACGGCACCCTCGACTAGATGAGCTCCGAGCTCCGCCGGCTCCGGGAGCAGCATGATGCTCTCGACGCCCTCGTCGAGGCTCTGAGGACAGGCGACGGGTGGCTGGCGTACCGGGCAGAAGCCCTGCGGGACCAGATCCAGGAGTTGGAAGCTCAAACTGCGGAGGGGGCCTCCGCCGTCGTGAAGGTGCGGACTACGCTCGTGGACCGGAACGAGGCGCTGCAGAGGGCAAGAAAAGATCTGGCGAAGGCGCGCACTCTGGTGGCGGAGTGGGAGACTGAGGTGGCCTTGCTTCGTGTCCAGCTTCAACAAGACCGCACGACCCTCGAGGATGCGCGTGCTTGGCAACGCCAGGCCGAGAAGAAGGCCAAGGAGGCGGAGAAACTCAGGATGAGCGTGGCCGAGAAGGCTGCATTTCTCGCATCAGCGGAGGAGCAGCTCCTGCAGGAGCGGGCCGCACGTCACCAGGCAGAGGACCAACTCCAGCAGGAGCGGGCTGCCATCGTCGAGGCCCAGGCTGCCTTCGAGCGGGAACACCTGACGCGGGAAGAGGCGCAGGGTCAGCTCCAACAAGAGTGCACCACGCTCGAGGGGGCGCAGGCAACCCTTAAGCAGCGGGACGATGATGTCTCGCGGCTCAACGAGGAGCTGGTCCAGCTCAACATCTCGCACGAGGACTTGCACTAGTCCCTCGAGGAGAAAGAGGCCACGGTCCGTGACCTGCGTTGAGAGGCCGAGGAGGCGCACAAGTCCGTCGACTCGGAGAGGAAGCAGGTCAAAGGTGAGTTGCGTTTCCTCCCCTTTTCGTTCGTCGATTTGGCTTGCTCGGGATCCGCTCCCAAACTTTTGTTTCTTTGTCATTGGTTTTCAGGCCTGTGGACCGCCTTGGGGAATACGACCACCTAGGCCGAGGCTGTGCAGACGGCCTACAACTCTTCGCAATAGGAGTTGGAGGAGTTGCGGGCTGCCATCCTCGAGGCCTGCCAGGAGGTCGAGCAAGGCGAGGTGCATGCTGGGAGCTCGATGGCGAGTCGCCTTTGTGCTCTCAGCGGGCATGTCACCCGATGCATGTGTCGCGCTCTCCACCTGGGCGTCAAGAAGGCCCTTGGAGTGGTGGCGTCCCACTACCAGATCAACTTCAAGGTTGTATCCTCGGGGTACGTCGTCCCGGTCGGCGTCGAGGACGAGGTGGCGATGGACCGTGCAGATGCGCTCGCCACCACCGCTGCCGATATGCTCGCCGAGGACTTCACCGACTTCTTGTTCCCCGACGCTCCCGTGGCGGGTGGCCCTCAAGCCTAAAAGTAGTTGGGCGTTCGTGCCCTTGTTGTTTAAGTATTAGCATTCGGGGCGTGTGGTCGTGTAATAAACAATTACTTGTTTGAAACATTCGAATGTTTGTCAATTGAAGTAATGCTTTTTATTTCACTTGTCACGCTATTCCGTCGCTCTTTTCCTTCGCCTAGACGAATTTGAGTTAGGGAGGTTAGATTCCACGAGTAGCCCGCTGGTCTAGAGGCGAGGGAGAAGGGTCGTATCCTCCCGGAGGCGTAGGCTATCTCCGGCTCGCGCGTCTTTCCCGCTTGGCCGCTCGCACCTCGCCTGAATTCGCCCGAGCCTCAGGTCGAGTCATACTTAGCGTGGTTGCGGATTTTTGCAAAAAAACGGGACCATTTTTTTTGGGGGGGGATGCCCCCCGTAGTAGCCCCCGAGGGTGACTTGGTTTTCAGGGGAAAGCCAAGTTACCCTTTGACTTTATTAATTCGAAAGAGTTTAAATTTGTACAACCAACTGGAGTGTTGGGTATGCAAATTACAAAAAGAACTTGGAAATCCTTTCTAAGGGTAGAAGCAACGTAGCTATTGGATGTTCCAAGCATTGGTCAGTTTTTCACCGTCCTCATTGGCCAGCTCGTACGTGTCGGGCTTGAGTACTTTCACCACGACGTAGGGTCCCTCCCATGGGGGCGATAGCTTGTGGAAGCCTCGATTATCTTGGCGCAGCCTTAGGACTAGGTCCCCTTCGTTGAAGTCTCGGCGTCGTATCTTCCGGGCCTGGTAGCGCCTCAATGCCTGCTGGTACCTTGCCAAGTGCATCAGGGCCACGGTGCAGGCCTCGTCCATTTGGTCTAGCGAGTCCTCGCGGGCTCGCTGGTTGGTGCCTTCATCATAGCCCCTGACTCTAGGCGACCCATATTCCAAGTCCGTGGGGAGAACAACCTCCGCGCCATAGACAAGGAAAAACGGGGTGAATCTCGTGTCTCTGCTCGGGGTGGTTCTGAGGCTCCACACGACCGCTGGTAGCTCCTGGAGCCATTTCCAACCGGACTTGTTCAGTCTGTCAAAAATCCTGGGCTTGAGACTTTGTAGGATCATGCCGTTGGTGCGCTCCACTTGACCATTGGTCTGTGGATGCAGCACGGCCGCCCAATTGATGCGGATGTGGAACTTTTCGCAGAACTCTAGGAATTTCCTGCCGGTGAATTGGGACCCGTTGTCGGTGATGATGGAGTTGTTGGGCACCCCGAACCGGTAGATGATGTCGGTGAAGAACGTCACGGCCTGCTCTGCCCTGAGATTCGTGATCGGGCGCACCTCGACCCACTTGGAGAATTTGTCTATAGCAACCAGTAGGTAGGTGTAGGCTCCGGGCTCTTTCCGCAAGGGCCCGACGATGTCCAACCCCCATACGGTGAAGGGCCATGTGACGGGGATTGTCTGGAGGGCATGTGCAGGGAAGTTGGTCTTGCGGGTGTAGAACTGGCACCCTTCGCAGGTGCGCACGATCTCACTGGCATCAACGACCGTAGTGGTCCAATAGAAGCCCTGACAGCGCGTGTTGCCCACGAGAGTGTGTGGCGCTGCGTGGTGGCCGCACACGCCCGCGTGAATATCTCGAAGGAACTCGCGCCCCGGAGGGATGGGCATGCATCACTGCAGGACGCCTGACGTGACGCGCTTGTACAGCTCGCCATCGACGAGGGCGAATGATTTCGCCATCCTGGTGATACGCCTGGCCTCGGATCGGTCCGGGGGAAGCTCACCTCGGTCCATCCAGGCAATATATTTGTCTCGTCAGTCCTCCGCACGGGGGACCGGCTCTGTATCCATGGCTTCAGCCTCGTCCGCGCCATACCCCTCAAGCAGGGAGAGTACGAACACCTCGTTCGGGGGGTCCTCGTTCATAGGCTCCACACCTGTTGGGTCCGAGGGAGCCCCCGAGGGTTCCTCCTGGCTCGAGGGGGTCGGCTTGAGGTTGACGGACGGCCTGGCGACATCCCGCACAAAAACGTTCAGGGGAACGGTGATTCGCCCCGACGCAATTTTGGCGAGCTCGTCCGCCTCCTCATTGTACCGACGGGGCACGTGGTTAAGCTCTATGCCGTAGAATTTGTCCTCGAGGGCCCGCACGGCATTGCAGTATGCCCCCATCTTGATGTCGTGGCAGCTCACGTTCTTCTTGACTTGGTCGATCACGAGCTGCGAGTCTCCCCTAACGTCGAGGCGCTTGATGCCTGTCTCCGCCAACTTATTTGACGCGAGGAAGTGCAGGTGCACCGCGTACCTCATGTGCTCTCTGAGGGGTGAGATGAAGAGCAGGCCCGCGCCTGCCCTGCTTTTCATCACTGACCCATCGAAGTAGAGGGTCCAACACTCAGCCTAAACTTGCGGTGGTGGCAGCTGCGTGTTCGTCCATTTGGCGACGAAATCTACTAGGATCTGGGATTTGATCGCTTTGCACAACGGGTAGGCGAGTGTTTCGCCCATTAACTCTACCGATCACTTGGCAATCCTGCCAGCCGCGTCTGGGTTTCGGATAATCTCCCCCAACGGAAAGGAGGAGACCACCGTGACGGGATGGGCCTCGAAGTAGTGGCGAAGCTTGCGCCGCGCGAGCACCACCTCGTAGAGCAGCTCTTGGATCTGCGGGTACCGCGCCTTGGTCTCGGACAACACCTCGCTTATGTAGTACACGGGGCGTTGGACTGGTAGGGCATGCCCTTCCTCCGTACGTTCCACCACGATGACGGCGCTGACCACCTAAGTGGTTGCGGCGACATAGAGGTATAGAGGCTTGCATCCTGGGGTGGCGTTAAGATCGGCGCGCGGGCCAACGTCGCCTTGAGCTTGTCAAGCGCCTCCTGGGCCTCGACGGTCCAGGAGAAGCGTTCGTGCTTCTTCAGGAGCCGGTAGAGGGGCAGCCCCTTCTCGTCGAGCCGCGAAATAAAACGACTCAAGGCGGCGAGGCACTGTTGACGGTTAATAATTGTATCAAAGTTCGTTCGTGACTCGCAAGCGTACAAGTCTCCCGTCGTAGTCAAGGGACCCTTCTTCCCTCGAGTGGTGAACCCAAGGTATCGAATCAGTGGAACAAATGTGTGACGCAAGACTTAATCTATTAAAGCCAAGTAATCTTCAATCTTCGATAAAAGACCTAATGCATCTAAGTAAAAGACACAAAACAGATCTAATCTACTAAAAACCGGAGAAAACAAAGTAAGATTGGGTAGATAAACCGATCTAGAGGGATCGGGGTAAGCCTTTTGTTGAAGTTCCAAGCAAGAGAAGAAGTAACAAATCGAATCTTAATAAAAGCTTCTTTAAATCGTGGTTTCCCGTCCAAATCCGAAAACATCCGCCTTTCGAGACCCCCGTTCTGTCACAACGTATCCCTATTCATGCGGGGAGCTTAGGGCGAGTCAAAAGACAAGTCGAGATTCTTTCGGAAGATCCGGCGTGTACCCCTAGCCACCGCGGCTACAAGAACACCCTATGTAATCTATCTCGAGAATAGAATTGGAATAAGCAAAGCCGATCGAAAAACGAAATCTTCGAGGAAACACTTGATCGGCCGGGAAAAGATTCAACTTGATAATTCAACTATAACAATGATACATACACAAGATCACCACCGGGATCCTTCCTTGATCTTGCTTCTAGCTCGGGAACTCCGACGTGGTCTTCCGTGCAAGGTTCCCACGTCGGCTAGGGAAACCCTAGTCAACTAGCTCGACCCTCTCCTCTCCGAGATGGTGTCCCTCTCTTCTCTGCTTCTCGGCGGCCGAAGACGAAATCTCCTCTGCGTGGCTCTCGGTCAAGGGACTATAAATAGCCCGATTGGCGGCTAGGGCAAAGGAGAGCGAATTTGGGCCCAAAATGGGCACGGGGCCGGCCGGGCCCGGGCCGGCGGCCCGGGCCCATTTAGGCCCGGCCCCGTGGGCTCCTTTGCCCCACGTCGGTTCCCTTGCTTCTGGATGTTTCCCCCTTCTCGCATGTAGGTCCATGTCGTCGGTTTCTCTCCGAATTGGACTCAACTCCTTGTCTTGCAAGATTCGGCACTTTTCCGGTCGGGTCCCCGGAGTCCGTCGTCTTCTCGGATCAAGTCCCCGGCTTCTTGGAGTTAAGTTTGCTTCATTGCATGACTTGTTCGGGGCTTCAAGGTCTTGTCATGAGGTGCTTGATGAACTTATCCCGAAA
The DNA here is from genome assembly GCA_947561735.1 of Cenchrus americanus. NCBI lineage: Eukaryota > Viridiplantae > Streptophyta > Magnoliopsida > Poales > Poaceae > Cenchrus > Cenchrus americanus. Next base: position 34,389,888 of record OX387242.1, on the reverse strand, counting down.
GTCTTGCATTCAACACTAAAACCCCGCATAAACATTAAACTCCAAAACCGACATGCACACGTGAACTTGTTATACCACGGGGGTTAGTACCAATGGATAAGGTATAAAACTCATGCCAACACCGAAGGTAAACTCATGGCTAGGTTGACGGATTTTCACCGTCAACATCTCCCCCATGCTTAAACCTTGCTCGTCCTCGAGTAAGCCTTCGATGGATATCATCATTGCTAAACAATGTTTAAACTTTGCACTTGATTACACATGAGAAAACATAATGCTCTCAAAATTTTAATTCATTAAAGTTCCATAATGTGCTAGCCTTCATCTCTACGGAGGGTAGATTCTTATTAAGCTTATCCCACAAGTATTAACATGCTCACAAAGTTTTAAATAGATCTCAGAATTTTTTTGAAATGAAGAACGAGATAAAGAAAAAGCTAAACCAAATTCACAAATTTAAATCATCTCGTATATTGCTCATGAACTCTCATCTCACTTGTTTCTCAAGCCTATATATTCTACTCCTTTCCCTCTCATATATATGTGGTAGGCTTTATATGGAGCTTTGGGAAAGTTTAGTCCTAACAAGATTTTATAAATGAGGTGTTGTCAAAACAAGACAAGCTTCTCATGGTCTTACCGAGACTCATCAAAAAGGTCATTGGAAAATAATGTTAAATCAAGGAGGGGAAAGAGAAAAATACACACACTTTAGATAAGTGGACATGTGCAAATGGCAAAGAGTGATCCCGAGGCACAAAAGAAGTCCTCGTTATCGGATTGCACATGGTTAGAAAATGAGAATGGATCTTTTTAACTTGAAGCCTTGAATGCACTCTTAGAGAACCGGGGAGTTCACTTTACGCACATTTTTTTTCTTTCTCATATTTCTCATTCTTTTCTTTCTTTCTTTCTTTCTTTCATATATATATTTATTTATTTTTTTACCTTGAAAGTCATGAATATCGCTGGATTTTTTTTCTTTCATCATCATTTTTTTAAAAAAATTCCCCTTTGAACTCTAAAACTGCACCGTACCTACCTCCTCCCCCATGCTTAGACGTTGCTCGTCCTCGAGCAAAGAGGCGAAAAATAAGGTAGGTACCGGAGATATTTTTCCTTGGAGAGATACTTGAAATCTTCAACGTTGGCACCGTCTTGCGATCTTCCTTGAATTGGTGATCCATTCTCAACGATAGGTTGTGGTCAAGGAGGTAATCACAAAAGATGATATTTGGTTTAAGGGTGGATGTCCGGCGAAGTTTGTGAGATCACCGATGCGGGGATACACAATGCACGGATAAAAGGCTAGCAAAAAGATAGATACGCAAAAATGGAATGACCAGCTTCTTAGTCTCGGGCCAGAGAAATCATGGCCTGCAATAACTCACTCAAAAATAAATCTTGTACACTAAGGTTTATGCACTCAAATATATATAAGGCTTTGGATAGGTTGAGCAACACACAAGTGATATTTGTGACAAGGTTAGCAATATTTTTGAGCATAAAAGACATCTTTAATCTATTCATAACTTGAGAGCACATAAAACACTATGGGTCTTTATTTTAATCATACCCTCTGCTGAAAATTAAGCTAGTATTTAAATAAATTCAGATCTGTATTTTTAAGAGAGCACTAGCTTAAACATGCATAAATCGATTACAAAGATGAACAAGGCTGCAATTTTAATCATATATCATCATGGCACGAATTTTGTAACTTTTCCAATGATATAATCAAGGTGGTGTCTTTATTAATGGTGACATCAAGTTGAAATACAAACTGAAAATAAACAAACATGCTTGCTGAAATTTAAATAAAAACAGAAAATACTACGCAAACACACATAAGCAAAAGCTGAAAATTACAGAGAAAAAGAAAAGAAAAGAAAACTAAAGTTCCTAAATCTTCTAGTCCTCCGCCGGTGGTTGATGTTGATAATCTTGATAATAATACCCTTGCTCATAATACGATTGGACGCTTCCTCCGACGAATTGATTTGGCTCCACAAGGTGAAGGCGTCCAAGTTCAAAGGCGATATTTGCGTTGCCTTCACCGAGTTGAGCTGCGTTAGCTTGGATGGCTGCGATGTTTTGAGCATTTCTTGCAGCATACCCTCCAATAATGGCCATGCTTTGTTGTGGTTGGGGATGATGAGCGTAGGACTCCGCGAAGTTAGCGTTGGGCACAACATAATTTTGCGGGGGTACCGGTGCACCACCCCCCCCCCCCATGCTTGTCCTTGTGACCCTCCGTAATAACTTGGCGGAGGAGGGACCCCGCCGAATGGTTGCACATTGGGTTGTGCTCCACTCGCTTGTGCGGAGGATGTTCCCTCCTCTACGATTCTTCCTCTTTTGTTCTTCCTTGCAGGGACAAGTAGTCCCTCTTCCAACCAATCTTCCCTTCCTTCGGTGAAAAGCCTAAGCCTCTCATTCGGAAGGGGTAGGTTAACTATGGCCAACCGATAACCTCCTCTCTCATCTCCACTAATGTATTTGCCTTGCCGCAAATACTCAAAACCGAGAGAGGTACCACGCAAAAGGTGAGCGGGGTTTCTTGCGATCCCCGGCCGCAAGGAAAAGGCCAACATGGAGAGGTAACACCCCGAACCAATATTACCCGCCCCCGATGTTGCTTCACAACACCAACGGTTGATCATGAGGTAAGAGGGGTCTATTGGCTGCCTGGCAATTAAAGCCGAGTATAGCCAATTCAACTCCGTGTCGGTCACCTTTGTTTCCTTCATCCTCCCCAATACTCTCTTGCACATCCAAGAGTGAAATATCCGGATAATGGGGTTGCGGATGCAATTGCGTTGTTGATGGGCTTCTCCGGAGATCATGTTCCAAAATCCCGCCAACATGCTGGGTGGCACGTCAACTTTCTCCGGAGCTCCCTTGTGGAATCCAAGCAGCTCCCTAACGTGCTCGTAGGGAACCACTTGTTCGATTCCCTCCAAACGGAATGACAAGCTTTGCACCCCATCATCATCAACGATGGGTGCAATAGTCATCAAAATCTCCAAGGCGTAACCCAAATGGGTGTCCACCGATATTCCGTTGGAGAACTGCACCCATCCGAGGTGCCCCAACATATAGTATATGTCGGTGCAAAAACCAAGGTGTAGAGTGCTTGGTCGTCGAACTCGACGTTCGGCACAAGCCTCTTCTCAAGATTGGCGAGCCTCTCCTCCTCCTCCGCCGACAAGATGATGAAGGCTGTACGAAGAGTGTGTCGGGGGTGTAAGGAGGTGGTGCGGTTGAGCGAGTCGATCGTCGTGGTGGCGCGGGCTGCTCCTCTGTGTGCCCACGAGGTTCGGTGAACCTCATGGAAGTGCTTCTCGCAGCCCTCATACCACCAAGGAGGAGAGCATCGTTCCTCCTCGGTGGTGCCGTATCCGTCTCCATGCTCCGGGGAGACTCGGAAACCGAGTGCCTCCTCGAAGACGTGGTTGATGATGGCTTGGACGACGAAGAACTCTTCTTCTTGGAGAAGAGACTTGTGGTCTTCTTCCACATGGTTGCTGCACTCTTTCTTCAACTAAAATTCCGGGTTGCAACCGGTAAACTAGGCACTTAAACTCTTTGCTTCGGATGTGGACTTTGAGTGGATTAAGGATGTGGATTTTTCTTGAGCTATCAAGCTTGGGATGGTTGGCTATGTCTACGGAGGTTACGAGCACACAAACTTGAACACATAAACAAGGGAAGGAGAGGGAAGCTTGCACTGCGAGAAAACGGGAGCCGGGGGCTCCTTAAATAGGTCGGGCGGCCGGCACGGGCCGGCCGGCCCGGGGATCCTCGGCTCCTCCCTGCCGCGTCTTTCTCCCGAGGCACGATCATTTCGCCTCGCAACTTTCCTGCCCGCGTGCTCCACGAGTTGCACCGCCCAAACGCTCTCGTCCACTCCTTTTCTTGAATTATTGGTCCTCCCACTTGATGCTCCATGCTTTGGGTCATGTCCATGCTCCCTAGCTCCACTTGCTTCACATGCCACCATGAAAATCCTGCAAAGTTGATGCTTGCTGCCCACCATGCTTGTCCTTTGCATGTGGAATTGGTGAAAGTTGATAAAAGGGAATCCAATGGTGCATGCATGATTAATTCAAACTAGATTGCCGCCATTTAGGTGTGTTTAAGGTTAAGCACTCCTCTAATTCGAAATTTAAAATATTTTTCAGAGCCATGCAAGAGCTCAAACATAATTTTAGAGAAGTTTTTAAACCATTAAAAACAAATGTAAGTCGAAAATATTTTTCGACTACGTCGATTTCGGTCTCACCGGTATAGTTTGCTTTCATCGTTTGAGAGCGAACGTTTTCCCGGCTTGATCATGGGGGCATAGGTTTAGGTTCTAATTTTGGCTAAATAAGAAAGATTTTGAATAAAACAAAATTAGAATAGGCTTAGAAAAATTCTAATCCTAGAGAAACCAAGGATAAAGATTTTTAAAACGAACCAAAAGCTTTGATTTCTAGGTTCACGCGAGTCCTACCACGTGCTGAATTTTATTAACACTTAAACATAAATCGTGGCTCTACTCGTGTGGTTTTAGCATGAAAAATAAGTCAACCTCAGCACCATAATGAGGGTGAAAGGTTGAGTTAAGGTTCTGAAATTATTTGGTTGAGGGTTTCTCGAAAAGAAAAGAATCAAACAAGCACATAGGAGGGTTCATGCAAAGGGTTTATGATAAAGCAAACATTCAATCAAGAATTATGTCTCTAATATTGTTCAACCACTTCTAAGTCTAATGTCTTTGCGTAGTAAAACTCAAAAACTAAATTATTAAAAATACTCGAAAAACCTGGAATCGGGTTGTCCTCCCGTAGCTTATTCTTGACTCGACGAAACGGGTTGCCTCCCGCCTAGCGCTTCGTTTATAGTCTATAGCTAGACTTCTTCACTTGATTACTCCGGATCAACGCTCTTTGCGGGCGTTGCAATCTTGGGTACCCACTTCCGCACCATCTTGGGTGCGGGCTTGTCTTCCGGCTTAGTTGGCTTAGTCATTTTCTTGGTCTTCACAGGCGGCTTCTCTTCCTTTGTCTTGACGGATGCAACACCTTCTTTGATTTTCGTTACGTTCATTTTTTCGGCTCCTTCTTCTTTTTCAGCCCCTCCGTTTGTTTTGGTTCTCCCTTTACTCCAATCATGTTGCATGCCTCAATCCTTGGACGGAACTTGAAGGAACTCTTTTCTCCGTTGATATCGAACATGATCTCCCCCTTGCCAACATCAATAGTAGCTCCCACGGTCTTGAGGAACGGCCTCCCTAGGATGAGCGGCGGCTTCTCCCTCTCTCCCATCTCGAGCACAACGAAGTCGACGGGGATGAAGTGGTGTCCAATCTTCACGGGTACATCTTCAGCAATGCCCAAGGGATAGCGAATAGAGTTGTCTCCCAACTCCAAACATATTCCCGTAGGCTCCATCGGTAGGCGTAGCTTCTCGAACACATCCCTCGGCATGACGCTCACACTAGCTCCAAGGTCGCATAACGCCTTCTCGAAGTTGAAAGAACCAGCGAACATGGAATTGTAGGGCACCGGGGTCTTTTTTGCTTCTCTAGCCCATTAGCAATAGCTGCACTACACTCCTCGGACATCTTGACATGATCTACCCCGAGTGTTGCTATCTCATATTTATTTGCAAGTATGTCTTTAAAGTAACGAGAATATGTAGGTACTTGTAGGGCATCTAGTAATGGCATGTTGATGCTAAGTCTACGCACAACTTCCACAAACTTCTCAAAGTGGTTGTCAAGTTTACCTCGGAAGTAGCGTGGCTTGAGTTGCGGTATCCTCGTGTCTTCCTCCGGCATCTCGAATTCGGGTTCCTCGGTGACGATCCCCGTAACCTTCTCTTTAGCAACTCCTTCCACCTCGGTGGACGGTTTAAGCTTCCTTGCTCCCGCGGAACGTTCCGGATCTTCGGTCTCCTTCCCCGAACGCGTTTGAATGGCCTTCGCCGATTCGGGACATTTGGGTTGTCCCGGAAGCTTCCCTTCATCATTAGTGAGGTGCCCCGCAAGTTGTCCAACTTGCGTCTCGAGCATCTTCATCATGTTGAGCACTTGATGATTGGAACTTCCGACCTCCGTCACTTTGCTATCGATGTTCTCCAACACCTTGTCTATGGTCTTGAACTTGGTGACGGTGTCCTTGTTGATCTTAGCTTGCTCATCCATGAACTCCTTCAATTGTATCCGAAGCGGAACCGCGTTAGGAATAGATGAGCTTGCATTAAATTGAGGCCTACCTTGCCGTAGCGGAAGTTCGGCAATTCTCCCTTCCTCATGTAGTCGAGCACTTTGGCTTCCTCCGGACAATCTTTGCGGACATGGCCATACTCTCCACATTCTTCGCATGTGGACCTTGCTTCGGCGGCCTTCAAGTCTTGAGCCTCTTTCTTCTCCATCTCCATCTTCTCCAACCTCCTCATGAGCGAGTCGATCTTGCCCTCAAGTATGTCTTCCTTCTCCACTTGCAAGACTCCTTTGACGTTCCCCATGGGTTGAGCCGGATGTAGGCGCCGGACGACGCCCACGTGTCATTATCCGCGACCTTCTTGAATAGCGTGAAAGCTTCCGTCGGTGTAAGCTCGATGATAGATCCTCCCGCCGATGCATCGATGATCGTCCTTGACGTCATGGTGAGTCCTTGATAGAACTTTTGCACGAGGTCTTCTTTCGGGAACTTGTGATGTGGAACCGCCGGTGTACTCGTTGAAGCGCTCGAATGCCTCCGAGATAGTTTCGTAGGATATTGAACAAAGGTGGCAATCTTATTACGCAAGCTTTGAGTTTTACCCGGTGAGTAGTATTCCTTCATGAAAGCCTTCATCAACGTGTTCCAATTTTGCACCGTCTCCGCCGGTTGAGAGTGGAACCATTGCAAAGCCTTCCCGAGTAGTGAAAATGGAAAAAGCCTTGCCCTCATTTGATCTTGAGTCACCCCATCCATGTTGAAAGTCTGGCATAGTTGAATGAATGCTTGGAGGTGAAGGTTCGGATCCTCTTTGCCGGTGAAGGGTGAATGTTGCACCATGCGGATTGTTGAGGTCTTGATCTCGAACGGTCTTCCGATCTCCTCAAGGTTCAAGATTGGTAGGTCGATGATGTCTGGGGTGCATAGCTCCCCAATCTTGCGTTCTTCCGGTGGTTGGTCACCCATTGGTGGAGGTCGATTCTCCCGCGGACTTTGAGGTGGTGAATTCTTCGGAGATTCCTGCGATCCTTCGTCTTCCGACTCCGAATCTACAAAATCCAGCTTTTTAGCTTGATGTGCTTCGCGTCTCCTTAGCCTCGTAAAGTTTTTTTACGGATCATCCACAAAATTATTGGGTTTGTTGGAGAGGTAGCCGTCCATCTCCTGTTAGGGTTAGCAATAAACAAAGTATGCAAAAAAACTAGAAAACAAAACAAATCTATAAAGACTAGAGTTAGACAAACTAGATTAGATGTGTTTTGAGGATGATCAAAATTTAGTAGATGCAAAAATAAAAACAAAAAGAATACTGAAAATTACAAAAAAAGCAATAAAAAATCAAATCTTGATCACTTGTTCCCCGGCAACGGCGCCGAAAAAGGGGCTTGTTGACGGTTAATAATTGTATCAAAGTTCGTTCGTGACTCGCAAGCGTACAAGTCTCCCGTCGTAGTCAAGGGACCCTTCTTCCCTCGAGTGGTGAACCCAAGGTATCGAATCCGTGGAACAAATGTGTGACGCAAGACTTAATCTATTAAAGCCAAGTAATCTTCAATCTTCGATAAAAGACCTAATGCATCTAAGTAAAAGACACAAAACAGATCTAATCTACTAAAAACCGGAGAAAACAAAGTAAGATTGGGTAGATAAACCGATCTAGAGGGATCGGGGTAAGCCTTTTGTTGAAGTTCCAAGCAAGAGAAGAAGTAACAAATCGAATCTTAATAAAAGCCTCTTAAAATCGTGGTTTCCCGTCCAAATCCGAAAACATCCGCCTTTCGAGACCCCCGTTCTGTCACAACGTATCCCTATTCATGCGGGGAGCTTAGGGCGAGTCAAAAGACAAGTCGAGATTCTTTCGGAAGATCCGGCGTGTACCTCTAGCCATCGCGGCTACAAGAACACCCTATGTAATCTATCTCGAGAATAGAATTGGAATAAGCCAAGCCGATCGAAAAACGAAATCTTCGAGGAAACACTTGATCGGCTGGGAAAAGATTCAACTTGATAATTCAACTATAACAATGATACATACACAAGATCACCACCGGGATCCTTCCTTGATCTTGCTTCTAGCTCCGGGAACTCCGACGTGGTCTTCCGTGCAAGGTTCCCACGTCGGCTAGGGAAACCCTAGTCAACTAGCTCGACCCTCTCCTCTCCGAGATGGTGTCCCTCTCTTCTCTGCTTCTCGGCGGCCGAAGACGAAATCTCCTCTGCGTGGCTCTCGGTCAGGGGACTATAAATAGCCAGATTGGCGGCTAGGGCAAAGGAGAGCGAATTTGGGCCCAAAATGGGCCTGGGCCGACCGGACTGGGCCGGCCGGCCTGGGCCCATTTAGGCCCAGCCCGTGGGCTCCTTTGCCCCACGTCGGTTCCCTTGCTTCCTGGATGTTTCCCCCTTTTGCATGTAGGTCCATGTCGTCGGTTTCTCTCCGAATTGGACTCAACTCCTTGTCTTGCAAGATTCAGGCACTTTTACGGTCGGTCCCCGGAGTCTGTCGTCTTCTCGGATCAAGTCCCCGGCTTCTTGGAGTTAAGTTTGCTTCATTGCATGACTTGTTCGGGGCTTCAAGGTCTTGTCATGAGGTGCTTGATGAACTTATCCCGAAAGTCTTGCATTCAACACTAAAACCCTGCATAAACATTAAACTCCAAAACCGACATGCACACGTGAACTTGTTATACCACGGGGGTTAGTACCAATGGATAAGGTATAAAACTCATGCCAACACCGAAGGTAAACCCATGGCTAGGTTGACGGATTTTCACCGTCAACAGGTACCCCAGCACCTTCTGGACCCCTTAAGGTCTCGAATCGGGCCCATCCACTCGAGGGTTGTGACCTTCTCGGGGTTGGGCTCGATTCCCCGCTGGGAGATGATGTACCCCAACAGCATGCCTCGCGGCACTCCGAACACGCACTTCTCGGGGTTCATCTTTACCCCGTTGGCTCGCAGGCAATCGAATGCCACGCGCAGGTCGTTAACCAGGTCGTCCACCTTCCTGGTCTTTACGACTATATCATCTTAAGCCTCAATGGTTCACCTGATGTGATCCCCGAAAATGTGCTGCATACATCGCTAGTATGTAGCACCCGCATTTCGGAGACCAAACGGCATCGTTACGTAGCAGTACATCCCGAAGGGAGTGATGAATGAAGTCGCGAGCTGGTCGGACTCCTTCATCTTTATTTGGTGGTACTCGGAATAGGCATCAAGAAAGCATAAGAGTTCACACCCCGCGGTCGAGTCAACGATTTGATCGATTCATGGCAAAGGAAAAGGAACTTTGGGACATACTTTATTCAAACTAGTATAGTCTACACACATCCGCCATTTCCCATTCTTTTTCTTAACTAGTAGGGGATTAGCTAGCCACGTAGGGTGGAACACTTCCTTGATGAACCCGGCCTCGAGGAGCTTCCGCAGCTCCACTCCAATCGCCCGGCGCCGCTCTTCGTCAACGCGGCGCAGCCGTTGCTACATGGCGCGGGAATGAGGTAGGATATCAAGGGAGTGCTCGGTGACCTCCCTCGGGATGCCTGGCATATCCGAGGGGCTCCACGCAAAGATGTCGGCGTTGGCGCGGAGGAAGTCGACGAGCACCACTTCCTATTTCGGGTCGAGGGTGGAACTGACCCTCAACGCCTTACCCTCGGGGGTAGCAGGGTCGAAGAGCACCTCTTTGGTTTGCTCAGTAGCCTCGAAGCTGCCGGCATGCTTGACGGTGGAGTCGAGGTCCTCGTTGACTAGCTTCTCCAGGTTTGCCCCGAGTGCTTCATCCAGCGCTAGCGCCTCAGCGTGCTCCACGCACTCAACGTCGCAGTCGAACGCGTGCTCGATCAACGAGCCCACGGTGATGACGTCATTGGGTCCCGGCATCTTCATCTTGAGGTAGGTGTAGTTCGGGACCGCCATGAACTTGGCATAGCACGACCGCTCGAGAATGGCGTGGTAGGCGCCCCTGAACCCCACCACCTAGAAGGTGAGGGTCTCCTCGCGGACGTTGTCTTGCGTGCCAAACCAGATAGGCAGGTTGATCTGCCCAAGGGGCTGGACGCGCTTGCCCGGCGCGACGCCATGGAACGACGTCGTGCTGGGCCGCAGCTGGTCCAACCCGATCCCCAGCAGGCGCAGAGTGTGCGTGTAGAGGATGTTGAGGCTGCTGCCTCCGTCCATCAACACCTTGGAGAACCGTGCGTTCCTGATGACAGAGTCGACCACTAGCGGGTATTGGCCCGGATTGGGATGCGGTTCGGGTGATCTTTGCTGCTGAAGGTGATGGCGTCCTCCGACTAGTCGAGGAAGGAGGGAGGAGCCTTCTCCGCGGCGAGGACCTCGTGCCGCTCCCGCTTGTGCTGGCTATTGGACATGTCCACGGTCGGCCCCCTGAAGATGAGGAAGACATTTTCCACCGTGGGGAAGCCACCGGCGTCGCCGTCACCCCCATCCTTCTTGGCCGCGCCATCCTTCGCGGCGGCGCGGCTGTAGTATCTTATGAGCAGGTCGCACTGCTCGAGGGTGTGGTTGACCGGCGTCTTGTGGTACGGACAGGGTTTCTTCTTCATGTCGTCGAATACGCCGGGGCCTTGAGGGGCTGCTCGAGTGCCCCTTCGAGCTGGGTCGACAGCGAGGGCCTCGTTTCTGTCGTCATTGCGCCCCTACGCGCGCATTGCGGCGCGGCTTCTTGCCTTTCTTACCCCGCTTGTGCTTCTGCTGGGGCTCCTTGGACTTGCTGCCCTCCGCGGGCGCATCGTCCACGCGCTTGCCCTTCTTCCTGTCGAAGATAACCCCCACCGCCTCCTCACCGGAGGCGAAGCTAGTGGCAATGTCAAACAACTCATTGGAGTCTACTGGCGGGCTGCGCCTGAGCTCTCGCATGAGGTCCCGGCAAGTCGTTCCCTCGAGGAAGGCATGTACGATCTCGGACTGGGCCACGCTCGGGAGCTCCGTGCAGCGCTTGGAGAAGCGTCGTATGAAGTCCGGGAGCGACTCGCCGAGCTTCTGGGTGCACACGCACAGGTCCCAGGAGTTCCCAGGGCGCATGTACGTCCCCTGGAAGTTACCCACGAAGGTGCAGATGCTCGAGCCACGTCCGCGCCTAGTCGGTGAGGTGTAGTGGCAGGTTGCGGATGATCACCTCGTCGGTGGTGGCTCCACCCAGTTGGCATGCTAGGCAGTAGTCGTTGAGCCATACACGTTGGTCCGTCTCCCCCGTGTACTTGACGACCGACGTGGGCTGACAGAAGCGTTGAGGAAAGCTCGCGCGCGCGTTCGCCGCGCGCGGAGGCTTCCCCAGCGATGGAGGCACGAAGTAGGCGCACCGCGCGGTATTGCTCCACGAGTTTGGCCTCGAATTTGCACGCTTGGGCTAGCTGCGTGCTGATGTCGGCGGCCCTCGGCGGTGAGGTGGGGGCGCACTTGGCTCCGCGTCCTGGGGTGGTCTAGTTCTGGGGTTGAGGGGGACCACTCCGTCATCACCTTCCGCCACGTTCGCGGCATTTGCTTGGTCGTTAGCGATCACAACGAAGCACTCCCGCACGGGGTCGTAGCTCTAGGCGCTGTAGTTGTCGAAGTAGCCGAGCCAGTAGCCGCGGCGTCGAGGAACCAATGGAACATCACTAGGTCTGGCACGCTGGAGAAGTCCCACTCTGCGTACCCGTGCGAAGTGGCGGGTGGCAGCTCGCTAGCGGAGCCGTGGTAGGACTCGTCGTTGGTGGTTGCAACGAGGTTCCTAGCCGCTGGGACATGGCGGCTAGGACGACTCCTGCACGCCGCCACGACTCCTGCACGGCCATTGCGGCGCCCCGCAAGCCGAGGGGGAACCACGGCTTGAAAACCGCACGCCTCCCCGTTGGAGCGGTTGCCGTCTCGTCAGCGATCGCGTCGCGTTGCGAGGCGACACGCGCGGCCCGTCGTTGTTCTGTCCGCGCATGTCGAGAGCGCTGACCGGAGCGTCATTGGCATTGAGGTGCTGAAGGGCCCGCTGCATCCGCTTGGGTGGGTATTGGGGCGTCAGCAGCAGGTGCGACGGGGACCGGTCCTGGCCCGGTCGACCGCCGTGGGTGAAGCTTGTCGCGGTAGCCGTTCCCCGTGGCCTGAAAGTTCAGGCTCCCAAACCGGATTTCGAATCCGGCTGGGAGGGGGTCCGAGCTGCCCACGGAATACCTCTAGCCCTGGTACTCGATGCGAATCACTATCGAGATGGCTGGTGGGAGCTGATCTTCAGCGCGCGTCCCCATACCTTGCGCACCAACTGTCGGTGCGGAAAGTAGTCCCGACACTAACTAGTGAGAAGCGCTGAGATCTATCTCTCGATGGCCGGTGCTAAGCAACTAGTGACACTGGATTTTGTCCTAGTTCCGGCCGGGGGCCGTACGTCCAGTAGGGGTGTGCTCGGGGCACTATATTGCGTTGCACCGAGGTGCTCGTAGAGGGGGCTACAAGCGAGGCGGGAGAGGAGGTCAGGCCTCCAGGTCCTAGAAGTACTGATTGAGGCAAGTGCCAATATCGTGGTGAAGGCGAAAAGCGTGCAGGTGATTGCTCTCCGTCGTCCCGTCCCCCGCGACTAGGGGACTGCCACTCCTATTTTATAGCCCAAAGAGACGTCAGTTTACAAGCGTGCCGCACTATTTCTGCTTCATGTGGAGGAATGGGTACAGTGCCACGGAGTAGACGGCCGTCCTGGCGAATCTTGCCTCTGGCGGGGCGTCATGGCGCGTCTTGTGCATGCCCAGGAGCGGCTTCGAGGGTGGTGGTGTAGCGATCTCTTGTTCGGCGACCGCATGTATGAGGACTCGAGGGTGCTATTAACGTGAGGCCGTACGGGGGTACAATAGTTGGTGTGGCGGCATCCCGTCGCCGCATGCCTCCACTGTGTCGGGGATGGCGATGCAGTGGCCGGGATGGCACTTGGGACGGCGGGGATAGTCACACAGGGCCGATGGTGACGGGAGTGACCGATCCCGCCGGCCTGGCGTCACGACGTTGTGCCTGCACGGACGTGGCGTAATTGTTCGTCTTCCCTCCTAGGGCTCCGTCGTCCCTTCTCGAGGGTGCGGCGCGGCGGCCATACGGAAGTGGGTGGCACAGTGCCACGGGGTTGTTGCTGACCATGCCGCACAGCGTCGCACAGTGGCGGGGATGGCCGCGCCACGAGAGTTGGCGGAGCAGTGCCAGGGCATGATTCCTAGGCGCGTAGTGGCGTGGATTCGCCTTTGACTTGGACACCTGCAGATGTCAGTGCATTAAATGCCCCTGCCGGAGGAGCAGGTATGGAGGCGGCGGGCCCGTGATCCCCTCTGCGAGAAGGAATCTCGCTCGAGGGGGCGCTCGGCTCTTGATCGAGGCGGGGCCTCGCGTAAGAGGGGACGTCCAGCCCCCAAGCGAGACAGAGTCCTGCTCGAGGGGGTGTCCGACCCTCGAGCGAGACGGAACCTCACCTGAGGGGGCGACTGGCCCTCGAGCGAGGCAAAGTTGTACTGGGGCGGCCCCGTGACCCTCGAGCGGAGCGGAGTTCCGCCTGAGAGTAGATAGACCGATTGTCTGGTGAGCTGTGGGTTTGTTTTGCGTGTGCGTTTAGGTTCGTTTGTGTTTGTTTTTTACGAATTTAAGAGGGTTTCCCTTGGTTGTTTAGGGTATCCTCATGGCTGTCCCCGACACCACCATCGGGTCCTTCTTTGTTACAAATAGGAACTAGACTAGTGGAGTCCACGAATGTTGGACACATGTTGCTTTTGAGGTTTGGGGGAGATATTGGATCAGGGAACGCTGCAACACCACGTGTCAACTTCCACAACCGCACCTCCGCAAGGATTACTAAAAATAATGATCATTATGAGTTATGGGGGTCCTTTTTTTGAATAATCCAATTTCTTAAATAATTATGAACTAGATGCCTAATGTTGAGTCAGAACTCTAACCTCATATCGAGGAATGTAGTAGCGCTGCTTGTCCACTTCTCCAATTGTACCTCTGCGATGATGGCGGAAGAAAAAGTATCGTTGCAAGAAATTCGGGTTATTTTTTGTTTTTTGATATCCTAATTATTCAATTATTTGTAAACTAGATGTCTATGATTGAAGTGTACACTTAACTCCAAAGAGGTTAACCGGAGTACCGTAGCCAAACCCATTGATCAGGAGTGTCTAACCTGTTGTTATCCTTATTTATAAATCCATCCTAAAAATACTCCAGATTAATGTTACTACCTAAGAGCGATACATTTTCCACAAAACATAATAATAAAGAAAGGAAGTTGTCCTCGATTGTTCTAAATTTTTGTCAGAGTTGATGCAGCTTCTAGAAATGGATTCTAATTTTGTTGCATGGAATGGATGCAATATATATATATATATATATATATATATATCACTATTACAACATCTCTATCTGATTTCATATTTGAGCATTCTTCCAAAATGCTAGTATCGGTCCAACAACACACATTAGTAATGTTTGAAATGAACCGTGTCACTCCCCTATTGTACTGGTAAAAAGACACAAGCAAATAGTACTAGCTGACGGTTTCAACCGGTACAAAATGGCATGTCCACAATTTAGTTCCGAATCTTGCTCTGAGCCGGCAAAAAATATCCACCGTCTCCTCCCCCACTTTTAAACTTATATGCCACCACCACTCACATCTCCCTAACCCATCTCATTCTTTGTCTCATCTTATCTCCATCTCCATGTCTCCACCAATCTTACTTCTATTTCAAGGGAGGAGATCTTGTGGCACTGCCACTATGGCCGTGAGCGATTGAGCTATAAATTGCTCGGCCGATGCTACACTTGGGGGTGTGTAGACACCAACTGGAGCTGCCCCCATGGCCACAGGTGTGTAGCTGTACCTGATTTGGCTGGTGTTGCACTCAGAGGCGTAGGGTGACCAGCAGGCACTGCCCCAAAGTCGTGAGCGGTGGCCCAACCGGACGATGCTACCCCCGGCAGAGCTCGGATCTCCGGTTGACACAAGTTTATTTCGGTGATTTGTGTGGTGATTCCATGATTCTTGTGAACATATGAATGTGATTGGTGTGGTGATTTTTTTGATTTGTGTGGTCATTTTTCCATTGCTGATTCATGGTGATTCTTCTGAATACATGATTATGTAGTGATTTTTTATCTCTGGTTATTGTCCTGATTCTTGTAAGTGTGGAAAAAAATAAGTAGAGGAACGAAGAGAAAAGAAAATTAAGGAAAGAACATGAAAAGAGTATACATCGTCTGGTAAAAAAAATTTGTACAAGTTGGTACTAGTAGCCGGTACTAAATTGGCCATTACTACTGGTCAGCCTGACCCGTACAGAATATTGTGGCATTTAGTTCCGGAGAAGTGGTACCGGTCACGCACCTGATAGTAAAGGGGAGTTTCTAACTGGCAGCACAAGTTTTTAAACCGATAGTGAACGGTTATTAAGAAAGATGGCCCCGCTGCGATGCCCTGCCACCATCGCCCCTAGAATGAATGGTGTGCCACCACTGATGCCAGCAAATCGTGAAAGACAGGAAGAAATAGAGATGCAACTATAGTTCTTATTCCTGTTGTGCTATAGATCCAAACTATTCTGCACCATTCACCTTCTCCATCTTTCAACATAAGCGGCTTGCGGACTAGCTCAATTTCTCTTGCATCAAAATTTCGAAGCTATTATATCTTCCCAAACTTGATCCGTGTAAATATGCTTATCCGGGAGATTTGTCAATGATTTTGGAGAGCAATAATACCTTTTAGTAATGGGATTCTTACAAAATAGTATTCATGAGATGTGCGAATGATTTTAGTAAGCTATATATGATACTTTCCACTAAAGGATTAGAGCACAAAATACTAACTAATTAGATTTGTCAATGGTTCCATCAACTACCGGATTGCATAGTGCTAGTTAATCTTAGCCAGCTATCAAATAATAAATAACTCATGTTGGTTCAACAGGTAACATGCCCTCTAAATAGAATACAACTCTATTCTAGAAAATGCAGACCACTAATTAACAAATCGACACTTTACATCTGAGCAAGTAGCTCCCGGATGCTTATCTGGCAAACTACCAGGTTTTATTAAAACATTTTTGCATCCTATAAATGGGCATGATCTCAGCAGACGACCAAAGCACCACCTAAGCTTGCTATCATTTCCTGTTCTCAACCATCTGCCTTGTAGCTACTAGCTAAACAATACTAGCATCCATGGCTTCATTTGCCTCTCGCCATGCGAATGATAGCCACTATCGTTGCTTGCATCCTGTTGGTCCGCGGGTGTCCAATGGCCACCGGTACTGCTACGGCTTCGGACTTTGATTGTGTCGCAGCTTGCAAAGACCCGTGCCAAGCCTTTGCTAATGGATTTTGTCTTTGGTGGAGCCACCAAAGATTGTGCGACACGGCGGCGGCAAAATTATGCCGCAATTTGGCATTCTCGAAGTGTGCAAACGGTTGCTACACGGTTGCACTACTGTGACCACCATATGCACTTGAGGATGCATTTTCATTCGAACTTCCACATCATTGAGTACATGGAAGCAGGCTGGCTGCCGGGGAGGAAGCAGCCATGATGATCCACCATAATCTTTTTTTTATTCTATCATTACTTGTTACGCACTATGTAGCGTGCCCATCTCTTATGTGGTTGAGCATCTCAACTTGTAATTCTTTCAAAATTTTTACCTACCACTTTGTAATGTTGTTCATGGTTTTGAATATAATTTATGATCTATTTGTATACAAATATAAACACTTGTGACCTTAAGTAGTAATTGCTCTCTTGTAATTTTTCCATGTCAACCAATAAATTAAGTTTGGCTACAATACTCTCAAATAACTGCTTACTGTCCATTTTATGCAGCTATAGCTAGTTATCATTAACTGTGAATAAATCATTATTTTAATTTTAAAACATGACAAAAATTTATGGTAAAGTCATAGGATAGTACATGGTTGGTGTGGGAGGATAGTCCGTGGTCGCCCGTCTAGGTTCGATGAGGTTAAACCTGCGTTAAGATGATAGGTAGTTTGTTTACTAGTTCAGTAAGTTCTTACATTATTCTTCATGACGAAACAAATGAGATCCAGATACATGTGCCTTGACATTGTTTGCGGATTATCCCGAATGAGCATTTGTAGACGCCACATTCTCTAGCCACTTGTAGCGACCCCACTGGAAGCTCTTGTGCGCCTCCTTCATGATTGACTTGCCGTAGTTGGGTGCACCAGAATCTGGGTAGCTGAACGAGTTGCTCGGAGGCAGGTCATGACTACGGCTTATTGCACGCTCCACCGTCGGGTCCTTCTTTGTTACAAATAGGAACTAGACTAGTGGAGTCCACGAATGTTGGACAGATGTTGCTTTTGTGGTTTGGGGGAAATATTGGATCAGGGAACGCTGCAACACCACGTGTCAACTTCCACAACCGCACCTCCGCAAGGATTACTAAAGAATAATGATCATTGTGAGTTATGGGGTCCTTTTTTTTGAATAATCCAATTTTTTAATTAATTATAAACTAGATGCCTAAGGCTGAGTAGAACTCTAACCTCGTATCGAGTAATGTAGTAGCGCTGCTTGTCCACTTCTGCAATTGTACCTCTGCGAGGATAGCGGAAGAAAAAATATCGTTGCAAGTAATTCGGGTTATTTTTTGTTTTTTGATATACTAATTATTCAATTATTTGTAAACTGGATGTCTATGATTGATGTGTACACTTAACTCCAAAGAGGTTAACTGGAGTACCGTAGCCAAACCCATTGATCAGGAGTGTCTAACCTATTGTTCTCCTTATTTATAAATCCATCCTACAAAAACTTTGAGTGTTAATATTCATGGGTAGATGGACTAGGGCCCCAACTTTCGGTTGCAAGGCCCCAGTATGCCTGTAAATTGAATGTGGTACTGCACATATGCCCCATGATCACAACCAATAATCTAAAGATTATAGGACTCCTGATTAATGTTACTACCTAAGAGCGATACATTCCCACAAAACATAATAATAAAGAAAGGAAGTTGTCCTCGATTGTTCCAAATTCTTGTCAGAGTTGATGCAACTTCTAGAAATGGATTCTAATTTTGTTGCATGGAATGGATGCAAGATATATATATATATATATATATATATATATATATATATGTATGTATGTATGTATGTATGTATGTATGTATGTATGTATGTATATGTATTTGAGCATCTCTATCTAATTTCATATTTGAGCATTCTTCCAAAATGGTAGTGTCGGTCCAACAGCACACGTTAGTACTGTTAGAAATGAATCGTGTCACTCCTCCTATTGTACTGGTAAAAAGACACAAGCAAATAGTACTAGCTGACGGTTTCAACCGGTACAAAATGGCATGTCCACAATGTAGTTCTGAATCTTGCCCCGAGCCGGCAAAAAATATCCACTGTCAACTCCCCCACTTTTAAACTTATATGCCACCACCACTCACATCTCCCTAACCCATCTCATTCTTTGTCTCATCTTATCTCCATCTCCATGTCTCCACCAATCTTACTTCTATTTCAAGGGAGGAGATCTTGTGGCACTGCCACTATTGCCGTGAGCGATTGAGCTATAAATGGCCCGGCCGATGCTCCACTTGGTGGTGTGTAGACACCAACTGGAGCTGCCCCCATGGCCACAGGTGTGTAGCTGTACCTGATTTGGCTGGTGTTGCACTCAGAGACGTAGGGTGACCAGCAGGCACTGCCCCAAAGTCGTGAGCGGTGGCCCAACCAGACGATGCTACCCCCGGCAGAGCTCGGATCTCCGGTTGACACAAGTTTATTTCGGTGATTTGTGTGGTGATTCCATGATTCTTGTGAACATATGAATGTGATTGGTGTGGTGATTTTTTTGATTTGTGTGGTCATTTTTCCATTGCTGATTCATGGTGATTCTTCTGAATACATGATTATGTAGTGATTTTTTAGCTGTGATTATTGTGTTGATTCTTGTAAGTGTGGAAAAAATAAGTAGAGGAAAGAAGAGAAAAGAAAATTAAGGAAAGAACATGAAAAGAGTATACATCGCCTGGTAAAAAATTTGTACAAGTTGGTACTAGTAGCCGGTACTAAATTGCCAATTACTACTGCGCAGCCTGACCCGTACAGAATATTGTGGCATTTAGTACCAGCGAAGTGGTATTGGTGTTGACGCTTTTATGGTCAACACACACGAGCACTAGGTCGCGCGGAACGTCGAAACACTGAACTCGCCGAGCTTCTGCCCGGACCGGTCGGCGGTCGGGGGCCGCCGTCCGTCCGTGTACGCAGAGGCACGGTGAAAACCTAAGATCGCCGCCTCGGGAAGAACCCCGTCAGAGGTGGCGCGCCTAGTGTTGCTCTGAGGTCGGCAAGGCCACTCAGAACATCCCTGATCGTCGTCGAGACAAACAAGGAAAGCACGAGGTTGGAAAAGTTAGGGTTTGAGAGATAAAAGTTGTAAAAAAGTAATGATCGATTGGGTGATGCAACCTCAAACGGTCGTGGCCCTTTATATTTATAGATTGGGGAGGTCTTGCCCCGTAAGGAATCCTTTTACAGCTCTAAATTCGCAAGGACTCCTCAATTCTACCCAGACTCGGGGTCCATCGGTCAGACCGGTCAGGCCCACCGGTCAGACCGGTGTGGCCGTTGCCGAATCGGCTACAAGACGCCCCACCGGTCAGACCGTTGAGGGACACTGGTCTGACCGGTGGCGTCAGCCTGATCGGCCTTGTGCTAATTTTGGGTGCGAACATATGCCCCCTGTTTAAAGCTTGCTGTCTAAAGAATAAATCTAAGGTCGATGTGACGCTTCACCGGGCATTTTTTGATCTAAGCCGATTTTTACTCTAAATCGGCCATATCCTATCAAGCACCCTACCAGACACTTGGATGAAATGTCTTTAAGTACCTCCCATTGAGATCCCTCGGAAGTCACTGTCCTTGCAAAGTTTCCACCACGTAAGGGTTCCCAGAACAAACCTTGACAACCTTGTACGGACCTTCCCAACTTGGAGACCACTTGCCGAACTTGTTATTTTTAGATCCAATAGGTAAAATTGTCTTCCAAACCAAGTCACCTACCTGAAAAGATTTGGCCTTTACCTTCTTGTTGTATGCTTTAGCCACTCTTCTCTTGTCTTTTTCAATTTCTTCTAAAGCCTCCATACGCTTGTCGGTCACTTCATCAATATTGTCCATCATCAAATTGTAATATGACTCAACACTAAGGTTATTTTGCTTTGCAAGTCTATATGCGCCTAGATTCACCTCAACAGGCGAAACGGCCTCTTCTCCATACACAAGTTCAAAAGGAGTAACCGTAGTGGCACCATGTCTAGAAATACGATGAGCCCATAAAACTTCAGATAATACCTCATGCCATCTTCTAGAATTGTCTTCTATCTTTTCTTAATGAGCTTTACCAAAGTTTTGTTGCTAGACTCGGCTTGAACATTGGCTTGAGCATAATATGAAGATGAATTGAGTAACTTAATACCATAGGAATCAACAAATTCACGCACCTCTTTAGATATGAACGAAGTCCCTTGATCTATAGTCAAAGTCTGCGGAATTCCAAACCTATGTATGATATGCCCAGTAATAAACTCAATCACCTCTCTATGCGTCATATTTTTCAAAGGGATAGCTTCAGTCCACTTGGTGAAGTAATTAGTAGCCACAATCACAAAACGATGCCCCTTTGATGATGAAGGATAAATTTTGTCAATAAAATCCAAACCCCATCCTCTGAAAGGCCAAGGCTTAATGATCGGATGCATCAACGCAGCAGGCACCAATTGAACATCTCCATGTTTCTGACACTCTTCACAACCTTTGTAGTATCTAAAACTATCAGCTATCATAGTAGGCCAATAAAAGCAAGCTCGCCTGAGGAGCCACTTCATCTTAGGAGCTGATTGATGAGTACCACAAATACCTTCATGAACCTCTGCCATAGCCAACCTAGCTTGATTAGGACCCAAACACTTTAATAACAAATCATCCGCAGTCCGACGATATAATTCACCATCATCAAGAACAAACTTAAGAGCCCATTGTCGGATTTTTCTGTCAACTGAACTGCTAGGATTATGCAAATAATCAACCAGAGGCTTCCTCCAATCCTCCACCTCATTGTTGTCACGAAAAACCGAGGAGGAGCATCTACCAGGGGACCGGTCAGACCGGTCGGTGGCACCGGTTAGACCGGTCAGCTGCATCGGCCTAACCGGTGCCTCCCGAGAAAAACACTCGGCTGTAAACAACGACTTGTGTTCTTGAAAATTTCTTTTTCGAACAGTATAACCAGATGCTTGCTGAGCCAGAGCACTAGCTCTAGGATTTTCCTCTCGTGGCACGTGATAAATAACAAATTCATCCATACAAGATATGATGTCTAAACACTTATCAAGATAAGCATTTAAAAAACCTATTTAAGCATTGACATACCTTGGAAACTTGCTGCACCACCAATAAAGAATCACCATATGCTTCCACATGTTTCACTCCCATGTCATGCAAAATCTCGAACCCAAATTGAAGAGGCTCATATTTGGTTTGGTTGTTAGTACAATCATGATCCAATCGGTTAAGAGCTTCAAAAATAGCCCCATTTGGCGAAATAATGACAACTCCAACTCCACAACCAGCTTTGCAAACCAATCCATCAAAATGCAACTTCCATGGAGTAAAAATAACATAACCGACATTCAAATCAAGTTCCTTATCTACTCTATGTCCAACAATAAAGTCGGCAACAATTTGACCTTTCATAGAACTTAATGGCTCACAATGTAAATCATATTCAACTAAAGCATAAGCCCATTTGCCGACTCTACCACTTAAAATTAGTTCATGCAACATGTATTTGATTATGCCGGTTTGACATGCTACTATGCAAGTGCTAGGTAAAAAATAATGCCTCAACTTGGTACAAGTATGATATAATGATAAACATAACTTTTCAATAAAAGTATACCTCGTTTCGGTGTCCAATAATCTTCTACTTTCATATGCAACAATATATTCCTTGCCTTCGGTCTCTTGAGTCAAAACACCTCCATTAACATCTTTCTCAGTTGCTACATAAAGCTTGACAGGAATACCACTCTTGGGTGCTTGAAGAACGGGTGGCGAAGTCAAATAGCTCTTAATCTCATCAAATGCCTCTTGTTGCTTTGCCCCCCAAGTGAAATCAACATCATTCTTCAACCGAAGTAAAGGAGTAAAAGCATTCACCTTCCCGAACAAGTTACAAATGAACCTCCTCAAATAATTTACCTTGCCGAAAAACTTTTGCAAATCCTTTTTACAAATTGGCACTTTAACACTCTGGATTGCCTCAATTTTTTTAGGATCTATCTTTATGCCTTTCTCATGCACAATAAAGCCTAAGAACTTCCCAGCCGATACACCAAAAGCACATTTGAGTGGATTCATCTTTAATTTATATCGATGCATTTTCTCAACTGCAAGTCTTAAATCAACTAAATGAGAATCATCTCCAGCCGAGTTGATAATAATATCATCGATATAAACCGCTACTATGATGCCAAGCAAATCGTGAAAGATTAAATTCATAGCTATTTGATAGGTAGCACCTGCATTTTTCAATCTAAAAGTCATGACAACCCACTCAAATAAGCCAACAAAACCTAGACATATGAAAGCCATTTTGGAAATATCCTCGTCGACCATAAATATTTGATTGTAACCAGCATTACCATCAAGAAAGCTTTAGGAGTAGAATTCTATGTCCAAACACAGCATTAACAAGAAAATCGGCTATAGGCATAGGATATTCATCTTTAGGAGTAGCTCTACTAAGATCTCTAAAATCAATGCAAACACGAAGCTTTTTTGTTCCTTTTTTCTCAATAGGCACAATATTAGAGATCCAATCAGCATAACGACAAGGCTAATAAACTTTGCATCGAGTAACCGATTGACTTCTTCTCTCACTCGGTCATAAATATCAGGATTAAAGTTTCTACGAGGTTGTTTATAAGGCCTAAAACTAGGTTTAATAGGTAAACGATGCTCAACCAAAGCACGACTTAAACCAGGCATTTCATTGTAATTCCATGTAAAACAATCAACATACTCCTTTAATAACTTTATTAAATCAAATTTAAACAAAGGATCAAGATTCTTGTTTACAAATGTCGGCATAGGTATAGTGCCATCACCAATATCAACCTCTTCTAAAGGATCAGCCGACGTAAACCCTTGTCCTAACTTGCTCAAATCATCAAAGTCTTCGATGGCCTCACAGATATCGTTCTTATGCAGCCGATAGTGCTCTCGCCTTTGTTGCAACCACTCCAGATTTGCATCCATCAAATCAACAGAGAAGCTCCAGCCTGATCAACGATTGGCCTCATGACACCAGTAGCAAAGCCATCTTTGGTAGAATCAATCAGTTTTAAGTTGGATAAATCTAGACCAGTTAAGCACTTAAGATTCTCATAATTATCCATAGTAAAACTATCGTCCACTACAACACAAGCCGATGCATTACTATGAACAATCTCTACTTCCTCGCCTACCCATTGGATTAAAAATTGATGCAAAGTAGAAGGCAGACACTGATTTGCATGAATCCAATCACGACCAAGGATAAGACTGAAATTACCTTGTGTCTCAGCAACAAAGAATGTCGTAGCCAATGTCTTGCTCCCAACAGTGAGCTCCATAGATATGACGCCTTTAGCTCCCATTGGCTCGCCTCCCCCAACACCACTAACGATCATGTTGGTCTTGATCAGCTCTTCATCTGAACCTCCCAGTTTCTTGAACAAAGAATACGGCATTAAGTTGACAATCGCTCCTCCATCCACCAACATGCGAGAGATAGGCTTCCCATTGATGTGACCCTTCATGTACAAAGCATTCAGATGATTTTCAGTAGCTTTAGGCTTCTGGAAAATAGCTTCCTTTGGCCCAAAAGCGAGATGTGCAACGTCTTCTTCCGAGAGCACGTAACCATCCATAGACATGTGTATCACGTTGATATCCAAATTCATGCGCTCAGGCGAAGAACTGTAATCAACAAGCTCCTCATCGTCTTCTGGTGCAGGATCTGATGTGGACTTGTTATCACAAACCATGGGAACTGAAGAAGAGAAACCGGGCGGCGTCTCCAGGTCATCGGTCTGACCGTCGTCGTCCACCGGTCTGACCGGTGTGACTGGTCTGACCGACTCTTCACAGATCTGACCGGTGCAGGTTTAGAGCTAGTCTTGACTCTCCATTCTTTCCCTTGAGGTACCATAGGCCTGTACTGGTTGAAAGCTTCGTCCCTTTGCTTCTCTAGCTCCTTCTCCCTCTTCTCTTGAAATCTTAGGCGTTGAAGATTCCTCCTTTTCGTGTGAGTCAATCCGGGAGGACACCACCTTGGCAAGAAGTATTTGGAGTTGGAACTACTCCCACTAGCCTCATGGTTATTAGCAGCAACCTCTGGAGTTGATGTCACAACCTTATTGTTTGGAACAATCGGTCTTTTGCCATCTTCTCCAATAGGAACACCCATTGATCCAATCTGAATAATGTCCTGACTTGTAGTCCTCTCTGGATCAACTTCCATCTCCTGCACCTCCTCTCTTTGCTTTGGTTTGTAAACTTGCTTTACTGGAGGCGGCGCGGCTTTTTTGGCCACACCAGTCTGACTGGTGATGGCGACCGGTCTGACCGGTCAGGTCTGGTGACCCTGACCAGATCGGCGAGGAGCCAATCGGTCCTGGACAGACCTGGAAATCCTATCGAAAGCTGGTCTCTGCCTACTCCATCCAGGTTGAAAGGCTTGTTGATATGGCACCCACATCACTCCATTGTCATCATATACCGGACGTGGTGCATTTGAACTTGATGGCGCCCATGGTGGAGTAAAGCGTTGCCCTTGCTCTAAGGATTCACCCTTTAGCCTTGTAGCAGTCCTTGGAGGTGAAGATGACCCTCCTCGGTGTGTAGGTGACCTCATCCTTTTTTTTAACGGCCGAGCACTTGTAACGTCCTTTTGCTTGGAATACTTGTCAAATAGCATGTCGAAAGTGACCTTTGGCTTAGGACCACTCCCCTGATTTTTTGCTACATTAAGTTTCCAATTTCCAATCTCCGGACGACTCAGTTTGATCATCCTTGGATGGCCTGGGAGTGCACCGGTCTAACCGGTCACGTCCACCGGTCTGACCGGTCTAGCTAGAGACAGCTCAGACGGTCGCTGATCGACGGGTGTGGACGACCCTTGCCCCCATGTCCAGAAGCACTCACTATTACCTTGAAGGTCTCTTTGCCATCAGGAGTGTTCTCATACTCAACTTTACGAACTAACTCTTTTACTCTGAAGTCGGGCTTAGCCTCCCCGATTACCACGTTCTTGCCTTTAGTTGCTTCAGCTTGATGTGGCCGAACTAGTACCTTAGGCTGTTGTAAATCCATGGTATTGATTGGAAAAGGAGTTTTGTCCACTTGCATCTCATAAAAAGTCAAACGACCTTCATTTATGGCCGATTGATCCTGTCGACGAAACACATTGCAATCATTAATAGCATGAGAAAATGAATTATGAAACTTACAATATGCAGGCCTTTTCAATTCTTCAAGTGGAGGAATAGTATGAGTTAATTTAATATTTCCAGATTTAAGCAATTCATCAAATATGCGATCACACTTGGAAACATCAAAAGTAAATTTAATTTCTTCTTGCCGACTTTTACTAGTCGGCTTAAGAGATGAACAAGAATAAGATTTTTCTTTAGAGGGCCAAACAAATTCAGCAGCATAAATTTCTTTATCACTATCATTTGAACTATCAGAATCATAATTGTTGGGGAATTCAGGAAAACCCGTCACCCTTGAAACGTCGAAGTTTTAACGGAATTCTCAAAGCATGTTTTTCAGGAGCAGGGAATTCGCGATTCTCGGAAGTCTGGAACCTGCGGAGTCTCGAATTCGCGAATGTGCAGAGTTCGGGAATCTTGATTCGGTGAGGAGGCGGAGTCATGAACATGTGGAAGCCCGGAATCTCAACTGTTGATGGTCCGAACTTCGGGGATTTGCCGATTCGGGAATCTGATGAAAACTCTGTTCGGGACTCAGGCGCAAGGACACGCACGAACCTGCTGGGAAGCAAGAGCCACTTCGGGAATGCGGCAGAAGACCCGGTTCGGGAATTTCGGGCGAAGACATTCACGAATCACGGGAGAAGCAAAGTCAAAGTTGTAGTCCCAAAAAGTCCGGGTTCGAGTGTGAACTAGTGGTAGACTTGTAAATGTGCAAGGGGGGGAAAAGACATTCTTGTGTGTGTTCACATTAGGAATATTCTCCGAGCCCGAGGGTGTTATCGGAATGTAAAAGTCCCTTCGTCTCCCTATAAAAGGGGGCGCGAGGGCACGTGTAAACGGATTCAGATTTTTTTGGAACTTGTGCTATTCGCGGAGGGAATCACGGTCTCTTTGCGCTCTAACTTTGTACTTGAACGTGTTGAGAACTCATACTTGTGTTAGGGAGGTTATCCGAATTTTTCGGGTATTCCCCAACATTGGCGCCCACCGTGGCTCAGCCGAAAAAGAAGCTCACGATGCCACCTCAAAAGAAATCCAAGAAGACTGCTCCAGCACAGGCAAACCAGGATGATCGCCTTCCTACCCAAGGGAATGAAACCTCGTTCATTCCTGAATCCTCGAACATAACAGACCAAGAACGGAGAGAAAAGCTCGAGGCCCTCATGAAGGCAAGAGCAGAAAAGACGGCTCACATCCAAGAACAACCTGCCGAACAGCAAGAGTTCGAGAATGTTGATGATGATGATGATGCCATAGACAGACAGCTAGCAATGGTTCACCAAAAGATACAAAAGCTACAAAAAGACAAGGAAAAGTTCGCAGCTCAGTTACAAGCGAAGAGAAAAATCTCTGAAAAGCTAGAGCAGCTCAACAAAGCAAAAGAGCAAATCGAAGCGATACAGAGAGAAATTGACGAGATGAAAGAACAAGAGAACAGTTCCCTGTGGCAGGAATCACCGCACCAGAACTCTGGACCAACAAGAGAACTCTCGAAAGAAAACTTCTTTGCGGGAAACGGAGTATCACATTTCGTAGATCCTGAATCACCACTGTCTGTTGGGCTGCAAACAGCAACTTTGCCGCCGAAGTTCAAGCCTGTCTCTCTCCCAAAATACAACGGCTTCGGAAACTCCAGGCAATTCCTCATGAGATACGAATCAGCTGTGAATTCGGCAGGAGGAGATGATGTTGCATTGGCCAAATCATTCATCATTGCTTGCGAAGGGCCGGCATGCGAATTGGTACTCACTACTGCCTCCTCACTCAGTCTACAGCTGGGTAGACCTCAAGACAAAGTTCATGCAAGCATTTCAGATGTTTCATGACACAACAGCGGAAGCGTCAGATCTGTACAACTGTAAGCAGAAAGACAGAGAGCCACTGCGGAACTTCGTGAGAAGGTTCATGCAACAGAGGTCTCAAATCCCCGAAGCGGATGACAAAACAACAATCAAGGCACTGATCAAAGGTCT
This sequence comes from Cenchrus americanus, assembly GCA_947561735.1. NCBI lineage: Eukaryota > Viridiplantae > Streptophyta > Magnoliopsida > Poales > Poaceae > Cenchrus > Cenchrus americanus. The sequence goes on along the minus strand of OX387242.1, from coordinate 34,362,155 downwards.
CACCCCAGGGCCAACTGCTTCCCATCTCACGAGATAGAAACCCAAGACGGTTGAGGAACTTTTTCACGAATTGGAGGAGTACATTTTATCTGATGACGGCCATCGCAAGAGGGTAGCTGAGCGAAACGAAGCAAGACAGGGCAACAGAGACATGGCATGGCACGCACCACCCCAACATCCGCGAAACGTCAACAACGTCGGAAACTCGCAACCAGAACAAGGAAACAGTCCAAGCACCAGGGGAGGATTCAATCCCAGAGGAAGGGGGAGAGGCAGAGGCCCCTTAGGACTCACGAACCACAACCCAAAAGATCCTCACTTCTACTGCCAGTATCATGGGAGGGGTCACAGCACCGAAGGGTGTCCAGAAACAAAGAAGAACATGGCAAGAATCCAACAGGAGAAGGCACTAATGAGCATCGCATCCTCAATGCCAGGCCAGTTTCGTCCGAATTTCTGGCAGCCGCAATTCGCGAATCCACGGTCGAGTTCGTCTCGGTTCGAGCAATTCCCGCAACCACAGTCAGCATGGCAGCCGTCGCAGCAATTTTTCCCTCAGTCGCAAGCGATCCAGTCAATCCAGCAACCACAACCCATTCGGGAAATCTTGCCACCACCTCCAGAAAGTTCGTCAAGACCCCAGTCAGGTTCGGGACCTCAGAACTCCAAGGCATTGCCATCGTTCGGGACTATCATGCCAATCACGGGCGGATCTGCTATGGAGTTCGAAACCAAGAAGCAGAGAAGCAATTACTTCAGATCTGTGAACACCATCATCAATGATGGCCCAGCTGCTCGCCCGGAGTGGGCAAAGGTGCCAATCACCTTCACGAAGAAGATTTCGGTGAAATGCGAAACACAATGACGCCATGGTCATTGAGGTGAATATTGCTGGGTGGGTCATAGGAAAAGTCCTAGTTGACAATGGGAGTTCAGCGGACATCCTATTCCTGAAAGCTTTCGAAAAGATGAATCTGAGCCAGCACATGTTAGACCCCCCAGAATACCCACTGCAAGGGTTCGGAGGAAAGCCCATCAAGCCGGTCGGAAAAATATCGCTCCCGGTTTCCTTCGGAGATCTCGAGAATGCCAGAACGGAGAGTCTCACGTTCGATGTAGTCGACATCTACCATCCATACCTCGCGATTTTTGGCAGAGGGTTCATGAACAAGTTCGACGCAGTCATAAGGCAACAGTTCCTGTGTATGAAAATGCCCGCACCTAAGGGAGTCATCACAGTGTATGGCAATCAACAAGAGGCCAGAAACATAGAAAAGGGACATACACCTGGACAAACAAGCGTATACCAGCTGAGAACAGCCGATGACCATAGCCAAACTTTGTCCTCCTGAACCAAAATCGCCACTTCTGCTGTGGCAGAACATAGCATGCAGGTTTGAGGTTCCCAGAGAACTAACGGTTGACAATGGAAAACAATTCGACTATTACATCCTCAAAGAATACTGCAAAAACTCGGGCACTCAAGCGAAATTTTCGTCAATCTATCACCCGCAGTTCGTGGAATGCCGACAGCCTAAAAGGTATTACTCATGAAATCCCAGTTGCATCTAGATGTAATATACAGTACTTTTTCTATTTTCGTAAGTCTGAATTCTAAAAACCTAAAATCCGAATCGCGTGTCTATAAGTAATTTCGGGAGAAAAATCAGCTTTCCTTTTTCTAGTCGTATTAGAATAAGAAGGACCGTACTCTTTTCCTTGCAAAGGAGGTTCTAAATCAAGAGGCAAGGTTTTTAACGAGGCGGATCCTATGTAAATACTCTTTCTGATATATATATATATATATGAAAAGAGTCTTCCCCCAATTTGCGTGTTTCGTATTTCGTGTCTCGAGAAATCCATCTTCAAAAAAGAAAAGTTCGTGAGAAAGGCTTCGTGATAGCCGAAATTCCATCTTGAAAAAAGAAAAAGTTCATGAGAAAGGCTCCGTGATAGCCAGAATTCCATCGTGAAAAAAGAAAAAGTTCATGAGAAAGGCTCCGTGATAGCCAGAGTTCCATCTTCAAAAAAAAAAGTTCATGAGAAAGGCTCCGTGATAGCCAGAATTCCATCGTGAAAAAAGAAAAAGTTCATGAGAAAGGCTCCGTGATAGCCAGAATTCCATCGTGAAAAAAGAAAAAGTTCATGAGAAAGGCTCCGTGATAGCCAGAATTCCATCTTGAAAAGAGAAAAAGTTCATGAGAGAGGCTTCCTGATGGCCGAAATTCCATCGTGAAAGGAGAAAAAGTTCATGAGAGAGGCTTCCTGATAGCCGAAATTCCATCGTGAAAAAAGAAAAGTTCGTGAGAATGGCTTCGTGATAGCCGAAATTCCATCGTGAAAAGAAGAAAAAGTTCATGAAAAAGGCTTCGTGATAGCCACAGTTCCGACGTGAAAAAAGAAGAGGTTCGTGAAAAAGGCTCAAGGATAGCCAAAATCCCATCCATCAAGGGATTCCCACCAAAGAGGCCTGAGACAACAACAAGTTGTGGCCAAGTAAATCCCATCCACGAAGGGATTCCCATCAAAAATTTGTACGAAGATTTCGAGAAAATAAATGCCTAAGGGGTTACCCGTAGGTTTTTTATGTAGTAAGGATTGTTGAAAGTTATTTGAACTTCATCATTCTAAGAAAAGGGCAAGGGGCTCGGCCGGGAATCGCAGAACGCCTTGGTTGAAGCAACTGAGGGTTGCTGTATCAACCGGGGCAAGTCTGCCTGTCGGGTCAAGTCCACAAAATTCGAAACAAATTTTGTCGACTTGCGCAGTAGCAATCGAGATTCACAAAAGCTAAGGAAGACTTCTCCTAGAAAGACATGCTAGAAATTCGAGAATAGTAAGATTCGTGAACTCGCCATCTAGTTTTAATGCGAAACGGCAAGGTGGGGGAGGGTGACGTTTTTTCAAGAAAAAACATTCATTGCCTTATTCGCATAAAAACTCCCGAATAGTTCCTCGATAATTACAACAATCAGTACGAAACTTAGAATGAAAGTTCTACAACATGTCCTGGTTTACAAACGTTGTTGTCAGCCATATCGCTAGCATAGGCGAAGTCAGATGAACCGGCTAAGGGGCTAAGGGGCTCCGTCTTCGGAATTCTCGTGGATCGCGAAGTAGAGGACGCAGAACGACTATTTTTACGAAGCAAGAAAAATGAAGAGAGATCAAAACAACCTATAGAAAATTTAAACGAGGCCTCAAGCCAAAAATCGGAAAAATCTTGCTCAGGATGTGCTTGTTTGAATAGACGCCACGCTTCACCACTAACGAACATTCTATCCCGATGAATTCGCAGTGGTAGCACATCCTGCGCAGGCCCAGCTTGCAGGACCTACGTAGGTTAAAATATACAAAACATCTGTTCAGAAAAGTTTGATGAATCTACACGAATATACAGCCAATCTCCAATTCACCCAAAAGTTCGAACATGTCGTTTAATTCGTAACATCCACCTTCGGCGAATCTTCTTCTTGTTCGGGGACTTGTCCACCGTCGTTGCCATCATCACCGCACACTCTGCTGCGCTGCCCCTTTGAGCCGTCCTCACCGGATCCACCCGAACTCTCCCCGGAACTTGATCCTTCGAGGGATGCGGCGGCGCATTCTCGCTCCTCTTTTTCCCTCAGCTGTGAAACGAAGAGAAGAGTAAGGAAAGCTTAAGAAACTGGAACACCTGCGACGAACATAAGTCACGAAATCGAGCAAAAAGAAATTACCTCGTCAAGCTTTGCCCGCGCAACAGTCTTAGCCATATCCGCCCCGCCAACCATCCAGAATTCCTTCGCGAATTTCAACTTTATAGCCACAATGTCAGGGTTGTCTTGAAGTATCGTATCGCTGGTAACGCTTGGGAGCGAGAAAGGTTCGCGCGAAACTTCGCCAAGTCCACACGGTCGTAATCGTGAAGGACCTTGAGAATACTCTCCACGAGTAAAAAGATACGGCGAAGTTGCGGCACCGAGAGATCACTTCGGGAAGAGCCTTGAATTCATCCTCAAGCCAATCCATGAAATCGGGGATATCAATGTCATCGGGGAAGAGGGGCCGGACGAACACCGTACTCATTCGGGGACTTCGGTATTCAGCATAAAGCAATTTCAGCTTCCCCAAAATTTCCGAAGTGTTTTTCTTCGAAGCTTCACCTTGCTCTACCAGTGCCTTCTCAAGATCCACGATCTTCCGATCCTTCCTGCTCAGTGACTTGGCAAGGCTGGCGTTGTTGATGCAAAGATCCTCGGCAATCTTTGCAGCACGCTCTTGTTGTTGCCGAAGTTTTTCGATCACACTCAGGTCATCTTCGTGAGATTTCCGAACTTTCTCCAGTTCTTTCTTGGAATCCTCGAGCGCGGCTTCGGCGACTTTTTTCTCGTCGTGACTCCTTTTCAAAGCCTCAGCCAGCTCAGCTACCTTCTTCTCCAGCTCCAGGTTCGTGGATTCCGCGAGGCCAAAGTTACGCTCTAGCTCCTTGGACTTCAGAGAAAGTTCTTCATTAATCTTCTCCTGCTTAGAAAGCCGCTCTATGGCAACCTTCCCAAGCATAGAGTACTTGAGAGTATAGTCTTCGTGGAAGCGCGCAAGTTTCGAAGGAGAGTAGGAATGCAACAGATTCTTGAATTCTGAAAAATTCAGGAATAAATCTCAGGTGAAGATTCAACAATCGCGAATGACACAAAGGGGCAGTGAGAATCAACGAACCTTGCTTGCTAAAATGCTGCATGGTGACCTGTTTAGTCGAGCCCGAAGAGGCCTTCCCCTGAGATGAAGGAGTAGTTTCGGAGATAGAAAGAGGCCTTTTTTCGGAGCTTTGAGCGGCTTCTTCGGGTCGTTCCGACGCATCTTCTCCTGTTTCATCAACAATTGTGGACGATTTCCATAGAGTTAAAAACTTGGACGTCTTGCCCCCGACGCCAATTGTCTCGAAACCAACACGCAACAGTTTGCCGCGATGAGACGTACCAAAGCTTTTGTTAAAGGCAGCCAAGGAAGGAGAAGGCGCTTGGTCTTCGGGGACGACCTCCCGAACTTCGACCAAAGGAATATTTTCGGAAGAATGGCCCTCCCTTTGAATGGTGCGCTCAAGGTCCCGGGCGAATTCGGAGGAAACTTGATCAGCAGCAGCGACCTCAGCAACAGGGGTCCTGGCAGCAGCAGGGGATTCAGTGCGAACAATAGCTTCGGCAGCAATAGTGGGCTTCTCAGCAGCAACAGGAGACGGTTCCCTTCGGACTTCAGGAGCAACATCTGAAAAGGAATCAACATCCACGAATTCATTTTCGGAACCAGCAGGACAACTGTCTCAAAACTTAAATAATGGCCAGAGGAAAACACCTTTAGGGCTATCTGTCTTCGTTGGGGTGTCGTCGTCGAAGGCGGACGGGACCCTCCGAACTCCGGTGGAAGAAACTTTCTTCACAGCTTTCTTCAATTTCTTGCGGCTCATCTGGGCAAGCCCCGATGCAGCCTGGAGTTCAGCTTCTGAGGTCCGAGGTTTGGAGGTTTCTCGTTTCCGCTTCGACGATTCAAGTGATCTGGTCTTTAAGGGCTTCACTCCCGAAGATGTCCCCTCAGTGGCAGCCGACGAGCTGCGCTTCGACGATCTGATTCGGGGAGCATTGATGGGGGCGGCTGAGCAGCTGGCCACAGCAACGGCGGGAATTTTCAATTTGGGGCCAGGACCTCGAGAGTCAAAAAATTTATCACCGCTGATCTCCGAAAAGACGCGATTAATCTTCTTCTTGTGTTTCACCAGGGCCTTGTACGCCTTGTACTCGTTCATGGTATATTCGCCTACCATGACGGTGACCCTCTTCTCCACTTCGTCCATGAAGTCCTTGGCGCTCTGGCCCTCGCGAAGTTTGATCCCGAACTTCGGGAAAGGCACACTCTGATCTGCCCAGTTGACGTTGTAGTATACAAGTTCGGCAGGGGACCAACCGTTCGAGATAGGCCAGATTCGCGCGGCGACAAATTCTTCAATAATGTCACGGCCGCCAAGTATCGTGCTGGCCAGATGAAATGCACTTTCGCAACTTCTGATTCCCAAGGCCCGCTAGTTGTATCTCCCGACATTCACTGCAGCGAGGGGTGCGATCGGGCTCGACATCTTCGGCTCATCAACCTTCAAGTAGAACCAATAAGACCTCCAATCGTCTGTGAGGTTGGTCTTGCAGCAAGGAGCGATCTGGATTCGAGCGATCCCCTGTCGGGTGTTCTGGCGTCGCGTGTTGAAGGTGCAGCACGCGTGCTGGCTATGGTAGAACTGCCCGTCGTCACCCTTGATAACTTCAGGGGTGATCACAAGCTCATAAAACCGAGTGAAACCGTCGACGATAGGATTGCAGCCGAAGGTTTTCAAGATCCAGATATACTTCGACACTTCAAGGAAGGATGTCGGGGTGAGCTGGTGGATCTTCACCGAAAAAGCGTCAAGAATCGCCGGCAGGACGGGATCACAAGGGAACCTTAGCCCACAGACGAAGAAGTCACGAAATACCACAATCTCTCCCTCTTTGGGAGTGGGAATCAGTTCATCGAGAGGGGCGCGCCGGCGCTCGGAGAGAAGAATCCGGCCTTCTCGTACTCGCGAACCATGTTGCTCGTGACCTTTGATTCTCCGAATGCGAGCAAAGGCGGCAATGGGCCGGAAGTCCTTAGCATGACAAGATCGTCGACACCGGCATCTACATCCCCGACTTCTTCGCCACCGTCAGACCCAACCTCCCCATCTTCGCGACTTCGGGAGCCGCTGGGCGAACCAGAATCTTCGGCCGGTGTAGCGCTTTCGGCAGCTGGGTCGGCAGCTGGGTCAAGTGGGAGACCGGCAGCAATGAGCTCTTCGGTAGTCATGGGCCTAGCTGTACTTTTAACGCGAGCCACCTAACCAAAAATCATAAACAATCAAACAGGTAAGAATAATGTTCGAGAGTAAAACTCGCGAAGTCGCGATGTCACTACACCTAAATTTAACGAACTAACGAATCAACGAAGTATAGATAAAGGAATACCTTAGAGAAGCACGAGCAAGGCCTGGAGTTCGTAAGTTTTCAAGCAGAAAACCAGATTCCGCGAAGAGAGAAAAGATGCGCGAATCGTCAAAAGCTTGAGAGCGGTAAAAATTTTTTTTTAACGACGAGCGGCTCGCTATTTATAGGGCCAGGGAGGGGTAGTTCCGCGAAGTGCGCCTCGATATAACCGCTTTTGGCTCCCCGGGTGACGCGTGTCCCCTCCGACGTTCCGAGGGTGACGTTTTTTACTAAATTTCCGAATGGTTCGTGGAATCGGATCGTCGGAGTCAACCCGCTTCCCGAGGGGCTAGTGTTGGGGAATTCAGGAAAACCCGTCACCCTCGAAACGTCGAAGTTTTAACGGAATTCTCAAAGCATGTTTTTCAGGAGCAGGGAATTCGCGATTCTCGGAAGTCTGGAACCTGCGGAGTCTCGAATTCGCGAATGTGCAGAGTTAGGGAATCTTGATTCGGTGAGGAGGCGGAGTCATGAACATGTGGAAGCCCGGAATCTCAACTGTTGATGGTCCGAACTTCGGGGATTTGCCGATTTGGGAATCTGATGAAAACTCTGTTCGGGACTCAGGCGCAAGGACACGCACGAACCTGCTGGGAAGCAAGAGCCACTTCGGGAATCTGTAGAAGACCTGGTTCAGGAATTTCGGGCGAAGACATTCACGAATCACGGGAGAAGCAAAGTCAAAGTTGTAGTCCCAAAAAGTCCGGGTTCAGAGTGTGAACTAGTGGTAGACTTGTAAATGTGCAAGGGGGGAAAAGACATTCTTGTGTGTGTTCACATTAGGAATATTCTCCGAGCCCGAGGGTGTTATCGGAATGTAAAAGTCCCTTCGTCTCCCTATAAAAGGGGGCGCGAGGGCACGTGTAAACGGATTCAGACTTTTTTGGAACTTGTGCTATTCGCGGAGGGAATCACGGTCTCTTTGCGCTCTAACTTTGTACTTGAACGTGTTGAGAACTCATACTTGTGTTAGGGAGGTTATCTGAATTTTTCGGGTATTCCCCAACAATAATCAATAATATGAACGTTAGAACGACGTGACTTAAAATTATCTCTCTTTATTCATTCGGTTTTCAATAATTAAAGCTCTTACTTGAACTTGTACAACCGAAAGAAAATCGGAGCCCTCTATCCTATCCCAAATAGATGACCTTAAACCTTTTAGACAAATGTCTCCAAGACCATATCAGTAATTGACAAATGAAAGCATCGGTTTTTAGTTTCTTTAAACCTTTTAATGTAAGCAGAGACAGTTTCATCTCTTCCTTGCCTAACCGATGTTAAGTCTGTCAATTTTAATTGTATGCTCCCACTATAAAAGTGATTATGAAACTTACATTCTAACATATCCCAAGATATAATAGAACCGGGGCAAGCGAAGAAAACCAAGCAAAAGCAGTGCCAGTTAAAGATAACGAGAACAAGCGTACTTTTAAAGCATTAAAGGCACCGGCTTCACCTAGTTGTGTAGTGTATTGACTAATATGCTCCCATGTGGTTCAGTCATCATCACCACTAAATTTGATTAAATCAGGCATACGCCAACCACGTGGGAGAGGAACTCTATCAAACTTGGGATCATATGGCTTTTGATACAAATTAGTACTACCTATGTCAACCCCAGGCTTAGTTTTCACCACATTAGCCAAATCTTCCTTGAATCTATTAAATTCCGTCCAATTAGGATTATTTAATTTGGCTGCGATGGTTGATGATTCTCCAAATTCACTTTATTTAAATATGGAGCTATCTTAGCATGAGCTAGCCTGTAACTTTCAAACACATCGTCCGGAATAATGTTTTTGGGAGCCGATGTATTTATTGTTGTACTATAATGAGGTCCAACATTATTTATTGGATCAGGAAAAGTAGGGACCATCTGATTTGGCACGACAGAAATTGGCAAAGATTGATCGGGCACTAACTCCATAGCACCGATCTGACCGGTTCCCTGCATTGGTCCGATCGATGTGGCCATGTTTGGCTTGTGCGGTTGGAACTGAGGGTACTGACCAAATGCTAGATTTGGTTTCAAACCATATACAAAATTATCATTGCTTACAAGCAAAGGCGCTAAGCTAGGATGAGACCCCTAAGGATTTTCTTTAGGAGTACTACTATGAGCATCATTATTATTAAAACCTAAAGCCCTATCCTTTTCAAGATCTTCTAACCTTTCTAAACGAGCAATGTAAGAAGCAAGCAATTCATCACTACCCACTGTAGATTTCGTAGGAGTAATTTCAGGCGGGGGTTTTTTACTTACAGTGGAGATTACCTCAATACTGCTGTCGCTTAGTCAGATCGCCGGCAGCTCGAACTCTTTCAATCTTGCCACCTTGCCGGATCGATTCTTCTAGATGTCAGCGAGGACTTGTACGTGCATGTACTCCTGTAGCGCCTTGTACTTCTGCTGTTCCTCTGGAGGGAGATCTTGCAGCGACGCGGTGACAATATTGTTCAAGTCAAAGGTTTTAGCAACCTGATCTTTCTTCCCCAGCGGAGTCACCAAAAGTATGCTAACGCTTTTCTGGTCAACACACATGAGCACTAGATCGCGCGGAACGTCGAAATGCTGAACTCGTCGAGCTTCTGCCCGGACTAGTTTGACCGGTCAGGGGCACCGGTCTGACCGGTGTACGCTGAGGCATTGTGAAAACCTAAGATCGCTGCCTCGGGAGGGACCCCGTCGGAGGTGGCGTGCCTAGGGTTGCTCTGAGGTCGGCAAGGCCACTCAGAACGTCCCTGATCGTCGTCGAGACAAACAAGGAAAGCACGAGGTTGGAAAAGCTAGGGTTTGAGAGATAAAAGTTGTAAAAAGTAATGATCGATTGGGTGATGCCACCTCAAACGGCCGTGGCCCTTTATATTTATAGGCTGGGGAGGTCTTGCCCCGTAAGGAATCCTTTTGCAACTCGAAATTCACAAGGACTCCTCAATTCTACCTGGACTCGGGGTCCACCGGTCAACCGGTCAGACCCACCGGTGTGGCCGTTGCCGGATCGGCTACAAGACGCCCCACCGGTCAGACCGTTGAGGGACACCGGTCTGACCGGTGGCGTGAGCCTGATTGGCCTTATGCCAATTTTGGGTGCGAACAACCGGTCGCGCACCTTATAGTCAAGGGGAGTTTCTAACTGGCAGCACAAGTTTTTAAACAGATAGTGAATGGCTGTTAAGAAAGATGGCCCCGCTGCGATGCCCTGCCACCACCGCCCCTAGAATCAATGGTGTGCCACCACCGATGCCAGCAAATCATGAAAGGAAGAGATAGAGATGCAACTATAGTTCTTATTCCTGTTGTGCTATAGAGACAAACTGTTCTGCACCACTCACCTTCTCCATCTTTCAACATGAGCAGCTTGCAGCTAGCTCAATTTCTCTTGCATCAAGATTTCTGAAGCAATTATATCTTCCCAAACTTCATCTGTGTAAATATGCTTATCCAGGAGATTTGTTAATGATTTTGGAGAGCAATAATACCTTCCAGTAATGGGATTCTTACAAAATAGTATTCATGAGATGTGCGAATGATTTTAGGAAGCTATGTATGATACATTCCACTAAAGGATTAGAGCACAAAATACTAACTAATTAGACTTGTCATGGGTAGATGGACCAGGGCCCCAACTTATTCCTCTCCTTATTTATAAATCCTCTCCTTATTTATAAATCAATCCGAAAAATACTTTGAGTGCTAATATTCATGGGTAGATGGACTAGGGCCCCAACTTTCGGTTGTAAGGCCCCAGTATGCCTGTAAATTGAATGTGGTACTGCACATATGCCCCATGATCACAACCAATAATCTAAAGATTATATGACTCCTGATTAATGTTACTACCTAAGAGTGATACATTTTCCACAAAACATAATAATAAAGAAAGGAAGTTGTCCTCGATTGTTCCAAATTCTTGTCAGATTTTATGCAACTTCTAGAAATGGATTCTAATTTTGTATATATATATATATATATATATATATATATATATATATATATATATATATATATATATCATTATTACAACATCTCTATCTGATTTCATATTTGAGCATTCTTCCAAAATGCTAGTATCGGTCCAACAACACACGTTAGTACTGTTTGAAATGAACTGTGTCACTCCTATTGTACTGGTAAAAAGACACAAGCAAATAGTACTAGCTGACGGTTTCAACCAGTACAAAATGGCATGTCCACAATTTAGTTCTGAATCTTGCCCCGAGCCGGCAAAAAATATCCACTGTCTCCTCCCCCACTTTTAAACTTATATGCCACCACCGCTCACAACTCCCTAACCCATCTCTTTCTTCGTCTCATCTTATCTCCATCTCCATGTCCCCACCAATCTTCTATTTTTCGAGGGAGGAGATCTTGTCGGCACTGCCACTAGGGCCGTGAGGGATTGAGCTATAAATGGCCCGGCCGATGCTGCACTTGGTGGTGTGTAGATAGCAACTAGAGCTGCCCCGTGGCCACAGGTGTGTAGTTGTACCTGATTTGGCTGGTGTTGCACCAAGAGGCATAGGGTGACCAGCAGGCACTACCCCAAAGTCGCGAGCGGTGGCCCGACCAGACGATGCTACCCCCGGCAGAGCTCGGATCTCCGGTTGACACAAGTTTATTTCGGTGATTTGTGCGGTGATTCCATGATTCTTGTGAACATATGAATGTGATCGGTGTGGTGATTTTTTGATTCGTGTGGTCATTTTTCCATTGCTGATTCATGGTGATTCTTCTGAATACATGATTATGTAGTCATTTTTTATCTGTGATTATTGTGCTGATTCTTGTAAGTGTGGAGAAAATAAGTAGAGGAAAGAAAAGAAAAGAAAATTAAGGAAGGAACATGAAAAGAGTATACATCGCCTGGTATAAAAAATTTTACAAGTTGGTACTAGTAGCCGGTACTAAATTGCCCATTACTACTGGGCAGCCTGACCCGTACAAAATGTTGTGGTATTTAGTATCGGCGAAGTGGTGCACAAGTTTTTAAACCAATAGTGAACGGCTACTAAGAAAGATGGCCCCGCTGCGATGCTCTGCCACCACCGCCCCTAGAACGAATGGTGTGCCACCACCGATGCCAGCAAATCGTGAAAGACAGGAAGAGATAGAGATGCAACTATAGTTCTTATTCCTGTTGTGCTATAGATCCAACCTGTTCTGCACCATTCACCTTCTCCATCTTTCAACATGAGCAACTTGCATCTAGCTCAATATCTCTTGCATCAAAATTTCTGCAGCTATTATATCTTCCCAAACCTGATCTGTGTAAATATTTTTATCCAGGAGATTTGTCAATGATTTTGGAGAGCAATAGTACCTTCCAGTAATGGGATTCTTACAAAATAGTATTCATGAGATGTGCGAATGGTTTTAGGAAGCTACGTATGATACATTCCACTAAAGGATTAGAGCACAAAATACAAACTAATTAGATTTGTCAATGGTTCCATCAACTACCAGATTGCATAGTGCTAGTTAATCTTAGCCAGCTATCAAATAATAAATAACTCACGTTGGTTCAACAGGTAACATGGCCTCTAAATAGAATACAAATCTATTCTAGAAAATGCAGACCACAAATTAACAAATCGACTCTTTACATCTGAGCAAGTAGCTCCCGGATGCTTATCTGGCAAACTACCAGGTTTTATTAAAACATTTTTGCATCCTATAAATGGGCATGATCTCAGCAGACGACCAAAGCACCACCTAAGCTTGCCATCATTTCCTGTTCTCAACCATCTGCCTTGTAGCTACTAGCTAAACAATACTAGCATCCATGGCTTCATTTGCCTCTGCCATGCGAATGATAGCCACTATCGCTGCTTGCATCCTGTTGGTCCTGCAGGTGTCCAATGGCCACCAGTACCCTGCTACGGCTTCAGACTTTGATTGTGTCGCAGCTTGCAAAGACCCGTGCCAAGCCTTTGCTAATGGATTTTGTGTCTTTGGTGGAGCCACCAAAGATTGTGCGACACGGCGGCAGCAAAATTATGCCGCAATTTGGCATTCTCGAAGTGTGCAAACGGTTGCTACACGGTTGCACTCTTCGTGACCACCATATGCACTTGACGATGCATTTTCATTCGAACTTCCACGTCATTGAGTGCATGGAAGCAGGCTGGCTGCCGGGGAGGAAGCAGCCATGATGATCCACCATAATCTTTTTTTATTCTATCATTACTTGTTACACACTATGTAGGGTGCCCATCTCTTATGTGGTTGAGCATGTCAACTTGTAATTCTTTCAAAATTTTTACCTATCATTTTGTAATGTTGTCCATGGTTTTGAATATAATTTATGATCTATTTGTATACAAATATAAACACTTGTGACCTTAAGTAGTAATGGCTCTCGTGTGATTTTTCCATGTCAACCAATAAATTAAGTTTGGCTACAATACTCTCGAATAAGCGCTTCTTGTTCATTTTATGCGGCTATATCTAATTATCATTAATCGTGAATAAATCATTATTTTAATTTTAAAATATGACAAAAATTTATGGCGGAGTCATAGGATAGTACATGGTTGGTGTGGGAAGATAGTCCGTGGTCGGCCGTGTACGATTGTGTAGGTTCCATGAGGATAAACCTGCGTTAACAAGATAGGTAGTTTGTTTTCTAGTTGAGTAAGTTCTTACATTATTCTTCATGATGAAACAAATGAGATCCACTTACATGTGCCTTGACATTGTTTGCGGATTATCCCGAATGAGCATTTGTAGACGCCACATTCTCTAGCCACTTGTAGCCACCCCACTGGAAGCTCTTGTGCGCCTCCTTCATGATTGACTTGCCGTAGTTGGGTGCACCAGAATGCGGGTAGCTGAACGTGTTGCTCGGAGGCAGGTCATGACTACGGCTTATTGCACGCTCCACCATCGGGTCCTTCTTTGTTACAAATAGGAACTAGACTAGTGGAGTCCACGAATGTTGGACAGATGTTGCTTTTGAGGTATGGGGGAGATATTGGATCAGGGAACGCTGCAACACCACGTGTCAGCTTCCACAACCGCACCTCCGAAGATTACTAAAGAATAATGATCATTGTGAATTGTGAGGGTCCTTTTTTTGAATAATCCAATTTTTTAATTCATTATAAACTAGATGACTAAGGTTGAGTCAAACTCTAACCTCGTGTCAAGGAATGTAGTAGCGCTGCTTGTCCACTTCTGCAATTGTACCTCTGCGAGGATAGCGGAAGAAAAAGGATCGTTGCAAGTAATTCGGGTTATTTTTTGTTTTTTGATATCCTAGTTATTCAATTATTTGTAAACGGGATGTCTATGATTGATGTGTTGTGACACCCTAAAAATTCCATCACTGAAATTACTTAGCAACTTAAATATGTCTTAGGGATTTAAGGAGATTAAATTGCTATTTAAAAATTGAGCTCTAAAAATATTAAAGATAATATAATAAACCTAGAGACAACAAGTGTATGTGCATCATCATTTGGCTTGCATGGTTTTGTTTGCTTGAGTGGTCTCTAAAAAGGCTATAAAATATTTGAGAAAGGTTTGCAAAAGTTTGTTTTGAATTTGGTTTGAAAATGGATTTGAAAATGAGGTTTGAAAAGAAAAAGAAAAAAAACAAAACCAGCACCCTTACCCTTTCGGCCCCCGACGGCCCAACCCACCTTTCCCCCGCCGGCCCACCGTTTTCCCCCCTTTCCCTTTTCTTTTTCAGCGGCGCCGACAGGCGGACCCCACCTGTCAGCCCCTACTCCCCCTCCTTCCTTTCTTCTTCTCCCCCCCCGCCGGCCCGCCGCCGCGCGCGCGCCGAATCCGCCCGGCTCCCGCCCCATCCCCTTCCTTTCTTTCCTCCCCCGAGCCTCGCCAATTAAGTCAAGTAGGCGCCCGTGATCAATTGGGGGCCGTTTCCCCCTTTCCTTACACCGAGGCCGTGATGGCCGCCGGCCATCAATGGCCGGCCGCCGCCGCCCGTCCCCTAGCCGCTTCGCTTCCCTCCCTCGGGCCCTTATAAGCTTGCTCACGCACTCCTTGGCTCCCCTTTCGCCTGCGCAACACACACGCGCCGAGCCCGAGCCCAATTTCTGCGGCGCGCCGCCCTCGGTTTCCGCCGCCGCCGTCGTCTCGTCGCCGCCGGTGAAGGGCTGGGTCTTCCGCCCGTTTACGTTGATCATTAGGTTCGCGGGGGGGCTTGACAAGCTCGTGTGCCTGCGGGTTCACGCCCTCGACGCCCGTGGCGGCCGCGCCCGTGCTCGCCGGGAGCGCCGCCCGAGCCGCCGTCGTCACCAAGCCGCCCGTTGCCGCCTCCTTTCCACCCTTCGGCCCGTCCTCATCGCCCTGCGTGTGGTAAGCAACCCCCCCGCCCAAATTGCCTTCCTATCGCGCCCGGCGCCTTCCTCACGGGCTCGCCGGGAGCAGCCGCGCCGCCCCCTCACGGTGCGGCCGCCGGTGAAGCCTAATCGCGCCCGTAGAGCCCACGTTCATGTGTGCACGCTCCCCCACACCATTTTGCGCCAATCCATAGCCGGAGTAGTGGCCGGAGCGTCGTCGGAGGGGCTTACGCCGGCGAGCTGCGCCGCACGCCGCCGCGCCGCCCTGTTCCCGGCGACTTCGCCGCCGCCCGCCGCACGCTTTGATCCCGAGCCGTTAGATCACGCGCGGACGGGCGGGATCGCGTACCCTTTCGTTTAAAGAGGGGTGGTCCACGGTGGACCCATGGACCGCGCCCACGGCCGGGTCCACGGTGCACGCGTGCGACGCCCGCCGTTGGATCTAAGATCCACGGTGCGGAGTGGCAGATTTGATTAAGAGTCCCTGGGATTTCAAATATTCGCAAGCCGGTCCTTCCACCTTTGAAAATAATCACAGATAGGTCCTGGTTTTTGCAAACAAACCCCTGTCTACCCTGTTTAATTCTGTTTTAAGCCCTTTTCACTTCTTTTTGCACATAAACCCTCTGATTTGATTTATAAAAATGTTTTAGCCCCTGAATTTATTCATAAACAACCCTGTAAACATAGTTTTCCTGCAAATAGGCCCCTGAAAACTGTTTTTAATCATATCTTTCTCATTGTAACTCCGTTTTTAGCGTTCTATATACCGAAATGATCGTCTCGACGAGTAGAATCTTTTAAGCAGTAAATTTACCAGTTTTATTACTGTTTGGTGTACTGTTTTGTTTATTGATTGTTATCCATGTTTGACTCGTAGATATCGTGCTGTTTCGTCGAGCTCCCTGTCGGAAGTGATCGGAAGAACTGTCTTTGAAGAGGAATTCACCCGGCTTGTAGAGGAAGGCAAGTGGACTTCCCCCTCTGCATAATCTTTTTGAACCTATGACATCGCATGCTAAACAATGTTTACTATTCCCGTTGATATGCATAAATCTGATGGGCAAACACCTAGCTAAGGACTTGACTAGATACTTTATCACTTTACCTTGATCAACCCTGTTTAAACAAATGTTTGGGGTAGATAAATGCTTAGCTTGCTCAACATAAGTTTGGTTATACTTGTTTATGTTATACATCTCAGTTTTGTTTATGTATATGCTTGTGCTTTAAACAAAGATAACTTGATATAATCGGAACATGGAGAACCACCCAAGATAACAGTACAACCACAGTCCACATGGCTCTGGCTTAGCCAATTAATTAGGAGAGTGGGGTAGCTGATAGCTCTTTTCCGAGAGGGGCACAGGGGGCCGGAGTTGAAGGGGTATAGCCCGGTCCTTTTGGGGTAGCGACCTTGGCTAAGGTGTTGACCACTAGGGAGGGTTATGGCCCGCTCCATTCTTTATGCCGTCGAATCGTTGCGGGCTATTGGTTTCTCTTCTTTCCTTTGTAAAGGCTTCGTAGTGGACCCCTAGCCACTCACCTTGGAAGTGTTTAAGGGTCTAGCCAACCGGGCAAGATGGGGAACACGAGCGTGGGTAAAGTGTACAACCTGCGAGTGTAAGGCGATCGATCAGCCGTGCTCACGGTCACGAGCGGCTTGGACCCTCACATGATTAATAAACTTGAAGATCAATGCAAATCATGGGTTGGAGGTTTGGTTTGAGGTTTCTTTTAAGGGTTAAGAGGGTTGGTATACACTTACATCTAGCAACTAGGTGCTTGCTAATAAAACTTGACCAACTTATAAAATGCTTACCGCTGTGAACCATAGCCTATCCTTGATAGCCTTGCATTTTCCCCCACTTGCTGAGCTCCAACCATAAGTGTGCTCACCCTTGCTTACCGCTGTTCAGAGGAGAACGTCGGAGGTGAGGACGAGTATTGGAGCGACTTCGAGGAGTTCTAGGCATGCGGATCCCCCAGTCATCATGCCTGTGGATGTCAGCGATGGAGTTGCTCGTCGTCGTTTAGTTATCGTCTTGTTCGGACCTTCGAGTCCACCCTTATGGATGTAATAATGGATATCATACTGGTTTAAACTCTTGTACGTTTTATTACAGCAATGGTATTACTCTCGTTTTGTCTATCATGTGTGTGTAAATGATCCTGGCGCACATATGAGATGCATTCGGTTTTCCTTGTAAAATCGGGTGTGACAAAGTGGTACCAGAGCCGTGATGACTGTAGGACGCAGCCTTAGTTAGAAATGGACGAAATTAAGGATTCATGTTCTAGAAAGCCTCATCATGCTTCAAATCATCTTATTTACGCACTAAAAATCTAATTTAATTTTTGTTTATCATTTTAAACTATCATTTTGATTTATTCTGCACTCTGAGATCAGTTTTGCTTTGACAGATGGCCAGGACTTACATGACTCCTCGCAAGAGCAACGTGGTGGGCGTTTTCCTGCTTGGGACGGTGGCCCCTCGCCATCGCCTTGAAGATGTTGAGGAGGAACGGGGAGGAGTTCCGGCGGGAGGTTGAGGTTGAGGAAGACCCGAGAGGAGGTCCGGCCCGGAGAAGAAGAAGAAGAGGATCCTAAAGAAGTCAAGATGGAGGAGGAGGAGCCGGAAGAGCCATTGGAACGGCCACGGCGTACGATGGCACGGTGCTTGAGGCGGACGCGGATGGTGACATTGTGATTCCACCGGCGCTGCGG
The DNA here is from genome assembly GCA_947561735.1 of Cenchrus americanus. NCBI lineage: Eukaryota > Viridiplantae > Streptophyta > Magnoliopsida > Poales > Poaceae > Cenchrus > Cenchrus americanus. The sequence continues at coordinate 34,344,092 of OX387242.1, read as the reverse complement.
TCAATGAGGAAGCACCCCCCGCACCTGCGATCCTGTGCCGAAGGTGATCCCGGAAGACTCCGGTGATGACGGTGTGGGTGAGGATGATGGTAACCATCTGCGGGCAACCCGAGAGGAAGATGAAGATCCCCGCTACCATGGAGCCGAATACCATAAGCACTCTGCGAAGGCGAGAATGGGCGGTTCGCACTCTCCGTGGGATGTTCCGAGGTATGCGGGGTATACCATAAGGCCTCTCTATGTGACCAAGCATTTCGGTGAGCCATGGAATGAGGGATTACTATACTTGCAAAGTTTACATCGGGAAGCCTGCGAATGATGCGGAAGGATGGAGGTATCGCTCATCCCACCATAGCACGGCTCGGTTCTCTACGGATGACGGCTGCGGTGAATGATGCAGCAAGGAGGGCGCTGCGGTCGGTTTGTAATGCTAATCGGGTGCGGTTGTTCCAATCGGAGTACCGTCATGTGCCTCGGCGTGCAAGTGGCACGGAAGTGAGCGTGGTGCCGGCGGGAGGCGATGACCGCATCGATGTCTTGGCACGGGTGACCTGCTGCTCCGAATGCAGATCCGGAGGGAGCAACTTTGGAGATAAACAAGTATCATGAAGAGGCTGCGCAGGGCTGCTCAGGCAAAGATAGCACGTCTGGAAGCACAACTTGCAGGACATCGACTGCCTCAGGAAGTCATGCCATACCAGACTACAGCTTCCCCTCCGCGCAAGAGGCTTCGTTACAACACTGATGAAGCTACTACTCGTCTTGGCTAGGATCCTAGGATGCTCGCCCTTATCATTTACCTTTTCGATAGACCGTTCCTGCGTGAACGTATTTGCTTGTAATAATGAATGCTGTTTGCAAACATGCTTGAGTTGGATCTTTGCTTGATTGTAAATTGTATGGTGGAGTGATGGCCACTATGCAATCTGAAATTTTAATTTAATTAAAGTTTGGTTTGGGTTTTATCGGTTGTCATTGCTTAATCTCTCATGCAAGTATGATTGGATAAAATCTGTTTTCGCAGTCATATGACATGTCATTAATGTTTTGTTTATAACTCAAGCTACAGAATTCCAAATGACATGAAACCAGTTGGGTTAGTTCAAAAATTTAGAGGATGAATTTCTGTCAAAAATTCAATGGTATACTATACATATTCTGGGAGTTATGCACAAAGTAATGAACATGACAGAACCTGTAAATCTCTGCTGATATAGCTGTACTGTTTGAATTATATCTCGAGTTATACATATCCAAATGAGGTGATTCCAGTGGGGATGGTTCCATAATTTCATACACTATAATCTGGTAAAAATTCGTGGTCATTGGATATTTACACAGAAAGTTATGCATAATTCTTTGAGGTCAACAGAATCTGTCTTAACTGAAGTACATGCTGTCATTTTACTTTGAGTTATTCTCTTATGCAATGATTCAAGTACAATTATACGAGATATGATTTTTCTAACGGTCAGATGGTAAACACCAGGTCCGGAGGAGGTCAAGACGTGCCACCTGTGATCCGGGCACATATTGCAAATCAACAAAACCCGGCACCACCTCCACCGATCAACCAAGCAATGGACCCGAACATGCAGCAATTCTGGCAGCGCGGATGCAAGCGATTCAAAACCTTACCAACACAGTGCAGCAGATGCAAGCTCAACAGAACCAGCCACCACCACCGATGCCTCCACCACCCCCGCCACCAAGGGACAGGCACAAGGAGTTCATGAGTCACCACCCCCCTACATTTTCTCACTCAGCTGATCCACTAGATGCGATGAGCGGCTGAAAACTATCACTAAGAAGGCTGGAAATCGTGCGGTGCAACGACAAGGAGATGGTTCTGTATGCTGCCTGGAAGACTTGTGGGGCGGGCCACGGATTGGTGGGATGCGTACTCAGCTGCTCATCCCAACGGGCGGAACATCACTTGGCGGGGAATTCCGTGACAACTTCCGCACTTATCACATTCCTTCGGGGGTTCTCAAGCTCAAGCGAGAGGGAGTTCTTGTCATCGAGGCAAGGCAATATGTCGGTGGCGAGTATCTGGACAAGTTCACTCACTTGTCACGCTATGCACGATGAAGTCAACAACGATCCAAAGAGGCAAGAAAGGTTCTGGATGGCTTGATTAGTCCTGCGAACTATCTCTTTGCGGAGTCACATCTTCCCGAACTTTCGTACGTCGGTGAACAAAGCTATTGGGGTGGAAAGCAAGAGAAAGGAGATGGGTGAACATAAACGCAAGTTTCGGTCTCATGGGCGGTCTAGCGGTAACACCCGTCCCCGTTACGGTTCTCGGCGAGCTTGACTCCATATCGTCTGGTGGTCAAGGCCGGGAGGTACCCACGGAACATGCGGCTCCGGCGCTCGTTTCGGCCACGGCGCTTTAATCCTCGGACACCCGAGCTCCTACCCCTCGGCCGAGCCGTCCTAGCAACAACTGCGGGGCACTGTCGGGAAACACCAACCCTGTTCGCCGGTGGATGCTTCAAGTGTGGAGAGGCGGGGCATTATGCTAACAAGCTGTCCTAAGAGGGTGATGCGGACTCCGCGAGAGGGACATTGGGAACGGGGCCCGGGCAGCCATCTTCTCAGGCTCGTACTCCACAAACACCCAGCAAGAGAGGCCAGCAGAGTCATGTACGTGGCCGAGTCAACCATGTATCAGTGGAGCAAGCTCAGAATGATGCCGGCGTGGTATTGGGTACGTTTTTCGTTAACTCTGTACCTGCTACCGTATTATTTGATTCAGGAGCGTCACATTCATTCATAACTGATCAATTTGTGGCAAAATATAACTTATCTATGAGTACAATGAAGAACCCACTGATAGTTAGCACTCCTGGGGGAGAAATGAAAAGCGGTCACATATGCCCACAAGTAAAGATTAATATCATGGGGGTAGACTTTCTTGCTAATGCGGTAGTTCTAAAATCATGGGGAATAGATGTCATACTTGGTATGGATTGGTTAAGGAGTTGTGATGGAGTTATTCGGTGTCGGAAGAGGTCGATCTTGTTAACCGGTCCTCAAGGGGAAAGAGTAGAGTATGTGAGTGCACCCTCATCCGTTAAAGGAGTTATGAACTGCGGTTGAAGGCAAGGCCTTGGAGGATATAAGGGTAGTGAATGAATTCCCCGATGTGTTTCCGGAGGATTTGCCGGGTATGCCACACGATCGTGACATTGAATTTAGTATTGAACTTATACAAATCTTTGCTCCCATATCTAAAAGACCATATAGAATGGATGTTAAAGATCTAGCTGAATTAAAGAAACAAATTGAAGAATTACTTAGTAAAGGGTTTATCCGTCCTAGTTCATCACCATGGGGAGCCCCCACACTCTTCGTTGATAAGAAGGATGGATCTAGGAGGTTGTGTATAGACTATCGATCACTTAACGAGGTTACTATCAAGAATAAATACCCTTTACCTCGGATTGAGGATTTGTTTGATCAAATGAGAGGAGCTAAGGCTTTCTCTAAGATAGATCTTAGATCAGGTTATCATCAGTTGAAAATTCGTGTGGAGGATATACCAAAGACAGCATTCACCTCTAGATACGGGTTATATGAGTTCACTGTGATGTCCTTTGGCCTGACCAATGCACCAGCATACTTTATGTATTTGATGAACAAGGTATTCATGGAGTATCTGGATAAGTTTGTTGTGGTATTCATTGATGATATATTGGTATTCTCTCGGAGTGAAGAAGAACATGAAGAACATTTGAGGCTTGTGTTACGAAGTTACGGGAACATCGGTTTGTATGCCAAGTTCGGCAAGTGTGCTTTACGGTTGAAGGAGGTCTCTTTTCTCGGACATATCATCACAGATGGAGGCATAGCAGTCGATCCAAGCAAGGTTCGGGATGTATTGAACTGGAGTCCGCCTAAGAATGTGCCAGAGATCAGAAGTTTCCTTGGTCTTGCAGGATACTATCGGAGATTCATTGAAGGGTTTTCTAAGATAGTGAAGCCACTTACCACTCTGCTCGAGAAAGGAAAAGAATTCAAATGGGATGAGAAGTGTCAGGCTAGTTTTGAGGAGTTGAAGAAGAGGCTGACCACAGCACCTGTGTTGATCATGCCAGACATACACAAAGGGTTCGATGTGTACTGTGATGCCTCTCGGCAAGGTTTGGGATGTGTGTTAATGCAAGAAGGAAAGGTAGTAGCTTATGCTTCAAGACAGGTTGAGGAAACATGAGCGAGAACTATCCTACTCATGATCTTGAGTTGGGCTGCGGTTGTTCACGCATTGAAGATCCGGAGACATTATATGATTGGAAACAAGTGTAAGATCTTTCTCGACCATAAGTGTACGAAATATATCTTTACTCGAAGGATCTGAATTTGAGGCAAAGAAGATGGTTAGAGTTGATCAAAGATTATGATTTGGATATCCGGTATCATCCGGGAAAAGCGAATGTTGTGGCGGATGCTTTGAGTCGGAAGGACAGACTAATATGCTATTGGGACACTGTTACCTCAAGAGCTATGTTGGGAGATGGCACGGCTTAACTTGGGAATGGTTGCTTCGAGTGAGACTTTGGCATTAGAGATTGAATCGACACTTGAGCGGGATATCGGGGAAGGGACGGTTGGTGATGCCAAGATTGCAGAATACAGGAAGTTGATTAAATTGGGCAAAGTTCCGGAATTCAGAGAAGATGAGCAAGGAACAGTGTGGTTTAAGAACGAGAATACGTGTACCTGAGATCAAGGAATTGAGAGAAGTTATCTTGAAGGAAGCACATGATTCAGCTTACTCTATACACCCTGGTAGTACCAAGATGTATCGGGACTTGAAGCGAGAGATGCGGTGGTATGGGATGAAGAAAGATGTGGCGGCTCATGTAGCTTTGTGTGATGTGTGCCAAAGAGTGAAGGCGAGTATCAAAGACCGGCGAGGATTGCTACAACCTGCGAAGGTACCCGAGTGGAAATGGGAGGAAATCGGTATGGATTTCATAGTGGGATTACCTCGTACTCGTGACGGGTATGATTCTATTTGGGTTATTGTGGATAGATTAACCAAGGTAGCGCACTTCATTCCGGTGAAGACGACTTATACGGGAGTGAAGCTAGGCCGAGTTGTATAATTCAAGGATAGTGTGTTTGCACGGGGTACCGAAGAAGATAGTGTCGGATCGAGGTACGCGAGTTCACTTCACGATTTTGGCGAAGTTGCATGAATCAATGGATACAAAGTTAAACTTCGGCTCAAGCATATCATCCTCGGACAGATGGACAGACAGAGAGAACAAATCAGATACTCGAGGATATGTTGAGAGCTTGTGCGTTGAAGAACAGTGGCAGTTGGGATAAGAGTTTACCTTATGCAGAGTTTGCTTATAATAACAGCTATCAGTCCAGCATCAAGATGGCACCTTTTGAAGCTCTGTACGGAAGGAAGTGTAGAACACCGTTGTTTTGGAATCAGACCGGTGAAAGGCGGTTCTTTGGGCCGAACAACATACGAGAAGCGAGAAAAGCAAGTGGAAATCATAAGGGAGAATCTTAAGGCGACACGGTCAAGACGGAGAAGAGTTATCTTTGATCCTCGGCGAAGAGAGGTGATCTTGGAAGTCGGTGATTATGCATACCTCAGAGTGTCACCTATTCGGGGGTTACGAAGGTTTAATGTCAGGGGAAAGTTATCACCTCGATTTATCGGACCATTCAAGATTTTAGAACGAAAAGGAGAAGTAGCATACCAGTTAGAGTTGCCAGCACAGTTGTCAGGAGTTCATGATGTGTTTCATGTATCTCAGCTAAAGAAATGCACAAGTGAGGTTAGAATAGAACCGGTACAGTTAGAGGATATTCAAATGGAGAATGACCTGACATACAAAGAATACCCTGTTAAGATCTTGGATGTGTCAGAAAGGGTTACCAGGAGTAAGATCATCAGAATGTGTAAAGTGCAGTGGAGTCATCACACCGAGGAAGAGGCAACTTGGGAAAGAGAGGATGAACTCAAGGAAGACTTTCCTCAGCTGTTCTCTAAGTCTTCTGAATCTCGGGACGAGATTCTCTTTAAGGGGGTAGGATTTGTGACACCCTAAAAATTCCATCACTGAAATTACTTAGCAACTTAAATATGTCTTAGGGATTTAAGGAGATTAAATTGCTATTTAAAAATTGAGCTCTAAAAATATTAAAGATAATATAATAAACCTAGAGACAACAAGTGTATGTGCATCATCATTTGGCTTGCATGGTTTTGTTTGCTTGAGTGGTCTCTAAAAAGGCTATAAAATATTTGAGAAAGGTTTGCAAAAGTTTGTTTTGAATTTGGTTTGAAAATGGATTTGAAAATGAGGTTTGAAAAGAAAAAGAAAAAAAAAACAAAACCAGCACCCTTACCCTTTCGGCCCAGACGGCCCAACCCACCTTTCCCCGCCGGCCCACCGTTTTCCCCCTTTCCTTTTCTTTTTCAGCGGCGCCGACAGGCGGACCCCACCTGTCAGCCCCTACTCCCCCTCCTTCCTTTCTTCTTCTCCCCTGCCCCGCCGGCCGCCGCCGCACGCCGCTGAATCCGCCCAGCTCCCGCCCCTTCCCCTTCCTTTCTTTCCTCCCCGAGCCTGCCAATTAAGTCAAGTAACTGCCCGTGATCAATTGGGGGCCGTTTCCCGCTTTCCTTACACCGAGCCGTGATGGCCGCCGGCCATCAATGGCCAGCCGCCGCCGCCCCGTCCCCTAGCCTCTTCGCTTCCCTCCCTCGGGCCCTTATAAGCTTGCTCACGCACTCCTTGGCTCCCCTTTCGCCTCTGCAACACACACGCGCCCGAGCCCGAGCCCAATTTCTACAGCGCCGCCGCCTCGGTTTCCGCCGCCGCCGTCGTCTCGTCGCCGCCGGTGAAGGGCTAGGTCTTCTGCCCGTTTCTGTTGATCATTAGGTTCGCAGGGGGCTTGACAAGCTCGTGTGCCTGCAGGTTCACGCCCTCGACGCCCGTGGCAGCCGTGCCCCGTGCTCGCCGGAGCGCCGCCCGAGCCGCCGTCGTCACCAAGCCGCCCTGTTGCCGCCTCCTTTCCACCCTTCGGCCCGTCCTCATCGCCTACGTGTGGTAAGCAACCCCCCCTGCCTAAATTGCCTTCCTATCGCGCCCAGCGCCTTCCTCACGGGCTCGCCGGAGCAGCCGCGCGCGCCGCCTCACGGTGCCGGCCGCCGGTGAAGCCTAATCGCGCCCGTAGAGCCCACGATCATGTGCGCACGCTCCCCCACACCATTTTGCGCCAATCCATAGCCGGAGTAGTGGCCGGAGCGCCGTAGAGGGCTTACGCCGGCGAGCCGGCCGCCGCACGCCGCCGCGCCGCCCCTGTTCCCAGCGACTTCGCCGCCGCCCGCCGCACGCTTTGATCCAGAGCCGTTAGATCACGTGCAGACGGCTGGGATCGCGTACCCTTTCGTTTAAAGAGGGGTGGTCCACGGTGGACCCATGGACCGCGCCCACGGCTGGGTCCACGGTGCACGCGTGCGACGCCCGCCGTTGGATCTAAGATCCACGGTGCGGAGTGGCAGATTTGATTAAGAGTCCCTGGGATTTCAAATATTAGCAAGCCGGTCCTTCCACCTTTGAAAATAATCACAGATAGGTCCTGGTTTTTGCAAACTAACCCCTGTCTACCCTGTTTAATTCTGTTTTAAGCCCTTTTCACTTCTTTTTGCACATAAACCCTCTGATTTGATTTATAAAAATGTTTTAGCCCCTGAATTTATTCATAAACAACCCTGTAAACATAGTTTTCCTGCAAATAGGCCCCTGAAAACTGTTTTAATCATATCTTTCTCATTTTAACTCCGTTTTTAGCGTTCTATATACCGAAATGATCGTCTCGACAAGTAGAATCTTTTAAGCAGTAAAATTACCAGTTTTATTACTGTTTGGTGTACTGTTTTGTTTATTGATTGTTATCCATGTTTGACTCGTAGATATCGTGCCTGTTTCGTCTGAGCTCCCTGTCGGAAGTGATCCGGAAGAACCTGTCTTTGAAGAGGAATTCACCCAGCTTGTAGAGGAAGGCAAGTGGATTTCCCCCTCTGCATAATCTTTTTGAACCTATGACACTGCATGCTAAACAATGTTTACTATTCCTGTTGATATGCATAAATCTGATGGGCAAACACCTAGCTAAGGACTTGACTAGATACTTTATCACTTTACCTTGATCAACCCTGTTTAAACAAATGTTTGGGGTAGATAAATGCTTAGCTTGCTCAACATAAGTTTGGTTATACTTGTTTATGTTATACATCTCAGTTTTGTTTATGTATATGCTTGTGCTTTAAACAAAGATAACTTGATATAATCGGAACATGGAGAACCACCCAAGATAACGGTACAACCACGGTCCACATGGCTCGGCTTAGCCAATTAATTAGGAGAGTGGGGTAGGCGATAGCTCTTTTCCGAGAGGGGCACGGGGGGCCGGAGTTGAAGGGGTATAGCCCGGTCCTTTTGGGGTAGCGACCTTGGCTAAGGTGTTGACCACTAGGGAGGGTTATGGCCCGCTCGTTGCTGTAACTGTTGCGGGCTATTGGTTTCTCTTCTTTCCTTTGTAAAGGCTTCGTAGTGGACCCCTAGCCACTCACCTTGGAAGTGTTTAAGGGTCTAGCTAACCGGGCAAGATGGGGAACACGAGCGTGGGTAAAGTGTACAACCTCGCGAGTGTAAGGCGATCGATCAGCCGTGCTCACGGTCACGAGCGGCTTGGACCCTCACATGATTAATAAACTTGAAGATCAATGCAAATCATGGGTTGGAGGTTTGGTTTGAGGTTTCTTTTAAGGGTTAAGAGGGTTGGTATACACTTACATCTAGCAACTAGGTGCTTGCTAATAAAACTTGACCAACTTATAAAATGCTTACCGTCGTGAACCATAGCCTATCCTTGATAGCCTTGCATTTTCCCCCACTTGCTGAGCTCCAACCATAAGTGTGCTCACCCTTGCTTACCGCTGTTCAGAGGAGAACGTCGGAGGTGAGGACGAGTATTGGAGCGACTTCGAGGAGTTCTAGGCATGCGGATCCCCCAGTCATCATGCATGTGGATGTCAGCGATGGAGTTGCTCGTCGTCGTTTAGTTATCGTCTTGTTCGGACCTTCGAGTCCACCCTTATGGATGTAATAATGGATATCATACTGGTTTAAACTCTTGTACGTTTTATTACAGCAATGGTATTACTCTCGTTTTGTCTATCATGTGTGTGTAAATGATCCTGGCGCACATATGAGATGCATTCGGTTTTCCTTGTAAAATCGGGTGTGACATGTGTACACTTAACTCCAAAGAGGTTAACCAGAGTACCGTAGCTAAACCCATTGATCAAGAGTGTCTAACCTCTTGTTCTCCTTATTTATAAATCCAACCTAAAAATACTTCGTGTGCTAGTATTCATGGGTAGATGGACTAGGGCCCCAACTTTCGGTTGTAAGGCCCCAGTATGCCTGTAAATTGAATGTGGTACTCCACATATGCTCCATGATCACAACCAATAATCTAAGAGTTGATGGAACTTCTAGAAATGGATTCTAATTTTGTTGCATGGAAAGGATGCAAAATATATATATATATATATATATATATATATATATATATATGGGCAGCGCTATTCCATACCCGAGCCAGCCGCGGTACGCCCTCGCGCCCCCGGCGCGCGCCTACTCTCGGTTTTTTCCCGTCGGAGCCCCCCACGACCCCACCTGTGTTCGGTTCCTAGTTTTTTCACCACGGTTGTTGCAGAAGCGGTTTTGTCCGTTCCCTAATTCTTTTCACCGCTTGGGTCGTTGCAGATGCAGTTTTGCAGCTGAGCAAATCCGAGTTGGTTTGTTTGCTTTTTTTCAGCGCCATCAAAACTGATTTTGTGGCCTGCGCCACGCATTGCTGGTTCTGCACACCCATGACCAAAAAAAGCACATGCATGTCACAAACATGGACACCAGGAGCATATGTACATGTACAAAACTAAAAAACCAGCAAGCAAAATAACAAAGAGATCCACATTATCTATCTTTTAATGGACTACCTAAGCATTCATTATTAACCAAATTGAGCAATTGTGAATTTTTGCTCTCCTAATTCAGCGTCATTGTAATGAACTTTACAACCACTTGTCAGTTGTTGATTGGCATACAAGTCAACAACAGTTCGGTGGAATGAGTACATAATTTATTTGGAATCCATCATCACGTCGTAAGAAGGGTTAAGGATCACATTACAGATTTTACAGGCATCGTTACAGTTACAATATCAGTTTTGTGACTGCAAGCTCATTTTGAAAACATTCTGACATGACATTCCCAACACAAACACATGTGAACCCCACAGAGAAATTTAAGGCACTATGTAGTAGAAGATCAAAAAATCAAAGTGCCCAGACATAACAAGATTGCTTGGACTGGGGATGGACTCCAGAAGGTTACCCAGCTCCACACCGCACATGATTATGGCACTGGACCTGGTAGAAGACTGACAACTCGATGTATTAACTATGATGGATGTATATGAAATTAGGATGAGTCGATGAGCTGTTCTTAGGTTGCTGGCATGCTTGATCCTCCATCAGACCTACTTCCACCTAAGATGCAGCACCGTGTGCACCCAAATAAATCTGAAAAATTAAAAGCATATGCATAATAAAAGTGCAGAACACTAGGATTGTCTAATAGGAAAAATAAAACCGTGTCCAAGAATTACCTCCGGGGATGATTCATGCTTTTCCAACAGCAAAGGTGCAAACAGCAGGGGGAACGAATGAAGGTGAAAAAGAGCGGTACCTCACTCGCAGGATGTCTCATCTGAAGAAACCTGCAACTCCAAGAAAGGAATGCAGCTATCAACTGCAACAACATATGACCTAATTTGAACACAACATTGTCAAAAAGCAATAATATTCAATATTATTTCTGAAGCTAATTCAGGAAATGAAAGGTATGCTACTGTATACAGACACAGACATGGGTAGGGAATAACACAAATCCTATGATTATCTAAATTCAATATAACTTTAATGAAGTCTGAGTTCATGTTCTAAGAGCACACCCAGCAAGCTATCACATTAAAGTGGCCAAAACAAGGTACTAATTGGTAAATAGCAGGGCAGCTGATACAAAAACAGGATCCTTTATAGTATCTTATGTTATATGCAAACTTTACCAGTCAATTAGCCAGAACTGGGGTAAGATGAGTAAAGAGAAAGGCGTATGGTGGTCAAGCAAGTGGCCATTGTTTCCGGAGTACGAAGCGGCGGCAACCCCACGGTACATCCAAGAAATCAGCAAGACATCAAAGTTAATTCACTTAATCTAGTCCCGGCCCTCCCGGATGGTGATACATCTGGATGTCATTGACCTGAAAAGAGAATGACAATACTACTGTATGTAAAATATTGTACAGTGATGCTAACTGCTGAGACTAAAAATGCAAAAGATTGTTACTTCAGTCAGAAATTCCTTTTAATAGTCTATACAACTGAATGGGTGTCGGCAGCAGGCTCAATCTTGTCATCCTTGCCGAAAATGCTTCATGGGACAAATAGCCACCAGCAATCATGCAACACAACCAAATATACTTCCCACCTTCAGACCATGACATAAAATTAATGTTTACTCCCTTGGGAGCATATCCTACAGCCAGAAAAATAGGAAACAAAACATTGTGCTTATAGTTATATCTAATTCTGAAGATGGCTGTTAAAAGCATTTTATTTGAAAAGACAATAAAGACTGGACAGTGAACATATAATTTATTGTAACAATCTCATACCATTTGTAGCTAACTGAGTCATGAACACAGATTTGAAGAGTAAATTTAAGACATACATCTTCGTGAATATGATAAAATTAAAAAATAGGATAAAACAGATATGATCCCAGCCCCCTCCTAAATCCCGTGATAATGAAATCCCAGAGGAGCATAACCTAATATTGAAAGAAAAACAAGCAGAAGTATCCAATTACTTGATCCAATGGAGAGGAATGGAGAGGAAGCAAGCTTGGGGAGAAGATAGGCATGGGCAGGGGAGTAGCTGGTGCAGCAGCAGCCACACTTGGAGCGGGGCAGGACCTTGAGTGGAGGATGATGAATTGGCAGCGGACAGGTCGAATCGGCTAGCAGGATGTTCGAGCTTCCTTCTCGAGACAGAGTTCACCATTAATCAGCAGCGGGAAAGGGGGGAAACAAGTGGAATGCATCATCATATACTGAAATTTCAAAATGCATATGGGCAGCAATATTCATTAAATTTGAAATTTAGGAGCACATGAGCACCAATTTGTCATGCACACGAGAAGATGCAGTAAACATACCATAAACTGTAACAACCGAAAACTTAAATATGAGATCAGTACCAACATACTATGTTGATAAAGAAAGAGACATTGACCGGATTCCCAAAAAACTAACAAAATGTAGTTCAGTAAGGAAACCATTGAATCAACACTTTGATCTAGCCTTTACTGCACAAGTTGAACTAGTAACTAAAAAAATATAAACACAAAGAAGACTACAGTCTGCAGTACCCATCTATTGCAAGAGCAAAACGATATGATTCAATTGGAAACGGAACTGAACTAGCAGGTGCAGGCTCTGCCTGACGCTTCGTAAGAACATGGTCATGGCGTTCAGAAATCAGCACCTAGACAGAAGGCACTCTGCAGGTGCTCTGCTAGCAAGGCTTGAGGGCCACATTGTCATATGTCTGCTCGTCACCCCAGCTCGTCTATTGGGAATTGGGAGGAAGTATTATTCCCTTCTTCCTCCCCTGCAACAATGGTGAGCACTCATGTTGACGCAATGAGAATACATGATGAACTGACAGTGCATCTATTAGCTGCAGTGTTCTAACTCTATACTGCTGCTTGTTTCCGATTATTCATCAGTCACTTCCTTTAGACTCCTCACCTCTGTTAGAACAATGTTTATCAGCACAGAAGACGTTTTTATATAGGAAATTGACCAAAAGCATAGGATCATGTAACAAGTGCAGATGAAATGAGGCATGTTGATCTGATAAAACTTTATTACAACGAAACATATGAGAAATAAGTTTCAGAAGATATTGTCAATGTAAAAATTAATTTGATATTACCCCCGCAGTTCTACCAAATATGTGGTTCTCAGTTAGCTAGCTTGCTTTCTATGATCCTCAGCTCGATCCCTTGCAGCAGATGCTCCAACTAAAATGCAGCGAGACACGTGTAGATAAAAAAAGTGAAAAAACAGCTATACTAAAACAACAAAATTCTTCCATCAGCAGCCAGCATTATACATGTGCCCATACAAAACATGAAACATATATATTGGCATATGGTTTTGGCCACACAACTCCACAAAACGGTTACATAACAGAGATGGGAACCCTAAACATATATATTGGCAAAGAACACTAGCCAGTTCCTTACATAAAGATTCTGATAGCATAAAACATCACCTATTACAATGAGGAACCGTGACTAACAATTTATATTGATCGAATTATTAACTCATATCAGGCGGTCAAACCAAACCAGCAGCTAGCACCAAATTTTAATTGACAAATCAAATCACTATCTCTTGGATGAATGCATACCATGCAGTAAGAAGCATGCATATCTGAACATTTACACCCCTGAATATCAACAATTTGCATATCTGAATTATGTGAACAGGAACTCATCTGGTCATATTCACAAATAAAACTCATCAATACCTTTATAAGAGGTAAAAGAAATTACTAAAGCTCTAGTTATCTGAACAGGAATCCCACAATATCTAATGAACCAGTATCCCTAATCTGACACACTGTGGATTTACACTTCTCCATCCACACATTGCTGCAAACTTGAATTAGTAATCCACAGAGGAAAAATACGAAGAAGACATCAGTTGATGTATCAATCTCAGGAAAATTAAATAGCAAACAAATGAACATGAGCTGAAGTACAGTGCAATAACAATAGGAAAGCACAAGGAACCGGACGATTCTACCTTAGAGCCTAGAGAAGTTTGCAAGAGGTTGTCCTGGTGCTCAACACCCGAACATATCCACAGAGTCGCTCTGCGGCAGTGTTCAGGTCGGAGCAGGATAGGTACGGGGCTTCAAGGCACATTGTCGACAGCTGATCAGATAGAACAAAAATTCAATGTGTGAGCAGCCGAATGGAAGACATCCCATGAATTAGTGGGAGATCTGAAGGATTGACGAAGGCAATAATAGCCGTCAGCAGTTCTGAACGTCACCATGCCCTTCTTCCTCCGAGTCGCTTCCTCCCCAAGCACGGGCGGACAGGACCGACTACCGACCAGAACCCACCGCTGAGTCCCATGAGACCACATACTTCCTTTACGGCGGCTGACGAGATGCAGCTGCGAAGCGCCGAGATGAGGGTGGCCTGCGTGAGGTGGCAACGACGTGACTGCCTCCGGTGCCGCAGGGGCCGCAACTGAGTCCAAAAAGAGCCGGCGCAGCCCACGGTCATGCAACGGGCGATGTGGATTGGGAGCAAGGAAACCGGCGGTGGAGGAGATGGGTAGTGGTTGGGGTTCAGGAGATGAGTGGCAGTGCGGGAGGAGGCGGAGGCCGGTGGTGAGGAGCCGCGCGTTCGTCCCCTGATCCGAGAAGGGGAACTGCGGCGACGGTGTTGACAGGGCGGCGGCGGTAGAAAGGTTTGCGGGAGCAGAGTACCTGGGCAGCAAAAGACCGGGGGCGCGAGTTGGCGGAGGTTCGAGAACGGCGGCGTGTGGTCGGGATCGAAACGAGCGGGCTCGACAGGGTCGAAGGCGCGCGAGACTCGGGTGCGGTGGCGGAGAGTGTGGGCGGCGGCGGAATGCAAGAGACTCGGGGGAGGAAAGGAAACTACCGCTCCGAGCTGGACGTGGGTAACCGACCGTGAGAAAAAAATGGTAGAAACCGGCCGAGTGCGTGGGGGAGGGTGGCACCGCGCCGTGTTGGGTGCGTCCATGCGGGGATGGTTGGGTCGGGTATGGAATAGCTATTCCTTACCTAGGGTATAGAATATATATATATATATATATATATATCACTGTAACAATATTTTTATCTCATTTCATATTTGAGCATTCATCCAAAAGACACAAGCAAATAGTACTAGCTGACAGTTTCAACCGGTACAATGTGGCATCTTCACAATTTAATTTTGAATCTTGCCCCGAGCCGGTAACAAATATCCACCGTCTCCTCCCCCTTTTAAACTTCTATGCCACCACCGCTCACATCTCCCTAACCCATCTCTTTCTTCGTATCATCTTATCTCCATCTCCATGTGTCCACCAATCTTACTTCTATTTCCAGGGAGGAGATCTTGTCGGCACTGCCACTAGGGCCGTGAGTGATTGAGATATAAATAGCCCGGCCGAGATGCTGCACTTGGTGGAGTGTAGACACTAACTGGAGCTGCCCCCATGGCCACATGTGACACCTGGATTTAAGGGCAAATCCGAATGCAAGAATACATGTGCGCCAGGATCAAGTTACACACATGCATCGACTCAGTGAATATCAAAACACAGTGTAAATCGTAAAAAGAGTATTAAACATTTATTACATGACCGAATGTCTCAACTAACAATCGTTCGAGTAGCTAACAGCGGAAAGGAAACACACGCAGAAGTCCTCCACAGGCAGCTAACTGGAGAACGAACGCCTTGAACTCATCAAACTCTCCAGGGAAATCCTAGCTCAAAGCGTCCATCTAAGCAGCAGCCGGGTAGTGTAGATGCAATATAGAAACAACAAGCATAAGCACATGTCGTACTCAACAAGGGAAAAACTCTGTAACAACATGTAAGGCTTTATGGTGGAAGCTGATGGTTATAAAGCAAGTCAGCATTTTAGTTCGTCAAGTTTTATTAAGCAACTGTTACTAGCAAGTGAAAGTATATACCAAACCCAATTAACGAGTACAACAGAACCATTGAATGCAATACACAAGTTAAAAAGTTCCATCTTTCATAAATTACTCATGTGAGGGTCCAGACCGCCCTTGACCGTGGGCACGGCTAACTAGTCAGTTTTACACTCTGCAGAGGTTGTACATCTTTACCCACAAGTCGCGTAAAAACCCCAAAAGAGTTTTAGACCCAAACATGTTGTGCAAAAGTAGGCACAATACCACACTACTGAGGTGTGGCTGCATAGGGACGCTACGAGGCCGTTACAAAGATCCCCAGGTGCAAGCGGCCCCTAGGTTACCTGATCAATGCAGCATATAAAGCTCTCTGGCGAGTACCGTGTCTTAGCCAAGCCTAACTCTCCGTCAGAGCAGGTCTATACTCCATCTACCGTCAGCCCCCATCCCCTTTCAGGTAAAAGCATACCTAACAGCTAGTTCTCTAATTATTAAACCAAGACAGAGCCATATGTCTTGTGGTTGTACTGTTTTCATGGGTGGTCGCTCCATGTTCCGATTACAAGCATAAGGTGTTCTTGCATTACATGAATAATAGCATAAATAAATCCAGATTGATAAATGTTCATTATACCACCCGAAACCAGGGTAAAGCTCTAGCAAGTTCTACCTAACATAAAGTAAACCCAGGTTGATCAACGCATAGGATAAACAACACTAGGAAATCCTTAAATAGTCGGTCCCATAATATTAATGCATAGCAATAAGTAAGTACAGTGTAATTAAAATGCATGTTGTAATAGGATAACCGGGAATGCTGCAAGGACTTGCCTTTTACCAGCTCCGGAAACTGCTCAGGGTCTTTGAGGACCATGTGTGGTTCGAGGACCGGTGGACGGTCGCTTCAATGTGTTATGAGTGATTGACAATGTTGTGTGGACTGATTCTTGGCTAAGTATTGCAGGTGCAGGTTGCGGCTTGACTGGTGTTGGTGCAGGTGAAGAACAAGAGCGAAAGGTCGTCGTCGGTGAGGCCTCCAGGTGTGGAGAAGACAAGTAGGCTTCGTTCGAGGGACCCGGTGGCCAGCGGGGTCAAGTGCGGGCCGCATGGTGGCATGAACAGCAAGATGAAGTCATGGACGATTTCTTGGTTGAGCCTGAAAACCAAGGTCGAGCCGGGACTACGTGGGAGCCGAGTCATGAGTGGCGATTGGCGGAGGCTACACTAAGTTTGCAGGGTTTCTAGTGGTTCACCAGAAAACCACTGGGTTCCTTGGTTGATCCACAAAGCCAAGACCGAAGAACCGAAGATGGTACTACAGCAGTGCCAGACCGGTCTGACCGGTGAGGAGCACCGGTCTGACCGGTGTGCGACGGCGCAGTCCGGAATCTTCGAAGCGGAGGACACGCATCGGGATCGCAAGGCTTGCGTCGAGGCTAAGCAGGTTGCGGTCGCCGGGCATCCGTCTGATGGAGAAAGCTTGAAGACTTCAAAAACCGCCCTTGAGGGGCTTGTATCCCTAGTTATTAGGAAAGGGTATTTTAGACTTTCGGTTGCCTCCATATAATCCATGAGGTGAGAGGACGGCAGCCAAGCTCTTGGAACCCTAGTTCATTTGCTTTCCTTTTTTCCCTCCCTATTTTCTTAGGATTTCTATAGAACTAGCTTGAGAGCTTCATGGTGAGATCTTGTTGAGAGGGTTGGATGATCGGGCGGCAAGCTAGACCTTGTATGAACCTTTGTGGCATGTATAGATGATTCGGCTTGGTTCCTCAAGGTTTGGATGTGTTGTTCCCGGTTGTTCTTGGTGGTGATTTTCAGAGCCCTTTCTTGGTGATTTCTTTGGGTTGTTTTTGGGACCTTGCTCTTGGGGATTTGATGGGGGAAATTTGTCGGAACCCTTCGTGGTTCTTTGGGCTGTGATTCTCCTCCCAAATCCGTGAGTAATGGGCTCGATTTTGGGGTTTTCCGAGTTCTAGGGTTAGAGGTGTTCTTAGCGGGATTTCTTCGATTCCTCCTTTTTGGACAAGTTTTGGTGGGATTAAACTTGTCTATGGACTCCTCATGAGGTGTTCTTTCTATCCCCAAAGTCTTGTTCAAGTTCATGGAGCGATTCGGGAGATCGAAGTTTGGATTTGGGGGAGTTGACCGCGGAGTCTTTGTTCATCCCGAGCTGCCATGGCTACACCGGTCTGACCGGTGCTCTTGACCGGACTGACCGGTGCAACCCTTGGTGGGTTTTTGCTCGGGTGAACATCTGGGTGAGTTTGCTGTTGTCCTGTGTTGGGGCTGTTTCGAGTTTGGGTCAGTTTGAAGGTCGGTAGGCCTGTTTGGTGATTTGGGGGCTTTCAGGCTTAGACTGGTCTGATCGGTGTGTCTCACCGGCCTGACCGGTGTGAAGACTTTCTGTGGAAGTCGTCAACTCTCACCAGCAGGGACCGGTCTGACCGGTGGTGCTCACCGTTCTGACCGGTGTTAGTCAGTGGACTCGAGGTTTGGTGTTCCGCTGCGTTCTCGGGTCGGAAGGTTGTGTGTTGGTTCCTAGGTCCAGTGGCACTCCAGTGGCTACGTGGGCTTGGCCAACTTGGGTAGTGAGTCGGAGACGTGTGTTGGAAGCCGTGTTCATCTTGTTGGAGTTTCCATCTCCTTCGAGAAGAATTTTGATCAGCTCCCATTCACTCCCCCTCTCTGATTCGCCGTATCGGTCCTTCAGTCTTGAAAATCTTCAACGGCAGCGAAGTCCTCGAACTGCTCATACTATATGCTCCACACATTCACATACAAGCATACAATAGAATAAATTCAGAAACAATCACCAAACAACATTAACAAAACAAAACAGAGGCACTAAACTGATATACTCGTCGAGACAATCGCATGGACATAAAGAACGCTAAAAACGGAGTTAAAACGACTAACATACGGCTAAAACAAGATTTGGGACTAATCTGGAAAGAACCCTAAACTTTCTGGGCTAAAACTTAGAAAGCAGCACCTATCCGCGAGAAAACTATACGGTGGAAGGACCGGCTTATAAAACAAAGGAAACCCGGGGGTTCTTTAGCAAAAGACAGCGGCCAGGCGGAGGTTGACCGGTACGATCTAGTTGACCGGCATCCGATCGGATCTGAGCCATCGGTTGGGGTCCGGCGGCTCTGGTGCTGCGCGAGCGCGGCGGCGGCGGCGGCGGCGCCGGCGGCGCCGGCGGCGGAGTCGCCGGCGCAAGGGTGGTTTGGCGGCGGGGTGCTTCAATCGCCACGGAAAAAGCACCGAACGATGACGTGCTCACGGCGAATTCGGGGGCCGGCGGACTCCCGGGCGGCGACGACGGCGCACGGCGGCGGACGGCGAGCGGCGGCGGCGGCGCAAGTCCGACGAACCTGCAAGGGCGCTACAAAACACAGGGACGTGCACAAAGCGCACCAAGGTGCTCCTCACCTCCACGCGGTTCGGTTGGTGGGAAGCCGGCGACGACGCGGATCGAAGCGGCGGCCAGCTAGGGTTTGCGTGGCGGCGGCTCTGAAGCTTAGGGTTTGGGACGAAAGGGGTGGCGCGACTGGGGGTTGGCGACCCTTAAATAGGCCGGGGACGGTGGCTCGGCGTGCGGGTCACGGGCGGGCGGCGCGCGGCTCGGACTCGAGCGCGGGGGCCGGGCCCGAGCTCGACCCCGGCTCGGTCGGCGAGACGGGCGGGATGACGGGCGGGTCCCGCCCGTCAGCGGCTACGCGCGGGGGAGAGGGTGAGACGGGCCGTGCTGAGCCGATTCGGAAGCTGGGCCGCGGCGCTGGCGGGCTACGATGCTGGCGGGCTGGTTTGAGGTAAAGGGATAAAAGGTAAGGGAAATGGTTTTTTCTATTTTAAAAAAATATTCAAACAAATGAATTCAAACATGAACTTGAATCTAAACATTCAAAACAATGCTCCAGCATGTATGCAACAGTAAACACCTATATTTCATTATTTAATTAACAGAAATGATTAAATGCCTAGAAAAGCACAAACACCTTATATTTCTTAAACGAGAGCGATGGTTGATAAGCAAATTTTTAATTAAACACAAAGGTGAAATTTAGGGTGTTATACCACAGTTTGTAGCTATACCTGATTTGGCTGGTGTTGCATCCAGAGGCATAGGGTGACCAGCATGCACTGCCCCCAAAGTCGCGATCGGTGGCCCGACCGGACGATGCTACCCCCGGCAGAGCTCGGATCTCCGGTTGACACAAGTTTATTCGGTGATTTGTGTGGCGATTCCGTGATTCTTGTGAACATATGAATGTGATTGGTGCGGTGATTTTTTGATTCGTGTGGTCATTTTTCCATTGCTGATTCATGGTGATTCTTCTGAATACATGATTATGTAGTGATTTTTTTATCTGTGATTATTGTGCTGATTCTTGTAAGTGTGGAGAAAATAAGTAGAGGAACGAAGAGAAAAGAAAATTAAGGAAAGAACATGAAAAGAGTATACATCGCCTGGTAACAAAATTTGGTTCGTACTAGTAGCCGGTACTAAATTGGCCATTACTACTGGTCAGCCTGACCCGTACAGAATATTGTGGCATTTAGTTCCGGAGAAGTGGTACCGGTCACGCACCTGATAGTAAAGGGGAGTTTCTAAGCGGCAAAGACAAGTTTTTAAACCGATAGTGAACGGTTATTAAGAAAGATGGCCCCGCTGCGATGCCCTGCCACCATCGCCCCTAGAATGAATGGTGTGCCACCACTGATGCCAGCAAATCGTGAAAGACAGGAAGAAATAGAGATGCAACTATAGTTCTTATTCCTGTTGTGCTATAGATCCAAACTATTCTGCACCATTCACCTTCTCCATCTTTCAACATGAGCAGCTTGCAGCTAGCTCAATTTCTCTTGCATCAAAATTTCTGAAGCTATTATATCTTACCAAACTTGATCTGTGTAAATATGCTTATCCAGGAGATTTGTCAATGATTTTGGAGAGCAATAATACCTTTTAGTAATGGGATTCTTACAAAATAGTATTCATGAGATGTGCGAATGATTTTAGTAAGCTATATATGATACTTTCCACTAAAGGATTAGAGCACAAAATACTAACTAATTAGATTTGTCAATGGTTCCATCAACTACCAGATTGCATAGTGCTAGTTAATCTTAGCCAGCTATCAAATAATAAATAACTCATGTTGGTTCAACAGGTAACATGCCCTCTAAATAGAATACAACTCTATTCTAGAAAATGCAGACCACTAATTAACAAATCGACACTTTACATCTGAGCAAGTAGCTCCCGGATGCTTATCTGGCAAACTACCAGGTTTTATTAAAACATTTTTGCATCCTATAAATGGGCATGATCTCAGCAGACGACCAAAGCACCACCTAAGCTTGCCATCATTTCCTGTTCTCAACCATCTGCCTTGTAGCTACTAGCTAAACAATACTAGCATCCATGGCTTCATTTGCCTCTGCCATGCGAATGATAGCCACTATCGCCGCTTGCATCCCGTTGGTCCCGCAGTGTCCAATGGCCACCGCAGCTCGCTACGGCTTCGGACTTTGATTGTGTCGCAGCTTGCAAAGACCCGTGCCAAGCCTTTGCTAATGGATTTTGTCTTTGGTGGAGCCACCAAAGATTGTGCGACACCGGCAGCAGCAAAATTATGCCGCAATTTGGCATTCTCGAAGTGTGCAAACAGTTGCTACACAGTTTGCACTACTGTGACCACCATATGCACTTGAGGATGCATTTTCATTCGAACTTCCACATCATTGAGTGCATGGAAGCAGGCTGGCTGCCGGGGAGGAAGCAGCCATGATGATCCACCATAATCTTTTTTTATTCTATCATTACTTGTTACACACTATGTAGCGTGCCCATCTCTTATGTGGTTGAGCATGTCAACTTGTAATTCTTTCAAAATTTTTACCTACCATTTTGTAATGTTGTGCATGGTTTTGAATATAATTTATGATCTATTTGTATACAAATATAAACACTTGTGACCTTAAGTAGTAATGGCTCTCGTGTGATTTTTCCATGTCAACCAATAAATTAACACTACAAGAAACTATTTAATCTGTGACGCTTTCTCTGCGACGTTTTCGGAAAACGTCACGAATGTGCATTGCAGCCCAAAACACTGCGACGATTCCTTTAATTCGTCGTGATTCTACGATGTATTCCTTTTTTTCGTCACGGATGTGCATTGAAGCCCAAAACACTGCGACGATTTGTTAAATTCGTCGCGATTCTACGACGTATTCCTTTTTTTTGTCACAAACACTGCGACGATTTGTTTAGTTAGTCGCGATTCTACGACGTATTCATATTTTTCGTCACGGACGTGCATCGATGGATATTGAAGCCCAAACCATCACGACGATTTGTTAAATTCGTCGCAATACGGCCCACAACACTGTGACGTTTTAGCAGATTCGTCGCGATCCCTAAAAAAACAGCCACCTCACCAGCACCTAGGACCCACCCACACTGCCACGCAGGCGCCACCTCACCCAAGCGTCATGTCACCACCACGTGAGCGCCGAGAGCCAACCTCACTGCCACGCAGGCGCCACCTCACCACCACGTGAGCGCCAAGGGCCCACCACACTGCCACGCAGGCGCCACCTCACCCAGGCGCCACGTCACCACCACGCGAGCGCCAGGGGCCCACCTCACTGCCACGCAGGCGCCACCTCACCCAGGCGCCACGTCATCACCACGGGAGCGCTCGGGGCCCACCACACCGCCACGCGAGCGCCACCTCACCCAGGCGCCACCTCACCACCATGCGAGCGCCGGGGCCCACCTCAGCGCCACGCAGCGCCACGTCACCACCACGTGAGCGCCCAGGGCCCACCTCACTGCCACGCAGGCGCCACCTCACCACCACGTGAGCGCCGGGGCCCACCACACCGCCACGCGAGCGCCACCTCACCCGGTGCGCCATGTCACCACCACGCGAGCGCCCGGGGCCCACCTCACCGCCACGCGCAGCGCCACCTCACCCGGGCGCCACGTCACCACCACGGGAACGCCGGGGCCCACCACACCGCCACGCGGCGCCACCTCACCACCACGCGAGCGCCAGGGGCCCACCTCACTGCCACGCAGGCGCCACCTCACCCAGGCGCCACGTCATCACCACGGGAGCGCCCGGGGCCCACCACACTGCCACGCAGGCGCCACCTCACACAGGCGCCACCTCACCACCACGCGAGCACCAGGGGGCCACATCACTGCCACGCAAGCGCCACGTCACCACCACGTGAGCGCCCGGGCCCACCTCACTGCCACACAGGCGCCACCTCACCCAGGCTGGGACGTCACCACCACGTGAGCGCCCAGGGCCCACCACACTGCCACGCAGGCGCCACCTCACCCAGGCGCCATGTCACCACCACGCGAGCGCCCGGGGCCCACCTCACCGCCACGCAGCGCCACCTCACCCAGGCGCCACGTCACCACCACGGGAACGCCCGGGGCCCACCACACTGCCACGCAGGCGCCACCTCACCACCACGCGAGCGCCAGGGGCCCACCTCACTGCCACGCAGGCGCCACCTCACCCAAGGCATGAGTTCCTCGTAAAAAAAATGAAAACCTGCAGCCCAGGGGACTCGAACCCCAGACCTCACAATTCAACCTAAGCGCTCCTACCACTAGGCTACCACTGTGTTTGTGACTATGTCTAACATTTAAATCCCTTTGAACCTATCTACCCAGAAGCTGCAGTCTGGGCCGTTTGTGCCACATTGGCCCAAAGACTAGCCCGCCGCACACCACATTAATATGGGCCGCAAGCGCCATTTTTGGCCCAACTGTAGCAGACCTCAAACGGCCCAGCGCACACCACATTAATATGGGCCGCAAGCGCCATATTTGGCCCAACTGTAGCAGACCTTTATAATTAACCCAAATGCAAAAAATGTGGTGTCGGTGGGATTCGAACACAGGTTGTGGAGATAAGATTGTAGCACCTTACCACTATGCTATGCTGTTGTTGACGATATAGAGTGGCAATAAACATTTCATATATCGACCGCTGGAGCTTTGAGACCACGTGGCAGCGTTGGATTGGTCGAGTTGCTTCGCAGGGACCACGTGGCGCACCGTGAGCTCGTTTCCCCCATCGTTTTTTCTTTTTAATCTACAATTAAAATTTGAAACTAGTGTTTCTCGGTCATAGTAACTCCAAATTCATTGATTCTTTTTTCTGATTTTTTTGTAAAATCACAATCTTTCATGTAATATTGCTCGTTTTCATATTAATTGCTATTACATTTATCTTTTTCATAGAACTTATTTTCCTCTACCAAAAGAGAATAAATAAAAGATATTTTTCAATAAGAAATGGTAACATAACTTCATATTTACTAATGTTATGATAAACACAAGGTTATGGTAAAGTTTGAAGTGCATATGAATTCGAAAAATTCGAAAGGTACGATACACTTCAATGTTCAAGTAATGTTTCACGAAACTATGTGAGACATGTATCCATTTCTAAACAACGTAGGTTCCATCGTTACCGGAATCATTTGAAAGTTTGATCACAAGTTTATGGACCCAAATTATGTTACCACGTCAATTCGTAGAACCATTAGAGCATTTTATGATATTATTTGAATTATGATAGTGTAAATTCGAGATGTAAGTTTGAATTACCCCTAATAAACTGGTGTTGAAATCATTTGTCATTTGTTAAAGTTGTAGATCTTGGTAGAGCATGATTTTAGAAAATTTTAGAAAAAAGAATCATCGAATTTGGAGTTAGTATGAGGCAGAAAAACTAGTTACAAGTTTTAGTCAAAGATTAAAAAGAGAAAACACACTTGTTCATCTCAGTTCATAGCAAGTGCAATTTCTGTTTTTAATCTTTGGATAAAACTTGTAAACTGTTTTTCTTCCTCGTACGAACTCCAAATCGGTTGATTCTTTTTCCTAATTTTTTCTAAAATCGAGATGTTTTACTCAGTACCATTTGTTTGTATCTTAATTACTAATTCTTGGTTGCTTTTCATACAACATAACTTTTCCAACTAAAAAGAGAATATAAAAAACATGTTTTTTCATAATAATTGCTAATATAACTTAATATTCTCCAACGTTATGGTCAACATGAGATGGTGTCAAAAATTGAGGTGCATACAAGTTCGGTCACGTTAGTAGTTGTTCAAATCTTAAAGTTTGTTTTCAATTGTAGGAAACTATGTGAGTCTTATGTCCTATTTGTGAACATCTATAATCTCACTTTATCAAAACCATATGAATTTTTTATAGGAGCATTATACGCTTAAAATATGGTTTCATGTCAATTTGTAAAATGTTTTGAACAAATTTAAGTATCATTATCATTATTTTACAACAAGGTGACTAGTAGAAGTTTGAGTTTTTCCTGCAAGTCAATTGAAGTTTTCGTCGATCTCCTATATGTGGCCTAGAATGGACCATAGAAGACTAGTTATGATTTTTGTGAAATTTTTCCAATCCTATTGGAGGTACACATAGTTCAAATTATGATTATTTTCTTATTTCAAATAAATGAAAAAAGAAAAAGAAAAATTTAAGCAGGGGAGAAATGTAACAGGCCCGTTTAAGCCCAAAACAGCCCAATCATTTTAGACCGTTCATCTGCGAACGGACGGCTAAAATTGCGTTTGCTTCGTATAAAAGGATCTCCAAACCCTATTCCGCTGCCTTCCCCTCCCCTCAGCCTCCTCCCGCCGCCCGCTCCCTCTCCTCCTCGCCTCTCCCTCTCCCTCCTCAGATCCATCGCGCAGGGAGCGGATGCAACCCCCATGGACCCCGGCCCAGAGAGAGCCTGCCGCCCCCAGCCTCCTCCCCGCCCCCCCGTCTCCACCTCCATGTCCAACCAAATCGATCGATCCCCACCCAACCCAACCAAATCGAGGGAGCAAACCCTAGCCCTACCACCATGTCCGCACCCGCATCGACCTCAACGACGCCTCCTCCGACCCTCCTCCTCCCCCGCCCAAGCGCGATGGATTGTTTGTTTTCAATTGTGGGAAACTGTGAAACTTGTGTCCATTTGTGGACAATGTATTGTGCCACTTTGTAAAAATCATTTAGATTTTTTATAATATATTTGTGAGACTAAAATATGTTTCCATGCCAATTTTTAATTTTTTTTGATCATTTTTGAGATAAATATACTTCAAATTCATTTGTGGACCATTTTTTACCATTATTTTCGATAAATTCACATAAATTCATTTAAATTAGTTAAAATGGTAAAATAGTTAGAATTATATTGAAATTTTTATCAGTCACCTTTTATATAATCTATTAGATATACAAAATATATTAGTTTATATAAGATCAATATTTGTATGTGTTACTTCACAATGGTGCAATAAAAGAAAAAGAAAAGGAAAACGTTAAGCCACACAAGCCCACCTTAAAGCGGCCTACTTTCACGTCGCCCCACGGACACCTCGATCGGCCGGGAGCCGTCGATCTCGCGATCGGACGGCCGACATTCATCGTGATGTTTATATATATTGACTCCACTACCCCTAATCCCCCTCCTCCTCCACTTCTCCACCGGCGCGGCCTTCCTCTCCTTCCTCCGCCGCCTCCCTCCCTCGCCGCCTCGCTCTCTCCTCTCTGCCACCTCCCTCCCTCCTCCCCGCCTCTCCCCGCCTTCCTCCCTCCCCCGATCCGCCGCCTCCCTAGCTCCTCCCCTCCTCTTCGCATCAATCCGCGCCGCATCGAGGAGCGGCACCACGACCACCTCCCCCTCTCCTCGGCATCCATCACAGCGCTCGCAAAGGCAAAGCAAAGCAAAGGCAAGCGGCGGCAGTCCTTGCAGCACAGAGGCCGACCGGTCAAAAGCACTGCTGGTTGGGTTGCTGCCCCACACCACCCTCCTCTCCCATTCCCCAACCCAAGCAAACCACCCCGCCGCAGCCCGCGCGCCGCAAACAAGCCGGGGCGCCGCCCGCCCTCCGCCGGCCTCGGACGCCTACCCGCTCCCCCGACCCCATGGAGGCGCCGCCGGGGCCGGAGCCCATGGAGCTGGACGCGCGCCTCGCCGCTGGTGACGCCGCGGCGGCGGTTGACCCCGTCGGCGACGAGAAGGTGAGCAGTTGGCCCAGATCTGGGGCTGGGGTCAGATCTACGATGGAGGTCGGGGCTGGGCGCTGCTCGATCTGCTGCCTTTGTGCGCGTTATGGCTAATGGTGGTTGCTTCTTTTTTTTTGTTGCCTGTTTGGCTTTGGTGATGCAGAAGAAGGAAGGCGAAGGGGAAGACAAGATGAGTCGTGCTCACCTATCCCCTCCCCCCTCGTGCTCGTGCTGCTGGGGACTTTGCTGAGTCGCCTCGTGCTCATGCTCGCTGCCGTCTCTCTCCTGTTCCAATTCTCTGTTTCTCCTTTCCCCCTCTCGCACGCACGCGCGTGCCCTCCTTGTTTTGTGCTTCAGTTTAGACTACAATTCCCCTTGCGCAATCTCAGTTTCCGTCATGGATGGATGCATGTCACCGTGGGGCAGTAATTTTTTTGGGGGGGATTTTGGTCCAAATGCTCTGCTCGAGCACATCATACTAAGTCATTTGCCGATTTCTCCCTTACTAGAATGCTGTAGTACTTAGTATACACTACACCAAGCAGTTAACAGATGGGATGAGTGAGTAGTTAACAGTTTTATTTTCTCCCCGCTTATAGTAGTAGTAGAAAAATTAATGACCAATTTTCAGTTCACTTGCTACCTACTACTAGTATTTGTTTACCGAAATGGAAAGAAGAGTTCAAACGTTTCCTGCAAAAAAAATATTTCAAAAAAAGGAGAACAGTTCAAACATAGTAGGTGTCGCTTTTACATGCTTACCGTTCTCTCCCTGTCATCATCATTCGCACTTTAGTCAGACTTTACTTGCCAGATGTCTGTGATGTTTTTTCGTAGTTCCATAGTTCAACATGACATGCTGACTAAAGTAGTCATTTCAGGCCAAGATGCAAATGCTGGACAACCATCTCCTCCTAGATGTTCGCTCTTAAGTGCCGGAAGAGTAAGTGTTTTCGTTCTGTTATTTGAATCTTTGGCCTAAGGACGGAATCATTGTAAAGGTTGTGGCCCAATAAAATGCAAGCCCTGAATGTCAATGAATTTTCTTAAGTCATTTTCTTGCCTCATGTCTTTGCTGTTACAGTGAATCCTAGAAATGTAATGCTTTAGTTGTTGCCGTGGTGCTTGGCCTCTACTGAATTAGGTCGTGATGCATTATTATTACAAAATTGGATAATTCTCCGTCAGTTGGGGGTGAAGTACATTACTTTGAGTAGATCAGTAACAATGTAGTGCATATATAGTTTAAGAATTTCAATGATTTAAGCACATGCTGCATCGTTAAGACTTATTCTGGAGCTATTTCTTAAGAGTAGCTAGATTGTAATCAAGTCTATCTAAGTAAGCAGGGAATCCTATCTTTTATTTCACCTTTTACCAGATTACTAGAAGTCATGTATAGACTTGTAGACGTACAAAGAATAAACTGATTGCATGTGCTCTGAATTTATCTATTTGGCAACTTACCTTCAGATAAGTGCAAATTAGTTGTAATATTAAAGTGAATCTGAGATAGCATCACTTTGTATACCTTGTTTACTTTTCAGCTGATCTGATCTGATCCGGATGTTACACCCGGGCCAATGCTTGTTGGTCTAAACTATCGTATTTTTTCCTTGATCACAGATCACTTGGGTACCATGTAGAATATGTGTGCTCTCAATATTATGTATCATATAGCACTATTTCCATATGTCCTGAGGTCTTGATGTAGAATATGTGTGCTCTCACTATTAACTCTTGTTATCTAGTCAATTAGAAAGCCATTGCACTACTCAATTTCATTTCTGGAAATTGGTGGTGATGCTATGTGTTTCTGATAATCCTTTGTCAATTAAAGCCTTTGTGCAATATTTGTTGTACATAGATGTTCTATTCAGATGCCATGCTGATAATCATGACGATCGTATTCTCTTTTACATTTAGTGGTTATTGTCATGGATGCATTATATTGCTCTATAGTAGAATACTATGTTATGCTCATTGCTCAGGAGATACAACATGCGTATACTATCTTTGTGTCTCGTGTCTAGTTGGATAAATGATGACAATGTTCATGGAACCGCAAAATGATGACAATGTTGGATAAATTTCGGATTCCTTGAATTGTTGACTTAGTAGCACCTATCATCCCTTGAACAATGCTAATTTGAAATAATATAGAATCGTCTCGCTTGTCTCTTTGTACACACGATCCGATTGGTCCATTAGGAAGTAAAATTGGCAAGTTCTTTTATAGTTTTATGAATCAACATGTGTTCGGTATTCTTTGTACATACGGTCGATTTGTAAATTATTCGGTGTTGTGGTCGGCTTGACCGACTCCGATCGTGTCTCTTATCTTTTTGAGTTTTTTGTTGTGAAGGTGCCCCGGTGCGGCGAGGGAGCCGAATCCTAGAATTGCAACTCGAATCCCGGATCCGATCAAGTGAGTGATTCCTTACCTTCAACGGTATGTGCTTATGTCCTAAAGTTCGGATATCCTATTCCCGATCTTTACCTACATTTACTTGTATACAAACCCGGTTGCTCGATTAGTGTTTTCGGAGTTCTATGTTTCTCAATTGTTGGTTTCTATCTTGTCGATTTGAGACAATGTGCTTAATCTTTGGAATGATTATTTAATATATATATCCTGAATGCATGAGCTTTTTTGTTGATCACTGAGAGGTTTTTCTTTTTGTAATATTCAAGCTCGTGCCATAAACACTGATGTTACATTTGGCCTCTTAATTTCAGGAAAAACTGGGAGAATTAGAACAAAACAAAGAGGGGCTGGAAGTGAGAAGTCCTTGTGTGCTAAGACCTAATGGTCTATTTTCTATAGTTTTAACTGTAATGTTGGATGTAATGTTGGATGAAAACTTGGACATGATTGTATTTGTGTGATGCCTTTATGTTCTCTTCATTTTGTTGTGGGTACAAAATTATGCAGATGTATGGAATTGTTACATTGGAATTGGGCTTCATGTCCTGGAATTGTAATTTAAAATGGTTTGGAAAAATTGTGGGCCTGATTTTTTATGGGCCGGTTGGGCTGCAATTATGGTGACGTCATCATCCACGTATGTGACACGTCATCATCCATGTAGGTGCCACGTCATTGTCCACATAGGTGCCACGTCATCATCCACATAGGTGCCATGTCATCGTCCACATAGGTGCCACATCATCATCCACATAGGTGCCACGTGTCATACACGTAGGCTGCCACGTGTCATCCATGTAGGCAGCCACATCATCATCCATGTTGGCAGCCACATAATGATCCATGTCAGCATCAATTCGTGACAATTATTTTCGTCGCTAAAACCGGGCTTTGGGTTGGGCCGCATGGGGCTCGGGTCGCTTCGTGACGATTCGGATACGTCACGGATCGCGACGTTTATTAAGGGAACGTCGAGAGATTTAATCAATGACGCTCATTCCACCACGAAAAAGTAAATCGTCGCGGATGCTGATTTGCGACGAATTTTATTTAATCCGCGACAAAATGATTACGTCACAGATTAAATAGTTTCTTGTAGTGTAAGTTTGCCTACAATACTCTCGAATAACTGCTTACTGTTCATTTTATGCAGCTATATCTAATTATCATTAACTGTGAATAAATCATTATTTTAATTTTAAAATATGACAAAAATTTATGGAGGAGTCATAGGATAGTACATGGTTGGTGTGGGAAGATGGTCCGTGGTCGGCTGTGTAGGATCGATGAGGATAAACCTGCGTTAACATGATAGGTAGTTTGTTTTCTTGTTGAGTAAGTTCTTACATTATTCTTCATGACGAAACAAATGAGATCCAGTTACATGTGCCTTGACATTGTTTGCGGATTATCCCGAATGAGCATTTGTAGACGCCACATTCTCTAGTCACTTGTAGCCACCCCACTGGAAGCTCTTGTGCGCCTCCTTCATGATTGACTTGCCGTAGTTGGGTGCACCAGAATCTGGGTAGCTAAACGAGTTGCTCAGAGGCAGGTCATGACTACGGGTTATTGCACGCTCCACCTGTCGGTGCGAAAAGTAGTACTGACACTAACTAGTGAGAAGCGCTAAGATCTATCTCTCGATGGCCGGTTCTAAGCAACTAGTGACACTGGATTTTATCCTGGTTCCGGCCGGGGGCCGTACGTCTAGCAAGGGTGTGCTCAGGGCACTATATTGTGTTGCACTGAGGTGCTCGTAGAGGGGGCTAAAAGCGAGGCGGGAGAGGAGGTCAGGCCTCCAGGTCCTAGAGGTACTGATTGAGGCAAGTGCCAATATCGTGGTGAATACAGAAAGCGTGCAGGTGGCGGCAGTTTACAAGAGTGCCGCACTATTTCGCCTATGTGTGGAGGCATGGGTATTATGCCACGGAGTAGACGGCCGTCCTGGCGAATCTTGCCACTGGCAGGGCGTCATGGCGCATCCTGTGCATGCCCAGGAGCGGCTTCGATGGTGGTGGTGTAGCGATCTCTTGTTCGGCGACCGCCTGTGTGAGGACTCGAGTGTGCTGTTGACGCGAGGCCGTACGGGGGGCACAAAGGCCGGCGTGGCGGCGTCCCATCGCCGCATGCTTCCACAGTGTCGGGGATGGCGATGCAGTGGCCGGGATGGCACCTGGGATGGCGGGGATAGTCGCACAGGGTCGATGGCGACGGGGGTGACCGATCCCGCCGGCCTGGCGTCATGGCGTTGTACCTGCACAGACGTGGCGTAGTTGTTCGTCTTCCCTTCGAGGGCTCCGCCGTCCCTACTCGAGGGTGCGGTGCGCCGGCCGTATGGAAGTGGGTGGCACAGTGCCACAGGGTTGTTGCTGACCACGCTGCACAGCGTCGCACAGTGGCGGGGATGGCCGCGTCACGGGAGTTGGTGGAGCTGTGCCGGAGCATGATTCCTAGGCGCGTAGTGGTGTGGATTCACCTTTGACTTGGACGCCTGCAGATGTCACTGCATTAAATGCCCCTGCCGGAGGAGCAGGTATGGAGGCGGCGGGCCAGTGATCCCCTTGAGCGAGACGGAATCTTGCTTGAGGGGGCGCTCGTCTCTCGATCGAGGTGGGGCCTCGCGCGAGAGGGGGCCATCCACCCCCCGAGCGAGACGGAGTTCCGCTCGAGGGGGCGTCCGACCCTCGAGCGAGACGGAACCTCACCCGAGGGGGCGACTGGCCCTCGAGCGAGGTGAAGTTGTACCAGGGCGAGGGTGGCTAGGCCGATTCTCTAGTGGGCCGTGGGTTTGTTCTGTGCGTGCATTTAGGTTCGTTTGCGTTTGTTTTTTACGAATTTAAGAGAGTTTCCCCTGGTTGTTTAGGGGACCCTCATGGTTGTCCCCGACGAGGGCCCCCGAGCATCTGTGGGTGTATCCGTTAGGATCCCGTAGATGTTGATGCTTGCTGATGGGACATTCTTCCCCCTGGTTGCTGATGCTATTCCGTGGGGCCGCACTAGCGGACCCGCGGGTCTAGCCCTCGAAGCCTTGCAGGAGCGTGGGTGCTCCTGCAAGGATTTTTACATAGGATCTTCCGGTGTGTGGGGTGTTAGTTTCACCCAAAGATCGGCAATATTACGGGTGGCCTCGGCGGTGCCACACGCACGTATCTAGCATTGTCTGCATTCGGTGCACCTCCTAGGAGGTGTAGCCGTGTGTTGAGCCCCCGAGCCTGAGACCGTTCGAGGCGATTGGGGAGAGCTCTTCGACTTGTTTTGAAGAACGCTCCCTCGCCGTCCTTCCACGGGACAGAGGGCGAGGTTTCGGCAACTCCCATCGATCGGGTCGCGAATTGCGGATTCCACATTGAGCTGTTATCGGGTGATTCAAGTGGACGCCCATGCCCCATTCGATAAGGGTTGGCTCGTGGTCCAGAGACTCGTCCATGAAAGCGCTTACGTGGGTTTGCTAGGTGGAGCTCGGTCCCGCTCGCTAGGGACCGAGGGTGCGGAAGCTCTCCCTCGATGTGATCCCCCGACTAACTGCCCTCGTTGGCTCTTGAATACGACATGTGGGGCGCCCTCGAGTTGGTGAGCTCGAGGATAGGCTCGAATGCGCGTGCCCTCGTCGTCCCTGACTCTGTTGATCTGGGGCGCCTGTTCGAACCCTTCGAGGGTTAGGCTTCGAACCCCTGATTAGTAGGGCTGCTGCGGGGTGGCAGCTGGGTGCCCCCGTCTCTCTACACTGCAAGGCTCGGGGGCTTGTGGTTGAACCGGCCCACAAGTTGTTGATCAGTTTCCTCTTGAATCGAGGGCACCATTGGCGCCCGCTTTCGCTAAGTTGGCTTCGAGACCACTGGTCGGTAATCGCACCCTTCGAGGGTCAGTTTTTTCGAGCCTTGGGCTCGGGCCGCTCGAGGGTCACGCTTAATTGGTAAGGGATCGGGCCATTTAATACCCACAGTTGTGGCCACAGTCATGCGCTGCGGGCGCGCCTTTTCAGACGTCACAGCCACGCGCGTAGTGGGTAACGTGGGTGGGCAGACGTGACAGCCCGCCGCGGCTCTTCAGTTGCCGTGCCGTAATGATCGCGCGCGTGCGTGCGCCTGGCCGCTCCGGTTGTGGTGGGGCCCCCTCGTCAGTGACGGGTGTCGTCACCTGCAGTTAATGCGTGCTGAGCGCATGATTCGGGGAGCGCGGCTCCCATGGATCTATAAATCCATGCGGAAGGAGAGGCGAGTTCTTTACCTCAACACTTAGCGCCCATCGCTCTCGTCTTTCTTGCTTCTACTCCAGAGCACCGCGCGCCTGCTTTGTTTTCTCCTAGCATTCACTGCCCGTCTCTCTTGCGCTCGCTACCACCAACCGCAATGGCGCCCCCGCAGTCGATCCAGGTGTTGGACCCGCTGCCACCGCTCGACGGTGACGGTGTTTGCGCTACACAAGCTCGAGAACGGTGGGCAGCTCACGCTGAATGTTGACGGGCAACCCCCGGCGTGGATCGTCCCGCCGGCGGCGGATCGGGAGCCCAACCCGCCGTTCGGCTACGTCGTCAGCTTCATCCGCCACCCCGAGAGTGGCTTCGCGACACTGGCGAGCCGCTTCATGAGCGGGTTGTGCCACCACTACGGCGTGGAGCTGCACAACTTCTCCCCAAACGCAATCTCGCATGCGGCCACCTTCGTCGGAGTGTGCGAGGGGTTCCTGGGGATCCCGGTGAACTGGGATCTCTGGGTCCACCTGTTCCACGCGGAGCTGCACACGCTCACCACGCCTGAGCCATGGGTGCGCCGCGCGGTGCACACCGGCGGGATGTCGATTTCGCTGCGGGAGTCGCGCGGGGAATTTTACATTCCCTGCACGATGACGTCCAACAACGCGGAATGGGAGCGGGGGTGGTTCTACCTCCGCAACAACGAGCCCGGCCTCCCCCCCTACACCGGCAAGGTTCTGAGGGAGAAGGCCGACTCCTGGTGGCATGGCCTGTCCCATTCTTCACGCCAGGACCAGCTGGAGTCAGCCCTGGTCGCGCTGAAGAGCCTGGCTGACGCCGGGCTGGGCGCAGCCTCGTTCTCGCGAAGCTCCGCCACCGGCGGATCGCCCCCTTCATGGAGAGGGAGCTCCGCGTCTTTGAGATGGACGAGACGGCCAACCCCGTGTCGCTGGTGTGCTCGCGGTTCCATTCTGAGCGCCTTCTGCGGGCACGAGGGCGAGGCGGGCGGTCAGCCTCAAGGCCGTCAAGCACAGCGACGGCGACCTCTAGTCGTTCGTCATGCTTCCCGACGCCCCGCCGGTGAGTGGTTCTCCACTTTTTCTTTTATCCCTCTGTGACGCGCCGTCGTGGTTCTGACGTTTCACTCTCCCTAGTTGAGGGTAGCCCTGAACGCCGCGCGGTCCGACCCGCCTACGCCCCGAGCCCGAGCGCGTGCGCGCGCGGCAGCAGTAGGAGCGGGCAGCGCGCAAGAACGAGCGAAGGATCCGGCGGCGGGAACGTCTGGAGCAGAGGGACGAAGAATTCCGGCTGCGCGAGCAACAGGGACTTTCTCCCCCGGCGACCTTGGAGTATTCGTCCTCGGGAGGGGAAGAGAAGGAGGAGAGTGACGGAGGGCGGGCCCCCCCTGAGTGGTGGGAGCCTGCGGCGGCGGCGGAGGAGCAAGCGTCCGGGGCGGGAGCGGAAGCGCCCGCCGCCGGCGGTCTACCGAAGAGGCGGTGCATGCCGTGGAGGTACCGGCGCGCACTACGGAGTTACCGGCGCGCGCTGCGGAGGCATCCGGGAGTGCGACAGCGGCGACTTCCGCCGCGGCCACAACGCCCGTCGAGCCCTCAAGGAAGAGGAAGCGGGGCTTCTCCACCTTGAGGTAGGTAGTCGCTCCTCGATACGCCCCGTTCTCGAGAGGCAGAAGTTTAATCCTTCTGTTTCTGCGTTCGCAGGGTGGCACCGACCGTGCCCCCCCTCGCACCCGCCAAGGTGCTTAGGGCGGACGCGTCCTTCCCCACGAGGCGGCGCTTATCGCAGGCGCCGCGGGTGACCAGGAGTACAGCGGCGGCAACGAGCGAGGCCCCGCGCGGTGTGGCTGCGGCCACGGGGCCGCGGCGGTGGCAGTGGCCACGACGGCGGTCATGACCATGGCGGTCACCGCGCCATCGATTTCGCTGGTGCCGGCCCCAGTCAGTGGCAGTCAGGCGGCGGTGGTGGAGGTCCCGGACGATGACACCCTGCCGCCCGGATGGACCCGGGGGGGGGGAGCCCCGCCCGCACGGCAGCCCCCGAGCCCCCGGTGGGGTTGCTCGTGATGAGGGATGATGGCTGCAAGATGTCGTGGCGCCCAACGGACGGCACCGAGGCCTCGTCGTCGCGTGCCGCCCCTCCGGCTTCAGACGGCAACGCAGCGCGTCCGTAGCAGGAGCAGGAACGTGTCGACGTGGCGCCGGCTCACTTTCCTGACGCCCAAGCCGAACAGGCGCAGTGGCAGGAATTCCGCGACCACCACTCACATCTCCCTAACCCATCTCTTTCTTCGTCTCATCTTATCTCCATCTCCATGTCTCCACCAATCTTACTTCTATTTTTCGAGGGAGGAGATCTTGTCGGCACTGCCACTAGGGTAGTGAGGGATTGAGCTATAAATGGCCCGGCCGATGCTGCACTTGGTGGTGTGTAGATAGCAACTGGAGCTGCCCCCGTGGCCACAGGTGTGCAGTTGTACCTGATTTGGCTGGTGTTGCACCAAGAGGCGTAGGGTGACCAGCAGGCACTACCCCAAAGTCGCGAGCGGTGGCCCGACCAGACGATGCTACCCCCGGCAGAGCTCGGATCTCCAGTTGACACAAGTTTATTTCGGTGATTTGTGCGGTGATTCCATGATTCTTGTGAACATATGAATGTGATCGGTGTGGTGATTTTTTTGATTCGTGTGGTCATTTTTCCATTGCTCATTCATGGTGATTCTTCTGAATACATGATTATGTAGTCATTTTTTATCTGTGATTATTGTGCTGATTCTTGTAAGTGTGGAGAAAATAAGTAGAGGAAAGAAAAGAAAAGAAAATTAAGGAAGGAACATGAAAAGAGTATACATCGCCTGGTATAAAAAATTTTACAAGTTGGTACTAGTAGCCGGTACTAAATTGCCCATTACTACTGGGCAGCCTGCCCCGTACAGAATGTTGTGGTATTTAGTATCGGCGAAGTGGTACCGGTCACGCACCACATAGTAAAGGGGTGTTTCTAATTGGCAGCACAAGTTTTTAAACCAATAGTGAACGGCTACTAAGAAAGATGGCCCCGCTGCGATGCTCTGCCACCACCGCCCCTAGAATGAATGGTGTGCCACCACCGATGCCAGCAAATCGTGAAAGACAGGAAGAGATAGAGATGCAACTATAGTTCTTATTCCTGTTGTGCTATAGATCCAAACTGTTCTGCACCATTCACCTTCTCCATCTTTCAACATGAGCAGCTTGCAGCTAGCTCAATATCTCTTGCATCAAAATTTCTGCAGCTATTATATCTTCCCAAACTTGATCTGTGTAAATATTTTTATCCAGGAGATTTGTCAATGATTTTGGAGAGCAATAATACCTTCCAGTAATGGGATTCTTACAAAATAGTATTCATGAGATGTGCGAATGATTTTAGGAAGCTACGTATGATACATTCCACTAAAGGATTAGAGCACAAAATACAAACTAATTAGATTTGTCAATGGTTCCATCAACTACCAGATTGCATAGTGCTAGTTAATCTTAGCCAGCTATCAAATAATAAATAACTCATGTTGGTTCAACAGGTAACATGGCCTCTAAATAGAATACAACTCTATTCTAGAAAATGCAGACCACTAATTAACAAATCGACTCTTTACATCTGAGCAAGTAGCTCCCGGATGCTTATCTGGCAAACTACCAGGTTTTATTAAAACATTTTTGCATCCTATAAATGGGCATGATCTCAGCAGACGACCAAAGCACCACCTAAGCTTGCCATCATTTCCTGTTCTCAACCATCTGCCTTGTAGCTACTAGCTAAACAATACTAGCATCCATGGCTTCATTTGCCTCTGCCATGCGAATGATAGCCACTATCGCTGCTTGCATCCCGTTGGTCCCGCAGTGTCCAATGGCCACCAGTACCCGCTACGGCTTCAGACTTTGATTGTGTCGCAGCTTGCAAAGACCCGTGCCAAGCCTTTGCTAATGGATTTTGTGCTGGTGGAGCCACCAAAGATTGTGCGACACCGGCAGCAGCAAAATTATGCCGCAATTTGGCATTCTCGAAGTGTGCAAACAGTTGCTACACAGTTTGCACTACTGTGACCACCATATGCACTTGAGGATGCATTTTCATTCGAACTTCCACATCATTGAGTGCATGGAAGCGGTGGCTGCCGGGGAGGAAGCAGCCATGATGATCCACAATAATCTTTTTTTATTCTATCATTACTTGTTACACACTATGTAGCGTGCCCATCTCTTATGTGGTTGAGCATGTCAACTTGTAATTCTTTCAAAATTTTTACCTACCATTTTGTAATGTTGTGCATGGTTTTGAATATAATTTATGATCTATTTGTATACAAATATAAACACTTGTGACCTTAAGTAGTAATGGCTCTAGTGTGATTTTTCCATGTCAACCAATAAATTAAGTTTGCCTACAATACTCTCGAATAACTGCTTACTGTTCATTTTATGCAGCTATATCTAATTATCATTAACTGTGAATAAATCATTATTTTAATTTTAAAATATGACAAAAATTTATGGCGGAGTCATAGGATAGTACATGGTTGGTGTGGGAAGATAGTCCGTGGTCGGTTGTGTACGGCCGTGTAGGTTCCATGAGGATAAACTGCGTTAACATGATAGGTAGTTTGTTTTCTAGTTGAGTAAGTTCTTACATTATTCTTCATGATGAAACAAATGAGATCCACTTACATGTGCCTTGACATTGTTTGCGGATTATCCCGAATGAGCATTTGTAGACGCCACATTCTCTAGCCACTTGTAGCCACCCCACTGGAAGCTCTTGTGCGCCTCCTTCATGATTGACTTGCCGTAGTTGGGTGCACCAGAATCTGGGTAGCTGAACGTGTTGCTCGGAGGCAGGTCATGACTATGGCTTATTGCACGCTCCACCATCGGGTCCTTCTTTGTTACAAATAGGAACTAGACTAGTGGAGTCCACGAATGTTGGACAGATGTTGCTTTTGAGGTATGGGGAGATATTGGATCAGGGAACGCTGCAACACCACGTGTCAGCTTCCACAACCGCACCTCCGAGGATTACTAAAGAATAATGATCATTGTGAATTGTGAGGGTCCTTTTTTTGAATAATCCAATTTTTTAATTAATTATAAACTAGATGACTAAGGTTGAGTCAAACTCTAACCTCGTATCGAGGAATGTCGTAGCGCTGCTTGTCCACTTCTGGAATCGTACCTCTGCGAGGATAACGGAAGAAAAAGGATCGTTGCAAGTAATTCGGGTTATTTTTTGTTTTTTGATATCCTAATTATTCAATTATTTGTAAACTGGATGTCTATGATTGATGTGTACACTTAACTCCAAAGAGGTTAACCGGAGTACCGTAGCTAAACCCATTGATCAAGAGTGTCTAACCTCTTGTTCTCCTTATTCATAAATCGAACCTAAAAATACTTCGTGTGCTAGTATTCATGGGTAGATGGACTAGGGCCCCAACTTTCGGTTGTAAGGCCCCAGTATGCCTGTAAATTGAATGTGGTACTCCACATATGCTCCATGATCACAACCAATAATCTAATATATGACTCCCGGTTAATGTTACTACGTAAGACCGATACATTTTCCACAAAACATAATAATAGAGAAAGGAAGTTGTCCTCGATTGTTCCAAATTCTTGTTAGAGTTGATGCAACTTCTAGAAATGGAATCTATATATATATATATATATATATATACACACACACACACACACACACATATATATATATATATATGGGCGGGCGCTATTCCATACCCGAGCCGCCCGCGGTACGCCCTCGCGCCCCCGGCGCGCGCCTACTCTCGGCTTTTTTTCCCGTCGGAGCCCCCCACGACCCCACCTGTGTTCGGTTCCTAGTTTTTTCACCACGGTTGTTGCAGAAGCGGTTTTGTCCGTTCCCTAATTCTTTTCACCGCTTGGGTCGTTGCAGATGCAGTTTTGCAGCTGAGCAAATCCGAGTTGGTTTGTTTGCTTTTTTTCAGCGCCATCAAAACTGATTTTGTGGCCTGCGCCATGCATTGCTGGTTCTGCACACCCATGACCAAAAAAAGCACACGCATGTCACAAACATGGACACCAGGAGCATATGTACATGTACAAAACTAAAAAGCCAGCAAGCAAAATAACAAACAGATCCACATTATCTATCTTTTAATGGACTACCTAAGCATTCATTATTAACCAAATTGAGCAATTGTGAATTTTTGCTCTCCTAATTCAGCGTCATTGTAATGAACTTTACAACCACTTGTCAGTTGTTGATTGGCATACAAGTCAACAACAGTTCGGTGGAATGAGTACATAATTTATTTGCAATCCATCATCACGCCGTAAGAAGGGTTAAGGATCACATTACAGATTTTACAGGCATCGTTACAGTTACAATATCAATTTTGTGACTGCAAGCTCATTTTGAAAACATTCTGACATGACATTCCCAACACAAACACATGTGAACCCCACAGAGAAATTTAAGGCACTATGTAGTAGAAGATCAAAAAATCAAAGTGCCCAGACATAACAAGATTGCTTGGACTGGGGAGGACTCCAGAAGGTTACCCGCGGCTCCACACCGCACATGATTATGGCACTGGACCGGTAGGAGATCGAACAACTCGATGTATTAACTAAGATGGATGTATATGAAATTAGGATGAGTCGATGAGTCGTTCTTAGGTTGCCGGCATGCTTGATCCTCCATCGACCTACTTCCATCTAAGATGCGGCACCGTGTGCACCCAAATAAATCTGAAAAATTAAAAGCATATGCATAATAAAAGTGCAGAACACTAGGATTGTCTAATAGGAAAAATAAAACCGTGTCCAAGAATTACCTCCGGGGATGATTCATGCTTTTCCAACAGCAAAGGTGCAAACAGCAGGGGGAACGAATGAAGGTGACAAAGAGCGGTACCTCACTCGCAGGATGTCTCATCTGAAGAAACCTGCAACTCCAAGAAAGGAATGCAGCTATCAACTGCAACAACATATGACCTAATTTGAACACAACATTGTCAAAAAGAAATAATATTCAATATTATTTCTGAAGCTAATTCAGGAAATGAAAGGTATGCTACCGTATACAGACACAGACATGGGTAGGGAATAACACAAATCCTAATTATCTAAATTCAATATAACTTTAATGAAGTCTGAGTTCATGTTCTAAGAGCACACCCAGCAAGCTATCACATTAAAGTGGCCAAAACAAGGTACTAATTGGTAACTAGCAGGGCAGCTGATACAAAAACAGGATCCTTTATAGTATCTTATGTTATATGCAAACTTTACTACCAATTAGCCGTAACCGGGGTAAGATGAGTAAAGAGAAAGGCGTATGGTGGTCGAGCAAGTGGCCATTGTTTCCGGTGTACGAAGCAGCAGCAACCCCACGGTACATCCAAGAAATCAGCAAGACATCAAAGTTAATTCACTTAATCTAGTCCCGGCCTCCCGCATGGTGATACATCCGGATGTCATTGACCCGAAAAGAGAATGACAATACTACCGTATGTAAAATATTGTACGGTGATGCTAACCGCCGAGACTAAAAATGCAAAAGATTGTTACTTCAAATCGTAAATTCCTTTTAATAGTCTATACAACCGAATGGGTGTCGGCGAGCGAGGCTCAATCTTGTCATCCTTGCCGAAAATGCTTCATGGGACAAATAGCCACCAAAGCAATCATGCAACACAACCAAATATACTTCCCACCTTCGGACCATGACATAAAATTAATGTTTACTCCCTTGGGAGCATATCCTACAGATTGGAAAAATAGGAAACAAAACATTGTGCTTATAGTTATATCTAATTCGAAGATGGTCGTTAAAAGCATTTTATTTGAAAAGACAATAAAGACCGGACAAAGTGAACATATAATTTATTGTAACAATCTCATACCATTTGTAGCTAACTGAGTCATGAACACAGATTTGAAGAGTAAATTTAAGACATACATCTTCGTGAATATGATAAAATTAAAAAATAGGATAAAACAGATATGATCCCAGCCCCCTCCTAAATCCCGTGATAATGAAATTCCAGAGGAGCATAACCTAATATTGAAAGAAAAACAAGCAGAAGTATCCTATTACTTGATCCAATGGAGAGGAATGGAGAGGAAGCAAGCTTGGGGAGAAGATAGGCATGGGCAGGGGAGTAGCTGGTGCAGCAGCAGCCACACTTGGAGCGGGGCAGGACCTTGAGTGGAGGATGATGAATTGGCAGCGGACAGGTCGAATCGGCTAGCAGGATGTTCGAGCTTCCTTCTCGAGACAGAGTTCACCATTAATCAGCAGCGGGAAAGGGGGGAAACAAGTGGAATGCATCATCATATACTGAAATTTCAAAATGCATATGGGCAGCAATATTCATTAAATTTGAAATTTAGGAGCACATGAGCACCAATTTGTCATGCACACGAGAAGATGCAGTAAACATACCATAAACTGTAACAACCGAAAACTTAAATATGAGATCAGTACCAACATACTATGTTGATAAAGAAAGAGACATTGACCGGATTCCCAAAAAACTAACAAAATGTAGTTCAGTAAGGAAACCATTGAATCAACACTTTGATCTAGCCTTTACTGCACAAGTTGAACTAGTAACTAAAAAAATATAAACACAAAGAAGACTACGATCAAGTACCCATCTATTGCAAGAGCAAAACGATATGATTCAATTGGAAACGGAACTGAACTAGCAGGTGCAGGCTCTACCTGACGCTTCGTAAGAACATGGTCATGGCGTTCAGAAATCAGCACCTAGACAGAAGGCACTCTGCAGGTGCTCTGCTAGCAAGGCTTGAGGGCCACATTGTCATATGTCTGCTCGTCACCCCAGCTCGTCTATTGGGAATTGGGAGGAAGTATTATTCCCTTCTCCCTCCCCTGCAACAATGGTGAGCACTCATGTTGACGCAATGAGAATACATGATGAACTGACAGTGCATCTATTAGCTGCAGTGTTCTAACTCTATACTGCTGCTTGTTTCCGATTATTCATCAGTCACTTCCTTTAGACTCCTCACCTCTCGTTAGAACAATGTTTGTCGGCACATGGAAGACGTTTTTATATAGGAAATTGACCAAAAGCATAGGATCATGTAACAAGTGCAGATGAAATAAGGCATGTTGATCTGATAAAACTTTATTACAACGAACCATATGAGAAATAAGTTTCAGAAGATATTGTCAATGTAAAAATTAATTTGATATTACCCCCGCAGTTCTACCAAATATGTGGTTCTCAGTTAGCTAGCTTGCTTTCTATGATCCTCAGCTCGATCCCTTGCAGCAGATGCTCCAACTAAAATGCAGCAGACACGTGTAGATAAAAAAAGTGAAAAAACAGCTATACTAAAACAACAAAATTCTTCCATCAGCAGCCATCATTATACATGTGCCCATACAAAACATGAAACATATATATTGGCATATGGTTTTGGCCACACAACTCCACAAAACGGTTACATAACAGAGATGGGAACCCTAAACATATATATTGGCAAAGAACACTAGCCAGTTCCTTACATAAAGATTCTGATAGCATAAAACATCACCTATTACAATGAGGAACCTTGACTAACAATGTATATTGATCGAATTATTAACTCATATCAGGCGGTCAAACCAAACCAGCAGCTAGCACCAAATTTTAATTGACAAATCAAATCACTATCTCTTGGATGAATGCATAGCATGCAGTAAGAAGCATGCATATCTGAACATTTACACCCCTGAATATCAACAATTTGCATATCTGAATTATGTGAACAGGAACTCATCTGGTCATATTCACAAATAAAACTCATCAATACCTTTATAAGAGGTAAAAGAAATTACTAAAGCTCTAGTTATCTGAACAGGAATCCCACAATATCTAATGAACCAGTATCCCTAATCTGACACACTGTGGATTTACACTTCTCCATCCACACATTGCTGCAAACTTGAATTAGTAATCCACAGAGGAAAAATACGAAGAAGACATCAGTTGATGAATCAATCTCAGGAAAATTAAATAGCAAACAAATGAACATGAGCTGAAGTACAGTGCAATAACAATAGGAAAGCACAAGGAACCGGACGATTCTACCTTAGAGCCTGGAGAAGTTTGCAAGAGGTTGTCCTGGTGCTCAACACCCGAACATATCCACAGAGTCGCTCTGCGGCAGTGTTCAGGTCGGAGCAGGATAGGTACGGGGCTTCAAGGCACATTGTCGATAGCTGATCAGATAGAACAAAAATTCAATGTGTGAGCAGCCGAATGGAAGACATCCCATGAATTGGTGGGAG
The DNA here is from genome assembly GCA_947561735.1 of Cenchrus americanus. Classification (NCBI taxonomy): domain Eukaryota; kingdom Viridiplantae; phylum Streptophyta; class Magnoliopsida; order Poales; family Poaceae; genus Cenchrus; species Cenchrus americanus. The sequence continues at coordinate 34,300,191 of OX387242.1, read as the reverse complement.
ATCTGAAGGATTGACGAAGGCAATAATAGCCGTCTGCCACCATGCCCTTCTTCCTCCGAGTCGCTTCCTCCCCAAGCACGGGCGGACAGGACCGCCTACCGACCAGAACCCACCGCTGAGTCCCATGAGACCACATACTTCCTTTACGGCGGCTGACGAGATGCAGCTGCGAAGCGCCGAGATGAGGGTGGCCTGCGTGAGGTGGCAACGACGTGACTGCCTCCGGCGCCGCAGGGGTCGCAACTGAGTCCAAAAAGAGCCGGCGCAGCCCGCGGTCGTGCAACGGGCGATGTGGATTGGGAGGAAGGAAACCGGCGGTGGAGGAGATGTGTAGTGGTTGGGGTTCAGGAGATGAGCGGCGGTGCGGGAGGTGGCGGAGGCCGGTGTGAGGAGCCGCGCGTTCGTCCCCGATCCGAGCAGGGGAACTGCAGCGACGGTGTTGACAGGGCGGCGGCGGTAGAAAGGTCTGCGGGAGCAGAGTACCTGGGCAGCAAAAGACCGGGGGCGCGAGTTGGCGGAGGTTCGAGAACGGCGGCGAGTGGTCGGGATCGAAACGAGCGGGCTCGACAGGGTCGAAGGCGCGCGGGACTCGGGTGCGGTGGCGGAGAGTGTGGGCGGCGGCGGAATGCAAGAGACTCGGGGGAGGAAAGGAAACTACCGCACCGAGCTGGACGTGGGTAACCGACCGTGAGAAAAAAATGGTAGAAACCGGCCGAGTGCGTGGGGGAGGGTGGCACCGCGCCGTGTTGGGTGCGTCCATGGGGGGATGGTTGGGTCGGGTATGGAATAGCTATTCCATACCTAGGGTATAGAATATATATATATATATATATATATATATATATCACTATAACAATATTTCTATCTCATTTCATATTTGAGCATTCACCCAAAAGACACAAGCAAATAGTACTAGCTGACGGTTTCAACCGGTACAATGTGGCATCTTCGCAATTTAATTTTGAATCTTGCCCCGAGCCGGTAACAAATATCCACCGTCTCCTCCCCCTTTTAAACTTCTACGCCACCACCGCTCACATCTCCCTAACCCATCTCTTTCTTCGTATCATCTTATCTCCATCTCCATGTGTCACACCCGATTTTACAAGGAAAACCGAATGCATCTCATATGTGCGCCAGGATCATTTACACACACATGATAGACAAAACGAGAGTAATACCATTGCTGTAATAAAACGTACAAGAGTTTAAACCAGTATGATATCCATTATTACATCCATAAGGGTGGACTCGAAGGTCCGAACAAGACGATAACTAAACGACGACGAGCAACTCCATCGCCGACATCCACGGGCATGATGACCGGGGGATCCGCATGCCTAGAACTCCTCGAAGTCGCTCCAATACTCGTCCTCACCTCCGACGTTCTCCCTCGAACGGCGGTAAGCAAGGGTGAGCACACTTATGGTTGGAGCTCAGCAAGTGGGGGAAAATGCAAGGCTATCAAGGATAGGCTATGGTTCACAGCGGTAAGCATTTTATAAGTTGGTCAAGTTTTATTAGCAAGCACCTAGTTGCTAGATGTAAGTGTATACCAACCCTCTTAACCCTTAAAAGAAACCTCAAACCAAACCTCCAACCCATGATTTGCATTGATCTTCAAGTTTATTAATCATGTGAGGGTCCAAGCCGCTCGTGACCGTGAGCACGGCTGATCGATCGTTTACACTCGCGAGGTTGTACACTTTACCCACGGTTCGTGTTCCCCATCTTGCCCGGGTTAGCTAGACCCTTAAACACTTCCAAGGTGAGTGGCTAGGGGTCCACTACGAAGCCTTTACAAAGGAAAGAAGAGAAACCAACAGCCCCGCAACAAGATGCTACGGCGGAGCGGCCATAACCCTCCCTAGTGGTCAACACCTTAGCCAAGGTCGCTACCCCAAAAGGACCGGGCTATACCCCTTCAACTCCGGCCCCCGTGCCCCTCTCGGAAAAGAGCTATCGGCTACCCCACTCTCCTAATTAATTGGCTAAGCCGAGCCATGTGGACTGTGGTTGTACCGTTATCTTGGGTGGTTCTCCATGTTCCGATTATATCAAGTTATCTTTGTTTAAAGCACAAGCATATACATAAACAAAAGCGAGATGTATAACATAAACAAGTATAACCAAACTTATGTTGAGCAAGCTAAGCATTTATCTACCCCAAACATTTGTTTAAACGGGGTTGATCAAGGTAAAGTGATAAAGTATCTAGTCAAGTCCTTAGCTAGGTGTTTGCCCATCGCATTTATGCATATCAACGGGAATAGTAAACATTGTTTAGCATGCGGTGTCATAGGTTCAAAAAGATTATGCGAGGGGGAAGTCCACTTGCCTTCCTCTACAAGCTGGGTGAATTCCTCTTCAAAGACAGGTTCTTCCGGATCACTTCCGACAGGGAGCTCAAACGAAACAGGCACGATATCTACGAGTCAAACATGGATAACAATCAATAAACAAAACAGTACACCAAACAGTAATAAAACTGGTAAATTTACTGCTTAAAAGATTCTACTCGTCGAGACGATCATTTCGGTATATAGAACGCTAAAAACGGAGTTAAAATGAGAAAGATATGATTAAAACAAGTTTTCGGGGCCTATTTGCGGGAAAACTATGTTTACGGGGTTGTTTATGAATAAATTCAGGGGCTAAAACATTTTTATAAATCAAATCAGAGGGTTTATGTGCAAAAAGAAGTGAAAAGGGCTTAAAACAGAATTAAACAGGGTAGACAGGGGTTTGTTTGCAAAAACCAGGACCTATCTGTGATTATTTTCAAAGGTGGAAGGACCGGCTTGCGAATAATTGAAATCCCAGGGACTCTTAATCAAATCTGCCACTCCGCACCGTGGATCTTAGATCCAACGGCGGGCGTCGCACGCGTGCACCGTGGACCCAGCCGTGGGCGCGGTCCATGGGTCCACCGTGGACCACCCCTCTTTAAACGAAAGGGTACGCGATCCCAGCCGTCTGCGCGTGATCTAACGGCTCTGGATCAAAGCGTGCGGCGGGGCGGCGGCGAAGTCGCCGGGAACGGGGGGCGGCGCGGCGGCGTGCGGCGGCGGCTCGCCGGCGTAAGCCCCTCTACGGCGCTCCGGCCACTACTCCGGCTATGGATTGGCGCAAAATGGTGTGGGGGAGCGTGCGCACATGATCGTGGGCTCTACGGGCGCGATTAGGCTTCCGCCGGCGGCCCGGACCGTGAGGGGGCGCGCGCGGCTGCTCCGGGCCGAGCCCGTGAGGAAGGCGCCGGGCGCGATAGGAAGGCAATTTGGGCAGGGGGGGGGGGTTGCTTACCACACGCGGGCGATGAGGACCGGGCCGAAGGGTGGAAAGGAGGCGGCAACGGGGCGGCTTGGTGACGACGGCGGCTCGGGCGGCGCTCCGGCGAGCACGGGCGCGGCCGCCACGGGCGTCGAGGGCGTGAACCCGCAGCACACGAGCTTGTCAAGCCCCCGCGAACCTAATGATCAACAGAAACGGCAGAAGACCTAGCCCTTCACCGGCGGCGACGAGACGACGGCGGCGGCGGAAACCGAGGCGGCGGCGGCGCGTAGAAAGTGGGCTCGGGCTCGGGCGCGTGTGTGTTGCAGAGGCGAAAGGGGAGCCAAGGAGTGCGTGAGCAAGCTTATAAGGGCCCGAGGGAGGGAAGCGAAGCGGCTAGGGGACGGGGCGGCGGCGGCGGCCATTGATGGCCGGCGGCCATCACGGCTCGGTGTAAGGAAAGGGGGAAACGGCCCCCAATTGATCACGGGCAGTTACTTGACTTAATTGGCAGGCTCGGGGAGGAAAGAAAGGAAGGGGAAGGGGCGGGAGCTGGGCGGATTCAGCGGCGTGCGGCGGCGGCCGGCGGGGGCGGGGGGAGAAGAAGAAAGGAAGGAGGGGGAGTAGGGGCTGACAGGTGGGGTCCGCCTGTCGGCGCCGCTGAAAAAGAAAAGGAAAGGGGGAAAACGGTGGGCCGGCGGGGAAAGGTGGGTTGGGCCGTCTGGGCCGAAAGGGTAAGGGTGCTGGTTTTGTTTTTTTTCTTTTTCTTTTCAAACCTCATTTTCAAATCCATTTTCAAACCAAATTCAAAACAAACTTTTGCAAACCTTTCTCAAATATTTTATAGCCTTTTTAGAGACCACTCAAGCAAACAAAACCATGCAAGCCAAATGATGATGCACATACACTTGTTGTCTCTAGGTTTATTATATTATCTTTAATATTTTTAGAGCTCAATTTTTAAATAGCAATTTAATCTCCTTAAATCCCTAAGACATATTTAAGTTGCTAAGTAATTTCAGTGATGGAATTTTTAGGGTGTCACAAATCCTACCCCCTTAAAGAGAATCTCGTCCCGAGATTCAGAAGACTTAGAGAACAAACGGTCGAGGAAAGTCTTCCTTGAGTTCATCCTCTCTTTCCCAAGTTGCCTCTTCCTCGGTGTGATGACTCCACTGCACTTTACACATTCTGATGATCTTACTCCTGGTAACCCTTTCTGACACATCCAAGATCTTAACAGGGTATTCTTTGTATGTCAGGTCATTCTCCATTTGAATATCCTCTAACTGTACCGGTTCTATTCTAACCTCACTTGTGCATTTCTTTAGCTGAGATACATGAAACACATCATGAACTCCGACAACCGTGTCTCGGCAACTCTAACTGGTATGCTACTTCTCCTTTTCGTTCTAAAATCTTGAATGGTCCGATAAATCGAGGTGATAACTTTCCCCTGACATTAAACCTTCGTAACCCCCGAATAGGTGACACTCTGAGGTATGCATAATCACCGACTTCCAAGATCACCTCTCTTCGCCGAGGATCGACATAACTCTTCGTCTTGACCGTGTCTTGCCTTAAGATTCTCCCTTATGATTTCCACTTGCTTTTCTCGCTTCTCGTATCTTTGTCCGGCCCAAAGAACCCGCCTTTCACCGGTCCGATTCCAAAACAACGGTGTTCTACACTTCCTTCCGTACGAGCTTCAAAAGGTGCCATCTTGATGCGGGTCGATAGCGTTATTATAAGCAAACTCGCATAAGGTAAACTCTTATCCCAACTGCCACTGTTCTTCAACGCACAAGCTCTCAACATATCCTCGAGTATCTGATTTGTTCTCTCTGTCTGTCCATCTGTCTGAGGATGATATGCTGAGCTGAAGTTTAACTTTGTATCCATTGATTCATGCAACTTCTGCCAAAACCGTGAAGTGAACTGCGTACCTCGATCTGACACTATCTTCTTCGGTACCCCGTGCAAACACACTATCCTTGAATTATACAACTCAGCTAGCTTCACTCCTGTATAAGTCGTCTTCACTGGAATGAAGTGCGCTACCTTGGTTAATCTATCCACAATAACCCAAATAGAATCATACCCGTCACGAGTACGAGGTAATCCCACTATGAAATCCATACCGATTTCCTCCCATTTCCACTCAGGTACCTTCAGAGGTTGTAGCAATCCTGCTGGTCTTTGATACTCAGCCTTCACTCTTTGGCACACATCACACAAAGCTACATGAGCTGCCACATCTTTCTTCATCCCATACCACCAGTATCTCTGCTTCAAGTCCTGATACATCTTGGTACTACCAGGGTGTATAGAGTAAGCTGAATCATGTGCTTCCTTCAAGATAACTTCTCTCAATTCCTTGATCTCAGGTACACAGATTCTGTTCTTAAACCACACTGTTCCTTGCTCATCTTCTCTGAATTCCGGAACTTTGCCCAATTTAATCAACTTCCTGTATTCTGCAATCTTGGCATCAGTCAACTGTCCCTTCCTGATATCCTGCTCAAGTGTCGATTCAATCTCTAATGTCAAAGTCTCACTCGAAGCAACCATTCCCAAGTTAAGCTGTGCCATCTCCCAACATAGCTCTTGAGGTAACAGGTGTCCCAATAGCATATTAGTCTGTCCCTTCCGACTCAAAGCATCTGCCACAACATTCGCTTTTCCTGGATGATACTGGATATCCAAATCATAATCTTTGATCAACTCTAACCATCTTCTTTGCCTCAAATTCAGATCCTTCTGAGTAAAGATATATTTCGGACTTTTATGGTCAGTAAAGATCTTACACTTGTTTCCAATCATATAATGTCTCCAGATCTTCAATGCGTGAACAACCGCAGCCAACTCAAGATCATGAGTAGGATAGTTCGCTCATGTTTCCTCAACTGTCTTGAAGCATAAGCTACTACCTTTCCTTCTTGCATTAACACACATCCCAAACCTTGCCGAGAGGCATCACAAGACACGTCGAACCCTTTGTGTATGTCCGGCATGATCAACACGAGGTTGTGCCGTGGTCGGCCTCTTCTTCAACTCCTCAAAACTAGCCCGACACTTCTCATCCCATTTGAATTCTTTTCCTTTCTCGAGCGAGTGGTAAGTGGCTTCACTATCTTAGAAAACCCTTCAATGAATCTCCGATAGTATCCTGCAACACCAAGGAAACTTCGATCTCCGGCACATTCTTAGGCGGACTCAGTTCAATACATCCCGAACCTTGCTTGGATCGACCGCTATGCCTCCATCCGTGATGATATGTCCGAGAAAAGAGACCTCCTTCAACCAGAAAGCACACTTGCGGAACTTGGCATACGAGTGATGTTTCGTAACTTCTGTAACACAAGCCTCAAATGTTCTTCATGTTCTTCTTCACTCCGAGAGAATACCAATATATCATCAATGAATACCACAACAAACTTATCAAGATACTCCATGAATACCTTGTTCATCAAATACATAAAGTATCTTTGGTGCATTGGTCGGTGCCAAACGACATCACGGTGAACTCATATAACCCGTATCTAGAGGTGAATCTTGTCTTTGGTATATCCTCCACACGAATTTTCAGCGATGATAACCTGATCTAAGATCTATCTTAGAGAAAGCCTTAGCTCCTCTCATTTGATCAAACAAATCCTCAATCCGAGGTAAAGGGTATTTATTCTTGATAGTAACCTCGTTAAGTGATCGATAGTCTATACACAACCTCCTAGATCCATCCTTCTTATCAACGAAGAGTGTGGGGGCTCCCCATGGTGATGAACTAGGACGGATAAACCCTTTACTAAGTAATTCTTCAATTTGTTTCTTTAATTCAGCTAGATCTTTAACATCCATTCTATATGGTCTTTTAGATATGGGAGCAAGTACCCGGGTATAAGTTCAATACTAAATTCAATGTCACGATCGGGTGGCATACCCGACAAATCCTCCGGAAACACATCGGGGAATTCATTCACTACCCTTATATCCTCCAAGGCCTTGCCTTCAACGAGTTCATAACTCCTTTAACGAGATGAGGGTGCACTCACATACTCTACTCTTTCCCCTTGAGGACCGGTTAACGATCGACCTCTTCCGACACCGAATAACTCCATCACAACTCCTTAACCAATCCATACCAAGTATGACATCTATTCCCCATGATTTTAGAACTACCAGATTAGCAAGAAAGTCTACCCCCATGATATTAATCTTTACTTGTGGGCATATGTGACCAGTTTTCATTTCTCCCCCAGGAGTGCTAACTATCAGTGGGTTCTTCATTGTACTCATAGATAAGTTATATTTTGCCACAAATTGATCAGTTATGAATGAATGTGACGCTCCTGAATCAAATAATACGGTAGCAGGTACAGAGTTAACGAAAAACGTACCCAATACCACGCCGGCATCATTCTGAGCTTGCTCCACTGATACATGGTTGACTCGGCCACGTACATGACTCTGCTGGCCTCTCTTGCTGGGTGTTTGTGGAGTACGAGCCTGAGAAGATGGCTGCCCAGTCCTGTTCCCAATGTCCCTCTGCGGAGTCTGCATCACCCTCTTAGGACAGTTGTTAGCATAATGCCTCAGCTCTCCACACTTGAAGCATCCACACGGGCCGAACGGGGGTTGGTGTTTCGACGGTGCCCCGAGTTGTTGCTAGGACGGCTCACCCGCGCGAGGGGTAGGAGCTGCGGGTGTCCGAGGATTAAAGCGCCGTGGGCCGAAACGAGCGCCGGAGCCGCATGTTCGTGGGTACCTCCCGGCTTGACCACCCAGGACGATATGGAGTCAAGCTCTGCCGAGAACCGTAACGGGGACGGGTGTTACCGCTAGACGCGCCCATGAGACCGAAACTTGCGTTTATGTTCACCCATCTCCTTTCTCTTGCTTTCCGGCCCAATAGCTTTGTTCACCGGCGTACGAAAGTCCGGGAAGATGTGACTGCGAGTAGATAGTTCGAGAGGACTAATCAAGCCATCCGGGAACCTTTCTTGCCTCTTTGGATCGGTGTTGACTTCATCGGGTGCATAGCGTGACAAGTGAGTGAACTTGTCCGGATACTCGGTCACCGACATATTGCCTTGCCTCGGTGACAAGAACTCCCCTCGCTTGAGCTTGAGAACCCCCGAAGGAATGTGATAAGTGCGGAAGTTGTCACGGAATTCCTGCCAAGTGATGTTCGCCTGTTGGGATGAGCGAGTTGAGTACGCATCCCACCAATCTGCGGCCTGCCCCACAAGTCTTCCGGCAGCATACGGAACCATCTCCCCTGTCGGTGCACGCGCACGATTTCCGGCTTCTTAGTGATAGTTTTCGGCCGGTCATCGGCATCTAGTGGATCACCGAGTGAGAAAATGTAGGGGGGTGGTGACTCATGAACTCCTTGTGCCCGTCCCTTGGTGGCGGGGGTGGTGGAGGCATCGGTGGTGGTGGCTGGTTCCGTTGAGCTTGCATCCGCTGCACTGTGTTGGTAAGGTTTTGAATCGGTTGCATCGCGCTGCCAGAATTGCTGCATGTTCGGGTCCATTGCTTGGTTGATCGGTGGAGGTGGTGCTTGGGTTTTGTTGATTTGCAATATGTGCCCGGATCACGGGTGGCACGTCTTGACCTCCTCCGGACCTGGTGTTTACCATCTGAGCGTTAGAAAAATCATATCTCAGATAATTGTACTTGAATCATTGCATAAGAGAATAACTCAAAGTAAAATGACAGCATGTACTTCAGTTAAGACAGATTCTGTTGACCTCAAAGAATTATGCATAACTTTCTGTGTAAATATCCAATGACCACGAATTTTTACCAGATTATAGTGTATGAAATTATGGAACCATCCCTACTGGAATCACCTCATTTGGATATGTATAACTCGAGATATAATTCAAACAGTACAGCTATATCAGCAGAGATTTACAGGTTCTGTCATGTTCATTACTTTGTGCATAACTCCCAGAATATGTATAGTATACCATTGAATTTTTGACAGAAATTCATCCTCTAAATTTGTGAACTAACCCAACTGGTTTCATGTCATTTGGAATTCTGTAGCTTGAGTTATAAACAAAACATTACTGACATGTCATATGACTGCGAAAACAGATTTTATCCAATCATACTTGCATGAGAGATTAAGCAATGACAACCGATAAAACCCAAACCAAACTTTAATTAACTTAAAATTTCAGATTGCATAGTGGCCATCACTCCACCATACAATTTACAATCAAGCAAAGATCCAACTCAAGCATGTTTGCAAACAGCATTCATTATTACAAGCAAATACGTTCACGCGAGAACGGTCTATCGAAAAGGTAAATGATAAGGGCGAGCATCCTAGGATCCTAGCCAAGACGAGTAGTAGCTTCATCAGTGTTGTAACGAAGCCTCTTGCGCGGAGGGGAAGCCGTAGTCTGGTATGGCATGACTTCCTGAGGCAGTCGCTGTCCTGCAAGTTGTGCTTCCAGACGTGCTATCTTTGCCACGAGAGCCTGCAGCTCTTCATGATACTTGTTTATCTCCAAAGTTGCTCCCTCCAGATCTGCATTCAGAGCAGCAGTCACCCGTGCCAAGACATCGATGCGGTCATCGCCTCCTGCTGGCACCACAGTCACTTCCGTGCCACTTGCACGCCGAGGCACATGACGGTACTCCGATTGGAACAACTGCACCCGATTAGCATTACAAACCGACCAGAGCGCCCTCCTTGCTGCATCATTCACCGCAGCGTCATCCGTAGAGAAGCGAGCCGTGCTATGGTGGGATGAGCGATACCTCCATCCTTCGGTATCATTCGGAGGCTTCCCCGATGTAAACTTTGCAAGTATAGTAATCCCTCATTCCAGGCTCACTGAAATGCTTGGTCACATAGAGAGGCCTTATGGTATACCCCAGATACCTCAGAACATCCCACAGGAGAGTGCAGAACCGCCCATTCTCAGCTTCAGTAGAGTGCTTATGGTATTCAGCTCCATGGTAGCGGGGATCTTCATCTTCCTGCGGGTTGCCGGCGAAGCATGGTTACCATCATCCTCACCCACACTTGTCATCACCGGAGTCTTCCGGATCACCTTCGGCAAAGGATCGGCGGGTGCGGGGGGTGCTTCCTCATTGACTGCAGGCGCGCGGTGGAATCACAATGTCACCGCTCGCGTCGCCTCAAGCACCGTGCCATCGTACGACCGTGGGCTGTTCCAATGGCTCTTCTGGCTCCTCCTCCTCCATCTCGACTTCTTCAGGATCCTCTTCTTCTTCTTCTGGCTGGACCTCCTCTGGGTCTTCCTCAACCTCAACCTCCTGCTGGAACTCCTCCTGTTCCTCCTCAACATCTTCAAGGCGATGGCGAGGGGCCAGCTGTCCAGTAGGAAAACGCCCACCAGTGCTCTTGCGAGGGGTCATGTAAGTCCTGGCCATCTGTCAAAGCAAAACTGATCTCAGAGTGCAGAATAAATCAAAATGATAGTTTAAAATGATAAACAAAAATTAAATTAGATTTTTAGTGCGTAAATAAGATGATTTGAAGCATGATGAGGCTTTCTAGAACATGAATCCTTAATTTCGTCCATTTCTAACTAAGGCTGCGTCCTACAGTCATCACGGCTCTGGTACCACTTTGTCACACCCGATTTTACAAGGAAAACCGAATGCATCTCATATGTGCGCCAGGATCATTTACACACACATGATAGACAAAACGAGAGTAATACCATTGCTGTAATAAAACGTACAAGAGTTTAAACCAGTATGATATCCATTATTACATCCATAAGGGTGGACTCGAAGGTCCGAACAAGACGATAACTAAACGACGACGAGCAACTCCATCGCTGACATCCACAGGCATGATGACTGGGGGATCCGCATGCCTAGAACTCCTCGAAGTCGCTCCAATACTCGTCCTCACCTCCGACGTTCTCCTCTGAACAGCGGTAAGCAAGGGTGAGCACACTTATGGTTGGAGCTCAGCAAGTGGGGGAAAATGCAAGGCTATCAAGGATAGGCTATGGTTCACAGCGGTAAGCATTTTATAAGTTGGTCAAGTTTTATTAGCAAGCACCTAGTTGCTAGATGTAAGTGTATACCAACCCTCTTAACCCTTAAAAGAAACCTCAAACCAAACCTCCAACCCATGATTTGCATTGATCTTCAAGTTTATTAATCATGTGAGGGTCCAAGCCGCTCGTGACCGTGAGCACGGCTGATCGATCAGTTTACACTCTGCAGAGGTTGTACACTTTACCCACAGTTCGTGTTCCCCATCTTGCCCGGGTTAGCTAGACCCTTAAACACTTCCAAGGTGAGTGGCTAGGGGTCCACTACGAAGCCTTTACAAAGGAAAGAAGAGAAACCAACAGCCCGCAACAGTTACAGCGAGCGGAGCGGCCATAACCCTCCCTAGTGGTCAACACCTTAGCCAAGGCTGCTACCCCAAAAGGACCGGGCTATACCCCTTCAACTCCGGCCCCCTGTGCCCCTCTCGGAAAAGAGCTATCAGCTACCCACTCTCCTAATTAATTGGCTAAGCCAGAGCCATGTGGACTGTGGTTGTACTGTTATCTTGGGTGGTTCTCCATGTTCCGATTATATCAAGTTATCTTTGTTTAAAGCACAAGCATATACATAAACAAAGCGAGATGTATAACATAAACAAGTATAACCAAACTTATGTTGAGCAAGCTAAGCATTTATCTACCCCAAACATTTGTTTAAACAGGGTTGATCAAGGTAAAGTGATAAAGTATCTAGTCAAGTCCTTAGCTAGGTGTTTGCCCATCAGATTTATGCATATCAACAGGAATAGTAAACATTGTTTAGCATGCAGTGTCATAGGTTCAAAAAGATTATGCAGAGGGGGAAGTCCACTTGCCTTCCTCTACAAGCTGGGTGAATTCCTCTTCAAAGACAGGTTCTTCCGGATCACTTCCGACAGGGAGCTCAAACGAAACAGGCACGATATCTACGAGTCAAACATGGATAACAATCAATAAACAAAACAGTACACCAAACAGTAATAAAACTGGTAAATTTACTGCTTAAAAGATTCTACTCGTCGAGACGATCATTTCGGTATATAGAACGCTAAAAACGGAGTTAAAATGAGAAAGATATGATTAAAACGAGTTTTCGGGGGCCTATTTGCGGGAAAACTATGTTTACGGGGTTGTTTATGAATAAATTCAGGGGCTAAAACATTTTTATAAATCAAATCAGAGGGTTTATGTGCAAAAAGAAGTGAAAAGGGCTTAAAACAGAATTAAACGGGGTAGACGGGGGTTTGTTTGCAAAAACCGGGACCTATCCGTGATTATTTTCAAAGGTGGAAGGACCGGCTTGTGAATAATTGAAATCCCAGGGAGTCTTAATCAAATCTGCCACTCCGCACCGTGGATCTTAGATCCAACGGCGGGGCGTCGCACGCGTGCACCGTGGACCCGGCCGTGGGCGCGGTCCATGGGTCCACGCGTGGACCACCCCTCTTTAAACGAAAGGGTACGCGATCCCCGGCCGTCCGCGCGTGATCTAACGACTGCGGATCAAAGCGTGCGGCGGGCGGCGGCGAAGTCGCCGGGAACGAGGGCGGCGCGGCGGCGTGCGGCGGCGGCTCGCCGGCGTAAGCCCTCTACGGCGCTCCGGGCCACTACTCGGCTATGGATTGGTGCAAAATGGTGTGGGGGAGCGTGCGCACATGATCGTGGGCTCTACGGGCGCGATTAGGCTTCACCGGCGGCCGGCACGGTGAGGGGGCGGCGCGGGCGCTCTGCGGCGAGCCCATGAGGAAGGCGCCGGGCGCGATAGGAAGGCAATTTGGGCGGGGGGGGGTTGCTTACCACACGCGGCGATGAGGACGGGCCGAAGGGTGGAAAGGAGGCGGCAACGGAGGGCGGCTTGGTGACGACGGCGGCTCGGGCGGCGCTCCGGCCGAGCACGGGGCACGGCGCCACGGGCGTCGAGGGCATGAACCCGCGGGCACACGAGCTTGTCAAGCCCCCGCGAACCTAATGATCAACGAAACGGGCGAAGACCTAGCCCTTCACCGGCGGCGACGAGGCCGACGGCGGCGGCGGGAAACCGGGCGGCGGCGGCGCTGTAGAAATTGGGCTCGGGCTCGGGCGCGTGTGTGTTGCAGAGGCGAAAGGGGAGCCAAGGAGTGCGTGAGCAAGCTTATAAGGGCCCGAGGGAGGGAAGCGAAGCGGCTAGGGGACGGGGCGGCGGCGGCTGGCCATTGATGGCCGGCGGCCATCACGGCTCGGTGTAAGGAAAGGGGGAAACGGCCCCCAATTGATCACGGGCAGTTACTTGACTTAATTGGCAGGCTCGGGGAGGAAAGAAAGGAAGGGGAAGGGGCGGGAGCTGGGCGGATTCAGCGGCGTGCGGCGGCGGCCGGCGGGGCAGGGGAGAAGAAGAAAGGAAGGAGGGGGAGTAGGGGCTGACAGGTGGGGTCCGCCTGTCGGCGCCGCCCCGAAAAAAAGAAAAAGAAAGGGGGGGAAAACGGTGGGCCGGCGGGGAAAGGTGGGTTGGGCCGTCTGGGCCGAAAGGGTAAGGGTGCTGGTTTTGTTTTTTTTCTTTTTCTTTTCAAACCTCATTTTCAAATCCATTTTCAAACCAAATTCAAAACAAACTTTTGCAAACCTTTCTCAAATATTTTATAGCCTTTTTAGAGACCACTCAAGCAAACAAAACCATGCAAGCCAAATGATGATGCACATACACTTTTTAGAGCTCAATTTTTAAATAGCAATTTAATCTCCTTAAATACCTAAGACATATTTAAGTTGCTAAGTAATTTCAGTGATGGAATTTTTAGGGTGTCACACCATGTGTCCACCAATCTTACTTCAATTTCCAGGGAGGAGATCTTGTCGGCACTGCCACCAGGGCCGTGAGTGACTGAGCTATAAATAGCCCGGCCGAGATGCTGCACTTGGTGGAGTGTAGACACTAACTGGAGCTGCCCCCATGGCCACATGTGACACCCGGATTTAAGGGCAAATCCGAATGCAAGAATACATGTGCGCCAGGATCAAGTTACACACATGCATCGACTCAGTGAATATCAAAACACAGTGTCAATCGTAAAAAGAGTATTAAACATTTATTAAATGACCGAATGTCTCAACTAACAATCGTTCGAGTAGCTAACAGCGGAAAGGAAACACACGCAGAAGTCCTCCACAGGCAGCTGACTGGAGAACGAACGCCTTGAACTCATCAAACTCTCCAGGGAAATCCTAGCTCAAAGCGTCCATCCGAGCGACGGCGGGTAGTGTAGATGCAATATAGAAACAACAAGCATAAGCACATGTCGTACTCAACAAGGGAAAAACTCTATAACAACATGCAAGGCTTTATGGTGGAAGCTGATGGTTATAAAGCAAGTCAGCATTTTAGTTCGTCAAGTTTTATTAAGCAACTGTTACTAGCAAGTGAAAGTATATACCAAACCCAATTAACGAGTACAACAGAACCATTGAATGCAATGCACAAGTTAAAAAGTTCCATCTTTCATAAATTACTCATTTGAGGGTCCAGACTGCCCTTGACCGTGGGCACGGCTAACTAGTCGGTTTACACTGCGAGAGGTTGTACATCTTTACCCACAAGTCGCGTAAAAACCCCAAAAGAGTTTTAGACCCAAACATGTTGTGCAAAAGTAGGCACAATACCACACTACCGAGGTGTGGCTGCATAGGGACGCTACGAGGCCGTTACAAAGATCCCCAGGTGCAGGCGGCCCCTAGGTTACCTGGTCAATGCAACATATAAAGCTCCCTGGCGAGTACCGTGTCTTAGCCAAGCCTAACTCTCCGCCAGAGCAGGTCTATACTCCATCTACCGTCAGCCCCCAACCCCTTTCAGGTAAAAGCATACCTAACACCTAGTTCTCTAATTATTAAGCCAAGACAGAGCCATATGTCTTGTGGTTGTACTGTTTTCATGGGTGGTCGCTCCATGTTCCGATTACAAGCATAAGGTGTTCTTGCATTACATGAATAATAGCATAAATAAATCTAGATTGATAAATGTTCATTATACCACCCGAAACCAAGGTAAAGCTCTAGCAAGTTCTACCTAACATAAAGTAAACCCAGGTTGATCAACGCATAGGATAAACAACACTAGGAAATCCTTAAATAGTCGGTCCCATAATATTAATGCATAGCAATAAGTAAGTACCTTGTAATTAAAATGCATGTTGTAATAGGATAACCGGGAATGCTGCAAGGACTTGCCTTTCACCAGCTCCGGAAACTGCTCAGGGTCTTTGAGGACCATGTGTGGTTCGAGGACCGGTGGATGGTCGCTTCAATGTGTGATGAGTGATTGACAACGTTGTGTGGACTGATTCTTGGCTAAGTATTGCAGGTGCAGGTTGCGTCTTGACTGGTGTTGGTGCAGGTGAAGAACAAGCCCGAAAGGTCGTCGTCGATGAGGCCTCCAGGTGTGGAGAAGACAAGTAGGCTTCGTTCGAGGGACCCGGTGGCCAGCGGGGTCAAGTGCGGGCCGCATGGTGGCATGAACAGCAAGATGAAGTCATGGACGATTTCTTGGTTGAGCCTGAAAACCAAGGTTGAGCCGGGACTACGTGGGAGCCGAGTCATGAGTGGCGATTGGCGGAGGCTACACTGAGTTTGCGGGGTTTCTAGTGGTTCACCAGAAAACCACTGGGTTCCTTGGTTGATCCACAAAGCCAAGACCGAAGAACCGAAGATGGTACTACAGCAGTGCCAGACCTGTCTGACCGGTGAGGAGCACCGGTCTGACCGGTGTGCGACGACGCAGTCCGGAATCTTCGAAGCGGAGGACACGCATCAGGATCGCAAGGCTTGCGTCGAGGCTAAGCAGGTTGCGGTCGCCGGGCATCCGTCCGATGGAGAAAGCTTGAAGACTTCAAAAACCGCCCTTGAGGGGCTTGTATCCCTAGTTATTAGGAAAGGGTATTTTAGACTTTCGGTTGCCTCCATATAATCCATGAGGTGAGAGGACGGCAGCCAAGCTCTTGGAACCCTAGTTCATTTGCTTTCCTTTTTTCCCTCCCTATTTTCTTAGGATTTCTATAGAACTAGCTTGAGAGCTTCATGGTGAGATCTTGTTGAGAGGGTTGGATGATCGGGCGGCAAGCTAGACCTTGTATGAACCTTTGTGGCATGTATAGATGATTCGGCTTGGTTCCTCAAGGTTTGGATGTGTTGTTCCGGTTGTTCTTGGTGGTGATTTTCAGAGCCCTTTCTTGGTGATTTCTTTGGGTTGTTTTTGGGACCTTGCTCTTGGGGATTTGATGGGGGAAATTTGTCGGAACCCTTCGTGGTTCTTTGGGCGTGATTCTCCTCCCAAATCCGTGAGTAATGGGCTCGATTTTGGGGTTTTCCGAGTTCTAGGGTTAGAGGTGTTCTTAGCGGGATTTCTTCGATTCCTCCTTTTTGGACAAGTTTTGGTGGGATTAAACTTGTCTATGGACTCCTCATGAGGTGTTCTTTCTATCCCCAAAGTCTTGTTCAAGTTCGTGGAGCGATTCGGGAGATCGAAGTTTGGATTTGGGGGAGTTGACCCGCGGGTGCTGTTCATCCCGAGCTGCCATGGCTACACCGGTCTGACCGGTGCTCTTGGCCGATGACGACCGGTGCAACCCTTGGTGGGTTTTTGCTCGGGTGAACATGCGGGTGAGTTTCTTTGTTGTCTGTGTTGGGGGGGTTTGTTTCGAGTTTGGGTCAGTTTGAAGGTCGGTAGGCCTGTTTGGTGATTTGGGGGCTTTCAGGCTTAGACCGGTCTGACCGGTGTGTCTCACCGGCCTGACCGGTGTGAAGACTTTCTATGGAAGTCGTCAACTCTCACCAGCAGGTACCGGTCTGACCGGTGGTGCTCACCGTTCTGACCGGTGTTAGTCAGTGGACTCGAGGTTTGGTGTTCCGCTGCGTTCTCGGGTCGGAAGGTTGTGTGTTGGTTCCTAGGTCCAGTGGCACTCCAGTGGCTACGTGGGCTTGGCCAACTTGGGTAGTGAGTCGGAGACGTGTGTTGGAAGCCGTGTTCATCTTGTTGGAGTTTCCATCTCCTTCGAGAAGAATTTTTATCAGCTCCCATTCACTCCCCCCTCTCTGATTCGCCGTATCGGTCCTTCAGTCTTGAAAATCTTCAGCGGCAGCGAAGTCCTCGAACTGCTCATACTATATGCTCCACACATTCACATACAAGCATACAATAGAATAAATTCAGAAACAATCACCAAATAGCATTAACAAAACAAAACGAGAGGCACTAAGCGATATACTCGTCGAGACAATCGCATGGACATAAAGAACGCTAAAAACGGAGTTAAAACGACTAACATACGGCTAAAACAAGATTTGGGACTAATCTGGAAAGAACCCTAAACTTTCTGGGCTAAAACTTAGAAAGCAGGACCTATCCGCGAGAAAACTATACGGTGGAAGGACCGGCTTATAAAACAAAAGAAACCCGGGGGTTCTTTAGCAAAAGACAGCGGCCAGGCGGAGGTTGACCGGTACGATCCAGTTGACCGGGATCCGATCGGATCTGAGCCATCGGTTGGGGTCCGGCGGCGGTGTCGCCGGCGCAAGGGTGGTTTGGCGGCGGGGTGCTTCAATCGCCACGGAAAAAGCACCGAACGACGACGTGCTCACGGCGAATTCGGCGGCGGACTCCGGGGCGGCGACGACAGCGCACGGCGGCGGACGGCGAGCGGCGGCGCAAGTCCGACGAACCTGCAAGGGCGCTACAAAACACAGGGACGTGCACAAAGCGCACCAAGGTGCTCCTCACCTCCACGCGGTTCGGTTGGTGGGAAGCCGGCGACGACGCGGATCGAAGCGGCGGCCAGCTAGGGTTTGCGCGGCGACGGCTCTGAAGCTTAGGGTTTGGGACGAAAGGGGTGGCGCGACTGGGGGTTGGCGACCCTTAAATAGGCCGGGGACGGTGGCTCGGCGTGCGGGTCACGGGCAGGCGGCGCGCGGCTCGGACTCGAGCGCGGGGGCCGGCCCGAGCTCGACCCCCGGCTCGGTCGGCGAGGCGGGCGGGATGACGGGCGGGTCCCGCCCGTCGGCGGCGCGCGCGCGGGGGAGAGGGTGAGACGGGCCGCGCTGAGCCGATTCGGAAGCTGGGCCGCGGCGCTGGCGGGCTACGATGCTGGCGGGCTGGTTTGAGGTAAAGGGATAAAAGGTAAGGGAAATGGTTTTTTCTATTTTAAAAAAATATTCAAACAAATGAATTCAAACATGAACTTGAATCTAAACATTCAAAAACAATGCTCCAGCAATATGCAACAGTAAACACCTATATTTCATTATTTAATTAACAGAAATGTTTAAATGCCTAGAAAAGCACAAACACCTTATATTTCTTAAACGAGAGTGATGGTTGATAAGCAAATTTTTAATTAAACACAAAGGTGAAATTTAGGGTGTTATACCACAGTGTGTAGCTATACCTGATTTGGCTGGTGTTGCATCCAGAGGCGTAGGGTGACCAGCAGGCACTGCCCCCAAAGTCGCGATCGGTGGCCCGACCGGACGATGCTACCCCCGGCAGAGCTCGGATCTCCGGTTGACACATGTTTATTCGGTGATTTGTGTGGCGATTCCGTGATTCTTGTATTAAATAACCAACCCTGCTGCATTGTCTTGATCTCTCCCCCTTGAACATATGAATGTGATTGGTGTGGTGATTTTTTGATTGGTGTGGCCATTTTTCCATTGCTGATTCATGGTGATTCTTCTGAATACATGATTATGTAGTGATTTTTTTATCTGTGATTATTGTGCTGATTCTTGTAAGTGTGGAGAAAATAAGTAGAGGAACGAAGAGAAAAGAAAATTAAGGAAAGAACATGAAAAGAGTATACATCGCCTGGTAAAAAAAATTTGTACAAGTTGGTACTAGTAGCGGTACTAAATTGGCCATTACTACCGGTCGGCTGACCCGTACGGAATATTGTGGCATTTAGTTCGGAGAAGTGGTACCGGTCACGCACTCGATAGTAAAGGGGAGTTTCTAACTCGCAGACAAGTTTTTAAACCGATAGTGAACGGCTATTAAGAAAGATGGCCCCGTTGCGATGCCCCGCCACCATCACCCCTAGAATGAATGGTGTGCCACCACCGATGCCGACAAATCGTGAAAGACGGGAAGAAATAGAGATGCAACTATAGTTCTTATTCCTGTTGTGCTATAGATCCAAACTATTCCGCACCATTCACCTTCTCCATCTTTCAACATGAGCGGCTTGCAGCTAGCTCAATTTCTCTTGCATCAAAATTTACGAAGCTATTATATCTTCCCAAACTTGATCTGTGTAAATATGCTTATCCAGGAGATTTGTCAATGATTTTGGAGAGCAATAATACCTTTTAGTAATGGGATTCTTACAAAATAGTATTCATGAGATGTGCGAATGATTTTAATAAGCTATATATGATACTTTCCACTAAAGGATTAGAGCACAAAATACTAACTAATTAGATTTGTCAATGGTTCCATCAACTACCAGATTGCATAGTGCTAGTTAATCTTAGCCGGCTATCAAATAATAAATAACTCATGTTGGTTCAACGAGTAACATGGCCTCTAAATAGAATACAACTCTATTCTAGAAAATGCAGACCACTAATTAACAAATCGACTCTTTACATCTGAGCAAGTAGCTCCCGGATGCTTATCTGGCAAACTACCAGGTTTTATTAAAACATTTTTGCATCCTATAAATGGGCATGATCTCGACGGACGACCAAAGCACCACCTAAGCTTGCCATCATTTCCTGTTCTCAACCATCTGCCTTGTAGCTACTAGCTAAACAATACTAGCATCCATGGCTTCATTTGCCTCTGCCATGCGAATGATAGCCACTATCGCTGCTTGCATCCTGTTGGTCCTGCAGGTGTCCAATGGCCACCAGTACCCTGCTACGGCTTCAGACTTTGATTGTGTCGCAGCTTGCAAAGACCCGTGCCAAGCCTTTGCTAATGGATTTTGTCTTTGGTGGAGCCACCAAAGATTGTGCGACACGGCGGCGGCAAAATTATGCCGCAATTTGGCATTCTCGAAGTGTGCAAACAGTTGCTACACGGTTTGCACTCGTGACCACCATATGCACTTGAGGATGCATTTTCATTCGAACTTCCACATCATTGAGTGCATGGAAGCAGGCTGGCTGCCGGGGAGGAAGCAGCCATGATGATCCACCATAATCTTTTTTTTATTCTATCATTACTTGTTACACACTATGTAGCGTGCCCATCTCTTATGTGGTTGAGCATGTCAACTTGTAATTCTTTCAAAATTTTTACCTACCATTTTGTAATATTGTGCATGTTTTTGAATATAATTTATGATCTATTTGTATACAAATATAAACACTTGTGACCTTAAGTAGTAATGGCTCTCGTGTGATTTTTCCATGTCAACCAATAAATTAAGTTTGGCTACAATACTCTCGAATAACTGCTTACTGTTCATTTTAAGCAGCAATCTAATTATCATTAACTGTGAATAAATCATTATTTTAATTTTAAAATATGACAAAAATTTATGGCGGAGTCATAGGATAGTACATGGTTGGTGTGGGAAGATGGTCCGTGGTCGGCTGTGTAGGATCGATGAGGATAAACCTGCGTTAACATGATAGGTAGTTTGTTTTCTTGTTGAGTAAGTTCTTACATTATTCTTCATGACCAAACAAATGAGATCCAGTTACATGTGCCTTGACATTGTTTGCGGATTATCCCGAATGAGCATTTGTAGACGCCACATTCTCTAGTCACTTGTAGCCACCCCACTGGAAGCTCTTGTGCGCCTCCTTCATGATTGACTTGCCGTAGTTGGGTGCACCAGAATCTGGGTAGCTAAACGAGTTGCTCGGAGGCAGGTCATGACTACGGGTTATTGCACGCTCCACCTGTCGGTGCGGAAAGTAGTACTGACACTAACTAGTGAGAAGCGCTGAGATCTATCTCTCGATGGCCGGTGCTAAGCAACTAGTGACACTGGATTTTATCCTGGTTCCGGCCGGGGGCCGTACGTCCAGCAAGGGTGTGCTCAGGGCACTATATTGTGTTGCACTGAGGTGCTCGTAGAGGGGGCTAAAAGCGAGGCGGGAGAGGAGGTCAGGCCTCCAGGTCCTAGAGGTACTGATTGAGGCAAGTGCCAATATCGTGGTGAATACAGAAAGCGTGCAGGTGGCGGCAGTTTACAAGCGTGCCGCACTATTTCGCCTACGTGTGGAGGCATGGGTATTATGCCACGGAGTAGGCGGCCGTCCTGGCGAATCTTGCCTCTGGCGGGGCGTCATGGCGCATCCTGTGCATGCCCAGGAGCGGCTTCGATGGTGGTGGTGTAGCGATCTCTTGTTCGGCGACCGCCTGTGTGAGGACTCGAGTGTGCTGTTGACGCGAGGCCGTACGGGGGTACAGTAGTTGGCGTGGCGGCGTCCCATCACCGCATGCTTCCACAGTGTCGGGGATGGCGATGCAGTGGCCGGGATGGCACCTGGGATGGCGGGGATAGTCGCACAGGGCCGATGGCGACGGGGGTGACCGATCCCGCCGGCCTGGCATCATGGCGTTGTACCTGCACAGACGTGGCGTAGTTGTTCGTCTTCCTTTCGAGGGCTCCGCCGTCCCTTCTCGAGGGTGCGGTGCGCCGGCCGTACGGAAGTGGGTGGCACAGTGCCACGGGGTTGTTGCTGACCACGCTGCACAGCGTCGCACAGTGGCGGGGATGGCCGCGTCACGGGAGTTGGTGGAGCTGTGCCGGAGCATGATTCCTAGGCACGTAGTGGCGTGGATTCACCTTTGACTTGGACGCCTGCAGATGTCAGTGCATTAAATGCCCCTGCCGGAGGAGCAGGTATGGAGGCGGCGGGCCCGTGATCCCCTTGAGCGAGACGGAATCTTGCTTGAGGGGGCGCTCGTCTCTCGATCGAGGCGGGGCCTCGCGCGAGAGGGGGCCGTCCACCCCCCGAGCGAGACGGAGTTCCGCTCGAGGGGGCGTCCGACCCTTGAGCGAGACGGAACCTCACCCGAGGGGGCGACTGGCCCTCGAGCGAGGCGAAGTTGTACCAGGGCGAGGGTGGCTAGGCCGATTCTCTGGTGGGCCGTGGGTTTGTTCTGTGCGTGCGTTTAGGTTCGTTTGCGTTTGTTTTTTACGAATTTAAGAGAGTTTCCCCTGGTTGTTTAGGGGACCCTCATGGTTGTCCCCGACAGTAGCCCCCGAGCATCTGTGGGTGTATCCGTTAGGATCCCGTAGATGTTGATGCTTGCTGATGGGACGTTCTTCCCCCTGGTTGCTGATGCTATTCCGTGGGGCCGCACTAGCGGACCCGCAGGTCTAGCCCTCGAAGCCTTGCAGGAGCGTGGGTGCTCCTGCAAGGATTTTTACATAGGATCTTCCGGTGTGTGGGGTGTTAGTTTCACCCAGCATCGGCAATATTACAACTGGCCTCGGCGGTGCCACACGCACGTATCTAGCATTGTCTGCATTCGGTGCACCTCCTAGGAGGTGTAGCCGTGTGTTGAGCCCCCGAGCCTGAGACCGTTCGAGGCGATTGGGGAGAGCTCTTCGACTTGTTTTGAAGAACGCTCCCTCGCCGTCCTTCCACGGGACAGAGGGCGAGGTTTCGGCAACTCCCATCGATCGGGTCGCGAATTGCGGATTCCACATTGAGCTGTTATCGGGTGATTCAAGTGGACGCCCATGCCCCATTTGATAAGGGTTGGCTCGTGGTCTGGAGACTCGTCCATGAAAGCTCTTACGTGGGTTTGCTAGGTGGAGCTCGGTCCCGCTCGCTAGGGACCGAGGGTGCGGAAGCTCTCCCTCGATGTGATCCCCCGACTAACTGCCCTCGTTGGCTCTTGAATACGACATGTGGGGCGCCCTCGAGCTGGTGAGCTCGAGGATAGGCTCGAATGCGCGTGCCCTCGTCGTCCCTGACTCTGTTGATCTGGGGCGCCTGTTCGAACCCTTCGAGGGTTAGGCTTCGAACCCCTGATTAGTAGGGCTGCTGCGGGGTGGCAGCTGGGTGCCCCCGTCTCTCTACACTGCAAGGCTCGGGGGCTTGTGGTTGAACCGGCCCACGAGTTGTTGATCAGTTTCCTCTTGAATCGAGGGCACCATTGGCGCCCGCTTTCGCTAAGTTGGCTTCGAGACCACTGGTCGGTAATCGCACCCTTCGAGGGTCAGTTTTTTCGAGCCTTGGGCTCGGGCCGCTCGAGGGTCACGCTTACTTGGTACGGGATCGGGCCATTTAATACCCACAGTTGTGGCCACAGTCATGCGCTGCGGGCGCGCCTTTTCAGGCGTCACAGCCGCGCGCGTAGTGGGTATCGTGGGCGGGCAGACGTGACAGCCCGCCGCGGCTCTTCAGTTGCCGTGCCGTAATGATCGCGCGCGTACGTGCGCCTGGCCGCTCCGGTTGTGGTGGGGCCCCCTCGTCAGTGACGGGTGTCGTCACCTGCAGTTAATGCGTGCTGAGCGCACGATTCGGGGAGCGCGGCTCCCATGGATCTATAAATCCATGCGGAAGGAGAGGCGAGTTCTTTACCTCAACACTTAGCGCCCATCGCTCCCGTCTTTCTTGCTTCTACTCCAGAGCACCGCGCGCCTGCTTTGTTTTCTCCTAGCACTCGCTGCCCGTCTCTCTTGCGCTCGCTACCACCAACCGCAATGGCGCCCCCGCAGTCGATCCAGGTGTTGGACCCGCTACCACCGCTCGACGGTGACGGAGTTTTAGCTACACAAGCTCGAGAACGGTGGGCAGCTCACGCTGAATGTTGACGGGCAACCCCCGGCGTGGATCGTCCCGCCGGCGGCGGATCGGGAGCCCAACCCGCCGTTCGGCTACGTCGTCAGCTTCATCCGCCACCCCGAGAGTGGCTTCGCGACGCCGGTGAGCCGCTTCATGAGCGGGTTGTGCCACCACTACGGCGTGGAGCTGCACAACTTCTCCCCAAACGCAATCTCGCAAGCGGCCACCTTCGTCGGCGTGTGCGAGGGGTTCCTGGGGATCCCGGTGAACTGGGATCTCTGGGTCCACCTGTTCCACGCGGAGCTGCACACGCTCACCACGCCTGAGCCGTGGGTGCGCCGCGTGGTGCGCGCCGGCGGGATGTCGATTTCGCTGCGGGAGTCGCGCGGGGAATTTTACATTCCCTGCACGATGACGTCCAACAACGCGGAATGGGAGCGGGGGTGGTTCTACCTTCGCAACAACGAGCCCGGCCTCCCCCCCTACACCGGCAACGTTCTGAGGGAGAAGGCCGACTCCTGGTGGCATGGCCTGTGCCATTCTTCGCGCCAGGACCAGCTGGAGTCAGCCCTGGTCGCGCTGAAGAGCCTGGCTGACGCCGGGCTGGGCGCGACCTCGTTCTCACTAAGCTCCGCCACCGGCGGATCGCCCCCTTCATGGAGAGGGAGCTCCGCGTCTTCGAGATGGACGAGACGACCAACCCCGTGTCGCTGGTGTGCTCGCTGTTCCATTCTGAGCGCCTTCCGCAGGAGTACGCAGGCTGCGGGCACGAGGGCGAGGCGGGCGGTCAGCCTCAAGGCCGTCAAGCACAGCGACGGCGACCTCTGGTCGTTCGTCATGCTTCCCGACTCCCCGCCGGTGAGTGGTTCTCCACTTTTTCTTTTATCCCTCTGTGACGCGCCGTCGTGGTTCTGACGTTTCACTCTCCCTAGTTGAGGGTAGCCCTGAACGCCGCGCGGTCCGACCCACCTACGCCCCGAGCCCGAGCGCGTGCGCGCGCGGCAGTAGTAGGAGCGGGCGGCGCGCAAGAACGAGCGAAGGATCCGGTGGCGGGAACGTCTGGAGCAGAGGGACGAAGAATTCCGGCTGCGCGAGCAGCAGGGACTTTCTCCCCCGGCGACCTTGGAGTATTTGTCCTCGGGAGGGGAAGAGAAGGAGGAGAGTGACGGAGGGCGGGCCCCCCCTGAAAGGTGGGAGCCTGCGGCGGCGGCGGAGGAGCAAGCGTCTGGGGCGGGAGCGGAGCGCCCGCCGCCGGGCGGTCTACCGAAGAGGCGGTGCATGCCGCGGAGGTACCGACGCGCACTACGGAGTTACCGGCGCGTGCTGAGGAGGCATCCGGGAGTGCGACAGCGGCGACTTCCGCCGCGGCCACAACGCCCGTCGAGCCCTCAAGGAAGAGGAAGCGGGGCTTCTCCACCTTGAGGTAGGTAGTCGCTCCGCGATACGCCCCGTTCTCGAGAGGCAGAAGTTTAATCCTTCTGTTTCTGCGTTCGCAGGGTGGCACCGACCGTGCCCGCCCCCTCGCACCCGCCAAGGCGCTTAGGGCGGACACGTCCTTCCCCACGAGGCGGCGCTTATCACGGGCGCCGTGGGTGACCAGGAGTACAGCGGCGGCAACGAGCGAGGCCCCGCGCGCGGCGTGGCTGCGGCTACGGGGCCGCAGCAGGTGGCAGTGGCCACGACGGCGGTCATGACCATGGCGGTCACCGCGCCATCGATTTCGCTGGTGCCGGCCCCAGTCAGTGGCAGTCAGGCGGCGGTGGTGGAGGTCCCGGACGATGACACCCTGCCGCCCGGATGGACCAGTGGGGGAGCCTGCTTGCACCAGCCCCCGAGCCCCCGGTGGGGTTGCTCGTGATGAGGGATGATGGCTGCAAGATGTCGGGGCGCCCAACGGACGGCACCGAGGCCTCGTCGTCGCGTGCCGCCCCTCCGCTTCAGACGGCACCGCAGCACGTCCGTAGCAGGAGCAGGAACGTGTCGACGTGGCGCCGGCTCACTTTGCTGACGCCCAAGCCGAACAGGCGCAGTGGCAGGAATTCCGCGACCACCGCTCACATCTCCCTAACCCATCTCTTTCTTCGTCTCATCTTATCTCCATCTCCATGTCTCCACCAATCTTACTTCTATTTTTCGAGGGAGGAGATCTTGTCGGCACTGCCACTAGGGCAGTGAGGGATTGAGCTATAAATGGCCCGGCCGATGCTGCACTTGGTGGTGTGTAGATAGCAACTGGAGCTGCCCCCGTGGCCACAGGTGTGTAGTTGTACCTGATTTGGCTGGTGTTGCACCAAGAGGCGTAGGGTGACCAGCAGGCACTACCCCAAAGTCGCGAGCGGTGGCCCGACCAGACGATGCTACCCTCGGCAGAGCTCGGATCTCCGGTTGACACAAGTTTATTTCGGTGATTTGTGCGGTGATTCCATGATTCTTGTGAACATATGAATGTGATCGGTGTGGTGATTTTTTTGATTCGTGTGGTCATTTTTCCATTGCTGATTCATGGTGATTCTTCTGAATACATGATTATGTAGTCATTTTTTATCTGTGATTATTGTGCTGATTCTTGTAAGTGTGGAGAAAATAAGTAGAGGAAAGAAAAGAAAAGAAAATTAAGGAAGGAACATGAAAAGAGTATACATCGCCTGGTATAAAAAATTTACAAGTTGGTACTAGTAGCCGGTACTAAATTGCCCATTACTGCTGGGCAGCCTGCCCCGTACAGAATGTTGTGGTATTTAGTATCGGCGAAGTGGTACCGGTCACGCACCACATAGTATAGGGGAGTTTCTAATTGGCAGCACAAGTTTTTAAACCAATAGTGAACGGCTACTAAGAAAGATGGCCCCGCTGTGATGCTCTGCCACCACCGCCCCTAGAATGAATGGTGTGCCACCACTGATGCCAGGAAATCGTGAAAGACAGGAAGAGATAGAGATGCAACTATAGTTCTTATTCCTGTTGTGCTATAGATCCAAACTGTTCTGCACCATTCACCTTCTCCATCTTCCAACATGAGCAGCTTGCAGCTAGCTCAATATCTCTTGCATCAAAATTTCTGCAGCTATTATATCTTCCCAAACTTGATCTGTGTAAATATGCTTATCCAGGAGATTTGTCAATGATTTTGGAGAGCAATAATACCTTTTAGTAATGGGATTCTTACAAAATAGTATTCATGAGATGTGCGAATGATTTTAGTAAGCTATATATGATACTTTCCACTAAAGGATTAGAGCACAAAATACTAACTAATTAGATTTGTCAATGGTTCCATCAACTAACAGATTGCATAGTGCTAGTTAATCTTAGCCGCCTATCAAATAATAAATAACTCATGTTGGTTCAACGGGTAACATGCCCTCTAAATAGAATACAACTCTATTCTAGAAAATGCGGACCACTAATTAACAAATCGACACTTCACATCCGAGCAAGTAGCTCCCGGATGCTTATCCGGCAAACTACCGGGTTTTATTAAAACATTTTTGCATCCTATAAATGGGCATGATCTCGGCAGACGACCAAAGCACCACCTAAGCTTGCCATCATTTCCGTTCTCAACCATCCGCCTTGTAGCTACTAGCTAAACAATACTAGCATCCATGGCTTCATTTGCCTCTCGCCATGCGAATGATAGCCACTATCGCCGCTTGCATCCTCGTTGGTCCCGCAGTGTCCAATGGCCACCAGCACTCGCTACGGCTTCGGACTTTGATTGTGTCGCAGCTTGCAAAGACCCGTGCCAAGCCTTTGCTAATGGATTTTGTGCTTTGGTGGAGCCACCAAAGATTGTGCGACACGGCAAAGCAAAAGAAATTATGCCGCAATTTGGCATTCTCGAAGTGTGCAAACAGGTTGCTACACGGTTGCACTACCGTGACCACCATATGCACTTGAGGATGCATTTTCATTCGAACTTCCACATCATTGAGTGCATGGAAGCAGTCGGCGGTGCCGGGGAGGAAGCGACCATGATGATCCACCATAATCTTTTTTTATTCTATCATTACTTGTTACACACTATGTAGGGTGCCCATCTCTTATGTGGTTGAGCATGTCAACTTGTAATTCTTTCAAAATTTTTACCTACCATTTTGTAATGTTGTGCATGGTTTTGAATATAATTTATGATCTATTTGTATACAAATATAAACACTTGTGACCTTAAGTAGTAATGGCTCTCGTGTGATTTTTCCATGTCAACCAATAAATTAAGTTTGGCTACAATACTCTCGAATAAGCACTTCTCGTTCATTTTATGCAGCTATATCTAATTATCATTAACTCGTGAATAAATCATTATTTTAATTTTAAAATATGACAAAAATTTATGGCGGAGTCATAGGATAGTACATGGTTGGTGTGGGAAGATAGTCCGTGGTCGGTACGTGTACGCCGTGTAGGTTCCATGAGGATAAACCGCGTTAACATGATAGGTAGTTTGTTTTCTAGTTGAGTAAGTTCTTACATTATTCTTCATGATGAAACAAATGAGATCCACTTACATGTGCCTTGACATTGTTTGCGGATTATCCCGAATGAGCATTTGTAGACGCCACATTCTCTAGCCACTTGTAGCCACCCCACTGGAAGCTCTTGTGCGCCTCCTTCATGATTGACTTGCCGTAGTTGGGTGCACCAGAATCTGGGTAGCTGAACGTGTTGCTCGGAGGCAGGTCATGACTACGGCTTATTGCACGCTCCACCATCGGGTCCTTCTTTGTTACAAATAGGAACTAGACTAGTGGAGTCCACGAATGTTGGACAGATGTTGCTTTTGAGGTATGGGGGAGATATTGGATCAGGGAACGCTGCAACACCACGTGTCAGCTTCCACAACCGCACCTCCGAGGATTACTAAAGAATAATGATCATTGTGAATTGTGAGGGTCCTTTTTTTGAATAATCCAATTTTTTAATTAATTATAAACTAGATGACTAAGGTTGAGTCAAACTCTAACCTCGTATCGAGGAATGTAGTAGCGCTGCTTGTCCACTTCTGCAATTGTACCTCTGCGAGGATAGCGGAAGAAAAAGGATCGTTGCAAGTAATTCGGGTTATTTTTTGTTTTTTGATATCCTAATTATTCAATTATTTGTAAACTGGATGTCTATGATTGATGTGTACACTTAACTCCAAAGAGGTTAACCGGAGTACCGTAGCTAAACCCATTGATCAAGAGTGTCTAACCTCTTGTTCTCCTTATTTATAAATCCAACCTAAAAATACTTCGTGTGCTAGTATTCATGGGTAGATGGACTAGGGCCCCAACTTTCGGTTGTAAGGCCCCAGTATGCCTGTAAATTGAATGTGGTACTCCACATATGCTCCATGATCACAACCAATAATCTAAAGATTATATGACTCCCGGTTAATGTTACTACGTAAGACCGATACATTTTCCACAAAACATAATAATAGAGAAAGGAAGTTGTCCTCGATTGTTCCAAATTCTTGTTAGAGTTGATGCAACTTCTAGAAATGGAATCTAATTTTGTTGCATGGAAAGGATGCAATATATATATATATATATATATATATATATATATATATATATATATATATATATATATATATATATATATATATATATATATATATATATATGGGCAGCGCTATTCCATACCCGAGCCAGCCGCGGTACGCCCTCGCGCCCCCGACGTGCGCCTACTCTCGGTTTTTCCCGTCGGAGCCCCCCACGACCCCACCTGTGTTCGGTTCCTAGTTTTTTCACCACGGTTGTTGCAGAAGCGGTTTTGTCCGTTCCCTAATTCTTTTCACCGCTTGGGTCGTTGCAGATGCAGTTTTGCAGCTGAGCAAATCCGAGTTGGTTTGTTTGCTTTTTTTCAGCGCCATCAAAACTGATTTTGTGGCCTGCGCCACGCATTGCTGGTTCTGCACACCCATGACCAAAAAAAGCACGCGCATGTCACAAACATGGACACCAGGAGCATATGTACATGTACAAAACTAAAAAGCCAGCAAGCAAAATAACAAACAGATCCACATTATCTATCTTTTAATGGACTACCTAAGCATTCATTATTAACCAAATTGAGCAATTGTGAATTTTTGCTCTCCTAATTCAGCGTCATTGTAATGAACTTTACAACCACTTGTCAGTTGTTGATTGGCATACAAGTCAACAACAGTTCGGTGGAATGAGTACATAATTTATTTGCAATCCATCATCACGCCGTAAGAAGGGTTAAGGATCACATTACAGATTTTACAGGCATCGTTACAGTTACAATATCAATTTTGTGACTGCAAGCTCATTTTGAAAACATTCTGACATGACATTCCCAACACAAACACATGTGAACCCCACAGAGAAATTTAAGGCACTATGTAGTAGAAGATCAAAAAATCAAAGTGCCCAGACATAACAAGATTGCTTGGACTGGGGAGGACTCCAGAAGGTTACCCAGCTCCACACCGCACATGATTATGGCACTGGACCTGGTAGGAGACTGAACAACTCGATGTATTAACTAAGATGGATGTATATGAAATTAGGATGAGTCGATGAGCTGTTCTTAGGTTGCTGGCATGCTTGATCCTCCATCAGACCTACTTCCATCTAAGATGCAGCACTGTGTGCACCCAAATAAATCTGAAAAATTAAAAGCATATGCATAATAAAAGTGCAGAACACTAGGATTGTCTAATAGGAAAAATAAAACCGTGTCCAAGAATTACCTCTGGGGATGATTCATGCTTTTCCAACAGCAAAGGTGCAAACAGCAGGGGGAACGAATGAAGGTGAAAAAGAGCGGTACCTCACTCGCAGGATGTCTCATCTGAAGAAACCTGCAACTCTAAGAAAGGAATGCAGCTATCAACTGCAACAACATATGACCTAATTTGAACACAACATTGTCAAAAAGAAATAATATTCAATATTATTTCTGAAGCTAATTCAGGTAATGAAAGGTATGCTACCGTATACAGACACAGACATGGGTAGGGAATAACACAAATCCTAATTATCTAAATTCAATATAACTTTAATGAAGTCTGAGTTCATGTTCTAAGAGCACACCCAGCAAGCTATCACATTAAAGTGGCCAAAACAAGGTACTAATTGGTAAATAGCAGGGCAGCTGATACAAAAACAGGATCCTTTATAGTATCTTATGTTATATGCAAACTTTACCAGTCAATTAGCCAGAACTGGGGTAAGATGAGTAAAGAGAAAGGCGTATGGTGGTCGAGCAAGTGGCCATTGTTTCCAGGTACAGAAGCAGCAGCAACCCCACGGTACATCCAAGAAATCAGCAAGACATCAAAGTTAATTCACTTAATCTAGTCCCAGCCTCCCAGATGGTGATACATCTGGATGTCATTGACCTGAAAAGAGAATGACAATACTACTGTATGTAAAATATTGTACAGTGATGCTAACTGCTGAGACTAAAAATGCAAAAGATTGTTACTTTAGTAAGAAATTCCTTTTAATAGTCTATACAACTGAATGGGTGTCGGCAGCAGGCTCAATCTTGTCATCCTTGCAGAAAATGCTTCATGGGACAAATAGCCACCAGCAATCATGCATCACAACCAAATATACTTCCCACCTTCAGACCATGACATAAAATTAATGTT
Source organism: Cenchrus americanus (assembly GCA_947561735.1). NCBI lineage: Eukaryota > Viridiplantae > Streptophyta > Magnoliopsida > Poales > Poaceae > Cenchrus > Cenchrus americanus. Next base: position 34,268,556 of record OX387242.1, on the reverse strand, counting down.
TACTCCCTTGGGAGCATATCCTACAGCCAGAAAAATAGGAAACAAAACATTGTGCTTATAGTTATATCTAATTCTGAAGATGGCTGTTAAAAGCATTTTATTTGAAAAGACAATAAAGACTGGACAGTGAACATATAATTTATTGTAACAATCTCATACCATTTGTAGCTAACTGAGTCATGAACACAGATTTGAAGAGTAAATTTAAGACATACATCTTCGTGAATATGATAAAATTAAAAAATAGGATAAAACAGATATGATCCCGACCCCCTCCTAAATCCCGTGATAATGAAATTCCGGAGGAGCATAACCTAATATTGAAAGAAAAACAAGCGAAGTATCCAATTACTTGATCCAATGGAGAGGAATGGAGAGGAAGCAAGCTTGGGGAGAAGATAGGCATGGGCGGGGGGAGTAGGCGGGTGCAGCGCGTACCACACTTGGAGCGGGGGCGGGACCTTGAGTGGAGGATGATGAATTGGCGGCGGACGGTGTCGAATCGGCTAGCGGGATGTTCGAGCTTCCTTCTCGAGACAGAGTTCACCATTAATCGCGAGCGGGAAAGGGGGGGGGAAACAAGTGGAATGCATCATCATATACTGAAATTTCAAAATGCATATGGGCAGCAATATTCATTAAATTTGAAATTTAGGAGCACATGAGCACCAATTTGTCATGCACACGAGAAGATGCAGTAAACATACCATAAACTGTAACAACCGAAAACTTAAATATGAGATCAGTACCAACATACTATGTTGATAAAGAAAGAGACATTGACCGGATTCCCAAAAAACTAACAAAATGTAGTTCAGTAAGGAAACCATTGAATCAACACTTTGATCTAGCCTTTACTGCACAAGTTGAACTAGTAACTAAAAAAATATAAACACAAAGAAGACTACAGTCTGCAGTACCCATCTATTGCAAGAGCAAAACGATATGATTCAATTGGAAACGGAACTGAACTAGCAGGTGCAGGCTCTACCTGACGCTTCGTAAGAACATGGTCATGGCGTTTATCAACCGACCAAGATCGTCATGTATGGAAATGGGAGAGTTCAGGAAAGTTCTCCACAAAATCTGCTTATCGAGCCTTTCATAATGGATCCACCACTTTTGAACCTTGGAGGCGCCTTTGGAAAAGTTGGGCGCCAGCAAAATGCAAAGTCTTCTTGTGGCTTGCAATTCGAAATAAGTGTTGGACTGCTGACCGCTTGGCTAGAAGAGGACCGCCGCATCCTAACCGTTGTATGTTACGTGATCAAGAAGATGAAGATGTTCAACATATTCTCACAAATTGTGTTTTTGCTCGGGAGTTTTGGTTGGGAATCCTAGAACCTTTGGGTCTAGCAACCCGCACACCCGAGAGAGGAAGATGATGCCTTTCTTGAATGGTGGAGAAAAGCAAGGAAGAAGACCGCCAAAGAGAAAAGAAAAGGCCTCAACACTCGATCATACTCGGTGCATGGATACTTTGGAAACATAGGAACGCTTGTGTATTTGAAGGAGTCCGGCCCGAGCATCCAGGCTATTATCAGGAATTCACTAACGAGCAGCGGCTCCGGTTCCTTCTTTGGAGCTCGCTCGCTGCGACGTTTGGGTCAAGAGGAAGCGCCGGGCTAATTTTTAGCTAGGTGTAGTTGGTCAGGTCTCACCTTTATTTGTTTTTTCTTTAAGTTTCTTCTTTTTTCTTGTTTTAACAGCCCCTCACAGCTCGGTCCGGAGTGAGGAGGCGGTGTTTGTAAGGGACCATATTTCTTCTTCTTAATACAAAGATGCGCAGCTCTCCTGCGTATTCGAGAAAAAAAAAAGAAATCAGCACCTAGACAGAAGGCACTCTGCAGGTGCTCTGCTAGCAAGGCTTGAGGGCCACATTGTCATATGTCTGCTCGTCACCCCAGCTCGTCTATTGGGAATTGGGAGGAAGTATTATTCCCTTCTTCCTCCCCTGCAACAATGGTGAGCACTCATGTTGACGCAATGAGAATACATGATGAACTGACAGTGCATCTATTAGCTGCAGTGTTCTAACTCTATACTGCTGCTTGTTTCCGATTATTCATCAGTCACTTCCTTTAGACTCCTCACCTCTGTTAGAACAATGTTTGTCAGCACAGAAGACGTTTTTATATAGGAAATTGACCAAAAGCATAGGATCATGTAACAAGTGCAGATGAAATGAGGCATGTTGATCTGATAAAACTTTATTACAACGAAACATATGAGAAATAAGTTTCAGAAGATATTGTCAATGTAAAAATTAATTTGATATTACCCCCGCAGTTCTACCAAATATGTGGTTCTCAGTTAGCTAGCTTGCTTTCTATGATCCTCAGCTCGATCCCTTGCAGCAGATGCTCCAACTAAAATGCAGCAGACACGTGCAGATAAAAAAAGTGAAAAAACAGCTATAGTAAAACAACAAAATTCTTCCATCAGCAGCCAACATTATACATGTGCCCATACAAAACATGAAACATATATATTGGCATATGGTTTTGGCCACACAACTCCACAAAACGGTTACATAACAGAGATGGGAACCCTAAACATATATATTGGCAAAGAACACTAGCCAGTTCCTTACATAAAGATTCTGATAGCATAAAACATCACCTATTACAATGAGGAACCGTGACTAACAATGTATATTGATCGAATTATTAACTCATATCAGGCGGTCAAACCAAACCAGCAGCTAGCACCAAATTTTAATTGACAAATCAAATCACTATCTCTTGGATGAATGCATACCATGCAGTAAGAAGCATGCATATCTGAACATTTACACCCCTGAATATCAACAATTTGCATATCTGAATTATGTGAACAGGAACTCATCTGGTCATATTCACAAATAAAACTCATCAATACCTTTATAAGAGGTAAAAGAAATTACTAAAGCTCTAGTTATACGAACAGGGAATCCCACAATATCTAATGAACCAGTATCCCTAATCTGACACACTGTGGATTTACACTTCTCCATCCACACATTGCTGCAAACTTGAATTAGTAATCCACAGAGGAAAAATACGAAGAAGACATCAGTTGATGAATCAATCTCAGGAAAATTAAATAGCAAACAAATGAACATGAGCTGAAGTACAGTGCAATAACAATAGGAAAGCACAAGGAACCGGACGATTCTACCTTAGAGCCTGGAGAAGTTTGCAAGAGGTTGTCCTGGTGCTCAACACCCGAACATATCCACAAGGTTGCTCTGCGGCAGTGTTCAGGTCGGAGCAGGATAGGTACAGGGCTTCAAGGCACATTGTCGACAGCTGATCAGATAGAACAAAAATTCAATGTGTGAGCAGCCGAATGGAAGACATCCCTTGAATTAGTGGGAGATCTGAAGGATTGACGAAGGCAATAATAGCCGTCTGGAGTTCTGAACGTCACCATGCCCTTCTTCCTCCGAGTCGCTTCCTCCCCAAGCACGGGCGGACAGGACCGCCTACCGACCAAAACCCACCGCTGAGTCCCAAGAGACCACATACTTCCTTTACGGCGGCTGACGAGATGCAGCTGCGAAGCGCCGAGATGAGGGTGGGCTGCGTGAGGTGGCAACGACGTGACTGCCTCCGGCGCCGCAGGGGCCGCAACTGAGTCCTAAAAGAGCCGGCGCAGCCCGCGGTCGTGCAACGGGCGATGTGGATTGGGAGGAAGGAAACCGGCGGTAGAGGAGATGGGTAGTGGTTGGGGTTCAGGAGATGAGCGGCGGTGCGGGAGGAGGCGGAGGCCGGTGGTGAGGAGCCGCGCGTTCGTCCCCGATCCGAGCAGGGGAACTGCGGCGACGGTGTTGACAGGGCGGCGGCGGTAGAAAGGTCTGCGGGAGCAGAGTACCTGGGAAGCAAAAGACCGGGGGCACGAGTTGGCGGAGGTTCGAGAACGGCGGCGAATGGTCGGGATCGAAACGAGCGGGCTCGACGGGGTCGAAGGCGCGCGGGACTCGGGTGCGGTGGCGGAGAGTGTGGGCGGCGGCGGAATGCAAGAGACTCGGGGGAGGAAAGGAAACTACCGCACCGAGCTGGACGTGGGTAACCGACCGTGAGAAAAAAAATGGTAGAAACCGGCCGAGTGCATGGGGGAGGGTGGCACCGCGCCGTGTTGGGTGCGTCCATGCGGGGATGGTTGGGTCGGGTATGGAATAGCTATTCCATACCTAGGGTATAGAATATAAATATTTATATATATATATATATCACTATAACAATATTTCTATCTCATTTCATATTTGAGCATTCATCCAAAAGACACAAGCAAATAGTACTAGCTGACGGTTTCAACCGGTACAATGTGGCATCTTCACAATTTAATTTTGAATCTTGCCCCGAGCCGGTAACAAATATCCACCGTCTCCTCCCCCTTTTAAACTTCTATGCCACCACCGCTCACATCTCCCTAACCCATCTCTTTCTTCGTATCATCTTATCTCCATCTCCATGTGTCCACCAATCTTACTTCTATTTCCAGGGAGGAGATCTTGTCGGCACTGCCACTAGGGCCGTGAGTGATTGATCTATAAATAGCCCGGCCGAGATGCTGCACTTGGTGGAGTGTAGACACTAACTGGAGCTGCCCCCATGGCCACATGTGACACCCGGATTTAAGGGCAAATCCGAATGCAAGAATACATGTGCGCCAAGATCAAGTTACACACATGCATCGACTCAGTGAATATCAAAACACAGTGTAAATCGTAAAAAGAGTATTAAACATTTATTACATGACCGAATGTCTCAACTAACAATCGTTCGAGTAGCTAACAGCGGAAAGGAAACACACGCAGAAGTCCTCCACAGGCAGCTGACTGGAGAACGAACGCCTTGAACTCATCAAACTCTCCAGGGAAATCCTAGCTCAAAGCGTCCATCTGAGCAGCAGCCGGGTAGTGTAGATGCAATATAGAAACAACAAGCATAAGCACATGTCGTACTCAACAAGGGAAAAACTCTATAACAACATGCAAGGCTTTATGGTGGAAGCTGATGGTTATAAAGCAAGTCAGCATTTTAGTTCGTCAAGTTTTATTAAGCAACTGTTACTAGCAAGTGAAAGTATATACCAAACCCAATTAACGAGTACAACAGAACCATTGAATGCAATGCACAAGTTAAAGAGTTCCATCTTTCATAAATTACTCATGTGAGGGTCCAGACCGCCCTTGACCGTGGGCACGGCGAACTAGTCAGTTTTACACTCTGCAGAGGTTGTACATCTTTACCCACAAGTCGCGTAAAAACCCCAAAAGAGTTTTAGACCCAAACATGTTGTGCAAAAGTAGGCACAATACCACACTACCGAGGTGTGGCTGCATAGGGACGCTACGAGGCCGTTACAAAGATCCCCAGGTGCAGGCGGCCCCTAGGTTACCTGGTCAATGCAGCATATAAAGCTCCCTGGCGAGTACTGTGTCTTAGCCAAGCCTAACTCTCCGCCAGAGCAGGTCTATACTCCATCTACCGTCAGCCCCCAACCCCTTTCAGGTAAAAGCATACCTAACACCTAGTTCTCTAATTATTTAAGCCAAGACAGAGCCATATGTCTTGTGGTTGTACTGTTTTCATGGGTGGTCGCTCCATGTTCCGATTACAAGCATAAGGTGTTCTTGCATTACATGAATAATAGCATAAATAAATCCAGATTGATAAATGTTCATTATACCACCCGAAACCAAGGTAAAGCTCTAGCAAGTTCTACCTAACATAAAGTAAACCCAGGTTGATCAACGCATAGGATAAACAACACTAGGAAATCCTTAAATAGTCGGTCCCATAATATTAATGCATAGCAATAAGTAAGTACAGTGTAATTAAAATGCATGTTGTAATAGGATAACCGGGAATGCTGCAAGGACTTGCCTTTTACCAGCTCCGGAAACTGCTCAGGGTCTTTGAGGATCATGTGTGGTTCGAGGACCGGTGGATGGTCGCTTCAATGTGTGATGAGTGATTGACAACGTTGTGTGGACTGATTCTTGGCTAAGTATTGCAGGTGCAGGTTGCGGCTTGACTGGTGTTGGTGCAGGTGAAGAACAAGCCCGAAAAGTCGTCGTCGGTGAGGCCTCCAGGTGTGCATAAGACAAGTAGGCTTCGTTCGAGGGACCCGGTGGCCAGCGGGGTAAAGTGCGGGCCGCATGGTGGCATGAACAGCAAGATGAAGTAATGGACGATTTCTTGGTTGAGCCTGAAAACCAAGGTCGAGCCGGGACTACGTGGGAGACAAGTCATGAGTGGCGATTGGCGGAGGCTACACTGAGTTTGCGGGGTTTCTAGTGGTTCACCAGAAAACCACTGGGTTCCTTGGTTGATCCACAAAGCCAAGACCGAAGAACCGAAGATGGTACTACAGCAGTGCCAGACCGGTCTGACCGGTGTGCGACGACGCAGTCCGGAATCTTCGAAGCGGAGGACACGCGTCGGGATCGCAAGGCTTGCGTCGAGGCTAAGCAGGTTGCGGTCGCCGGGCTTCCATCTGATGGAGAAAGCTTGAAGACTTCAAAAACCGCCCTTGAGGGGCTTGTATCCCTAGTTATTAGGAAAGGGTATTTTAGACTTTCGGTTGCCTCCATATAATCCATGAGGTGAGAGGACGGCAGCCAAGCTCTTGGAACCCTAGTTCATTTGCTTTCCTTTTTTCCCTCCCTATTTTCTTAGGATTTCTATAGGACTAGCTTGAGAGCTTCATGGTGAGATCTTGTTGAGAGGGTTGGATGATCGGGCGGCAAGCTAGACCTTGTATGAACCTTTGTGGCATGTATAGATGATTCGGCTTGGTTCCTCAAGGTTTGGATGTGTTGTTCCCGGTTGTTCTTGGTGGTGATTTTCATAGCCCTTTGTTGGGGAATTCAGGAAAATACATCACCCTCGAAACGTCGAAGTCTAATGGTATTCTCAAAGTATGTTTTTCAGGGGCACGAAATTCGCGAATGCAGGAACTCTGTGACCTGCGAAGCTTCGAGTTCGCGGGAATGCTGAGTTCGGGAAACTCGGTTCGGCAAAGATGTGGAGTCATGAACGCGCGGAAGCCCGGAATCTCAACTGTTGGCGGCCCGGATTTCGGAAATCTTCCAATTCGGGAATCCAGCGAAGATTCTGTTCAGGACTCAGGCGCTGGGATACGCGCGAATCTGCGGAGGAGCGAAGGCCATTTCGGGAGTCTGTTAAAGATCTGATTCGGGAATCTTGGGCGAGGACATCCACGAATCACGGGAGAAGCAAAGTCAAAGTTGTAGTCCCAAAAAGTCCGGGCTTAGAGTGTGAACTAGTGGCAGGCTTGTAAATATGTAAGGGGTGAAAGGACGTTCTTATGTGTGTTCACATTAGGAATATTCTCCGAGCCCAAGGGTGATATCGGAATGTAAAAGTCCCTTCATCTCCCTATAAAAGGGGGCGCGAGGGCACGTGTAAATGCATTCAGACTTTTTTTGGGACTTGTGCTATTTGCGGAGAGCATCTTAAACTCTTTGCGCCCTAATTGTGTACTTGAACGTGTTGAGAACTCCTCTCGTGTTAGGGTAGTTATCCGAGCCTTTCGGGTAATCCCCCAACATTGGCGCCCACCGTGTCTCAGCCGAAAAAGAAACTCACGATGCCACCTCAAAAGAAATCTAAGAAGAACGCTCCGGTGCGGGCGGCGAACCGAGATGATCGCCTTCCCACACAAGGAAATGAAACTTCGTTTGTGCCAGAATCCTCGAACGTAACAGACCAGCAGCGAAAAGAGAAGCTCGAAGCCCTCATGAAGGCTAGAGCGAGAAAAAACGCTAATATCCAAGAACAACCTACCGAACGGAAGAAGAGCACGAGAATGTTGATGCTGATGATGATGCCATAGACAGACAGCTAGCCATGGTCCACCAAAAGATACAACAGTTGCAGAAAGACAAAGAAAAGTTCGCGGCTCAATTGCAGGCAAAGAGGAAAATCTCTGAAAAACTAGAGCGGTCGAACAAAGCAAAAGAACGAGATACGAGCAATCCAGAGAGAGATTGACGAAATGAAAGAGCAAGAAAACAGCTCTCTGTGGCAAGAAACACCGCAACAGAACATCGCACCTGCAAGAGAATCCCCGAAGGACAACTTCTTCGCGGGAAACGGAGTCTCACATTTCGTGGATTCTGAGTCACCACTGTCAATAGGGCTGCAAACAGCACCTTGGCCACCGAAGTTCAAGCCTGTCTCTCTTCCCAAGTATAACGGTTTCGGAAATTCCAGGCAATTCCTCATGAGATACGAGTCAGCCGTGAACTCAGCGGGAGGAGATGATGTTGCACTCGCCAAATCCTTCATCATAGCTTGCGAAGGACCGATCGAATTGGTACTCACTCCGCCTTCACACTCGATCTACAGGTGGGTAGATCTCAAAACAAAGTTCATGCAAGCGTTTCAGATGTTCCACGACACAACAGCCGAAGCCTCAGATCTGTATAACTGCAAACAGAAGGACAGGGAACCCCTGCGAAACTTCGTGAGAAGGTTCATGCAACAGAGGTCTCAGATCCCCGATGCTGACGACAAGACAACGATCAAGGCATTGATCAAAGGCCTCACCCCAGGACCAACAGCCTCTCATCTCACAAGAAAGAAGCCTGAAACAGTCGAAGAACTATTTCGGGAGTTAGAAGATTACATCCTGTCCGATGATGACCACCGCAAGAGAGTAGCCGAACGGAACGAGGCAAGACAGGGCGGCAGAGATATGACCTGGAGGGCACCACCCCAGCATCCGCGAAATGTGAACAATGTTGGGAATCCTCAGCAACAGCAAGAAAGAAGGCCAAGTGCCAGGGGAGGATTCAATCAAAGAGGAAGAGGGAGAGGAAGAGGAACCTCAAACCTCCCGAACCACAACCCAAGAGATCCCCACTTCTATTGCCAGTATCACGGAAGAGGCCACAGCACCGAAGGATGCCCTGAAACAAAAAAGAACATGGCACGAATTCAGCAAGAGAAGGCGTTGATGAGCATCGCATCCTCGATGCCAACCCAGTTTCGGCCGAACTTCTGGCCGCCGCAGTTCGCGAGTCCGCAGTCAAGCTCTGTACCAATCCAGCAATTTCCACAATCGCAATCAACGTGGCAGCCTTCGCAGCAATTCTTCCCTCAGTCGCAAGCAATACAGTCAATCCAACAGCCACAACCCATTCGGGAAATCTTGCCACCGCCACCAGAAAGCTCTTCGAGGCCTCAGTCAAGTTCGGGACCTCAGAATTCCAAAGCACTGCCATCATTCGGGACAATCATGCCAATCACAGGCGGATCTGCCATGGAGTTTGAAACAAAGAAGCAGCGAAGCAACTACTTCAGATCTGTAAATACCATCATTAATGATGGTCCAGCTGCCCGCCCGGAATGGGCGAAGGTGCCAATCACCTTCACAGAAGAAGATTTCAGGCTGAAATCCACGATCCACAATGATGCTATGGTGATTGAAGTCAACATTGCTGGATGGGTCATAGGAAAAATCTTGGTGGACAACGGGAGTTCGGCGGACATCCTATTCCTGAAAACGTTCGAGAAAATGAATCTGAGCCAGCACATGTTGGATCCACCAGAGTACCCATTGCAGGGGTTCGGCGGCAAGCCCATCAAGCCAGTTGGAAAAATATCTCTCCCAGTTTCTTTCGGGGATCTCGAGAATGCCAGAACTGAGAACCTTACCTTTGATGTGGTTGACATATATCACCCGTACCTTGCGATCTTCGGGGGGGGTTTCATGAACAAGTTTGATGCTGTCATAAGGCAACAGTTCCTTTGCATGAAGATGCCTGCACCCAAGGGGGTTATCACAGTGTTCGGCAATCAACAAGAGGCCCGAAACATAGAAAAGGGCCACACGCCTGGTCAAACAAACGTGTATCAGCTGAAAACAGCCGAAGAGACAAGGGGAACCTACGAAGAGCCAAAGCGGGACAAAGAGAAAACAAACATAGCCGCGGAAGACGAAACAAAGAGAGTGTATCTGGATGACATGCCCGACAGAGCAGTCATAATAGGGGCGAACCTAAGCGCCGAAGAGGATGATGAACTAATGCGATTTCTGAATAAGAACAAGGATGTTTTTGCATGGTCAGCCAAAGATTTGCAAGGCGTTGACAGAGACATAATCGAGCATGTCCTCGAAACAGATGACAAGATACCACCCAAAAAGCAAAAACTCCGAAAATGTCCGACGAAAAAGTCAAGGCGGTGGAAGCGAGAAGTTCGAGAGATTGCAAGATGCCCAAGTAATCGGAGAAGTCAAGTACCCGAGTTTGGTTAGCCAATACCGTGCTGCCCAAGAAGAAGAATGGCAAATGGAGGATGTGTATTGACTTCACTGATTTGAACAAGGCGTGCAAAAAGGACGATTTTCCCTTAGAAAGGGTAGATAAAATCGTGGATGATGCAGCCAACGAGCGAGATGCTATCGCTCCTGGACATGTTCTCTCGGATATCATCAAATCGAGTTCGCAGAGAAGACGAAGAGAAGACAAGCTTCATCACTCCTTTCGGAACATTTTGTTTCGTGAGAATGCCAGAGGGGCTGAAGAATGCGGGGTGCACATTTTCAAGAATGATAGCAATAGTGCTGCACCAGCAGATTCGGAGAAATATCTTGGCATATGTGGATGACATAGTCGTCAAAAGTGTTCAGAGAAAAGACCACATTAGTGACTTGGCTGAAACGTTCGCGAACTTGAGGACAGCGAACTTGAAACTGAACCCAGAAAAGTGTGTGTTCGGGATTCACAAGGGGAAAGTTCTAGGGTGCCTAGTTTCAACTAAGGGCATCGAGGCAAACCCCGACAAGATCAAGGCTTTGATAGAAATGCAAGAGCCGGCCTCAGTGAAAGATGTCCAGAAGTTGACAGGGAGGGTGGCTGCCCTTAACAGATTCATTCCCAGAGCTGCAGAAAGAAGTCTGCCATTCTTCCAAGTTCTCAGAAGTGCCAAGAAATTCCAGTGGGCCGAACCTCAGAAGCAAGCTTTTCGCGAATTGAAAGACTACCTGTCCAACATGACCAAGCTCTGCCCTCCCGAGCCCAAATCGCCGCTTCTGCTGTATGTGTCAGCGTCTAATTCGGCAGTAAGCGCTGTGCTGGTGCAAGAGAAGGAAGAAGAAGGAAAGCTAAGGCAAATCCCCGTATATTTCGCCTCTGAGGCACTGTCTGGTTCCAAGGTTTTTTACTCCGAATTGGAAAAAATCGCGTATGCGGTTATCATGGCAGCGAGAAAGCTGAGACACTACTTCGAGGGCCACAGAATAAGGGTTGTCACCAACCAACCGTTAAACGACCTGTTCGCAAACAGGGAGGCATCTACTCGAATCATCAAGTGGGGTGCTGAACTATCTGAATATGTAGTGGATTTTGAAAAAAGAAGTGCAATAAAATCACAAGTGCTGGCAGATTTCGTCGTGGATTGGACCTCACCCACTCAGAGCACGGGGGAAAACATGCCCGAACCTTGGGTAGTGCAGTGTGATGGAGCATGGTGTTACAAGGGGGTCGGAATTTCGGCTGTTGTGACATCACCAACAGGCGTGGTTATAAGATATGCAGCACGGCTCGTGTTCGCGAACAATGAATACTCCACGAACAATACAACGGAGTATGAAGCTCTACTGCTGGCACTGAGAAAAATGAAAGCCTTGGGCCAGCAGACCTTCATAATCAGAACGGATTCGAAAGTAATCCAAGAACACATCGAAAAAGAAAGCGAGGCCAGGAATCCAATTCTCATGAAGTATCTCGAAAAAGTCAGAGAAATGGAAAGACACTTCGAGAGGATATTCGGTTCAAGATATCCCAAGGGATGATAACAATGAAGCGAGATAAGCTCGCGAAGGCAAGCGACCGAGAAATCAAGAGTTACCACCAGATGTGTTCTTTGAAATCATCAGAGAGCCATCCATCAAAGATTCACGAACTCAAATCGTGAACATGGTGGAAATTCCAGACTGGAGAGCAGAAATAATGGCCTACTTAAGAGGACATTACGAACCACAAGATGAACTAGAAGAGAAAAGGTTGAGACAAAGGGCTCGGGGCTACACTGTGGTAAATGGAGAATTGTACAAATCTGGAGTCACTGAACCTTGGTTACGCTGCATTACCTCCGAAAAAGGTCGTGAACTCTTGAAAGAAATTCACAGTGGATTTTGTGGGGCACACATAGGCACCAGGGCTTTGGCTGGCAAGGCAATAAAACAAGGATTCTATTGGCCAACCATCAACATCGACGCCAAGATGTTGGTTCGGCAATGTGAAGCGTGCCAAAAGACGGCAAATCAGCAGAATCTTCCTTCAATGCCAGTTCATTTGATTCCTCCAACCTGGCCTTTGCAAAGATGGGGCATGGACCTAGTAGGACCGTTGCCAGCAGCTCAGGGTAATTGCCGATTTGCGGCCGTAGCGGTCGACTATTTCACGAAATGGGTAGAAGCAAAACCACTCGCGAACATCACGGCAACAACAGTTCAGAAATTCTTTTGGCAGAACATAGTCTGCAGGTTCGGAGTTCCTGGAGAACTGACAGTTGATAATGGCAAACAGTTTGACTGCTACACCTTCAAAGAGTATTGCAGAACCCTGGGCACACGAGTGAAATTTTCGTCAGTTTATCATCCACAGTCCAACGGAGCAGTTGAAAGAGCCAATGGCCTGATTTTTTCGGGGATCAAAAAATGCTTGTTTGATCAGAAAAAAGGAAAATGGGTGGATGAACTTCCAAAGGTGATCTGGTCTCACAACACCACAGTGTCAAGGGCAACAGGTTTCACACCTTTTCGCCTACTCTTCGGGACTGAGGCTATGACACCAGAGGAGATCAAGAATGAAAGCATGAGGGTCTTGAAAGGAAAAGAGATAGAGGAAATTGACAAGAAGGTGGAGAAAGACATGATAGAGCTAACAATCCTCGAAGCGACGAGAAAACATCGAGAAATATCGAGAGAGAGACAAGAGCATGGAGAGACGAAAGGTGGTCGGAAGGACATCAAAACCGGTGATCTTGTCTTGAAAAGAAAGAAAAATTGGGAGAACCCGGGAAAGCTTCATGAGTCATGGGAAGGACCTTACATAGCTAAGGAAACAAATATGCCGGGGGCTTTTCGCCCGATGGAGCAAGCGGCGAAGAGTTGCCGTATTCGTGGAATGCCGACGACTTAAAGAGGTATTATCCGTGAAGATCTTAATTGTACATAAGTATAGTAGATAGCAGTTTTTCAAATTTGGTAAGTTTTCACCGTAGGAAAATAAAAGCCCGAGTCACGTGTTTATAAGTGACTTCGGAAGAAGTTAGTTCTATATCTTAATCGTAGTTCTAGAATAAGAAGGACCGTACTCTTTTCCTTGCAAAGGGGGCTCTAAATCAAGAGGCAAGGTTTTTAACGAGGCGGATCCCATGTAAATACTCTTTCTGATATATATATGAAAAGAGTTTTCCCCCAAATTGCGTGTTTCCTATCTTATGTTTCGAGAATTCCATCGTGAAAAAAGAAAAAGTTCGTGAGAAAGGCTTCGTGATAGCCAGAATTCCATCGTGAAAAAAGAAAAAGTTCGTGAGAAAGGCTTCGTGATAGCCAGAATTCCATCGTGAAAAAAGAAAAAGTTCGTGAGAAAGGCTTCGTGATAGCCAGAAGTCCATCGTGAAAAAGAAAAAGTTCGTGAGAAAGGCTTCGTGATAGCCAGAGTTCCATCGTGAAAAAAGAAAAGAGTTCATGAGAAGGGCTTCCTGATAGCCAAAATCCCATCCATCGCGGGATTCCCACCGAAAAGGCCTGAGACAACAACAAGTTGTGGCCTAGAAAAATCCCATCCATCGAGGGATTCCTATCGAAAAGGCCTGAGACAACAACAAGTTGTGGCCTAGAAAAAACCCCATCCACGAGGGGATTCCCATCAGAAAATTCACATGATGATTTTGAAAAAGTGAATATCTAAGGATTTGCTTGTGTTTTCTCACTTGGTAGAGATTGTTCAAAATTTTTCTTTTCAGGTATCATCATTGTAAAAAAGGGGCAAGGGGCTCAGTCAAGTGATCGCAGAAAAACCTTGGTTGAAGCAACCGAGGGTTGCTGTATCAACCGAGGCAAGTCCGCCAGTTCGGTCAAGTCCACAAAATTCGGAGCAAATTTTGTCGACTTGCACATTAGCAATCGAGATTCGCAAAAACAAAGGAAGACTACTCTCAGAAAAATGCGCTACAAAATTCGAGAATAGTAGGGTTCGTAAATCGCGATCCGAGCTTTTCATGCGAAACGGCAAGCCGGGGGAGGGTGACGTTTTTTCAAAGAAAAAACATATTCATTGCCTTATTCGCATAAAAACTCCCGAATAGTTCATCAAGAATTACAACAATCAACACGAAGCTTAGAATGACAATTCTACTACGCATCCGGGTTTACAAACGTTGTTGTCAGCTACATCGCTAGCATAGGCGAACTCAGGTGAACCGGCTAAGGGGCTAAGGGGCTCCGCCTTCGGAGCTTTCGTGGATCGCGAAGTAGAGGCTGCAGAACAGCTATCCTTATGAAGCAAGAAAAACGAAGTGAGATCAAAACAACCTATCGAAAACTTAATCGAAGCCTCAAGCCAAAAGTCAGAAAAATCTTGCTCAGGATGAGCCTGTTTGAACAAACGCCATGCTTCACCACTAACAAGCATCCTATCTCGATGAATTCGTAGTGGTAGCACGTCCTGCGCAGGCCCAGCTTGCAGGACCTGCGCAGGTTAAAATATACAAAACATCTGTTCAGAAATGTCTGACGAATTTACACAAACAAACAGCCAACCCCGCTCAAAAGTTCAAACATGTTGTTCAATTCATTACATCCACCTTCGGTGACTCTCCTTCTGGTTCAGGAACTTGTCCGCGATCGTCGCCACCGTCGCCGCCGCCTGGCCGCTGCCGCCGCCGCAGCCGTCCCCACCAGATTCTCCCGAACTTTCCCCGGAGGACGATTTTTCGGGAGATGCTGCGGCGCGCTCTAGCTCCTCCTTTTCTCTTAGCTGCGAAACAAAGAGAAGAGTAAAGAGATATTAGGAAACTGGAATACATATGACGAACATAAGTTACGAAATAGGCCAGAGAATTACCTCGTCAAGCTTCAACCGCCCAACAGTCTTAGCCATTTCCGCCCCGCCAACCATCCAGAATTCCTTAGCAAACTTTTGCTTTATAGCAATGACGTCAGGGTTGTCTTGAAGTATAGCTTCACTAGTAACGCCTGGGAACTGAGAAAGGTTCGCGCGAAACTTTGCCAGGTCAGCACAGCCATACTCATGAAGGACCTTCAGAATGCTTTCTACAGAGAAGGATACGGCAAAGTTGCCGGCACCATCGATGACTTCATGGAGAGCCTTGAATTCCTCCTCGAGCCAGTCCATGAAATCAGGGATATCAATATCGTCTGGAAGAGGAGCTGGACGAACACCATACTCATTCAAAGACTTTTGATACTCAGCATAAAGCAGCCTCAATCTTCCCAAGATTTCCGAAGTCTGTTTTTTCGAAGATTCACTTTCTGCCTTCAGCGCTTTCTCCAGATCTACGATTTTCTGGTCCTTCGAGCTAAGTGACTTGGCAAGGTTGGCGTTGTTGGTACGGAGATCTTCAGCAATCTTGGAAGCACGCTCTTGTTGTTGCCGAAGTTTCTCGATCACGCTCAGGTCATCCTCGTGAGACTTCCGAACTTTCTCCAATTCTTTTTTGGAATCCTCGAGCGTGGCTTCGGCGAACTTCTTCTCGTCCTGACTTCTCTTTAAAGCCTCAGCCAGCTCAGAAACCTTCTTTTCCAGCTCTAGGTTCGTGGATTCTGCGAGACCGAACTTGCGCTCCAACTCCTTAGACTTCCGAGAGAGTTCCTCGTTAATCTTCTCCTGCGCGGAAAGCCGTTCTATGGCAACTTTCCCGAGCATGGAATATTTGAGAGTGTAGTCTTCATGGAAGCGCGCAAGTTTTGAGGGAGAATAGGAGTGCAGCAGATTCTTGAACTCTGAAAAATTCAAGAATAAATCTTAGACGAAGACTCTACAATCACGAATCGCGTAAAGGGGCACTGAGAATCAACGAACCTTGCTTACTGAAGTGCTGCATAGTGACTTGTTTGGTCGAACCTGAGGAGGCCTTCCCTTGAGGTGAAGGAGTAGTGTCGGAGATAGATAGAGGCCTCTTTTCGGAGCCTTGAGCGGCTTCTTCAGGTTGTTCCGAGGCACCCTCTCCTGTTTCATCAACAAGTGCGGACGATTTCCATAGAGTTAAAAACTTGGACGCCTTGCCCCCGACGCCAATTGTCTCGAAACCAACACGCAACAGTTTGCCGCGATAAGACGTACCAAAATTTTCGTTAAAGGCGGCCAAAGAAGGGGAAGGCGCTTGGTCTTCGGGGACAACCTCTCGAACTTCGACCAAGGGAATGTTTTCGGAAGAATTGCCGTCCCTTTGAATGGTCCGCTCAAGATCACGGGCAAAGTCGGAGGAGACTTGATCAGCGGCAGCGACATCGACAGCAGGAACTTCGGCAACAGCAGGGGATTCAGGGTGAGCAACAGTTTCGACAGCAACGGCGGACTTCTCGGCGGCGAAGCGGGGAGTCGGCTCCCTCCGAACTTCGGGAGCAACATCTGAAAAGGAACCGATGTCGACGAACTCATTTTCGGAACCAACAGGACAAATGTCTCGAAAGTTAAATAATGGCCAGAAGAAAACACCTTTGGGAGTATCTGGCTTCGTGGGAACGTCATCGTCGAAGGCGGACGGAACTCGACGAATTCCGGAGGAAGAAACTTTTTTCACAGCCTTCTTCAACTTCTTACGGGCCATCTGGGCAAGCCCGGAAGCAGCCTGGAGTTCAGCTTCTGAAGTCTGAGGTTCGGAGGTCTTTCGTTTACGCTTCGACGATTCGAGTGACCTGGTCTTCGAAGGCTTAACTCCCGAAGATGTTCCCTCGGTGGCGGGTGACAAGTTTCGTTTCGAGGATCTAATGCGAGGAGCATTGATTGGAGCGGCAGAGCGGCCGGCCACGGCAACGAGCGGGGAAGTTTAAGTTTCGGGCCAGGGCTTCGAGAGCTGAAAAACTTATCACCGCAGATCTCCGAAAAGACGCGGTTGATTTTCTTCTTGTGCTTCACCAGGGCCTTGTATGCCTTGTATTCGTTCATGGTATACTCGCCCACCATGACGTTGACCTTCTTCTCAACTTCGTCCATAAAATCCTTGGCGCTCTGGCCTTCGCGAAGTTTAATTCCGAACTTCGGGAAAGGAACCTGCCGATCGGCCCAATTGACGTTGTAGTCCACGATTTCGACAGGGGACCAGCCCTTCGAGATAGGCCAGATTCGTGCGGCGACGAATTCTTCGATGATGTCGCGGCCGCCAAGTATCGTGCTGGCCAAGTGGAATGCACTCTCACAATTCCGAATTCCTAGGGCCCGCTGATTATACTTGCCCACGTTCATTGCGGTGAGGGGTGCGATCGGGCATGGCAACTTCGGCACATTGACCTTCAGGTAAAACCAGTAGGACTTCCAATCATCGGAGAGGTTGGTCTTGCAGCAGGGAGAAATCTGAATTCGGGTAATCCCTTGTCGGGTATTCTGACGTCGGGTATTGAAAGTGCAGCACGCGTGCTGGCTATGATAGAATTGCCCGTCCTCGCCTTTCACAACTTCTGGAATAATGACCAGTTCGTAGAACCTGGTGAAGGCATCAATGGTAGGGCTGCACCCGAAAGTCTTCAGAATCCAAATGAACTTTGATACTTCGAGAAAAGATGTCGGGGTAAGCTGATGGATCTTCACCGAGAACGCGTCAAGAATCGCCGGTAGCACTGGATCACAAGGGAATCGCAGCCCACAGATGAAGAAGTCCCGAAAAACCACAATCTCCCCTGGCTTGGGACTGGGAACCGTTTCATCGAGTGGGGCGCGCCCGGCCCCAGGTAAGAAGAATCCTGCCTTTTCGTACTCGCGGATAATGTCACTCGTCACTTTCGATTCTCCGAAAGCAAGCGAGGGCGGCAGGGGGCCAGAGGTCCTTAGCATAACAAGATCTTCCACCCCCGCATCCACATCTCCGACGTCGTCGCCGCCATCGGACCCAACCTCTCCGTCTTCGCGACTTCGGGAGCCACTAGGAGATCCAGCGTCTTCGGCCGCGGCGGCACGATCCGATCCTTCGGCAGGTTGGTCGAGTGGGAGACCGGCAGCGATCAACTCTTCAGTAGTCATAGGTCTAGCTGTATGTCTGACACGAGCCACCTAGCAAACATAACCAATACAACAATTTAAACTAACAGTCGAAGAAGAGCCACGAAAATCGTAACATCACTACACCAAAGATAAACGAATCAACGCAACAACACAGCAAACATAAAGGAATACCTTAGAAAATCGCGAGAAAGGCCTGAAGTTCGGAAGTCTTCTTGCACAGAGAGCTAGTTCCGCGAAGGAAGAGATGTGTGAAAATCACGAAAGGCGCGAGAGCAGTAAAAAATTTTTTAACAGCGTCGGCGCGCTATTTATAGGGCCAGGGAGGGGCAGTTTCGCGAAGCGTGCCTCGATTCAACCGCCATTTGCTCCCTGGGTGACGCGTGTCCCCTCCGACGTTCCGAGGGTGACGTTTTTTACTAAATTTCCGAAAAGTTCGTGGAATCGGATCGTCGGAGTCAACCCGCTTCCCCGAGGGGCTAGTGTTGGGGAATTCAGGAAAATACATCACCCTCGAAACGTCGAAGTCTAATGGTGTTCTCAAAGTATGTTTTTCAGGGGCAGGAAATTCGCGAATGCAGGAACTCTGTGACCTGCGAAGTTTCAAGTTCGCGGGAATGCTGAGTTCGGGAAACTCGGTTCGGCGAAGATGTGGAGTCATGAACGTGCGGAAGCCCGGAATCTCAACTGTTGGCGGCCCGGATTTCGGAAATCTTCCAATTCGGGAATCCAGTGAAGACTCTGTTCGGGACTCAGGCGCTGGGATACGCGCGAATCTGCGGAGAAGCGAAGGCCATTTCGGGAGTCTGTTAAAGATCTAATTCGGGAACCTTGGGTGAGGACATCCACGAACCACGGGAGAAGCAAAGTCAAAGTTGTAGTCCCAAAAAGTCCGGGTTTAGAGTGTGAACTAGTGGCAAGCTTGTAAATATGTAAGGGGTGAAAAGACGTTCTTATGTGTGTTCACATTAGGAATATTCTCCGAGCCCAAGGGTGATATCGGAATGTAAAAGTCCCTTCATCTCCCTATAAAAGGGGGCGCGAGGGCACGTGTAAACGGATTCAGACTTTTTTGGGACTTGTGCTATTTGCGGAGAGCATCTTAAACTCTTTGCACCCTAATTGTGTACTTGAACGTGTTAAGAACTCCTCTTGTGTTAGGGTAATTATCCGAATTTTTCGGGTAATCCCCCAACACCCTTTCTTGGTGATTTCTTTGGGTTGTTTTTGGGACCTTGCTCTTGGGGATTTGATGGGGGAAATTTGTGGGAACCCTTCGTGGTTCTTTGGGCTGTGATTCTCCTCCCAACTCCGTGAGTAAAGGGGCTCGATTTTGGGGTTTTCCGAGTTCTAGGGTTAGAGGTGTTCTTAGCGGGATTTCTTCGATTCCTCCTTTTTGGACAAGTTTTGGTGGGATTAAACTCGTCTATGGACTCCTCATGAGGTGTTCTTTCAATCTCCAAAGTCTTGTTCAAGTTCATGGAGCGATTCGGGAGATCGAAGTTTGGATTTGGGGGAGTTGACCCGCGGGTGCTGTTCATCCCGAGCTGCCATGGCTACACCGGTCTGACCGGTGCTCTTGACCGGACTGACCGGTGCAACCCTTGGTGGGTTTTTGCTCGGGTGAACATCTGGGTGAGTTTGCTGTTGTCCTGTGTTGGGGCTGTTTCGAGTTTGGGTCAGTTTGAAGGTCGGTAGGCCTGTTTGGTGATTTGGGGGCTTTCAGGCTTAGACCGGTCTGACCGGTGTATCTCGCCGGCCTGACCGATGTGAAGACTTTCTCTGGAAGTCGTCAACTCTCACTAGCAGGGACTGGTCTGACCGGTGGTGCTCACTGTTCTGACCGGTGTTAGTAAGTGGACTCGAGGTTTGGTGTTCCGCTGCGTTCTCGGGTCGGAAGGTTGTGTGTTGGTTCCTAGGTCCAGTGGCACTCCAGTGGCTACGTGGGCTTGGCCAACTTGGGTAGTGAGTCGGAGACGTGTGTTGGAAGCCGTGTTCATCTTGTTGGAGTTTCCATCTCTTCGAGAAGAATTTTTATCGGCTCCCATTCACTCCCCCCTCTCTGGTTCGCCGTATCTCGGTCCTTCAGTCTTCAAAATCTTCAACGGCAGCGAAGTCCTCGAACTGCTCATACTATATGCTCCACACATTCACATACAAGCATACAATAGAATAAATTCAGAAACAATCACCAAATAGCATTAACAAAACAAAACAGAGGCACTAAACTGATATACTCGTCGAGACAATCGCATGGACATAAAGAACGCTAAAAACGGAGTTAAAACGACTAACATATGGCTAAAACAAGATTAGGGACTAATCTGGAAAGAACCCTAAACTTTCTGGGCTAAAACTTAGAAAGCAGGACCTATCCGCGAGAAAACTATACGGTGGAAGGACCGGCTTATAAAACAAAGGAAACCCAGGGTTTCTTTAGCAAAAGACAGCAGCCAGGCGGAGGTTGACCGGTACGATCCAGTTGACCGGGATCCGATCGGATCTGAGCCATCGGTTGGGGGTCTGGCGGCTGCGGTGCCGCGCGCGCGCGCGGCGGCGGCGAGCGGCGGACTCCCGGGGCGGCGACGACGGCGCACGGCGGCGGACGGGAGCGGCGGCGGCGGACGGCGAGCGGCGGCGGCGGCGCAAGTCCGACGAACCTGCAAGGGCGCTACAAAACACAGGGACATGCACAAAGCGCACCAAGGTGCTCCTCACCTCCACGCGGTTCGGTTGGTGGGAAGCCGGCGACGACGCGGATCGAAGCGGCGGCCAGCTAGGGTTTGCGCGGCGATGGCTCTGAAGCTTAGGGTTTGGGACGAAAGGGGTGGCGCGACTAGGGGTTGGCGACCCTTAAATAGGCCGGGGACGGTGGCTCGGCGTGCGGGTCACGGGGCAGGCGGCGCGCGGCTCGGACTCGAGCGCGGGGCCGGGCTCGAGCTCGACCCCGGCTCGGTTGGCGAGGCGGGCGGGATGACGGGCGGGTCCCGCCCGTCGGCGGGCGCACGCGGGGGGAGAGGGTGAGACGGGCCGCGGCCGAGCCGATTCGGAAGGCGGGCCTCGGCGGCGGCGGGCTACGATCTTCGGCGGGGCTGGTTTGAGGTAAAGGGATAAAAGTTAAGGGAAATGGT
Organism: Cenchrus americanus; assembly: GCA_947561735.1. NCBI lineage: Eukaryota > Viridiplantae > Streptophyta > Magnoliopsida > Poales > Poaceae > Cenchrus > Cenchrus americanus. The sequence goes on along the minus strand of OX387242.1, from coordinate 34,247,220 downwards.
TTTTTCTATTTTAAAAAAATATTCAAACAAATGAATTCAAACATGAACTTGAATCTAAACATTCAAAAACAATGCTCCAGCATGTATGCAACAGTAAACACCTATATTTCATTATTTAATGAACAGAAATGATTAAATGCCTAGAAAAGCACAAACACCTTATATTTCTTAAACGAGAGCGATGGTTGATAAGCAAATTTTTAATTAAACACAAAGGTGAAATTTAGGGTGTTATACCACAGTGTGTAGCGTGTTGCATCCAGAGGCGTAGGGTGACCAGCAGGCACTGCCCCCAAAGTCGCGAGCGGTGGCCCGACCGGACGATGCTACCCCCGGCAGACCTCGGATCTCTGGTTGACACAAGTTTATTCGGTGATTTGTGTGGCGATTCCGTGATTCTTGTGAACATATGAATGTGATTGGTGTGGTGATTTTTTGATTCGTGTGGTCATTTTTCCATTGCTTGATTCATGGTGATTCTTCGAATACATGATTATGTAGTGATTTTTTATCCGTGATTATTGTCTTGATTCTTGTAAGTGTGGAGAAAATAAGTAGAGGAACGAAGAGAAAAGAAAATAAAGGAAAGAACATGAAAAGAGTATACATCGCCCGGTAAAAAAAATTTGTACAAGTTGGTACTAGTAGCCGGTACTAAATTGGCCATTACTACCGGTCGCCCCGACCCGTACAGAATATTGTGGCATTTAGTTCCGGAGAAGTGGTACCGGTCACGCACCTGATTGTAAATGGGAGTTTTTAACTGGCAGCACAAGTTTTTAAACCGATAGTGAACGGCTATTAAGAAAGATGGCCCCGCTGCGATGCCCTGCCACCATCGCCCCTAGAATGAATGGTGTGCCACCACTGATGCCAGCAAATCGTGAAAGACAGGAAGAAATAGAGATGCAACTATAGTTCTTATTCCTGTTGTGCTATAGATCCAAACTATTCTGCACCATTCACCTTCTCCATCTTTCAACATGAGCAGCTTGCAGCTAGCTCAATTTCTCTTGCATCAAAATTTCTGAAGCTATTATATCTTCCCAAACTTGATCTGTGTAAATATGCTTATCCAGGAGATTTGTCAATGATTTTGGAGAGCAATAATACCTTTTAGTAATGGGATTCTTACAAAATAGTATTCATGAGATGTGCGAATGATTTTAGTAAGCTATATATGATACTTTCCACTAAAGGATTAGAGCACAAAATACTAACTAATTAGATTTGTCAATGGTTCCATCAACTAACAGATTGCATAGTGCTAGTTAATCTTAGCCAGCTATCAAATAATAAATAACTCATGTTGGTTCAACGAGTAACATGCCCTCTAAATAGAATACAACTCTATTCTAGAAAATGCAGACCACTAATTAACAAATCGACACTTTACATCCGAGCAAGTAGCTCCGGATGCTTATACGTCAAACTACCGGGTTTTATTAAAACATTTTTGCATCCTATAAATGGGCATGATCTCGCGGACGACCAAAGCACCACCTAAGCTTGCCATCATTTCCTGTTCTCAACCATCCGCCTTGTAGCTACTAGCTAAACAATACTAGCATCCATGGCTTCATTTCCGTCCGCCATGCGAATGATAGCCACTATCGTTGCCGCTTGCATCCGTTGGTCTCCGCGGTGTCCAATGGCCACCGTGCCACTGCTACGGCTTCGGACTTTGATTGTGTCGCAGCTTGCAAAGACCCGTGCCAAGCCTTTGCTAATGGATTTTGTCTTGGTGGAGCCACCAAAGATTGTGCGACACGGCAGCGAGCAAAATTATGCCGCAATTTGGCATTCTCGAAGTGTGCAAACGGTTGCTACACGGTTGCACTACTCGTGACCACCATATGCACTTGAGGATGCATTTTCATTCGAACTTCCACATCATTGAGTGCATGGAAGCGGCCGGGCTGCCGGGGAGGAAGCGACCATGATGATCCACCATAATCTTTTTTTTTATTCTATCATTACTTGTTACACACTATGTAGCGTGCCCATCTCTTATGTGGTTGAGCATGTCAACTTGTAATTCTTTCAAAATTTTTACCTACCATTTTGTAATGTTGTGCATGGTTTTGAATATAATTTATGATCTATTTGTATACAAATATAAACACTTGTGACCTTAAGTAGTAATGGCTCTCGTGTGATTTTTCCATGTCAACCAATAAATTAAGTTTGGCTACAATACTCTTGAATAACTGTTTACTATTCATTTTATGCAGCTATATCTAATTATCATTAACTGTAAATAAATCATTATTTTAATTTTAAAATATGACAAAAATTTATGGCGGAGTCATAGGATAGTACATGGTTGGTGTGGGAAGATGGTCCGTGGTCGGTACATTTGTGTAGGATCGATGAGGATAAACTGCGTTAACATGATAGGTAGTTTGTTTTCTTGTTGAGTAAGTTCTTACATTATTCTTCATGACGAAACAAATGAGATCCAGTTACATGTGCCTTGACATTGTTTGCGGATTATCCCGAATGAGCATTTGTAGACGCCACATTCTCTAGTCACTTGTAGCCACCCCACTGGAAGCTCTTGTGCGCCTCCTTCATTGTTGACTTGCCGTAGTTGGGTGCACCAGAATTTGGGTAGCTAAATGAGTTGCTCGGAGGCAGGTCATGACTACGGGTTATTGCACGCTCCACCTGTCAGTGCGGAAAGTGGTACTGACACTAACTAGTGAGAAGCGCTGAGATCTATCTCTCGATGGCCGGTGCTAAGCAACTAGTGACACTGGATCTTATCCTGGTTCCGGCCCGGGGCCGTACGTCCAGAAAGGGTGTGCTCAGGGCACTATATTGTGTTGCACTGAGGTGCTCGTAGAGGGGGCTAAAAGCGAGGCGGGAGAGGAGGTCAGGCCTCCAGGTCCTAGAGGTACTGATTGAGGCAAGTGCCAATATCGTGGTGAATACAGAAAGTGTGCAGGTGGCGGCAGTTTACAAGCGTGCCGCACTATTTCACCTACGTGTGGAGGCATGGGTATAGTGCCACGGAGTAGACGGCCGTCCTGGCGAATCTTGCCTCTGGCGGGGCGTCATGGCGCATCCTGTGCATGCCCAGGAGCGGCTTCGATGGTGGTGGTGTAGCGATCTCTTGTTCAGCGACCGCCTGTGTGAGGACTCAAGTGTGCTGTTGACGCGAGGCCGTACGGGGGTACAGTAGCTGGCGTGGTGGCGTCCCATCGCCGCATGCTTCCACAGTGTCGGGGATGGCGATGCAGTGGCCGGGATGGCACCTGGGATGGCGGGGATAGTCGCACAAGGCCGATGGCGACGGGGGTGACCGATCCCGCCGGCCTGGCGTCATGGCGTTGTACCTGCACAGACATGGCGTAGTTTTTCGTGTTCCCTTCGAGGGCTCCGCCATCCCTTCTCGAGGGTGCGGTGCGCCGGCCATACGGAAGTGGGTGGCACAGTGCCACGGGGTTGTTGCTGACCACGCTGCACAGCGTCGCACAGTGGCGGGGATGGCCGCGTCACGGGAGTTGGTGGAGCTGTGCCGGAGCATGATTCCTAGGCGCGTAGTGGTGTGGATTCGCCTTTGACTTGGACGCCTGCAGATGTCAGTGCATTAAATGCCCCTGCCGGAGGAGTAGGTATGGAGGGGGCGGGCCCGTGATCCCCTTGAGCGAGACGGAATCTTGCTTGAGGGGGTGCTCGTCTCTCGATCGAGGCGGGGCCTCGCGCGAGAGGTGGGCGTCCAGCCCCCGAGCGAGATGGAGATTCGCTCGAGGGGGCGTCCGACCCTCGAGCAAGACAGAACCTCACCCGAGGGGGCGACTGGCCCTCGAGCGAGGTGAAGTTGTACCAGGGCGAGGGTGGCTAGGCCGATTGCGGGGTTTCTAGTGGTTCACCAGAAAACCACTGGGTTCCTTGGTTGATCCACAAAGCCAAGACCGAAGAACCGAAGATGGTACTACAGCAGTGCCAGACCGGTCTGACCGGTGGGTCTGACCGGTCTGACTGGTGAGGAGCACCGGTCTGGCCGGTGTGCGACGACGCAGTCTGGAATCTTCAAAGCGGAGGACACGCATCGGGATCGCAAGGCTTGCGTCGAGGCTAAGCAGGTTGCGGTCGCCGGGCATCCATCTGATGGAGAAAGCTTGAAGACTTCAATAACCGCCCTTGAGGGGCTTGTATCCCTAGTTATTAGGAAAGGGTATTTTAGACTTTCGGTTGCCTCCATATAATCCATGAGATGAGAGGACGGCAGCCAAGCTCTTGGAACCCTAGTTCATTTGCTTTCCTTTTTTCCCTCCCTATTTTCTTAGGATTTCTATAGGACTAGCTTGAGAGCTTCATGGTGAGATCTTGTTGAGAGGGTTGGATGATCGGGCGGCAAACTAGACCTTGTATGAACCTTTGTGGCATGTATAGATGATTCGGCTTGGTTCCTCAAGGTTTGGATGTGTTGTTCCCGGTTGTTCTTGGTGGTGATTTTCATAGCCCTTTCTTGGTGATTTCTTTGGGTTGTTTTTGGGACCTTGCTCTTGGGGATTTGATGGGGGAAATTTGTGGGAACCCTTCGTGGTTCTTTGGGCTGTGATTCTCCTCCCAAATCCGTGAGTAAAGGGGCTCGATTTTGGGGTTTTTCGAGTTCTAGGGTTAGAGGTGTTCTTAGCGGGATTTCTTCGATTCCTCCTTTTTGGACAAGTTTTGGTGGGATTAAACTTGTCTATGGACTCCTCATGAGGTGTTCTTTCAATCCCCAAAGTCTTGTTCAAGTTCATGGAGCGATTCGGGAGATCGAAGTTTGGATTTGGGGGAGTTGACCCGCGGGTGCTGTTCATCCCGAGCTGCCATGGCTACACCGATCTGACCGGTGCTCTTGACCGGACTGACCGGTGCAACCCTTGGTGGGTTTTTGCTCGGGTGAACATCTGGGTGAGTTTCTTTGTTGTCTGTGTTGGGGCAGTTTCGAGTTTGGGTCAGTTTGAAGGTCGGTAGGCCTGTTTGGTGATTTGGGGGCTTTCAGGCTTAGACCGGTCTGACCGGTGTATCTCGCCGGCCTGACCGATGTGAAGACTTTCTCTGGAAGTCGTCAACTCTCACTAGTAGGGACTGGTCTGACCGGTGGTGCTCACTGTTCTGACCGGTGTTAGTCAGTGGACTCGAGGTTTGGTGTTCCGCTGCGTTCTCGGGTCGGAAGGTTGTGTGTTGGTTCCTAGGTCCAGTGGCACTCCAGTGGCTACGTGGGCTTGGCCAACATGGGTAGTGAGTCGGAGACGTGTGTTGGAAGCCGTGTTCATCTTGTTGGAGTTTCCATCTCCTTCGAGAAGAATTTTTATCGGCTCCCATTCACTCCCCCCTCTCTGGTTCGCCGTATCGGTCCTTCAGTCTTGAAAATCTTCAACGGCAGCGAAGTCCTCGAACTGCTCATACTATATGCTCCACACATTCACATACAAGCATACAATAGAATAAATTCAGAAACAATCACCAAATAGCATTAACAAAACAAAACAGAGGCACTAAACTGATATACTCGTCGAGACAATCGCATGGACATAAAGAACGCTAAAAACGGAGTTAAAACGACTAACATACGACTAAAACAAGATTAGGGACTAATCTGGAAAGAACCCTAAACTTTCTGGGCTAAAACTTAGAAAGCAGGACCTATCCGCGAGAAAACTATACGGTGGAAGGACCGGCTTATAAAACAAAGGAAACCCGGGGGTTCTTTAGCAAAAGACAGCGGCCAGACGGAGGTTGACCGGTACGATCCAGTTGACCGGGATCCGATCGGATCTGAGCCATTGGTTGGGGGTCCGGCGGCTCTGGTGCTGCGCGAGCGCGGGCGGCGGCGGCGGCGGCGCCGGCGGCGGAGTCACCGGTGCGGGGGGTGGTTTGGCGGCGGGGTGCTTCAATCGCCACGGAAAAAGCACCGAACGGCGACGTGCTCACGACAAATTCGGCGGCGGACTCCGGGGGCGGCGACGACGGCGCACGGCGGCGGACGGCGAGCGGCGGCGGTGGACGGCGAGCGGCGGCGGCAGCGCAAGTCCGACAAACCTGCAAGGGCGCTACAAAACACAGGGACGTGCACAAAGCGCACCAAGGTGCTCCTCACCTCCACGCGGTTCGGTTGGTGGGAAGCCGGCGACGACGCGGATCGAAGCGGCGGCCAGCTAGGGTTTGCGCGGCGACGGCTCTGAAGCTTAGGGTTTGGGACGAAAGGGGTGGCGCGGCACCGGGGTTTGGCGACCCTTAAATAGGCCGGGGACGGTGGCTCGGCGTGCGGGTCACGGGGCGGGCGGCGCGCGGCTCGGACTCGAGCGCGGGGCCGGGCTCGAGCTCGACCCCGGCTCGGTTGGCGAGGCGGGCGGGATGACGGGCGGGTCCCGCCCGTCGGGCGGCCGCGCGCGGGGGAGAGGGTGAGACGGGCCACGCCGAGCCGATTCGGGGCTGGGCCGCGGCGCTGGCGGGCTACGATGCTGGCGGGCTGGTTTGAGGTAAAGGGATAAAAGGTAAGGGAAATGGTTTTTTCTATTTTAAAAAAATATTCAAACAAATGAATTCAAACATGAACTTGAATCTAAACATTCAAAAACAATGCTCCAGCATGTATGCAACAGTAAACACCTATATTTCATTATTTAATGAACAGAAATGATTAAATGCCTAGAAAAGCACAAACACCTTATATTTCTTAAACGAGAGCGATGGTTGATAAGCAAATTTTTAATTAAACACAAAGGTGAAATTTAGGGTGTTATACCACAGTGTGTAGCTATACCTGATTTGGCTGGTGTTGCATCCAGAGGCGTAGGGTGACCAGCAGGCACTGCCCCCAAAGTCGCGAGCGGTGGCCCGACCGGACGATGCTACCCCCGGCAGACCTCGGATCTCCGGTTGACACAAGTTTATTCGGTGATTTGTGTGGCGATTCCGTGATTCTTGTGAACATATGAATGTGATTGGTGTGGTGATTTTTTGATTCGTGTGGTCATTTTTCCATTGCTGATTCATGGTGATTCTTCTGAATACATGATTATGTAGTGATTTTTTATCTGTGATTATTGTGCTGATTCTTGTAAGTGTGGAGAAAATAAGTAGAGGAACGAAGAGAAAAGAAAATTAAGGAAAGAACATGAAAAGAGTATACATCGCCTGGTAAAAAAAATTTGTACAAGTTGGTACTAGTAGCCGGTACTAAATTGGCCATTACTACTGGTCAGCCTGACCCGTACAGAATATTGTGGCATTTAGTTCCGGAGAAGTGGTACCGGTCACGCACCTGATTGTAAATGGGAGTTTCTAACTGGCAGCACAAGTTTTTAAACCGATAGTGAACGGCTATTAAGAAAGATGGCCCCGCTGCGATGCCCTGCCACCATCGCCCCTAGAATGAATGGTGTGCCACCACTGATGCCAGCAAATCGTGAAAGACAGGAAGAAATAGAGATGCAACTATAGTTCTTATTCCTGTTGTGCTATAGATCCAAACTGTTCTGCACCATTCACCTTCTCCATCTTTCAACATGAGCAGCTTGCAGCTAGCTCAATATCTCTTGCATCAAAATTTCTGCAGCTATTATATCTTCCCAAACTTGATCTGTGTAAATATTTTTATCCAGGAGATTTGTCAATGATTTTGGAGAGCAATAATACCTTTTAGTAATGGGATTCTTACAAAATAGTATTCATGAGATGTGCGAATGATTTTAGTAAGCTATATATGATACTTTCCACTAAAGGATTAGAGCACAAAATACTAACTAATTAGATTTGTCAATGGTTCCATCAACTAACAGATTGCATAGTGCTAGTTAATCTTAGCCAGCTATCAAATAATAAATAACTCATGTTGGTTCAACAGGTAACATGCCCTCTAAATAGAATACAACTCTATTCTAGAAAATGCAGACCACTAATTAACAAATCGACACTTTACATCTGAGCAAGTAGCTCCCGGATGCTTATCTGGCAAACTACCAGGTTTTTATAACATTTTTGCATCCTATAAATGGGCATGATCTCAGCAGACGACCAAAGCACCACCTAAGCTTGCCATCATTTCCTGTTCTCAACCATCTGCCTTGTAGCTACTAGCTAAACAATACTAGCATCCATGGCTTCATTTGCCTCTGCCATGCGAATGATAGCCACTATCGCCGCTTGCATCCTGTTGGTCCCGCAGTGTCCAATGGCCACCAGTACCCGCTACGGCTTCAGACTTTGATTGTGTCGCAGCTTGCAAAGACCCGTGCCAAGCCTTTGCTAATGGATTTTGTGCTGGTGGAGCCACCAAAGATTGTGCGACACCGGCAGCAGCAAAATTATGCCGCAATTTGGCATTCTCGAAGTGTGCAAACAGTTGCTACACAGTTTGCACTACTGTGACCACCATATGCACTTGAGGATGCATTTTCATTCGAACTTCCACATCATTGAGTGCATGGAAGCAGGCTGGCTGCCGGGGAGGAAGCAGCCATGATGATCCACCATAATCTTTTTTTTATTCTATCATTACTTGTTACACACTATGTAGCGTGCCCATCTCTTATGTGGTTGAGCATCTCAACTTGTAATTCTTTCAAAAATTTTACCTACCATTTTGTAATGTTGTGCATGGTTTTGAATATAATTTATGATCTATTTGTATACAAATATAAACACTTGTGACCTTAAGTAGTAATGGCTCTCGTGTGATTTTTCCATGTCAACCAATAAATTAAGTTTGGCTACAATACTCTTGAATAACTGTTTACTGTTCATTTTATGCAGCTATATCTAATTATCATTAACTGTAAATAAATCATTATTTTAATTTTAAAATATGACAAAAATTTATGGCGGAGTCATAGGATAGTACATGGTTGGTGTGGGAAGATGGTCCGTGGTCGGCTGTGTAGGATCGATGAGGATAAACCTGCGTTAACATGATAGGTAGTTTGTTTTCTTGTTGAGTAAGTTCTTACATTATTCTTCATGACGAAACAAATGAGATCCAGTTACATGTGCCTTGACATTGTTTGCGGTTATCCCGAATGAGCATTTGTAGACGCCACATTCTCTAGTCACTTGTAGCCACCCCACTGGAAGCTCTTGTGCGCCTCCTTCATTGTTGACTTGCCGTAGTTGGGTGCACCAGAATCTGGGTAGCTAAATGAGTTGCTCGGAGGCAGGTCATGACTACGGGTTATTGCACGCTCAACATGTCGGTGCGAAAGTAGTACTGACACTAACTAGTGAGAAGCGCTGAGATCTATCTCTCGATGGCCGGTGCTAAGCAACTAGTGACACTGGATCTTATCCTGGTTCCGGCCGGGGGCCGTACGTCCAGCAAGGGTGTGCTCAGGGCACTATATTGTGTTGCACTGAGGTGCTCGTAGAGGGGGCTAAAAGCGAGGCGAGAGAGGAGGTCAGGCCTCCAGGTCCTAGAGGTACTGATTGAGGCAAGTGCCAATATAGTGGTGAATACAGAAAGCGTGCAGGTGGCGGCAGTTTACAAGCGTGCCGCACTATTTCGCCTACGTGTGGAGGCATGGGTATAGTGCCACGGAGTAGACGGCCGTCCTGGCGAATCTTGCCTCTGGCGGGGCGTCATGGCGCATCCTGTGCATGCCCAGGAGCGGCTTCGATGGTGGTGGTGTAGCGATCTCTTGTTCAGCGACCGCCTGTGTGAGGACTCAAGTGTGCTGTTGACGCGAGGCCGTATGGGGGTACAGTAGCTGGCGTGGCGGCGTCCCATCGCCGCATGCTTCCACAGTGTCGGGGATGGCGATGCAGTGGCCGGGATGGCACCTGGGATGGCGGGGATAGTCGCACAAGGCCGATGGCGACGGGGGTGACCGATCCCGCCGGCCTGGCGTCATGGCGTTGTACCTGCACAGACGTGGCGTAGTTGTTCGTCTTCCCTTCGAGGGCTCCGCCGTCCCATCTCGAGGGTGCGGTGCGCCGGCCGTACGGAAGTGGGTGGCACAGTGACACGGGGTTGTTGCTGACCACGCTGCACAGCGTCGCAGAGTGGCGGGGATGGCCGCGTCACGGGAGTTGGTGGAGCTTGCCGGAGCATGATTCCTAGGCGCGTAGTGGTGTGGATTCGCCTTTGACTTGGACGCCTGCAGATGTCAGTGCATTAAATGCCCCTGCCGGAGGAGCAGGTATGGAGGCGGCGGGCCCGTGATCCCCTTGAGCGAGACGGAATCTTGCTTGAGGGGGCGCTCATCTCTCGATCGAGGCGGGGCCTCGCGCGAGAGGGGGCGTCCAGCCCCCGAGCGAGATGGAGTTCCACTCGAGGGGGCGTCCGACCCTCGAGCAAGACGGAACCTCACCCGAGGGGGCGACTGGCCCTCGAGCGAGGCGAAGTTGTACCAGGGCGAGGGTGGCTAGGCCGATTGTCTGGTGGGCCGTGGGTTTGTTCTGCGCGTGCGTTTAGGTTCGTTTGCGTTTGTTTTTTTTACGAATTTAAGAGAGTTTTTCCTGGTTGTTTAGGGGACCCTCATGGCTGTCCCCGACAGTAGCCCCCGAGCATCTATTCCGTGGGGCCGTAGATGTTGATGCTTGCTGATGGGACGTTCTTCCCCCTGGTTGCTGATGCTATTCCGTGGGGCCGCACTAGCGGACCCGGCGTGTCTAGCCCTCGAAGCCTTGCAGGAGCGTGGGTGCTCCTGCAAGGATTTTTACATAGGATCTTCCGGTGTGTGGGGTGTTAGTTTCACCCAGCATCGGCAATATTACAACTGGCCTCGGCGGTGCCACACGCACGTATCTAGCATTGTCTACATTCGGTGCACCTCCTAGGAGGTGTAGCCGTGTGTTGAGCCCCCGAGCCTGAGACCGTTCGAGGCGATTGGGGAGAGCTCTTCGACTTGTTTTGAACGCTCCCTCGCCGTCCCTCCACGGGACAGAGGGTGATGTTTCCGTAACTCCCATCGATCGGGTCGCGGATTGCGGATTCCTCATTGAGCTGTTATCAGGTGATTCAAGTGGACGCCCATGCCCCATTCGATAAGGGTTGCCTCGTGGTCCGGAGACTCGTCCATGAAAGCGCTTACGTGGGTTTGCTAGGTGGAGCTCGGTCCCGCTCGCTAGGGACCGAGGGTGCGGAAGCTCTCCCTCGATGTGATCCCCCGACTAACTACCCTCGTTGGCTCTTGAATACGACATGTGGGGCGCCCTCGAGCTGGTGAGCTCGAGGATTGGCTCGAATGCGCGTGCCCTCGTCGTCCCTGACTCTGTTGATCTGGGGCGCCTGTTCGAACCCTTTGAGGGTCAGGCTTCGAACCCCTGATTAGTAGGGCTGCTGCGGGGTGGCAGCTGGGGGCCCCCGTCTCTCTACACTGCAAGGCTCGGGGGCTTGTGGTTGAACCGGCCCACGAGTTGTTGATCAGTTTCCTCTTGAATCGAGGGCACCATTGGCGCCCGCTTTCGCTAAGTGGGCTTCGAGACCACTGGTCGGTAATCGCACCCTTCGAGGGTCAGTTTTTTCGAGCCTTGGGCTCGGGCCGCTCGAGGGTCACGCTTACTTGGTAAGGGATCGGGCCATTTAATACCCACAGTCGTGGCCACAGACATGCGCTGCGGGAGTGCCTTTTCAGGCGTCACAGCCGCGCGCGTAGTGGGTAACGTGGGCGGGCAGACGTGACAGCCCGCCGCGGCTCTTCAGTTGCCGTGCCGTAATGATCGCGCGCGTGCGTGCGCCTGGCCGCTCCGGTTGTGGTGGGGCCCCCTCGTTAGTGACGGGTGTTGTCACCTGCAGTTAATGCGTGCTGAGCGCACGATTCGGGGAGCGCGGCTCCCATGGATCTATAAATCCATGGGGAAGGAGAGGCGAGTTCTTTACCTCAACACTTAGCGCCCATCACTCCCGTCTTTCTTGCTTCTACTCCAGAGCACCGCACGCCTGCTTTGTTTTCTCATAGCATTCGCTGCCCATCTCTCTTGCGCTCGCTACCACCAACCGCAATGGCGCCCCCGCAGTCGATCCAGGTGTTGGACCCGCTGCCACCGCTCGACGGTGACGGAGTTTGCGCTACACAAGCTCGAGAACGGCGGGCAGCTCACGCTGAATGTTGACGGGTAACCCCCGGTGTGGATCGTCCCGCCGGCGGCGGATCGGGAGCCCAACCCGCCGTTCGGCTACGTCGTCAGCTTCATCCGCCACCCCGAGAGTGGCTTCGCGACGCCGGCGAGCCGCTCCATGAGCGGGTTGTGCCACCACTACGGCGTGGAGCTGCACAACTTCTCCCCAAACGCAATCTCGCAGGCGGCCACCTTCGTCGGCGTGTGCGAGGGGTTCCTGGGGATCCTGGTGAACTGGGATCTCTGGGTCCACCTGTTCCACGCGGAGCTGCACACGCTCACCACGCCTGAGCCGTGGGTGCGCCGCGCGGTGCGCGCCGGTGGGATGTCGATTTTGCTGCGGGAGTCGCGCGGGGAATTTTACATTCCCTGCACGATGACGTCCAACAACGCGGAATGGGAGCGGGGGTGGTTCTACCTCCGCAACAACGAGCCCGGCCTCCCCCCCTACATCGGCAAGGTTCTGAGGGAGAAGGCTGACTCCTGGTGGCATGGCCTGTCCCATTCTTCGTGCCAGGACCAGCTGGAGTCAGCCCTGGTCGCGCTGAAGAGTCTGGCTGACGCCGGGCTGGGTGCGGCCTCGTTCTCACGAAGCTCCGCCACCGGCGGATCGCCCCCTTCATGGAGAGGGAGCTCCGCGTCTTCGAGATGGACAAGACGGCCAACCCCGTGTCGCTGGTGTGCTCGCGGTTCCATTCTGAGCGCCTTCCGCAGGAGTACGCAGGCTGCGGGCACGAGGGCGAGGCGGGCGGTCAGCCTCAAGGCCGTCAAGAAAAGCGACGGCGACCTCTGGTCGTTCGTCATGCTTCCCGACGCCCCGCCAGTGAGTGGTTCTCCACTTTTTCTTTTATCCCTCTGTGACGCGCCGTTGTGGTTTTGACGTTTCACTCTACCTAGTTGAGGGTAGCCCTGAACGCCGCGCGGTCCAACCCGCCTACGCCCCGAGCCCGAGCGCGTGCGCGCGCGGCAGCAGTAGGAGCGGGCAGTGCGCAAGAACGAGCGAAGGATCCGGCGGCGGGAAGTCTGGAGCAGATGGACGAAGAATTCCGGCTGAGCGAGCAGCAGGGACTTTCTCCCCTGGCGACCTCGGAGTATTCGTCCTCGGGAGGGGAAGAGAAGGAGGAGAGTGACGGGGGGCGGGCCCCCCTGAGAGGTGGGAGCCTGCGGCGGCGGCGGAGGAGCAAGCGTCTGGGGCGGGGAGCGGAAGCGCCCGCCGCCGGGCGGTCTACGGAAGAGGCGGTGCATGCCGCGGAGGTACCGGCGCGCACTGCGGAGTTACCGGCGCGTGCTGCGGAGGCATCCGGGAGTGCGACAGTGGTGACTTCCGCTGCGGCCACAACACCCGTCGAGCCCTCGAGGAAGAGGAAGTGGGGCTTCTCCACCTTGAGGTAGGTAGTCGCTCCTCGATACGCCCCGTTCTCGAGAGGCAGAAGTTTAATCCTTCTGTTTCTGCGTTCGCAGGGTGGCACCGACCGTGCCCCCCCCTCGCACCCGCCAAGGCGCTTAGGGCGGACGCGTCCTTCCCCACGAGGCGGCGCTTATCGCGGGCGCCGCGGGTGACCGAGGAGTACGGCGGCGGCAACGAGCGAGGCCCCGCGCGGCGTGGCTGCGGCTACGGGGCCGCAGCAGGTGGCGGTGGCCACGACGGCGGTCATGACCATGGCGGTCACCGCGCCATCGATTTCGCTGGTGCCGGCCCCGGCCGGCGGCGTCGGGGGCGGCGGTGGTGGAGGTCCCAGACGATGACACCCTGCCGCCCGGATGGGACCAGTGGGGGAGCCTGCCTGCACCAGCCCCCAAGCCCCCGGTGGGGGTGCTCGTGATGAGGGATGATGGCTGCAAGATGTCGGGGCGCCCAACGGACGGCACCGAGGCCTCGTCGTCGCGTGCCGCCCCTCTGGCTTCAGACGGCATCGCAGCGCGTCCGTAGCAGGAGCAGGAACGTGTCGATGTGGCGCCGGCTCACTTTGCTGACGCCCAAGCCGAACAGGCGCAGTCGCAGGAATTCCGCGACCACGGTGCCTTGCTCAACCGGGTGCTAAACGAGGCGCTACGGATCCACAGCGGTCCCGCGTGGCGCGTCTTCTAGGTACGTGATTGTTCATTGAGTCTTGTGGTTCTTCCCCTCTCGTTCCTTCCACGTCTGCGCTTTCCCTGATCTGTGCCCCTTCTTCTTTATCCACCGGCGGCAGGAATTGGAGGATCGGGCCAGGGAGAGGTACGGCACCCTCGACCAGATGAGCTCCGAGCTCCGCCGGCTCCGGGAGCAGTGCGACGCTCTCGACGCCCTCGTCGAGGCCCTGAGGACAGGCGATGGGTGGCTAGCTTACCGGGCGGAAGCCCTTCGGGACCAGCTCCTGGAGTTGGAAGCTCAAACTGCGGAGGGGGCCTCCGCCGTCGAGAAGGTGCGGACTACACTCGTGGACCGGGACGAGGCACTGCAGAGGGCGAGGGAAGCTCTGGCGAAGGTGCGCACTCTGGTGGCAGAGTGGGAGACTGAGGTGGCCTCGCTTCGTGCCCAGCTTCAACAAGACCGCACGACCCTCGAGGAAGCGCGTGCTTGGCAATGCCAGGCCGAGGAGAAGACCAAGGAGGCGGAGAAGCTGAGGATGAGCGTGGCCGAGAAGGCCGCGTTTCTCGCGTCGGCAGAGGAGCAGCTCCGGCAGGAGCGGGCCGCACGTCAGCAAGCAGAGGACCAACTCCAGCAGGAGCGGGCTGCCCTCGTCGAGGCCCGGGCTGCCCTGGAGGGAGAACACCTAACGCGGGAAGAGGTGCAGGGTCAGCTCCAACAAGAGCGCACCACGCTCGAGGGGGCGCAGGCAACCCTTAAGCAGCGGGATGACGATGTCTCGCAGCTCAATGGGGAGCTGGTCCAGCTGAACATCTCGCAAGAGGACTTGCGCCAGTCCCTCGAGGAGAAAGAGGCCACGGTCCGTGACCTACGCCGAGAGGCTGAGGAGGCGCACAAGTCCGTCGACTCGGAGAGGAAGCAGGTTGAAGGTGAGTTGCGTTTCCGCCCCTTTTCGTTCGTCGATTTGGCTTGCTCAGGATCCGCTCTCGACTTTTGTTTCTTTGTCGTTGGTTTTCAGGCCTGTGGACCACCCTGGGGAATATGACCACCCAGGCCGAGGCTGTGCAGACGGCCTACAACTCCTCACAATAGGAGTTGGAGGAGTTGCGGGCTGCCGTCCTCGAGGCCTGCCAGGAGGTTGAGGAAGGCGAGGTGCATGCTGGGAGCTCGATGGCGAGTCGCCTTCGTGCTCTCAGCGGGCATGTCGCTCGACGCATGCGTCACGCCCTTCACCTGGGCGTCAAGAAGGCCCTTGGTGTGGTGGCATCCCACTACCAGGTCAACTTCAAGGCTGTATCATCGGGGTACGTCGTCTCGGTCGGCTCCGAGGATGAGGTGGCGATGGACCGTGCAGATGCGCTCGCCGCCACCGCTGCCGATATGCTCGCCGAGGACTTCACCGATTTCTTGTTCCCCGACGCTCCCGTGGCTGGTAGCCCTCAAGCCTGAAAGTAGTTGGGCGTTCGTGCCCTTGTTGTTTAAGTATTAGCATTCGGGCGTGTGGTCGTGTAATAAACAATTACTTGTTTGAAACAATTGAATGTTTGTAAATTGAAGTAATGCTTTTTATTTCACTTGTCACGCTGTTCTGTCACTCTTTTCCTTCGCCTAGACGAATTTGAGCTAGGGAGGTTCGATTCCACGAGTAGCCCGTTGGTCCAGATGCGAGGGAGAAGGGTCGTATCCTCCCAGAGGCGTAGGCTATCTCCAGCTCGCGCGTCCTTCTCGCTTGGCCGCTCGCGCCTCGCCTGAATTCGCCCGAGGCTCAGGTCGAGTCGTACTTAGCGTGCTTGCGTATTTTTGCAAAAAAAACGGGACCATTTTTTTTGGGGGGGGGGGGGGGGAGGGGGATGCCCCCCGTAGTAGCCCCCGAGGGTGACTTGGTTTTCAGGGGAAAGCCAAGTTACCCTTTAAATTTATTAATTCGAAAGAGTTTACAATTCTATAACCAACTGGAGTGTTGGGTATGCAAACTACAAAAAGAACTTGGAAATCCTTTCTAAGGGTAGAAGTGACGTAGCTATTGGATGTTCCAAGCATTGGTCAGTTTTTCACCGTCCTCGTTGGCCAGCTCGTACGTGTCGGGCTTGAGTACTTTCACCACGACGTAGGGTCCCTCCCATTGGGGTGATAGCTTGTGGCAGCCTCGATTATCTTGGCGCAGCCTTAGGACTAGGTCCCCTATGTTGAAGTCTCGGCGTCGTATCTTCCGGGCCTGGTAGCGCCTCAACACCTGCTGGTACCTTGCCGAGTGCATCAGGGCCACGGTGCGGGCCTCGTCTAGTTGGTCCAGCGAGTCCTCGGGAGCTCGCTGGTTGGTATCTTCATCATAGCCCCCGACTTTAGGCGACCCATATTCCAAGTCCGTGGGGAGAACAACCTCCACGCCATAGACAAGGAAAAACGGTGTGAATCCCGTGGCTCTGCTCGGGGTGGTTCTGAGGCTCGACACGACCGCTGGTAGCTCCTGGAGCCATTTCCGACCGGACTTGTTCAGTCTGTCGAAAATCCTGGGCTTGAGACTTTGTAGGATCATGCCGTTGGCGCGCTCCACTTGACCATTGGTCTGTGGATGCGCCACAGCCTCCCAATTGACGCGGATGTGGAACTTGTCGCAGAACTCTAGGATTTTCCTGCCGGTAAATTAGGACCCGTTGTCGGTGATGATGGAGTTGGGCACCCCGAACCGGTAGATGATGTCGGTGAAGAACGTCACGGCCTGCTCTGCCCTGAGATTCGTGATCGGGCGCACCTCGACCCAATTGGAGAATTTGTCTATAGCAACCAGTAGGTGGGTGTAGGCTCCGGGCTCTTTCCGCAAGGGCCCGACGATGTCCAACCCCCATACGGCGAAGGGCCATGTGACGAGGATTGTCTGGAGGGCGTGTGCAAGGAAGTTGGTCTTGCGGGTGTAGAACTGGCACCCTTCGCAGGTGCGCACAATCTCGCTGGCATCAATGACCGTAGTGGGCCAGTAGAAGCCCTGATAGAGCGCGTTGCCCACGAGGGTGCGTGGCGCTGTGTGGTGGCCGCACACGCCCGCTTGAGTATCTCGAAGGAACTCGCGCCCCTGAGGGATGGGCATGCATCGCTGCAGGACGCCTGACGCAACGCGCTTGTACAGCTCGCCATCGACGAGGGTGAATGATTTGGCCCTGGTGATGCACCTGGCCTCGGATCAGTCCAGGGGAAGCTCACCTCGGTCCATCCAGGCAATATGTTTGTCTCGTCAGTCCTCCGCACGGGGGACCGGCTCTGTATCCATGGCTTCGGCCTCGTCCACGCCATACCCCTCGAGCAGGGAGAGTACGAACACCTTGTTCGAGGGGTCCTCGTTCATAGGCTCCACGCCTGTTGGGTCCGAGGGAGCCCTCGAGGGTTCCTCCTGGCTCGAGGGGGTCGGCTTGAGGTTGACGGACGGCCTGGCGACATCTCGCGCAAAAACGTTCGGGGGGATGGTGATTCGCCCCGACGCAATTTTGGCGAGCTCGTCCGCCTCCTCATTGTACCGACGGGGCACGTGGTTAAGCTCTATGCCATAGAACTTGTCCTCGAGGGCCCGCACGGCATTGCAATATGCCTCCATCTTGATGTTGTGACAGCTCACGTTCTTCTTGACTTGGTCGATCACGAGCTGCGAGTCTCCCATAACGTCAAGGCGCTTGATGCCTGTCTCCGCCATGTTATTTGACGTGGGGAAGTGGAGGCGCACCGCGTACCTCATGTGCTCTCCGAGGGGTGAGATGAAGAGCAGGCCCGCGCCTACCCCGTTTTTCAACACCGACCCATCGAAGTAGAGGGTCCAACACTCAGCCTAAACTTGCGGCGGTGGCAGCTGCGTGTTCGTCCATTCGGCGACGAAATCTGCTAGGATCTGGGATTTGATCGCTTTGCACGACGCGTAGGCGAGTGTTTCGCCCATTAACTCTACCGACCACTTGGCAATCCTGCCTGCCGCGTCCGGGTTTCGGATAATCTCCCCCAACGGAAAGGAGGAGACCACCGTGACGGGATGGGCCTCGAAGTAGTGGCGAAGCTTGCGCCACGCGAGCACCACCTCGTAGAGCAGCTTTTGGATCTGCAGGTACCACGCCTTAGTCTCAGACAACACCTCGCTTATGTAGTACACGGGGCGTTGGACTGGTAGGGCATGCCCTTCCTCCGTACGTTCCACCACGATGATGACGCTAACCACCTAAGTGGTTGCAGCGAAATAGAGGTACAGGGGCTTGCCATCCTGGGGTGGCGTTAGGATCGGCGCGCGGGCCAGCGTCGCCTTGAGCTTGTCAAGCGCCTCCTGGGCCTCGACGGTCCAGGAGAAGCGTTCGTTCTACAGGAGCCGGTAGAGGGGGAGCCCCTTCTCGTCGAGCCGCGAAATAAAACGGCTCAAGGCGGCGAGGCACCCCAGCACCTTCTGGACCCCCTTAAGGTCTCGAATCGGGCCCATCCGCTCGAGGGTTGTGACCTTCTCGGGGTTGGGCTCGATTCCCCGCTGGGAGACGATGTACCCCAACAGCAGGCCTCGCGGCACTCCGAAGACGCACTTCTCGGGGTTCAGCTTTACCCCGTTGGCTCATAGGCAATCGAATGCCACGCGCATGTCGTTAACCAGGTCGTTCGCCTTCCTGGTCTTTACAACAATATCATCTGCGTAAGCCTCAATGGTTCGCCTGATGTGATCCCCGAAAACGTGCTGCATACATCGCTAGTATGTAGCACCCGCGTTTCGGAGACCGAACGGCATCGTTACGTAGCAGTACATCCCGAAGGGAGTGATGAATGAAGTCGCGAGCTGGTCGGACTCCTTCATCTTTATTTGGTGCTACCCGGAATAGGCATCAAGAAAGCATAAGAGTTCACACCCCGTGGTCGAGTCAACGATTTGATCGATTCATGGCAAAGGAAAAGGAACTTTGGGACATACTTTATTCAAACTAGTATAGTCTACACACATCCGCCATTTCCCATTCTTTTTCTTAACTAGTACGGGATTAGCTAGTCATGTAGGGTGGAACACTTCCTTGATGAACCCAGCCTCGAGGAGCTTCCGCAGCTCCACTCCGATCGCCCAGCGCCGCTCTTCGTCAACGCGGCGCAGCCGTTGCTGCACGGCGCGGGAATGAGGTAGGATATCAAGGGAGTGCTCGGCGACCTCCCTCGGGATGCCTGGCATATCCGAGGGGCTCCACGCAAAGATGTCGGCGTTGGCGCGGAGGAAGTCGACGAGCACCACATCCTATTTCGGCTCGAGGGTGGAACTGACCCTCAACGCCTTGCCCTCGGGGGTAGCGGGGTCGAAGGGCACCTCTTTGGTTTGCTCAGTAGCCTCGAAGCTGCCGGCATGCTTGACGGTGGAGTCGAGGTCCTAGTTGACCAGCTTCTCCAGGTTTGCCACGAGCGCTTCATCCAGCGCTAGCGCCTCAGCGTGCTCCACGCACTCGACGTCGCAGTCGAATGCGTGCTCGATCGACGAGCCCACGGTGATGACGTCCTTGGGTCCTGGCATCTTCATCTTGAGGTAGGTGTAGTTCGGGACCGCCATGAACTTGGCGTAGCACGGCCGCCCGAGAATGGCGTGGTAGGCGCCCCTGAACTCCACCACCTCGAAGGTGAGGGTCTCCTTGCGGAAGTTGTCTGGCGTGCCAAACCAGATAGGCAGGTCGATCTGCCCAAGGGGCTGGACGCGCTTGCTCGGCATGACGCCATGGAACGGCGTCGTGCTGGGCCCCAGCTGGTCCAACCCGATCCCCAGCAGGCGCAGAGTGTGTGCGTAGAGGATGTTGAGGCTGCTGCCTCTGTCCGTCAACACCTTAGAGAACCGGGCGTTCCCGATGACAGGGTCGACCACTAGCGGGTATTGGCCCGGATTGGGGATGCGGTTCGGGTGATCTTCGCGGCTGAAGGTGATGGCGTCCTCTAACCAGTCGAGGAAGGAGGGAGGAGCCTTCTCCGCGGCGAGGACCTCGTGCCGCTCCCGCTTGCGCTGGCTATTGGACATGTCCACGGTCGGCCCCCCGTAGATGAGGAAAACGTTTTCCACCGCGGGGAAGCCGTCAGCGTCGCCGTCACCCCATCCTTCTTGGCCTCGCCATCCTTCACGGCGGCGCGGCTGTAGTATCTTTTGAGCAGGTCGCACTGCTCGAGGGTGCGGCTGTAGCTTCTTGCCTTTCTTACCCCGCTTGTGCTTCTGCTGGGGCTCCTTGGACTTGCCGCCCTCCGCGGGCGCGTCGTCCACGCGCTTGCCCTTCTTTCTGTCGAAGATAACCCCCACCGCCTCCTCGCCGGAGGCGAAGCTAGTGGCGATGTCAAACAGCTCGTTGGAGTCTACCGGCGGGCTGCGCCCGAGCTCTCGCACGAGGTCCCGGCAAGTCGTGCCCTCAAGGAAGGCATGTACGATCTCGGACTGGGCCACGCTTGGGAGCTCCGTGCAGCGCTTGGAGAAGCATCGTATGATGTCCGTGAGCGACTCACCGGGCTTCCGGGTGCACACGCGCAGGTCCCAGGAGTTCCCAGGGCGCACGTACGTCCCCTAGAAGTTACCCACGAAGGTGCAGACTAGGTCGTCCAAGATGTGGATCTGGCTGGCCGGCAGATGCTCGAGCCACGTCCACGCCGAGTCGGCGAGGTGTAGTGGCAGGTTGCGGATGATCACCTTGTCGGTGGTGGCTCCACCCAGTTGGCATGCTAGGTGGTAGTCGTTGAGCCATACACGTTGGTCCGTCTCCCCAGTGTACTTGACGAACGACGTGGGCTGGCAGAAGCGTTGAGGAAAGCTCGCGCGTGCGTTCGCCGTGCGCGGAGGCTTCGCCAGCGATGGAGGCACGAAGTAGGCGCACTGCGCGGTATTGCTCCACGAGTTTGGCCTCGATTTCGCACGCTTGAGCTAGCTGCATGCTGATGTCGGCGGCCCTCAGCGGTGAGGTGGGGGCACACTTGGCTCCGCGCCCTGGTGTGGTCTAGTTCTGGGGTTGAGGGGGACCACTCCGTCATAAGCTTCTGCCACGTTCGCGGCGTTTGCTTGGTCGTTAGCGATCACAACGAAGCACTCCCGCGCGGGGTCGTAGCTCTAGGCGCTGGAGTTGTCGGAGTAGCCGAACCAGTAGCCGCGGCGCCGAGGAACCACTGGAACATCACTGGGTCCGGCACGCCGGACAAGTCCCACTCTGCGTACCCGTTCGAAGTGGCGGGTGGCAGCTCGCTAGCGGAGCCGTGGTAGGACTCGTCGTTGGTGGTTGCAGCGAGATTCCTAGTCACTGGGATATGGCGGCCAGGACAACTCCTGCACGCCGCCACGACTCCTGCACAGCCATTGCGGTGCTGCGCAAGCCGAGGGGGAACCACGGCCCGAAAACCGCACGCCTCCCCGTTGGAGCGGTTGTCGTCTGGTCAGCGATCGCGTCGCGTTGCGAGGCGACACGCGCGGCCCGTCGTTGTTCTGTCCGCGCCTGTCGAGAGCGCCGACCGAGCGTCGTCGGTGCCGAGGTGCTGAAGGGCCCGCAGCATCCGCTTGGGTGGGCGTCGGGGCGTCAGCAGCATGTGCGACGGGGACCGGTCCTGGCCCGGTCGACCGCCGCGGGTGAAGCTTGTCGCGGTTGGTGATGCGTATGAGGTAGCCGTTCCCCGTCGCCTGAAAGTTCAGGCTCCCAAACCGGATTTCGAACCCGGCTGGGAGGGGGTCCAAGCTGCCCATGGAATACCTCTAGCCCCGGTACTCGGTGCGAATCACTATCGAGATGGCTGGTGGGAGCTGATATTCAGCCCGCGTCCCCCTACCTTGCGCACCAACTGTCGGTGTGGAAAGTAGTCCTGACACTAACTAGTGAGAAGCGCTGAGATCTATCTCTCGATGGCCAGTGCTAAGCAACTAGTGACACTGGATTTTATCCTGGTTCAGGCTGGGGGCCGTACGTCCAGTTGGGGTGTGCTCAGGGCACTATATTGCGTTGCACCGAGGTGCTCGTAGAGGGGGGCTACAAGCGAGGCGGGAGAGGAGGTCAGGCCTCCAGGTCCCAGAGGTACTGACTGAGGAAAGTGCCAATATCGTGGTGAAGGCGGAAAGCGTGCAGGTGATTGCTCTCCGTCGTCCCGTCCCCCGCGACTAGGGGACTGCCCCTCCTTTTTATAGCCCAAGGAGGCGGCAGTTTACAAGCGTGCCGCACTATTTCTCCTACGTGTGGAGGCATGGGTACAGTGCCACGGAGTAGACGGCCGTCTTGGCGAATCTTGCCTCTAGCGGGGCGTCATGGCGCGTCTTGTGCACGCCCAGGAGCGGCTTCGAGGGTGGTGGTGTAGCGATCTCTTGTTCGACGACCGCATGTATGAGGACTCGAGGGTGCTATTGACGCGAGGCCGTACGGGGGTACAGTAGCTGGCGTGGTGGCATCCCGTCGCCGCCTGCTTCCACCGTGTCGGGGATGGCGATGCAGTGGTCGGGATGGCACTTGGGACGGCGGGGATAGTCGCACAGGGCCGATGGCGACGGGGGTGACCGATCCCGCCGGCCTGGCGTCACAGCGTTGTGCCTGCACGGACGTGGCATAGTTGTTCGTCTTCCCTCCTAGGGCTCCGTCGTCCCTTCTCGAGGGTGCGGCGTGCCGGCCGTATGGGTGTGGGTGGCACAGTGCCACGGGGTTGTTGCTGACCACGCCGCACAGCGTCGCACAGTGGCGGGGATGGCCGCGCCACGGTAGTTGGCGGAGCAGTGCCGGGGCATGATTCCTAGGCGCGTAGTGGCGTGGATTCGCCTTTGACTTGGACACCTGCAGATGTCAGTGCATTAAATGCCCCTGCCGGAGGAGCAGGTATGGAGGCGGCGGGCCCGTGATCCCCTCTGGCGAGACGAAATCTCGCTCGAGGGGGTGCTCGGCTCTCGATCGAGGCGGGGCCTCGCGTGAGAGGGGGCGTCCAGCCCCCGAGCGAGATAGAGTCCCGCTCGAGGGGGCGTCCGACACTCGAGCGAGATGGAACCTCACCTGAGGGGGCGACTGGCCCTCGAGCGAGGCGAAGTTGTACTGGGGCGGCCCCGTGTCCCTCGAGCGGAGCGGAGTTCCGCCCGAGAGTGGATAGGCTGATTGTCTAGTGGGCCGTAGGTTTGTTTTGCGTGTGCGTTTAGGTTCGTTTGCGTTTGTTTTTACAAATTTAAGCGGGTTTCCCTTGGTTGTTTAGGGGACCCTCATGGCTGTCCCCGACACCACCATCGGGTCCTTCTTTGTTACAAATAGGAACCAGACTAGTGGAGTCCACGAATGTTGGACACATGTTGCTTTTGAGGTTTGGGGGAGATATTGGATCGTGGAACGCTGCAACACCACGTGTTAGCTTCCACACCATGTGTTATGGGGGTCCTTTTTTGAATAATCCAATTTTTTAATTAATTATAAACTAGATGCCTAAGGTTGAGTCGAACTCTAACCTCGTATCGAGGAATGTAGTAGCGCTGCTTGTCCACTTCTGCAATTGTACCTCTGCGAGGATAGCGGAAGAAAAAGTATCGTTGCAAGTAATTCGGGTTATTTTTTGTTTTTTGATATCCTAGTTATTCAATTATTTGTAAATTGGATGTCTATGATTGATGTGTACACTTAACTCCAAAGAGGTTAAGCGCAGTACCGTAGCCAAACCCATTGATCACGAGTGTCTAACTTTGTTGTTCTCCTTATTTATAAATCCATCCTAAATATATATATATATCACTATTACAACATCTCTATCTAATTTCATATTTGAGCATTCTTCCAAAATGGTAGTATCGGTCCAACAACACACATTAGTACTGTTTGAAATGAATTGTGTCACTCCCCCTATTGTACTAGTAAAAAGACACAAGCAAATAGTACTAGCTGACTGTTTCAACCAGTACAAAATGGCATGTCCACAATTGAGTTCTGAATCTTGCCCCGAGACGGCAAAAAATATCCACTTGTCTCCTCCCCCACTTTTAAACTTATATGCCACCACCGCTCACATCTCCCTAACCCATCTCTTTCTTCGTCTCATCTTATCTCCATCTCCATGTCTCCACCAATCTTACTTCTATTTCGAGGGAGGAGATCTTGTCGGCACTGCCACTAGGGCCGTGAGCGATTGAGCTATAAATGGCCCGGCTGATGCTGCACTTGGTGGTTTGTAGACACCAACTGGAGCTGCCCCAATGGCCACAGGTGTGTAGCTGTACCTGATTCGCCTGGTGTTGCACCCAGAGGCCTAGGGTGACCAGCAGGCGCTGCCCCAAAGTCGTGAGCATTGGCCCGACCGGACGATGCTACCCCCGGCAAAGCTCGGATCTCTGGTTGACACAAGTTTATTTTGGTGATTTGTCTGGTGATTCCATGATTCTTGCGAACATATGAATGTGATTGGTGGCGACGGGGGTGACCGATCCCGCCGGCCTGGCGTCACAGCGTTGTGCCTGCACGGACGTGGCATAGTTGTTCGTCTTCCCTCCTAGGGCTCTGTCGTCCCTTCTCGAGGGTGCGGCGTGCCGGCCGTACGGGTGTGGGTGGCACAGTGCCACGGGGTTGTTGCTAACCACGCCGCACAGCGTCGCACAGTGGCGGGGATGGCCGCGCCACAGTAGTTGGTGGAGCAGTGCCGGGGCATGATTCCTAGGCGCGTAGTGGCGTGGATTCGCCTTTGACTTGGACACCTGCAGATGTCAGTGCATTAAATGCCCCTGCCGGAGGAGCAGGTATGGAGGCGGCGGGCCCGTGATCCCCTCTGGCGAGACGAAATCTCGCTCGAGGGGGGTGCTCGGCTCTCGATCGAGGCGGGGCCTCGCGTGGAGAGGGGGCGTCCAGCCCCCGAGCGAGATAGAGTCCCGCTCGAGGGGGCGTCCGACACTCGAGCGAGATGGAACCTCACCTGAGGGGGCGACTGGCCCTCGAGCGAGGCGAAGTTGTACTGGGGCGGCCCCGTGTCCCTCGAGCGGAGCGGAGTTCCGCCCGAGAGTGGATAGGCTGATTGTCTAGTGGGCCGTAGGTTTGTTTTGCGTGTGCGTTTAGGTTCGTTTGCGTTTGTTTTTACAAATTTAAGCGGGTTTCCCTTGGTTGTTTAGGGGACCCTCATGGCTGTCCCCGACACCACCATCGGGTCCTTCTTTGTTACAAATAGGAACCAGACTAGTGGAGTCCACGAATGTTGGACACATGTTGCTTTTGAGGTTTGGGGGAGATATTGGATCAGGGAACACTGCAACACCACGTGTTAGCTTCCACACCATGTGTTATGGGGGTCCTTTTTTGAATAATCCAATTTTTTAATTAATTATAAACTAGATGCCTAAGGTTGAGTCGAACTCTAACCTCGTATCGAGGAATGTAGTAGCGCTGCTTGTCCACTTCTGCAATTGTACCTCTGCGAGGATAGCGGAAGAAAAAGTATCGTTGCAAGTAATTCGGGTTATTTTTTGTTTTTTGATATCCTAGTTATTCAATTATTTGTAAATTGGATGTCTATGATTGATGTGTACACTTAACTCCAAAGAGGTTAAGCAGAGTACCGTAGCCAAACCCATTGATCACGAGTGTCTAACCTGTTGTTCTCCTTATTTATAAATCCATCCTAAATATATATATATATCACTATTACAACATCTCTATCTAATTTCATATTTGAGCATTCTTCCAAAATGGTAGTATCGGTCCAACAACACACATTAGTACTGTTTGAAATGAATTGTGTCACTCCCCCTATTGTACTAGTAAAAAGACACAAGCAAATAGTACTAGCTGACTGTTTCAACCAGTACAAAATGGCATGTCCACAATTGAGTTCTGAATCTTGCCCCGAGACGGCAAAAAATATCCACTGTCTCCTCCCCCACTTTTAAACTTATATGCCACCACCGCTCACATCTCCCTAACCCATCTCTTTCTTCGTCTCATCTTATCTCCATCTCCATGTCTCCACCAATCTTACTTCTATTTCGAGGGAGGAGATCTTGTCGGCACTGCCACTAGGGCCGTGAGCGATTGAGCTATAAATGGCCCGGCTGATGCTGCACTTGGTGGTTTGTAGACACCAACTGGAGCTGCCCCAATGGCCACAGGTGTGTAGCTGTACCTGATTCGCCTGGTGTTGCACCCAGAGGCCTAGGGTGACCAGCAGGCGCTGGCCCGACCGGACGATGCTACCCCCGGCAAAGCTCGGATCTCTGGTTGACACAAGTTTATTTTGGTGATTTGTCTGGTGATTCCATGATTCTTGCGAACATATGAATGTGATTGGTGGCGACGGGGGTGACCGATCCCGCCGGCCTGGCGTCACAGCGTTGTGCCTGCACGGACGTGGCATAGTTGTTCGTCTTCCCTCCTAGGGCTCCGTCGTCCCTTCTCGAGGGTGCGGCGTGCCGGCCGTACGGGTGTGGGTGGCACAGTGCCACGGGGTTGTTGCTGACCACGCCGCACAGCGTCGCACAGTGGCGGGGATGGCCGCGCCACGGTAGTTGGCGGAGCAGTGCCGGGGCATGATTCCTAGGCGCGTAGTGGCGTGGATTCGCCTTTGACTTGGACACCTGCAGATGTCAGTGCATTAAATGCCCCTGCCGGAGGAGCAGGTATGGAGGCGGCGGGCCCGTGATCCCCTCTGGCGAGACGAAATCTCGCTTGAGGGGGTGCTCGGCTCTCGATCGAGGCGGGGCCTCGCGTGAGAGGGGGCGTCCAGCCCCCGAGCGAGATAGAGTCCCGCTCGAGGGGGCGTCCGACACTCGAGTGAGATGGAACCTCACCTGAGGGGGCGACTGGCCCTCGAGCGAGGCGAAGTTGTACTGGGGCGGCCCCGTGTCCCTCGAGCGGAGCGGAGTTCCGCCCGAGAGTGGATAGGCCGATTGTCTAGTGGGCCGTAGGTTTGTTTTGCGTGTGCGTTTAGGTTCGTTTGCGTTTGTTTTTACAAATTTAAGCGGGTTTCCCTTGGTTGTTTAGGGGACCCTCATGGCTGTCCCCGACACCACCATCGGGTCCTTCTTTGTTACAAATAGGAACCAGACTAGTGGAGTCCACGAATGTTGGACACATGTTGCTTTTGAGGTTTGGGGGAGATATTGGATCAGGGAACGCTGCAACACTACGTGTTAGCTTCCACACCATGTGTTATGGGGGTCCTTTTTTGAATAATCCAATTTTTTAATTAATTATAAACTAGATGCCTAAGGTTGAGTCGAACTCTAACCTCGTATCGAGGAATGTAGTAGCGCTGCTTGTCCACTTCTGCAATTGTACCTGCGAGGATAGCGGAAGAAAAAGTATCGTTGCAAGTAATTCGGGTTATTTTTTGTTTTTTTGATATCCTAGTTATTCAATTATTTGTAAATTGGATGTCTATGATTGATGTGTACACTTAACTCCAAAGAGGTTAAGCAGAGTACCGTAGCCAAACCCATTGATCACGAGTGTCTAACCTGTTGTTCTCCTTATTTATAAATCCATCCTAAATATATATATATATATCACTATTACAACATCTCTATCTAATTTCATATTTGAGCATTCTTCCAAAATGGTAGTATCGGTCCAACAACACACATTAGTACTGTTTGAAATGAATTGTGTCACTCCCCCTATTGTACTAGTAAAAAGACACAAGCAAATAGTACTAGCTGACTGTTTCAACCAGTACAAAATGGCATGTCCACAATTGAGTTCTGAATCTTGCCCCGAGATGGCAAAAAATATCCACTGCCTCCTCCCCCACTTTTAAACTTATATGCCACCACCGCTCACATCTCCCTAACCCATCTCTTTCTTCGTCTCATCTTATCTCCATCTCCATGTCTCCACCAATCTTACTTCTATTTCGAGGGAGGAGATCTTGTCGGCACTGCCACTAGGGCCGTGAGCGATTGAGCTATAAATGGCCCGGCTGATGCTGCACTTGGTGGTTTGTAGACACCAACTGGAGCTGCCCCAATGGCCACAGGTGTGTAGCTGTACCTGATTCGCCTGGTGTTGCACCCAGAGGCCTAGGGTGACCAGCAGGCGCTGCCCCAAAGTCGTGAGCATTGGCCCGACCGGACGATGCTACCCCCGGCAAAGCTCGGATCTCTGGTTGACACAAGTTTATTTTGGTGATTTGTCTGGTGATTCCATGATTCTTGCGAACATATGAATGTGATTGGTGTGGTGATTTTTTTGATTAGTGTGGTCATTTTTCCGTTGCTGATTCATGGTGATTCATCTTAATACATGATTATGTAGTGATTTTTTAGCTGTGATTATTGTGTTGATTCTTGTAAGTGTGGAAAAAATAAGTAGAGGAAAGAAGAGAAAAGAAAATTAAGGAAAGAACATGAAAAGAGTATACATCGCCTCGTAAAAAAATTTGTACATGTTAGTACTAGTAGCCGGTACTAAATTGCCAATTACTACTGCGCAGCCTGACCCGTACAGAATATTGTGGCATTTAGTACCGGCGAAGTGGTATTGGTGTTGACGCTTTTCTGGTCAACACACACGAGCACTAAGTCGCGCGGAACGTCGAAACGCTGAACTCGTCGAGCTTCTGCCCGGACCGGTCTGACTGGTCAGGGGCAACGGTCTGTCCGGTGTACGCAGAGGCACAGAGAAAACCTAAGATCACCGCCTCGGGAGGGACCCCGTCAGAGGTGGCGCGCCTATGGTTGCTCTGAGGTCGGCAAGGCCACTCAGAACATCCCTGATCGTCGTCGAGACAAATAAGGAAAGCACGAGGTTGGAAAAGCTAGGGTTTGAGAGATAAAAGTTGTAAAAAGTAATGATCGATTGGGTGATGCCACCTCAAACGGTCATGGCCCTTTATATTTATAGATTGGGGAGGTCTTGCCCCGTAAGGAATCCTTTTACAGCTCGAAATTCGCAAGGACTCCTCAATTCTACCCGGACTCGGGGTCCACCGGTCAGACCGGTGTGGCCGTTGCCGGATCGGCTACAAGACGCCCCACCGGTCAGACCGTTGAGGGACACTGGTCTGACCGGTGGCGTCAGCCTGATCGGCCTTGTGCTAATTTTGGGTGCGAACATATGCCCCCTGTTTTTTAGTAAAGCTTGCTGTCTAAAGAATAAATCTAAGGCCGATGTGACGCTTCACCGGCCATTTTTTGATCCAAGCCAATTTTTACTCTAAATCGGCCATGTCCTATCAAGCACACTACCAAACACTTGGATGAAATGTCTTCAAGCACCTCCATTGAGAGCCCTCGGAAGTCGCTGTCCTTGCAAAATTTCCACCACGTAAGAGTTTCGAGAACAAACCTTGACAACCTTGTACGGACCTTCCCAACTTGGAGACCACTTGCCGAACTTGTTATTTTTAGATCCAATAGGTAAAATTGTCTTCCAAACCTAGTCACCTACCTGAAAAGATTTGGCCTTTACCTTCTTGTTGTATGCTCTAGCCACTCTTCTCTTGTCTTTCTCAATTTCTTCTAAAGCCTCCATACGCTTGTCGGTCACTTCATCAATATTGTCCATCATCAAAGCGTAATATGACTCAACACTAAGGTTATTTTGCTTTGCAAGTCTATATGCGCCTAGATTCACCTCAACAGGCAAAACGACCTCTTCTCCATACACAAGCTCAAAAGGAGTAACCTTAGTGGCACCATGTCTAGAAATACGATGAGCCCATAAAGCTTCAGATAATACCTCATGCCATCTTCTAGAATTGTCTTCTATCTTTTTCTTAATGAGCTTTACCAAAGTTTTGTTGCTAGACTCGGCTTGACCTTTGGCTTGAGCATAATATGGAGATGAATTGAGTGACTTAATACCATAGGAATCAACAAATTCACGCACCTCTTTAGATATGAATGAAGTCCCTTGATCTGTAGTCAAAATCTGCGGAATGCCAAACCTATGTATGATATGCCCAGGAATAAACTCAATCACCTCTCTATGCGTCATATTTTTCAAAGGGATAGTTTCAGTCCACTTGGTGAAGTAATCAGTAGCCACAATCATAAAACGATGCCCCTTTGATGATGAAGGATAAATTTTGTCAATAAAATCCGAACCCCATCCTCTGAAAGGCCAAGGCTTAATGATCGGATGCATCAACGCAGCAAGCACCAACTGAACATCTCCATGTTTTTGACACTCTTCACAACCTTTGTAGTATCTAAAACAATCAGCTCTCATAGTAGGCCAATAAAAGCAAGCTCGCCTGAGGAGCCACTTCATCTTAGGAGTCGATTGATGAGTACCACAAATACCTTCATGAACCTCTAACATAGCCAACCTAGCTTGATTAGGACCCAAACACTTTAATAACAAATCATCCGCAGTCTGACGATATAATTCACCATCATCAAGAACAAACTTAAGAGCCCGTCGTCGGATTTTTCTGTCAACTGAACTGCTAGGATTATGCAAATAATCAACCAGAGGCTTCCTCCAATCCTCCACCTCATTGTTGTCACAAAAAAACCGAGGAGGAGCATCTACCAGGGGACCGGTCAGACCGGTCGGTGGCACCAGTTAGACCGGTGTCACGGTTAGACCGGTCGGCTGCATCGGCCTGACCGGTGCCTCCCGAGAAAAACACTCGGCTGTAAACAACGGCTTGTGTTCTTGAAAATTTCTTTTTCGAACAGTCTAACCAGATGCTTGCTGAGCCAGAGCACTAGCTCTAGGATTTTCCTCTTCTGGCACATGATAAATAACAAATTCATCCATACAAGATATGATGTCTAAACACTTATCAAGATAAGCATTTGAAAAACCTATTTAAGCATTGACATACCTTGGAAACTTGCTGCACCACCAATAAAGAATCTCCATATGCTTCGACATGTTTCACTCCCATGTCATGCAAAATCTCGAACCCAAATAGAAGAGCCTCATATTCGGTTTGGTTATTAGTACAATCATGATCCAATCGGTTAAGAGCTTCAAAAACAGCCCCATTTGGCGAAATAATGACAACTCCAACTCCACAACCATCTTTGCAACTTCCATGGAGTAAAAATAACATAACCGACATTCAAATCAAGTTGCTTATCTACTCTATGTCCAATAATAAAGTCAGCAACAATTTGACCTTTCATAGAACTTAATGGCTCACAATGTAAATCATATTCAACTAAAGCATAAGCCCATTTGCCGACTCTAACACTTAAAATTGGTTCATGCAACATGTATTTGATTATGTTGGTTTGACATGCTACTATGCAAGTGCTAGGTAATAAATAATGCCTCAACTTAGTACAAGTATGATATAATGATAAACATAACTTTTCAATAAAAGTATACCTCGTTTCGGTGTCCAATAATCTTCTACTCTCATATGCAACAATATATTTCTTGCCTTCGGTCTCTTGAGTCAAAACACCTCCAATAACATCTTTCTCAGCTGCTACATAAAGCTTGAAAGGAATACCACTATTGGGTGCTTGAAGAACGGGTGGCGAAGTCAAATAGCTCTTAATCTCATCAAATGCCTCTTGTTGCTTTGCCCCCCAAGTGAAATCAACATCATTCTTCAACCCAAGTAAAGGAGTAAAAGCATTCACCTTCCCGGACAAGTTACAAATGAACCTCCTCAAATAATTTACCTTGCCAAAAAACTTTTGCAAATCCTTTTTACAAATTGGCACTTTAACACTCTGGATCGCCTCAATCTTTTTAGGATCTATCTCTATGCCTTTCTCATGCACAACAAAGCCTAAGAACTTCCCAGCCGATACACCAAAAGCACATTTGAGTGGATTCATTTTTAATTTATATCGACGCATTTTTTCAAATGCAAGTCTTAAATCAACTAAATGAGAATCATCTACAGCCGATTTGATAACAATATCATCGATATAAACCTCTACTATGATGCCAAGCAAATCGTGAAAGATTAAATTCATAGCTATTTGATAGGTAGCACCTGCATTTTTCAATCTAAAAGTCATGACAACCCACTCAAATAAGCCAACAAAACCCGGACATATGAAAGCCGTTTTGGAAATATCCTCGTCGACCATAAATATTTGATTGTAACCAGCATTACCATCAAGAAAGCTTTAGGAGTAGAATTCTATGTCCAGACGCAGCATTAACAAGAAAATCAGCTATATGCATAGGATATTCATCTTTAGGAGTAGCTCTATTAAGATCTCTAAAACCAATGCAAACACAAAGCTTTTTTGTTCCTTTTTTCTCAACTGGCACAATATTAGAGATCCAATCAGCATAACGACAAGGCTAATAAACTTTGCATCAAGTAACCGATTGACTTCTTCTTTCACTCGGTCATAAATATCAGGATTAAAGTTTCTACTAGGTTGTTTATAAGGCCTAAAACTAGGTTTAATAGGTAAATGATGCTCAACCAAATCACGACTTAAATCAGGAATTTCATTGTAATTCCATGTAAAACAATCAACATACTCCTTTAATAACTTTATTAAATCAGATTTAAACAAAGGATCAAGATTCTTGTTTACAAATGTCGGCCTAGGTATAGTGCCATCACCAATATCAACCTCTTCTAAAGGATCAGCCAACGTAAACCCTTGTCCTAACTTGCTCAAATCATCAAAGTCTTTGATGGCCTCACACATATCGTTCTTATGCACCCGATAGTGCTCTCGCATTTGTTGCAACCACTCCAGATTTGCACCCATCAAATCAACAGAGAAGCTTCAGCCTGATCAACAATCGGCCTCATGACAACAGTTGCAAAGCCATCTTTGGTAGAATCAATCAGTTTTAAGTTGGATAAATCTAGACCAGTTAGGCACTTAAGTTTCACATAATTATCCATAGTAAAACTATCGTCCACTGCAACACAAGACGATGCATCACCATGAACAATCTCTACTTCGTCGCCTACCCATTGGATTAAAAATTGATGCAAAGTAGAAGGCACACACTGATTTGCATGAATCCAATCACGACCAAGGATAGGACTGAAATTACCTTGTGTCTCAGCGACGAAGAATGTCATAGCCAATGTCTTGCTCCCAACAGTGAGATCCATAGATATGACGCCTTTAGCTCCCATTGGCTCGCCTCCACCAACACCACTAACGGTCATGTTGGTCTTGATCAGCTCATCATTTGAACCTCCCAGTTTCTTGAACAAAGAATACGGCATTAAGTTGACAATCGCTCCTCCATCCACCAACATGCGAGAGATAGGCTTCCCATTGATGTGACCCGTCATGTACAAAGCCTTCAGATGATTTTCAGTAGCTTTAGGCTTCTGGAAAATAGCTTCCTTTGGCCCAAAAGCGAGATGCGCAACGTCTTCTTCCGAGAGCACGTAACCATCCATAGACATGTGTATCATGTTGATATCCAAATTCATGCGCTCAGACGAAGAACTGTAATCAACAAGCTCCTCATCATCTTCTGGTGCAGGATCTGATGTGGACTTGTTATCACAAACCATGGGAACTGAAGAAGAGAAACCAGGCGGCGTCTCCAGGTCAACGGTCTGACCGTCGACGTCCACCGGTCTGACCGACTCTTCACAGATCTGACCGGTGCAGGTTCTGAGCTAGTCTTGACTCTCCATTCTTTCCCTTGAGGTACCATAGGCCTGTACTGGTTGAAAGCTTCGTCCCTTTGCTTCTCTAGCTCCTTCTCCCTCTTCTCTTGAAATCTTAGGTGTTCAAGCTTCCTCCTTTCGTGCGAGTCAATCCGGGAGGACACCACCTTGGCAAGAAGTATTTGGAGTTGGAACTACTCCCACTGGCCTCATGGTTATTAGCAGCAACATCTGGAGTTGATGTCACAACCTTATTGTTTGGAACAATCGGTCTTTTGCCATCTTCTCCAATAGGAACACCCATTGCTCCAATCTGAATAATGTCCTGACTTGTAGTCCTCTCTGGATCAACTTCTATCTTCTGCACCTCCTCCCTGGCCACACCAATCTGACTGGTGATGGCGACCGGTTTGACCGGTCGGGTCTGGTGACCCTGACCAGATCGGTGAGGAGCCAATCGGTCCTGGACAGACCTGGAAATCCTGTCGAAAGCTGATCTCTACCTACTCCATCCATGTTGAAAGGCTTGTTGGTATGGCACCCACATCACTCCATTGTCATCATATACCGGACGTGGTGCATTTGAACTTGATGGCACCCATGGTGGAGTGTTGACGGTTAATAATTATATCAAAGTTCGTTTGTGACTTGCAAGTAGACAAGTCTCCCGTCGTAGTCAAGGGACCCTTCTTCCCTCGAGTGGTGAACCCAAGGTATCGAATCCATGGAACAAATGTGTGACGCAAAACTTAATCTAATAAAGCCAAGTAACTCCAATCTTTGATAAAAGAAACCCTAATGCATCTAAGTAAAAGACACAAAACTAATCTAATCTACTAAAGACTGGAGAAAACAAAGTAAGATTGGGTAGATAAACCGATCTAGAGGGATCGGGGTAAGCCTTTTGTTGAAGTTCCAAGCAAGAGAAGAAGTAGCAAATCGAATCTTATTAGAAGCCTCTTTAAATCGTGGTTTCCGGTCCAAATCCGAAAACATCCGACTTTCGGAACCCCCGTTCTGTCACAACATATCCCTACTCATGCGGGGAGCTTAGGGCGAGTCAAAAGACAAGTCGAGATTCTTTCGGAAGATCCGGCGTGTATCTCTAGCCACCGCGACTACAAGAATACCCTATGTAATCTATCTCGAGAATAGAATTGGAATAAGCAAAGCCGATCGAAAAACGAAATCTTCGAGGAAACACTTGATCGCTAGGAAAAGATTCAACTTGATAATTCAACTATAACAATGATACATACACAAGATCACCACCGGGATCCTTCCTTGATCTTGCTTCTAGCTCCGGGAACTCCGACGTGGTCTTCCGTGCAAGGTTCCCACGACGGCTAGGGAAACCCTAGTCAACTAGCTTGACCCTCTCCTCTTCCAGATGGTGTCCCTCTCTTCTCTGCTCCTCGGCGGCCGATGACGAATTGGATGATGTGTGGCTCTCTGTCAGGGGGCTATAAATAGCCTGATTGGCGGCTAGGGCAAAGGGGAGCCTTGCGGGCCCCGGACGGGCCGGGCCGACCGGCCGGGCCGGCCGGCTCGGGCCCATCCGGGCCCGGCCCCGAGGCCTCCTTTGCTCTACGTTGGTTCCCTTGCTTCCTGGATGTTGCCCCCTTCTGCATGTAGGTCCATGTCGTCAGTTTCTCTCCGAATTGGACAAACTCCTTGTCTTGCAAGATTCAGCACTTTTCTGGTCAGGTCCTCGGAGTTTGTCGTCTTCTCGGATCAAGTCCCTGGCTTCTTGGAGTTAAGTTTGCTTCGTCGCATGACTTGTACGGGGCTTCGAGGTCTTGTCATGAGGTGCTTGATGAACTTAACCCGAAAGTCTTGCATTCAACACAAAAACCCTGCATAAACATTAAACTCCAAAACCGACATGCACACGTGAACTTGTTATACCACGGGGGTTAGTACCAATGGATAAGGTATAAAACTCATGCCGACACCGAAGGTAAACTCATGGCTAGGTTGACGGATTTTCACCGTCAACATCTCCCCCATGCTTAAACCTTGCTCGTCCCCGAGTAAGCCTTCGATGGATAGCATCATTGCCAAACAATGTTTAAACCTTGCACTTGATCATACATGAGAAAACATAATTCTCTCAAAATTTTAATTCATTAAAGTTCCATAATGTACTAGCATTCATCTCTACGGAGGATAGATTCTTATTAAGCTTATCCCACAAGTATTAACATGCTCACAAAGTTTAAATAGATCTCAGAATTTTCGAAATAAAGAACGAGATAAAGAAAAACTAAACCGAGTTCACAATTTTAAATCATCTTGTATATTGCTCATGAACTCTCATCTCACTTGTCTATCAAGCCTATATATTCTACTCCTTTCCCTCTCATAAAATATATGTGTGGTAGGCTTTATATGGAGCTTTGGGAAAGTTTAGTCCTAACAAGATTTTATAAATGAGGTGTTGTCAAAACAAGACAAGCTTCTCATGGTCTTACTGTTGACGGTGTATTTTGGTGCACCTAGCATGTTCATTACACTTTGGTTTGGATTTGATTATTGAACTAACCCGCCACTAGGCACACTAATCATATAACAAGTTCATCTTTGTGCATGCATTTGGAAGTGTTGTGTTTATGTAGGAAAACATGGACGTAAAGGACGGATTCGCAATAAGTTCAAAGGAGCATTCATGGAGTCTTGTTCGTGTTCATGAGCTCGCTGAAATTACTTCCAATGGTGGTGAGGACCGAAGTGCTACGAGGAACACCCCCGGGGATTGAAGCGTAAAAGATCAAACTTCATGCAAAGAGAGCCTCCATCTTGATCGCGAGGATAACAGCGTCAAAATCATCCAAGTGGAAGGGGCAAAGTAGATAAGTGCACGAGGACCCACGGAGCAAAAAGGGCGACCGAACCGGGCCGAAACCGGGCTCGGGCCGGCCGGCCCGGTCGGATCGGCCCGGCCCACTTCGGGCACCGGTTCGGTCCCGTCTTCCTTGCCCTCGAAGGATCTTCGACCCTAAAACCCCCGACGCGCCGCCAACACGGGGAGGAGGAGTTATTCGCACCGAGAAGGCCATCTACAAGCTAGAGAGAGAGGAGGAGGATCTCCGGGCTGGAGATCAACCACCTCGAAGGAAGCACCCTCTCGTGGAGAAGGAGGAAGACACCGGCGGAAGGGAAACCATGATCAACGGTGCCATGATCAGCACCTTGATGGGGTAATCTTCTCATTCGTCCATGGGTTGTAATCGATCGTGAGATGTAATCGCACTTTGTCGGATTATCTATTTATCATCTTGTGTTGAATATACTTTAATGCTTAAAGGTTAGCTACCATGCCGTAAAGGGAGTAGAGCTCCAATGCTTCCTTGGATCCATTCAATACGCCGTGGCCATCAAAGGTCTAGTCATGAATACCTTCGTGTAGTGACAGTACGAGAGGAGGGAAAGGGCGAAACCGTGGTCACAACCCCGATAGATTAGATTGGTTTTTCATGTCTTTAAGCGATTGCATGCTCTAGTATCGTAGACCCGTGGGCGAGTGTCTTCTCTCTTGATTGTTTATCATTCTCTCTAGTGTAGTCTAGTGTTTTCTAGTATAATAGTTGTTAGGGTTTTAGTAGCTAGTGTGTCGTTGTTGATCGAACGCTTGTAATCCCCTTGCTCCGCGGATTGACAAGAACCTTGGGAATCCCGTGGTGAAAAAGGTGTGGGGTCCGTACGCTTGCGGATCGTAGAGGGATACGTCTTTTATCCGTCAACAAGCCCCTTTTTCTGGCGCCGTTGCCGGGGATCAAGTTAGTTTACATCGTTTGATTTGCATCTAACTTAGTTTTATATTTTAGTTTATCTTTTATTCGCTATATCTAACATTTATTATCAGAAAAACACTTGTTTCTTTTTTGTTTTTGTTTTTATCTTATTGTCTAGATGGAGTTCGTTAATCGGCCCGTGGAAGAACCGGAGAAATCATTAAGGGATTACGCTAGCCCTCGATGTGAAGACATAAAGGTACAAGAGTCGGATTCGAAGCTCGAAACGACCAAGTATGAAATTAAATCCAAGATCATGAAGATGGTGGCGGAAAACCCATTTGAAGGGATGGTTACGGAGAACCCATATAGACACATAAGGGATTTCACGACAATATGCAACACGGTGCGTCAAGAAGGAGTTCTCGATGAATGGTTCAAATGGAATCTCTTTCCCTACTCACTTGCCGGCAAAGCAAAGACATGGTATTCGGTTGCGTCCTTTGAAGTTGAAGGCAATTGGAACAAGTTGACAAAGAAGTTTTGCGAGAAGTTCTTTCCAATGAGCAAGGTTCAACATCTAAGGAGGCAAGTGATCAATTTTATGCAAGGAGAAGAGGAAGGGATAGACCAAGCTCGGGATAGGTTTAATGAATTAATCGAACAAGGACCAAAACTCGGCTTCACCGGTGACGTACTCTTGCATACGGTTTTCTTTTCCCTAACCCCTAGTTGCATGCGACACGTCGAAATGTGTGCGGGTGGGGATCTCATGGAGAAAACACTCACGGAAGCCGCCCAACTTCTACAAAAAGTTAGCAAAGCGGCTGCCATGCGAAGAGATTGGGAAACAAGACTTGCGGAAGAGCCGGAATTCAATTCAAGGAAGAAAAAGCTTGCTGATTTTTCTAAAGAGGCAACCCCGGAAGTCACAAAAGAGGAGCCAATCATGCAGAAGCTTGAACAAGAACGCATCAAAACAAGAACTACACCAAACGTCGACTTCGCCGCACCAAATGAGACGAACAAGAGAAGCATGTCAAGCGCGAAGCCACTAAGGGAGTTCGAGCCAATGGATTGGGTTCCTATTGATTACGGAGAAGTATTCGACAAGAGAAGACCGTTCCCTAATCAAAAGGGAATGGCAAGAGCATTGGAAGTCGATTTCCCACCGGGAGAAGAAAGCTGAAAATTCGTACGACCTCGAAACCACCGGTGAGATTTTTGAAAAGCTCTTTGGAGATGACGTGGTGGATCCGGAACATATTGCCGAGGTGAAGAGGATCATGGGGATCAAGCCCGAAGCATCACCATACGCTCGCCTTGCTGAAATTTATTCGATCGGATCCGAAGAAGAAGAGAAGATGACGCCGCACTTGAGTTGCGAGATCAACGGAGTTCAATGCAAAGCTTTATGCGACATCGGAGCCCAAGTAAGTGTTCTATCTTCTAAAATTTACGATAAAGTTCAATACCACAACCTAGACTTAGCTCCAACATCAACGAAATTAATTATGGGAGATGGTAGAACTATCAAACCTCTAGGTATTGCTTGCAACATGAAAGTAAAAATCTCTAGAAACTACATACCAACCGATTTCTTTGTTATTGATGCTTACCATGGTAATTCTGATCATATAATCTTAGGTAGGCCTTTTCTTAAGTTGGTTGATGCCGTGTTAGATGCCGGAGAAGGCAAAGTAACAATGAACCTTAATGGAACAAAGTACACATATAACTTTCTTCGTGCTTCTAAACACCTTACTCCTTTTCCTCCCGAAGATGAAGAAATAGAAGAGATAGATAGTCTTTGTTTTGTTGAAACCCTTAGAGACCCGCTGCAAAGAGCGATGGAAAATCAAATTAGTAATCAACAAGATGAAGAACTAGAGGAAGCAATAAAAGGCTTAGAGCCGCATGATGGTAGCGTGGAGGAAGAGAAGTTCGAAGACATAGGAGAAATCAAACCCGAGGAGCCGCAAGTGCCCGAAGTAGACCTTAAACCTTTGCCCAAGGGATTAAAATATGAATTTTTGGGGCCAGACAAAACCTATCCAGTCATTGTGAGCGACGAGTTGAGCCCCGAAGAAAATGAAGCGTTGCTGATTTTATTAAAAAAACATAGGAAGGTGATTGGATATTCAATTAACGATCTCAAAGGTATTAGCCCAGCCTTTTGCACTCATCGTATACCAATGGAAGACCAATGTAAGCCTGTAGTGGACCATCAAAGGAGGCTAACCCATGCCATGCGAGAGGTAGTAAAGAAAGAGGTTATCAAGTTACTTGATGCCGGAATCATCTACCCGGTTCCACATAGCGAATGGGTGAGCCCGTACATTGTGTACCGAAGAAAGGAGGTTTGACCGTGGTGAAGAATGAGAAGAACGAATTGATACCGCAAAGAACCGTGACCGGGTGGCGGATGTGTATTGATTACCGTAAGCTTAACAAAGCGACGAAGAAAGATCACTTCCCCCTACCGTTCATAGACGAGATGCTCGAGAGGTTAGCAAACCACGCTTACTTTTGCTTTCTCGATGGATACTCGGGGTTCATGCAAATTCCCATTCACCCGGAAGATCAACATAAGACAACATTTACATGTCCTTACGGAACGTTTGCATATACGAGGATGCCCTTCGGCCTATGCAACGCTCCGGCCTCTTTTCAACGTTGCATGATGGCCGTGTTTTCGGAATTCATCGAAGAAATTGTTGAAGTGTTTATGGATGATTTTTCCGTTTACGGGAAGACGTTCATGGATTGCTTAGCAAACTTAGAAAAGGTCCTTACAAGGTGTGCGGAGGTAGATTTGGTTTTAAATTGGGAAAAGTGCCACTTCATGGTTAAGCAAGGCATAGTGCTCGGACATGTTATATCCGAGAGAGGAATTGAAGTGGACAAGGCTAAGGTAGAGACGGTTGAGCAACTCCCACCTCCTACGGATGTTAAGTCCTTAAGGAGCTTTCTAGGCCATGCCGGATTCTATAGAAGATTTATAAAGGACTTCTCGAAGATCACTAAGCCTTTAACACACCTTCTTCAAAAGGATGTGGCTTTCGACTTTGATGAGAAGTGCCTAGCGGCATTCCGGACCTTGAAAAATGCGTTGGTGAGTGCTCCCATCATCCAACCTCCGGATTGGAGCCAACCTTTCGAGATCATGTGTGACGCAAGTGACTACGCCGTAGGCGCGGTCTTGGGACAAAGAAAGGAAGGCCGAGTTCACGCCGTTTACTACGCTAGCAAAACTCTTAGTGGGGCACAATTAAATTCCGCTACTACGGAAAAAGAGTTGCTAGCGGTGGTATTCGCTTTCGAAAAATTCAGATCTTACATCGTGAACTCGAAAGTCATTGTTTACACCGATCACGCAGCCATAAAGTATCTCTTGGCTAAGAAGGAAGCTAAACCACGTTTGATTCGTTGGATCCTTCTTCTCCAAGAGTTTGATGTTGAAATTCGTGATAAAAAGGGGGTGGAAAATGTTGTGGCCGATCATTTGTCTAGGATGAATCGTGGGCAAGATGATAAAGAGCCCATAGAAGATAAGATGAGAGATGATCACCTCTATAGAGTGCTCGATAAAGATACTTGGATGATCGACATCATTCGAGCAATCCGAAAAATGCCCCTCGATCATCTAGACAAAAACACCCAAAGGAAGATAATTTCTGAAAGCAAGAAATATTTTTGGGATGCACCATACCTCTTCAAGCTTGGCAATGATGGAGTAATGAGAAGATGTGTGCCAAGAGAAGAGAGGCTTGAGATTCTAAGGAAGTGCCACTCGGCGGAGTACGGTGGGCACTATAGCCATTTTCGAACCGAAGCCAAAGTATGGTCGAGCGGATTCTATTGGCCGGAGATGCATGAAGATACTAAAAGATATGTTGCGTCATGCCCTGAATGCCAAAGAACCGGAAACATCTCTCAAAGAAATTCTATGCCTTTGATATACAACTTGCAAATCGACATATTCGATGTATGGGGCATATACTTCATGGGGCCTTTTAAAAACTCATTTGGATTCGAGTATATACTTGTTATGGTCGATTATGTATCCAAGTGGGTAGAGGCTATACCATGTCGTAAAGCTTCCACGGAGGAGTCCATCACTATGATCAAGAACGTGATTTTTCCCCGTTTCGGTACACCGAGAATCTTGATAAGTGATGGAGGAACTCATTTCACCGGGAAGAACTTCAAAAAGTGCTTGTCCAAGTTGGGAATTGAGCATAGGGTCTCCACGGCCTATCACCCACAAACCAACGGACAAGCGGAGACGTCAAATAGGCAATTAAAAAGCATACTTAACAAAACCATAGAGAAGGGAGGCAAGGATTGGTCAAAGAAATTAGACGGAGCTTTATGGGCTTATCGAACGGCATTTA
The DNA here is from genome assembly GCA_947561735.1 of Cenchrus americanus. Classification (NCBI taxonomy): domain Eukaryota; kingdom Viridiplantae; phylum Streptophyta; class Magnoliopsida; order Poales; family Poaceae; genus Cenchrus; species Cenchrus americanus. The sequence continues at coordinate 34,205,515 of OX387242.1, read as the reverse complement.
AAACACCGATCGGTATGACCCCTTATCAATTCGTCTATGGAAAAGCTTGCCACCTTCCGGTTGAGTTAGAACATAAAGCCTATTGGGCGATTAAAGAGATGAACCTTGATCTCGATGCCGCGGTGGTGAAACGGAGAATTCAAATAAGCGAGCTAGAGGAGTTGAGGTTGAAAGCTTATGAAAACGCAAGCATATACAAGGAGAGAATCAAAAGGTGGTATGATAAAAGATTGAAGAAAAAAGAATATAAAGAAGGAGATAAGGTCCTCCTCTACAATTCGAGGTTTAAAACCTTCGGAAAGGGGAAATTGCAAAGCAAGTGGGACGGACCTTATGTTGTGCATTCGGTGTTCTCCAACGGAGCGGTAACCATTATGGATATAAACGGCGATCAATTTGTGGTGAATGGACAGCGGCTTAAGGTTTACTACGAACCTGACGTCGTGCCCATTCATCATATTGACGTCTTTACCATGGAGGAAGAGCCCGAACGTCCCGCCTAGGACGAAAAACAAGGCACCAACTTCTGTAAATAATTTTTCTTTTAGCTTTCTGGAGTTTTTCGCGAAGATTAATTGGGCCAACTTTTTCCCATGGGCTGAGGACGAAAAAATAGGGCGGTGTGCAAAAAACCGGACCGGCCCAGCCCCCGAGGCAGGGTGGGCCGGCCGGCCCAGTCGGATCGGCCCAAGGGGGGCCCGACGCCCGATGTCCCCGAATTTCGCCCGAATTGCTCCTTTTTGACTTCCTTGTTTGGTCGGAAAATTTTAAGGGAAGTGTAAAAAAGGAAAATAAGGTTCCCAGGGCTTTTCTCTCAGGACTATATATTTGGCCGAATTGGGAGCTCGAGAATCAAGCAATGTGTTGCACCCTTATAGCAGCCATTGAGCCTCCAAAAAGCTTAGAGTTGAAGGTAGAAGCCAAGAAGCCATCGATGGAGGAGGCGATGCGATGCGAGGTCAAGCTACCCGTCAAGAGGACCGCACGTATCCATTGCGGAGGACGTGTCCCGACCGGAGCTCTTGCATCTCGCAACCCCGTCAAAGGAGAGAAGGTCCCTACACCCGTTCGAAGGTCGGCACGCCTCCAAGGCATCAAGCGCAAGGATTACAAGGAGGTGTCGCCGGAGCCTAAGGATTATGGGGATAGCGACTACTCCGACGATCGTAGCCCGAGCTCGTGGGCGGCTGCCGGTAGAGACGATGACGATTGGGGCGAGCAGCCCTATGAAAGGACTCCCGAGGGCCCCAATGGCGATGGCAACGGTGGTGGCGAAGGCGACAACAATGGAGGTGGCGACGATGGTGGTGACAGCGGTGGAGATTATGGCGACGATGACCCCTTCGGATTGCATCCGGTGTGCTGTCGAGTTTGCCGTCAATCCATCGCAGCTCTCTACGCATCGGCCGACAAATGTCTTCAAACCATGGAAGCGATGAAGCAGCGTATGGAGGACTTGGAGCGCGTAGTTGAAGATGACTACAAGTTCCTTAACCGTAACGTGCGCAAACTTTTCGGCATGGTTGGAAACATGAGAGGCAAGTGGTGCAAAGCTTGCTCGAAGTACCATTAGATCTAGTTTTCCCCTTTGGTTTTTGTAAGATACGACGAGGACGTCGTATGTTTTAAGTGTGGGGGAGAGCTAGCTCGCTAGCCTTAGCTTTTGAACTTCAAGTTTAGGTTCGGTTTAATCTTCGTGTGAGAGTCATAGTGTTTTAAAATTTTCTGCAAGTGTCTTAAATTAGTGTTGAGTCAAGAAAACCAAATAAAAAGAGTCTTTATATACATCTTTGTGTTTTATGTATTGTTTATCCTTATTTACTTGTTTGTTTAATCTTTGATTCTTGATATATGAGCACAAGTATGTGGTTTGAAAATCGTTTACCGTGGTGCTTAGTGGAATCGCTGCTACTTAAAGTACCCATACCGCACTTCGATCTTGAGCTTCACATGTTAGTTGTGCTATGTTCGATGCTAAAAATTGGAGGATTTCAGTTCTGAAAATTATATTAAAACCCTTGTAATAAAGGTTAGCAAAACCTCTTTTTCCAAGTTGAGAGCAAGAAAAAATTCCTATCCAAAGCCAAGTTTATTTTTTTCGCTCCACCATAAGTGTGATTAGCACGATGAGTTAGGCTAGGACCTTTCTCTCTTGGTGAGTTTTAATTTCGAGCAATGATCATGTCCTTGTGCTTATCTTTTGTTGCTAGCCTCGTCATACATTCGGTAACATGACTTTCACAACGGAAGTCACGTACATCGCCGAATTCCATACCCAACCCTATACATCTCTTTTGTACATCGTATTCCTTGAACACAACTTTTTTTCAAAGTTTCGTCTCGTCTCTAGCATGATTTATTTAAAATTTCAGATTGTATGCATGCGAGGAAAGAGAGAATTGAAAGCTTTGAAAAGTTGTCAAGAGAGAGAAAAATAAAGAGAAAAAGTATGTGTATGGAAAAGAAAGAAAGAAAGAAAGAAAAATCATATGTGAATGAAAGAAGAAAAAGAAAAGAGAAAGATGAGTTAGCAATGAAGATATGAGAGGGATGGATCAAGTGAAAGAAAAGAAAAATAATAAAGTGTAAGGAAGGATGTCACGTTGATTGTGAGACGAAACTTTTACTCTATTTCCAACCATGTGCAATCCGACAACGAGGACATCATTGGTGCCTTGCAGTCACAATTTTCTTTTGCCCTTGCACATGTCCACCATTCTAAATCTTCTCATCCTTGATATCCCTACATATGGTTAATTCTCATGATCATTGGCTTTGAAAGGTAGACAACCATTAGAGGAAGTTCTTAGTTTGACAATACTTGTGTTGATTGCGCTAGCCCTACCTATAGCTCCACTTTTACATGATATATGAGAGATTAATGGGAGGTGAGAGTTTTATAAAATTTGGTTAGGATAGACACTTCATATGAGTGACTTGAGAGAGCTTGGAGAAAGGTTTTTGTCTAATACTTGTTGCAGGAATTTTTGTTTTGAAAATCATAAAAACCCTCCGATGGAAGCAAAGAAGTAAGTATGGCTGAAGTTGAAAGCTTCGAGTGAAGAGTTTGAGTTGTGGGGTAAATCTTGACGTGGTAAAAATTCTAAACGCCCATGTTTATGTTTGATTATCATTACTTTGTGTTTATGTATTAAAGATGAAGGGATTGACTAACTTGTGAAGGAGGATAAGTGGTACACGATTACACACCTTGGACGAAGTTCTTTTACGAGTACTTGCTCGAGGACGAGCAAGAGCTAAGTGTGGGGGAGATGTTGACGGTGTATTTTGGTGCACCTAGCATGTTCATTACACTTTGGTTTGGATTTGATTATTGAACTAACCCGCCACTAGGCACACTAATCATATAACAAGTTCATCTTTGTGCATGCATTTGGAAGTGTTGTGTTTATGTAGGAAAACATGGACGTAAAGGACGGATTCGCAATAAGTTCAAAGGAGCATTCATGGAGTCTTGTTCGTGTTCATGAGCTCGCCGAAATTACTTCCAATGGTGGTGAGGACCGAAGTTCTACGAGGAACACCCCGGGGATTGAAGCGTAAAAGATCAAACTTCATGCAAAGAGAGCCTCCATCTTGATCGCGAGGATAACGGCGTCAAAATCATCCAAGTGGAAGGGGCAAAGTAGATAAGTGCACGAGGACCCACGGAGCAAAAAGGGCGACCGAACCGGCCGAAGCGGGCTCCGGGCCGGCCGGCCCGGTCGGATCGGCCCGGCCCACTTCGGGCACCGGTTCGGTCCCGTCTTCCTTGCCCTCGAAGGATCTTCGACCCTAAAACCCCCGACGCGCCGCCAACATAGGGAGGAGGAGTTATTCGCACCGAGAAGGCCATCTACAAGCTAGAGAGAGAGGAGGAGGATCTCCGGCCGGAGATCAACCACCTCGAAGGAAGCACCCTCTCGTGGAGAAGGAGGAAGACACGGCGGAAGGGAAACCATGATCAACGGTGCCATGATCAGCACCTTGATGGGGTAATCTTCTCATTCGTCCATGGGTTGTAATCGATCGTGAGATGTAATCGCACTTTGTCGGATTATCTATTTATCATCTTGTGTTGAATATACTTTAATGCTTAAAGGTTAGCTACCATGCCGTAAAGGGAGTAGAGCTCCAATGCTTCCTTGGATCCATTCAATACGCCGTGGCCATCAAAGGTCTAGTCATGAATACCTTCGCGTAGTGACAGTACGAGAGGAGGGAAAGGGCGAAACCGTGGTCACAACCCCGATAGATTAGATTGGTTTTTCATGTCTTTAAGCGATTGCATGCTCTAGTATCGTAGACCCGTGGGCGAGTGTCTTCTCTCTTGATCGTTTATCATTCTCTCTAGTGTAGTCTAGTGTTTTCTAGTATAATAGTTGTTAGGGTTTTAGTAGCTAGTGTGTCGTTGTTGATCGAACGCTTGTAATCCCCTTGCTCCGCGGATTGACAAGAACCTTGGGAATCCCGTGGTGAAAAAGGTGTGGGGTCCGTACGCTTGCGGATCGTAGAGGGATACGTCTTTTATCCGTCAACACTTACCAACACTTGTCAAAAAGGTCATTGGAAAATAATGTTAAATCAAGGAGGGGAAAGAGAAAAATACACACACTTTTAGATGAGTGGACATGTGCAAATGGAAAAGAGTGATCCCGAGGCACAAAGGAAGTCCTCGTTATCGGATTGCACATGGTTGGAAAATGAGAGTGGATCTTTTAAACTTGAAGCCTTGAATGCACTGTTAGAGAACCGGGGAGTTCACTTTACGCATACTCATATTTTTTTCTCATATTTCTCATACTTTTCTTTCTTTCTTTCTTTCATTCATTATATATATATATATTTTTTCTTGTGAGACCTTCACCTTGGAAGTCACGTACATCACCTTTATTTTTTTTTCATTCATCATTTTTTTTAAAATACTCCCCTTTGAGCTCTAAAACTGCACCGTACCTACCTCCTCCCCCATGCTTAGACGTTGCTCGTCCTCGAGCAAAGAGGCGAAAAATAAGGTAGGTACCAGAAATATTTTTCCTTTGGAGAGATACTTGAAATCTTCATTGTCGGCACCGTCTTGCGATCTTCCTTGAATTGATGATCCATTCTCAATGATAGGTTGTGGTCAAGGAGATAATCACAAAAGATGATATTTGGTTTAAGGGTGGATATCCGGCGAGGTTTGTGAGATCTCCAATGCGGGGATACACAATGCACAGATAAAAGGCTAGCAAAAAGATAGATACGCAAAAATGGAATGACCAGCTTCTTAGTCTCGGGTCAGAGAAATCATGGCCTGCAATAACTCACTCAAAAATAAATCTTGTACACTAAGGTTTATGCACACAAATATATATTAGGCTTTGGATAGGTTGAGCAACACACAAGTGATATTTATGACAAGGTTAGCGATATTTTTGAGCATAAAAGACATCTTTAATCTATTCATAACTTGAGAGCACATAAAAACACTATGGGTCTTTATTTTAATCATAACCTCCGCTAAAGATTAAGCTAGCATTTAAATAAATTCAGATTTGTATTTTTAAGAGAGCACTAGCTTAAACATGCATAGATCAATTACAAAGATGAACAAAGCTGCAATTATAATCATATATCATCATGGCACAAATTTTGTAACTTTTCCAATGATATAATCAAGGTGGTGTCTTTATTAATGATGATATCAAGTTGAAATACAAACTGAAAATAAACAAACATGCTTGCTGAAATTTAAATAAAAACAGAAAATACTACGCAAACACACATAAGAAAAAGCTGAAAATTACAGAGAAAAAGAAATGAAAAGAAAACTAAAGTTTCTAAATCTTCTAGTCCTCTGCCGGTGGTTGATGTTGATGATCTTGATAATAATACCCTTGCTCATAATATGATTGGACATTCCCTCCGACGAATTGATTTGGCTCCACGAGGTGAAGGCGTCCGAGCTCAAAGGCAATATTTGCATTGCCTTCACCAAGTTGAGCTGCGTTAGCTTGGATGGCTGCGATGTTTTGGGCGTTTCTTGCAGCATACCCTCCAATTATGGCCATGCTTTGTTGTGGTTGGGGATGATGTGCGTAGGACTCCGCGAAGTTAGCGTTGGGCACCACATAATTTGGTGGGGGTACCGGTGCACCACCCCCCCATGCTTGCTCTTGTGGCCCTCCGTAATAACTTGGCGGAGGAGGGATCCCGCCGAATGGTTGCACATTGGGTTGTGATCCACTCGCTTGTGCGGAGGATGTTCCCTCCTCTACGATTCTTCCTCTTTTGTTCTTCCTTGCAGGGACAAGGAGTCCCTCTTCCAACCTATCTTCCCTCCCTTCGGTGAAAAGCCTAAGCCTCTCATTGGGATGGGGTAGGTTTACTATGGCCAAACGATAACCTCCTCTCTCATCTCCACTAATGTATTTGCCTTGCCGCAAATACTCAATGCCGAGAGAGGTACCACGCAAAAGATGGTCGGGGTTTCTTGCGATCCCCGACCGTAAGGAGAAGGCCAACATGGAGAGGTAACACCCCGAACCAATATTTCCCGCCCCCAATGTTGCTTCACAACACCAACGGTTGATCATGAGGTAGGAGGGGTCTATTGGCTGCCTGGCAATTAAAGCCGAGTAGAGCCAATTCAACTCCGTGTCGGTCACCTTCATATCCTTCATCCTCTCCAATACCCTCTTGCACATCCAAGAGTGAAATATCCGGATAATGGGATTGCGGATGCAATTGCGTTGTTGATGGGCTTCTCCGGAGATCATATTCCAAAATCCCGCTAACACGCCGGGTGGCACGTCAACTTTCTTCGGAGCTCCCTTGTGGAATCCAAGTAGCTCCCTAACGTGCTCGTAGGGAACCACTTGTTGGACTCCCTCCAAACGGAATGACAAGCTTTGCACCCCATCATCAAGGATAGGTGCAATAGTCATTAAAATTTCCAAGGCGAACCCCAAGTGGGTGTCCGCCGATACTCCGTTGGAGAATTGCACCCATCCAAGGTGCCCCAACATGTAGTATATGTCGGTGCCAAAACCCAAGGTGTAGAGTGCTTGGTCGTCGAACTCGACGTTGGGCACAAGCCTCTTCTCAAGATTAGAGAGCCTCTCCTCCTCCTCCGATGATAAGATGATGAAGCCGTACGAAGAATATATCGGAGTGTAAGGAGGTGGCGCGGTTGAACGGGTCGATCGTCGTGGTGGCGCGGGCTGCTCCTCCATGTGCCCTCGAGGTTCGGTAAACCTCATGGACGTGCTTCTTGCAGCCCTCATACCACCAAGGAGGAGAGCATCGTTCCTCCTCGGTGGTGCCGTATCCGTCTCCATGCTTCGGGGAGACTCGGAAAACGAGTGCCTCCTCGAAGACGTGGTTGATGACGGCTTGGACGACGACGAACTCTTCTTCTTGGAGAAGAGACTTGTCGTTTTCTTCCACATGGTTGCTGCACTCTTTTCTTCAACTAAAACTCCGGGTTGCAACCGGTAACTAGGCACTTAAACTCTTTGCTTCGGATGTGGACTTTGAGTGGATTAAGGATGTGGATTTTTTTGAGCAATCAAGCTTGGGAAGGTTGGCTATGTCTACGGAGGTTTTGGGCACACAAACTTGAACACACAAACAAAGGAAGGAGAGGGAAGCTTGCCTGCAGAAAACGGGAGCCGGGGGCTCCTTAAGTAGGGGAGGCCGGCCGGCCTGGGCCGACCGGCCTGGGTGGCTTCTGGCTCCTCCCCGCCTCGGCTTTCTTCCAGCACGATCATTTCGCCTCTGCAACTTTCCTGCCCGCGTGCTCCACGAGTTGCACCGCCCAAACGCTCTCGTCCACTCCTTTTCTTGCATTATTGATCCTTCCACTTGATGCTTCATGCTTTGGGTCATTTCCATGCTCCCTAGCTCCACTTGCTTCACATGCCACCATGAAATTCCTGCAAAGTTGATGCTTGCGGCCCACCATGCTTGTCCTTTGCATGTGAATTGGTGAAAGTTGATAAAAGGGAATCCAATGGTGCATCCATGATTAATTCAAACTAGATTGCCTCCATTAAGGTATGTTTAAGGTTAAACACTCCTCTAATTCGAAATTTAAAATATTTTTCAGAGCCATGCAAGAGCTCAAACATAATTTTAGAGAAGTTTTTAAACCCTTAAAAACAAATGTAAGTCAAAAATATTTTTCGACTACGTCGATTTCGGTCTCACCGGTATAGTTTGCCTTCATCGGTTGAGAGCAAACTTTTCCCGGCTTGATCATGGGGGCATAGGTTTAGGTTCTAATTTTGGCTAAATAAGAGAGATTTTGAATAAAACAAAATTAGATGAGGCTTAGACAAATTCTAATCTTAGAAAAACTAAGGATATTGATTTTTAAACCAACCAAAAGTTTTGATTTCTAGGTTCACGCGAGTTCTACCACGTGCTGAATTTTACTAACACCTAAATATAAATCGTGGCTCTACTCGTGTGGTTTTAGCATGAAAAAAAAGTCAACCTCAGCACCATAATGAGGGTGAAAGGTTGAGTTAGGTTCTGAAATTATTTGGTTGAGGTTTCTCGAAAAGAAAAGAACAAACAAGCACATAGGAGGGTTCATGCAAAGGGTTTATGATAAAGCAAAACATTCAATCAAGAATTATGTCTCTAATATTGTTCAACCACTTCTAAGTCTAATGTCTTTGCGTAATAAAACTCAAAACTAAATTATTAAAAATACTCGAAAAACCTGGAATCGGGTTGTCCCCCGGTAGATTATTCTTGACTCGACGAAACGGGTTGCCTCCCGCCTAGCGCTTCGTTTATAGTCTATAGCTAGACTTCTTCACTTGATTACTTCGGATCAACGCTCTTTGCGGGCGTTGCAATCTTGGGTACCCACTTCCGCACCATCTTGGGCACGGGCTTGTCTTCCGGCTTAGTCATTTTTTTGGTCTTCACAGGAGGCTTCTCTTCCGTTGTCTTGACGGATGCAACACCTTCTTTGATTTTCTTTACGTTCATTTTTTTCGGCTCCTTTTTCTTTTTTCAGCCCCTCCGTTTGTTTTGGTTCTCCCTTCACTCCAATCATGTTGCATGCCTCGATTCTTGGACGGAACTTGAAGGAACTCCTTTCTCCGTTGATATCGAACATGATCTCCCCCTTGCCAACATCAATAGTAGCTCCCACGGTCTTGAGGAAAGGCCTCCCTAGGATGAGCGGCGGCTTCTCCCTCTCTCCCATCTCGAGCACAACGAAGTCGATGGGGATGAAGTGGTGTCCGACCTTCACGGGTACATCTTCAGCAATGCCCAAGGGATAACGAATGGAGTTGTCTCCCAACTCCAAACATATACCGGTAGGCTCCATTGGTAGTCGTAGCTTCTCGAACACATCCCTCGGCATGACGCTCACACTCGCTCCAAGGTCGCATAACGCCTTCTCGAAGTTGAAAGAACCAACCGAACATGGAATTGTGGGGCACCCGGGGTCCTTTTGCTTCTCTAGCCCATTAGCAATAGCGGCACTACACTCCTCGGACATCTTGACATGATCTACCCCGAGCGTTGCTATCTCATATTTATTTGCAAGTATGTCTTTAAGGTAACGTGAATATGTAGGTACTTGTAGGGCATCTAGTAATGGCATGTTCATGCTAAGTCTACGCACAACTTCCACAAACTTCTCAAAGTGGTTGTCAAGTTTACCTCGGAAGAAGCGTGGCTTGAGTTGCGGTATCCTCGTGTCTTCCTCCGGCATCTCAAATTCGTGTTCCTCGGTGATGATCCCCGTAACCTTCTCTTTAGCAACTCCTTCCACCTCGGTGGATGGTTTAAGCTTCATTGCTCCCGCGGAACATTCCGGATCTTCGGTCTCCTTCCCCGAACGTGTTTGAATGGCCTTCGCCGATTCGGGACTTTTGGGTTGTCCCGGAAGCTTCCCTTCTTCATTAGTGAGGCGCCCCGCAAGTTGTCCAACTTGCGTCTCGAGCATCTTCATCATGTTGAGCACTTGATGATTGGAACTTCTGACCTCCGTCACCTTGCTATCAATGTTCTCCAACACCTTGTCTATGGTCTTGAACTTGGTGACGGTGTCCTTGTTGATCTTAGCTTGCTCATCCATGAACTCCTTCAATTGTATACGAAGCGGAACCGCGCTAGGAATAGATGAACTTGCGTTAAATTGAGGTCTACCTTGCTCATGTAGTCGAGCACTTTGGCTTCCTCCGGACAATCTTTGCGGACATGGCCATACTCTCCACATTCTTCGCATGTGGACCTTGCTTCGGCGGCCTTCAAGTCTTGAGCCTCTTTCTTTTCTATCTCCATCTTCTCCAACCTCCTCATGAGCGAGTCGATCTTGCCTTCAAGTATGTTCTCCTTCTCCACTTGCAAGACTCCTTTGACGTTCCCCGTGGGTTGAACCGGATGTAGGCGCCCGGACGACGCCCACGTGTCATTATCCGCGACCTTCTTGAATAGCGTGAAAGCTTCCGTCGGTGTAAGCTCGATGATAGATCCTCCCGCCGATGCATCGATGATCGTCCTTGACGCCATGGTGAGTCCTTGATAGAACTTTTGCACGAGGTCTTCCTTCAGGAACTTGTGATGTGGAACCGCCCGGGCGTACTCGTTGAAGCGCTCGAATGCCTCCGAGATAGTTTCCGTAGGATATTGAACAAAGGTGGCAATCTTATTACGCAAGCTTTGAGTTTTACCCGCTGAGTAGTATTCCTTCATGAAAGCCTTCATCAGTGTGTTCCAATTTTGCACCGTCTCCGCCGGTTGAGAGTGGAACCATTGCAAAGCCTTCCCGAGAAGTGAAAACGGAAAGAGCCTTGCCCTCATTTGGTCTTGAGTCACCCCATCCATGTTGAAAGTCTGACATAGTTGAATGAATGCTTGGAGGTGAAGGTTCGGATCCTCTTTACCGGTGAAGGGTGAATGTTGCACCATGCGGATTGTTGAGGTCTTGATCTCGAACGGTCTTCCGATCTCCTCAAGGTTCAAGATTGGTAGGTCGATGATGTACGGGGTGCATAGCTCCCCAATCTTGCGTTCTTGCGGTGGTTGGTCACCCATCGGTGGAAGTCGATTCTCCCGAGGACTTTGAGGTGGTGAATTCTTCGGAGATTCCTGCGATCCTTTGTCTTCCGACTCCGAATCTACAAAATCCAGCTTTTTAGCTTGATGTGCTTCACGTCTCCTTAGCCTTTAAAGTTTTTCTGGATCATCCACAAAATTATCGGGTTTGTTGGAGAGGTAGCCGTCCATCTCCTGTTAGGGTTAGCAATAAACAAAGTATGCAAAAACTAGAAAGTAAAAACAAATCTACAAAAACTACGGTTAGACAAACTAGATTAGATGTATTTTGAGGATGATCAAAATTTAGTAGATGCAAAAAGAAAAACAAAAAGAAAACTGAAAATTACAAAAAGGCAATAAAAAACCAAATCTTGATCACTTGTTCCCCGGCAACGGCGCCAGAAAAAGGGGCTTGTTGACGGTTAATAATTATATCAAAGTTCGTTTGTGACTTGCAAGCGAACAAGTCTCCCGTCATAGTCAAGGGACCCTTCTTCCCTCGAGTGGTGAACCCAAGGTATCGAATCCGTGGAACAAATGTGTGACGCAAAACTTAATCTAATTAAGCCAAGTAACTCCAATCTTCGATAAAAGAAACCCTAATGCATCTAAGTAAAAGACACGAAACTAATCTAATCTACTAAAGACCGGAGAAAACAAAGTAAGATTGGGTAGATAAATCGATCTAGAGGGATCGGGGTAAGCCTTTTGTTGAAGTTCCAAGCAAGAGAAGAAGTAGCAAATCGAATCTTATTGGAAGCCTCTTTAAATCGTGGTTTCCCGTCCAAATCCGAAAACATCCGCCTTTCAGAACCCCCGTTCTGTCACAACATATCCCTACTCATGTGGGGAGCTTAGGGCGATTCAAAAGACAAGTCGAGATTCTTTCGGAAGATCCGGCGTGTACCTCTAGCCACCGCGACTACAAGAATACCCTATGTAATCTATCTCGAGAATAGAATTGGAATAAGCAAAGCCGATCGAAAAACGAAATCTTCGAGGAAACACTTGATCGCTAGGAAAAGATTCAACTTGATAATTCAACTATAACAATGATACATACACAAGATCACCACCGGGATCCTTCCTTGATCTTGCTTCTAGCTCCGGGAACTCCGACGTGGTCTTCCGTGCAAGGTTCCCACGTCGGCTAGGGAAACCCTAGTCAACTAGCTCGACCCTCTCCTCTCCGAGATGGTGTCCCTCTCTTCTCTGCTCCTCGGCGGCCGATGACGAATTGGATGATGCGTGGCTCTCGGTCAGGGGGCTATAAATAGCCTGATTGGCGGCTAGGGCAAAGGGGAGCCTTGCGGGCCACGGACAGGGCTGGGCCAACCAGCCTGGGCCGACCGGCCTGGGCCCATCCAGGCCCAGCCTGAGGCCTCCTTTGCTCTACGTCGGTTCCCTTGCTTCCTGGATGTTTCCCCCTTCTGCATGTTGGTCCATGTCGTCAGTTTCTCTCCGAATTAGACAAACTCCTTGTCTTGCAAGATTCAGCACTTTTCTGGTCTGGTCCTCGGAGTTTGTCGTCTTCTCGGATCAAGTCCATGGCTTCTTGGAGTTAAGTTTGCTTCGTCGCATGACTTGTACGGGGCTTCGAGGTCTTGTCATGAGGTGCTTGATGAACTTATCCCGAAAGTCTTGCATTCAACACTAAAACGCTGCATAAACATTAAACTCCAAAACCGTCATGCACACGTGAACTTGTTATACCACGGGGGGTAGCACCAATGGATAAGGTACAAAACTCATGCCGACACCGAAGGTAAACTCATGGCTAGGTTGACGGATTTTCACCGTCAACATGGAGTAAAGCATTGCCCTTGCTCTAAGGATTCACCCTTTAGCCTTGTAGCAGTCCTTGAAGGTGAAGATGACCCTCCTCGGTGTGTAGGTGACCTCATCCTTTTTTTAACGGCCGAGCACCTGTAACGGCCTTTTGCTTGGAATACTTGTCAAATAGCATGTCGAAAGTGACCTTTGTCTTAGGACCACTCCCCTGATTTCTTGCTACATTAAGTTTCCAATTTCCAATCTCCGGACGACTCGGTTTGATCATACTTGGATGGCCTGGGAGTGCACCGGTCTAACCGGTCACGTCCATTGGTCTGACCGGTCTGGCCAGAGACAGCTCAGACAGTCGCTGATCGACGGGTGTGGACGACCCTCGCCCCCATGTCCAGAAGCACTCGCTGTAACCTTGAAGGTCTCTTTGCCATCAGGGGTCTTCTCATACTCAACTTTATGAACTAACTCTTTTCCTCTCAAGTAGGGCTTAGCCTCCCCGATTACCACGTTCTTGCCTTTAGTTGCTTCAGCTTGATGTGGCCGAACCAGTACCTTAGGCTGCTGTAAATCCATGGTATTGATTGGAAAAGGAGTTTTGTCCACTTGCATCTCATAAAAAGTCAAACGACCTTCATTTATGGCCGATTGAACCTATCGACAAAACACATTGCAATCATTAATAGCATGAGAAAATGAATTATGAAACTTACAATATGCAGGCCTTTTCAATTCTTCAAGTGGAGGAATAGTATGAGTTAATTTGATATTTCCAGATTTAAGCAATTCATCAAATATGCGATCACACTTGGAAACATCAAAAGTAAATTTAATTTCTTCTTGCCGACTTTTACTAGCCGGCTTAAGAGATGAACAAGAATAAGATTTTTCTTTAGAGGGCCAAACAAATTCAGCAGCATAAATTTTGTTATCACTATCGTTCGAACTATCAGAATCATAATCAATAGTATGAACGTTAGAACAACGTGACTTAAAATTATCTCTCTTTATTCGTTCAGTTTTCAATAATTAAAGCTCTTACTTGAACTTGTGCAACCGAAAGAAAATCAGAGCCCTCTATCCTATCCCTAATAGATGACCTTAAACCTTTTAGACAAATGTCTGCAAGGTCCATATCAGTAATTGACAAATTAAAGCATCAGTTTTTAGTTTCTTTAAACCTTTTAATGTAAGCAGAGACAGTTTCATCTCTTCCTTGCCTAACCGATGTTAAGTCTGTCAATTTTAATTGTATGCTCCCACTATAAAAGTGATTATGAAACTTACGTTCTAACATATCCCAAGATATAATAGAACCGGGAGCAAGCGAAGAAAACCAAGCAAAAGCAGTGCCAGTTAAAGATAAAGAGAACAAGTGTACTTTTAAAGCATTAAAGGCACCGGCTTCACCTAGTTGTGCAGTGTATTGACTAATATGCTCCCATGTGGTTCAGTCATCATCACAACTAAATTTGATTAAATCAGGCATACGCCAACCACGTGGGAGAGAAACTCTATCAAACTCGGGATCATATGGCTTTTGATACAAATTAGTACTACCTATGTCAACCCCAGGCTTAGTTTTCACCACATTAGCCAAATCTTCCTTGAATCTATTAAATTCCGTCCAATTAGGATCATTTAATTTGGCTGCGATGGTTGATGATTATCCAAATTCACTTTATTTAAATATGGAGCTATCTTAGCTTGAGCTAGCCTGTAACTTTCAAACACATCGTCCGGAATAATGTTTTTGGGAGCCGATGTATTTATTGTCGTACTATAATGAGGTCCAACATTATTGATTGGATCAGGAAAAGTAGGGACCATCTGACTTGGCACGACAGAAATTGGCGAAGATTGATCGGGCACTAACTCCATAGCACCGGTCTGACCGATTCCCTGCATCGGTCCGATCGATGTGGCCATGTTTGGCCTGTGCGGTTGGAACTGAGGGTGCTGACCATATGCTAGATTTGGTGTCAAAACATATACAAAATTATCATTGCTTACAGGCAAAGGCGCTAAGCTAGGATGAGACCCTGAGGAGTTGCTTTAGGAGTACTACTATTAGCATCATTATTATTAAAACCTAAAGCCCTATCCTTTTCAAGATCTTCTATCCTTTCTAAACGAGCAATGTAAGAAGCAAGCAATTCATCACTACCCACTGTAGATTTCGTAGGAGTAATTTCAGGCTGGGGTTTTTTACTTACAGTGGAGATTACCTCAATACTACTGTCGTTTAGTCTGATTGCCGGCAGCTCGAACTCTTTCAATCTTGCCACCTTGCCAGATCGATTCTTCTTGATGTCAGCGAGGACTTGTACATGCATGTACTCCTGCAGCGCCTTGTACTTCTGCTGTTCCTCTAGAGGGAGATCTTCCAGCGACGCGGTGACAATATTGTTCAAGATCACACCGAGCACCCATCTGGCTGAGGTCAGATTGAAAGGTTTTAGCAACCTGATCTTTCTTCCCCAGCGGAGTCGCCAAAAGTATGCTGACGCTTTTCTGGTCAAGACACATGAGCACTAGATCGCGCAGAACGTCGAAACGCTGAACACGTCGAGCTTCTGCCCGGACTAGTCTGACCGGTCAGGGGCACCGGTCTGACCGGTGTGCTGAGGCACGGTGAAAACCTAAGATCGCCGTCTCGGGAGGGACCCCGTCGGAGGTGGCGTGCCTAGGGTTGCTCTGAGGTCGGCAAGGCCACTCGAAACGTCCCTGATCGTCGTCGAGACAAACAAGGAAAGCACGAAGTTGGAAAAGCTAGGGTTTAAGAGATAAAAGTTGTAAAAAGTAATGATCGATTGGGTGATGCCACCTCAAACGGTCGTGGCCCTTTATATTTATAGGGTGGGGAGGTCTTGCCCCGTAAGGAATCCTTTTGCAGCTCGAAATTTGCAAGGACTCCTCAATACTACCTGGACTCGGGGTCCACCGGTCAGACCCACCGGTGTGGCCGTTGCCGGATCGGCTACAAGACGCCCCACCGGTCAGACCATTGAGGGACACCAGTCTGACCGGTGGCGTCAGCTTGATCAGCCTTATGCCAATTTTGGGTGGGAACAACCGGTCGCGCACCTTATAGTCAAGGGGAGTTTCTAACTGGCAGCACAGGTTCTTAAACCGATAGTGAACGGCTGTTAAGAAAGATGGCCCCGCTGCGATGCCCTGCCACCACCGCCCCTAGAATGAATGGTGTGCCACCACCGATGCCAGCAAATCATGAAAGACAGGAAGAGATAGAGATGCAACTATAGTTCTTATTCCTGTTGTGCTATAGAGCCAAGCTGTTCTGCACCACTCACCTTCTCCATCTTTCAACATGAGCAGCATGAAGCTAGCTCAATTTCTCTTGCATCAAAATTTCTGAAGCAATTATATCTTCCCAAACTTTATCTGTGTAAATATGCTTATCCAAGAGATTTGTCAATGATTTTGGAGAGCAATAATACCCTCCAGTAATGGGATTCTTACAAAATAGTATTCATGAGATGTGCGAATGATTTTAGGAAGCTATGTATGATACATTCCACTAAAGGATTAGAGCACAAAATACTAACTAATTAGATTTGTCATGGGTAGATGGATTAGGGCCCCAACTTATTCCTCTCCTTATTTATAAATCCATCCTAAAAATACTTTGAGTGCTAATATTCATGGGTAGATGGACTAGGGCCCCAACTTTCGGTTGTAAGGCCCCAGTATGCCTGTAAATTGAATGTGGTACTACACATATGCCCCATGATCACAACCAAAAATCTAAAGATTATATGACTCCTGATTAATGTTACTACCTAAGAGGATACATTTTCCACAAAACATAATAATAAAGAAAGGAAGTTGTCCTCTATTGTTCCAAATTCTTGTCTGATTTTATGCAACTTCTAGAAATATATATATATACATATACACATTTATATATATATATATCATTATTACAACATCTCTATCTGATTTCTTCCAAAATGCTAGTATCGGTCCAACAACACACGTTAGTACTGTTTGAAATGAACTGTGTCACTCCTCCTACCGTACTGGTAAAAAGACACAAGCAAATAGTACTAGCTGACGGTTTCAACCAGTACAAAATGGCATGTCCACAATTTAGTTCTGAATGTTGCCCCGAGCCGGCAAAAAATATCCACTGTCTCCTCCCCCACTTTTAAATTTATATGCCACCACCGCTCACATCTCCCTAACCCATCTCTTTCTTCGTCTCATCTTATCTCCATCTCCATGTCTCCACCAATCTTACTTCTATTTCGAGGGAGGAGATCTTGTTGGCACTGCCACTAGGGCCGTGAGGGATTGAGCTATAAATGGCCCGGTCGATGCTGTACTTGGTGGTGTGTAGACAGCAACTGGAGCTGCCCCCGTGGCCACAGGTGTGTAGTTGTACCTGATTTGGCTGGTGTTGCACCAAGAGGCGTAGGGTGACCAGCAGGCACTACCCCAAAGTCGCGAGCGGTGGCCCGACCAGACGATGCTACCCCCGGCAGAGCTCGGATCTCCAGTTGACACAAGTTTATTTCGGTGATTTGTGCGGTGATTCCATGATTCTTGTGAACATATGAATGTGATCGTGTGGTCATTTTTCCATTGCTGATTTATGGTGATTCTTCTGAATACATGATTATGTAGTGATTTTTTATCTGTGATTATTGTGATGATTCTTGTAAGTGTGGTGAAAATAAGTAGAGGAAAGAAGAGAAAAGAAAATTAAGGAAAGAACATGAAAAGAGTATACATCGCCTGGTAAAAAAAATTTTACAAGTTGGTACTAGTAGTCGGTACTAAATTGCCCATTACTACTGGGCAGCCTGACCCGTACAGAATGTTGTGGCATTTAGTACCAGTGAAGTGGTACCGGTCACACACCACATAGTAAAGGGGAGTTTCTAACTGGCAGCACAAGTTTTTAAACCGATAGTGAACGGCTATTAAGAAAGATGGCCCCGCTGCGATGCCCTGCCACCATCGCCCCTAGAATGAATGGTGTGCCACCACTGATGCCAGCAAATCATGAAAGACAGGAAGAGATAGAGATGCAACTATAGTTGTTATTCCTGTTGTGCTATAGATCCAAACTGTTCTGCACCATTCACCTTCTCCATCTTGCCTTTTACCAGCTTTGGAAACAGCTCAGGGTCTTTGAGGACCATGTGTGGTTCGAGGACCGGTGGATGGTCGCTTCCTTGTGTGATGAGTGATTGACAACGTTGTGTGGACTGATTCTTGGCTAAGTATTGCAGGTGCAGGTTGCGGCTTGACTGGTGTTGGTGCAGGTGAAGAACAAGCACGAAAGGTCATCGTCGGTGAGGCCTCCAGGTGTGGAGAAGACAAGTAGGCTTCGTTCGAGGGACCCGGTGGCCAGCGGGGTCAAGTGCGGGCCGCATGGTGGCATGAACAGCAAGATGAAGTCATGGACGGTTTCTTGGTTGAGCCTGAAAACCAAGGTCGAGCCGGGACTACGTGGGAGCCGAGTCATGAGTGGCGATTGGCGGAGGCTACACCGAGTTTGCGGGGTTTCAAGTGGTTCACCAGAAAACCACTGGGTTACTTGGTTGATCCACAAAGCCAAGACCGAAGAACCGAAGATGGTACTGCAGCAGTGCCAGACCGATCTGACCGGTGGGTCTGACCGGTCTGACCGGTGTGGTGCACCGGTCTGACCGGTGTGCGATGACGCAGTCCGGAATCTTCGAAGCGGAGGACACGCGTCGGGATCGCAAGGCTTGCGTCGAGGCTAAGCAGGTTGCGGTCGCCGGGCATCCGTCCGATGGAGAAAGCTTGAAGACTTCCAAAACCGCCCTTGAGGGGCTTGTATCCCTAGTTATTAGGAAAGGGTATTTTAGACTTTCGGTTGCCTCCATATAATCCATGAGGTGAGAGGATGGCAGCCAAGCTCTTGGAACCCTAGTTCATTTGCTTTCCTTTTTCCCCTTCCTATTTTCTTAGGATTTCTATAGGACTAGCTTGAGAACTTCATGGTGAGATCTTGTTGAGAGTGTTGGATGATCGGGTGGCAAGCTAGACCTTGTATGAACCTTTGTGGCATGTATAGATGATTCAGCTTGGTTCCTCAAGGTTTGGATGTGTTGTTCCCGATTGTTCTTGGTGGTGATTTTCGGAGCCCTTTCTTGGTGATTTCTTTGGGTTGTTTTCGGGACCTTGCTCTTGGGGATTTGATGGGGGAAATTTGTGGGATCCCTTCGTGGTTCTTTGGGCTATGATTCTCATCCCAAATCCGTGAGTAAAGGGGCTCGATTTTGGGGTTTTCCGAGTTCTAGGGTTAGAGGTGTTCTTGGCGGGATTTCTTCTATTTCTCCTTTTTGGACAAGTTTTGGTGGGATTAGACTTGGCTATAGACTCCTCATGAGGTGTTCTTTCTATCCCCCAAAGTCTTATTCAAGTCCGTGGAGCGATTTGGGAGATCGAAGTTTGGATTTGGGGGAGTTGACCCGCGGGTGCTGTTCATCCCGAGCTGCCATGGCTACACCGGTTTGACCGGTGCTCTTGACCGGTCTGACCGGTGCAACCCTTAGTGGGTTTTTGCTCGGGTGAACGTCTGGGTGAGTTTGTTGTTGTCCTGTGTTGGGGCTGTTTCGAGTTTGGGTCAGTTTGAAGGTCGGTAGTGTTATTTGGTGATTTGGGGGCTTTCAGGCTTTGACCGGTCTGACCGATGTGTCTCATCGGCCTGACTGGTGTGAAGCCTTTCTGTGGAAGTCATCAACTCTCACCAGCAGGGACCGGTCTGACCGGTGGTGCTCACCGTTCCGACTGGTGTTGGTCAGTGGACTCGAGGTTTGGTGTTCTGCTACGTTCTCGGGTCGGAAGGTTGTGTGTTGGTTCCTAGGTCCAGTGGCACTCCAGTGGCTACGTGGGCTTGGCCAACTTGGGTAGTGAGTCGGAGACGTGTGTTGGAAGCCGTGTTCATCTTGTTGGAGTTTCCATCTCCTTCGAGAAGAATTTTTATCGGCTCCCATTCACTTCCCCCCTCTCTGGTTCGCCGTATCAGTCCTTCCGTCTTGAAAATCTTCAACGGCAGCGAAGTCCTCGAACTGCTCATACTATATGCTCCACACATTCACATACAAGCATACAATAGAATAAATTCAGAAACAATCACCAAATAGCATTAACAGAACAAGACAGAGGCACTAAACTGATATACTCGTCGAGACAATCGCATGGACATAAAGAACGCTAAAACGGAGTTAAAACGACTAAGATACGGCTAAAACAAGATTAGGGACTAATCTGGAAAGAACCCTAAACTTTCTGGGCTAAAACTTAGAAAGCAGGACCTATCCGCGAGAAAACTATATGGTGGAAGGACCGGCTTATAAAACAAAGGAAACCCGGGGGTTCTTTAGCAAAAGACAGCGGCCAGGCGGAGGTTGACCGGTACGATCCGGTTGACCGGGATCTGATCGGATCTGAGCCATCGGTTGGGGGTCCGGCGGTCTGGTGCTGCGCGAGCACGGGCGGCAGTGGACCGGCCGGCGGCGGCGGCGGCGCCCGGCGGCGGAGTCACCGGCGCAAGGGTGGTTTGGCGCTGGGGTGCTCCAATCGCCACGGAAAAAGCACCAGAACGACGACGTGCTCACGGCGAATTCAGCGGCGTACTCCCTGGCGTGCACGGCGGCGAACGGCGAGCGGCGGCGGCGGCGCAAGTCCGGCGAACCTGCAAGGGCGCTACAAAACGCAGGGACGTGCACAAAGCGCACCAAGGTGCTCCTCACCTCCACGCGGTTCGGTTCGCGATCTTCTCAACGGTGGGAAGGCGGCGACGACGCGGATCGAAGCGGCGGCCAGCTAGGGTTTGCGCGGCGGCGGCTCTGAAGCTTAGGGTTTGGGACGAAAGGGGTGGTGCGACTGGGGGTTGGCGACCCTTAAATAGGCCGGGGAGGGTGCCTCGGCGTGCGGGAGCCTAGAAAAGCACAAACACCTTATATTTCTTAAACGACAGAAATGGTTGATAAGCAAATTTTTAATTAAACACAAAGGTGAAATTTAGGGTGTTATACCACAGGTGTGTAGCTGTACCTGATTTGGCTGGTGTTGCACCCAGAGGCGTAGGGTGACCAGCAGGCACTGCCCCCAAAGTCGCGAGCGGTGGCCCGACCGGACGATGCTACCCCCGGCAGAGCTCGGATCTCCGGTTGACACAAGTTTATTCGGTGATTTGTGTGGTGATTCCGTGATTCTTGTGAACATCTGAATGTGATTGGTGTGGTGATTTTTTTGATTCGTGTGGTCTTTTTTCCATTGCTGATTCATGGTGATTCTTCTGAATACATGATTATGTAGTGATTTTTTATCTGTGATTATTGTGCTGATTCTTGTAAGTGTGGAGAAAATAAGTACAGGAACGAAGAGAAAAGAAAATTAAAGAAAGAACATGAAAAGAGTATACATCGCCGGGTAAAAAAAGTTTGTACAAGTTGGTACTAGTAGCCGGTACTAAATTGGCCATTACTACTGGTCAGCCTGACCCGTACAGAATATTGTGTCATTTAGTTCCGGAGAAGTGGTACCGGTCACGCACGTGATAGTAAAGGGGAGTTTCTAACTGGCAACACAAGTTTTTAAACCGATAGTGAACGGCTATTAAGAAAGATGGCCCCGCTGCGATGCCCTGCCACCATTGCCCCTAGAATGAATGGTGTGCCACCACCGATGCCAGCAAATCGTGAAAGACAGGAAGAGATAGAGATGCAACTATAGTTGTTATTCCTGTTGTGCTATAGATCCAAACTGTTCTGCACCATTCACCTTCTCCATCTTTCAACATGAGCAGCTTGCAGCTAGCTTGTTGACGGTGAATTTCCGTCAACCTAGAGTACTTGTTATACATTGGTTTCAATTATGATTTGCAACTAACTCGCCACTAGGCATACTAATGATATAACAAGTTCACACTTGCATGTCGATTTTGGAGTTCATTGTTTACGCAGGAAATCTACGCTAAATTGGAGACTTTCGGGATAAGTTCATCAAGCACTTCAAGAGAAGATCATGAAGCCCATCACAAGTCAAGACACGAAGTGAACAAGACTCCAAACGACCCGAGGACCGAAGCATCAACACGCAAAACTCCGGGGACTTGGATGTTTACCAACGAGATCAACTCAGCCCGAGAGATATTCTCGCAGCTCAGGACAGCATGATCTTTCGGTACAGATTCGGAGACTTAAACGGTCTTTAATGGCAAAAGTTTGACTACCAAAGTTGTGGGCCTCTACGATACCTTCGATTTGGACATGTGGAAGGCCCAATTCGGATAAGGGAGCTAGGAGATATAGCCCCCGAAATCCCTGCTGCGCAGTCAGTCCGAAATCAGAACAGATTATCTTCCAAGGCCGATTTGGAGATCTTATCTTCGTTTTTAAGGAAAGAAATGAATACCAAAGTTGAAGATAATTTCGTGGCACACAACCTGGACACCGAATTTGCATTATTTGGAGTTCAGACGTGGGAGATATGGCCCTGGCAAGGAAGGACTGCGAATCAGGAAAATCTGGCTGATTTTATGGAAACCAAGGTTGCTTCTCTCCCAAGGAGGATTTCGTGCAAGGCAAGGTGGAGCACGCCCAAAGTCACCTCAAGGACATAAATACAACCCCCTAGGCGCCCCAAGGTGGTTATCCATCGAACAAATCATCCTACCGACGCCAATCACCAGAAAACCGCCGCCGCAAGATGAGGGAGAGAGTTAGATGAGCTCGTCGCAAGGATCAACGCCGGCGGAGAGAAGGAAGCAAGAGGAGGACTCCAAGCCGTTGGTCTAGGGGTGTTCCCAAGCTCCATCGCCGCCATCTTCATCGACGACGTTCTCCGGAGTCTCCATCACCCCTATGTGCTTCAATCCGTGTAAGATGATGGGGTAATGTCTCCGTTCATCCCTAGGATTAGATGGATACATGCTATGTGATCGCTACTCGATTTGTGGTTTCAATCTATTGTTTTCATGTTGATGATGCTTTGATGATTAAGGTTAGCTACCATGTTTTTTCGGGCGTATGATATCCACTACTCCCATAGATTCCATCAACATACCGTGTCCATCATAGGTCTAGTCACGAATACCTTCGCGTAGTGACAGTACGAGAGGAGGAAAAGGGCGAAACCGTGGTCACAACCCCCGGTAGATTGGTTTACCGCTTTCGTGTAGTAGATGCATACCATGTTATCCTAGATCCTAGGGAGGGAACGCTTATCTTTCTTAATCACTCTCTTGTGTTCACCCTTTACCATCTAGTTTAACCCAAGATTTGTTTGATCAACTTAACTTAGATTAACTTAGGTTAGATTGTCTTTACTTGTAGTTTAATACTCTCTTTAAAGGTTTCCTTAGTCAACTAGATTAGTACTTGGTTAAGCGCTAGTAATCCCCTTGCTCCGCGGATTGACAAGAACCTTGGGAATCCCGTGGTGAAAAAGGTGTAGGTCCGTACGCTTGCGGATCGTAGGTGGATACGAGTTTTATCCGTCAACAAGCCCCTTTTTCTGGCGCCGTTGCCGGGGAGCAAGCCAGTTTGCTACGTTAATCTAGTATTAATTTTGTTGATTACTAACACCTAACCCTTATTTTCTAAAACAAAGAAAAAAATCTTTTTTTGTTTTTCTTTCTACTTTTCTTGTGCCTAGATGGATTTGTTCACCTCACCATTGGAATACGAAGAGATGTCGCTAAGGGAGCTAGCGATGCCGTCAATGGAAGACATTGAGATGCAAAAATCAGATTTGACGTTTGCTACAACCCACTATGAAGTGAAGCCTGGAATCATCAAGTTAGTGGCGACAAAACCATTTAAAGGATTGGAGGATGACAACCCATATAGACACATTAAGGAATTCACGATGTTATGCAACACGGTCCAACAAAAAGGAGTTCCGGCCGCTTGGTTCAAGTGGAATCTTTTTCCGTTCTCTCTCGAAGATGAAGCGCGAAGATGGTACACACTTGCGTCCGTTGAAGCAAAAGGAAATTGGGATGAGCTAGTGAAGAAGTTTCTTTTGAAGTTCTTTCCCATAAGTAAGGTCCAAGACTTAAGGAGGCAAGTGCTCACTTTCAAGCAAGGAGAGGATGAAGGAATTGATGAAGCATGGGACCGATTTAATGAACTACTTGAGCGAGGCCCGAACTTGGGATTTTCCGGTGACTTGATGTTGCATACCTTTTATTTTTCACTAACCCCTAACTCGTCTCGTTTTGTAAGCATGTGTGCAGGCGGTGATATATTGGATAAAACAATTAGTGAAGCCGCACAAATCTTACAAAGGATAAGCAATGGACAAAGAACAATACGAGATTGGCAAAGATGTTGTCAAGAGGAGCAAAACGACAAAAGCAAGCCCAAGGTGCTTGCTGAAATTTCTGAAAAAGATGAACCGAAGGTCAAGGAAGATGAACCGACCATACAAGAAAGTGAAGATCCACTTCCCAAGGTAAGTGAAGTCATTTCGGATGTTAAAAATGTTGAAACTAACATGAATGTAGGCCGAAGTATGTGGAATGCTAGACCATTGGCGGAGTTCAAGCAATCCGGTTGGGTTCAAGTTGATTTCGCCCCACTAATTAACTACCGAAGGAAGGAGGAACGCCGACACATTGCCAAACTAATTGAAGATATATTTGATCAAGAGATGAGTAGAGAGTCGATCCAAAAGATGTTTGAAGAAGAAAGAGAAGAAGGAGATGAAGGATGGATCGACCGGTTTGATAACTCAAAGATTTATGATGAAGGGAGAGAAGAGTACAACCGTGATGAGCCTAGTGACTCAAAGGATAAATGGGAGGAGATAGGACTCAAGCTAGATGATAGCTTGTGTGCTATTGAAGCCTACACACTAGCAAATCAAGACATGGAAGTACTCAAGGATGAAGAAAAAAGTGAATCAACAATGAGCGATCTTGGCGACATGTGGTACATGGAAGATAAAGAAAGCAACATACAAGTCTTTGAAGATGAAGATCTGGTTGATAAAGAAGACTTCAAAGAAGAGATGAATGCATACATAGTTGAAGGATTACATGTTCCACATGATGAGTTGAAGAAATTGCAAGATGGTGATGAAGAGGCAACTACACTCGTTGAGATTGATTCGCCTTCAACACCGCTAGATGAACCAAATATCACTCTTGTTGAAAAAGCTCTGAGGCCAAGGTACGTGCTGAAATCTCAAGATATTATTGGTATTGATGTTCATAAATTCAAATACTCATGCTCAACCAATAGTATGAATGATAGTTTAATGTCTATGCCTTGTTCCAATATTGATCATGTTGATAGGCTAGATTTTCTTGAGAATGAAAAAGAGGAAACATTTATGTTTGATCCAATTAATCTCACACCTAAACAACCTTTGCCTAATGATGAGCTAAGTGCTATGCATGAAACATATGCTTCTTTTATTTACACCTTGACTTGTTGCTACAATTCACATGTGGTGTTAATTATGGACGCGTATGTTTACAATAAGTTTTGTAAATCTCGATCATGCTTTGCGCTTGGTCAAGCTAATGACCTTAAAGAATCATATGTCGGGAAAGGTCCGATTTTCACTAATCATGTAGACAAGGCTTGAATAATGAAAAAAGAAAGAAGTCATGCCTAAAAGAGTTGCAAGATAAATCATCAACCTCTCTGAATCCCGCGATGGATGCTGCTGTCTTCATCAATTTGAGAGCTTGTTCAGAGGTGTACAAATGAAGAAAATGAGATATCTAGAAGCTCCATCAAGTTACCATTCCAACGCATCAAGAACCAACAAGTTTGAAGACCCGTGCAAGGAGTTATGGAGGAAACATTGAGTGTTGCGCGTTCTGAAATTTCAGGACAGATTTCATCGCCGAAGTAAAACGGACGTAACTCTCTTGTCCGGAGTCCGATTTGAGCAAATAAAAACTCGTTGGAAAGGAAATTTTGTGCACTGTGCAATGGAGTAGATCTTGAGTATACTTTCTGATCTGGACATAAAAAAATAATAGAGTGAAGGCAGCACGGAAGGATGATAAAGAAGGAGATAATGATGAAACAAAAGGATGCTTTGGGCAAGTCTTCTATAAGTGATCAAGCACAACATGGGAAGTAAATTAAAGCTGCATTGGTACCTTTTCTTCTTGCATGAAGGGCCATGGCTATGCAACGAAAAGAAGGTATGTGAGAAAGTCGAGCTCTATGACTTTAAATGAAGCGCTTTTCGGGAGGCAACCCGTTTCTTTATATTTTTACTACTTTCTTAGAGAAAATAAAGAATGGCACTATCTTATGATGATCAACTTGTGGTTATTAATCTAAGTTTAGATTTCCTTTTTAGAACCACCATCATGTTCATGCTCATATTTATTTATTTGCATGCATTGCATTTTGTTATCAACATGATGTTTCTTTGCATGTACATGTTTTGCATAGAGTTGGCTTGGTTGTTTTAAGGCTCAATGATGTATGCTTTCATATCCATGTTAATGCTCCAGCTAGGCATTTTCCTTTTGTGATCTTGTGTAAACATGGTGTTTAAACATGATTTCGGACCATCATCATTAAGTTCGATAAACCTTGCTAGCTTTTCATATGTTTTCATGTTGCATTGGTTAGTTTATAAGCTCTGCAATGCGCTTAATTTTCCTTGTGCTATAAGGGTTATTGATTTAGGGATAAACATGGTGTTTTAACCCTTGATAAATAAACCTTTATGGCTATGGAAAAATTCGGCAACCTAGTTGTAAACATGGTGTTTAGAACTAGGTGAAAACATTGTTTTTGTTTATATGCTTTCCTCTCATGTGCATACACACCTTGCACCACGTACACTCATTAGGTTTTTATTCTTCATTAGACTAATTATGCCACAAGTTAAGAATCTTAGGAGACATTGTTGGATTGTTGGCAATTCTATCTACTCCCAACCGTCACCTTGGGGGTAGAATGTGCGTTTAAAACGTCTTACAGGCAAGATAAAGACTCTCACTACAAGGAAATTGAAGGATGGCTAAGATAAAAATGCTTTGTCTTCTTCTTCCATGACTAGCAAAATGCTAAGCATGGGGGAGACCCTGAATCTTCAACACGAAAGTGCAACATGACACTCTAGAAGATAGAATGATAAAGATCGTTAACATCTCCGGATCAATGCGCAAGAAGCCACCAATCTCATCAAAATTCTGCATGGTCTCAAAGGGAAAACACTGGATATTTTTGGATATTTAGAAGCCCCATGAAGTTACGATTCCAACAAATCAAGAATCAAGACAATCAGAGGTTCCTACAAGCGGTTATGCCCGAATCACCGAGTGCAACACGTCCTGAAATCAGTTTTGGACAGCACACAGCGCTGAAGTAAAACAGGGGGAAATCCATGAAAAAGAGACAGCAAGGAGATGATGAGAACAAGAAAGAGGAGATGGTGATGACAACATTGAAGGGAAGGGTGACCAATGACTCCATTAAGCATACAAGATCAAATTCAGAAGTTTAGGAGCATTAATAAATCAAGACAAAATCAAAAGCCACATCGATACATGGAGATGTCGGAAGAAGGAAACGAGGAATTACAAAGGATGGTAACATCTCCATGGACCTTCTCTTTTCCAAACACAAATGCTTGTAAGTATGCCTTCAACCTCAACTAGGTGCAATCTTTGTTTCTCTCTTCAAACAATAACATGGCTACTAGGAGGACAACCTAGGTTTCTTTTTACTTTCAATAGATAAGCATGACCATGTGTTCACCTCGATGTTCTATATTGCCTATGCTTACGGAAAGATGATGAAAGTTGCCGCTTTGTTTTACCTACATGAAGTTATACATGTCTTGGCTAATTGCTCTCTATAATATGATCTGAAATTAATTTAAATACCGGCTCTTTTATTTGTGGAGGTGAAATGACTATGCTAGACCCACATACATATCTTTGCTCTTTGATTTAAGTTTATGGATAGCCGGATAACTTGTTGTTTTTATGAAAACTTAACTTTTATGCTATCTACATATTTGTGATGCTCTTGCAAAGTTCTACCTACCAAAGCCATATACATATATGTTTTATGATAACAAAACCCGTAGATTGCAAACATATGTTTTGATGAGTTGGATTAGGATTGATTTCTATGGTTCGAGATTAAGAAGCTGGTCATTCCTTTGTGTAACTTTTTCATGCTAGCCTTTTTGTCCATGCATTATGGGTTTTCACATCGAAAATTTCACAAACTTCGCTGGGCATCCACCCTAAACCAAAAACATCTTTTTGTGATCACCTCCTTGTCCACAACCCAATTTGAGTATGGAGTAAAAGTCTCGATGGAGATTCAAATATTCTGCAATATTATGGAATTTATACTTACTTTAGCAGTCATTTCCCCTCTCTTTTATGCTCGAGGACGAGCATCGTTCAAGCATGGGGGAGGAGTCATTCTCTGACACAAATGCTATGTAAGTATTATGTTGCAAAAAGTTTTGAGGAGCAAAAGAAAAAAAGAATAAAAATGAAAAATGAAAAAATATGATAAGAATAAAAGAAAAGTAAGAAAAATAGGAAGAATAAAGTGAAAAAAAGAAAGAGTGAAAATGAGAAGGAAATAAAATAAAGAAAAAAAATAAAGATGCTCCTCGGTTCTTTTTGCTTCATAAGTTCTCAAGTGCCTTGATGACACATCCATACTCAAATCTTCCAACCATGTGCAATCCGATAACGAGGACTTCACTCGTACCTCGGGATCATCCATTTACCACTTGCACATGTCCACTTATCTAAATGTGTGGTTTCGTCTCTCTCTCTTTCCAACATTTATTTTCCATGGCCTTTTTGACGAGTCTCGGTAATTCCAATAGACCTCTCTCTTAATTTGACAATATTTCGGATGTATGTTTTGCTAGGATTGTTTTTAACCTTCCAAGCTCCACAAAAGCCTTCCACTATCACATATGAGTAGAGTAGGTTGAAAATAATCTAGTATAGGCTTGAGTGACTTGATGAGATGAGTGTTCCATGAGCTTTTGCAAGAGATTTTCACTTATGTTGGATATGCATCTTTTTGAAAATCTTCCATGTGACAAGGTAATGGTTTGAAGTTCACTTAAGTTTGAGAGCATCGTGTTAAATGTGGCTTGTTCTTTATTGTTAGTCTATCTTCCATAATGAAAAAGAAGTCGGTCACAACTTGAACTTTAAAAATAAATTCTTAAGAGAGAGCAATTTGCCTCGTCATGAATGACTAAGTGCAGGGACAACATTGGAAGGCAACATTGATTTCCCTTTTAAGCAAGGATTGCTTACTCGAGGACGAGCAAGGTTTAAGCATGGGGAAGATGTTGACGGTGAATTTCCGTCAACCTAGAGTACTTGTTATACATTGGTTTCAATTATGATTTGCAACTAACTCGCCACTAGGCATACTAATGATATAACAAGTTCACACTTGCATGTCGATTTTGGAGTTCATTGTTTACGCAGGAAATCTACGCTAAATTGGAGACTTTCGGGATAAGTTCATCAAGCACTTCAAGAGAAGATCATGAAGCCCGTCACAAGTCAAGACACGAAGTGAACAAGACTCCAAACGACCCGAGGACCGAAGCATCAACACGCAAAACTCCGGGGACTTGGATGTTTACCAACGAGATCAACTCAGCCCGAGAGATATTCTCGCAGCTCGGGACAGCATGATCTTTCGGTACAGATTCGGAGACTTAAACGGTCTTTAATGGCAAAAGTTTGACTACCAAAGTTGTGGGCCTCGACGATACCTTCGATTTGGACATGTGGAAGGCCCAATTCGGATAAGGGAGCTAGGAGATATAGCCCCCGAAATCCCTGCTGCGCAGTCAGTCCGAAATCAGAACAGATTATCTTCCAAGGCCGATTTGGAGATCTTATCTTCGTTTTTAAGGAAAGAAATGAATACCAAAGTTGAAGATAATTTCGTGGCACACAACCTGGACACCGAATTTGCATTATTTGGAGTCCATACGTGGGAGATATGGCCCTGGCAAGGAAGGACTGCGAATCAGGAAAATCTGGCTGATTTTATGGAAACCAAGGTTGCTTCTCTCCCAAGGAGGATTTCGTGCAAGGCAAGGTGGAGCACGCCCAAAGTCACCTCAAGGACATAAATACAACCCCCTAGGCGCCCCAAGGTGGTTATCCATCGAACAAATCATCCTACCGACGCCAATCACCAGAAAACCGCCGCCGCAAGATGAGGGAGAGAGTTAGATGAGCTCGTCGCAAGGATCAACGCCGGCGGAGAGAAGGAAGCAAGAGGAGGACTCCAAGCCGTTGGTCTAGGGGTGTTCCCAAGCTCCATCGCCGCCATCTTCATCGACGACGTTCTCCGGAGTCTCCATCACCCCTATGTGCTTCAATCCGTGTAAGATGATGGGGTAATGTCTCCGTTCATCCCTAGGATTAGATGGATACATGCTATGTGATCGCTACTCGATTTGTGGTTTCAATCTATTGTTTTCATGTTGATGATGCTTTGATGATTAAGGTTAGCTACCATGTTTTTTCGGGCGTATGATATCCACTACTCCCATAGATTCTATCAACATACCGTGTCCATCATAGGTCTAGTCACGAATACCTTCGCATAGTGACAGTACGAGAGGAGGGAAAGGGCGAAACCGTGGTCACAACCCCCGGTAGATTGGTTTTCGCTTTCGTGTAGTAGATGCATACCATGTTATCCTAGATCCTAGGGAGGGAACGCTTATCTTTCTTAATCACTCTCTTGTGTTCACCCTTTACCATCTAGTTTAACCCTAGATTTGTTTGATCAACTTAACTTAGATTAACTTAGGTTAGATTGTCTTTACTTGTAGTTTAATACTCTCTTTAAAGGTTTCCTTAGTCAAATAGATTAGTACTTGGTTAAGCGCTAGTAATCCCCTTGCTCCGCGGATTGATAAGAACCTTGGGAATCCCGTGGTGAAAAAGGTGTAGGTCCGTACGCTTGCGGATCGTAGGTGGATACGAGTTTTATCCGTCAACATAGCTCAATTTCTCTTGCATCAAAATTTCTGAAGCTATTATATCTTCCCAAACTTGATCTGTGTAAATATGCTTATCCAGGAGATTTGTCAATGATTTTGGAGAGCAATAATACCTTCCAGTAATGGGATTCTTACAAAATAGTATTCATGAGATGTGCGAATGATTTTAGTAAGCTATATATGATACTTTCCACTAAAGGATTAGAGCACAAAATACAAACTAATTAGATTTGTCAATGGTTCCATCAACTACCAGATTGCATAGTGCTAGTTAATCTTAGCCAGCTATCAAATAACAAATAACTCATGTTGGTTCAACAGGTAACATGGCCTCTAAATAGAATACTACTCTATTCTAGAAAATGCAGACCACTAATTAACAAATCGACTCTTTACATCTGAGCAAGTAGCTCCGGGAAGCTTATCTGGCAAACTACCAGGTTTTATTAAAACATTTTTGCATCCTATAAATGGGCATGATCTCAGCAGACGACCAAAGCACCACCTAAGCTTGCCATCATTTCCTGTTCTCAACCATCTGCCTTGTAGCTACTAGCTAAACAATACTAGCATCCATGGCTTCATTTGCCTCTGCCATGCGAATGATAGCCACTATCGCTGCTTGCATCCTGTTGGTCCTGCAGGTGTCCAATGGCCACCAGTACCCTGCTACGGCTTCAGACTTTGATTGTGTCGCAGCTTGCAAAGACCCGTGCCAAGCCTTTGCTAATGGATTTTGTGCTGGTGGAGCCACCAAAGATTGTGCGACACCGGCAGCAGCAAAATTATGCCGCAATTTGGCATTCTCGAAGTGTGCAAACAGTTGCTACACAGTTTGCACTACTGTGACCACCATATGCACTTGAGGATGCATTTTCATTCGAACTTCCACATCATTGAGTGCATGGAAGCAGGCTGGCTGCCGGGGAGGAAGCAGCCATGATGATCCACCATAATCTTTTTTTATTCTATCATTACTTGTTACACACTATGTAGCGTGCCCATCTCTTATGTGGTTGAGCATGTCAACTTGTAATTCTTTCAAAATTTTTACCTACCATTTTGTAATGTTGTGCATGGTTTTGAATATAATTTATGATCTATTTGTATACAAATATAAACACTTGTGACCTTAAGTAGTAATGGCTCTCGTGTGATTTTTCCATGTCAACCAATAAATTAAGTTTGGCTACAATACTCTCGAATAACTGCTTACTGTTCATTTTATGCAGCTATATCTAATTATCATTAACTGTGAATAAATCATTATTTTAATTTTAAAATATGACAAAAATTTATGGCGGAGTCATAGGATAGTACATGGTTGGTGTGGGAAGATAGTCCGTGGTCGGCTGTGTACGGCTGTGTAGGTTCCATGAGGATAAACCTGCGTTAACATGATAGGTAGTTTGTTTTCTAGTTGAGTAAGTTCTTACATTATTCTTCATGATGAAACAAATGAGATCCACTTACATGTGCCTTGACATTGTTTGCGGATTATCCCGAATGAGCATTTGTAGACGCCACATTCTCTAGCCACTTGTAGCCACCCCACTGGAAGCTCTTGTGCGCCTCCTTCATGATTGACTTGCCGTAGTTGGGTGCACCGAATCTGGGTAGCTGAACGTGTTGCTCGGAGGCAGGTCATGACTACGGCTTATTGCACGCTCCACCATCGGGTCCTTCTTTGTTACAAATAGGAACTAGACTAGTGGAGCCCACGAATGTTGGACAGATGTTGCTTTTGAGGTATGGGGGAGATATTGGATCAGGGAACGCTGCAACACCACGTGTCAGCTTCCACAACCGCACCTCCGAGGATTACTAAAGAATAATGATCATTGTGAATTGCGAGGGTCCTTTTTTTGAATAATCCAATTTTTTAATTAATTATAAACACTTGTGACCTTAAGTAGTAATGGCTCTCGTGTGATTTTTCCATGTCAACTAATAAATTAAGTTTGGCTACAATACTCTCAAATAACTCCTTACTGTTCATTTTATGCAGCTATATCTAATTATCATTAACTGAGGATAAATCATTATTTTAATTTTAAAACATGACAAAAATTTATGGCGAAGTCATAGGATAGTACATGGTTGGTGTGGGAGGATAGTCCGTGGTCGGCCGTGTAGGTTCGATGAGGTTAAACTTGCGTTAAGATGATAGGTAGTTTGTTTACTAGTTCAGTAAGTTCTTACATTATTCTTCATGACGAAACAAATGAGATCCAGTTACATGTGCCTTGACATTGTTTGCGGATTATCCCGAATGAGCATTTGTAGACGCCACATTCTCTAGCCACTTGTAGCCACCCCCCTGGAAGCTCTTGTGCGCCTCCTTCATGATTGACTTGCCGTAGTTGGGTGCACCAGAATCTGGTAGCTGAACGAGTTGCTCGGTGGCAGGTCATGACTACGGCTTATTGCACGCTCCACCTGTCGGTGCGGAAAGTAGTACCGACACTAACTAGTGAGAAGCGCTGAGATCTATCTCTCAATGGCCGGTGCTAAGCAACTAGTGACACTGGATTTTATCCTGGTTTCGGCCGGGGGCCGTACGTCCAGTAGGGGTGTGCTCGGGGCACTATATTGTGTTGCACTAAGGTGCTCGTAGAGGGGGGCTACAAGTGAGGCGGGAGATGAGGCCAGGCCTCCAGGTCCCAGAGGTACTGATTGAGGCAAGTGCCAATATCATGGTGAAGACGTAAAGCGTGCAGGTGGCGGCAGTTTACAAGCGTGCCACACTATTTCGCCGTGTGGAGGCATGGGTATAGTGCCACGGAGTAGACGGCCGTCCTGGCGAATCTTGCCTTTGGCGGGGCGTCATGGCGCGTCCAGTGCACGCCCAGGAGCGGCTTCGAGGGTGGTGGTGTAGCGATCTCTTGTTCGGCGACCACCTGTGTGAGGACTCGAGTGTGCTGTTGACGCGAGGCCGTACGGGGGTACAATAGCTGGCGTGGCGGCGTCCCGTCGCTGCATGCTTCCACAGTGTCGGGGATGGCGATGCAGTGGCCGGGATGGCACCTGGGATGGCGGGGATAGTCGCACAAGGCCGATGGCGACGGGGGTGACCGATCCCGCCGGCCTGGCGTCACGGCGTTGTACCTGCACGGACGTGACGTAGTTGTTCGTCTTCCCTTCGAGGGCTCCGCCGTCCCTTCTCGAGGGTGTGGCGCGCCGGCCGTACGGAAGTGGGTGGCACAGTGCCACGGGGTTGTTGCTGACCACGCCGCACAGCGTTGCACAGTGGCGGGGATGGCCGCGTCACGGGAGTTGGCGGAGCTGTGCCGGAGCATGATTCCTAGACACGTAGTTGTGTGGATTCGGCTTTGAAATGGACACCTGCAGATGTCAGTGCATTAAATGCCCCTGCCGGAGGAGCAGGTATGGAGGCGGCGGGCACGTGATCCCCTCGAGCGAGACGGAATCTCGCTTGAGGGGGCGCTCGGCTCTCGATCGAGGCGGGGCCTCGTGCGAGAGGGGGACGTCCAGCCCCCGAGCGAGACGGAGTCCCGCTCGAGGGGGCGTCCGACCCTCAAGCGAGACGGAACCTCACCCGAGGGGGCGACTGGCCCTCGAGCGAGGCGAAGTTGTACCGGGGCGGCCCCGTGTCCCTCGAGCGAAGCGGAGTTCCACCCGAGGGTGGCTAGGCCGATTGTCTGTTGGGTCGTGGGTTTGTTCTGCGCGTGCGTTTAGGTTCGTTTGCGTTTGTTTTTTATGAATTTAAGAGAGTTTCCCCTAGTTGTTTAGGGGACCCTCATGGCTGTCCCCGACAGTAGCCCCCAAGCATCTGTGGGTGTATCCGTTAGGATCCCGCAGATGTTGATGCTTGCTGATGGGACGTTCTTCCCCCCCTGGTGTTGATGCTATTCCGTGGGGCCGCACTAGCGGACCCGCGGGTCTAGCCCTGAAGCCTTGCAGGAGCGTGGGTGCTCCTGCAAAGATTTTTACACAGGATCTGCTGGCGTGCGGGTGTTAGTTTCAGCCAGCATCGGCAATATTACAGCTGGCCTCGGTGGTGCCACACGCACGTATCTAGCATTGTCTGCATTCGGTGCACCCTAGGAGGTGTAGTCGTGCGTTGAGCCCCCGAGCCTGAGCCCGTTCGAGGCGATTGGGGCGAGCTCTTCGGCTTGTTTTGAACGCTCCCTCGCCATCCCTCCGCGGGACGAAGGGTGAGGTTTCCGCAACTCCCATCGATCGGGTCGCGAATTGCGGATTCCTCATTGAGCTGTTATCGGGTGATTCAAGTGCACGTCTATGCCCCATTCGATAAGGGTTGGCTCGTGGTCCGGAGACTCGTCCATGAAAGCGCTTACATGGGTTTGCTAGGTGGAGCTCGGTCCCGTTCACTAGGGACCGAGGGTGCGGAAGCTCTCCCTCGATGGGATCCCCCGACTAGCTGCCCTCGTTGGCTCTTGAATACGACATGCGGGGCGCCCTCGAGCTGGTGAGCTCGAGGATAGGCTCGAATGCGCGCGCCCTCGTCGTCCCTGACTCTGTTGATCTGGGGCGCCTGTTCGAACCCTTCGAGGGTCAGGCTTCGAACCCCTGATTAGTAGGGCTACTGCAGGGTGGCAGCTGGGTGCCCCCGTCTCTCTACATCTGCAAGGCTTGGAGGCTTGTGGTTGAACCGGCCCACGAGTTGCTGATCAGTAATCCTCTTGAATCGAGGGCACCTGTGGCGCCCGCTTTGGCTAAGTGGGCTTCGAGACCACTGGTCGGTCATCGCTCCCTTCGAGGGTCGGTTTTTTCGAGCCTTGGGCTCGGGCCACTCGAGGGTCACGCTTACTTGGTAAGGGACCAGGCCATTTGATACCCAGAGTCGTGGCCATAGTCATGCGCTGCGGGCGCGCCTTTTCAGGCGTCGCAGCCGCGCGCGTAGTGGGCGACGTGGGCGGGCAGACATGACAGCCCGCCGCGGCTCTTCGGTTGTCGTGTCGTAATGATCGCGCGCGTGCGTGCACCTGGCCGCTCCGATTGTGGTGGGGCCCGCTCGTCAGTGACAGGTGTCGTCACCTGTAGTTAATGGGCGCTGAGCGCGCGATTTGGGGAGCGCGGCTCCCATGGATCTATAAATCCAATGGGAAGGAGAGGAGAGTTCTTTACCTCAACACTTAGTGCCCATCGCTCCCATCTTTCTTGCTTCTACTCCAGAGCACCGCGCGCCCGTTTCGTTTTCTCCTAGCATTTGCCACCCGTCTCTCTTGCGCTCGCTACCACCAACTGCAATGGCGCCCCCGCAGTTGATCTAGGTGTTGGACCCAGTGTCGTGGCACCGCTCGACGGTGACGGAGTTCACGCTACACGAGCTCGAAAACGGCGGGCAGCTGGCGCTGAATGTTGACGGGCAACCCCCGGCGTGGATCGTCCCGTCGGTGGCGGATCGAGAGCCCAGCCCGCCGTTCGGCTACGTCGTCAGCTTCATCCGCCACCCCGAGCCACCACTACGTCGTCGAGAGCTGCTTCATGCGTGGGTTGTGCCACCACTACGGTGTGGAGCTGCACAACTTCTCCCCGAACGCAATCTCGCAGGCAGCCACCTTCATCGGCGTGTGCGAGGGGTTCCTGGGGATCTCGGCGAACTGGGATCCTTGGGTCCACCTCTTCTGCGCGGAGCTGCACACGCTCACCACGCCTGAGCCGTGGGTGCGCCGCGCGGTGCGCACCGGCGGGATGTCGATTTCGCTGCGGGAGTCGCGCAGGGAATTTTACATTCCCTGCACGATGACCTCCGACAACGCAGAATGGGAGCGGGGGTGGTTCTACCTCCGCAACAACGTGCCCGGCCTCCCCCCTACACCGGCAAGGTTCTGAGGGAGAATGCCAACTCCTGGTGGCATAGCATGTCCCCTTCTTCGCGCCAGGACCAGCTGGAGTCAGCCCTGGTCGCACTGAAGAGCCTAGCGGACGCCGGGCTGGGCGCGGCCTCGGTTCTCGTGAACCTCCGCCACCGGCAGATAGTCCCCCTCATGGAGAGGGAGCTCCACGTCTTCGAGATGGACGAGACGGCCAACCCCGTGTCGCTGGCGTGCTCGCGGTTCCTTTCTGAGCGTCTTCCACAGGAGTACGCAGGCTGCGGGCACGAGGGCGAGGTGGGCGGTCAGCCTCAAGGCTGTCAAGCATAGCGACGGCGACTTTTGGTCGTTCATCATGCTTCCCGACGCCCCGCCGGTGAGTGTTTCTCCCCTTTTTCTTTTATCCCTCTATGACGCGTCGTCGTGGTTCTGACGTTTCACTCTCCCTAGCAGAGGGTAGCCATGAACACCACGCGGTCCGACCTGCCCTCGCCTCGAGCCCGAGCGCGTGCGCGCGCGGTAGCAGCAGGAGCGGGCAGCGCGCAAGAACGAGCGAAGGATCCGACGGCGGGAACGTCGGGAGTAGAGGGACCAAGAATTCCGGCTGCGCGAGCAGCAGGGACTTTCTCCCCCAGCGACCTCGGAGTATTCGTCGTCGGGAGGGGAAGAGAAGGAGGAGAGTGACGGGGGGCGGGACCCCTTAGAGGTGGCAGCCTGCGCCCCCCTCACCGAGAGCTGCGGGGGCAGTGGAGGAGCAAGCACCTGGGGCGGGAGCGGAAGCGCCCGCCGCCGGGCGGTCTACGAAGAGCCGGCGCATGCGCGGAGGTGTCGGCGCGCGCCGCGGGAGGTACCGGCGCGCCCGGCGCGGAGTTACCGGCGCGCGCGCGGAGGCATCCGGGAGTGCGGCGTTGACGGATAAAAGACGTATCCCTCTACGATCCGCAAGCGTACGAACCCCACACCTTTTTCACCACGGGATTCCCAAGGTTCTTGTCAATCCGCGGAGCAAGGGGATTACAAGCGTTCGATCAACAACGACACACTAGCTACTAAAACCCTAACTACTATTATACTAGAAAACACTAAACTACACTAGAGAGAATGATAAACGATCAAGATAGAAGACACTCGCCCACGGGTCTACGATACTAGAGCATGCAATCGCTTAAAGACATGAAAAACCAATCTAATCTATCGGGGTTGTGACCACGGTTTCGCCCTTTCCCTCCTCTCGTACTGTCACTACGCGAAGGTATTCATGACTAGACCTTTGATGGCCACGGCGTATTGAATGGATCCAAGGAAACATTGAGGCCTTACTCCCTTTACGGCATGGTTGCAAACCTTAAGCATTAAAGTATATTCAACACAAGATGATAGATAGATAATCCGACAAAGTGCGATTAGATCTCACGATCGATTACAACCCATGGACGAATGAGAAGATTACCCCATCAAGGTGCTGATCATGGCACCGTTGATCATGGTTTCCCTTCCGCCGGTGTCTTCCTCCTTCTCCACGAGAGGGTGCTTCCTTCGAGGTGGTTGATCTCCAGCCGGAGATCCTCCTCCTCTCTCTCTCTCTAGCTTGTGGATGGCCTTCTGGTGCGAATAACTCCTCCCTCTTGTGTTGGCGGCGCGTCGGGGGTTTTAGGGTCGAAGATCCTTCGAGGGCAAGGAAGACGGGACCGAACCGGTGCCCGAAGTGGGCTGGGCCGGCCCGCCCGGGCCGGCCGGCCCGAGCCCGGTTTCGGCCCGGTTCGGTCGCCCTTTTTGCTCCTTGGGTCCTCGTGCACTTATCTACTTTGCCCCCTCCACTTGGATGATTTTGACGCCGTTATCCTCGCGATCAAGATGGAGGCTCTCTTTGCATGAAGTTTGATCTTTTACGCTTCAATCCCCGGGGGTGTTCCTCGTAGCACTTCGGTCCTCACCACCATTGGAAGTAATTTCAGCGAGCTCATGAACACGAACAAGACTCCATGAATGCTCCTTTGAACTTATTGCGAATCCGTCCTTTATGTCCATGTTTTCCTACATAAACATAACACTTCCAAATGCATGCACAAAGATGAACTTGTTATATGATTAGTGTGCCTAGTGGCGGGTTAGTTCCATAATCAAATCCAAACCAAAGTGTAATGAACATGCTAGGTGCACCAAAATACACCGTCAACATCTCCCCCACACTTAGCTCTTGCTCGTCCTCGAGCAAGTACTCGTAAAAGAACTTCGTCCAAGGAGTGTAATCGTGTACCACTTATCCTTCTTCACAAGTTAGTCAATCCCTTCATCTTTAATACATAAACACAAAGTAATGATAATCAAACATAAACATGGGCGTTTAGAATTTTTACCACGTCAAGATTTACCCCACAACTCAAACTCTTCACTCGAAGCTTTCAATTTCAGCCATACTTACTTCTTTGCTTCCATCGGAGGGTTTTTATGATTTTCAAAACAAAAATTCCTGCAACAAGTGTTAGACAAAAACCTTTCTCCAAGCTCTCTCAAATCACTCATATGAAGTGGCTATCCTAACCAAATTGTATAAAACTCTCACCTCCCATTAATCTCTCATGTATCATGTAAAAGTGGAGCTATAGGTAGGGCCAGCGCAATCAACACAAGTATTGTCAAACTAAGAACTTCCTCTAATGGTTGTCTACCTTTCAAAGCCAATGATCATGAGAATTAACCATATGTAGGGATATCAAGGATGAGAAGATTTAGAATGGTGGACATGTGCAAGGGCAAAAGAAAATTGTGACTTCAAGGCACCAATGATGTCCTCGTTGTCGGATTGCACATGGTTGGAAATAGAGTAAAAGTTTCGTCTCATAATCAACGTGACATCCTTCCTTACACTTTATTATTTTTCTTTTCTTTCACTTGATCCATCCCTCTCATGTCTTCATTTCTAACTCATCTTTCTCTCTTTTTTTCTTCTTTTTTTTCTTGCATTCACATATGATTTTTCTTTCTTTCTTTCTTTCTTTTCCATACACATACTTTTTCTCTTTATTTTTCTCTCTCTTGACAACTTTTCAAAGCTTTCAATTCTCTCTTTCCTCGCATGCATACAATCTGAAATTTTTAAATAAATCATGCTAGAGACGAGACGAAACTTTGAAAATAGGTTGTGTTCAAGGAATACGATGTACAAAAGAGATGTATAGGGTTGGGTATGGAATCCAGCGATATTCATGACTTTCGTTGTGAAAGTCATGGACTGAATATATGACGAGGCTAGCAACAAAAGATAAGCACAAGGGCATGATCATTGCTCGAAATTAAAACTCACCAAGAGAGAAGGGTCCTAGCCTAACTCATCGTGCTAATCACACTTATGGTGGAGCGAAAAAAATAAACTTGGCTTTGGACAGGAATTTTTTTCTTACTCTCAACTTGGAAAAAGAGGTTTTGCTAACCTTTATTACAAGGGTTTTAATATAATTTTCAGAACTGAAATCCTCCAATTTTTAGCATCGAAAATAGCACAACTAGCATGTGAAGCTCAAGATCGAAGTGCGGTATGGGTACTTTAACTAGTAGCGATTCCACTAAGCACCACGGTAAACGTTTTTCAAACCACATACTTGTGTTCATATATCAAGAATCGAAGATTAAACAAACAAGTAAATAAAGATAAACAATACATAAAACACAAAGATATATGTAAAGACTCTTTTTATTTGGTTTTCTTGACTCAACACTAATTTAAGACACTTGCAAAAATTTTAAAACAGACTCAAAAACTAAAGACTCATTAAAACACTAAGACTCTCACACGAAGATTAAACCGAACCTAAACCTGAAGTTCAAAAGCTAAGGCTAGCGAGCTAGCTCTCCCCCACACTTAAAACATACGACGTCCTCGTCGTATCTTACAAAAATCCTAAGGGGAAAACTAGATCTAGTGGTACTTCAAGCAAGTTTTGCACCACTTGCCTCTCATGTTTCCAACCATGCCGAAAAGTTTGCGCACGTTACGGTTAAGGAACTTGTAGTCATCTTCAACTATGCGTTCCAAGTCCTCCATATGCTGCTTCATCGCTTCCATGGCTTGGAAACATTCGTCGGCCGACGTGTAGAGATCCGCGATGGATTGACGGCAAACTCGACAGCACACCGGATGCAATCCGAAGGGGTCGTCGTCGCCATAATCTCCACCGTTGTCACCACCGTCGTCGCCACCTCCATTGTCGTTGCCTTCGCCACCGCCGTTGCCGTCGCCGTTGGGGCCTTCGGGAGTCCTTTCATAGGGCTGCTCGCCCCAATCGTCATCGTCTCTACCGGCAGCCGCCCACGAGCTCGGGCTACGATCGTCGGAGTAGTCGCTATCCCCATAATCCTTAGGCTCCGGCGACACCTCCTTGTAATCCTTGCGCTTGATGCCTTGGAGGCGTGCCGACCTTCGAACGGGTGTAGGGACCTTCTCTCCTTCGACGGGGTTGCGAGATGCAAGAGCTCCGGTCGGGACACGTCCTCCGCAACGGATACGTGCGGTCCTCTTGACGGGTAGCTTGACCTCGCATCGCATCGCCTCCTCCATCGATGGCTTCTTGGCTTCCACCTTCAACTCTAAGCTTTTTGGAGGCTCAATGGCTGCTACAAGGGTGCAACACATTGCTTGAAAGGTTTGATTCTCGAGCTCCCAATTCGGCCAAATATATAGTCCTGAGAGAAAAGCCCTGGGAACCTTATTTTTCTTTTTTACACTTCCCTTAAAATTTTCCGACCAAACAAGGAAGTCAAAAAGGAGCAATTCGGGCGAAATTCGGGGACATCGGGCGTCGGGCCACCCCTGGGCCGATCCGACTGGGCCGGCCGGCCCACCCTGCCTCGGGGGCCGGGCCGGTCCGGTTTTTTTGCACACCGCCCTATTTTTTTCTTCCTCAGCCCATGGAAAAAAGTTGGCCCAGTTAATCTTCGCGAAAAACTCCAGAAAGCTAAAAGAAAAATTATTTACAGAAGTTGGTGCCTTGTTTTTCGTCCTAGGCGGGACGTTCGGGCTCTTCCTCCATGGTAAAGACGTCAACATGATGAATGGGCACGACATCGGGTTCGTAGTAAACCTTAAGCCGCTGTCCATTCACCACAAATTGATCGCCGTTTATATCCATAATGGTTA
This sequence comes from Cenchrus americanus, assembly GCA_947561735.1. NCBI lineage: Eukaryota > Viridiplantae > Streptophyta > Magnoliopsida > Poales > Poaceae > Cenchrus > Cenchrus americanus. Next base: position 34,163,734 of record OX387242.1, on the reverse strand, counting down.
CCGCTCCGTTGGAGAATACCGAATGCACAACATAAGGTCCGTCCCACTTGCTTTGCAATTTCCCCTTTCCGAAGGTTTTAAACCTCGAATTGTAGAGGAGGACCTTATCTCCTTCTTTGAATTCTTTTTTCTTCAATCTTTTATCATACCACCTTTTGATTCTCTCCTTGTATATGCTTGCGTTTTCATAAGCTTTCAACCTCAACTCCTCTAGCTCGCTTATTTGAATTCTCCGTTTCACCACCGCGGCATCGAGATCAAGGTTCATCTCTTTAATTGCCCAATAGGCTTTATGTTCTAACTCAACCGGAAGGTGGCAAGCTTTTCCATAGACGAATTGATAAGGGGTCATACCTATCGGTGTTTTAAACGCCGTTCGATAAGCCCATAAAGCTCCGTCTAATTTCTTTGACCAATCCTTGCCTCCCTTCTCTATGGTTTTGTTGAGTATGCTTTTTAGTTTCCTATTTGACGTCTCCGCTTGTCCGTTGGTTTGTGGGTGATAGGCCGTGGATGCCCTATGCTCACTTCCCAACTTGGACAAGCACCTTTTGAAGTTCTTCCCGGTGAAATGAGTTCCTCCATCACTTATCAAGATTCTCGGTGTACCGAAACGGGGAAAAATCACGTTCTTGATCATAGTGATGGACTCCTCCGTGGAAGCTTTACGACATGGTATAGCCTCTACCCACTTGGATACATAATCAACCATAACAAGTATATACTTGAATCCAAATGAGTTTTTAAAAGGCCCCATGAAGTCAATGCCCCATACATCGAATATGTCGATTTGCAAGTTGTATTTCAAAGGCATAGAATTTCTTTGAGAGATGTTTCCGGTTCTTTGGCATTCGGGGCATGACACAACATATCTTTTAGTATCTTCATGCATCTCCGGCCAATAGAATCCGCTCGACCATACTTTTGCTTCGGTTCGAAAATGGCTATAGTGCCCACCGTACTCTGCCGAGTGGCACTTCCTTAGAATCTCAAGCCTCTCTTCTCTTGGCACACATCTTCTCATCACTCCATCATTGCCAAGCTTGAAGAGGTATGGTGCATCCCAAAAATATTTCTTACTTTCCGAGATTATCTTCCTTTGAGTGTTTTTGTCTAGATGATCGAGGGGCATCTTTCGAATTGCTCGAATGATGTCGATCATCCAAGTATCTTTATCAAGCACTCTATAGAGGTGGTCATCTCTCATCTTATCTTCTATGGGCTCTTTATCATCTTGCCCACGATTCATCCTAGACAAATGATCGGCCACAACATTTTCCACCCCCTTTTTATCACGAATTTCAACATCGAACTCTTGGAGAAGAAGGATCCAACGAATCAAACGTGGTTTAGCTTCCTTCTTAGCCAAGAGATACTTTATGGCTGCGTGATCGGTGTAAACAATGACTTTCGAGTTCACGATGTAAGATCTGAATTTTTCGAAAGCGAATACCACCGCTAGCAATTCTTTTTCCGTAGTAGCGTAATTTAATTGTGCCCCACTAAGAGTTTTGCTAGCATAGTAAACGGCGTGAACTCGACCTTCCTTTCTTTGTCCCAAGACCGCGCCTACGGCGTAGTCACTTGCGTCACACATGATCTCGAAAGGTTGGCTCCAATCCGGAGGTTGGATGATGGGAGCACTCACCAACGCATTTTTCAAGGTCGGAATGCCGCTAGGCACTTCTCATCAAAGTCGAAAGCCACATCCTTTTGAAGAAGGTGCGTTAAAGGCTTAGTGATCTTCGAGAAGTCCTTTATAAATCTTCTATAGAATCCGGCATGGCCTAGAAAGCTCCTTAAGGACTTAACATCCGTAGGAGGTGGGAGTTGCTCAACCGTCTCTACCTTAGCCTTGTCCACTTCAATTCCTCTCTCGGATATAACATGTCCGAGCACTATGCCTTGCTTAACCATGAAGTGGCACTTTTCCCAATTTAAAACCAAATCTACCTCCGCACACCTTGTAAGGACCTTTTCTAAGTTTGCTAAGCAATCCATGAACGTCTTCCCGTAAACGGAAAAATCATCCATAAATACTTCAACAATTTCTTCGATGAATTCCGAAAACACGGCCATCATGCAACATTGAAAAGAGGCCGGAGCGTTGCATAGGCCGAAGGGCATCCTCCTATATGCAAACGTTCCGTAAGGACACGTAAACGTTGTCTTATGTTGATCTTCCGGGTGAATAGGAATTTGCATGAACCCCGAGTATCGATCGAGAAAGCAAAAATAAGCGTGGTTTGCTAACCTCTCGAGCATCTCGTCTATGAGCGGTAGGGGGAAGTGATCTTTCTTCGTCGCTTTGTTAAGCTTACGGTAATCGATACACATCCGCCACCCGGTCACGGTTCTTTGCGGTATTAATTCGTTCTTCTCATTCTTCACCACGGTCAAACCTCCTTTCTTCGGTACACAATGTACCGGGCTCACCCATTCACTATGCGGAACCGGGTAGATGATTCCGGCATCAAGTAACTTGATAACCTCTTTCTTTACTACCTCTCGCATGGCATGGGTTAGCCTCCTTTGATGGTCCACTACAAGGCTTACATTGGTCTTCCATTGGTATATGATGAGTGCAAAAGGCTGGGCTAATACCTTTGAGATCATTAATTGAATATCCAATCACCTTCCTATGTTTTTTTAATAAAATCAGCAACGCTTCATTTTCTTCGGGGCTCAACTCGTCGCTCACAATGATTGGATAAGTTTTGTCCGGGGCCCAAAAATTCATATTTTAATCCCTTGGGCAAAGGTTTAAGGTCTACTTCGGGCACTTGTGGCTCCTCGGGTTTGATTTCTCCTATGTCTTCGAACTTCTCTTCCTCCACGCTACCATCATGCGGCTCTAAGCCTTTTGTTGCTTCCTCTAGTTCTTCATCTTGTTGATTACTAATTTGATTTTCCATCGCTCTTTGCAGCGGGTCTCTAAGGGTTTCAACAAAACAAAGACTATCTATCTCTTCTATTTCTTCATCTTCGGGAGGAAAGGGTGTAAGGTGTTTAGAAGCACGAAGAAAGTTGTATGTGTACTTTGTTCCATTAAGGTTCATTGTTACTTTGCCTTCTCCGGCATCTAACACGGCATCAACCAACTTAAGAAAAGGCCTACCTAAGATTATATGATCAGAATTACTATGGTAAGCATCAATAACAAAGAAATCGGTTGGTATGTAGTTTCTAGAGATTTTTACTTTCATGTTGCAAGCAATACCTAGAGGTTTGATAGTTCTACCATCTCCCATAATTAATTTCGTTGATGTTGGAGCTAAGTCTAGGTTGTGGTATTGAACTTTATCGTAAATTTTAGAAGATAGAACACTTACTTGGGCTCCGATGTCGCATAAAGCTTTGCATCGAACTCCGTTGATCTCGCAACTCAAGTGCGGCGTCATCTTCTCTTCTTCTTCGGATCCGATCGAATAAATTTCAGCAAGGCGAGCGTATGGTGATGCTTCGGGCTTGATCCCCATGATCCTCTTCACCTCGGCAATATGTTCCGGATCCACCACGTCATCTCCAAAGAGCTTTTCAAAAATCTCACCGGTGTTTTCGAGGTCGTATGAATTTTCAGCTTTCTTCTCCGGTGGGAAATCCACTTCCAATGCTCTTGCCATTCCCTTTTGATTAGGGAACGGTCTTCTCTTGTCGAATACTTCTCTGTAATCAATAGGAACCCAATCCATTGGCTCGAACTCCCTTAGTGGCTTCGCGCTTGACATGCTTCTCTTGTTCGTCTCATTTGGTGCGGCGAAGTCAACGTTTGGTGTAGTTCTTGACTTGATGTGTTCTTGTTCAAGCTTTTCCATGATTGGCTCCTCTTTTGTGACTTCCGGGGTTGCCTCTTTAGAAAAATCAGCAAGCTTCTTCTTCCTTGAATTGTATTCCGGCTCTTCCGCAAGTCTTGTTTCCCAATCTCTTCGCATGGCAGCCGCTTTACTAACTTTTTGTAGAAGTTGGGCGGCTTCCGTGAGTGTTTTCTCCATGAGATCCCCACCCGCACACATTTCGACGTGTCGCATGCAACTAGGGGTTAGGGAAAAGAAAAATGTATGCAAGAGTACGTCACCGGTGAAGCCGAGTTTTGGTCCTTGTTCGATTAATTCATTAAACCTATCCCAGGCTTGGTCTATCCCTTCCTCTTCTCCTTGCATGAAATTGATCACTTGCCTCCTTAGATGTTGAACCTTGCTAATTGGAAAGAACTTCTCGCAAGACTTCTTTGTCAACTTGTTCCAATTGCCTTCAACTTCAAAGGACGCAACCGAATACCATGTCTTTGCTTTGCCGGCAAGTGAGTAGGGAAAGAGATTCCATTTCAACAATTCATCGGGAACTCCTTCTTGACGCACCGTGTTGCATATTGTCGTGAAATCCCTTATGTGTCTATATGGGTTCTCCGTAACCATCCCTTCAAATGGGTTTTCCGCCACCATCTTCATGATCTTGGATTTGATTTCATACTTGGTCGCTTCGAGCTTCGAATCCGACTCTTGTACTTTTATGTCTTCACATCGAGGGCTAGCGTAATCCCTTAATGATTTCTCCGGTTCTTCCACGGGTTGATTAACGAACTCCATCTAGACAATAAGATAAAAACAAAAACAAAAAAGAAACAAGTGTTTTTCTGATAATATATGTTAGATAAAGCGAATAAAAGATAAACTAAAATATAAAACTAAGTTAGATGCAAATCAAACGATGTAAACTAACTTGCTCCCCGGCAACGGCGCCAGAAAAAAAGGCTTGTTGACGGATAAAAGACGTATCCCTCTACGATCCGCAAGCGTACGGACCCCACACCTTTTTCACCACGGGATTCCCAAGGTCCTTGTCAATCCGCGGAGCAAGGGGATTACAAGCGTTCGATCAACAACGACACACTAGCTACTAAAACCCTAACTACTATTATACTAGAAAACACTAAACTACACTAGAGAGAATGATAAACGATCAAGATAGAAGACACTCGCCCACGGGTCTACAATACTAGAGCATGCAATCGCTTAAAGACATGAAAAACCAATCTAATCTATCGGGGTTGTGACCACGGTTTCGCCCTTTCCCTCCTCTCATACTGTCACTACGCGAAGGTATTCATGACTAGACCTTTGATGGCCACGGCGTATTGAATGGATCCAAGGAAGCATTGAGGCCTTACTCCCTTTACGGCATGGTTGCAAACCTTAAGCATTAAAGTATATTCAACACAAGATGATAGATAGATAATCCGACAAAGTGCGATTACATCTCACGATCGATTACAACCCATGGACGAATGAGAAGATTACCCCATCAAGGTGCTGATCATGGCACCGTTGATCATGGTTTCCCTTCCGCCGGTGTCTTCCTCCTTCTCCACGAGAGGGTGCTTCCTTCGAGATGGTTGATCTCCAGCCGGAGATCCTCCTCCTCTCTCTCTAGCTTGTGGATGGCCTTCTGGTGCGAATAACTCCTCCCTCCTGTGTTGGCGGCGCGTCGGGGGTTTTAGGGTCGAAGATCCTTCGAGGGCAAGGAAGACGGGACCGAACCGGTGCCCGAAGTGGGCTGGGCCGGCCCGCACGGGCCGGCCGGCCCGAGCCCGCTTTCGGCCCGGTTCGGTCGCCCTTTTTGCTCCTTGGGTCCTCGTGCACTTATCTACTTTGCCCCCTCCACTTGGATGATTTTGACGCTGTTATCCTCGCGATCAAGATGGAGGCTCTCTTTGCATGAAGTTTGATCTTTTACGCTTCAATCCCCGGGGGTGTTCCTCGTAGCACTTCGGTCCTCACCACCATTGGAAGTAATTTCAGCGAGCTCATGATCACGAACAAGACTCCATGAATGCTCCTTTGAACTTATTGCGAATCCGTCCTTTATGTCCATGTTTTCCTACATAAACATAGCACTTCCAAATGCATGCACAAAGATGAACTTGTTATATGATTAGTGTGCCTAGTGGCGGGTTAGTTCCATAATCAAATCCAAACCAAAGTGTAATGAACATGCTAGGTGCACCAAAATACACCGTCAACAGCGACAGCGGCGACTTCCGCCGCGGCCACAATGCCCGTCGAGCCCTCGAAGAAGAGGAAGTGGGGCTTCTCTACCTTGTGGTAGGTAGTCGCTCCTGCAGACGCCCCGTTCTCTAGAGGCAGAAGTTTAATCCTTTTATTTCTGCGTTCGCAGGGTGGCACCGACCGTGCCCCCCTCGCACCCGCCAAGGCGCTTAGGGCAAACGCGTCCTTCCCCACGAGGCGGCGCTCATCGCGGGCGCCGCGGGTGACCAGGAGTACAGAGGCGGCAACGAGCGAGGCCCGCGCAGCGTGGCTGTGACTACGGGGCCGCAGCAGGTGGCAGTGGCCACGACGGCAGTCATGACCATGGCGGTCACCGCGTCATCGATTTCGCCGGTGCCGGCCCCAGTCAGCGGCAGTCAGACGGCGATGGTGGAGGTCCCGGATGACGACACCCTGCCGCCCGGATGGGACTAGTGGGGGAGCCTGCCCGCACCAGCCCCCGAGACCCCGGTGGGGGTGCTCGTGATGAGGGATGATGGCTGTGTGATGTCGGGGCACCCGACATGGACTTAAATTATTCAAATTTCATTAAAACTTCCCAATGTATCATAAAATATTTCCATTTAAGTATAGGGGGTGTGTTTTTTTGTAAAATAAGTCCTAGTTAGAAAAGGTTAGTTCAAATAGGTTCATACACCTAATGAGTTATACGTTGTTTGACCCTAGAGTCTCATTTGAACTAGCCTTTTCAAATTCAATCCTATTCTTATAACAAAACACCTCATATACATAAATTCAAATATTTTATGATAATTTTTGAAAGTTTCAAAGAATTTTGAACATTTTTAGGCCAGGATTTCAAATTTTCAAATTTTGGCAAATCTCTGTGCTGGCGGTTGACTTATGATAACCGCCAGTGGTGTGTCTCACCGCTGGCGGTTTCTTAAGATGCCCGCCAGCATAGTGTTTTTCCATAATTTGCAAACTTTGAAACAGGGGCCTAAATTATTCAAATTTCATTGAAACTTCCCAATGTATCATAAAATATTTCAATTTAAGTATAGGGGGTGTGTTTTTTGTAAAATAAGTCCTAGTTAGAAAAGGTTAGTTCAAATACGTTCATACACCTAATGAGTTATAGGTTGTTTGACCCGTCTCATTTGAACTAACCTTTTCAAATTCAAACCTATTCTTATAACAAAACACCTCATATACATAAATTCAAATATTTTTATGATATTTTTTGGAAGTTTCAAAGAATTTTGAACATTTTTGGGCCAGGATTTCAAATTTTCAAATTTTGGCAAACCTCTGTGCACGCGGTTGACTTATGATAACCGCCAGTGGTGTGTCTCACCGCTAGCGGTTTCTTAAGATGCCCGCCAGCAAAGTGTTTTTCCATAATTTGCAAACTTTAAAACAGGGGCTTGAATTATTCAAATTTCATTGAAACTTCCCAATGTATCATAAAATATTTCAATTTAAGTATAGGGGTGTGTTTTTTGTAAAATAAGTCCTAGTTAGAAAAGGTTAGTTCAAATAGGTTCATACACCTAATGAGTTATAGGTTGCTTGACCCTAGAGTTTCATTTGAACTAACCATTTAAAATCAAACCTATTCTTATAACAAAACACCTCATACATAAATTCAAATATTCAAACACTAACTGAAACCATAATTTCCATGATTTGAATTTAAGTACAAGAGGAGAGTCTCATTTCATCAAAACTTGCCAAACTCTCCTAAATTTATTCTTATAACAAAACACCTCATATGCATAAATTCAAATATTTTATGATAATTTTTGGAAGTTTCAAAGAATTTTGAACATTTTTAAGCCAGGATTTCAAATTTTCAAATTTTGGCAAACCTCTGTGCTGGCGGTTGACTTATGATAACCGCCAGTGGTGTGTCTCGCCGCTGGCGGTTTCTTAAGATGCCCCAGCATAGTGTTTTTCCATAATTTGCAACCTTTGAAACAGGGGCTTAAATTATTCAAATTTCATTGAAACTTCCCAATGTATCATAAAATATTTCAATTTAAGTATAGGGGGTGTGTTTTTTGTAAAATAAGTCCTAGTTAGAAAAGGTTAGTTCAAATAGGTTCATACACCTAATGAGTTATAGGTTGCTTGACCCTAGAGTCTCATTTGAACTAACCATTTAAAATCAAACCTATTCTTATAACAAAACACCTCATACATAAATTCAAATATTCAAACACTAACTGAAACCATAATTTCCATAATTTGAATTTAAGTACAAGAGGAGAGTCTCATTTCATCAAAACTTCCCAAACTCTCCTAAATTTATTCTTATAACAAAACACCTCATATGCATCAATTCAAATATTTTATGATAATTTTTGGAAGTTTCAAAGAATTTTGAACATTTTTAGGCCAGGATTTCAAATTTTTCAAATTTTGGCAAACCTCTGTGCTGGCGGTTGACTTATGATAACCGCCAGTGGTGTATCTCGCCGCTGGCGGTTTCTTAAGATGCCCGCCAGCATAGTGTTTTTCCATAATTTGCAAACTTTGAAACGAGGGGCTTAAATTATTCAAATTTCATTGAAACTTCCCAATGTATCATAAAATATTTCAATTTAAGTATAGGGGGTGTGTTTTTTGTAAAATAAGTCCTAGTTAGAAAAGGTTAGTTCAAATAGGTTCATACACCTAATGAGTTATAGGTTGTTTGATCCTAGAGTCTCATTTGAACTAACCTTTTCAAATTCAAACCTATTCTTATAACAAAACACCTCATATACATAAATTCAAATATTTTTATGATATTTTTTGGAAGTTTCAAAGAATTTTGAACATTTTTGGGCCAGGATTTCAAATTTTCAAATTTTGGCAAACCTCTGTGCACGCGGTTGACTTATGATAACCGCCAGTGGTGTGTCTCACCGCTAGCGGTTTCTTAAGATGCCCGCCAGCAAAGTGTTTTTCCATAATTTGCAAACTTTAAAACAGGGGCTTGAATTATTCAAATTTCATTGAAACTTCCCAATGTATCATAAAATATTTCAATTTAAGTATAGGGGTGTGTTTTTTGTAAAATAAGTCCTAGTTAGAAAAGGTTAGTTCAAATAGGTTCATACACCTAATGAGTTATAGGTTGCTTGACCCTAGAGTTTCATTTGAACTAACCATTTAAAATCAAACCTATTCTTATAACAAAACACCTCATACATAAATTCAAATATTCAAACACTAACTGAAACCATAATTTCCATGATTTGAATTTAAGTACAAGAGGAGAGTCTCATTTCATCAAAACTTGCCAAACTCTCCTAAATTTATTCTTATAACAAAACACCTCATATGCATAAATTCAAATATTTTATGATAATTTTTGGAAGTTTCAAAGAATTTTGAACATTTTTAAGCCAGGATTTCAAATTTTCAAATTTTGGCAAACCTCTGTGCTGGCGGTTGACTTATGATAACCGCCAGTGGTGTGTCTCGCCGCTGGCGGTTTCTTAAGATGCCCGCCAGCATAGTGTTTTTCCATAATTTGCAACCTTTGAAACAGGGGCTTAAATTATTCAAATTTCATTGAAACTTCCCAATGTATCATAAAATATTTCAATTTAAGTATAGGGGGTGTGTTTTTTGTAAAATAAGTCCTAGTTAGAAAAGGTTAGTTCAAATAGGTTCATACACCTAATGAGTTATAGGTTGCTTGACCCTAGAGTCTCATTTGAACTAACCATTTAAAATCAAACCTATTCATATAACAAAACACCTCATACATAAATTCAAATATTCAAACACTAACTGAAACCATAATTTCCATAATTTGAATTTAAGTACAAGAGGAGAGTATCATTTCATCAAAACTTCCAAAACTCTCCTAAATTTATTCTTATAACAAAACACCTCATATGCATCAATTCAAATATTTTATGATAATTTTTGGAAGTTTCAAAGAATTTTGAACATTTTTAGGCCAGGATTTCAAATTTTTCAAATTTTGGCAAACCTCTGTGCTGGCGGTTGACTTATGATAACCGCCAGTGGTGTATCTCGCCGCTGGCGGTTTCTTAAGATGCCCGCCAGCATAGTGTTTTTCCATAATTTGCAAACTTTGAAACAGGGGCTTAAATTATTCAAATTTCATTGAAACTTCCCAATGTATCATAAAATATTTCAATTTAAGTATAGGGGGTGTGTTTTTTGTAAAATAAGTCCTAGTTAGAAAAGGTTAGTTCAAATAGGTTCATACACCTAATGAGTTATAGGTTGTTTGATCCTAGAGTCTCATTTGAACTAACCTTTTCAAATTCAAACCTATTCTTATAACAAAACACCTCATATACATAAATTCAAATATTCAAACACTAATTGAAACCATAATTTCCATAATTTTAATTTAAATACAGGAGGAGAGTATCATTTCATCAAAACTTCCAAAACTCTCCTAAATTGATTGAAAGTCTTACAACAACACTAATTATATAAAGTCGTACAAGTGATACATCAAGCCCGACTAATAAGAAGTGCAAGTTTACCCTTTAACAATTCTCCCATCACAGTCTGTACGTAACCATGGCTTCTCCGATTTAGGAATGGTGGCTTCAATTTTTTTATTCTCTTCTCATGATCTTTGAACAAGACTAGTTCCTCGAACTGATTGTAATCCTCAACATCAATTACACCTTCTACTCCTAGAATTCTTTGTTTTCCAAAGACGGCAATGTGCTTCTTCACATTCATAGGATCAGCTATGTAGAAAACTTGTGCAACACGCTCGGCGAGTACCCATGGATCATCTTTGTAACCTACATTGGCAAGGTCTACAAGTGTCAATCCATAATTGTCATCTGTGACGCCATTCGGGTGTTTGACCCATTGGCACCGAAACACGGGGAACCTGATATTCTCTCCATAGTCAAGTTCCCATATTTCCTCTATGAACCCGTAGTAAGTGATGTTGTTTCCGGATTTATCAATCGCATCTATGCGAACACCACTATTTTGATACGCAACACTATTGTTGTCATTCGCCTGCATATAGTAGGTGTACCCATTAATTTCGTATGCTTGCCATGAGGTAACATTGCTTGATGAACCAGCTGCCAACCTAGTCAACGTTGTGTCATCTATGGAATTTTCTTGAAATAGATGCTCATGTTCCTTTAACCATGATGAGAAACGATGCTTTTGCTCTTTGATGACCCAATCCTCGGTCCGACTATCATTTTCCTCACGAATCTCATTTTTGTGTTGCACGATAAATGGCTCCACTATTGCAAGTTGTTGTAGAACACTAGCATGTGCTTTCTCTAGTTGTTGGTTGTCCTCGTCAATGAATCTTTTCCTTCCAATGGTACCTTTCCCTGACAATCTGCCTTCGTGTCGAGATTTCGGTAAACCGATCGCTCTCTTATCTTTTATGTAGTCTATGCAACAATCAACACTCTCTTCTGTATGGTAGCTCTCGATCATGCTTCCCTCTGGAAATGCCTTGTTTCTCATGTATCCATTGAGAATCGACATGAACCGTTCGTACGTCCACATCTGATGAAAGTACATAGGTCCTAGTTCAGTAATTTGCTCGACCATGTGGATCATTAGATGTTCCATGATATCAAAAAATGACGGAGGGAAGCACATCTCGAGCTGAGCTTGAGTTTCTGACATAAACAGCTGAAGCCTTGCCAACTCTACGCAATCTACCACTTTCTGAGAAATGACGTTGGAAAACTAGCACATCCTTGTGATGACCATCTTAAGGAATACTGGTTTGACAGCTCAGATCGCAATCCCGAGAAAAACAGAAATCATCACATGACAGTCATGAGAGTTACAACTAGTAATCGTCATGTCCTTCAACGAGACCAATGATCGGATGTTGGATGAGAATCTGGTTGGCACTTTCAGCCCGCGCAAGCATTTGCAGATAGCCAACCTCTCATGTTGTGTTAAGTTGAAGCTAGCAGGTGGAAGGTACTGCTTACCATTAGGATGTGGTTGTGGGTGAAGTTCTTGCCTAATTTTTAGGTCAACAAGATCCTTACGCAACTTTAGTCCGTCCTTTACCTTTCCTGTTAAGCCTAAGAATCCCATTGTGCTTTCAAACACATTCTTCTGAAGATGCATCCCATCAATGGCATGGCGCACTGTCAAATCTTCCCAGTATGGCAAGTACTTAAAAAATATAGACATCTTCTTGAAAGGCACATCAATGTTTTCTGTAGTTTCAGCCCCCTTCCTTCTCCCTTTTGAAGCATCACCTTTTGATTTCTTACCAAGTTTAAACTTGACCTTCTGACACATTTCAAATACAGTTCTATTGGTGGCTGGTTGTGGGGCAAAAGAGTCTTTCTCAATCTTTCCATCGAAATAGTCTGCCATCTTACGATACTTGTGAGTCCTTAGTAGCTAGCGTCTGTGCCCCATATACACTGTCTTCTGAGATCCTTTCAGGTACACAGATATTGTACCATTCAAACAAACTACATAACCTGTTTTTCCTTTTTTTGACCAGACAAAGAAAATAGGGCAGGGTAATCATTAATGGTAACAAAGATAATTGCCTTAAGTGTGAATGTCTCCCTTCTGTACTCATCCCACACTCAACCCCATGTTTCCAAAACTTCTCCATTTCTTCCATCAATGGCTCCAGGAAGACATAGAAATCATTATCAAAAGGAGAAAACTAAGGTTAAAATAGCACAAACTCACCTTATATAGCCACCTCCTCGAAGAAAATCAAGAGCAAAACCTCCCCCCCCTAGATTTGGTGTTTTTGGAGCTTTTCCTGAGCTCCTCTCGGGCACAACGCCATTGGAAGGTTGCTGGGAAGAAGGGGCTGATCTATATTTATAGAAGACACAGTGCTGGCGGTTGGCATAAGGCAACCGCCAGTAGTAATCTATGCGCTGTCAGTGCCTTATGTTGACCGCCGATCTTGTGTCCATTTATCTTTGGCGGGTGGCATAAGCCGACCGCCCGCCGATACCTCTCTCTCGGCGGGCTATTAAGCCACCCGCCGACCGATGCCTCTCCTGGCGGGCTATTAAGACAACCGCCAGCACACTTGTCTGAATATCTTCGGTCCTAACGCGGTTTGACTCAACTACTCACTCACTCACTCACTCACTCACTCACTCACTCACTCACTCACTCTCTCCCAACCCTAGCCGCCACCGCAAGCAGCCGCAACCGACCCTGCCCCCTGCCACCGTGCGTGAGCTTTGCCCGCGTGCCGCCGCGCCTCACACACTTGATCGTGCGTGAGCTTCGCCCGCGTGCCGCCGCGCCTCAGCCGCCGCCATCGGCAAACTGTCGACCCACCCTTCAACCTCCAGTTCCTCGACCGACGTCGAGCAGGTTCACTGTCGTCGCATGGCGAGCAGCTCGGTCGCGCCGAACCTTAGCCTATTCGTGCCTCTCCCCCTGCTGATCTGCCCGTCGTGTCGGCTCCGGTTAATTTGGTACATGACCAAGACAAATACCATCATCTACAAGTGCCCGAACAACCACGTGGTTTGTTTTTCATCTCATACCCTAATTCATTTGATTAGTACTGATTCGGTTGATATAATAGTAGTGATTATTAGTTGATTATTAGTTGATATAATATTAGTAGGATTTGTTGATTATTATTGATTTGGTTGATATAATATTAGTAGATTTGTTGATTATTATTGATTTGGTAGATATAGAATTATCCACAATTGTTGATTATTAATGATTTGGTTGATATAACTTTATGTCTATAGAATTATCCAATTTATTGATGGAAGTCACATTTGTTGTTTATTCTTTTAGGGGGACCCTAATTCATGTCAGGAAGTTTATTTTGAAAATCAATGCATCAACCATTTGAAAAAATTTCACCCTCATTTGCTGCCGCCAAACTATCAGTCGTTCAGCAGTTTAGTTGGTACAACGTCAGCACCAGGAGCGGCACAACCGTCTAGTGTTGTGTATCCGCTGGGGCAGGTGCAGGAGCCACCACTAGCAAATTCAGAATTTCGGGAACAATGGAATCAGATGAAGTGTGTAATTTCTGATCTGAAGGTGGGGATGAGTGATTTGAAGATAGCGAGTAATGAAACGAGGCTTGAAGTTGCAGACCATAGAGGGCAACTTATTGACATTATGGCGGAAATTGGCTATCGAAAGAAGCGAAACAAAAATCAAGGATTCTGCATGCAGGGCACCATCATCGCTATTGTGGTCTTGATAATAGGTTTAGTGCTTGGTAGCTATATCACAGCCAGACCGTCAAAGAAATTTGTGTGAGGCAAAGTTGTGTTGATTTGTGAGTGAGGCCCCTATTGTAGTGTACTTTAATTTGTGTTGGGTTTAAGTGTGCTTTGAAACATTTGTCATCATGCATTTTGTTTGTGTGAAATAAACCTTTCTAAGGTGTTGTTTGTGTTGATATTTCAGTTTGAATTTTACTTGTTGTTGTTGTCCATGCATGCATGTTGAAATATTGGTGACTTGTATCAATTTCAAGCTATTTTCAGCTTCAATGTGTTGGAGGGTGCATATGAAAGCCGCTAGTAGTAAAGATCCCTGCTGGCGGTCGACATAAGCCACCCGCCAGCAGAAATGGGACCATTTGTGCTGGCAGTTGGCTTATGTTGGCCGCCCCCACCAAACCTTCTGTGTTGGCGGTCGACATAACTCATCCGTCAGCATAAATGGTATCATTTGTGCTGGCGGGTGGCTTATGTCGCCCGCCAGCAGTGATGCTTCAATGCTGGCGGTTGCTGACCCGGCGCCCCTGCGCCCCACTTTGGTAGCGGTTGATAGTTGCACCCGCCAGCACGCTAATTTGCTAGTGCCAGGACAAATCGTTTCTGGCCTAGTGTACTTTTAGAAGCAAATGAATATCTAACATTGTTGGCTTGTTGCTGCCGAATACAAAATTGGATATTTGGCTCTCTTCAGCCGAAGCTGGTTCCCGATCAGTTGTGAATCCTTTCTTGCTGGAGCCATCACTGTCGACCCCTCACCAGTAAGAGAAAGACCTATAGGACATACTACACAGTGGAACAATGAGGACACACCAGTAAGAGAAAGACCAGTCAGGAGTACCAGTCAGGAGTCAAAGACTCGAAGCTTCTCGACAGGTTCGACCAAAGCAACCTTATCAGCTGAGCTACATTACTCAGTTCACAATTTTTATTGCATTATTGTGAATTCTTTATTTGCTAATTGGTGTTGGATTTAATTGAGATTTATTCTTTGATAAATACAATTAATCCATGAATCCTAAAGGTTCATTTCAATGTTGAGAGTAAAGTGTATACTCCCTCCTTTCTTGTTTATAAGGCGTGGGCAGACATGACACGATCTTCCAAACTATACTTTGACCACTAATTCCTCTTATATTATATTATTTGTGGTTATGAACGTATAATCGTTAGAAACTTCAACCATGTCAAATTTACATTACGAAACAAAAAATATGATGAGTAAATTAGTTGTCAAAGATTGTAAAGTTTGAATCTTGTTATATATGCGCACCTTATAATTGAGAAGAGAGGGTGTATGTGTTACCATGCAATTTTTAAATCCATTGAATGGCTGGTGGCACTAATGTGTATAACGGAATGCATGCAGGTCCATGCAAGGTTAACGCACTAAATGCTAATTGGTTCCGTTGCTCCTAGTGCATGCGTTTCCATGGGGTGCATGCAAAAATAAAATGCACTAAGTGCAAATTGCTTTGATTGGATAAATGGAAAGCTACGAGAGGATTGCTGCATTCCTATATATATATAAAGGGGAAAATAAACTTTCATTCTTTTTTTAACTTCTCACTAGTTGATGATAACTAGAGCATTCCTATTCCACTCCGTGCGCGCACACGCTGCTGGAAGAGCAGAGCCTCCGAAACCGGCATCGCTAGAGATCGTGCTCGAGATAGGGAGGCAATTGGGTCTTTGGGTAGCGCAACAAGTCCGTGACTGCTCAACGATCTTCCTCCTGTTACTCGTTATATGACTACGCCCCGGTGGCAAGCGATTGGAGTACGACTACTTCCCGGTGGACGTAATGGCACTGCGAACATCTTCCTGCATCAACTGTGAACGACTACATCGAACAACTCATCATGATGAATGATGAGAATAGAGTCGCTGGTGCCTCCGGCACCGGTCCCTCTGCAGGGTATACCTTCGTATTCCTCTTTTTATTTACTGGTTTTCTACTTTGGTTAACCGGTAATAAAATTAAACATATATATGTCATCACAATACTGCTGCTATATTCATGGATTAAATTTAACAAGAATTTGCCTAATGTTCTAACAATCCAAAAACCTTATAGGCAATTTTATGTTAGAGGTTTTGCTGCTGCATTAAAACCAAAACTGTTAAATGGCAGTTTTTATA
Source organism: Cenchrus americanus (assembly GCA_947561735.1). Classification (NCBI taxonomy): domain Eukaryota; kingdom Viridiplantae; phylum Streptophyta; class Magnoliopsida; order Poales; family Poaceae; genus Cenchrus; species Cenchrus americanus. Next base: position 34,147,362 of record OX387242.1, on the reverse strand, counting down.
AGAGGTGCGGTGCTAGGATGATACTGTGATTGACTGCTATGAACTGCTATCTCATAAGAAGAAAAATGAAAAGAAAGAGAGGCCAAAGTAGACAACCAATTTTTAGAGGAAAAAAGGGAAAAGAATCACAAGGCTGTTTTGTTTGCGGGAGCATGAAGCATTGGGTGAGTTTGCTGGAGCATGAAGCATTGGGCGAGTCAATGCCCAGACCACAAATTTAAAAAGGAGAAGAAATCAGTGAACATGATTATTAGCGAAGCTGGAGGAACATCGAGGTACGGTAATTTATTACCTACAGTTCTTTCAGTTTGTAAGTCACCTGAGTGGTGGCTTGATACTGGTGCTAATGTTCATGTGTGTGCTGATATTTCTTTGTTTTCTTCTTATCAAGCCGGCGTTACAAGGTCGCTGTTGATGGGAAACGGATCGCATGCGCGTATTCTTGGTGTTGGTATAGTCAATCTGAAGTTTGCTTCGGGAAAGACGGTACCATTGAAGCACGTGCAGTATGTCCCATCTATCAAAAAGAATCTTTTTAGTGGCTCTCTATTGTGTAGAGATGGTTAAAATTATGCTTGAATCAAATAAATGTATACTTTCTAAGTATGGGGCATTTGTTGGAAAAGGCTATGTTAGAGGAGGCCTGTTCCGTCTTTGTTTGCTTGATGATGCTTGTAATAAGGTTGTGAACAACGTTTTAATTCCTGATAATTCAAACATTTGATAATCACGGTTATGTCATGTTAATTTCGGTTGTATGTCACGGTTAGCAAAACTAAAGTTAATTCCGAATCTTGAGTTAGTCAAAGGTTCGAAATGTCATGCATGTGTGCAATATAAGAAACCTCGTAAGCCTCACAAGGCTGCGGAGGTGAGGAAGTTAGCGGCAATAGAACTCATTCATATCGATTTAAGCAAAATGAATGGTGTTTTTACTAAAGGTGGCAAAACATACTTTATGACTCTCATAGACGATTGCACAAGATTTTGCTATGTTTATTTGTTGAAATCAAAAGATGAAGCGGTACATTATTTTAAAATCTATAAAGCTGAAATAGAAAACCAACTTGAGAGGAAAATTAAACGGGTACGGTCTGATGGAGGTGGAGAATATTTTCTAATGAGTTTTCTGAGTTTTGTGCGGAACATGGGATTATTCATGAGAGGACACCTCCATACTCACCTGAATCCAATGGGATTGCCGAAAAAAGAAGCTCACTCTAGCTGATTTGGTTGATGCCATGTTAGAGACCGCTGGTCTATCTAAGGAATGGTGGGGTGAGGCTATATTGACTGCATGTCATGTCTTGAATAGAGTTTCTACAAAGAACAAAGAAATCGCACCATTCGAGGAATGGTTTAAAAAGAAAGTAAATCTCTCATACTTGCGCACCTGGGATTGTTTGGCCATGGTGACTGTGCCAAATAACAAGGAGCGCAAATTAGGACCTAAAACTGTTGATTGCATTTTCGTGGGTTATGCTATGAACAGTGTGGGTTATAGATTTTTAATTGTAGAATCTGGAGTATCTAACATGGAGGTTGGTACAATTTTTGAGTCCAGAGATGCTACAATTTTTTAGACTAATTTTCCCATGAAAAATATTCCTAGCGCATCTAGTCATGACTCTATTATTCCTCATGAGCATATAATTCAAATTAAACAAATTGATGAACCTCATGCACATAATCCTGAGGAGGATGACAATGTAGTCACTTGAAAGAGTAAGAGGCAAAGGACTGCAATGTCTTTTGGTGATGACTTCATTGTGTACCTCATGGATGATACACCAAGAACCATTGAAGAGGCATTTTCCTCTCCTGATGCTGACTTGTGGAAGGAAGCAATAAGGAGTGAGATGGATTCTATTATGTCTAATGGAACTTGGGAAGTCGTTGAACGTCATTATGGGTGCAAACCTATAGGATGTAAATGGGTGTTCAAGAAAAAGTTGATGATATTTTAATCATCGGGACTAGCCTTGATTTGATCAAGGAAGTAAAACATTTTCTGTCAAATAATTTTGAGATGAAAGTTTTGGGAGAAGCTGATGTTATTCTTAATATAAAGCTGAAAAGAGAAGGTAAGGGTGGGGTAACTCTTTTGCAGTCCTACTATGTGGAAAAGGTTTTAAGTCGCTTTGGATATAGCGATTGTCAACCTGCTCCAACACCTTATTATCCTAGTGTGCTATTAAGGAAAAATAAGAGAATAGCAAAGGATCAATTGCGATATTCCCAAATCATTGGTTCATTGCAGTACTTAGCTGGCGCTACGAGGCCTGACGTCTCTTTTGCTGTGAGAAAATTAAGCCGGTTTGTTTCAAATCCGGGAAATGATCATTGTCAAGCTCTTCAAAGAGTGATGAGTTAGCTAAAAGGTATTGTGAGCTATAGTATTCACTATACCGGGTATCCTAGGTACTAGAGGGTTATTGTGATGCCAATTGGATTTCTGGTGCTGATGAAATGTATGCCACAAGTGGATATGTGTTTCTACTTGGTGGTGGAGCTGTTTCCTCGAAGTCTTGCAAGCAGACCATTTTAACAAGTTCGACAATGGAAGCAGAACTCACAGGATTATACACCGCCAGTATTGAGGCTGAGTGGCTCCGTGAGTTCCTTATGGATTTACCAGTGGTTGAAAACCCTATACCGTCTATTTCTATGAATTGTGACAATCAAACTGTGATAGTCAAAGTGAACAGTTCTAAGGATAACATGAAGTCTTCAAGGCATGTTAAAAGGCGGTTAAAGTCCGTCAGGAAGTTGAGATACTCCGGAGTGATAGCATTGGATTATGTTCCTACTGCTAAAAATCTGGCAGATCAATTTACAAAGGGGTTATCACGAGATGTGATTAACAGTGCATTGAGTGAGATGGGCATGAGACCCACATGATGGACTACTCTAGTGGTAACTTGTTCTATGTGATCAGAGATCCCGTGAATTAGAATGGTGAAACAAACTAGTTTCAGTCTAAGAGAAAAGACCCTTGTTGGTTCATCTCAGATGTACTTCTTTTCTATACTGTATGGCAGGATGGTTTTTCCTTAATATGTTCCAAAGAGCTTAAGAGAAGCTAAGATATCATCCTACATGATATCTTTTGAGGAATATACCTATATGAGTCAGACTGCTAGTCATAGTCTATGAGTTTGTGGGAATCTCTAAATACTCATGGAAGGCTCGGAGTACGACTTATACGCTCCAAATCGCGGGGATGCTTACAACAGCCTAGTACTAGAAAAGAACTTGAGTGAAACTCACTTAGCACAAAACTGTCAATTCAAGGCATAATCCATTATTTAGTTGCAACTGAGCGTAACTCTTGTTCTAGATGGATGTTCAACTTAACATTCTCCGTCAAAATTCTGGTATATCAAAAATACGTGAAATAGAGCACATTTTTCATGTACCTTTGGAATTCGGTGGGGATTGTTGCATTTAATTGAGATTTATTCTTTGATAAATACAATTAATCCATGAATTCCAAGGGTCCATTTCAGTGCTGATAGTAAAGTGTATACTCCCTCCGTCCTGAAATATAAGGCATTCTGTGATTTTTAGGACAAATTAAAGTGGTGGGAAAATGTCAAATATACCCTTAGCCAATGATAATTAAAGGTAAGTTTTCTAGTTAACAAGTGCAATATTTGGTAAGTCTTTAATTGAGTTGATTGAGTACTTACGAAAAACTCCTAAGATGCCTTATATTTAGGGACAAATTTTGAACCCTTGACTGCATTATATTTCAGGACGGAGGGAGTATGTCTTAGCATGCAATTTTTAAATCCATTTAATGGTTGGTGGCACTAATATGTATAACGGAATGCATGCAGTGCATGCGTTGCATGAGTCCATGCAAGGTTAATGTACTGAATGCTAATTGGTTCGGTTGCTGCTAGTGCATGCGTTTCCATGGGGTGCATGCAAAAGTAAAATGCACTAAGTGCAAATTGCTTTGATTGCGTAAATGGAAAGCTACGAGTGGATTGCTGCATTCCGATATATATATATATATATATATATATATATATATAGATAAAGGGGAAAATACACTTTCATTCCTTTTTTTAACTTCTCACTAGTTGCTGAAAACTAGAGCATTCTGCATTCCCATTCCACTCCGTGCGCGCACACGCTAGTGGAAGAGCAGAGGCTCCAAAACCGGCATCGCTAGAGATCCTGCTCGGGATAGCGAGACAATCTGGTTTTTGGGTAGCGCAACAAGTGCGCGACTGCTCAACGATCTTCCTCCTGTTACTCGTTGTACGACTACTCCCCGGTGGCAAGCGATTGGAGTACGATTACTTCCCGGTGGCAAGTCCGTGTCTTTCATGTAACCTAGGAAACAACAATATGTCAAACTTTGCATTGAGGGGATGTGTTTTATTGTAGTTGCCGAGTCATTCTAGGTAAAGGTGTCCAAGAAAATCCACGGAGAATGGCGTAATACAATGAAATGTATAGAAACCCGACCTGGTGTAACAAATATCTCATTTGAAATGATCCATAAGCCATCAGCATGAACAATATTGTTTACATGCAGCGCTACAACTGCAGACCTAGCTAAAATACCCTTTTGAGTAAGAAACTAACGCTTGCAACCAAAGAGTAACATTCGTTGCATAATTTTAATGTGCCATGGCCAATCGTACGTGTACAACAGACTGGAATCAATAGTGGACCAATAATGGACTAATGTCCGTCATGATCAAACGTGAAATAAAGGCTGATTTTTGTTTATTTTCTGGAAAATAGGGTTACAAAACTCTGTTTTGGCGTCACTAGATCTTCGAGGACCTATCCGGTTGGCAGTAGAAAAAATTGATGTTAGATGATAACATATCATATCCGTTGACAGATGGAATTTCGGTGGCTGCCTAGACATTTGACAATCAGACAAAGTTAGTGTAGCTGGTTAGAGATCGTGAAAAACAGATGATTCATTCCCTGATATATTCCATGTGCTCAGACTCATGGCGAGCTTTAAGTAAACAGATGATTCATCCCTTGATTTCTTCCATGCCCAAATGAGTTTGCTGTTTGCAAGACACGTGAAGAACATATCAAAACCATCAACGTCCTTAAGCGATCGATAAAAAGGCTTAACACAAGCTTAGAAGAATGTTTAGTTCTAGATTAGGCATAGAGACGAGTGTATGCCTGGTGGATTTAGATTCAGTGACATTCCCCATGGGTCCCACATGTCAGTGACTCAATGTCACGGGGAATGTCACTAGGCACTACGGGAAAACGGCAGATTGCCGTGTGTCAAAATGTTTGTCGTGCGCTTTTCATCGGGCGCACGGCAAACGTCAACTTTGCCGTGCGTTTTCCGGATGACGCACGTCAAACAAAAACACACGGTATCTATATACTTTGCCGTGCGTTTTTAAGGGGGCGCACGGCAATCACAAATCTTTGCCGTGCGTTTTCTTACGGACGCACGGCAATTCTTGTACACTGACGGTTGACCGTCCCAACCGAGCGGACCGCTGACGGGCGTCACACTTTGCCGTGTGCCTTGGAAAAACGCACGGCAAAGAAAACAAGTTTGCCGTGCGTTTTCGTATGGCGCACGGCAAAGTTACAGCATTGCCGTGCGTTTTGCATTGACGCACGGCAATGTATTTTTAAAAATTGAATTTTCACACCTTATTTCAATTGTTCCTCCACATGTATATTATTATGCACTCTACATTTCAATTATATAATCATATCTTTATTTTTGTTAATTTTAACGAATTGTTTTGATGGATAGGATTTTTTTTCGTGTTAACCAAATTTGAACTGCAAGTGCATAAAATAATAAAGTATAGTTTCTGAAAAAATGTTATTTGTTTAATTGATACCTTTTTAGGACCTTATGCATGAAAGTACTTGAAATTTTAAACAATTTGTTCGCGGGGAATGATAAAATATGTGTATGTGAAATGTTTTTTTATTGTATTAATTGCAAATGAAGTTTGAAAGTGAAGAGATTTGTCAAGAGCTCGTGATATACCATGGGAAGGGTGTGAAAAATAGTACAAAGAGGTTTGGAAAGATCCACGTATAGTGTTTAGTGTTTAGAAACCGAAGCATCTAACTCGAAGTTTCATAATGTTTATAGTCATCTCACTTGATACGCAGTCTTAGTAAATTTTGAACTTGGTTTTTGACTTGAAAACTTTTCTCTAGTGAACATAAAACTTACATTGACTCATGTTAGTTCACGGTATTTTTTCGCATCCATTTGCTAATTTTCATATATTAACTGTAACTAAATAACTGTAACTAAATAATTTAAATAGACATGTATTGAATTTGAGTAATAACTTCGAAGAAAACCTAGTTGTAAAAAAGACATTCATATTTTTTACTACAATGAAAAGTTTCATCTAATTTTGAATATTGCATTCACAAGAATTTGAATTTTCCATTCATGGGAATAAAAAAAAGGAAATTTACATCTCTTTGCCGTGCGCCCCCCATTAAAACGCACGGCAAAGGTCATATATTGCCGTGCGTTGACTACGCAGGCGCACGGCAAAGACAGTGGCCCCATTAGGGCCCGCCGCATCCTTCTCCCGGATCGAATCATCAGCCTGCTGCCCTGCTTCTCTCCCGCAGCGTTCAAAAAAAAAAGAAACCGCATCCCATCCGCCGCCGCCCCCTGCGCCAGCGCCGCCATCGACGACCCCTCCAGATCCGTCGTGCCCCGTCCGCCGCCGCACCCCGTCCCCATCCGCCGCCGCCCGCGCCCCGTCCCCATCCGCCGCCGGGACCTAGATCGACGCCGCCCGCGCCGGCCCCATCCGCCGCCGCGCCGCGCCGGTCGCGCCCCCCTCCCCCCGCCCTCCCGCCGCGCCCGCCGCTCGTCGATCGGGCGCCCGGCCCGCCCCCGGCCGCCCCCGGCTCCGGCGCCGCCCCACCCCGGCCGCCCTAGCTCCGGCTCCGGCACCGTGCGGACCCGGGCGGCGCCTCTGCGGACCCCGGCGGCGGCCTGTGGAGGGTCCGGGCGGCCGCCTCAGGAGGGTCCGGCAGCGGCCTCAGGTAAATGCAAATTTGTGCCAAGTCCTATTCCCTTCATCTGACAGTGAAAATTCCTTTGAATGTGTTTGTGAGATAGCTAGTCGTTTTCAGATTCTATAAAAATAAATACGAACGAGCTGATCCTAACTATAAATTAAATGGTAAATGGAGGAGATTTTTTAAAATAACAAGTTGCAAGAGCCAGTTGCAAGAGCCGGCCTCTGCAGACTAAGCTACCTCTGTTCTTCTTTTATGGAGAACAAATATTATAGTGTAAACTTCCCACACAAAATCGTTATAGAGAGGAAAAAAGTCAAACTAATAAGCTCACAACCAATGAAACATTTGGTGTGTATGTGTGTTGGTGGGGCTTCAGATATGTAAATTAGAATTTTTTTAAACATAATTTGGTCATGACTTGCATGCTATTTGTGTAGGACTTATGGAAGTGAGAAACAATTATATAATGACACTTTTCCCTTTAATTTGTACGGGAGGGAGTTTCGTTCTGAAATTATTATTCATGTATATATTTATTTGCTTCTTCTTCAACCTAACACATTAATCCTAATTACACAGGATGGGAAGTAGAGGCAGGGGAGAATAAGGAGAAGGAGATGGAGATGGAGAAGGGGTAGGAGACAGCCGAGGGGGAGAAGGAGGAAGGGAAGGAGAGGGCCGGAGAACAAGGAGGAGGGGAGGGAGGAGGCCGAGGGTGAACAGGGAGGAGGGGTGTGCTTCGGCCGTGCTCAAGCACCTCACTGCCTCGACACCTCACTCCATTCGATCGGTAATCAATGTCTCGACCTTTCTCGAATTTTGAGATTAAATTAGTATGATGAGTTGATGACCTACACTTTTGTAGTAGTGATGCATAAGTATGTTAGAATTAGATCAAATGAGTTAAATTTAGTGATGCATAAGTATGTTAGATTAAAATTGGGGTACTTTGTTATGGTCAACGATAAAGTCAAAAAATGGGAAAATATCGGAGGAAAATCACTACTTCTTGTGTCCGGCCATCGAGCCATGGGAAGAAATTGTTTTTGTGGCCCGACCTTCGTGTCGTGGATTTTCTTGCAGGTTTTGGAAACCTCACCGTACAGGGGAGGTGCTGCCGAAATTTTGAATAAACGCTAAGTCTTGATGGGTTTTTTGCAGGAAAGCTCCCATTGCCGCAACCTCCGTCTTCCCGCCCACCCCCGTCTCGTGTCGAGTTACTAGGTGAGCATGTGCCAATGCCCTTGTTTCCATATCATGTACCTAGATGGCTAGATCACGTAACCTAGTTAGGCGTCTCCCGTTCGAAAGAGATACAGTTGGAAATATGCATATGCTTGCATATCTATGATCGTATCTCGTTTCGAATTGTCCACGTTTTTGGACAGCTCGAGGATGTGTAGATGGGTTTAGTTTCCATGGTCCGCTCCGATCCGGGACGAGTTTCGGCTTCACCTTCCGTTGTTCTCCGGTACACAATCTCCTTTCCAGGACGTGTACTTGGAGAACAGCGGGGAGGTGCTGCCGAAATTCTGTCTCGGCTAGGAGTAGAGCATGGGAACTAAACCCATCTACACATCCTCGGGTGGGTTTAGGACCTATCTTTACCTACAATAGGATGATAGATATCGTGTAGAAGCATGCATGCCATGTTAACAAATCTTCTAAGAGATTTGTTTTTTGCACCACCTTGTTATGTCTTTATATCACTGGTAAAAGTATGGATAACCGTGAGTGGATGTACACGGGCTGGAGGAATAAGCGTGACTTCTCTAGTGAATTCGGGCGCAACATCGATGATTTCTGTAAAAAGGCTTTTGACAAAGGACAATATAAAGCGCCGTGTCCATGTAGTAAGTGTGAAAATAAGTCAGACCAAACTCAGCTCACCATGGGTAAACACATTATCACATATGGGTTTGTGGCAAGCTATACCCGGTGGATCTGCCATGGTGAAGCACATCGTGCGAGAGACGAGGTCTTGAGGCAACGCATCGAGGAATTTGATGATGAAGCCGGGTGCGGAGACATGTTAGAAGACTTTCATCAAGCAAACTTCAATGAAGGGCCTGACCATGTTATGAAGGAAGCTCCGAGCCAACCGCGAAGGCTTATTACGATATGTTGTCTTCGCACGAAACCACTTCACAAGCATACTACCGTGTCTCAACCGGATGCCATAGGACGCTTAATGGCCCTAAAGTGTAAATTGGGAATCGGTCGAGATGGCTTTAATGAAATGATGACGAGTTTTTGGCTCCATACTTCCGACGGATCACATTCTCGCCACATAACATGTACGAGGCACAGAAAATCCTTCGTTCACTTAAGATGCCATACGAGATGATAGATGCTTGTACAAATGGTTGCGTCTTGTTTCGGAAAGAACATGCGGATGCAAAGTACTGCCCTAAATGTAAATCCTCTAGGTACTTGGAGGTAAACTCTGGTGATGGTCATAAGAAGCAATCGGACATCCCGGTGAAAATCTTACAGTACCTCCCATTCATACAGAGGATCCAACGACTGTACGCGACCGAGGAATCCGCAAAACAGATGACATGGCACAAAGACGGCGTATGATATCGTCCCGATAACATGGTACATCCAGCCGATGCTGATGCTTGGAAATATTTTGACGACCAACATAAGGACAAAGCCGACGAAGCTCGAAATGTACGTGTTGCGTTGGCTACAGATGGGTTCAATCCTTATGGACTGATGGCTGCACCATACACTTGTTGGCCCGTGTTTGTTATCCCCCTCAACCTCCCCCCTGGCATCATGTTTAAGCGACAGAACATATTTGTGTCATTGATACTTCCTGGATACCCCGGTGATAAAATGAGTGTGTACATGCAGCCTTTGATTGATAATTTGGAAATTGCTTGGAAGGAAGGGGTACGTACATATGATCGAGCTACAGACACAAACTTCACAATGCACGTGTGGTACATGTACTCTCAGCATGACCATCCGGCGTATGGGCTATTCAGCGGCTGGTGTGTCCACGGGAAGTACCCATGCCCGGTATGCAAGGTCGCTTTAAAGTTTATCTCGGTTAGCGAAGGGTACCAAGTATTCTTGTTTCGACCTACACCGACAATTCCTCCCTATGGACCATCCATTCAGACGAGACACCAAGAACCTTACAAAAGGTGTCATGGTTGAAGACCCCCCACCGCCGATGTTGACAAGAGCAGATATTGTTGCTCAGTTAACCGCGCTCAAGGAAAAAGCAACAGGTGGTTACGAGGGGTACAGTGAGGAGCATGCTTGGACTCAGATGTCAGGCTTGTGGAGACTACCCTACATGACTGACCTTCTTCGTCCACATTACATTGATATGATGCACACGGAAAAGAACGTCGCTGAGGCACTCTGGTGTACAACCATGGAGATTGCGGATAAGTCAAAAGATAACATTAAGGCTAGACTTGATCAAGCTAGTATATGCGATAGACCAAAGTACAACATGAAGCCTCCCAAGCCAGGCAAGAAATGGAAAAAGCCTTCAACTCCATACCTCCTGACCAGGCCCCAAAGGAAGGAAGTACTAGAGTGGTTCCAAACTTTAATGTTCCCTGATGGGTATGCAGCGAATCTTAGGAGGGGGGTGAACTTAACTACTATGCGAATCAATGGGCTCAAGAGCCATGACTACCACGTATGGATTGAGCGGCTTCTTCCGGTGATGGTTCGAGGCTATCTACCTGACCATGTGTGGCAAGTACTAGCAGAGTTAAGCTATTTCTTTCGCATCCTTTGTGCTAAGGAGTTATCTCGGCCACTTGTTAAAAAATTGGAAGATGCGGCTCCGGTGTTGCTTTGTAAGTTGGAGAAGATCTATCCACTGGTTTTTTCAATCCAATGCAAGCACATGATTTTGCACCTCCCGTATGAGGCACGAATGGGGGCCCGTACATGCCCGTTGGTGCTATTCAATTGAAAGGGTACTAAAGGTCATTCGGACGTTATGTAGAAACAAAAACAAAATTGAAGCTTCCATTGCTTGAGGCATATTGTACCGAGGAGGTGACAAACTTCACAACTAAATACTATGCTGACACCCTTCCAAGCGTGCATAATCCAACCCCTCGTTACAATGCCGACGAAAATGAATCGAAACTCAGCCTCTTCAGAGGGCAACTCGGAAGAGAAAGTGTTGTGACTTATAAGAACTTGCAACATGAAGAGTGGCGCACTATCATGATGTATGTGCTGAAAAACCTTGAGGAAGTGTTTCCATACATCGAGTAAGTTCTCAACATACTTGTTATCCATTATTGCTAGTGTATGGTGTATTCAATGAATAGTACCTAACAACCTCATTCGTACAGTGAATTTACCTATCAATTCTGGCGGAGAAGAAGGGAACCAACCCCGCAGGAAGTTGATAAACTTCTTGAGGACCACGATTTCATTTCTTGGTTTAAGCGGAAGGTACAGTCATTCAAAGGAACCCTCATACATTTTGTTTGAAATTACAAATTCCTCGTAGGTGCGAATGTAACAACGATATGTCTTGCTTCTACTTGCAGGGCCAAAATGATATGTCGATGGATCCGAGTTGAGACGAGTTTCCCTTGGTTGTGAGGATAGGATCGAGTCATATGGCGCCTATGACGTGAATGGGTACCGCTTTCACACAAAAAGCCATGAGCGAGAATCGGCCAAACCGCAGAACCACAAACACCGGAGTTTGTACGATAGGCAATGATGGAAAAGACTATTATGGAATAATTGAAGAAATATATCAACTGACGTTCCCTGGTTGTAAAGGTCTTAAACCTGTCGTATTCAAATGCCATTGGTTCGATCCAGAAGCAAAGCGAGAGACCCGAGATATTGGACTAGTCGAAATTCAACAGTCATCCGTCTATGCAGGAGACGATGTTTACATTGTGGCTCAACAAGCCACGCAAGTGTATTATCTCTCATACCCGTGCAAAACCGACGAACGTCTTCAGCGTTGGGATGTTATGTACAAGGTATCGCCACACGGTAGACTACCTGTCCCAAACAATGAAGATTACAATATAAATCTAGATACATACGAGGGAGAGTTCTTCCAAGAAGATGGGCTACCAGGGGATTTTGTGATAGACTTAACCGAAGCATTGGGAACAATGGAAGTAGAAGATGACGATGGAGATGAGGTTGACGATGAGAGGGACATACAATTACTTGAGAAAGTTGCAGCCGGGCTTCATGTAGACGCTCCTCCATCGGAGGAATATCTGGACATGGACATGCGTGATAGTGATGATGAGACTTATGATCCTGATAATCTCCATGAAGATGTTTATTACTAATAAATGTATGCTCCACACTTGTTGTACTAATATTTGCAATATCATGTTATTTTTAGTTATGTCTTACTTCTATTTTGAAATATCATGTTTTTTTAATTATGCCTTCTCTTAGTTATGTGTTTCTCCTACTGACTGATTTATTTGTTTACTTTCAGGCGATAGAACGAAGATGGTGGGCGGATCCCTTCAGCGTACGTGCTCGTCTATCTTCAGAAGATCGGTCGACGTACCTCCGCCGTTGCCAGTGGGCACCAGAGGCAGGGGTCGAGGGAAGGGTGGCCCCAAGAGGGGTAAAAGGTCCAGGAAAGCACGGCAGCAGGAGGAAGAGCAGCACTAGGAGGAGGAGGAGGAGGAGGAGGAAGAAGAAGAGCACCAGGAGGAGGAGCAGCCCCACGAGGAGGAGTATGTGCCGCAGTCGCCTGAGGAGGGTTGTGGGGGGGAAGAGGGGGAGGAGGAGGATGACTCGACAGGTGGTGACTCTAGTGGTACCATTTGGCAGCGAGGTCGCTCACGACTCCCGGATAGGCCGATACTGTTTCGGGACGACCACCGATTAAACCCGGTGGCAAACGGTAAGTATATTTCGAGGTTATTAATATTTTGTCCTTTGAGAACTTGAAATCACAATAGAGACTAATTTTTCATCTTTTTGACTTTCTGCGGGAGTTGGGAGGTCGTCGAGGCGGTTGGTCACAACCGCTCGGTCAACGGCATCCTAGGCCTTTTGTGCAGGTTGCACTTCCCAGGCATAGTTCGGATGGGTCAGGGTGATGCTACCAGGTACGAGCCGGCCTGGATGTGGGCACACTACAAAAAAGCCACCGACACTATCGATAGGGACGACAGATGCTTCGACAGTAAGGCAGAGCGAGTGAATGCCGAGCTGTGGGTAAGTCTTTCTTGCATACACTGCTCAATTCATCGTAATCATTGGACATTTTTGCAATATTGATTGTATATCATCTGGTGTATATGCAGGATTTCTATAGGTTGGTGGGTGGATTTGAGGAGCATGCAAATAAGGTGCAGGAGACGGTATGCAAGAAGCTTGTGCTGGACATGCATTACGAGGCGCAAATTCAGTGCGTCATAAACTACTCTGCTTCAAAGCTTGCAAAGAAGATGTCAAAAGCAGAAGCAAGAACCTATAAGCTGATCCGGGAGCAATACGAGGAGGTACAATTGTATTTCACCTTGAGAACAATGCTTAATATGAGATTCTTATATGTGGTTCACTTGATTACTTGTAGATGCCTGCGTGGTGGTGCCGCAACGATTTGGACTGCTAGAAACTCATAGTGGACAAGTGGTTTACACCGGAGTGGATTGAGAAGCATGATGCTGGCCGACAGAAGCGTTTGTTGATGGGAGGCCCATCACACCACCAAGGAAACCTTACCAACTCACAGTACAGGGCTAGATGGGTACGAATATCCATTTCTTTGTTGTTAAGCTCAATTCTGCTTGACCTATAATGAACTTGTTGTTTTTCAGTCTCGGGCACATGGAGATAGTGAGTGCAGCGAGGTGATGGGATGGATCTTGTCCCACAAGGGCAAGGCCACCGCGTCCGAGACCACCTACAACCCCGACGACCCGCCGGGAGGCGTATAGCAATCCCACCATCCACTCCCGCATCAATGCATACATGGAGACGGGACGACGGATCCATGGGCCAGAGTGGGATCCGATCCGTGCACCGTTTGATGGAGAGGCGGTCATGAGGATGGGTCATGGAAAGAAGCATGGCCATTACTACATGGGTGACAGCATTTTGGACACAGCCATTACTCCCACTCTCGCGATGCTAAAAGCAAAGGACACGGGCAATGCCCCTCCGATACTCCCACGGCCGGCCGCGGCACTGGCCCACGTGGAGCGACTTCAGGTTATTTCTGTTATACTCATCCTTAATGAATCTCTACATATGTTTCCTGTCAATTGTAACACTTGGATGACCAATTGCAGACGGCCTTAAACGCGGTTGAGCTACGTGTGGTCGACCAGCAGCAGCAGATGACCCAGCAGCAGCAGTTGATGACCCAGCAGCAGCTGATGATGACCCAGCAGCAACAGCTTTTTGCCACACACCAGGTGCAGATGCAGCAGTGGATGGCGTTGCAGCAGCAGATGATGGCCGAGCACATGCAAGCTTCCATGCTAGCTGTCCAGAACGGTCAACCGATGCCCCCGATGCCCCCGATGCCCGTGATGCCCGTGATGCCCCCGATGCCCCCGGTGCCCGTCCTTCCGACTCCGGCTGCAGCTCCTGAGACTCCTGTAGTGAGTTACTTGACATCTGCTCTTTCATTGCAATAATTACAGACTTAGAGAACGTAGAGACTTAGACTCACTTAGAAACCTAGAGAAAGTAGAGACTTAGAACTTAGATTATAACACAGAAAACATGATTGTGGTCTCACATGCAATTTACTTTTTTTATTGAAAGAATCAATCGGCGGCTTCGAATAATGTACAAGGGTCCCCGGGCATGTCACCGCCGATGCCCCCACAGCAGCTCTTCCCTCCTACTCATGAGTCGCGTTTATGTGATTTGAGTTCCTGGACTTTGTGGAGCTTTGTCGATGAACTTGAATAATGCTTGTTGTTGAACTTGTGGATTTGGTGATGAACTTGTGGACTTTCCGATGAACTTGGATGTACTAGTGGACTTGTCGATGAGTAACGTGTGAATTTATCTATATGTGATATCTTATTGTGATATATATGATGTATGTGATGGTTATTGTGACATATATGATGCCTGTGATGAATATTATGATATATATGATGCTTGTGATGAATATTATGATATATATGACATTACTGTGATTTTTGGGTATTTTTAAACGTGAAAACCAAAAAAAATAAATTGCAATGGTCACTTTGTCGTGTGTCTTTCGGAAGATGCACGGCAAAGTGACCAAAACCAACAGCAGAAACAGTGCCTTTGCCGTGCGTTTATGGAGGCGCACGGCAAAGGTGCCAATCATTGCCGTGCGTTTTTTGGGAAAGCGCACGGCAAACAGCCCTGTTTGCCGTGCGTTTTCGGGCAGGCGCACGGCAAACAAGGGTTGTTTGTCGTGCGTTTTTCAGGGAGGCGCACGGCAAAAAACCCCTGTTTGCCGTGCGTTTTGCTCCCGGCGCACGACAAAGGTTGTTCCACGCCGTTTGGCGCCGGTGCCGTTAGTTGCTTTTGTGTGCCGTGCGTCACGAAAAAAACGCACGGCAAAGATTGTCTACCGTGCGTTGTCAGACGCGGCGCACGGCAAAGGTGCTTCGCCGTGCAAAATTCTACCATGCGCCCTTTGCCGTGCGCCCCGACAAAAAACGCACGGCAAAGGGTTTGCCGTGCGTTTTAAGGCCTTTGCCGAGCGCTCGGGGCGCAAGGCAAAGGCCCTGTTTCCTGTAGTGAGGGAATGTCACTGAATCTGAGTCCATGCCTGGTATGTCGATCTTGAAATCAGGTTCTTATGTGAACAAAGAGTACATGAGCTTTGGTGGATCTCCAGCAAGTATTCTACCCTTCAGCTTGGAGTGAAGTGGCCTTGACCATCATGTGCGGGGGACATGGAGTCCCCCTTAATTCCAAGACAACTTGTTAGTGCAGACGATACCAAGGTGACCGACGAACCTTGTATGAGCCTTCACTACAGGAGACAGCTGCTTCCCCGAGTGCCAAATGCACTCGGGGAAGGCCCCAATACACTCGGGGAAGCCTTCCCCGAGTGCAACACTCGGGGAAGAGCCTCCGGGGATGCCTCTCACGGGAAAGAGGCCTTCCCTGAGTGCCAAAAATCGTACACTCGGGGAAGCCTTCCCCGAGTGCCATCCTCCCCCTCGGGGACGATTTAACACCGTCGGTGCCGTTTCCCTTTTTTTTACTCTTCCCCGAGTGCAACACTCGGGGAAGAAATTTCTTTTTTTTATTTTGAAACCTCTTCCCCGAGTGCAACAATCGGGGAAGAAATTCATTTTTTTTGAAAATCTCTTCCCCGAGTGCCCATGCCTAGGCACTCGGGGAAGCCCCCTTTGTTTTTTTTAAATAGCCTTCCCCGAGTGCCAAATGCACAGGCACTCGGGGAAGCCCCCTGCCCTTTTTTTTAATATAGCCTTTCCCGAGTGCCAAGTGCCCAGGCACTCGGGGAAGCCACTTTTTTTTGTTTTTCGTGTGAACAACAAATCATATATATATGGAAACATACACACACATCACAAATCAACACCAATATATCAAGAACCACATTTATATATCACAAATGACCAAATTTGTCTGGAGTCCACAATATATTGTTACAAGTAAAAGAACAACCAGATGAACGTGACTTACACAACACAATGGATACAATTTTGATTTTTGACACAATGGATCAGGTTAATTGCTTGTTGATCCAATTACTTCTGGATACATCTAATCCTCAACCTGAAAAGGACATTGCCAAACACATGTTAGTGGGAAATATTTGAGATATAAATTACTAAAATGCTATGTGTGGAAGTCAGCAAGGACATGCATATTATCATACAAATATGAAGTGGGCAATATTAGGAAGTTCTTAAATATTGCGTCATGGTGCCTTGTACTACATGTAACTAACACCAGCAATATTCCAATTGGCAAGAAGGAGAAAGCAAGGAAGAGCGTTCTTAAATATTATGTCAATGTGCCTTTTATCATACTAGCTAGTTGCAGTGTCACATTAGAGATAAACAGTAATCACACTGGTAGCAGACTATTTTTGAAGTGAGAACTAAAGCAAATTGCAAGAAGGCTGCTCAACAACCATAATTTCAATACAAAAGACAGTAGAACGTACTTCGAATCTCTTATTGTTGATTTACAAACTTCAGAATGCTGCCTCCACTTTCTCTGTCTTTTGCTTCAGTGAGCCCATCATCCCTGCTCTCATCAAGAAAAACCTGCATGCATTTAGAAATGTCAAGGTACTTGTGAAGGAAAATTAATTGCAGCTACTAAATGTCATGGATTTTATCATGGATGAAATCTGGAAAATAAAACCAGTACTTTCAGTGGACACAGACCTACTAAAAGATCACAACACCATATGTTGGCTCACCCAATGTCACTGAAATTTTAACATGCCATTCAGTCTAACTCTGACAGAAAGCCAAAAAAAATCTAGGATACTTCCTAATTACACTGAAGTTCCATGCAAGACTTTTAAATCTTTTGTCTTAGATATATGGCATCCAGAGGTAAAACTGACTCGAATCTGATATATGCTGAGTATGAAAGCCATCTACTAACTTGGCCTCTAAATATGGCCTAGCTCAGGTTTCAGATGAAGAAAGGTGGCACAACCCTACAATTAAATGTGCAAATTGCATGTCATGATTAGTTTCAGAACTGAACCTGAAGGGGTTAGAGAAAACAGTGAATAGTTTCAGAACTGGCAGAAACCTGTAGAGCAAATCCAATGCAAATTGATTCTTTTCTTTTCTTTTTTCCCCTTTATGAGGGATTCACAACTTGAACTGGTAGGTCAATGCAAATGGATGGCTGATCAATTTATTTCAAAACAAAATTAAAAAAGAAAAGATCCAATGAGTTTTCCATACAAACCATGCAGTGTGGACAGCACAGCATTAAGTTTTAGTCAAATGGAAATGGGATGCCAGCTACAACAATTTGCACAACTTCTGTTTTGTAAATGCTGAAGCTGTCTGGCTGCTTTGTTTAGTTACATTCAGATTCACCACTTGCTCTCTCTTCTTTGAAACAATCCTAGCCATCATGGTGGTCCAAAGTTCACCACATAATTACATGTAACTAACTGTGATTTGCTATCAATGAATCATGTGAGCCTTTTGATTTTTATGAGCACCAGTCAACATGGTTTCAAATTTCAGCTAATGAAATACTTTAACATCTTTGCTCAAAAAAAATACTTGAACATCCTTCCCTGTTCTAGTATATTGAATATTATAGTATGTAGTACACATGTGGCAATATTTACAAAGCCGTATACATACACCAGAGATCTCCAATAAAAGCCTAATATGTATACATGTTCAGAGAACATTTGATGCAGATTTTTCTCCGTCCATGCACTTTATCTAACTTGTACTTTTCACTTATTTGAATTTATGCTGTGGTGCTAAGTTGAATTTATGCTATGGAATGACTAATTGCAACCTCAGTTTCAGTTGTTTGCAGCAGTGGTAGACGAACATCAGAACAAGATCGATGAAGGTTTGCCTGGATCAGCTAGTGTACCTGTGGCCTGAGGGCGAGGAGAGGCGCGCCTTGGCCATCCATGAGGAGCAGCTCGCCGGCGAAGATCTTGCTGCGGCGCGAGTAGTTGTCGATGCAACAGGTGAGGGCGCCGGCGGCGTTGTAGACGGAGAAGCCGTCGGTGCCCTGGAAGCCGTCGGTGCCTTCCGCGTCGTCGGGGAGCTAGAGCAGGGGAGGGAGTCGGTGCCAGATCCGGCCACCGCGGCCCCCTTCCTCGCCTCGCCGGGGTGGAGGAGCCCGAAGTCGAGCCGGCGCGGGGCCGGGGCGCACCGGCGTGCCGGGCGGGGGCGCGGGACCGGGGCACGCAGCAGGGCCGGCGGGGCACGGGGGCGGGGGGCGGCGCCGGTGGGGGGAAGGGGGTGGGGGGCGGGGACGGCGCCGGCGCCGGCAGGGGTAGGGGCAAGGGCGGGGGCGGCGGGGGTCGGGACGGCGCCGACGGGGCAAAGGGCGGGGCGGGGCACCGGGGGCGGGGCGGCGCCGGGTAGGGGAAGGGGTGGGGGTGGTACGGCGGCCGGCGCCCGGGGGGGTAGGGGCAAGGGCGGGGCGGCGGGGTCGGGACGGCGCCGACGGGGCAAAGGGCGGGGCGGCGGGGTCGGGACGGGGGCACGGGGCGGATCCGAGGGAGAGCGCGGGTGGGGGCGGCGGGTGGCGGCGTCTGAGTGAGGGAGGGGGGAGGGGGTTAGGATGGTTAGGTTTGAGTAAATGGGCCGGCGGGTAATTGGGCCTTGCAGGCTTCCCCGAGAGCCGTGGGGGTCTCTTCCTCGGGTGTCGCAGCTAGCACTCGGGGAAGGGTCTCTTCCCCGAGTGTCAGCGCCTGCACTCGGGAACTTATTTATTTTTTTTAGTTTTTTTGTCTCGTTTTTTTGTGAGACCTTCCCACATTATGTGAAACTATTTGCTCAAATTTGAGTTAATTTTGAATTTTTTTATATATTTCATTAGTTTTTTCGTTTTGTTGATTTTTTCAAACTTCAAATTTGAACTACAAGCGCACGAAATACTATAATTTGGTGATTCAAAAAATGATATTAATGATATTTGGTGTATATTGATGCACTATTCAAGAGTTTATAATGAAATGTCGAGCATCTTTTTGCCGTAACATGACGAATAACTTGCGGGAAAAGTGTTTCTAAATTACAGAAAATCTTAACGATGTCCGAAAATCACAAAACTTGTTCAGGCATCGTGTTATCACATGTATAGGGTGTGTGTAAGAATTGAGAAGATTTCGAGCAAGTTGAGATATCGGTTGCTTAAAACTCAGACATGTCCGTCTGTGTTATCACATTGATCCCATGTGGAGATGTGTGGGTTTCAGGCATCACACATCGCAACTTGCTCGAAATCTTCTCAACTGTTGCATACAAGCGCTACATGTGATAACACGATGTCCCGACAAGTTTCGTGTTTTTCGGACTTCGTCCGGATTTTCTGTAATTCAGAACCACTTTTCCCGTAAGTTGTTCGTCATGTCACGACAACAAGATGCTTGACATTTCATATGAGTTGGTGGATAAGGCCTCAATATACACCAAATACTATGAATTGAATTTTTTGAATTGCCAAATTATATAATTTCATGTACCTGTAGTTCAAATTTGAAGTGTGCCTAAAAATTCAAGAAAAAGAAAAAACTAACGAAATATAACAAAAAAATTCAAAAGTAAGCCAAATTTGGGCAAGGAGTTTTAAATAATGTTTGAATGTCTCACAAAAAAATTGGGGCAAAAAAAACAAAAAAATAAAATATTTCCCTGAGTGCCAGTGGCTAGGCACTCGGGGAAGGGGTCCTTCCCCGAGTGCCAGGGACAAGGCACTCGGGGAAGAGGTCACCTTCCCCGAGTGCCAGGGACAAGGCACTCGGGGAAATATTTTGTTTTTTTTGTTTTTTTTTTGCCCCAATTTTTTGTGAGGCCTTCAAGCATTATTTAAAACTCCTTGCCCAAATTTGGCTTACTTTTGATTTTTTTGTTATATTTCGTTAGTTTTTTCTTTTTCTTGAATTTTTAGGCACACTTCAAATTTGAACTACAGGTACACGAAATCATATAATTTGGCGATTCAAAAAATTCAATTCATAGTATTTGGTGGATATTGAGGCCTTATCCACCAACTCACATGAAATATCGAGCATCTTGTTGTGGTAACATGACTAACAACATACGGGAAAAGTGTTTCTAAATTACAGAAAATCTGGACGAAGTCCGAAAATCACGAAACTTGTCGGGGAGTTGTGTTATCACATGTATAGGTTGTGTGCAAGACTAGAGAAGATTTTGAGCAAGTTGCGACGTTTAATGCTTACAACTCACACATCTCCGGGTGTGTTATCACATGGATCACATGTGGAGATGTGTGGGTTTCTGGCATCACACATCAGAACTTGCTCGAAATCTTCTCAACTGTTGCACACAACCTCTACATGTGATAACACGATGTCCCGACAAGTTTCGTGTTTTTCGGACTTCGTCTGGATTTTCTGTAATTCAGAACCACTTTTCCCGTAAGTTGTTCGTCATGTCACAACAACAAGATGCTCGACATTTCATGTGAGTTACTGGATACGGTCTCAATATACACCAAATATCATGAACATCATTTTTTAAATCACCAAATTATATGATTTGATGTACATGTAGTTCAAATTTGAAGTGTGCCTAAAAATCAAGAAAAAGAAAAAACTAACGAAATATAACAAAAAAATTCAAAAGTAAGCCAAATTTGGGCAAGGAGTTTTAAATAATGTTTGAAGGCCTCACAAAAAATTGGGGCAAAAAAAACAAAAAAACAAAATATTTCCCCGAGTGCCAGTGGCTAGGCACTCGGGGAAGAGGTCCTTCCCCGAGTGCCAGGGACAAGGCACTCGGGGAAGAGGTCCCTTCCCCGAGTGCCAGTGACAAGACACTTGGGGAAGAGTTTTTTCAATTTTTTTAAACGGCGCCGTCTAATGTTGCCGTCAAATGCAACTTTTCTTTTTCGTGTGCCCGTCTTCCCCGAGTGTTGCGCTCGGGGAAGACGGCCTTCCCCGAGTGCCTTTCTTCCCCGAGTGTCATGCTCTTTTAGGCACTCAGGGAAGGCCACCTTCCCCGAGTGCAACACTCGGGGAAGAGTGACTTCCCCGAGTGCCCGATTTTTGGCACTCGGGGAAGTGCCTAGCACTCGGGAAAGATTGCTTCTCCCGTAGTGCTTAGTGACAGAGCATTTGTGGCAAGTCAATGAGCGTCTTGGGAGATACTTGGTAACCAGAAAGCAATACTCTTTTGTGAGCACTTCAATAATGTTGAATAGGAGTGGCTTGGTGCCTACAATTACCACATGATAAATCACATGTCAAGAGTTTGCTTCCTCTTATACAATCTTTACGTTTCCACATTTCATACTTGCAACTTTGTTTGCCTACTTTCATAGAGTAGTATCTTTATAGGATTGACTATACGTTGCAAAACACATTTGGATGAGAATTTCACACTAAATTAAACATTAGATGCGCATCTAAATAGAATGATCATGTTTAGTTATGACCAAATAGTGGAAGACATAGGAATTAAGTTATTAAGTTTGGCTGCTTCACCCCTCACGATCTTAAGATATGAGCACCGATTTCTTACAACATTACCAGCAGGTTGAACTAAACACAAGTTTATATAAGGTGATAATAAGTGCTTAATATTTTTCTCCTTTGATGTCTTGCTTGCATGGATAAATGTCGTTATTTGATCAGAGTCTATTAAGCTTAACATATTTTGCCGCCCCTTTGGAACTGTATTCTATCTCCACCATTCATGGCCTGCAACAACACGAAAAGAGTTTTACTTTTTGAAAGGCTATGAGGGAAATGAATGCGGGTTAATCAACGTAGTGGGGCTGATGCCCAGCTGGAAGATATGTACCAAACAAGTTGGACTTCGCGGTGGACACTCTCGGTGGTTATGCTTTCCTGCTTGTGCTGATGCTGCTGCTGACACTTGGTGGCACTCTCGTGGTTAGGTCATGCAAAGGAACAAGATCTCATCGATGGAGTATAACATCGGCAGCTAGGAACCAGCACATAGAATATCTGTCCTCATTGAAGTTGTTAGAATATCTGATAATATATCTTTGCCATACTCCTTAAGGAATTACAAGGAAAATCTAGATGGAGCATAACAGGAGAATGGTGGCATCACCAGAAAACTAATAATGGAGCATAACAGGACTCCAAAGCTTTCGAGATCGAGCTCCTTCTGCATAGCAATGCCCTCTGGAGCGTTCTCACCATGACCGATACAAGACGGATGTCGGTGGTGCCAAATGTACCAGCGGTTCATGACGCAAAATTTGCTTCCTTCAGGGTGCCTCCTAATCCCTCAGTTCAATGCACCACTGAGGGTTCGCTCGTCAAACTTTCAGATGAACTCAGTAAAAAATTATCAGAATCTAAGCCTCGAGTAGGAAAATGTGAGTGACAACGACAACATCGTTTTAAATGAGCTGAGCGAGAGACATGTTTGCGTGAAGGAAGTAGTTCTATATGAGATTTTTTATGAAAGCAGGTACCCTACATAATTAATATACTGATGATGGAGCTACTTTGTGTAGGTGCCGGGTTTCTCATATGTTCTGTACTTCAAAAGTAATTTGCTTAAACTGCATGGAGACATTGGTGCGGTGCTGCAGGCCCGGCCACCCTGGGCATCTGCCCAGGCTCCTCTAAATTATGTTCCATTAGCACTAAATGTTCATTAAGCCACATATAGTGAAGGTTAGGTCTAAGAATTACTAAGCTAATTAAATTGCCCAGGCTCCTAAAACCTGCTGGGTCAGCCACTGATGGTAGGTGTTATCGGAGACTGTTGGAACCCTTAACAATGTCATTCTCTCAGAAGGTGCGGTCTGACTGGTAAAAAAGGATCAGGTGATTCTCATGTTGCGCACTGTGCGATTTTGCAGCACACAGACAAATCATATATACGCCAACATAGCTTTAACGGACATTTCTAACTACCATAGAAACTCTTGCTGGAATTGGCAGCAAAGCCATACGCTCCCCTCTTTCCTGGTCAGCTGCTTGGTGACTTCTCTCCTTTTGCCAGCTGCAAACTTCTTCTTGCACAATTCACAGGACAAAGGAAAGATATATATGGGGTGATCATTATGGCACCCAATTTCCCAGTGCCTTCGGTTCCTACAGGAGTTATTCTTGCTATGTGTCGATATGATAGAGGGAAAAGAAATGCCACAACAACAAAGATACTAGACATATCGTGCTTGTTACTCATATATAAAAGCCTGGAAATTTAGTGCTGTCATTTATTCACTACTTGGTAGTAGCATTAATTACTCATGTTCGCTTGAACACTTCATACTTTTGTTGCATAGATGGATTTCTGTATTTTGTCTGAACCTTATAAGCAAAGTAATATTTCCCTGGATTTTATTTTGGCGTAACTCAAACACATATGGCAGCGAAGGTTCCACGATGCCATGCGTGATGAAGCAATTGAATAAAACCTATTGCCATAGTACAAAAATGAAGCGTACTTGATGAACATCACCTTTATAGTAGCAAGTTACTCGCTCCTTTTCTTTTTATAAGGCGCGACGCGACATGTCATGCTCTTCAAAATTAGACTTTGACCATCTATTTCTCTTATACTATATTTTTTATGGTTATAAACATATAATCATTAGAAAGTATATTTGATGACAAATCCAACCATATGAAATTTACAATAAAAAATAAAAATTTGATACATAAATTATTGGTCAAAGATCGCAAAGTTTGAATCTTAATTTGTGTGCGCGCCTTATAAAAAGAAAAGGAGGGAGTACATGATAATAATCTCATTCACAATGTATGGATAATGAATACCATTAATAAAGAGTAATTACTATAACTGTTGTAACACTAATCATTCTATAGAAAATGGATATAGAGTTTTATAAATTTCATACTCCCCCCGTTCTGAAAACCTGACGTTTAGGACAGCGACATGGTCTCCAAAACACAACTTTGACCTCTTGTTATTATAAAACTATTTATCAAAGAGTGATATATCTATACTTTTATGAAAGTATTTTTCAAGACAAATCTATTCATATAGTTTTCACATCTGCAAACTCAACAGCTTAAAAGTTATTGATGATTTATATTCCCAATGTTTGACCCAAACCTTGTGCCAAACGTCAGGTTTTTCAGAACGGAGGGAGTATACATTATATCCGGATTTATATGTTTGGACAGTTCAACTCCGTTGAGCTCTGCATTAAGGAACAACTGATGGTCCCTCCTAGCTGCAAGGTGATTCTTCAAAAAGCAGAAAATCTATTTGCACTCATCCTCATCTCATATTGGTGGACTACATACTCTTCCAAAGGAAAAAAATGAACATTTAAGACAACATTGTGCTTGAAAACAGGAGGTAACAACTAATCAGTAGCATCTGGCTTCATTCTTCGACATTGTAGTGATATATTAGCTGGCCAGACCTGTAGCAGAAAAGCTATCCGTGATGGCGAAATAATTGTGATAGGCTTGGTCCTGGGTCCTTCCATTCCTATACTAAACACACTTTTTGTTTGTCCCCTTCAACAATGCGCCTTCCTTTCGTTGTCCACGATCCCTTTGTCTACCTCTTAGCGCGGCGTGAATCTGAAAACCTTGAGGGCTTGTTTGGGAATTAGTGGAATGAATGGGAACGAAGGGTATTGGGGTGGAGGAATTTCCATTATAAGTCAAAATTTCCCAAAATCCACTTCAATCCTCTTCCATCCACTTGATTCCTCCATTTCCCAAACAAGCCCTGAAGTGGAAATAAAATCAGGACAAATGTAGAAATATGTACTACATAATAACGTGCTTCATAATGTAAGATATGGACAAAATTTGGGATCAGTAATATAATTGATTGAACTAAAATAACTTATGGTATAGTGATTGTACTGACTATTAATAAAGTCATCGGCACATCCATGGAAATTAGCTGTAACCGTGATGGTTGTTTGTCATCTTTGTTTGGTTTGATAACATAGACATTATATTATTGCATCTATAGAATAATGTACTACTTACAATTGCATGCATGAATCCGCCTGGCAAAAATAATGAAGTGAGGGAGTTGGTCAACGTCACACCCGATTTTCCAAAGGAAACCAAGTGCATACCTATATGCATGCCAGGATCAAGTTTCATGCATATAGTGACACATAAGTGTATACAGAAACAGTATCACGAAAGAAAGAGGGAGATTATCAGAGATTTACGCTTAATCCTGGAAACGAAGGCTCCAAACATCACAGGCAGTCGACTGGGGGTTGCGTACGCCTAGCACCAGCACATCTTCACAAGACTTCAGAGTAGCCTCCTCCTTCTGAGCAACATATATAGCAAGGGTGAGCACTTGTCGTACTCAACAAGTGTGGGGGAAGACATGAATGCAAAGGCTTTACAGCAGACTCGGCAATAAGCATTTAGCATTTTAGTTGATCAAGTTTTATTAGCACCTGATTACTAATAAAGTATAAGTTTATACGAACCCACAATTATCATAAAGAGATAGATAAAAGATACGCCATAAGCATATGGCAAGCATAACCAGAGAATACGATTTAAGTCCATCTTCAAGTTTAATTATCATGTGAGGGTCGAGGCCGCTCTTAACCATGAGCACGGCTCATCAATTAGTTTTACACTCTGCAGAGGTTGTACATCTTTACCCACAAGTCGCGTAAAAGTCCCGAAGAACTTTAGACCCAACCATGCGATGCCGGCCAAGCATCATACCACATTACCGAGGTGTGATTGCATAGGGACGCTACGAGGCCTTTACGAAGATCCCCTAGTGCAGGCTGCCCGCCAGGTTACCTGATCAGCGCAGCGTATAAAGCTCTCGGACGAGTACCGTGTCTTAGCCAAGCCCACACCTACGCCCGAGCAGGTCCATACGCCATCTACCGTCAGCCCCTAACCCTTATCAGGTAAAGCATACCTAACACTGAATTCTCTAGTTATTCAGCCAAGACAGAGCCATATGTCTTGTGGTTGCACTGTTGTCTTGGGTGGTCGCTCCATGTTCCGATTAATCATATGATCTTGTATTAACCAGAGATATATAGCATCAAAGTAAATCCTGTTCATCATTGTTGTTCATTAGAACCACCATATCCCAAGGTATAGCAACTAAGCATAACTACCCAACATAAAGATAAACCCGATTGATCAAGGCACATGATAAATAACACTAGTCAAAACTTAAACATGGGTCCCATCATATTAATGCAAGCATATGCCATGAGTGATTAAAAATTATTCTTAAGACAAAAGACCAAGGACACACTTGCCTTTAACCAGAGAGTAGTTGCTCAGAGTCTTCAACTTCAAGCTCTTCCAAACTTCTCGAATGACGTTTACTCTAAACGCATCAACCATCGGGCACAAACATACACAAAGCAAACAAACAAGCATACTAAGAACAAAGCACCAATCAAAAGAAAACTTTAAAAGAACGCACTAAAGGATAGGCTTGATTAGGTGGATCACTAAAGAACACAAAGGGTGCTTGGAAGGGAAAGGCTTGGTTAGCTTTAAAGAGATGGTTGCGGAAGATTGAGCAAGAATCCGGAAAGATCACATTGAGATAGAGCTCGATTCTACTGGTTACGCAAGCGCAAGGAACGCTGAAAACAGAACTAAGCTCGAAACTATCGTGAGATCATTATCAAACAACAAGAGACTACGCTTGGCATATTTTAATTAATAAATCATGTGAAAGAATATTTCAGAGAAATACTCTATGTTACAATTAAACAAGTTACATTTAATTAAAGAAATCACGATAAACCTAATCATGTTTTATTTATAACATTCGAGTGGAAGTTATGTCAAATTAACAATTACTTTAGAAAGATAAAGCGAGTATAAGATATCTAGACGAGTAACTTTATGTCACATGTTCAACTAAACATATTTAATATTGAAAAGGCATTTATGATGTCATTAGGCATATTAACTTTATTATGAAAACTGATGTTTAACGCTAAGCATCTCTTATTTAAGGAAAGCTAGTTATAAATAGGAATTAACCAAATTAGATCTTAGCTTATGAAAACCGGGATAGAACCTAGTCACTTTTATTGAAAACTAATGGAATAAGAATTAGTCAAGATTAACATGCAACTTTAGTGTTAAAACAAGTAACAGGTGATACACATGCTAACGTACAGGATATGGTGAAACGAACTAGAACGGCACAAACGAACTATCAACGTACAAGAAAACCTTAAGGTGGGTTTAGGAAAACTAGTCTACGAAGAGAACTAGACCGACGGGCAACAACTGAGCAAAAGGTAAGCTAAACTAGTTGGTAAAGGAACCGATAACAAGATTAGCTCTAAAGAAAGGTATAGCTACGAAAGATTGGGCATAAGAACATAGCTGATTTATAAAAAGACAACATAACAGAGATGGAATAGACATCAACTAGCTAGATGCTGATAAACAAGATTCTAAGATAAACATGAAACAAGAGTGATAAGATTACTTGATAAGCAAATGAGCAGTGCAAACTACTCACACAGATAAAGCTACTAAACTAAGCAGAAACTCTAAGGCTTGATTAGGTGCACACGGTTTAGCTTGGGCTAACACTAGAAAGGTTTAGAGCTTCTGACACGGCGTCTAACGAATTATTTGCATTTATGATTGAACAAGATTATGAGCTAGGTTCATTTTAATTAACAAAACAAATATAAAGGAAAATATTTCAGAAATAAAATACCCTATGTTGACATTAATGCAATATTAAACTTTATTTACGAAACCGGTGTAAAGAACTAGTCAAGTTTTATTAATAAAGATTCATATACTGATTAAACCGATTAAACATTTAATTTATAAAAACTAAACTATATGAACAATCTAAACGAAACTTTGTAATTCGAGTAGATCATATTATTATTAAAAACATTATGGATCTGGCATTAACCATATTAATATTTATTATAAAAGTCGATGTAAAAGCCTAATCACATTTTAATTGGAAAAGATTAATTAACTATTAAACAAATTAACATTTGGTTTACGAAAACCAAGATAAAGATCTAATTAACTTTTATGTAAAAAACATGTGATAGAAATGTTAATCAAATTAAATTTGCTTATGAACAACGATGTATAGATCTATATTGTTTTTATTTATAAAAGGCATGTATAACTAGACATTAATCAAAATTAATATTAATTTTATTTTCAGAAAACAAAACATGATGAAAAATCACCACTAATGCGTGCTTTAACTTATTCTGAACCTAACGCAACTTGAACGGATTAAAACGGAGTTAAAACGAATATTTGACGGGATAAACAAGATTGGAGGATCTATTCCTGATTAACTATAGATCTCAGGGAGTAGCAGAGGAAATTTACAAACCACATTGAATAGTGCTCGCGAAAAGGACAAAGGACAGGGTTAGATCTATAAAAGGGTCGGGTGGGATTTATGTGTGAAAGGTGGGATCTTTCTAGGGGGTTATCTGTAGATTTACCAAGACACATAAACAACCCTATAGATTAGAGGAAGGTATAGGGACCTAATTGCAAAACCACCTTATCTTTTTCTACCTTGGGTCAGGCACGAACGCAAGAGTGCAGAGGGCGGACAGGAGCTCCTGGCGTCGTCGTCGCCGGGGCTGCGGACGGCTAGGGGTTCGGCCGAGGCTCTGAATGGAAAGAGTGGTCGAGGGGATCTCGTAGGAGTGCTCACTGGCGGCGGGGACCAAGGAGGCGGCCGAATCCCGGCCGGCGGCCTGCGATTCGAACAGTACAGGCGGACAAAGAAAAGGCAAAGAGAATAAGATGGGAACGACCACGAAACTGTAGATTGAACGGCAAAACGGAAAAGAATCGACGAGACGAACGCGATGGTGTGCTCACCTTCGGCCAAGGATGAATGATGGCGACGGAAGAGCTCGACGGAGTTGGGGAAGATGACGGAGGCGACGTCGGATTCGCGTGACTGAGCACATCACTGCGTAGAGCCCGACGAGGGAAACTCCAGGGTAGTGTCCATTTGCACTAGAAGTGCACGGTTTCGCCGGAAAAGCTCGCCGGAAGTTCGCCGGAATTTAGCATATACAGAAGTTCGGCGAGGGTTTGTGGGAGTTAGGGTTATCGAAACGGGATGAGGTTGGCGGCATTGGAAAGAGGACGCCAACGAGATCGCCGGCAATTATTTATTGGCCGAGATTGAGTCCGATTTTATTTTCCCTTTTTTTCTAATTTCAGAAATTAATTTTTGATTAAACATAATTCCAGGAAATCCTGAAATCTTAATTAAATCACAAAAAATACTCCGAAAGCTCAGAAAAATTCAGGAAAATTACTAGGGATGATTTGGTATGTGAGGAACCCAAATAAAGTATTTGGAGATCAAGAAAAAGATTTTAGAGCATTCCAATAAATAGAAATAGCTCAGGAAAAGTGAGAATAAATTCCAGAAAAAGCCGGAAAATTCTCAGAAGTTTTTGATCAGCACCTAAACACGTTTTAAAAGCTTTTTGCATGCATGAAAAACAAAGATGCATCGACATGAATGCAACACTCAAATCAAACCATTTTTTTATTCAGAAAATCAAACAAGAATTTTTCCTATGCTATATTTCTTGTGAAGAAAAATAAATGTTTGAAAAAAATTAAAATTATGAGAAAATCGTTATTTAATTATTTTTTCTGTTCACATCCTGAAATTAGAAATTTCAGGGTGTGACAACTCTACCCCCTAAAAGGAATCTCGTCCCGAGATTCGAAAAAGGAAGAAGCAAGGAGGAGGGAGATAAACAAACACACTGCTCCCAAGGTAGGTAGGCGGTCATCCTCTTTTGTTGATCGGTGTGAAACCTTTAATCTTTTTTTTGTTGGTTGCTGTGGTCTTCATCAGAGTGAGCTAGGTGGGATAAAAGAAAGCATAAGGTGGGAGAGAAAGTAGAGGGAGGTCTTTTTTTCTTCAACTTGCTCACTTCTAGATGGTGACGGTGGCAGTAGCATTTGCTTGTTGGCTTGATTTGCTGCTAAATTAATTTTAACATATTTTTCGTCAAACAACGACAAGGAAAAACATTTACATGAGCTCGTGATGCACACATTAAACCACTGACCAACATGCATAACATTTTGTGCTATATATTAAGTATAACAAAAATAAAAAAATATAGCCATCCAAACATGATAAACAAGTTTTATTCCCAGGAGTAAGCTATTTATTATCCTGATTCTATTGGTTTAAAATTGTATCAATGTTTGCAGGTTAGCCAGAAGCTCAGGTTCGGTGTTCCGATTGAGTCTCATGCTAATGAGATTTACACAAGGGCAATGTACGAGATTTTTTGTGATGAGATGTATGCGGCAGGTGGTTTTGCTATTTCTAAGGTCTGTGGTGAAGGAGTATTTGTTGTTGTTGAAACAAACCACGACCGAAATAAGGATGCTAAAGAGTTTACTGTTTCGTTTAAACTGTCTGTGAAGATAACATGTCAGTGTGGATTGTTTGAGCACCTAGGCATGATCTGCATGCATTCGCTCAAGGTTATGTTCGATCCTTTTCAGTTCATATTTTTAAATCAGACACACATCTGAAGAAGTTTTTTTTAAATCAACTTTTTCTGGTTCTACTGTACTTGGATGAACGTTTAGTCCCAGAGGATAATATATTGCCTAGGTGGACTAAGGTTGCTGGAGGTTGTTCCGCTTCAGACAGATATGTATTCCCCTCTTCGTAGTGGTAGTTGTTTGGTTAGGAAGATGCTTGTTAGCAAGGTTTGTGAGGTTGCTATGAGGTAAGGAGATGTTGATCAATCTCGTCTTGTGGAAGCTCTTAAGGCGCTTGATGGTGTAAATGATTTGGTTGATCCCTGTTTGGCTGGTGCTTGTAGTGCTGATCTTGGTCAATCATTATGTGATGTTGAGATTCCTGCTCATTGCCCTAAAAGGACTCTTACAGGTGGCCGACGACCACTCACTGGGTTGAAGGCTTGGCAATCTTCTTGCAAGAGAGATAGGTCGAAGAAGAGTGATGTTGCTAACTTGCTTGCTTCTGATTGGCCAGAGGAGGAGATTGTTCCTACAAGGAAGAGGAAAACTATTACGGAGATAATGGAATGTTATAGGTCCTCTTGTTTATTTTAGACTTATGGCTATTAATCTGTACCCTGTCTTATGTTAGAATTTTAACAAGTTGTTATATAATGAACTTATTGTAACGTGTCCTTGCCATTTGGAATTTACTCCAGTAGTTCCTTCACCTGAATGTTTCCAAATAGTTCGGTAATGTCTTACAGGGATACTACATACATTCAGATAATCAAATAATCATAGGGACGTTACAATCCATTGTGTTTTTCATGCCCTCTATATACTCCATGTAGAAGTTTCCTCCCTCTAGAAACTTGGAGATCTGTCGTATCTCGGTGCATCTGGAAATGTAGATTTCTGTTGCTTCGGCCAGTCTCTGCTACATTCTATGCAATCTGCACATTTGAAACGCATTATAATTAGACCTCTGTTTAATTTATATACCTTAAATTTGTGATGACTAGTTTCTGTTGGTTTTGCGGTGTTGATTAACATATTATATTAAGTTTCAAATATCCATATAGATCTCACCTCTTTCTATAGCTGATCTTTTCCAGGTATGGTAGGTACCCCTTGATAACCAGTTGTTGTCAGAGTTCCTTGGGACACTTTCGTTTCTATAATTTTGGTTGGGCACTGAAGAACCCTTGCATGGTGTTATTTGTGATGTAATTTGTTTATTGGTCATTGAGCTTAGGTGTTGCAACGTGCTGGATACTATGATAGACTCATAAACTTTGGCAGACTCTGTTCTTCTGGCCGGTTTCTTCTTCAACATTTGTATGACTTGCAATTGCTTTTGATAGTACTGAGCTCACTCCTTTCTGTACCTCTTTCCTTTCGGGGGATTTCAGTCTGCTGTTGATACCCTGCATTTTAGTTTTGTTGAATTGGATGTCAGTAAATTCTGCATTTGTTTTTTGTTGAAATGATTGGAGACCCGATTGTCTTGTAATAAATCGGTAGTTTTAATGGTCCTTTCATCTTCCTTCATTCTACTGTGCTCATGCTTTTCCTGTGATTGTGTGTTCAGTCATGTGTTTGTAATCTATTTTAGTCTTTTAGTCTATACAACAGATATGTTTCTCTGTAATTTGTTGCATTAGTTACCTTCCTAAGGCACCACAACGCGCCCATGGTGAAACGGTTGCGCAGATCGTGGCCCTTTGGCAGGGGCTCGTACGCGTAGAGGGGCACGACTGGTCGACCAATTGCAAACGGCTTGTGGCACCAGAGCTAAAGAAGGAGAGGACAACCGAGAAGGATCGGCTCCATCGCAAGACCCTTCGACACCCCCGAGCGCAGCCCCCTGTACGCACTCGCAAGAACAAAGTTGTCTCAACTGGTCTAGGCCACGACTTCTAACGGCGCATCGGCGATCCTTCGAGCATGGGGCATCAGGTACCTTGCCACCATGTCACCCTGCGAACTGCAGAACAACACGAACCCAAACAGCCACAATAGGTACGCCACAAAGAACATGTCGATTGTCTCTTACTCAGTGTCATCTGCTAGGTAATCAGCCTGCGCAAACAAAATCAAATGTTAGTATTTGTCTCCATATAATCAAAATCGAAGAGAAATATGAGGTAAAGGTACGTACGCTAAACTGCTGCAACCAAGAAAAGGTGGGTCCATGAGCGTTTGTGAACTCCTGGTATGGGGCGGGCACGCGATCGTTCCGAGGAATGTTTGCGAACCGAGCGAGGGACTCCGTACGCCAATTAGCGGAGATGTCCGCGGCCCTCAGCGACTCGCCCTCACACGGAAGGCCCATCAGCAGCGACGTGTCCTGAAGGGTCACTGTCATCTCGCCGACGGTGAAGTGGAACGTGTGGGTCTCCGGCCTCCAGTGGTCCAGAAGCGTGCTGAGGAGGGAGAAGTCGTACTGGAAGCGTGTCATGCGATCCTTCCGTACAAACGCGTCGCGCTGGCTGTCCCCCTGGACTAACCGCGCTACAGGCAGGAGTCATGCAGCTTGTAGCCCGAAACAAATAACGTAATTTATTAGTTACAACAAAATGATGAAGGTACAACCAATAACACAACATCAATTCACGTACTTGGGAACCCAGCGGTCGTCGCCCTGTTCGCTTGGCTTATCGGCCACCGGCCCGGCGATACTTTTCTCTCGAACAAACCGGCCAAGAAGAACCAGCCAACAGTACTTTTCTCTCAGAACAAACCAGCATCAGCCATCAGCCACCAGCCATCCGAACAGGCTGCGTGGATCGGCAGTAACGTGCGCGTAGTGTGGGAACACACGTGTCCAACATCCTCTCCGAGGACGGCGAATAGGAACGAGCGGTGTCTACAGTCGATATCATTGTCCAGTAACTGAGGCATCACATACGCCTCAAGCTCAGCACGAGCAGCCTGAGCCTGAGCCTCAGCGTGCGCCTGGGCCCGAGCCTGAGCTCGGGCCTGAGCCTGCGCCTCGGCCTGAGCCTGAGTCTAGTCCATAGCTGCAGCTGCATACAAAAATTAAATATCTATACTATAAGGAGTGAAGACAATTGTAAACTTTTCTCACTCAAATCGGACCCACCTTACCCCTCACGCCGGACCCACCCGTCATTTATTTTTGGAAGTGGATAGGGTGGAAGGACTATGAAGTACCGAAAAATCGCAATTTGGAGAGCGTTTCTGCCAAAAACGAATTATTTTTATCACCCAACCTCTCTTTACCCACTCACATGTACATATGACGGACACCAAAATCACCACAAACCAAATCCTAAGCGCACTCCTCCGGCGGATCCTCAGGTCCGAAGCCTACCAGGACCTGATGTTGGAAGTTGAGCCCGCGATTAACTCTGAGTTTCCTATCCGGAAAGCAATCTCCAAGCAACAGCTGGTGTCAGTTACTACTCGTCAGGGCACGAAGGAAAATTCCAGCTTTGCACAAAAGGAAAAATCCATCAGCCTCGAGTATTCTCCGTAAAAAAAATCAATTCATTGGGTCATGCTACACGCACCCATCAAGAAGCAACGCCTCACGGGAGGAGAGACCCAACATGCAACGTGCAGCACTCCAGGTCCACCTTTTTTCTTTTATATTGATTTTTTATTTCCTAATTGTTACTTTAATACTATTTGTACCAATTAAAGATTATTATGCGCATAAACAATATGAAGTTACCCAAGTTAGAAAAATGTTTTTACCAATAAACTATTTCTTTTTTCACCTATCCCTTCCTTGCTCGTGTTGTCCCTGCCGCCTACACTCCATGTTCTTTTAGTGGGCAGCATCAGCACGGGAAAGTGGATAGCCGAGCACAATGGTGTGACTCGCTGGGAACAACTCGAGTGCTAACATCGTGCACCATATGTGTTGCTAAGGGTGTTTGACAACGGCAGCCCGACTCCGAGCATAGAGGGTGCCATCATGCTTCACCCATGGTTTGGGGGGAACACACTCACCTTGGGGGAGTCAGAGGTCGTTGCAGCGATTTCTTTCGAGATCTGGTTTACGCGTGCACGGACACGGTTAGTAATGTCGACGACCTGAGGATGAACCCATTAGCGCCTGGCTCGACGACGCTGGAGAAGCTCGAGTGCGCGAGGATGTTTGTGTGCGCTGGGAACAAGAACGGCTCGCGCGTACTAAGAGGTCATTGCGACAAGCTCTAAGGATAGAAAGTCCGAAGAGGCCACATAGAGCTATGCCCTTCGCACCTGAATTATTGAATCATGCCTTAAATTTATAAGCATGTCAAGCCGCTTATTGAATAATCTTTCTAGAATGTAGGATCTCTTTCACAGCATTAGAAATATTTTCCTAACCTTTATTTATGTGAATGTGTGCTGATAAAGAAAGAATCATACAAATACCATGATATGGTCAGAGGTGCACCTCACAAATTTCATCAAGGTGCTATATCTCACTCATCGTCATGCGCATTATCTGAAATCTTAGTTGTACTTTGTATCTTGAGTATGAAAAATATTGTTCCATTAAATAAATAGTATATATATAAAAACGTATAGCACGCGCGTGTCGCGAGGGCATTGTTACTAGTAGAATTTAAAAACACAGATAAGTAATTTTTTACAATTTGTACATGAGGTAAATTAATTTTCTAGATTTTCTAAACAAATATAAGTATTTTCAACAATTTCTATAACACATAAACTCATTTTCTACATTTTTGAAACAAATTAAAGTAATTTCGACGATTTCTACAATTTCTAAAATAGATAAACTCATTTTCTACATTTTCCAAAATAGATAAACTCATTTTCTACATTTTCTAAAACAGATAAACTCATTTTATACATTTTCTAAACAAAATAATTTAATTTCGGTAATTTCTACGGTAACTAGAATGGATACATCAACTTTCTACATTTTCTAAACAAATTAAATTATTTTTTACAATTCTTTAACGATATAAACTAATTTTCTAGATTTTCTAAACTACAGAGATATTTTCTAAATCTAAACTAGTTTTCTAAATTTTTTTAAACTAAAAAACTAATTTTCAGAATGTAAACTAATTTTCTAGATTTTCTACACTAGAAAACTGTTTTCTGAATGTAAATTAATTTTCTAGATTTTCTACAATAGAAAACTAAATTTCTAGATTTTCTAAACTAGAAAACTAATTTTCTAGATTTTCTAAACTACAAGACTAATTTTCTAGATTTTCTAAACTAAAAAACTAATTTTCTAGATTTTCTAAACTAGACAACTAATTTTCTAAATCTAAACTACTTTTCTAGATTTTCTAAACTAAAAAACTAGTTTTCTAGATTTTCTAAACTAAAAAACTAAATTTCTGAATGTAACATAATTAATTAACTTAAAAAAGGGAGAGAAACATACCTAGAGGAGAGGAGGGGGCGTCGGCCCGAGAGGAGAGAAGAGAAAACATACGTGGAGCCGCGCCTATATAAGGGGCGATGGCCGCCGCCGCCCCCCACGGCGATAACCTGCCGCGGGCCCCGCTCCTCGCAGCGACCGTTGGCGGCCGCCTTGCCGCCGTTGGCCATGGCGGTTGCCTTGCGAACCGCCGTGGCGCACGGCGGTTGGTTGCCAAATCTGCTAAAATTTCAAACGGTCGTATAATTTTTCCTTATATAGTTATCGTGTGGGATGTAACATCATATGCCTTTTTTACCAATAAGATACTGTCCAGGGTGGCTATTTTGTCATGGTAAGTTCCTGATGCTTCACACTAGCACATTTGCTTATCAATTACGAAAAGCTCCAATAGATAATTAGGTAGTCTCGCCCATACTACACACTGAGCTGATATTGCCATGATGAGCAACACAGCATTTTTTAAAAGTTCCAAATGTAAACGATGCTGCAGAGTTATAGCTAAATAATAGTCTTTTTCGCAGCTTATTGCACGATTACTTATAAATAGGATTTAGTTGGCGAGGAATTTTCTGGAGCTTGTCACACCCCCATCGCGCGCAGGATCCTGCCATCCTCTGGTCACCAGGTGGTTGCCGATGTTGTTGAAGGTGAAGACGAAGACGTCTCCGGCAAGGCGGTTGTACTCTGACGAATTTTCTCCAGCTCCGTGTGATACGAGCGAGATTGTCAGGCATCCTCCTCATCGTCATTGCTGGAGAGGATCTTGTGCTTTGTGGCAATCCAAGTGACAGTTCACTTGCATTCCATAACATTTTTGGCAACATTCATAATATAGATGCAAGCAAGCACTAACAGTAAGTTTCTGTCATGGTTTTTCTGAGCTCAGAATAAGAAACCTGCATGTTCTGTCGAATCTAAAAAACCGCTTAATACGAATACTCATATAATTGTTCCATACTAATTGGACCTGGGGAATCTTTGCTTTGTTATAGAATTTATGCAAGAATTTGAGAAGGAGGGAATTGTTGTGGGCTTCCAGATTGATCAGTCCCAGCCCACCTTCATTTTTTGGCAGACAGGCAACCTAGGATGGTTGTTTTGTATTGATGCCAGATCCTATGCATAAATGCTTCCTGTATTTGTCCTGTATTTGTCCAGTTGTTTGGTAACCCCTTTGTGAAGCTTTAGAGTGAAACAATAATACACTGCAGAGAAGAAAACAGAATTCACCATTTCTAGCTTTCCTCCTTGCGATATAAAAGAGGAAGTTCTGATGAGCCTTCTTTCAATTATTTGTACCAGCGGTAAGAAATCCTTTTTTTATTTTTTTTTAACAAACGGGCACAAGATAGTGCCTATTTCATTGATATAGAGGAGGAAAGAAGACGTAATAATTACAAGCCGGCAAGCCTCAGTGCAGGGTATTACTCTCGCGCAAGTAAGCCCGCTAAATCTTTGGCCCCCGCAGCTATCCAGAGCGAGACCTCATCATTGATTCTATTTACAAAAGAAGGCACAGAAGCCCCCCGTCGGTCAAAAATACGGTTATTTCTCTCCTTCCAGATCTCCCAGCTGACCAGCAGTGTCATGGAGCGCAAACCTTTGCGAGGTGTGTCCGGGACCGCGGTGATCTGTAGCCACCAGTCACTTGTTGAGGCGCTATGAATCCACCGTTTGGGAGGAGGAAACTGGGGGCCTATCCACGTGGCCAGTAGGGACCAGACCCGGTGTGTGTATCGACACTGAGCCAAGAGGTGAATTGCCATCTCCGGAGTGGTTCTGCAGAGCGGACAGACAGGACTGTGGTCCCAATGCCGCCGGGCTAGTCTGTCCGACGTCCAGACGCGATCCTGTAGGATGAGCCATGTGAAGAACTTGCATTTTGGGGGTGCCCATGTCGTCCAGATGGCCGCCAGCGCTGGGTTAGCAGCATAACCGTGAAATTGTGCCTTGTAAGCCGAAGATGTGGTGTATTCCCCCTTGGGTGTCAGGGTCCAGGTTATCTTGTCTTCCTGCTGAGGTTGTAGGCGTGATTGATCCACAAGATTACAGAGTGTCACGAACTCGAGTAGGTGGGCAGGAGTGAGTCCCGTGAGGTGTTGAAGGTCGTGGATCCAAGTATTTTCATGGAGTGCAGATGCCACGTTGCGTTTCTTTTTTCTCGACTTGGCGAAAAGTAGCGGGGCGATGTCCTTTAGTCTGTTTCCTTGCAGCCAACCTGAATGCCAAAAACTTGCTCCGGAGCCGTCGCCTATGGTTATGGAGGTGCAAGTAGCAAAAAGAGTTTTATCCGCCTCATTGCAGGGAACCCCAGTCCCTATCCAAGCCTTTTCAGGTGAAGTCCACTCCTGCCAAAGCCATCGGAGCCGTAAGGCCCGCGCAAAATTCCCCAGATGGAGCACCCCCAGGCCGCCAAGATCTTTAGGTAGTGTTGTTTTGGTCCAGTTTACTTTGCATTTGCCGCCCGATAATGCCTTGTCGCCAGCCCAAAGAAAACGCCTTCGCATTTTGTCGAGGTCCTGCAACACCTCGACTGGCGGCTTGATGACTGTCATTAGGTAAACTGGTTGGGACGAAAGCACCGATTTGATGAGACAGACCCTGCCAGCCTGGGTGAGGTTTCGACTGTTCCAAGTTGACATTTTTCCTGCAGCTTTGTCCACCAAAGGCTGGAAGTCGAGCTTATTGAGTCGTCTTGGAGTTAGCGGAAGTCCTAGGTACTTGATAGGGAAGACTGTCTGAGAAATCGGGAGGTCGGCCAGGATGCTGCTAATGTTGATCCCATCGCAACAAGAAATCCTCAATCTTAGGTTTAGTGGTTCCTAGAGACCAAGGTATGTGAAAAGTAAGCTTCCTTTTTTGGCAGACAAATGTGCTGGCCATCAATTCCAGCCTCTCATAAGTCAGGTTGATTGGTAATTTGGTACCATTATTGAGTTTTATTATAGTTGACTTTCAAACCTACGGATTCAGCAAATTCTCTAAGGATTGCTTTTAGAATCATAAGTTTTCGAAACGGTAGAGAACAAAAGGATAAGAATGGAAGAGAAATAGAAAACGGTAGAGAACACAACCAGCACACATCATAAGTTTTTGAAACCCAAGTCTAGGAAATAAAAAACGACTTCTTAAAGGATAACCAACAGGGCTGCCCAGACCCTGCATTGCCATGACTAACAAAATAAAGGACAACCAGGACAAACTCAGTTCTTGATCTTCTTGCTTGTTTCTTCATTATCTGGGCCATACTTGCCTTAGCTTCTTGGTCTTCTTGGAGGCTTTAGCTTCTTGGTCTTCTTGGAGGCTTTACTACTTCCTCCCACTATCTTCTTGCTCTTGTGCTTCCCTCTTTTCGAGATCCTCCAACAAGTTATAATCACATACGCGAAGAAAAGGATCCCCCCATCGGCAAGTGGACCTAACATCTCTGGCAGGTGGCACACACCGTAGTGTGAGACACTGCCTTTTGTAAGAAGTAATTTTTTCCGCCTTCTTCTCTGCAGGCAAACAATGGCTGCTTGCCTTGGAACTGCAGGAAGAGTACTGTTCCAGCTGTGCGTGTATCCTGTGTTGATGTTGCGAACAACTTTTACGATGTTGCGAAGAGCTTTTCCCATGTTGCGAACCGGTGTGCTTGCAACATTCAACGAAGGATGTTGCGATCAATGTTGCGAGTTTGCGTGTGGCATGTTGCAAGTAGCAGGGCGTGCAACATCCAACATCAGGAGTCTTTCTTCCCTCCTCCCCTCCATGTTGCGACTATATTGCGACCATGTTGCGACCCATATTTGCGTGCAACATTCAACATTAGGAGCCCTCTCTCCCTCCTCCTCGACACAAACCCAGCATCAAAGGTCTGCAACATCGCAACTCAACATTCGCAACATTAAAATTTAATGTTTACAACATCCAACATCAGGGGGGTGATACTCCTTCCACTCGACACAACACCCAACATCACATGTCTGCGACATCGAAACTCAACATCCGCAACATCGAAAATATATTTGCAACATCAAAAAAATTTAGATCGAATTTTAAAAACATTCACATGGAACACTCGCAACACGGCGAGAACGTGGATGCAACATATTCGCAATGATTGCAACATGAACGACAAACGGTTGCATCATGAATGCGACCAATTGCAACATGCTAAAAACATTATCGCAACACCAATATACGACGGTTGCAACATCCAAAAAAGCTGTGGCGACCTCCCCCGTGCGCGCCCGCGGCGGCTGCAGGAGCTTCCCCGCGCCTGCGACGATGACGGCCGACGACAAATCTCCGTGGCTGAGGTTGGGGACGGGATGCACCGCCGATGGAGGTTGGGGAGGATGCACGTTCGTGGGAGGAGAGGGCCGGGGGGGGGGGGGGGGCGCTCGTGCTCGTCGTCGGTCGGGGCCATTGCCGCCGCGTTAGCTCGCCG
The DNA here is from genome assembly GCA_947561735.1 of Cenchrus americanus. Taxonomy (NCBI): domain Eukaryota; kingdom Viridiplantae; phylum Streptophyta; class Magnoliopsida; order Poales; family Poaceae; genus Cenchrus; species Cenchrus americanus. The sequence goes on along the minus strand of OX387242.1, from coordinate 34,106,406 downwards.
CCTGTGCAGCTGCGGACGGTCGTCCGACGCGGCAGCTCCTCCCCCGAACAGGGGCGAAGGTGAGCGCGCTCGCTAGAGCCGAGCTCGGGGATGGAGGGGAGCGCACTCGCCTGCGCCGGGTTCGGGGACGAAGGAGGCGAGTCGGCGGAGTGGAGCTCGCGAATCACCATCATGGCGCGCGGGGGAGGGCAGGGGAGCGCCCCGACCACGACGAGCGGCGCCGGCGGCGGGTACCCGATCTCAACGCACAGACCACGGGAGGAGGCGAAACCGGAGGGAATGGAAAGGTGGAGCACCAGGGATCACAGATTAGGGCTCGATTTTTGCAGAGGTGTCCGGAGGAGGGAGATTCGGCGGCAGCGGTGCGAGGTACGGGGCGGGGTGCTGCGGCTTTACAGGGCTTGGGGGTGCGGCTGTTTTTTTATTCACGTGATAGGGGGCGTGGGTGCGAGGTGCGTGACGGCGTCCGACGCCTCCGGACGTCCGTGTTGGAGCATTACCGTTACTGAGTTAGTACGCACAATGAATTTCATGCAATTGGGTTTTTCACGCGAGCACAAAGGATATTTGAGATGGGTGGATTTGTAGCCTCCTCTAGCTACTCCATCCAGAGGAAACTAGGACCCCCTGAACAGGGTGGGGTTGATTCATCATCAACCAAAAAAGAGACGACAGTGGGGGTGTTACCTGGTACGTGCCGGTAATCAGACAAGCGGCAATTTGAGCAGCGGCAATCTGACCACCAATTCTTGGAGTGGTCTACGAGGTTTAAGCGGGCGGCACGAGCGATGATTCCGGCTGCGCTGGCCTCACGCGCTGAGAAGGATGCAATCGCAGCGGCGCCAGATGCGGCAACAGCGTCGGCGCGAGATCTGAGAGATGCTTAACGGGCAGCCCGCAGGAGGGTCGATGCCCGCCGCAGGGGGGTCGATGCAGGGGCGGAGGGAGGGGGGGCTGAGGGGGGCTTGGCACCCCCAACAAGCTGCTAATCTACTTAATATTCATTAGTTCATAATTGCTAATCTTCCATTATCTACTTATTAGTGTTGGCTCCGCCCCTGGGTCGATCCTTCATTGCCATGGCGGCGAGAGATCCGGCGATAACAAACCCTAATGGTCAGCTTTAGAATTGGGCCTTGATGATTTTTTTTATATCTATTTTTTCATGATTTTCGAAAAACAATAGGTCGAATCAAAATTTTCGAGAAATGTACATCTGACGTCGTAGCCCACGGCGTCAGGCTCCTGCCGCCGTAGCCCACGGCGCTTGGAGTCCCTACCGCCGCGGGCCACGGCGGCGGGGGAGCCGCCAACGGTCGGCGACGATCGGCCGGGTGGGGCCAGTACCTAACACCACGGCCCACGGCGTCAGGAAACCCTAGCGCCAAGGGCCACGACGTCAGGAAGCTGTCGCCGTGGGTCGTGGCGTCAGCGGCCGCTTATATAAGGGGCCGCGCCCCCTGCCGCCAGCCCCTCCTCCCTCACTCACTCCTCTCAAATCTTCGGCCCTTTCAACCTCTTCGGAGCACTTCTAAGGTATGTTTTCTAAATTTAGTCCAGTTTAGTTAGTTAGTTTAGTTATATTAGTTAATTAGTTTAGTTAATTTAGATTAGTTAGTTGTTTTAGTGAAATTAATTTAGTTTATAAATTTAATTTAGTTAACCTAGTTTAGTTAAAGTTAAGTTTAGAAATTTAATTTACCTAACATAGGTATGTTTAAATTTACATGTTGGTTTTATTCGTTTTAAACTTGTAGGAAATGGTTATAGTTGACATAATTTGATTAAATTGCTATAAAATTCGTAGAAATTTATTTAAATTTACATAATTCGTTTAAATTCGTTTTAAACTTCTAGGAAATGGTTATAGTTGAGGTAATTTGATTAAATTGCTCTAAAATTCGTAGAAAATTATTTAAATTCACAGAATTCGTTTAAATTCGTTCTAGGAAATGGTTATAGTTGACGTAATTTGATTAAATTGCCCTAAAATTCGTAAAAAATTATTTAAATTCACAGAATTCGTTTTAATTCGTTTTAAACTTCTAGGAAATGGTTATAGTTGACGTATTTTGATTAAATTGCTCTAAAATTCGTAGAAAATTATTTAAATTCACAGAATTCATTTAAATTCGTTTTAAACTTCTAGGAAATCGTTATAGTTGAAATAATTTGATTAAATTGCTAGAAAATTTGTAGAAAATTATTTAAATTCAAATAATTCGTTTAAATTCGTTTTAAACTTGTAGGAAATGGTTATAGTTGACGTAATTTTATTAAATTGCTCTAAAATTCGTAGAAAATTATTTAAATTCACAAAATTCGTTTAAATTCGTTTTAAACTTCTAGGAAATCGTTATAGGTGACGTAATTTGATTAACTTGCTCTAAAGTTCGTAGAAAATTATTTTAATTCACAGAATTTGTTTAAATTCGTTTTAAACTTATAGGAAATCATTATAGTTGACATAATTTGATTAAATTGCTATAAAATTCGTAGAAAATTATTTAAATTCACATAATTCGTTTAAATTCATTTTAAACTTCTAGAAAATGGTTATAGTTGACGTAATTTGATTAAATTGCTCTAAAATTCGTAGAAAATTATTTCAATTCACAAAATTCGTTTAAATTCGTTTTAAACTTCTAGGAAATCGTTATAGTTGACGTAAATTGATTAAACTATGTTTTTGCAGTTATGGCTGCACTGCTGGACTACGTACGGCCGGAGTTATTCGACGAGGCGGTGGACCGACAGCACCGCTCGTATGTGTCGGCTGTTCTCGGCCGTCCGCTTGGCGCGATACGTTGCCGGACGACCCGCACGTTGCTGCCAATACACCCGCGGTGGATTCCGAAGTACGTAATTCATATTTATTTTTTCCTTTTCTTTACAATAGTAATTGTTTTAAGTAGATTATTATTTTTTTCAAGCTATGCGCTGCAGGACTACTCCCTGTTGCGCGGTTGGTCGAGGGGGACATGCTACTAGCTGAGGTTCCCCGGGCGAAGCGGTTGACGCGGTTCAACTTCGATGCCCCGCTGATTGCCGCGTTCATGGACCGGTGGCGACCAGAGACGCACACGTTCCACCTCCTCGTCGGTGAGATGACTCTCAGTCTGGAGGACGCCTGCGATGTTGGGAGGACTGCCGTGTGCTGGCCAGGTGATGGGGTCGATCGACATCCCCGCGACGTGGCTGGCTGACTTCCTTGCTCGGTTCGCGAACGTTCCTCGGAATGATCACGCGCCGGCGCTGTACCTGCCCTTCGTTGTCACCCACGGGCCCACCAGGACTTGGATCCAGCAGTTCAGCATCAGTGATTCTAGATCTTATTTTCAACATTTCTATACATTTAAACGAATGTGACGACAGACCTTTGTGTGTTTGCCGGCTGACTACATGGCGGGCGATACTGACGACCAGACGTCAGACAGGTTTCTGGAGGTCTACCTGCTGTGGCTATTCGGGTGGGTGTTGTTCTGCGAGTCAGCGGGAGACTCCGTGTCGCGGTGCATGATCCCTTGGGCTCAGAGGATCGCCAACGCACCCCTCGAGCAGATGCCCCAGATCAGTTGGGGCAACGCTGTTCTGGCAGCTACCTACAGGGGGCTGTGTTCGGCAGTGACGAGGCTGACGAGTAGGGAGGCGATCCTCCTGGGGTTCCCTCTCCTGCTCCAGATGTGGATCCACGAGCGGTTCGACATCGGTCGGCCCAGGACGGACCTCTCGGAGTACGAGGCGGCGGCTGACGGCACCGACCCAGCGGACCTCCCCACCATGGGTTCCCTGTGGTGTCTCCGGAAGGTAATGACCTCCCTTTACGTGATTCTTCGCGTTATGACTTCTGTAGTTCAATTCACTTAACTTTTCTCGTTTTTTGCAGCACGTTTGGGCTGGGGAGCAGCCGAAGAAGGCCTACAAGGACTTCGTTGGTCAGATCGACCGGATGGTCGATGCCCAGGTCCGGTGGACGTCGTACGCTCCTGCCATGGTCGCTGCCCGTGCACCACAGGGGCTCTCGTCCCTGTGCTCTCGAGACCAGGCCTACTGGCTGACATGGCGACGACTGGTCTTTGACGTCTACGTCGAGGAGTACGCCGTTGTAGCGAACATGGCCCCATTTGCCATTTGTTCGAGTTGATTTTGGTGATTCATGGTAACACAAGTAATGGGACTAACCACGTTGTGTAGCATGTCTTTGTAGGCATTCCTAGTCCTGAGAACGGTGCGGAGCGGAGTGCTCCTCCTGCTGACCCACCGATCCTTATGCGCCAAGTGAGGTTCTAGGGGCAACCCGAACCATTTCAACAAATGACCCTTTTGACCCGCGGGTAACCAGGGTTCGACCCGGTGAGGCTATCTCTGTCAGTCTTATCCCCGACGTGGCGATGGCTGGTGGATGGCTAGCTACTAGCCTGCTGCCCTGGCACCATCAAACTAACACGTAGTATGCGTATGATCTGGAGAGGCAGTTCGAGGAGCCGAAGTAGTTGAGGGTCTCATGCTCCGAGAGTTTGCAATGCCGCAGCATGGAGACGAGGCCGTCGAGAGAACGCGACGCCGCGCGGGACATGGCCCCGGTGTTGAAGACATGGTCTCAGCGTCTCGCAGCTCGCTGGCACCCTGTGCAGGAGGGAAGGCGGCGTCGTACCAAGCGACGCTGACGATGATGTTGGACACATGGTCCATGGCGCCGTAGTAGTGCCCACCGACGAAGACGGCGTGGCGGAGCGGGGCCTCACGGGCATTACAGCGAGCGCCTTGATGTACATGGCGTGGATGCCGTTGAGTAGGCACAGCTTCAGCGACACGATGCGCTCTCTTGGGGAGGCGTCATAGTCCACGGGCACTGTCGATGACGGTACCTCCGCTGAAGACTATAGGCAACCATATAGCTTGGCGTCCATGTCCACGCCGCTATCCAACATCAGATCGGAGATGAAGCTAAGCAGATGATGATGCCCTATTTGTTGCATCAAGATTGTGGCGGCGAACTCGTGTTTCTCCCAACGTAGGTTGACAGTAGGAGCGCGCCATCGTCGCGTCGAGTGTTGGTGCTGCCGTTGGGGCGGCAGGATATATAAGTCCATGCTGACCGGCAACGGGGAGGCGGCCGGTAGTGTGCCAGCAGGTCCCTGATTTACCAGACGTCGTGGGTGGTGAGATTGAGGGGAACGCCGCAGCTTGGCCAAGACACCGGCGATGTAGCAACTTTGCCAGGTTCGATCCTAGGGTCCCGAAGGGTCATCAGGTTCCCGACCCTATCGCTCTTCCCCATTTTGGAGTTGACCCGCTCCGATCCGTAGAGAAATTTGAGGGGCGAAGCGATCTCGCAAGAGGGTCTAACCTAACCTTTTACAGGCCTAGGCATTCCTAGGTCCCATGGATGTTACCACATGTTAACATACCATGCACAAGTTAACATACCATGCCCAAGCTAACACGTCATACCACAAGTTAACATACCATGGACATGTTAGGTTACTTACAACAAATTTGAGGACTTAGTATATATTTTGAGGCTATAAGTAATGGCATGTTAAGTGTGTTAAGTATGTTAAGTTGAAGCAAAGACCCAAGTTGAAGACGCAAAGAAAAGGAAGGAAAAAGACACCGTCGGATGAACCGACGGTACCTAGATAGCAAGCGTCGGTGCAATCGTCGGACGAGTTGGTACACTGGGTGAAACCCTAGGCACCATCGGATGAACTGACGGTCCATTTTCTGGTAGCGTCGGACGAGTTGCACAGGAAGAGCAGCGAAGACAGTAGCATCGGATGATCCGACGGTCCGAGTGAGGACACCGTCGGTCTATCCGACACTCAGTTTGAATTCATACAGAGACGCGTCAAGACAAAGCCTTCAGCACCGGATGATCTGACACCTTGGTCAAGATGAAGCGTCGGTCTATCAGACGGTCACGTGGAAACTAACAGAGGCAACTTGGACGCGGGGTCTTCAGCACCGGATGATCCGATGCACCGTTGGTGCATAGCGTCAGAGCAGTTGTGTCAGAGAATCTCAACGGCTATGTGACGTGGGAGGGGCACCGGATGAACCGACGCCCTGGAAAAGCTTAGCATCGGTTCATCCGACGCTACCTTTTTCAGCAGCTTTTAGCCAACGGCTAGTTTGATGCCTTAGGCTATTTATACCCCTCCACTCACCCATTTGAGGTTGCTGGATTGTGTGGAAGTGCAGAGGAGTTCAAGACACATTAAAGATCATATCCAATCCATCCAAGTGCTTAATTTCTCATCCTTAGACTTGCATATGCTTAGTGTATGTGCTTAGTGCTAGGCTTAGCTTAGAGCTGAGTGAGTGCAAGGTTGTGCCAACCTTGTGAGGTGATTCTTGAGTGGATCAAGTTGTACAAGGTTCGCCGGAAGCCTTGGGGCCTAAGTGGCTCACTGGCAATCGTCATCGACCCTCCGGCTTGGTGTGGAGCGGCAAGGACACTTTGTGCGGGCGACGTGGAGAACCCCTTCCTTGGTGGAGAAGGTCCTTAGTGGAGGCGGCATCAAGGAGACCAAGGGAGCTTGGCAACTGCCTAAGTGGATAGCCTTTGTGGCGAGTCAAGTGGTGCTCTTCGGAGAGACTTGGTGACCAGGAAGTGATACTCTTGTGTGAGTGCTTCAACATGGACTAGGGGTGGCTTAGTGCCTACCGATACCATAGGATAAATCACGTGTCAAGAGTTTGCTTCCTCTCATCCCCTTTACGTTTACGCATTTACTCTATTGCAATCTTTACTTGTCTTTACTTTCCTAGAGTAGTATCATGCTAGGATTGGCTATAGGTTGCAAACCTTGTTTTGGGATGGGAGTTTCACACTAGAACAACCTTAGTTGCACATCTAGATAGTATGTTCTAGTTTATCTTTGTGTAAAGTTAGTGAAGCCATAGGCTAAGTTTTTAAGTTGCCTAATTCGCCCCCTCCCCCTCTTAGGCTAACGAGCATCCGATTCCTTACAGTCGTCCACCGGGTGATGAGGCAGTTCGGCCTCTTCCAGGCTGCTCCAGTACCCGTTGCGCCCCGTCTGCCGCCTAGCGCGCACAGATGAGCTACCATTTGACAGTTCTAAGTATTTTCTGTTACGAATATTCAGTTGCCAATAATTTTATGTTTCATATTCTATGCTAAGTGGTCGCGTAAGGGCGTGGCTGCGGCGATGTCGTTCTTCGACAGGCTGCAGCCGTACGTGGCAGAGTGGGCGTCCACGGTGCACGAGCAGAACGTCGTCACCGAGCACCGCCTTCACGCCGCCGCCTCCTGGGTAGCGTACCTTCAGTGGTACCTACCGAGGACGCGGACGTGGGTGATGTACGTGTCTGCTACCGCGCCACCGCCACCTGTCCCGGACCACAACAGGGTTCTGCCGGACGCGACCTACCCGGTGCGCCGAGACCAGACCGCCGACACAGCGGTAAGCTATGATACTGCAAACATAATACATTCATTCATATGACTTTTCATTAAAACATGTGTTTCTAATTTTGTGCGCAGCACGATGCGCTGGCTGAGGTTGCGTGGCTCGCATCGGGCACGATCAGGCAGTGCCACACCTGGGGGCCTCAGGAGCACCGCAGCACGTACGAGAGTATCCTCACTGCGGCCATGAGGTATTCCACCGTTGTGAACTACGCCGGGGCCATAGAGATTCCTCTCCTTCCGCGCCACCCAGCGTCGTCCTCGAGCTCCGCCTCCACAGCGTCTTCGCAGTAGACGTCTGCTACCTTTGTCGTGAGTTCTCGGCTACGAGGGTACAACACCACCCACAGGCGTAGGGCCCGCCGGCCTACGTGCAACGGCCGTTTGCTCCACCCGGCGCAGGTACTTTCATTAGACCTTATTTTCAACTCATAGACGCAATTGTTTTGGTTTTTGATTATACTATATTCTAATCGTACAGGGCGACTGCCGCCTATTCCGACACTTTGGCCTCGACAACAGCCGCCGGCGCCGCCGCTTCAGCTTCCGGTGACAGATATTCATTCGTCGTCCACTCCGCCTCTGTTCCAGTTCCAGGCTCAGCGTGGTGGTTTCGACACGGGCACCGAGGACCAGCTGGCCTGGGATGAGTTTCGGGTCGACGACGTTCTGGCGACCATGGAGTCCACCCCGCAGCAGGCCGACGAGCTAGCCGCGTCACATTTCACACAGCCACCACCGGTTTTGACTCAGCCGTCACAGTTGGGGACCGACGGAGCGACCACGGGCGGCGGAGCGACACCGAGGGTGTCGGAGCGTCATCGGCGGGCGACGGAGCGACACCGACGGGTGTCGGAGCGTCACCGGCGGGCGGAGGAGCGTCACCGGCGGGTGTCGGAGCGTCACCGGCGGGCGGCGGAGCGACACCGGTCGGCAGAGCGACACCGTCTCCCGACAAGCTAGCACCACGGGTCGTCAGGCCACCTGACCTGTGGACGTACGACCGGGATCACACCTAGGCTAGCGCTAGAGCTGTTAGGGGGAAGAGGGGCCGGCGCATTTAGATCTAGTACTATTATTTTGTATAAACTATTCCGTTTGTGATTATGTATATTTGCTTGTGACTATTCCTTCGTCGATGATTACAATATTCCCTTGTGATTATGCTTGCAATTGATATTTGGTCGTTTTAAACTAAAAAAACAAAAACTAAAAAAAATCCAGCCGCAGTGTGGCACGGCGTTAAGGACCTGCCGCCGTGCCGCTCGGCGGCAGGTTCCTGACGCCGTGCTAATACCGCTGGCGCAGGAAATGGACTCCTGCCACTGTAGCCCACGGCGGCAGGGACTTAACACCGTGCGACAGGGCGGCAGGAGCCTAACGCTGTGGGCTACAGCGTCAGATGTACATTTGTCGAAAATTTTGATTCGACCTATTATTTTTCGAAAATCATGACAAATTAAATATATAAAAAAATTCGGTCTTGGCGTTGGTGGTTCGGTTGTCTGTCTTTGGATTGGCTCCGGTATTTTTGGGCTTCAATCACGCACGGCAGACGAATTTAGCCTGCCCAGCCGAATGAGATTTTCCCCATCTAGAAGATTAACTCTTTTTTTGGGTTTTATTGTTTTCAGAAACAGGCCCATGGGCCATGATTTCCGCTCCCGAACTCGTCAAGTGCTATAAAATGCTTGCATATGTAACCATAAGACCAACTCCAAGAGACTAGCTAAAATGATATGGCTAGCTAAATTTTGGAAAAAAAAACTCAAAAACACTCTTCCAACAGACTAGCTACCTACCCAACTAGCTATTCTAACTAGCTAAATTCCTTACCCCGCTAGCTATCTTTGGCTAGTGGCTATTGACTAGCTATCCTAATTTTCATGAGTATGGCAGGTGGGACCCACAGACGGTGGAGCATATTGAGAGTCCAGTTTAGAGAGGTTGTTGGATGTCAACAACTTTTTACTAGCTATTTCATTTTACATACTAGCTAAATCAGGATTTTAGCTAGTGATTTTTAAAGAGGCTCTTGGAGTTGCTCTAAAGGGGAGAAGTTGAAATGCGAGCAACTCTAAGAGATTAGTTAAAATATTAGCTAAATTTACAGATTTTTCTCATCTGTGAAAAATAGAAACCTGCCTAAGAGCAACTCCAAGAGCCTCTTTAAAAATCACTAGTTAAAATTCTGATTTAGCTAGCATGTAAAATGAAATAGCTAGCAAAAAGTGGTTAACATCCAACAACCTCTCTAAACTGAACTATCTATATGCTCCACCTGTGACAACCCGCCCAGGAAAATACCGTACTATCGCCTAAGACCGATCCACTTTGGTCGTTAAGCAATAGTAAAGTATCATCCTGTCGTTAGTTGCCGGGTTAACGCCCGGTAAATCACTTGAACATCGAACAGAGGATCGATACATGCATTAAACTCACGCGAAGGCGAGTCCAGAGTACAACATGAATTAACATTTTATTACAAACCATTGTGCAAGGCATAAGATAAAAGTTTCAGAGTTCGAAAATACAGCGGAATAATTTAAACTAGCGGAACGGTGAACATCACAGGAGGCCGTCCGTGATGTCATCACTTGTCGTCACCCTTCGATCAAACACACCCGCAACAACATTTTTAAAGCAAGGGTGAGTATACTAATACTCGGCAAGACTTAACCGTCGGGTGATAACTACATCACCAAACTCTAGACATGAAAGGCTTTTGGCCGGTGGAGTTTCTTTTCTTTGGAAAGCCACTAAGAGTGGATCCTTACTTTCAATCTTTTAGCACGGGTTCTAGTTGATTACCATTTCTAAATGTGCCAACTAATTCAATCAAAATTTGACAAGCAATTAATTCATCCAACCATATTTCTCGGGTTCCATCATTATGGGATATCATGGCCAGTAGAATAAGCAGTCTCGGATAACGGTGAGAGGCCGACAATCGATTGATTTAAACCTTGCAAGGTAGACCCAAACACACGGTCGGCTGCCCCCGCGAGGACAACTCCCCAGGCCGTCCCCATAAATCTTCGGGTTGGGATCGAATCTTACAGTCCCTGGTGCAGGCTATCCGGCATACCCCGCGAGATACCGGAGTCACCATACACCACCCTTCCGGTAGCTAGCCGGTAAGGGGAGATTTCTCGAGAGTAGTAACGGTAGGATCCCGTGCCGCCTCATTAAGGTACTAGGCTTACCGGCCCCATAACCGGCATGTGCTTAGTACGTTCAAAAGCTTAGCCCACATGCCCACTGGACCGGAGCCCAATCCCATGCTCTTACCACATGAGCGTTCCATTTAAGGATATCTTATGATTCCTATCTAGGAACCTATTCTCGCGAGTGACGAACATCACTCGACTTCTATAGGTCCTATAGCATGGAAGCTATCGACCTAACATACTAGTGATAGAGCATAGGTACCTAAGGATCATGCATATAGGGTTTCAATTCAATTCCTGAAACGTAAGTGCACAATCATAGCAAACATAATTGCATAATTTTAAAAGGCGGGGTTAATGATCCGGGGCTTGCCTTCGCTGGCAAGGTTGGCCTTGGGCCCTTCTGGACCGGGGTCCAGGTCTTGAACTACGTTCACGCACGACAGCTCATTGTCGGCACCTTCGTCTCCTCCTTCCGGCACGAGCGTACGTCTATCGGCGGAAAGATCTACATGAAGATGCAAATGCAAGATTTATTCGACGGGTTATACTTTAATCACTCACAAACCAATTGGACAATCAAGGGTTGTATTTGCTGGGCACATTCACCTAGATAAGAACACATTCAGCATACTCTTCCGTAAAGGAACAATACGCAACTCTTTATTAATTATTCTTTTTGATGGTGACTGTGTACGTATATATGTAAATAATTTAATTTAATTTCATCAACAGTAGTGGGTAGGTACATTTAACCTTTTAAAAATGATTTACAACCACATTCAAGTTACATGGGTGGTTGGGTGATTTCTCTTTATTGCACATTTGAATAAAAGTTTTCTTTATACTTGTCATTTCATGTGAAGCTTTTAATCATTTTCTTTCCACAAGTAAGATATAAATAATGCTTTTATCCTTGAATTAATTTCTTATCAGCATCTAGAATTAATTATCTTTTAATTGAATTAGACAATATTTTCCAAAAAGGAAAAAGAATTAACTAAGGCTTTTCTTTATTTAATCCCCCTTTAATAGAAAAAAGGGCTTTTAAACCTTTTATTAAACAATTAAATTACCAAAAATTAATGGGGTGTTTCTTAAGCCTATTAGCATCTATACTGGTCCATTGGACCCACATGTAAAGGTTGGATGCTAGGAAAATAAATATTATGGAAAATAACAAAGGTTATCTAGTGATTCAATTTAAATGTATATAAAAATAATTAAGCATCCAAATGACCTAAAATTTCTTGTGGATTCTCTCTGGTGCTAAACAAGCTTAGAAAACCAACATGTTTGCATGGAACATCTACTGATCTTGTTTTATTAACTTACCAAGGAAAACATGCATAATTCAAGAATAATTATTTCTGTTAATCCAAAATTCATGATTAATTCACACGATGTGTATTTTGGTATTACAAGACAGTGTGCACAAGTTGGGGTCAAAAACATAAATATATTTAACATGAAAAATCATTTATACAGTTCTGCTAGAGATAGAAAAACATTTTTATAAAAATATTTACATGTTAACTTTGTGCAATTTTTGGCATAGGAGCTAGTAAAAGACCTAACACACAACATATCCAAAAATTAGCTACAGAGGAGTTATGGTTTTTGAGTTATTGCAGATCTAGGGTTTCCACATTTGTATTTTTCATGCCAAAACAAAAAGGAATTAGCTCAGGCTAGAATAACAAAAGTTGTAGTATAAATCACCATGGATCCAAAAAAATTGGTTTCATAATTTTCTGAATTTTCTGTGATGTTCTACGCAATTTACAAGAATCAGCAAATTGGATCTACTATTGGAGTTACCTTTTTGCGAATAAGACCCTGGAAAGGTTTTGGCTTTTGCAATGTCGTCCCTCCGGCGGCTGGCCGGCGCGGGGTCGCCGATTCCGGCGAGGCCGGCGCAGCTCGGGACCGGGGAAGGGGCGGAGGAGGGTCTAGGGACTAGGGAAGGTGGATTTGAGTGCTTGGCCGGGCCGGTGGCGGCTCCGGCGAGCGGCGCGCGCCGGCCGGCCGGGGAGGGGCGGCCGCGGCTCGCGTACGCCGGCGAGGATGGCTCGGGGTTGGCAATGCGCGGCGGGGGAAGCTTCTGGGGATGCTAGGGGGGGTGAAAGAGTGGTCAACCAGCGCGTGTTTGGCCGGAGACCGGAGTTCACCGCGGCTGGCCCTAATGGCGCCGGCGGCGGCTCGGTTGCGGCGGGGCGGGGGGGGGGCTTGCGTGTCGTGGGGAGGCCGTGGCGGCTCTTAAGGGCGCGCGCGGGCGGGGGCGGCGCGGCACGGGCAACGCGGGCGAGGTCGGGCCGCGGAGGGTACGGCGGCGGGCGGGGACCGTACCACGGCGGGCGGGGGGGGTACGGCGGCGCGGGGTTCCGCGGCGTTCCCGCCGTTCGAGGCACCTCGGGACACGGGGCGGCACGGGGAACATGCAAGGGGCCTTGGGAACGTGCGCGGGTGGGCCGGACGCCGAGGCACGGGCACCGGCGCGGCCGGCGCGGCGCCGGCGCGCGCACGACGCAGCGTGACGCTCTGGCGCGCGAGAACGCCGAAATGCACACGGACTGACCCTGTTCAACCACCATTTCCTCCCAAAAATTGAATAAAAGTGCACCAGGCAATGAATAGGAAAGTTGTAGATCTAACTACCCTCTACAACTTTCAGAAAGGCCATATAGTGTTTTTCTCAACGGATTTTGCAGGAACGTCGTGCCAACTTTGAATGTCGACACGTTCTGGAAAACAGGAAAATCTGTCTTGCAAGGGTTTTTTCACAATTTTCCACCCAAAATTTGAAATGCCAATCTACATGAAAGTTGTGTCCCTCGACAAGATGGACAACTTTCATAAAGGTAGATTTTGAAGTGTTTAGGTGAATTTTGGGGAACGCGGCAAAAGTTCCGGACGACATCCGCTGACGTCAAAGGTAAAGCGGGGTTTGACCGTGTCTTTGACCAAGGGTTGACTACGGTTGTTTGTAGGCTTGGTCAAGGGATTCATTGGGGTTCATTGGCGAGGTTTTCGGGTGATGACCCAGGTTGACCTAGGTTTGACCGGGGTTTGACAGGTTGATTTGGTCATTAGCGTTAATGACGGTAATTAAAAACCTGGGGCGTCACAGTCTACCCCCCTTAAGAAGAATCTCGTCCTGAGATTCGAAATTACAAGGGGATGTGAGGAATGATTCTGGGATAGAGGTGTTACCCATAGAGTTAATCTGATCTGGCTCTCCTTGAATACTCGGGTGCTTGTCTTGAGCACACTTAGCTGCTCCGAGGTTCTGAACCTGATGTTGGTGATTTGGACAATCACGTCTGTAATGTCCGGGTTGTCTACATTTGTGACACAAATACGGTGAAAACTCCCGGGCTTGGAGATTTGTTGATGGGCTTTCTTGATAAGGCGGAGCCTCTTCCTCTCATTTTTCTTTGCCCTCTTCGCGGTTCGCGGAAGTGTTTCATTAGCAGGGAGTTGAGTGGTCTTGCTAGTGTTACAGCTTCGTTTGCCCTCACGCGGACAAGTCTTCGTATAGGTAATTTCCCACTCACTTACATCTATCTCCGGTAATCCTTGTTTGTGGCCTTGTCCCGCCTTCTCTTCTGCTCTAAGATCCATTGGTAGTCGAGAAGGTGGTAATATGGAGTCGGAGGCTTGGAGTTGGTCTTGATTAACATACTCCTCCAACAGATTGAACAAACGGGCTTGTTCGACCATAGAGACGGATAGGGACTGAGACAGAGTGTCTGCCAAATTATTCTGATATGGTTTCCCATAACGTCCTTGGATGATATCGTACACTATCTGGTTCAACACTGAATTTTGCCCTTCTAGCAGTTGAGTTATGCCGATAATGGTGTTGATGTCCCTCTGGGTGGGTACTTCTGGTGAACAGGGTTTGGAAGATTGAAGCTTGGATTGCATCGGTGGCCTTTGTTGCAGTTGTTGAGCCATTTGCTGTTGTGTCTGCAGGAGTTGGCACAATACTTCGGTATGCGCTGCTACGAAAGCTTCGGTCAACATCGTGGGCGGCGGTTGCGTAAGATCGCCACTACCCGATGCTTCAAAATCATTGGGGTTATTCCACGCCGGTCGGAACATCTGAAATTTGAGTCCCTAATTAGCGCATGATCGGAATCTCACCCATAAGCTTATAATTCGGACATATTGTACGAGATTCGTTCACGGTAAGCAATGTAAACCGGACATCCAAAAGTCACAATATCAAATCGGTAAAACTTTGCCTACAAACATCCCATGATCGGAATGCAGATGGAACAAAAAGTACAAGGTGTGTCCTCTTACTACCTCATCGCCGTTCATGAGGAAGCGGACGATGAATGTGCACATGCACAGCTAATAGCAGACATAATCCTCCTACGATACAGAGGTACATTCCTAACAATGTCCAGCGAAAAGACTCGAGCTCTTCCGAAGACGGAGTCATTGGTGGCAGCTTGGATTGATTTCTGCTTTCGGTCTGTTCTGAGCTTCTTCTCAACGTCAGAAATGAAGACGGAGAACAGTTTGCTTGAGAGGATCGAGGTAGGTGGAAGAAGAACAAGAATAGTGATACTGCAGGGCTCTGATGGAAATGGAGCTTTCGTATCGACGGTCCCGGTTAAAAGGTTCCATTTTATAGCCGATGCGGGGCTGTAACGGTCAGTTGACCCAGTTGGTTATCTGGTGTATTCAACACGGAGCTCAACAAGGTCAGCTCACGCGATCACGACGTCGTGAATACGGTTGCGGAAATCGATGGTAAAGCGACGTCATGGCGTCGTATGGTCGTGATACTGATGACGATGGGCTCAACGGTCTAAATAATCGACCGTGATGGGGAGCAAAACGAGAAAGGCTTGGTGTACTACGCCTCACGCTTTTGATAGCAACACTGAGGAGCGTAGCATACAGCTTTGATCGATCCTAGGCGTACTTCCTTGTTCGATGTGAGAACTTGAAAGTTAAGAGCACGGATCAAGAATGAAGGAACGATGGATGACTTCTCCATGTTGACTATTCGAGAACCTTGACTGCTCGAGAAAAGTTTCTACTTCTGCTGTTTTCCACTTGGCTAGCGGAAAAAGAATCGATGCTGCAAGATCGTCGAGATTCACGGCAAGGGACCAATTGGTCAAGGATTCCCAATAGGCCATTTACAAGGAAAGGAAGGCTAACGACAAAGTTCCACAAGCTCCTGTACGAAAGGTGACTTCAAGTGGGAACTTCAAGGAATAATCTTGCTCACACCTTTACTTATTTCGCAAATTTTTGAGGTTTTGACGACTCGTTATTTTGCAAGTGTAACACTTTTCAAATTTGACGCGATGCATATGCTTGTGCGGTATGGTGCTCATGATGCACGTTAGAATGACTCGGTTACCCATATGCGTTAATGATTCGAATTGCAATCAATAGTAGGGATGGAGGGGGAATCTTGTGTGACGAGTTGTTATCTCACAACCAAGATACCTAGCGCGCTCCTAGTGGCAGTCGTGTGGCTGCAGCACACACGATACCCTAGGTTCCGTCGCGGCACCTTTGACTATGGGGTAACAATATCACCAAACAAAAGAGGTAGGGGTACGGAGTTTCATGCGAATGCACGTTAGTAAACCCATGCTTCCCAAATGCACATGCTATGCAGCGCATGCTCAAAAGCCACATTTAGTTTAACTCACAAGGTTTGAGCAAGACCGAAAAGAACAGGTTCAGGATTTAGGAATCGATTAGATCTGTGATTGACATGAAATTGTAGAGCACAGAACTTGATTGATCACAACTTAGCATAACTAATGTTTTACGAACATTATTGCTGACAGGGATGTTTAATCAAGGCAGTACATCGATGAGAGTTTTCGGAATCACCAACATCATTTAGGATTACAAAGCAGACTAGCTGCAATATCAAGGTTCCTAGTCCAACTGACAGCGATAGCTGACCAAAGTGGTCATGGTACATTAGGATTCCTCACAACACTGGATTCCTACGACTCAGAACTTTATTCCTGACAGATCAACCTCCAAGGGTGGGGTCCTCCATGCTGAAAGACTACGGTGACGCGGGTCCAGACTCAATTCCATATGCACCCTGGATATCTTCAACATCTTCTTCTTGTGCTGGTCCCGGAATGACAGGTTATGGGGGTGGAACGGCTAGAGCTTCCAATTGATTTTCTAGTTCAAGCATATACTGATCGTTATGCTGCAACAAGAAATTCTGCTCATGGATGATCTCGGTTAACTCTTGTATCTTTGCCTTGTCCTTGCGTCTTTCCTTCCTGAGAGTAGCGATCATTGCTCGGGCTTCCTTCAACGCTTGAGCTGAACACTCTATTTCCTTAACTTTGTATCTATAGATTTGGTGTCTATAGAATACGCTTTCTCCCACCATTCGCAGATAGGTGTCGTACATGGCTTTTGAGAAGCGGACTGAGGTGACAAGATCAGGACTATAGTGAGAGTTGCTCTGGACTGGAAGGATAGTTTCTCGTTCACCACCCGGTGCAATATGTCACTCGGGTACCGGAATGACTTTAGCTGCAGAGTTGGCTATCTCGGTCGGGTGCTTTCCACAAAAAGTGGTGAGTGCTTCGAGAGCAGCCTTCTGCACTGTGTCGGACAAGTTTCTTCCGTGTGCCGTACACTCCCACTCATCCCAAGCAGGATTGGTCGGGCACACCGAAATCTTCACCTTTACTTCACAACGAAGGAGTTGGCCTGTGGTCATGACCTCACGTGTCGAGTACTCTGGATAAGTGGTGTACCCAAAGCTCCTTAGGGTGTCCCACAAAAGTGCAGGAAAACCACCCTCCTCGAGGTAGTCCACGAGAGTCCATGATTCCACATCAGCCGACGTAGAGCCAGCGTTGTCCATCTGGACATACGACAAAAGTGAGAATTAGGCGGGCGCGAGTGTACAAAAGTAACTCGATCCACGAATTGGGTAAGGGTTAAGGTATGGGGTAACTATGCATACTTAAATACCATCGTATGCTGAGCTCGAACGAGCGGGCATACCAACGATACAAGGTCTGGTAATCTGGAACCGAACATCCTACTCAAAACCAGAGTTCAACACTTCTCCAATTGGCGTAGCATCTTAGCAAGGTTATGAAACTTAAGTTGGGTACTCAAGGTTGAGCTAAGGAACTAGAAAGGTGCTGAACCAAGCAAGGTTCAAAGATTGTAGGGGAATGTCAAGACAAGGTTGACTACCAAGCATACTTGCAGTAGACCAAGGTATGATCATGAACTTTGATGAGTGGAAACTGGATTAGATTGGAGCAACCTAGGTTAAGATCATCTAGACGAAATGTTCTTGGACCAGAACAGCAATCTAAGCAGCGCTTTTATTAGATTTAAGCTCGACAGCACTTCTACACCTAAAGAAGCTAAACAGAACAAGACACGCTATAACTATTTACTTCAGAGAGCACGAAAACAGACATGAGTTCAGTTTAGGTTCCTTCACGATTTTTAACATGATGCAAGACGTCCTATTCGTCCTCACCAGGCAATCAAGCCAAAATTCGGAGTTAGCGCCGGTGGCATGGCACATACGCGTATCTCCCTATAATATCTAATCGAGATCTAGTCGATGCTTACTTAGCGACTTACGAACGAGGTTAGTGTACCTGCGTAAGATCACGAACACAACGAACCTTTCATGCCAGCACTCATGAAAGCGTCCACATACATTACCGTTCACTATAGAAACGGCATCCATGCGTTAAGCCGCTGCATGGACAGCGTCCAACCTCGGACATTCTCCGTTTGAATGGAGTATATCCTTGCCTCGCATGAGCGACATGCGGAATGCTCACGTATGAAACACGTGGCAAGACACAACTCATAAACATACGCGAAGATGGGATCCGTGGAATGGATCACTCCATCAACCCTCGCAATTCCCGTGATGCGGAACAGCACACGTATAAAACACGTGGCTCCTAGTTTGGTTGTGCGAGAAAGTAAGTCTGACATAAAGTAATGTGCTGGAAGTTAGCAAAATAGACCATAGATTAATAAGCCACCTGAAAGAAACCAAAAATTCCCTCTAGGGCATCTCGGTCTAGTTTATCCTTAACGGACCAACGTGTTTTGCAAATCAAACAATCTTGGAACTTTTACTCGAAAATCAGGTGATTAGAGTTGTTAATTAAACTCTGGTGCATGTAGTCGCTCTGATACCAGCTGTGACAACCCGCCCAGGAAAATACCGTACTATCGCCTAAGACCGATCCACTTTGGTCGTTAAGCAATAGTAAAGTATCATCCTGTCGTTAGTTGCCGGGTTAACGCCCGGTAAATCACTTGAACATCGAACAGAGGATCGATACATGCATTAAACTCACGCGAAGGCGAGTCCAGAGTACAACATGAATTAACATTTTATTACAAACCATTGTGCAAGGCATAAGATAAAAGTTTCAGAGTTCGAAAATACAGCGGAATAATTTAAACTAGCGGAACGGTGAACATCACAGGAGGCCGTCCGTGATGTCATCACTTGTCGTCACCCTTCGATCAAACACACACCGCAACAACATTTTTAAAGCAAGGCCGAGTATACTAATACTCAAGCAAGACTTAACCGTCGGGTGATAACTACATCACCAAACTCTAGACATGAAAGGCTTTTGGCCGGTGAAGTTTCTTTTCTTTGGAAAGCCACTAAGAGTGGATCCTTACTTTCAATCTTTTAGCACAGGTTCTAGTTGATTACCATTTCTAATTGTGCCAACTAATTCAATCAAAATTTGACAAGCAATTAATTCATCCAACCATATTTCTCGGGTTCCATCATTATGGGATATCATGGCCAGTAGAATAAGCAGTCTCGGATAACGGTGAGAGGCCGACAATCGATTGATTTAAACCTTGAAAGGTAGACCCAAACACACGGTCGGCTGCCCCCGCGAGGACAACTCCCCAGGCCGTCCCCATAAATCTTCGGGTTGGGATCGAATCTTACAGTCCCTGGTGCAGGCTATCCGGCATACCCCGCGAGATACCCGGAGTCACCATACACCACCCTTCCCGGTAGCTAGCCGGTAATGAGATTTCTCGAGAGTAGTAACGGTAGGATCCCGTGCCGCCTCATTAAGGTACTAGGCTTACCGGCCCCATAACCAGCATGTGCTTAGTACGTTCAAAAGCTTAGCCCACATGCCCACTGGACCGGAGCCCAATCCCATGCTCTTACCACATGAGCGTTCCATTTAAGGATATCTTATGATTCCTATCTAGGAACCTATTCTCGCGAGTGACGAACATCACTCGACTTCTATAGGTCCTATAGCATGGAAACTATCGACCTAACATACTAGTGATAGAGCATAGGTACCTAAGGATCATGCATCTAGGGTTTCAATTCAATTCCTGAAACGTAAGTGCACAATCATAGCAAACATAATTGCATAATTTTAAAAGGCGGGGTTAATGATCCGGGGCTTGCCTTCGCTGGCAAGGTTGGCCTTGGGCCCTTCTGGACCGGGGTCTAGGTCTTGAGCTACGTTCACGCACGACAGCTCTTTGTCGGCACCTTCGTCTCCTCCTTCCGGCACGAGCGTACGTCTATCGGCGGAAAGATCTACACGAAGATGCAAATGCAAGATTTATTCGACGGGTTATACTTTAATCACTCACAAACCAATTGGACAATCAAGGGTTGTATTTGCTGGGCACATTCACCTAGATAAGAACACATTCAGCATACTCTTCCGTAAAGGAACAATACGCAACTCTTTATTAATTATTCTTTTTGATGGTGACTGTGTACATATATATGTAAATAATTTAATTTAATTTCATCAACAGTAGTGGGTAGGTACATTTAACCTTTTAAAAATGATTTACAACCACATTCAAGTTACATGGGTGGTTGGGTGATTTCTCTTTATTGCACATTTGAATAAAAGTTTTCTTTATACTTGTCATTTCATGTGAAGCTTTTAATCATTTTCTTTCCACAAGTAAGATATAAATAATGCTTTTATCCTTGAATTAATTTCTTATCAGCATCTAGAATTAATTATCTTTTAATTGAATTAGACAATATTTTCCAAAAAGGAAAAAGAATTAACTAAGGCTTTTCTTTATTTAATCCCCCTTTAATAGAAAAAAGGGCTTTTAAGCCTTTTATTAAACAATTAAAATACCAAAAATTAATGGGGTGTTTCTTAAGCCTATTAGCATCTATACTGGTCCATTGGACCCACATGTAAAGGTTGGATGCTAGGAAAATAAATATTATGGAAAATAACAAAGGTTATCTAGTGATTCAATTTAAATGTATATAAAAATAATTAAGCATCCAAATGACCTAAAATTTCTTGTGGATGCTCTCTGGTCCTAAACAAGCTTAGAAAACCAACATGTTTGCATGGAACATCTACTGATCTTGTTTTATTAACTTACCAAGGAAAACATGCATAATTCAAGAATAATTATTTCTGTTAATCCAAAATTCTTGATTAATTCACACGATGTGTATTTTGGTATTACAAGACAGTGTGCACAAGTTGGGGTCAAAAACATAAATATATTTAACATGAAAAAACATTTATACAGTTCTGCTAGAGATAGAAAAATATTTTTATAAAAAGATTTACATGCTAACTTTGTGCAATTTTTGGCATAGGAGCTAGCCATGACCTAACACACAACATATCCAAAAATTAGCTACAGAGGAGTTATGGTTTTTGAATTATTGCAGATCTAGGGTTTCCACATTTGTATTTTTCATGCCAAAACAAAAAGGAATTAGCTCAGGCTAGAATAACAAAAGTTGTAGTATAAATCACCGTGGATCCAAAAAAATTGGTTTCACAATTTTCGGAATTTTCTGTGATGTTCTACGCAATTTACAAGAATCAGCAAATTGGATCTACTATTGGAGTTACCTTTTTGCGAATAAGACCCTGGAAAGGTTTTGGCTTTTGCAATGTCGTCCCTCCGGCGGCTGGCCGGCGCGGGGTCGCCGATTCCGGCGAGGTCGGCGCAGCTCTGGACCGGGGAAGGGGCGGAGGAGGGTCTAGGGACTAGGGAAGGTGGATTTGAGTGCTTGACCGGGCCGGTGGCGGCCTCCGGCGAGCATCGCGCCGGCCCGGCCGGGGAGGGGCGGCCGCGGCTGCCGCGTACGCCGGCGAGGATGGCTCGGGGGTTGGCAATGCGCGGCGGGGGAAGCTTCGGGGATGCTAGGGGAGGTGAAAGAGTGGTCAACCGGCGCGTGTTTGGCGGGGAGACCGAGTTCACCGCGGGCCGGCCCTAATGGCGCGGCGGCGGCTCGGTTGCGGCGGGGCGGGGGGTTCTCGCGTGTCATGGGAGGCCGTGGCGGCTCTTAAGGGCTGCGCGCGCGGGGGGCCGCGAGCACGGGCAGCGCGGGCGAGGTCGGGCCGCGGCGGGTACGGCGGCGGGCGGGGACCGGTACCACCGGCGGGGGGGGGGGTACGGCGGCGCGGGGTTCGCGGCGTTCCCGCCGTTCGAGGCTCCTCGGGACACGGGGCGGCCCGGGGAACATGTGAGGGGCCTTGGGAACGTGCGCCGGTGGGCCGGACGCCGAGGCACGGGCACCGGTGCGGCGGGCGTGGCGGCGGCGCGGCCGGCGCGGCGCGCGGCGCGCGCATGGTGCGGCGTGACGCTCTGGCGCGCGAGAACGCCGAAATGCACACGGACTGACCCTGTTCAACCACCATTTTCTCCCAAAAATTGAATAAAAGTGCACCAGGCAATGAATAGGAAAGTTGTAGATCTAACTACCCTCTACATATTTCAAAAAGGCCATATAGTGTTTTTCTCAACGGATTTTGCAGGAACGTCGTGCCAACTTTGAATGTCGACACGTTCTGGAAAACAGGAAAATCTGTCTTGCAAGGGGGTTTTCACAATTTTCCACCCAAAATTTGAAATGCCAATCTACATGAAAGTTGTGTCCCTCGACAAGATGGACAACTTTCATAAAGGTAGATTTTGAAGTGTTTAGGTGAATTTTGGGGAACGCGGCAAAAGTTCCGGACGACATCCGCTGACGTCAAAGGTAAAGCGGGGTTTGACCGTGTCTTTGACCAAGGGTTGACTACGGTTGTTTGTAGGCTTGGTCAAGGGATTCATTGGGGTTCATTGGCGAGGTTTTCGGGTGATGACCCAGGTTGACCTAGGTTTGACCGGGGTTTGACTGGGGTTTGACCGGTTGATCTGGTCATTAGCGTTAATGACGGTAATTAAAAACCTGGGGTGTCACACCACCACCTGTGGGTCCCGCCTGCCATACTCATGAAAATCAGGGTAGCTAGTCACTCGCCACTAGCCAAAGATAGCTAGTGGGGCACCGAATTTAGCTAGTTAGGATAGCTAGTTGGGTAGATAGCTAATATGTTGGAAGAGTGTTTTTGAGATTTAGCTATAGGACCGATAGAAGTCGAGTGATGTTCGTCACTCGCGAGAATAGGTTACTAGATAGGAATCATAAGATATCCTTAAATGGAACGCTCATGTGGTAAGAGCATGGGATTGGGCTCCGGTCCAGTGGGCATGTGGGCTAAGCTTTTGAACGTACTAAGCACATGCCGGTTATGGGCCCGGTAAGCCTAGTACCTTAATGAGGCGGCACGGGATCCTACCGTTACTACTCTCGAGAAATCTCCTTACCGGCTAGCTACCGGGAAGGGTGGTGTATGGTGACTCCGGGTATCTCGCGGGGTATGCGGATAGCCTGCACCGGGGACCGTAAGATTCGATCCCAACCCGAAGATTTATGGGGACGGCACGGGGAGTTGTCCTCGCGGGGGCGGCCCGACCGGTGTGTTTGGGTCTACCTTGCAAGGTTTAAATCAATCGATTGTCGGCCTCTCACCGTTATCCGAGACTGCTTATTCTACTGGCCATGATATCCCATAATGATGGAACCCGAGAAATATGGTTGGATGAATTAATTGCTTGTCAAATTTTGATTGAATTAGTTGGCACAATTAGAAATGGTAATCAACTAGAACCTGTGCTAAAAGATTGAAAGTAAGGATCCACTCTTAGTGGCTTTCCAGCAAAAGAAACTCCACCGGCCAAAAGCCTTTCATGTCTAGAGTTTGGTGATGTAGTTATCACCCGACGGTTAAGTCTTGCTGAGTATTAGTATTTAACATAGTAGCGGATATGTTAGCGGTCCTCATTTCGAGAGCTAAAAATAATGATCAGTTTAGGGGACTAGTCCCACATCTGATAGATGGAGGATTATCAGTACTCCAATATGCAGATGATACTATCCTGTTCATGGAAAATGATTTAGACCAAGCAAGGAACTTAAGATTAGTTTTAAACACTTTTGAGAAACTTTCGGGGTTGAAGATTAATTTCCATAAAAGCGAATTGTTTTGCTTTGGGGAAGCTAAGGAAAATGTGAGGCACTTTGTACAGATCTTTGGATGTAAGGAGGGCTCTTTCCCGTTTAAATACCTAGGAATCCCTATGAACACACACAAACTCAGAAATAAAGATTGGAAGGAAATAGAGGAGAGATTTCAGAAAAAGCTGGCTAGCTGGAAGGGTAAGTTACTGTCGGCTGGGGGGAGGCTAGTTCTAATAAACTCAGTTTTATCTAGTTTGCCCATGTTTATGATGTCTTTCTTTAGAATACCTAAAGGTGTACTAAAGAGACTAAATTACTACAGATCTCGTTTCTATTGGCAGTGTGATGAGCATAAAAAGAAATATAGACTTTCAAAGTGGAGTATTCTGTGCCAACCCAAAAGTCTAGGGGGACTAGGGATTTTGAACCTGGAGATACAAAATATTTGCTTGTTATCCAAATGGCTTTTTAAATTACTTAATGAGGATGGGGTGTGGCAAAATCTCCTGAGGAAAAAATATTTGAAAGATAAGGCTCTAACTCAAGTGAGTAAGAAGCCAGGGGATTCCCAATTTTGGACCGGCCTAATGGAGATTAAAGATTCTTTTCTGTCCAATGGTTGTTTCAAGGTAAATAATGGGGAACAAACTAGATTCTGGGAAGATAAGTGGGTGGGAGGACAATCTCTGAAGAGTTTGTATCCATCACTGTATAATATCACAAGAAAGAAGAATGTAACGGTAGCAAGTGTGCTAAGCACAGTACCACTCAATGTTTCCTTTAGAAGGGCGTTGGTGGGAAATAATTTAAATTTGTGGCTACAGCTAGTGGAGAGGGTGATGTTATTGGAGATAAATGAACAAAAAGACAATTTTAGGTGGAAACTAAACAAGAATGGGGACTTCTCAGTAAAGTCATATTATAAAGAACTTATGGGGGGGGCAACACAACACTTGCAAGAATTTTGGAAGATAAAGATTCCTGAAAAAATTAAGATATTCCTATGGTACTTAGAAAAAGGAGTGGTGTTAACTAAAGACAATCTTGTAAAAAGAAAATGGAAAGGTAACAACAATTGCTCCTTTTGTGGCCATGAGGAAACCATACAACATCTTTTCTTCGATTGTCATGTAGCAAGAAATGCTTGGAATGCTGTAGCTATCACTTTTGGTATAAGAAAACCAAACTGTACTTATGATTTGTTTCATGATTGGTTGAGTGGGTGGACTAAAACAAGTAAAAGACTCATGCTACTAGGTGCTGCTGCACTTTGTTGGGCAATTTGGCTAAGCCGAAATGATGTGGTGTTTCAAAGAACAACTCCTAACTCTTTCTTACAGGTGATCTTCAGGACGACGTTCGGGCACGAAGTTGGGCGCTACTCTCTAAAGAGGAAGCGAAGGTTGAAAGTGAAAAGCAACTCAAGCAAATTAGAAGTCACCATCATGGAGATCTTCAAAAGTTATGGATGGAGAATGAGGAATAGAATCCAAGCTTGAGTTTCTTTTCAGTTTTAGTCCCATGTTTAGTGTCCTATACCTTTGCGTTTGTGTTTGATTGCCTTAAGTTGAGTGGTGAACTTTTGTAATTGAGTAAGTCCGTATCGGGACAGCAACCTGAGTGTTGTGTAAACTTGACTTTTGTTGGCCATAAGCGCTCCTTGTGAGTTGCGGAGGTCGGTAATTCCATATTCTAAAAAAAAATTAGTATACTCGGCCTTGCTTTAAAAATGTTGTTGCGGGTGTGTTTGATCGAAGGGTGACGACAAGTGATGACATCACGGACGGCCTCCTGTGATGTTCACCGTTCCGCTAGTTTAAATTATTCCGCTGTATTTTCGAACTCTGAAACTTTTATCTTATGCCTTGCACAATGGTTTGTAATAAAATGTTAATTCATGTTGTACTCTGGACTCGCCTTCGCGTGAGTTTAATGCATGTATCGATCCTCTGTTCGATGTTCAAGTGATTTACCGGGCGTTAACCCGGCAACTAACGACAGGATGATACTTTACTATTGCTTAACGACCAAAGTGGATCGGTCTTAGGCGATAGTACGGTATTTTCCTGGGCGGGTTGTCACAGGTGGAGCATATAGATAGTTCAGTTTAGAGAGGTTGTTGGATGTTAACCACTTTTTGCCAGCTATTTCATTTTACATGCTAGCTAAATCAGAATTTTAACTAGTGATTTTTAAAGAGGCTCTTGGAGTTGCTCTTAGGCAGGTTTCTATTTTTCACAGATGAGAAAAATCTGTAAATTTAGCTAATATTTTAACTAATCTCTTAGAGTTGCTCGCATTTCAACTTCTCCCCTTTAGAGCAACTCCAAGAGCCTCTTTAAAAATCACTAGCTAAAATCCTGATTTAGCTAGTATGTAAAATGAAATAGCTAGCAAAAAGTTGTTGACATCCAACAACCTCTCTAAACTGGACTCTCAATATGCTCCACCGTCTGTGGGTCCCACCTGCCATACTCATGAAAATTAGGATAGCTAGTCACTAGCCACTAGCCAAAGATAGCTAGCGGGGTAAGGAATTTAGCTAGTTAGGATAGCTAGTTGGGTAGGTAGCTAGTCTGTTGGAAGAGTGTTTTTGAGATTTTTTCCAAAATTTAGTTAGCCATGTCATTTTAGCTAGTCTCTTGGAGTTGGTCTTATGGTTACATATGCAAGCATTTTATAGCTAATATGCAAAGCCTTGTCTCAGCCCACCGATGGTCTGTTATCTATATACTATACCCTTTCCCCACCACCGGTCTCTCTCCTTACACAGCTTGCTCTCCCTGTCTCCTACTCTCCCCATGATCCCTCTACTCTCCACTGGCCGGCAAGGCTCTCCGACTAGGTCACAGGCACGCATGGCCTCCCCGACCTAGCTAGTCTCCGGCTGCTGGCACGGGGGGTTGCCGCCGCCACGCACATCGACCTTAGGCCTCTAGACAAAGGGTGCACGGGCCCCCAACTCGGCATGCGTGGCTCCTCGGACTAGATGTGGGCGCGCAACGCCTGGCCGCCATGCTCTGTAATTGGTGAGGTGCAGCCACATGTCTGCATGGGCGAGGCATGCAGCTCCCCGGCGCCCCTGGCCACCGGCAACGCTGCTGAGTCAGTTTTTTTTCTTTTGTTTCCTTGCGGAGTGAGTTGATGTGGCGGATGAAAAGAACTGATATACAGAAATACCACACTTGAGCGAATTGTGTCTTGTGTTGTGTGTTGATGACTTATCACTTGAATGGTTGTGTTCTTGCTCTTGATTCGAGTTCATGGAGTTAGAGCTCAAGTAGTCATGAATTTGGTATGGTGGTCAAGCAGCCTAGCATTATACTACTCTAGGAAAGTAAAGGCAAGCAAAGATTGCGATAGATTAAATGCGGAAACGTAAAGGGGATGAGAGGAAGCAAACTCTTGACACGCGATTTATCCCGTGGTATCGGTAGGCACTAAGCCACCCCTAGTCCACGTTGAAGCACTCACACAAGAGTATTGCTTCCCGGTCACCAAGTCTCTCCCAAGAGCACCACTTGACTCGCCACAAAGGCTAGCCACTTAGGCACTTGCCAAGCTCCCTTGATCACCTTGATGCCGCCTCCACTAAGGAGCTTCTCCACCAAGGAAGGGGGTCTCCACGTCCCCCGCATAAAGTGTCCTCGCCGCTCCACACCAAGTCGGAGGGTCGATGACGATTACCGGTGAGCCACTTAGGCCCCAAGACTTCCGGCGAACCTTGTACAACTTGATTCACTCAAGAATCACCTCACAAGGTTGGCACAACCTTGCACTCACTCAGCTCTAAGCTAAGCCTAGCACTAAGCACATACACTAAGTATATGCAAGTCTAAGGATGAGTAATTAAGCACTTGGATGGATTGGATATGATCTTCAATGTGTCTTGAACTCCTCTGCACTTCCACACAATCCAGCAACCTCAAATGGGTGAGTGGAGGGGGTATAAATAGCCCAAGGAATCAAACTAGCCATTGGCTAAAAGCTGCTGAAAAAGGTAGCGTCGGATGAACCGATGCTATGCTTTTCCAGGGCGTCGGTTCATCCGGTGCCCCTCCCACGTCACATAGTCGTTGAGGTTCTCTGACACAACTGCTCCAACACTATGCACCGACGGTGCGTCGGATCATCCGGTGCTGAAGACCCCGCGTCCAAGTCGCCTCTGTTAGCTTTTACGTGACCGTCGGATAGACCGACGCTTCACCTTGACCAAGGCACCGGATAGACCGACGCTTCACCTTGACCGTCGGATCATCCGCTGTTGAAGGCTTCGTCTTGGCGCGTCTCTGTCTTGATTCAAGATGAGCGTCGGATAGACCGACGGTGTCCCCACTCAGACCGTCGGATCATCCGGTGCTACTGTCTTCGCTGCTCTTCCTCTGCAACTCGTCCGACACTACTAAAAGATGGACCGTCAGTTCATCCGACGGTACCTAGGGTTTCACCCTGTGTACCAACTCGTCCGACGATTGCACCGACGCTTGCTATATTGATACCCTCGGTTCATCCGACGGTGTCTTTTCTTTTCCTTTCTTGCTCGGTTTTGACCCTTGATTTTTCATTTTGGCATGTGGTTTTCTTGCATCCTTGGGACCTAGAAGTGTCTACAAAGACATGCTAAAACAATATGGTAAGTCCCAATGATCATGTTGTCATGAATCACCAAAATCAAACTTGAACTAATGGCGTATGAGGCCATGTTTCCTACAATCTCCCCCTTTTTGGTGATTTATGACAACACAACCAAAGCAAGCATAAATTTTCAAAAATTGACAGAATTAGAACCACTTACACTTGCTTGGATGCTTACCATCATCCAAACTCCCCCTAGATCAAACATCCCCCTTTTTGATCTTCTCTTCCTATGTTCACATTCTCTCCCTTTGGTCTCATATCCTTGGAACCTAGCTTGCTTTGGTCTCACATTCTCCTCCTTTGGAATAAAATCTCCAAAACGTCCAAAGCAAAATGGATCCAAGAAAACTAGCAAGTCCTAGCAAACATAGCTCAAAGAGAAATGTTAAATACAAGGGAGAAAGCCACATGAACCATGATCCATATGTATGATATCAATGAAGATACCACATGTTAGAATAACTAAGGTGGATCACAAGCTCATGAGACTAGCATGATACACACTAAGCTCCCCCTAAGTGTGTGCACAAAAGATAGTGTGAAAAACAAGTGCACAACTACAAACTTGTAAGACAAGGAAGCTTAGAGCATATCATGCAAGGAGGTATCTTAAAGGACAAGAGATAAAACAAATGGGTTCTTGTTACATTACCACTTGTAGATATCACTTGTAGTCTTTTGATCATTGCATACCTCCGGGGGATGATCCTCTCTACCTTGTTGGCACCACATTGAGATAAACCACTTGGAAATGATATCACTAGGTGACACCACTTGAATGAAGCTTGCATAGAAGACACTTGGGGTACCACATGGATTAGGAATGTATGAGTACATTGCCTTTGAACTTATATAGAGACATAAGCTCGCAAGGACATGACTGAATAGCATGAAGATCATATTGTTATATTCACTCTTTTAAAGATGTTAGATCACATTGAGAGTGAAATAGCATTCTCTTAGAATGAAGTACCGCACCGAAACGCGTCGCCAAGGGACTACATAAGATAGGTTTGAAACAATGTTAGTCCCATAACCAAACCATAAGGTGAGCTCCCCCTAAATGTGTGCATTTAGTGTTTGAATCACCAACCAAATGTATGCACATTGTTTATGACAACAAAAGGGAAGCTAACCCTATAGCTTTCTCATGATGCAAATAGATATATATGAAAATATGCACCATGAAAGAACAAGTGTAGCTTTCCTACATAATAATCAATCCATGTAGGTTGCTCATGGCCAGGTTAGCACATGACACAAGCAACTTACCATATGTAAACATTGCAACAAATGCAACCTAAACAAGGCAATGGAGCTACAATGATACATAAGATTGGTTCTAGTTTCCATTACCTCAATCGGGGAACTTGGGCAACACATGTCCAACTTGCAAGCTTGGCTTCTAGGCTTGAATCTTTACAACTTCTTTGTGCCAAGCCTCCGAAGTCCCCGTACTTAAGGCCTTCAAGTGGCCTTTGGAAACCAAACCATTTGAGGCCCCTTCATGTTGATGATGACTTCCTTAGGCACCCAAATGGGTCGGTTCCAACCCCACTCCTCCTTCATCTTCCCAACCTTGTGTGCAACCACCTTGCCATTAGCCTTCTTTTTGATGATGTAGGTGTTGCTCTTGGTCTTCTTCTTGCTGTTGGGCTTGGTGTAGATGAGGGAGCTCTTAATGGTGGGGTTCAACTTCTTCTTTGCGCCCTTGTCCATCTTCTTGACAAATTGAGGGCATTTGTAGAACTTGTGCCCTTCTCCATGACACTTATAGCAAGTCACGGTTGCACCCTTCTCAAGCTTCTTCACCATGGAATCATGGTTATCTTGAGAAGGTTGGACTTTGCTCTTCATGTCTTGAGAGATGTCCACTTGTTCTTCATCGTTCTTGCCCTTGCCCATGAAGCTTGCCAATCTCTCTCGGAGCCATTTCACTTATTGCTTGAGCTCAACATTTTTCTTGCCTATGAGACAATCACATGTTTCTACAACAACATTCTCATTGCAAGATGGTGAGCAAGATTCATCAATTAAATCAATGCAAGAAGTTGAAGCATCTACCTTGGAGATAGGAATTGCACAAGGGATAGATGATTCATCAAGCTCAAAGGAATTACTTGTTTTAGTCTCATTGCTCTCAAGCTTATATTTTAGCTCATCACACTCCTTGCTAAGCAATTTGAATTTGCACAACAAATGTTCATAATTTGTAGCAAGGGTTGCACTAAGATCATTGAGAGCGTTGAGTTCTTTAATTTCAGTAGCTTGTTTCTCAAGAATTCCTTTTTGCTCATGGACTAGCTCAACAAGATCATCAAGAGAGGTAGTGTCGGATTCATCTTCACTTACATTGCTTTCCATATCTTTGTTCATAAGGCACATGTGTAGTGATGATGAAGGACCTTGAATGAAGCGAGTGGTGAATTTCTTTCTTGATTCATCACTTGAGCTACAAGAACTTGATTCTCCACCACTTGTCCACTCACAGACGGCGATAGTTGCTTTTTGCCTTGGTCTCCTCTCCTTGATCACCTTCTTCTTGGGCTTGTGCTCGATCTTGGTGAACTTGATGTGTTGATGATGACGCCCTTCTCTCAAGTGGATGTTGTAGCCGTACATGTTGACTTTCTTCACATACTTGAAGATCTTCTTCACGTACTCGGCCACCATGGATTCAACCTCTTCATCACTTGAGGAATCTCCACGTCACCATCATCACCATCATCCTCGCTTGAGCTTCCATGAGTAGCCATCCTACTCAACATCTTTTCTTGTTGACTTGAGAGAGCATGGCTTGTAGTTGGAGAGGATGGTTCTTGGGGCTTTTCTTGGGGCGCCTTCTTTGACTTGGGCATGAGTTGAAGCTCATGTGCCATGATCTTGCTCAAGATATGAGATGGCTTCAAATCTTTGAGCTTCTTCTCATAGATGATTCCCTTCACCAAGTCATAATCGGGCTTTCGGAGACTTTGAAGGATCTTGCAGTTGATGTTCAAGTCCGTGATGTCCTTCACACCTAAAGCATTGATCTCATTGACAAGCACATTTAGGCGTGAGTACATAGATTCGGCATTTTTATTTCCAAGCTGCTTAAAGCTATTGAATTCCTCAAGGAGACAACTGTAGCGTTCATTAGCAACTTCTTTTGAACCCTCATTTTGCTCCTTGATGGTTTTCCATAGCTCATGAGCATTTTCACAAGTAAAAACTCTATTGAAAACGCCTACATCTAGCGAGGACAAAATGATACTCTTAGCAATCACATCAAATTGCTTTTCCTTCTTAGTACCATTTTTCGTGCCATCATCGGTGACTCTCCAAACATCAAGGTCCTAGATAGGCCTCCATGAGAACCTTCCACCGAGGATAGTGTCGTATGGACCTCCCTGGGCCCACTACCTTGGTGGGTACCAGGACCGACTACTCTGTGGGCCCCTGGGACTACCCGACTTGTGTCGCACGGTACCTGATGGCGTGAGGCGCAAGGACTACGGTGGAGAAGTATTCGGATAGGAAGCTATACATGCCTTGTACTGTGTAGAGGACTCCTAGACGTACACAACTAGTACTCTCTCCCTAAACCGACATGTAACCCTGCCTCCCGGACTATATAAGGCGAGGCAGGGACCCTTCTCTCTCATTACGCATCATCTTGTAATCACACCCAATCAATCCAGAGCTACGCAGCATACATGACGTAGGGTATTACGCACCTCGCGGCCCAAACCGCCTCACCATGCCGCCCAACCCGAAGACCGGGCTCGTGACGCTTCCCGAAGTAGTCACGGGCGATCTCGCCGGGAAATTCGGCGAAATTTCGCTCTACAACCAGCACGCGGATTTCGAGCTTGGATCCAACTCGAACTCGACCTCACCGTGGGCCATCGCTTGCGAGCCGGCTATCGAGCCATCGTGTGCGGACTCCCCACTCCATGAGCACTTCCCATACGGCCTCTGCATCGCTAGCGAGGCCCATGCGAAGGCTCTTTCTGCACGCCGGGCTGGGAAGGAGATCGCCTCCGAGTATGACTCGGACTCCAACCCCGTCTCCGGCTACTACTCGGACTCCTCCTACGAGTTTGACTTCGGGGCGGACCCCGACGAGCCCGAGTCTGAGAACTACACGATGGAGCAACCGCTGTCAGGACTTGCCTCCGGCCTGGTTATAACATCTACACCCACCGGCAGATTCGTCTACTGGCCAGACCGCAAGCCCGCAGACCTGACAGACGAGAACTCACGCTGTGTCGCCTACCTCGACTCACTTCCCTTCCAGGAGGGAACCCCGCTAGCTCCAGCTGAGGAGCATACTCCAACAGAGGTGGCGACTAGCGACTCTAGCCTCGGCTCTCCAGACCGTCAAGTCTTCATGACTACCAACGAGACGCCGGGACTCTCAGGGACACTCCCTGACCGATATCTCGAGGATATCTCAGCAGACGAGTTGTCTGCCAACGCACCCCTAGACGAGACCGACGCCAACAGGGACACCCGACGTGAACGCAACAGAAAGCGGAATGAACGACGCCGACGTCTTCGCGAGTCCCTACCCATCTGGAACCTCGCGGAGGCCCTCGACCAAGTTGAAAGCCGGGTGCACACTACCCCAGAACAATGCCTCATGTCTATCACCACGATAGCACGTCAGGCTCAGGGGATGCGTGCCGGAGAAGTCATCGCCAAGCTCGCGGAGGACGCTTACTTCATGCGAGTTGACAATAGAGTCACTCAAGTGCCCCCCGTCAGGAACCGCCATCAAGACAACGAAGCCACAAGTTGCAGTGGAGCTGACAACGGTCGCAACCGTACCCGAGGGGAGCTACCGACTAACCCCAACCGTACCCAGGCATCGGCTAGTGGACCTTCTCATGGTGGCAATAGCGCCGGCGGCGCCGGCGCCAACCGTGAGATCATCCCTCATCGTGATCCTGGCGGCGGAGGCAGCGACGGCGGGAGCTCCAACCACGGGGCTGGCGGGGAGAGCCGGGGGCGGAGGGCGACCGCGGCGGCCGAGGCCACGCGAACAGCCACGACTCCGGCGCTTCACGTGGCGGCTTCGACGCCCACCAAAGAATCGAAGAACTACAACGCAAGAAATCCTCCACGGCAGGCGACAACGACGGCTTCCCTGCTTTCTCTGCACGGCTTCGCAATCTACTTCTCCCGGAGAAATTCAAACCTCTGGGGATCACCAAGTACGACGCGAAGCAGGATCCAGTATAGTGGCATAGATGCTACGCCCTTTCCATCGAAAACGCTAGTGGCAATAATGACACGAAGAAGACCTCCGGCGGCTTCAAAGACTTACTGAAAGAGAAGTGCCCG
Source organism: Cenchrus americanus (assembly GCA_947561735.1). Lineage (NCBI taxonomy): Eukaryota > Viridiplantae > Streptophyta > Magnoliopsida > Poales > Poaceae > Cenchrus > Cenchrus americanus. Next base: position 34,072,484 of record OX387242.1, on the reverse strand, counting down.
TGGCATCTGGACGGCAACCACACCACCGAGCAGTGCTACCAACTCCGGCGAGCACTCAAGGACACTCCAGAGCCACGACACCCTCACGACAAGAAAGGCAAGAAAAAAGCCGACGAGGGCAACGGCGACTTCCAGGAACCCGACAAGACGGTGAACGTCCTCTTCGGCGGACTACCCAACCGACGGGCTCAGAAGGCCACCCGGTGAGAAGTCTTGAGCATTGAACCAGCGATCCAGATCCCTCTCCGGTGGTCGGAGGTACCCATTACCTTCTCCCGCGTGGATCAATAGACAAGCTTCTCTTAACCAAGACGGTTTCCACTCGTCCTGAAACCGGTAGTCGCGGGCTCCAGACTCAACATCGACGGTGGAAGCGGGCTCAATGTCCTTTTCACCAAGACCTTGAAGAAGATGAAGCTCGACATCACCCACATGCTCACCAAGAGCACTTCGCCCTTCTACGGCATCGTCTCCGGGAACGCGACTATCCCACTGGGCTCAGTGGTCCTGCCAGTTACCTTTGGGGGGACAAGGGAAAACTACCGCACCGAGTACATCAAGTTCGAAGTCGCGGACTTCGAGACTTCCTACCATGCCATTCTCAGCAGACCAGCCATCGCCAAGTTCATGGAGGTACCTCACTACACATACTTGGTACTCAAGATGCCAAATCCAGCCGGTGTACTCTCGTTGCAAGGGGACTTGAAGATATCCTTCAACGGCGACACAGAAGCTGTGGAACTCGCAGCCACGAATCAAGTACCCAACGCAATGATGGAGATATACGCTGCATCCAAGAAGCTTGCCCCAAGTGAACTCGACATCCCAGAGAAGTCGGACAACGCCAACAAGCCTCAGCCAGCTGAGGAGGTTCAAGTCAAGACAATTGATCTCGAGACAGGCAACAGCAGCAAGACCACCACCATCGGGGCGGGCCTCGACCCGAAATAGGAAGACGCGCTCATCAGCTTCCTCTGGGCTAACCGAGACATCTTCGCGTGGAAACCAGCGGACATGCCAGGGGTGCCCAAGAGTCTGATCGATCATTCACTCAACGTCGACCCTAAAGCTACCCTGAAGCGACAACACCTCCGCCGCTTCGCCGACGACAGACGAGATGCCATCAAGAAGGAACTCGCCAAACTACTCGCGACTGGCTTCATCAGAGAAGTTTTCCATCCTGAGTGGCTCGCCAACCCCATCCTCGTTCGCAAGAAGAACTCGAATGAGTGGAGGATGTGCGTCGACTACACCGACCTCAACAAGCACTGCCCCAACGACCCCTTCGGGTTGCCGCGGATAGACCAAGTCATTGACTCCACGGGGGGCTGCGACCTGCTCTGCTTCCTCGACTGCTACTCCGGGTACCACCAGATCGCGTTCATCACCCCGTTTGGCGTGTACTGCTACACGACCATGTCCTTTAGGTTGAAGAACGCCAGCGCTACCTACCAGCGAGCTATCCAGGCCTGTTTCAAGAGACAACTCAACAAGAACATCGAAGCCTATGTGGATGACGTGGTCGTCAAGACCAGAAACTCTAACACGCTCATCGCCGATCTTGAAGAGACTTTCGCCAATCATGGTCGAACAAGTGCGTCTTCGGCGTACCGTCCGGCAAACTACTCGGCTTCATCATCAGCCATCGCGGCATCGAAGCCAATCCCGAGAAGATCTCTGCCATCACGAGCATGAAAGCTCCCACGTGCATCAAAGACGTGCAGAAGATAACCGGGTGCATGGCGGCCCTGAACAGATTCATCTCGAAGCTTGGAGAACGGGGGCTCCCCTTCTTCAAACTACTCAAGCATCAAAAGAAGTTCGCGTGGACTCCAGAGGCAGACCAAGCCCTTGCTCAGCTCAAGGACTTCTTATCCAAGCCACCAGTCCTCACGGCTCCTCGTAAAAGGAGCAGCTACTACTCTACCTTTCTGCGACTACTCACGTGGTCAGTACTGCCATCGTCGTCGAGCGGCAGGAAGACGGCCACGCTTACCCAGTCCAGCGACCAGTCTACTTCGTCAGCGAGGTCCTGTTAGAATCTAAGGCACGCTATCAACCAGTACAGAAGCTACTGTACGCAGTGCTCATCACCTCGCGGAAGCTGCGACACTACTTCCAGGAGTACTCAATCTTCGTCGTCACCGACTATCCGCTCGGCGACATCTTGCGGAACCAAGATGCTACTAGAAGGATCTCGAAGTGGGCAGTCGAACTCAGCGCCCTCAACATCGACTTCAAGCCATGGACAGCCATCAAGTCGCAGGCACTAGTCGACTTCATTGTGGAGTGGCAGGAAAATCAGCTACCTACTCCAACAGAGCGCCAGAGCACTGGGTGATGTACTTCGACGGCTCGCTCAAGCTTGAAGGCGCAGGTGTAGGGGTACTCCTGATTTCCCCAACGGGCGAACAACTCAAGTATGTCCTGCAGATCTTTTGGAAGGTCTCAAACAACGAAGCCGAGTACGAAGCTCTACTGCACGGGCTCCGCCTCGCAGCTTCACTAGGCATCAAGCGACTTCTAGTCTACGGCGACTCCGCAGTGGTCATCAACCAAGTCAACAAGTCCTGGGACCGCAACAAGGAGAACATGGACGCCTACTGCCTAGAAGTTCGCAAGCTCGAGAACAAGTTCTACGATCTCGAGTTCCATCACGTCGTCCGCGACAACAACGTTGCAGCGGACGTCCTGTCGAAGCTTGGTTCTACTCGCGCTCAAGTACCAGCGGGTGTTTTCATCCACGAGCTTCACGTGCCATCCATCCCAGAGCCGGCGCCACTGACCACTGATCCAGCACATCTCCCAGCTGGCCAGGAGGTCATGATGATATATGTGGACTGGAGGCAACCCTTCATCGACTACATCGGCGAGCAGAAGGTTCCCTCGGACAATAACTTGGCCGAGCAACTCATCCGCCATGCTAATTCTTACGTCCTAGTCGGAGACAAGCTCTACAGGCGGGGTGCATCTTCCGGAGTACTCATGAAGTGCGTCCCTCGAGAAGAAGGCAAGGGCATCTTGGAGAAGATCCACAAAGGCATCTGCGGCAACCACGCGTCTTCACGCACGTTGGTCAGCAAGGCCTTCTGACGAGCTTTCTACTGGCCCACAGCTCTGGGCGATGCTGAAGAACTCGTCAAAAGGTGCCAAGGTTGCCAATACTTCACCGAGCAACAATACGTCCCGGCCTACAACCTAGTCACCATACCGCCAACCTGGCCTTTCGCCTGCTGGGGGCTCGACATGATTGGGCCTCTCCTGACTGTTCCAGGTGGATTCAACAGAGTATTGGTGGCCATCGACAAATTCACCAAGTGGATTGAGGTTAAGCCAGTCACATGCCCGAAGGCCGACAGAGTACTCGACTTCTTGGATGAACTCGTGCATCGCTACGGACTACCCCACCGCATCATCACAGACCTGGGCTCCAACTTCAACAATCACCAGTTCTGGGAGTACTGCGAGAATAGCGGGATTGACGTCCAATATGTCTCAATTGCCCATCCTCGGGCCAATGGACAAGTCGAGTGTGCCAATGGGATGGTACTCGACGCTCTTAAGAAGCGACTGCACGATGCTGCTAACTCAAAAGGAGGCAAGTGGATCAAGGAACTACCCAATGCGCTCTGAGGGCTACGCACTCAACCCTCCAAGCCAACAGGACAATCACCTTACTTCCTGGTCTATGGCTCCAAAGCAATTCTCCCTGCCGACGTCATGTGGGATTCACCAGCAGTAGAGCAATACGACAAAGGCATATCTGAAGATAGCAGACGAGTTGATATCGATAGACTCGAAGAAGCTCGCTGCACCGCCCTCGTCCAATCAGCTAGGTACCTTGAGGGTATCCGACGCTACCATGATCGCAACGTCAAGGAATGCTCATTCAACGTTGGTGATCTCGTCCTCCGCCGCATCCAGAACACGGAAGGAGTGCACAAGCTCAGCTCGCCATGGGAAGGTCCCTTCACAGTTGCAAAGGTGACCGGACAAGGCTCCTACCGCCTCCAGACCCTTGAAGGCGAAAACGTCAGCAACTCGCGGAATATCGACCAGCTCTGTCGATTCTACGCCTAGTCTCTCGATTACCCTGGGGGCTCAAGTCTGCACGACTACTCCAAGACCCCTTCGTTGTAAGTGGACTCCGGGTCCAGGCACCAGTCTCCGAACTACCCTACTCCAAGATCCAGCGTTCACGGCTACTAACGGATCTTGGGCTGCTCAGAGCGACAAAGGACTCCAGCAGCGGTCTATTAAGAGATCATGTACTCCCTAGATTCAGCCTATACGGCTACTAACGGATCTACTACTGTAAGCGGCTATGCGCCCTAGCATCACTTAGCCGTAGGCGGCCTCCGGGTCCTGGCAACTACTCTTGTACAACGGCCCTGGCCATCCAGGTGTACTTTTTTCAGTAATAAAGTTTGATCATCTATCAACTGACTTACTGTGTTTTCCTCAATGGGCCCACTGGCGAGTACCACTACTCGTGACAACTCCATGATGAGAACTCCGCATACATATCTCGCGACAACGAGTACTCATTTCTGAAAGTTTTCTCATTCATAATTAAACAAGTTCAGTACAACTTTGTTTATACACAACTACTGCTACAAGCTAACCCTACAGGACTACTGGAGGTTCATCTTTCTGGCGACTTGTTCAGCTATTGGCGCCATCTGCTCCAGGAGGTCCGCGTACTGTTCATCAGTACAGTTCGCGGCTAGTCCGCCCGCGACTACGTCCACCGGAGCCTTGGGGAAGTACGACTTCATGTACGCCAAGATTTGATTGGGGATGGATTTCGCCAGATGCTTGATGTACGTCGCAAGACAACCAGGAGCTTCTCTCAGCCGGTCGACCAATGGAGCTATCTTCGGCCCGCCCGGATGAGGCACCAGTAGCCTCGCAATGGGAAGTGCGGCTTCTTCAAGTTCCTTGTGCTGTGCCCTCCACTTCTCGCAGTCTTCGTTCAACTTCTTTGGTATTTGTAGCAGTTGACGAGGTCATGGTCTGAGGCAATTCGGAGCTACATGTGCTTATCACACTCGTAAGCCAACTGCTTATAATCATATTCAAGTACCTCGCGGGCCTCCTTCTCCCGGTAGAAGAGGTTCTTCATGTCGACTTCAGAGGCCTTCAGTTGCTCGACCCTGGTCTCAAGCTCTGCAATGAACAAACAAGGCAGGGTTAGACCACTGCAAGGCACTTCCAATGGGTACTCGACAAGACAGCAGCGTACCTTTGTTCTTGTTGCGGAGCGACTTGTTCTTGCGCACTATCTCGTCGCTCTTCACCTGCATGTCCTGGACTTCATTATGGTACTAGGTGAAGGCGCCGTCAAGCTTCGACTGGAGCATGGCAGAGTGCTTTCGGGACTTCGCGAGTTCTTCCTCCAATGCTTCTGCCCGGAGCACTGTATCGCCGTATCCTTGGAGCATGTCAGATTTTCGTCAGGATCTCTCCACGACATCCTGCAGCAGACAATAACTATTACTCAGGTACTCAGCTCTTATGGCAAACTGACTACTCAAGGGTACTGATAACTTACCTTCATCCACTGCTCAGCCTGGCGCATCGCCTCCAAGTGACGCGCTATTGCCGCCGGGTCGACGAGATCGTCCGCCAGAAGTTCGATCCCACCACGACTAGTCGTGGCGGTCCCGGACATCGGTGCCGAACGGATCGGCTCCACGTCCTGAATCTCCGGTGAACGGACGACTACTTCCAGGTTTGAATCTAGCGGTACTTCGTCGCGCTTCTCTTCGGCCATCGCGGGGGCAACTCCGCTGACTACCTCCACCGGCTCGGGCGATGCTCCGGCGGCCTCTTGGATCTCCGGCACCATGCCTTCAACGGGTATAGCCTCGGGGATGGTGCTTCCCTCGGCTTCGGCCCCTATCAATAGACTACACACAGATTAGCCTCCCTGGGTGCCTACGAATACTCTTTGAGGAAGACTGCATCTGCGCAGTGTGCTCACCTTCTACTATGCTGGCCTCCAGCAGCGTAGCCTCCACGGCCGGCGCCTCGGTCTCAGCTTGGGGGAGGGGAGCGGACTCCTCAGCAGCTGGCGCGGAACCCTCTTCAGCCACTGCTGCGCTGGGTTCATCTCCCTCCCAGGACAAGTCTGTGGATTTCCTGCACAGTACACAATTGGTTGTCAACCAAGTACGACTACCAACCTACATGTACTACCCGGGAAAGATGTTCACTTACAAGCTCGACCGGACAACAGTCACGGTCGGGGCGCCAAGTATGTTGGCGATGTCGACAAGTACGGCTTCAGCAGGTGCCTCTTCCTCGGCTTCAGTAGCCACTGGCTCTTCAGCAGCAGGACTTGCGCCCGGCTGCGTCCCCGCCCTCGGCAATCGGCGCCGCGCGGCTCGACTTCTGTCATGGCGGGGGCTGGGCTGCGGCTTCTTTCAGCCGGCTCCCCCACCATTTCCCAGTCGCCTTCGTCCCCTTGGTCTACGAGGTCGGAAGGCGGAATCTCCTGCAAGCAACAGAATTTTGTCGTCAGCACACACAACATTGAGAGACAAGTACTCGACTACCTTCCTCGAGGAGTTTACCTCTTGAGACGTGGTCTCAGTGACCTTCAGCTTCTTGGCCACGCACTTGCGTGCCACGTTGCGTGGCCTCCTCGACGGCGCAGGCAGACTAGCCTCCAAACTAGTCGGAGGATCTTGGACGAGAGGAACATCGGGTAGTCCAGGGTGGCTGAACCTCGACCGCAGCTGGAACCGCTCCTGGAGCGTCTCCTCGTCCTCTTCATCTGATGTGTCTTCAACGATGACGGTGTCGTCACCTTCGCCAACTTCACGGTGCTCCTTAGCCTTGGCCTTCCCCTCTTCTGGGATTTCGACAAGTCGGGGAGGTGACACCGGCTCGGAGACAAACTTTATTATGTCATCCTGCAACAAGCACATTGGGTGAGCACGACTACTACTACATAATCAGTACTCGATACTGCTCAGCCTTGGCCTTCCCCTCTTCTGGGATTTCGACAAGTCGGGGAGGTGACACCGGCTCGGAGACAAACTTTATTATGTCATCCTGCAACAAGCACATTGGGTGAGCACGACTACTACTACATAATCAGTACTCGACACTGAGTGCGGCTACTGACCTCGTTCGGTGGATGCGCGGCGGAGTACTCCGGGACCGGACAGGGCGTGTACGCCGGCATGTCCTTGAAGATCCTGCCCAGCCTATCGATGATATCGTCACCATCAATCTCGCCGCCGGGCATCCGCGACGAGTCACCCTCGCCGGTGTACTAGTAGCCGAGAGTGTCGCGAGCCATCAGCGGCTGCACCCTCCTCTTCATAAAGCTGAAGGCCACATGTTCGGCCCTCAGCCCGACTTCCGTCAGAGCCTTGATCTTCGCCAGCAGTTTGGGTAGCTGTATACTGTCCTGCATCGTCGGATAGGTATTCCACCAGGGCCGGTGCTTTGGCTGCTTCCCGCTGGGCTTCGGCAGCTCTGGGCGGTGGCTGGTGATGTAGAACCACTTCGACTTCTAGTCTTGGTTGGAGTCGATCAACTTGTACGCCAGGTACTGCTCCGCGGCGTCCTCGCGCATCTGGATGTCGGCTCCTCCGACTACTCGCGGGTCGTTGGCGCTCGGCTGGGGTTTCACGCGGAAGAACTTCCAGAAGAGTACCCAGTGGGGCTTGATCCCCAAGAACGCTTCGCAAAAATGGACGAAGACGGAAGTGTGGAAGATGCCATTAGGGTTGAGATTGAGGTACTCGATACCGTAATACTCTAGAAGCCCCTTGAAGAAGTTGCTTGTCGGGAGGGCCAACCCACGCTCCATGAATCGCGTGAACATCGGGATCTCATCCGGATTTTTCTCCATTGGGTATGGATCTCCCGCGGCAGCGCGCCACATGTCCACCTCCTTCTTTTGAAGAAATCTGTTGTTCAGCAGTGCCAACAGGTCCTCGGTCTTGGCCTTCTATTTCTTCCACTCCTTGTTGGGATTCGGGCACTGGGGAGACACTGGCGGTGTTGACCCTGTGGCGGATCCAGCGGCCTCCTCCCGGGATCTCTTCTTCCCGTCGGCGGTCTTCATGCTCTTGAATGGTGAGGGCTTCATTCTCCAAGTACAGCGGGTTTTCACTCGCATTCGCTCGGGGGCTACGGCAGTGGCTACTGGCGGCGGCGCGCCTGGATCTTCGATCTCCACTGAGGTGGCAGTGTGCACTGACGATGGATTCTAGGCGAGATCTACTACGAATGGCTGCAAGTGTGGGGGGTGAAAAACCCTAAGGGTTTTGACCTCTATTTATAAGTCAACAGGCGGCTCCGCAATGGCCTGATGGATATGTTTCAAAAACGGCTAACTCAGCGGCAACGCCTGACTCTTCAACTTCTAGTAGTCGACACACCTTATCTCGGGGGCTCGGCTACATCTAATCAATTCCTTGGGTAGCGACAAGATTCAAGAGAAACTCAGGACACATTCCACAAACAAGATGACCCTTCAATTCGAGATGAAGTACTCGACTCAAGGCTCGGGGGCTCCGTGCCACGTGTCCTTCGGTTTTTTCTCCGGATTTTGCGGGATAATCTTGCCAGAACTTCAGATTGACCCTCAGCCAAAGTATATGACTCAACCTAAGGCTCGGGGGCTACTCCATATGGAGTGCGATTTTGCAATCGCACTTCCATATAAATTTCGGCTTAAAGACAACACGAGTATTGTTGAAGACCTTCAAGAGCAGAACTCGAGGATGCTTGGGGACTACTCGAGAAGACTTCAAAATTACTCAAAGATCAGCTGGAGTACCTTCCAGCCTCGGGATGCTTCAAGTATTCTTGAGGACTTTCGACTTGTAGTACTCGGGGACGCTTGAGGACTACTCGTCAAGGCCGTCAAGATTACTCGAAACTATCCTGCTCGACTACAAAGTACTCGGGGGCTTATCATATGGACCTCCCTAGGCCCACTACCTCAGTGGGTACCAGGACCGACTACTCGGTGGGCCCTTGGGACTACCCGACTTGTGCCGCACGGTACCTGATGGCGTGAGGCGCAAGGACTACAGTGGAGAAGTACTTGGATAGGAAGTTATACACGCCTTGTACTGTGTAGAGGAGTCCTAGACGTACACGACTAGTACTCTCTCCTAAACCGACTTGTAACCCTGCCTCCCGGACTATATAAGGCGAGGCAGGGACCCTTCTCTCTCATTACGCATCATCTTGTAATCACACCCAATCAATCCAGATCTACGCAGCATACAGGACGTAGGGTATTACGCACCTCGCGGCCCGAACCTGTCTAAATTGTGTGCCACGTGTCTCTTCCTTCGAGTTACCGATCTCGGCGAGGCCACATTCATCTTCCTCGGGTACTCCCCTTGGTAGGTTGCCGGACTAAAACACCGACAGATAGCCCATGCCATCGAAATGTGGAGCCAAACCTAAGGTATCCACCCCTTTCATTCCTCTATAGAGCAACTCACTAGGCGGTGAAGCCTAACCGTTCCAATGAGCCGATTTTCACAATTTACCAATCGAATTGGTGTTTCCTTGTGAAGGAAGTGAGTCCCGGCTCTGATACCACTTGTAAGGAATCGGATGCTCGTAAGCCTAAGAGGGGGAGGGGGTGAATTAGGCAACTTAAAACCTTAACCTATGGCTTCACTAATTTTACACAATTGTAAACTAGAACATACTATCTAGATGTGCAACTAGGATTGTTCCAGTGTAAAACTCCCATCCCAAAACAAGGTTTGCAACCTATAGCCAATCCTAGCATGATACTACTCTAGGAAAGTAAAGGCAAGCAAAGATTGCGATAGAGTAAATGCGGAAATGTAATGGGGATTAGTGGAAGCAAACTCTTGACACGTGATTTATCTCGTGGTATCGGTAGGCACTAAGCCACCCCTAGTCCACGTTGAAGCACTCACACAAGAGTATTGCTTCCCAGTCACCAAGTCTCTCCCAAGAGCACCACTTGACTCACCACTAAGGCTAGCCACTTAGGCACTTGTCAAGCTCCCTTGGTCACCTTGATGCCGCCTCCACTAAGGAGCTTCTCCACCAAGGAAGGGTGTCTCCACGTCCCCCGCACAAAGTGTCCTCGCCGCTCCACACCAAGACGGAGGGTCGATGATGATTGCCGGTGAGCCACTTAGGCCCCAAGGCTTCTGGCGAACCTTGTACAACTTGATTCACTCAAGAATCACCTCACAAGGTTGGCACAACCTTGCATTCACTCAGCTCTAAGCTAAGCCTAGCACTAAGCACATACACTAAGTATATGCAAGTCTAAGGATGAGCAATTAAGCACTTGGATGGATTGGATATGACTTCTATGTGTCTTGAACTCCTCTGCACTTCCACACAATCCAGCAACCTCAAATGGGTGAGTGGAGGGGGTATAAATAGCCCAAGGCATCAAACTAGCTGTTGGCTAAAAGCTGCTGAAAACGGTAGCGTCGGATGAACCGATGCTATTCTTTTCCAGGGCGTCGGTTCATCCGGTGCCCCTCCCACGTCACATAGCCGTTGAGATTCTCTGACACAACTGCTCCGACGCTATGCACCGACGGTGCGTCGGATCATCCGGTGCTGAAGACCCCGCGTCCAAGTCGCCTCTGTTAGCTTTCACGCGACCGTCGGATAGACCAACGCTTCACCTTGACCAAGGCGTCTGATCATCCGGTGCTGAAGGCTTCGTCTTGGGGCGTCTCTGTCTTGATTCAAACTGAGCGTCGGATAGACCGACGGTGTCCCCACTCAGACCGTCGGATCATCCGGTGCTACTGTCTTCGTTGCTCTTCCTCTGCAACTCGTCCGATGATTGCACCGATGCTTGCTATATTGATACCGTCGGTTCATCCGACGGTGTCTTTTCTTTTCCTTTCTTGCTCGGTTTTGACACTTGATTTTCTCATTTTGGCATGTGGTTTTCTTGCATCCTTGGGACCTAGAAGTGTCTACAAAGACATGCTAAAACAATATGGTTAGTCCCAATGATCATGTTGTCATGAATCACAAAAATCAAACCCGAACTAATGGCATATGAGGCCATGTTCGCTACAATCTCATGGGACGTTTCCTTCGTCAGTTCGGGGATGACACAACCGTCAGAAGGCCAGACCCAGATGGCAGGGCGATAAAGAAAGATCTCATCAGTCACCGCAATCAACATGACGAAAGCTTCGAGATACACGCGGTTTGTCCAGTGAAGAAGCTGCTAACTTGGAGACTTAATATTTGGTTTCTTTCCGGATGCCTCCTAATCCTTAAGTTCAGTGCATCAATAACCTGACAAATTATTCCTGATTCCAAACTTTGATTAGGACCATGAAAAACGACAGGAACATTTTCGAGCGGAGTGACATCCACGGGTTGCTGATGAGCTGATATATAGATGAGTAGTATATATGTCTTTATCTATGCAATACGAAAAAACGATAATTTTTATATGTAGGTGCCCCTATTTAACTAAGAAGGCGATGGTGCTTGTTTTGGTATGTGGTGTTTTTATTCTCATTCTGACTTTTTGTACGCCAGCACCTAACAAGGTATTTCTTTAACGTAATGACATACTGTCCCACAGACAATCCATAAACTAAATTTTGTAACCTACTTCAGAGTTTAAAATATTTTCTTTTTTTTTCTAGTCGAGGAGCTTAGCTTGGCTCTGCTCCTCGACAGACATGATGAAAACAGCCCGACAAAGCCCCCAAGTTTATTAAGCAAAATTTGTTAACCGAAGTACCCAAAATCTTGAAAAGATTACTCTTCAGTTGCAGTTAGTACCATGACGAAGTAGACAGAAAGTTAGTACCCATCCTGCATATGATCTTGCCAACAACAATGGCTATCCATATCGGTTAAGTACTTTAATGCCATTATAAATCCGCATTTCAAGTGGAACACAGTCAATTTCTTGTGTCTTCCCACCTTTCAGCTAGCCCCTCAAAACTCAAAACAGTAGGGAAGGAAGCAACGGGAACTTCTGATTGGGTGTACTGCAAGCATATACAAACTTGAAAAAAACGTAATGACATACTGTCCCACGGGCAATCCATAAACTAATTTTTGTAACCTACTCCAGAGTTTAAAATATTTTCCTTTTTTTGCTAGTCGAGGAGTTGTCCCTTTTTTCCATAGTGATATCGGAATCAACATACTAGGGATAGTGCACGCATAGTGAATATCCAATTCACCATTTGTGATCATGGTTGTTACAGCATAGTTGTATACAATGCACATTGTTTGTTCCGCACAAGCTTTTTTCTTCTTTTCATCGTATTATTGAACAGCAAGTAGCAAAAATAGTACTTCTGTCGTCCTCGAGTAGCAATAGTCTAAGCTTTGCATGCATTCATGTGTGCATCCTCCTCGCACTGCCTACACATCGTGGACTTGGTGCCGCTTCTCACCGTCAGCGTCATCTAGGACAAAAAACTAGCGACCATCCAGCAACTGGCCCCATTGAACAGCAGTTGCCTTCCAAGCCATCTCATTGTTGTGACTAGGCACCTTCCGGCGGTAACCTATTTTCCAATGCCTTCAATTCCTAACAAATGGTTTAGTGTCTTTTGTCCCCATGTTACTATACTAGCTCCTTTGCCCCTCGTTGTGCGTTTCTAATTGCAGTGGAAAACCGAAGTGAAGAGCGATAGTGTTGGATGATGTAGATATATATAGTTGCAGCTGGAATCGTCACACATGGGATTGATGATATTATTGCATTATAATCATTGGATGATGGGAAATTAAATGAGCTTTTACGCGCAGCCCAAATGCACACTCTATATATCCATAGAGTTCATGTCTCGAAGATTCTATCACAAGAAACCATAGTCTCCAATGCAATTTGAAATGGTAGTTTCTATAGATAAAAATATTTATTACTGAGCACAAGAGGAGTTGATGAGCTGTGGCATATTGCTATGTCTTCCACCATGCACCTCTCAACAATTAATATTACCAGACACACAGACACAGGATATATATCATCAGAAGCATTATACTGACAAAGGTACCACTAAACTACTAGCAACCCAGCAAACCGGCAAAGATACTCCACACACAGCCGTGCGCGCGGGAGGCTGAACCCTCCTCTCTTGTGGTCGCGCGAGGTTTGGCGAGCACCCGACAACGGCGACCAGCTCCCCTATACGGATGACGACATCCTCCTCCTCGAGACCCTCGCCATCCTTATCCTCAATTCGTCCCAGGACGACAAACATTTGGCGACCAACTGGTTTTGCTGCCCATAGGCGTAGCTACCCACCTCGACGCTCCGCCGCACTGCTTTGTCCACATCCCGCCCGCGCCGCTCCAATCACTGACCCCCGCCGCCGGCACCGCCCACCGAAGATCCCAACCACCCGGCCGGCGGCGCCACCGCCGCCCGGCCTCGCCGCCCACAACCCGCAGCCAACTCCGGGCCGCCGCCGCCCCCGACCAACCTCTAAGACCGCCGGTGATTGAAATCCCGAACCAAGGCAACCCGAAACCCTAAGGAGCCGCCGGCCTCCACCGCCGCCCGCCGCCGGCGGCCGCCGCCCGCAACCCACCGCTGGTCCCTCCCGCCATCAGGGTGGGTAGCTACGCCTATGGGCAGCAAGACGTTTGGGATTTGGCAACGACGCGCCTTGAGACCAACAGCGGTAGCCGCCTTGTGATGAGGCCCGAATGTGAGGCAGCTCGCCGCAGCAACTGCATCCTTTGCCTTTACGAGGCACATCATGAACGAAGTAAGGTGGGGCGCGGAGGAGCCAGGTGAGGCGACATCTTGGGCGGCGCCTCCCTCTTCCACAGCGAGCTCGGCGGCAGCTCGGGCTGTGGATCCGGCGCGGCGTTCCTAGGAAGCGGCCATCAGCGGGCCGATCTACGAGCTTGAGGTCCGGCCATGTCAGTCCCTGTCGTCATAAGGAGGGGGAGGGGTGTCTGGTGCCGATGGGAGCGCAGGAGATCGAATGTGCACGTGGGAAGTAGTGGGTGTAGGAGATGCGCATGAGCGGAGAGGGCAGGAAGAGAGATGATGGTGGGTGAATGGAGCACGAGATGCATTGAATCTACGTTGCCCTCCCCAGCACGCAGATAGTAGAGTACTTACAAACAAATTAAAGTCTTCATTTTTCTTCCTCTTTCTTCAATAAATGATCTGCCACATCTACAATTTGCCTACGTGGTAGTGTAATTAATGACTACAGACTCTGCCATAGAGTCTGCATTTGGACTGCCCAGCACCCTAATCTATTACCTTGACCATCTCTATTTGCAAAAAAACCCCATTCATGTTACTACGGTAAAGACACCATCGAAGGCCAAGACCAGGAAGCAGAAAGCTTGCCGAATGGCAAAGGCAAATGGGTGGGTCGGCCCAACTCGTGAGTTACTAGCCCAGAGTGGGCCTCGTAAAACACGTGGTGTGACGAGAGGAGCAAGTGCGTATATGGGAGATTGCTATATCGCTGTTCTTCCTCCTCTTCCTCTCTTCGACCTATTCCTGCCCTAACAATTCATGTTGTAATCAGGGTGTGCTGAACATGACTTCCTGCCCTAACAATTCATCTCGTAATCAGGGTGTGCTGAACATGACAAGACGATGGACAACACTATGAGGCTATCCGCGTTCGTCACGTAAACTAAAATAGAATATACTGCCTAATCATCGAGATTGATTTCCAGTTCAGTACAAATTTCCCCGCACCCGTCACCCCTGATGTTTCGTACTCCATATCAACAACCTCCCATAGGACCCACACGCCATCCTCTCCTCTTTTTTTCCTCTTCCTCTCTCGGTCCCAACCCGGTCTCTGTCTCTCCTTCCACCTTACTGTAGTGAACATGGCCTCATATGCCATTACTTCGAGTATGATTTTGGTGATTCATAACAACATGATCAATGGGACTAACCATATTGTTTAGCATGTCTTTGTAGACACTTCTAGGTTCCAAGGATGCAAAAATATCACATTCCAAATTGAGAAGATAGTCTATTTTTCTAGGGTCAAAACCGAGCAAAGAAAGGAAAAGAAAACACACCGTCGGATGAACCGACGATACCATCGGTGCATAGCGTTGTGTAGTTGGTACACTACGCAGGAGGCAAAATGGAGTTGGCACCATCCGATCGATGAACCGACAGTCCATTTTGTAGATGTGCCAGATGAATTGCAGAGGAAGAGCAGCGAAGACAGTAGCACTGGATGATCCGACGGTCTGAGTGAGGACACTGTCGGTCTATCCCACGCTCAGTTTGAATCAAGATAGAGACGCGCCAAGATGAAGTCTTCAGCACTGGATGAACCGACACCTTGGTCAAGGGGAAGTGTCGGTCTATCCGACAGTCGCGTGGAAGCTACCAAAGATGTTTTGGCCGCGGGGTCTTCAGCACCGGATGAACCGACGCATCATCGGTGTATAGCGTCAGAGCAGTTGTGTCAGCAGATCTTCAACGGCTAAGTGACGTGGAGGGCACCTGATGAACCGACGCCTAGAAAAAGCATAGCATCGGTTCATCCGACGCTACCTTTTTCAGTGGCCGTTAGCCAACGGCTCTTTGGATGCCTTGGGCTATTTATACCCCCTCCACTCACCCATTTGAGATTGCTGGATTGTGTGGAAGTGCAGAGGAGTTCAAAACACCTAGAAGATCATATCCAATCCATACAAGTGCTTAATTGCTCATCCGTAGACTTGCATATGCTTAGTGTATGTGCTTAGTGCTAGGCTTAGCTTAGAGCTGAGTGAGTGCAAGGTTGTGCCAACCTTGTGAGGTGATTCTTGAGTGAATCAAGGTGTACAAGGTTCGCCAGAAGCCTTGGGGCCTAAGTGGCTCACCGACAATCGTCATCGACCGTCCCTCTTGGTGTGGAGTGGCGAGGACACTTTGTGCGGGGGATGTGGAGACCTCATCCTTGGTGGAGAAGCTCCTTAGTGGAGGCGGCATCAAGGTGACCAAGAGAGCTTGACGAGTGCCTAAGTGGCGAGCCTTTGTGGCGAGTCAAGTGGTTGTAACGCCTGCATTTTTAGCTCCTAATAAATCACTTACTAAATCACGCGTGTTTTCAAAACCTTTTTGTTGAGCTCGTTTACCCCTTTCGAAACCCCGGTCGTCTTCCCTCTCTCACCCTCGGCGCGCGCGCCGCGAATCCCACCGGCACCGCTCGCGCTCGGGCCATCGCCCATCGCGTGCCGCCCCGAAGCACCGCGGTCGGCCACCACGCCGGGAATCGCACGCACGCCGCGGTCTCGCCGGCCGGTCCACCTCGCCATCACCATCGTCCCGGAATTGACGCCGGTATCTGAGAAACCCCGGAAAAATCCGCAAAAATCCTTCTTCACCTCTCTCCTAATTCTTCCTAAGATTTCTCCTAATTTTCTAAATTCCTTTTTCTATTTTTTCCTTTTTCCATTTCCTTTTCTTTCTTTTCCTTTTTTTAGTTTTTCTTCTTTTTCCTTTTGCGTTTTCTTTTCCCCTCCTTTTTTTCTCCCTTCCTTCTTCTTCCTTCGGCCAACCGCGCGTGGCGCTTCCCACGCGCGCACGCCCTGGCTTCCGGACCGGCGCCGCCCCCTCCTCCGGCCCGCACTTGGCCGACCGGCACGCCAGTGCAGCACGCCAGGCCGCCCCCGTGCCGCCTGCAGCAGCACCCACTGAGCCACGACGCCCTCCCCCACTGACAACCTACGACCTCCATTAATTCCAGACCGGTCACACCACCGCGCCGCGTCCCCGTACCCTCCCTCCGCGGCCACAGCAACCTCCACGACGAGTCATTTCACACAACACCGAATCGACCACGAATCCCGCCGGCCGGAGTCCACACCGGGATATTTCCACCGGCATTGACGACCATCGAAGCTCCTGGAGCTCAAAAAAATCCCCACCTGAACCTCCTTACTCCGCCTATAAATAGGGGTCGGCCGCTCCCCGGGCTGCCATGCACCACCACGGCCATCTTCTCCCTTGCTTGAGCACCGGAGCACCGCCCCCCCAAGCTCGCCACCTCCAGTCCGCCGCTGCCGGGAAACCCGCCTCTACATCACACCCACACCCAAGGTAAAGATGGGAGAAGGACCCCCTTCATTTTGCCCCGTCTCCCGGCCGTCGTCGTGGCTAGGGTCGCCGGTGGGCACCCCTGCCGGCCGGTCCCCAGTCTAGATCGAGTCGGGGGGGGGGAAGGTAGAAGATGGCTGTTTAGCCAAAGGCCCCCTGGCCTTTTTCCTTTTTCCCCACCAAGCCCCTCCTCTTTATTCCCTCTCTCCCCTTCTTTCAAATCAGACCCTATCCCTTAAAACTACTTCACCAAAACAACCCTACCCTTTATAAATAGGCCCCTAGGCTATTATAGTTAAACCCTCACCATATCTAAATATTATAGTTAGGTCCTTTTTATTTTAAACTAAATCACTAACAGGCCCTTAATTAACCCTAAACACCTCCTTGAATCCATCATTTCATGCGCGATTTTAATTCAAATCGTGCCCAAACTCCCTCACACCCGTACCGGCCGATCCGTCACCCAAACCCCCCTGCATAATATTTATTCCTCTATTTTATCTAATTACCTTCCTCGAGCTCAGCCGGAAAAATTGTGTGTGCTTATATTGATTGCATGATTGCTTGTGTGTGCGCTATAGCCGACGGAGTGAACGAAGGAGGATACCACGAGCCGGAGCTTGGAAACGAGTACTGCGAGCAGGAGCCCGAGAACCCGAACGCCGAGCCGGAACTCCCCGAGGACTTCGAAGACGGCAAGTTCAATCTCATCCTTTGATGCATGCTTCGGTCCTAGTTTTACAAACATAACCCTATACCCGTTTTATAAATTCCATATTATTTTACTGCAAAAACCTGGTAGGATAGCCACCATTGATTGCTATGATTGAACCTTTGGTTTTCCTAAATGAGTGCTTTAAAAATGTGTGAGTGCTTTAAAATGGGAATGGGATATTTCGGAAATGGGTAAAGAACTGGGTAGACGGGATGAACGTGTGTGTCAGGAGTATGGGTGAGCTCGTACCTGTGTGGTTGGGCATGTGGGAGTTGTCCATCTTGTCGCTTAAGGACCGGGTTGCGTGACATCTCACCTGACCCAAATCATCGTACAACCACTCGACCGTTGTATGTGGCAACGGCTTAGCATAAACCCCACTAGTTAATCTACTTGCCATCTGGTGTGCGGGTGAGCGGCGGGAGACCAAGGAGTAGAGGTACGCTCTGTGTGAGGTACGCCCTGGTTATGTGAGATAACCCCTTGGTTGCTTCCGTGGTGGCTCGTAGGGTTTGTCGGTGTTTTAGACCGGCAACCTACTACGGGGAGTACCCGAAGTAGATGATTGTGACTCGCCGAGATCGGTAACTCAAAGGAAGAGACACGTGGCACACAATTTAGACAGGTCCGGGCCGCGAAGTGCGTAATACCCTACGTCCTGTATGCTGCGTAGCCTTGGATTGATAGGGCACGATTACAAGATGGTGCAATAGTGCGCCGTGAGTTGTAGGAGATGAAGATGAGGTGATCCTGAGATCGGTCCCTGCCTCGCCTTATATAGTCCGGGAGGCAGGGTTACAAGTCGGAGTAGGGAAGGAGTACTAGTCGAGTACGTCTAGGAGACCTCTATACAGTGCGAACGTGTACGAGTCCTAACCGAGTACTACTCCTGTGTAGTCCTTGTGCTCTACGCCTTCAGGTGTCGTGTAGCGCAAGCCGGTAGTCCCGGGGGCCCACCGAGTAGTCGGTCCTGGTACCCACCGAGGTAGTGGGCCCAGGGAGGTCCATACGACAAGCCCCCGAGTACTTTGTAGTCGAGAAGGATAGCTTCCAGTAGTCTTGACGGCCTTAACGAGTAGTCCTCAAGCGTCCCCGAGTACTACAAGTCAAAAGTCCTCAAGAGTAGTCGAAGCATCCCGAGGCTGGAATGTACTCCAGCTGATGTTTGAGCAATCTTGAAGTCTTCTCGAGTAGTCCCAAGCGTCCTTGAAATCTGCCTTCGAAGGTCTTCAAGAAATGCCTGTCTTGTCTTGAAGCCGAAGCCGTCATGGAGATGCGATTTGCAGAACCGCAATCCACATGGAGTAGCCCCCGAGCCTCGAGCCGCGGGCTCTGGCTGAGGATCCATCTGAAGTCTCGGCAAGAAAATCCCGAAAAATCCGGAGAGAAAAAACCGAAGGACACGTGGCACGGAGCCCCCGAGCCTTGAGTCGAGTACTTCCTCTTGAATTGAAGGGTCTTCTTGGAGAATGTGTCCTGAGATGCTCTTGAGACTATCCGCATCCCAGGTAGTCGAGTAGAAGTAGCCGAGCCCCCGAGGTGAGGCGCGTCGACTAGTAGAATATGAAGAGTCACACGCAGACGCTGAGTCAGCCGCGCGTGGACTTATCCAGCCGCCCGTTGCGGAGGCGATTTGGCTTATAAATAAGAGCCAAAACCCTTAGGGTTTTTCACCCAAGTGAGCCGCAGTCATTTCCACTTGAATCTTGAAGTAGATCCACTCCAGCGCCTGCTGCCGCCGTAGTAGATCCGAGCGCATCGCCACCCGTAGGGTTTAGGGTAGCCCCCGAGCGGATGCGAGTGAAGACTCCTTGTACTTGGAGAATGAAGTCGTCGCCGTCGAAGACATCCAAGGCCGGCGGGAAGAAGAGGAGCCGTACAGAGGCCGCCGCGGCCGCCACCAGTGCGGCGCCGCCGCTGTCTCCACCGCGTGCTGATCCAAGCCGCGAGTGGAAAAAGTCGAAGGTCAAGACGGAGGACTCGCCGACCCCCCGCTCGAACAGGTGGGTTCATCAGGGAAAAAGAAGTCGACATGTGGAGGTCCGCTGCAGGAGATCCGTATCCGATGGAGAAGGCGGAGGACGAGATTCCGATGTTCTCGCGCTTCGTGGAGCGCGGGCTTGCGCTCCCAGCAAGCGACTTCTTCAAGGGGCTGCTCGGGTACTACGGCGTCGAGTACCTCAACTTGAACCCCAACGGAATCTTCCACACATCGGTCTTCGTCCACTTCTGCGAGGCCTTCCTCGGGATCAAGCCGCACTGGGTGCTCTTCCGGAAGTTCTTCCGCGTCAAGCCGCAGCCCAGTGCCTCCAACCCCAGAGTAGTCGGAGGGGCCGGGATCCAGCTGAGGGAGGACGCCGCGGACCGCACACGGCGTACAAGCTCGTGGACTCCAACACGGACCGGAAGACGCGGTGGTTCTACATCACCAACCACCACCCGGAGCCGCCGAAGCCGAGCGGACGGCGGCCCGGGCATCGGGAGTGGTGGAACACGGAGCCCACCATGCGCAGAGGGGATCCAGCTCCCCGAGCTGCTAGCACGCATCCGGGTGCTCAGAGAAGCCGGACTGAGGGCCGAGCACGTGGCCTTCAGTTTCATGAAGCGCCGGATCCAGCCGCTGATGGCGAGGGATACGCTGGGCTTCGAGTACACCGGCGACGACGACACGTCGCGGATGCCGGGGGGCGAGTTGGACGACAACGACATCATCGAGAGGTTGTCGCGCATCTTCAAGGACATGCCGGAGTACAGGGCGTGCCCTGTCGAGGAGTACTCCGCCGCGCGCCCGCCCAACGAGGTGAGTAGCCGTACCCCCCTCGTCGAGTAGTGGGCACTTGTAGCAGAGTTGCTGACGCCTTGTGTCTTTGCGCAGGATGATGTGATGCGGTTTGTCTCCGAGCCGCAGCCGCCACCGAGCGGGATCGAGATCCCGGCGGAGGGGAAGATGAAGGAGCGCCGTGAAGTCGGGGAAGGCGACGACCCCGTCATCGTGGAGGATACCTCCGATGACGAAGAAGACGAAGAGACGCTGCAGGACCGCTTCCAGCTGCGGTCGAGGTTTAGCCGTCCAGGCTTGCCTCATGTGCCACTTATCCAAGATCCTCCGGCTAGCCTGGAGGCTAGCCTTGCTGCGCCGCCGCGGAAGCCGCGCAACCCCACCAAGAAGCGGGTGGCGAAGAAGATGAAGGTCTCAGAGACCACGCCTTTGGAGGTAAGTTATCTTGAACAAAGTAGTCGAGAACCCAGTGGTCGGGTACGTTGCTGACGAGTAGTCGTCCTTGTGTGCAGGAGGTGCCGCCAACGGAGCTCGTCGAAGAGGGCGACGAAGGCGTGTGGGACCCGGTGGGGGAACCGGCTGGAAGCCGAAGTCCAGCCCCCACGGTCGAAGATCTTCTGGCGCAGCTGGAGCGCCAGCCCCCTGCTCCGATGGAGAGCAGAGTACCCGCGGCCGCCGCCGTTGGAGAGATGGAAGCCGCAGGGACGCAGGAGACGTCCGCGGCCGGCCGCGCGCCACCGTGGAGGAGGCAGTAGCCGAAGAGGCGGAGGAAGGGACGCCCGCCGAGGGTGGACTGGTTGACATCGCCAGCATCCTCGGTGCTCCGACCGTGACTATCGTCCGGTCAAACTTGTAAGTACCACGCCTTCATGAGTAGTACTCGTTGCAGTAGTCGATGATTGCTTAACGATCTTCTGTGAATACTTGTGCAGAAAATCCACAGATCTGAGCTGGGATGGGGAAGAGCCCGCGACAGCGGAGGCAGGAGAGGCCGTGCCGCCCGTCGAGGAGCCCGCTCCCGAGGCCCAAGCCGCGACCGAGCCCCCGGCTACCGAAGCGCCGTTGCCAGAGGCGGCCATAGTTGAAGGTGAGTACCCTTCTTGAAGCTGTAGAACTCCAGAACGAGTAGTCGTAGGCACTGATGCGCGTGTTCCTTGTTGACAGGCGCTGAAGGAGGTGACATCCCTGCAGGGGTGCCCATGCAGGAGTTGACGCCAGAGGCCCCGGAGGCCGCAGAAGGAGCCCCCGAGCCCGTGGGGGAAGTCGCCGAGAAGTCCGCCGAGGGGGAGGCGGCTACCACGTCGCCAGGGGTTGCCCTGGAGGTGGCAATCCGATCCCCCGAGATCCAAGACGCGGAGCCTATCCGCTCGGCGCCGATGACGGAGGCTACGTCGAGTAGCCGTGGCGGGATTGAAGCTGCCGGCCGACGATCTCGTCGAGCCGCAACGGTAGCCCCGAAGCACCCGGAGGCGATCCGGCGGGGCCGAGCAAAGGATGAAGGTACATAGTCGTAGCCTCCCGAGTAGTCCATCCTTTGCGTAGAGTACTCGCTGACTTGAGCTTGTCTTGTGCGGGACGTCGCGGAGCGATCCCGCGAGAAGTCGAACATGCCGCAAGGCTACGGCGACACCGTGCTCCGAGCCGAGGTCCGGAGGAGCGGCTCGTGAAGTCGCGGAAGCACGCGGCCGCGATGCAGTCGAAGCTCGACGCCGCCTTCGCCAAGTACCACAACGATGTGATGGAACTGCAGGCGAAGAGCGACGACTTGGTGCGGAAGAACAAAGGCCTCCGCAACAAGAATAAGGGTATGTCCTTTGACTTGTCGGGTACTTGTTGGAAGTCGCATAGCCTCTGACCCGTTGTTGTGTTGTGTTGCAGAACTCGAGGGCCAGGTGGAGCAGCTGAAAGGCTCGGAGGTCAGCATGAAGAACCTCTTCTACCGGGAGCAAGAAGCCCGCCAGGTACTTGATCTCGACTACAAGGAGCTCGCCCTCGAGTGCGAGAAGCATATGGAGCTGCGGATTGCCTCTGACAGAGATCTCGTCAACTGCTACAAATCTTTGCAGAAGTTGAACGAAGATTGCGAGGCGCTCCGGCCCGGTCGAAGGACCTTGAAGAGGCCGCCCTCCCGATCGCGAGGCTCCCGGTGCCGCACCCGGCGGCCCCAAGATCGCTCCTCCGGCGGATCGACTTCGTGAAGCGCCAAGCCGGCCGGCCGCCTACGTCAAGCACATGGCCAAGTCGATCCCGAAGCAAGTGCGGCCTTCATGAAGTCGTACTTCCCGAAGGCTCCGGTGGGAGGTAGTCGCCGGCGGGGTAGCCGCCAACCGGCCGGATGAGCGACGCGGAGCTGCTGGAGCAGATGGCTCCCATCGCGGAGCAGGTAGCCGAAAAGCTGAACCTCCAGTAGCCCTGCATAGGTAGCTTAGTAGCCATGTTTGTACAGGAAACAGTTGTAATGAACTATTCATGTATCAAAGAAATGGAATTGTTCCAGCAATGAGTACTCGTAACCGCGATCTCAGAGTGCGGAGCGCCCATCGTGGAGTAGGTGCGAGTAGTAGTACTCGGCTTTAGTAGTCCCGTTGTAGGGAGTAGACAGTAAACAAGTTGATGAACGATCAAACTTTATTACTGAAGAAGTACACCTGGGTGGCCAGGGCCGTAGTTACAAGTAGTCGCATGGACCCGGAGGCCGCTTACGGCCTAAGTGGCGCCCGGAGCGGGTAGCCGCTCGTAGCCGGTGATCCGTAGGTAGCCGTGGAGGCTGGATCGCAGATCCGTAGGTAGCCGCGCGGGGCTGGATCTTGGAGTGTGGCCTCTTGGTAGACCGCTGCTAGAGTCCTTGACGCTCGTCGCAGCCCAGGGTCCGTAGGTAGCCGCACGGGGCCGGACTCGGGAGGAGAGTAGTCCGGAGACTTGGAGCCAGGACCCGGAGGGTCGCTTGCGGCAAGGGGTGTTGATGTAGTCGTGTAGACTTGAAACCCGGAGTAGTCGTGTAGACTAGGCGTAGAATCGACAGAGTTGGTCGACGTTCCACGAGTTGTTGACGTCTTCGCCTTCAAGTGTTTGGAGGCGGTAGGAGCCCGACCCGGTCACCTTAGCCACGGTGAAGGGGCCCTCCCAGGGGGAGCTGAGCTTGTGGAGTCCTTCCGTGTTCTGAATACGACGGAGGACAAGATCTCCAACGTTGAAGGAGCGTTCCTTGACGTTGCGATCATGGTAGCGTCGGATACCCTCCAGGTACCTAGCTGATTGGACGAGGGCGGCGCAGTGAGCTTCTTCGATGCTGTCGATATCAACTCGTCTGCTGTCTTCTGAGACGCCTTCGTCGTAGTGTTCCACTGCCGGTGAGTTCCATATGACGTCGGCAGGGAGGATGGCTTCAGAGCCGTAGACCAGGAAGTAGGGGGATTGCCCCGTTGGCTTGGATGGTTGAGTCCGCAGCCCCCAGAGTGCGTTGGGTAGTTCCTTGATCCACTTGCCCCCTTTAGAATTGGCAGCGTCATGTAGCCGCTTCTTGAGGGCGTCGAGCACCATCCCGTTGGCGCGCTCGACTTGTCCGTTGGCCCGTGGGTGGGCGACTGAGACGTATCTGACGTCGATCCCGCTGTTCTCGCAGTACTCCTAGAACTGGTGGTTGTTGAAGTTGGACCCCAGGTCTGTGATGATGCGGTGGGGTAGCCCATAGCGGTGTACGAGTTCATCCAGGAAGTCGAGTACTCTGTCAGCCTTGGGGCATGTGACCGGCTTGACCTCGATCCACTTGGTGAACTTGTCGATAGCCACCAGCACCCTGTTGAATCCGCCTGGCGCAGTTGGTAGTGGCCCAATCATGTCGAGCCCCCAGCAGGCAAAGGGCCAGGTCGGCGGTATGGTGACTAGCTTGTAGGCTGGGACGTGTTGCTGCTTGGCGAAGAATTGACATCCTTGGCACCTTCTGACGAGTTCTTCGGCATCGCTCGTGGCCGTGGGGCCGCAGAAAGCTCGCCGGAAGGCCTTGCCGACCGGTGTACGTGAAGACGCGTGGTTGCCGCAGACGCCCTTGTGGATCTCCTCCAAGATGTCCTTGCCTTCTTCACGAGGGACGCACTTCATGAGTACTCCGGAAGATGCGCCCCGCTTGTAAAGCTTGTCTCCGACGAGGACGTAAGACTTGGCGCGGCGAACGAGTTGTTCGGCCGCGTCTTTGTCGGAGGGGACCTTCTGCTCGCTGAGGTAGTCGATGAAGGGTTGCCTCCAGTCCACGTCGATCATCATGACCTCCTGCCCAGCTGGTGGATGGGCTGGGGCGGTGGTCGGTGGCGCCGGCTCCGGGATGGATGGCGCGTGAAGCTCATGGACGAAGACGCCCGCGGGTACTTGGGAGCGGGTGGATCCGAGCTTCGAGAGGACGTCCGCTGCAACGTTGTTGTCGCGGACGATGTGATGGAACTCGAGACCATAGAACTTGTTCTCGAGCTTGCGGACTTCTAGGCAGTAGGCATCCATGTTCTCCTTGTTGCGGTCCCAGGACTTGTTGACTTGGTTGATGACCACTGCGGAGTCGCCGTAGACTAGTAGCCGCTTGATGCCAAGTGAAGCCGCGAGGCGGAGCCCGTGCAGGAGGGCTTCGTACTCGGCTTCATTGTTCGAGACCTTCCGGAAGATCCGGGACGTACTTGAGTTGTTCGCCCGTTGGAGAGATCGGGGAGTACCCCTGCGCCTGCGCCCTCGAGGTTGAGAGCCGTCAAAGTACATCACCCAATGCTCTGGTCGCACGGTGGGAGTAGGTAGCTGGTTCTCCCGCCACTCGCCATGAAGTCGACTAGTGCCTGCGACTTGATGGCGGTGCGCGGCTTGAAGTCGATGGTGAGGGCGCCGAGCTCGACGCCCCACTTGGAGATTCTTCCAAGGTGGCGTCTTGGTTCCTCGGGATGTCGCCGAGCGGGTAGTCGGTGACGACGGAAACCGAGTACTCCTGGAAGTAGTGTCGTAGCTTCCGCGAGGTGATGAGTAGAGCGTACAGGAGCTTCTGCACGGGCTGGTAGCGAGCCTTGGACTCTGATAGAACCTCGCTGACGAAGTAGACCGGGCGCTGGACCGGATAGGCGTGGCCGTCTTCCCCGCCGCTCGACAACGATGGCAGATCGACCACGTGAGTAGTCGCAGCTAGGTAGAGCAGCAGCTGCTCGCCTTTGTAAGGAGCCGTAAGGATTGGCGGCTTCGACAGGAAGTCCTTGAGCTGAGCAAGGGCTTGATCCGCCTCTAGAGTCCACACGAACTTCTCATGGTGCTTGAGTAGTTTGAAGAAAGGAAGACCCCGTTCTCCTAGCCTCGAGATGAATCTGTTCAACGCCGCCATGCACCCCGTCAGCTTCTGGACGTCCTTGATGCTCGTGGGAGCTTTCATGCTGGTGATGGCGGAGATCTTCTCGGGGTTGGCTTCAATGCCGCGCCGGGTCGATGATGAAGCCGAGTAGTTTGCCCGAAGGTACGCCGAAGACGCACTTGTTCGGGTTGAGCTTCCGCCGGTACTCGCGTAGTGATGCGAAGGTCTCTTCAAGGTCGTCGATGAGGGTACCGGAGTCCCCGGTTTTGACAACCACGTCATCCACGTAGGCCTCGACGTTCTTGTCGAGTTGCCGCTTGAAGCGAGCCCGGATGGCCCGTTGGTAGGTGGCGCCGGCGTTCTTCAACCCGAATGACATGGTCGTGTAGCGTGACGCGCCAAACGAGGTGATGAACGCGGTCTTCTCCCGGTCTTCCTCCTTGATTGCGATCCGGTGGTACCCGGAGTAGCGATCGAGGAAGCGAGAGCAGGGAGTCGCGGGCCCGCCGTGGAGTCGATGACTTGATCAATCCGCGGCAACCCGAAGGGGTCCTTGGGGCAGTGCTTGTTGAGGTCGGTGTAGTCGACGCACATCCTCCACTCGTTCGAGTTCTTCTTGCGGACGAGGACGGGGTTGGCGAGCCACTCAGGATGGAAGACTTCTCTGATGAAGCCGGCTGCGAGTAGCTTGGCTAGCTCCTTCTTGATGGCGTCCCGTCTGTCGTCGGCAAAGCGTCGGAGGTGTTGTCGCTTAGGGGTGGCCTTTGGATCGACGTTGAGGCAGTGCTCAATCAGCTCCCTGGGCACTCCTGGCATGTCCGCTGGCTTCCAC
The DNA here is from genome assembly GCA_947561735.1 of Cenchrus americanus. Classification (NCBI taxonomy): domain Eukaryota; kingdom Viridiplantae; phylum Streptophyta; class Magnoliopsida; order Poales; family Poaceae; genus Cenchrus; species Cenchrus americanus. Next base: position 34,045,794 of record OX387242.1, on the reverse strand, counting down.
GCGAAGATGTCGCGGTTAGCCCGAAGGAAGCTGATGAGCGCGTCTTCCTATTTGGGGTCGAGGCCGGCCCCGATGGTGGTGGTCTTGCTGGGGTCGCCTGTTCCGAGGTCGACCGACTTGACGAGTACCTCCTCAGGTGGCTGAGGCTTGTTGGCGCTGTCAGACTTCTCTGGGATGTCGAGTTCGCTTGTGGCAAGCTTCTTCGACGCAACGTAGACCTCCATCATCGGGTTGGGTACTTGGTTTGTTGAAGCGATCACCACGGCCTCTGTATCGCAGTCGTGAGAGATCTTCAAGTCCCCCTGGAGGGAGAGTACACCAGCTGGACTTGGCATCTTGAGTACCAAGTAGGTGTAGTGGGGCACCGCCATGAACTTGGCGATGGCCGGCCTACCGAGGATGGCGTGGTAGGAAGTCTCGAAATCCGCGACCTCGAACTTGATGTACTCGGTGCGGTAGTTATCCCGAGATGCCCCGAAGGTAACTGGCAGTACCACTGAGCCCTGTGGGATAGCCGCGTTGCCTGGGACGATGCCGTAGAAAGGCATGCTGCTCTTGTCGAGCATGGGGGTGACGTCGAGGTTCATCTTCTTCAATGTTTTGGTGAAGAGGATGTTGAGCCCGCTTCCACCGTCGATGAGCACCTTGTTGAGCTTAGAGCCCACCACCGTTGGCTTCAGGACGAGAGGGATCCGTCCTGGTTCGGAGAAGCTAGTCCACTGGTCGGCGCGGGAGAAGGTGATGGGTACTTCTGACCACCTGAGAGGGGTCATAACCGCTGGCTCAATGGACATCACTTCACGACGGGTAGCCTTCTGCTCCCGCCTGCTGGGCAGTCCGCCGAAGAGGACGTTGACGGTCTTCTCGGGTTCTTGGAAGTCGTTGTTGTCGCCGTCCTTCTTCTTGCCTTCTGGTCGTGAGGGTGCGGTGGCTCCGGCGTGTCCTTGAGTGCATGCCTGAGCTGGTAGCACTGCTCGGTAGTGTGGTTGCCGTTCGGATGCCACGGGCACTTCTCCTTTAGCAGGTCCTTGAACCCGCCAGAGTTCTTCTTCGAGTTCCCTTTCGCAGGGCGCTGGATAGCCGCGACAGTGTTGTCTGGCTTGCGCTTGCGGTTGGGACCCGAGTAGTTACTGCTGTTGTTGTTGTTGCTGCGGCCGCCTTGGTTCGCATTGCTGCCGCTGCCGCCGCCCTGGCTCTGCTTGGACTTGCCGCGGATGGCGTCGTACTTGGCGTTGGCCTTGTCCTCTTCATCCGCCCAGGACGTGATCATGTCCTTGAGGTGGGGAATGGACTTGGGGCGGCGACGACCGAAGTCCTCGAAAGTGCGGCGATGGTAGAGGCCGTCCTGGAAGAGGTCGATGACCTCCTTGTCGGTGACGTCGACGACGGTAGCGCGCTTGTCGAAAAAGCGGCGCATGTACTTGCGGAGGGTCTCGCCTTGTTCCTGCTTGATCATGGCGAGGTCCATGCGAGTACCCGAACGGCCCATGGCGCCCGCGAAGTTGCTTGTGAATTGTTCTTTCGGGCCGGTCCCACTGGTCGATCGAGTGCTTGTCCAGCGACTCGAGCCATGTGAGCGGAGCTTGGTCCAGACAGAAGCGGAAGTAGAGGCATTTGGTGTCGCTGTTGCCGCCAGCGTTCTCGATGGAGAGAGCGTAGCATCGGAGCCACCGGATAGGATCCGCTTCGCGTCGTACTTGGTGATCCCCAAAGGTTTGAACTTGTCGGGGAGGAGCAGGTTGCGAAGCCGTGGTGAGAAGGCGGGGAAGCCGTCGCCCTCAGTAGTGGTCGACTTCTTCTCGCCGCGGCTCCTCGATCTTCGGCGGGCATCGTACCCACCGTGCGAGGCGCCGGGAGGCGTGGTCGTTCGCGTGGCCTCGGCCGCCGCGACTACCGCCGCCTCCAGCCCTCCTGTTGTCCCCATGGTTGGAGCTGCCACCGTCGCTGCCGCCGCCGTCAGGGTCATTGCCGCCACCACCGGCCGTAGCGCGGTGGGGGACAACCTCTCGGTTGCCTTGGTCCTGAGAAGGTCCGCCGGCGTGGGAGCGGCGACGGTTTGGGTCAGCTGGTATGTCGCCTCGAGTACGGTTGGGGCCAGCATTGCCGCTGCGACTAGTAGCTTCGTTGCCGCGCGGCTTAGCTGGGGGAGGTTGGCTGACTCTTTTGTCGACCCGCATGAAGTAAGCTTCTTCAGCGAGCTTGGCGATGACCTCTCCCGGCGCGTATGCCCCCGAGCTCCGGCGTGCGATCGTTGTGATCGACATGAGGCATTGCTCAGGAGTGGTGTGGACTCTGCTCTCGACCGCCTCGAGAGCTTCCGCAAGGTTGCGGATGGGGAGGTTGTCCCTGAGCCGCCGGCGTCGTTCGCTGCGCTTCCTGTTACGTTCGCGTCGAGCGTCCCTGTTGGCATCGGTCTCGCCCTGCGAGGTGCATCGACGACACGCCTCGTCTACGAGAGATGTCCTCCGTGTACTTGTACCGCGGCCGTGCTCGAGGTTCCCGGGTGTCGCCGGCAGCCATGAAGACTTGGCGATCAGGGGTGCCAAGGCTAGACTCAGAAGGTGCCACCTCAGTGGGTGTGTTGGAGTCAGCCTGGGCCAGTGGCGTTCCCTCCTGGAACGGTAGTGAGTCGATGTAGGCGACGTAGCGTGAGTCCCCCTTTGCCAGGTCAGCGGGCTTGCGGTCCGGCCAGTAGACGTATCTGCCGGTCGGGGTTGATTTTATAACCAGCCCAGAGGCTGGCCCTGACAAGGGAAGCTCAGTGGAGTCGTCTTCGGACTCGGGCTCCTCAGGGTCCGACCCGAAGTCGAACTCGTAGTCCGGGTTCGAGTAGAACTCGGAGAGAGGGTTGGAGCCCGAGACGTGATCGGGGACGGCGTCGGAGTCCGAGTTGTACTCGGTCACGGGCTCCTTGTCGGCCCGTCGTGGAGTAGGAGCCCCCGTGCGGGCCCGGCTGAGGACGCGGGGGCCACGCGCGGAGCGCTGACGTGGTGAAGGGGCCGTCTGCGATGGCTGAGCAGCCGGCTCGCAGGCGATGGCCCATGGCGACGTCGGGTTCGAGTTGGAGACGGACTCGAGCTCGAAGTCAGCGTGACGGTTGAAGAGCGAGATTTCGCCGAACTTGCCGGCGAGTTCGCCTGTGACGACTTCGGGAAGTGTCACGAGGCCTGTCCTCGGGTTGGGTTGCATGGTCAGGCGGCGCTGGAAGGAGCCCGCGCCATCAGCAATGCAGACCTAGGTGCCGAAGACGAAGGTGTCGCCGCAGTTGAAGGCGACAGTTGGCTTGATGTGGACGGAAGCCGTCGAGTTCGCCATGTGATCTCGAGCGAGAGCCCCTACCTGGCGCGCCAGCTGTCGGTGTTTTAGACCGGCAACCTACTACGGGGAGTACCCGAAGTAGATGATTGTGACTCGCCGAGATCGGTAACTCGAAGGAAGAGACACGTGGCACACAATTTAGACAGGGTTCGGGCCGCGAGGTGCGTAATACCCTACGTCCCGTATGCCGCGTAGCTACGGGATTGATAGGGCACGATTACAAGATGGTGCAATAGTGCGCCGTGAGTTGTAGGAGATGAAGATGAGGTGATCCTGAGATCGGTCCCTGCCTCGCCTTATATAGTCCGGGAGGCAGGGTTACAAGTCGGAGTAGGGAAGGAGTACTAGTCGAGTACGTCTAGGAGACCTCTATACAGTGCGGAACGTGTACAGAGTCCTAACCGAGTACTACTCATGTGTAGTCCTTGTGCTCTACGCCTTCAGGTGTCGTGTAGCGCAAGCCGGGTAGTCCCAGGGGCCCACCGAGTAGTCGGTCCTGGTACCCACCGAGGTAGTGGGCCCAGGGAGGTCCATACGACAAGCCCCCGAGTACTTTGTAGTCGAGAAGGATAGCTTCCAGTAGTCTTGACGGCCTTAACGAGTAGTCCTCAAGCGTCCCCGAGTACTACAAGTCAAAAGTCCTCAAGAGTAGTCGAAGCATCCCGAGGGCCGGAATGTACTCCACCGATGTTTGAGCAATCTTGAAGTCTTCTCGAGTAGTCCCAAGCGTCCTTGAAATCTGCCTTCGAAGGTCTTCAAGAAATGCCTGTCTTGTCTTGAAGCCGAAGCCGTTGTGGAGATGTGATTTGCAGAACCGCAATCCACATGGAGTAGCCTTCGAGCCTCGAGCCGCGGGCTCTGGCTGAGGATCCATCTGAAGTCTCGGCAAGAAAATCCCGAAAAATCCGGAGAGAAAAAACCGAAGGACACGTGGCACGGAGCCCCCGAGCCTTGAGTCGAGTACTTCCTCTTGAATTGAAGGGTCTTCTTGGAGAATGTGTCCTGAGATGCTCTTGAGACTATCCGCATCCCAGGTAGTCGAGTAGAAGTAGCCGAGCCCCCGAGGTGAGGCGCGTCGACTAGTAGAATATGAAGAGTCACACGCAGACGCTGAGTCAGCCGCGCGTGGACTTATCCAGCCGCCCGTTGCGGAGGCGATTTGGCTTATAAATAAGAGCCAAAACCCTTAGGATTTTTCACCCAAGTGAGCCGCAGTCCTGTATGCCCTACGTCCTGTATGCTGCGTAGCTCTGGATTGATTGGGCACGATTACAAGATGGTGCAATAGTGCGCCGTGAGTTGTAGGAGATGAAGATGAGGTGATCCTGAGATCGGTCCCTGCCTCGCCTTATATAGTCCGGGAGGCAGGGTTACAAGTCGGAGTAGGGAAGGAGTACTAGTCGAGTACGTCTAGGAGACCTCTATACAGTGCGGAACGTGTACAGAGTCCTAACTGAGTACTACTCCTGTGTAGTCCTTGTGCTCTACGCCTTCAGGTGCCGTGTAGCGCAAGCCGGGTAGTCCCAGGGGCCCACCGAGTAGTCGGGGTTGGTACCCACCGAGGTAGTGGGCCCAGGGAGGTCCATACGACAGGGTTAGCTAAGGTGGGTAATGGCTTTGATAGGATCCGCGCCGGCACTAAGGTGTTCGTGTGGCGGTACCCTACTTGTTGGTAAAGTTGTACAACCTATGTAGAGTGTCAAACCTATTCGAATAGCCGTGTCCACGGTATTGGACGAGTCACGGTGTGGTCACAAAAACTAGTGTTTGGGGTGGGATGTTTTCATGGCGTGAGTTGTTTTCTGAAATGGTGTGTGGCTGTGTGCCTGGGCTAATGCGGACGGGGAGTCCGGTAGTTCCCAATTGGTTTTTCCAAAGCAACTGAGTTACTTGGGATATAAAATTGTTTGCGAAAACCTTTTTGGAAATGAACCCCTGCATGAGTAAATGGGTTTGCAAATAAACCTTAACCTGATCCTTGTTATATCCTGTGCATGATCTTCTTATAAGCAGGGCCGTGCACGTGGGTGTGCGACTGGTGCTCAGGAACAGGGCCTCAATTTTTCTGAGGCCTCATTTATCTTTTACTTTAACATACAATTTCTTTTAGTAAACTTTACTATGCAACCTATTAATCTTGAAGGATACAATGCCAACAGGCTAGTATTCGTACCGCGAATCACTCATGTCTTTGATTGTCTCCGGGGTCCACTACATGCTATTATTGTTATATTTTTTAAATATTTATGTTTGATTGTTGATTTCATCATGGGTGTATAAATTTCTCTAGACGTCTAGTACTATTCAATGATTGAAGTCATGTCGTGTGTAAATTGATATAGAAAATTCAATTGTGACTATCAAAAGCATAAAAGCAATTGAGAGGGACATAATATAGAAGATTATTAGATATTATTATTGAAGATTTCATTTTTAAAATACAATATTTGTTATATTATATATTTTATTGTTCTATTTCACTGGTCTAGTAAGTCAAACTAAAGTTTCGTACCGGGCCTCAATTTATACCAGCACGACCCTGCTTATAAGCCCCTCCGTGGGTGGGGTTGAACTTGTTGAGTACGTATGAGCTCACCCTTGTTTAACTAACTGTTTTTTAGAGGAGGATCCCGACTTCGTCCCCAAAGACGTCGAGTAGGTCGCTGCCCTACACCCAACCGTGCCTGTGTACCCAAAGCCTCCACAGAAAGCTTCCATGGTGTGTTACTCTGATGAGGCTTTGGAAGCCTTCGCTATCGTAGTCTGGTCTTTAGCACTTGTGTTGTTCCTTGTAGCGTTGGCACTCCCGTGCCCACTATGTCGCCGTAATGTAAAAGACTGATCCACCTGTTGTAATAAATGTGTTGCCAGCCTCCTGGGACTGGTATTTGTGTCACATTTAGTCACCTCTGATGAGGGGACGCTTCAGTGGTGCTCTTGGGAGAGACTTGGTGACCGGGAAGCAATACTCTTGTGTGAGTGCTTCAACAACGAGGACTAGGGGTGGTTTAGTGCCTACCGATACCACGGGATAAATCTTGTGTCAAGAGTCTGCTTCCTCTCACCCCCTTTACGTTTCCGCATTTACTCTATTGCAATCTTTGCTTGCCTTTACCTTCCTAGAGTAGTATCATGGTAGGATTGGCTATAGGTTGCAAATCTTGTTTTGGGATGGGAGTTTCACACTAGAACAACCATAGTTGCACATCTAGATAGTATGTTCTAGTTTACTTTGAGAAAAGTAGTGAAGCCATATGTTAAGGTTTTTAGATTGCCTAATTCACCCCCTCCCCCACTTAGGCTACGAGCATCTGATTCCTTACACTCCCCCTCCCTCCTCCTCTACTCTTCCGCTCAGGAGCCAGAGCGCGCCGCCCCTACTCTCCCTCTGTACCGGCAAGTCCTAGAGCTCGCACACGCCATCCACAACCACGACAGAGCTCTAGCTCTTGCATGTTGCAACCTATTCTCTGCATGGTAGCGTGGTGGATCCATGGAGCCTACCCTGATCTCGAGCGCCGCCCTCCGCTGACCTGGATACCTCCTCCTCCCCGGTGACCCTCCTCCCCTCTTTGCTGCGCCGCCAGTTGTCCACCACCGCCCGCTAGCTGTGCACACCCGTGTCGAGTCCTCTAGCATGTCGCTGAGATCTAGCGAGCGTGGGAGACGGAGGCGGTGGTGGTGAGATGCAAGGCGAGCCACAACCTCAGAGACGACCTCGTCAGTGGGCTCCTCTTTACTCCTCACACGACGACCCTCCTCCTGCGCCGCCAGGACCTCTGCTTTTGTGCTCACGGCAGCTAGAAAGAGGTGGATGATGCGCCAGGTACTACTCCACCCTCGCGTGACCTATCTTGATCCGCACTATATCTTGGTTGAGCGGATTGCAGGGCATGTGATGACGTCACCGTCGCGCCCAACTTTTGGGATCTTAGGGGCAGAAAGGTGGAGATGGCCGACATCGTCCCTCCCCTGCTCCTTGCTCTGCGACTTCGACAGTGTGGCACGACATAGCAGCAGTTCCCCACCCATCTCCTCCTACTCTGCGTCCCTCCTCCCCTACCATTGCGCGACACTAACCCTCTTCTCCCACGTGGTGGTTGGGGATGGCGCGACGATGCGCGGGCCTACGCGTACCATTCCTCCCATATCATGCTAATCTAGCATTCACGTGGGGGATGTGAAGGTGTCATAGACTTTATCGTTCCCCACTGCGGGAAAACACAGTGCAAAGCTATACCACTGTCCATCGTGTCCCATAGCGCTGATTTTACCGCACCATGCAGACAGCCTAATAGGGGAGGTAGGCGACACTTGCATTGTGGGTTCTCGTAAATACTTCCCACAACTAGTAGTTGCAGCTGCCCTTATCACCCCACCGATGGACAACATCTGTGATTCATCTTTGCTGGACACGCGTCCAAGGCCGGTTGATTGCTTTGCCTTGTGCTACTCGCGATTTCTCGCCTCGTGGAGATACGGTAGAGAGATGGCGGCGCAGAGGTGGGCGCGGGTGGTCGGCGGTGGAGGATGGCGCGGCGGATGGAGGCGATGGTCGGCAATGGATGAGATGGAGATGGCCGGGGATGGGGGAGGTGGCCGCGGGTGGGCGGAGGAGGAGCCGCGGCGGAGGTGGGTGCGGGTGGTCAGCGGCGGGGGATGGTGCGGCGGATGGAGGAGATGGTCGGCGATGGAGGAGATGTACGAAGATGGCAGAGGTGGGCACGGGTGGGCCGCGGCGGAGGATGGAGATGGGGTGATGGATGAGATGGAGGAGATGGAGGTGGTGGGTACGGGTGGGCGGAGGAGGAGCCGTGGCGGAGGTGGGCATGGGTGGGCGGCGGTGGAGGAGCCGCCGTTGGAGCGGATCGGACAATTTCTCGTGATAATGTAGACGGATCTAGCAGTTGACTACATGAATGGTAAAGCAATGATAACCACACGATAAGGAGAGGGGCACCTACCACTAGCAGCAGCACCGACGAATGTTAGTGACCTCTGGTGCAACTTTCGTGAAGGCTGTGTCTTTAGCTATGTGTACAGGCCAACGGACGTTTGAGGAAATTTTTAGATATGGCGTCTCAACAAACGAGCACATTTGTCAGTTACCATATACCAACTATATTTCTCTGTCAATCTATCTCACCGCTATTTTGATTAATTGAATTATTTTATATTTACTGAAGTGCTAGTCAACATCATGATTCATGAGTCATCTTCTATTAGAACTATATATTACAGTTTATTTGTTCAAAACATTCCGAATCAAGCGTGTTGTTGTAATCATAAGCTGTACAAGTTGAGTGTTCACTGCAGATGCTTACCGATTTCGGAAAATGGTTCATCTCTCTCCTCTCGTCTCCCCCGCAGAGACGTGGCAAGGGGAGAGCTCGACACCTCCGCCATGGCAGACGGAGGGCCCCTGCGGTGTCTCGACCCACGGTGGACTACGTGCAGGGGGATTGGGTTCCTCGTGCGCTTTTCCCTTTCCTAGACGCGAGGTTCGGGTTCTCCCTGGCGGAGACACGACTGCTCGGCCTAGGGTTTCTATTCTTCCCACCTCTTCGATCCCCCATCCGCCATCGCCAACCCACCAGCCGCCACCCCACCCGCTGCCACCCCACCAGCCGCCGCCAACTCATCTACCACCGCCACCCCACCTGCCGCCGCTTCCGCAGATCCCGGTTGCCACATCCTCGAGTACATCTTCGTCACCGCGTCAACCGCCGCTTGCCACATCTTCGGGTAGGCGGGAGCCTCTTCTCGCTCAACGGGGTACGGATGTAATCCCACCCCGATCTGCTGCAAATCCGGTGAACCCTAGGAGTTCATTGGACGGTGGGAAATTTCGGGGGATCGATTTTGGCTCTCTTGGGGGGAAAGTTCGACATCTCTGGAAACAATCGGCGGATGCGGGGAGATGTGATGAAATTCTGGTAAATACTAGTCAACTAAACTCGCCTGGTTTAACTACCTCGTCTGCTTCCCTTGACGGCGTAGATAGGAAGTGGTTGACCCTCGGGGGCAACTCTAGATCGTTTGCTCAAGTCGTGAAAGAGGCTAGGGTGGAGCATTGGCAGATGGAGGGGAAGAATTTTCAGGAGGGATTTAGACCGTACAGAGGGGGGAGACACTGGAGAGGCCGTGGAGGGCGCGGCTTTGAGGATAGACAGCAGCAAAATCAATATCAGGGGGGACAGAAATTGGGATGAGAGAAGAGGAGGATTTCATGGGGGGAGACACTCTGGTCAGCAATGGAGACAGAGGGATCAGGAAAATCCACAAAAGTTTGAGACAAATAGAGCTCAGCAGTTTGACCTAAGAGAGAATCTGAATCAAGCTAGGGTGCAGGACAGAAACGAGAAGAAACATGAAGAAAATAAGGCAGTTGAGGAAGCAATCAATGACAGTGGGAAGGTCCCTGTTCAGAATCCTCAGAACATGACTGAAGGGAACTCTGGCAAAGAAGCAGCAGAAGGAAAGTCCAACATAATTTTATGCAAGAGATGTGGAAAAGTGGGTCACAAGTCGGAGGAGTGTTTCAGACCGTTGGTGTGCCCAAGATGCAAAAGGGAAGGACATGTAGCCAGAGCCTGTCCAGAGATCATGCCATGGGAGTGTATCACTCCTTTTTGTGGCCTGGCAGCCCCTGAATTAGGGTTCCATATCATACAGGATGATGATGATGGGGAAGCTGCTAGAGAGACTGCAAACCTGGCTGTAATTACAATCAAATAAGGATATGTGACAGCAAGACAGGTGGAGGGAGAATTTAAAGCTCAAGCTGGTCAGAATTCCACTTAGAGGTGGTATGGTAAGAAGATTGCTGATAAAAAGTTCCAAATGAAATTCCCTACTGCTAGTAAAGTTGAGGAGCTGGCCTTTTTTAATGGGATGGAGATGAGGACTGTCCCTGGAGTTAAATTTAAGGTGGACAAGTGGAACCCCCATGTTGGGGCAAAAGCTGAGATTGATACAGCCTGGTTCAGGATTTCGGGGATTCCCATGGAAAAAAGGTCCGAGAAAAAACCTGCCCTGATTGCTTCATTAGTTGGGATACCCATTGAAGTGGACAAAAGTAATCTCAAGAGAGGAGACTACATCAGGGTGAAAATTGGATGTAGGGATATTTCCAAAGTGCCTGCTAGGGTTGAGGGGCTCCTTGACAGGCATTTTTATGACTTTACATTTCAAAGGGAAGTCCCTGTGGAAGGTGCCTCAACCTCATGGAATACTTGGACTAGGACTGCGGACAGAAACAATGAGGATAATCCATCCCCGAAAAATCAAGAAAAGGGGAGGGAAGCTCTTTCCAAGAAGGAAAAACCAGCAATGAACAGGGAGAGGAGGATTTGTCTTCACAAGAGTATGGTAGGAGACATGCAAACAACAACAAAGATAAGGTGGTAGAGGCAGGAGATGTTGACAAGGAGAACAAACAGTCTGGGGATGGGAACACCAGCAAACATGATAAAGGCAAGAGCATTGAGGACTCTGTTATGGGTGAGGAGGACAGCAAATCTGACAGTGAGGACTCTGTCCTGTACTTTGATGATTTCATGTCGCCAGGAGGGCAGCACTTCACTTTTGGTGACTTCCAAAACATGGAAATCCAGAATATAATGAAGATGAAGTTGAATGAGAGAACTGTGGCCATTAATGAGTATGGTACCAACATGATAAAGTATAAATATGACCCGCTTGCAGTGATTAAAGCTAAGTTTGCAATGGCACAAGGAAAGGGGTGTGGTGAGGGCAGTGAACCTAAATCTAATGATGGCAGCAAAAAACACATAGAGGTTAACACTGATGTTGGGGCTCAAACTGTTGAAGTGCCTACACAACCCAGCCCCGGAATCGGAACACAGGAACCTGCAGCTAAATGGTCAAGTCAGGAGGATAACTTAGACCGGGGAACTGATGGGAAGGAAAAACTTAATGGAAAAACTGCTAGGAATCATCAGTTACCTAACTGGGAGATCTTGGGGGAGGAATCTGATAAGGATACTCAAGATATCACAAAACTAGCTGCTGAGGAAGAAGGTGAAGAAGAAGATATTGCTGGGGATGATGAAATGATTCAAGAAGAGATGACAACAAGACAGAGTCAGAGGCTTAAGGAGCAGGGTTTGGGGGCCATCAAGGTAGCTGAGAAGGCTGTTATGGCTGTCAAGAAGAAAAGGCTAGAGCCAATTTGTGTGAAAAGGATATTCAGAAAGGAAATGATCAAGATAAAGAGAATAGTGAGAATCTCCCCTTGGAGGAGATGAAATTCATAGAATGGAAGTCTGATTCCTCTGATGATGAGGGTTACCATTTGGTTACTAGCAGAAAACAAAAGAAATTAAAAAGGAGGATTCAGAAACAGAAAGGGAAGGGTACAAAAAAGGGACTGCCCATCCTATTGATGAGGTAACTAACTTTAGGGGAGAGGCATCTAGATCTTTATCTAGATACAACATCAAGAAAGGGGCTACAATAATCAAAATTCAGTAAATATGATAGGAATCTTATGGAATTGTAGGGGGGTCTCAAAAAAAGGAATGGTGATTGATATCAGAAACTTGATTAATGAAGTAACTGCTGATTTTATAGGCTTACAGGAAACAATGAGGAAAAAATACAATGACAAATTCTTTAGACTGGTTGATCCCAATAAAGTCTTTTCCTGGCACTGGTTGCCCTCAAATGGCAGGTCTGGAGGGATTCTTTGTGGAATCAGAAAAGAAAATTTTGATATTGTTAAAGTTACTGAACATGAGTTTGCAATAGAAGTGGAAGTTGTGGACAAAAAGTGCCATAACAGGTTAAGACTGGTGACAATTTATGGACTAGCTCAAGTTGAGAAAAAAGAAATGTTTCTCATAGAACTTTCCACAATTTTTGCCAAATGTGATCTCCCTTTGATAGTGGGAGGGGACTTTAATATTTTAAGATTCAGTGATGAGAAAAACAAACCTTTCTGTGCTAATAGATACTCTCAAATGTTTAACTGGATTATTAACTCTTATGGCCTGAGAGAAATTGCTTTAGTAGGTGGAAAATTTACATGGAGTAATAACCATGATTTACCTACTCTGGAGAAATTAGATAGAGTGTTGATGAATGATAAATGGGAGGGCCTTTTCCCTCTAACAACCTTGAGAAAAAGGCCAAGATTGATGTCTGACCACAACCCTCTGTTGTTGTGTACAGGACAAGATCAAAAGAAAAAAGCTAAAAACTTCAGCTTTGAAACCTCTTGGCCTAAACAAGAGGACTTCATCTGTGAAGTGAAGGAAATATGGACAAAATCAGTAGTTACAAAAGATGCCATTGAGAAATGGTATATCAAACTAAACAGAATTAAAAAATTTCTCAAAAGGTGGGGTGATAGTCTGAAAGGGCATACCAAGAAGCATAGGATATCCCTTCAGAGTGAACTGGCTGAGTTAGAAGCTTTACAGGAAGAAGATTCTCTTCCAACACGTCTACTAGATAGGAAACCTGCAATCCAAGCAGAAATGATGAAATTAAACGAGCAGGAGGAAATTTACTGGCATCAGAGATCAAATGAAAATTGGTTGTTGAAGGGAGATAGCAATACGGACTATTTTCATAAAAAGGCTAATGGGAAGAAGAGGAAGAATACTATCTTTCATCTGGAAAAAGATGGGGGCGTTATTGAAAATGAAAAAGAGATTCTTAATCATGCGACTGAATACTACAAGGAGCTGTTTGGACCCTCTGAAAGTCCAGTCTTCTCACTAGACCCAGAGTGTTGGGGGGCAGATGCAAAAATAAATGAGGATGAAAATTTATTTTTAACAAGACCATTTACAGAAGAAGAAATCAGGGGGGGTAGTGAAAACAATGAGGAAAAATACAGCGCCAGGACCAAACCATATGCCTGTAGGGTTTTATCAAGCTTGCTGGGCATTTATTAAAGGAGACTTGATGGACGTGGTCCAGGATTTTTGGAAAAATGACCTGAGAATCGACAGACTAAATTATGGAGTCATAACTTTGATCCCTAAAATAAAAGATGCAGTGAAAATTCAGCAGCATAGACGATCTTCTTGCTGAATGTGAGCTACAAGATTATTACCAAAGTGCTTATGCTGAGAGTGGAGGAATGTCTGAGTAGGATTATAAGTAAGAATCAGAATGCCTTTATAAAGGGTAGAAATATCATGGAGGGAGTGCTGAGTTTACATGAAATTCTACATGATACTAAAAGAAAAAAGAAAGATGGGATTATTTTGAAATTGAACTTTGAGAAAGCTTATGACAAAGTCAATTGGGATTTTCTTTTTGAGGTGATAAAACAAAGAGGTTTTTGTGGCAGGTGGTGCAACTGGGTTAAAGCGGTGGTAGCTAGCGGAACTTTGAGTGTTAAGACTAATAACAGTATGGGAAGCTACTTTAAAAGTAGGAAAGGGGTCAGGCAGGGAGATCCTCTGTCCCCTTTACTGTTCAATTTGGCTGCGGATTGCTTAACCAAAATGGTCCAAACAGCCCAAAGAAATGGGTTAATAAAAGGGCTCATGAATGATATTATACCGAGTGGGATTGCAATTCTCCAATATGCAGATGATACCATCCTATGTATGGAGGACTCTGCGGAGACAGCTCAAAATATGAAGATCCTGCTCTATATTTATGAAAAGATGTCAGGATTAAAAATAAATTTCAACAAAAGTGAAGTGATCATGGTGTCATATGATGAACAGAAAGCATTAGCTTTCACAGACATGCTGAATTGTGCAACTGGGACCTGGCCAATTAAATACTTGGGGGTGCCTGTTTCTGGATCTAGACTACATGTTGTAGACTGGCTAAATTTAAATGAAAAAATTATGAAAAGATTAGAGGGGTGGCAATGTACCTCACTGTCCTATGGAGGAAGGTTGATTTTGCTGAATGCATGTCTGAGCAGCATGCCAACTTATGCTATGTCAATGTACATGCTGCCCAAAACTGTAATAAAAAAGATGGATGTCACAAGGAAAAAGTTTTTTGGCAGGGGAATAGCATAAAAAAAGAAGTATCATTTGGTAAAGTGGTCAGTGATCACTAAACCAAAAAAGAAAGGTGGTTTAGGAGTCAAGGATTTGAGGAAAATAAATATCAGCCTGTTGTGCAAATGGTGGTGGAAATTTGAGAAAAGAGAAGGCATGTGGCAGGATATAGTCAGGAAAAAATACCAAGTCAAAGGGGGGATTGCTACTCTGAAATACAAACCATCTAACTCCCTTGTGTGGAATGATTTGATTAAAATAAAAGATCTTTGCAGGTATGGGAGGGTTGTCAAAATTGGTAATGGTGAAGATACAGACTTTTGGTTGGATGCATGGTGTGGGGATACTGCACTGAAGGAGAAATTCAGTGACCTGTTTGAAATTAGCGAGGAGCAAAACATCTCTGTGGCTGCTATGGCAGGGAATAGATGGAGAATGACCTGGAGAAGGTGGCTCAATGAAGCCTCTCAAACACAATTAAGGCAACTAAGAGTCATTTTAATGTCTTGTGCTTTAGGTTCCCAGAAGGATGAGCCAGTCTGAGTTTGGGGAAAAAATAAGAGATACTCGGTGAAATCCATGTATTCCCACCTCTGTAGCGGGGGTGGTGGTGATGCAAATAGGAGAATCTGGAAGTCAAAAATGCCTTTGAAAATTAAGGTTTTCATGTGGCTGATAAATCAAAATGCAATTCTAACTAAAGACAATCTTATGAGGAGAAATTGGCAGGGTGACCTCAGTTGCAGCTTTTGCAATTTAAATGAATCAATCAATCATATGTTTTTTAAATGTTACTTAGCGAGATATGTGTGGAGTCTGATAGCTTGGGTAGTTGGGGCTGTTTGTAGACCAACCAGTTTCCCCAATTCTGAATATGGGCCGGGCACTGCATGCCCAAAAATGATAATCTTCATATGGTGGGTTTGGCGGCGATTTGCTGGGCAATGTGGCAATCCCGCAACAACATTTGCTTTGAGAAAAAGAAAATTAGATCTCCTGTTGAGATCATTTGTTTAGCCTCATCTGTTATTAAATATTGGGCAGGTCTACAAAAGGAGGAAGACAAAGACATATTGATGGAAGGAGCTGAAGCTTTGAAGAACGCGACACTTTTACACCATTCTCAGGATCAAGAACAAGGAGAGCCGCAAGCTGGGACGGTGCTGCTACAGTGAGATGAAGATCATCCGGAGTGACTGGGAGAAGCTGAAGTTCTGCTTGATGACTTGTGGTCTATCTTGCAAAAACCTGTTTGTTTGTTTTGTGTGTCTTGCTGCGTTAGAGCAGCCTGTTGGATATGCTAAGCAGCTGCTGTTGGCTGCGTCTTTTGAATTGTCTTTTGGCGTTCTGGGTTGGAGGTGTAGCCCTGTGTGCTTACTCCCCCAGATGGGTGCTTGTTTGCCTGAGTGGAGGCAGATGCGTCTGAACTTTGATGTAGACTGGAACTTTGTAATTTGGTTGCTTTGGTAATGAAATTCGGACAGAGGTCCTTAGTGGAAAAAAAAAAGTTGAGCTACATCCCCTTGTTTTCCCTGCATTCCTCCAAAATTAGATGCTGTTCAGCTGGACACTCTGTTTCTTGTGTTTCTACCTGTCCTCAGCTCTTCTCCCTGCATGCCATTTTTAGCTCCTCATTTCGCTCCTCACAATCTTTCCTCCGGCCTCTCCTCCGACAACCCACGACCACCACCAACCAATCCTCCCTCCTGCGATCGCCTCCCGGCGGAACGTTCCCCGTTCCGCCGCCGCGCGCAGTGCCATGCGCCTGCCGCCGTGGAGGAACAAGAAGGACACCAGCACGAGGAGGCTCTGACCGCCGTCGCCGCCGCGGCCTGGCGGCCCGATGGGCAACGTCTGCGCCGGCTCCCGCTTCTCCAAGAACCGCTTCTTCGGCAACTTCTCCCTCTGGCCCAGCCGCTCCCGCTCCTCCGGCACCCCCTCCAACCCCACCACCACCTCCCGCTCCGTCCCCGTCGTACAGGTCCAGCCCAGCGAGTCCGACGCGCCGCCGCCGCCGTCGACGCAGACCGCCGCCCCAACCCCCATCGTCATCTCCGAACCAGCTGTTCCGGCGCCGTCTCCTCTTCCCCAACCGCCGCATCCCATACCCCCGGCGTCATCAGAAGCTTCCGACCCACCCCCACCGCAGCAGCCGGCGGCGTCGCAGCCGCAGACGCAGACGCAGACGCAGTCGAAGAAGAAGGCGGCGCACATCAAGCGCATCTCCAGCGCGGGGCTGCAGGTGGAGTCGGTGCTCCGGCGCAAGACCGAGAACCTCAAGGACAAGTACAGCCTGGGTCGGAAGCTCGGGCAGGGGCAGTTCGGCACGACGTACCTCTGCGTCGACAAGGCCACCGGCGGCGAGTACGCGTGCAAGTCGATCGCGAAGCGGAAGCTGGTGACGGACGAGGACGTGGAGGACGTGCGGCGGGAGATCCAGATCATGCACCACCTGGCGGGCCACCCGAGTATCATCGGCATCCGGGGCGCGTACGAGGACGCCGTGGCGGTGCACGTGGTGATGGAGCTCTGCGCCGGCGGCGAGCTCTTCGACCGCATCGTGCGGCGAGGCCACTACACGGAGCGGCAGGCGGCGACGCTGGCACACGTCATCGTCTCCGTGGTGGAGTCGTGCCACTCGCTCGGGGTCATGCACCGCGACCTCAAGCCCGAGAACTTCCTCTTCGTCGGCAACGACGAGGACTCGCCGCTCAAGACCATCGACTTCGGCCTCTCCATGTTCTTCCGGCCAGGTACCAGCCGCCAGCCGGCTAACCTTCGTGAACCTCTTGATCGCCGTCCATGGCAAATCAGTCAATGAATCCATGATTAATTCCAGGCGAGGAGTTTACGGACGTGGTGGGGAGCCCGTACTACGTGGCGCCGGAGGTGCTGAAGAAGCGGTACGGGCAGCAGGCAGACGTGTGGAGCGCCGGCGTGATCATCTATATCCTGCTCTGCGGTGTGCCGCCCTTCTGGGCGGAGACGGAGCAGGGGATCTTCGAGCAGGTGCTGCACGGCTCGCTCGACTTCGAGACGGACCCGTGGCCCAGCGTGTCGGAGAACGCCAAGGACCTGCTCCGGAAGGTGCTCGTAAGGGACCCCAAGAGGCGACTCACGGCGCACCAAGTCCTCTGTGAGTAATTGTAGAATACCTTTGCAGGATTATTGCATCCCCAGCAACAGCAAGTGATTTCTTGTGTGCGTGCAGGCCACCCATGGCTGCAGGCGATCGGATCAGCGCCGGACAAGCCGCTGGACTCGGCGGTGCTGTCACGGCTGAAGCAGTTCTCGGCCATGAACAAGCTCAAGAAGATGGCCCTGAGGGTGAGAAAATAAGGCCTCTCATATTGCATTGCTGCTCCGTTCTTCTGATATGACTGTTAAAGAAATGAAGGTTTGATGGGATATGTGAATGTGATCATGGTTGTTGCAGGTTATCGCGGAGAACCTGTCGGAGGAGGAGATCGCCGGGCTGAAGGAGATGTTCAAGATGATGGACACCGACAACAGCGGGCAGATCAACTTCGAGGAGCTCAAGGCCGGCCTGCAGAGGGTTGGAGCCAACATGAAGGAGTCGGAGATATACCAGCTCATGCAGGCGGTAAGTTTTTCGTGCAATCTTTTAGGCACAGATTTCACATATTTCTGCCAAAATTTGGATACTTTATTGGGTCTATTAATTGAAGCTCACATTATTCCCATTTTCGGTCGAAAATGGAAACATGGTTTAACGTTTTTTTGACTCTCACAAAAATGTATTTTTCAGTAACAGTAATGTTTGATTTCAGAATAATGCTACGGACTACTGCAGAAAATAAATCCTTTCCTATGCAATGTTTGTATTCTCGCAGGCTGACATCGACAACAGTGGCACCATCGATTACGGAGAGTTCATAGCTGCAACCCTGCACCTCAACAAAGTTGAGAGGGAAGACCATCTTTTTGCAGCCTTCCAATACTTTGACAAAGATGGCAGCGGATACATCACGGCAGATGAGCTGCAGCAAGCTTGTGACGAGTTTGGAATAGAAGATGTCCGACTTGAAGACATGATTGGCGAAGTGGATCAAGACAATGTACAATTATCTGATCTTCAATTCTGCAAACATTTATTCATCAACTTAAATCTGATGAATTTGTTTTGATCTTCCTGCAGGATGGGCGCATTGATTACAATGAGTTTGTCGCGATGATGCAGAAATCGACTGCCGGGTTTGGCAAGAAAGGCCATCAGTACAACCTTAGCATTGGTTTTAGAGATGCCTTGAATAAGGCACATAGCTGACATTGTTGTAGTTTCGCGTCCAAGTATACTTGTACAACTGAAATGGTGCTGTGCATACGTGTTGTAAATGTGATGGAAACTTGGGCTCTGATTAATTCGTAGGAGATTTTTTTAACAGCTGTCCTATTTTTTGTTTTCTTTGTAGTTTTTAACTTATAAACAAGCTGAGTTACTAAGATTGGCAACGTTGGTATTCCGGGCCAGCAAGGTAGTGCATAGCACTGTAAAAACATGGGAAGATCTGAACTTAACATTAGAAAAGGATTAATTATATGGTCTGAACATGATTGGGTCTCTAGTCATGACTTTGTCGTACACTACCACCAAAGAAACGACACACACTTCTGCTACAGATCTCTACGAGAGCAGGGTACTGCTCAAAAGCTTGATCTCAAAATAGCCGTTTTGAAGTCTCTTGTGAGGTTGGGGCGACCTTCGACACTCTGTGCATTATGTGGAAGTTTACAGCACGGTTGCGGCTACTGACTTTCATGATCCAGAGAAATGTGATGCTCTGATCCGAATATGAGACGATCATCCACTTGCTGTTGATTCACTACACAATCATGCATCAACACATCATTCCATCCTGATACCTCTCAAACTTACAATGTTGTGAAGCTGAGGAGCAATATGATGGACAAGACGAACTGACTGAAAAAATATGAATACATCTCTCGTGTACAGCAAGCTCTTGTTGGAGTTGTTGGGTATAACGGCGTAGCGGAATCAGCGGTTTCAGGTTCTGAACCTATTCAGGTATTCACGGAGGGCAACATATGCATCACACATATTTGGAGGAAATTGCAAGTACTATATATCGACAATTGCAACAGAACTCAACGGCGAATGCAACTTGCAACTGCAAAACACATCAACCTGAGAGCCACCAGATTTATACGTCGAAAACCCTAAATCAGGGAAAGACCACGGGACCAAGCTGTTAGTTCGATCTCTCCACCGTTACGGCCCAAAGGCCGTAACGGGTTTGTTACCGTGCCCTGGTCGGGGGCGCCCAACCAATCCATGGTTGGTGGGCCCCGTCGCACAGTGCTATAAAGAGTGGGTGGGGGCCACGGCTCGCAGTACGAGGTTCACCGCGCCGACGCACACACCCCACCCCACAAATACTAACCGACCCGAGGGAGCACTGGAGCGGCGGGAAGCTCCGCCACCGCCGCCACCGAGGCCCTCTTCCTGGATCCGACGCACCCGGTGCCACCGCCCGACGCTCGACCGCATTGTTCGTGATCCCGTCGTCCCCGAGCCGGCATCGCATCCCCGCGTCGGGCCGCGGCCGCCCCCCGCGACCTCGACCCGCGAGATGGCTTCCGACTCCGCGCTCCCGTCCAACCCCGATGGTCTGCGTCCCCGTTTCCCCCCTGTTTACCTTTCTAGTTGTTTTAGGTGTAGTAGATCTAGATCTAGGTGTCCATGTTGTTTATCTGTAATCATTAAGTACATACCCGAACGGATTGACTACTGGTGTTTGTGCATGTTTAAGTACTTAAGATCTAACAATGGTATCAGATAGCCTAACCAGTTAGTAAATTTGTTTCGGGGTTAGATCTTTAATTATCCAGTGTAGCATGAGGAAAGAGATGACCCCAAATCTTTTAGATCTGGGAGAGAGAACACTGGATTCGACATAAAATCATTGAAAAACGAATAAAGCTTAAAACCCTAACCCTAGATCTTGCTCGGGTTAGGGGAAGGAAACACAAATACGCATCATAAGAGGCCACCCTAACCCTAGATCCACTCGGGTTAGGGGGAAAAATGAAGAAAACCGATGCGAATCGAAAAAAACCAAACCCTAGATCCTATTTTTTTCCCGAGCTTGATACGGCTGCAGGGTCTCCTACCTTGCCGCCGGGACACCGCCTCTGTGCGGGTTGACCCGCCGCCGTGCGGGGCATGAAGAGTAGAAGCTCGCCGCCGCGTCGTCGGCGTGCGGGCCATGCGATATGGGCGCCGCCACCGAGCCGCTCGACGGCCGCGCGTTCACCGTGGTGGTGGACGCGCGCGCCGGCGAGGAGGCCGGCAGCAGCGCCGCCTTCCTTCACCGGTCACCAGAGATGGTTTCCTCTCTGGTTCTTGCGTTTCTTGATGTTTTGGTGGAGAAGTAGGGGAAAAAGGACAAGGAAGGTGGCTGCTTGCTGTGTTTTGGGACCGCGGCGGCGCCACTCACCGCCGCCGGCGGGCGCCGGCCGCGGGCAGGAAGGCCGGCCGCCGCAACTGTTCTACAGAGCTGCGGGGTAGGAGGAAGAAAACTGGATCGTTCTAGGGTTTCCAAGGGTCCCGGGCTTATATACCTGCCGATATCGGCGGGGTTGCTGCCGTCCGTTGATCTCCATATCAACGGCGGCGGAGGGCTGGCTCATCACATGGGCCATTTTGAGCCCAGGAGGGAGGCGTCGCTGGGCTGCTTTGGCGGCCCAGCCGTTGGTTTTTGGGCCTGGAGCCCATGCGGCCGCGGGCAGATGGCCGCGGGCCGGTTTTTTCTTGCTAGGCAGTTTCGGTCCGGGGTGAACATTACAATTTTTCATTTATGTTTTGAATTTCAGAAGCTATTTTGTTTTGTTTTTTCTTGTTTTTATGATGTTTTTCATTTAAGTTAATATCTTTGTTTAATTTTTGATAAATTCATGAAATTTACAGAGAGTAGGATGCTTCTGAAATTAAGGTTTATTCTGTTCCATTGTTTGTTTGTTTTTTCCGCTGCGTTGTTTTAAACTCTCTAGTTAAATTGAACCAAAGGGATGTTTAATTCGAGAAGTTTTCTTTTAAGAATATGTTATAATATTGTTATTTTTCTGGCCAAAGCTGATAATTACAATATTATGACCTGATACACTAAAGTTTTATGCATTAGTTCTATTTTTCTGGCCAAAGGTGATATAGAATTAATGTAGTAGCATGTTGTATGTATTAATTTTGACCAAAGTTAAATTGATGCATGCAATATTTATTGTTATATGTTCTCACACCTTTTCTGAATTTTATTTTCAGCTCTGGTTATGTTGGTCAAATCCCTGAGCGGACTGGCAACAACTACACGGCTTGGCGCAAGTTGCTGAAACTGGCATTTTTAATGCTGGGTATGGAGTACGTGCTGACCACAGAGCGTCCTGCTGAGCCTGAGGCACCTGTCAAAGAGGCTAATGAGACTGATGCTGCATGGAAAGTAAGAGAGGACGCCCATATCAAGGCGGAAAGTGAGCATCAACTCGCCAAAGCGAGGTGGGATCTAGACAACAAGAGATGTCTACGATCATTCAGACTAAGATGACAGAGGCAATTAAGGCGTCCATTCCTGAAAAGGATAAGGACGGGAAGTTACTCACTGCCTCCGAGTATTTGGAGATAGTGGATAAGCAGCACTCTCATCATACTAAGACTTATGCCAGTACTACTATTGGCAGTTTGGTTGCAATGAAGTACACTGGTGGTGGTATAAGGGACCACATACTTAAGATGAGCAACATGAACGGCAAGCTTGCTGAGATGGGCATGGTCCTTCCCAATGAGTTTGGCATTCATTTGATTTTTAAGTCCCCGCCTCCCGAGTTTTCACGCTTTTGAGGTTAACTACAACAACATACCGGATAAGTGGGATGTGCATAAGTTGGTGGTCTTGTTAACTATGTAAACCATGGTAAGAAGCCACATAAGAGAAGCTTTCCAAATAAGCATTTTCAAGCTAAGAATCAAGCGGAAAGCGGACCTTCAAATGCACCTCCCCAGGGATAGATGAAGCCTAATGGAAAAGCTCCCATGCGGAATGATCAGCCTCAAAAACCTCAGAAAGCTCCTCAGTAGACGGAGTTTGCACCAAACCAGTGTCACTGGTGCAAGAAGACTGGGCACTGGAAGAAGCAGTGTCCTAAGTGGTTGCATTTCATGTGGTCAAAGGGTGAGGACATTATTACATTTGTAGCTGAATCCCTGTACTTAAGTTATAGTAAATCTACTTGGTGGATTGATTCAGGTGCAACAATTCATGTTGCTAATTCTATGCAGGGTATGACTACAACCAGAATCCTAACAAGAGGAGCAAGAACAATTAAGGTTGCGAACGGCGTCGAGGCTGCAGTTGAAGCCATTGGTGATCTCCCCATCAAGTTGAAGGACGGCTTCACACTTCAGCTCCATGACGTTCTTTATGTTCCATCTTTAAGTCGCAATTTAATTTCAGTGTCATGTTTAGCAGACAATGGTTTTGAGTGTCAGTTCAGTGCACAACATTGTTCCATTAAGTTAAATAATGTGGTTGTGGGTCTTGCCATCCGACAAGACAAACTATACATGTTGGCTTTTCATGATAATTCCTCTAAATGTGTTGATTCTGTATGTGAAAATGCGAATGTTGAATCATCTACGAATGTAAGCAAGAAGCGGAAGCGAATTGATAACGTATCATCGAAATTATGGCACTATCGCTTAGGCCATATTTCGAGGGGAAGGATGGAACGCTTAGTTAAGGAATCAATTCTTCCGCCGTTAGAATTTAATGACTTAGAACAATGCATAGATTGCATTAAAGGCAAGTTTATTAAACAAATTAAGAAAGGCGCGAAGCGAAGCACAGGAGTGTTGGAGATAATCCACACTGACATTTGTGGTCCATTCCCTGTGGCATCTGTGGATGGTTTTGATTCGTTCATTACATTCACAGATGACTATTCTCGATATGGGTACATTTATCCAATTAAAGAGAAGTCAGAAGCGCTAGACAAATTTAAGATATTTAAGGCTGAAGTTGAAAATCAGCACAACTTAAAGATTAAGGTGGTGAGGTCCGACCGAGGTGGGGAGTACTATGGTCGACACACCCCGTATGGCCAAGTTCCTGGACCTTTTGCAAGGTTTCTACGGAAAAATGGCATAGTTGCCCAGTATAGTACACCGGGTACAACCTCAACAAAATGGAGTAGCTGAGAGAAGGAATCGTACCTTGATGGATATGGTTAGAAGTATGTTAAGCTACTCAACATTACCGATTAGTTTGTGGATGGAGGCATTAAAAACCGCCACTCACATTCTAAATAAAGGACCTAGTAAATCAGTTCCTACAACACCGTATGAATTATGGACGGGTAGGGAACCCTCCTTGAATTATATGCGTGTGTGGGGATGTCCAGCAGAGGCTAAAGTTTTTAACCCAAATATTGGGAAGTTAGACCCCAAGACAGTAAGTTGTCATTTCATTGGCTACACGGAAAAATCTAAAGGATATCGTTTCTACTGTCCTACTGGACATACAAAGTTCGTGGAAATGAGGCACGCTGTTTTTCTAGAGGATGAAATGATCAGAGGGAGCAAGGCAGTTCGAAAGATTGATCTTGAAGAAAAGTGGGTGTGTGCACCCACTCCTATGGTTGAAGAACCGTATTTTGAGCTACCTGTTGTTCCGATAGCCACAGTGCAACCCACTGTGGTGCCGGAACCTGTTGTTAGTACTCTTGTGCCATCAGTGGAAGAAAATGAGGAAACTATTCAACAGAATCCTACAAGTACAACTGATGCACTGGAAGAAACACAACAGCCCCAAGTACAGGAAGAGCCAGTTATAGAGGCTCCGAGGAGGTCATCAAGAGTCAGAAAGTCAGCTATCTCTGATGATTATGAAGTTTATGAATGTGAAGAAATTCACATAGAAGGTGATCCTACTTCTTATGAAGAAGCTATGAGTCGTCCTGATGCATCCAAGTGGCAAGAAGCCATGGAAGATGAAATGAAGTCAATGAGTACCAACAGAGTTTGGGACTTAGAGGAAATTCCTAAAGGAGCCAAAACAGTAGGCTGCAAATGGGTCTACAAGATAAAATATGACTCTAAAGGGAATATAGAAAAGTATAAAGGACGGCTTGTGGCCAAGGGCTATACGCAAAGAGAAGGGATAGATTACAATGAGACGTTTTCTCCAGTCTCTTGTAAAGATTCTTTTAGGATCATAATGGCTTTGGTGGCGCACTATGATTTGGAATTACACCAGATGGATGTTAAGACGGCATTTCTGAATGGAGACTTATATGAAGATGTATACATGACTCAACCCAAAGGTTTTGTTGTGAAAGGGAAGGAACATTTAGGATGTAGTTTAAGAAAATCCATTTATGGTTTAAAGCAAGCCTCTAGACAGTGGAATTTAAAGTTTGATGAGACCATCACAAAGTTTGGTTTTAAGGCAAATATTGAGGACAACTGCGTTTATGCAAAGTTTAAGAATGGGAAATTGATTTTCCTAATACTGTATGTGGATGACATTCTACTAGCTAGTAGTGTTGTTAGGCACAAGTGGGAAACGAAAAAGTTCTTGTCTTCAAAATTTGATATGAAAGATCTTGGTGAAGCCTCATATGTTTTAGGCATTGAGATTCATCGAGATAGAAAGAAGGGGGTCTTAGGATTATCGCAAAAAGCATATCTGGAAAAGGTACTAAAGAAATATAATATGCATGCGAGTAGAGCCACACCTGCTCCTATAGTAAAGGGCGATAAGTTTGGACTTCACCAATGTCCGAGGAACCAATATGAGATCGATCAAATGAAAATGGTTCCATATGCTTCAGCAGTCGGTAGCTTACAGTATGCACAAGTGTGCACTCGCCCTGATTTAGCATTTGTTACAGGAGTACTTGGTAGATATCAAAGTAATCCAGGAAAAGAGCACTGGATGATGGCAAAGAAGGCTTTTCGATATCTACAAGGCACGAATGATTTAATGCCAACGTATAGAAGATCTAATTCCCTAGAGATAAAAGGGTACTCAGATACTGATTATGCGGGAGATAGGGATGATAGAAAATCCACGTCAGGATATATATTCACTCTCGCAGGAGGAGCTATTTCGTGGAGAAGCTCAAAACAAGATCTAGTTGCAACATGTACGATGTATGCAGAGTTCATTGCCTGTTATGAGGCAACAGGACAGGTGATGTGGCTAAAGAAGTTTATACCTGATTTAAGAGTAGTGGATTGTATTCAAAGACCACTACGGTTATCCTGCGATAACAAACCAGCAGTATTCTATGCTCACAACAACAAGTTAAGTAATGCTACCAAACCGATAGAAATAAAATTCTATGCGGTAAAAGACAGAGTCCGGGATAAAACTATAAGTCTGGAGCATATAGGCACTAAAAAAATGTTAGCGGATCCGCTCACAAAAGGCTTACCACCCAGTGTGTTTGGAGAACACATAGCCGGTATGGGTTTAAGGGAAAGCCTATGATTCCCGGACTGGGCCCAAGTTAAGATCCTATCAGAATGAATAAGTGTATTGTGGCTGGTTAATCTGATTGTGATTACAATTTAGATGACCCATGCTCAATATGTTTATTTGTGATGAGGTGGATGCCAAGTAAAGAACTCGAGATTAAGTGAATGTTGTAGAAGAGATCGAGAGGGAGAATGTTAGTTCGATCTCTCCACCGTTACGGCCCAAAGGCCGTAACGGGTTTGTTACCGTGCCCTGGTCGGGGGCGCCCAACCAATCCATGGTTGGTGGGCCCCGTCGCACAGTGCTATAAAGAGTGGGTGGGGGCCACGGCTCGCAGTACGAGGTTCACCGCGCCGACGCACACACGCCACCCCACAAATACTAACCGACCCGAGGGAGCACTGGAGCGGCGGGAAGCTCCGCCACCGCCGCCACCGAGGCCCTCTTTTTGGATCCGACGCACCCGGTGCCACCGCCCGACGCTCGACCGCATTGTTCGTGATCCCGTCGTCCCCGAGCCGGCACTGCATCCCCTGCGTCAAGCCGCGGCCGCCCCTGCGACCTCGACCCGCGAGATGGCTTCCGACTCCGCGCTCCCGTCCAACCCCGATGGTCTGCGTCCCCGTTTCCCCCCTGTTTACCTTTCTAGTTGTTTTAGGTGTAGTAGATCTAGATCTAGGTGTCCATGTTGTTTATCTGTAATCATTAAGTACATACCCGAACGGATTGACTACTGGTGTTTGTGCATGTTTAAGTACTTAAGATCTAACACAAGCCAGTCAAATCTTCTTCCACTATATGCTTGTGGGATTACAACAAGTTTCTTCTCAAGATACCTCTAGAGGCTCAGATACATCAAGACTTCACAATCTTGGACAGAAACAACAAGAAGATTTGGTTGCTACAAGCTACGGTATGGAAAGATCTCACCAAGAATGGCGGAAAAATAAATTGGATGCGCCAAGGATAAGGATCTGCTATAATTGTCAACCTTGAGGACAAGATCCAATCTCCAATCTCACTTCTTCTTCCTCTCCCTCTTCTTCTCCCTTAGAGGATTCTCTTTTCTCCCTTCTTGGAGTCTGCAGTGCTCTCTGTTCTTCTCTTATGGCTTGGAGGAGCGAGGCTGCACACACTTGTCTCCTACTCTTGACTTTCGTGGCTAGTTCTCTTTGGTCGTGTTTAATTCATTAGGTGGAACTTTTTGCTCCTTTTTCAAGGTCTACTAGGAGTATTAGACGCAAACTAGTTGCAACAAAAATAATAACACGAATGGACTGGAAATTACGACACAAATCCATTAAGTCTAGTTTATCCGTCATTAGGGATTGGTTACTGTAGCATGACGTTGTACAATCATGGTATAATTAGGCTCATTAGATTCGTCTCGAAATTAAGGTGGGGGTTGTGGAATGAATTTTGTCATTAATCTATATTTAATACTCCTAATTAGTCTTCTGGGGATTGATGTCGCAAAATCATTTCAGCGCGCGGTCGCTCCAAGCGACCGCACGGGCCGCACCGTCCAGCGCCCCCACGTGCGCGGACACGTTTTTTCTTTTTTTTTCTTTTTCTCTTTTTTTCCATATTTTTTTTGTACATAAGTTGTGCGCATAACTTGTCGTATGGAAAAAGTTATACACACAACTCGTCATTCACAGAAACAATTATGCACACAACTTGTCGTTAAAGAAAAATAAAAACACACAAGTTATTCAAGAAATAATTGTGTATACAAGTTGTACACATAAGTTTTGTGTGTCACCAAACTTATACTTAACACTTATCTGACAAAAATTTATAGTTCAAAGTTATATGTCGAAGTTGTGTGTATAAGTTTCAAAAATAAAAATTTGTACGTATAAATTGTGTGTATAATTTGTGTATAAGTAGGAGGGGACCGGTCGCTCGCACCCATCGCAGCGACCGGTTGCCAATTAGCAACGCCCGATTGATGTGACGGATAGTTGGTGAAATTTTTGGGAACTAAGATAGGGGTTGTGGAATACGTTTTGTCATTAATCTACATTTCAAGTGACTTGTAAGACACCCAAGGCTTGTCCACACCTTGATAGATTTCCGAGGTTTCCGTTTTCAACATTTTATCTCCTCGTTTGCAACCCATCATGAGGAGGATTTCCCAACAGCTGTTTAGCAAGATTGGTAAAAAAGGGGATAGATAAAGATACAACAAAAATATGCTGATACAAATTATGATGCAAATAACAAGGAATTATATAGGCTGCAGTAGAGGTGACCACGAGACGGTCCTAGATATATATAGCCATGGACTTTACTGAGCAAGGATTAGCTTCTTGCTCATGTGGTTCTATGATGAACGGGTTGTTAGATTTGTGCATGTATGAATGTACTGACCCCCGTGTGCTTCCGGTAGTAATAAATAAGTTCCGTCCTCTCGCATACTATGAGACTACTTAGGATTATCAAATGTAGATTAATGATAAAATAAATTTCATATTTTATACTTTTTTGCGAAATCAATATTAAGCCTAGTTAGGCCACGATTAGACAATGTGATGTTACACTAAACATGTGCTCATCATTGATTAATGAGGCTCATTAGATTCGTCTCAAAAAAAAGCCTAGCACTCATTCAATTAATTTTATAATAAAATTATGTTTAGTCCTCGTAAATAGCTCCGTCTTATTCAATTTGACAAGACTTGTTATAAGTTCCTTGGAACCAAACACCCACTGAGTAAACAGTAGAAAATAACAGATTGGTCGACATCATTGCAATGTGTTTTATTCTTCTCTGACTTGTACCAAAGTTTGACAATTTATCATTGATAAACTTAACCAGATTTTGTAGATCTGTTATTATAACATCTTGTGCTGCAGGTTGATGAGACCGCATGTTACCCAGATGATGCAAACTTCTTCAAAGAACAACAAAGGTAAGCCCAGATTTTCTAAATGACCAAGGTCAAACAGAGATATTTATTGTAAATAACAACGTGGGGAGGGTATTTATCATATGCCTCATTCACCCGAATATTCATGGGAAACTATTTCTGAACGTGATTTTAAAGAATTAAGCTCTGAATTAGTCATGAAAAGTTGCGCACGTCGGACAGCCATTTCGCTACAGATCTCTATGGTCGAAATTAAAGGCAGTTGTTCCAAGTCTTTTGTAAAAAATTAGCCACCTTCTACCTCCTGGAGTCCTGGGCATTGAGTAGATGAAGACCAGGGCTGCTCCAAACGACCTCTAGCTTGGGAGAGGAAACTCCCAAGTTCATGGTTTATACGTGCTGAATTATAACTTCCTGATACCTCTCAAGCTTATATTATTAGGATCATGTAACCCTGAGGGAACATTTGATGGACAAGTGTCCTAAGTATTACGGATGAATGAATTGATGGATTGCTTGCTGAACAGTGGTTTACAAATATATACAACCCCAAGGGGCCAAATGAAAAGGCATGGTGCCCCCACGGTGGGGTGTTGTGCCCCTCGGTGGATTCCCTAAGCGACCACTAGGAGCGGTTCGAATATTCCTAATCACTTTAATTATCCTAATTGATCACTAATTAACTGTTAGGACCGGCATCCAGTACGGCCGGCGCGCGCCACGTGGCTAGGGGGTCGCGGCCGGCCAGGTGGGCCTAGGGCCCGGTAGGGTTTTATTTTTAAAAGTCTTAGGGGTTTGATTAGAAAAGTGTGAGCGTCATAAATATTCGTGTAAACTCTTCGTTGGAATTAAGCAGAAACAATTAATTGTTTCCGGCTTCCCTGAGGGAGCCGGGAGACCCAAACCCTAGCCGCCTCCTCCTCCTGCCCCCTCGCCGCCGGCCGCCGCACGACGGCGCCCCTGCGCCGCCCTCGCCGCCGGCCACCGCCAGCCTCTCACCCTTATTCGTTAAGGGAAATCTCCGGTAGGACCCGTAATCCTATCAACCTGGTATCAGTGATGTCAGGCTCCCTCCCGGCCGCCTCCGCTACGCCGCCGCCGCCACCGCCCTCCGCCGCGCCGCCGCCATCGACCACCACGCCGCCGTCTGCCGCGACGCCGCTGGACTCCACGGCGACCTCCCTGACAGTGCCATCCGCCGCCGACACCGTGCCGTCAGGGGTGTCGACGACCATCCCCACCCTGACGAACGAACAGCTGACTGCGGCGCTACTCAACCTCTCCTTCGGCGTTACCGCCCAGAGTAACGCGATCGAGACCCTACGCACCGAGTTCCGGGAGTTCCGTGCCCTGCTGACGGCCTCTCCGCCGCCACCGATCACGACGCCGACGGCGCCGGCCCGGCCCTCTCCGACGGCGCCGCCGGCGATCGGAGGCACCACCCACGCCCGGCGCCGACGCCATCCGGGGTGCCCGCCGCACCGCCCGTCGTTTCCGCCATCACCCTCGCCGCTCCCTCCGTGGCCGCCGGGGCCGGCGCCGGGCACCGTCGCCCCCTCGCAGCCACCACGCCCCACGCCGAGCGGCGGCCGACGCCGCCAATCTCCACCACGCCGTCCCGCGGAGGCGCGCCCATCTCAGGCGTCCGCTACGGCGGGATCGATGGGACTTTCGTTCCGTCCACCTCCGCCGCCGGCGAGGGCGTTCCGGAGCCGACCACCGGCGGGGCGACACTGGAAATCACACAGGGCCAGGCCACCCCGCGCTTCTACAAGCTGGAGTTCCCCACCTACGACGGCGCAGTCGACCCTCTGAACTGGATTAACCAGTGCGAGCAGTTCTTCAGGGGCCAGCGTACTCTTGCCTCCGACAGGACGTGGTTGGCGTCGTACCACCTGACGGGTGCGGCCCAGACATGGTATTTCGCCGTCGAGCAAGACGAGGGGATGCCGACCTGGGAGCGCTTCAAGGAGCTATGCCACCTCCAGTTCGGGCCAGCAGTTCGCGGCTCCCGTCTGGCGGAACTGGGACGGCTCCAGTTCACTTCCACCGTCCAGGACTACGCCGACCGCTTCAACGCGGTGCTGTGCCATGCGCGGAACCTTGATGCCGTCCAGAAGGCCGAGCTGTTCATGGGCGGCCTCCCTGACCACATCCGGGTGGACGTCGAGCTGCGTGCGCCAACGGACCTTCCGACGGCGATGTACCTGGCTCGCGCCTTCGAGCTTCGCGCGGCAGCCGTGGCGACCCCGCGGCCGCCCGAACCTCCGCGCCGGGCGCGCCGGCACCGGCAGCCGCTTTCGGCGAGGGCGCCGGCCGCGCGCCCGGCATTGCCACCACCGGCGGCGGCACCGGCGGGGGGCGCCCCCGCGAGCCCCCCGCCGCCGTCCCTCCGCCTATTCGCCGGTCCGCCGCCTCACCCCGGCGGAACGGTTGGAGCGTCGACGCCGGTGGGCGTGTGCTACAACTGCGACGAGCCCTTCGTCCGCGGCCACCAGTGCAAGCGGCTCTTCTACCTGGAGTCGGGCGACTACACGGAGGACGAGGGTGGCTTGGACGACGGAGTGGCCGCCAGTGAGGAGGTGGCCGCCCCCGTCGACGCGCTCGCCAACGCCTAGTCGTCTCCCTACACGCCGTGGCGGGCATTCCGACGGAGAACACGATGGTCGTCCAC
This sequence comes from Cenchrus americanus, assembly GCA_947561735.1. Lineage (NCBI taxonomy): Eukaryota > Viridiplantae > Streptophyta > Magnoliopsida > Poales > Poaceae > Cenchrus > Cenchrus americanus. The sequence goes on along the minus strand of OX387242.1, from coordinate 34,014,413 downwards.
ACCACCATCCAGGGCCAGCGCCTCCTGGCCCTCCTGGATACAGGCTCCACGCACAACTTCATCCAGGGCGCTGCACTGCAGAAGTTGGGCCTCGTGACGGCTGCCGGCGACCAGCTCCGCGTCACTGTGGCGAACGGCGATCGCCTACGATGCGTGGGGGTCGCGCGCGACGTTCCGGTGATGATCGCGGGTAAACAGTACCACATCACATGCGTCGGCATCGACTTGGGCTGCTTCGACTTCATCCTCGGCGTCGACTTCCTGCGCACGTTGGGCCCCATTACATGGGATTTCGACGCCCAGACGATCGCCTTCACCCGTGGCGGACGCCGCTTCCTGTGGCACGGCGTGGGGTCCACACCGGCACCGCCCCCGCCAACCGTCGCCGCTGTAGCCGCCGCCGATACGGGGCGGCCGCTGCTTGATCGCCTACTCCAGCAGCACGCCGCCATCTTCGACGAGCCGCAGGGACTGCCACCGGTGCGCCCGTACGACCACCGCATCCACCTGCTGCCGGGCACCGCTCCCGTGGCAGTCCACCCGTACCGGTATCCACAGCTACAGAAGGACGAGCTGGAGCGGCAGTGTGCGGCCATGCTCGCCCAGGGGATCATCCGTCCGAGCACGTCCCCCTTCTCCGCTCCGGTCCTCCTCGTCCGCAAGCCGGACGGATCCTGGCGTTTCTGCATCGACTACCGCGCTCTCAACGCCAGGACATCTAAGGACAAGTTCCCGATCCCGGTGGTCGACGAACTCCGGGACGAGCTGCATGGCGCCCGCTTTTTCACCAAGCTGGACTTACGCTCTGGCTATCATCAGGTGCGCATGTTCGCGGGCGACATCGAGAAGACGGCCTTCCGCACGCACCACGGCCATTACGAGTTCCTGGTGATGCCGTTCGGCCTCTCCAACGCCCCGGCTACATTTCAGGCGTTGATGAATGACGTTCTACGCCCGTACTTGAGGAGGTTCGTGCTGGTATTTTTTGATGACATTCTCATTTACAGCTCGTCGTGGGCAGAGCACCTCCAGCACATCGCCGTCGTCCTCAACGAGCTTCGAGCGCACAGCCTCCACCTTAAGCGCTCGAAGTGCTCGTTCGGGGCCCCGTCAGTGGCCTACCTGGGCCACGTCATCTCCGCCGAGGGCGTCGCCATGGATGCGGACAAGGTGGCGGCAGTGTCAGCCTGGCCGCCACCCCGTTCCGCCCGCGGCCTACGCGGGTTCCCGGGCCGGCCGGGTACACGGAAGTTCATCCGCGACTTCGGCCTGATCGCAGCTCCCCTCACCCGCCTCCTCCGTCGCGACTCCTTCACGTGGGACAAGGACGCGGAGGATGCGTTCCAGGCGCTCAAGCGCGCCCTGACGACTGGCCCCGTCCTCCAGATGCCGGACTTCGACAAGCTGTTCCTCGTCGACTGCGACGCGTCCGGAGTCGGGTTTGGAGCCGTCCTCCACCAGGGCGCCGGACCCGTCGCGTTCTTCAGCAGGCCGTTCGCCGCCCAACATCTGAAGCTGGCAGCCTACGAGCGGGAGCTCATTGGGCTGGTTCAGGCGGTGCGCCACTGGCGTCCTTACCTCTGGGGGCGCCAGTTCCTCGTGCGGACGGATCACTACAGCCTGAAGTACCTCCTGGACCAGCGCCTCTCCACCGTCCCGCAGCACCAGTGGATCAGTAAGCTGTTCGGGTTCGACTTCACCGTCCGTGCACCGACCTGGGCGGCTCAACACGGTGGCTGACGCGCTCTCCCGACGCGACGCCGAGCACTCACAGGACGACGCCGCCGGCCGAGCGCTCCGTGCGTCCGGTCCGGTCCGACCTTCGCCTTCATCGACGACGTCCGCCGAGCCACGGCGCGGGCGCCCGAGGCGCGAGGACATGCCGCACCGCCCGGGCGCGAGCGAGCTCCGGGCGCCGTGGCACTTCGCCGACGGGCTGCTCCTGCACGGCAGCCGCATCTTCCAGCCAGACGACGGCGACCTGCGCCACCAGGCATTGCGCTTGGCACACTCAGCGGGACACGAGGGGGTCCAGAAAACCCTCCATCGCCTGCGCTCCGATTTTTACATCCCGGGCGATCGCGCGCTAGTGCAGGACTGGGTGCGCTCCTGCAGCACGTGCCAGCGCAACAAGACGGAAGCACGGCGACCGGCGGGGCTCCTGCAGCCGCTGGACGTGCCCACCCAGGTGTGGGCGGACATCTCCATCGACTTCATCGAGGGCCTGCCTAAGGTGGCGGGGAAATCGGTGATCCTCACGGTAGTCGATCGCTTCTCGAAGTATGCCCACTTCATTCCGCTGGGGCACCCGTACACTGCAGCGTCTGTCGCCCGGGCATTCTTCGACGGCATCGTCCGGCTCCACGGGTTCCCGACCTCCATCGTCAGTGATCGCGACCCCGTGTTCACAGGCCACGTGTGGCGCGACCTATTCAGCATGGCGGGGGTTAAGCTTCGCATGAGCACGGCGTTTCACCCACAGACAGATGGCCAGTCCGAGGTGGTGAACAAGGTGATTGCTATGTACTTGCGGTGTGTTACAGGTGATCGTCCGCGCTCGTGGGTGGAGTGGCTGTCGTGGGCGGAGTACTGCTACAACACCTCCTTCCACACCGCCCTCCGTGCCACGCCATTCGAGGTGGTGTACGGCCGGCCCCCGCCGCCCATCCTGCCCTACACGGCGGGGTCGGCCAAGACGGAAGCCGCAGACGCCCTGCTTCGCAGTCGGGATGACATGCTCGCGGAGGTGCGCCAGCGGCTTCTACAGGCGCAGCAGTTGTCCAAGAAGTACTACGATGCCGCCCATCGCGACGTGGAGGTCTCCGTGGGGGACTGGGTCTGGCTGCGCCTACTGCACAGGTCGACGCAGTCCCTCCACCCTCAGGCGCGCCGCAAGCTGGGGCCGCGATACGCGGGACCATTCCAGATTGTGGAGCGCATCGGCGCCGTGGCCTACCGTCTGCAGCTACCGGCCGACGCACGCGTCCACGACGTCTTCCATGTGGGGCTGCTCAAGCCCCACCGCGGCGAGCCCCCGGCGGCGCCAGCTGAGTTGCCAGCCTTGGTGGACGGGCGGATCACGCCAGTGCCGGAAACAGCACTGCAGGCCCAGCTACGTCGCGCGGTGTGGTTCGTCCGCATCAAGTGGCGTGGCCTGGGCGAGGAGGACGCTACGTGGGAGCAACTTGATGAGTTCCGCGCCCACTACCCCGACTTCCAGCTCGAGGACGAGCTGTTTGCGCAGGCGGGGAGAGATGTTAGGACCGGCATCCAGTACGGCCGGCGCGCGCCACGTGGCTAGGGGGTCGCGGCCGGCCAGGTGGGCCTAGGGCCCGGTAGGGTTTTATTTTTAAAAGTCTTAGGGGTTTGATTAGAAAAGTGTGAGCGTCATAAATATTCGTGTAAACTCTTCGTTGGAATTAAGCAGAAACAATTAATTGTTTCCGGCTTCCCTGAGGGAGCCGGGAGACCCAAACCCTAGCCGCCTCCTCCTCCTGCCCCCTCGCCGCCGGCCGCCGCACGACGGCGCCCCTGCGCCGCCCTCGCCGCCGGCCACCGCCAGCCTCTCACCCTTATTCGTTAAGGGAAATCTCCGGTAGGACCCGTAATCCTATCATTAACTAATCCTAACACTCCTCCATGATCAATTAGCTTCATAGAAATCTTTCCTTGTTCAAAAATTATAATCTTGAATCCTTTTTATAATCTTGAATCCTTGGAAAACCCTATGGGAAAACCAAAGTAAATATTGATATACCAAGCAAAAACTCCTTTAAACCCAGTGGGAAAATAAGAGTAACACCATGATATATGTTGTTTCAATAATGTTAATAGTCTCTTTAACTATTCTTAAAGACAATCTATAAACAATTTGATCAAAGATCAATATGTCACAAATATTATCCTTGAAAAACCTCATTGAAGAAAAATGGATAATATGACATTTATAATGTGCTAATATTACCTCATTAAAAAATTCATGTGAGAAAGCTCTAATCTGAGTATATAAAGAAAAGAGTGTAATATGATATTTCGAGTAACTTATATTTAGAGAGATTCTCCCCCTGATTCTTGCAAGTTTGTATGTCTTCTCATACCAATGCCCTCAACACATTTATGGAATGAGGAGTATGGTAGAGATTTTGTGAATAAGTGAGTGACGAGGACTCGGATTAGGGCCCCCTTTGACGGCAAGATTATCCTCCTTAACCCCCGAGGTGAAGTCAATTGTTTGCCGGCAAGCAGCTCGAGGATGGTCGTACCCTTGCTGACTACAAAATCTAGAAGGAGTCCACCCTTCACCTAGTGTTGCGTCTTAGGGAAGGCATGCAGATCTTCGTCAAGACCCTCACTGGCAAGACGACCAGTCCTTGGTCGGATGGCTACATCTCCGACTAGTTTCCCACTAGAGGAACCCTCGCACGAGAAGTCTCCGCCTCGCACGACAAGTCTCTGCCTCGCACGACAAGTCCAGGCTCCGACTAGTGCGTGGGCCCAGATGCACGACTCGAGCGACGCTACGATGCGTGAGGAGGAGCGAATCTCCACGTCACTTGGAGACGACAGCTGGCGGCCATGCAGGCGACCTGCCCCGGCAAGAGCCTTAATGCAGGTCTGACAAGCCGTGCAGCCATCACATCGCCATCATCTCCTACTCTGCCACACGCAATACTCAAACCAAGGCACTCAAGCACCCTCTACGACGCGCACGAGCCTAGACTTGGGCTCAGGCTTGGCAAGCTAGGCAAGCACTTGGGCAGACTAAGACAAGCACAAACTACGCGGGGAGAAGGCCAAGCATCTCGGAGGGAACAGTCCGACCTGGCCACGCGGCGGCTTCCCTGACAAGGTATCGCGACTCGGCTTCGATACGCCTAGACGGACAGCGACGAATGACGGGACGTGCCAGCTACCAAGCACTGTAACTCTTTTGTATTTCCCCTTGTGCCCCTCCCCTTGAAACTATAAAAGGGAGAGGAGGGTAACGGTCACAAGGGTTAGACCCCCTTGTCTCCTGTGCTAACCATTTGAGCCCAACACGCGATCGACAGACATTTACTACCGGCGGTAGAGAATCTCGACAGTTGGCGCACTAGGTAGGGGAACATCGTGTGTCTCGACGAACTCAGCGGATCGGATGGACAGCCGCGGGGTCACGTTGACTCCCTGTTGACGGTGTATATTCATATCAAACTTCATATGGATTTGCAAGCGGACAAATCTCCCGTCGTAGTCAAGGGACCCTTCTTCCCTCGAGTGGTGAACCCAAGGTATCGAATCCATGGAACAATGTGCAACGCAAGGATTCAATCTAGTAAAGCAGGGAAAGCTATCTTTCGAAGAACCAAGTTGCATCTAATCATCAAAAAAACACATCTAATCTAATCTACTAAAGAGATAGCAAGAGAAAGCAAAGAGATAACCAATCTAGAGAGTCTAGATCATACTTATGTTGTAGCTCCAAACAAGAAAGATGAAGATAGAAAAGCGAATCTCATTGAAAGCATCTTTAAATCGTGGCCTTCGGTCCGATTCCGAAGACGCCCGCCTTTTGGAGCCACCGTTCTGTCACAACGCACCCCTATTCGTGCAGGTTAGCCTAGGGCGAGTTCGATAAGAACAAGTTGAAATCACTTGGTCGGTCCGGTATGCATCTCTAGCCACCGCGGCTACAAGAGCACCCTATGCAATCTATCTTAAGTATAGATTGGGGTAGATGAAAAACCAAGGGAGAACAAAATCATCGAGAAGGCACTTGATCGCTAGAAATCAGATTCACTATAAAAACTTCACCATGAATGATTACATGAACAAGATCACCACCGGGATCCTACCTCGATCTTAATCCTTGCTCTGGAACTCCGATGTGGTCTTCCATGCAGGGTTCCCACGTCGGCTAGGGAGACCCTAGACAACTAGCACGACCCTCATCTCCGAGATGGTGTCCCTCAAGCTTCTCTGCTCCTCGGCGGTGGATCATGAATTGATTGATGCGTGGCTCTCGGTCAGGGGGCTATAAATAGCCCGAGAGGTGTATAGGTCAAAGGGGGGCTGATTGGGCCTCGAAACGGGCTGGATCGGCCGGCCTGGGCCGACCGACCTGGGCCCATTTCGGCCATGTCTGTGGCCTCGTTTGTCCGGCGTTGGTTCCCGAGTCTTCTAGATCCTTCCCCCTTCTGCATGCGGGCCCTTGTCGTCAGTTTCTCTCTGAGTTGGACGAAGCTCCTTGTCTCACAAGATTCGGCACTTTTCTGGCTAGGTCCTCGGAGTTTGTCATCTCCTCGGGTTGGGTCCCTGAGCTCTAGGAGTCATGTTCACTTCATTGCTTGACTTGTACCGAGCTCCAAGGTCTTGTCATGAGGTGCTTGATGAACTTATCCCGGAAGTCTCGCTTTCAACACTAAAACCCTGCATAAACATTAAACTCCAAACAGACATGCACGAATGAACTTGTTATACCAAGGGGGTTAGTACCAATGGATAAGATATAAAACTTATGCCAACACCGAAGGTAAACTCATGGCTAGGTTGACGGAATTTCACCGTCAACATCTCCCCCATGCTTAAAACTTGCTCGTCCTCGAGTATGCCTTCGATGGATATCATCGTTGCCCTTCATTGTTTAAACCTTGCACTTGATCATACACGAGAAAACATAATGCCCTCAAAAGTTTAGTTCTTTAAAGTTCCATAATGTACTAGTCTTCATCCTTACGGAGGGTAGATTATCAATTAAGCTTATCCCACAAGTATTAATATGCTCCCAAAATTCAAATAGGTCTCAGAAGTTTTGAAATAAAGAACGAGATGAAAAAGAGCCAAACCAAGTTCAAAAATTTAAACCACCTTGCATCTTGCTCATGAACTCTCATCTCATGTTGTCTCTCAAGCCTATTTATTCTACTTCTTTCCCTCTCATAACATATATATGTGGTAGGCTTTTATATGGAGCCTTTTGGGAAAGTTTAGTCCTACCAAGATATTGTAAATGAGATGTTGTCAAAACAAGACAAGCTTCTCATGGTCTTACCGAGACTCATCAAAAAGGTCATTGGAAAATGATGTTATATCAAGGAGGGGAGAGAAAAATAGACACACTTGAGATAGGTGGACATGTGCAAATGGCAAAGAGTGATCCTGAGGCACAAAGGAAGTCCTCGTTATCGGATTGCACATGGTTTGGAAAAATGAGTTTGGATCTTTTAATCTTGAAACCTTGAAATTCCTAACGCACTTTAGAGAACCGGGGAGTTCACTTTATTTATTTTTATATCATACATACTCATATTTTTTCTTTTCTCATTTTTTTCTTTATACTCTCACTTTTCTTCTTTCTTTCTTTCTTTCTTTCTTTTCTTTCTTTTTTTATTTGCTCCCCTTGAACTCTAAACTGCATTGTACCTACCTCCTCCCCCATGCTTAGACATTTCCTCGTCCTCGGGCAAATATGTGATAGAGATAAGGTAGGTACCGAAAATACTTTTCTTTTGGAGAGATACTTGAAATCTTCAATCTTGGCACCATCTTGCGATCTTCCTAGAATTGACCATCCATACTCAATGATAGATTGTGGTCAAGGAGGTAAACACAAAAGATGATATTTTTGGTTTTAAGGGTGGATATCTGGCGAGGTTTGTGAGATATCCGATGTGAGGATACACAATGCACGGATAAAAGGCTAGCAATAAGATAGATACGCAAAAACAGAATGACCAGCTTCTTAATCTCGAGACAGAGAAATCAATGCTTGAAATAACTCACCCAAAAATAAACCTTGTATACTAAGTTTTTGCACTCATATATATATATATATATATATATATATATATATATATATATATATATATATATATATATATATATATATATATATATATATATATATATATATATATATATATATATATATATATATATATGGGGCTCTAGATAGGTAGAGCAACATGCAAGAGGTGTTTATGACAAGGTTAGCATTACTTTTAAGAACAAAAATAAATCATCTTTAATCCATCTAAAACTTGAGAGCACATAAAAAACTATGGGTCTTTATTTTTATCATAACCTCCGCTAAAGCTTAAGCTAGCATTTAGATAATTTCAAATTTGTATTTTAAGAGAGCTTTAGCTTAATCATGCATAGAATAAGTACAAAGATAAACAAAGTGGCAATTATAATCATTTATCATCGTGGCATAAACTTTGTAACTTTACCAAAGGTAAAAACTAGGTGGTGACTTTATTCATGATGGAAATAAAAACTAACACACATGCTGAAAATTAAATAAAAACTGAAAATACTACGCATACATAGGCGCATACATGCTGAAAATTAAAGAAAAGGGGAAAAGGAAAGATAACTAAAGCTCATCCTCTCTCTAATCTTCTGTCGGTGGTTGATATTGATTGTCTTGGTTGTTGTACCCTTGCTCTTAATAGGATTGCACCGCTCCTCCTATGAATTGTCCCGGCGGTACTAAGTGAAGGCGTCAAAGCTCATAAGTGATGTTTGCATTTCCTTCACCCATTTGGATGGCATTGGTTTTGATGGATGCAATAATTTGCATGTTTCTCGCAGTGTATCCTCCAATGATGGCCACATTTTGTTGTGGTTGAGGAAGGTGTGCATATGGCTCCGCAAAGGCTACGTTGGATACCGCAAAATTTGGTGGGGGACATGGCTGCACCACTCCCCCATGCTTGCATTGGTACATCAACGTAGTAGCTCGGCGGCGGCGGAATTCCTCCAAATGCTGGTACATAATTTTGTTGTGCACCTCCTTCTTTGGCCGTGGAGGAACCTTCTCCTATAATCCTTCTCTTTTATTTTTCTTCGCCGGCACAAGAAGTCCTACCTCTAACCAATCTTCTTCCCCCCTCAAGAAAAAGTCTTAATCTTCCATCCGATAGGGGCTAATTCACCTTGTCCACTTTGAAGCCTCCTCTCTCATCTCCACTTATCAACTTGCCTTTCTTCAAATCTTAGGGAAGTCCCGGGTAGGAGATGCTTCGGGTTCCTTGTAATACCCGGTCTCAAAGAGATAGCCAATATGGAGAGTTAACACCCCGAACCAATATTTCCCGAACATGATGTTGCTTCACAACACCACCAGTTGATCATAAGGTGAGTGGGATCAATTGGCTGCCTGGCAATCAAAGCCGAGTAAAGCCAATTCACCTCCATGTCGGTTATATTGGTCTCTCTCATTCTCCCCAAAATCCTTTTGCACATCCATGAGGGAAACACTTGGATGATGGGGTTCAGGATAGTATTTCTTTGTTGGTGAGCTTCTCCCGTGATCATACTCTAGAAATCTTCCAATGTGCCTCCATGCACATCCACTTGTTCCGGGGCTCCCTTTTGAAAACCGAGTAATTCCCTAATATACTCATAGGGAACCACTTGTTCAACTCCCTCCAAAAGGAATGAGAGACTCGGCACTCCTTCATCAAGGATAGGTGCCATGGTCATGAGAATTTCCAAGGCGAATCCCTTGTGGGTGTTTGCCGACACTCTGTTGGAGAATTGCACCCATCCTAGGCGTCCCAACATGTAGTAATATCCGTATGAAAACCCAACATGTGGAGAGCTTGGTTGTTGAAGTCGACATTCGCTACAAGCCTCTACTTAATGAGTGAGCTTCTTCTCCTTCTCCATCGTGATGATAAACCCATTGGAACAACACAGAGTGTATGGAGGTGGAGCAGATGATCATGTCGAGCGACGAGGTGGGACGGGCGGCTCCTCTATACGTCCTTGAGGTTCGGTGAACCTTATAGACGAGCTTCGTGTGGCCCTCATCCCACTGAGGAGAAGAGTATCGTTCCTCCATAACGGTGCCTTGTCCTCCATGCTCTGAGGAGATCGGAAACCGAGTGCCTCCTCGAAGAGGTTGTCAGTGATGACTTGGACGACGACGATCCCTTCTACTTGGTGAAAAGACTTGTAGTTTTCTTCCATGGTTGTTGCACTCTCTCTCACAAATATATCCGGGGTTTTCGCCCGGTAACAAGGTACACAAATATTATTTAGGAGTATTGACTTTGAGTGGAGTTAGGATGTGTTTTATTGGACGAAACAAACTCGGAGTGGCTGGCTAAGTCTAAGGTGGTTCCGGACTACAAACTAGAGCACACGAACAAAGAGCTGGATGGGAGACTTACCTCTCTCCTCCTATTCGCTCAGTTATTCTCTAGTGCACTCATGCTTGCTTTGTTGCTTTGTGACCGTGTGCTGCACGGGGTTGCACCTTCCAAACGTTCCCGTCCACTCCTTTGCTTGCATTATTGCTCCTTCCACTTGATGATTTTGCTTTGAGTCACTTCCATACTCCCTTGCCTCACATGCCTCCATGATATTCCTACAAAACAAAGCCTTGCCTGCCCCCCATGCTTGTCCTTTGCATGTGGTTTGATAAAAGATGTTGGAGGGGCATCTCATGATGTATCATGGTGCATGCATGGTTAGGTTAACTAGATTGCCTCCCTCTAAGCATGTTTTAATGCTAAGCACTCCTCTTATTTTGAATATTAAAAATAAAATCAAAGCTATTAATGAGTTCAAATATAAATTTAGAGGTGTTTTTAAAGCATTAAAAACAAGTGTAAGTCGAAAATATTTTCCGACTACTTTTACGTAGGTCTCACCGGTATTGTTTGCTTTCATTAGTTGAGAGCAAACTTTTCCCGGCTTGATCATGGGGGCATAGGTTTAGGTTCTAATTTTGATTAGATGAGAGAGATTTTGAATGAAGTAAAATTAAATGAGGCTTAGAAAATTTCTAACTCTAGAGAAACCAAGGATATGGATTTTTAAGCCAACCAAAAGTCAAGTTTTCTAGGTTCACGTGAGTCCTACCATGCGCTGAAAATTAAATATCATCTAGGTACAAAGCGTGGTTCTACTTGTGTGTTTTTAGCATGTAAAACAAGTCAACCATGACATCATGAAGAGGATGAAAGGTTGAGATAGGTTCTGAATTTATTTGGTTTTGGTTTCTCGAAAAAAATCAAACAATCACATAGGATGGTTCATGTAAGGGTTTATGATTCAAGGAAAATATTCAACCAAGAATTATGTCTCTAATATTGTCCAACCATTCTAAGTCTAATGTCTTGCGTAGAAAAATTCAAAACTAACTTACTTGAAAAGACTCGAAAAATCTTGAATCAGGTTGTCCTCCCGGTAGCTTATTCTTGACTCGACGAAACGGGTTGCCTCCCGCCTAGCGCTACGTTTATAGTCCATGGCTAGACTTCTTCACTTGATTACTTCAGATCAACGCTCTTTGCGGACGTTGCAATCTTGGGTACCCGCTTCCGCACCATCTTGGGCATGGGCTTATTCTTTGACTTAGTCATTTTTTGGTCTTCACAGGCTGGCTATGTCCTTTGGTCTTGACGGATGCAACAACTTCCTTCATGTAGTGGCTCGACATCTCAAACTCCGGTCCTTCGGTCGTGATCTTCATGGTCTCCTTAGTGTGATCCTCCATCTCTCCTGAATGAGTTTGAGTAGCCTTCGCCATCTCGGGGGCTTGGGATTGTCCCGGAAATACTCTTTTGTTACCCATCGGGTGCCCGACAAGTTGTCCCACTTGCGTCTCTAGCATCTTCATCATGATGAACATTTCACGGATAGAGCTTCCGACCTCTGTCACCTTTCCATATAAATTCTCCAATATTTTCTCCATAGCCTCGAACTTAGTGACGACATCCTTGTTGATCTTAGCTTGCTCGTCCATGAAGTCCTTCAATTGCGTACAAAGAGGAACCAAATTTTGAATGGACGAACTTGCATTAAATCGGGATTTACCTTGGACATGGTCGTGCTCCTCATTCTCCTTGCATGTGGATCTTGCTTCGGCAGCCTTTAGGTGTTGAGCTTCTCTCTTTATCTCCATCTTCTCCATCCTCCTCTTAAGAAAATTGATATGCCTCTCAAGGAATATGGCTCAGATGTATTCATTGAAACGTTCCAAAACTTCCGCAATTGTCTCCATGGGCAATTGAACTAACGTATCAATCTTGTTGCGCAAACTTTGAGTCTTGGTCGGCGAATAAAATTCCTTCATAAAGTTCTGCATCAACGCTTCCCAATCTTGCTTCAACTCCACCGGTAGAGTGAGGAACCAACGCAAAGCTTTTCCAAGTATTGAGAACGGAAAAAGCCTTGCCCTCATTTGATCTTGAGTCACCCCATCCTCATCGAAAATTTGACATAGTTGAACAAATGATCGGAGGTGAAGGTTTGGATCCTCTTTACCGGTGAAAGGCGAGTGTTGCACCATGCGGATAGTTGAGACCTTGATCTTGAACGCCCTTCCGGCGTCTTGAAGGTTTATGATAGGTAGATCAACGACGTCCGGGGTGCATAGCTCGATCTTGCGCTCCGGTTGCGATTGTTCTCCCACGGGTGGCGGTTGAGGTTGATCTTCCTTTGGACTTGGAGGTGGTGATTCCCTTGGAGATTCCGACGGTCCTTCGACTTCAGCTTTTGGATCTAGGGTTTCCAACACTTTAGCTTGTGTTGCACGTCTCCTTTGCCTGTAAAGTTTTCCTGGATCATCCACAATAAGTTATGGGTTTCTTGGAGTGGTAGCCAACTATCTCCGGTTAGGGTTAGAAAAATCAAAAATCTAACAAAAGAAAAATTAGGGTTAATCAAAAACTAGATTAGATTGATTTTTTAGGATGATCAAAGTTAAGAGATGCAAAAGAAAATAAAAAAACTGAAAAATACTCGCAAGAAGAGCGATACTAGATCGGATCTTGATTACTTGTTCCCCAGAATGGCGCCAGAAAAAAGGGGCTTGTTGACGGTGTATATTCGTATCAAAACTTCATATGAATTTGCAAGCGGACAAATCTCCCGTTGTAGTCAAGGGACCCTTCTTCCCTCGAGTTGTGAACCCAAGGTATCGAATCCGTGGAACAATGTGCAACACAAGGATTCAATCTAGTAAAGCAAGGAAAGCTATCTTTTGAAGAACCAAGTTGCATCTAATCTAATCTACTAAAGAGATAGCAAGAGAAAGCAAAGAGATAACCAATCTAGAGAGTCTAGATCATGCTTATGTTGTAGCTCCAAACAAGATAGATGAAGATAAAAAAGTGAATCTCATTGAAAGCATCTTTAAATCGTGGCCTTCGGTCTGATTCTGAAGACGCCCGCCTTTTGGAGCCACCGTTCTGTCACAACGCACCCCTATTCGTGCGGGTTAGTGTAGGGCGAGTTCGATAAGAACAATTTGAAATCACTTGGTCAGTCCGGTATGCACCTCTAGCCACCGCGGCTACAAGAGCACCCTATACAATCTATCTTAAGTATAGATTGGGGCAGAAGCACAACCAAGGGAGAACAAAATCATCGAGAAGGCACTTGATTGCTAGAAATCGGATTCACTATAAAATCTTCACCATGAATGATTACATGAACAAGATCACTACCGGGATCCTACCTCGATCTTGATCCTTGCTTCGGAACTCTGACGTGGTTTTCCATGCAAGGTTCCCACATCGGCTAGGGAGACCCTAGACAACTAGCATGACCCTCATCTCCGAGATGGTGTCCCTCAAGCTTCTCTGCTCCTCAGCGGCGGATGATGAATTGATTGATGTGTGGCTCTCGGTCAGGGGCTATAAATAGCCCGAGAGGTGTCTAGGTCAAAGGGGGGGGGACTGGGCCTTGAAACGGGCTGGGCCGGCCGACCTGGGCCGACCGGCCTGGGCCCATTTCGCCCCTGTCCATGGCCTCCTTCGTCCGACGTTGGTTTCTGAGTCTTCTAGATCCTTTCCTCTTCTGCATGTGGGCCCTTGTCGTCAGTTTCTCTCTGAGTTGGACGAAGTTCCTTGTCTGCAAGATTCGACACTTTTCTGGCTAGGTCCTTGGAGTTTGTCATCTTCTCGGGTTGGGTCCCTGGGCTCTTGGAGTCATGTTCACTTCATTGCTTGACTTGTACCGGGCTTCAAGGTCTTGTCATGAGGTGCTTGATGAACTTATCCCGGAAGTCTCGCTTTCAACACTAAAACCCTGCATAAACATTAAACTCCAAAACCGACATGCACGAATGAACTTGTTATACCAAGGGGGTTAGTACCAATGGATAAGATATAAAACTTATGCCAACACCGAAGGTAAACTCATGGCTAGGTAGACGGAATTCACCTTCAACACTCCCGGGACCATCCTGCGCTTCGGCTCCCTCGGCTGCGTCTACACCGTGCTGGTGGAGTCCATTGCCGGCCGTACCTTCGGCCGGCCGCCTCGCCCCAATGTCGTCTCAGAGGCTGCGGCACGCGAGGCCTTCATCCGAAGCTACTCGGGTGACGTCATCATCTGCATGTTGGGGCCAAACCCAACGCATGAGAGTTTTAGGATTGCCGCATACTTCCTCACCGACCTCGCCTTCCAGGCCAGCGGAGACGAACCGCTGGGCTGGGGGGAGTTCATGGAGCAGTACACCGCAATGTACCCCCGTGGACAGCCCGGCCTCCCGGACGACCCGGTGACGGCCTACGTTATCTGCCTCTGCACGGCCGGCGCGGTCCTGGGTCTACGACGACTCGGGGGGGCATGGACCGCGCGACGTCACGACCCCACGCGGGAGTGCAAAGTCTGCGTGGCCACCGCATCGAGTAGCTCCTCATCAGAGCCAGCTCCGCGCCACCGCGGCGCCGATGACCAGCGGCGCGCGCGACTCGACGAGCTTGCGGAGGCAAGGCGCCAGCTCGACGAGGAGCAGACCCTCTTACACCAAGAGGTCGGCGTGGAAGCGAGCCACATGAGCGACAACCAGCGCAGGGCGTGCTGGCGCAAGGCCAAGCCCACGAAGGGAATGGCAATCGACGCCTGGAACAAGACGTTCCTATGCAGGGTGAGCCTCGTGGGGAGAACGGCAACCGACGTGAGCGCCAGCCGGCTGCAGACCAACCGCGTGGTCATGCACCTACGTCGCCCCGCGTGCGCCGGAGCACGACAACAATCGACGTGCCAATGAAGGTGCGAATGCCAACACCGACGCACCACCACTCTTTCGGCGGGCATCCCAGAACCTGGACGCGGCGGCCATGCTGCTGCGCGGCTGTCCGGAGCTCGCAACCTCCGAGGAGCGGCGTGTGCGGGAGCAGTTGAAGGCACTACTTGAGGCTGCGACAGCTCAGCAAGCGGAAATCTCCGCCTCGCACCAGCACTCGGAGCGCGGGCGGGCTGGAGCGCCATCCGCCCACGGCCCGAACCCTCCTCCTCCTCAGCAACAGGGACAAGGGGACGGAGTCGAGGCTGCGGCGTCGGCGGTCAAGAGCCATCTCGGGCCCCACAGCGATGCCCGGCACACCATCGAGGCTCGCCGATGAGCCGAGAGTGTCGACAACGACAACGACAACCGCTCTCACCACAACGACGATCGTGGGTGTAAACGGTGCCACGACAGCGACGACGACCGCGAGCGCAGCTGGTCACCAAGCCAGCGGGGTCCACGGGCTTTCGACCGAAGCATCCGTGACGCGAAGTTCCCCTCGCACTCCCGGGCCCCGACCAACATACCGAGATACGACGGGGACACCAACCCCAGTGTGTGGCTCGAGGACTACCGGCACGCGTGCCACACCGGTGGGGCAATCGATGATCTCTTCGTGATCAAGAATTTGTCGTTCTACCTCGGCGATTCCGCGTGCAAGTGGCTCGAGCATCTGCCACGCGACAAGATCCAAGACTGGACTGACCTGCGTCAGGTTTTCGTCGGCAACTTCCAGGGCTCGTACATGCGCCTCGGCAAGCAGTGGGAGCTGCGCAACTGCAAGCAACAACCCGGGGAGAGCCTTCGCGAGTACATACGGCGCTTCTCCAAGCGCTGCACCGAGCTCCCCGGTGCAGCCGATAACGATGCCATCTCGACATTCCAGAACGGGACGACGTGTACCTCCCTTATCCATCGACTCGGGCGTCGCATGCCGCGCATTACGCGTGGACTCCTCGACATCGCGAGCAATCACACTGACGGCGAGGAGGCGGTGGCCGCGACGCTCAACTCCCCTCAGGGCAAGGGAAAACAAGTCGTGGACCATGCCGAGGGAACATCCTCGTGTTTCAAAAAGAAGAAGAAGAAGAATGACAAGTGCCACCACAACGACAACTTTGTCACGGCAGTGGAGCGCAAGACGTCGCGCCCAAAGGGCAACCCGGGCAAGCCGGCACCGACCAGGGACCACTTAGAGAAGCTCCTGGACGCATCGTGCCCGCACCACGAGGTCCCCGTCAAGCACACGCTTAGGGAGTGCTGGCTGATGAAGAACTATGTCAGGAGCACCCTCAAGCCGAAGATGGCGGACCATCATCCCGACAAGCAAGGCCCCTCCCACGACAACGATGATGGTGCGGGGGCTATGTTCCCCAGTGAAGACGGAGCGGTGCATATGATCTTCGGAGGATCACCAGCGAGGCACTCAAGGCAGCGCGAGAAGCTCATCCGGCGTGAAGTCATGAACACCGACGTTGCGAAGCCGTCCTACCTAAAGTGGTCAGAGGTTTCAATAACCTTCGATCGCAAGGACCATCCCAACACCATACCCCAGCCTGGATCCTACCCACTAGTTGTAGCCCCTTGTTCAGAACTAGAAGGATCCACAAGGTCCTAATGGATGGGGGGGAGCGGGATCAACGTGCTCTACGCGTCAACACTTGTCGAGATGGGCATCTCGGGGTCCGCGCTGAGGCTGTCGACGGCGCCATTCCATGGGGTTGTACCTGGAATCGAGGCGCTTCCCCTCGGGTAGATTGATCTTCCCGTCACATTTGGGGATGTGCGGAACTTCCGCACCGAAACCCTCACCTTCGAAGTGGTGGGGTACTCGGGAACGTACCATGCGATCCTCGGGAGGCCGGCATACGCGAAGTTTATGGCCATGCCTAATTATACGTACCTGAATTTGAAAATCCCAGGGCCGAGGGGTATCATCACAGTAGGGCCTACGTACCAGCGCGCATACGAGTGCGATGCTGAGTGCTTTCAGTTCGCTGAAGCAACTGTCCGGTCCGCGAGGCTCCACGCCGAGCCTCGTTCCGAGGACCAGGACGTCCCCGAGTCATCCAAGCGTGTGGCCTACTCTTTCGAGCCCGCCAAAGATGTTAAGGATGCGGTCGTCTCCGACGATGGCCGCAAACTCCGTATCGGGACAACGCTCGATCCTAAATAGGAAAGCGCGCTCGTCGACTTCCTCAAAGCGAACCTCGACGTGTTTGCGTGGAAACCCTCTGACATGAAGGGGGTCCCGAGGGAGGTTGCCAAGCACAAACTCAACATCAAGCCGGGATCGAAGCCAGTCAAACAGCACCTATGCCGCTTCAACAACGACAAGTGCATGGTGATTGGTGAAGAGATCTTGAAGCTCCTTAGTGCATGGTTCATCCGTGAAGTCTACCACCCCGAGTGGTTAGCAAACCCTGTACTTGTAAAGAAGAAGAATAAGAAATGGAGGATGTGTGTTGACTATACGAGCCTTAACAACGCATGTCCCAAGGATCCGTTTCCTTTGCCTCGCATAGATCAGGTAGTCGGTTCAACGACAGGGTGCGAGACCCTCTATTTTCTCAATGCGTACTCCAGGTACCACCAGATTGCGATGTGCATAGAGGACCAACTCGAAACCTCGTTCATCACACCGTTCGGCGCGTACTGCTATCAAACGATGCCCTTCGGGCTCAAGAATGTGGGCGCAACCTTCCAACGATGCATGTGACGTGTCTTCGGGAGTTGATAGGCCGCATCATAGAAGCGTACGTCGATGACATTGTAGTCAAGTCGAAGAGAATAGGGGATCTGGTCCCCGGCCTCACTGAGGTCTTCGCGAAGCTACAACAACACGGGGTGAAGCTGAACCCTGAGAAGTGCATTTTTGGGGTTCCGAGGGGAATGCTCCTCGGCTTTGTCGTGTCGGAACGCGGCATCAAAGCTAACCCCGAGAAGATCTCGGCCATCGTGGACATGGGGCCGATCAAGAACCTGAAAGGCGTACAACGCGTCACAGGCTGTCTCACGGTTTTGAGTCGCTTCATAGCGCGGCTTGGAGAGTGCAGCCTGCCACTATACAAGCTGATGAAGAAGTCCGACCACTTTATGTGGACCCCCGAGGCGCAAGAGGCACTTGACTCACTCAAGAACCTCCTCAAGAGTCCTCCGATATTGACTTCTCCGACCACGGAAGAGCCAATGCTTTTGTACATCTCGGCAACGACCCAGGTCGTCAGCGCGGCTTTGGTGGTAGAGCGGGAAGAGCCCGGGAGGTCCCTAAAGGTGCAGCGACCAGTGTACTTCGTCAGCGAGGTACTTTCTCCGACTCCAAGACGCGCGACTCACAGATGCAAAAGCTCGTGTACGCGATCTTGATGACCAAGCGCAAGCTCCGGCACTACTTCGACGCGCACCCCATCACTGTGGTGTCGAAGTATCCACTCGGGGAGGTCATACAGAACCCCGAGGCCGAAGGGAGAATCGCTAAATGGGCACTCGAGTTGATGGGCCAAAATATCACGTATGCTCCGCGCAACGCAATCAAATCCCAGGTACTCAGATTTCGTGGCCGAGTGGACGGAGATGCAAACTCCGCCAGCGAAAATCGAGCATGAGACCTGGATCATGTACTTCGATGGCTCGGTCATGAAGGATGGAGCCGTTGTAGGCCTTGTCTTCATCTCGCCCCAGGGCGTGCGCATGGAGTACATGGTCCGACTACATTTCCCGGCGTCAAACAACGCTGCCGAGTACGAAGCCCTGATCAACGGTCTCCGGATCGCTGTCGAGCTCGGGATCAAGCATCTCGAGATCAGGGGTGACTCGGAATTGGTCGTGGGACAAGTCATGAAGGACAAGAATTGCGTTGACCCGAAGATGGCGGCATATTGCCAAGCCGTACAAGATCTAGACGGCAAATTCCACGGCCTCGAGTTGCACCATGTGCTACGAGACTACAATAAAGCGGTCGATGTGCTCGCAAATGCGGCATCCAGTTGCAGCCCGGTTCCACATGGCGTCTTTGCGAGCGATCAACATCAGCCGTCCATACGAGAAGAGGGCGAGAAACCACCTGAAGAGCCGGGGCCCGAGGTCATGGCAATCGATGAGCCATCGGAGCTAAACCTTAAGGATCCCAACTGGTGTTTCCCCATCCTCGAGTGGCTGGTCGAGGGGAAGCTCCCTTCCGACCAGACAGAAGCCCGGCGCATCACCCGCCGCGCAAAAGCTTTCGTCATCATTGACGGCAAGCTCTACAAGCGCGGGGCGGCCGTCATACTCATGCGGTGCATTCCCGGAGATCAAGGCCGCGAGCTACTGCAAGAGATACACGCCGATACCTGCGGTCACCATGCCGGGCCGAGAACCCTTGTCGGAAAAGCTTTCCGACAAGGTTTCTATTGGTCCACATCGGTCGCCGACTCGAAGGACATTGTGCGGCGTTTTGAGGGTTGCCAATTCTACGCTAGGCAAACTCACCTCCCGGCACAAGCGTTGCAGACGATCCCCATCACGTGTCCCTTTGCAGTCTGGAACCTCGACATGTTGGGATCGCTCCGACAAGCACCCGAGGGCTTCACTCACCTCCTCGTGGCGGTCGACAAGTTCTCAAAGTGGATCGAGGCTCGACCCATAGTCAACATCCGCTCCGAGGAGGCCGTTTTGTTCTTCACCGACATCATCTACTGTTTCAACATCCCCAACACGATCATCACCGACAACGGCACCCAGTTCACGAGGAAGAAATTCCTCAACTTTTGCGATGACAACCACATCTGTGTGGACTGGTCAGCTGTTGCTCACCCGAAGACAAACCGGCAAGTCGAGAGGGCGAACGGTATGATCCTGCAAGGCTTGAAGCCGAGAATCTTCAAGCAGCTCGACAAGTTTCGAGCAAGATGGGTGGTCGAACTACCATCCGTATTGTGGAGTCTACGTACTACACGAAGTAGGGCCACGGGGTTCACGCCCTTCTTCATGGTACATGGCTCCGAGGCGGTCTTGCCAACCGACATCGACTACGGCAGCCCACGGGTGTGGGCATACACCGAAGAAGGGAACCAAGTCGCGCTCGAAGACGCGATCGACCAGCTTGACAAGGCGAGCGATGCAGCGCTGCTGAGGAAGCGCCAAGTACCAGCAGGTGTTATAGCGCTACCACGAGTGCAACATGCGCCCGCGCGAGTTACACGTCGGCGACCTCGTTCTTCGACGGGTTCAAGCCAGCAAGGACCGGCACAAGCTGTCGCCACCTTGGGAGGGGCCCTTCATCATCCACGAGGTGCTCTGACTAGGGACATACAAGATCAAGTACGAGGACAGGAAGGTCGTCACCAACGCATGGAACATCAAACACCTGCGCCCGTTTTAGCCTTAATTAAATGTTCAGAACTCGTACGTCAATAAATGCATGTTGTTTGCCTCTGTGCACCTGTCTCCGAGTTCAAGTTTATATTCGGTTGTGCGCTTTTTTCTTTATGGCAATACTTATGCTTGAGCAGGCAGCGTCTTTGCACCAAGTCAAAGACGCTCCCTTCTCGGGGGCTACCAAGGGAAAAATGCCCTCATGCCCTCAACATTTTTTCGAAATCTTTCAAAAAATTCCGACAACTTTGTCAAGACCGATCGCACGAGAGAGAAGTTTTTTGACGGAAACTCGAACTCGAAGAAAAGCGAAGATGTCAGTTTGCGTGAGATGGCGAGTCGCCTATTCGTTCAGAGCTCCTAGTGCTAACATCCCCGCGTCTACAGCACGAAGGCTTGCGAGTACTTCTCTAGTCTCCGGCTTTCATCCGATCCCTTTCCGAGAACATTCGAGTGACCGCCCGGACTCCGATCCAAAAGAAGAGTTCGTGCGACCAGAACCTCAGCTAAAGTTATCTCCTGAACCTCTCGAGGTCCCAGGGGCTGCGAACAAATGGTTGAGCTTAGCGGTTTGAAAGGGCCAAGCCTTACGACTCTTACGCCCCTGAGGCTCCAGAGCACAGCTTGACTGTTTCGCTTCTCTAAGTCCGACTGCGCATTGCTGCAGTCGTCCTCGGGCGCTCGGAAGCGATCGAGAGATAATGCCGGATGAAAAGCCTAGCTACACGATAACCTGGCAACGTGTTCAAATTATTACAAATAGTTTGTGGCATGTTTAACTCGAGGGCCCGGGAACCCCTGGAGCCTCCGACTCGTTTTGTGGCAGCAGTTCCAGATCCTTCAATGCAGCATCAGCCATCTCGCGGGCGAAGACGGCGCAGTCCACCTCGAGTTCGTCGCACTGATCGTCAGAGATACCAGGGGCCCAGCCGCCGCTCAGCGCCATGTGGTCCAGCCCTTGGTAGTGTGACTCGATCATGGCGAGGACCCGGTGCACCGCACGACGAGCCGTCGACAACTCAAGTACTTGTACCACATAGGGAAGGCGGCCAACTTCCTCGATCAGCATCTCAGGCATCCACGGACCAAGCGAAACACCGAGCGCGGCCATCGCCGAACTCATCACCCTGCCAAGCTTGGCGATGTCCCCGATGGCCTTCTCGGCAATGGCTTCCGACTTGCGTCGGGCCTCGCGGGCCTGGTTCAAGGCGGACACGTCCTGCTCTCGAGATGCCCGGGACTGCCCCAGCTCGGCCTAGACCTCTGAAGAACAGGCAACAATAAGGAGTCAAGGAGGGCTCGAGGGGAAGAAAGAAAGAACAGGAAGACAATATCGAAGTTGAACACGTACTCTGGAGCTGCTCCAACAAGCCCTTGAGGACACCGTCCTTCTCGATAATCTTGAGGATGGCGGCGTTTCGCTCTTGCTTGACCGTCGCCAGCTGCACCACCCTTCCCGCGCGGATCACGCGTGACCCTGCAACCGAGGTCAGCAAGTCAAGTCCCGACAAGGAGCAAGCGCTGAACTAAACAAGAACCAGGGGATCGTCCGACTTACCCTCGAGATCCTGCGACGACTTGGCGTTGGAGTTTTGAAGCTGCGACGCCTCCTCGGTTACCACCTGGAGCTGGTTCGTGGCCTGGGAAAACTGGAGGCTCGTCGTCGCCAAGTCCGTCGTGGCCGTCCTCAAGTCACTCTCCAGCTCCAACAACTTTGCCTCGAGTGCCGCCTTCTCACGAGCGGTGGTCTGGGAGGCTTCTCGGGCAGTGGTCTCCGTCGTGTCCATGATGATCTTGGCTCTCTCAGCCGCCTCCTCTGCGGATGCTGCGACCGCTCAAAGCTTCTCGATCTCAACCTCGGCAAGTGCAAGCCTCAACACCAGCGAGTCCCGCTCGGTGATAGCCATTGCGGCAACGTTGTCAGAGAGATGGCTCGATCTTCCGCGGATTAGCGGGCAGCCTCAAGGGACGCCCGTGCGGATGTCTCGTTCTCCACGGCACCGGCTGCCGCTACCCGGGCCACGACAAGCTGCATCTCCAGCTGGGTCCGCTCCGCGCGGAGTTGGCGCACCTCGCGGGCACGTCTCCAACCTGAAGACTCAAGGGTCTGCAGCCAACAGAACCGGAATAACTGGCGTAGCTCGAGAAGATTGCAGAATCAAAAAGAATACTTGACAAGAAAACTCACTGAGGTCGCGGGGAGGATGAGCTCATCAAAGGCCTGGCGCGCCCAGGTCATCCCACGCTCCAAAGTCTGGCGCGCCGTGTCCTCCTCGTCGTCCTCGGAGTCGGCGTCAAGCCTGGAGGTGGCCGCCCACGAAGTGCTCGCGAGCTCAAGTGTTCGGGCCTCGCCGCCCGCTGCACCTTGTGAAAGGGACGCCCCCGTCTCCTCGGCCTTCTAGATCTTCGGGGTGGTTGCCCTGGTCATCGTCTCGGGGGTGGCCGACTTTTGCACAACGATGGCCGGCCCGTCCAGCACGCGAGCCTTGACACCCTCAGGTTCACCGGCAACTGGACGGGGCGGCGATGTTCCCTCTTCCTTGACAACGGGCTCCGCCACGCCAGGCTCCGGGACAGGGGCTGGAGTTTTGGCAGTTTCCACCAACTGGGGAGGCAACGCCTCCCGACCTTCATCGGCCTGCGGCGGCACAGACGCATCTGCTATCGGCTCCACAGGAGCCGCAGGAGCCGCGAGGACCGCATCCCCCGCGTTTGTTGCAGCGGCTGAGGCAAAGCCGTCAGCGTACTCGTAGTCCTGCATCGCCTTCGAGACCGACGCGATCGTCTCCATGTTCGTCGGCACGTTGGACCTCCGCTCCATCGCCACCTCGTACTCCTTCTCCGGGAGTTAGGGCGCTTCGAGGTTGATTACGCTGACACCGGGGAAGTTGATGTACCAGCACGTCTCTAGATCCATCATGTCCTCGACCGTAAGGGAAACTCGGACCGAGGAGGACTCTGCCACCTTCGCGGTCGAGAGAGGACCTTGAACTTTTACTGTTGGAGAGGGCACTGGCACCTCCACGGCAGGGAGAAGGCTCGTCGTCGCCGGTACCTAGGCCGGCTCCAACGCCGAGGCCATCGCGCCATCATGGCTCTCCGACAGTGGGGGAGGCGCTGAGTCTTCATCCGAGACCATCACCACGCCCTCAAAGCTCGGGCCAGCCTCGGACAGCGTTTCCCGAGGCGCCTGAGTGGCGGTCGCCTCCGTGACCGCCTCACCCTCCTCTACGGTGGTGGCGGGGACTGGTGGAGGTGGCGTGGTTGGCGCCCTCGTCTCGGCGACCACCGATGGCGCCTCTTCAGCCTGCGACGGCACCGGCCCGGTGCTCGGGGGCTGGGGCTGAGGCTCGAGAGAGATCACCTATGCCCTCAACACCAGCCGCTTTAGGGGCCCCAGGCTAAGCATGCCAGTATCAGCATGACTACGAGAAGACAAATGCCAACATCAACAAACAGGTCGGAAAAGTCATGACAGGCAAAAGTTGAAGTCGGAGACTTACATCTTGGAGCGCACCCGGGCTTTCTTCACTGGGCGGTCCGACATGCCCTGCTCGGGGGCAGCGCGCTTCGAGCCCTGCTCGGGAACAGCACGTCTTGAGTCCGTCGTCTCGGGCGCTTCTCCGCTTCGGCCGGCCGCCTCTACTGTGGCAACGTTCTCCCCCATTTGCTCCAGGGTTGTTCCTCCGGCCTCCGCAGCAGCCAGGTTTGGACCATGGCCCCCTCCTGTAGCAAGGGGCACATGGATGTCCGGGGCTTCGCCACCCCGGATAAGCAACGACTGTAAGCGCCGCGGGGCAGCACTCGGTTCTGCCGCCGCCGGCGCACTCGGCACCGACGCCAAATCCGACGACCTCCCCCGCGACCGGCGCCTATGCAGGGAGTCGGAGTCAGGGAGGTCCGAGCCATCATAGAGCTGGCGGACTGACACCGATCACTTCTCTGACCTCCTCGGAGGATCGATCTTGCGGGGCGCAGGTCTCTGCAGCTCGGGAGCACCCGTCCCGCTGGGCACCGTACGGGAGCGGGTCGACCGCTGGCCCACTCGGGCAGGGGGAGCCGCCAGATGTGAGCTCGAGCCCACAATCTTGTCGCGCCCCGCCTCCCGCGGCCAGCGCAATGACAACACTTTAGCACCTCGGAGCGGCGAAGATGAGGATGACCCCGACATGTTGCTCCAGTCGACCGCGGCGCTGGCGACATCGCTGCTCCACGATGGTTCGGGCGACGGATCCTCATCAGAGGAAACGCCCTGCTCCCCCGCCTTCCACCTCTTGTTGCGGTCATCGTTGCGATCGCGCTTGGCAATCTGGCGTTTCTTATGCTGCGCCTTACGCGGACCACGCCTCTTCTCCGCCGCAGCCTGGTTCTGGTTGAAGATCGCCTCCTCCGGGAGAGGCGCCTTGGCCCGGACGAGGTGGGCGCATTTCAACTGCCGCAACAAGAACACACCAAGGTCAAATCCGAGAAGATCTTCCCACGACAAAAGGCGAATGAAACTTGCCGAGAAGATGGACAACTTACAAATTTCTTTATCCCCGCGTTGGGGAGCATCGGAAGCATCTGCGACGGCGGTCACGAGTAGGTCACTCTCCCGATCGCCTATGCCACGTGACGCTGAACCTCGAGCGGCGACGGGAGCTTCGGCGCGGTCACCGTCCCCCACCCATGGGGCACTGTCAGCAGTCATATCACAGAGCCAGAGCGGCCGCCTCCGGAGCGGTACGACTCCTCGGGCGTTGTACTGCCCGACCACCTCCGCCAAGGTGATCCCGGCGTTCCGAAGACGCCCGAGCACGGCCTCGTGAGACTTGAGCATCTTTTCCTGCTCTTTCTTAGCCGGGACGTCAGCCCAGTTCCTCTGTGACTTCGCGATGGAGCACCCGGTGTACGATGGAAGCGTGTGCTCAAGGTCGTTCCGCAAGTAGAACCACCCCCTATGCCAGCCGCTATTCGAGCTAGTTAGAGTCACCGTGATGTAGTTGTCGCCGCGGCCTTGCTTCGTCCGAAGGTTGGCGCAGCCAATCGTCGCCGATCAGGAACCGTCCCTCAGGCAGGTGAACCTTAAGAACTACTGGAACAAATGCCAGTGCACATCGATGCCAAGGAACTCCTCGCGCATCGCTTCAAAAGTGGCCATCTGCTGGATTTTGTTCGGGTTGAAGTGCTGAACTTGCAGCCCGTACGCGAACAGCACCCCGCGGATAAACCTGCTGGCGGGGACGGAGAAGCCGCGCTCGTGGAAGGCCACAAAGGACACCATGTACCCGCTGGGAGGGCGTGGCATGGACTCGTCGGTGGGGACGATCCACTCGACAGCCTCGGTGAGGGGAGGCAGCTGCCCTGCATCATCGAGACGAAGGAGCTGATCGCGGGAGACGTTGGAGCGTGCCCAGTTCGACATCACGACAGTGAAGTCTCGGGCGAGCTGGGAACGCGAGCGGCGGCGGCGACGTGAATGTGACAGAACTCGGAGCTCAAGGGGCAAGCGCGAGGGAGAAGGGAGGCAGACGGAAAGCAAAGTCCCGAACCAGCGCTAGACGTGCGGTTTTAAAGGGGACATGCCTGACTCACCATCTTCGGTGTCGGGCCCACTGTGTCAGTAGGAGTTTCGCCAGCTCATGCGCGCGCGCGTCCCAGCGAAACAGCTGCACGCAACCGCGATGCCTCGATACCCGCGACGTGCGGACTTGCAGGGCCTGCGCGCGGTCTTGATGGAGCGGTCATATCGGTCACGTCGACCGAGATACCCGCATCCATGACTGCGCCCACATCATCGCTAAGGCCATAACTGCCCCGATGAAACCTCTAAGGCTACAACAGCTACAATTACAAATAAAAGCTCACGAGTGAGTCTCCAACTCACTCACGAGCTCGAGGTCTACATCCGGCGGATGCACTCGCACGCACCCACCGAGAACCTGGAGAACACATCTAACTCCCAGATCCACCAATTAAGCCTCAGCGCGACTCCCTAACTCCCACTCAGGCTCGGGGGCTACTGACGAGGGCCCGGATTAGGCTCCCTTTGACGGCAAGATTATCGTCCTTAACCAATGGCAAAACCACAACCCTCGAGGTGAAGTCAATTGTTTGCCAGAAAGCAGCTCGAGGATGGTCGTACCCTTGCTGACTACAACATCTAGGAGTCCACCCTTCACCTGGTGCTGCATCTTAGGGAAGGCATGCCGATCTTCGTCAAGACCCTCACTGGCAAGACGACTAGTCCTTGGCCGGACGGCTACATCTCCGACTAGTTTCCCACTAGAGGAACCCTTGCACGAGAAGACTCCGCCTCGCACGACAAGTCTAGGCTCTGACTAGTGCGTGGGCCCAGACGCACGACTCGAGCGACGCTACCGATGCGTGAGGATGAGCGAATCTCCACGTCACGTGGAGAAAACAGCTGGTGGACATGCAGGTGACCTGCCCCGGCAAGAGCCTTAATGCACGTTTGACAAGCCGTGTAGCCATCACATCGCCATCATCTCCTACTCTGCCACACACAAGACTCAACCCGAGGCACTCAAGCACCCTCTACGACGCGCACGAGCCTAGACTTAGGCTCGGGCGTGGCAAGCTAGGCAAGCACTCGGGTAGACTAAGACAAGCCCAAACTACTCGGGGAGAAGGCCAAGCGTCCCGGAGGGAACAATCCAACCCGGCCACGCGGCGGTTTCCCCGACAAGGTATCACGACTCGGCTTCTATATGCCTCGACGGACGCTACCGATGCGTGAGGATGAGCGAATCTCCACGTCACGCGGAGAAAACAGCTGGTGGACATGCAGGCGACCTGCCCCGGCAAGAGCCTTAATGCACGTTTGACAAGCCGTGTAGCCATCACATCGCCATCATCTCCTACTCTGCCACACACAAGACTCAACCCGAGGCACTCAAGCACCGTCTACGACGCGCACGAGCCTAGACTTAGGCTCGGGCGTGGCAAGCTAGGCAAGCACTCGGGTAGACTAAGACAAGCCCAAACTACTCGGGGAGAAGGCCAAGCGTCCCGGAGGGAACAATCCAACCCGGCCACGCGGCGGTTTCCCCGACAAGGTATCACGACTCGGCTTCTATATGCCTCGACGGACAGCGACGCACGACGGGACGTGCCTGCTGCCAAGCACTATAACTCTTTTGTATTTCCCCTTGTGCCCCTCCCCTTGAGACTATAAAAGGGAGAGGAGGGCAATGGTCACAAGGGTTAGACCTTCATACGATCAAACACCACCACCCGAGACTTGGGAACGAACTCCCTCTCCCGACTAGCTTGTAACCCCTACTACGAGCACACTTGGTTCAGGAACACAGCTGCAACACACTGGACGTAGGGTATTACTCCTCGGAGGACCGAACCAGTATAAACCCGGTTGTCTCCTACGCTAACCATCCAAGCCTGACACGCGATCGACAGAAATTTACTGCCAGCGGTAGAGAACCCCGGCAGTCAGCTAGATTATCACATGACTTAGTCTGGAAGATTTCAATTTCTCATTCTTTTGGAGATCATAGGGGTAGAATAACTTAGGAATGATGTGTTTAGTCATACTACTTGTTGGTGGAAATCGGGCCCGAAGGTGGACGTCGACACAACAGCCCCCTGATTGTCACTCTTCCTCCGCTATTGTCCCGAAGCTACTTCCACTACTCTAGACGAGGAAAGGAAATGAGGAAATGTTTAACAGAACAGAAAATGCAACAAGGAAACACTTGGCAAATCGAAGACCGAAAGACTAGCAGTAGCCTTCGGTACTCTCTTCTCATTACAGTGTGTCCGTTTCATTACAAGGGGTTCACTATTTATAGGAGTCCCTTGGGTATGGTCATTTGCCTCAATTACACCTTTTCCGTTCCTGACAAACGACTTTAAACACTTTACAAGGGCATAACAGTAACTCCCGGCGTCGTACAAGCCTCCAGCGTGTCTTCGTACGGCCGAAACACCTTTACACGTGGCGCCCCTTGTCTCTGCCTTGTACGGTGCCTCCTTTACACGTCCGCCGTGGCCACGTGTCGCAGCACACCGCACCTTCGGTGCCGAGAGAGCCGAAGATTTCGCCCTGATCGCATCGTGCCTTTAGGGACGTCCCGCCCGGGCCGACTCCAGCCCCGGGCCGAAGTGTTCTCGATGCGCAGCGCTTCTGGCTCTTCCAGACCTTCGGTGCCGAAGCACAACCGCCCGTGCCTTCGGCGTCGAAGGCCAGCACTGCTAAGATAGGCCGTGTGACGCCCCAGGTTTTTAATTACCATCATTAACGCTAATGACCGGATTAGCCGGTCAAATGGTCAACCCTAGGTCAACCTGGGCCCTCACCCATGAAAACTCCCTAACACACCCCTAGTGACCCTTAATGAATAGTAAACACACTTGTGGGCCAACCCATGGTCAAAGGGTGGGTCAAACCCCCTTGCCATTCCAGTGTCCACAGGTGTCAGCCGGAACTTTTGCCGCGTTCTCCAAAATTCACCTAAACACTTAAAATTCTACCTTTAGGGAAGTTGTAGGTCTTGTTGAGGGACACAACTTTCATGTAGAGTGGCATTTCAAATTTGGAGAGGAAAATTGTGAAAAACCCCTTGCAAGACAGGATTCACTGTTCCCAGACACAGGCTGACATTCAAAGTTGGCATTCAAATAGATTCAAATCTAGGGAGAAAAACCCTATACAGCCTTTGTGAAAATTGTAGCTGGTACTTAGATCTGCAACTTTGGTATTCATTGCTTGGTCAAGTTTTATTCAAAATTTTAGAGAAAAAGTGGATCAAACAGTGCTCCAGCAACACTGTCAAAGCCAGAGCGCGCCGCGCGCGACGTCGTGCGCGCCCGTGAGCCGCCGCCGCCGCCCGCGCCGGCCACGCCCGGCGTCCGTGCCCGCGCCGCCCGAGGCCTCGCCACTCGCGCCACGCCCCGTCCCGAGGTCACGCGCCCCAACGCGCGCCCGCCCGAGGCGCCCGGCGTCGTGCCGCCGCACGCGCGCGCACGCCGCGGACCGCCGGTCCGTTGGCCGTGTCGCCGCCGTACGCGCGCGCGCCCGAGCGCCGTAGCACCGGCCAAGCATCTCCGCCGTCATCGTCCGTCACCCCTAGGTGCGCCGCGCGGCGTATAAAAGCCTTCCCCTCCTCCCCGCGCGCCATCCCGAGCCGCCCGCCGCCATCGTCGCCGCCGCCGGTGCCGGAGCCCCTCGCTCGCGCTCGCCGCCGTCCAAGCCCGTAGTTAGCTTCGTTAGCACCCGGGCAAGCTCACGCGTGTGCTTGTTTGCTTCAATTTGGCCTCCACGCCGCGGCACCCCGAGCCGCCGTGAGCGCCGCCGCCGGCCACCGCCGTGCGCGCGTCGCCGAGCACAGCCCGACCCCGCCACCACCGCCCAACGATCCGTGGTGAGCTCAATTTCACTCCTGTGCCGCTTGTTGCCGTGGCCGGGCCCCGCATCGCCGCCGGCGAGCCTTCCCGCCGCCGCCGAGGGCATGGTTGTGAACTCGAGGGCTTAGTTGCAAGGAAACTTAACTAGGTTTTATTACATTTCAGTCCAGTGACTTGTAAAATCTCTAGAAATTCACAGAAAATCAGAAAAATCCCAAACCAATTTTGTAGGTTTCAGGATGCTAAACCCCACCTCTTTGTTGTATACTCATGGCTAGATTAAAAATAGTTTTGGCAGGAAAAATACAAATGTGTTATACATGGATCTGTCCTAATTTGAAAAATATAACTCCTCTGTCGCTGAGCTTTGGATATGTTGTGTGTTCAGACATGACTAGATGCTGTGCCAAAATTTGCACAAAGTTATACAGTAGATTTTGCTAGACAAGATCTTTTCCATTCCTACAGTAACTGCCTAGATGATTTTTCATGTTAAATATATTTATGTTCTTGAGCCCAACTTGTGCACACTGTCTTCTAATTCCAAAAGACACATCCTGTGAATTAATCATGAATTTTGGTTTAACAGAAATAATTATTCTTGATTTATGCATGTTTTCCTTTGTAAATTAATAAACCAAGTTCAGTAGAGGTTCCATGTGAACATGCTGGTTCTTTAGGCTTTTTTAGATCCATAGAGCATCCCCAAGAAAGTTTGGATCATTTTGATGCTTATTTATTTTTATGTGCATTTAAGTTGAATCACTAGTTAGCCTTTGTTATTTTTCCACAATATTTAATTTTCTAGCATCCAACACTTACATGTGGGTCCAATGGACCAGGATAGGTGCTAGTAGGCTTAAGAAACACTCATTTAATTTTTGGTAATTTAATTGATTAATAAAAGGCTTAAATGTCCTTTTAATATTTAAGGGAAATTAAATAAAGAAAAACCCTTAATTAAATCTTTTTCCTTTTTGAAAGTATTATTTAATATAAATAAAAATAATTAATTATCATCACTGATAAGAAATCAATTCATAAATAAAAATATTAATTACACCTTGTTGGTGAAGATAAAAGGAAATGAAGCTTTCACATGAAATGAAATGATAAACTTAATAAAAACCTTTATTCAAATGTGGAATAAAAGAGTAACCCATGTGCAACCAATAACCTTCCTAAAAGAGAAACCTTAGATAGATGCTTGTTAAGGTGAATATGACCAACCCAGAGTTGGATAAGACAACAAACTATCACATCACCTAAAGTGCATTGCATTCCGTGTAGATCTTCCGGACGGAGATTACTCCCCGGTCCCGAAAACCGAGGAAGGCGGAGCGAAGGTTCTCTCGCAAGTACGTGGACGTACTCGACACCGAGGGTGCCCAAGCTAACCTAGTCGACGAAGGCAAGCTCCGGTGCATCTAACCTAGTTTTCAAATTCTTTATTCAATTATTTATGAATGATTGTGCATTTACGTTCAGGAGTTGAATGAAACCCTAGATGCATGATCCATAGGTACCTTTGGTCCCTACTAGTATGATAGGTCGGTAGCTGCTAAGCTGTAGGACCGTTACAAGTCGAGTGATGACCTCACTCGCGAGAATAGGTTCCTAGATAGGAATCATACTATATCGTTAAATGGATTGCTCACGTGGTAAGAGCATGGGATCTGGGCTCCGGTCCAGTGGTTATGTGGGTTAAGTTCTTGAACGTACTAAGCACATGCCGGTTATGGGGCCAGTAAGCCTAGTACCATAATGAGGCGGCGAGGGATCCTACTATTACTACTCTTGGGATTCACTCTGACGGCTAGCTACCGGTGGTGTATGGTGACTCCGGGTATCTCGCGGGGTATGCCGGATAGCCTGCACCAAAGACTGTAAGATTCGATCCCAACCCGAGGATTTATGGGGACAGCCTGGGGAGTTGTCCTCGCGGGGGCAGCCGACCGTGTGTTTGGGTCTACCTTGCAAGGTTTAAATCAATCGATTGTCGGCCTCTCACCGTTACCCGAGACTACTTACTCCACTAGTCATGTGATCCCTAATGATGGAAGTTGATGAATATTAAGTTTGATTACTTGTATGGTACAACTTTGTTTGTACTAGTTGGCTAATGTAGTAAATATTTCACCTACTAGAACTTGTGCTAAAATCTTGAAAGTAAGGACCTACTCTTTGTTACTTATTAGCAAAAGCAACCCAGTAGCCAAAAAGCCTTTCATGGTCTAGATTTGGTGAAGTAGATATCACCGACGGGTAAGACTTGCTGAGTATTAGTATACTCAGCCTTGCTATAATGTGTTGATCTAGGTAATGCCTTCAGTGATGTGTGGCCCGGTGAGATCCCGCCCGGCTGGGAGCTGGAGTGGGTGGAGGATGACTACTGAAAGCATCATGGATGGCCTCCCGTGGTGTCTTCGCTTCCGCTAGTTTATTTCCGTTTTTTTTTGAAAACTCTGAACTATTTCTTCGTGATAAAACTTTGGGTTGTAATAATTAAACCCCTCGGGGTATGAATTTGGATATTAATGTTGTTGTATCTCTGGACTCGCCTTCGAGTGAGTTTTAATGCATATATTCGATCCTTGTGCTCTCAAGTGATTTACCGGGCGTTAACCCGGCAACTTACGACAGGATGGTACTTTATTATTGCTTAATGACCAAAGTGGATCGGTCTTAGGCGATAGTACGGTACTTTCCCGGGCGGGTTGTCACACCGGCATCGTAGCTTATATGCACCGAGAGATTAATTAATAAACCTTAATCACTGATTTTTGAATAAAATATGCCAAGATTTTCTGATTTTCCAAAATACGTTGGTCCGCTAAGGATAAACTAGACCGAGAGGCCCTAGAGGGAATTTTGGGTTCTTTCAGGTGGCTTAATTAACTTATGGTTTATTTTTCTAACTTCCAGCACATTACTTTATGTCAGACTTACATTCTCGCACAACCATACTAGCTCATCACGTTTTGCCATACGTGGTGGTACCACAGGAAAGTTCTGTGAGGGACTAGTGGGACCTATTCCAATGGGTGCCACGTCGCGTTTGAGTCTCGTCACGTTTTGCCATACGTGATGGTACCACGGGAAAGTCCGTGAGGGATGAGTGAGGCCTATTCCAATGGGCACTCACGTCGCGTCAGTCTTAAATAGGACGCTGTCCATGCAGCGGCTTAACGCATGGATACCGTTTCTATAGTGAACGGTAATGTATGTGGACGCTTTCGTGACGTGCTGGCACGAAAGGTTCGTTTTCTGCAGGTACATAACAGTGCTTCGTTAGTCGTTAAGCGAGATATTATAGGGAGAGACGAATATAAGCCTTGCCACCGGCACTAACTTCGATTTTTGGCTTGATTGCCATGTGAGGTCGAATAGGACGTCTTGCATGCATGTTAAAAATCGAACAACTAAAATGGACCCAAAAATCGAAATTTCCATACGTTCTCTAAGGAAGATTATGCTAGTGTGTGCTTTTTATAAACTAGAGTACCTCTCATACCTAGCCGTCATGCTGCCAAAATTTT
Source organism: Cenchrus americanus (assembly GCA_947561735.1). Classification (NCBI taxonomy): domain Eukaryota; kingdom Viridiplantae; phylum Streptophyta; class Magnoliopsida; order Poales; family Poaceae; genus Cenchrus; species Cenchrus americanus. The sequence goes on along the minus strand of OX387242.1, from coordinate 33,981,143 downwards.
TGAAAAATTTGTTTACCTTGTCATAGGTTAATTAAACCAAATTGTTGAATGTAATGGCTCCTCAACCAGCTGTCTTGTATTAAGCAAATCTCAATCCTAGTTCGATGGGTTGGTTCACATTTCTCCTAGGCACTTTAGGTTAAGAACCTTTTATCTTGTCTCCTTAACTGATGTTCAACCTTATAAAGGGCTAATTAAAGGTTTCATTTAAAACTTGGGGAATTTTTGAGGTTTCTAGATTTTTGGTTATGAATTTTATTCACAGCTGCCAGAACTTCACCATTTGACATGCCGTTCTCTTTGAGATCTGACATGAGTTACATTTGTGTACAGATGGATTTCCCCGTGTTCCACCGGGGTCGACGCTGACGGTACGATCCGTACCAACGGGTTGCACTGGGAGGGTTTTCCGCGCTTGGCGTGGGAAGCACTCAGTGCCGCAGGCTACCTTACCCCACCGACGTATGAGGTGAAGGAGTTTGAGCGCTTTGGTGTTCCCCGCTGCAGGGTGATCGTTACTGTGCTACCGCACCCAGACCACGCCAACTGGTTTTACCTGAGCTTTATTTACTGGGGATTTATCACGCACGAGTCCGTGGAGTCAGCCGCCCTCAGAGTGCTGACAGACTTTTGTGACCACAACCCTACTGTGGTAGCTCTTTCCCCGTTTGGACCGTTTCCGCCGTGAGTCCTCACGACCCAGGCTTGGTTGGACCGTATGGACCATCTACGGGAGCTACCGACCCTAGCAGAGCCGTTGGATGTTACCCAGACACTTGCCCGTTGTCTGAACGTGGTCTTCACACTACAGGGGCTGCGTTTTAACACCGCAGCAATCATTGCACGCCGCTTGGAGGCATCTAGGCGCGATTGGGAGCGACTTTCGGCAAGACACCGGCAACTCGAACTTCACGCTTACCGGTGTGCAGCGGGAGAACGACAGCCGCGTGCTAGGAGGTTCCACTGGAGCTTGAGACATGTGACCGCCTCCGAGGATCGTGGACCTAGAGGCGGAGAACCATGCACCGGAGGAGGATGCCGACGCACACGAGATAGAGAGGCCGACACTCTTCGCGGAACATTGCCGAGATGCGGGAGCACGTGCGGGGAGGCCGACGTACGGGTGGCCGCCTTACTGGGCTATAGTGGCCTTACGCCACCGCGCCCCAAGTACGAGCACACCGGGGGAGGAGCGGCAGGCCGTGTTCGGTCCGGATCGACGAGCCGGAGGCAGACCACCGCTACCGACTCCCCCAGCTTCGCCTTCGTACAGTGGTGCTTCAGTGGGCAACTAGGTTGCCGACGGCGAGGGAGCGACCAGGATGTCGATCTTACCGAGTTGTCTTTGAGATGTTATAGTAGTTGGCTTGACAGCACGTCTTCGTGCCAAGCAACTATTGTATCGTGTATTGTCTTGATGTTTCGGAATCGAGTTGTAATGACGTTGAACCTTGTTCTGTCATGTTGTAATAAGAACGCTTAAAGCTTGTATGCTTTAAGTGATTTTCGTTGTCTTTCAAATTAAAATTTTCTTGTGTTAAATACCATATCCTTGGAAAATTCGTTGCGAATGATCACGCTTGTCAAAGATGGCATTGTTTTTCTCCTAAAAACATAGGTAAAACAAAGCACCTTTACAAACATCACTCGTTGCCAGCAAATAAGTGCGCATTCGCATACCACCTTCTTGGTATCCGGAATAACGACGACCGTTCGAAAGTGATTAAGAGCCGCGCAATTGAGTAATCGTCGTCCTAACCATGTTGAGAAGAACGATTCTATGAAGTTTGGTGGCTATAGAATATCGTTGATTGTTGTTGTCCTCATTATTTGATTACTAATGAGATGTGATAATGCATGATCATGCTTGTCATCATTTGGAGTAAGCCTTTGGTTATCTCACTAATAACGCTCACTTTTCAGATGGTGGGAACCACGCGCAGCTCTCCCAACGGTTTTGGAGCGAGTGGTAGTGGTGACTTGCCACCACCCCCGCCCATGACACCGACGGAGGCCTTCATGGCCACCCAAACCGAGGTGCTGCGCCAGATCCTGCAGACACAGCAGAAGATCGCCCAGCAGATGAACCGAGGGCCGCCACATGGGGCCAACCACGAGGGACCCAACCAGGTCACCACGTATGCCCAATTCATCGCCATGAAGCCGCCAACCTTCGCTAAAGCAGAAGACCCTCTGGAAGCTGAGGCTTGGGTCAAGGCCATAGAGGCAAAATTCTCTGCCTTTGTGCTGCCTTGCTCCGAAGAGAACAAAGCGAACTTCGCAGCTCTGCAACTACGAGGGGAAGCTTTGATGTGGTGGGACCACTTCAAGTCCATGCAGCGAGGCCACGCTGTGACTTGGGAAGAGTTCAAGCAGGCTTTCAAGAGCCACAACATTCCCAAGGGTCTGATGGACAGGAAGATGAGGGAGCTGTTAGCCCTCCGTCAAGGATCTGACTCCGTGTACCGCTATGCTCAGAAATTCAATAGCTTATGCCAGTACGGTGGGCATCATGTTGATACTGATGCCAAGAAGATGGAGAGGTTCCGCGACGGGCTTGATGGCAAGCTGTATGAGCGCCTGAATCTGCTCAAGCCCGCGAACTTCCATGAGCTCGTGAATAAAGCTATCTCGCAAGAGGATGCTATGAAGAAAGCCCATGGGGACAACAAGAGGATGTCCGGTTTCACCCCGAGCGACGGGACAAACAAGAAGTTTCGCTTTGTGAAGAAGGAAGCTCCAGGCCCATCCCAGCAATCTTCAACTGGACGCTGGACGATGAAGCCGTTCCAGGGCAAACCTGCCGGGAACTTCCAGTTCCGCCGTCCCAAACGGCAGGCTCCGAAGCCTATCGCACCCCCTCGTGATGTTGGAGATCGTCGTTGCTATAACTGTGGCCAGCCAGGGCAATACATTAATGAGTGTCCCAAGCCCAGGCAGATCAAGCCCAACCCGCAGAATCAGAGTACGGGAAACAAGCCTGCCACTCCGGCCAAGAAGCCTGTGGTGCAAGTGCGCCAGGGCAAGCTGAACTTCACTACCATGAGTGACATTCCCACAGGAGCTCCAGTACTCACGGGTACATTCTCTATCAATAACACTCCTGTTAAGGTCTTATTTGATTCGGGAGCCACCCATAGTTTCATAACTGAGAGTTTACTAGACAAATTAGGTCTAAGAGGAGTACCAACCAAATCTGCTTATAAAATTACCACACCCGGTGGAAACGTCACGTCTCAGTTAGTGACTTTTGGAGTTCCTCTAAGACTAGGAAGTCGGGTTATTCAATCTAATCTGATAGTCATCAAATTAGGAAGCATGGATGTTATTTTGGGTATGGAATGGATGAATCAACATAAGGTGGTTCTAGATATATCAGATAGGGTCGTAGAGATCAACTCTCCTACGGTCGGGCACACTACCTTGTACCTACCTTTTCGGGACTGCATCGACTCTTGTGCCTATGTGACCATTATTTCCCCCCCTTGATGAAATTCCGGTAGTGTGTGAGTACCGGATGTATTTCCCCGACGAGTTGCTCGGTATGCCGCCGGACGGAGATGTCGAGTTTGTGATCGAACTCCGGCCGTACCGCACCCATTTCCAAAAGACCTTATCACATGCCACCCAAAGAGTTAGCCGAACTAAAAACCCAACTCCAAGAATTGTTAGATAAGGGTTACATTCGCCCGAGCTCTTCTCCTTGGGGTTGCCCCCGCTCTCTTTGTCAAAAAGAAAGATGGTAGCTTGAGAATGTGCGTAGATTACCGACCACTCAATGCGATCACCATCAAAAACAAATACCCGCTTCCTCGAATTGATGTTCGTTTGATCAATTGGTCGGTGCCAAAGTCTTCTCTAAGATCGATCTTCGTTCGGCTACCACCAAATCAAGATTCGACCATGCGACATTCCTAAAACCGCTTTCTCCACTCGTTATGGTCTTTACGAGTTCTTGGTCATGTCTTTCGGACTCACTAACGCACCTGCCTACTTCATGTACCTCATGAACTCCGTATTCATGACGGAGCTCGATAAATTTGTCGTGGTCTTTATCGATGATATCCTCATCTATTCTAAGAGCGAAGAAGAGCACGCCAAACATCTCCGAGTTGTCCTTCAGCGTTTGCGAGATCACAAACTCTATGCTAAGTTCTCCAAATGCGAATTCTGGTTGAAAAGTGTCAAATTCTTAGGGCACACCATTTCCCACGATGGTATCTCCGTAGATCCTAGCAAAGTTCAAGAGGTGATGGATTGGAAACCACCCAAATCCGTACATCAAATCCGCAGTTTCCTAGGATTGGCGGGATATTACCATCGATTCATTCCTGACTTTTCTAGAATCGCAAAACCCATGACCGAATTGCTCAAGAAGGGAGTGAAATTCGTGTGGAGTGAAGCATGTGAGAAAGCTTTTCACACCCTCAGACAACATCTAACTTCAGCCCTAGTGCTAGCTCAACCTGATAATTCCAAACCGTTTGAAGTCTTCTGTGACGCATCAGGCACCGGTCTCGGCTGTGTCCTTATGCAAGAAGGTCGAGTCATTGCCTATGCTTCACGGGCCCTTCGACCTCATGAGCTCAACTATCCTACCCATGATCTTGAGTTAGCGGCCGTTGTTCATGCCCTCAAGATATGGAGACATTATCTAATGGGCAATCATTGCAATATCTTCACTGATCACAAGAGCCTCAAATATATCTTCACCCAAATCGTAATTGAATATGAGGCAGAGAAGATGGCTTGAGTTGATCAAGGATTATGATTTAGAAGTGCACTATCATCCCGGCAAAGCAAATGTTGTTGCGGATGCTCTTAGCCGCAAGGATCGTTTCAATCACCTAAAGTTAGAGCCAGTCAGTGAACCCTTATGTGAAGAGATGAGAAGGCTCAACTTAGAAGTGGTACCGCAGGGAATTCTTTATACCTTGATAGCAGAGTCAAGCCTTTATGACAGGATTGTCCCTGCCCAGCGCAATGATGCAGATATTCAAACCATCAGGCAGAAACTATTGGAAGGAGACCCAAAGTACACTTGTTTCCAGAAGGATCACCAAGATGTGGTCTGGTTTGGAAAACGTGTAGTGGTCCCCGCTGACCCAGAAATCAAGAAAATCATTCTATATGAAGCTCACAAGTCCAAGTTCTCTATTCATCCCGGTAGTACCAAGATTTACCAAGATCTAAAGCAGAACTTTTGGTGGTCTAAGATGAAGGTGGATGTAGCCAAGTATGTAGCCGAGTGCGATACTTGCCACCGGATGAAAGCAAGTCATTTGAAATCGGCAGGAGTACTCCAACCCCTGTCGATACCTATGTGGAAATGGGACGACATTAGTATGGATTTTATTGTGGGTTTACCCCTGACCCCTAGAAAGAAGGACTCTATTTGGGCAATTGTGGATAGACTCACCAAGACCGCTCACTTCATTGCTGTGCATACCACTTACTCCGTACAACAATATGCAGAGTTGTATGTAGACCACATAGTTCGTCTGCATGGAATCTCTGATAGAGGGGCTCAGTTTGTGGCCCATTTTTGGGAGCAATTGCACGAGTGTTTGGGAACTCAGCTACTCCGTAGTTCCAGTTATCATCCGCAGACCGACGGTCAGACGGAGAGGATAAATCAGATTCTATAGGAAATGTTGAGAGCAAGCATCTTGCACTTTGACAAGAGTTGGGACAAGTGTTTGTCCTTGGCAGAGTTCTCCTACAATAACAGCTATCACGCCAACTTGAAAATGGCACCGTTCGATGCTCTATACGGACGCAGATGCCGCACCCCACTGAACTGGTCAGAGACCGGAGAAAGAACACTCTTTGGACCAGAGTTAGTTAGAGAGGCCGAAGAAAAGGTGCAAGTGATAAGAGAGAATTTGAAGATGGCCCAGATGAGACAAAAGAGTTACCATGATAAGGGAACCGCACCTCGACACTTTGAAGTGGGAGATCATGTATACTTGAAAGTATCCCCCACCAAAGGTGTGCAAAGGTTCGGAGTCAAGGGAAAGTTAGCCCCGCGCTACATTGGACCATATGAAGTAATAGAAGTATGTGGACCCGTGGCTTACCGTATCCAATTGCCAGAACGGTTTTCCGCAGTTCACAATGTGTTCCATGTAACTCAGTTGAAGAAGGGACTGCCTGTTCCGGAGAACGAGATCATTACAGAAGCTAATGCTTGGATCGAGCCGGATCTCTCGCTCGTCGAGCATCCATTGAAGGTACTAGACCAAAAAGAGCGAAAGACTCGAAGGCAGACTGTGCGAATGTACAAGATCCATTGGAGCCATCACACGGAAGAAGAAGCCACGTGGGAGACGGAGGATTATCTTAACACCAAGTATTCGGGCTTCCTCCAATCCCGAAACAGTGAGTCTTCTTTCCCCATCTCTGCGTTGTCAAATCGAATCTCGGGACGAGATTCCGTTAAGGGGGGTAGGCTGTGACGCCCCAGGTTTTTAATTACCGTCATTAACGCTAATGACCGGATTAGCCGGTCAAATGGTCAACCCTAGGTCAACCTGGGCCCTCACCCATGAAAACTCCCTAACACACCCCTAGTGACCCTTAATGAATAGTAAACACACTTGTGGGCCAACCCATGGTCAAAGGGTGGGTCAAACCCCCTTGCCATTCCAGTGTCCACAGGTGTGTGCCGGAACTTTTGCCGCGTTCTCCAAAATTCACCTAAACACTGAAAATTCTACCTTTAGGGAAGTTGTAGGTCTTGTTGAGGGACACAACTTTCATGTAGAGTGGCATTTCAAATTTGGAGAGGAAAATTGTGAAAAACCCCTTGCAAGACAGGATTCACGTTCCCAGACACAGGCTGACATTCAAAGTTGGCATTCAAATAGATTCAAATCTAGGGAGAAAAACCCTATACAGCCTTTGTGAAAATTGTAGCTGGTACTTAGATCTGCAACTTTGGTATTCATTGCTTGGTCAAGTTTTATTCAAAATTTTAGAGAAAAAGTGGATCAAACAGGTGCTTCAACAACACTGTCAAAGCCAGAGCGCGCCGCGCGCGACGTCGTGCGCGCCCGTGAGCCGCCGCCGCCGCCCGCCGCCGCCACGCCCGGCGTCCGTGCCCGCGCCGCCCGAGGCCTCACCACTCGCGCCACGCCCCGTCCCGAGGTCACGCGCCCCAATGCGCGCCCGCCCGAGGCGCCCGGCGCGCCGCCGCCGCACGCGCGCGCACGCCACGGACCGCCGGTCCGTCGGCCGTGTCGCCGCCGTACGCGCGCCGCCCGAGTGCCGTAGCACCGGCCAAGCATCTCTCGCCATCATCGTCCGTCACCCCTAGGTGCGCCGTGCGGTGTATAAAAGCCTTCCCCTCCTCCCCCGGCGCGCCATCCCGAGCCGCCCGCCGCCATCGTCGCCGCCGCCGGTGCTAGAGCCCCTCGCTCGCGCTCGCCGCCGTCCAAGCCCGTAGTTAGCTTCCTTAGCACCCGAGCAAGCTCACGCGTGCGCTTGTTTGCTTCAATTTGGCCTCCACGCCGCAGCACCCCGAGCCGCCGTGAGCGCCACCGCCGGCCACCGTCGTGCGCCGTCGCCGAGCACGCCCCGACCCCCGCCACCACCGCCCAACGATGCGTGGTGAGCTCAATTTCACTCTCCCGTGCCGCTTGTTGCCGTGGCCGGGCCCCACATCGCCGCCGGCGAGCCCTCCCGCCGCCGCCGAGGGCATGGTTGTGAACTCGAGGGCTTAGTTGCAAGGAAACTTAACTAGGTTTTATTACATTTCAGTTCAGTGACTTGTAAAATCTCTAGAAATTCACAGAAAAATCAGAAAAATCCCAAACCAATTTTGTAGGTTTCAGGATGCTAAACCCCACCTCTTTGTTGTATACTCATGGCTAGATTAAAAATAGTTTTGGCAGGAAAAATACAAATGTGTTATACATGGATCTGTCCTAATTTGAAAAATATAACTCCTCTGTCGCTGAGCTTTGGATATGTTGTGTGTTCGGACATGACTAGATGCTGTGCCAAAATTTGCACAAAGTTATGCAGTAGATTTTGCTAGGCAAATTCTTTTCCATTCCTGCAGTAACTGCCTAGATGATTTTTCATGTTAAATATATTTATGTTCTTGAGCCCAACTTGTGCACACTGTCTTGTAATGCCAAAAGACACATCCTGTGAATTAATCATGAATTTTGGTTTAACAGAAATAATTATTCTTGATTTATGCATGTTTTCCTTTGTAAATTAATAAACCAAGTTCGGTAGAGGTTCCATGTGAACATGCTGGTTCTTTAGGCTTGTTTAGATCCAGAGAGCATCCCCAAGAAAGTTTGGATCATTTTGATGCTTATTCATTTTTATATGCATTTAAGTTGAATCACTAGTTAGCCTTTGTTATTTTTCCACAATATTTAATTTTCTAGCATCCAACACTTACATGTGGGTCCAATGGACCAGGATAGGTGCCAGTAGGCTTAAGAAACACTCATTTAATTTTTGGTAATTTAATTGATTAATAAAAGGCTTAAATGTCCTTTTAATATTTAAGGGAAATTAAATAAAGAAAAACCCTTAATTAAATCTTTTTCCTTTTTGAAAGTATTCTTTAATATAAATAAAAAAATAATTAATTATCATCACTGATAAGAAATCAATTCATAAATAAAAATATTAATTACACCTTGTTGGTGAAGATAAAAGGAAATGAAGCTTTCACATGAAATGATAAACTTAATAAAAACCTTTATTCAAATGTGGAATAAAAGAGTAGCCCATGTACAACCAATAACCTTCCTAAAAGAGAAACCTTAGATAGATGCTTGTTAAGGTGAATATGACCAACCCAGAGTTGGATAAGACAACAAACTATCACATCACCTAAAGTGCATTGCATTCCGTGTAGATCTTCCGGACGGAGATTACTCCCTGGTCCCGAAAACCGAGGAAGGCGGAGCGGAAGGTTCTCTCGCAAAGACGTGGACGTACTCGACACCGAGGGTGCCCAAGCTAACCTAGTCGACGAAGGCAAGCTCCGGTGCATCTAACCTAGTTTTCAAATTCTTTATTCAATTATCTATGAATGATTGTGCATTTACGTTCAGGAGTTGAATGAAACCCTAGATGCATGATCCATAGGTACCTTTGGTCCCTACTAGTATGATAGGTCGGTAGCTGCTAAGCTATAGGACCGTTACAAGTCGAGTGATGACCTCACTCGCGAGAATAGGTTCCTAGATAGGAATCATACTATATCCTTAAATGGATTGCTCACGTGGTAAGAGCATGGGATCTGGGCTCCGGTCCAGTGGTTATGTGGGTTAAGTTCTTGAACGTACTAAGCACATGCCGGTTATGGGGCCGGTAAGCCTAGTACCATAATGAGGCGGCGAGGGATCCTACTATTACTACTCTTGGGATTCGCTCTCACGGCTAGCTACCGGTGGTGTATGGTGACTCCGGTATCTCGCGGGGTATGCCGGATAGCTCGCACCAAAGACCGTAAGATTCGATCCCAACCCGAGGATTTATGGGGACCGCCCGGGGAGTTGTCCTCGCGGGGGCGGCCGACCGTGTGTTTGGGTCTACCTTGCAAGGTTTAAATCAATCGATTGTCGGCCTCTCACCGTTACCCGAGACTCGCTTACTCCACTAGTCATGTGATCCCTAATGATGGAAGTTGATGAATATTAAGTTTGATTACTTGTATGGTACAACTTTGTTTGTACTAGTTGGCTAATGTAGTAAATATTTCACCTACTAGAACTTGTGCTAAAATCTTGAAAGTAAGGACCTACTCTTTGTTACTTATTAGCAAAAGCAACCCAGTAGCCAAAAAGCCTTTCATGGTCTAGATTTGGTGAAGTAGATATCACCGACGGGTAAGACTTGCTGAGTATTAGTATACTCAACCTTGCTATAATGTGTTGATCCAGGTAATGCCTTCAGTGATGTGTGGCCCGGTGAGATCCCGCCCGGCTGGGAGCTGGAGTGGGTGGAGGACGACTACTGAAAGCATCATGGATGGCCTCCCGTGGTGTCTTCGCTTCCGCTAGTTTATTTCCGTTTTTTTTTGAAAACTCTGAACTATTTCTTCGTGATAAAACTTTGGGTTGTAATAATTAAACCCCTCGGGGTATGAATTTGGATATTAATGTTGTTGTATCTCTGGACTCGCCTTCGAGTGAGTTTTAATGCATATATTCGATCCTTGTGCTCTCAAGTGATTTACCGGGCGTTAACCCGGCAACTTATGACAGGATGGTACTTTATTATTGCTTAATGACCAAAGTGGATCGGTCTTAGGCGATAGTACGGTACTTTCCTGGGCGGGTTGTCACAGGCCGCCCCTGCACAATAAAACTCACATGACTCGAGTGACATTAGTGTTTCCGTTAAACCAGCACCGCTAAGACTCCCTCGTGTAGCCAAAGCTGTGTGCAAGCCGAAACAGTCAGCCTGGCTGGACGTGGACAGAGCTTCTGAAGGTCATTTTCCCCAACAGTAGGCCCTCGTCAGTGAGGGCTGTCCCGTCCTTAAGATGGGCCGAACTTACGACTAACTCTTCTCAGGGTGAAAAATGGGCTTCGGAACTCCCACAGACGGCCCACGCTGACGCGGATCCGAGTAAAAGACGCGTGCTTCCCTTTGAGAATTTTACCGTTGTGAGAGGTTGTCGTCGGGGTAAAAAGGTAAATTTGCTCACTACCAGCGCGATTATTGGCGCTGATGTACTATAAAAAGGAGGCCAACCCTTGGGCTGCCCCACACCGCAGCCGCAACCTGCATCCACGACGCGTGAGAGCTCCGAAGGCACTGTCGTAAGATTTCCTTCGGCCCCCGCTGCTTTTGTTTCTACTCTGCTCTTAGATTGCATACATGGCCTCGAAGAGGAGACGCGATGCTGTCGCGAAGGAGATCCCGAAGACCTACATGTTCGGCCGAAGCCAAATTGACAATACCGATGTGGGTTCCCTGGCGAAGAACCGCATGGTCGGGGCCGGCAGAGCCCCTGGCCGGGAGACTGTACCACGGCCGCGCAATAACGAGGTCGTCATCTTTCGCGACCTGCTATACGTGGGGCTTTGGTTTTCCCTGCACCCCGCCGTCGTCGACATCCTTCGATACTTCGACATCTACTTGCACCAGCTCACGCCGAACGCTATCCTTCGTCTGTCGGTGTACATGTGGGTATGTCGGACCACAAAGATCAAGCCTTCCGCCGAGGGGTTCGCTTCGGCACATCAAGTCCATCACCAGCGGCGGACCGTCATCGAAGAAGAGGGGGACCAGTCTGTGGAGAAAGACTGCCAGTTTGGCTGTCCGAATTTTTCATACAAGTCCGGCGTGGTGAGCCCTGTGACCGCCTACCGGAACAAGTGGCCTTCGGACTGGCAGTAGCACTGGTTCTACCACACGGTGACCCCCCTTTCCCCCGGAGAGTCTCACCCCCTGGCAACGAAGGAGCTGCCACCCCTTCATGAATCTTACGCGAAGAACCCCTCATGCCCCGAAGGCGACGAATTTTTGATGATGCTTCGTCGGTTCGCGCGCAAGTACAACACATGCGAAATTGTGGAGGAATATCGCAGTATCCCGGTGTGCCCACTAGTGGACGGCTGGGTTGTGTCTAACGACGCCTGCGCGGACGACATCGGCGGCATCCTGTGCCCCGACTGGACGAAGGCTTTTGGCTTCACCTCCGACCGTGAGTAGTCTTGTGTCCTTTGGTGGGTTTTTACCTTTTTCTTATGCTTCGGATTCTTTAAGTGTTGAGAGATTGAAATTGTTTATCCGTTGTGCTGAAGAAGAGGAAGGTGGAGGCTCATGGAGATTTCATCCTCGGTCCTATGTCGCCGAAGGAGTACAAAGACACCGTCGCGGAGCTGAATGGATCTCGAACAAACCGGGTGTTCGAGTTTTTCAAGATCAATCCGCCTGAACGCGTCGGATTTGCCAAACACCGTGAGACAGCCGAGAGGAAGGCTGCCACACTTGCTGCCGCCGAAGCAGACGCCAACGAGACGACGACTTCACCGCGCGCCGCTCCGAAGAAGACTGGCAGGAGGGGCGCCCCCGCTGCGGCCACTGCCACCGCCGAAAGGAGGGCCCGGAAGAAACGGGGCGGGCAGCCGGCGGACTCTCCCCCATCACCCAAGAGGACCCGACTCGTCGACGTCGAGACCGGCCTCGTTGAGGACGTGATTGCCGTTGTGCCTCTGCGCTCGGCCGCACCTTCGGCTGGGGCCGGGAGAGAGGCCTGCGGGCCGCTGCTCGCCCTCCTCAGCCCGAAGGAAAAAGACAGTGATGATGATAGTGACGTCCGCATCATGTCCTCTGTTGGTGACGCCTCTCGCGGGCGCAGCCCCGTCGCCTTCGGCCCCGAAGCCCCTCAAGACGAAGACAAATCCAGCTCCACCTCCACCAATTCATCTAGCTCCTCGTCTGACGGTACCGAGCAATCCACTTCCCCTTCGGCCACAGCTGCCAAGAAGGATGATTTTGTCACTGCCGCCAAGGAAGAAGAAGAAGAGGAGCCCGACAGCAGCAGCTATCGAGTGACACTGGAGGAGCCTCGAGCCGCCGCTGTCCGCCTTCAAGTTCCTGCCGAAGCCAAGCTGATCGGCGGAAAGAAGATTCGCTTCCTGGGCCTGACAAGCGGCAGACACGAACGCCAATTCCTGGAAGAGGCAGGGGCGAGCTTCGCTATTCCTCATGAGGAGGAGTACTTCAGAAAGCCTAGCGCGGCCGAACTCACTATTGCGTGCGGTGATCTATCCCTGAAGGCCTTCATCGCATCTCGATGCCTCACCCGAAGGCTGGAACAAGAGAGCAAAGAAGCGAAGGAGGAGTCAGTTGCCGCGAATACCTTGCTTTGAAATCGTGTGGCGGAGCTAAAGGGGCGGCTGGCTGCTGAGCAAGAGCGCACCCGGAGGCTACAGCAAGAGAAATAAGATGCAACGAAATCCTCCGAAGCTGCCCTTGAAGCGCTGCGCCTCAATGTGGAGACCTTGAGCAACGCCAAGGAGGACCTGCACGCTTAGCTCGTCGACAAGGAGGCCAAGTTGGCCGAAGCACAAAAAAGAGGCGAGCGAGCTGAGCGGCACGCTGGAGCGGTACCGCGCGGATCATATCGGGAGTGTCGAGGCCCTTCGTACCGACATCTTGGAGTTGTTGGGGCAGTGCAACCTTGGTACGCCGCCTATCCCGTTCCCCCAGTGCTCCGTCGAGGCATTTTATGAGTGGGTAAATGCCTACTTCGATCTCGTCGCGATGAACACAAAGATCTTCGGAGAACTTGGGGCCGCGGTGGGGGTTCGTATGCTGGCATACTCCATGTGCTCACTGGTTCCTGCAGATCGCTCCTCTTCAGAGAAGATAATCAGCAAGAGCGATCTCCGGTGGCTGACGAAGGATAACTTTGAGTGGCCCAACGACGCGGATCTCGACGTTGCACAGCTCCTCGTGCTCACCAAAAACCTCGCCAAGAACTTCATGAACACCTTCTTCGCCCAGCGCAGGTACCGCCTCACATTGGACGAATATGTTCGTCTAAGTGCTCAGGTTCGCCGAGGCCACTCTATTCTCACTTTAAAACTCCACTTGTGGTGTCGCCTTGCACCCATTCTAACATACAGCCCTCGGTGTTCCGCAGATAAGGCCTCAGCTGCAAGATCATGTTTACGACCACCTTCGGATTCAGTTTGGCGACACCCCTCCCTTGCCCCGGTTCATGACAGATGGCAACTGGATCACCATGCCCGGGGTTCCCCTTATCACCTCCGGAGATCCCGAAGCCGCTGCAAGGGAAGAGGGCGAGGTGACCGGTGCTCCCAGCGATGGGTCTCGCGCTGCTGAAGAGACGATGGGGCCAACAACCGAAGAGGAGCGCGTGGACGGGGCAACAGGACCTTCGGTCGAAGTCGAGCGTACCGAGGGTGCCGGGGAGGTCGTTCCTCCTGCGCCTGCCTCCCCCGGAGTCGCCCCCACCCCCGAAGTTCACTCTGCACCCGTGCCCGACGAGGTCGTCGCGGCCGCCGTCATCACCGAAGAGAATGCCAGAGCAGACGCTTCGGAAGCGGTGCACGTCGCGGAGCTTGAGGCCGCACTGTTAGCCGCCAGCTCTCCCAGGCGTGAGGACCCCGCGGAGCCTGCAGCCGACGCAGCCGCCGCGCCAGTCGAGGCCCCGGTCGTCACCGAAGAAGCTGAGGTCTGAAGCGCACCGGGCTTGACCTTGTAAACGAACAAAGTGCTTCCTTCTGGAGCCGTGATTTTGTAAAAACACTAATGTAAGATATCTCTACGCAGGTTCGTTCGGTGGTGCCTACGCAGAGAGCCGAAGGTGCGAGCGACTCGCCTTTGCCCTTAAACTCTTTTTTCGTTGCGCCAAATGTATGGACGAAATTTAGTATACGTCACCCAGGCATGTTGTACTCAGAATTTTTGTCGTATCGCGCGGAACGCTACCGTCTCCACAACGAAGCCGCTAAGCGTTTCTTTGCGGATTTTTCGAAGGATTCCACGCGCCGAAAGGCCATTCTTAGAGAACGAGCTGCCCGTAGGGTGGCTAAGCGAAACTTTGTGGACCCCTTCGTGCCTGAAGGGGTCGTTCCAAAACCAGAGCCGATCGAAGAGGGGGTCCTCGGACCGCCCGAATATGTGTATTTGATTCCTGACACCTCGTCGGACAGTTTAGCAGCTGCGAAGGTCGAGCTGGAGTGATCGCCCGCGCACTGACTATGATCCCGTCTTCGGCGCAGGGCGGATGCCTACCGACAGCGAGCTCCGGCAGATGGCGCTGGACATCATAGACATGGCGTACCTTCGTTTAATCGATGAGATTTGCGAAGATGTTCTTAACGAAGATTGATCGCTCGGCGGTGCTGGCTGGTCGTGACTTCGCGTCGCGCCACGAGTTGCCGCGAAGACTTGAAGCGATTGACTTTGGAACTCCCCCCCGGAAGTGCTCGCGGCACGTTGGAGCGGCGCAGCGCCAGCTGACTTGTAAATGTAATATGATTGTATTATTGTTTCAAAATGTAAAGTTATACTGTTGTACCGAAGTACGTTGTATATTCAAAATGTGATGAGAGGATAAACAAGGGTGTTTGTGACCACCATTTGTCCCCTTCGTTCCTGCATGTGCGTTCTGCGCCGTCATCGTGACTTCTACTAGGAGTAGTGCTGCCTTCGGCCAGTGACACTATCCTTGCATCTCTCTCGAACAAAGCCATCCCCTATTCGTATCGAGACGAAGTGCCGCCGCGCTTTCCTTCCGGACACATCTGGATCGATGGCATCTCCTTTGATGTGCTTTCACAAAGACCAAGTCGTTCAAACTGGGACCGACGCCATGCTTGAGGCGTGCATTTCCTTAGGCCAAATCATGGCACTTAGGCCGCATCAAGCGTGCTTCACCTTCGGTGAAGTCGAGACTGACGCAGCGCCCTCACGCCCGCTTACTCAGGCCAAATCGGGGCCTTACGCTGCATCAAGCGGACTTCATTTTCGGTCAAATCGGGACCGACGCCATGCTCCAGGCGTGCGCTTACTCAGGTCGAATCGTGGCCTTACGCCGCATCAAGCGGACTTCATCTTCGGTCAAATCGGGACCGACGCCACACTCCAGGCGTGCGCTTACTCAAGCCGAATCGTGGCCTTACGCCGCATCAAGCGGACTTCATCTTCGGTCAGATCGGGACCGACGCCACGCTCCAGGTGTGCGCTTACTCATGCCAAATCGGGGCCTTACGCCGCATCAAGCGGACTTCATCTTCGGTCACGACGATAAGTGATGGGCTTGGCTCGGGCGCACTCAATACGGTCCGTGCCCATGCCGTCACTTACCCCGCCGAAGGACACCTCGAAGACTATGCCCCCCTCAAGGGGGTAGCATAGCTTCAGCAACGTTGCGAAATCATGCTCAAAAAGAAAAAATTTGGGCACGAAGGGTTGGGGGGAACACTGACTTATATTACACGTTAGAAACAGGATATAGGGGGCCGCCTCGTTAAAAACCTCACGCTTCGTGGGTCCGGAGGGGAACCACGAAGCCTCCCCCGTGAGGAAAAGAGTATGCCCCCCACTACTAAATGTACATATGTTACAAACTCCTGAACACAACGAAAGAGAAAAAAGGAACTACTACGACTCAAACTACACTAGCTGCTCATGGCGACTTCAGACGAAGTATTTCTGAAGCATGTCCACATTCCAAGTGTAAGGCTCTTCTTCACCAGTCAACTGACGCAACTTGAATGCTGCTTCGTTTGCTGTCGCGATTGCTGTAAACGGGCCTTCCCACTTCCCGTGCATCTTGCCTTTCAGCTTTCCCTTCGGTACCTTACGCAACAATAGATCCCCTGACCGTATGAGCTTCGGTCTGATCTTCTTGTTTTTCCACCTTCGGGTCTCATCTTGGTAAGCTGCCAGGTTCGCTGCTGCTTGCAAGCGCACTTCCTCAATGTTCTGGACCGAAGCTTTGAGGTCTTCGTCGTTGGAGGGGGTGTCCATCCAAGTGCCCAGATATAGTTCTTCGAGCAACATGGCTTCTTCCCCGTACAGAAGCTTGAATGGCGAGAACTGAGTGGTCCTGGATGTAGTGGTGTTGTGGGACCAGATCACCCTCGGTAGCTCTTCGGCCCACTTACTCTTAGGCAAATCGGTGATGTTCCTTTTTATGCCAGCAAAGATGACTCCATTTGCCCGCTCCACTGCTCCATTGGACTGCGGGTGGTAGACCGAGGCGAAGCACAGCTTGGTCCCCAGGTACGTACAGAACTCCTTAAAGTCGGTGCTGTCAAATTGCTTGCCATTGTCCACGGTGACTTCGTGTGGCACACCGAAGAGGCACACGATGTTATGCCAGAAGAACTTCTGTATTGTGGCCGAAGTGATGCTCAATAATGGCTTTGCTTCAACCCATTTGGAGAAGTATTCGACCGCCACTACAGCGTGAGTGTAATTCCCGGGTGCCGTCGGTAGCGGGCTGACGATGTCAATACCCCATCTAGCGAAGGGCCACACTGGTGGTATCAGCTGTATTTTATTTGATGCGAACTTGCTATAAGGCGCATGGCGCTGACACTCTGGACACTGGCGCACTATGTCGTGTGCGTCTGCAACCGCTGAGGGCCAATAGAAACCCTGGCGAAAAGCCTTCTGCACTAAGGCTCTCGTGGCGAGGTGATGTGAGCACATGCCACTGTGGATCTCATGGAGTAGTTGCTTGCCTTCGGTTATTGATATGCACTTTAGCAATGGGGCGCACACCCCCTTTCGGTACAGGTTGCCATCAATGATGTGGTAGTTCCTCGCCCTGACGGCCACTCTCTTATTGGTGACGCCATCTTCGGCTTCGTAGTAACCCCTGACCGCCGCTACTATTGGGGCGCGCCAGTCCTCGCTCTGTATGGCATTCACAAACTTGGGGGCGCCACTTCGTCAGCGGCGGATCTCACAGTTGTTGTCTCGTAGAACACATCCGGGGGCAAGGGTTCAAGCATAGCGGTTGCCTTCGCAATAGCATCGGGTTCCTTGTTGTAGTTTCTGAGAAAGCTTCGCACTGTGATACCGATGAAAAATTTTTCCATGCTTCGAACAGCCTGCAGATACTTCATCATATCAATTTTTTTGCCTTGTAAGTTTTCCCGATGTGGCAGGCGATGAGTTCAGAGTCTGTCAAGATGACAAGTCTTCTTGCTCTCACGGCCCTCGCCTTCCGAAGCGCGAGCAACAAGCCTTCGTACTCTGCTACGTTGTTTGTGCAGTTGTCACAGTTCAGCCGCAGGGCATAACAAAGCTTGATGCCCGAAGGGGACTTTAAGACTGCTGCTGCCGCTGACCCCAGATGGCAATATGCACCATCGCATTGGACCTCTCACACTGGCTCCGTGACTATGGCTTCCCCCTTCGGCGCCGAAGGCGTCCAATCGGCTACAAAATCAGTGAGGACTTGAGATTTTATTGCACTGCGCGCAACGGAGTTTATGACGTGCTCTGCCAACTCTGTGGCCCATTTGCCCATTCTCCCCGTAGATTCCTTGTTCTCAAACATGTCCCGAAGAGGGAAAGCTGTGGGGACTGATACGTTGTGGCTCTGGAAATAATGTCGAAACTTCCTTTTTGCCATCACCACAGCATATGCCATCTTCTCCATTTCGGAGTAAAAGAGTTTGGAGCCGCTCAAGGCTTCGGAGACATAATAGATGTGAAACTCCTTTAGAGCATCTGCCTCCTTCCGTTCTTCCACAAGTACTGCACTAACCGCTGTGTCGGTTGCTGCAACGTACAGCAGTAGCTCAGCCTTCGGTGATGGTTTGGTCATGACTACTGCGTCTTCGAGGTATTTCTTGAGGTCATCGAAGCCTTGTTTTGCTCTGGGCCCCACTGAAAAGTTGAGTCCGCACGAAGCACCTTGAAGAAGGGTAGGCTTAGCTCAGCAGCCTTGGAGATGAAGCGGTTTAGCGATGCTATTCTGCCTATGAGTCTTTGGACCTCCTTTCTACTGCTCGGGGGCTCCATTCTTCGTAGAGCTTCGATCTTTTGGGGGTTTGCCTGAATGCCCCGCTTGGAGACCATACATCTCAACAATTGCCCTTTCCGGATGCCGAAGATACACTTCTCTGGGTTAAGCTTGAGGTCATTTCGCCTCATGTTGTCGAAGGTCTCAGTCAGGTCTGCAATGTGATCTTTATCTTTTTCGCTCATAATGACGATGTCATCAACATAAGCCGAGGTGTCGCGCCCCAGCTGGTTGCCCAGAATCAGCTTCATCATGCGGTTGAAAGTTGATCCAGCATTACGAAGGCCCTCTGGCACCCTGATGAAGCAAAAAATGCCGAAGCGGGTTGTGAACCCGGTTTTACCTTCGTCTTCCCTTCGCATCCTCACCTGGTGGTATCCAGAAAAGCAATCCAGGAGGCTTAGCATATCACACCCAGCTGCCTGATCAATGATGACGTCAATCCTTAGCAGCGGGTAGGGGTCCTTCGGGCATGCCTTGTTGAGCTCTGTGAAGTCAATGCACATGCGCATGTTCCCATTCTTCTTCGGCACCATCACCACATTGGCCACCCAGATGGGGTACTGCACTTCTCTTATGATTTTTGCGTCGAGCAGCTTTTGCACTTCGTGAAGGACCGATACGGCGAACCAGAGAGGGGGGGAGTGAATGGGAGCCGATAAAAATTCTTCTCGAAGGAGATGAAAACTCCAACAAGACGAACACGGCTTCCAACACACGTCTCTGACTCACTACCCAAGTTGGCCAAGCCCACGTAGCCACTGGAGTGCCACTGGACCTAGGAACCAACACACACAGCCTTCCGACTCGAGAACGCAGCGGAACAACAAACCCCGAGTCTACAGACCCACACGGTCGGACCGGTGAGCACCACCGGTCGACCGGTCCCCGCCGGTGAAACCGAGCAACTTTCACTAAGTGGCTCTACACCGGTCGACCGGTGAGACACACCGGTCGACCGATGGCACCGAAAGCCCCCAAGGCACCAAACCGAGCCAACCGACCACCAAACGGACCCAAACTCGAAACAGACAGCAACACGGGACAACAACTAACACACCAAGACGTTCACCCGAGCAAAAACCCACAAGGGCTCGCACCGGTCGACCGGTCAAGAGCACCGGTCGACCGGTGTAGCACGGGCGACTCGGGATGAACAAAGACCCGCGGTCAACTCCCCCAAATCCAAATCTCGATCTCCCGAATCGCTCCACGGACTTGAACAAGACTTTGGGGATATCGTGAACACCTCATGAGGAGTCCATAGCCAAGTTTAATCCCACCAAATCTCGTCCAAAAAGGAGGAATCGAAGAAATCCCGCCGAAAGCACTTCCAACCCAAGAACTCAAGAAAACCCCAAAATCGAGCACTTTTACTCACGGATTTGGGAGGGGAATCACAGCCCAAAGAACCACGAAGGGTTCCCACAAATTTCCCCCATCAAATCCCCAAGAGAAAAGCCCCGAAAACACCCCAAAGAAATCACGAAGAGAGGGCTCCGAAAATCACCACCAAGAACAACCGGGGAAAACACATCCAAACCTTGAGGAACCACATCGAATCATCTATACATGAAACAAAGGTTCGTACAAGGTCTAGCAAGCCGCCCAATCATCCATCCCTCTCTACAAGATCTCTCCGTGAAGCTCTCTTGCTAGTCCTAAGGAAAACCTAGAGAAAATAGGTGGAAAATAGGAAAACTAATGAGCTAGGGTTCCAAGAGTTGGCTGCCATCCTCTCACCTCTTGGGTTATATGGAGGCAACCGAATGTCTAAAATGCCCTTCTCTAACAACTAGGGATACAAGCCCCTCAAGGGCGGATTTGGAATTCTTGATATCTTCACCATCGGACGGATGCCGGCGACCGCACCTCGCGTAGCCTCGACGCAAGCCATGCGATCCCGACGCGTGTCCTCCGCTTCAAAGATTCCGGACCGCGTCGCCGCACACCGGTCGACCGTGCTCCTCACCGGCCGACCGGTCCCCACCGGCCGACCGGTCGACCCACCGGCCGACCGGCTCCGTGCCGCCGCACCTCCGTCTTCGGTTCTCCGGTCTTGGCTTTGTGGATCAACCAAGGAACCCGGTGGTTTTCTCGGTGAACCACCGGAAACCCCGCGAACTCGGTGTAGCCTCCGCCAATCTCCACTCATGACTTGGCTCCCACGTAGTCCCGGCTCGACCTTGGTTTTGAGGCTCAACCAAGAAACCGTCCACGACTTCATCTTCTTCGTTCATGCCACCATGCGGCCCGCACTTGACCCCGCCGGCCACCGGGTCCCTCGAACGAAGCCTACTTGTCTTCTCCACACACCGGAGGCCTCACCGGCGACGACCTTTCACGCTTGTTCTTCACCCGTACCAACACGAGTCAAGCCGCAACCCGCACCTCGCAATACTTAGCCAAGAATCAGTCCACACAACGTTGTCAATCACTCATCACACAAGGAAGCGACCATCCACCGGTCCTTGAACCACACATGGTCCTCAATCTCCCCCTTGATGAGTGCATTGACAACACCCACACGAAAGTAACAAGAGAGAAAAGAAAAAGTAAAGAAACGAACAAAAAGAAACTCCAACAAGCGATCGAAAGCCAAACAAAGGCAAAGAGCAAGATCACTTGAAGAAGACAAGTCTCGGACCCCTTAGGCAAGGGCAACGGCTCGACACATCCGAGACAAAACAAAGCTCAAGCAAAGAGCGCAAACCACCGAAACAAAGCTCGAACAACCACAAAGAGCTCCCCTTGCACACATGCAAGCTCCCCCTGAACCAATGCAACTCCCCCTGGACGAATGCATGCAAAACACTCGAAAACGGGGCAGCCGCAAAGCAATTTCAGCTCACACCGGTCAGACCGGTCATCACCACCGGTCAGACCGGTGCCTAACATGTGTACAGGACCAGCACTCACACTGGTCAGACCGGTGCTCTTCACCGGTCAGACCGGTGTACAACAGAGCCCAGAAATGGCTCGAAACCACCTGAAAACCTTCTAAATGTGTCCATTAAGCCATTTCAAGCTCAAACTTCTCCCCCTTGTTGGCAATGCATGAATCAAGCCGAAAATGCAAAACTTTCAACCTAGAGCTTCTCAAATATACAAAATTCAACAAAGAATGCTACACATGTCCAAATGAGCAAGTTAGATACTCTACGGCTTCGTATCGATCTCAACTACATGATCACCAAGTTTCACAACCATTGGACGAAGCTAAGATGGATTTTGGCAATTTTGCGAAAAACTTGCCTCTCATGAGCAGTCCTAAACATGATCAAAGCATATCAAAATGGCTAAGCCACACAAACTTCATGCTAGGACAGCCATTCTAATCATAAGACCATCACAAACACCCACAAGCACCTCATGTCATGTCAAAGCCACCGAGCCATGTGCCTACTTCTATTTATGAGACTTCTCATTGGTAGGCATCATGCAACGGTTTAGCACCCAAAGCAAATTAAATTCAGCACATATGACATGGGAGCACATTTCCAAGCATTTTTCATTTCATTTTTCAGATTTGTAAATGGTACATGAAATGTCTTTGCGACAAAAAGGAACTTATGCTCCTCCACAAGATAAATCAAGAGGGCTAAACATTCATGATGGCAAATGAGCCTTTGGCCCCATATGATCAATAAACTAGCCATCCAACCACAAATTAAGCATAGCAAGGCCACACAAACATGTCAAGAGCATGTAAAGGCATTTACACATGAGAGAGCATACATGTGACATTTTTCAAAAGCATAGCTATCAACCATGGATTATTCATCAAGATCATCAAGAGCTAAGCCAAACTAACCGTAGCATACCAAACAAGCTCACAAAGACATATATCTCATTCCATGGTGAACAATGTATATGAGAGAAGCTTTTCCTAACCAATGCATATGATACAAAATGCATGCAATCTAAGATACAAGGATGCCTATACATCATGTTACATATGCCATGCCAAATGCAAGAAATACACAAAGGAAAGCTATACATATGCTACAAACCGGCTCCTCGAGGGGAGGCAAAACGGGCTCGACACCACCGGCAAAAGAGAGCTCCCACACACCCAACTCAAGAAATCAAACACACACCAAGTTCCCCCCGCAAACGAGTGAAAGTGGCTTGATCTAGGGGTTTGGTGAAAATATCGGCTAGTTGGTCATGTGTGGGTACATGGATCAAAGCTATCTTCCTTTTCTCTACATTGTCTCTCAGAAAATGGTACCTCACTTCTATGTGCTTGGTTTTGGAATGGAGCACTGGGTTTTTTGCAACGCTTATGGCACTGGTGCTATCACATTGAAGTGGGACATGGGTATACTCCTCACCAAAGTCACTCATGGTGTAGGTGATCCAAAGGAGCTGAGAGCAACAACTAGCAGCGGCAACATACTCGGCCTCGGTCGTGGATTGAGCAACACTCGACTGCTTGCGGGAAGACCAAGACACCAACGAAGAGCCCAAAAACTGGCAAGTCCCAGAAGTGGACTTCCTATCCAACCGACACCCGGCAAAATCCGCGTCTGAAAACACATGAAGCGCCAAAGAAGAGGACGCGGAGTACCAAAGGCCGAAGTCGGGAGTGTGACGCAAGTACCTGAAAATTCTCTTCACTGCTTGCCGATGCGAAGTCCTCGGAGACGCTTGAAAACGAGCGCATAGACACACCGAGAACTGTATGTCCGGCCTCGTCGCCGTCAAGTAGAGGAGTGACCCGATCATGCTTCGGTACTCCTTCTGGTCCACGTGTTCACCTTCCTCGTCCGCATCAAGAGCCGTAGTCGTACTCATCGGCGTCGTCATAACCTTGGAGTCCTCCATCTTGAACTTCCTCACAATGTCCTTGGTGTACTTAGCCCGGTGCACAAATGTTCCTTCCTTTGATTGCTTGATTTGTAGCCCGAGGAAGAAGCGCAACTCACCCATCATGCTCATCTCGAACTCCCTACTCATATCATCTGCAAACCTTGCAACAAGAGAGTTAGACGAGCCACCAAAGACAATATCATCCACGTACACCTGCACAATCAGGATATCTCTGCCCCGCCTCGGCAAAAACAAGGTCCGATCGACCTTCCCCATCTCAAAACCTCTCTCAAACAAGAACCCCCTCAACCTCGCCATACCAAGCTCTAGGCACCTGCTTCAACCCATACAAGCCGCCTTCCTCAACTTGTACACCCGGTGGGGGTACTTCTCACTCTCAAACCCCGAGGTCGCCTCACATACACTTCTTCCTCCAACACTCCATTCAGAAAAGCACTCTTCACATCCATTTGGTGCAACTTGAACCCTTTAGCCACGGAAAAGGCTAGAAGGATCCTAATCGCCTCCAAACGGGCTACGGGAGCAAAGGTCTCCTCGTAGTCGATCCCCTCCTTCTGACTGAACCCTTGAGCAACAAGCCTCGACTTGTTCCTCACAACCTCGCCTTTCTCTCCCTCTTTGTTTTTCCACACCCACTTTGTACCAATCGGCTTACACCCTGGGGGAGGGTCAAACAACTCCCACACCTGATTCCTCTCAAAGTTCTCCAACTCCTCATGCATCGAGTTGACCCAATTGTGATCAGATAGTGCGTGTCCAATGTCTTTGGGCTCAAAAGAAGCAACAAACGCAGCATGAGCGAAATGGGAATTGTTTCGAACCCTCGACCGTGTAGTGCGTTCATTCATATCGCCGATGATCCTCGAAGCTGGGTGATCCACTTGAACTTGCCGGGGAGGTTCTCGCCTCGAAGCTACCTCCCCCTCAACATCGCCTTCTCCTCGTTCTTGATTTGTCGTCGTAGGTGTAGCGGAGGGTCCATCCATCATCGTAGTCGAAGTAGTGGGTACATGTTCGGCCGGGGGCACCACACCGCCATCTTCATCATCACCATGTTCATGCTCCTCCTCCCCGAAAAATCTCCTCGCCAAGCTCATCATCACCCGCACACTCAAAGACAAGCCGACTACGTGGCTCGTCTCGTCGAAGGTTACCTCGCAAGTCTCCACGATTTGGTTAGTTTCAAGATTGAGCACACGATATGCTCTAGAGTGAGATGCATAACCAAAGAAAATGCCATCGACGGACCTAGCCTCAAACTTATCCAACTTCCCGCCTTTCTTCGAATGAAACACTTGCAACCAAAGACATGGAAGTGACTCACCTTGGGTGTGCGGCCATGCATCAACTCATAGCATGTCTTCTTCTTGTGCACTCTGAGGTATATCATGTTCGACACATAGCACGCGGTATTCACCGCCTCAGCCCAATACCTTCTCAGAGTCCTATGCTCATCAAGCATCGTCCGAGCCATCTCGCACAAGGTCCTGTTCTTCCTTTCCACAACACCATTTTGGGGAGGCGTATACGGACTCGAAAACTGGTGCTCAAGACCCAAGTCATGGCAAAAGGTTTCAAAACGAGAGTTCCTGAATTCCGAGCCATTATCACTGCGGATAGCTCGTATGGCATCTCCGTGCCTCTCGTTCCTCAACCTCAAGACTAGATCTCAAACAAAACCAAACGTCTCCCCCTTATCCTCCGTAAAGAACACCCACGCATACCGAGAATAGTCGTCCACCACAACAAGGACATACCACTTCCCACCCGCATCGCACACGAGCCGGGCCAACAAGGTCCATATGGAACGGCTCGCATGGACGCTCAGTCATCACATCGGTGAGAGGCGGGTGAGAAGAGGCCACCATCTTGGCATGCCTACACGGAGCACAAACCAACTCTTTCTCAAGCCTCAACCGTGGCAATCCTCGGACCAAATTGAGTTTACTCAAGCGAGACAAAAGGTCAAAGCTCAAGTGACCCAACTTCCTATGCCACTTCCACAACTCACTCGAAGAACCAGCCAAGAAACAACACTCCACACCCGAAGACTGAGAAAAATCAGCATGAAACACCTGACCCTCGGGAACGACCATACAGACAAGGTCCCCTCGAGAGTCCACAATCCGAGAACCACCTGGCCGAAACAACACCTCAAAACCCTCATCCAACAACCGGGACACGAAAGCAAATTGTACCCCGGCGATTGAACAAGAGCAACACGCCTCGAGTGATCTTGTCACTCACTTTTATCTCACCTTCGAAAGCACACGCCCACGCCCATTGTCCCCAAAAGTGATGTACCTCTTCGTCACCACCGGACGAGACTTGAGAACCACCCCCTGTCTCCGGTCATATGCCTCAAACAACCGGAGTCAATCAACCAAATGTTCTTCAAGTCTCCCACCTGAAATTCAACAATAAGCACGTGAGCGAACAAACGACTCAAAGATCGGGGTTAGTACCAAAGGAGGAAAACCGTGCCGAGCCATTTGCTCGAAAGTGGGGTTAGCACCAACCAAAGTATCTCTCCTACCAAAACTGCCTCCACGAACACCACCACGGTAACCACCCTGAGGGAACCACCCCTCTCTGCCTGGAGGAGGACCAAAACCACGCAAGAAAGCCCGCGGAACGTCCTTCCTCTCCAACTCAACGCCACGACTCCTCCAATCCCCGTATTGAGCACGAGGAGGAGAACGCCTAGCAAACTGACCACCTGCACCCTTTCCCGGCCCAACCACCGAACCACGACCACCGAAACAACCCTCGCACCCGTACGAGCTCGAAACCCAAGCGCCGTCCGTCTGTGCCCGCACCGGTCTGACCGGTGCTCCACACCGGTCTGACCGGTGTGACCTGGGCAGCAACACCACCTACAGCCCTCTTCTCTCCCCAAGCCCGAACTGTCCTCACAATCGCCTTGCCCCTGGGCATCTGCATACGAGGCTCAAGTATACCATCGGAAGGGTGGTACTTGTCCTTGTTAGCCCACTCCTTCTCCATTCTCTCCTCTCGCTTCCTCTTGAAGCGAAACTCCTCCTTATGGCCATCTCTCCCACAATAGCCACAATGGAACCTCACAAGCTTAGGCTTTGGCTTGGGATGTGGCTGCTCACTTGGTTTCTCTCCACTCAAACCCTCCACCGGTTTCTCACCACTAGCCTTCTCACTCTCCTTCCCAAAGAACACTTTCCCCCGAAGTGCTCACAAACTTGATAGGCTTTTGTAGGTCATTTGTGGGTGTAGGAAACACGGGTGGAGCTGGGGTTGTGTCTAGTCGGTTCCTTAGATGGTTAGGTTTTGGGGGGAAATCATTTTTGTGGTGGGTTTTTGGTGGCTCCGGGATATTCTCTCCACTTCCCTCACCAACCTTGTTTGCCCCAAGCCCCTCACGATCTTGCCTCTTAAAGGCCTCGATCATCATCCTCAACTGAGGCTCATGACCGGACAACCAACCCATCAACTTCCTCAAATCATCATTCTCATCCTGCAAACGATCAACATAGTGTGCAAGCTCCAAATTTTTCAATGCATGCATTTCACAGGTAGAGCAAGATGTAGGCATGGGTTCCTTCAATTTAGCCTCGAGCGAACTAGTGTAAGCATGCATCTCATCAATCTTAGCATGCAAAACAGGGCAAGAAGTGCAAGCACCTAGCAAAGTAGGTCTAGACTTAAGCTCAGCCACTTCAACCCTAAGCACATCTAGTTCCTCACACTTGGAGGCATGCTTCTCCTTAAACAAGGCAAGATCAGCAAGGAATATGGAGCAATCAGCACAATCATTCTCATCAGAAACAATAGGGCTAGCCTTAAGCGAATCAATCTCAAGCTTGCTATCAAGCACCTGTGTCTCTAGCTCAGCCACTCTAGTCCTAGCATCCTCGAGAGAAGCCCTAAGCTCTTTCCTCATTTTCTTGGCCTCTCTAAGCATGTCATCATGGTTATCAAGCAAAGAGCCAAGTCTCTCATTCTCCTGGCGCAAGAAGGGAAGCTCATCATGCACCTCGTCGTCGGACTCAGAGTCCGAGTCGCTCTGTGTGCTCTTCTTGCTGCCGGAGCTCAACGCCATGGTGCAGAAGCCATCTCTCGCGAGCGCTCGGCCCGCTCGGTGTTCTTGGACGACTTCTTGTTCTTGCGGCGATCTCCCTCGTCTTCGCTGCTACTCGAGCTCGAGGTGGAGTACGCGGAACTGGAGTCGACGTCGCTCGCTCTAACCATCGCTCGGGCCTTGCCTCGTCCCTCCTTCTTCCTCGATCGTCGCTCGTCCTTGTACTTGTTCTTGTGCTTGCTCTTGTGGTCGCGCCTCGAACGGTACTTGCCATCGTTCATCCTCGGCTTGTGCTTGTAGCTGTCCTTGTTCTCGGCCTTCTCCGGGCAGTTGGCGACGAAGTGTCCCGGCTTGCCGCACTGGAAGCAAGTCCTCGTGTTCCTCCTCATGTTCACGCGGTTCTCGTGCAGCCTCTCGAACCGCCTCGTCAACAGCGCCAGCTCGTCCTCTCCAAGGTCATCAAACTCCTCATCTGGCATAGACATCAAAGAGGAAAACGAGAACATCCTGGTGGATGGGTTAAAGTTAGTCTTTCCTTTGGAACCACCAACGAGGGCAAGACTATGGGGAATCGGTCGGTCCCTCGAGCTTGGCGGTCATGCCCCTATCCACCTCAGCCGACTTGAGCTTTGAGAACAGCTCGTTCACCGTCAGAGTATCATACCTCTCCGACTCGACTATGGCCTCGAACTTTCCGCCCCATATCGTACGATCCAAGGAGTGTAAGAGCTTGACCACTCTATCATGATCATCGTATGGGAGCACGTCCACATTGGCCCTCATGTTGTTCACCACCACCGTGAACCTCTGAAACAAGGCATCGATGGACTCACCGGGGAGATGAGTGAAGTTCTCGTACTCTCTCCGTAGGTCGCATACAACCGTGCCTCGAACTCCGGGCGTTCCCAACATGAGCCTCCTTCAACACCGCCCAAATCCTACAAGCCGGGTGCTTGGTGTGCACCCGATCGAACTCGGCCGACACAAAGCACGAAACAAGTAGTCGACCGCCTTATTGTTGGCGTCGAATCGTCCCTCGACCCCGGAGCAAGGAAATCCATCGGTGGACATAGCCTCGTGTCCACCGTGACATTCCAAAGCGGTCGACCCTTTCCGCGGAGGAACGCACCCATCCGCTTGCTCCACATCCGGTAGTTCTTGCCATCGAAGTGTGGAGGACCCGAACCCCGTTCCCGGTACGCCATCCTTGGATCTTAGGCGGTTAGAGTCAACAAAGACCCAAACCGGCTCTGATACCACTTGAAGGACCGATACGGCGAACCAGAGAGGGGGGGAGTGAATGGGAGCCGATAAAAATTCTTCTCGAAGGAGATGAAAACTCCAACAAGACGAACACGGCTTCCAACACACGTCTCCGACTCACTACCCAAGTTGGCCAAGCCCACGTAGCCACCGGAGTGCCACTGGACCTAGGAACCAACACACACAGCCTTCCGACTCGAGAACGCGGCGGAACAACAAACCCCGAGTCTACGGACCCACACCGGTCGGACCGGTGAACACCACCGGTCGAGCCGGTCCCCGCTGGTGAAACCGAGCAACTTTCACTAAGTGGCTCTACACCGGTCGGACCGGTGAGACACACCGGTCGGACCGATAGCGACCGAAAGCCCCCAAGGCACCAAACGGAGCCAACCGACCACCAAACGGACCCAAACTCGAAACAAGGCAGCAACACGGGACAACAACGAACACACCAAGACGTTCACCGGAGCAAAAACCCACAAGGGCTCGCACCGGTCGGACCGGTCAAGAGCACCGGTCGACCGGTGTAGCTCGGGGGCGACTCGGGATGAACAAGCACCCGCGGTCAACTCCCCCAAATCCAAATCTCGATCTCCCGAATCGCTCCACGGACTTGAACAAGACTTTGGGGATATCAGGAACACCTCATGAGGAGTCCATAGCCAAGTTTAATCCCACAAAATCTCGTCCAAAAAGGAGGAATCCAAGAAATCCCGCCGAAAGCACTTCCAACCCAAGAACTCATGAAAACCCCAAAATCGAGCACTTTTACTCACGGATTTGGGAGGGGAATCACAGCCAAAAGAACCACGAAGGGTTTCCACAAATTTCCCCCATCAAATCCCCAAGAGAAAATCCCCGAAAACACCCCAAAGAAATCACGAAGAGAGGGCTCCGAAAATCACCACCAAGAACAACCGGGGAAAACACATCCAAACCTTGAGGAACCACGCCGAATCATCTATACATGAAACAAAGGTTCGTACAAGGTCTATCAAGCCGCCCAATCATCCATCCCTCTCTACAAGATCTCTTCGTGAAGCTCTCTTGCTAGTCCTATGGAAAACCTAGAGAAAATAGGTGGAAAATAGGAAAACTAATGAGCTAGGGTTCCAAGAGTTGGCTGCCATCCTCTCACCTCTTGGGTTATATGGAGGCAACCGAATGTCTAAAATGCCCTTCTCTAACAACTAGGGATACAAGCCCCTCAAGGGCGGATTTGGAATTCTTGATATCTTCACCATCGGACGGATGCCCGGCGACCGCACCCTGCGTAGCCTCGACGCAAGCCATGCGATCCCGACGCGTGTCCTCCGCTTCGAAGATTCCGGACTGCGTCGTCGCACACCGGTCAGACCGGTGCTCCTCACCGGTCAGACCGGTCAGACCCACCGGTCAGACCGGTCTGGTGCTGCTGCACCTCCGTCTTCGGTTCTCGGTCTTGGCTTTGTGGATCAACCAAGGAACCCGGTGGTTTTTACGGTGAACCACCGGAAACCCCGCGAACTCGGTGTAGCCTCCGCCAATCTCCACTCATGACTTGGCTCCCACGTAGTCCCGGCTCGACCTTGGTTTTGAGGCTCAACCAAGAAACCGTCCACGACTTCATCTTCTTGTTCATGCCACCATGCGGCCCGCACTTGACCCCCGCTGGCCACCGGGTCCCTCGAACGAAGCCTACTTGTCTTCTCCACACCTGGAGGCCTCACCGGCGAGGACCTTTCACGCTTGTTCTTCACCTGTACCAACACGAGTCAAGCCGCAACCTGCACCTGCAATACTTAGCCAAGAATCAGTCCACACAACGTTGTCAATCACTCATCACACAAGGAAGCGACCATCCACTGGTCCTTGAACCACACATGGTCCTCACTTCGGCCTCCGCAGACTTGACCTTGTCACCCGACATCGGCCGCTGCCTCTGCAGCTTCGGTTTGACCTTCGGGTCGGTATTCAGAGCATGTTCTATGACTGACCGGTGGACACCCGTCAAATCCGACTTGGACCATGCGAACACATCCTGGTTATTACGAAGGAACTGCAAGAGTTTTCCTTCGTCCTCCGTGTGGACTTCGGTGCCTATCATGATGGTTCTGTTTGGAACGTCCGCGCACAAAGGGACTGTCTTTGTGTCATCGACCGCTTTCATGCGCTCGGCTTCGGCCCCTTTCATGGACTGTCTCATTTGCGCCTCGGCCCTCTGCTCTTCAGCTACTGCAGTTTCGTTGCCCTCATCTTCGTTGATGACATGGACCTGCCTGCTATGCACTGATGTGTTGCGCTCGGCTCTTCAGGCCTCCTCCTGGCTGCCATACACCGAAATCACCCCGGGTGCCGTTGGTATTTTCATCAGGAAGTATCCTTGGTGCATGACCGCTGCAAACTTGTTGATGGTGTTGCGACCGAAGATGGCATTGTACGGGTACACGAAGTCAACAACATCGAAGGTTATGACCTCCGTTCTCATAGTGGCATCTTGACCGAACGTCACATTGACGTCAATCTTGCCCAGGGCTTCGATCCTCTTGTTGTCGAAGCCGTACAGCGGGTGCTCTGCTTTCTTCAAGTCTTTTTTTTTCGAAGCCCATGCTGGAGAAGCACTGCCAGGTCAATATATCTGCTGAACTGCCGTTGTCCACCAGGACTCTCCCCACATCGTTGCCGAAGTAGTACTTTGTGTTCTTGCCAATGTTTGCTCTTATGACGAGAGGGTCATTGTGGGGGTAGTGTTGCAGCCGAATGTCAGCTGCCGTGAAAGTTATTGGGATGTGGGACCATGGCAAATGGAAATACTTGCCGGAGCAGATGTGCGACACGCTTCGGTAGTACTCTTGCCGTTGCCTCTTCGTCTCGTGCAGCGGCTCATTGGATCCACCGGAGATTGCATTGATGATGTTGAACATGCCCATCATTCCCGAGCTGCTAGAGTCATGGGCCTCTTGCTTTGGTGGAGGTGGTGGGGGTGGCTGGGCATAGTGCGTTTGATGGTGGGCGGCTGGGTTCGGCCACGAAGGCACAAATACCGACGATTGCTGCACGTGCATGGGAGGGGGCGGCGGCAGCTGCGACGCCGAAGGTGTGTATGACTGCGGTGGGTGAAATGCATGCGCGGGTGCCAACGGCTGGAAGGATTGGTGATGATATGGTGGTGGCAGGGCCCTAAATTGGCCCTGATTCTGGTACTTCATGACATGGTTCATAGCCAATCCAGCTGCCTTCTCCTTCTCCTCAGCTTCCCACTCCAACTTCATCTTGACCGCCGAGGGGCACTAGTGTGTGTGGTGTTGGGCGTCGATCCCATGGAGCCAACAAAAAAACCGCTCACCGCCGCCTCGCTGAGGTGGGTTTTGCTGCTGCGGCTTCGGCCCTCTGCCATTCTTGTATCCGCCCTTGTGCCCACCACCGCTTCAGTTCTGTTTCTAGTCAGGGGGTGCTGATACGTTGTTGATCTGACGGTTTGCTTTCTTCGGCGGGCGATTTTGCCACCCCTTCAGTTGGTCCCACTGTCCTTGTTGATTTTGCTTCTTCGCCGCATTGGCCCTGTCAAGCCTTCGGCGACGACCTTTATCGGATTTGCAATATTCTTGCATGACTTCAAAAAGTTCTTGCAGAGATTTCGGCTTGACTCTATCAAGCACATCCTGGCAGTTTCCAACCCTCAGGCCCCCAACGATGGCGTCGATGATGCTGCTTTCGGACACCCCGGGCGCGCGCGCTGTCAACTTGACAACCCTGTGCATGTACTCTTGCTGTGACTCTCTGTCTCCCTGGACACACATGTCGACGAGGTCATTGGCGTCTAGCTCTTCGACCTGCATGCCCTTGAAACTGGATAGCAACTTGTTTCGCAGTTGGAACCAGGATGTTATGTGCCCCTTCGGTATGTTTGCATACCAATACTGAACCTCTCCCTTGAGTGCTAGCACGAGAGCCTTGGACTTCATTGTGGCATCGCCTCCGTTGGACTCCACTGCCGCTTCGAACTTCATCAGGAACTCCTTGGGATCGTAATCACCGTCGTACTGGGGCAGAGTGTTGGAGTTGAAACGACGGGGCCACGGTGCTCTCTCGAGCTCGACCAAGAGCGGGGACACCGGGAAGATGTTGCGAAGCGGTGCGTCATCGGGTGCGAAGTGCTCTTGTGCCTGCCCCCTCTCCTGGCAGTGGCCGATGCTTTGCCCTTCGGATGCGTCCTTCTGGTGCCTCCATTAATCCGGGCCCGAGCACCGCATGGCTGCCGGGATGTGCCGCATGCTCGCCGAGCCGTCGGCGCAGCGTGCGCAGCAGGCGTCGGTGTTGTGGCAGGTGGCGTAGGAATGGCTTGCTGCGGCGGCGACGTGCCAGCGATCTGGCCTTGCAGCATAGCGAGGTAGCGCTCGGCCTGCCTGATGTTGAAGTCGATGGAGTCAGGAGCGGTGTGCGGTGGAACCACATCCTGCTGCTGGGACGGCTGCGCTTGTGACGAAGACGGACGCGTCTCTTGCTCTTGCTGGGCCGCTACGGTCTTGCCCGCGATGAGAGCCCGGATCCATCGGAGGGCCTCAATATCTGGCGCCGAAGCCTCCAGCCCCTCGAGGCTGACCTCGAACATCCTCGAGGCGGTGTGCTCGACCTCCGGAGCGCTCGGCCCGGCACCGGTCCCCGCCGAAGGCTGGATGGCCGAAGCCGACGGGTTGGCGGGTTCCAGTGCTAGCGGAGGGGTTGACGCCTGAGCCGTGGTGGCTTCGGCGCCTGCCGATCGGGTACTTGCCATGTGGTCTTGGATTCTTCCACGAGGTGGGCGCCAAACTGTTGGTGGAAATCGGGCCCGAAGGTGGACGCCGAAACAACAGCCCCCTGATTGTCACTCTTCCTCCGCTATTGTCCCGAAGCTACTTCCACTACTCTAGACGAGGAAAGGAAATGAGGAAATGCTTAATAGAATAAAAAATGTAACAAGGAATCACTTGGCAAACCTAAGACCGAAAGACTAGCAGTAGCCTTCGGTACTCTCTTCTCATTACAGTGTGTCTGTTTCATTACAAGGGGTTCACTATTTATAGGAGTCCCCTGGGTATGGTCATTTGCCTCAATTACACCTTTTCCGTTCCTGACAAACAGCTTTAAACACTTTACAAGGGCATAACAGTAACTCCCGGCGTCGTACAAGCCTCCAGCGTGTCTTCGTACGGCCGAAACACCTTTACACGCGGCGCCCCTTGTCTCTGCCTTGTACGGTGCCTCCTTTACACGTCCGTCGTGGCCACGTGTCGCAGCACACCGCACCTTCGGCGCTGAGACAGCCGAAGATTTCGTCCTGATCGCGTCGTGCCTTTAGGGACGTCCCGCCCGGGCCGATTCCAGCCCCGGGCCGAAGTGTTCTCGATGCGCAGCGCTTCTGGCTCTTCCAAACCTTCGGTGCCGAAGCACAACCGCCCGTGCCTTCGGCGTCGAAGACCAGCACCGCTAAGATAGGCCGCCCCTGCACAATAAAACTCACATGACTCAAGTGACATTAGTGTTTCCGTTAAACCAGCACCGCTAAGACTCCCTCGTGTAGCCGAAGCTGCGTGCGAGCCGAAATCGTCAGCCTGGCTAGACGTGGACATAGCTTCCGAAGGTCATTTTCCCCAACACTACTCTTAATATAACCTGACTCCATCTGAGTAATACAAGCTGAATTATCTTCAAAGATAATTGTTGGTGTATCAATCGCACCAATACCACATGTTTGTATGATGTGTTTTATCATTCTGCGAGGCCATACGCATCCACGTGATGCTTCATATAAGGCTATTATTTCAAAATGACTGGTGGAAGTAGATACTAATTTTTGCTTTGTAGTCTTCCAAGAAATTGACGTGCCTCCTTGTAAGAATACAAAGCCTATTTGTAATCTGTCGTTATGGGGACCAGACAGATAACCGGCATCTGTATATCCCAACAAAGTCGGATCTTAATTTCTACAATAAAATAATCCAAGATTTTTAGCGCCATTGAGGTATCTAAATACCGTTTGTACTCCTACCCAATGACATTTGGTAGGTGCAGCACTGTGTCTTGCTAGCAAATTTACTGCGAATGCAATATCTGGCCGAGTGCTATTAGCAAGATACATCAATGCTCCGGTAGCACTAAGCCATGGGAATTGTGGTCCCAATATCTCTTCTCCTTCGTCTCGTGGTCTAAAAGGGTCCTTCTCAATTTCTAAGGACCTTACTACCATGGGAGTTTTTGTTTGAATATGACTTGTCCATGTTGAACTTTTCCAATATATTTTGGACATTAGCAAATTGGAATACAGATATACCGAAAGGAACATGCTCTAGTTGTAAACCTAAGCAAAATTTGGTTTGACCCAAATCCTTCATTTCAAACTCTGTCTTTAAATGATGACGTGCTTCATTAATATCGGCTTCATTGCCAATGATATTAAGATCATCAGCGTATACCGATATAATACAAAATCCTTTCTTAGAATTTTTAATGAAGACACATGGACAATCATCACTATTTATGAACCCTAATGATATAAGAAATTTGTCACACTTGTTTTTCCAAAAAAACCAAAGGCAAACCTATATGCATGTCAGGATCAAGTTTCATGCATATAGTGACATATAAGTGAATACAAAAACAGTATCACGTAAGAAAAAGGAGGATTATCAGAGATTTACACTTTATCCTGGAAACGAAGGCACCAAACTTCATAGGCAGTCGACTGGGGGTTGCGTACGCCTAGCACCAACAACATCTTCACAAGACTTCAAAGCAGCTTCCTCTTTCTGAGCAACATTGTTTATAGCAAGGGTGAGCACTTGTCGTACTCAGCAAGTGTGGGGGAAATTATGAATGTTTATAGTGGACTGGGCTAAGCATTTAGCATTTTAGTTAGTCAAATTTTATTAGCACCTGATTACTAACAAAGTATAAGTATATACCAACCAACATTAAGCATAAGGTAAGATACACCATAAGAATATGGCAAGCATAACCAGAGAGAACGATTTAAATCCATCTTCAAGTTTAATTATCATGTGAGGGTCCAGGCCGCTCTTGACCGTGAGCACGGCTAATCGATTAGTTTTACACTCTGCAGAGGTTGTACATCTTTACCCACAAGTCGCGTAAAAACTCAAAGAGTTTTGGACCCAACCATGCGATGCTAGCTAGACATCATACCACACTACCGAGGTGTGATAGCATAGGGACGCTACGAGGCCTTTACAAAGATTCCCCAATGTGAAACAACTCGCGACGGTTCTGAGTCGTTGCAGAGTATAAAGTCCCCTAGTAGGTACCGTGTCTTAGAAAAGCCCAACTCCCTACTAGAGCGAGTCTATACCCCACTGGCGCTCCCCCTTGCCCTTATCAGGTAAGGTCATCCCAACACTAGAGTCACTAATTACTCAGCCAAGGCAGAGCCATATGCCTTGTGGTTGTACGGTTTTCCTGGGTGGTTCTCCATGTTCTGATTAATACATGGTGATCTTGTATTAAGCAAGCAAAGATATAACATAAAAGTAAAGCAAGTTCATCATTAATGTTCATTATAACCACCATAACCCAAGTATAGCAACTAAGCATAGCTACCCAACATTAAGGCGAACCCAGGTTGACAAGGAATGATAGTAAAGACTAGGATAAATCTTAATAGGACCCATCAATATTAATGGAAGCATATGCAATGATGATTAATCATAGTTATTGGGACAAAATATCAAGGACACACTTGCCTTTAACCAGTTGCTCAGAATTCCTCGTCTTCATGCTTCTTCAAAGCTCTCGAACAACGCATTCATTCTACTCGCATCAATCATGGGCACAAGCATACAAAGCAACCAAACAAGCATACTAAGAACAAAGCACCAATCCAAAAAGAAAAGCTTTAAAAGAACGCACTAAAGTATTGGCTCAATTAGATGGATCACTAAAGAACACAAAGCGTGCTTGGAAGGGAAAGGCTTGGTTAGCTTTAAGGAGATGGTTGTGGAAGATTAAGCAATGACCGGAAAGATAACACTGAGAGAGCTTGACAAAGAACGTCTATTGAACGAGTTGCATATGTGACATGAAAGACTATCAAGCTAGGTTTATTTTAGTTAACAAAAATATACAAAGGATATTTCATAAAGAAAATTCCCTAAGTTGGATTTAATGCAGCATTACATTTTATTTGTAAAAGACCAGAGTAAAGAACTAATCAAGTTTTATTAATAAAGATTCTTATATTGATTAAACCAGTTAAACATTTAATTTAGAAAAACTAAAGTATATGAACAATCTAAACGAAACTTTGTAATTCGATTAGACAATATTATTATTAAAAACATTATGGTATTGGCATTAATCAAATTAGTATTTACCATAAAAGCCGATGTAAAAGCCTAATCAACTTTAATTATAAAAGTTAATTAATCATTAAGCAAATTAATATTTGACTTATGGAAACCGGATAAAAGATCTAATTAGATTTTAGTTAACAAAGCATGTGAGAGAAACATTAATCAAATTAAATTTGATTATGAAGAACGGTGTATATATCTATATAGCTTTTATTTAGAAAAGGCATGTTTATGAAGCATTAATCAAGATTAATAATATATTTATTTTCAGAAAACAAACATGATGAAGACACACCACTAATGTGTGCTTTACATTATTATGAACCTAACGCAACTGGAACCGATTAAAACGGAGCTAAAACAAAGATTCTATGAGCAAAACAAGATTGGAGGACCTAGATGTAATTAACTATAGATAACAAGGACTAGCTGAAAGGATTTGCAAGACACATCCAATAGTGCCCGCGAATAGATATAAATCTAGGGTTAGATCTGAAAAAGACTCTGGTGGGGTTTATGTGTGAAAGGTGGGGTTTCGTAGGTGGTTTTCTGGAAAAGAAACAAGACATAAGAAATAAGCTAGGAATTAAAGGGTTTCTCAGGGGGGCTATATGCAAAACAGGAGAGGCTTTCTTTTCTACCTCTAGTTCGTGCGTACAGGGGCGTTAGGGAGGTACTGGTGGTTTCAATTGCCTGAGCTACGTGCGAAGGGAAGCTCGGGTAACTCGCAGGACGGAGAGAGGAGGTTATGGGACATATGTAGGAGTGCTCACCGGAAGCGGAGACGAAGGGAGGTGGCCGGATTTCGAGGAAGACGATGGATGATGTCTTGGTGCTCGGCTCCTGTCACGGGGTGCTCCAGGCAGGGACGGCGCTCCGGCGCTCCCCAGGCAACGGGCGGGGCGGTGGACGTCCAGCTCGGCCTCGTGAAACTGCTCGTGGTGGCGGCTTCCTCCGGTGGGCTTCACACCAACGAATCGAGGATGGGCTGGCGGCGAGCTAGGGGTGGCCCGTGGTAGCACACAGGGGCAGGGTGAGGCGCGGGGCTAGGGCATGCGGGAGCAAGGGCGTGCGGCCTTAAATAGGCACGAACGCTGAGGAGTCCCCGGCGCGCACGCCCAGGAGTGTCGGCGGCGACGCCGTGGCGGCCTTGGCCTCGGGGCCGAAGGTCGGGCTCGGATGGGCCCCCGTGCGGGCGGGGCCGGGAGGAGGTCGGGCCGGCCGGGTGGGCCGGGTCGCGGCCGTGGAGCAAGGCGGACGGGCCGGGCGAGAGAAAAGATGAGGGGGCATCGGTGGACTTCGGAGAATTGGGCCGAAAACGGCTATGGGCTGAAAAAGGAAAGGAAAAAAGGAAATTCCTTTTCATTTTCAGAAAACATTTTCGCGAAAAAGAATAATCTAGAAATAGCTAGATAACTCATTAAAGCCACGAAAAATATTCTGAAAACACCAAAAATTCCAAGAAAATTCCTAGAGGCTCATTGGGACATGAACAATCCAAATAAAGTATTTGGAGCTCATGAAAAAGATTTTAGAGCCTTCTAATAAATAGAATAAGCTCAGAGAAAAATGAGAATAAATTCCAGAAAAATCCGGAAAATTCTTGGGAGAATTAGGACAGCTCCTAAACGCATTTTTGAAACCTTTTGCACTCAAGAAGCACCAAGAGGCATCAGCATGAATGCAACACTCACAACTTTTTATTTGGTTTAGAAAATCAAACAAGTATTTTTCCTATACTATATTTCCTGTAAAGAAAATAAATGTTTGGAAAAGTTTTAAAATTATGAGAAAATTATTGTTTAATTGTTCTCTCTACTCACATCCTAAAATTGGAAATTTCAGGGAGTGACAGAATTCACTTAACTGATTGTAGCACATTCGGTCTGATTACTTTAAGCCATATAATGACTTCTGCAACTACATGCAATACATGTTGCGATTTGACTTATTATCTGGTATATTAATTATTTCAGGATCTTTCATGTATATATCAGAATTCTTGGTCAGGACGCTTCTTGCATTCTAAAAGATTTAGGATCCAAAATCGATTTGAAGGATATTAGCAATTTGCTCAGAGAGATAACAGTCGATTATTTTGGACTTATGATCATAATACTCTCTAGTCTATACAAAATTTATAGAAATATCGTCTACCCTTAAAGATTCATCATTATTTCCGAATACGATGGATCTAGGGTCATCCAATGTTCCAGCCTCAGTGTTTATGTGCTTAGTTGAGCTGGATTGTAGATCACATCTATTCATAGGACATTGTATGTCCTCTAAGTGTCTATCAACTAAAACATGAGTTGTATTTCTAGTCTCCTTTTCTTATTAGCAACCTCATCTTGCTTCTTGGAAGTGCTTATCCACCTTTTGTTATAGTTTGGGATTGAGTTGTTTTATTTGGTACCTCCACTCTTTGGGACATGTTCCTTGCAAGATGAAAAGACTTTGTGACACCTTTATAATCTGAAAAAGCGTATGGCAGATTATTTGCAATATTATGCAAATCAATGATTCTCTGAACTTAAAGTTCAGTTTCTCTAGTATGTGGATCAGAAAATGAAATGCTCGTTGCATTCCAATCAATTTCCTAGCATTCCTTTGGTACAATTCACCTCCCAATGCCAGGAAATGTTCCTCTTAAAAAATACTATTAACAATTGGGCCAATAAATAAATCCTTTGTGAGAGGTTCTAAATTCTTGATAATTGACAAAGATGAATAACCCACTTAGATCCCCAAATTCCTATGAGGACCTATCCAAGTTCGCTGAGGTGGTCACATGGGTACATATACGACACTCCCAAATTTATGCGAATGGGAAATATTTGGAGGATTTCCATGTACTAACTTCAATGGGGGGTTTTCATGATATGCAGTTGGTCGTAATTGGATTAGGCACGCCGAAAGGCAATTAGCAATGATTCCCACGCTGAAACTGCTTGACCCCAACATGATGAAGGAAATTAGAAATTCATTAACATAGGTCGTGCAATGAGCTTAATCATTTTTATCAATGATTCAGCCAAACCATTTTGATTATGGACATATGGCATATGGACATAATGCTGAATCTGAATTCCTAATGCCATGCAATGATCATTAAAAGAACAGGATGAGAAGTCAGCGGCATTGTCCATTCAAATAGATTGAATCTGATGTTCAGGAAAATGAAACTTCAACTTTATAAGTTGAGCCATTATATTGGCGAAAGCATGGTTGCGTGTTGACAAAAGACACACATGAGACCATCGAGTAGATGCATCTATTAATGCCATGAAGTACCTAAACGATCCCGATGATGATTGGATTCGACCACAAATATCTCCTAGAATTCTTTCAAGGAATTTAAGTGGTTCAGCTTGTACTTTAAGATGTGATGGTCTTAAATTTAATTTCCTAGTTGCACAAGCAGTACAACAAAAATAATTATCTTGGGGAAATTTTGTTTTCTCCATATCCAGGGTGCCCATGTCGATCATGCCAATTACGGAATGTATCGACATATTGGAAAACTATGGAAAACTATCTTATAAGCAACATGTGCTATGGGCTTTATGTATGTATACTACAATCTAGTTTGAGTGATGGAATTTTTCGGATATTTGTTTGCCAAATCCCGTAAGTTTAGCAAAGAGAAGAAATTCCTCTTTATGATCATGATGGGTTTCCACATGGAAACCATTCTTACGGACGTCTCTAAAACTTAGAAGAAGGATGCGAGTAGAGTCAGGATACAACAAAGCACCTTAATTGTAATTTGTGTACCCATATGGAGAGTAATATGATATTTGGAGTAAGTTATATTTAGAGAGATTCTTCCCCGGATTCTTGCAAGCCTCTAAGTCTTCTCATACCAATGCCCCCAACACATTTATGGAATGAGGAGTATGGTAGAGATTTTGTGAAAAAGTCAGCTAGATTATCACATGAATTAGTCTGCATGATTTCAATTTCTCATTCTTTTGGAGATTATAGGGGTAGAATTACTTAGGAATGATATGTTTAGTCATATTACTCTTAATATAACCTGACTCCATCTGAGTAATACAAGTTGAATTATCTTCAAAGATAATTGTTGGTGTATCAATCACACCAATACCACATGTTTGTATGATGTGGTCTATCATTCTGCGAAGCCATACGCATCCGTGTGATACTTCCTATAAGGCTATAATTTCAGAATGATTGGTGGAAGTAGATACTAATGTTTCCTTTGTAGACTTCCAAGAAATTGTCATGCCTCCTTGTAAGAATACAAAGCCTGTTTGTGATCTGTCGTTATAGGGATCTGATAGATAACCGACATCTGTATATCCAAACAAAGTCGGATCTTGATTTCTACTATAAAATAACCCAAGTTCTTTAGTGCCATTGAGGTATACCGTTTTTACTCCTACCCAATGACATTTGGTAGATGCAGCACTGTGTCTTGCTAGCAAATTTACTGCGATTGCAATAGCCGGCCGAGTTCTATTAGCAAGATACATCAATACTCCAGTAGCACTAAGAAATGGGAACTGTGGTCCCAATATCTCTTCATTTCGTCTCCTGGTCTAAAAGCGTCCTTCTCAATTTCTAAGGACCTTAATACCATGGGAGTTTTTGTTTGAATATGAATTGTCCATATTGAACTTTTCCAATATCTTTTGGACATTGGCAGATTGGAATACCGATATACCGAAAGGAAGATGCTTTAGTTGTAAACCTAAGCAAAATTTGGTTTGATCCAAATCCTTCATTTCAAACTCTATCTTTAAATGATGATGTGCTTCATTAATATCGGTTTTGTTGCCAATGATATTAAGATCATCAATGTATACCGATATAATACAAAATCTTTTCTTAGAATTTTTAATGAAGACACAAGGACAGTCATCACTATGAACCCTAGTGATATAAGGAATTCATTTAACCGATTGTACCACATCCGGCTTGATTGCTTTTAGCCATATAATGACTTCTGCAACTTCATGCAATAAATGTTGTGATTTT
Source organism: Cenchrus americanus (assembly GCA_947561735.1). Lineage (NCBI taxonomy): Eukaryota > Viridiplantae > Streptophyta > Magnoliopsida > Poales > Poaceae > Cenchrus > Cenchrus americanus. Next base: position 33,939,157 of record OX387242.1, on the reverse strand, counting down.
CCTTATTATCTGGTATATTAGTTCCTTCAAGAACTTTCATGTATATATCAGAATTATTAGTCAGGACGCTTCTTGCATTTTACTAGAGATTTAGGATCCAAACCGGTTTGAAGGATATTAGCAATTTGCTCAGAGAGATAATGGTCGACTATTGTGGACTTACGATCATAAGACTCTCCAATCCCTACATAATTTATAGAAATATCGTCTACCCTTAAAGATTCATCATTATTTCCCAACATGGATCTAGGGTCTTCCGATGTTCTAGGCTCAGTGTTTATGCGCATAGTTGAGCTGGATTGTGGATCACATCTATCCACAGGACATTGTATATCCTCTAAGTGTCTATCAACTAAAACTTGAGTTGTATTTCTAGTCTTCTTTTGCTTATTAGCAACCTCATCTTGCTTCTTGGAACTGCTTATCCACCTTTTGTTTACAGTTTAGGGTTGAGTGGTTTTATTTGGTACTCCGCTCTTTGGGACATGTTCCTTGTAGGATGAAAATACTTTGTGACACCTTTATAATCTGAAAAAGCGTCTGGAAGATGATTTGCAATAATTTTCAATCAATGCTCTGAACTTGAAGTTCAGTTTCTCTAGTACGTGGATCAAAAAATGAAATGCTTGCTGCATTCCAATCAATTTCCTAGCATTCCATTGGTACGATTCTCCTCCTAATGCTGGGAAATGTTCCTCTTAAAAATACTATCAACAAACTGGGCAGCAAATAAATCCCTTGTGAGAGGTTCTAAATACTTGATAATTGACAGAGATGAATAACCCACATAGATCCCCAAATTCCTGTGAGGACCTATCCAAGTTCGCTGAGGTGGTGAGATGGGTACATATATGACGCTCCCAAATTTACGCAAATGGGAAATATTCGGAGGATTCCCACGTACTACCTGCAATGGGGAGGTTTCATGATATGCAGTTGGTCGTAATTGGATTAGGCACGACGAAGGCAATTAGAAATGATTCCCACGCTGAAGACCCCAACACGACGAAGGCAATTAGCAATTCATTAGCATAGTTCACGCAATGAGCTTAATCCTTTTAATCAATGATTTAGCCAAACCATTTTGATTATGGACATATGGAACATAATTCTGAATCTGAATTCCTAATGCCATGTGAGGACCATGTGTGGTTCGAGGACCGGTGGATGGTCGCTTTCTTGTGTGATGAGTGATTGACAACATTGTGAGGACTCATTCTTGGCTAAGTATTGCAGGTGCAGGTTGCGGCTTGACTGGTGTTGGTGCAGGTGTAGAACAAGCGCGAAAGGTCATCGCCAGTGAGGCCTCCAGGTGTGGAGAAGACAAGTAGGCTTCGTTCGAGGGACCCGGTGGCCAGTGGGGTCATGTGCGGGCCGCATGGTGGCATGAACAACAAGATGAAGTCATGGACGGTTTCTTTGTTGAGCCTCAAAACCAAGGTCGAGTCGGGACTATGTGGGGGCCGAGTCATGAGTGGCGAATGGCGGAGGCTACACCGAGTTCGCAGGGTTTCCAGTGGTTCACCAGAAAACCACTGGGTTCCTTGGTTGATCCACAAAGCCAAGACCGGAGAACCGAAGACGGTACTGCAGTAGCTCCAGACCGGTCTGACCGGTGTGCGACGACGCAGTACGGAGTCTTCGAAGCGGAGGACACGCGTCGGGATCGCATGGCTTGCGTCGAGGCTAAGCAGGGTGCGGTCGCCGAGCATCCGTCCGATGGAGAAAATCTGAAGACTTCCAAAACCACCCTTGAGGGGCTTGTATCCCTAGTTATTAAGTAAGGGTATTTTAGACTTTCGGTTGCCTCCATATAACCCATGAGGTGAGAGGATGACAGCCAATCTCTTGGAACCCTAGTTCATTTGCTTTCCTATTTTCTCTTCCTATTTTCTTAGGATTTTCATAGGACTAGCTTGAGAGCTTCATGGTGAGATCTTGTGAGAGGGTTCGATGATCGGGCGGCAAGCTAGACCTTGTATGAACCTCTTTGGTATGTATAGATCATTCGGCGTGGTTCCTCAAGGCTTTGTTGTGTTGTTCCCGGTTGTTCTTGGTGGTGATTTTCGGAGCCCTCTCTTGGTGGTTCTCTTGGGGTGTTTTCGGAACCTTGTTCTTGGGGATTTTATGGGGGAAATTTGTGGGAACCCTTCGTGGTTCTTTGGCCTGTGATTCCCCTCCCAAATCCGTGAATTAAAGGGCTCGATTTCGGGGTTTTCGGTGTTCTAGGGTTAGAGGTGTTCTTGGCAGGATTTATTTGATTTCTCTTGATTTGACAAGTTTTGGTGGGATTAAACTTGGCTATGGACTCCTCATGAGGTGTTACTATTATCCCCAAAGTCTTGTTCAAGTCCGTGGAGTGATTCGGGAGATCGAAGTTTGGATTTGGAGGAGTTGACCCACGGGTGCTGTCCCGAGCTGCCCAGGCTACACCGGTCTGACCGGTGCTCTTGACCGGTCTGACCGGTGCGAGTCACTTGTGATTTGCCTCGGGTGTACTACTTGACTCGTGTGTCTTTGGGTCTTGGTGCTGCTGGTCAGTTCTTGGTCTGTTTGGTGTTGTTTTGTTAGGTTTTGTGTATGGTTTTTCCTTCCGTGCAGGTTGTGTTTTGGGGGCGTTTTTGTTCCAGGGCCTAGAGAAGTCACTGAGGCTCTCTAGAACACTTGTTGTGTGGCTGCTGTAGCCACCGGTCTCACTGACACTATCCACCGGTCTGACCGGTGTCACCGCTCTGACCGGCGCAGGCCATCGGTCTGACCAATGCAGCACAGGCAGCAAGCCGTGCAAGTTTCTGTTGTGCGTGTTGGTGTGTTTTGGCTCGGAAGGTTGTGTGTTGGTTCCTAGGTCCAGTAGCACTTCAGTGGCTGCGTGGACTTGGCCAACTTGGGTAGTGAGTCGGAGACGTGTGTTGGAAGCCGTGTTCGTCTTGTTGGAGTCTTCATCTCCTTCGAGAAGAATTTTTATCGGCTCCCATTCACTCCCCCCCTCTATGGTTCGCCGTTTCGGTCCTTCACCATGCAATGATCTTTAAAAGCACAGGATGAGAATTCAGCGGCATTGTCCATTCAGATAGACTGAATTCGATGTTCAGGAAATGAAACTTCAACTTTATTAGTTGAGCCATTGTTTTGGTGAAAGCATGGTTGCGTGCCGACAAAAGAGACAAATAAGACCATCGAGTAGATGCATCTATTAGTGCCATGGACAAGCAGTACAACAAAAATCTTTATCTTGGGGAAATTTTGTTTTCTCCATATCCAGGGTGCCCAAGTCGATTGTGCCAATTACGAAATGTATTGACATCTTGGAAAATTATCTTATAAGCAACATGTGCTACGAGCTTTATGTATGTATAGTACAATCCAGTTTGAGAGAAGGAATTTTTTTGGATATTTGTTTGCTAAATCCAGTAAGTTTAGTAAAGAGAAGAAATTCCTCTTTATGATTGTGATAGGTTTCCACATGGAAACTGTTGTTACGGACGTCTCAAAAACTTAGAAGAAGATTGCTAGTAGAGTCGGGATACAACAAAGCATCCTCAATTGTAATTTATGTACCCATAGGAAGAGTGATGGTGGCTTGTCTAGAACCAACTTTAATGCATCGCGTCCAACAATGGTTATAATATTTCCTTCTTTTTAAGGGTCTATAAATATCTTATTTCTCTAAGTATAGAGTTTGTAGTAGATGAGTCTACAAGGAATAACTCTTCCTCATTTGGATTGCTTTCAATAGACATAACGCAGGAACTACGGCGACCACAGCAAGTACTTCGGTGAGTCCCCTTCTCCGTTCTTCCGGTGAGTTACTGTTCCTCAGCGAAAAACTACTCTCGTCCAAAGGGATAGCGGTGGCAGAGCGTGAATGCGTGATAACACATTACGAATGAATGAATTGATTGATTGTTGAATACTAGTTTACAAATATATACAAGCCCAAGGGGCCCAATGAAAAGGTCTCATGCCCCTTCGGTGGGGTGATGTGCCCTATTAGTGGATTACCTGAACAACCACTAGGAAAAGTTTGAATATTCTTAATCACTTTAATTATCCTAATTGATCATTAATTAACTAATCTTAACACTAAGGGCTCTGGCTTTGCATATCTATAACAACTATATAAGTGAGACCCACTGCACATCATGATAGACTTCTCTCAACATGCAAGAGATCCACATCACCATCCACTATATCTTCTCTCAACATGCATGTTGTCCACATCACCATCCACTAGAATCATGAATTTATGTCTTCTACCAATTTTCTGCGGCTAATAGTAATCATGCATGCATTATGTTAGTCTTTGCAAGTACTATGCTACAAATTTATAAGTAGTTCTCTCCCGATAAAGTGAATGTGTTTTCTACATTGTTATTTGCAAAACGAAATGTTGTGATACAATCATTTTAGTGTATATACTATCAAATTGCATCTTTGAATTTTATAATAATTCCGGCAGCTATGCACGAGATATCACCTAGTATATGATTAGTCTCGTGTACACAAAATTAAAAGATAAATTTCCTTGAGAAGGAGTGATGAGAATGAGAAAAAGGAGATGCAGCTTTATGCTGATATAAGTTATGATAGATCAGCGGCCAGACGACAAGGAAGCATTTACATAGGCTTTGGTAGAGGGACCATGAAAGTAAGATAAGTATAGTTTTGTGCTTATTATTGGCTCAGCCCATATGAGTGATTCCATATAAATAAAGGGTTAGTTAGATTTGTGCCAAGAGTTTTGTTCTGGTGCTTGGATAGTACAGGTAGTACCTTCTACTAATATTTTGCACTAGCTATTTTAATTAGATAGTACCGGGTAGTACCAAGTATTACCAATAGGGTAGTACCAGTTAGTACCTAGTACCAAGTCCACCAAAATAGTACTACCTGGTACTACCCCATCGGTCTACCAACTACTACCCCGTTAGATGTCACCGGACGGATGGCTCATAATAATTAAGCACTCTAAAATCTCCCTTGTGCCAATTGTGAAAATACTGGCATCAAACTTAAATCTATTAGAATAGATAACATAGCAGGGGTCTCAGGTGTCTTTTTTCTCATGTGCCTCAAAATGATCCATTTATAATCAAACATTAAGATGATAATAGATTATGCTTTTAGCAAAAAATAAATTATCTTATGAAGTACCAAAATAAGTATCATTTGTATATCTTATGTCCAAAAATTTTGTTATAAGATTCATACGTTGTCTTAGGCATTGTATATTTATAATTTCTAAGTCTCGATATGAAAACAAAGAGATAATGTTGATCCAACTACTACTAGAGAATCACACATATATCTCAAGCCTGATTTTTCATTTGTACCGTGTATTTTTAGCCCGGTACAAATAAGGGCATTGTACCTGTTGGAGTCACCACCCGGTACAAATGTCCCCTCATAGGGTGTGTCGGGGCCTCCTCCAACCCACCCGGTACAAATGTGTTGGTCTCACATTTATACCGGTTAGAGCCACCACCCGTACAAATGTGTGCACATTTGTACCGGGGCATGATGTAGTTCGGTACAAATGTAGACCTCCATCCGTTAGCAAAAAATTCACCAACACTTACAAATGACAACCTCTCCACCCCTGGCAGCTCACTGAAAAGGTGGGTCAAACGAGGCTGGGCCGTCGTTATGAGGTGGGAACAACTGTTGTGCGGAAACGTTGGTGACATACTCGGAGACATTTCAAGTGTATTCAATGTTGCCGATTGATTGCGATGCATATATTAGCTACATTATTCTTCTTTGAGTTGTCATGGTGCATCCTATCCCTACCCAATACCATGTCTGCGACACCTGCAGCTGAAGCAATGATGAAGATACAACCGATGGATGGCATTTCTGGCACACGCCATGGATTTGCGTGCTACCTCGCCGCCATTGTATGCAGACTCTTCTCGAGGAGGGCCATATTTGTATCTGTATCTGTATCCGTATCTGTATGACTGCGGCTGCGGAAGTGGTGGTGGAGGGGTGCAGTAGTATCTGTCGTATCTATTGCAGGATCAATGGCCCATAGAAGGGGGGTTGAATATGGGACTTCTTTTTCAATTTCCAAAACAACAAAGAACCTTAACCTATCAGCTAGTGTTGCCCATCTAAAACAGTTTTTCCCTACAACTAAAGCAGACTAACAAAAGTTTCCTTAACATATATCACACTAAGAGTTATGAAACAACCTAGGCAAGATAAGAAGCACACAAGCAAATAACCAAGGACAAAGACAAGGAAACTTAAGTGCGGAAATTAGGTGCTGAAATTAAATGCAAGAAGTAGATAGAGAGATACAAGAGACGACCAGATCTTTTCCCGTGGTATCGAGAAGTTGACGCTTCCCCCCTAATCCACGTTGGAGCACTCACTTAGAGTATAGATTCCCCTTGGGTCACCAAGACACAAGTGCTCACTAAGAGTTCCTGTTCTCCATCTCCGGAACGGTGGGTCTCGAACCGTGTACACCAAGCTTGTCTTGAGGCTCCCACAATCTCCAAGAGCTCACCAAGAACCCCCAAATCACCAAGACCGTCTAGGAGCCATCAAACTCCAAGAGTAACAAGCACGCACACCTTCACTTGACCTGAGCACTCAGCTAAGCCATGTATGCACCTTGAACACTCTTGATCACTAAGAAGAACACCTCAATGAGGAGGAAGAGAATCCCAAATGGCAAGAACACACTCTCCTTCTCCCCTTGGCTGCAATAGGTATTCATAATGGCAAAGGCAGCTCAAGAGAGGTAGGGGGTCATATTTATAGGCCTAGCAAGGGAGGCTAGCCGTTAGAAAAGGTTTCCTGAAAAGGTAGTACCGTCGGATGAACCGATGGTCACCCCCTGCATAAGCGTCGGATCATACGGTCACTCACAGAGCCCAATATAGCCATTGAACCAAGAAACCAAGATAATACACCGACGCTATACACCGACGTCCTGTCGGACCATCAGGTGTTGAAGACTCCTCGCTCGGGGCGGTACTGTATGATTTAAATATGACCGTCGGATGAACCGCTAAGTCAACATCCAAGTGTCGGTTCATCCGGTGTTGAAGCAATTGTTTTGGCGCGTCTTTGTATGATTTAAATGCAACCGTCGGATGAACCGTCGGTCAAGGCGTCGGATCGTCCGGTGCTGAAGGTGCTGAGCCTTGACCCTTACTGTTGCCAAACCCTAAGGCGCCGGATGAACCGATGCCTGTACCGTCGTTTCATCCGACGGTCTGTTTTGAATCCTTTGGCCACAAAACTCATCCGACGCATGTAGAAACGAAGGCGTCGGATCATGCGATGCTATGATTTTGATTTTAAGTCGTCCAATTCAGCGCCTTTGAGTTTTCCGTCGATTCTTTTGCTTCAACCTTGCTTCCATGAACTCTCTGAGCTAGTTGACAACCAAGGAACTTGAGTGTGCATATTTTCATGGCTTTTGATGCATGGTCAAGCTACTAGTGCACGAACCCCTCTTAATAGTACGGTCAAACACTACAAACTAGCAATCAAAGTGTCCTTCATCTCCTTGTGACACTTGGAACTATCAAAGTCTTTAGCCTTGTAGTATTCATCCATTTGTCGTTCATGAATTCAAATTGAGGGGTCTCTTTTCATTCAACACTTGTGATAATAACCCAATATAATATTCGCTACAAAACAAAGGTTAGTCACAAGCATATGGTTGTCATTTATCACCGAAACACACCCTTACCAAAGGTGTGAAAGGGCCTAGATGGTTACAGTTGGGGGGCTACCCGAAAAATTCGGATGATTCCCCAAACACGAGAGAGAGAGTTCTTGGCACGTTCAAGCACAAAGTTAGAGTACAAAGAGACTGTAATTCCCTCTGCAGATTGCACAAGTTCCAAAAAGTCTGAATCCGTTTACACGTGCCCTCGCGCCCCCTTTTATAGGGAGATGAAGGGACTTTTACATACCGACAACACCCTCAGGCTCAGGGAATATTCCTAGTGTGAACGCATACAAGAATGTCTTTTTCATCTAACATATTTACAAATCTGCCACTAGTTCACACTCAAAACCCAGACTTTTTGGGACAACAACTTTGACTTTGCTTCTCCGTTGGTTCGTGAATGTCTTCACGTGTGACTCCCGAACCAGGCCCTCGACAGATTCCCGATTTCGGCTTTCGCTTCTTCGAAGATTCATGCATGTCTTCGCGCGTGACTCCCGAACTCGGTCCCCGACAGATTCCCGAATCGGCCATCTTCCGAAGTTTGCGCCCTCGCCAGCTCGAGGTTCTGGGCTTCCGCATGTTCGTGACTCCACCTCTTCACCGAACCACGATCCCCGAATTTCACGCATTCGGGAATCCGAGGCTTCACAGGTTCCAGGCTTCCGAGAATCGTGAGTTTCCTGTTCCTGAAAAACATGTCTCAAGAAACTTTATCAAACTTAACGTTTCGAGGGTGACGGGGTTTCCTGAATTCCCCAACAGTTACATCTATGCGCCGGCACCTGTGTTGGAGCAGGGTATGGGTATGCTGCTGCTTGATCTGGAAGTGGACGGTATGCAGGGTCTTGTTCGATGAATTGCGCTTGCTCCACCATCTGATGTAGTAACTAGATGGTACATGATGTCACACAATCAATAAATTGGATGAAACAAAAGATCATATTTTAGAATGCTAGATATTTAAGCTGGAATGCATGATTATGTAAGGAATCAGATGCTCGTTAGCCTAAGAGGGGGAGGGCGTGAATTAGGCAACTTAAAAAACTTAACCTATGGCTTCACTATTTTTGCACAAAGGTAAACTAGAACATACTATCTAGGTGTGCAACTAGGTTGTTCTAGTGTGAAACTTCCATCCCAAAACAAGATTTGCAACCTATAGCCAATCCTAGCATGATACTACTCTAGGAAAGTAAATGCAAGCAAAGATTGCAATAGAGTAAATGCGGAAACGTAAAGGGGATGAGAGGAAGCAAACTCTTGACACGCGATTTATCTCGTGGTATCGGTAGGCACTAAGCCACCCCTAGTCCACGTTGAAGCACTCACACAAGAGTATTGCTTCCCGGTCACCAAGTCTCTCCCAAGAGCACCACTTGACTCGCCACAAAGGCTAGCCACTTAGGCACTTGCCAAGCTTCCTCGGTCACCTTGATGCCGCCTCCACGAAAGAGCTTCTCCACCAAGGAACGGGGTCTCCACGTCCCCCGCACAAAGTGTCCTCGCCGCTCCACACCAAGCCGGAGGGTCGATGACGATTGCCGGTGAGCCACTTAGGCCCCAAGGCTTCCGGCGAACCTTGTACAACTGGATTCACTCAAGAATCACCTCACTAGGTTGGCACAACCTTGCACTCACTGAGCTCTAAGCTAAACCTAGCACTAAGCACATACACTAAGCATATGCAAGTCTAAGGATGAGCAATTAAGCACTTGGATGGATTGGATATGATCTTGTAGGTGTCTTGAACTCCTCTGCACTTCCACACAATCCAGCAACCTCAAATGGGCGGATGGAGGAGGTATAAATAGCCCAAGGCATCAAACTAGACGTTGGCTAAAAGCTGTTGAAAGTAGTACCGTCGGATGATCCGACGTTATCTTTTTCCGGGCGTCGGTTCATCCGGTGCTACTAGCCATTGCCTCCAACGCACATGACTTCTCTGACACAACTGCCCTGACGCTATGCATCGACGGTCTGTCGGATCATCCAGTGCTGAAGACCCCACAACCAAGTCGTCTCTGTTAGCTTCCACGCAACCATCGGATAGACCGACGCTACCCCTTGACCAAGGCGTCGGATCATCCAGTGCTGAAGGCTTCGTCTATATGAATTCAAACTGAGCATCGGATAGACCGACGGTGTCCCCACTCAGACCGTCGAATCATCCGGTGCTACTATCTTACATGCTCTTCCTCTGCAACTCGTCTGACGCTACTAACAGATGGACCGTCGGTTCATCCGACGGTGCCTAGGGTTTCACCAATGTACCAACTCGTCCGACGATTGCACCGACGCTTGCTGCTAAGGTACCGTCGGTTCATCCGACGGTGTCTTTTCTTTTCCTTTCTTGCTTGGTTTTGACCCTTGTTTTTCTCATTTTGACATGTGGTTTTCTTGCATCCTTGGGACCTAGAAGTGTCTACAAAGACATGCTAAAACAATATGATTAGTCCCAATGATCATGTTGTCATGAATCACCAAAATCAAACTCAAACTAATGGCATATGAGGCCATGTTCGCTACAATCTCCCCCTTTTTGGTGATTTATGACAACACAACCAAAGCAAGCAAAAATTTGCAATAATTGACAGAATTAAAACCACTTACACTTGCTTGGATGCTTACCATCATCCAAACTCCCCCTAGATCAAACTTCCCCCTCTTTGATCTTCTCTTCCTATGTTCACATTTTCCCCTTTTGGTCTCATATCCTTGGAACCTAGCTTGCTTTGGTCTCACATTCTCCCCCTTTGGAATAAAATCTCCAAAAAGTCCAAAGCAAAATGGGTCTTATCAAACATAGCTCAAGGAGAAATGTTAAATACAAGGGAGAGAGCGGCATGAACCATGATCCATATGTATGATATCAATGAAGATACCGCATGTAAGAATGACTAAGGTGGATCACAAGCTCATGAGACTAGCATGATACAAACTAAGCTCCCCCTAAGTGTGTGCACGAAAAGATGGTGTGAAAAACAAGTGCACAACTATAAACTTGTAGGACAAGGAAGCTTAGAGCATATCATGCAAGGAGGTAGCTTAAAGGACAAGAGATAAAACAAATGGGTTCTTGTATTACCACTCGTAGATATCACTTGTAGTCTTTTGATCATTGCATACCTCCGGGGGTTTATCCTCTTTACCTTGTTGGCACTTCATTGAGATGAGCCACTTGGAAATGATATCACTAGATGACACCACTTGAAAGAAGCTTGCATAGAAGGCACTTGGGGCACCACAAGGATTAGGAATGTATGAGTACATTTCCTTTGAACTTATATAGAGACATAAGCTTGCAAGGACATGACTCAATAGCATGAAGCTCATATTGCTATATTCCCTCTTTTAGAGATGTTAGATCACATTGAGAGTGAAATAGCATTCTCTTAGAATGAAGCACCGCACCGGAACGCGTCGCCAAGGGACTACATAAGATAAGCTTGAAACAATGTTAGTCCCATAACCAAACCATAGGATGAGCTCCCCCTAAATGTGTGCATTTAGTGTTTGAATCACCAACCAAATGTATGCACATTGTTTATGACAACAAAAGGGAAGCTAACCCTATAGCTTGCTCATGATGCAAAGATATATATATGAAAACATGCACCATGAAAGAACAAGTGTAGCTTTCCTACACACTAATCAAACCATGTAGATTGCTCATGGGTTAGCACATCACACAAGCAACCTACCATATGTAAACATTGCAACAAATGCAACCTAAACACGGCAATCGAGCTACAATGATACAAGAGATAAGTACTAGTTTCCATTACCTCGACGGGGGATCTTGGGCAACACATGTCCAATTTGCAAGCTTGGCTTATAGGCTTGAATTTCCACAACTTCTTTGTGCCAAGCCTTCCAAGTCCCCACACTCATGGCCTTCAAGTGGCCTTTGGAACCCAAACCATTTGAGGCCCCTTCATGTTGGTGATGACTTCCTTAGGCACCCAAATGGGTTGGTTCCAGCCCCGCTCCTCCTTCATCTTCCCAACCTTGTGTGCAACCACCTTGCCATTAGCCTTCTTCTTGATGATGTAGGTGTTGCTCTTGGTCTTGTTCTTGCGGTTGGGCTTGGTGTAGATGAGGGAGCTCTTGATGGTGGGCTTCAACTTCTTCTTTGCGCCCTTGTCCATCTTCTTGACAAATTGAGGGCATTTGTAGAACTTGTGCCCTTCTCCATGACACTTGTAGCAAGTCACGGTTGCACCATTCTCAAGCTTCTTCACCATGGGATCACGGTTATCTTGAGAAGGTTGGACTTTGCTCTTCATGTCTTGAGAGATGTCCACTTGTTCTTCATCATTCTTGCCTTTGCCCATCAAGCTTGCCAACCTCTCTCAGAGCCATTTCACTTCTTGCTTGAGCTCATCATTTTTCTTACCTATGAGACAATCACATTTTTCTACAACAACATTCTCATTGCAAGATGGTGAGCAAGATTCATCAATTAAATCAATGCAAGAAGTTGAAGCATCTACCTTGGAGATAGGAATTGCACAAGGGATAGATGATTCATCAAGCTCAAAGGAATTACTTGTTTTAGTCTCATTGCTCTCAAGCTTAGATCTTAGCTCATCACACTCCTTGCTAAGCAATTTGAATTTGCACAACAAATGTTCATAATTTGTAGCAAGGGTTGCACTAAGATCATTGAGAGCATTGAGTTCTTTAGTTTCATTAGCTTGTTTCTCAAGAATTCCTTTTTGCTCATGGACTAGCTCAACAAGATCATCAAGAGAGGTGGTGTCGGATTCATCATCACTTACATTGCATTCCATACCTTTGGCCATAAGGCGCATGTGTAGTGAAAATGAAGGACCTTGCATGAAGCGGGTGGTGAAGTTCTTTCTTGATTCATCACTTGAGCTAGAAGAACTTGATTCTCCACCACTTGTCCACTCACGAACGGCGATAGTTGCTTTTTGCCTTGGTCTCCTCTCCTTGACCACTTTCTTCTTGGGCTTGTGCTCGATCATGGTGAACTTGATGTGTTGATGATGACGCCCTTCTCTCAAGTGGACGTTGTAGCCATACATGTTGACTTTCTTCACGTACTTGAAGATCTTCTTCACGTACTTGGCCACCATGGATTCAACCTCTTCATCACTTGAGGAATCTCAATCATCACCGTCATCACCATCATCCTCGCTTGAGCTTCCATGAGTAGTCATCCTACTCAACATCTTCTCTTGTTGGCTTGAGAGAGCATGGCTTGTAGTTGGAGAGGATGGTTCTTGGAGCTTCTCTTGGGGCGCCTTCTTCAACATGGGCATGAGTTGAAGCTCATGTGCCATGATCTTGCTCAAGATATGAGATGGCTTCAATTCTTCGAGCTTCTTCTCGTAGATGATTGCCTTCACCAAGTCATAATCGGGCTTCCGGGGACTTTGAAGGATCTTGCGGTTGATGTTCAAGTCTGTGATGTCCTTCACACCTAAAGCATTGATCTCATTGACAAGCACATTTAGGCATTTTCATTTGCAAGTTGCCTAAAGCTATTGAATTCCTCAAGGAGACAACCGTAGCGTTCATTAGCAACTTCTTTTGAACCCTCATTTTGCTCCTTGATGGTTTTCCATAGCTCATGAGCACTTTCACAAGTAAAAACTCTATTGAAAACGCCTACATCTTGTGAGGACAAAATGATACTCTTAGCAATCACATCAAATTGCTTTTCCTTCTTAGTACCGTTTTTCATACCCTCATCGGTGACTCTCCAAACATCAAGGTCCTTTGCTTGGAGATAGGCCTCCATGAGAACCTTCCACCGAGGATAGCCTGTGCCATCGAAATGTGGAGCCAAACCTAAGGTATCCACCCCTTTCATACCTCTATAGAGCAACTCACTAGGCGGTGAAGCACCGTTCCAATGAGCTGGTTTTGACAATTTACCAATCGAATTGGTGTTTCCTTGTGAAGGAAGTGAGTCCCGGCTCTGATACCACTCGTATGGAATTGGATGCTCGTTAGCCTAACAGGGGGAGGGGGTGAATTAGGCAACTTAAAAAACTTAACCTATGGCTTCACTATTTTTGCACAAAGGTATACTAGAACATAATATCTAGACGTGCAACTAGGCTGTTCTAGTGTGAAACTCCCATCCCAAAACAAGGTTTGCAACCTATAGCCAATCCTAGCATGATACTACTCCAGGAAAGTAAAGGCAAGCAAAGATTGCAATAGAGTAAATGTGGAAATGTAAAGGGGATGAGAGGAAGCAAACTCTTGACACACGATTTATCCCGTGGTATCGGTAGGCACTAAGCCACCCCTAATCCACATTGAAGCACTCACACAAGAGTACTGCTTCTCGGTCACCAAATCTCTCCCAAGAGCACCACTTGACTCTCCACAAAGGCTAGCCACTTAGGCACTTGCCAAGCTTCCTCGGTCACCTTGATGCCGCCTCCACTAAGGAGCTTCTCCACCAAGGAACGGGGTCTCCACGTCCCCCGCACAAAGTGTCCTCACCGCTCCACACCAAGACGGAGGGTCGATGACGATTGCCGGTGAGCCACTTAGGCCCCAAGGCTTCCGGCGAACCTTGTACAACTGGATTCACTCTAGAGTCACCTCACAACGTTGGCACAACCTTGCACTCACTGAGCTCTAAGCTAAACCTAGCACTAAGCACATACACTAAGCATATGCAAGTCTAAGGATGAGCAATTAAGCACTTGGATGGATTGGATATGATCTTGTAGGTGTCTTGAACTCCTCTGCACTTCCACACAATCCAGCAACCTCAAATGGGCGGGTGGAGGAGGTATAAATAGCCCAAGGCATCAAACTAACCGTTGGCTAAAAGGTGCTGAAAGTAGTACTGTCGGATGATCCGACACTATCTTTTTCCGGGCGTTGGTTCATCTAGTGCTACTAGCCGTTGCCTCCACCGCACATGACTTCTCTGACACAACTGCTCCGATGCTATGCACCGACGGTCCGTCGGATCATCCGGTGCTGAAGACCCCGCAACCAAGTCGTCTCTGTTAGCTTCCACGCAACCGTCGGATAGACCGACGCTACCCCTTGACCAAGGCGTCGGATCATCTGGTTCTGAAGGCTTCGTCTTGGCGCGTCTCTGTGTGAATTCAAACTGAGCGTCGGATAGACCGACGGTGTCCCCACTCAGACTGTCGGATCATCCGGTGCTACTGTCTTCCTTGCTCTTCCTCTGCAACTCGTCCGACGCTACTAAAAGATGGACCGTCGGTTCATCCGACGGTGCCTAGGGTTTCACAGTGTACCAACTCGTCCGACGATTGCACCGACGCTTACTGCTAAGGTACCGTCGGTTCATCCGGCGGTGTCTTTTCTTTTCCTTTCTTGCTCGGTTTTGACCCTTGTTTTTCTCATTTTGACATGTGGTTTTCTTGCATCCTTGGGATCTAGAAGTGTCTACAAAGACATGCTAAAACAATATGATTAGTCCCAATGATCATGTTGTCATGAATCACTAAAATCAAACTCGAACTAATGGCATATGAGGCCATGTTCGCTGCAGATTACAAGTGCAATAGCATTGTGCAATTTCCACGAGATCCTTCTTTTTAAGTATGTACACGACGTATTAGATAAGAATATTTCTACAATATGTTATTGTACCATCTTGTTGAACAGCCACACATAATGCCCTGCATCTAGTAGTATCGTAGCTGTGCCGACTTGGATAGCAACACACCGTACAGTAGCTGTAACATATTTATTTCAAAACCACCAGGGTTCAATAATTAATATTCTCGGTATTTGTTTATTTTACAAAATTGAATATATCCTGCCTTTGCCAAAACGCACACAGCCAAAATTCTTACAAAAGCTGAACAATAAAAATAATAATACAAGGAGAAATAATACATATAAAGAAAAAATTATCATAAGCAATCACTACCAGAGAATCCGACATTTGTCCCTGGCCCAATTTTTCATTTGTAACGGGTTTTTTTGCCCCCGGTACAAATGAGGGCATTTGTACCGGTTGGAGCCACCGTCCGGTACAAATGTCAGCTCACAGGGGCGGGTCTGGGTCTCCTCCTCCCTACTCGGTACAAATGCCTCACATTTGTACCGGGTGATAGCTCTGCCTGGTACAAATGTAGCCATCTGTACCTGGGCTAGCTTCCCCTTGGTACAAACACGCAGCCCCATCACCCTTCTTCTACAGCTCCTCTATTATATTCTCCACCCACCGGCTTCTCTCTCCCTCGTCTCTTTCTTTTTCATTCATTCATCTCTATCCTCTTATAGCTTCTCATCTTCCAACCTCTCTCCCTCGATCTGTGCTGCAGGCGCAGGGCCCTCCTGACGTGGGCACGCAGAAGGTGGGGCGGCGGCCAGCGCGGGCGCCCCAGGCATCAGGGGTGGGAGGGGCAGCGGGCTCCCCAGCCTCTCCGGTGCGGGCGCCCACAGCACCAAGCCAGGAGGAGGGGCGGCCGCCGGGGCCCAACGGCGCGTGGTCGGGGCGCGGTGGCAGGAGGCATGGCGGCAAGCGCACGCGGCCATGGACAGGAGGCACCAGTGGCTTAGCTTTGATTAATTTGTACGATATGTGACGATGCGGTTGTTGCATTGTTCTTCTTGTGAATCGATCTGTGATGTGTGCTTCATTCAAGTGATGTATTGTTTGATTTGATTTTTGTTAGTCTCTGAAACATGAGATTGTAATTCTTGTAAATGTGAAATTTGTAAGAGAAAAATTGTGGTTGAATTAATCTATGATTCATGGATGTGAATATGTGGAAAAGGAAGAAAAAAGAAAACCGAAAAGAAAAAAGAGAGAAGGAAATGAAAACGTAAGGGGGAGACCGAGATGAGAGACGGACGGGGGAAATGGGAGACTACCGATAAGAGGGATTCCTATCGGGTATCCTAGCCGGTACAAATACGACACCACATCTATACCGATTTTGTACCGGGTGGATATCCAATACAAATGAAGGTTACCACCCGGTACAAATGACTGTTTTTCCAGTAGTGAATGTCTAATATTGCTTAGCCGCCCATTCTTGAAAAATATACAAAACTTCAATTGCTTTGCTTGTTGAATGGAAGGTCTTCCTTGTTCTCTCGCGTTGCATTGATAAATTGCAGCCAATATATCCCCCAAAAGGTAGCCTTTAAGGTGACGAAGAAAGATCACCCACGAACAACCGATTGCAAACAAGGAATGTTGAGACACCATATGGATATCCACGACGACCACCACAAGGGTCAACAACACCTTCGCACCGGCAACAATCGCCAGCACCAACACAGTCATCGCTGATCTCCAGTAAGCAAGCCCCACTCCGCCACTCTTCCGTCGCCTTATCACTATGGCATCCATGTACATTCACTGAGATATGGAGCATGTCCTACGAATGAGAGCGGACACTTGCGAAAGGGCTTGTAGCCCAGTGGTTACACGAGCCCTGGTAGCAGCTCAGGTCCTGGGTTCGACTCCCCATGAGAGCGAATTTCTCAGGATTTAACAGCGTTTGTGCTTTCAGTGGTAGGCGACGTTTCCGTCGACAGCCAGGCGCCTGTGGTGACTTCATCAATCTTTCTTCGTAGATGCTCCTAGGGGTAGGGTTTACGTGCGTGTACTCATACGGATGAGTGTGCGTATGTTGTGAGTGTCTCCGATACATTGTGTAATTCGAAAAAAAAGAGGGCGGACACTCATTTTGGCTCATGAACAGATTTGGACTCGAGATTTGGCCATTAGTTAACTACAGCATCGTTTTCGGGCAAACGACAACAATAACATTCTAATACTGTTGCAGTGCCGACAGGCATGCGATCCCGTGGTTTTTCTCTATAGTCTATACTGGTGTTACAGTTGATCGTTGCAAAAGGACCATCGAGAAGCTTGTAGAGTCTGTTGCAGAGGACGTGAGAAACCTCTCTAGGAATTGACACAGTACGGATCTGCACGTGATCGATCAACTTGACACACGTGTTCTTGAGGAAAAGCTAGGTGCTTATGGTATGGGCGTGCTGCAACATAGCTTCCTGATACCTCTCAAGCTTGTAGTGACATCGGCATGAAGAGAAAATATGTCTTATGTTCCTGTGATTGGTGTAGAAGGACTTTAGAATGGAAACACAGCAATATATGCACCCCAAATTGGTTATAAAGTATTGAGACGATGACATGGACACCGTATATAGGCTGCGAGAAAGGATGAGCACCAAAGTGTGTTAACTATGGTCATGACTCATGAGGGCACCCGCAACAGTTAACGTAGCACCCCCAATAGTTAACGTAAGCTGCTCTCTACATCTCTACAGTACCGAGCTGTCAGAGCCACCTCACCATGTAGAGAGCGCAAACGGCGACGACTCCAACAATTCATATTCACAATATACTTCATGGGTCCCACACACCTAATGATTTGCTTTCCTCATCTTCTCCGTTGCACCGGGAGAACATCGCTCATTCGCTCGGAACGACGGCCATGGACATGGACTTCGTCCGGAACTAGCTGAGCTGTTGTGTTGTGCCTCCTCGGTCCTCGCACCACGCTCACGGCTAGGCTATTGTTCGTCGTGACACAAAGGAGCTACGGCGGATCGGGAGACGCGCGCGAACACCTCGCGCCGGCGGCCGTGCCTCCAGTCTCACGTGCGTCCTCCCTCCCGACACCATTCGCGCCGACGGCTGCACATCCCGGCGCGTCCCCGCCCCCGACACCTCCAGCGCCGGCAGCGACCCGCCTGACCTCCACCCGTGGCCGAGTCCGGCACCAGCCATCCCACCAATGTGAGGATCCCGTCGCGCGTGCGGTCACCTGGACAGGCCAGATGCATCGGCGAGACGGCGACAAAAGCTTTGGGCCTACCGTCCGTCGCGTCGGCGGCCGTCGCCTTCTCCCACGCTGGCGGCCACACACCCGCACCGCATCCTGCCTCCACCAAGCCGCCATCCGAGCCCTGCGCCACCCGTCCTCGTTTGTCCGCTGCAATGTGAAGCAGAGATGAGAGAGACAGCGCGCGCGGTGGGGACCGCTCAACACGGCAGCGCGTGCTAGCGGCTAGCACGCGCTCTGGCCAGCCCTGGCGGCAGCCGTTTCTCTCTCCTACGTGGAATTTGTAGAGGGCCTAACTACATTTATTGCTGGTGCCTTAAACATGAAGGTTGCATCGGAGTTAGTTCTGTCCCGGTACATTCAGAACCCAGCACGTGGCACTACAGGAAACCAACTTTTTCAAACATTGGCCATGTTTGGATGGAGGTGTTAGTGTTAGTTTGTACTCCCTCCGTACCCATAAATCAAGTCGTTTAGGACAGCGACACGGTCTTCAAAGTGCAACTTTGACTTCTTATTTTTTATAAAAATATGTATTAAAAACTAACATATGTACACTTTTATGAAACTATTTTGCAAGACAAATGTATTCATATAGTTTTCATATTTTCAAATTCAACAATTTAAAAGTTATTCATGATTTACATTCCCAATGTTTGACTGAAATCTTGTCGAAAACGACTTGATTTATGGGTATGGAGGGAGTAACAAACTAACAACAAAACTAACACTTTGGAGCCAAATACACATGTTAGTTTGGTGTTAATTGGAACTAACACCCCAAAAAACTAACACCTCCAAGAGGTGGAAATTGGTGTTACTTTGGTGGACCCCACCCCTTTTCTCTCTCCCTCTTCTTTTTCAAATGTTTGGAAAAGTTACTTTAAATGCAAACTAACACCTCCATCCAAACATCCAAGGTGTTAGTTTTTATGTGTTAGTTTGGAGGTGTTAAAAACTACCACTACCACTAACACCAACATCTATCATCCAAAAATGGCCATTGGTTTTGTATACTGCTGCGAATGCATATTTTGTAATAGTAGGTATCTGGCAAACATCTAAGGATGCAAATAAAAGCTTCTATATTAAGTTTCATCGTTATCAACATGAATGTTTAGGAT
The DNA here is from genome assembly GCA_947561735.1 of Cenchrus americanus. Classification (NCBI taxonomy): domain Eukaryota; kingdom Viridiplantae; phylum Streptophyta; class Magnoliopsida; order Poales; family Poaceae; genus Cenchrus; species Cenchrus americanus. The sequence goes on along the minus strand of OX387242.1, from coordinate 33,919,535 downwards.
AGGATATTAGTCAGATTTTTTCCATTCGTAATGAACAACATTGCGCGAGAAAATAAATAAAATAAAGAACTCCATCCAGGAATGAAAAAAGCAAGTGATGATCCATCATTTAATAATACTTTGGCATAGACGATCACCACATCCTCATACGTAGTGCACAAATTGGTTCCAAGCGCTCATGTTTAGCCCACAAATTCTGATTTCTCAGTCCAGCTGGTGAATAGTGATGAGTAACCGACCACGAGCTTTATCTAGGCTACATACTCAGCTGATTACACTGGTATAGTTGGAGCATTTGGTACGCCCCTTTAGTCCCGGTTCAACTTCAGGGCCAGACTAAAATGGGGCATCAAACTGTCATTTTAAAGTAATAATTGACACTAGACTTTAGTCCCGGGTGGTGTTTCCACCCGAGACTAAAAGCTTGGGAGCCTTTAGTGTCAGGTGGAAATACCACCCATGACTAAAACCTCTCCCACCGCCGCCTCCCAAACTCCTCTTCTCTCTTCCTTATCTCTTTCCTTTTTATCTCCTTCACCCACCACCGCAGGACTATCTCTTCTCTCTTTCTTCCTACAAAATCTCTAAGTCTTCTCCTCTCTTCCCAGGTGTGGGCAGCCGCTGGGGCGCGGGGTTGCGGCGTGGAGGGCCGCCGCCGGCGAGGCGCGCACGGGGCTCGATGTCCGGCACGACGCGGCCGGGGCCCGGCGGGCGGCGTGGCTGCAGCTACCGGCAAGGGCGTACGGCGGCGGCGTTGGTCTGTAATCTATGTGACTTATCTTTGCTTTTTATTTGTGAATCGAAATCGGATAAAACTTGTGTATTTTTGCTAGTGTATGTGTTGTGAATCGATTCGAACTTGTGATGTTTACGCTAGTGGTGAAATTGAATGACTTTAATATTGTGATGATCATTGTGTGATGAGCTGTGAAATCAAATCGAACCTCCTGTTTGTGTGCTTGCTGCAATTGTTGTTAGCAGTGGCGGCGGCGGAGCTTGGAGCAGGCTCGCCGGCGCATGGGTGTGGCTGACGATCCAAGCAACTATGTGCTTTTTTTTGTTTTTCTGGAAAATCCTTTAGTCCCGGTTGGTCGGTTGGTACTACCAACAGGGACTTAAGATTCCCCTTTAGTCCTGGTTCGTTCACCCGGAACTAAAGAGGGGGTCTTTTATTTTGTCTCTCATCATTAGTTCTGGTTGGATATGAGAGACCTATACCCTCTACCAACCGGGACTAAAACCCCTCTCTTATTACTAGTGTTACCTCAATACTTCATCACACACTATCTGAGTACAGAAGACTGCGACCCTTGGTATATATCCTCTGAGTTTAGTATTAACAACTATATAGATGGTACTATGTGCCTTGGTTGCAGCACTAGCTCTCCTGGAACAACGGTTTGATATGCCCACCCGCCCTTTCATATATACTAGGTTCGTGCCCGTGCGTTGCTACGGGCATCCAATTATCTATAATGCAATACATAAAATATACAATAGAAATTATATAGTACAACATTGTATTTCTCAATTTAAGAAATCATATCCAAGGAGCGACTTGAGGTAGAGCGCACATTTTGATCTACTCCCTCTGTCCCATAAAAGAGTGCAATTTTAGTTATTTTAGGATAGATTAGTGGAGGAATGAAAAAAATCTAATACCCTCATTTATTTGCCAAATGCAGTAAGTTTTGCCATGCAAATGAGACCTGACCACTTAATTAGGAAGGTAATTAGATCTATTTTCTAGAATTGCATTCTTTGTGAGATTTTTTAAAAGCAAGGATTGCACTTTTTATGAGACGAAGGGAGTATTAATCTGGTAATTTGCCTAAATGACTATGGCAAAGATGCCCAAAATACTACACTCAGTCTATTCAAAATCTGATGCGCCAAAGATAGTGTTTTACAATGCTTGGTAGGTGCTTTCTCCAAGCATTTGCTTCATGCACCACAAGATCGACGAATATAAAATATGTATATTGCAATATATGATTAGGTGGCAGAGCAACATATGTAAGGAAAGAAAGTTAGGTTATTCAAAGTTATGTTACAAAGCCAAAAGGATCAGAGGCACTATACGTTTGGGGATGATAAATTAACAGCATCATACCAAACCAAACAATGTTTTATATTATTTTATTTACATATCAAACAGAAATAATCCCTAAGCAGCGCAAAAGTAATCGCTTGAAATTCAAAAGGCTACCTCATTAGATACATCGGAAACACCATCTTGGATTTTCTTGTAGATTCTTCTAGCAGCCTTAATAAATGCCTGCATTTCAAATTTCAATATCCAGAGTAAGAACCAAGCATCACCTCCTCAATGTTTTGTGTGGTATTTACAGATGCTTCCATAAAGATCACACCATGTTCCTTTGCAAACCGCTGGCATTATTTGTAGCTGACAACAAGCCTGTGAGACAGATCACATTTGTTCTCAACCTGCATTAGCATAATGTTGGTGATGGCGTGCAGTCAACCTGAAAATAAACTTCTGTATTGCCCAGCTGCAAGCATGAATTGGATAAGCAATAACTTTCGTGATTCGCTAAAGTAGAGATCATCCTATGTCTATAGTCATAATGTTCTAACATGTGTATGCTGACCGTCTCGTGAAACAGTCCGATTGTTGATAAAACAAATCAGATCACCCATTATTTAAAACCACTGTGAAAGTGCCAGTATTTTCCCAGAGAGAAGATGATATAACTTTACTGTGACACACACAAGTCAAACATTATTAAGAGAACTGTCAACCATATTTTTTTACAGTTGTAGGAAGAAATCTCTACTCCATCACATTCATCAGGACCAACAGAGTTTTAATTGACTTTTTATAGCTAACAAAGATAGCAAGACTCAGTTATCTATAAGTTATAGCCATCAGCCAAAAAAACAAACAAAAAAGACCAGCAAAATGCTCTTAACATCTAAAAAAATAAGTCATCCACACATGACAATATGAGAATAACTATCTGAATATGTTTTATGTAGAACAACCAATTCACTTAACCACAGTCCTGCGATCATGCTTGCTCAGAATCAAACATCTTCAGACTCTCTTGCCTACACCGACCAACCTTAAAATGAAAATGTAATGCATTTTTTTAAAATATAGAACATAGGATTAGAAATTTTCAAGAGATAAAAATGGACGAGCATTTCTCCGATGCTACTAACTCACCAAGACAGTAAGGTCTGAAGTTCTCTAGTTAAACATGCTCAGTATGAACTTAATAACATACAATGCTGGTCAGTTACCTTTCTCAATGTAAATGGAATCCCCAATCTTGGAGAAGGATACATTCCAGCCCTGCAAGCACAAACCACACAGTTTAGAACTTTACATCTGAATGGGAATGTTCACTTACCAGTGCCTTTAAGCTCCTAAGGCCTTAGGCAGCATGTAGATCATCAATTCAGCATCTCTACCTCTCTCTACTCCAGGATCGTCGCCTTGCTGGGACACCTCCTCATCAAATGCTGTAATACCCAATTGGCTATTTTCTAGACCACAATCTACAGCCTGACAAACAGAGATCAGGCAAATATTTTCTTTTCTACCACTTGTGTGTAGTGCAAATACACTCAACTTTTATTTTCTTTTCTACCACTTGTTTGAATATTTTCCATTTAGAGTTTCAGACAATATAAAAGTTCAGAAATTCCAAAGTAACACCAGCCTGCTGGGCTGCTGGCAACTCTACCACTCATGTACCTCCACCTTCTTCCTTTGATATATTCAACATTGAAAACATAATAAGATTAAAAGTCGGTCATTTAAGGCGAAATCTATGTTGAAGGATTCCCAAATTACCCCCAATGAAACAAGCTATCCACAAACAACAAATTTTGCTTAAACTCTAAAAGTAGTATTACATTGTAAAATGACCACAATGGCTAAAGCGACAATCAATTAGGTAATGAGAAAATGTTTTCTGGATGCTCTAGTAAGATTACTCTTACATCATTTGAATTTATGAACTTTAAATTAGTAGTTAAGAGTAGTTTTAGCTGGCTAGCAAATCAATTATGAAGACACAAATATTGCACAACAGTTTATACTGGAACATCATGGAGTAAACTACAAGAACCTGCCAATCAATACGCAGAGAACTTGCATTCGATAGGTAAAAGGAACGTTGCAACAGTCAAGAAAATAGCATCAGCTATGCAGCCTCTCTTTTATTTTAGCACCGAAAAACTCCTGAATAAAGTTTAGAAGATAGTCTGATAGTTGTTCCTTTCAAGGTTGCAACGCTCAGTGCTATATAGGCTCACAACCTTTGAAGGACATCTTGCTAGTGAACTAAAAACCAACTTTATTTGGTCAATCACATCCAGTAACCCGAGCATTAGCGAGAAGTTTTATAGGAAAATCCCGAGTAAGAAAGGAATTATAAATTATAATGCTAACTACTGGACTCCATGTTATCAGTTAATATATGAATAGGAAGAAAAGCTTCTGCGCAGAAATGATTTTAGAGTAAACCACACAAACCTGACGCATATCTTAAAGCTATGCAGGGAGAAACCTAAATGATATGTAAGGATTCCAGTATTGATACATAACCATGATTAAGCACTAAGCACTTTACTGTGTTTATCAGAACAATTTTCGAGTGAGACTGAAAAGAAAACGAAAATGCTATGAAGTGAAGTAGCATCCCCAACTTGAACTAGAGGCAAACAACCTGCCTTTTATATAAGAACAATTACATTTTTTTCAAATTAATTGGTTCAAACCATGCATTGAGATAACAACATGATTGAATCTAGCTATGCAAGAATTTCATATGCATTGCCTATCCACAAAGATATAAGCTGCCCTGGTAATCGTGCACAAGGAAAATAAAAACACTAAATAAGCTGTGATAGGGAACCAATAGCAATCAACATGCAAGTAGATTAAACTCAACAACTTACATACCTTTAGGTTTTATCTTAACCATTAACGGTAGCACCATATTCTCACAGAGGCCTATCTGAAATAGCAGTAAGAACCAATAAGTCTTTTTTAGACATTATTAGGAAAAATACATGTAAAGCAATGTGTTTTTTCTTGATCAACAATAAGAAAATCATAAGGGACAAAATTAGTTTATTAGATATTTGAAGCATGCAAATTCTTTAGAGGAACTACTATGTCCTGATTAATAATAAGAAAAGCATACAAAATTTATGGAGACAAAACAAAGACATTCAACCAGTGAGCATAAAAAAGAACATGTATGCTCGTGTGTAATCAGTTAACATGGAGTAAACTCAATCCCATAGACCTTTTAGCATAAAAAAATATATCATGTTTGTAAGTATGTATCTGTAGGCAGAGAATAGGTAACATAGATGATTAGAATGAAATTTTTTTTGAAGATTAGAATGTAATGTCGATCATAAAAATTGTGACTAAGCGCAAACTGGAGGATTAATACAAATTGGAAGGCACAACTAAAATGGTATGTCTCAAGAGAAATCTACCAACTGACATGTGAAGATGTGCTGAATCAATTGCTAAATCACTACCTACAAGGTGGCTGGAGTCCCCGGCAACATATATGCTGATGAGGTGAACAATTTTTGAGACAACAATGCAAGCATGTTTGCCTTGACTTACATACACACCAGAATTGCATATGATCTCCAGGTTCTCAAAGCTACTCTGAAGGAACATACATGCACATTATCTAAAATGTCAGAGAGCGGTAACAAAGAACCTTCAGTTGTAGAACAATAAGCAAATGCAATACCAGAAAGTGCTTCTTATGCCACATCGTTCTTCTCGTAGGTGTGCACAATCTCGACCTGCCCAGAATTTGCATAATCACATTGGTCAGCACAATTAACTTTTAATTCACAGATGCCAAGAAAACTAAAGGGCGTAATGTTCAGCCAGGAAGCTATCCAAATCCAAGAAAGAGTACCCTGGTGGGCGACGCCTTCTTCGCCTCAGCGATGAGCGGGAGGGCGGCAAATTTGGTGTTGGGCACTGGAGACAACTCCATCGCGGGGTGTGCATTGGAACCGACGACAGTGGCGTGGTGGTATTTGAGTCGACGCCTCACAGAGGCCCTGATCTGCATGCTGCAGGTGGACGACAGCGGCATGTTTGGCACAAACCACAACGGCTGCTGGATTTTGACGCCATGATAGTTGCGTGGTGGTGGCGATTGGGAGGTGACGATGGGATCGATTTGCGGCGGTGGCTGGCTGCAGCTTAGGGTTCGGGATCGGGTGAGGAACGGAGGGTCAGGCGGCTTCCTAGCGTGGCGGCGATGGCACCCGTGGTCATGAGGGAGGGTGCGATGGGGGAACGACGCGGGCCACAGGCGGTGATTGGGGTGCGGGAGGCTGGATGTCGATTGGTGTGGGGGCGAGGAAGGAGCAGAGGGACGACGCTGGAGAGCGGACGATGAGGGTGGGACCGGGGGAAGACGTGCGGAGGCGTGCGGAGGCGCGGGGCCGAGCGGAGGCGCGGGGATGGCGGCGGCGTGGGAGGGGAGGCGATGGCGGTACAGTGGGGACGACGGCAGCGTGGAAGAGAGGCGAGGGCCGGGTGCGGGGTGCGGTTGTGCGGGGCAGGGTGCAGAGAGGCAGGGGCAAAAATGGAATGGGGTGGGGGCGAACGCGCGGGGTTGGGAGGCAGATTCACGTCACACCGGAAAAAGTAGGAACAAGTTTTTGTCTCCACTTCGTACTTTTTAGTAGTAGAGATTTTGTTGATGGCAGACACAAACATGGTCGTGAAGTGTCAAAACTGCTATTATTTGCTACATAGGAATGGGTTGCAGCTGGAAGGCACTTATATAGGCACATGTTCAACGTTATGTATCTATGGCCACAATAGTTTGCTTAACACGTTGTTTGGACCAACGTGTCATTGACTCACTGGATGGCTTTTTTCTGCAGCCTGGAAAGGACCAGCAGGGAAAATGATATTCATGGATGCAAATTCCTCCACTCGTGCATCCATGTCTGCACTACAAATGCAACTTCCTCTACTTTCCGAAGGTGATGATGTTCTCCATGGCTGGAAACTAGGATGTTATATATGCATGGTGCTTCTTTCTGCTCCCCAAAAATTGTACAATGGCAATTTTTAAAACCAACTATGATGTTTTACACTGGTTGAGTAAGGACCTTTGGTACGCCTCTTTAGTCCCAGTTTAATTTTGGAGCCGAGAGTAAAGGGCTTTCATCGACGTGGCCTTGATGGCAGCGACCCCCCTAGTCTTTTGTCCCGGTTGATATTACCAACCGAGACTAAAAGGGGGTGCGCAACCACTACTTTGAGACAATTATTGGCGCCAAGATTTAGTCTCGGGTGGTGTTACCACCCGAGACTAAAGCCACCCCTTACTCCCATGCCTAGCACCCACCCGAGACAAAAACACCCTACCGATGGCCTCATCTCTCTCCCTTTATTTTCTCTCGTTGCCCAACACTTAGTCCCTGTCCATTCATTCCCTTCTTTTTTTTCCTCATCATCCTCTCTAGATCTCATCACTTCTTCTTCCTTGTGCAGGGGAGAAGAGGCCCGCCCTCCGGCGGCGGCGCGGCCGGGACCGACCGACGGTGGTGCGACCCGCCGCGGCGAGGGGCGCGCCGGCCGGCCGGGAGGCGGCGCAGCCCGCTTGCGGCAGGGGCATGATGGTCAGGCCAGCAGCGGTGCGGCTTACCTTACCTCCAGGCCGATGAGGGCGCGGGTCGAGGCCCGTGAGGGCGTGGCCAGGCGGACTGGCCATCGGCTGCGCGTCCAGGTAGGCCGGAGAGCACATGCAAGATTTTTTTGTTTTTCTTATGGTGAAGAATATGAGCTGTATGATGATGTTTTTTCGTGATGAATCGAGTTGTGACAATGAATCGAGTTGTATGATGATGAGATTAAGATGTGTATATGTGATAATGGCATGATTTGATTCGATTTGAATATGTGGTGAATGTAATTTGACTCAATTTATAAAGTCTCATTCTTGTATTCTTGTTCTTAATTTGCTCGAGCTCAAGGAAGATGAGAGTTGAAGGATAATGGTTAGAAGATCGGAACGGGACAGTATAATGCAGGTTTTTTATCAACTCCTTTAGTCACAGTTGGTTTTACCAACCGAGACTAAAGGTTGTGTGTGAAGGCACTGGCTAGCCCCCCATCTCAGTTGGTAACACCAACCGCGACTAAAGGACCCCTTTAGTCCCGGTTCGTTCACCCGGGACTAAAGGGGGCCTTTTGTCTCTCACAATTGGTCTCGGTTGGACATGAGAGACTTATTTCCTCTACCAACTGGGACCGAAGCCCTCTCCCTACTAGTGTTAAAAACCAACTATATGATGCAGATTCAAGAAACTAAGCATAACAAGAACAGAAAGTGGAGCCCAAAATAAAGCCTGTTACCACAGAAAATTTTCAGGAAAGAAAATATAAGTGATGAGACTCTACATTTAGAGGATCTCTACGTTGATGAGTCACTACTCACTGGTCTCAAGACTAAGCAACATGTATAAATCATATCTAACCTACATGGGTTTTCACTTCATGGTTCAATCTAAGGAAGAATTAATAAATAATATAATAGAAGAAATAGTGGTACACAGTAGTAAAGTTTTAGGTTTTCAGGGCTTTAATTGTTTCAATCCATACAGCCATTCACCCCTTGCAGATACTAGTAATCATCCTCAAATGATCTTTCACATGTGTAGCTTCCAGTGCTCCACGATCATCGAGAGGCCTACTGTATAACAGTTTAATTTATAATTCCCGGTACCACCTTATGCGGTTGAGTACTACAGGGACAAATCTGGGTGGGAAACTACTGACAGCGTATCACAAGGAACTAAACTCCTGATACTTTTCAGCCGTCAGAAATTCTGTTCTCTGGTGGTGTCAATCTAGATGCATCTTCAGAGTTCCTAGACGCTCCATACACATGGAAATAAACTTTAGCATGGTCTAATAGAAGGATGAACGATAAGCAGAATAGCCGTTTCGTGTTCTGTTCATATTATATAGGGGTCTTAGTGAGGGGATCTGTTTTTGACACAATAACACAACCGGTTTGTGTGAGGTGAGTTAGAGAGCCGCAGGCTGAGCCGAGGCTGCCGAGCCAACACGACGGAGCCGACTACAGGAAAAGAACGTTTCGCGCTCCCCCTTCCGATCCAACGCATCGCCTCTGTTCAAACTTAAATTCCTCATCTATTGGATATTGAATTATTTTCCATCATAAGAAAGACCGCTCCTTCGAAATCCACTTTTAATTTACTTATATAATTGTCATTAGGGACAAGTTTACCAACACATTTGCCATTTTGTCTACGTGGCAGTCATGCTGGTTTCATAGCGTACAATGACCCTTTTGCCCCTGACCTTATCCTTGGACTCCCCACACGTGCCATCCAGACCTGCCGTCTCATCTGCACATGCGAGATCCACACGTCATCTTCAACCTCGGACGGGCAGGCATGGCTGGCAGCGGGGTAGGAAAATAAAACTCCGTCTCTTTGGTGGCGCAGTGGAGTAGAGAACGCCTCATGTCTGCTCTGAATCAATGAATTGTTCACATAAGAACGACAGGTTGAGTAGATAGAGAAATTAAAAAAAAGTTATCCCACGCACTCCTTTTTTTTGACAAAACGAATTAAGATTGTTTCTCGAAATAGTCCTGCATTATCTGCTGCTCATTTATTTGGCTTGACGTTCTTTAGCGAATTGAGTAGCATGCAGGTTGCTTGGGTAGAAGAGGATACCGCCAATAGGAGGGCAAAGTAGTCCATGGCCGCCTGATCCTCTCTCCTGGCTTCTTCCTACCAAGCTGCATCCGAATTGTGCTACGAACCGTGCGCGTCAGCAAGCTGGAACAGGGTTAACCTTACCGGTCCGGCCTCCCTAACCGCCGGCCGCCGGCAACGGTTTACCGGTCGGTAAGCCGCGGTTACCGTTGAAAACCGAACAAATTCAAATTTCAAATTGAAACGCTAGTTCATTCGGTTACCGAGCGGTTTACCGATCGGTAAGGACCGGTAACCGGTCGGTTAGAGCGGTAAGCCAACGGTGAAGACAGGAAAACCGAGCATGTGTTTGTGGTTCTCCGGTGATGAATTAATAAAAATATTAGCATGATTATGCATAACTTAATGTAAAGGACATCACAAAACCTCACCAAATGAATAATATCATAGTTTTGCATACAAACAATGTCATAGTAATAATTGTGCATACAATACCATAATGATAGTGATAATCGTGCATACAAATACAATACCATAGTCATAGACTCATAGTAATAAAAGATCAACACTGTAGAAATGGGAAGACCCCCATTTGGGTCGCCATCTAGTACTCGGCGGTGGACATGACATTCAAACCTTGCACTCTAAGCAACTCAGCCTTGTAGTCTTGCCAAGTTTGCCCCGTCCACGCTGCTGTCGTCTGCCATTGCTGAAGTAACATATGGTAAAAATGTGGATCTTCCCATTCATACACCCATCTTGTCGGTGGTTGCGTGTTAATGTCCGGCCTGGGATAATGAAAAGACTGGGAGGTATGAGGACCATGTGTGGTTCGAGGACCAGTGGATGGTCGCTTCCTTGTGTGATGAGTGATTGACAACGTTGTGTGGACTGATTCTTGGCTAAGCAATGCAAGTGCAGGTTGCGGCTTGACTGGTGTTGGTGCAGGTGAAGAACAAGCGCGAAAGGTCGTCGCCGGTGAGGCCTCCAAGTGTGGAGAAGACAAGTAGGCTTCGTTCGAGGGACCCGGTGGCCAGCGGAGTCAAGTGCGGGCCGCATGGTGGCATGAACAGCAAGATGAAGTCATGGACGGTTTCTTGGTTGAGCCTCAAAACCAAGGTCGAGCCGGGACTACATGGGAGCCGAGTCATGAGTGGAGATTGGCGGAGGCTACACCGAGTTCGCGGGGTTTCCGGTGGTTCACCAGAAAACCACTGGGTTCCTTGGTTGATCCACAAAGCCAAGATCGAAGAACCGAAGACGGTGCTGCAGCAGTGCCAGACCGGTCTGACCGGTGGGTACCGGTCTGACCGGTGAGGAGCACCGGTCTGACCGGTGTGCGACGACGCAGTCCGGAATCTTCGAAGCGGAGGACACACGTCGGGATCGCAAGGCTTGCATCGAGGCTAAGCAGTTTGCGGTCGCCGGGCATCCGTCCGATGGAGAAAGCTTGAAGACTTCCAAAACCGCCCTTGAGGGGCTTGTATCCCTAGTTGTTAGGAAAGGGTATTTTAGACTTTCGGTTGCCTCCATATAACCCATGAGGTGAGAGGATGGTAGCCAAGCTCTTGGAACCCTAGTTCATTTGCTTTCCTATTTTCCCTTCCTATTTTCTTAGGATTTCTATAGGACTAGCTTGAGAGCTTCATGGTGAGATATTGTTGAGAGGGTTGGATGATCGGGCGGCAAGCTAGACCTTGTATTAACCTTTGTGGCATGTATAGATGATTCGGCGTGGTTCCTCAAGGTTTAGATGTGTTGTTCCGGTTGTTCTTGGTGGTGATTTTCGGAGCCCGCTCTGGGTGATTTTCTTGGGGTGTTTTCAGGACTTTGCTCTTGGGGATTTCATGGGGGAAATTTGTGGGAACCCTTCGTGGTTCTTTGGGCTGTGATTCCCCTCTAAAATCCGTGAGTTAAGGGGTTCGATTTTAGTGGTTTTCGAGTTCTTCGTGTTCTTGAGGTAGAGGCTTGAGATTTGCGATTCCGAGAGTTGTAGGAAGTTTGAGGCTGTAATTTTTGGGGCATAACCTCTCCTTGGGGTGTTCATCATCTCCCCAAAATTTAGTCTCAAGACTCCAAGTGGTTTGGGAGATCCGTTGGTCGAAAGTTTGGGGCTGTTTCGTGGGATGATTTTTAGGGGGGGCGGTACTACCGACTCTGTGCAGGTAGTACCGATGACCTGATTTTTAGCTGCCAGAGAGTCTTTATCGGTAGTACCGACACAAGGTCGATAGTACCGATAGTCGGAAGTACCGACACAGTGCCGGTAGTACCGATAACCTGGTTTTTAGGTGCCAGTAAGCCCATATTGGTAGTACCGACCTGGGGCCGGTAGTACCGACATTTTCTGCTGCAGTTTGCCTCGTGCTAGCTTTTTCTCTCGGTTCATTTGGTGCTTGCTTCCGCTTTGTTCTTACGCTTGATCTAACTTGTTCCTAGGGTCAGTAGGTCCGTTGTGACTACGTGAGCTTGGCAAGTGTGTGCGAGATTCTTCGGAAGTGATTTGGGGGCATAGACCAAGTTCTTGAGAAGAATTTTTATCGGCTCCCATTCACTCCCCCCCTCTCTGGTCGCCTAATCGGTCCTTCAAGGTATTGCTGTACGAGGAAGAAGAGTACTGAGTAGTGTCGTAGTCTGTCGGTCCAACCGTTCTCCTCTGCGATTCCGGTGCTCCATGGTCGCGGTCCTGAGTAGCATGTGTGAAATCAGTCTCCCCTGCATTCAAGCATATATCAGAATTAGTACTCACAGTCAGAAACATATGTGCATATTAGGTTGCAATGTATACTTGTGAAACGAATAACACCACCACCACTAGCACCAGCACCATCACCACCACCACCATCACCACCATCACCACCGTCACCATCACTATCATCACCATCACCATCATCATCATCAGTCGAGCTGCTATCCTCTAACTCCTGATACGGTGGACTACGCTGACCATCGCCATCATCAGTGGAGGTGTCGCTGTCCATTGGAACTATTGTTGTTTTGCCTTTTCCTCGTTGACGCTTCGGGTCACCCTTCTTAGGTCCCTCCTGAAACTTCCTCTTCCCAAGGTGACTGTCTCCCACCACTCTACGTGCCCAATCACGGATGCAATCATCACCCGTAGTCTCACGTAGATCAGAGGGGTCTACGTGATCACTGACAAGATGAGGCGGTAGAGGGACGTCTCTGTCATCATCATCATCCTCGTCCAAAACTGGTTCTTTGTTAGATCTACCATATTCAAACCATTCCCGAACCGGATGGTGCTCGTCATATAATGAGAGATGGGCAAGGTGCTCAATAAAATCACCTTCATCACGACTTGGGGTGGAGACATCCTTTAGCCTGAGGCGAAGGTTGTAGTTCACATAGACAAGCTTGTTCAGTTTCTTGTGCGTCAAGTGGTTGCAAACCTTTGTATGCAGCAAGGCAAAAGTACTCCAGTTACGCTCGCATCCACTTGATGACACACATTGTGAAACAAGCCGCACAGCAAGCTTCTGTAGCGCTGGGGTGCTTGAGCCGAACATCATCCACCAAGATGCTGCAGGTGCAAGTGCAACTGAATTAGTGACTAATATATTTGAAATTTTCATCAGAGAAACAACAATGGCGTACGGAGTTACTCTTACATGGGCTTGTCCTAGGGTCAGTCGCCGCACTTCTTGCCATATCAGTGCCAAACTCGCCAAGCTTCTGGCGAAACACCTCAGCCTCCTGCAATGCTTGCACAGCGGTCTGGACATCTGTCATGCTCTGAAATGTATCCTTTAGGGAACGAAACATTTTTGGAGTTGGTTCCATCATAAAAGCATGCCTTGGATGTAAGCAAGCGGCTGCAAAACATAAATCATTTCAAATATTCAGAAACAATGCATGTGGACAGTAGAGATTCAAAAAAGAGGACTAATACAATCTTACCTGCACCAACATATGTGCCCCAGTACACATCACGAATCCTATTGTCCAAAATCTCCTTGTACTCATTCCAAGTGTGAACATTGTTTCCAAAGTAAGACTCCAACTCCGCTTTCATCTGCTGGTAGGCCATCACAACATCTCCATGTTGGGTTTCTTGTCCTGGTCAGCGAATCGTAGCATCTTGTAAATTGGTTCAACTATCTTGATGATATAATCCATTCCCTCCCAAAACTCGATACTTGATAACCGCACTTGCGCAAATCGGCCTTCGTCGGTTTTGGCCCACTTGCTATTTAAAAAGGCCGGAGATGTCGTCCACTTCATGAAGATGTCGACCTTCTTCGCAACAACCTTTGCAAAGGATTCTCCCTCGTGGAACCACTACCCCCTTGAAGCGTCCCCTCATCAGAGGTGACCAAATGTGACACAAATACCAGTCCCAGGAGGCTGGTAGTACATTTATTACAACAGGTGGAATCAGTCTTTTACATTACGGCGACAAAAAGGGCATGGTAGTGCCAACGCTACAAGGAACAACACAAACGCTAGCGACCACACTACAATAGCAAAGGCTTCCATAGCCTCCTCAGAGTACCACACCATGGAAGCTTTCGGTAGGGCCACGGGTACACGAGGCACGGTTGGGTGTAGGGCGGTGACCTACTCAACGTCTTCGGAATGTAATCGGGATCCTCCTGCGTAAAATAGTTAGTAAAACAAGGGTGAGCACATACGTACTCGGCAAATCCAACCCCACCCACGGAGGGGCTTATAAAGCGAGAATCATGCATATAGTATAACAAGGATCAGGTTAAAGTTCATTTTGCAAACTTACACATGCAGGGGTTTATTTCAAAAAGGTTTTCGCAAATCATTTTCATAACCCAAATAACTCAAATGTTTTAAGTAAATCACTGTGGAACTACCGGACTTCCCGTCCGTCGTAGCCCAGGCACACAGCCACACACTTCACCCAGAAAACAACTCACGCCAGAAAACATCCCATCCCAAACACTAGTTTTTGTGACCACACCGTGACTCGTCCAATACCGTGGACACGGCTATTCGAATAGGTTTGACACTGCGAGAGGTTGTACATCTTTACCCACAAGTAGGGTACGCGTCACACGGACACCTCGGTGCCGGTACGGATCCTATCAAAGCCATTACCCACCTTAGCTAACGCTACGAGCCACCACGGAAGCACCCAAGGGGTTATCCCACATAACCGGGGCGTACCTCACACGGAGCGTACCCCTACTCCTTGGTCTCCCGCCGCTCACCCGCACACCGGATGGCAAGTAGATTAACTAGTGGGGTTTATGCTAAGCCGTTGCCACATACAACGGTCGAGTGGTTGTACGATGATTTGGGTCGGGTGAGATGTCACGCAACCGGTCCTTAACCGACAAGATGGACAACTCCCAACACGCTCAACCACACAGGTACGAGCTCACCCATACTCCTGACACACACGTCCATCCCGTCTACCCAGTACTTTACTCATTTTCCAAACATATCCCCTTTTTGTTTTTAAAGCACTCACACATTTTGGAAGCACACACACCTTTTTAAAGCACTCATTTAGGCCAAAACAAGGTTCAATCATAGCAATCAAGGGTGGCTATCCTACCATGTTTTTGCAGTAAAACAATATGCAATTTATAAAACGGGTATAGGGTTATATTTATAAAACTAGGACAGAAGCATGCATCAAAGGGGGAGGTTGAACTTGCCGTCTTCGAAGTCTTCGGGGAGTGCCGGCTCGGCGTTCGGGACCTCGGGCTCCTGCTCGCAGTAGTCGGCTTCGATCTCCGGCTCGGGGTACCTTCCTCCGTCTACTCCGTCGGCTATAGCACACATACACAAGCAAGCAAGCAGTATTAGCACACACGCTTCCGGCCGAGCTCGGGGAGGGGGAAGTGAGCGGAGGAGGGGTATATATAAGTGCGGTAGGGTTTGGTCTTAACCGGAAAGGAAGGGCGTGTATGAAAGGGCTAGGTTAAGGAGGGGTTATAGATATTAAGGACCTATTGGTAATTTTCTACTAATGAGAAAGGGTGTGTTTATGACCACATAATTTGGGTTAGGGTCTGTTTGTAATTTATTTAGGGCTCAACAGTAATTAATTACTAATTTTAGGGGCTATTTGGAAGGAAAAGGGAAAGAAATAGAATAGTATAAGGGGGGGCTCGGTTAAAGGAAAAGGCCAGGGGCCTATTAGCGAAACGGCTTTCTTCTTCCCCCCCTCGATACAGAACAGAGAGGAGGGGGCGCGGCATGGCCGGCCGGTGGGGTGCCTGCCGGCGGCTCCCGTCCGCGGCGGCGGCCGGAAACGGGGGGGGAAAACGAAGAGGGGTAAGAGGGGATCCTAACCCCCGCACTCACCTTGGGCTATGGGGCTCGATGGAGGTGGCTCGGCGGGGAGAGCGAGAGGGCGGCGGCGATGCTGCGGGTGGCGGCGCGGCGGTGCTTGAGGAGCGGGCTCGGGGGGTGCTCGATTTTGGTTCGGTGCGGCGAGGTGGTGGTGGTGTCGTTCTTAAATAGGTGGCCTGAGGCGGTTCGGGGGAGGGGAGATATTTTCCCGGCGAGACCGCCGGCGAGCTCGGGTTCCTTCTCGAACTCGGCCGGCTCCGCGGCGACCAACGATGGGACGGCTCGGCGGGTCAACTTGTTGCGGGGCGGCGCGTCTAGGGGCGGAGCGGGCGGCGTCCGTGGTGGTGGTGAGGGTGGCGGTCGGCGGGGGCGCGGTGTGGTGGTTGGGCGGGGGCGGAGTAATGGCGGCGTGTGGTCACGTCGCGGGGCGGGGTGGCGTGCTCGGAGGTGGCGGGGGCGGTCGGGTCGTCGCGTGTCGGCTGCGCCCCGGCTCCGGCCGGCGGCGCGGGGGCCGGGGCGCGTGCGGCGCCGGCGAGGGCGGGGGCGGTGGCGTGTTGGAGGGGAGGGGGGAGCGGCGCGGTCGGGTACGGCGCGCGGGCCCGGTGCGGGGGGCATCAACGGCGCCGGGCGCGGGGGCACGGGCGCCACGGCGCGCGTGTCCTGGCCGCGGGAGGGAGCAGGCGCGTGGCCAGGGAGGAGGAGCAGGGAAGAAGAAAGAGAGAAGAAAGGAAAGAAAGAAAAAGAAAAAGGAAAAGGGGAAAAGAAAAGGAAGAAAGGAGAGGAAAGGAAAGAAAAAGGAAAATGGGGAGGAAAATTAAGAAAAGAGGAGGAAAAATAGGAGAAGGGATTTTGGAAAAATCCGGAAAATTGTTAGGGAAAATTGGGAAGGGTTTTGTGGGGTTTTTCCGGTTTTTCAGGCGTCGGCGCATTTTCGGGACGGCGGTGATGGCGAGGTGGACCGGTCACCGGGACCGCGGCGTGCGCGGGATTCCCGGCCGGTGGCCGACCGCGGCGTTGGGAAGGCGCGCAAGGGTGCGGCCGAGGGTGCGGTGCCGGCGGGAATCGCGGCACGCGCGTCGGGGGGGAGAGAGAGAGAGAGAGAGAGAGAGAGAGAGAGAGAGAGAGAGAGAGAGGTCGTGATTTGAATGGTAATTGAGCTCGGCGGATCGTTTTTTGAAATTACGCATGATTTGGTAGGTGATTTATTTAGAGCTAAAAACGCGGGCGTTACAAACCTACCCCACTTAAAATGAATCTCGTCCTCGAGATTCGGCTAATTTTCAAATAGGTGGGGAAATTCCTTCCTCAGTGCATCCTCTCGTTCCCACGTAGCTTCTTCCACCCCGTGTCTGCTCCATTGGACTCAGCACACCCGTACTTCGGTCGTTCTTGTCCGCTTGACCACAGTGTCTAAGATCTTGACGGGCACCTCCGGTACCTAAGGTCCGGCCGTAGATCGATGGTCTCCACCGTACTCGCTTTTCTTCCAGAACCTTCAAACATCGTCGTAGCTGAGAGATGTGGAATACCGGGTGTATATCTGACATTTCCTCGGGTAGCTCCAGCCGATATGCTACTGCTCCGACCTTCTTGAGTACTTTATACGGGCCGATGTACCGAGGGGCCAACTTCCCGTGTATTTGAAACCTCCGAGTCCCCCGGATGGGTGAAACCTTGAGGTAGACGAAGTCTCCTGGTTTGAAGCTCGCTTCACGCCTTTTCTTGTCTGCGTAGCTCTTCTGTCGAGACTGAGCGGCTTTCAACTTTTCTCGGATATCAGCTACTCGCTCCTCGGCTTCCTTTATAAGTGCGGGCCCAACCAGGGCACGCTCTCCTACTTCTGACCACATCAGGGGTGTCCTGCATTTTCTCCCGTATAGCGCTTCGAATGGCGACATTCCCAGACTTGCTTGGTAACCGTTGTTGTAGGAAAATTTTGCGTATGGCAGGCTCTGCTCCCAATCTTTGCCGTAGGTGAGGACGCAGGCTCTCAACATATCTTCCAAAATTTGATTCACCCTTTCGGTCTGCCCGTCGGTCTGTGGGTGGTACGGCGAGCCGAAGTCTAGCTTGGTGCCCATGGCTTTGTGCGGGCTTTTCCGAACCTAGAGGTGGGCGGGTCCCTCTGTCTGAGACTATTCTGCTGGGCACTCCATGCAACTTTACTATATTCTCTATGTAGAGTTTTGCCAACTTTTCTCCACCATACGTGGTCCGTACGGGTAGAAAGTGAGCGACTTTAGTGAGTCGGTCCACGATCACCCATATGGAGTCATGTCCCTTCTGAGTCCTTGGCAACCCTATTATGAAGTCCATACCTATCTCGTCCCACTTCCATACCGGAATTGGTAAAGGTTGCAACAATCCTGCGGGCTTCTGATGTTCGGCTTTGATCCTCTGACAAGTGTCACAGTGGGCGACGAACCGTGCAATGTCTGCTTTCATCCCATTCCACCAATACTTCTGCTTTAAGTCCATGTACATCTTGGTGGATCCCGGGTGTATGGAGTATGCTGAGTTGTGTGCCTCATCCATGATGATCTGTCGAAAATCTCCACCTTCGGGCACGCATATCCTGTTTTTGTACCACAGGGTGCCTTGGTCATCTACCCTGAAGTCAGGGGCCTTGTTCTCTCCGGTATGCTTGCGGATCTTCATCAGATTTTCATCGGTCTCTTGGGCCTTCCGGATCTTTTCCTCTAGGGTAGGCTGAACACTCAGCTGGCGGACGTAGCCTTGGGGGACGATGTGTACGTTGAGCCGTGCCATCTCCTCTTGCAACTGAGCACTCTTGGGTGCTGCCTTCTCGTAGGTTTTCCGGCTTAGGGCATCTGCTACCACATTGGCCTTCCCGGGGTGGTAGTGAATTTCTAGGTTGTAGTCCTTGACTAGCTCTAGCCACCTCCTTTGCCTTAGGTTCAGGTCGGGCTGGGTGAAGATGTACTTTAGACTCTTGTGGTCTGTGTAGATTTCACACTTGTTCCCGATCAGATAGTGTCTCCAGATCTTCAGGGCATGCACTACGGCTGCAAACTCCAGATCATGGGTGGGATAGTTCTGCTCATGGGGTTTGAGCTGACGGGAGGCATATGCCACTACCTTCCCATCTTCCATGAGAACAAATCCCAACCCTTGTCGGGAGGCGTCGCAATACACGACAAAGTCCCATTGAATGTCTGGCAGGGTTAGCACTGGGGCTGTGGTCAACCTTTTCTTCAGCTCTTGGAAACTTCTCTCGCAGGCCTCGGTCCAGTTAAACTTCTTCTCTTTCTTGAGCAGCTCTGTCATGGGCCGGGCGATCTTGGAGAATCCCTCGATAAATCTCCGGTAGTATCCGGCTAGACCTAGGAAACTCCTGATCTCACTTACGTTGGTGGGTTGCTGCCAGTTGGAGACTGTCTCAACTTTCCCGGGGTCTACAACTACTCCTTCTGCAGTCAATATGTGCCCAAGGAAGGATATTTTCTCTAGCCAAAATTCGCACTTGCTGAACTTAGCGTATAGCTTGTGTGCCCTCAATTTTCCCAGCACTACTCGAAGATGTTGTTCTTGCTCCTCCACGCTCTTGGAGTAAACAAGTATGTCGTCAATGAAGACCACGACAAACTTGTCCAGCTCTTCCATGAACACCTTATTCATGAGGTTCATGAAGTATGCTGGTGCATTGGTTAGTCCAAATGACATCACCGTGAACTCATATTGCCGTAGCGAGTGACAAAGGCGGTCTTGGGGATGTCACTTTCCACGATCTTGAGTGGTGGTACCCTGATCGTAGATCCACCTTCGAGAAATATCTGGCTCCCTTCAGTTGGTCAAACAGGTCATCTATTCTGGGAAGAGGGTACTTGTTTTTAATAGTGACCTCGTTCAGCGAGCGATAGTCCACGCACATCCTCATGCTCTTATCCTTCTTTTCCACGAAAAGCACTGGGGCTCCCCATGGTGATGAGCTTGGTCTGATGAACCCGCTTCGCTGAAGCTCTGCTAGCTGCTTCTTCGGTTACGCCAACTCGGGGGCTGCCATCCTATAGGGCCTCTTGGCTATGGGAGAGGTTCCAGGGATAAGGTCGATTACGAACTCTATATCCCTGTCTGGTGGCATTCCGGGGAGTTCTTCGGGGAACACATGCGGGTATTCTCGTACTCTTGGGACATCTTCTATGGA
Source organism: Cenchrus americanus (assembly GCA_947561735.1). Taxonomy (NCBI): domain Eukaryota; kingdom Viridiplantae; phylum Streptophyta; class Magnoliopsida; order Poales; family Poaceae; genus Cenchrus; species Cenchrus americanus. The sequence continues at coordinate 33,899,350 of OX387242.1, read as the reverse complement.
CTTGGCTTCTATGTTGAAAACCATTATATCCGCTGTGTCCCCGGGTGTGGCAGGTCACTTGTATCCCGTCTGGGTTGGTCAAGTGCACTACTTTATCGGCGCAACTTATGAGGCCATGGTGTTGGCTCAACCAGTCCATACCAAGGATCACATCTATCCCCTTGGATTTCAGTACTACCAGGTCTGCTAAGAACTCTACCCCACTTAAAATGATCCTTACCCGGGGGCATCCCAGTTGACAATTAATGTCACCTCCGGGCGTTCGAGTTATTAGGGGTGCTTTGAGTAGTACTGTGGGTATGCTATGTTTTTCCACAAAGCTTGAGGATATGAATGAGTGCGATGCTCCCGAATCGAATAGTATGGTAGCCAAAACTGAGCTGACCAGGAACTCACCGAGTACTACTCCTTGTGCTTCTTGTGCCTCCTGCGCATTGATGTGATTCACCCGGGCGCGTCCATAAGACTGCTGGGGCTGCCTCATCTGCTGGTTGCTGGTGTTGTTGCCGAAGTTGTTGTTGCTGCGCACTGGCATGCGGTTGGCTCCTGACGCAAGTGGCCTTGGCCCGTTCACCGAGTTGGAGTAGGTGGTGGTGGTTGGCTTTTTAGCATAGGGGCAGTTGGTGATGAAGTGCCCGGTTTCCTGGCAGTTGAAACACACTCGGGAGCTGTTGTTGTTGTTGGTAGTGATCTGGCTGGTGTTGTTCTGTGGGGGCTTCATGGCACTCTGGTTGTAGGAGGGCTTGAACTGGGCTCTGGGGGCTTGTGAGCTCGTGGCTTGGGATTGGGTTCTGTACTGCATAGGAGCTTGGAACCTGGTCATGGGGTGTCCAAAGTTTCTCGGCCTCCGGGACCGCTCTTCTTCGCTTGGCCTTGTGCTCCATGAACTTGCGCTTGTTTTCCTTCTTTTCCTCGGCCCTTGCTCTCTCCGTGAGGATTGCCATGTTCATAAGGGTATTAAAGTCGGGTAAATCCGAGGAGTCGGCGGTGTCCTCGGTTCGGAGTCGGCCCCTTCTTGAACATCTCTTGCTTTTTGGAGTCTTTATCCACCTCCTCGGGGGCATAGCGTGCCGGCTCTATGAGCGGTACGTGTACTCCTCCACGGACATGTTGCCTTGGCGGAGTTCGCGGAACTCGTCCGCCTTCCACTTCGGTGTGGCCTCGGGATGTGGTAGCGGCGGAACTCCTCCACGAATTCATCCCATGTGATGGCGGAGGGATCCTTGGGCGCGGCGCGGTAATTTTCCCACCGAGGCTAGGGCGTCCCGGTGAGCCGGGTGAGCGCCGAGAGAACCTTGTCATGGTCCTCGCAGTGGAGGGGCTCCAGTTCCCTCAGGATGGCTCTCAGCCAATCGTCAGCGTCCAAAGGATTCACCGACCCTCTAAAGGTGGGCGGCTTAGTCCTTAGGAACTCGATCAGCTTCTCATTCATGCTCATAGCACGGGGTCTTGGGCGGTTGATGGCATTGAAGATAGCCTCCATCAGGACAGTCTGGTTGGCTAAGACTTGGGCCAAGTCAACAGGAGGGGGTGGCGGTGGTAGGACCACGTTCTCTCCTCCTTCTTCATTCTGGTTAACCTCCTGGTCGTGGAGACGCTCCCTCCGATCGGCTTGCGATCCCTCAGCGTCCGATCGGTGGGTCCTGACAGGGCGCCTGGAAACCATCTGTAAAGAAACGGGTTTTCTAAGAGGTCTAGTTTTATGTGATGTTTAAGTGGATTATATCGGATTTCTTTTTGAAAAGGCAGGGTCTACTCCTGCTGGTAAGCACACAACAAGCACACAGCAAACAATCAAGCACAAACAAGTTTTTATTACAAACCAGCGAGGAGGATACATCCTGACTACGCGGACACATTACACGACTAAGGGCGCGACTTGGACCGGTACGGCTTCATTCCCTGGGTCTTGGGGCACACTACTCGCGAGGGGAGCTGTCTTCTGGGGTCGAGTGTTCTTCCAGCGGAATGAGCGACTCGTCATCATTTCCGCCTTCGGGGTCTCCGTTTTCCTGAGGCTGTGCTGCGGCTTCAGTGGTAGCTGTTGGGGGTTTGGTGACTGCTGGTGGTGCTGGGGGAACTTCGATAGTTCCTCCCCATCCTACAAGGGGTGTTCCCAGCAGGACTTGAGCTTCTCCAATGGCTGGAACAGGTGTTCCGCCGTTGGTCCATTCTTGCATGCGTTGGTCCTGGATTCTCCTGAGGCTTTCCTGGGCAACGACTTCACTGCTTATGGCGGCTGCGGTCCTTGCTTCAGCTTGAGCCACTCGGACTTGGTGCATCCTCACTGTGACTTCAGCTTGCTCGGCCCGGCTGATCTGCTCCCTCAAGTGCCTGGCCTGGTCATCAAAGAGCTTGTCCAAGGAGACAAGGTAGGCGACAACGTGGTACAGCGGGTCTTCTTGGTGGCGACGTCGTTCCAGGTTCCTCATGCGGGCTTGCCAAACTGGGGTTCGATGGCGAGGAGGGAAGTACCTCATTGGTGTGGGGACGAGGTGTTCCTCGTAGATTCGGCACAGGTAGCGGAGGGCTTTTCTGAGGGCCAAAGGGTAGGTGTCCCGGTGTCGGAACCCTGTGGCGGTCACGCGCCACGGCTCGATGTTGGTGTGGCGGTTGCTTCTAGCGACGGAGAGGACCACTCTACAGCGAAGAGTGCCGAGTTGCTCGTACTCTCTGCTGTAGTACCTAGGGCGCTCGGTGATGCGGGCGCTCCAGGGAGTTGATGAGCAGGCGAGCAAAACCAGGCTCCTCCTGGCACACGCCTTGGGTCCATCCATCTTCCGCCATCTGAAAACAAAGGTAGAGTTGAACAGGTTGTGGTGGGGTACAAGAGATGGATAACTTTATTCAGTAGGAAGGTCGGAGTACATCCTTCGGGGTACACTTATTATTACTAGGACTCGACTTCTAGCCTACACACCCTAGTCTTATCCTCATGGTGATTCTTCCTCTAGCTGGATACGGCGCTTCTTCAGTGGAAGATCTTGCTCCAGTATCTCATCTTCAGTCTGGGTCCCTTTGTCCCAGTGGGTTTCTTCGGGTTCATCTTCTTCTGCTCTGGCTCCTTCATCTCTGCTTCTTCGCTCCTTTAGTTCATCCCATAGGGCTTTATGGGCCAACAGCGTGCGCTCTCTTTCCACGAGGTATTCTTGCTTTGTGTTGTGTAGTTCAACTTCGCTATGGTTGTCTTCACCCTTTCTAGTTCTATCCTCTGTTACGCTCTTTCCGCTCTGTCGTCTGTTTGCTTCGATTCTTGCCGGGCTTGCTCCCGATAAAGGTGGTCTAGGCCTCGAGGTATATGGATAGGTGGGGAAGCGCCTCTTCTAAGTCTTCTTCCTCTCGTTCCAAACCTCTCATGCGATCAATCCACGAGCGTCCTCTTCCTCCGGAGGGTGGAAAGAATCCCATTGGAGTCCTTCGAAGGTGCTGTCTATAAACCACTCGTAGCTGTCGCAGGGCCTTCCGAGCAGCCTTGGGGTAGGTGTCGGCAAAGTGAAAACCAGTGGCATTGACGAACCATGGCTCTATGTCGGGGTAAAGCGTGCTCCTTCCCACAAAGATCAGCAGCTTACACCGAGGGGTGCCGAAGCGTTCGTACTCCCGGTAGACGAACTGCGGTGGATCCCTTACTCCGACGCGCTCTAGGCCGAGTAGCAACGGAGTTAGGGAGGCCGAGGCGGGACGGGGCAAATTCCTCCGTTCCACTCGGGGTTAGGCATGCGGAAATAGGCAAGAATCAAGGTAAGGATTTGGGAAAAGATGGGCTTAGCAAAGGAAAGGTTAGAGAGGGCCAGAGGAGGTCTCGTATCCTAGGGGTCATGTCCTACGGCCAACCTACGGCTCTGATACCACCTGAAGCGTCCCCTCATCAGAGGTGACCAAATGTGACACAAATACCAGTCCCAGGAGGCTGGTAGCACATTTATTACAACAGGTGGAATCAGTCTTTTACATTACGGCGACAAAAAGGGCACGGTAGTGCCAACGCTACAAGGAACAACACAAACGCTAGCGACCACACTACAATAGCAAAGGCTTCCATAGCCTCCTCAGAGTACCACACCATGGAAGCTTTCGGTAGGGCCCTGGGTACACAGGCACGGTTGGGTGTAGGGCAGTGACCTACTCAACGTCTTCTGGAATGTAATCGGGATCCTCCTCTGTAAAATAGTTAGTAAAACAAGGGTGAGCACATACGTACTCAGCAAATCCAACCCCACCCACGGAGGGGCTTATAAGCAGAATCATGCATATAGTATAACAAGGATCAGGTTAAAGTTCATTTTGCAAACTTACACATGCAGGGGTTTATTTCAAAAAGGTTTTCGCAAATCATTTTCATAACCCAAATAACTCAAATGTTTTAAGTAAATCACTGTGGAACTACCGGACTTCCCGTCCGTCGTAGCCCAGGCACACAGCCACACACTTCACCCAGAAAACAACTCACGCCAGAAAACATCCCATCCCAAACACTAGTTTTTGTGACCACACCGTGACTCGTCCAATACCGTGGACACGGCTATTCGAATAGGTTTGACACTGCGAGAGGTTGTACATCTTTACCCACAAGTAGGGTACGCGTCACACGGACACCTCGGTGCCGGTACGGATCCTATCAAAGCCATTACCCACCTTAGCTAACGCTACGAGCCACCACGGAAGCACCCAAGGGGTTATCCCACATAACCGGGGCGTACCTCACACGGAGCGTACCCCTACTCCTTGGTCTCCCGCCGCTCACCCGCACACCGGATGGCAAGTAGATTAACTAGTGGGGTTTATGCTAAGCCGTTGCCACATACAACGGTCGAGTGGTTGTACGATGATTTGGGTCAGGTGAGATGTCACGCAACCCGGTCCTTAACCGACAAGATGGACAACTCCCAACACGCTCAACCACACAGGTACGAGCTCACCCATACTCCTGACACACACGTCCATCCCGTCTACCCAGTACTTTACTCATTTTCCAAACATATCCCCTTTTTGTTTTTAAAGCACTCACACATTTTGGAAGCACACACACCTTTTTAAAGCACTCATTTAGGCCAAAACAAGGTTCAATCATAGCAATCAAGGGTGGCTATCCTACCATGTTTTTGCAGTAAAACAATATGCAATTTATAAAACGGGTATAGGGTTATATTTATAAAACTAGGACAGAAGCATGCATCAAAGGGGGAGGTTGAACTTGCCGTCTTCGAAGTCTTCGGGGAGTGCGGCTCGGCGTTCGGGACCTCGGGCTCCGGCTCGCGGTAGTCGGCTTCGATCTCCGGCTCGGGGTACCTTCCTCCGTCTACTCCGTCGGCTATAGCACACATACACAAGCAAGCAAGCAGTATTAGCACACACGCTTCCGGCCGAGCTCGGGGAGGGGGAAGTGAGCGGAGGAGGGGTATATATAAGTGCGGTAGGGTTTGGTCTTAACCGGAAAGGAAGGGCGTGTATGAAAGGGCTAGGTTAAGGAGGGGTTATAGATATTAAGGACCTATTGGTAATTTTCTACTAATGAGAAAGGGTGTGTTTATGACCACATAATTTGGGTTAGGGTCTGTTTGTAATTTATTTAGGGCTCAACAGTAATTAATTACTAATCTTAGGGGCTATTTGGAAGGAAAAGGGAAAGAAATAGAATAGTATAAGGGGGGGCTCGGTTAAAGGAAAAGGCCAGGGGCCTATTAGCGAAACGGCTTTCTTCTCCCCCCTCGATACAGAACGAGAGGAGGAGGGGCGCGGCATGGCCGGCCGGCGGGGTGCCTGCCGGCGGCTCCCGTCCGCGGCGGCGGCCTAGAAACAGGGGGAAAACGAAGAGGGGTAAGAGGGGATCCTAACCCCGCACTCACCTTGGGCTATGGGGCTCGGTGGAGGTGGCTCAGCGGGAGAGCAGAGGGCGGCGGCGATGCTACTGGTGGCGGCGCGGCGGTGCTTGAGGAGCGGGCTCAGGGGTGCTCGATTTTGGTTCGGTGCGGCGAGGTGGTGGTGGTGTCGTTTTTAAATAGGTGGCCTGAGGCGGTTCGGGGGAGGGGAGATATTTTCCCGGCGAGACCGCCGGCGAGCTCGGGTTCCTTCTCGAACTCCGGCCGGCTCCGCGGCGACCAACGATGGGACGGCTCAGCGGGTCAACTTGTTGCAGGGCAGCGCGTCTAGGGGCGGAGCGGCTGGCGTCCTGTGGTGGTGGTGAGGGTGGCAGACTGGCGGGGCGCTGGTGTGGTGGTTGGGCAGGCGGAGTAATGGCGGCGTGTGGTCACGTCGCGGGGCCGGGGGTGGCGTGGCTCGGAGGTGGCGGGGGCGGTCGGGTCGTCGCGTGTCGGCCCGCCGCCCGGCTCCGGCCGGCGGCGCGGGGCCGGGCGGCGTGCGGCGCCGGCGAGGCGAGGGCGGTGGCGTGTTGGAGGGGGGGGGGAGCCGGCGCGGTCGGGTACGGCGCGCGGGCCCGGTGCGGGCGTCAACGGCGCCGGGCGCGGGGGCACGGGCGCCACGGCGCGCGTGTCCCGGCCGCGGGGAGGGAGCGGGGCGCGTGGCCGGGGAGGAGGAGCGAGGGGAAGAAGAAAGAGAGAAGAAAGGAAAGAAAGAAAAAGAAAAAGGAAAAAGGGAAAAGAAAAGGAAGAAAGGAGAGGAAAGGAAAGAAAAAGGAAAATGGGGAGGAAATTAAGAAAAGAGGAGGAAAAATAGGAGAGGGATTTTGGAAAAATCCGGAAAATTGTTAGGGAAAATTGGGAAGGGTTTTGTGGGGTTTTTCCCGGTTTTTCGGGCGTCGGCGCATTTTCCGGGACGGCGGTGATGGCGAGGTGGACCGGTCACCGGGACCGCGGCGTGCGCGGGATTCCGGCCGGTGGCCGACCGCGGCGTTGGGAAGGCGCGCAAGGGTGCGGCCGAGGTGCGGTGCCGGCGGGAATCGCGGCACGCGCGTCGGGGAGAGAGAGAGAGAGAGAGAGAGAGAGAGAGAGAGAGAGAGGGCTGTGATTTGAATGGTAATTGAGCTCGGCGGATCGTTTTTTGAAATTACGCATGATTTGGTAGGTCATTTATTTAGAGCTAAAAACGCGGGCGTTACACCCCTCCATGCTCATATGCACCACCTCTCTGTTCCACTCCCTGACGGTATAATTCTTCAGCTCTCGATAGGTTGATGGCACGCTACAATTGAGCCTCCTCATCATCTTCTGCATTAGGATAGTTTCCCTCGGCTGCAACCGCCTCCTTTCTCAACCTCTCTTTATTCCGTTTATACGTTGCCTTCTTAGTCCTCTCAATCTCACGCTCAAAGTACTCCTGCACAGGTGGTGGCACATTCCTGCAATGGACCACCTGGGTCCCTTTTCCAGCCAAATGTTGTTTGAACCTAGTCGCACCACCTCCACTTTTGTAAGTATGACAATAGTTGCATCGCCATCCGGGTGATGATTTTCACCGTGTTCCCACACAACATCTCTAGATGCCATTTTGTATCTGCATAAATGGACAACATCCACAAATCAATCACATAAATCATATACCTAAATATGCTCTAAATATCTGCATCTTAAATGAAATCATATATACAACTAAATCATATATACATCCTAAATGAAATCAAATATACACCTAAATATGCTCTACCAAAATCCTACATTTATGGTCTACATATCTACATTTACAAACCTAAATCATGTAAACACCTGAGTCAAATCATATCCGCATCCTAAATCAAAATGTTCTACACTTCTATATCAAAACATATTTAGAAACTAAATAAATCAAAGGAGGAGGAAACTACCTGCGCCGGGGCGGTTTACCGCGACCTAACTGTGGCTTACCGCGCGTCCGTGTCGGTAAACCGCTCGTCCGGTGCGGCGCGCGGTTAGATCCGGCGGCCGGCCGGGCTAACCGCGCCGTAGCGGTAAACCGCGCTCGGACGCCGGTTAGGCGACGCCGGCGGCCGGATGGCGGCCCTGGGGAGGCGGACGAGGGAAGGAACTTGGGTCTGGAGGGTCTGGCTCGGGTGGATTGGGGTGGGGAGCTGCGGTAGGGTTATTTTGAACCCCCCCATGGTTGGGCCTAAGTGGGCCGAGCTGGGCCGGCGTTTTTTTTCTTTTTTCTTTTTTGGTTTAACTTCTTTTGGTTGGAATTTATACTAAATGAACTAAGTTTGCAACAAATTTGACACCATTAGACTCAATAAATCACGAAGTATTTTTAAGGATTTTTTCCACAATTTTCAATTTTTGGAATTCAAATTCAAATTTTTTGAAACCCCCGGTTGGTAACCGGCCGGTACCGTAACCGGTCCAGGCCGGTTACCGCGGTAACCGGGCCGGTTACCACCGGTAAGGTGAACCCTGAGCCGGACTGCGAACCCTAAGCCGGACTGCGATCCCGTGCAAAGGAGCAGAGAGGAATAATTCAGAGATGCCTCTCCACGTCCCCCGTCTGATCCAACACGGCGCACATCAGAGGACGTGTCCTGCACGGAGGTCCGTTTGCAGGACTCATGTACCGTTTTTTTATTTCTCCTATATACCTACCGAAAGGTGGATAATGATGCGAACTTCCAGCCTAACAAAGCTTATAAAACTGACTATTTTTTATTTTTCCACCAGCCCATGTCATGACTGTTCATTAGAAAATGTTTCAACATTTTTTAGAAAATGTTGTGACATTTTTCAATGAAAATGCTGAGCCAACATTTTTCTGGGAAGAGTTGTATCAACATTTTTCGAGAGAAAACGTTAGATTCAACATTTTTGCGGAACGTCTCATCAACATTTTTCATCATTTTCTTTTGCTCTTCCTTCCACCTTCGGACCGCCACAGGCGGGGGGGGGGGGGCATGGAGGCGGGCAGGAATTTTAAGCTGTAGCCAGCGTAATGAATAAAGCGATGATGCTCGATCCATTTGACTTGACTCAGTTAAATCCATTATGCATCCTCTTAAAGAAGCAGCCAAATAACATACTAATATCAAACTTGTACTTAATCACTATGATTTATGTATTAAATAATCAAATAAATATTTTACAGGTGATAATTGCTGTCTGAACCGTTGTTATTGCCCTTATAGATCAAAAGATGAGTTTGAGTTCATGCTCTCGGGTCTGTGCCTTAACATTGAAATCTGGGGGCCGGGGCCTTTGTTTTTGGAGGCCCCGGCGCGGTCGCTCATCTCGCTCGCGGCCATCGACGGCCCTGGATCACCAGCAGATGACTTGAAACAGTGGCACAGCCTGTAAGGACTTTTGTCTAGCTTTTTATCTATGGCGTAGTGAATTGAAGTGTGTGGCCTTACACCAACCCATGTTTCTACATAAAGCCGTTTCCCTTCAACTGTGTACTCCTGAATTTTTTCTACTTAAGAGTTTCATATATAGGCTGTAGCTACTTCCGAGGATATGTATAGAATCAGTAGCAGATGGAGAGAAGAGCTGGGCTTGCAATGATGTCATCTGATCGGGCGGCATCCGGAAACATGGTCAGACGAGGAAGGGGTACACCACTCCTCTTCTTAGTTCAGAGCAGTAGGGTTCCACCTTTGAGCAGCCACTGGGGTCAGAGATTGCGCTATAGCTATGCAGGACTAAAATGCCAGAGTGCAGCACGTTGAAAAAGGCAAGGGTGTTTAGCAGTATTAGACCCATAATATGAAAAAGAATATTGACTTCCTCTCTACACACTTGTATATATTGTGAAAATGTTTAGAACCATATTGTGCGCATTTGATCCCGACGATCAGTAATAGAGGCCTCTGCTCCGGCAATGACGAACGGGGACCGAAGGCGTCCGTGGCGCCCTCAAGCTTGCTGAAGGATGCGCCCTCAAGCTTGACAAGCGCGCGGCCGGCAGTGCGTGCTATTCCCGGTCGCATCTCCTCTTGATGCCCCCCTCGTCCTCCTTTGAAACTGCATCTCCGTGCTCTGCATATCTACTCTGTCCCAAATGTCAATCCCGCCATGGACGCGAGCAGGAAGCAACTGGGCGACGCTAGTGGCGAGGCGGTCGGTGGCCACGTGGTTGTCCCCGTTGAGCTCCCCCCACGCACGCGGACAGGGAAGAAGAGGCCGCGGCCGCACGGCTCGGTGAGGCTGGGGCCAGGCACGATGGGGCTGATGGGAAAAGCAACTGATTTTGGTAGGTCGTGCCCAACGGCCTCGCGCGCTGCCCCTCCGTGGCAGGGTTAGACTTACCGTTGGTAACCGGCCGGTTTACCGCGGTAACCGGCCTTACCGGCCTGGACCGGTTACGGTACCAGCCGGTTACCAACCGTTAGGGTTAGAAAATTTTGAATTTGAATTCCAAAAATTGAAAATTGTGGAAAAAATCCCTAAAAATACTTCGTGATTTATTGAGTCTAATGGTGTCAAATTTGTTGCAAACTTAGTTCATTTAGTATAAATTTCAACCAAAAGAAGTTAAACCAAAAATGAAAAAAGAAAAAAAACCGGCGGCCCAGGTCGGCCCACTAAGGCCCAGCGAAGGGGGGGGGGTCAAAGTAACCCTACCCCAGCTCCCCACCCCATTCCACCCGAGCCAAATCCTCCGAAGCGCCTCCCCTCACGCGACCGCCTCCCCAGTCCGTCCGTCCGCCGCCGCCGCCGCCTAACCGGCCACCGAGCGCGGCTTACCGCTCGATCGACGCGGTAAGCCGGCCGATCTACCCGCGCGTCGCACCGGACGGGCGGTTTACCGACCCGGAGCAGCGGTTAGCCGCGGTAAGGCCGCGGTAAACCGCCCCGGCGCAGGTAGTTCCTCCCCCTTTGATTTATCTAGTTTTTCAATATGTTTTGATATATAAGTGTAGAACATTTTGATTTAGGATGCGTATATGATTTGACTCAGGTGTTTACATGATTTAGGTTTGTAATTGTAGATATGTAGACCATAAATGTAGGATTTTGGTAGAGCATATTTAGGTGTATATTTGATTTCATTTAGGATGTATGTATGATTTAGTTGTATATATGATTTCATTAAGATTGCAGATATTTGGACGGGGCAAACTTGGCAAGACTACAAGGCTGAGCTGCTTAGAGTGCAAGGTTTGAATGTCATGTCCACCGCCGAGTACCAGATGGCGCCCCCATTTCCCATTTCTACAGCGTTGATCTTTTATTACTATGAGTCTATGACTATGGTATTGTATTTGTATGCACGATTAGAACTATGATTATGGTATTGTATGCACAATTATTACTATGACATTGTTTGTATGCAAAACTATGTTATTATTCCTTTGGTGAGGTTTTGTGATGTCCTTTACACTGAGTTATGCATAGATCATGCTAATATTTTCATTAATTCATCACCGGAGAACCACAAATACATGTTCGGTTTTCCTGGCTTCAGCCTCGGTTTACCGGCCTTACCGACCGGTTACCGATCCTTACCGAACGGTAAACCGATCGCTTACCGATTGACTTGGCGGTTGATTTGAAAATTTGAATTTGTTCAGTAACCGCCGGTTACCGCGGCTTACCGGTCGGTAAACCGTTACCGGAGGCCGGCGGTTAGGACCTCCGGTTCGGTAAGTAAAACCCTGCTCCATGGCCGGTGGCTCGCGCTGGCGGCAGCGGCCGGGAGGTCCACGCGCCTCGTGCTCCCTAGTGGTCGGGTCGCGGCCCCGCGGCCGCGCCCTTCCACGCCGACGCCCGCGCCGGTAGCGGCAGCCCTCCATGGCTGACAGGAAGGCCAAGAGGGAGGGAGGACGCGAGAAGGGGGGAAGGAGCAGCGAACAGAAAATTAAAGATTTTGCGACCAGAAAGAAATAGAAAACATGTACCAATGAATAACCGAATGTTATCATTATCCCTTCTGCTCCGTAGTACAGCAAGCTCACATTATTTTTGGCCGAATTTAAAATATTGGAAAGACGCACATGATCCAATATTTTACTTGCGCAAGATTTGTACTTGACTCGATATTGCGAGGCAACAAATGTGTGTATCTATACCTATACTCACCTTTTAAACTTTGTTTGATCGAATTCTCAAAAAAAAAAACTTTGTTTGATGGAAATAGTTTTAGAGTTCCTTTTTCTAATATAGCCATGCTACATAATGTTGACACTTTGTTCTCCTTTTTTTGTTGGAACGATCATATCCATGTTCACGTGACAGGAAAAAAATAAACTTAGATATGATGTACACAATCGGTGTGGAAGTTAGATCCGAACATTATTTCTCCTATTTTCTGATTTTTAAATGAGGTAATATGAGATAAAGTATCCTTGATAAACTTAACAAGATTTTTCTAGATCTATTATTGCAGCATCTTCTGTTGCAAACTTCTTCGAAATAACTACAAGGCCAGGCCCAGCCTGTGTAAAGAGCTTTGTCAAATAGAGATACTTCTTGTAAATAACAATATGGAGAACAACCAGGGGCACGTACTTAGAACGTCCACAGTAAGGCTGCAAAGGGTAACCGTTAGGTGCACCTCCGAACCTCCTTAGTTCAATTATTTGTACTACTTCTTCAAAATTGAGCTGAAGTAGTACAAATAATTGAACTAAAGAGGTTCGGAGGTGCACCACATCATAATCAATTTGCACCCCTAGTCCACAGCAGCTACCACAGAGCGTGCTGCATGCGCAAAATGCAGATGCGGAGGCAACTATAGTCCCTCTAGCGGATGCTGCAAGGGCATCTGCATTTTGCGCGAAGCGGCCCTCCCACCCGCATCCTCAGAGAGTCTTTCTCCTTTCCCAATCACTGTTCACGAGTTGCCTCTCCTCCCTCCTACGGTTCCTCACCCTCCCTCCTCGCAATGAGTCGCTCCGCCGCTCCTTCGAGCTGCTCTGCCCGCCTCCTCCCTCCCTCCCTCCTCCAAGTTGCTCCGCCCGCCACCTCTGCTTCCGCGCTCGCCCGCTGACTCGGCTTCCGCCCCGGCGTAGATCCTACAGAGTTCGGCCCCGGCGTCGATTTGGAGCAGGGGCCACCCCATCGTCAATTCGGAGCAGGGGCCGACGTCGATCCCCGCGCAAGTTCTCCCCGACGCAGATCTCGGTCGAGGCAAGCAGAGGAGCACTGGAGCATCGAGGGGGTCGCCTCGGTCGGATCTCACCGAGGCCCACTTTCTTCCCCACGCGATCGTCGACGAGGCGTCGGTCGGCTCTTGCGGTGGTGTAGCGAACATGGCCCCATGCCATTAGTTCGAGTTTGATTTTGGTGATTCATGACAACATGATCAATGGGACTAACCATATTGTTTAGCATGTCTTTGTAGACATTTCTAGGTCCCAAGGATGCCAAAATACCACATGCCAAATTGAGAAGATAGTCTATTTTTCAAGGGTCAAAAACAAGAAAGAAAAGAAAAAGAAAGGACACCGTCGGATGAACCGACGGTACCTAGATAGCAAGCATCGGTGCAATCGTCGGACGAGTTGGTACACTGGGTGAAAACCAAGGCACCGTCGGATGAACCGACGGTCCATTTTCTAGTAGCGTCGGACGACTTGCAAAGGAAGAGCAGCGAAGACAGTAGCACCGGATGATCCGACGGTCTGAGTGAGGACACTGTCGGTCTATCCGACGCTTAGTTTGAATCAATACAGAGACATGCCAAGACGAGGCCTTCAGCACTGGATGAACCAACGCCATGATCAGAGGAAGCGTCGGTCTATCCGACGGTTACGAAAATGCATATAGTAAGGGTTCGGTGAAGCGTCCTTCGGCACCGGATGAACCTACGCACCGTCGGTGCATAGCGTCGAAGCAGTTCTGTCAGAGAACCTCAACGGCTAAGTGACGTGGGAGGGCCAGCGGATGAAAAGTATGTGTCGGTTCATCCGACGGTCAACTTTTCAGAGAGCCGTTAGCCAACGGCTAGCTGAGTGCCTTGGGCTATTTATACCCCCTCCACTCACCCATTTGAGGTTGCTAGATTGTGTGGAAGTGCAGAGGAGTTCAAGACACCTACAAGATCATATCCAATCTATCTAAGTGCTTAATTGCTGATCTTTAGACTTGCATATGCTTTGTGTATGTGCTTAGTGCTAGGCTTAGCTTAGAGCTGAGTGAGTGCAAGGTTGTGCCAACCTTGTGAGGTGATTCTTGAGTGAATCAAGTTGTACAAGGTTCGCCGGAAGCCTTGGGCCTAAGTGGCTCACTGGCAATCGTCATCGACCCTCCGGCTTAGTGTGGAGCGGCGATGACACTTTGTGCGGGGACGTGAAGACACCCTTCCTTGGTGGAGAAGCTCCTTAGTGGCAAGTGCCTAAGTGGCGAGCCTTTGTGGCGAATCAAGTGGTGCTCTTGGGAGAGACTTGGTGATTAGGAAACAATACTCTTGTGTGAGTGTTTCAACAACGTGGACTAGGGGTGGCTTAGTACCTACCGATACCATGGGATAAATCACGTGTCAAGAGTTTGCTTCCTCTCATCCCCTTTACGTTTCCGCATTTACTCTATTGCAATCTTTGCTTGCCTTTACTTTCCTAGAGTAGTACCATGCTAGGATTGGCTATAGGTTGCAAAGCTTGTTTTGGGATGGGAGTTTCACACTAAAACAACCCTAGTTGCACATCTAGATAGTATGTTCTAGTTTATCTCTGTGTAAAATTAGTGAAGCCATAGGTTAAGGTTTTAAGTAGCCTAATTCACCCTCTCCCCCTCTTAGGCTAACGAGCATCCGATTTCTTACAGGTGGACGCCTGCACGTGACGACACTCCTCGGTGTAGCGCAGCGTTGTCCCTCCTAAACGACGCGGTGGAGCAATGGCTCGGCGCCTCCGCCTGATTCACGCTGCCCGCGCCGCCTCCGCAGCTCCGCCTGATTCAACATCGCCTCCGCCTCCGCCTAATTTGCACTGCCCGCGCCGCCTCCACCTACCCACGCCGCTGGCGACCTCCCTTCCTCTCCTCTCCCTCGATCTGGCGGCGGCGGGGCTCCAGGGAGAGGCGGCGGCGGGAACTCGAGCTGCTCCAGATCTGTGCACGGGAGGAGCACGGGGTGGCGGTGGCGTCAGGAGAAGCACGGGAGCCAACTGCCTAGCCGTGATGCGCGATGGATGCGTGTCCACTCCTCGAAGCTGCTCTCTTTTGCAGCAGCTTTTCTTCCCTCTCCTTTGCACATTTAGCCATGTTTTGAAGATGCAGATCCGGTTATTGCTGGAGATAGTCTAATCATGCGTCATCCACCCGAATATTCATGGGAAACTATTTCTGAATTTGAGTTTTAAAAAATAATTATTCTGTGAATTAGCCATGAAAACTTGCGCTCCTACAAATAGCTGAGCAGGACTAAGACTAGCACATATTAAGGGGTTTTTTACGGTACACAATACCACCCAACGTACTGTAGTATTAAAGGTTTTTTCAGTTTTTTTACTATTGGTAAAATGATAATTTGCTGGATGTATATTATTTGCAAAAAAAATCATCGCTGCCAAGGTTACATAAAAAGACTTGATTTCATATATTACAACAATATTATTTTGTATATTTCTAATAATACTCATATACTACTTATACCACCTATGTGTACCACTCATACCACACTAAAAAGCCGGTGGTACAAAATTAATATCAACCGTTGAATCCTTACATATAAGCTCTTTTCTATTACATACAAGTCCTTCTAAACCGGCGGTACATGGTGGTATTGTGTATCGTAAAAAAACCTCCATATTAAAGGACAGCCAATTTTGCTCTGAACCTTGATCCCGAAAGTCGAAAGCCAGTAAAAAAACCTCCATATTAAAGGACAGCCATTTTTGCTCTGAACCTTGATCCCGAAAGTCGAAAGCCAGTCGTTCCAAGCCTTCTATCAAAAATTAGCAACTTAGTACCTTCTGGGCAGGCTTGATTGCATTAAGAACGGGGCTGCTCCAACCGATTTACAATCTGTCCGAAGAAGTTTCAAGTTCATGGTTGGAACATGCTACATTATACCTTCCGGATTGTAAGGAATCGGATGCCCGTTAGCCTAAGAGGGGGAGGGGGTGAATTAGGCAACTAAAAACCTTAACCTATGGCTTCACTACTTTTTCTCAAAGGTAAACTAGAACATACTATCTATATGTGCAACTACGGTTGTTCTAGTGTAAAACTCCCATCCCAAAAGAAGGTTTGCAACCTATAGCCAATCCTAGCATGATACTACTCTAGGAATGTAGAGGCAAGCAAAGATTGCAATAGAGTAAATGCGGAAACGTAAAGGGGATGAGAGGAAGCAAACTCTTGACACGTGATTTATCCCGTGGTATCGGTAGGCACTAAGCCACCCCTAGTCCACGTTGTTGAAGCACTCACACAAGAGTATTGCTTCCGGTCACCAAGTCTCTCCCAAGAGCACCAACTTGACTTGCCACAAAGGCTAGCCACTTAGGCACTTGTCAAGCTCCCTTGGTCACCTTGATGCCGCCTCCACTAAGGAGCTTCTCCACCAAGGAAGGGGGTCTCCACGTCCCCCGCACAAAGTGTCCTCGCCGCTCCACACCAAGCCGGAGGGTCGATGACGATTGCCGGTGAGCCACTTAGGCCCCAAGGCTTCCGCGAACCTTGTACAACCGGATTCACTCAAGAATCACCTCACAAGGTTGGCACAACCTTGCACTCACTCGGCTCTAAGCTAAGCCTAGCACTAAGCACACACACAAAGCATGCACTAGTCTAAGGATGAGCAATTAAGCACTTGGATGGATTGGATATGATCTTCAATGTGTCTTGAACTCCTCCGCACTTCCACACAATCCAGCAACCTCAAATGAGTGAGTGGAGGGGGTATAAATAGCCCAAGGCATCAAACTAGCCGTTGGCTAACGTCCACTGAAAAAGGTACCGTCGGATGATCCGACGCTATGCTTTTCCGGGCGTCGGTTCATCCGTGCCCCTCCCACGTCACGTAGCCGTTGAGGTTCTCTCGACACAATCTGCTCCGACGCTATGCTCCGACGCTACGTCGGATCATCCGTGCTGAAGGCCTCGCGTCCGGTCGGTACCGTTAGCTTATAACGGACGCGTCGGATAGACCGACGCTATGCCTTGACCAAGGCGTCGGATCATCCGGTCTTCGAAGGCTTCATCTTGGCGCGTCTCTGTCTTGATTCAAACTGAGCGTCGGATAGACCGACGGGGTCCCCACTTAGACCGTCGGATCATCCGGTGCCGAAGGCCTTCCTTGCTCTTCCTCTCTGCAACTCGTCCGACGCATGTAAAAAATGGACCGTCGGTTCATCCGACGGTACCTAGGGTTTTACCCTGTGTACCAACTCGTCCGACGATTGCACCGACGCTTGTAAATGAGGGACCGTCGGTTCATCCGACGGTGTCTTTGCTTTTCCATTTCTTGCTCGGTTTTGACCCTTTGTTTTGGCATTTTTGCATGGGGTTTCCTTGCATCCTTGGGACCTAGAAATGTCTACAAAGACATGCTCAAACAATATGGTTAGTCCCAATGATCATGTTGTCATGAATCACCAAAATCAAACTACGAACTAATGGCATGTGAGGCCATGTTCGCTACAATCTCCCCCTTTTTGGTGATTTATGACAACACAACCAAAGCAAGCATAAATTTGCTAGAATTGACAGAATTAGAACCACTTACACTTGCTTGGATGCTTACCATCATCCAAACTCCCCCTAGATCAAACTTCCCCCTTTTTGCTCTTATGTTCACATTCTCCCCTTTGATCTCAAATCCTTGAAATCACTTGTAAGCATCCTTGAGCCCACTTGTAAGCTTACGCCACACGCTTGCTTTGGTCTCACATTCTCCCCCTTTGGAATAAAATCTCCAAAAAGTCCAAAGCAAACGGGTCCAAGGAAACTAGCAAGATCTAGCAACCATAGCTCAAAGGAGAGATGTTAAATGCAAGGGAGAAAGCCGCATGAACCATGATCCATAAGTATGATATCAATGAAGATACCACATGTGTGAATAACTAAGGTGGATCACAAGCTCATGAGACTAACATGATACAAACTAAGCTCCCCCTAAGTGTGTGCATAAAAAGAGTACCACTTGCAAGACAAGGGTAGTGAGAAACAAGTGCACAACTACAAACTTGAAAGACAAGGAAGCTTAGAGCATATCATGCAAGGAGGTAGCTTAAGGGACAAGAGATAAGACAAATGGGTTCTTGTTACATTACCACTTGTAGATATCACTTGTAGTCTTTTGATCATTGCATACCTCGGGGGATGATTCTCTCTACCTTGTTGGCACCACATTGAGATGAGCCACTTAGAGATGATATCACTAGGTGACACCACTTGGAAGAAGCTTGTAGAGAAGACACTTGGGGTACCACAAGGATTAGGAATGTATGAGTACATTTCCTTTGAACTTATATAGAGACATAAGCTCGCAAGGACATGACTCAATAGCATGAAGCTCATATTGCTATATTCACTCTTTTAGAGATGTTAGATCACATTGAGAGTGAAATAGCATTCTCTTAGAATGAAACACCGCACCGGAACGCGTCGCTAAGGGACTACATAAGATAAGCTTGAAACAATGTTAGTCCCATAATCAAACCATAGGATGAGCTCCCCCTAAATGTGTGCATTTAGTGTTTGAATCACCAACTAAATGTATGCACATTGTTAATGACAACAAAGGGAAGCTTACCCTATAGCTTGCTCATGATGCAAAGAGATATATATGAAAACATGCACCATGAAAGAACAAGTGTAGCTTTCCTACACACTAATCAAACCATGTAGATTGCTCATGGGTTAGCACATGACACAAGCAACCTACCATATGTAAACATTGCAACAAATGCAACCTAAACAAGGCAATGGAGCTACAATGATGCAAGAGATAAGTACTAGTTTCCATTACCTCAATTGGGGAACTTGGGCAACACATATCCAATTTGCAAGCTTGACTTATAGGCTTGAATCTTCTCATCTTGATTGTGCCAAGCCTCCCAAGTCCCCGCCTTCATGGCCTTCAAGTGGCCTTTGGAACCCAAACCATTTGAGGCCCCTTCATGTTGGTGATGACTTCCTTGGGCACCCAAATGGGTTGGTTCCTACCCCGCTCTCCCTTCATCTTCCCAACCTTGTGTGCAACCACCTTGCCATTTGCCTTCTTCTTGATGACGTAGGTGTTGCTCTTGATCTTGTTCTTGCGGTTGGGCTTGGTGTAGATGAGGGAGCTCTTGATGGTGGGCTTCAACTTCTTCTTTGCGCCCTTGTCCATCTTCTTGACAAATTGAGGGCATTTGTAGAACTTGTGCCCTTCTCCATGACACTTGTAGCAAGTCACGGTTGCACCCTTCTCAAGCTTCTTCACCATGGGATCACGGTTATCTTGAGAAGGTTGGACTTGGCTCTTCATGTCTTGAGAGATGTCCACTAGTTCTTCATCATT
Source organism: Cenchrus americanus (assembly GCA_947561735.1). Taxonomy (NCBI): domain Eukaryota; kingdom Viridiplantae; phylum Streptophyta; class Magnoliopsida; order Poales; family Poaceae; genus Cenchrus; species Cenchrus americanus. The sequence continues at coordinate 33,880,048 of OX387242.1, read as the reverse complement.
CTTTCCCTTGCCCATCAAGTTTGCCAACCTCTCTCGGAGCCATTTCACTTCTTGCTTGAGCTCATCATTTTCCTTGCCTATGAGACAATCACATGATTCTACAACAACATTCTCATGGCAAGATGGTGAGCAAGATTCATCGATTAAATCAATGCAAGAAGTTGAAGCATCTACCTTCGAGATAGGAATTGCACAAGGGATAGATGTTTCATCAAGCTTAAAGGAATTACTTGTTTTAGTCTCATTGCTCTCAAGCTTAGATTTTAGCTCATCACACTCCTTGCTAAGCAATTTGAATTTGCACAACAAATGTTCATAATTTGTAGCAAGGGTGTCACTAAGATCATTGAGAGCATTGAGTTCTTTGATTTCATTAGCTTGTTGTTCAAGCATTCCTTTTTGCTCATGGATTAGCTCAACAAGATCATTGAGAGAGGTGGTGTCGGATTCGTCATCACTTACATTGCTTTCCATACCTTTGGCCATGAGGCACATGTGTGATGATGAAGGTCCTTGCATGAAGCGGGTGGTGAAGTTCTTTCTTGATTCATCGCTTGAGCTAGAAGAACTTGATCCACCACTTGTCCACTCGCGGACGGCGAAAGTTGCTTCTTGCCTTGGTCTTCTCTCCTTGACCACCTTCCTTTTGGGCTTGTGCTCAATCTTGGTGAATTTGATGTGTTGATGATGGCGCCCTTCTCTCAAGTGGATGTTGTAGCCGTACATGTTGACTTTCTTCACATACTTGAAGATCTTCTTCACGTACTCGGCCACCATAGATTCAACCTCTTCATCACTTGAGGGATCTTCATTGTCACCATCATCCTCACTTGAGCTTCCATGAGTAGCCATTCTACTCATCACCTTCTCTTGTCGGCTTGAGAGAGCATGGCTTGTGGTTGGAGAAGATGGTTCTTGGGGCTTTTCTTGGGGCGCCTTCTTTGACTTGGGCATTAGTTGAAACTCATGTGCCATGATCTTGCTCAGGATATGCGATGGCTTCAAGTCTTCGAGCTTCTTCTCGTAGATGATTGCTTTCACCAAGTCATAGTCGGGCTTCCGGAGACTTTGAAGGATCTTGCGGTTGATATTCAAGTCCGTGATGTCCTTCACACCTAAGGCATTAATCTCATTGATAAGCACATTTAGGCGTGAGTACATAGATTCGGCATTTTCATGAGCAAGTTGCTTAAAGCTATTGAATTCCTCAAGGAGACAACCGTAGCGTTCATTTGCAACTTCCTTTGAACCCTCATTTTGCTCCTTGATGGTTTTCCATAGCTCATGAGCATTTTCACAAGTAAAAACTCTATTGAAAACGCCTACATCTAATGAGGACAAAATGATACTCTTAGCAATCACATCAAATTGCCTTTCCCTTCTAGTACCATTTTTCATGCCCTCATCGGTGACTCTCCAAACATCGAGGTCCCTTGCTTGGAGATAGGCCTCCATGAGAACCTTCCACCGAGGATAGCCCGTGCCATCGAAATGTGGAGCCAAACCTAAGGTATCCACCCCTTTCATCCCTCTATAGAGCAACTCACTAGGCGGTGAAGCCTAACCGTTCCAATGAGCCGGTTTTCACAATTTACCAATCGAATTGGTGTATCCTTGTGAAGGAAGTGAGTCCCGGCTCTGATACCACTTGTAAGGAATCGGATGCCCGTTAGCCTAAGAGGGGGAGGGGGTGAATTAGGCAACTAAAAACCTTAACCTATGGCTTCACTACTTTTTCTCAAAGGTAAACTAGAACATACTATCTATATGTGCAACTACGGTTGTTCTAGTGTAAAACTCCCATCCCAAAAGAAGGTTTGCAACCTATAGCCAATCCTAGCATGATACTACTCTAGGAATGTAGAGGCAAGCAAAGATTGCAATAGAGTAAATGCGGAAACGTAAAGGGGATGAGAGGAAGCAAACTCTTGACACGTGATTTATCCCGTGGTATCGGTAGGCACTAAGCCACCCCTAGTCCACGTTGTTGAAGCACTCACACAAGAGTATTGCTTCCCGGTCACCAAGTCTCTCCCAAGAGCACCAACTTGACTTGCCACAAAGGCTAGCCACTTAGGCACTTGTCAAGCTCCCTTGGTCACCTTGATGCCGCCTCCACTAAGGAGCTTCTCCACCAAGGAAGGGGGTCTCCACGTCCCCCGCACAAAGTGTCCTCGCCGCTCCACACCAAGCCGGAGGGTCGATGACGATTGCCGGTGAGCCACTTAGGCCCCAAGGCTTCCGGCGAACCTTGTACAACCGGATTCACTCAAGAATCACCTCACAAGGTTGGCACAACCTTGCACTCACTCGGCTCTAAGCTAAGCCTAGCACTAAGCACACACACAAAGCATGCACTAGTCTAAGGATGAGCAATTAAGCACTTGGATGGATTGGATATGATCTTGAATGTGTCTTGAACTCCTCTCGCACTTCCACACAATCCCGGCAACCTCAAATGAGTGAGTGGAGGGGGTATAAATAGCCCAAGGCATCAAACTAGCCGTTGGCTAACGTCCACCGAAAAAGGTACCGTCGGATGATCCGACGCTATGCTTTTCCAGGGCGTCGGTTCATCCGTGCCCCTCCCACGTCACGTAGCCGTTGAGGTTCTCGACACAAGCTGCTCCGACGCTATGCTCCGACGCTACGTCGGATCATCCGTCTGTCGAAGGCCTCGCGTCCGGGTCGGTGCATCGTTAGCTTATAACGGACCGTCGGATAGACCGACGCTATGCCTTGACCAAGGCGTCGGATCATCCGGTCTTCGAAGGCTTCATCTTGGCGCGTCTCTGTCTTGATTCAAACCGATCGTCGGATAGACCGACGGGGTCCCCACTTAGACCGTCGGATCATCCGGTCTTGAAGGCCTTCCTTGCTCTTCCTCTGCAACTCGTCCGACGCATGTAAAAAATGGACCGTCGGTTCATCCGACGGTACCTAGGGTTTTACCCTGTGTACCAACTCGTCCGACGATTGCACCGACGCTTGTAAATGAGGGACCGTCGGTTCATCCGACGGTGTCTTTGCTTTTCCATTTCTTGCTCGGTTTTGACCCTTTGTTTTGGCATTTTTGCATGGGGTTTCCTTGCATCCTTGGGACCTAGAAATGTCTACAAAGACATGCTCAAACAATATGGTTAGTCCCAATGATCATGTTGTCATGAATCACCAAAATCAAACTACGAACTAATGGCATGTGAGGCCATGTTCGCTACACGAATACCTCTCAAGCTTATATTATTAGCTATACTATCTTGTAACACTCAGGAGAAATTTGACGGACAAGTGTCATAAGGGCTCGTGGAACTCAGGCTCTGCATATATATGAGTCTCATGTACACAAAACTAAATTAGAAATGTCCTTGCATTGACAAGGAGTAATCAGACTGAGAATAAGGAAATGCAAAGCTACATGCAACAAACTATATGTAGATACAAGTTATTATTGCTTATCGGCCAGATGACAAGGAAGCCTTATATAGGCTCCAGTAGGGGGAACACCAAAGTAAGATAAAAATTAGTGTTGTCTTGATTGGCTAAACCCTCATGTGTGACCATGCAAAAAAAGGGTTGCTAGATTTATGCCAATTGTGAAAATACTGGCATCAAAATATTCTACTAGAAATTATTTTGACAGTTTGAAATATGTTTGACTTAGTATGATGGACTTCTTATACAGTATCACTACCAGAAAAAAATTTCCAGTAGTGATACTGTAGAAATCCATTACGGCAAAGGCCAGAAAAACACACGGCAAATTGTTTTCCACACAAAATTATACCGATACAAGTTATGTTTGTTCAGCTTCAAGATGACAAGGAGCCCTGTAAGTATATAGGCTGTGGTAGAGGGATCACAGCACTAATAAGCTTTATGTAAGTGTAACGGACTGGATTTCCAAAAAGCAGAATCCAACCCTCGGCACCTCCGTGATAATCCCATGAAGTGCCTATCACATGCAATCCCTGTCTCAAAAGATACAAATCCATAGAACACGAAAAGAATAGGAGAATTACATAATAATATTACAACAACAAAGTACAATTATTCGGCACAAGCTGGGTACAAGTCCAGCAGGACTGAATGGAAAAATTAAAACATCTACGCAGTGAAAAAATTAAAAATAGGAGAATTTTTTTACACTCGGTGAAGAGCTCTTTATTGACCTCTGGGTGAGGGTTATCGAGCATCGCCTCAGTGCAGCGACAAGTGTGATTCAAAACCAGTTTTGGTTCATGCCTGGAAGGTCGACTATGGAGGCGATTTTATTGCAACGACAATTGATGGAGAGGTATAGGGAGCAGAAGAAGGACTTGCACATGGTCTTTATTGACCTTGAGAAGGCGTATGACAAAGTACCAAGAAATGTCATGTGGTGGGCCTTGGAAAAACACAAAGTCTCAACTAAGTACATTACCCTTATCAAGGATATGTACAAGGATGTGGTGACATGTGTGCGTACATGCGGTGGTGACACTAGTAACTTTCCAATTAAAATAGGACTACATCAGGGATTAGCTTTGAGCCCTTATTTACTTGCTTTGGTGATGGATGAGGTCACAAGGGACATCCAAGGTAGTATCTCATGGTGTATGCTCTTGGCTGATGATGTGGTGCTAGTTGACGAGACTAGGGCAGGGAATAATGGGCAGCTTGAGTTGTGGAAGGACGCTTTAGAGTCGAAAGGTTTCAGAATTAGCAGGACCAAGACCGAGTACATGATGTGCGATTTCAGCATGACTGGACATGAAGATGGAGTTGTGAGCCTCGACGGACAAGTGGTGGCCAAGAAAGAGACCTTTAGTTATTTGGGATCAATGCTATAAAAGGATGGTGACATTGATGAGGATGTTAGGCACAGGATTTCAGCCGGTTGGCTGAAATGGCGCCAAGCTTCTGGCATCCTCTGTGACAAGAAGGTGCCCCAAAAGCTAAAAGGTAAGTTCCATAGAATGGTGATTTGCCCAGTGATGTTATACGGTGCTGAATGTTGACCTACAAAGAGACGACATGTCCAACGACTGAGTGTCGCTAACATGTGTATGTTGCATTGGATTTGTGGGCATACAAGAAGAGATAGAGTCTGAAACGAAGACATTCGGGATAGAGTTGGGGTGGCACCAATTGAGGAAAAATTGGTACAACACCGGTTGAGATGGTTTGTTCATGTCCAAAGGAGGCCTTCCGAGGCATCGGTGCGTAGTCGGGTGCTAGACCGGGTTGGTAGTGTAAGGAGGGGTCGAGGTCGATCTAAACTAACTTGGGATGAGTCGGTCAAGAGAGACCTTAAGGAGTGGGACATCCCCAAGGAGTTAGTTATGGATAGAACTGCTTGGAGACTTGCAATCAATGTGCCTGAGGCATGATCTTTTCGTTTTCTTTTGTGCTTTTGTGTTCTTGTGCTTCTCCTACCCTTGTTTCTTGTGGGTTTCATCTCTAGCCTACCCCAATTTGCTTGGGACAAAAGGCTAAGTTGTTGTTGTTGTTGTTCGGCGAGGAGCTTGTCGCCGAGAGCCAAAGGGTAGGATCTTGCCAAAGAGTATTACTCTCGGCGAAGGCTCCGTTTCCCGTAGTGCCTTGCGTTGAGAGCAGCTGCAACAATGGAGTTTTTCAAGCGGTTGGGAAAGCCTCGCAAAGAGATAGCATGGTATCTGGCTAGCCGTTCTTTTTTTCCTTTTCTAAAATCAACTCCAGACCAGTGATTCTGATGACAGCAAGACAATGGCGGATGGTAAATTCATTTCAAAAAAAAATACTGATGGTAAATTGGGTAAGGACCTAGGACGAGGAGTATATATTGTGCTTTAATCTTATCTTTGTGACCAAGACAGATTAGTTTTTTTTCCTTTTCCACTAAGGCCATCTGTATCAATGCTCGTGGATTATACACATATCCACATTACCATTTATACGAGAAATTAGGTAATCATATTGGTTTATAGTTTTTCAAAAAAAAGCTCTCTCAAATCCCGCAGCACCACGCGTGGAATCACCTAGTAAACAAAGGATACATATATGAACCACATTGTCTTTTAGCGCCTAACATTCCTCATCGGATATCTCCCTTGTAACTGTTGACGTAAAATCTGCACCTTACGCCAAGCACACAGCAAGCCGAACAAGCTAGCTTCACACGCGCAAAGATTCCAAGACGTGCCAGTCAATTTTCTCTGAAAATTAACAAAAGACAAAGTAGTTAAATTCCAAAGCTTGGAACTTGCCGGGTGGTACCAGACAATTCCATATTTACTGCTAGAAAGCCAAGTGAGATGACATATAGCTATATAGAGCTATTTGCCAGCAAACTAGAAACCATTCGGGAACTTTAAAGTGCAAAACACAACATAGCCGAACAGATGATGTAAGCATGACGAATATCGATCTTTGTTTGAATAAAATTGCACGTGCACGAAACCATGACCGATCCTCCATGATAAATAAGAATAAATAATAAATGAAGTAAAGCATGATCATAAACATGTAATAAACAAGCATGCATAGGCCCAAAGCACTAGTCTACCGCATGTCTAGGTACTTTAAAACCCGTCAAGCATGATGTCAAACAAATGTATCCACTGCATCATACGACTTGTTTGAAGATCACACCACTATCCACGAATAGATCTATCCACCGCATGATACAATCTATATATGGAATGCTAAAAGCATACAAAATTTAAAACATAACTTATAAGCATGTTTTACTCGTGAAAGCATAACCGAATACGGCTGTACAGCCGAATCGGGGTCCATGAGGAAGGAACAAACATTACCAAAGAAGATAAATCTATCAGATTGAATCGAAATCTAATCCACCGGATGACTAGCTCCAAAACAACCCAAAAACCTGCATCTACCGCGTGATACCCAGTTCTTTCAAGATTTATGCAAGATTTGATAAGCTTGAACCCGCAACACGTAACAACCTAGATCGATTCGGTTTCGGCTATTAGGGAACATGTGATCCACGTGCTATTTAGGCCAAGATTACGAACTCAACTCGCATAAGGATCATTGAAAGATACAAAGCCGATCCAAACCAATCTAGATTGGGCAAAAGAAGTGTTACATGAATTTAAACATAAAGTAAAACTCAAAGCAACACGGGGTAACTTAATGAATCCATTGAATCTTGCCAAAATTCAATAGAGCCGATAACTAGCTTCAAGCTAGATCTTAGCCTACCGCATGGCTCATGATCTAACAAGAAACCCTCTTGAACCAAGCTTGAATCTACCGCATGACACTAAGCATGGTAACAAGACTACTTGCATTAGATCTAAATCCACCGCATGATACTAGACATGATACAAGGTTACCGGTACTTACGGAGGTCGACGGATCGATGAACCCTCTCGAAGAACTCGACGACACGACAAAGGACTCAAGGATTTGGCGTAAAGCCGGTTTGTATTGAGAATGTTTCGAATACAATTACATACATCCAGGGTCTGTATTTATACCCTGTCATGGCATGACTCCGAATGGACTACGAGCACAATATTTGATACCTATTTTATCTCTAAGTGCGATCGCTTATCCATCCATTCGTCCCCTCCGCTCGGGCCACGTCATCACGCAATCCCACAAAATCAGCACAAACAAATTTCTTGCCGAACGGAAGCCAACTGCCGACCGCGAGCTCCTTTGCCGAATCTTTCTGTGGAAACCTTCCTTCTCCCGGACGGATCCTTTTACCAAGTTGGGCCCACAACTCAGACTCCTTCCTATGCTAAATTTTGGTGTTAACATATGCCCCTTCAATTACGGGATAAAAGTGATTTTATTCCGAAATTGACTCCAATTGCCAACGTCTTCAAATTGAATCTGTTCAACACCTATTCTCTCTCCCCGCAATCCATTGGAGCCTCCGTCCAGATCCAAACCCTAGGTCACCTTTTCCTGAGCTCAAATCTTCAATGGAGGGCCAAAATCAAGCTGCTCAGGTAAATTTCTCCCCCATAAGCTTCATTCGGCACTTAACTTTTCGATTTTTACCTGAGATTTCTTCTCCGCCTTCTCTCAACAGGAGCTTTCCACTGAGCTTTTGATTCGCACTGAGGCCAATTCAACGTCTTATTTCCTTGGTCCTGTGGGAGTTTCTGATCCTCGCGAATTCATCGCAGCCGAATCCCAAAGAATCCCCTTCAAAGCGGCTTTAACTAAGCCTTCCCTGTGGCAGGATGCCTTCAAGAACTGGCCTTTGCCCCCAATTGCGGGCTGGAGGAATTGGTACAAGAGGGTCCTTGCGGACAACAGTGTTAAGACCCAAACTTGGGACACCCTCCGGATTGCTCAATGTTTGGAGCTCTCTTTGTCCGAGACCCCAAAAAACGAAAATCTCCTGATAGCCGCCTGTCATTTTTGGTCAAATGGTGTCAATGCCTTCCTTTTTGGTCACGGCCCAATGTCCCCCACTCTGGCCGATGTATACATGATTACCGGCCTTGATATTTCAGGATCCGTGCACCCCTGGGACTTCAGAGGTTCCACAAGACAAACAGGAGTGAAGCCAGGGAGTGGATATAAATTTTATATCCAGAATCACATGAAAGATGGCCCCCTTGGTGAAGTTGAATATAGGGCATTCCTGAACATGTGGTTGTGCAGGTTTATCTTCTGCGGTAAAGCCAATGAGCCCACTCTGAATCATATCGTAATGGCTACACAATTGGCTGGTGGTAAACGCATTCCCCTTGGAAAATACCTCCTGGGCAGTGTATACCACATGCTTCATCAAACTGTCACCCAAATGTACACCGGCCAGAAGATAGCATGTGTCAATGGTCCTTGTTGGTTTGTACAGATGTGGCTGCAACTGCACATGCACCAGATCGTTGGTATTGACCTCAACAACCGGTTTTTTCCTTCATCCAGCTACCATGAAGGGGAAATTCAGGCTACTAAAGGATGCCAAACCTATGGGGAAGCTGCTTCAACTGTTTCCATCAATCAGAATATCAGCCAGCTTTTTGAGCTCTTCTTCAAAGGCTTCCCCAACCCTCTCTGGCTTCCTTACTTGGACAATGATAATTTAACCCTCCCCTGCGAATTCTCCTTTGAAGCTGGACGCCAAGATGGAAGGTTTCTGGAAATCTTCAATATCCTCATCCATCCATGCCCTCTGCCAGCTGAATTTTGTGGGGGGAGGTTAAACAACAGCACCTATGAATACTATCAGCCAAATATGGTAGCCCGACAACTTGGATGTGGCCAGATGCCCCCAAGACTATTCCTGCATGAATTCCTCAAACCCATAGAGGTAATCAAGGAAAGTATGCAATCCAAAATGGCCTGTGATTATGAATGCAGTCCAACCATTTATGCCTGGCCTTTCACACCTACAACAGTAACTCATCCCACCTTCAACTCTTGGTGGCAAGAATTTCATGACCATATTTTCAGTGAGCCGGTGCACTCATTTTGCATAGAGCTGATGCCTGATTTTCAGCCAACTTCAGAGGTAACATGATTGTCCTTCTCTCCAAACCAGACATTTCTTCCTCTAACCATGATCTTGATTTTTACATGCAGAATACAGTGCCTGCCCCTCGAGCCAGGACAATTGCTTATAATGCAGTATGCCCAATCTCAAAGACCGGGATTTAGATCCCCAACCTTGGCTCAACTGATGGCTAGGTATGCCACAACAGACCCAATTCTGTCCAGTATTACTGCTGACAAGAGGAAAGGCCTGTCTCTGATTGCACCTCCAGCTGCCAAGAGAAAAAGAACCACCAAAAAAGTCCTCGTTGAGGTAAAATTTCCCCTTTCTTGATCACAAGATTACTCTTTACTGATAAATTTCATCTTATGTAATTTCAGACTAGAATCCAGCAGCTTTCAGCTTCAGAACCTGCCAATGCTTCATCTACTGGTATGATCTTTTACCACCTTTTCTCAGAGATTTACACTGGCATTTACTCTTAATCTGACATTTGCAGAAGAAACACTGGTGAATCATCCTGTGGATATCCCTAATCCTCAGTGTGCGAGCCCACTAATAGCTGAACCATCTGCCCAGGTAGAGATTTCATCTTCATCAGGGACCCAATCACCTCTTGCTCAAACAGAGGCACCAGCTTCACCAGAGATGAATCCCTCAATCCAGTCAGAGGCTTTCAGTCCTTTAAGGGCTCAATCCCCTATTGGCTCAGTAGAAAGCCCAACCATAACAGAGGTAAATCCACCTCCTCTTCAGCCAGAAGCTTCAGATATGCCAGAGATTGTACCAGCACCTTCTCAAACAGAAGCCTCAGCTTTGCCAAAAGTTCCTCAGGCTCCTCCTTCACCAGTGGCTCAAGAGATACCTCCTGAAACTAAACAAAACCTTGCCCCAATTCAGGAAGTCAGGCATGAGGTAAGCAGATGCACTTAACTCTGTTATCTTCTTTACTTTTGATGAACCACTCTTGATTCGGCAATGTTACCATTTCAGGATCAAATCCCTTCGTCACCAAGCCCATTAGTGGAGAACAATCCAACTGCTGAGACAAGAGAAGGAGGGACTCAAGCCTTGTTAGAGGAAGTACAAGAAAGGCTCAAGGAAATTTTTGCTTGGCTGCAGAGAGATGCTCGAGATCAAATCAGAGATCTCGATTATTTTGAGGAAATGCTTGGGCCCATTAGCCAAGAACTCCCTGAGGACATCAAGACTTCACTGGAACCCATCTCTGGTCTGGATATCCATTACGTGGCCATAAGACGAGCTTTGAGAAATGTGTCTTCCCGACCAGCTGTTGAACAAAAGAAAGCTCAAGCTGAACAAGCTGTAAAGGGAGCACAATCTCAAACCGAAAATCATAAGGAGATATTGGCCAATCTGCAAGCTGTTCGTGAATTGAAAATCGCCAGAAAGGCCGCACTGGAGGCAGAGCTGAAAAGCTTATCAGCGGAAATAGAAGCTGATGACAAGAAGATAGCCGAACTTCCTGGACTAATAGAGAAGACCAAAGAGGAAGCAGCATCAGCCATAGCTGAGGTGAATCAATACGATGCAGAACTCACCACCCTGTCCAACGCCCAGAAATATTACCAAGAACGGATGGAGAACATTCACCAAACAACATCGAACGCCTCCAATGTAATTGCAAAGTATTTAAACATTTAGCTGTACTGATCAATGCGTAACCGAACTGGCCGTTCTTGCAACATTTGCCTTTTATAAGTTTGCTTTCCCTTTTCTTGCATGACCTTGACTGCAACACTGAACGACCCACTCAGTAACCAGTAGCCAAATAGTGCCATACCCGAACGACACCTCAACCGTAACTTAGCCGAGTCAGTCAACCGAATGCGACTCAGCCTTGAACTCCAAACGACCCGACGGCGGATCGGTCACGGAAACCTCTCCACCTTCCAAGTTTCTTGGGATATGCGCCACGATCTAAAGCCACGACCTGAGGCCACGATCTGTTTCACGATATGTTTCACCATGCCTATAAATAAAACCGTAGGTGCCCCCAGCTCTTTACCAAGCCTTTAGCCTTCAAATCTTTGCCAACCTCAAGCTTTCTTTTCCCAATCAGCGCAAGCCCCAGAATCATGGCGAGCAGCAACAACAGGCGCTGCGCCGCCGACGAGGCGGAAGGGAGTCGCGCTAGTGCGCGTCGGAGGCAATAATCGTCAACTTTTCCTTTACGATTCGTCTTTGATTCCCTTTTGTTTCTGACGATCATCTGTGTTCGGGCTTATTCAATGGAACCCATCTCCCGCGCCGGCCAATCAGCCTCTGCCGGACGACTCGTCGGAGTCAGACCACTACTCCCCGGTGCCCTACGGGGAACTTGACGCTCTCCGCTTCAAGGCGGAACTTGAGGTGGCCCAGCGCGAGCTGGAAGACGTCTCCGAGAAGGCTGGCATAGCCGAACTGGAGTGGGAGGACCAGCGGAAGCACCTGCTGGCAACCATCGATGGTACGTCTCTGGAACTGCTCCAATCAGGCTTGTGATAATAATCGCCGGTACCTTGCACTTTGCAGCCCGTGACGCCGAGCTCAACCAGCTGAAAATGCTCATGGAGCAATTGGCTGACAAGGTGAACGCCCGCGGAGACACGTCGGCGGAGCGCCTCGCCGCGGTGGAAAACCGCGTGGACGAGGTGGCTACCCACGGCATCCGCGTGGGACCACTTTGGGCCTGGCCGCCATGGCGACGCACACCGGTGTCGACTACTCCACCAGGCCGCGCGGCTTCCAGGGCGGCGCGCCGGAGGACATCGACGAGATCGAGGTCATCTTGGAGCGCCTCGACGGCCACGACGACGCCATTGCCGAACTAACTCATCCCCAGTCTGTGCTAAACAGGCTCTTTGATTAGATTGTACTAGGGATGTTTGATTATCGGCAATAAATAAAGAACTTTTAATTCCCGTGCTTGTATTGCGATGATTCCTCGGTGTTTGCATCCGTGAATCTTATTTTCTTTAAACATATTCGGGAACTCGCTTGAGCCGAACACGCGAAAACAGATGCCCCTTGGCGCAATACCCGCAGAAAATCCTCGACTCGGCAATGCATGAGCACTGTTTAAATGAAAACCCTTTGCTTTCAGGAGGAAAACCCTGCCGCTTGGTATTCCAATAACGCACGCCAGCCAGTCATCACTCCCAATGCACTCTCTCAGTCAATAAAATAGCCTGCTGAGATGCCCTGCAAATCCACTCGCACACTCATCCATCACTTCTCATCTCCTCCCCTGCTCCAGAAGAGAAAACCCCAAGGCCATGGACAAAGGCAAGCAGCCCAAGGAGGACAGCGTCTCAAAGAAACGCACGATTCGAGAGTGAGTTTTCTTTAACTTGCCTTTTGCTTTCTTGTGTGATCTCGTGTTTTACCTCCTCTCTGTTTTTTTCTCTTTTAGCCTTGATCTGCTTCCTGAGGAAATCATTGGGACTGAAGACATGCCGGAGTACATCTCCTCTAATTCTTCCCTTGAAGCAGAGGATGCTACGCCCGAGCAGAGGGTCAACCATCAACTGCGCCGCCGCGTTCGGCACCTGGAGCACGACCTCTGGGACATCACCGCTCGTTGCCAGGCCGAACGCGAGCGTCGCATGGCTTTGGAGGCACTAGTAGGAGGTAAATATCTTCAACTTCTTCTTGACTCCGTGCTCACACCTAGATCTCTGCCCCTAACAACTACTCCTCTGTCCCAGATGTCTCTGATAGGTACAATAACCTGAGAGCGGCTTGGGACAGCTTGGTGGAGGCAGCAAACCATGGTCATCCCCACGGCTTCCAAGTTGCCGTCACGGTAGTCCTGGAACAACTGAAGAGGGAGCAGCTGAAGAAGCAAAGAAAAGATTGAATCATACTTTCGCTTCTTACGCCAGGCCTTCTGCTTTCCACCCCCCCTCGTAGTCCTGATCACCAGGGTTGTTAGATGTAAGCCTGCAAGAAGCATTTGCAATGTAGTTTTGTGCTAAGGGCAATACATCTAAGTATTGGCCATTCCCTCTGTTTGGGGATTTTTTGTTCTGAAGGCGGCTTCATTCTTGAGCGTCGGCTATTTCTGTATCAGATGCATGTAATCCCAATGCTTGTGGTCAATGATCGATTTCAATACTAGGATAATACTTCTTCAAATATCTTCCATTTATTGCGGCAGAAAATTCTTCTCCTAGTAAAGTTTTCAACATGTAGGCATTACCGGGCACGCATCTAACCACCCGAAAGGGTCCTTCCCAGTTACGGGACCATTTGCCGAATTCGCTGTATTTGGTTCCAATCGACAGTAAAGCTTTCCAAACCAAATCCCCTTCTGCAAATTGCCTGACTTTTACTTTCTTGTTGTAATATTTGGCAACTCGCAGCTTGTTCTTTTCAATATTTTCCAGTGCCCTAAGACGAATCATGTGCAAATCCTCTAACTCATCCATCATTAAGCCACTGTAATCTTTGGAGCTTAAATCCTTTTGCAAAACCACTCTCCTAGAATCTAATTGTATTTCCCAAGGCAAAACTGCATGGTGCCCATAAACCAATTCATAAGGAGACATCTTTGTGGCTCCATGAGGGGCCATTTGGTAAGCCCATAAAGCTTCATTGAGTACCGAATGCCACCTTCTTGGCTTCTGGTCGATCTTCTTTTGTATAAGCTTGATCATGATCTTATTAGAAGCCTCTGCCTGACCATTAGCTTGAGCATAATATGGAGAAGAATTGAACAATTTGATCCCCATGCTTTCGGCAAACTCCCTGAACTCCAAGGACATAAACTGAGCTCCCTGATCAGTTGTGATTGTTTGAGGTATTCCAAATCGATAAATGATATGTTCCTTGACAAATTCAACCATGTTCTCTGATGTCACCTTCTTCAGTGGAATTGCCTCAACCCATTTGGTAAAGTAATCTGTCGCCAAAAGCACAAACTTATGCCCCTTGCTAGATGGTGGATTAATCTGGCCAATCAAGTCTATACCCCAGCCCTTGAATGGCCATGGCTTGATAATGGGATTTAATGTTGATGCAGGAACTCTTTGAATATTTCCAAATCTTTGGCAGTCTTGACATCCCTTGTAATACTCAAAGCAATCCTCCAACATCGTCGGCCAAAAACACCCAGCCTGCCTGATGACCCATTTCATACGGTAAGCTGATTGATGTGCTCCACATATCCCATCATGCACCTCACTCATCATCTTTTTTGCTTATTCTGGACCCAGGCAACGCAGCAATACCCCATCCAAAGATTTGTAGAATACACTTCCATCCAGAAGAACAAATTTGATGGCCTTGTATCTGAGTTTCCTAGAGACCTTTCGGGATGGATCCTCCAAATAATCAACGATCTCTTTTCTCCAATCATTCTCTGCAAGATCCACTCCCAGCATGCATACCTCTATGGCCAACACTTCTTGACTTTCACTATAACCTGAAGAGCTTTGAGTCAGCCTGTTTGCCTCTTCATTGTGTTCTCTAGGAATGTGCTGCAGAATTACTAACGGGAAGCTTTTTAAAATCTCTCTGCATTCCTCGTAGTAACTCCTCAGGGCATCACTTTTGCACTCGTATTGGCTGTTCAATTGCTTGATAACCAACTCCGAATCTCCATAAACCTCAACTGAAACAGCCCCGGCCTCTCTTAGATACTGAAGCCCTCGAAGCAATACCTCGTATTCAGCCTGATTGTTTGTAATAGTGGGCTGGATAGGGATGGCAGACTCAAACATCTCACCCCTGGGTGAAATCAATAGAATACCTACTCTCCCACCTTTACCACATGATGATCCGTCAAAGAACAAAGCCCAAGGAGTAACTTCATGCAAATCAATTGACAGATCGCGATGTTCAGTTATAAAATCGGCAATGATCTGACCTTTTATTGCTTTTGCCGATTCGAACTTCAACTCAAACTCAGATAACGCCAAGATCCATTTGCCAATCCTGCCATTCAAAATTGGCATAGATAACATATGTTTTATTACATCAAACTTGGAGTATACAACACATTCGACATTCAACAAGTAGTGCCGAAATTTTGTACATGAGTAATACACACATAGGCACGGCTTCTCGCATGTACCGAATACCTGGTCTCAGGATCAAGTAATTTTCGGCTAAGGTACGCTACTACCCGCTCCTTTCCTTCAAACTCTTGAATAAGGGCCGATCCAATGGTTTGGGTATCGGCCACCACGTACAACTTGAAAGGCTTATTCAACTGTGGAGGGACCAGTACCGGTGGTTCCTTCATGTACTGCTTGATCTCATCAAAAGCCTTTTGTTGTTCGTCACCCCATGTGAACTTCTGATCCTTCTTAATCTTCAACAATGGCGAAAAGGGCAAGACCTTTTGCGACAGATTTGAAATGAACCTTCTGACAAAATTGATCTTGTCGAGTAGTGATTGCAACTCCTTGAGATTGGTTGGAGGGACAATTTCATCAGTAGCTTTCATGCTTTTCTTGCCAACTTCGATCCCCCCTTCATGCACCAGGAATCCCAAGAACTCTCCAGCTGATACTCCAAAAGCACATTTGTTTGGATTCATCTTTAAACCATGCTTTCGGGTGCATTCCAAAGTTCTCTTCACATCCTTCAAGTGTGTTTCATGATTCAAAGACTTGATCACGACATCATCTATGTAAATTTCAACAATTTTGCCGATCAACTCGTGAAAGATGTAATTCACGGCCCGCTGATAAGTCGCACCGACATTTTTCAACCCAAATGTCATGACTATCCACTCAAATAGGCCTATGTGACCAGGACACCTGAAGGCTGTCTTTGATATATCTTCTATTGCCATAAAAATCTGGTTGTACCCTGCATTACCATCCATGAAGCTGATAACTTTGTGTCCAGTAGCGGCATCAACCAACAAATCGGCAATAGGCATAGGGTAACCATCCATAGGAGTAGCTCTGTTTAAATCCCTGAAATCTATGCAAACCCTCATCTTTCCATTCTTCTTGTAGACAGGGACAATGTTAGAAATCCACTCTGCATATCTGCATGGCCGAATGAAGTCTTTCAACTTCTTTCTTCACATCGGCCAATACTTCGTCTTTGTAGATTTTCCGGGGAGGTTGCTTGTATGGTCTAAAACCAGATTTGATTGGCAACCGATGCTCAAGAATGGAGCGGTCCAATCCAGGCATCTCCGAATAATCCCAAGCGAAGCAATCTTTATATTCCTTAAGTAGCTTGATCAATTCCTCCCTGAAACCTGATTGCAAGTTTGCGCTGATAAATGTTGGCTTTGGTTTGTCGCCGTTTCTAATGTCAACTTCCTCCAATTTATCGGCCGACTTGAATCATCGCCCAAACTTGCCATCAGTACCATCGACGGGATTATCCATTAAAAATTGCTATAAGAGCCGACTGCTTGAATCGGCTGTTGATCACTACTGACAGGCTCAACAGGACCTTCTCCCCAGTCTTTCCTGAGAAACAGTCAATACCCTGATATTCCCAGAAAGCTGGTTCCACATTTGCGACACTCATTGAGTCATCTGCTTGGACCACCTCAATATCGTCATCCACCCATTGAATGAGCTGCTGATGCATGGTGGATGGGATACAGCAATTAGCATGAATCCAGTCCCGCCCAAGCAGTAGGCTGTAGGCTCCTTTGCCCTTGATGACAAAGAAGGTTGTGAGCAATGTCTTGGACCCAATCATAAGATCCACGTGGACGCACCCCTTGGTATCTGAAGGATTCCCATTGAAATCGTTCAGAATTATGCTCGTAGGTGTCAAGTCTCCAGGGCCCATGCCAAGTTTCCTGAAAGTGGTGTATGGCATCACGTTGACTACCGCTCCACCGTCGACAAACATCTTGGTCAATGGCTTGCCATTGACGTATCCTTTCAAGTACAGCAGCCTCATGTGTCGATTTTTGGCCGGTTTGTCGAAGGTGTCTTGCTTGGCTAGCACCAGTTGCGCCATCAGCCCCCCAAGCTGTTCATCGTCATTGACATCCAAGGACGTTTCTTCCTGCACAACTTGATTAGCAGGAGCCATAAACTCATTCGGCAGAAAATATACCATACATGTCGGAGCCGAACGATTTGATCCTTCAGGTTTGTCCTTTGGACGCCACACCTGTCTCTTCTGGATCCCCGCCTGCCTCAATTCGCGGTTCCTTAAGCGCTGAACCCTCCTTTTCTGACTCTTTCTCAAACCAGGCGGGCACCACTGTCCCTTTTGCCAGACGTACTCATCCTCGTCTTCTTCCTGATCAGCCCATCTCAGATTAGCTTGCCTCTTCCTGGGGTGATCAATGATTTCAATTTTTTGACGCCGATTGTCACTGGGATGTATCCTTCCAATTCTTTCATGGGGGATCGGCGATTGGCAGTTTCCTGCCTATACTCAAATTATCTGTCGCTGCACTCAGGGCAGTTTCTCAACGTAGGGAGCTTCAATCCTTCATTCCAGCAGTGCCTGAAGAATGCGCACCCTCAATGTGCGCGCTCCTGCTCGCGCGTGTACTGCTCCAAATCTCTCATGCGCGCTTCTTCTTTGGCCCTGCGTCTCTCCTCCTCGTGCTTCCGTCTCTGGTAGTGCTCTTTCTCTAGCTGGCGCTGCCACTTGTTGAGGAGGATGCGCGTAGTGACCCTGGGTTTGGCCCTAGACGACTCCCTAATCTCGACATGGCTCTTGAGAACGCGAGGGGCTTCTCCATGAACCTTCTCCAAGGTCACTTGACGTTCTGGGTCTATCGCTCCATCTTGCCTTGCCCTAGCTGAAGTCAAGACCTTAACCTTGCCCTTTTCCTCGGCAGTCACCATGTTGACAGAAAAGCTTATCATGTTCTGGGGAAAAGGGTGGCCGTCCAGTTTCATCTTGTTGTCAAACTTGAGATGACCCTCTTGGATAGCTTTCTGGATCCTCATCCTGAAGACCCTGCAGTCGTTGATGGAGTGAGAATTCCTGTCATGAAAGCCGCAGTAACGTTTCTCTTTTACTCCATCAGGCCGAAGCATGGAATGCCCCTCAGGCAATTTGATTCGGCCTTCCTTCACCAGGAAGTCAAACAGCTTATCAGCTTTAGTGATGTCAAAGTCGTATGTGCCTTTGGTCTGCTTGATCCAGCGCTGATTTATGGTCAGCGGCTCCTTCCCCCACATGATCTCAGCAGCAGCCACTTCCTGATCATCGTCAGAGTCTTCCATTTGGTCGGCCTTCTCCAGGAACTGATTGTAGATATCGGCTATGTTGTGTTGCTTGTCGAACCTGGTGTCTTTCTTAAACCCGTAGGCCTGGTTGCTCATCAATGACAGCTTTTGAGACAATTGACCCAGGTTATCAAACTCCATACCAAACAACTTTTCTCGTACGGCTGGCAGCATCCCTGCAACGGCCATGTCGGCCAACTGATCATCTGGCAGATTCAACGAGAAACACATGCCTTTGACTTCCCTGAACCTCCTGAGGAACTCCAAGGGCGTCTCATTGTGTCTCTGCTTTAGAGTGGTGAGATCGATGAGCTTCTTTTCCGTGCTACCATTGAAGTAATGAGCGTGGAATTTTCGCTCCAGCTCCCTCCATGTGCTAACTGATTGCGGAGGCAAAGATGTGAACCACTGGAACGCTGGGCCCGTCAGTGACATGGGGAAATACCTGACCCTGAACGCCTCTTCAGATGAGGCCTCTCCAAGCTGCATCAGATAGCGAGCAATGTGCTCCACCGTGCTCGTGTCATCCTGCCCGGAAAACTTTGTAAATTCCGTCGGAGGTTTTACCTTTGGCGGCAGGATGACTTTGTAGTACCACTCCGGGAAAGGAGGCGTGTAGGCTGGTCCCTGCATTTTAGGTTTGAGGCCGAATTGATTCTGCATCATATCGGCCATCTTCTGAACCAAGATATCGTCCTCCTGTACGCCTGTAGCTGGGCCGTAGCCCGGATTCGGGAGAGCATCAATGGCACCATAGTTCATCACTTCGTGGTAGCCTCCACCGTACAAATTCTTCTGCAATCTGTTGCTAGCTGGGGCAATCTTGTAGGCGGAAGTAAGTGGCACTCCAGACGAGCCAAATGCCAGCTCCCCATACGTGGGCTGATATGGGTTCGGCTGTTGCATCGGTTGACCCGTACTACCCTGCGGAGGTGGCTGGACTGGCTGCCCTCCTGCAGCCTGCAGAGGGGATTGAATCGGTTGACCTCCAGCGCCTTGTGGAGGAGGCTGGACGGCTTGGCTTCCAACGCTCTGCGGAGGAGGCTGGACTGGCTGGCTCCGCAATGGCGGCTGAGAACTGGACTCTCCAATCTCCACGCTGCATCCCTGAGGGGGTGCTCGACTGAATACTTTCTCCATGATCGGGCCGAAGACAGCCACCATCATCTGCTTGAACACACCCAGGAAAGCTCTATGATGCCTGCTTAGCACGTCTTCCGCAGCATCCCGAAACGCTTGCATGCATTCCTCTTTTTCTTGCAGAGTCGTGGCGTCAGACTCTCCTGACAGTAGAACCCAGGGCATCTCATTTTTGAGGTATGGGATGCCACTTCTGTTCTTTTTGAATGACATCAAGCATTTCTGCTGAAACTGATCTGTTGCATCCTTCAGCTGTTGCAACTGTTCTGGAGAGAGGTCCTCGATGGCGACGTCCATGATGTCACTGATGTCGGGCATTTTGACTTTCGGCTGTTTGTCCCACTGGGCGTGCCAAAAAGTGTGTTGACGTAAAATCTGCACCTTACGCCAAGCACACAGCAAGCCGAACAAGCTAGTTTCACACGCGTAAAGATTCCAAGACGTGCCAGTCAATTTTCCCTGAAAATTAACAAAAGACAAAGTAGTTAAATTCCAAAGCTTGGAACATGCCGGGTGGTACCAGACAATTCCATATTTACGGCTAGAAAGCCAAGTGAGATGACATATAGCTATAGAGAGCTATCTGCCAGCAAACTAGAAACCATTTGGGAACTTTAAAGTGCAAAACGCAACATAGCCGAATAGATGATGTAAGCATGACGAAAATCGGTCTTTGTTTGAATAAAATTGCACGTGCACGAAACCATGACCGATCCTCCATGATAAATAACAATAAATAATAAATGAAGTAAAGCATGATCATAAACATGTAATAAACAAGCATGCATAGGCCCAAAGCACTAGTCTACCGCATGTCTAGGTACTTTAAAACCCGTCAAGCATGATGTCAAACAAATCTATCCACCGCATGATACGACTTGTTTGAAGACCACACCACTATCCACGAATAGATCTATCCATCGCATGATACAATCTATATATGGAATGCTAAAAGCATACAAAATTTAAAACATAACTTATAAGCATGTTTTACTCGTGAAAGCATAACCGAATACGGCTCTACAGCCGAATCGGGGTCCATGAGGAAGGAACAAACATTACCAAAGAAGATAAATCTATCAGATTGAATCGAAATCTAGTCCACCGGATGACTAGCTCCAAAACAACCCAAAAACCTGCATCTACCGCGTGATACCCAGTTCTTTCAAGATTTATGCAAGATTTGATAAGCTTGAACCCGCAACACGTAACAACCTAGATCGATTCGGTTTCGGCTATTAGGGAACATGTGATCCACGTGCTATTTAGGCCAAGATTACGAACTCAACTTGCATAAGGATCATTGAAAGATACAAAGCCGATCCAAACCAATCTAGATTGGGCAAAAGAAGTGTTACATGAATTTAAACATAAAGTAAAACTCAAAGCAACACGGGGTAACTTAATGAATCCATTGAATCTTGCCAAAAATCAATAGAGCAGATAACTAGCTTCAAGCTAGATCTTAGCCTACCGCATGGCTCATGATCTAACAAGAAACCCTCTTGAACCAAGCTTGAATCTACCGCATGACACTAAGCATGGTAACTAGACTACTTGCATCAGATCTAAATCCACCGCATGATACTAGACATGATACAAGGTTGCCGGTACTTATGGAGGTCGACGGATCGATGAACCCTCTCGAAGAACTCGACGACACGACAAAGGACTCAAGGGTTTGGCGTAAAGCCGGTTTGTATTGAGAATGTTTCGAATACAATTACATACATCCAGGGTCTGTATTTATACCCTGTCATGGCATGACTCCGAATGGACTACGAGCACAATATTTGATACCTAATTTATCTCTAAGTGCGATCGCTTATCCATCCATTCGTCCCCTCCGCTCGGGCCACGTCATCATGCAATCCCACAAAATCAGCACAAACAGATTTCTTGCCGAACGGAAGCCAACTGCTGACCGCGAGCTCCTTTGCCGAATCTTTCTGTAGAAACCTTCCTTCTCCCGGACGGATCCTTTTACCAAGTTGGGCCCACAACTCAGACTGCTTCCTATGCTAAATTTTGGTGTTAACAGTAACACATTGGGTTCAAAATGTATAAATAAATTTACCATGCAGGTGCATCTAAAAAATTATACATCTATTGCTTGGCTCATGAAGGGTGTAACCTGCCCATTTTTCTGGCTGCCGCCAACTCGTGTCCCCTACACCCGCTCTGTTTGCATCCACTCACAGAGCAGACGTTCGATGGTGGCGGACTGGCGGTGTCACGTAGGGCCAGCTGCCAGCTAATGGGGGAGCCAAGAATTTTTTTTAGGTGGAAATTCTAATAAAAACTAAATAATTCAATTACAAAAGGTACAAACACACCACAAGCGCACAAATTCACACTTTATTCAAATGTTGTCATGCTCTATTAACGGTTATAACTTGCTAAAGTTTATTAAGTTTTGTTTAGTAATGCTGAATGAGCAATACTCTTTGTTTTTGTTTCTTCTTGTTCTTATGTGGTGTGTTGCTGCAATGCGCTGCTAGTGTCTTGAGCCATTGACCTCGCTTATTTTGTTGTGCTCTTTTCTTTGGTCCAATTGAGAATTCGAGATGTCCAGTGGCCCATCATGACCCATCACACAAACTCTCTCTAGCTGACGACTCCAAGCAAGAACTGTGCTCAGAGACTGTGCTCATCTGTCATCTCCAGGCGAGGAATGTGGGGTCTTTGGGTGACCCCGCCAGTAGCTAGGGCGGCCGCCCCATGTCGCCTACAGGGTGGCTACGCCAGCAGGACACATTGGAGACGATGCAATTATAACTCTCAATGATCAATGACTCAAGCATGTTAAACCCAAACTTGTTGTGTCCGGCTCAATGTTTAGAACTTAGTTACTTCATGTCATGCTTACTAGGAATGTCTTTATATGAGACAGGCATGAGCACCTCTTTCATCATTTAATTTAGTGCTTCCCAGTTTGATATCTAGTGTACAGATCCAACTTGTGATTTTTGAAGCAAGGCAGTACGTACCAGAATGAGCGTTGGTGGAGCAACGAAGCCAAGGACCATTCGTCTTCTTGCCAAGAGCAGTAAGCCAACCACTTGCCATGTTACTTGTATTTTGTTGGGCAAGGGTGCCACCATGTAAGAACTTTGAAATGGTGTTTCACATTTTCCTGATGCTAATGCAAATGAACAGGGGTTGGGTCCCTTTATTTATGAAAGAACTGTGTGAACTTGGTGGCATCACAAGGATAAACATATATTAGATTGGCGCAGATAAATTTAGGCGCATGTAGAAAATAAAGAATGTGATATGTGGATTTTACTTTCTTTATTTGCAAAATTATGGTCCAGGCATACATCAGACATCAATGGCTGTCCCCAATGCAGATCAAAATTAATAAGATCATATATATTCAAGGACCTGGTTTGCATCAATGTTCAGAGCAGTTTTCCACAGAAAAACATAAATGAAGCATGCATAGCCACAGAAGATGATTGTGAGCTTCTACCGTCGGTGCCATTATGTGCCATGAAACAGGGCACCATCAGTGGACGTACATGCCCGAGATGGCAGCGTGTTCTGCCCTCCTTTGGAGACATTACACCTTTACGGTACGGACGTGCAGAATTACACCTTTCTAGCTGGTACCTCCCAGGCTTACACTACCTTACTTCTGCATTTCTCTTACACACACAGAACTAAAAAGTAATGTGCGTCACAAATGGGTAGTGAGAATGGAAGAAAAGGGATGCAAAAGTTACATACAACAAAGAACATAGATATGATGGCACAAGTTAGTTTTGTCTTGTTTGGTTCAGCACTCATGTGCCTTTATGCAATTGGTTAGGGCCATTATAAAATATTGAATCCAAAAATGCCATTGAAATAAAAGACTTAAATCTGGCAGACACTACGGGAGAAGCAATATTCCCCGAGTGCCACGTGCTTCCCCGAGTGCCAAAAATCGGGCACTCGGGGAAGACAATATTCCCCGAGTGTTGCACTCGGGGAAGAATTGCACTCGGGGAAGATGGCCTTCCCCGAGTGCCTGAAAGGGTAAAGCACTCGGGGAAGAAAGGCACTCGGGGAAGGCCATCTTCCCCGAGCGCAACACTCGGGGAAGAAGGGCACACGAAAAAGAAAAGTTGCATTTGACGGCGCAAATAGACGGAGCCGTTTAAAAAAAATTGGAAAAGCTCTTCCCCGAGTGCCTAGACCTAGCACTCGGGGAAGGTGACCTCTTCCCCGAGTGCCTTTTCCTTGGCTCTCGGGGAAGGGCCTCTTCCCCGAGTGCCTAGTCACTGACACTCGGGGAAATATTTATTTTTTTTGTTTTTTTGCCCCAATTTTTTTGTGAGGCCTTCAAACAATATTTAAGACCCTCTGCCCAAATTTGGCTTACTTTTGAAGTTTTTTGTTATATTTCGTTAGTTTTTTTCTTTTTCTTGAATTTTTAGGAAAAGTTCAAATTTGAACTACAGGTACATGAAATCATATAATTTGTCGATTCAAAAAATGATATCCATGATATTTGGTGTAAATTGAGGCCTTTTCCAACAACTCACATGAAATATCGAGCATCTTGTTGTCGTGACATGACTAACAACATACGGGAAAAGTGTTTCGAATTACGGAGAAAATCCGGACGAAGTCCGAAAAACACGAAACTTGTCGGGACATCGTGTTATCACATGTAGAGGTTGTGTGCAACAGTTGAGAAGATTTCGAGCAAGTTGCGATGTGTGTTGCCTGAAACCCAGACATCTCCACACGTGATCCATGTGATAACACATCGGGAGATGTGTGAGTTGTAGGCATCAAACGTCGCAGACTTGCTCGAAATCTTCTCTAGTCTTGCACACAACCTATACATGTGATAACACAACTCCCCGACAAGTTTCGTGATTTTCGGACTTCGTCCGATTTTTTGTAATTTAGAAACACTTTTTCCGTATGTTGTTAGTAATGTCACGACAACAAGATGCTCGATATTTCATGTGAGTTGTTGGATAAGGCCTCAATATACACCAAATATCATGAATATCATTTTTTGAATCACCAAATTATATGATTTCATGTACCTGTAGTTCAAATTTGAAGTGTTCCTAAAAATTCAAGAAAAAGAAAAAACTAACGAAATATAACAAAAAAATTCAAAAGTAAGCCAAATTTGGGCAAGGAGTTTTAAATAATATTTGAAGGCCTCACAAAAAAATTGAGGCAAAAAAAAACAAAAAAACAAATATATTTCCCCGAGTGCCATTGACTAGGCACTCGGGGAAGAGGCCCTTCCCCGAGTGCCCAGTCCTAGCACACGGGGAAGGTGACCTCTTCCCCGAGTGCCTTGTCCCTGGCACTCGGGGAAGGGCCTCTTCCCCGAGTGCCTAGTCACTGGCACTCGGGGAAAGTTTTTTGTTTTTTTGTTTTTTCTGCCCCAATTTTTTTGTGATACCTTCAAACATTATTTAAAACTCCTTGCCCAAATTAGGCTAACTTTTGAATTTTTTTGTTATATTTCGTTAGTTTTTTTCTTGAATTTTTAGGCACACTTCAAATTTGAACTACAGGTACATCAAATCATATAATTTGGCTCCCCGCATAATATACAATAAATATCTTGAATATCATTTTTTGAATCACAAAATATACACTAAAGTGGGAAGGCCTCAAAAAATGAGGGAAAAAACAATTAAAAAAATAATTCGGCACTCGGGGAAGAGATGCTTCCCCGAGTGGCAAAACGGTGGCACTCGGGGAAGAGGCCTCTTCCCCGAGTGCCTGCACCCAGCTCTCGGGGAAGAACACACACCCGGCCCATCATCACGTCCTCTTCCCACCGGCCCATCATCACGCCGGTCAAAACGAAAAAAACCCCTTCGCCCCCCTCCCCCCGCGCCCCCCGCCGCCGGCCGCGCGACGCGCCGGCCGGCACCGCCGCCGCCCACTCCTCCCCGCCCAAGCCCCGTCCCCCTACCCCGCCGCCGGCCCTTCCCCGCCACCGCCCCGCCGCGCGCGCGCCCGCCCGCCCCCGCCCGGCCACTCCCGCGCGGCCGGCCGCCGGATCCCGGCCGCCCCCCGCCCGGCCCCCCCTCCTCCACGCCCCGCCCCCGCCCCCGCGCCCGCCGCGCGCGCCCCGGCCCCGGCCCGACGCGCGCGCGCGCGCGCCCGCCCGCCCCCGCCCCGGCCACTCCCGCGCGGCCGGCCGCCGGATCCGGGCCGCCCCGCCCGGCCCCTCCTCCACGCCCCGCCCCGGCCCCGTACCGTACACGTACGTGTTTTTTTTTCGATCCCGAGTAATCTCAATTGCGTAGTGTGGTCACTCCGTTCGACGAAAGCACCATCAACATCATTTTTTCGGGGCTTTGTACATGTATATTCCCTAATTGCCTAGCTTTATGACAAGTAAACATGCAATATACAAAACAAAATTCGTGCGAAATTCCATCGTGGGCACCCACGACACCGGATGGTACTTAAATTAGGATCTCATGAAATTCGGTCTAGAGTTGATGCGGGCAAACAAATACCCCAAATCCTTTACCGGCAATAGGTTGGAAAATTGCATTGGGTAGTGCAAAGTAGCAAGTAATTAATTTGCAAGGATCAAATGTAAACCGAACCAGGATCGAATACACCGAATCATATGCATTCACGTCAATATATATATGAGAGATGAACGTTTGCGTAAGATTTATGTAGGATCATGTTAGCAATTAGCATCAACTGAATCACAAAAAGGGATATCTATCATGCCAGCTTAATTTTGTTGTACATGCCAATCTGTTTTACAAAAAGTGATTATCATGCCAGTCTGATATAGTGATACATTGATAAAAGGCAGCTTAATTTTGTTCTAGAAACTCAGTGTTTATCAGTCGACATATCACGGCAACATCTGGTTAAACGCTGAGCAGAACCCTCCACCACTGTGCAAAGTTTAAAATTTTGGTACTTACATCTTTAACTTGCCTACTCAGGTCAGAGAACCTGGTAAGTTTCACTACGAAGCACCGCCCAGAGTGACCCTTTGTTTTTTTTTTGTTTTGTTAGGAGTTGCTCTATACTTGGTCACTCGATGTGATATGCATGTTCTAAGCATATAGATACACCAAAGACTTAGAAACAAATGTAATATTCCTTCATTTTACTTAAACCAGGTTACATTTTTTTGCTGTCTAAATGGGTAAACCAATCAGAAAAAAATGGTGGTAGTTTACATTCTGGTACTAAATTCTTGGAAGAAAACTTGGACCATTTCTCTGTAATCTGGTAGTTTAATCACCAATAGCTTCCATGCCATCAGAGGATTCCAGAAAATCGCATGCTCATTAGTCACTTGAGCTGTTTCCAAATTCGGCATGAGTTATCCATACTAAAGGCATGCACTCATTCATCTTTCTTCAGTGTAATGTTTTACTTGATTGCTTATGTTATCCTCACATTTGCTATATATCTATTGTTTAGAAATAACAGTTATTCATTTGTACAATGTCAAGGCCTTCGTTGTGCACAGGTACATTACCTCTACAATCCTTGCCCTAATGATTGTCAAATTTGCATGATGCTTTACATGTTCAATGTCTACTTGATGACTGCAACTTTGCAGATTGTTGCTGAATGATACTTCTGATATGGCACGCTTTATGTTTTGCTTGTCATTTCAGATAACATATCTCTCTATCATGTAATTTTGACCTTTTTTATAGTTGTATGCTCTGGTAACAGTTAGCTTATATATAATGATATGGATGATTCTTTCATGACAAATGCAGTATGCTAGAAATTAACTTTGTGTATAATACTGTGCAAAGATTTTAAAGTTTAAGAATAGCCACTCGTTAGCTATACTTGTGAGTCAATAATAACTCCAAAGGTTATTACTATATGCAACACTAACCTTAAGATCTTATTTTTGTTTTTTGAAGGCAAAATAAGAGTACCAGAACAAGTTTTGGTATGATGAGAAGTTGAATCGGTGGGTGGAAGTTGCTATGATTCTATTTCTATTTTCAGGTAATTTTTTTTACAGATCAAGTTGACAGATAGCCTCTAAAGTAGATCCCTGTTTTGGTTTTGTTTTTTAACTTAAATTTCTGGAAGTGTCATGTATCGTGAGCTATAATAGTTCAATCGATTGTGTTGTGTAAGTCACGTTCATCTGGTTGTTCTTTTACTTGTAACAATATATTGTGGACTCCAGACAAATTTGGTCATTTGTGATATATAAATGTGGTTCTTGATATATTGGTGTTGATTTGTGATGTGTGTGTATGTGTCTATATATATATGATTTGTTGTTCACACGAAAAACAAAAAAAACAAAAAAAGTGGCTTCCCCGAGTGCGTGGGCACTTGGCACTCGGGGAAGGCTATATTAAAAAAAAAAGGCAGGGGGCTTCCCCGAGTGCCTGTGCATTTGGCACTCGGGGAATGCTATTTTTTTAAAAAAACAAAGGGGGCTTCTCCGAGTGACTGGGCATGGGCACTCGGGGAAGAGGTTTTGAAAAAAAAAAAGAAAATTTCTTCCCCGAGTGCAACACTCGGGGAAGAGTAAAAAAAAAGGGAGAGGGCGCCGACGGTGTTAAATCGTCCCCGAGGGGGAGGATGGCACTCGGGGAAGGCTTCCCCGAGTGTACGATTTTTGGCACTCGGGGAAGGCCTCTTTCCCGTGAGAGGCATCCCCGGAGGCTCTTCCCCGAGTGTTGCACTCGGGGAAGGCTTCCCCGAGTGTTGCACTCGGGGAAGGCTTCCCCGAGTGCTTTTGGCTCTTCCCCGAGTGCTTGAGGCACTCGGGGAAGCAGGTGGCTGCTGTAGTGACATATGCTCCGGAACACCCTTTTTAAGTTTTGTGCACAAAAATTAAAGCAGACCATTAACTTAATTATCCACTTCTTTAATTAATAAATTTGTGGTGGGTTTGGTCTGGGCCTAGCCCTACCAGGTGTACTCCCAATCCAGCCCAGAATCCCCTCAGCCGTTCAGTCGGGCACGCCGACGGGGCAGGCCAAGCTGGTCGGCATGGCGGTCTAGGTCGTGGGATCCATGATCATACTCTTCTACAAGAGCCTCGTGCTCAGGCTCTGGGCATCCCGGCCCAATGCACTGGCGCTTCGCCGATCACGTCACTGCGGCGGTGGCGGGCGGGAGCTCCGGAACCATCCTCGTCGACGTCCTTATCATCCCCAGCTGCGCCGCGTGGGCCGTCTGGTTCATCATGCAGTCCAGGATGGCAGAGGACTTCTGGGCGCCCTACACCAGCACGCCATCATGTGCGTCATGCCGGCATGCATGCAATGTGCCGGCGTCAGTGCCGCCATGGATCGGAGCCTCAACATCTGGAAGCTCGGCTTGGACATCAGGCTCTACTCCGTGCTCTACATCGTAATATCTCAGACCTCCGATCGATCGATCCTAAGTTCCTACAAGTTACATCCTCCACGGAAGAAAATGCAGGGATCGTGGGGTCTAGCTAGGATCGCGTTCATCATGCATCCAGGTGTGCGGGCCGCTATATGTGGGCTGGGTTGGGAGTGACCTGGGTAGGGCCGAGCCCAAACGAAACCGACCACAAATTAATTAATTAAAGGAGTGGATAATTAAGTTAATGAGCTGCTTTAATTTTCGTGCACAAAACTTGAAAAAGGATGGACTGGAGCACAACTTAACCCTAAATTTGGATGGTTCGGTTCTTTTTTTCCGGGAATACGCAGGAGAGCTGCGTATCATTGCATTAAGAAGAATTAAACTGGTTTGTTATAACGCGGGCCAACTGGGTGCACGCACACGGAGTTACAACACTAGTGGACTATACGGCAAAAAGGACAACCTAAACCCGTACATGGATAACCACTAGACTCAACACACGGAGCCGACATTCTTGACGTGCCTGACCGCAACCATAATCCGCGTCAGAGAGAGCACGCGCCGCCGGGAGGAGGTTGCGAAAAGCGGAGAAATACTCCTTGTCGATCGGTCCAGGTCCAGCGAAAACCGCAGCAAGGCCCTGGTCTGCTACAGTGGCTTCAGCGGCCGACGCCTCGGTGTCTTCCGTAGGACGCATACTTAGCTTGTCCAGCTTGCGCATGAGCAGTACCTCGCCCTTCTTAGAGGCACAAACAGTAAAGTTTGCGGTCAGCTTGGCTAGCCTGCTACTCAGGCGAGCCGCCGTGGCAGGGGAAGGGGGTGGAGCCACAGGAAGGGTTGCGAGCGGTACCTACAGGGTCTGACGAACGCTAGCCATGAAGGCCGTGGTGTTGGCCTTGGCAGCTTCGAGGTCGTCGTTGGGCTGAATTCTACCCCGCTGCGATGCGGCCGCGACCTGATCCTGACAAGTTCTCCTTGGTAGTCTAGGTGTGCCGGAGGCCAAGCCCGGTACGAGTCCAGGGACCCGCTCGGGAGGAGGCCAGGTCCGACTCGCTAGACGTACTGGACTCATCACGACTTTGAAGAGCCCCCATCTTAGCTTCCAGATCCCGACTCACAGGTGGCGTGGAGGAGTCGGCAGCGGGGGTGGAAGGTCGCAGTGCGGCACTGGCCAAGGGCATGCCGCGTCGCTGCGTGGCCGTTGCCGTGGTCAGGATGGTTCGGTTCTGACAGGCTATCTCTGCAGAGGTGCTGCATCGAAGAGGTGAAATGATGAGCATTATCTAGGTCGTTTATCTTCTACATTACTATTTCATATTGCAGTTTTACAATTCACATTTTGCCATTCGTAAAGTTATGTTCGGTAGTAGTTACTAGAATAAAAAACTAGGTTAGAAAAAATTGTACGATCTCAGTTCTTATCTGCACTTGAAAACCTAATTCACCTCTCCAACGAGCCCCACACTATAACACAACCCCACATGCATTAACGACGGATGTGCGTCACTATAAGTAAGAAATTACGGTCGACCCGGCCGTCATTATAACTCTACGTCAAATTGACCGTCGCTTTTCACATTATAGCATCTGTGCATCCGTCGTTATAAAATTTTTCATTTCGCGTCGGAAGGTCCATCGTTATATCTCAATTATTGAGTTGGACTATTCGTCGGTAGATGAAGCGAGCCACCTTCCCGCTCTCTAGTAGGCCTGTTTCGCGCTCAGCTGGCCCAATCTCGCGCACTATTGTAGCTAGATGGTCCACCGGTCAGCTGGCCCAAACAAAGAACCCTAACTCCCAAATCTCGCCGCCGCCCCCTGCCTGCCCCGACCGCGCTCTCGCACCAGGCCAACACATCACCACCGCGCGGTGCGCCGTCTCCCCCTTGAAGGGAAACGGGGTGGCTACGCTAGCGCAAAACAAAATTTTTCCCGCAAAACAGGAACTGCTGCTGTCAGAGATCACGGGATTACCACTAGACGCGCAGATGCAGCGGAACCGTCTCGATGTAGACGAACGCGTCGAGGGTAGCAGGCAGTGCAATTGCTCACGTCCTTCTTGACTTGCACGTGCGGCTCGTCCGATCCAAGTGCTCCAGATGCAGCACCTCCAAGGTATCCACACGTACGGAGAAGGAAGCGACGCATGCCGGACCGTGCTAGGTCCGCGAGTGCGACGAGGAGGGGAGCGTTGGCGGCGCGGCTGCTACTTGAGAAAGTTGTGTCTTTTCAGGAGGGGTGTGGTCCATATTTATTGGGAGGAAAACCCCCCACACCATCGTCCATTAGCAATACGGGACTAATAGATGGTGTACCCCTTCCAATACTAATGGGCTTTACAACATTTGTGGCCCATTAGGACTTTTACACCATAATGGATCAAATCCATCTGAGCCCACTAGTGGATCAAATCCAGTTGACTTTAGGGCATATTTCCAACAGTCTCCCACTTGCACTAGAGTCAACTATGCAAGTATATTCATCCTCATTCGGCTTCCAACCCCTTAAGTGTGTGACCATATAGGTTCACATACACATAGACTTGACCCGAGTACATTACTCGATCAATAGTTGATAGCGGCCTCTAGCAAGACGTGTCAACTCCTATGCATACGTAAAGATCTTATCAGACAAACCATCACAACAGTTCATACATGCTATTCCCTTTGCCTCACGATATTTGGTCTAGCTCCAAGCTGACCTCTCTTTCTCGACACTGTGATTCGGATCATCAAAAGGGGGTTACCCTTAACCCAGCACGGCCATGCATTTCTTGATCCGATCACTCGAGGGGCCCGAGATATCTCTCTCAAGTAGAGGGGCAAATTCTATCTTGATTGACCATGCCTCACAAAGATGCTTCCCCGACAAACCCGAAAGCCATCTTTATGACTACCCGAGTTACGGAGTAGCGGTTGATGGCCCCTAAGTAGGTCAATTCACATCTTGAGTACATGCGACAATCTCAAGTCTAAGGACATAGCGTATACGTTGTGTAAACGAGAGAACAAGGTCTCAAATTGGGTCGGTCCAGCCCCATGTCATACATGTGCCCACATTATTAGTTATACATCTCCATGTTCATGACTTGTGAAACATAGTCATCAACTAATTCATGTGCTAGTCATTAACTCATACTAGGGACAACTTTTGAATAACCATAGAAGTAAAAGAGTTTCACAAACAATTCACATAATTGCCAATCAAATACAAGTCGCCTTTCATGGATATTCAATAAAAGAACCAAGTGACATGGATATAATGAAATATAATCATCTCTATGATTCCTTATAGGACATATTTCTAACATCCTTCCACTTGCACTTGAGCTAATCTATAGAATATATCTAATACCCATAGCTCTCATGTGCGCCTCATGCTTAGGCTGTGGAAGGGGTTTTGTCAAAGGATCTGCAACATTCAAATCCGTGTGTACTTTGCATATCTTGATATCACCTCGTCTGACGATCTCTCGTATCGATGAAATTTCCGCGAGACATGTTTATTCTTTTGGTGGTTCCTTGGCTCCTTTTCTTGCGCAATAGCCCCATTGTTGTCACAATAAAGATCCAATGGGCTAGAGACACTCGGAAACACACCAAGTTCGTAAAGGAACTTCCTTATCCAAACACCCTCCTTTGCGGCTTCCGAAGCCGCGATGTACTCGGCTTCGTTGTAGAATCGCCCACTCGTCTCCCGCTTAGAACTCTTCCACTCACGGCTCCACCATTTATCGTAAATACGTATCCCGATTGCGACTTTGAATCGTCTTGGTCGGTTTGGAAACTAGCATCGGTGTAACCCGTTACAACGAGCTCCTCCTCACCTCCATAGACTAGGAACATGCCTTTAGTCCTTCTTAAGTACTTAAAAAACATTTTTAACCGCCGTCCGGTGACCCTCACCCGGATCGATTGGTATCCGCTTGTAACACCGTGCGCATACGAAATATCTGGACGTGTACATATCATTGCATACATAATAGATCCGATGGCCGAAGCATACGGTGTTCTACTCATGCGTTCCCGCTCATCAGTTGTCGAAGGACACTGAGTCTTGCTAAGATGTATGCCATGTGACATAGGCAAGAACCCTTTCTTCGCCTCTTCCATGTTGAACCTTTTCAACACTTTATCAATGTAAGTGTCTTGACTTAATCCTATAAGCCTTTTTGATCTATCTCTATAGATTATGATGCCCAAAATGTATGCCGCGTCACCTAAGTCCTTCATAGAAAAACTATTTTTTAATGAGGTCTTAGCGGCCTCAAGCATAGGAATGTCATTTCCAATCAGTAATATGTCATCCACATATAAGATTAGAAATACTACAGAGCTCCCACTTGCCTTCTTGTAAACACAAGGCTCTTCTTCACTCTGAATGAAGCCAAACCCTTTGACCACTTCATCAAAGCGAAGGTTCCAACTCCGAGATGCTTGCTTCAATCCATAAATGGATTTTTGAAGTTTGCACACCTTTCCAGCATTGGTTGGATCAACAAATCCCTCAAGTTGTGTCATATACACATCCTCAGTCAGATTTCCATTTAGGAAAGCTGTTTTGACATCCATCTGCCATATCTCATAATCGAAATATGCAGCTATAGCTAGAATGATCCGAATAGATTTAAGCATTGCTACGGGTGAGAATGTCTCGTCGTAGTCAACTCCTTGAACTTGTCGAAAACCTTTTGCAACAAGTCGAGCTTTATGGATGTGAACATTTCCATCCATGTCCCTCTTCTTCTTATAGATCCATTTGCACTCTATGGGTTTAACACCATCTGGCGGGTCAACCAAGTTCCAAACTTGATTGTCATCCATGGAATCTATTTCGGATATCATGGCACTTTGCCATTTCTCGGAATCTGGGTCCATCATTGCTTCCGCATATGTCATAGGTTCATCATTGTCTAACAACAATATGCCGCGCTCTCCCGCGATCATGAGATTGAGCTTATCAGTTGCGCGACATGCCCTTTCAGACCTTCGTGGTTGTGTTGGTGCTTCTCTTGCCACGGGCATCTCAACTCGTTCAGCTACATTAGCATCACTTGTGAAATCTTGCCAAGCGGCTCATCTTGAACTTCTTCAAGATACACCTTCTGTCTACATTTTTTTCTTTTAAGAAACTCTTTCTCTAAGAAAACACCGTTCCGAGCGACAAACACTTTGTCTTCTGACCGATTGTAGAAATAATATCCCAAGGTTTCCTTTGGATATCCCACGAATATGCACTTGTCCGATTTAGGTGTTAATTTATCTGATTGAAGTTTCTTCACATAAACCTCACAACCCCAAATTTTCGAAAAGACAACCGGGAGTCTTACCAGTCCACATCTCATATGGTGTCTTAACTACGGACTTAGAAGGTACCCTATTTAAAGTGAAAGCTGCGGTTTCTAGAGCATAACCCCAAAATGACAATGGTAGGTCCGACTGGCTCATCATTGACCGGACCATGTCCAACAAGGTTCTATTACGTCGCTCGGATACACCGTTTCTTGAGGTGTTCCAGGTGGCGTAAGTTGTGGAACAATTCCGCAACTCTTTAGATGACTGCTAAACTCATGGCTCAAATACTCACCTCCACGATCAGAACGCAAGGTCTTGATTTTCTTGCCACGTTGATTTTCTACTTCACTCGAAATTCTTTGAACTTTTCAAAAGTTTCGGACTTGTGCTTCATTAAATAGACATAACCATATCTACTTAAATCATCGGTGAACGTTATGAAGTATTGGTATCCACCTCTAGTCGTCGTACTCATTGGTCCGCACACATCCGTATGTATGAGTTCCAAGTAAGTTCGAGGCTCTCTCGGAAAACCTGAGAAAGGCATCTTGGTCATCTTGTCAAGCAAACAAGCTTCACATGTCTCGTAGGATTCAAAATCAAACGAAGTTAAAAGTCCATCGTTATGGAGCTTCTTCATGCGCTTTTCACTGATGTGACCCAAACGACAATGCCATATGTAGGTAGGACTTAAATCATTAGGTCGAGACCTTTTAGCACTTATGTTACAGATAGGTGAATCATCAAGATTTAAAACAAATAAGCCATTCACAATGGATGCACAAGCCACAAACATATTATCCTTAGAGATCACACAACCATTGTTTTCACTCGCAAATGAATAACCATCCTTCATCAAACATGAAGGGGATAAAATGTTTTGACTCAAACTAGGAACAAAATAACAATTATTCAACTCCATAATAAATCCTGACGGGAGGTGTAGTTGCATCGTTCCGACGCTCAATGCAAAGCAACTCTTGCATTATTGCCTACGCGGAAATCAACTTCTCCACGCTTCTACTTCTTATCATTCCTTGCATCGAGTTGCAAATATGAGCAACCGATCCGGTATCAAATACCCAAGAATTAGTATAAGAATCAGCGAGGAAAATATATGTAACATAAACATTAAGTGTACCTAAAGTGGAAGTACCCTTACTTCCATTGCTTTTCATAGAAGCTAAGTACAACTTACAATTTCTTTTCCAGGTGACCGATTTTCTTACAATGAAAATATTCGGCCTTGGCACTGGACTAGCCTTGGGCGCCTAGTTTGGCATTGGGATCTTATCCTTGGCCTTACCTTTCTTCTTCCAAGAATTGCCCTTCCTTTTAAAGATTGGCTTGTTTTGGATCGCCATCACATGACTACTGCCCGTGCTTTTCTTAACGTTATCATCTACTGGTAAGGGGGTGCCTAGAACTCCTTCCCTTTTCTCGGCTCCGAGAACAATTCTCGATTACGAATCCAATTCGTAAAGTTTGTTCCGATCAACTTGTCCTTCTCAAGGACCGAATGCAAGGTAAACGATGTGGTGTTGCTAGGTGCCTTTAATCTACAACAGAATAATAAATGCAAAACACTAAGACAATATATCCATGACAGAGTAAAATAAAAGAATTTACTCCCACTAAAATCAATATCCCCACATTGATACTTAGTGATTCAGAATCCACAACTAACAAGTCTACTAGTGAGCTTTTGCGTCACCGCTAGTAAACAAGGTAGACCGGTAAGCAACTCTTTGCTAATCATATCACATATGACTCCTATTGTTGGGTGACATCTCTATGACTAGGCTCCCAACCTTTATGCCCCAAAGTCCTTAACCGTTAAGATGACTTTGATAAGTAAACCAACACTTATGCGTGTAAGTATCCGATACAAACCTGTCTAGTCAAGGAAAACTAGTGGCACCCTAATTTCATAGACCCACCACTAATTGTACGAGACGTGGGACGGTGGCAAGTGTTGGGAGGGCATGTTAACTTAAAATTCCAAAGGGATCGTTCTACTCGTAACATCACACGCAAGAAAATAACATTGTCGCATGTAAAAGTAGAACGGTAAGAACGACATTCACACGGTTGTAACACGGTATGGCCTATTGTCGCATGGTGATCTCCATCTCCATTGACCTGTACATCATGTTGATCTCCATCTCCATGATCTGTGTGTGCCATCCTCCATGTGATGAGTCCTCCAAGAACTATCTAACGCGTGCTAGTAATGAAAGTTACACAATCGCGTATTAGATCATCACAAATTTGGTACGCAGACCATTACATTAATTTTGACAATACATGTGGCTCCAGCCGTATTGCCTTATGCGTGACACACAGGTCACGAAAAAATTACACACATGCATCACATACACATATAGGCCATACCGATTACAAAACCTGCAAAACAGATTATCGCAATTCCGACGTCCAAACTTAAAACGCCCGAAAACCCATCTTGCAAGCCGAATTTGGTAAAACTAATTTCGCCGAGACCAGCAAAGCTGGTTTATCACATGTGTAAAATTTTCTGTAGATCAATTTTCGTATAGAAAACGTCTTCATCCGAGTTAACCACGAAAAGTTATGACTGTTTTACCGAACTGTATATTTTCTCGGTTTTTCCCGGCCGTAGAGATCCAATCTGCCACCGCCACGCATCTCATGCGCCTGGCACTTGACCTAGCTTCGATTCGACCAATCCAATTGATCTCCTTCTCGTTGTGACTGGGTTTACGTGTATCACTTAACTCCGATGGCGGAATTCCGACCGCTAGGAGTAATTCGTTACACGACCATCACGTCAAGAACACGAAGCCGATCAAGACTTTGATCTACATCTGCATATCTCTATATGCACACATCCCGAATCTAAAACTTAGCAGCTACGGCTCTGGTACCACTGAAGGGAAATGGGGTGGCTACGCTAGCGCAAAAAAATTTTTTTCCCGCAAAACAGGAACTGCTGCTGTCAGAGATCACAGGATTACCACTAGACGCGCAGATGCAGCGGAACCGTCTCGATGTAGACGAACGTGTCGAGGGTAGCAGGCAGTGCAGTTGCTCACGTCCTTCTTGAGTTGCACGTGCGGCTCGTCCGATCCAAGTGCTCCGGATGCGCAGCACCTCCAAGGTATCCACACGTACGGAGAAGGAAGCGACGCATGCCGGATCGCTAGGTCCGCGAGTGCGACGAGGAGGGGAGCGTTGGCGCGTGGTCGCTACTTGAGAAGGTTGTGTCTTTTCAGGAGGGGTGTGGTCCATATTTATTGGGAGGAAAACCCCCCACACCATCGTCCATTAGCAATACGGGACTAATAGATGGTGTACCCCTTCCAATACTAATGGGCTTTACAACATTTGTGGCCCATTAGGACTTTTACACCATAATGGATCAAATCCATCTGAGCCCACTAGTGGATCAAATCCAGTTGACTTTAGGGCATATTTCCAACACCCCTCCCCTGAAATCGCATCAGGCACCAGGCCCATCGCCGCGCCGCGCCTTCTCCCCGCTTGCGCCGCTCCTTCCCCCTCCAAACGCCGCTGCCCACCTCGCCCCCTAGTGCCACCATCGGCGCTCCCCAAACCCTCTCGCTCCCCCAAACCCCGTCGCCCCTGTTGGCCGCCGTGAGGGGCACACAGCACCACCGAGGAGCCTGCCTTACCGCCGAGCAACCCGCCTTCCCTGCCCCGACTCTGTTGCTAACAGGAATTCGAAGTCCAGGGCTGATTTCTCTGGCTTGGATTTCCTTCTCCATTTGGGTGAGTAACCCTAGTGATTTATACCCTGTTACCAAATCCATGCTATGCATTCAGTGAACTGTGAATCTGTTAGTTGTTTCAATGCATCCTGCTCTTTGTAAGCAGATCTCATGTAGTCATGTTTTGACTCCCTAGATGTGTTCAATATTTATTTATGTGATTACTTTCTAGGGAAATCTCTCATCTGCTACTACATTCTTATATTATCTCATCTGATTGCAGTACCAAAAGAAGAGTTGGCACTTACAAAGTTGAGAGAAATACTATTTCTTGTGTACTATTTCTTGTGTGACAGAAGGTACTATATGTTGTCCTTGTTTTCTGAAGACTAGGATGTACTGCCCAATAAAATTAAATGATGTTTTTTTCCATTCTCTATCTCTATTGCTGAGTAGGATGCATCTAAATGTGAAGTGCCTTCATTCATGTAGTAAGAAGTGGTTGTTTAATGTGTGAGCTGTTGAGATATTTTAGATCCTATAATGATATGGCTTGTAGATATAATCATTCATCTTATATAGTAAATGTTGGGTTACTTCATATTAATAATCAGAAATTTTATGTTATTTATATCTGAGCATAGGTAATAGTACAGGCAAATCAGAATGCATTTGTATATATACTGATTTCACCTAATGCATATGCTCACTATTGGTAGCTATTCAATCTGACACTGTGGAAGCCATTGTACCTTTGCACGGAGCTCACGTGTACACCTTGGAACCATTTGAAGAATATTGGTAGCAACTGGCCTTCTGTATTAGTATGTACTCCTCTCCCTGTTCAGTAGTAATTTATTTAATTTTCAGTAAATGTGTGTATGTGTGGACATTGTCATGTGAATTGCCAAAGTATGCAGCTTTTTGTTTGTTAATTTTGAAATAAGCTCGTTGGTCACCTATCAAGGTTGATGGATAAACCATGGATCGATTGTGATGCTAGGTACATATCACTTAATTTACAAATTGTAAAAGTGCTATTTGTGTTAAAATGGAATTTAACCTAAAACTTGCATGTAGGCACAGCAAGATATATTTGCAAGGGGTAAACAGTTTCTTAGCTTTTGCATTTAGGAATTCAGTAGTAGGCAGGAAGATATTATGTCCTTGTACAAAGTGTGTTAACTCATTTTGGAAAGAAGAAAGTTAAGTACGTGAGCACTTGATATGTGATGGGTTTCTAAAAGGCTACGAAATATGGAACTTTCATGGAGAAGCTAGCTCTTCTGTCAACTATGGGAATTATGATGGTGGAGAGTTGTGGTGGAGTCTGACGAAGAAGCTGACATATCTGATTTGCTTAGAGACTTAGTTGCTGGTTTAGATGATAGAGGAGATTTTGATGACAACACTTCTGTTCTAGAACCTTGTGCTGAGCTAGTTGCCACTGAAAAGTAAGTAGCTGAAAATAGCAAGGAGTTATACCCTAGCTGCAAGAAATATACACAACTGCGTTTCCTAGTTAGATTACTCCACATCAAACTCCTTGGAGGATGGACCGATAAATCTTTTAACCTGCTACTAGATCTACTTAATGATGCACTCCCTAAGGGTTCAAGATTATCTATAAACTTTTATGAAGCTAAGAAATTGGTGAAATCTATAGGAATTGGATACACTAGTATTCATGCTTGTGATAATGATTGCATCCACTATTACGGGGACAATGCAAAATTGGATTCATGTCCAAAATGTAAAGTTTCACGATGGAAATCAATAAGGAGGAGTTTAGATGGAAAGCATGTATATAAGGTCCCTATGAAGGTCCTCCATTATTTTCCAATCAAGAAAAGGCTGCAAAGGTTATTTTTGTCCTCTAAAATAGCGAGTTTAACTAGGTGGCATGATGAAGGTCGAAAAAAGGATGTTTTGTTAAGGCATCCTGCTGATTCACCTCTACAGAAGAAATTTGACAAAATGCATCCAAAAATTTCTAGAGATAGTCGGAATATTTGTCTAGCATTCTCCACTGATGGTTTATTCCATTTAGGAACATGAATGTTAGCTACAGTGTTTGGCCTAGTATTTGTATTCCCTACAACTTTCCACCTTCAATGTGCATGAAGCAATCAAATTTCATCCTTTCTTTGTTGATTCCTGGTCGGAATGGTCCTGGTAGTGATATGGATGTCTATTTGGAGCCACTGATTAATGATTTGTTAGATATGTATGACCAAGGAGTTAGAACCTATCATGCTTCAAAGAGTGAATGGTTCGATTTGCGGGCTGCTGTATTGTGGACTATTACCGATTTCCTTGGTCTAGGCTATGTGTCTGGATCTGTCGCATCTGGTGGAGCAGCTTGTCCTGATTGCCACTCCGAAACATGTTCCTTTACACTTGGTAATGGTAGCAAGACCTGTTATATGGACCATCGTAGATTCTTGAATGAAAAGCACCCATTTAGGTTTGATGCTAATAAATTTGTTGTAAAACTGAGTTTAGGCCAACACCTATTTGTAACACCCTAAAATTCCATAACCAACACAATGTAAGCAACAAGGTGTTTTAGATTTTATTTTCTAAGGATTAAATAAATTATCAAATAAATTTGGTCTCTAAAATATTTAAATATCATTTTAATAATTTAAAAGCAATAAGTGCTTGTGCATCATGATTTGAATGCATGGTGTTTTTGTTTGTTGGTGTGAAGCTTTAAAATGTTTTGAAAGTTTGAAAAGTTAAAAAGAGTTTGAATTTATAGTTTGAAAAAGATTTGATAAGGGTTTGTGGAAAAAAACTTCTCTCCAATCCCTCATAATCCCCTTCTCTCATTCCAGCCCAGCGCAGCCCAAAACTCCTCACCAGCCCACTTCCACCCTTCTTTCCCTCCTCACCCTATAAAACCGACCCCAAAGGCTTTGAATTGCCCTTTTCGTCCTCTCCCGTGCTCCCACATCCCCTCCTCCTTCCCCTCTTCTCCGCACGCGCCGCCGCCAGGGAAACCCGCCGCCGTGCCATCGCCGGCCATCCGGCGCTCCTCGTTGCCGGTGAGCAACCCCTCGGCATCCTCGCGTCCTCCCTCGCCTCCCACTCCACCGCACAAGAACCCGACGCCGGAGCCCCTCCTTCCCACGCTGGACCAAGCCACCCCACCACCACCAAGGCTCGGCCATCCGAGTTCGATCGCCGCCGCCGTCTTCTACCTCCGGCCGCCGGTGTCGATCTCCCTCACCGCCACTTCTCCGACGCCGTCTCTTTGCTCAAAGCTTCGCCAGGTGATGAGCATCGCACCTCTTTTTGTCTCTGTGCGTCGTAGGGCCAGTAGCCCTTGCCTCTGCGCGCCGCCGTTGGCCACGCCGCCCCCTCACGGTGCAAGCCGCCATAGCTGCCGGAGCCGTCTCCTTGACCATCTGGATAAGTTCCCCGTCACCCCAGCTCCGCGTAGGATCAAATCCCGTCCCAATCCGTGGCCCCTAGCCTGAAATCGAGCGAACACCGGCAGGACTCCGGCGAGCCGCCACCGCCTCCGGCCGAGCACCGCCGCCTGCCGCTCACGGGCCACCCAAGCCGTCCATCGTGAAACCAACGCCCCAGATTAGATCGGGGCTATCCCCGTTGGCCCCGGTCCATCGTGGACTAGTGGACCGAGTCCACCACCCGGTCCACGGCCGCACCCACCATCCGATCCAGATCTGATGGCCAAAATCTCCCCAAGCCGCCGGGTCAAACTTTAAGTACCGGCCGGCCACTGTAGTTTTGCAGAAAAGCCCTTGAACCTTGTTTTAGCCATATCTTTTCCGTCTTAGCTCCGTTTTAAGCGTTCTTGATGTCCACGCGACCGTCTTTTCAAGCCCGTCAGTTTTAGAACCTTGTGTTAGCTGTATCTTGTGCGTTTTAGCTCCATTTCCACTGTTTCAAGTTGCGTTAGGTTCATATCAACTAAAACCACGTGATAGGACCAATGTTGTACATGTTCTTTGTTTTATAATTTATTTAAATGTTAAATATGATTGAATCTTATTATGCATGCTTTTCTAATTAAAATCTAGCTAGAGTTCAACACGTGTTTTCATAGAAAGTT
Source organism: Cenchrus americanus (assembly GCA_947561735.1). Lineage (NCBI taxonomy): Eukaryota > Viridiplantae > Streptophyta > Magnoliopsida > Poales > Poaceae > Cenchrus > Cenchrus americanus. The sequence continues at coordinate 33,837,863 of OX387242.1, read as the reverse complement.
AATATGATTAATATTAATTAAATATTTCTTTTAGTTAAAAGTTAATTAGATGTATACCTCGGTTTTTATAATCAAACTTAATTTGAGTAAATATTATGCAATTTTCTTTCTACTAAAATGTAATATAGGTTTATCTCGAGTTTTCTTAAATTGTTAATTTGATTAATATGAATATAAATGTGTTTTTAAGATGTAATTTGATTAGAATAACTCGAAATATAAAAATAAGCACCTAGATGCTTTTACATGTTTCTTTTAAATTAAATGTTTAATTTGCTTAAATCATACTTGAATATTTATAAGTAAAATTGCAATAGACTTACATCGTCTTTTAAATACAAATACAACTTGCTTAATTATTAATAGGGTATTTCTTTGAAATAACCTATGCACACAACTTTACTTAATTAAAATATATCAAGCACATAGCTAGCTCGTGTTTGTGATCATACAAAGCTCCCGATAGTTCCTAGTGCTTTTGTGTTCGCATTCCTAAGCCAACCCTTGTTCTCTCTTTAAGCTTTTCATGCTTGGTGTGTTGTTTTATTTATTGTATGTATTCTTGTGTGCTCGTAGACATCGTGGCAGTTTCAAGTGAGAAGCCAGTTGGAGTGGATCAAGAGCAAGTGTTTGAAGAGGAAGAACCCTAGTGTTTAAGCAAGGAAGGCAAGTGGTCTTCTCCCCCTGCATATTCTATTTTTGTCCCACACAACTTGCATGATAACTAAGTTTACTTCTAAATGTTGTATTGCATAAACTTGATGGGAAATCACCTTTTTAAGGACATGACTAGAATTTTATTCCCTTTACCTTGGACAACCCTTTTAAATAAATGTTTTGGGTAAAAATGCTTAGTTGCTATAATTGGGATGGTTAAAATGAATCTTTTACAATATGATGAATGTTGATCATGATAACCTTTGGTGATATATATGTATGTGTGTGCTTATGGTTAATAACAAGATCATATGGTTTAATCGGAACATGGAGAACCACCCAGGAAAACAGTGCAACCACAGTCCATATGGCTCTGGCTTACCCAATTAATTAGGTGTGTGATTGTACAGGTGACCTTATCTGAAAGGAACACAGGGGGCTCGGGGTTGCAGGGGTATAGCCCGGTTCTTTTGGGGTAGCAGCCTTTGCTAAGGTGCTGACCACTAGGGAGGGTTATGGTCCGCCCTGAGCTATAACTGTCGTAGGTTGTTGGTCTTTTGCATATCTTTGTAAAGGGTTTGTAGCGTCCCTATGCAGCCACACCTTGGTAGTGTGGTATTGTGTCTGATCAACACAAGTGTGGTTGGGTTCAAAATTTTTCGGAGCTTTTACGCGAGCTGTGGTGAAAGTGTACAACCTCTGCTAAGTGTAAAACTGATCGATCAGCCGTGCTCACGGTCAAGAGCGGCCTGGACACTCACATGATAATCAAACATAAAGATGAAATTAAATCGTGGTTTCTTGTAGGTTTTTGAGAGGAGATGTTTTCCTAAATGCTTAAGTGGGTTGGTATAAACTTACACCTAGTAATTAGGTGCTTGCTAATAAAATTTGACCAACATTAAAATGCTAACCGCAGCAAAACTCTTAGCCTATCCTTGATGGCTTTGCATCTTTCCCCCACTTGCTGAGCTCCAACCATAAGAGTGCTCACCCTTGCTTACCGCTGTTCAGAGGAGAACACTGGAGAAGAGTACTTCAGCGACTACGAGGAGTTCTGAGGCTTGCGTGCCCCAAGTCATGTGCCTGTGGAAGATGAAGATGGAGTTGCGTCTTCATATTTATCGTTTGATCGATGTAAAGACCTTCGAGTCTATCGTCTGAGTGTAATAAAGAGATAATGTAATGGTTTAACTCTTGTACATTTTTATTACTGTTTATTGATATTTCACTCATGACGTCTATCATATGTGTGTAAACTTGATCCTGACGCACATATGAGATGCATTTGGTTTTCTTCGGAAAATCAGGTGTGACAGAGTGGTATCAGAGCAGTAATGACTGTAGGACGCAGCCTTAAGTTAGAATGGTCGAAAAGTAAGGATTCATGTTCTAGAAAGCCTGTCATCCTTCAAAATTGACTTATTTTACGTATAAAATCTAGTTTAATCTTTGTCTTCTTGTTAAAACACATCGTTTTGTTTTGATCTATTCTGAGTTCGGTTCTTGTGCTATCAGCTGAATCTTCACCACCGAGATCGTCTAATATAAGTTCTTAGTTTACCTACCCCTTATCAACTTCGATAGAAACGTTTCTGTGAGGACGATCGTTGTGTTAATGTTTGTTGTTTGAACACCTGTTTGATTTGGATCTTTGCTTGTGTGAGTTGTATTGTGGAGTGATGGCCACAAATGAAACAAAAAGTAAATTGTTAGGTTAATAAAGATAGTTTGGGGTCTAAATCTGGATGTCTTCTATCAAGTTTGGAATGATGCAAATCTGTTCTCGCGGTTATTTGACATAGCAGCAATGTTTTAATCATATCTTGAGCTACAGAACTCCGTTTGATACAAAACTAGTTGGGTTAGTTCACAAATTTTGAGGATGATTTTCTATAAAAAATTCAATACCATACAGTATGTATTCTGAGAGTTATTCACCAAGAATTAAGCACATCAGAATCTGTAATTTCTGCTGACACAGCTGCACTCTTTGAATTTTATCTCGAGTTGTATACCTCCAATTGAGGTGATTCCAGTTGGATTAGTTTCATAATTTTTCACGTCACATCCTGGGAAAATTTAATGATTTTTGGATTATGGTACGGAGAGTTACATCTGATTTATTGAGATCATCAGAATCTGTCCTAGTTTTGAAATTCATGCTGCTTCATCTTTTCGACTTCATATCCTCATGCATCAGTTCAATCTTCTTGTTAGAAATAATTTGCTCTCTGACAATTAGATGATACAAACCAGGTCAGGAGAAGGTCAAGACGTTCCACCTGTGATCCATACTCATATTGCTATTCGACAGAATCAAGCACCACCATCTCCACCCCCACTGCTTAACCAAATGGATCCCGCAATGCAACAATTCCTTGCTGCTCAAACCCAGATGCTACAAAACCTCACTGCCACCGTCCAGAACTTGCAAGCTCAACAAAACCAACCAACACCTCCTCCACCTCCACCACAGCCGAGGGACAAGCATAAGGAATTTATGAGCCGCCACCCTCCTACCTATTCTCATTCCTCCGATCCATTGGATGCCGATGACTGGTTGAAGACAGTTACCAAGAAACTTGAGCTTGTTCAGTGCACCGACCGAGAGATGGTCCTTTATGCTACATGCATATTGACAGGGCAAGCTGCTGATTGGTGGGACGCATATTCGACTGCGCATCCTAATAGGAACAATATTACTTGGCAGGAATTCAGAGACAACTTCCGTACATATCACATTCCTTCAGGGGTGATAAAGCTAAAGCAGAAGGAGTTTCTTGCACTAAAGCAGGGAAACATGTCTGTTACTGAGTATCTCGACAAGTTCACTCATTTGTCCTGTTATGCTCCTGATGAAGTCAACGCTGATCCCAAGAGGCAGGAAAGATTCTTGGATGGATTGATTGGACTGCTCAATTATCAATTGCAAAGCCATACATTCCCCAACTTTCAGATGTTGCTGAACAAAGCTATAGGTTTGGAGAATAAACGAATGGAACTTGGTGAACAAAAGCGCAAGTTCAAGTCTCATGGACAGTCCAGCAACACACGCCCTCACTTCAGCTCATCTCAGAATTCTCAGTTTTACTCTGGTGGATCAAGTGGAAATTATACTCAGAATTTGCAGCACTCAACTCAACAACCCCAGCATTCTAGCCAGCAGACACCACATGCTCCAAGTCATCATCAAGATCGTTCAGGAGCACTAGTGAGAAGCAACTCCCCGGTTCGTCCTAATGGTTGTTTCAATTGTGGAGAATTGGGACATTATGCCAACATCTGTCCGAAGCGCAACATGCAGACTCCTCAGAAGGATAGTGGTCAGAGATTTGGACAGCCGGTATCACAAGCTCGTATTGGGAATTCTACTTATCGAGGTAACAGAGGTCAACAGAACTATGCACGTGGAAGAGTGAATCATGTGACGACTGAACAAGCTCAAGACGCTCCTGGTGTTGTGCTGGGTACGTTCTCTGTCAACTCTGTACCAGCAACAGTTTTATTTGATTCTGGAGCATCACATTCTTTCATTACTGAACAATTCATGGCAAAGCATGATATACCTATGAGTTCTATGAAGACACATTTGCTGATTAGTTCCCTGAATGGTGAAATGAAATCCACTTATATATGTCCACGAGTCAATCTTAAAATCAGGGGAATAGATTTTCAAGCTGATCCAGTAGTCCTTACATCAAGTCAAATAGATGTTATTCTTAGAATGGATTGGTTAGGTGAATGTGATGGAATAATTCTGTGTGCCAAGAAGTCAGTGCTCTTAACCAGCCCACAAGGAGATAGGATTGAAGTTGTTGCTACCACCCCGTCCAAGAAGGAAAGAAAAGTGAATCCAGATGAAGGAAAATAAGAGAAGAAGCTGTGACTGCCAGAAGAGCTCAGCATGCAAGATGGACTTTGTTAACACCAAAATTTGGTAAGGAGTCTGACCTGTGGGCCCGGTTCGAAAAAGAGTCCGTCTGGTGGAAGGAAGGATAGTTTCAGAGATTTTCGGCAAGGAGATCTGCGGTCGGCTATTTGCTCCGGTTCGGCAAAGGAACAGTAGAGCTGATTTTGCGGGATTGGACGGTGACGTGGCTCAATCAGGGGAGACGAATGGATGGATAGGCGATCGAGCTTAGTTAGGCAACGAATCCATTCGCAGTTGTACTCAACAGGGTATAAATACGACCCCTGAATGTATGTAAAAAACAATCATTCCTCAATATACACCGGCCTTACACCAAACCCTAGAGTCCTTGTCGTGTCGTCGAGTTCTTCGAGAGGGCCAATCGATTCGTCGACCTCCGTGAGTACCGGCAACCTTGTATCATGTCTAGTATCATGCGGTGGATTTAGATCTGATGCAAGTAGTCTTGTTACCATGCTTCGTGTCATGCGGTAGATTCAAGCTTGGTTCAAGAGGGTTTCTTGTTAGATCATGAGCCATGCGGTAGGCTAAGATCTGGCTTGAAGCTAGTTATCGGCTCTATTGGGTTTTGGCAAGATCCAATAGATTCATTAAGTTATCCCGTGTTATCTTGAGTTTTTACTTTATGTTTTAATTCATGTAACACACCTTTGCCCAATCTAGATGGATTTGGATCGGCTATATCTCTTTATGATCCTTGTTCGAGTAGGTTTCATGTTTTAACACGTGGATCTTATGCTTTCCGATAGCCGAAACCGAATCGATCTAGGTTGTTACGTGTTGCGGGTTCAAGCTTGCTATGTTCGTATAAATCTTGAAAGAACTGGGTATCATGCGGTAGATGCAGGTTTTTGGGTCGCTTTGGAGCTAGTCATCCGGTGGATTAGGATCCCAAATCAGTCTGATAGATTTATTCACGTGGTAATGTTTGTTCCTTCTTCATGGACCCCGAATCGGCTGTTCAGCCGCATTCGGTTATGTTTCTTCACGAGTAGATCACGCGCGTTATTTATGTTTTAAATGATGTGTGCTTTTGGCTTTCCATATTTAGATTGTATCATGCGGTGGATAGATCTATTTGTGGAAAGTGGTACGGTTTTTCATGCAAGTTGTATCATGCGGTGGATAGATTTGTTTGATATCGTACCCGACGGATCTTAAAGTAACTAGACATGCGGTAGACTAGTGCTTTGGATCTATGCATGCTTATTTAATACATGATCATGTCCGTGCTTTACTTTATTCATTTAATGTTAGTCTTTGTGGGGATCGGTCATAGCTTTGCGCATGCATCCATGTTTTTACAAAGACCGATCGCTGTCATGCTTACGTCATCCATTCGGCAGTGTTCTTTTTCCCCTTTTGTGGTTTCCCGAATGGTCGTGGCTCTTTAACAGATAGCTTTCTATAGCTATGTGTTATCCCATCTGGCTCTTTAGCCGTAAATATGGAACTGTCTGGTACCACCCGGCAAGTTCCAAGCTTTGATATCTAACTGCTTTATCTTTTGTTAATTTTCAGGAAAAAATTAACTGGCACGTCGTTTGCTCTGCGCGTGTGAAGCCAGCTTTGTTCGGCTTGCTGTGTGATTGGCGTTGAGTGCACTTTTTGCGTCAACACACTTTTTGGCACGCCTGGTGGGACCACAGCCGAATTGGTTCAAGATGCCTGAAATCTCAGACCTCTTGGATGTCAACATCGAAGAGCTTTCTCCAGAGCAGCATCAGCAACTCCAAGACGCCGTGAACCAGTTTCAGCAAAAGTGTCTCATGTCATTTAAGAAGAATAGAAGTGGTGTCCCGTATCTGAAAAACGACCTGCCCAGGGTGCTGCTGCCAGGAGAGAGCGATGCCACATCCCAGCAGGAAAAGGAGGAATGCGCGCGCGTATTCCAAGAGTCAGCGGACTACATGCTCACCAAGCACAACAAGGCTTTCCTCGGGTCGCTCCAGCAGATGATGGTGGCCATCTTTGGCCCGGGTATGGAGCAAGCGTTCGGGAAGGCGCCCGTCCAGAAGAGCACCGTGGAGCTGGGTGAATCGAGCTCTCAGCCGCCGCTACGGAGCCGCCCACGGCAACCTCCTCCTCGAGCTCCGGAAGCCAAGCATTCCAACCTCCTCCGCAGGCGCCGAGGGGCGCCGGTTCGGCCCCCCGTTGCAAGCTTCGGGAAGTCGCCCAATCCCCGCCGCCACCACGGAGCAAAGCACGGGTCGGCCGTGCAACGGCCGAATCCGTGCCGGCCTACGTACGGAGACGTAGCTTTCGGCTCGTGCGGGGCCCCACTTGATCCCGGCCGGAGGATTGCTCCGTCGACCAACTGGCTCCAGAAGAATTTGTACGGCGGTGGTTATCATGAAGTGGGAAACTACGGAGCGTTCGATGCCTTCCCGCACCCAGGGTACACGCCAGCTGCGGGCGCGCAAGAAGATGACGCTCTAGCGCGCAAGATGGCCGAGTTGATGCAAAATCAGTTCGGCCTCAAGCCAAAGATGCAGGGTCCCACCTATAGGCCGCCGTTCCCAGAGTGGTACTATAACGTGCTCTTGCCGCCGAGGGTGAAGCCGCCAACGGAATTCACAAAGTTCTCGGGGCAGGACGAGACAAGCACGGTCGAGCACATCGCCCGTTACCTCATGCAGCTTGGGGAATGCTCGGCCGAGGAGGCGTTCAGGGTTCGCTACTTCCCCACCTCGCTGACAGGTCCAGCTTTTCAGTGGTTCTCGTCCCTGCCTCCTGAATCAGTGGCTAGATGGAAAGATTTGGAGCGTAAATTCCACGCTCACTATTTCAGCGGCAGCTCTGAGAAGAAGCTAATTGATCTCGCCACCCTGAAGCAAAGGCACAGTGAAACACCGCTGGAGTTTCTTAGAAGATTCAGGGAAGTCAAAGGCATGTGTTTCTCGCTGAACTTGCCAGATGATCAGTTGGCCGATATGGTCGTCGCCGGGATGCTGCCAGCCGTGTGCGAGAAGCTATTTGGGATGGAGTTTGAGAACCTGGGCCAGCTATCACAGAAGTTGTCTCTGATGAGCAATCAAGCATATGGCCTCAAAAAGGACCCCAAATTTGGCAAACAGCACTACGTCGCTGACATCTACAACCAGTTCCTGGACAAAGCTGATCTGTTCGAGGATTCTGAGGATGAATTGGAGGTAGCTGCAGCGGAGATCATGTGGGGCAAGGAGCCCTTGACAATGAATCAGCGCTGGGTCAAGCAGACCAAGGGGACATATGACTTTGACATCACGAAGGCTGATAAGTTGTTTGAGCTCTTAGTGAAAGAAGGCCGAATCAAGCTGCCTGAGGGGCATTCTATGCTTCGGCCCGATGGAGTTAAGGAGAAACGTTACTGCGGCTTCCATGACAGGGATTCGCACTCCATCAACGATTGCAGGGTCTTCAGGATGAGGATCCAGAAGGCCATCCAAGAGGGACACCTCAAGTTCGATAACAAGATGAAGCTGGATGGCCACCCCTTTCCTCAGAACATGCTCGGCTTTTCTGTTAATGTGATAACAGCCGAGGAGAAGGGAAAGGTCAAGGTCCTGACCTCAGCCAGGTCCAAGCAAGGCTGAGCAGTGGACCCAGAGCGCCAGGTGACTCTGGAGCAAGTACAAGGTGATGCCCCCCGCATTCTCAAGAGCCACATCGAGATTAGGGAATCATCCAGGCCTAAGCCCAAGGTGACATCGCGCATTCTCCTCAACAAATGGCAATGCCAAATAGAGAAAGAGCGCTACCAAAAGCGTCGCCACGAGGAGGAGCAGCGCAGAGCCGAAGAAGAGGCGTGCAGGAGGGACCACAAGCAGTACACGCGCGAACAGGAGCGCGCACACTGGGGATGCGCCTTCTTCAGGCACTGCTGGAATGAGGGTCTAAAGCTGCCCACATTGAAGAACTGTCCTGAATGCAGTGACAGGTATGTTGAGTACAGGCAGGAAGCTGCCAATCGCCGATCCGTCCACGAGAGACTTGGAAGGATCCACCCTAATGGGGATCGGCGCCAAAAAATTGAAGTCATCGATCATCCCAGGAAGCGCCAAGCTGATCTCAGGTGGGCTGATCAAGAAGAGGACGAGGATGACTACATCTGGCAGAAGGGGCAGTGGTGCCCGCCCGGCCTACGCAAGAGCCGAAGAGACGGGTCCGGGCGCTTGAGGAACCGTGAATTGAAGCAGGCCGGGATCCAGACGAGGCAGATGTGGCGCCCCAAAGACCAACCTGAGGGATCGAAGTGTTCGGCTCCAGCATGCATGGTATACTTTCTGCCGAACGAGTTCATGGCTCCTGCTAACCAGGTTATGCAGGAGGAAGCTTCCTTCGACGACGAGCACACCGAGGAGATGATGGCACAACTGGTGCTGGCCAAGCAGGCCATTTTCGACAAGCCGGCCAAGAACCGTCACATGAGGCCGCTGTACTTGAGGGGATACGTCAATGGAAAGCCATTGACCAAGATGTTCATCGACGGTGGAGCGGCAGTCAATGTAATGCCGTACACCACCTTCAGGAAGCTTGGAATGGGCCCGAGCGATTTGACGCCTACAAGCATCATCTTGAACGACTTCGCGGGAACCCCTCGGACACCAAGGGATGTGCTCACGTGGACTTGATGATCGGGTCCAAGACGCTACTCACCACCTTCTTTGTCATCGAGGGCAAAGGAGCCTACGGCCCGCTCGCTTGGGCGGGATTGGATTCATGCTAAGCTGTTGCGTCCCGTCCACCATGCATCGGCGACTTATCCGGTGGGTGGACGATGAGATCGAGGTTGTCCGGGCGAGATGACTCCGTGAGCGTGGCCAACATGGAACCGGCCCTTCGGGAATATCAAGGCATTGATTGTTTCTCGGGAAAGGGCGGGGAGAAGGTCTGTTGAACCTGTCGGCGGTGATCAACGGCCCGATTCAAGCAGTCGGCTCTTATAGTAATTTTTAATGGAGAACCCCGTAGATGGCACTGATGGCAAATTAGGGCGAGGATTCATGTCGGCCGATAAACTGGAAGAAGTTGATATTGGAAGCGGTGATAAGCCAAGGCCGACGTTCATCAGTGCAAATTTGCAGCCAGACTTCAGGGGGAATTTAATTGAGCTTCTCAAGGAATATAAGGATTGCTTCACCTGGGATTACTCGGAGATGCCTGGATTAGATCGTTCCATCGTCGAGCATCGGTTGCCAATTAAACCTGGTTTCAAACCATATAAGCAACCACCCCGGAAAATCTACAAGGATGAAGTATTGGCCGATGTGAAGAAGGAAATTGAAAGATTACTTGACGCAAACTTCGTTCGGCCATGCAGATATGCGGAGTGGATTTCTAACATCGTCCCTATGTATAAGAAGAATGGAAAAATGAGGGTTTGCATAGACTTCAGGGACCTGAACAGAGCTACTCCCATGGATGGATACCCGATGCCTATTGCCGATTTGTTGATTGACGCCGCTGCTGGACACAAGGTGATTAGTTTCATGGATGGCAACGCGGGATACAATCAGATCTTCATGGCAATATAAGACATATCAAAGACGGCCTTTAGATGTCCTGGCCATATAGGCCTGTTCGAGTGGATAGTCATGACGTTTGGGTTGAAAAATGCCGGTGCAACATATCAACGGGCCATGAATTACATTTTTCATGAGTTGATCGGCAAAACTGTGGAAATCTACATTGATGACATGGTGATCAAGTCCTTAAGTCATGACACCCATTTGGAAGATGTGAAGAAGACCTTGGAGTGCACCCGGAAACACGGTTTGAAGATGAATCCAAACAAGTGCGCTTTTGGAGTATCAGCTGGAGAATTCTTGGGGTTTTTGGTCCACGAAGGGGGAATTGAAGTTGGCAAGAAAAGCATGAAAGCCATTAATGAAGTCGTTCCTCCAACCAACCTCAAGGAATTGCAATCACTGCTCGGCAAAATCAACTTCGTGAGAAGATTCATCTCAAATTTATCACAGAAGGTGTTGCCATTCTCTCCATTGCTGAAGCTAAAGAAAGATCAAAAATTCACATGGGGTGACGAACAACAAAAGGCTTTTGATGAGATCAAACAGTACATGAAGGAGCCGCCGGTGTTGGTTCCTCCTCAGCTAAACAAACCTTTCAAGTTGTACGTGGCGGCCGATACCCAAACCATTGGATCGGCCCTTATTCAAGAATTCGAAGGAAAGGAGCGGGTAGTAGCTTATCTTAGCCGAAAACTACTTGATCCTGAAACCAGGTATTCGGCTATAGAGAAACTGTGTCTTTGCGTGTACTACTCGTGTACAAAGTTTCGGCACTACTTGTTGAATGCTGAATGCACTGTATACTCCAAGTTTGATGTGATAAAACATATGTTATCTATGCCAATTTTGAATGGTCGGATTGGCAAGTGGATTCTAGCTTTATCAGAGTTCGAGTTGAAGTTCGAATCGGCAAAAGCCATCAAAGGTCAGGTCATTGCCGATTTTATAACTGAACATCGTGACCCGTCAATTGATCTGGTTGAAATTACCCCTTGGGCTTTATTTTTTGATGGGTCATCGTGTGGCAAAGGTGGGGGAGTAGGGATCCTGCTAATTTCGCCCAGAGGTGAGATGTTTGAATTCGCCATTCCTATACAACCCACTGTCACAAATAACCAGGCTGAGTACGAGGCACTACTTCGAGGGCTTCAATATTTGAGAGAAGCTGGGGCCGTTTCAGTTGAGATCTATGGAGATTCAGAATTGGTAATCAAGCAATTGAACGGCCAATACGAGTGCAGAAGTGAAGCGCCGAGGAGTTACTACGAAGAGTGCGGGGAAATCTTGAAGAGCTTCCCATTGGTAACCCTACAAGACATTCCTAGAGAGCATAACGAGGAAGCAAACAGGCTAGCTCAGAGCGCCTCTGGTTACAAGGAGAGTCAAGAAGCGTTTACTGCAGAAGTGTGTGTACTAGGGGCGGATCTTGCAGAAGATGATTGGAGGAAAGAAATCGTTGATTACTTGAAAGATCCATCCCGAAAAGTCTCCAGGAAACTCAGGTACAAGGCAATTAAGTTCGTTCTTCTGGATGATAATCTGTTCTATAAATCATTAGATGGGGTATTACTACGATGCCTGGGTCCAGAAGAAGCCAAGGACATGATGAGTAAGGTGCACGATGGGATATGTGGAGCGCACCAAGCGGCCTACCGTATGAAATGAGTTATTAGACAAGCTGGGTGCTTTTGGCCGACGATATTGGAGGACTGCTTTGAGTATTACAAGGGATGTCAGGATTGCCAAAGGTTCGGGAACGTTCAAAGGGTCCCTGCATCAGCATTGAATCCCATCATCAAGCCATGGCCATTCAGGGGCTGGGGTATAGACTTGATTGGCCAAATTAATCCGCCGTCTAGCAAGGGGCATAAGTTCGTGCTTTTGGCTACGATTACTTCACCAAATGGGTTGAGGCGATCCCACTGAAGAAGGTGACGTCAGAAAACATGATCGAATTCATCAAGGAACACATCATCTATCGATTTGGGATCCCTCAGACGATTACCACCGATCGATCGGGGCGCAATTCGTGTCATTGGAGTTCAGAGATTTTGCCGAAAGCATGGGAATCAAATTGTTTAATTCTTCTCCATATTATGCCCAAGCTAATGGTCAAGCAGAGGCTTCTAACAAGATCATGATCAAGCTGATACAGAAGAAGATCGACCAGAAGCCAAGAAGGTGGCATTCGGTACTCAGTGAAGCACTGTGGGCTTACCGAATGGCCCCCCATGGAGCTACGAAGACTTCTCCTTACGAGTTGGTTTACGGGCATCACGCAATCCTGCCTTGGGAAATACAATCAGATTCAAGGAGAGTGGTGCTGCAAAACGAGTTGAGCTCCAAGGATTACAGTGGCCTAATGATGGATGAACTAGAAGATTTGCATATGATCCGTCTCGGGGCCCCGGAGAACATCGAGAAAAACAAGCGCGGGTTGCCAAGTACTATAATAAGAAGGTAAGAGTAAGGCAATTTGCGTAAGGCGATCTAGTTTGGAAAGCGCTATTGCCGATTGGAACTAAATACGGTGAATTCGGCAAATGGTCCCCTAGCGGGAGGGACCTTTTCGTGTGGTCGGATGCGTCCCTGGTAATGCATACATATTGAAGACTTTGCTAGGAGAGGAATTTTCCGCTGCAATAAATGGAAGATATCTGAAGAAATATTATCCTAGCATTGAGATCGATCGATGATTACACACATCTGGCACAAGAAATAGCCGGCGCTCAAGAATGAGGCCGCCTTCAGAACAAAATCCATGAACAAGAGAAAATGGCCAGTGCCTGGATGCATTGCCCTTAGCTCAAAACTACATTACAACTGCTTCTTGCAGGATTACATCGAACAACCCCGGTGATCAGATCCTCGAGGAGGAGGGAAGCAGAAGGCGTGGAGGAAGAAGCGAAAGTATGATACAATCTTTTCTTTAATTCTTCGGCTGCTCCCTCTTCAGTTGCTCCAGGACCATCGTAACAGAACCTGGAACGCGCGGGGGTGCCCATGGTTGGCGGCCTCCACCAAGCTATCCCAGGCCGACTTCAGGTTGTTGTACCTGTCAGAGACATCTAAAGAGGAGGAATCAAGATTAGGGGCAAAGAAATCCAAGTGCAAGCACGAGGTCAAGAAGGAGTCAGGAGCGTTTACCCCCTACTAATGCCTCCAGAGCCATGCGACGCTCGCGCTCGGCTTGGCAACGGGCGGACATGTCCCTGAGGCCGTGCTCCAGGTGCCGGACGCGGCGGCGCAGCTGATGGTTGGTCCTCTGTTCAGGCGTGGCATCCTCTGCTTCGATGGAGGAATCAGAGGAGATGTACTCAGGCACATCTTCGGTCCCGATGACTTATTCGGGAAGCAAATCAATGCTGAAAAGGACGAGAGGAGAACATGAAGCGCAAGATCATGCGGGAGAACGAGGAGCAGATCAAGAAAGAACTCACTTCCGAATCGTACGCTTCTTTGATGAGCCGCTCTCCTGAGGTTGTTTACCCTTGTCCATGGCGTTGGGGTTTTTTCCTTTAGAGGTAGGGGAAGAGATGAGAAATGATGGAGGAGTGTGCGAGTGGATTTGCAGAGCACCTCGCAGGCTATTTTATTGACCGGAGAGGCGCATTGGGAGTGATGATCGGCCGGTACACACACCGTTGGAATACCAAGCGGCGGTGGTTTTCTACCAAGTGCGAAGGGTTTTCTCCCCGAACGGTGTTTATGGATTGCCGAACCGGGATCCTCTCGTGGATTTTGCGCCAAGGGCGCAGTTGTTCTCACGCGTTCGGCTAAAGATAGTTCCGGATACATTCAAAGAAAACAAAATTCGCGGATGCAAAATGCAAAGGGAGTCATCACGAACGGGTGCAGAATTCAAAAGTTCTTCATCTATTGCCGATATTTACACATCCCTAGTACAATCTAGTCGAAGAGCCTGTTCAACACAGATTGGGGATGAGTAATTTCGGCAATGGCGTCGCCATGGCCATCAAGGCGCTCCAGGATGAGCTCGATCTCCTCGATGTCCTCTGGCGCGCCGCCCCGGAAGCCGCGCGGCCTGGTGGAGTAGTCGACGTCCGTGTGCGTCGCCATGGCAGCCAGGCCCAAGGTGGTGCCCAGACGGACGCCGTGGACAGCCACCTCATCAACGCGGCACTCTACCGCGGCAAGGCGCTCCACTGGTGTATTGCCGAGGGCGTTCACCTTCTCGGCCAGCTGCTCCACCAGCTCCTTCAGCTGGTTGAGCTCCGCGTCACGGGCTACAAGAAGTAAGAAGAAAAAGATTAGCGTCAAAAGCCGGGTGGAATCAAGAACTAATCTCAAAGCCGTACCATCAATGGTTTCCAGCAGCTGTCTGCGCTGGTCCTCCCACTCTAGCTCGGCTATGCCCGCTTTCTTGGAGACATCCTCCAGCTCACGCCGGGACGCCTCCAGCTCCTCCTTGAAGCGGATGGCGTCTTCTTCCCCGTACGGTACCGGGGAGTGGCCATCGGACTCCGAGGAGTCATCTGGGAGGGGCTGGTTGGCCGGCGCACGAGGCGGATTCCACTGAATCAATCTGAAAAAGGGGGGTGATCGTCAAGGCAAAAGAAGATCAAGAATAGAATCAAAGAGGAGAGATCGACGATCATCACCGCCTGCGCGCATTGGCGCTGCTCCCCTCGGCCTCGTCGGAGGCGCGGCGGCGGTTGAGGCGGCGCACCATTGTGGTCTGGGATATGCACTGTTTGCAAAAGGGCTAAAGATTGGCAAAGATTCGAGAGCTAGAAGGCCTGGTGGAGAGCTAGGGGCACCTATGGTAACATTTATAGGCCTGGCAGGATGAATCGTGGCTTCGAGTCGTGGCTGTGGATCGTGGCGCATATCCCAAGAAAATCGGAAGGTGGAAAGGTTTCCTTGGCCAGCCCGCCGACGGGTCGCTTGGAGTTCTAGGCTGAGCCGCGTGCAGTTGATTGGTTCGGCTATAGAAAATCGAAGTGCCGTTCGGGAGTTGGCGTTTCACTACCGAATGGGTCGTTCAGCATTATATTTGAAAGTGCGCAGAAGAAAGGAAACAGATTGCAAGAAGATATTACAAGAACGACCAATTCAGTTACACATCAATAAGAACATTCAAGCATTCAGAAGTTTGGCAATCACACCACGAGCATTGGATGTTATCAGATGGGAATTGTCCAGCAGCTCCTGGCAATCCCTTTGGGTACCGGATAGATCAGCGAGTTCTGCATCGCATTGCTCTATCTTGGTGACAGCTGATTTTGCTTCCGCTTGGGTCTTTGCTATCAGTCCAGGAAGTTCGGCTATTTTCTCTTTGTCGATCTCTATCTCCGCTGACAGGCTTCTCAGTTCTGCTTCTAGAGCAGCCTTCCTGGCGATTTTCAGATCATAAGAAGCCTGCAGGTTAGCCAATGCATCCTTGTGGCTCTCTGCTTGGATTTGTGCCCCGTTCATAGCATGTTCAGCATCAGTTTTCCTCTTTTCAATGGCCGGGCGGGAGCGCAATTTCCTCCAAGCGTGCCTTACGGGTGCATAAAAGGCTTCTAAGTCATAGACGGATGATAGAGAAGCTCTGATGTCTTCAGGAAGTTCTTGACTGATAGATTCAAACATCTCTTCGAAGTGATGGAGATCATTGAACTGATATTGAGCATCCTTTTCTAGCCAGGCAGCGATTTCTTTGAGCTTTGACAATACTTCATCTGGTAAAGGCTGGCATACTCTTTCCATCACCTCGGCAGCTGGATTGCTCTCTGATGGCAGGCTTGATGATGATGGAGCCTGATCCTGAGGAAAAAGTATTGCCGAATTAAGAGTGCTAAACATGGAGGTACCAAAATTAAGTGCAGATGGATACCTCATGGCTAGTTTCTTGAGCAGGGGCAATCACAGGTGGAGGAGATGCTCCAGGTAGAGCTGAAACTTCCAAGCTAGGGGGTGCTGATGCAGCCACTGGCAGCTCGTGGGTTTCGGCGGAGAAGAGTCGGGTCCGCCTCTCGTTGGGTTGGTTATCTCTCGCTTGGCCAACGGGGTGATGGCACCCTTGGAGAACTTATTGGCTCCGGTTGAGTTGGGAGATTCATCTCCGGAGAATTTATTGCTTCGCAGAAGGTGATGAAGATGAGATCTCCACCGGGATGGGTAATTCAACCCGGATGGACTCGCTTGTTGAACCACCGGAACATCTACAAGCTGTCCTTCCATGGCTTCTTCGCAAATGTCAAATTGAAAGGGTAAATGCCGTGCTCATCCTTAAGAAAGAACAAGAGAGGTCATACCAAAGGATGGGGCATTGGCGGTGCATCGGTTACGGAAGGCCGCCGGGCTGGGGTCTGAAAATGCACAATGATATGAGTCATCAAGAACAGAGTGACCTGGTAATCAAGAAGGTAAAGGGTTTTACCTCAATGAGCACTTTCTTGACAGTTCTTCTCCTTTTAGCACTCGGAGGGGCAATCAGATGCAGGCCTTGCCTCCTGTTTGCAGCAAGGCTAGAAAGGCTGGGATCTGTGGTAGCATACCTGGCCATTAGTTGATGCAGAGTTGTGGATTTGAATCCCAGTGCTGAAATTAGGCCTTCAGCATTGTAAGCAATTGCCCTGGCTCGAGGGGCAGGCACTGTGTTCTGTGGACGAGAAGATGAAGGTCAGGACCATGAATAAAAAGGACATGTCTGATCCAAGGGCTCATTGTATTACCTCTGAAGTCGGTAGGAAGTCAGGCACCAACTCTGCACAGAATACATGAACAGGCTCACTGAAGATGTGATCGTGGAATTCTTGCCACCAGGAGTTAAAGGTCGGGTGAGCTATGGTTGTGGGCATGAAAGGACATGTGTAGACAGTGGGACTGCACACATAGTTGAAAACTCTGCTGCCCTGCATCAGCTCTTTGATTTCCTCTCTGGATTTGAGGAATTCATGCAGGAACAATCTTGGGGGCATCTGGCCGCATCCAAGTTGCCTGGCCATTACATTAGGCTGATAGTACTCATAAGTGCTGACATTCAGCCTTCCTCCATTGAACTCGGCCGGCAGTATGCATGGGCGGATTATGATATTAAGGATCTCCAAGAATCTCCTATCTTGATGGCCGGGCTCGAAAGAGAATTCAACAGGGAAGGTCAAGGTGTCGTTGCCCAAATAAGGAAGCCAGAGAGGATTGGGGAAACCTTTAAAGAATAGCTCGAAGAACTGGCTGATGTCTTGCTGAACGAGAACAGTTGAAGCCGCTTCTCCGTAATTCTGGCATCCTCTGGTAGCTTGGGGTTCTCCTTCAGGGTGATTGCACAAGGGGAAGAACCTGGAGTTCAAGTCGACACCGATGATCTGATGCATATGGAGCTGCAGCCACATTTGAACGAACCACCAAGGGCCGTTGACACATGATATTCTTTGGCTGGTATACATCTGAGTAACAGTTTGGTGAAGCATGTGGTATACACTGCCGAGGAAGAATTTTCCAAGAGGGAGGCGGTTGCCACCGGCCAATTGAGATGCCATCACGATATGGTTCAAGGTGGGCTCGTTGGCTTTCCCACGTAAAAACAAATCGCACACGCCACATATTCGTAAAGGCTCGTATTCGACTTCACCAAGGGGATTGTCCTTCATGTGTTTCAAGATGTATTGCTTGTATCCGTTCCCTGGCTTCACCCCTGTCTGCCGTGAAGAATTTTTGAAATTCCAAGGCTGAACGGATCCTGTAATGTCAAGGCCGGTGATCATATATACATCGGCCAAGGTGGGAGACATCGGACCGTGGCCAAAAAGGAAGGCGTTGACGCTATTTGACCAAAAGTGGCAGGCTGCTATCAGAAGATCTTCGTTCTTGGGGGTCTCAGCCACAGATAGCTCCAAGCACTGGGCAATACGGAGGGCATCCAGGTTGGTCAATCCACTCTTATCTGCAAGAATCCTCCGATACCAAGTCTTCCAGCCTGCAATAGGAGGTAAAGGCCAGTTCTTGAACGCATCTTGCCACTGAGGAGGTGGAGATAAAGCTGCTTTGAAGGGGATTCTCTGAGATTCAGCGGCAATGAAATCTCGAGGATCAGGATTCCCCACAGGACCAAGGTAATAAGACCTCGAATTGGCCTCGGTGCGAATCAAAAGCTCAGTAGAAGGCTCCTGAAAGAAAGCGAAAAAAAGAAAATCTCAGGTAAAATTGAAAACCTAATGCCGAACAAGGTTTGCGGGGGATGAATTTACCTGAGCATCTTGGTTCTGAGCTGCCATTGGAGGTTCGAGCTCGGAACGAGGAGATCTAGGGTTGGATCCGGATGAAGATTCCGGCGGGTTGCGAAGAACAGGTGTTGACAGATTTGATTCGAGGATTCGTTGCTGGAGTCAATTGTGGAACAAAATTACTTTTATCCCACAATTGA
The DNA here is from genome assembly GCA_947561735.1 of Cenchrus americanus. Classification (NCBI taxonomy): domain Eukaryota; kingdom Viridiplantae; phylum Streptophyta; class Magnoliopsida; order Poales; family Poaceae; genus Cenchrus; species Cenchrus americanus. The sequence goes on along the minus strand of OX387242.1, from coordinate 33,819,391 downwards.
AGGGGCATGTGTTAACACCAAAATTTGGTAAGGAGTCTGACCTGTGGGCCCGGTTCGAAAAAGAGTCCGTCTGGTGGAAGGAAGGATATTTTCAGAGATTTTCGGCAAGGAGATCTGCGGTCGGCTATTTGCTCCGGTTCGGCAAAGGAACAGTGGAGCTGATTTTGCGGGATTGGACGGTGACGTGGCTCAATCAGGGGAGACGAATGGATGGATAGGCGATCGAGCTTAGTTAGGCAACGAATCCATTCGCAGTTGTACTCAACAGGGTATAAATACGACCCCTGAATGTATGTAAAAAACAATCATTCCTCAATATACACCGGCCTTACGCCAAACCCTAGAGTCCTTGTCGTGTCGTCGAGTTCTTCGAGAGGGCCAATCGATCCGTCGACCTCCGTGAGTACCGGCAACCTTGTATCATGTCTAGTATCATGCGGTGGATTTAGATCTGATGCAAGTAGTCTTGTTACCATGCTTCGTGTCATGCGGTAGATTCAAGCTTGGTTCAAGAGGGTTTCTTGTTAGATCATGAGCCATGCGCTAGGCTAAGATCTGGCTTGAAGCTAGTTATCGACTCTATTGGGTTTTGGCAAGATCCAATAGATTCATTAAGTTATCCCGTGTTATCTTGAGTTTTTACTTTATGTTTTAATTCATGTAACACACCTTTGCCCAATCTAGATGGATTTGGATCGGCTATATCTCTTTATGATCCTTGTTCGAGTAGGTTTCATGTTTTAACACGTGGATCTTATGCTTTCCGATAGCCGAAACCGAATCGATCTAGGTTGTTACGTGTTGCGGGTTCAGGCTTGCCATGTTCGTATAAATCTTGAAAGAACCGGGTATCATGCGGTAGATGCAGGTTTTTGGGTCGCTTTGGAGCTAGTCATCCGGTGGATTAGGATCCCAAATCGATCGATAGATTTATTCACGTGGTAATGTTTGTTCCTTCTTCATGGACCCGAATCGGCCTGTTCAGCCGCATTCGGTTATGTTTCTTCACGAGTAGATCACGCGCGTTATTTATGTTTTAAATGATGTGTGCTTTTGGCTTTCCATATTTAGATTGTATCATGCGGTGGATAGATCTATTTGTGGAAAGTGGTACGGTTTTTCATGCAAGTTGTATCATGCGGTGGATAGATTTGTTTGATATCGTACCCGACGGATCTTAAAGTAACTAGACATGCGGTAGACTAGTGCTTTGGATCTATGCATGCTTATTTAATACATGATCATGTCCGTGCTTTACTTTATTCATTTAATGTTAGTCTTTGTGGGGATCGGTCATAGCTTTGCGCATGCATCCTTGTTTATACAAAGACCAATCGCTGTCACGCTTACGTCATCCATTCGGCAGTGTTCTTTTTTCCCCTTTGCGGTTTCCCGAATGGTTGTGGCTCTTTAACAGATAGCTTTCTATAGCTATGTGTTATCCCATCTGGCTCTTTAGCCGTAAATATAGAACTGTCTGGTACCACCCGGCAAGTTCCAAGCTTTGATATCTAATTGCTTTATCTTTTGTTAATTTTCAGGAAAAAATTGACTGGCACGTCGTTTGCTCTGCGCGTGTGAAGCCAGCTTTGTTCGGCTTGCTGTGTGATTGGCGTTGAGTGCACTTTTTGCGTCAACAGACTTATAGAAGTGTACCCTTAGTTTCTTTACCAATCTCTACGAATCTCGGGACGAGATTCTTTTTAAGGGGGTAGATTTGTAACACCCTAAAATTCCATCACCAACACAATGTAAGCAACAAGGTGTTCTAGATTTTATTTCTAAGGATTAAATAAATTATCAAATAAATTTGGTCTCTAAAATATTTAAATATCATTTTAATAATTTAGAAGCAATAAGTGCTTGTGCATCATGATTTGAATGCATGGTGTTTTTGTTCACTTTAAACAATTCGCAGCGGAAACATGAATAAAATTCATGAAACTTTCTGTTCAGAAGCAATATATCTGTCAAAAAACACTCTTCCCTATAACCAAATTATCCCGTTGGTTCAAATTTGAATAGATATCAAATACATACTAAAAATACAAATAATTGCTTCTGAAATAATATCAAAACAAAATGACAAAAGTTCACTGTTCACAACATCCTTTTTGGCCCGCAAACAAAAACTGGCCCACGGCCTCGTTCGCGCGCACGCCTGGGCTCGCGGCCCAACAGCCGACGGGCAGGCCGCCGAAGTGGCCTGCGTGCCTCTCCCGCCTGGGCCAAATGTGGCCCAACTCGCCACCGGCCGATCACGACCGTCCATCACGATCCAACGGCCGCCCTTGCTTTTCGGTGGGATAAAAGGCGTGCTCTCCGGCCACTCTGTGAAACCCTAGCCATTTCTTTCCTCACCCCCGATCCAGATCCGCACCGACGGCGGCGGGTTCGAGCGGCCCGCGGCCGGCGTTCGCCGGCGACGGCGAGGATGCGCACCGCCTGGCCCAAGGCCACCGGCGTTCGCCATCCTGCGTGCTTTCTCTTCCTCCCCCTTTTCCCTAGCCCCAAAAACCGAGAGGACAGGGAGTGTGCCGCCCATGGCGGCCTGGAGGATAAGGCGGCGGCGCCGCCGCTGGCCCCCTCGCCGGCGCGCTCCCCGCGGGTGAGCGCGCCGCCGTCGAGCGGCTCGGTGGTGGTGCCGGACACACGCGGCGATGGGGCCTGACGCCCCTGCACACCTCTGTCCGCCCGGTGCGCGCCCAAGGCGGCACCGGCGGCGGTGGTGACGGTAAGGTTGGGGGCTCAATGGTAGGTCCCCTTCCCGGCGTCCTTTGCAATTTTAAATCTAGGGTTAGGGTTAGGGTTAGGGTTTCGTCTTTGATTTGCCTTTTTCGATTTGAGATCAATTTCTTTTTCTTTTCATCTACCCGAGGCTAGATCTACAACCTAACCGAAGCTCTGGTACCATTGATAGATTATAGGATCTACTAGGTGCGGATCTAGCTGGGTACAAGCTTTAACTGTGTGTATACAAAAGATGTAATGCATGAATCAACGGAGAGAGAGGGGAGAGGGGAGGTGTACCGTCTCCGGCAGGGGCGCTGCCGGAACCGCTAGCCATGTAGGAGATCTGCGCTAGGCAGCGACGCGAAGTGCAGTGGCGGCGGCGGTGGTGCTTCCCGTCACTGTTGCGCTCCCTGTAGATCGGACTAGGGAATGCAGGTGGGGGTGTGTGGCTGGCGGCGAACCTCGTGACGCGAGCCAGTGGCCCCCACCTCCTTTATATAGCGCAGTGTGACAAGGGCCCACCAACCATCTAGGGTTGGGCGCCCCCGATCAAGGCGCGAGACTAAGGGGCCCAGTGGGCCATTGGGCCCACTGATGAGGAGATCAATCTAACAATATGTTAATGTGTGTAATGAAGAGGTCCAGGGAAGTGAGTAGGGGGGAAAATGGATCTAATTTGCAGTAAAAAAATCAGATGAATTGACTCCACACTTCCTTAAACCACATATTCAAATTGTGGATATTCCCATACGTCAAGAATCAAAAATAAAAAAAATAGCAACCAGAAGGAGTGTCTCCTGGCTGAAATTCTTGCACGGCTGAAATCTTCATTCTTAGCCGCAGCTCTTCTTCCCCATTCCCCAAGATCTACAAGAAAAGGTACGAAGACAGGAGAGAAGAATCCCTAGAACAGTAGGGAGAAGCGGGAGGAGGCCGACTCGCCTGAGGCTGAGGCGGTGAAGGAGAGTGCACGGAGGTGATGCGCGATAGGTCGTTACATCCATGCCCGGTCGGGGATGAGGATGAGGACGCAGAAGAGGGGAGGAGTGATTGGGCGACTACGCAGAGGGGCGGCGGCGCTTGGTCGGAGAGGCGGCACGGCGGAGCGGACAGGTAGGCGGCGCGGCGGAGCGGACAGGGAGGCGGCGCTGCCTGGTGTCCTGTCGCGTCGGAGAGCAGAAGTAGCAGACGGGGAGGCGTCGCGTCGGATAGAGGACGGGGCTGCGGCGTACGGACCAGAGAGGTAGGGAGAACCTACCCCGGGGAAGTCGAGGGGAATGGGTCACCCAGCCCCGCGGTATGGGCTTCCAAACGGTGAGGAGTTTTGACCCGTGCCTCACTTTCCACGAGGGTCGCCTGTCCGGGGAAAGGTCCGGGATCCCTTGTGCTAGGCCAAGAATTATGGAACCATAGCATCAAGAAGAGAACATTAAGTGAGTCACAAAAAGGTCCTTATATCAGTGAGTGCGCACAACATTTCAATAGTCTCAAAGCTCTGTATGTTTTTCAGTCTTATCACTGTTGATATGATTGTGAAATGTGTTCCACTCCCACATCAGTCTTATCTAAGGACCGTCAATTCTGATAACGAAACATAGACTGTTTTCATTTGTCAAAGGTAATGCCATATGGATGGAGCATACTATACAGTAATGAAATGATAAATTGATAATGACATATAAATAATGGAGCTTTATGTAGCAGGGCACTCGTTGGGAATGGTAATACCATAAATGTAACAGGTAATGAACCGAAAGGTTAATTACATATACCACTATGAATCCCACATATATCCCAAGTCTATTTTTTCATCTGTATTTTGTCCACCGGTTGGAGCCACAAACCGGTACAAATGTCCCGTCACAGGGACGCATCGGGGCCTCATCCAACCCACCTGGTAAAAATGTCTCACGTTTGTACCGGTTCGTGGTTCCGCCCGATACAAATGTGCTGGCCCAACATTTGTACCGGTCAAAGCCATCCCCGGTTACAAATGTTGAGTCATTTATACCAGGTCTAACTCCACCTCGGTACAAATATTTTTGCCTAGCGACGCCATCTTGCTTCCGTCTCTATCTCCCACCAATATCTTCTAAGATCCATCCACCACCACCCGCCACTTCTCTCTCCCTCATCTAACTCTTCTTCTTCCTCATCTAACTCTAAGTCTTCACTCTCTTTCCTTCCCAGCAGGAGGGTGCGATGCGCAGGCGAGGGCGGGCCGCCCGGACCGGGGTGTGGGCGGGCTCCGCGACCGGGAGTCGAGGCGCGAGGAGGCGGCCGCCGGCGTGGGCAGGACACCGGCGCGGGTGCGGCCTCCGGGCGGGCGCAGGCCACCGGCACGAGCGCGGCCTCCCGCAGGCGCGCGGGTGCGGACCGGACAACGCGGGCGCGGCCTCCCGACGGCGCGCCTAGCCAGGCGGCGGCCGGCGCGGGTACACGGGCCTAGGCATCACATTGGCACCTAGGCATTTGTGCACTTAAGGCCTTGTCCCAAGCACATGTTGTGCAGAATACACTCAAACAATGCCATATGTTCTCACTCTCACCCCTCTCCCTAATTTTGTCCTTGCTACAGGGGGCAGGTATGTCGTTTTCTTTTCCTCTTTTGAGAAAATATTTTTGAAACGAAAGCATCCGTGACTGCTAAATCAAGGAAACTATGAACAGCACAGAAACAAGTTCAGGCACATTAAACATCAAATTAATTCAGCAATCCCTTATCCACTTTAGCACATTCATGCGATCTATCCTAATCAGAAGGCAGTTTCGAATGACCTGTTGGATGTGATTTGGACAAAACATGTGCACTGGAACAGTAATAAAAATGTTCATCAAGGGTAGAGCAAGCCACTAGCTCAAGAATGAGCGGAGCAGCAGAGCAAAGGAGCCTGCGGTTCTCCTCCCGTATTTGTTGCGAGTAGGGCCATTGAATCGTTGGGATCTCCTCCAACGCTTTTGCAGTCTTGGTTGCAACAACATTACTTTCTCCATCATATCTACATTTATGTCCCCATCAAGTTAGGGCACAATATATACCACACAATCACTGAAGTTTCAAATATCCTTTTCACTTCACTGAGAGACATACCGTAGTAAGTCATGGCCATGGGAGCTACTTAAGGTAAAAGAGAAGGTGATAGTGTAGCGAAGTAGAGGATAACTTCATTTTTGCTTAGCAAATATGAATGGGAGGAACTAGGAAATTAACAAGCAGTCATGCTTCAAAAGTAATGGGAAAATATTACATGCAGACAGGCTGCAGACTAATGCGCAGCTCCACTCAAGAGAGCCCATATGTGGCAGGCACTCCAACCCAATACTCGCATGAAGAAGGTGATGCCATTATATCACACACTCCGCGCTCGGCTCCGAGCGACAGGTGCTTCAGCTTCTAGGCGTTAGCTTTCGGTTATGATGGAGCCCAGCGATGACAAGCGGTGATTCACCTTTTCGTCACAGTCATTGCTGAAGGAAGCATCCACAATAGCGGATCCTTAGTTCGCGGCTGTGATGGGAGGTGCAGAGGGTTCATGGTTGTTGTTGGTTGCGAGTCGGCGCCTGTGGTACGGTGGTGATCCCTGTGGTGGCATGGCTTTTCTTTGAGCTACGGTGGCTTAACCAATCTTGACGAAGCAGTGTCCAGTGACAGGTGTCACTTCAAGGTTGTTGCTTCTGTGTTGTGAGGAGGTGGATGTGGCAAGGCCCTCACGAGTTCGAGGAGTTGAGTTTCGAGGGTCAAGACTTTGGGCGTGGTTTGGACTTGACAGCACTATGATGGAGGAGCTATGGGTTTCTTACTCAGGCTTGCAGCGGGCTGCGCTAGTATTGGCGTGGAACTTGTGTTGCAAGACGGCGCTTGCTTTGGTAAATTCTTGTTAGTTCCTTTCCTAGGGTTTGGTGTGTGGCGTCGTGTTAGGTCTTCGCTCGGTTTTCCAGAATTAACCGAGCATTGTATGGTTTGGTCTCGTTTCTCTTAATATGAGGCACCTTCTTCTTATATGACATGGCATTGCTCCTTCCTTTAATTTCAAAAAAAAATCCTTAGTTTGGTCAATGTATAATTTGATGGAACCATCCAAATCCGAACCAATAGAAACCAGCCGCGTAGTCATTCCTGCAGGAAGCAGCCTAACAATGGATCTTTAGTTCAGTCAATGTACAATTTAATGGAACCATCCCAATCAAAACCAACAGAAAAAAGACCCTTAGTCTTGACAACAGTATTTTTTAGATCATCTTGACAGCATTGTTTTATGCTGTCATCACCATTGTTCCTGGAAATGTCGGAGGTAGCTGAACCTCTAGCTGTAGAATATACATGCTCTCCATGGAGCTCTTCACGTACACTCTCCGGGGCAGTGGCAGTGCCTCTGATGTCGAGGAAGCCCACGAAGGATCTGCCGTCATCCACAATATCACAAACTTCAGTGGAGTGTGCCAACTTTCAACATAAACATGTCATCAGTCTTTTTTTTTTTGGTGCTACTGGTTGTTGTCACAATCTGTGCAACACGTACGGCTGGTGCACTGCTGTAGAAATGTGATTGGATTAACCGTGATTTGCATTGATCTCAGGCGTTGCCTTATATACATGTTACAGGACTCAACGGATCAAAACTGGCCTAAGATGTACTACGGGCGCGATGGCATTCCGAGAGCGACGGAGTCGTGGGCGTGAAGTCCGGGAGCGCGAGGACGCCGCGACGTTGTGCACAAGACAGAGTCTGTGCGTGCTGGACTAGGTGCTTTCAGTTGGAGCAGCGTCTTGCTAACAACTGCTAGCAGGCATATCTAGAAATGAGGTGACAGCGGCATGGGGGGAGAGAGGCATCTATGGGTGTGTTTTGTTGAGCTGTGGCTTTTAGAAAAGCGGCTGTGGGCTGTGACTTTTGGAAAAGTAGCTTTGAAAAAAGCTATTGTGGGATGGTTGGAAACCCGTTTAAAAGTTCCCTCACTTCCAAATGGGGCCCACGTGCCATACACACATATTCTACTCCTTCCTCCTATTTCTTCCTCCTCGCGCCAGTGCTCGTCATGCCGGGAGGCACCCATCGGCCACCACAGCGCATGGGAGGAGGCACGACGGCCGTGGTCCCGCAGGGGAGAGGCTCGCCGGCTGCCGCTGCGCCGGGAGGGATTCGTTGGCCGCCTTTGCGCCGGGAGGGGCTCGCCACCAGCCACGCACGCGCCGGAAGGAGGGCCGCACGCGGAGGGGCTCGTCATCAACCATGCGCGTGCCGGGAGGGGTTCGCCGGCCGCCACCGTGTCGGGAGGAGGGCCGCACGCGCTCTCCTGCAAGGCCACCCACCCACCGATGGATCAAGACGAGAGCAGGGCCTCGCCTCGATGGTCTCCGTCGGAGCCAGGGAGAGGATGAGGCTTGAGAGGGGCTCGCTGGCCACGTGCTCGCCGGAGCTAGGGGAGAAGAGGGGGTGCGCCTCCATGGCCGCCACCGGGAGCAAGGGCGGAGGAGGTGGTCCCGCACTCGCCTCCCGCCCGTCAGAACTAGGTGAGAGGAAGGGGCACGTCGTCCGCCACTGGAACCAGGAGTTGGGGCTCATCGGAGATCTGCAGGACACCGACGGTGGGTGGCGGGTGCCGGCAACTGCGTTGCGGAAGGGGCGAATGGGTGACAGAGCAAACCGGAAGGGGAACAGAACAAAACGAAACGTTATTTTCTCCACATAACCAGTGGCAGGTGGGTAAATTTTTTCCTCAAAAGCCAGTAAAAGCAGGGGGTGCTTTTGGATTTGTACTACACAAAAGTCGACTTTTGGCAAAAGCAGCTGTATAGTCTTTTAGCCCTTTGGTTGGCTTTTGCCAAAAGCAAAAGCAGGTAAAAGCATCAACCAAACGCACCCTAAGAGTGGTGACGAAGACGCTGTGAAGCGAACGTCACGGACATGACACGAATTGGGCCGTATGTTTGTCCCTTGATCAAAGTGCGATAGCCTGGACCTGGAGCTGAGCGGCAGGATCATGCGCGAACTAAAGGTTGCACCGGCAGCATCATGCGTGAACTAAAGGTCGCACTCAGAAGTACTAAAGCACCTCACTGTCACGAGCGTCAAATTGGAGTACACTGGTTGCAATGTTTTTCAACCTGAAGCACAGTGCTACTGATTACAAGCACTAATCCGAGAAAGTATTAGAAGCGTGCTCGAGCCAGACGGGTTAGGCTCCGCGTTCTACCTGCTAACATAGGAGATGGTTGCTCCACTCCTCCATGGATCGTATATGGAGGTCATCGGTTCCTTATCTAAACCACCTTTTCCGGCTGGTATCTCAACAAAGAAATGATCTTTGTGAATGATGACATGACGTGTGATGTAGTGGGTTATTAGGTGAGGTGGATAGCTTACATGTTCAAAGAAATATAATTTATTACTCTTAGTGGAGTGCTCTATATGGGATACTAGGTGATTTACCACCTGTTGTTGTAGGATTTAAAAGTAACAGGATACTAGGTGGTCAAAAATTACCGTTTATTTTATCTACCAGTTTATGTAATGACCTATATTTGGATTGCTTGCATGAAAAAAGAAATTTGTGAAAGATGACATGGATGATAAGATGCATCAAGAGGAAAATAGACCTAATGATCTTTAATGGGGTTCATCTATATAGGTTTTATAGATATATAAATAAAAGAGCAGATCTAACATATGCTGCCACACATGATTGCGCTGCTATACAGGCCAGAATACAACACGTCTCCTACTTCAGTCGGTGGACCACGTCCACATGGCAGATGTGAGTTTAATACTTGCAAACTTGAATGAATTTTTTTTTCAAACCATGAACTCGTTTTCAAATCTGTTTAAACTATAGTGAAATTAAGAATTTATATGATAAAATGGTATCCAAAATGAATGTTTCTTTTTATCTGTTTAAAAAAAATCCCGTGACGGCCACTCGTCTGCTACAATGGCATGGGCACCATCAAGGACCAAGACGTGTAGAAGCATGTCTTTGGTGACGGTGACCACCTTCCGCACTTCACTCATTGGCGTGTCCAAGTTATGGAGAGTGGGTGTCACGTTGGGTTTCCTTCGCTCCTATGCTGGCCTCCCTTACCACTCCAGTGAGCAGACATGCTGCTGCATGGAGTTCTTGCTGGCCGGCCTGGGGGTGTGCATTGTGCAAGCACTTAATTCACAACATGCTCGATAAAAATGTGTTACTGATTGACAAAAGAGGAGAGAGGAGACGTCATGTCAGCTTGCCATGCCATGAAACTTGTCTGGGTGTCTGGGTTTGAGGCATCCGACGTCCTAACTTGCTCGAAATCTTCTCCATTCTTGCAAACAGCCTCTACATGCCATAACATGACACCCATACAAGTTTCATGATTTTCGGACTTCGTTTGGATTTTATATAATTTACAAACACTTTTACTGCTAGTTGTTCGTCATGTTACGGCAAAAAGATGTTCTAAATTTCATGTGGCTTCCTTGATACGGCTGTTGGGGAATTCAGGAAAACCCGTCACCCTCAAAACGTTGAGCTTAACAAAGTTCTCAAAGTATGTTTTTTCAGGAGCAGGGAATTCGCGATTCTCGGAAGCCTGGAACCTGTGAAGTCTCGAATTCGCGAATGTGCTGAGTTCGGGAATCTTGATTCGGCAAAGAGGTGGAGTCACAAGCATGCAGAAGCTCGGAATCTCAACTGACGATAGACCGAACTTCGGAGAACTGCCGATTCGGGAATCTGATGAAGACCCTGTTCAGGACTCAGGCGCGTGGACATTCACGAACCAGCGGGGAAGCAAGGACCAATTCGGGAATCTGCTGAAGATCTAGTTCGGGAGTTTTATGAGAAAACATTCACGAACCAGGGGGGAAGCAAAGTCAAAGTTGTCGTCCCAAAAAGTCCGGGTTTAGAGTTTGAACTAGTGGCAGATTTGTAAATATGTTGGGTGGTAAAAGACATTCTTGTATGTGTTCACACTAGGAATATTCCCTGAGCCCGAGGGTGTTATCGGCATGTAAAAGTCCCTTCGTCTCCCTATAAAAGGGGGCGCGAGGGCACGTGTAAACGGATTCAGACTTTTTGGGACTTGTGCTATTTGCAGAGGGAATCACAGTCTCTTTGCGCCCTTACATCGTACTTGAATGTGTTAAGAACTCTCACTTGTGTTCGGGTAGTCATCCGAATTTTTCGGGTAACCCCCCAACATTGGCGCCCACCGTGTTCCAGCCGAAAAGAAACTCACGATGCCACCTCAGAAGAAGTCAAAGAAGACTGTTCCAGCACAGGCAAACCAGGAAGATCGCCATCTCACCCAAGGGAATGAAAACTTGTTTGTTCCTGAGTCCTCGAACGTAACAGACCAACAACGAAGAGAGAAGCTTGAGGCCCTCATGAAGGCAAGAGCAGAAAAGACAGCTCACATCCAAGAACAACCCGCTGAACAGCAAGAGTTCGAGAATGTTGATGCTGACGATGATTCCATAGACAGAGAGCTAGCCATGGTCCACCAAAAGATACAACAGCTACAGAAAGACAAAGAAAAGTTCGCGGCTCAGTTGCAGGCGAAGAGAAAAATCTCTGAAAAGCTAGAGCAGCTGAACAAAGCAAAAGAGCAGATACAAGCAATACAGAGAGAAACTGATGAAATGAAAGAACAAGAGAACAACTCCCTGTGGCAAGAAACACCGCAACAGAACCCTGCGCCTGCAAGAGAATCCCCGAAAAAAACTTTTTCGCGGGAAACGGAGTCTCACACTTCGTGGATTCTGAATCGCCGCTGTCAATAGGGCTGCAAACAGCACCTTGGCCGCCGAAGTTCAAGCCTGTCTCTCTTCCCAAGTACAACGGCTTCGGAAACTCCAGGCAGTTTCTCATGAGATACGAGTCAGCTGTGAACTCGGCAGGAGGAGATGATGTTGCGCTGGCCAAATCCTTCATCATAGCTTGCGAAGGACCAGTACTGAATTGGTACTCACTGCTGCCTCCACACTCGATCTACAGCTGGGTAGATCTCAAAACAAAGTTCATGCAAGCGTTTCAGATGTTCCATGACACAACAGCCGAAGCCTCAGATTTGTACAGCTGCAAGCAGAAGGACAGAGAACCACTGCGGAACTTCGTGAGAAGGTTCATGCAACAGAGGTCTCCGATCCCCGACGCTGACGACAAGACAACGATCAAAGCACTGATCAAAGGTCTCACCCCAAGGCTAACGGCTTCTCACCTCACAAGAAAGAAGCCTGAGACAGTTGAAGAACTATTTCGGGAATTGGAGGATTACATTCTGTCTGATGATGACCACTGCAAGAGAGTAGCCGAACGAAACGAGGCAAGACAGGGCAGCAGAGATATGACCTGGCGGGCACCACCCCAGCATCCACGAAACGTAAACAGTGTTGGAAACCCTCAACCACAGCAAGACAGCAGGCCAAGTGCCAGGGGAGGATTCAGTCCCAGAGGAAGGGGGAGAGGAAGAGGAACCCCAGGACTCCCGAACCACAACCCAAGAGATCCCCACTTCTACTGCCAGTATCATGGAAGAGGTCATAGCACCGAAGGGTGCCAAGAGACAAAGAAGAACATGGCAAGAATCCAACAAGAGAAAGCACTGATGAGCATTGCATCCTCGATGCCAAGCCAGTTTCGGCCGAACTTCTGGCAACCGCAGTTCGCGAGTCCGCGATCCAAGCTCGTACCAGTTCAGCAATTTCCACAATCACAATCAGCATGGCAGCCATCGCAGCAATTCTTCCCTCAGTCGCAAGCGATACAGTCAATCCAGCAACCACAGCCCATTCGGGAAATCTTGCCACCGCCTCCAGAGAGCTCATCAAGGCCTCAGTCAAGTTCGGGACCTCAGAACTCCAAAGAATTTCCATCGTTCGGCACTATCATGCCAATTACAGGCGGATCTGCTATGGAATTCGAAACAAAGAAGCAGCGAAACAATTACTTCAGATCTATGAATACCATAATCAATGATGGCCCAGCTGCCCGCCCGGAGTGGGAAAAGGTGCCAATCACCTTTACAGAAGAAGATTTCAGGTTGAAATCCGCGATTCACAATGACGCCATGGTGATCGAAGTCAATATTGCTGGGTGGGTCATAGGAAAAATCCTGGTTGACAACGGGAGTTCGGCGGACATCCTGTTCCTGAAAACATTCGAGAAAATGAATCTGAGCCAGCACATGTTGGATCCACCAGAGTACCCATTGCAGGGGTTCGGAGGAAAGCCCATCAAGCCGGTGGGAAAATATCACTCCCAGTTTCTTTCGGAGATCTTGAGAATGCCAGAACGGAGAACCTCACTTTTGATGTAGTTGACATATATCACCCGTACCTCGCGATCTTCGGCAGAGGCTTCATGAATAAGTTTGATGCTGTCATAAGGCAACAGTTCCTATGCATGAAGATGCCCGCGCCCAAAGGGGTTATCACGGTGTTCGGCAATCAGCAGGAGGCCATGAACATAGAAAAGGGCCACACGCCCGGCCAAACAAATGTGTACCAGCTGAAAGCGGCTGATGAGAGGAAGGAAGCCTACGAAGAGCCTAAGAGGGACAAAGAGAAAAATGAGATAGCCGCAGAAGACGAAACAAAGAAAGTGTATTTGGATGACATGCCCGACAGAGCAGTCATAATAGGGGCGAACCTCAGCGCCGAAGAGGACGATGAACTCATACGATTCCTGAATAGAAACAAGGATGTTTTCGCATGGTCAGCTAAAGACTTGCAAGGTGTTGACAGAGACATAATCGAACATGCCCTGGAAACAGATGATAAGATACCACCCAAGAAGCAAAAACTTCGGAAAATGTCTGACGAAAAGGTCAAGGCAGTGGAAGCAGAAGTTCAGAGGTTGCAGGATGCCCAAGTGATCAGAGAGGTCAAGTACCCAGTCTGGTTAGCCAACACTGTGCCAGTCAAGAAGAAAAATGGCAAATGGAGAATGTGTGTGGATTTCACCGATTTGAACAAGGCATGCAAGAAGGACGATTTCCCCTTGGAAAGGGTAGACAAAATCGTGGATGATGCAGCCAACAGTGAGATGCTTTCGCTCCTGGACATGTTCTCTGGGTATCATCAGATCAGAGTTCGCAAAGAGGACGAAGAGAAGACAAGTTTCATCACTCCTTTCGGAACATTTTGTTTCGTAAGAATGCCAGAGGGGCTGAAGAATGCAGGATGCACGTTTTCGAGAATGATAGCAATAGTGCTGCACCAGCAGATTCGGAGAAACATTTTGGCATATGTGGATGACATAGTTGTCAAAAGTGTTCAGAGAAGAGACCATATCAGTGATTTGGCAGAAACATTCGCGAACATGAGGGCAGCAAACTTGAAGCTAAATCCAGAAAAATGTGTGTTCGGCATTCACAAGGGGAAAGTTCTTGGATGCTTAGTTTCAACGAAAGGCATTGCAAACCCTGACAAGATAAAGGCTCTGATGGAAATGCAAGAGCCGATCTCAGTGAAAGATGTTCAGAAGTTGACAGGGAGAGTGGCTGCCCTCAACAGATTTATTCCCAGAGCCGCAGAAAGAAGTTTGCCATTCTTCCAAGTTCTCAGAAGTGCCAAGAAATTCCAGTGGTCTGAGGCTCAGAAGCAGGCCTTTCGCGAACTGAAGGACTACTTGTCCAACATGACCAAGCTCTGTCCTCCCGAGCCAAAATCGTCGCTTCTGCTATATGTGTCTGCATCAAATTCGGCAGTAAGTGCAGTGTTGGTACAGGAAAAGGAAGAAGAAGGAAAGCTCAGGCAAATTCCTGTATACTTCGCCTCTGAAGCATTGTCTGGTTCCAAGGTTTTCTATTCCGAACTGGAGAAGATCGCGTATGCGGTCATCATGGCAGCAAGAAAGCTAAGACATTACTTCGAGGGCCACAGAATAAGAGTTATCACCAACCAGCCGTTAAGTGACTTGTTCGCAAATAGGGAGGCATCCACCCGAATCATCAAGTGGGGTGCCGAACTCTCCGAGTATGTGGTGGACTTCGAGAGAAGAAGTGCAATAAAATCGCAAGTTCTGGCAGATTTTGTCGTGGACTGGACCTCACCTACTCAGAATCTTGAGGAAAATATGCCCGAACCTTGGATAGTGCAGTGTGATGGAGCATGGTGTTACAAGGGGGTCGGAATTTCGGCTGTTGTAACGTCCCCGACGGGCGTGGTCATAAGATATGCAGCGCGGCTCGTATTCGCGAACAATGAACACTCCACGAACAACACAACGGAGTATGAAGCTCTACTGCTGGCATTGAGAAAAATGAAAGCCTTGGGGCAGCAGACCTTCATAATCGAACGGATTCGAAAGTGATCCGGGAACATATCGAGAAGGAAAGCGAGGCCGAGGAATCCGCATCTCATGAAATATATTGAAAAAGTCGAGAAATGGAAAGACACTTCAAAGGGTATTCGATCCAAGATATCCCAAGGGATGATAACAATGAGGCGGATAAGCGGCGAAGGCGGCGGCCCGGAAATCAAGAGCTACCACCGGACATGTTCTTTGAAATCATCAGAGAACCCTCCATCAAAGATTCAAGAACTCAAATCGTGAATATGGTGGAAATTCCAGACTGGAGAGCAGAAATAATGGCCTATCTGAGGGGACATTACGAACCACAAGATGAATTGGACGAAAAAAGATTGAAGCAAAGGGCTCGGGGCTATACAGTAGTAAATGGAGAATTACACAAATCAGGAGTCACTGAGCCTTGGCTGCGCTGCATCACCTCCAAAAAGGTCGCGAACTTCTGAAAGAAATTCACAGCGGATTTTGTGGGGCACACATAGGCACCAGGGCTTTGGCTGGCAAGGCGATAAAGCAGGGATTCTATTGGCCCACCATAAACATCGACGCCAAGATGTTGGTTCGGCAATGTGAAGCATGCCAGAAGACGGGAAATCAGCAGAATCTACCTTCAATGCCAGTTCATTTAATTCCTCCAACTCGGCCTCTCGCAAAGATGGGGAATGGACCTAGTAGGCCCGTTGCCAGCAGCTCAGGGTAATTGCCGATTTGCGGCTGTAGCAGTCGATTATTTCACGAAGTGGGTAGAGGCAAAACCACTCGCGAATATCACAGCGGCAACAGTTCAGAAATTCTTTTGGCAGAACATAGTCTGCAGGTTCGGAGTTCCTAGAGAACTGACGATTGACAATGGCAAACAGTTTGATCGTTACACCTTCAAAGAATACCGCGTAACATTAGGCACACAAGCGAAATTTTCATCAGGATATCATCCACGATCCAATGGTGCGGTCGAAAGAACCAATGGTTTGATTTTTTCGGGAATCAAGAAATGTTTATTCGATCGAAAAAGGGAAAGTGGGTGGATGAACTTCCGAAGGTGATGCGGTCTCACAACACCACGGTTTCAAGGGCAACAGGTTTCACGCCTTTTCGCCTACTCTTCGGGACTGAGGCTATGACACCGGAGGAGATCAAGAATGAAAGCATGAGAGTCTTGAAAGGAAAAGAGATAGAGGAAATTGATAAGAAGGTGGAGAAAGACATGATAGAGCTGACAATCCTTGAAGCAGCAGAAAACATTGAGAAGTACCAGAGAGAGACAAGGGCATGGAGAGACAAAAAGGTGGTCCAAAAGGACATCAAAACTGGTGATCTTGTCTTGAAAAGAAAGAAAAATTGGGAGAACCCAGGAAAACCTCATGAGTCATGGGAAGGGCCTTACATCGCCAGGGAAACAGATATGCCAGGGGCTTTTCGCCTGATGGAGCAGACTGGCGAAGAGTTGCCGTATTCGTGGAATGCCGATAGCCTAAAGAGGTATTATCCATGAAAACCCTAGTTGTAGATAGATGTAGTGGGTAGCAGTTTTTCAATTTTCGTAAGTTTACACTTTAGGAAGATAAAAGCCCGAATCACGTGTCTATAAGTGATTTCGGAGAAAAAACTAGTTTTATTTCTTAATCGTCGTACTAGAATAAGAAGGACCGTACTCTTTTCCTTGCAAAGGGGGCTCTAAATCAAGAGGCAAGGTTTTTAACGAGGCGGATCCCATGTAAATACTCTTTCTGATATATATATGAAAAGAGTCTTCCCCCAAATTTCGTGTTTCGTATCTCGTGTCTCCAGAATTCCATCGTGAAAAAAGAAAAAGTTCGTGAGAAAGGCTCCGTGACAGCCGAAATTCCATCGCGAAAAAAGAAAAAGTTCGTGAGAAAGGCTCCGTGATAGCCGAAATTCCACCGTGAAAAAAGAAAAAGTTCGTGAGAAAGGCTCCGTGACAGCCGAAATTCCATCGTGAAAAAAGAAAAAGTTCGTGAGAAAGGCTCCGTGATAGCCGAAATTCTATCGTGAAAAAAGAAAAAGTTCGTGAGAAAGGCTCCGTAATAGCCGAAATTCCATCGTAAAAAAAGAAAGAGTTCGTGAGAAAGGCTCCGTGATAGCCGAAATTCCATCGTGAAAAAAGAAAAAAATTCGTGAGAAAGGGCTTCCTGATAACTGAAATCCCATCGCTAAAAAAGAAAAAGTTTGTGAGAAAGGCTTTGCGATAGCCAGAATTCCGTCAATGAAAAAGAGGCCTGAGACAACAACAAGTTGTGACCTCGAAAAATCCCATCCATCGAGGGATTCCCACCAAAAAGGCCCGAGACAACAACAAGTTGTGGCCTAGAAAAATCCCATCCATCGAGGGATTCCCACCGAAAAGGCCCGAGACAACAACAAGTTGTGGCCTAGAAAAATCCCATCCACGAAGGGATTCCCACCAGAAAGTTCGCATGATGATTTTGAGAAAACGAATGTCTAAGGGTTCGCCTGTGAATTCACACTCAGTACAGATTGTTGAAAATTTTTTCAGGTATCATCATTGTAAGAAAAGGACAAGGGGCTCCATCAGACGTTCGCAGAAAAATCTTGGTTGAAGCAACTGAGGGTTGCAATTTCAACCGAGGCAAGTCTGCTGATCGGGGCAAGTCCACAAAATTCGAAAAACAAATTTTGTCGACTTGCACAACAATGGTCGAAATTTTCAAAAATTGACGAAGATTTCTCCTAAATGATGTGCTCGAAATCCTAGAATAGTAACATTCGCGAACCTGCCTTCGAGTTTTCATGCAAAACGGCAAGGTGGGGGAGGGTGACGTTTTTTCAAGAAAAAACGTATTCATTGCCTTATTCGCATAAAAACTCCCGAATAGTTCCTCGATAATTACAATAATCAGTGCGAAATTTAGAATGAAAGTTCTACAACATGTCCTGGTTTACAAACGTTGTTTTCAACTATGTCACTGGCGTAGGAGAAGTCAGACGCGTCGGCTAAGGGGCTAAGGGGCTCCATCTTGGGAACCTTCGAGGGCGGCGGAGTAGACGACGCGGGACGAATCTTCTTACGAAGTAAGAAAAACGAGGAAAGATCGAAACAGCCTATAGAAAACTTGAGCGAGGCTTCAAGCCAAAAATCGGAAAAATCTTGTTCGGGATGCGCTCGCTTGAACAAACGCCACGCTTCACCACTAACGAACATACTATCCCGATGAATTCGCAGTGGTAGTACGTCCTGCGCAGGCCCAGCTTGCAGGACCTGCGCAGGTTAAAATTTACAAAACATCTGTTCAGAAAAGTTTGATGAATCTACATGAATATACAGCCAATCTCGAATTCATCCAAAAAGTTCAGACATATCATTCAGTTCGTAATATCCACCTTCGGCGAATCCTCTTCTCGTTCGGGGACTTGTCCGCCGTCGTTGCCATCATCGCTGCTGCTGCTACTGCTGCTACTGCTGCCGCCTGAGCCGTCTTCGCCGGACTCGCTCGAACCCTCGCCGGAAGTAGATCCTTCGGGAGACGCGGCGGTGCCCTCTTGGTTCTCTTTTTCCCTTAGCTGAGAAAGGAAGGAAAAAGTGAGGAAGGTTTAAGAAACTGGAACATCTGCGACAAACATAAGTCACGAAATCGAGCAAAAGAAGCTACCTCAGCAAGCTTCGCCTGCGCAATGGTCTTAACGATATCCGCCCCGCCAGCCAGCCAGAACTCCTTCGCGAACTTCGTCTTGATAGCTACAACGTCGTGGTTCGCTCGAAGTATCGCGTCGCTAGTAACGCTGGGGAATTGAGAGAAGTTCGCGCGAAACTTCGCCAAATCCACACAGTCATAATCGTGAAGGATCTTCAGGATACTCTCCACAGAGAAAGCAACGGCGAAGTCGCTGGCGCCAGAGATCACCTCGGTAAGAGCCTTGAACTCATCCTCCAGCCAATCCATGAAATCGGGAATATCAATGTCATCCGGGAGAGGGGCTGGACGAACGCCGTACTCATTCAAGGATTTCTGGTACCCAGCATAGAGCAGTTTCAGCTTTCCCAGAATT
Organism: Cenchrus americanus; assembly: GCA_947561735.1. NCBI lineage: Eukaryota > Viridiplantae > Streptophyta > Magnoliopsida > Poales > Poaceae > Cenchrus > Cenchrus americanus. Next base: position 33,800,341 of record OX387242.1, on the reverse strand, counting down.
TCCGAAGTGTTTTTCTTCGAGGCTTCACCCTGTTCTGCCAGCGCCTTCTCAAGATCCACGATTTTCCGATCCTTTGTGCTCAGTGACTTGGCGAGGTTGGCGTTATTGATGCGAAGATCTTCAGCGATTTTCGCAGCTCGCTCTTGCTTTTGCCGAAGTTTTTCGATCACGCTCAGATCATCTTCATGAGATTTTTGAACCTTCTCAAGCTCTTTCTTGGATTCCTCGAGCGCGGCCTCTGCGACTTTCTTTTCATCGTGACTCGCTTTCAAAGCCTCCGCCAGCTCAGCTACCTTTCTCTCGAGTTCTAGATTCGTGGATTGCGCGAGAGTGAAGTTACGCTCTAGTTCCTTGGACTTCTGAGAAAGTTCTTCATTAATCTTCTCCTGCTTAGAAAGCCGCTCTATGGCAACCTTCCCAAGCATAGAGTACTTGAGAGTATAATCCTCGTGGAAGCGTGCAAGCTTTGAAGGAGAGTAAGAATGCAACAGATCCTTGAATTCTGAAAAATTCGGGAGTAAATCTCAGACCAAGGTTCAACAATCGTAAATGACATAAAGAGGTAGCAAGGATGAACGAACCTTGCTTGCTAAAATGCTGCATGGTGACTTGTTTAGTCGAACCTGAAGAGGTTTTCCCTCGAGGCGAAGGGGTAGTTTCGGAGATAGAGAGAGGCCTTTTCTCGGAGCCTTGAGCGGCTTCTTCGGGTCGTTCCGACGCCTCCTCTCCTGTTTCATCAACAATTGCGGACGATTTCCACAGAGTTAAAAACTTGGACGTCTTGCCCCCGACGCCACTTGTCTCGAAACCAACACGCAATAGCTTGCCGCGATGAGACGTACCAAAGCTTTTGTTAAAAGCAGCTAAGGAAGGAGAGGGCGCCTGGTCTTCGGGGACGACCTCCCGAACTTCGATCAAAGGAACATTTTCGGCAGGATGGTCTCCCCTTTGAATAGTGCGCTCAAGGTCCTGGGCGAATTCGGAGGAGGCTTGGTCAGCAGCAGGGACCTCAGCAACAGGGGCTTCAGCAACAGGGGCTTCAGCAGCAGCATGGGACTCAGCAACAACAAACTTCTCAGCAACGACAGACTTCTCAGCAACAGCAGGGGACGTCTCCTTTCGGACTTCGGGGGCAGCATCTGAAAAGGAATCAATATCCACGAATTCATTCTCGGAACCAGATGGGCAGCTATCTCGAAAGTTAAACAGTGGCCAGAGGAAAACACCTTTAAAGCTATCTGCGTCCGCGAGGGTGTCGTCGTCGAAGGCAGATGGGACTCGCCGAACGCCGGTGGAGAAAATTTTCTTCACAGCCTTTTTTGCTTTCTTGTGGCTCATCTGGGCAAGCCCCGAAGCATCTTGGAGTTCAGCATCCGAAGTTCGAGGTTCGGAGGTCTTGCGCTTCCGCTTCGACGATTCAAGCGATCTGGTCCTCGAAGGTTTCACTCCCGAAGAGGCCCCCTCGTTGGCGGGCGACGAGCTTCGCTTCGACGATCTAATTTGGGGAGCGTTGATTGGGGCGGCTGAACAGCTGGCCGTGGCGACGGCGGGAACTTTCAATTTGGGACCAGGGCCTCGAGAGTTGAAAAATTTATCACCGCAGATTTCCGAAAAGACGCGATTGATCTTCTTCCTATGCTTCACCAGGGCCTTGTACGCCTTGTACTCGTTCATGGTATATTCGCCTACCATGACGTTCACCCTTTTCTCCACTTCATCCATGAAGTCCGCGACGCTCTGGCCTTCGCGAAGTTTGATCCCGAACTTCGGGAAAGGCACCTTCTGGTCCGCCCAATTGACATGGTAGTACACAAGTTCAGCAGGGGACCAACCGTTCGAGATAGGCCAGATTCGCGCGGCGACGAATTCTTCGATAATATCACGGCCTCCAAGTATTGTGCTGGCCAGGTGAAATGCACTCTCGCAGCTTCTGATTCCTAAGGCCCGCTGGTTGTACTTCCCTACGTTCACCGCGGCGAGAGGTGCGATCGGGCACGACATCTTCGGCACATCAACCTTCAAGTAAACCCAGTAAGATTTCCAATCGTCCGTAAGGTTGGTCTTGCAGCAGGGAGCGATCTGGATTCGAGTGATTCCTTGTCGGGTGTTCTGGTGTCGCGTATTGAAGGTGCAGCACGCGTGCTGACTGTGGTAGAACTGCCCATCGTCGCCCTTGACAACTTCGGGGATGATCACCAGCTCGTAGAACCGAGTGAAACCGTCGACGATAGGACTGCAACCGAAGGTCTTCAAGATCCAGATAAACTTCGACACTTCGAGGAAGGATGTCGGAGTAAGCTGGTGGATCTTCACCGAAAAAGCATCGAGAATCGCTGGCAGGACGGGGTCACAAGGGAACCTCAGTCCACAGATGAAGAAATCCCGAAACACCACAATCTCTCCCTCCTTGGGAGTGGGAATCAGCTCATCAAGCGGGGCGCGCCCAGCGCCAGGGGAGAAGAATCCGGCCTTCTCGTACTCGCGAACCATGTTGCTTGTGACTTTCGACTCTCCGAAGGCGAGCGAGGGCGGCAGTGGGCCGGAGGTCCTTAACATGATGAGATCGTCGACACCGGCGTCCACATCCCCGATGTCTTCGCTGCCGTCAGATCCAACCTCCCCATCTTCGCGACTTCGGGAGCCGCTGGGCGACCCAGAATCTTCGGCCGGTGTAGTGCGATCCGTGCTTTCGGCAGCTGGGTCAAGTGGGAGACCGGCAGCGATGAGCTCTTCGGTAGTCATGGGGCTAGCTGTACTTTTAACGCGAGCCACCTAACCAAAAATTACGAACATTCAGACAGTTAAGAGTAATGTTCGAGAATAAAACTCGTGAAATCGCGACATCACTACACCAAAGTTTAGCAAACTAACGAATCGACAAAACAAAGATAAAGGAATACCTTAGAGGAGCGTGAACAGGACCTGGAGTTCGTAAGCTTTCTAGCAGAAAACCAGGTTCCGCGAAGAAAGAGAGATGCGCGAATCGTGAAAAGCTGGAAAGCCGTAAAAAAATTTTTAACAGCAGCAGCCCGCTATTTATAGGGCCGGCGAGGGGTAGTTCCGCGAAACACGCCTCGATTTAACCGTCCCTGGTTCCCCGGGCGACGCGTGTCCCCTCCGACGTTCCGAGGGTGACGTTTTTTACTAAATTTCCGAAAGATTCGTGGAATCGGATCGTCGGAGTCAACCCGCTTCCCCGAGGGGCTAGTGTTGGGGAATTCAGGAAAACCCGTCACCCTCGAAACGTTGAGCTTAACAAAGTTCTCAAAGTATGTTTTTCAGGAGCAGGGAATTCGCGATTCTCGGAAGCCTGGAACCTGTGAAGTCTCGAATTCGCGAATGTGCTGGGTTCGGGAATCTTGATTCGGCAAAGAGGTGGAGTCACAAGCATGCGGAAGCCCGGAATCTCAACTGACGATAGCCCGAACTTCGGAGAACTGCCGATTCGGGAATCTGATGAAGACCCTGTTCGGGACTCAGGCGCGTGGACATTCACGAACCAGCGGGGAAGCAAGGACCAATTCGGGAATCTGCTGAAGATCTAGTTCGGGAGTTTTATGAGAAAACATTCACGAACCAGGGGAGAAGCAAAGTCAAAGTTGTCGTCCCAAAAAGTCCGGGTTTAGAGTGTGAACTAGTGGCAGATTTGTAAATATGTTGGGTGGAAAAAGACATTCTTGTATGTGTTCACACTAGGAATATTCCCTGAGCCCGAGGGTGTTATCGGCATGTAAAAGTCCCTTCGTCTCCCTATAAAAGGGGGCGCGAGGGCACGTGTAAACGGATTCAGACTTTTTGGGACTTGTGCTATTTGCAGAGGGAATCACAGTCTCTTTGCGCCCTTACATCGTACTTGAAGGTGTTAAGAACTCTCACTTGTGTTCGGGTAGTCATCCGAATTTTTCGGGTAACCCCCCAACAACGGCCTCAACATACACCAAATATAATGAATATCATTTTTTGGATTAAGAAATTTCATTACTTCATGCACCTGCAGTTCAAATTTGAAGTATGCTAAAAAATTCAACAAAATGAAAAAACTAATGAAATATACCAAAAAAATTCAAAATAAACCAAAATTTGATCAAGGAGTTTCAAATAATGTGGGATGGTTTCACAAAAAATGAGGCAAAAAAACTACAAAAAATAATTCCCAAGTTCCAGGCACAATGCACTCAGGAAAGACCCCTACCGGCCTATTTATTTCGGCGAGCCCATTTATTTCGGTCGGCCCAGTGACAAAAACCCTAGACGTATAAGAAGAACAAACCCCCTCTCCCCTGCCCCACGGCCCCTACCCAACCCACCCACCTCCTCAGATCCGCCGCGCCACTCCCCACCACCACACACCCACCTCCTCCTCAGATCCGCCGCCGCACCCCACCCCCCTCTCCCCAGATCCACCGTCCCGCGACCTCCACCCTCTCCCCAGCGACTACCACTCTCCCCGGCGATCTCCACTCCCTACCGACGGCGGCTCCTACTCCGGGCGCGGCGGCGGCCTCCTCCACTCCCTCTCCGACGGCGGCCTCCACTCCCTCCCGGTGCGGCTGACGACGGGCTCCTACTCCAGGCGCAGCGGCGGCCTCCTCCACTCCCTCTCCTTCGGCGGCCTCAACTCCCTCTCGGTGCGGCCGACGGCGAAATTCTACACCAGGCCCGTCGGCGGCCTCCTCCCTCCTCCGGGCGCGGCGGGTGTACGAGGCCACGAGGCGACGACGCCGGTCAACCGCGACGGCGACCCGGGACGGCCACCGAGACGGAGACGGCGCGGATGCGGGCGGTGGCGACCTCCTACGACGGCGATGGCAACGGCGCGCGAGGCGGGAGGGCGGCGGCGGAGGGGCGGGATCTACGGCGGCGGTGACGGCGGAGGACGACGCAGAGGCGAGCGGCGGGCCGGAGGTGCCGCAGTGCCGATTTTTGGGATTTGTTTTTAAAAAAACAAAATCTCTTCCCCGAGTGCTTTCATGCCTCTCGGTGAATCCTTCCCCCGAGTGTGCGATTTCCGGCTCTCAGGGAACGCGGCAGTCGTATGGACCTCCCTGGGCCCACTATCTCGGTGGGTACCAGGACCGACTACTCGGTGGACCCCTGGGACTACTCGGCTTGTGCCACGAGGCACCTGATGGCGTGAGGCGCAAGGATTACGGTGGAGAAGTACTCGGATAGGAAGCTATACATACCTTGTACTGTGTAGAGAACTCCTAGACGTACACGACTAATACTCTCCCTAAACCGACCTGTAACCCTGCCTCCTGAACTATATAAGGCGAGGCAGGGACCCTTCTCTCTCATTACGCATTACCTTGTAATCAGACCCAATCAATCCAGAGCTACGCAGCATACAGGACGCAGGGTATTACGCACCTCGCGGCCCGAACCTGTCTAAACTGTGTGCCACGTGTCTCTTCCTTCGAGTTACCGATCTCAGCGAGGCCACATTCATCTACCTCGGGTACTCCCCTTGGTTGGTTGCCGGTCTAAAACACCGACAGCTGGCGCGCCAGGTCGGGGCTCTCGCCGAAGATCATATGGCGAACTCGACGGCTTCAATCTTCATCAAGCCAACTGTCGCCTTCAACCGCGGCGACACCTTCGTCTTCGGCTCCTGGGTCTGCACTGCTGACGGTGCCGGATCCTTCCAACGCCGCCTCACCATGCCGCCCAACCCGAAGACCGGGCTCGTGACGCTTCCCGAAGTAGTCACGGGCGATCTCCCCGGGAAATTCGGTGAAATTTCGCTCTACAACTAGCACGCCGACTCCGAGCTTGGATCCGACTCCAACTCGAACTCGACCTCATCGTGGGCCATCGCATGCGAGCCGGCTATCGAGCCATCGTGTGTGGACTCCCCACTCCATGAGCACTTCCCATACGGCCTCTGCATCGCTAGCAAGGCCCACACGAAGGCTCTTTCCGAACGCCAGGCTGGGAAGGAGATCGTCTCCGAGTACAACTCGGACTCCAACCCTATCTCTGGCTATGACTCGGACTCCAACCCCATCTCCGGCTACTACTCGGACTCCTCCTACGAATTCGACTTCGGGGCGGACCCTGACGAGCCCAAGTCCGAGACCTACACGACGGAGCAACCGCTGTCAGGACCTGCCTCTGGCCTGGTTATAACATCTACACCCGCTGACAGATTCGCCTACTGGCCAGACCGCAAGCCCGCAGACCTGACAGACGAGAACTCACGCTGCGTCGCCTACCTCGACTCACTTCCCTTCCAGGAGGGAACTCCGCTAGCTCCAGCTGAGGAGCACACCCCAACAGAGGTGGCGACTAGCGACTCTAGCCTCGGTTCTCCTGATTGGCAAGTCTTCATGACTACCAACGAGACGTCCGGACCCTCAGGGACACTCCCTGACCGATATCTCGAGGATATCTCAGCAGACGAGTTGTCTGCCAACGCACCCGCAGACGAGACCGATGCCAACAGGGACACCTGACGTGAACGCAATAGAAAGCGGAACGAACGACGCCGACGTCTTCGCGAGTCCCTACCCATCCGGGACCTCGTGGAGGCCCTCGACCAAGTCGAAAACCGGGTGCACACTACCCCAGAGCAGTGCCTCAAGTCTATCACCGCGATAGCACGTCAGGCTCAGGGGATGCGTGCGGGAGAAGTCATTGCCAAGCTCGCGGAGGACGCCTACTTCATACGAGTTGACAACAGGGTCACTCAAGTGCCCCCCGTCAGGAATCGCCAGCAAGACAACGAAGCCACAAGTCGCAGTGGAGCTGATAACGGTCGCAACCGTACCCGAGGGGAGCTACCGGCTAACTCCAACCGTACCCGGGCATCGGCTTGTGGACCTTCTCATGGTGGCAACAGCGCCGGCGGCGCCAGCGGCAACCGTGAGATTATCCCTCATCGTGATCCTGGCGGCGGAGGTAGTGACGGCGGGAGCTCCAACCACGGGGGCGGGCGAGAGAGCCGTGGGCGGAGGCGACCGCGGCGGCCGAGGCCATGCGAACAGCCACGCCTCCGGCGCTTCACGTGGCGGCTTCGGCGCTCGCCAACAAATCGAAGAACTACGACGCCAAAAGTCCTCCACGGCAGGCGACAACGACGGCTTCCCCGCCTTCTCTGCACGGCTTCGCAATCTACTTCTCCCGGAGAAATTCAAACCTCTGGGGATCACCAATTTCGACGCGAAGCAACATCTAGTACAGTGGCTCAGATGCTACGCCCTCTCCATCGAAAACGCTGGTGGCAATAATGACACGAAGTGCCTCTACTTCCCCTTCTGCCTGGATCAAGCTCCGCTTACATGGCTTGAGTCACTTGCGAAGTACTCGATCGACAAGTGGGACCGGCTCAAGGAACAGTTCACCAGCAACTTTGCCGGCGCTATGGGCCGCTCGGGTACTCGCATGGACTTGGCAATGGTGAAGCAGGAACAGGGCGAGACCCTTCGCAAGTACATGCGACGCTTCTTTGACAAGCACACCACCATAGTCGACGTCACCGACAAGGAGGTCATCGACCTCTTCCAAGACGGTCTCTACCACCGTCGCACCTTCGAAGACTTCGGTCGTCGCCACCCGAGCTCCATCACCCACCTCAAGGACATGATCACCTCCTGGGCTGATGACGAAGACAAGGCTAACGCCAAGTACGACGCCATCCGTGGCAAGAGGAAGCAGAACACGAGCGGCAACAGCAACAACAACAGGAACCAAGGCGGTCGCAACAACAACTACTCGGGTCCCAACTGCAAGCGCAAGCCAGACAACACTGTCGCGGCTATCCAGCGCCCTGCGAAAGACAACTCGAAGAAGACCTCCGGTGGCTTCAAGGACTTGCTGAAAGAGAAGTGTCCGTGGCATCTGGACGGCAACCACACCCCGAGTAGTGCTACCAACTCCAGCAAGCACTCAAGGACACTCCAGAGCCACAACACCCTCACGACAAGAAAGGCAAGAAAAAGGCCGACGAAGGCAACGACGACTTCCAGGAGCCTGACAAGACGGTGAACGTCCTCTTCGGCGGACTACCCAACCGACGAGAAGTTTGAGCATTGAACCAGCAGTCCCGACCCCTCTCCGGTGGTCGGAGGTACCCATTACCTTCTCTCGCGCGGATCAACCGACAAGCTTCTCTGAACCAGGACGGTTTCCTCTCGTCCTGAAGCCGGTAGTCGCGGGCTCTAGACTCAACAAGGTCCTCATCGATGGTGGAAGTGGGCTCAATGTCCTTTTCACCAAGACCTTGAAGAAGATGAAGCTCGACATCACCCACATGCTCACCAAGAGCACTTCGCCTTTCTACGGCATCATCCCCGGGAACGCGGCTATCCCACTGGGCTCAGTGGTCCTGCTAGTTACCTTTGGGGAGACAAGGGAAAACTACCCCACCGAGTACATCAAGTTCGAAGTCGCGGACTTCGAGACTTCCTACCATGCCATCCTCGGTAGACCAGCTATCGCCAAGTTCATGGCGCTACCTCACTACACGTACTTGGTACTCAAGATGCCAAGTCCGGCCGGTGTACTCTCGCTGCAAGGGGACTTGAAGATATTCTTCGACTGCGACACAGAAGCTGTGGAACTCGCAGCCACGAATCAAGTACCCAACGCAATGATGGAGATCTACACTGCATCCAAGAAGCTTGCCCCAAGTGAACTCGACATACAAGAGAAGTCGGACAAGGCCAACAAGCCTCGGCCAGCTGAGGAGGTTCAAGTCAAGACGATTGACCTCGGGACAGGCGACAGCAGCAAGACCATCATCATCGGGGCGGGCCTCGACCCGGAATAGGAAGACGCGCTCATCAGCTTCCTCCGAGCTAACTGAGACATCTTCACTTGGAAACCAGCGGACATGCCAGTGGTGCCCAGGAATATGATCGAGCATTCACTCAATGTCGACCCTAAAGCTACCCCGAAGCGACAACACCTCCGCTGCATCGCCGACGACAGATGGGATGCCATCAAGAAGGAACTCGCCAAACTACTCGCGCCTGGCTTCATCAGAGAAGTCTTCCATCTTGAGTGGTTCGCCAACACCGTCCTCATCCGCAAAAACAACTCGAACGAGTGGAGGATGTGCGTGGACTACACCGACCTCAATAAGCACTACCCCAAGGACCCCTTCAGGTTGCCGTGGATAGACCAAGTCATTGACTCCACAGAGGGCTGCGACCCGCTCTGCTTCCTCGACTGCTACTCCGGGTACCACCAGATCGCAATCAAGAAAGAAGACCAAGAGAATGCCGCGTTCATCACCCCGTTTGGCGCGCACTGCTACACGTCCTTCGGGTTGAAGAACGCCGGCGCTACCTATCAGCGAGCTATCCAGGCCTGTTTCAAGAGGCAGCTCCACAAGAACGTCGAAGCCTATGTGGATGACATCATCGTCAAGACCAGAAACTCCGACACGCTCATCGCCGATCTTGAAGAGACTTTCGCATCCTTGCGAGAGTACCGCTGGAAGCTCAACCCGAACAAGTGCGTCTTCGGCGTATCGTCGGGCAAACTACTCGGCTTCATCATCAGCCACCGCGGCATTGAAGCCAATCCCGAGAAGATCTCCACCATCACCAGCATGTAAGCTCCCACGTGCATCAAAGACGTGCAGAAGCTAACCGGGTGCATGGCGGCCCTGAACAGATTCATCTCGAAGCTTGGAGAATGGGGGCTCCCCTTCTTCAAACTACTCAAGCACCAAGAGAAGTTCGCGTGGACTCCAGAGGCAGACCAAGCCCTTGCTCAGCTCAAGGACTTCTTATCCAAGCCACCAGTCCTCACGGCTCCTCGCAAAAAGGAGCATCTACTGCTCTACCTCGCTGCGACTACTCACGTGGTCGATCGCCATCGTCATCGAGCGGCAGGAAGACGGCCACGCCTACCCAGTCCAGCGACCAGTCTACTTCGTCAGCGAGGTCCTGTCAGAATCTAAGGCACACTATCAACCAGTACAGAAGCTACTGTATGCAGTGCTCATCACCTCGTGGAAGCTACGACACTACTTCCAGGAGTACTCGATCTCCGTCGTCACCGACTACCCGCTCGACGACATCTTGCGAAACCAAGATGCTACTGGAAGGATCTCGAAGTGGGCAGTCGAACTCAACGCCCTCAACATCGACTTCAAGCCACGAACATCCATCACGTCGCAGGCACTAGTCGACTTCATGGCAGAGTGGCGGGAAAATCAGCTACCTGCTCCAATTGAGCGCCAGAGCACTAGGTGATGTACTTCGATGGCTCGCTCAAGCTTGAAGGCGCAGGTGCAGGGGTACTCCTGATTTCCCCAACGGGCGAACAACTCAAGTACGTCTTGCAGATCTTTTGGAAGGTCTCAGACAACGAAGCTGAGTACGAAGCTCTACCACATGGGCTCCGCCTAGCAGCTTCACTGGGCATGAAGCGACTACTAGTCTACGGCGACTCCGCAGTGGTCATCAACCAAGTCAACAAGTCCTGGGACCGCAACAAGGAGAACATGGACGCCTACTGCCTAGAAGTCCGCAAGCTCGAGAACAAGTTCTACGGTCTCGAGTTCCATCACGTCGTCCGCGACAACAATGTTGCAGCAGACGTCCTGTCGAAGCTTGATTCTACTCGCGCTCAAGTACTAGCGGGTGTTTTCGTCCACGAACTTCACGCGCCATCCATCCCGGAGCCGGCGCCACCGACCACTGATCCAGCACATCCCCCAGTTGGCCAGGAGGTCATGATGATTGACGTGGACTGGTGGCAACCCTTCATCGACTACATCCGCGAGCAGAAGGTTCCCTCGGACAAGAACTTGGCCGAGCAACTCATCCGCCATGCCAAGTCCTATGTCCTAGTCGGAGACAAGCTCTACAGGCGGGGCGCATTTTCCGGAGTACTCATGAAGTGCGTCCCCCGAGAAGAAGGCAAGGGCATCTTGGAGGAGATCCACAAAGACGTCTGCGGCAACCACGCGTCTTCACGCACGTTGGTCAGCAAGGCCTTCCGACGAGCTTTCTACTGGCCCACAGCTCTGGGCGATGCCGAAGAACTCGTCAGAAGGTGTGAAGGGTGCCAATACTTCGCCAAGCAACAACACGTCCTGGTCTACAAGCTAGTCACCATACCGCCAACCTGGCCTTTCGCCTGCTGGGGGCTCGATATGATTGGGCCTCTCCCGACTGTGCCAGGTGGATTCAACAGAGTCTTGGTGGCCATCGACAAGTTCACTAAGTGGATCGAGGTCAAGCCGGTCACATGCCCCAAGGACGACAGAGTACTCGACTTCTCGGATGAACTCGTGCATCACTACGGACTACCCCACCGCATCATCACAGACCTGGGCTCCAACTTCAACAATCACCTGTTCTGGGAGTACTGCGAGAACAGCGGGATCGACGTCCGATATGTCTCAGTGGCCCACCCTCGGGCCAATGGACAAGTCGAGCGCGCCAACGGGATGGTACTCGACGCTCTCAAGAAGCGATTGCACGATGCTACTAACTCAAAAGGAGGCAAGTGGATCAAGGAACTACCCAATGCGCTCTGGGGGCTACGTACTCAACCCTCCAAGCTGACGGGACAAACGCCTTACTTCCTGGTCTATGGCTCAGTACAGTTGGCGGCTAGTCCACCCACGACTACGTCCACCGAAGCCTTGGGGAAGTACGACTTCATGTACGCCAAGACTTGATTGGGGATGGACTTCGCCAGATGCTTGACGTACGTCGCCAGACGACCAGGAGCTTCTCTCAGCCGGTCGAACAATGGAGCAATCTTCAGCCCGCCCGGATGAGGCACCAGTAGCCTTGCAATGGGAAGTGCGGCTTCTTCAAGTTCTTTGAGTTGTCCCTGCAGCTTCGTGCAATCCTCGTTCAGCTTCTGCAGGGATTTATAGCAGTTGACGAGGTCACGGTCCGAGGCAATTCGGAGCTTCATGTGCTTATCGCACTCGTAAGCCAACTGCTTATAATCATATTCAAGTACCTCTCGGGCCTCCTTCTCCCGGTAGAAGAGGTTCTTCATGTCGACTTCTGAGGTCTTCAGTTGCTCGACCCGGGTCTCAAACTCTGCAATCAACAAACAAGGCGGGGTCAGACTACCGCAAGGTACTTCCAATGGGTACTCGACAAGACAGCAGCGTACCTTTGTTCTTGTTGCAGAGCAACTTGTTCTTGCGCACCAGCTCGTCGCTCTTCGCCTGCATGTCTTGGACTTCATTATGTTTCTGGGCGAAGGCGCCGTCAAGCTTCGACTGGAGCATGGAGGAGTGCTTTCTAGCCTTCGCAAGTTCTTCCTCCAATGCTTCCGCCTGAAGCTCGGTATCGCCGTATCCTTGGAGCATCTCAGATTTTTGTCGGGATCTCTCCACGACATCCTGCAGCAGACAACAACTATTATTTGGGTACTCAGCAATATGGAAGATCGACCACCCAAGGGTACTGATGGCTTACCTTCATCCACTGCTCGTCCCGGCGCATCGCCTCCAAGTTGCGCGCTACTGCTGCCGGGTCGACGCGATCGTCCGCCACAAGTTCGATCCCACCACGACTAGTCGTGGCGGCCCCGGACATCGGCGCCGAACGGATCGGCTTTGCGTCATGAATCTCCGGTGAACGGACGACTACTTCCAGGCTTGAATCTAGCAGCACTTCGTCGTGCTTCTCTTCAGCCATCGTGGGGGCTCCTCCGCTGGCTACCTCCGCCGGCTCGGGGCTGCTCCGGCGGCTTCTTGGGTCACCGGCACCAAGCCTTCAACGGGCACTGCCTCGGGGATAGTGCTTCCCTCGGCTTCGGCCCCTATCAACAAAAGACACACGGATTAGTCTCCCTGGGGGCTACGACTACTACTCGAGGAAGGCTGCGTTCGTGCAGTACACTCACCTTCAACAATGCTGGCCTCCGGCAGCGTAGCCTCCACGGCCGGCGCCACGGTCTCTTCTTGGGGGGACGGGAGCGGACCCCTCGGCGGCTGGCGTGGAACCTTCTTCAGCCACTGCCGCACTGGGTTCATCCTCCTGCCATGACAAGTCTATGGATTTCCTGCACAGTACACAATCGGTTGTCAACTAAGTACGACTACCAAACTACATGTACTACTCGGGGAAGATCTTCACTTACAAGCTCGACCGAACTACTGTCTTCGGCTTTAGTAGCCGTTGGTTCTTCAGCAGCAGGAGTTGCGGCTGGCTCAGTCCTTCTCTCAGCAACTGGTGCCTGCGGCTCGACCTCTGTCACGGCGGGGGCTGGGCTGCGGTTTCTTCCAGCCGGCTCCCCCACCGTCTCCCAGTCGCCTTCGTCCCCTTGGTCTACGGGGTCGAAAGGCGGAATCTCCTACAAGCAATGGAATTTTGTTGTCAGCATACACAACATTGAAAGACAAGTACTCGACTACTCTACTCGAGGAGTTTACCTCTTGAGATGTAGTCTCAGTGACCTTCAGCTTCTTGGCAATGCACTTGCGTGCCACGTTGCGCGGCCTCCTCGGCGGCGCAGGCAAACTAGCCTCCAAACTAGTCGGAGGATCTTGGATGAGAGGAACATTGGGCAGTCCAGGGCGGCTGAACCTCGACCGTAGCTGGAACTGCTCCTGAAGCGTTTCCTCATCATCTTCATCTGATGTGTCTTCAATGATGACGGTGTCGTCACCTTCGCCGACTTCGCGGTGCTCCTTGGCCTTGCCCTTCCCCTCCTCTGGGATTTCCACAAGTAGGGTAGGCGAAGCCGGTTCAGAGACAAATTTTACTATGTCATCCTGCAACAAGCACATTGGGTGAGAACGACTACTACTACATAATCAGTACTCGTACACTGAGTACGGCTACTGACCTCGTTCGGCGAATGAGCGGCGGAGTACTCGGGGACTGGACAGGGCGTGTACGCCGGCATGTCCTTGAAAATCCTGCCGAGCCTATCGATGATGTCGTCATCATCAATCTCACCGTCAGGCATCCGTGACGAGTCACCCTCGCCGGTGTACTGGCAGCCGAGGGTGTCGCGAGCCATCAGCGGCTGCACCCTCCTCTTCATAAAGCTGAAGGCCACATGTTCGGCCCTCAGACTGGCTTCCCTCAAAGCATTGATCTTCACCAGCAACTCAGGTAGCTGAATACCCTCCTGCATCGTCGACTCCGTATTCCACCAGGGTCGGTGCTTCGGCTGCTTCCCGCTGGGCTTTGGCAGTTCTGGGTGGTTGTTGGTGATGTAGAACCACTTCGACTTCCTGTCCTGGTTGGAGTCGATCAAATTGTACGCCAGGTACTGCTCGGTGGCGTCCTCGCGCATTTGGATGCCGGCCCCTCCGACTACTCGTGGGTCGTTGGCGCTCGGCTGGGGTTTCATGCGGAAGAACTTCCGGAATAATACCCAGTGGGGCTTGATCCCCAAGAACGCTTCGCAAAAATGGATGAAGACAGAAGCGTGGAAGATGCCATTGGGGTTGAGATTGAGGTACTCGATACCGTAATATTCTAGAAGCCCCTTGAAGAAGTTGCTTTCTGGGAGGGCCAAACCGTGCTCCACAAATCGCGTGAACATTGGGATCTCATCGGGATTCTTCTCCATCGGGTATGGATCTCCTGCGGCGGCACGCCACATGTCGACCTCCTTCTCTCGGAGAAATCCGTTGTTCAGCAGCGCCAATAGGTCCTCAGTCTGCGCCTTCGATTTCTTCCACTCCTTATTGGGATTCGGACGTGGGGGAGACACTGGCGTTTTTTACCTTCCGGCGGATCCAGCAGCCTCCTCCCGGGATCTCTTCTTCCCGCCGGCGGTCTTCATGCTTTTGGATGGCGAGGGCTTCATTCTCCAAGTACAGCGGGTTTTCACTCGCATTCGCTCGGGGGCTGCGGCGGTGGCACTCTTCCCCGAACTCTCTTCCCTGAGAGTTGCACTCGGGAGAAGGCTTCCCCGAGTGGAACTAGCCCTTCCCCGAGTGCATCTTGCACCCGGGGAAGACCCCGTCCCCCGTGGTGGCTTGCCATGTCATCACTAACTGCCCACGTGAGGTGCGTTTCGATCTGTTATGAACAACTTAAAATGCTTTTATGGCAATCATTCTGACTGCTGCACAAGAAAGTTAAGCAGCTTAGCTCTCCATATTGCATATTCGGCCCCATTAGTATGAGTCACATAAGCCCTATTTTTTTCGAACAAGTCACATATGCCCTATCAAGGAGTAGTCTTCGAAAAATATAATAATGACTTCATTGAAGCTAGTGTCTATATATATACCACATCGTCTTTGGAGATTCATCATAGTATTCTGCACATCATTGAAAAACATCCCATTTCAGATTTTGTAAGATAGCTAAGAATGAAGGAGAAAGGGAAACTAGCAAACAGAGCAACCAGGAATAGGAGCAACGAGGAATCGGCCGTTATCCAAATCAAAGATCTGAATCACTAATTACAACCAAGCCCTCAAACTTACGTCTTTGCGTATGTGTCAACCATGAGTATAGAAAGAGCCATGGTTTCTGTTCATGTTATCGAAGACATTGTATATTGTACCATACATATTTTCAAATATGGAGCAAGTGGTAGAGAACTAGATGTAAGTTTATTTAATCCTTATTTATTAACAATAAAAGTTGCATAGGATTCGTTGACACACTTATTAAAAAAATTAATTTGATGATGATGTCCATGAAGTAATGAGAATATAACAATATTGTGGGGCTACAATGTAGCCTTAACCAAATGACGGGGACTTCGGGAGCAACCAGCAGCAAGGGGTAACTGATTATTTCATAGTGTTTTCCACGATATTGAATAATTTTATTATTTTTTTGTGCACATGTTACTTTTTTGGACACAAACAGGAACAACGCATATACTCATATAGATGCATTCACACTAGCACCTACAAATACACGCTCGCTAACCTGCCCCTATGAGCATCAACAAGAATGGGCAGGGGATCTCTTGAGATTGATGAAGTCACCATTGATGCTGAGCTTTCACGTGTCCGTTGCTTACTAATTAAAGTATGGCACTATTAAATCTGGGATTAAACTAAGAAAAATACGAACAATCTCCTGATTAAAGGACCCCAACCTGGGTGGATAGGTCCATCAAATGTAACCTATCAAATGTTTGCTCAGTTTGCATGTCTCACTTGTAATCATTGTAGCCATGCACCACTGGTAATAAACTCAATTTAACTAGTGTATTCCATGGAATTAACACTTTTACATTAATTAGAGATTATGTATTCAATGATTTCATCATGTTGCCCGTGCCACTTGGGATCACATAGCACTTAATGAAAATACAATATCTATCTATCTATCTATCTATCTATCTATCTATCTATATATATATATATATATATATATATTATATATATATATATATTATATATTATATATATAGGTAATGTATATTTGACTCCTAGCGTGTTGAATAATAATCAACACGCCGACGGAGCACCACTTGTCTCCGACGAATTAAATTTGCTCCCACCATGAATACCTCAAAAGAAACCGTAAAATCAACCTCAAATTACTCCTTGTAAATTAATTCCCTTGACATAAATATTCTCACCGTACCACATCAACTCCATTAATTGATAATTGACTCCCCTATGCCACACCGGAGAGGATCTGGGTGAAAGGGTGATGCGGCCACGGGTGTTGCGGTGGACGCTACGCCTGGACGACAAGATTCCCATCTTGTGCCCAAGCTTCAAACCCACCATGGGGGAGCAGCTCTGTCCCGGCTGGCCGGCTGCAGGAGTTGTCATGGTCACCGCCGTCTCGGTTGTTGTGGTCTTTCTTCGCCACTACAGCTCGTCTCTGATGGCAATCTCCTACATGGCTCGATTTATTGGGACATCCGTACTCGTGCCAGGATGTCGTCTTCATGCCCAGGTGCCTGGCAACGAATGAGCCTTGTTGCAGTGAAGTTCCCGGAGTCTTCACTTCTGGTGATTCCTTTTTGCATCGATGCCTCATCCGCTCATCGTTGTTTTTTAGTGATTAACTAATATACAATTCTTTTCCAGCACGCAGCAGCATGATGTGTAGAATCAATACATCACATGAGGGAGGCGGAAGTGTATCCAGCAGCTCCGCATGATGGATTTCTTGTTTTCCTCACCATGTCATGTAGGTAACCCGTTCGATGAAATTTCCTTGAAGAAGCAGTGTGTGATGTCAAAGCACATTTTCTAAGTGCTCTTGATCCTTCGTATCCATGATTTTTTATGCTATTACAATGGATTTTTTTATTTCTGTACTTTTATTCCAATTGAAAATTATTTTTGTTTTGTATGCTCATGAACTTTGATCCTTTGAAGCTACCACCATGGAGTTTTATGCTGCATCATCATGAAGTAATTGTTACCCTGAAATTGATTTCAACTTGCCTTTTGTTCAATTAAAATGCTGGAGCCATGGCCAGTGGTTTCCTGTTGCTGGGTGACTGAAAAACATTTTTTATGAGTATTCTTTTTTCCTTTGCCGTGAGGATTCCTGCATCTCTGTGTGCTGTCATTTATTCTAATCGAAATGACACATACGAAATACTCCTATGCAAACCAATTATTAGGTTTTGAATTGCAATTTTTATATAATTAAGGAATTACTCTTTTTTGTTAGATTAATATTACTCCTTGTGATAACCAGTAGTAATTACAATTGACATAAGGATTTTCCTTACATGTTAAATATATTTACTATGTTTCAGGTACAAGGAGTATGTACCACTAAAACAAGAGCTATGTTTTTAGTATCATTCAAATTAGAGTTTGCTGGAGGATATGGCTAGAAATTAAGGATCTTGGGACTCAAAAAAATGGATATAGAACTAGATGCAATCGATTTTTACTTCTTTGAGATGAAAAGGAAAAATCCATATGCATGTGTCGAACTAGATGCATATTACTACTTTGAGATGCAATCGGACGTAGAAAATTACTCCATTGCTAAAACAATAGGTACTCTGGTTACTACTTTCATATGCATATGCATATGCATATGTAGTCCATGTTTAATTACGACTTGTTTCTTTGAAAATTTACTTTATATGGGCAAAGAAAGAGAATATAAAATTACTTCTTTGCTTACAAATTACTTGTTTCTGGTGACTAATTACTTTGTTTTCTTCGTTGATTTCTTACATAAAACAGTAATGCATCGTCAGTGCAGTCCGGTTTCTTGTTTCTAATTAACCGACAGACTTTAAGTTACCTTGCTCAGCTTCTTATGCAGGAGAAGCAGAATAGAACATTGCAGGACCGATGCATGCTTGAGCTGATGACTGGAAGAATAATAGAATAAGGACAATGAATGGAATTTCTTATTAGATTTGAAAGCTGCTCCTTAAAATAAAAAATACTCTTTATCACCGTCAGTTGGGAAGTGCTGATGTTGTAAATTAGAAAAAAATACTCCGAATGTGGATTAAATACTAATCTCGTCAATACTTTATTTGATCAAATAAAAACACTCCTTACAAGTGAAAAGCATTTTTTGGGAAAATTTTGTTGCGAAAAGAAAAGGACTCCTCTAGTTTATCAAAAAATACGACTGGTAGTTTTTAAAAATATTAATAACATTGGAAAATTGCTCTCCAAGTTAAAGAAAGGGTCAACCTCTCAGAAATCTATCCCTCTATGCAAGCAAGTGTGTTAATGTGTGTGAATTCTCTCATTTTTAAAATTGGTCAACCTTGCTTGTATGCAACAATGTAAGCAAGTTTTACTTACGCACTGATTGAATGCACTTTATTAAAAAAAGTAGTCTTCAATGTGAACATTACCACTCCAAAAAAGAAATCTTTTTTTGTCGGGAGGGCATGAATGCACCGGGCTATAATCAAGGGGGAATTGAGATTTAGAAAACACATTGCATACAAAATGGTTGAAGGAATATCTGTGCTAATGATTTTTACCATCCACACAATTGTGTTATATCAGATGATTACTTCATGTTTTGTTGTCCTTCCTACGGATATTACATCTTGTTTGCTGGCTCTAAATTTCAAAAGATCATTTTATCATCATGTCGTGTATAAATAAAAAAACTATTGTAATTTTTACGAACGCCTCACTCCCATGGATTTATCGTGCAACTGACGCCGGTTGGTACAATATAGATCGATATGACTTTCTACTATCCAAGATGAAGCTGGGGTAATTATTCCTTTTCTACGACAAATTACTTCAGGAGGGAGAAACATTGTTGTATAAATACTAGGCATATGCACACGGTTTGAATTCCTCCCATTCATGTGTGCGTAGATTGCTTCCGGGGATCTCTCTCAGTGTTGCATGCACCTGTTATTAACCGCTCCTAGCTGAATCACTCATGTTGCATGCACTGCACTCCTAATTATTCACGCAATTGATGCTCATTGATCACACACTTATTAAAATGGGCACACAACGTAGCTGGAATCCAACTTTCTTGCCTCGGAAACAAAGTAATTTGGTGGTCGAAGGGATCAACGAAGCTCCGAACTAAGCGTGAGAAGTAATCGAGTCACCAGCCGGAGCATGAATCATGGCACCACCTAAAACAAAAGCCAGCAATTGGATCGTACTCACATTAAAAACAGAATTGTGAGGCCGCGGAGCCCTCCAGAGCAAAGCCAACATTGTGCAAATGATTGTTACTATTGGTGATCACAACGGAGTAGCTCGTCGGAGCTCCGGCCGTAGCGCCGCCTCCCACCAGATTTATCTCGAAACAGAAAAAATGGATGCATAAAACCATATGAGATCTGTTTTTACAACTCATGAGTAAAAAGAAGTAATTATGTAATTACCATGGCTTGCCGAAGCTCCGGCGATAACCGGCGGCACGCGTTAAATAATATCCTTGTCCTATATAGCTATATATATTTGTGTGTGTGTGAGACTCACTACAGGTTATGGATAAATTTCTCTCAACATGCAAGCATTCCATGTCAGCATCCACTATACATCATGTCATCATCCACCAAACCATCTATTTATGTCTTCAAGTGATTTTGTGTGACTAATAGCATGTATTTGTGAGTAGCACACCACAAAACTCTCGCAGTTGGAATACATGTACGATCAATCACGTACGAATGGTTCACTGTCAACAAAATATCATGCTTTGTTGTTTACAAATCAATGTTGTCATGCAATCACTTTGGTGTTTATTATATACATTCACATTTCACCTTATAAATTTGTTTAAAAAATTTCCGCAGCAACGCGCAGGGTATCACCTAGTTCCTACATTTTACGCCTTCAAATGTTTCCATTATTTTTGCGGATCCCACATGTACTTGGAACAAAAGAGAGGTAACTTGGAATTGTGCCCCCACAATGCCAAAGGAACTTGCGGGATAAAAAACATTAACACTGTTAATTACTTAAACCTAACTGATTCACAGAATATTCCAGTATTTTGCAAGATATTTTCACCGGTTCACTAATTGCGGGAGTGAATCGCAAGAATAATAAAATACCTAGCTGATTCACGAAGCATTGCAGTAATCCACCAAAGAGCGGATCGCAGGACACTGCATTCTAGGCATAGCAAAAGCTAAATCAGAAGTGTGTGGGCGATCTACAGCTTGCTATACGACTGGTTAGAAATTGAATAAAGAACCATTGCTAAAACGGTTTAGTACATCTTTTGTCACACTCAAATTTAAGGGAAAAATGTGAATGCAAGAATACTTGTGCGCTAGGATCAAGTTACACACATGCATTGACTCAGTAAATACCAAAACACAGTGTAAAAGAGTAAAGAGAGTATTAAACATTTATTACATGACCGAATGTCTTAATCTAACAATCGTTCGAGTAACTAACAGCGGAAAAGAAACCAACGTAGAAGTCCTCCACAGGCAGCTGACTAGAGAACGAGCGCTTAGAACTCATCAAACTCTCCAGGATAGTCCTCAAAGCGTCCGTCTGAGCAGGAGCCGGGTAGTGTAGATGCAATATAGAAACAACAAGCATGAGCACATGTCGTACTCAACAAGAGAAAAGTTCTATAACAACATGCAAGACTTTATGGTGGAAGTTGATGGTTATAAAGCAAGTCAGCATTTTAGTTGGTCAAGTTTTATTAAGCAACTGTTACTAACAAGTGAAAGTATATACCAAACCCAATCAACAAGTGCAACGGAACAATTGAATGCAATGCACAAGTTTAAAAGTTTCCATCTTTCATAAATTACTCATGTGAGGGTCCAGGCCACCCTTGACCGTGGGCACGACTAACTAGTCAGTTTTACACTCTGCAGAGGTCATACAACTTTACCCACAAGGCGCGTAAAAACCCAAAAGGGTTTTAGACCCAACCATGATGTGCAAAAGTAGGCACAATACCACACTACCGAGGTCTGACTCCATAGAGACGCTACGAGGCCTTTACGAAGATCCCCTAGTGTAGGCTGCTCGCTAGGTTACCTGATCCGTGCAGCGCATAAAGCTCCCTAGCGGGTACCGTGTCTTAGCCAAGCCCAACTCCCCGCCAAAGCAGGTCTATACACCATCTACCGTCAGCCCCCAACCCCTTTCAGGTAAAAGCATGCCCAACACCAAGTTTTCTAGTTATTCAGCCAAGACAGAGCCATATGGCTTGTCGTTGTACTGTTTTCCTGGATGGTTCTCCATGTCCCGATTAACAAGCATAAGGTGTTCTTGCATTATATGAATGATAGCGTAAATAAAGCCAGATTAATAAGTGTTCATTAAACCACCCCAAAACCAAGGTAAAGTTATAGCAAGTTCTACCCAACATAAAATAAACACAGGTTGATCAAGGCAAAGGGTAAACAACACTAGGCAATCCTTACGTGATCATACCCATAATATTAATGCAGAGCAATAAATAAATACGGTGTAATTAAAATGCATGTTGTAATAGGATCAACGGGAATGCAGCAAGGACTTGCCTTCTACCAGCCCCGGAAACTGCTCAGGGTCTTGAAAGTCTTCAACGACAGCGAAATCCTCGAACTGCTCGTACTCTACGCTCCACACATTCACATAGAAGCATACAATAGAATAAATTCAGAAACAATCACCAAACAGTACTGACAGAACAAAACAGAGGCATTAAACTGTTCTGCTCATCGAGACGATCGCATGGACATAAAGAACGCTAAAAACGGAGCTAAAACGACTAAGACACAGCGTAAACAAGATCAGTGACAGAACTGCAAGGAAAACTAAACTTCCTGGGCTAAAACGAAGAAAACTGGACCTATCTGCGAGGAAACTATAACAGTGGGAGGACCGGCTTGCAAATCTAAAGAACCACGAGGCTTTGTTTGCAAAACCGCCAAGTCAAGGCGGGGGTTGACTGGCGGTGGCGGTTTTGACATGAGGCGGACGGATCTGATCCGTTGGATTACGATCCGGCGGTCCAGGACGCAAGTGGGCGCGGGCGGCAGCGGCCGACCAACAACGAGCGGCGGCGCCCATCGGCGGAGTCGCTGGCGCAAAAGGAGGTTTGGGGCTAGGGTGCCCCATTCACCACGGGGATTACACCAGGGCGAAGCGCACAAGCACGCGAAAACAACTAGGGCACCAGGGCGGACGCCGAAGCGGCGGCGACGGCGCAAGGCGCGATGGGGCGGACGGCGGTGGCAGCGCAAACTCCAGCGACCCCATCATGACGATGCGGAGCTCCCGGACGACAACAAGCGACACCATCGCGTTCCTTACCTTGCAGCGAAGCCCCGAGTGACCTCCTCGGCGACAGCAAGGCGGCGGACGGGCGGCTCACGGTGGAGGCGACGCTAGGGTTTGGCGGCGGCGCGGCGCGAGCTCGAGGCTAGGGTTTGGGCGAAGGGGCGGTGCGGTGCGAGGCGGCGGGGCTATATAGGCCGGGGAAACACGCCTAGCGTGCGGGCGCGCGGGAAAAGCGGCGCGGCACGGACGTCGGGGCGGACCCGAGTCCGGCTCGTATGCGGCACAAGGAGGGGGGGTGACGGGCGGCACCCGCCCGTCGGCGGCGGCGCGGGCGGCGGGGCGCACCGGGTGGGCCGCGTTGGGCCACAAGGCGGGCGGGCTGCAGCGCGGCGGGAGAAAAAACGGCCGACGACGGGAAATACAGTGAGCTCGGCCGGACTTTTGACCATTGGACTGCGCAAAAGGAACAGGAAGGGGGAGAGAAGGTTTTCTATTTTTGAAACAAAAGATTCAAACAAGATTCAAACACAAGTTTGAATTCAACCAACCAAAAATAAATGCTCCAGCATGTATGCAACAGTAAACTCCTATATTTCATTATTTAATTAATAAAAACGATTAAATGCCTAGAAAAACACAAACACCTTATATTCCTTAAACGAGAATGATGATTGCTAAGCAAATTTTTATTTGAACTCAAAAGTGTAAATTACTGTGTTACAAATACTACCCCCCTTAAGATGAATCTCGTCCTCGAGATTCGGATGGATCAAAGAGATGGGGATATTCTTCTTTCAACTCCTCCTCTCTTTCCCAAGTTGCCTCATCCTCTACATGATTACACCATTGCACCTTGCACATCTTAATAACCCGATTCCTCATAACCCGTGTCAAAGTATCCAAGATCTTGATAGGTCGTTCGGTAATGGTGAGATCTTCCTCAACATCCTACCCATCCATAGGCAGTGGCTCCTTATCATGAGGTTTGAGACCCCTTTTTAACTGAGAGATATGGAACACATCATGTACATCAGAGAGCTGTTCTGGCAAGTCAAGTCTGTATGCTACCTCTCCCACTCGTTGCAAGATCTGAAAGGGTCCAATAAAGCTCGGGGACAACTTTCCCTTCACTTTAAACCTGCGCAGACCTCTGATGGGTGACACTTTCAAGTACACATAATCACCTTCCTCGAAAGATACATCTCTTCTCTTCGCGTGTACATAACTCTTCTGCCTGGACTGAGCAATCCTCAAGTTATCCCTTATGATCTGAACTTGCCTTTCTGCCTCCTTAATGATATCAGTCCCAAACAACTGATTCTCACCTATCTGACTCCAGTACAATGGTGTTCTGCACTTCCTCCCATACAATGCCTCGAAGGGTGCCATCTTCACACTAGCCTTATAACTATTGTTATAAGAGAACTTAGCATACGGCAAACTCTTATCCCAACTACCACCATGCTTAAGAGCACAAGCTCTCAACATATCCTCCAAAATCTGATTTGTCCTCTCAGTCTGTCCATCGATCTGCGGGTGATAGGCTGAGCTAAAGTTCAACTTTGTATCCATGGACTCATGAAGCTTCTCCCAGAAACGAGATGTGAACTGAGTACCTCTGTTAAACACTATCTTCTTAGGCACACCATGCAAGCATACAATCCTGGACATGTACAACTCAGCCTTCGTCAGCTCCGGCGATAGCTCGACCTCCAAATCAACCATGTGGCTCGCCAGGTCAAATGTTGTCACTTCTTCCTGCTTCGAATTTCGCCCCACCACTGCAATAGGAGCATAGATCCAGTAGGAGGTCCATAGGTTAGCCCACTTGTTTTTGTATGCTGGGGCTAATTCAACCGGGGCTTGATTCTTGCTAGGACGACGCGTCTGAAAGGTACAACAGCCATACTGAGTCCCCTTTTCTTCGTCATCGACAATTATAAGCGTCCTTGCCTAGTAGATCTCAAAGTAGCGAACGAAAGTCTCCACATCATTGTCACCAGCAAAAGTCCGACAGGCCCATAGAAATTTCAGCACTTGCGGAATGGAATTGGGCGTCAGCTGATGAATCTGAACATTGTAAGCCGCCAAGATATCTGCAAATTTCTTGGACACTGGCAGTCGAAGCCCTGCAGTAAAGAACTCCCGAAAGACCACGCTCTCATTCTTTCGGGGCTTCGGTGTGGTCTCCTTCCCAGGTAATCGACATGTTCCGGGCTCAAAGCAACCTTCCAACCGCAGAGCATCCAAATCTGCTTGGGTCATCAAAGACCGACCAATATAACAGTTCCGAGCTTTCGCTAAGTCACGGAGATCAGCTTTGACCCCAGTCAAGTTCTCCCCGGATCCTTCTGCAACTTCTTCAACGGCTGCATCAGCATCCTCTCCTATTTCACCCTCCTCAACGTCGGCATCACGTTTCCCAGCATCTGTGTCGCTCAGCATTATTTCGACATAACTCCCACCACCTGAACTGCTAGTTTCATCGCTACTAGAGGTGGACGAAGTACTGCCACTCTCACAAGTAGACTCTCTGATCTCCCTAATCTCCACATCCTCCAACTGCCCTTCATGTATCTGCCGCTCCAGAGTAGACTCTACCTCCAAAGTGACTCCCTTAGTGTGAGCAACATCCCCACATTGAGTTCCTCAAACTCCTTCATCAACTCTTCAGGCAGCTGGAACACCAAGGCCATGTTGGCATGTCCCTTCCGACTCAAAGCATCTGCAACTAGATTAGCCTTCCCAGGATGATACTGTATGTCCAGATCATAGTCCTTGATCAGCTCCAACCATCGACGTTTCCTCAGATTAAGGTCCTTCTGAGTGAAGATGTACTTTAGGCTCTTGTGATCAGTGTAAATCTGGCACTTGGTTCCCATGATGTAATGCCTCCAGATTTTCAAAGCATGAACCATAGCTGCCAGCTCAAGATCATGTGTAGGATAGATCTGCTCATGCTTCCTCAGCTGCCTCGATGCATAAGCTATAACATGTCCCTCCTGCATAAGAACACAACCCAAGCCTTGTCGAGACGCATCACAATAGATGTCAAAGCCCTTCTGCAAGTCTGGCATCACAAGCACTGGAGCAGTAGTCATCCTCCTTTTCAACTCCTCAAAACTGGCCTGACATGCATCTGTTCACTTGAATTCCCTATCCTTCTCCAACAAGGTGGTGAGAGGCTTCACAATCTTAGAGAACCTATCGATGAACCGTTGATAGTACCCTACAAGTCTAAGGAAACTCCTGATCTCCTTAACTGTCCTCGGCGGTTCCCACTTCAACACATCATCACCCTTGGCTGGATCGATGTTGGGGGGATTCGGAATCAAGCCTTTCGTATACCAAAAATAAAATAAGTGTCTTTAGTTGCCCAAGTTTTTTATGCGAAAGGCCCAGCGGTGAAACCCCAGGAGCCCTTGAATCTATTTTTGTCTTTCAGAATCCGTCTTTCGACCAATACCCTTCGTCGCCAGCGGAGCCGCCAAATGAGCTTAGAATAACCCAGGGCGTTAGGGTCTCGGTCAGGCTGATGGTTTTCTTCTACGACGAAACCCCGGAGGCGAATCTTGCTCACCCAGATAGTCTCGGCCTGGGATTCGCTTGGGGGGTTTCGTCGCTTCTAACATCTAACGATTTTAAGTTTGAATGTGATTCACGTTTCAGGTGACGAAAGGTGCCAGGCGAAAGGGGAATCTCCAAAAGATTGAAGGTTCTCTCCTGACAGGCGCACGTGATGACAACAAGAAAGGTGTCGTGATTTGCGGCGTGACATCATGAAGCGCTGATTACGTGGAGACCTAATTGGAGATTTCCCAGAAATAGCCTAGCACATTCTGTTTTGATCCGTTTCACACGAGGGTGTTCTCGGAATGTAAAAAGTCCGTCCGCCTCCCTATAAAAGGAGATGAACGGCACTAGTGAAGGGGATCGGCTTTTGAGAAATCTACTGTTGAGTAAAGAGCTTTTGGTTGTCCTTTGTTTTGTATTCTGGTTTTTGTTCTTGAGCTTCTGTTTCCTCTCATTGTTTGTATGCGGTAGCTTCGGCTATCGTCCACAACAATTGGCGCCCACCGTTTGTGTTTGGCTCGAGTAACAAACCCAGAATGTCCACAAGGAAGAAGAAAACTACCGCCAATTCTACCAAAGGGGCTTCGTCATCCCTCGATGAAGAGCCGAACCCTTCTACCTTGCTCACCTAGGGGGAGGCGCTCCCAGAATCTGGCGCTACACACGAGGCGGAGTTGGCTAAACTGTGCAGGGAGGCTGAAGAATTGGCTAGAACAAAGAAGAGGCTCCTAGCAATACAGCACGAAGCTGAGATCCAAAAACAAAAAGCAGAGATCGCCAGCTTGAAAGAGGAGCTGTGCGCCTTAAAAGCAAAACAGTCCTTAAGTTTCAATCAGCCCTCACCCGAATACACTATTCCCAACCAGTCTAACTTCAATGAGCGCACTGAGTTTTTCACCCAGCCCCCTCCGCACACCACTTTCAGTCGCAACCCCTTCGTGAGCCCTTTCAAGTCAGGCCCTTCGCACCAGGACGTTCATACCATCTGCACGACATCTTGGGATCCCAAACCCCCCTTGTCCCAAGAAATTCAGTTCACTCCATGGCCATAAACGTATAGGCCAGTCCCACTACCCAGATTCTCAGGCCAATCCGACCGAAGGCAATTCCTAATGAGCTACGAAGCCACCATTCTATCAGCTGGTGGTGATGACTCTGTACTAGTGAAATCCTTCATCATCGCTGCTGACGAGGCGGCAATACAGTGGTATTCTCTGCTAAGCCCAGGTGTAATTCACGGATGGGATGATCTGAAGCAGCGGATTCTCTCAAACTTCTAGGGTTTCCAACGTCCAGAACTCACAGAGAGTGACCTTTTCTCGTGCAAGCAGAAGGACAAGGAGCCTCTCCAAAACTATTTCAGGAGATTCGTGCATCTCAGAGCCCAAGCGCCAAATGTTTTGGACACCGTCGCCATTAATGCTGCAATCGTGGGTCTGAGAGCCGGCTAGTTTCGCTCGCACCTCATGCGCGAAAGGACCAGGACGATCCAGCGCCTATACGAAGAGTTCGAGAAGTATTGTCGCTCAGACAATGACTTCAGGATGTGTATGGAAGAGCATTCTCAACATAAAAAGTCTGCGAAAGCTAACCCGTAAAACCCCGGGTTTTCATAGAAAACCCGAATCCCTGTACCATCGCGATAGTCCCTGGATCAGTGGCTATCGCGTACAGAACGTCTCACAGATAGATACACAAAGTCATACATCGCATCACATAAAATTAATAGTACATGAATTTATTACAAGCCCATTATGGAGTACATCAATACAAGCCTCTTGGCTGAATCAGAGTGAAAATTCTACGCAACGGTAGCTATCTTCTCAGAAGAGTCTCCATCTTTATTCTTCCCGCCACAGGCAAACTCGAGCGAAGCGGCGTATCCCTCAGTCGTACCATCCGTCGGCGTTGTAGTCGAACTCAGACTCGTACCCTGCACAACCAAAGTCTATCCCCAAGGAGTGGGATAGGTCCACGTCACCAACTGTATGCAGCTTTAAGTGGCCTAACATCTAAAAGGGAAAAGAAAGTAGACAAGGAAGCGGCTTTGGTTTCCTGAGCAGCAGCAGCAGAGTATAAACAAGGTATCTCCATCAATATCCCCAAATCCCAAGTCTCTCATCACAGCTCGGAATCACCTGGTCACCCAGGAGACCCGTCTCCACCTCCTACTCCTGTCTAGGGTCGATGCGAGAACTTCCTCTCCTCGCACCTCAATGATTACAACCGGATCGACGAGGTGCAACCACGGCTCACCTCTAGCCGGCTGCAACCACGGCTCACCACACACTCACCTATAGGGGGGAAGGTAGAAATCCCAAAACATGAGGAACGAACATGTCGTCTAGGCAGTGTCCATAACCGAGGACGCGGCTATAGCTATAGATCGAACAACTCTGCAGAGTGTGTACACCTGTACCCATACCGGAATGGTACCCGGCTGGTGTACGGCCGACCGAGCCCATCCTACCGGCGAACTCTCAGTAGTTACGGTCCCATCCTGCATCCGACCCTCAAAGCTGGCCCCCCCGGAAGGGACGGCACCGGAACTGTGAAATGCTCCCGTGTGGCCACACGGGAGTCGCTCTGAGAGGGTGGTCTCACCTCCACCGCTCCCCCACTGATACCCCGCTATCCATCTTAAGCAGGTATGGTTCCGCACTTGCCGAGCTCAACACGGCCCTATCCCCACTCTCGGCGGGGTGGTGTGTACGATGTCCTATAAACAAGTTGATCCACTCGGTTTCAGACCGGGGCGAGCTCATATCCTCCATGCGCACGTAAAACCCCAACACCTAGGCTCCGAAAACCGTTACAGGAGGGATGCACTGAGGAGTGCACCCCTATCCCCGATCCCAGATCGGTTGTTTCGAGCTCACCCCCGCCAAAGTACCCAAAACGCCTTCTCCTGCCGGTTTTTACCCCACACACGCCAAGAACCACTATTCCCGTCCCAACACATGCATCGCGAATATCGGCGTAAATACACGCTCACGTATACATATATATACAGTAGTAGTAGGGCAATCAAGGACAGGGTAAACAAAGAGGCAGTGCAAGGTTCATCAACATGCATATATAAAGTAAAGCACTAGCAATACTACTTAGCAATGCCTAATGGGTATTTCAGAATCAGTCGGGCGTGAACCTGGGGTCGGGTAGTCCTCCGCAGCGAAGTCGTCGGCGTAGTCGTACTCCTAGATCAGCTCCCCGGCTCCAGCTGCTCCTAATAGCGCGAAAGGAAAAATAAATAGCGGTCCTATTGCAATTTAAATCCAAATAAGAGCATTTAAGAACCAAAAGAGCGCAAACACCAACCCAACCCGGAGTTTAAGGTTTTAGAAATTTTCTGGAAAAGGTTTCACAATTTTTGGAGTAAAAATGGATTTTCTAGGATTTTTCAAAGGAAATAACAATTTTCTAGAATTGAAATAAATCAAAAACCCCCCTTAAACAAGGCCAGCCACACGGGATCCCCGGATCGCGGGTGCGGCGAACCCCGCGGCCGCGGCGCGCGCGCGGCCGCATCCCGGTCGGCCGCATGGGATCCCCCCCGGCGGCGGTGTGGCTTGGTGCGGTACGGCGTGCGTGTGGCTTCGGGCGGGTTGGCTGGCCGCAACGGATCCGGGCGGATTGGCTGTGGCCACGCCGGCATGTGGCCAACCGTGCGTCGTCCAAACTTTGTGCAAGCGGCGGTGCTCCTAGGTGCTCGATCAAATGCCCGCAAGGGCAACGACGGCGCGGTTTGACATCGCCGGCGATGAGTTCCATGGCGCCTGGGCAGCTGGTCAACACGGTGTGCCTACTTGGATTTCCTCGGGTTGCTGGGCTCGGAGGGCGCTAGGACGGGCTGGTGGACGTCGCGTGAGGCCATCGCCGGCGTGGGCGCGGCGGCGTCGGCGCGGCCCGGCGGGGGCCGGAGACCTAACTCGCGCGGGAGCGCGGAAGCACGAGAGGGACGGCGTGCGCGGGGGGTGTGCACGCGCGTCGGGTTACTCCCGCGGGGAGGGCGGGGGGTTGGGGGTCGCGACGGGCGTCGCGGCGGTGTTCACGGCGGAGCCCGGCTCGACGCCATGGGTGGCGGCGAGCGCGTCGTCCGCGATTGGCTCGAGGGAGTTCGTGTGGGTTCACGGCGGTAGCAGGGTGCGCTCGCGGAGGCCAAGGACAAGGTTCCCCCTTCCCTCTCCTACTCGAGACAGAGCATGGGGCTCTCGGCCACGGCGAGGCCGCGGCGGTGCTGGCTGGTCTAGGTACGGCGGCAAGCCCTACGCGAGAGGATAGGGGCCAAGGCTCAACCTGGACCCCGGGTTCGACACGCGCACGTGCTGGGGTGCACGGTGGCGCGGGGCGTCGGGTTTGCGCGCCGTCGCACGCGAACGCGAGCGCGGGAACGGCTCGGGGCGCGGCGTCGCGGACGCGAGCAGCACGCACGGCGTCCAAACAACGGCGAGGGAAGGCTAGGCAGATGGCGCGCGCGTCGGTGAAGGAGGCGGCACCTGCAAAAAGATCGCATCTCAGCCTGGCTCGATGGCCGGCATCACCAGTGGCGGCGCGGCGGCGTGGAGCGGCAGGTGTTCCGCCTCGGCTCGATGGCCGTGGCGTCCACAGGAGGGAAGAAGCGGCGTCCTCACCTTGGTGGCCACTGGCCGAAGTGGAGCACATCGGTGAAGAGCGGCGGAGCGGCTGGCCGGCGAGGAAGAAGAGGAGGTAGGCGGCGGCGCGTCGTCGGTGAGGCAGGGGAAGTAGTGGAAGCAGACGTTCCCGGCGGGTCCGGCTCCTCCCTCGGGCGGCTCCGGGCTTCGAGGTGAGCGACTCCCCCGTGGGCGGCTTCTCTCCCCTCTTCCTTCTCCTCCTCCACCTACTCCTCCGGCGGACGGCGTGGGACGGCAGGGGCGGCTCCCCTGGGGTGGTTAGGGTTTGGGGATCCCGGTCGGCGCGGTGGTAGCTCTTATATAGGGCGGCGTGGCGCGGGACACGCGGACGGCCGGGGATGCGCGGGGAGCCGCGGGCGCGCCGCGACGGCGAGGCCACGGCCGGCGCACCGCGCTTTGGCTTTGGCCGTCAGCTAAAGGAGAAAAGATGGAGGATGACGACGACGATGACGTCGGCATGACGTCAGCGTGGGCTCCACCTGGCAGTGCGCGGCGGTAGGAGGCGTCCGGTGGGTGGCTAGCTGGGCCACGGCAGGCCGGATGAAGAGCTGGGCCAGATTCGAGGTTTTCGGCCCGCTGAGGTGTGGTTTGGTTTTTCTTTTAAGCCCTTTCTAAAACTAGAATGATTCAAATTTGAATCCCAATTCAAATTTGAATCCCAATTCAAATTTGAATCCTCTCAAATAAAATCCAAATAAAATCCAAATGAAGATCCAGCTTCTCACACTAGCAGATTATAAGTCCTAAAATTATCGTTGATGACAAAATTAAACCTAGGAATGGGGGGAAAGAAACAGGAAGACACTCTTATTTGATTCACAAGTACTCAACTTCAATTCAAGTTTTTGAAATTTACAATTTTGAATTCAAGCCAAAACTAAGGATGTTACAGAACTCCCCCCTCACAAGAATCTCGTCCCCGAGATTAAGAAGTTACCTCCGTTTCGAAGAGATGAGGGTATTTCTCCCTCAATGCGGACTCCTTCTCCCACGTGGCTTCACGCTCTAAGTGATTACTCCATAGCACCTTGCAGAAGCGCGTGGTGGTGTTCCTAGTCGACTTCTCCGCCCAGTCCAGGATACGAACTGGGTACTCCAAGTACTCCAGGGTTTCCTAGATGTCGAGTGCCTGAGCGGGCACTCTCTTCTCGACGACCACACACTTCCGAATTTGAGATACATGGAACACCGGATGCACTCCGGTAAGCTCCGGAGGTAGCTCGAGTCGGTAAGCTACCTTCCCGACCCTACTCACAATAGGGTAGGGACCAACGTACCTAGGGGACAACTTCCCCCTGATGTGGAACCTCTTCGTACCTCGGAGGGGTGACACCTTCAAGTAGACGTGATCCCCCACTTCAAACGAGACGTCTCTCCGTTTCGGGTCGGCGTATCTCTTCTGCCTGCTTTGAGCTATCTTCAGGTTCTCTCTGACCTTGGCGACATTCTCTTCGGCCTCTACAATGGCGGCGGGACCGAAAAAGGTTCGTTCCCCCACCTCGGACCACATCAACGGTGTCCGACACTTTCTGCCGTACAGGGCTTCGAAAGGAGCCATCTTCAAGCTGGCCTGGTAGCCGTTGTTGTACGAGAACTCGGCATAGGATAGACTCTTTTCCCAATCGGACCCGTAGGTCAACACACACGCTCTCAGCAAGTCTTCTAGGACTTGATTCACTCTCTCTGTCTGACCATCCGTCTGGGGGTGGAATGCTGTGCTGTAGTTCAGCTTGGTGCCCATGGAAGCATGCAAACTTTTCCAGAACTGGGCAGTGAACTGTGGCCCTCTGTCCGACACAATGCTCCTCGGAGCCCCATGAAGCTTTAAATAATTGTCCACATACATCTCTGCGAGTCGGCTCACGCTGTAGCTCGTCTTCACGGGCAAGAAGTGTGCTACCTTGGTCAACCGATCAACAATCACCCAAATAGAGTCATTTCCTTTCTGCGTGCGCGGCAGACCCATAATGAAGTCCATACTGATGTCGTCCCATTTCCACGTGGGTATCTCGAGTGGTTGTAGCAGTCCGGCAGGCCTCTGGTGTTCGGCCTTCACCCGTTGACACGTGTCGCACCGAGCGACGTACTCTGCAATATCCTCCCTCATCTTTTCCCACCAGAATCGTATCTTCAAGTCTTTGTACATCTTGGTACAGCCAGGGTGGATCGAGTATCGAGAATTGTGAGCCTCTTTATGGATCGAGTCCCAAATTTCCTTGTTCTGAGGTACGCAGATGCTGTCCTTCAGCCATAGTGTACCCTGTTCATCGAGGCGATAGTCAGCTGCTTTGCCACTCTCCATCAGGCGTTTTACCTCTTGAATCTCTGGGCACTCCTTCTGAGCTTGACGGATTTGGTTTCGAGTGTGTATTTCACCCGCAACTCATTCAACTACCCCTCTTCTACTATCTCTAAACTCAGCTTTTCCAGCTCTTCATGCAAGGCTGGTTGTTCCTCTCGCACCATCAGGTTGTTGCAGTAGTGCTTGCGGCTCAGAGCGTCGGCTACGACGTTTGCCTTACCAGGGTGGTAGTGAATGTTCAGGTTGTAGTCCTTGATCAGCTCCAGCCATCTCCTTTGCCTCAGGTTCAATTCAGACTGGGTGAAGATATACTTCAGACTCTTGTGATTAGTATAAATGTCGCACTTGTTTCCCATCAGATAGTGCCTCCATATCTTCAAGGCGTGAATGACAGTGGCTAGCTCGAGGTCGTGTGTAGGGTAGTTCTCCTCATGCTTCCTTAGCTGTCGCGAGGCATAGGCTACCACCTTGCCTCCTTGCATCAACACGCAGCCGAGTCCATGCCTTGACGCGTCACAGTACACCACGAAGTCCTTGCTCGCATCGGGCAGGGTCAGGACCGGCGTAGTGGTGAGACGAGTCTTGAGCTCCTGGAAGCTGGCTTCACACTTGTCCGACCACACATACGACGTGTTGCTCTTCAAGAGTTCTGTCATGGGCTTGGCGATCTTCGAGAAGTTCTCGATGAACCGACGGTAGTATCCGGCCAAACCGAGAAAACTGCGGATCTCTATCACGGACTTTGGTGACTGCCACTTGTACACTGCCTCGATCTTGCTCGGGTCTACGGCAACTCCTTTGGCTGACAGCACATGACCCAGAAACGCGACTTCCTCCATCCAGAACTCGCACTTGCTGAACTTGGCGTACAACTGATGCTGCCTGAGCTTCCCCAACACGATCCTCAGGTGCTCCTCGTGCTCTTCGTCGTGCGGGAGTAGACCAGTATATCGTCGATGAAGACGACAACACACTTGTCCAACTCATCCATGAAGACCTTGTTCATCATGTTCATGAAGTATGCCGGGGCATTGGTTAGGCCGAACGACACGACTGTGTACTCGTACTGCCCATACCGGGTTACGAACGCCGTCTTATGGATGTCCTCCGGGCGAATCTTCATCTGGTGATAACCTGACCGGAGATCAATCTTGCTGAAGTACTTGGCTTGCCTTAGCTGATCCATCAGATCATCAATCCTGGGCAGGGGGTACTTGTTCTTGATGGTTACCGCGTTTAGGGCGCGGTAGTCGACGCACAGTCGTTGAGTCCCATCCTTCTTCGGAACGAACAGTGCCGGTGAACCCCATGGTGAAGCACTTGGTCGGATGAACCCTTTCTCGAGTAGTGAGTCTAGCTCTGCCTTCAACAGTTTCAGCTCAACCTCTGCCATACGGTACAGACTCTGGGCTGTCGGCGCCGTCCCCGGCACCAAGTTAATCACAAACTCCACATCATGATCAGGAGGCAACCCGGGCAGCTCCTCTGGGAACACATCCTCATACTCACAGACTACCGGCACGTCCGATATGGCCTTCGTGTGAGGGCTGTAAACTGCTGGTATGTCTCGAGACTTCATCGGCTCGAAGGTAACTCTCGTCCCGTCAGGGTGCACTAGAGCCACAAGTCTCGGCGAAGTGGAGATGCCACCTTTGTGGGCAGTGATCCAATCCATTCCCAGTATCACGTCGATACCATGGGAAGGCAGCACAGTCAGATCCCCATAGAACGTGTGGTCTTGGATGATCACTTCCACTCCTTTGCACAGCAGGGTGCAAGGGATATCCCCGAGCGGAGAGCTCGTGATAATGGGCATCGATCGGGTGGTTGTAGGGAGGGAAAGTTTATTTACGAATTGAGAGGTGATATACGACCCGGTTGCACCGGTGTTGAAGAGAACTAGAGAAGAAGTACCACAGACTAAAAACTTACTGATCACGACGTCGGGGGCGTCGGCAGCCTCCTCCTCAGCAAGGTGGTTCAGCCTCCCACGGCCGGCAGCTGGCGGTGGCGCGGCCTGAGGAGGTTGGCCTCCTGGAGCAGGTGCCCTCGCGGGGGTGGCAGCAGCCTTCTTGTCGGGGCAGTCGTAGGACTTGTGGCCTGGCTTGCCACACGCGAAGCAGGTGACGGTGAAACCTCCTGCGACAGGTCTCGCGGTGCTTGGTGGGGCACGAGTGTAGCCTCCAGTCTGCTGGGGATAGCCGGGGTTCCTCCCTCCGGGGAACAGGCTAGGTCCACTTCCTCCGAAGCCACGCCCAGGCTGGTTGTGCCCCGGGCGGTAGCTCCCCCTCAGCATGGTGCTCTGTCCACTCCTCGGCTTCTGGAAGGATCTGTCAGACTGGTCCCGATCTCCCATCCTCTTCTTGCCCCTCATGCGTTCCTCGTGGCCCCTCCTCTCATCCTCGACCGCGATGGCACGGTTGAGGAGATGGCGAAGGGACTTGTGCTCACTTGCCTTCAGCGCCTGGCGAAGGCCGTGGTGGAGGCCTCGCGCAGAACCGAAGCGCTTCTTCCGGTCGGTGTTGGTGTCGTCGGGGGCGTACCGCATCATCTTCATGAAGTGACGCTCGTACTCCTCGACCCTCATCGCACCCCCCGAGTCATGGTGCGGAAATCCCGCGCCTTCGGGACCGGCGGCTCATCGGGGGAGGTACCGCTCGCGGAACGCCTCGCAGAACTCCAGCCAGGTGATGAAAGCTGGGTTCGGGTGGGTGGCAGTGTAACTGTTCCACCATGCCTTGGCTGGACCCTCCAGCTGGTGCGCGGAGATAGCGACGCACTCCTCGTTGGAGCAGACGGTGAGGTCGAGCTTGGTCTCGATCACCCTCAGCCAGTCGTCGGCCTCGAGCGGGTCATCCGAGTAGCTGAAGGTGGGGGCCTTCAGGCGGATGAACCTCTCGATCTTCCTCGTGAGGTCCTCGTCCTGTGGAGCGACGCGGTTCCCACCGTTGCCTCGGTGCTCCATGGCTTCCGCCATCCTCTGCATCAGCTGAGTCTGGAGCGCCATCACTTCCACCATGTTAGGTGGGGGTGGTGGTGGCTGGTCCGGCTCAGGCTGGCCTTGCTCGGCCGCTCCTTGCTCAACCTCGGCCTCAGGGTTCTTGGGCGGTGGTGGCGGTGCTCCGTCACCTCGGGCCCTAGCTCCCAAAGCTCCTCCACGCAGGGGTGGGCGTCCACGGCCACGCCCGCGTCCACGCCCCTGCTGGGCTTCTTCCTCAACAGCTGCCTCCTCGAGGCGGGCTATCAGCCGGTTGGATCGGCGGATCGACATCCTTCTGAAAACATAAGGAAAAAGGGAAAAGTTTACACACGTCACTCACCAACCCACACATGAGTCTACAGCAATCAAGAAAATAGTTCTAAGTATAACCTACACTCAAGGGGAAGAAGCATTAAGACACGAATAACACCATTAAGATCCAAGCACACATCAAACATGAATAATACACTTGCTCCCCTGAGGCCGACTCAGACCTTGGGGTAGCAGCAACAAGTCAACGATCTAATACATCGGTACAATCTCAAAAGGGTAGTGTCTACATGGTGTGGCATGACTCTCTTCATGCACCGGAACATGCTCGCAGCTGCATGGAACAACTCATGGAAACTGCTAGCACAATACACTACTCTAGGTCATGCCCCTCGCTCAGCTCTCTACTCGGTGTGTGCCCTCTGGTACGTGACGGGGTAGCGGTCCTCGGTGGGGTAGTCCGGCAGAAAGATCCGGGACACCAAGGCGTGAGCCTCTCGAACCTCCTCGGTCTCGACGGGGGTCGGCAGATGGGCCATCGGGCACAGGTGAAGCTTGAGGCGTGACCCGGGTGCGGCTCGAAGGTCTCGGTGCGGATCTCACGGCGAGACTCGGGGGGTAGCTCTCCGTTGAGCTCGAAGAGCTCGTCCACGCGAAGCGAGTCGGCGTCCTCCCAAGTCCTCCTCAGTCTCTCGGCCTTGTCTCTCAGGTAGACGGCCGTGCGCGTGAGCCACGCGATGTTGGCGATGTTGTCTGCTCGGCTCTTCTCCAGCTTCTCCACCTTGAGCCGCTCACACCCGAGCAGGTGAGCGCGCACCGTGAGCAGGTCGTCCTTGCGCTCGAGCTTGTCCTTCAGCCTGTTCTGACTCGCTGTCAGCCTGCGCAGGTCCTCCTTGGCGTGCAGCATCTCCTCCCGGGTATCCACCCTCTCCCTCTCGGACTGCAGCAGGACAGTGGTCGCGCGGTCGAGGCTCAGCTCGAGCTGGCGAACACGGTGGCGTAGGGCGGTGTTCTCTCTCTCCAGCTCGGCACAGCGGGGCTGGTACTGGAGGGCGTCGATGGTGGCGTCCCTGACCTGGCCGTAGAGGGTACGTGACTCGTCCTCCAGTCGGCGCGCGTACTTGTCGAGGTCGACCAAGTAGCTGGCGGTCTCCACCAGGGTCTCGTCGGACTCGCGGAAGGGAGCAGCGTCGACGTCGTCCTGGATCCCCTCGTACGAAGGAACTCCGTCCACGAGCGGTACGAGGCGCCAGTAGTCTCGGGGTAGCAGCCGAAAAGTCCCGGACTCGAAGGAGGCGCGGTCGCGCGAGAAGGCAGCCCAGTGCCTGGCAGCAGGCGACGTCCAGCGCGGTCGCGACGGTGAGTGCGGCGCTGTAGCAGACCTCTCCCTTGAACCCCGGGAGACTAGGGTGAGAGAGCACAGCGACCGTGCAGAGCACCATCCGCCCAGTCACGGCGGGTACGTACTCGGCGCGGTACGTGACGTAGGTCGGAGGGACTCCAAGCCTAAGAAATGCCCTCTCCATCCAGTGACAGATCGCCCCGCACGTCTCGGGGGTGATCTCCGCGACCTGGTGCTGCATCTTCTGTGAAACACAAGAAATTTCTGTCAGCGCAGGTGAGTAAGAAGCTTTCAAAGAGGGAACGAGTTTTATAACATAGCTCAAGGTTATAACTATAAAGGTAGAGCGTATAGAGTCCTATCTCTATCGACCTTTCCTAGGGATATGTGCTACGGTCAAGCATGGCTCTGGTACCACCTGTAAAACCCCGGATTTTCATAGAAAACCCGAATCCCTGTACCATCGCGATAGTCCCTGGATCAGTGGCTATCGCGTACAGAACGTCTCACAGATAGATACACAAAGTCATACATCGCATCACATAAAATTAATAGTACATGAATTTATTACAAGTCCATTATGGAGTACATCAATACAAGCCTCTTGGCTGAATCAGAGTGAAAATTCTATGCAACGGTAGCTATCTTCTCAGAAGAGTCTCCATCTTTATTCTTCCCGCCGCAGGCAAACTCGAGCGAAGTGGCGTATCCCTCAGTCGTACCATCCGTCGGCGTTGCAGTCGAACTCAGACTCGTACCCAGCACACCCAAAGTCTATCCCCAAGGAGTGGGATAGGTCCACGTCACCAACTGTATGCAGCTTTAAGTGGCCTAACATCTCAAGGGGAAAAGAAAGTAGACAAGGAAGCGGCTTTGGTTTCCCCGAGCAAGCGACGACGAGAGTATAAACAAGGTATCTCCATCAATATCCCCAAATCCCAAGTCTCTCATCACAGCTCGGAATCACCTGGTCACCCAGGAGACCCGTCTCCACCTCCTACTCCTGTCTAGGGTCGATGCGAGAACTTCCTCTCCTCGCACCTCAATGATTACAACCGGATCGACGAGGTGCAACCACGGCTCACCTCTAGCCGGCAGCATGCACGGCGTCCAAACAACGGCGAGGAAAGGCTAGGCAGATGGCGCGCGCGTCGGTGAAGGCGGCGACACCTGCAAAAAGATCGCATCCCAGCCTGTCTCGATGGCCGGCATCACCAGCGGCGGCGCGGAGCGGCGGGCGTTCCGCCTCGGCTCGATGGCCGTGGCGTCCACAGGAGGGAAGATGCAGCGTCCTCACCTCGGTGGCCACTGGCCGAAGTGGAGCGCGTCGGTGAAGAGCGGCGGAGCGGCTGGCCGGCGAGGAAGAAGAGGAGGTAGGCGGCGGCGCGTCGTCGGTGAGGTAGGGGAAGTAGTGGAAGCAGACGTTCCCGGCGGGTCCGGCTCCTCCCTCGGGCGGCTCCGGGCTTCGCGGTGAGCGACTCCCCCACGGGCGGCTTCTCTCCCCTCTTCCTTCTCCTCCTCCACCTACTCCTCCGGTGGACGGCGTGGGACGATAGGGGCGGCTCCCCTGGGGTGGTTAAAGTTTGGGGCTCCCGGCCGGCGCGGCGGTGGCTCTTATATAGGGCGGCGCGGCGCGGGACACGCGGACGGCCGGTATGCGCGAGGAGCCGCGGGGCACGCCGCGCGACGGCGAGGCCACGGCCGACGCGCCGCGCTTTGGCTTTGGCCGTCAGCTAAAGGGGAAAAGATGGCGGATGATGACGACGACGTCGGCGTGACGTCAGCGTGGGCTCCACCTGGTAGCGCGCGGCGGTAGGTGGCGTCCGGTGGGTGGCTAGCTGGGCCACGGCGGGCCGGATGAGGAGCTGGGCCAGATTCGAGGTTGTCGGCCCGCTGAGGTGTGGTTTGGTTTTTCTTTTAAGCCTTTTCTAAAACTAGAATGATTCAAATTTGAATCCCAATTCAAATTTGAATACTCTCAAATAAAATCCAATTAAAATCCAAATGAAGATCCAGCTTCTCACACTAGCAGATTATAAGTCCTAAAATTATCGTTGATGCCAAAATTAAACCTAGGAATGGGGGGAAAGAAACAGGAAGACACTCTTATTTGATTCACGAGTACTCAACTTCAATTCAAGTTTTTGAAATTTACAATTTTGAATTCAAGCCAAAACTAAGGATGTTACATAACCAGCCCAGCGAAAGGGAATGACCCAATCCCAGAAATGCCTCGCACGCCAATCCTCGGTGCGTTTTCAGTCTTGACGGCGAAAACACCCAGGAAAACCCTAACCCGCCTAGTCCACCGCACTCCAATCAAGGGGGAGGCCGCAGGGGCGGGAGAGGCGGCGGCAGAGGCAGGGGTCGCGGTAGAGGCCGAGGCCATAATGAGAAAAGAAAATGGTATTGTATTTTCCACAAGGAAAACGATGACCACAGCTCGAACTATTGTCCAGACAAGAAAAGATTCGAAGCCATCCTCGAGGAGGAGAGGAAGGAAAAGGAGAGAGCGAGTGCCGTGAACCACTCTTCTCCGGCATGGCAAAACCCTAGCTTTGGGAGAAATTCTTTCGCCAACCCTTTTGAACCACCTCAATTCCAGCCACCACATTCCACCTATCCCCAACCTCCACCCTGGCAATCACAAACTTTCCAAGTTCAGAACATTGAGCGCAGACCCGTCGAGCAACACCCATTGCTCCTCCGCCTCCTCCTTACAAAGGCCCCTCAGCTCCGCCATTGCCAGCCAATCTTGAGGGTCAGAGCGATCCCTTGCCATCCGTCGGAACCATAATGCCTATTTCAGGGGGCTCCGCATTGGAGTTCGAAACCAAAAAGGAACGGAAGCACTACTTCCGCGAGGTGCGAAACATTTGTGTGGATGGAAGAGTCGAGAGAACAAGATGGTCTCATATCCCAATCACCTTTTCAGAGGAGGACGTAAGGTTGCAAGGTTTCTCCCACAACGACGCTTTAGTGATAGAAGCGAACATAGTGAGTTGGACTCTGGGGAAGCTTCTGGTGGACAATGGTTCATCAGCTGACATTATCTTTGCTGATGCCTTCGACAAGATGGGGCTCAACGGAGATCTGCTACAACCACCAGACACACCTTTGTACGGTTTCGGAGGGCGCGTCATCCATGCCCTGGGCAAAGTGGATCTCCCAGTATCCTTCGGCACAGTCCAAAATGCCAGAACAGAATACCTATCCTTCGACGTCGTGGAGATGTACTATCCCTACAATGGAATCTTGGGCAGAGGGTTCCTCAACGAGTTTGAGGCAGTCATTCACCAGGCTTATCTGTGCATGAAAATCCTGGCGACGCTAGGGGTCATCACAATCTGGGGCTACCAAAACGATGGCTGCAACCTAGAGAGAGGCTGTACCCCAGGCCAACGAAACGTGCACGCCCTCGACGAAGCGGTCGAGAGCAATGAGGTGGAAAAGCAGCCGAAAGCAGACAAAGAGAATGTCAACATGCAGCCAGACTGCGAAACCAAACGGGTCTTACTAGACGCAATGGTTCTGGATCAGACCGTCGTCATTGGCTCCGACCTTTCGGCTGACGAGGAAGCAAACTTAGTTCAATTCCTCCAGAAGAACAAAGATGTGTTCGCCTGGTCCGCCAAGGATCTCACAGGCGTGGATCGAAACTTCATCAAGCACAGGTTGAACATCGACCCCTCGGTCAAGCCGCGAAAGCAGAAACTAAGGAAGATGTCCGACGACAAGGTAGTAGCTGTCAAGTCAGAGGTTCAAATGCTGCTTGACGCCACCGTCATCCGCGAGGTCATGTACCCCAAGTGGCTGGCCAACACGGTGCCGGTCAATAAAAAGAATGGCAAATGGCGAATGTGTATTGATTTCACTGATCTCAACAAGGCTATGCCAAAAGACAACTATCCATTGCCACGGATGGACTAGGTTGTGGACTCTGCGGCCAACG
This sequence comes from Cenchrus americanus, assembly GCA_947561735.1. NCBI lineage: Eukaryota > Viridiplantae > Streptophyta > Magnoliopsida > Poales > Poaceae > Cenchrus > Cenchrus americanus. The sequence goes on along the minus strand of OX387242.1, from coordinate 33,758,694 downwards.
CCGCGATCATGTCTCTGTTAGATTGCTTCTCTGGATATCACCAGTGTTGGATGGCGAAGGAGGATGAGGAAAAAACCAGTTTCATCACACCCTTTGGAACCTTCTATTTTGTCCGAATGCCAGAAGGTTTGAAAAATGCCGGCTCAACATTCACCAGAATGACTGGGACAGTGTTTAAGCCGCAGATTGGCAGGAACATCCAGGCCTACGTCGACGACCTCATCATCAAGAGTTCCAACCAGGCCAGCCACGTAGGTGATTTGGCTGAGACCTTCGCCAACATGAGGCGGGCCGGTTTGAAATTAAACCCAGAGAAGTGCGTGTTCGGGGTCACGAAAGGAAAAATTTTGGGATGCCTCATCTCCGCCAAAAGAATCGAAGCCAATCCCGACAAGATAAGAGCAATCAGAGAGATGGAGGAGCCTAAGACAAAGAAGGACATCCAGAAACTGAATGGTCGGGTGGCAGCTTTAAACAGATTCATTTCAAGATCTGCTGAGCGAAGCCTCCCGTTCTTCAAAGCATTAAAGGGAAAGGGCATGATTGAGTGGGGCCCTGAGCAAAGCAAAGCCTTCGCCGAGCTCAAGGACTACATCGAGAAAATGGCAATACTATCCCCACCCTCACCGTCGGAGCCACTTCTCTTATACGTGGCCGCTTCAAAAGCTGCGGTCAACGCTGCTCTGGTCTGAGAGGTCGAGACTGAAAAAAGGAAGCTTCAATGTCCTGTCTATTTTGTCTCCGAAGCCCTGGCGGGCTCCAAGCTGCTCTATTCAGAGCTGGAGAAAATCGCCTACGCAGTGATCATGGCCACGCGAAAGCTGAGGCACTATTTTGAGGCACACAAGGTCACCGTGCTCACGGATCAACCCTTAAATGATTTGTTCATCAACAAGGAGGCCTCGTCCAGAATTGCCAAGTGGGCAACTGAGTTGTCCGAGCATACAATAGACTTTGGAAAGAGGTCGGCAATCAAGTCCCAAGTCTTAGCCGACTTCATCGTAGATTGGACTTCACCAAGCAGTGTTACCACTGATGAAGAGCTAGTGCCGGTTTGGGAGATCAGATGTGACGGAGCCTGGGCGTGCAAAGGTGTCGGCATCGCAGCCATCATCACCTCGCCGACGGGTATCAAGCTAAGATACACCGCAAGACTAGACTACAAAAACCCATCTGACAGGTGCACCAACAACACCACCGAGTACGAGGCTTTACTGCTGGGCCTCCCTAGGGGCCAGCAATTTCTTGGTCAAGTGCGACGCCAAGGTCATCAAGGACCACGTGGAGAAAGAAAGCAAGGCCAGGGAGCCGGAGCTAGTCAAGTATCTCGCGGAGGTGCGCAAGATGGAAAGGCATTTTCGGGGATTCACCATTGAGCACTTGCCCAGAAAAAATAATAGTGAAGCCGACGAGCTCGCAAAGAAAGCTGCAAGAGGGGCGGTCATGCCTCCAGATGTATTCTTTGAGATCCTGACCGCCCTGTCCACAAGGCCAAACAAGCAGCTGCTCAGCACAGTCAACACAATCGCTAGCCTGGACTGGAGAGCTCGCATAATCGCTTTTCTTCGCGGACACTATGAGCCGGTCGAAACCCATGACCTCAAAAGGATGCAGGCGCGAGCCAAAGTCTACATCCTCAAGGACAATGTCCTGTTCAAGTTGGGAGTGTGCGCACCATTGCTAAAGTGCATCTGTCATGACCAAGGCATCAAGCTCATGAAGGAAATTCATGGAGGAATGTGCGGATCGCACATAGCAGCGAGAGCTCTGGCCGGAAAAGCTTTCAGGCAGGGTTTCTATTGGCCAATAGTGATAAAGGATGCTGAGCACATCGTCAGGACTTGCAAAGCTTGCCAGTTCGCAGCAAAGCATCAGCGAAGACCTGGTGCTCCATCGCAGCTCATCACGCCCACCTGGACGTTGCAACGCTGGGGAATGGACATTGTTGGGCCGCTTCCAACAGCCCAAGGCAACTTCAAGTTCGCGGTGGTTGCAATCGAGTATTTCACCAAGTGGATTGAGGCGAGACCTCTCGCTACCATCACCTCAACCACCATCAGAAAGTTCTTCCGGAAGCAAATCATCTATAGATTTGGAGTGCCCAGAGAGCTCACCGTTGACAACGGGAAGCAATTCGATTACCAGGATTTCAGGGAGTATTGTCAATCAATTGGAACAAAGCTCTGCTTCGCATTCGTGTACCACCCTCAGTCCAATGGCCTAGTAGAAAGAGCCAACGGGCAAATTGTCACACCCGATTTTACAAGGAAAACCGAATGCATCTCATATGTGCGCCGGGATCATTTACACACACATGATAGACAAAACGAGAGTAATACCATTGCCGTAACAAAACGTACAAGAGTTTAAACCAAGTATTACATCCTTTATTACATCCATAAGGGTGGACTCGAAGGTCCGAACAAAACGATAACTAAACGACGACGAGCAACTCCATCGCTGACATCCACAGGCATGATGACTGGGGGATCCGCATGCCTAGAACTCCTCGAAGTCACTCCGAGACTCGTCCTCGCCTCCGACGTTCTCCTCTGAACAGCGGTAAGCAAGGGTGAGCACACTTATGGTTGGAGCTCAGCAAGTGGGGGAAAATGCAAGGCTTGTCAAGGATAGGCTATGGTTCACGGTAAGCATTTTATAAGTTGGTCAAGTTTTATTAGCAAGCACCTAGTTACTAGATGTAAATGTATACCAACCCACTTAACCTTTAAAAGAAACCTCAACCAAACCTCCAACCCATGATTTACATTAATCTTCAAGTTTATTACTCATGTGAGGGTCCAAGCCGCTCGTGACCGTGAGCACGGCTGATCGATCGTTTTACACTCGCGGAGGTTGTACACTTTACCCACGGTTCGTGTTCCCCATCTTGCCCGGTTAGCTAGACCCTTAAACACTTCCAAGGTGAGTGGCTAGGGGTCCACTACGAAGCCTTTACAAAGGAAAGAAGAGAAACCAACAGCCCGCAACAAGCATAAAGCGGCGGAGCGGCCATAACCCTCCCTAGTGGTCAACACCTTAGCCAAGGCCGCTACCCCAAAGGACCGGGCTATACCCCTTCAACTCCGGCCCCCGTGCCCCTCTCGGAAAAGAGCTATCGGCTACCCCACTCTCCTAATTAATTGGCTAAGCCGGAGCCATGTGGACCGTGGTTGTACCGTTATCTTGGGTGGTTCTCCATGTTCCGATTATATCAAGTTATCTTGTTTAAAGCACAAGCATACATAACGTAACCGATGTATAACATAAACAAGCATAACTAAACTTATGTTGAGCAAGCTAAGCATTTATCTACCCCAAACATTGGTTTAAACAAGGTTGATCAAGGTAAAGTGATAAAGCATCTAGTCAAATCCTTAGCTAGGTGTTTGCCCATCGCATTTATGCATTTCGACAGGAATAGTAAACATTGTTTAGCATGCAGTGTCATAGGTTCAAAAAGATTATGCAGAGGGGGAAATCCACTTGCCTTCCTCTACCAGCTGGGTGAATTCCTCTTCAAAGACAGGTTCTTCCGGATCACTTCCGACAGGGAGCTCAGACGAAACAGCACGATATCTACGAGTCAAGCATGAATAACAATCAATAAACAAAACAGTACACCAAACAGAAATAAAACTGGTAAATTTACTGTTTAAAAGATTCTATTCGTCGAGACGATCGTTTCGGTATATAGAACGCTAAAAACGGAGTTAAAATGAGAAAGATATGGTTAAAACAGTTTTCAGGGGCCTATTTGCAAGAAAACTAAGTTTACAGGGTTGTTTGTGAATAAATTCAGGGGCTAAAACATTTGTATAAATTAAAACAGGGGGTTTATATGCATAAAGTAGTGAAAAGGGCTTAAAACATAATTAAATAGGGTAGACAGGGACTAAACTGCAAGAATCAGGACCTATCTGCAAAAACTTTCAAAGGTGGAAGGACCGGCTTGTGAAGGTTTGAAATTCCAGGGACTCTTTAACAAAATGGCCACTCCACACCGTGGATCTGAGATCCAACGGCGGATGACGCCTCGGTGCACCATGGACCCGGCCGTGGGTGCGGTCCATGGGTCCACCGTGGACCATCCCTTTTAAACGAAAGGGTATGTGATCCTATCCGTCTGCTCGCGATCCAACGGTCCTGATCAACCACATGCGGTGGGCGGCGGCGACGACGCCGGAGGGCGGCGGCGCGCGGCGGGGTCTCGCCGGCGTGAGCCCTGGACGGCGTTCCCGGCCATTTCCTCGACCACATGATAGGGCAAAATGTTGCAGGGGTGCTTGCGCACGTGCTCGTGAGGTTTACAGGGGCGTTCGGGCCTCACCGGCGGCCAGCACCGTAAGGGGGCGGCGCGGGCACTCCGGCGAGCTCGGGAACTCGCTGTCGTGCACGATACAAGGGAAAATTGGGTGGGGGAAAACACTCACCACGCACAGGCGATGAAGATGGGCTGAAAAGTGGAGGAGGAGCGGCAGCGAGGCGGCTTGGTGTCGACGGCGGTTCGGGCGGCGCTCCGGCGAGCACGGGGCGCGGCTGCCACGGGCCTCGGGAGCGTGAACCTGCAGGCGCATGAGCAAGTCAAGACTCCTGCGAAGCTATTGATCAACAGAGATGGGTGGAAGATCAAGCCTTTCACCGGCGGCGACGAGACGACGGCGGCGGCGGAAAGCGCAGCGGCGGCGGCGGGAGAAATTGGAGCTCGGGCTCGTGCGTGTGGGTGCCGGCAGAGGCGAAAGGGAAGCCAAGGAGTGCGTGCGCGAGCTTAAATAGGGCACGGGGATGGAAGGTGAAGCGGCCAAAGGCCGGGGCGGCGGCGAGATGCCATTGATGGCCGGCGGCCATCACGGCTGGGGTAAGGAAAGGGGAAACGGCCCCCAAATTGAACACGGCAGTTACTTGCCTTAATTGGCGGTGCTTGGGGAGGAAAAGAAGGAAGGGGAAGGGGCGGGGCCGCGCGGATTCCGCGGCGTGCGGCGGCGGCGGCCGGCGCGGGCGCGAGGAAGAAGAAAGGAAGGGAGCGGTGGGAGGCTGACAGGTGGGGCCCACCTGTCGGCGCCGCGGCAACAGAAAAAGAAAAGGGAAGGGGGGGAAGTGGGCCGGCTGGGCTACCTGGGCCAGAAAGGTAAGGGCGCGGGGTTTTTCTTTTTTTTTTCTTTCTTTTTCAAATTTCATTTTCAAAACCAAAATGAATTCAAATTCATTTCAAACTTTTGCAAACTTTTCTCAAATATTTTATAGGCTTTTAAGAGACTACTCAAGCAAACAAAATCATGCAAGCCAAATGATGATGCACATACACTTGTTGTTTCTATTTTTATTATATTATCTTTAATATTTTTAGAGCCAAATTTTGTTTTGCATTTTAATCCCCTTAAATCCTTAAGACATTTTTAAATTGCTAAGTGATTTAAGTGATGGAATTTTAGGGTGTCACAAATCCTACCCCCTTAAAGAGAATCTCGTCCCGAGATTCAGAAGACTTAGAGAAATTTCGAGGGAAGTCTTCCTTGAGTTCATCCTCTCTTTCCCAAGTTGCCTCTTCCTCGGTGTGATGACTCCACCGCACTTTGCACATTCCGATGATCTTACTCCCGGTAACTCTCTCCTCGACACATCCAAGATCTTAACGGGGTATTCCTTGTATGTCGGGTCATTCTCCATTTGAATATCCTCTAACCGTACCGGTTCTATTCTGACCTCACTTGTGCATTTCTTTAGCTGAGACACATGAAACACGTCATGAACTCCTGACAACTGTGCTGGCAGCTCTAACTGGTATGCCACTTCTCCTTTCCGTTCCAAAATCTTGAACGGTCCGATAAATCGAGGTGATAACTTTCCCCTGACATTAAACCTTCGTAACCCTCGAATAGGTGACACTCTGAGGTATGCATAATCACCGACTTCCAAGATCACTTCTCTTCGCCGAGGATCGGCATAACTCTTCCGTCTAGACCGTGCCGCCTTAAGATTCTCTCTTATGATTTCAACTTGCTTTTCTCGCTTCTCGTATGTCGTTCGGCCCAAAGAACTCGCCTTTCACCGCCTCCGATTCCAAAACAACGGTGTTCTACACTTTCTTCCATACGAGCTTCAAAAGGTGCCATCTTGATACTAGATCGATAGCCGTTGTTATAAGCAAACTCGCATAAGGCAAACTCTTATCCCAACTCGTCACTCGTTCTTTAATGCACGAGCTCTCAACATATCCTCGAGTATCCGATTTGTCCTCTCCGTCCGTCCATCCGTCCGAGGATGGTATGCGTCGAGCTGAAGTTTAACTTTGTATCCATTGATTCATGCAACTTCGCCAAAACCGTGAGGTGAACCGTGTGCCTCGATCCGACACTATCTTCTTCGGTACTCCGTGCAAACACACTATCCTTGAATTATACAACTCGCCTAGCTTCACTCCCGTATAGGTCGTCTTTACCGGAATGAAGTGTGCTACCTTGGTTAGTCTATCCACAATAACCCGTATAGAATCATACCCGTCACGAGTACGAGGTAATCCCACTATGAAATCCATACCGATTTCCTCCCATTTCCACTCGGTACCTTCGGAGGTTGTAGCAATCCCGTCGGTCTTTGATACTCGCCTTCACTCTTTGGCACACATCACACAAAGCTACATGAGCTGCCACATCCTTCTTCATCCCATACCACCAGTATCTCTCGCTTCAAGTCCCGATACATCTTGGTACTACCGGGGTGTATAGAGTAAGCCGAATCATGTGCTTCCTTTAAGATAACTTCTCTCAACTCCTTGATCTCGTGTACACGGATTCTCGTTCTTAAACCACACCGTTCCTTGCTCATCTTCCCCGAATTCGGAACTTTGCCCAATTTAATCAACTTCCCGTATTCTCGCAATCTTGGCATCGCTCAATTGTCCCTTCCCGATATCCTCGCTCAAGTGTCGATTCAATCTCTAATGTCAAAGTCTCACTCGAAGCAACCATTCCCAAGTTAAGCCGTGCCATCTCCCAACATAGTTCTTGAGGTAATAGATGTCCCAATAGCATATTAGTCTCCGTCCCTTTCGACTCAAAGCATCCGCCACAACATTCGCTTTCCCCGGATGATACCGAATATCCAAATCATAATCTTTGATCAACTCTAACCATCTTCTTTGCCTCAAATTCAGATCCTTCGAGTAAAGATATATTTCGACTCTTATGATCAGTAAAGATTTTACACTTGTTCCCAATCATATAATGTCTCCAGATCTTCAATGCGTGAACAACCGCAACCTAACTCAAGATCATGAGTAGGATAGTTCTGCTCATGTTTCCTCAACTGTCTTGAAGCATAAGCGACTACTTTTCCTTCTTGCATTAGCACACATCCCAAACCTTGCCGAGAGGCATCACAAGACACATCAAACCCTTTGTGTATGTCCGGCATGATCAACACAAAGCCGTGGTCGGCCTCTTCTTCAATTCTTCAAAACTAGCCCGACACTTCTCATCCCATTTGAATTCTCTTCCTTTCTCGAGCAGAGTGGTAAGTGGCTTCACTATCTTAGAAAACCCTTCAATGAACCTTCGATAGTATCCCGCAAGACCAAGGAAACTTCGATCTCCGGCACATTCTTAGGCGGACTCCAGCTCAATACATCCCGAACCTTGCTTGGATCGATCGCTATGCCTCCATCCGTGATGATATGTCCGAGAAAAGATACCTCCTTCAACCGTAAAGCACACTTGCCGAACTTAGCGTACAACCGATGTTCCCGTAACTTCGTAACACAAGCCTCAAATGTTCTTCATGTTCTTCTTCACTCCGAGAGAATACCAATATATCATCAATGAATACCACAACAAACTTATCCAGATACTCCATGAATACCTTGTTCATCAAATACATAAAGTATGCTGGTGCATTGGTCGGGCCAAAAGACATCACACAGTGAACTCATATAACCCATATCTAGAAGTGAATGCTGTCTTTGGTATGTCCTCCACACGGATTTTCAACTGATGATATCCCGATCTAAGATCTATCTTAGAGAAAGCCTTAGCTCCTCTCATTTGATCAAACAAATCCTCAATCCGAGGTAAAGGGTATTTATTCTTGATAGTAACTTCATTAAGTGATCGATAGTCTATACACAACCTCCTAGAACCATCCTTCTTATCAACAAAGAGTGTGGGGGCTCCCCATGGTGATGAACTAGGACGGATAAACCCTTTACTAAGTAATTCTTCAATTTGTTTCTTTAGTTCGGCTAGATCTTTAACATCCATTCTATATGGTCTTTTAGATATAGGAGCAACACTGTGTATAAGTTCAATACTAAATTCAATGTCACGATCAGGTGGCATACCTGGTAAATCCTCTGGAAATACATCAGGGAATTCATTCACTACCCTTATATCCTCCAAGGCCTTGCCTTCAACAGAGTTCATAACTCCTTTGACAGACGAGGGTGCACTCACATACTCTACTCTTTCCCCTTGAGGACTTGTTAACAATACTGACCTCTTCCGGCACTGAATAACTCCATCACAACTCCTCAACCAATCCATACCAAGAATGACATCTATTCCCCATGATTTCAGAACTACCGCATTAGCAAGGAAGTCTACCCCCATGATATTAATCTTTACTTGTGGGCATATGTGACCGCTTTTCATTTCTCCCCCAGGAGTGCTAACTATCGCTGAATTCTTCATTGTACTCATAGGTAAGTTATATTTTGCCACAAATTGATCGTTATGAATGAATGTGATGCTCCCGAATCAAATAATACGGTAGCAGGTGTACAGAGTTAACGAAAAACGTACCCAATACCACGCCGGCATCATTCCGAGCTTGCTCCACCGATACATGATTGACTCGGCCACGCACATGACTCGCCGGCCTCTCTTGCCGGGTGTCCGTGGAGTACGAGCCCGAGAAGATGGCTGCCCAGCCCCGTTCCCAATGTCCCCTCCGTGGAGTCCGCATCACCCTCTTTGGACAAGCTTGTTAGCATAATGCCCCGCCTCTCCGCACTTGAAGCATCCACCGGGTCGAACAGTGGCCGGTGTTTCCCGACAGGTGCCCCAGAGTTGTTGCTAGGACGACTCAGCTGAGGGGTAGGAGCCCTGGGTGTCTGAGGATTGAAGCGCTGTGGCTGAAACGAGCGCTGGAGCTGCATGTTCTGTGGATACCTCCCAGCTTGTCCACCAGGACGGTATGGAGTCAGGCTCTGCTGAGAACTATAACGGGGACGGGTGTTACTGCTTGACTGCCCCTGAGACTGAAACTTGCGTTTATGTTCACCCATCTCCCTCCTCTTGCTTTCCAGCCCAATAGCTTTGTTTACCAGCGTCTGAAAGTCCGGGAAGATGTGACTCTGCAGTAGATAGTTCAGAGGACTGATCAAGCCATCCAGGAACCTTTCTTGCCTCTTTGGGTCGTTGTTGACTTCATCGGGTGCATAACGTGACAAGTGAGTGAACTTGTCCGGATACTCGGTCACCGACATATTGCCTTGCCTCGCCGACAAGAACTCCCTCTCGCTTAAGCTTGAGAACCCCCGAAGGAATGTGATAGGTGCGGAAGTTGTCACGGAATTCCCGCCAAGTGATGTTCGCCCGTTGGGATGAGCTTGAGAGTACGCATCCCACCAATCTGCGGCCCGCCCCCACCGTCTTCCAAAGAAGCATACAAAACCATCTCCCCGTCGTGCACCGCACGATCTCCCGCCTTCTTAGTAATGGTTTTCGGCCGGTACCATCGCATCTAGTGGATCACCGAGTGAGAAAATGTAGGGGGGTGGTGACTCATGAACTCCTTGTGCCCGTCCCTTGGTGGCGGGGGTGGTGGTGGCATCGGTGGTGGTGGCTGATTCGTTGAGCTTGCATCTGCTGCACGGTATTGGTAAGGTTTTGAATCGCTTGCATCCGCGCTGCCAGGAATTGCTGCATGTTCGGGTCCATTGCTTGGTTGATTGGTGGAGGTGGTGCCGGGTTTTGTTGATTTGCAATATGTGCCCGGATCACAGGTGGCACGTCTTGACCTCCTCCGGACCTGGTGTTTACCATCCGACCGTTAGAAAAATCATATCTCGGATAATTGTACTTGAATCATTGCATAAGAGAATAACTCAAAGTAAAATGACAGCATGTACTTCAGTTAAGACAGATTCTGTTGACCTCAAAGAATTATGCATAACTTTCTGTGTAAATATCCAATGACCACGAATTTTTACCAGATTATAGTGTATAAAATTATGGAACCATCCCAACTGGAATCACCTCATTTGGATATGTATAACTCGAGATATAATTCAAACAGTACAGCTATATCAGCAGAGATTTACAGATTCTGTCATGTTCATTACTTTGTGCATAACTCCCAGAATATGTATGGTATACCATTGAATTTTTGACAGAAATTCATCCTCTAAATTTGTGAACTAACCCAACTAGTTTCATGTCATTTGGATTTCTGTAGCTTGAGTTATAAACAAAACATTACTGACATGTCATATGACTGCGAAAACAGATTTGATCCAAACATACTTGCATGAGAGATTAAGCAATGACAACCGATAAAACCCAAACCAAACTTTAATTAACTTAAAATTTCAGATTGCATAGTGGCCATCACTCCACCATACAGTTTACAATCAAGCAAAGATCCAACTCAAGCATGTTTGCAAACAGCATTCATTATTACAAGCAAATACGTTCACGCAGAACGGTCTATCGAAAAGGTAAATGATAAAGGCGAGCATCCTAGGATCCTAGCCAAGACGAGTGGTAGCTTCATCGGTGTTGTAACGAAGCCTTTTACGCGGAGGGGAAGCCGTAGTCCGGTATGGCATGACTTCCCGAGGCGGTCGCCGTCCCGCAAGTTGTGCTTCCGGGGCCGTGCTATCTTTGCCCGAGCGAGCCGCAGCTCTTCATGATACCCGTTTATCTCCAAAGTTGCTCCCTCCGGATCAGCATTCGAGCAGCAGCCACCCTTGCCAAGACATCGATGCGGTCATCGCCTCCCCGCCGGCACCACGGTCACTTCCGTGCCACTTGCACGTCGAGGCACATGACGGTACTCCGACCGGAACAACCGCACTCGATTAGCATTGCAAACCGACCGTAGCGCCCTCCTTGCCGCATCATTCACCGCAAAGCATCATCCGTAGAGAACTCGAGCCGTGCTATGGTGGGATGAGCGATGCCTCCATCCTTCGCATCATTCGGAGGCTTCCCCGATGTAAACTTTGCAAGTGTAGTAATCCCTCATTCCAGGCTCACCGAAATGCTTGGTCACATACGGAGGCTTTATGGTATACCCCAAATACCTCGTAACATCCCACAAGAGAATGCGGAACCGCCCATTCTCATCTTCGATAGCGTGCTTATGATATTCACCTCCATGGTAGCGGGGATCTTCGTCTTCCTCTCGGGTTGTTAGCAAGATGATTACCATCATCCTCACCCACACCGTCGTCACCGGAATCTTCCGGATCACCTTCGGCTCGGGATCAGCGAGGGGGGAGGGGGCTTCCTCATTGACCGCAGGCGCCGGTGGAATCACAATGTCACCGTCCGCGTCCGCCTCAGCACCGTGCCATCGTACGTACCGTGGCCGTTCCAATGGCTCTTCCGGCTCTTCCTCCTCCATCTCAACTTCTTCAGATCCTCTTCTTCTTCCTCCGGCCGGACCTCTACCGGGTCTTCCTCAACCTCAACCTCCCCCGCCGGAACTCCTCCCGTTCCTCCTCAACATCCTCAAGGCGATGGCGAGGAGCCACCGTCCAAAGAGGAAAGCGTCCACCAGTGCTCTTGCGAGGGGTCATGTAAGTCCTGGCCATCTGTCAAAGCAAAACTGATCTCAGAGTGCAGAATAAATCAAAATGATAGTTAAAATGATAAACAAAGTTAAATTAGATTTTTAGTGCGTAAATAAGATGATTTGAAGCATGATGTGGCTTTCTAGAACATGAATCCTTAATTTCGTCCATTTCTAACTAAGGCTGCGTCCTACAGTCATCACGGCTCGGTACCACTTTGTCACACCCGATTTTACAAGGAAAACCGAATGCATCTCATATGTGCGCCAGGATCATTTACACACACATGATAGACAAAACGAGAGTAATACCATTGCCGTAACAAAACGTACAAGAGTTTAAACCAAGTATTACATCCTTTATTACATCCATAAGGGTGGACTCGAAGGTCCGAACAAAACGATAACTAAACGACGACGAGCAACTCCATCGCTGACATCCACAGGCATGATGACTGGGGGATCCGCATGCCTAGAACTCCTCGAAGTCACTCCGCACTCGTCCTCGCCTCCGACGTTCTCCTCTGAACAGCGGTAAGCAAGGGTGAGCACACTTATGGTTGGAGCTCAGCAAGTGGGGGAAAATGCAAGGCTTGTCAAGGATAGGCTATGGTTCACAGCGGTAAGCATTTTATAAGTTGGTCAAGTTTTATTAGCAAGCACCTAGTTACTAGATGTAAATGTATACCAACCCACTTAACCTTTAAAAGAAACCTCAACCAAACCTCCAACCCATGATTTACATTAATCTTCAAGTTTATTACTCATGTGAGGGTCCAAGCCGCTCGTGACCGTGAGCACGGCTGATCGATCAGTTTTACACTCTGCAGAGGTTGTACACTTTACCCACAGTTCGTGTTCCCCATCTTGCCCGGGTTAGCTAGACCCTTAAACACTTCCAAGGTGAGTGGCTAGGGGTCCACTACGAAGCCTTTACAAAGGAAAGAAGAGAAACCAACAGCCCGCAACAGTTACATTAACGGAGCGGGCCATAACCCTCCCTAATGGTCAGCACCTTAGCCAAGGCTGCTACCCCAAAGGACCGGGCTATACCCCTTCAACTCCGGCCCCCTGTGCCCCTCTCGGAAAAGAGCTATCAGCTACCCCACTCTCCTAATTAATTGGCTAAGCCAGAGCCATGTGGACTGTGGTTGTACTGTTATCTTGGGTGGTTCTCCATGTTCCGATTATATCAAGTTATCTTGTTTAAAGCACAAGCATACATAACAGAACTGATGTATAACATAAACAAGCATAACTAAACTTATGTTGAGCAAGCTAAGCATTTATCTACCCCAAACATTGGTTTAAACAAGGTTGATCAAGGTAAAGTGATAAAGCATCTAGTCAAATCCTTAGCTAGGTGTTTGCCCATCAGATTTATGCATTTCGACAGGAATAGTAAACATTGTTTAGCATGCAGTGTCATAGGTTCAAAAAGATTATGCAGAGGGGGAAATCCACTTGCCTTCCTCTACCAGCTGGGTGAATTCCTCTTCAAAGACAAAGTTCTTCCGGATCACTTCCGACAGGGAGCTCAGACGAAACAGGCACGATATCTACGAGTCAAGCATGAATAACAATCAATAAACAAAACAGTACACCAAACAGAAATAAAACTGGTAAATTTACTGTTTAAAAGATTCTACTCGTCGAGACGATCGTTTCGGTATATAGAACGCTAAAAACGGAGTTAAAATGAGAAAGATATGGTTAAAACAAGTTTTCGGGGGCCTATTTGCAAGAAAACTAAGTTTACAGGGTTGTTTGTGAATAAATTCAGGGGCTAAAACATTTGTATAAATTAAAACAGGGGGTTTATATGCATAAAGTAGTGAAAAGGGCTTAAAACATAATTAAATAGGGTAGACAGGGACTAAACCGCAAGAATCGAGACCTATCCGCAAAAACTTTCAAAGGTGGAAGGACCGGCTTGTGAAGGTTTGAAAATCCAGTGGATTCTTTAACAAAATGGCCACTCCACACCGTGGATCTGAGATCCAACGGCGGATGACGCCTCGGTGCACCATGGACCCGGCCGTGGGTGCGGTCCATGGGTCCACCGTGGACCATCCCTTTTAAACGAAAGGGTATGTGATCCTATCCGTCTGCTCGCGATCCAACGGTCCTGATCAACCACATGCGGTGGGCGGCGGCGACGACGCCGGGAGGGCGGCGGCGCGCGGCGGGGTCTCGCCGGCGTGAGCCCCGGACGGCGTTCCCGGCCATTTCCTCGACCACATGATAGGGCAAAATGTTGCGGGGGTGCTTGCGCACGTGCTCGTGAGGTTTACTGGGGGCGTTCGGGCCTCACCGGCGGCCAGCACCGTAAGGGGGCGGCGCGGGCACTCCGGCGAGCTCGGGGAACTCGCTCGTCGTGCACGATACAAGGGAAAATTGGGTGGGGGAAAACACTCACCACGCACAGGCGATGAAGATGGGCTGAAAAGTGGAGGAGGAGCGGCAGCCGAGGCGGCTTGGTGTCGACGGCGGTTCGGGCGGCGCTCCGGCGAGCACGGGGCGCGGCTGCCACGGGCCTCGGGAGCGTGAACCTGCAGGCGCATGAGCAAGTCAAGACTCCTGCGAAGCTATTGATCAACAGAGATGGGTGGAAGATCAAGCCTTTCACCGGCGGCGACGAGACGACGGCGGCGGCGGAAAGCAGAGCGGCGGCGGCCGGGAGAAATTGGAGCTCGGGCTCGTGCGTGTGGGTGCTCGCAGAGGCGAAAGGGAAGCCAAGGAGTGCGTGCGCGAGCTTAAATAGGGCACGGGGATGGAAGGTGAAGCGGCCAAAGGCCGGGCGGCGGCGAGATGCCATTGATGGCCGGCGGCCATCACGGCCGGGGGTAAGGAAAGGGGGAAACGGCCCCCAAATTGAACACGGCGCTACTTGCCTTAATTGGCGGTGCTTGGGGAGGAAAAGAAGGAAGGGGAAGGGGCGGGGCCGCGCGGATTCGGCGCGGCGTGCGGCGGCGGCCGCGCGCGGGCGCGAGGAAGAAGAAAGGAAGGGAGCGGTGGGAGGCTGACAGGTGGGGCCCACCCGCGCGCGCGCGCGCAACGGGAAAAAGAAAAGGGAAGGGGGGGGAAGTGGGCCGGCTGGGCTACCTGGGCCAGAAAGGTAAGGGCGCGGGGTTTTTCTTTTTTTTTTCTTTCTTTTTCAAATTTCATTTTCAAAACCAAAATGAATTCAAATTCATTTCAAACTTTTGCAAACTTTTCTCAAATATTTTATAGGCTTTTAAGAGACTACTCAAGCAAACAAAATCATGCAAGCCAAATGATGATGCACATACACTTGTTGTTTCTATTTTTATTATATTATCTTTAATATTTTTAGAGCCAAATTTTGTTTTGCATTTTAATCCCCTTAAATCCTTAAGACATTTTTAAATTGCTAAGTGATTTAAGTGATGGAATTTTAGGGTGTCACACAAATTTTTTCAGCCATAAAGAAATGCCTCTTCGACCAAAAGAAAGGAAAGTGGGCGGATGAGCTATCGAGAGTCATTTGGTCGCATAATACCACAGAGTCGAGAACCACCAAGTTCACTCCATTCAGACTGTTGTACGGGGCCGAAGCAATGTGCCCCGAGGAGCTTGCCAATGAAAGCGCTAGAGTTTTGGCAGGAAGCTCTCGCGAGAACGAAGAAGTCGACAAGGACGTCATGGAAATCGACAGGCTGGACGCAGTTCAGACCTGTTGAAGTATCAAGAAGAAACCAGAAGGTGGAGAAACAAGAAGGTATCCCTCAAAGACATTAAGGTGGGAGACTTCGTCCTGAAAAGAAAGAAGAATGCCGACGTTGTAGGCAAGTTCCAATTTGCTTGGGAAGGGCCATACGTGGTCTCAAGCTCTTTTCGAGATGGGGCCTTTCATCTCAAGGATGAGACAGGCGTGGAGTTGCCACATTCGTGGAATGTGGACAACTTGTGCAAGTTTTTCCTGTAGTTTGTTTTAGTAGGAGTCCGTCGCACGGAACTATAAGTGCGGAGGACTCAGCTAGTTTTACACTTTCCAGTCTTTACTTTCGCGCATTTTAAATTCAATAACAAGGCGGGTACTCTTTTCCTCACATAGGGAGGACTCCACCCTGGAGCGTGAGGTTTTTAACGAGGCAGCCTTGATGTAAAATTTATTTCCCAATGAATGAAATACTTCCTCCCTACGATTTGTTGTGTTTCTTTCGCATAATTTAAAGTGCTGTCTTAAGATAGCCCATCCCAAAAGAGGATGAATTAAAGTGCTATCTTCGAATAGCCCTCTCCGCAAGCGAGAGCATTAAAGTGCTACCCAGGGGTAGCCCACCCACAAGTGGTGCAGTCAAAATGATTCACAAGAATCAATCCATTAAAGAGCTGCCTTCATAGCAGCCCGTCCAAAAATGACGTGCGAAAGCGATTCAGCCTCGAATCGAGGAACCCCAAACAAGGCACCGCAATCGCTGATTCTTTGTAAAAATGTTGTCGCAAGCGACACTTAATGCCATAAACACAAACCTATTTTAAGACCAGAAAAGAGCACGCTTTGTCAAAAAACAGCCCAAAAGCTGTAAAATTTGACAAGGGCAAACAACCTCCAGTCCTGCAATGCGTTTCACGCCTAGGCGTCGCATCGCAGGCTAGTTTCGTTTCTAATGATAAACCGCAATGAAAAGCGAATAAATTTAATACGCCACGTCGCACAAAGTCTCTTAGGCCAGCAAAGTCGAAACCATACTAATTCGACGGGTATAAGTAAAACGAATGAACTCTAGTTTTCCCCGCTTCCGAAGGGGGGAAGACGTTTTCTTCCGAAAACAATAAGTCGAAAGCGGTGAAAACTTTAGTTCAAAACATTCAAAAGTCTTGGTGTGGTAAAGAGTTTCGAGCAACACATCCAGTGCCACGCTCTCGCATCCAGTCCGTCAAACACAACACACACAAATTTATATTACAATCGTCAAAAATTTAAGCGGACGATATGCCGATTCAGGTTCAGCCTAGAACTACTTAGTCGGATCAGGGGCGGGGTCCCGGGGCAACCCTTCGTGACGAAGGGGCGCCAGAGCTTTGCCAGTCACCGGGTCTACCAGGCCACCTTCGACCCCAGGCGCTTCGCGGACAGGGGCTCCGGGGATTCCTTGATCGGCGGCGTCGTCGCTTGTCTTCGGCGGCCAATCTCTGAAGGGTCCATACGGCCCTAGAGTTGCGTCGGGTCCATGCGTTGCGCGATGCTCACGAAGCTCCAGGCTTGTTTTGCCTACCCAAAATAGAACTATGAGAAGGAAGAAAGCATTAAGAATTAGCGCAAAGATTGCCCAACAAATATGATCGTAGTCAAAGCAAACCGAAAAGGCCTACCTTCGCCAAGCGATCCACAGCCTTCTTTCGAGCGTGCGCTCGCCCACTCTTAGCCCAAAAGTTACGAAGAATGATCTTGTTGATTAGCTCAACTGTCTTGCTTGGGGCTGGCACATCGTCGGGTGAAGGGAATACGAAGCTTCGACTTCCCAAAGCTTTGAAATGGTCACAGCCCTGTCACTCGAGAAGATACAACAGCATTTCTGAACAGGTCGCTGCCCCATAATCTCCAATCTTGCTCATAGTATCTGGCAGGAGCTTCAGTTCGCTATGCAGCCATTCCATGAAGCTCGAGATATTATCAGTAATTTTAAAGTTCTGGGCTTCGGCACCAAAACTCTCTAGCGCCCGACGATACTCTGTCGCCAGATATGCAACCCATTGATGGCAGTAGGCTTCGTTTTTCTCCAAAGTATCTTCAAGCTCGCCCTTCACCTTTTTTAGTTCTGCGATGAGGTTGGCGTTGGCCTCCAAAAGGATGTTCTGTGCATCGTACTGGGTAACCATGTCTTTCAACTCAGTACGGCACTCCTCGTAGCATTTTAGGCTCAATTCCAGTTCCTTCTTCAAAGCATTCATAACATCTTGCTGCTTAGCGCACTGGTCTGCCAGTAGACGAGACTCTTGTTTCAATTTCTCGTTCTCTTCTTTCAGGCACCGGTTCTCGTCCTCCAGAAGTTTTTGCTTCTTAAGGGAGGTTTTGGCTTTCGCAGCCGCTCTCTCGAATCCTTTTTGACAAGCGACGACGCCTTTTGATAGATAAGCGCGCACAGTCTTCATTAAATCATCCGCGCTTAATCCTTCCAAGGAGCGCTCAAAATCGGCAAAAAATTAACAGTCATGTTATTCATCAGACCCCTTCGTGTGACCCTGATAGCGATGGCACCAAGTCGAAATGCTATAAATAAAGCAGTCGGCGTTGTATCATACCAAGTTCTACCAACGCAGACGCTAGGCTTGTCCTGGATGCCTCTTTCTCCTTGTCCTTGGTGCTCAAGGTGACCAGAGTCTTGGCCGCTAAAATCAGCACAAAAACAAAAGACATCAGTGAATGGAACACATGGTTTATAGAAAGAACACGAAAAACTATATTTGAGTAAAAGTATCTTATTGGCGTCTTCAAACTGGAGAACATTGGACGTCATCGCCGGCACCGGCGTAATTTCATCGGCAGCTTTCGCTGCAGCCTGGCAAAGATCATCCGACACCGGCGGCGGCGAACGAGACGCATGCGCCGCGGACTCCTCAATTTCCGGAGCATCCAAGTCGATTGGGTCCTGGGCCTTCAGACCCGAGCTTCCCCCCGGATTCACTGCGGCACCTTCTGGATTGCTTTGGGGCTGCAGAGGGGGAGCCTCCAAATCCTTGATTGCCAAAGAAGCGTCGTCATCGATGTAGCACAGTTCCTCGGACTCGTCCACGACGTCTACAAGGCCGGCCACACGCTCCTTCGGGGCTGCGTCGGCCATGGCAATCTCCTTTGAATCATTTCTGCCACGCGCTTGCCCCTGACTTCGCGCGCCTCCAACTCTTCAGGATCGGCCAGACCTGCCGACGACGGCTCCTCCTTCAATTTCTGTGCTGACCCCTTCGGTGGATAATTCTTGCAAGGTTGGATCTGAGGCGTCGACAGGATGTCAACGTCCTCATCCATCTCTGCGACTGGGTCAGCCCGTGCTCTTTTCCCAGAGGGCTCGCCATCGTCGGGGTCCTTCTCTTTGATTGTGACACGTTTTCCCCTCTTTGTAGCTTCCGAAGGCCTCTTCTTCGAAGCCATTTTCTTATCTGTATCACCAGCAGGGGAGGGGTCGTGAACCTTCTTCTTTTCTCTCTCAGTTGCGGCCACTTTCGCTGCCTCAGCCTTACGATGAGCTAGGGTCTCATTAACATTCAACAACTTCGTAGATTTTTCTGCAAGCGGAGGCAAGGTAGCTTTAGCAGCATCCGCCTTCCGCTTGGCCAAGATGTCTTAGGCTTTGGTGTTCTTCACAACATTGTCCACTGTTACAACAGTTTTGCTTGACTTACTCTTTCGTGAGGTTTCGACAGGCTCAGATCCAATATTGCCCGACGGCTGCATCTTTTTGCTGGCTGTCGGGGGCACTGGCTGAGGGGAATAGGTCACACCCATCTCGTCAAAAACACGGTTGACCCGGCCCTGATGTTTCAAAATCCTTTGGGCACATTCCCACTCTTTGTGGGTGAAGTTTCCAATCATTTGGACAACTTTCTTCTCAACCTCAGCCACAACCTCGTCGTCGGTCTTATTTGTGGGTCGTTTGACATTGAATATGGGGTTTCGCACATTTTGATCAAGTCCGGGCAGCCATTGCACCTTAAATGCCCATGATCCCCATCGGGGCTGGCACGGCCAAATGTCGGCAGCCACAAACTCCTCGAGGGCATCACATGTAGTAATCACGCAAGTCGCCTGGTAAAACGCTCCTATGCTGGCTGACGAGCGGCTAGCCTTCGTCAGCTCCGGCGATAGCTCGACCTCCAAATCAACCATGCGGCTCGCCAGGTCAAATGTTGTCACTTCTTCATGCTTCGAATTTCGCCCCACCACTGCAATAGGAGCATAGAACCAGTAGGAGGTCCATCGGTTAGCCCACTTGTTTTTGTATGCTCGGGCTAATTCAACCGGGGCTTGATTCTTGCCAGGACGACGCATCTGAAAGGTACAACAACCATACTGAGCCTCCTTTTCTTCGTCATCGACAATTATAAACTTCCTCACCCAGTGGATCTCAAAGTGGCGAACGAAAGTCTCCACATCATTGTCACCAGCAAACGTCCGACATGCCCATAGAAATTTCAGCACTTGCGGAATGGAATTGGGCGTCAGCTGATGAATCTGAACATTGTAAGCCGCCAAGATATCTACAAACTTCTTGGACACTAGCAGTCGAAGCCCTACAGTAAAGAACTCCCGAAAGACCACGCTCTCATTCTTCCGGGGCTTCGGTGTGGTCTCCTTCCCAGGTAACCGACAATTCCGGGCTCAAAGCAACCTTCCAACCGCAAAGCATCCAAATCTGCTTGGGTCATCAAAGACCGACCAATATAACAGGTCCGAGCTTTCGCTAAGTCACGGAGGTCAGCTTTTACCCCAGTCAAGTTCTCCCCGGATCCTTCCGAAGCTTCTTCAACGGCTGCATCAGCATCCTCTCCTATTTCGCACTCCTCCACGTCGGCATCACGTTTCCCAGCATCTGTGTCGCTCAACATTATTTCGACATAACTCCCACCACCTGTACTGCTACTTTCATCGCTACTAGAGGTGGACGAAGTACTGCCACTCTCACGAGTAGACTCTCTGATCTCCCAAATCTCCACATCCTCCAACTGCCCTTCACGTATCTGCCGCTCCAGAGTAGACTCTACCTCCAAAGTGACTCCCTTAGTGTGAGCAACCATCCCCACATTGAGTTTCTCAAACTCCATCAACTCTTCAGGCAGCTGGAATGCCAAGGCTATGTTGGCTTGTCCCTTCCGACTCAAAGCATCTGCAACCAGATTAGCCTTCCCAGGATGATACTGTATGTCCAGATCATAGTCCTTGATCAGCTCCAACCATCGACGTTGCCTCAGATTATGGTCCTTCTGAGTGAAGATGTACTTTAGGCTCTTGTGATCAGTGTAAATCTGGCACTTGGTTCCCATGATGTAATGCCTCCAAATTTTCAAAGCATGAACCATAGCTGCCAGCTCAAGATCATGTGTAGGATAGATCTGCTCATGCTTCCTCAGCTACCTCGATGCATAAGCTATAACATGTCCCTCCTGCATAAGAACACAACCCAAGCCTTGTCGAGACGCATCACAATAGATGTCAAAGCCCTTCTGCAAGTCTGGCATCACAAGAACTTGAGCAGTAGTCAACCTCCTTTTCAACTCCTCAAAACTGCCCTGACATGCATCTGTCCACTTGAATTCCGTATCCTTCTCCAACAAGGTGGTGAGAGGCTTCACAATCTTAGAGAACCTATCGATGAACCGTCGATAGTACCCTACAAGTCTAAGGAAACTCCTGATCTCCTTAACTGTCCTCGGCGGTTCCCACTTCAACGCATCATCAACCTTGGCTGGATCCACTGAAATACCTCCATCTGTGATGATATGCCCAAGAAAAGAGACTTCCTTCAGCCAGAAATCACACTTACTGAACTTGGCATACAAATGATGCTCTCTCAGCTTCTGCAAGACAAGTCTCAGATGCTCCTCATGCTCCTCCTGAGTCTTGGAGTAAATCAGAATATCATCAATGAAGACCACAATGTACTTATCCAAGTACTCCATAAACACCTTATTCATCATGTCCATAAAGTAGGCTGGTGCATTGGTCAACCCAAAAGACATAACGGTGTACTCATAATGCCCATACCTAGTGGTGAATGCAGTTTTAGGAATATCCGACCATCTGATCTTCATCTGGTGATCACCAGAATGTAAATCAATCTTGGAGAACACTTTAGCTCCTCTAATCTGATCAAATAAGTCCTCAATGCGGGGTAGTGGATACTTGTTCCTGATAGTAACCTCATTAAGCAACCGATAATCCACACACATCCTTTGAGTACCATCCTTCTTCTCTACCAAGATAGCTGGTGCCCCCCAAGGTGATGAACTAGGACGAATAAACCCTTTTTCCAACAATTCTTTAATCTGTTTCTTAAGTTTTAACAGTTGAGTACTAGACATTCTATATGGACGTTTAGAAATAGGAGCAGTACCAGGAAATAGATCAATAACAAACTCAACATCACGGTCAGGTGGCATACCTGGTAACTCCTCTAAAAGCACATCTAGATACTCACAGACCACCCTGATATCCTCCAAAGACTTGCCATCCAACTGCTGCACAGAACCTCCTGCGTCTGACGGTGGATTAGCCACAAGCTCAACCTTTTCTCCTTTGGGACCACTAAGAAGAACTGTCCTCTTAGCACACTGAATTGTCACCTCATGCATACCCAACCAATCCATACCCAGAATAACAACAAGATCCTTTGATTCTAGGACTATCAGTCTTGCCCAAAAGTATGCTCCCATAATCATTAGACTAACATTAGGACACATGTATAAAGCTTTCATTTCCCCTGGTGATCTAACTAGCATGGTTTGTTTCATGGGACACATGGGTATACTATGTTTGGCCACAAATTGAGCAGATATGAAAGAATGAGATGCTCCAGAATCAAATAAGACGGATGCGGGGATGGAGTTGACAAGGAACATGTTGACGCAAAATCTGCACCTTACGCCAAGCACACAGCAAGACGAACAAGCTAGCTTCACACACGAAGAGATTCCAAGACGTGCCAGTCAATTTTTCCTGAAAATTAACAAAAGATAAAGTAGTTAAATTCCAAAGCTTGGAACTTGCTGGGTGGTACGAGACAGTTCCATATTTACGGCTAGAAAGCCAAGTGAGATGACATATAGCTATAAGAAGCTATCTGCCAACAAACTAGAAACCATTCGGGAGCTTCAGAGTGCAAAATGGAACATAGCCGAACGGATGATACAAGCATGACGAAAAATCGGTCTTTATTTAAATAAAATTGCACGTGCACGAAGCCATGACTGATCCTCCATGATAAATAACGATAAATAATAAATGAAGTAAAGCATGATCATAAATATGTAATAAACAAGCATGCATAGGCCCAAAGCACTAGTCTAACGTATGTCTAGGTACTTTAAAACCCGTCAAGCATGATGTCAAACAAATCTATCCACCGCATGATACAACTTGTTTGGAAATCACACCACTAACCACAAATAGATCTATCCACCGCATGATACAATCTAAATATGGAAAGCTAAAAGCATACAATATTTAAAGCATAAATTATAAACACGTTTCACTCGTGAAAGCATAACCGAATACGGCCGAACAGCCGAATCGGGGTCCATGAAGAAGGAACAAACGTCGCCAAAGATGATAAAATTATCAGATTGAATTAAAGATCTAATCCACCGGATGACTAGCTTTAAAACAACCCTAAAACCTACATCTACCGCATGATACCCGGTTCTTTCAAGATTTATACAAAGTTAACAAGATTGAACCCGCAACATGTAACAACCTAGATCGGTTCGGTTTCGGCTATTTGACAAACACATGATCCACGTGCCTTTTGAAACAAGATATAAACATGCAATGTAAAGACCACGAAACAAGATAAAGCCGATCCAAATCAATCTAAATTGGGCAAAAGATTGTTACATGAATTTAAACATAAAATAAAAACTCAAAGCACCACAGGATAACTTAATGAATCTATTGGATCTTGCCAAAATCCAATAGAGCCGATAACTAGCTCCAAGCTAGATCTTAGCCCACCGCGTGGGTCATGACCTAACAAGAAACCCTCTTGAACGAAGCTTGAATCTACCGCATGATACTAAGCATGGTAACAAGACTACTTGCATCACGATCTAAATCCACCGCATGATACTAGACATGATACAAGGTTGCCGGTACTTACGGAGGTCGACGGATTGATGAACCCTCTCGCAAAAACTCGACGACACGACAAGGACTCAAGATTTTGGCGTAAAGCCGGTTTGTTATGAGAATGTTTCGAATTCAATTACATACATCCAGGATCTGTATTTATACCCTGTCATAGCATGACTCCGAATGGACTACGAGCACAATATTTGATACCTAATTTATCTCTAAATGCGATCGCTTATCCATCCATTCGTCCCTTCCGCTCGGGCCACGTCATCACGCAATCCCACAAAATCAGCGCAAACAGTTTCCTTGCCGAACGGAACCAAATTGCCGACCGCTAGCTCCTTTGCCGAATCTTTCTGGAGAAACCTTCCTTCTTCCGGACGGATTTTTTCACCAAGTTAGGCCCACAAATCAGACTCCTTCCTGTACCAAATTTTGGTGTTAACATATGCCCCTTCAATTTCGGGATAAAAGTGATTTTATTCCGAAATTGACTCCAGCTGCCAACGTCTTCAAATTGAGCCTGTTCAACACCTATTCTCTCTCCTTGCAATCCATCGGAGCCTCTGTCCAGATCCAAACCCTAGGTCATCTTTTCCCCAAGCTCAAATCCCTAATGGCAGGTCAAAGTCAAGCCGCTCAGGTAAATTCCATCCCCGTAAGCTTCATTCGGCTCTAACTTTTCGATTTTTACCTGAAATTTCTTCTCCGCCTTCTCTCAATAGGAGCTTTCCACCGAGCTTTTAATCCGCACTGAGGCCAATTCGACGTCTTACTTCCTTGGTCCTGTGGGAATTTCCGATCCTCGCGAGTTTATCGCAGCCGAATCCCAAAGAATCCCCTTCAAAGCAGCTTTATCTAAGCCTTCCCTGTGGCAGGACGCCTTCAAGAACTGGCCTTTGCCCCCAATTGCGGGCTGGAGAAACTGGTACAAAAGGGTGCTTGCGGATAACAGTGCTAAGACCCAAACTTGGGACAGCCTCCGCATTGCTCAATGCTTGGAGCTTTCTTTAGCCGAGACCCCGAAGAACGAAGACCTTTTGATAGCAGCTTGTCATTTTTGGTCAAATGGCGTCAATGCCTTCCTCTTTGGTCACGGCCCAATGTCCCCAACTCTGGCCGACGTTTACATGATTACCGGCCTTGATGTTTCAGGATCCGTGTACCCCTGGGACTACAAAGGCTCCACAAGACAAACAGGGGTGAAACCAGGAAGTGGATATAAATTATATATCCAAAATCACATGAAGGACGGACCCCTGGGTGAAGTCGAATACAGAGCATTCCTGAACATGTGGTTGTGCAGATTTATTTTCTGTGGTAAAGCCAATGAACCTACTCTGAATCACATTGTAATAGCTACCCATTTGGCTGGTGGCAAACGCATCCCTCTTGGAAAATACCTCCTGGGTAGGGTATATCATATGCTTCATCAGACTGTCACCCAAATGCATACTGGCCAGAAGATACTATGTGTCAACGGCCCTTGGTGGTTTGTACAGATGTGGCTGCAACTGCATATGCACCATATTGTCGGCATTGACCTCAACAACCAGCTTTTCCCTTCATCCAGCTATCATGAAGGGGAAACTCAGATCACCAGAGGATGCCAAACCTATGGAGAGGCTGCTTCAACTGTTTCCATCAATTAGAATGTCAGCCAGCTTTTCGAGCTCTTTTTCAAAGGCTTCCCTAACCGTCTTTGGCTTCCTTATCTTGATAATGACAATTTAACTCTCCCTTGTGAATTCTCCTTTGAGACTGGACGCCAAGATAGAAGGTTTGTAGAGATCTTTAACATCTTGATCCATCCATGTCCTTTGCCAGCTGAATTTTGTGGAGGGAGGTTAAATCACAACACTTATGAATACTATCAGCCAAATATGGTGGCTCGACAGTTTGGATGTGGCCAGATGCCTCCAAGACTGTTTCTTCATGAATTCCTCAAACCTAGAAAAGAAATCAAGGAAAATGCGCAATCTAGAAGGGTTTTTTCAGTATGAATGTAGTCCAACTATTTACACCTGGCCTTTCACACCCACAACAATAGCTCATCCCACCTTCAACTCTTGGTGGCAAGAATTTCATGATCACATTTTTAGTGAGCCAGTACACTCATTTTGTTTAGAGCTGATGCCTGATTTTCAGCCAACTTCAGAGGTAACATAATTGCTTTTCTCTTCAGGTCAGACATTTCTTTTACTAACCATGATCTTGACCATTCCCTGCAGAACACAGTGCCTGCCCCTCAAGCCAGGACAATCATTTATAATGCAGTATATCCAGTCTCTGCTCTGGGATTTAAATCTCCAACTTTGGCTCAACTGATGGCCAGGAACGCCACAATGGACCCAATTCTGTCCAGTGCCACTGCTGACAAGAGAAAAGGCCTGTCTCTGATTGCACCTCCAGCTGCCAAGAGGAAAAGAGCCACCAAGAAAGTCCCTGTTGAGGTAAGATTTCCTCTTTCTCGATCACAAGATTATTCCCATCCTGACAAATTTCACCTTGTGCAATTTCAGGCTAGAATCCAGCAGCCTTCAGCTTCAGAACCTGCCAATGCTCCATCTACTGGTATGAGCTTTATTACCTTTTACCTCAAAGATCAACACTGGCATTTACCCTTAATCTGATATTCGCAGAAGAAACACTGGTGAATCATCCTGTGGACATCCCTGTTCCTCATCATGCAAGCCCACCAAGGGCTGAACCATCTGCTCAGATAGAGATCTCATCCTCATCAGGGACCCAGTCACCCCTTGCCCAAACAGAGGCACCAGCTTCACCAGAGATGAACCCTTCAACCCAATCAGAGGCTTCCAGTCCTTTAAGGGTTCAATCCCCTATTGGCCAGGCAGAAAACCCAACCATAACAGAGGTAAATCCACCTCCTCCTCAGCCAGAAGCTTCAGATATGCCAGAGATTGCACCAGCACCCTTTCAAACAGAAGCCTCAGCTTTGCCAAGAGCTCCTCAGACTCCTCTTTTACCAGTGGCCCAAGAAATCCCCACTGAAACTGAACAAAACCTTGCCCCAGCTCAAGAAGTCAGGCATGAGCTAAGCACATGCACTTAACTCTGTTATCTTCTTTCTTTTTAATGAACCACCCCTGATTTGGCAATATTACCCTTTTAGGATCAGACTCCATCATCATCAAGCCCATTAGTGGAGAGTAATCCAGCTGCCGAAACAAGAGAAGGAGGAACTCAAGCCCTATCAGAGGAGATCCAAGCAAGGCTCAAAGAAATCTTTGCCTGGCTGCAGAAGGATGCTCGAGACCAAATCAGAGATGTCGATTATTTCGAAGGAATGATGTTGCCCATCAGCCAAAAACTCCCTGAGGACATCAAGACTTCATTGGAACCCATCTCTGGTCTAGATATTCACTATGTGCCATAAGGCGAGCCTTGAGGAATGTGTCTACCCGACCAGCTGTTGAGCAAAAGAAAGCCAAAGCTGAACAAGCTGCGAAAGGAGCACAATCCCAAACTGAGACTCATAAGGGAATGCTGGCCAATCTGCAAGCTGCTCGCGAACTGAAGGTCGCCAGAAAGGCTGCATTGGAGGCAGAGCTGAAAGATTTGTGTGCTGAAATAGAAGCTGATGACAAGAAAATAGCCGAACTTCCCGGTCTGATAGAGAAAACCCAAGAGGAAGCATCATCGGCTATAACTGAAGTGAATCAATGCGAAGCGGAACTCACCGCCCTGTCCGATGCCCAGAAAGATTACCAGGAACGGATGGAGAATATCCGCCAAACAATATCAAATGCCTCCAATGTAATCGCAAAATATTTAAACATTTAGCTGTACTGAGCGATGTGTAACCAAACCGACCGTTCTCGCAACATTTGCCTTTTATAAGTTCGCTTTCCTTTCCTTTGCATGACTTTGACTGCAACTCTGAACGATCCATTTGGTAATTAGTAGTCAAATAGTGCCATACCCGAACGGCACCTCAACTGCAACTTAGCCAAGCCAGTCAACCGAATACGACTCAGCTTTGAATCCCAAACGACCCAACGACGAATCGGTCAAGGAAACCTCTCCACCTTCCAATTTTTTCGGGATACGCACCACGATCTGAAGCCATGATCCTTTTCACCAGGCCTATAAATAAAACCGCGGGTGCCCCCAGCTCTTTACCAAGCCTTTAGCCTTCAAATCTTTGCCAACCTCAAGCTTTTCTTCCCAATCACCAGCGCAGCCCCAAAAAGCAATGGCGGGGAGCAACAACAGGCGCCGCGCCACCGACGAGGCAGAAGGGAGCCACGCCAGTTCGCGTCGGAGGCAATGATCGCCATCTTCTCTTCATTACTTGTCTGAGATTTCCCTTTGTTTCTGACGATCCTGTTTGTTTCAGGCTTGTTCAATGGAACCCGTCTCCCCGCGCCGCCAATCAACCTCGCCGGACGACTCCTCAGAGTCGGATCACTACTCCCCCGTGCCCTACGGGGAACTTGACGCTCTCCGCTTCAAGGCGGAACTTGAGGTGGCCCGGCCGCGAGCTGGAAGACGTCTCCAAGAAGGCTGGCATAGCCGAACTAGAGTGGGAGGACCAGCGCAAGCAGCTGCTGGCAACCATCGACGGTACGGCTCTGGAACTGCTCCCGAATCCAATCTGGCTTTTGATACTAATCACCATCACCTTGTACTTTGCAGCCCGCGACGCCGAGCTCAACCAGCTGAAAATGCTGGTGGAGCAATTGGCTGACAAGGTGAACGCTCGTGGAGACACGCCGGCGGAGCGCCTTGCTGCGGTGGAGAACCGCGTGGATGAGGTGGCTACCCATGGCATCCGCCTGGGCACCACATTGGGCTTGGCCGCCATGGCGACGCACACCGGCGTCGACTACTCCACCCGGCCGCGCGGCTTCCAGGGCGGCGCGCCAGAAGACATCGACGAGATCGAGGTCATCAAGGAGCGCCTCGACGGCCACGGCGACGCCATTGCCGAACTCACTCATCCCCAGTCTGTGCTAAACAGGCTCTTTGATTAGATTGTACTAGGGATGTTTGATTATCGGCAATAAATAAAGAACTTTCAATTCCCGTGCTTGTATTGCGATGATTCCTTTGTGTTTGCAACTACGAGCCTTGTTTTCCCTGAACGCATTCGGGAACTTGCTTGAGTCGAACGTGCGAAACCAGATGCCCCTTGGCGCAAAACCCGCAGAAGATCCCCGATTCGGTAATCCATAATTACTGTTCAATGAAAACCCTTCGCATTCGGGAGGAAAACCATGCCGCTTGGTATTCCAATAACGCACGCCAGCCAGTCATCACTCCCAATGCACTCTCTCAGTCAATAAAATAGCCTACCGAGATGCCCTGCAAATCCACTCGCACACTCATCCATCACTTCTCATCTTCTCCCCTGCTTCAGAAGAGAAAACCCCAAGGCCATGGACAAAGGCAAGCAACCCAAGGCGGACAGCGCCCCAAAGAAAGCACCATTCGAGAGTGAGTTTTCCTTTAACTTGCTTCTTGCTTTCTTGCGTGATCTCGTGTTTTACCTCCTCTTCGTTTTCTTTTAGCCTTGATCTTCTTCCTGAGGAAACCATTGGGACCGAAGAAACGCCTGAATACATCTCCTCTGACTCCTCCCTCGAAGCAGAGGATGCCACGCCAGAGCAGAAGATCAACCACCAGTTACGCCGCCGCGTTCGGCATCTGGAGCATGACCTCCGGGACATGACCGCTCGCTGCCAAGCCGAACGCGAGCGTCGCATGGCTTTGGAGGCACTGGTAGGAGGTAAATACCTCCATCTTCATCTTGATTCTGCGCCTGCACCTGGATCTCTGTCTCTAACAACCGTTCCTCTGTTCCAGATGTCTCTGACAGGTACAGTAACCTGAAAGCGGCTTGGGACAGCTTGGTGGAGGCCGCAAACCATGGTCATCCCCACAACTTCCAAGTTGCCGTCACAGTGGTCCTGGAACAACTGAAGAGGGAGGAGCTGAAGAAGCAAAGAAAAAGGGATTGAAGCATACTTTCGCTTCTTACGCCAGGCCTTCTGCTTTCCACCCCCTTGTAGTCCTGATCAACTGGGTTATTAGATGTAAACCTGCAAGAAGCATTTGCAATGTAGTTTTGTGCTAAGGGCAATACATCTAAGTATTGGCCATTCCCTCTGTTTAGGAATTTTTTGTTCTAAAAGCGGCTTCGTTCTTGAACGCCGGCTATTTTCTGTATCAAATGCATGTAATCCCAATTCTTGTGATCAACGATCAATTTCAATACTAGGATAATATTACTTCAAATATCTTCCATTTATTGCAGCAGAAAATTCCTCTCCTAGTAAAGTTTTCAACATGTAGGCATTACCGGGCACGCATCTGACCACCCGAAAGGATACTTCCCAGTTAGGGGACCATTTGCCGAATTCACTGTATTTGGTTCCAATCGGCAATAAAGCTTTCCAAACCAAATCCCCTTCTGCAAATTGCCTAACCTTTACTTTCTTGTTGTAATATTTAGCAACTCGCAGCTTATTCTTTTCGATATTTTCCAAGGCTCTAAGACGAATCATGTGCAAGTCCTCTAGTTCATCCATCATTTGGCCACTGTAATCTTTGGAGCTTAAATCCTTTTGCAAAACCACCCTCCTAGAATCTGATTGTATTTCCCAAGGTAAAACTGCATGGTGCCCGTAAACCAATTCATAAGGAGATGTCTTTGTAGCTCCATGAGGGGCCATTCGGTAAGCCCATAAAGCTTCATTGAGTACCGAATGCCACCTTCTTGGCTTCTGGTCGATCTTCTTTTGTATAAGCTTGATCATGATCTTATTAGAAGCCTCTCGCCTGACCATTAGCTTGGGCATAATAGGGAGAAGAATTGAACAATTTGATCCCCATGCTTTCGGCAAACTCCCTAAACTCCAAGGACACAAACTGAGCTCCCTGATCAGTTGTGATTGTTTGAGGAATTCCAAACCGATAGATGATGTGTTCCTTGACAAATTCAATCATGTTCTCTGATGTTACCTTCTTCAGTGGAATTGCCTCAACCCATTTGGTAAAGTAGTTTGTCGCTAAAAGCACAAACTTATGCCCCTTCGTAGATGGTGGGTTAATCTGGCCAATCAAGTCTATACCCCAGCCCCTGAATGGCCATGGCTTGATAATGGGATTTAGTGCTGATGCAGGAACTCTTTGAATATTTCCAAACTTCTGACAGTCTTGGCATCCCTTGTAATACTCAAAGCAATCCTCCAACATCGTCGGCCAAAAGCACCCAGCTTGCCTGATGACCCATTTCATACGGTAAGCCTATTGATGTGCTCCACATATCCCATCATGCACCTCACTCATCATCTTTTTTGCTTCTTCTGGACCCAGGCATCGCAGCAATACCCCATCCAATGATTTGTAGAATAGACTTCCATCCAGAAGAACAAATTTGATGGATTTGTAACTGAGTTTCCTAGAGACCTTTCGGGATGGATCCTCCAAATAATCAGCGATCTCCTTTCTCCAATCATCCTCTGCAAGATCCATTCCTAGCACACACACCTCCATGGCAAACGCTTCTTGATTTTCTCTATAGCCTGAAGCGCTTTGAGCCAACCTGTTTGCCTCTTCATTGTGTTCTCTAAGAATATGCTGTAGAATTACTAACTGAAAGCTCTTCAAAATCTCTCTGCATTCCTCGTAGTAACTCCTCAGGGCATCACTTTTACACTCGTATTGGCCGTTCAATTGCTTGATAACCAACTCTGAATCTCCATAAACCTCAACTGAAACAGCCCCGGCTTCTCTTAAATATTGAAGCCCCCGAAACAATGCCTCGTACTCAGCCTGATTGTTTGTAACAGTGGGCTGGATAGGGATGGCAAACTCAAACATCTCACCCCTGGGTGAAATTAATAGAATCCCTACTCCCCCACCTTTACCACATGATGATCCATCAAAGAACAAAGCCCAAGGAGTGATTTCAAGCAAATCAATCGATGGATCACGATGTTCAGTTATAAAATCGGCAATGATCTGACCTTTTATAGCTTTTGCCGATTCGAACTTCAACTCAAACTCAGATAAAGCCAAGATCCACTTGCCAATCCTGCCATTCAAAATTGGCATAGATAACATATGTTTTATTACATCAAACTTGGAGTATACAACGCATTCGGCATTCAACAAGTAGTGCCGAAATTTTGTACACGAGTAGTACACACATAGGCACGGCTTCTCTGCGTACTCGAATACTCG
This sequence comes from Cenchrus americanus, assembly GCA_947561735.1. Lineage (NCBI taxonomy): Eukaryota > Viridiplantae > Streptophyta > Magnoliopsida > Poales > Poaceae > Cenchrus > Cenchrus americanus. Next base: position 33,726,875 of record OX387242.1, on the reverse strand, counting down.
GTCTCAGGATCAAGTAATTTTCGGCTAAGGTACGCTACTACCCGCTCCTTTCCTTCAAATTCTTGAATAAGGGTCGATCTAATGGTTTGGGTATCGGCCGCCATGTACAACTTGAAAGGCTTATCCAACTGCGGAGGAACCAGTACTGGCAGTTCCTTCATATATTGCTTGATTTCGTCAAAAGCCTTTTGTTGTTCGTCACCCCATATGAACTTCTGATCCTTCTTAAGCTTCAGCAATGGAGAAAAGGGCAAAACCTTTTGCGACAGATTTGAAGGACCGATACGGCGAACCAGAGAGGGGGGGAGTGAATGGGAGCCGATAAAAATTCTTCTCGAAGGAGATGAAAACTCCAACAAGACGAACGCGGCTTCCAACACACGTCTCTCACTTACTACCCAAGTTGGCCAAGCCCACGTAGCCACTGGAGTGCCACTGGACCTAGGAACCAACACACACAGCCTTCCGACTCGAGAACGCAGCGGAACAACAAACCCGAGTCTACAGACCCACACCGGTCAGACCGGTGAGCAACACCGGTCAGACCGGTCCCTACTGGTGAAACTGAGCAACTTCCACTAAGTGGCTCTACACCGGTCAGACCGGTGAGACACAACGGTCAGACCGACGGCAGCCTGAAAGCCCCCAAGGCACCAAACAGGCCAACCGACCACCAAACGGACCCAAACTCGAAACAGCAGCAACACAGGACAACAACGAACACACCAAGACGTTCACTCGAGCAAAATCCCACAAGGGATCGCACCGGTCGACCGGTCAAGAGCACCCGATCGGGCCGGTGTAACCGGGCGGCTCGGGATGAACAAAGACCCGCGGGTCAACTCCCCCAAATCCAAATCTCGATCTCCCGAATCACTCCACAGACTTGAACAAGACTTTGGGGATATCAGGAACACCTCATGAGGAGTCCATAGCCAAGTTTAATCCCACCAAATCTCGTCCAAAAAGGAGGAATCAAAGAAATCCCGCCGAAAGCAATTCCAACCCAAGAACTCAAGAAACCCCAAAATCGAGCACTTTTACTCACGGATTTGGGAGGGGAATCACAGCCCAAAGAACCACGAAGGGTTCCCACAAATTTCCCCCATCAAATGCCTAAGAGAAAAGTCCTGAAAACAACCTAAAGAAATCACCGAGAGAGGGCTCCGAAAATCACCACCAAGAACAACCGGGGAAAACACATCCAAACCTTGAGGAACCACGCCGAATCATCTATACATGAAACAAAGGTTCGTACAAGGTCTAGCAAGCCGCCTGATCATCCATCCCTCTCAACAAGATCTCTCCGTGAAGCTCTCTTGCTAGTCCTAAAGAAAACCTAAGGAAAATAGGTGGATGTTGACGGTGAAAATCCGTCAACCTAGCCATGAGTTTACCTTCGGTGTTGGCATGACTTTTGTATCTTATCCATTGGTACTAACCCCCGTGGTATAACAAGTTCACTTGTGCATGTCGGTTTTGGAGTTAAGTGTTTACGCAGGGTTTTAACGTTGAAAGCAAGACTTCCGGGATAAGTTCATTAAGCACCTCATGACAAGACCTTGAAGCCCGATACAAGTCAAGCAATGAAGTGAACATGACTCCAAGAGCCCAAGGACCAAGCCCGAGAAGATGATAAACTCCGAGGACCGAACCGAAAAGTGCTTTGAATCTTGCAAGACAAGGAGTTGAGTCCAATTCGGAGAGAAACCGACGTCAAGGGCCCACATGCAAAAGGGGAGAACATCTAGAAGACGCGGGAAGCAACACCGGCGAAGCAGCCACGAGATGGGCCGAATTGGGCCCGTGCCGGTCGGCCCGGAGCCGGCCGGCCCGCCCCCATTCGGGGCCCAATCGGCCTCTCCTTTGACCTAATTGCTTCTCGGCTATAAATAACCCCCTGACCGAGAGCCACGGAGAACCGAAGTCGTAATCCGCCGCCGAGGAGCAGAGAAGCTTGAGGGACACCATCTCGGAGATGAGGGTCGTGCTAGTTGTCTTGGGTTTCCCTAGCCGACGTGGGAACCTTGCATGGAAGACCACGTCGGAGCTCCAGAGCGAGGATCAAGATCGAGGGAGGGCCCCGGTGGTGATCTTGTTCATGTAATCATTCATGGTGAAGTTTGTAAGTGAATCCGATTTCTAGCGATTAAGTGCCTTCTCGATGATTTTGTTTTCTTCTTGGTTTTGCTTCTTCTACGATCTAGTTTGCAGCTAGATTACATAGGGTGCTCTTGTAGCCGCGGTGGATAGAGGTGCATACCGGACCGGCCAAGTGATTTCAACTTGTTATATCGAACTCGCCCTAGACTACCCGCATGAATAGGGATACGTTGTGACAGAACGAGGGTTCCGAAAGGCGGGCGTTTTCGGAGTCGGATGGAAGGCCACGATTTAAAGATGCTTTTAATGAGATTCGCTTTTCTATCTTCATCTATCTTGTATGGAGCTACAACATAAGCATGATCTAGATTCTCTAGATTGGTTATCTCTTGCTTTCTCTTGTTACCTCTTTAGTAGGTTAGATTAGATTAGTTTTCTTTACGAGTTAGTAGATTAGATGCAATTTGATTCTTCAATAGATAGCTTTACCTTGCTTTACTAGATTGAATCCTTGCGTTGCACATTGTTCCACGGATTCGATACCTTGGGTTCACCACTAGAGGGAAGAAGGGTCCCTTGACTACGACGGGAGACTTGTCCGCTTGCAAGTCATAAACGAACTTTGATACAACTATTAACCATCAACAAGCCCCTTTTTCTGGCGCCGTTGCCGGGGAACAAGCAATCAATATCCGATCTAGTATCACTTATCTTTCAGTTTTTCTTTTGATTTTCTTTTGCATCTCTTATGTTTGATCATCCTCAAAAAGCAAAAAAAAAATCAATCTAATCTATCTTTGATTAACCCTAACTTTCTTTTGTTAGATTTTTGTTTTATTGCTAACCCTAACCGGAGATGGTTGGCTACCTCTCTAAGAAACCCAAACTTTTTTGTGGATGATCCAGGAAAACTTTACAGGCAAAGGTGACGTGCAACACAAGCTAAAGGGGTGGAAACCCTAGATTCAAAAGTCAAAGTCGAAGGACCGTCAAAATCTCCAAGGCAATCATCACCTCCAAGTCAATACGCCGGAAGGCCGTTCAAATCAAGAGGAGGATGGAGAAGATGGAGATGGAGAAAGAAGCTCAACACCTAAAGGCCGCCGAGGCAAGATCCACATGCGAGGAGAAGTGTTCATCATGATGAAGATGCTAGAGACGCAAGTGGGACAACTTGCCGGGCGCCCGATGGGTAACAAAGAAGAATATCCGAGACAACTCCAAGGTCCCAAGACGGCGAAGGCTACTCAAGCTCACTCGGGAGAGGTGAAGGATCACCATGAAGATCACAACCGAAGGACAGGAGTTCGAGATGCCGAGCCACAAGGAAGTTGTTGCATCCGTCAAGACCAAAGGACAAAGCCAGCCTGTGAAGACCAAAAAAAATTACTAAGCCAAAGTGGGTACCCAAGATTGCAACGCTCGCAAAGAGCGTTGATCCGGAGTAATCAAGTGAAGAAGTCTATCCATGGACTATAAACGAAGCGCTAGGCGGGAGGCAACCCGTTTCGTCGAGTCAAGAATAAGCTACCGGGAGGACAACCCGATTCCAGGTTTTTTGAGTCTTTATAATTCAGTTTTGAATTTTACTACGCAAAACCTTAGACTTAGAATGGTTGAACAATATTAGAGACATAATTCTTGGTTGAATATTTTGCTTGATCATAAACCCTTTACATGAACCATCCTATGTGTTTGTTTGCTTCTTTTCGAGAAACCACAACCAAAACCAAAAATATTTCAGAACCTAACTCAACCCTTCACCCTCATTATGGTGCTGTGGTTGACTTGTTTTTCATGCTAAAAACACTCGAGTAGAGCCACAACTTGTATCTAGATGTTATTTAAATTTCAGCATGTGGTAGGACTCGCGTGAACCTAGAAACTTGATTTTTGGTTGGTTTAAAAATCCATATCCTTGGTTTCTCTAAGATTAGAATTTTTCTAAGCCTCACTTAATTTTATTTCATTCAAAATCTCTCTCATCTAATCAAAATTAGGACCTAAACCTATGCCCCCATGATCAAGCCGGGAAAAGCTTGCTCTCAACTAATGAAGGCAAACTATACCGGTGAGACCGAAATCGACGTAGTCGAAAAATATTTTCGACTTACATTTGTTTTTAATGGTTTAAAAACTTCTCTAAATTTATGCTTGAGCTCTTGCATGGCTCTGAAAAATATTTTTAAATTTCGAAATTAGAGGAGTGCTTAGCTTTAAAAGGAGGCAATCTAGTTAACCTAACCATGCATGCACCATGATACATCACGGGAAGCCCCTCCAACATATTTAAACCACATGCAAAGTACAAGCATGGGGGGGCAGCCAAGGCTTTGTTTTGTAGGAATATCATGGATGCATGTGAGGCAAGGGAGTATGGAAGTGAGTCAAAGCGAAAACATCAAGTGGAAGGAGCAATAATGCAAGCGAAGGAGTGGACGGGAACGTTTGGAAGGTGTACGCGATCACGAAGCAACATGAATGCACTAGAGAAGAACCAAGCCAAGAGGAGGAGAGAGGTAAGTCTTTCATCTAACTCTTTGTTCGTGTGCTCTAGTTTGTAGGCCGGAATCACCTTAGACTTAGCCATCCACCGCGTTTGTTTCGTGCAACAAATCACATCCTTAATCCACTCAAAGTCCAGACTCCAAGATAATATTTGTGTACCTTGTTATCGGGTGAAAACCCCGGATATTTATTTGTGAGGGAGAGCGCTGCAATCAAGGAAGAAAACTACAAGTCTTTTCACCGAAGAAGAAGGGATCATCGTCGTCTAAGCCATCATCGACAACCTCTTCAAGGAGGCACTCGGTTTCCGAGTTTCCTTGGAATATGGAGGAGGACACGGAACCGTCGAGGAGGAACCACACTCTTCTCCTTGGTGGCATGAGGGCCACACGAAACTCGTTTATTAGGTTTACCAAACTTCAATAACATATGGAGGAGCCGCCTGTCCAACCTCACCACTTGACACGATCATCCGCTCCACCTCCATGCGCTCCGTGGCATTCCAATGGGTTTATCATCACGACGGAGGAGGAGGAGAAGAAGCTCGCTCGCCTTGGGTAGAGGCTTGTAGCGAACGCCGACATCGACGACCAAGCTCTCCACATATTGGGTTTCACACGGGACACCGGTGCAATTCTCTAACGGAGTGTCGGCAAACACCCACAAGGAATTCGCCTAGGAAATTTTCATGACCATGGCGCATACCCTTGATGAAGGAGTGTTGAGTCTCTCATTCCGTTGGAGGGAGCCCACAAGTGGAGAAGAAGGAAGACACCGTCAGAAGGGTAACCTTGATCAATTATGCTATTTCTAGCACCTTGATGGGGTAATCTCCTTTCATCCATGGGTTGCAATCGATCTTGAGATGTAATCATACTTTGTTGGATTATCTATCTATCGTCTTTTGTTGGAAATACTTTAATGCTTAAGGTTAGCTACCATGCCGTAAAGGGAGTAAGGGCTCTATGCTTCCTTGGATCCATTCAACACAATCCCCGATAGATTAGATTGGTTTTCATGTTCGAAACGATTGCATGTTCTAGTATCGTAGACCCATGGGCGTGTGTCTCCTATTTTCAAAAGGCAGCTCCAGAACAAGTGGATGTGCATGAAGGCACATGGGAAGGTTTTTGGAGTATGATCGCGGGAGGAGACCACCAACGAAGAAATACTATCCGGAACCCCATCATCCAAGTGTGTCACTTTTGTGCAAGTGGATTTTTGGGAGAATAAGAGAGACAAAGATAACCAACACGGAGTTGAATTGGCTTTACTCGGCTTTGATTGCCAAGTGGCCAATAGACCCCACTCACCTATGATCAACCGGTGGTGTTGTTAAGCAACATCGAGTTCGGGAGATATTGGTTCGGGGTGTTGCCTCTCTATATTGGCTATCTCTTTAAAACCGGGTATTACAAGGAACCCGAATCATCTCCTACCCGTGTCTTCCCTAGGAATATATGAAGAAAGGAAAATATAAAAGTGAAGAAGAGAGAGGAGGCTTCAAAGTGTCCAAAGTAAATTTGCCCCTTCCGGATTGAAGATTAAGACTTTTCTTGAAGGGAAGAAGATCGGTTAGAGGAAGGACTTCTTGTGCCGGCGAAGAGAAAAAAAATATATAATAGAGAAGGATTAGGAGAAGGTTTTTTCCACGACCCAAGAAGGAGGTGCACAACAAAATTATGTCCCACCATTGGGAGGAACCCCGGCGCCGCCGAATTACTACGGTGGTGTACCAATGCAAGCATGGGGGAGTGGTGCAGCCATACCCCCACCATTTTTGCGGTGCCCAACGTAGCCTTTGCGGAGCCCTATGCACACCTTCCTCAACCACAACAAAATGTGGCCACCATTGGAGGATACGCTGCAAGGAACATGCAAATTATTGCAGCCATCCAAACCAATGCAAACCAAATGGGTGAAGGAAATGCAAACGTCGCTTATGTGCTTGGACACCTTCACCTAGCACCGTCGGACAATTCATAGGAGGAGTGGTGCATTCCTATTACAAGTAAGGGTACAACAACCAAGACTATCAATATCAACCACCGGCGGAAGATTAGAGAGAGGAGGAGCTTTAGTTATCTTTCCTTTACCCCTTTTCTTTAATTTTCAGCTTGTTTGTGCCTATGTATGCGTAGTATTTTCAGTTTTACTTTAATTTTTAGTGTTAGTTCAATTTTTCAGCGTGTATCTTAGTGTTTATTTTCATCATGAATAATGTCACCGCCAAGTTTTTACCTTTGGTAAAGTTACAAAGTTTGTGCCATGATGATATATGATTATAATTGCCGCTTTGTTTATCTTTGTAATTGATTTATGCATGTTTAACATAGTGCTCTCTTAAAAATACAAATCTGAAATTATCTAAATGCTAGCTTAATCTTTAGCGGAGGTTATGATTAAAATAAAGACCCATAGTGTTTTATGTGCTCTCAAGTTATGAATAGATTAAAGATGTCTTTTATGCTCAAAAATATTGCTAACCTTGTCACAAATATCACTTGTGTGTTGCTCAACCTATCCAGAGCCTTATACATATTTGAGTGCATAAACTTTAGTGTACAAGATTTATTTTTGAGTGAGTTATTGCAGGCCATGATTTCTCTGGCCCGAGACTAAGAAGCTGGTCATTCCGTTTTTGCGTATCTATCTTTTTGCTAGCCTCTTATCCGTGCATTGTGTATCCACGCATTGGAGATCTCACAAACCTCGCCGGATATCCACCCTTAAAACCAAATATCATCTTTTGTGTTTACCTCCTTGACCACAACCTATCGTTGAGAATGGATCATCAATTCAAGGAAGATCGCAAGACGGTGCCAACATTGAAGATTTCAAGTATCTCTCCAAGGAAAAATATTTCCGGTACCTACCTTATTCATCGCCTCTTTGCTCAAGGATGAGCAAGGTCTAAGCATGGGGAAGGAGGTAGGTACGGTGCAGTTTTAGAGTTCAAAGGGGAGTATTTAAAAAAAATAATAATAATATAATGACGAAAGAAAAAAATCCGGCGATGATCGTGACTTTCAAAGAAAAAAATATATAATGAATGAAAGAAAGAAAGAAAGAAAGAAAAGAATGAGAAATATGAGAAAGAGAAAAAAATATATGCGTAAAGTGAACTCCCCGGTTCTCTAAGAGTTCATTCAAGGCTTCAAGTTAAAAAGATCCATTCTCATTTTTCCAACCATGTGCAATCCGATAACGAGGACTTCCTTTGTGCCTCGGGATCACTATTTGCCATTTGCGCATGTCCACTCATCTAAAAGTGTGTGTATTTTTCTCTTTCCCCTCCTTGATTTAACATTATTTTCCAATGACCTTTTTGACGAGTCTCGGTAAGACCATGAGAAGCTTGTCTTGTTTTGACAACACCTCATTTATAAAATCTTGTAAAGGACTAAACTTTCTCAAAGCTCCATATAAAGCCTACCACACATATATGTTATGAGAGGGAAAGGAGTAGAATATATAGGCTTGAGAGACAAGCGAGATGAGAGTTCATGAGCAATATGCAAGGTGATTTAAATTTGTGAACTTGGTTTAGCTCTTTTCTTTATCTCGTTCTTTATTTCAAAAATTCGAGATCTATTTAAACTTTGTGAGCATGTTAATACTTGTGGGATAAGCTTAATAAGAATCTACCCTCCGTAGAGGTGAAGGCTAGTACATTATGGAACTTTAACGAATTAAACTTTTGAGAGCATTATGTTTTTTTTCATGTATGATCAAGTGCAAGGTTTAAACATTGATGGGCAACGATGATATCCATCGAAGGCTTACTCGAGGACGAGGAAGGTTTAAGCATGGGGGAGATGTTGACGGTGAAAATCCGTCAACCTAGCCATGAGTTTACCTTCGGTGTTGGCATGACTTTTGTATCTTATCCATTGGTACTAACCCCCGTGGTATAACAAGTTCACTTGTGCATGTCGATTTTGGAGTTAAGTGTTTACGCAGGGTTTTAACGTTGAAAGCAAGACTTCCGGGATAAGTTTATTAAGCACCTCATGACAAGACCTTGAAGCCCGATACAAGTCAAGCAATGAAGTGAACATGACTCCAAGAGCCCAAGGACCAAGCCCGAGAAGATGATAAACTCCGAGGACCGAACCGGAAAAGTGCTCGAATCTTGCAAGACAAGGAGTTGAGTCCAATTCGGAGAGAAACCGACGTCAAGGGCCCACATGCAAAAGGGGAGAACATCTAGAAGACGCGGGAAGCAACACCGGCGAAGCAGCCGCGAGATGGGCCGATTGGGCCCGGGCCGGCCGGCCCAGCCGGCCGGCCCGGCCCCACTTCGGGGCCCAATCGGCCTCTCCTTTGACCTAATTGCTTCTCGGGCTATAAATAGCCCCCCGACCGAGAGCCACGGAGAACCGAAGTCGTAATCCGCCGCCGAGGAGCGAGAGAAGCTTGAGGGACACCATCTCGGAGATGAGGGTCGTGCTAGTTGTCTAGGGTTTCCCTAGCCGACGTGGGAACCTTGCATGGAAGACCACGTCGGAGCTCCGAGCGAGGATCAAGATCGAGGGAGGGCCCCGGTGGTGATCTTGTTCATGTAATCATTCATGGTGAAGTTTGTAAGTGAATCCGATTTCTAGCGATTAAGTGCCTTCTCGATGATTTTGTTTTCTTCTTGGTTTTGCTTCTTCTACGATCTAGTTTGCAGCTAGATTACATAGGGTGCTCTTGTAGCCGCGGTGGCTAGAGGTGCATACCGGACCGGCCAAGTGATTTCAACTTGTTCTATCGAACTCGCCCTAGACTACCCGCATGAATAGGGATACGTTGTGACAGAACGGGGGTTCCGAAAGGTGGGCGTTTTCGGAGTCGGATGGAAGGCCACGATTTAAAGATGCTTTTAATGAGATTCGCTTTTCTATCTTCATCTATCTTGTATGGAGCTACAACATAAGCATGATCTAGATTCTCTAGATTGGTTATCTCTTGCTTTCTCTTGTTACCTCTTTAGTAGGTTAGATTAGATTAGTTTTCTTTATGAGTTAGTAGATTAGATGCAATTTGATTCTTCAATAGATAGCTTTACCTTGCTTTACTAGATTGAATCCTTGCGTTGCACATTGTTCCACGGATTCGATACCTTGGGTTCACCACTCGAGGGAAGAAGGGTCCCTTGACTACGACGGGAGACTTGTCCGCTTGCAAGTCATAAACGAACTTTGATACAACTATTAACCGTCAACAGTGGAAAATGGGAAAACTAATGAGCTAGGGTTCCAAGAGTTGGCTGCCATCCTCTCACCTCTTGGGTTATATGGAGGCAACCGAATGTCTAAAATGCCCTTCTCTAACAACTAGGGATACAAGCCCCTCAAGGGCGGATTTGGAATTCTTGATGTCTTCGCCATCGGACGGATGCCCGGCGACCGCACCCTGCGTAGCCTCGACGCAAGCCATGCGATCTCGACGCGTGTCCTCCGCTTCGAAGATTCCGGACTGCGTCATCGCACACCGATCAGACCGGTGCTCCTCACCGGTCAGACCGGTCCCCACCGGTCAGACCGGTCTGGCGTTGCTGCAGCTCCGTCTTCGGTTCTCCGGTCTTGGCTTTGTGGATCAACCAAGGAACCCAGTGGTTTTCTGGTGAACCACCGGAAACCCCGCGAACTCGGTGTAGCCTCCACCAATCTCCACTCATGACTTGGCTCCCACGTAGTCCCGGCTCGACCTTGGTTTTGAGGCTCAACTAAGAAACCGTCCATGACTTCATCTTGCTGTTCATGCCACCATGCGGCCCGCACTTGACCCCACTGGCCACCGGGTCCCTCGAACGAAGCCTACTTGTCTTCTCCACACCTGGAGGCCCCACCGGCAACGACCTTTCGCGCTTGTTCTTCACGTGCACCAACACGAGTCAAGCCGCAACCTGCACCTGCAATACTTAGCCAAGAATCAGTCCACACAACATTGTCAATCACTCATCACACAAGGAAGCGACCATCCACCGGTCCTCGAACCACACATGGTCCTCAATCTCCCCCTTGATGAGTGCATTGACAACACCCACATGAAAGTAACAAGAGAGAAAAGAAAAAGAAAAGAAACGAACAAAAAGAAACTCCAACAAGAGATCGAAAGACAAACAAAGGCAAAGAGCAAGATCACTTGAAGAAGACAAGTCTCGGACCCCTTAGGCAAGGGCAACGGCTCGACACATCCGAGACAGAACAAAGCTCAACCAAAGAGCGCAAACCACCGAAACAAAGCTCGAACAACCACAAAGAGCTCCCCCTGCACACATGCAAGCTCCCCCTGAACCAATGCACCTCCCCCCGGACGAATGCATGCAAGACACCACTTGAAACAGGCAGCCGCAACAACTCGCCCCGACCGGTCGACCGGTCAACACCACCGGTCGACCGGTGTGCAACATGTGTACAGAACCAAGACTCACACCGGTCGGACCGGTGACCCTGACCGGTCAGACCGGTGCACAACAGAGCCCAGAAATGGCTCGAAACCACCTGAAAACCTTCTAAACGCGTCCAGCAAGCCATCTCAAGCTCAAACTTCTCCCCCTTGTTGGCAATGCATGAATCATGCCAAAAATGCAAAACTTTCAACCTAGATCTTCTCAAATAGACAAAATTCAACAAAGAATGCTACACATGTCCAAATGAGCAAGTTAGATACTCTACGGCTTCGTATCGATCTCAACTACATGATCACCAAGTTTCACAACCATTGGACGAAGCTAAGATGGATTTTTGCAATTTTGCGAAGAACTTGCCTCTCGTGAGCAAAGTCCTAAACATGATCAAAGCATATCAAAATGTCAAAGCCACACAAACTTCATGCTAGGACAGCCATTCTAATCATAAGACCATCACAAACACCCACAAGCACCTCATGTCATGTCAAAGCCACCGAGCCATGTGCCTACTTCTATGTATGAGACTTCTCATTAGTAGGCATCATGCAACGGTTTAGCACCCAAAGCGAATTAAATTCAGCACATATGACACGGGAGCACATTTCCAAGCATTTTTCATTTCATTTTCAGATTTGTAAATGGTACATGAAATGTCTTTGCGACAAAAAGGAACTTATGCTCCTCCACAAGATAAACCAAGAGGGCTAAACATTCATGATGGCAAATGAGCCTTTGGCCCCATATGATCAATAAACTAGCTATCCAATCACAAATTAAGCATAGCCAAGCCACTAAAACATGTCAAGATCATATAAAGGCATTTACACATGAGAGAGCATACATGTGACAATATTTCAAAAACATAGCCATCAACCATGGATTATTCATTAAGATCATCAAGAGCTAAGCCAAACTAAGCATAGCATACCAAACAAGCTCACAAAGACATATATCTCATTCCATGGTGAACAATGTATATAGGAGAAGCTTTTCCTAACCAATGCATATGATACAAAATGCATGCAATCTAAGATACAAGGATGCCTATACATCATGTTACATATGCCATGCCAAATGCAAGAAATGCACAAAGGAAAGCTATACATATGCTACAAAAGAAGCTCTCACACGAAACTCACAAACCACCGACTCCTCGAGGGGAGGCAAAAAGGGCTCGACACCACCGGCAAAAGAGCAAAGGAGCACCAAACTCACAAGCTCCCCCTAAACTCATGCATTAAGGCCAAAGAGCGTACAAAGCTCACCTTACACACATGAGATAAGGCAAAGAGCAAAAGAAACAAGTGGCTTGACCAAAGCCACACACTTGAAGGTCACAAATACACTCACCTTTATCATTTCTTCACAATTCACTCATCCTTGTCCACCATCCCCGAAAGTGATGCACCTACATGTCACCACCGCGATATGAACCCGAAGAACCACCCCCAATATCAACCAAATGTTCTCCGGGCTATCCACCTGCAACTCAAAACAAAGAGCGAGAGCAAGCAAACGACTCAACACTGGGGTTAGTTCCAAATGTGTAAAACCAGTGCCTAGCCATTTGCTCGAAAGTGGGGTTAGCACAAACCAAACCATCTTTCCTACCAAAGCTACATCCACGAACACCACTACGGTAACCACCATGAGGGAACTAACCCTCTCTGCCTAGAGGAGGACCAAAACCATGAAAGAAAGCCCGTGGACCATCCCTCCTCTCCTTCTCAAAGCCATGACTCCTCCCATCCCCGTAGTGAGCACGAGGAGGAGAATGCCTAGCAAACTGACCTCCAGCAAACTTTCCAGACCAACCACCAGAACCACGAACTCCAGAACCAAACCTCGCACCTGTACGAGCACGAAACCCAAACTGCTGCGTGTCCAGGTCACCGGTCAGACCGGTGTAGCCTGGGCAGCGAAGCACCTCCAACAGCCTTCCGCTCTCCCCAAGCCCGAACTGACCTCACACTCGCCTTGGCCCTGGGCAACTGCACACGAGGCTCAAGTACACCATCGGAAGGGTGGTACTTGTCCTTGCTAGCCCACTCCTTTGCCATTCTCTCCTCACGCTTCCTCTTGAAGCAAAACGCTCTCTTGTGACCATCCTTTCCACAAAACTCACAATGGAAACAGATCGATCTGGGCTTAGGCTTGGGATGAGGCTCTTCACAAGGCTTCTCACTTGGTTTCTCACTAGGCATTTCACTTGCCTTCTCACTCGGTTTTTCTCTTGGTTGGTTTGGCTTGGATGCAAACTTGTCTTTGGGTGTGGGTTGTGGTGGAACTGAAACATTCCCAAATTTCTTTTCTCTCTCACCACTTCCCTCACCAACCTTATCCAAACCCAAGGCCCAACCGTCAAAGCGCTTACAACTAGCAATCATCATACCAAGCTGAGGTTCTTGACTCGACAACCAACTCAGCGCTTCACGCAACTTATCATTCTCATCTTGCAAGTGACCAACACATTTTGCAAGATCCAAATTCTTCATAGCGTGCAACTCACATGTAGAGCAAGAAGTAGGAATAGGCACTTTCAAATCAGCCTCAAGTGAAACAATGCGAGAACAGAGCTCAACAATTTTCTCATGCAAACTAGGGCAAGAAGTGCAAGCACCAAGCAAACTGGGTCTAGATTGTAGCTCAGCCAACTCAACCCTAAGCACATCTAGTTCCTCACACTTGGAGGCATACTTCTCCCTAAGATCACCAAGTCGGCCCAGAAAGCAGAGCAATCAAGACAATCGTTCTCATCGAAACAACAGGCTAGCCTTAAGAGAATCAATTTCAAGCTTGCTATCAAGAACTTGTGTTTCTAGCTCAGCCACTCTAGTCCTAGCATCCTCGAGCAAAGATCTAAGCTCCTTCCTAAGCTTCGTAGCCTCTCTAAGCATGTGATCGCGATTATCAAGCAAGTCAACCAACTCCTCATTCTCCTTGCGCAAAGAAGAGAGCTCATCACATACCTCATCCTCAGAATCCAAGTCCGAGGCGTCCTTCTGGCTTCTCTTGCTGCTCGAACTGCGAGCCATGCCGCAGAAGTCATCCTTAAGGCTTAGACCCGTCACACAGAGGCCGTTGAGATACTTACCGAGGTTCTTCTTCTTCCTCTTCTTCTTGTCATCCTCTTCGTCTTCATCACTCGAGCTTGAAGACGTATCCTCGGAATCGGACTCGATGTCGCTCGATATCTTCATCTTCTCTCGAGACCAAGCCTTCTTCCCATGTTCATGATCCTTCTTCTTGGACTTCTTCCTCTTGTCCATGAACTTGTGCTTGTCGTGGTTGTTCACCTTTGGACACTCGGCAAAATAGTGTCCAGCCTTGCCACACTTGAAGCATGTCCTCGTGTTCCTCCTCTTGTTCACCCGGTTCTCGTGCAGCCTCTCGAACCGCCTCGTCAACAGTGCCAGCTCGTCCTCTCCAAGGTCATCAAACTCCTCATCTGGCATAGACATCAAAGAGGAAAAAGAGAACATCCTGGTGGATGGGTTAGAGTTAGCCTTTCCTTTGGAACCACCAACGAGGGCAAGACTATGGGATTCAGTCGGTCCCTCGAGCTTGGCAGTCATGCCCCTATCCACCTCAGCTGACTTGAGCTTCGAGAATAGCTCGTTCACCGTCAGAGTGTCATACTTCTCCGACTCCACAATGGCCTCGAACTTTCCGCCCCAAATCGTACGATCCAAAGAGTGTAAGAGCTTGACCACTCTATCATGATCATTGTACGGGAGCACGTCCACATTGGCCCTCATGTTGTTCACAACCACCGTGAACCTCTGAAACAAGGCATCGATGGACTCACCGGGGAGATGAGTGAAGTTCTCGTACTCTCTCCGGTAGGTCGCATACATCCGTGCTCGAACACGGGCATTCCCAACATGAGCCTCCTTCAACACCGCCCAAATCCTACAAGCCAAGTGCTCGGTGTGCACCCGATCGAACTCAGGCTGACACAAAGAACGAAACAAGTAGTCGACCGCCTTATTGTTGGCGTCGAATCTGTCCCTCGATTCTGGAGCGAGGAAGTCCATCGGCTGGACATAGCCTGTGTCCACCGTGACATCCCAAAGAAGCTGACCCTTTCCGCGGAGGAATGCACCCATCCGCTTGCTCCACATCTGGTAGTTCTTGCCATCGAAGTGTGGAGGACCCGAACCCCGTTCCTGGTATGCCATCCTTGGATCTTAGACTGGTTAGAGTCAACAAAGACCCGAACCGGCTCGATACCACTTGAAGGACCGATACGGCGAACCGGAGAGGGGGGGGGGGAGTGAATGGGAGCCGATAAAAATTCATCTCGAAGGAGATGAAAACTCCAACAAGACGAACGCGGCTTCCAACACACGTCTCCGACTCACTACCCAAGTTGGCCAAGCCCACGTAGCCACTGGAGTGCCACTGGACCTAGGAACCAACACACACAGCCTTCCGACTCGAGAACGCAGCGGAACAAAAACCCCGAGTCTACAGACCCACACCGGTCAGACCGGTGAGCAACACCGGTCAGACCGGTCCCTGCTGGTGAAATTGAGCAACTTCCACTAAGTGGCTCTACACCGGTCAGACCGGTGAGACACACCGGTCAGACCGATGGCAGCCTGAAAGCCCCCAAGGCACCAAACAGGCCAACCGACCACCAAACGGACCCAAACTCGAAACAGCGAACAACACGGGACAACAACGAACACACCAAGACGTTCACCCGAGCAAAATCCCACAAGGGCTCGCACCGGTCGGACCCGCCAAGAGCACCCGTCGGGACCGGTGTAACTCCGGGCGCTCGGGATGAACAAGACCCGCGGGTCAACTCCCCCAAATCTAAATCTCGATCTCCCGAATCACTCCATGGACTTGAACAAGACTTTGGGGATATCAGGAACACCTCATGAGGAGTCCATAGCCAAGTTTAATCCCACCAAATCTCGTCCAAAAAGGAGGAATCAAAGAAATCCCGCCGAAAGCACTTCCAACCCAAGAACTCAAGAAACCCCAAAATCGAGCACTTTTACTCACGGATTTGGGAGGGGAATCACAGCCCAAAGAACCACGAAGGGTTCCCACAAATTTCCCCATCAAATCCCCAAGAGAAAAGTCCCGAAAACAACCCAAAGAAATCACCGAGAGGGCTCCGAAAATCACCACCAAGAACAACCGGGGAAAACACATCCAAACCTTGAGGAACCACGTCGAATCCTCTATACATGAAACAATGGTTCGTACAAGGTCTAGCAAGCCGCCCGATCATCCATCCCTCTCAACAAGATCTCTCCGTGAAGCTCTCTTGCTAGTCCTAAAGAAAACCTAAGGAAAATAGGTGGAAAATGGGAAAACTAATGAGCTAGGGTTCCAAGAGTTGGCTGCCATCCTCTCACCTCTTGGGTTATATGGAGGCAACCGAATGTCTAAAATTCCCTTCTCTAACAACTAGGGATACAAGCCCCTCAAGGGAGGATTTGGAATTCTTGATGTCTTCGCCATCGGACGGATGCCCGGCAACCGCACCCTGCGTAGCCTCGACGCAAGCCATGCGATCCCGACGCGTGTCCTCCGCTTCAAAGATTCCGAACTGCGTCGTCGCACACCGGTCAAACCGGTCCCCACCGGTCAGACCGGTCGGACCCACCGGTCAGACCGGTCTGGCGCTGCTGCAGCTCCGTCTTCGGTTCTCCGGTCTTGGCTTTGTGGATCAACCAAGGAACCCAGTGGTTTTCTGGTGAACCACCGGAAACCCCGCGAACTCGGTGTAGCCTCCGCCAATCTCCACTCATGACTTGGCTCCCACGTAGTCCCGGCTCGACCTTGGTTTTGAGGCTCAACCAAGAAACCGTCCATGACTTCATCTTGTTGTTCATGCCACCATGCGGCCCGCACTTGACCCCACCGGCCACCGGTCCCTCGAACGAAGCCTACTTGTCTTCTCCACACCCGGAGGCCTCACCGGCAACGACCTTTCGCGCTTGTTCTTCATCTGCACCAACACGAGTCAAGCCGCAACCTGCACCTGCAATACTTAGCCAAGAATCAGTCCACACAATGTTGTCAATCACTCATCACACAAGGAAGCGACCATCCACCGGTCCTCGAACCACACATGGTCCTCAAGATTTGAAATGAACCTTCTCACAAAATTGATCTTGCCAAGCAATGACTGCAACTCCTTGAGATTGGTTGGAGGGACAACTTCATCAATAGCTTTCATGCTTTTCTTGCCAACTTCAATCCCCCCTTCATGCACCAAGAATCCCAAGAATTCTCCAGCTGATACCCCAAAAGCACATTTGTTTGGATTCATCTTCAGACCCAGCTTTTGGGTGCATTCCAAAGTTCTCTTCACATCCTCCAAGTGTGTGTCATGATTCAAAGACTTGATCACGACATCATCAATGTAAATTTCAACAATTTTGCCGATCAACTCGTAAAAGATGTAATTCATGGCTCACTGATAAGTTGCACTGGCAGTTTTCAACCCAAATGTCATGACTATCCATTCAAACAGGCCTATATGACCAGGACATTTGAAGGCTATCTTTGATATATCCTCTATTGCCATGAAAATCTGATTGTACCCTGCATTACCATCCATGAAACTGATAACTTTATGTCTAGCAGCGGCATCAACCAGCAAATCAGCAACAGGCATTGGGTAACCGTCCATAGGAGTAGCTCTGTTCAAGTCCCTGAAATCTATGCAAACCCTCATCTTTCCATTCTTCTTGTAGACACGGACAATATTAGGGATCCACTCCGTGTATCTGCATGGCCGAATGAAGTTCGCATCAAGTAGTCTTTCAACTTCTTTCTTCACATCGGCCAATACTTCGTCTTTGTAGATTTTCCGGGGAGGTTTCTTATATGGTTTAAAACCAGATTTGATTGGCAACCGATGCTCGACAATGGAACGATCCAAACCAGGCATCTCCGAATAATCCCAAGTGAAGCAATCTTTATATTCCTTTAGCAGCTTGATCAATTCCTCCCTGAAATCTGATTCCAAGTCTGCACTGATAAATGTCGGCCTCGGTTTGTCACCATTTCCAATGTCAACTTCCTCCAATTTGTCGGCCGACATGAATCCTCGCCCCAACTTGCCATCAGTTCCATCGACAGGATTATCCATTAAAAATTGCTACAAGAGTCGACTGCTTGAATCAGCTGTTGATCACTACTGACAGGCTCAACAGGACCTTCTCCCAAGTCTTTCCCTGAGAAACAATCAATGCCCTGATATTCCCAGAAAGTTGGTTCCACATTTGCGACGCTCACTGAGTCATCTGCTTGGACCACCTCAATATCGTCATCTACCCATTGAATAAGCTGATGATGCATGGCAGATGGGATGCAACAATTGGCGTGAATCCAGTCCCGCCCAAGCAGTAGGCTGTAGGCTCCCTTGCCTTCGATGACAAAGAAGGTTGTGAGTAATGTCTTGGACCCAATCATCAGATCCACGTGGACGCATCCCTTGATATCTGAAGGATTTCCAGCGAAATCGTTCAGAATTATGCTCGTCGGCGTTAAGTCTCCAGGGCCCATGCCAAGCTCTCTGAAGGTGGTGTACGACATCACGTTGACTGCAGCCCCACCATCGACAAGCATCTTGGTCAATGGTTTGCCATTGACGTATCCTTTCAAGTACAACGACCTCATGTGTCGATTCTTGGCCGGTTTGTCGAAGGTAGCTTGCTTGGCTAGTACCAGTTGTGCCATCAATCCTCCCAGATGTTCATCATCATTGGCATCCAGAGACGTTTCTTCCTGCACAACTTGATTAGTGGGAGCCATAAACTCATTCGGCAGAAAGTATACCATACACGTCGGAGCCGAACGACTTGATCCCTCAGGTTTGTCCTTTGGACGCCACACCTGTTTCTTCTGGATCCCCGCCTGCCTCAATTCACGGTTCCTCAAGAGCTGAACCCTTCTTTTCTGGCTCTTCCTCAATCTAGGCGGGCACCACTGTCTTTCTTGCCAGATATATTCGTCTTCTTCTTGATCCGCCCATCTTTGATCTGCCTACCTCTTTCTGGGGTGATCAATGATCTCAATTATTTTTTGACGCCGATCGTCACTAGGATGTATCCTTCCAATTCTTTCATGGACGGATCGGCGATTGGCAGTTTCCTACCTATACTCAAAGTATCTGTCACTGCACTCGGGGCAGTTCCTCAATGTAGGAAGCTTCAAGCCTTCATTCCAGCAGTGCCTGAAGAATGCGCACCCCCAATGTGCACGCTCGTGTTCGCGCGTGTACTGCTCCAAATCTCTCCTGCGCGCTTCTTCCTCGGCCCTGCGTCTCTCTTCCTCGTGCTTCCGCTTCTGGTAGCGTTCTTTCTCTAGCTGACGCTGCCACTTGTTGAGGAGGATGCGCGTAGTGACTCTGGGTTTGGCCCTAGATGACTCCCCAACTTCGATATGGCTTTTGAGAACACGAGGGGCTTCACCATGAACCTGCTCCAACGTCACTTGCCGCGCTGGATCTACTGCTCCATCTTGCCTTGCCCTAGCTGAAGTCAAGACCTTAACCTTTCCCTTTTCCTCGGCAGCCACCATGTTGACAGAAAAGCTTATCATATTCTGGGGAAAAGGGTGGCCATCCCGTTTCATCTTGTTATCAAACTTGAGGTGACCCTCCTGGATAGCTTTCTGGATCCTCATCCTGAAGACCCTGCAGTCGTTGATGGAGTGAGAATTCCTGTCATGGAAGCCACAGTATCGTTTCTCTTTTACTCCATCGGGCCGAAGCATAGAATGCCCCTCGGGCAACTTGATTCAGCCTTCCTTCACCAGGAAATCAAACAGCTTATCAGCCTTGGTGACGTCGAAGTCGTATGAGCCCTTAGTCTGCTTGATCCAACGCTGGTTCATGGTCAACGGCTCCTTGCCCCACATGATCTCAGCAGCAGCTATTTCCTGATCATCGTCGGAGTCTTCCATCTGGTCGGCCTTTTCTAGGAACTGATTATAAATGTTAGCTATATCGTGTTGCTTGTTGAACCTGGTGTCCTTCTTAAACCTGTAGGCCTGGTTGCTCATCAATGACAGCTTTTGAGACAATTGGCCTAGATTATCAAACTCCATACCGAACAATTTTTCTCGTACGACTGGCAACATCTCTGCAACGGCCATGTCGGCCAACTGATCATCTGGCAGATTTAACGAGAAACACATGCCTTTGACCTCCCTGAACCTCCTGAGGAACTCCAAGGGCGTCTCATTGTGCCTCTGCTTCAAAGTGGTGAGATCGATGAGCTTCTTTTCCATGCTACCACTGCTGTAGTGAACGTGGAACTTTCGCTCTAGCTCCCTCCATGTGCCAACTGATTGGGGAGGCAAAGATGTGAACCACTGGAACGCTGGGCCCGTCAGTGACATGGGAAAATACCTGACCCTGAACGCCTCCTCAGATGAGGCCTCTCCAAGCTGCATCAGATAACGAGCAATATGCTCAACCGTGCTCGTATCATCCTGCCCAGAAAATTTTGTGAATTCCGTCGGAGGTTTCACCCTTGGAGGCAGGATCACTTTGTAGTACCACTCCGGGAAAGGAGGCGTGTAGACTGGTCCTTGCATTTTGGGCTTGAGGCCAAATTGATTCTGCATCATATCGGCCATCTTCTGAACCAGGATGTCGTCCTCCTGCACGCCTGCAGTTGTACCGTACCCCGGATTCGGGAGAGCATCAATAGCATCGTAGTCCATAACTTCGTGGTAGCCTCCACCGTACAAGTTCTTCTGTAACCTATTGCTAGCTGTCGCAATCTTGTAGGTGGAAGTGAGTGGAACTCCAGACGAGCCAAACGCCAACTCCCCATACGTAGACTGATATGGGTTTGGCTGTTGAATCGGTTGACCTGTACTGCCTTGCGGGGTGGCTGGATCGGCTGTCCCCCTGCAGCCCGCAGAGGAGGTGGATGGATGGGCTGGCTCCCAACGCTCTGCGGGGGAGGCTGAACTGGCTGGCTTCGCAATGGTGGCTACGTTCCTGGTTGGGCAGAGCTGGACTCTCCAATCTCCATGGAATATCCTTGAGGGGATACTCGACTGAATACTTGCTCCATCCCCGGGCCAAAGATACTCACCATCATCTGTTTGAATACGCCCAGGAAAGCCTTGTGATGCTTACTCAACACGTCTTCCGCAGCATCCCGAAACGCTTGCATTGCCTCTTCTTTCTCTTGCAGAGCTGTGGCGTCAGTCTCTCCTGACAGTAGAACCCTGGGCCTCTCATTTTTGAGATACGGAACGCCACTTCTGTTCTTTTTGAATGACATCAAGCATTTTTGCTGAAACTGATCTGTGGCATCTTTCAGCTATTGTAGCTGCTCTGGAGAGAGATCCTCGATGGAGACATCCAGAATGTCACTGATGTCAGGCATCTTGATTTCGGCTGTTGGTCCCACTGGGCGTGCCAAAAAGTGTGTTGACGCAAAATCTGCACCTTACGCCATGCACACAGCAAGCCGAACAAGCTAGCTTCACACGCGAAGAGATTCCAAGACGTGCCAGTCAATTTTTCCTAAAAATTAACAAAAGATAAAGTAGTTAAATTCCAAAGCTTGGAACTTGCTGGGTGGTACCAGACAGTTCCATATTTACGGCTAGAAAGCCAAGTGAGATGACATATAGCTATAAGAAGCTATCTGCCAACAAACTAGAAACCATTCGGGAGCTTCAGAGTGCAAAACGGAACATAGCCGAACGGATGATACAAGCATGACGAAAAATCGGTCTTTATTTAAATAAAATTGCACGTGCACGAAGCCATGACCGATCCTCCATGATAAATAATGATAAATAATAAATGAAGTAAAGCATGATCATAAATATGTAATAAACAAGCATGCATAGGCCCAAAGCACTAGTCTACCGTATGTCTAGGTACTTTAAAACCCGTCAAGCATGATGTCAAACAAATCTATCCACCGCATGATACAACTTGTTTGGAAATCACACCACTAACCACAAATAGATCTATCCACCGCATGATACAATCTAAATATGGAAAGCTAAAAGCATACAATATTTAAAGCATAACTTATAAACACGTTTCACTCGTGAAAGCATAACCGAATACGGCCGAACTGCCGAATCGGGGTCCATGAAGAAGGAACAAACGTCACCAAAGATGATAAATCTATCAGATTGAATTAAAGATCTAATCCACCGGATGACTAGCTTTAAAACAACCCTAAAACCTGCATCTACCGCATGATACCCGGTTCTTTCAAGATTTACACAAAGTTAACAAGATTGAACCCGCAACATGTAACAACCTAGATTGGTTCGGTTTCGGCTATTTGACAAACACATGATCCACGTGCCTTTTGAAACAAGATATAAACGTGCAATGTAAAGACCACGAAACAAGATAAAGCCGATCCAAATCAATCTAAATTGGGCAAAAGAGTGTTACATGAATTTAAACATAAAGTAAAAACTCAAAGCAACACAGGATAACTTAATGAATCTATTGGATCTTGCCAAAATCCAATAGAGCCGATAACTAGCTCCAAGCTAGATCTTAGCCCACCGCATGGCTCATGACCTAACAAGAAACCCTCTTGAACCAAGCTTGAATCTACCGCATGATACTAAGCATGGTAACAAGACTACTTGCATCACGATCTAAATCCACCGCATGATACTAGACATGATACAAGGTTGCCGGTACTTACGGAGGTCGACGGATCGATGAACCCTCTCGCAAAAACTCGACGACACGACAAGGACTCAAGGTTTTGGCGTAAAGCCGGTTTGTTATGATAATGTTTCGAATTCAATTACATACATCTAGGGTCTGTATTTATACCCTGTCATGGCATGACTCCGAATGGACTACGAGCACAATATTTGATACCTCATTTATCTCTAAATGCGATCGCTTATCCATCCATTCGTCCCTTCCGCTCGGGCCACGTCATCACGCAATCCCGCAAAATCAGCGCAAACAGTTTCCTTGCCGAACGGAAGCCAATTGCCGACCGCGAGCTCCTTTGCCGAATCTTTCTGGAGAAACCTTCCTTCTTCCGGACGGATTTTTTCACCAAGTTAGGCCCACAAATCAGACTCCTTCCTGTACCAAATTTTGGTGTTAACAGAACATACCAAGCACTACTTGTGGATTCTCCTGAGCGGTCTCAGTACTGACATGATTCACCCTGCCACGTGCCTAACTCTGTTGTCCCTTGTTGCTCTGTGGGGTCTGGTTCCCATTCCTCATCTGCTGCATCTGCTGGTTCTGCACAGGAGTGCCCGGAGTGTGCCTCTTAGGACAGGCATTAGCATTATGCCCAACCTCTACACATTTAAATCAACTGTTGCCCGCGGGGGTGTGAGGTGCACTGGGCCTCACAGGCGTGCCAACTGGAGTCATCGGACGGCTCTGCAGGTCTGTAGGGCACGGAGTCTGCAGCCCTGGCCGCTGGAACTGCTAAGCGGAGTGCTGAAACTGCTGGTGCTGCTGTGGCTGATACTGGTACTGCTGTTGCTGGCCATATCCCCCTGTCGGGCCTCCTGGACGGAACGGAGCTTCCAGTGGGGAAGTAAAGCAGGGCGAATGCTGCTCCCGGACTGTCCTGGAGTGGTGGCCTTCCTCTTCAGCTCCCCCAGCTCTCTACGCATTGACTCCAAGTAGATGGACTTGTCTAGCAGGTGGTGGAAGGACGGAAAAGTGTGAGACATCAACTGGTACCGAAGCGGCCCATCCCTCCATGAAACGCTCCTGCTTCTTTGCATCATCTGCCACCTCCTCTGGTGCATAGCGAGACAACTCGATGAACCTGTCCCAGAACTCTACCACTGACATTCCCCCCTGCTTGAGAGAGAGGAACTCCTTCTTCTTCAGTTTCATCAGCCCTGCAGGAATGTGGTGGCTCCTGAAGCTGTTGGTGAACTCCTGCCAGGTGATGGCGTCTGGCGTAGCTTGAGCAGCAACATAAGCATCCCACCATGCTCCTGCCGTCCCCTAGAGTCGTCCTGCAGCAAATAGGACCTTCTCCCTGCCATCACACTGAGCTGTAGTGAGCATCTTTCCCACAGTCTTCAGCCAATCATCAGCATCCAGCGGATCTACGGCATGGGTGAACACTGGCGGATGATAGCTCATGAACTCCCTGTGCTTGTTCATGGGCACCTGCTGCTGTGGTGGCTGAGGGGGTTGTTGACTTGTGCCTGCAGGTTGGCCACAGTGTTTGCCAGGTTCTCCAGGAGGTGCATCTGAGTCTGGAAAAACTGCTACATGGCCGGATCCATTTGTACTGGCTATGGTGCACTACCTGAGCTGCTGCCTCGTCCTTGGTGTATCACTGGAGGCCGGTCAACTCCTGATCCAGACCTGGTGTTTACCATCTGAGTGTTAGAAACATTGATTTAGATTATGACAATGAGAGAAAAGCTTAAAAGATAAACAATGCAGACTTCCAGATTAAGAGAGATTCTGATAGCTGTAAAGAAATAGAGATATCTCACTGTACAGGTAACCAAAAATCACGAATTTATCTGGAGATATGGTGCACCAAATTACTGAACTAACCCAATTGAATTTTCCTCAATCGGAGGTCTACAACTCGAGATATAAAATAATGAAGTCAGCTGTGTCAGCAGGATTTGACAAATTCTGATGGATTGGTATTTCGTCCATAGCTCCTAGATTATATATTGGATAATGCTGAATTTTGGACAGCAAATCATATATAAATTTGTAAAATAACCCAATTGATTTACTAGATTTGGAGTTCTGTAGCTCGAGATAAAAATAAAACACTACTACTGTGTCAGGAAGTGACGTGAACAGATTTTTCACTAAGATATTCCTCATGATAGATAAAATATGATGGATGAAGAATTAAGAATTTGTAAGAATAAAGATGATTAGAACAAAACTTAAACCCACTAACCAAGCTTTATTACTAAACTAATGTCATTGTGGCATTAATCCACAACACACTGCAATCACACAAAGATCCAACTCATGAATGATCACAAATCAAGCATCCAAACACACCACTAGCTAACACACCGATCCAACGTGTCATTCTAACGATTACAAACTCTATAACTGAAGATAAAAAGACACCTAGCACCTAAGGGCAAATGATCCGAGTGCGAGATCTAAGTGACCCATAGCTTGTCCTCTTTGGTCTTGGTGACATTGCAGACCATCTTTCTTCATCTTCTTCCACCTCTTCCTCATCCTGCCCTGCGATCACTGCCTCAAGCCTTTTGATCTCCCTTCAATCCTCATCTTGCTGATCATGGAGGTCTTGCAGCTCCATGTTGGTGTCATCAAGGTTGGTGTTGAGAGCTGCGACAAGTCCCACTTGAGCTGCATAGCGCGGTCCCAAGTTTGCGTTAGCCACTGGAATCATGCTGCCCACAGCTCCAACAGGTCGGCGGGGAAGTCACCCCACACAATGTCATTGAGATGGTGA
This sequence comes from Cenchrus americanus, assembly GCA_947561735.1. Lineage (NCBI taxonomy): Eukaryota > Viridiplantae > Streptophyta > Magnoliopsida > Poales > Poaceae > Cenchrus > Cenchrus americanus. Next base: position 33,701,429 of record OX387242.1, on the reverse strand, counting down.
GCCTCCTCATAACACCATGCAGAAAGAGCCCTCCTAGCAGCATCATCTCTCCCCGCAGTGAAGGTAGCCCTGGTTTCTAGAGCATGGTGAATAGTAACCTCGTACTGCCCGCCCTCTTGTGGATCGTCCTCCATAATGCGCACTGACACCTTCCACTGCGTTGGATAACGAGGATGTTTCCTCTTTAACCAAACGTAGTCGATAGTCACATGCAGATGGAGACGTTGGAAAAGCCTGCTCGGCTTGGACGGAAAGCGTGCACGCTCTCCATCATGGTGACAAACGACCACCTTCCACTCCTCAGGCACTGGTTGATCATCAGCACCTCCATCCTCCGGATCTGAGCCTTCAGGCTCTGAGTGGTCATCTGGGTCACCTCCTTCTTCCTGATCTCTAGTTGGCTCCTCTTCTGGCTCTTCATCTGACAGCTGAATGACTGAAGCGGGTGGTGAAGCTTGCACTGAAGCAGAGTTCGCTCCACTTCCCTCCTCAGTGACACCATTATGCTCATCACTCTCTGTGGAGTAGCAGTAGAAGTCCTGGTCCTCCAGGTACCTTGGAAAGCGGTAAGCACCAGCACGAGTAGTCTTCAGTTGGCGAACCATCTCAGATAGAGGAGACAAGTGCTGATTACTAGATAGGACAAGATCAAGTTTCGATAACAAAAGACAATCAAGGATGAGATTAAATCGAGAATAGATATAACAAACAAAATAAAGCAAACTAAGCAATGTGTAGCTTCTATTATTATACAATCCTTTATTTTGACCAGTTCTAACTAGGCTAACGTCCTACAGTCAACACAGCTCTGGTACCACTTTGTCACACCTGGATTTAAGGGCAAATCCAAATGCAAGAATACATGTGCGCCAGGATCAAGTTACACACATGAATCGACTCAGTGAATAGCAAAACACAGTGTAAATGCGTAAAGAGAGTATTAAATATTTATTACATGACCGAATGTCTCAACCTAACAATCGTTCGAGTAGCTAACAGCGGAAAAGAAACCAACGTAGAAGTCTTCCACAGGCAGCTAACTGGAGAACGAGCGCCTAGAACTCATCAAACTCTCCAGGATAGTCCTCAAAGCGTCCGTCTGAGCAAGAGCCGGGTAGTGTAGATGCAATATAGAAACAACAAGAATGAGCACATGCGTACTCAACAAGAGAAAAGTTCTATAACAACATGCAAGGCTTTATGGTGGAAGCTGATGGTTATAAAGCAAGTCAGCATTTTAGTTGGTCAAGTTTTATTAAGCAACTGTTACTAACAAGTGAAAGTATATACCAAACCCATTTAACAAGTGCAACGGAACCATTGAATGCAATGCACAAGTTTAAAAGTTCCATCTTTCATAAATTACTCATGTGAGGGTCCAGGCCGCCCTTGACCTAGGCACGGCTAACTAGTCAGTTTTACACTCTGCAGAGGTCGTACAACTTTACCCACAAGTCACGTAAAAACCCAAAAGGGTTTTAGACCCAACCATGCTGTGCAAAAGTAGGCACAATACCACACTACCGAGGTGTGACTGCATAGGGACGCTACGAGGCCTTTACGAAGATCCCCTAGTGCAGGCTGCTCGCTAGGTTACCTGATCAGTGCAGCGCATAAAGCTCCCTAGCGAGTACCGTGTCTTAGCCAAGCCCAACTCCCCGCCAGAGCAGGTCTATACACCATCTACTGTCAGCCCCCAACCCCTTTCAGGTAAAAGCAAGCCTAACACCAAGTTTTCTAGTTATTCAGCCAAGACAGCCATATGTCTTGTGGTTGTACTGTTTTTCTGGGTGGTTCTCCTTGTTCCGATTAACAAGCATAAGGTGTTCTTGCATTATATGAATGATAGCATAAATAAAGCCAGATTAATAAGTGTTCATTAAACCACCCCAAAACCAAGGTAAAGCTCTAGCAAGTTCTACCCAACATAAAGTAAACCCAGGTTGATCTAGGCATAGGGTAAACAACACTAGGCAATCCTTAAGTGATCAGACCCATAATATTAATGCAGAGCAATAAATAAATGCGGTGTAATTAAAATGCATGTTGTAATAGGATGAACGAGAATGCAGCAAGGACTTGCCTTCTACCTGCTCCGGAAACTGCTTAGGGTCTTGAAAGTCTTCAACGGTAGCGAAATCCTCGAACTGCTCGTACTCTACACTCCACACATTCACATACAAGCATACAATAGAATAAATTCAGAAACAATCACCAAACAGTACTGACAGAACAAACAGAGGCATTAAACTGTTCTACTCGTCGAGACGATCGCATGGACATAAAGAACGCTAAAAACGGAGCTAAAACGACTCAGACACAGCTTAAACAAGATCAGTGACTGAACTGCAAGAAAAACTAAACTTCCTGGGCTAAAACGAAGAAAACTGGACCTATCCGCGAGGAAACTATAACGATGGGAGGACCGGCTTGCAAATCTAAAGAACCATGAGGCTTTGTTTGCAAAACCGCTAAGTCAAGGCGGGGATTGACCGGCGGTGGCGGGTTTGACCTGAGGCGGACGGATCTGATCCTTTGGATTACGATCCGGCGGTCCAGGACGCAAGTGGGCGCGGGCGGCGGTGGCCGACCGCCGACGAGCGGCGGCGGCCGGCGGCGGAGTCGCCGGCGCAAAAGGGGGTTTGGGGCTAGGGTGCCCCATTCACCACGGGGATTACACCAGGGCGAAGCACACAAGCACGCGAAAACAACCAGGGCACCAAGGCAGACGCCGGAGCGGCGGCGACGGCGCAACGCGCGGCGGGGGGGGACCGCGGCGCAAACTCCGGCAACCCCGTCACGACGATGTGGAGCTCCCTGACGACAACAAGCGACACACCATCGCGTTCCTTACCTTGCAGCGAAGCCCCGGCGACCTCCTCAGCGACGGCGGCATCAGCGGACGGGCGGCTCACGGCGGTGACGGCGCTAGGGTTTGGCGGCGGCGCGGCGCGAGCTCGGGGGCTAGGGTTTGGGCGAAGGGGCGGCGCGGTGCGAGGTGGTGGGGCTATATAGGCCCGGGGAAACACGCCTGGTGTGCGGGCCCGCGGGGAAAGCGACGTGGCACGGACGTCGGGGCGGATCCGAGTCCGGCTCGGATGCGCCGCAAGGAGGGGATGATGGGCGGGACCCGCCCGTCGGCGGCGCGGGCGGCGGGCGCGCAGGTGGGCCGCGTTGGGCCACAAGCTGAATTGGGCTGCGGCGCGGCGAGAGTAAAAACGGCCGGCGACGGGAAATACAGGGGGCTCGGCTTGACTTTTGACCACTGGGCTGCGCAAAAGGAACAGGAAGGGGGAGAGAAGGTTTTCTATTTTTGAAACAAATGATTCAAACAAGATTCAAACACAAGTTTGAATTCAACCAACCAAAAATAAATGCTCCAGCATGTATGCAATAGAAAAGCACAAACACCTTATATTCCTTGAACGAGAATGATGGTTGCTAAGCAAATTTTTATTTGAACTCAAAAGTGTAAATTAGGGTGTTACATCTTTGCATGGCAAAATAAATGTGGTTGAGGTAACATGATCTTCAGGCTTCAGGTAAGGAACTGAGGGAATTGAATCCAAACCTTAACTATAATAAACTTTTGTCGTAGCCCTTGTATAGCTGTCTTTATAACACCCATCAAGCAGTGATCAATGCAACATACTCCCATGCAATTTACCACACTTTGCATCGTATGCAATTTACCAGCTGGAGTTTAAGAGATTTTAACTTATTTTGTGATGCCCAGAAAGGACATATATAAACCACCTGATCTGCTAAGGTAATTAACAGAATTTTGGGTTACAGTTCCTTTGCATCTCTGATCATCGACAAATACATTTACATATGTCGCCTTTTTCTAAACATGTGACGAACCCCAACTCTAATCTTATGCACCTAATAAATCCTAACAAAGCTAGAAACTCTATCACCCAGCTGTCCTGCTGACCCAGAAGGATTAATGTCCAGGGAAACAAGCAGCAAGGGCAGTAACTAACATTAAGTGATAAATGACCTGTAGAATGGTCCTCTGTAAATTATCCTCCACGTGTAATACATGAATCCACTGTAAATTGTCATCCATGTGCTCAACAGCCTATTTAATTTCCCCTGTCGCGGGATAAAAAATTTGCTTAACAGCTAATTTCCATCACTTCTTGTTGCCTACCAGCAACCACACTAAAAAATAGGAATTGGATAATAATGTCACAAGTTATGAAACGGGTCTCACATGCGAAGAAATGAGGGAGCACATCATTCTTGTAAGTGAGTATATATTGCTAGTGGTATTCTGCTAATAGTAGAACAGCACTAGAATAGGTCCATAAAGCTAACACTAAAAAAACATTGGCAGACATGAGGCCTCTTTGGATGGTGGGGTAAATGGGGTAAATGGGGCAAATTTACCCCTAAGATGCCAAACATGTGGGGCAAATGTGGTGAGGCAAATGTTTTGCCCCCTAATTCCATTTACCCCTAAAAGGTAGCAAATTGGAGAAAATTTGTGGTGGGTCCCGCTCTCCCTCTCTCATCCACATCCACATTTACCACTTCATCCAAACACCCCAAGGGGCAAATATTAGTAGGGGCAAATGAGAGGGGCAAATCATTTTCCTTGGGGTAAATATTTACCCCTACCATCCAAACTGTGCCATGAATTCCAATGTACCATTTAAAAATGTAACTTATTGATAGGTTAGGACATGAAACATGAATGGTGGCAAATTGGTGGATGCCAACCCACCGAGCTTACTGCTATATATATATATATATATATATATATATATATATATATATATATATATATATATATATATATATATATATATATATATATATATATATGGGTTAATTGGTTCTGTGCCATTATAAATATCACGTTTTCGAAGAATACCATTACTATTCAACTAACCACGTCAGTGCCACTACAATTTTCCACTTGTTTGAAGAATGCTATTATTTGCGCAAAACACCGTATCGGGCCCACTTGCAGACGTATTGGACTGGAAAAGGATAGAGAAATGTCATTTTTGCCCTCATCTTCAACCCTAGTCTTCCTTCTTCCTCTCAACGGACCCAACACCCGCCGCCGTCAACCACAGCCACCCGCCGCTGCCCAAACAGCCCGCGGCAGAGCACAAGCGAGGAGGAGCTCGTCCGCGGCGGACCGGCACGCGGCGGCGCCCGCGCGCGAGGCCGACCCTCCATCGCACGTGACCGCCCCATCCCCCGGCGGGAGCTCTTCGGCGCGGAATGTGGAGGACACCGAGGTGTACGACGAGGCGGAGCGCGGGAACACCCCCCCCCCCCCCCCCCCCCGCCAAATTCGCGGCCTCCGCCGCGCCACCTTCGCATCGTCGCCGCCGGACCTTCCACACCTCGTAGGCTCCACCCTCCACCTCTCCTCATTGCCATCCATGGCCCATTCGGGCGGAAATCGAAGATCCCTGGCCGTCAGCCCGCCGTCAACCCGAGCTCGTCCGCCGCCGTGTAGGGCTCCCTCCGGCGTCGGCCCTGCCCGCTGCTCCCTACCGACCTGTTGTTGCTAGGTCTGCTCCGCGCCTCCCCTTGGCCGTTTGCCCCCCACGGCATCATGCAGATGAACGGAGGTTGAAGACAACCCTGACGTGTGGGTCCCACACGCCAGTGAAACGAGAGAGAGGAAAGCAAGGGGTAATCTTGTCCATACGAAAATACAGAGTCCCCGGTATGCTTGCAAGTGGGCCCGATACGTTGTTTCGCGTACATAATGGCATCTTTCAAACAACTGCGAAATTGTAATGGCACTGACGCGGTTACTTGAATAGTAATGGCATTCTTCAAAAATACGATATTTATAATGGCACTGAACCAATTAACCCTATATATATCCCTCCGTCTTGCCTCACAAACCACAAGGTTCTGTATTTTCATTTCGTTTCTCCAATCAATGCAAACTCCCAAGATGACAAACTGGAAAGCTCTCGGTGTGAGAAATTTGAAGTGGTATATCATATTGGATTGGGAGGATTCAGGAAATGAGCTCAAGCTGTTGAGATTCAAATTGCTCCAGCAGCCCAATGCTAAGGAACTGAGGGAATTGAAGCTGGCGAAAGCTTTTGCCTGCTTGCAGGTCGATGATGGCGACCCCTACGGTGCCGTTTACCTTCTTGAAGGCGTCATCTGTGGCTCACCATTCACAAACAATGTCGGAAACAGCGGTGATTGGCATTTTGGTATCAGCAGTGATGATGTTCCAGTAATCATGCTTAAAAATAAGGATACAGATACAGATACAGATACAGGTACAGGTACAGGTAAAGGTACAGATATAGATATAGATTTTGCAAATACAAACGACCATAATTGACTTGATCATGCGAGATACAGACACTCTCATACGAAGCAGCCAGACATATGCCTATCTGTAAAAGAATCTCGTCCCCGTGGTGAAGCATAAGGTAGTCAAGTGTCACACCCGTTTTCCGAAGAAAACCGAATGCATCTCATACGTGTGCCATAACCACAATTTCACACATATGATAGACAAATGAGTGTAATATCATAGTACAATGCTCAAACGTACATAGAGAGGTTAATTAATTTATTACACTCATCGATAGACACGAAGGTCTAAACACGAACATCGATAGCTAGACGATGGAACACCGTCTCCAACTTCACAAGCTCCTGACTGGGGGTAACGCGAGCCTCAGAATCCATCGAACTCGTCGAAGAACTCTGCTCCGGCATCCTCCTCTGAACACATATGGCAAGGGTGAGTACACTTATGGTTGGTACTCAGCCCGTGCTGGAAAATGCAAAGCTATCAAGGGTAGGCTAGGGTTTTCAGCGGTAAGCATTTTAAGTTGGTCAAATTTTATTAGCAAGCACCTATTCACTAAGTGTAAGTGTATACCACCTCAAAACTTAGCTTTTCAAGACTATTCCTCCAAATCATAAGTAAACCACAATTTGAAATCCATTTCTAGTTAACTATCATGTGAGGGTCCAAGCCGCTCTTGACCGTGAGCACGGCCGATCGATCGTTTTCACTCGCGGAGGTTGTACACTTTACCCACGGTTCGTGTTCCCCATCCCGCCCGGGTTTGCAAAGCCCTTAAACACTTCCGAGGTGAGTGGCAAGGGGTTCACTACGAAGCCTTTACAAAGGCGTGCAAAACACCAATATCCCACGACGATTCTGACTCGGGCGGACCATAACCCTCCCTAGTGGTCGGCACCTTAGCAAAGGCTACTACCCCAAAAGGACCGGGCTATACCCCCGCAACCCGAGCCCCCCGTGTTCCTTCCGGACAAGGGCTATTAGATATTTTACACTCCTAATTAATTGGCTAAGCCGAGCCACGTGGACTGTGGTTGCACCGTTTTCTGGGTGGTTCTCCATGTTTTAATTTATGTGTTCTTGAAATTCCATAAACACAAATTCCATTTAAATTCAACATTTTAAAAGATAACTTCCATTCCCAAAGTATAGCATCTAAGCATTTATCTACCCAAACATTTATTTAAAACAAGGTATGCAAGGTATAAGGATTAAAATCTAGTCATTTCCTTAATAGGCATTTCCCATCAAATTTATGCATAACGATTGAAATTTAAAGTGTGATAATATGCATGTTATTAGGACAAAAAGAGTATGCAGGGGGAAATCCACTTGCCTTCTTCTCCTAAAAACTGGGGCTCAAACTCTTCAAGAGATGGCTCCTGCTCAACTTCGAACGGCACGTCCTCTACGATCACACAAGAAAAACAAACAATAAATAAAACAGTACATCAAACATTGCTAAAAGTCTAATACAAGCTTCTAAAACTAACGTGCTTGTTGAGACGATCGCGTAGACACCAAAAACGCCTAAATCGGAGCTAGGACGGAAAAGTTATGATTAAAACAAATTCTAGGGACTATTTTGTAAAAGAAAATGATCCTTAGGGGGTTTTCCATAAAAATCCAGGGGCTAAAACATAATTATAAATATAACCTAGAGGTCCTAGGTGCAAAAAGGGGCTTTTGGACTGCGGTTGAATATTTTTGAAAGGGCTAGGGGCTTATCTATAAAAACCAGGGACTAACTTGCAAGGCTTTTATATGGTGGAAGGACCGGGTTGCAAAATATACAAAAGACAGGGGCTCTTTAGAAAAATGGCCGGCGCAACCCTAGGTTTGACCGGTACCTTCTGTTGACCGGTGGCTAAATTGAATCTGGGCCGTCGGTTTGATCTAAAGGCTGTGGACAGCTGCGGCTAAGGGCGGCGGCGGCTGGCTACGGGCGGCGGTGGTGCGCGGTGGCGGGCGGCGGCGCTGCGCCGGCCGGCTCGCCGGGAGAAGCCTAAAAAGCGCTATGGTGCTCTAAACAACAAGAGGAAGGCACTAAAACAGAGAGGAGAAGGAGTGGATTTCACCGAGCCGCTCGAAGGGGAAGAAGAGGCGGCGGCGGAGCGGATCGGCGGCGAGGCGCGGAGCTCCGGCGGGCTTCCTTGGGGGCGGCAGTGTAGAGGAGGAGATGAGCTCGAAGGAGCGGTGCGAGGTGGAGAGGAGCTCGGGGGCGGCCTTTTATAGGTGGTGAGGGGAGCGGAGGAGCCGCGGGCAAGGCGGTGGACGGCGGGCACGGCGGCGGCCGCCATTAATGGCCGGGGCTCGGTGGGGCGGCCGTTTCCGGGAGAGGAAGGGCGCGGGGCGCTTGAGGCGGCGTCGGTTGAGTGCTCCGCGCACCGGAGGGAAGGGGAGGCGGCGCGGGGAGGCGAGGGGGCGTGGGGGCGGGGGCGGCGGCCGGCGCGGCGAGGGAGGTGGGCGGGCGCCTGAGATTGAAGGTGGCCCTGACAGGTGGGCCCCACCTGTCAGCGGCGCGTGGGAGGTGTGAGGGGGTAGCGGGCTGGTTTGAAGTAAGTGGGCCGGTTGCTGGGCCGCGCGGAAAAAGAAAAAAATAAAAGGTGGGCTGGGCTGTTAGGGTGATCTGTTTGTTTCTTTTTTTTTCAATTCCTTTTATTTCCTTTTCAAACTTTTACTCAAAATCTTTTCAAAATTTTTAAACCAACTTTTGACCACACATTCAATTCAAAATCCATGCATTCAACATGATGCACAAACACTTGGTTTCTCTAAATTAATTAATTATCATTGCATATATTTAAAGGCAAATTTGATTATTCAAATTCATTAACCTTAGAAAATAAATTCTAATTGTTGCTAGCATTTTTTTTTAAGTGATGGAATTTTGGATGTTACATCAAGTCTGAGGATGACAACCTATATGATCTTCTGGATGGTTATCATGACCGTAGTCCAACTCTCCAGTAGAAGCACATCCCTGGATGATCCTCCGGAGATGTTCTAGGCTTTCCTAGCCCAAGCCATGAAAGGCAGAATCTGCACCGTACTACCAGATGAGATAAAACCACTTGCGATGGTTAGGATGGCTGCCTTTTCCTAAATGCCTCCTATCCATATTGCGATGTGATGTATTATGAAAGAAGTTAAACATTCTCGAACACTTGCAGGTTCATACTGCTTGGCGATGGCGATGAAATGCATATCTAGGGATAGGACTGAATTTTCGGAACTACACAGTTGGCCTGTGTGCTTTCCCGGTTACTGAACTATTTGTGGTGCTTACTTCATGTCGTGCTTACTAGGAATGTCTTTACATGAGACAGGCACGAGCACAGCATAATTTGAATCTCTCTCATCATGTAGTGCTTCCCAGTTTGATATCTAGTGTACATGTCGAACTTGTGATTTTTAAAGAAAGGCAGTACCAGACCGAGCGCCGGCGGAGCAACGAAGCCAAGGACCATTCATCTATTTCTTGCCAAGAGCTCATATTCACTGCGGGAAAATCGATGATTGCCGTACGTTTCGATCTTTGCCGTGCGCATATTTTCAGGTGCACGGCAAAGAGGAGCTTTGCGTGCGCATTTTTTCACAGCGCACGGCAAACAAAAACACCCGGGAAAAATAGTTTGTCGTGCATTTTTGTGTTGGCACAAGGCAAACAAATAATTTGATGTGCGTTTTTTTGGCGCACGGCAAACATTCGTCGCCTTTGCCGTGCGCTAGGACAAGACGCATGGTAAAGACATTCTCTTTGCCATGCACCGTAAAAAACACACGGCAAACATATATATTTGCCATGGGTTTCCATCTAGCGCACGGCAAAGATATACATTTGCGGTGCGTTTTCCCACATCGCACGACAGTTTTTGTAAAAAATTTGTTTTTTGTACTTATATTAATTTCTTCACTTCAAGAACATTATTTTGTACTCAATATTTCAATAATATACTTATCTCAATTAATTTATTATTTTTAACGATTATGTGTCACTTAAAGAATTTTTGTTGTATATGTAACTGCAAGTCTCTAAAATAATGTAGTGAACTTTGAGGAAAAATCATATTCATGTAACTGAATCATTTTTAAGACCTTATCCATGAAATTGGATGAAATTTTGAACATGTTGTTCACGGATCAGGAAAACCCACATGTGGTTGCAATGTTTTTTAATTGTATAAAATGCAAATAAAGTTTTAAAATCATGAGATTCGTCAAGGGTTCATGGTATCTTATGTGAAGCTTGTGATAAATCATATAGAGCGTTTTGAGCAAGTTGTCATGGATGGTGTTTAGAAACCGAAGATCTCACTAGAAGTTTCAGAGTGTTGAGAGCCAATTGATTCAGTTTGTAGCATCTAGTAAAATTCAAATTTTAATTTGAATGCAAAGTTTTTTATTCAAGCAATATACAACATATACTGCCTCATTTTAACTTATGGTAAAGTTTCGGATCCATTTGCTAGTTTTAATACATGAACCCTAATTATGTGATTGAAATGAAGATAAATGAAAAAGGCCTTTGCCGTGCGTTTTCCATTTGGCGCACGGTAAAGATACCTCTTTGCCATGTGTTTTTTGTTATGGCGCATGACAAAGGTTTTTTTCCGTATATATGTTCTCCTAAGACCCAAATCCAATTGGCCCTCAAAACAAATTTCTTCTCACTTTGAATTTTTTCTACTCAATAGATAAAACATGTTGTACTTTATGGTAAATTTTGGTAGATTTTTGTATTTATTTTTCATATTTAAGTAATTAATTGCATTCATAGCAATTTTTCTTTAAAGAAGCCAAAATTTAACTATAAGTGATTCAAATAATAGAATAAAATGAGTGAAAATAATTTATGTAAACTTTTGGTGTTTTTGAAAATTATTTGATAATTTTAAAATATCAAATACAATTACAAAAATTTTAATGGTACAAAATGTTTGCCGTGCGTTTTATTGTATAGTGCACGGCAAAGATGATCATTGTCGTGCGCCAAAGTTCCCCGCGCACGGCAAAGGTCACCAACCGGCCCATAGTTCTAGCGGCCCAAAACAAATACCTCATCCCGCGCATGGCCCAATATCTCCGTCCGGCCCACTACAACCCCAGCCGTTGAGGGACCGTTGATCCACTATGTGAAAAACAGACATTGGTAACGGGCACGGATGGCTATTGGTAACGGGCATCGCGCCCGTTACCGATCAAGCATTACAAATAACCCATCATCGGTAACGTTACCAATAATCCAGATTGGTAACAGACATAAATCTATGCCCATTACCAATAGCAGACATATTGGTAACGGGCTACATTCTATGCCCGTTACCAATGTCTACTATTGGTAACGGGCAACAATCCATGCTCGTTACCAATCTGGATTTTAAAATTAAAAAAAGAAATCAGAAATTCTTGTATTCTTTATTTTTATACATACATGTATACCAACAAGTATACAATTACATACATGCTCAGTTACACAATACACTCAGTTACATACATACATGCTCACCAATTTGTAATTCAATCAATGGACATAATAGAAGTTTCTTGTTCTATGTATTAGCTACTACTATCTGGATGCAGTCATCAGATCAAAGCATTATGGATCTCAATGACAAACCTGCAAAGGAATGGAAATCTTAATTGTGCTAATAGCTAGTCTTGACTTGCAGATCGCTTATTTGGATCAGATGCAACAGATACCAAATACTGCAAGCTACAACTCAGAATGTATGAATCTTTTTCTCTTGAGGGCACATAATGTATGAATTTGAATTAACATATGAAATTGATGGAAAGAGAAACCACATTGACATTGTACATGTGAAAAAGCATCATCTAACAAAAGCATGTGAAGATTGGACAAGAGAAGGATAATGCCACGAGCAAACTTTAGAGACACTCAAAATTTACTCTAGATATTTTCAGCATAGTACTTAGCATGAAGGAGAACAAGATGACAAGTAAAAACATAAAGGCTACATGCTGACACATATAAAACACAAGGACATGTACCTTTTGCTGGTTTGGAGAGCATCTTTAAGAAAACAATGTAAGGCGGACGGCATGATTATCACCATCTTATCAGCAAAAACATAGGAGGCCTCAACACATGAAGGAACAAGCACTCTAATCCAAGAAAAAAAGGCAAATATTCAAACAAGCAAATAATCCAAGCACACTATTGAATTGCATTGCATCGCCAGGGAAAAAAGAGAGGAAAATTATACCTCGACAGGGATGAAGCAAGTAAGAAAAGTTCATTACCTCAACTGCAGAGCCAATTGTTTGAATAATGCGGTCAAAAACACCAGTTCTTTCAACTTCAAACGATCTCTAGTGTAGAAGACACCTGTAGATAAGGCAAGCTGCAATAGGTTTGCCACTGCAGAATCCCAGATCTTAGGATACACACTTGATCAACAGGTCTTGATTTTCCTGGAGCACCAAATTCATATATTATGAAACGAAATCAGTACTGATAACTTCACAAAGCTGGTGCATTATTTTAGGGAATAAAGGTAGAATGAAGAAAACAGTAGTTAACAAAATGCAAACCTGCTGCTTCTCGTTAAGTGATTTTTATGGCTTCTATTCAGCTTCAAGCTCCTTCGGGTTTAGTGAGATAGGGGTGACATCCTATGTACAGATTTTAAGATATATAGATGTCATCAACTAATATCAGTTACTTCAGAAAGTAGGTATGAGTGTACAGAAGTGTAGTGTGTGGGAACCTAGCAAGTGTATTTATTTGTTAACAAAAAATTGTGATGAATTGAAATATTATATTTTTTTTTAGATAACAGAATTACATTCCGGCCTCTGCGGTAACGCACACAGCCAAAGTCTCTACGTGACCACACACAGCCAAACTTATTACAAGATCTAAGAAGAAGAAAAAAAACTCTAGTACAAGACAAGTGTACTAAAGATCAACTAGCATACATGGCGTCGAAGAATTGAGACCCATGAACACCCCACCTCAGCGCGCCCGACGCAAAGGCAAAGTGATATGCTGCCTTCCGGACATGCCCCACTGCAGCTGGCAAACCGGCCCACACTCGATCCAAACAGAATGTGGATTAGATCCGGTGATGAATACGCATATGCTGCCGAATGGTTGCTATTGGAAATGCACCTGTCCCCGTCGAAAGAGTGATCGCTGCTCACTATTAGAATGAGGGAGCAATGGCCGCCGTTGTCGTGTCGGCGAAGATGCGAAGTCGCCACTGGATGTGCGACCTCATCTTCTCCTCTTCGTCCTCCTCCTTAGGCACCCGGGTGCCGCTTGCAGCTTATGCGCAAGCAGCGAGCGGCGTGAGGTCTTGCATGGTCTCTAGCGACGAGCTGTAGTGCCTCAGCAACACCTCCAAAACGAGGGACACGGCACTAGTGGTGTCGGTGTTGGCACAAAATGTACCAAACAATGCTTTCACCAGGCACTCCTACACTCGCCGCCGTAGCCGCGTTGTGACTTCCGTGCGCCATCGAGACGGCCGTCGACGCGGTGGAAAGCCCGGGCCGAATTGAAATATTAGATAGGTGAGTGAAAGTGAGAACAACGAATGATATTCTGAAACTTTATTCAGACTATACCTCTGGACAGTGTCCTGAAGTTGCTCATCTTTTTATCTGCACCCTCAAACTTCTTAATTAGTTCTTCATTTCTTCGTTCAGAATCAGCATGTTCTCTTTTGGCAGCTTCTGTTGCTTGCCTTTCAGTTTGCAGCAAAGCCTGCAATAATTCAAAAATGAATCGGTATAACTTCGAATAGATCATGCAACAAGAACATGATTTCAGATTAATTGCATTGCATCGCCAGGGAAGAAAAGAGAGGAATATTATACCTCGACAGGGATGAAACACATGTGCACATCCTTGTGTGTGCAATTCTACCTTTGAGCTTCAGACATATTGACTCCATCAGAGCTTTGCAGACACATGCTTTCCCTAAATAAAGACATGTCCATAACCAACACATATTAGAATGAGAATGAGTAAGGCATGAAAGAACAGATGCATGAATAACTAAGGGTAAATATATAACTATATGTAGGTATCATCAATGTGGTACAAATTGCCTCTTGATTCATTCTTTTTTTCCATATAATCAAATTGCAATTTTCATTTACATTTCACACAAAGCTTCAAAATTGACACATTCATTTCATGATATAATGCATGGGTTACATGGCACCAAAATACTTAAACAGAGGTATAATCACAAAGGAATTATATATATTTAGTCTGGTGTAATTATCATACAAGTAGTGAGAGGACAAAAACACTACTCATATAAGTAAGACGAAACATCATCCCATAAATTCATAGTAGGACTAACATTCTAGATTTCTAATCTGGCTTCAAAGGTGCTTAAGGAATGGAGAAACAGCAGGCTAGAATTAGTGTACCCAAATTTTGGGGGTGTCCAACTCCTTTAAAATACCCAACTTCCTTTCTATAAATGAACTTCAGTTTATATGCATATAAACTTATACTTGCATTCAAGGAAAACAGCGGAATACACTTGTATTGCCTAGAGAGGAATACATCCTTGTAGAATAATGAAGCAAAAATCATATTTGCTCTTAGACACTATTTTACTGAATTTACTTCATTGAATTAATCTGAAATTTAATGCAAACTTTCATATATCAAGGATGGACAAGCTCACCTAAGTTTCTCAAGCACCTATCGAACTTAATCTGAACTTGCCCTAAAAAAACTTAAACTGAATTTCGTCTGAGGCCTTGGGTCTCAACGAAATCCGTGCAAACAACTCACATCGATCCGTGCGTTCTGCTCCTCTCCACCTTCGGTCTACAATTCCTATTGCGCAAAATTACTGGATCTAAGGTATACGAGGAGACATGCGCCCCTGGACCAAGGAGGAAGAAGAGGAGAAGGAAGGGGGTGGGGAGGAGGGAGATCCGAGGAGGCCTCACCTTGCCGGTGCAGAGGCTGCGGGGGAGCTACCGCCGCTGGGGCGCTTCCACGTCGGGGTGGAGGGAGATTCCGTCGGGGGACAACACTGCCACACTCCTCGCCGGAGAGGTCCCCTGCCACGCTCAGCCGCGCGCGCCGCCTTCCGCTGACGAAACCCTAGGCACCAGAGAGAGCGCGGGAGGTGAGGGACAAGAGAAAAATGAAATGAGATAGTGCTAGGGTTTCCCACACAACGAGGAAGACTAGAGCTCGCCCGCCTCTATGTGCGCTCGCCGAAACCTTCGGCTCACCCGCCACCACCACGTGTGACAGCACTACCGCGCACGGAAGCGAAGCCGCGCGTGAACCTGCCCGTCGTAGACCGCCAGTGTGACCCCAGATCCGGCAAGGAGGCAGGTCAGGGGAGGGAGGAGTGCTCGAAGGGGAGAGTGGGAGGACGAGCGGAGGCCGCGACGCCAGGGAAGCGAGGGCCTCTGTGAGACAACAAGAGGGAGGGGTCGCATTCTCGAGGCGGGGGCGGTGCGGAAGGGTATGGGGCAGGCAGCCAGCGGCGGGCCCCACCCTGTGTTTTTTATTTTCTTTGTTCTGTTTGTCGTGCGTCTCAACTCCAGCGCACGACAAAGATGTTGGATGTCTTCTCCACCGGGGGCGCCGTTAGTTGCTTTTGTTTGCCGTGTTTGCCGTGCATTGGCCGTGGCGCACAACAAAGATTGTTTACCTTGTGTGTCTGAGGAAAGCGCACAGCAAAGGGACTTTATCGTGCAAAAATCTGATGTGCGCCTTGATAAAAAACGCGCGGCAAAGCCTTTGCGGTGCGCTTTCTAGCCTTTGCGGTGCGCCTCCTCCAGCGCACGGCAAAGATCGGTTTTTCCGTAGTGATTCATAGCAGTAAGCCAATAACTTGACAACCACGTATATGCCCAAGATGGTACCATGTTCTGCCACCTTCGGAGACATTACACCTTTACGGTACGGACGTGCAGCATTACACCTTCCTGATACCTCCCCAAGCTTATACTACCTCATATTGTATTGCTGCCTTGCTGGGGAGAAATCTAAGGCCGTAGTCATGATTCCACCGTAGGGGGCGGGCTAATCAGCTACAAGGAAGTCCAAACAACAAATTTGAAGCTAAATATGTTAATTTTCAGTGATTTTTGACTAATTTTCCACTAATCCATGAAGCCTGGGGGGGGGGGGGGGGGGGGGGGGGGGGGGGGGGGTGGACCCCCGTGGCTCCGCCCTAAGGCAGAAACTCAAGCGACTCTGCATGTCTCTTATACACACAGAACTAAAAAGTAATGCGTGTCACAATGGGTAGAGTGAGAATGGAAGAAAAGGGATACCAAAGTTACATACAACAGAAAACATAGTTGTGACGGCACAAGCTCTAGTTAGTTTTGTCTTGTTCGGCTCAGCACTCGCCTTTACGTAATGGGTGTTAAGTTAGTGCCATTATAAAATATGGAATCCAAAAATGCCACAAAAAAGGACGGTTCGGTTCTGACACTACAGTGTTTGAAAAGTGATATTTTCTACTATAAATTTATAAAGTCTGTGACACAGGAATGTGGGAAATGAGGCGAGCTATGAAAACGATTGCACTTTGAAGTTCAATGTTCCAACCTTGTTAGCTTACAGCGAAACCATCACAAATCGTATTAAAATTTTGGCTTCAAAGCCAAAAGGGATCTGCAATCCACTCATCACATAATCAAGGGATAGCAGCAAAAATATCTTGTGCAATATAGAGTGTAAAAGAATGTGAGTTTAAGAAAACGTGAACAGATAAAACAGAGTCATACCGACTTTATGAAGGCCCGAACAGAGGCTGTGCAAGAAAAGGATTAGTGGTTGAGCATCCATATGATGAAAATCCTATATTGACCAAAGAACCACCTGCATGTTAGGAAGGCCTGTAGATTATCCATTTATTTATTTATTTTTGCGAATAACACAATACAACGGAGACATCCACAACGCACGCACACTCATCCCTATGAACACACGTGTGCAAATCCTCGAGATTGACGAAGTCACCACAGACGTCTCACTGTCGATGAGAATGTCGCCTACCACTAAAAACACAAAGAAATTCTAAGAAATTTGCTCTCACGGGGAGTCGAACTCAAGACCTAAGGTGCTACTGAGACTCGTGTAAGCACTAGGCTACTATCCATTTATTTATTGGACCAGGAACTCTGCCCTTGCGCAGGCTGTCTCTCGAGAGGTGCTCCAACAAAGAGATGAAATGATTTACGTTGTTTATGTTCTACATTTCATATTTGAGTTTTACATTTCAAGATTACCATTCGTAAAGTTACATTGCGTAGTTACTATAAGATTGCAACATAGTTGGTTGGATAAAATTGTTTTTTTAGACAAACAGCAGGGGAGGCTCCTACCGACTCTTTTTTTTATATATAAAAGGGGATACAAAAGGTATTTACATGATTGGATATCAAATCCAAAGAAAAAAGAAACAAAAAATTGCAAAACCTTTAAAGGAAATTACATAACCACTGTTGCAACTCCAGCTTCAAGGAGGGTTTGGCCCTGTGTAAGACTCATGAGAATTCCTCCGTGAAGAGCGATTTCCATCTCCACAAGGAGAGATGGACACATCAAAGATCACCTCATTCCTGTGTGTCCACAATGCCTAGCAAGATATCATCATAATCTCTCTGAAAATTTTCATCCCGGAATCGCGCCTGGCCTCAACTACCCGATCTAGAAGCATCAGATCCATGTCCCAAGAAATGTGAAGGAATCGCCAACACCAGCTGGCAAAAGCACAAGTGAAAAGGAGGTGGTCGACAGTTTCTTCTACTGAACTGCTACACATGGGGCAGCTGTAATCATCAAGAACTCCGCGCTTCCGTCGTAAAATATTCCTCGTGCTCAGTTTGTCCTGTAAGAGTAACCAAAGGTAAATTTATGCCTCCCTCTACAGCAGGATTTCCACAGCCACTCCAATTTCGCAAAATTGTATGACAGAGATAGCAACATATAGAAAACCCCAATTTTTATATGCACTTGAAAACCTAATTCACCACTCCAATGCCCCCCACCTGCATTTAGGTACTTGTATTCCCTAAACGAACAAATATAGCCGTCTTCCTATCTTACGCAAGTACCCAACATTTACTCACTTTACCCAACCACTCATATTGACATCTTTCATACTATATATACAGCCGCGCTCTCACACCAAGAATCATTGACCTTGACAAGAATTACCTGAATGTTCTTCCTTACTTCTATATGCATTAGATTTGTGCTTGCGCGCCTGCATGTGTGTGCCATAGGTTACATTTTGGAATGAGTGACATCGTGGAATGGGAAATGAGATGAAGATTCCCATAAAGTGGCAGTAATGTGCAATATAGTAGCTTAATAAGCTAGGCTTGAGCATGACAAGAGCAGAAAGTAGAGCCTGAAATGAAACATGTTATTACAAAAAATATGCTGAATGCTATATATGTTAATTTAGAAGACGTGTAGTGTCAAGGTTCTCTAACCGCCGGTCAGTAAATTTATTGGATTGCGTGTCAGGCCTCAGATGGTTGCACAAATGGGGGTACACAGGATTTATACTGCTTCGGGTCTCCAGAGAGTAACACCCTACGTCCAGTTCGTGCTGCTGTAGTATTTGCGCTGATTTGTAGTAGGGTTACAAATGGGTGAGGGAGGGACGAGTTCCCAAGTCTCTGTAGTCTGTGGGAGCCATGGATGGCTGGAGGTAGAAGAAAGGGAGAGCTCCTTTTGTGAGGAGAAAGAAGAGGTCAAAATAGAAGTGCCCTCCCTCGCCCACGTGAGGACCTTGCTCTACCCTTTTATCAGACAAGGGGGCAGGCTACATTAGTGAAGAGAGAGAAGAAGATAAAGAGGTGGTACATGCACAACAGCCGTAAAGAGGAGATCTTTTCCCATGCAGTGGGTCCCACCGTCCTTGGTTCCTGCTGGCTGCTATTGCCATGTGCGTTTGCCTGTGTCAGGCCCTGGTGCCACGCTTCCTCATGCATGCGGCTCGGTCATTGAATTCTTTTGATACCTGATGCATGCATGGCTAGCGAGGTGCCTAAAACTACTCGGGAGGGACACCAACTTGTCGGGAGTCACATGGTTGGAGAGTACATGATGTCATGGACTTGATTTATGGTCATTTTCCTTTAGGAAAATAAACCCTGGAATACCACTTGATTTTGTGGCATTTTTTTGCATGAAAATAAATCCAGAAAGCCACCAAAAATACCCCGGAGGCCATCGTGGTCATGATAGTCGCTCGTAATCGCTGTCTTTGGGTACCCATAATACTGGGTCCCGTCATGTAGTTTACGGGCTACACATGAGTATGTCAATCAAATTTGTGAGTCACACACAGGGGTGGTAATGGGCCATGACCTCTAATGCATTCTTCACAATCTAACAAAGGCTTAATACTTTTTAGCACAAAATTGTATATTAATATGGTCCGGTCCTTATTTTGCATGATTATTAAATTTGCTAGGTTAAATTGGAAAGCCATTTAACACCCCTAAGCTACACATGAGCATGTGGAGCACAACACTGTATTATAGAATGATGCATGTTTTGGATTTGTTTAAAAAAAAACTGGAGGAATAGTAGTTTTTTCCAGGTGTGCACTACTCCTTTAGCTGAGTTAATATTCCATCGTGGTCTCATCGACAACCGCACTCTGCACTCTGCAGGGATCCTCTAAGCTGCTGGCATACTCTGTGGGGTGGGTTTTTAAACCCCTAAAATTATAGTTCCAGAATTCCAAACCAGACCGAAATATTGTTTCCCACTGATTGAAATATTTACACGCATGCTTCGATGAATAAGCTGTTTGTGTTGGGTGGCAGGTGGTGGACATGTCCTTTAGAATGACTGTGATCATCAAAAAGGAAACTAATAGCTTAAGGTTGTGCTAGGCCAAGAATTATGGAACTATAGCATCAAAAAGAGAACATTAAGCGAGTCACAAAAAAAAGTCCTTTTATCAGTGAGTGTGCATAACATTTCAATGGTCTCAAAGCTCTGTATGTTTGTCAGTCTTACCACTGTTGATGTGGTTGTGAAATGTGTTGCACTCCCACATCAGACATGTCTATAGACTGTCAATTCTGATAACAAAACATAGACTGTTTTAATTTGTCAATGATAATGCCATATGGATGGAGCATACTATTCATTAATGAAATTATAATGGCATATAAATAATGGAGCTTTATGTAGCAGGGCGCTCGTTGGGGATGGGTAACACCATAAATGTAACAGGTAATAATGAACCGAAAGGTTAATTACATATACTGTCTGAGCTGATAAGAATATGATGCTGCTTGGTTCTGCCCTTTAATATTATTCACTAGCTAGCTCATTCTCTGATGATGAAATTGGAAAGCATTATGGCAGTGTGGAGAGTTGAACTGTTTTGTCGCTACTCAATCGGGAATGACTGGCACCAGGAAAGCACATGTTCAAATTCATGTATCAACAACCACTACAGATCTGAAATCATCTGTCGGTACATGGAGAACCATATGGACAACATGGAATTATAGTGGTTTGTTACATACTACACCCCTCTCTATCAACAAGCTCATGTTGTGGCAGACCTCAGTGGCAGCGACCTGCTTGTCTGCTGCATCCATTGTGGGATCCATGGCAGCAATCTCTCCACCATGTGGAATTCCTCCACGCCCACATTCATAGTGGACAGCTTCTCCATTTCAATGGTCCTTGGCAGATCCTGTGCTGCTCCATGCATGGGGTGGCTTTTTATAATGTCCATAAAATTAAAATATAAAAAATCTGTTAAAATCATTATTAGGCCAGTTTGGCAGTTTAAGACCCTGCCGGTTTGCAAAGAAGCTAAGCAATGAGAACAATGCAAAGTTGATCTGTGGAATCTACATATTTTCCGTACCCAGTATTCCTGTGAATCTAACAATGATGACGGTCATGAGAGTTTTGAGTTTGTGATTCACTGCAGATTACAGCATCACATTGGCACCTAGGCATTTGTGCACTTAAGGCCTTGTCCCAAGCTCATGTTGTGCAGAATATAGTACACTCAGACAATGCCATTGTGGATTTAGCCTTAGATCATTGGTTGCAAAAGAGGCCATTTCCCATATGTTCTCATTCTCACCCGTGTCCCTAATTTTGTCATTGCAACTGGAGGCAGATATGTCGTTTTCTTTTCTTCTTATGAGAAAATATTTTAACGACCAAAGCATCCGTGACTGCTAAATCGAGGAAATTATGAACAGCACATCAACAAGTTCAGGCACATTAAACATCAAATTAATCTAGCAATCCTTTATCCACTTTAGCACATTCATGCGATCTATCCTAATCAGAAGGCAATTTCAAATGACCTGTTGGATGTGATTTGGATGAAACCTGTGTACTGGAACAGGAATAAAAATGCTCAAGGGTAGAGCAAGCCGCTAGCTCAAGAATGAGCGGAGCAGAGCAGAGGAGCCTCAAACCCGAGCGCTGCTGAGGGTCAGAGGAGCCCGCCGGTTATTCTTGGAGCAGGATTTACTCGCACAGGGAGGAGTGGATGAGTGCTGGCGTGCGATCGTGAGGCTGTGTATGCGCCAACATGCATGATTTAGTTAGTTTGAATCAAAATCTCACGGCCTAAACCTGCATACCAGCGTCGTTGCCAAAAACATTTGTATCGAGCCCTATAAAGATCGCCAATGGTAATATACTGCCTCGATATTGTTTTATTTGACGTCCATAGTGTAACAGCATAGGCATCCAAATACTTTACATCCGTATTCAATGAAAGGTTGATATTCCATTTTTGCCCGCACGCTGCCACTATCGCTCTGTGAGATTCAGTCTCACGGTCTTTCTTGCACATCACCGTCCCACCGTCCAGAGAGTCAAGGGTAAAAGAGTAAATGTTTCAGCTTCTTAATTTTCTCAGGGATGTCCGGAACGTCAAGTAAAAAAATACAGAGGGAGTACTTTATTATTGTTGGGGTGAGGTACTGCGAACTTTGCTGGTCTTATTAGTAGTGTGGGTAAAAGAAGCCCTTTACCTTTAGCACAGCAGATCTCGAAACCGCCACCAGGGGCGGGCCCACTTGGTATTCAGGGTATTCATTGAATACCCATTATTTTTCATAAACATAGTCAAATACATATATCTGTATAAAAAACAAATGAAAAAACGATATCAACTCAGGCTTTTTAACATCTAGCCCACCTCCCTTCTCTAAATAAGTCGGGCAGCCCAAAAAATTGGCCCATTTCTCGGCCTCTCCTTCCCTCGTTCCCCTAACAGGCCTATCAATTTTTCCCCTTTACAATCTTGAATACCCAATGTCAAAATCTTGGGCCCGCCCCTGACCGCCACATGCGCCCATTACCTATCACACGTTATCCAAATCGAGTTTTCACATATTGCTGTCTCCGTTAAGTTTTCTCAAAAAAACTAAATTCATAAAAGACTTATGTGGGGGCCGAGGACGAGGACGGCCGTGGTGTCACCAAGGAGGCAAGGCGGGAGGATGTAGAGGACCACAACCCACGGGTGAGAAGATAAGGTTGGAGTCTCCACCATGGAGATGTTGCAACGGTGAATAGATACAGATAAAAAGAAAGGAACGAGAGGGGAAAAGAAAATGAAGAAATGAGAGGAAAACGAATAAAGGAAAATAAAAGAAGGAAAGAGAGAGAAAATCTATACTATAAGGATTGAAAACCACTAGTTCGTCAACCCGTGCCTCTGCACGGGCTAGTACTTTTTATTGTTATTTTAAGTTGTTTAATTTTATTATCAACACCATAATAAGGTACTTACTATTTTGCCACATGGGATGTAAACGCAATATATTAATTAGCATTTTGTCAGCATAATTGGGGAGAGAGATCAATATAATATAATTCTAAGATTATGTTGTATACTATGCTTGAAAGATGATAAGTATAATTTAAATTTATTTTTATTGAAAGATCCACCACAATAAGAAAAAACAAATTTTGGTGTTATATCTGCATTTGAGATGGCAATGGTTAGTTTATCATATGTTAGAGCAACTCCAACAGTTTGGCAAACCAACTTGGCATCCATATAATTTTGGCAAAACAAGAAAAATTGGTCTCCAACAGTTTGGCAAATCAACTTGACAAAAATAGAAACTTGGCAAAACTCACCTCCCCACGCGCATATATGCGCACGCGGATCGTGGTTGCTATCATTGTTTCCGTCTAGGTGGGAGGGTGAAAAAGAAATAAAGAATAGAGAAGGATTCTTGATGTAAGTTTTTCAAGATGTGGAAGGGCACATACATAATTTTGTTTCTCTCAGGATTCCTGATGTAAGTTAGATCTGGATTTGGCAAGTGAATTATGCCAAACTGTTGGAGATGAATTCTATTTTTACTTTGCATAGCTTTTTAGAAGTTGGCAAAACACAGGATTTGCCAAGTAAATTTTGGCAAACTCTTGGAGATGCTCTATATAGTGAATAATTATTAATTAAGAGTTGTTTTAATCATTACATGTAAAGGATCCACCATAGTGTATTGTTTCTTTTTTGTGTCTCAAAATTTGCTTCATTTTTTCTTGAACCATGGTACCCGTTGATGGTAGGTATCTCTGGTGATGTTTTCCGGTCTTCTCCTTCCTCAATGACGTTACACATAAATGACACGGATAGGTTAGGGTAACCAACCAAATAACATGTCAGCATATCATCTTGCGCCATGTTCGTTTGGCTTATCGACCACCGGCCAACAAAGATTTTCTCTCGGAACAAACCGGCCACCAAAGAACCGGCCCAAAGAAGATTTTCCTCTCACAACAAATCAGCACCAGCCATCAGCCACCAGCTAAACGAACAGGCTGTTGGTTGGTTTTCCTTGTAATTTGGGCATCCTTGAAAAGAAGATGTTAGTATTATCCTCTTTCAAACATGACCAGTTCTTGTGTCCCTCATCATGTCACTAGGATGGCGTTTTTTTTCCAGTTGTTCTCATATTTCTCGATATATGTGCTAAATGGAATTGATTAAAACTGATGCACTATGAAAAGAAGAAGTTACATATATGACGAAATTAAGGTGTAATAGTGAAAGGAAAAGGTATCTAAAGAATCTTACATATATTTTCTGAAAAAGAGCACACCTCCTATAGTAGTTTTGTGCTAATCCTATCAAATATAGTAGTAGTACAGATGATTAGATTATCGTAATTTCATATTAATCTAGGTTGGTCGGGTCCTATAGACCTATAACTAATATAATCCACATGTTTTTTAGAGTATATAGAAAAGGGTAGGGCAATTATTATGTTATCTATGATCCAGCTATTTGGAGTAGATGATCTTCAGTTGATTTGCCGTCAAATGCTATC
Source organism: Cenchrus americanus (assembly GCA_947561735.1). NCBI lineage: Eukaryota > Viridiplantae > Streptophyta > Magnoliopsida > Poales > Poaceae > Cenchrus > Cenchrus americanus. The sequence continues at coordinate 33,676,789 of OX387242.1, read as the reverse complement.
CCTAGTGAGCATGGTGGATCAAATGGCATCTGCCAAATAGGTTACGGATTCTATGAAACGTCCATGGGATTGATTGTGTTCTCTTTAATAGGCGTATGAGAATGGAAGAGATATAAATATTTTTTTCTGTTTGTTGCTTTAGAGATAGACATTTAAAAAGATTGCAATACTTGACATTGCTAGGGACTATTTGGTTTCCTGATTAAGTTAGGTTAATCTTGGGGCTCATATTATATCGACAGATGGCTACCTATATTTAGAATTATGGATGGTCGGTGTTTATATAAGGTATCACTAAAAAAGATCCTATGATCTATGACGAATTTGTCATGACGATCTCAGATTTCATCACACATCACACTGATCCATGACAAACAGTTAGATTTCATCATAGATTCGCAGTGTTGGATACGAAGCCTAATATAAAGTCCAAACACTATGACGTTCTACCGATTTCGTCATAGATTTCATTGCAGATCACACTACATCGATGACACACAGTCAGATTTCGTCATAGATTCGTCATGTTGGATATGAAGCTCGATATGAAGTCCAAACACTACGACGTTGTGCCAATTTCGTCATAATCCGATCCACAATGTGTTTCATCATTCGTCGTGATAAATAAATGAGAAAAGCTTAATGTAATGTGTGAAAATATAGAGATAATCACAATCAAGAAATTAAAAATTTTATGTATTAGAGAAATCATGAAAAATAGAGTTATATGAAATAATTCAAGAAAAAATGGAATAACGTAGGGTTCGAATCAAACCATGTACCTCATGTTCCCATAGCCCCCTCTTGCCACTATGCTACACCCATTTCCTTTTTCTTTGTTGCCTTTATTTTTATAGAGGTGACAACGGGATTCGAACTCAAGATATAGGACTCCACATTAGAGCCCCTTAGACTATCTCCAACAACATGACCCTGTGAGACATGGGTACCCCTGGGTCCCCACCGAACAGGCTCACGGCCGTCCCCGACAAGTGGGTCCGGCCTAACAGAAGACCCGCCGACCTGTTAGTGGGCCCAACCGACCTAGTTGGCAGCCCACACGACCTCCTGAAGACCTTCCAGGAAATTTCCCAAACGACCTAGTTCATCACGACCTCAAGACTTGGAGTACAAGACAAGACCTCGGTGGACTTCGCCCAAAGCAGATCGACGGGATATGGCAAGATGTGTAACGTAGACTTAGGTCTCCTGGTCATAACCGACCAGGAGTCTGGGTACCGACCTCATCCGCTGGCCAATATAAGGCGGACGAGGCAACCCTTGTATCATCCGACCAATCCTCAAGCAATCTACACCGACAATTGGACGTAGGGTATTACTCTCCGAAGTCCCGAACCAGTATAAACTCGTCGTGTTCTCTATGTTCCGCGTACTCGTGTGAGACCTTCGAGTTCTTAGCCTTAGACTCCTCCCCGCCGAACAAATAAACCACAGGGATTAACACTCCCGTGGGCTATCCAGATCTCACCATCTGATAGTTGGTGCGCCAGGTAGGGGCAGAGTCAAGGTTCTTCGTGCAACTCGATGGCTTCGACCAATGGTGTCATCTTCCCAGAGAGCATGGCGGACTTCCTCGCCAACCACGTCGACATCTGCTTCGGCTCGATGCCGACGACATCCACCGCTCCAGCCGCCTGCCTCGTCATCGAAGGCAACGCGATCACCACCAACCAACAGATCGAAACAGATATGTCAAAGAAGACCCACCCACCCACTCCTAACGACCTGATCGCCGGGATCGATCGTGTCGAGGGCATGCTCTCTGACACAATCAAAGTATGTGAGCACGTCAAACGCCCTCGCGCGACTCCTACGACCTCTAGCATGCCTCTTGGCTTGCGGAACACCGCTCACATAGCATCACGCTACATGAAATGCAAGATCCAGGTCGAATCTGGACTCTACTCTCAAGATCGTGGAAGCCGCAAGAATCACCTCGACGAGCCCTGCCCTATCCACGAGAACTCCAAACACACCGCACACCAGTGTCGTGTCCCCAAGAAGTTTCGTCGAACTCTTACTGCGGCCCACCGCCGCCGATTGAACCAAGAGTCGTCTCCGGGCCGCCTTGCGTTCTAGGTTGCCCACACAACGATCTCCCCGAACTATTCAGGAGAAGAGTTCGAGACCCTAGATCGCCGGATCTTGGTCGTCTCTACGGATGTACCGCCGCGAGATGGAGAAACAGACGAGTAGCGTCAAGAACGTGAAAACGCCAATGCTGCCCAAGTCGTCCGACGACAACAAGAGATCGCAGCCACTGCCCCAGGTGCAGGCCTACAACCGGCTAACGCCGGACAGGTCAACGCCAATGCCCGACAAGCCAACGCCAACGCCGGGCAACAAGCACTTGTGGCACCAGCTACCCCACAGCAGCGACGCCAAGATGATCCACCTCGTGCCAACAGACTGCGTGCGCGAGACCTCCTCAGGGACTTCGAGCGCGACGGACTCGAAGTTTACAACTCACCGCAAACCAACTTGGGAGCCGCTCTTGCAGCTCTAAATCACTTCGAAGATTCCCCAATGGTCCGACGCCTCCAAGCCAACGTCCACGTCACAGCTGCTCAGATCGAAGAAAGAGCACCTGGATACAGCAGATCCGCAGTAAGTTCCTACTCCAGAAGCAGATCGGAGCGCCCGCGTCAGCGACGTCGTAGCTAGGGTCCCCTCGACTCGGTGGCTGAAGAAGGACGAGGCGAAAACGAAGTAGTGCAGCCGGTCAATTCCGCTACCAATGCTGCAGCCAACGCTCCAGCCAACCCTGCGGCTAATGCCCCAACGAACAACCCGACCAATGCCGCTGGTAACGTCGTCAACAATGCAGCCAATGCTGCCAATATTCAGGCAAACATCACTCCGAACCCAAGACACAACGCAGGATCTCAGCCTCCTCTGGTCTAGGCCAATCGTGCAGAAGGAAGCCAGCGTCACCACATAAGAGAAGAAGTCAAGATAGCACGACGTGCTAACTACGATCGCGAGCATGGGGTCCCTGACGCCCTTGACACCAACAACCCCATCCAAGCTACAGATCTCTGGATTATGCACGACTAAGAACTCCTGCGACGTGCTCAGTACGATCAAGACAATGGCCCCGCGGCTCATGCCCCATCTGCAAGCCCGGGAGCGGTCAACAATTTCCCAGCTTTCTCACGACGTCTCCGGATAATCAGATACCCAAAAGACTTCAAGCCAGCTATTGAGAAGTACGACGGTCACTCCGACCCGAGTATATGGCTCAAGATGTATAGCATAGCGGCACGTGCCTCTGGAGGCAATGAAGACCACATGGTGAGATATTTTCCCCTCGTGATGGGCAAGGCGCCACTCCTGTGGCTCGACAACCTCCCAGCAGAGTGCATCACCTCCTGGGCGACTCTGTCTCGCCTCTTCACGACCAACTACCAGGCAACCTACAATCGTCCTGGTAATACTCACCACCTCACCAGAGTACGGATGAGAAGCAATGGAACTCTTCGTGAGTACACTAACCGCTACTTCGAGAACCGCAACACACTTGCAGGTGTCAAAGACGACGATGTCATTGCCTACTACAAAAAGGGAATCACCAACATCAAGTTGTTCGAGAAGATCCACGAAGCTGATGCAAAAACCATTGGCGACCTCATGGCCTACGTTGACAAGCTGGTCAACACTCAAGATGTGGTAATGCACGACTTCAACGGAGAAGACCACGACAATAGAGGCACCAGGTCACGCAAGCGATCCGGCGAAGCCTATGTAGCAGATCCACCAAGACCTTCCACCTTCCTCGAAGGTGACTTCAATATGGTCATGGACGACCAGTGCCAGTTCCACCGCGACGCCAAGCACACCATGAGGGAGTGCGAGCAGCTAAAGCGTGCCCATGGAGTACCATCTACCTCCAAGAAGACCAGGAGAAACAGTAACAACGACCGCAATGGTGGCCAACGCTTCGACAATCGTAACCGTCGACCTGATCGACGAGATTACTGTGACTGCAGGCCCTATCCTCGCAACGATGATAGGGATCGATGTGATTATCACCGCGACTACCGCCGCGACGACAAACACGATGACTACCATCACGATGACCACACCGACAGGCGTGACAGAAGTGATCGCCGTGATGACCGCCGTGATGATCGTCACAACGACTGACGCGATGATCGACGTCGCCAGGACGACCACAATCGCTAGGACAACAACCGAAAGGAGCAAAGGCCTCCGCCACCGCCCAAAGGGGGCAACCCCAATGGTGCATTTCAGAAGGCTAACCGCGAGATCAACTTCATCGTTGGAGGTCGCCAAGCGATCAAAAGCAACTAACAGACTCAATCAAGATGACCGCTTGTGATGAACCCTTCTACGGGGTCGTGCCCGGAAAGGCTGCGTACCCCATAGGTCATGTATGCCTTCCGGTCACCTTTGGCACAAAGGAGAACTTCCGAACGGAGTACCTAATGTTTGAGGTCGCGGACTTCCGCTCATCATACCACGCCATCTTCGGACGACCTATGCTCGCCAAGTTCATGGCTATACCACATCACACCTACCTCATCATGAATATGCCGGCGCCAAACGGAATCCTTTCTGTCCTCGGGGACATCTTGGTCTCCTACAATTGTGAAAGCGCCACCGTCGAGCTCTCCAAAGATTCAGCGATCAAAGCCGCAGCAACGGTCATGGTCGCCCAGGCAACCAAGATCGACCAAACTACCTTGCAGGTACCAGAGCAAGAGCGTACAAGCACAGCCATGGACCCAAGTCCAGCTGTCAAGAAGGTTTGCCTCGGTCTGCCCGACGCATCCAAGGAAGTCGTCATCGGGGCCAACCTCGACCCCAAATAGGAACTCGTGCTCATCAGCTTTCTCAGGGACAACGTTGACATTTTCGCATGGAGCCCATCCGACATGTGTGGTGTTCCTAGGGAGTTAGCTGAGCACAGACTTGAAGTTAACAAGACCGCTCGACCTATCAAGCAAAAGCTCCGGCGATATGCAAAAGATAGAAAACAAGCTATAGAAGTAGAAGTCTATAAGCTCTTAGCTGTAGGTTTTATTAGAGAATGTCAACACCCGGTTTGGCTCGCAAACCCGGTTCTTGTACCAAAGAAAACTGGTGGATTAAGGATGTGTATCGATTACACCGACCTTAACAAGCACTGCCCAAAGGATCTGTTCCCTCTTCCTCGCATTGACCAGGTCGTGGACTCCGCGGCTGGTAGCGTCCTACTCTGCTTCCTCGATTGCTACTCGGGGTATCACCAGATAGCCCTGCATCCTGACGACGAAGACAAAACGGATAACGCCCCACGACATCTACTGCTACAAGGTCATGACCTTTGGCCTGAAAAACGATGGAGCAACATACCAGAAGGCAATCCAGAAGTGCTTGAAGACCCAAATCGGGAAGAACATTGAGGCTTATGTAGACGATGTGGTCGTCAAGACCACAGAAGAAGACAAGCTCATCGCCGACCTCACCGAAACCTTTGCCAATCTGCGAGAGTTCCAGTGGAAACTCAACCCAATAAAGTGTGTCTTCGGTGTCCCCTCCGGACTGCTCCTGGGCTTCATGGTCGGACACCGAGGCATTGAAGCTAACCCAGCGAAGGTCGACGCTATACGCAAGATGGCCAAGACATCCAACAAGAAAGACGTCATGAAGCTCACCGGCATGATGGCGGCTCTAGGTCATTTCATCAGCAAGCTCGGTGAAAAAGGATTACCCTTCTTCAAGCTATTGAAGAAGGCTGACATGTTCGTGTGGGATTGTTGACGGTTAATAGTTGTATCAAAGTTCGTTTAGACTTGCAAGCGGACAAGTCTCCCGTCGTAGTCAAGGGACCCTTCTTCCCTCGAGTGGTGAACCCAAGGTTCCGAATCCGTGGAACAATGTGCAACGCAAGGAATCAATCTAGTAAAGCAAGGTAAGCTATCTTTTGAAGACAAGTTGCATCTAATCTACTAACTCATAAAGGAAACACATCTAATCTAATCTACTAAAGAGGTAGCAAGAGAAAGCAAGAGATAACCAATCTAGAGAGTCTAGATCATGCTTATGTTGTAGCTCCAAACAAGATAGATGAAGATAGAAAAGCGAATCTCATGAAAAGCATCTTTAAATCGTGGCCTCCCTTCTGACTTCGAAAACGCCCGCCTTTTGGAACCCCCGTTCTGTCACAACGTATCCCTATTCATGCGGGTAGTCTAGGGCGAGTTCGATAAGAACAAGTTGAAATCACTTGGCCGGTCCGGTATGCACCTCCAGCCACCACGGCTACAAGAGCACCCTATGTAATCTATCTTAAGTATAGATCGTAGAAGAAGCAAAACCAAGAAGAAAACAAAATCATCGAGAAGGCACTTGATCGCTAGAAATTGGATTCACTATAAAAACTTCACCATGAATGATTACATGAACAAGATCACCACCGGGATCCTACCTCGATCTTGATCCTTGCTCCGGAGCTCCGACGTGGTCTTCCATGCAAGGTTCCTACGTTGGCTAGGGAGACCCTAGGCAACTAGCACGACCCTCATCTCCGAGATGGTTTCCCTCAAGCTTCTCTGCTCCTTGGCAGCGGATGACGAATTGATTGATGCGTGGCTCTTGGTCAGGGGGCTATAAATAGCCCGAGATGCAACTAGGTCAAAGGGGAGGCCGACTGAGCCCCAAAACGGGCTGGGCCGGCCGGCCTGGGCCGACCGGCCTGGGCCCATCTTGGCACAGTCCGTGGCCTCCTTCGCCTGGTGTTGCTTCCCGCGTCTTCTAGATCCTCTCCCCTCTTGCATGTGGCCCTTGTCGTCGGTTTCTCTCTGAATTGGACGAAGCTCCTTGTCTTGCAAGATTCAGCACTTTTCTGGCTAGATCCTCGGAGTTTTCCATCTTCTCAGTTTGGGTCCTTGGGCTTCTTGGAGTCGTGTTCACTTCATTGCTTGACTTCTACCGGGCTTCAAGGTCTTGTCATGAGGTGCTTAATGAACTTATCCCGGAAGTCTTGCTTTCAACGCTAAAACCCAGCATAAACACTAAACTCCAAAACCGACATGCACAAGTGAACTTGTTATACCACGGGGGTTAGTACCAATGGATAAGATACAAAAGTCATGCCAACACCGAAGGTAAACTCATGGCTAGGTTGACGGAATTTCACCGTCAACAGCTCCCCCATGCTTAAACCTTGCTCGTCCTCGAGTAAGCCTTCGATGGATATCATCGTTGCCCTTCATTGTTTAAACCTTGCACTTGGTCATACATGAGAAAACATAATGCTCTCAAAAGTTTAGTTTGTTAAAGTTCCATAATGTACTAGCCTTCATCCCTACGGAGGGTAGATATTTAATTTAGAGTTAAATACACCGTGGGTACATGAACTTGCAGTGTTGTGTCAAATAGGTCCATGAACTTGAAAACCAGACATCCAACCCCTTGAACTTGCAAACCTGTTCACCCCAGGTCCAACCCAGTTTTGCATGGTTTGCATGGCGGTTTTGAATGGGCAATATAGCATTGTTGATGTCAGTGATGACATCAGCACTCATATTTAATTTGTGAAATTAATATCTTTTTATTCGGAGCTCCAAATATAACAAATAATATATCAATTTCGATCGTCTCGACGAGCTCTTTGCAATGGTGTAATCTGTTTTGTTATTTGAGATAATTTTATTTCGTGTAAAATTTAATATTTCTATGAAATGAGTGATATTTTATTCTCACTTGCAATCAAATATATATGTGGTCCATGAACTTGAAAACCAGACATCCAACCCCTTGAACTTGCAAACCTGTGTGACAACTCGCCCAGGAAAATACCGTACTATCGCCTAAGACCGATCCACTTTGGTCACTAAGCAATAGTAAAGTGTCATCCTGTCGTTAATTGCTGGGTTAACGCCTGGTAAATCACTTGGACATCGAACAGAGGATCGACACATGCATTAAAACTCACGCGAAGGCGAGTCCAGAGTACAACATGAGTTACACATTTTTATTACAAACCATTGTTCCTGACATGGAGTACGAATTCAGAGTTTGAAAACAGCAGAATTAAAATAACTAGCTCAACGGTAAACATCACAGGAGGCCATCCGTGATGTCATCACTTGTCGTCACCCTTCCGGTCAATCACACCTGCAACATCGATTTTAAAGCAAGGCTGAGTATACTAATACTCAGCAAGACTTAACCGTCGGGTGATAACTACATCACCAAACTCTGGACATGAAAGGCTTTTGGCCGGGGAAGTTTCTTTTGCGGAACAGCTACTAAGAGTAGATCCTTACTTTCAATCTTTTAGCACAAGTTCTAGTTGATTACCATTTCTAAGTGTGCCACCTAATTCAATCAAGAATTGGACAAGCAATTAATTCATACAACAATATTCCTCGAGTTCCATCCTTATGGGATATCATGGCCAGTTGATTAAGCAGTCTCGGATAACGGTGAGAGGCCGACAATCGATTGATTTAAACCTTGCAAGGTAGACCCAAACACACGGTAGGCTGCCCCCGCGAGGACAACTTTCCCAGGCCGTTTCCTAAAGTCCTCGGGTTGGGAGCAGAGCTTACAGTCCTGGGTGCAAGGTTAGCTGGTATACCCCGCAAAGTATCCAGTCTCACACAATACACCCCCCTTCCCGGTAGCTAGCCGGTAAGGCGATTACTCAAGAGTAGTAGGGAAAAGTTCCCATGCCGTCTCATTAAGGTACTAGGCTTATCGATCCCATTCCCGGCAAATGTTTAGTACGTTCAAAAGCTTAGCCCACGAAAGCCACTGGACCAGAGCCCAAATCCCATGCTCTTACCACATGAGCAATCCATTTATAAAGATCTTATGATTCCAACATAAGAACCTATCCTCGCGAGTGACGAACATCACTCGACTTCTATCGGGTCCTATAGCATAGCAGCTATCGACCTAGAATACTAGTGATAGAGCATAGGTACCTAGGGATCATGCATCTAGGGTTTCCATTCAACTCCTGAAACGTAAATGCACAATCGTAGCAAACATAATTGCATAATTTTAAAAACGTAAATGCACATTTAGCATACTTTTCCAAAAAGGAACAATTTGCAATTCTTTATTAGATATTATTTTTGATGGTGACTGTGTACCTATATATGTAAATGATTTAATTTAACTTCACAAACAGTAGTGGGTGGGTACGTTTAGCTTCTTAACATGATTTTACAACCACTCACTAGGTTATTAAAGATGGGTTGGTGTTTTTTCCATTTAATGACTATTAAGCCCTTAATGACCCACACAGCTTTTATTCATGAAATTAATTACTAAAATTCATTGGAAGGGTGTATTACACTTTAAATACGTATAACAAGCTATTGGACACACATCCAAGCTTTGGATAGCTAGAAATTAATTATTTTTGAAAATCAAAAAGCTAGCTAGAAGGACAAGGTAAATGCACACAAAAAATAAATACTCAACAAAATGATCCAAACTTTCTCACAAATGTTGTATGGTCCAAAACTAGCCTAGTGGTGCAGCACATACACCTAGAACTATTATAAAACTTGAGTTAGGCATTTTCAAAGAAAATCAAGCATAATTCAAGAATAAATATTTATGGTAATCATAAAATTGTGATTAATTCACCAGAGGTGTGTTTTGAAATAAAAAGACAGCGTGCCAAAGTTGGTTGCAAAAACCTAATTATTTTTAGCTAGAAAAATCATTTATGCAGATCCTGCAGAAATGGAAAAACATTTTATAAAAAGATTTACATCATAACTTTGTGCAATTTTTGGCATAGGAGCTAGCCATGACAAGACACACAACATATCCAAAATTTAGCTACAGAGGATATATAGATTTTGAGATATTGCAGATCTAGGTTTTTCACATTTGTATTTTTGATGCAAAATCTATCAGGAATTAGCTCAGGCAAGAATACAAAAGTTGTGGGATATTTCACCACGAATCTAACAAAAATTGGTTTCGCATTTTCTGATTTTTCTATGATTTTCTACGGATTTTACAATATCCAGCAGAAACACTAATACTATTTAAGAATCACTTTGCACGCAGGTCCCTGGAAACTTCAGATTCTTATGAATATACCCTTGCTTTTCCGGTAAGGCCCTCAGAATTAAAAGGAGCTTCGCAATGCGACCCCTGGGCGGCCGGCCAGCGCGGCTCCGGCCGAAATCCGCGACCGCGCGCGGCCGGGGTGTGGGGGGAAAAGGTGGGGGAAGCCTCGTGGCTCACCTAGGGCTTGTTTTGGTGGGTCGGACGGGGGCGGAGCGGCTCCGGCGAGGCAGCTCGGCGGCGCCCGGCACTGGCCACAGCGGCGGCGGAAAATTCTGGCGAGGCCGGAGCGAAATCGAGCAACGCGCGGCGGGGGAGGCTTCCACGGGGTCTCAGGGAGGTGCAGGGTGGTGGGACGGCGACGGAATGGAGGGAAAGGCGACGTTCACCGAGCAGCACCTATGGTGGCCAGCGGCGAGACATGGAGCAGTTGGGGGGGCTCATGCGGCGGGGTTGGCTGGCGGCCCCATTTTGAGGTCGACGCGCGCGAGCTCTTTTGCGACCGCAGGGCCGACGGCGGCATGCCTAGGGGCGGGCGCCGACCTCGGTAGGAACACGCGGCCGTACGGGCACGGACGCGATCGGCGGTCCGTTGGACGCCGTCCGGCCCGGTCGGCGCGCGGCGCAAGGAGGGAATGACTTCAAGGGGCTCTCGGGGCGCGCGGGGCCTCGTGAAACGCGGGGCACGGACGCCTAGGGGGTCCGCACGCGCGCGCGCGCGCGCCGTCCGGCGCGACGCGGCGCGGTGAATTTTGGAAAACGCGGCAAAAGTTCCGGTCGACATTCGCTGACGTCAACGGTTAAGCCGGGTTTGACTGTGCCTTTGACCAAGGGTCGACCACGGGTGTGCGTAGATTTGGTCAAGGGGTTCAATAGGGTTCCTTGGCGAGGTTTTCGAGGTGATGACCGAGGTTGACCTAGGTTTGACCGGTGTTCGGCCGGTTTGACTTGGTTGATCCAGTCATTAGCATTAATGACATTAAATAAAAACCTGGGGCGTCACAACCTGTTCACCCTAGGTCCAACCCGGTTTTGCATGGTTTGCATGGCGGTTTTGAATGGGCACTATAGCGTTGCTGATGTCAGTGATGACATCAGCACTCCTATTTAATTTGTGAAATTAATATCTTTTTATTCGGAGCTCCAAATATAACAAATAATATATCAATTCCGATCGTCTCGACGAGCTCTTTGCAATGGTGTAATCTGTTTTGTTATTTGAGATAATTTTATTTCGTGTAAAATTTAATATTTCTATGAAACGAGTGATATTTTATTCCCGTTTGCAATCAAATATATATGTGGTCATGATTAAGTCCTGGATATATATTGCCGGTTTTATTGTCATGATTCAGAAAAAAATGAAAGGTACAACTGAAATTGATTAAGATTTAAGACCTAGATGTGCGTAAAGCTAGGGTTTTACCAACCAACCCCTCTCCAATATCTTGGCCAACATCGCCAGAGAGGAAAGGATTGATTGATTCGGCGTACGTCTCTCTACTGCATTTCACATGTGCAAAAGTATATGTCCTCCGGTCCTCATGGAGGTTCGGGCGACGACACACCACATGTCGATCACCAAGAATAGAACTGATGCAACCAACTATTTCTGTTTCACATTGTTTCTTTATTCCCAGGATGGTGACATGGGATGATAACACAGTCAGGTTGGTTGGTATAAAACCCTAGCTTTATGTGCATCGAGGTCTTAAATCTTAATCAATTTTGGTTACACCTTTCTTTTTTATTTCTAAATCATGACAATAAAAATGGGCACATCCAGGTCTTAAATCTTAATCAATTTCAGTCCGGGACTTAATCATGACCACATATATATCTGATTGCAAGTCAGAATAAAATATCACTCGTTTTATACAAATATTTAATTTTACACGAAATAAAATTATTTCAAATAACAAAATGAAGTACATCATTGCAAAGAGCTCATTGAGACGATCGAAATTGATATATTATTTGCTATATTTGGAGCTCTGAATAAAAAGATATTAATTTCACAAATTAAATAGGAGTGTTGATGTCACCACTGACATCAGCAATGCTGCAGTACCCATGCAAAACCACCGTACAAAACCAGGTTGGACCTGAGGTGAACGGGTTTGCAAGTTCAAGGGGTTGGATGTCTGGTTTTCAAGTTTATGGACCTATTTGACACAGCGCTGCAAGTTCATGGACCCATGGCGTATTTAACTCTTTAATGTAGCTTATCCCACAAGTATTAACATGCTCCCAAAATTCAAATGGATCTTAGAAATTTTGAAATAAAGAACAAGATGAAAAAAGAGCTAAACCAAGTTCACAAATTTAAACCGCCTTGCATCTTGCTCGTGAACTCTCATCTCATCATGTCTCTCAAGCCTATTTATTCTACTCCTTTCCCTCTCATAACACATATATACGTGGTAGCCTTTATATGGAGCTTTTTGGGAAAGTTTAGTCCTACCAAGATATTATAAATGAGATGTTGTCAAAACAAGACAAGCTTCTCATGGTCTTACCAAGACTCGTCAAAAAGGTCATTGGAAAATGATGTTATATCAAGGAGGGGAAAGAGAAAAATACACACACTTGGATGGGTGGACATGTGCAAATGGCCAAGAGTGATCCCGAGGCACAAAGGAAGTCCTCGTTATCGGATTGCACATGGTTGGAAAGATGAGTTTGGATCTTTTAAATCTTGAGTCCTGAAATTCCTAATGCACTTTAGAGAACCGGGGAGTTCATTTTATTTTATTTTTTATCATACATACTCATATATATATTTTTTCTTTTCTTCTCTTTTTCTCATACTCATATTTTTGTTCTTTCTTTATTGTTCTCATTTTTTTCTTTTTTTCTTTCTCATCAATTTTTTTATTTGCTCCCCTTGAACTCTAAAATTGCATTGTACCTACCTCCTCCCCCATGCTTAGATGTTGCTCGTCCTCGAGCAAAGAGGTGATAGAGATAAGGTAGGTACCGGAAATACTTTTCCTTCGGAAAGATACTTGAAATCTTCAATGTTGGCACCATCTTGCGATCTTCCTTGAATTGATGATCCATACTCAATGATAGGTTGTGGTCAAACAGGTAAACACAAAAGATGATATTTGGTTTTAAGGATGGATATCCGGCGAAGTTTGTGAGATCTCCGATGTGGGGATACACAATGCACGAATAGAAAGGCTAGCAAAAAGATAGATACGCAAAAACAGAATGACCAGCTTCTTAGTCTCGGGCCAGAGAAATCAAGGCCTGAAATAACTCACCCAAAAATAAACCTTGTATACTAAGTTTTTGCACTCAAATATATATATATATATATATATATAGGCCAGCGCTATTCAATACCCAGGGTATGGAATAGTTATTCCATACCCGAGCCCATGCCGAGCCATCTGTCCAATTCCATGCGGCGTGCGTTCTGTGCACCACTCCGCGGTTCCTACGGTCCACGCGCCCTCCGGGATTTCTGCTGGTTCCCCGGTCCGGCGCGGTCCACTCGTCCATTTTTCTCGATGTGCACACCGTGGCTGCCGAAGACAGTCGATTTTCGTATGGACGAGAGTGGAGTGCGGCCAATTTTCTGAAACATACTTGCCAATAACACAGTTTCCAAGAAAAGAGCTCGCATCTTTGTGAATATTTATTCATTCAATTCAATTAGAGACAACCAGATCATGTTGCAACAGTCAAGAAATTGCGCTTCGAGCTTTTTCTTGTCTACAAAAGTTATGTGAAAACTAGTACCACCATGTGCCAACTGCCAAGCACGTACCGAAATTTGCTCCATATACCATATGCTGTTTTTGCTTGGCAAAATGATTGCTACGTTTTTGTTTGCAAATACATCTGAACATTACAGCCAAAATTGCAAATTTTGCTTGAGTCTCAAATGCATAGATTATCTATTTACACCGAAACAAAGTTTACAATAAAAAAGACCAAAATCTGCAGTGAAGGCCATATAAGCTCCTTGTGGAATAGGCCAGCTACAGGTGCAATCAATATCATTATGCTATTGCAATTATCATATGTAATCGCAGCTCATGATTTTGTCCCTTAGAACTCAGTAAACTGCTATCTCATTGATCCTGTTTTCACAATTTGGGGAACTACAATGAACAAAATGAAAATTGAACACACATGTAGCAATTGACCATCCTGCGTGCAAGTAACCAGCACCCATAATGCAATCTGCAAATGAGTTAAGCATTATTAGTATATGCAGGTAAAAGACAGCCCATATACATTGCGGGAGATTAAAACTTCTGACGATAGATTGGCATGCTTGTTGTAGCAAGCTTTGTAACTGGTTATTGTGATTACAAATTTTGGATCTCGCCAAGATATGCAACCATATAGCTCTAAAAGAGGAACATATCCATATAGCAAAAGATCTTTAGGTCCAGTCACATATAACTATCTTCCTCTGCTAGTATGAAGTCAACCAAATAACCAAAATAGTAGTTTAGAATTGCCTAGTTTAGAATCTGAAGACAACTGAAAGAAATTTGTGAACTGAACAATAACAAGGTAACTTAAACCTCTATATACCTGAAAGCCGCAACCTTTAGACATTGTGCATTGGTTTAATCCATCCAAACATGGTAATCATGCATATTAGCAGTTTTTCTATTAAATGTTTGTTGACTGCAAGACTTACCAGCAGGAGAATCAATATGTTTCCGTATGCTGAATATCAATTCGTTTCAGAAACGTGTCATGGGTTGCTTAATTTGTGTTCCATTCATCTACACATGTCAGCCATGATACCAAAATCATGAAATTGTTGACTTCATAATGCAGGGATTCTTTTCAGCCCATGAAATTGTTAACAAAATAAGGAAACATGGTCTTAACGTATGTAAAAAAGAAGTGCATAGTTGCTGTTGGAGGCTAGTTTCTAGCCCTGTTGGCATGTATATCAAAATGCTTGGCAGGCAAAAGGCGCCTAGCAGGATGCCATCTTGTACACTACTATAGAAAAAAAATTTATACACCTATTTTTTAGAGGCATACAGCTGCAACACCATCATAGAACGAATAGCTGTATGCTAAATTTTCAGAGGCATATAGCTGCAATGCTTAACCATCCTTTGGTCAGCCCTCATATCATAGAACGAATAGTTGTACCCTAAATTTTTATGGCCTATTCAGAGCCCCTAATAAGCTTTTAGGAATTTTATTAACAGTAAAATTGGCAGTGTTTCATATGAGGGATTTGGAATGGTACGAGCTAGCAACTTGCAAAAAAAAGAGCTAGCAACTTGCAATCATCTAGTTGTTCTAAAATCAGCTGCAGCCCCCCCCCCCCAAAAAAAAAGTACACGCCAAATGCAGTGGAGTTCGTGCTGTGTCGGTAGAAATTGTAAATTGAACCCTATCGCAAGATGTCAATTCTTCTAAAATTCAGAGATGGAAGCAGGGGCGTAGCCACAGGGGGCGCACAGGGGCTTGGCCCCCCTGACGATCCTGGTTTGTCCATAGACAAAGGGTATATCTGGCTAATTACCAAGATTATTAAGTAACAAAGAAACGTTGCCTCCGTGCCATGCTCAGGTGATTTAGCCCAATAATATGTACCATAATTGATTGGCCCAACAGGCCAACATCATCCCATCCGGACTCTCCGGCCAGTCGCCGCATAAGTTCAACTCTCCGACCAAATTTCAACTTCATCTCGTGGTCAATCTGCTGCTTTTGTGCTCCACGGCTCCACTACCTTTGAACTCCTTTATTGCATAATAAGCACATGATAGTTTTTTTCTCTATACATATTATTTTCTGGCATTTTAGTTATGCAATGGATTGTTAATATTTTAGTTATGCAATGGAGTGTATCTAGAGATAGAACAGATCAGAAAAAAATTAAACGGTGTCGTCTAGCACTATAGAGAGCTATGGTTAGGTGGTCACTTAGCCCCCCCTATACCTAAATCCTGGCTATTTCCTTGGATGGAAGCAAGGTAAACAAAAACACTGCAACAATGAAATAAGGAATTTTAAGATTGGACAAGCAAAGTTCATTGCGACAATTACAGGAAAGAAAGCAACTTTAAATTTGGCAAGAATAGGAGCTAACAACAATGAAATTTGGCAAGCAAAATCATGCATGAGCTGCTAGGAGGCCATACCGATCCGAATCGCCGGAAGACGATTCAGTCACAACAGATGCACCAAGACACATCCCTAACCACCATGCACTGGCGGCAGGACAGGGCCCTAGAGCAAGCTCGTTAGGCAACTTGTTGACACTGTAAGAGCTTGCAATGCAAACATAATTATAATAACAGTATTACTAGCGCCCGGACGTCCGGAGGAGAGGAAACAATCAGACGCATGCGCAGCCGTCAGATCGAGGTACTGTAGACGTCAGATCAAACAATGTAGCACTCGAAAAAATACAAATCCCATCGCAACATCAAGCCAGCCCGTCACAACATCAAGCCATCCAGTTGCAACATCAAGCCATATTGCATGCAACATGAAGAAAAATTTCTCAACATTAAAAAACAACATACGCAAGATTTGAAAACAATGCCCGCAACATCGATATCTACTTTTACGACATTGCAACATCAAAATTTATTTTTGCAGCATCTAGATTAAGCACGTGCAACATATCAGTAGAACATATGCAACATCTGCATGCAACCTTTGCAACATCTTTTGGAAATAAGTGGAACCTATACTTGCAACATGCGCCAAAACCTACCACACGCCATGGCGGCCGGTGCGGGGGAAGCCGCGAGAGTGGTGGCCCACGTCCGGCCACCCACCGACGAGCTCCGACCACACCACTAGACATGGAAGGAGCGGCGACTCGAGGGGGACCTCGCCGCGGGGCGTTGCGTGCTGGCGCTTTTGGTGGAGGTGTTGGCCTTGGACCTCAGTGGCGGCAGCAACATCAAGTCATGCTGCGTGCAATATGAAGAAAAGAATTTTGCAACACTCAAAAACAGCATTCACAACTTTCGAAAACAACATCTGCAACATCGAGAATCAAATGTTACAGTGGGGAGAATCAACATCCGCAACATTGAAACATCTAGATCTACTTTTGCAACATCCGCAAGAAACACTTGCAACATCCGCATGAAACATCTGAAACATGTGGAATACACACTTGCAACATGTAACAAAAACTCGACAAAAAAGAAGCTTTGCACAAAGTGAAGCAGTGGAATGGGAAGGATGACAAGCCCACCCGCCCCTAGTTGCGGGCGCCAGGCGAGCGGCTCCCCATCGGGAGAGGCCCCGGGGCGGGCGGCACTTCACCAGGATTCAACTGTAGAATTCGCCGGTGCGGCCAGCTAAGTGACCGCGGATGGCCTCCGGGCAGCGCGGTTCGTGGCTCCCATCAGCCGACAACACAGCCACGACATGAGCAACCTGCGTGCCGGGGAGGGCGTGTAGAGGTGGGCGTGGTGGCGTGACGCAGGGGAGGGGCCGTTCTCCGCTTCTCTGATCCGCCTGGAGGCAGGGACGCAACTGGAACAGATGGCGCAGCTGCTACTGGACTGCCGGAGGAGATGGCCGGCTAGCTGGGATCCGCGACGCCAGGCTGGGGGCTGCAGGCTCCCTCTCCTCGCCGGCGGCCGGTGCGCGGGGGTGGAGGCGGAGTAGGTAGCGCACACGAGAAGGCCCAGTCAAGCTCGCATGGCGGTTGCTCGTCCTCCGCACTCAGGCAAGGCCAAGAGAGCTAGCAGCAGGAACGATGATCACGGGTGGAGCATGCAGAGAAAAGAAAGTAGCAGAAAGGAGTGGAGAGAGAGAGAGTGCAGAGATATGCACATGGATAGAGATGTTCTCCTACAAGAATGAGTGGACGAGAGACAATGTGGGTGGGCAAGGCAGGAGGGGGCCGATGCATCCAGATGTCAGCACGCGTGGTGGCCTGCCGCTTGGGATGGCGTCCGATTTTTTGCCCTGTCGAACGTCCGATCAGGAGTATTACTGTTATAATAATGGAACATGAATATTATGACTAATAGATGAAACTAGCATACTCTGACTAATTGCAGTATAAAAAAGTGCTGGAATCAACAACATGGGCCTGAATCCACTGAGCAGCATTTTGATTCATAGTGGAACAAAAAGTCAGCATGGGGAACCATGACTATAATGATGTCGGATATAAAATGATTTGGTAAGAAATGATTCACAAATGTAGAACAATTGAAAGTTCCAAATTGGTGAAACAGTTAAAAAATACCTTTGTCAAAGGAATGGTCACTGATTTATTAAACATAAAAACCTTTTAAAATAGTGTTTATGGAAAGAAAGATAATTAGTATTTCAAGAACGATAGTGTTAGATCCTTCCAAAATCCCTGTCATATGAACATTTTGAATCTCATAGCTACTTGCACATCACATAAATTAGCTGAAACTTCAACAGTTCTAAGGAAATAAGTGACTTACCTGATGCTTGAGGATCGGAGGATCGGTCGTCAGTTTATTGAATGTCAAAACACTGGCCACTAGTATCTACCAGTCTACCACTTCATGGTGCCTTGATGAGGAGACCGTAGCAGGGAGCTGCCCGACAAGACAATGTAAAGTTCAAACTTAAAAGTACAGATAATAGTTTGCCATCCACCAACCCAAAACCGCAAGCTTTGTAGCTAGTTATTGAGATTAAAAATGTTCCTACATCAGCAGCCAGATGTGAGAATACACAATGTCATAGGTAGGGTGGTACACACATATTAGCACATATTAGCACAATAGCCAGCAAGCATCATCTGTACTTTAACACCACGTCCGCATTTCTGTCATGGTAAGGTTAGGATTGTCTGTTTCTTTTACACTAATGTAGAACAAATATAATTTCTACATTACTAAGAGAATTCATCAGAGCAGTGCAATTGTTCTAGTGAGGATGTATATAGGTCTAAGAAAACATAAGTAAACATCTAGGTTGTATTGTATCACTAGCAGCACAATAGAACATCTAGTTTTTATCAATAGAAGTTTATAGTTCAAACCACATACTCTGTTCAGCTCAGTTGACATTTACAGGTTATAGAAACAAGGATCCAATTTTGTTTGGGTGTAGGAAAAGGAAAACAAGACAAAAATAGCCCCTATGCTGGCAATAATTATTATTCTAATAGGCAAGCATATTCCATCCATTAATCTATATATGATTGTACAAATTATCACCATCATGGTTCTAGATAGTCATAATTGTGCATATAAAGAATCTGAATAAAGGTAGTTTCTCTATCATATTAGTAAAACTATGCACATCAAGACATCCAAACCTTTCTAACTCGAACAAGAATATATTACATATCCGAATTTCGGTACTCATCTAAAAAGAAAACCCGATAGTTGTATATGAACAGGGGTTGATCCATACTTTTGAATCTCATTAACCCGAGAAAAGAATTAAGCATACTACTTCATGCATGTCCGTAATCAAAAGAAATAACACAAAAGCGGGATATTTCATCTGTGCATTGCAATCAGACTAGTCGAAGATGCATACATGGCTAAAAAATATAAATAAACAACTAGGTTGTATTGTATCAATAGCAGCGCATAGAACATCTAGTTATAATAATCAATTAATTCGGGCAGAGAAAAATAGAAGTACAAACAAAATACTTTGTCTAGCATAATTGACATTTGGAGGTTGTAGAAACAAGAATAAAATCAAGCAATCATCTAGGTATCAAATTCACAATAGAAGCTACGGAACGAACCTGTAGACCAACCCAAATCGATAATGTACAGTATGGTTCTGACCAATCGAATTCTCTACTGAACCACACATGTATGCAATCCCATAAAAAAATCAATTTGTGACCGTGAGAGATGGAGAGAGGGACGAGGAAAGAGACAGTCATACCGTGCTAGGACTGGAAATCGTCCCGATGTGCAGGCTCACGGCCACGGCGTCCAGTAGCACTGATGCCGAGCAGGGGAGGCGCCTCCCTCCTCGAAGGTGATGTGGACGACGCGCGGGGCGGGGGCCGCCGCGGTGGCTCGACGACTGCTCCTGCTCGAGCTCCGACCTTTAAATCCCGAGTTGTGGGCGGGAGAACTGGAGGGCAGCCCCTCCCCTGCTCGGCATCGGTGCGGCGGGGGCCGGAGACGCCCCCGAGCTCCACGGCGACGAGAACCGGATCCCCGCCGGCCGCACTTCCTCCCTCCCGCTCCCTCGGCTAACGGCAGCCGACGGCGATCGGATCCGCCCCCACCGTGGCGCTCCGGACTGCCGCGAGGCCGGATCCAATGCGGCGGGGGAGGAGCAGGACCGCAGGGCCCTCTTCTTCCTCCGCCGCACCGATGGTGGGCGCGAGAGAGCAGGAGGCGATGGTGATTCATTCTCCTCCGCTACGAGAGGTGGAAGGCGGCGGACGAACTCCCGGCTCGGGGAGGCGGGGAGGAGCGAGAAGCAGGCCGGTGGAGGAGCGCGTCAAGTGGCGCGGGTGGTCTCGTCCTCGGCGCGAGATGGAGCTCGAAGGTGAGGCTGGGCTGCCACGGGGTCGACGGGCTTCCAGCGCCGACGGCGGCGGCGGCTGTGCGCGAGCATGCCGATGCAAAACTGCCAATATTGGCCCACGAGGCCACGATCTCAGACTTTGCCCACATAAATAAATTATGATGATGAGAATATAAAAAACCATCGGCAAAGAAAAACTGTTAGGTTAGATGCGGGGTGGGTTGGGTACCGTGGGTGGCTGTGGCTCGGGTATGGAATAACCTATTCCATACCCGGGGTATAGAATATATATATATATATATATATATATATATATATATATATATATATATATATATATATATATATATATATATATATATATATATATATATATATATATGGCTCTGGATAGGTAGAGCAACACGCAAGTAATATTTATGACAAGGTTAGCATTACTTTTAAGAACAAAAATAAATTATCTTTAATCCATCTAAAACTTGAGAGCACATAAAACACTATGGGTCTTTATTTTTATCATAACCTCCGCTAAAGATTAAGCTAGCATTTAGATAATTTCATATTTGTATTTTAAGAGAGCACTAGCTTAAACATGCATAAAACAATTACAAAGATAAACAAAGTGGCAATTATAATCATATATCATCATAGCACAAACTTTGTAACTTTACCAAAGGTAAAAACTAGGTGGTGACATTATTCATGATCAAAATAAAAACTAAGACACATGCTGAAAATAAACTAACATGCATGCTGAAATTTAAATAAAAACTGAAAACACTGCGCATACATAGGCGCATACAAGCTAAAAATTAAAGAAAAGGGGTAAAGGAAAGATAACTAAAGCTCCTCCTCTCTCTAATCTTCCGCCGGTGGTTGATATTGAAAGTCTTGGTTGTTGTACCCTTACTCATAATAGGATTGCACCGCTTCTCCTATGAATTGTATGACGGTGCTAAGTGAAGGTGTCAAAGCTCATAAGCGATGTTTGCATTTCCTTCACCCATTTGGTTTGCATTGGTTTGGATGGCTGCAATAATTTGCATGTTCCTCACAGCGTATCCTCCAATGATGGCCACATTTTGTTGTGGTTGAGGAAGGTGTGCATATGGCTCCGCAAAGGCTACGTTGGGCACCGCAAGATTTGGTGGGGGCATGGCTGCACCACTCCCCCATGCTTGCATTGGTACATCACCGTAGTAACTCGGCGGCGCCGGGGTTCCTCCATAACTTTGTTGTGCACCTCCTTCTTGGGCTATAGAAGATCCTTCTCCTATAATCCCTCTCTTTTATTTTTCTTCGCCGGCACAAGAAGTCCTTCCTCTAACCTATCTTCTTCCCCTCAAGAAAAAGTCTTAACTTTCCTTCCGAAAGGGGCAAAATTCACCTTGGCCACTTTGAAGCCTCCTCTCTCATCTCCACTTATGTATTTGCCTTTCTTCATATTCTCAAATCCTAGGGAAGTCCCGGCTAGGAGATGATTCAGGTTCCTTGCAATACCCGATCTTAAAGAGATAGACAACATAGAGAGGTAACACCCCGAACCAATATCTCCCGAACCCGATGTTGCTTCACAACATCACCGGTTGATCATGAGGTAAGAGGGGTCTATTGGCCACTTGGCAATCAAAGCCGAGTAAAGCCAATTCAACTCCGTGTTGGTTATCTTTGTTTCTCTCATTCTCCCCAAAATCCTTTTGCACATCCATGAGTGAAACACTTGGATGATGGGGTTCCGAATAGTATTTCTTCGTTGATGGTCTCCTCCTGTGATCATACTCCAAAAACCTTCCCATATGCCTTCATGCACATCCACTTGTTTCGGGGCTCCCTTGAAAACCGAGCTATTCCTTAATACATAAGGAACAGCTTGTTCAATAAAGATAGGAGACACTCGCCCATGGGTCTATGATACTAGAACATGCAATCATTTCGAACATGAAAACCAATCTAATCTCTCGGGGGTTGTGACCACGGTTTCGCCCTTTCCCTCCTCTCGTAGTGTCACTACGCGAAGGTATTCATGACTAGACCTATGATGGACACGACGTGTTGAATGGATCCAAGGAAGCATTGAGACCTTTACTCCCTTTACGGCATGGTAGCTAACCTTAAGCATTAAAGTATATTCAACACAAGATGATAGATAGATAATCCAACAAAGTATGGTTACATCTCAAGATCGATTGCAACCCATGGATGAAAGGAGATTACCCCATCAAGGTGCTAGATATAGCACCGTTGATCAAGGTTACCCTTCTGACGGTGTCTTCCTTCTTCTCCACTTGTGGGCTCCCTCCAAACGGAATGAGAGACTCAGCACTCCTTCATCAAGGATATGCGCCATGGTCATGAAAATTTCCTAGGCAAATTCCTTGTGGGTGTTTGCCGACACTCCGTTAGAGAATTGCACCGGTGTCCCGTATGAAAACCCAATATGTGGAGAGCTTGGTCATCGAAGTCGACGTTCGCTACAAGCCTCTACTCAAGGCGAGCGAGCTTCTTCTCCTCCTCCTCCGTCGTGACGATAAACCCATTGGAATACCACGGAGCGTATGGAGGTGGAGCGGATGATCGTGTCAAGTGGTGAGGTTGGACGGGCGGCTCCTCCATATGTCCTTGAGGTTTGGTGAACCTCATAAACGAGTTTCGTGTGGCCCTTATGCCACCGAGGAGAAGAGTGTGGTTCCTCCTCGGCAGTGCCGTGTCCTCCTCCGTACTCCGAGGAGACTCGGAAACCGAGTGTGTAACACCCCAGGTGTTTATTAAAGATAACTAACTTAATTAGTTGCGTTAATCATGTTTAAATTGGCTCATAAACATGTTTGACATGTTTTGTCACAAATTTGCACAAAAGACTTTGGTCAAAGTCCCAAATCATGGTCAAACCCTAGATCTCCTTTAAGGCTGAAATGATTTTCTTGCGCGTTCTCCAAATTTCACTATAGAAGTTCAAAATCGGCCAATATGAAAGTTGTTCGTTATTTCCGGGAACACATTTTTTGTAATTGGCGGACATTCCAATTTTGAGTGCAAATTGGCCAAAAATCGAGTTGAACGCGTTGTGAACAGTAACTCGAGCCGTGGAAAAACTGCAACTTTGGCCAACGTTCCCGGGCAAACGGTTGATCAAAACATATGCCGCCCTTTGGGAAAGTTGTAGGTCTATAGCTCCTCTACAACTTTGCTTTTTGGATATTTTCAACTTAGTTGCCACTTTAGGGAGTTATGTATTTTTGAATCTGCTCAAATGAAATAAAAATGGCACCGGCGTCGTCCTCGCCGCGCTCTGGCGCAGAGCGCGCCCGCGTCCAACTGCTCGACCACGTGGCGCCCGCGGGGGAGTCCGGCGTACGGACGCCCGGAGTCTATCGCGGTGGACCGGGGGCCGCCGTGGACCCTCCGCCTCTCCCATCGTTGCCCGTGCACCGTGCCCGGGGCGCCGGCCGCGTAGAGCCGGCCACGCGCCGCGCGCCCGAGCTCCCTCGCGCTCGCGTCGCGCATGCGGCGTGCCACTTGGCTGCCCACCGGCTCGCGCGCGCACACAACCCCCTCGCGCCTCGCTCCCGTCGCACGCCGGCTTGCACAGGCCGCCGTAGACCGGTCCACCGCCGCCGCAAGACATTGCCAAGCCGTCGCGGCTCTTTTCCTCTAGCCGGCCCTGCGGTTCCTCTCTTCTTCCCCTAGAGCGCCGCCTCATCTCCCTGAACTCCACCGCGCCACCGCCGACCGCCGACCGCACCGGCAGCCGGCCGCGCGGGACCACGGCGGCCGGTCCAGGGCCAGCACGCCGCCGGCGCCCGTCGACTACGTATCAAGCCCGTGACCCACCTCAAATCGGCCCGTGAAGGTGCAAATCGGCCCTAGGGCCGCTCACCATCGAGCTCCGGCGACCAGACCGCCGCCGGTGAGCTCCTCCCGCCGGCAGGGACCCGATTGCAACGATTTGATTCTTTCCAGGGTTCCCAGTGAAAGATTCCAGGGACCCGGTTGTAAAAGGTACTTTTAGGGTTTCTGCAGCAACTTCGAAAAAATCGTTAAAAATCGTAGAAAAATCAAAAAAATGCATGTATAGGGTTCGTGGTGAGGAAACCTATCTTTCCTAGAAAGCATGTATAGGGTTTTTCTGTACAGTTTTTGAATTAAAAATTCAAACTCAGTTTGGAGTGTTTTTAGTGTGATTTAAAATATACACATGCTATGAACTTGAATTTTGGATATGTTGCTCTTTATGGCATGTCTAGATCTGTGACAAAAATTTGCATGATTTTGATATGTATATTTTCAGTTATGATTTATCTAAGCTTTATGCTAGATTAAGTTTGATGCTTTTTATAGCCCCTTTAATGAACTTTTCTGTAACCACAAGTGCACCCTATGGCTTTGCCTTGATGATTAGTACCTCTGGTAGGATGGATGTGATTTTAGGGAATTGTTTAATGGGTGATTTGGATTTAATCTTGTGTAGGCGTTTAAATTCAAAATCCAAAAAATAATTTGAATCTGCACTCATGCCTTGATCAGAAGCTCATTTTTGGCGTACATGACCTGTAGGAGAAAGTTGGGATAAAAAAGTTTATTAAATCTTATTATATGAATTAATGGTGATTTAATAGGCTAAAATTTGTCTTTTTCATATAAATTAATTTATAAATGATCTTGAGCTATATTTTGGTTTGAGAGCTTAAACTGGGCATATGTTGCTATGTGAAAAAGATTAGGCTCATTTGAAGTGTTTTTTATTTGATTTGGATTTATGGTTGAAAGGCTGGTTTTGAATAATTAAAGAAAGAAAGGGAAATTAAAAGTGCTAAATTGTGAAATCATGTTTGTTTCTGTTTTTTTATTAATTTAAACACACTCCCTTGCGGTTTGATGAAGTTAAGTAACTTAAATTGCTTAGATGTGCACACAATCACCATCAAGGTAATGTTTTGTTTATCATCGCACACACTAATAATTTCTGTGAGAAAATAATGTTGTTTGGATGAATGTGTCCAACAAGAGTTGGTTTTGTGGTAATTCTCCCACCTTCACCATAATCTAATGCATGTGCATGTAAACGTGTAGATCTACCCGACGGTACATACACACTCACTCAGGAGGGAGACGAGACCGTTGATGGTGAATTGAATCAAGCTAGTGTGCAGCAAGACCTGGACCAAAGTCCAGAAGAGCCCAAGGCTAGCGTTAGTGTTGAGTTAGAGGAAGGCAAGCACCGGTTTCATCTAACCCACTTTATAAATGAAAAACCATGTCCTTTACTTTTCAGCACTTTATTGCTTTAAATTGTGCATTTAAGTTTGAGGAGTTGTTTTGAAACCTAGATGCATGTTCCTTAGGACTCCTATGCTCTTTGACTAGTATGTTAGGAACGCTAGTCCCATGCTCTAAGGATACGATAGAAGTCGAGTAATGACTCATTGCTCGCGAGATATAGGATGCTTATGTTGGAATCATAAGTTGGTTAAATTGACTCGCTCATGTGGTAAGAGCAATGGGTTCGGTCTCGACCGAGTAGCATGGTGCTGGTCTAAGCTATTGAACATACCAAGTGCTTGACGGGAATGGGACCGGTAAGCCTAGTACCTAATGAACCAGTGCGGGAATTTTATTGCTACTACTCTTGAGATGTGTCTCCCGGTTTGCTCCCGGTAGTGCAAGTGTGATCCTGGACGGGCCATGTGAGGACGTTCTAGTAACCTTGTACTTAGGACTGTAGCATCTTTTCCTAATCTAGGGAATGACGGGAACCGCCTGGTTGGGGTAGACACTGCACTTGATCTACCTTCTTCCGTGTATCTTGGGTTTACCTTGCAAGGATATAAATCGATCGATCGTCGGTCACTCGCCGTTATCTGAGTCGGCTTGACCACTGGCTACCCCATGTTTATTTATGGAACTTTTGAATTAATACTGTTACCTGTTTAATATTGTTTGAACAACATGCTTGTTTAGTGCAGGTGCTCACATAGAATGGTTAACATACTAGAACTTGAGCTAAAATCTGAAAATAAGGATCAACTCTTAGTCGCTTTTGGCAAAACAAACCCAGCAGCCAAAAAGCCTTGCATGTCTAGTTGTATTTTCTTTTATCGGGTAAGTCTTGTTGAGTTTTAGTACTCAGCCTTGCTTAATTTGTGGTTTTCAGGTAACTCCATCTGGCCTAGCTCTATTCCAGATGGTTGGGAGCTTGAGTGGGAGAACGATGATGATGAGTGATAGGCATGGATGGCCTCCTATGTGTATCATGCGTTAGTTTACTTTCCACTGTTTAAACTCTGAATCACTGTATGAAAACCTGGTTTGTAATAATGTTGAACTTGTGAAACTTTTATGTAATGTAATGTTGTACTTTGGTCCCGCCTTCATGTGGGCTTAGCGCATATCAGCGATCCTGTTGTATGTGATTTATCGGGCTTTACCCGGCGGAAGCAACTTAATAATTCTTTATTATTGCTTAATGGCCACGTGGACAGGCTTAGGCGATAATACGGAATTATTTTGGGCGGTTCTGTCACAAAGTGCCTCCTCGAAGAGGTTGTCTCAGACGATGATGATCCCTTCTTTTTTTTGGTGAAAAGGCTTGTAGTTTTCTTCCATGGTTGCAGCACTCTCCCTCACAAATATATATCCGGGGTTTTCAACCGGTAATAAGGTACACAAATATTATTTTGGAGACTGGACTTTGAGTGGAATTAGGATATGTTTTGTTGCACGAAACAAACGAGGTGGATGGCTAAGTCTAAGGTGGTTCCGGCCTACAAACTAGAGCACACGAACAAAAAGTTGGATAGAAGACTTACCTCTCTCCTCCTCTTGGCTCGGTTCTCTCTAGTGCACTCATGCTTGTTGCTTCGTGACCGCGTGCACCTTCCACGTTCTCATCCACTCCTTCGCTTGCATTATTATTCCTTCCACTTGATGTTTTCGCTTTGAGTCACTTGCATACTCCCTTGCCTCACATGCCTCCACGATATTCCTACAAAACAAAGTCTTGGCTGCCCCCATGCTTGTCCTTTGCATGTGGTTTGATAAAATATGTTGGAGGGGCATCCCGTGATGGATCATGGTGCATGCATGGTTAAGTTAACTAGATTGCCTCCCTCTAAGCATGTTTTAATGTTAAGCACTCCTCTAATTTCGAAAATTAAAAATAAATTCAGAGCTATGGGAAAGCTCAAGCATAAATTTAGATAAGGTTTTAAAGCATTAAAAACAAATGTAAGTCGAAAAATATTTTCCGACTACTTTTATGTTGGTCTCACCGGTATTGTTTGCTTCCATTAGTTGAGAGCAAGCTTTTCCCGGCTTGATCATGGGGGCATAGGTTTAGGTTCTAATTTTGATTAGATGAGAGAGATTTTGAATAAAATAAAACTAAATGAGGCTTAGGAAAATTCTAACTCTAGAGAAACCAAGGATAAGGATTTTTAAACCAACCAAAAGTCAGATTTCTAGGTTCATGAGAGTCCTACCACATGCTGAAATTTAAATAACACCTAGTTACAAGACGTGGCTCTACTCGTGTATTTTTAGCATGAAAAGCAAGTCAACCACAAGATCATAAAGAGGATGAATGGTTGAGTTAGGTTCTGAAATTTTTTTGGTTGTGGTTTCTCGAAAAGAAACAAACAAGCGCATAAGATGGTTAAGTAAAGGGTTTATGATCAAGAAAAATATTCAACCAAGAATTATGTCTCTAATATTGTTCAACCATTCTAAGTCTAATATTTTTCGTAGTAAAATTCAAAAACTAAATTATTAAAAAGACTCGAAAAACCTGGAATCGGGTTGTCCTCCCGGTAGCTTATTCTTGACTCGACGAAACGGGTTGCCTCCCGCCTAGCGCTTCGTTTATAGTCCATGGCTAGACTTCTTCACTTGATTACTTCGGATCAACGCCCTTTGCGGGCGCTGCAATCTTGGGTACCCACTTCCGCATCATCTTGGGCTCGGGCTTATTCTTCGGCTTAGTCATTTTTTTGGTCTTCGCAGGCTGGCTTTGTCTTTTGGTCTTGACGGATGCAACAACTTCCTTCATGTAATGGCTCGGCATCTCAAACTCCGGTCCTTCGGTCATGATCTTCATGGTCTCCTTAGTGTGATCCTCCATCTCTCCCGAATGAGTTTGAGTAGCCTTCTCCTTCTCGCGACCTTGAGATTGTCTCGGAAATTCTCCTTTGTTACCCATCGGGTGCCCGACAAGTTGTCCCACTTGCGTCTCTAACATCTTCATCACGATGAACACTTCATGTATAGAGCTTCCGACCTCCGTCACCTTCTTGGACATGGTCGTACTCCTCACACTCCTCGCATGTGGATCTTGCCTTGGCAGCCTTTAGGTCTTGAGCTTCATCCTCTATCTCCATCTTCTCCATCCTCCTCTTAAGTAAACCGATTTGCCACTCAAGGAATCCGGCTCGTATGTATTCGTTGAAATGCTCCAAAGCTCTCGCAATCGTCATGCGGATAGTTGAGAACTTGATCTTGGACGGCCTTCCAGCGTCTTGAAGGTTTATGATAGGTAGATCAACGATGTCAGTTTAGGTTGACCTTCTTTTGGACTTGGAGGTGGTGATTCCCTTGGAGATTCCGACGGTCCTTCGACTTTTGGATCTAGGGTTTCCAACCCTTTAGCTTGTGTTGCACGTCTCCTTTGCCTGTAAAGTTTTCCTAGATCATCCACAAAAGAAAGTTTGGGTTTCTTGGAGAGGTAGCCAACCATCTCCGGTTAGGGTTAGTGATAAAACAAAAATCTAAAAAAAGAAAAATTAGGGTTAATCAAAACTAGAATAGATTGATTTTTTTTTTCTTTTTGAGGATGATCAAAGTTAAGAGATGCAAAAGAAAATCAAAAGAAAAACTGAAATAAGCGATACTAGATTGGATCTTGATTGCTTGTTCCCCGGCAATGGCGCCAGAAAAAGGGACTTGTTGACGGTTAATAGTTGTATCAAATTTCATTTAGACTTGCAAGCGGACAAGTCTCCCGTCGTAGTCAAGGGACCCTTCTTCCCTCGAGTGGTGAACCCAAGGTATCGAATCCGTGGAACAATGTGCAATGCAAGGAATCAATCTAGTAAAGCAAGGTAAGCTATCTTTTGAAGACAAGTTGCATCTAATCTACTAACTCATAAAGGAAACACATCTAATCTAATCTACTAAAGAGGTAGCAAGAGAAAGCAAGAGATAACCGATCTAGAGAGTCTAGATCATGCTTATGTTGTAGATCCAAACAAGATAGATGAAGATAGAAAAGCGAATCTCATTTAAAGCATCTTTAAATCGTGGCCTCCCTTCCGACTCCGAAAACGCCCGCCTTTCAAAACCCCTGTTCTGTCACAACGTATCCCTATTCATGCGGGTAGTCTAGGGCGAGTTCGATAAGAACAAGTTGAAATCACTTGGCCGGTCCGGTATGCACCTCTAGCCACCGCGGCTACAAGAGCACCCTATGTAATCTATCTTATGTATAGATCGTAGAAGAAGCAAAACCAAGAAGAAAACAAAATCATCGAGAAGGCACTTGATCGCTAGAAATCGGATTCACTATAAAAACTTCACCATGAATGATTACATGAACAAGATCACCACCGAGATCCTACCTCGATCTTGATCCTTGCTCCAGAGCTCCGACGTGGTCTTCCATGCAAGGTTCTCACGTCGGCTAGGGAGACCATAGGCAACTAGCACGACCCTCATCTCCGAGATGGTGTCCCTCAAGCTTCTCTGCTCATCGGCGGAGGATGATGAATTCATTGATGCGTGGCTCTCGGTCAGGGGGCTATAAATAGCCCGAGATGCAACTAGGTCAAAGGGGAGGCCGACTGGAACCCAAAACGGGCTGGGCCGGCCGGCCTGGGTCGACCGGCCTGGGCCCATCTCGGCCCAGTCTGTGGCCTCCTTCGCCCGGTGTTGCTTCCCGCGTCTTCTAGATCCTCTCCCCTCTTGCATGTGGGCCCTTGTAGTCGGTTTCTCTCTGAATTGGACCAAGCTCCTTGTCTTGCAAGATTCAGCACTTTTCTAGCTAGGTCCTCGGAGTTTTCCATCTTCTCGGGTTGGGTCCTTGGGCTTCTTGGAGTCGTGTTCACTTCATTGCTTGACTTCTACTGGGCTTCAAGGTCTTGTCATGAGGTGCTTAATGAACTTATCCCGGAAGTCTTGCTTTCAATGCTAAAACCCTGCATAAAGTCATGCCAACACCGAAGGTAAACTCATGGCTAGGTTGACGGAATTTCACCGTCAACAGGGATGACGAAGCCCAGAAAGCTTTCGAGGCTCTCAAAGAGTCCTTGACAACACCACCAGTTATGACACCTCCAATCCCGAAGGCAATACTTCTACTCTATATCTCTGCCACCACTAATGTGGTCAGCACAGTTCTCGTCGCCGAGCGAGAAGAAGAAGGGCAGGCCTACCCTGTTCAACGACCTGTGTATTACGTGAGCGAGGTCCTGGCCGATGCTAAGACACGTTACACACAACCTCAGAAGCTGCTCTATGCGCTCCTGATCACGTCGAGAAAGCTTTGACATTATTTCCAAGATCACAAGATCGTGGTTCCGTCTTTGTTCCCCTTAGGAGAGATCATCCGCAACTGCGACACCAACGACCACATTGTCAAGTGGTCAGTCGAGCTTGGAGAGTTCGAAATCGAGTTTTGCCCTAGTCAAGCGATCAAGTCGCAGATCCTCGCAGACTTTGTGTCTGAATGGACGGAAATCCAGACGCCCCCTCCTAAGGAGCGGCCTGAACAGTGGATAATGTACTTCGACGACGCCCTCAACCTCGAAGGAGCAGGCGTAGGAGTGTTGCTTATCTCTCCTTTGGGAGAACAGCTCAAGTACGTCCTGCATATCCATTACAAGGCCTCCAAAAACGGTGCAGAGTACGAAGCCCTGATCCACAGGCTCCAAATAGCAGTGTCCCTTGGCATCAAGCGACTACTAGCTTTTGGCGATTCCAAGGTCATTATCGAGCAAGTTAACAAGGAGTTGGACTGTGTCAAGGACACGATGGATGCTTACTGCGCTGAGATTCGTAAACTTGAAGGCCACTTCGAGGGGATCGAGTTCCACTACGTCCCACGGAACAACAACGTCGCCGCCGATGTGCTTTCCAAACTAGGTTCTCGTTGAGCTCTAGTCCCAGCAGGCGTGTTCGTCCAAGACCTACGCAAGCCTTCAATCAAGCTCTTGGATCCTGATAATACAGAGCCGTCTTCGAACGACCAAAATTCAGCACCTCCCCATGATGTGCCCATGTCTGAAAAATAGGATGATTGGCGCAAGCCCTTCATAGACTTCATACTCGACCAGCTTGTCCCCGATGACAAAGCGGAGCGAGAACGCATCATGCGACGAAGTGCTAACTACGTCATGATTGGTTCCGACCTATACAGGAAAGCTGCCTCTACTGGCATCTTGTTAAAGTGTATCCTACGATCAGAGGGTCTACAGCTCTTAGCTGAGATTCACAGCGGCGAGTGTGGCTGCCACGCGGCATCCACCAACTTGGTCGGTAAAGCGTATCGATCTGGATTCTATTGGCCCACGGCCGTAACTGATGCTAAAGACCTCGTCAAGAGGTGCAAAGGATGTCAGTTCTTTGCTAAACAGCAGCACCTACCAGCTCAGGTCCTGCGTACTATCCCTCCCTCATGGCCCTTTGCTATGTGGGGTCTCGATGTTGTAGGACCATTTCGTACCGCTCCGGGTGGTTACAAACATATCTTGGTTGCCGTAGACAAATTCACCAAGTGGATTGAAGTCCGTCCTGTTGCGGAAGTAACGTCGGAAGAAGCAGTCAAATTCATCGGAGACATCAAGCATCGCTTTGGTGTGCCTAACAGGATCATCACCGACCTAGGTAAAGCTTTCACTTGCTCGGTCTTCTGGGACTTTTGCCAAGATAACCTCATTGACATCTACTACTCCTCGGTCGCCCACCCACGGTGTAACGGCCAGGTCGAAAGAGCTAACGGCATGGTGCTCCAAGCTCTCAAGGACCATATCTATGACGACACCTCCAACTATGCCACCCGGTGGTTAGCCGAGCTGCCTCACGTAATCTGGGGTCTCAGGACTCAAGTCAGCTCCGCCACAAGCTTTTTGCCTTTCTTTCTGGTCTACGGATCAGAAGTCGTACTTCCCACTAACGTCTCTTTCGGAGTTCCACAGATTCAATTCTACGAGGAAGGAGAGACCGAGCAAACACGTCGCATCGACCTCGACAGCCTCGAAGAACAAAGACTCACCGCCGTCATGAGACAAGCTCATCATGACCAATAGCCACGCCGCTATCATGATCGCAACGTTAAGGAAACTTCCTTTAACGTTGGTGACCTCGTCCTTAGACGCATCCAGAAGACCGACGACATGCACAAGCTCTCCGCCCCCTGGGAGGGACCCTTCATCATCACGGAAGTAATCAGCCCGTCAACATATCGACTCCAGTGGGGCGACGGGCAAGGAGTACCCAACCCCTGGAATGTGGAGCATCTACGACGATTCTATCTGTAGAATAGTTTTAAATTTACGCTATGTATTTCCCTCTTTTGTACACCTTTTTCAGATTAAATAAATAAATATTTCAAGCAGTGATTTGCTATGAGTCGAGCACTACCTCCTCCTCCCTCATGCTCCCCCTCCTCGACATGCTCGGGGGCTTGGCTAAAGCCAGCATCTAGGTCGCAAGACCTCGGGGTACCGAGTCTTCCTTGTTCCTTCCCCTCGATATGCTCGGGGGCTTGTCTAAAGCCAACCTAAGGGTCGTTCGACCTAAGAACACCGTCCCAAACGAGTATGAAGCCTCCTGCCGCTACGAGCATGCTTGGTCGGGAAGGTCGCCAGACCTGAGCCCTAGGCTCCTCCCTCGCGCGTCGACCTCTCATAAGCCTCCACACTGAGCTGTAGAGGTCGCTAAGCTAGCCTCGCCGTGAGTAGTGGTTAGCGAGTCAAGAACACAGATCATCATTATCTACAAGATCAACCAAGCTCGTATAGGCAAAAGGCAAGTACTTCATTCAAAGTTCTCTCCAAAATATCCCTGAAGCTTTATTTACAAGTTATGAGAGGAGGGGGAGGTACAGCTCCTAGCTACTGCTGGTTGCCACTGTCGCCACCATTGCCACTAGCTCCACCGTCGCCTTCGAAGTCGATGTTCTCTATCACCTCGTTGGCAGCATCATAAACTTCAAACTCCAGGGCTTGGAGGTCCTTCGTGGTGTCCGCACCGCCCTTGATCTTGGCCATGTCGACCTCAGGATAGTGAGACTTAACTCTCACCAACGCATCGGTCGCAGCCGCCAAACCCGTTGCCCTCAACAAAGTCAAAAGCCTGTTAGGAGTGTCTATCAGGCGATCAACAATGGACTACTGCTGCTCCCCTTCTTCTGGAACAGGTATGCAAGACATTAC
Source organism: Cenchrus americanus (assembly GCA_947561735.1). NCBI lineage: Eukaryota > Viridiplantae > Streptophyta > Magnoliopsida > Poales > Poaceae > Cenchrus > Cenchrus americanus. The sequence goes on along the minus strand of OX387242.1, from coordinate 33,642,845 downwards.
ATAACTGGCAGCACCCTTGAGGTCGTTCAGCTCCACCTCATACCCTGCAATAGTGGTTTGGTCACTCTGCAATGACTTCAATACAACCTCGAACTCGGCTTCAAGGCCCCGACGAGCTGCGGTCTCATAAGACAGCTTTTGAGATATGGCATACTCACTGTCGGTGGCTTCTTTCATCACCCGTTTGAGTTCCAGGCCCCCAGCCTCGATCTCCCGGACCTTCATTTCCAGGTCCCGAGCTTTGCTTTGGGAGGTCGCCAGAGCGTTCTTCAGCTCCTCTTCGCGGTTACGAAAATCTGCAGGATACAACAGTTAGCACACAGCTAACAACCTCTCTCTCAAAAGGGATAAGAGACTGGACCTACCAGTAGCCATGGTATTGAACTGCGCGGTAGCCTCCACGGCTTTGTGCTTCTCCTCGGCAAGCTCGTCCTCGAGCTTCTTCTTATCGGTGGCCGCCGCCTCGCGGACCTCCTTGAGCTCTTGCTCAAGGTCAACAATCCGTTGTTCCTTCTCCGCTGCATGCTTCAGCAGGTCGGCCTGGCCCTTGGCCCTCTCTGCTAGCGACTATTATAGAATAAGCAGGTCACCAACATCTGTTCAATAGCTAACAATCAAGTGATGGCAATGCGTCATGGGCAACTCACCATAAGTGCGTTGTTGATGGTGACGATGCTAGTCCGCAAGGCCTGCATGTCCTCGTTATCTTCGAACCAATCCTCCTGCCAAGGGGTGCGATTCCAATTAATCGATCGTCGCGGCAACCTTGGGCTTGAAGATGAAAATGGAGGTACCTGTGCACCAGATGTTTCTGGACCTTCTGGCGCCAGGTCGATCTAAGGCTGGTCCCCGACCAGGTCCTCAGCCCCACCAGGAACTGTCTTGATGGGGTCGACGTCAATAATCGTTGGGGAGGTCGTCGCCCTGACGTCCCCAGCTGAAGTCCCTACAACCTCAGCTGCGTGCGGGGGAGAATCCACCCTTGTGTCAGCCACGGGCAGTGAAGTCACCACGCCCTCCACTGTTCCTCGTGGCGGGGTAACGGTGTGCACGTCATCTGCAAGCGCCTCCCCCACAACCTGTGGCTCAGGCGACCTCGTGCGGGAGGGAGACGATGGGGTAACTGGCACCCCTTGTGGCCTTGCCACCGGCCTGCATGGTAAAGCACCTTGTCAAGACAAAAATCAGACAACAAGTAAAAGCCAAAACCAACTCTCAAGATCCTACCTCGTCACGGCCGGAAACCGAGCCTTCGGCCAAAACACCCGAGGCTTAATAGCCGCAGGCATCCTTTCCTGCGCCGCTGCAGCACTATGCTGCGCCTCCAATCCACGTCGAAGGGCATCCTCCAACATCTTCTGCACCAGCTCCCGCCGCCTCTTGGCAGCAGGACTTTCCGGCCTCCTTGGCGCCTGATCCTCAGGGACCGGTAACTCCTCGACCGCCTCATCCTTCTCCTTCTCCTCCTCCTCCTCCTCTTCTGACTCGACCTCCCACGAGCGGGGTGTCGGAATCGATGGAGTAACGACCGCCGGAGGGGATGCGGCCTTCCTCTTCCTCTTCTTCTTCTCCTGCTCTGCGGCCTTCACCGCAGAAATAGCAGCGGCAACGGCCGAAGCAGACTTCTTCGCAACAGTCGACCTGGTCCTGCACCGGGACTTCGCGACGCCAGCACCTGGGTCTCCCCCAGCCTCTGCATCAATGTCTTCATCGGCCTCCACCGATGAGTCAGACTCATAAAACTCCAGTAGACGACCTGCTGGAGGTTTGTACTTGTCCGACCTAAGTGTCGTATGGACCTCCCTGGGCCCACTACCTCGGTGGGTACCAGGACCGACTACTCAGTGGGCCCCTGGGACTACCCGGCTTGAGCTACACGGCACCTGATGGCATGGAGCCCAAGGACTACAGAGGAGAAGTACTCGGATAGGAAGCTGTACATGTCCCGCACTGTATGGAAGACTCCTAGACGTACTCGACTAGTACTCTCTCCCTACTCCGACTTGTAACCCTGCCTCCCGGACTATATAAGGCGAGGAAGGGACCCTTCTCTAGCATTGAAACTCATCTCACGGTGCACAATTACACCATCTTGTAATCGTGCCCAATCAATCCAGAGCTACGCAGCATACAGGACGTAGGGTATTACGCACCTCGCGGCCCGAACCTGTCTAAATTGTGTGCCACGTGTCTCTTCCTTCGAGTTACCGATCTCGGCGAGGCCACATTCATCTACTTTGGGTACTCCCCTTAGTAGGTTACCGGTCTAAAACACCGACAGTTGGCGCGCCAGGTAGGGGATCACACCTGAGATCACATGGCGAACTCGACGGCTCCTGTCTACTTCAAGCCAACCGTCGCCTTCAACCGCGGCGACACATTCGTCTTCGGCGCTTGGGTCTGCACTGCTGACGGCGCGGGGTCCTTCCAGCGCCGCCTCACCATGCCGCCCAACCCGGAGACCGGCTTCGTGACGCTTCAAGAAGTTGTCACAAGCGAGCTCGCCGGCAAGTTTGACAAAATTTCGCTCTTCGATCATCATGCTGACTTCGAGCTCGAGTCCGCTTCCAACTCGAACTAGACGTCTCCATGGGCTATCGCATGCGAGCCGGCTACTCAGCCATCGCACGTGGTCCCACCACCCCGTGAGCGCTCCACGCGTGGTCCCCGCATCCTCAGCAGGGCCCGCAAGGAGGCTCCTCCTTCGCGCCGGGCCGGCAAGGAGCCCGTACCCGAGTACAACTCGGACTCCGACACCGCCCCGGCCACACTTCGGACTCCAACCCTCTCTCCGGGTTCTACTCGGATTCCGCATACGAGTTCGACTTCGGGTCGGACCCAGAGGATCCCGAGTCTGAGGACAACTCTAGTGAGCATCCCTTATCAGGGCCAGCCTCTGGACTGGTTATAACCTCCACACCGGCCGGGAGATTCGTCTACTGGCCAGACCGCAAGCCCGCTGACCTGATAAGTGGGGACTCACGCTACGTCGCCTACATCGACTCGCTCCCGTTCCAGGAGAGAACACCGCTAGCCCGGGCTGACTCGAACACACCAAGGCGAGGTGGCGGCTTCGAGTCCAGCCTTGGCACCCCTGATCGCCAAGTCTTCATGGCTACCGGCGACACCCCAGGACCTTCAGGGACGGCTCAAGACAAGTACCTTGAAGACATCTCCTCCGACGAGCTGTCTGCCGATGCACCAGCAGACGAGACCCCCGCCAACAGAGACGCTCGACGTGAGCGTAACAGGAAGCGCAGCGAACGGCGTCGGCGTCTCCGAGACAATCTCCCCATCCACAACCTTGCAGAAGCTCTGGAGGCGGTCGAGAGCAGAGTACACACTACCCCTGAGCAATGCCTCATGTCGATCACAGCGATCGCACGCCAGGCTCAGGGAATTCGCGCCGGGGAGGTGATCGCCAAGCTCGCTGAAGACGCCTACTTCATGCGGGTCGATAACAGGGTCAACCAGCCTCCAACCGCCAGGCACCGCGACAACGAAGCTACAAGTCACAGCGCCAACCTCGGTCCCAACCGTACTCGAGCTGAGCTCCCAGCTCAGCCCAACCGTACTCGCTCAAACGCCGGCGGACCTCCACAGGGTGGCAACAGCAACCGCGAGGTCGTCCCTCACCGTGCTCCTGCCGGCGGCAACGGCCGCGACCCTGACGGCGGCGGAAGCGACGACGGAAGCTCCAACCATGGAGCCAACAGGAGGGCCGGTGGCGGCGGCAGTCGCGGCGGCCGTGGCCACGCGAACAGCCACGCCTCTGGTGCCTCAGAGGGCGGCTACGACGCCCGTCAGAAGATTGAGGAGCTGCGGCGGAAGAAGTCAACCACCGTAGGCGACAACGACGGCTTCCCCGCCTTCTGACCTCGACTTCGCAACTTGCTCCTCCCTGACAAGTTCAAGCCTTTGGGATCACCAAGTACGATGCGAAGCAGGACCCCATCTAGTGGCTCAGGTGCTACGCCCTCTCCATCGAGAACGCTGGCGGCAACAACGACACCAAGTGCCTCTACGTCCCCTTCTGCCTGGACCAAGCTCCACTCACATGGCTCGAGTCGCTGGACAAGCACTCGATTGACAAGTGGGACTAGCTAAAGGAGTAGTTCACCAGCAACTTCGCGGGCGCCATGGGCTGATTGGGTACTCGCATGGACCTGGCCATGGTCAAGTAGGAACAAGGCGAGACCCTCCGCAAGTACATGCGCCGCTTCTTCGACAAGCGCGCTACCGTGGTCGACGTCACCGACAAGGAGGTCATCGACCTCTTCCAAGACGGCCTCTACCACCGCCGCACCTTTGAAGACTTCGTTCGTCGCTGCCCCAAGTCCATCCCCCACCTCAAGGACATGATCACATCCTGGGCGGACGAAGAAGACAAAGCCAACGCCAAGTACGGCGCCATCCGTGGCAAGAACAAGCAGAACACAGGTGGCAGCAGCGGGAACAACGGGAACCAAGGCAGTCGCAACAACAACAACAACTACTCGGGTCCCGACCGCAAGCGCAAGCCAGACAACACTGTCGAGGCTATCCAGCGCCCTGCGAAGGAGAACTCGAAGAAGAACTCCGACAGCTTCAAAGACTTGATAAAGGAGAAGTGCCCGTGGCATCTGAACGGCAACCACACCACCGAGCAGTGCTACCAACTCAGGCATGCACTCAAGAGTACTCCAGAGCCACCACACCCTCATGACAAATAGGGCAAGAAGAAGAACGACGGAGATAACAACGACTTCCAGGAACCCGACAAGACCGTCAACGTCCTCTTCGGCGTACTACCCAGCAGGCGGGAGCAAAAGGCTACCCGTCGAGAAGTCATGAGCATTGAACCAGCGGTCCCGACCCCTCTCAGGTGGTCGGAGGTGCCCATTACCTTCTCCCGCGCGGATCAATGGACCAGCTTCTCCGAACCAGGACGGTTCCCCCTCGTCCTGAAGCCGGTGGTCGTGGGCTCCAAGCTCAACAAGGTCCTCATCGACGGTGGAAGCGGGCTCAACGTCCTTTTCACCAAGACCTTGAAGAAGATGATGCTCGACATCACCCACATGCTCACCAAGAGCAACACGCCCTTCTACGGCATTGTCCCCAGTAACGCGGCTATCCCACTGGGCTCAGTGGTCCTGCCAGTTACCTTCGGGGAATCTCGGGACAACTACCGTACCGAGTACATCAAGTTCGAGGTCGTGGACTTCGAGACTTCCTACCACGCCATCCTCGGCAGACCGGCCATCGCCAAATTCATGGCGGTGCCCCACTACACCTACTTGGTACTCAAGATGCCAAGCCCAGCGGGTGTACTCTCTCTTCAAGGGGACTTGAAGATCTCCCACGACTGCGACACAGAAGCCGTGGAGATCGCCTCCACGAATCAAGTACCCAACGCTATGATGGAGGTCTACGCTGCGTCGAAGAAGCTTTCTACAAGTGAACTCGACATCCCGGAGAAGTCTGACAGCGCCAACAAGCCTCAACCAGCTGAGGAGGTTCTAGTCAAGACGATCGACCTCGGAACAGGCGACTCCAGCAAGACCACCACCATCGGGGCCGGCCTCGACCCCAAATAGGAAGACACACTCATCAACTTCCTCCGGGCTAACTGCGACATCTTCGCGTGGAAGCCGGCGGACATGCCAGGAGTGCCCAAGGAGTTGATTGAGCACTGCCTCAACGTCGATCCTAAGGCCACCCCCAAACGACAACACCTCCGACGCTTCGCCGACGACAGACGGGACGCCATCAAGAAGGAACTCGCCAAGCTACTCGCGGCTGGCTTCATCAGAGAAGTTTTCCATCCTGAGTGGCTGGCCAACCCTGTCCTCGTCCGCAAGAAGAACTCGAACGAGTGGAGGATGTGCGTCGACTACACTGACCTCAACAAGCACTGCCCCAAGGACCCCTTCGGGTTGCCGCGGATCGATCAAGTCATCGTCTCCACAGCGGGCTGCAACCTGCTCTGCTCCTCGACTGCTACTCCGGGTACCACCAGATCGCGATCAAGGAAGAAGACCAGGAGAAGACCGCGTTCATCACCCCGTTTGGCGCGTACTGCTACACGACCATGTCCTTCGGGTTGAAGAACGCCGGTGCCACCTATCAACGAGCTATCCAGGCCTGCTTCAAGAAGCAGCTCAACAAGAACATTGAAGCCTACGTGGATGATGTGGTCGTCAAGACCAGAAACTCCAGTACCCTCATCGACGACCTTGAAGAGACTTTCGCATCCCTACGCGAGTACCGCTGGAAGCTCAACCCGAACAAGTGCGTCTTCGGCGTACCTTCGGGCAAACTACTCGGCTTCATCATTAGCCAACGCGGCATCGAAGCCAACCCTGAGAAGATATCCGCCATCACCAGCATGAAAGCTCCCACGTGCATCAAAGACATCCAGAAGCTGACCGGGTGCATGGCGGCACTAAACAGATTCATCTCGAAGCTTGGAGAACGGGGGCTCCCCTTCTTCAAACTACTCAAGCACCAAGAGAAGTTCGTGTGGACTCCAGAGGCGGATCAAGCCCTTGCCCAGCTCAAGGACTTCCTATCGAAGCCACCAGTCCTCACGGCTCCTCACAAAGGCGAGCGACTCTCGCTCTACCTCGCTGCGACTACTCATGTGGTCGATCGCCATCATTGTCGAGTGGCGGGGAAGACGGCCATGCCTACCCGGTCCGGCGTCCGGTCTACTTCGTCGGCGAGGTCTGTCGAGTCCAAGGCATGCTATCAGCCTGTGCAGAAGCTCTTGTACGCAGTACTCATCACCTCGCGGAAGCTACGACACTACTTCCAGGAGTACTCGATCTCCGTCGTCACCGACTACCCGCTCGGTGACATCCTGCGGAACCAAGATGCTACTGGAAGAATCTCCAAGTGGGCAGTCGAGCTCGGCGCCCTCACCATCGACTTCATGCCACGCACAGCCATCAAGTCGCAGGCTCTAGTCGACTTCATGGCAGAGTGGCGGGAGAACCAGCTACCTACTCCAACCGTGCGACCAGAGCATTGGGTGATGTACTTCAACGGCTCACTCAACCTCGAGGGCGCGGTGCGGGGGTACTCCCCGATCTCTCCAACGGGCGAACAACTCAAGTACATCCTGAGATCTTCCGGAAGGTCTCAAACAAAGAAGCCGAGTACGAAGCTCTCCTACACGGGCTCCGCCTCGCGGCCCACTGGGCATCAAGCAGCTACTAGTCTACGGCGACTCCGCAGTGGTCATCAACCAAGTCAACAAGTCCTGGGACCGCAACAAGGAGAACATGGACGCCTACTGCCTAGAAGTCCGCAAGCTCGAGAACAAGTTCTATGGTCTCGAGTTCCACCACATCGTCCGCGACAACAACGTTGCAGCGGACGTCCTGTCGAAGCTTGGATCCACCTGCGCTCAAATACCAGCAGGTGTCTTCGTTCACGAGCTTCACGCACCATCCATCCCGGAGCCGGCGCCACCGACCACTGTCCCAGCGCACCCATCGGCTGGACAGGAGGTCATGATGATCGACGTGGACTGGAGGCAACCCTTCTTCGACTACCTCAGCGAGCAGAAGGTTCCCTCGGACAAGAACTTGGCCGAGCAGCTCATCCGCCGCACCAAGTCCTACGTCCTTGTCGGAGACAAGCTTTACAAGTGGGGCGCATCTTCCGGAGTACTCATGAAGTGCGTCCCCAGGCAAGAAGGCAAGGACATCATGGAGGAGATCCACAAGGGCGTCTGCGGCAACCACGCGTCTTCCCGCACGGTGGTCAGCAAGGCCTTCCGGCGAGCTTTCTACTGGCCCACAGCTCTGGGCGACGCCGAAGAACTCGTCAGAAGGTGCCAAGGATGCCAATACTTCGCCAAGTAGCAACACGTCCCAGCCTACAAGCTAGTCACCATACCGCCAACCTGGCCCTTTGCCTGCTGGGGGCTCGACATGATTGGGCCACTGCCAACTGCGCCAGGTGGTTTCAACAGGGTATTGGTGGCCATCGACAAGTTCACCAAGTGGATCAAGGTCAAGCCGGTCACATGCCCCAAGGCTGACAGAGTACTCGACTTCCTGGATGAACTCGTGCATCGCTACGGACTACCCCACCGCATCATCACAGATCTGGGCTCCAACTTCAACAACCACCAGTTCTGGGAGTACTGCGAGAACAGCGGGATCGACGTCCGATATGTCTCAGTTGCCCACCCTCGGGCCAACGGACAAGTCGAGCGCGCCAACGGGATGGTGCTCGACGCTCTCAAGAAGCGGCTACACGACGCTGCTAACTCTAAAGGAGGAAAGTGGATCAAGGAACTACCCAATGCACTCTGGGGGCTACGTACTCAGCCCTCCAAGCCAACAGGGCAATCCCCTTACTTCCTGGTCTACGGCTCCAAAGCAATCCTCCCTGCTGATGTCATATGGAACTCACTAGCAGTGGAGCATTACGACGAAGGCGTCTCTGAAGACAGTAGAAGAGTTGACATCGATGGACTCGAAGAAGCTCGCTGCGCTACCCTTGTCCAATCAGCAAGGTACCTGGAGGGTATCCGACGCTACCATGATCGCAACGTCAAGGAACGCTCCTTCAATGTTGGTGATCTTGTCCTCCGTCGTATCCAGAACATGGAAGGACTACACAAGCTCAGCTCCCCCTGGGAAGGTCCCTTCACCGTGGCAAAGGTGACCGGACCGAGCTCCTACCGCCTCGAGACACTTGAAGGCGAAGACATCAACAACTCGTGGAACGTCGACCAGCTCTGTCGGTTCTATGCCTAGTCTACACGACTACTCCGGGGCTCAAGTCTACACGACTACATCAAGACCCCTCCGCCGTAAGCGGCCTCCGGGTCCAGGCACTAGTCTCCGGACTACTCCTCTTAAGGATCCAGCACGCGCGGCTACCTACGGATCCTGGGCTGCGACGAGCGACAAAGGACTCTAGCAGCGGTCTACTAAGAGACCATGTACTCCAAGATCCAGCCTACACGGCTACCTACGGATCTACTGCTGTAAGCGGCTACTCGCCCTAGCACCACTTAGCCGTAAGCGGCCTCCGGGTCCAGGCGACTACTCTGTAACTACGGCCCTGGACATCCAGGTGTACTTCTTCAGTAATAAAGTTTGATCGATCATCAACTTCTTTACTGTCCACTTCCCTCAACGGGACTACTGCCGAGTACGACTACTCGCATCAACTCCACGATGGGACTCCGCACTCTAAGATCATGACTACGAGTACTCATTGATGGAACTTTTTCTTCATTAATACTTGAACAATTACAGTACAAATGTTTTTGTACACATACTACTATGAGCTAACTATTACAGGACTACTGGAGGTTAAGCTTTTCGGTGACTTGCTCCGCAATGGGCGCCATCTGCTTCAGCAGCTCCGCATACTGCTCATCTGTACAGTTGGCGGCTACCCTGCCAGCGACTACTTCCACGGGCGCCTTCGGGAAGTAGGACTTCATGAAGGCCAGCACCTGGTTCGGGATCGACCTCGCCAGATGCTTCACATACGTCGCCAGCTGGCCGGGGTCTTCCTTTAGGCGATTCACGAGCGGTGCTATCTTGGGGCCACCAGGATGAGGCACCAAGAGTCTTGCTATGGGAAGCGCGACTTCTTCAAGTTCCTTCAGCTGGGCCCGCAGCGCCTCGCAGTCCTCGTTCAACTTCTGCAACGATTTGTAGCAGTTGATGAGGTCATGATCGGAAGCAATGTGAAGCTCCATGTGCTTGTCGCACTCGAAGGCAAGTTCCTTATAGTCAAGCTCGAGTACCTGGCGGGCCTCCTGCTCCCGGTAGAAGAGATTCTTCATGTCTATCTCTGAGGTCCTCAACTGCTCCACCCGGTTCTCAAGCTCTGCAAAACAACAAGGCGCAGCGGGTTAGACTACCTCTCGACCTCCAGCAACTACTCAACAAGTCAAGTGGCGTACCTTTGTTCTTGTTGCGGAGTGTCTTGTTCTTCCGCACCAAGTCGTCGCTCTTTGCCTGCATCTCCTGGATGTCATTGTGATATTTAGCGAAGGCGGCGTCAAGCTTGGATTGCATGGCGGCCGCGTGCTTTTGCGACTTCAAGAGTTGATCTTCCAGCGCTTCAGCCCGGAGCACCGCATCGCCGAAGCCTTGCAGCATGCTAGACTTCTCGCGGGACCTCTCCACGACGTCCTGCACAGACAACACATGTCAAATGAGTACTCAACAACAGAGGATTGACTACTCAGGAGTTCAGACTACTCACCTTCATCCACTGTTCAACCTCGACCACAGCTGGAAGCGGTCCTGCAGCGTCTCCTCGTCGTCATCCTCGTCGGACGTGTCCTCCACAACGACGGTGTCGTCTCCTTCGCCGACCTCCCGCCGCTCCTTGGCCTTGGTTCTTCCCTCCTCCGGGATCTCGACTTCCTGAGGGGGCGGCTGCGACTCGGAGACGAACTTCTTCAAGTCGTCTGCAAGACACAAGACATCAGCGCGACTACTCACAAGGAATGGGTACTCAACTAGGGGGTACGGCTACTTACCTCCTTCGGCGGTCGCGCAGCGGAGTACTCTGGGACAGTGCACGCCGTGTACGGTGGCATGTCCTTGAAGATGCGCGTCAGCCAATCGACAATGTCGTCGTCGTCGACTTCGCCTCCAGGCATCCGTGACGTGTTGTCGTCGCCGGTGTACTCGAAGCCCAGGGTGTCGCGAGCCATCAGTGGCTGCACCCTGTGCTTCATGAAGCTGAAGGCCAAGTGCTCGGCCCTCAGCCCGACTTCTCTTAGCAACTTGATACGCGCCAACAGCTCGGGGAGCTGGATCCCCTCCTGCATCGTCGGCTCCGTGTTCCACCACGGGCGATGCTTCGGCTGCTTCCCGCTCGGCTTCGGCAACCCCGGGTGGTGGTTCGTGACGTAGAACCACTTCGCCTTCCAATCTTGGTTGGAGTCGATGAGCTTGTACGAGAGGTACTGCTCGGCGGCGTCCTCCCGCATCTGGATTCCTGCTCCACCGACTACTCGCGGGTTGCTGGCGCTCGGCTGCGGCTTCACCCGAAAGAATTTCCGGAACAAGATCCAGTGGGGCTTGATCCCCAGGAACGCTTCACAGAAGTGGACGAAGACAGCGGTATGGAAAATACTGTTGGGGTTGAGGTTGAGGTACTCGACGCCGTAGTACCCCAGGAGGCCTTTGAAGAAGTCACTAGCCGGAAGCGTGAGTCCACGCTCCGCGAAGCGCGCGAACATCGGGATCTCGTCTTCGCTCTTCTCCATGGGGTACGGGTCCCCGGCGGCGGCCCTCCAACTGTCCATCTCCTTCTCACGGATGAATCTGCTGTTGAGGAGAGCCAGCAAATCTTCGGTCTTCATCTTCGATTTTTTCCACTCACGGCTCGGATCTGGCCGCGGTGGAGACATTGGCGGTGCTGCCCCTGCGGCAGCCCCAGCGGCCTCGTCACGGCCCCTCTTCTTCCCGGCGGTCTTCGCGGTCTTGGACGGCGATGGCTTCATTCTCCAAGTGCACCGCGTCTTCACGCGCATTCGCTCGGGGGCTACTCTAGCAGCTCTGGGTGGCGGCGCGCTTAGATCTACAGCGGTGGCGGCGTGCGCTGGAGGAGATTATGGCCAAGATCTATTCGAAATGGCTACAGCAGTGATGGGTGAAAAACCCTAAGGGTTTTGGCTTCTATTTATAAGTCAAAAAGGCCCTCCAACGGCCGGGTGGATAAGTTTGCGCTCGACTGACTCAGCGGCCGCGCGTGACTCTTCGTATTTTACTAGTCGACGCGCCTCACCTCGGGGGCTCGGCTACTTCTACTCGACTACCTGGGAAGCGACAAGACTCAGGAGCATCTCAGGACACATTTTACAAGATGACCCTTCAATTTGAGAGGAAGTACTCGACTCAAGGCTCGGGGGCTCCGTGCCACATGTCCTTCGGTTTTTTCTCTCTGGATTTCTCGGGATATTCTTGCCAAGACTTCAGATGGACCCTCAGCCAGAGCCTACGACTCAACCTAAGGCTCGGGGGCTACTCCATATGGAGTGCGATTTTGCAATCGCACTTCCATATCAGCTTCGGCTTCAAGGCAACGCGGGCATTTTTGAAGACCTTCGAGGGCAGCACTCGAGGACGCTTGGGACTACTCGAGAAGACTTCAAGATTGCTCAGATATCAGCTGGAGTACATTCCAGCCTCGGGATACTTTGACTACTCTTGAGGACTTTTGACTTGTAGTACTCGGGGACGCTTGAGGACTACTCGTTAAGGCCGTCAAGACTACTTGAAGCTATCCTTCTCGACTACAAAGTACTCAGGGGCTTGTCGTATGGACCTCCCTGGGCCCACTACCTCGGTGGGTACCAGGACCGACTACTCGGTGGGCCCCTGGGACTACCCGGCTTGAGCTACACGGCACCTGATGGCGTGGAGCCCAAGGACTACGGAGGAGAAGTACTCGGATAGGAAGCTGTACATGTCCCGCACTGTATGGAAGACTCCTAGACGTACTCGACTAGTACTCTCTCCCTACTCCGACTTGTAACCCTGCCTCCCGGACTATATAAGGCGAGGCAGGGACCCTTCTCTAGCATCGAAACTCATCTCACGGCACACAATTACACCATCTTGTAATCATGCCCAATCAATCCAGAGCTACGCAGCATACAGGACCTAGGGTATTACGCACCTCGCGGCCCGAACCTGTCTAAATTGTGTGCCACGTGTCTCTTCCTTCGAGTTACCGATCTCGGCGAGGCCACATTCATCTACTTCGGGTACTCCCCTTAGTAGGTTGTCGGTCTAAAACACCGACACTAAGATTCCTCCGGTGCAGCTCCCTCTCAGGGAGAGGTGCTGGGCACCACATCTGAAGCTCGCGCATCTGCAAAATGGATGACATGCACATTATATGACCTAAAATTCAGCAAAGTGAAATCTAACAACCTACAGGTAGATCTCAGGATCTTACCGGGTCCGCTGGCCTCTTCAACAAGTGTGCCTTAGGGCACTTCTTCACCTTTACTTTTCCATAGTACATCTGGGAAACTCGAGCCGCCATCTCCTCCTTGGAGACCTTGCGGTTGACCTTGCGTGTGGGGTCTGATTGCCCACAGTACTCATACACCGGGTGGACGGATCCTTGATCGGCTGGATCATCCGCCGGCAGAACGACCTCGCCACCTCCGCTCCTGTTACTCCCTGTCCCTTCATGTCACTGACAAGCTCCAGGATTCCCTTGAGGTCCTCGAGTTCACGGGTTGAGAGTCCTAGATCCCTCTCGCTTATCTTCGATGGCCTATGGCCAGTACGACGTGGAAGACCAGGAATCTGATCTGCAATATAAAACCACTCCGACCTCCACCCAGTAGTGTTGTCGGGGAGATCGCTATCTATCCACTCCGCCTTGAGGCCTGGCCTCAAGTTAAACATCTTAGCCCCCACTGGCCCCGACCTCTTGCCAGTACTCTTAACGCAGAAAAAATACCTCCACAACAGAAAGTGCGGCGTATCCCCAGATATGGGTTGCTCACGGTGTTTTTGCCGGCAAACCCAGCCTCCAACAGGCGATGCAAACAAGCGAGGCAAAATGCGTCGGAGCCAACGTGCGACGCATGAATGCGTCCTCCCTTCGTGCTTGTGCGTCTCCGCATGGGGCCCATTGGAAGGAGACGAACGGAGGACCCACGACAGAGCAACAATAGCTTTTGCGTCCAGACTGTTGGAGACCTGATGTTTTTGGGTGCTCGACCCTTTGCTGTGCACCACCCAAACCAGCGAATGGGTCACGTATATGGGTTTTCCCTGTTGGAGATAGTCTTACCACCGCACCACTTAGTTAATTGTTGGTTTTGAATTCCTTTTTTCTTCTTTACCCGGCCATGAGCGGGCCACGTCACCAGGCCACCATGAGTCTTTAGAAGTTTAGTGAAGTGCATTGAGTAATGTACTAATGTGTATCCTTTCGAGTTAAGTTCATGAATTTTGAAAGGGCTTACCTACCTTGAATAATTTTTATTAGTGTGTAGTCATGCTCTTTTATCCATCTTGTTATTTAAGCAAGAGATAGTGCACATACGGATCTAGTATATTAGTTGTGTTAGCTAAAGATTCTTTTAGAATAGATTCTTTTCTGATTTAAATATGTGAGAGAAATAGTTAAAGGTAAGAGATTAATTACATGGCTGCACGTGACAGGTGCGTTATGATAGTTACATATTTTTATTGAAATAAAGAGATTAATGGATAATTTTAGAAATAAAGTAAATCCAACTGCTATTAAAATCACTCTATTTTTTAGAGTGTCCACATAGGATTCCTAGGTGGCTTCATGTGGAGTCTTTCATGAGTTTTCTCTAGTTTTAGAGCGTCCACCTAGGATTCCTAGGTGGATTGATGTGGAGGCTTCCAAAGAAGCCTCTAATTAGTAATAGTAAGATGACAACGTTTCTCACCAAAATCGGGGCCGCTTTACCTTTCACAGCGGACCAACCCATCATATAATTGAGAAGAGGATAGGGTCGAAGACCCATAAAAATCGAAATTTGGAGAGTGATTTTTCCAAAATCATAATGTTTTTGTCACCCCATCTCTCCTTACTCACACAACCAAACCCGCGTCGGGCCCACAACCACCTGCACGGCCACTACCTGAAAAATCCTGATTAGTAACAAGAGCGGATGGTCATTGGTAACAGGCGTCGCGCCCGTTACCGTTCGAGCGTTACAAACAATCCATTATTGGTAACGGGCTGCATTCAATGCCCATTACCAATGTGAAATTAAAAAGCAAAAAAAAAGAAATTGCAAATAGTATTTTTCTTACATACACAGTAAGATCAAATCTAAGCTTTACACATAGATACATGTCTATGCTCATACATACAACACATCCAAGGGCTAAAACAAGATACTACAGTTCTGAACTAATTAATTACATTGGTTGAACCCTATGTGAACAATCAAGGTCCACCCATTGCTCATACATGCAACACATTGCTAAAGTGAAGCTTGCTGCTATCACGGTAGAAGAACTGAAGTGCTCTTACCCATTGCTAAAGTGAAGTCCTGGTACAACAAGTAAATCGTAAGCCATGACCACTCTCTCTAATCTGCATCCAAGAATGTTATGTTGACAAAAATGTTGCCCATGCAGTGGAATGTTTCAATGAAATTAGTAGGAACCCTCTCTGTCTCTCAAAAATTGGATGGTTACTCCAAGACTGACCATAGTCATTGTTAAAAGATAACAAATGAATGGTATCTAAAAGAGGTTTCCTATTTCTCAAAATGATGAAACTATCACACATATTTCCCATATATGAAACTTCTGAAAGTATCACCCATATTTACCATCTATCAAATTGATGAAACTATTAAACAACTTATTCTTGAGTCGGCATTTCATCAAACACTTAAAGTACTGGCACCAGTACCACAACAGCAAGCATGACTTCTACTTAGCATTAGTCATAAAGAAGCATATATTTTACAAAACAAGAGCTAAGTCCAACTGCATTCTACAAAACAAGGCATCATAGGCAGCCATTATTTGACAAAATACATTATTTTAAAAGGGTGACATATTTTCAGAACATCACAGCAAGTTTAGTAAAATAAATAGGGAATGGCGTAAGCGCTAAGGCTTATGAAAGTCACAGTTAGTCCAAGATGCCAAGCTCACTATTCAATTTAAGCAGTCATATTCAGGGAAAAAGCGGATGTGCATTAATATTTCACCCATTAATAACACAAGAGAGACCGAGTATCTTGAGCCTTAAGTGTCTTTCCAGACTAAGGCACAAATTAGTACACCAATTCCATTGTCTGAAAATAGTGAGAAAGGCTAAAATTCCAGATTACTCTGGAACAGTGAGGGCTAAAACTGCTGTTATTAACAACCTAAGTTGGATCAATTGTACAAGGAGAGTA
Source organism: Cenchrus americanus (assembly GCA_947561735.1). Lineage (NCBI taxonomy): Eukaryota > Viridiplantae > Streptophyta > Magnoliopsida > Poales > Poaceae > Cenchrus > Cenchrus americanus. Next base: position 33,626,950 of record OX387242.1, on the reverse strand, counting down.
GGTGGTAGGTTAAGGAATTTCATCTGCTGTTCTTCCTGTCAATCTTGGAGAAGTGTCACTGGTGCTACAATTAATCAAAGGGAAAACAGAATGCTCTTCAAATCACAGCCATTGACTTCTCTGTCTCCAAATATGTATTGTTTGCTTTAGTTTTCCTTATGTATCTGAGACACTGGCTTGCTCTTTATCTTTTGTTTTGAACTCAAGTTGTAATAATGGGCTGTGTATGCATTCGTGCATAGAGGCCGGATTTTGTATCCGTTATCTAAAAAAAATCTCCAAATATAGGCGATATAATTAGTACACTGGAACATGAGATACAATCTGAAAAGAAGAAAAATGCATGCCAAACATATTAGTTTGAAATAAATCAGAGTGCAAACTGAATCATTTGTACAGAAAAAAAAATTACAGGATCAAAACAAGGTGAAGTAGTACTATTACTCATGTCAGAGTATTAAACTGTGGGTAATGATATAACTTAGAGAATAAGATTCTATGCCAGTAACACATTCTGTGGAACAATCATATGGGCTCTAAGTATGTCATGCAGAATGGCTTCAAAGGTCCAAAGTTTTAGCCTCTAAGTCATTAACATAAAAGTGAGGCACAAGAGCCATGAGGGCAATGTTGACACACTTAAATGTGCAGAGTTGATAAAGCTTCTACAATTCTGTATGTCTACAAAACACTTTGCAAGTTTGAGTTATGCAAAACATAAGCTGATCATATCCACGCCTTTTCTCAATGCACAATCAGAACAGGTTAGGAGTGATATAGGAGCAGAGTCTCTCCCTTCTGCAAGATGGCGCTTCGGGAGGTTGCGATGTGGTGACTGTCGAGGCGAGGATATGATGACCATCGAGGGGAGGGGAGGTCATGGAAATCCAAACTTTAATGTTATCATGTTCAATAATAGAATCTAACAGAAGATTGTGGTATTATCAATATGTGTGGTGCGTAAAATTAAATAAAAATATTATACATACCTTTTATCTTCTATTAAATGATATTTTGCACAATTTTTTGGTTCAACAAGGTCAAACTCGAAGTTAAAAAAGTAAAATGATATCTAATTTAAAACTGAGGAGCAGTAGACTAGTAGTGGTCAGGGGTGTTTTAAGAAGTAGTCCATGAATTTACATAAAAAAGTCGCCTTTTTATATGCTTCTGGCAACCTTTCGTATTTTCTAGGAATATTTGAAGAAGAAATGGCTTGCATCTTAAAACATTACTCCTTCCGTCCCAAAATAAGTGTCATTTTTGCTTCCCTAGAAACAATTTTGACTAAACATATATAAAAATATATTGACACTTATGGTACAAAATTAAAATTATTGGAAGTATAAATGTTGCATTTTTTTTACAAATTCAGTCAAACTAGTGGCGTGAAAAGCAAAAAACGACTCCCTTTGGAGGACAGAGGGAGTATACATGCCTAGATCATTTGATGCATATATACTGAAAAGATGAAAGGCAAAAATATAAAGCGATACGCATCAATCAACATACAAAATATATTTATTTATCAATGGACTCGGCAACTATAAAGCATGCAGCAGGCCATTCTTAAACTTGAAGGAACAAACACCACCAAGCCGTTAGGCTTAGTCATTGTCCAATCACCTTGCTCATCCAAAGGGCTTGCCCTGCCGCCCGCTGTTGACAGATTTAGTCATTGAGCAATGATATCAACTGATCGAATCAGCAGAGAGGAAGAAGAGGAGGCGGCGGCGGGCATTGCAGCCGCGGAAACATGATTTACATTTGGGCCAAGACTAATAGACCTAGCTAATGCGTTCGATTTTGGAGGCCCCAGAAAATTAGAGGCTTTCATCAACCGAACAGGATGCACGCCTGTGGCGGCCTATGGGGAGGGGCTTGGGGGGGGGGGGGGGGGGGGGGTATCACTGCACGCAAGGTCCAGAACCGATGGTGATGGTAGGATTTTCACTGCCAACCCTGTAGTAACGATGTCCAAAATCAACAGTGATGGGTGTTTTGGGGACCGATGGTGTAGTGTGGTGAATGATGATGCTACAACTTTTAACTTGGGTCTCACATGCGAGGAAGGAAAGGAAGTACCATAGCAGTAAGGCGTGTTAGTAAATCTTGCTTGTATACCACTAAAAGAAAACTTGGAAACTGGTAAGGTTCATCCGCTCATATGGAACCTACCCACCACAGAGCGACTGGCCTTGTGAGTGTGAGCTAATAGACAATCCAGGAGAAAAGATATATATACCACGCTACGTACTGCAGAAAAGATATATATCCTAGGGAGCAGTGGTGTGTCGGCAATGTTGCAAGCTCGGAGTTAACTTCTGCCACGCTCATCGTAGTCTTTGTAAGCTCCATGCGGCCGGCAACTGTAAAGCGATACGACGGAATTAGATCCGGCAATTTACGTTTTTTTTTACCCCGGACATAGCGTCAACTATAGTATTTATTTACCCATGCGGAGCACCTGACCCCGGCCGGTCGAGAGAGGGGGATGAGTGAAAGGATAATGGTAGCTTATGGGACCCACATCTGATTTTTGTGCTCACGTCGAATGGCCCGGTAGTAGCATTACTGACATTATAATTACGTCGTGCTGACATGGGAGAAAAATGATGAACCAAATTGCTACCTATTATGAGTATAATAAGACAACTATTTGCCCTAGCTACACCAAATGAAATATTTTGTTTTTTAATGGTGTGTGGAATATTTTAATACCTATGGCAGTTTCGTTCACAGATCCAAATCGCAGCCTTTACAAACAAGTGGTTTGAATTTACTACCTATAGCAGTTTTTGGAATAGCGTGTATGAAGTATTTGTGGATTGCGAGTGCACCTCAATGTTGCCGTGTCACACTTGTTTTTCTTTGGAAAAACAAGTACAAACCTATATGTATGCGAGCATCAAGTTTCATGCGTATAGTGACACATAAGTGAATATAGAAACAGTATCACGTAAGAAAAAGGAAGATTATTAGAGATTTACACTTAATCCTGGAAATGAAGGCTCCAAACATCACAGGCAGAGGACTGGGGGTTGCGTACGCCTAGACTCAGCAACATCTTTAGCAAACTCTATGGTAGATTCCTCTTTCTGAGCAACATTGTTTATAGCAAGGGTGAGTGCATGTCGTACTCAGCAAGTGTGGGGAAAGTATGAATGCAAAGGCTTAAACAAAGAAAGGCTAACAGGTTGACTGCATTAAGCAATTTTAGTTGGTCAAATTTTATTAGCACCTGATTATACTAATAAAGTATAAGTATATACCAACCCACAATTAAGCATAAAGGTAAGAATACACCATAAGAATATGGCAAGCATAGCCGCAACCACAATTTAAGTCCATCTTCAAGTTCAATTATCATGTGAGGGTCCAGGACCATGAGCACGGCTAATCGATTAGTTTTACACTCTGCAGAGGTTACACTTTCACCACAAGTCGCGTAAAAGTTTCAAAAAACTTTGGACCCAACCATGCGAGATGCTAGCTAGGTATCATACCACACTACCGAGGTGTGATTACATAGGGACGCTACGAGACCTTTACAAAAATTGGACCCAACCATGCGAGATACTAGCTAGGCATCATACCACACTACCGAGGTGTGATTACATAGTAACGCTACGAGGCCTTTACAAAGATTCCCTAATAAGTGGTAACCCGCTAAGGTTTCTCATATAGGGATGAACCCTCCCCCAAGTGCGTACCACTTGGCTGGACAAGCCATCGCACAACCTATGAGCCACTTGCCCTTTCGGTAAGTTTACCCCAAACTAGAGTCTCTAATTACTTGTCCAAGACAAAGCTGTATGTCTTGTGGTTGCACTGTTTTCCTAGGTGGTTCTCCATGTTCCTATTAAGCATGTGGTCTTGTATTAAAATTATCATAAAGGAACATAGAGCATAAAGTACCATGTTGATTATTACCAGCCCAGTTGAGCAAGCTAAGCAACATCTACCATCAATATTAATTAAATAACCTAGTTATACAGGGCAATGGTAAAAAGAATACTAGTCATTATCCTTAATAAGAACCCATCAAAATTAATGCAAGGCATATGCAAAGTGATTAAATATAGTTATTGGGACAAAAGAACAAAGACACACTTGCCTTTAACCACAAAGTAGTTGCTCAGAACATCTTCAACTTCAAGCTCTTCAAAGCTCTTGAACCCCGTTTACTCTATGCGCATCAATCATTGGCACAAGCATACAAAGCAAACAAACAAGCAAACTAAGAATAATGCACCAATCAAATCAAAGCTTTAAAAGCGTACTAAAGGATAGGCTTAGATTCTATGGATCACTAGCACACAAACCGTGCTTAGAAGGGAAAGGTCTGATTAGATGCACAAAGTTGAGGTTGAGATAACACTAGAAAGGTTTAGAGCTTCAGATAGACTTGATCAAAAGAGACATTGAGATTGAGCTGATAGAGAACGTCGATCGAACTATTTGCATATGTGAACATAAAAGACTATGCGAGCTGAGTTTATTTTAATTAACAAAACAAATGTAGAGGATATTTCAGAAATAAAATACCCTACATTGACATTAATGCAAATTAAACTTTATTTGCAAAACGATGTAAAGAACTAATCAAATTTTATTTATAAATCTTCATATATAAATTATACCAATTAAACATTTAACTTAGAAAAGGTTAGTGTTAACACCAGAATTTGGTAAGGAGTCTGACTTGTGGGACCAACTCGGTGAGAAATCCGTCCGGTGGAAGGAAGATTTCTTCAGATGCATTCGGCAGAAAAATCCGCGGTCGGCTATCTGCTTCCGTTCGGCAAGGAAACTGTTGAGCTGATTTTGCGGGATTGTACGGTGACGTGGCCCAAGTGGGAAGGACGAATGGATGGATAAGCGATCGAGCTTAGAGATAAATTAGGTATCAAATCCATTCGAGGTCGTGCTTGGCAGGGTATAAATATGAAACCTGAATGTATGTAACAAAATACGAAATCATTCTCAATACAAAGCGGCTTTACGCCAAACCCTAGAGTCCATCTGTCGTGTCGTCGAGTTCTTCGAGAGGGTTCATCGATCCGTCGACCTCCGTGAGTACCGGCAACCTTGTATCATATCTAGTATCATGCGGTGGATTTAGATCTGATGCAAGTAGTCTTGTTACCATGCTTAGTGTCATGCGGTAGATTCAAGCTTGGTTCAAGAAGGTTTCTTGTTAGGTCATGAGCCATGCGGTAGGCTAAGATCTAGCTTGAAGCTAGTTATCGGCTCTATTGAATTTTGGCAAAATTCAATAGATTCATTAAGTTACCCTGTGTTGCTTTGAGTTTTCGCTTTATGTTTAAATTCATGTGACACCTCTTTGCCCAATCTAGATGGGTTTGGATCGGCTTTATCCCTTTTGATGATCCTTATGCGAATCAAGTTTGTGCCTTTGGCTAAATTAACACGTGGATCACATGCTCTTTGACAGCCGAAACCGAGTCGATCTAGGTTGTTACGTGTTGCGGGTTCAAGCTTGCCAAAGCTTGTATAAATCTTGACAGAACTGGGTATCACGCGGTAGATGCAGGTTTTTGGGTTGTTTTGGAGCTAATCATCCGGTGGATTAGATTTCAAATCAATCTGATAGATTTATCTTACTTGGTAATGTTCGTTCCTTCTTCATGGACCCCGAATCGGTTGTTCAGCCGTGTTCGGATATGTTCTTCATGAGTAAAACACGTGCATAATTCATGCTTTAAATATTGTATGCTTTTAGCTTTCCATATTTAGATCGTATCATGCGGTGGATAGATCTGTTTGTGGAAGGTGGCACGATCCCAAGCAAGTTGTATCATGCGGTGGATAGATTCGCTTGGTGTCGTACCCGACAGGTTTTTAAAGTACCTAGACATGCGGTAGACTAGTGCTTTGGATCTATGCATGCTTGTTTATTACATATTTATGCTCGCGCTTTTACTTCATTTATTATTTAATGTTGATCACCACGGGGATCGGTCACGGTTTTGCGCACGTGCATCTTTGTCCAGATAAAGACCGATTCGTTGTCATGCTTATGTCATCTATTCGGCTATGTTACTTTTTCTTTTTTAAAGCTCCCGATTAGTTTCTGTTTGCTGGCAGATAGCTTTCTGTAGCTATATGTCATCCCATTTGGCTCTATAGCCGTAAATATGGAACTGTCTGGCACCACCCGGCAAGTTCCAAGCTTTGGAATTTAACTACTCTGTCTTTTGTCAATTTTCAAGGAAAATTGACTGGCACGTCTTGTGATCTCTTCGTGTGTGAAGCCAGCTTGTTTGGCTTGCTGTGTGCTTGGCGCTAGGTGCAGATTTTGCGTCAACACACTTTTTGGCACGCCCAGTGGGACCACAGCCGAAAACCAAGATGCCTGACATCGGGGATATCATGGATGTCAACGTCGAAGACCTCTCTCCGAACGGCGTCAACGGTGCGCGAGGATGCCGTGGATCAATTCCAACGAAGTGTTTCTTTGTCATTCAAGAAGAACGGGAGCGGCGTCCCATACTTAAAAAATGAGATGCCCGGGGTGTTGTTGCCGGGGAGAGAGTGACGCTACAACCCGGCGGAGAGAGGGAGGAATGCATGCAAGCGTTCCGAGATACCGCGGACCACGTCTTAGCGAGGCACCATAGAGCTTTCCCGAGTGCGTTCAAACAAATGATGGTGGGGTGTCTTCGGTCCGGGCATGGAGCAAGTGTTCAATCGAACACCCTTCCAAGGAGGCGCCGTGGAGATGGGTGAGTCCGGTTCTCAACCGCCATTGCGAGCCGGCCCGGCCCGGCCTCCTCGCGCAGCGTTGGGAGCCAAGCCTTCCGGCCTCCTCCACAAGGTCTCGGAGGTCGGCCGGTTCGGCCCCCCACCGCGGCCGCGGGAGGGCGACCGGTCCGGCCACCACCGCGGGCGGCGCGGGTCAACTTTGTGCAACGGCCAAACCCGTACCGGCCCACGTACGGGGGGGCGGCATTCGGCTCGCCCGGAGCCCCACTTGCTTCCGGCTACGGGGATTGCCCCGGCTAGCAACGGAGCCCGAGAGGGAATTTGTACGGCGGAGGCTACCACGAGGTGGCGAACTACGGAGCCATCGATGCTCTCCCGAATCCGGGTTACGGACCGGCTACGAGCGCACAAGAGGATGATATCCTGGCGCAGAAGATGGCCGACTTGATGCAGAATCAATTCGGCCTCAAACCAAAAATGCAAGGACCTACCTACACGCCTCCGTTCCCGGAGTGGTATTATAACGTGATCCTGCCGCCAAAAGTAAAGCCTCCGACGGAATTTACAAAGTTTTCCGGGCAGGATGACACGAGCACGGTGGAGCATATTGCTCGCTACGATGCGGCTTGGAGAGTGCTCATGCGAAGAAGCGTACGAGTCGGATACTTCCCCATGTCACTGACGGGCGCGGCGTTCCAATGGTTTTCATCTTTGCCCCCTCAATCAGTTGGCACATGGAAGGAGCTGGAACGGAAATTCCACGCCCACTATTTCAGCGGCAGCGCGGAAAAGAAGCTGATCGACCTCGCTACCCTGAAGCAGAGACACAGTGAGACACCCTTGGAGTTCCTCAGGAGGTTTAGAGAAGTCAAGGGCATGTGTTTTTCGCTGAATCTACCAGATGACCAGTTGGCCGACATGGTCGTTGCCGGGATGCTGCCGGCCGTGCGTGAAAAGCTGTTCGGCATGGAATTCGACAACCTAGGTCAACTGTCCCAAAAGCTGTCGTTGATGAGCAACCAAGCCTACGGTTTCAAGAAAGATACCAGGTTCGGCAAACAGCACGACGTGGCGGATATCTACAATCAGTTCCTGGAAAAAGCCGACCAAACGGAGGACTCTGATCATGACCAGGATGTGGCTGCGGCCGAAATCATGTGGGGGAAGGAACCATTGACCATGAATCAGCGCTGGGTCAAACAGACGAAAGGCACCCATGATTTCGACGTCACTAAAGCTGATAAGCTGTTTGAGTTCCTGGTGAAAGAAGGCCGAATCAAGTTGCCCGAGGGGCATTCCATGCTTCGGCCCGATGGAGTAAAAGAGAAACGTTACTGCGGCTTCCATGACAGGAATTCTAACTCCATCAATGATTGCAGGGTCTTCAGGATGAGGATCCAGAGAGCTATCCAGGAGGGGCATCTCAAGTTTGATAACAAGATGAAACTGGACGGCTACCCTTTTCCCCAGAACATGATAGGCTTTTCCGTCAACATGGTGACAGCCGAGGAGAAGGGCAAGGTCAAAGTCTTGACTTCAGCCAGGGCAAGGCAGGATGGAGCAGTAGACCCAGAACATCAAGTGACCTTGGAGCAGGTGCATGGTGAAGCCCCCCGCGTTCTCAAGAGCCATGTCGAGATCAAGGAATCGTCCAGGGCCAAACCCAGGGTGACCACGCGCATCCTCCTCAATAAGTGGCAGCGCCAGCTGGAGAAAGAGCGCTACCAGAAACGAAAGCACGAGGAGGAGAGGCGCAGGGCCGAAAAGGAAGCGCGCAGGAGAGATCTAGAGCAATATACGCGCGAGCGGAGCGCGCGCACCGGGGGGGTGTGCATTCTTCGGGCACTACTTCGGAACGAAGGGTTGAAGCTTCCCCACGGCGAGAAGCGCACGAATGCGGCGATAGGTATTTTGAGCATAGGCGGGGAGCGCAATCGCCGATCCGTCCATGAAAGAATTGGAAGGATACATCCTCGCGAGGATCGGCGTCAAAAAATTGAAATCATTGATCATCCCAGGAAGAGACAAGCTGATTTGAGGTGGGCTGATCAGGAGGAAGACGAGGACGAGTACATCTGGCAAAAAGGGCAATGGTGCCCGCCCGGCCTAAGAAAGAGTCAGAAAAGGAGGGTCCAGCGCTTGAGGAACCGCGAACTAAGGCAGGCAGGGATCCAGACAAGACAGGTGTGGCGTCCAAAGGATAAACCTGAAGGGTCAAACCGTTCGGCTCCAGCGTGTATGGTATATTTTCTGCCGAATGAATTTATGGCTCCTGCTAATCAGGTTGTGCAGGAAGAGGCGTCCCTGGACGATGAACAGCTTGAGGGACTGATGGCGCAGCTAGTGCTAGCCAAGCAAGCCGTCTTCGACAAACCGGCCAAAAATCGACACATGAGGCCGCTATACTTGAAGGGATATGTCAATGGCAAGACATTGACCAAGATGTTTGTCGACGGTGGAGTGGCGGTCAATGTAATGCCGTACACCACTTTCAGGAAGCTTGGCATGGGCCCCGGCGATCCGACACCTACAAGCATAATACTGAACGATTTCGCCGGGAATCCTTCAGACACCAAGGGATGCGCCCACGTGGATCTAATGATCGGGTCCAAAACACTGCTCACAGCCTTCTTTGTTATCGAAGGTAAAGTAGCCTACAGCCTACTGCTTGGACGGGACTGGATTCACGCCAACTACTGCGTCCCATCTACCATGCATCAGCAGCTCATCCAATGGGTAGATGATGATATTGAGGTGGTCCAAGCACATGACTCCGTGAGCGTTGCAAATGTGGAACCAGCTTTCTAGGAATATCAAGGCATTGGATTGTTTCTCGGGGAAAAAGGCGGCGAGAAGGTCTGTTGAGCACGTCGGCAGCGATCAACAGCCGATTCAAGCAGTCGGCTCTTATAGCAATTTTTAATGGATAACCCTGTCGATGGTACTGACGGAAAGTTGGGGCGAGGATTCATGTCGGCCGATAAAATTAGAGGAGGTTGACATTGGAAGCGGTGACAAACCAAGGCCGACATTCATCAGCGCAGACCTGCACTCAGACTTCAGGGAGGAATTGATCAAGTTGCTTAAGGAACACATCATCTATCGGTTTGGAATCCCTCAGACAATCACAACTGATCAAGGAGCCCAATTCGTGTCCTTGGAGTTCAGAGAATTTGCCGAAAGCATGGGAATCAAATTGTTTAATTCTTCTCCTTATTATGCCCAAGCTAATGGTCAGGCAGAGGCTTCTAATAAGATCATGATCAAGCTGATACAAAAGAAGATCGACCAGAAGCCAAGGAGGTGGCATTCGGTACTCAGTGAAGCATTATTGGCTTACCGAATGGCCCCTCATGGAGCTACAAAAACATCTCCTTATGAATTGGTTTATGGACACCATGCGGTTTTACCTTGGGAAATACAATCAGATTCCAGGAGAGTTGTTTTACAGAAAGATTTAAGCTCCAAAGATTACAGTGGCTTAATGATGGATGAGCTAGAAGATTTGTACATGATCCGTCTTAGGGCCCTAGAAAACATCGAAAAGAACAAGCTGCGGGTTGCCAAGTATTATAATAAGAAAGTAAAGGTTAGGCAATTCGCAGAAGGAGATTTGGTTTGGAAAGCGTTACTGCCGATTGGAACCAAATACAGTGAATTCGGCAAATGGTCCCCTAACTGGGAAGAACCCTTTCGCGTGGTTAGATGCGTCCCTGGTAATGCATACATGTTGAAAACTTTACTAGGAGAAGAATTTTCTGCTGCAATAAATGGGAGATATTTGAAGAAATATTATCCTAGTATTGAAATCGATCGGTGATCACCAGCAGTGAGATTACATGCATCTGATACAGGAATAGCCGGCGCTCAAGAACGAGGCCGCCTTTAGAACAAAAAGTCCCAAACAGAAGGAACGACCAGTGCCTAGATGCATTGCCCTTAGCACAAAATTACATTACAACTGCTCCTCGCAGGTTTACATCCAACAACCCTGGCGATCAGGACTTCGAGGAGGCGGGAAGCAGAAGGCCTGGAGTAAGAAGCGAAAGTATGATTCAATCTTTTCTTTGCTTCTTCGGCTGCTCCCTCTTCAGTTGCTCCAGGACCACCGTGACGGCAACTTGGAATGCATGGGGGTGACCATGATTTGCTGCCTCCACCAAGCTGTCCCAAGCCGCTTTCAGGTTATTGTACCTATCAGAGACATCTGAGACAAAGGAGTGGTCATTAGGGGCAAAGATCCAGATGTGAACGCAGAGTCAAGAAGGAGCCAGAGACATTTACCTCCCACTAGTGCCTCCAAAGCCATGCGACGCTCGCGCTCGGCCTGGCAACGAGCGGTGATGTCCCGGAGGTCATGCTCCAGGTGCTGAATGCGGCGGCGCAGTTGATGGCTGGTTCTTTGCTCGGGCGTAGCATCCTCTGCTTCAAGGGAAGAGTCAGAGGAGATGTACTCAGGCACGTCTTCGTTCCCGATGATCTCCTCAGGAAGCAGATCAAGGCTGAAAGAGGAAAAGCAGAGAGGAGGTAAAACACGAGACCACATTGGGAAACAAGAGGCAAGATCAAAGGAAAACTCACTCTCGAATCGTGCGTTTCTTTGGGATGCTTGCCTTCTGGGGCTGCTTGCCTTTGTCCATGGCCTTGGGGTTTTTTCCTCTGAAGACAGGGGAGGAGATGAGAAGTGATGGATGAGTGTGCGAGTGGATTTGCAGGGCATCTCAGCAGACTATTTTATTGACCGAGAGAGTGCGTTGGGAGTGATGACTGGCCGGTGTGCATTATTGGAATACCAAACGGCAGGGTTTTCTTCCCGGGTGCGAAGGGTTTTCGTTTGAACAGTGCCTACGGATTGCCGAATCAAGGATTTTCTGCGGATTTTGCGCCAAGGGGCATCTGTTGTCGCGTGTTCGGCTCAAGCGAGTTCCTGAGTACGTTTAAGGAGAAGCAAGATCCACGGATGCAAACACAGGAAAAATCATCGCAGTACAAGCACGGGAATTAAAAGTTCTTTGTTTATTGCCGATATCAAACATCCCTGATACAAACTAGTCAAAGAGCCTGTTTAACACAGACTGGGGATGGGTGAGTTCGGCAATGGCGTCGCCGTGGCCATCGAGGCGCTCCAAGATGATCTCGATCTCCTCGATGTCTTCTGGTGCGCCGCCCCAGAAGCTGCGCGGCCTGGTGGAGTAGTCGACGTCGGTGTGTGTCGCCATGGCGGCCAGGCCCAAAGTGGTGCCCAAGCGGATGCCGTGGGTGGCCACTTCGTCCACGCGGTGCTCCACCGCGGCAAGGCGCTCCGCCGGCGTATCTCCGCGGGCGTTCACCTTGTCGGCCAATTGCTCCACCAGCATTTTCAGCTGGTTGAGCTCGGCGTCACGGGCTGCAAAATACAAGATAAAGGTGATCAGTATCAAAAGCCGGATTGGATTAAGGAGCGGTTTCAGAGCCGTACCGTCGATGGTCGCCAGCAGCTGCTTGCGCTGGTCTTCCCACTCCAATTCGGCTATGCCAGCCTTTTTGGAGACATCTTCCAGCTCGCGCTGGGCCACCTCCAGCTCCGCCTTGAAGCGTAGAGCGTCAAGTTCCCCCTAGGGCACGGGGGAGTAATGGTCGGACTCCGAGGAGTCGTCCGGCAGGGGCTGACCGGCCGGTGCAGAGGATGGATTCCATTGAATCAACCTGAAACGAAGGCGATTGTCAAAAACAAATGGGATCAAAGTCGAATCGTAAAAGGAAAAGTTGACGATTATTGCCTCCGGCGGGTACTGGCGCGACTCCCCTCCGCCTCGTCAGCGGCGCGGTGCCGGTTGTTGCTGGTTGCCATGCTTCTGGGATTTGCGCTGGTTGGAAAAATAAGACTTGAGATTGGCAAAGATTTGAGAGCTAAAGGCTTGGTGGAGAGCTGGGGGCACCTACGGTTTTCATTTATAGGCCTGGCAAGACAGATCGTGGCCTCAGGTCGTGGCTCTGGATCGTGGCGCATATCCCAAGAAAATTGGAAGGTGGAGAGGTTTCCTCGACCAATCCTCCGTCGGGTCGTTTGGAGTTCAAGGCTGAGTCGTATTCGGTTGATTGGCTCGGCTGAAGGGAGTCAAAGTGCCGTTCGGGTATTGGCACTTCTTTACCGAATGTGTCGTTCAGCGTTGCAGTTAAGGACGTGCAGAGGAAAAGAGAAATAAAATTGCAAGAGCAAATGTTACAAGAGCGATCAGTTTGGTTACACATCGATAGAAACATCTAGATGTTCAAATACTTCGCAATTACATTGGAGGCATTCGATGTTGCTTGGTGAAAGTTCTCCATTCGTTCTTGATAATCTTTCTGGGCGTCGGACAGGATGGTGAGCTCTGCATTACATTGATTCACCTCAGTTATGGCCGATGTTGCTTCGTCTTGGATCTTCTCTACCAGTCCAGGGAGTTCGGCTATTTTCTTGTCATCGGCTTCTATTTCAGTTGACAGACTTCTCAGTTCTGCCTCCAATGCGGCTTTTCTGGCGATCTTCAATTCACGAGCGGCTTGCAGATTGGCCAATGTCTCTTTGTGACTCTCAGTCTGAGATTGTGCTCCCTTCACGGCTTGTTCAGCTTTGGCCCTCTTCTGTTCGACAGCTGGGCGGGAAGACACCTTTCTCAGAGCTCGTCTTATGGCCACGTAATGAATATCCAGATCGAAGATAGTTTCAAGTGAGGCATTGATGTCCTCAGGGAGTTCTCGGCTGATAGGTCCAAGCATTTCTTCAAAGTGATCAAGATCTTTGAATTGATCTCGTGCATCTCTTTGCAGCCAAGCGAAAATTTCCTTGAGTTTTTCTTGCACTATCTCTGGCAAAGTTTGAGGTACTCCTTCCCTTGTCTCGGCAACTGGATTGTCCCCCATTGATGGGTTTGATGATGATGGAGCCTGATCCTGAGAGAGTGATATTGCCGAGTCAGGAGTATTGGAAATAAAGGATAACAGGATTAGGTGCAAATGTTTACCTCATGCCTGACTTCCTGAACCGGAGCGGGATTTTGTTCAGGGGCGACCCCTGGAATCACTGGTGAAGGGGATGTTCCAGGCAAAGCTGAAGCTTCTGTGTGAGAGGGTGCTGATGCAGTTTCTGGCAACTTGGGAGCTTCTGGCTGGATAGGAAATGGGTTCACCTCTGCTAAGGTTGATGTTTACGCTCGGCCAATGGGTGATTGAGCCCTTGAAGGACTTGATGGCTCGGTTGGATGGGGAAATTTACCTGCGGAGAGGTTGGTGTTTCGTACGAGCGGGGGGTGATTGAGTCCATGATGAAGATAAGATCTCTACTTGGGCAGATGGCTCAGCCCTGGGTGGACTTGCATGCTGAAAGACGGGGACATCCACAAGTTGATCCTCCATTGTTTCCTCTGCAAATGCCAGATTAAGAATGAATGCCAGTGTTCATCCTTAAGGAAAGGACAGTAAAGGTCATACCAGTGGGTGGAGCATTGGCAGGTTCTGAAATTGAAGGCTGTTGAGTTCTAGTCTGAAATCACACAGGACGAGATTTATCAGAAAAGAGTAATCCTGTGATCAAGAAAGAGAGAATTTTACCTCAATAAGGACTTTCTTGATGGTTCTTCTCCTCTTGGCAGTTGGAGGTGCGATCAGAGACAGGCCTTGCCTCTTGTCGGCAGTAATACTGGACAAAAATGGATCTGTTGTAGCGTATCTAGCCATCAGTTGAGCCAGGGTTGGTGATCTAAATCCCAATGCTGAGATTGGGCCCACTGCATTTTAGGCAATCTCCCTGGCTAGAGGGTCAGGCACTGTGTTCTGTGGGCAAAAAATTAAAATCATGATTGAGGAAGAAGTGTCTGATTTGAGGAAAGGGATAATCATGTTACCTTTGAAGTTGGCTGAAAATCAGGCATCAGCTCTATAAAAAATAAGTGTACAGGCTCACTGAAAATGTGATCATGGAATTCTTGCCACCAGGAGTTAAAGGTGGGGTGAGCTACCGTTGTAGGTACGAAGGGCAGGTGTAAACAGTTGAACTGCATACATACTGAAAAACCCTGCTGGTTTGAGTAAGTTCTTTGATTTCCTCTCTGGGCTTGAGAAATTCATGCAAAAATAGCCTTGGGGGCATCTGGCCACATCCAAGTTGTCGAACCATCATGTTGGGCTGATAGTATTCATAAGTGTTGTGGGTTAACCTCCCTCCACTAAATTCAGCTGGCAGAATGCATGGATGGATGAGGATATTGAGGATTTCCAGAAATCTTCCATCTTGGTGTCCAGCTTCAAAGGAGAACTCACAGGGGAGAGTTAAATTATCATTGTCCAAATAAGGGAGCCAGAGAGGATTTGGGAAACCTTTGAAGAAGAGCTCGAAGAGGCGGGCCGACATTCTCGCTTGATGAGAACGGTTGAAGCAGCTTCTCCATAGGTGTGGCATCCTCTGGTGACTTGGGGTTCCCCTTCATGATTATTGGATGAAGGGAAGAGCCGGGTGTTCAGGTCAACACCAACAATCTGGTGCATGTGCAGTTGCAACCACATTTGTACAAACCACCAAGGACCATTGACACATGCTATCCTCTGGCTGGTGTACATTTGGGTGACAGTTTGATGAAGCATGTGATACACGCTGCCCAGGAGGTATTTCCCAAGGGGAAGGTGATTACCATTGGCTAAATGTGAAGCCATTACAATGTGGTTCAGAGTAGGCTCATTGGCTTTACCACAGAAGATGAACCTGCACAACCACATGTTCAAGAACGCCCTGTATTCAACTTCACCAAGGGGACCATCTTTCATATGATTCTGGATATAATTTTTGTATCCACTCCCTGGTTTCACCCCTGTTTGTCTTGTGGAACCTTTGAAATCCCAGGGACGAACAGATCCTGTAATGTCAAGGCCAGTGATCATGTATACATTGGCCAGAGTTGGGGACATTGGGCCGTGACCAAAAAGGAAGGCGTTGACGCCATTCGACCAGAAGTGGCAAGCTGCTATCAAGAGTTCTTCGTTCTTGGGGGTCTCGGCCAAAGACAGCTCCAAGCATTGAGCAATGCGGAGGGTATCCCAGTTTTGGGTCTTGGCACTCTTATCCGCAAGGACTCTTTGATACCAATTCTTCCAGCCTGCGATTGGGGGCAAGGGCCAGTTCTTAAAAGCATCCTGCCACAGGGGAGGCTTAGTTAAAGCCGCTTTGAAGGGGATTCTTTGGGATTCAGCTGCGATAAATTCGCGAGGATCAGAAACTCCCACAGGACCAAGGAAGTAGGATCTTGAATTGGCCTCAGTACGGATTAAAAGCTCGGTGGAGAGCTCCTGGAGGAAAGCGGAGAAGAAATCTCAGGTAAAAATTGAAAATCTGAATGCCGAATGAAGCTTATGGTGGAGGAATTTACCTGAGCAGCCTGATTTTGAGCCGCCATTGGGGATTTGAGCTCAGAAAAGGCGATCTAGGGTTTGGATCTAGACGAAGGCTCTGGCGGATTGCGAAGAGAGAGAACAGGTGTTGAACAGATTCGATTTGAAGACGTTGGTGGCTGGAGTCAATTCCAGAATAAAATCACTTTTATCCCGTAATTGAAGGGGCATGTGTTAACACCAAAATTTGGTAAGGAGTCTGACTTGTGGGACCAACTCGGTGAGAAATCCGTCCGGTGGAAGGAAGATTTCTTCAGATGCATTCGGCAGAAAAATCCGCGATCGGCTATCTGCTTCCGTTCGGCAAGGAAACTGTTGAGATGATTTTGCGGGATTGTACGGTTACGTGGCCCAAGTTGGAAGGACGAATGGATGGATAAGCGATCGAGCTTAGAGATAAATTAGGTATCAAATCCATTCGAGGTCGTGCTTGGCAGGGTATAAATATGAACCCTGAATGTATGTAACAAAATACGAAATCATTCTCAATACAAACCGGCTTTACGCCAAACCCTAGAGTCCATCTGTCGTGTCGTCGAGTTCTTCGAGAGGGTTCATCGATCCGTCGACCTCCGTGAGTACCGGCAACCTTGTATCATATCTAGTATCATGCGGTGGATTTAGATCTGATGCAAGTAGTCTTGTTACCATGCTTAGTGTCATGCGGTAGATTCAAGCTTGGTTCAAGAAGGTTTCTTGTTAGGTCATGAGCCATGCGGTAGGCTATGATCTAGCTTGAAGCTAGTTATCGGCTCTATTGAATTTTGGCAAGATTCAATAGATTCATTAAGTTACCCTGTGTTGCTTTGAGTTTTCGCTTTATGTTTAAATTCATGTGACACCTCTTTGCCCAATCTAGATGGGTTTGGATCGGCTTTATCCCTTTTGATGATCCTTATGCGAATCAAGTTCATGCCTTTGGCTAAATTAACACGTGGATCACATGCTCTTTGACAGCCGAAACCGAGTCGATCTAGGTTGTTACGTGTTGCGGGTTCAAGCTTGCCAAAGCTTGTATAAATCTTGACAGAACTGGGTATCACGCGGTAGATGCAGGTTTTTGGGTTGTTTTGGAGCTAATCATCCGGTGGATTAGATTTCAAATCAATCTGATAGATTTATCTTACTTGGTAATGTTCGTTCCTTCTTCATGGACCCCGAATCGGCTGTTCAGCCGTGTTCGGTTATGTTCTTCATGAGTAAAACACGTGCATAATTCATGCTTTAAATATTGTATGCTTTTAGCTTTCCATATTTAGATCGTATCATGCGGTGGATAGATCTGTTTGTGGAAGGTGGCACGATCCCAAGCAAGTTGTATCATGCGGTGGATAGATTCGCTTGGTGTCGTACCCGACGGGTTTTAAAGTACCTAGACATGCGGTAGACTAGTGCTTTGGATCTATGCATGCTTGTTTATTACATATTTATGCTCGCGCTTTTACTTCATTTATTATTTAATGTTGATCACCACAGGGATCGGTCACGGTTTTGCGCACGTGCATCTTTGTCCAGATAAAGACCGATTCGTCGTCATGCTTACGTCATCTATTCGGCTATGTTACTTTTTCTTTTTTAAAGCTCCCGAATAGTTTCTGTTTGCTGGCAGATAGCTTTCTGTAGCTATATGTCATCCCATTTGGCTCTATAGACGTAAATATGGAACTGTCTGGTACCACCCGGCAAGTTCCAAGCTTTGGAATTTAACTACTCTGTCTTTTGTCAATTTTCAGGGAAAATTGACTGGCACGTCTTGTGATCTCTTCACGTGTGAAGCCAGCTTGTTCGACTTGCTATGTGCTTGGCGCTAGGTGCTGATTTTGCGTCAACAGTTAGAACAACTAATCGATTAGAGGTATGTGATGTCTTGAGCTAAACAAACTTTATTTGGAAAGCACATGCATGTTGACATTAGTCCGGTTCACATTTATTATAAAACACGACGTAAAAACCTAAGAAACTTTTTAATTAGAAAAGTTAATTAATTATTAAACAAATTAACATCTAGTTCACGTAATTAGAAAAGTTAATTAATTATTAAACAAATTAACATCTAGTTCACGAAAACCGAGGTATAGATCTAATTAGCTTTTATTTACAAAAGCATATGAAATAAACATTAATCAAATTAATATTGATTATGAAAAATGATATATATCACTATATAACTTTTAATTAGAAAAGGCATGTTTAATAAGGCATTAGCAAAATTAATACCAAATAAATTTTCAAGAAAACATACATGATGAAAACTCACTACTAGCATGTACTTTACATTATTATGAACCTAAGTTAACTTGAACGGATTAAAACGGAGCTAAAACAAAGGATCTATGGATAAAACAAGATGATAAGGACCTGGTTGCGGTTATCTATAGATATCAGGGGCAAGCAAACAAGAATCCCAAGACACAACAAATAGTGCTCATGAATAGATTTATGGCTAGGGTTAGATCTGAAAAAGAGCCTCGGGTTGGACTTGTTTGCGAGCATCTAATAGATCTAGGGTGTTTTCTTGCAAACATGCTAGACACAAGAATTGATCTATGGATTACTGGAAAGGTCGGGGGTCTGGGTGCAAAACGGACAGGGAGCTTTTCTTCGTCCTCTATCCATGGCGGACAGGGCAGACGGCGGTCACTGGCAGCCAAATCGCCGGCGACGGGGACCTCTAGGAGCAAGCCTAGTGTGCGGAATAGGTGGAGGAGGACGAGGGGGTCACGAAGAGATGCTCACTCATGGCGGAGACGGACGAGGGACAACCGGCGGCGAGAGCTCTACGGCGGTCGGCGGCGGTTGCAGTGTCGGCGGCGGTAGCAGTGTCGGCGGTGCTCTGGTGTTCCTCCAGTGATGGGAAGCGACTGAGGAGGTGCGGCTCGGCTCGCGGAAGCTCCCGACGGCGTCAGCTTCACCCGGCGGTGTCCCGGTACGGCACAACAGGAATTGCCTGGTGGCGGAACTCGGCGGTGACGCTGCTTGCGCGGCGAGGTGGTGTGCTCCAGCGCACGGATGACAGCACGCGATGTGGGCCGCAGCGGGGGCAGGCGCTCTTTATAGGGGCGCGAACTAGGGCGGTCGTGGCGCACACGCTAGGCGGCGGCGCTCCCTACCGTGCCGGGACGGACAGCAGCGTCGGGCCCGGATGGGCCTCAGCTAGGCTTGGGGCTGGGCCAGCGGCGATGGGCCGGGTGGTGCTAGGTCGAGACTATGGGCTCGGTCCAGTAAAGAAGCATTGGTTTTTTTCTGAAATTACTTTTCAATGCGAAAACAATTTCACAAAATCCTAGAAAATGTTTTAAAGCATGAAAAATACCCAAAAATTCCAATACTTCCAAAAAAATTCCCAAGCTGGATTGGAGCACGAACAATCCAAATAATGTGTTTGGAGCTCATAAAAAGATTTTAGAGCCTTCAAATAAATAAAATAAGCTCAGGAAGAATGACAATAAATTCCGGAAAAATCCAAAAAAATCTCGGAAGGGTTTTGTCAGCACCTAAGCGTATTTTAAAACCTTTTGCACTTATAAAACACCAAATGCATCGGCATGAATGCGACACAACCTTTTATTTAATTCAGAAAATCAAACAAGGCTTTTTCCTATGCTATATTTCTTCTAAAGAAAATAAATGTCAGAAAATTTTAAAATTGTGAGAAAATCATTGTTTAATTATTCATTCTACTCACATCCTGAAATTCAGAAATTTCAGGGTGTGACATGCCCTTCATGTATTTGTTGTGTGTGCTTCGATTGAACTGTAAGTGTCATTGCCCCAAATATACGTCCAACGATCCGCTTTTGTATTCTGCTGTATGGAATTGATATGATTTTGTAGCTGAACTGATCAAAGGTTTCTTCTGAAAGTTGTAAATACAACATGTTCTCAAGGTGATTTCTTGTCCCATGCAAATGAGAGTAACTTAGAAATTATATTTCAGGAAAAACACCACGCCTCTTTCTTTCCGAAACCTCTGTTTGTTCCTCCTCCTCGCCTGCCTCCTCGCCGTTCAAGCCCCGCATGGCAGTAGGATTAGAGTTACTAAGCCCCTCAATTCTCCTCTGCAAGTACCTAAGTGAGATCTTGAACTCTCTTGCTAGTTGCCCACGCTCATTGTTTCACTGAATATTTTTCTCTGATGCCACCCATTTCAACCTCAAGTGATATGCAGATGTGCATTTCATATCGACCTCCATTATGTGCATGTTTATTGAAGACAGAAAGATTTATAGAAATAGCTGAGGCATGAAGTGTAGAAACCATTATGGAAGGCAGTAGGTGTAGTGTATGTATAAATGAATGTGAAAGTCATTGACAACTATATATTAATTGTTCACTAGCTCAGGAGATACTGGGTTTCATACCTGAGTTGGAAGATTATCTGCACAACCAGAGACGCAGTAGTTTAATTTCAGTCTCGTAAGGTCTCAGGGTGGAGTTACTCTTGCCAACTTATATCGGCATCTCCCTCAGATAACTTCAGTGACCAACTTTAGAGAGGGAGAGAGGGAGGGGAGGAAAGAGAAAAAATGGTAAGTTCATAATGCATATGTAATTCACTAGGGTCTGTTTGACATAGCTATACCAACGACAACGAGATCATATCCAACGTGACTTTAATAGATATTTTAGTCTCAAGTTGAAAGAAAACAATTAATCTAAATGCTGATGATGAGCATGCGGCTCTTCATCTAGGATTTTTAAGAACTACCAATACGTAGCTCCAAGTGATCCAGAACATTCAAAATATTTACATCAGAAGTAAATTGCAGCAATAGATATGACGAAGCACCTTCCCCATGCGAGGGACCGAACCCATGGTTGTGGTGTTCATTGTTGTGCTGAGTGTTGTGGTGGTTGCAGCCATCCGAATGTTTCTGTTCTTCTTCCAATTGTCTCCGCCTTTAATGGGGAAGAAGTGTTGACGACGAGCTCCAAGTCGGTGATGTGACGGCTAATGTTTCTTTCCATGTCGGTGTTGTGATGGCTAATGGTAGAAGTCAATGACCGTACGGAAGTCAATTACCGGTTTTGCTGATCAGGTAGAGGCGTACAACCACGAATGGAGAAGCAGATGGTATTCGGTGCATGAACATCATGGCACGGATGTCCTCGGAGATGGTTAGGTAGAGCCAGGACACAACTGAATGATCGATCTGATCGTAGACATGGGTTTGCGAATCAATGGAACCGTCAGTGTTATCCAAGATGCCAAAATTGTTGCAAGTCAGCCCGAGGAAAGAGCTCCGCGCCATGTGGTTGGAATTTTTGAGGCGCTTAGTGTTAACTTTGCACCGGAGGCGCTCAGTGTTAACCTTCTTTGCACTGGAGGGCGATCAGTGTCAACTTTTGTCGAGCTTATCGTAGTATTTGTAAGATCTCAACCTCAGTCGATGTATCATCTCTGGGCAACCCTTTTTTTGTGTGTCGATCATTGCCATTTTCCATTATCCCTCTTGCGCCGTTAATAATTGTGGTTCCTTGTAACAAGTTTTTTCTATTTTTTAACCATCCAATGTGGACCGATGGACGGCTCCTGAAATCTTTAAGCATCATAAAAACAATCATATATTACAGGGTAGTATTCTGGTATAAAAGTAAACAATAGGCCCATAAAAGCTAATAGTATGTAGCGAACATGGCCTCATATGCCATTAGTTCGAGTTTGATTTTGGTGATTCATGACAACATGATCAATGGGACTAACCATATTGTTTAGCATGTCTTTGTAGACATTTCTAGGTCCCAAGGATGCCAAAATATCACATGCCAAATTGAGAAGACAGTCAATTTTTCAAGGGTCAAAAATAAGAAAGAAAAAAAAGAAAGGACACCGTCGGATGAACCGATGGTACCTAGATAGCAAGCGTCGGTGCAATCGTCGGACGAGTTGGTACACTGGGTGAAAACTAAGGCACCGTCGGATGAACCGATGGTCCATTTTTTAGCAGCATCGGACGAGTTGCAGAGAAGAAGAAGCGAGGACCGTAGCACCGGATGATCCGACGGTCTAAGTGTGGACACCGTCGGTCTATCCGACGCTTTGTTTGAATCAATACAGAGACGCGCCAAGACGAAGCCTTCAGCACCGGATGAACTGACGCCATGATCAGAGGAAGCGTCGGTCTATCCGACGGTTACGAAGACGCATACAGTAAGGGTTTGGCGAAGCGTCTTTCAGCACCGGATGAACGGACGCACCGTCGGTGCATAGCGTCGGAGCAGTTCTGTCAGAGAACCTCAACGGCTAAGTGACGTGAGAGGGGCACTGGATGAACCGATGCTCCTGAAAAGTAGGCGTCGGTTCATCCGACGGTCAACTTTTCAGAGAGTCGTTAGCCAACGGCTAGCTGAGTGCCTTAGGCTATTTATAACCCCTCCACTCACCCATTTGAGGTTGCTGGATTGTGTGGAAGTGCAGGAGAATTCAAGACACCTAGAAGATCATATTCAATCCATCCAAGTGCTTAATTGCTCATCCTTAGACTTGCATATGCTTAGTGTATGTGCTTAGTGCTAGGCTTAGCTTAGAGTTGAGTGAGTGCAAGGTTGTGCCAACCTTGTGAATCGATTCTTGAGTGAATCAAGGTGTACAAGGTTCGCTGGAAGCCTTGGGGCCTAAGTGGCTCACCGGCAATCGTCGTCGACCCTCCGGCTTGGTGTGGAGTGGCGAGGACACTTTGTGCGGGGGACGTGGAGACCCCCTTCCTTGGTGGAGAAGCTCCTTAGTGGAGGCGGCATCATGGTGACCAAGGGATCTTGGCAAGTGCCTAAGTGGCTAGCCTTTGTGGCGAGTCAAGTTGTGCTCTTGGGAGAGACTTGGTGACCGGGAAGCAATACTCTTGTGTGAGTGCTTCAACAATGTGGATTAGGTGTGGCTTAGTACCTACCGATACCACGGGATAAATCGCGTGTCAAGAGTTTGCTTCCTCTCATCCCCTTTACGTTTTCGCATTTACTCTACTGCAATCTTTGCTTTCCTTTACTTTCCTAGAGTAGTATCATGCTAGGAATGGCTATAGGTTGCAAACCTTGTTTTGGGATGGGAGTTTCACACTAGAACAACCCTAGTTGCACATCTAGATAGTATGTTCTAGTTTATCTTTGTGTAAAATTAGTGAAGCCATAGGTTAAGGTCTTGGTTTGCCTAATTCACCCCCTCCCCCTCTTAGGCTACGAGCATCTGATTCCTTACACAGTACCGAAAGCATCGACAGGAGTTGAATTCCACTGTACTGTTTAGAATGTAATTTTCTGCTCGGCTAGGACATGATGAAACATGAAAGACAAATTGGTTGATGTTATCCCACCAAGTTTACTATATATATAGTTTTTCAGTGCAAAAGCTAAAATAAACACAATGTTAGTTTGATCTCCACCGGTTGGCCCAAAGGCCAACCGGGCCCTTGACTGCTCCCTGATCAGGGGAGCCCAGCCCAACAGATGGCTGGTGGGCCCCTGTCGCGCAGCGCCATAAATAGGAGGTGGGGAGTACGACTCGACTCACGAGGTTCACCGCGGTCACTGTTCCCCACCGTCCTAACCCTAGTCCGATCGAGTAGGGGCGCTGCCGCCGATGGGAAGCCATTGCATCCTCGCTGCCACGTCTGCCTCTACACCGACCGTCGTTGCCATGCTCAGAGTCCACGCAGAAGAAGTGATGACCAGAAGGCAAAGGTATACACATGATGTTGAGTTTATCCCGTCCAGATGCTACTCCTAGAGATCTGTACAATTTAACAATGGTATCAGAGCAAGGCTAGTGAGTAGATCTAGATCGGGAAAGAGGGAATATACCCCGAATCAAGAGATCGGAGAAAGAAACCCTATCCTTAGATCTGTGAACAAGAAATGGGCGCGTGAGAGGGGAGTCTAACCAGGTCCTCAACTTCACACCGTCACCACCGCCGGTCGTCCACTGGGCACCGTGCGGGAGAAGGAACCCAAGCCGCCAGCAGGGAGGTCCCTCCACCGTGCGGTCTCCGCCTCGGGCTCGGAACCGAGGGCGTCACTGCAAGGCCGTTCGACGGCGGCACGCTCACCCTCGGGTGAACGCGCGCGCCGGCGAAGGGCCCCACCGTGACACCGCCACCTCTCCCTCAGGCCGTCAAGGCCGCGCTCTCTGGATCTCGCGAGGAGGCTAGAGAAGTGGGGAGGGTAAAGAGAAAATAAAGGAAAGATAGGAGAAGGTCGCCGGCTCGGGCCGGGAGCACCGCTCACCATCACGGTCGCCGGTGAATTGCCGGCGAGGGCCACTGCACCCTACTGCCGCCGCTGTGCGGTGTGAGAAAACTGGAGGAGAAAAGCAGGAAGGGGGGAGGGACCGCAGGCTCGTGCTGCGGGCGCCGCCCATCGCCGTCGCCGGCGCCAGCCACGATCACGTCACCCCGCCGTCGCAGTTGCAACACAGAGAAGTGGGGGAGGGGAAATGAGGGCTAGGGTTTGTAGAGGAGATAGGCCTGCAAGCAGTTCGGGTCGAACCACTTCCGAAGTTGCTCCGCTCCTGCAAATTAGCACATGGAGCGGACCATCCGACCCCAAAAAAGGAGGGTTGAACAGGGTCATGACCCTATTGAACCCAACTGAACTGCGGGTCGAACCTCGCGCCCTCAGGTTTCTATCTGCTTCCTTGCATCACAGCATGTTGATCCACTTCGCCGCTTCGTTCTATCGTCGGAATGACGCAACAGACCCTCTATGGCGATATGGGTATTATTTGGACAGCGTCTCAAACCTCAGAGCTAGGGCGCAAGATTCGTGTTTCGATTTGATACCTTGATTTTTGTTCGGATGCCCCCTACCAATCGCTGGCCATCTGTCCCCGTCTAGCATCCGCCATGGCTGGCTGCCGAACAACTGTGAAAAGCTCGATTCGCCCTCCAAGCGACCGGCGCAAGAGGGCCGCAAGCCGATTTTCGCATGTGGGCCAAAACTAGGTTGTGAACAGTGACCCTTGTGAATTGTTTTTGTTAATTTCGGAAACGAGTTTTGTAGTAATAAGTTTAGAACCTTATCTCTATTCAATTTGAACCAATGGTGTAAATTGTTTAGAGAGTATATGAGAATAAGAAATTGTTTAGAGAGTATAGCCGAGAAACCTTCAAGGACCATTGGCCTATTCTTCCAACCCCTCGAACAGATTGACGAAGAGGAACGTCAATTGAACTTTGTGTGCCTGTACGTAGATACCCACTGTCAAATTGGTTCACTGCTTCTACGAATCCAGAATACCTTAGCTACGCCTCTCAACCCTTGATTTGTACATTATTGCAGCGTCCACTGCTTAAAGTTTCTGTCGTATTCCATCCTAAAACTTGAGACTAATATAAGTTAATATTTATAATTTTCGAAATCTAGGTAGATGATAGGCGAAATATTTGGAACACCATCATTTTAGGATTGAGTTTCATGACCAGAATAATGATCTTAAGATTGAGTAATTATATATATTGCGTGTTACAAAAAGTGGGATGTCAAAATATGTGCTCAAAGAATGCATTGTGCAAGGATGAGCAGAACTAGGCATATAGCTGGGAATGGGGTTCTGTATTTTCGAGATTTGACGAATAACATATGCGTAATTAAATTTTCTCCAATTACTGGATAAAACATTTGCTTAACAACTAATTTCCAGCACTGGGCATGTTTAGATTGTTGGGTGTAAACTTACCGCAAATTTACCTCGGTTTGACACTTTTGAGAGGAAAATGAAATTAGAGGAGACTACATATTTGCCCCGACAACATTTACCCCACATGTTTGGCAACTTTGGGGTAAATTTCCCATATTTATCTCATTTACTCCTCCATCCAAACATCCCCTTTGATGCCTTCTAACAATCATGCTAAAAATAAGGAGGAATTGGATAAAGTCACAAGTTATGACATGGGTAATAGAAGATTCCGGTAATATATAGAAAGGAATGAAAATTCTTGTTAGTAAGTATATATAGCTAGTGGTATTCCGGTAATAGAAGAAAACTAGAATAGGTCAAAACAGATTGGCACACGTGTTCCACGGTACCGTTTAAAATGTAACTTACTGATGGGCTAGGGCATGAAACATGAATGACAAATTGCTGGATGCCAAACCGTCGAATTTACTGCTATATATATATCCCTCGCTTGGTGTTGCCTCCTGAATCCTGATTAACCACAAGGTTCTGTATTTTCATTTCTTCCCATTAAACTCGCAACGTGCCAAGCTAGAAAGCACGAAGTGTGAGAAATTCGAAGTGTACACAGGGTTGGGTTGGGAGGATTCAGGAATATGAGCTCAAGTTATAGGTATTCCAATGGCTCCAACAGCAGATGAAAGTCCAAAATACATCCATTTATGGTCAGGAACGACTGATGAACAGGTTGAGTTATTCTGATCAACAACACTCATCACAAAGACTTGGCATCGTTGATGAGTGTTTGGCTTCGTTCCTCCGCTGGCGGTCGCCGTAAATTGCTTCGACTACTTGGTGTATTTACAAGAGCCATGTCCAGCCTCTGACCTTTCACGAGCACTTTTGGGTGCTGCCATCTCGGATCTCCGGCTGGATGTGGACAACAAGGGTTTACCCTGGCTTCCGATCATCCATGGAACACCACCAAGGGCACGTGATGGAGCTGCTCCTCAATAATCATCACCACTCATTAGCAACAAACCACGTGATCCTTTCCTCCCACAGGAAAAAAAATGTTATCACCTGTCGGTTTGGTATCACTTCAATCTTAGTGTCATCACTTCAATATTTCAAATATTGTCGTACTTCAAACTTCAACGCATTAAGAATTCCTAATCCGACTACTTTTTTTACTCCTTTTTTCTCTCGCTGCTTCTTGCGGCCTTCTTGCTGCTCCTTCTTTTTCCTACTCTCGTCTTTTCCTATTGTAGAAAACAGTAGTTGTACACCATCAATTAATTAGTACCATTGTCAGGTTGCTTTTTTTTACCAGCAGAGAAAATATAGCAAAAATTATGAAATTACTTTGTGTAATCGTACTTGTGATTTCTTTCAATAATGATGTCTGCTCTGATGTTTTTTTTATGGCTCATTGATCTTTTTTTCCAATTAAGTCATGCAGGAGCAAGTCATGGATGATAAAGTGACTACTAATTAAGATGAAGGTTACTATAGATCGTAACATATGATGCACTAAATACATAATTTGTGCATATAACTACTAGAGAATCGCACATATATCCCAGGGCTGTTTTTTTATTTGTATCGGGTATTTTTTGCCCAAGTACAAATAACTACATTTGTACCGGTTGGAGGCACCAACCAGTACAAATGTCCACTCATAGGGCCTCGTCGACGCCATCTCCCACCCACCCAGTACAAATGGCACACATTTGTACCGGGTGGTGGCTCTGATCCGTACAAATGTGAGGCTAGTACATTTGTACCGGTCAGAGCCACCGCCCGGTACATTTCAAATGTAAGTACATTTGTACCGGCTCTTGTTGTGGCCCGGTACAGGTGTGCAACGGCTATTTTTCCTTCTTCTTACCCCCTGCCTGAGCCCCCCTCCCCACAAGGCGAGGCAACCGTACTGGAACTCGCAAAGCACGAACTAGTGGATCTCAGAGAGATCTCTTCGCAAGTCCAAGTAGAACAAGGAAGAACAAGGGTTGAGTAAGACACTCGACTGCAATATCACTGGAATAATCTCAATTCATCAAAAGTTCACATGTTCTTGCATAGGCAAAGGCAAAAGATCTATGGGAGCAGTGGGTTTGAAGCCATATACAAGTTTAAATGGACAGAATTTGGTAGTAGAATGAACCGCCCTGTTGTAAGCAAACTCAACATGTGCTAAACTTTCTTCCCAAAGTTTTAAATTCTTTTTAGGACAGCTCTTAAAAGCATTGATAAGGTTCGATTCACAGCTTCAGTTTGTCCATCAGTTTGTGGGTGACATGTAGTAGAGAATAACAAACGAGTCCCAAGTTTACCCCACAAAGTTTTCCAGAAATAACTCAAAAATTTTGTATCTCGGTCAGAAACAATAGTGCGTGACACTCCATGTAAACGAACAACTTCTTTGAAAAATAATTCGGCAATATGCGAAGCATCATCACTTTTGTGGCAGGGAATAAAATGTGCCATCTTGCTAAAACCATCAACCACAACAAAAATTGAATCCCTTCCCCTTTTGGTCCGGGGTAACCCACGAACAAAATCCATTGAAATGTCCTCCCAAGGTGCATTAGGGATAGGAAGAGGAGTATGTAAACCATGAGGGTTCAGACGAGACTTAGCTTTGTGGTAGTTTTCGCAACGGAGAACATGCCTCGCCACATCTCTTCGCATTTTCGGCCAAAAGAAATGATCAGCCAACACTTGCTCTGTCTTCTTGACTCCAAAGTGTCCCATAAGACCACATGCATGAGCTTCCTGCAATAGCAAAATTCGAACAGAGCAATTTGGAATGCATAGTTTGTTAGCTCGAAATAAAAATCCATCATGCTTATGATATTTTTCCCATCCTTTGCCATCATAACACTTGGAATAAGGTTCAGCAAAATAAGAATTAGTTGCATATAATTCTTTTATACTTTCTAATCCAAGAATTTTAGCATCAAGTTGAGTTATCAAAGCATGAAATCGAGACAAAGCATCAGCAACAGCATTCTCTTTTCCTTTCTTGTATTTGACAATATAAGGGAATGATTCAATAAATTCACACCATTTAGCATGTCTTCTATTCAGTTTTAGTTGTCCTTTAAGATGTTTCAATGATTCATGGTCGGAATGTATCACGAATTCTTTTGGATAAAGGTAGTGTTGCCAAGTTTCCAAACTTCGAACAAGAGCATATAATTCTTTATCATAAACTGAATAATTCAAAGTTGGACCACTTAGATTTTCACTGAAGAATGCAATTGGTCTCTTTTCTTGCATCAGCACACCTCCAATCCCAACTCCACTTGCATCACATTGAATCTCAAATGTCTTCCTGAAATCCGGAAGTGCAAGGACTGGGGTTGTTGTAAGCTTCATTTTTAGTTCTTCAAATGCCTTTTGTTGTGCTTCTTCCCATTTGAAAGGTACTTCTTTCTTGGTCAGCTCGTTGATTGGAGCAGCAATTGTGCTGAAATCTTTCACAAATCACTGGTAAAAGCCAGCTAGTCCAAGGAAGCTTCTCACTTGGCTCACGTTTTGTGGAGGCATCCATTCATATACAACCTTGACTTTCTCATCATCGACCTCCACGCCCTGTTCTGAAACAACAAAACCAAGAAAAACTACCTTGTCGGTGCAAAAGGTGCACTTCTCAAGGTTAGCGTACAATTTTTGTTCACGCAGGACAGCAAGCACGCACTGGATGTGTTCAACATGATCAGTCTTGCTATAGATTAGTATGTCATCAAAATAAACCACGACAAATTTACCAATGAAAGTTCTAAGCACATGATTCATTAATCTCATAAATGTACTAGGTGCATTGGTTAAACCGAAAGGCATCACCAGCCATTCATACAATCCAAATTTGTTTTAAAGGTTGTTTTCCATTCATCTCCTTCGTTCATACAAATCTGATGATAGCCACTTCTAAATCAATTTTAGTGAAAAAATTAGCACCACTAAGTTCATCAAGCATATCATCTAAGCGAGGAATGGGATGCCTATATCTTACAGTGATGTTGTTAATGGCTCGGCAATCCACACACATTCTCCAAGATCCATCTTTCTTGGGCACTAAAAGAACAGGGACAGCACAAGGTGAAAGACTTTCCTTTACATACCCTTTCTTGATTAATTCCTCCACTTGTTTCTGAATTTCTTTTGTCTCCTCCGGGTTGGTGCGGTATGCAGCCCAGTTCGGAAGTGACGCACCAGGAACCAAGTCGATTTGATGCTCGATCCCTCTCTTTGGTGGCAGCCCTGGTGGTACTTCGTCCGGAAAGACATCTTCATATTTCTGCAAAACATTCAAAATAGTACTCAGCCGGGTAGAGGGTAAGGCGTTAGCAGAAAGAAAAGTGTCCTTGTATAGGAGTACAAAGAACATGGCATTGGGCTCACTCAATTCTTTTAGATCCCCCTCCTAGCCATCATTACTAAACCCTCTTTTCCCGAGTTCTGGGTTCTTTGCAGCTGTGGGGTTTTATTAGGTTGTGGAAACTCTCCCTCACTAGTTTTGTGGATCACTCTCAAGTGGTTCTCACTCTCTCGCTATTTCTTCTTTGTATCATCCTTCAAAATTTCTTTCGGTGTCAAAGGAATCAAAGAAATTCGCTCTCCTTTATACACAAAAGATAGCTTGTTGGTCCTTCCAAAAATCTGGACATCACGATCATATAACCATGGTCGTCCTAGCAGCAACTGGCACGCGTGCATAGGCACCTCATCACACTCCACTTGATCATTATATTTACCAATAGAGAATGGAACAGTCACACTATGACTAACACGCAGCACACCACAATCATTAAGCCATTGCATCTTGTATGGATTAGGATGTCGCCTTGACTTCAATCCCAATCTGTCCACCAACTCTTGGCTAGCAATATTGTTGCAGCTGCCATTATCAACAATGATGCGACATAGCTTATCCTTGATCAGCCCACGGGTAGGGGTGGGCATAATTAACCGATGACCAAAGACCGAACCGAAATACCCGAGATCGAGACCGACGTAACCGAGACCGAAAAGTTCGGTCACAAATTCGGTATTGAGTCTCTAATGACCGAAGTTATCTTGGTTAGTTCGGTTAGCAGCCTCGGGTAACCAAACTACCCAATAAAACCGAAGTTTATAAGAGGCCCACGAATACCTGGCCCAAGTCAGCCCAATAGCAACTAAACCTAACTCTCCACCACCCTCGTCCTACACCGCCGCCAGCCACTCTCGTAGTCTCGTATTCACCCACCGGCCACCAGATCTCTTCCCCTTCTCTCCTTCCCCCCTTCCTCCTCGCATGCTGCAGCTGCTTGGTCGCCCCTCCTTCCGCTCGCAGCGAGGCAGCGACCTCAAAGAGTGAGTGCGAGCCGCGTCCGTGAGCTGCTTGGTTGCCCCTCCTCTCTCGTCACTGCGCGGCTGAGCCGCGTCCGTGAGCGCGGCGGGCGTTCTTCTCATGCCACCACAGCAACAGCAGGCGGCCACTTCCATAAAGGCGTGCAGCTCCACGTAGCTAGGAAAGATGATCCTGGAATCATCTTCGTTGCTTCCATGCTTCACTTTAATTTTGATTGGATCTGCCACATCGTGGCCCCCCTCCCTCTTTGGATTTTGTGATTCTTGTATTCATTGATCGTGATCCTATGTTTTGTATTTTTCTTCCGTTCAAAGGATGAAGCAGTGGTTTCACTAGATCAAGCGTTTCAACTATAAACTTTTGTTCTGGTTTGCATCTTTTTGTTGTATGTGTGAATCTGGGGAATGAGTCTCGGTTAGTTCGGTCATGACCGAAGACCGGACCAAACTAACCGAGACCGAATTTCTCGGTCTCAAGAAATTGTAGGAACCGATCGGTTCATGTTTTCAGATAACCGAACTTGGTAAAAGACCGAGGAACCGAACCGATCTGTTCGGTCTGACCGAATGCCCACCCCTACCCACGGGTATGGAACAAATTATGTCGATGTCCATTTTCTTCTTTCTCTGTTGTTACACTAAGCACTCGAAGAGAAATAAAACAATTATGTTCTCCTTATTCATGATGAATCTCACTCTCGTCATGATCAGATTCTTCATCGAACTTTGGTCCATCATTTTTTGGATCACTTGCAGACTCCCATTCTCCCTTCTCATTCACAATCATAGTTCTTCTACTCGGACATTGAGCAGCAATATGTCCACATCCGTGGCATTTGTGGCACACAATTTCTCTACTCCGAGAATAAGATGTAGCACCTGATGTATGGGTTTGGGCTGCTGAATTCGTAGTAGATCGCTGCTGATTTGCAGGAGATGATGCTAAAGAAACCGCCATTTTTGAAGAAACATTAGTTGAAGAGGGCCTCGCTGCAACACCTTGAGGTCGACCCCCACCAAAAGAAGTGCTGGACTGGTGCTTCCGCCACGCCCCTTTTTTAATTATTTATATTTCAATTTATATTTACTTTAAAATTTGGTTTAGATTTTGTTATAGATTTAAATTTATAATTAGATGTTATTTAGAATGTAAATTTACAATTAGATTTACAATTACATTAAGATTTTGATTTTGATGTAAATGTTATTTGTAGAATTTAATTTAAATTTAGATTCACTCGACTCGACATGTTAGACTCCGCTCGATATGTTTTTGATACGCTCGACACATGACTTGCTCGACATGACACATTACACTCGCTCGACACGTTCGATTCGCACGACACGACACTACCGACTCGCCTCACATGCTCGACACGCTCGACACGACACTATGTACCGACACTCCCGACTCACCCGACACGCTCGACTTGCTAGAAAATTAGTTACTTCACTAGAAAATTAGTTACTTTATTAGAAAATTAGTTTCTTCAATAGAAAATTATTTACTTCATTAGAAAATTATATACTTCATTAGAAAATTAGTTACTTCATTAGAAAATTAGTTTCTTCAATAGAAAATTAGTTACTTCATTAGAAAATTAGTTTCCTCCATAGAAAATCCATTTCATCACTACAAAATTAGTTACTTCATTAGAAAATTAGTTTCTTCACTAGGAAATCCATTTCTTCACTAGAAAATTTATTACTTCACTAGAAAATTAGTTTCTTCATTAGAAAATTAGTTGCTTCATTATAAAATGATTGTTATTTATTCTTGATATTTAGTGAAAATGGATCCAATAGCGGAGTAGCAACGTGAAGAGGCATTGTTAATGGACATAATTGCTAATAATAATGGTTTCAACAATCCGATTAATGAACAAGATCAGCATGTTCATGTTTGTTAATGACATCATCGATGCGGAAGATCAAACAATTGCCGAGACAAGAAGAGAGGAGCAACCATCAGAGGTATAATTAGTACAAACTAGTACCACATTATGCTTTAAGTTTAATTACTAATTAATAGGAGCAATTAGTTAATAGTCCTCAATTTTCCAGGAACCGTCATCGAGCATCAAAAAACCTCATGGGATATACGGTCCGAATAAGGAGCTAGAGGTCGTTTCATCATCACAGAAGTTTCTAACGAAGGCATGCCATTAGCTCCACATGACAATGTTGTCATGTTGACAAACCAAATTGGGGCTCTTGTCAGGGATAACATCCCAATAAGCTTTCGATATTGGAAAGGATCTGAAGCTGCAGCTGAAGTTGAAAATGAAGATGAAGAGGCACACGAAAATGCATAACAATATGTGGTCCCGGACACAGAGAAGAACATGATTTGGGCCAAGGTGCAATTACACTTCTCATTTTCAGAAGGTACAAATCTGACAAATGTGCGGACTTGGGCATTGCAGAAGGATGCAATAGACTTTCAGTCGTACAAGAAGCGGCTGAACAAAGACTACATCAATAAGGAAATTGCACCTGATTTCACAAAGAAGGGACTTGCAAAGTTGCGAGATCACTGGGATTCATTTGCGTAGTAGGCAATCGCAAGAAGCCGCCAAGATGATTGAAACCAACACCATCAATGCATCTAAAAAGAGAGAATTCCATAAGCTTGGGTCTGGAAGTTACAAGGTGGCTATGCCCAAATGGGATAAGATGGAATATGATTGTATTGCACGCGGACTGTTGACGGTGAATTTCCGTCAACCTAGCCATGAGTTTACCTTCGGTGTTGGCATAAATTTTATATCTTATCCATTGGTACTAACCCCCATGATATAACAAGTTCGTTCGTGCATGTTGGTTTTGGAGATTAATATTTATCCAGGAATTAACCTTAAAAGCAAGACTTCGGGTAAAGTTGACAAAGCACCTCGTGAGAAGACCATGAAGCCCGGCACAAGTCAAGTAATGAAGTGAACATGACTCCAAGAAGCCCAAGGACCAACCCGTGAAGACAAAAAAACTCCGAGGACTCGAAAAGAAAATGCTAAATCTTGCGAGACAAGGAGATCTATCGAAACCGCGGAGAAACTGACGTCAAGGGCCCACATGCAGAAGGGAGAACATTCTAGAAGACATGGGAAGCACCGTCCATGAAGCAATCCGCGAAATGGGCCCAAGCCGGCCGGCCCAGCCCATTTCGGGCCCCATTCGTGCCCCCTTTGAGATAGACGATCCTCGGACTATTTATAGTCCCCCTACTAAGAGCCACGCATCAACTCATTCGTCATTCACCGCTGAGGAGCAAAAAAGAGAGGGACACCATTCGGAGAGGAGAGGGTCAAGCTAGTTGTCTAGGGTTTCCCTAGCCGACGTGGAACCTTGCAAGGAAGACCACGTCGGAGTTCCGGGAGCTAGGAGCAAGATCAAGGTAGGATCCGGTGGTGATCTTGTCCATGTATCGTTTATGATGTTGAATTGTCAAGTTGCAATCCGATTTCTAGCGATCAAGTGCTTCTTCTACGATTTGATCTTGATTGGCTTTTCTTACTTTAAGATCTATTCTCAAGATAGATCATAGAGGGTGTTCTTGTAGTTGTGGTGGCTAGAGGTGCATGCCTGACCTACCAAGAGATTTGAACTTGTCCTTTGGACTAGCCCTAGGCTAACCCGCACAAATAGGAGTGCGTTGTGATAGGTAGCTCCAAAAGGTGGGCATCTTCGGAGTTGGAAGGGAAGTCGCGATTTAAAGAAGCTTTTATGAAATTCGATGTGGTTTATTCATCTTGGAACTTCAACAAGAGCTTGATCCAATCTCTCTGGATCAGTTCTACCTATCCCTCTCTATCTTTGGCTACCTCCGGTTTTCATAGATTAGATTCGTTTCTTTTGGTGTTCTTTAGGTTAGATGTAAAATCATTCCCTTTGAAGATCTAAGTGCTCTCAGCTTTAATAGATTGGTTCTTGCATCACACATTTGTTCCACAGATTCGATACCTTGGGTTCAAACTTAAGGGAAGAAGGGTCCCTTGACTGCGACGGAGGATTTGTCCACTTGCAATCCAAACAAAGTTTGATACGCTTATACACCATCAACATGGACTCATATCGGCAACTATAGATTGGCCGAATAGCAAGGACTTATTATTATGCATATGGTGGCATGATCAATCCTGAAGATGGAACATTTGTACCAAGCGACCAAATAAGAGAGATTGCGACAAGACTTCTTGAATTGATCTGCATGACTGTTGAAGGAACATTTGTGCCTGATCGAGAGAGAGAGAGAGAGAGAGAGAGAGACGAACTTAGTGCTGTAATAGGCACTAAAGAACACGGTGAATGTTGTTGAGGCAAAGGTGCAGTTCCATGGAAACTCGCATGGTGTGAGCACATTAACTCCTAAAAAGTCACAAAAGGTCTAAGGACCAACAAGAACGACAACTAAGAGAGTTGCAAGATCGCGTAATCAAAACCGAGGCAAGAATGGAGCTAATCATTGACGAGTGTGTGGCTCTTGCTCTTAGAAAACAATCAACTCATCGGGAAGGTCCCTGCGATGAAATGAGCCCAGCCGCTAAGGGGAAAAGCAGCGTCGCTTCAAACAGAACATGCACCGACAGCCACAGAAGCAGCAGCAGCAGCATCAGTTGAAGCAGCAAACCCAGGCTCACTAGAAAATCAGCCACACTGGCCCATGGATGACATCACCGTGAGGTCAGCGTGTGAGCTTCTCGATGTTTGCAAAAACAAGAAGCTTGTGGTGGGTCATGGTTTCGCTGAGAAAACTGTAGGAGGCGATAGCATCACGGGCCACCATCGTGGAATTGAATATTACACTTGAGTTTTTGTGGACCGAGTGGTCGATGGTTGGGCTGACCTGGAGCTGGAGGTACCGAGGTCTAATGGGGAAGTGTTTCTTCAAGATGTTGTGCATACTTGGATTTTTTGGCCTAAACCTCACATAAGGATTACACAACAGCCACCTTCTCCAACTGACTCACCTACATCACCAGCTGCCACGCCTGAACGCAACGATCAACTACTACATTCACCAGCTGCAAGGGCAGAGTGCAGCATGAGTCCTGTAGGTGATAGGGATCCAAGCAAGAGTCCACCTCCTTCACCTCCTGCACATGTTAAGGGCAAGGGCAAGCGACAAGCTCCTCCTCCGTCGCCTCCAAAGAAGGAGAAGAAACCCAAGAAGAAGAAGCCTCCCCAAATCTTGCTTATGAAAAGAAGAACGGGGAACTTGACGAGGTAGTTCGGGTAGAATTGGATAGACAGATATTCAAAGCTCCCAAGCCTCCAATTGAGAAACCAATTGACCGGGTCAAATTTCATCATTTCATGAGGAAAATAGAGGAGGAAAGAAGACAAAAACCAGATGATCTTCCCAAGCCATTGAGTGACTACGACCGACAAGTACTCAACGCTTGAAGAAGAAAACTGCATCTAAAGTTCCAAAACTTAGGACCCGATCAAAACTATATATCCCCGACCTCAAGGTGCTTTCAACATATGACCAGCAAGTGTCTGAATTTAACAAAGAAACAGGTATTACTGAAGCTCAAATTCGAGGGTAGGATGCAATCCCAACTCATGAAGGGACATATAGGTCAACTAGACCACTTACAACATATGAGCAACAATTGCTTGATTTTGCCAAATCATCGGGTCTGACTCTAGCACAACTTCTAGGGGAGGAGGAAATTGCAACGCATAAAGGGGCAAATAGACCGGAGTATGTGCCTGGGTGTGAGCTTGTGTGGCTGTGGTTGCTCCAATATCTTCCCACGAGGATGTATGAATTGCACAAGTGGCACATGTTCCAAGCTGCGGCGGGATGGACTTGCTATATGTTCGCATTGAGGAGCATCATTATTTCCATGGGCATCAGGTCTTCACTATTCCCATGAAGGAATTTTGGTTCCTATTCAATATGGATGCACTTGACATCTCATTTGTCAGTTGATGGGTTCTGTAAGTGTTTATTCTACTGTATGTTAAAAATCAATGCTCTAGCCACTTTCTCTCATATCTAAGCTTCTATATTTTTGTGTCATACAGTTTTGAGATGCAACGGACCAGGAGGAAAGGAATCATGAGTGTGGACTACATGGATCCTTTGATGATAACTCAGAACACTCTCAAACTTAATGAGAGGGAAACACTTAATCATATCATCAACTTTCTAGACAAACACCATGATAAGGCTGTCATAGAGCTGCCACACAACTTTGGGTGAGCAACGTGTATATCATTCCCTTACCTTTTTCAAAAATAACATTGCATATTTTAGGAAATTAATATTTCTTCATCTATGGACAGCTTCCACTGGGTTCTCTTTAGTGTTTGTATAACGCGAAGCAAGGTCTTTGTCTTCAACTCTTTGTACAATACTACAGATAAAAGTATATGTCAAAATGTCATAGAATTGATTAAAACTACATGGACTTGTCTCTATGATAAGTACCCTGGAAAGTTCAACAAAAATCTTTATGTTCACTATGATTGGCTAGTACGTGTCTTTGCTTATTCTTCAATTCTTACATTACAATAAAAACTCATTTTCATGACTTGGTTCTCCCATATGTGCAGGTCATGACGCAGCCTTCTCACACCAATCTATGCGGATATTATGTGTGCGAGTACATGCACTGTGTTACAGCCTGTGCTGATGGTGGCAAATTTGAAGAGAAGGTGCGTGCACACACAACTGCGACTACATGTTGCTCTTATTGTTCATATTCTCTGATTTGCTTCTTATTCTTTTGTTCATATTGTTAAATTTCCAACATCAAGGAAACATTCCTCGAGACAGAACAAATATGATTGATTCAAGAACAATTATGTGGATTTATTCTAAACGGGGTTATTAGTCCAGGGGGAGGGTTTTCTGATGGCTTATCCTCTATTCTTAGTATGGTAGCGACGACCGGGGATGGGACAAGTCAGAACATGAATGAAGCATCTAGAAACAAAGACAAAGGCCAAGCAAAAAATTAAACTCTGCTAACATTTCATCCAATGTATATTATTAATCTAAATTTCAGTGTTCACAGTATGCTAACGTAATATTATTTCCAAAGTTCTTCTATTTCAGGATTTGAGATGATATATTCTAAAAGCATTCATATATATTTATTTATTTAATATTAGAGACAATATTATACAAATAAATATATATGAATGTATGTAGAATATTATCTCAAATATAACATTTTGTATGTCACGCGACTTTATATTACAGCGTATTACGATTAGTATTAGTACATTAAGCAAATGCGTTAGAGAAAAGAAACAAAAAACATCATTTGTACCAGGTGGTACCGCCACTCGGTACAAATGCCCCCCTGCCACGTCGGAGTGGGGACGGCACATTTGTATTGGGCCGAGGCTCCACCCGGTACAAATGCTCGCCCGGTACAAATACTCCACATTTGTACC
This sequence comes from Cenchrus americanus, assembly GCA_947561735.1. NCBI lineage: Eukaryota > Viridiplantae > Streptophyta > Magnoliopsida > Poales > Poaceae > Cenchrus > Cenchrus americanus. The sequence continues at coordinate 33,588,435 of OX387242.1, read as the reverse complement.
AGATGGTTTGTACCGGTTCAATACCCAATACAAATGAGGGTTTTGAACCGGTACAAATGCCCGTTTTTCCAGTAGTGTGCCCTAACCAGCCGTGCAGCTATAACCTAATACACCTGTGTATTTGCTGGTGTAGGCTATATGTGACAAGTGACATGGCATTTGTATATAGCCAGCAGTTGGCTTACTTAGTAGTCTTGCTCTAGACAATAAACCACTTGTTCGTCGCTGTTGTCCAGAAAAACCGCAATGACGAATTTTGGGCAACCATGTAATCAGATGATTCCTTCTCAGGTGTTAAGAATACTAGCAAAATGTACATGCGACACGCACGTATTTTAAGAAAACATAATAAAAAATCGTACACAATTCTCAAGCTAGCTGGTCCATTTGTTAATTGCTTCTTTACCTCAATGTCATGTGTAAATTTTCGCATGCAATGCTTCCCTGTATTGTTGTACAATAAATGTTTGTAAGCTTCCATAAAACTGAACCCAAAATATTGGATTTCAAAATAATGGTTAAGAAATTTCAACATCTCCAATCATACTCTCTGAAACTGATCCACTTCAGAAATTCAATCATGAACTAACTCAATCGAACTATTAAAAATATTACTTTACACGGGCTCATGGAATCACAGAGAGTTTCATTGATCACATGAATTTAGTGCGGTCATGTCTTGATCAAAAAACATGAACAATGTGCATCTATATCTTCATTTTGCTGTATTTGCACCATAAAAAAATTTTCGATTTGTGACTTGTGAGTAGGGATGGCAATTTTCCCTATGGGGACGGATCCCCGTGGAGACCTGTCCTAAATTGAGTGGGTATGGTGACAAAAATTCCCCCGTGGGGGTACCGGGCAAGGCCCGAAACATTAGCGAGGCGGGGGGTGGGGATTAATTTTTCCTGCGGAACACCACAGAGACCCGAAAATAGCAAAGGCTTATCATACTATCAACCCTATAGCACAATACGCCACGTCGCCACGATCATATATAAACAAAATATCTCCTGGAACCCGAACACTATCCATTCTTATCACCCCTCAGCCTCCTCTTATCCCCCGCAAACCGCCTCCGCCTGCCTGCGCCGCCACCCCTCCGCAAGCGACGAGCTGATGAGCACCATCCCTCCGCGAGCGATGAGCACCACGCTATCAATGGGAAGCCATCGGTGCACAACCCCTGTTGATTTCTCCATCCACGGCGTCGGCTCCCCTCGCCTGCTCGCCACTGTCAACAGCATGCTTGCAGCGTCGCTACTCCCATGCAAATCCTTTGACCATCCGCATCCAGCAACTAATCATTATTGTAATAGGCTAGTAAATAGCTATTTTGTTTGTTTGTGTGAACATTGAACTGCATAGTTGTTTATTGATTTCTTGCGTCGACTCGTTGGAAGATATTGGCTCCTTCTCAACTTACTTGTTGATTCTTGCTCCTGTGAACTTCTCATTTGTTCGTCTATCCTAATAACTTCTTCGTTGAATGGAATACTATAGCACTAATCCTCGTGGGGCTCGCCCTGTTGCCATTCCTACTTGTGGGCCTTTCATCATAATCTGCGAAGCTTGATATGATGACTCCAAGACTTCATATCTACACCATACCACTGTCAGAGGTTTAGATCTAAACAGTCCACAAGGGGGCAGCCCTGGTGGTTTATTTGTTCGGCGGGGAGATCGGGAGCTAAGAACGCGATGGTTATGCTAGCGTAGCACACAGAAATCACGGCGGGACACAAGGGACAAGACGATTTTATATTGGTTCGGGCCTCCGGAGAGTAAAACCCTACGTCCAGTTCTTCGGTTTGTATTGCTGGTGAGGTCACAGGTGGTACATGCATGGCTTGTCCCCGGAAGGACACCCTTGCCCGCCTTATATTGGGCGACGGACAAGGTCGGTGGACCGGAGTCCAAGTCGGTTACAACAAGGAAACCTATCTCTAGTCAATTACAACATGGAAGGCTTATCCGAGCTTCCTTAATCCATCTGGACTGCCTTGGCTAGCACGCCAAGCTGTCTTCTCATCTTTGAACCCACATGTCAGGTCAGACAGGGCTACTGACAGGTTGGCGGGTCTTCTGGTGGGCCGGACCCACTTGTAAGGGACGGCCGTGAGCCTGGTCGGTGGGGACCCAAGGGTACCCATGTCTCATAAGCCCCCGAGCAATGTGTAGGCGCAGCGACCTTGAGAGGGTTATGACGAAGTCTTGAAGCCATCGACAGGTTGAATAGCGTGCACGTCGGTCCAAAATAAAAGAACAAATCAGCTTAGCAGCCGACCTGTTTGTAGTATCCCAAGCGTAGCAAGGTCGAGCACCGACTTAAAAGAAGTAGCCTTCTAATAGGTCGAAGCGAAGAAGAAAACAAGAGGGTGTCAAAGACGCACTCATAGTGTAGTCTTGAGCATTGAAGCGAGCAGCATAGCCGGTTTGATGATCCGAAAAAGAGAAGAAAGAAAGGCAGATACGGAGATGCTAGAAGGTCTAGTGATATGACGAAGACGACGGAGCTGCAGGGAGGTCTAGCGACCTGACGACGATGACGGAGCCGCAGGGAGGTCTGCCGACCTCAATCCGACAACAACGGAGCCACCAGGAAGGTTCGCATAGAAGTTGGCGCTACTTGCCTGGATATTGCCTGTTGGCTGCTCTAAGTTGCAGAGTATTGCAGTTTTTACAGGTATGCATTGATCTATCGGTACTCATGTAAACCAATGACAATTTTCATCTGATTCAAATGGCCCTATATCAAATTCAGAGCAAGAGCTAAGAGCTCGTGGTGTTCGTAAACCTGCCACCTCATACTTAGAGGCAACAGAGGAGCCGTAGAGTAAGGCAGTGTGTAGGCAAGTGATTGACCCCTTGCACCAACTTGGATCAACAACAACTATAGATGTGTCTGAGTTCACATGCCCCACATATGACTGAATACCTCCTTTCTGAAGTATTTCATGCAAATGCTCATGCCATTACTTGAGGTCAGGTCAGATGTATTCGTCATAGTGAAATAGCACCCAATTCTCACATCATAAATCCCATAAGAATGATGAGTCACAAATTCTATTTAACAAAATGTCAGTCCAAGAATAGCCACATACCAACAAATGATGAAGATTATAAACCTAGGACCAACGATATACATGAACACCTGGAGGCATCGTTTGCCCCTCAGAGCACCAGGCAGGGCGTAGAGACTCGTCAAGCTAGACGTAGCGCCGGTGGAAGTGGATAGCCAACAGACGGTAGTCGGCGGGCATAGTGTCACACCCGAATTTGAAGGCAATCTCGAATGCATAAATTAAATGTGCGCCAGGATCAAGTTACACACACGTAATGACTCAGTGAATATCAAATACAGTGCCAAAGCGTAAAAGAGAGTATTAAACCATTACATGACCGAGAGTCTCAACAACGTATCATCAGAGCGAACAACTAGCAGCGGATCTTCAGAAAGGAACTCCACAGGCAGCTGACTGGTGGCACGCACGCCTAGTACTCAACAGCAATCTTCACGTCTGAGTAGCAATCCGGGTTGTGTAGATGCAATAAATAAACAAGCGTGAGCACATGTCTTACTCAGCAAGGGAAGAATATCATAATAAACATGCAAGGCTGTATATGTGGATGGCCAAAGGGTTTAAGCAGGTTAGCATTTTAGTTGATCAAATTTTATTAAGCAACTTACTTACTAGCAAATGTAAGTGTATACCATCCCACAATTAAAGTGTAACATCATAACCATGAACAAAAAGTAAAGAATAATTTAAATTCATCTTCCGATAGATTAATCATGTAAGGGTCCAAGCCGCTCCTGACTGTGAGCACGGCTAATCGATTAGTTTTAAACACTCTGCAGAGGTTGTACATCTTTACCCACAAGTCGCGTAAAAGTCTAGAAGAACTTTAGACCCAACCACACGATGCTGATCAGGCATCATACCACACTGCCAAGGTGTGATTGCATAGGGACGCTACAAGGCCTTTACAAAGATTCCCTAATGTGCAGCAACCCACTAAGTTTCGGGACGAAGCAGGGCATAAAGCTCCCTAGCGGGTACCGTGTCTTAGCAAAGCCCAACTCCCCGCTAGAGCAGGTCTATACTCCGTCAATGCCTCCCCATTGGTCCCTTTCAGATAAGATCACTACAACACCAAGGTCTCTAATTATTCAGCCAAGCCAGAGCCATATAGCCTTGTGGTTGTACTGTTGTCCTGGGTGGTTCTCCATATTCCAATTAAACATATGGTCTTGTAATTAACTTACCATCAAAGAACATAGAGCATAAATGGGTATCATGTTGTTTATTACCAACCCAGTTGAGCAACTAAGCAGCATCTACCATCAATATTAATTAAGTAACCCAGTTACAAGGCAACGGTCAAAAGAATCTAGGCATAGTCCTTAATAGGAACCCATCAAAATTAATGCAAGCAAGAAAGTAAATACAATGATTAAATGCATGTTCATATAGGATAAAGTGGGTATGACCAAGGACACTTGCCTCTCACAAGATCTAGAATTGCTCAGAGTCTTCAAGTCTTCACCACAGAAAATCTTCAGACTGCTCGTTCTCTACGCATCACACATTCACATGCAAGAGATAATACAATAAAATAAGAAAACAATTCACCAATCACTTCAAACAGGAACAAAAGCTTCACTAAACTGATCTACTCGTCGAGACGAACAAATGTATATCAAAAACGCTAAAAACGGAGTTAGAACGCAAAAGATATGAGGTAAACAAGTTCTAAGGGCTTAACTGCGGAGAACCTAAGCTTCTAGGGCCTAACTGAAGGATCAGATGGCGACTAGAGAGGGGGGAGTGAATAGGAGCCGGTAAAAAATTCTTCCGAAAGAACCCGGCCTATGCCCTAGTCAAATCCCGGTCACACACGAGCGATGGATCGAATCACACACCAATCGCCAAGACCACAAGGTTATGGATCAACCTCTAGCCTTAGGAACAATTCCTTGAAGCACACGCGGAAGCACGAAAGAAGAAGGAGAGGAATCGAACCAAGAATCGAACCAACACCATCAATGCATCTAAAAAGAGAGAATTCCATAAGCTTGGGTCTGGAAGTTACAAGGTGGCTATGCCCAAATGGGATAAGATGGAATATGATTGTATTGCACGCGGACTGTTGACGGTGAATTTCCGTCAACCTAGCCATGAGTTTACCTTCGGTGTTGGCATAAATTTTATATCTTATCCATTGGTACTAACCCCCATGATATAACAAGTTCGTTCGTGCATGTTGGTTTTGGAGATTAATATTTATCCAGGAATTAACCTTAAAAGCAAGACTTCCGGGTAAAGTTGACAAAGCACCTCGTGAGAAGACCATGAAGCCCGGCACAAGTCAAGTAATGAAGTGAACATGACTCCAAGAAGCCCAAGGACCAACCCGTGAAGACAAAAAAACTCCGAGGACTCGAAAAGAAAATGCTAAATCTTGCGAGACAAGGAGATCTATCGAAACCGCGGAGAAACTGACGTCAAGGGCCCACATGCAGAAGGGAGAACATTCTAGAAGACATGGGAAGCACCGTCCATGAAGCAATCCGCGAAATGGGCCCAAGCCGGCCGGCCCAGCCCATTTCGGGCCCCATTCGTGCCCCCTTTGAGATAGACGATCCTCGGACTATTTATAGTCCCCCTACTAAAAGCCACGCATCAACTCATTCGTCATTCACCGCTGAGGAGCAAAAAAGAGAGGGACACCATTCCGGAGAGGAGAGGGTCAAGCTAGTTGTCTAGGGTTTCCCTAGCCGACGTGGAACCTTGCAAGGAAGACCACGTCGGAGTTCCAGGAGCTAGGAGCAAGATCAAGGTAGGATCCTGGTGGTGATCTTGTCCATGTATCGTTTATGATGTTGAATTGTCAAGTTGCAATCCGATTTCTAGCGATCAAGTGCTTCTTCTACGATTTGATCTTGATTGGCTTTTCTTACTTTAAGATCTATTCTCAAGATAGATCATAGAGGGTGTTCTTGTAGTTGTGGTGGCTAGAGGTGCATGCCTGACCTACCAAGAGATTTGAACTTGTCCTTTGGACTAGCCCTAGGCTAACCCGCACAAATAGGAGTGCGTTGTGATAGGTAGCTCCAAAAGGTGGGCATCTTCGGAGTTGGAAGGGAAGTCGCGATTTAAAGAAGCTTTTATGAAATTCGATGTGGTTTATTCATCTTGGAACTTCAACAAGAGCTTGATCCAATCTCTCTGGATCAGTTCTACCTATCCCTCTCTATCTTTGGCTACCTCCGGTTTTCATAGATTAGATTCGTTTCTTTTGGTGTTCTTTAGGTTAGATGTAAAATCATTCCCTTTGAAGATCTAAGTGCTCTCAGCTTTAATAGATTGGTTCTTGCATCACACATTTGTTCCACAGATTCGATACCTTGGGTTCAAACTTAAGGGAAGAAGGGTCCCTTGACTGCGACGGAGGATTTGTCCACTTGCAATCCAAACAAAGTTTGATACGCTTATACACCATCAACATGGACTCATATCGGCAACTATAGATTGGCCCGAATAGCAAGGACTTATTATTATGCATATGGTGGCATGATCAATCCTGAAGATGGAACATTTGTACCAAGCGACCAAATAAGAGAGATTGCGACAAGACTTCTTGAATTGATCTGCATGACTGTTGAAGGAACATTTGTGCCTGATCGAGAGAGAGAGAGAGAGAGAGAGAGACGAACTTAGTGCTGTAATAGGCACTAAAGAACACGGTGAATGTTGTTGAGGCAAAGGTGCAGTTCCATGGAAACTCGCATGGTGTGAGCACATTAACTCCTAAAAAGTCACAAAAGGTCTAAGGACCAACAAGAACGACAACTAAGAGAGTTGCAAGATCGCGTAATCAAAACCGAGGCAAGAATGGAGCTAATCATTGACGAGTGTGTGGCTCTTGCTCTTAGAAAACAATCAACTCATCAGGAAGGTCCTACTGATGAAATGAGCCCAGCCGCTAAGGGGAAAAGCAGCGTCGCTTCAAACAGAACATGCACCGACAGCCACAGAAGCAGCAGCAGCAGCATCAGTTGAAGCAGCAAACCCAGGCTCACTAGAAAATCAGCCACACTGGCCCATGGATGACATCACCGTGAGGTCAGCGTGTGAGCTTCTCGATGTTTGCAAAAACAAGAAGCTTGTGGTGGGTCATGGTTTCGCTGAGAAAACTGTAGGAGGCGATAGCATCACGGGCCACCATCGTGGAATTGAATATTACACTTGAGTTTTTGTGGACCGAGTGGTCGATGGTTGGGCTGACTCGGAGCCGGAGGTACCGAGGTCTAATGGGGAAGTGTTTCTTCAAGATGTTGTGCATACTTGGATTTTTTGGCCTAAACCTCACATAAGGATTACACAACGCCCACCTTCTCCAACTGACTCACCTACATCACCAGCTGCCACGCCTGAACGCAACGATCAACTACTACATTCACCAGCTGCAAGGGCAGAGTGCAGCATGAGTCCTGTAGGTGATAGGGATCCAAGCAAGAGTCCACCTCCTTCACCTCCTGCACATGTTAAGGGCAAGGGCAAGCGACAAGCTCCTCCTCCGTCGCCTCCAAAGAAGGAGAAGAAACCCAAGAAGAAGAAGCCTCCCCAAATCTTGCTTATGAAAAGAAGAACGGGGAACTTGACGAGGTAGTTCGGGTAGAATTGGATAGACAGATATTCAAAGCTCCCAAGCCTCCAATTGAGAAACCAATTGACCGGGTCAAATTTCATCATTTCATGAGGAAAATAGAGGAGGAAAGAAGACAAAAACCAGATGATCTTCCCAAGCCATTGAGTGACTACGACCGACAAGTACTCAACGCTTGAAGAAGAAAACTGCATCTAAAGTTCCAAAACTTAGGACCCAGTCAAAACTATATATCCCCGACCTCAAGGTGCTTTCAACATATGACCAGCAAGTGTCTGAATTTAACAAAGAAACAGGTATTACTGAAGCTCAAATTCGAGGGTAGGATGCAATCCCAACTCATGAAGGGACATATAGGTCAACTAGACCACTTACAACATATGAGCAACAATTGCTTGATTTTGCCAAATCATCGGGTCTGACTCTAGCACAACTTCTAGGGGAGGAGGAAATTGCAACGCATAAAGGGGCAAATAGACCGGAGTATGTGCCTGGGTGTGAGCTTGTGTGGCTGTGGTTGCTCCAATATCTTCCCACGAGGATGTATGAATTGCACAAGTGGCACATGTTCCAAGCTGCGGCGGGATGGACTTGCTATATGTTCGCATTGAGGAGCATCATTATTTCCATGGGCATCGTGTCTTCACTATTCCCATGAAGGAATTTTGGTTCCTATTCAATATGGATGCACTTGACATCTCATTTGTCGGTTGATGGGTTCGTAAGTGTTTATTCTACCGTATGTTAAAAATCAATGCTCTAGCCACTTTCTCTCATATCTAAGCTTCTATATTTTTGTGTCATACGGTTTTGAGATGCAACGGACCGGGAGGAAAGGAATCATGAGTGTGGACTACATGGATCCTTTGATGATAACTCGAACACTCTCAAACTTAATGAGAGGGAAACACTTAATCATATCATCAACTTTCTAGACAAACACCATGATAAGGTTGTCATAGAGCCGCCACACAACTTTGGGTGAGCAACGTGTATATCATTCCCTTACCTTTTTCAAAAATAACATTGCATATTTTAGGAAATTAATATTTCTTCATCTATGGACGGCTTCCATCGGGTTCTCTTTAGTGTTTGTATAACGCGAAGCAAGGTCTTTGTCTTCAACTCTTTGTACAATACTACGGATAAAAGTATATGTCAAAATGTCATAGAATTGATTAAAACTACATGGACTTGTCTCTATGATAAGTACCCCGGAAAGTTCAACAAAAATCTTTATGTTCACTATGATTGGCTAGTACGTGTCTTTGCTTATTCTTCAATTCTTACATTACAATAAAAACTCATTTTCATGACTTGGTTCTCCCATATGTGCAGGTCATGACGCGGCCTTCTCACACCAATCTATGCGGATATTATGTGTGCGAGTACATGCACTGTGTTACAGCCTGTGCTGATGGTGGCAAATTTGAAGAGAAGGTGCGTGCACACACAACTGCGACTACATGTTGCTCTTATTGTTCATATTCTCTGATTTGCTTCTTATTCTTTTGTTCATATTGTTAAATTTCCAACATCAAGGAAACATTCCTCGAGACAGAACAAATATGATTGATTCAAGAACAATTATGTGGATTTATTCTAAACGGGGTTATTAGTCCAGGGGGAGGGTTTTCTGATGGCTTATCCTCTATTCTTAGTATGGTAGCGACGACCGGGGATGGGACAAGTCAGAACATGAATGAAGCATCTAGAAACAAAGACAAAGGCCAAGCAAAAAATTAAACTCTGCTAACATTTCATCCAATGTATATTATTAATCTAAATTTCAGTGTTCACAGTATGCTAACGTAATATTATTTCCAAAGTTCTTCTATTTCAGGATTTGAGATGATATATTCTAAAAGCATTCATATATATTTATTTATTTAATATTAGAGACAATATTATACAAATAAATATATATGAATGTATGTAGAATATTATCTCAAATATAACATTTTGTATGTCACGCGACTTTATATTACAGCGTATTACGATTAGTATTAGTACATTAAGCAAATGCGTTAGAGAAAAGAAACAAAAAACATCATTTGTACCAGGTGGTACCGCCACTCGGTACAAATGCCCCCCTGCCACGTCGGAGTGGGGACGGCACATTTGTATTGGGCCGAGGCTCCACCCGGTACAAATGCTCGCCCGGTACAAATACTCCACATTTGTACCAGATGGTTTGTACCGGTTCAATACCCAATACAAATGAGGGTTTTGAACCGGTACAAATGCCCGTTTTTCCAGTAGTGTGCCCTAACCAGCCGTGCAGCTATAACCTAATACACCTGTGTATTTGCTGGTGTAGGCTATATGTGACAAGTGACATGGCATTTGTATATAGCCGGCATTGGCTTACTTAGTAGTCTTGCTCTAGACAATAAACCACTTGTTCGTCGCTGTTGTCCAGAAAAACCGCAATGACGAATTTTGGGCAACCATGTAATCAGATGATTCCTTCTCAGGTGTTAAGAATACTAGCAAAATGTACATGCGACACGCACGTATTTTAAGAAAACATAATAAAAAATCGTACACAATTCTCAAGCTAGCTGGTCCATTTGTTAATTGCTTCTTTACCTCAATGTCATGTGTAAATTTTCGCATGCAATGCTTCCCCGTATTGTTGTACAATAAATGTTTGTAAGCTTCCATAAAACTGAACCCAAAATATTGGATTTCAAAATAATGGTTAAGAAATTTCAACATCTCCAATCATACTCTCTGAAACTGATCCACTTCAGAAATTCAATCATGAACTAACTCAATCGAACTATTAAAAATATTACTTTACACGGGCTCATGGAATCACAGAGAGTTTCATTGATCACATGAATTTAGTGCAGTCATGTCTTGATCAAAAAACATGAACAATGTGCATCTATATCTTCATTTTGCTGTATTTGCACCATAAAAAAATTTTCGATTTGTGACTTGTGAGTAGGGATGGCAATTTTCCCTATGGGGACGGATCCCCGTGGAGACCTGTCCTAAATTGAGTGGGTATGGTGACAAAAATTCCCCCGTGGGGGTACCGGGCAAGGCCCGAAACATTAGCGAGGCGGGGGGTGGGGATTAATTTTTCCTGCGGAACACCACAGAGACCCGAAAATAGCAAAGGCTTATCATACTATCAACCCTATAGCACAATACGCCACGTCGCCACGATCATATATAAACAAAATATCTCCTGGAACCCGAACACTATCCATTCTTATCACCCCTCAGCCTCCTCTTATCCCCGCAGTTGCCTCCGCCTGCCTGCGCCGCCACCCCTCCGCAAGCGACGAGCTGATGAGCACCATCCCTCCGCGAGCGATGAGCACCACGCTATCAATGGGAAGCCATCGGTGCACAACCCCTGTTGATTTCTCCATCCACGCTGTCAGCTCCCCTCGCCTGCTCGCCACTGTCAACAGCATGCTTGCAGCGTCGCTACTCCCATGCAAATCCTTTGACCATCCGCATCCAGCAACTAATCATTATTGTAATAGGCTAGTAAATAGCTATTTTGTTTGTTTGTGTGAACATTGAACTGCATAGTTGTTTATTGATTTCTTGCGTCAGACTCGTTGGAAGATATTGGCTCCTTCTCAACTTACTTGTTGATTCTTGCTCCTGTGAACTTCTCATTTGTTCGTCTATCCTAATAACTTCTTCGTTGAATGGAATACTATAGCACTAATCCTCGTGGGGCTCGCCCTGTTGCCATTCCTACTTGTGGGCCTTTCATCATAATCTGCGAAGCTTGATATGATGACTCCAAGACTTCATATCTACACCATACCACTGTCAGAGGTTTAGATCTAAACAGTCCACAAGGGGGCAGCCCTGGTGGTTTATTTGTTCGGCGGGGAGATCGGGAGCTAAGAACGCGATGGTTATGCTAGCGTAGCACACAGAAATCACGGCGGGACACAAGGGACAAGACGATTTTATATTGGTTCGGGCCTCCGGAGAGTAAAACCCTACGTCCAGTTCTTCGGTTTGTATTGCTGGTGAGGTCACAGGTGGTACATGCATGGCTTGTCCCCGGAAGGACACCCTTGCCCGCCTTATATTGGGCGACGGACAAGGTCGGTGGACCGGAGTCCAAGTCGGTTACAACAAGGAAACCTATCTCTAGTCAATTACAACATGGAAGGCTTATCCGAGCTTCCTTAATCCATCTGGACTGCCTTGGCTAGCACGCCAAGCTGTCTTCTCATCTTTGAACCCACATGTCAGGTCAGACAGGGCTACTGACAGGTTGGCGGGTCTTCTGGTGGGCCGGACCCACTTGTAAGGGACGGCCGTGAGCCTGGTCGGTGGGGACCCAAGGGTACCCATGTCTCATAAGCCCCCGAGCAATGTGTAGGCGCAGCGACCTTGAGAGGGTTATGACGAAGTCTTGAAGCCATCGACAGGTTGAATAGCGTGCACGTCGGTCCAAAATAAAAGAACAAATCGCTTAGCGGACCGACCCGTTTGTAGTATCCCAAGCGTAGCAAGGTCGAGCACCGACTTAAAAGAAGTAGCCTTCTAATAGGTCGAAGCGAAGAAGAAAACAAGAGGGTGTCAAAGACGCACTCATAGTGTAGTCTTGAGCATTGAAGCGAGCAAGATAGCCGGTTTGATGATCCGAAAAAGAGAAGAAAGAAAGGCGGATACGGAGATGCTAGAAGGTCTAGTGATATGACGAAGACGACGGAGCTGCGGGGAGGTCTAGCGACCCCGACGACGATGACGGAGCCGCGGGGAGGTCTCCGCCGACCTCAATCCGACAACAACGGAGCCACCGGGAAGGTTCGCATAGAAGTTGGCGCTACTTGCCCGGATATTGCCTCGTTGGCCGCTCTAAGTTGCAGAGTATTGCAGTTTTTACAGGTATGCATTGATCTATCGGTACTCATGTAAACCAATGACAATTTTCATCTGATTCAAATGGCCCTATATCAAATTCAGAGCAAGAGCTAAGAGCTCGTGGTGTTCGTAAACCTGCCACCTCATACTTAGAGGCAACAGAGGAGCCGTAGAGTAAGGCAGTGTGTAGGCAAGTGATTGACCCCTTGCACCAACTTGGATCAACAACAACTATAGATGTGTCTGAGTTCACATGCCCCACATATGACTGAATACCTCCTTTCTGAAGTATTTCATGCAAATGCTCATGCCATTACTTGAGGTCAGGTCAGATGTATTCGTCATAGTGAAATAGCACCCAATTCTCACATCATAAATCCCATAAGAATGATGAGTCACAAATTCTATTTAACAAAATGTCAGTCCAAGAATAGCCACATACCAACAAATGATGAAGATTATAAACCTAGGACCAACGATATACATGAACACCGGAGGCATCGTTTGCCCCTCAGAGCACCAGGCAGGGCGTAGAGACTCGTCAAGCTAGACGTAGCGCCGGTGGAAGTGGATAGCCAACAGACGGTAGTCGGCGGGCATAGTGTCACACCCGAATTTGAAGGCAATCTCGAATGCATAAATTAAATGTGCGCCAGGATCAAGTTACACACACGTAATGACTCAGTGAATATCAGATACAGTGCCAAAGCGTAAAAGAGAGTATTAAACCATTACATGACCGAGAGTCTCAACAACGTATCATCAGAGCGAACAACTAGCAGCGGATCTTCAGAAAGGAACTCCACAGTACTGACTGGTGGCACGCACGCCTAGTACTCAACAGCAATCTTCACGTCTGAGTAGCAATCCGGGTTGTGTAGATGCAATAAATAAACAAGCGTGAGCACATGTCTTACTCAGCAAGGGAAGAATATCATAATAAACATGCAAGGCTGTATATGTGGATGGCCAAAGGGTTTAAGCAGGTTAGCATTTTAGTTGATCAAATTTTATTAAGCAACTTACTTACTAGCAAATGTAAGTGTATACCATCCCACAATTAAAGTGTAACATCATAACCATGAACAAAAAGTAAAGAATAATTTAAATTCATCTTCCGATAGATTAATCATGTAAGGGTCCAAGCCGCTCCCCGACTGTGAGCACGGCTAATCGATTAGTTTTAAACACTCTGCAGAGGTTGTACATCTTTACCCACAAGTCGCGTAAAAGTCTAGAAGAACTTTAGACCCAACCACACGATGCTGATCAGGCATCATACCACACTGCCAAGGTGTGATTGCATAGGGACGCTACAAGGCCTTTACAAAGATTCCCTAATGTGCAGCAACCCACTAAGTTTCGGGACGAAGCAGGGCATAAAGCTCCCTAGCGGGTACCGTGTCTTAGCAAAGCCCAACTCCCCGCTAGAGCAGTCTATACTCCGTCAATGCCTCCCCATTGGTCCCTTTCAGATAAGATCACTACAACACCAAGGTCTCTAATTATTCAGCCAAGCCAGAGCCATATAGCCTTGTGGTTGTACTGTTGTCCTGGGTGGTTCTCCATATTCCAATTAAACATATGGTCTTGTAATTAACTTACCATCAAAGAACATAGAGCATAAATGGGTATCATGTTGTTTATTACCAACCCGCTTGAGCAACTAAGCAAAGATCTACCATCAATATTAATTAAGTAACCCAGTTACAAGGCAACGGTCAAAAGAATCTAGGCATAGTCCTTAATAGGAACCCATCAAAATTAATGCAAGCAAGAAAGTAAATACAATGATTAAATGCATGTTCATATAGGATAAAGTGGGTATGACCAAGGACACTTGCCTCTCACAAGATCTAGAATTGCTCGCAGTCTTCAAGTCTTCACCACGTAAAATCTTCGTATCGCTCGTTCTCTACGCATCACACATTCACATGCAAGAGATAATACAATAAAATAAGAAAACAATTCACCAATCACTTCAAACAGGAACAAAAGCTTCACTAAACTCGATCTACTCGTCGAGACGAACAAATGTATATCAAAAACGCTAAAAACGGAGTTAGAACGCAAAAGATATGAGGTAAACAAGTTCTAAGGGCTTAACTGCGGAGAACCTAAGCTTCTAGGGCCTAACTGAAGGATCAGATGGCGACTAGAGAGGGGGGAGTGAATAGGAGCCGGTAAAAAATTCTTCCGAAAGAACCCGGCCTATGCCCTAGTCAAATCCCGGTCACACACGAGCGATGGATCGAATCACACACCAATCGCCAAGACCACAAGGTTATGGATCAACCTCTAGCCTTAGGAACAATTCCTTGAAGCACACGCGGAAGCACGAAAGAAGAAGGAGAGGAATCGAACCAAGAAGCGAACTGTGCAGCCTCAGGCGGACCGTCCGGCCAGACAGGGCGGACCATCCGCGATGAGCCGCGCGGACCGTCCGGCCGGTACCGCGGACCGTCCGCACCCGAGCCGCGGACCGTCCGGTCTGAGCCGCGGACCGTCCGTTAAAGCCAACAGAACCACCAGTGGCACACCGCGAACCACGGACCGTCTGCGGGGAGCACGCGGACTGTCCGCTAGGCACCCGCGGACCGTCCGCCCAACACCGCGGATCGTCCGAAACTCCGTCCAACCGAAAACCAAAAACGCGACGGATCGAAACGAAAGACGAGCAAGAACACGAAGAACACGGGACGAACCCTAGCCGCGCGGACCGTCCGCCAGCCCCTCGCGGACTGTCCGCCAGGTGCGGACAGAGCATAAAACGCCCCGACCCCGAAAGTCAACCCCCCCCAAATCATCATCGGATTTCCCAAACGGTTGAAGCTATGGAGACAAGGGTTTGGGGACTTGAAAAGCGTCACACAAGGATGCTATAGCCCAAAAATCTTGCCTCCTAACTCCCTAAATCACCGGGAATCGCGAATCCTTTGAGCACCACCAAAAGCTAGAGCCCCGAACGAAAAACTTCGAATCCAAGTGGTTTCCGGCGTTTGAGGGCACAAGATCAATCACAAAGATGCACGAGACATCTATCCATGTATCCCTCAAAGAAATCCGGGGAGAAACCCACTCAAATCCGCGGAATCGAACCGGGAACAAAGGCACGAAAACAAGCACAAAAAGGCCACGAAAACACAACCCCGAATCTTCTATACAAACCAGGAAAGATTCACAAGGTCTAGCATGCCGCCCTAGCATCCATCCCTCTCAACAAATCTCTCATGAAGCTCTCATGCTAGCCTAGAGAAAATGGAAGAAAAATAGCTACGAAAATGAGAAAGAGGAGGGAGGAAATGAAACCCTAAGTCCCGGAGAGAGAGAGCCATCCACACACACTCATGGCTTATATATCAGGTCCCGCCGGAGTGGTAAATGACTCGACTACCCCTAACATAACTACTAGCGATACAACCCACGTAGGGGCATTTAGGTAATGTTTGTGGGTCTTGCCATCGGACGGCCACGCCTTTGCCGCACCCCGCGTCCTCCCGACGCAGCCATGCGATCCCGCCGCGTGTCCTCCGCCTCGAAGCTTCCCGACACGCCCGGATCCCGTCTCCGTCGTGTTGAGCCCTCGGACTTGGTTTTGAGGCCCAAACCAAGAAACTGCCCGCCGATGGTTTTGTGGGCAAACCACCAAACCCCGCGTGCCCGGTCCGGCCTCCCGCCAAACCACTTGACTCGGCCGCCACCGTGCACCGCTCGTCCGTCCATGACTTCGTCTTGCTCGTGTCGCCACCATGTGGCCCGCACCCGGGCCCCGCCGTCCACCGGGTCCCTCGAAACGAGCCTACTTGTCTCTCCATCTCCCGAGGCCCCTCAAGGCCGAAGACCTTTCGCACCCGTTCTTCACCCGCAACAACACGAACTAGGCCGCAGCCTACACCCGTGCACTAAGCCAAGAGTCGGTCCAACACCCGTTGTCAATCACTCATCACCGAGGAGCGGTCATCCATCGACCACCGGGACGCTCCCGGTCCTCAATCTCCCCCTTGATGAGTGCATTGACAACACACAACGCGAAATGAAATTCAGAGAAAGAAAGAAAGGAAGAAGAAAGAAAAACAAAGAAGCTCAACTCATGACCAAAACCGAAGAAGGGCGAAGAAAGGTCACAAGCCAAGCAAAGCACAAACTCCACACCGAAAACAGCAAGAAAGCTCCCCCAAACAAATGCAAGCTCCCCCTGAACAAGTGGATGCAAATTTTCCAAACTTTAGCTCACCTCTTTTGAATTTTCATTAAGCTCACCTCTTCTCCCCCTTGTTGACAATGTATGAATCAAGGTGAAAATGCAGAAATGCAAAACAAAGCATATAAACATCTACATGAGCTTCTCAAATAGGCCAAATCTAGTGTCAAAGGCTAAAAATGAGACAAAGATCACACATATGAATCATAGCACAGTCAAAGCATTGCCACAAGTAATATATGAAAATACAAGCATGTGACAAAGCAAAATTTTCAGATTTAAGCATTTTTACCAAAAGAAGGCTCGCTTCACATGTAAAAGCCTATCCATGTCACACTTGAGCCACAAACATGCATGCCATTCAAAGATCATACAAGGATATCAAATTCTCAGCAAAAGATCATGGCAAACACCCATAAAGCAAAGCATGTCATGTCAAAGCTCATGAGCCATGTGTCCACTTCGGGGAGACTTCTCCACCGGTGAACATCATGCAACATGTTTTGCACCCATATGTGAAAGATAAGACATTTTAAGCATAGACATGATGGATGGAGCATTTTTCAAGCATTATACACTTCTTTTCAAGATTAATTCATTTCATGGTACATGAAGTGCCTTTGCGGCAAAAAGAAGCTTATGCTCCCCCATGAATGCAACATAGGCTAAACATTCACAATGATATTCGGCCTTTGGCCCAAATGCAAGAACAAGGCATCCAAGCACAATCTAAGCATGAAAAGCACATTTAGACCAAACTGTGACATGGATACACAACTACACACGAGTGGAGCATATTTCATCAAAAATTAGTCACGATTAGCATTTATTTCAAAAGAGGGCTATCTCACCACACATATATCTCAAATATTCCAAGAGCATAGCCTCACATCACCATTTCTCCACACATATGACCCATATCTCACAAATAGCCAAAGAGACTCAAATATGGCATATGAAAGAAGCTCATCATCCTAAAATGCAATATATGACAAATGCAACATGATATATGACAAGATGGCTATCCTACCATGGTTTATACATCAAGCAAAACATGTATATACATCAAAGTAAACATGGTATGATACATATGATACAAAAAGGAAATCCCCCAAGAATCAACTAGAAAGGGCAACAAACCCCAAGTTCCCCCGCAAGCGCACAAATGTAGCTTGGTCGAGAGGCTTTGTGAAAATGTCCGCAAGCCGATCTTGGGTAGGGACATGGCTCAACACAATGGTTCCTTTTTCCACATTGTCCCTCAAGAAATGATACCTCACTTCTATGTGTTTGGTTCCGGAGTGAAGCACCGGGTTTTTTGCTACGCTTATGGCACTAGTGCTATCACAAAGAAGTGGGATCCGGGTGCACTCCTCACCAAAGTCTCTCAAAGTGTATGAAATCCACAACACTGGGAACAACAACTCGCGGCAGCAACATACTCGCCTCCGTGGTAGACCGAGCTACACTAGACCGCTTGCGGGAAGACCATGAGACCAACGAAGACCCAAGAAACCGGCAAGTGCCGAGGTAGACTTCCTCTCGACTCGACATCCAAAGAAAATCCGCATTGGAAAAACCATGAAGAGAAAGAGTCGAGGAGGAAGAATACCAAAGGCCAAGACCAAAGGATCGTAGGTACCGAAAATCCTCTTGACGGCCTGTCGATGTGATGTCCTCGACGAAGCCTGAAAACGAGCGCACAGACACACGCTGAACTGTATGTCTGGCCTCGTCGCCGTCAAGTAGAGAAGGGAGCCGATCATGCTCCTGTACTCCCGCTGGTCCACTGGTTCTCCGTCCTCGTCCGCATCCAAAGTGGTCGTACTCCCCATGGGAGTCGACATCGGTTTCACATCTTGCATCTGGAACTTCCTCAGCATGTCTTTCGTGTACTTGGTCTGGTGCACGAACGTTCCATCCTTCACTTGCTTGATCTGCAGCCCGAGAAAATACTGCAACTCGCCCATCATGCTCATCTCGAACTCCCTGCTCATCTCATCTGCAAACTTGGCAACAAGGTTATGTGACGAGCCACCAAAGACAATATCATCCACATATATCTGAACAATCAACAAGTCATTTCCACGCTTGAGGAGAAACAAAGTTCTATCCACGGTACCCATCACAAACCCTCTGCTCAACAGAAAACCTCTCAATCTCCCATACCAAGCACGGGGCGCCTGTTTCAACCCATACAGAGCCCTTTTCAACCCGTACACCCCGTGTGGGTACAACTCGCTCTCAAACCCGGGTGGTCGCTTCACATACACCTCCTCCTCTATGACCCCATTCGAAAGGCACTCTTCACATCCATCCGAAACAACTTGAACCCTTTAGCCACGGCAAAGGCTAGAAGGATTCGAATTGCCTCAAGACGGGCCACGGGAGCAAAGGTCTCCTCATAGTCGATTCCCTCCTTCTGACTAAACCCCTGAGCAACAAGTCTGGACTTGTTCCTCACAACCATCCCATTCTCTCCCTCTTTGTTCTTCCAAACCCACTTGGTTCCTATGGGATGACAATTTGGAGGTGGTTCGACTAACTCCCACACACCGGTTCCTCTCAAAGTTTTCCAACTCCTCATGCATAGAATTGACCCAGCTTTGCATCGATAAAGCATGTCCAATGTCCTTGGGCTCAAAAGTGGCAACAAAAGCAAGATGAGCAAAATGAGAGGAATTCCCGGACCTTGACCGTGTAGTGCGTTCATCGATGTTCCCAATGATCTTCGACGGGGGATGCACTTCTTGAATCCACCGGGGAGCCTCACGCCTCGAGACTACCTCCCCCTCAACTTCGCCTTCTCTCGCTCGGTCCTCTTGTTGCACCGTCGTTGTCCATGAAGTAGACGGTCCATGCTCCATAGTGGTCGTAGGGGAAGTAGTGGGTACACACTCGGCTTCGTGCGCATGGTTCTCTCCATCATCATCTCCACCTTCATCCTTCTCCTCTTCAAAGAGGTCCTCGGCCATCTCTTCATCACCCGCACATTCAAAGCCAAGAGAGGTACATGGCATTGTCTCGTCGAAGGTTACCTCGCAAGTCTCCATGATTTTGTTAGTCTCAAGGTTAAGCACCCTATAGGCTCTAGAGTGGTTAGCATATCCAAAGAAAATACCATCACTAGACCTAGCCTCAAACTTGTCGAGTTTTCCCTTCTTCAGAATAAAGCATTTGCAGCCAAAGACTCGGAAATGACTCACCTTGGGTGCCCGACCATGCATAAGCTCATAACAAGTCTTCTTCTTGAAAGCTCGCAATAAAATCCCGTTTGAAACATGACAAGCCGTATTGACCGCCTCGCCCCAATACCTCCTAGGAGTCCTGTGCTCATCGAGCATCGTCCTAGCCATCTCACAAAGAGTCCGATTTTTCCTTTCCACGACTCCATTTTGAGGGGGCACATAAGGGGTCGAATACTGATGTTCAAGACCTAGACCACGACAAAAGGCATCAAAACGAGAGTTCTTGAACTCTGAGCCATTATCACTGCGGACAGCTCGAATAGCATTCCCATGCCTCTCATTTTTCAACCTCACGATCAGATCTCGAACAAAACGAAATGTCTCACTCTTATCCTCCAAGAAAAACACCCAAGCATAGCGAGAGTAATCGTCCACCACAACAAGGACATACCACTTCCCACCCACCGAGCGAACTCGAGCTGGCCCAACAAGGTCCATATGCAACAGCTCTGTCGGACGCTCGGTCATGACATCGGTCAGGGGTGGATGGGGAGTGGCTACCATCTTGCCATGCCTACA
Source organism: Cenchrus americanus (assembly GCA_947561735.1). Classification (NCBI taxonomy): domain Eukaryota; kingdom Viridiplantae; phylum Streptophyta; class Magnoliopsida; order Poales; family Poaceae; genus Cenchrus; species Cenchrus americanus. The sequence continues at coordinate 33,567,936 of OX387242.1, read as the reverse complement.
AGGAGCACAAACCAGATCCTTCTCAAGCTTCAACCTCGGCAATCCTCTGACAAGGTCAAGACCACTCAAGCGGGAAACCAAATCAAAGCTCAAGTGTCCCAACCGCCTATGCCATTTCTACAAATTAGAAGAAGGACCAGCCATCAAACAGCGAGCAGGACCCAAAGAACAAGAGAAATCAGCCCTGAAAATCTGACCCTCGGGGATGATCATACAGATAAGATCACCTCGAGAATCAAGCAAACGGGACTCGCCGGACTTGAAACGCACCTCAAAACCCTCATCAAGCAACTGAGAAACCGAAAGCAAATTGAAACCCAAAGACTTCACAAGAGCCACTCTCTTCAACGTTACCTTGTCAGTCACATGCACAACACCCTCTGAAAGCACCCTTCCTCGTCCATTGTCCCCAAATGTGATGTACGCCTTTTCCTTCACCGGGGTGAGGCCGGAGAACCACTTCTTATCTCCGGTCATGTGTCGAGAACACCCGGAGTCGATCAACCAAATGTTCTCCAAGCCTCCCCGCCCGTAGTCGAAACAAGAACGAGAGTGAGCTAGCGACTCGACACTGGGGTTAGCACAAAGAAAGTTAAACCAGTGTCGAGCCATCTGCTCAAAAGAGGGGTTAGCAAACATCATTCCCTTGCCACCAAACTTTCCATGCCCCATGGGAGGAGTACGAGTACCACGAGGGGGAAAATGAGGTCCGTAGTTTCTCTGGAACCCAAAGCTGCGATCATCTCCCCTAAACCCGTATTGAGGACGAGTAGGGGGACGTCCAGCAAAACCACCACGAGCCCGACCAAACCTCTCACCAGCACGCCCACCATCATCTCTCCTGACAAACCTCTCACCACCACCTCTCTGTGGGAACCTGCCAACACTCCACACACTTCCCACACCCCGTGGAAGTGGCACTCTAGGCTCGGGAATACCATGAGACCGGCGATACTCGTCCCCGGTTCGCTTGCTCCCTAGCAAGCCTCTCATCCCTCTTCCTCTTGTAGCAAAACTCGCAAGATGCCTCTCCTTGCCACAATACTCACACCCGAAGGGGATGGGTTTTGGTTTTGGCTCGGCTTCTCTCTAGGCTTCTCACCCTTCTCACCCACAAACTTCACCTAGGTTTCGGAAATCATTTGTCTTAGGTGGGAATTTGGGTGGATCTTGGGTTGTGTCAAGCTTGTTGCAAAGGTGGTTGGGCTTTGGTGTGAAAGAGTTCTTGGGTGCTTTTGGAAGTGGAACTTGGATATCTCCAATCACCTCAAACTCGGGGTTAGACTCAACACACTTCTCATACACACTCTCCCCACTGTTCTCTCCCACTTTCTCACCCAGCCTTCTCAAAACCCAAACCACGACCATCGCCTCTCTTGAACTCCTCAATCATGATTTTCAATTGAGGTTCCCCGCCGTACAACCAACCCAACACCTTCCTCAAATAGTCATTCTCCTCATAGATGACATCCAAACGGGAAGTAAGTTCAAGATTGCGCAAAGTAACTTCATCACGGCCTAGTGCATGCATTGACAACAGGAGATTTCAAAGATGCTTCCAAAGAACTAATGGTAGAACGAGCATCAACAAGCTTAGCATGCATAGTAGGACATGATTTACAAGCACCAAGCAAAGTGGGTCTAGCCTTAAGCTCATCATACTCAGTCCTAAGAGCATCTAGTTTAGCCAAAGTAGAAGCATTCTTTTCATTAAGCAGTTTGATCTCATTCAACCAAGCATCACACTCAACACATTCAACATCATCAGGAGTAGTAGGAGCAAGTTTCAAAGAGTCATTCTCAAGTTTCAATTCAAGCAATTTTGACTCTAACTCTCCTACTTTCTCGCTAGCATTCTCAAGTTGAGCCCTAAGATCTTTCCTCATCTTTTTGGCATCTCTAAGCACACTATCACGGTTGTCAAGCAAGCCATTCAACCTAGCAATCTCAGCAAGCAAAGAGTCGGGGTCACGATTTACCTCATCCTCCGAGTCGGAGTCGCTGTCTTCCTTCTCGCTCTTCTTGCTGCTTGAGCTATGGGCCATGCCACAAAAGCCCTCAAGCGCCATACAGCTCAACCCGCTGAGGTTCCGGCTTGCACTCTTCTTGCCCTTGCGCCTCCCGGTGTCTTCATCTTTGCTGCTTGAGCTTGACTCCTCGTCGCTTGAGCTTGAGTCAACGTCGCTCGCACCGGCCACCATCGCTCTTGCCTTGTTCTTCTTGTAGCCGCTCTTGCTCGGTCGCCGCTTGTCCTTGTCCTTGCTCTCGGACTTGTTGAAGTGCTTGCCCTTGGAGGAGTACTTGTCTTCACGCCTCGGGTGCGCCTTGTACTCGTTCACCTTGTATTTGTTCTCCTCTGCTTCCGGGCACTCGGCGATGAAGTGGCCACGCTTGCCACACTTGTAGCACGTCCTTGAGCTCCGCCTTGCGTTCCTCCGACTCTCGTGTAGTCGATCAAACCTCCTTGAGAGCAAGGCCGCCCTCCTCCTCGCCCAAAGACATCAAACTCCTCATCCGGAATGGACATAAGAGAAGACAAGGAAATCGTCGACAGGAAGGGTTAGATTTGCCCTTTGATCCGCCCACAAGAGCAAGACTATGATCGGCCGAGCCCTCATGCTTGGATTGCAACTTCCCGTCAACCTCACCGACTTGAGCTTAGAAAAGAGGTCATCCAACTCAATAGTCAAATAATGCCCAGACTCCTTGATGGCCTCAACCTTAGCGCCCCAAACATTTGGATCCAAGACATGCAAGAGCTTCAAAGCCTGATCATGCTCGGTGTAAGGAAAATCCTCAACATTAGCCTTCATGTTGTTCACGATGGCGGTGAACCTCTGAAACATCGCATCAATGTCCTCACTGGGAAGTGGAGTGAAATTCTCATATTGCATCCGGTAAGAGACAAAGAGGTGAGCCTTCACATGGTTATCACCATCGTGAGCAACCAACAACTTCTCCCAAATTTGCCAAGCAAGATTCAAGTGCCGAACACGCTCAAACTCCGGATCACACAAGCTTCGGACCAAGTGATCAACGGCTTTTGCATTAGCCTCATACTTGGCCTTAGCACCGGCATCGGTCACCATAAGAGTATGGATGTTGACCGGAATAGCATAGGTCTTGTCAAGCACAATGAAATCCAACAGCTTCCCACGAAGAAAGATCATCATACGAGCCGCCCACTTGTGGTAACCCTTGCCATCGAAGTGCGGCGGACCGCCCCGCTCAACGTACGCCATTTTAGGATTCGTGACTTGTCAAAGTCGCAAAGAATCCGGCACCAAGCTCTGATACCAATTGAAGGATCAGATGGCGACTAGAGAGGGGAGGAGTGAATAGGAGCCGGTAAAAAATTTTCCGAAAGAACCCGGCCTATGCCCTAGTCAAATCCCGGTCACACACGAGCGATGGATCGAATCACACACCAATCGCCAAGACCATGAGGTTATGGATCAACCTCTAGCCTTAGGAACGATTCCTTGAAGCACACGCGGAAGCACGAAAGAAGGAGAGGAATCGAACCAAGAAGCAAACTGCGCAGCCTCAGGCGGACCGTCCGGCCAGACATGGCGGACCGTCCGCGATGAGCCGCGCGAACCGTCCGGCCGGTACCGCGGACCGTCCGCACCCGAGCCGCGGACCGTCCGGCCCGAGCCGCGACCGTCCGTTAAAGCCACCGTAACCACCAGTGGCACACCGCGAACCACGGACCGTCCGCGGGGAGCACGCGGACTGTCCGCTAGGCACCCGCGGGCCGTCCGCCCAACACCGCAGACCGTCCGAAACTCCGTCCAACCGAAAACCAAAAACGCGACGGATCGAAACGAAAGACGAGCAAGAACACGAAGAACACGGGACGAACCCTAGCCGCGCGGACCGTCCGCCAGCCCCTCGCGGACTGTCCGCCAGGTGCGGACAGAGCAGAAAACGCCCGACCCCGAAAGTCAACTCCCCCAAATCATCATCGGATTTCCCAAACGGTTGAAGCTATGGAGACAAGGGTTTGGGGACTTGAAAAGTGTCACACAAGGATGCTATAGCCCAAAAATCTTGCCTCCTAACTCCCTAAATCACCGGGAATCGCGAATCCTTTGAGCACCACCAAAAGCTAGAGCCCCGAACGAAAAACTTCGAATCCAAGTGGTTTCCCGGCGTTTGAGGGCACAAGATCAATCACAAAGATGCACGAGACATCTATCCATGTATCCCTCAAAGAAATCCGGGGAGAAATCCACTCAAATCCGCGGAATCGAAACGGGAACAAAGGCACGAAAACAAGCACAAAAAGGCCACGAAAACACAACCCCGAATCTTCTATACAAACCAGGAAAGATTCACAAGGTCTAGCATGCCGCCCTAGCATCCATCCCTCTCAACAAATCTCTCATGAAGCTCTCATGCTAGCCTAGAGAAAATGGAAGAAAAATAGCTACGAAAATGAGAAAGAGGAGGGAGGAAATGAAACCCTAAGTCCCGGAGAGAGAGAGCCATCCACACACACTCATGGCTTATATATCAGGTCCCGCCGGAGTGGTAAATGACTCGACTACCCCTAACATAACTACTGGCGATACAACCCACGTAGGGGCATTTAGGTAATGTTTGTGGGTCTTGCCATCGGACGGCCACGCCTTTGCCGCACCCCCGCGTCCTCCCGACGCAAGCCATGCGATCCCGCCGCGTGTCCTCCGCCTCGAAGCTTCCCAACACGCCGGATCCCGTCTCCGTCGTGTTGAGCCCTCGGACTTGGTTTTGAGGCCCAAACCAAGAAACCGCCCGCCGATGGTTTTGTGGGCAAACCACCAAACCCCCGCGTGCCGTGTCCGGCCTCCCGCCAAACCACTTGACTCGGCCGCCACCGTGCACCGCTCGTCCGTCCATGACTTCGTCTTGCTCGTGTTGCTACCATGTGGCCCACACCCGGCCCCGCCGTCCACCGGTCCCTCGAACCGAGCCTACTTGTCTCTCCATCTCCCGAGGCCCCTCAAGGCCGAAGACCTTTTGCGCCCGTTCTTCACCTGCAACAACACGAACTAGGCCGCAGCCTACACCTGCGCACTAAGCCAAGAGTCAGTCCAACACCCGTTGTCAATCACTCATCACTGAGGAGCGGTCATCCATCGACCACTGGGACGCTCCTGGTCCTCACTAACTGCAAGAACTCAGGGGCTAAAACAGAATTATGCTTATAAACACAGGGTCTATAGCACAAAACTACAAGGGCTGGACTTCGGACACAAATCTTAGGAAAGTTATTTGTAGGGGCTTCTCTATGGTGGAAGGGTATACTTATGAAACTGAAAAACACGAGGGCTTAAAAACAAAAACGCGGCGCATAGACGGTTTGACCGGTATGCAGCCAGTTTGACCCCGAGGCTTGGATCGATCTTGTCTGTAGGATCAAGATCGGACGATCAAGCGGTGTCCGCAGCGGGGCGGCGGCGCACCGGAGGCGAAGGCCTCACCGGCGGGAGGCGGCACCTCGCTGGAGTTGCCCGAGATGGAACGTCCGGCCACGGTTTTCGACGCGGTCTGGCCCTGGAGGTAGCTGAGGACCACGCGAACACATCCAGGGGGTTGCGCAGCGGTTCGCGTGACGACGACGACGCACAGTCCAGGAAGGCGGGCGGCGGCGGAGCACCTGCTCCGGCGAGCTAATGCCAGCGATGCGGGTCAGGAGGACAAAAACGAGTGGGATCTTCTGCTTCCTCACCTCCTCACGAACCTTCGGATCTGCTCCATGATGAAGGAAAAGCAGCGACCGAGGGGATCGATGGTGGCGGCCTCAAGCTAGGTTTAGGAGTCTGGCGGCGGCTGGGTGGTTGTGGATAGGGGGCAAACCCTAGGGAGGAGAGGGGAAGGCGGCTTTAAAGGCAGCCAAGGACGTCCGAGCGGAGCGGGTCCACGGCCAGGGGGCGCGGGTGGCTCGGACTCGAGCACCAGGTCGCACGCGGAGCGGACTCGGCCGGAGGAAGGTGATGATGACTCGGTCCCACCTGGCAGCGGCGACGGAAGGAGGGAGGTGGCGCGGGTCGGCTTTGGGCCGAAGGGTTAGCTGGGTCGCGAGAACTAGCTGGGCTGCGAGGAGGATCTGGGCCAGAAGGAAGAGAAAGGGAGGGAGGGAAAAGAAAACCTTTTTGCTATTTTCAAAAGAGCTCACAAAATTGAATTCAAACACAAAATTGAATTCAAACAAATAAAGACAATGCAGCTGCATGCGTGCAACAATAAACTCCTATAGTTCATTAATTTAATTAAGAAAAATAATTAGATGCCTATAAAAATTAAATAAAACCTTAAAAATCCTTAAACAAGCATTTGTTGCTAAGCAAAATTTTATTAAAAACAATAATTAAAATTTTGGGTGTTACAAATCCTACCCCCTTAAGAAGAATCTCGTCCTCGAGATTCGGAAGGATCAACAAAAAGATTTGGATAGTCTTCCTTCAGTTCATCCTCTCTTTCCCAGGTTGCCTCATCCTCTGCATGATTACTCCACTGCACTTTGCACATCCTAATCACTCGATTCCTTGTAACACGTGCTAAAGTTTCCAAGATCCTGATGGGACGTTCAGTGTAAGTAAGATCCTCCTTGACAGTCAAACCGTCCATAGGTAGTGGCTCTTTATCACGGGGTTGGAGACCCTTTTTCAATTGAGAGATATGGAACACATCATGCACATCCGAGAGCTGATTTGGTAACTCCAACCTGTATGCTACTTCTCCCACTCTCTCTTAGATCTTGAAGGGTCCGATAAAGCGAGGTGACAACTTTCCCTTCACTTTAAACCTGCGCAAACCTCTGATCGGTGACACTTTTAGATACACATAGTCACCTTCTTGGAGAACAACGTCTCTCCTATTTCCATCCGCATAACTTTTCTGTCTAGATTGAGCAGCCCTCAAGTTTTCTCTTATGATCTGAACTTGTCTTTCTGCTTCTTTAACGATATCGGTTCCAAACAACTGACTCTCTCCTGTTTGGCTCTAATACAAAGGTGTTCTACACTTTCTTCCATACAATGCCTCGAAGGGTGCCATCTTGAGACTAGCCTGGTAGTTGTTGTTGTAAGAGAACTCAGCGTAGGGCAAACTCTTATCCCAGCTACCTCCATGCTTAAGAGCACAAGCTCTCAACATGTCCTCCAGAATCTGGTTAGTCCTCTCAGTCTGTCCATCAGTCTGTGGGTGATAGGCTGAGCTGAAATTTAACTTCGTATCCAAGGATTCATGGAGCTTTTCCCACAAACGAGACGTGAACTGAGTACCTCTATCAGACACTATCTTCTTAGATACACCATGCAAGCACACGATCCGGGACATGTACAACTCAGCTAGCTTTGCCCCTGTATAGGTGGTTCGCACTGGTATGAAGTGAGCAACCTTTGTTAAGCGATCCACTATAACCCATATTGAATCATATCCATCGCGAGTATGGGGCAACCTATTGGGGGGGTTCGGAATCAAGCCTTTCATTTACCAAAAATAAAAGAGTGTCTTTAGTCACCCAAGTTTCTATGCGAGAGGCCCAGCAGCGAAACCCAGGAGCCTTTGAATCCATTTTTGTTTTTCAGAATCCGTCTTTCGACCAATACCCTTTGTCGCCAGCGGAGACGCCGAATGAGCTCAGAATAACCCAGGGCGTTAGGGTCTCGGTCAGTCTGATTGTTTTCTTCCGCGACGAAACCCTAGAGGCGAATCTTGTTCACCCAGGCAGTCTCGGCCTGGGATTCGCTTGGGGGTTTTGTCGTCTCTAACATCTAACGATTTCAAGTTTGAATGTGATTCCATGTTTCAGGTGACGAAAGGTGCCAGGCGAAAGGGGAATCTCCAAAAGATCGAAGGTTTTCTCCCGATAGGCGCACGTGATGACAACAAGAAAGGTGCCGCGATTTGCGACGTGACATCATGAAGCGCCGATTACGTGGAGACCTAATTGGAGATTTCCTGGAAATAGCCTAGCACATTCTGTTTTGATTCGTTTTACACGAGGGTGTTCTCGGAATGAAAAAAGTCCGTCCGCCTCCCTATAAAAGGAGACGAGCGCACTTGTAAAGGGGATCGGCTTTTGAGAAATCTACCGTTGAGTAAAGAGCTTTTAGTTGTCCTTTGTTTTGTATTCTGGTTTTGGTTCTTGAGCTTTTGTTTCCTCTCATTGTTTGTGCGCGGTAGCTTCGGCTATCACCACAACACAACCCAACAATGAAATCCATACCGATCGCTTCCCACTTCCACTCTGGCACCTTCAACGGCTGAAGCAATCCCACTGGCCTTTGATGCTCAGCTTTGACTCTATGACAGGTGTCACACAAGGCCACATGGGCGGCTACATCCCTCTTCATCCCATACCACCAATACCTCTGCTTGAGATCTTGATACATCTTGGTGCTACCTGGGTGAATGGAATAAGCTGAATCATGAGCCTCTCTTAAGATGGTCTTTTGGAGATCTCCCACATCAGGCACACAAATCCTGTTCCTAAACCATGTAGTTCCCTGATCATCCTCTGTGAAATCTGGGGCTTTACCCTTTTCCATAGTCTCTCTGATTTCTTTTATCTCTATATCTTCCAGTTGTCCTTTGCGTATCTCCTGCTCCAAGACAGACTCTACCTCTAAGGTAACTCCCTCGGTTTGAGCAACCATTCCCGGATTGAGTTTCTCAAATTCCTTCATCAACTCTTCAGGCAACTGGAATGCCAAAGCCATGTTGGCATGTCCCTTCCGACTCAAAGCATCTGCAACCAAGTTTGCCTTCCCAGGATGATAGTGTATCTCTAGATCATAATCCTTGATCAGCTCTAACCAGCGACGTTGTCACATATCCAAATATTTCTTAGTGAAGATGTACTTTAAACTCTTATGATCTGTGTAAATCTGGCACTTGGTTCCCATAATGTAGTGTCTCCAAATCTTCAAAGCGTGAACCACTGTCGCTAACTCCAGATCATGTGTAGGATAATTCAGCTCATGCTTCCTCAACTGTCGAGATGCATAGGCTATAACATGACCTTCCTGCATGACAACACAACCTAATCCTTGTCGGGACGCATCACAGTAGATATCAAAACTGTTGACGGATAAAAGACGTATCCCTCTACGATCCGCAAGCGTACGGACCCCACACCTTTTTCACCACGGGATTCCCAAGGTTCTTGTCAATCCGCGGAGCAAGGGGATTACAAGCGTTCGATCAACAACGACACACTAGCTACTAAAACCCTAACTACTATTATACTAGAAAACACTAAACTACACTAGAGAGAATGATAAACGATCAAGATAGAAGACACTCGCCCACGGGTCTACGATACTAGAGCATGCAATCGCTTAAAGACATGAAAACCAATCTAATCTATCGGGGTTGTGACCACGGTTTCGCCCTTTCCCTCCTCTCGTACTGTCACTACGCGAAGGTATTCATGACTAGACCTTTGATGGACACGGCGTATTGAATGGATCCAAGGAAGCATTGAGGCCTTACTCCCTTTACGGCATGGTTGCAAACCTTAAGCATTAAAGTATATTCAACACAAGATGATAGATAGATAATCCGACAAAGTGCGATTACATCTCAAGATCGATTACAACCCATGGACGAATGAGAAGATTACCCCATCAAGGTGCTGATCATGGCACCGTTGATCATGGTTTCCCTTCCACCGGTGTCTTCCTTCTTCTCCACGAGAGGGTGCTTCCTTCGAGGTGGTTGATCTCCCGCCGGAGATCCTCCTCCTCTCTCTCTAGCTTGTGGATGGCCTTCGGTGCGAATGACTCCTCTCCTCCGTGTTGGCGGCGCGTCGGGGGTTTTAGGGTCGAAGATCCTTCGAGGGCAAGGAAGACGGGACCGAACCGGTGCCCGAAGTGGGCTGGGCCGGCCCGCCCGGGCCGGCCGGCCCAGCCCAATTTCGGCCCGGTTCGGTCGCCCTTTTTGCTCCGTGGGTCCTCGCGCACTTATCTACTTTGCCCCCTCCACTTGCATGATTTTGATGCTGTTATCCTCGCGATCAAGATGGAGGCTCTCTTTGCATGAAGTTTGATCTTTTACGCTTCAATCCCCGGGTGTTCCTCGTAGCACTTCGGTCCTCGCCACCATTGGAAGTGATTTCAGCAAGCTCATGAACACGAACAAGACTCCATGAATGCTCCTTTGAACTTGTTGCGAATCCGTCCTTTATGTCCATGTTTTCCTACATAAACATAACACTTCCAAATGCATGCACAAAGATGAACTCGTTATATGATTAGTGTGCCTAGTGGCGGGTTAGTTCCATAATCAAATCCAAACCAAAGTGTAATGAACATGCTAGGTGCACCAAAATACACCGTCAACATCTCCCCCACACTTAGCTCTTGCTCGTCCTCGAGCAAGTACTCGTAAAAGAACTTCGTCCAAGGAGTGTAATCGTGTACCACTTATCCTTCTTCACAAGTTAGTCAATCCCTTCATCTTTAATACATAAACACAAAAGTAATGATAATCAAACATAAACATGGGCGTTTAAAATTTTTACCACGTCAAGATTCACCCCACAACTCAAACTCTTCACTCAAAGCTTTCAATTTCAGCCATACTTACTTCTTTGCTTCCATCGGAGGGTTTTTATGATTTTCAAAGCAAAAATTCCTGCAACAAGTATTAGACAAAAACCTTTCTCCAAGCTCTCTCAAGTCACTCACATGAAGTGGCTATCCTAGCCAAATTTTATAAAACTCTCACCTCCCATTAATCTCTCATATATCACGTAAAAGTGGAGCTATAGGTAGGGCTAGCGCAATCAACACAAGTATTGTCAAACTAAGAACTTCCTCTAATGGTTGTCCACCTTTCAAAGCCAATGATCATGAGAATTAACCATATGTAGGGATATCAAGGATGAGAAGATTTAGAATGGTGGACATGTGCAAGGGAAAAAGAAAATTGTGACTTCAAGGCACCAATGATGTCCTCGTTGTCGGATTGCACATGGTTGGAAATAGAGTAAAAGTTTCGTCTCACAATCAACGTGACATCCTTCCTTACACTTTATTATTTTTTTTTCTTTTCTTTCACTTGATCCATCCCTCTCATATCTTCATTGCTAACTCATCTTTCTCTCTTTTTCTTTTTTCTTTCATTCACATATGATTTTTCTTTCTTTCTTTCTTTCTTTTCCATACACATATTTTTTCTCTTTATTTCTCTCTCTCTTGACAACTTTTCAAAGCTTTCAATTCTCTCTTTCCTCGCATGCATACAATCTGAAATTTTTAAATAAATCATGCTAGAGACGAGACGAAACTTTGAAAATAGGTTGTGTTCAAGGAATACGATGTACAAAAGAGATGTATAGGGTTGGGTATGGAATCCAGTGATAATCATGACTTTCGTTGTGAAAGTCATGTACTGAATATATGACGAGGCTAGCAACAAAAGATAAGCACAAGGACATGATCATTGCTTGAAATTAAAACTCACCAAGAGAGAAGGGTCCTAGCCTAACTCATCGTGCTAATCACACTTATGGTGGAGCGAAAAAAATAAACTTGGCTTTGGATAGGAATTTTTTTCTTACTCTCAACTTGGAAAAAGAGGTTTTGCTAACCTTTATTACAAGAGTTTTAAGATAATTTTCAGAACTGAAATCCTCCAATTTTTAGCATCGAACATAGCACAACTAACATGTGAAGCTCAAGATCGAAGTGCGGTATGGGTACTTTAAGTAGTAGCGATTCCACTAAGCACCACGGTAAACGTTTTTCAAACCACATACTTGTGTTCATATATCAAGAATCGAAGATTAAACAAACAAGTAAATAAAGATAAACAATACATAAAACACAAAGATATATAGAAAGACTCTTTTTATTTGGTTTTCTTGACTCAACACTAATTTAAGACACTTGCAAAAATTTTAAAACAGACTCAAAAACTAAAGACTTATTAAAATACTAAGACTCTCACACGAAGATTAAACTGAACCTAAACTTGAAGTTCAAAAGCTAAGGCTAGCGAGCTAGCTCTCCCCCACACTTAAAACATACGACGTCCTCGTCGTATCTTACAAAAATCCTAAGGGGAAAACTAGATCTAGTGGTACTTCAAGCAAGTTTTGCCCCACTTGCCTCTCATGTTTCCAACCATGCCGAAAAGTTTGCGCACGTTGCAGTTAAGGAACTTGTAGTCATCTTCAACTACGCGCTCCAAGTCCTCCATACGCTGCTTCATCGCTTCCATGGCTTGGAGACATTCGTCGGCCGACGTGTAGAGATCCGCGATGGATTGACGGCAAACTCGACAACACACCGGATGCAATCCGAAGGGGTCGTCGTCGCCCTAATCTCCACCGTTGTCACCACCGTCGTCGCCACCTCCATTGTCGTTGCCTTCGCCACCGTCGTTGTCGTCGCCGTTGGGGCCTTCGGGAGTCCTTTCATTGGGTCGCTCATCCCAATCATCATCATCTCTACCGGTACGGCCGCCCACGAGCTCGGGCTACGATCATCGGAGTAGTCGCTATCCCCATAATCCTTAGGCTCTGGCGACACCTCCTTGTAATCTTTGCGCTTGATGCCTTGGAGGCGTGCCGACCTTCGAACGGGTGTAGGGACCTTCTCTCCTTCGACGGGGTTGCGAGATGCAAGAGCTCCGGTCGGGACACGTCCTCCGCAACGGATGCGTGCGGTCCTCTTGACGGGTAGCTTGAGCTCGCATCGCATCGCTTCCTCCATCGATGGCTTCTTGGCTTCTAGCTTCAACTCTAAGCTTCTTGGAGGCACAATGGCTGCTACAAGGGTGCAACACATTACTTGAAAGGTTTGATTCTCGAGCTCCCAATTCGGCCAAATAAATAGTCCTGAGAGAAATGCCCTAGGAACCTTATTTTCCTTTTTTACACTTCCCTTAAAATTTTCCGACCAAACAAGGAAGTCAAAAAGGAGCAATTCGGGCGAAATTCGGCGTCATCGGGCGTCGGGCCCCTCTCGGGCCGGTCCGCACGGGCCGGCCGGCCCACCCCCCTCGGGGGCCGGCCGGTCCGGTTTTTTGCACACCGCCCTATTTTTTTCTTCCTCGCCCCATGGGAAAAAGTTGGCCCGCTTAATCTTCGCGAAAAACTCCAGAAAGCTAAAAGAAAGATTATTTATAGAAGTTGGTGCCTTGTTTTTCGTCCTAGGCGGGACGTTCGGGCTCTTCCTCCATGGTAAAGACGTCAACATGATGAATGGGCACGACATCGGGTTCGTAGTAAACCTTAAGCCGCTGTCCATTCACCACAAATTGATCGCCGTTTATATCCATAATGGTTACCGCTCCGTTGGAGAACACCGAATGCACAACATAAGGTCCATCCCACTTGCTTTGCAATTTCCCCTTTCCGAAGGTTTTAAACCTCGAATTGTAGAGGAGGACCTTATCTCCTTCTTTGAATTCTTTTTTCTTCAATCTTTTATCATACCACCTTTTGATTCTCTCCTTGTATATGCTTGCGTTTTCATATGCTTTCAACCTCAACTCCTCTAGCTCGCTTATTTGAATTCTCCGTTTCACCACCGCGGCATCGAGATCAAGGTTCATCTCTTTGATCGCCCAAAAGGCTTTATGTTCCAACTCAACCGGAAGGTGGCAAGATTTTCCATAGACAAATTGATAAGGGGTCATACCTATCGGTGTTTTAAACGCCGTTCGATAAGCCCATAAAGCTCCGTCTAATTTCTTTGACCAATCCTTGCCTCCCTTCTCTATGGTCTTGTTGAGTATGCTTTTTAATTGCCTATTTGACGTTTCCGCTTGTCCGTTGGTTTGTGGGTGATAGGCCGTGGAGACCCTATGCTCAATTCCCAACTTGGACAAGCACTTTTTGAAGTTCTTCCCGGTGAAATGAGTCCCTCCATCACTTATCAAGATTCTCGGTGTGCCGAAACGGGGAAAAATCACGTTCTTGATCATAGTGATGGACTCCTCCGTGGAAGCTTTACGACATGGTATAGCCTCTACCCACTTGGATACATAATCAACCATAACAAGTATATACTCGAATCCAAATGAGTTTTTAAAAGGCCCCATGAAGTCTATGCCCCATACATCGAATATGTCGATTTGCAAGTTGTATTTCAAAGGCATAGAATTTCTTTGAGAGATGTTTCCGGTTCTTTGGCATTCGGGGCATGATGCAACATATCTTTTAGTATCTTCATGCATCTCCGCCAATAGAATCCGCTCGACCATACTTTGGCTTCGGTTCGAAAATGGCTATAGTGCCCACCGTACTCCGCCGAGTGGCACTTCCTTAGAATCTCGAGCCTCTCTTCTCTTGGCACACATCTTCTCATTACTCCATCATTGCCAAGCTTGAAGAGGTATGGTGCATCCCAAAAATATTTCTTACTTTCCGAGATTATCTTCCTTTGAGTGTTTTTGTCTAGATGATCGAGGGGCATCTTTCGAATTGCTCGAATGATGTCAATCATCCAAGTATCTTTATCAAGCACTCTATAGAGGTGGTCATCTCTCATCTTATCTTCTATGGGCTCTTTATCATCTTGTCCACGATTCATCCTAGACAAATGATCGGCCACAACATTCTCCACCCCCTTTTTATCACGAATTTCAACATCAAACTCTTGGAGAAGAAGGATCCAACGAATCAAACGTGGTTTAGCTTCCTTCTTAGCCAAGAGATACTTGATGGCCGCGTGATCGGTGTAAACAATGACTTTCGAGTTCACGATGTAAGATCTGAATTTTTCGAAAGCGAATACCACCGCTAACAACTCTTTTTCCGTAGTAGCGTAATTTAATTGTGCCCCACTAAGAGTTTTGCTAGCGTAGTAAACGGCGTGAACTCGGCCTTCCTTTCTTTGTCCCAAGACCGCGCCTACGGCGTAGTCACTTGCGTCACACATGATCTCGAAAGGTTGGCTCCAATCCGGAGGCCGGATGATGGGAGCACTCACCAATGCATTTTTCAAGGTCGGAATGCCGCTAGACACTTCTCATCAAAGTCGAAAGCCACATCCTTTTGAAGAAGGTGTGTTAAAGGCTTAGTGATCTTCGAGAAGTCCTTTATAAATCTTCTATAGAATCCGGCATGGCCTAGAAAGCTCCTTAAGGACTTAACATCCGTAGGAGGTGGGAGTTGCTCAACCGTCTCTACCTTAGCCTTGTCCACTTCAATTCCTCTCTCGGATATAACATGTCCGAGCACTATGCCTTGCTTAACCATGAAGTGGCACTTTTCCCAATTTAAAACCAAATCTACCTCCGCACACCTTGTAAGGACCTTTTCTAAGTTTGCTAAGCAACCCATGAACGTCTTCCCGTAAACGGAAAAATCATCCATAAATACTTCAACAATTTCTTCGATGAATTCCGAAAACACGGCCATCATGCAACGTTGAAAAGAGGCCGGAGCGTTGCATAGGCCGAAGGGCATCCTCCTATATGCAAACGTTCCGTAAGGACACGTAAACGTTGTCTTATGTTGATCTTCCGGTGAATGGGAATTTGCATGAACCCCGAGTATCCATCGAGAAAGCAAAAATAAGCGTGGTTTGCTAACCTCTCGAGCATCTCGTCTATGAACGGTAGGGGGAAGTGATCTTTCTTCGTCGCTTTGTTAAGCTTACGGTAATCGATACACATCCGCCACCCGGTCACGGTTCTTTGCGGTATCAATTCGTTCTTATCATTCTTCACCACGGTCAAACCTCCTTTCTTCGGTACACAATGTACCGGGCTCACCCATTCACTATGCGGAACCGGGTAGATGATTCCGGCATCAAGTAACTTGATAACCTCTTTCTTTACTACCTCGCGCATGGCATGGGTTAGCCTCCTTTGATGGTCCACTACAGGCTTACATTGGTCTTCCATTGGTATACGATGAGTGCAAAAGGCTGGGCTAATACCTTTGAGATCATTAATTGAATATCCAATCACCTTCCTATGTTTTTTTAATAAAATCAGCAACGCTTCATTTTCTTCGGGGCTCAACTCGTCGCTCACAATGACTGGATAGGCTTTGTCTGGGCCCAAAAATTCATATTTTAATCCCTTGGGCAAAGGTTTAAGGTCTACTTCGGGCACTTGTGCCTCCTCGGGTTTGATTCCTCCTATGTCTTCGAACTTCTCTTCCTCCATGCTACCATCATGCGGCTCTAAGCCTTTCGTCGCTTCCTCTAGTTCTTCATCTTGTTGATTACTAATTTGATTTTCCATCGCTCTTTGCAGCGGGTCTCTAAGGTTTCAACAAAACAAAGACTATCTATCTCTTCTACTTCTTCATCTTCGGGAGGAAAAGGAGTAAGGTGTTTAGAAGCACGAAGAAAGTTATATGTGTACTTTGTTCCATTAAGGTTCATTGTTACTTTGCCTTCTCCGCATCTAACACGGCATCAACCAACTTAAGAAAAGGCCTACCTAAGATTATATGATCGAATTACCATGGTAAGCATCAATAACAAAGAAATCGGTTGGTATATAGTTTCTAGAAATTTTTACTTTCATGTTGCAAGCAATACCTAGAGGTTTGATAGTTCTACCATCTCCCATAATTAATTTCGTTGATGTTGGAGCTAAGTCTAGGTTGTGGTATTGAACTTTATCATAAATTTTAGAAGATAGAACACTTACTTGGGCTCCGATGTCGCATAAAGCTTTGCATTGAACTCCGTTGATCTCGCAGCTCAAGTGCGGCGTCATCTTCTCTTCTTCTTCGGATCCGATCGAATAAATTTCAGCAAGGCGAGCGTATGGTGATGCTTCGGGCTTGATCCCCATGATTCTCTTCACCTCGGCAATATGTTCCGGATCCACCACGTCATCTCCAAAGAGCTTTTCAAAAATCTCACCGGTGGTTTCGAGGTCGTATGAATTTTCAGCTTTCTTCTCCGGTGGGAAATCGACTTCCAATGCTCTTGCCATCCCCTTTTGATTAGGGAACGGTCTTCTCTTGTCGAATACTTCTCCGTAATCAATAGGAACCCAATCCATTGGCTCGAACTCCCTTAGTGGCTTCGCGCTTGACATGCTTCTCTTGTTCGTCTCATTTGGTGCGGCGAAGTCGACGTTTGGTGTAGTTCTTGACTTGATGTGTTCTTGTTCAAGCTTTTCCATGATTGGTTCCTCTTTTGTGACTTCCGGGTTGCCTCTTTAGAAAAATCAGCAAGCTTTTTCTTCCTTGAATTGAATTCCGGCTCTTCCGCAAGTCTTGTTTTCCAATCTCTTCGCATGGCAGCCGCTTTACTAACTTTTTGTAGAAGTTGGGCGGCTTCCGTGAGTGTTTTCTCCATGAGATCCCCACCTGCACACATTTCGACGTGTCGCATGCAACTAGGGGTTAGGGAAAAGAAAAATGTATGCAAGAGTACGCCACCGGTGAAGCCGAGTTTTGGTCCTTGTTCGATTAATTCATTAAACCTATCCCAGGCTTGGTCTATCCCTTCCTCTTCTCCTTGCATGAAAGTGATCACTTGCCTCCTTAGATGTTGAACCTTGCTAATTGGAAAGAACTTCTCGCAAAACTTCTTTGTCAACTTGTTCCAATTGCCTTCAACTTCAAAGGACGCAACCGAATACCATGTCTTTGCTTTGCCAGGCAAGTGAGTAGGGAAAGAGATTCCATTTGAACCATTCATCGGGAACTCCTTCTTAACGCACCGTGTTGCATATTGTCGTGAAATCCCTTATGTGTCTATATGGGTTCTCCGTAACCATCCCTTCAAATGGGTTTTCCGCCACCATCTTGATGATCTTGGATTTAATTTCATACTTGGTCGCTTCGAGCTTCGAATCCGACTCTTGTACTTTTATGTCTTCACATCGAGGGCTAGCATAATCCCTTAATGATTTCTCCGGTTCTTCCACGGGTTGATTAACGAACTCCATCTAGACAATAAGATAAAAACAAAAACAAAAAAAGAAACAAGTGTTTTTCTCGATAATATATGTTAGATATAGCGAATAAAAGATAAACTAAAATATAAAACTAAGTTAGATGCAAATCAAACGATGTAAACTAACTTGCTCCCCGACAACGGCGCCGAGAAAAAAGGGGCTTGTTGACGGATAAAAGACGTATCCCTCTACGATCCGCAAGCGTACGGACCCCACACCTTTTTCACCACGGGATTCCCAAGGTTCTTGTCAATCCGCGGAGCAAGGGGATTACAAGCGTTCGATCAACAACGACACACTAGCTACTAAAACCCTAACTACTATTATACTAGAAAACACTAAACTACACTAGAGAGAATGATAAACGATCAAGATAGAAGACACTCGCCCACGGGTCTACGATACTAGAGCATGCAATCGCTTAAAGACATGAAAACCAATCTAATCTATCGGGGTTGTGACTACGGTTTCGCCCTTTCCCTCCTCTCGTACTGTCACTACGCGAAGGTATTCATGACTAGACCTTTGATGGACACGGCGTATTGAATGGATCCAAGGAAGCATTGAGGCCTTACTCCCTTTACGGCATGGTTGCAAACCTTAAGCATTAAAGTATATTCAACACAAGATGATAGATAGATAATCCGACAAAGTGCGATTACATCTCAAGATCGATTACAACCCATGGACGAATGAGAAGATTACCCCATCAAGGTGTCGATCATGGCACCGTTGATCATGGTTTCCCCTTCCACCGTGTCTTCCTTCTTCTCCACGAGAGGGTGCTTCCTTCGAGGTGGTTGATCTCCCGCCGGAGATCCTCCTCCTCTCTCTCTCTAGCTTGTGGATGGCCTTCTGGTGCGAATGACTCCTCTCCTCTGTGTTGGCGGCGCGTCGGGGGTTTTAGGGTCGAAGATCCTTCGAGGGCAAGGAAGACGGGGACCGAACCGGCGTGCCCGAAGTGGGCCGGGCCGCCCGCCCGGGCCGGCCGGCCCGTGCCCAATTTCGGCCCGGTTCGGTCGCCCTTTTTGCTCCGTGGGTCCTCGCGCACTTATCTACTTTGCCCCCTCCACTTGCATGATTTTGACGCCGTTATCCTCGCGATCAAGATGGAGGCTCTCTTTGCATGAAGTTTGATCTTTTACGCTTCAATCCCCGGGGGTGTTCCTCGTAGCACTTCGGTCCTCGCCACCATTGGAAGTGATTTCAGCAAGCTCATGAACACGAACAAGACTCCATGAATGCTCCTTTGAACTTGTTGCGAATCCGTCCTTTATGTCCATGTTTTCCTACATAAACATAACACTTCCAAATGCATGCACAAAGATGAACTCGTTATATGATTAGTGTGCCTAGTGGCGGGTTAGTTCCATAATCAAATCCAAACCAAAGTGTAATGAACATGCTAGGTGCACCAAAATACACCGTCAACAAAAACCCTTTTGCAGATCTGGCATCACTAGAATTGGAGCTGAAGTCAACCTCTTCTTTAATTCCTCAAAACTGGCTTGACATGCGGCAGTCCACTTGAACTCTTTATCCTTCTCTAATAGTGATGTAAGAGGCTTTGCTATTTTAGAGAACCCTTCAATGAACCGACGATAATACCCTGCAAGGCCAAGGAAACTCCTGATCTCCTTGACAGTCCGAGGCGGCTCCCACTTCAATACATCACTTACCTTTGCTGAATCAACTGAAATACCACCATCGATGATGATATGCCCAAGGAAAGAGACTTCCTTCAACCAAAAATCATACTTGCTAAACTTGGCATACAATTGTTGCTCTCTCAGCTTCTGCAACACAAGCCTCAGATGTTCCTCATGCTCTTCCTCATTCTTGGAGTAAATCAAGATGTCATCAATGAACACCACCGCAAACTTATCCAAGTACCCCATAAAAACTTTGTTCATCAGATACATGAAGTAGGCAGGTGCATCGGTCAGTCCAAAAGACATGACGGTGTACTCATAGAGTCCATACCTAGTAGTGAACGCAGTCTTAGGAATATCTGATAGTTTGATCCTCATCTGATGATAACCAGAACGTAAATCAATCTTTGAGAACACCTTAGCACCTCTCATCTGATCAAACAAATCGTCAATACGGGGCGATGGATACTTATTCTTGATAGTAACATCGTTAAGCAATCTGTAATCCACACACCCGCTGAGTTCCATCCTTCTTCTCCACAAAGATAACTGGTGCTCCTCAAGGTGATGAACTAGGACGAATGAATCCCTTTTCCAATAGCTCCTTAATCTGCTTCTTAAGCTCAATTAATTGATCACTAGACATTCTGTATGGGCGCTTGGAGATAGGAGCAGTACCAGGTAAAAGATCAATAACAAACTCAACTTCTCGGTCGGGAGGCATACCTGGTAGCTCATCTGGGAACACATCTGGATAATCACACACCACCTTGATGTCCTCTAAAGATTTGCCATTCAACTGGTTTACTGAACACCCTTCTACTGATGGTAGAGTAGCTACAAATTCAATCTGTTCGCCGTCTAACCTTGTGAGGAGAACTGACTTCGTGGCATACCGGATTTCTCCATTGAACTTACCTAACCATCCCATTCCCAGTACCACATCAATGCCAATAGAATCCAATACTATGGGGTCTGCTTGAAAATCCTTCCCCAAAATCTGAAGGTTAACATTATTACACCTATATAGTGCCTTCATGTCACCTCTTGCTGAACTAACTAGCATGGGACGTGGCATGGTGCTCATGGGGATGTTAAGTTTAGCTGCACAGTGAGAAGTAATGAAAGAATGAGTTGCTCCAGCATCAAACAAAACTGAAGCGAGGGCGGAGTTAACAAGACACATGCCGAACACTACTCGGGGGTTCTCCTAAGCAGTTTCTGCACTCACGTGGTTCACTCTGCCACGTGCATAACTCTGTTTTCCCTTGCTGCCCCTCGGGTTTTGACTCTCATTCCTCATCTGTTGGCTATGCTGACTCTGTACTGGAGTGTTGGGGGCATTCCTCTTAGGGCAGGCGTTTACATAATGCCCAACCTTTCCACACTTAAAGCAGGCGGTACCTCTAGGGGTGCTAGTCTTCACTGGGGTGACAACCGGCGCCATCTGACGATTCTGTAGAGAACGGGGTCGTAAAGTCTGCTGCATTGGACACTGAAACTGCTGTTGACCAAAGTCCTCAATAGGGCCTCCAAACTGAAAGGGAGACTCTTGAGGTGGATTAAAGCGGGGGCGAGCGTTACTTCCAGACTGTCCAGGGGTGGTGACTTTCCTCTTCAGGTCTTCCAACTCCTTGCGAATGTACTCTAAACCAATGGCCTTGTCTAGCAACATCTGAAAGGATGGGAAGGTGTGGGGTATAAGCTGGTACCGGAGTGGTTCGGCTAACCCCTCCAAGAACAACTCTTGCTTCTTCACATCACCAACAACCTCCTCAGGAGCATAGCGAGACAACTCAACGAACTTGTCCCTGTACTCTATCACAGACATCTCTCTCTGCTTGAGTGCCAGGAACTCCTTCTTTAACTTCATAAGGCTGGCAGGTATATGATAGCTCCTGAAGCTGGTGGTGAAATCCTGCCAAGTGATAGCATCAGGGGTGGCATGGGCGGCAATGTAGGCATCCCACCAAGCTGACGCTGTCCCCTGAAGCTGACCAGAAGCATACAAGACCTTCTCTCTATCGGCGCACTGTGTGATGGTGAGCATCTTTTCCACTGTCTTCAGCCAATCGTCTGCCTCCAATGGATCAACGGCATGAGAAAACACTGGCGGGCAATGGCTCATGAACTACTGGTGCTTGTCCTTATGTGGCTGGTTCTGGTTTATCTGAGCCTGCATGCTTGTCATGTTGGTGGACATATCCTGGAGGAGCTGCATCTGTGCAGCCAGAAACTGCTGCATCGCCGGATCCATTTGACTTTGCTGTCGAGTGATACTAGAACTGCCACTCATCCTCTGATGTGGATCCAGACCTGGTGTTCACCATCTGAGTGTTAGGATCATAAGATTTAGATACTAGAGCAAAGAGATAACTCCGAAAGATGAAGCAACACGAACTTCCAGATTAAGACAGATTGTGTTTGCCCCAATAAATCAAGTGCAACTATCATTATTGATATCCATAAATTATGAAATTTCTCCAGAACATGGGGTATGAAATTATGAAACTAATCCAACTGGAATCAACTCAATCGGAGATCTAGAACTTCAGATACAAAATAAACAAGTCGACTGGGTCAGCAGAGTTTCCAGATTCTGTTAGCTCCAATGTTTCGTTCATAGCTCCTAGAATATACATTTGATGGTGCTGAATTTTTGATAGAAAATCAAATAGGAAATTTGTGGATTAACCCAACTGGTTTCATGTCAATTGGAATTCTGTAGCTTGAGATATAACCAAAACACCACTGTTGTGTCAGAGAGCTGCGTGAACAGATTTTGCACCGAAGATTTGTTTGAGAGAAAAAGAGAGTTAGATAAAGGGAAGCTTATTCAAGGTTGTGTGGATTGGGAAAGAATTACACCCCAACTAAGCAAACTAGCTACTAAACCCGATGTCATTGTGGTCATCACTCCACAACACCCCGCACTCAAACAAAGATCCAAATCAAGCATTTACCACAAAATCAAACATTCAAGCACACCTCTAAACTAAGCACACGTTAAGAACACGTTAAGACGCTCGCATCTATCGATTATACTAAGAAAGATCTTAAAGCTCCTATATCCTATTAAAGAAGATCGTTGAGATGAACATGATGGGGTCACTTGATTACGTGAACGATCAGGAACACGTGTAGGGTAAGGACAAAGAAAGATCAGAGAGGAGTTCAGCAGATGCTAAAGGTTCCTTAAGGCAAGATCAAGGAAGCTTAGAGTGAAAGGATTGATCAAGATAAGATAGAGAACAAGTAGATTATCAAGGATGAGATTAAAAGCAAGGATAAGTATGTTAAAACAAAATTAAAGCATAGCATGAAGTGAGAATGGCTTCTATGATATTATAATCCTTAAATTCGACCATTTCCCAACCAGGCTAACGTCCTACAGTCAACACGGCTCTGATACCACTTTGTCACACCTGAATTTGAAGGCAAACTCGAATGCATAAATTACATGTGTGCCAGGATCAAGTTACACACACATAATGACTCAGTGAATATCAGATACAGTGCCAAAGCGTAAAAGAGAGTATTAAACCATTACATGACCGAGAGTCTCAACAACGTATCATCAGAGCGAACAACTAGCAGCGGATCTTCAGAAAGGAACTCCACAGGCAGCTGACTGATGGCACGCACGCCTAGTACTCAACAGCAATCTTCACGTTTGAGCAGCAATCCGGTTTGTGTAGATGCAATAAATAAACAAGCGTGAGCACATGTCGTACTCAGCAAGGGAAGAATATCATAATAAACATGCAAGGCTGTATATGTGGATGGCCAAAGGGTTTAAGCAGGTTAGCATTTTAGTTGATCAAATTTTATTAAGCAACTTACTTACTAGCAAATGTAAGTGTATACCATCCAACAATTAAAGTGTAACATCATAACCATGAACAAAAAGTAAAGAATAATTTAAATTCATCTTCCGATAGATTAATCATGTAAGGGTCCAGGTCGCTCCTGACTGTGAGCACGGCTAATCGATTAGTTTTAAACACTCTGCAGAGGTTGTACATCTTTACCCACAAGTCGCGTAAAAGTCCAGAAGAACATTAGACCCAACCACACGATGTTGATCATCATACCACACTACCGAGATGTGATTGCATAGGACGCTATAAGGCCTTTACAAAGATTCCCTAATGTGCAGCAACCCACTAAGTTTCGGGACGAAGCAGTGCATAAAGCTCCCTAGCGGGTACCGTGTCTTAGCAAAGCCCAACTCCCCGCTAGAGCAGGTCTATACTCCGTCAACGCCTCCCCATTGGTCCCTTTCAGGTAAGATCACTACAACACCAAGGTCTCTAATTATTCAGCCAAGCCAGAGCCATATAGCCTTGTGGTTGTACTGTTGTCCTGGGTGGTTCTCCATATTCCAATTAAACATATGGTCTTGTAATTAACTTACCGTCAAAGAACATAGAGCATAAATGGGTATCATGTTGTTTATTACCAACCCAGTTGAGCAACTAAGCAGCATCTACCATCAAGATTAATTAAGTAACCCAGTTACAAGGCAACGGTCAAAAAAATCTAGGCATAGTCCTTAATAGGAACCCATCAAAATTAATGCAAGCAAGAAAGTAAATACAATGATTAAATGCATGTTCATATAGGATAAAGTGGGTATGACCAAGGACACTTGCCTCTCACAAGATCTGGAATTGCTTAGAGTCTTCAAGTCTTCACCACAGAAAATCTTCAGACTGCTTGTTCTCTACGCATCACACATTCACATGCAAGAGATAATACAATAAAATAAGAAAACAATTCACCAATCACTTCAAATAGGAACAAAAGCTTCACTAAACTGATCTACTCGTCGAGACGAACAAATGGATATAAAGAACGCTAAAAACGGAGTTAGAACGCAAAAGATATGAGGTAAACAAGTTCTAAGGGCTTAACTGCGGAGAACCTAAGCTTCTAGGGCCTAACTGCAAGAACTCAGGGGCTAAAACAGAATTATGCTTATAAACACAGGGTCTATAGCACAAAACTACAAGGGCTGGACTTCGGACACAAATCTTAGGAAAGTTAGGGTTAAAACCGTAAAAAACAGGACCTATTTGTAGGGGCTTCTCTATGGTGGAAGGGTATACTTATGAAACTGAAAAACTCGAGGGCTTAAAAACAAAAACACGACGCATAGACGGTTTGACCGGTTTGTCTGCAGGATCAAGATCGGACGATCAAGCGGTGTCCGCAGCGGGGCGGCGGCGCACCGGAGGCGGAGGGCTCACCGGCGGGCGGCGACACCTCGCCGGAGTTGCCCGGGATGGAACGTCCGGCCACGGTTTTCGACGCGGTCTGGCCCTGGAGCTAGTTGAGGACCACGCGAACACATCCAGGGGGTTGCGCAGCGGTTCGCGTGACGACAACGACGCACAGTCCAGGAAGGCGGACGGCGGCGGAGCACCTACTCCGGCGAGCTAATGCCAACGATGCGGGTCAGGAGGACAAAAACGAGTGGGATCTTCTGCTTCCTCACCTCCTCATGAACCTTCGGATCTGCTCCACGACGAAGGAAAAGCAGCGACCGAGGGGATCGATGGTGGCGGCCTCAAGCTAGGGTTAAGAGTCTGGCGGCGGCTGGGTGGTTG
This sequence comes from Cenchrus americanus, assembly GCA_947561735.1. Lineage (NCBI taxonomy): Eukaryota > Viridiplantae > Streptophyta > Magnoliopsida > Poales > Poaceae > Cenchrus > Cenchrus americanus. The sequence goes on along the minus strand of OX387242.1, from coordinate 33,542,795 downwards.
TGGATAGGGGGCAAACCCTAGGGAGGAGAGGGGAAGGCGGCTTTAAAGGCAGCCAAGGACGTCCGAGGGGAGCGGGTCCACGGCCAGGGGGCGCGGGTGGCTCGGACTCGAGCACCAGGTCGCACGCGGAGCGGACTCGGCCGGAGGAAGGTGATGACGACTCGGTCCCACCTGGCAGCAGCGGCGGAAAGAGGGAGGCGGCGCGGGTCGGCTTTGGGCCGAAGGGTTAGCTGGGCCACGAGAACTAGCAGGGCCGCGAGAACTAGCTGGGCTGCGAGGAGGATCTGGGCCAGAAGGAAGAGAAAGGGAGGGAGGGAAAAGAAAACCTTTTTTCTATTTTCAAAAGAGCTCACAAAATTGAATTCAAACACAAATTTGAATTCAAACAAATAAAGACAATGCAGCAGCATTGTGCAATAATAAACTCCTATAGTTCATTAATTTAATTAAGAAAAATAATTAGATGCCTATAAAAATTAAATAAAACCTTAAAAATCCTTAAACAAGCATTTGTTGCTAAGCAAAATTTTATTAAAAACAATAATTAAAATTTTGGGTGTTACAAATAGCAGTAGTGGCACTGGTACTGTAGTCGAAGCAGGCGTGGACTTGCCACGTCCTCGTTGGAGTGGACCAAAACAGAGATGCGATCTCAATTCATCCAGTTTGTTGAGACGTAGCTGAAGCAACAACCAATACCATACAAGTTTGTGGCAAAATTCAAGTCCAGGAGCCTACACTAAGTATTGGTATCCGTTGTCCAGAACTCCAGAACTTCAGATGGATGGAAGTGTTTTGTTAGTTTCTTCAGAAGAAGCTAAGATAACCACGTCGGTGGGGAGTAAGGTTAGGATACATAAAGGGCGTGTTTGGAAAGGTGGCTGTGGCCAGCCCGGCCCAGCACCTAGGCCGTGGCCAGCCAGAGGCCGGTTATAATGGGCCACCCCCTCTTGTTTGGGTGCTTGGCCCAACAGAGCCTGGGCGCACCGAGCTGATGTTTGGACACCACCTGGGAGCCGGGCTGGCAGCCCAACTGCCACCAACCGCTGAAGCGGAATGGTGTTTAGCGCCAAGCCAGGCCGCCCAAGCACCAGGATACATCCTGGTATCACACACACAAGATCAAAACCAACAATTTGTCACACATTTTCATATATGATTTCATCATCACATTTATAAAATCTTACAATTGTTCTCACAATTACAATATCATAAGTTCATCATCACAATTACAGATTGCCTCAGAGAAATATTTGTATCACTACAAGTAACAATTAATGAAAGTTTGGCACAAGATGAAGAAATAGCAGATACAACCTTTGCCTCAGACATAAGAGTTGAATGGGTTCCATGGAAACATCAAACTCACCAGGTCCAAGCTTAAACTTGGACCATGGATGAGTTTGATGTTTTAATGGAACACATGACAAGCATTAATCATGGCAACCATGGAAGCATGAGAGACATCCAGCCCAATATTGGAAAAACATGGGCATGGATGTCTCGCATGTTTTGATGGGTGGCATGAGGCATACAAGATCATCATAGGCATGACAACAGGGACAAAATAACACAAGTAGGCCTCAGAATAGTTTGATGTGTAAGAAAAACAAGATCATGTCACCCATGGAACCGTGGGAGACATCCATCCCATGTTTCAAAGCATGGGCATGGATGTGTCTCACGGTTTGATGAGTAACATGAGAAATATAAGTAGCAAATACCATTCCCTCACAAGTTATAGTTCATCATAGGCCAAAGGACAACATTGACAGAAGCAAATATGAGGCAAATCAGTGAAGTATAGAATGAGGCCTCAGAACAATTTTGTTGTGTGAGAAAAACAAGTTCATGTCAGTCATGGAACCGTGGGAGACATCCATCCCATGTTTGAAAGCATGGGAATGGATGTGTCCCACGGTTTGATGAGTAACATGACAAAATAGTTGTTCATGAGGTTGTTCATCATAGGCCAAAGAACAACATAGACAAACCAAATATGAGGCAAAACAAAGTGAAGTATAGAATGAGGCCTCAGAACAAGTTTGATGTGTGAGAAAAACAAGTTCATGTCAGTCATGGAACCGTGGGAGACATCCATCCCATGTTTGAAAGCATGGGAATGGATGTGTCCCATGGTTTGGTGAGTAACATGACAAAATAGTTGTTCATGAGGTTGTTCATCATAGGCCAAAGAACATCATAGACAGAACCAAAATATGAGGCAGAATAGACAAAATAGTATAGTATAGAATGAGGCCTCAGCTTTATGCTAGTTGGTGGACTCACTGCATGGTTCCTATCATTGGTGGCTGCTAGGAAAATCATAAAGAAGATACAACAAAACACACAAGAATAAGCAATTTAGGAAAATGGTCAAATGGACAACATCATTCAGTGCCATCATCTGAAGCAATAGCTTAGTGTTGCAACTAAGTGAAGGGTCACACAAGTCATAAGCAACAGCCAAGTTTGAAGACAAGAATAAGAAGTAGTTCAAATAGGAACCATAGCAGCCACCTCAAGTATATGTTGCATCATAGGTCAATTGTAATCCATATCCACCAAGTAAATAGCGTAAATGCAACATAATAAGTGAAACATAAGAGACAACATTGCATTTAGTTGTTCATGCTACCAACAAAGGCTACAAATAGTCTTACAACACAAAGAATTGCATATCAAATAGTTAGCCACCCTCTCAACAAAACAAAACCCCAAAAGGACAGCAGAAAGTTAGCCAAACTACCTGCACATGCTCTACAGCCCAGTGTGTCAACTGTAGTCAAAAGAAGAGAGTGGAGGAGGCAGCTCTAGTCCTCATCTAGTCATAGAAGTTTTTGGAGAGGAAGGTCCTAAGCCAAAGGTCTCTATGGTTGTCACTCATACCAACAAAGCCCCTGCCCTGGGCCTTGTTGTCCAGCAGGTAAGTGTAGGCAACAATCAGTGCCTCCTCACTAAAACCAGGGGTCTCCATCACAGCAAGATACAAGTTTGCATCAACATGGGCAGGACCAGTCTCTCTAAGGGCATTGGCCACATCGTTGACAGCATCAGACATGTTAGTCAGCAACAACTTCTCATCCTCACTAAAGGCTCCCCTCTTCCTTTTCCCACAACCAACAGAGTTGGTTATGAGCTCAGTTGGCTTGGTGCTGCTGCTGGGTATGTCAATGGTCTCACCAGCCCCTTCAGTCTTTACAGCTGCACCAAGTGCTTCACCCGACCCTAGAGCATACTTCCCAGTGGCCATAGAATGGCCAAAGATGGCTTCCATCTCAGTGTAGAACCTAATGGGACAGTTAAGGAACTCAGCATCCTTAGGGTGGTCCTGTACAAGGGTAACAAGGTTGGCTCACTCACATAAACTCAACTGGATATGGAACCTAAGTAAAGAATGGAGGACATGATGTCTACCTTAATGTGGTTAGAGTAGTGCTCCACATCCAGCATGATGGCACTAAGGTCAGTATCCCAAAGAGCCCCACTCAAATCTTTTAGCTTAGCAACCTTTGTCCACTTCTGCCTCCACTTCCTTAGGTGGTTGTACACCTGAGTGGGGCTGACAACCTCACCACTGAACTCAAACAGTTGCTTGGCAACCAAGTTCACATCCTTGTCCTTGAATACTTTGCCAGGCCTACTGCCATCACTCACTAGCTGTGCCATCCTCCTAAGCACAAAGCCAGATGTTGCATTGTTCCACCTCATAGGACCAGCATGTGCTGCTGCTGGAGCTGCTGCTAGAGCAACAGCAGGACCAGCCTCAACATCAAGAGCAACAACACCCACAACTTCCTCAACACTAGCAGATGCCATCCTATTATAGTTGCAGTCAAGAAATAATACATTGAGGATAATATGTAAATAATAGAGAAATAATACTCATGAACAACAAATAAATAATACATATAGGAAAGAATATGTCTCAGCTTTGTCCAATAATTATTACAACAGCATCACAAATCCAAGAGTTCTAGAGCAGGGCTACCAAATTAGATAATACAATGAACAACAAATAAATGCATCAAGTCCTATGAACACCCCTCCCATCCCACATAGCATTGCGGATGTTGTCCCTCTTGGTCGTCATGGCATGAGAGTCTTGGGAGAACATCTCATCAATATGTGAAGTGTCCTGGTCCATAGGGGGTACCCAATTTTCATTAGGCACAACTTCATCTAACCCAAAGCCTATGATCCAGCTTGTGCAAGATGCAACAAGCAAGGACAAGCTTCACTTGTGTTTTAAATGGGTGGAATGGCTTGTTGTCTAGGATCCCGAATGCGTTCTTCGGTGCACCAAAGGCCCTTTCAATTGTGACCCTAAGTGAAGAGTGTCTCGGGTTGAACGGCCTCCCTTGCATTGGTTGGTCCGTTCCTTGGGCCATACTCGACAAATGGTACCTCACCCCCCGTAGGGAGGAAGGAAGCCATTACGGCACCCATACCCAAAGCATCTACAAGGTAGAATTTACCTACGGGGACAACAAATGAATCCTAAGGCCTCTAAATTATAATAAGACAAAGTGAACAACTACATTGCAAATGGTGGCTTCTTACCTTCAGTACAACAAACCCATCATTCCTCTCAAGTGCATCAGCAAGTATGAGGGCATCATGTGCTGAGCCCTCCCAACCAGCTAGGACATAGGTGAACTTCATGTCAAAGTCCACAGCAGCCATGACATTTTGTGTGGGGTCTTTGTGCCTACCCCTGAATGGTTGTTGTCTGCTTCTAGGAACCCTTGTCAACACATGAGTTCCATCTATTGCACCAACACAGTCCTAAAAAAATGTGCATGCGTAGTTAGAACAAGTCAGGACAACCACACTCTCTAGTAGTAGTGTTCATGTGTGGTTACCTGCAAGTATGGGTTCCATCTGTGGCTCACAAGGATTTTTGGATGGGTAGTGGTAGAAGGAGGCTTGATCATCTCAGACCTAAGCTCACCAACAGCAAACAGAACTTGGTGGAAGTGTCTGTGAACTGTCTCAATGGACCTCCTACCACCCTAAATCTCTGATTGTGCCCAACAACATGAAGGAACATTGCAACCTATTCCTCAACACTAACACCAGCACTGTCATGCAAAAGCCCCTTGGATCTAAATGTCTCACACAAACAAAAAAAGGGTTTCCTCCTCATTCTTAACATAGAGACACATTCTACATCTGTGGAATTATAGATGGCCTGTAGGGTTCTCTGTCTATGCTGCTCAGCATCAGCTCTAAGGCTATACAGGAGAGGGTTTGGCTCTGTATCAAGCTTAGGTTCATCCCTCATTCTCTTTAGAGTAGAGACAACAACAGAAACCATGGTCACTATCATGCCAGTAGCTTGCCTCACCATCATCTCACGGGTCTCAGGAACATCCATCTACATGCATAGCAATTCAAAGAATATCTAAGTAAGGTAGCCCTGACTAGCATCAACAAAGATTTGCATGCTTCATAATGTTTTTGCACGGCTGCTTGATTCAACAAGCCTCCCAGCGCAAAGGACATCATCATCGACCACAATACAAACCGCACTGCATCGAAACAAGAACAACCGCGCCGAATCGAAACAAGAACAACCGCATCGAATCTAAACAACAACAACTAGACACATCGAGACAAGAACAACCGCACCACAATCGCACCGCGTCGGAACAAAAATAAATCCGCATCGCATCGAAACAAGAATGAACGCAGAGAAGAAATCCACAACAAGGATGGGGATTCGGGGGTCGATTTCACCTTGGGGAGCTCGGAGGAGGCACAGGATGCAGAGCAGAAGACCAGGTGGAAGAGGAAGCAGATCCGGTCCACAGCAAACCCTAGGTCAACACCGGCACCGAGGAAGAAGAACCGCACCGCCCGGAGTTCCAGCAGGGTCAACGCTGGCGCGTCGGCGAGTCGGAGCAGATCCGCAGCGGGAGAACAGAGAAGAAGCCCGCCGGTCGCGGACTAGAGCTCACCCACCGCACACCACCACGAAACCCTAGCTGATGTCTCACAGGAGCGAGGGGGAAGGGGAAAGAAGAGAGGAGGCGACGGCGGTCGCCTTTATAGGCCATGGATTTCGCGACGGAGAAGGGCGGGAGGAACTTTCCCTTCTCCCGCGCGAGCCCGCCAAGGCCACCTGCCGTCGGTGCAAAGCGCCCATCGCCCGCCCGGCCGCCGCGCGGAGCCGAGCCCTCTGGCTACGGTGGAAAATGGCGTACGAGAGGAGCCAGGCGGAGGGGGTGGTTTTGCCTCTAGCGGGCCAGGCCGGGGGAGGTGATAAGGGGGCCAAACACGAAACTGGGCTCCTGGGAGCGCAGCCGAGCCCACGGGCCACCTTTCCAAACACGCCTAAAATGTGTTTTCGTTCTGACCTTCATGACCTTTGCAGTTGCTGCCTATGACCATCCCTCAGCATTATTGCAGATTATTATTAGGCAACAAAACTAAAGTGAGATTTCTTTAGAGTGCATTTACTTACCTTTACGATGCTGGGAAATGATTTGTTAACATCTTGGTTCTCCATGATATATATCAAACCTTTGGCCTGCCTGTCCGATTGTTTCTGGCAGTTGAGCCTTTCTCAGTAAGAAATACTTTATGCGTCTAAGCAAGCAAGCACTTGTACTGTATACTAAGCTGCTTAGATGTAACCACAATAAGTATTGTTTTAGGTGTATCTCAATGAAATAATCCATAATCAGCAGATCAGCACAAAGTTAGCACTTCTCTAAATTTATTTTGTTTAATTTGGCATAATGACTTAAAATTATGTTTGCTACTTGAAACATTAGGGTTCTTTTTTGGAATGTATATGCCGTCTTCCAAGAAATACTGAGAACTGACTTGCCAGTAAAAAAATGTTGTTTTATTAGAAGTGAGGAACCGAGGATTGCTCCTTCTGCTAACATATTCATGAAGTAACAATTAAAGATTTTGGCCATTTCAGGGAATTCAAGAATTGATAACATAGTGATCAATTTGATTCATACTGAACATGCTTTATCAAATGGGAAATTAGAAATCTAACATTACCATATGAACTTTAGACGATGTAAGGCAACCTCAGTTCAGCTTTGCACTGGAACATGGGAATCAATATATAAGGCAATTAGTAGGAACAATTTAATCATTTAAATAAGTAACATATGCATCTTCAGAGATGCATCCTTTTTTTTTTGACAATCTTCAGTAATGCATCTGATTCTTATATGAAGCTGAATCCTAGGGAACACGTGTAATAAAAGTAGATTATGCAGAGGTAATAAGGGTATCCTATTGGGGAGCAGAATAATAATGAGCCAATGGTTAATGGACCTATAAGAGAGAGAACAAATCACTTGCCAGGTGACTAATGGTTCAGAAGTACTAATTTGTAATGAAATTTTCCATGAGAGTGGCATTTGATCGAGCACCTTGTAGGGAGAACAGACACCATTTCAGGAGGAAGCAGCAGATGCTGTAAGAACTGCTAACATGCTCGTCATTGTTGGATTGTTAGCGGGCGGTGAGCAGGGCGCACGGTGTGGACTGCACAGGAGGGATCCCCGCCGCTGCTGCCACTGAACTATTGCTCATGCCTGACAGAGATGTGCTTCTACGAAATTGCGATGAGCGCAGTGGGCATCGTCAAGGTCAGACCGACCTGCTCCCCATGACCCTTCGCACCGCCTCACGTCGGATTCCCTGCAGCGTGGCGATAGTTCCCGAGGCTGATCTCGAGCACGTAGGAGGGGCGGCGATCTCCTCGTTCTCCTTCGGCAGTCCGGCATATTTTCGGGCACGGCGGCGGGGCTCCCATCGGGCGCATCAGCTCAATTGGGATGGAAGCATGGGAAGGTTCTGGGCCTCGGCAGGGGTGGGGCGGCGCTACGCAGCTGGGTGAGGAGACGGGGCTGGGGGTCGGACCGGCCTGCCAAGGGGCACGCCGCCGGCCATGCGAGCGGACAGAGGAGAGCGACGAGCTCGTCTGGAGGTGGAGGGGCGGTGCGGCAAGTGGATAGCCGGAGAGCACGAGCGGGTTCTTCGCGACGATTCGCGAGCTCCCGGTACACGGAATGGTTGGAGGCCCGCATTGACCTGCAATCGGATGTTCAGTATCACAAGGTGGGCGGATCCAACGGCTTCCGGGTAAACGGGCGACGTGGACCCGCTACCTGCGCTGGGAATGAACCCAGCTTTAGGCTTGTAATGAACCCAGCTTTAGTCTTGTAATAATAATAAAGATATATAGATAAACACTGTATATACTTTATTTTGTTCAACTGGCCCAAATAATTCCTTCGATCAGCCCATAATATATTTGCCTAGATACCTTCTAATTACAACTATTACAACTTGCCTTTCCAACCATGCTATTAAATAACATGAATAAACTGGGCAATAATGTTGGAGCTCACGCATGCTGAGTAAGAAATGATGATGTACTTTTTTTTCGACAAGAAACGATGATGTACTAGAACCCTGCATCCATGTAAGAAATTAAAAAAACGTGGTATACCTGGAAAGGCAAACTAGGATCATGCGTCCGATCGTGCAAATACGACTTTGCATCACAAAATTATTCCTGTCCATTTTATTTACAGTTGCCCATGATGAATTATGGTTGATGGGTTGCTTGGCCTCATCTTGGTTCCAGTTGGAACAAGTAACGTTCGTACAAGTAAATCTTTAATTTGCTGGTACACCTGTAATTCAGCAGCTACTCACTTTAAGTTTCATAAGTCAGCCAAAATCATCTTCCAATGACAAGTTTTACCCAAAAATGCTCAAAAAATGATATTTTTTACCGAAACGAGCAAAATAATTCTTCCGCTGTGTGTCATCTGCAAACGTGGCGCGTGGACCCACATCGCTCGTGGCCCCACTTCCAGCTTCTCTCTCGCTCCACCCAACCTGTACCGACCGATCGTGATCGGACGGGCGTGAAGACGCCCCAACCCCAAGTGCGCATCACACTCGCCGCCGCCGTGCTTCGTCCCGAGCCATTCCGAATCTCGCTCCCGACCGCCGTCGCCGCCGTTACCCGTGACCGCGACAGCCGCACCTCCCATGCGGGCGCTCGTGCGCCGCGCGGCCTCGCTCCTCCGCGTCGGTGCTGCCGCCGCGGGGCCGGCGCCGAGGCCTCGCTGCCCCCCGCAGCGCCGCCTCCCCGACGCCGTCTGCCGCGGCAAGGTCCGGCTCCTAGTCCCCCACCCACCCCAACCTCTACATCTCTTTGGATGTTCTTTTTCTCTTTCATTTCGATGAGTCCGACGCACCGGAGCAGTGCCTGGCGCAGGTCCTTATGTCGCCGTTTGCTAGGGGTTAGTGGTGGTTTAAGGCCGTGTTTCCACTTTCCACTCAGCCGAGCCAAGCCTTTCAGCGGTTTCGCGATTTTTTTGGTTGGGATTTCGATGGGGTATGTGGATTCTTCCCGTAACACCACCACTTGTTTGAGGATGGCTGGAATTTAGTTGGATGATGATTGCTTACTCAGTTGCTCAGTAAGCCTCTGTTCTTCAGCAATGTTGTTTTGTGGATTGGTATCAAGCTGCAATTTTTACCAGTCAAGTCATGATCTTGGAAACAGAGACAGCGAAGGGTGAAGGGAACTTCTGCAGTTCATCGTTTGTAGGCACATTTGTTTCGCACTTAAGCAATCACTTAAGTAGCACAATGTGCCTCTTGATTGTTACCAGCTTGAACAAATAACTAGAACAGAACCATCATACTGTTTGGTGAGTGATGAAGGAAGCTTGTCCTGAGGAAATTCTGTGCCGAAGCAGTACTAAAGGTGTGAGGATAGTACTACTGCATGTTGCAAATTAGCAAGTGCTCATGAGTGGACAATTGTGGATTGATGAACAGATAACAATTTTCCTAGAATATTGCATCCCAATCTACCTGATACGTGTGAATGAAATCTACCTCTGCTATTATTTTATTGATTGTGCTTATTATGGTGCTGACAGTCTGGATCTAGACTATTTGGTTCATACCTGTTGACTTTGTTTTTGTGATGCCTCTGCTTTCTCTAATATGGATCTGACTCTGAACCATTGCTCTCCCTTTTCCAATGTTAACCTTATGGATCCTATTTTTGTTCTTGACGATAATTTATTTGTGCCTGGCAATGTTCTTTTTCAATATGGTGCACATTGATTTTTTTAAGCTGCATATAGTGATACAACGTAATCGTGTTACACAGACCGAGACATTAACTGTGCGAAATGATATTACTGGAACTTGGAGGCCTCTAATGTGAAATCCTACTGATCTACTCTTGTGTGACTTGAACAACTTGCTAGGTGAATTACAGCAAGTGACCTTTTGGAATCACTTTTATAATAGCTTATCTATATGTATTTATTTGCAGAACATTCCAACATTCTGTTCCAGCGGATATTCCACCCTTATAGCTCCATCAAATGAAGTTCTAATTCCTCCAGAGTTGCTGTCTAGCCAAACTGTGTGGACACCTGAGAGAACGATTGGTAATATCTTGTTCCTTCTCTTAATTTTGTTCATTGTTGTGCCAACATTTGCCATTTCGAAATCGCAAAAAAAAAGTCTACTTAGAGGGCCATTTTACGCTGTTACATCAACTACTTGTGTGCTACCTGATGCTCCTCTATTTTGACTTTTCATTTAATTTTAATCCTTAAACAATGAATATTGCAAAATTCAGCATTGAGTTAAAGAAGAAGACTTTTAGACCCCATGTTGCTTTGAACTGATATTGCAGTATACAGTTGTCCAAAAGAAGTTGGGTATTTGAGTTGTGAACTGGAATCAGTTGTCAGGTGTCAAGGGCCTAAGGTTCAAAAAAACGGTGTCAAGGGCCTAATGGGCCGGGAGGCCCGTTAGGGTTAGGTTTAGGGATAAGATTGAGTCCTTGCTTAGGGGTCAAGTAATCCTCTCTATTTAAAGAGAGGAGATGTATCAATCTAATCAAGCAAGAGATTAGAAGGAAAACCCTTCTCTCTTGCCGGCCATGGGCGAAGCCCCGCGGCCGGCGTTCCCTACGCCCCTCCAACCCTAGCCGCCATCTTTCAGCCTTCTCCACGTGAACGCACCCGCGGGTACCGTAGCACCGCGGGTACCGTAGCGTAGCATCCCTAATTTCCACAAATCGGCCCCGGATCCTCCAATCACCTTCCCCTCGCATCGCAATTCATAACAATCGGTATCGATTGCTTTGGTTTCGATCCAATCCATGGCGTCGTTGCGGAGCGGGGCCGGCCACCGAGTCGTTCTCCGAATGGATGGCTTCGATCCGGCGCCGCGCACACCTCTTTCACCCGCGCTCTCGGCATTGCTGACGGCGTACGCCGCTGTTTCGCTGCCGGCGTCCCCGGCCCCAACTGCATGGCCGCCGTCACCGACTGTGTGGACGGAGGGCGCCAACTCCACGAGGGGGTCGGTCTCCACGAGGGTGAGCACTCGAGCGGCCGCGACGGGGGTGGTTCCAGCGCCCAGCACCGGCGTTGTTGTCCTCCAACACCCGTTCGTCGACGGGATATTCTACAAGGGCACCGGCGTCCAGCAGGTTCGGGTGTCGGCGGTCGTGCGAGCGCAGCTGCGCGCGCGCGGCCTCCTCGCGCGGCGGCGGGCGGCAGCGGATCGAGCAAGTCGCGGCGGTGCGTTTGCGGGGCCGTGGCACGCGGCCTTTTAGCGCGGCGGCGGCGGCTGCGGGGAGATGCGCCGGCAGATGCGGAATCAAGATGCGGCCTTGGCAGCGGTTGCCTTCGATGCACAGGGCCAAGACCTCGACCCGTTTGACGGCCTCCAACAATTGCGCCGACCCGCTGCTGTACCCAAGGGTGTGCATGGTGTTTTTCCTGCGGATGGCGTACTCCAACTCTGCGGGAGCGGAGGTAGAGGAGGTGTGTTCCTCCTTGTCGCCAGCGGGGACACACTGCCTAGCGCCTCAGCTTTCCGTCTCCGACCACCGCGAGGACGTCTCCGTTGGTTTTCATCGCGACTGCTTCCAGGTGGTTGTGCCCCTGCGCCCCTCTCGTTCAGATGGTCTCCATGGGATCCAGGTGGCGGATGGTGCCTACCGTTGGGGTGTCACACAATAAAAAGTATGAGTCTATTTCAGATTAAGAATAATCAAATAAGCCGAGATGTAAAAGGCTTATTTTTAGGTCATAGGTTTGTGTGGAGTCGAGTCATTGTCAAGGTGCCCATGCTGCAGCTCGGGGACAAGCTGCTCGGAAAAGGGCGGGGTAATGTCAGGTGTCAAGGGCCTAATGGGCCGGGAGGCCCGTTAGGGTTAGGTTTAGGGATAAGATTGAGTCCTTGCTTAGGGGTCAAGTAATCCTTTCTATTTAAAGAGAGGAGATGTATCAATCTAATCAAGCAAGAGATTAGAAGGAAAACCCTTCTCTCTTGACGGCCGTGGGCGAAGCCCCGCGGCCGGCGTTCCCTACGCCCCTCCAACCCTAGCCGCCATCTTTCAGCCTTCTCCACGTGAACAGTACCCGCGGGTACTGTAGCGTAGCGGCCCTAATTTCCACAAATCAGCCCCAAATCCTCCAATCACCTTCCCCTCGCATCGCAATTCATAACATCAGTGCTTTGTAACTTTTATCTTGTCTTATAAGACTTGTGCGGACAATGTATCTTTCCTTTGATGTGCTATTTGTGGATTTACCAAAATTTATGAAAGCTTCTTTCTCATAAATTCAACCCTGACTGAGATGCATTGATTTTGCCCCTTTTGTCTTTGCTTCTCCAGTGATGTAGCATTTCGTTTTTATAATGTTTTAGGCCAATATGAAGATCTAGTAGCTAGAGTAACCAACTTCCACAATGAGGATAAGGGGTACATGGTTTTGGATGGTGATGTTTTCGATGTTCCAATTAGAAAGGATATTGTTCACAGAGTTGTACGGTGGCAACTTGCTAAACGGCAACAAGTGAGCACATATATCTCTCCAGAAATATTTTCATTGGATATTTTTTCCCACTTTTATAATTTTTATTTACTTTCTTACATATAACAAAATGCTTAGTGTATCCTTCAAATTATGTGTTGAATAAAATGTATCTATCACATATTTAGATTCGTTGATAGTTCTATTTCCACTGTAGTGTTTTTGTAGTCAGTTCTAGCTCAGGAGGGTAAGTGGCAACATGCAGCCTGTTCGGTTGGCTGGTGGCTGATGGCTGGTGCTGGTTTGTTCTGAGAGAAGAGTACTGCTGGCTGGTTGCTGGCGGCTGGTTTGTTCTGAGAGAAAAGTACTGATGGCTGGTGGCTGATAAGCCAAACGAACAGGGCGATGATTGAACAAGAAAGCAACAGTGGAATCTTTAAACACTTTTTAGTTTATACCTTATTTGAAGTTCATAGGAAAAAACAAAAAAAACTGCAGCTAATTATGTTGAGCTACTAGTTCAGCGCATGCAAATATTGTTCACTAGATGTCATGAGCATACAAAAATCTCAAAACATGAACATAAATGGTAGTATCTCTTGTTGAAGCTGTGGTCACAACTTAGTTATCTGGATTCTATATTGTTTATCGGTGTCCTGAATAGGGAACGCATTCAACAAAAACTATCAGTGAAGTAAGTGGCACTGGAAGAAAGCCTTACAAGCAAAAGGGAACTGGGAGAGCACGTCATGGAACACTGCGTGGCCCTCAGGTTAGTATGGTATTTATTGTGTCCAAATAGTGCATCTGGATACCTGCAGACTTTAAGTTTTGCAAGCCTTTGTTTATGATCTTGTTGAGTTATGAATTAAACAAACCCAAAACAGTTCCGTGGTGGTGCGACCATGCATGGGCCTAAACCACGAAGCCATGCAATCAAGTTGCAAAAGAAGGTTCGGCGTCTGGGGCTGAAGATAGCCCTATCTGCTCGGACTGCTGAAGGAAAGGTATATTCTACCTTACCTATTGGCATGTACTCACCTGCATTTCACTTTTCCTAGTTGGTTCTCCACTGCATTTTGTTATATTATAATAATGGTTTAGTGGTGATAATCCTGTTGTGTCTCTATCAGGATGGTGTTTCACAATCTCCTCATTCATCCATTGCTAAACCAAGAAGTATTATGTTACTTCACAGGATTTTAGTGGCATGGGCCTTTTTTTTTCTTGAGGGCATAGTGACATGGGCCTTGGCAAGTTTCTGTGTTTCATCTTCCTCTTTCCAGGTTAATGAGGGCATGCTATTACTTCAAAAGTTATCTCTCTTGTGTGGTGGTTATAAATTTTAGAAACACGGCGTCATTGCTCAAGTGCTCCAGTGACCTTTTTGTGCTTGTGCACTGGAAGCTTCAACTTGATGGCACTGGCAGTGAACATAATACAAAGGTTACGTGTGGGATATTGATATGGTATGGCACCAGGGCCTTCAGCTCAGGACACAAGAAGAGGACCTAATTGTCTTCTTTCTTGCCTTCCTTTCCTCCAGGACTTACGGCTCCCTTCATAGCAATAGGCATCAAACAACTAACCTCAGCAACAAACTAACAAACCGATCTGATCTTAACCACCTAAGATAGCAAAGATACAGCAGATCCTTACTTTCCTGGATGACGTGATAGTGCCAAAAGTTATTTTGCAGGCTTCTGGTTTGGAAACTGAAATACACAATAGTGTTATGTTATCGAGCAATGTTATCCAGAAATTCTGCTTTGGGACAGAATGGGGTGATGTTTTCTGCTATATTCTGCAAGCCAGATTTTGTGCTCCAGAATGGTGATATTTTTCGCTACATTCTGCAAGACAGAATTTGTGCTCCAGATCATTGTTATTGGAGTTTAAGTGTTTTAACGTTTATATACTGGAGGTTTGGGTGTACATTCCCACCACCTAGGTTTGAATTCCCCCCAACTTAAATTTGACTTGATTAAAAAGCCACCTAGCTCCTTTAGGTTGGTTGAGTTTTTTTCATATTCATCAACTAGAATTTATTCCTTTGCATAAGTAATGTTGGGTGGTGTTAAATATTTCTTGTACATAAATATAGTGCTAAGCATTTAGGTTTAATATTTGCACGTTACAGTCACTTGTACCTATTTTGATCTGCATGTTGCGGTTTAATATTTTTATTTCTTGAGTTTTCTGGTTTGGTTATTGAAAAGTTGTATGGTTTCTTCTGTAGCTGTTGGTATTTGAGGACTTGGAAGTTCCTAGCCACAAGACAAAGAACATTGTGAACTATATAAACCAGATGGACGACACAAAGAAGGTGTTATTAGTTGATGGTGGTGATATCGATAAAAAGTTAAAGCTGGCTACTCAAAATCTCCATTATGTGAATGTGATCCCTTCCATTGTAAGTGATACCACTGCTTTTCCTGAATCTTGAGCAACTTCTGTGCTTTCATTCAGTTCCAGTTGTTTTCTCCTGTGTGAAGAGCAACACTTTAATACATAGAAACGTTAAATGTTATGCAGGGCCTCAATGTTTACAGCATCCTCCAGCATGACACCCTAGTGATGACTCGGGATGCTGTGAATAGGATCGTTGAGCGGATGCATACCCCTATCAACCGCTAGCACTGGTGATGGTGGTGGACTCAATTGTGTAATGCAGGATAATCCACCAATCTCCTGACAAACCCTTTATCTTTTGTGGTGATATAGTGATTGCTCCAACTTTTTTTTTTGCTTCCGACAAATCGTTGTCATCTATGAAAACTTATAATTTTGATTATTATTGTTCTGAGTTTATGTAGTATGATTTGTACAAGTATGAAACTGGTGCAACAAATAGATGTCAGACATCAAGTGTGATGATGATCCTTGCGCCGTCATGTAAACAATAACCTGGCTTCAGGAATTGCAAAATGCCAATGGCAAGATAGTTGAGATTTGTTTCTATGTTACATATCGGCCTAAAAAGTAAAAACCCTGTGTTCATGTCATATTGTTGAACTGTGGATTTGTGCTGAATCAGTGTGGAACTGTGACACTGAAAAAACTGAAACTAATGATCCTGCAAGTGCAAAGCTATGTAGCTTGGGATCTTTTTGGATGGCCGCATGTTTTGGCCATGGTAAATTTCTTGTTTGGGAAAACCAGAAACACATTTTCCAACCTGGTTTTTACAGGCCTATTCGTGTCCTGTGGTAAAAAAAAGAACAAAAACCATCCCGGCTAAAAACAGCAGACAACCGTCCAAAGTCCAAACACGGCAGGAGCAAGAAATCCAAAAATCTTCCTCCTCCCGCGCCTCCCCCTCTTGCACGTGCGCCGCTTATGCGCCCGTGCCGTCCCCAGCAACCGCCATGGCCGCCGCCGGCGAACCGCCTCCCCCGCTCTGCCCCCTCTGCGGACACCCGACCTCCTCTGCCTTCTGCCCGCCGGCGTCCGCGCCGGCCAGCGCGTCCCCCGCGAGGCCGCCACCGCTGATGATGATACGGCCGAGGGGCGCCGCCGGGCCGCCCGAGGCGCCCCCCGCGGTGGTGCGTGTGGAGATCGGCGACGAGGCCGCGGCGCTGCGCGAGGCGCTGGTGCGGCAGCAGGCCGCGCTCGGGGACCTGCAGGCGGAGCTCGACGCCGAGCGCGGCGCCGCGGCCGGCGCCGCCAGCGAGGCCATGGCCATGATCCTCCGCCTGCAACGCGAGAAGGCCGAGGCCATGATGGAGGCGCGCCAGTTCCGCCGCTACGCCGAGGAGAAGATGGCCCACGACGCCGCCGAGCTCGCCGCTCTCGAGGAGGCGGTGCGCGCGGTCCAGGCCGAGCGCCCGACCCCGACGCCGCGCCACCACCACCCCATGCCGCCGTCTGCGGCGTCCACCCCGCGCCGCCGTGGAGCCGCCACGCCGCGGCACCAGCCGTCCCCCACGGCGTCTCCCGGCGGCGGCTACTACCCGCCGCTGCGGTGCTGCATCGACCACCCGCAGACGGCGTCGGAGGCGGACGCGCTCGAGACCCCGCACGACCAGCTCGCCCGCCTCGCCCACCGCGTCCACCTCCTCGAGCGCGGCGCCACGCCCATTGCCGCCGCCACCACCACAACGCCCATCATCCGCGTCGCGCCGGGCTCGGCCTTTCCGCGCCACGCGCGCGCCTACTCCGACGACGACGGCAGCCTCGACTTGTACGGCGGCGAGTGCTTCCCGGACGACGACGACGGCAGCGGCGCCAGCGACCGGGTCTACACCGTAGACGCCATCCACGGCGCGCCTCCGCCCCTGGCGGTGCCCGAGCAGCGCTCCTACTACGGGGGCAGCGCCACGCCGGTCGGGAGCGACTGCTGCGGCGGCGGCGGCGGCGCGCCGTGGGCGGAGGACGAGGAGGTGCGCAGGCTGAGCGCGCGGATGCAGGCGCTGGAGGCGGACAGGGAGTCCATGCGGCAGGCCATCATGTCCATGGGCGCCGAGAAGGCGCAGGTCATGCTGCTCAAGGAGATCGCGCAGAAGCTCTGCAAGGACGCCGCGCCGCCGGCGCCCACCGTGGCGCAGCAAGTAAGCTTCTACAGAGGTGGCGGCACGCAGCCGGCCATGACCGTCACCGTGCGGCCGCCGCGGCATCCGCCGCTGCTTATGCAGAGGGAGGTGGTCAAGAGGCAGACGCCGTTATTTGCTGCAGTGGTCAAGGTAATTTGACCCTGTTTCGTATTCTGATGAGGCTACTCCCTCCAATTATGCTATTGATTGAAAACAGAAGCTAATCCTTATATCTTAATTGCTTTCGATTCCTTTCCAGTGGGTTACATCACTCATGTGGTGGAGAAAGACATCATCCCGTGTCAAGTGAGTTCATTTCAGTTACCTTAGCTAGTTCATCCCATCACGTGCCATTCTTTCTCTGTTCCAAGTTCTAACAATTGTTTCTTCATCGATGGTTTTTTTCCTTTAGCAATAGATTGTTTACTAACAATTGTTCTAGCCGGTGTTAATCTTTTTCACCGATGGTTGGCAGGTACCCCATTGGACAGTGTGGTAACAATGTGGGTTTACTGCTGCTGCTGGACAAGGCTCCTATGGCAGGGTATGGGCATCAGAAGAAGCCTCCCAAGACCAAGAGGATCTAATTAACCTCCTCACTCGCTCCTCACTGACTATGAAAGGCTCATTTGTTTGTGGAACACACATTGTTGTCGTGTAAGCATCCGTTCTTCGATCTATGGATCGTGTCTAGTAAAAGTTGCTTTCGCATGTCGGTACGGGACAGATTGTTGTGCAGATTAGGATACCAGTGGAGACTTGTATATATACCGTGTTCATTGTTGAAGTTTAATTTGAACACCAGAAGTTGATTCACGAAATCCTCTGTTTGAATCCACATTCATGAAACTTCACCGCAGAAAAAAATTTTGGAAGTTACTTCCATTGCATTCAAATTTACAACTGTTCGGTTCGGTTGGTGGTGGGCGATGGTAGTCTTTGGTTAGTTACGAGAGAAAGTCTTGGTTGTTGGTGCTTGGTTTGTTACGAGAGAAAAAATCTTTATTTTTTGGTGGCTGATAAGCCAAGCGAACAGGGCGTTAACTTGTGTGTAGATAAACAACAATAACAAATTTCATTATGGGGTAAGTTGAACTAAATATCATAGTTGGAGGTTAAAACTGAACTCCCTCATGGTTTAGGTAGTTATCCATACTTTAGTTATACTTGAGGGGAGTAATTTGGATTTTTTTTTTAACATCCGCATCATGACAGGCAAGACTTTCTCCTTCACGTTTTGTCATGTGATGATTTATTTTAGCAGCATGGACTGATTTATTTTAGCTCTTGATTGATCCTGGTTTGTGTTGAATTAATTAATTATATTATAGCATTAAAGACTTTGCTACCTTTTTATATACGAGGTAGCATCTCCAATATTTAAACATCAAAAAAGAAAATCTTGAACGAAGAATGCGGGGGAAATCCCCACAGCAACTAAAATAAATTAAAGATCAGAAGGCCAGACTACAATTCTAGCTCCAGCGACCACCGCTGATGCTTGATCCAAATTATTCCACATCAGCTGCCTATGATATTAGTAAAAAACATGTCTATGCAGAAAAGCCACAAGATTTTAGAACCGGGATTTCATGAAATCTGACTCTCCAACACATTAACCTACAATACCTTCACTCCTGCATTGCCTCAGCCTCTGCCTCTGCATCCTCACCCTCTGCCCCCTCTGCCTCACCCTCACCTTCACCCTCACCCTCACCCTCAGCCTCTGCCTCTGCCTCTGCCTTCGGAGGGGGTGGTGGTAATGCCTCCTTCACCATATCCAAAAACTCCTGGACCCGTACGTCTTCGTTGCATGCTTCTCCTCGCTCGTCCTTGTTAAATCGCCTCCCACATTCTTCTATCATCTGTGGTGGAGGATCAGATCAAATAGACCAAAAAGGGAAATCAGAATGCTGGTTAAACAATTAACAGATTTCTGTGCTTAATTGCAGATAGTCTGTTCTGACAGTAAACAATAACAGCCAAATTCTGGGAACATCCCAGACAGTTTGATGAACCTCTTTCAAAGTCATAGTCATATTATGGATAAACATAAGATAGAAAACCAAATTATGGATGAGTGGAAGTTCTTAAGGATATGAAAACAAGTATAATTGCCATACGGTATATTCTTTCAAGCTCATGTCACATGTTTTCAGAGAAAAAAATCCTAAATGTGCATTATTACAAGCAGATCAGTCCATTTGCTTCCATATTGAGAAATATGCATAGGTTCACAATTGAACACGCAGTTATCCTCACATCAATGCTAAACTTCAAACATACTCTTTCCTTCAACAACAATAACCTAACTCCATATCTAAATAGCACAGCATGGTGAAAACAAATAGCTTAGTTTGCATTAAGCCATTAACAAAGCACTAAAGCAAAACTAGAAAAAAAAAGAATCATATGCTCATTATCAGAAAGATAAAAACAGCAGTACCGCATATGCATCAGCAGCTGAGGATGGTCTCCAGTTGATGACATTTAGCTTATCCGCATCTGCAAGCCTGAAACCCTCACTTCTCTTCAGAAATTCATATATTGATTCTCTTGTCTGGTTGCAAGCAGGGGTTTTCACAAGGTACTCATACAACTAGTGAGACGATGAGAACTATTAGACCAGTTTAGGCACAAAACAGCACACAGAAACAAGTTGAGGCAGTGAATAATTAGGTACAGAGCAGCAAAAGGGCAAGCAACCACCTTACACTCTGATGCAGCAACAGCCCCTAAGCATCCCATAGGGTCAATTTTGGCTCCTCTTGATCGCAAAAAATCAAGAACTTCAAAGTTTGTAAGGGCCCCTGCATTTTCTTTCAGTCTGCAGGACAACAAAGTGCACTGATTTAATCAACTATAAACAAAGGACAGTCAAAGCGTTTGCACTCAGGATTATTTGTGTCAATGAGCAACACATTTGGAGCCAGGCTGCCCCATGAATCCTCATAGGTAACTGGGATTGAAACAAAACAATATGAACAGAATGGGTATGGTTGGCACCACACATTACGGGATAAACCTGGCCTAACCCACAAATCACCGCCAACATCTGAGGCATTAGCTGTAGCCCATTTTTCAAGAAATTGTATGATGGAAAAAATATGTGCAGGTTGAAGGTTGACAGCTTAGTGCAGCATAACAACAAAAAGTTACAGGTTGACGATGAGACACGACCACTCACATCTTCATTGCTGCTGCAGTCCAGGGGTCAACGGAAACTCAGTGACAACTGACTGCACTGGCACCACGGCTGGATTCACCTTGCTTGCTGAAGAAGACGAAGGATGGCCTAATCAGAAGTTCCAACCACGGTCGGATTGAGTTAGCAACGGAACATGCAGCGAAGCAATCTGGACCTAGAATACTAACCTATGCAGGGGCGGACCCAGCATAGGACATGGGTGTACACATGTACACCCAATAACTGCTGCAAAAAGATGGAATTAGTAAAATCATGATCAGGTCCGAATGCAAATACACCCAATAACCGCAGCAGGATGGGAAGGGAGGAGAATAGGAAGGCATACCCCCTGTCAGATCTTCGTCGCCGGCAAAGCGTCCGTGGTTCGACGACCCTGCTCGCCGCTCTTGTACCTCCACTCGCCGCCCACGCCGCGCTCCTCCCTGCTCCACCACCCGCAACCCCACGTCCTCCTCCGGCCCCAGCGCAGGGCCCCCGGCACCACCGCCGCCGCGCTATCAACGGGCACAGAGAGAGGGAGGAAGGGGAGACTGAGGGAGAGAGACGAACGGAAGCAAGCGACGGAGGCGGGTGAAGCGGCGCGCAGGGAGGCGAGTGAGGGAGATGGGGGCGGCCGACGCCTCCTGCTGAATTCCTCCTTTTTTTTTAGCCTCCTGCTTCCGGAGCAGGACGAAGAAGAAGGGGAATAATCGTGCTGGGTAAATAGGTTGGGCTGACTAACGGGCTGCGGCAGCCGAGCTTTTTTTTTCCTTCTTCTTTTCTTTTTCGTTTTATTTATATTTTCACTTGCTTTGCTACGGCGTCGCCTCGTCTATGCATAAGAAAGTATCACCTTACATCGTCTTATTACTTTTAACGAGGGAAGCACAACTCGTCATCTGAAAAAACTAAAAGAAGTCGTGGGAAAGACTCGAGCTGCAACTGGGCAAGGGAGTGTGGAGAGCAGCGCACGAGCCGACCGCGTGGAAAGCGACGCGTTAAAGTCGCGGGGAGAAAGAAGGTGATGGGTTGCAGGAAGGAAAGGGGAGAGACAGTAGAAGACATAAGATGGACAGTATGCTCGTCAGGTTGAGGATGAACAGGGCAGTTGTTGGCAGCGTATCGAAAAAATCATCTATGTGTCAACATTCATTTTTTTAATTTCAATTTGAATATACATATTGAGTGTTTATCAGATACGGGATACAACACCGGCTCGACATATAAGTTTAATGTATCATAAGAGGATGGAAAAGGCTGCATATTTTATAAATTAGTCTAAAAATCTAAAGTAATTAATATTCTATCCTAACAAATTTCATAACTTTAAAAAGTCATATTGACATTTAAAAATACAAATAACATCACTTTTAATAACACACTCAATATTTTCTTTTAACTTCATATGAATAAAACAAATTCAACTTTTTAAAAATAAAGAGTAACATTTTTGAAATGTTAGTTTTTTATGTCTTCTTCTCCAAAGGCATTGTGGTAAGCACAAGTAGCACATTGTGGCAATAAACGACATCGATGTGCACTCGCAATGAGCACGAGCAGCTGTGACGAGACGATGTGCACGAGGCACTGCAAACCAACACACGCAGTGCATGGCAGAGATGGCACCAATGGATGGAAACAAGAGCAGGGTGGCACCAATGGATGGAAACAAGAGTAGAGCGTGCAACAAGCACGAGTAATTTGAATTTATATGAATATTTGGTCTTATTTCTTTAACGTATTACCTACTTTTACCTTAAAAACATTTTTATACTTTAAAAGTACGATTGAAGTTATATACATCTTTCAAAATAATATAAAATAATGCAAAGATTTTTCTTTTTAATAATAGTTCTAGATAAAAGATTTTTCTTTTTAATAATAGTTCTAGATAAAAGATTTTTTAACAAAATATCAATGTTGCATAAAAAAATATTGGTTATATTTCTTATTTGGCTAGTGCAACTACTTGTGATCTACAAAACTTTTGACAAAAATAACAAACTAATAGTTTCTTCTCACTAAAGTTTTGGAGTTACCATGAAAACACTCAAAATATATGGTGATGCACGTAACATTTATCTTAGTTGAAAAGTTAAAATATATTTAAAGAAACACAACTTACATAACGTAAAAAGATGATGTTTATATATGTGTGTGAGAGAAAGAGAGATCGTTATTTGAAAAAGTTAAAATCATGTAATATGATAATGTATAATTAGATACAAATTAAGAATGTATGTACACCCATTTTTGTAAACCTACGTCCGCCACTGAACCTATGGTATATATGCCTAGCCAAAACTATAGTATGCAATTCGGTAACAAGTACAAAATTCCCGAAACGATTGGGTACACGGCACATTAAGCAAATAAGTCTGAAACTTACATAAATTACAAATTGGATAAGCAGTGCAAACAGAAGATTACAATAATAGTGTAGGGATTTGGCTTCCTCATGGCCATGATACTAGGGGTGGGCATTTTCTCTTCGGCTTCGGTGGAGCTTCGATAAATGGATTTATAGATTCCTACACCGCCGTGCCTACTGCCGCCGCCGCCGCACACAGTAAGCCTGCCGGCCCTAGAGCCCTCCCCAGACGACCCCGAACAGGAAACCCTAACCCAGTCACCACCATGCCTCGATCCAGCAGAGCAATGAGGAGCGGGAGGAGGAGGAGGCCCACCTCGTCGGCGGCCTGCGTGAGATGGTGCGGCCCTACCGCCCTACGCTCCTAGAGGGAACTTGCAAAGGCGAGGTCGGCGACGGCCGGTGCTCTTAGGCCGGCGACGTCTGGAGGATCCACGACGGTAGGGGCGGCGATTTGGCGGCGTTGGGAGCCGACGACCGAGCAGGCAGCCGGGGCGGACCGAACATGGACTTGGGCTGCATTGACCTTCCAGGGCCGTGTTGGTTGATAGTTGGTAGTCTGGGCCGCTATAGGGTGGACTTGGACCACTAATTTAGCACAAAAATATTGGAAATATTGAAAGTTTTGAACTTTTGATGCTAATTAGAAGTATTAATATAAGTTAATAATAAAAATAATTGCACAGAAGAAAACTTATCCCTATACGAAAACCAAATTAGATCATAATTAACACAAATGATGCTACAATATATATGGCTAATCAATGATAAATTATGCTTAATAGATTTATCTTGTGATTTAGCCTCATTCATTTGTACAATTATTTTTGTCATTAGCTTATGTTGACTACTCTCCCCTTAGTAATTTACTTTACATGTTGAATTGCTACGAGTCCAACTAACTGTTTGTCAGCACCACGACCGGCCCATGGCACTCGACATACGGAAAACAGAACTATCACAAAGTGCATCTTTCAGATACGTCACCAGCAGCGGCAGTAGTTTGGGGGAGGAAAATGCAAAACATCTGAGATATGTTATATAAATACACAAAAATGCAATGCTACTAAACACGATTACACTTATAAGACAATCCGGGGTTAATTACCAACGTAGTCACACAGACAGCTTACAGATTATTCGCACAGAACCTCTACAACTCTACAACACTGCATCATCATCACGTCCTTCTACAGAAAAGCCCAAAACGTGGATTCCTCCAACCAGACAGTACTCCCTCTTCCTCCATCTCAAGCTATCTACTCAGATTCTATGGCGGCTTATCTTTCGACATACAGTACTTTAATTTATTACAGGATTATACATCAGTGCTGCACCTTGCGCGCCCTTTGCCCGAGCTACGATGAGCTCCGATGGGCGCGGTTCAGACCAGCGAGGCACAGGATCAGAACTTCCTGTTCTTCATGCTAGTCTTGGACAGGATCCTCTTCCCAAACATGTTGCTTCGGAGAGCGCCCACGTGCGGCTTAATGGCTTTGACCATTGCAGCCTCAACCGTTGCATCCTGTGCATTATAACCGCGGTTGGTTAGAGAGAACGAATGAATGAAGCTATTTGAAAGATTTGTGCAGACAGCACCCTGTGCTATGCTTTTAATTTTTTTACCTCGCAGTGCCGGAACGCTGTCTGGATCACATAGTTCCCAAACTGATCGACCAAGATATGCGGCAGCTTTGGGTCATTGATAAGCTCGTGGATGATCTTTGTGCGCTTTGGCTTGCATGCTTCTTTCAGGCATTTTTCCACCACGTTGCTGCTGAATTTTTGCATCGATAGGTATCCGTAGCGACCCTCCAGCTTGTCCAGTATTTCATCTGTTGCCCAATCAAACTTCAGCTCGAGTATGTACTGTATTACATAATTCCTGCAGCAAGGAAATCATATGCTTATAAGCATTCAGCTAAAGGAATCGCCATTAATTGGACTCTAAAGGCAAAAGACAATGTGCATACCCATACTGATCTTCTGCAAGATCAAGAGCCCTGGATGTGATATTGTATAACAACCTGTTCTTCTGCGCCTTGTTTGCATGAATTATACATTTCTGGATGATACAGCAGCCTTGACGATCCTTTGCTAGCTCAACACAATATTCTGTGGCCGCATCGAGAAGGAACTGCAATGATACGAGCAGTCCAGAATCGAGTTTACAAATTGATAATGATTATAGCAGAGAAATATTTAGGTCTGGCTAAGTGAGATTATATTAGCATATTGACCTCCAGTGCAACTAGCATGAACTCATGACTATACTTTTCATCATTTGCCATAATAATTGAACATCCTTTTGTTTGGTTAATGTCTCACCAGACTAATTAATTTTGCTTTAATGAACATCCTCTTGCAGAACACATAAAAAATAAATTTTAATGATAGTACTGCAAATCATTAGAGACATGTACAGCAAAGAAAACTAAGAAGACATATGGAAGTTCAAACACAGATAGCTAATAAATGTGCAGAAAAAGGATGCCACAGACCATGCCGAATGAACTTGGTAGTACGATTAGTGCCATTGTACAAGTTTTAATTGTGTGGTAAGAATAAAGCCATATGTACAAGTTAGCTGGGGTTGCTAGCTTGCTATTAAATCATGAAACAGTGTCCAGAATGCTTATCATAATATCTCCCCATGACCTATTATTTTGTATCTGGGACTGAGCAGAAGCCCTGTCCTGCCCTGAGCTGGACCTGCCCTTGCTATGGAATCAGGTTCATTTCCATAATGCAGAATGCTGTGAGAGTAAAAACTTTATGAACAAAAATGAGAAACTTCACGAATTTACAGTCAGTTTTCAGTTTCCTTGCAACAATAGCAGTTACTAGTTAGTACACACTTTCTTTTCAGGAACAAACAGATAGGAGAGCTGACTATAACATTGATAAGATGGCATAGCCAGAGTACCAAAACCATGGAGGGCAAAGCACACAAATTTACAGCTCCAACAGGCCACCATGTCATCAAAACCAGTACTTATCTATGTGATCAAATAACACTAGTACTCTTTCTTTCTTTATTAGCAAGGTTGCATTCAAAAGAGAATGTTACAATTGGCAAACAACTATAGCACTGACAGTATATTTTTTAAAGTACCTCAAGGTACCAAGCATGATTATTGTTGCCATTAAAAATTAAAACATGGTATGCCCTTAAACACAAACCTATGCAAACTAGTGTACAAGACCTTGGAGGGAAAAGTGGCAAACACCCAATGGTATGGACAACAAAAGTAGGATTTAAAGGTTCCGAATATTTGATGGAAAATAGGTACTCAAAATGATGGTTAGCATGATCGAACAATACTGGACACAATTGTATGTAGCAGAGTAAATGAATTTAACAATATTGTTATAAGCTGACAACGACAGATAAAGAGTAAGACAACATTTTGATTGAAGTAAGGATATCTTACTGCTTTGTATTCAGGTGACAGCTTCTGCAAACAACGGTGTACAACGTGACTCGCATTGGCATCCATTATTAGAGTAATGGTGCCGAGGCTCAGAGCAGATACAACCATGGAAACTTCATCAGATGTACTAATAGTTTCTATCACCTTTTGCACCACCCGTGTCCTGGATTTTTATGTCCAATGAAACAGTACAAAGTCATGACAAATGAAACTGAAAGGGAAGAAAGATTAATATCAGAGCATGAACCGGCCATACCCATGCATGTTGCATGCAACTTCAATTAGATGCCCTGGTATTTTGGTTATTTCATCAAGTATATGCAACTTTTGGTCATCATTGCACTGCTCAAGTAGTTTCTGTACCAAGTAATTTCCAAATGGATCAACCATAAGTTCATCGATATGCTCAATTACACCATCAAAGACCTTTTGGGCATCCTCCTGAGAACCTTCAGTAAATATCTTTTGTAGGAAACGGCAACCATTCTGATCCTTTGCCAAGAGGTACAATTCTCCAACAACTTCATCCACAGAACTATAGTTGAGCTGAGGAGATTTCATGACACTTTCAGATCCCAAAGGTGGCAGACACTGAGAGCTCTGCAAGTCAAAACGCAAGGACTCGTTGTTCTGAATATTGAGATGGTGATCAAATCCATTACAGTCAATTCTTAGATTTGTTTCAGCACACCCATCAAGGGTAAAGCCAGGCTTGATATTTCTAACAGAATTTATACCCTCAGACTTCATCAGGATCTTCTCAGGAGAACTTTTCAGTTTGACTTTATCCAAGGTGTGATTCTGTAAACCTTTGTGTGAACGTCTGAGCCCATATGGATGTTTGAGCTTTTCAGATGACAGATTCTGGCAATAGTCACAGGTTTCACATGAACAATCAAGATAAATTATGCAACGACAGTTATCCACATGTGTAGAATTCAGTCGGTTATTTCCATTAGGAGGAAACATGGGACCATTCCAGTAGATATCAGGACTGCGATGTCCCGGATGATGAACTGCGGGTGCTCTAAGATGAGGTGAAGCTGCAGACTTGGATGAGGAGTTGACAACACCATATTGGTTGCTATTAATCCAATGAACATCAGAAACTGGAGGCATCTGCAGACAAGAATACTGTGGCTGCATGAGAGAATGCCTCTCAGAATCAATAACATGCTGCCTGAATTTCGAGTCCATCTGCTGATAAGTTGCATAAGTTTGTGGCCAATTATCAGTTACATGCTGTTGCTGGAAAGGCGAAGGTGGTGGTAAATTGATTCTAGTCTCTGGGCCCTGCATCCCAGTGTACCATTGAAGGTTTTGCCCACGAAACCTTGGCTTCATGTGTTCAGCATTGTTGGCCATCAGAGACGAAGGCACAATACTATCTTGAGAAAATGATGGCTGAAGTGGTGTGTTCCTCATGCTGTCAGCGGATGAAATCATAAGGCCTGCAGGGTATTGTCCATAACTGGATGCAACACTACAAGAGCTAGCAGCAGCGGCACCCAATCTCAAGTTCAAGTTCTTAAATTCCTCTGCCAATGCCAATGACTGGTCATCAAACAAATTGGCATCAATGCCTACACAATGCTGGTTACTTCCTACCATTGCCATATCATGCAGAACTGGCGAAGGAACCCACCCTGCTTCAGGGGAAGAACTCCCTGCAGATTGGTCCCCATGATTAGCAAACATGGCTTCAGTGATGTTGCCAAGAAAGGGCCGGAGTTCCGGATTATCCTGATTACTCCTCACTTTGTCCATATCAGTGCCAGGACAGTTCACAATGCCGCCAATGCCAACTCAATCACACAATGTAGGTAGGTTCACCAATCCTACGGCACCCACAGTTGGATGTGACGCACGAATACCACGAAATCACCTACATGATCACAGGGGAACAATGACAAAAATTGTTACAGAATAAACACAAGCATTAGTATGAACGATTTGACATGTAGACAAGAGCACGAGACAATATGGTGTCAGTCGAAAACAGCCGAATCGCCACATGGTATCCAGATGCCGAGGACATGATATTCACACCAACTGAGAATCCAAGTAATCCATAAATACAGCAAAATTGTGAAAAAAAATGGGGAGCAGATTACCAACAGCCCGTGATTTGGCCACTGAAACACCGATCGCATTGCGGAAAGACGTCGAAAAATCGCCGGCGGAATGGACGACAATCCGGGGCCAGGAAACCCACCCGCACACGGCACACGCCAAGATCACGAAAAACCCCCAGAAAACCCCCGATCACGAGAAACCCCCACCAAGAACCGCGGCCGAGGGGCCCCGCCGCAAAAAAACCCGATCTTGCGGAACAGCCGCGCGATCGAACCGATTAACAGATACGATGCACCCGAGCGAAACAGACGAGACGCCCTAGGAGGGGAGGGGAGGCGGGAGATGATTACCGGAGAACACCTGAGGGGGAGGGCGCACATTAGCAGTCGCGCCGCCGCCGCCGCGCGATCCTGCGGCCTCGGGGAGGGCTCCGGTGGGGCGCCGCCGGGGTGAATTGGGGGCGATGTGGCGGCGGGGGCGGCGATTTTCTGCGGAGATTTTGAGAGGAAGCCTTGCAGGGGAAGGGAGATGAGAGGAGGAGGAGAGCAGAGGAAGAGGAGGGGGGCTATAAGCTGCGTGGTTCCTTCCCCTGTGCTCTTCTCGGGTTGGACGCTTTTGCCCCTGGTCTTTGTGTGCAGCAGGGAGAGTGTGTGACACATGACATGATGCTACTAGCCTACTACCATGCATCCATGCACGAATCGCATGGAGGAGAGTCATCAGGTTTGGAAGTTTTCGAAACCCTTTTCGAATGAAATGCAAAAGGAAATTAAGTTCTTCATGCGCCTTTTTGTTCATCTTCATAAGGCATTTGTGAAATGGAAATTTTGAACCATCTAAAAGTACACCTTATTTTTTTTACTCGACATGAGACTTTTAAATGTTGAATAATGAAACTCGAGATCCATATTTGTATGACTACATTAGTAATAAAAACATATCCATAATGCTCTCTGCTATATAAGAATCTTTGTGGTAGGGGTATTATAGACATTTCCTCTAGTTGTTTTCTAGCCTCTAGGGTCAATAAAGTTGTTTTATCTTTTAGCTTTTGCTAGTCCCAAGACATGTCACATAGAGTTATCTTTTAGCTTCCTCTATTCCCAAGACATGTACCATTATGTTATTTTATCTTTTAGTTTTCTCTATTCCCAAGACATACACCATTATGATATTTTATCTTTTAACTTTCTCTATTCATGATATATTTTTAATAATGTAACTAGAATCATCTATTAAATTTTTGAGGGAGTCATTTTATATTTGAACGTCCAATTTCTAAGACATTTATATTACGACCACTCATAGCATCACCTTTTCAGCTGGTCTTTTCATATATGTTTCATTGGCACTTTGAAACAACGATGGCCATTTCCTCCCTTTTCTAATGGTGTTGCCAGCGTGTATCCCTAGGCAATTAGTATCTTGGTGGCGAAGGTATATAAGTATATACAAGTAACAGATTAGTAGTGCCTAAAGATTCCTTTGAAGACTCGATCGTTTCTCCAGTAGCCAGTCCCCAGCTGCTTTACCAGATAGTACTGTACCATGGAAGCCCACGGAAGGATCCCTGAAGCTTCACTCTTTCTTACGAGGCTAGTCAATTCGAGCGAGTGCATTTGTTGCTAGACTTTCACATGTGTCCAGCTGCAGAATTTGTTATGAAGCCGCTGTGCTGGTTGCAGGCACCGAGTACATACCACATTTACACCTTTTGGGCACTGTAGCACATGTCATTCCTCTTTAGGGTATCTCCATCGATTCCATAATGTACGCATTTGTGTAGTTTGAACTTAAGAAGAAAACTTCAATTTCTCCAGCCTCGATCAAGACGAAGAAAATTGCATTACGCCATTACCGCACTTAAGTTAAAAAGTATGTCAATATATATAAAATACAAAATAAATTCGTTACCAAGGCGAATTCGTGAAGAATTTAGCCAGGCTAATCTGTGTTAACAAAAGATGGTGGCATATTTTTATTAAAAGTTTGACAATTTTAGTTTTGCGATGAAATGAAAACAACCTGCATTTTCAGAATGGAATATGTTGTCTTTTTTATTTTTATGAAACAATATACATTTTGGTGGATAAGTTTTGACTTGGAAAATGTTCTCTTGAATCACTAGAGCATTTTTTTTCTAGCTTTATCTATTCCCAACGCAATACCTTTCTCTTTTTCGCAAGACATGTACAACAAGGTTTTCTACACCTGTCACGTTAGATGTTTGGACACATACGAAGGATAAAATGTAGATGAAAAAATTTACTAATTACACAAATTATGATAACTTTTGTGAGACTGATTTTTAAGCCTAATTAATAAATTCATCTCGGGATTTGCTAGCGAAATTGAGTGATTCAAGCCCCTGAGAAAATCCATAATATGATTTCTTTATTCTAATCCTTTAGCTTGTTTATGTGGATATATATTTGGTTTTGTAGAGAATTTATAATCTTTGGCGAGATTGTCATGAAGCTTTGTGGCAATGCCTTGCTGGTTTCTCCGTCATCAGTTCGATCAGTGCCGTGACCATTGGAAGGATCCTGGAAGGTTCACCCTTTCCTGATGTGGCAACCGCATTTGCTCCTGCTTTTCGCCTCTGTTCCTGCGGCAGAAACAATGCAGGAGGAAGTGCTTGGAGTTTTTGCAATGCAAGCACCGAGCAAGTGCGTGCATACCACATTTGTCCCCTCATCTTCGTGCCCCACTTTAGCACACTGTAGCGCATGTCATTCCTATTAGGGTATGGGTATCACCGTCGACAATAATGCGGCTAGGTCGATCAGATCAGAGCCTTCTGTTTCAGAACTTGGAGCGAGGACTTTGGGTTTCAGGTGATGAAAGAGGCTCATGGTCTCAATGTCTCATCTTACATGCGGCATGTCAATTTAGGCCGGTGGGAATTAAGCTCTGATACTCTACCTCGTTTACCTTTTCATCGTGATGAAAAGGTCACTCTGCAGCTAGAGAGACCAATAAATCTGAGATGCTGTTTTGCAACAAGGGATGATTTGAGATGCTCGCTCTCACGGTACTACATTAGAAACAGGGTAACTAGATCCCAACCAAGAAAAGTCACAAAAGTTGGCTTTGCCGCCCCCCTACGGTTTGGGCCTACATGAGGGCGCGCTCACCATAGGTCGGTGACCCATGCCGTGTATCAGAGTGACTTTTTTAGCCGTAGTGTGAAATTCGTGTAACACCCTAAATTCCAATTCCTTAATTTAATTAAAATTTGCTTAGCAACACTTCGATTTCGCTTAAGGAATACAAGGTTGTTGTGCTTTTATAGGCATTTAATCGCTTTTCTTAATTAATTAATGAAATATAGGAGTTTTCTTGTTGCATACATCTTGGTGCATTGTTTTTGGTTGTTGGATTCAAATCTTGGTTTGAATTCGAAATTTGTTTGTTGTTTAATTTGGTTTGGAAATAGGAATTTGGAATTGAAACAAAAAAAAAAAGAAGAAGAAAACCAAACCGCCGTAACCAAGCCGGGCCGCAGCCCTCTACGCCCCACCGCGGCCGCGTAGCGGCCCGGCCCGGCCCGGCCTCGCGCCGGCGGCGCCGCGCCCGCCTCGACGCGCGGGGCCCGCGCGCGTCGGCGCCCACCTCCCGCCGTCGCCGTCTCCGACTCGGGGCCGCACCCGAGTCCGGCTCGACGTCCGCGCCGCGCCGCCGCGGGCCCGCACGCCGGGCGGAGTGCGCATCCCTATTTAAGGCGCCGCCGCCCCCGCACCGCCTATCCCGGCCGTGCCGCCGCCGCCAAACCCTAACCCCTAGGCGCGCGGCCGCCGCCGCCGCCTCGGTCCGCGCCGCCGCTTCGAGCCCGGTCGCCGCCGTCGTTCGCCCCGCCCCCGCATCGCTCTTTGGTTCCGCCGTGTGGTAAGGAACCCGCCGGTGCGGTTTGTTTGGTTGTCCGTGCCCCGCGTCGCCGCTCGTCTTCGCCGGTTTTGCTCCGCCGCCGCGGCCGCCGGCGCCGCCGTCCCCTCGCCGTCGCCGCCCCCAGAGGCCCCGGTCCAAGTTCGCCCGCGCTCGTGGACGTCTCGGTGCATTTCCCGTGTCGATTGGGGCACCCTAGCCCCTTAATCGCCGCGCGCGCGCCGCCGCCGCGCGCGCGCGCGCCGCCTCGCCTCGCCGCCGGCCGCTCCCCCGCCGCCGCCGCGCTTGCGCAAGATCCGAGCCGCCGCATCACAACCGACGGCCCGCTCGCCCCGGCCGCCGGTCAAGCCGGCCGTGCTTGGCCAACCCTAGCCCCCGCGCTCGCATTAGATCCGAGCCGCCCGATCGTGATCCAACGGATCCGATCCAACCCCTTAGCCTCGGCCCGCGCGTTTTGTTAAAGAAACCCCGAGTTTTCCCTGTTTCACGAAAATACCCTTCCACCTTATAAAACCCTTACGTTTTAGTCCTGTTTTCTTCTGTTTTAGCCCGAGAACCTAAAATTCTTTACAAATTAGTCCTGAAAATTGTTTTATTCATAACTTTGTCGTTTTAGCTCCGTTTTTAGCGTTCTTTATGTCCACGCGATCGTCTCGACGAGTAGAATAGTTTTCTGTTGTTTTTGTTACTGTTTGAGATGATTGGTGTACTGTTTCTTATTTATTTCCATTGTTTGCTTGTATGTGATGTGTGGAGCGTAGCGTACGAGCAATTCGGGGACTTCGCTTTCGTTGAAGAGTATCAAGACCCCGAGCAGCTTTCCGTGTCTTGGTAGAAGGCAAGTCCTTGCTGCATTCCCGTTAAATTCCTATTACAACATGCATTTCAATTACACGAGTTGTTTACTATTGCTATGCATTAAATTGATGGGTCCTATCGTTAAGGTTCGACTAGTTTTGTTATCCTATGCCTTGATCAACTCGGGTTTACTTTATCTTTGGGTAGCACTTGCTAGCGCTTTATGTGGTTTTGGGATGGTTTAATGAACACTTGCTAATATGGCTTTATTTATGCTATCATTCCATGTAATGCAAGAACACTTTACTTTGTTAATCGGAACATGGAGAACCACCCGGGGAAAACAAGTACTACCACAAGACATATGGCTCGTCTTGGCTTATTAATTAGTGAACTAGATGCTTGGTATGCTTTACCCGATAAGGGTTGGGGGCCGGCGGGTAGTGACGTATGGACTGCTCGGGCGCGGGTGTGGGCTTAGCTAAGACACGGTACTCGTCCGGGAGCTTTATACGTTGCACCGACCGGGTAACCTAGCGGGCGACCTTCATCCGGGGATCTTTGTAACGGCCTCGTAGCGTCCCTATGCAATCACACCTCGGAAGTGTGGTATGGTGCCTTGCAAACACCGCATGGCGGGGTCTAAAACTCTTTTGGGTTTTTACGCGACTTGTGGGTAAAGATGTACAACCTCTGCAGAGTGTAAAACTAACTAGTTAGCCGTGCTCACGGTCAAGATCGGCCCTGGACCCTCACATGATTAATTCTATGGAAGATGGAACTTTTAAACTTGTGCATTACATTTTATGGATCCGTTGCATTTTATTATCCGGGTTTGGTATATACTTACACTTGCTAGTAACGGATGCTTAATAAAACTTGACCAACTAAAATGCCGACTTGCTTATGAGCCAACCGCTTCCACCATAAAGCCTTGCATGTTGTTATAGAACTTTTTTCCTTGCCGAGTACGACATGTGCTCACGCTTGTTGTTTATGTATTGCATCTACACTACCCGACCGCCGCTCGGATGGGCGTTTTGAAGACTACAATGATGAGTTCGATGGGTTCTAGGCGTTCGTTCTCCGGTCCGCCGCTCGTGGAGGACTTCTACGTGTGTTTCTTTTCCGCTCGTTAGCTACTCGAACGATTGTTTAGTTGAGACATTCGGTCATGTAATAACCGTTTAATACTCTCTTTACGCTTTACACTGTGTTTTGGTATTCACTGCGTCGATGCATGTGTGTAACTTGATCCTGGCGCACATGTATTCTTGCATTCGGGTTTGTCCTTAAATCCAGGTGTGACAAAGTGGTACCAGAGCCGTGTTGACTGTAGGACGTTAGCCTAGTTAGAACTGGTCGAAAACTAAGGATTTTATAGAAGCCACACATAGTTAGCTTGCTTTATTCTATTTTATTATATCTAATCTTGGTTTAATCTTATCCTTGTTTGCTTTTGTTATCTAAGCTTGACCTTGACTCTTTTAGTAATCTGACTTGTCTCATCTATCTTAGATGGTTCGCCGACCGAAGACCACTCGTTCGGGTGTCTACCGCTTTCCCGTGTACCGGAGGACCGGGACTTCTCTCGCTACTCCCGCGACGGTGAGGAGCATCGGGAAGCTTCGGAGAGGGAAGTGAAGCGAGCTGCGCTCGAGCAAGTTCCACCGCCCGCTGTCATTGAGCTATCAGATGATGAGCCCGAAGAGCCAGAGGAAGAGCAAGAGCCTGAGGAGGAGCCAGTGGAAGAGCCAGAGCAAGGAGGTGATCCGGAAGACCCCTCAGACCCTGAGGACTCTGACCCAGAGAATGGAGATGCTCGAAGATCACCCGGCGCAGAGAAGTGGAAGGTGGTCATCTGTCACCATGATGGAGGGCATGCACGCTTTCCATCCAAGCCGAGGAGGCTCTTCCGGCGTCTTCGGTGCCCGTGATGATCGACTACGTTGGACTGAAGAGGACTCACCCTCGCTACCCAACCCAGTGGGAGGTGTCTGTGCGCATCCTGGAGGATAACCCGCTGGATGGAGGACTGTATGAGGTTGTTGTCCACCAAGCTCTAGCTACCAGAGCTACCTTCGCCGCCGGGAGAGATGATGCAGCTAGGAGGGCTCTATCCGCGTGGTGCTATGAGGAAGCTCATCACCTCACCAACTCGTGTGGGGAGATCTACCCCGTCGTCGCTCCGGAGGCCGTGGGCGGTGAAATTCCAATGGCCAATGAAACTTTGGGAGCACGCTATGCCATGCAAGTGGGCCACGTAGCGGCTCTCAATACCAACTTGGATGACACTCTCATGGAGCTTCAAGATCTCCGTGACCAGCAAGATGAAGACCGCAGAGAGATCAAGAGGCTCAAAGCAGTGATCGCGGGCCAAGATGAAGATGAGGTGCAGGAAGATGGAGAGGACTGGCCTGCCATGTCACCAAGACCCGCAAGGACAAGCTATGGGTCACTTGGATCCCGCACTAGGATCATTTGGCCATAGGTGTTAGGTGTTAGGAGTCTTTATCTTTCTGTAATCGAGTTTGTAAATGTTAGAACGACACGTTGGATCGATGAGTTAGATAGTGGTGTGCTTGAATGCTTGGTTTGTGAACATCTGTGATTTGGATTTTTGTTTGATTGCAATGTGTTGTGGATTACTGCCACAATGACATTGGTTTAGTAATAGAGTTTGATTAGTGGGTTTAAGTTCTGTTCCACCTATCTTTTATCTTGCAAATTCGTAATTCTTTATCTATCATATTTTATCTATCTTAAGGAGCATTGTAGTGCTGAATCTGTTCGCGTTACTTCCTGACACAGCAGTACTGTTTTAATTTTATCTCGAGCTACAGAACTTTAAATTAAGTAAAACCAGTGGGGTTAGTTCACAAATTTCATACCTGATTTTCTGTCAAAAATTCAGCTATATCCAATTTATATTCTGTGAGTTATGGACGAAACATTAAGCCAACAGAAATCTGTCAATTCCTGCTGACATACCTGACTTCATTATTTTATATCTCGAGTTGTAGACCTCCGATTGAGGCAAAACCAGTTGGGTTAGTTCAGTAATTTCATACACCATATCTCCAGAAAAATTCGTGGTTTTTGGTTACTGGTACAGAGAGATATCTTGGTTCCTTTTCAGCTATCAGAATCTGTCATATTCTGGAATTCAGCATTGTTATCTTTTCGGCTTTTTCAATTGTTATCATCATCTAAATCAGTGTTTCTAACGCTCAGATGGTAAACACCAGGTCCGGATCAGGGGTTGATCAGCCTCCAGTGGTTCGTCAAGGTCGAGGCAACAGTTCGGGCAGTGCACCTCCACCACCACCGCCACCAATGGATCCTATGCAACAGTTCTTTCGGAACCAGTGCCGGCCTCTTCTCGGGAACTCGACGGACACCGTGGCCAACCTGCGGGCTCAAGCTAATAATCCGCCACCGCCACCGCCACGGCAGCCGGCGCCTATGAATAGGCACCGGGAGTTCATGAGCCATCGTCCGCCGGTTTTCACCCATGCCGCGGATCCACTTGATGCCGATGACCGGGTCGAAGACCGTGAGCAAGATGCTCACCACGGCTCGGTGCGATGACGGGGAGAAGGTCTTGTTTCTTTGCGGGTCGACTCCGGGGATGCGGGGAGCATGGTGGGATGCTTACACTACCGTCCATGCGCACCCGAAAGGATCTTGATGTCGCCTAGAGGGGGGTGAATAGGCGAATCCGCACACTTAAAAATAATTCAACCCATTGTCGATCATCGAAACCGGTTAGACCGGTTTCCAAAACCGTCGACCGGTTTTACTCGAACGAACGGACAATAAGTAAAACCCCTCTACGAGTTCTAGCACAAACCAAACTTGGTGTGGGACTTCCACATGGGTTTCCAGGAGTACCAACAAAGTCCCTGCACACAGCACAAGCATACCAAGGTAGATCGAAGCGGAAGCACAAGATATATGCTAGAAAAGAGATAAACCAACAAGCAAGATATATATGAAGTAAAGGCACAAATGACACAAGGATTTATCCCGTGGTTCAGCTCGCCACAAAGGCTTGCTTACGTCCACGTTGTTGAGGTATCCACACAAGGATAGACTCGCCACACAAGGCTTGCCCTTTCCCTCGATCTCAAGTCAAGAGAACAATCTCTTGAGATGAGAGGTTTTCCACTAGATTCACGGGGGTAATACAAGCGCTTGGAGCTTCCACAATCTCGGATTGGAGCTTCCAAGCGACCTCTAGCCGTCTAGGAGCAAATGCTCCAAGAGTAAAAGATGCTTCAATGATCTTCAACGAAATCGGCGGGTGCTCAAGTGTGGGATGCTCACTAGGCTTCTCTCTAAAGCTCTCACACTAGTCACTCTCTTAACCCAACTCAAGGATATGGCACTAGAGGCTTAAATCTCACTTAGAGAGGTTGGGAAGAGCTTTGCTATGGTTCGGGAATGTGTTAGGAGTGAAGAGAACCAAGAAGCACCTCAAAGAGGAGCTCATGGGTATAAATACCCACCTCACTCAAAACTAGCCGTTAGTACGTCGGACAAAACCGGTCGGACCGGTTTGCCAAACCGGTCGAGCCGGTTTACAAACCAACTAGCCGTTGGACGGTGTCAGTGCCCAAACCGGTCAGACCGGTTTCCAAAACCGGTCAGGCCGGTTTTGGCCAGAGAGCTCAACTAAGGTTTTGATCTCACGGGTTAGTCTCTCTAGGTTCCACTTGAGCACTTTTTGATGTTTGTTGTCCAACCAATGATTCATCCCTCTTGATAGTACGGCATACCTAAACTCAAGAAAAGATAAATCCTAATAAATCCACTTGAGCTTGAACCTCCAAGTTATGCCGATAAATGATCTTCAATGATTCGAGGGCTTCCAATGACGTGTACCAACTAAGCACATGTTGTAGATGAGCAAACATATGTATGTGCTTGAGCATGTCCACCTTGAGCTAGCGACCTAGAATTCTTCCATAGAGTAGAGATCAATAACTTTGAATTCTTAAGCCACTTGAATTTATCAATCATGACGTTAGATGCAATTTATCACTTTCCTCGGTAGGCTTGGATATGATACTTCGAAATCCTTGATGCTCTTAACTTCACCCTAGCCACTTTGCTTATGGTCGCTATCCATAGCCTTAGCTTAGTTCCTCGTTTTAGCCATCTTGATTTCTTCATCACTTATCCTTGCCACAATTGAGTCAAGCCTTGCACCATAGAGATAAAACCATTCGAGATGCCACTCAATTTGTTTGTCCTTTGATTGATATCAATTATCCTTGCTTTTGCAATCTTTAAAATGTAGGTCCCGAGTAATATAGATAGTCAAATGACCTTAGCTAAAATCCAACTCGAAGTCTTGCAAATCTCTTCTTTGAACAAGTCAATAATCTTCATGAAGTATAAGAGTGAAAACCATTTGATATTGAACTTGGTAAACTTATTGTCTAGATCATCAAGTTCCATCTTGTAGCAATAGTGAAATCACTTGATGTTTTCTTTGACAAACCTCACAACATTGGTCATCAATCTCTATCATGTGTCAATGGTGAAATCCCTTGATGCCATATTCATTTTTAATTTAATTCTCCCATTACTATACCACAAGCTTCTCCTTTCTTCGAAAAATGCTTTGCCCAACATAGAAAAGCCAACCAATTATCATATATCATCATGCCTTTATATTTGCTTTTCTTTAGCTTAGGATTACTTGTTGTATGCTTTATGTAAAGATCAATGGGAAGGACATCCTTTCTTTATCATGACAATTACTCTTAGTATGCTTATAATCATTACATATACATTGTCATGATCCATTCTTGTCTTTATTGCAATGTGAGCCAAAAGCATGAATTTACTCATAAATATCATTTATCAATAATCATTAACCTGCTCACATGCTTCACAAGAGTGTTAGGGATTTAATCAAGTTGTCACTTAATTCACCAAAACCCACTTAAGGCTTGATTGCACTTACAATCTCCCCCTTTTTGGTGATTGATGACAACCTTGATTAAAGCTTACAAAAGATATAAAAATAAAGCTCATAAGAACCAAGATTTAGGTAAAGCTCCCCCTCAATTTGTGCAAAGAATGGAATTCCAAAATTTTGGCCTAAAAATGCCAATTTGCACGTATTTCAAGAAAGACATGGAGCTCCCCCTAAATCTCGGCAAAGTGGGGTGCAACAGGGTGTGTGTGACAAGATAAAATGAGTGTGTGATGCATATGACATGAGTTAACACAACGGAGAGACAAAACACAAAGGAGTGTGTCTTTGTGCGGGGCAAAACCGGTCGGACCGGTTTCGAAACCGATCGGACGGTTTCACCCGGTCAGCCCACAACACGGGGAAAACAAGGAAACAAAACTCATTCACCATACAATCATACATCACAGACTACCATTAAGTCGCTTAGAATCATTTAAAGTACATTACACACGTTGTAGCACACAATACCGGAGTTCTCAAGTCCAACACATAGATAAGGTTCAACAGTTAAATATTACAGATCCAAATCGCTCAACAAGTCTCTAAGATAAAAGATAACTGGATACATAGGAGCTTGGGACTGCTCAGCGCAAAACCGGTCAAACCGGTTTGTGAAACCGTCGAGACCGGTTTCACCCCTACAGCACAAGACAGATAAGCTTTAATCGTCTATTCTTCTCCCCCTTTGTCATCCATCACTAAAAACTTGGAGAAGAGGTGCTCGCCGAGCATCACCGACCACCGTACTCCGGAGGAGCACCGCCATACGCCGGAGGAACACCCCCATGCGGAGGAGGATAGTCTAAGAGAGAATTTGAATTTTAGAACTTGAGAAAGAATGGTAGATGGAATAAAAGAGAAAATGAACCACATCTTACCACCAATGTTGCCGAAGAGAGATTGATAAGCTTGAGATACGATACTTTCTCCGCTAGTAGGAGGTCCCATAGGAGGAGGTGGAGGATTAGGGACTTGATAACCAAAGTGATGAGCATATTGTTGAAAATAACCCTCGGAGCCTAGGCGCGCCACCATCTTGTCCACGAAGGAATCTCGGGCTCCTCCGTCTCGGGAGAGGGTGGAGATCTAGGAGGCTCAAATCCGTGGTGATTGTGCAAAAGCTTGAGAGTGTCCTTCATTTGCTTCCTCTCTCTCCTAGATCTTTCTTCGCTCTACTAACACATCCCTCGGCTCTTACACATAGAAGTGAAAAAGTTCAAGAGCTTACGAATGGGAGAGGGTGGCTTGTCCCTTGGGCCTGTCGTCGCTGCCCGGCCCCAAACCGGTCGAGCCGGTTTTCCAAACCGGTCGGACCGGTTTGGCCCCGACCGCAGCGCAAGAACGGGGCCGATCCTGCTGCCGACCTTCTCCTTCCTCCATCAACTCGTCGTACCTTCCGGGTGAAGGTAACCTCATCCTCTTGGGTACGGGGGACCTTGAAGGGCTCATGCTTTGAATCCTTTAGATATTTTCTATTAGACGCTTTCTCGATGATAAGCATGATATATGGTGCATATCCACACAACCTGCGGGGGCTCTCGCTAATAGACTTGATTTCCTCCCAAATGAAGTCACTCACAGAGAATGGAAGTCCGGGAGGCCTCATGTGAACGAGCAAGTCCTTAGCATAGTTAGAAATATCTGCCGGGTTTCCTCCCCTAGGTGTGAGGGTCAAGCGAAACATACGGTTCACGACTGCTTGTAATAGGAGTAAAGCCCTGCTGCAAAACCCGCATTTGCTTGCTTGTCCCTAGGATACATGAACTTCATTGCAGACGGCTCCATAGGACGAATGCCTCGGTGAATACAAGGAAGAGATAAATCAGCTGGACTGAGTCCAAGGAACCTAGCAAAGTTAGTGAAAGTGACAATGTATCTAGTCCCCTCGGTCATCCAATGCATTTTCCTAGCACTCTCATGTTCCTCAAAAGCAACAGTGGCATAGAACTGAGCAATTACCTCTGTGTTCCAACTGTGCCTAAAACCCATCGAGGCTTGATCCTCGAGTAGTGCAAACACTTATGATATCTACGAAAACGGCATTGTCCGCCCTCTCCATGTGTGCCCAATCTATCCACCGAGCCTCGCAATAATGCCCTTCTTCTTAGCAATAATGGCGGTGGAATAGTAGTCCCGTTGAAAGAAAGTGTGAAATCGATAATCTATCCCACCGGCCATGTCCTTAGGCTCACCATAGGGCCATTCTCTTCTCTTCCTCCTAGCCGCCCTCTGTCTTTCCCATACCAAGATAGTTCACAATCCGATGAGAGCCGGGATTAACGGGCCTACGGATCTCAAGCAACACCTCCTCCTCTTCTTCTTCTTCAACACCTCTTTCTCTTCCTCCTAAATCTTCTTCCTCATCATCATCATCGTCGTCATCATCTGCGGGTTCTTTCCCATGCCTAAAGCGCATTACGTAGTTCTCATCACTCTCATTATCATCACTAGACGTTTCATGCCCCTCTTCTTCTTCTTCTTCAACGATCTCGTCCACAGCGGGTTGAGATGCCCTGGACGTCCTAGGTCTCAAGATAGGCCCACTGGAGGCACCGGATGCCTCGATCGGATCGGAACCGCCTTCGGGCTCATCAACCCTCTTTTTCTTCTTCGACCGAGTGTAGGTCTTAGAGAAGTCCGACATGTTGTTCCTGACCAAGAAAATGTTGCAAAGAATGTATAAGGAACATAGGAATTGATTTGGGACTTGACGAGAAACGGATTTGAAGAGATTAAAGAAAATCGGGGTTTCGTCCGAGCCAAACCGGTCAGACCGGTTTCGAAACCGGTCGGACCGGTTTCGTCGGTGAAACCCAAGATTAAGGAATTTGAAATGTAGCCATCCAAACTGATTCAAAACTTAAAGATAGCTTCCTGGGCATACTAGTTGATGATTGCTCAAAGGAATCCAAGAGATATGCATGGAGCTAAGAGATCGGGCAAAAAGAACCTTTGAATACCTTGAGAGGATGGGAGAAGTTGATTAAACCTTCAAAAACGGTCTCCAATCCGGTTAGGCCGAAGATTAGCACCTCTAGCCCTCAATCCCCAAAGGGAAAAGCTTTTCCTTGGCCCATTCTCAAGATTTCATGGTGGGAGAGTGAGAGAGGAGAGGTGGCACGGGAGAGGGGAGTGAGGCTCGAGCTTGGTCTGGTGAGGATGAAGTGGGGATGGATAGAGTATATTCCAACCGTGATACCCCTTAAAGGGATGGCCCCGGGGAAAAACCGGTCAGACCGGTTTCAGAAACCGGTCAGACCGGTTTCAGAAACCGGTCAGACCGGTTTCCCTCAGGAAACCAAAAGATGGTAGACTTAGAGATATTGAAGCTTGAATTGAGAACCAATAAGTGTGATAAGTTCAAGAGGAGTCCAGTTACTAGTTCTTTTAAAGTAACACCTGAAGCTTCAAATCTTTATCCAAAGACCCCCTTTTTCTCCGAGAGAGGTGATTAAGAAAAAGATAAGATATTGGAAGAAATTTGTTCTCTTTCTCTTTTAAGACGAATCTAGTGAGCCGAGAAGATTAAGCAATAAACTTTGGTCACTAGATAAATCCCTTAGATAGATGTTTCCATTTAGGTTCAAAAGCTCCTTGATACTTCCAAGAAACTTAGAGAGAAAAGGATATGAAGAATATGTTGGACTTTAAGAAAATCTCACCACTTGCGACTAGCCATCAATCAAGCACGTTTAACCATAGTCACATGTGGGTCGATCGGGTCATGAGGACCAAACTCCAAATATTTTCAAAGTTCACACATGTCCTATCATGCTAGTTAGGTTTTTCAAAGAACTAACCCTATGTCACTCAAACATGTGGCTAAACAAGATTTAGGGCCTTATTAGTATATTTAACTCATGCCTCTCACATTACATGAAGCATTTGACATAAAGTCGATATAAAGGTAGGCATCAATTAAATATCCATCCGAAATCCACAAGAGACCGTGAATAACCACATGCTAAGAAAATGCACACCCTAGCATGAATGAAACCTAGATGATAAAGGTAGAAAAAGAAATGAGTGTGAAACATACCTTTGCCTCTAGCTTATCACATCTTCACATTGGTGAATTGTGATTTCCCTTGACTTGTGCACTATCAAGTTAGGTCCAAGTTCTAGCTCTCATTTTGATAAACCTTAATACACAACGTGAGAGAGAGACACTTAAGTAGCACAAGTACTAGTCTCAATCCTTGGTGACCTTTTGGGTTAGAAAGACAAAGAGTTCACCAAAAATTGAAACCTCACAATATAGATCAAATTCCCTTTGTTTATGGAGCACATGAATTGATGTAAACAACTAGGGTCACATGCACCATGTTGACAATTAAGTCCAACTTGAGGAATTTAAACTATATTGCGGTGAATAGCTATGCTTTAAGGTTAGTTTCATAATCCAAAGAAAAAGATTTGCTCAATAATACCCCTTTGGATTCAAGAATCATAGCATACTCCATGGAGAGAGAGAAGAGCTCTCAATTTGAGACTA
The DNA here is from genome assembly GCA_947561735.1 of Cenchrus americanus. NCBI lineage: Eukaryota > Viridiplantae > Streptophyta > Magnoliopsida > Poales > Poaceae > Cenchrus > Cenchrus americanus. The sequence continues at coordinate 33,499,174 of OX387242.1, read as the reverse complement.
CAAGAGATCACTAGATGAAGGCATTAGTCCCAAAGCTACAAATTGTAGAGTGGTCTCCCCCTAGATAGGTGCATCATGAATTTGAATTGCATGAGACGAGCACTCGGTCAAATTAATGAACTAGGAGAGGTCACTTTACAATTTGCTCAAGGCACAAAAGAAAAGTAATTTACAAAAATTGAAATTGTGCCAAGAGTACTTACTACCACCAAGATAGTGTGTGTATGATGCTTAATCAGAGGCTGAGGATATATGTTTGAAATTCTTGGGCTAATCTTGAAGTTCAATACCAAGTTGAAGCCGGATTTGGGCCAAAACCGGTCAGACCGGTTTGGCAAACCGGTCAGACCGGTTTTACCAGTCAGTTCAACCACCATTTCTTCAAGACTCCATCGGCTCCAAATGCGGGCACATCCTTATGTGTGTATCATTCTTGATAATCACCTTGATTCTGGAGACTTTGTAGGTCCGAACTTCCAAAAACTCGGAATCTCCGAAGGTTTTCCGGAGGTTGAGTTCCTGCAGACAAACTTCGGAACCTGCGAGGAAATTCTCGGAACCTCCGAGGTCCGTACCACCGAAACACGGGGATGTTTGTGGCCCACGGAGTTTGTGTTAAAGCTTGGAATTTCTCTTCATCTTCTCATGTCCTTCAACTTGTTCTAACATCATGTATGGCCAAACACTTGATTGACTTACAATTTGCATCTCATTTGAATCTGCACAAATTAAATTGAAATGCTCTACTAGAGAGCGATTACAAGCATCATATGGAAAGAGGAGCATATTTGTATAACAAAGTACTTAGACAAACCAAGTGCACAAAACCAAGGCATTGAGCACAAGATACCACTTAGGATCAATTGACTAAGATAAAAGATGAAGCTTATGTTCCCAAGATGTCATTGGAGTAGAGAAAGAGAGTTTATACTTTATGCTCGGCATTACTCTAGTTCATTGATCTTCTCTTGAAATTTGCCAAGCCTCCAATGCATCTCCATGCTCCCGCAACTCTAGCAAGCTCTTTTTGGTACCCAAACCAAGTTGGGTCCTTTAAGGTTAGTCACAATGGATTTTGGAATCCAAATGGTTCTTATGCTAGGTTGAGGTGAACTTATCACTCCAGTAGCATAAGTATCATTCTTGTCATCCCTAAGCCTAGATAATGCACGATTGACAAGTTTTGACTTAGGAACATTACCATTTGGACACTTATTACTTTCATGTCCCTTTGACCGACAAGTGTAGCAAAGACGGCCCTTGATCTTTCTTGATGAGGCCTTGCACTTGTTATTGCTCACTTGCCCCTTCTTGATGCGAAGGCTTCTGTAGAGGCTTGATTGTGCTTGATATGCACTCGAGGCGCTCATTGTTCCCAAAACCGGTCTAACCGGTTTCCCAAACCGTCGAGCCGGGTTTGGTACGACAAAGACACCCAGGTTACTTGTGGACAATCACCAATGAAGTGTCCATGTTGCTTGCATTTGTAGCATATTCTTCTCCTTAGCTTCCCTTGCCTTTTCTTGTTGTTTTTGAGGCGAGGAGAGCACATCGATGCATAATGCCCCTCGTTTGAGTGCTTGAATGATTGTATGTCATCAAGCACCTTTTTCTTCATTTCTTGAGCCCTGTGATTTTTGCCTCGCTTCTTCGGTCGAGAGGTTGAGCTAGTGCGATTTGAACCCTTCTCAAGCTTCTTCACCATGTTGTCATGGTTATCTTGACAAGGTTGCACTTGACTCTTTCCCTTCAACTTACTCAAGTCAACTTTGAGCCTTTTGACCTCTTGCATGAGTTGATCATTTTCTTTCGCAATGAGGTCATCACAAGTCTCTACAAATACATGCTCAATGCTAGATTGGCTTGCTTGAGAACAACAAGGTTTAGTACAAGGCAATTCAATATTGACACGTGAGCATGTGCATGTGTGTGAGAGAGGTTGAGTGGATTTTACCGACGAGAGAACAACCTCATGAGCCACTTCTAGACAAGAATATGATTCTACAAGCATTTCATGAGAGCATTCAAGCTCTTTGTGACGTGCTTGCAAAGCCATATGCTCGCTAGTGAGTTTTTCAAGCCTTTCATTGAGCACCTTCCTTTCCTGCTCCAAGGATGCTACACATGTAGATGTGTTAGTAGCACAAGCAACTTTGTCAAGCAAAATATCACATTTATTATCCAAGGCAGAGTAAGAGAGCTTGAAGGCTTCAAGTTTTTGAGTCAAAGTCTTTATGATGCCAACTTGATCTTCAACTCTCTTTGACATTTGATTTTCCTTGGTTTCCTTGCTTCTCTTGGCCATCAAGCACTTGTGATCATCAACACTGAGATTTGAGGATCTAGAAACTGTCGGTGTTTTTCTTGATCGCCTTCTTGAACGCTTGCAGCTTCTAGTTGCACTCATCCTGTGAAAACCGGTCAGACCGGTTTTGAAAACCGGTTGGACCGATTTCCCTACGGGGTCACCCGTCTTGCCTTTCTTGTCTTGCGATCCTCGGGTGTGATAAGCGTAGCATCGGTGTGTACTCCGAGAGGTAGAGCACCCTTACGAAGATACACTTGCACCTTGATTCTCACTAGTTAACGGCTTATCATGCTCAAACCCCAAATCTTCATTTTCGCCTATGATTTCTCTTTTCTCATCACACTTGACCGAGATGTCATCATGAGTGCATGAAGATGATTGGTTTGACGCTGTGGCTTTACTTTGCATGCTTGCTCTTTGATTTTGATATTCATATTTGGGCATACCGTAGACCTCTTGAATAATTTCCCAAATGTCATGTGCATCAACTATGTCGTCATAAATCAATTCCGCACATCACAACTCAAGGTACTACGAATGTAATCGGTAACTTGAGCGTTGAGATGCCAACATTCTAACTCCTCTCTAGATAAATTTGACAAATCAAAGTTGTCTACTCTAGTGCAAGGAGGAAGAATGCTAGCGACTACAACTGCTCGGCATATGGACCAAAGGTCCTAATTTTATTGAGTACATGAGCGAGACCAAGAATCAAAGTTTGAACCACCTAGTGCCAATGGCTCAAAAGATACCTCGGACGTTATCGACATCTTTTCTCCAAGCGGTTAAGCTCGATTTCGGAGAACCTTGCTCGATACAAATTAAAAGGATCTTGATGTCGCCTGGAGAGGGGGGGTGAATAGGCGAATCCGCACACTTAAAAATAATTCAACCCCTTGTCGATGCTTGAAACCGGTCAGACCGGTTTCCAAAACCGGTCAGACCGGTTTTACTCAGACAGAACAGACAATAAGTAAAACCCCTCTACGAGTTCTAGCACAAACCAAACTTGGTGTGGGACTTCCACATGGGTTTCCAGGAGTACCAACAAAGTCCCTGCACACAGCACAAGCATACCAAGGTAGATCGAAGCGGAAGCACAAGATATATGCTAGAAAAGAGATAAACCAACAAGCAAGATATATATGAAGTAAAGGCACAAATGACACAAGGATTTATCCCGTGGTTCAGCTCGCCACAAAGGCTTGCTTACGTCCACGTTGTTGAGGTATCCACACAAGGATAGACTCGCCACACAAGGCTTGCCCTTTCCCTCGATCTCAAGTCAAGAGAACAATCTCTTGAGATGAGAGGTTTTCCACTAGATTCACAGGGGTAATACAAACCGCTTGGAGCTTCCACAATCTCGGATTGGAGCTTCCAAGCGACCTCTAGCCGTCTAGGAGCAAATGCTCCAAGAGTAAAAGATGCTTCAATGATCTTCAACGAAATCGGCGGGTGCTCAAGTGTGGGATGCTCACTAGGCTTCTCTCTAAAGCTCTCACACTAGTCACTCTCTTAACCCAACTCAAGGATATGGCACTAGAGGCTTAAATCTCACTTAGAGAGGTTGGGAAGAGCTTTGCTATGGTTCGGGAATGTGTTAGGAGTGAAGAGAACCAAGCGGCACCTCAAAGAGGAGCTCATGGGTATAAATACCCACCTCACTCAAAACTAGCCGTTAGTACGTCGGACAAAACCGGTCGGACCGGTTTGCCAAACCGGTCGAGCCGGTTTACAAACCAACTAGCCGTTGGACGGTGTCGGTGCCCAAACCGGTCGGACCGGTTTCCAAACCGGTCGGGCGGTTTTGGCCGAGAGCTCAACTAAGGTTTTGATCTCACGGGTTAGTCTCTCTAGGTTCCACTTGAGCACTTTTTGATGTTTGTTGTCCAACCAATGATTCATCCCTCTTGATAGTACGGCATACCTAAACTCAAGAAAAGATAAATCCTAATAAATCCACTTGAGCTTGAACCTCCAAGTTATGCCGATAAATGATCTTCAATGATTCGAGGGCTTCCAATGACGTGTACCAACTAAGCACATGTTGTAGATGAGCAAACATATGTATGTGCTTGAGCATGTCCACCTTGAGCTAGCGACCTAGAATTCTTCCATAGAGTAGAGATCAATAACTTTGAATTCTTAAGCCACTTGAATTTATCAATCATGACGTTAGATGCAATTTATCACTTTCCTCGGTAGGCTTGGATATGATACTTCGAAATCCTTGATGCTCTTAACTTCACCCTAGCCACTTTGCTTATGGTCGCTATCCATAGCCTTAGCTTAGTTCCTCGTTTTAGCCATCTTGATTTCTTCATCACTTATCCTTGCCACAATTGAGTCAAGCCTTGCACCATAGAGATAAAACCATTCGAGATGCCACTCAATTTGTTTGTCCTTTGATTGATATCAATTATCCTTGCTTTTGCAATCTTTAAAATGTAGGTCCGAGTAATATAGATAGTCAAATGACCTTAGCTAAAATCCAACTCGAAGTCTTGCAAATCTCTTCTTTGAACAAGTCAATAATCTTCATGAAGTATAAGAGTGAAAACCATTTGATATTGAACTTGGTAAACTTATTGTCTAGATCATCAAGTTCCATCTTGTAGCAATAGTGAAATCACTTGATGTTTTCTTTGACAAACCTCACAACATTGGTCATCAATCTCTATCATGTGTCAATGGTGAAATCCCTTGATGCCATATTCATCTTTAATTTAATTCTCCCATTACTATACCACAAGCTTCTCCTTTCTTCGAAATATGCTTTGCCCAACATAGAAAAGCCAACCAATTATCATATATCATCATGCCTTTATATTTGCTTTTCTTTAGCTTAGGATCACTCGTTGTATGCTTTATGTAAAGATCAATGGGAAGGACATCCTTTCTTTATCATGACAATTACTCTTAGTATGCTTATAATCATTACATATACATTGTCATGATCCATTCTTGTCTTTATTGCAATGTGAGCCAAAAGCATGAATTTACTCATAAATATCATTTATCAATAATCATTAACTCTGCTCACATGCTTCACAAGAGTGTTAGGGATTTAATCAAGTTGTCACTTAATTCACCAAAACCCACTTAAGGCTTGATTGCACTTACAATCTCCCCCTTTTTGGTGATTGATGACAACCTTGATTAAAGCTTACAAAAGATATAAAAATAAAGCTCATAAGAACCAAGATTTAGGTAAAGCTCCCCCTCAATTTGTGCAAAGAATGGAATTCCAAAATTTTGGCCTAAAAATGCCAATTTGCACGTATTTCAAGAAAGACATAGAGCTCCCCCTAAATCTCGGCAAAGTGGGGTGCAACGGGTGTGTGTGACAAGATAAAATGAGTGTGTGATGCATATGACATGAGTTAACACAACGGAGAGACAAAACACAAAGGAGTGTGTCTTGTATGCGGGGCAAAACCGGTCGGACCGGTTTCGAAACCGGTCGGACCGGTTTCACCCCGATCGGCCCACAACACGGGGAAAACAAGGAAACAAAACTCATTCACCATACAATCATACATCACGAGACTACCATTAAGTCGCTTAGAATCATTTAAAGTACATTACACACATTGTAGCACACAATACGGAGTTCTCAAGTCCAACACATAGATAAGGTTCAACGAGTTAAATATTACGGATCCAAATCGCTCAACAAGTCTCTAAGATAAAAAGATAACTGGATACATAGGAGCTTGGGACTTGCTTAGCGCAAACCGGTCAAACCGGTTTGTGAAACCGATCGGACCGGTTTCACCCCTACGAGACAAGACGGATAAGCTTTAATCGTCTATTCTTCTCCCCCTTTGTCATCCATCACTAAAAACTTGGAGAAGAGGTGCCGTCCGAGCATCACCGACCACCGTACTCTCGGAGGAGCACCGCCATACGCGGAGGAACACCCCCATGCGCGGAGGAGGATAGTCTAAGAGAGAATTTGAATTTTAGAACTTGAGAAAGAATGGTAGATGGAATAAAAGAGAAAATGAACCACATCTTACCACCAATGTTGCCGAAGAGAGATTGATAAGCTTGAGATACGATACTTTCTCCGCTAGTAGGAGGTCCCATAGGAGGAGGTGGAGGATTAGGGACTTGATAACCAAAGTGATGAGCATATTGTTGAAAATAACCCTCGGAGCCTAGGCTGCGCCACCATCTTGTCCACGAAGGAATCTCGGGCTCCTCCGTCTCGGGAGAGGGTGGAGATCTAGGAGGCTCAAATCCGTGGTGATTGTGCAAAAGCTTGAGAGTGTCCTTCATTTGCTTCCTCTCTCTCCTAGATCTTTTGTTGCTCTACTAACACATCCCTCGGCTCTTACACATAGAAGTGAAAAAGTTCAAGAGCTTACGAATGGGAGAGGGTGGCTTGTCCCTTGGGCGGCTGCTGCTGCGCCCCAAACCGGTCGGTCGGTTTTCCAAACCGGTCGACCGGTTTGGCCCCGACCGAGCGGCAAGAATCGGGGCGATCCCGCTGGCCGACCTTCTCCTTCCTCCATCAACTCGTCGTACCTTCCGGGTGAAGGTAACCTCATCCTCTTGGGTACGGGGGACCTTGAAGGGCTCATGCTTTGAATCCTTTAGATATTTTCTATTAGACGCTTTCTCGATGATAAGCATGATATATGGTGCATATCCACACAACCTGCGGGGGCTCTCGCTAATAGACTTGATTTCCTCCCAAATGAAGTCACTCACAGAGAATGGAAGTCCAGGAGGCCTCATGTGAACGAGCAAGTCCTTAGCATAGTTAGAAATATCTGCCAGGGTTTCCTCCCCTAGGTGTGAGGGTCAAGCGAAACATACGGTTCACACACATTTGTAATAGGAGTAAAGCCCTGTTGCAAAACCCGCATTTGCTTGCTTGTCCCTAGGATACATGAACTTCATTGCGGACGGCTCCATAGGACGAATGCCTCGGTGAATACAAGGAAGAGATAAATCAGTCGGACCGAGTCCAAGGAACCTAGCAAAGTTAGTGAAAGTGACACCGTATCTAGTCCCCTCGGTCATCCAATGCATTTTCCTAGCACTCTCATGTTCCTCAAAAGCAACGGTGGCATAGAAGCGAGCAATTACCTCTCGTGTTCCAACCGTGCCTAAAACCCATCGAGGCTTGATCCTCGAGTAGTGCAAACACTTATGATATCTCTGAAAACAGCATTGTCTGCCCTCTCCATGTGTGCCCAATCTATCCACCGAGCCTCTGCAATAATGCCCTTCTTCTTAGCAATAATGGCGGTGGAATAGTAGTCCTGCTGAAAGAAAGTGTGAAATCGATAATCTATCCCACTGGCCATGTCCTTAGGCTCACCATAGGGCCATTCTCTTCTCTTCCTCCTAGCTGCCTCTGTCTTTCCCATACCAAGATAGTTCACAATCCGATGAGAGCTGGGATTAACGGGCCTACGGATCTCAAGCAACACCTCCTCTTCTTCTTCTTCTTCAACACCTCTTTCTCTTCCTCCTAAATCTTCTTCCTCATCATCATCATCGTCGTCATCATCTGCGGGTTCTTTCCCATGCCTAAACTGCATTCTGTAGTTCTCATCACTCTCATTATCATCACTAGACGTTTCATGCCCCTCTTCTTCTTCTTCTTCAACGATCTCGTCCACAGCGGGTTGAGATGCCCTGGACGTCCTAGGTCTCAAGATAGGCCCACTGGAGGCACCGGATGCCTCGATCGGATCGGAACCGCCTTCGGGCTCATCAACCCTCTTTTTCTTCTTCGACCGAGTGTAGGTCTTAGAGAAGTCCGACATGTTGTTCCTGACCAAGAAAATGTTGCAAAGAATGTATAAGGAACATAGGAATTGATTTGGGACTTGACGAGAAACGGATTTGAAGAGATTAAAGAAAATCGGGGTTTCGTCCGGAGCCAAACCGGTCGGGCCCGGTTTCGAAACCGGTCGAGGCCGGTTTCGTCAGTTACGAAACCCAAGATTAAGGAATTTGAAATGTAGCCATCCAAACCGATTCAAAACTTAAAGATAGCTTCCGGGCATACTAGTTGATGATTGCTCAAAGGAATCCAAGAGATATGCATGGAGCTAAGAGATCGGGCAAAAAGAACCTTTGAATACCTTGAGAGGATGGGAGAAGTTGATTAAACCTTCAAAAACGGTCTCCAATCCGGTTAGGCGAAGATTAGCACCTCTAGCCCTCAATCCCCAAAGGGAAAAGCTTTTCCTTGGCCCATTCTCAAGATTTCATGGTGGGAGAGTGAGAGAGGAGAGGTGGCACGGGAGAGGGGAGTGAGGCTCGAACTTGGTCCGGTGAGGATGAAGTGGGGATGGATAGAGTATATTCCAACCGAGATACCCCTTAAAGGGGTGGCCCGGGAAAAACCGGTCGACCGGTTTCGAAAGCCGATCGGACCGGTTTCGAAACCGTCGAGCCGAGTTTCCCTCGGAAACCAAAAGATGGTAGACTTAGAGATATTGAAGCTTGAATTGAGAACCAATAAGTGTGATATGTTCAAGAGGAGTCCAGTTACTAGTTCTTTTAAAGTAACACCTGAAGCTTCAAATCTTTATCCAAAGACCCCCTTTTTCTCCGAGAGAGGTGATTAAGAAAAAGATAAGATATTGGAAGAAATTTGTTCTCTTTCTCTTTTAAGACGAATCTAGTGAGCTGAGAAGATTAAGCAATAAACTTTGGTCACTAGATAAATCCCTTAGATAGATGTTTCCATTTAGGTTCAAAAGCTCCTTGATACTTCCAAGAAACTTAGAGAGAAAAGGATATGAAGAATATGTTGGACTTTAAGAAAATCTCACCACTTGCGACTAGCCATCAATCAAGCACGTTTAACCATAGTCACATGTGGGTCGATCGGGTCATGAGGACCAAACTCCAAATATTTTCAAAGTTCACACATGTCCTATCATGCTAGTTAGGTTTTTCAAAGAACTAACCCTATGTCACTCAAACATGTGGCTAAACAAGATTTAGGGCCTTATTAGTATATTTAACTCATGCCTCTCACATTACATGAAGCATTTGACATAAAGTCGATATAAAGGTAGGCATCAATTAAATATCCATCCGAAATCCACAAGAGACCGTGAATAACCACATGCTAAGAAAATGCACACCCTAGCATGAATGAAACCTAGATGATAAAGGTAGAAAAAGAAATGAGTGTGAAACATACCTTTGCCTCTAGCTTATCACATCTTCACATTGGTGAATTGTGATTTCCCTTGACTTGTGCACTATCAAGTTAGGTCCAAGTTCTAGCTCTCATTTTGATAAACCTTAATACACAACGTGAGAGAGAGACACTTAAGTAGCACAAGTACTAGTCTCAATCCTTGGTGACCTTTTGGGTTAGAAAGACAAAGAGTTCACCAAAAATTGAAACCTCACAATATAGATCAAATTCCCTTTGTTTATGGAGCACATGAATTGATGTAAACAACTAGGGTCACATGCACCATGTTGACAATTAAGTCCAACTTGAGGAATTTAAACTATATTGCGGTGAATAGCTATGCTTTAAGGTTAGTTTCATAATCCAAAGAAAAAGATTTGCTCAATAATACCCCTTTGGATTCAAGAATCATAGCATACTCCATGGAGAGAGAGAAGAGCTCTCAATTTGAGACTACAAGAGATCACTAGATGAAGGCATTAGTCCCAAAGCTACAAATTGTAGAGTGGTCTCCCCCTAGATAGGTGCATCATGAATTTGAATTGCATGAGACGAGCACTCGGTCAAATTAATGAACTAGGAGAGGTCACTTTACAATTTGCTCAAGGCACAAAAGAAAAGTAATTTACAAAAATTGAGATTGTGCCAAGAGTACTTACTACCACCAAGATAGTGTGTGTATGATGCTTAATCGAGGCCTGAGGATATATGTTTGAAATTCTTGGGCTAATCTTGAAGTTCAATACCAAGTTGAAGCTGGATCGGGGCCAAAACCGGTCGGACCGGTTTGGCAAACCGGTCGAGCCGGTTTTACCGTCGGTTCAACCACCATTTCTTCAAGACTCCATCGGCTCCAAATGCGAGGCACATCCTTATGTGTGTATCATTCTTGATAATCACCTTGATTCTGGAGACTTTGTAGGTCCGAACTTCCAAAAACTCGGAATCTCCGAAGGTTTTCCGGAGGTTGAGTTCTGCTGAAGCAAACTTCGGAACCTCCGAGGAAATTCTCGGAACCTCCGAGGTCCGTACCACCGAAACACGGGGATGTTTGTGGCCCCCGGAGTTTGTGTTAAAGCTTGGAATTTCTCTTCATCTTCTCATGTGCTTCAACTTGTTCTAACATCATGTATGGCCAAACACTTGATTGACTTACAATTTGCTTCTCATTTGAACCTGCACAAATTAAATTGAAATGCTCTACTAGAGAGCGATTACAAGCATCATATGGAAAGAGGAGCATATTTGTATAACAAAGTACTTAGACAAACCAAGTGCACAAAACCAAGGCATTGAGCACAAGATACCACTTAGGATCAATTGACTAAGATAAAAGATGAAGCTTATGTTCCCAAGATGTCATTGGAGTAGAGAAAGAGAGTTTATACTTTATGCTCGGCATTACTCTAGTTCATTGATCTTCTCTTGAAATTTGCCAAGCCTCCAATGCATCTCCATGCTCCCGCAACTCTAGCAAGCTCTTTTTGGTACCCAAACCAAGTTGGGTCCTTTAAGGTTAGTCACAATGGATTTTGGAATCCAAATGGTTCTTATGCTAGGTTGAGGTGAACTTATCACTCCGGTAGCATAAGTATCATTCTTGTCATCCCTAAGCCTAGATAATGCACGATTGACAAGTTTTGACTTAGGAACATTACCATTTGGACACTTATTACTTTCATGTCCCTTTGACCAGACAAGTGTAGCAAAGACGGCCCTTGATCTTTCTTGATGAGGCCTTGCACTTGTTATTGCTCACTTGCCCCTTCTTGATGCGAAGGCTTGCTTGTAGAGGCTTGATTGTGCTTGATATGCACTCGAGGCGCTCTTGTTCCCAAAACCGGTCTAACCGGTTTCCCAAACCCGATCGGACCGGTTTGGTACGAACGTGACACCCGGTTACTTGTGGACAATCACCAATGAAGTGTCCATGTTGCTTGCATTTGTAGCATATTCTTCTCCTTAGCTTCCCTTGCCTTTTCTTGTTGTTTTTGAGCTGAGGAGAGCACATCGATGCATAATGCCCCTCGTTTGAGTGCTTGAATGATTGTATGTCATCAAGCACCTTTTTCTTCATTTCTTGAGCCCTGTGATTTTTGCCTCGCTTCTTCGGTCGAGAGGTTGAGCTAGTGCGATTTGAACCCTTCTCAAGCTTCTTCACCATGTTGTCATGGTTATCTTGACAAGGTTGCACTTGACTCTTTCCCTTCAACTTACTCAAGTCAACTTTGAGCCTTTTGACCTCTTGCATGAGTTGATCATTTTCTTTCGCAATGAGGTCATCACAAGTCTCTACAAATACATGCTCAATACTAGATTGGCTTGCTTGAGAACAACAAGGTTTAGTACAAGGCAATTCAATATTGACACGTGAGCATGTGCATGTGTGTGAGAGAGGTTGAGTGGATTTTACCGACGAGAGAACAACCTCATGAGCCACTTCTAGACAAGAATATGATTCTACAAGCATTTCATGAGAGCGTTCAAGCTCTTTGTGACGTGCTTGCAAAGCCATATGCTCGCTAGTGAGTTTTTCAATCCTTTCATTGAGCACCTTCCTTTCTTGCTCCAAGGATACTACACATGTAGATGTGTTAGTAGCACAAGCAACTTTGTCAAGCAAAATATCACATTTATTATCCAAGGCGAGTAAGAGAGCTTGAAGGCTTCAAGTTTTTGAGTCAAAGTCTTTATGATGCCAACTTGATCTTCAACTCTCTTTGACATTTGATTTTCCTTGGTTTCCTTGCTTCTCTTGGCCATCAAGCACTTGTGATCATCAACACTGAGATTTGAGGATCTAGAAGCTGTCGGTGTTTTTCTTGATCGCCTTCTTGAACGCTTGCAGCTTCTAGTTGCACTCATCCTGTGAAAACCGGTCAGACCGGTTTTGAAAACCGGTTGGACCGATTTCCCTACAGGGTCACCTGTCTTGCCTTTCTTGTCTTGCTGAACCTCGGGTGTGATAACTGTAGCATCAGTGTGTACTCCAGAGGTAGAGTACCCCTCTGAAGATACACTTGCACCTTGATTCTCACTAGTTGACGGCTTATCATGCTCAAACCCCAAATCTTCATTTTGGCCTATGATTTCTCTTTTCTCATCACACTTGACCGAGATGTCATCATGAGTGCATGAAGATGATTGGTTTGACGCCGTGGCTTTTACTTTGCATGCTTGCTCTTTGATTTTGATATTCATATTTGGGCATACCGTAGACCTCTTGAATAATTTCCCAAATGTCATGTGCATCAACTATGTCGTCATAAATCAATTCCTGCACATCACAACTCAAGGTACTACGAATGTAATCAGTAACTTGAGCGTTGAGATGCCAACATTCTAACTCCTCTCTAGATAAATTTGACAAATCAAAGTTGTCTACTCTAGTGCAAGGAGGAAGAATGCTAGCGACTACAACTTTGCTCGGCATATGGACCAAAGGTCCTAATTTTATTGAGTACATGAGCGGACCAAGAATCAAAGTTTGAACCACCTAGTGTCAATGGCTCAAAAGATACCTCGGACGTTATCGACATCTTTTCTCCAAGCGGTTAAGCTCGATTTCGGAGAACCTTGCTGCGATACCAATTGAAAGGATCTTGATGTCGCCTAGAGGGGGGTGAATAGGCGAATCCGCACACTTAAAAATAATTCAACCCATTGTCGATGCGAAACCGGTCGGACCGGTTTCCAAAACCGTCGACCGGTTTTACTCGAACGGAAACGACAATAAGTAAAACCCCTCTACGAGTTCTAGCACAAACCAAACTTGGTGTGGGACTTCCACAAGGGTTTCCAAGAGTACCAACAAAGTCCCCGCACACAAGACAAGTATACCAAGGTAGATCGAAGCGGAAGCACAAGATATATGCTAGAAAAGAGATAAACCAACAAGCAAGATATATATGAAGTAAAGGCACAAATGACACAAGGATTTATCCCGTGGTTCGGCTCGCCACAAAGGCTTGCTTACGTCCACGTTGTTGAGGTATCCACACAAGGATAGACTCGCCACACAAGGCTTGCCCTTTCCCTCGATCTCAAGTCAAGAGAACAATCTCTTGAGATGAGAGGTTTTCCACTAGATTCACAGGAGTAATACAAACTGCTTGGAGCTTCCACAATCTCGGATTGGAGCTTCCAAGCGACCTCTAGCCGTCTAGGAGCAAATGCTCCAAGAGTAAAAGCTGCTTCAATGATCTTCAACGAAATCAGCAGGTGCTCAAGTGTGGGATGCTCACTAGGCTTCTCTCTAAAGCTCTCACACTAGTCACTCTCTTAACCCAACTCAAGGATATGGCACTAGAGGCTTAAATCTCACTTAGAGAGGTTGGGAAGAGCTTTGCTATGGTTCGGGAATGTGTTAGGAGTGAAGAGAACCGGCGGCACCTCAAAGAGGAGCTCATGGGTATAAATACCCACCTCACTCAAAACTAGCCGTTAGTACGTCGGACAAAACCGGTCGGACCGGTTTGCCAAACCGGTCGACCGGTTTACAAACCAACTAGCCGTTGGACGGTGTCGGTGCCCAAACCGGTCGGAGCCCGGTTTCCAAAACCGGTCAGGCCGGTTTTGGCCAGAGAGCTCAACTAAGGTTTTGATCTCACGGGTTAGTCTCTCTAGGTTCCACTTGAGCACTTTTTGATGTTTGTTGTCCAACCAATGATTCATCCCTCTTGATAGTACGGCATACCTAAACTCAAGAAAAGATAAATCCTAATAAATCCACTTGAGCTTGAACCTCCAAGTTATGCCGATAAATGATCTTCAATGATTCGAGGGCTTCCAATGACGTGTACCAACTAAGCACATGTTGTAGATGAGCAAACATATGTATGTGCTTGAGCATGTCCACCTTGAGCTAGCGACCTAGAATTCTTCCATAGAGTAGAGATCAATAACTTTGAATTCTTAAGCCACTTGAATTTATCAATCATGACGTTAGATGCAATTTATCACTTTCCTCGGTAGGCTTGGATATGATACTTCGAAATCCTTGATGCTCTTAACTTCACCCTAGCCACTTTGCTTATGGTCGCTATCCATAGCCTTAGCTTAGTTCCTCGTTTTAGCCATCTTGATTTCTTCATCACTTATCCTTGCCACAATTGAGTCAAGCCTTGCACCATAGAGATAAAACCATTCGAGATGCCACTCAATTTGTTTGTCCTTTGATTGATATCAATTATCCTTGCTTTTGCAATCTTTAAAATGTAGGTCCGAGTAATATAGATAGTCAAATGACCTTAGCTAAAATCCAACTCGAAGTCTTGCAAATCTCTTCTTTGAACAAGTCAATAATCTTCATGAAGTATAAGAGTGAAAACCATTTGATATTGAACTTGGTAAACTTATTGTCTAGATCATCAAGTTCCATCTTGTAGCAATAGTGAAATCACTTGATGTTTTCTTTGACAAACCTCACAACATTGGTCATCAATCTCTATCATGTGTCAATGGTGAAATCCCTTGATGCCATATTCATCTTTAATTTAATTCTCCCATTACTATGCCACAAGCTTCTCCTTTCTTCAAAATGTACTTTGCCCAACATAGAAAAGCCAACCAATTATCATGTATCATCATGCCTTTATATTTGCTTTTCTTTAGCTTAGGATCACTTGTTGTATGCTTTATGTAAGGATCAATGGGAAGGACATCATTTCTTTATCATGACAATTACTCTTAGTATGCTTATAATCATTACATATACATTGTCATGATCCATTCTTGTCTTTATTGCAATGTGAGCCAAAAGCATGAATTTACTCATAAATATCATTTATCAATAATCATTAACCTGCTCACATGCTTCACAAGAGTGTTAGGGATTTAATCAAGTTGTCACTTAATTCACCAAAACCCACTTAAGGCTTGATTGCACTTACAATCTCCCCCTTTTTGGTGATTGATGACAACCTTGATTAAAGCTTACAAAAGATATAAAAATAAAGCTCATAAGAACCAAGATTTAGGTAAAGCTCCCCCTCAATTTGTGCAAAGAATGGAATTCCAAAATTTTGGCCTAAAAATGCCAATTTGCACGTATTTCAAGAAAGACATAGAGCTCCCCCTAAATCTCGGCAAAGTGGGGTGCAACGGGTGTGTGTGACAAGATAAAATGAGTGTGTGATGCATATGACATGAGTTAACACAACGGAGAGACAAAACACAAAGGAGTGTGTCTTGTGCGGGGGCAAAACCGGTCGAGCCGGTTTCGAAACCGATCGGACCGGTTTCACCCAGTCAGCCCACAACACAGGGAAAACAAGGAAACAAAACTCATTCACCATACAATCATGCATCACAGACTACCATTAAGTCGCTTAGAAACATTTAAAGTACATTACACACATTGTAGCACATAATACAAGAGTTCTCAAGTCCAACACATAGATAAGGTTCAACAGTTAAATATTACAGATCCAAATCGCTCAACAAGTCTCTAAGATAAAAGATAACTGGATACATAGGAGCTTGGGACTGCTCAGCGCAAAACCGGTCAAACCGGTTTGTGAAACCGGTCAGACCGGTTTCACCCCTACAGCACAAGACAGATAAGCTTTAATCGTCTATTCTTCTCCCCCTTTGTCATCCATCACTAAAAACTTGGAGAAGAGGTGCTGCTGAGCATCACTGACCACCGTACTCCGGAGGAGCACCGCCATACGCCGGAGGAACACCCCCATGCGGAGGAGGATAGTCTAAGAGAGAATTTGAATTTTAGAACTTGAGAAAGAATGGTAGATGGAATAAAAGAGAAAATGAACCACATCTTACCACCAATGTTGCCGAAGAGAGATTGATAAGCTTGAGATACGATACTTTCTCCGCTAGTAGGAGGTCCCATAGGAGGAGGTGGAGGATTAGGGACTTGATAACCAAAGTGATGAGCATATTGTTGAAAATAACCCTCGGAGCCTAGGCCGCGCCACCATCTTGTCCACGAAGGAATCTCGGGCTCCTCCGTCTCGGGAGAGGGTGGAGATCTAGGAGGCTCAAATCCGTGGTGATTGTGCAAAAGCTTGAGAGTGTCCTTCATTTGCTTCCTCTCTCTCCTAGATCTTTGCTTTCGCTCTACTAACACATCCCTCCGGCTCTTACACATAGAAGTGAAAAAGTTCAAGAGCTTACGAATGGGAGAGGGTGGCTTGTCCCTTGGCCGGGCGTCTGCTGCCGCCCCCAAACCGGTCGAGCCGGTTTTCCAAACCGGTCGACCGGTTTGGCCCCGACCGAGGCAAGAAGCGGGCCGATCCCGCTCGCCGACCTTCTCCTTCCTCCATCAACTCGTCGTACCTTCCAGGTGAAGGTAACCTCATCCTCTTGGGTACGGGGACCTTGAAGGGTTCATGCTTTGAATCCTTTAGATATTTTCTATTAGACGCTTTCTCGATGATAAGCATGATATATGGTGCATATCCACACAACCTCTGGGGGCTCTCGCTAATAGACTTGATTTCCTCCCAAATGAAGTCACTCACAGAGAATGGAAGTCCAGGAGGCCTCATGTGAACGAGCAAGTCCTTAGCATAGTTAGAAATATCTGCCGGGTTTCCTCCCCTAGGTGTGAGGGTCAAGCGAAACATACGGTTCAAAGACACCGTAATAGGAGTAAAGCCCCGCTGCAAAACCCGCATTTGCTTGCTTGTCCCTAGGATACATGAACTTCATTGCGAGACGGCTCCATAGGACGAATGCCTCGGTGAATACAAGGAAGAGATAAATCAGTCGGACCGAGTCCAAGGAACCTAGCAAAGTTAGTGAAAGTGACACCGTATCTAGTCCCCTCGGTCATCCAATGCATTTTCCTAGCACTCTCATGTTCCTCAAAAGCAACAGTGGCATAGAACCGAGCAATTACCTCTCGTGTTCCAACCGTGCCTAAAACCCATCGAGGCTTGATCCTCGCAGTAGTGCAAACACTTATGATATCTCCGAAAACAAAGCATTGTCCGCCCTCTCCATGTGTGCCCAATCTATCCACCGAGCCTCGCAATAATGCCCTTCTTCTTAGCAATAATGGCGGTGGAATAGTAGTCCCGTCGAAAGAAAGTGTGAAATCGATAATCTATCCCACCGGCCATGTCCTTAGGCTCACCATAGGGCCATTCTCTTCTCTTCCTCCTAGCCGCCTCGTCTTTCCCATACCAAGATAGTTCACAATCCGATGAGAGCCGGGATTAACGGGCCTACGGATCTCAAGCAACACCTCCTCTTCTTCTTCTTCTTCAACACCTCTTTCTCTTCCTCCTAAATCTTCTTCCTCATCATCACATCGTCGTCATCATCTGCGGGTTCTTTCCCATGCCTAAACTGCATTCTGTAGTTCTCATCACTCTCATTATCATCACTAGACGTTTCATGCCCCTCTTCTTCTTCTTCTTCAACGATCTCGTCCACAGCGGGTTGAGATGCCCCGGACGTCCTAGGTCTCAAGATAGGCCCACTGGAGGCACCGGATGCCTCGATCGGATCGGAACCGCCTTCGGGCTCATCAACCCTCTTTTTCTTCTTCGACCGAGTGTAGGTCTTAGAGAAGTCCGACATGTTGTTCCTGACCAAGAAAATGTTGCAAAGAATGTATAAGGAACATAGGAATTGATTTGGGACTTGACGAGAAACGGATTTGAAGAGATTAAAGAAAATCGGGGTTTCGTCCGGTGCCAAACCGGTCGAGGCGGTTTCGAAACCGGTCGAGCCGGTTTCGTCATTTACCGAAACCCAAGATTAAGGAATTTGAAATGTAGCCATCCAAACCGATTCAAAACTTAAAGATAGCTTCCGGGCATACTAGTTGATGATTGCTCAAAGGAATCCAAGAGATATGCATGGAGCTAAGAGATCGGGCAAAAAGAACCTTTGAATACCTTGAGAGGATGGGAGAAGTTGATTAAACCTTCAAAAACGGTCTCCAATCCGGTTAGGCCGAAGATTAGCACCTCTAGCCCTCAATCCCCAAAGGGAAAAGCTTTTCCTTGGCCCATTCTCAAGATTTCATGGTGGGAGAGTGAGAGAGGAGAGGTGGCACGGGAGAGGGGAGTGAGGCTCGAACTTGGTCCGGTGAGGATGAAGTGGGGATGGATAGAGTATATTCCAACCGAGATACCCCTTAAAGGGGTGGCCCGGGAAAACCGGTCGAGCCGGTTTCGAAACCGGTCAGACCGGTTTCCCTCAGGAAACCAAAAGATGGTAGACTTAGAGATATTGAAGCTTGAATTGAGAACCAATAAGTGTGATATGTTCAAGAGGAGTCCAGTTACTAGTTCTTTTAAAGTAACACCGAAGCTTCAAATCTTTATCCAAAGACCCCCTTTTTCTCCGAGAGAGGTGATTAAGAAAAAGATAAGATATTGGAAGAAATTTGTTCTCTTTCTCTTTTAAGACGAATCTAGTGAGCCGAGAAGATTAAGCAATAAACTTTGGTCACTAGATAAATCCCTTAGATAGATGTTTCCATTTAGGTTCAAAAGCTCCTTGATACTTCCAAGAAACTTAGAGAGAAAAGGATATGAAGAATATGTTGGACTTTAAGAAAATCTCACCACTTGCGACTAGCCAACAATCAAGCACGTTTAACCATAGTCACATGTGGGTCGATCGGGTCATGAGGACCAAACTCCAAATATTTTCAATGTTCACACATGTCCTATCATGCTAGTTAGGTTTTTCAAAGAACTAACCCTATGTCACTCAAACATGTGGCTAAACATGATTTAGGGCCTTATTAGTATATTTAACTCATGCCTCTCACATTACATGAAGCATTTGACATAAAGTCGATATAAAGGTAGGCATCAATTAAATATCCATCCGAAATCCACAAGAGACCGTGAATAACCACATGCTAAGAAAATGCACACCCTAGCATGAATGAAACCTAGATGATAAAGGTAGAAAAAGAAATGAGTGTGAAACATACCTTTGCCTCTAGCTTATCACATCTTCACATTGGTGAATTGTGATTTCCCTTGACTTGTGCACTATCAAGTTAGGTCCAAGTTCTAGCTCTCATTTTGATAAACCTTAATACACAACGTGAGAGAGAGACACTTAAGTAGCACAAGTACTAGTCTCAATCCTTGGTGACCTTTTGGGTTAGAAAGACAAAGAGTTCACCAAAAATTGAAACCTCACAATATAGATCAAATTCCCTTTGTTTATGGAGCACATGAATTGATGTAAACAACTAGGGTCACATGCACCATGTTGACAATTAAGTCCAACTTGAGGAATTTAAACTATATTGCGGTGAATAGCTATGCTTTAAGGTTAGTTTCATAATCCAAAGAAAAAGATTTGCTCAATAATACCCCTTTGGATTCAAGAATCATAGCATACTCCATGGAGAGAGAGAAGAGCTCTCAATTTGAGACTACAAGAGATCACTAGATGAAGGCATTAGTCCCAAAGCTACAAATTGTAGAGTGGTCTCCCCCTAGATAGGTGCATCATGAATTTGAATTGCATGAAACGAGCACTCGGTCAAATTAATGAACTAGGAGAGGTCACTTTACAATTTGCTCAAGGCACAAAAGAAAAGTAATTTACAAAAATTGAAATTGTGCCAAGAGTACTTACTACCACCAAGATAGTGTGTGTATGATGCTTAATCAGAGGCTGAGGATATATGTTTGAAATTCTTGGGCTAATCTTGAAGTTCAATATCAAGTTGAACTGGACTGGGCCAAAACCGGTCAGACCGGTTTGGCAAACCGGTCAGACCGGTTTTACCAGTCAGTTCAACCACCATTTCTTCAAGACTCCATCAGCTCCTAATGCAGGCACATCCTCATGTGTGTATCATTCTTGATAATCACCTTGATTCTGGAGACTTTGTAGGTCTGATCTTCCAAAAACTCGGAACCTCCGAAGGTTTTCCGGAGGTTGAGTTCCCGCAAAGAAACTTCGGAACCTCCGAGGAAATTCTCGGAACCTCCGAGGTCCGTACCACCGAAACACGGGGATGTTTGTGGCCCCCGGAGTTTGTGTTAAAGCTTGGAATTTCTCTTCATCTTCTCATGTGCTTCAACTTGTTCTAACATCATGTATGGCCAAACACTTGATTGACTTACAATTTTCTTCTCATTTGAACTCGCACAAATTAAATTGAAATGCTCTACTAGAGAGCGATTACAAGCATCATATGGAAAGAGGAGCATATTTGTATAACAAAGTACTTAGACAAACCAAGTGCACAAAACCAAGGCATTGAGCACAAGATACCACTTAGGATCAATTGACTAAGATAAAAGATGAAGCTTATGTTCCCAAGATGTCATTGGAGTAGAGAAAGAGAGTTTATACTTTATGCTCGGCATTACTCTAGTTCATTGATCTTCTCTTGAAATTTGCCAAGCCTCCAATGCATCTCCATGCTCCTGCAACTCTAGCAAGCTCTTTTTGGTACCCAAACCATGTTGGGTCCTTTAAGGTTAGTCACAATGGATTTTGGAATCCAAATGGTTCTTATGCTAGGTTGAGGTGAACTTATCACTCCAGTAGCATAAGTATCATTCTTGTCATCCCTAAGCCTAGATAATGCACGATTGACAAGTTTTGACTTAGGAACATTACCATTTGGACACTTATTACTTTCATGTCCCTTTGACCGACAAGTGTAGCAAAGACGGCCCTTGATCTTTCTTGATGAGGCCTTGCACTTGTTATTGCTCACTTGCCCCTTCTTGATCTGAAGGCTTGCTGTAGAGGCTTGATTGTGCTTGATATGCACTCGAGGCGCCACTGTTCCCAAAACCGGTCTAACCGGTTTCCCAAACCGATCGACCGGTTTGGTACGGGGACAAGACCCAGGTTACTTGTGGACAATCACCAATGAAGTGTCCATGTTGCTTGCATTTGTAGCATATTCTTCTCCTTAGCTTCCCTTGCCTTTTCTTGTTGTTTTTGAGCTGAGGAGAGCACATCGATGCATAATGCCCCTCGTTTGAGTGCTTGAATGATTGTATGTCATCAAGCACCTTTTTCTTTATTTCTTGAGCCCTGTGATTTTTGCCTCGCTTCTTCGGTCGAAAGGTTGAGCTAGTGCGGTTTGAACCCTTCTCAAGCTTCTTCACCATGTTGTCACGGTTATCTTGACAAGGTTGCACTTGACTTTTTCCCTTCAACTTACTCAAGTCAACTTTGAGCCTTTCGACCTCTTGCATGAGTTGATCATTTTCTTTCGCAATGAGGTCATCACAAGTCTCTACAAATACATGCTCAATACTAGATTGGCTTGCTTGAGAACAACAAGGTTTAGTACAAGGCAATTCAATATTGACACGTGAGCATGTGCATGTGTGTGAGAGAGGTTGAGTGGATTTTACCGACGAGAGAACAACCTCATGAGCCACTTCTAGACAAGAATATGATTCTACAAGCATTTCATGAGAGCGTTCAAGCTCTTTGTGACGTGCTTGCAAAGCCATATGCTCGCTAGTGAGTTTTTCAAGCCTTTCATTGAGCACCTTCCTTTCCTGCTCCAAGGATGCTACACATGTAGATGTGTTAGTAGCACAAGCAACTTTGTCAAGCAAAATATCACATTTATTATCCAAGGCAGAGTAAGAGAGCTTGAAGGCTTCAAGTTTTTGAGTCAAAGTCTTTATGATGCCAACTTGATCTTCAACTCTCTTTGACATTTGATTTTCCTTGGTTTCCTTGCTTCTCTTGGCCATCAAGCACTTGTGATCATCAACACTGAGATTTGAGGATCTAGAAAGCGTCGGTGTTTTTCTTGATCGCCTTCTTGAACGCTTGCGGCTTCTAGTTGCACTCATCCCGTGAAACCGGTCAGACCGGTTTTGAAAACCGGTTGGACCGATTTCCCTACAGGGTCACCCGTCTTGCCTTTCTTGTCTTGCTGATCCTCGGGTGTGATAACTGTAGCATCAGTGTGTACTCCAGAGGTAGAGTACCCTTCTGAAGATACACTTGCACCTTGATTCTCACTAGTTGACGGCTTATCATGCTCAAACCCCAAATCTTCATTTTGGCCTATGATTTCTCTTTTCTCATCACACTTGACCGAGATGTCATCATGAGTGCATGAAGATGATTGGTTTGACGCTGTGGCTTTACTTTGCATGCTTGCTCTTTGATTTTGATATTCATATTTGGGCATACCGTAGACCTCTTGAATAATTTCCCAAATGTCATGTGCATCAACTATGTCGTCATAAATCAATTCCTGCACATCACAACTCAAGGTACTACGAATGTAATCAGTAACTTGAGCGTTGAGATGCCAACATTCTAACTCCTCTCTAGATAAATTTGACAAATCAAAGTTGTCTACTCTAGTGCAAGGAGGAAGAATGCTAGCGACTACAACTTTGCTCGGCATATGGACCAAAGGTCCTAATTTTATTGAGTACATGAGCGGACCAAGAATCAAAGTTTGAACCACCTAGTGTCAATGGCTCAAAAGATACCTCAGACGTTATCGACATCTTTTCTCCAAGCGGTTAAGCTCGATTTCGGAGAACCTTGCTCTGATACCAATTGAAAGGATCTTGATGTCGCCTAGAGGGGGGTGAATAGGCGAATCCGCACACTTAAAAATAATTCAACCCCTTGTCGCATCGAAACCGGTCGGACCGGTTTCCAAAACCGGTCGACCGGTTTTACTCGAACGAACGTACAATAAGTAAAACCCCTCTACGAGTTCTAGCACAAACCAAACTTGGTGTGGGACTTCCACAAGGGTTTCCAAGAGTACCAACAAAGTCCCCGCACACAAGACAAGTATACCAAGGTAGATCGAAGCGGAAGCACAAGATATATGCTAGAAAGAGAGATAAAACAACAAGCAAGATATATATATATATGAAGTAAAGGCACAAATGACACAAGGATTTATCCCGTGGTTCGGCTCGCCACAAAGGCTTGCTTACGTCCACCTTGTTGAGGTATCCACACAAGGATAGACTCGCCACACAAGGCTTGCCCTTTCCCTCAGTCTCAAGTCAAGAGAACAATCTCTTGAGATGAGAGGTTTTCCACTAGATTCACAGGGGTAATACAACCGCTTGGAGCTTCCACAATCTCGGATTGGAGCTTCCAAGCAACCTCTAGCCGTCTAGGAGCAAATGCTCCAAGAGTAAAAGATGCTTCAATGATCTTCAACGAAATCAGCAGGTGCTCAAGTGTGGGATGCTCACTAGGCTTCTCAAAGCTCTCACACTAGTCACTCTCTTAACCCAACTTAAGGATATGGCACTAGAGGCTTAAATCTCACTTAGAGAGGTTGGGAAGAGCTTTGCTATGGTTCAAGAATCTGTTAGGAGTGAAGAGAACCAGCAGCCCCTCAAAGAGGAGCTCATGGGTATAAATACCCATCTCACTCAAAACTAGCCGTTAGTCCGTCGGACAAAACCGGTCGACCGGTTTGCCAAACCGGTCAGACCGGTTTACAAACCAACTAGCCGTTGGACGGTGTCAGTGCCCAAACCGGTCAGACCGGTTTCCAAAACCGGTCAGGCCGGTTTTGGCCAGAGAGCTCAACTAAGGTTTTGATCTCACGGGTTAGTCTCTCTAGGTTCCACTTGAGCACTTTTTGATGTTTGTTGTCCAACCAATGATTCATCCCTCTTGATAGTACGGCATACCTAAACTCAAGAAAAGATAAATCCTAATAAATCCACTTGAGCTTGAACCTCCAAGTTATGCCGATAAATGATCTTCAATGATTCGAGGGCTTCCAATGACGTGTACCAACTAAGCACATGTTGTAGATGAGCAAACATATGTATGTGCTTGAGCATGTCCACCTTGAGCTAGCGACCTAGAATTCTTCCATAGAGTAGAGATCAATAACTTTGAATTCTTAAGCCACTTGAATTTATCAATCATGACGTTAGATGCAATTTATCACTTTCCTCGGTAGGCTTGGATATGATACTTCGAAATCCTTGATGCTCTTAACTTCACCCTAGCCACTTTGCTTATGGTCGCTATCCATAGCCTTAGCTTAGTTCCTCGTTTTAGCCATCTTGATTTCTTCATCACTTATCCTTGCCACAATTGAGTCAAGCCTTGCACCATAGAGATAAAACCATTCGAGATGCCACTCAATTTGTTTGTCCTTTGATTTATATCAATTATCCTTGCTTTTGCAATCTTTAAAATGTAGGTCCGAGTAATATAGATAGTCAAATGACCTTAGCTAAAATCCAAATCGAAGTCTTGCAAATCTCTTCTTTGAACAAGTCAATAATCTTCATGAAGTATAAGAGTGAAAACCATTTGATATTGAACTTGGTAAACTTATTGTCTAGATCATCAAGTTCCATCTTGTAGCAATAGTGAAATCACTTGATGTTTTCTTTGACAAACCTCACAACATTGGTCATCAATCTCTATCATGTGTCAATGGTGAAATCCCTTGATGCCATATTCATTTTTAATTTAATTCTCCCATTACTATACCACAAGCTTCTCCTTTCTTCGAAATATGCTTTGCCCAACATAGAAAAGCCAACCAATTATCATATATCATCATGCCTTTATATTTGCTTTTCTTTAGCTTAGGATTACTTGTTGTATGCTTTATGTAAAGATCAATGGGAAGGACATCCTTTCTTTATCATGACAATTACTCTTAGTATGCTTATAATCATTACATATACATTGTCATGATCCATTCTTGTCTTTATTGCAATGTGAGCCAAAAGCATGAATTTACTCATAAATATCATTTATCAATAATCATTAACCCGCTCACATGCTTCACAAGAGTGTTAGGGATTTAATCAAGTTGTCACTTAATTCACCAAAACCCACTTAAGGCTTGATTGCACTTACAAGACCCGACACCATCACTTGGCGAGGAGTTCACAGAGAGCTTCGGGAACCATCATATTCCCGCTCGGGGTGATGAGGTCGAAGAAGAAGGAGTTCCTCTCTCTCAAGCGAGGAGGGATGTCGGTGGCGAGTATCGGGACGAGTTCATTGAGTTGTCTCGCTATGCACCGGAGGAGGTAGCGGATGATCCTAAGAAGCAGGAGCGCTTCTTGGAGGGTTTGGTCGGACCGCTTCGTTACCACCGACGTCACATACCTTCCGGACTTTCCGGCGAGTACGCTAGACAAGGCTATTGTATTGGAATCCATGCGCGGAGAGAGCCGGGGGAGTTGAAGAGGAAGGCTACTACTCCGGGGGCGGTCCGGGAGCCACACTCGTCCCCGTTTTACTTCACCGCCGGAAGCCCCGTTCCGTCCGGGAGGCCCGTCGGGAGGTTGTGGCCGGCGGCGGCATCGCATCGCCCGCGGCGGTTCCCGGCGGTTCCGGCCGCACTCCTCGGCAGCTTCCGCGCCCGGGACCGCGGACTCCACGCCCCGCTACCCGCGGCACCGCCCGATGACTCCTCTTGGTACGCCCGTGAGGCCGGGCGCACCACACACCCCCGCGGGCAACACTTGCTTCAAGTGTGGAGAGGTTGGGCATTATGCTAATGCCGTCCTAAGAGGCACCCCCCGTGCACCCCCCGTGCGGAACCGGCGGATGCGGCAGGTTGAGGAGCGGGAACCGGACCCCGCGAGCAGCAACAAGGGGCGGCAGAGTCGGGGCCGTGGCGGGGGTGAATCACGTGAGTACCGAGACCGCTCGGGGAGAATCCACACGTGGTGCTTGGTATGTTCTTTGTCAACTCTATCCCCGCATCGGTATTATTTGATTCCGGAGCTTCCCATTCATTTATATCTCGCTCGGTTGTGGCCAAGCATAGCATACCCATGTGTCCCATGAAACAAACCATGCTAGTTAGATCACCGGGGGGGGATATGAGGTCTTTATATATGTGTCCCGATGTTAGACTAAAGATCATGGGAGCAGACTTTTGGGCAAATTTGATAGTGCTTTGGAATCGAAGGATCTCGATGTTATACCGGGTATGGATTGGTTGGGCACTCATGATGCGACGATACAGTGTGCTAAGAGGACTGTTCTTCTCACTGGTCCTAGCGGGGAAAAGATTGAACTTGTGGCTGATCCACCGTCGGATGCGAGGAGGTTCCCGTGCGACGTGGATGGCAAGGCTTTGGAGGATATCAGGGTGGTCAATGAGTACCCGGACGTGTTTCCAGAGGAGTTGCCAGGTATGCCACCTGACCGAGATGTTGAATTTGTTATTGATCTATTACCCGGTATCGCTCCTATTTCTAAACGTCCATATAGAATGTCTAGTACACAATTGATAGAACTTAAGAAACAGATTAATGAATTGTTGGAAAAGGGGTTTATCCGTCCTAGTTCATCACCTTGGGGAGCACCTAGGTTATCTTTGTTGAGAAGAAGGATGGTACTCGGAGGATGTGTGTGGATTATCGATTGCTTAATGAGGTCACTATCAAGAATAAGTATCCATTGCCTCGCATTGAAGACCCTGTTTGATCGGATGAGAGGTGCTAAGGTGTTCTCTAAGATTGATTTGCGTTCGGTTATCATCGGATGAAGATCGGATGGTCGGATATTCCTAAAACCGCATTCACCACCGGGTATGGACCGTATGAGTATACTCGTTATGTCCTTTGGGTTGACAAATGCACCGCCTACTTTATGTATCCGATGAACAAGGTGTTTATGGAGTACTTGGATAAGTTCGTTGTGGTGTTTATCGATGATATTCTGGTTTACTCTAAGACTGAGGAGGATCATGAGGAGCATTTGAGGCTTGTTTTGCGAGAAGTTGAGAGAGCGGCAGTTGTATGCCAAGTTCGGCAAATGTGATTTACGGGCCGAAGGAAGTCTCTTTTACGGGGCACATTATCACGGATGGAGGTATCGCAATCGATCCGGCTAAGGTAGAAGATGTGTTGAAGTGGGAACCGCCGAGGACGAGTTAAGGAGATCGGGGAGTTTCCTTGGACTTGCGGGGTACTATCGACGGTTCATCGAGGGGTTCTCTAAGATTGTGAAGCCTCTCACCACCTTACCGGGAGAAGGATAGAGAGTTTAAGTGGACCGATGCCCGCCGGCAGAGTTTTGAGGAGTTGAAGCGAGAGGTTGACGACCGCTCCGGTGCTTGTGATGCCGGACTTGCGAGAAGGGCTTTGATATCTCTTCGCGATGCATCGAGACAAGGTTTGGGTTGTGTTCTTATGCAGGAGGGACACGTCATAGCTTATGCATCAAGGCAGTTGAGGAAGCATGAGCAGAACTATCCTACGCATGATCCGGAACGGCGGCACTGTGGTTCATGCTTTAAAGATTTGGAGACATTACATCATGGGGACCAAGTGCCAGATCTACACAGACCACAAGAGCTTAAAGTACATCTTTACTCAGAAGGATCTTAATCTGAGACAACGCCGATGGTTGGAGCCGATCAAGGATTACGATCCGGACATACGGTATCATCCTGGGAAGGCTAATGCGGTTGCGGATGCTTTGAGTCGGATGGGACAAGCCAATACGGCTTTGGTGTTCCAGTGCCCGATGAGCCGATGAGGGAGTTCGAGGGACTCAACTGCGGGGCTAGCTGCTCACACCGAGGGAGTCACTTTGGAGGTAGAGTCTACTGCGGAGCGAGCAGATTCGTGAAGGACAGGTGAAGGATGAGGAGATCAAGGAGATCGGGGACACCATGGAGAGGGGCAAGGCCCCGGATTTCACTGAGGATGATCAGGGTACGATATGGTTCAAGAATCGGATCTGTGTGCTCGATGTGGGAGATCTTCGGAAGACGATCTTGAGAGAGGCCCATGACTCGGCTTATTCCATTCATCCGAGCAAGACAAAGATGTATCGGGATGCGAAGCGAGAGGTATTGGTGGTATGGGATGAAGAGGGATGTAGCCGCTCACGTTGCGTTGTGTGACACGTGCCATAAGGTCAAGGCCGAACATCGGAGACCAACGAGGATTGCTTCTGGCCATTGAAGGTGCCGAGTGGAAGTGGGAAGAGATAGGCATGGATTTCATTGTTGGGTTGCCCCGTACTCGTGATGGATATGATTCAATATGGGTTATCGTGGATCGTTTGACAAAGGTTGCTCACTTCATACCAGTGTGTACTACTTATACAGGGGCAAAGCTAGCTGAGTTGTACATGACCAGGATCGTATGCTTGCACGGTGTTCCTAAGAAGATAGTTTCTGATCGAGGGACTCAGTTCACGTCACGTTTTTGGGAGAAACTGCATGAGTCTATGGATACGAAGTTGAACTTCAGCTCAGCCTATCATCCGCGTACAAACGGCCGGACGGAAAGGACAAATCAGATTCTAGAGGACATGTTGAGAGCTTGCGCCCTTAAGCATGGTGAGAGCTGGGACAAGAGCTTGCCGTATGCTGAGTTTTCTTACAACAACAGCTATCAAGCCAGTCTGAAGATGGCACCCTTCGAGGCATTGTATGGGAGGAAGTGCAGAACACCGTTGTACTGGAGTCAGACAGGTGAGAGTCAGTTGTTTGGGACAGACATCATCAAGGAGGCAGAGAGGCAGGTTCAGATCATCAGAGAGAACTTGAGAGTTGCTCAGTCCAGACAGAAAAGTTATGCAGACGGGAAGAGGAGAGATGTATCTTTCCAAGAGGGCGACTATGTGTATCTGAAGGTGTCACCTATCAGAGGTTTGCGCAGGTTTAAGGTGAAGGGCAAGTTGTCTCCTCGCTACATTGGACCTTTCCAGATCTTGCAACGAGTGGGAGAGGTAGCGTACCGACTTGAGCCGCCACGGCCACGGCTTGCGGATGTGCACGATGTGTTCCATATATCTCGGTTAAAGAGAGGTCTCAAGCCTCATGATAAGGAACCGTTGCCTATGGATGGATTGGATGTGAAGGAGGATCTTACCATTACCGAACGGCCTATCAAGATTCTCGGGACGGAGTTGACACGGGTTACAAGAAACCGGACCATCACGATGTGCAAGGTGCGGTGGAGTAACCATGCGAGAGGATGAGGCAACTTGGGAAAGAGAAGAGGAGTTGAAAGCGAATATCCACATCTCTTTGATCCATCCGAATCTCGAGGACGAGATTCATCTTAAGGGGGTAGGATTTGTAACACCCTAAATTCCAATTCCCGAATTTAAATAAAACTTGCTTAGCAACACTTCGATTTCGCTTAAGGAATACAAGGTTGTTGTGCTTTTATAGGCATTTAATCGCTTTTCTTAATTAATTAATGAAATATAGGAGTTTCTTCGTTGCATACATGTCGGTACATTGTTTTTGGTTGTTGGATTCAAATCTTGGTTTGAATTCGAAATTTGTTTGTTGTTTAATTTGGTTTGGAAATAGGAATTTGGAATTGAAACAAAAAAAAGAAGAAGAAAACCAAACCGCCGTAACCAAGCCGGGCCGCAGCCCCCTCTACGGCCCCACCGCGGCCGCGTAGCGGCCCGGCCGCCCGGCCTCGCGCCGCCGGGCGCCGGCGCCTCGACGCGCGGGGGCCCGCGCGTCGGGCCGCCCCCTCCCCGCCGTCGC
Organism: Cenchrus americanus; assembly: GCA_947561735.1. Classification (NCBI taxonomy): domain Eukaryota; kingdom Viridiplantae; phylum Streptophyta; class Magnoliopsida; order Poales; family Poaceae; genus Cenchrus; species Cenchrus americanus. The sequence continues at coordinate 33,469,252 of OX387242.1, read as the reverse complement.
CGTCTCCGAGCTCGGGGCCGCACCCGAGTCCGGCTCGACGTCCGCGCCGCGCGCGCGCGGGCCCGCACGCCGGGCGGAGCGCGCATCCCTATTTAAGGCGCCGCCGGCCCCCGCACCGCCTATCCCGGCCGCGTGCCGCCGCCGCCAAACCCTAACCCTAGCCGCGCGCGCGCCGCCGCCGCCTCGGTCCGCGCCGCCGCTTCGAGCCGGGTCCCGCCGCCGTCGTTCGCCCGCCCCGCATCGCTCTTTGGTTCCGCCGTGTGGTAAGGAACCCGCCGGTGCGGTTTGTTTGGTTGTCCGTGCCCCGCGTCGCCGGCTCGTCTTCGCCGGTTTTGCTCCGCCGCCGCGGCTCGCCGGCGCCGCCGTCCCCTCGCCGTCGCCGCCCCGAGAGGCCCCGGTCAGGTTCGCCCGCGCTCGTGGACGTCTCGGTGCATTTCCCGTGTCGATTGGGGCACCCTAGCCCCTTAATCGCCGCGCGCCGCGCGCCGCCGCCGCGCGCCGCGCGCGCCTCGCCTCGCCGCCGCCCGCTTCCCGCCGCCGCCGCGCTTGCGCAAGATCCGAGCCGCCGGATCGCAATCCGACGGCCCGCTCGCCCCGGCCGCCGGTCCAAGCCGGCCGTGCTTGGGTCAACCCTAGCCCCCCGCGCTCGCATTAGATCCGAGGCCGCCCGATCGTGATCCAACGGATCCGATCCAACCCCTTAGCCTCGGCCGCGCGTTTTGTTAAAGAAACCCCGAGTTTTCCCCGTTTCACGAAAATACCCTTCCACCTTATAAAACCCTTACGTTTTAGTCCCGTTTTCTTCGTTTTAGCCCGAGAACCTAAAATTCTTTACAAATTAGTCCTGAAACTTGTTTTATTCATAACTTTGTCGTTTTAGCTCCGTTTTTAGCGTTCTTTATGTCCACGCGATCGTCTCGACGAGTAGAATAGTTTTCTGTTGTTTTTGTTACTGTTTGAGATGATTGGTGTACTGTTTCTTATTTATTTCCATTGTTTGCTTGTATGTGATGTGTGGAGCGTAGCGTACGAGCAATTCGGGGACTTCGCTGTTGTTGAAGAGTATCAAGACCCCGAGCAGTTTCGGTGCTTTGGTAGAAGGCAAGTCCTTGCTGCATTCCCGTTAAATTCCTATTACAACATGCATTTCAATTACACAGCTTGTTTACTATTGCTATGCATTAAATTGATGGGTCCTATCGTTAAGGTTCGACTAGTTTTGTTATCCTATGCCTTGATCAACCCGGGTTTACTTTATGCTTTGGGTAGCACTTGCTAGCGCTTTATGTGGTTTTGGGATGGTTTAATGAACACTTGCTAATATGGCTTTATTTATGCTATCATTCCATGTAATGCAAGAACACTTTACTTTGTTAATCGGAACATGGAGAACCACCCGGAAAACAAGTACTACCACAAGACATATGACTCGTCTTGGCTTATTAATTAGTGAACTAGATGCTAGGTATGCTTTACCCGATAAGGGTTGGGGGGCCGGCGGGTAGTGACGTATGGACTGCTCGGGCGCGGGTGTGGGCTTAGCTAAGACACGGTACTCGTCCGGGAGCTTTATACGTTGCACTGACCAGGTAACCTAGCGGGCAGCCTTCATCTAGGGATCTTTGTAACGGCCTCGTAGCGTCCCTATGCAATCACACCTCGGAAGTGTGGTATGGTGCCTTGCAAACACCGCATGGTTGGGTCTAAAACTCTTTTGGGTTTTTACGCGACTTGTGGGTAAAGATGTACAACCTCTGCAGAGTGTAAAACTAACTAGTTAGCCGTGCTCACGGTCAAGAGCGGCTGGACCCTCACATGATTAATTCTATGGAAGATGGAACTTTTAAACTTGTGCATTACATTTTATGGATCCGTTGCATTTTATTATCCGGGTTTGGTATATACTTACACTTGCTAGTAACGGATGCTTAATAAAACTTGACCAACTAAAATGCCGACTTGCTTATGAGCCAACCGCTTCCACCATAAAGCCTTGCATGTTTATAGAACTTTTTTCCTTGCCGAGTACGACATGTGCTCACGCTTGTTGTTTATGTATTGCATCTACACTACCGGCCGTCGCTCGGATGGGCGTTTTGAAGACTACAATGATGAGTTCGATGGGTTCTAGGCGTTCGTTCTCCGGTCCGCCGCCCGTGGAGGACTTCTACGTGTGTTTCTTTTCCGCTCGTTAGCTACTCGAACGATTGTTTAGTTGAGACATTCGGTCATGTAAGAACTGTTTAATACTCTCTTTACGCTTTACACCGTGTTTTGGTATTCACCGCGTCGATGCATGTGTGTAACTTGATCCCGGCGCACATGTATTCTTGCATTCGGGTTTGTCCTTAAATCCGGGTGTGACAATTCGCTCCCGCGAGGAGTCGAACTCAGGACCTGAGGAGTGCTAACCAGTCCAACTAAGCACCTGTTCGCGCTTGCGTATATATAAAATTCAAAATTTACAATCTCTGAATATTTGAATAATATGACTATTATTTTTTATAATTTAATTTTTGATCCAATTGTAATTAAACATATTTTTTTCATGATTTTAAGTTTATAATAAAAATGATGTAATCTACTCCCTCTCTACCAAATTCCTTATCGTTTGACTTTTTCTTGATCAATTTTTTTGTTATGCAAAAATTACAACAAATAATTTTGGACGGAAGGTATACCGGGAGGACATTCGGACCACCCCGGTACTGGGGGCAGCCCAACGATTGGTCCTTAACAAAAGAAAAAGGCTGAGCAATTGGGCCGGACCTGGTTTCGCTATAAGATAAAGACACACAAAAAAAACAGAAAGCGTATACCGAAGGCCAGCTGAAGCAGCCCAACACATCCCAAGCCCGGCAAAAGGCAGGCCAGCTACGGACGGCCCAGATCGAGCCCCGCGTCCACTCGCTACCTACCCTGTATAAAAATCGCCATCCATCCCCCGCTGCGCCTCTCGCCCAAAGCCCTAGCCCTCGCGCTCGCGCCGCCGCCCCCCCTACCGCCGCCGCCGTCACCATCCAGCGCTCGCGGTGCTCGTCACCAGCCAGCGCGCCTCCGCGACGCCACCATGAAGGTAACGCCCTCCCCTTCGTCCCTTCGTGAATGGTGAATGGAATCCCCCATCGCCTCCCCGATCCGTGGCTGGCTGATTTCTGATTTCTGATGATTCCTGTTTTTTTCCTCCCTGCGTTGCTTTTGCAGTTCAACATCGCGAACCCGACCACCGGGTGCCAGAAGAAGCTCGAGATCGATGACGACCAGAAGCTGTAAGTTTCCCCTCTCATTCCTCTTCCTACCTCCTCCTCTACTAGCTCTGCGTCCGTGGCCGCCTGACGCATTCGTCTAGTTAGATCCGTGGGAGTCATTGCTCCTTGGTTTGATCTGCCGGGCCGCAGTTTTCTATTAGCAATCGCCTGCTGGCTCCCTCCCTTGGCATGGAATAGGTGTTTGTTACCCAATGTTTTGTGACATGAAGGTTATTCTGCTAGCTTTAGGGCGGCGTGCCAGTGCTACGTTCTATTTACACAGTTGAGCATTTGGAAAAATGCTCTGTTTCTAGTCCAGTTGGAAAGTGCACTGTTGTGCTAGGGAATAGCAAATAAACCTACTGTTTTTTAGTGTGTCTAAAATTTTGGAATTTAGGTTGTCATTCTAAGTTTTGTAGGTTCTATGTTGGACATGATGAAGCAGACAATTGTTTTCCAGTTTGTTTATAGTAGTCCCTACCTCAAATTGTAGGGTTTATGGGAAGCTGTTCAGTATTGATGAATTGCTGGATTGCCTCTTTATCATTTGATTTTAGCTTTGTTTTCCATGCAATCCTTCTGTGAAGATTGGCAGGCTTTGTAACTCTGCAAGTCCTTTGTGTATTATGTGTCAAAAAGAAAAAAATGTGTATTACAGAGAAATGTTACGATATTATCAGAGATGAAAACTGCTGTTTTTAACCTTTTTATTTGTAGGCAACATTTAATCTAGGAATTGATTGTTTTGTCTCAAAGAAACAACTCTAAACATGACATCTGACCAGTTGAATATTGTCTGTGTATGTGATACCATTTCTTGTGTACCCTGGAAATTGATGAAAAATTGTCCTTTGTGTTCAGAATATTTTGTGCCTTCCAACTGTGCTTATGTATAACATTACCTGCTATAGCTAATGCCTTCTTATCAACTACAGGCGTGCCTTCATTGACAAAAGGATCTCCCAGGAGGTTCTTGGTGATGCTCTTGGCGAGGTAAAGCACTGACTTTAATTATTGATAGTTGCATTCCGAGTGCCTAGATGTTCTACGTTTGTAACGTTTCTTATCACTGCAGGAGTTCAAGGGCTATGTCTTCAAGATCATGGGAGGCTGTGACAAGCAAGGTTTCCCAATGAAGCAAGGAGTGTTGACTTCTGGGCGTGTGCGCCTTCTGCTCCACAGGGGTATGGTATTTCTGCGTTTGCTTCCAGACTTGAGATACTGTTATTTTCCCTCCTTGCACTGGTTCTTACATGGGGCATTTGTTTATGTTTTTTGTAGGCACTCCGTGCTTCCGTGGGTATGGCAGGCGTGATGGTGAGCGCAGGAGGAAGTCGGTCCGTGGTTGCATTGTCAGCCAAGACCTGTCTGTTATCAACCTGGTGATTGTCAAGAAGGGTGAGAATGATCTTCCCGGCCTGACTGACACTGAGAAGCCCAGGATGAGGGGACCCAAGAGGGCATCCAAGATCAGGAAGCTCTTCAACCTTACCAAGGACGATGATGTCCGCAAGTACGTCAACACATATCGCAGGACATTCACTACCAAGAATGGTGAGCATCTTTGCTTTGTCACGCTCCATTGGTTATTCTTGTTTGGTCCACAACACATCTATGTCTGTTGCAATGCTAACTGCTGTACAATTTTATTTTGAATCAAGATGTGCAAGTTTGCCTGTCCTCACTGTTAATGTTGTTGGTTTTTATTCTAAAAGTCTTTGCTGTTGATATTTTAACAAGTCCCGACTGTTAATGTTGAGTGGATTTTAATCTGACTAGAGGTTTGCTATTGATATTGTATCATCATAGCTTTTCTGTTGCCTGATGGTTACTTATGCTGCAGGCAAGAAGGTTAGCAAGGCCCCCAAGATCCAGCGTCTTGTTACCCCTCAGGTCATCCAGAGGAAGCGTGCCAGAATTGCAGAGAAGAAGAAGAGGATTGCCAAGAAGCAGGCTGATGCTGCTGAGTACCAGAAGCTGCTGGCCCAGAGGCTCAAGGAGCAGAGGGAACGCAGAAGCGAGAGCCTTGCCAAGAGGAGGTCCAAGCTCTCTTCTGCTGCCAAGGCCGCCACATCTGCCTAAGGAATGTCTTGTTTTATGAAGGCCCCTACCTATCTAAGAACAATGTTATAGCTGAAGAAGAACCCCCTGCGCTATGTTTGCTATGTTGTGAACTACTTTCTAGCGTCATTGGTGCAATTTTGCGTGGACATGATGCAGGCCTGTCTGAGATATTTCTGGAACCTTAGATTTGTTACGATGTTACATCTTTCTCCCTGACAAAATATGAATATTTTAAATTTTATGCAGGCCGACTTCAGTCCCCAACTGAAATATTCTAATTGGTTGTATAATTATAACCCAAGATATAAAAAAAATCCCGTATTTTGTATTGGCCAAGTGGAACTAGCGAACTTTAAATTCTTCAATTTCAACTGTGCGAGTATTTTGAATAATTAACATTGTTGGAAAAAGTAACTGCAACCTAAATTCGGAATCAGTTTGGCAAAATTGGATCTATAGCACTAAAAGAACACCTCTATAGCTATTTAGCATCAAAAGAACTTCCTATGGCTACATAGCATCCAAAGACCGCACGTTACAATTTTTTACCACTACGTTACAGTTTTTTACCACTCAGTTCGCTTACGGGCCGTCAGCAAGCTCATTTCCTCTGTTTTTTTGCCGATTAACAATTACAATCTTCCAATTTTGCCCTCCCTCTAGTTCTTCACGTGCGGCTTGCTTCAGGGTCTAGAGACCGACCCACCTCGCGCCGACGCGCGGAAAGAAGGCGACCGCGGCGCGCCTCGCCCGCGGTGCTCGTTGCCCGCGCGTGCCCCCTCCCAGGTGCGGCGGCCTCCTCCACCCTTCCCGACTCGATCCTCCTCTTTCTCCATTACTTTCAAGGTTCTAATTCCTAGGGTTTCCCTTCTTTTCTTGAATTTCTCAGAAATCGATTCAAAATTGGAGCATATGGATCCTGCAGAGATTCTTGAATGGTAATAATCTTTTCCCGCTCTATCAAATCTCTGCAATTTATTATCATTGCTTGCTGATTTGGAACGAGAATGGGGAACAGTCGACTTTGTAAAGGGATTAAAGGAGTTGATTAGGATCTGTATTTTCATCTATTGGTCCTTACAAATGTTCTGTGTTTGTTATTCTTGTTATAGGGTTGATCCAAACAGTGCCCGCAAAGTAGCGATTACTGTCAATTCCTACTTCACTGTACAAGATGGTAGAAAGGAGTATAACGGGGGCAGGACAATAAGTTATGTTGTTGATTCGGAAGCATACTCAATCATTGATCTAGAGAAAGATATTGCTTCGGAATTTAAATGGGGCATTGAACAACATGCAAATTTACGGGTTCTAACGGAGGAGAGGGTAGTCTAGCATGCAAGTTAGATTCGGACGGACGGCTTCTTGACTTGTTAAGGGCATCTAAAGTGGTGAAGTTGTTCATGGTAGTTGGAAATCATCAAGCAAAATGTAACACAGGAGGAGATGCCCGCTGCAATGAATATAGGAGGGGAGATGCCCGATGTAGGAAACATAGAAAAAGAGGAGATGCATGTTGCGGCGATGGACAATATTTTGGAGGGACCGATTGTGGGTTTGCATGGGCGAAGTACCGAATATGGGGAAACAACCGGAGGGCCATCAATACCCGAGGAGGAAGAGAAGGATCACTTCATCACTATTGGGTGCGATCCTAATGGAGATGAGCTGCGAGGAGTAGATGAAGAGTGGAGGTACTTTAAAAGTACCGAACATGTAGTTATTGACCCGGCTTGAGGTACGAAAAGAAAAAGGGCAAGGTCTGATTTAGATATCGAGACTTTAACATTGAAGTTGTTCCTAATGATGAAGCTACTATGCTTAATGATTTTATTGTGCCTCACACATCACATGATCAAGAGAACCCAATCATTAAGGTAGGAGACACATTTGTAGACAAGAATGCTTTTGTCCACACTATCGTACAATATGCCATTAGAAATGAGTTTGAGACAAGGATTGAACATAGTGACAAAGGAAGATATAGGGCAAGGTGTGCGGATGCGCATTGTGATTGGAGAGTATTTGCAAAGAAACTACATGGTGGCAACACATTCATGGTAATCCTTCTTTCTTCTTAACTTGTATAGTTTCTCATGCATATGAATTATGATTGGAGAAATGTAACCCCTTTACTAACTTGCATTGCTTCCTTTTTAGGTGGTTAAACTCTCGGATTTGTATGTCCACACTTGTTACAAGTACAAGTCGACGAAGGGGCGAGAGGCTTCAATAGCTTGGATATCTCATAAAGTGAAAGATGTTATAAAGGAGGGTCCTACTTTGGGTGCAACGAAGTTACAAAAGAGATTGGAGAAACACTATAACATTAAGTTGTCATACTTTAAAGTGTGGTCCGGAATGAAGCTTGCAACGGAGGATGTTCATGGTAATTGGGAGGAGAGCTTCCAAATGCTATGGAGGTTCAAAGCAGCACTAGAAGAGTCATGTCCAGGAAGCGTTGTTGAGATTGACTGCAAGAAGATTAATGGGATAATGCATTTCTCCAGAATGTTTGTAGCCATTAGAGCATGTGTTGATGGATTTCTATCTGGGTGCAGACCTTACCTTGGGGTTGATTCCACCCACCTAACTGGGAAGTATAAAGGACAATTAGCTACAACAACTTCAATTGATGGGCACAACTGGATGTATCCAGTTGCATATGGGATATTTGGCAAAGAGACAAAATCCAATTGGGCATGGTTCATGACACAACTGAAAAGAGCAGTTGGGACTCCTCGTGGACTAACAATTCACACTGATGCTTGCAAAGGATTGTCTCATGTTGTCAATAAGGTATTCCAAGGTGATGCGGAACACCGTGAGTGTTTCAGGCACCTCATGGCTAATTTCAGAAAAAAGTTCAAGGGTGATGTGCTGAAGTATATGTGGCCTTGTGCATGGGCATGTACAGACCGTAGGTTTGATACGCTCATGGATAAAATTGCAGCAACTAGTCCTAAAGCAATTCCCTTTTTAAATAAGCATCACAAGCTCAAATGGAGCAGATCTAAATTCTCCAAAGAATGCAAGGTTGATTATGTGAATAATAACATCTCTGAATGCTTCAACAATTGGATTAAAGATTACAAAGACCTTCCGGTTGCTAAGCTGATGGATAAAATTAGGGAGAAGATCACAAAGAAGCTTTACACAAGGCGGGAGATAGCTAATAGAATGGAAGGGCGTATCCTACCAAGTGTTTTACATGAGTTGAACATGAAGAGTCGAGGTCTGCATTATGGAATCATGAGGACCGGTGCAATGTCAGCTGAGATATCAGGAATAACAAAAGAAGGGAAGAATTGGAGAGTTCCTGTTGACATTGAGAAAAGAACTTGTGGTTGTGGACAATGGCAGGTTTCGGGAAAACCATGCACTCATGCAATAGCTCTATTTTGTCAGCTTAAAAAGCTTAACATTGAGGACTTTGTAGATGACTATTATTCTGTAGAGAGGTTCAAATCAGCTTATCAGTTCACAATCGCTCCGTGGGGTGACAAGACCGAGTGGCCAAAATTTGACCCCGGGTTTGAAATGATTCCTCCAAAGCTAGAAAGACTCTTTGGTAGACCAAGGAAAAAAAGAATCAAGGCTAGTGGTGAGGGCGGGAAAAGAGGACCGAATCAGTGCAAAAGGTGCTTTCATTTTGGACATATAGAGAAGGGTTGTACAGCTACTCAAGCTGAATTAGAACAAGACCTCCCTCCACCATGTCCAAAAAAAGCAAAAAAACAAAGGTAACTAACCATGACTCATGTCTCATATGTTGCAACATATTCTCTATTTGACTCATGTTATGGCTCTCATAGGAAATCGAATCTCAAGGTGTTGAAGCTCCTGCTATTGATGTTGAGCCATCCCAAAATGTTCCAAATCCCAAACTAACCTGTAGTCCAGGTGTGACAACAAGAAGCATGTCTTCTCTTTCTCCAACTAGCCCAGTTCCTACAACAAGGAGGATGGCATCCATCTCACCTGGAGGAATTAATCGAAGGCTCATTATTAGCTAGATCTGTTGCATGTCCTTCTCTATTTTGTGTGTGAGCATGGATGGGCAAGTGTGGTGGTCTTTTGTTTGTAAATATTTTGTCGTTGTGCAACACTATAATAGCTTGTAAGAGCTATACATGCTGCAATTAGGGTACTGAAATGATAACAAGGTTAAGTTATATATGTGCTGAAATGTTGTGTTATATCCTGCTGGAATCATGTCCACTTGTATGTTTGTGTAATGTTGCTGAAATGAGAGTTGCAATGCTTCTATATTACTACTGGATTGTAGACATAATTTCTTTTCTCAAGAAGGGTATAATGTTCACAGTTAATTGAGAGATAACAGACATGGTAAGCAGCAAAGAAGTGCTACCTTTTAATGGTATATTTCAATGATTGAATCTTTTGATGCTAAATAGCTATAGAGGTGTTCTTTTAGTGCTATAGATCCAATTTTGCCCATCAGTTTATATTAGCAGCAGGCTCTGTCAAGGCTAGGAGGAGAATGGAAGGAAACAACCAAAGCTCTTGGGGAAGAATAGGGAAGCCAACCTGCTAAGAGCAACTCCAGAAATGGCACATATTTGAGGCCCCTACTTTCTTGAATAGGGGCATTCCTATTCTTTTGGGTTGTAAATTTTGCTCTCCAAGTGCGGCAATAGTCTCAACTTTCTAGCCCCTATTTTACATATGACACGTGGGACCGCCAGTCTGCCGCCATGTATCTTTCTCTCCCTCTGCCGCTCTCTATCTCGCGCGCGGACGGCGACGCTCAAGTCCAACCCTCCCGGCGCCTAGATCCCACAGTCGTGTGGGGCGGAGCGAGAGCGACACGGGCAGCTCATACTTCGTCCATGGGAAGCACCACTGCCCTCTTCCCCACGTTAGATCGGGCGGAGCTGGGTCTTAGTCGCTCATGCGGCGCTCGGCAGGAGGGCCGCTAGCGGAAGGGGCTCGAGGACGACGGCGACCGTTGCGCTAGCCACTCGAACTCACCGCCTTCGTCGCCCTCTCCTCGACCTCGCCTCTCTTGCTCCCGCACCGGCGAAATTTGGTCAATGAACAGTGATAGGGGTTGGGATTGGGGCTCCGTTGGAGTGTGGTTTTTCTCTGACCCCCAACTTTTGAGTATGGGCTCAAGTAGGGGGGCTGTTGGAGTTGCTCTAATAGCATAGAAATTGGGACCGGACCGGTGGTTCGACCAGAAAAACCGGGAACCAGAGCCTCCACCGGTCTGATCCACATAAAAGATCGGGCATGCAATCAAGCCGGGAAAAGCCGTCTGAACCGGCGGTTTCGAGTCGATACTGGGAGAAAACCAGGCAGAAGAACCGGTGTGGACTGGCCTCGGGCCGTGCTACAACTGTTGTGGGGCGTGGGCACTGGTGGTATACTGCTATTGGGAAAAAATAGGTACGGAGGGATTCGAACGAGAGACCAGGAGGTTGGGAACTCCTAAAAGTACCACCAGACCACAAGTTTTCTAGTGATTTAGAGAAAATCTTGATTATATTAGACCACTTTAGACCGGCGGTCTATCCGGTTGGGCCTATCAAACCGTGAACCGAGAGCCTCACCGGTACGATGTCTGGTCCCAATTTCTATGTCTAATAGACCTCTCGAAGTAAAGCGTGTGGAAAGCCCTTCATAATACCATCAATTGGAGCCTTGGTTTAGTATTGTAGCTGAGGATGATCACATATATGTATATATGTAGAGAGGTGATAACAACGAAGAGGACGATAGCAACTGAACGACCGTGCAATAGAGTGGATGAATGACTCACAACAGGGACAGCCCGCCCCAAGCGGGACGGTGGCAAACAGAAAAAAGACTAATCTCTCTCCGCTCCCCTTCATCATGAGACCACTCCAATACAGTATATAGATTCAAACTACTACATCACAACTACATGTCCGTTATCTTTCTTGGGCACAACACACACACTACATACAGGAATGGTAATAGATCATGATCCTAATCTATCCTTACAATCGAACTCGATCTATCTTCAGCTCAAAATAATATAGTCCCTTGACTCTTGCCTAATCAATGGTGAAGCCAGGAATGGCCGGCAGAGGGGCTCTTTCCTCTTCTTCCTCTCATCTTTCCTCTTCTTCCTTCTTAAATTCCCGTCTTCCTCGTCTAGCACCTTCTTTCCTCCTCTTATCCATTCTCAAATTTCTTGGAGGGACTTGTTGGGGTGGGTGGGTGGGGGGGGGGGGGGGAGTCGTCAATTTTGAGCAGTCCTTGTTAGCAATAAATGACTGCAAGTCTAAATCTGATGCTTGTAAACTAACAAACGGGAAGACGTGAATTGCTTTGAACTATTGCATCTAAGTTAGTGTTTGGTTCTTGCTAAGGTGTAACGGTAAAGAAAATCATATTAATATATCCGTTGGCGCAATGGGTAATTACCCTCTTTATTTTGATTGCACTAACTAGATTACGGTGTGGATGTTTGTTGTATCTAATTACGATGGGGGAGAAGCCGCAACAAACTTGTATATTTATTATTTAGGTAAAGAGATTTGATTACAGGGCCAATTAAATTACAAACCACTACAACCAAATATATATAATGGATTTCAATCCTCTTAGATCGTTATATTTGAGCCAACCAAACATCACCTAAATCGGAGGGAGTTGACGAGACATACCACTAGAGTAGTCACGCCACACCACGTGAACCCCAGCCACCCCCTTGCCGCCCAAACGTAACCACCACATGCCCCCGTGCGACCTGACGGCCACTCTCCTCCATCCAGGCCCCATCTCCTCCGGCTCGCTCGGCACCAGCAGCGAAAAAACCCCACGAAAACCGCCGGAAAAAGGTCCGGGCGCCCTCAGCTCCCCCACTACCTCAGGCTCCCCCCCGGGCGTCGTCGCCCCGTTCCCCTTGTCCCCTGCACAAAAGCTTACACCCCCTCGCTATTCTATTGCCCACTCGCCGGAACGGGACAAGGCCTAACGCAGGAGCAAAAGCTTACACACCTCACCTAACCCCCTGATCAAATACTAGTTAATGGATTAGCCCTGCAAAAAAAGTGGCATCCAGGACATGGGCTCCGCTGGCGACTGTCTCTGGAGGCTCTTTTTAAGGTGCCAACCCTGTGTGTTGATTGGGAAATCATGAGGAGGAGGAAAACTAGCAGGTTTCAAGAGAGGTGTTGTGAGTGGAAGAAGCTGGGAAGAGGAAGGGAGCAGGGTGTCTGGAATGGAGGCTGATCCAAGATCCTCGGTGCTTAAGACTTTTGGAAAACCGGGGATCTCGGACCAGGCTTCATTCCTCACACACTGCTCCCGGTCGTGCTACAAGAGATCGAGACATGGTAGCATTTGCGAACAATGGTTTGTGCTTTTTAAATGTTTCCCTTTTCGGTTTCTATACCAGTTGAACTATATGTACTATCTTTTTCCTCGCAAAAGAAAATATGTACTGTCTTTTTAGAGTTTCTTTTCAGCTTACAGCAAAGTTTTTAATTTGTATTTTCTTTTCTTTTTCCCTTTTTATCTTATATATAATAAACAGCTTGGTAGAGTAGCAACGTTTCAATTTTTTTCTTTGCATAATTCATTACATCACCCTGAACTATGAGGAGCCATCTGCCTGAGCTTTGCAAAAAAGGTAACGAGCTCTGCTTATTCTTGTCTGATGCCTTGCAGCATTTCCAAACTGATTGGTCTCAACTCTCCGGTCTCCAGCACATGCATTGTATCCAACGTCCTGGGCTCCTGGCATCAGAAGAACATCGTTATTACGATACTCATTAACCTTGGTTTTCTTTTTTGGAACAATTCATTTTTTATCTGTATGTACTCTTAATATTTCTCTAGTTCTAGCTGCAAAACTGTGCGAACTACCAGGTTAATTTAGTAAATTTAAGTTATCCCTCAAGTGCACAATTCTGCAGCAGGGGCATAGTGTTTAATTTGGCAGCTCACCTATCTAGCTGCCATGTGCATGTTCAGAGGGCATTTCAGAGAGCAGAAGTTTTTCAGTTCAGATTAGGATTCATCAGAACAAGCAGAGCTTCTTGGAGATGTCTAGCTGTATACTACTGGCCGGACTGGGTTGACATGGCTGAGGAATTCTTGTACACATCGTTTAAGTCCGGTCCATGAATTTTCTGATTTAGTATGGTGACTTGAATCACTGTACTTCTAGACTTCTAGTTCTCAAAGCTTTCTGACTTTAGTTACCTGCTGTATGAAAACTCGATTTTTTTAGCTAAAGTCAAAACTCGTTTAAGTCAAAAGTCAAAACACTCCTCCAGCCGGTCACATCATCACATGTCGACATTAACATGGCTCTTGTGTTTTCTTCCAATGTGCAATTAGCCAATTACAACACTACTACTGCACATCTCCAATTCCATTTCGATGCTATTTTCCATCTGTACACATTTCGTGAGATAGAATACGATAAAGACAACATTGATGGTCTTTTTTCCCAGGAATAAGTTTTTGAGCATACATATCGAAAAAGAAAAAAATGTTTTTGAGCGGGGTTCACTCGTAGCGTTATATTCAGAGAGTCCTTTTCCGGTGCCTTATACTGGCTTATACCATCACTGAAAAAGGACTAGTATACAGACATCCAATGGTTAAAATTAATTGTATACTACGTAAAACTAATCATTAGTATGTGGTGGTATGAATGAGTAGTATATTGTGGCATGAGTATTATGGGAATAAAAAAATAAAACAACATTTATAATTAGAATCTCATATAATCTGTGAATTGGAATCTCACTTTATGAATGCGAATCACACTCCCTTTAATCAAAACTTAAAATCACACGCATTGCATTCTCGTTACCGGCTGCACAGTTTGGAATTTAGAAAACCGCAGATGCATACATACGTACAGATCTGGCTAGCAGCTGGCGGATTGTTCTGGCTACGTTGATGAATACCGCGAGGAAAAGCAACGGCCGGCCAGCCGACGTTGTTCAATCCCGCGACGATGCGATGTACATAACTACCGTGGCACCGCCACCGCCGCTCCGGGAGTTTGGTCCCTGGCCCGCTGGATCTCTCTTCCGACCGTCGCATGGCACATACATGTGCTTCTCCGGTGCCAACGGAGTGAGAGGAACGGAGTAGCGCCGGGCGGGAGGCGGTGGACGGCGGTCGGAGTTTGGGACGCCGGGTATAGTAAGAGATGGGAAAATAAGGGGTAAAATTAAAAAAGAGATAATTATTAATTATAGTCTTAAGTACCCTTACAAACGGATGACTATATATTCTCTATACTTCATACCAATAGGGCACCAGAAAAGAGCTCTATTCAGATGTTCATTTCAGCTTCTGTTATGGTGGCAATAAATGGCCATTTTGAACAAGGTATATCATATCATAGAGTATCATCATCATCAATTCCAAACTTAGAAACTATCATTGTCTTGCTAAATTTCGATAAAGTGTGCACCAGCCAACTAACCCAGCTCTAAAGAAGTAAAGATATGCATACCTCTGTGAAATGTCATGTCAACCACAAATATGAGATTAACCTCTGTCTAAAGTAAAGCATCTATCACACTCCTTCCTTCCTTCCTTCCTTCCTGATATTCTACTTCTAGGCTGATTCTTTTTTTCACCATTTCTCGAGCTTCTGATGTCATCCTATACGTACCTAGAGACTTGCACAAAAGTCATTCTAGTAGCTGTGGAAACAGGTTGCAGCTAACGAGACCAAGTAAAACTACACAAGCTGATAATGGAAATGGATACATCACACTGATGATGATTGGCCCACGAGAGCACTTACCAGTGACGGATTTAGGATTTAGATGTAGGGGGCTGAACACCTTCTTCTACTTCTAGAGATTAGAAAAACTTCATTTATAGCAAAAAAAAAAATTTAGAGGAGAGTGAAAGAGGGCTCCATTGTTGTGCAAGCAAGAGTGTGAACACCTTCTTCTACCCCTAAACACTCATTTATAGCAGAAAATTTCAAAGAAGGCTGAAAAAGAGTTTCTTTATTACGCAGGCAGTAGGGGGGCTGGAGCCCCTCCGCCCCCTCGCTGCCTCGGTCCCTGGCACTTACTGTGTTTTAATCGCAAACAAAAGTGGGCTCAGAAAATTGTTCAGCTTGCTTGGATTATTCTTTTTGTTTTGGGTATTTCATTTGGCACAAGGACATCTCACTTACACCATTCCGCAAATTTTGCTGCACGTGAAACTTTTCATTTGATTTTTTTAGAACCCCATTAGTAAACTTTCTAAAGTTTGACTAGTGATATTTTTAGAATTAAGTATATTATCGTATCGTTATATATCACCACTTTTGCTATTATTAAATGTGAATTCATGATATAAAAGATTATTATTGCACCTAAAAAAAGATTACTATTCAACTGGACGAATGTTTTTTTGGTAATTTAATAAATGCAAAATTCAAGCCACGTCCTAAAGCTACTAAAATAAATTAGTAACATGTAATAACTACTTGCATTCCACTTTCATAACCCAGAAGTAGCACATTAGTCTGCATTCACATGATGCAAGTATGTATATATACAAATGTTAACGTTATATTTACACGGTGAACTATAGGTTTAGTGAAAAATGACATAGTTAAAACTTTGGTAAGCATCCCAATTTGCAACAATATTTGGGCATATGAATACATACACAGCCTGTGACCACTAATTGTCTATGTACTAATATAATGATGAATGCCTTTTCTTTCAAACTAGCTTAGTGTTCATAAATTAATACTGTATAGTACACCTTTATTGATAAACTCACTATACCCCCTTAGTCTGATCGCTACAGACAGAGGTGTGCTCTGTTTTGGACAAATGTTGTGCGCTACACTTTCCAGCATAGTCACCATGCTCAAGCTGTGTCATCACCTGGTCTTTGTCGAGGATGACAAGATGACTACGTTAAGTCCTGAAATGGAATTCATGGGAGGAAGGAAAAGTTTGTTGGGAAAGATATAAAGTTTGTACAAAAAAATAGGCTACTATTAATTATCGTTTTTTTGAAAGAAACTATTAATTCTCGTTTAACATTTTTGTTTGCTTAGTTATAGCTATATCCAATCGCATCTGGTGATTACCTAAAACTTCTAGCACCCAAAGTGGGCAGCTAATAAACACTAATCAGTGTGCTCCGTAAAATGCTTATTTGTGCCATCTACTTACCCTCCAATATAGGTTTAAAATGAAATTTTGGCAGCTAATAATCACTAATCAGTGTGTTCTTTAAATGTTTTGCTTTGCCAGCTGTAACCCTCCAATATAGATTTAAAATGAAATTTTGGTAATAACTACTAGTACCTATTGTTGAATAAAAGCTGATTACTAGTACATATTGTTGCAGCAGAAGACTATATGGAAACACGGATTGCTCAAGTATTTGTGTTGATACAAAACATAGTGAATATTTTGACTTTTTTCCTTGTGATGATGTAAGATTTGAACTATCAATTCATGTAACATTATTTGTTGATAATGCCATTTTCATTTTCACATTAATAACCATTAACGATTCCAACTTTTTTGGTTCACTAAACAATAAACATGATGGCACTTTGATGCATCACGCATCTGACCTGACCAAATGAGCATTAGACTGTTTTGTGCAGTTCTCACACGAGCCGGATAAACACATAAACGATATGGCATCATAATACCTAAGTTAGTGCCGCACGTGGTGGTGAGATATGATTTTCCCTTTTAAATGTTAATTTTTCCTTCCTAAGTGGCACAATTTATTTAGAGTACGTTTTCTCCAATCGGAACATTTTTTCTTTGTTCTGCAATAAAATTTTTCCCACCCGAGCAACTTTATTATGCTGCAGTTGAAGAAAAAATAATCCTAAAAAAATGAAAAAGTGTTGCAGCAAAAAGTTAAAAAGGAGAGTACATAATTGATATATAATATGCACATAAAAAAACATGCTATTGCACACATGATTCAAAAGGGAATCTTGGAACCTTAGTTAATATTTGACAACAATTATTGATAAAAAAGAAATGGGTTTACATATTTAAATTGAAGCCCCAAATTGAAAGTAAAGTTGTTGGCAAATTGAAAATCCTAAGTCTGAAAACAGTGTAGACCAGCCGACTTTAAAAATCTTTTATGAAAAAATTTGTATGTAAGATGTGGTCAACGACATGCAAAATGGAATCCATGAATCGTGATTAACATTTAACAATAGTTGTTGAACAATGAAAAGTGAGTTTACATATTTAAAATGGAGATTTAAAATTGAAAGTATCACTGGTTTTTGACCTCGGCACCAGAGCTGATGGCACCGAGCCATGTAACCTCAGCGTCACGGTCCACGACGCCGAGGTGAGGGTCCATTTTCCTTTTTTTAAAACCTTTCTCCAAAGGGTGTATTTGTGAAAAACTGTTAAAAGGGTGAAAAACAAAAACGTTGGCATGATCTTTAGGTCTCACCCTAGGTTCTGCAGATACATGGGAAATAAGCATTTCCGGCAAACCAGGCTCACCCAAGTGCAACAAGCATGTGGACATGTGGCCTGCGCACATCCTTGCAACCAATCAATTTCTCGCTTGAGCCTAGTTGGAACAAGTGAGCAACCAAACGTGCTCATGTTGCATGCGGCCTACCTGGCCCACCATGGTTTGGCTCTGTCATATGAGCCAAGCTTTGTCGGCAAGAAAACCAATCAGCCCCCTAAATAGTTACTATTCACACCATATCAAAGAGCAACATAGCGCTTGCACGATGATCACATGGGTCCCCAATGAAATGGGAAGCACCCTACGCGCCAAGTTTCATCAACCTACTTCTAATTAGTTGTTTGGTTTATCTTTGAGGCCTGAGATATGTGGGAAACGAGCGTTTCCACCGGACTAGGTTCACGCGTGCGACAGGTGTGAAAATTAGCGACACATGCGCACATCTTTGCAACCAATCAATTTTGTCATTTGAGCGTGGCTCGAATGGGCTAGCAACCAATCACACTCATGCTGCATGCACCTGACTTGGCTGACCATGGCTTAGCTCTGTCGGGAAGGAAACAAATCAACCCCTAATGGTTAGTTGGATACTTTTCACACCACGCCAAAAGAACAACATACATCGCGACACTTGCATGAAGATCACAAGAGTCCATTTCAATGGGAATCGCCGTAGGAGCCGAGCTTCATTAGCCCCCTTCTGTCTTAAGAATTAACAAGATAGACTTAATTCCACTCTTTGGCTTTTAACTAAGCACAAAAGACTTTTAGATTGAAGTAAAAAAAAAAGACTTAGGTTTTAGATTGATGTCCTCCGATTCTTTATTTGCTTCGCCAAACTTTTATCATAGAAGCTGCACATTCGAGACCCATTACCTAAAGAGATTGTTCTTTATAGAGTTGCACGTAATGGAAACACGGTACGTGCAACAAATTGCATTGATCAATCATATTTCTTGCGCATGACGTGTGATTTAATTACTAAAATCACGACTAGGCATGTTGTTTGATACTAATTTGCAAGAGAAATTACCAAACGAGGTAAAAAAGGTGTTATAGAAGCACAATGTAATAAACAAAAATTAGTTTCCGAATAAAGCGAGTCCTAGAAGCAGGCGCGGAAAAGAAAAAAAAAAGCACTCCTACACGAGCAAGGCAAGCTGCTGCTGCCGTGGACGTTCTGTCCGTGGGAGCCGAGGAGAGAAGAGAAGGCTCGGAACTCAACTCTCCCAAACCCAAACGGGCAAAACACTCCGGCTGCCGTGTTTGCCCTGCTGGACCCAGCAAAATCCCCAAATCGCCCTCCGACAGCACGCGACCGACCTCTGCTCCCCCCTCCCTCTCCGCATCAGCAACTTCCCCCCTCGCCCGCCCCGCATCCGCCCTCGACCTCCCACCCCCTCCTCCTCCTCCTCTCCCCGCCGCCGTCCGCCGCCGCCGCCGCTGCCTGGCGGCCGCCCCTCGCGAGTCCGCAGCGACGACGACCCCATGACTATGATGACGCCGCCCCCTCTCGAGGTACGTGCTCCCCGCCTGTTTCACTTGCTCAATCGGCAATCGCCCACCCGCCCCGATCTCGGCGGCGAGCCCCTCTCGCCGGCCTCGGCACCTGCGCCGATCGGGGAGGGCTTGGCTTCGCTCTATGGTTTACTCGGCGCGCCGGATCTGACACCCCCCGCGCTCTGGCTGGCTCCCTGCCCCCCTTCCCGCAGCAGCAGCAGGAGGACGAAGAGATGCTCGTGCCGCACCAGGAGCTCCCCGTCGCCGGCCCCGAACCCGCCCCGCAGCCCATGGAAGGTGAGCGTGTGGCGCCTCCTCGCGATTTGTGCGTGTGTTCAGTGGTGTTGCTGGGTTTATGTGTGTGCTTCTTCTAGTTCCTGTTGATCTCTTCTCATCCCCACTTTGTGCTGGTTTCCTGCTGCTGCTAGTCGTCGCGCAGACGGAGACCGCCAACACGGCGGAGAGCCAGCCGGCGGAGGACCCGCAGACGTCGCGCTTCACCTGGACGATCGAGAGCTTCAGCCGCCTCAACACTAAGAAACACTACTCCGACGTGTTTGTCGTTGGAGGGTTTAAATGGTGAGATCAGGATCTCCCGCCACTGTAACCGCCGCTGGAAACACGGGTAAAGGTCTTGGAGGGTTTTGATTGAGGTGCCTATTTTTTTCTCTCGCAGGCGTGTGCTGATCTTCCCCAAGGGGAACAATGTGGACCACTTCTCGATGTATTTGGACGTCGCGGATTCGGGGAACCTCCCGTACGGGTGGAGCCGTTATGCTCAGTTCAGCTTGGCCGTTGTGAACCAAATCCATCCCAAGTATACGATACGGAAAGGTATCTCTTTTGTCATTTATTGTTGCCTGCGTGTCTTGTGAGTGCACGGAAGTTTCAAGGGACTATATCTTACAAGTATTTAACTGAGCTGGAATGTGGTGAAACCATTGGCAGCTATTTGATCGTTGACAATGTCAAAAGTTTTACCACAATAGCATGTGGGATGCAATTTTTAGCAGTACGACAAAAGTATTTAACTCCTCTGGTTGGATGAGGTTATATAACTGGAAATGAGGGTTCTATTTGCCTGTAACTAATAACAATTAATATGCAAGATGATAGACAGCTCCCCCCTTCCTCTTATTATGAGACATAGTTTACTATTCTGAATCGAGATAATATTTGAAACACATTTATCACATGCAGGGCACATAAAGTTCTTCTAAAGTTCAATAGATTTTTTTAAAGTTATTTCAACTTTTAAGGGGGCTAGTTCACGTCTAGATAAGTATTTTGTATTCATCTTTTTACTTTATTTTTGTATGGTGTTCCTTTGCTGCGAGTCCCTTTTTTACTTGCATTTCTGGCAACTTAAACTATGGTCATGTGTGCTTGTTGCCTTTACTGCATTGGCTGTCCCTTTGAACAAAAATGTAATTATTGTCTTGGTTGTAAAAGATTCGTTTGATTTTCATTCCTATGCAAGTAGTTGTGTCAATATTGTTGAGTGCGGCTTTTGTTCGGATGAATTTAGATCATTAATCACGTACGTAGCTGACCGTAGTTATGATGCAGTGTATAATATTTTCTATGTTTCATTCAAATAAATAGAACCCTGTATAAATTCTTCTGTAAATTCAAGCATTCTGAACATGCGGGACCCATATGTCAGCATCACAAACGACTGTTTCACTGGTTGCAGTTGTACTTATTTTCAATTGTCCCAAGAACTTCGAACAGTTTTGTTTCCTACTTTGAACTTTACTGATCCATTATTAACTCAAAGTTGCTTGAAACCTGACCTTCAGTTTCAGTTGCTAATAATCTATTAAGTGATGCATGGATATAATATTGCCTTATACATGGGTTTGATTTACATGGGTTTGATTTCCAGTCTTCCAGAGATTCCTTAAATCTGCTGTTCAGTTGTTATGTTTAGTACTTGACTTTTTATTTCTTTAGTCACACCGTACATATGATAAGATTCTGGTGTTTCTGCAACATTTCATTTTGTTGAATATATATGTTGGTTCCATGTTTGACAGATACCCAGCACCAATTTAATGCACGTGAGAGCGACTGGGGTTTCACATCATTTATGCCTTTAAGTGACCTGTATGACCCAAGCAGGGGCTATCTTGTGAATGACACTGTTGTAGTGGAAGCTGAGGTGGCTGTTCGAAGAATGGTTGATTATTGGACTTACGATTCGAAAAAAGAAACAGGTTATGTAGGTCTCAAAAATCAAGGTGCTACCTGTTATATGAACTCTCTCCTACAAACATTGTATCATATACCATACTTTAGAAAGGTGAGATCAAGCATTGTTCTATCCTACATGTTTTTTTTAAGTGTCTGACCTCTGAATATTGAACTAATTTGTTGACATGTTTTCCGTAGGCTGTATATCATATGCCAACAACTGAGAATGACATGCCATCTGGGAGTATACCTCTAGCCCTTCAGAGCCTTTTTTACAAGCTCCAGTATAGCGACAACAGTGTGGCTACGAAAGAGTTGACGAAATCCTTTGGATGGGATACTTACGATTCTTTCATGCAGCATGATGTGCAAGAGCTCAACAGAGTTCTTTGTGAGAAGCTTGAAGATAAAATGAAGGTAAATATGACAACAGTGAATTGCAATATGGTGATTACTTTTTATTAACTCTGATTTTTCCACAGGGAACTGTTGTGGAAGGAACAATTGAACAATTATTTGAAGGACACCACATTAATTATATTGAGTGCATCAATGTGGACTATAAATCTAGCAGAAAAGAATCATTTTATGGTACGTTTTGTCATCTATTTTTATGTTGCATGAAAACCATTTATTTATTTATGATATCATAGTTGCTTATGCCATGGCCTTGCAGATCTGCAACTTGATGTGAAAGGTTGTCGTGATGTTTATGCATCATTTGATAAATATGTGGAAGTGGAGCGTTTAGAGGGTGACAATAAATATCATGCGGAGCAATATGGCTTACAGGTTCCCACAAATTCTGTTTAATGCATGCTTGAATATTTAGTGTTTACCGATTCTTAGAGTTTTAACAAAGTTTCAGGAATTGCAATTAGATGATGGAAATTTATGTGATGATTAGCTTTTTGTAACATTTTATTTTTGTTATTGTAGTCAATCCTTAATTCCAAATCATAATTTTCTTTTCAGGATGCAAAGAAAGGTGTACTCTTCCTTGACTTCCCTCCTGTTTTGCAACTTCAACTGAAGCGTTTTGAATATGATTACATGCGAGATACAATGGTTAAGGTTAGAACTATGCTGAACGACACTTTCAAAATGATAAATTACTTCTTTCACATATGTATGAGTTTTTCAAGTATATTTCTTTTTAACAAAATGAATATTATCATGGCGTGCATCTGGATCCAAGGGTTTGGCATTGACTAAACTGTAAGCCTTTAGACTAATGATGAAATACAGACACTCTTTTTGAGATTTCCAAACCTGTTCCCATTCGGGCATTGGTACCAATTTGCTTCTTTCAAGTTACATGAAGTACTTTTAGATATTGGCCACTGGTGTAATTCTTTCAGATCACATGCAACAATTTTCTAAAGTTTGTTAAGAATTTGCATAAATTAGTGCGATTGTATCTGTTACGCTATATGCCATGAAGTGATTGTCAATTTCTGTTACTGCTAACTTGTGAAAACTGTACACTGGGACTATCTATGCATTGATAAACCTATTTTTTTTATTTTTGGGGCTGTTGAACCTGCGTTTGGCACCAACAAAATTCATTCTCTAGGTTACTCACAACCATTTTTTTGTTTGGTGCAGTCATATAATTGTTGCGGATCACGTGAAAGATGTGATAAGCGCAAACAAACTGTGGTTTTGCTTTAGAGTTACGAAATTGTGAATAAATAGATGATTCTTTCTAACAGTTATTTAGGTTGATGCACGTACCCTAGGACCATACCGCTTTGAATAGGGACCGTCGAATGACTTAGGAGACTCATTTAAGATGCAAGAATTTTAAGCTGTGGTTACACCCTCAACCACCTTGCATTTTGTACAGCAAGTTCTTGTTGGATATACAAACATGTCATAGAAGCCTATTATTTGGATCCAATACCCTGAGTACAACATGCCTCATTCAGATGTGATATTGTTCCATGGTCCTGTTCTTTCTTTTGAGTATCATTCTCTGTTTCATGTTCTTGTTTTTGCTTTATTCTGTTCTCTGTTCTCATTTTTTTGAACTCACTGTTCTCATGGTCAAGCAATTAACATGACATGTGTTTTGTTTAAGAAATGACGGGTGAGATTATTTGCAATTGATGACAAAAACCTACTTTTGCAGATTAATGACCGTTATGAGTTCCCACTACAACTTGATCTTGATAGAGATGATGGAAAATATCTTTCTCCAGATGCAGATCGAAGTATTAGAAACCTTTATACGCTTCACAGGTAATTTATTTATCGTCTGTTCTAATTCTTTGAATGAATATAAGCTCACCAGCTATAATAAAGAAGTCCAATCCGTATTGAGAAATGAAGAATTTCCAACCAGATAGAATAAAGAAGTCTAATCCATTTTAGATTGAAGAAATTCCAACCAATGTAGCAGTTCTCCTTTGAAAGGTGCCACAATGTCAAATACTGTTTCAATCCTTGCCACCACTTTTATAGTTTTTAGACTAGTACCACCACTATGTAAAGTTTGTTCCATTTATGCCATTACCGATTTACCATACCACATCAGTGGCATAAATTGAACAAATTTTGCCACTAAAATTGGCATGGGAGTGGCATAAACTGAACATTTTACACAGTGGTGGCATGAATCAAAATATTACAGAAGCAGTGGTTGCTATCGAAACCATACTTGACTGTGGCCCAAACCTATTTTTTTCTTTTTTTCCCTTTAGATGCTGATGTCTTTTGGAAGACCAAGAACCTGACTGTAGAAATTGGCCAATAAATTGTTTCTATTCAATATTGTCCTTTTGCCCTACATGTTTAAGTTGTGTTAGATAATGTGAATTTGAAAGTTTGCCATCTTCCTTTTTCACAGTTTATAAAGAACATTATTATTATTTTCTTATGGCCCATTTTTTATGTGCTGATGTTGCCTATCTTCTTTTATCAGTGTTCTTGTTCATAGTGGAGGAGTACATGGTGGTCACTACTATGCTTTCATTCGGCCGACACTCTCAGATCAGTGGTGTGTTTTTATCTCATTGGTTTCATTTATTTATAGTGTTTATAGCATATGGGGCAATAGGGGCCTGATATATATGTAACAGTTGTGATATTAAGCTGGGATACAGTATATTTACACTCTGCTAATAACTTCAGTTTACTCATTCTGGCTACATTACTCTCTTGTTTCTCGTGTCAATATGCAATCCTCTGATTCTGTTGGTTAGCAGTCTGCATCTTTTATCAATCTCATCGTATGGTTGAGTCAGGTTGACAGTACACGGTGCTGAATAGCATTTCACAATAATATCTTCTTTGAGCAGATGGTGCACGGACTCACTTTGCTTATGCACACAAGTTCATCCATTTACTATAGATTTTGCAAATGCACTTCATGTTTTTTTTTGGTTGGATACTCACTTTTCAGGTACAAATTTGATGATGAGCGGGTTACGAAAGAAGATATGAAAAAAGCACTTGAAGAGCAGTATGGGGGTGAGGAAGAGGTAACACACTCTTTGTAACAACAGTTCATTCAGTATAATACGATTACTTGTTGACTTGTCGTAGTAATTTCATTCATCTTATTATTTTTCTTCTTTTCATGCAACAGTTGCCTCAAATAAACCCTGGTTTCAATAACACGCCGTTCAAGTTCACAAAGTATTCAAATGCCTACATGCTTGTCTACATTCGAGAGAGTGACAAGGAGAAAATAATGTGTAATGTTGATGAGAAGGACATTGCAGAGCATTTGCGGGTAAGTAGTTTGTGTGTACTGCCCCCCTTTTCTGTATATCATGCTGCATTTCTTTGAAGATAGTGATTGCTTCAACTGTGCTTTTACAGATAAGGTTGAAGAAAGAACAAGAAGAGAAAGAACACAAGAAAAAGGAAAAGGCTGAAGCACATCTCTACACTATCATAAAGGTCCAGTCTTGTTTCAGTCACAACCAGTTTCTCTTTGGTAACTTTTTTGATAGAACTTTGCTTGTAAAAATGAACACAGATTGCTCGAGATGAAGATCTAAAGGATCAGATTGGTAAGAACATATATTTTGACCTGGTGGACCACGAAAAAGTTCGCAGCTTCCGCATTCAGAAGCAGTTGCCTTTCACTTCATTCAAGGTAAAGACCCAAAAAAACCTATTTTCAAGGTTTAAGCTGCCACATTTGTGGTGGGTTTGAACTCAAGTTTGAGCCCCTCCAAATACAGCCTTATTTTCTATTGTAATTCTATCTTAAACTGGGAAATAAGCAGTGCACTTGCTTTACGGTTTGCCTGACTTTCAATTTGGAACATTCCACCTATCGTATTCCAGATTTCTTTAATTTTACAATTGTGCTCTATGATCTATGTCAAAGCTAAAGTTTCCTATATAAATCATGCTGTCTCATTTGATTTTGAAATGCATTGTTTAATAGGAGGAAGTTGCAAAGGAATATGGCATACCTGTACAGTTTCAGCGCTTCTGGTTGTGGGCTAAGAGGCAGAACCATACATACCGGCCGAATCGCCCGTTGACCCCCCATGAAGAAGCACAATCGGTGAGTCATTTATTGCTCTAGAAGTTCATACTTATGATCCTTTAATAAATATTTATCAGTGGAGTACTGTTTGGTTCTACATTATTGAGGTCCTCATCTCTTACTTCTGTTAAGTTTTGTTACCAATTGCTTGATCCTTTCTTTTTAATTTATGTTCCTCTTTGCCAATATGTGCATGTAAAGACGGTAACATTTTATTTTCCAATGTCAATTGCAAGTTATATCTTCAATTCTTCAAATCTCACCTCCAATTTGGAGACAAGTGAAGTCCACATTTCTTAATCCTTTGAGATTTCCTTGCATGTAACATGTACCATTATCTTATTTGAATTCATTATCTATCCTATCCTGTTTGTTTGAACTGCTTGAATGCAGAATACTAGAATTATTGCAATATACTTTAAGGATGTACTTGCGAGAGAATGTTCGAGAAATTGTGAAATATAAGATGCATCTTATCTTGCCTTTTATTTCTTTACTTGTTTTTATTTATTTTGTGATTTTAGTTCATTACTTTTGTTGGACAGGTCGGGCAGCTTAGGGAAGTCTCAAATAAGGCACACAATGCGGAGCTGAAGCTGTTCCTGGAAGTTGAACTTGGACCGGTAATAGCATAGCAATTGCAATATACTGTTTCTTATGCCTCCTATTTTTTTATTATGCCTGCTAGATTTGAGATGCATGATTGTACCTAATTATCACTTCTATAGGAGTTATGCCCAATTCGTCCACCAGAGAAGAGCAAAGAAGACATACTACTTTTCTTTAAGCTTTATGATGCTGAGAAGGAAGACCTCAGGTATGTTTCTTGTTAATCTACCAGCTGTCAATCCTTGTGTTGAAAATCTATTAAAGATGACTTACCTGCTGACATTGGTCTGTTATACAGGTTTGTCGGTAGACTTTTTGTGAAGGCTTTGGGAAAGCCATCTGAAATATTGACAAAGCTAAATGAAATGGCAGGGTTTTCTCCAAATGAAGAAATTGAGCTATATGAGGTGCTTCATAATTCTGTATATATTTCTCTAGAGTGTAGCACAATTTCACGCTTGCAGTATGCATGTTCTATCATGCGATCGTACAGTTCTGTTCAAGTCCTTGATTCTTCAAGCATACTTTTTTTGATAGTTAATGTCTCGTAATGTTATGCACCTAATAATGTTGCAGCAATGCTCTTCCCAATATGAGTATCCTCATGCTTTTGACTTTCTTACTTTGCAGGAAATTAAGTTTGAGCCAAATGTGATGTGTGAACATATTGACAAGAAACTAACTTTCCGTTCTAGTCAGGTTTGCCAAAATAAATCTCCTTTTTTGATACAGATATTTATTTAAGTTCTGCAGTTAATGAAGGCATTCGTATTTTTCTGAATTTGTTTTCTCATGCTTTAGCTTGAAGATGGAGACATCATCTGTTTCCAAAAGGCTCCTGTTCCTGATGGTGATACACAAGTGCGCTATCCAGATGTTCCTTCATTCTTGGAGTATGTTCACAATAGGCAGGTATACTTTGGATAAAATCAATTGTAATATTTGCAATTTATCTCATTTTTATCGACTTATCGTGACTAGACTACTATACCATTTCCTGCCTTTTGTTTCACTTTGTTTTTGATATACTTGGTGAGCATGTGTTTGCATGCACGGATGGTTTTCTTTGTAAAATACTTTCTCATCTGTTGCTATAGGATGGGTATATATGGGCATATATGTGTCTTGTTTGTTTTTACTATGACATCATAATTATGCTTGCTGTTTTCTGTACACCGCAGACAAATGTACTGTTAGTGAGCTCACTTGTTACTTTTGTGTTATTTGTACTGTAGGTTGTGCACTTTCGGTCTCTGGACAAACCTAAGGATGATGATTTTTCGTTGGAGTTGTAAGTGTAAATCAAACTGATAAACTGATTTTATATTTAGTTGTTCAACTTACATATATGTGTTTCTTGTTTTCACTTAGGTCAAAGCTTCATACTTATGATGATGTTGTTGAGAAAGTTGCTCATCAACTTGGTTTGGATGATCCATCAAAGATTCGGCTTACATCTCACAATTGTTATTCTCAGCAACCTAAACCCCAACCTATCAGATATCGGGGAGTAGAACATCTACTGGACATGCTTGTCCATTATAATCAGGTTGAATTCCCATTCTTTTTTATCCTTCGAGTACAGTACTGCATTTGAAAAATACTTAACATGAGTACATGACACTGATTTCTGCTACTTTCACTTTGATGCTCCATTCTGCAGACTTCTGATATCTTGTATTATGAGGTTCTGGACATTCCATTGCCAGAATTACAGTGCTTGAAAACACTTAAAGTTGCATTCCACCATGCAACAAAAGATGAGGTTCCTATTTTCGCGTCAACAGTCTCATGTCTGTCACTAATTCCTATGCCCATCATTTATTGCTAACATATGCAAAAAACATGACTCGTCAGGTTGTAGTTCATAGCATAAGACTTCCAAAGAATAGCACCATCAGCGACGTGATTACTGACTTGAAAACTAAGGTGATCACTCATTTGTCATCAGTTTATTCTGTTTTTTTCTCTTGAAAGAAATTCTAGCTGAATTTGAATATGATGGTTTTGGTTGGTTGCTGGGTTGCTGCATAATACATTAACACCTTTGCCTTATTACTATAATGCTCAACAGGTTGAACTATCTAATCCTGATGCTGAGCTCCGCTTGCTTGAAGTATTTTACCACAAGATTTATAAGGTTCGTGCATTTACATTTGTGAATTAATTGGTTTGTGTGAAATATTTCGCCAATGAAGATTCCTGTATGCTCTATTTCAATGTACTGTTCTGGAGTTTATTTCATTTTCTATGATTTGGTCTACATCTTTCCTTAAATTTGGCATTTTTATGGATGTTTTAATTGTGCCCTGCAGATCTTTCCACCTCATGAAAAGATAGAGAACATAAATGATCAGTACTGGACACTACGGGCTGAGGAGGTTTGTATTATTTAAATTTTCTTGTAATTGTTGATATTGCCCCTTTGATCTGTTGGCATTAAGTTTTGTTCACGTAAGCTTATTTATTCAATTGTGATACTTATGTGAAGTTGTTATGCATTACAACAGATCCCGGAGGAAGAGAAGAATCTTGGCCCACACGATCGATTGATTCATGTTTACCATTTCATGAAAGATCCAAATCAGAATCAGCAGATTCAGAATTTTGGAGATCCCTTTTTGATGGTCATCCGTGAAGGTGAGACTGCTGCTGAGGTAATGGAGCGCATCCAAAGAAAACTTAGAGTCCCTGATGAGGAATTCTCCAAGGTACTTTATTTTCATGTCCATATTATTTTCGAATGGATTTACTCACATGTGTCTTTTGACTTTTTTATATATGGATATTGTGGTTGGTTGAATCTATAAACTGATTATTGCTCCAACTCAATGTGGTGTTATTTTATTTTTGTCTGAATATTGACTCGAATTCATCATTTTACCACTAATTTTGACTGCCTGTTCTTGCCGCCACTTGAGAACCTTAGCTTTTGTCATTCTGGTCTCTTCCTGTCAGGGTGACATGCTTTGGTCATCTGAGACATTAGCAAACTCTTAAGTGAAACCAAATTATGGTTACAAAGCTCTGTGTAGTCTTGATTGTTTAATGTGGCAAAACCACATCATGGGGTTAGTCCCTCCAGTTACAATGTTTCAAGTTGATTGGAAAGGGTGCCAAAATCTTTAGGCCACTGGAAGATATAGTGCAAGCAACACCAAATCATGGTTACAAAGCTCTGTGTAGTCTTGATTGTTTGTTCGGAGGAGCTAGATATCAACACCTTGTTGCTCCAGAAATGAAGGAACATGCCAATAAAAAAACCCTGGAAACTAAATGAAAGAACTTGGTAGGTGGGTTAACATTTTAAGCCTCAGTTCAGCCTTCACAGCATGGCTCCTCTTTGTCCCACCTCCATCCCTGCTGCTCTCCAGTCCCTTTCACCACCTTCCCTGTACTTAGTTTGTTACCTGATTTGTACTGTATTTCTAGCAAATTATTACATTTATCTTCACAGCAGTTTGTACTGCCCACACGCATCACTATATCTGATAATGCTTGTTTTATCAGTGGAAGCTTGCATTCATATCCATGAACCGGCCCGAGTACCTCCAGGATACTGATGTTGTATCTGCACGTTTTCAGGCAAGCAGTTTCTTCAGCATACTTAAATGCATATCTTCTCCTGTGCACTATGTTCATGCATGATGCTTTTCTTTTCAATGTACAGAGGAGAGACGTATACGGTGCTTGGGAACAATACCTTGGCTTGGAGCACACTGATACAACATCAAAAAGGTCTTACACAGCCAATCAGGTAGGCAATGCTATCCTGTTGTGAAAAGAGTGAAATAGATGTTTGATGTGTCCTAGGACAACATGCTGATGCCGGTCACGTTTATGTGCATCTTTCTTGCTCTGTTGTCGTCATGCTAGCGCTTGCCTACTTTTGTGTTAATCTTGAATCTTTCTGCCCACCTATTATAGATTTGATGCTGGTTATTTAGAACAGTTTTAAATATGAATGGCTTTGCATTGGCAAGTTAGTTGGTATAGAATGTTGCAGACCTTCAGCTGAGAAGTGAGTACAAATAACTAAATGAACATAGACTACCCACATGAGCTGCCATGGTTTATGTATGTGTACTGTGCAAATAACCTGTGGTGAACTATGGTGTTATTCCTTAACAATGGCAATTTGCTGAGTGTAATTCTTCTGTGTTGGTTTGCATTGCTCTGTAGAATCGTCACACCTATGAGAAGCCTGTGAAAATTTATAATTGAGAAACCATCATATGGACTTAACTCCGACAAAGGCCTTGTTTGGGTCGGTCTGCCAAAGGTGATAAGGGACGTCCCTAAGAAAAATGGCGGAGGGATCTAGTACTGCCTGTGTGCCAAGGCCTTCATGACTCAGCAACGGCTCCAACCATCGGCATTACTCCTGTTGATTGGCGAAAGGGTATTCTTTTAGAGGCATTCCCATCTTGCTTCCGAGCAACCAAGCATGTGTGTTGGTTTTTTCATTTGTGTAAGAGTATGATGGCCCCTGCTAGGAGATAGGTGTTTGCTTAATTTGTAGAGCAAAAGCTAGTACATAAGAAAGAAGATTTTGGTAGGGGGCATGTATACAGGATTATAGCCGAGACTGATTGCTGAACTGGCGCCTCTCTTGTAGCTTGGGGAACAATGGGAGAGATTGTATAATGGGTTTGGTATTGGTTCCAATTTTCGGTGTTGAGAAATGTAAGAGGATAACTGCGCAGATAGTACAGTTTTGAGTTCCAGCGTAGGCTGCTGTTTTGTTGGTAAACTTGGCATACCTGTTTGGGAAAATTTTGCTTCAACATGCCGTACAAGGGTCCAGTAATTCTGCATGCCCAATTGCAAACTGATAACTAGAAAAATTCGCCATAGTAGACTGGAACTGGAAGGCAAGTTTGCAGTCAAATATATTTGAAGTTTATAGTACATCCGGCATTTCCTTGGTTGTTTTTGGATCTAATGACCGCGTGCGCGTGGTAAGTCGGGTCTCGATTAGGATGGATCGTTGTCACTTTTGAGTACAGTCGTGCTGAGGCGAAACAGAGTTTACGAGTCGTGCCGTACTGGAGCTTGACGAGTTGGAGGAGTAGGGTGATTCTGTGTCTAAACGCATGTGGTTTGTTTTTGTTTTCCTTAGTGATTAGCACCTTCTTCCCAAGCTAGCCAAGAAAAAGTCATGATATTAAATTACCCGTATCCAAACTAACCAAGAAAAAAAATCATGATATTAAATTATCTGTATTTTTCTTCGAGCCTAAGTGACGATGTATAAATTAATGGACTAATTTCAGTTGGCTCAACTTTCTCGGAAAAATTGTTGCGTCAACCTTTACGAACTCAAAAATTGGTTTAGCCATTTCAGTTCAGTTAGATCTGACTTTTTCGGTGACGTTCCAAAACATATTTGTAAAACTTTTGAGTCAATACAGATAAAACCAAAAATAAAAATAACGATGGGAAGGGAAAACATGAAACCTTTTCTCCTAATTCTGTCGTTATAAATCATTATTCTTCACAATTTACTAAAAGTTCAAAAAATAATATAATTTGGTGAATTTTATTTTTGAAATGTGTTAATCTCTATTTGTCATATCACTAGAAAAGGTTTCATGATTTGTAGGTCTTTTTGTCAAGAAAAGAAGGAAAATAATCAATTTGTCCATATTCACCTGACTGAACTGGAAATGTCAAATAAGGAAATGAAGATTAGAATACAGTGTCATATAAGGTGGGAAAAATATTGATATATTAGGTAGCCAAATTTAAGGTAGGCCATCACTCGTTCTAGTATTTTGGTTGAGTCGGACAACATGCTTGTCAGTAGGAAAAGGAAAGCAGCTCATCGGAGATGAACTTTATTTGTATTTATTTAATACTCAGTTCGTCGCAACTGGCTTCGTCTCCGAGACCATGAATGGATGCAAGGTGTTAGTGGCAGTGGTAGTTTTTTCACCCCAAACTAATACCTAATAAACTAACACCTTGGATGTATGAATGTACGTGTTACTTTGAATGTCATGCTACTTTTGCAATGATCGGAGGCCCACCAAAAGAAATAAAGTTGGATGGGGTGTGGAGAGGGAGAGAGAAAAAAAGTAAAGTTGGGTGGGGTCCACCAAAACTAACACCAATTACCACCTCTTGGAGGTGTTAGTTTTTTTGGGTGTTACTCCAAACTAACACCAAAATAACACGTTGTTTTAGTTTGGTGTTAGTTTGCCCGAAACTAACACTAATACATTGATCCATTCATGCCCCGAGTCTCCAATGGTTCATAGCAGATACAAACTGGCAGCCCCTCCCCCCCACGTCGCTCCCGCGCAGGCGACACGGGAGGGTGACTAGCCGCCTCCGCCTCCGCCTCCCACCCCCCTCCCTCCCTCGCCCACGCCGTCGCCGGAGCCGACCGCCGGAAGTCCGGCTTGTCTGCAAGGACGGCGGTGACGGGGCGGACCCATCCTCCCTCAATTCAGGCGGGCGCGACCGTCTAGGTCACCAGAGTGAGGTGCCTCGCGACGGCGCCGGTGGGCCAGGGATGCCCGGATTCGGTGTCGGCGAGTGTGGATCCGACGTCCCTAGGGCCGGATCTGAGGCCAGGCGCGGCGAAGGGCGGCTCTAGGAGGTCAACGCCGGGCCGGGCGGCGGCCGCCGACACACGGCCGCGAGTCCATGGTGCGGTGGTGTCCGCGGCGTGGGCGCATGACCCGCGCGGCCGCGAGCCATCTCCGTGCCCCCGGTGGGCGGTACGACATCGTGGGGCGCGGTGCGTCCCCGACACGGCGCCATGGTGGCGCGGCGGCCGCCGACCACGGAGCTTGCGGTGCGGCACCGTGGCCCTTCGCGTCCGCGGCGGGCGGCGGGAAGTGAGGCGATGGCGGCTACCCTTCCGGGCCGGGCGACGAGGGCGCGCGACGCTGGATCCCGCGGCTCGCGGCGGGACACGGTGCGGATGTCGTGATGCTCGGGATGGAGACGACTGCGGGCTGGCAATCAGGAGGCGATGAGGCAGCGAGCACCACAGCAGAGGAGGCAGTGTTGTGTGGCGCAGGACGGCACAGCCGGCGGCTTTGTCTCCGTTTGGGCTCCCTTGGTCGTGGTTTCGGTGGGTATCGAGTCAGTGTTGGATGGATGCTTAGGGCGAAAGCCTTGGCCGGCATGCTTGCTGGTGCTGATGGCGGCGACACTCTAGAGCGTCGCTCTCCCCGTTGGGGCGTCATCTTTAAGCTCCATCCTACGTGGTTCTCCGGGCGAAAGCCTAGTCCTTTTCGGGACGTGCGACGGTGGCGCTTTTAGCGTCGTCCCCTCCTTGGAGGCGTCATATCTTGAGACCCCCACCTGGCTTTGGCTCTCTTCGTGGCAATGGCTAGGGGAGGTTCCTTTCGGCGGTGAAGTGCGTGCAGGGCGGCGAGCTTCATGGGGGATGCTACAACCACGCGCCAGCGATCGCTACCTTGCTGGTAGTCAGGGGTTGTCACATCTTGTCGAGTTGGGTAGCTTGCAGTGGCTCACAGCGGTTGACATTGCTTTGCAATTGTCTATGCGGCGTGGGACAACGTCAGCTGACAGTGCTTGCGGCTACGACATCGTGGGACGACTAGGCTTGCAGCGGATTGCGGCGGGTGGCTCAGCTTTGCTAGGCTTCTTTGGTGCAGTACATCATCGAAAGACGGCGAGAGCGACTTCCTTGGTTTGTTGGCTTGGCAGCGGAGGTCATGTGTGTGGATGTAACATCGAGATGTGGTCAGCTTTCGGCTACGTCCTGAAGTTTCGATGGAGACTCTTGGAAGCATGGCAGTACACACACCTTTCCGGTGGTAACTATTGAGACGGATTTGTGATGAGGAGTACTGTGGCGGATGTGGTGAGGCCCCGTGTGCAGTGTTTCTTTGAGGCGAGGGCATGGAGTCTGACGGCGGGCGAGGCGAGGCCCCCGAGCGTTGTGAGGTCCGGATCCGGTGATTCCACTCCATCGGGTGTTGTGTGGTGTGGCAGCGACATTATGGCGGAGGGTCCTGCATGGCAGTGGCCTTCTCGGTTTGGTGCGGTTTGTTCTCTTTTGGGTTTTCTGTCGTCATGGGCCCGTCGTTGGTTTTCGACGATCGCTTAGTTTGGAGGTGGAGAGGCGTCATGCTTTGTCTTCGACTCTATTTGGCTTCTTGTTGCCTCCTTGAGTGGAGTGGCGTGACCGTCTTGTTGACCCAATCCAACCAGTTTCGCGTTGTGTAGTTACCTGTGTTGATGCCCCAATCCAACCGGGCCAGTTTTAGTTTAGTCTTTTTATTTCTCCTGCCAATGACCTCTCAGGGTTGTAGTCTTTTATTTTTCTTATGCTATATCAATGCAACACACAAACTATCTTGTTCGGTTCGTTCAAACAAAATAATTTTAAAAATATCAACTTAAGCACACGCTACAAAACTCCTATACATTTTTTTTAGTTGTGCGTGTGGTGTGTATTGTTGTTGTTGTGGTGGGTGGGGGGCCTGAGCCTGAGGAATTGAGGAGGAAGAAGGAAAGAGGAGGTCGAAGGAAAAAAAGAGAGATTGCAGAGCCTCACTAGGGGCATAGGGCTCAATCTTGGCTTCGCCACTTATGGCGACTGGACATCGCATCGGCGACAGAAAAACAAAGTATCACGCTGTTGACTCTAGGAATTGTAGTGAGAATGTTTCCTCACGCGATGGGGTTGGAGGTAAGAGTGTTTCCTAACGTTATGGGAGTCGGAGTATGCATGCAAAGAAAACAAAATAGGTGACGTCATCACATGCCAACACGAATTGAACCTTAAAAAATCTATAAATCCTAAACTGAGTATCCAAATTAAATTCTGATTGCACCACTGATTTTTTAACAGTAAAAACTTTGAAATAAGATCCCACTTGACTATATTTTTACAAAATTTTATATTTTTATTTTTAATTAAGTTTATTATATATTTTGTGTAATACATTACCGAAAACAAAATTTACAAACTATCCGAACAAAATTATATGAACTCACAAAACAAATATGTATACATGTCGAAAATTTTTTATAAACTATCAGAACAAAATATTTGTATGTACCAAACAAATTTTATGAACTTACAGAATATATGTGTCGAACAAATTCTATAAACTATCAGAACAAAAAATTTGTATGTACCAAACAAATTATATGAATTGTCGGAACAAATATGTATACGTGTCAAATAAATTCTACAAACTACAAAAACAAAAAATTTGTACGTACCAAATAAATTATATGCACTAACGCAACAAATTATAGAGCACCAAATATTTAGAGAGGGGGAATTAATTTTTAAGAGAGAACAACAAATATGTAAAGAAAAATGAATCACAGAGCATTAAATCAAATCAAATGAGAAAATTAAATTTCGATTGCACCATTGGATTTATGACATTCAAAACTTCGAAATAAGATCCTACTTGACTATATTTTGATGAAATATTTGTATTCCTATTTTTAATTAAGATTATATATTCCATACAATATATATAATTCGGAGAATTTTTTTACAAGCTTACGAGAACAAAAAATTACGGGAACACAAAAATGTGTATCCGTAGCATAAATTCTATAAACTACTGGAAAGAAAAATTGTACTTATAAACAAATTATATGAAGTGATGGAACAAATATATAAACAACATGAGAAAGAAATCTTACAAAACTACCAGAACAAAAAATATTGTACAAACGAACAAATTATATGAACTGACAGAACAAATATGTATACATGTGGAATAAATTTTATAACTACTGGAACAAAACATTTGTTTATACGAACAAATTATATAAACTGACATACCTGGAGGAACAAATTCTAGAAACTACCGAAACAGAAAATGTATACGTACGAACAAATTATACGAACCCACAGAACAAATGTGTATACTTGTGGAACAAATTCTACAAAGTCACAGAACAAAGTAAGTATTTGTACATAAAGAAAAAATTATATGAACATACATTACAAATTATAGATGAAGAACGAATATTTACATGAGAGAATGATATAAATATTTAAAAAGAACAACAAATATGTAAAAAGTAAATAAATCATGAAGCGTGAATCT
Source organism: Cenchrus americanus (assembly GCA_947561735.1). Taxonomy (NCBI): domain Eukaryota; kingdom Viridiplantae; phylum Streptophyta; class Magnoliopsida; order Poales; family Poaceae; genus Cenchrus; species Cenchrus americanus. The sequence goes on along the minus strand of OX387242.1, from coordinate 33,432,611 downwards.
ATGTACTTACTAAGAAAATATTCACTGAGACAAATAGTGGAACAGAAATTCACTGAGACAAATATGTAGATAAAAAATCACTAAGAAAAATGAAAAGCGAATACAAAAACAATATGTGGAACAAAATTTAGTAAGATGGAACATATTCATGAAACTGAAAGAAGAAATGTAAAAAAAATGAAAACTAAAATAAAGAGAAAAACAAAAACAATGTAAAATAAAGAAAAGGACAAAAGGAAAAGCACACAATAAAAAACGAAAAGAGGAAAGGTATAAATATAAAAAATATACGTTCCTTTAGTTCATATAACTTGTTTGATAAGTAAGACTATTTTGTTTTGTGCGTTCATATAATGTGTTCTGCATGTAATTGTGGTATAGAAAATATGGCCTTCACTAAAAATATATGAATTAAAAAAGTTTGTCGAAATATAGTTGAGTGAGTTCTTGTTGCCAAGATTTTTTTTGTCAGAAATCTAATGGGGCAATCGGATTTTAGTTTTGACGCTCGATTTAAGATTTATAGCCTTTTGAAATCTCAAGATAACTTTCAATAAAGATGTTATCATCTATTTTGTTTGGGTTATTTTGGTTCTAGACCATTACTATTTCCCATCATTGAAGAAACACCATTACTATTCACGTATTTTGAAATTTGCCATTGAAATTCTTGAGTTCCCTCAAATACGCCACAGAATACGTATGAAGACAACTCGGGCCCAGCTGTAGGTGTATACGAAGATGTACATATCATTTTATTTGCGCTCTCCTCTCAATGACATGTGGGCCCCACTTGTCAGCATCATCTTCTTCCTCCCATCCTCTCTCACTCAGCAGCATCTGCCGCCATCGATGGCGAGCTGTAGTCGCGTCGCGGGCTAGCTTGGCCTCGGACGCGGGTCACTCTACACGGATTTGGGAGGCCGTGCCTCACCTCCCAGCTCCGGACCCTCATTGCAGGCATGAGAAAAGAAGGAAGGGAGATGAGAAGATGAGAGGAGGAAAAAGATGTTGACAAGTGGGGCCCGCATGTCATTGCGAAGAGAGCACAAATACAATGAGATGTACGTCTCGTATACGCCTGGAGTTGGGCCTAAGTCGTCTTCATACGTATTTCGTGGCATATTTGAGGGAAGCCAAGAATTGCAATGTCAAATTTCAAAATTCGTGAATGGTAATGGCGTTTCTCCAACTCTGCGAAATAGTAATGGTCTGGAACCAAATAACCCATTTTGTTTCACTTGCATGCACATACATAGAGTGATTCGTGTGAACTAGTGGAAAGCAACCTCTCTCACCCCCTCCTCTCTCTCATCCGGCGTGACACGAAGCAAAATTGTTGTTGAAGCGACGTATAGCCGTGGCGCGTGGATACCCCTGGGTCCTCACCGACCAGGGTCTTAGCCGTCCCAAGTGGGTTCGACCTGTCATATGACCTACCGACCTGGCAGTGGTCCTAGCAGACCTCATCCACGCCCTGAAGATAGCTCCATTGATGACACAAGACTTTGGCTTCCACTCCAAGATGTCGGCGGCGACGCCTGCCACTCCGAAGATCACGAGATACTGTTTGTAATCCGTAGAGATAGACTACCATATTGCAACCGACTAGAATAGATGTAAACTGATTTGTAGCCCAAGGTCGCTGGCCAATATAAGGTGGTCTGGGGCGTCTCTACGAGGGCAGACCTATCGGTGACCTCTCGCAGGTCGTGACCATGTTCTCTTCTCGCGCATAAGCAATACAACACCAGCAACTGGACGCAGGGTATTACTCTCCGAAGGAGTGAACCAATCTAAATACCCTGTGTCTCACCAGATTTCGTGTGCATCCCCACATATCCATCCATGCTCTTAGTTCCTAGATCACCCAATACCTACAAACCACTTGGGTATCCCCTTGTGGATTTGTGCAGGTCTGATCCCCTGACAATTGACGTGCCTGGTAGGGGGGCTCCTTCTCAACTGCTCCTGCTACTCCTGTTGCTGTCCCAAGGCGGTGGGCTGACGAGATCCATCTCGCTGCACCTGTGTGCAGGTCTCACTCGATATTTGCTACCGAGGCCAGCGAATAAGAGCAACTCCAACAGGCTCTTCATTTTTGTTAGCTAAATTTGAAGATTCCACCCTTGGTAAAAATAGAAAACTTCATATTTTCACAAGGCAATCCAACAGACTATCTAAAAACTACCTCTATATCTATGGGCCCCACACGTCATATGCTTATCTTCTTTCTTTCTCCTCCACCCATCACCTCCGTAGCCCAGCCCGCGCCGTCTCACCGCGCCACCAGCTCCTCCAACACGCCTCTCGCCGCGTCTGCCGCCACTCGCTCCCCTTCGCTACCACCGCAACGCCCCCGGGCGCCCACCTCCACCACGTGTTGTCCATCACGGCCTCCACGACCGCTGGAGGAAGCAACAACGTGACCGAGAGGGACTACGACTACACGGCGCCGCGATTTCTCCCCCTCACCTCACTGCTCCCCCTCGAAGCTACCCGCCCCCACACCTCCTGCGGCGTCGTGACGCATCTCCCTCGACGCTACCCCATACCTCCCCACAACGCTACGGCGGGCAGCGGGCGACACATCTTCCCCACCTGCCGTCGCGCCTCCTCTACTTCCCCGCAGCGCAGGCGGCGCCCGCGCCCCACGGTGCGAGCTCGTGCCTCCCGACGCCGGCGGCCCGGCATCGGCGTCCTCCCCCCGGCCCCGACGCGCCTCCTTTCCCAAGCTGCGCGTGGTGCGGTGCGTCTGTCGGTGGTGCGACCTCACAACAGGACCTCCGCCCGGCGACCCGACGCGGTTCGACGGTGTCCTCCGCCCCCCGCAGGACGTCCCTTATCCACCTCCCTATCGCACTCCTCTGCCTATGGTGACAGCGCATCTGCCTACGGCGCGAGCTCGTGTCTTTCTCGGCGGCCCTACACGATTCGACGACGTCTTCCTCCACCCTCCGTCGTGCATCCCTTCCGCACCTCCGCCACTAGGATTTAGCACGAAACAGGTTTGCTGGAGGGCGGAATTGCTAGGATTGCGCGCGCGGCGGGGGATACCCAAGGGGGGCTTCTATTTTTGACGAGCGGCGGTGGGATTTGGCGAGGCAAGATGTGGTTTTGCGAGGCTGTTGGAAGCGGAGTCGGAGGCTAGTTTTTCATTTTTTACTGATAGAAAACGGGATGGAGAAGCTGTTGGAGTTGCTCTTCATAACTCATAAGGAAATTAAAGTCGTTTTGAGGTTCATAATTTTTTCAGTAAATATATTTTACCGACCGTGTGTGTGTGAAACTATGTTGTTAGTACTGTCCATCTTTTTCCATAACGCCATGGCTTGCTTTAAATTAACACATTATGCTTTAATATGGACTTGATTACCCAGAGAGGGGTCTCCGTTTTGTGGTAACGCGAGACCCCCTTCGACGAAGGCCACGATAGGTCCCACGTTGGTCCCACCACATTACCCAGCTTCCTTATCCCTTCACGCGCAGCCGTGGGTCGTCTTCCCCGCGTTCTTCCTCGAGTCGCCACCATTCACCACGACACCACCCCGCGTGAGATCCGTTCGCCGGCCCGCCACCGTCCGCGGCCGGCCGGCGACCTCGTCGTCGTGCCGCCCCGCCCACCTCCCGCCCGCGACCCACTTCCCCGCCCTTCCTAACCCCTTGTCCCACTTGCCCCCACCGCCGATCCATCCCTCCCGGCTCCGGCGGCGCTTCCACCGCCCACGAGCTCGCCGCCGGCGGATCCACCACCGACGATCTCTATGTGCCGGTTCCTCGCCCCCGCCGCCGGCCCTTCCCCGCCGCCATCCTCCACCACCGTGGCCGCCCGCCGTTCCGCCCACACACAACCCCACCGCCGGTCTGACTACCTCCCCGGCCATCCCTATAGGTTCGATCACCATGGAAATCCCCCAACCCGAAACCCTAACCCCCAAACCCGAACCATAAGACCACCGACCTCCACCGCCGCCCGCGCCCGGTGGCTGCCCCGCCCACCAACCGCCCAGATGATCGCGAGACGAAGGTGTTAATTTTGTTTTGATTTTGTTACTTTTTCTTCTTGATTTGTTACTTCCTTTATTTTCTTTCTTTTTTTGTCTTCCAATCTTTCTTGTCTTAGGGCAAGTACATTAGTGTTTTCTTCTTGATTTGTTACTTCCTTTCTTTTCTTTCCTTTTTTGTCTTTTAATCTTTCTTGTCTTAGGGCAAGTACATTAGTATCTTCCAATCTTTCCCATGTATTTACTCGTAATCTTGGGTCTACTCAATGAGTTGCTGGTAAGTCGTTAGATCTATATAATTCCTTAATTTGTGCACATAAAAAAGGAATATTATGAGTTAGTTGTCTCATGAGGTAGTTGTTTCGTTCATGAGGTGGTTGTTTCGCGAGGCAACGGCCTCTTTTTCTCTCCTTACTCTCTCTCTCTCTCACATCATTAAAAATCTTATGTGGCATTGCATGAGACGACCTAGGAGACTTCTGACGTGTACCAATGTACTTGCTCTAAGCTAATTCAGGAGGCCTCTTGCGTTAACACTGAACCGAGAGGCCTCTCCGTTTAGCTTTTGCGTTAATAAATTAATAGATACCGGCTCCTCCTCCTGAAAAATTAATTAAATTCGCCAGCACAAGTTACATAAACCTTTGCTTACATAAGCGAAAAGCGAAAGGCACACAAATTGGTAATTAAGGAGAAATTAGGAATAACATTTCCAGCCTCTGATCAAATAATTCTACATCATCTCAAACGGACGCCATCAACAACACGATCTTGCATGGTTTGCTCAACTCACAAAGATTTGGTCATCATCTCAACAATAACGACTAATAAGATCTAGTTAACAAGTACTTAATCAGACTGCTGCTGGTTCCCCATCCATCCATGTCGTCGTCATCACTCTCGCCAACCTCTGCAAAGGAACGGGAGGAGGCCTGGAGATCAATGAAGTCGATCCATCAGAGATCACACCTTGATCTCTTCCTCGGAGGATTTCGGGCGGTCGGACTTCTTGCTTGACATGATGGCGTTGAAGTTCTCCGATTTGCACAGCAGGATCTCAATCTGAAACAAAAATGCAGAACATATGTCAGAGAAGGGGCCAATTTGAAGAAATGGGATCGTAAATTGAGATCAATAAGAAATTAGCCGAAATCGTATCTCATCACCTTGGCTTTACGGACAAGCCGACCCTTGGACTCGTCCTTGGTGCCGATGGTTGATGTCAGGATCTCTGAATAGATTTGAAACAAAAAGGTGAAACATGTGAGAAGAAAATATACATGTCGAGTTTCAGAGGACCATCATATCGCAGCCATGGCGACGTTCGCCTTACTCTTTTCAATGGCGAGGCCGTTGTTCTTGAGGATCTCGGCGACGGTCACGACGGTGCCAATGGCTGCAACCAAAGAGATCACCCTTCAATTTTGAACCACTGAGGAAGAAGGTGACGGAGTACAGGAGTTGAAGAGATCATTACCCATCCCCAGAGCAGAGAGCTCAACCTCGTCGTAATTCTGCATGTACCTCTGCACCCAACATTCATATCCGTTATGAGTTCAATCAGAGACCTCCAAATTTTTATAATTTATAATCTATTTGCATTTCAGTTAATCTCTGCAGATTAAAATCTTACAAAAGAAAAGTTCAATTCGTCTTCTCTGGAAAACTAAACTTTTTTTGACCGGACTCTGCTAATTAAAACTAAACTACTACGAACCTTGGCGAGATTGACGTAGAAATAGAGCGGCTTCTTGTTGGTGGACACCTGGATGCGGTTCTTCTTGACCGACGCCCCGGCCTCCCCCTCCGCCTCCGCCTCCCCCTCGGCATGATCGGCCTCCGCTTCCGCCTCCTCTCCGACCACCGCCACATCCTTCTCCTCCGGCGCCGCCTCCTCCACCTCGTGCGCCTTCGCCACCTCCCTCTTCACCTCGGCGGCGGCATCCTCCCGCACCGCCTGCTCCTGCTGCGCCGCCGCCTGCGCCTGATTACGGGCCTCCTCCTCCTCCGCCGCCGGGCGCACCGCTTGCATGGTGTCTCTCTCTACTCTGATCGATCGCCGGGCGGTTTTCGTGCGCGCGTCGGAGAAGAGAAGCCGGCCGATCGAGACGACGGTGGTGGTGGCGGTGGCGCGGAATTAAGTAGCGCCGGGATGCGTGGCGCCGGCGGTTGCGCGGGGACGCGCGGTTGCCCGTGGCTGGCGGTTGCCCCCCGGTGGTTATTTCGAGACCCGCCACTCGCCTCCCCGCGCTTGCATGCGGCAACCGACGGCTGACACGTGGATAAATCTGAATTAGTTATTATAGTATACTAGTAGTATATATAGTTCAACGACACCAAATTTTAATTTGCCTAGCTGAAAAAAGAGATCAACTAGGAGTGTACATTATGCTTTCGTGTGAATACATCACAAATTTTTTATTGAAAAGCCATATGTTTATATACTATGTAGTCATCACAAACAATTTTGCAGATGGGATATTATGGAGGGAAATACTTATATCTATTAAATTAAAATTTATAAAATCGCTGCAAACATTTAGGCCTAATGGAAATGGAATTTGCTGTACAATTTAATTTTCACTAGGGCTAGTATATATGTGCAAATCTGTATTACCAAATCGTTATGCTATTGACACTCTTTCACTCTCGCCTAGTAGTTGCCTTGGTGGTCTTCAATTTAGCTCTACTATAAAATGTCTTAAAGTCCAACCGTTAAATGGTTCTCCATCTGATTTCCTCTTGGAGACATTAAGACAGCAGCAACAATATTTACAAGTGCGAAAGGGCCTGTAGCCTAATGGTTATAAGAGCCTCGGTAGCACCCGATGTATTGTGTAATTCGGAAAAAACAATATTACAAGTAATTAGGATTTTTTTTTTGAAAGAGGAACCTTAGGATTTGGAATTCTCACAAATCTTTAAGACATGTTTCGATGTTCTTCCGCTGTCATGTTGCATTGCTTGCTGATAGCGTAATTTGAGATTCAAGGATTTACATCAAGGATATATATATTTGATTTTGATCAATGTTTACATTGCACGTGTTTTGGCCTCTCAAGTTGCAGTGAGATTTGGAGATTCCTGTTATTCATCTTTCCACTGGAGCAACGACCATGAATCTTTCTGCAACAGGATATTGCCACGTCTGATGTATTTCAACAGAGATCTTGCAGCCATATGAGACGTACGTGCGGTGATATCACAATCCAAAGATGCGATGCGACTCAACAAAGTTTGGATAGCAGTACAAAATCACTGATCAGAAATAAAAAGTTCAGCAGCTGGAAAGACAAAGTTTGGGGAAGCGCAGCATACAACAAGGGCACTGCGGTTGGAAACTTGCTGATACTTCGCATTCCTAACGTGTGTAATAACAATGCAGTGCGACCCTGGATGGGAGGCTATATATAGCCAGTGTCGGAGTATAGGTTGCTATGCGGTGCCGGTTAGCTAGCTAGCTATTTTCTAACTAGCCAGGAGAGACATTTATATAGTGAAGGCGGCAATCAGGGAAGGACAAAATGGGGGGTGGGTGAGCTAGTGAGGAAATAATGTCCTTGCATCAGTACACGATAGCAGTATAGTTTTTCCTACTAATTGCTGTTTGTGCGGAGCTCTGTGTGCGATAGGGGGCAGATAGAAGTGTAGCTTTCCGACATTTTATCACATATAGGAGTAGGTGCATAAGTGAAAATTGGTCTGTTTTTGTAGGCAGACACTTCAGGTATGCTGCAAAGAATGTACGCAGGAATGAAATGCTACACAACAGAATTTCGGAGAGGGATTGTTAGGGAATTTCTTCTCTATTGCCATCTTGCAGCGGATGATGTTTCCACGGCCCAATATAGCAAATTAAGTACAACGAGTTGAAGATTTGAGCTTTCGCCTGTTGGATTTAATCTTGTTTTAAGTAAAGTTTACCAGGTAATAGCCCATGCGTTGCTATGGGCACACAAATTAAAACAAAACTAGTCATTTCAAATATTAATACAAACACACAAACAAGATACAAACTGCACTAAGAAAAACATAATACAACTTGCACAAAGATTTTCCATGCTTTAAGTTAATCTTTAGTTATCTATTAATTCTTTGCAACTAAAAGCTCATTGTGATGTGATGTGATTTGAAATCAAAATTGAAGAATCATCCGTACTCCGTCCGTTTACAGGGCATGGCAGGACTTGGACGGTCTCCAAAATTACACTTTGTCCATTCATTTATTTTGTGTTATATTATATGAGTTAAACTTACAATCATTAATAGAGAGTATATTTTATTATGAATCTAACCATTTCAAGTTATATTAAATTAAAGTTTGGTAACTAAATTATCGTTATTATCTTAATATGTGCGGGCCTTTACTTCGTATTATGTATTCCATTTCATTCAAGACAACTTTATGATGAGGAAGGTTGTCAAAAACTCTAGCCGAAAAAATGAAACTCTTGTGTTGAGAATGAGAACAATGTGTGGCACATATTTCTATAGAAAAGTACATAGTAGAGTGGAATAAAAATAAACGGTATCCGACATCCCAATATCATATCCAAACTCGAGTGCAATTTTTTTTGCATCAAAAAATAAATCAATGTCACAAGATATCATAATTTTATATAAACAAGACTAATAAAGCACAATTACCGCTTGTCTGGTGGTGACACCCCTCATCTCTCGCACTACTACAGGTCTGATATGCTTCCTCTCAAAGGCTTCTATGATCGGCTATGGAATGAACCCACCACAAACCCCGAAACCCTAAAGCTCAATCCATTGAGTGGATCTTAACGTATGAAAATAAGTTGGAAAATACAGTTTTATGACCTTCCAAATTCATACATCCTAATTATTATTAATAAAGGATAAGTTTCTATGATTGTTTGTAACTTCCAAACTATTTTATTTTCATTTTAATCTTCACTTGTTGAAACTATTCTATGCCATGGAGACAGACGCCCTTCGTCCACTGTACCCACTGGGCCACACTAACCTCATCTCTACCTCGCCCACTGCATCCACCCGTCCTCCCCGCCTCTCTCTTTCTCTCACTTCGGTCAAGCTGCAGCGCCTCTCCAACCATCCTCGGTTGCGGGTGCCCCAGATGGCGGCGTGCAGGTGGCACGACCAGTGGCTCCCATGTGCTGAATCAAGGGAGGGACGAGGAGAGCGGTGCGACCCCTTGAGGTCGTCGTCGGCTGGCCTCATCCTTCTCCTCAGCTCCTCCAGAGCCGGCGCCGACTTTCACCTCCCCGTCCCTTCTTCCGCGGCTGTCGTACAAAACTAAAAAAATATCCAAATGAATATAATGATTAACAATAGTTTACCATTTAGTTCATTAGAAACTAAGAAAACGCAAATTAAAGTGAATATTGTGATTAATATATGAAATGCCAAAAAATATTGAATACAAATGCAAAAATCTATATTTTCTGTTTTCTATTTCCTTTCTCTATTTCTCTATTTTTTCTCCCGTTCTCTTTTACTTTATCTGTTCGCACACCTTCATCTTATCCATTCGCACAAACCTAGCGCCCAGTGCCCACCGTTCGCAGGTTGCCGGTCGTGCGCCCCTGCGCTCGGCTGCCCACGCCCCGTGCAAGCTTGCCACCGGTCGCCGCTGTCGGGCTGCGACAGCCACCCCCTCCTCTCTGTCTCTGTCGGCCGTGTCGCATCGTCGCGCCGCCGTTGCCTCCGCCCCCTTCTCCCTGCGTTGTTGTTGCCTCCACCCCTTCTTCTCCCTGCACCCTCCGGCCACAGTGCGTGCGCCACCGGCACCTCTGAAGCTGCTCCTGCAGCTCGCAGCCCCAATGCCCCGAAACGTAAGATCCTCCCGCAGCTCCTTCGTGCCTCCGTCCGCTGTCCACCCGCATCCGTCGCCTGGCCAAACTTTGCCGAGCTGTCCCATCTCCCGTCTCAGGAGGTGCGGCCATCACTGGCCCCAGCTCCATCTCAGCCGCCGCCGCTCCCTTCGAATGTCGGTCGCTGAAGTGTCCCGATGGAGGAGCCCGCTCCGCTCGCTGTGGCACCGGTCAACACCTCTCAATCCCATCACCGACTGTGAGCACGATGCGCCCCTCCCCTCTCCTTCTCTAATTCCCGTTGTGTTAAATCTGATTCCCCCCTTGTCGGTTTTGGTTATGTGCTTGGATTCGCAGAGGAAGGAGGAGCTGATGTCCGTTGGGGAGAAGATCTCGGCGCTCGGCAGTGAGCTACGTGCTGCCGTGTCATGTTGAGAGAGAGGCAGTATAATGGGCGGCGGTGGAGGAGCAGAGAAACGAATGGGATGGGTGGTGGCGGCCCACAAGAAGAGAGAAGCTCGAGGGCGGCGCTCGCCGGGGGCCACCGCGGCTCCCGTCATGGTGGCGCTCGTCGAGATCCACTGCTTGTCTCCCAGGGTGGCCCGTGCCCGTCTCTTGGTGCTCGCGGTGGGGAGTCTCCCGCTGTGGAGCAGCGACGCAAGGACTATGGCGATCTTCCCTGTATGGGAGCGGCGGCGCGGTCAGCGCGGGGCTGGCCTCTCTCGTGCCCCGCGCGCGACAACCGTGACTTGACGGGATCGAGCGCGTGGCGCCTTGTAGAGGCGCGACCGGAGCACGAGGCAGCCAGGAAGGTTGACCCGACAGGCTGGGTCGGCACCGCCACTGTCACTCCCGCCGGCGAATGGACGTGTCGTCGTCGAGCTTATCCTTCACCTCTGTATGTCCCCTTGGTTCCTCCATTGGGAGGAGCGGCGGCGTCGTCCCGCCTGCCGAGCTCCGCCCCTCACCAGATGGGAAAGGTGCTAGTGCTACTGCTAGGGAGGGGAGGTGTGGCCGTGCGGGTCCGTCGGCACCTTTCGCAGGGAGACGCTCGTGGTTCAGCCGGCAGAACTACGAGGGTGCAGAACCACGGTGGCCACGTTGCCCTTACGGGGCTTTTTAGGGGTAGAGAAATACATATGGAAATGTACTAGCTACTGTTAATTAGAATATAGGCAAGTATTTAATCGTTTAGGAGTCTGAGTGTGCTTCCGTGAGTAGCTAGCTTGGTTTGATGCATACGTTTCCATGTGTCGTGTTACAAATTTTTAAAAGCGGTGGACAAATTTTCCGTGAGTAGTGCCGCTCTGTAATCTATGTGGTCCGATACATTCTTGTAAAAGAATGTCTGAAATAGGAATATATCTTCCAATAATATCTAAAAACAAGTGCTGGACAAAGTTGAGGAAATTGCATGATTATGAAAGAGTTTCGTTGACACCCAAAAATGGCAGGTCTGAGCTAATAACCCGGTTAGACCGCCCTTCACCCCGGTTAGACCACCCTAGCCAAAGTCTTTAAAAGGTAATTTGGACATCCCCATTGGATAGGTCTCGTCGAGTAGATCAAGATCCATATATAGAACGTCCAATTCGGAGTCCGGATGAGAGAGATATGACTTCTGGAAGATCTGGACGTCGCACAGGCCGGTTAGACCGGGGTGTCCAGGCGGTTTGACCGGGTCCAGGCTTTGTAAACTGAGTTGGAGTTGTATTTTAGCACGAGATTTGTTAGGCCTTCAACTCCAGCAGGGGCAAGACCTCCCCATCTTATAAATATAAAGGGTTGTGGCCGATTGAGAAGCTATCATCCAATCGTCACGAGGGATGAATCAAGTGAAAGAAAAAAATAATAATAGAGTGCAAGGAAGGATGTCACGTTGTTGAGAGATGAAACTTTTACTTTTTTTCCAACCATGTGCAATCCGACAACGAGGATGTCATTGGTGCCTCGTAGTCATATTTTCTTTTGTCCTTGCACATGTCCACCATTCTATATCTTCTCATCCTTGATATCCCCACATATGGATTAATTCTCATGATCATTGGCTTTGAAAGGTAAACAATCATTAGAGGAAGTTCTTAGTTTGACAATATTTGTGTTGATTGTGCTAGCCATACCTATAGCTCCACTTTACATGTTATATGAGAGATTTATGGGAGGTGAAAGTTTTATAAAACTTGTTTAGGATAGCCACCTCTTATGAGTTACTTGAGAGAGCTTGGAAAAAAGGTTTTTGTCTAACACTTGTTGCAAGAGTTTTATTTTTGATAATCATATAAAAACCCTCCAATAGAAGCAAAGAAGTAAGCATGGCTGGAATTGGAAACTTCGAGTGAAGAGTTTGAGTTGTGGGGTAAATCTTGACGTGGTAAAGATTCTAAATGCCGATGTTTATGTATGATGATCATTACTTTATGTTTATGTATTAAAGATAAAAGATTGACTAACTTGTGAAGAAATATTTAGCGGAACATGATTACAACGCCTTGGACAAAGTTGTTTTACGAGTACTTGCTCGAGGACGAGGAAGATCTAAGCGTGGGGGAGATGTTGACGGTGTATTTTGGTACACCAAACATGTTCATTACACTTTGGTTTGGATTTGATTATGGAACTAACCCACCACCAGGCACACTAATCATATAACAAGTTCATCTATGTGCATGCATTTGGAAGTGTTATGTTTATGTAGGAAAACATGGACATAAAGGACAGATTCACAACAATCTCAAAGGAGCATTTACGGAGTCTTGTTCATGTTCATGAGCTTGATGAAATCACTTCCAATGGTGGCAAGGACCGAAGTGCTACGTAGGAACACCCCCAGGGATTGAAACGTAAAAGACCGGACTTCATGCAAAGAGAACCTCCATCTTGGACGCGAGGATGACATCGTCAAAATAGTGCAAGTGGAGGGGGCAAAGTGCATAAATGCATGAGGACCCACGGGAGCGAAGGGGCGACTAAACCGGGCCGAAGTGGGCCTGGGCCAGTCGGCCCAGGCTGGCCGGCCTGGTCCACTCCGGGGGTCGGTTCGGCCCCCCTTTCCTTGCACCCGAAGGATCTTCAACCCTAAAGTCCTGGAGGCGCCGCCATTCGCACCAGGAGGCCATCCACAAGCTAGAGAGAGAGAGGAGGGATATCTCCGGAGGAGGATCGACCATCTCGAAGGAAGCACCCACAAGTGGAGAAGAAGGAAGGCACTGTCAGAAGCGTCACCATGATCAACGGTGCTATGTCTAGCACCTTGATGGGGTAATCTTCTCATTTGTCCATGGGTTGTAATCGATCTTGAGATGTAATCGTACTTTGTTAGAACATCTATCTATCATCATGTGTTGAATATACTTTAATGCTTAAGGTTAGCTACCATGCCATAAAGGGAAGTAGAGCTCCAATGCTCCCTTGGATCCATTCAATACGCTGTGTCCATCATAGGTCTAGTCACGAATACCTCCGCGTAGTGACTGTACGGGGGGAGGAAAAGGGCGAAACCATGGTCACAACCTTGGGAATCCCATGGTGAAAAAGGTGTAGGTCCGTACGCTTGCGGATCGTAGAGGGATACGTCTTTTATCCGTCAACAACGAGACACATTGTCCTGAGTACAATGGTCCTGACTACTGTTGGGGAATTCAGGAAAAACCTATCACCCTCGAAACGTCGAGTTTGATGAGATTCGTGAAATGAGTTTTTAGGATGATTAAACATTACGAAGATCTGGAATCTTGAACCTACGAAGCTCTAAAGTCGCGAATCTGCGAAGATCTGGAATCTTGAACCTGTGAAGCTCTGAAGTCGTGAATCTGCGAAGATCTGGAATCCTAAACCCGCGAAGCCTCGAAGTCGCAATCTGGAATCGGGATATGTGAAAATCGGAAATCTACTGAAGATCAAATTCGGAGGTTATAGCGCGTGAAGGTTTCTATGAATAAAAGATTCACGAACAGTAAGAAGCCAAGTCAAAGACGTTGCCTCAAAAGTCTAGATTTGACGTGTGAACTAGTGGCATGCTTGTAAATGTATGAGATGTAAAAGACATTCATGTGTGTGTTCACATTAGGAATATTCCTTGGATTCGAGGGTACTTTCGAAATGTAAAAGTCCCTTCGTCTCCCTATAAAAGGGGGCGCGAGGGCACATGTAAAAGGACTCACAACTTTTGATGCATGAGCAATCTTTAGGAGATTCTTTGTCTCCTCTTGCGTCATCGGAGACTTTGACTTGAACGTTTGTGCATTCCCTTCTCTTGTGTTCGGGGATCCTGTCCGGATTTTCGGATACCCCCCAACATTGGCGCCCACTGTGTTTCAGCTGAAAAACAACTCACGATGCCACCACAAAAGAGGTCGAAGAAGAACATTCCAGCTGAGACAGATCAAGAAGAGCACCATCATGTTGAAGGCAATGAAATCTCTTTTGCGCATGAACCTTCAAACATCACAGATCAAGAAAAAAGAGCAAACTCGAAGCTCTGACGAAAGCAAGAGCTGAGAAAGCAGCGCACATTCAAGAACAACCTACTGGCAAACACATGAAAACGATGATGATGATGATGACGAGACCATAGACAAAGAACTAGAAAGAGTTCAGCAAAAGATACAACAGCTGCAGAAGGAGAAAGAAAAGTTCGCAAGCCAATTGCAAGCAAAAAGAAAGGCCTCTGAAAGCTAGAGAAACTCAATCAAGCAAAAGAACAAATCGAAGCAATACAAAGAGAAATAGATGAAACGAAAGAACAAGAAAATAGTTCACTCTAGCAAGAATCACCACTTCACAACTCTGGACCAAGCAGAAGAACCCCGAAAGAAAATTTTTTCATGGGAAATGGAATTTCACATTTTGTGGATTCTGAGTCACCTCTATCCATAGGGTTGCAAACTGCACCATGGCCATCAATGTTCAAACCGGTCTCTCTCCCAAAGTATAATGGCTTCGGAAACTCCAGGCAATTCCTCATGAGATATGAATCAGCTGTGAATTCAGCAGGAGGAGACGATGTTGCGTTGGCCAAATCCTTCATCATTGTCTGCAAAGGACCAGTCCTGAATTGGTATTCTCTGCTGCAACCGCATTCAGTCTGCAGCTGGGTCGACCTCAAGACAAAATTCATGCAAGCATTTCAAATGTTCTATGACACAACAGCTGAGTCATCAGATCTTTACAACTGCAAGCAGAAAGATAGAGAGCCGTTACGGAACTTCGTGAGAAGGTTTATGCAGCAGAGATCCCAGATTCCTGAGGCGAATAACAAAACAACGATCAAAGCACTGATCAAGGGTCTGACTCCAATACCAATAGCTTCGCATCTGACGCGAAAGAAACCCAAGATGGTTGAAGAACTTTTTCATGAACTAGAAGAATACATCTTGTCCGATGATGATCATCGCAGAAGAGTGGCCAAACAAAATGAAGCACAGTAAGGCAACAGAGAAATGACATGGAGACCACAATCCCAGAATCCACGAAACATCAACAATGTGGAAGATCCTCAGTCTGACCACAACAGTAGACCAAGCACGAAAGGGGGATTTGCATCTAGAGGAAGAGGAAGGGGAAGAGGAAGAGGACCTCCAAGACTCACGAATCACAATCTGAAGGACCGATACGGCGAACCAGAGAGGGGGGAGTGAATGGGAGCCGATAAAAATTCTTCTCGAAGTAGATGGAAACTCCAACAAGATGAACACGGCTTCCAACACACGTCTCCGACTCACTACCAAGGTTGGTCAAGCCCACGTAGCCACTGGAGTGCCACTGGACCTAGGAACCAACACACCACCTTCCGACCCGAGAAACGCAGCGGAAAAACCAAACCTCGAGCCTACGGACCCACCGGTCGGACGGGGTGAGCACCACCGGCCGACCGGTCCCCGCCGGTGAAACCGAGCAACTTCCACTAAGTGGCTCTACACCGGTCGGACCGGTGAGACACACGGTCGGACCAATGGCGACTCGAAAGCCCCCAAGGCACCAAACAGGGCCAACCGACCACCAAACAGACCCAAACTCGAAACGGCGGCAACACGGGACAACAACGAACACACCAAGACGTTCACCCGAGCAAAATCCCACAAGGGCTTGCACCGGTCGGACCGGTCAAGAGCACCGGCCGAGCCGGTGTAGCTCGGGCGACTCGGGATGAACGACATCCGCGGTCAACTCCCCCAAATCCAAATCTCGATCTCCCGAATCGCTCCACGGACTTGAACAAGACTTTGGGGATATTATGAACACCTCATGAGGAGTCCATAGCCAAGTTTAATCCCACCAAAACTCGTCCAAAAAGGAGGAATCGAAGAAATCCCGCCGAAAGCACCTCCAACCCAAGAACTCAAGAAACCCCAAAATCGAGCACTTTTACTCACGGATTTGGGAGGGGAATCACAGCCCAAAGAACCACGAAGGGTTCCCACAAATTTCCCCCATCAAATCCCCAAGAGAAAAGTCCCGAAAACAACCCAAAGAAATCACCGAGAGAGGGCTTCGAAAATCACCACCAAGAACAACCGGGGAAAACACATCCAAACCTTGAGGAACCACGCCGAATCATCTATACATGAAACAAAGGTTCGTACAAGGTCTAGCAAGCCGCCCGATCATCCATCCCTCTCAACAAGATCTCTCCGTGAAGCTCTCTTGCTAGTCCTAAAGAAAACCTAAGGAAAATAAGTGGAAAATAGGAAAACTAATGAGCTAGGGTTCCCAGAGTTGGCTGCCATCCTCTCACCTCTTGGGTTATATGGAGGCAACCGAATGTCTAAAACGCCCTTCTCTACTAACTAGGGATACATGCCCCTCAAGGGCGGATTTGGAATTCTTGATGTCTTCACCATCGGACGGATGCCCGGCGACCGCACCCTGCGTAGCCTCGACGCAAGCCATGCGATCCCGACACGTGTCCTCCGCTTCGAAGATTCCGGACTGCGTCATCGCACACCGGTCAAACCGGTGCTCCTCACCGGTCGGGACCGGTCCCCACCGGTCGGACCGGTCGAGCCGGGCGCGGCGCCGCGGCTCGTCTTCGGTTCTCCGGTCTTGGCTTTGTGGATCAACCAAGGAACCCGGTGGTTTTACGGTGAACCACCGGAAACCCCGCGAACTCGGTGTAGCCTCCGCCAATCTCCACTCATGACTTGGCTCCCACGTAGTCCCGGCTCGACCTTGGTTTTGAGGCTCAACCAAGAAACCGTCCACGACTTCATCTTCTTGTTCATGCCACCATGCGGCCCGCACTTGACCCCCGCCGGCCACCGGGTCCCTCGAACGAAGCCTACTTGTCTTCTCCACACATGGAGGCCTAACCGGCAACGACCTTTCGCGCTTGTTCTTCACATGCACCAACACCAGTCAAGCCGCAACCTGCACCTGCAATACTTAGCCAAGAATCAGTCCACACAACGTTGTCAATCACTCATCACACAAGGAAGCGACCAACCACCGGTCCTCGAACCACACCTGGTCCTCAATCTCCCCCTTGATGAGTGCATTGACAACACCCACACGAAAGTAACAAGAGAGAAAAGAAAAAGAAAAGAAACGAACAAAAAGAAACTCCAACAAGCGATCGAAAGCCAAACAAAGGCAAAGAGCAAGATCACTTGAAGAAGACAAGTCTCAGACCCCTTAGGCAAGGGCAACGGCTCGACACATCCGAGACAAAGCAAAGCTCAAGCAAAGAGCGCACACCACCAAAACAAAGCTCAAAAAAAACACAAAGAGCTCCCCCTGCACACATGCAAGCTCCCCCTGAACCAATGCACCTCCCCCTGGACGAATGCATGCAAACCACTTGAAAACGGGACGGTACCGCAAGCACTTTCGGCTCACACCGTCGGACCGGTCATCACCACCGGTCGACCGGTGCCTAACATGTGTACGGGACCAGCACTCACACCGGTCGGACCGTGCTCTTCACCGGTCGGACCGGTGTACACAAGGAACCCGAGAAATGGCTCGAAACCACCTGAAAACCTTCTAAATGCGTCCGGTAAGCCATTTCAAGCTCAAACTTCTCCCTCTTGTTGGCAATGCATGAATCAAGCCAAAAATGCAAAATATTCAACCTAGAGCTTCTCAAATAGACAAAATTCAACAAAGAATGCTACACATGTCCAAATGAGCAAGTTAGGTAATCTACGGCTTCGTATCGATCTCAACTACATGATCACCAAGTTTCACAACCATTGGACGAAGCTAAGATGGATTTTGGCAATTTTGCGAAAAACTTGCCTCTCATGAGCAAAGTCCTAAACATGATCAAAACATACCAAAATGGCAAAGCCACACAAACTTCATGCTAGGACAACCATTCTAATCATAATACCATCACAAACACCCACAAGCACCTCATGTCATGTCAAAGCCACCGAGCCATGTGCCTACTTCTATGTATGGGACTTCTCATTGGTAGGCATCATGCAACGGTTTAGCACCCAAAGCAAATTAAATTCAGCACATATGACATGGGAGCACATTTCCAAGCATTTTTCATTTCATTTTCAGATTTGTAAATGGTACATGAAATGTCTTTGCGACAAAAAGGAACTTATGCCCCTCCACAAGATAAAACAAGAGGGCTAAACATTCGTGATGGCAAATGAGCCTTTGGCCCCATATGATCAATAAACTAGCTATCCAATCACAAATTAAGCATAGCAAAGTCACAAAAACATGTCAAGAGCATGTAAAGACATTTACACATGAGAGAGCATACATGTGACATTTTTCAAAAACATAGCTATCAACCATGGATTATTCATCAAGATCATCAAGAGCTAAGCCAAACTAACCATAGCATACCAAACAAGCTCACAAAGACATATATCTCAATCCATGGTGAATAATGTATATAAGAGAAGCTTTTCCTAACCAATGCATATGATACAAAATGCATGCAATCTAAGATACAAGGATGCCTATACATCATGTTACATATGCCATGCCAAATGCAAGAAATGCACAAAGGAAAGCTATACATATGCTACAAAGGAGCTCCCACACACAAAGCTCACAAACCACCGGCTCCTCGAGGGGAGGCAAAAAGGGCTCGACACCACCGGCAAAAGAGCAAAGGAGCACCAATCTCACAAGCTCCCCCTAAAATCATGCATTAAGGCCAAAGAGCATACAAAGCTCACCTTACACACATGAGATAAGGCAAAGAGCAAAAGAAACCAAGTGGCTTGACCAAGGCCACACACTTGAAGGTCACAAATACACTTACCTTTATCATTTCTTCACAATTCACTCATCCTTGTCCACCATCCCCGAAAGTGATGCACCTACATGTCACCACCGGGATATGAAGTGAAGAACCACCCCCAATATCAACCAAATGTTCTCGGGCTATCCACCCGCAACTCAAAACCAAGAGCGAGGGCGAGCAAACGACTCAACACCGGGGTTAGTTCCAAACGTGTGAAACCGGTGCCTAGCCATTTGCTCGAAAGTGGGGTTAGCACAAACCAAACCATCTTTCCTACCAAAGCTACCTCCACGAACACCACTACGGTAACCATCATGAGGGAACCAACCCTCTCGCCCGGAAGAGGACCAAAACCACAAAAGAAAGCCCGTGGACCATCCCTCCTCTCCTTCTCAAAGCCATGACGCCTCCCATCCCCGTAGTGAGCTCGAGGGGGAGAATGCCTAGCAACCGACCTCCCCGCAAACTTTCCGGACCAATCACCGGAACAACGACCTCCGGAAACAACCCTCGCACCCGTACGAGCACGAAACCCAAGCCGCCGCTCTCGTCCGTGCCTCGCACCGTCCGACCGGTGCTCCACACCGTCCGACCGGTGTAGCTCCGGCGACGGAGAACCTCCAACGGCCTTCCGCTCTCCCCAAGCCCGAACCGACCTCACACTCGCCTTGGCCCCGGGCACCGCACACGAGGCTCAAGTACACCATCGGAAGGGTGGTACTTGTCCTTGATAGCCCACTCCTTCGCCATTCTCTCCTCACGCTTCCTCTTGAAGCAAAATGCTCTCTTGTGGCCATCCTTTCCACAAAACTCACAATGGAAACGGATCGATCTGGGCTTAGGCTTGGGATGAGGCTCTTCACAAGGCTTCTCACTTGGTTTCTCACTAGACGTTTCACTTGCCTTCTCACTCGGTTTTTCTCTTGGTTGGTTTGGCTTGGAGGTAAACTTGTCTTTGGGTGTGGGTTGTGGTGGAACTGAAACATTCCCAAATTTCCTTTCTCTCTCACCACTACCCTCACCAACCTTATCCAATCCCAAAGCCCAACCGTTAAAGCGCTTACAGCTAGCAATCATCATACCAAGCTGAGGTTCTTGACTCGACAACCAACTCAGCGCTTCACGCAACTTATCATTCTCATCTTGCAAGCGACCAACACATTTTGCAAGATCCAAATTCTTCATAGCATGCAACTCACATGTAGAGCAAGAAGTAGGAATAGGCACTTTCAAATCAGCCTCAAGCGAAATAATGCGAGAATGAAGCTCAACAATTTTCTCATGCAAACCAGAGCAAGAAGTGCAAGCACCAAGCAAAGTGGGTCTAGATTGTAGCTCAGCCAACTCAACCCTAAGCACATCTAGTTCCTCACACTTGGAGGCATACTTCTCCCTAAGATCAGTCAAGTCAGCTAGGAAACCAGAGCAATCAACACAATCATTTTCATCAGAAACAACCGGGCTAGCCTTAAGCGAATCAATTTCAAGCTTGCTATCAAGAACCTGTGTTTTTAGCTCAGCCACTCTAGTCCTAGCATCCTCGAGCAAGGATCTAAGCTCCTTCCTAAGCTTCTTAGCCTCTCTAAGCATGTGATCGCGATTATCAAGCAAGTCAACCAACTCCTCATTCTCCTTGCACAAAGAAGAGAGCTCATCACATACCTCATCCTCGGAATCCAAGTCCGAGGCGTCCTTCTGGCTTCTCTTGCTGCTCGAACTGCGAGCCATGCCGCAGAAATCGTCCTTGAGGCTTAGGCCCGTCACACAAAGGCCGTTGAGATACTTGCCGATGTTCTTCTTCTTCTTCTTCTTGTCATCCTCTTCGTCTTCATCACTCGAGCTTGAAGACGTGTCCTCGGAATCAGACTCGATGTCGCTTGATCTCTTAATCTTCTCTCGAGACCGCGTCTTCTTCTCATGTCCATGATCCTTCTTCCTGGACTTCTTCTTCTTGTCCATGAACTTGTGCTTGTCATGGTTGTTCACCTTTGGACACTCGGCGAAATAGTGTCCAGTCTTGCCGCACTTGAAGCATGTCCTCGTGTTCCTCCTCTTGTTCACTCGATTCTCGTGCAGCCTCTCGAACCGCCTCGTCAGGAGCGCCAGCTCGTCCTCTCCAAGCACGTCGAACTCCTCATCTGGCATAGACATCAAAGAGGACAAAGAGAACATCCTGGTGGATGGGTTAGTGTTAGCCTTTCCATTTGAACCACCGATGAGGGCGAGACTATGAGAGTCAGTCGGGCCCTCGATCTTGGCTGTCATGCCCCTATCCACCTCAGCCGACTTGAGCTTCGAGAACAGCTCGTTCACCGTCAGAGTGTCATACTTCTCCGACTCCACAATGGCCACGAACTTTCCGCCCCAAATCGTACGATCCAAAGAGTGTAAGAGCTTGACCGCTCTATCATGATCATCGTACGGGAGCACGTCCACATTTGCCCTCATGTTGTTCACAACCACCGTGAACCTCTGAAACAAGGCATCGATGGACTCACCGGGGAGATGAGTGAAGTTCTCGTACTCTCTCCGGTAGGTCGCATATATCCATGCCTGAACCTGGGCATTCCCAACATGAGCCTCCTTCAACACCGCCCAAATCCTACAAGCCAAATGCTCGGTGTGCACCCGATCGAACTCAGGCTGACACAAAGCACGAAACAAGTAGTCGACCGCCTTGTTGTTGGCGTCGAATCTGTCCCTCGATCCTGGAGCGAGGAAGTCCATCGGTTGGACATATCCTATGTCCACCGTGACATCCCAAAGGATCTGACCCTTTCCGCGGAGAAAAGCACCCATCCGCATGCCCCACATCTGGTAGTTCTTGCCATCGAAGTGTGGAGGACCCGAACCCCGTTCCTGGTACGCCATCCTTGGATCTTAGACTGGTTAGAGTCAATAAAGACCCGAACCGGCTCTGATACCACTTGAAGGACCGATACGGCGAACCGGGAGAGGGGGAGTGAATGGGAGCCGATAAAAATTCTTCTCGAAGGAGATGGAAACTCCAACAAGATGAACACGGCTTCCAACACACGTCTCCGACTCACTACCAAGGTTGGTCAAGCCCACGTAGCCACCGGAGTGCCACCGGACCTAGGAATCAACACACCACCTTCCGAACCGAGAAACGCGGCGGAAAAACCAAACCTCGAGCCTACGGACCCACACCGGTCGGACCGGTGAGCACCACCGGTCGACCGGTCCCCGCCGGTGAACCGAGCAACTTCCACTAAGTGGCTCTACACCGGTCGGACCGGTGAGACACACCGGTCGGACCAATGGCGACCGAAAGCCCCCAAGGCACCAAACAGAGCCAACCGACCACCAAACGGACCCAAACTCGAAACAAGAAGCAACACGGGACAACAACGAACACACCAAGACGTTTACCCGAGCAAAATCCCACAAGGGCTTGCCGGTCGGACCGATCGGTCAAGAGCACGGTCGACCGGTGTAGCACCGGCGGCTCGGGATGAACAACACCCGCGGGTCAACTCCCCCAAATCCAAATCTCGATCTCCCGAATCGCTCCACGGACTTGAACAAGACTTTGGGGATATTATGAACACCTCATGAGGAGTCCATAGCCAAGTTTAATCCCACCAAAACTCGTCCAAAAAGGAGGAATCGAAGAAATCCCGCCGAAAGCACCTCCAACCCAAGAACTCAAGAAACCCCAAAATCGAGCACTTTTACTCACAAATTTGGGAGGGGAATCACAGCCCAAAGAACCATGAAGGGTTCCCACAAATTTCCCCCATCAAATCCCCAAGAGAAAAGTCCCGAAAACAACCCAAAGAAATCACCGAGAGAGGGCTTCGAAAATCACCACCAAGAACAACCGGGGAAAACACATCCAAACCTTGAGGAACCACGCCGAATCATCTATACATGAAACAAAGGTTCGTACATGGTCTAGCAAGCTGCCCGATCATCCATCCCTCTCAACAAGATCTCTCCGTGAAGCTCTCTTGCTAGTCCTAAAGAAAACCTAAGGAAAATAGGTGGAAAATAGGAAAACTAATGAGCTAGGGTTCCCAGAGTTGGCTGCCATCCTCTCACCTCTTGGGTTATATAGAGGCAACCGAATGTCTAAAACGCCCTTCTCTACTAACTAGGGATACAAGCCCCTCAAGGGCGGATTTGGAATTCTTGATGTCTTCACCATCGGACGGATGCCCGGTGACCGCACCCTGCGTAGCCTCGACGCAAGCCATGCGATCCCGACACGTGTCCTCCGCTTCGAAGATTCCGGACTGCGTCGTCGCACACCGGTCGACCGGTGCTCCTCACCGATCGACCGGTCCCCACGGGCCGGACCGGTCGGACCCACCGGTCGGACCGGTGCAGCGGCTCTTGCGGCCTCCGTCTTCGGTTCTCGGTCTTGGCTTTGTGGATCAACCAAGGAACCCGGTGGTTTTTCGGTGAACCACTGGAAACCCTGCGAGCTCGGTGTAGCCTCTGCCAATCACCACTCATGGCTAGGCTCCCACGTAGTCCCGGCTCGACCTTGGTTTTGAGGCTCAACCACGAAACCGTCCATGACTTCATCTTGCTGTTCATGCCACCATGCGGCCCGCACTTGACCCCGCTGGCCACCGGGTCCCTCGAACGAAGCCTACTTGTCTTCTCCACACCTGGAGGCCTCACCGGCAACGACCTTTCACGCTTGTTCTTCACATGCACCAACACCAGTCAAGCCGCAACCTGCACCTGCAATACTTAGCCAAGAATCAGTCCACACAACGTTGTCAGTCACTCATCACACAAGGAAGTGACCAACCACCGGTCCTCGAACCACACCTGGTCCTCACAATCCAAGGGACCCGTACTTCTATTGTTAGTATCATGGAAGAGGGCACAACACTGAAGGGTGCCCAGAAACCAAGAAGAACATCGCGAGAATTCAGCAAGAAAAAGCTATGATGAGCATCGCATCCTCAATGCCGAACCAGATTCGCCCGAATTTCTGGCAGCCACAGTTCATGAACTCTCAACCAAGTCCGGTCACCTTGCAGCAATTTCAACATCCACAACCATCATGGCAACCCTCTCAGCAGTTTTTTCCTCAGTCGCAAGCAATTCAGTCAATACAGCAACCGCAGCCAATTCGAGAAATTCCGCCACCACCACCTGATAGTTCATCAAGGCCAGAATCAAGTTCAAAAACTCAGAACTCAAAGGCCTTCCTTGCCATCTTTCGGGACAATCATGCCAATTTCGGGAGGGTCAGCCATGGAATTTGAAACTAAGAAGCAAAGAAACAATTATTTTAGGTCTGTGAACACCATCATCAATGACGGTCCAGCGGCGCGACCAGAATGGGCCAAGGTGCCAATCACTTTCACTGAAGAGGATTTCAAGCTGAAATCCGCGATTCATAATGATGCCATGGTCATCGAGGTAAACATAGCTAGGTGGATCATTGGAAAAATCCTGGTAGATAATGGAAGTTCGGTAGACATTTTATTCTTGAAAACTTTCGAGAACTTGAGCCAGCACATGTTGCATCCGCCATAATACCCATTGCAAGGTTTCGGAGGAAAACCAATCAAGCCAGTTGGAAAGATATCGCTTCGTGTATCCTTCGGAGATCTTGACAATGCCGGAACAGAGACTCTCATCTTTGATGTGGTTGACATCTATCACCCGTACCTCACGATTTTCGGCAGAGGCTTCATGAACAAATTCGACGCAGTCATAAGACAATAGTTCTTGTGTATGAAGATACCTGCACCCAAGGGGGTTATCATAGTATTCGGCGATCAACATGAGGCCAGGAACATAGAAAAAGGCCACACTCCAGGCCAGGCAAATGTGTACTAGTTGAAAACAACTGAAGAAAGAAGAGAACCTTACGAAGAGGACAAGCGAGATAAGGAAAAGATCGAGATAGCAGCAAATGGTGAAACCAAGAAAGTATACCTGGATGATATGCCCGATAGAGCAGTCACAATTGGGGCTTATCTCAATCCTGAAAAGGAAAAAGAGCTCATACAGTTCTTGAACAAGAACAAGGATGTTTTTGCCTGGTCAGCCAAAGATTTGCAAGGTGTCGACAGGGACATCATCGAACACGCGCTGGAAACAGATGAGAAAATAGCGCTGAAAAAACAGAAACTTCGGAAAATGTCCGAAGAAAAAGTGAAAGCAGTTGAAGCTGAAGTTCAAAGGCTGCAAGATGCGAAAGTGATCATAGAAGTGAAGTATCCAGTTTGGCTGGCCAACACTGTACCAGTGAAGAAGAAGAATGGAAAGTGGAGAATGTGTGTAGACTTCATGGATTTGAACAAGGCATGCAAGAAGGACGATTTTCCCTTGGAAAGGGTGGATAAAATCGTAGATGATGCAGCCAATAGTGAAATGCTCTCGCTCCTAGACATGTTCTCAGGATATCACCAGAAAAGAGTGCGCAAAGAAGATGAAGAGAAGACAAGCTTCATCACTCCTTTCGGCACATTCTGTTTCGTGAGAATGCCAGAAGGACTGAAAAATGCTGGATGCACATTTTCGAGAATGATAGAAATAGTCCTTCATCCTCAACTTCGGAGGAACATTATGGCATATGTGGATGACATAGTTGTCAAAAGTGTACAAAGAGGAGATCATATCAGCGATCTAGCAGAAACTTTCGCAAACCTGAGAGCAGCGAACCTGAGATTGAGTCCTGAGAAGTGTGTCTTCGGCATTCACAAAGTGAAAGTTCTCGGATGTCTAGTCTCAACAAAAGGCATAGAGGCGAACCCTGACAAAATCAAGGCACTAATAGAAATGCAAGACCCAGTTTCTGTGAAAGATGTGCAAAAACTCACAGGGAGAGTGGCCGCGCTCAACAGGTTCATTCCTAGGGCTGTAGAAAGGACTCTACCATTCTTTCAAGTTCTCAGAAGCACTAAGAATTTTCAGTGGTCCAAAAATCAAAAGCAAGTTTTCCAAGAACTAAAAGACTTGCTGTCCAACATGACCAAGCTATGCCGTCCCGAACCAAGATCGTCGCTTCTGCTATATGTGTCTGCATCAAATTCGGCAGTGAGCGCCGTTTTGGTGCAAGAAAAGGAAGAAGAAGGAAAGCTCAAGCAGATCCCGGTGTATTTCGCTTCAAAAGCCCTCTCTGGCTCAAAAACTTTCTATTCTGAGTTGGAGAAGATCGCGTTCGCAGTGATCATGGCTGTAAGAAAGCTGAGACATTACTTCGAGGGTCATAGAATAAGGGTCATCACTCATCACCAATCAACCTTTGAACGACTTGTTCGCAAATAGAGAGGCATCTACCCGAATCATCAAATGGGGCGCTGAACTTTCAGAATACATTGTAGACTTTGAAAGAAGAAGCGCAATAAAATCGCAAGTCCTGGCAGATTTTGTCGTGGATTGGACTTCGCCAACACAGAATTCAGAAGAAGAAATTCCTATACCTTGGGTAGTGTAGTGCGATGGAGCTTGGTGTCACAAAGGAGTGGGAATTTCGGCAGTTGTAACATCCCCGGCGGGAGTTATAATAAGATATGCAGCTCGACTCATATTCGCGAATAATGAGCACCCCACGAACAACACAACAGAATACGAAGCTTTACTCCTATCACTGAGAAAGATGAAAGCCTTGGGTCAGCAAACCTTCATAATTAGGACGGATTCAAAATTTATTCAAGAACATATTGAAAAAGAAAGTGAAGCAAGAAACCCTGTCTTGATGAAGTACCTCGAAAAAGTCAGAAAAATGGAAAGACACTTCAAAGGTTTACCAAGAGATGACAATAATGAAGCAGATAAACTGGCGAAAGCGGCAGCCAGGAATCAAGAGTTGCCTCCTGATGTATTCTTCAAAATCATCAGAGAACCGTCTATCAAGGAATCGAGGCCAAAAATTGTAAATATTGTGGAAACTCCTGATTGGAGAGCAGAAATCATGGCTTATCTGAGAGGCTATTACGAACCACAAGATGAGTTGCAGGAAAAGAGATTGAAACAAAGGGCAAGGGGCTATGCAGTAGTAAATGGAGAACTGTATAAATCGGAAGTCACGGAGCCATGGTGGAGGTGCATCACCTCCGAAAAAGGTCTCGAACTACTCAGAGAAATCCACAGTGGATTCTACAGTGCACACATAGGCATTATGGCTCTAGCAGGAAAGGCAATAAAGCAAGGATTTTATTGGCCTACCATAAACATAGACGCAAAGGCACTGGTTCGGCAATGTGAAGCATGCCAGAAAACGGCGAATTAACAAAATTTAGCTTCCATACGAGTTCACCTGATTCCACTATCATGGCCACTGCAAAGGTGGGGAATGGATCTAGTCGGACCATTGCCAACAGCTCAAGGAAATTGCAGATTCGCAACTGTCGTTGTGGATTACTTCACAAAGTGGGTAGAAGAAAAACCACTTGCGAACATCAAGGCACCAACAATTCAGAAGTTCTTTTGGTAGAACATAATCTGCAGATTTGGAGTTTCGAGGGAACTGACTGTTGATAATAGGAAACAATTCGACTGTTACACTTTCAAAGAGTATTGCAAGTCCTTGGGCACTCATGCGAAGTTCTTGTCGGTGCGGAATATGGTCCCGACACTAACCAGTAGATAGCGCCGTGGTCTATCCCTCAATGGTCGATGCTAAGTAACAAGTGACACAGAGGTTTATCCTGGTTCCGGCCGAGGGGGCCGTACGTCCAGCAGGGGCGTGCTCGGAGCACTATATTACTTAGCACCGGGGGTGCTTGTAGTGGGGCAAATACAGGCAAGGCGGGAGAGGAAGTGAAGATTCCAAGTCCCCGGAGGAGTGGTCGAAGATATTGTGGGAGAATGAGAATGAGTACGTGGTGTGTGAAGTGTTCTTTTCCTTGTTCGTCTGTCCCTCCCCCCCGCGGCTGGGGGTTCACCCCCCCTTTTATAGATCAAGGGGGCAGCGGGTTACATGCGCGCCGCACTACCTAGCTATGTGGAGAAGCGCGACGTGCTACGGTGTAGAGTGGGCGGCCGTCCGGGCGATCCTCGCAGCGATCTGGTCATCATGGTCTGACTTGTACCCGAACAGTGGCGGTTCGAGGGTAGGAGAGCAACGAATGGCGGTGATGTCCTCTGATAGGCTCGAGGGCGGTGCTGACACAAGCTTGTACGGAGCACAGGGGCAGGCAGAACGGCGTTCCTTCCCAACGTGCTTCACGGGGCTGGAGTCGTTGCTACAGGGTCCGGCGTGCGCCTGCACGCGCGGGTACGGCGGCCACGCCGTTACAGTGGCCGGGATGGCAATCCACCGGCCTAGCGCCTCCACCTAACCCCCTGTAGGGTCACGGGAAAGTGAAATTGAGGGTGCGCCGGCGGCCCCCTTTGAGGGTCGGGCGCGTTAGCCGTACTGTAGTAGGCGCGCGGTGTCACGGGACTGACACCGGCCGTACCGCACAGTCCCTCCCCACGGGGGTGGGGATGGGCTCCTCCCCGGGGAGTTGGTGCGGCGGCACGGGCGCGAGCCCCGGGCGCATGATGGCGCCGTCCTGCGGCGTCAGGGCGTTAAATGCCCGTGTACGGGGCCGGCGCACGCGTGAGGGGCACCCTCGAGCGTGGCGGACCCCCGCCGAGGGCGGGCGTACCCTCGAGCGAGGCGGAGCCCGCTCGAGGGAAGTGCCGCCCCTCGAGCGGGCGACGCCCGCCCGAAGGGAGCGCGCATCCTCGAACGAGGGCGGAGCCTCGTTCGAGGGGATCCTTACGTGGGCCGCCTCGATGGGCCGTCGGAGTCCCTGTGGGCTGTGTCCTGCATGGTTAGGCGCCTGCATGGTTAGGCTTAACGTATTTGGGTTTCATTGCGGGCTTTAAGTGAGGTTTTCCCCATTGTTTAGGGGGACCCCTAGGGCAATCCCCGACAGTAGCCCCCGAGCATCTGTGGGTTTGCCATTGAGGCTCCCGCAGATGCTGGAACCTACTGATAGGACGTTCTTCCCTCCTTGTTCCGCGAACGCTTTCCGGGGGGCCGCGTCAGCGGACCCGTGGGTCTAGCCCCCGAAGCCCTGCAGGAGTGTGGGTTCTCCTGCAGGGTTTAGCCGCGAGAATTTTGGTCAGAGGCGTGGCACATATGCCAACCGACATCGGCGGTATTTCAGCCGGCTTCGGGGGTGCACGCACCGCTATCACTGTCTCTGGCGGGTGCAGTTTCAAGGAGGTGTAGCCGTGCGCCAAGCCCCCGAGCCTTGGCCCGTTCGAGGCGATCGGGTCGAGCTTTACGACTTGTTTTTTAACGCGCCCTCGCCGTCCCTCCGCGGGACGGAGGGTGAGGTTTCTGCAACTCCCATCGAGCGGGTCGCGAATTGCGGATTCCTCTCCGAGCGGGTAGCGGGTGGTTCAAGTGGACGTCCATGCCCCGTTCGATAAGGGTAGGCTGCGCGGTCCGGAGACACGTCCATGGAAGCGCTTGCGTGGGTTTGCTAGGTGGGGCTCGGTCCCGTTCGCTAGGGACCGAGGGCGCGGAAGCTCTCCCTCGGTGGGATCCCCCTGCTAGCTGCCCTCGCTGGCTCTTGAACACGACATGTGGGGCACCCTCAAGCCGATGGGCTCGAGGAACGGCTCGAATGCGCGTGCCCTCGTCGTCCCTAACTCTGCGATCTGTGGCGCCTGTTCGAACCCGTCGAGGGTCAGGCTTCGAACCTCTGATCAGTAGGGCCGTGCGGGGCCGTGCCTGGACAGCCCCGTCTTTTCGCGTTTGCGGCCGTCGAGGATCCGGGCGAGCCAGCCCTCGAGGCGCTGGTTGGCGGCACGGCGCGGCATGGGTGCTTGCGGTGCCCGCTTTACTTCAAGCGGGGCCACGGGCGACCCTCTCACGCGCGTGTCTTCTTTGGAGGGTTGACATTGTCTTGAGCCGGGAGCTCGCGCCGCTCGAGGGTTTTGCGTGGCATGGGTGCCCGCGGTGCCTGCTCTACATCGAGCAGGTCCCGGGCGACCTTCTCACGTCAATATCCCATCGAGGGTTGACGTCATCCTGAGCCAAGGGCTCGCGCCGCTCGAGGGTTTTACGTGGCATGGGTGCCCGCGGTGCCTGCTCTACATCGAGCAGGTCCCGGGCGACCTTCTCACGTCGATATCCCATCGAGGGTTGCTTTTGTCTGGAGCCGAGGGCTCGCGCCGCTCGAGGGTTTTGCGTGGCATGGGTGCCCGCGGTGCCTGCTCTACATCGAGCAGGTCCCGGGCGACCTTCTCACGTCGATATCCCATCGAGGGTTGCTTTTGTCTGGAGCCGAGGGCTCGCCCCGCTCGAGGGTTCTCCTTGCTTGGCAAGGGACCCGGGCATTTAAGTGCCTTGCGGCCGTGGCCGCGGTTTTGCAGCGCGGGCGCGCCTTTTTAGGCGCTGCAGCCGCGCGCGCGCGTGTGTAGTGGGCGGCATGGCAGGCGGACGTGACCGCTTCGCCTCGGTCGGCCGCCGGTCTTTGCCGTGATGATGGCCCGCCCGCAATGACGTGGCCGCTGCGGTCGTGGTGGGGCCCGCCCGTCGACGCGATGGGGAGATTCCCTGCAGTTAATGCTAGCGGGGCGTCCGCTCCGGAGAGCTCGCCCGTCGGCCTATAAAGCTGCGGGGAGGAGGGGGCGGCGGTTTTTTACCTTGGCATCTCACCATTTTCAGTCCCCCGCCCCTTCGGCTTCCTCTGGCTTTTGCCACAGTGCAGCGTCGCCATTAGCGCTTTTTCCTCCGTTCCTCGTCCTCCGCTCCTGCTTTTCTTCGCCTTCTTCATGGCGCCGCCTCAGCCTCCCCTCACGATCCTGGAGCCGTACGCCTGGGAGAGGTCGACGGTGACCCGGCTGGCCCTTGGCGAGCTGGTCGCCGCCGGCCAGCTGGCGGCTAATGAAGAAGGTCGTCCGGCGGAGTGGATAGTGCCGCCGGCGGCAGACCGCGAGCCCAACCCGCCGGAGGGCTACGTGGTGAGCTTCATTTACTACCATGAGCGGGGCTTCAACGCGCCGGCGAGCACCTTCATGCGGGCGATGTGCCATTACTACGGGGTGGAGCTGCACAACTTCGCCCCCAACGCGATCTCGCAGGCGGCCACATTCGTGGGCGTCTGCGAAGGGTACCTGGGGATCCCAGTCAATTGGGAGCTCTGGGTACACCTTTTCCGCGCAGAGCTCATCACGCAGCCCACGACGGAGCCGAGGACCCGCCGCACGATGCGCGCCGGCGGGATGTCGCTTGCCCTGCGGGGGCAATTCAAGGACGTCTACATCCCCTGCACCATGACGACGAACAACGCCGGCCGGGAGCGGGGATGGTTCTACTTGCGCAACGCCGAGCCCGGCCTCCCCCCCCCTACACCGGCCGGGTGTTCAAGGAGAGGCCCGACTCCCCGGGGCTACGGGGTGTCCACGGCCCGGCATCGGAGGCGGCGGGGAGTCGGTCCTGGCCGCGCTGCAGCGCCTGGCGAAGATGGGGCTGAACGCGATGGGCGTCCTCGCCTTCCTTCATCACCGGCGGATCGTGCCGTTGATGGAGAGGCCGCTCTGCATCTTCGAGATGACAGAGGCGGCCAACCCCATCGACCTGGCGAGGTCGCGGATGCTCCCGACGCCCCTCGAGCGGCCGTACGCGCTCACCCGGGCGCGGAGCGCAGTCGACACCCGGGCGCCGCCGCCTGCGGGTCGGACCCCATGGGACATCGAGATGCTCCCCACCGGCCCGCTGGTGAGTTTGGCTCTTAATTTTGTTTTAGTTCTTGGTCTCGCTTTTGTTTCCTGACGTGTCTTTGATGCTCCTGTGTGCAGCTGGTGAACTTCACCATCGCCAAGTCCGTTCCGCCCACCCCCGACTCCCGTGCGCTCGGCCGGGCGGCGCGCAGCCGGCGCGGGAGGAGCGGGCGGCGCGCAAGAGAGAGCACGCGAGGCGACGTCAAGCACGCCACGACCAGGGCGGGCCGCGGAGTACCGGCGACGCGAGGAGGCCGGGGCTCTCCTCCCCGGAGATCGAGGAGCCCTCATCCTCGGAGGAGGACGAGGAGGAAGAGGCCGAGGGGGAGGGCCCCTCGACGGGTGGCGCCTGCGCCCCCGTCGCGGGGACCCGAGCGTCGGCGACAAGGGCGGCTTCGCACGGGGCGGGTGCACCGGCGCCCGCCGCCGGGCAATCGACATCGGGGGCGGCGCGCGCGCGCGGGGCGCGGCGCGCGCCACGGAGGCGCGCGCGGCGGCGCGCGCGCGCGCGCGGGGCGAGCGTGCCCGCACGCGCGGCACCATCGTCGGGGGGCGCGATGGCGGGCGTGCCCGCACGCGGGGCGAGCGTGCCCCCGCGCGCGGCGCGCGCCTTCGGGAGGTGCGGCGTCGGGCGCGCCCGCGCACGGGGGCGGGCGTGCCCGCGCGTGCGGCGGCGCCGTCGGGAGGCGCTACAGCAGGCGCGGCAGCTGCGCCGGCCTCATCCGCTGAGGCTTCGAGGAAAAGGAAACGGTCCTTTTCCTCTTCGAGGTAAGGAGCCCGTCTTTTTTCGTTTGGTTTGATTTGTCGATGATTAGGTGCCCTAACCTTCTGTCCGTGCCTGTGCAGGGTGGTGCCAACCGTTCCTCCTCTTGCACCAGCCAAGGTGCTGAGGACGGACGCATCGATCCCTACACGGCGGCGCTCGTCAAGGGCGTCGCGCCCGGGGACAAGCACGGCGGCGGGCACGAGCTCGCAAAGCCCGGGCCGGGGCCTCGAGGCCCCGGCCGGCGGATCGCCGCCGCCGCGGCGCGGCCGGAGATCGCGCGGGGCGGCCGGCGCCGGTCGTCGTGGAGACGCGGGCCGCGGCGGCGACCGTGGTGGAGGTACGGCCCGCGGAGGCCGCCGGCCGTGGAGGCGCGGCCCACGGCGCCGGGCCGCAGAGGAGGTGGAGCGGGTGCGACCGCGGGGGCGCCGTGGACGCGGGCGGCACGGCGGAGGCGGCGGCCGCGGCGCCGCGTCGGGGCGCTGCGCGCCGCGGTGGCGCAAGTGGAGGTGCCGGTGGAGGCGGCACGGGCGGCGGCGCCCGTCGGCGATCTGCAGGGCGGAGGTGGTGGAGGTCTCGGACGACTCCCCGCCGCCCGGATGGAATCGGTGGGCCGGCCCGGCCCACGAACCCCCCCGAGCCCCGGGGAGGGGGCCCTCGTGAGGCGGCATGAGGGTCACATGGTGGTGGGGGGCCGAGGACACGGGGCCGAGGCCTCGTCCTCCGCGCCGGCCGCCCCGCCGGGGTGGAGGGGGCCGTCGAGGATCCCCCTGCGTTCGCCGACGCCGGGGGGGGAGCAAGAGCTGCGGGGCGAGCTCGGAGCCATGGCGCTACGCTCAACCGCGCGCTGAACGAGGCGCTGCGGGTCCATGGCGGTCCGGCGTGGCTCGTCTTCCAGGTGAGCCATGGTTGCTCGTTCTTTTTCCTCTTTCGTTTTTGTACGCTGTATTCGTGCCGTAGTGCTCACGGAATTTGGTGTGTGGATGCCAGGAGCTCGAGCGCCGCGCCCACGACAAGTACGATGCGTTCGACCGGGTGAACGCCGAGGCCCACCAGCTCCGGGAGCAGTGCAGCGCTTTCGACGCGCTTGCTGACGCCCTTAGGACGCCGGGACAGTGGGCCGGCGTACGGGCTCGGCTCCGGCTCGACGAGCTCCCCGAGGGCTCGAGGCGGACACGGCGCATCGCTCGAGCCTCGAGCGGGTCCGCGCGGCCCTCATCGATCGCGAAGAGGCGCCGTGGAACGCGCGCGCGGACACGGAGAAGACGCGGACGCCGGCCGCCAAGGCGGGAGGCGGAGGTGGCCACCGCTCGCGCCGAAACCCGGGAGCTCCGCACGTCGCTCGAGGGGGCGCGGGCGCAACGCCGCCGGGCGAGGAGCGGGCGCGCGGGTTGGAGCAGCGCGCCAAGGAGGCCGACGACCTGAAGGCCACCCTCGACGCCAAGGCCGCGACCCTCGTCGCCGCTGAGGAGCAGCTCCAGCAAGAGCACATCGCTCGCCAAGGGGCTGAGGGGCGGCTCCAGCAGGAGCAGGCTGCCCTCATCAACGCCCGTGTAGCGC
Organism: Cenchrus americanus; assembly: GCA_947561735.1. Classification (NCBI taxonomy): domain Eukaryota; kingdom Viridiplantae; phylum Streptophyta; class Magnoliopsida; order Poales; family Poaceae; genus Cenchrus; species Cenchrus americanus. Next base: position 33,398,609 of record OX387242.1, on the reverse strand, counting down.
TGGAGCAGGAGCGCGTTGCCCACGAGGTGTCGCGGAAGACCTTGGCGGATCGGGACGCCAAGCTCTCCAAGGTCGAGGGTGAGGTCATCGTGCTCAGCATTGCGAGCGCGAACCAGGAGATGGCCCTCCAGGAGCAGAGCGAGGCCGTCAAGCGCCTCGAGCTGGCGGTCGAGGCCGAGCGCCGCGCCCTCGAGATGGAGAGGAAGCGAGGTCGAAGGTGAGCCACCGTTTGACTCTTGCTTGTTGGTTTTTCGTTTGGGAACTCGCATTCCCTTTTTTCGATTTCTTTCTTGCCTTGGCGTTTCCGTGCTTGCGCACCGCCCGGGGCATGCGGGCCGAGCGGGCCGAGGCGGCGCGGAGCTTCCTACAACTCCTCCGAGCAGGGGCTGCGGGAGGCGCGCGATGCGGCCCTCGAGACCTGCCACGTCGTTGAGGAGGGCGAGGCCCAGGCCGGCAGCTCCCCGGCCGGCCATCCGCGTGCCCTTGGTGGCCATGTCACCGAGCGGATGCGCCGGCGTTGCCCGGGCGTCCGAGAAGGCCCTCGGGGTGGTGCGATCCCACTACGAGGTTAACTTCGAGGCGCTGGCGGAAGGCTACATCGTTCCCGAGGGCGTCGAGGACGAGGTGGCCATGGAGCGTGTAGACGCGCTTGCCGCCGACGCCGCCGGGTCGCTCGCCGAGGCCTTCGAGGAGTTCCTCTTCCCCGACGTCGCAGACGCTGCTGCTCCTCCCGCCTGAAAGCAGTTTGGGCGCTAGGCCCATTTTTTGATGTGTATCAGTATTCTGGCCTCATGGCCTTTGTAAATAAACAAGTTGTTTCATAAACATCTGCTGTAAATGAAGTTATTTATTTATCACGCTTTTTGTTTCTCCTTCTTCCTGAGTAGATTTTACTTAGGGAAGTTCGATTTTCGCTGGGGGTCCGCTGGGTTGGAGGCGAGAGAGAAGGGCCATATCCACGCGGCGTAGGCTATCTCTGGCTCGCACGCTCCTCCCGCGGGGCCGCCCGCGCCCTGTTCAAATCATTGCTCATAGTTGAAGTAGAAAACAAACTTAGCGCGTCTAAGTTATTTTTAATTTTGCGCAAAAAATGGGACCATTTTTGGGGGGTGCCCCCCCGCAGTAGCCCCCGAGGGTAACTTGGGTTTCAGGGGAAAGCCGAGTTATCCTTTACATTCAGTCTTGAAGTATTTACATAGTCGTTGCCAACTGGGGCGTTGGCGATGTGATTTTTACAACAGAAATACTTGGAAAATCCTAGCTAAGGGTAGAAGCGACGTAGCTGTTGGATGTTCCAAGCGTTGGTGAGCTCTTCACCGTCCTCGTTGGCCGCCTTGTATGTGCCGGCTTGAGTACCTTCACCACGACGTAGGGTCCCTCCCATGGGGGCGATAGCTTGTGGCGCCCTCGGTTATCTTGGCGCGGCCTTAGGACCGGATCCCCTTCGCCGAAATCCCTTCGACGTATCTTGCGTGCTTGGTAACGTCGTAGGGACCGTTGATACCTCGCGAAATGCATCAACGCTACGAGGTGTGCCTCGTCCACCGGTTCGGCGAGTCCTCGCGGGCTCGCCGGGTTAGCATCCTCGTCGTAGCCTCGAACCACGGGCGATCCGTATTCCAAGTCCGTGGGGAGGACGGCCTCCGCGCCATGGACTAGGAAAAATGGGGTGAACCCGGTGGCTGCGCTTGGGGTGGTCCTTAGGCTCCACACAATCGCTGGTAGTTCTTGGAGCCATTTTCGCCCGCATTTGTTGAGCGGTCGAAAATTCGGGCTTGAGGCCCTGTAGGATCATGCCGTTGGCACGCTCCACTTGGCCGTTGGTCTGTGGGTGTGCCACAGCTGCCCAATCCACGCGGATGCGGAACTTGTCACAGAACTCCAAGAACTTCCGGCCCGTGAACTGGGACCCATTGTCTGTGATGATGGAGTTTGGCACTCCAAAGCGGTAGACGATGTCGGTGAAGAATGTCACCGCCTGCTCAGCCCTTAGATTCGTGATAGGGCGCACCTCCACCCACTTGGAGAACTTGTCAATCGCGACCAGCAGGTGGGTGAAGCCCCCGGGCGCCTTTCGCAAGGGCCCGACGATATCCAGCCCCCATACGGCGAACGGCCATGTGACGGGGATTGTTTGCAAGGCGTGAGCGGGCAAGTTGGATTTGCGGGCATAGAACTGGCACCCTTCGCAGGTGCGTACGATTTCGCTGGCGTCCGCGACCGCGGTGGGCCAGTAAAAGCCTTGGCGGAACGCGTTGCCGACGAGGGTGCGGGGTGCGGCGTGGTGGCCACAGATCCCCGCGTGGATGTCCCGTAGGAGCTCGCGCCCCTCGGGAATGGGCACACACCGCTGTAGGATGCCAGAGGCGGCGCGCTTGTACAGCTCGCCATCGACGAGGGTGAAAGATTTGGCCATCCTGGCGATGCGCCTGGCTGTGGCCCGGTCCGCGGGGAGTTCCCCTCGAGCGATCCAGGCGATGTATTTTTCCCGCCAATCCGTTTGGACAGGAGCCGGCTCGATGTCCATCGCATCGGCCTCGTGGGAGCCGTACCCCTCGAGGAGGGAGAGTACGTACGCCTCGTTCGAGGGGTCCTCGTCCATGGGTTCCGCACCCGTTGTATTCGAGGGAGCCCCCAAGGGTCCGTCGTGGCTCGAGGGATAGGGCTCGAAGGCGACCGAGGGTTGCGCGATGTCACGCGCGAAAACGTTCGGGGGAACGGTGATCCGCCCGGACGCAATCTTGGCCAGTTCGTCTGCTTCCTCGTTGTACCGGCGGGGTACATGGTTAAGCTCGATGCCGTAGAACTTGTCTTCAAGGGCCCGCACGGCTTTGCAGTAGGCCTCCATCTTGTCGTCGTGGCAGCTCGCGTTCTTCATGACTTGATCGATCACGAGCTGCGAGTCCCCTCGCACGTCGAGGCGCTTGACGCCCAACTCAATGGCGATTTTGAGGCCGCAGAGAAGGGCCTCGTATTCTGCCATATTGTTGGACGCGGGGAAGTGGAAGCGCACTGCGTAGCGCATGTGCTCCCCGAGGGGTGATACGAAGAGCAGGCCCGCGCCCGCTCCCGTTTTCATCACCGAGCCGTCGAAGAACAGAGTCCAGCACTCTACTTGGATTTGTGGGGGTGGCAGCTGCGTGTCTGTCCACTCAGCGACGAAATCAGCCAGGATTTGCGATTTGATGGCCTTGCGCGGGGCGTAGGTGAGCGTCTCGCCCATCAGCTCCACGGACCACTTGGCGATCCTGCCTGCAGCGTCAGGGTTGCGAATGATCTCTCCTAGCGGGAAGGAGGAGACCACCGTGACCGGGTGGGCCTCGAAGTAGTGGCGGAGCTTGCGCCGCACAAGGACTACCGCGTACAGCAGCTTCTGGACCTGGGGGTAGCGCGTCTTCGTGTCCGACAGGACCTCGCTGATGTAGTAGACCGGCCTCTGTACGGGCAAGGCGTGCCCTTCCTCCGTGCACTCCACGACGATCACGGCGCTGACCACCTGGGTGGTCGCGGCCACGTAGAGCTGCAGGGGCTCGCCGTCCTGGGGCGGCGTGAGGATCGGAGCGTGCGTCAGAGACGTCTTCAGCTTGTCGAGCGCATCCTGGGCCTCGGTGGTCCAGGAGAAACGCTCGTGCTTCTTAAGCAGGCGGTAGAGGGGTAGGCCCTTCTCACCGAGCCGCGAGATGAAGCGGCTCAAGGCGGCAAGGCACCCCAACACCTTCTGCACCCCTTTGAGGTCCCGGATTGGACCCATTCGTTCGAGGGCCGTGACCTTTTCAGGGTTGGCCTCGATTCCCCGCTGGGAGACAATGTACCCCAGGAGCATGCCTCGCGGCACTCCAAAGACACATTTTTCGGGGTTTAACTTGACCCCCGTTGGCCCGTAGGCGGCCGAACGCGACGCCAAGGTCGCCAACCGGGTCGTCCGCCTTCTCGGTCTTAACGACGATGTCGTCCACGTAGGCTTCGACCGTCCGTCCGATGTGGTCCCCAAAAACGTGTTGCATGCAACGCCGATATGTTGCACCCGCGTTTCGAGGCCAAATGGCATCGTGACGTAGCGAACGTCCCGAACGGTGTGATGAACGAAGTCGCGAGCTGGTCGGACTCCTTCATTTTTATTTGGTGGTACCCGAGTAAGCGTCAAGGAAACGAGCAATTCGCACCCGAATCGTTGAATCAACGATTTGATCTATGCGTGGCAAAGGAAAAGGAACTTTAGGACATGCTTTATTAAGACTAGTGTAGTCTACACACATCCGCCACTTCCCATTCTTCTTCTTTACAAGCACGGGATTAGCTAGCCACGTAGGGTGGAATACTTCCTTGATGAATCCGGCCTCGAGAAGCTTCGCAGCCTCCGCTCCGATTGCCCGTCGCCGCTCCTCGTCGAAGCGCGCGCGCCCCGCCGCCGCATGGCGCGGGCGTTTGGCAGGATGTCAAGGGAGTGCTCGGCGACCTCCCTCGGGATGCCTGGCATGTCCGAGGGGCTCCACGCGAAGATGTCGGTGTTGGCGCGGAGGAAGTCGACGAGCACTGCTTCCTATTTGGGGTCGAGGGTGGAGCTGACCCTCAACGCCTTGCCCTCGGGGGCTGACGGGTCGAGGGGGCCCCTTTGGTCTGCTCCGCGGCCTCGAAGGTGCCGACGTGCTTGGCGGCGGAGTTGAGGTCATCGTTGACCATCTTCTCCAGCGTGTTCACCAGCGCTTCATCCAGCGCCAGTGCCTCTGCGTGTTCCACGCACTCGACGTCGCAGTCGAATGCGTGCTCGATGGACGACCTGACGGTGATGACGCCGTTTGGGCCGGGCATCTTCATCTTCAGGTAGGTATAGTTGGGGACCGCCATGAATTTGGCGTAACAGGGTCGCCCAAGTATAGCATGGTAGGCCCCTTTGAACCCCACCACCTCGAAGGTGAGGGTTTCCTTGCGGAAGTTCTTGGGGGTGCCAAACCGCACCGGCGGGTCGATCCGCCCGAGGGGTTGAACACCTTGCCGGGCGCGATGCCGTGGAACGGCTTCGTGCTGGGCCGCAGCTGGTCCAACCCGATCCCCATCAGGCGCAATGTATGCGCGAAGAGGATGTTGAGGCTACTGCCTCCGTCCATAAGGACCTTCGAAAACCGGGCGTTCCCAATGATGGGATCGACCACCAGCGGGTACTGGCCCGGGTTGGGGATGCGGTTTGGGTGGTCATCCCGGCTAAAGGTGATGACGTCCTCCGACCAATTGAGAAAGGCCGGAGGCGCCCTCTCTGCGGCGAGGACTTCGTGCCGCTCCTTCTTGCGCTGCCGGGTCGACATGTCGACGGTAGGTCCCCCGAAGATGAGGAACACATTTTCGACAGCAGGGAAACCGCCGGCGTCGCCGTCGCCCCCATCTTTCTTGGCCTCAGCCTCCTTCGCGGCGGCACGGCCATAGAACTTCTTGAGCATATCGCACTGCTCAAGAGTGTGGTTCACGGGGGTCTTGTGGTAGGGACATGGCTTCTTCAGCATGTCGTCGAACACTCCCGGGCCTCGAGGGGCCGGTCGAGGGCCCCGTCGAGCCGGGTCGACAGCGAGGGCCTCAGCGTTGCCGCCGTTGCGCCCCTGCTCGCGCGCCTCGCGGCGCGGCTTCTTCCCCTTCTTGCCCCGCTTGTCGTTGCGGTGGGGCTCTTTGGACTTGCTGCCCTCCGCGGGCGCGTCCTCTGAGCGCTTGCCCTTTTTGCCGTCGAAGATTGCCCCCACGGCCTCTTCTCCAGAGGCGAAGCTGGTGGCGATGTCGAACAGCTCGTTTGAGTCCGCAGGCGGGCTGCATCCCAGCTCGCGCACGAGGTCCCGGCACGTGGTGCCCTCGAGGAACGCGTGCACGATCTCGGACTATGCCACGCTGGGGAGCTCCGTGCAGCGCTTGGAGAAGCGCCGTATGAAGTCCCGCAACGACTCGCCGGGCTTCTACGTGCAGGAGCGCAGGTCCCATGAGTTTCCAGGGCACACGTATGTGCCCTGGAAGTTGCCCACGAACGTGTGGACTAGATCGTCCCAGTTATGGATCTGGCTGGCTGGCAAGTGCTCGAGCCATGTCCGGGCCGCGTCGCCCAGATGCAGGGGCAAGTTGCGGATGATCACCTCATCGCTAGTGGCCCCGCCCAGCTGGCAAGCCAAGCGGTAGTCGTTGAGCCAGACGCGGGGGTCCGTCTCCCCGTTGTACTTGACGATCGTCGAGGGCTGGCGGAAGCGTTGGGGGAACGCCGCCGCGCGGATCTCCCGGCTAAACACACGGGTGCCCGGAGGCTCCGGCGTCGGGGAGCGATCCTCACCGCTGTCGTAGCGCCCACCCCTTCGAGGGTGGTAGCCCCTTCGTTGCTTGTGCGTCCGCCCCCGCTCGTGCGCCCGGCGTTGATAACGTTGCGGGGCGTCGCCATCCGGCGCCCCGCGCGCGTCAAGGAGTCGTTCCTTGGCCGGCGTGCGTCCCGGTCGGCGGGCTGCCCCGCCGGTCCCCCTGCGTGCACCGAGGGTTCGCCTCCCGGTGCGGGTTCGTCACCCCGCGCATCTCCCTGTTGGCGGATGCGTGAGGCCGAGCTCTCGGCCTGCTGGACGGCCGCTTGCTCGATGAGGGTTTGCACCTCGCGGTGCAGGTCTCGAGCTTCGGGGGTCGAGGGTGCCGGCATGGCGCACAGCAACGTCGCGGCAGCGATGAGCTTTTGGCTTGCTCGTGGTGGAGCGTCCGCGTTGTCGACGTTGGGGACGGTGTTGATGCGGTCACGGACCTGTCGGCCCAGTTCCCGCGCACGTTCGCCGCGCGCGGAGGCCTCCCCTGCCATTGAGACGCGGAGCAGTCGTACCGTTCTGTACTCTTCCGCCAGCTTGGCCTCGAGCTCGCGGGCTTGGGCCAGCTGTGCGTCGACGTCGGCCCCCGGCGGGGAGCGCTTGGCCCCGCGGCCGGGCGCGTAGCGATCCCCGGGGCGGGCGTGACCTCCCCGTCTCGGCGCCGCCGCACCGGCGGCGTTGGCCGGTCGTTGGTGATGACGGCGTAGCACTCCCGCGCGGGTTCGTAGCTCCCGGTCTTCGGAGTCGTCGGAGCGGCCAAACCGGTAGTCCGTGGCGTCGAGGAAACGCCCGAACGCGGCCCGGGTCCGGCACGCGGGAGAAGTCCCCACTCCGCGTACCCGTGGCGGTTGGCGGGTGGCAACGCGTCGATGGTGCCTAGGGACGATTCGTCGGCCATTGGGGCGCCAGAATCCCTGGCGACAAAGACATGGCGGCCGGGCGGGACCCGGCGCATCGTGGTGTTCACGTTGTTGTTGTAAGCCGTCGTGGCGCCACGCAGCCCGATGGGGATGCGCGGTCCGAGACCGCACGCGGTCCCCGCCCGGGGCGGTGGCGGTTGTCGTAACGGTGGGCGCGTCGCGCCGAGTGGCGGCGCGCTCGGCCTGTCGCCGCTCGGACCGCGCCCGGCGCGAGCGTAGCCCGAGCGACGGCGGCGTCGCGGCGTCGATGGACCCGCGGCATCCGTGCCCGCGGGCGCGCGCCGGTGTCGTGCGTGCGGCGGAGACCAGAGCGGACCTGGCCTGGCGCTGCGCGCGAAGCTCCTCACGGTTGGTGAGGCGCATGAGATAGCCGTTCCCCGTGGCCTGAAAGTTCAGGTCCCCGAAGCGGATTTCGAACCCGGCTGGGAGGGGGTCCGAGCTACCCATGCAGTAGCGGGTACCACGGTACTCAGTGCGGATCACCATGGAGGGAGTTGGCGAAATGACCTTAGGCGCTCGTTTGCCCCACGGTGGGCGCCAACTGTCGGTGCGGAATATGGTCCCGACACTAACCAGTAGATAGCGCCGTGGTCTATCCCTCAATGGTCGATGCTAAGTAACAAGTGACACAGAGGTTTATCCTGGTTCCGGCCGAGGGGGCCGTACGTCCAGCAGGGGCGTGCTCGGAGCACTATATTACTTAGCACCGGGGGTGCTTGTAGTGGGGCAAATACAGGCAAGGCGGGAGAGGAAGTGAAGATTCCAAGTCCCTGGAGGAGTGGCTGAAGATATTGTGGGAGAATGAGAATGAGTACGTGGTGTGTGAAGTGTTCTTTTCCTTGTTCGTCTGTCCCTCCCCCCCGCGGCTGGGGGTTCACCCCCCCTTTTATAGATCAAGGGGGCAGCGGGTTACATGCGCGCCGCACTACCTAGCTATGTGGAGAAGCGCGACGTGCTACGGTGTAGAGTGGGCGGCCGTCCGGGCGATCCTCGCGGCCGATCCGGTCATCATGGTCGACTTGTACCCGACAAGTGGCGGTTCGAGGGTAGGAGAGCAACGAATGGCGGTGATGTCCTCGATAGGCTCGAGGGCGGTGCGACGCAAGCTTGTACGGAGCACGGGGGCGGGCGAACGGCGTTCCTTCCCAACGTGCTTCACGGGGCCGGAGTCGTTGCTACGGGGGTCCGGCGTGCGCACGCACGCGCGGTACGGCGGCCACGCCGTTGCGGTGGCCGGGATGGCAATCCACCGGCCTAGCGCCTCCACCTAACCCCCCGTAGGGTCACGGGAAAGTGAAATCGAGGGGTGCGCCGGCCCCCCTTCGAGGGTCGGGCGCGTTCGCCGTACCGTAGTAGGCGCGCGGTGTCACGGGACCGACACCGGCCGTACGCACGGTCCCTCCCCACGGTGGTGGGGATGGGCTCCTCCCCGGGGAGTTGGTGCGGCGGCGCACGCCGGGGCGCGAGCCCGGGCGCATGATGGCGCCGTCTGCGGCGTCGGGGCATTAAATGCCCGTGTACGGGGGCCGGCGCACGCGTGAGGGGCACCCTCGAGCGTGGCGGACCCCGGCCGAGGGCGGGGCGTACCCTCGAGCGAGGCGGAGCCCGCTCGAGGGAAGTGCCGCCCCTCGAGCGGGCGACGCCCGCCCGAAGGGAGCGCGCATCCTCGAACGAGGCGGAGCCTCGTTCGGGGATCCTTACGTGGGCCGCCTCGATGGGCCGTCGGAGTCCCCCGTGGGGCGTGTGTCTGCATGGTTAGGCGCCTGCATGGTTAGGCTTAAAGTATTTGGGTTTCATTGCGGGCTTTAAGTGAGGTTTTCCCCATTGTTTAGGGGGACCCCTAGGGCAATCCCCGACAGTTCTCATCAGTGTATCATCCGCAGTCTAACGGAGCAGTTGAAAGGGCAAATGGGTTGATATTTTCAGGAATCAAGAAGTGCTTGTTCGATCAAAAGAAGGGTAAATGGGTTGATGAATTGCCGAAAGTAATTTGGTCTCACAACAGTACTGTGTGAAGAGCAATAGGTTTCACACCGTTTCGCCTACTTTTCGGCATTGAGGCAATGACACCAGAGGAAATAAAAAATGAAAGCATGAGAGTGCTGAAAGCAAAAGAAATCGAAGAAGCTGACCAGAAAGTGGAAAAAGACATGATTGAGCTAACAATCCTTGAAGCTTCTTAGAACATTGAGAAGTACCAAAAGGAAACCAAAGCATGGAAAGACAAAAAAGTGGTCAGAAAAGACATCAAAACCGGCGATTTGGTCTTGAAAAGAAAAAAGAACTGGGAGAACCCTGGGAAGCTTCATGAATGCTGGGAGGGGCCATACATAGCAAAAGAAACAGACATGCCAGGGGCTTTTCGTTTGCTAGAACAAACTGGTGAAGAGTTGCCATATTCGTGGAATGCTGACAGCCTGGAAAGGTATTATCCTTGAGAATTCCAGAATTAGGTAGATTTATCTTAGAGTATTTTTCCTTTTTTAGTAAGTTTACATTCTAGAAAACCAAAAAACCGAATCACGAGTCTATAAATGATTTCGGAGAAAAAACATTTGCTTTCTTTTTCGCAATTACATTAGAATAAGAAGGACCGTACTCTTTTCCTTGCAAAGGGGGCTCTAAATCAAGAGGCAAGGTTTTTAACGAGGCGGATCCTATGTAAATACTCTTTGTGATATATATGAAAAGAGTCTTCCCCCAAATCGTGCATTTTGTGGATTCCAACATGTGAAAGAAAAATTCGTGAAAAGGCTTCGTCATAGCCGAGATTCTACCATGTGAAAGAAGAATTCATGAAAAGGCTTCGTGATAGCCGAAGTTCTACCATGTGAAAGAGGAATTTGTGAAAAGGCTTCATGATAGCCGAAATTCTACCATGTGAAAGAGGAATTCGTGAAAAGGCTTCGTGATAGCCGAGATTCCATCATGACAAAGAAAAATTCGTGAAAAGGCTTCATGATAGCCGAGATTCCACCATATGAAAGAGAAATTCGTGAAAAGGCTTCGTGATAGCCAAGATTCCACCATGTGAAAGGAAAAATCATGAAGGGCTTCCTGATAGCCAGAATTCCATCGTGAAAAAAGAAAAAGTTCATGTGAAAGGCTTCCTAATAGCCAGAATTCCATCGTGAAAAAGAAAAAATTCGTGTGAAAGGCTTCCTGATAGCCAGAATTCCATCGTGAAAAAAGAAAAAATTCATGTAAAAGGCTTCCTGATAGCCAAAATTCCATCGTGAAAAAAGAAAAAAATTGTGTAAAAGGCTTCGTGATAGCCAAAATCCCATCATGAAAAGAGGAAGAGTTTGTGAAAAGTCTTTGCGACAGCTAGAGGCTCCGTGAAAGCCTAAATCCCACCGTCAAAGGGATTCCCACCGAAAGGCATGAGACAACAACAAGTTGTGGCCTAAATCCCACCGTCAAAGGGATTCCCACCGAAAGTCCTGAGACAACAACAAGTTGTGGCCTAAATCCCACCGTCAAAGGGATTTCTACTGAAAAGGCTTGAGACAACAATAGGTTGTAGCCTAAGTTTCCATCATGATAATTAATGGCAATTGCGGTTAGGCGAATGTATATGTCGCTGTTTAAGAATTTTTTGGCAGAAATTCATGAAGTTTTTTCGCGATGAATATGTTCTGTTGAAGAGGCAAGGGGCTCGAATGAGGATTCGTAGAAAATCGTGGTTGAAGCAACTGAGGGTTGCAATATCAACCAGGGCAAGTGCGCCAAGCGGGTCAAGTCCACAAAATTCGCAAACAAATTTTGTCGACTTGCATCACAGTATTTGCAATTTCAAAACCCGCAAAAATTTCTCAAAAATTCATATAATCAAGACGACCGCATAACACTAAAGTTTCCTTAACTTGCCTCGAGATTTTCCTGCAAAACGGCAAGGTGGGGAAGGGTGACGTTTTTTCTCAAGAAAATGTCTTTATTGCCTTATTTGCATAAAAATCTCGATCTAGTATCAACACGATTACATCGAGAATTACAATCTCTAGAATGAAAGTTGAACAACATGTCCTGGTTCACGGCTATTATTTTCCACAACGTCACTAGCATAAGCGAAGTCAAGTCCAGTAGTGATGGGCCTAAGGGGATCCATCTTCACGAACTTCGAAGAGCTTGAATTCGTAGCAGTCGGGCTCTCGTCTTCGCAAAGAAGAAAAAACGAAGAAAGATCAAAGCAATCCATCGAAAATTTAAGCGAAACTTCAAGCAAAAATCCGAGAAATCTTTCTCTGGATGATCTTCTTTGAACAAGTGTCATGCTTCATCACTGACAAACATGTTTCCACGATGAATTCGTAGCGGCATCACATCCTACGCAGGCCCAACCTGGAGGACCTGCGCAGGTTAAAGTTTACAAGACAAGTTGTTCAGACAAAATATTACAGCCTAATGAATTTACATATGTACACAAATCGCCACGAAGGGCAAATGTCTCGGCGATGTTCAGCCAGTGATATCAACCTTCGGGGAACCTTCTTCATGTTCAGAACTTTCTTCAGCATCGCCACCGCTGCTGCTGCTGTCGCCAGAATTCCCCCCGTCCGTCTCGCTGGCATCATCTTCGTCATCTTCAGAAGAGGTTTCCGGAGATGCAACACTCTTTCCTTGTTTCTCCTCTTCAATTACCTAAAGGAAACAAAGAAAGAAATGTATGAAAAACCAAAAGATAGGATTTAGTGAATCAACAAAAGCAAGCAGCGTTTTTCAGAGATCAACCTGGTCGAGCTTAGCACGAGAGATCCTCTTGACAACCTCTTTTCCGCTAGCAATCCAAAATTCTCTTGCGAACTTTGTCCTGATAGCTAGGACGTCTTCATTTGGACGTAGCCGTGAAGTGCTCGAAGCATCAAGAAATTGTGGAAGTTTCTCGCGAATCTTCACAAGATCCACACAGTCAAAGTCGTGAAGTAACTTCAAGATGCTTTCAATAGAGAACACAATAGCGAAGTCACTTGCACCAGAAATAACTTTAGGGAGTGCTTTAAACTCGGTGTCGATCCACCCCATGAAATCGGAAATCCCTAAGTTGGCAAGAAGGGGAGCAGGGCAAACGCCAAAGTTCTTCAGAGATTTCTCATATTCTTCGAACAAAAGCCTCAGCTTGTTGATGATCTCAGAAATATTTCTCCCTGAAGTTTCCCTTTGATCAGCAAGTGCTTTCTCAAGGTCTTGGATCTTCTGTCCTTTGTTGCTCAAAGTCTTCGCAAGATCAGTATTGTTAGTACGAAGATCTTCGACAGTTTTGGAGGACTTGTCGCAATCCTTGTAAAGATTTTCAATCAATCGCAAGTCCTCGTCGTGTGTTTTCTGAAGCTTTTCAAGATCTCTTCTCGAATTCTCAGCAGCCTCTTCAGCGACCTTTTTTTCGTCCTGGCATTTCTTTAGGGCCACAGCCAGTTCAGACACCTTTTTCTCCAAGTACGAATTCGCTGCTCGAGATAACTTTAAGTCGTGGCTCAGTTTCTTACGATCCTCTACCAACTTCTTGTTTGTCATCTCTTGTTCAATCAAACATTCGCAAGCAATTCTTCCAGATATGGAAGCTTTCGCCGCGTAATCTCTACGTTGTACGGCGAGCTCCGACGCGGAGAACGAACGAAGAAGATCTTCAAACTCTGGAAAATTGCAAAATGAAGTCATAAATAGAAAGTCAAGAGATCTAAAGCGAAAAGAGTTGTAAAAAGTGGTGCACCTTTTTTTATCTTTGGCAAAAAGCGCCTGTTCCAAACTTGTAGAAGTTCTCTTCGAGGAAGTGCAAGGTTTCTTACCAAAATCCCGAACGGTTTCTCTAGGCAAGAGGGACGTCTGTTCCGAGGCTCCTTCTCCTGTTTCATCAGCAAGTGTAGGCGATTTCCAGAGTGTTAAAATCCTAGATGTGCCATCTCCGATACTAGCCGCCTTGCAACCAACACATAGTAGTTCACCACGGTAGGACGTACCAAAGCTCTTGTTAAAGGCATCCAGGTAAGGAGAGGGAGCTTGGCCTTCAGGGATATCTTCGCGAATTTCGAGCAAGGGAGCATCTTGAACAGGATCTTCACCCCTGTGAATGGTGAGCTCAAGCTCCTTGGTAAATTCGGGAGATGCTTCATCTTGAGGACGGATAGGCTGAGAAACGGTAGTATCAATAGCAGCAGCAGGAGTCTCAGCAGCAGCAGCAGCAGAAACGGCTTCCTTCTGAACTTCGGGAGCAGCATCTGAAAAGGAATCAATATCCACGAATTCATTTTCAGAACCCGATGGGCAGTGTTCATGAAAATTGAATCTCAACAAAGGCTAAAAGAAAAAACCTTTCTGGTTGGACTCCTCGAAGAGGTCATCATCGAAAGCGGAAGGGACCCGCTGAACTTCAGAAGAGACAATCTTCTTAACAGCCTTCTTAGCTTTCTTGCAGCTCATCTGAGCAAGGCTGGAGGCCGCCTGAAGTTCAGCATCCGAAACTTGTTCGGAAGATTTGCGCTTGCGTTTCGACGACTCGAGAGACTTTGTTTTTGCGGGTTGAACACTAGAGGACGTAGTCTCGTCGGCAATCGAAAGGCTGTTCTTGGAAGATCTTCTTCTCGGAGCTTTCGGGGGTGCAGCTGAACAGCTGGCAACAGCAACGGCAGGCATCTTCAACTTACGACCTAGGTGTCGGGAGCGGAAAGATTTGTCTCTGTAGACTTCAGAGAATACCCGATTTATCTTCTTCTTATGCTTCACCAAGTTCTTCTATGCTTTGTACTCATTCATGTATATTCGCCAATCATGAGATTCACTCTTCTTTCAATTTCAAGCATAAAGTCGTCTGCACTCTGGCCGTCTCTCTGTTGAAGGCCGAACTTCGGGAAGGGAACTTCTTGCGCTGCCCAGTTGACATTAAAGTTCACGATTTCAGTCGGGGCCCAACCATAAGAAATCGGCCAAATTCGGGCAGCAGTGAATTCTTCAATAATATCACGACCACCAAGGATAGTGCTCGCAAGGTGGAATGCATTTTCACAGCTCCTGATCCCAGCCGCCCGATGATTGTAGGCCGCAGTGCACACAACAGTTAACGCCTCAATAGGCGAGGAGAGAGGATGAGCTGGTCCTTCGTAGCCAGGAATCGCAGACATGTCAACTTTGACATAGAACCAATACGAGCTCCAGTCTTCTATGAAATTTGTTTTGCAGCAGGGCGCGATCGGAATTCGTGTGATCCCTTTTCGCGTATTCTGTCGACGAGTGTTGAAAGTGTAGCATGTATAGTGAGCTTCGTAGAAATGACCGTCGTCAACCTTAATGACATCTGGCACGATAACCAGCTCAAAAAATTGGGCGAAAGCATCGGCCCCAAAGTTGCAGCTGAAAGTCTTCATGATCCAGATAAACTTAGATACTTCCAAGAAAGAGTTTGGCGAAAGCTGATGAATCTTCACAGAAAAAGCATCCAGAATCGTAGGAAGAATAGGATCGCAGGGAACCTTAGTCCGCAGGTGAAGAAATCACGGAACACAACAACTTCACCATCCTCGGGAGTAGACGTGGTAATGGATTTCGGAAAATCCAAATCCAATTGGATTTTTTCCTTTTGGACTTCGTTGGACTGGATTACTTTGGATGTGGATGTCCACATGCTAAATTAAATTGGATGTCCAATCAGTATTGGATGTCCAAGCATGAGCTTTTAATTCTACTATCCGGCTCTGGACGTGGGTCCCGCATATAGATTTGGCTTCACCGATTTGCATGAAGTAGCGGACTGTCATATTAAAGCATCTCACCAAATTTTGGTCAAATCCGCTAAAATTTTATAGTGTGAACGAGAGTTTTTAATTCTAGGGTCCGGCTCTGGATGTGGGTCCCACATATAGATTTGGCTTCACCGATTTGCACCGAGTAGCGGACTGTTATATTAAGACATCTCACCAAATTTCGATTAAATCCGCTAAAATTTTATAGTGTGAACGCGAGTTTTTAATTCTAGGGTCCGGCTCTGGATGTGGGTCCCACATATAGATTTGGCTTCACCGATTTGCACCGAGTAGCGGACTGTTATATTAAGACATCTCACCAAATTTCGATTAAATCCGCTAAGATTTTATAGTGTGAACGTGAGCTTTTAATTCTAGGGTCCGGCTCTGGACGTGGGTCCCACATATAGATTTGGCTTCACCGATTTGCACCGAGTAGCGGACTGTTATATTAAGGCATCTCACCAAATTTCGGTCAAATCCGCTAAAATTTTATAGTGTGAACGCGAGCTTTTAATTCTAGGGTCCGACTCTGGACGTGGGTCCCACATATAGAGGCTTCACCGATTTGCACTGAGTAGCGGACTGTCATGTTAAGGCATCTCACCAAATTTCGATCAAATCCGCATAAATTTTCTAGTGTGAACGCGAGTTTTTAATTCTAGGGTCTGGCTCTAGACATGTGTCCCACATATAGATTTATCTTAGTAGTCAACCTGGTGGTGGTTGGATTATATTGTTGGATATTGGATTTTGAGCGGAGTGAATAGGATTGGATTGGATGTGAGATTTATAATTTAGGATCTTATTGGATTTTTCTTCTTTGGATTATGGATGTTGATCCATTCCCACGTATACTCGGGAGTAGGAGTTTGTTCGTCTAGTGGAGCACGTCCGGTGCCCGCGGGACAAAATCCAGCAGCCTCGTAATCTTTGATCATGTTGGTTGTGATCTTGGATTCTCCGAAAACAAAGGACGGAGGAAGATGCCCCGACTGCTTGGCTACGATTAGATCTTTGACATCAGCGTCAACATCTCTGACTTCATCTTTCGATCTAATCTCCCCGTCTTCGTGAGTCCTAGACTTGCTAGTAGCAGGAGAGGAGTGCCCTTCTGGGAGCTGTGCGGTCTCAGGATTCTGAACTTCTGGCTCGGCCGGAAGGCCAGCTGCAGGCAACTCCTCGGTCGTCATAGGTCTGACAGTGCTTTTAACACGGTCCACCTAACCAACAGTAGTGCAATTGAGAAGTCTAAGACGATTTTCATAAATGAAGTTCGCGGAACTAAAAGTGCGAATGTGAACGTTGAAAAGTAAAGACGATAACTATAATACCTTTGAAAACTTGAGGAAGTCCTGAAGCTACGAACACTTTATCGCGAAGCGCTTATCTGCGAAAGTACAAGCTAAAGTTCGGAAGAAAGTGAGAAAGCGGTGAAATTTTTTTTACAGCAATAGCTCTCTATTTATAGGGGTGAGGGGGGGGCAGTTTCAAGAACTCGCCTCGATCCTACCGTTGCGAGATATCCAGAGGACGCGTGTCCACTCTGACGTTCCGAGGGTGACATTTTTACTGAATTTCAAAAATCTTCGTGGAATCGGATCGTCGAAGTCAACCCGCTTCCCCGAGGGGCTAGTGTTGGGGAATTCAGGAAAAAACTGTCACCCTCGAAACGTTGAGTTTGACGAGATTCGTGAAATGAGTTTTCAGGATGATTAAACATTACGAAGGTTTGGAATCTTGAACCTGCGAGGCTCTGAAGTCGCGAATCTGCGAAGATCTGGAATCTTGAACCCGCGAAGCTCTGAAGTCGCGAATCTGCGAAGATCTGGAATCCTGAACCTGCGAAGCCTTGAAGTCGCAATCTGGAATCGGGATCTGTGAAAATCGGAAATCTACTGAAGATCAAATTCAGAGGTTATAGCGCGTGAAGGTTTCTATGAATAAAAGATTCGTGAACAGTAAGAAGCCAAGTCAAAGACGTTGCCTCAAAAGTCTGGGTTTGACGTGTGAACTAGTGGCAGGCTTGTAAATGTATGAGATGTGAAAGACATTCATGTGTGTGTTCACATTAGGAATATTCCTTGGATTCGAGGGTACTTTCGGAATGTAAAAGTCCCTTCGTCTGCCTATAAAAGGGGGCACGAGGGCACATGTAAAAGGACTCACAACTTTTGATGCATGAGCAATCTTTAGGAGATTCTTTGTCTCCTCTTGCGTCATCGGAGACTTTGACTTGAACGTTTGTGCATTCCCTTCTCTTGTGTTCGGGGATCCTGTCCGGATTTTCGGATACCCCCCAACAACTACGTCCCAGATGACGAGAAGGGGAAAATGGGTGTCAGAAGGAGGAAGAAAAAGCAATTATGCAATGAGATGGACCAAACAAGTGGGTATGATAGGGATATTTACGGTGCCAGAGAGTTTGACCAAGACAAGTCAAAGATCCAATGTAGTGTCTACCACGAGGAGGGTCATCGGAAGGAACGACATAAACAATCTAGTGGGAGCGGGCATACGAAAGCTACTTAGGATTTCATGTCTCTATTTCTCAATTATGTAAATAATATTTTTGTTCTTTCCTTTTGCATAAATAATCTGATGAAATTTTATGTTTTTCAGGCCAATGGCGGTGAGCAGAGGCAGGCCTGATGATCCCGTCCCACCACCTCTTCCGATTCCTATGTGTCATTGTGGCATTCCAGCTCAAGTGAAGCAATCAAGAGATGATGCAATAGCTGGAAGGGCGTTCTACACATGTGCGAGAAAGTGGATACTAAATGAAGATGGCGGCCCAAGTCAATACAACATAGCACCTTGCTTTTTCCACCAGTGGATTGATGGATCGGAAAAATTTGACCCTAGGATCCAATTATTTCCGTGGCTAGAATCGGTGGTGCAACCCTATCATGAGTTCAGACGGTGGGTGCCACCACCACCAAATCCACCAGAAATGACATTCCAAGAAAAACAAGAGGCAGTATGCAAGCGTGTTAGCAACCCTCCCTTGTGTCATTGTGGGAGGCCAAGCAAGTTGCAACTTCCTGATCTTGACCTTCTCGACAAATTGACACCATTCTTTCGGTGCAAGCAAAGAACACATGTAAGCATCATTGCTCTTCCCGACAAATTCATTGTTCTTGATATTTTGACATATAGAGGTCTCATTGAATTTGTAGTGTAGGATGGATGGCCCCTATGTGATTTTCAGGAGGACATATACGGTCTAAAGTCTCATTGGCCGTCAGAAGAAGACGTGCAAGCATTCGAGAGTGGGGAGAAGCCATGGCTATGTGATGAGCCTTATAGGCCTAGTTACAAGTGTGGGATACTCGGTCGAAAGGGTGTGGTTCCATCTGAGCTTGGATATGGATGGTATTGTGGTAACTCATATGGAGATTACAGGGTAAAGTCACTTTCCTAACTTTGTATCCATGTGTTGTGACAATTTAAATGGTTATGTTGCCTAAAACTTGACATTAATTTTTGAAGGAGGGGAGAACGTGTGATTGGGAGAGCTTTGCAGGGAGGGAAGCACTCCGTTTACATTTGGGTCAATGTTCGGGGTATTTGAAAATCAAGGAAACAGTCAAGAGGAAAAATAAATTAAAAGAAAAATATGATGTCCCAATTCCATCGGATAAAGAGTTGTTTGGACAAATTGCTAAGGATAAACTTGCTAGAGAGAAGGGATGTTCACAAACTAGTGTTGGAGAGGGCATTAGAGAGGGCCTCATTGAATTTTGGAGGCGTAATAGGATGAACTATCCACCACCACTAAGTGCGGATGAGAGAAGGAAGAAGAGGTTGAGGGAGGAGGAAGAGGAGGAGGAGATAAGAGGGACATGCATGCGTAACATGAGGGAAAAGTGGCACCGTGATTGGAGTGAGTTTGATCCATATAGGATATTTGCTAAGGATTCCATAGCCGAGTGGTTCCAAATGGCAGAGGCAAAGAAAAGAGGGATTAATTTGAAGTTGGCTAGAATTGAGGCAAAAATGGTGTGCAGGCAATGAAAGCTCTTGTGAGAGAATTGCTGAAATTTACCACACACAAAAAAAGAGTAGCAACAATGTAGAGGAAATTGTGGATGTGGCTACCAAATTTCAATGGGAGGTGATAAAGACACTTGCTACCAAGGCGCAAGAGGTGGAGGACAAGGACAAGGGGAAAGTGATTGAGGTGGAGGATGACGATTGGGGTGACGATGAACTTTTGTTTGATTTTGATTCAGAGTAGTGAACTTGTGTTGTGTACCTCGTCGACAATTTTAATTATGCCATGTAATGAACTTATGTCGCGGACTTGTGGAATGTTTGAACACTGTGGCTTAAGGACATGTTGAATGTTTGGTGTATTTCAACTATTTTGGATCTACATTGCTTAAGACAAGTCCTAGTGACACCCACAGAAACATGAACTACTGAACCTGCAAAAAACTTAGCCAATTTCTCGAACTACTCTTATCTGCAAAACGAACTATGGCAAAACTGTTTCTGGGTCTCCATTGGCGCGACTGCTTCACGAGTCACGCCACGTCTCTTGGCGCGACTAAGAACAGTGTCGCACCAAGTGACGTGGCGCGACTCGCGAAGCAATCACGCCAATGGAGACCCAAAAACAGTTTTGCTGCAAGTCATTTGTCGAACAAGAGTTGCGCCAAGCTTCGTGGCGCGACTCAACTCTGAGTCGTGCCAAGACACATGGCGTGATTCATGAAGCAGTCACGCCAAATGAAGCCCCAATTCAGTACCGTTGTAGTTCATTTTCCAGATAAGATAATTTGGGAAATTGGCTAAGTCTGTGACTTTTTTTAGTGAGTTCAAGATTCGCTAAGTTTGTGCCGTTTTTGGAGTGAGTTGAAGAATATGACCACAAATATTTCACATGATTAAGAAAAACAAATTCACACATAATTTAACACATATAGTTTGATTCGATTCCCCACCCAGATAGTTCGACAACAAGGCACAAACCTATATAGTTTGATCACAAGCCCGTCTACAAAGTTCGACCATAAGCCACAAGCCTACATAGTTCGATCACAAGCCACATAGTTCGATCACAAGCCTAAAGGAACATTCAACCACTCAAATCAAGCACAAGCCCATGTATTCGGAGTGTAGACTTTCTTCGCCTTTCGAACCCGCCCAGGCTGCGTGTCAACGACTTTTTGGCTGCCCACATATGCACGCTCCCGCCTGCCCAACCGCTTCGGGGGAGTATTTTGTGTACCAAGAGGAGCACCTGCAAGTTGAGAGGACCCAATCACAGTTGGACCAAAAGAAGGGTCTCCCTCCTCGTCATCTACACTGGTCTCGAAGTCGGTATCCGGCTCTGGGGTACATGGAGGGGATCTAATTACAATCCCAAGTGCACGACACGAGATCATCCAACAACAACCATATATGCATCATTGATGTAGCCAACAATATTTTTTAAAAAAGACAAACCTACAACTATCAAGGCCACACACATGAAGTTGATGCACTTTGTGCTCATCTCGTGGATCTTTGTGCGGAGTGTGAAGGTTCAGCATCATGTTCGGGCCCGGGGCCGGTCGAGCCAAGCAATTCAACTTGAACGCCACTTTCCTACATCCCCGTCTGATCCTCTGTAAAGCACCATAAGCAAATTGAGCATGCATCCATAACTAGCAGTCAGAGAATAGCAGGCAAAGAGGATATTACCTGCACAAAACTCCTCAACACACCCGCCTCCTCCGGAGATCCTGTCGGGACAGCCAAAGCTTGCTCAGCCTCATTAGCAAATCTTCCGAGTTGTTGCCCCTATATGTGGTTAATAAATTAACACTATGTCACAATACCAAGTGAAAATTCAAATTATTGACACGAGTGTCATCACTTACAGTATAATCCTCGAAGTGACCACGCTCTGGCTGCCTCCCACTTCTAGTGCTTTCATCGTACTCGGGGAAACATCTTCCAGATCAGAAGGTAGATCCTCAATATACTCTTGATCCATTGCAACCATAACTTTAAGCGGGTGTTCCGTTTTAGCCAATCCAAGTACTGATTGAACGGACCGTCACGGTGTTGTGGCCCCCACCCACTATGTTGTTGGCTCTCGCATTCCATGCATTGACCGCGTGATGTGATGCTCCAGCCAATTCTTGGCACCTCTTTGCTTGCGATGGTCAGTTCTGCATTTACATAGTAAATAAAAATAGTGAGTAATTTCTTAGGCAACCAACAATTTGAAGGGTATGCAACATATGAAAAAATACATACTCGTGGAGGTTGTGGTGGTGTTGTAATACTTTGGAGGGTAGTTTTGAAGATCACCAAATTGCCTGGCCACTCTATGTGGCAGATGGTACTCCACAACATAGAAGCAAATAAGAGGGCAAATGTTACGCCAATAATCTTGCACATTTGCTAAATTCTCCCTCAACAATCTCATCCCTTATATATGGTTGCCAAGTAACCTAGATAAACATTCCTTAGCAAAGAAAGTAGTAGTGATGAAGTATATCACTTACATGACTTGGTCGAAGGCAGTCCAGGCCGTTGGTGTAGTCTGTGTAGCGCCGTCCTGGGTTCCCATGGACCTTTGCAATGTTGGTCCAAAGATACCTGACGGTGGCCAAGGGAACCTCACCGTCATATGGAAAATCCTGCAACATAGTGTCAAATCTAAATAAGAACTCAAAGGACAAATTCTTAAGAATATTTGAGATGCAAATTACGTACACCAAATTCATAGCGCTCTAGCCGACCAATTGGAAGCCGCTCCCACATCCACAACTGGAGAAGGTAAGCACACCCGCCAAGATTAGCATTAGGGCCACTTCTCCTGCATGCATCACACATCTGCCGATACAACCATGAAAGAGTTGCACTCGCCCAACTATAACTTGCAATGCCATCGCATTCTTGCCCGATCATTGGTATCCACATCCAAGATATGGTATTCCCGCTAGAATCAGGAAAAAGAAATCCACCCACCATATGCCACAACCATGCACGAGCATACATCTGAATCTGGAGGGCATTAGCATGTGGTGGTGGGCCATGACCAAAGTGCTGGGCCAACCAAGACGAATTCACTCCAGTGGTTTTCCTATCCTTCACACCTTCTTGTGGTTCATCTGGCCGTACTCCTAGCAATCCCTCAACAAGGTCCCTCCATCCTTGTGGATTTATGTGACCAGTCACAGCATACCCGTCAACACGAAGGCCAAACAACATGGCAATGTCCTCAAGTGTGATAGTCATCTCACCACAGGGAAGGTGGAAGCTATGTGTCTCGGGCCTCCACCGGTCCACTAGCGCTGTCAAAGCAGCATTATCCATCTTCGGCAGCCCCGTCTTGATCAATGTGGCAAGCGGGAGGAAACCCGCTCGGCGAAGGAAAGGTGTGTATCTATCATCCCATTGTAGAGGAGTGTGAGTGCTGGGTCGTAAAGGCTTCAAAGCCTGCAAACAAATATCAACGTTGACAACACATAATTAGTATATGACAATCCAATTTCAATCCACCCATCACAAAATTAACAAGTGATTCTCATTCTACCTCCAAACGCTTTTCAAGCTTCCTCCCACGGTGATTGTCATCATAGTACTTCTCAAGGAGTGGATACCGTGGGTGGTACTGCTCTTGTTGCACCATGGTCCTAAATAAATAAAACAAAATTTGTAAACCACCTAAAAAATTGCATGCATATGTGAAGTAAAATTAAAATTCATAAGAAAAGCTAGTGAAGAAAATACTACTAGATGAGCACCAAGATACATACTACTATCTCCAACATACATACAACTAGAGAAGAAAACACTACTAGATGAGCATTACTATCTCCAACATACATACACCTAGTAAAAAATTACTAGTGAAAAAAACTACTGAGTCATGACTAAAGCTAGTACCATCACTTGCATTTCAAATATCAATCAAAGGTAAGTAAGTATTGATTTAATCACTTGCATTGATTTAATCACTTGCATTTCAAATATCAATCAAAATACAATAGGCTAGTGAAAGGTAAGTAAATAAATACTAGTGAAACATAAATACTACTACTCAAAGGTAAGTAAAGAAATACTAGTGAAAATACTACTCAAAGCTTCTACTACTACTCAAAGGTAGTGACAATAAAACATGAGCCTACATTACATTTGTTCATAATGCTCAACATTACTTCAACATCTACACCACCCAAATCCATCGAAACCGAAACATGCATTGCAAAATATACGATAGATCAGTGTTACAATCAACCAATGCATCAATACAAGCCAACTAACGGTGACCGATTCGTACTCAATCATCCATTGGAGCCACATAGTTAACAAACCCTACCAATGCCTAAACCCTAGAAGAACAACCAAATCAACAAAAACTACATGGTTAAAGTGGAGGAGGTACCTTCAATGAGTGTTTCCCCACCCAAGCCCACTCGAATTCGGTGGAGGAAGGACCAGATCTAGAGGGGGAGGAGCCGGGGCGACTCCACTCGGGCGCGACTGGGAGGAAAATGAGGAAGGGAAGAAGAAGAAGAAAGGGAGTCTGGCGGCCCGACGTATAGTTATGTGAGTCGCACCACGCCGCCTGGCGCGACTGAGTCGCGCCAGAGCATGTGGTGCGACCCGCCCCGCCACCTCAGCACATGGCCGCTCCCGCCAGACCGACGTGGCCGCTTAGTCACGCCAGGGCATGTGGTGCAACTCAGTGAGGAGTCGCGCCACGTGGCCTGGCGCGACCAAAAGTGCTAATTTTTGCAAATTTAGTTGGGGACGGGTTATTTTTAATAAATTATATTAAAAAGGATTAAAAAATAAAAAAAATCATCATAATATGTATATGTGCAATGTGCGAGCGGTCGCTATATACGCAGCCAGTAGGAGCAACCTTTATATGGAAACCGGCTCAAAGTAAAATAATTAAAATTCGGCTCAAAACAACTTGGTACCAATAGAATCAGTTGAATTAATATGAAAGATTGTCAATGCCTCTCATGAATGCTTGCATGCTAGGAAAATTGGCTTTGTCCAGATGTACTAGCTTGAATTGGTATATTGTTATTTGTGGGGTAACTGATTTGTTTGTTTATAAAATGGATGTCTCCATCCACTGTGACTGGTAACTGATTGATACAGTTGCTATATTGCCCTATAGTTGTTAAAGATTTTACAAAGTACTTGCGGTTGGAATATCAAAAAAGTCCCCCCAACATGTTAAGGGTGGAGGTTTTAAGGGGTACAACACCCCTCAAGTATAAAACAAGGTTTTTAACCCTCAACCTTTGCAAAACCATGTAGATGGCCCCATATAATAGTTTTGTATAGTGGTTTTGCCGCATTGGACTACTAAGGTGGTTTGATATGCTGACACGAGCTCACTAACAGGTGGTTCCCACTTGTAAACAGGAAGTCTTGGTCTCCTCTCTTCTTCTCCCTCACCCATGCCTACCATATTCGCCTCCGCCAGTAGCGCCATGCCCTGCCGTGACCTTGGATTCAATTGCAGGACTGATTCTATTTGATTTGATTTATATTAGTTTGATTCGATCGATTGCATCCATCAATTCATTTTGACCCAGGAATGAAAGAGGTCAAGGTGTGAAAAGTCCATGAGCAGCTGCGCCATGCCGTAGAATCCCAAGAGCCCCTTACTCCGTTGCCCTCGTGTGGTAGCTGCATCCTTGCCATAACGTTATTGTTAGCACAAGGCTCGCTGCAGCACCTGTGCGTAGGCACCGGTCAGACCGGTGTGTGTCACCGGTCAGACCTTTACACACCGGTCAGACCGGTGCAGGTCACCGGTCAGACCTTTGCCGGGGTGAACCGGTGGAAGACCTCCGAACGTCGCCCGGGCAGGATCCCGTCAGGGCGGCGCATGTAGGGTTGCTCTAGGGTCGGCAAGGACACCTAGAACTCCCTCAATCGACGTAGAGACGAAGGACGAACAACAAGTAATAGATTGGAAAAGTATAAGGCAAAGGGGAAAAGTAAAAATATAAAAGTAGATTGATTTGATCGATTGGATCCCTCAATCGGCCGTGGCCCTTTATATTTATAGGGTGGGGAGGTCTTGCCCCGCAAGGAAATCCTTTTACAAGTCTAAATCTATCAGGACTCCTCTTTTTGGTTTGGACACGGGGGGCACCGGTCAGGTACAGACCGGTGTGCTCGGCGTGCAGATCTTGTATAAGTCATATCTCCCTCATCCGGACTCCGATTTGGACGTTCCACATATGAATCTTGGTCTACTCGACGAGACCTATCCAATGGTGAAGTCCAAAATGTATTTTATGGTCTTTGACCACACCGGTCTGATCGATGGGACCCACAGGTCTGACCGGTCAGATAAGACGTGCCAATTTTGGGTGCGAACAGTTATCGAATGCTTATTATCAAAGATGGAACACATGTTAGGTTTTAAATTATAATCAAAGATGGAACACATGTTAGGTTTTAAAAAGACGAATAGTGGTTGGGACACTCAACCCTGTGAGAACAATATCCATGCTTGTACAACATATATAATCCGCCACAAACATGACACTGTGGCAAAATTGTTGAGCACCTCATCACCAACATAACCTGGAGGAGGGATCTCATTAGTCACAAGTTAACATCATGTACCTTATAACCCGGCTGAATGTGTAATTTTCTCCCCCAAAGCACATATGCTTGCTGTGACATTCGTGCCTAAACAAGCCACTTTCCACAAAGGTTGGTACATGCAACCATTAATCCGGCCCGCCCACTGAGTCCATGTCTAGAAACTTTACGAAGGTACCCATTCTACGGTTGATAGCACTTATTGGTACTTCCTATTCCAAACTTATTCCCTTATTCTTTGTCTTTCATGTGGAAACGCCAAGTAGCTAGCTATAGGACGCTAGAGAACGCACTTGTATACGGAAGTTGCATGACGATAAGAAACATTTAGGTGGATGACCCGACTCTAATGAGAGACGAAAGAAGATCCCTAAATACATAATCCTCCACTAGAGACTATACTCCATGTCCAGGTGCGGAGATCGGTCTAAGGCCCTAGGCGTAGCCCAAAAACTCTCTTATACTCTCATTATTTTTCCATGGCCCAGACAGTTACTCCGTACATTGCTCTGTCTGGCCCAACTATCTCCTCACAGCCCACCAAAATAGCAAATCAGCTCGTATCGGGAGGAGGCAGGATGAGAGTCCTCGGTCGGCGGGCGAGGCTGCGAGAATGTGAGGTACGAGCGGGAGTGCAGGATTGCGTCCCTGCGGGAGACAAAGAAGTAGCAAGTCAGTGATTAAGTCAGATAGCTCGTTGTTCAATATCTCGATTATTTTTGAATCCGGCAATTCGTAAATGTCATTAAGCTGCAATGTGTACACAATGAAGAGATCGAGGTGCATGATATTGAAATCATTTTGTTCTCTGGCTCCTACATTTATAATTTCTTATAAATAACCGAATTGGCACTAGTTAGGTATTTTTTATATTATTGTAATTTTTATGAAGTTTGTAATGGTTAGATCGCAAATTGAGATGTACTATAAATAATGCATGAACTGTTTGGATGGGTAAGTGCTTTGATTAGTGGCCCTAGGTGTGGAAATCTGCCAACTCAGCCACTGATTCCATACGAGGTTTCATTTTAAGAATTCTTTCTTTATGAAAGTTTTTGCGATATTATAAGTATGTATAAGTTCGTAGGAGTTGCAGCAATGCTGTTGGTGTTCCCTATTCTTCCTCCAATACACATACTTGGTGCGCGGCATCCATTCCAACCAAACTTCTCGGTACCTCCCATATACCTGACTGTACCTATAAATATTTGTAATGCTCGAGTCCGGACGTCCGGACGCGCGTCCCGCGTCGGACGCCTGAGCTGGCGACACACAAGGAGGGGGGGCCACTACAACCTTATCCCTATCCGCACCACCACACGGACGCCCTCCACCACTCGTCCTTTTCTCCATCCATTTTTTGCTACTTCAACATCCATCCGCGCGGACGCAGGGAACGGCTGCTCCCCGGTGCCCCGACGACGACGACGAGCATGGCGACGGCCCCCGGTTCGCGGCGCGGCTGGTGGAGGTGATGGCGCCGCCGCACTCCACCCACCCCCGACCACTCGCGCACAAACGCCGCCACGGAGCCGGAGCGGCAACCTAGGGCGGCGCGACTCTCGCCGGCGCCTCCGCGCGCCGCCGCCGGCTAGCGCGGCCGCCGCCGGAGCTTGACCGCCCCGGCGTGGATCCGGCCGCTCCCGACACCGATACGACGGCACGCGACGACGGCTTGCACGCGGGGGGGTGGGGAGAAGGCGGCGGTCTGCTGGCTTGCTGGTGGCAACTCTCTGCCCTCTCCCGCGCTAGGGGCGCGGCCGGGTCGCTGCTTCCCCTGGCGAGGCGAGCCGAGCCGGTCGTCGCAGTGATGGGTGGTTCCCTCCTTCTCGCATTGTGCATTTGAGATTTGATTTTTTCCAATGTTGCAATCACTGTCTACGGATGTTCAATTGGTTTTTATAGATGTTGCATCGTGCCTACCGATGTTTGCATCAATGTTTTTTTAATGTTGGAGTACATGAGTTTCTAATGTTGCAAACGTTCTCTACGGATGTTGCAAACATTCTCTACCGATGTTGCAATCGTTCTCCGCCGATGTCGCATCTATATTTTTTGAATGTTGCAGCTTACAATGTTCTTATGTTGCAATCGTCATTTCTCATGACTGAGTTCTTTTAGTATGTTTCGACCATTGTCAATCGATGTTGCATTAACGTTATTCGCAGGTCACAGATTGTTTATATGGATGGTGCACATGAAACAATCTAGTGTTGCAATGGTTATTTTGGAATGTTGCATTAGTGTTTCATTCATGTTGCATGCAATATCCGGTTGGTGAGACGTTCATAATTGATGTTGCACAAGTAAAATCGTGATGTTGCAGTATCTCATTGTTCATGTTTCAAGTTCTTTTTTCATGATCCCAATGTTGCGTATGGGGAAACGGAAGGCGTGAAACTGGTTGGGGAACGTGTGAATGCGTGAAACTGGTGTTCACCCGTGTGAACGCGTGAAACTGGTGGGCACTCGTGCGCCCCCTGTACTTTTTTTTTCCGAAACACCGAATGTTGGACGCATGCTACTCGCAACATACCACAAACAAACTCGCAACATCGATGCAAACATCTCTCGTTGGATGTTGCATGGACGACGGTTCGCAACATTGAATACTCTCTTTCGCAACATCGTAAAAGTTTTTCGCAACATCCCCCGCGCGTCGCCCCCCGATCGACGGCTGAAAGAGGCCTTCATCCAAATCGTGCGGCGCAACACCCGTCCGACGCTAGCGCCCGGATCGAACGTCCGGCCGCTAGCAGTACCGTATAAATATTTTATTTAAGAGTTGCTCCAATAGAGGTGAAGATCATCGTGGTATGACAATACACGACCACAGGGCCTTGGATCGAGCAAACATATACGAGAGGCATATTTGGTCATTTGGAGCTACAGTACTATGGGGAAAGTGAAGGTAATAAGGGGCCAGAAAGTTAGAATGTGGTTGTTGATATATAGGATGCAAAATAGCTGAGAAGCACATAGCTAGCAGCAGGGTTTTTTCTACCGCTCGCGAAGTGGTAACCGAAGCCAAAAAAACCGCTGCGGTAAACCGCAAATACCGTGCGGTATACCGCGATCGCCGGTTTTGCTATGTCGGTATTAGCGGTTTACCCAGCGGTTTTTATTACCGCTCCACAGTGGTAAGAACGGTAACCGCGGTATAAATTGCGGTTACCGTTGTTAAAAAAACTCTGGCTAGCAGAGGTTCAGTTGCGGACGGTCCCATTCCAGTGTACTATATTTGTGGGCCCAATATCATATACAGTCACAAGAGAGAAGCTCATGTGCTCCTGTGCACCCGACGGATGCACACCGTTGTTGGATGCTTTCAGAAAATCATGCCCGCTGTCCAACATTAACTCCAGGATTATTGGGAAGCTAGCAGGGACAATTTGTAAATTAATAGAAGCAAGCATCAATGGAGGTAGGTTATTTTTAGCTTTATTAATTTTCTAGGTCATATTGCATCGAGGATACAACGTGTTGAAAACACTCTGCACCTCTACATAGCAGGGACACAACCTATAATGGATGCTTAGCGGGATGCACACAACCTATATTAGAAACTGAGACGAACCAAGCATACTAATAGCATCTGTCTTCATACTAGATCATTTTAGTTGCGTTTAAGTTAAAAAAACCTAAGTCCTGCGAAGCTGGCTTCTTTGCAGTAGCTCATGTACGGAACCAATGAATATTCAAGAAGATGATATGCAAAGGAGAAGACGACAAAGCTGGCTTATTAAAAAAAATTATTTCTGCATATCCAAAGCGACAAGCAAGTAGCAATTGCCACCAAGCAGCATCATTCCTTCAGCAAGTCCTGCGGACCAACCGCGTTAGTCCTGGATTAGCCTAACATGGGCATCATCATAGTTCAGTATTTAAGCAATAAATGAAGAATAATTTAATAAAAATAAGGTTTTACCTTATCGCAGCGAAGAGAAGTGGAGGTAGGTGCCCATAGACTAGAACATCGTCTAAAACACCTGGGTAGTTATATATAGGAAAAAGTTCATTTTTGACCATCCAAGTTTTGCCTCAGTTTAGTTTTGGCAATCGAACTTCAAAACCGGACATCTTTGACCATCCAACTATTAAAACCGTTCACAATTGGCCATCAGGCGGTTTTGATGGGTGGTTTTAACATTTTTTATTTACAATTTAGTCATTAGAACTTGAAATGATCATTATTTTTTGTTTGTAGCTCCGACTTAGGTGATTCTTGCGGTCACGTGTTCATAAATGCTTTATCTTCTAAAATGTTCTTTATACTATTTTATCACTATTTGTTATATTAACCTTATGTTGTTGTGTCAAAACAACAATATAAGAAAAATAAAATAAACAGTTACAGAATAATATGAACACATTTTGAAAGATAAAGCTCATCGTTATTAATGTATGATTACAAGAATCACTTAAATTCGAGATACAAGAAAAAATAGTAATCATTTTAAGATCTAAGGACTAAATTGTAAATGAACTAATTAAAAAATTGCCAGGGGGTGGGGGTTGCATTGGCACTCCCTAATGACTATATACCTCTGCCCTTATAATTTCTACTTAGCAAATTCCAACATTACAAAGTAATTTATACATGCATTCGATCTAGACAACAGAACATGATAATACTAATGGGTGCAACCTATGCTTAAAGCATCTCACATATCCAAGGTAATAATTTAGGAAATGGTGAATTTGGGAAAGACTCTAAAAAGGTTATTAATACAATTACTGAATATAATGTAAGTTGTGGTCTTGGAGGGGAATCTACCTCCTACAAGTCCCCACGTTTTGGTACGGATCCTGCTCCATCGAACTTCCTCCATCATTTCCAAATGGTAACACCACCCAAGAAGTTTCAGGAAAGAGATAATCATTTGGGACTTAGTGGGGGCTTGATCGTGTGACTTAGCTATATGGATAGATTGACTATGTCCAGTAGTGGTGTACTCTTTCCCCATACATTTATCTAGCACATATCATTGCACTTGGTGGCACTGGCCTAGGAGATCCATACCTACTTGATCATGTCTATCTCTAAATGACATCCCCTAGGTCTATCGACATCTACATTAGGGTCTAAGGGTCACCACCATCCGCTATGCAGAGACAAATCTTGGGAAACCTAATATCAGGGGCGGAGCTAGCAGTAGGGCAGGAGGGGCTAGAGCCCCTCCTAGTACCGACAATTTCATGGGAGCCCCTCCCCTCCTAAGCTCCTCCTACAAATTTGGGAGGAAGAAGAGGGAAAAGAGGGGCCAGAGGAAGAACAGGGAAAGAAGGGGCTAGATAAGGAAGAAGGTCGACCCCCTTAGACCTCAATCCCGCCTTCGCCGCTACCTGTGAACTCATTGTGGCATAAAATGCCACCAGGCCCATCTGATGTCAACTTGTGACTCGTGGCAAGTTCTGGAACTTGTTATCACAAGATTATGGCTCCTATTAGTATCTTTGGGTGCAGCTGAAACATGTTGTTTACCTTGGAAGTATTTTTTCTCTCTACAAGATGCATTTACACATGTTTCAAGGTATTTATTATTTTATTTCCTTGTAAGCTGATTCATTGCTCTTTTGTTCCACTGTCATGTGGCTATTTTCTTACTAAACCCTTCTTTTCGGTTTTGTTTCCAGTAACCAGATAATTTCTACACTATTGTCATTTTATATTTTTTAGATTGACTAGCATGTAAGTGTGTATCACAGCCAACACAAATTCACAGTCCTTTACAAAATTAGATGTTTCCATATATGATGGTTCCTCTAGCTGTTGCTACTATGTATGTTCTTTCATTTGCAATGACATTCCAAGCTAGATGTTAATGATAACCAACTTTGTATTAGATATTTTATAGTAATAACTCAGACTGGTTTAATATCAACTGTCCCTCCTATTAGATCTTTTATTTCAGATTTTACTATTATAATGTCAATAGGCATGTTGATGCAACTTTAAATGAAGAGCACTGATGAATGTGAAGCCATTTTGGATTGATATCGAGAATTTGAAGCAATTTGTCTCCAGTAAGATGAATCCTTCATGGGCATTAGCAATTTGTAACCTTCTTGCAACAACAAAATATATATGTTTAGAGGAACTAAGCTTTAGAAGTTAATATGTGTAACCATTTGGTGGAGCCTTGTTGACATCCAAAATTAGCAGGTTTGGGCACACAGGTCCGATCGGTGGCCCCAACCGGTGAGATCGGTCTGATAAAAGTTCATGAAATGTAAATTGGACTTCACCGTTGGATATAGCTCATCGAGTAGATCAAGATTCATATATAGAACATCCAATTCGGAGTCCGGATGAGGGAGATACCACATCGAAAAGATATGCATCTCAACCGTACCGATCCGACCAATGGGCCCGACCGGTTATACCGGTCTAGATCGTTAGAAAACCGATTAGAAGGTGTATCTTTGATAGAGTTTTTGGAAGATTTTCAACTCCTGAAGGGGCAATACTTCCCCTTGTAAATATAATGGGCCACTATTGATTGATGGTATCTAAACGATCAAAAAAAAATTTCAATCATATCTTTTGTCATTTTCTCTTTGCCCAAACTTTTGCAATCTACTACTTGTTGTCCCTTCTTCATCTCTACGTCTATTGAGGGCGTTCTAAGTGGCTTGCCGACCCTAGGAAAATCTTGCGTGTGCGTGCCCCAACGGGATCCTTGTCATGCGAGCGTTCGAAGGTCTACCGCCAGAAACCAGTCGACTGGTCTGACCGGTTACCCTGACCACGCGTGTTGTTGGCAATAAACTCGTGCCAACAAGCTTGTTGCTTGACTCTGATTTGTAGCCATAATGTAGTTAATAACTTAATGACTCGTTGTATAGATATTTTTGTGTATCTCAAATATACCTCACTCTTTGGTTGATTAGTAAAATATATATACTCTATCCGGTGAACAGCGACACGGTCACCAAAGCAAAACTTTGACTTCTCTTTTCTAGAAAAATATCTGTTGGAAAAATTATGTATGTATATTTTTTGAAAGTAATTTAAAGACAAATCTATTTATATGATTCTCACATTTCCAATCTCAACGACTTAAATATTATTCATGATTTGTATTCCTAATGTTTGACTCAAACCTTGCCAAAAAAACTTCTTATACTGAACTGGAGGGAGTATAGTTTAGTTGTTTGATTAATGGCAACATATCAGGTGGAAACCAACCTCTCTGTACAAACTATGGAAACTTCAATTTGAGTCACACAATGTTGATCCAACAGAGCGTTCAGAGGAGGTGGGAGGAGTACTTTGCAAAAGCACCTTTGCAAATCACCTCTCCCACCTTTCATGAATTTTGCAAATCACCCCTTCCACCTCCCATGGGCTCCCCCTTGGATCAAGATCGTGTGACTTAGATTGAAGTTTTCATAATTTGCATGGAGAGGTTGGTTTCCACTAGGTATGTTCTCTTAATAATATTACCAAATTAATGTCCTCTAGTGTTAGCACGGGCATGGTACTCCCTCCGTTCTGAAAAAACTGACGTTTAGGACAGCGCCACGGTCTCCCAAATACAACTTTGACCTCTTCTTATTATAAAAACATTTATCGAATAGTAATGTATGTATACTTTTATGAAAGTTTTTTTTGAAACAAATCTATTCATATAGTTTTCACATTTACAAACTTAACAACTTAAAAGTTATTAATGATTTATATTGTCAAGATTTGACCCAAACCTTATCCTAAACGTTAGTTTTTTTCAGAACGAAGGGAGTATTAGTCACATAAATATAATCCATATAGCTCAACATGTTGGCGGACTTGCCGCGGGGAACATGCGGTTTAGTAAGGGCACCAGCAATGGTGTCGTTATGCTCTCTATAAGAGCTCCACGTAGGAGAGAGAGGATAGGAGAGAGAACGTGCTTGTGCTTAGCTCAGCGACACTCTACAGCACTCCATTCGAGGATGGTGGGGCCAACAACACGGTTCCCCTCTCATCTCCTTTTTCTCTCTCTTTGCTTCGATCTGCAAGTACATGTACATCCGCCATGGCCTGGGCACACGGCTAGCTGCCGGTAGGCATGGAGAGCGCAGGTGCAGCCGCTCGAGCTGCTAGCCCGCTGCACGCCGTGCGAGGGCTGTGGACTGCTGGCGGTCGCCGCTGCTGCGCTGGGGCTGGGAAAGCCGCGAACTCCGACGAGGTGGGAGGCGACCGCGGCCAACATCTGGCGCGGGTGGACGGCGGCTGGGCAGGCAGCGCGCGAGCTCCACGGTCAGGCGAGGTGGGCGAGGTGGGCGCGGGGACGTGGCCGCGACCGACCTGCAGCACAGACGGACGAAGGAAGACCGGCGTGGGAAGCGCCGCGAGCATATGGAGGTGGTGACGGTCGTCGCAGGGTTGGAGCTCGCCAGGCGTGGGGCCGGCGTCGGCACCGACGAATGGGCAAGGGCGCAGCCATGGCACATCGAGCGTGGAGATCGAAGCGTCGACCGGAGTTGGCGCTGCAGCGAGCACGACCGAGACGCCATGGGCGCCACTGGCAGCAGGGTGCGGTGACACCGATGGAGGTGAGGTCGTGAGAGGCAGCAACCGGCTCAGGCGAGATGGAGAAGACGATGTGGGGAATTAAAAAATTCTAATATGAGGGACCAACTATATGTGCACTTAAATGCTACAGTGAGTCCATTAAGTGAGTAATCTATAAGCATTGACTATAGCTGATGTGTACAAGTTATAGAGAGCATGCTCTCTACAACCATTGCGGGTGCCCTGAGGCCACTTGATTCACTGGCCCCAAGCCCCAAACACGGCCCGCAAGGTGTTGGTTTTATCTAGAAGACTAGAATATCAGATCAAAGTGTTGGGAAAAAATAGCACAATTCAAAGTTGGACTACGACCATCATCCTATCCACACGTGGCCGTCACTGTCAGATACTGTAGCAACCGGGGACTTTGCCACTTTGGGCTTCAGGGAATCAGGGATTGTGAGGACTAGTTGGTTGAATTGCATGTGAAGAATGAAAACCGTGGGTAATCGAGAGCGGCCAGGTGCATGCATGTACGCGTGTCGCGTGGCCATCATTAGGAGAGACGCTCCTAATTATTATAAGTCCTAATGACTCATGATGTCGCCCACTCGCCAAGATATGTTTCCTTATTGCTAGCTGCGCTGCGCATATACTATAGTATAAGACCTTGCTTTGGATGCAGTAGGCATGGTCTCTTTCATCAAAAACAGCTAGCATATGCAAATGAGGTTGGTGTGACCATGAATGGATGAAATTAGTGGCGGACAAAAGCTATACAATGTAGAGGGCAATTATTTTTGTGAGAACCTTTATCTTTACTATCGATGGGATGCATAGTAAAAAGATGAACCATCTCGATCGATGTGCCGGCATTTTATATGGGGTAAATTAAATAAAGATACAATATAGACTAAATACAGTGTGGTCACGTTGGTTAAAGAGGCCATGCCTGCATCCAAAGCAATGTCTCTGCAAGCATATGCTCCGGAATAAGAATACAATAGACTAAGTACAGTGTGGTCACGTTGCCGCGGTCGGGGTTAGTCCGTTGTATCCGGGCGACATATGCACGCATCCGCCCCCAGAACGTCTCGATCCAATATACTTTTCCACACTTCTTCCTTAATACTCCAATCTGAGTTGAATAAAGTACAAATCTCGCTTTTTAAGAAATCTATTAATTTCAAATTCGATTAAATTTATACAAGATATTACTGACTTTTACGGTAAAAAATTGGTTAGAGTACTAATCATGAAATAGGTTTTTATATACTAACACTATTTAGAGACACAAGGAAGCGAGAGCTGTATTTTTTTTTAACAGAGCAAGTAGTAGCGACCTCTTTTCCCAACGTACTACGCAAAGACCCAACTATAAAAGTCCAAAGTCCCCCAACTGGTACTACAATAGTGGCCACCACTTGCATGATGGCCCTTCTTGTAGTCCAACTTTGAATTGTACTCTCTTGACGATTCTTTGATCTTTGTCATAAGTAGTACCAATATTCTCGATAAAACGCACGCGCCGGCGTGTACCCCAAGTTGAGCTAGTTGCCATTTCACTAGTTTTAAATATTCCTGCTCCCGCACCTACCTACTCCCCATCGATCATATGATCGGCAGCCTATAAAGAGAGAGCAACTTCCTTGTTGGAGTGAGGACGCCACACGCACAATAGCAGTGACAGGTAGCGTATAGTAGCAAGTAATAAGAAGCCCAGTTCGTTATCTTAGGTAAGACGATGAAGATGGCGACTAGCACAAGCTTGCTGCTCATAGGCAGCATGATGCTGCTCGTCGCGGCATCGGCAGCCAGCAGCGTGATGCCTCTGGCAACGGCGGTCGACGCCGGCTTGTCCGTCGATTTCCATGCGGCGTCATGCCCCAACCTGGAGAACATCGTCCGCGCCGCCGTGCAGGCCGCGCGGGCCGCCAATGTGCAGGTCACCGCCGGCCTCCTCCGGATCTTCTTCCACGACTGCCTTCCGGAGGTACTATTATTAGCTATCTATCAATCCATCTATATCTATAGAATATATGATATATACACATATACATATATATATACATTTATATAAATAAATATATATATATATATATGTGACAAATGAATTACTGAATAAATAAATAAATTTCAGGGTTGCGACGCGTCGATCCTTCTCGAGCCGGAGCTGAGCACGGGGCCGAACAGTTCGCTGCAGAAGAACGCCGTGGACCTGATCGAGGCCATCCGAGCCAAGGTGCACGCCGCCTGCGGGCAGACGGTCTCCTGCGCCGACATCATCGCGCTGGCCACCCGCGACGCCGTGGCCCTCTCCGGCGGGCCGAGTATCGCCATGCCCCTGGGCCGCACCGACAGCCTGGAGGGCGCTGACGACATCAACATGCTACCGGGGCCCAACGCCACCGTGGACAGCCTGCTCACCCTCTTCAACAGCCGGGCCCTGTCCGACCCGGCCGACGTGGTGGCGCTCTCCGGCGGGCACACCGTCGGCAAGACCACCGACTGCACCTTCATCCGGGGCAACGACCAGTTCACCCAGTCACTCAGGCAGCAGTGCAACGCCAGCCCGAGCAAGACGCAGAGCCTCGACACCATCACCCCCGACGTGTTCGACAACAAGTACTTCGTGGCGCTCAAGGCCAGGCACGGCGTCTTCAACTCCGACCAGGGTCTCGCCGACCACCCCCGCACCAGCGGCTTCGTCACCACCTACGCCGCTAACCAGAACGCCTTCTTCACGCAGTTCGCCAAGTCGTTCGTCAAGATGGGCAGCATCCCGGGGCCGAAGGGGGAGATCCGCCGCAACTGCTTCAAGCCCAACAGCCGCAGCGTCGACATGGATGCTGCTGGCAGCTTCGCTGACGAGTAGTAGTAGCTAGCTTTGTTTGCGCTGTTTCCGGCTATCCTGTTTCACTGTCAGTCGTA
Organism: Cenchrus americanus; assembly: GCA_947561735.1. Taxonomy (NCBI): domain Eukaryota; kingdom Viridiplantae; phylum Streptophyta; class Magnoliopsida; order Poales; family Poaceae; genus Cenchrus; species Cenchrus americanus. The sequence continues at coordinate 33,361,633 of OX387242.1, read as the reverse complement.
CTGTGTTTGTCTCTGGAGCATCATGAGATGGGAAGCGTGATGTGTGAGTTTGTGACCTGCGAGTCACCAATTCTGGCGCGTGGAGTATATCATAAGTGCAGTGCTAACGGACCGAGGATTATCTCAGGAACTCCCAATAATGTGATATACAACTACCGAGGTTTGATCAATTTAGCTTAATTTGTTTCATGGTGCGTCCAAGCATGCTAGCTATCAGTTGCCTCAAATGTTTTTCTTTTCCTAGGAAAGAAAAAAAATTGGAAAAGCTGCTAATGCCTATCGGGGTATCAGCGAGAAAAAGACCGATGAAAACACTAGCGCTAATGCCTACTGTGTTGGACATCATCGCTCCACTCAAGCACTAGCGCGAACGACCTCCTCCTCCTCGCGGGCGCCGGCAAACCGCCGCCGGGTTCGGGGAGATGCCGCGGCAGAAAAGCAGAGTACGTTCCGGTCACCAGGGCATCAGCAGCGATCGTATCACCAACGACGAGATCCATGGCGGCGAAAAAGCAAGAGGTCGTCACCACCGTCAGCGCCACGCCGATGTGTGCCAACAACGGGTGTGGTTTCTTCGGGAGCGCCGCGACCAAAAACTTTTGCTCCCGGTGCTACAAGAACCACGTGCTGACGATGAAGAACGCAGCCGTCGCTCCCGTCACCGAGAAGAAGGTCGACATGCCGGCGCTGCCTGCTCCGGCAGAGAAGGAGAAGCACGCGCGAGGTGTTCTCGGACAGCGCCACCGTCGCCGGTGCAGCGGCTCCTTTTCGGAGACGACGGAGAAGCATGAGGCGGCGGCGCCCGTCATGTGCGCGAGTGGGAACAGGTGCAGCTTCTTCGGGTCCGCAGCGACCAAGAACTGTGCTTGAGTTGCTACAGGGACTTCCTTAAAAACGTCCACGCCGCGCGCCCTGCCGCGGCGGCGGAGAAGATCGTGGTAGTGACGCCCGAGCAGCCAGCGCGACCTGAGATCTCCGTGGCAACCTCTAGCGCGCTAACAGGTGAAGGCGACGCCGAACAGGTGCGCGGGGTGCAAGAAAAAGGTGGTGCTTCTTGGGTTTGTCTGTCTGCCGCTGCGGAGGCACATTCTGCTCGGTGCATGGGTACAAGGACCAGCACGCCTGCGACTTCGACTGGGTGAATTAGACAACTTAAAACCTTAACCTATGACTTCACTACTTTTGCACAAAGATAAACTAGAACATACCATCTAGATGTGCAATTAGGATTGTTCTAGTGTGAAACTCCCATCTCAAAACGAGGTATGCAACCTATAGTCATTCCTAACATGATACTACTCTAGGAAAGTAAAGGCAAGCAAAGATTGCAATAAAGTAAATGCGGAAACGTAAATGGGATGAGAGGAAGCAAACTCTTGACACACAATTTATCCCGTGGTATCGGTAGGCACTAAGACACTCTTAGTCCACGTTGTTGAAGCACTCACACAAGATTATTGCTTCCCGGTCACCAAGTCTCTCCCAAGAGCACCACTTGACTCGCCACAAAGGCTAGCCACTTAGACACTTGCCAAGCTCCCTTGGTCACCTTGATGCCGCCTCCACTAAGGAGCTTCTCCACCAAGGAAGGGGGTCTCCACGTCCCCCGCACAAAGTGTCCTCGCCGCTCCACACCAAGCCGGAGGGTCGATGACGATTGCCGGTGAGCCACTTAGGCCCCAAGGCTTCCAGCGAATTTTGTACAACTTGATTCACTCAAGAATCACCTCACAAGGTTGGCACAATCTTGCACTCACTCAACTCTAAGCTAAGCCTAGCACTAAGCACATACACAAAGCATATGCAAGTCTAAGGATGAGCAATTAAGCACTTGGATGTATTGGATATGATCTTCAATGTGTCTTGAACTCCTCTGCACTTCCACACAATCCAGCCCCCTCAAATGGGTGAGTGGAGGGGGTATAAATAGCCCAAGACATCAAACTAGCTGTTGGCTAACGGCCACTGAAAAAGGTAGCGTCGGATGCCGATGCTAGATTTCCCAGGGCGTCGGTTCATCCGGTGCCCCTCCCACGTCACATAGCCGTTGAGATTCTCTGACACAACTGCTCCGACGCTATGCACCGACGGTGCGTCGGATCATCCGGTGCTGAAGACCCCGCGACCAAGTCGCCTCTGTTAGCTTTCACGCGACCGTCGGATAGACCGACGCTTCCCCTTAACCAAGGCGTCAGATCATCTGGTGTTGAAGACTTCGTCTTGGCGCGTCTTTGTCTTGATTCAAACTGAGCGTCGGATAGACCGACGGTGTCCTCACTCAGACTGTCGGATCATCCGGTGCTGAAGGCTTTGTCTTGGCGCGTCTCTGTCTTGATTCGAATTGAGCATCGGATAGACCGACGGTGTCCTCACTCAGACCGTCGGATCATCTAGTGCTACTGTCTTAGCTGCTCTTCCTCTGCAACTCGTCCGACGCTACTAGAAAATGGACCGTCGGTTCATCCGACAGTGCCTAGAGTCTCAACCAGTGTACCAACTCGTCCGACGTTTACACCGACGCTTGCTATATTGGTACCGTCGGTTCATCTGACGGGGTCTTTGTCCTTCTTTTTCTTCGCGTCTTCAACTTGAATCTTTGCTTCAACTTAACATACTTAACATGCCATTACTTATAGCCTCCAAAAATATACTAAGTCCTCAAATTTGCTGTAAGTAACATAACATGTCCATGGCATGTTAATTTGTGGTATGACATGTTAGCTTGGGCATGGTATGTTAACTTGTGGTAACATCCATGGTACCTAGGAATACCTACAAAGAGATGCTAGACAATGTGGTTAGTCCCATTACTTGTGGTAGCATGAATCGCTAAAATCAACTCAAACAAATGGCAAATGGGGCCATGTTCGCTACAACAGCCGACCGTGAGCAGATCGCCAAGAAGAACCCCCACATCTGTGCACCGTGCTGGAGCTCCGCTCGAGGCTCGAGCCCGCGCGCGCCGGTGCGGATGAAGGACTGAGCCGCCCGCTTTGCCAGTCAACGCCGCGTGACGGACAGCCGAGCCACTGGCGCCTAGCAACCACCATGCCGGAAGCACTCTGCCTGTGGGAACGCCTCCGCGCTGCCGTTCCAATCCACACGTGAGGAAGGAGGGGGAGAGATTGTCGCCGGAGCCGGAGGGAAGGAAAGGAGAGGAGAATTCTTAATTCCTAATTCATTTTGTTAATATTTCAGAGAACATCACGATCATAGTATGGCTGTTTATTTGAAAAGCATCAATTCTTAATTCATTTTGTTAATTGCGGAGTGCTGGTTGTGATTCCTTGACCTGCAACAGTTGAAATTTGATGGATTTTATCAACTCATCAAAAAGAATCTGAAGCAATAAAGAAGAACAAATAACTTAATTTGCATTTTTAAAAATATTTGTAGACAATTTTTTCATGTTCAAAAGCAACAGTTCAATCCGTTAACTGCAGGATGCTGGTTGTGATTACTTGAGGTACTGAGATAATATTAATAGATTATTTACACGTGCGTGTCGCACGTGCGTCTAGACAAATGAGAACAACTGTCAGAACACGGGATAAGTTATTATTATAGACAAAACAAGTTATTATTATAACCAGAACAACTTATTATTATAGTCAGAACAACTTTGTATGCTTTCTCGAACGAACAAAATAAAGTGTCAGAACAAATGAGAACAACTGTCAGACCAAGATCCTAATATAGTCAGAACATGTTTTTTATGTCATCTCGAACAAAAACAAATATAGTGTTAGAACAAGTCAGAACAAAGGCTCAGAACAAGTTATTATTATAGAGAGAACAAGTTATTATTATAACCAGGACAAGTTTGTATGTCATCTCGAACAAAGAAAATAAAGTGTCGGAACAAATGAGAACAACTGTCAGAACAAGATCTTATTATAGCCGAACAGATATTTACAGAAGTCGAACAGATATGTAAAGGAGTAAAATCATAAAGAATAGGAATAATAACAAACAGGAAAAAGACGAAGAGATGAAAATAAATAATTAATTAAATAGTTAAATAAATGAATAAATAACGAGAAGAAAGATAATATAAAATGAACAGAGGAAAATAATGAAAAAGGGAAGACGGAAAAATAATGGAGAGAAAAAGGAATATATGAAAAACATGAAAGAAGAAAAGGGAAAAATAGTAAAGAATGGGGAAAAGAAAAACACGGAAGAAAATAATGGAAGAAACACAAATAAAACCAACTAAATTACGGAAAAGGAAAAATAATGGAAGAAAATAAAAATTGAGAAAGAAACAAACAAATATTCACTCAGTGGAAAAAATTATTGGAAAGGGAACAAATGTTCACCAAGGGAAACAAATATATATAAAAGAAACAAGAAATAATAAATGAAAATAGAAATAATAAAATAAAAAGAAACAAGAAATAAGAAAACAAGAAAAAGAAATAAAAAGAAAACAAGAAATAGAAAAGAAAATAGAAAATAGAAAAATAAAAAGAAATAAAATAAGAAAGAAAGAAATTGAAAAAAGAAAGAAAAAAAGGAAAGACCCGGCGTCCGTCCAAACAAAAAAAAGAAAAAAAAGCCCCCGCATCCGCCCCTCCCATGTGTGGCGACACTAGATGAATCTGTAGCTGAAAAGAGAGATAGCATCCGCGGGTATTTCCCTCCTCTCTCCTCACCCGATCTTTTTTCTTCACTCCTATGTTTTCTCCATCTCCGGTGTCTCGCCGACGAGTTTAGGGCCACCAGAGTTAGGGTTCTGGGTTTCGGTTGGGGGTTCGTGGTTGCCGTGTGTGACTGCTCATCACCGACGACGGACCTGGAAGGAGTCACCAATTCTGGCGCGTTGTGTTTGTCCGAACTAGGGTTCACCTTACCGTTGGTAACCGGTCCGGTTACCGTGGTAACCGGTCTTATCGGTCCGGCTCGGTAAGGAAAAAAGCTCGGTTACCGCTCTCTAACCGAACCTAGTAAACCATAGCAAACCGCTCTTTTCGGTTTACCGGTCGGTTTTACCGGTTTACCGGACCGGGTTTCGAAAACCGCTCCGGCAGCGGTTTTTTTAACCCTGGTCCGAACAGTCCAACTCTAAACGATGTGAAGCTTTTGGTCATATGTGCAATGCTAACGGACCGAGGAATTTTCTCTTTGTTTTTACAAAATGAAAATATATCCAGCCTCTGCCCTCTGCGATAAACGCACAGCCAAATTCTTACAGCTGACCATCAAGAAAATAAATAAAAGGAGAGCATACATTGTAAGAGAAAATATCTCTTGTGTCCTCACGCTGCATTAATAAATCCCAAATAGTGGCCTGCAAAGCGAGGTAGTAAGATCACCCACGGATAGTCAAGCACGAGCAAGGAATGTTGAGACACTACATGAATCTCCATGACGACGTCTTTATGAAGAACATGACATCAATGGCACATCATCGTCGGCCCGAGTATAGGACTTGGTTTACACTGGAGAATCAAAACATAGTCGTATATATAGGGAAGTGCAGATGAAGTCACCTCCAATGAAGATGTGCCACCCAGCCATCATCGATCAAGATTTCTCCCCGACTTCCACCACGTCATGCCAGCAGCAACCTAAGCAAAAAAAAAAGTGCTCACCGAGTTGCTGATGGTGTTGAACAGGACTGCGATTGTAATCATCAATATTGAGGACCAATCACCGACGCCTGCTATGCTAGCTATATTGACTTCGTTCCAAACTCGCCATGTTGTCAGGCTACTGCACCCGGATAATCCCAGCGAAGAGAGAGAGAGAGAGAGGGGTCGAAATGACATCACCTCAACAACTTCAAGGAGATCGGCACCGGAAATGGGTCACCATTACAGAGCCTTCGCCCCAAATCTCACCCGTTAAGTGATGCCCTGAACAGGCTGAAGATTTTCTCTGGAACTCTAAAAAAAGTGTTGTACAACTACCGAGGAGCTTAATTTGTTTCATGCTGCGTCCACGCATGCTAGCTTTTAGTTGCATCAAATGTTTTTCTTTTCCTTCAGGAAATAAAAAACATATATCTCCTTCGTTCAGAAAAAGAGTCGTTCGAATCGAGCTACAGTACCGTGTCCCTAACTAAATGTAATTGCCTACCAACAACCCCAACCGGCCAACCCCCTTTGGTGCACTGCACCATGCGCATATGCCCCTGCCTCATCCCTTCCTGTGTGTGAAATGAGTGTTGAGCTGTATTTGTTTACTGTAAACATCACTGTACTCAGGGCCGTCCCGAGTATTTTGGAGGCCCTGTGCGAAATACTAATGCCTAAGTTTAAGTAATAAAATGCAACACACAATTTATATACATACTATTTCCAAACAGTCTCATATACCTTTTGGCTTAGTTCGGTCTCGAACGTAATACTTCTATAGCAAAAGAATGTCCGCAGGTCCGCCGATGGTTTGGAAGAATTGATAATGGGCTGCGGTTAGCATGTCGTCCACAAGTGCAAAATCATTCACGTTCTCTATTCTATCTTAGTCTGATAAAGGATATAGGGTTAGGAATTGATAGTAGGTCATACTCATACCTTAATCGTTTCGGTTCGGATCGCATGAGGACGAGCTTGGAGCTCGCAGCCCTCTGCCCGGCGTTGGCAATTGCCGATGTCGTGGCCGCTTCGGTTCGGGATAGGCTTGGAGGTGATCGGCAGATTGAGAACGAGGAGGGGCCTACACCGATCGGGATGGACAAGCAAGCGGAGGGTTGTGCGACCGCCGCGCCTAGTGCGATGAATATCGATCTAATAATCGATCAATGGAAGCGAAACGATCGACCTCTAGACCGGGCTTTACTTGTGCTGTTTGACCTGCTAATATACATAATACATATACTAATACGGACTAGATAATTTGGAGGCCCCTACCGAGGTGGAGGCCCTGTGCGGTCGCTCCTCTCGCACGCCCTCAGGGACGGCCCTGACTGTACTGTATGTTTCGTAACGGTAGTAGGGTCTTTATCTCGGTTGCATCGGACACTTTTCGGAAAGTACAAATATATATCTCGTGCAACCTAGCTCCTTTGACCATATTTATATGTATTTCATATATATAGTATTATGCTAGTAGCAACAGTATATATAGAATGAGCATGCTCGCGGGGAAGGGTTCTTTTGCAGTTCACTCTCTGCAGGTAGGATTCACATGTCAGCCACTCAACGGCACATGTCGCAACTACAGAGAATCCCATTCCGTGGTCGCGTGCTTACTTTGAAAAACACACAACCAGCGCGGAGCACAACCCATGGGCGCGCGCTTGTTATTCGTGAGAAAGTGGGGTTATGCGGACCGAGTGGCTGCCTAAAACGCTCCGGCGGGAAAGGAACTCTACATTAATTTGGGACCTACGCATTCACTGGTCGTGTGCAGTGGTCATGATGGGCGGCGACGTTTGTCTGCTGGGCATGTGTGCAAGTGGCCGGTGCATGTCTGATACACGTGATTAGCAATAGCTTCCAGCGTCCAAGTTGAGGATTAATAGTTCGGGCGAGGAGTACAAGATAAGAACGGGCCACGTATAGGTTATTACTAGATTCTACAGGATTTTTAAGGTGCCAAGTTTTGCTGCAGCGCCAGCTAGCCTTGCAGCCCGCCGCGGCGTGTTTGATGTGTCTGAGGTGAGGGTGGTGGGCTGGGCCTGCCTGATGTGCGAAGAGTTCAATTGTCTAAGAGAGCAAGTTTAATGATGGGCGAGATACGGGCGTTGTACTACGTGTGAGAGAGAGAAAACTGCAAACCATGCGTCTCGCGACACGCCCGCTAGGAGCCGGCGAAATTGGATACAAGTGCCCTGCAGCGCCTGGTATTGGTTGAGATCCCTCCTAGTTATTAACTGTTGGCGAGCCCCATCAACACTAGACGCCACGTCGCCGCGTGATACACTGGCGAGCGGGCGTGATCATTAAACTTGCTCTAAAGGGTGTGTCTCCATGTCAAATCACTTTTTTACCATTGCATTGAAGATCAATGGCTGAGATATGTTTTTCTCCCCCCACCCTTTCTCTCTCTTTCTTATCCTCTTCCCCCATGCGGTTCGGCCTTTCCGCGACCTTCTTCCTCATTGCGTGATGGGGCCCCCGTCCGCTACCGCGACGAGCCACATGCCACTAGCGAAGCACGACCTCTGCGGCTCCCGCTACCAGGAGGCTCGTAGCCACTGTCTTGGACCTAGATGACTGCTCTTTAAAAGTTCACAAATCTAGATAACCGTTTATTTAATTTGAGGACCTAGATGAGATCTCTGGAAAAGCATACAGACCAAGATGACCACTTTTTAAGTTTGCGGAGTTAGATGAGATCTCAAAAATATTTATGGACCTTGCTTCATCACCCTTTTCCCCAAGGTGAATATTCCGGAGATAGTTAATGACTTTCGACCCATCTCTTTGTTGAATTGCAGCATCAAAATTTTAACTAAAATCCTGGCACATAGACTTCAATTACATAAGAATCAATATGGCTTCTTGAGATCTAGATCAATCCAAGATTGCCTTGCCTGATGCTTTGAGTATATACACCGGCGCCATCAATCTAGGAGAGAGACCATTATTCTCAAGCTTGATTTTGCCAAAGCTTTTGATACAATAGAGCATTTAGCCATGTTAGAGATCATGAAGCGCATCGGGTTTCCAGATATATAGATGGCTCTCTTGGATCAAACTCTCCTTTTTTTTCTTCTGGCCATTCCTTAGTTCTCCTAAATGGCACTCCAGGGAAACAATGCAAGTGTAAAAGAGGAGTTAGACAAGAAGATCCCCTATCACCGCTCCTATTTGTTATAGGTGCTGAACTACTTCAAGTAGTGGTGAACAATGCCTATATGGATGGAGATTTATCAAATTCTATCCCAAAAGGACTTGATGACTTCCCTATAGTACAATATGCAGACGACACAATTATGATCATGCAGGCTTATCAGACAAAGTTAGAACATTTGAAAAGCCTGCCGCATACTTTCTCAGAGTCAATTATGGAAAATCTTTAATGATCCCAATCAATGTTTATGAGGAAAAGGTTAAACACCTTGCAGAGTGTTTTGGCTGCCAGGTAGGCTCCATGCCTTTCACTTATTTGGGTCTGCCAATGGATACACCACCCGTGATAAAAGGCCCCCCTTTAGTCTAGGTTGGTGTTACCAACTGTGACAAAAGGGTCACCCCCATTAGTCTAGGTTCGTGTTATGAATCGTGACAAAAAGGGGAGGGGGGCTTTAGTCTTTGTTCGTAACACGAACCTAGACTAAAGTGGGATGACCCTTTTGTCATGTTTGGTGTTATCAACCCGGACTAAAGGGGGTGAGCACTCATGGCATTAGTGGCCACGTCGATGAAACCCCTTTAGTCCCGGCTCCAAAGTTGAATCTGGACTAAAGGGGCATACCAAAGCCTCTATGTCTACCAGTGTTGGGTAGATTGCAAATGGTGAATTTAGTGATCACTTCCTGCCGTCTCTGTGCAATGTGTACTATGAAAATGCACAAAGGTGCCATAGACAATATTGATCGAGCCCGAAAACAATGTATTTGGAGAGGCAATGATGAAAATAAAAAGGTGGGAATTTGACAGCATGGCATACAGTCACATGGCCCAAGGACAAATGTGGCTTAGGGGTTACAAATGTAAATTTGCAGAATGATGCTCTCCTATTAAAGCATCTGCAAAAATTTTATAGCCAGTAGGACATCCCATGGGTAAGTCTCATCTGGAATTCATATTACATTGATAAAGTCCCTCATGGTACAAGGTAGATGGGCTCCTTTTGGTGGGGAGATATTCTTCGGCTTAACAAACTCTACAGGTGAGTGGCTATATGCTCTTTGCAAATGGCTCGATAGTCCTATTTTGGGAGGATATTTGGAGCTCTCAAGTCATTGCAGATGCCTTCCCTAGGCTTTACTCTCCTGCAAAGAACACTGGAGTTTCGGTTAAAGAGGTGGTGAATGCCCTGATTTGGAATCACTCTTCACTCTACCTCTGTCTCAAGAGGCATATCAGGAACTCATGCAGCTCCAAATGGACAGCGATTCACATGATCAGTGGTCCTTTATTTGGGGAATGCAAAATATACCTTCAGAATGAACTCCCATAATTAAATTCTTTGTGTGGCTAATGTTAGTAGATCAACTAAATACACAACATATTAGGAGAAGGCTCCACTTTAACACACGTGCCGAAAATGCATGTGTCCTTTACGATGAGGCAAGCTATGAAGATAGAGACCACCTCTTGTTTGGCTCGACAATGTTGGACACCAATCAACATAATTTCGACAGATGTTGTGGATATGCATGTGCAAATTGCAAAGGCAAAACAAGCGTCCAATAACCCTCTCTTCATGCATATTTATGCCATTGCAACATGGGTACTCTGGAAGATAAGGAATGGAGTCATTTTCGATGGTTTGCAGCCCAACACCTCTCTTGACTCTTTTGGCCTTGAGGTTCAAAGACTAACTGTTAGTGTTGATCTCTACTAGTTGGCCCAAAGGGTGGGCCAACTAGGCTCTTGACTCGGCTCCCTGATCGGGGAAGCCCACCCACTGGGGTTGCGGGCCCCCGCCGCGTAGCACCATATAAGGGAGGTGGGGCCCATGAGGAACAATACCCTGTGAAAGTCCGTGCCCACTCGCTCCCCACCTCCCTACCCATAGATCAGGTGGAGCTGTGAGCGGCGGGAAGCACCGCAGCCGTCCCGAATCGCCGCCTCGCGCTTCACCGTCAATCTCCACAAAGACAAGACCGCATCACCAGACTCCATCTGCACCGACAAGATCATCCTCTACTTCCTAATCCCCATGGTGATTCTCTCTTATCCCTCTCCCTCTCCTTCACGAGTTCCCTCTGGTTCATCACCAGAACACCATGATTTACAACATTGCGAAGTGAATACCCAACCGATCTATGTTGACGGATAAAACTCGTATCCACCTACGATCCGTAAGCGTACGGACCTACACCTTTTTCACCACAGGGATTCCCTAGGTTCTTATCAATCTGCGGAGCAAGGGGATTGCTAGCGCTAAACCAAGTACTAATCTAGTTGATGGAAAACCTTTGAGAGAAGTATTAATCTAAAGGTAAAGTTAATCTAACCTAAGCTGATGAAACAAATCTAAGGTTAAACTAGATGGTAAAGGGTGAACACAAGAGAGAGATTAAGATAGATAAGCGTTCCCTCCCTAGGGTTTAGGAACACATGAAGATGCATCTACTACATGAAAAGGGTGTTGCCTACACTAGCTTTATGGCGATTATGTAGCCGCTAAGCCTTTTCCCTACATCGTATCGTCACTATGCAAGGTAATCAAACACTTTCACGTATAACCGCATCTATGCCTAAGCATCCATAGGGTTAACCTAATCACCATGATTACCACAAACCCTACTAAGACCACATGTTGCGCAAACATATGTAAACAAAGCATACGCGAAGACATAGACCATAAAGCATTGATTGACATAAGGTTCATGTATAGATTACATATTATGCATCCATCTAACCCTAGGGACGAACGGAGACATTACCCCATCATCTTACACGGATTGATGTACATAGGGGTGATGGAGACTCCGGAGAACGTCGTCGATGAAGATGGCGGTGATGAAGCTTGGGAACACCCTTTGGCCAGCGGCTTGGAGTCCTCTTCTTGCTTCCTTCCCTCCGTCGTCGTTGATCCTTGCGACGAGCTCATATAACTCTCTCCCTCATCTTGCGGCGGCGGATTTATGGTGAATGGCATCGGTAGAATGATTTGTTCGATGTGGCAGCTGACGACGACAGAGCCAATTTATAGATAAAGACCTAGGTCAAGGGGCGTCGCGATCCGGGCCAAAAGGCCCCTGGGCCGATCCGACTGGGTCGGCCGGCCCAAGCCCTTTCGGGCCGGTTCGGGCCCATATTCCTCCCGGTTGCTTCTTGCATGATTCCTTATTTGTGTGCACTTTCATGTGGGCCTTTGACATCGTTTCCTTCACGGTTAAGGCTTGAATCCTTGCTATGCAAGCTTCACCGTTTTTTTTCCGGTTGAGTCCCTAAAGACTTGCATGTTGACGCTTCGGTCCTCGGGTCATTTGGAGTGATGTTCATCGTGTGTCTTGACTCTTGTCGGGCTTCATGATCTTATTCCAAAGTGCTTGGTGAACTTATCCCGAAAGTCTCCTCTTTAGCGTAGATTTCTTGCGTAAACAATGAACTCCAAAATCGACATGCAAGAGTGAACTTGTTATATACGGGGGGTTAGTTCCATGGTTAGAATAATAAATCAATACCAACATTAAAGGTAAGCTCATAGCAAGGTTGACGGAAATGCACCGTCAACATCTCCCCCATGCTTAAACCTTGATCATCCTCGAGTAAGTAATCCTCACTTAAAAGGGAAATCAGCGTTGCCTTCCAATGTTGTCCCTGCACTTAGTCATTCATGACGAGGCAAATTGCTCTCTCTCTTAAGAATTTATTTTTAAAGTTCAAGTTGTGACCATCTTCTTTTTCATTATGGAAGATAGACTAACAATAAAGAACAAGCCACATTTAATAAACACCATGCTCTCAAACTTAAGTGAACTTCAAACCATTACCTTGTTCCATGGAAGAATTTTCAAAAAGATGCATATCCAACATAAGTGAAAATCTCTTTGCAAAAGCTCATGGAAACACTCATCTCATCAAGTCACTCAAGCCTATACTATATTATTTTCAACCTATTCTACTCATATGTGATATGTGGAGCTTGGAAGGTTAAAAACAATCCTAGCAAAACATACATTCAAAATATTGTCAAATTAAGAGAGAGATCTATTGGAATTACCGAGACTCGTCAAAAAGGCCATGGAAAATAAATGTTGGAAAGAGAGAGAGAGATGGAACACACACATTTAGAAAGGTGGCCATGTGCAAGTTGCAAATGGATGATCCTGAGGCACGAGTGAAGTCCTCGTTATCGGATTGCACATGGTTGGAAGATTTGAGTATGGATTTGTTATCAAGGAACTTGAGAACTTATGAAGCAAAAATGTCACACCCGGATTTAAGGGCAAATCCGAATGCAAGAATACATGTGCGCCGGGATCAAGTTACACACATGCATCGACGCAAGGTGAATACCAAAAACACAAGTGTAAAGCGTAAAGAGAGTATTAAACAGTTATTACATGACCGAATGTCTCAACTAAACAATCGTTCGAGTAGCTAACAACGGAAAAGAAACACACGCGAAGTCCTCCACGGTACGCGACTAGAGAACGAACGCCTAGAACCCATCAAATTCTTCATTGTAGTCCTCAAAACGTCCATCGAGCGAGCAAGTTAGGGTAGTGTAGATGCAATAAAGGAACAACAAGCATGAGCACATGTCGTACTCAACAAGGGAAAAGTTCACAACATGCAAGGCTTTATGGTGGAAGCCGATGGTTCATAAGCAAGTCAAGCATTTTAGTTGGTCAAGTTTTATTAAGCAACCGTTACTAGCAAGTGTAAGTATATACAAAACCCGGATAATAAAATGCAACAGATCCATAGAATGTAATGCACAAGTTTAAAAGTTCCATCTTCCATAGAATTAATCATGTGAGGGTCCAGGACGCCCTTGACCGTGGGCACGACTAACTAGTTAGTTTTACACTCTGTAGAGGTCGTACATCTATACCCACAAGTCACGTAAAAACTCCGAAGAGTTTTGGACCCAACAATGCGGTGTTTGCAAGGCACCATACCACACTACCAAGGTGTGATTGCATAGGGACACTATGAGGCCATTACAAAGATCCCCAGATGAAGGCTGCCCGCTAGGTTACCTGGTCAGTGCAACGTATAAAGCTCCCTGACGAGTACTGTGTCTTAGCTAAGCCCACACCTACGCCCGAGCAGGTCCATACGCCACTACCCGCCAGCCCCCAACCCTTATCAGGTAAAGCATACCTAACACCTAGTTCACTAATTAATAAGCCAAGACAGAGCCATATGTCTTGTGGTAGTACTGTTTTCCTGGGTGGTCGCTCCATGTTCCGATTAGCAAGCATAAAGTGTTTTTGCATTACATGAATGATAGCAGAAATAAAGCCATATTAACAAGTGTTCATTAAACCCTCCAAAACCACGTAAAGTGCTGGCATGTGCTACCCAACATAAAGTAAACCCAGGTTGATCAAGGCATAGGATAACAAAGCTAGTCGAACCTTAGCAATAGGACCCATCAATTTAATGCATAGCAATAATAAACAACAGTGTAATTAAAATGCATGTTGTAATAGGAATTTAAAGGGAATGCAGCAAGGACTTGCCTTCTACCAGCACCGGAAACTGCTCGGGGTCTTGATACTCTTCAACGAAGGTGAAGCCCCCGAACTGCTCGTACTCTACGCTCCACACATCACATACAAGCATACAATGGAAACAAATAAGAAACAGTACACCAATCATCTCAAACAGAAGTAAAGACAACAGAAAGCTATTCTACTCGTTGATACGATCGCGTGGACATAAAGAACACTAAAAACGGAGCTAAAACGACTAAGTTATGGCTAAAACAAATTTTAGGGTTAATCTGTAAATAAAACTTAAGTTTTCAGGCTAAACTGAAGAAAACAGGACCTATATGAGAGGATTTTCCTAAGGTGGAAGGACCAGGTTGTAAAACTGGAGACACTCGGGGTTTTATCTGCAAAAAAGCGCAGTTATGCTGAAGGGATGGATCCGATCCGCCGGATCTAGACGGGGCGGCTAGGATCTAATGCGCTAGGTTGACCGGTATGGTTGGCTTTGACCGGTAGGGTTCAATCTAATCTGAGCCGTTGGTTTAAGATCCGGCAGCCCTGGACGAATGCGAGCAGCGGGAGCGGCGCATGGCCGGCGGCGGCGCGAGACGCGGCGACGCTACGACGGCGAGCGGCGCGCAACGGCGGATTAGGTGCTGGGGTGCACCAATCGGCACGGGGTTTGCACCGGGACGACGACAAGCGCCTGGCGAACTCTCTGGTGACCTTCCCGGGCAGCGACGGCGAGGGGTGACGGTGTGCGGCGAGCAACCGCGGCGGCGGAGCTCCGGCGAAGTCGAGGGTGCGCTAGGACACGTGGAATCACGCGCTAAATCCACTAGTGTGCTCCTCACCTTCACGCAGTTCGGTTGGCAGGCTCCCCAATGGCGGACGGGCGACGGACGGGCAGCGACGGCGGAGCTCAAGCGCGACGGTCGGCTAGGGTTAGGGCGCCGGCGGCGCGCTCGTGCTGCTAGGGTTTTTGGTGAGGGCGCGCGCGGCGCGCGGGCACACAAATAGCCCGAGGACGCGCCCCGGCGAGCGGGCCCACGGGGGAAAGGGGGGCGGGGCACGGACGCCGAGTCCGAGATTGCCCCGAGCGCGACTCCGATTTGGTCGCGAGTTCGACCCACGACGGGAGGAAGAAACCGACGTGCGGGCCCCGCGCGTCGTGAAAGGGGAGCGGCGCGCGCGCGCGCGCGGTTAGCCGGGCGGCCGGAAACGCTGGCCGGGCCGCGGCGCTCTAGCGGGCCGAACGGCGGGGACGGGGCGCGCGCCGGGGCCGGGGAGCGCGGGCGGGCCGGCCGGCGGAGTTGGGCCGGGGGGGGGGGGGGGGGAGCGCGCGGCGACTGAGCCAAGGAGTGAAGGGGCGACAAAGGACTTGGCCAGCGCTGGGCCAAGGCAAACACGGGCCAGAAATGGGATAGGGGTAGACGGAAAACAGGAGAAGGATTTTCTTTTTGAAAAACATTCAAACAATTGAATTCAAACAAGGATTTGAATTCAAACACTCAACAACAATGCACCAGCATGCATGCAACAATAAACTCCTATATTTCTTTAATGGATTAAGAAAATGATTAAATGCCTATAAGAGCACAATCTCCTTATATTCCTTAAGCGAGAACGCGTTGTTGCTAAGCAAGTTTTAATTAAAATCGAACAGTGGAATTTAGGGTGTTACAAAAAAGAACCGAGGAGCATCTTTATTATTTTTCTTAATTTTATTTTATTTCCTTCTCATTTTTCTCTCTTTCTTTTTTTCTTTCTTCTTCTTTTTTCTTACTTGTCTTTTCTTCTCATCATATTTTTTTTTAATTTTCATTTTTTTGCTCCTTAGAACTTTTGCAACATAATACTTACATAGCATTTGTCGGAGATGATCTAATGACTCCTCCCCCATGCTTGAACGATGCTCGTCGTCGAGCATAAAAGAGAGGGGAAATGACTTGCTAAAGTAAGTATAAATTCTATAATCTTGCGAAATATTTGAATCTCCATCGAGAATTTTACTCCATACTCAAATTGGGTTGTTGTCGGTGTTTTGGACCGGCAACCTACTACGGGAGTACCCGAAGTAGATGAATGTGACTCGCCGAGATCGGTAACTCGAAGGAAGAGGCACGCGACACACAATTTAGACCAGGTTCGGGCCGCGAGGTGCGTAATACCCTACGTCCTGTATGCTGCGTAGCTCTGGATTGATAGGGCACGATTACAAGATGGTGCAATAGTGCGCCGTGGGTTGTAGAGGATTGAGATGCGATGCTAGAGATCGGTCCCTGCCTCGCCTTATATAGTCCGGGAGGCAGGGTTACAAGTCGGAGTAGGGCAGGAGTACTAGCCGAGTACGTCTAGGAGACCTCTACACAGTGCGGAACGTGTACAGAGTCCTAACCGAGTACTACTCCTTTGCTGTCCTTGTGCTCCACGCCTTCAGGTGCCGTGTAGCGCAAGTCGAGTAGTCCCAGGGGCCCACCGAGTAGTCGGTCCTGGTACCCACCGAGGTAGTGGGCCCAGGGAGGTCCATACGACAAGCCCCCGAGTACTTTGTAGTCGAGAAGGATAGCTTCAAGTAGTCTGGAAGGCCTTAACGAGTAGTCCTCAAGCGTCCCTGAGTGCTACAAGTCAAAAGTCCTCAAGAGTAGTCGAAGCATCCCGAGGGCCGGGAATGTACTCCACCGATGTTTGAGCAATCTTGAAGTCTTCTCGAGTAGTCCCAAGCGCCCACGAAAAGCGCCTTCGAAGGTCTTCAAAAATGCCTGCCTTGTCTTGAAGCCGGAGCCGTCAAGAAGATGCGATTTGCAGAACCGCAATCCACGTAGGGTAGCCCCCGAGCCTCGAGCCGCGGGCTCTGGCTGAGGATCTATCCGAAGCCTTGGCGAGAAAATCCCAAAAAATCCGGAGAGAAAAAACCGAAGGACACGTGGCACGGAGCCCCCGAGCCTTGAGTCGAGTACTTTCTCTCGAATTGAAGGGTCTTCTTGAAGAATGTGTCCTGAGATGCTCTTGAGACTAGCCGCGTCCCAGGTAATCGAGTAGAGGTAGCCGAGCCCCCGAGGTGAGGCGCATCGACTAGTAGAATACGAAGAGTCGCACGCAGCCGCTGAGTCAGCCGCGCGTGGACTTATCCAGCCGCCCGTTACGGAGGCGATTTGGCTTATAAATTCAAGCCGAAACCCCTAGGGTTTTTTCACCCAAGTGAGCCGCAGTCATTCGCCACTTGAATCTTGAAGTAGTTCCACTCCAGCGAGCGCCGCCGCCGCAGTAGATCCGAGCACATCGCCACCCGAAAGCTTGTAGGGTAGCCCCCGAGCGGATGCGAGTGAAGACTCCCTGTTCTTGGAGGATGAAGCCGTCCCCGTCGAAGACGTCGAAGGCCGGCGGGAAGAAGAGGAGCCATGCGAGAGGCCGCCGCGGCCGGCACCGGAACGGCGCCGCCCACATCTCCACCGCGCGCTGACCCGAGCCGCGAGTGGAAAAAGTCAAAGGTGAAGACCGAAGACTTGCTGACCCTGTTGAACAGCGGGTTCATCAGGGAGAAGGAGATCGACATGTGGAGATCCGCCGCGGGTGACCCCTATCCGATGGAGAAGGCGCAAGACGAGATCCCAATGTTCTCGCGCTTCGTGGAGCGCGGTCTTGCGCTCCCAGCGAGCGACTTCTTCAGGGGGCTTCTCAGGTACTACGGCATCGAGTACCTCAACTTGAACCCCAACGGAATCTTCCATACTTCTGTCTTTGTCCATTTCTGCGAAGCATTTTTGGGAATCAAACCGCATTGGATTCTCTTCCGGAAATTCTTCCGCGTGAAGCCGCAGCCCAGCGCCTCCAACCCCAGAGTAGTCGGGGGGGCCGGGATCCAGTTGAGGGAAGATGCCGCCGAGCAGTACCTGGCGTACAAGCTCGTGGACTCCAACACGGATTGGAAGACGAGGTGGTTCTATACCACGAACCACCATCCCGAGCTGCCGAAGCCGAGCGGACGGCAGCCCAAGCACCAAGAGTGGTGGAACACGGAACCCACCATGCAAGAGGGGATCCAGCTCCCGGAGTTGCTGGCACGGATCAAGACCCTGCGGGATGCAGGACTGAGGGCCGAGCATGTGGCCTTCAGTTTCATGAAGCGCCGGATCCAGCCGCTGTCATCGCGGGATACGGCGGGCTTCGAGTACACCGGCGACGGTGACACGTCGCGGATGCCTGGGGGCGAAATCGAAGATAACGACATCATCGAGAGGTTGTCGAGAATCTTCAAGGACATGCCGGAGTACACGGCGTGCCCTGTCGAGGAGTTCTCCGCCGCGCGCCCGCCCAACGAGGTAGGTAGTCGTGCCCGCCTCGTCGAGTAGTAGGCACTTGTAGCAGAGTTGCTGACGCCTTGTTGTGTCTTTTTGATGCAGGACGATGTGAAGCGGTTTGTCTCCGAGCCGCAGCCACCACCGAGCGGAATCGAGATCCCGACGGTGGAGAAGGTGAAGGAGCGCCGAGTAGTCGGAGACGACGACGATCCCGTCATCGTGGAGGATACCTCCGATGACGAGGAAGACGAGGAGACGCTGCAGGACCGCTTCCAGCTGCGGTCGAGGTTTAGCCGTCCAGGCTTGCCTCATGTGCCCCTCATCCAAGACCCTCCGACTAGCTTGGAGGCTAGCCTTGCCGCGCCGCCGAGGAAGCCGCGCAACCCCGCCAAGAAGCGGGTAGCCAAGAAGATGAAGATCTCAGAAGCCACGCCTCCAGAGGTAAGTCATCTTGAGCAAAGTAGTCGAGTACCCAGTGATCGAGTACGGTGCTGACGAGTAGTTATCCCCGTGTGCGGGGAGAGGCCGCCCGGCGGAGCCCGTGGAGGAGGGCGATGAGGGCGTCCGGCCCACGGTGGGGGAACCGGCCGGAAGCCGAAGTCCGCCCCCCACCGTCGAAGAACTTCGGCGCGCCCGGGCGCCGACCCCCGCCCCGAAGGGAGCGGAGGGCCCGCGGCCGCCGCCGCGCGGGGAGGTGGAAGCCGCCGGGAACGCGAAAGCTTCGCGCGGCCGCCGCCGCCGCCGTGGAGGAGGCAGAGGAAGAAACGCCCGCCGAGGGTGGACTGGTCGATATCGCCAGCATCCTCGGTGCTCCGGCCGTGACTATCGTCCGGTCGAGCTTGTAAGTACCACGCTTTCTTCAGTAGTACTCATTAGAGTAGTCGATCTTGTCTGACGATCCTCTGTGGATACTTGCGCGAGAAATCCACGGACTTGAGCTGGGACGGGGAGGAGCCCGCGGCGGCGGGAGGCAGAGAAAGCCACGCCACCCGTCGAGGAGCCCGCTCCGGGAGGCCCAAGCCGCGACCAGAGCCCCCCGCCTGCCGAAGCGCCGCTGCCAGAGGCGGTCGTAGTCGAAGGTGAGTACTCTTCTTGAAGCTGTAGAGCCCCAAAGAGAGTAGTTGTGGATGCTGATGCGCGTGTTCCTTGGTGACAGGCGCGAAGGGGGTGACATCCCTGCAGGGGTACCCATGCAGGAGTTGACACCGCAGGCCCCGCAGGCCGCAGAGGGGAGCCCCCGAGCCCATGGAGGACGTCGTCGAGAAGTCCGCCGAGGAGGAGGCGGCGCCACGTCGCCGGGGGGTTGCCCCGGAGGTGGCGATCCGGTCCCCGGAGATCCAGGACGCGGAGCCTATCCGCTCGGCGCCGATGGCGGAGGCTACGACAAGTAGCCGTGGCGGGATCGAGCTGCTTGCCGACGATCTGGTCGAGCCGGCGGTGTTGGCGCAGCACCTGGAGGCGATGCGACGAGCCGAACAATGGATGAAGGCACGTAGCCGTTGCCTCCCGAGTAGTCAATCCTTTCGTTGAGTACTCTGCTTGACTTGAACTTGTGTTGTGCAGGACGTCGCGGAGCGATCCCGCGAGAACTCAAATCTGCTGCAAGGCTACGGCGACACGGTGCTGCGAGCTGAAGCCTTGGAGGAGCAACTCACGAAGTCGAGGAAGCATGCGGCCACCATGCAGTCGAAGCTTGACGCCGCCTTCGCCAAGTACCACAACGATGTAATGGACTTGCAGGCGAAAAGCGACGAGCTGGTGCGGAAGAACAAGGGTCTCCGCAACAAGAATAAAGGTACGTCTCTTGACTTGTCGGGTACTTGTTGAGAATCATCAAGCTCTGACCCGTTGTTGTGCTCCGGTGTTGCAGAACTCGAAGGCCAGGTAGAGCGTCTGAAGGGTTCGGAGATCAGCATGAAGAATCTCTTCTACCGGGAGCAGGAGGCTCGCCAGGTACTTGAACTCGACTACAAGATGTTGGCCGTCGAGTGCGAGAAGCACATGGAGTTGCGAATTGCTTCTGACCGGGATCTTGTCAACTGCTACAAATCCTTGCAGAAGTTGAACGAGGACTGTGAGGCGCTCCGAGCTCAGCTGAAGGACCTTGAAGAGGCTGCCCTCCCGATCGCGAGGCTCCTGGTGCCGCACCCGGGCGGCCCCAAGATTGCTCCATTGGCGGATCGACTTCGTGAGGCGCCAAGCCGGCTGGCCGCCTACGTGAAGCATATGGCCAAGTCAATCCCGAAGCAGGTGCTGGCCTTCATGAAGTCGTACTTCCCGAAGGCCCCGGTGGAGGTAGTCGCCGGCGGGGTAGCCGCCAACCGCTCGTATGAGCAAGACGCGCAGTTGTGGGAGCGAGATGGCTCCCATTGCGGAGCGGGTAGCCGATAAGTTGAATCTCCGGTAGGCCCGCATAGATAGCTAGTAGCCATGGTTGTATAGGAAACAGCTTGTAATGAACTATCTCATATATCAATGAAATATGAAGTTCCATCAATGAGTACTCGTAACCGCGATCTCAGAGTGCGGAGCGCCCATCGTGGAGTAGGTGCGAGTAGTAGTACTCGGCTTAGTGATCCCGTCGCAGGGAGTAGACAGTAAAGAAGTTGATGAACAATCGAACTTTATTACCGAAGAAGTACACCTGGATGGCCAGGGCTGTAGTTACAAGTAGTCGCTTGGACCCGGAGGCCACTTACAGCTAAGAGGAGCTGGAGCGGATAGCCGCTTGCGCTCGGTGATCCGTAGGTAGCCGTTGAGGGCCGGATCGCGCATCCGTAGGTAGCCGTGGGGCTGGATCTTGGAGTGTGGTCTCTTGATAGACCGCTGCTAGAGTCCTTGATGCTCGTCGCAGCCCGTGGTCCGTAATTGGCCGCACGGGGCCGGGACTCGGAGAAGAGTAGTCCGGAGACTTGAAGTCGGGACCCGGAGGGTCGCCTGCGGCAAGGGGGTGTTGGCGTAGTCGTGTAGACTTGACCCCCGGAGTAGTCGAACAGACTAGGCGTAGAATCGACGAGAGCCGGTCGACGTTCCACGAGTTGTTGACTTCTTCGCCTTCGAGTGTTTGGAGGCGGTAGGAGCCCGGCCCGGTCACCTTAGCCATGGTGAAGGGGCCTTCCGCGGGGGGAGCCGAGCTTGTGAAGTCCTTCCGTGTTCGGGATACGGCGGAGGACAAGATCTCCAACGTTGAAGGAGCGTTCCTTGACGTTGCGATCATGGTAGCGTCGGATACCCTCCGTGTACCTTGCCGATTGGACTAGGGCGGCGCGCCGAGCTTCTTCGAGGTCGTCGATATCGACTCGTCCGTCGTCTTCCGAGACGCCTTCGTCGTAATGCTCCACCGCCGGCGAGTTCCATATGACATCGGCAGGGAGGATGGCTTCGGAGCCGTAGACCGAGAAGTAGGGGGATTGCCCCGTTGGCTTGGATGGTTGAGTCCCGCAGCCCCCGCAGTGCGTTGGGTAGTTCCTTGATCCACTTGCCCCCTTTTGAGTTAGCGCGTCGTGTAGCCGCTTCTTGAGGGCGTCGAGCACCATCCCGTTGGCGCGCTCGACTTGTCCGTTGGCCCGTGGATGGGCGACGGAGACGTATCCGACGTCGATTCCGCCGTTCTCGCGCACTCCCGGAACCGGTGGTTGTTGAAGTTGGACCCCGGTGTCCGTGATGATGCGGTGGGGTAGCCCGTAGCGGTGTACGAGTTCATCCAGAAGTCGAGTACTCGTCGGCCTTGGGGCATGTGACCGGCTTGACCTCGATCCACTTGGTGAACTTGTCGATGGCCACCAAGACCCTCGTTGAATCCTCCCCGGCGCAGTTGGCGTGGCCCCAATCATGTCGAGCCCCCAGGCAAAGGGCCGGGTTGGTGGTATGGTGACTAGCTTGTAGGCGGGGACGTGTTGCCGCTTGGCGAAGAACCGGCATCCTTGGCACCGTCCGACGAGTTCTTCGGCATCGCCTGTGGCCGTGGGGCCGCAGAAGGCTCGCCGGGAAGGCCTTGCCGACCGGCCGTGCGGGAGGACGCGTGGTTGCCGCGACGCCTTTGTGGATCTCCTCCAGATGTCCTTGCCTTCTTCACGGGGGACGCACTTCATGAGTACTCCGAGAAGACGCGCCCCGCTTGTAAAGCTTGTCGCCGACGAGGACGTACGACTTGGCGCGGCGGACGAGTTGTTCGGCCGCGTTCTTGTCGGAGGGAACCTTCGCTCGCCGAGGTAGTCAATGAAGGGTTGCCTCCGGTCCACGTCGATCATCATGACCTCTCGCCCGGCCGGGTTGATGAGCCGGGCGGTGGTCGGTGGCGCCGGCTCCGGGATGGATGGCGCATGAAGCTCATGGACGAAGACGCCCGCGGTACTTGGGCGCGGGTGGATCCAAGCTTCGAGAGGACGTCCGCCGCAACATTGTTGTCGCGGACGATGTGGTGGAATTCGAGACCGTAGAACTTGTTCTCGAGCTTGCGGACTTCTAGGCAGTAGGCGTCCATGTTCTCCTTGTTGCGGTCCCAGGACTTGTTGACTTGGTTGATGACCACTGCGGAGTCGCCGTAGACTAGTAGCCGCTTGATGCCAAGTGAGGCCGCGAGGCGGAGCCCGTGCAGGAGGGCTTCGTACTCGGCTTCGTTGTTCGAGACCTTCCGAGAAGATCCGCAGGACGTACTTGAGTTGTTCGCCCGTTGGAGAGATCGGGAGCACCCTCGCGCCCGCGCCCTTGAGTGAGCCGTCAAAGTACATCACCCAATGCTCGGTCGCACGGTGGGAGTAGGTAGGCGGTTCTCCCGCCACTCGCCATGAAGTCGACTAGAGCTTGCGACTTGATGGCTGTGCGTGGCTTGAAGTCGATGGTGAGGGCGCCGAGCTCGAGCAGCCCATTTGGAGATCCTTCCGGTGGCGTGCGGGTTCCTCGAGGATGTCGCCGAGCGGGTAGTCGGGAGACGACGGAAACCGAGTACTCCCGGAAGTAGTGTCGTAGCTTCCGCGAGGTGATGAGTAGAGCGTGCGGCAGCTTCGTACGGCCGGTAGCGAGCCTTGGACTCGATAGAACCTCGCCGACGAAGTAGACCGGCGCCGGACCGGGTAGGCGTGGCCGTCTTCCCCGCCGCTCGACGATGATGGCGCATCGACCACGTGAGTAGTCGCAAAGCAAGGTAAAGCAAGAGGGCGCTCGCCCTTGTGGGGCGCCGTGAGGACCGGTGGTTTTGACAGAAGTCCTTGAGCTGGGCAAGGGCTTGGTCCGCCTCCGCAGTCCACACGAACTTCTCGTGGTGCTTGAGAAGTCTGAAGAAGGGGAGACCCCGTTCTCCGAGCCTCGAGATGAATGCGGTCGGCCGCCGCCATGCACCCCGTCGCCTTCGGACGTCCTTGATGCTCGTGGGAGCTTTCATGCTGGTGATGGCGGAGATCTTCTCGGGGTTGGCTTCGATGCCGCGCCGGGCCGATGATGAAGCCGAGTAGTTTACCCGAAGGTACGCCGAAGACGCACTTGTTCGGGTTGAGCTTCCGGCGGTACTCGCGCGCCGATGCGAAGGTCTCTTCAAGGTCGTCGATGAGGGTACCGGAGTCCTCGGTTTTGACAACCACGTCATCCACGTAGGCCTCGACGTTCTTGTTGAGTTGCCGCTTGAAGCAGGCCCGGATGGCCCGTTGGTAGGTAGCGCCGGCGTTCTTCAACCCGAAGGACATGGTCGTGTAGCAAGACGCACCAAACGGGGTGATGAACGCGGTCTTCTCCCGGTCTTCCTCCTTGATTGCGATCCGGTGGTACCCGGAGTAGCGGTCGAGGAAGCAGAAAGCGGTCGCAGCCCCGCCGTGGAGTCGATGACTTGATCAATCCGCGGCAACCCGAAGGGGTCCTTGGGGCGGTGCTTGTTGAGGTCGGTGTAGTCGACGCACATCCTCCACTCGTTCGAGTTCTTCTTGCGGACGAGGACGGGGTTGGCGAGCCACTCGAGATGGAAGACTTCTCCGATGAAGCCGGCGGCGAGTAGCTTGGCGAGCTCCTTCTTGATGGCGTCCCGTCCGTCGTCGGCGAAGCGTCGGAGGTGTTGTCGCTTAGGGGGTGGCCTTTGGGTCGACGTTGAGGCGTGCTCGATCGGCTCCCCGGGCACTCCCGGCATGTCCGCCGGCTTCCACGCGAAGATGTCGCGGTTAGCCCGAAGGAAGCCGATGAGCGCGTCTTCCTATTTGGGGTCGAGGCCGGCCCCGATGGTGGTAGTCTTGGTGGGGTCGCCCGTTCCGAGGTCGACCGTCTTGGTGAGCACCTCCTCGGGTGGCCGAGGCTTGTTGGCGCCGTCGACTTCTGCGGGATGTCGAGTTCGCTTGTGGCAAGCTTCTTCGACGCGGCGTAGACCTCCATCATTGGGGTGGGTACTTGATTTGTCGAAGCAATCACCACGGCCTCTGTATCGCAGTCGTGAGAGATCTTCAAGTCCCCTTGGAGGGAGAGTACGCCAGCTGGACTTGGCATTTTGAGTACCAAGTATGTGTAGTGGGGCACCGCCATGAACTTGGCGATGGCCGGTCGCCGAGGATGGCATGGTAGGAAGTCTCGATATCCGCGACCTTGAACTTGATGTACTCGGTGCGGTAGTTGTCGCGAGACGCCCGAAGGTAACTGGCAGTACCACTGAGCCCAGTGGGATAGCCGCGTTGCCTGGGACAATGCCGTAGAAAGGCATGCTGCTCTTGTCGAGCATGGGGGTGACGTCAAGGTTCATCTTCTTGAGAGTCTTGGTGAAGAGGACGTTGAGCCCGCTTCCGCCGTCGATGAGCACCTTGTTGAGCTTAGAGCCCGCCACTGTTGGTTTCAGGACGAGAGGGAAGCGTCCTGGTTCGGAGAAGCTGGTCCATTGGTCCGCGCGGGAGAAGGTGATGGGCGTCTCTGACCACCTGAGAGGGGTCATAACCGCTGGTTCAATGGACATCACTTCACGGCGAGTAGCCTTCGCTCCCGCTGCCGGGGGTAGTCCGCCGAAGAGGACGTTGACGGTCTTCTCGGGTTCCCGGAAGTCGTCGCCGTCCTTCTTCTTGTTCTTCGATCATGAGGGTGCGGTGGCTCCGGCGTATCCTTAAGTGCATGCCCGAGTTGGTAGCACTTGCTCGGTGGTGTGATTGCCGTTTGGATGCCACGGGCACTTCTCCTTCGGCGAGGTCTTTGAACCCGCCGGAGTTCTTCTTCGAGTTCCCTTTCGGAGGACGCTGGATAGCCGCGACGGTGTTGTCTGGCTTGCGCTTGCGATTAGAACCCGAGAAGCCGTTGTTGTTGTTGCCGCCGCGGCCGCCTTGGTTCGGGTTGCTGTTGCTGCCGCCGCCACCTTGGTTCTGTTTGGACTTGGCGCGGATGGCGTCGTACTTGGCGTTGGCCTTGTCCTCTTCATCCGCCCAGGACGTGATCATGTCCTTGAGGTGGGGGATGGACCGAGGGCGGCGACGACCGAAGTCCTCGAAGGTGCGGCGATGGTAGAGCCCGTCCTGGAAGAGGTCGATGACCTCCTTGTCGGTGACGTCCACGACGGTAGCGCGCTTGTCGAAGAAGCGGCGCATGTACTTGCGAAGGGTCTCGCCTTGTTCCTGCTTGATCATGGCGAGGTCCATGCGAGTACCCGAACGGCCCATGGCGCCCGCGAAGTTGCTTGTGAATTGCTCCTTCGGTGGTCCCACTTGTCGATGGAGTGCTTGTCCGGCCGACTCGAGCCACGTAAGTGGGGCTTGGTCCGGTGCGTAAGGGGAAGTAGAGGCACTTGGTGTCGCCGTTGCCGCCGCCGTTCTCGATGGAGAGAGCGTAGCATCGGAGCCACTGGATAGGATCCTGCTTCGCGTCGTACTTGGTGATCCCCAAAGGCTTGAACTTGTCGGGGAGGAGCAGGTTGCGAAGCCGGGGTGAGAAGGCAGGGAAGCCGTCGCCTTCAGCAGCGGTCGTCGACTTCTTCTGCCGTAGTTCATCAATTCTCTGACGAGCATCGTACCCGCCTTGAGAGACGCCGGAGGCGTGGCTATGCGCGTGGCCGCGGCCTCCGCGGCTGCCGCCGCCTCCAGCTTTCTTGTTGGCTCCGTGGTTGGAGCCGCCGCCGCCGCCGCCGCCGCCGTCGGGGTCGTTGCCGCCGCCACCGGCCGGGAGCGCGGTGGGGGACGATTTCTCGGTTAACGTTGTCCTCGCCGTGAGGGTCCGCCGGTGGTGGAGCGTCGGCGATTTGGATCCGGCCGGGATGTCGCCCGAGTACGGTTGGGACCGGGGTCGGCACCGCGACTAGTAGCTTCGTTGTCGCGAGGCTTGGCCGGGGGAGGTTGGGCGACTCTCTTGTCTACCCGCATGAAGTAGGCTTCTTCGGCCGAGCTTGGCGATGACCTCCCCAGCTCGTATGCCCTGAGCCTGGCGTGCGATCGCTGTGATCGACATGAGGCACTGCTCAGGAGTGGTGTGGACTCTGCTCTCAACTGCTTCGAGAGCTTCCGCAAGGTTGCGGATGGGAAGGTTGTCTCTGAGCCGCCGGCGTCGTTCGTTGCGCTTCCTGTTGCGTTCGCGCCGGGTGTCCCTGTTGGCGTCGGTCTCGTCCGCAGGGGCATCAGCAGACAGCTCGTCTGCGGAGATGTCCTCCAAGTACTTGTCTGCGGCCGTGCCTGAGGTTCCCGGGGTGTCGCCGGCAGCCATGAAGACTTGACGATCAGGCGTACCCAAGCTTGGCTCAGAAGGCGCCACCTCAGTTGGTGTGCTTGAGTCGGCTTGGGCCGCGGGCGTTCCCTCCTGGAACGGTAGCGAGTCGATGTAGGCGACGTAGCGTGAGTCCTCCTTTGTCAGCTCAGCGGGCTTGCGGTCTGGCCAGTAGACGTATCTTCCGGCCGGCGTCGATCTTATAACCAGCCCAGAGGCTGGCCCTGACAAGGGAAGCTCAAAGGAGTCATCTTCGGACTCGGGCTCCTCAGGGTCCGACCCGAAGTCGAACTCGTAGTCCGGGTTCGAGAAGAACTCAGAGAGGGGGCCGGAGTCCGAGACGCGGTTGGGGACGGCGTCGGAGTCCGAGTTGTACTCGGTTGCGGGCTCCTTGCTGGCCCGGCGTGGTGCAGAAGCCTCCGTGCGGGCCCGGCTGGGAACGCGAGGGCCACGCGCAGAGCGCTGACGTGGAGAGGGGACCGCCTGCGATGGCTGAGGAGCCGGCTCGCATGCGATGGCCCATGGCGACGTCGAGTTCGAGTTGGAGACGGACTCGAGCTCGAAGTCAGCGTGGAGGTTGGAAAGCGAAATTTCGCCGAACTTGCCGGCGAGCTCGCCCGTGACAACTTCGGGAAGCGTCACAAGGCCTGTCCTCGAGTCGGGTTGCATGATCGGGGTGGCGCCGGAAGGAGCCCGCGCCATCGGCGGTGCGGACCCGTGCGCCGAAGACGAAGGTGTCGCCGCGGTTGAAGGCGACGGTTGGCTTGATGAGAACGGAAGCCGTCGAGTTCGCCATGTGATCTCGAGCGAGATCCCCTACCTGGCGCGCCAGCTGTCGGTGTTTTGGACCGGCAACCTACTACGGGAGTACCCGAAGTAGATGAATGTGACTCGCCGAGATCGGTAACTCGAAGGAAGAGGCACGCGACACACAATTTAGACGAGTTCGGGCCGCGAGGTGCGTAATACCCTACGTCCTGTATGCTGCGTAGCTCTGGATTGATAGGGCACGATTACAAGATGGTGCAATAGTGCGCCGTGGGTTGTAGAGGATTGAGATGCGATGCTAGAGATCGGTCCCTGCCTCGCCTTATATAGTCCGGGAGGCAGGGTTACAAGTCGGAGTAGGGCAGGAGTACTAGCCGAGTACGTCTAGGAGACCTCTACACAGTGCGGAACGTGTACAGAGTCCTAACCGAGTACTACTCCTTTGCTGTCCTTGTGCTCCACGCCTTCAGGTGCCGTGTAGCGCAAGTTGAGTAGTCCCAGGGGCCCACCGAGTAGTCGGTCCTGGTACCCACCGAGGTAGTGGGCCCAGGGAGGTCCATACGACAGCTTGTGGACAAGGAGGTGGTCACAAAAAGATGTTTTTGGTTTAGGGTGGATGCCTAGCGAAGTTTGTGAAATTTTCGATGTGAAAACCCACAATGCATGGACAAAAATGCTAGCATGAAAAAGTTACACAAAGGAATGACCAGACTTCTTAGTCTCAAACCATAGAAATCAATCCTAATCCAGCTCATCAAGACATATTTTTGCAATCTACGAGGTTTTGTTATCATAAAACATATATGTATGCAGCTTTGGTAGGTAGAATTTTGCAAGAGCATCACAAATATGTAGATAGCATAAAAGTTAAGTTTTCATAAAAACAACAACTTATCCGGCTATCCATAAACTTAAATCAAAGAGCAAAGATATGTATGTGGGTCTAGAGCATAGTCATTTCACCTCCACAAATAAAGGAGTCAATATTTAAATTAATTTCAGATCATATTACGAGAGAGCAATTAGCCAAGACATGTATAACTTCATGTAGGTAAAACAAAGCGGCAACTTTCATCATATTTCCGTAAGCATAGGCAATATAAAACATCGAGGTGAACACATGGTCATGCCTATATATTGAAAGTAAAAAGAAACCTAGGTTGTCCTCCTAGTAGCCATGTTATTGTTGGAAGAGAAAACAAAAGGTTGCACCTAGTAAGGTTGAAGGCATACTTACAAGCATTTATGTTTGGAAAAGAGAAGGTCTATGGAGGTGTTACCATCTTTTGTAGTTCTTCATTGCCTTCTTACGACATCTCCATGTATCGATGTGGCTTTTGCTTTTGTCTTTATTTATCAATGCTCTAAACTCCTGAATTTGATCTTGTATGCTTAATGGAGTCATTGGTCGCCCTTCTCTTCAATGTTGTCATCACCACCCCCTCTTTCTTGTTCTCATCATCTCCTTCTTTGTCTTTTTTCACGGATTTCCCCTCTCGTCCGAACAGAACATATATCGAAATATAGCTCTATTGAAAAGTTTATGAAATTACCTTTCCATGTGGTCATTCATAAAAAACGGAGTTCAAACAAGGGAGCTATGTCCGTTTTACTTCAAACCTCGCGTGCTGTCCAAAACTGATTTCAGAACGTGTTGCACTCGGTGATTCGGGTATAACCTCTTGTAGGGACCTCCAATTGTCTTGATTCTTGATTTATTGGAATCTTAACTTCATGGGGCTTATAAATATCCAAAATTATCCAGTGTTTTCCCTTCGAGACCACACAAAATTTTGATGAGATCGGTGGCTTCTTGCACATTGATCCGGTGCGTTGATTATCTTGGTCATTTTATCTTCTAGAGCGTCATGTTGCACTTCCGTGTTGAAGATTCAGGGTCTCCCCCATGCTTAGCATTTTGCTAGTCATGGAAGAAGAAGACAAAACATTTTTATCTTATCCATCCTTCAATTTCGTTGTTGTGAGAGTCTTTATCTTGCCTGCAAGGCGTTTTAAGCGCACATTCTACCCCCAAGGTGACGGTTGGGAGTATATAGAATAGCCGACAATCCAACAATACCTCCTAAGATTCTTAACTTGTGGCATAATTAGTCTAATGAGGAATAAAAACCTAATGAGTGTACGTGGTGCAAGGTGTGTATGCACATGAGAGAAGCGCATATAAACAAAGACAACGTTTTCACCAAGTTCTAAACACCATGTTTACAACTAGGTTGCCGAATTTCTCCATAACCATAAAGGTTGATAAATCTAGGATTAAAACACCATGTCTATCCCTAAATCAATAACTCAAATAGCACAAGAAAAATTAAGCGCATTGCAGAGCTTATAAACTAACCAATGCAACATGAAAACATATGAAAAGCTAGCAAGGTTTATCGAACTTAATGATGATGGTCCGCAATCATGTTTAAACACCACGTTTACACAAGATCACAAAAGGAAAATGCCCAGCTGGAGCATTAACATGGATATGAAAGCATACATCATTGAGCCGTAAAACAACCTAGCCAACTATATGCAAAACATGTACATGCAAAGAAACATCACGTTGATAACAAAATGCAATGCATGCAAATAAATAAATATGAGCATGAACATGATGGTAGTTCTAAAAAGAAAACTAAGATTAATAACCACAAGTTGATCATCATAAGATGGTGCCATTCTTTATTCTCTCTAAGAAAGTAGTAAAAATATAAAGAAACGGGTTGCCTCCGAAAAGTGCTTCATTTAAAGTCATAGAGCTCGACTTTCTCACGTACCTTCTTTGCGTTGCATAGCCATAGCCCTTCATGCAAGAAAAGGTACCAATTCAGCTTTAATTTACTTCCCATGTTGTGCTTGATCACTTATAAAAGACTTGCCCAAGGCATCCTTTTGTTTCATCGCTATCTCCTTCTTTATAACCCTTTCTTTGCCGCCTTCACTCCATGAATTTTTCTTTAATGTCCAAAATAGAAAGTGTAGCGAACATGGCCCCTTTTGCCATTTGTTCGAGTTGATTTTGGTGATTCATGCTAACACAAGTAATGGGACTAACCACATTGTCTAGCATGTCTTTGTAGGCATTCCTAGATCTCATGAATGTTACCACATGTTAACATACCATGCCCAAGCTAACATGTCATACCACAAGTTAACATAACATGGATATGTTAGGTTACTTATAGCAAATTTGAGGACTTAGTATATATTTGGAGGCTATAAGTAATGACATGTTAAGTATGTTAACGAGTGTTAACTTGTGGCAAAGATCCAAGTTGAATACGCGAAGAAAAAGAAGGAAAAAGACACGATCGGATGAACCAACGGTACCCAAATAACAAGCGTCGGTGCAATCATCGGACGAGTTGGTTCACTAGGTGAAACCCTAGGCACCGTCGGATGAACCGACGGTCCATTTTGTAGATGCGTCGGACGAGTTGCGTAGAGGAAGAGCGGCGAAGACGAGTAGCACCGATGATCCGACGGTCTGAGTGGGGACAACGTCAGTCTATCCGACGCTTTTGAATCAAGAAAGAGACGTTCCGAGACGAAGCCTTCAGCACCGGATGATCCGACGCCTTGATCAAGGGGTAGCGTCGGTCTATCCGACGGTCGCGTGGAAGCTAACAGAGACGACTTGGTTGCAGGGTCTTCAGACCGGATGATCCGACGGACCATCGGTGCATAGCATCGGAAGCGGTTGTGTCGAGAATCTCAACGACTATGTGACGTGGGAGGGGCACCGGATGAACCGATGCCCCGGAAAAGCTTAGCATCGGTTCATTCGACGCTACCTTTTTCACAGCCTTTTAGCCAACGACTAGTTTGATGCCTTGGGCTATTTATACCCCCTCCACTCACCTATTTGAGGTTGCTGGATTGTGTGGAAGTGCGAGAGGAGTTCAAGACACATTAATGATCGTATCAAATCCATCCAAGTGCTAAATTTCTCATCCATAGGCTTGCACATACTTTGTGTGTGTGCTTAGTGCTAGGCTTAGCTTAGAGCTGAGTGAGTGCAAGGTTGTGCCAATCTTGTGAGTTGATTCTTGAGTGAATCAAGTTGTACAAGGTGCGCCAGAAGCCTTGGGGTCTAAGTGGCTCACCGGCAATCGTCTTCGACCCTCCGGCTTGGTGTGGAGCGGCGAGGACACTTTGTGCGGGGGACGTGGAGACCCCCTTCCTTTGTGGAGAAGCTCCTTAGTGGAGGCGGCATCAAGGTGACCAAGGGAGCTTGGCAAGTGCCTAAGTGGCTAGCCTTTGTGGCGAGTCAAGTGGTGCTCTTGGGAGAGACGGTGACCGGGAAGCAATACTCTTGTGTGAGTGCTTCAACAACGTGGACTAGGGGTGGTTTAGTACTTACCGATACCACGGGATAAATCGCGTGTCAAGAGTTTGCTTCCTCTCATCCCCTTTACGTTCCCGCAGTTACTCCTTTGCAATATTTACTTGCCTTACTTTCCTAGAGTAGTATCATACTTGGAATGGCTATAGGTTGCAAACCTTGTTTTGGGATGAGAGTTTGACACTAGAACAACCCTAGTTGCACATCTAGATAGTATGTTCGATTTTATCTTTGTGTAAAATTAGTGAAGCCATAGGTTAAGTTTTTAGATTACCTAATTCACCCGCTCCCCCTCTTAGGGTAACGAGCATCCGATTCCTTACAGAAAGTATACCCAAGCTCCACTCCATTGCACAGTGCACAAAATTTCATTTCCAACGAGTCTTTATTTGCCCAAATCGGACTCCGGACAAGAGAGTTACGTCCGTTTTACTTCGGCGATGAAATCCGTCCTGAAATTTCAGAACGCGCAACGCTTAATGTTTTCTCCATAACTCCTTGCACGGGTCTTCAAACTCGTTGGTTATTGATGCGTTGGAATGGTAACTTGATGGAGCTTCTGAATATCTCATTTTCTTAATTTGTACACCTCTGAACAAGCTCTCAAATCGATGAAGACAGCAGCATCCATTACAGGGGATTCGGAGAGGTTGATGATTTATCTTGCAACTCTTTTAGGCATGACTTCTTTTTTCATTATTCGAACTTTGTCTACATGGTTAGTGAAAATCGGGCTTTTCCCAACATGTGCTTCTTTAAGGTCATTAGCTTGACCAAGTGCAAAGTATGATCGAAATTTACAAAACTTATTGTAAACATACGCGTCCATAATTAACACCACATGCAAATTGTAGCAACAAGTCAAGGTGTAAATAAAATAAGCATATGTTTCATGCATAGCACTTAGCTCATCATTAGGCAAAGGTTTTTTATGTGTGAGATTGATTGGTTCGAACATAAATGTTTCCTCTTCTTCATTCTCAAGAAAATCTAGCCTATCAACATGATCATTATTGGAACAAGGCATAGAATTTAAACTATCATTCATACTATTGGTTGAGCATGAGCATTTATTAACATCAATACCAATAATATCTTGAGATTTCAGCGCGTACCTGGGCCTTAGAGCTTTTTCAACAAGAGTGATATTTGGTTCATCTAGAGGTGTTGAAGGCGAATCAATCTCAACGAGTGAAGGTGTCTCTTTGTTACCTTTTTGCATCCCCTCCATCTCATCATGTGGAACGTGTAATCTATCAATTATGTACGCATTCATCTCTTCTTTGAAGTCTTCATTATCAACTAAATCTTCATCTTCAAAGTCTTGTATGTTGCTTTCTTTATCTCCCGTGCACCACATGTCGTCAAGATCGCTCATCGTTGATTCACTCTTTTCTTCATCCTTGAGTACTTCCATGTCTTGCTTTGCTAGTGTGTAGGCTTTAATAGCACACAAGCTATAACCTTGTGGGGAGGGGCCTTCTTGGAGTATGTCAACTCCTTCCCATTCATCTTCTAGCTTGAGTCCTATCTTCTCCCATTTATCCTTCGAGTCACTAGGCTCGTCACGGTTGTACTCTCCTCTTTCTTCATCATAAATCCTTGAGTTGTCAAACCGGTCGATCCATCTTTCATCTCCTTCTTCTCTTTCTTCTTCAAATATCTTTTGGATCGACTCTCCACTTATCTCTTGATCAAATATATCTTCAACTAGTTTGGCAACGTGTCGGCGTTCCTCCTTCCTTCGGTAGTTGATTAGTGGGGCAAAATCAACTTGAATCCAACCGGATTGATTGAACTCGGCCAATGGTCTAGCATTCCACATACTTCGGCCTGCATTCATATTAGTTTCAACATTTTTAACATCCGAATTGACTTCTCTTACCTTCGGAAGTGGATCTTCAATTTCTTGTATGGTCGGTTCATCTTCCTTGACCTCCAGTTCATCTTTTTCGAAATTTCAGCAAGCACCTTGGGCTTGCTTTTGTCATTTTGCTCCTCCCGACAAACATCTTTGCCAATCTCGTTGCGTTCTTTGTCCATTTCTTATCCTTTGTAAGATTTGTGCGGCTTCACTAATTGTTTTATCCATTATATCACCACCGCACACATGCTTACAAAACGAGACGAGTTAGGGTTAGTGAAAAATAAAAGGTATGCAACATCAAGTCACTAGAAAATCCCAAGTTCGGGCCTCGCTCATCAATTCCTTCATCCTCTCCTTGCTTGAAAGTGAGCACTTGCCTTCTTAAGTCTTGGACCTTGCTTATGGGAAAGAACTTCAAAAGAAACTTCTTCACTAGCTCATCTCAATTTCCTTTTGCTTCAACAGACGCAAGTGTGTACCATCTTCGCGCTTCATCTTCGAGAGAGAGAATGGAAAAAAGGTTCCACTTGAACCAAGCGGCCGGAACTCCTTCTTGTTGCACCGTGTTGCATATCATCGTGAATTCCTTAATGTGTCTATATGGGTTGTCATCCTCCAATCCTCTAAATGGTTTTGTCACCACTAACTTGATGATTGCAGGCTTCACCTCATAGTGGGTTGTAGCAACCGTCAAATCTGATTTTTGCATCTCAATGTCTTCCATTGACGGCATTGCTAGCTCCCTAAGCGACATCTCTTCGTCTTCCAATGGTGAGGTGAACAAATCCATCTAGGCACAAGAAAAGTAGAGAGAAAAAAGATTTTTTTCTAGAAAATAAGGGTTAGATGTTAGTAATCAACAAAATTAATAATAGATTAAACGTAGCAAGGCGGCTTGCTCCTCGGCAACGGCGCCAGAAAAAGGGGCTTGTTGACGGATAAAACTCGTATCCACCTACGATCCGCAAGCGTACGGACCTACACCTTTTCCACCATGGGATTCCCTAGGTTCTTATCAATCTGCGAAGCAAGGGGATTGCTAGCGCTAAACCAAGCACTAATCTAGGTGATGGAAAACCTTTGAGAGAGGTATTAATCTAAAGGTAAAGACAATCTAACCTAAGTTGATGAAACAAATCTAAGGTTTAACTAGATGGTAAAGGGTGGACACAAGAGAGAGATTAAGATAGATAAGCGTTCCCTCCCTAGGGTTTAGGAACACATGAAGATGCATCTACTACATGAAAAGGATGTTGCCTACACTAGCTTCATGGCGATTATGCGGCCGCTAAGCCTTTTCCCTACATCGTACTGTCACTACGCAAGGTAATCAAACACTTTCACGTATAACCACATCTATGCCTAAGCATCCATAGAGTTAAGCTAATCACCACGATTACCACAAATCCTACTAAGACCACATGTTGCGCACACATATGTAAACAAAGCATACGCGAAGACATAGACCATAAAGCATTGATTGGCATAAGGTTCATGTATAGATTACATATCATGCATCCATCTAACCCTAGGGACGAACGGAGACATTACCCCATCATCTTACACGGATTGAAGCATATAGGGGTGATGGAGACTCGGAGAACGTCGTCGATGAAGATGGAGACGATGAAGCTTGGGAACACCCCTAGGCCAGCGGCTTGGAGTCCTCTTCTTGCTTCCTTCCCTCCGCCGGTGTTGATCGTTGCGACGAGTTCATCTAACTCTCTCCCTCATCTTGCGGTGGCGGATTTCTGGTGAATGGCGTCGGTAGAATGATTTGTTCGATGTGGCGACTGACGGCGGCAGAGGCAATTTATAGATAAATACCTAGGTCAAGGGGCGTTGCGAACTGGGCCAAAAGGCCCCTGGGACGGTTCGGTCCCGTGTTCCTCCCTGGTTGCTTCTTGCATGATTCCTTATTTGTGTGCACTTGCATGTGGGCCTTTGACGTCGTTTCCTTCACGGTTAAGGCTTGAATCCTTGCTAAGCAAGCTTCGCTGTTTTCTGGTTGAGTCCCTGAAGACTCGCACGTTGATGCTTCTCTCCTCGGGTCATTTGGAGTCATGTTCATTGCATGTCTTGACTCTTGTCAGGCTTCATGATCTTCTTCCAAAGTGCTTGGTGAACTTATCCCGAAAGTCTCCTCTTTAGTGTAGATTTCCTGCATAAACAATGAACTCCGAAATCGACATGCAAGAGTGAACTTGTTATATACAGGGGGTTAGTTCCAGTGGTTAGAATAATAAATCCATACCAACATTAAAGGTAAACTCATAGCTAGGTTGACGGAAATTCACTGTCAACAATCTAGACCTAGTTGATCCGCAAGAATTAACAATGGTATCAGATGCCTCGATCTAGCTTGTAGATCGAGTTGTTGGGGTAAGAAAAGGAGCACCGCTGCAGAGGCAGGTCTGTGACCTTCTCTTTTCCGTGACGATGCAACCCAAATTAATGTAAGAGAAGTTTCGAAAGGAAACGAAACCCTAAGACAGAAAGGGCAGCACAGGAGACCCTACCTGTGGCTTACCTCGCGCCGCCGTCACCTCAATCATAGTGCGGCAAGGACCGCTGTCATTCGGTAAGAGATCGAGCCACCACTTGTCGTCGTTTCTCTGGGGCGGGTCGAGGCTCAGGGCACCGCTGCATAACCGCTTGACGACGGCGCGCTCTCCCCCAGGAACGCGCGCACTGGTGAGGGTGCATGTGGCGGCGCCACCACCATCCTCTTCAGGCCGCCATGGGCGTGGCCAACCTTTGGATCTCACATGTGCGAGGCTAGGTAAGAGGAGGAGCGGAAAGAAGAAAAGAAGGAAGGGGAGGGCCGCAGCCTTGGGCTGGCGGTGCTGCCCCTCACCGTCGCTGCAAGCCGCCGTAGGTGGAAGACCACTCCTCCGAGTATGCCATGGGCGGCGGCCCTTTTGTCTCTGGATCTCGCATCACCGGGTCTAGGTAAGAGGAGGAGGGGAAAGAGCATAAGGGAGAAATAAAGAAGGGAGAGAGCCATAGTCTTGGACCGGCAGCACCGCTCGTCATCACCGTCGCTGGCGAACATGACGGCCACGGGGTTCATTCCATAGCCGCCGCCACTGTGTGGCTGAGAAAGACGCAGGGGAGGAGAGAATGGTTTCTAGGGTTACAGGGGTGCGGCCGACATTTTTGTTCCGCCGTGATGCGTGCTCCGCCGTCCATCACGATGGACGACCGGAGCACCAGGCGTACCACGGGCCGAATAGAGCCCAAGAGGGAGGTGCGCGGAGGCTGAAAAGGAGGCCCATCCATTGGCTGTTGGGCCTCTGGTCCAGGTTGGTGGATGAGACCCGCCTGCGTGAAAAGGTAGAATGGGCCGTCGGTCGTTTGGGCCGTGGGCCCAGGTTGATTTTTGGAAGACAACCACGGGCTCTATTCCCATTGGGGCCGGCTGTAAGGTTTAACACCATGAAGTTTAAGAAGAATTTTTTGTTTCTTTTAGAAGCAAGTTTTGATGTATTAAGTATAGATTTTATCTGTTTTCAATTTGAACTAATGGTGTAAATTGTTTTGGAGAATACATGAGAATAAGAAATGCATCTGAAAGTAAAGTTGTTCATGTTTTCCATGAATTTTTTCTTAAGTTTCCGCTGAAAATGATGTTTCATCCTTTAATTTCAATTAAAGGAGTAGAAATGCATTTCTTTTAAAGTTAATTATGATATTGTTATTTTCTAACCATAGTTGATGATAACAATATTATAATTTTATTTATGAGCTTAAGTTTGAAGTTGTATCTCTGATCAATTTTGGATCCACGTGATCAATTTTCAGAGAAAAGATAAAGATCAAGATGCGCTCTTGATGAAGGAAAGTTTATCAAGTGCTTCTGAAAGTAGAGTTTATCATGTTTTTTTTCATGATTCCACTATAATAATGATTATGTTCCTATTAAGATTGAAAATTTATTATGATATTGTTGTCTTCTGACCAAAATTGACGATAATATTATATATTATGCATTAGTTCTATTTCCGCCCAAAGGTGATGTAGAATTAATGTAGAAGAATGTTGTATGTTTTAATTTCGACCAAAGTTAAGTTAATGCATACAATATTTACTTGAGAGAAAAGAAGTGAACGTTGATTTCTGTCAAAGAATGAGATCACTTACTTGTATTGCTGGGGTAGGTGAATGGATAGACTTAAGCCAAGCAAAGTTTGGACTTTTTTATGCCAAAATGAGTTCAATTTTCCGTTGTTAATAAGTCAATTAATTTTCTGATTAAGTTGGAACCAAAGGGAAAATTTAATCAGTAAATGAAGTCTTAGTGAACCCTTTATACGTCATGACTAAGTTTATGTTATTGTAAATAGTATGATGTGATTTGTGATAAGTAAGATGCATGTTTAATTTTGACCAAAGTTAAATTAAACATGTGTATAACAAAGTATTAAGTAATTTTTGCAGACACTTCCAGTGTCCCGAGAGCATATCCCGCATGATGGGAGAAGTTGAGCATAATGCTTATGTTAGTTGATCCTGCATGACAGGAGAAGTTTGAAGGAATTATCTTGTATTAACGGGGAGAAGTTAATGGGGACTCGTAACACCCATAATGCGTAAAAGAAACGTACGTTTTGTATGATGGAATACATAAAGTGGACAGCCAAAAACATGACTTTTTGGTACGTCGCTCGGATGGACGAACGGAAGTCATGGTTGCGTAGAGCTCGCCGAATCCTTTCCGTTTGACTACTCACATGCATAATTTGCATTTTGGGTCAAAAAGTTATGCCAGTCGCAAGATTCATCCTTGATTGCTACAGTAATCGCGGCTACGGTAATTAGAGTCGGACCCACCTCGTGGGGAATCCCCTGTCGAACCAAATCCCTGCCGAGTCGTTCGTCCTCCGTTCCCTTTCCACATCGACATCATCGGTTTCTCCTCCATCAACCCTAGGGCCCTCCCTCTCAACCGTGATAGTTCCTTGACAAGCCTCACTGATCTCTTCGATCTGTTGGTGAGGGCAAAACGAAAAGGGAAATCATCTGCTGGTGAGTCTCCCCATCTTTCTTCTTCTGGCTTTTGGATCTCCTCGCTGATCTGTTCCCTCTGGTCCGTATGACATGAAGGACAAGGAGACCTGCTTGATGGCAAAACGGATCCACAAGGTGATGAGACCAAGTTTGTTGGATCTTTTATTGTGATAGTTTTTCCTCCTGAAATCCGCAAGGGAGATTAGTCAAGGTATAGCCCATTAATTGTTTTCCCCTGAGTTTAGATGAGTTCTCATGTGTTGTTAGTGGAATTAAATGCTGACAAGTTTGGGGTTAGGGATTCAATCTCGTGGCTGTTCTTAGCATACCTTCAATCTGTGCAGTTTTCTGTAATTGCTGTTTTACACCATTTTAGTTGTCTCAAAAAAAATAACAAATATACATATGAGTTGTAGGAAATTTTTAGGGGTTTCCATAGCCGTAAAGAACACTACAATCGAATTTAAGATCTGAGAGATAACAATATTTCTTTCTGTCAGTTTTTCAGCATCGTAATTCTGAGCAGTATCTGTTCACATAAATTTTAGGCAACCCAAACGACAGAACTGGATCTTGGGATGACTAAAGAAGTTTTAGAGAATTTCATACCCTTTCCATATTGGTTAAGTACATATTCATATGAATTTTGGAGCTCAAGATATGCCCATTTTGCTAGGACTGTTCTGCAGAGATTGCCAGATTTTCAGTATGAGATTCATCTCAAGATTAGTCTTTGTTCATGATTTTTCCCCTCTTGATGGATCACTAGAAAGTTGTGACTACTGAAGTTTTATTTCTTTTGGTCACATGTGTTGTAATAACAATGTTCAGTTGAGAAGTCCTTGCTTAGCTTATAATCTCTTTGGACCTGTTTTGAGATGGTTACCTAGATGATTTATTTTGCTTCCGCGTGCTCTATTAATTTATCTCTTTGTGCTGTTTTTTTCTTATGTGTGTGCCTATAATAGCTTGTTGTGGTGTGGTAACGCTCCAGAATGTTGTTCCTATTCTGGGGTGTTACGGACTCCAAAAGAAACAAGATCATTACACGAGAGATTGTGTTCTCTCTAAACAATGGCCTGACAGAAGGTATTTGTGGACATTGATCCAAATGAAGAATGGCTGAATGTAACACATATTTAACTGACTCACGTCTATTGAAGTTGTATATTGCAGAAGATCCAGATTTCTTTCTGGATTTAATGAGTGAACACAACCCAATTTCTAGTATTTATGGAGGTCACCCACATGACGGGGAACAATTTTAGTCAATACCCACATGGTGGTGTAAGCTAGTACAGTGGTGTCCTCATCAAGAGTCCACTTTTAATCATTTATTTATGATATTGTCATTTTTCAACCAAAGTTGTTAATGACAATGTTATAAACAGATTGTAATGAGTTCATGCATTAATTCTATTTTCAGCCCAAAGGTGATTTAGAATTAATGTAGTAGCAAGATGAAGCAGGACAACCCTCATTTTCTTTAAGTATATCTTGCATTGTATGTGAAGTTTGAGATAGTTCTTAAGCTTTCTCAGAATTGATCGTGCACTTCCATAGTGTCATGGTTATTAAGCAATCAAGGGTTGATGCCAAAAGGGGGAGAAATCCCAAAACCACACCATTTCTAAATATGAAGGTGTAGACTTGATTAATTGGCTCTACGCAAATGCATGCGAGCACTCTAAATGAGTTGCTTGTTGTGAAGTAAGTAATGGTGAAAGACACACATTTTAAATGTGTTGTGTGGCTACGAAGGAGTCATTTTTGAAATGAAGTACAAGGACAAAAGGAAGTTGTATACAAGTCATTATGTAAGTAGATATGCGAAATTAACTTGCAGAAGTATAACAAATAACGTACTCTGTTAAGTTGTTGAAGTGCAACGAGGAATAAAGTGCTCCCAAATGAGTTAAGAAATAACTTTGTTTGCATGACACAATCGTGTGAATGAAGCAAGTTAAGAAAAACTCCTCGTTCACAAAATGTTTTGTTTTAAGTTTCGAAATTATGGCATTGAAGCTTATACCATATTTCGAGGGGGAGAGTTGATCCCTATACTGAAGGCAATGCATAATATGCATTGAAAGAAAAGATATGATCTATTAAGTAACTGTGACTGTCACGGGGAGTTCAATGGTCATAATATTCGATACCCCTAGGAAAGTAGTAGCTAAACTCCTGGTTTTTTCATATTTCCAATAGGAAGATAGCGTGGCGATCGATATTTGTACTGATCAAGACAGATCAAACCCAAAATAAGAAAGTTTAATGATATGCCATCTTTACAAAAGATGGAACAATCTGGAGGAGCATGGTACGCGGAGACCTAACTCCATCTAGAAGATGAAATGATGAGAAAAGTGTGGTACCTTGAGAAATTTGTTTTGAGAAGTCTTGTTTTCTCACTACATGTTGTAACTACACCAACAATGCATGACATTGTGGTGCTAGTGTTGTTGTTTTCACTTGCGAAAACTTATTTCCACACATATGGGGGAGCATGGCAAGTCTAGTACCTCTCGTAGCACAAGAAGCAAAAGAGGAACTTGTCCTTCAGGATTTGATAGTTACCATTGTCACATATGAGAAGTCTTGGAAAATGAAATGAGATCTATGAATATCAATATTGTTTTGTCACTTAGAAGAAGTTGTTAATGTAGTCAAACAGTGGACTGTAATGGGTCTACAAAACTACATGTGACTCTAAAGACAATGAGAATAAACATGATGCACGACTTATTGTCACACCGATTTTCCGAAGAAAACTAAATGCATCTCATATGTGCGTCAGGATCAAGTTTACACACATATGATGGACGTCATGAGTGAAATATCAATAAACAGCAATAAAAACGTACAAGAGTTAAACCATTACATTATCTCTTTATTACACTCAGACGTTTAGACTCGAAGGTCTTTACAACGATCAAACGTTAACTATGAAGACGCAACTCCATCTTCATCTTCCACAGGCACATGACTGGGGGCACGCAAGCCTCGAACTCCTCGTAGTCGCCGAAGTACTCTCCTCCGGTGTTCTCCTGCGAACAACGGGTAAGCAAGGGTGAGCACACTTATGGTTGGAGCTCGGCAAGTGGGGGAAAGATGCAAGGCCATCAAGGATAGGCTAAGAGTTTCTTTGCGGTTAGCATTTTAATGTTGGTCAAATTTTATTAGCAAGCACCTAATTACTAGGTGTAAGTTTATACCAACCCACTTAAGCATTTAGGAAAGCATCTCCTCTCAAAAACCCATAAGAAACCACGATTTAATTCCATCTTCAAGTTTATTAATCATGTGAGGGTCCAGGCCACTCTTGACCGTGAGCACGGCTGATCAATCAGTTTTACACTCTGCAGAGGTTGTACACTTTACCCACAGTTCGTGTTCCCCATGTCGCCGGGTTGATCGGACCCTTAAACACTTCCGAGGTGAGTGGCTAGGGGTCCACTACGAAGCCTTTACAAAGGAAAGAAGAGAAACCAACGCCCCGCAACGATTAAGGCGGTGGAGCGGACCATAACCCTCCCTAATGGTCGGCACCTTAGCCAAGGTCGCTACCCCAAAAGAACCGGGCTATACCCCTTCAACTCCGGCCCCCGTGCCCCTCTCGGAAAAGAGCTATTAGCTAATCCACTCTCCTAATTAATCGGCTAAGCCAGAGCCATATGGACTGTGGTTGCACTGTTTTTCCTGGGTGGTTCTCCATGTTCCGATTAAACCATATGATCTTGTTATTAACCATAAGCACACACATACGTGTATATCATCCAAGTTATCATGATCAACATTCATCATATTGCATAAGATTCATTTTAACCATCCCAAGTTATAGCAACTAAGCATTTGTACCCAAAACATTTATTTAAAAAGGGTTGCCCAAGGTAATGAA
This sequence comes from Cenchrus americanus, assembly GCA_947561735.1. Classification (NCBI taxonomy): domain Eukaryota; kingdom Viridiplantae; phylum Streptophyta; class Magnoliopsida; order Poales; family Poaceae; genus Cenchrus; species Cenchrus americanus. The sequence goes on along the minus strand of OX387242.1, from coordinate 33,318,553 downwards.
GGTAAAAGTCTAGTCATGTCCTTAAAAAGGTGATTTCCCATCAAATTTATGCAATACAACATTTAAAAGTAAACTTAGTTATCATGCAATTGTTTAGGACAAAGAAGAATATGCGAGAGGAGAAGTCCACTTGCCTTCCTTGCTTAAACACCGGAGTTCTTCTTCTTCAAACACTTGCTCTTGATCTACTCCAACCGGTCGCTCACTTGAAACCGGCACAACGTCTACGAGCACACAAGAAAGCATACAATAAACAAAACAATACACCAAGCAAAGGTAAACCGATCGACGGAAGAAACGGATAACAAGGTAGCTTTAAAGAAAGGTGGTTAGGAAAGATTAGGTGTAACAACATAGTTGATTCACCAAGAGAGAACAAGGGTTGGCTCTAGGAAAGCGAACACAAAAGCACTAGGAACTATCGAAAGATTTGGATGATCACAAACAAAAGCTAGCTCTGTGCTTGGTATATTTTAATTAAATAAAATCATGTTTATAGGTTATTTCAGAGAAATACCCTATTTATAATTAGGCAAGTTATATTGGTATTTAAAAGACGATGTAAGCCTACTTCAATTTTATTTATAAATATTCAAGTTTAACTTATACAAATTAAACATTTAATTTAAAAGAAACATGTAAAAGCATCTAAGCGCTTCTCTTTATATTTCGAGTTATTCTAATCAAATTATAACTTAAAAACACATTTATATTCATATTAATCAAATTAACAATTTAATTAAGAAAACTCGAGATAAACCTATATTGCTTTTATATAGGAAGCAAATTGCATAATCATTAATCAAATTAAGTTTGATTATAAAAACCGAGGTACACATCTAATTGGCTTTTAATTATAAGAAATATTTAACTAATATTAAGCATATTAAATTTCTTATGAAAACACGTGTTGAACTCTAACTAGGTTTTAATTAGAAAAGCATGCATAATAAGATTTAATCATATTAATCATCTAAATAAATTATAAAACGAGGAACATGCACAACATTGGTCCTATCACGTAGTTTTAGTTGATATGAGCCTAACGCAACTTGAAACGGTGAAAACGGAGCTAAAACGCACAAGATACGGCCAAAACAAGGTTCTAAAGCGACGGGCTTAAAAAGACGGTCGCGTGGACACCAAGAACGCTTAAAACGGAGCTAGGACGGAAAAGATAAGGTTAAAACAAGTTTCGGGGGCTTTTCGCGAAGAAACGGGGCTTCCGGGGGCTTATCCGCAAGAATCCGGGGGCTAAAACATAATTACACATATAAACCCAAGGTTTATAGTGTAAAAGATCAAGAATGGACCTGCGATGGGAAGAACTAAGAAGGACGGGGGCTTAAACGTTGAAAACGGGACCTAAGCGAAAGGATTTCTATAGGTGGAAGGGCATGGTTGTGAATTCCGAGAACCGGAGGCCCTTTTTACAAAACTGCCAAGACGGTCGGTGGAAAGGCCGAGGGTGTGCCACGTGGTGAGCCGTGATTGGCGGGGCGATGCGGGGGCGACGCAAGCATGACGCGCGCGGTGGACCGGCGCACGTGGACTTGGTCCACCGGTCCACGGTGGACCGATCTAAGGGGTACGCCCCCTTTAGATCCGGCCGTCCGTGCCCATCGACGACCCCGGTTGCATGCGGGCGGCGGCCGGCGGGGAGACGACGGCGCACGGCGGCGCCGACGGACGGCGCGGCGGCGGCTCGCCGGAGGCTCGCCGGAGACGGTGTTCTCGAGCTAGGGACCACGGTTTGGGGTGCGGGCCGGGACCTACACGGAGCTAGAAGAACGACGAACCCAACCGGGCTGCGGGGGAGGTGTCTCGGGCGGCCACGGCGGCTCGCACCGCGAGGGGGCGGCGCGGTTGACGGCGGCGCGCGGAGGCAAAGGCTACGGCTCGGGGTAAAGTAAAACAAAGGAGGGGGCGAGGTTCTCACCACGCAGGCATGCCTCGGGCGAAGGCGATGGCGTCCTCGAGGCGACGCAGAGGGAGATCGACGCCGGCGATTGGAGGTTGAAGACGACGGCGGCGCTCCGTCCGCGGCTCGGTCCAGTGGCGAGGAGAAGGCGCCTGGGACAGAGGGAGGCTTGGTGAGAATCACACGTGAAGAAGAAAAAAAAGAAAGGGAATAGAGTCACTTCACCGACGGCGGAGAGCACCGGGCGGCCAACGGTGGGCCGGCGGCCGGAACTAGATGGCGACGGCGCGAGCGCGTGAATGAAGGGTGTTGGGCGTGCACGGTTGCGGAAAGGGGGTGCGCAAGGCTCGAGCATGCCTTTATAGGCTAGGAAGGAGGAGAAGGAGCGGCGTCGGGCCAATTGGCCATCAATGGCCATGGCGGCGGCGGCCGGCCTTGATGGAATTTAAGGGGGAGGAAGGGGTAACCGAGCGGAGGAAAGGAGGGAAGGAGTGGCGTCGGGGCTCCAATGCGCCTTGATGATGGGAATTGAAGGCGGGAGGGCGATGAAGGCGCCGAAACGGCCGGTGGCGGCGCGCGGGATGCGAGCGGGGGGGAGGGAAACCGAAGGTGAGAGGAGGAAGGGGAAGCCGACGAGCGGGCCGGCCGGTCGGTGAGAGGAGAGAGGAAGGGGAGGTGGGAGTGGGCGGCGGCGGGGTTGGTGGGCTCAAAGAGAAGGTGGGCCGGCGGAGGGAAACTGGGCCGCGGGTTGGGCTTGGGGTTAGATAGGTTTGGTTTTGTTTTTTTTCTTAAACCTTTACAAACTTTTAAAATTTAAACTCCTTCAAAACTTTTCAAGATTTAAACTCTTTTCAAAATTTAAACACTTCAAGCCTTTTCCAAAGTTTTCCAAACATTTTAAAATCTTTTAAAACTTCACACAAACAAATAAAACCATGCATTCAAAACATGATGCACAAGCACTTATTGCTTCTAAATTATTAAAATGATATTTAAATATTTTAAAGGCCAAATTTATTTGATAATTTATTTAATCCTTAGGAAATAAAATCTAAAACACCTTGTTGCTTACATTAATTTAGTGATGGAATTTTAGGGTGTTACACTTATGTCAAAGGCTTCATGCAAGTTAAGAAATAAGTTACAATAAGACATATTCTCATGTGAGGATTCTTCAGAATCATAATATGAAGGCGATGTTCTTCAATAAAGGATATTAGGATATTTACACGACATGACCCAAAATGTTTTGTCATGGAAAGAAAAGAACATATAAGATGCTGCCCGAAGTAAGTTTTTGGAGTAGGAATCACGAGGACAATTGCATTTATGCAAAGTTTAAGAATTGGAAACATGTTTTCCTTACCATGTATGTTGATGACATCCTATTCTCTAGGAGTGATGTTAGTCAGCTATTGCAGACAAGGAAGTTATTATCCTCAAATCTGACAAGTTTGTATATCTCAGTGAGGCATCATTCGTTGAAGGAATTGAAGTTCACCGATATATAAGTGAAGGGGTATTATGATTATCTCAAAGAGAATACTTAGAGAAGAATTCTAAAGAAAACATAGTATTCCTGCGAGTCAGCATAATACTTTTGGAATTTTACACTACGTGGAAACCTCAAATAGGTCACATAGCATTTGTAACGGGCCCTTAACGCCCGTTACATCCACCCACATCTGTAACGGTTGTTGTTTGGCACTCGTTATTACCTATAGGCATGCCAGGACGACCCAGGGGTTGGCCTCCAGAACGCCCATTACCAATGTAGACTTCTGGTAATAGGCTTTGTAAATGCCTGTTACATAAATTCTTTGTAACGGATGTTAAAGAGAGCCCGTTACAAATGTTAAACCTATCGGTAACGGGATTGTAAAGTCCGTCACTGATCAATGCCCTATCAGTAATGGGCTGCTTAAGTCCGTTACTGATTGTTGCCGTATTGGTAACGGGCTATAAACTCCGTTACCGATAATTTCGTACTGGAGATGCATGCTTGTAGGATGCGTCTCCTTTGTTGGCGATCCAATTGGATGCGTCTCATGTCGTAGGACTCGTCTCCTTTGATTGCCACCTAGGGTCGCCTTTTTCTCACATCAGAGACGCACGTTGTTATTGCTCGTCTATGTCTTCTTCCGACACCACTCGCTCTCTCTCCGCAGAAGGCCACTCCTGTTCAGGCAACAACACTCGCTCTCTCTCCTCAGAAGGTCACTCGCTCGATCTGTGTTCTCAGATGTCCCCGGCCGGCCCCGTCCCGTTCACTACCGCCACCGCGCGTGCTGCGAGGATCGCGCTTATAAATTTCTCTCCTCAGAAAGCCGGCGCTGCAGCAAGCCGGCCGGCCGTGTGCACGACGGTGAAAGGGGCTAGAGCGAACGTCGACCGCTCCGTCCTCTGCGCTGTCACCGCGGCTGCGACGCCGCCTCCGATCGTCCTCCTCAGCTGCGCTCGCCTCGTAGAAAGTCCTCATCAAGGTGGAAATTAATTGACCCATTTTATTGAAATTCTTCAGCTGTCCTAATCCTCTTGTGTGTTATCAAATTTTTTGTGTGATCAATTATGCTCATTTGGTGCATGGAATGTAGATGGCGTCTGCTGCTCGGGCTTAGATGTATAGATAGCCCCAAGAAGATTGGGAGAATTTCTTAAGCGGGGTCAATGGTTTTCTAAATCAAGCAGAGGCGGATATGAGAAACCGTCGTGTTCAAGCAATGCTTTGCCCCTGTATTGATTGTCTCAACCAATAGAAATTCGCAAAACATGAAATCATTTTTCATCATTTGGTCACACGTGGTTTCACAAAAAATTACACATGTTGGAATAAACATGGTGAGGAATGCCTTAATGAACTCGAAGCAGGCTACCTAAATGAAGGTGAAGTGTGACACCATGCTACCGACCATGATGAAGACCTTGATTCCCACCAAATGTGTTGAGGCCTGAGGATATCACTGATCAAGAAGTTAGGGGTTTCAATGATGGTGAGGTGTTGCAACGTGTGCACAATGTTGATCAAATGTTGTGGGATGTTGAGTTTCAACGAGTGTACACACCTTCGAATTAGCGAGGTCAAGCAGTTCATTGATGATTCAAAGAAACCCCTCTATCCGATTGCCGAAGTACTCTCGCCTTTACGGTCATCTAAAACTTTTGCGACTTAAGGCGGATCATGGTTGGAGCAACAAAAGTTTCAAACATCTATTGGGTGTGCTTAGAGACATGCTACCTAAAGGAAACCAAATAGCGAGTCCGTCTATGAGGCGAAGAAGATAATCTGTCCTCTTGGAATAGAGGTTGAAAAAATCCATACTTGCAAGAACGAGTTGTGTATTGTTATGTGGAGATTATGCGGACCTTGAAAAGTGCCCCAAGTGTGGTTATGATCAATACAATAGGAAAAGAGATGGTGGAGATGATAATAATGCCGATGACGAGAACGAGCCGGTGAGATCGGAGGCAAGAAGAAGAGGCTAACGAGAGGGGCTCTGTGAGGGTGGCATGGTATTTTTGCATCATTCCTCGGCCGAGAAGATGGTTTGCAACACGGAAGGAGGCCCAACTCTTGCATTGGCATGACGAAGGCCGAAAGGAGCTTAATTATAAGAAAGATGACAAGTTTAGGCACCCCGCGGATGCGGCGCAATGGGGAAACATTAGTACCCACTTCCCATGGTTTGACAATGCAAGGAGCATACGGCTTGCTATGAGCACGGATGGAGTGAACCCATTCGGTAACTAGAGCTCAACACATAGCACCTGGCCGTCGTGATGTCGTTGTACAACCTTCCACCATGGCTATGCAAGAAACACAAAAATATGATGCGACAATATTGGTCTCGGGCCAAAGCAACCTGGCGACCGTATTGATGTCTACTTCAGGTCACTAGTTGATGACTTGAAGATATTGTGGAAGCTTGGTGTGACGGAGGTTTGGGATGAGTTCAAGTGGGAGGAGTTCACAATGCATGCCATGTTGTTCACCACCATCAACGACAACCTGACTCATCGCAACCTCTCTTGCCAGAGTAAAAGAAAAGGTGCAGCTTGCCCACACTGCTCAGAAGATACTTGCACAGTATGACTAAGACATTCAAAGAAATACGTATTTATGGGGCACCGTCGTTTCCTCGACAAGAAACATCCATACCGGGCCATGAATTGTCGGTTTAATGGGGAAAAGGAGAATCGAGAGGCGTCGTTGCATGTGATCTGGAGATCCGGTCCACTTGAAAGTCAAGGACATCAAAACTATCGAGGAGTTACCCAAACCGACTAAAAAAACCCTTGACAAAAGAAAGAAACGAGATGGTGAAGAAGAAGAAGAAGATATGCGAAACAAGAAATCAATTCTATGGGAGCTAGAGTATTGGCCGATGTTGGATGTGCGTCATTTGATTGACAACATGCACGTCAAAAAGAATGTGTGTGAAGCTACTTGTGGAACATTGCTACAACGAAGTCCAAAGGAAAAGATCATAAAAATGCAAGGGAGGATCTTAAAGATGCGGGCATTAGGCGGAGCTCTATGCGGAGGAAACGAGAGACGAGGACGAACCTTCCCGTTCTTTCGCACAACCACCTTGTCAAAAGCGAGAGAGAAAAGAATTCGTCGGTTTTGCATGATTTGAAAGTACCTTCGGGCCACTCATCAAACTTCAAGAGGCTAGTGTCGGTTAAGGATATGAAAATGGATTTCAACTTGAACGGGTCGGTTACTTGTAGGTTTTGTTCACAAAAATTCAATCTCTTAGTGTTTCTAATTGGTATTGCGACCATGCGAGCCTTTGCTACGGTATTTGCATGTTTTGTTCACAAAAATTCAATATCTTAGTGTTTCTAATTGGTATTGCGATCATCTTGGGCCTTTGGTGAACATGCACGGGACGGAGTGATGAAAGGAAAGAAAAAAGCCAAAAGCCACACTCAAGCACAAAACAAATCTCGTTGTAAGACCGAGGTTTATTTATGGTCCCTTCTTATCTATTTGGTACCGCATTAACTTGTCATTTTGGTACCTCGATGCGGTGGTGCTCGGCAGCCACGGGGTCCTCTTTGTGTGGATTCCATGTGGCATTCCATATGTTAAGACTACTCGATGACATACCTCACATCAAGAAGGCTGTTGTAAGTAGATAATAATGCTCAACCATGTCTCTGCTCATATTATCCATCTGATTTTAGAAACTGATTTCTACTTGTATTCTCATAAATGATTGTATTTTGTAGGATTTCAAATATCCTATTGTTGTTTCCACATAAGATGTAAAGCGTGTTCGGGAGATGTTGTGCGAGTACATTCTTAAGGAGACCATCGACTGAAAGGGCAACTTCTACAGTGGTGCACCGTGAGTTTATTGTGACTAGAAACTTGAAACTCATTCAGTCTGCTTTAGTCAGGTGTTGTTTCTTAAGAAACTTGCTTGGCTTGCTTGGTTGGGGTCAGATACTGCCTAGTTCAGGCAGTTTCTCATGACTCCATCCAAACAAGCCCTGATGAGAGTAACTTGAAACTTTATGTGATCCTATCTTGTCTATAAATGTGATCTTGCTTTGCCTATATCCGTGATGTGAGAATGTGTTTGTGATGTCTACTTGCCGTGGTGGCTGCCATATCGTTTGGTTCCGGGATGCGCCCCCGATGGCCGCCAAATCGGCTGGTTCCGGAGATGCCGCCGGTAAGCGGGCGGGTTCTCGTAGGGGTGGCCTACGTATCCGTTATAGGCATTAATTAAAGCTCGTTACAAACGGCGATCGGTGAGTAACGAGCTTCATTCGGAAAGACCATTACAAACATGCCCCCGGGTAGTGTAAAAGCTCGTTACCGGTCCTAGCGGGTGGGCCCCATGACCTGGCCCGTTCATCAAGATATAGGAGGCGCTGGTTGAAAGCAAGTGTAACCTTTAATAGAGAGAAAGCAGACACACGTAGAAACAGATGCGTCTCATTTCATCGATACAGAGGAGACGCAGGTTCACGGTTCGCGTCTTTGATGTTAATTTCACAGTAACAGGCTTTATTTCATCCCCGTTACCAAAGTTCCCTGTGGGCCCAGAGAAACAACCATTTCACATGACTGGTGACTAGTTGTGGTAACGGTTGTTGTTTGATGCCCGTTACGAATCCTATATGTGCTGAGACGCGCGTGAATTAGACGCGTCTCAATTCATCAAGATAGTGGAGACGCAGGTGCACAGCAGGCGTTTCCGATATTGAGCTACGTAACGGGCTTTGCTTTGGTGCCCGTTACGAAAGTTCCATGTGGGCCGGAGAAACAACCATTTCATGTGACCGGTGGCTAGTTGTGGTAACGGTCGTTATTTAATGCCCGTTACGAATATGTCTTATCGGTAACGGGCATCCGCCCGTTACCTTTCTTTTCTTATTTGTAACACTTGATCTATGCCCGTTACCAAAACGAGTTTTTCATGTAGTGTTAGTATTCCTGGAACCGATATAAGATCGATCGATTGAAAGTGGTTCCATGTGCTTCGATTGTTGGAAGCAGACTCAATGCTCAAGAAGGAATTTACCCTGACATAGCTTAAGTATCCGGGATATTTTTGGCGAAGTCAAATCCAGCTATAGATCACCGAAATGGAATTAAAGAAAGACTTTGCAAACTAGAAAAGTGGTGTAAGCATCATGCTAAGTAAGAAAGAAACACGTACTCTCAAAACATTGTGAGTAAAAGTAAGTGTGAAACGAGCGGTACTCACAAAAGGTTGTGAGTAAAAAGAACTAAAGTTTTGACGAGATGTTTAGTGAAGTCCACGGTAGTAGCTAACACTCGAGCTTGGTGTTTTATTGTGGAAAAGCTCCAAAGAAAAATGGTTGTGATATCATGGGTTATGCATACCCAAAGTTTAACATGATATGAGGCTACGGAATAGGATAAATGGTTGAAGAAACCTTTACCGGAGTTGATAATGGTAGACGACACCAATATACCATTCAAGTATTTCCTCTCCAAGGGCAACATGTCAAGTGTACTTCCAAACAAATTGAAAATGAGTTGTATGTTGCAATGGAGAAAATCGAGAATCATTCTTGAAAGAATAGAGCATATGAGTACCAAGTGAGTACTTGCGGATCCGTTTACCAAAGGTTTACCAACCAGCGCGTTGAGATAACACACGATCAACATGGGTTTTATGGTAGAGCCTATGATTTACGGATTACCGAGGGCCCAAGTTAAGACCATTTCAAAATGAATAAGTGTATTGTGGCTGGTTAATATGATTGTGATTACAATTATGATGACCCATGCTCGGTATATTTATTTGCGATGAAGTGGAGGCCAATCGAAGGTTAAGAAACATAAGATGAGATCAAGGGGGAGTATGTTAGTGTTGATCTCTACCGGTTGGCCGAAAGGGTGGACCAAGCGGGCTCTTGACTCGGCTCCTTGATCGGGGAACCCACCCACCGGGGTTGCGGGCCCCGCGCAGCAACATATAAGGGAGGTGGGGGCCACGAGGAACGGTACCCTCGTGAGAGCCCGTGCCCACTCGCGCCCCACCTCCCCGCCCACCGATCAATGGGAGTTGTGAGCGGTGGGAAGCACCGCAACCGTCCCGGATCGACCTTGCGCTTCAGCGACGATCTCCACGGCACCGCACCGCATCGCCGGACTCCATCCGCATAGACGAGATCATCCTCTACTTCCTAATCCCCACGGTGATTCTCTCCGATCCCTCTCCCTCTCCCTCTCGAGTTCCCTCCGGTTCATCACCGAACACCATGTTTTACAACACTACGAAGTGAATACCCAACCGCTCTACACCTAGTTGATCTGCAAGAATTAACACTAACTTCTCGCTTCAAGGAAGACCACAAAACGTCTTTAACTCTCTGGATTAACTCTGTTTTGTAAAGACTTGTAGGCCTTTCCCCCTTTTTTGTACATAGTTTGTCTTTCCTCTTTGTTTTTATCTGTAATTGTTGGACCCTAATCCCTCCAATTTAATATAAAACCTATGTGCTGTGGGGAACTCCCCCACAGTATGCCCTTCAAAAAAAAATACTGGGAAAAATAAAAAGTGAAAAAAGAAAAGGAAAATTACAAAGCAGAAACCATATGTCTATAGCCGGGTGAAACTTTGCCTTTGCAACATGAAGGGCTCCTTGCACTTCTGAAGAGAAACAGGCTGATTGTCAAAAATGAAATCGTTTCGTGTTGTCCAGATACTCCAACACACCTGATGATTATAATTTCCATGAAGAAGGGTTGAGATATCTGCATTTTGATAGATTCCAGAGCTTGGAATTCAGATAAAGAGTTATCGATCTGAAGACCATTGAGATTCCAGCAGAGCTTGGAGAAATTACAGTGAAGGAGGTGCAGGACAGTTCCATCAGTGCAGTCTTGACAAAGAACACAAGCGTGTCTCGGAAAATGCGTTGATTTTCTCATGAGAAGTTCCCTCATGTTTAGCCTGTTTTTTTGAGGCAGCCAGGAAAAATACTTTGCGTTTACTGACAACTGCAATTCTAAAACCATCTTTGTACACCTGATGTACTGGAAAGTGACCTTTCGTAACAGTTTATGCTTTACTTACTAAATAGGAGCCATGTCCACATAAACAGGTCCAAATATCTTGTACATTGTCATCTTGCAGCTGTAAGACAGTATTGTGCATCCTATTGAATTGATTAAAAGCTTCAACAGACAAAGGAAGATGGAAGAGAGAGGAGAAATCAACAGTGCTAGCTGCGTTATACAGGGAGAAAGTTTTTGTTCTTAGCAAAGGAATGTAACTCTGGTAAAACCTGCTTGGAGATTTACATGAACAAGCTCCTTTATCTTCAACAGTAATCTATTAGTAAGGAGGTTTGTAATTAACTTGACGGTGTAGTTTAGAAGGGAGATAGGTCTATAATCTGAAACAGATGAAGGATTGTCTTTCTTGGGGATTAAGGTGACATATGAACCATTGATGCTCTGAATGCAAACAACACCATTATAGAAACTATAATACAAGTTATAGAAATCTTGGCAGATAATTGGCTTGCACTTTTTCTAAAAAATCATTATTTCAGCCATGAGTGCCAGGGGACTTATTAGATGAGCTTTTTAATTACACTGTCGATTTCCTCTTTGCTGAAAGGAGCTTCTAGAGAGATAAGATAATGGTGTCTGATGAGTAACACTTCCGGATTAAAATATATCTGTGAAAACTCTGAAGTTCCAAGTCTGTTTCTGTAAGCTTCCCATAGGATATTTGTCTTTGTGCTGTGATCTCAATGTTGGTCACAATCACACCAGTGTAAGCATCAGTGAGTGTTGTGATTGTATTTTTCCTGAAATTTATAGTGGCATTTGCATGGAAGAATTTGGTGTTCCCATCACCAAATTTTACTCTTTTGATTGTTCCCATTTGCTTCAAGTATGATTTCTGCTGCTGCAGCAAAGAAATTAATTTCTGCCCCTTAACAAATCCCTTACGTAAAGAATTGCTTTTACGTGATGTTTGACATTTATCCGTAGACCCTTATGTTATTTTTGAGACATACGTGTTTGTAATAAAAAACAGCTATATACATAGTTTTATGCAGAGGCTGGAATATTAAAATATATTCCCTTTTCTAAAAATAAATCCCTGAAGTTCCATCCATAGATAACCAGGTCTCTAAATTCTTCAAGAATATCAAAGAATTCAACGAGGGGCTTAATCCTTGTGATTTATTCAGATAGGATTGAATTGTGGATCTCTAGTCTTTTAAAACTCTCCTTACGTTTTTGAATTTTGCTGTTAGAAATTTAGCTGCATCTATTCCTTGAACTGGGATATTCCAACCATGCTGAACTACTGACATCAAATGCTCATGTTCCACCCAGTAATTCTCAAACTGAAAATATGAGGTTTTGGGATATCTATACCCCTATAAAAAGACCGTGATCAATTGAATTCTTTCAACAATGTGATCAATTCTTTCTTATATTCTTCTTCTAGTTTGGCACTGATGTAAGTCGGCCTTGGTTTACTTCTGTCTCCAAGATCTATCTTTTCTAGTTCATCAGCCGACGTGAACCCATGCCCAAGATTCCCTTTGTTTTCAATGAACTGATCCATTAAGCCTCATCATCAGAGCCGACTGCTTGAACCGGCTTTAGTCCAAAATCGGACACTTTGAGATACTCGGTATTCCATGCTTTCCCAGATATGCAGCTTACTCGACTGAATCTCCAATCCATTGGATGATGCATTGATTCATTGTAGACGGTATGCAACAATTGGCATGTATCCAATCCCGACCCAGTAATAGATTATAAGATCCCCTCTCTTTAATGACAAAGAAAGTGGTTGGAATGGTCTTACTGCCGATGGTGAGCTCCACGCAGATAGCTCCCTTAGTTGGAGAGACATTGCCTTCGAAGTCCACCAACATCATGTTGGTTTGGGTTAAATCTTCGTTAGATTTCCCAATCTTGCGCAGCATAGTGTATGGCATCAGGTTAACTGCAGCTCCTCCATCCACGAGCCTTCTAGTGTTGTCATTTTCATCCTTTAGCTTCTCAAAGATAGCTTGTTTAGGTTCCAGTGTCAATTGAGTCATGCCAAACTCCTCATCGGACATATCCGAATCAACCGGAGCCATGAACTCTTTTGGTAGGAAGACAACCATATTTACATCAGCTCGTGGTTTGCTGTCTTCCTCATCATCGGCCTTAGGCTTTGGGCGCCAAACTTTAGACCAAACCTTCTTCTTGTCCAGTACAAGTCTCTATGCTTCTTCATGTTGTTCTAGCTGATGTAGGCGCTGGACTCTTCTCTTCTGAGATTTGGTCAAGCCATCTGGACACCATTGTGGATTGGGCTTCTTGTGTATTTGGCTTGACCCTTCATCATCCAGTTGTAATGTGCGTTGACGTTCAGGATCTTGGCACATGATATTCTCATCAGGGACCAGAGAATCGGCCATCTCTTCTAGCTGATCGTTTGACTCTTCATTGACTCAGCTCCCTAGCCGATCATGAACGCTGGCCTTGCCGCCCAGCCAATCGTGGATGCTAGCTCTGCCCCCCAGCCGATCTTGGACACTAGCTCTGCCCCCAAGACGATCGTGAACCGAGACTCGTTGATTGTAAAATCCACAGTGATTTTTGGCTGCAGGTCTTCTGTCATCAAAGCAAGCCCTTTTAGATGAGTTATTATTATTGTAAGCTCCATTGCACTCTGGATAGTTTTCTGCCATGGGTAGTTTGATCTCTTCTTCCCAGCAATACTTGAAGAACGGACATCTCCAATGTCCTTCATTACGTCGTGCCCACTCTTCTTTTTCCTTCACATTCTCTTGTCGGCACTGGAATTTGTTGATCAACATCTGGGACGTACAGGTCGACGTGGCTTCAAATCCCCTTCTTCAAGCAGTAACCCTTTTCCTTTGGCATCGGCAGTAGTTACTTGCACTATGGGAACAACAGTTCCTTTATTTTGAGCTGAATCAGACGTCAAAAACTTAACTCATGACGTGCCTTTGCTAGACACTTCAACGATATTAGGTTGAAAGGGGTGTTGATCAATCTTCATCGACTTTTCAGCTTTGGTAGGAGTTTCAAATTTAAGTTTCCCTTGCTCAAGAGGGGGCTGGATCTGTTGTATGAAGATCTTGTAATCATTGGTGTCATGTGACGTTGCATTGTGACACTTGCAATACTTCATTCTCTTCAACTCCTCTACTGATGGTATGGTATGGAACTGAGAGAGCTTGATTTGTCCTTGCTGAAGCAATAGATCAAATATCTTATCGGCCTTAGTAATGTCAAAGACGAATTTCTCTGGCTCTTTCTTGCCAAAGGGACAGAACACTGTCTTCTTGCCTTTGACCCACTCCGTGAGCCCCATCATGTTGTCTTCATCTTCCGAGTCAGAGTAGTCCACATATGATATCTTCTTCTGAAAGTTCCTTCTAGGCTCTCATAGGACTTTGCTATTTCTTGACTCATCCGACTGACCAACTCGTTGAGGCTTTCAAAATCATGTGATGCATATTTCTCCCTCAAAGTTGGTAAGAGACCTTGGAAAGCCAACTCAACTAGTTGTTTATCTCCTAGATTCAGACTGTAGCACTTGTTTCTAATTTCTTTGAATCTGAAGGAATCCAGCTATTGTTTCATCAGTCCGGTTAGGTCAATGATCTTCATCTCATTGATGCCAGAGAAAAAATAATTATGGAACTGCTGTTCCAAATCGGACCACTTGATGATGGAATTGGCCGGCTGTGATGTGAACCATGAGAACGCCGGTCCTGACAGAGATGAAGAGAACAATCGTATCCTGAGTGCATCAACATTCCATACTTCTCCACATTGGATGATGAATCGAGTGATGTGCTCCATAGTGGATATCTCATCTTGCCTAGAAAACTCAGTGAAGTCTGGCACCTTGAACCTCGGAGGGAATAGTATCTGATCATAACAAGAAGGATATGGTGTCCTGTACATGCAGGACTGCTGCTTGGGCTTTATTCCATATTGCTTCAGTAGCGTCTCTGACATGTGGTCAATTATCTTCTGCTTCATATGAGACTTCAGCTTTGTAGCTACCTGCTCAATTGCTTGCATCTCAGCTGGAGTTACTGGAGGTCGTTCTTCTAAGATTCTAGTCTTTGGATTTGAAGCTGTCATTGCCTCATCAGAATCTTGAACGTATGAATGACCTGTAACAGGTGTAACCTATTCAATCGGCTGATTAGCCGATGGGGCTACCTGCTGCATAGTCAACTGGCTTGAAAGAGCCAATTGATTTAGAAGTGTTTGTAGCAATTGTTTAGAATCTACTTGTGGAAACACTGCTTGCCCTGTTGTTCCTTGACTGATCGGCTGTTGAGATGAAAACCTCATATGAGCCACTGTATTAGCTTCGGTTAAGACAGCCTGCATTGTTGTTGATTGCTGAGGCGGGGCTATATATATGGGCATCCCAAGTGTTGGTTGTTGAGCCAATCTCTGAGGTGGAGTGGGATTTGGCTTTCGAGGTGGAATAGGAGGTCTTCTTTCTGTTGGTATGACCATGTGAGCATGAGCTGGACTAATCTTGACTCTTTCAAAGTTCTTGCTCCCATGATTGAAGTAAACGAACTCCACTCCTTCCCCAGTCATGTGCACAGTCCCTGGAGTACCTCCAAATGTAGCTTGGTATGATTGCGGATATTTCACTTCTGGAATTTCATCAATCACAAAGTGATCACGAGGTAAATCCCATCCTGCAAGCTTCCCATATGAATCCCTCATAGTAGGATATTTTTGTTGATTCTGCACTTGACCCTGGACAAGATATTGTTCGGGTGATGTGATAGCAAGATCTTTCTCTTTTCCGTCACCACTTTGATTCTGAATTGGCTGGGTGTCCGATGAAGAACTAGCAGCAGCTTGTGGAGATGGTGTAGCTTTCGCTCTTGGATCATCAATCGGCAGTATAGCAGATTAACCTTGTTGGAACACTAGAGGAGTTTGCTTAGGTTGGTAATATGCAGGTCCCAGATATCCTCCTCTACTCCCTTCTTGAGTGCATCAATTATGGCATATGAATTGTGTTTGCGAATACCTTGGATTGATAGATCATTTTTTGATGCATAGCCTTGGTCATCATGTCTTGAAGTCCTTCAGGATCGGCTGAGAATGCGACTTGCTTCAGTGATGGCAAAGGATTCTTCTTGAAAACACCACTTTTAGTCTGACCATATGATGCCAGACAAAGCTCTTCATAATGCTTCATGTAGGCTTCGAGTTCAGCTTTGTCTGAATCTTTCAACTGATTCTTGGTGATTTGTTGAACATTCTTTGGATTGACTTCATGAGGACCATTCATCGTAGGCTTCGTCATTGTTGACTTTTTCGTGTCCCACCGGGCGTGCCAAAAGTGTCTTGACGCAAAAATAGGATGTCACCTCCGCGCACAACACACGTGACTCCCCGGTCTGTAGCGAGGCGTGCTAGCCAATCTGACCTGTTGATTGACAATGGAAAATATTAGGTATCGGCTAGAGAATCAATGGCCTTTCAATGACACATGTACCAGCCAATCGGTCGATACGAGTGAAAGCGAGATCAGCCGACTCAAAGGCGACCGAAGCGCGAGTACGATCGGCTGGATCGACCGATCGTGACGACATCGTTCGAGTAGGTCAGAATTGGCTATGGTAGAAGCCGATAGATCTAGATCAAATGGATGATAATAATAATAGCTAAAACCACAAGAATTGGTACAAAGACTTGCAGACCTAGCTAATATCGATAAGGGGTGAATAAAGAACTAGACGAAACCTCAGCGATGCGCCCGGAGGTTAAAGCCTAGGGCCATTCGGTAAAATTGTACTCACAAAGCTTGTTGGAGATCAGTTGATGCAGCCCGACGAACTCGAAGTACGATGTTGTAAAAAAGAGAAAAAACGTAATGGCGAAGTCGCTGAAAAGTAGATGTTGTAAAGCTAGATGCTGTTAAGTAGATGCAGTAAAAGTAAAGGGTTTGCCCCGAGGCAGTTTGTTTGATATTTGTGTGTACACTTTTTTCTGACCACACAGTGTCGCTACTTATATCCTGGGACAAACCGGACTCCTAGCCGATTACGACACTATTTACTTGTATCTAAAGACAAAAAACTACTAAAAATAGAAAAGGACTCTCACAGGAGTCTAAGACCTTCTACGAACCGACTCTTGACCCGTTGCCAATCGTAGACTGACTTGCCTCCACCGTACTTTCCATCTGGCGTATTTCTTCGAAAACCGCTTTCTCTATGCCCATCGACCGATCCTGTGATTTGCAGTCGGCCGATCACTCTAACTTGCTGGACCACCGTCAGGGTTGGACTCTTTTGACCATCGACAGATCTCATTGACTCCTTCGTTCTTCCTTTAATCGGCTGATTATGCTCTGTTTTTCATTGGCTGCTTCTCTTGACCCTTCCTTGACTTATTTTTCCAAAAAACAGTGTCAACAGGACCACAATTTGGCTTGGGTCCGAAAATGGCTGTAGTTTCCACCGTACTCAGCCTAGTGGCACTTTCTCAAAATCTTTTGCCTCTCTTCTCTTGGTACACATCTTCTCATAACTCCATCATTCCCAAGTTTGAAAAGATAAGGTGAATCCCAAAAATATTTTCGGCTTTCAGAGACTATCCTCCTTTGAGTGTTTATATCAAAGTGATTGAGAGGCATCTTCTGAATTGCTCGAATGATATCAATCATCCAAGTATCCTTGTCGAGTATTCGGTAGAGGTGGTCATCTCTCATCTTGTCCCCTATGGGCTCTTTATCATTTTGTCCATGGTTCATCCTAGACAAATGATCGGCCACAACATTTTCCATCCCATTTTTATGATGAATTTTGTTGACGGTTAATAGTTGTATCAAAGTTCGTTTAGACTTGCAAGCGGACAAGTCTCCCATCGTAGTCAAGGGACCCTTCTTCTATCGAGTGGTGAACCCAAGGTATCGAATCCGTGGAACAAATGTGTGACGCAAGAGATGATCTAGTAATGCAAAGTAACTTCAATCTTCGAAAGGTGAAACCCTAATGCATCTAGTTAAAGAACATCAAAAATGAATCTAATCTACTAAAGACCGGAGGTAGCAAAGATAGAGGGGGTAGATAAACCAATCTAGAGAGATCGAGTCAAGCCTTTTGTTAAAGTTCCAAGCAAAAGAAGAAGTAGCAAATCAAATCTCATTAGAAGCCTCTTTAAACCGTGGTTTTCCGTCCGACTCCGAAAACGCCCGCCTTTCGCAGCCACCGTTCGTCACAACGCACTCCTATTCATGCGGGTAATCTAGGGCGAGTCCGAGGACAAGTCGAGATCTTTCGGAAGGTCGGGCGTGCACCTCTAGCCACCACGGCTACAAGAACACCCTATGTGATCTATCTCGAGAATAGATCTAAAATAAGCAAAGTCGGTCAAAAATGAAGACTTCGGAGAAACACTTAGTCACTAAGAATCGGATTTATATGAACAAGATCAAGACCGGGATCCTACCTTGATCTTGCTTCTAGCTCCGGGAACTCCGACGTGGTCTTCCTTGCAAGGTTCTCATGTTGTTTAGGGAGACCCTAGTCAACTAGCTCAACCCTCTCCTCTCCGAGATGGTGTCCCTCTCTTATCTGCTCCTCGGCGGCCGATGACGAATGGGTTAATGCGTGGCTCTCGACCCCGGGGCTATAAATAGCCCGAATGGCAGCTAGGTCAAAGGGGGAGGTGACCAGACCCTGGAATGGGCTGGGCCGGCCGGCTTGGGCCGACCGTCCTGGGCCCATCCCGGCCCAGTTGCCTGCCTCCTTTGCCCTATGTCGGTTCCCGAGTCCGCTAGATCCTTCCCCCTTTCGCATGTGGGCCCTTGTCGTGAGTTTCTCTCTGAGTTGGACGAAGCTCCTTGTCTCGCAAGATTCGGCACTTTTCTGGCTAGGTCCTCGGAGTTTGTCATCTTCTCGGATTAGGTCCCTGGGCTTCTTGGAGTCAAGTTTGCTTCATTGCATGACTTGTACTGGGCTTCAAGGTCTTGTCAAGGTGCTTGATGAACTTATCCTGGAAGTCTTACTTTCAACGCTAAAACCCTGCATAAACACTAAACTCCAAAACTGACATGCACGAATGAACTTGTTATATCAAGGGGGTTAGTACCAATGGATAAGATATAAAAGTTATGCCAACATCGAAGGTAAACTCATGGCTAGGTTGACGGAATTTCACCGTCAACAAATTTCAACATCGAACTCTTGGAGAAGAAGGATCCAACGAATCAATCTTGGTTTAGCATCCTTCTTAGCTAAAAGATACTTGATGGTCGTGTGATTGGTGTAAACAATGACCTTCGAATTCATGATGTAAGATCTGAATTTTTCAAAGGCAAACACCACCGCTAGTAACTCCTTTTCCGTAGTGGCATAATTTAATTGCGCCTCATTAAGAGTTTTACTAGTGTATTATACGACGTGAACTCGGCCTTCCTTTCTTTGACCTAAAACTACCCCTATGACATAATCACTTGCATCGCACATGATCTCGAAAGGTTGGCTCCAATCCAAAGGTTAAATAATGGGAGCACTCACCAAAGCACTTTTCAAGGTCTGGAATGCCGCTAAGCACTTCTCATGAAAGTCAAAAGCCACTTCTTTTTGAAGGAGTTGTGTTAAAGGCATAGTGATCTTTGAGAAGTCCTTAATAAATCTTTTATAGAATCCGGCATGGCCTAGAAAGCTCCTCAAGGACTTAACATCCGTTTGAGGTGGGAGTTGCCCAACCGTCTCCACTTTAGCTTTGTCCACTTCAATTCCTCTCTCATCTCTGAGCACTATGCCTTGCTTTACCATGAAGTGGTACTTTCCCCAATTTAGCATTAAGTCTCCGCACACCTCGTGAGAACCTTATCTAAATTTTCCAAGCAATCCACGGATGTTTGCCCATAAATAGAAAAATCATCCATGAACACCTCGACAATCTCCTCGATGAATTCCGAGAACACCGCCATCATGCAACGTTAAAAAGAGGCTAGAGCGTTGCATAGACCGAAGGGCATCCTTCTATATGCAAACAGTCCATAAGGAAAGGTAAATGTTGTCTTGTGTTGATCATCCGGGTATATGAGAATTTTCATAAAACCTGAGTACTCATCGAGAAAGCAAAAATAAGCGTGGTAAGGGGAAGTGATCTTTCTTTGTCGCTTTGTTTAGCTGTCGATAATTGATACACATCCGCCATCCGGTCACGGTTCTTTGCGGTATTAGCTCATTCTTCTTATTCTTCACCACGGTTAAGCCTCCTTTCTTCGGCACACAATGTACCGGGCTCACCTACTCGCTATGCGGTACCGGGTAGATGATTCCGGCATCGAGTAGCTTGATAACCTCATTCTTTACTACCTCTCGCATGGCATGGGTTAGTGTGACGCCCCGGGTTTTTAGCCTGGTTAATTAACCCTAATGAGCGAGGTCAACCGCGTTGACTTTGGTCAAACGACGGTCAACCCGGGCCATCACCTCGAAAACCTCCCCAATGACCCCTAAGGACCCCTTTTGGTCAACCTTGGTCAACCCTTGGTCAAACCCCACTCAAAACCCCTTGGATACCCCCTTTGCCCTCTAGTGTCGGCCGGTACTTTTGCCGCGTTCTCCAAGTTTCACCTAAGACTTCAAATTCTCCCAATACAAAAGTTGTGTGTTTTGTCAAGGGCACAACTTTCATGTTGAGTGGCATTTGAGATTTGAAGCCTAAATAAGTGAAAAAGGCAAGTCAACACCCGAGTCACTATTCACCGACGCCCAGAAACCGCCAACTTGGCATGCTTCTTGTGCACAAATGGTGGAGAAAAAGACCCTACGCCTTTCACGAAAGTTGTAGAGCAATGCAAGATCTACAACTTTGGTATTCAATGGTTTACCTACTTCGGTTCAAAAATTTGGAGAAAAACCCGTTCAAACGGGGTCAAATGAATTTAAACGGAGCCGACCGCGCCCACGTGCGTGACGTCGCGTGCGATGCCGGCGTCGCGCACCGACCCGCGCTGCGGTCCCGCCGGACCCGCACGCCAAGGCCGGACTTAGCCCACCGGTCCATGCGCCGTGGGCCACCCTTGCGAACCGCCATCCCGGCCCTCTCCCCCGGTCGCCACGCGCCACGCGAGCACGGGCGGCGCCGCGCCGACCATGCCGCTCGGCCAACCGCGCGCCGCCGTACGCACCACATGCCGCGCGCCCATGCTGCGTCCGTACCGCGACCACTGTGGTTGTCTTGCGCATCAAGGCGTCGTCGACCGCTATAAAGGAGCCCGAGCCATCCCTCTTGTGCGCTTACGTTTCCCCACCGCCAGTTTGCTCTGCCGCCATGCGCCATTGAAGGCCACCGTCGAGCTTCTCGCTCCGCTTGCCTTCCGAGCAAATGCACACCCCTACCCCTTTCCTCTCGCACCACTAAAGTTGCCCGGGCCACTTGTTGCCCGGGACGAGCGCGCAGCTCGCCGAGCACCCGCCCTCGCGGCCGCCATTGCTGCCCCATCGGTGCTCACGCCGAGATCCACCTCCGGCCGCTTTTCACCGCGGACACGTCTTCGCTCCCGCCTCCCTCTTGCACCAACGAGAGGTCCCATCCCCGCTTGTTGGCCACACCGAGCCGCCGCACGTCGGAGTAATCACTCTAGTGGCCGCCGCCACCGGTCTCCGCCGTACACGCCTTCGGTCGTCTCCCCGCCGCAAGTGAGCACCCAAACCGGGCCCGCTCAACCCCTAGCTCCTCCCCGGCCACTCCACGGCCGAGCTCACCGACGAGGTCGCCGGAATTTCACCGGCCACGCCACTCCCAAGCCCCAAGGGCTACATTGTAAGGCTCCAAGTAAGTCCGGGGAGTTTTGTGCAAACCAAGGACCTTGTTGTGAACTCCCGGATCTTTCCGGGGGGCCACTCGCAAAATGATTCTTCACTCCTTCGTGTGTTTTAGCTGCAACTTTGAAAAATCATATAAAATCACGAGAAAAATCCAAAATTGCAAACCCAATTTTGTTGTGCTCGTGTAACTAGAACTACAACTTTCCCAAAACGTGTATATACTTTTGAGCTGTAGTGTTTGCTTGAAAAAAATGAAATGTGAAATACGTAGATCCGTGATTCCGCAAAATTCATACATGATCTTGAATTTGGATTTTGGATATGTTGTGAGCACTAGCATGTGTAGGTCCTGTGCCAAAAATTGCACAAAGTTATCGAAGAAATATTTCTATATAAATTATCTTGTGATATTGGCAAATCGCCTAGATGATTTTTGTAGCTTAAAATATAATTATTCTTGAGCCCAACTTCGGCTATTGTCATGACCTCCGGTGAATTACCATGATTTTATCACCGTTAGAAATATTATTTCCGATTTATGCTTGTTTTTAATCATAAATGTGTAGATCAAGATCTATAAAGGCTATATATGTGTTTGTTGGTTTCCTAGGCTGGTTTGGACCATAGAAACGGTGAGAGGAAGTTTGAGTCTAGAAGTGTTATATTTATTTTTATATGCATTTATCTTGGTTATGGTGAATAGAAATGCCATAATTGATATATTTATTTTTGTTGCTTCGACAAGTGTGCATGTGTGATCAATGGCTTGTGTTAGGCTTATTGAGATCGGGGAACACCACTCTTGGTGTTTTATGAATTGTTTTGTTGAAAAAAAAGTGAAGAACCAATGTAGGTTTAATAGTGAAATTAATTGGAAAATCACAACTCTTAGGCGAGGGCTTTATGATTGTGTTGAGAAACTCATTAACAAGTTTATAACCAACCCCTTACTCGTTTTGTGAGAATTAAATCAATTTATTTGTATATATATATGTATGTCTAGATAATAAAGCAACGCATATTGTTCCTTTATAGGAAGAGTATCTTGAATATATTATTATCTAGGTGAATGTGGTCAACCATGCACCCCATGGTTGTCATAAGTTGTTTTGAAATTAATTAAATCAAATGGTCACTTAAGACTTGCATTGCATCCTCCGTGTAGAAGTTCTCGACGGTAGCTACATGCTCGTGCCGGTGGACGTGAAGGAGGGAGCCGGAGGAGACGTGCACTACGTCACCATAGAGCAAGACCGGGCCAAAGTCGCGGTTTGTCTAACTTATTGTGCCAACAAAGGCAAGCCCTGGTTTATGATTAACCCATGTTTTATTTAACATTACTCAACTATCTTTGTTATTATATGTGCATTTACGTTCAGGAATTGAATGAAACCCAAGTTGCATGATCCCTAGGTGCATATGCTCTTTTACTAGTATACTAGGTCGTTAGATGCTATGCTCTAAGGACTCGGTAAAAGTCGAGTGATGTTCGTCACTCGCGAGAATAGGATCTCCTTTTTAGAATCACCCCCTTTTATAAATGGATTGCTCATGTGGTAAGAGCATGGGATTTGGGCTCCGGTCCAGTGGCTTCGTGGGCTAAGCTTTTGAACGTACTAAGCACTTGTCGGGAATGGGACCGGTAAGCCTAGTACCTTAATGAGACGACACGGGATTTTACTACTACTACTACTACTCTCGATTCGTCTCTGCCCGCTTGCAACCGGGAGGAGGGTACTTGTGTGAGGGCCGGGTGTACTAGGTGGGGCATGCCAGATAGCCTTGTACCCGAGATCGTAGGCTACTATCCCAACCCGAGGAGTTTTGGGAACCGTTTGGTCGGTGTCGGCTCTGTTGGGGCACCACTCCGTGTGTTTAGGTTACCTTGCAAGGGTTTATGAATCAATCGATTGTCGCCTCTCACCGTTATCCGAGATCGCTTAATCAACAGGCCATGATATCCCTTAATGATGGAACTATGTGAAATCTTCTCGCGTGAATTAATTGTATTGTACAATTCTTGATTGTATTAGATGCTCATGGTAGTAATGGTAATCTCACTAGAAATTGAGCTAAATATTGAAAGTAAGGACCCATGATCCTAGTTGCTTTATGACAAAACAAACCCACCAAGCCCAAAAGCCTACATGTCTAGAGGTAACTTATGACGGGTAAGTCTTGCTGAGTATTAGTATACTCGACCTTGATATAATTGTTGTTTTCGGGTGAAGTTGTTTGGCGGGGTGAGATTCCACCCGGTTGGGAGCCGGAATGGGTGGATGATGACGCCAAGTAATGGCATCACGGATGGCCTCCGGTGATGTCATATCGTATCGCTATTAGTACTTCCCCGTTTTAATAAAACTCCGAACCATTTACTTTTATGTCAAGAACTATGTTTGTAGTAATGGACCCTATGGGGAATTTGGTATTAAATTGTAAGGCACTCGGACTCTCCTTCGTGGGAGTTTAATGCATACGTTCGATCCTCTCTGTGATTTCAAGTGATTTACCGGGTGTAAACCCGAGAACACTCAACGGGATGAATCTTTATTATCGCTTAATGACCGAAGGAGTGGTTTAGGCGATAGTACGGAATTATCTCGGATGGGGTTGTCACAAATTTCGGTATCGAGCATCTCGTATGCCTTTGGAGTGATTAGGTTAATGCTAATCACATGATTTACAATAAAACTTGCCAAGATTGTTTGGATTACGAAAATTCGTTGGATCGTTAAGGAATAATCTAGATCGAGAGGCCCTAGAGGGAATTTTGGGTTCTTTAAGGTGGCATAAGGATCTATGGTGTATTTTGCTAACTTCCGGCACTTTACTTTATGTCGGACTTACTTTCTTGCACAACCAAACTAGATGAGCCACGTGTTTCATACGTGTGCCGTTTCCGCATCACGGGAATTGCGAGGGTTGATGGAGTGATCCATTCCACGGATCCCATCTTCGCGTCTAGATATGTGTTGTGGTGTCTCCACGTGTCTCATACATGTGCATTCCGCATGGCGGTCATGCGAGGCAAGGATACACTCCATTCAAACGGAGGGTGTCCGAGGTTGGACGCCGTCCATGCGGCGGCTTGACGCATGGATACCATTTCTATAGTGAACGGTAATGTATGTGGACACTTTCGTGACGTGCCGGCACGAAAGGTTCGTTTTCGCGTGGTACACTAACAACGTTCGTAAGTCGTCAAGTGCGCATCGAGTAGCTCGACTATTTATTATAAGGAGAGCCGATTATAAGCTTGCCACCGGCACTAACTACGGCTCCGACTATTTATTATAAGGAGAGCCGATTATAAGCTTGCCACCGGCACTAACTACGTCTTTCTTGATCCATGTGTGTGAGGTCGTTTAAGACGTGTGCATTCATGATTAAAATCTTGTTGACCTAAAATTGGTCCTTGCTTGCTTGAATAATTTTTCTAGGGTGATTGCTTGATCTTAGATAAGGTTTTCCTCTCTTTTGATATTTGGCAGATTTCGGCAGAATCTGTTGCTGTCTTTTCTCAATTTTTATAGCCAAATCTGTGAGGAATCTGACTAGACATCCTTCGGGAATGTTGTTTATTATCAAATCTAGCATCTACTGTGTATTTCTCAGGATTTTAGGGATTTTCTACAGAGAATTATGCTCAGTTTAGTAAGTCTCTATCCTGCAATTTTTCTGGGAGACCTTCCTCGGAAAATGGAATTATCTCGGGTGGGGTTGTCACGGCTAGCCTCCTTTGATGGTGTTGACGGTGAATTTCCGTCAACCTAGCCATGAGTTTACCTTTAATGTTGGCATTGATTTATTATTCTAACCACTGGAACTAACTCCCCGTATATAATAAGTTCACTCTTGCATGCTGATTTTGGAGATTATTGTTTATGCAAGAAATCTACGCTAAAGAGGAGACTTTCGGGTTAAGTTCATCAAGCACTTTGGAAGAAGATCATGAAGCCCGAGAAGAGTCAAGACACATGATGAACATGACTCCACATGACTTGAGGACCGAAGCGTCAACATGAAAATCTTCAGGGACTCAACTAGGAAACGGCGAAGCCGTTGACGCAAAATCAGCACCTCACACCAAGCACACGGCAAGCCGAATGAAGCTAGCTTAAAACACGTGCGGATCCGAAACGTGCCGGTCAATTTCCCGAAACAGACAAAGGAAATAACATAGTTAGATAAAACATGGAACTTGCCGGGTGGTACCGAACGATTCCGTATTTACGGCTAGAAAGCCAATTAAAATGACATATAGCTACAACAAGCTATGCGCCAGCGATTTAAATATCTTTCGGGGCTTTAAAACATGAAAACAGGATATAGCCGAATGGGTGACGTAAGCATGACAAAAGATCGGTCTTTGTTTAAATAACGTTGCTTGCACATGATCATGACCGATTTTTGAGGATAAATAACAAATAAAATAAATAAGGTAAAAGCATGATTATAAAAGTGAAGTAAACAAGCATGCATAGGTTAAAAGCACTAGTCTACCGCATGTCTAGGTACTTTCAAACCCGTCAAGCATGATAACAAACAAGTTAATCCACCGCATGATACAACTTGTTTGGAACCATACCACCAACCACAAAGAGATTAATCCACCGCATGATACGATCTAAATATGGAAGGCTAAAAGCACGCATTATTTAAAACAAACTTATGAGCACGTTTTACTCATGAGGGCATTGCCGAATTCGGCTGTACAGCCGATCCAAGTTCCGTGGAGAAGGAACAAACATTTGAAAAGTCAAAGTTTGAAACCGCAACACGTGACAATCTAGATTGATCTAAATTCGGCTATTGAGAGCACTTGATCCTTTATAATAAACAAAAACTTGAAGGTACACCGCAGGATCTCAAAGATATAAAGCCGAAGCAAATCGATCTAGATTGGGCAAAAGAGTGTTACATGAACTTAAACATAAAGTAAAAACTCAAAGTAACACGTGGTAACTTAATGAATCTATTAGATCTTGCCAAATCTAATAGAGCCAATACCTAGCTTCGAGCTAGATCTTAGCCTGCCGCATGACTCATGATCAAACAAGAAACCCTCTTGAACCAAGCTTAAATCCACCGCATGATACTAAGCAAGGTAACAAGACTACTTGCATCACGGTCTAAATCCACCACATGATACTAGACATGATACAAGGTTGCCGGTACTTACGGAGGTCGACGGATCGATGGCTCCTCTCGAAGAACTTGACAACTCGACTAAAGGACTCGATGTTTGGCACGGGGCCGTTTTTTGTTGTGAAGATGTTTGATCCCTATTACAGACATCAAGGGTTTATATTTATACCCTTGTCCTAACACAACACACGGTCGACTACGAGTACAATATTTAATGTCTAAATTAATGCTCGACGCCAATGTCCATCTCGTATACGCCATCAACTCGTTCTTTCCTTATATCGGGCCACGTCACCACGCATTCCCGAAAACTTCCCTTTAAAAGTGCAAACAGTCCTTTTGCCGAACGATGGCGCGTTGCCGACCGCAAGCATCCTCTACCGATTCCTTTGAGGAGATTTTTTCTAGCCGAATGGTATTTCATCACCAAGCTCGGCCCACAAGTCGATCCCTTTCTGTACCATTTTTCGATGTTAACGAAGCTTGGATAGGAAGATTCAAGCCTTAACCGCGAAAGAAACAATGTCAAAGATCCACATGCAAGTGCACACAAATGAGGAATCACGCGAGAAGCAAGTTCGAAGGAAATCGGGGCCGAACAAGTCCTGGGCCGGCGGCCCGGCCCCATCCGGGCCCGATTCGGCACCCCCCTTTGACCTAGCCGACTCTCGGGCTATTTATAGCCCCCGTCCGAGATCCTCGAAGAAATGCATTCGTCATCCGCCGCCGAGGAGCAGGAAGAGAGGGACACCGTTCCGGAGAGGAGAGGGTCAAGAAGGTTAACTAGGGTTCCCCTAGCCGACGTGGGAACCTTGCATGGAAGACCACATCAGAGTTCCCGGAGCTAGGATCAAGGTCAAGGTAGGATCCCAGTGGTGATCTTGTCCATGTATTATACTCTCGTGATGAATTTGCAAGATTGAATCCGATTTCTAGCGATCAAGTGCTTTCTCTACGACTTTTTCTTCACTTGGGTTTGCTTCTTCCCCAATCTAGTCTATTGCTAGATTGCTTAAGGAGATCTTGTAGTCATGGTGGCTAGATGTGCATACCCGATCTACCGAGCGTTTTTAACTTGTTCTTCTTGGACTCGCCCTAGGCTAACCCGCACGAATAGGGGTGCGTTGTGACAGGACAGTGGCTCCAAAAGCGGGTGTCTTCAGAGTTGGAACGGAAGCCACAATTTAAAGAGGCTAGTTATGAGATTCGTTTGCTTTGTTCTTCTTTGCTTTGGAACTTCAACATAAGACCCAATCTAATCTCTAGATTGGTTTTATCTCTATTTCTTTTGCTACCTCCAGTGTTCAGTAGATTAGATGCGTTTTATGGTTCTTCCATAGATTAGATGCAAAACCCCTTTTCAAGATCAAAGTGTTTTCCTCTTATTAGATTGGATCTTGTGTTACACATTATTCTCAGATTCAATACCTTGTGTTCTCACTTAAGGGAAGAAGGGTCCCTTGACTATGACAGACGACTTGTCCGCTTGCAAGTCCAAACGAACTTTAATACGATAATCAACCGTCAACAAGCCCCTTTTTCTGGCACTGTTGCTGGGGAACAAGTAATCAAGATTCAATCTAGTATTGTGTTTGTGAATATTTTCAGTTTTTCTCTTGATTTTTATTTTGCATCTCTTAATTTTGATCATCCTCAAAACAAAAAAAATTAATCTAGGGTTTTGCTAGACCCTAGTTTCTTTTTTAGCTTTTGAATATATTTTGTTTATTGCTAACCCTAACCGGAGATGGACGGCTACATCTCCAACAAAAAACATATATTTTGTGGATGGTATAGAAAAATGTTGCAGGCAATGGTGACGTGCAACACAAGATCTAAAAGTGGAGGCCGAAGATCGTCGGAATCTCCAAGAGAAACTCCACTTCCATGCTTGATAGGAGATCAACCTCATCGCCGCTCATCCTAGGGAGATCGTTCCTCAAAACTGTCGGAGCAATCGACGTCGGCAAGTGGGAGATCAAGTTCGACATCGATGGCACCATGTGTGGTTCGAGGACCGGTGGATGGTCGCTTCCTTGTGTGATGAGTGATTGACAACGTTGTGTGGACCGATTCTTGGCTAAGTATTGCGAGGTGCGAGGTTGCGGCTTGACTCGTGTTGGTGCGGGTGAAGAACAAGCGCGAAAGGTCGTTGCGGGTGAGGCCTCCGGGTGTGGAGATGACAAGTAGGCTTCGTTCGAGGGACCCGGTGGCCGGCGGGGTCAAGTGCGGGCCGCATGGTGGCATGAACGGCAAGATGAAGTCGTGGACGGTTTCTTGGTTCGACCTCAAAACCAAGGTCGAGCCGGGACTACGTGGGAGCCAAGTCATGAGTGGAGATTGGCGGTGGCTACACCGAGTTCGCGGGGTTTCCGGTGGTTCACCGAGGAAAACCACCGGGTTCCTTGGTTGATCCACAAAGCCAAGACCGGAGAACCGAAGACGGAGCCGCGGCGGCCTGAGGCCCGGTCGACCGGGGTGGGTCGACCGGTCGACCGGTGGGGACCGGTCGGCCGGTGAGGAGCACCGGTCCGGCCGGTGTGCGGCGACGCGGTCCGGAATCTTCGAAGCGGAGGACACGCGTCGGGATCGCATCGCTTGCGTCGAGGCTACGCGGGGTGCGGTCGCCGGGCATCCGTCCGATGGTGAAGACATCAAGAATTCCGAATCCGCCCTTGAGGGGTATGTATCCCTAGTTAGTAGAGAGGGGCATTTCGGACATTCGGTTGCCGCCTATATAACCCAAGAGGTGAGAGGTTGGCAGACCAACTCTTGGAACCCTAGCTCATTAGTTTTCCTATTTTCTACCTATTTTCTCTAGGTTTTCCTTAGGACTAGCAAGAGAGCTTCACGGAGAGTTCTTGTAGAGAGGGATGGATGATCGGGCGGCTTGCTAGACCTTGTACAAACCTTTGTCTCATGTATAGATGATTCGGCGTGGTTCCTCAAGGTTTGGATGTGTTTTCCCCGGTTGTTCTTGGTGGTGATTTTCGGAGCCCTTTCTCGGTGATTTCTTTGGGTTGGTTTCGAGGCTTTTCTCTTGGGGATTTGATGGGGGAAATTTGTGGGAACCCTTCGTGGTTCTTTGGGTGTGATCCCCCTCCCAAATCCGTGAGTAAAAGTGCTCGATTTTGGGGGTTTCTTGAGTTCTTGGGTTGAAGGTGCTTTCGGCGGGATTTCTTCGATTCCTCCTTTTTGGACGAGATTTGGTGGGATTAAACTTGGCTATGGACTCCTCATGAGGTGTTCCGATATCCCCAAAGTCTTGTTCAAGTCCGTGGAGCGATTCGGGAGATCGAGATTTGGATTTGGGGGAGTTGACCGCGGGTCTTGTTCATCCCGAGCCGCCCGTGCCACACCGGTCGGCGGTGCTCTTGACCCGGTCCGACCGGTGCAAGCCTCTGTGGGATTTTGCTCGGGTGAACGTCTTGGTGTGTTCGTAGTTGTCCCGTGGTGCTTCTTGTTTCGAGTTTGGGTCCGTTTGGTGGTCGGTTGGCTTTGTTTGGTGTCTTGGGGGCTTTCGGCTGCCGCCACCGGTCCGACCGGTGTGTCTCACCGGTCGACCGGTGTAGAGCCACTTAGTGGAAGTTGCTCGGGTTCACTGCGGGGACCGGTCGACCGGTCTTTGCTCACCGTCCGACCGGTGTGGGTCTGTAGACTCGAGGCTTGGTTTTTCCGTTGCGTTTCTCGGGTCGGAAGGTGGTGTGTTGGTTCCTAGGTCCGGTGGCACTCCGGTGGCTACGTGGGCTTGACCAACCTTGGTAGTGAGTCGGAGACGTGTGTTGGAAGCCGTGTTCATCTTGTTGGAGTTTTGATATCCTTCGAGAAGAATTTTTATCGGCTCCCATTCACCCCCCCCCTCTGCGGTTCGCCATATCGGTCCTTCAAGTGGTATCGAGCCGGTTCGGGTCTTTGTTGACTCTAACCGGTCTAAGATCCAAGGATGGCGTACCGAGAACGGGGTTCGGGTCCTCCACACTTCGATGGCAAGAACTACCGGATGTGGAGCAAGCGGATGGGTGCTTTTCTCCGCGGAAAGGGTCGGATCCTTTGGGATGTCACGGTGGACACGGGCTATGTCCCGGCCGGTTGATTTCCTCGCTCCGGGATCGAGGGACGGCCTTCGACGCCAACAATAAGGCGGTCGACTACTTGTTTCGTGCTTTGTGTCGGCCGAGTTCGATCGGGTGCACACCGAGCACTTGGCTTGTAGGATTTGGGCGGTGTTGAAGGAGGCTCATGTTGGGAACGCCCGGGTTCGGGGCACGGTTGTATGCGACCTACGGAGAGAGTACGAGAACTTCACTCATCTCCCGGTGAGTCCATCGATGCCTTGTTTCGAGGTTCACGGTGGTGGTGAACAACATGAGGGCCAATGTGGACGTGCTCCCGTACGATGATCATGATAGAGCGGTCAAGCTCTTACACTCTTTGGATCGTACGATATGGAGCGGAAAGTTCGAGGCCATAGTTGAGTCGGAGCGGTATGATACTCTGACGGTGAACGAGCTGTTCTCGAAGCTCAAGTCGGCTGAGGTGGATAGGGGCATGATCGCCAAGCTCGAGGGACCGACTGATTCCCATAGTCTTGCCCTCGTTGGTGGTTCCAAAGGAAAGACTAACTCTAACCCATCCACCGGGATGTTCTCGTTTTCCTCTTTGATGTCTATGCCGGATGAGGAGTTTGATGACCTTGGAGAGGACGAGCCGGCGCCGTTGACGAGGCGGTTCGAGAGGCCGCACGAGAACCGCGTGAACATGAGGAGGAACACGAGGACTTGCTTCCGGTGCGGCAAGCGGGACACTTCGTCGCCGACCGCCCGAGAAGGCCGAGAACAAGGACGGCTACAAGCACAAGCCGAGGAAGAACGACGACAAGTATCGTTCGAGGCGCGACCACAAGAGCAAGCACAAGAACAAGTACAAGGACGAGCGACGATCGAGGAGGAAGGAGGGCCGAGGCAAGGCCCGAGCGATGGTTGGAGCGAGCGACGTCGACTCCGGTTCCGCGTACTCCACCTCGAGCTCGAGCGGCGGCGGCCGACGACGAGGGAGATCGCCGCAAGAACAAGAGGTCGTCCAAGAACCCGAGCGGGGCCGAGCCGCCGCGAGAGACGGCCTCGCACCATGGCGTTGAGCTCCGGCAGCAAGAAGAGCACACGGAGCGACTCGGACTGCGAGTCCGACGACGAGGTGCGTGATGAGCTTCCCTTCTTGCGCCGGAGAATGAGAGGCTTGGCTCTTTGCTTGATAACCGTGATGACATGCTTAGAGAGGCCAAGAAAATGAGGAAAGAGCTTAGGGCTTCACTCGAGGATGCTAGGACTAGAGTGGGCCGAGCTAGAGACACGGGTGCTTGATAGCAAGCTTGAGATTGATTCGCTTAAGGCTAGCCCTGTTGTTTCGATGAGAATGATTGTGTTGATTGCTCTATATTCCTTGCGATCTTGCTTTGTTCAAGGAGAAGCATGCCTCCAAGTGTGAGGAACTAGATGTGCTTAGGGTTGAAGTGGGCCGAGCTTAAGTCTAGACACTGCTTTGCTAGGTGCTTGCACTTCTTGCCCTGTTTTGCATGCTAAGATTGATGAGATGCATGCTTACACTAGTTCGCTCGAGGCTAAATTGAAGGAACCCATGCCTACATCTTGCTCTACCGTGAAATGCATGCATTGAAAAATTTGGAGCTTGCACATTATGTTGATCGTTTGCGGGATGAGAATGATGATTTGAGGAAGTTGATGGGTTGGTTGTCCAGGTCCACGAGCCTCAGTTGAGGATGATGATCGAGGCCTTTAAGAGGCAAGATGGTGAGGGGCTTGGGGCAAACAAGGTTGGTGAGGGAAGTGGAGAGAATATCCTGGAGCCACCAAAAACCCACCACAAGAATGAGTTCCCACCAAAACCTAACCATCTAAGGAACCGGCTAGACACAACCCCAGCTCCACCCGTGTTTCCTACACCCACAAATGACCTACAAAAGCCTATCAAGTTTGTGAGCACTTCGGGGAAGGTGTTCTTTGGGAAGGAAAGTGAGAAGGCTAGGGGTGAGAAACCGGTGGAGGGTTTGAGTGGAGAGAAACCGAGTGAGCAGCCACATCCCAAGCCAAAGCCTAAGCTTGTGAGGTTCCATTGTGGCTATTGTGGGAGAGATGGCCATAAGGAGGAGTTTTGCTTCAAGAGGAAGCGAGAGGAGAGAATGGAGAAGGAGTGGGCTAACAAGGACAAGTACCACCCTTCCGATGGTGTACTTGAGCCTCGTATGCGGATGCCCGGGGGGCAAGGCGATTGTGCGGACGGTTCGGGCTTGGGGAGAGAAGAGAGGTGCGGTGGTGCTTGCTTGCCGGAGTCACTGCCGGTCGGACCGGTGTGGGGCACGGTCGGACCGGTGCGGGCACAGACGAGACGGTGTTCGGGTTTCGAGCTCGTACGGGTGCGAGGGTTGTTTCGGTGGTCGTGGTTCGGTGGTTGGGCCGGAAAGGGTGCGGGTGGTCGGTTGCTAGGCGTTCTCCTCCTCGTGCTCAATACGGGGATTGGAGGAGTCGTGGTGGTGTGTTGGAAAGGAAGGACGTTCCACGGGCTTTCTTGCGTGGTTTTGGTCCTCCTCCGGGCGGAGAGGGGTGGTTCCCTCGGGGGTGGTTACCGTGGTGGTGTTCGTGGAGGTAGTTTTGGTAGGAGAGATGCTTTGGTTGGTGCTAACCCCACTTTCGAGCAAATGGCTCGGCATCGGTTTTCCTCCTTTGGTTCTAACCCCGGTCTGCCGAGTCGTTTGTTCGCTCACGTGCCTATTTTTGATGTGCGGGTGGGAGACTTGAAGAACATTTGGTTGATTGACTCCGGTTGTTCGAGGCATATGACCGGAGACGGGGGGTGGTTCTCAAGTCTCGTCCGGTGGTGACGAAGAGGTACATCACCTTTGGGGACAATGGGCGTGGGTGTGTGCTTTCGGAAGGTGAGATAAAAGTGAGTGACAAGATCACTGCGAGGCGTGTTGCTCTTGTTCAATCGGTTTGGGGTACAATTTGCTTTCGTGTCCCGGTTGTTGGATGAGGGTTTTGAGGTGTTGTTTCGGCCTGGTGGTTCTCGGATTGTGGACTCTCGAGGGGACCTTGTTTGTATGGTCGTTCCCGAGGGTCAGGTGTTTCGTGCTGATTTTTCTCAGTCTTCGGGTGTGGAGCGTTGTTTCTTGGTTGGTTCTTCGAGTGAGTTGTGGAAGTGGCATAGGAAGTTGGGTCACTTGAGCTTTGACCTTTTGTCTCGCTTGAGTAAACTCAATTTGGTCCGAGGATTGCCACGGTTGAGGCTTGAGAAAGAGTTGGTTTGTGCGCGTGTAGGCATGCCAAGATGGTGGCCTCTTCTCACCCGCCTCTCACCGATGTGATGACTGAGCGTCCATGCGAGCTGCTCCATATGGACCTTGTTGGCTCAGCTCGTGTGCGATCTGCGGGTGGGAAGTGGTATGTCCTTGTTGTGGTGGACGACTATTCTCGGTATGCGTGGGTGTTCTTTACGGGAGGATAAGGGGGAGACGTTTGGTTTTGTTCGAGATCTAGTCTTGAGGTTGAGGAACGAGAGGCACGGAGATGCCATACGAGCTATCCGCAGTGATAATGGCTCGGAATTCAGGAACTCTCGTTTTGAAACCTTTTGTCATGACTTGGGTCTTGAGCACCGGTTTTCGAGTCCGTACACGCCTCCCCGGAATGGTGTTGTGGAAAGGAGGAACGGGACCTTGTGCGAGATGGCTCGGACGATGCTTGATGAGCATAGGACTCCGAGGAGGTATTGGGGCGAGGCGGTGAATACCGCGTGTTATGTGTCGAACAGGATATACCTCAGAGTGCACAAGAAGAAGACATGCTATGAGTTGATGCATGGCCGCACACCCAAGGTGAGTCACTTCCATGTCTTTGGATGCAAGTGCTTCATTCTGAAGAAAGGCAGGAAGTTGGATAAGTTTGAGGCTAGGTCTGTCGATGGCATTTTCTTTGGTTATGCATCTCATTCTAGAGCATATCGTGTGCTCAATCTTGAAACTAACCAAATCGTGGAGACTTGCGAGGTAACCTTCGACGAGACGAGCCACGTAGTCGGCTTTTCTTTGAGTGTGCGGGTGATGATGAGCTTGGCGAGGAGATCTTTCGGGGAGGAGGAGCGTGAACATGGAGATGATGAGGATGGTGGTGCGGTGCCCCCGCTGAACATGTACCCACTACTTCGACGACGATGATGGATGGACCCTCCGCTACACCTACGACGACAAATCAAGAACGAGGAGAAGGCGATGTTGAGGGGGAGGTAGCTTCGAGGCGAGAACCTCCCCGGCGAGTTCAAGTGGATCACCCAGCTTCGAGGATCATCGGCGACATGAATGAACGCACTACACGGTCGAGGGTTCGAAACAATTCCCATTTTGCTCATGCTGCGTTTGTTGCTTCTTTCGAGCCCAAGGACATTGGACACGCACTATCTGATCACAATTGGGTTAACTCGATGCATGAGGAGTTGGAGAACTTTGAGAGGAATCAGGTGTGGGAGTTGGTTGACCCTCCTCCCGGGGTGTAAGCCGATTGGTACCAAGTGGGTGTGGAAAAACAAAGAGGGAGAGAAGGGTGAGGTTGTGAGGAACAAGTCGAGACTTGTTGCCCGGGGGGTTCGGTCGGAAGGAGGGGATCGACTACGAGGAGACCTTTGCTCCCGTAGCCGTTTGGAGGCGATTAGGATCCTTCTAGCCTTTTCCGTGGCTAAAGGGATCAAGTTGCACCAAATGGATGTGAAGAGTGCTTTTCTCGAATGGAGTGTTGGAGGAAGAAGTGTATGTGAGGCGGCCTCGGGGGTTTGAGAGTGAGAAGTACCCCCACCGGTGTACAAGTTGAGGAAGGCGCCGTATGGGTTGAAGCGGGCGCCTAGAGCTTGGTATGGCGAGGTTGAGGGGGTTCTTGTTCGAGAGAGGTTTTGAGATGGGGAAGGTCGATCGGACCTTGTTTTTCTTTGAGGCGGGGGTAGAGATATCCGATTGTGCGGGTGTACGTGGATGATATTGTCTTTGGTGGCTCGTCTAACTCTCTTGTTGCGAGGTTTGCGGATGATATGAGCGGGGAGTTTGAGATGAGCATGATGGGCGAGTTGCGGTTCTTCCTCGGGCTACAAATCAAGCAATCAAAGGAAGGAACATTTGTGCACCGAGCTAAGTACACCAAGGACATTGTGAGGAAGTTCAAGATGGAGGACTCCAAGGCTATGACGACGCCGATGAGTACGACTACGGCTCTTGATGCGGATGAGGAAGGTGAACACGTGGACCGGAAGGAGTACCGGAGCATGATCGGGTCACTCCTCTACTTGACGGCGACGAGGCCGGACATACGGTTCTCGGTGTGTCCGTGCGCTCGTTTTCAAGCGTCTCCGAGGACTTCGCATCGGCAAGCAGTGAAGCGAATTTTCAGGTACTTGCGTCACACTCCCGACTTCGGCCTTTGGTACTCCGCGTCCTCTTCTTTGGCGCTTCATGGTTTTTCAGACGCGGACTTTGCCGGGTGTCGGTTGGATAGGAAGTCCACTTCCGGGACTTGCCAGTTTTTGGGTTCTTCTTTGGTGTCTTGGTCTTCCCGCAAGCAGTCGAGTGTTGCTCAATCCACGACCGAGGCCGAGTATGTTGCCGCTGCTAGTTGTTGCTCTCAGCTCCTTTGGATCACCTACACCATGAGTGACTTTGGTGAGGAGTATACCCATGTCCCACTTCAATGTGATAGCACCAGTGCCATAAGCGTTGCAAAGAACCCAGTGCTCCATTCCAAAACAAAACACATAGAAGTGAGGTATCATTTCCTGAGAGACAACGTTGAGAAAGGAAAGATAGCTTTGATCCATGTACCCACACATCACCAACTAGCCGATATTTTCACCAAACCCCTAGACCAAGCAACTTTCACTCGTTTGCGGGGGGAACTTGGTGTGTGTTTGAGTTCTTGAGTTGGGTGTGTGGGAGCTTTCTTTTACCGGTGGTGTCGAGCCCGTTTTGCCTCCCCTCGAGGAGCCGGTTTGTAGCATATGTATAGCTTTCCTTTGTGCATTTCTTGCGTTTGGCATGGCATATGTAACATGATGTATAGGCTTCCTTGTATCTTAGATTGCATGCATTTTGTATCATATGCATTGGTTAGGAAAAGCTTCTCTCATATACATTGTTCACCATGGAATGAGATATATGTCTTTGTGAGCTTGTTTGGTATGCTACGGTTAGTTTGGCTTAGCTCTTGATGATCTTGATGAATAATCCATGGTTGTTAGCTATGCTTTTGAAAAATGTCACATGTATGCTCTCTCATGTGTAAATGCCTTTACATGCTCTTGACATGTTTTTGTGG
Source organism: Cenchrus americanus (assembly GCA_947561735.1). Classification (NCBI taxonomy): domain Eukaryota; kingdom Viridiplantae; phylum Streptophyta; class Magnoliopsida; order Poales; family Poaceae; genus Cenchrus; species Cenchrus americanus. The sequence goes on along the minus strand of OX387242.1, from coordinate 33,281,794 downwards.
CCTTGCTATGCTTAATTTGTGGTTGGATAGCTAGTTTATTGATCATATGGGGCCAAAGGCTCATTTGCCATCATGAATGTTTAGCCCTCTTGATTTATCTTGTGGAGGAGCATAAGTTCCTTTTTGTCGCAAAGACATTTCATGTACCATTTACAAATCTGAAAATGAAATGAAAAATGCTTGGAAAATATGCTTCCATGTCATATGTGCTGAATTTAAATTGCTTTGGGTGCTAAATCGTTGCATGATGCCTACCAATGAGAAGTCTCATACATAGAAGTAGGCACATGGCTCGGTGGCTTTGACATGACATGAGGTGCTTGTGGGTGTTTGTGATGGTCTTATGGTTAGAATAGGTTGTCCTAGCATGAAGTTTGTGTGGCTTTGCCATTTTGATATGCTTTGATCATGTTTAGGACTTTGCTCATGAGAGGCAAGTTTTTCGCAAAATTGCCAAAATTCATCTTAGCTTCGTCCAATGGTTGTGAAACTTGGTGATCATGTAGTTGAGATCGATACGAAGCCGTCGAGTACCTAACTTGCTCATTTGGACATGTGTAGCATCATATGTTGAATTTTGTATATTTGAGAAGCTCTAGGTTGAAAGTTTTGCATTTTTGGCTTGATTCATGCATTGCCAACAAGGGGGAGAAGTTTGAGCTTGAAATGGCTTCTTTGGGGCGTGTTTAGAAGGTTTTCGGAGTGGTTTCGAGCCATTTCGGGCTCTCGTTGTGCACCGGTCGACCGGTCGGTCGTGGTCACCGGTCTGACCGGTGTGAGTGCTGATTCTGTACACATGTTGCACACCGGTCTGACCGGTGGTGTTGACCGGTCTGACCGGTCAGGGCTGGTTTGTTGAAGCTGCCCTGTTTTCAAGTGGTGTCTTGCATGCATTCGTCCAGGGGGAGTTGCATTGGTTCAGGGGGAGCTTGCATGTGTGCAGGGGGAGCTCTTTGTGAGTTTTCGAGCTTTGTTTCGGTGGTTTGTGCTCTTTGCTTGAGCTTTGCTTTGTCTCGGATGTGTCGAGCCGTTGCCCTTGCCTAAGGGGTCCGAGACTTGTCTTCTTCAGTGATCTCGCTCTTTGCCTTTGTTCGGCTTTCGATCGCTTGTGGAAGTTTCTTTTTGTTCGTTTCTTTTCTTTTTCTTTTCTCTCTTGTTACTTTCATGTGGGTGTTGTCAATGCACTCATCAAGGGGGAGATTGAGGACCATGTGTGGTTCGAGGACCGGTGGATGGTCGCTTCCTTGTGTGATGAGTGATTGACAACGTTGTGTGGATCGATTCTTGGCTAAGTATTGCGAGGTGCGGGTTGCGGCTTGACTCGTGTTGGTGCGGGTGAAGAACAAGCGCGAAAGGTCGTTGCGGTGAGGCCTCCGGGTGTGGAGAAGACAAGTAGGCTTCGTTCGAGGGACCCGGTGGCCGGCGGGGTCAAGTGCGGGCCGCATGGTGGCATGAACAAGAAGATGAAGTCGTGGACGGTTTCTTGGTTCGGCCTCAAAACCAAGGTCGAGCCGGGACTACGTGGGAGCCAAGTCATGAGTGGAGATTGGCGGTGGCTACACCGAGTTCGCGGGGTTTCCGGTGGTTCACCGGAAAACCACCGGGTTCCTTGGTTGATCCACAAAGCCAAGACCGGAGAACCGAAGACGGAGGGCGCAGCGGCACTCGCACCGGTCCGACCGGGTGGGTCCGACCGGTCGACGCGGTGGGGACCGGTCCGCCGGTGAGGAGCACCGGTCGCCCGTGTGCGACGACGCGGTCCGGAATCTTCGAAGCGGAGGACACGCGTCGGGATCGCATCGCTTGCGTCGAGGCTACGCGGGGTGCGGTCGCCGGCATCCGTCCGATGGTGAAGACATCAAGAATTCCGAATCCGCCCTTGAGGGGTATGTATCCCTAGTTAGTAGAGAGGGGCATTTCGGACATTCGGTTGCCGCCTATATAACCCAAGAGGTGAGAGGTTGGCAGCCAACTCTTGGAACCCTAGCTCATTAGTTTTCCTATTTTCTACCTATTTTCTCTAGGTTTTCCTTAGGACTAGCAAGAGAGCTTCACGGAGAGATCTTGTAGAGAGGGATGGATGATCGGGCGGCTTGCTAGACCTTGTACGAACCTTTGTCTCATGTATAGATGATTCGGCGTGGTTCCTCAAGGTTTGGATGTGTTTTCCCCGGTTGTTCTTGGTGGTGATTTTCGGAGCCCTTTCTCGGTGATTTCTTTGGGTTGGTTTCGAGGCTTTTCTCTTGGGGATTTGATGGGGGAAATTTGTGGGAACCCTTCGTGGTTCTTTGGGCTGTGATCCCCCTCCCAAATCCGTGAGTAAAAGTGCTCGATTTTGGGGGTTTCTTGAGTTGTTGGGTTGAAGGTTCTTTCGGCGGGATTTCTTCGATTCCTCCTTTTTGGACGAGATTTGGTGGGATTAAACTTGGCTATGGACTCCTCATGAGGTGTTCCGATATCCCCAAAGTCTTGTTCAAGTCCGTGGAGCGATTCGGGAGATCGAGATTTGGATTTGGGGGAGTTGACCCGCGGGTCGTTGTTCATCCCGAGTCGCCCGGAGCCACACCGGCCCGACCGGTGCTCTTGACCGGTCCGGCGGTGCAAGCCTCGTGGGATTTTGCTCGGGTGAACGTCTTGGTGTGTTCGTAGTTGTCCCGTGGTGCCGCCGTTTCGAGTTTGGGTACGTTTGGTGGTCGGTTGGCCTGTTTGGTGTCTTGGGGGCTTTCGGCCTGCCACCGGTCCGACCGGTGTGTCTCACCGGTCCCCGGCCGGTGTAGAGCCACTTAGTGGAAGTTGCTCGGGTTCACTCGCGGGGACCGGTCCGACCGGTGCTGCTCACCGGTCCGACCGGTGTGGGTCCGTAGACTCGAGGCTTGGTTTTTCCGCCGCGTTTCTCGGGTCGGAAGGTGGTGTGTTGGTTCCTAGGTCCGGTGGCACTCCGGTGGCTACGTGGGCTTGACCAACCTTGGTAGTGAGTCGGAGACGTGTGTTGGAAGCCGTGTTCATCTTGTTGGAGTTTTGATATCCTTCGAGAAGAATTTTTATCGGCTCCCATTCACTCCCCCCTCTCGGTTCGCCATATCGGTCCTTCGGATGGCGTGAGGAGTGCATTCAAGTCAACCATGATTTGAGGTATGCAACATGATTCATGTTAAATACTTTCTACCTCATCGTCGCATCAAGAGGGAGGAGTCAAGGGAGAATGAAGCAAAGAAGACACAAAAGTTGTTGCATCCGTCAAGACCAAGAATCAACACCCGCTTGCAAAGGCCAAAAAGATGACCAAGCCGTAGAATAAACCTACATCGAAGCCAAGGATGGTGTAGAAGTGGCGCCCTAAGATTGCAACACCCACAAAGAGCGTTGATCTGGAGCGAAGGGAAGAAGTCTAGCTATAAACTTTAAACGAAGTGCTTGGCGAGAGGCAACCTGTTCGTCAAGTCTAGAATAAGCTGCTGGAAGGACAACCCGTTGAAGAGTCAAGCTACTAGGAGGGAACCTGAAGAATTTTTCATGTTTTCAAGGTAAGTTGGTCTTAGAATTTGCTATGAATTACATAATACAAATTTCTATGTGGTTGAACAATTTTTTAGAGACATTATAATTGCTCGGTCATTTTATTTAAATTTTATATTAATCATAAGCTAATGACTTGAGCCATCCCAAGTTTTATTTGCATCTTTTTTAGAAACTAGTACAAAAAATTCAGCACCTACCCCAACCTTTCATCCTCTCCATGGTGTTTAGGTTGGCTTGTTTTACATGATAAAAACACTCAAGTAGAGCCTTGCTAAGTTTCTTTATGTTTTAATCTTTGATGCATCGTAGGACTCTCGTGAACCTAAGAAACTTGATTTTTGGTTTCATTCAACTTGACATCCATTAGTTTCTCTAGATTTAGACTTTTTCCAAGCCCCATTGACTTTATTCAAAATATCTCTCTCGTGTTTGGCCAAAATTAGAACCAAAACCTATACCCCCACGGTCATGCTGGAGGAACTTGCTATCGATTAATGAAAGCAATCGTTCCCGGCGCAACCAAAATAAATTTTATAATTGTTTTTTATGCCTAAAAGCTCCTCTAATGATATATTTGTACTCATCACTAGCACTGAGTTAAGTTTTAAAGTTTCAAAAATAGAGGTGTGATTAGCATCTAAACATGATTAAGGGAGGTTTTCGAGCTTGATTAACATATAGTGCCCCATGATGCATCTTGGGAAGCCTCCATCTTTTGGCATCTTGGGCACATGCAAAGAACAATCATGGGGGAAGCAAGGGCTTTGTTTTGTAGAAAATTGGTGGAAGCACAAGAGGAAAGGGAACAAGATGCGACATGAAGTAAAACAATGGAGGTGGAAGATTAATCACGCAAGTGAAGGTGTGGTTGTGAATAGTTCGGGCAATGAAATCTCGTGGATCACGTGGACACAAGGAAAGAAGGGAGCAAGAACCATCTCGGAGATAGATCAAGCCCCGGTGCTCCCCTTCACACGGTAAGTAATTTATGCATTTGTTCATTTGTGTTCTTGAGTTCATAGCCCATAAGTTTCAGAAACAACCTAGAAAAATTTGAGTTCCATGGTGTTGTAGGATCTTGTCATGTAATCGTCGATTCTTTTGTTTCAATCTTTTGTTCATGTTGATAATGCTTTGATGCCTAAGGCTAGCTACCATGCTTAATGGGAGTATGAGGTCCTCTGCTCCCGCAGATCCCATCAACATATTTTTTGTAGGTTTAGCTAAAGTGTCATCATGTACACACCTCAATAAATTAGTTTAAGCTTAACCTTGATAGGCGGTTGCATGTTCAAGAATCCACAAACCCAACAGGCTAATATCCATCCTATCTTGTGCACCTCACAAAAAAATAATAATCATAATAATAATAAACTCCACCCCCCATATACTTCCCTTGTGTGTTTTCCCACCGGAAAGCAACCCCTGGTGCACTCTTTGTGAGTTAGTGCAACAACAATGTGGAAGATGACCACCAATTTCTTCACCAAGACACGATCATCGAAGGCGCCATCATCGAGCTCTTTGAGGAGACACTCGGTCTCCGAGTCTCCCCGAATCATGGAGGAAGATGTGGCACCACCGAGGAGCGACACGCTACCCCTCGGTGGCATGAGGAGTACACAAAGTTCATCCATGTGGTACACCGAACTGCGAGGACACATGGAAGAGACACCCGTTCCACCATGATGCTCAACTCGTTCATCCACTCCACCACCATACACTTTCAGGTGTTCCAATGGATGTATCATGAAGACGGAGGAGGAGGAGGAGGAGAGGGATGTTCGTCTTGAGGAGAGGCTCGAGCCAAATGTTGATTTCGATGACGCTCTCCAAGTGTTGGATTCTACTCAATCTTGAGCAGCCTTGGATAGGTGCGATTATTTCTGGAGTTGGTGCAAATACTCACAAGGAGCTTGATTCATAAGTTCTTATGACATTAGCACTGGTCATTAGTGAAGGAGTGTCATGCCTCTCATTTCGCCTTGAAGATGAAAAGCAACTAGTTCCTTAGGGATATATTGGAGAACTACTCTGTTACAAGAAGGAAGCCCGAAGCAAGTTGATGTCCAAGAAAAAAATGTTAGGAAGATTTTTGGGGAATGATTTCGAGAGAAGATTACAAGGAATCCAAAATTTCTACTTGTAGGGATTTCTTTGGGGGTCGAGTACATGAAGAAAGGAAAATATAAATTAGTGGAGATGAGAGGAGAGGGTGCAAGTTGACGTTCCTCTTTCGAACATGGGGCTGAATTTATTTGTTGAAGAGAGACAAAATTTGGTTAGAGGAAGAATTTCTTGTACCGACAAAAAAGAGTAAAAAGGAAAATTGTGTAAGAGGGATCATCCTCCGTAGCCCAAGATGAAGGAGGGGCTACGCATGAAGCTAATAAACAACCATGGGAGGATTCCAATGCCACCACCATATGAAGGAAGTATGTCAAATGCAAGCATGGGGGAGTGGGGCAGCCACGCCACCACATCCTTCACCATACATGTTTCTCACGAAGTTTTCATGGCGCTCCATCCAACAAATGCAAGAAGAAGGGACCGCAATCATTGCCTATCAAATTGGTCGCCTTCACCATTGGAGCAATTTAGAGGAGGACCGGCACAATCATAATACAAACAAAGATACAACACGCCGGACCCATTAATATCAACAACCGGGAAGTAAAGGAAGAAGGAGGAAGCAAAGAAAATAATAATGCATTCAAATTCGGTTTGATTTTATCCTTTTCCTTCTCTTTATTTTCAGCTTTTGTGCAAGTTTATATATGTGTAGCATTTTCTATTTTTATTTATTTTCAGCATGTGTGATAATAGTAGAGTTAGTTTAAGATCACCATGAATAAAGTTTCCCACCTTGATCAACCTTTGGTAAAAATATTAAGTTGATGCCATGATAATATATGATGAAAAATTGCCACTTTGCTCAACTTTTGTACTTGTTTTATGCATGATTAAGATAATGCTCTCTTTAATATGAATCTTAAATTAATTAAATGCTAGCTTAATATTTTGTGGAGGTTATGATAAAAATAATACTCATAGTGTTATTTTCATGCTCTCAATTTTGGATGAGTTAAAGATGATTTGTTCTTAAAAAATATATATGCTAACCTTGTCACTAATGCTACTTTCATTTTTCTCTACCTATCCAAAGCCATATATATAGTGCATAAACCTCATTATACAAGAATTATTTACGGGTGAGTTATTTCGGGCCTTGATTTCTCCGGCCCGAGACTAAGAAGTTTGGTCATTCCGTTTTTGCTTATCTATCTTTTTGCTAGCCTTTCTATCCGTGCATTGTGTATCCCCACATCGGAGATTTCACAAACCTCGCCGGATATCCACCCTTAAAACCAAAAATATCATCTTTTGTGTTTACCTCCTTGACCACAACCTATCATTGATTATGGATCGTTAATTCAAGGAAGATCGCAAGATGGTGCCACGGTTGAAGATTTCAAGTATCTCTCCAAAGGAATAATATTTCTAGGAGCTACCTTATCTCTTACACCTCTTTGCATGAGGACAAGCAACGTCTAAGCATGGGGGAGGAGGTAGGTACAATGAAATATAGAGTTCAAGGGGAGCAAAAAAATAAATGATGAAAGAAAAAAGAGAAGAAAAAAATGAGTATAAACAAAAGATAAATAAAATATGTATGAGAAAAGAATATATATATATATGTGTGTGTGTGTGTGTGTGTGTGTGTGAGTTTATAAAAATAAAATAAAGTGAACTCCCCGGTTCTTTAAAGTGCATTAAGAATCTCAAAAGTTTCAATATTCAAGATCCAAACTCATCTTTCCAACCATGTGCAATCCGATAACGAGGACTTCCTTTGTACCTCGGGATCACTCTTTGACATTTGCACATGTCCACCTATCTTAAAGTGTGTGTATTTTTCTCTCCCCTCCTTGATATAACATTTTTTCCAATGACCTTTTTGATGAGTCTCGGTAAGACCATGAGAAGCTCGTCTTGTTTTGACAGCATCTCATTTATAATATCTTGGTAGGACTAAACTTTTCCCATATAGCTCCACATATAGCCTTCCACTATATATATTGAGAGGGGAAAGGAGTAGAATGAATAGGCTTTGAGAGACAACATGAGATGCGAGTACAAGAGCAAGATGCAATGAAGTTTATTTTTGAACTTTGTTTAGATCTTTTTCTTCATCTCGCTCTTAATTTCAAAATTTCTAATATTCATTTGAAATTTGGAGCATGAGGTAATTACTAGTGGGAAGTTCTTAAATTAATATCAACCGTCCATAAGGATGAAGGCTAGTACATTATGGAACATTAATGATTAAATCCTGGTTGCATTAAATCCATAAGGGTGAATTTCCGTCAACCTAGCCATGAGTTTACCTTTAATGTTGGCATTGATTTATTATTCTAACCACCTGAACTAACCCTCCGTATATAACAAGTTCACTATTGCATGTCGATTTTAGAGTTTATTGTTTACGCAGGAAAATCTACGCTAAAGAGGAGACTTTCGGGTTCAGTTTGTAAAGCACTTTAAAAGAAGATCATGAAGCCCAACAAGAGTCAAGACACGCGATGAACATGACTCCAAATGACCCGAGGACCAAAGTGTCAACATGAAAATCTTTAGGGACTCAACCAGAAACGATGAAGCTTAGATAACAAGATTCAAGCCTTAACCGCAAAGCAAACGACGTCAAAGGTCCACATGCAAGTGCACACAAATAAGGAATCGCACGAGAAGCAAGCCCGGACGAAACGGGCCCGAAAACGGGCCCGGGCCGGCCGGCTTCGGGATGACCCGGCCCGGCCCATCCGGGCCCGGTTCGGCGCCCCCTTTGACCTAGCCGCCTCTCGGACTATTTATAGCCCATGCCGAGAGCCGGGGAAGAAATACATTCGTCATCCGCCACCGAGGAGTAGGAGGGACACCGTTCCGGAGAGGAGAGGGTTGAGATGGTTGACTAGGGTTCCCCTAGGCCGACGTGGGAACCTTCCATGGAAGACCACGTCGGAGTTCCGGAGCTAGGATCAAGGTTAAGGTAGGATCCCGGTGGTGATCTTGTCCATTTATTATACTCTCATGTTGAATTTGCAAGATTGAATCCGATTTCTAGCGATCAAGTGTTTTCTCTATGACTTTGTCTTCGCTTGGGTTTGCTTCTTCCCCAATCTAGTCTATAGCTAGATTGCTTAGGGTGCTCTTGTAGTCATGGTGTCTAGAGGTGCATACCCAATCTATCGAGCATTTTTAACTTGTTCTTCTTGGACTCGCCCTAGGCTAACCCGCACGAATAGGGGTGCGTTGTGACGGGACGGTGGCTCCAAAAGTGTAGCGAGCATGGCCCCATTAACCATTTGTTCGAAGTTGATTTTGGTGATTCATGCTAACACAAGTAATTGGACTAACCACATTGTCTAGCATGTCTTTGTAGGCATTCCTAGGTCCCATGGATGTTACCACGTGTTAACATATCATACACAAGTTAACATACCATGCCCAAGCTAACATGTCATGCCACAAGTTAACACACCATGGACATGTTAGGTTACTTACAGCAAATTTGAGGACTTAGTATATATTTGGAGGCTATAAGTAATGGTATGTTAAGTATGTTAAGTTGGAGCAAAGATCCAAGTTGAAGACGTGAAGAAAAAGAAGAAAAGACACTATCGGATGAACCGACGGTACCCAAATAGCAAGCGTTGGTGCAATCGTCGGACGAGTTGGTACACCGGTTGAAACCCTAGGCACTTTGTCGGATGAACCGACGGTACATTTTCTAGATGCGTCGGACGAGTTGCGAGAGGAAGAGCAGCGAAGACGAGTAGCACCGGATGATCCGATGGTCCGAGTGGGGACACCGTCGGTCTATCCGACGCTTATTTTGAATCAAGACAGAGACGCGCCAAGACGAAGCCTTCAAAGACCGGATGATCCGACGCCTTGGTCAAGGGGTGCGTCGGTCTATCCGACGGTCGCGTGGAAGCTAACGGGAGACGACTTGGTTGCGGGGTCTTCAAGACCGAATGATCCGACGCACCGTCGGTGCATAGCGTCGGAGCAGCTTGTGTCGCAGAATCTCAACCAGCCGAGTGACGTGGGAGGGGCACCAAATGAACCGACGCCCCGGAAAATCTAGCATCGGTTCATCTAACGCTACCTTTTTCATGCAGCCGTTAGCCAACGGCTAGTTTGATGCCTTGGGCTATTTATACCCCCTCCACTCACCCATTTGAGGTTGCTTGGATTGCGTGGAAGTGCAGAGGAGTTCCGAGACACCTACAAGATCATATCCATTCCATCCACGTGCTTAATTGCTCATCCTTAGACTTGCGTATGCTTAGTGTATGTGCTTAGTGCTAGGCTTAGCTTAGGGCTAAGTGAGTGCAAGGTTGTGCCAACCTTGTGAGGTGATTCTTGAGTGAATCAAGTTGTACAAGGTTCGCCGGAATCCTTGGGGCCTAAGTGGCTCACCGACAATCGTCATCGACCCTCCGACTTGGTGTGGAGCGGCGAGGACACTTTGTGCGGGGGCGTGGAGACCCCCTTCCTTGGTGGAGAAGCTCCTTAGTGGAGGCGGCATCAAGGTGACCAAGGGAGCTTGGCAAGTGCCTAAGTGGCTAGCCTTTGTGGCGAGTCAAGTGGTGCTCTTGGGAGAGACTTGGTGACCGGGAAACAATACTCTTTTGTGAGTACTTGAACAACGTGGACTAGGGGTGGCTTAGCTCCTACCGATACCACGGGATAAATCGCGTGTCAAGAGTTTGCTTCCTCTCATCCCCTTTATGTTTCCGCATTTACTCTATTGCAATCTTCACTTGTCTTTACTTTTCTAGAGTAGTATCATGCTAGGATTGGATATAGGTTGCAAATCTTGGTTTGGGATGGGAGTTTCAAACTAGAACAACCCTAGTTGCACATCTAGATAGTTTGTTCTAGTTTATCTTTGTGTAAAAATAGTGAAGCCATAGGTTAATGTTTTTAGTTGCCTAATTCACCACCTCCCCCTCTTAGGCTAACGAGCATTCGATTCCTTACAAGTGGTATCAGAGCAGGGACTCACTTTCTTCACAAGGATACGCCAATTCGATTGATAAATTGTGAAAACCGGCTCATTGGAACGGTTAGGCTTCACTTCCTAGTGAGTTGCTCTATAGAGGAATAAAAGGGGTGGATACCTTAGGTTTGGCTCCACATTTCAATGGCACAAGCTATCCTCGGTGGAAGGTTCTCATGGAGGCCTATCTCCAAGCAAAGGACATTGATGTTTGGAGAGTCACTGATGAGGGCATGAGAAATGGTACTAAGAAGGAAAAGCAATTTGATGTGATTGCTAAGAGTATCATTTTGTCCTCACTAGATGTAGGCGTTTTCAATAGAGTTTTTTACTTGTGAAAATGCTAATGAGCTATGGAAAACCATCAACACTACAAAAAACTATTTAACCCGTGACGCATTCTCCGCGACGTTTTCAGAAAACGTCACGAATGTGCATTGCAGCCCAAAACACTGCGACGATTTCTTTAATTCGTCGCAATTCTACGACGTATTCCTTTTTCCGTCACGGATGTGCATTGAGGCCCAAAACACTGCGACGATTTGTTAAATTCGTCGCGATTCTACGACGTATTCCTTTTTTCGTCACAAACACCGCGATGATTTGTTTAGTTTGTCGCGATTCTACCACGTATTCATATTTTTCGTCACGGACGTGCATCAATGGATATTGAAGCCCAAACCATCACGACGATTTGTTAAATTCGTCGCAATACGGCCCACAACACCGTGACGTTTTAGCAGATTCGTCGCGATCCCTAAAAAAACAGCCACCTCACCAGCACCTAGGACCCACCCACACTGCCACGCAGGCGCCACCTCACCCAAGCGCCACGTCACCACCACGTGAGCGCCCAGGGCCCACCTCACTGCCACGCAGGCGCCACCTCACCCAGGCGCCACCTCACCACCACGTGAGCGCCGGGGGCGCACCACACCGCCACGCAGGCGCCACCTCACCCAGGCGCCACGTCACCACCACGCGGGCGCCGAGAGCCCACCTCACCGCCATGCGGGAGCGCCACCTCACCCGGGCGCCACCTCACCACCACGTGAGCGCCGGGGCCCACCCACACCGCCACGCAGCGCCACCTCACCCAAGCGCAACATCACCACCACGCGAGCGCCCAGGGCCCACCTCACTGCCACGCAGCGCCACCTCACCCGGGCGCCATGTCACCACCACGGGAGCGCCCGGGCCCACCTCATCGCCACGCAGCGCCACCTCACCCGGCGCCACGTCACCACCACGCGAGCGCCCCGGCCCACCACACCGCCACGCAGCGCCATCTCACCACCACGCGAGCGCCCGGGGCCCACCTCACCGCCACGCAGTCGCCACCTCACCCAGGGCGCCACGTCACCACCACGCGAGCGCCGGGGGGCCCACCTCACCGCCACGCAGCGCCACCTCACCCGGGCGCCACGTCACCACCACGCGAGCGCCGGGGGCCCACCTCACCGTCACGCAGAGCCACCTCACCCAAGTGCCACGTCACCACCACGCGAGCGCCCCGGGCCCACCACAATGCCACACGGGCGCCACCTCACCCATGCGCCACGTCACCACCACGCGAGCGCCGGGGCCCACCTCACCGCCACGCAGCGCCACCTCACCCGGGCGCCACATCACCACCACGCGAGCGCCGGGGCCCACCTCACCGCCATGCGAGCGCCACCTCACCCGGGCGCCACGTCACCACCACGCGAGCGCCGGGGGCCGACCTCACCGTCACACAAGCGCCACGTCACCAGCGCGTGGTAGAGAATGATTTTAGAAAATTTTAGAAAAAAGAATCATCGAATTTGGAGTTAGTATGAGGCAGAAAAACTAGTTACAAGTTTTAGTCAAAGATTAAAAAGAGAAAACACACTTGTTCATCTCAGTTCATAGCAATTGCAATTTCTGTTTTTAATCTTCGGATGAAACTTGTAAACTGTTTTTCTTCCTCATACGAACTCCAAATTGATTGATTCTTTTTCCTAATTTTTTGTAAAATCGAGATGTTTTAATCAGTTCCATTTGTTTGTATCTTAATTACTATCTCTTGGTTACTTTTCATACAACATAACTTTTCCAACTAAGAAGAGAATATAAAAAGCATGTTTTTTCATAATAATTGCTAATATAACTTAATATTCTCTAATGTTATGGTCAACATGAGATGGTGTCAAAAATTGAGGTGCATACAAGTTTGGTCACGTTATTAGTTGTTCAAATCTCAAAGTTTGTTTTCAATTGTAGGAAACTATGTGAGTCTTGTGTCCTATTTGTGAACATCTATAATCTCACTTTATCAAAACCATATGAATTTTTTATAGGATCATTATACGCTTAAAATATTGTTTCATGTCAATTTGTAGAATGTTTTGAACAAATTTAAGTATCATTATCATTATTTTACAACAAGGTGACTAATAGAAGTTCGAGTTTTTCCTACAAGTCAATTGAAGTTTTTGTCAATCTCATAAATGTGGCCTAGAATGGACCATAGAAGCCTAATTATGATTTTTGTGAAATTTTTCCAATCCTATTGGAGGTACACATAGTTCAAATTGTAATTATTTTCTTATTTCAAATAAATGAAAAAAGAAAAAGAAAAAAATAAGCGGGGGGAGAAATGTAACGAGCCCGTTTGAGCCCAAAACGACCCAATCATTTTAGACCGTTCATCCGCGAACGTACGGCTGAAATTGCGTTTGCTTCGTATAAAAGATCCCAAACCCTATTCCGCCGCCTCCCCCTCCCCTCGCCCTCCTCCCGCCGCCCGCTCCCTCTCCACCTCGCCTCTCCCTCTCCCTCCTCGGATCCACGGACCCCCCGCCCGCCCGCGCCCCCGGATCCCGACGCCCCCGGGGTCGGCGGCCGCGTCGGGCGGCTCCTCCCTCCCTCCCTCCTCCACCACCACGGCTCTTTCCTTCGCACAACCGCCACCGCCTCGCCGCGAGATCTCCGGCTACCCGCGCCATAGTCTCCGCCTCCGCCTTGCGCCGCCGCGGGCCACCACCCGTCACGCACCACCACCACCTTACCGGCGGGCGGCGGCAGGCGGGGCGGCCGTTACCTTTGCTACGCACACAACGTTGAGACGATTCGATTCGTTACGCTTTGCACGGTGTAACACCTTGGGAGAGGAGAAGAGCGGATGGCGGCGGCGGCGGCGGACGGGGAAGGGGAAGCGAGGAGGCGGCGGAGGGGGATGGACGCGCGGAAGGACGGGGGTGGCGCGGGGAGGTCATCCGGATGGAGCGGGAGGCCGTCATCCCCATCCTCAAACCCAAGCTCTTCATGTGCCTCGCCTACCTCATCGGTTTGTTGCCGCCGCTCGCTCCTCCCGATTTCCCCCTCTTGGCTTTCTGCTGCAGTTCGCTAGCTGTAGCTTATACTACTATAGTTTACCAGTATATGTACTGCTTGTGCTTGGGTTGGGCTCTGAGCATCACTGCATCAGTTGGCTAATTTGATGGTTCCTGGTTCACTGCACAAGGGGAAGGGGGAGGTACTCATGCTTCTCAATCGATAATTGCGAGGAATCGTGAAATCCTAAGATCTCGCAATTGTAGTCTAGCGTCACCGTTACGGTGCTGCAAGGAAGCTTTCTGCTACCCAAAAGGGATTAGTTGGAAATAATTTTTGTATCAATAATGGTATCCCATTTCACGAATTATTTTTGTTTGAAGTTTGAAATTGTTGATGCTTGTTCCAGAGGTTGTTTTGTACTAGTTCAGTATTCAGATGCTGACGGAGCTTATAATGAGGTTCAGCAGCATAGCGTGAATCACTTGTTTCCAGGAACATAAATAGGTTCTCATTCTATTCCCTGTCAAACTGTAATACTGGCAAAGAAATGTGCATGTCTGTTTGATCTGAATGTCAGAACTCACAGGATAGGCGTGGACTATCGGCTTGATGATAATCTTGTGCGACCACACATGTTCGATCGATTGCTTGTGAGACTTTGAGTAGCTAGTGCTAGGCTTTTCATGTAGTAGATGGTTCGATTTTAGGTTGCACGAGTTTCGGGTGATGCTTTATCAGCTATGAGCCTAGATATAGCTCAAATTCTCGGTGAAGGGACCGTGTGAGATCCGGCTAGTAAAACATCGCTATCGCCCGTCCATTTTATGTTTTTCATAACTATGTTGGCATCGTTTCGTGATGTATGAACTCGGCTTGCTCGTGGATTTTGTAGGACTATATGGACCATGAAGGTGCCGACGGATTGTCCGTTAATGTGATTGGTGTACGAGCAGTTCCTTCGTAGATTGATTACACCGCTTCCGCAACACCCGTGGGGTATTTGGATTACATGATTGGGTAAGAACATTGCTCGTAGTAGGTCATACTTGTCATTTTATCAAAATAGCACGCTTGGGAATTTCTTAACCTTAAAAGCTACATGCAGGAAAAAATCATGTGCATGACTCGTCGAAAATTTTGCTGGAGGGTACACCTTCGCCGATTGTAGGCCGGATGGGTACACCTTCTCGGTCCTCATCGATTGCTGCGCCAAGTCGCCCTGGTGAGCCACCTTTTTCCACCTCCTTGCACCAATAGCTGTGACCGTCTAAGCCGCTGCCCTGCTTGCAATGTGAGAGGGCCAGGCCTGTGCTGCAATAAGGGTCGTTAGATGTAATGATGCTAGGCCAATGGTTTAAACCTTTGAAAATCTTTGCAAGTAGAGTATTCTCTGAAACATGTCAATTGCAGGCTAGTACTTTTTAAGCAGCTTAATTGCATGAATGTAGAGGACCACCAAGTCAACTGCTTCCTGTG
Source organism: Cenchrus americanus (assembly GCA_947561735.1). Classification (NCBI taxonomy): domain Eukaryota; kingdom Viridiplantae; phylum Streptophyta; class Magnoliopsida; order Poales; family Poaceae; genus Cenchrus; species Cenchrus americanus. The sequence goes on along the minus strand of OX387242.1, from coordinate 33,266,430 downwards.
CTAATTCAAATACTACTGGGGCAAGTTGATTAGAAATTCAGGTGAACGAGTTTTAGTGCTCTTATTGGTCCCATGACTAAGGTTGTGTTATGCATCAACCAGTCACTTTCTTCATGAGTGATGTACTAATGAATTAAGTAGTTGTGATGTGGGCTGGAAACATTGCTCCTGTAGCGGTACTGATGATGCTGATAATTATGTAGGTGTCCTAACTATGTTTGCAGCCCTCCTCCACCCATTTGTAGATAGAAATTGTGTGAGTGTGTGTTTAACAAGTGTCCCTAGTCAGAGCATCAGAGGACTGGTTGGTAGTTAGCAAGATCAGTGGATGTGAATTTACTTACAGTCTGATTTCAGAATTGTACATGCTATACACTGCTGAGCTTACCTCCCAATTGAGAAATTTCACTGAGCCATAAGGATACTAGATGGCATTTATGCTCGGTTTGTTGATTTGGTCAAATTTTTCATGTTAACAGGAAGCAAGCCGATTGTTGTTGGGTATGAATTGTGCACGACCTCTTGAGACTATCTCACTGCCTGAAGCCACAACCACTGTTGCGGCATCGCACAACTTTGATTTGTAGGTTATCTCCATATATTGTTGTTTTTTATTAGCGGTGGTTTTTTCACAATTGATTATGTGATTGCCAGATGTATGTAGCTTACTAATTCAATGTCAGGTGCTAGCATATATAAATTAAATTACATTGGGTGGCAGATTGAAACCGTGATCTACTTGTGTTGTAGGCCTTCGTTTTAGTGCGGACAAAGAGTTTCGAGTCAAAAAAACGATATGAGGGTCTTGTTTGAAGAGAAGGAAAATTCATTCGCTTGACACCTTCCACAACCTCGCAGGAACTAGAGAGCCTTTTGTGTTATCAATGAAACATGTTAGACTTATGAGGATTAGTGTTGTTGTTGTTTTTGTCTTCCCATGTTCTCTTTACATTGGGCCTCAAAAGCAATAAGTTCTCTCTCTATTTGTAACATGGTATTAGAGCGGAGATAATAAATCTTAATGTGCCGCTACTAATCTGCTAACAGTAAAAACAAGGCTTCTCTATGCGTCTCGTCGAACCATTTTGTCTTCTTCATTACTTCGGTATTACTATATTGTTAGTTTAGCAGTAGATGCTTGAGATTGGAATATTGGATGTTAGATGTTGTTAACAGTCCATCTTTTTTTCTTTCGATTATTTCGAGGAGGCATTTCACAAATTCATTGGGCGCCAGTTTCAATATTCTATTCTAGCTGAACGGTATGAGAACTTACTGCGAACTTCGATGCTCATGCATATGATCATTGATCAATGGATGTGGTTTGTCGGTATAGCATGTTTCCAAGTGCAGATTTCATGTGTTGATTGTCTCATATGCTCTACTATAGGCTAAATTAGCACAACAAGCTTCTTTTTGCGTCATTCCTATTCTGTTGATTTATGATGCCAATTGTATGCTTATAGTGATACTTTCATTGTACAATGCACGCTTTATCTAGAACTCAAGTTTTAGTTTGGTTTCACTTTATATATATATATACCTTGCCAGAAAATTCAAAGTTGAGTTATCCTATATTTGATTGTCTTTTCTAATTGGATTTTGATTTCCTTTATTTCAGGATTTATACGAACTCGCAAGGAATCAGATAAAAGAGTGGCAGAATAACAAAGAGGAAGGTGTAGTGTTTTAGGAATGGTAGACATCTGATTGTGTTTGCTAGTTTTTTTATTGCCTAGAGATTGTATCTGATTTGATGATGTAAGGTCTCGTTCATTGAATTTTGGTAAATGTGTTGGAAAAATGTACCCTCCGAAAAATGGGTGAAGATGGGTTAATTTTGTTAATTTTATGCTTTGAAATGTAATTCGAAATGGGTCGTGATGGGCCGAATTTGTATCTACTGGGCTTAAAATTTTTGCCACATCATCGTCCACGCAGGATGCCACGTCATCGTCCACGTAGGATGCCACGTCATCGTCCACGTAGGATGCCACGTCATCGTCCACGCAGGATGCCACGTCATCGTCCACGCAGGATGCCACGTCATCGTCCACGCAGGAGGCCACGTCATCGTCCACACAGGATGCCATGTCATTGTCCACGCAGGATGCCACGTCATTGTCCATGTAGGATGCCACATCATCGTCCATGTCAGCTGCCATGTCAGTAGCAATCCGTGACGATTTTATTTTGCCACGGATAGTGAGCCATGGGTTGGGCCGCATGGGCCTCGGCCGCTCCGTGACGATTCAGATACGTCACGGATCGCGACGTTTATTAAGGGAATGTCGAGAGATTTAATCAATGACGCTCATTCCACCACGAAAATGTAAATCGTCGCGGATGCTCGATTTGTGACGAATTTTATTTAATCGTGACGGAATGGTTACGTCACGGATTAAATAGTTTCTTGTAGTGCAAGGAGCAAAATGAGGGTTCAAAAGAAGTTGCTAATGAATGCTACGGTTGTCTCCTTGAGGAATTCAATAGCTTTAAGCAACTTGCAAATGAAAAATGTCAAATCTATGTACTCACGCCTAAATGTGCTTGTCAATGAGATCAATGCTTTAGGTGTGAAGGACATCACGGACTTGAACATCAACCGCAAGATCCTTCAAAGTCTCCGGAAGCCCGATAATGACTTGGTGAAGGCAATAATCTACGAGAAGAAGCTCGAAGATTTGAAGCCATCTCATATCTTGAGCAAGATCATGGCACATGAGCTTCAACTCATGCCCAAGTCAAAGAAGGCGCCCCAAGAAAAGCTCCTAGAACTATCCTCTCCAACTACAAGTCATGCTCTCTCAAGCCAACAAGAGAAGATGTTGAGTAGGATGGCTACTCATGGAAGCTCAAGCGAGGATGATGGTGATGATGGAGATTCCTCAAGTGATGAAGATGTTGAATCCATGGTGGCTGAGTACGTGAAGAAGATCTTCAAGTATGTGAAGAAAGTCAACATGTACGGCTACAACGTCCACTTGAGAGAAGGGCATCATCATCAACACATCAAGTTCACCAAGATCGAGCACAAGTCCAAGAAGAAGGTGGTCAAGGAGAGGAGACCAAGGCAAGAAGCAACCATTGCCGTCCGTGAGTGGACAAGTTGTGGAAGATCAAGTTCTCCTAGCTCAAGTGATGAATCATGAAAGAACTTCACCACCCACTTCATGCAAGGTCCTTCATCATAACTACACATGTGCCTTATGGCCCAAGGTATGGAAAGCAATGTAAGTGATGACGAGTCTGACACCACATCTCTTGATGATCTTGTTGAGCTGGTCCATGAGCAAAAATGAATGCTTAAGAAATAAGCTAATGAAATTAAAGAACTCAATGCTCTCAATGATCTTAGTGCAACCCTTGCTAAAAATTATGAACATTTGTTGTGCAAATTCAAATTGCTTAGCAAGGGGTGTGATGAGCTAAAATCTAAGCTTGAGAGCAATGAGACTAAAACAAGTAATTCCTTTGAGCTTGATGAATCATCTATCCCTTGTGCAATTCCTATCTCCAAGATAGATGCTTCAACTTCTTGCATTGATTTAATTGATGAATCTTGCTCACCATCTTTCAATGAGAATGTTGTTGTAGAAACATGTGATTGTCTCATAGCCAAGAAAAATGATGAGCTCAAGCAAGAAGTGAAATGGCTCCAAGAGAGGTTGGCAAGCTTGATGGACAAGGGCAAGAATAATGAGGAACAAGTGGACATCTCTCAAGACATGAAGAGAAAAGTCCAACCTTCTCAAGATAACCGTGATCCCATGGTGGAGAAGCTTGAGAAAAGTGCAGCCGTGACTTGCCAAGCGTCATGGAGAAGGGCACAAGTTCTACAAATGCCCTCAATTTGCGAAGAAGATGGACAAGGGCGAAAAGAAGAAGTTGAACCCCACCATCGAGAGCTCCCTTATCTACACCAAGCCCGGCCGCAAGAACAAAACCAAGAGCAACACCTACGTCATCAAGAAGAAGGCTAATGGCATGGTGGTTGCATACAAGGTTGGGAAGATGAAGGAGGAGCGGCGTTGGAACAAACCCATTTGGGTGCCCAAGGAAGTCATCATCAACATGAAGGGGCCTCAAATGGTTTGGGTTCCAAATGCCACTTGAAGGCCTTGTGTGCGGGGACTTGGGAGGCTTGGCACAATCAAGATGAGAAGATTCAAGCCTATAAGCCAAGCTTGCAAATTGAACATGTGTTGCCCAAGATCCCGGTTGAGGTAATGGATACTTGAACCGATCTCATTGTAGCTCCATTGCCTTGTTTAGGTTGCATTTGGTGCAATATTTACATATGGTAGGTTGCTTGTGTCATGTGCTAACCCATGAGCAACTTACATGGTTTAATTAGTGTGTAGGAAAGCTACACTTGTTCTTTCATGGTGCATGCTTTCATATATATCTCTATGCATCATGAGCAAGCTATAGGGTTAGCTACCCTTTTGTTGTCATAAACAATGTGCATACATTTGGTTGGTGATTCAAACAATAAATGCACACATTTGGGGGAGCTCATCCTATGGTTTGGTCATGGGACTAACATTGTTTCAAGTTTATCTTATGTAGTCCCTTGGTGACGCGTTCCGGTGCGGTGCTTCATTCTAAGAGAATGCTGTTTCACTCTCAATGTGATCTAACATCTCTAAAAGAGTGAATATAGAAATATGAGCTTCATGCTATTGAGTCATGTCCTTGCGAGCTTATGTCTCTATATAAGTTCAAAGGCAATATACTCATACATTCCTAATCCTTGTGGTACCTCAAGTTTTTTCTTTAAAAGCTTCTTTCAAATGGTGTCACCTCTAGTGATATCATTTCCAAGTGTCTCATCTCAATGTGGTGCCACAAGGTAAAGAGGATCATCCCCCGGAGGTATGCAATGATCAAAACACTACAAGTGATATCTACAAGTGGTAATGTAACAATAACCCATTTGTTTTATCTCTTGTCCTTTAATCTACTTCCTTGCATGATATGCTCTAAGCTTCCTTATCTTACATGTTTGTAGTTGTGCACTTGTTTTTTCACACCCATCATTTTGTGCACACACTTAGGGGGAGCTTAGGTTGTATCATGCTAGTCTCATGAGCTTGTGATCCAACTTAGTCACTCTTACATGTGGTATCTTCATTGATAACATACATATGGATCATGGTTCATGCGGCTTTCTCCCTTGCATTTAACATTTCTCTTTGAGCTATGTTTGCTATGACTTGCTAGTTTCCTTGGGGCCCTTTTGTTTTGGACTTTTTGGAGATTTTATTCCAAAGGGGGAGAATGTGAGACCAAAGCAAGCTAGTGGTTCCAAGGATATGAGACCAAAGGGGGAGAATGAGAACATAGGAAGAGAAGATCAAAAAGGGGGAAGTTGATCTAGGGGGAGTTTGGATGATGGTAAGCATCCAAGCAAGTATAAGTGGTTCTAATTTTGTTAATTTTTGCAAATTTACGCTTGCTTTGCTTGTGTTGTCATAAATCACCAAAAAAGGGGAGATTGTAGTGAACATGGCCCCATTTGCCATTTGTTCAAATTGATTTTGGTGATTCATGCTAACACAAGTAATGGGACTAACCACATTGTCTAGCATGTCTTTGTAGGCATTCCTAGGTCCCATGGATGTTACCACATGTTAACATACCATGCACAAGTTAACATACCATGCACAAGCTAACATGACATGTCACAAGTTAACATACCATGGACATGTTAGGTTACTTATAGCAAATTTGAGGACTTAGTATATATTTGGAGCCTATAAGTAATGGCATGTTAAGTATGTTAAGAGTGTTAAGTTGAAGCAAAGATCCAAGTTGAAGACGTGAAGAAAAAGAAGGAAAAATACACGGTCGGATGAACCGATGGTACCCAAATAGCACGCGTCGGTGCAATCATCGAACGAGTTGGTACACTTTGGTTGAAACCCTAGGCACCATCGGATGAACCGACGGTCCAATTTCTAGATGCGTCGGACGAGTTGCGAGAGGAAGAGCGGCGAAGACGAGTAGCACCGGATGATCCGACGGTCCGAGTGGGGACACCGTCGGTCTATCCGATGCTTATTTTGAAGCAAGACAGAGACGCGGCAAGACGAATCCTTCAAGACCGGATGATCCGACGCCTTGGTCAAGGGGTAGCGTCGGTCTATCCGTCGGTCGCGTGGAAGCTAACGAGAGACGACTTGGTTGCGGTGGTCTTCAACACCGGATGATCCGACGCACCATCGGTGCATAGCGTTGGAGCAGGTTGTGTCGAGAATCTCAACGGCTATGTGACGTGGGAGGGGCACCGGATGAACCGACACCCCGGAAAATCTTGCATCGGTTCATCCGACGCTTACTTTTTCAATGGCCATTAGCCAACGGCTAGTTTGATGCCTTGGGCTATTTATACCCCCCTCACTCACCCATTTGAGGTTGCTGGATTGTGTGGAAGTGCAGATGAGTTCAAGACACCTATAAGATCATGTCCAATCCATCCAAGTGCTTAATTGCTCATCCTTGGACTTGCATATGCTTAGTGTATGTGCTTAGTGCTAGGCTTAGCTTAGAGCTGAGTGAGTGCAAGGTTGTGCCAACCTTGTGAGTTGATTCTTGAGTGAATCAAGTTGTACAAGGTTCGCCGGAAGCCTTGGGGCCTAAGTGGCTCACCGGTAATTGTCATCGACTCTCCGACTTGGTGTGGAGCGGCGAGGACACTTTGTGTGGGGGACGTGGAGACCCCCTTCCTTGGTGGAGAAGCTCCTTAGTGGAGGCGGCATAAAGGTGACCAAGGGAGCTTGGCAAGTGCCTAAGTGGCTAGCCTTTGTGGTGAGTTAAGTGGTGCTCTTGGGAAAGACTTGGTGACCAGGAAGCAATACTCTTGTGTGAGTGCTTCAACAACGTGGGCTCGGGGGTGGCTTAGTGCCTACCGATACCACGGGATAAATCGCGTGTCAAGAGTTTGCTTCCTCTCATCCCCTTTACGTTTCCGCATTTACTCTATTGCAATCTTTGCTTGTCTTTACTTTCCTATAGTAGTATCATGCTAGGATTGGCTATAGGTTGCAAACCATGGTTTGGGATGAGATTTTCACACTAGAACAACCCTAGTTGCACATCTTGATAGTTTGTTCTAGTTTATCTTTGTGTAAATTTAGTGAAGCCATAGGTTAAGGTTTTTAGTTGCCTAATTCACCCCCTCCCCCTCTTATGCTAACGAGCATCTGATTCCTTACAAAAAGGCGGGCGTCTTCGGAGTTGGAACGGAAGCCACAATTTAAAGAGGCTAGTTATGAGATTCGTTTGCTTTATTCTTCTTTGCTTTGGAACTTGAACAAAAGACCCAATCCAATCTCTAGATTCGTTTTATCTCTCTTTCTCTTGCTTAGATGCGTTTTATGGTTCTTCCATAGATTAGATGCAAAACCCCCTTTCAAGATCAAAGTGTTTTCCGCTTATTAGATTGGATCTTGTGTTACACATTGATCCATGGGTTCACACTTAAGGGAAGAAGGGTCCCTTGACTACGACGGAGGACTTGTCCGCTTGCAAGTCCAAACGAACTTTGATACGATAATCAGCCGTCAACAGATGGTCCACTACGGGCTTACATTCGTCTTTCATAGGTATACGATGAGTGCAAAAGGCTGGGCTAAGTCCTTTGAGATCATTGATTGAATATCCAATCACCTTACTATGCTTTTTCAATAAATTCAGCAACTTCTCATGTTCTTCAGGACTTAATTCGTCGCTCATGATGACTGGATAAGTCTTGTCTGCACCCAAAAATTTGTACTTTAATCCTTTGGGCAAAGGTTTGAGATCCACCTCGGGCACTTGTGGCTCTTCGGGTTTAATGTCTCCTATGTCTTTGAATTTTTCTTCCTCCATGTTTCCATCTTGTGGTTATAATCCCTTCGTTGCTTCCTCTAGTTCTTCGTCTTGTTGATCATTAGATTGATTCTCCATCACTTTTTGCAGCGGGTCTCTAAGGGTTTCAACAAAACAAAGACTACCTACCTCCTCTACTTCTTCATCTTCGGGAGGAAAAGGTGAAGGGTGATTAGAAATGCGAAGAAATTATACGTGTACTTCTTTCCATTAAGATTTACTGTTACTTTGCCTTCTCCGGCGTCCAACACGGCATCAACCAACTTAAGAAAAGGCCTACCTAGGATTATGTGATCATGATTACTATGGTAAGCATCTATAACAAAGAAATCGGTTGGTATGAACTTTATCATAAATTTTGGAAGATAAGACACTTACTTGGGCTCCGATGTCGCACAATGCTTTGCATTGAACTCCATTGATCTCGCAACTCAAGGTGGTGTCATCTTCTCCTCTTGGTCGGATGCTATTGCGTAAACTTCGGCGAGGTGAGCATATGGCGATGGTTCAGGCTTGATCCACATGATTCTTTTCACCTCAGCTATGTGTTCCAGATCCACTTCATCATCACTAAAGAGCTTTTGAAAGATCTCACCAGTGGTTTCAAGATAGCATGAATCTTTTGTTTGCTTTTCCGGTGGGAAATCCACTTCTAATTCTCTCGCCATCCCCTTTTTGTTGATGAATGGTCTTCTCTTGTCGAATACTTCTCCATAATCGATTGGAACCCAATCCATATGCTCGAACTCCCTTTGTGGCTTCGCGCTTGACATACTCCTTTTGTTTGTTTCATTAGACTTGGTGAAGTCAACGCTTGGGTTAGTTCTTGTCTTGGCGTGCACTTCTTCAAGCTTTTCCGAGATTGGATCCTCTTTCTTTTTTACCAGGGTCACCTTTTTAGAAATTTCAGCACACGTCTTCATCCTCGAATCACGTTCCGTCTCTCCCACAAGTCTTGTTTCCCAATCTCTTCGCATGGCCGCCGCTTTGCTAATCTTTTGTAAAAGTTGAGCGGCTTCCGTGAGTGTTTTCTCCATGAGATCCCCACCTACACACATTTGAACATGTTCCATGCAACTAGGGGTTAGGGAAAAGAAAAATGTATGCAAGAGTGCGTCACCAGAGAAGCCGAGTCTTGGTCCTTGTTCAATCAACTCATTAAATCTATTCCAAGCTTGGTCTATCCCTTCCTTTTCTCCTTGCGTGAAGGTGATAACTTTCCTCCTTAGATGTTGAACCTTGCTTATTGGAAAAAACTTCTCGCAAAATTTCTTCGTCAACTTGTTCCAAGTGCCTTCAACTTCAAAGGACGCAAAAGAGTACCACATCTTTGCTTCACCGGCAAGTGAATAGGGAAAGAGATTCCATTTGAACCATTCGTCGAGAACTCCTTCTTGACGCACCATGTTGCATAGCGTCGTGAAATGCCTTATGTGTCTATATGGGTTCTCCGTGTCCATCCCTTCAAATGGGGTTGTCGCCTCCATATCGATGATCCTAGCTTTGATTTCATACTTGGTCGCTTCGAGCTTCGAATCCGACTCTTGTACCTTTATGTCTTCACATTGAGGACTAGTGTAATCCCTTAGCGATTTCTCCGGTTCTTCGACAGGGTGGTTGACGAACGCCATCTAGACAACAAAGTAAAAACAAAAACAAAACAAAACAATGTGGTTTTCTAGGCAATAGGGGTAAGATGTTAGGAGATAAACGATAAACAAAATCTAAAACAGAATTAGATGCAAAACCAAACGATGTCAATTGGCTTGCTCCCCAGCAATGGCGCCAGAAAAAGGGACTTGTTGATGGATAAAACTCGTATCCACCTACAATCCGCAAGTGTATGGACCTACACCTTTTTCACCACGGGGATTCCCTAGGTTCTTATCAATCCGCGGATCAAGGGGAATACGAGCGTTTGATCTACTACTACTGCTGCTGCCGCTGCTATCGCTGCTCATCTGCTGCTGGCTGCTTGCTACTACTCGCTGCTGCTTGCATCGCTCTCTCTTCTTGCTACTACTACTAGTACTACTACTAGTACTACCACTACTACTACGGCATCGCCATCGCTGCTCCTCCGCTGCTATCGCTCTGCTGGCTGTCGCTGCCATCGCTCTGCTATCGCTCATGCTGCGCTCGCCATCGCTATCATCGCTATCGCTATCGCTATCGCCGCTACTACTACTACTACTACTACTACTACTACTACTACTACTACTCTGCTGCTGCTGCTACCGCTGCTGCATCGCTATCTCTTACTACTCGCTGCTTACTACGTGCTACTACTACTACTATCTGCTGCTGCTCATCGCTATCGCTACTACTACTACTACTCACTATAACATGCTATCGCTGCTATCGTCGCTACTAACTTATCCAAACCCTAATCTATGGTTAATCTAGATAACTACTACGCTACCCTAGAGAGAACGATTGAACCAACAAGATATATAAAAGACACTTGCCCAAGGGTCTACGATACTTGAACATGCAACCGCTTAAGATATCAAAACCGATCTAATCTATCAGGGGTTGTGACCATGGTTTCGCCCTCCCTCCCCCCCGTACTGTCACTACGGGCGGAGGTATTCGTGACTAGACCTATAATGGACACGACGTATTGAATGGTTCCAAGAGAGCATTGAGATCTTTACTCCCTACACGGCATGGTAGCTAACCTTAAACAATAAAGCATCTTCAACACTAGATGATAGATAGATAACCATACAAAGTAGCGATTACATCTCAAGATCGATTACGGCCCGTTGATCATGGTGACGCTTCCGACGGTGTCTTCCTTCTCCTCTGGGGCTGTCTTCGCAGGGCCTCAACGTCCTCCTCCACTTGTGGGTTCCTCCGAGTAGAGCGATCCTTCTCGCGAACGATCTCCCTCCTCTTCTCTCTCTAGCTTGTGGACGGCCTCTCGGTCGAATGGCTCTCTCTATGAATGGTGGCGCCTCCACGTACTTAGGGTTGAAACATCTTCATGCTCAAGAAATGGGGGGGCGAACCGACCTCGAAATGGGCAAGGCCAGCCGTCTTGGGCCGACCGGCCCAAGCCCATTCTGGCCCGGTTCGATCGCCACTTCGCGTATGTGGGTCCCCTTGTCATTATGCACTTTGCCCCCTCCATTTGCACCATTTTGACGATGTCGTCCACGCGTCCAAGATGGAGGGTCTTCCCGCATTAAGTTCGATCTTTTACGCATCAATCCTCAGGGATGTTCCTTTGTAACACTTCGGTCCTTGCCACCTTTAGGAGTGATTTCATCAAGCTCTCAAACACGAATGGGACTCCTCAATAGCTCCTTTAAAATTTTTGTGACTCGTCATTTATGTCCATGTTTTCTTGCAAAAACATAACACTTCCAAATGCACATACAAAGATGAATTTGTTATATCATTAGTGTAGTGGCTGGTTAGTTTCATAATCAAATCCAAACCAATGTGTAATGAACATGTTTGGTGCACCAAAATACACCGTCAACATTTATCATCACACATTCCATCTTGAATCTACTCCCTCTGGTTTGGTAAATGAAGTCGTTTAGGGTAGCGACACGGTCTCCAAAGTACAACTTTGACTTCTTATTTTTATAAAAATGTTTATTAAAAAAATAACGTAGTCTTATGAAAATATTTTGCAATACAAATATATTCAAACTCAACGTCTTTTTTTAGAATAAACTCAACGACTTAAAAGTATTCATGATTTATATTCTTAATGTTTGACTCAAATTTTGTCCAAAAATTACTTCATTTACCAAACCGGAGGGAGTAGTAAGATAATTAATTGGGTGACAAACATCCTTTGAGTTAGTCTGACTGGTGCATGGTCATGAGCTAAAACAACTTCTAGTTAGTATTACGATGAGGCTGGGTATTTAAATGATACACATGAAACCGTTGATCAAATTGTCACCACCATTTCAATTCCTTTATGGCGAACAAGCAGTCCTTGCCCTAAAGATAAGCTTTATCAATACACTGCTGGTGTCAAATTCACATTACACAGCTATATATGTAAGCGTGTTTATTACAATAGTATCCAAACAGTCCTTGCCCTAAAGATATGCTTTATCAATACACTGCTGGTGTCAAAATTCACATTACACAGCTATATATGTAAGCGTGTTTATTACAATATAAAACTTGTGGTGTGGAGCCTTTGGACCTGTTTGTATACTCTAGCAGGGTTAGAGTTAGAGTTAGAGTTAGTTTCTAACTCTAGCTCTAGTCCTAAACTAACTCTAGCTCTGGCCCTAAACTAACTCTAACTCTAAAGGTGTTTGGATGGAAGAGTTAGAATGACATTAAATGTACTTTTCCAATCATGAGGTGTCGGTGGAAGGAGAGAGAAAAGTCATTTTTTGGTGGACCCAACATGTACTAGTCTCAATAAGCACCTCTTGGGTGAGACAGTTTTTTGGGTGGGTTAGTGCAAACTAGCTCAATCTACCCCTCATGTTTGGATACTTTGTGTCTAGTTGAGCTCCAACTAACTAAAATTAATTCTAGCCCATGGATCCAAACAGGGCCTTTGTCTAGAATAATCTAACCATTGCAAAAGATGTATCATAGGTGGCTTAATATTAACAAAAAAGCATGATGCCAACTAGGTTAGGCAGGTCCCATAGCCTGCACTTCAGGAATGAGCATCAATCCTGTCTGGCTACAATAAGGCAGAGCAGCGTGTGGAGCTCCCTGGTAGCATACCCAAGTGCACGTGGAGGCGTCGAGGCGATGATACTGGACTTCGATCACTTATGAAAAGGGCAAGGCTTGGCGGTTGACCGGAACCCGGAAGGCGATGTATTGTCTCCAATACTGGTTCAGAGATCATGCAATGGTGAAAACTGAAAAGGCTGGTGGCCTGACCACATTTGAGCTTCAACGCGACGCGTTCGGCATCCCGTCCGCATGCTGTGCAACTGTGTCACCTCAACAAAAAGCTGGGTATGCCCTGGTGGATTCTTGCAATTGTCTTTGGCTACCAACCACTGAGGCAGATAGAGTCTTACCAGTTGTGTGGTGGTGTCTTCCTCTATCAATGGAAGCCCTCCTGATCCCTTCCATTTTCGAATTAACCACATACATCGCCAATTCCTTAGCCGCAGCTTGTCCATGACTACCCCAGCAATTTAAGAGAAAATGTATCACACACTGGTGGTCTTCCAAAGTGTAGTGGTTTTTATTGGACACTGAGTGTATCACCAATAGCAAGGGAACGAGAAAAAGATAGGACAATGTAGTATTGGATATGCACTCAATAAAGGAAGCCGGGTGTTACACATTTGTATGTTTTTCAAATGACGGTTGTTGGGTTTAATTGAATGAGGCATAATGCTGGACTAGATTACATAGAAGTCAGTGCTGTAGGCCATTAGTTTTGGGCTCCACTCTTCATATTGGAATTGGCCATCTAGATGCCTGTCCTCAGTTGTTACTTTCTGCCATCTTCTGTCTTCTGCTGTTCAGCATCCAAGACATCATCAGCAGGAGCACTGGTGTTGGCTGCGCCTCTGGTTTGCTGACACGGGGACAAGCTCAGAGCCAAATGTATTACTTTCTAATGCAAACCCTGGTGTCTTCGGTTCCCTGATCCCTCGATGCCAAGCAACTGTAACATGGAGTACCGCCTAATCACCAAATGACTAAGCATGGTAAAGCTGTGTATACATAGAGGTAACCTGGTGTCAAATCAAATGCTTTGGAAGGACCAAGAGCGTGCATCGTTTTTCTAAAGGCAACTCAAATGAATCATTTAAACTTAGAACAAATGCGTATTTTTAAAACAATAAAGAATGCTTAATCATTTTAGTCATACACAGGGTAAATTAAATAAAGACGGTGAATTTGAGTAATTTTTGAAAACCCCAACTAACAATAACTATGAGTCTATGACCACTTTTTTCTATGTCCCCTAATTTTTTTCAAACTTTCAATAATAAATTACAATTATCAATTTTTTCATATGCCAACTACACGCACGCTGGCGGATATGCCTGGAGGCAACCCATTTGCCCCTGAACCGGCCATGGTCTGGTGCACCTGCATTGCCAACGATTCCTCTTACGTGTTTCTTGGCAGGCAAGCTAGCTTCTGTTGCATTCTTGATAGGACGGCTGACTATGCCAATTAGTGATTTTAACCAGCTTGTGCACAGGAGGCTTTCTTGGAAAGCAGTAGTAGGCCTCCTGATGCCTTCCAATTCTAAATTTTAGCGCATGACCCGATTCCTTAGCATGTTTGTGTTTATTCCCCAGCAATTTGAGCACAAATCCAATGAATCACACTCTCTCTGTCTCCGGCCATGCAAAGCAGAGTTTCTGTATTCGACACATGGATATTGTACTAACATGAAGACAAGTAGCAAGCTGGGACACTCGCCCGCGAGGACACAAGGTAGTAAATTTTGCATCGCCCGCGAGCTAGTTGCTAACCAACCAAGAGGAACACTTCTATATATAAGGTGGCAAAAGTAAAAAAAACTAGGTGATACTCCGCGTGTTGCTGCGAGAAATTTTTAAACAAAATTTTAAGGTGAAATGTGAAAGTAGTGACACCAAAGATATTATATGGCAATATTCGTTTGTAAACTCATTATATATGAAAGAATTTTTTAAACAAAATTTTAAGGTGAAATGTGAAAGTAGTGACACCAAAGATATTACATGGCAATATTCGTTTGTAAACTCATTATATATGAAAGCATGTTATTTTGTTGAGAGTGAATCATTCTAAAATCATCAGCAAGAATTTTGTGGTGTGATATACATGTTATAAGCCACAGAAAATCGATTGAAGACATAAATATGTGATTTGGTGGATGATGTCATGGCGTATAGTGGATGGTGACATGGCGCATAGTGGATGATGACGAGTAATGCTTGCATGTTGAGAGAAATCCAACCATGACTTGTAGTGGGTCTCACCTATATAAGTTTTATAGATATATAAGGGCGTGAGGTTGCAGCAAAAAGTGTGGTGTTTTTATTAATTATTTGTAGTCGTGTAATAATATAATGATTCAACGATCATTCTGTTATGATAATCACTGTATGATATATGTTAAATTCACTAGTTTTTTGTATATAGGTAACATATATAAATATTTCAACATAGGTCCATTTATGGAACTTTGTGTTATATATTGAGTAGATCAAGTTAGTACGCATTATCATAAGTTGCAAAATGCTGCTTACTTTTTATAAAATATATGGGTTCTCGTAGAATAAAATTTTGTACCCTTTGCAAAATTAAATTATACGATTGTTCAGACGTAAGACACAAGTTATCCATGATCTGAATGTTGGGCAATTCAGGAAAAAATCCATCACCCTCAAAACATCGAGTTTGACGAAATTCATGAAATAAGTTTTCAGGGACGTTGAATCTATGAAGATCTGGAATCTTGAACCTGCGAAACCCCGAAGTCGCGAATCTGCGAAAATCTGGAATCTTGAACCTGCGAAGCTTTGAAGTTGCGAACTTGTGAAGGTTTGGAATCTAGAACCTGTGAAGCCCTGAAGTCACGAACCTGAGAAGATATGTGATTATGAATCTACGAAATTCTGAAATCGGGAGTCTATGAGATTCGAGAATCTATTGAAGATTATATTCGAAGGTTTCGGCGCGTGAGGGTTTCTGTGAATAAGAGATTTGCGAATCAGTAAGAAGTCAAGTCAAAGACGTTGCCGCAAAAGTCCGGGTTCGACGTGTGAACTAATGGCAGACTTGTAAATGTATGAGATGTAAAAGACATTCATGTATGAGTTCACATTAGGAATATTCCTTGTATTCGAGGGTCCCTTCGTCTCCCTATAAAAGGGGGCGCGAGGGCACATGTAAAGGGATTCACAACTTTTGATGAGTGAGCAGTCTTTAGGAGATTCTTTGTCTCCTCTTGCGTCACTAATTACTTTGTCTTAAACGTTTGTTCCCTTCTCTTGTGTTTGGGGATCCTGTCCGGATTTTCGGATACCCCCCAACATTGGCGCCCACCGTGGGGCAGCCGAAAAACAACTCACGATGCCACCACAGAAGAGGTCAAGAAGAACATTCCAACTGAGACAGACCAAGAAGAGCACCATCATGTCGAAGGCAACGAAATCTCTCAAACATCACAAATCAAGAACGAAGAGCAAAACTTGAAGCCCTGATGAAAGCAAGAGCTGAGAAGGCAGCGCACATTCAAGAACAACCTATTGAATAACAAACACATGAAAACGATGATGATGATGACAAAACCATAGATAATGAACTAGAAAGAGTTCAGCAGAAAATACAACAGCTATAGAAAGAAAAAGAAAAATTCGCAAGTCAATTGCAGGCGAAAAGAAAGGTTTCCTGAAAACTGGAGAAACTCAATCAGGCAAAAGAACAAATTGAAGCAATACAAAGAGAGATAGATGAAATGAAGAACAAGAAAACAGTTCATTGTGGCAAGAATCACCACTCCAGAACTCTGGACCAAGCAGAAGAACCCCGAAAGAAAATTTCTTCGCGGGAAATGGAATCTCACAGTTCGTAGATTCTGAGTCACCACTATCCATAGGGCTGCAAACCACACCATGGCCACCAAAGTTCAAACCGGTCTCTCTCCTGAAGTATAATGGCTTAGGAAACTCTAGGCAATTCCTCATGAGATATGAATCTGCTGTGAATTCAGCAGGAGGAGACGATGTTGCGCTGGCCAAATCTTTCATCATTGCCTGCTAAGGACCAGTTCTAAATTGGTATTCTCTGCTGCAACTGCATTCAGTCTGCAGCTGGGTCGACCTCAAGACAAAATTCATGCAAGCGTTTCAGATGTTTCATGACACAACAGCTGAGTCGTCAGATCTTTACAACTGCAAGCAGAAAGATAGAGAGCCATTACGAAACTTCGTGAGAAGGTTCATGCAGCAGAGATCCCAGATTCCTGAGGCGGATGATAAAACAACGATCAAAGCATTAATCAAGGGTCTGACTCCAGGACCAACAGCTTCGCACCTGACGTGAAAGAAACCCAATGCGGTTGAAGAACTTTTGCATGAACTAGAAGAATATATCTTGTCTGATGATGATCATCGCAGAAGAGTAGCCGAACGAAATGAAGCACCGCAAGGCAATAGAGAAATGACGTGGAGACCAGAATTCCAGCATCCACACGAAACATCAACAACGTGGAAAATCCTCAGCCTGACCAGAACAGTAGACCAAGCATGAGAGGAGGATTCGCATCTAGAGGAAGAGGAAGGGGAAGAGGAAGATGACCTCCAAGACTCACGAATCACAATCCATGGGACTCGTACTTCTATTATCAGTATCATGGAAGAGGGCACAGCACTAAAGGGTGCCCGGAAACCAAGAAGAACATTGCGAGAATTCAGCAAGAAAAGGCTATGATGAGCATCGCATCCTCAATGCCGAACCAGATTCGCCCTAATTTCTGGCAGCCACAATTCATGAACTCTCAACCAGGTCCGGTCGCCTTGCAGCAATTTCAATAGCCACAACCATCATGGCAACCCTCTCGGCAGTTTTTTCCTCGATCGCAAGCAATTCAGTCAATACAGCAACCATAGCCAATTCGAGAAATTCTGCCACCACCACCTGACAGTTCGTCAAGGCCAGAATCAAGTTCAAGACCTCAGAACTCAAAAGCCTTGCCATCTTTCAGAACGGCATGCCAATTTCAGGAGGGTCAGCCATGGAATTCGAAACTAAGAAGCAAAGAAACAATTATTTCAGGTCTGTGAACACCATCATCAACGACGGTCCAGCTGCGCGACCAGAATGGGCCAAGGTGCCAATCACTTTCACTGAAGAGGATTTCAAACTAAAATCCACGATTCATAATGATGCCATGGTCATCGAGGTAAACATAGCTGGGTGGATCATTGGAAAAATCCTGGTAGATAATGGAAGTTCGGCAGACGTTTTGTTCTTGAAAACTTTCGAGAAAATGAACTTGAGCCAGCACATGTTGCATCCACCAGAATACCCATTGCAAGGTTTCAGAGGAAAACCAATCAAGCCAGTTGAAAAGATATCGCTTCCTGTATCCTTTAGAGATCTTGACAATGCCAGAACAGAGACTCTCATCTTTGATGTGGTTGACATCTATCACCCGTACCTCATGATTTTCGGCAGAGGCTTCATGAACAAATTCCACACAGTCATAAGACAGTAGTTCTTGTGTATGAAGATACCTGCACCCAAGGGGGTTATCACAGTATTCGGTGATCAACAAGAGGCCAGAAACATAGAAAAAGGCCACACTACAAGCCAGGCAAATGTGTACCAGTTGAAAACAATTGAAGCAAGAAGTGAACCTTAAGAAGAGGCCAAGCGAGACAAGGAAAAGATCGAGATAGCAGTCGATGGTGAAACCAAGAAAGTATACCTGGATGATATGCCCGATAGAGCAGTCACAATTGGGGCTTATCTCAATCCCGAAGAGGAAAAAGAGCTCATACAATTCTCCAACAAGAACAAGGATGTTTTTGCCTGGTCAGCTAAAGATTTGCAAGGTGTCGACAGGGACATCATCGAACATGCGCTGGAAACAGATGAGAAAATAGCACCGAAAAAACAGAAACTTCGGAAAATGTCCGAAGAAAAAGTGAAAGCAGTTGAAGCTGAAGTTCAAAGGCTGCAAGATGCGAAAGTGATCAGAGAAGTGAAGTATCCTGTTTGGCTGGCCAACACTCTACCAGTGAAGAAGAAGAATGGAAAGTGGAGAATGTGTGTAGACTTCACAGATTTGAACAAGGCATGCAAGAAGGATCATTTTCCCTTGGAAAGGGTGGATAAAATTGTAGATGATGCAGCCAATAGTGAAATGCTCTCGCTCCTAGACATGTTCTCAGGATATCACCAGATAAAAGTGAGCGGAGAAGATGAAGAGAAGATAAGCTTCATCACTCCTTTGCGCACATTCTGTTTCATGAGAATGCCAAAAGGACTGAAAAATGCAGGATGCATATTTTCGAGAACGATAGCAATAGTCCTTCATCGTCAACTTCGGAGGAACATTCTGGCATATGTGGATAACATAGTTGTCAAAAGTGTACAAAGAAGAGACCATATTAGCGATCTAGCAGAATCTTTCGTAAACCTGAGAGCAGCGAACCTGAGGTTGAATCCTGAGAAGTGTGTATTCGGCATTCACAAAGGGAAAGTTCTTAGATGTATAGCCTCAACAAAAGGCATAGAGGCGAACCTGACAAAATCAAGGCACTAATAGAAATGCAAGACCCAGTTTCTGTGAAAGATGTGCAAAAACTCACAGGGAGAGTGGCCGCGCTCAACAGGTTCGTTCCTATGGCTGCAGAAAGGAGTCTACCATTCCTTCAAGTTCTGAGAAGCACTAAGAATTTTCAGTGGTTCGAAACTCAAAAGCAAGCTTTCCAAGAACTAAAAGACTACCTGTCCAACATGACCAAGCTATGCCCTCCCGAACCAAGATCGTTGCTTCTGCTATATGTGTCTGCATCAAATTCGACAGTGAGCGCCGTTTTGGTGCAAGAAGAGCAAGAAGAAGGAAAGCTCAAGCAGATCCCGATGTATTTCGCTTCAGAAGCCCTCTCTGGCTCAAAAATCTTCTATTCTAAGTTGGATAAGATTGCATACGCAGTCATCATGGCTGCGAGAAAGCTGAGACATTACTTCGAGGGTCACAGGATAAGGGTCATCACCAATCAACCACTGAGTGACTTCTTCGCAAATAGAGAGTCATCTACCCGAATAATCAAGTGGGGCACTGAACTCTCAGAATACATCGTGGACTTCGAGAGAAGAAGCGCGATAAAATCGCAAGTCCTGGCAGACTTTGTCGTGGATTGGACTTCACCAACTCAAAATCTTGATGAAGAAATACCTACGTCTTGGATAGTGTAGTGCGACGGAGGTTGGTGTCACAAGAGAGTCGGAATTTCAGCAGTCGTAACATCTCCGTCGGGAGATGTGATAAGATATGCAGCTCGACTCATGTTCGCGAATAACGAGCATTCCACGAACAATACAATAGAGTACGAAGCCCTACTCTTAGCACTGAGGAAGATGAAAGCCTTGGGACAACAGACCTTCATAATCAGAACGGATTCAAAAGTTATTCAAGAACATATTGAGAAAGAAAGTGAAGCAAGGAATCCCGTTTTGATGAAGTACCTGGAAAAAGTCAGAGAAATGGAAAGGCACTTCAAAGGTTATTCAGTGCAGCATATTCCAAGAGATGACAACAATGAAGCAGACAAACTGGCGAAACCGGCAGCCGGAAATCAAGAATTGCCTCCCGATGTGTTCTTCGAAATCATCAAAGAACCATCTATCAAGGAATCAAGGCTGAGAATCGTGAATGTTGTGGAAACTCCTGATTGGAGAGCAGAAATCATGGATTATCTAAGAGGCCATCATGAACCATAAGATGAGTTGCAGGAAAAAAGATTGAAACAAAGGGCAAGGGGCTATGTAGTGGTAAACAGAGAGTTGTATAAATCGGGAGTCATTGAGCCATGGTTGAGGTGCATCACCTCCGAAAAAGGCCTTGAACTTCTCAAAGAAATCCACAGTGGATTCTGCAGTGCTCACATAGGCACTAGGGCTCTAGCGGGAAAAGCAATAAAGCAAGGATTCTATTGGCCTACCATAAACATAGATGCAAAAGCGCTAGTTCAGCAATGTGAAGCATGCCCAAAAATGGCAAATCAACAAAACTTACCCTCTATGCCAGTTCACCTAATTCCACCGTCATGGCCCTTGCAAAGGAGGGGAATGGATCTAGTCGGACCATTACCAACAACACAAGGAAACTGCAGACTCACAGCTGTTGCTGTGGATTATTTCACGAAGTGGGTAGAAGCAAAACCACTCGCGAACATCAAAGCATCAACAGTTCAGAAGTTCTTCTGGCAGAACATAATCTGCAAATTCGGAGTTCCAAGAGAGCTGACTGTTGACAATGGGAAACAATTCGACTGTTACACTTTCAAAGAATATTGCAAGTCGTTGGGCACTCATGCGAAATTCTCATCTGTGTATCATCCGCAGTCTAATGGAGCAATTGAAAGGGCAAATGGGCTGATATTTTAAGGAATCAAGAAGTGCTTATTTGATCAGAAGAAGGGCAAATGGGTTGATGAACTGCCAAAAGTAATTTGGTCCCATAACACTACTGTGTCAAGAGCAACAGGTTTCACACCTTTTCGCCACTCTTCGGCACTGAAGCAATGACACCAAAGGAAATCAAGAATGAAAGCATGAGGGTGCTGAAAGCAAAAGAAATTGAAGAAGTTGACCAGAAAGTAGAAAAGACATGATTGAACTGAGAATCCTTGAAGCCGCTGAGAACATAAAGAAGTACCAAAAAGAAACCAAGGCATGGAAAGACAAGAAAGTGGTTAGAAAAGACATCAAAACTGGTAATTTGGTGCTGAAAAGAAAGAAAAACTGGGAGAACCCAGGGAAACTTCATGAATCTTGGGAAGGTCCATACATAGCAAAAGAAACAGACATGCCAGGGGCTTTTCGCTTGTTAGAGCAGACTGGCGAAGAATTGCCATATTCGTGGAATGCTGACAGTCTGAAAAGGTACTACCCTTGAGAGTTCTAGAGTTAGATAGATTTATTTTAGAGTATTTTTCTTCTATTTCGTGATTTTACATTCTAGAAAAGCAAAATCCGAATCACGAATCTATAAGTGATTTTGGGAACAAAAATATTTACTTTCTTTTCCACAATTTCATTACAATAAGGAGGACCATACTCTTTTCCTTGCAAAGGAGGCTCTAAATCAAGAGGCAAGGTTTTTAATGAGGCGGATCCTATGTAAATACTCTTTGTGATATATATGAAAAGAGTCTTCCCCCAAATCGTGCATTTTGTGAATTCCATCGTGAGAAAGAAAAGTTCATGAAAAGGCTCCGTGATAGCCAAGATTCCATCATGAGAAAGAAAAATTCATGAAAAGGCTCCGTGATGGCTGAGATTCCATCGTGAGAAAGAAAAATTTATGAAAAGGCTCCATGATAGCCGAGATTCCATTGTGAGAAAGAAAAATTCATGAAAAGGCTTCGTGATAGCCGAGATTCCATCGTGAGAGAAAAATTCATGAAAAGGCTCAGTGATAGCTGAGATTCCATCGTCAGAAAGAAAATTCATGAAAAGGCTCTGTGATAGCCGAAGATTCCATCGTGAGAAAGAAAAATTCATGAAAAAGGCTCCGTGATAGCCGAGATTCCATCGTGAGAAAGAAAAATTCGTGAATAGGCTTCGTGATAGCCAAGATTCCATCGTGTGAAAGAAAAGTTCGTGAAAGGCTTCGTGATAGCCAGAATTCCATCATGAAAGAGAAAGAATTCACGAAAGGGCTTTGTGATAGCCAAAGGCTCCGTGAAAGCCTAAATCCCACCATTAAAGGGATTCCCACCGAAAGGCCTGAGACAACAACAAGTTGTGTCCTAAATCCCACCGTCAAAGGGATTCCCACCGAAAGGCCTGAGTCAACAACAAGTTGTGGCCTAAATCCCATCATCAAAGGGATTCCCACCAAAATGTAGCGAACATGGCCTCACATGCCATTAGTTCGTAGTTTGATTTTGGTGATTCATGACAACATGATCATTGGGACTAACCATATTGTTTGAGCATGTCTTTGTAGACATTTCTAGGTCCCAAGGATGCAAGGAAACCCCATGCAAAAATGCCAAAACAAAGGGTCAAAACCGAGCAAGAAATGGAAAAGCAAAGACACCGTCGGATGAACCGACGGTCCCTCATTTACAAGCGTCGGTGCAATCGTCGGACGAGTTGGTACACAGGGTAAAACCCTAGGTACCGTCGGATGAACCGACGGTCCATTTTTTACATGCGTCGGACGAGTTGCAGAGGAAGAGCAAGGAAGGCCTTCAAAGACCGATGATCCGACGGTCTAAGTGGGGACCCCGTCGGTCTATCCGACGATCGGTTTGAATCAAGACAGAGACGCGCCAAGATGAAGCCTTCAAGACCGGATGATCCGACGCCTTGGTCAAGGCATAGCGTCGGTCTATCCGACGGTCCGTTATAAGCTAACCGCACCGACCCGGACGCGAGGCCTTCGAAGACGGGATGATCCGACGTAGCGTCGGAGCATAGCGTCGGAGCAGCTTGTGTCGAGAACCTCAACGGCTACGTGACGTGGGAGGGGCACCGGATGAACCGACGCCCGGAAAAGCATAGCGTCGGATCATCCGACGGTACCTTTTCGGTGGACGTTAGCCAACGGCTAGTTTGATGCCTTGGGCTATTTATACCCCCTCCACTCACTCATTTGAGGTTGCTTGGATTGTGTGGAAGTGCGAGGAGTTCAAGACACATTCAAGATCATATCCAATCCATCCAAGTGCTTAATTGCTCATCCTTAGACTAGTGCATGCTTTGTGTGTGTGCTTAGTGCTAGGCTTAGCTTAGAGCGAGTGAGTGCAAGGTTGTGCCAACCTTGTGAGGTGATTCTTGAGTGAATCCAGTTGTACAAGGTTCGCCGGAAGCCTTGGGGCCTAAGTGGCTCACCGGCAATCGTCATCGACCCTCCGCTTGGTGTGGAGCGGCGAGGACACTTTGTGCGGGGGACGTGGAGACCCCCTTCCTTGGTGGAGAAGCTCCTTAGTGGAGGCGGCATCAAGGTGACCAAGGGAGCTTGACAAGTGCCTAAGTGGCTAGCCTTTGTGGCAAGTCAAGTTGGTGCTCTTGGGAGAGACTTGGTGACCGGGAAGCAATACTCTTGTGTGAGTGCTTCAACAACGTGGACTAGGGGTGGCTTAGTGCCTACCGATACCACGGGATAAATCACGTGTCAAGAGTTTGCTTCCTCTCATCCCCTTTACGTTTCCGCATTTACTCTATTGCAATCTTTGCTTGCCTCTACATTCCTAGAGTAGTATCATGCTAGGATTGGCTATAGGTTGCAAACCTTCTTTTGGGATGGGAGTTTTACACTAGAACAACCGTAGTTGCACATATAGATAGTATGTTCTAGTTTACCTTTGAGAAAAAGTAGTGAAGCCATAGGTTAAGGTTTTTAGTTGCCTAATTCACCCCCTCCCCCTCTTAGGCTAACGGGCATCCGATTCCTTACAAGTGGTATCGTAGCCGGGACTCACTTCCTTCACAAGGATACACCAATTCGATTGGTAAATTGTGAAAACCGGCTCATTGGAACGGTTAGGCTTCACCGCCTAGTGAGTTGCTCTATAGAGGGATGAAAGGGGTGGATACCTTAGGTTTGGCTCCACATTTCGATGGCACGGGCTATCCTCGGTGGAAGGTTCTCATGGAGGCCTATCTCCAAGCAAGGGACCTCGATGTTTGGAGAGTCACCGATGAGGGCATGAAAAATGGTACTAGAAGGGAAAGGCAATTTGATGTGATTGCTAAGAGTATCATTTTGTCCTCATTAGATGTAGGCGTTTTCAATAGAGTTTTTACTTGTGAAAATGCTCATGAGCTATGGAAAACCATCAAGGAGCAAAATGAGGGTTCAAAGGAAGTTGCAAATGAACGCTACGGTTGTCTCCTTGAGGAATTCAATAGCTTTAAGCAACTTGCTCATGAAAATGCCGAATCTATGTACTCACGCCTAAATGTGCTTGTCAATGAGATTAATGCCTTAGGTGTGAAGGACATCACGGACTTGAATATCAACCGCAAGATCCTTCAAAGTCTCCGGAAGCCCGACTATGACTTGGTGAAAGCAATCATCTACGAGAAGAAGCTCGAAGACTTGAAGCCATCGCATATCCTGAGCAAGATCATGGCACATGAGTTTCAACTAATGCCCAAGTCAAAGAAGGCGCCCCAAGAAAAGCCCCAAGAACCATCTTCTCCAACCACAAGCCATGCTCTCTCAAGCCGACAAGAGAAGGTGATGAGTAGAATGGCTACTCATGGAAGCTCAAGTGAGGATGATGGTGACAATGAAGATCCCTCAAGTGATGAAGAGGTTGAATCTATGGTGGCCGAGTACGTGAAGAAGATCTTCAAGTATGTGAAGAAAGTCAACATGTACGGCTACAACATCCACTTGAGAGAAGGGCGCCATCATCAACACATCAAATTCACCAAGATTGAGCACAAGCCCAAAAGGAAGGTGGTCAAGGAGAGAAGACCAAGGCAAGAAGCAACTTTCGCCGTCCGCGAGTGGACAAGTGGTGGATCAAGTTCTTCTAGCTCAAGCGATGAATCAAGAAAGAACTTCACCACCCGCTTCATGCAAGGACCTTCATCATCACACATGTGCCTCATGGCCAAAGGTATGGAAAGCAATGTAAGTGATGACGAATCCGACACCACCTCTCTCAATGATCTTGTTGAGCTAATCCATGAGCAAAAAGGAATGCTTGAACAACAAGCTAATGAAATCAAAGAACTCAATGCTCTCAATGATCTTAGTGACACCCTTGCTACAAATTATGAACATTTGTTGTGCAAATTCAAATTGCTTAGCAAGGAGTGTGATGAGCTAAAATCTAAGCTTGAGAGCAATGAGACTAAAACAAGTAATTCCTTTAAGCTTGATGAAACATCTATCCCTTGTGCAATTCCTATCTCGAAGGTAGATGCTTCAACTTCTTGCATTGATTTAATCGATGAATCTTGCTCACCATCTTGCCATGAGAATGTTGTTGTAGAATCATGTGATTGTCTCATAGGCAAGGAAAATGATGAGCTCAAGCAAGAAGTGAAATGGCTCCGAGAGAGGTTGGCAAACTTGATGGGCAAGGGAAAGAATGATGAAGAACTAGTGGACATCTCTCAAGACATGAAGAGCCAAGTCCAACCTTCTCAAGATAACCGTGATCCCATGGTGAAGAAGCTTGAGAAGGGTGCAACCGTGACTTGCTACAAGTGTCATGGAGAAGGGCACAAGTTCTACAAATGCCCTCAATTTGTCAAGAAGATGGACAAGGGCGCAAAGAAGAAGTTGAAGCCCACCATCAAGAGCTCCCTCATCTACACCAAGCCCAACCGCAAGAACAAGATCAAGAGCAACACCTACGTCATCAAGAAGAAGGCAAATGGCAAGGTGGTTGCACACAAGGTTGGGAAGATGAAGGGAGAGCGGGGTTGGAACCAACCCATTTGGGTGCCCAAGGAAGTCATCATCAACATGAAGGGGCCTCAAATGGTTTGGGTTCCAAAGGACACTTGAAGGCCATGAAGGCAGGGACTTGGGAGGCTTGGCACAATCAAGATGAGAAGATTCAAACCTATAAGCCAAGCTTGCAAATTGGACATGTGTTGCCCAAGTTCCCCAATTGAGGTAATGGAAACTAGTACCTATCTCTTGTATCTTTGTAGCTCCATTGCCTTGTTTAGGTTGCATTTGTTGCAATGTTTACATATGGTAGGTTGCTTGTGTCATGTGCTAACCCATGAGCAATCTACATGGTTTGATTAGTGTGTAGGAAAACTACACTTGTTCTTTCATGGTGCATGTTTTCATATATATCTCTTTGCATCATGAGCAAGCTATAGGGTAAGCTTCCCTTTGTTGTCATTAACAATGTGCATACATTTAGTTGGTGATTCAAACACTAAATGCACACATTTAGGGGGAGCTCATCCTATGGTTTGATTATGGGACTAACATTGTTTCAAGCTTATCTTATGTAGTCCCTTAGCGACGCGTTCCGGTGCGGTGTTTCATTCTAAGAGAATGCTATTTCACTCTCAATGTGATCTAACATCTCTAAAAGAGTGAATATAGCAATATGAGCTTCATGCTATTGAGTCATGTCCTTGCGAGCTTATGTCTCTATATAAGTTCAAAGGAAATGTACTCATACATTCCTAATCCTTGTGGTACCCCAAGTGTCTTCTCTACAAGCTTCTTCCAAGTGGTGTCACCTAGTGATATCATCTCTAAGTGGCTCATCTCAATGTGGTGCCAACAAGGTAGAGAGAATCATCCCCCGGAGGTATGCAATGATCAAAAGACTACAAGTGATATCCACAAGTGGTAATGTAACAAGAACCCATTTGTCTTATCTCTTGTCCCTTAAGCTACCTCCTTGCATGATATGCTCTAAGCTTCCTTGTCTTTCAAGTTTGTAGTTGTGCACTTGTTTCTCACTACCCTTGTCTTGCAAGTGGTACTCTTTTTATGCACACACTTAGGGGGAGCTTAGTTTGTATCATGTTAGTCTCATGAGCTTGTGATCCACCTTAGTTATTCACACATGTGGTATCTTCATTGATATCATACTTATGGATCATGGTTCATGCGGCTTTCTCCCTTGCATTTAACATCTCTCCTTTGAGCTATGGTTGCTAGATCTTGCTAGTTTCCTTGGACCCGTTTGCTTTGGACTTTTTGGAGATTTTATTCCAAAGGGGGAGAATGTGAGACCAAAGCAAGCGTGTGGCGTAAGCTTACAAGTGGGCTCAAGGATGCTTACAAGTGATTTCAAGGATTTGAGATCAAAGGGGAGAATGTGAACATAAGAGCAAAAAGGGGGAAGTTTGATCTAGGGGGAGTTTGGATGATGGTAAGCATCCAAGCAAGTGTAAGTGGTTCTAATTCTGTCAATTCTAGCAAATTTATGCTTGCTTTGGTTGTGTTGTCATAAATCACCAAAAAGGGGGAGATTGTAGCGAACATGGCCTCACATGCCATTAGTTCGTAGTTTGATTTTGGTGATTCATGACAACATGATCATTGGGACTAACCATATTGTTTGAGCATGTCTTTGTAGACATTTCTAGGTCCCAAGGATGCAAGGAAACCCCATGCAAAAATGCCAAAACAAAGGGTCAAAACCGAGCAAGAAATGGAAAAGCAAAGACACCGTCGGATGAACCGACGGTCCCTCATTTACAAGCGTCGGTGCAATCGTCGGACGAGTTGGTACACAGGGTAAAACCCTAGGTACCGTCGGATGAACCGACGGTCCATTTTTTACATGCGTCGGACGAGTTGCAGAGGAAGAGCAAGGAAGGCCTTCAAAGACCGGATGATCCGACGGTCTAAGTGGGGACCCCGTCGGTCTATCCGACGATCGCCTTGAATCAAGACAGAGACGCGCCAAGATGAAGCCTTCAAGACCGGATGATCCGACGCCTTGGTCAAGGCATAGCGTCGGTCTATCCGACGCGTCCGTTATAAGCTAACAGCACCGACCGGACGCGAGGCCTTCAAAGACCGGATGATCCGACGTAGCGTCGGAGCATAGCGTCGGAGCGGTTGTGTCGAGAACCTCAACGGCTACGTGACGTGGGAGGGGCACCGGATGAACCGACGCCCGGAAAAGCATAGCGTCGGATCATCCGACGGTACCTTTTTCAGTGGACGTTAGCCAACGGCTAGTTTGATGCCTTGGGCTATTTATACCCCCTCCACTCACTCATTTGAGGTTGCTGGATTGTGTGGAAGTGCAGAGGAGTTCAAGACACATTCAAGATCATATCCAATCCATCCAAGTGCTTAATTGCTCATCCTTAGACTAGTGCATGCTTTGTGTGTGTGCTTAGTGCTAGGCTTAGCTTAGAGCGAGTGAGTGCAAGGTTGTGCCAACCTTGTGAGGTGATTCTTGAGTGAATCCAGGTTGTACAAGGTTCGCCGGAAGCCTTGGGGCCTAAGTGGCTCACCGGCAATCGTCATCGACCCTCCGGCTTGGTGTGGAGCGGCGAGGACACTTTGTGCGGGGGACGTGGAGACCCCCTTCCTTGGTGGAGAAGCTCCTTAGTGGAGGCGGCATCAAGGTGACCAAGGGAGCTTGACAAGTGCCTAAGTGGCTAGCCTTTGTGGCAAGTCAAGTTGGTGCTCTTGGGAGAGACTTGGTGACCGGAAGCAATACTCTTGTGTGAGTGCTTCAACAACGTGGACTAGGGGTGGCTTAGTGCCTACCGATACCACGGGATAAATCACGTGTCAAGAGTTTGCTTCCTCTCATCCCCTTTACGTTTCCGCATTTACTCTATTGCAATCTTTGCTTGCCTCTACATTCCTAGAGTAGTATCATGCTAGGATTGGCTATAGGTTGCAAACCTTCTTTTGGGATGGGAGTTTTACACTAGAACAACCGTAGTTGCACATATAGATAGTATGTTCTAGTTTACCTTTGAGAAAAAGTAGTGAAGCCATAGGTTAAGGTTTTTAGTTGCCTAATTCACCCCCTCCCCCTCTTAGGCTAACGGGCATCCGATTCCTTACACAAAAGGCCTGAGACAACAACAAGTTGTGGCCTAAATCCCATCGTCAAAGGGATTCGCACCGAAAGGCCTGAGACAACAAGAAGTTGTGGCCTAAATCCCATCGTCAAAGGGATTCCCACCGAAAAGGCTCGAAACAACAATAAGTTGTAGCCTAAGTTTCCGTCATGATAGTTAAATGGTAATTGCGACTAGGCGAATGTATATGTCATTGTTCAAGAATTTTTTGCAAAGATTCATGAAGTATCTTCACGATGAATATGTTCCATTGAAAAGGCAAGCGGTTTGAGTGAAGATTCGTAAAAATCGTGGTTGAAGCAACTAAAGGTTGCAATATCAACCAGGGCAAGTGTGCCAAGCGGGTCAAGTCCACAAAATTCGTAAACAAATTTTGCCGACTTGCATCA
The DNA here is from genome assembly GCA_947561735.1 of Cenchrus americanus. Taxonomy (NCBI): domain Eukaryota; kingdom Viridiplantae; phylum Streptophyta; class Magnoliopsida; order Poales; family Poaceae; genus Cenchrus; species Cenchrus americanus. The sequence goes on along the minus strand of OX387242.1, from coordinate 33,236,971 downwards.
CATTACTAATGATTTCAAAACGAAAAATTCTTGAAAATATAGAGGATCAAGTTATCCGCAAAAACAAAAACTTCCAAAACTTGCCTCGAAATTTTCATGCAAAATGGCAAGGTGGGGAAGGGTGACGTTTTTTCTCAAGAAAACATCTTTATTGCCTTGGTTGCATAAAAATTTCGATTTAGTATTGTCACGATAACATTGGGAATTACAATCTCTAAAATGAAATTTCAACAACATGCCCTGGTTCACGGCTATTATTTTCTACAATGTCACTAGCATAGGCGAAGTCAAGTCCAGTAGTGACAAGGATAAGGGGCTCCGTCTTCACGACCTTCGAAGAGCTTAAATTCGTAGCAGTGGGGCTCTCATCTTCGCGAAGAAGGAAAAACGCAGAAAGATCGAAGCAATCTATCGAAAATTTAAGCGAAACTTCAAACCAAAAATCAGAAAAATCTCGGTCGAGATGAGCCTCTTTGAACAGACGCCGTGCTTCACCGCTAACAAACATGTCTCCATGATGAATTCGCAGCTGCGCAGGCCCAACTTTCAGGACCTGCAGGTTAAAGTTTTCAAGACAACTTGTTCAGACAGCGTTACAACCTAATGAATTTACATATGTACATAAATTGCCACGAAGGGCAAATGTTTCGGCAATATTCAGCCGGTGATGTCAACCTTAGGGGAATTCTCCTCATGTTCGGAACTTTCTTCAGCATCGCCGCTCCTGCTACTGCTATCGCCAGAGTCCTCCCCGTCTGTGTCGGTGACGTCATCTTCTTCATCTTTGGAAGAAGACTTTGGCGGTGCAGTGTCCTTACCCCGCTCCTCCTCTTCGAGCAGCTAAAGAAAGCAAAGGAAGAAATGTCAAAAAAATCGAGAGAAAAAATTCCACGAAATCTCAAGAATTAACAGCATTTCTAAGAGAAACAACCTGGGTAAGCTTAGCATGGGCGACATTCTTAACAACTTCCTTCCCACTGGTAAACCAAAATTGTCTTGCAAATTTAGTTTTGATAGTGAGGACGTCTTCGTTAGGTCGAAGTCGCGAAGTGCTCGAAGCATCAGGAAATTGTGGAAGTTTTTCGCGAAACTTCTCAAGATCAGCGTAGTCAAAATCGTGAAGCAGCTTCAGAATACTCTCGACTGAAAAGGCCGCAGCGAAATCACTAGAGCCAGTGATAACTTCAGGAAGCACTTTGAATTCAGTTTCGATCCACCTCATGAAATCAGAAAGACTTATATCGGTAGGGAGTGTAGCAGGACGAACACCAAAATTCATCAAAGATTTCTCATACTCCTTCAACAGAAAATGTAATTTGTTAGTGATTTCAGAGATGTCTTTCCCCGAGGCTTCCCTCTGTTCAGCTAATGCTCTCTCAAGATGTTGAATCTTCTGCTCTTTGCTGCTCAGTGTCTTAGCAAGATCAGCATTGTTATGACGAAGATCTTCAACAGCCTTCAAAGATTTTTCATGATCTTTACGAAGGTTTTCAATCAAACTCAGATCGTCATCGTGAGTTTTTTGCAGTTTCTCGAAATCCTTCTTAGACTGTTCAAGGGCCTCTTCAGCGATCTTCTTGCAATCTTGGCACTTCCTAAGGGCTTCCGCCAGTTCGGCCACCTTCTTCTCAAGATCAAGATTCGCAGCCTGAGCAAGATCGAAGTTGCGTCTAAGTTCCTTAGACTCTTGAGATAGCTGTTTATTAGCTTTTTCTTGTTCAACCAAGCGCTCGGAAGCAATCTTTCCAAGCAGGGAGGATTTCAGAGCATAGTCCTTCTGATAGCTCGAAATCTTAGACGTTGGGTATGAACGAAGAAGATCTTCAAATTCTGAAAAATCCAATAATTAAAGTCACAAGCAGGAAATCATAAAACTTCGAGGATAAATAACTAATGAAAAGAGATGAACCTTTCTTGCTGAGATTTTGTATGGTAACCTTCTTCCTCGAACCCGCAGAAGCTTTGCCCAAGGAGGCAGAAGTTTTCTTCGGAGAAGAGCGAGGTTCCTTTCCTGAATCACGAACAGTTTGTCTGAGCGAGTGAAGTGATTGTTCTGAACCTTCCTCTCCTGTTTCATCAATAAGCGCAGATGATTTCCAAAGTGTTAAAATCCTGGGTGCGCCACCTCTGTTTCTAGCCACTTCACAGCCAACACTTAGCAATTCACTGCGGTGTGAAGTACCGAAGCTTTTATTGAATGTGGCTACGGAAGGAGAAGGATCTTGACCCTCGGGGAGATCTTCACGAGTCTCAATCAAGGCAACATCTTGGACGGGATCTTCACCCTTGTGAATGGTTAGCTCATGATCTCTCGTGAATTCGGGAGATACCTCCTCTTGGTGATGGACGGGTTGAGGAACAACAACCTCAACAGCAGCTACGGATGATTCAGCCTTTGCAGCAGCTTCTTCAGCAACATCTGAAAAGAGCCAATATCCATGAACTCATTTTCAGAACTTGGATTACGTTGGTCAGGAAAGTAGAATCGTAGGAAAGGCCAAGAGGAAAAACCTTTCTGTGCAAGCTCCATCGGGAAATCATCGTCGAAAGCAGCAGGAACACGACGAACTTCAGCAGTTGCAACTTTCTTCACAGCTTTCTTCGACTTCTTTCGGCTAAGCCCAGCGAGACCTGTGGCAGCTTGAAGTTCAACATCTGTAACACCCTCAGTTGACTGATGCTTTCGCTTGTTAGATTCTAGAGACTTGGTTTTCTCAGGACAGACAATAGCAGAAGAAGTTCCGTCGTCATTGCCTTTCTGTTTTTTGAAGATAACCTCCTAGAAATTTTTGAAGGATCAGATGAGCAGCTAGCCACAGCAACAGCTGGGGTTCTCGTCTTGATTCCCGGGCGGCGAGAGCGGAAGGATTTATCGCTGCAGACTTCAGAAAAGACTCGATTGATTCTCTTCTTATGTTTCACCAAGTTCTTGAAAGCTTTATATTTGTTCATAGTAGACTCGCCAATCATTGCGTTCACCTTCTTCTCAATTTCGTCCATAAAATCATCAGTGTTCTGATCTTCAGGAAGCTGAATCTTAAATCGAGGAAAAGGAACCTCTTGAGCAGCCCAGTTTACGTTGAAAAATAAAATTTCAGTCGGATCCCACCCATAAGAAATCGGCCAAATGTTGGCAGCAACAAATTCTTCGATGATGTCCCGGCCACCAAAAATCTTACTGGCTAAGTGAAAGGCACTTTCGCAGTTCCTGAAGCCAACTGCGCGGTGATTGTAGGGAGCGGTGCAGGTAGCAGTCAGCTCCGCGATAGGTGAAGAAAGAGGAAAGGTCGGACCTTCATAACTAGAAATCTTGGAAATGTCTACCTTCACGTAGAACCAGTAAGAATTCCAGTCTTTGGCGAACTTCATCTTGCAGCAAGGTGCAATCTGAATCCGAGTGAGCCCTCGTCACGTATTATGCCGGCGAGTGTTGAATGTACAACAGCTGAAGTGTGATTCCTGGTATTGGCCATCATTTAGCTGGACAATCTTCGGCTCAATGACCAATTCGAATAACCTTGCAAACACATCGGTGCTGAAACTGCACCTGAAGGTCCTCATGATCCAAAAGAATTTTGATAACTCCAAGAATGAGTTTGGCGAAAGTTGATTAATCTTCACCGAAAACTTCTCCAAAAGAGCGACTAGCATAGGATCGCAGGGAAATCTGAGCCCGCATGTAAAGAAATCTCGGAAAACCACAACTTCGCCGGGTGCAAGAGTGGGGATTTGCTCATCGAGAGGAGCACGACCGTCACCGGTAGGAAAGTAACCAGCAGCCTCATACTCCCGAATCATTTTAGTGGTGACCTTGGATTCATCGAAATTGAATGAGGCAGGCAGGGATTTTGATCGCTTCGTTGAGACAAGATCTCTGAGATCGGCTTCAACACTTCCGAGATCTTCTTCTGAACCGACTTCCCCCTCTTCACGACTTTCTGAGTCGCGAGCACTTGTGTTGTCTAAGTGACTTTCACTAACATGGATATCTTCAGATTCGTGAGACACATCTCTGTTCGGTGATAGGCCGGCAGCGGCCAACTCTTCGGAAGTCATTGGTCTAGCAGTGCTCTTAGTTCGAGCCACCTGGTGGAAATAAATGAATCATGGGCATAGGTACAATATTTCGAAACAATATGAACTAAAATTCACAAAAGCAAGACTCCAGGAAAAATGAGAAAGTACCTTGCGAATCGAAAGAAAAACCTGAGACTCGAGTGGGCGAAAGCGAGAGCGACTTCAGCAGAAATCTTGAAGGTGCTCCTGAAAGTCGGGAGAGCGGTGAAAATTTTTTACGGCCAAGGCACACTATTTATAGGGGAGGAGGGGGGCACTTTCAAGAACGGGCCTCGATTCGACCGTTGCGAGATTTATGGAGGATGCGTGTCCACTCCGACGTTCTGAGGGTGACGTTTTTTACCAGAGTTCGTTGGTTTTTGTGGAAATGGATCGTCGGAGTCAACCCGCTTCCCCGAGGGGCTAGTGTTGGGGAACTCAGTAAAACCTTGTCACCCTCGGAAAGTCGGATTCCCGAAATTTATGGGACAACTTTGCGAAGCGGCTTTATAAAGAAAGTTTGCGTTTGTGAAAAGGGGCGGAGTGAAGAGTCCAGATGAGTTTCTAGTGTTTTGCGAATTCTTGAACTGACACGGAACTAATAGCCGAACAAGGCCTTTGTATTTGAATTTTCGATCTGTTTCAGGATATGCGATTCTTGCGGGAATCTGAAGCCAGGAAATCGCGGAAGCATGGAATCAGGAAGTCGCGGGAATCAGGGGATCGAGGACCGGCGAGGCCTCGGAATCACGGACCTGCGAACCTACGTGTTCAGATCTCCGAAATTCGGGGGTCACGGACGGAAGATTCGGGGATCAGTAAGAAGCTAAGTCAATGACGTTACCCAAAAAGTCCGGGTTTGGCGTGTGAACTGGTGGCAGGCTTGTAAATGTATGAAATCAGCCCCGCAAATCATGGGATGTAAAAGACGTTCATGCACATGTTCACACTAGGAATATTTCTTAGATTCGAGGGTACTTTCAGAATGTAAAAGTCCCTTCGTCTCCCTATAAAAGGGGGCGCATGGGCACGTGTAATGGCATGAGCAGTCTTTAGGAGATTCTTTGTCTCCTCTTACGTCATTTGCGACTCTGACTCGAACGTTTACGTAAACTCTTCTCTTGTGTTCGGGGATCTTATCCGGATTTTCGGATACCCCAACAGTGCTTATCATGATATGTTATTCCTTTTCAACTAGCTACGTATGTCATCCGGTATGGAGGGTGAATCTCCATTACGAGTAACCTTCTGGTGAAAACACGGTTTGAATAATAATTCCGGTCAAAACATTTTTTACATCCATTCTGCCCAACTACAGTTTTACATCCTGCCACTATAATCCACACATCAAAAACCTACACAGAAGACGACCATTCACTGAACAACAAGCAGTAGAGCGACTGCCGCCACGGTTGATCTGCAAAAACTCGTCAGCTCTCATCAAGTTCAGGGCAACTCGCGTTTGAAGAAATCCCAGCATGCACGCAGGCCAACTGCGGATCGGATGACGCTCATAACGGCTGGACGTGTGGAGTGGCCTGCTAGCAGGTGAAATCCTGATGTTTTTTTAGATAATGGATAAAAATATCTAGCCTCTACATCAAAAGATGTACACAACCAATTATTACAGAGTTCAGACAAAAGTTAAACAGAGCTGACAAGTAGCTACGGGCAACATGCCCCCACCTAAGGTAAATGATAAAAATTATTCCATCCTTTATTAGCAAACTGTAGAGCAATGACTTCCAATCTCCTGCTCATAGCGATGAGGATGTCATGGCCTGCTCCTTACGCTGCAACTGGGCCTAGAAGCGTAACCAGTAAGCTCCCCTGAAAATAACCTGCAAAATCGAATTAAACTTCATCTTTTTGAAAACTATATCATTCCAGCATTTCCAAATAACCCAGCAGACGGTTCCGACACCAACCCAAATATGTTACTTAAAATGTTTATGTTGATTATTAAGCCAGTTACCAAACATATGGTTAATAGATCTAGGTTGGCTCAAATTAGTCGCATAGAAAATAAACCTCCAAATCATCTTAGCTAAGGGGCAATCTATAAAGAGGTGTTGTATAGTTTCATTCAAATTACAGCAGACACAATTCTTGACTCTCTTTCCAATTTTTCTTCGCAAGGTTGTCTTTTGTCAAAACGACGCCCTTCTGAACAAAGCAGAGAAAAATCTTGATGTGCTCGCAACAGCCAAAATGACAAGCAGGTGTATATTACCAATTCATCTTCTGCAATTCCGCACAAGGATTAACAAAAAAATTATAATGCTCGCTCTTATCTATGGACTATGGTTTGTTCCATCTTACTTTGCCTTCTTGTGTCAGTATTGGTCCCGCCATTCTCAAATCTCCATTTTTCAGCATCACGCCAACCGAAACACAAGCATGGCAATTATGGTATAGTCACGCATTACGTGGAGATGTACACTGATGGGATTATATGTAAAGGAGTCAGGCCTATCGGGGTGATATAAGTATAGGAGGGCTGTGGACGGCAGTTGTTGATTACAAATGAAAATTGAGGTTTTTTAGGTACACAATACCACCCTGTAACACCGGTCGAAAATGACTCGTATGTAATATAAAAGGATCTATATGTAAGGATCCTGTTACGGTCGAAAATGACTCGTATGTAATATAAAAGGATCTATATGTAAGGATCCGACAGTTGAGATTAATTTTGTACCACCGGTTTTTTAGCATGGTACGGGTGGTATTTATAGGTGGTATGTGTCGTACATGGGTATTATCGAAAATATACAAAATAATATTGTTATAATATATGAAATCAAGTCTTTTTATGTAACCTTGGCAGCAGGAAATTTTTTCCAAACAATATGCATAGAGCAAATTACCATTTTACCCATAATAAAAAACTGAAAAAACCCGATAATACCAACGTACTACCATTGGGTGGTATTGTGTACCGTAAAAGACCTTATGAAGATTAGCTAGCTATTAGTGTCTACTCGTCAGGAGTTTCTCACTTTCTCTGATAACAAGGGGCTCTCGAGCTGGCATAGATACCATAACACACGCACAAGTTTCTAATTTTTTTAAGGGAAACAGAAGGGGTTACCCCATACTTGCTAGGCATATTAATAGAGAAAATTACAGCGCTACACTATTATATTATTAATAAAATTGCACAACCAAAATTTGACCTTAAAATTAAGATATTTCACTACTCGAATAGTTTTATAATACTATATACACCCTCCGTTGGTTAATACCTTCGCATTTTCTCCGAAGAAGTAGTCAGTATTTTTCTTCATAGTACCTTCACACCACACTTACTACTGCAAAGGACCCACACCCACACCAATCTAATTTTGTCCTTCCCTTTGCCGGCTTGTATATAAAATCTCCACCTAGCTGCATTGGTTATCCTCCTTCAATAAGTTAAATGTAGTGTAGCTTCCCCTCCGACATCTGGTGTATCCAGAACTAGGAATGTGAAGTATTTGGAAGTTTATTTGCAATCACAACATAGCACATGCTGAACCCAGCACCAGATGCCGCTGCCTTTCCATCATTGAGACTGAAGGTGGGTCGCTGATCAAGAGTGAAGTACACTGCGCTAATACACAGTCCACGGTATATAGCACTTGCTGATGCTTCCTATACCTATCTATTCACACTATATAAAGATAAGGTGGATGAGAGAGGGAACAAGGTCCCTTAAATAGAGAAGTTGTGACAACTGGCAATGTTGCTTTTGTAATCAAGTTCCAGACTATATATCCTCCATCCCTCGGCCTTTTCTGCCTTTTCTATGATTCACATGTATGTCAGTAATTATATTTTTAAGCATCGTTAATGAATGGGAACTTCATGTTGTCCAGGAAAAGAATAAGCATTTCGGAGTACTAGCCATCAACCCGTGATTGGCACGGGCTAGTTCCTAAGATGAGCTGGCTGAAAAGGTAGGTTGTAATAAATATCCAATGTTAATATATAGTAATGGTCCTTGTCTATTGAGAGTTTCTTCAAAGTTCCGTAAGGCTGTAAGTTATCGGTTCTAGACTTCTAGTTCTAATAAACAGAGTGCACAGCTCTTGCATCAGCTATTCGGATGGGGATGATCTTGCACCGTCGCTGTGACAACCTTGTGCAGGTGGGAGTTTTTCTATAACAATGTAAGCAGCATAAAGTAGTATCGTGGTTGCCTGGTTGGTCGCTGTACAATTTTATCCTGTGATCAGCTGAATACAACGTACTCGATTGCTTGTTGATTATGCGCCAACACGCAGCTAGAAAAATACATGTATTTCATGTGATAAACAATGTTGGCAAAGAAAAGAAAAAACTTGAAATAAAAAGAGTCTCCAATCTGCGAAGCAGAGCAATGCACAGAGCTGCACGTGTGCGGCGAGGGCACTTGGCCACTTGCTGATCCTTTATATTCCAATCAATTCACTATTACCCCCGTCCAGCGGCCTCCACCGCGCCGTCCGTGTGAGTCCGGTTGCTCTGGGTTTTCGTGGCTCCCGGTTTTTCTGGGACGCCGTCATGTGTCTTACCAGGCCGACCCGGTTTGCTGATTTTTTTCAGCTCGCTCTGCACTAGGACGTGACTTGATATCTTGGAAGTTTTTTAAAGTTTATCTCACAGGTTGGTTTAAACATCAGTCAAACATACATTTTGCATTGGAATTTGGAAGCGAGTCTGATAACCAGACTAGCGAACATTTTCTTAGCACTAGTATGTATTTGCATGGAAGAATTTTCCAAGCATATTTTTTAAAAAAATGGTGTAAAATATGAGTTTGCACTAGGAAGACATTATAGGACTAAATCGGCTATTCTTTCACACTAGGTGGAGGCATATGAACTAGTTGTTGAATTCTTATCCGTCATAAGAACAATGCTGAATTGGTTAAGCATTCGATGATAACAAGATTAGTGAATTTCCAGAATACCATCTCCATTACAAGTGTAAAGTCTACCAAGGTAGCAGTTTTCATCTTCTTTCACAACTTAAGAATGGGAAGAGCCTAGTCTAAAATCTGAAGACACCAATCAACCTGTCATTGCATGATTCTCAACCGGTTTGATATATCTCCAGCTGCAGTACAAAAGGAAAAATATAGAAGTTAAATAATTTAAAAGAGAAATTTCTATGCAATAGCATCCATCAACGAAGAGTCATACTTGATAGATACAAAAAAATGTGAACTAGGCAAGGCAAGAAGAAATCTGATAAGAACAAGTAGCTTCTACATTTTTTATGAAACAATTTCTACATTACTGGAGACTTAATTGGAGATTGCATTGGACTAACTGCTATGCATACGGATCTACAAAAGCACAACTACATATCTAGACTATATCACTTCCAGCATCACAAACATCTAGTTTTGATCAATTACTTGAGTTCCAATATAAATACTTGGTCCAGCTTAATTTACACTTAAGAGGTCACAGAAACAAGAACCCCATAATCTTGATCACTATACAAGTGTAGGCACCAACCATGCTGCAAATTCTCAAGAGAGTAACACAAATAGACAATTTTGAGCATGGTTCGCACCCAAAAAAGTATCCACTGAATGACGGACATATTTAATATGCATTCCTCATCATAAGTAGTCATATGTATATTTATAGCCTTTGCCATAATGCAGATGATGGTAGGTTGTTTTTTTACCTGTTTGCAAAGGTGTGATCTTGGAGCTGTAGGCAGATCAATAAATCATGTGTACAATGGTGGTAAGCTATTAGGACATCAACATGACAACATCGAAGTGTCACACGAAGTTGGTGAACTATAATAAACCTATTGTATTTGCATCCAATGTGCCTAATTGCAAAGCAATGAGTTAAGATCCTAGTCGCAAACAATGATGTATGTAAATGGAAAAACTTGAAAAAGGTGTAAAGGAGCTCCCTATTGAGGCCATTTTGTCACCACTGGACACAGCATGCTGAGCACCTGCTTTACATCACGATTGGCCACGCCCCCTGCTGTTCTACAGGTTATGTGGTTCTCAGTTAGCCAGCCTGCTTTATATGATCTTGTCCCCTTACTGATACTCCAACTGATGAAATGCAGTAGACCTGTGAAACTAAAAGAAGAGCGTTAATAAAACAATAGAATTATATGGCCCCAACAACCATAAATAATTGGTTTAAGTAGAAAAAATATAAATCCAGTGCAAAATGATTACATGTTAAGCCCAACATAGCCAAACAGAAATCATCGTATCCTATTCATTACAACAATTGTAGCTGTGTTGAGGAGTCTGGTTGCAGATTCCATTGTCAAAAATTATCAAAAATAAGAACCAATGCGTTCAACAAGTCATAAGAGCTCATAACTGCACACAACCTTGTCAAAAATGTGATTTATACTAGGAATTGTCAGCTACTCCATCCGTTCCGTAAAAAGTATTATTTTAGATTTGTACTCAGGAGTCAAACTATTTTGATCAATTATAAAAGGATTTCACTTAGCACAAAACTAAATGCACACTTTTTGCGGGACTGAGGAAGTACGTATAAAAAAACTGTCAGGAAATCGAGGTTAACTCTTTTGCTAGCTAGGCGATATCTTGTACTAAACTGGACTGAGATCCACCAATTCAGAAAATATGTCCAATGATTTGCTAGCTAAGCGAGTAATCATGGCTAACTATCCACATATAAAAAGATCCCCTCCCGAACACATGCACCGCAGCGGAGTTTTATACAAAAGGAATGCAAAGCCAGTTGATGATAGAAGAATGAACAAAGGCTGTAGTAGTGAGCACCTGAAAGCAGGAGCCCCATCAGTTGTGATCGGTGCTTGATTCCTCAACGCTGCACGTCGTCATGCTTCTGCTCATCGCACAAGCTCGACCACTAGCGTCGCAGCACATCGGTCCCGCCATCACTGCAGAGCCACGAACTCACCATATCAGGGATTGGAATCCAATGAAATCTCATCCAATCAGTGAGGGATTAGAAGAAACATATATCAGAATCGAATCTTACTACAATATATGGTGGCAGCCTAATCGAATCAGCCTAATCTTATCTCCGTATCAGCTGAAGGGTCAAAGCCTAATGGTGGCAGCTCTGTCTTATCACACAATGGATCCTTACACGGTAGATTAACGACGATAGTTTGCGAATGAGCTGAGTATAACTCACCGTGGTGGGGGCTCTCGCGTCGCTTGGTAGGCCGACGGAAGGAGGCGGCGGGGGTGGTGGAGGTGGCAGCCGTGGAGCCCGTCCGCGGTGCTCCCTCGACGGTGGAGACTCGAAGGCCACAGGGAGCCCAGGCGCTGCTCGAGGGCGCAGCCATGGAGGGTAGCAGGCATGGAGAGGGGAAACCGAAAGTGGAGGAGCGAGGCGGAGCAGAGGAGCCCGTCCACCGCCACCGAGAACCTCAATTCGCCGTCCTCTGTGCCGATTAGAAGCCATCCGCCATCGATTTGTCGTCTCACGACCTCGATTTGGCCGCTTCTTCGGTGGCGCCGACACGGAAGCTGAGAGAGACGGCGGAGGAAGGGGACAGTCGGCGCGGAGCTCACGCCGAGCATCACCGGTCCTGCCACCAGGCCCACCCTCTTGGTCCCCGTTGCATCCGTCGCTGTGGAGGCGGCTGCGGTGGTGAAGATGGTCGGGGAAGAAAGCGGCCGCGGGGGTGGAGAAGACGACCGGGGAAGGAGGTGGCCGCAGGATGGAGGCGGCGGCCGGGGAAGAGGAGGCAGATGCGAGGTGGAGGCGGCGACTGGGGAAGAGGCGGCGGGCGCGAGGTGGAGGGAGGCGGTCGCGAGTGAAGAGGCCACGATCTGATCTGAAAGTTGTTCGGAACATGGGATCGACTGGAGGAAAAAACGATAAAATCCAGAGAAAAAACCAGCAGAACCAGAGCGGTTGTTCGGAACTAGCGGGACAATGGGTTGACTCGGGTATGGAGTAGCTATTCCATACCCAAGGTATAGAATATATATATAGAGAGAGAGAGAGGGGGGTTCATACATAGAATGCACCCACTAAGGATCATAACTCCATTTCTCTCAACATGCAAGCTATCCACGTTAGCGTCAAGTCACGATCCACAAAGACTATTTACTTATGCCTCATAGTGATTTTTTGTGACTAATAACATCCATGCATGGAATTTATATGTCTTTGCGAGCACCACGCTACAAAATTACCACAATACAATACATGAAGGATCAATAATTTAAGAGTAATTTTCTATCAGTGAAATGAGAATGTTTTCATGTATAAAATGGTCAACACTAATTAAAGCCTATACATCAAGACTGTCTATATCAGCTAGGATAAAATGGTCTAGTTCTATACTTTATCCCTCTGCCTTTTCTGTGCCTTTCATTGCGCCCCTTTGAGGTTTCGGTATGGGACCTATATATAAAGACTCCTTAGCTTCCAGTTGCACAAAAAGAAATAGAAACAAACAGTATGAGTTAGGTAGTTAGCAGGTATCAAGGCTAGTTTGACTGTGTCTTTCTTTGGTTAAAGTAATAACAAGTAGTGAACGTGGTCTCATATGCCATTAGTTCGAGTATGATTTTGGTGATTCATGACAACATGATCAATGGGACTGACCATATTGTTTAGCATGTCTTTGTAGACGTTTCTAGGTCCCAAGGATGCAAAAATACCACATGCCAAATTGAGAAGAGAGAGAAAAGTAAATCGAAAGAAAAGCCACCGTCGAATGAACCGATGGTACCGTAGAAGCAAGAATCGGAGAACTTGGTACACAGCGCAACTACTGGAGTTAACTTGATACCTTTCCTAGTTGCGTCAGATGACTTGCAGAGGAAGAGCAGCAAAGACAGTAGCACTGGATGATCCGACGGTCTGAGTGAGGACACCGTCGGTCTATCCGATGGTCAAGTTCAAACAAGACAGAGACGCGCCAAGGTGAAGCCTTCAGCACCATATGAACCGACGCCATGATCAGAAAAAGCATCAATCGGTTCATCTGACGGTCATGTGGAAGCTACCAGAGACGTTTTGGTCGTAGGGTCTTCACCACCGGATGATCTGACGGAGCATCGGAGCATAGCGTTAGAGCAGTTGTGTTAACGGTCATGTGAAGTGGAGGCAACGACTAGTAGCCCCGGATGAACTGACGCCTGGAAAATCATAGCGTCGGATCATCTGACGGTACTACTTTTAGCAGCTTTTCGCCAACGACAAGTTTGATGCCTTGGGCTATATACCTCCTCCACTCACCCATTTGAGGTTGCTGGATTGTGTGGAAGTGCAAAGGAGTTCAAGACACCTAGAAGATCATATCCAATCCATCCAAGTGCTTAATTGCTCATCATTATACTTGCATATGCTTTGTGCATGTGCTTAGTGTTAGGCTTAGCTTAGAGCTGAGTGAGTGCAAGGTTGTGCCAACCATGTCAGGTGATTCTTGAGTGAATCAAGGTGTACAAGGTTCGCCGGAAGCCTTAGGGCCTAAGTGGCTCACCGGCATTCGTCTTCGACCCTCCGGCTTGGTGTGGAGAGGCGAGGACACTTTGTGCAAGGGACGTGGAGACCCCTTCCTTGGTGGAGAAGCTCCTTAGTGGAGGCAGCATCAAGGTGACCAAGGGAGCTTGGCGAGTGCCTAAGTGGCGAGTCAAGTGGTGCTCTTGGGAGAGAATTGGTGACTGGGAAGCAATACTCTTGTGTGGGTGCATCAACAACGTGGACTAGGGATGACTTAGTGCCTACCGATACCATGGGATAAATCGCATGTCAAGAGTTTGCTTCCTCTCATCCCCATTACGTTTCCGCATTTACTCTCTTGCAATCTTTATTTGCCTTTACCTTCCTAGTATAGTATCATGATTGGATTGACTATAGGTTGCAAACCTTGTTTTGGGATGGGAGTCTCACACTAGAATAACCCTAGTCGCACATATAGATAGTATGTTCTAGCTTATCTTTATGCAAATTTAGTGAAGTCATAGGTTAAGGTTTTAGTTTGCCTAATTCATCACCCCCTCCACCTCTTAGGCTACGAGCATATAATTCCTTACAAGTGGTATCAGAGTCGGGACTCACTTCCTTCACAAGAAAATGCTAATTCGATTGGTAAATGTGAAAACCGGCTCATTGGAACGGTTAGGCTTCACCGCCTAGTGAGTTGCTCTATAGGGGTATGAAAGAGGTGGATACCTTAGGTTTGGCTCCACATTTCGATGGCACAAGCTATCCTCAGTGGAAGGTTCTCATGGAGGCCTATCTCCAAGCAAAGGACCTTGATGTTTGGAGAGTCATCAATGAGGGCATGAAAATGGTACTAAGAAGGAAAATCAATTTGATGTGATTGCTAAGAGTTATAAATAGATGTAGGCGTTTTCAATAGAGTTTTTAATTGTAAAAATGCCCATGAGCTATGGAAACCCATCAAGGAGCAAAATTAGGGTTCAAAAGAAGTTGCTAATGAACGCTACGATTGTCTCCTTGAGGAATTCAATAGCTTTAAGCAACTTGCAAATAAAAATGTTGAATCTATGTACTCATGTCTAAATGTTCTTGTCAATGAAATCAATGCTTTAGGTGTGAAGAACATCACGGACTTGAACATCAACCGCAAGATCCTACAAAGTCTCTCAAAGCCCGATTATGACATGGTGAATGTCGTATGGACCTCCCTGGGCCCACTACCTCGGTGTGTACCAGGACCGACTACTCGGTGGGCCCCTGGGACTACCCGGCTTGCGCTACACGGCACCTGAAGGCGTGGAGCACAAGGACTGCGGAGGAGAAGTACTCGGTTAGGAAGCTGTACATGTCCTGCACTGTATGGAAGACTCCTAGACGTACTCGACTAGTACTCTCTCCCTACTCCGACTTGTAACCCTGCCTTCCGGACTATATAAGGTGAGGCAGGGACCGTTCTCTAGGGATAGAACACATCTCATTCAACTCACGTCGCACTATTGCACCATCTTGTAATCGTGCCCAATCAATCCAGAGCTACGCAGCATACAGGACGTAGGGTATTACACACCTTGCGGCCCGAACCTGTCTAAATTGTGTGTTACGTGTCTCTTCATTCGAGTTACCGATCTCGGCGAGGCCACATTCATCTACTTCGGGTACTCCCCTTAGTAGGTTGCCGGTCTAAAACACCGACAGCTGGCGCGCCAGGTAGGGGATCTCGCCCGAGATCACATGGCGAACTCGACGGCTCCCGTCTACTTCAAGCCAACCGTCGCCTTCAACCGCGGCGACACCTTCGTGTTCGGCGCCTGGGTCTGCACCGCTGACGGCGCGGGCTCCTTCCAGCGCCGCCTAACCATGCAGCCCAACCCGAAGACCGGCTTCGTGACGCTTCCCGAAGTTGTCACAGGCGAACTCGCCGGCAAGTTCGGCGAAATTTCGCTCTTCAACCACCACGCTGACTTCGAGCTCGAGTCCGCTTCCAACTCGAACTCGACGTCTCCATGGGCCATCGCATGCGAGCCGGGCCGCTCGCCCATCGCGAGCGGTCCCCTCACCTCGTAAGCGCCCGCGCGCGGCCCCCGCACCCTCGCCCGGGCCCGCACGGGGGGCTCCCACTTCGCGCCGGCCGGCAAGGGAGCCCGTACTCGAGTACAACTCGGACTCCGACACCGCCCCCGGCCACGCTTAGGACACCGGCCCTCTCTCCGAGTTCTACTCGAACCCGGATTACGAGTTCGACTTCGGGTCGGACCCTGAGGAGCCCGAGTCCAAGGACAACTCCACCGAGCTTCCCTTGTCAGGGCCGGCCTCCGGCTGGTTATAACGTCCACACCGGCCGGCAGATTCATCTACTGGCCAGACCGCAAGCCCGCTAACCTGATAAGTGGAGACTCACGCTACGTCGCCTACATCGACTCGCTACCGTTCCAGGAGGGAACACCACTTGCCAGAGCTGACTCGAACACCCCAACCGAGGTGGCGGTTTCTGAGTCCAGCCTTGGCACCCCTGATCGCCAAGTCTTCATGGCTGCCGGCGACACCCCAGGACCTTCAGGGATGGCTCAAGACAAGTACCTTGAAGACATCTCCTCCGACGAGCTCTCTGCTAACGCCCCAGCAGACGAGATCACCGCCAACGGAGACGCTCGACGTGAGCGCAACCGGAAGCGCAGCGAACATCGCCGACGCCTCCGCGACAACTTCCCCGTCCGCAACCTCGCGGAAGCTCTCGAGGCGGTCGAGAGCAGAGTACACACTACCCCTGAGCAATGTCTCATGTCGATCACAGCGATCGCACGCCAGGCTCAGGGCATACGCGCTGGAGAGGTCATCGCCAAGCTCGCCGAAGACGCCGCTTCATGCGGGTCGACAACGAGTCAACTTGACCTCCTCCGGCCCGGGTCCCGCGACAACGAAGCCACAAGTCGCGGCGCCAACAACGGTCCTAACCGTACTCGAGCCGAACTCCCGGCCCGAGCCAAACCGTCGTCGCTCCAACACCGGCGGACCTTCACGCCGTGACAACAAAGAACCGCGAGATCGTCCCCCACCGCGCTTCGGCCGGCGGCGGCGGCAACGACCCCGATGGCGGCGGCGGCCGACGGCGGAAGCTCCAACCATGGAGCCAACGGAGAGGGCCGGCGGCGGCGGCGGCCGCGGCGGCCGAGGCCACGCGAACGGCCACGCCTGCGGCGCCTCACGGGGGCGGCTACGACGCTCGCCGAGAAGATTGAGGAGCCGCGGCGGAAGAAGTCGACCACCGCGGCCCGAGGGTAATGGCTTCCCCGCTTTCTCACCTCGACTTCGCAACTTGCTCCTCCCCCGACAAGTTCAAGCCTTTGGGGATCACCAAGTATGATGCGAAGCGAGATCCCATCCGGTGGCTCGGGTGCTACGCCCTCTCCATCGAGAACGGCGGCGGCAACGGCGACACCAAGTGCCTCTACTTCCCCTTCGCCCGGACCAAGCTCCACTCACATGGCTCGAGTCGCCGGACAAGCACTCGATCGACAAGTGGGACCGGTGAAGGAGCGGTTCACCAGACAACTTCGCGGGCGCCATGGGCTGATCGGGTACTCGCATGGACCTGGCCATGATCAAGCAGGAACAAGGCGAGACTCTCCGCAAGTACATGCGCCGTTTTTTCGACAAGCACGCTACCGTCGTCGACGTCACCAACAAGGAGGTCATCGACCTTTTCCAAGACGGTCTCTACCACCGCCGCACCTTCGAAGACTTCGGTCGTCGCCACCCAGGGTCCATCCCCCACCTCAAGGACATGATCACGTCCTGGGCGGATGAAGAAGATAAGGCCAACGCCAAGTACGACGCCATCCGTGGCAAGAGCAAGCGAGAACCGGGCGGCGGCGGCGCAGCAACGCGAACCGGGGCGGTCGCAACAACAACAACAACAACAACAACTACTCGGGTCCCAACCGCAAGCGCAAGCCGGACAACACCGTCGCGGCTATAGCGGCCCCTGCGAAGGAGAACTCGAAGAAGAACTCCGGCGGCTTCAAGGACCTGCTGAAGGAAAGGTGCCCGTGGCATCCAAACGGCAACCACACCACCGAGCAGTGCTACCAACTCAGGCACGCACTCAAGGATACGCCGGAGCCACCGCACCCTCACGACAAAAAGGGCAAGAAGAAGGACGGCGACAACAACGACTTCCAGGAGCCTGACAAGACCGTCAACGTCCTCTTCGGCGGAGCGCCGGCAGGCGGGAGCAGAAGGCTACCCGCCGCGAAGTCATGTCCATCGAGCCAGCGGTCCCGACCCCTCTCAAGTGGTCGGAGGTACCCATCACCTTCTCCCGCGCGGATCAATGGACTAGCTTCTCCGAACCAGGACGGTTCCCCCTCGTCCTGAAGCCGGTGGTCGCGGGCTCCAAACTCAACAAGGTGCTCATCGACGGTGGAAGTGGGCTCAACGTCCTTTTCACCAAGACCTTGAAGAAGATGAAGCTCGACATCACCCACATGCTCACCAAGAGCAACACGCCTTTCTACGGCATCGTCCCCGCAACGCGGCTATTCCACTGGGCTCGGTGGTCCCGCCGATTACCTTCGGGGCATCTCGGGACAACTACCGTACCGAGTACATCAAGTTCGAGGTCGTGGACTTCGAGACCTCCTACCACGCCATCCTCGGCGGACCGGCCATCGCCAAGTTCATGGCGGTGCCCCACTACACCTACTTGGTACTCAAGATGCCAAGCCCGGCGGGTGTACTCTCCCTTCAAGGGGACTTGAAGATCTCTCACGACCGCGACACGAAGCCGTGGAGATCGCCTCTACAAACAAAGTATCCAACGCAATGATGGAGGTCTATGCCGCGTCGAAGAAGCTTGCTACAAGTGAACTCGACATCCCGGAGAAGTCCGACAAAGCACCAACAAGCCTCGCCCACCGAGGAGGTACTTGTCAAGACGATCGACCTCGGAACGAGCGACCCCAAGCAAGACCACCACCATCGGGGCGGCCTCGACCCCAAATAGGAAGACGCGCTCATCGGCTTCCTTCGGGCTAACCGCGACATCTTCACGTGGAAGCCGGCGGACATGCCGGGGAGTGCCCGGGGAGCCGATTGAGCACCGCCTCAACGTCGATCCTAAGGCCACCCCCAAGCGACAACACCTCCGACGCTTTGCCGACGACGGACGGGACGCCATCAAGAAGGAACTCGCCAAACTACTCGCGGTGGCTTCATCGGAGAAGTCTTCCATCCGAGTAGCTCGCAAACCCCGTCCTCGTCCGCAAGAAGAACTCGAACGAGTGGAGGATGTGCGTCGACTACACCGACCTCAACAAGCACGCCCAAGGACCCCATCGGGTTGCCGCGGATTGATCAAGTCATCGACTCCACGGCGGGCCGCGACCACGCTCTGCTTCCTCGGACCGCTACTCCGGGTACCACCGGATCGCGATCAAGGAAGAAGACCGAGGAGAAGACCGCGTTCATCACCCCGTTTGGCGCATCGCTACACGACCATGTCCTTCGGGTTGAAGAACGCCGGCGCTACGTACCAACGAGCTATCCAGGCCTGCTTCAAGAGGCAACTCAACAAGAACGTCGAAGCCTATGTGGATGACGTGGTCGTCAAGACCAGAAACTCCAGTACCCTCATCAACGACCTTGAAGAGACTTTCGCATCACTGCGCGAGTACCGCTGGAAGCTCAACCCGAACAAGTGCGTCTTCGGCGTACCTTCAGGCAAACTACTCGGCTTCATCATCAGCTAGCGCGGCATCGAAGCCAACCCCGAGAAGATCTCTGCCATTACCAGCATGAAAGCTCCCACGAGCATCAAAGACGTCCGTAAGCCGACCGGGTGCATGGCGGCACGCGAACAGAGATTTATCTCGAGGCTCGGAGAACGGGGGCTCCCCTTCTTCAAACTACTCAAGCATCAAGAGAAGTTCGTGTGGACTCCAGAGGCGGATCAAGCCCTTGCCCAGCTCAAGGACTTCCTGTCGAAGCCGCGGATCCTCACGGCTCCTCACAAAGGCGAGCAGCTACTGCTCTTCCTCACTGCGACTACCCACGTGGTCAATACCGCCATCATTGTCGAGCGGCAGGAAGACGGCCACGCCTATCCAGTCCAGCGCCCAGTCTCCTTCGTCAACGAGGTTCTATCAGAGTCCAAGGCCTGCTATCAGCTTGTGCAGAAGCTCCTGTACGCAGTACTCATCACCTCGCGGAAGCTACAACACTACTTCCAGGAGTACTCGATCTCCGTCGTCACCGACTACCCGCTCGACGACATCCGCGGAAGCAAGATGCTACCGGAAGAATCTCCAAGTGGGCGGTCGAGCTCGCCGCCCTCACTATCGACTTCAAGCCACGCACGGCCATCAAGTCGCGGGCACTAGTCGACTTCATGGCGAGTGGCGGGGAGAACCACCGCCTACTCCCACCGTGCGACCGAGCATTGGGTGATGTACTTTGACGGCTCACTCAACCTCGAGGGCGCAGGTGCAGGGGTACTCCTGATCTCCCCGACGGGCGAACAACTCAAGTACGTCCTGCAAATCTTCTAGAAGGTCTCAAACAATGAAGCTGAGTACGAAGCTCTCCTACATGGGCTCCGCCTCGCGGCTTCACTGGGCATCAAGCGGCTACTACTCTACGGCGACTCCGCAGTGGTCATCAACCAAGTCAACAAGTCCTGGGACCGCAACAAGGAGAACATGGACGCCATGCGCCCGGAAGTCCGCAAGCTCGAGAACAAGTTCTACGGTCTCGAGTTCCACCACATCGTCCGCGACAACAACGATGCGGCGGATGTCCTCTCGAAGCTTGGATCCACCCGTGCTCAAGTACCGGCGGGTGTCTTCGTTCACGAGCTTCACGCGCCATCCATCCGGAGCCGGCGCCACCGACCATTGTCCCGGCTCACCCACCCAGGCGGGTAGGAGGTCATGATGATCGACGTGGACTGGAGGCAACCCTTCATCGACTACCTCGGCGAGCGAGAAGGTCCCCTCCGACAAGAACTCGGCTGAGCAGCTCGTCCTCCGCGCCAAGTCCTACGTCCTCGTCGGAGACAAGCTTTACAAGCGGGGCGCATCTTCGGAGTACTCATGAAGTGCGTCCCTCGTGAAGAAGGCAAGGACATCTTGGAGGAGATCCACAAGGGCGTGCGGCAACCACGCGTCCTCACGCACGCCGGTCGGCAAGGCCTTCCGACGAGCTTTCTACTAGCCCACGGCTGCGGGCGATGCCGAAGAACTCGTCGAAGGTGCAAAGGATGCCAGTACTTTGCCAAGCAGCAACACGTCCCAGCCTACAAGCAAGTCACCATACCGCCAACCTAGCCCTTTGCCTGCTGGGGGCTCGACATGATTGGGCCACTGCCAATGACGCCAAGTGGTTTCAACAGGGTATTGGCGGCCATCGACAAGTTCACCAAGTGGATCGAGGTCAAGCCGGTCACATGCCCCAAGGCTGACAGAGTACTCGACTTCCTGGACAAACTCATACATCGCTACGGACTACCCCACCGCATCATCACAGATCTGGGCTCCAACTTCAACAATCACCAGTTCTGGGAGTACTGCGAGAACAGTGGGATCGACGTTCGATACGTCTCAGTTGCCCATCCTCGGGCCAACGGACAAGTCGAGCGCGCCAATGGGATGGTGCTCGACGCTCTCAAAAAGTGGCTACACGACGCTGCTAACTCCAAAGGGGGCAAGTGGATCAAGGAACTACCCAACACACTGTGGGGGCTACGGACTCAGCCATCCAAGCCAACGGGGCAATCCCCTTACTTCCTGGTCTATGGCTCCGAAGCAATCCTCCCTGCCGACATCATATGGAACTCGTCGGCGGTGGAGCACCGCGACGAAGGCGTCTCGGAAGACGGCGGACGAGTTGACATCGACAGCCTCGAAGAAGCTCGCTGCGCTGCCCTCGTCCAATCAGCAAGGTACCTGGAGGGTATCCGACGCTACCACGATCGCAACGTCAAGGAACGCTCCTTCAACGTTGGTGACCTCGTCCTCCGTCGCATCCAGAACACGGAAGGACTACACAAGCTCGCGCTCCCCCCACGGGAAGGTCCCTTCACCGTTGCAAAGGTGACTGGGCCGGGCTCCTACCGCCTCCAGACACTTGAAGGCGAAGACATCAACAACTCGTGGAACGTCGACCAGCTCTGTCGATTCTACGCCTAGTCTACACGACTACTCTGGGGTTAAGTCTACATGACTACATCAACACCCCTCTGCCGTAAGCGGCCTCCGGGTCCTGGCTCCAGTCTCCGCACTTCTCCTTTCCGGGATCCGGCCCCGTGCGGCTACCTACGAATCTCGGGCCGCGACGAGCGTCAAGGACTCTAGCGACGGTCTACTAAGAGACCATGTACTCCAAGATCCAGCCTACACGGCTACTTACGGATCTACTGCTGTAAGCGGCTACCCGCTCTAGCACTACTCAGCTGTAAGCGACCTCCGGGTCCAGGCGACTTCTCTGTAACTACGGCCCTGGCCATCCAGGTGTACTTCTTCAGTAATAAAGTTTGATCGTTCATCAACTTCTTTACTGCCTACTCCCTTCAATGGGACCACTACCGCCGAGTACGACTACTCGCATTCACTCCACGATGGGGGCTCCGCACTCTGAGATCGCGACTACGAGTACTCATTGCTGGAAATTCTCTTTCATTAATACTTAAGCAATTCATTACAATTGTTTTTGTACAACTTTGGCTACTAGCTATCTATTACAGGGCTACTGGAGATTAAGCTTATCAGCTACTTGCTCCGCGATGGGAGCCATCTGCTCGGCCTGGCGGAGCGCCTCAAGGTGCTTAGCCACCGTTCCTGGGTCGACAAGATCATCTGCGAGCAGCTCTATCCCGCCACGACTACTCGCGGCGGCCTCCGTCATCGGCGCAGAGCGGATGGGCTCTGCGTCCTGGATCTCCGGGGACCGGATAGCCACCTCCAGAGCGACCTCTGGCGACGTGGTGACCCCCTTTCCTTCGGCCGCCATGGCGGCTTCCTCGACGACTTCATCCATGGGCTCGGGGGCTCTTCCGGCAGCCTCCGGCACGTCTGGTGTCGACTTTTGCACTGGCACCCCCGCAGGGATGTCATCCCTTTCGGCCTCGGCGCCTGTCAAAGAGAAGACAAGTGTATTAGCGTCTACGACTACTCCTCAAGGAGCTCTACAGCTTCAGAAGAGTACTCACCTTCGACCACGCTGGCCTCCGGCAACGACGCTTCGGTAGCCGGCGGCTCGAGCACTGCCTGGGAAGCAGGAGCGCACTCCTCGGAGGGCGGCGCAACCTCTTCCGCCACCGCCGTAGAGGGTTCATCCCCCTCCCAGGACAGATCTGTCGATTTCCAGCAGAAGCACACACAACTGGTCGTCAGTCAACCTCGACTACAACAACAAGTACTACTCGGGAAGATGCAGTACTTACAAGCTTGACCGGACTATTGTCACGGCCGGGGCACCGAGGATGCTGGCAATGTCTACCAGTCCACCCTCGGCGGGCGCCTCCTCCGCGCCCCTGCACCGCCGCCTCCTCTACGGCAACGGCGGCGGCACGGTGCCCTCCTCGCGCTCCCCGTAGCCACCTCCTCTTCAACGGCGGCGGCTACGGGCTCCGTGCTCCCCTGTGGAGCAGGGGGCTGGCGCTCCAACTGCGCCAAGAGCTCCTCGACAGTGGGGGCTGGACTACGACTGCCGGCCCGCTCTCCCACTATGTTCCATCCGCCTTCGTCGCCCTCCTCGACGGGCTCCGCTGGCGGCACCTCCTGCATACAAGGAAGACTACTCATCAGCAAGCGTACTCGTACGATGGGTATTCGACTACTCTAGTGAAGACATCTTACCTCTTGAGGCGTGGTCCCTGAGACCTTCAGCTTCTTTGTCACCCGCTTACGGGCGGGGTTGCGCGGCTTCCGCGGCGGCGCAGCCAGGCTAGCCTCCAGGCTAGTCGGTGGGTCTTGCATAAGAGGCACATGAGGTAATCCTGGACGGCTAAACCTCGACCGCAGCTGAAAACGGTCTTGCAACGTCTCCTCGTCGTCGTCGTCGTCGGTGGTGTCCTCCACGATGACGGTGTCATCGCCTTCGCCAACCTCTCGCCGCTTCTTGGCTTTGGCTTTCCCTTCCTTCGGGATCTCGATCCCGTGAGGGGGCGGCTGCGGCTCGGAGACGAACTTTTTCAAGTCATCCTGCAAAGACACAAGACATCAGCACGTCTACTCCAAGCAAGGACTACTCGACTAGGGGAGCACGACTAGTCACCTCCTTCGGCGGGCGCGCGGCGGAGTACTCTTGGACAGGGCACGCCGTGTACGGCGGAATATCCTTGAAGATCCGCGTTAGCCTCTCGATGATGTCGTCGTCGTCCATCTCGCCTCTGGGCATCCGCGATGTGTCGTCGTCGCTGGTGTACTCGAAGCCCAAGGTGTCGCGGGCCATCAGTGGCTGCACCCTCCGCTTCATGAAACTGAAGGCCACGTGCTCGGCCCTCATTCCAGCTTCCCTGAGCACCTTGATGCGTGCCAGCGGCTCGGGAAGCTGGATCCCTTCCTGCATAGTGGGCTTCGTGTTCCACTACTCGCGGTGCCTGGGCTGCCTCCCGCTCGGCTTCGACAGGCTGGGGTGGTGGTTCGTGATGTAGAACCATCTCGCCTTCCAATCGGCGTTGGAGTCAACGAGCTTGTACGCCAGGTACTGCTCAGCGGCGTCTTCTCTCAATTGGATGCCGGCCCCTCCGACTACTCTTGGATTGGTGGCGCTCGGCTGCGGCTTCACCCGGAAAAACTTCCGGAAGAGGATCCAGTGCGGCTTGATCCCAAGGAAAGCTTCACAAAAATGCACGAAGACCGCGGCATGGAAAATGTCGTTAGGATTCAGATTCAGGTACTCAACTCCATAGTACCCGAGGAGGCCCTTGAAGAAATCACTAGCCGGGAGCGCGAGTCCGTGCTCCACGAACCGCGCAAACATTGGAATCTCGTCTTCGGCTTTCTCCATCAGATACGGATCTCTGGCGGCGGCCCTCCACATATCAACCTCCTTCTCCCAGATAAATCCGCTGTTCAGGAGGGCCAACAGATCTTCGGTCTTCACTTTTGACTTCTTCCACTCGCGGCTTGGATCGGCCCGCGGCGGAGACATTGGCGGTGCTGCTCCAGTGGCAGTCGCGGCGGCCTCTTCGCGGCCCCTTTTCTTCCCGGCGGCTTTTGTAGACTTGGACGGTGAAGGCTTCATTCTCCAAGTACAAGGCGTCTTCACGCGCATCCGCTCGGGGGCTACCCTAAAAGCTCTGGGTGGCGGCGCACTTGGATCTACTACGGCGGCAGCGTGCGCTGGAAGTGGATCTACCTCAGATGGGATCGAAAATGACTACAACACAGATGGGTGGAAAACCCTAAGGGTTTTGGCTTCTATTTATAAGTCAAACCGGCCCTCCAACGGCCAGATCGATAAGTCCGCGCTCGGCTGACTCAGCGGCCGCGCGTGACCCTTCGCATTCTACTAGTCGACGCGCCTCACCTCGGGGGCTCGGCTACTTCTACTCGATTACCTGGGAAGCGACAAGGCTCAGGAGCATCTCAGGACACATTCTTCAAGATGACCCTTCAATTCGAGAGGAAGTACTCGACTCAAGGCTCGGGGGCTCCGTGCCACGTGTCCTTCAGTTTTTTCTCTCCGGATTTTTCGGGATTTTCTTGCCAAGACTTCGAGATGGACCCTTAGCCGAGCCTCGCGCTCAACCTAAGGCTCGGGTGCTACTCCATATGGAGTGCGATTTTGCAATCGCACCTCCATATCAGCTTCGGCTTCAAAACAAGATGGGCATTTCTTGAAGACCTTCGAAGGCAGCACTCGAGGACGCTTGGGACTACTCGAGAAGACTTCAGGATTGCTCAAACATCAGCTGGAGTACATTGCAGCCTCGGGATGCTTCGACTATTCTTGAGGACTTTTGACTTGTAGTACTCGGGGACGCTTGAGGACTACTCGTTAAAGTCGTCAAGACTACTTGAAGCTATCCTTCTTGACTACAAAGTACTCGGGGGCTTGTCGTATGGACCTCCCTGGGCCCACTACCTCGGTGGGTACCGGGACCAACTACTCGGTGGGACCCTGGGACTACCTGGCTTGCGCTACACGGCACCTGAAGGCGTGGATCACAAGGACTGCAGAGGAGAAGTACTCGGTTAGGAAGCTGTACATGTCCTGCACTGTATGGAAGACTCCTAGACGTACCCGACTAGTACTCTCTCCCTACTCCGACTTGTAACCCTGCCTCCCGGACTATATAAGGTGAGGCAGGGACCGTTCTCTAGGGACAGAACACATCTCATACAACTCACGGCGCACTATTGCACCATCTTGTAATCGTGCCCAATCAATCCAGAGCTACGCAGCATACAGGACGTAGGGTATTACGCACCTCGCGGCCCGAACCTGTCTAAATTCTGTGCCACGTGTCTCTTCCTTCGAGTTACCGATCTCGGCGAGGCCACATTCATCTACTTCGGGTACTCCCCTTAGTAGGTTGCCGGTCTAAAACACCGACAGTGAAAGCTATCATCTATGAGAAGAAGCTCGAAGAATTGAAGCCATCTCACATCTTGAGCAAGATCATGGCACATGAGCTTCAAATCATGCCCAAGTCCAAGAAGGTGCCCCAAGAAAAGCCCTGAGAACCATCTTCTC
Source organism: Cenchrus americanus (assembly GCA_947561735.1). Lineage (NCBI taxonomy): Eukaryota > Viridiplantae > Streptophyta > Magnoliopsida > Poales > Poaceae > Cenchrus > Cenchrus americanus. The sequence continues at coordinate 33,210,800 of OX387242.1, read as the reverse complement.
CAACCACAAGCCATGCCCTCTCAAGCCAACAAGAGAAGGTGTTGAGTAGGATGGCTACTCATGGAAGCTCAAGCAAAGATGATGGTGATGATGGCGACGATGAAAATTCCTCAAGTTATGAAGATGTTGAGTCCATGGTGGCTGAGTACGTGAAAAAGATCTTCAAGTATGTGAAGAAAGTCAACATGTACGGCTACAACGTACACTTGAGAGAAGGGTGTCATCATCAACACATCAATTTCACCAAGATCAAGCACAAGCCCAAGAAGAAGGTGGTCAAGGAGAGAAGACCAAAGCAAGAAGCAAATGTTGTTGTTCGTGAGTGGACAAGTGGTGGAGAATCAATTTTGTCTAGCTCAAGTGATGAATCAAGAAAGAACTTCACCACCCGCTTCATGCATGGTCCTTCATCATCACTACACATGTGCCTTATGGCTAAAGGTACGGAGAGAAATGTAAGTGATGATGAATTTGACACCACCTCTCTTGATGATCTTGTTGAGCTTGTCAACGAGCAAAATGGAATGCTTAAGAAACAAGCTAATGAAATTCAAAAACCCAATGCTCTCAATGATCTTAGTGCAACCCTTGCTACAAATTATGAACATTTGTTGTGCAAATTCAAATTATTTAGCAAGTACTGTGATGAGCTAAAGTCTAAGCTTGAGAGAAATGAGACTAAAACAAGTAATTCCTTTGAGCTTGATGAATCATCTATTCCTTGTGCAATTCCTATCTCCAAGGTAGATGCTTCAACTTCTTGCAATGAGAATGTTGTTGTAGAAACATGTCATTCCCTCATAGGCAAGAAGAATGATGAGCTTAAGCAAGAAGTGAAATGGCTCTGAGAGACGTTGGCAAGCTTGATGGGAAAGAGCAAGAACAATGAGGAACAAGTGGACATCTCTCAAGACATGAAGAGCGGAGTCCAACCTTCTCAAGATAACCGTGATCCCATGGTGAAAATTTTGAGAAGGGTGCAACCGTGACTTGCTACAAGTGTCATGGAGAAGGGCACAAGTTATACAAATGCCCTGAATTTGTCAAGAAGATGGGCAAGGGCGCAAGGAAGAAGTTCAACCCCACCATCAAGAGCTCCCTCATCTACACCAAGCCCAACCGCAAGAACAAGACCAAGAGCAACACCTACATCATCAAGAAGAAGGCTAATGGCAAGGTGGTTGCACACAAGGTTGGGAAGATGAAGGAGGAGCGCGGTTGGAACCAACCCTTTTGGGTGCCCAAGGATGTCATCATCAACATGAAGGGGCCTCAAATGGTTTGGGTTCCAAAGGCCACTTGAAGGCCATGAGCACAGGGACTTGGGAGGCTTGGCACAAAGAAGATGTGAAGGTTAAAGCCTAGAAGCCAAGCTTGCGAGTTGGACATGTGTTGCCCAAGTTTCCCGGTTGAGGTAATGGAAACTAGAACCTATCTCACGTATTATTGTAGCTCCATTGCCTTGTCTATGTCTGCATTTGTTTCTATGCCTAATTGTTTACATATGGTAGGTTGCTTGTGTCATTTGCTAACCCATGAGCAACCTACATGGTTTGATTAGTGTGCAGGAAAGCTACACTTGTTCTTTCATGGTGCATGTTTTCATTATCTCTTTGCATCATGAGCAAGCTATAGGGTTAGCTTCCCTTTTGTTGTCATAAACAATGTGCATACATTTGGGTGGTGATTCAAACACTAAATGCACACATTTAGGGGGAGCTCATCCTATGATTTGGTTATGGGACTAACATTGTTTCAATCTTATCTTATGTAGTCCCTTGGCGACACGTTCCGGTGCGGTGCTTCATTCTAAGAGAATGCTATATCACTCTCAATGTGATCTAACATCTCTAAAATAGTGAATATAGCAATATGAGCTTCATGCTATTGAGTCATGTCCTTGCGAGCTTATGTCTCTATATAAGTTCAAAGACAATGTACTCATACATTACTAATCCTTATGGTACCCCAAGTGTCTTCTATGCAAGCTTCTTTCAAGTGGTGTCACCTCTAGTGATATCATTTCCAAGTGGCTCATCTCAATGTGGTGCCAACAAGGTAAAGAGGATCAACCCCCGGAGGTATGCAGTGATCAAAAGACTACAAGTGATATCTACAAGTTGTAATGTAACACGAACCCATCTGTCTTATCTCTTTTCCTTTAAGCTATCTCCTTGCATGATATGCTCTAAGCTTCCTTGCCTTACAAGTTTGTAGTTGTGCACTTGATTTTCACACTATCATATTGTGCACACACTTAGGGGGCTTAGTTTGTATCATGCTAGTCTCATGAGCTTGTGATCCACCTTAGTTATTCGCACATGTTGTATCTTCATTGATATCATACATATGGATCATGGTTCGTGCAACTTTCTCCCTTGTATTTAACATTTCCCTTTGAGCTATGTTTGCTAGGACTTGCTAAATTTCCTTGGAGACCTTTTGTTCTGGGGACTTTTTGGAGATTTTATTCCAAATGGGGAGAATGTGAGACCAAAGCAAGCTAGTGTTTCCATAATGAGAAGAGGTAAGCTATGTTTCAACATAGGAAGAGAAGATCAAAAAGGGGGAAGTTTGATCGATGTCTAGGGGAGTTTGGATGATGGTAAGCATCCAAGCAAGTGTAAGTGGCTCTAATTTTGTCAATCTTTGCAAATTTATGTTTGCTTTGCTTGTGTTATCATATATCACCAAAAAGAAGGAGATTGTAGCGAACATGGCCTCATATGACATTAGTTCAAGTATGATTTTGGTGATTCATGACAACATGATCAATGGGACTAACCATATTGTTTAGCATGTCTTTGTAGACATTTCTAGGTCCCAAGGATGCAAAAATACCACATGCCAAATTGAGAAGAGAGAGAAAAGGAAAGAGAAAGAAAATCCACCGTCGGATGAACCGACGGTACTGTAGAAGCAAGCATCAGAGTACTTAGTACACAGCGCAACGACTGGAGTTAACTTGATACCTTTCCTAGTTGTGCCCGATGACTTGCAGAGGAAGAGGAGCGAAGACAGTAGCACCAGATGATCCGACGGTCTAAGTGAGGACACCGTCGGTCTATCCGATGGTCAAGTTCAAACAAGACAGAGACGCACCAAGGCGAAGCCTTCAGCACCGGATCAATCGACGCCATGATCAGAAGAAGCAACGGTTCATCTGACGATCGCATGGAAGCTACCAGAGACGTTTTGGCCGCAGGGTCTTCAGCACCGGAAGATCTGACAGAGCGTCGGAGTAGTTGTGTCAACGGTCATGTGAAGTGGAGGCAACGGTTAGTAGCACCAGATGAACCGACACCTGGAAAATCATAGCGTCGGATCATCCGGCGGTACTACTTTCAGCAGCTTTTAGCCAGCAGCTAGTTTGATGCATTGGGCTATTTATACCTCCCCCACTCGTCCATTTGAGGTTGCTGGATTGTGTGGAACTGCAGAGGAGTTCAAGACACCTAGAAGATCATATCTAATCTATCCAAGTGCTTAATTGCTCATCATTAGACTTGCATATGCTTTGTGCATGCGCTTAGTGCTAGGCTTAGCTTAGAGTTGAGTGAGTGCTAGGTTGTGCCAACCTTGTGAGGTGATTCTTAAGTGAATCAAGGTGTACAAGGTTCGCTGAAAGCCTTGGAGCCTAAGTGGCTCACCGGCATTCATCTTCGACCCTCCGGCTTAGTGTGGAGAGGCGAGGACACTTTGTGCAGGGGATGTGGAGACCCCCTTCCTTGGTGGAGAAGCTCCTTAGTGGAGGCGGCATCAAGGTGACCAAGGGAGCTTGGCGAATACATAAGTGGAGAGCCTTTGTGGGAAGTCAAATGGTGCTCTTAGGAGAGACTTGGTGACCGGGAAGCAATACTCTTGTGTGAGTGCTTCGACAACGTGGACTAGGGGTGGCTTAGTGCCTACCGATACCACGGGATAAATCGTGTGTCAAGAGTTTGCTTCCTCTCATCCCCATTACGTTTCCGCATTTACTCTCTTGCAATCTTTGTTTGCCTTTACCTTCCTAGTGTAGTATCATGCTAGGATTGACTATAGGTTGCAAACCTGTAGCGAACATGGCCTCATATGACATTAGTTCGAGTTTGATTTTGGTGATTCATGACAACATGATCATTAGGACTAACCATATTGTTTTAGCATGTCTTTGTAGACACTTCTAGGTCCCAAAGATGCAATAAAACCACATGTCAAAATGAGAAAAACAAGGGTCAAAACCGAGCAAGAAAGGAAAAGAAAAGACACCGTTGGATGAACCGATGGTACCTAGCAGCATGCGTTGGTGCAATCGTCGGACGAGTTGGTACACTGGTGAAACCCTAGGCACCGTCGGATGAACCGACGGTCCATCTTTTAGTAGCATCGGACGAGTTGCAGAGGAAGATCAAGGAAGACAGTAGCACCGGATGATCCGACGGTCTGAGTGGGGACACCGTCAGTCTATCCGACGCTCAGTTTGAATTCATACAGAGACGCGCCAAGACAAAGCCTTCAGCACCGGATGATCCGACGCCTTGGTCAAGGTGAAGCGTCGGTCTATCCGACAGTCGCGTGGAAGCTAACAGAGGCGACTTGGACGCGGGGTCTTCAGCACCGGATGATCCGACGCACCGTCGGTGCATAGCATCGGAGCAGTTGTGTCAGAAAACCTCAACGGCTAGGTGACGTGGGAGGGGCACCGGATGAACCGACGCCCTGGAAAAGCTTAGCATCGGTCCATCCGACGCTACTTTTTCAGCAGCTTTTAGCCAACGGCTAGTTTGATGCCTTGGGCTATTTATACCCCCTCCACTCACCCATTTGAGGTGGCTGGATTGTTTGGAAGTGTAGAGGAGTTCAAGACACATTGAAGATCGTATCCAATCCATCCAAGTGCTTAGTTGCTCATCCTTAGACTTGCATATGCTTTGTGTATGTGCTTAGTGCTAGGCTTAGCTTAGAGTTGAGTGAGTGCAAGGTTGTGCCAACCTTGTGAGGTGATTCTTGAGTGAATGAAGGTGTACAAGGTTTGCCGGAAGCCTTGGGGCCTAAGTGGCTCACCGGCAATCGTCATCGACCCTCCGGCTTGGTGTGGAGCGGCGAGGACACTTTGTGCGGGGGACGTGGAGACCCCCTTCCTTGGTGGAGAAGCTCCTTAGTGGAGGCGGCATCAAGGTGACCAACGGAGCTTGACAAGTGCCTAAGTGGCTAGCCTTTGTGGCGAGTCAAGTGGTGCTCTTGGGAGAGACTTGGTGACCGAGAAGCAATACTCTTGTGTGAGTGCTTCAACAATGTGGACTAGGGGTGGCTTAGTGCCTACCGATACCACGGGATAAATCACGTGTCAAGAGTTTGCTTCCTCTCATTCCCTTTACATTTCTGCATTTACTCTATTGCAATCTTTGTTTGCCTTTACTTTCCTTGAGTAGTATCATGCTAGGATTGGCTATAGGTTGCAAACCTTGTTTTGGGATGGGAGTTTCCACTAGAACAACCCTAGTTGCACATCTAGATAGTATGTTCTAGTTTATCTTTGTGCAAAAGTAGTGAAGCCATAGGTTAAGGTTTTAAGTTGCCTAATTCACCCCCTCCCCCTCTTAGGCTAACGAGCATCCGATTCCTTACAAAACCTTGTTTTGGGATGGGAGTCTCACACTAGAACAACCCTAGTTGCACATCTATTCTAGTTTATCTTTATGCAAATTTAGTGAAGCCATAGGTTAAGGTTTTAGTTTCCTAATTCACCCCTCCCCTCTTAGTCTACGAGCATCCGATTCCTTACATAACCACACCACTTGAGCTCCTAGTGTGTTGAAACCGTGTTGACCGGTTGTGTATGACATGGGGATTATTAACACTACAAGAAACTATTTAATCCGTGACGCTTTCTGCGACGTTTTCGGAAAACGTCACGAATGTGCATTGCAGCCCAAAACACTTGCGACGATTTCTTTAATTCGTCGCGATTCTACGACGTATTCCTTTTTTTCGTCACGGATGTGCATTGAAGCCCAAAACAACGCGCGACGATTTGTTAAATTCGTCGCGATTCTACGACGTATTCCTTTTTTTCGTCACAAACATCTGCGACGATTTGTTTAGTTTGTCGCGATTCTACGACGTATTCATATTTTTCGTCACGAACGTGCATCGATGGATATTGAAGCCCAAACCATCACGGCGATTTGTTAAATTCGTCGCAATACGGCCCACAACACCGTGACGTTTTAGCGATTCGTCGCGATCCCTAAAAAAACGACCACCTCACCGGCACCTAGGATCCACCCACACCGCCACGCGAGCGCCACTTCACCCAAGCGTCATGTCACCACCACGTGAGCGCCGAGAGCCAACCTCACTGCCACGCAGGCGCCACCTCACCACCACGTGAGCGCCAAGGGCCCACCACACTGCCACGCAGGCGCCACCTCACCCAGGCGCCACGTCACCACCACGCGAGCGCCAGGGGCCCACCTCACTGCCACGCAGGCGCCACCTCACCCGGGCGCCACGTCATCACCACGGGAGCGCTCGGGGCCCACCACACCGCCACGCGAGCGCCACCTCACCCGGGCGCCACCTCACCACCACGCGAGCGCCGGGGCCCACCTCGCGCCACGCGAGCGCCACGTCACCACCACGTGAGCGCCGGGCCCACCTCAGCGCCACGCGAGCGCCACCTCACCACCACGTGAGCGCCGGGGCCCACCACACCGCCACGCGAGCGCCACCTCACCCGGGCGCCATGTCACCACCACGCGAGCGCCCGGGGCCCACCTCACTGCCACGCAGGCGCCACCTCACCCAGGCGCCACGTCATCACCACGGGAGCGCCGGGGCCCACCACACCGCCACGCGAGCACCACCTCACCACCACGCGAGCGCCGGGGGCCCACCTCGCGCCACGCGAGCGCCACCTCACCCGGGCGCCACGTCATCACCACGGGAGCGCCGGGGCCCACCACACTTGCCATGCGAGCGCCACCTCACACGGGCGCCACCTCACCACCACGCGAGCACCGGGGGGGCCACATCAGCGCCACGCAAGCGCCACGTCACCACCACGTGAGCGCCGGGCCCACCTCACTGCCACACAGGCGCCACCTCACCCAGGCTGGGACGTCACCACCACGTGAGCGCCCAGGGCCCACCACACTGTCACACAGGCGCCACCTCACTGCCACACAAGCATCTAGGCCCCACCTTACTGCCATGCAAGCGCCACTTCACCCAAGGCATGAGTTCCTCGTAAAAAAAATGAAAACCTGCAGCCCAGGGGACTCGAACCCCAGACCTCACAATTCAACCTGAGCGCTCCTACCACTGGGCTACCACTGTGTTTGTGACTATGTCTAACATTTAAATGCCTTTGAACCTATCTACCCAGAAGCTGCAGTCTGGGCCGTTTGTGCCACATTGGCCCAGCACTAGCCCAGCGCACACCACATTAATATGGGCCGCAAGCGCCATTTTTGGCCCAACTGTAGCAGACCTCAAACGGCCCAGCGCACACCACATTAATATGGGCCGCAAGCGCCATTTTTGGCCCAACTGTAGCAGACCTTTATAATTAACCCAAATGCAAAAAATGTGGTGTTGGTGGGATTCGAACACAGGTTGTGGAGATAAGATTGTAGCACCTTACCACTATGCTATGCTGTTGTTGACGATATAGAGTGGCAATAAACTTTTCATATATCGACCGCTGGAGCTTTGGGACCATGTGGCAGCATTGGATTGGTCGAGTTGCTTCGCAGGGACCACGTGGCGCACTGTGAGCTCGTTTCCCCCATCGTTTTTTCTTTTTAATCTACAATTAAAATTTGAAACTAGTGTTTCTCGGTCATAGTAACTCCAAATTCATTGATTCTTTTTTTTTGATTTTTTGTAAAATCACAATCTTTCATGTAATATCGCTCGTTTTCATATTAATTGCTATTACATTTATCTTTTTCATAGAACTTATTTTCCTCTACCAAAAGAGAATAAATAAAAGATATTTTTCAATAAGAAATGGTAACATAACTTCATATTTACTAATGTTATGTTAAACACAAGGTTATGGTAAAGTTTGAAGTGCATATGAATTCGAAAAATTCGAAAGGTACGATACACTTCAATGTTCAAGTAATGTTTCACGAAACTATGTGAAACATGTATCCATTTCTAAACAACGTAGGTTCCACTGTTACCGGAATCATTTGAAAGTTTGATCACAAGTTTATGGACCCAAATTATGTTACCACGTCAATTCGTAGAACCATTAGAGCATTTTATGATATTATTTGAATTATGATAGTGTAAATTCGAGATGTAAGTTTGAATTACCCCTAATAAACTGGTGTTGAAATCATTTGTCATTTGTTAAAGTTGTAGATCTTGGTAGAGCATGATTTTAGAAAATTTTAGAAAAAAGAATCATCGAATTTGGAGTTAGTATGAGGCAGAAAAACTAGTTACAAGTTTTAGTCAAAGATTAAAAAGAGAAAACACACTTGTTCATCTCAGTTCATAGCAAGTGCAATTTCTGTTTTTAATCTTCGGATAAAACTTGTAAACTGTTTTTCTTCCTCGTACGAACTCCAAATCGGTTGATTCTTTTTCCTAATTTTTTCTAAAATCGAGATGTTTTACTCAGTACCATTTGTTTGTATCTTAATTACTAATTCTTGGTTGCTTTTCATACAACATAACTTTTCCAACTAAAAAGAGAATATAAAAAACATGTTTTTTCATAATAATTGCTAATATAACTTAATATTCTCCAACGTTATGGTCAACATGAGATGGTGTCAAAAATTGAGGTGCATACAAGTTCGGTCACGTTAGTAGTTGTTCAAATCTTAAAGTTTGTTTTCAATTGTAGGAAACTATGTGAGTCTTATGTCCTATTTGTGAACATCTATAATCTCACTTTATCAAAACCATATGAATTTTTTATAGGAGCATTATACGCTTAAAATATGGTTTCATGTCAATTTGTAAAATGTTTTGAACAAATTTAAGTATCATTATCATTATTTTACAACAAGGTGAGTAGTAGAAGTTCGAGTTTTTCCCGCAAGTCAATTGAAGTTTTCATCGATCTCCTATATGTGGCCTAGAATGGACCATAGAAGACTAGTTATGATTTTTGTGAAATTTTTCCAATCCTATTGGAGGTACACATAGTTCAAATTATGATTATTTTCTTATTTCAAATAAATGAAAAAAGAAAAAGAAAAAATTTAAGCAGGGGAGAAATGTAACAGGCCCGTTTAAGCCCAAAACAGCCCAATCATTTTAGACCGTTCATCTGCGAACGGACGGCTAAAATTGCGTTTGCTTCGTATAAAAGGATCTCCAAACCCTATTCCGCTGCCTTCCCCTCCCCTCAGCCTCCTCCCGCCGCCCGCTCCCTCTCCTCCTCGCCTCTCCCTCTCCCTCCTCAGATCCATCGCGCATGGAGCAGATGCAACCCCCATGGACCCCAGCCAGAGAGAGCCTGCCGCCCCCAGCCTCCTCCCCGCCCCCGTCTCCACCTCCATGTCCAACCAAATCGATCGATCCCCACCCAACCCAACCAAATCGAGGGAGCAAACCCTAGCCCTACCACCATGTCCGGCGCCCGCATCGACCTCAACGACGCCTCCTCCGAGGCCCTCCTCCTCCCCCGCCCAAGCGCGATGGATTGTTTGTTTTCAATTGTGGGAAACTGTGAAACTTGTGTCCATTTGTGGACAATGTATTGTGCCACTTTGTAAAAATCATTTAGATTTTTTATAATATACTTGTGAGACTAAAATATGTTTCCATGCCAATTTTTAATTTTTTTGACCATTTTTGAGATAAATATACTTCAAATTCATTTGTGGACCATTTTTGACCATTATTTTCGATAAATTCACATAAATTCATTTAAATTAGTTAAAATGGTAAAATAGTTAGAATTATATTGAAATTTTTATCAGTCACCTTTTATATAATCTATTAGATATACAAAATATATTAGTTTATATAAGATCAATATTTGTATGTGTTACTTCACAATGGTGCAATAAAAGAAAAAGAAAAGGAAAACGTTAAGCCACACGGAGCCCACCTTAAAGCGGCCCACTTTCACATCGGCCCACGGACACCTCGGTCGGCGGGAGCCGTCGATCTCGCGATCGGACGGTCGACATTCATCGTGATGTTTATATATATTGACTCCACTAACCCTAATCCCCCTCCTCCTCCACTTCTCCACCGGCGCGGCCTTCCTCTCCTTCCTCCGCCGCCTCCCTCCCTCGCCGCCTCGCTCTCTCTCCTCTCGCCACCTCCCTCCCTCCCTCCCCGCCTCTCCCCGCCTTCCTCCCTCCCCGATCCGCCGCCTCCCCTAGCTCCTCCCCCCCTCTTCGCATCAATGCCGCATCGAGGAGCGGCACCACGACCACCGCCCCTCTCCTCAGATCCATCACAGCGCTCGCAAAGGCAAAGCAAAGCAAAGGCAAGCGGCGGCAGTCCTTGCAGCACAGAGGCCGACCGGTCAAAAGCACTGCTGGTTGGGTTGTCGCCCCACACCACCCTCCTCTCCCATTCCCCAACCCAAGCAAACCACCCCGCCGCGGCCGCCGCAAGCAAGCCGCAGCCGCCCCGCCCTCCGCCGGCCTCGGACGCCTACCCGCTCCCCCCGACCCCATGGAGGCGCCGCCGGGGCCGGAGCCCATGGAGCTGGACGCGCGCCTCGCCGCTGGTGACGCCGCGGCGGCGGTTGACCCCGTCGGCGACGAGAAGGTGAGCAGTTGGCCCAGATCTGGGGCTGGGGTCAGATCTACGATGGAGGTCGGGGGCGGGCGGCCGCTCGATCTGCTGCCTTTGTGCGCGTTATGGCTAATGGTGGTTGCTTCTTTTTTTTGTTGCCTGTTTGGCTTTGGTGATGCAGAAGAAGGAAGGCGAAGGGGAAGACAAGATGAGTCGTGCTCACCTATCCCCTCCCCCCTCGTGCTCGTGCTGCTGGGGACTTTGCTGAGTCGCCTCGTGCTCATGCTCGCTGCCGTCTCTCTCCTGTTCCAATTCTCTGTTTCTCCTTTCCCCCTCTCGCACGCACGCGCGTGCCCTCCTTGTTTTGTGCTTCAGTTTAGACTACAATTCCCCTTGCGCAATCTCAGTTTCCGTCATGGATGGATGCATGTCACCGTGGGGCAGTAATTTTTTGGGGGGGATTTTGGTCCAAATGCTCTGCTCGAGCACATCATACTAAGTCATTTGCCGATTTCTCCCTTACTAGAATGCTGTAGTACTTAGTATACACTACACCAAGCAGTTAACAGATGGGATGAGTGAGTAGTTAACAGTTTTATTTTCTCCCCGCTTATAGTAGTAGTAGAAAAATTAATGACCAATTTTCAGTTCACTTGCTACCTACTACTAGTATTTGTTTGCCGAAATGGAAAGAAGAGTTCAAACGTTTCCTGCAAAAAAATATTTCAAAAAAAGTAGAACAGTTCAAACATAGTAGGTGTCGCTTTTACATGCTTACCGTTCTCTCCCTGTCATCATCATTCGCACTTTAGTCAGACTTTACTTGCCAGACGTCTGTGATGTTTTTTCGTAGTTCCATAGTTCAACATGACATGCTGACTAAAGTAGTCATTTCAGGCCAAGATGCAAATGCTGGACAACCATCTCCTCCTAGATGTTCGCTCTTAAGTGCGGAAGAGTAAGTGTTTTCGTTCGTTATTTGAATCTTTGGCCTAAGGACGAATCATTGTAAAGGTTGTGGCCCAATAAAATGCAAGCCCCGAATGTCAATGAATTTTCTTAAGTCATTTTCTTGCCTCATGTCTTTTTGTTACGTTGAATCCTAGAAATGTAATGCTTTAGTTGTTGCCGTGGTGCTTGGCCTCTACTGAATTAGGTCGTGATGCATTATTATTACAAAATTGGATAATTCTCCGTCAGTTGGGGGTGAAGTACATTACTTTGAGTAGATCAGTAACAACGTAGTGCATATATAGTTTAAGAATTTCAATGATTTAAGCACATGCTGCATCGTTAAGACTTATTCTGGAGCTATTTCTTAAGAGTAGCTGGATTGTAATCAAGTCTATCTAAGTAAGCAGGGAATCCTCTCTTTTATTTCACCTTTTACCGGATTACTAGAAGTCATGTATAGACTTGTAGACGTACAAAGAATAAAGCGATTGCATGTGCTCGAATTTATCTATTTGGCAACTTACCTTCGGATAAGTGCAAATTAGTTGTAATATTAAAGTGAATCTGAGATAGCATCACTTTGTATACCTTGTTTACTTTTCAGCTGATCTGATCTGATCCAGATGTTACACCTGGGCCAATGCTTGTTGGTCTAAACTACTGTATTTTTTCCTTGATCACAGATCACTTGGGTACCATGTAGAATATGTGTGCTCTCAATATTATGTATCATATAGCACTATTTCCATATGTCCTGAGGTCTTGATGTAGAATATGTGTGCTCTCACTATTAACTCTTGTTATCTAGTCAATTAGAAAGCCATTGCACTACTCAATTTCATTTCTGGAAATTGGTGGTGATGCTATGTGTTTTCTGATAATCCTTTGTCAATTAAAGCCTTTGTGCAATATTTGTTGTACATAGATGTTCTATTCAGATGCCATGCTGATAATCATGACGACTGTATTCTCTTTTACATTTAGTGGTTATTGTCATGGATGCATTATATTGCTCTATAGTAGAATACTATGTTATGCTCATTGCTCAGTAGATACAACATGCGTATACTATCTTTGTGTCTCGTGTCTAGTTGGATAAATGATGACAATGTTCATGGAAGCGCAAAATGATGACAATGTTGGATAAATTTCAGATTCCCCGAATTGTTGACTTAGTAGCACCTATCATCCCTTGAACAATGCTAATTTGAAATAATATAGAATCCTCTCGCTTGTCTCTTTGTACACACGTCGATTGGTCCATTAGGAAGTAAAATTGGCAAGCTCTTTTATAGTTTTATGAATCAACATATGTGTTCGGTATTCTTTGTACATACGGTCGATTTGTAAATTATACGGTGTTGTGGTCGGCTTGACCGACTCGACTGTGTCTCTTATCTTTTTGAGTTTTTTGTTGTGAAGGTGCCCTGGTGCAGCAGGGAGCTGAATCCTAGAATTGCAACTCTGAATCCTGGATCTGATCAAGTGAGTGATTCCTTACCTTCAACGGTATGTGCTTATGTCCTAAAGTTCAGATATCCTATTCCTGATCTTTACCTACATTTACTTGTATACAAACCCGGTTGCCTGATTAGTGTTTCTGGAGTTCTATGTTTCTCAATTGTTCGTTTCTATCTTGTCGATTTGAGACAATGTGCTTAATCTTTGGAATGATTATTTAATATATATATCCGAATGCATGAGCTTTTTTGTTGATCACCGAGAGGTTTTTCTTTTTGTAATATTCAAGCTCGTGCCATAAACACCGATGTTACATTTGGCCTCTTAATTTCGGGAAAAAGCTGGGAGAATTAGAACAAAACAAAGAGGGGCCGGAAGTGAGAAGTCCTTGTGTGCTAAGACCTAATGGTCTATTTTCTATAGTTTTAAGCGTAATGTTGGATGTAATGTTGGATAAAAACTTGGACATGATTGTATTTGTGTGATGCCTTTATGTTCTCTTCATTTTGTTGTGGGTACAAAATTATGCGGATGTATGGAATTGTTACATTGGAATTGGGCTTCATGTCCTGGAATTGTAATTTAAAATGGTTTGGAAAAATTGTGGGCCTGATTTTTTATGGGCCGGTTGGGCTGCAATTATGGTGACGTCATCATCCACGTATGTGACACGTCATCATCCATGTAGGTGCCACGTCATTGTCCACATAGGTGCCACATCATCATCCACATAGGTGCCACGTCATCGTCCACATAGGTGCCACATCATCATCCACATAGGTGCCACGTGTCATCCACGTAGGCTGCCACGTGTCATCCATGTAGGCAGCCACATCATCATCCATGTTGGCAGCCACATAATGATCCATGTCAGCATCAATTCGTGACAATTATTTTCGTCGCTAAAACCGGGCTTTGGGTTGGGCTGCATGGGGCTCGGGCTGCTTCGTGACGATTCAGATACGTCACGGATCGCGACGTTTATTAAGGGAACGTCGAGAGATTTAATCAATGACGCTCATTCCACCACGAAAAAGTAAATCGTCGCGGATGCTGATTTGCGACGAATTTTATTTAATCCGCGACAAAATGATTACGTCACAGATTAAATAGTTTCTTGTAGTGTAATCCTGGATGTTGTTTAAGTATACATTATGGTTTGATCTTTTTTAGGTTTTTTTTGAGTGAATAGGCATGGGAGCCCCCTTTTAATATATAAAAGAGGGGAATAATTACATGTGGATTACAAGATCTTCCAACCTCAAAAGAAAAGCTACAAAATACAAAGACCAACTTCTCGTGAAAAGTTCAAGTTCTAGCTTAACCCTCGGTTTTGCTCTAAGCAAGATAAGGGACAACTCATAAACAAAAATGGACTTCCAACGAGCAAGTGACAGAACCCCATTGTCAAAAATGATAGCATTGCAACGACACCAAATGCTCCAGCAGGCAACTATGGATATTTCTCTGAAAATAGAGCTTCCAAAATCTGAACGGGCCTGAACAATCATGTCAAGCAGAGGGGGGAGATAAGCCCCAAGTCACACCAAGAAATGACCAGCAGCTCATGCTAAAGGAACAACCAAAGAAAAGATGTAAGAGGCGCTCCAGGACCATGTTTCTTCTTCTCAACATATTCCTAATGTTCAGACGATCTCGAAGCAGTAACAAAAAGCAAAACTTGTGCTTCCCCATCACACAAGACTGCTACATCCACTTGAACAGAGGCGAAGTTGGTGCCGAAACAGTAAGCTGAATGTAAGCCTTCTTAGCAGTGAAAGAACTAGTTCCCCAACTATAGGACCACACATCATTCAAGTCTGAGTTCAGAGAGAGGCTGTTCAAAAGTTGATGAACGGCTGCAAGCTGATCAGAAGCTTCCAAAATGTCTAAATCTTTTAGGTTCAAATGGAAGCCAAACTTCATCTGCTCTCGAGAAAGTCAAGATTGTTGAATTTTAATAGATGGATTAAACATATTTGTTTCATAAAAATTAAAAACAATAAATTGTACAAAATGTCATATGTGCTAGACAAGTCCGTGGTTATAAACTGTTCATGGATTGGAAAGGACAGATCTTTCTTCCACGGATACATCAATATGTTCCACTATTTCTTTTGTTTGAGTCCCTCTGTACGCATGGGTACATTGCAGAAAGTTTCAAAGGTTTATTTTAGAAGCTGCACTACGTGTTGCAGTACAAAAAAATTCTGGTCAATCCGTCAATGGATGATTTTAGTACGAAACTACGAGCTTCACTCCTACTTCCTGCGTCCAATGTTGATAACTGCACTATCGTCGCACATTGGGTAGGACCCTTGCTGTATTGATAGCTGCACCGTCTCCATGATTTAGGCCATAGAACAAGCTAGTTTCAAGAGTGGTTGGTACGCGTAACCATTCATCCAGCCTATTGATGGAGTCTAAGCCCGGAAACCTTACAAAGGTGGCTACTAGTTCATGGTAGAGTGCACTTGCTGATGCTTCCTATTTCTATATATTCACTAATTATTTCATGTGGACGAGCTGAGTAGGTTGCTAGTTAGCAACAGGGAGAAGACACTTTATATGGATGTGGACTTCACTGCTTCTTTGGTGGTGAAGATACATGCTAGGCGATTTGGCTACATAAACAACTAGTCAAATTTTACAAAATGTCATATACAAATAGATGTGGTTCTAAATCTGTTCATGGGTTGGAACTTTGAAGGGACAAACCATTCATTCACTAATTACAGCAATATATTCAGCTGTTTGTAAGATTTGAGGTCCAGCTATATGTCCTCTGTGATTGTTTTTGGCAGACAGCTGATTACATTGGTTAGTTTGTACCAACTTCATAAAACATATGAGGACACTTGCAATGGCTGCTCCACAGTCGCAGCTGCCGCCAAGGTCCAAAATCTTCTCCATGCATTATTTGAGTCGTCTTCACTGTTGTATAGCAATTTAGTGCAAGTGAACTTTGTTAGAATTTGAATGATAGAAACTGCACTACCTTTTCCGACACAGTTTAACTGTGCAGTTCTGGTTACTGGTGAGCTAGGAAGCTTTCCGTAGTGTGTAGACTGGGGTTACTTGGTGCTAGAGGAAATGTTTGTATTTGGAAACTTCTAGATACTTCAAATTGCTAGCTGTATGTGATTATAAATCTAACTTTTATATAAAAGCTGACAAAGGTACAGGACAAAATAATAAATGTATTAAATAAATGTGCAACACCCAATGTATGTACAACTAGCTATTATAACATCCCCAATATACTTATAACACCCCTAATTTTTAAAATAGCAAAACTGAGTGTACTTTGATCTGAAACTTAGGCAAATTTCTTTGTGAAATCCATAGAGTACACAAAAAGGTACTGAAGTAGCTCTTTTAAGGATTGATATATCGTGGAAGAAATTAGAACTGAAGCATTGCAATGACGCGAGCTTGTTTGAAACTAGCTTGAGTAAAGAAATTGTTTAGAAGCAACCAACCATTCAAGGGAAGAGAAGGTGAAGAGTTTCGCGACTGGATCTCTACAAATAGTGGTACATGATCTTGAAGGTGCTTGCAAAGTGGTCGGATACTTCCTGGTTCATCACGTTCCTATTAGCTAGTTCTTACATATTCCTCGTAGTGTATAGTATGCGAGCAAAATAATTGCAGTGCCAAATGCTGGAGGAGAAGATATAGCAGCCATTAGAGTTGTTAGCTGTATGTGAGCGCAGTCGCTAGCTAGCCAGCCAGCAGTAGGAGAAACTTTTGTATATAAGCTGGCAATAAGAGAAGGAGAAAATGGGGTGGGTGTGGATGTACATAATGTCCTTGTACACGTAACAATTAATATCCCACAAATTTCCTGTCACCAACGATGCTTTCTGAATAGTTGTTTCCATCGAAATCATTTGAAATAATCCGGACCCACACCTTCTATGTGATAAAAGCTTGCTAGGTGATTAGGCTTCAGTTGGTTATTTATACAGTATTTTCCTATAACAATCTGCTAGTTAGCTAGTGTGTACACAAAGTAATAGCAGTCACTACGGGAAACAGGGGGGTTTGGGCCCGAAAACGCACGGCAAAGACTTTGCCGTGCGTTTTTCGTCGGGGCGCACGACAAAGAGCACACGGTAGAAATTTACATGGTAAATCCCATTGCCGTGCGCCTTGTCTGACAACGCATGGTGAACTACCTTTGCTGTGCGTCACGGGGAGGCGCACGGCAAAGAAAAGCAACCGACGGCGCGCGGGGCCGAACGGCGCGTTACGCCCTTTGCCGTGCGCCGCAGAAAAAACGCACGACAATCACTAGACTTTGCCGTGCGCCATGGCTTAAAACGCACGGCAATCATCTCCCTTTGCCGTGCGTCGTGGCCTAAAACGCACGGCAAAGATAGGTCCTTTGCCGTGCGCCCACCCGAAAATGCACGGAAAATAATGGCTTCTTTGCCGTGCGCCCCCTAGAAACGCACGACAAAGTTCCTATTCGGCCTGCAGTTCTAGTCACGATCTAAAATTGCCCAATTAATTTTTTGATTTTTGTTTTTCGCTTTTAAAATTTCCCATTCAACCAAAAATCACAGGCATAATATATATTTCATAACATTCATCGAGGCATCATATATATACCACAATAAGCATCATATGCATCACATTACCATCACATACACTTAATATAGATAAATCCACAATTTACTCATCATGAGTCCACTAGTACTCTCCAAGTTCATCCACACGTCCAAGCATATGTGCAATGGTGAGCAAGACATCGTCATGTGCGGATTCTCGATGTACATAAACGAGCGCCTATGTTCTCTCGGTCACCGTTGCCGTGTCAACTACGTCTCGGCGGTCGGTGAACATCCACAAGTCACCGGAGTTTACTCTTTTGAGGCTATCCCGACAAAAGGGGCGGGACCGAGATCTTGAGCGTCCGCAACCCGGATAGATACCACATGGTTCAATCAACATACACGCCTAGTTTAACTACTTTTTATTAAAACCATAACTACATTTTTTTCCAGGTAGATAGTTCGGTGAATTGAATGCACACTTCGTATATCTTACGGCGAGAGAAAGTTGTGTCTTAGAGCTCGGGCAATGAGTTATTACTCGAACAATTGGTCGTTCGAGACCTTACCGGGCCTCTCGACTCGATGGAAAGGAACGAAGAGTCTTGCTACTCAATTAAGGTGCCCATGCTTGACAGGCTAAGCTTTTAGATGGTAAGCAATCTAGTATTGGGATAACCAAACTCTACGCATGTCCCGCTTTTCTCATCGGGATCGGGGACCACTCCCTTATGTCATGCCAGGTACTAAATGGATTAAATTATCGTTTAAAATCACACAAAGCTAACCATATGAACCGATAGACCGGTATGTGAATGATCGGGCGAAATACGGGGGCTGTTGCAAGTTATTGTGCACCGATGTAACATCGGTACGAGTACGAGCTACAATCAAGGTAGTGCTAGGTTGTTTACAGGAAATGAAAATTTGAGCACAAAGGTCCAATGCCGACGGTTAAGAAAGCAAAAATGCGGTAGTTTTGTCAACCAATTGCGTTAGCAATATGTCATCTAGAAGAGATGCCTAAGCAACAATCTTTCAACATTGCAGCAAAAATGGATTAAAATGAGAGAGTTCGGTTCCCGATTCTCACCATTGCCGGTAGCACTTGATGCACATAGCGTGGTGCGGGTGGGTAGCGAAAGGCATTGACCGCAATTCACATAGCGGATACACGTGCAATTCATATAGATATATCAGTTCATATAGATATGTCGGACAAACCATAACTCAAAATACTGAAACAAACCATGTATTGTATTCTATTCTTTGGCCAATGGTTAACTTTTTCATCTATGCTTTGTAAAAAATAAAACCAAGTCAAGTAACCGCATCTCCCATTGTTTTTATCTGCAGAATGAACTTGGTGACACTTATTGTATCTACTCCTACAATTGTTATCCAAACAATATAATGGACATGATAGATAGGTGTTCGCATTTCTCGCTCCTCCCTTTAAAATCAATATCAATTTTTGTGTTCATGCAATGATTATAGAAATGAACTACGCGGACCAATGCGAAAATGAACTACCGCAGATCAATCTTATTTACTCCCGCAAGTAAGGCATTAGAAATGAACTATTGCGGACCAATCGGAAATACACCATCTCTCGGGTCCCGGCATAATCTCTATCCGATGCAATGCGGGTCGTAGGTGTTATTTACTTGTTTCCGTGTGCAACTCACTCACTATTGTTTGGCATTACCGCACGAACACCACCACGGATCGAAGCAATGATGCGCAAGGAGGTAAAGGCCGCGTACCGGATTGGTGGCGCCACTCCGCCGGATTGGGAGAAAAGGCCGCCCGCACCGTCCCTCATTGTGGTGCCTCCACCGTGGGCGCGACCGCCGCGTTGCGGCCGGTCGGGAGCACCTCGCTACGCCTCCGGCCGGGCGTAGCGACGGTCGGATCTCGGTGTCGTTGGAGGAGGATCCGGTGCGCCGGCCGGCGCCGCCGGTGGATTCGAGCCGGGGGTCGGCACTGGCGGGGGCGGCGCATCCGGGGGCGGGAGGGGGGGGCGGGGGTGCCGCGGCCGAGGTGCGGGGGGCGGGCGTGGGCGGCGGGGTGGCCGTGGACGGCGGTGGCGGGGGGCGGCCGGCGGGGGCGGGCACGTGCGTGCTTGCTCGCGCCGGTGTCGGGGAGTGAGACGAGGGATGCTCGTTGTGACGAGATGGGGGGCGGCGCGGTGGGGTGGGGTGGGAGGCCGGGGCTAGGGGTTGTGGGGGCGGTGAAGCCGCAAACTTATATACGCGCAACGGTTTGGGATGTTTGGCGCGGACGATCAAGTGGGCCGTCCGGCCCAATTCGGCTTTGCCGTGCGTTTTCTGCGCGGCGCATGGCAAACATTCTTTGCCGTGCGCTAAATGTCCACGGCGCACGGCAAAATTTTTTCATTTATCTTTATTTTAACCTCATAATTGGAATTAATGTATTAAAATTATTAAATGGTTCTAAAAATTTACCATAAATTAAAATGAGATAATATATGTTGTATATTGCCTAAATAAAAAACTTTGAATTCAAATTCAAAATTGAATTTTACTACACCTACAACCGAATCAACTAGCTCTCAACACTCGAAACTTCTAGCAGGATACTTCTATTTCTAAACACTATCCATGATAACTTGCTCAAAACACTATATATGATTTATCACAAGCTTCACATAGGATATCATGAGCCTTTGATGAATCTCATAATTTTCAAAATTTATTTGCATTTTATACAATTAAAAAATAGTGCATCCGCATGTGAATTTTCATGATTCGCGAATAAAATATTCAAAATTTCATCCAATTTCATGGATAAGGTCTTAAAAATGACTTAATTACATGAATATGATCTTTCCACAAACTTTACTACATATTTTTTATGCACTTGCAGTTCAAATTTGACATATACGATAAAAATCCTTTAAGTGACACATAATTCTTAAAAATATCAAATTAATCGAGACACATAAAAAATTGAAATATAGAATACAAAATAATGTTTTTGTAGTGGAGAAATAAAAAGAAGTACAAAATTTAATTTTTTAAAAAATACTTTGCCGTGCGTCGTAAGAAAATGCACGGCAAACGTATATGTTTGCCGCGCGCCTTAGAAAAACGCACGGCAAACAAATTATCTTTGCCGTGCGCCTTGTCCTAGCGCACGGCAAAGATAACGCGCGAACTAACGGTTGTGAACGAGAGTACCATCCGGTGGGGGAAAAATGTTTGCCGTGCGCCAAGAAAAAAACGCACGTCAAACTATTTCTTTGCCGTGCGTTGAGGGAAAACGCACGACAAACATTTTTTTTGCCGAACGTTTTTTCGCCGTGCGCTATGGAGAAAACGCACGGTAAAGATCCTCTTTGCCGTGTGCCCGAAAAAAAAACGCACCGCAAACTCGGGGTTTTTCCGTAGTGAGTTAGACTACGGGGAAAACGTAGAGACCGTTACCCAATGTACACGGCATGATGATGCCAATTGATTTCCCCTAGGCTACCGTAACATCCGACCCAATTTGGATGGCCCATGAGTAGCCCATGAACGCAGTGCATGTGTTTAGTGCCACATTGCTAGTTGAGTAAGGGTAGAGCCAACTTATAAGCCTTTGTCCACCAAGCATAACACCCTCGGATTAACCCTTTTACACAAAACGAGACGAAAGTGTAAGTAGGATGTTATGTGTACGTGTGCTCACCCCTACGGAAGGGCCGAGCGGTGCGGCTTTGGTGGTCGGGGTGTTACAACTACTTGCACGATTCATTCACTCCAAATCAACAAATAAGCCTTTTTAGTGTTTTGACTCGAATCTCCTATTGTCTAACCGTAAGGGATCGTCTTGATCTTGAAATTCCTCATATGTGCCACACTTCATAGGCAAGGTAAGTTTATGATGCCTCCCATCCATAGTTGATTGTGCATGTCATGGTTGTGAGACCATGATGGAGATTTGAAAATGAAAAGCTCTACATGACATAATAACGGGAGAACAAAGTGGAGGAATTCTTTTTCCAAAATACAAATTTGCTTTCTTCCCACTAATTAGCTATCCAACAATATAATGTAAACATAAAACGAGAATACTCTCAATGGCGGAGCTATGAATTGTAAACACTCGTAGCGAACATAGCCCCATTTGCCATTTGTTCGAGTTGATTTTGGTGATTCATGCTAACACAAGTAATGGGACTAACCACATTTCTAGCATGTCTTTGTAGGCATTCCTAGGTCCCATGGATGTTACCACATGTTAACATACCATGCACAAATTAACATACCATGCCCAAGCTAACATGTCATACCACAAGTTAAACTACCATGGACATGTTAGGTTACTTACAGCAAATTTGAGGACTTAGTATATATTATGAGGCTATAAGTGATGGCATGTTAAGTATGTTAAGTTGAAGAAAAGATCCAAGTTGAAGACCCAAAGAAAAGGAAGGAAAAAGACACCGTCGGATGAACCGACGGTACCTAGATAGCAAGCGTCGGTGCAATCGTCGGACGAGTTGGTACACTAGGTGAAACCCTAGGCACCGTCGGATGAGCCGATGGTTCATTTTCTAGTAGTGTCGGACGAGTTGCACGAGAAGAGCAGCGAAGACAGTAGCACCGGATGATCCGACGGTCCGAGTGAGGAAACCGTCGGTCTATCCAACGCTCGGTTTGGATCAAGACGAGAGACGCGCCAAGACGAAGCGTTCAAGGACCGGATGATCCGACGCCTTGGTCAATGGGAAGCGTCGGTCTATCCGACGGTCGCGTGGAAGCTACCGAGACGTTTTGGCCATGGGGTCTTCAACACCGGATGATCCGATGCACCATCGGTGTATAGCGTCGGAATAGTTGTGTCGGCGAGTTTCAACGGCTAAGTGACGTGGAGGGCACCGGATGAACCGACACCCCGGAAAAGATAGCATCGGTTCATCCGACGCTTACTTTTTCAATGGCCGTTAGCCAACGACTCTTTGGTTGCCTTGGGCTATTTATACCCCCTCCACTCACCCATTTGAGGTTGTTGGATTGTGTGGAAGTGCGAGAAGAGTGCAAGACACCTACAAGATCATATCCAATCCATCCAAGTGCTTAATTGCTCATCCATAGAATTTCATATGCTTAGTTTATGTGCTTAGTGCTAGGCTTAGCTTAAAGCTGAGTGAGTGCAAGGTTGTGCCAATCTTGTGAGGTGATTCTTGAGTGAATAGAGGTGTACAAGGTTCGCCAGAAGCCTTGGGGCCTAAGTGGCTCACCGGCAATCGTCATCTACCCTCCGACTTGGTGTGGAGTGGCGAAGACACTGTGCGGGGGACGTGGAGACCCCCTTCCTTGGTGGAGAAGCTCCTTAGTGGAGGCGGCATCAAGGTGACCAAGTGAGCTTGGCAAGTGCCTAAGTGTTTAGCCTTTGTGGCGAGTCAAGTGGTGCTCTTGGGAGAGACTTGGCGACCGGGAAGCAATACTCTTGTGTGAGTGCTTCAACAACGTGGACTAGGGGGGCTTAGTGCCTACCGGATACCACGGGATAAATCGCGTGTCAAGAGTTTGCTTCCTCTCATCCCCTTTACGTTTCCGCATTTACTCTTTTACAATCTTTGCTTGCCTTTACTTTCCTAGAGTAGTACCATGCTACGGATGGCTATAGTTTGCAAACCTTGTTTTGGGATGGGAGTTTCACCCTGGAACATCCTTAGTTGCACATCTAGATAGTATGTTCTAGTTTACCTTTGTGCAAAAAGTGTGAAGCCATAAGTTAAGGTTTTAAGTTTGCGTAATTCACCCCCTCTCAATCTTAGGCTACGAGCATCCGATTCCTTACGCACTCTACTATAATCCTGTGGTGGAAGTATCAAATCTCTCTAAAATTCTGCAAGATTTAGACCCCAATGACCCCAATGATAGAGATTTCTGGCTTCGCCCAACTACTCTAGAGCCAAGTTCACATTATTTATGAAACAGGAGGGGAGAGCAAAGAAAAATATTTTGTGCAAGCAAAAAGAGGGGAGATTCTGCTAGCATTCATTGTTACTTCTGGTTCTATGAAGAGTATTTGGGGATGAATATTTATTACCAGTGCTGGCATGCCCTACTAGCGTCTTGTTCATCTCGCTTATCCCTCCGGTCTCGTCTTTAAGGCACACGTGTGTTTAAAATAAATATCAATATAGATGAATTTCTTCCTCATGGGGCCGTGCTGCACAAAGACCAAGATATACAGTACCTCAGCATGCACAAAGACCAAGATATACAGTAAAATCCTACTACTTCGCCAGCGCAGCAAAGGCTTCTGCATGGTTGCATGCAAAGCTCCTGATTGGGTGTATGCAACCTGCCTTCCACAATCCAATTAATGATGCACAAGTTATGAAGAGGCGTTGCATGTCTCCGAGGTGTCACGCCTTGTAAATCGGAAAAAAATTGAAAACCGACGGACGCCTTATAAGTGAAACCGGAACAAGTACCAGCCACTGTTACTTTTCTCTCGGGGTTTCTCCAACAATCTAGCTTAGAGCTAGTGAAACTAATTTTTTAATCATGAAACATTGCAAAAGACAAGAGACTAACTAGGAGAGAAGAGATAAGCTCACTCAATTCCCAATACACTGTTCTCTCATTGCACAATATTCAAAGCTAGCTGTTGCACTCTTTTCTTGTTTAAATTCATCAGCTTAGAGCTAGTGCTAACTCATAGGATTGGAGACGCCCTCGAACAAACCAGCCACTAGTCACCAGTCGGTAGTACTTTTCTCTCGAACAAACCAGCACCAACAACCAGCCACCAGCCAAATGAACAGGGCGCTCAGAGCCATAGCCACCACCACCAGGGTCTGTTGTCTTCTCAGTCACACATATGCAAGTGCAATAAGCGGTATAACTACATGTTGGGTCTTTGTACCCGAACAAGGCGGTATGACTACATGTTGGGTCTTTGTACCTGAACAGGGTCAGATTATTAAGGAGTTTCCTCTTGAAATATCTGATTCTAAAACATTTATTGCATTTTATAGCATGCATAACCTGAACGTATTTCATAGTAGCCTCCTTTCAAATTGGCCTACTAATTTACCATCTTGTTGAGCTAGACCAAGCGCTGGTATGTCTGCACAACGAAGCTGGTTGGTAGGAATTACAAGCTCAAGCCCCGCTGCAGAAAATCATTCCACGGAGATGATACATTTCCTGATACCTCATATCCCTAGAATGTTATTCCTTCGAAGCATGTGCTGGGCAGAGGAACTCTGCCTTATTAGACTGGCCGCAGCAGATTCCCGACGCGCATCTGCAATATGCAGCAGGAGAGAGCACACTTCCGTGCTGCAAAAGGGAAGGGTCTCCAGCAGTTTTCGTGTTGCCGTCGCGTAACGAGGCGGTTGCGGCTCCCGCGGGCGTTGGGATCGAGCCGAGATAGCTCGGGCGATGGGCGGAGGAAGACCGACTCGGGCGACGCCTCCCCGCTCCGTCGTCGCGGCCCCGAGGCCGTCGCCGCCCGAGCTCCAAGCCCCGAGATGGTACCGGTGCCCAGCAATGCTAATCGACGGCGGAGCGGAGGCGCGTGGAGGAGCGAGCTACGCCGGCTCGAGCTCCGGCTCCGCCGGCGCGCGGTCCGGGTCATCGGCGAGGTGGATCCGGCGCTTCACGGCGCAGCGGCGCAGAGTGGCTCCGACAACGCCTCCCCTGCTCCGCCGTCGCGGCCCCGAGGCCACCGCCGCCCGAGTTCCAAGCCCCGAGCTCATACCGGTGCCCAACGGCGCTAATTGACGGCCGCGCTCGCATTGCGCCGACCAGCGCCGCGGACGGGAGGCGCCACGGAACTCCATCCCCGCCCGTGGGCGCGTCCTCGCGAGCTCCGCCGGGCCGGCAAAGGGAGGCCGAGGAGCGAGCTCCGCCGGAGGAAGGAGGCCACCGGTGCCGCGGCTCCCTGCAGGCGGGAGGGAGGAGGAGGGCGATGGAGGAGGGAGTGGTTCGGGGAAAAGGGAACCGTTCGGCGGAGGGAGGAGGCTAGGAGGGCGACGGTTGCTTTGCGAGAAAGTCGGAAAGGCCCCGGGAATGCGGTCGCGGGGGCAGCTTCGCTCATTTTGCAGCCGCCGTTGCGGCGGCCCATCGGAGCCGGCACAATACCCTTTCTTTCTTCATTTTGCGCAAGTGGGGTGCTTTGGGGAATCCGCCGGAGTCGGTCTTATAACATCAGCTATGTGTTGTGGATGTGACAAGAGCTTGGAAAGGAATCCATGGTGAGCAATACGGAATGTAAACACCTTATAGACTTCAAATTGGAGGAGGTTCCAACCACTACGGGAAAGCGAGCCTTTGCCGTGCGTTTCGGGCGCACGGCAAAGAAAAAGAAACGCACAGCAAACACTTTGCCGTGCGTTTTTCTCGGCTAGAGGCCCTTTCACATCATCTCTGGAGGTTGGCTACAAGTAACGTACTTAAATAATTTTTTCTATATTTGATTCGTATCGTTCAATAAAAAATCTTTAAATATTTATATGCTGTGGTAACATAAAACAATAAAAAAAGGAGAATATCATCACCATAAAACAATATATGAGAGGAATTGAAGTTTTTGGACATTAAATTAACTGTCATGTTAGCATTTTTGATGATTTGGCAGTGTATGAATGAAAAGAGTAGTAAAATGTTTATTGGCGATGATGAAACCCTGTGTACACTATTTCCTAGGCTGTTTCGGTGGAGGGAGTAACAATTCCAAGAGCGCTCGCGTCGTTCCCACGACAGGGTGACCGAGCGCCCCAAACCCTAGCCGTCGCCGGCCCCGTCTTCCCTCTGCCCACATCCGTTGCGCCGCAGCCTGAGGGGCCTCTGGAAGTCCACAAGGCACCCAAGGACGGTGATGGCGCTGCTACCTCTCTTGGCGTGGGAGGATCGTGGTGCACGCGTCCGTCCCGCCCTTCTGTGGGTGCTCGCTGGCGCCGGTGGTCTCCGTGGCGGCGGTGGCTGGAGGTCAAGTATCTTGCCCCGTCCTGTTCGGATCTTCTAGCTGCGCGGCTATGGCGCACGTGTGTGTGTGGGTTTGGCGCTCGGGGGATCAGCGGTGTTGCCGACGTAGGACTGCGGCAGCGGCGGTGGTTGCAGACGTCGCGGGATGGTGCAGGTGGCAGCAGTAGCGGCTAGCACGAGTCGGCGATAGTGGAGGTTTCAGCTGGCGTGGGAGGGTGGTGGTCATGTCCGACACAGACAACATCGATGGTGCCGGTGGTCGACATGGGTTGACGACGACGACGGCGACGGCGGTGCTCGGTGTGGATTGGTGCAAGAAGAGTGGCCCTCGCCAACACAGTGATGACGGCGGTGGCTGCGGCCGGGTGCCATCGGCTCTGCCTATTCCGGGACATGGCGGTCTGGAGATGGTGGGCCGACGGCGTTCTGCGCACAAGCGACGGGTGTTGTGACAAGTTGGCTGGTACTCCCCTTCTCGATTTTTTATTTTTTATTCGAATTTGTAAATTTATACGACCATTTTGAAATTTATCAAAACTATACGACCACCACCGTGGGCCACGGCGGATAGGCCAGTCACCGTGGGCCATGGCAACAAAGAAGCCTAACCGTTGTGGCCCACGGCGGTAGATCTACTGCCAATAGTCGGCTGGCTGCATTGCGTGGCGGTGGGCCCGCGACCCCCTACCACCGTGCGCCACGGCGGTAAGTTCCAACTGTTGTGGCGGACGGTGGCTACCGCGATTATGCAAAGGGCGACGGTGGCCACCGTCCTGCCTCACCCGGTCGTCGCCTCCCTCACCCCACGGGCTCCTCCTCCCTCGTAGGTAAGTTTCCTCTCTTTATTTATTTTATGTAATTAGTTAAATTTGTTTGAAAATTAGAAATTAGTTTTTAGATTAGAAAATTTTGAAATTAGTTTATTTAATTTAGAAATCTAGAAAATTATTTTATATTTTATTAATTGTAGAAAATTATTTTATATGGTTTAGAAATTCTATAAAATTACTTTATCTGGTTTAGAAAATGTAGAAATTTAGTTTATCTATTCAAGAAATTTTAGAAAATTACTTTATCGTATTTAGAAATTCTAGAAAATTACTTTATCTGGTTTAGTAAATGTAGAAATTAGTTTATTGGTTCTAGAAATTGTAGCGAAGAAAGAAGTAGAGCAGCACAGTGGTGCTCATGTTGTAGCGAACAAAGGAGCAGAAATTGTAGCGAACAAAAGAGCAGAAATTGTAGTGAAAAAATTAGTTTGTAATAATGTCATGTTGTCGGACTTGTTGTGCTCGTGTTGTTATAATTGAACCACTATTTCGTTATATCATTATGTTGTGCAAGAACTTATGCATGATATCATATTTATTTGTCATGTTGATTTTGTGTAACAATAACTAGATATACCTACTACTGCTGCTCGAGGGGGTGAGGATGGTAATGGTGGTGCTGATCGTGATTCTTCATACTACAAAGGGAAAAACACAAATGCGGCACCCGATCCGTAGAAAATGAGCACAATGGGAAGATGCATGCTTCGTTATTTGCAAGCAAAAATTGCAGATGCCATTGCAAGAGGAGAGGAACCTCCTTGGGATGTTCTTTATGCTCCACTAGACATGCATCATGATTTGCAAGAAAAAACTGCAAATGCTATTGCAAGAGGAGAGGAACCTCCTTGGGTGATCTTTATGCTCCACCAGTAGACCCGTGTGTTGCTAATCCATCAACTAGAAAAGCTACCAAGAAAGCTAAACCCTCGTCATCACATCGCAAGGATGGCTGAAGTTTGTCATTTTGTATGATGTTCTAATATTTGAACTACTCTTTCATTTGAATCATGGTACTGTAATATTATTCTATAAGAAATAGATCCTATTGTGATTGTGTTGTAATAATTGAACCAATATTCCTCAATTTCCTTTTTTGTACTTTCCAGCTGGATTATTATAATTTCATTGCAATATTTGGAGTTACTCATGTATTAATGCAAATTAATACCAAAAATGCAATGCAAGTATTGATTGTAACAAACAACAAATAAAACCAACAAATAAATCATAAAGTTCAAAAAATAAAACGAAGCTAACTGTCGTGGCGTACAGCGGTTAGGTCCAGCCGCCATGGGCCATGGCGGTTAGGTCTAACTGTTGTACGCCACGACGGTTGGGGCTATCTGCCGTGGAGGCCCCTCAACCGCCGTGGAGCCCCCCAAGCGCCGTGGGACACGGCGTTTGCAGGCTAACTGCCATGGCGTACGCAGGTTGGTCTCAACCGCTGTACGCCACGGCGGTTAGCCTGCAACCGCCGTGGCCCACGACGGTGGTCTTATAGTTTTGATACATTTCAAAATGGTCGTATAAATTTACAAATTCTAAAAAAAATCACCCCTCTCCTCCTTGTCGTCAACTATGTGCTAGTGGGGCTGGGGGCTGGCAGGTACTTGTCGGTGGTGCAGAGGTGGTGCCTCGGGCTGTGTCGGGCTTCTTCCGGTGGGAGCAATGCGGATGCAGCAGGGAGGATGCTACGGCCATGGTCAATAGTGTACGATATGCATGTGTTGAGTAGGGAGAAATCCTTCGCTCATGATCTATCGGTGACGATGGTGGTGGCGCCCTTATGGCATCACTTTCACTGTTGTGGGCACCATTGAGTGCCAACATACCCATGCAGTACGGGGCTTTCAGGGTAACGATGACGGTGCCATTGGTGTCATACCCTTCTTGGAGGCTCCGCATCTGGTGTCCCGACTTGCACTGGTGGAGAGGGAGGCTTTGGTTCGGGCCTTTAGTCCCAGTTCAACTTTGGAGCCGGGACTAAAGGTCTTTCGTCGACGTGGCTCCAAATGTTGGTTGGAGACACTTTAGTCCCGTTTGGTATAACCAACCGTGACAAAAGGGCTGGCTCCCAACATCGTTTTCCCGCAATGATTGACGCGGGCTTTTAGCACCGGCTGGAATTACCAACCGAGACTAGTCTCGTTGGTAATTGCACCAGGTGCTAATTCTTTAGTCCCGGGTGGAGTTACCAACCGGGACTAATAGCCGGCGCCCTATAAATCCAGCTTCTTCTTCCCCTTTCTCTTGCCCGAGCCATTCTTCACCAAGAGCTCAAGCTCCTCCATGGTGCCTCAACCTTAGAGAGGTGTTGCTGAATTTTTTCTTCATGTATTTGTGAAGATTTGTCTCCTCTAAAGTGTTGCCGAGGTTTGATTCTTCTTCCTCCCATCATTTGTTGTGATTAATTGTTTTTATATATTTTAGAGATGGAGAAAATAGAAATCTTAAATCCTAGGTGGGAGGAGCTAATGAGAGATGAGGTTATTTATATACTTAAGATTTAGAAAAAAGTGGTTGGCTAAACACTAACATTGTCTTGTTATCATTTATATTGATGTAGAGAAAATTGAATTTTACTTTTTGATATAATGATACATAAAGCTAATTATGATTTTACATTTAGCTAATTTTATAGAAGTTAGTTTATAAAAAATATGGTCATTAATAGTGGAGATCAAAATGTCCATCAGGTGACCTCTGTATGTCATTGTATCACAAGTCCCAAGCTAAAACTAGTCTGCTTCTAGCTTTTGAACCTCTGCTTCAAACACATTTATGAATTCACGTATTGTGTTGAGATGATCAACATGTTCAGTAAGAATGTAGGTAAGCCTCCGGTTCTCATCATCTAGTTCATAACGGAATACATCATCAAACTCACCCTTCTTCATCTTTGTCTTTGTTATTCTGATTTAAAGGAAATAATTTCTAGACTTAATATGATCCAGATGAATCGGGAATGGATGAACGCCGACAGACGATCCCCGAAGTACATTGCTGGCATGCAAGCTTTTATCGAAGTGGCCAAAGCCAACAAGAACCTAAAGGGATTCATGTGTTGTCCATGCCCTTTGTGCAGAAATGACAAAGACTACTCTGACTGGGGGACTCTTCACCTCCACTTGATTAAAAACGGATTCATGGCGAACTATGTGCTTTGGACCGGGCATGGTAAAAGAGGGGTTGTGATGGAAGAGAACGAAGATGAGGAGGATGATAATAACATTCCTAACTGGGCCGCGGGGAAAGATTTTGCGGATACTTTAATGGAAGATGCTGACGAAGAAGACATACTGGAAGACGGCCATGTTGATGATCTTGGTCAAGTTCTAAAAGATCCACAAAGGGACTGTGAAAATGATAATGAAAAGGCAAAGTTGCGTCATATTATAGAAGATCTTAGAAAACTATTGTACCCGGATTGCAAACAGGGTCACAAAAAGCTTGGTAGTACACTTGAAATGTTGCAATAGAAAGCAAAATATGGTGTGTCTGATAAAGCATTTGAGGGGTTGCTAAAAATTGTGAAGGACAAGCTTCTCGAGAACATTGAATTACCGTCAACAACATATGAAGCGAAATAGACTGTGTGCCCTCTGGGGTTGGAGATTCAGAAGATCCATGCCCGCCCTAATGATTGCATCCTATATCGAGGCAAGGAACACGAGAATTTGGAAGCTTGTCCTGTGTGCAAAGCACTACGTTATAAGATCCGGAGAGATGATGATGCTGGTGCTCTCGAGGGGACACCTCCCA
Source organism: Cenchrus americanus (assembly GCA_947561735.1). Lineage (NCBI taxonomy): Eukaryota > Viridiplantae > Streptophyta > Magnoliopsida > Poales > Poaceae > Cenchrus > Cenchrus americanus. The sequence goes on along the minus strand of OX387242.1, from coordinate 33,179,573 downwards.
AGATGACGAAAGTACCGGCGAAGGTTATGTGATATTTTCCTATAATACCACGTTTGAAGCGTTTGTTCAGGAACAAAGAAAATGCTAAGTTGATGACATGACACAAAAGCGATTGTAAGTAAGACCACATGCTGGGACATCCGACAGATGGGTCTCAATGGAGAAAGATTGATAGAAAATACAAAGATTTTGCTGGGGAAGCAAGAAACATAAGATTTGGTTTAAGCACATATGGTTTCAATCCATTTGGTGAGTTTACCAGTGGTCATAGCACTTGGCCTGTGACACTATGCATGTTCAATCTTCGTGGTTGGATGTGCATGAAGTGTAGGGATGGCAATGGGGCGGGTACGGGGCGGGTAGAGCATACCCATGCCCGCCCCGACATGGGTAGCGGGTAAATTTTCTTACCCGTCCCCGTACCCGTGGGTAAAAATACCCACCCGGCCCCGTACCCGCCGGGTATCGGGCGGGTAACGGGATACCCATGGGTACAATATTATAAACACATTATACATACCCGTGGTCTAAGAGTCACCAATCCTTGATTTTTTCCCATGCGACCCACCCTAAGATTCAGCCCAAGAGTCACCAATCCTTGATTTTTCTTTAAAAAGTCTGGTTTACCCCCCACAACTAGCACAGTCAGTTGTTGGGCTGGGCCGAAAATGAACGTTTGGTTGAAAATAAAAATACATTTCAATTTTTCGGGTATCCACCGGGTTACCCATGGGTGGATTAAAATCCCCGCCCCGTACGTGACATGAGCAGCGGATAAAAGTTCCTGCCCGCCCCGTACCCACGGGTGAAAAATGAGACCCATGCCCGGCCCCATTGGGGCGGGTACCCGACGGGTACCGGGTACCCGGCCCCGAATTGCCATCCCTAATGAAGCGAAAGTTCATTATGATGCCGGTGCTAATCCAAGGTCCAAAACAACCTGGCAACGACATTGATGTGTATCTAAGACCATTAGTTGATGAACTATTACTGCTATGGAAGAAAGAAGGTGTATGTGTGTGGGATGAGAATAAGCAAGAGAACTTCAACCTACGAGCATTGTTATTCATTACCATCAACGATTGGCCTGCATTAAGTAACCTATCTAGGCACTCAAACAAGGGATATCGGGCATGCACCCACTGTTTATCTGGGCACTAAAACAGATGGTATTCATTTGAAAAATGGTAAGAAGGTTGTGTATATGGGTCACCGTCGCTTTCTTCCTGAGAAGCATCCCTTAATGAAGAAAGGTTTGCATTGGAAAGGAAAGGCTGATCATCATACAAAGCCCCCCCCCCGATTTTAAAGGAGAGGATATATTTGAGATGGTAAAGGATCTAAGGGTTGTCTTTGGAAAGAGTGACAGTAGTGAACTTGTTCCACATGATGCTAACGGGCGTGCACCAATGTGGAAGAAGAAATCTATATTTTGGGAGTTACCTTATTGGGAAATTCTTGAGGTCTGGAACGCTATTGACGTGATGCACTTGACAAGGAATCTTTATGTGAATGTCCTAGGCTTCTTGGGTTGTTACAATAACTCTAAGGATACATTGGAAGCATGACGGGACGTGAAAAATATCCATAGGAATGAAGCACCTCCGATAGAGGTTGATGAAGGAGCAGATCCTGAAGAGGTTGAGGAGGAAGAACAAGATTACTTAGGTCCTACTAGTTAGACCCTGAGAAAGGAAGAGAAGGACATCATGTTTGATTGCCTAAACAGTATGAAGGTTCCATCTGGCTACTCATCGAATATAAAAGGGATAATAAATATGAAAGATAAGAAGTTCACAAATCTAAAGGCCCACGACTGCCACGTGTTGATGACACAGTTACTTCTAGTTGAGTTGAGGGGTGTTCTACCAGAGAAAGTACGATTAACACTCGTAAAGCTTTGTGCATTTCTCAATGCAATTTCACAGAAGACAATCGATCCAAAGGAACCTAGTGAAGCTACAGAATGATGTTGTGCAATGCCTTGTCAGCTTTGAGTTGGCATTTCCACCTTCATTCTTCGATATTATGACTCACCTCTTGGTGCACCTTGTGAAAGAGATTACTATTCATGGACTAGTATTCCTGCACAACATGTGGCCTTTGTTGACGGTGAATTTCCGTCAACCTAGAGTACTTGTTATACATTCGTTTCGATTATGATTTGCAACTAACCCGCCACTAGGCATACTAATGATGTACCAAGTTCACACTTGCATGTCGATTTTGGAGTTTGTTGTTTACTCAGGAAATTAACGTTAAAGAGGAGACTTTCGGGATAAGTTCATCAAGCACTTCAAGAGATGAACATGAAGCCCGTCACAAGTCAAGACACGCGATGAACATGACTCCAAATGACCCGAGGACAGAAGCGTCAACGTGCAAGTCTTTAGGGACTCAACCAGAAAATAGCGAAGCTTGCATAGCAAGGATTCAAGCCTAAACCATGAAGGAAACGACGTCAAAGGCCCACATGCAAGTGCACACAAATAAGGGATCATGCGAGAAGCAACCGGGAGGAAACCGGGACCGAACTGGGCCGAAATGGGCCTGGGCCGGTCGGCCTGGGCCGCCCGGCCCAGCCCACTCTGGGCCCGGTCCGCGTCCCCCTTTTGCCCTAGGTGCTTGTCTATTTATCGCTTCTGCCTCCACCGGCCGCCATATCCATCTATTAATTAGAGAGCTGCCGACACGAAGGAGAAGCACTCGGAGGAAGCCGCCGGCCACCGCGAGTCCTCGAAGTCGTCTAGGAGGTGGCCTAGGCCTACCCTAGCCGCCATGGTCACCTTGCATGATTGAGCCATGGCGGAGTTCCGAAGCTAGTTGAGGTCATCAACGGTATGTACTCGGTGGAGATGATTTAAACGCATTTATTATGTGAGTAAAGTACTTCATGTCATCCGATCTTTTAGCGACTCGATTCCTCCCTTTATGATTTTGCTCTTGCTTGGTTTTGCTTATTCCTTAATCTGTACTGAAGATAGATTGCATAGGGTGCTCTTGTGGCCGCTGTGGCTAGAGGTGCATACCGGACCGACCAAGTGATTTTAACTGGTTCTTTTGGACTCGCCCTAGACTACCCGCATTAACAGGAGTACGGTGTGACAGAACGGGGGCTCTGAAAGACAGGCGTTTTCGGAATCAGACCGGAGGATAGTAGTTTAAAGATGTCTTTGGATGAGATGCATGTCGCGCTTGCTCTTTTGGCTAGAACTAAGACTAGAAGACGATAGGCTAGGTTTACCTTTGGTTTGCTTACCTTTATGGCTAGGTGTATGTGATCCATACATCCCTTCGTGTTTGTATGATTACCTTTATGCAATCAATGCTTCATGTTAGGCTAGATCAATAGGTTAGATGGAGAATCCTAGGAGTTTGCTTCCGATCCTTGGATTGACAAATCTAGGGAGGGCCCTCCTTGGTGAAAAAGGCACCAAGTCACCTGTAGGCTTTCGGTGAACTTGAGCACGGTTTTGAACCGTCAACAAGCCCCTTTTTCTGGCGCCGTTGCCGGGGATCAGCAACTCGAACCCTAGGGCAATTCATCGATCTCTTTGACTAACCCTAATGTTTATTATTGCATACATGCTTGCTTTCTTGTTTGTGTCCTTCAAAGTAGGTGAAAAGCTAGACACAAGATGTTCGAGAAGTCCACATCCACTCCGACAAGATGATGACAACATCAAGATGCACTCTTTAGTGGTAGGTGCTAACTTTTCTTAGTGTCCCATCATCCGCTATCGAGTCCACACCCTACACGAGTGATGTTGAACAAGGTATGTCAATGTGTCAATTAAAGTTTTAAGACTAATGTTTTGTGGAGGTTTGTTTGTCCAAGCAATAGGTGTTGGAAGCAATCACGTTGCGAGAGAAGCACCCGTCACTTTAGCTAAAGCAAAATCATGAAGAATACACACTATTGCCATCATGCTAGTCGCTGGTCCAGCAATGGTGAGGACTTAAAGCCAAAGGAGACGCGATGTAACGCCCCAAAGACCACAAGATCAAGGTCGTCAACATATTCGGATCAATTCACAAGAAGTTTCTGTTCTCATCAATTTCTGCACAACCTCAAGGGAGAACAACAGGATATCTTTGGATATTTTTAAGTCCCATGAAGTTACGCTTCCAACGAATCAAGAATCAAGTCAATCGGAGGTTCCTATAAGCGGGTATGGCCGAATTACCGAAGGTTGCACGTTCTGAAATTTCTGGACAGCATGCAAGAGCGGAAACAAAACGGCCATAACTCCCTCATTTGGGCTCCGATTAAGATGAATGAGTACCCGTTGGAAAGATAATTTTATAAAGTTTTCAATGGAACAATATTTTTGTATATGTTCTGTTATTTACAATGGGAAAATCCACGAAAAAGAGGCAGCAGAACACGATGAAAACAAGATAGTGGAGATGAGGACGACGACAACAAAGAGAAGCTTGGGCAACGCTTCCATTGGACCACACAAGATGAAATTCAGAAGTTTGGAACAAAACAAAGACTCCAAGAGCATTGCCAAAATAAGGCACAAGTTGGCAACATCCGACACTAGGAGATGTTAGAAGCAAATCACCATGGATTACACACAAATGACGGCAGCCAATGGCGCGGATACTCTGGGCTCTCACACGAAGGATCATGGAGTTACATGGAGATATTTGAGACATGTGTGAAGTCCCACAAATGAATAAGGAGAGTGAGTCCACACAAGGCAACCTTGATGATGTGTGGCACGAACGAAGGAATTGCGAAAAGACTATACAAGCCACCGATCATTGAAGATTGTTTGCTTTCAACTCCGAGAGACCACTCACGATGAAAAGCTTGAAGGCCAAGGTACAAATTAACCACTCAAGGCACTTTTGGAGCTTATAAATATTCTTTTGATATATCTATGATTCATATCCATTAGTGAGGTTGCTTCAATTCTATGCCTTGTTCTTTTGATAATCATGACAGGCCAGAATTTCTTGAGAGTGATAAAGAGGCTTTGTTGTGCCTAAAATTTGTTACATGCCTAATGGACCTTTACCTAATGAGAGCTTAGTGCTGAGCAAGAAAACTTATGCTATAATTAATCACAACTTACTTTGTCATAAATTGTGGTTATGGAAGCGTTTGTTTGCAATATGATTTGTAAATCATGGACTTGCTTTGTGCTCGATCAAGCTAGTGACCTTAAAAGAGAAAATTGTGGGAGAAATCGCAAGTTTCACTAACCATGCAGAGCATTAAATATATATCAAGAGGAGAGAATCATACCCAAAGGAATTGCAAACCCGTGCATCACCGTCACCGAACCTCAAAAATGGACGTCGCTGTTTTCATCAATTTTGAGGACTTGGTCAGACATGTTCAAGGAAGAAAAAGTTGAAAATCAGAAGCTCCATCAAGTTCTGGTTCCAACGCATCAAATATTGATGAATTTGTAGGCCCATACAAGGAGATATGGTAAAAACATTGAGCGATATGCAGTCTGAAATCAGCTTTGGACAGATTGCAGCGCTGGAGTAGAACGGACATAACTCACTCGATTGGAGTCCGTTGGGTGAATAAATACTTGATGGAAAGACAATTTCATGCACCACACATGGAAGCTATTGTTTTCTACATGGTCTGATTTGGACAGAGAGGAAAATTTGTGAAAGAAGAGGCAACAATAAAGTGCGATGGAGAAGGTGATGATGATGATGCAAGGAGATGATTGGGCAAGCCTCTCATCGAGCATAAGTGATCGTGTCAAGCATGGAGAGTGGATCAAATCTGCATGAACACCTTCAAATCTTGCATGAAGGATCATGGCTTTGCAACAATAAGATGGTATGTGAGAAAGTCGAGCTCTATGACTTTAAATGAAGCGCTTTGCGGGAGGCAACCCGATTTTTATTTATATCTATACATGACTGTCTACATTGTGCTCTTTAATCGAACCATCAAGTAACATTGTACCATTGCTCTAATAAAAACCACAACACCATGTTGTATGATCTAATTGCTATTGAGGGAGCCCTTTGTTATTTGATCTCAAAACCTTGTAGACCTTTTTTGTGTGCCTCTTAGAGTTTAGAGTCTTTTTCTTTTGTTTCTTTTTAGAGAGATATATGAAGTTGGCACCATCCTTTGATTCTAAACTTATGGCTAGTTAATTTGGGCTAACTTTTGTTTTTGCTTTAGATAACCTCCATATCATGTTGTTTTGTTCATCCATGTTATATTGCATTGCATGTGGTGTTAATCTAACTTTTTGTCCAACCAACCTAAGCCTTCCTATAACCCCCATCAAAAACCATAGCCTACAGAGGTAGGATTTATTGAGTTGACCGAGGGCTCTCACCCTCTGGGTTGAACAAGTCTATCCCTTTCCTCTTTTCTAATTAAAAACTTTGACTAGACTCCCCATAAAATCCTTAGGAAAACTTCCCCTACCTATAGACATCCTAAAACCATAGGTTTGTAGAAAGACTCTAGGACCACCTTAGTTAGAATTTCTATACTTGACTTTCTATCTTCAAAATCCTTGTTTGAGCCAAAAATACATATATATATTTATATATGTCACCCATAACCTACCCTTAAACCTTGTTAGTTTGGTTGATTGATTCTTTTCGATGGGTGACTTCCTTGTTGACAATGCTTACTTTGTATGAAGTGTGAGATCAAGCTTTGTCCTTTGCTTATTATAGACCACATCGAAAGTGTTTTTCAAACCTTGCTAATGTTAGTTTGTGCTAACTTTTTGCATTTGTATTTTACATCCATCTCTTTGTCATTATCCACTTTATGTTAGCTTGGGACCTTTTGTGAAACTTTATGATGAATGCTTTCATATCCATGTTAATGCTTGTCGACATGCGTTACTACATTTTGCAATTTTGTGTAAACATGGTGTTTAGACATGACTGTAGACCACCATCATTTAGTCTTATATCTTGAGCTATCATGTTGCATTAGTTGGTTTATAAACTTAGCAATGCGCCATATTTTTCTTGCACTATAAAGAATTATTGATCTGGGGATGAACATGGTGTTTTGACCTTGGTTAACAAACCTCTATGGGAATAGAAAGTTTGGAAACCACTTTGTAAGCATGGAGCTTAGAATTTGGTGTAAACATTGTTTTGTTTTTATACCATCCTCTCATTTGCATACACACTTGCACTCACGTACACTGATTAGGATTTTCACTAGATTAACTATACCACAAGTGAAGATCGTAGGGATGTCATGGTTTGTTGGCATAGGGTGAGTATTCCCGACCGTCACCTCTGGGGTACTTTGTGCATTGCAGTTATTTTGCAGGCATGGTGAATCACTCCCATGAGTTCGTGATAAAAGCTGAAATCAAGATCATCAACACCTCCAAAATCCCGAAAGGAGCACCACTGTTTTCATCAAGATTAAGCACATGTTCAGAGATGTATAAAAGGGAAAAAATGGATATTCAAGTGCTCCATTAAGTCTACTTCCCATTGCATCAAGAATCAACATTTTAGGAGACCTGTGCAAGAAGTGACAACCAAATCATTGGGCGTCACACATTCTGAAATCAGCCCGGGACAGCTTGCACCAACAAAGTAAAAAGGGCGTAACTCTCTTGTTCGGAGTCCGATCAGGATGAATGACAACTCGTTGGAAAGATAATTTCAAGCACTTTGCAATGGAGCTATTATTCATTACATATTCAGTTCTGGAAGTAGAAGAAAAACTTGTGGAAAATGAACCAGCGGTAAGGGACAACATGGAAGGAGGAGAAGATGGGATGAGAAACAATTGGGATCAAGGCTCGTGGCAAAGGGCGGACATTGAAGGATGAACAAAGGCAACAATGGGATGATGATCTCCTCACATGGTGGTAGGACTTCAAGAATTTTAAGATGATTCATCATCTTTCGTGCCTAGAAACATGCTAAGCATGGGGGAAGACTTGGTGGACGAAAGAAGACCGCATGGAGTTCAAGGATCACGGTTGCTACGGATGCCGATCTTCCTTCTTCCATGCTAGGCACAATGCTTAAGCATGGGGGAGGACGCGCTACATCACAAGCATCAAAGGGTGGTAACAATTCCTCAACCCTCTCTTTGTCCTTGTCTTTCTAAATGCTTGTATATATGTATATGCCTTCAACAACCTTAGATGCAACTTTTGTATGTCTCTCTTGTTAAATAACAACCTATTGTATATGGCTTCTAGGAGTACAACCTAGTTTTTGTTGATTGTCATCACCTTGTGCTCACCATGATGAAATAATTTTGGCTTGATCTTACCTGTTGATATATGATGACCGTTGCCACTTTGTGTAAACTTTGTGCTTATTTATGCAAGATTAAGCTATTGCTCTCTAATACAAGTCTGAAATTAATTAAATGCTAGCTTAATCTTTTGTGGAGGTCATGATAAAAATAAATACCCATGGTTTCTTTTATGCTCTCAACTTTGGATGGGTCGAAGAACATATTACTCTTTGCTTTCAAAAGTCATGCTAACCTTGTCATTAATACCTCTTGCATTTTGCTCTACCTATCCAAAGCCTTATATATTGAGTGCAACCATAGATTACAAGAGTTATTGTTGGGTGAATTGATTCAAGGCTCGATTCTTTGGTTCGTGACTAAGAAGCTGGTCATTCCGTGTTTTGCGTAACTTATCTTTTGCTAGCCTATTCTATCCATGCATTGTGAGCTCCCACATCAGAAGCTTTGCAAATCTCGTCGGATATCCACCCTTTAAACCAACATCATCTTTTGTGTTAACCTCCTTGACCAACCTATCACTTGAGTATGGAAATGACACATCACAAGAAGGTGCTTCAAAGGGAAGATTCAAGTTCCCTCTGATCAAGACATCCGGTACCTACCTTAACACCACTTCCTCTTTGCTCGGGGACGAGCAAACGTCTAAGCATGGGGGAGGAGGTAGGTACTATGCAGATTAGAGTTCTAGGGGAGATAAAAAAATCCAAAGTACCTCACATGTCAAAAAGAAAAAAAAGAAAAATAAAAAAGGAAGAAAACAAGAAAAAGAAAGAGAAAAAAATATAGAGAGTAATAATAATCTCCCTTGGTTCTCTAGTTGCTTAAGGATTTTCCAAGGAGTTCAAGATCAAGACCCATACTCATTTTTCCAACCATGTGCAATCTGATAACGAGGACTTCGTTGGGGCCTCGGGATCATGCTTTGCTATTTGCACATGTCCACCTATCTAAAAGTGTGAGTTCTTTCTCTTCCCCCTTGTTGTGAACATTATTTTTCCAATGACCTTTTTGACGAGTCATGATAAGTCCATGAGAAGCTTGCCTTGTTTTGATAATAGTCTCAACTTTAGCATTTTGGTAGGATAAAAACTTTCCTAAGAGCTCCAAAATAAAACCCTTCCACCTACAAACATGAGAGAGAAAGGATATAGATCAAGTAGGCTTGAGAGGGTTGTGAGATGAGAGAGTTCATGAGCAAGATGCAAGAAGGTTTACATTTTTGTACTTGGTTTAGCTCTTTTATTCACCTCGTTCTTCACTTCAAAAGTTTCTAAGACCTATTCGAATTTTGTGGAGCATGATTGATTACTTGTGGAAAGAGCTTAAATTATATATACCCTCCATAGAGATGAAAGCTAGTTACATTATGGAATTTTAACAAATATAAAATTGGAGAGCATTATGCTTTCTCATGTGTGATCAAGTGTAGGGTATGAACAATGAAAGGCAATGCTAGTATCCATTGAAAACTTACTCGAGGACGAGCAAGGTTTAAGCATGGGGGAGATGTTGACGGTGAATTTTCGTCAACCTAGAGTACTTGTTATGATTTGCAACTAACCCACCACTAGGCATACTAATGATGTAACAAGTTCACACTTGCATGTCGATTTTGGAGTTTGTTGTCTACGCAGGAAATTAATGTTAAAGAGGAGACTTTCAGGATAAGTTCATCAAGCACTTCAAGAGAAGATCATGAAGCCCGTCACAAGTCAAGACACGCGATGAACATGACTCCAAATGACCCGAGGACCGAAGCGTCAACATGCAAGTCATCAGGGACTCAACTAGAAAACAGCAAAGCTTGCATAGCAAGGATTCAAGTCTAAACCGTGAAGGAAACGACGTCAAAGGCCCACATGCAAGTGCACACAAATAAGGGATCACACGAGAAGCAACCGGGGAGGAAACCGGGGCCGAACTGGGCCAAAATGGGCCTGGGCCGGTCGGCCTGGGCCGACCGGCTCAGCCCACTCCGGGCCCGGTTCGCGTCCCCCTTTTCCCTAGGTGCTTGTCTATTTATTGCTTCTGCTTCCGCCAGCTGCCATATCCATCCATTCATCAGAGAGCTGCCGACACGAAGGAGAAGCACCCGAAGGAAGCCGCCGGCCGCCGCGAGTCCTCGAAGTCGTCTAGGAGATGGCCTAGGCCTACCCAAACCGCCATGGCCGCCTTGCATGATTGAGCCATGGCGGAGTTCCGAAGCTAGTTGAGGTCATCAACGGTATGTACTCGGTGGAGATGATTTAAACGCATTTATTATGTGATTAAAGTACTTCATGTCATCCAATCTTTTAGCGACTCGATTCCTCCCTTTATGATTTTGCTCTCGCTTGGTTTTGCTTATTCCTTAATCTATACTTAAGATAGAATGCATAGGGTGCTCTTGTAGCCGCAGTGGCTAGAGGTGCATACCGGACCGACCAAGTGATTTCATCTGGTTCTTTTGGACTCACCCTAGACTACCCGCATGAATAGGAGTACATTGTGACAGAACGGGGGCTCTGAAAGGCGGGCATTTTCGGAATCGGACCGGAGGATAGTAGTTTAAAGATGGCTTTGGATGAGATGCATGTCGCACTTGCTCTTTTGGCTAGAACTACGACTAGAAGACGATAGGCTATGTTTACCTTTGGTTTGCTTACCTTTATGGCTAGGTGGATGTGATCCATACATCCCTTCGTGTTTGTATGATTACCTTTATGCAATCGATGCTTCATGTTAGGCTAGATCAATAGGTTAGATGGAGAATCCTAGGAGTTTGCTTCCGATCCTTGGATTGACAAATCTAGGGAGGACCCTCCTTGGTGAAAAAGGCACCAAGTCACCCGTAGGCTTGCGGTGAACTTGAGCACGGTTTTGAACCGTCAACAACCTTTTGATAGGTTCATGTCAGTCCTCAAGATATATGTTCTTAACCGCGCACGTCCGGAAGGAAGCATCACCAAAGGATATGTAACTAAGGAGGTCATTGAGTTTTGTGTGGACTTTGTGGACTCAATTGACTCGATTGGGGTTCCAGTGTCACGACACAAGGGGAGGCTACTAGGAAAGGGCACCATTGGAAGGAAAGCATGTTTGAGCAATGATACCGATTTGTTCAATAAAGCACAACTAGCTATTCTGCAACAATCAACCTTGGTGACTCCGTATATTGAGGAACACAAGGAGATTATTTCTTCACAAAATCCAACCAAAACCGAAGCATGGGTTACACGCCATCACTTGGAAATTTCCCCACATGGTTGAGTGAACAAGTTATTGGTGATTCCACAATTCACCCACAACTCACTTTGTTAGCCAGGGGACCTTCTAGCACAATTGTGAAATTCCGAGCTTACGATATAAATGGTTATACTTTTTACACAAGGGACCAAGATCGGAAAACCACACACCAAAATAGTGGTGTCCGTATAGACGCCATGGACAACACAATTACAAGAACTCGTATTATGGTGTCATAGAAGAGATATGGGAGCTTGAGTACGTGCTACTTAACATCCCACTGTTTCTTTGCCAATGGGTAAAACTAACCGGAGGTGGCATAAGGAAAGATCAATATGGAATGACAATAGTGGACCTGACCAATATTGGTTTCAAAGATGAACCATTCGTCCTTGCCAAAAATGTGCATGAAGTTTTCTATGTCAAGGATATGACTAGCAAACCGAAGAATAAAAATCCCGAAGAAGGACCACAAGAGCCAAAGTGACACATTGTTCTTCTAGGTAAAAGAGTAATCATGGGAGTCGAGGACAGAATAGACAAATCAGGTGACTATGATCAGTTTGATGGCACGCCTCCATTCGCTGTCCAAGTTGGCCCAAGCATACCGCTTGGAAATGAAGAGACACTATACTTACGTCACGACCATGACCAAGGAACTTTCGTTAAGAAAAGAAACTTCATTACTGTACTGTAATGATTAATGTTCAAATCATTTATGTAATGTTGTATGAGTGTATTCCTTTATTTATTTGAACTAAAACTTGTTAAAGCCTTTCAGATGCCCTCTGAGAAGTAACCACAAAGTTTGAGATTTTTTCTGAATTTGTTGAGCATTTTTCTTATGTCTTAGGAGACAAATATTGTCGAGTCCGAAAAGAAAGTAATTATTTCAACTATTAAATTATTTTTTATATTGGAAAGTTAAGGCTGCTAACACTTAACGAAATATAATTTTGCATGGTTCAAATATTAAACTTACCATATTTTAAAAATGTTGCAAAGAGAAAGAATGAGAAAATGATGAGGGGAAATGGGAAAAGAATTAAAGTCCCGCGCAAAATAGCCCTTTAGTCCCGGGTGGTGTTACGACCCGAGACAAAAGGGGCGCCTTTTGTCTCGGGTGGTAACACCACCCAGGACTAATGAGTGAAATTTTCCCGTTTGGGGACTCCCGTGTGAAATCACCCTTTAGTCCCAGGTCGTCTCACCAACCGTGACAAAAGCCCCCCCTTTTGTCACGGTTCGTTACACGACCCGGGACTAAAGGGGTGTCTATATATAAAAGCAGCGACCCTCCGCCTCCGGCACTTGGCCACTTTTTCATCCCCGATCCGCCACCATCGTCGTCGTCGTGTCCTCGTCCTCCTCCGCCGCCGTCATCCTCCCTGACCGCCGCCTTCCGCGACCCCCCCGTCCTCTCGCCCCCCGTCCTCTACCTCCCGGAATCCGCCGTCCACCGACCCACCGACGCCCCTCGCCCCCCCGCCACGCCGCCGGCCGGCCGCCGTCGGCCCCCCGAACGTAGCCGGCGTCCTCCCCGACCCGCCCTAATCTCCGGGGCTCCCCTCCCCATCCTCCTCCTCCGCGCCGTCCTCCCCGGCCTCTAGGGCTCCGCCGCCGCGCGCCTCGCACCTTGCCACCCGGCCGACCTGCGCGTCGTCGCCTCCGCCCACGCATCAACATCGTCGCCTCGTCCTGCTGCCTCTGCCTTCAGCCTCAACGTTGTCCTACCAGTAGGGGCGCCCCCCTGGCCGTCGGCGTACACCAGCCCTGCCCGGTTGCCCCCAAATTTTAATTGGGTCTTACTGACGCAAACAAATTAATTGTTTGCATCAAGAATATTTTAAATTTCTTTTGAAGAATAAATTTATGTATAAAATTGTACTAATTATGTATATAATAATTCTAGTTAAATATTTTTCTCCCCAGCATCACCGACTGCCATCTCTCCCCAACTCCCCACTACCTCCCTCGACGTACCCAAGATCCCACCACCGTCTCGCACCGGCTCCCCACCACCTCCCTCGATGCACCCGAGGATCCCGCCGCCGTCTCTCCCCTTCTCTTCGCCGACTGCGGTAGGCGCCGATTCTAGAAATAAATAAAAATTATTATATATTCTCATAAATTTGTGTCGATTCATAAAAAATTACTGTTTATTCTTGATGGATACTAGAATTAAATAGAAATTATTTTATATTCTCATAAATTTGCATCGATTCATAGAAAATTACTGTTTATTTCAGATGGATACTAGAAATACATAGAAATTATTATATATTCTCATAAATTTGTGTCAATTCATAGAAAATTACTATTTATTCCTGTTTATTCCAAATAGATAGAAATTCTTGTATGTTCTCATAAGTTCATGTCGATTCATAGAAAAATACGGTTAGTTCTTGTTGACTCTAGAAATAGAAAAAATATTGTATATTCTCATAAATTTGTGTCGATTCGTGGAAAATTATTGTTAATTCTAGATGGATAACTGTTGACATAAAATCAGCACCTCATGCCAAGCACACAGCAAGCCGAACAAAGCTGGCTTAACACACGTGCCGAATCCGAAGCGTGCCAGTCAATTTTCCTAAAACTGACAAAGGGTGAAAAGCAGTTAGATAAAACCTGGAACTTGCCGGGTAGTACCATACATTTCCGTATTTATTGCTACAAAGCCAATTAAAATGACGTATAACTACAACAAGCTATCTGTCAGCAATTTGAATATCATTCGGGAACTCTAAAACATGAAATCAGGATATAGCCCAATGCATGACGTAAGCATGACGTAAGCATGACGAAAGATCAGTCTTAGTCTAAATAACATTGCATGCACGTGGTCATGACCGATTTTCGAGGATAAATTACAATAAAATAAATAAAGGTGAAGCATAATTATAAATTTGCAGTAAACATGCATGCATAGGCCAAAAGCACTAGTCCACCGCATGTCTAGGTACTTTCAAACCTGTCGAGCGTGACACCAAACAAGTTAATCCACCGCATGATACGACTTGTTTGAAACCACACCACCAACCAAGAATAGATCAATCCACCACATGATACAATCTAGATATGGAAGGCTAAAAGCATACATTATTTAAAATAAACTTATAAACACATTTCACTCGTGAAGGAATTGCCGAATACAGTTGTACAGCCGATCCGGGTTCCGTGGAGAAGGAACAAACTATGCTAGATCAACACGTTTCAACTCACAACACGTGACAATCTAGATTGATTGGGGTTCGGCTATTAAAGAGCACGTGATCCATGCACCACATCGAGTTGAAGGTTTGAACACACATCATATGGATCGTAAATCAAGATAAAGACGAATCTAATCAATCTAAATTGGCAAAAGAGTGTTACATGAATTTAACATGAAGCAAAATCCAAAGCAACACGTGGTAACTTAATGAATCTATTAGATCTTGCCAAATCTAATAGAGCCGATAACTAGCTCCGAGCTAGATCTTAGCCTACCGCATGGCTCATGATCTAACAAGAAACCCTCTTGAACCAAGCTTAAATCCACCGCATGATGCTAAGCATGGTAACAAGACTACTTGCATCACGTGCTAAATCCACCGCATGATACTAGACATGATACAAGGTTGCCGGTACTTACGGAGGTCGACGGATCGATGGCTCCTCTCGAAGAACTCGACGACTCGACTAAAGGACTCGAAGGTTGGCACAGGGCCGGTTTGTTGTGAAATTGTTCGATCCCTATTACAAACACTAAGGGTTTATATTTATACCCTTGTCCTAATACGACTCCTAGTCAACCACGAGTACAACATTTATTGCCTAATTTAATGCCCCGGTGCCAATGTCCGCCTCGCATTCGTCATCAACTCGTCCCTTCCTTATATTCGGGCCACGTCATCACGTATTCCCGAATGCTTCCTTTTCCAAGCGTAAAATAGCCCTTCTGCCGAATGATGGTGTGCTACCGATCGCAGGTACCTTTACCGAATGCTTTGAGGAAAATTTCCTGCCGAATGGTGTTCCTTTACCAAACTCGGCCACAAGTCAGTCTCTTTCATGTACCAATTTTTGGTGTTAACATATGCCCCTTCAATTACGGGATAAAAAGTGATTTGATTCCGGAATTGACCATAAATGCTCAATGTGACAACCCCACCCGAGATAATTCCGTACTATCGCCTAAAAAACTCCTTTTTGTCATTAAGCGATAATAAAGAAGTATCCTGTTGAGTGTTGCCGGGTTAAGGCCTGGTAAATCACTTGACATCACAGAGAGGATCGAACATATGCATTAAAACTCCCACGAAGGAGAGTCCAGAGTGCCTTACAAATTAACCATCACATCTCCGTAGGGTTCATTATTACAAACATAGTTCTTTGACATGAATGTAAATAGTTCAGAGTTTTTTGAAATCAGTGGAAGATAACTAAACGGTACGATCACATCATAGGAGGCCTGTCCATGATGCAATCACTCTTCGTCATCCAACCATTCCAGCTCCCAGCCGGGTGGAAGTTCTCCGGGCCACAGATCAGATGCATTACCTGGAACAACATTTATGAAGCAAGGCTGAGTATACTAATACTCAGCAAGACTTACCCGTCTAAAAGAAAGACTTTACCTCTAATCATGCATGGCTTTTGGCTAGTGGGTTTGTTTGCCCAAAAAGCTGCGAAGTAGTGAATCCTTACTTTCAATATTTTAGCTCATGTTCTAGTAGAAGTAACCATTACTAGATAAGCAACTATTAAAATCAAGTTGTACAAGCAATTAATCAAAGTAATAATCTTCACAAAGTTCCATCATAAAGGGATATCATGGCCAGTCGGGTAAGTAGTCTTAGATGACGGTGAGAGGCCGACAATCGATTGATTCATAACCTTGCAAGGTGGACCTAAACACACGGAGGTGTCCTCACCAAGAGTTCACCAACCAGGCGGTTCCCATCATTCTTCGGTTTGGGGATAATAGCTCACAGTCTTAAGTACAAGGTTTATCTGGGCTACGCCACCAAGGTCACCCAGCCTCACGCATGTACTCGGGTGGAGAGCCTGGAGCCGCAACCCTAAGAGTAGTGATAGTAAAACCCCGACCCTAAGAGTAGTGATAGTAAAACCCAGTACCGCCTCATTTAGGTACTAGGCTTATCGTACCCATTTCCGACAAGTGTTTATACTTTCAAACACTTAGCCAACGAAGCCATTGGACCGGAGCCCAAATCCCATGCTCTTACCACATGAGCAATCCATTTAAACATATGGTGATTCCAAAAAGGAGATCCTATTCTCGCGAGTGACGAACATCACTCGACTTGTACCGGATCCTTAAAGCATAGCAACTACCGACCTAACATTCTAGTAAAAGGTCATAGGTACTTATGGATCATGCAACTAGAGTTTCATTTCAACTCCTGAACGTAATGCACATACAATAACTAAGATAAATTCAGAAGTTTGAAGAAACACATGGGTTAATGAATAAACCGGGGCTTGCCTTCGTCAGCACAAGCAGACACGCAAACTTACGGACTTTGGCCTGGGTCTTGCTCTACGGTCACGTAGTGCACGTCTCCTCCTGCTCCCTCGTCCTCGCCAGCCGGCACAAGCGTATAGCTACCGTCGGGGACTTCTACACGGGGAATGCAATGCAATGATTAGGAGTGCAATTATTTTAATTTAATTAAAAAACAGTACCAACAGAAACAGAAAGGTGTAAGGTTGGTCATATTCACCTTAAGAAAAAGATTTAAACATTTCCTTTTAAACATAATCAAAAGCTTATTTAGCCTTCTCTTTAAGGTGATTGTGTGCACATCTATTAAAGAATTATTTAATTTAACAAAAAAGGCAAGGAATTTACTTTGGCACCACCATTTTACTTTCCTAACTCATTTCCTTAACTTATGTACAAGAGAAAGTATTTTTCCTATTTTCGTTTACTAGATTAATCTAGTTTGAAATCTTTTCATCCATTAAATACATAACAAACTTATCCAACAGTACCTACTAGTCCTAATGACCAGGAGGCACACCTCTGGACAGCAAGCATTTGATTTTTGCTCCACTGAATTTAATACACAAAATTGAAGGCATTTCTAGTTAGCAAATAGAGGATTAATAGATAGTAAAATAAATATGACAGAAATGAATCCACACTTTCTCCTACACATGCTTGGGTCCAAAACAAGCCTAAAGAACCAATAAACACACCTATAGCCCTTATGGATCTTGCTACACCAATTTATGATTAAAAACAAGCATAAATGAGGAAATAATACTTATAACAGATATAAAATCATGGTAAATTCACCAAGGATGCATTTTGACATTATAAGATGATATCCAGAAGTAGGGCTCAAAAATAATTATATTCTAGGCTACAAAAATCATCTAGGAAGATTTAACAATATCACCAGATAATTTATATAAAAAGATTCCTTCAAAAACTTTGTGCAATTTTTGTCACAGAACCTAAACAGGCTTGTTCCCACAACATATCCAAAATCCAGCTCAAGATATTGTGTGGATTTTGCAGAATCACAAATCTTGGTATTTTAGATTTCTATTTTTCAAGCAAAAACTGTAGCTCAAAAGTGTATACATGTTTGGGGAAAGTTGTAGTTCTTGTCATACTGAGCACAGCAAAATTGAGTTTGCTATTTTTGGATTTTTCTACGATTTTTAATCGATTTTACAAGTTGCTGGACCAAACCACAAAACAGGGAACAATCTTTATGCATGAAGGACACTAGAACTTTTAAATCCTTCCCAATTATACCCTTGGCTCCCCCCGTGGTCTTGACGGCGGCGAGGTGGAGCATGGGCAGGCAAACAAGCTACGGGGATCATCGATTGGACTCACCCGTGAACGATTGGTGGAGGAGGATCGGCCGAGGAAGTCGCCGGCGAGCGGCGGCGGCGGAGCGGTGGCGGCGCGACCGCGGGAACTCGGACGGCGGTGCGGGAAAAGGCGATGCTCAACAATGCACCGCCCCGGGAGCTTCCATGCGGCCTAGGGAAGACGCTAGGCGGTGTCACCGGGCGCGGAGGATCGGCGGAGGGGCGAACTCGGCGGCGGCGGTCGGCGGCGGCCGCGGGAACTCGGGCTCCGGCGATCGTGGGGCTCGGCTTGATCAACAAGCGACTCGGGGAGCTTTTGTGGTGCACAAGGAAGGGCTCAGGAGCTTGCGGTGGTGAGGGAGTCGACTGGAGGGAGGTTCGCACCGGGCGGCGCTAATGGCGGAACGGCGGTGGCTCGGGGTAGATGCGCGTGCGCACGAGGAGCGGCCGGGGCTGGCTTATAAGCGCGGGGGAGGTCGGTTATGGTTAGGTGGGGTCACACCGGTGCCACTTGCACGCGTGGAGAGACTGGGGGCATGGCCGGCGACGTGCGCCGCTCGAACGGCCAATGGCGCGCCATGGGCGATGCGGCCGGCCGGTGGATCGGCGCCACCTAGCGCGACCCGGTTGCCCGCGGCGGCACGGGGAGTGCTCCCCGCCGGTGCGGCGCGGTGACCAACGGTCACTCCGGCACCTTGGCGTGTGCGCCCAACGCGGGTACGGCGCGTACGGCGGTGGCCGACGTGGCGCGTCTCAGGTGTTCCTGGCATTTTCAATTTGCTGAAGCAGTTTTCAAAATGAATTTTCTCTGGATTTTCAAACTAAAGTGCACCTTATGGTCTAAATAAAAGTTGAAGATCACACATCCCTCTACAAATTTCACAAAGGTTGGTAGGATTTTATGCAACGGATCGAGCAGGAACATCGTGCCAAGTTGGCCAAAATCTCGGAGCCAGTGAACAGTGAACCAGTGCCTTGATTAGCCATTTCCACCACCCTACTCTCAAAATCAGCACTGCCACTCAACAGCAAAGTTGTGTGCCTTAAAATTCTGCACATTTTTCCCTTTGGGTGATTTTGAAGTGTTTATGGAACTTTTGGAGAACGTGCACAAAGTCTACACTGGCACTAGGGGGGTCAAAAGACATTAGGGTTTTTGAGTAGGGTTTTGACCATGGGTCAACCTAGGATTCTTCATGGGTGGTTAAGGAGGTGTTAAGATGGTCATTAGCACGAATTACCACTGAGCAAAAACACAGGGTGTTACACTCAACGTCTCCAGGCCGAATCCGTTCAACACCCGTTCTTTCCTCCCGCAAACCGTTGGAGTCTTGGCTCAGATCCAAACCCTAGTTCATCAATCCTTCGAGCTCAAATCTTCAAATGGCGGACCAAGACCAGGTTCTTTAGTTAAATCTCATCCTCCTAAGGCTTATTTGGTATTACTTTTTTCGAATTCCATCTTAGATTTTTCCCTTTGCCTTTTCTTGTTCTTGATAGGCTCTAGCCGCCGAAATTTTGATTCCCGTCGAGGACCAATCACCATCCTATTTTCTCGGGCTCGTGGGAACCTCCGACCCTTTTGAGTTCATTGAAGCCGAATCTCAGAGGATCCCTTTCAAGGCAGCTTTGTCAAAACCTATGAATGGCAAGATGCTTTCAAAAACTGGTCCCCGCCTCCAATCACAGGTTGGAGAAACTAGTACAAGAGGATGCTTGATGATGACAGCGCTAAAACAAGCAATTGGGACAACCTTCGCATTGCCCATTGTTTGGAATTATCCTTGGCTGAAACACCAAAAAATTAGAATCTTCTGATTGCAGCCTGTCATTTTTGGTCGAACGGTGCCAATGCTTTTCTTTTCAGGATCAGGCTGTGTCACCACCTAGCTTTTCTTTTACCGTGGATGACATAACGGCCGAAAAAAGAGATGAAGCATCTTGAGGCCAAGCTCTATCAGAGGAAAATCAAGCAAAGGTAAAAGAAATCCTCTCTTTGCTGCAAAGGGATATCCAAGATCAAGTTAGGGATGTTGATCTTCTAGAAGAAGTGCTTGAATCCATCAACCAAGAGCTTCCCGACGATATCAAAACCTTCTTAGATCCTATCTCACAATTAGATAATCACTTTGCAGTAGTGAGGGGAGCTTTGAAAAATCAGTCCTCCCGACCAGCCTTGGAACAAAAGAGAGCCAAAGCCAAGCAATTCATGAAAGACTCGCAGGCTGAGATCGAAAACAATAAGGAATTGCTGGCCGAACTGCAGCCTGCACTTGAGTTGAAGATCATCAGAAAAGCTGCACTAGAAGCTGAACTGAAGAACTTGATAGCTGAAATTGAGGCTGACAAGAAAAAGATAGCCGAACTTCCTGAGTTAACAGAGAAAATTCAAAAGGAAGCTACAACAGCCCTGATTGAATGAAATCAGCTCAAGACAAAGCTCTCTGCTCTGTCTAACACCTAGGAAGCTGATCAAAAATTGTTGGAAAACATCAGCAAAATGATATCAGATGCTTCTAGTGTAATCTCAAAATACTTGGGTATATGATTGTATCAAACAGTTTGTAGCCGAATGGTTCATCGTCCCTGTAATTTTGCTCACCATAAGCTTTTACTTTCCAATATTTGTCTTGCCTTACTTTAACGAGCAACTTTTAGACGACTCATTCGGCAACTCTAGCCAAACAGTGTCAGGCCCGAAAAACAACCCGACCGCAATACAGCCGAATCTCAACCAGCCAAACCGAATACGACCCAGATTGAATCCCAAACGACCCGACGACGGTTCGGTTAAGGGAGTCTCTCTACTTCCCAAATTTGTCGGGATATGCACCACGATCTCTAGCCACGATTTCTTTGCCAGTCCCATAAATAAGAACCTCGGGTGCCCCTAGCCTTTCACCAAGTCTTCTGCTTTCATGCCTTTGCCAATCTAAACTTCTCCTCTCCAGTACTAGTACTTCAAAAGCTCCATGGCAGGCAGCAACAACAGGCGCCGGGCTAGCGACGAGGCCGAAGGGAGCCGCACTAGCGCTCGCTGGAGGTGGTGATCGTCGTTTTTTTACAGCTCTTTCTAGATTTCTTTTGTTTGTGACGATCCTCTTTGTGTTTCCAGGCTTATCCAGTGGAACCCCGCTCCTGCACTGGCCACAACTCCGGCCATGGTGGGTAATTCCTCGGGATCGTCCGGCCGTTCCCACTCCTCTAGCTCACGCTACAGCGATCGCGACGCCCGCAGGTTCAAGGAGGAGCGTGATGAAACCCCGCGCGAGTTGGAGGTTGTCTCCAAAAAGGCCGGAATCGCCGAGCTCGAGTGCAAGCAGTTGCTGGAGGCCATCAACGGTGAACCTTGTAATTTGTTTAATCCCAACTCAACTTTGAACTAACCGCCATTGCTCCGTAATTGCTGCAGACCGCGACGCCGAGCTCAACTGGCTGAAGACGCTGGTGAAGAAGCTGGCGGACAAGGTGAACGCTCCCGGAGACACACTGGAAGCCCACCTTGGCGCGGTGGAAGACCGCGTCGACGAAGTGGCCCTCCACGGTGTCCGCTTGGGCACCACTCAGGGCCTGGCTGCCATGGCGACACACATCGGCGTTGACTACTCTACGCGACCGCGCGGCTTCTATGGTGGTGCGCCGGAGGACGTCGACGACATCGAGGTCATCCTGGAGCGCCTCGACGGCCATGGCGATGCCATTGCAGATTCCATTCATCCCCAGTCTGTGCTGAACAGGCTATTTGATTAGTTTGTACTAGGGATGTTGGAATTTCGACAATAAATATGAAATTTTATCTTCTATATTTATCTTGTGATAATTTCCTTTGATTTGTGTATGCGAACCTTCACTACTTTGAACGCATTCGGGAACTCTTACTCTAGCCGAATACGCCTAAACTCTTGTCCCTTGGCGTAGAATCCGCAGAAAATCCTTATTCGGGAGCCATGAACACTGTTCAATGAAAAACCCTTCGCATTCGGAGAGAAAACCATGCCGTTTGGTATTCCCATTAATGTACGCCATCTAGTCATCACTCCCGATGCGTTCTCACGGCTAATAAAATAGCCCCCTTGGTGCTCTGCAAATCCACTCGCATACACTTCCATCATTTCACGTCCTCTCGTCCTGCTTCTCCAGAGGAAAAACCCCCAAGGCCATGGCGGACAAGGGGAAACAGCCAGTCGAAGAGAGCAGCGCCCCACCAAAGAAGCGGACCATTCGAGAGTAGGCTTTCCTTCTCAATCCTTTCTCTTACTCTTGATTGTAATCTCATGATTCACCTTCCTTTGTGTTCAGCCTTGACTTGCTCCCAGAGGAAATCTTTGGAATTGAATAGGTTCCTGAGTACATCCTCTCTGATTCCTCTGTTGAAGAAGAAGATGCCACGCCGGAATAGAAGACCAACCACCAACTGCGCTGTCGCATCCGGCATCTAGAACACAACCTGCGGGACATCACTGCCCGCTGCAGTGCCGAACGCGAACGCCGTATGAGCTTGGAGGCGTTGGTACGAGGTAAGATCCTCATCCTTATTTGATTCTCATACTTAAGTTTCAAATCTCACATCCAACGAGAATCTGCTCCCTTTCTTTAGATGTCTCTGACAGGTACAACAACTTGAAAGCTTCCTCAGACAGCCTGATGGAAGCTGCAAATCACGGCAACCCTCGAAGCTTCTACGTTGCCGTCACGGTGGTCCTGGAGCAGCTGAAGAGAGAAGAACTGAATAGGAAAAACGCGGAGTCAAAGAAATGAAGCATACTTTCGCTTCTTCTTCCAGGCCTTCTGCTTCCCACAGGCTCTCTCTTGTAATCTTTAGGAAGCTGGGTTGCCAAACAAAGAACCTGCACGAAACGTTTGTAATGTAGAATATTTTTCGTGCTAAGGGCAATACAATTTAGTATTGGCCACCTCCTTTTTTCAGGATTTTTTGCTCTGAAGGCGGCTTCTTTCCCGAACGTCGGCTATTCCAAATTTTTGATGTTTGTAATCCTGATGCTTGCCATCAACGATCAACTTCAATACTAGGATAATATTTCTTCAAGTATCTCCCATTTATAGCAGCAGTAAACTCTTCTCCTAGTAAAGTTTTCAAGATATACGCATTTCCAGGCGTACATCTAACTACCCGAAAAAGACCTTCCCAATTCGGGGACCATTTGCTGAACGTACTGTACTTAGTCCCAATCGGCAGTAATGCTTTCCAAAATAAGTCTCCTTCTGCAAATTGCTTGACTTTTACTTTCTTGTTGTAATACTTAGCAACTCGCATCTTGTTCTTCTCAATATTTTCCAAGGCCCTAAGATGAATCATATGCAAATCCTCTAACTCGTCCATCATTAAGCCACTGTAATCTTTGCAACTTAAATCCTTTTGCAAAACTACTCTCCTTGAATCTGATTGCATTTCCCATGGCAAAACAGCATGATGCCCGTAAACCAACTCATAAGGAGATGTTTTTGTAGCTCCATGAGGGGCCATTCGGTAAGCCCACAAGGCTTCATTGAGTACCGAATGCCATCTTTTTGGCCTCTGATAAATCTTCTTCTGTATAATCTTGATCATGATCTTGTTAGAAGCCTCTGCCTAACCATTAGCTTGGGCATAATAAGGAGAAGAATTTAACAATTTGATCCCCATGCTTTCAGCAAATTCCCTAAACTCTGAAGATGTAAATTGAGTTCCTTGATCAGTTGTAATTGTTTGAGGAATTCCAAATCTGTAGATGATGTGCTCCTTGACAAACTCAACCATGTTTTCTGATGTTACTTTCTTCAATGGAATTGACTCAACCCATTTAGTGAAATAATCTGTTGCCAAAAGCACTAACTTATGCCCCTTGCTAGGTGGAGGATTTATTTGTCCAATCAAATCTATACCCCATCCTCTGAATGCCCATGGCTTGATAATAGGATTCAAAGCTGACGCTGGAACTCTTTGGATATTCCCAAACTTCTAACAATCTTGACACCCTTTGTAATACTTAAAGCAATCTTCCAGCATCGTCAGCCAATAACATCCAGTGTGCCTGATAACCCATTTCATTCGGTAAGCCGATTGATGCGCTCCACACAGCCCATCGTGTGCTTCACTCATCATTTTCTTTGCTTCTTCTTGACCCAGGAATTGTAGCAACACCCCATCTAATGATTTGTAAAACAAACGTCCATCAAGAAGAACAAACTTTATAGCTTTATACCTGAGCTTCCTAGAGACCTTTCGGGATGAATTTTCCAGATAATCAACAAATTCTTTTCTCCAATCATCTTCTGCTAAATCACTCCCGAAAGCACATACATCGTTGGCAAACACTTCTTGATTTTCTCTGTAACATGAAGCACTTTGAGCCAACTTGTTTGCTTCTTCATTGTGTTCCCTAGGAATATGTTGTAGAATCACTAATTGAAAACTTTTTAAGATTTCCTTGCACTCCTCGTAGTAATTCCTTAGGATATCATTTCTACATTCATATTGGCCATTCAATTGTTTTATAACTAACTCTGAATCTCCATAAATTTCAACTGAAATAGCCTTTGCTTCTTTCAAATACTGAAGCCCTCTAAGTAATGCCTCATATCCAGCTTGATTATTTGTGACAGTAGGTTGAATAGGAATAGCATACTCAAACATCTCTCCCCTGGGTGAAATTAATAAAATTCCTACTCCACCACCCTTGCCACATGAGGATCCATCAAAGAATAAAACCCAAGGAGTAATCTCAAGCAAATTAATTGATGGATCACGATGTTCAGTAATGAAATCAGCAATCATCTGTCCCTTAACAGATTTTGCCGATCCAAACTTCAACTCAAACTCAGACAAAGCTAAAATCCACTTGCCAATCCTTCCATTCAAAATTGGCATAGACAACATGTGTTTAATTACATCAAATTTTGAATATACAACGCATTCGGCATTCAACAAATAGTGCTGAAACATTGTACATGAGTAATAAACACACAGGCAAAGCTTCTCCGTAGCCGAATATCTTGTTTCGGGATCAAGCAATTTTCAGCTAAAGTACGCGACTACTCGTTCCCTTCCCTCAAATTCTTGTATGAGGGCCGATCTAGTGGTTTGGGTATCGGTCGCCACGTACAACTTAAAAGGCTTGTTCAATTGTGGAGGCACCAACACTGGCGGTTCCTTCATGTACTCTTTGATTTCATCGAAAGCCTTTTGTTGTTCGTCACCCCATACAAACTTTTGGTCCTTCTTGATCCTCAACAGCGGAGAGAAAGGCAACACCTTTTGTGACAAATTTGAAATAAATCTTCTCACAAAGTTGATCTTGCCGAGTAGTGATTGCAATTCCTTGAGATTGGTTGGAGGAACAATTTTATCAATAGCTTTTATGCTTTTCTTGCCAACTTCTATTCCTCCTTCATGTACCAAAAATCCCAGGAACTCTCTAGCTGATACCCCAAAGGCACACTTGTTTGGGTTCATCTTAAGCCCATGCTTTCGGGTGCACTCTAGAGTTTTCATCACATCATCCAAGTGTGATGCATGATCCAAAGACTTGATCACGACGTCATCAATGTATATCTCAACAATTTTGCCGATCAACTCGTGAAAAATATAATTCATGGCTCTTTGAAAAGTTGCACCGGCATTCTTCAACCCAAATGTCATGACAATCCACTCAAAAAGGCTGATATGTCTAGGACATCTGAAGGCTGTCTTTGATATATCTTCTATTGCCATAAAAATTTGACTATACCCTGCATTGCCATCCATAAAACTAATAAATTTATGTCCAGCAGCGGCATCAACCAACAAGTCAGCAACAGGCATTGGATATCCATCCATGGTTGTAGCTCTGTTTAGATATCTAAAGTCTATGCAAACCCTTATTTTCCCGTTTTCTTATAAACAGGGACAATATTAGAGATCCACTCTGCATATCTACATGGCCGAATGAAATTTGCTTCTATTAATCTCTCAACTTCTTTTTTCGCATCGGCCAATACTTCATCCTTGTAAATTTTTCGGGGCGGTTGCTTGTAAGGTCTAAAACCAGGCTTGATTGGCAACCGATGCTCAACAATGGAACGATCTAAACTAGGCATCTCTGAATAATCCCAAGCGAAACAATCTTTGTATTCTTTCAGTAGTTTGATCAACTCTTTTCTGAAACTTGAATCCAAGTTAGCACTGATAAATGTCGGCCTTGGCTTGCACCATTTCCAATGTCAACTTCTTCCAGTTTGTCAGCCGACATAAATCCACGTACTAACTTTCCATCTGTTCCATCAATTGGATTCTCCATTAAAAATAGCTATAAGAGCCGATCGCTTGAATCGGCCGTTGATCACCGCCGATCGGTTCAACAGGACCTTCACCCCAGTCCTTGCCTGAGAAGCAATCTATACCTTGATACTCCCAGAAGGCTGGTTCCACGTTATCCACGCTTACTGAATCATCTGCTTGGACCATTTCTATATCATCATCCACCCATTGAACAAGCTGTTGATGCATGGTAGATGGGATGCAGCAATTTGCATGGATCCAATCCCATCCAAGCAGCAAGTTATATGCCCCTTTTCCCTCAATGACAAAGAAGGTCATGAGCAAGGTCTTAGACTTGATCATCGGATAACCCACCACTAGGCACACTAATCATATAACAAGTTCATCTTTGTGCATGCATTTGGAAGTGTTGTGTTTATGTAGGAAAACATGGACATAAAGGACGGATTCGCAACAAGTTCAAAGGAGCATTCATGGAGTCTTGTTCGTGTTCATGAGCTTGCTGAAATCGGTTTCAATGGTGGCGAGGACCGAAGTGCTACGAGGAACACCCCGGGATTGAAGCGTAACGGATCAAACTTCATGCAAAGAGAGCCTCCATCTTGGACGCGAGGATAACAACATCAAAATCATGCAAGTGGAGGGGGCAAAGTACATAAGTGCACGAGGACCCACGGAGCAAAAAGGGGCGACCGAACTGGGCCGAATTGGGCCTGGGCCGGCCGGCCGCCCGCCCCCACTTCCGGCACCGGTTCGGTCCCGTTTTCCTTGCCCTCGAAGGATCTTCAACCCTAAAACCCCCGACGCGCCGCCAACACGGGGGGGAGGATTCATTCGCACCGAGGGCCATCCACAAGCTAGAGAGAGAGGAGGAGGATCTCCGGCGGGAGATCAACCACCTCGAAGGAATCACCCTCTCGTGGAGAAGAAGGAAGACACCGGCGGAAGGGAAACCATGATCAACGGTGCCATGATCAGCACCTTGATGGGGTAATCTTCTCATTCGTCCATGGGTTGTAATCGATCTTGAGATGTAATCGCACTTTGTCGGATTATCTATCTATCATCTTGTGTTGAATATACTTTAATGCTTAAGGCTTGCAACCGTGCCGTAGAGGGAGTACGAGCTCCAATGCTTCCTTGGATCCATTCAATACGCCGTGTCCATCAAAGGTCTAGTCATGAATACCTTCGCGTAGTGACAAGACGAGAGGAGGGAAAGGGCGAAACCGTGGTCACATCCCCGATAGATTAGATTGGTTTTCATGTCTTTAAGCGATTGCATGCTCTAGTATCGTAGACCCGTGGGCGAGTGTCTTCTATCTTGATCGTTTATCATTCTCTCTAATGTAGTTTAGTTGTTTTCTAGTATAATAGTAGTTAGGGTTTTAGTAGCTAGTGTGTGAAGGTAGATCGAACGCTTGTAATCCCCTTGCTCCGCGGATTGACAAGAACCTTGGGAATCCCGTGGTGAAAAGGTGTGGGGTCCGTACGCTTGCGGATCGTAGAGGGATACGTCTTTTATCCGTCAACAAGCCCCTTTTTCTGGCGCCGTTGCCGGGGAGCAAGTTAGTTTACATCGTTTGATTTGCATCTAACTTAGTTTTATATTTTAGTTTATTTTTTATTTGCTATATCTAACATATATTATCTAGAAAAACACTTGTTTCGTTTTCGTTTTTGTTTTTATCTTATTGTCTAGATGGAGTTCGTTAATCAACCCGTGGAAGAACCGGAGAAATCATTAAGGGACTACGCTAGCCCTCGATGTGAAGACATAAAGGTACAAGAGTCGGATTCGAAGCTCGAAGCGACCAAGTATGAAATTAAATCCAAGATCATCAAGATGGTGGCGGAAAACCCATTTGAAGGGATGGTTACGGAGAACCCATATAGACACATAAGGGATTTCACGACAATATGCAACACGGTGCGTCAAGAAGGAGTTCCCGATGAATGGTTCAAATGGAATCTCTTTCCCTACTCACTTGCCGGCAAAGCAAAGACATGGTATTCGGTTGCGTCCTTTGAAGTTGAAGGCAATTGGAACAAGTTGACAAAGAAGTTTTGCGAGAAGTTCTTTCCGATTAGCAAGGTTCAACATCTAAGGAGGCAAGTGATCACTTTCATGCAAGGAGAAGAGGAAGGGATAGACCAAGCCGGGATAGGTTTAATGAATTAATCGAACAAGGACCAAAACTCGGCTTCACCGGTGACGTACTCTTGCATACATTTTTCTTTTCCCTAACCCCTAGTTGCATGCGACACGTCGAAATGTGTGCGGGTGGGGATCTCATGGAGAAAACACTCACGGAAGCCGCCCAACTTCTACAAAAAGTTAGTAAAGCGGCTGCCATGCGAAGAGATTGGGAAACAAGACTTGCGGAAGAGCCGGAATTCAATTCAAGGAAGAAGAAGCTTGCTGATTTTTTCGAAGAGGCAACCCCGGAAGTCACAAAAGAGGAACCAATCATGGAAAAGCTTGAACAAGAACACATCAAGTCAAGAACTACACCAAACGTCGACTTCACCGCACCAAATGAGACGAACAAGAGAAGCATGTCAAGCGCGAAGCCACTAAGGGAGTTCGAGCCAATGGATTGGGTTCCTATTGATTACGGAGAAGTATTCGACAAGAGAAGACCGTTCCATAATCAAAAGGGAATGGCAAGAGCATTGGAAGTGGATTTCCCACCGGAGAAGAAAGCTGAAAATTCATACGACCTTGAAACCACCGGTGAGATTTTTGAAAAGCTCCTTGGAGATGACGTGGTGGATCCGGAACATATTGCCGAGGTGAAGAGAATCATGGGAATCAAGCCCGAAGCATCACCATACGCTCGCCTCGCTGAAATTTACTCGATAGGATCCGAAGAAGAAGAGAAGATGACGCCGCACTTGAGTTGCGAGATCAACGGAGTTCAATGCAAAGCTTTATGCGACATCGGAGCCCAAGTAAGTGTTCTATCTTCTAAAATTTACAATAAAGTTCAATACCACAACCTAGACTTAGCTCCAACATCAACGAAATTAATTATGGGAGATGGTAGAACTATCAAACCTCTAGGTATTGCTTGCAACATGAAAGTAAAAATCTCTAGAAACTATATACCAACCGATTTCTTTGTTATTGATGCTTACCATAGTAATTCGATCATATAATCTTAGGTAGGCCTTTTCTTAAGTTGGTTGACGCCGTGTTAGATGCCGGAGTGAAGGATCGGATGACGACTAGAGAGGGGGGGGAGTGAATAGGAGCGGTAAAAATTCTTCCAAAAGAATCCGGCCTATACCCTAGACAAACCCGGTCACACACAAGCGATGGATCGAATCACGCACCAATCGCCAAGACCACGAGGTTATGGATCAACCTCTAGCCTTAGGAACGATTCCTAGAAGCACACGCGGAAGCACTAGAAAGGGAAGGAAGGAATCGAAACAAACGACGATCGCACACGGCTCTGGCGGGGACCGTCCGGCCCGGCGGTGCGGACCGTCCGTGATGAACCGCGCCGATTGTCCGACCTCGCTACCGCGGACCGTCCGCGCCGACGTCGCGGACCGTCCGGCCCTCCTCGCGGACCGTCCGTTAAACACACACGGAACACCGAAGCGACCGAGAAAAACGGACCGTCCGCCGAGGCCGGGCGGACCGTCCGCGCCACCCGCGGACCGTCCGCTACTCGAGCTCGGACCGTCCGCAAACCGGTCGCAACCAAAACCAAAAGCCAAAACGGATCGAAAGCAAGGACGCGCAAGAACTCGACGAACACGCGACGAACACGCTCCTTGCGGACCGTCCGCGACCCTCCCGCGGACCGTCCGCGCCGCGCGGACGAACGAAACGGACCCCGACCCCGAAAGTCAACTCCCCCAAATCATCATCGGATTTCCCAAACGGTTGAAGCTATGGAGACAAGGGTTTGGGGACTTGAAAAGCGTCACACAAGGATGCTATAGACCAAAAATCTTGCCTCCTAACTCCCTAAATCACCGGGAATCGTGAATCCTTTGAGCACCACCAAAAGCTAGAGCACCGAACGAAAACTCACGAATCGAAGTGGTTTCCGGCGTTTGAGGGCACAAGATCAAGCACAAAGATGCACAAGACATCTATCCATGTTTCCCTCAAAGAAATCCGGGGAGAAACCCACTCAAATCCGCGGAATCACACCGGGAACAAAGGCACGAAAACAAGCACGAAAAGCCACGAAAAACAACCCCGAATCTTCTATACAAACCGGGAAAGGTTCACAAGGTCTAGCATGCCGCCCTAGCATCCATCCCTCTCAACAAATCTCTCATGAAGCTCTCATGCTAGCCTAGAGAAAATGGAAGGAAAAATAGCTACGAAAATGAGAAAGAGGAGGGAGGAAATGAAACCCTAAGTCGCGAGAGAGAGAGAGCCATCCACACACACTCATGGCTTATATATCGAGTCCCGCCGGAGTGGTAAATGACTCGACTACCCCTAACTAAACTACGGCGATACAACCCACGTAGGGGCATTTAGGTAATGTTTGTGGGTCTTGCCATCGGACGGACACGCCTTTGCCGCACCCCCGCGTCCTCCCGACGCGAGCCATGCGATCCCGCCGCGTGTCCTCCGCCTCGAAGCTTCCCGACACGCCGGATCCCGTCTCCGTCGTGTTGGGCCCTCGGACTTGGTTTTGAGGCCCAAACCAAGAAACCGTCCGCCGATGGTTTTGTGGGCAAACCACCAAACCCCGCGTGCTCGGTCCGGCCTCCCGCCAAACCACTTGACTTGACCGCCACCGTGCACCGGCTCACTTGTCCATGACTTCGTCTTGCTTGTGTCGCCACCATGTGGCCCGCACCCGATCCGCCGCCCACCGGGTCCCTCGAACCGAGCCTACTTGTCTCTCCATCTCCGGAGGCCCCTCAAGGCCGAAGACCTTTCGCGCCCGTTCTTCACCTCGCAACAACACGAACTAGGCCGCAGCCTACACCTGCGCACTAAGCCAAGAGTCAGTCCAACACCCGTTGTCAATCACTCATCACTGAGGAGCGGTCATCCATCGACCACTGGGACGCTCCTGGTCCTCAATCTCCCCCTTGATGAGTGCATTGACAACACACAACGCGAAATGAAATTCATAGAAAAAGAGAAAAGAAAGAAGAAAGAAAAACAAATAAGCTCAACTCATGACCAAAACCGAAGAAAGGCGAAGAAAGGTCACAAGCCAAGCAAAGCACAAAATCCACACCGAAAACAGCAAGAAAGCTCCCCCGAACAAATGCAAGCTCCCCCGAACATGTGGATGCAAACTTCCAAATTTCAGCTCACCTCTTCTGAATTTTCATTAAGCTCACCTCTTCTCCCCCTTGTTGACAATGTATGAATCAAGGTGAAAATGCGAAATGCAAAACAAATCATATAAACAACTACATGAGCTTCTCAAATAGGCAAAATCTAGTGTCAAAGGCTAAAAAATGAGACCAAGATCACACATATGAATCATAGCATAGTCAAAGCATTGCCACAAGTAATATATGAAAATACAAGCATGTGACAAAGCAAAATTTTCAGATTTAAGCAGTTTTACCAAAAGAAGGTTCGCCTCACATGTAAAAGCCTATCCATGTCACACTTGAGCCACAAACATGCATACCATTCAAAGATCATACAAGGATATCAAATTCTCAGCAAAAGATCATGGCAAACACCCATAAAGCAAAGCATGTCATGTCAAAGCTCATGAGCCATATGTCCACTTCGGGGAGACTTCTCCTTTGGTGAACATCATGCAACATGTTTAGCACCCATATGTGAAAGATAAAACATTTTAAGCATAGACATGATGGATGGAGCATTTTTCAAGCATTCACACTTCTTTTCAGGATTAATTCATTTCATGGTACATGAAGTGCCTTTGCGGCAAAAAGAAGCTTATGCTCCCCCAAGAATGCAACATAGGCTAAACATTCACAATGATATTCGGCCTTTGGCCCAAATGCAAGAACAAGGTATCCAAGCACAATCTAAGCATGAAAAGCACATTTCGACCAAAGCGTGACATGGATACACAACTACACACGAGTGGAGCATATTTCATCAAAAGTTAGTCAAGTTTAGCATTTATTTCAAAAGGGGCTATCTCACCACACATATATCTCAAATATTCCAAGAGCATAGCCTCACATCACCATTTCTCCACACATATAACCAATATCTCACAAAAAGCCAAAGAGACTCAAATATGGCATATGAAAGAAGCTCATCATCCTAAAATGCAATATGATACAAATGCAACATGATATATGACAAGATGGCTATCCTACCATGGTTTGTACATCAAGCAAAGCATGTATATACATCAAAGTAAAACATGGTATGATACATATGGTACAAAAGGAAATCCCCCAAGAATCAACTAGAAAGGGCAACAAACCCCAAGTTCCCCCGCAAGCGCACAAATGTAGCTTGGTCGAGAGGCTTTGTGAAAATGTCGGCTAGCTGATCTTGGGTAGGGACATGGCTCAAAACAATGGTTCCTTTCTCCACATTGTCCCTCAAGAAATGATACCTCACTTCTATATGTTTGGTTCCGGAGTGAAGCACTTGGGTTTTTGGCTACGCTTATGGCACCGGTGCTATCACAAAGAAGTGGGATGCGGGTGCACTCCTCACCAAAGTCTCTCAAAGTGTACGAAATCCACAACGGTGGGAACGACAACTCGCGGCGACAACATACTCCGCCTCGGTGGTAGACCGAGCTACACTAGAGCGCTTGCGGGAAGACCATGAGACCAACGAAGACCCAAGAAAGGCGACAAGTACCGAAGTAGACTTCCTCTCGACTCGACATCCGAAGCAAAATCCGCATCGGAAAAACCATGAAGAGAAAGAGTCGAGGAGGAAGAATACCAAAGGCCAAGACCGGGGGCGGACCGTAGATACACGAAAATCCTCTTGACGGCCCGTCGATGTGATGTCCTCGGCGAAGCACGAAAACGAGCGCACGGACACACGGCCGAACCGTATGTCCGGCCTCGTCGCCGTCAAGTAGAGGAGGGAGCCGATCATGCTCCCGTACTCCCGCTGGTCCACTGGTTCTCCGTCCTCATCCGCATCCAAAGTGGCCGTACTCCCCATGGGAGTCGACATCGGCTTCACATCTTGCATCCGGAACTTCCTCGCATGTCTTTCGTGTACTTGGTTTGGTGCACAAATGTACCGTCCTTCACTTGTTTGATCGGCGCCGAGAAAATACCGCAACTCGCCCATCATGCTCATCTCGAACTCCCCTGCTCATCTCATCCGCAAACTTGGCAACAAGGTTATGTGACGAGCCACCAAAGACAATATCATCCACGTATATCCGAACAATCGGCAAGTCATTTCCATGCTTGAGGAGAAACAAGGTTCTATCCACGGTACCCATCACAAACCCTCTCGCTCAAAAGAAAACCTCTCAATCTCCCATACCAAGCACGGGCGCCCGTTTCAACCCATACGAGCCCTTTTCAACCCGTATACCCGTGTGGGTACGGCTCGTTCTCAAACCCGGTGGTCGCTTCACATACACCTCCTCCTCTATGACCCCATTTAGAAAAGCACTCTTCACGTCCATCCGAAACAATTTGAACCCTTTAGCCACGGCAAAGGCTAGAAGGATCCGAATTGCCTCAAGACGGGCCACGGAGCAAAGGTCTCCTCATAGTCGATCCCCTCCTTCGACTAAACCCCCGAGCAACAAGTCCGGACTTGTTCCTCACAACCATCCCATTCTCTCCCTCTTTGTTCTTCCAAACCCACTTGGTTCCTATGGGATGGCAATTTGGAGGTGGTTCAACTAACTCCCACACCTGGTTCCTCTCAAAGTTTTCCAACTCCTCATGCATAGAATTGACCCAGTTTGCATCAGATAAAGCATGTCCAATGTCCTTGGGCTCAAAAGTAGCGACAAAAGCAGCATGAGCAAAATGAGAGGAATTCCTGGACCTCGACCGTGTAGTGCGTTCATCGATGTTCCCAATGATCTTCGACGGGGGATGCACTTCTTGAATCCGCCGGGGAGCCTCACGCCTTGAGACTACCTCCCCCTCAACTTCGGCTTCTCTCGCTTTGGTCCTCTTGTTGCACCGTCGTTGTCCATGAAGTAGACGGTCCATGCTCCAAAGTAGTCGTAGGGGAAGTAGTGGGTGCATGCTCGGCTTCGGGCGCATGGTTCTCCCCATCATCATCTCCGGCTTCATCTTTCTCCTCTTCAAAGAGGTCCTCGGCCATCTCTTCATCACCCGCACATTCAAAGCCAAGAGAGGTACATGGCATTGTCTCGTCGAAGGTCACCTCGCAAGTCTCCATGATTTTGTTAGTCTCAAGGTTAAGCACCCTATAGGCTCTAGAGTGGTTAGCATATCCAAAGAAAATACCATCACTAGACCTAGCCTCAAACTTGTCGAGTTTTCCCTTCTTGAGAATAAAGCACTTGCGGCCAAAAACTCGGAAATGACTCACCTTGGGTGCCCGACCATGCATAAGCTCATAACGAGTCTTCTTCTTGAAAGCTCTCAATAAAATCCGGTTGGAAACATGACAAGCGTATTGACCGCCTCGGCCCAATACCTCCTAGGAGTCCTGTGCTCATCGAGCATCGTCCTAGCCATCTCACAAAGAGTCCGATTTTTCCTTTCCACAACTCCATTTTGAGGGGGCACACAAGGGGTCGAATAGCGATGTTCAAGACCTAGATCACGACAAAAGGCATCAAAACGAGAGTTCTTGAACTCGAGCCATTATCCTTGCGGGTAGCTCGAATAGCATTCCCATGCCTCTCGTTTTTCAACCTCACGATCGGATCTCGAACAAAACCAAATGTCTCACTCTTATCCTCCAAGAAGAACACCCGAGGGCATAGCGAGAGTAATCGTCCACCACAACAAGGACATACCACTTCCCACCCACCGAGCGAACTCGAGGCGGCCCAACAAGGTCCATATGCAACGGCTCTATCGGACGCTCGGTCATGACATCGGTCGGGGGTGGATGGGGAGTGGCTACCATCTTACCATGCCTACAAGGAGCACAAACCAAATCCTTCTCAAGCTTCAACCTCGGCAATCCTCGGACAAGGTCAAGACCACTCAAGCGGGGAAACCAAATCAAAGCTCAAGTGTCCCAACCGCCTATGCCATTTCCACAAATCGAGAAGAAGGACCGGCCATCAAACGGCGAGCGAGGACCCAAAGAACGAGAGAAATCAGCCCTGAAAATCGACCCTCGGGGATGATCATACAAACAAGATCACCTCGAGAATCAAGCAAACGAGACTCGCCAGACTTGAAACGCACCTCAAAACCCTCATCAAGCAACTGAGAAACCGAAAGCAAATTAAAACCCAAAGACTTCACAAGAGCCACTCTCTTCAATGTTACCTTGTCACTCACATGCACAACACCCTCTGAAAGCACCCTACCTCGTCCATTGTCCCCAAATGTGATGTACTGCTTTTCCTTCACTGGGGTGAGGCTGGAGAACCACTTCTTATCTCCGGTCATGTGTCGAGAACACCCGGAGTCGATCAACCAAATGTTCTCCAAGCCTCCGCCTGCGATCGAAACAAGAACGAGAGTGAGCTAGTAACTCGACACTGGGGTTAGCACACGAAAGTTAAACCGGTGTCGAGCCATCTCGCTCAAAAGAGGGGTTAGCAAACATCACTCCCTTGCCACCAAACTTCCCATGTCCCATGGGAGGAGTACGAGCACCACGAGGGGGAAAACGTGGTCCGTAGTTCCTCCGGAACCCAAAGCTGCGATCATCTCCCCTAAACCCGTGCGAGGACGAGTAGGAGGACGTCCGGCAAAACCACCACGAGCCCGACCAAACCTCTCACCCAAGACGCACACCATCATTTCTCCCGACAAACCTCTCACCACCACCTCTCCGTGGGAACACCGCCAACACTCCTCACACTTCCCACACCCCGTGGAAGTGGCACTCTAGGCTCGGAAATACCATGAGGCCGGCGATACCGTCCCGGTTTGCTTGCTCCCTAGAAAGCCTCTCATCCCTCATCCTCTTGTAGCAAAACTCGCAAGATGCCTCTCCTTGCCACAATACTCACACCTGAAGGGAATGGGTTTTGGTTTTGGCTCGGCTTCTCTCTAGGCTTCTCACCCTTATCACCCATAAACTTCAACGGTTTCGGAAATCATTTGTCTTAGGTGGGAATTTGGGTGGATCTTGGGTTGTGTCAAGCTTGTTGCAAAGGTGGTTGGGCTTTGGTGTGAAAGAGTTCTTGGGTGCTTTTGGGAGTGGAACTTGGATCTCTCCGATCACCTCAAACTCGGGGTTAGACTCAACACACTTCTCATACACACTCTCCCCCTTTGTTCTCTCCCACTTTCGCACCCAACTTCTCAAACCCCAAACCACGACCATCGGCTCTCTTGAACTACTCAATCATGATTTTCAATTGAGGTTCCCTGCCCGGACAACCAACCCAACACCTTCCTCAAATAGTCATTCTCCTCATAGATGACATCCAAACGGGAAGTAAGTTCAAGATTACGCAAAGTGACTTCATCACGGCTAGAACATGCATTTGCAACGGGGAGATTTCAAAGATGCTTCCAAAGA
This sequence comes from Cenchrus americanus, assembly GCA_947561735.1. NCBI lineage: Eukaryota > Viridiplantae > Streptophyta > Magnoliopsida > Poales > Poaceae > Cenchrus > Cenchrus americanus. The sequence continues at coordinate 33,142,394 of OX387242.1, read as the reverse complement.
ACTAATGGTAGAACGAGCATCGACAAGCTTAGCATGCATAGTAGGACATGATTTGCAAGAACCAAGCAAAGTGGGTCTAGCCTTAAGCTCATCATGTTCGATCCTAAGAGCATCTAGTTGAGCCAAAATAGAAGCATTCTTCTCATTAAGCAGTTTGATCTCATTCAACCAAGCATCACATTCAACACATTCATCATCATCAGGAGGAGTAGGAGCAAGTTTCAAAGAGTCATTCTCAAGTTTCAATTCAAGCAATTTTGACTCTAGTTCTCCTACTTTCTCGCTAGCATTCTCAAGTTGTGCCCTAAGATCTTTCCTCATCTTTTTGGCATCTCTAAGCACACTATCACGGTTGTCAAGCAAACCATTCAACCTAGCAATCTCAGCAAGCAAAGAGTCGGGGTCACGGTTTACCTCATCCTCGAGTCGGAGTCGCCGTCTTCCTTCTCGCTCTTCTTGCCGCTTGAGCTATGGGCCATGCCGCAAAAGCCCTCAAGCGCCACACGGCTCGGCCCACTAAGGTTCGGCTTGCACTCTTCTTGTCCTTGCGCCTCCCGGCGTCTTCATCTTCGCTGCTTGAGCTTGACTGCTCCTCGCTTGAGCTTGAGTCGACGTCACTCGCACCGGCCACCATCGCTCTTGCCTTGTTCTTCTTGTAGCCGCTCTTGCTCGGTCGCCGCTTGTCCTTGTCCTTGCTCTTGGACTTGTTGAAGTGCTTGCCCTTGGAGGAGTACTTGTCTTCACGCCTCGGATGCGCCTTGTACTCATTCACCTTGTACTTGTTCTCCTCCGCTTCGGGCACTCGGCAATGAAGTGGCCACGCTTGCCACACTTGTAGCACGTCCCCGAGCTCCGCCTTGCATTCCTCCGACTCTCATGTAGTCGTTCAAACCTTCTTGAGAGCAAGGCCGGCTCCTCCTCGCCCAACACATCAAACTCCTCATCCGGAATGGACATAAGAGAGGACAAAGAAAAGCTGTCGACGGGAAGGGTTAGATTTGCCCTTTGATCCTCCCACAAGAGCAAGACTATGGTCGGTCGAGCCCTCATGCTTGGATTGCAACTTCCTGTCAACCTCGGACCGACTTGAGCTTAGAAAAGAGGTCATCCAACTCAATAGTCAAGTAATGCCCAGACTCCTTTATGGCCTCAACCTTAGCACCCCAAACATTTGGGTCCAAGACATGCAAGAGCTTCAAAGCCTGATCATGCTCGGTGTACGGAAAATCCTCAACATTAGCTTTCATGTTGTTCACGATGGCGGAGAACCTGCGAAACATCGCATCAATGTCCTCATCGGGGAGTGGAGTGAAATTCTCATATTGCATCCGGTAAGAGACATAGAGGCGAGCCTTCACATGGTTATCACCACCGTGAGCAACCAACAACTTCTCCCAAATTTGCCAAGCAAGATTCAAATGGCGAACACGCTCAAACTCCGGATCACACAAGCTCGACCAAGTGATCAACGGCTTTTGCATTAGCCTCATACTTGGCCTTAGCACCGGCATCGGTCACCATAAGAGTATGGATGTTGACCGGAATAGCATAGATCTTGTCAAGCACAATGAAATCCAACAGCTTTCCACAAAGAAAAATCATCATACGAGCCGCCCACTTGTGGTAACCCTTGCCATCGAAGTGCGGCGGACCGCCCCGCTCAACGTACGCCATCTTAGGATTCAAGACTTGTCAAAGTCGCAAAGAATCCGGCACCAAGCTACGATACCAATTGAAGGATCGGATGGCGACTAGAGAGGGGGGGGGGGGGAGTGAATAGGAGCCGGTAAAAATTCTTCCAAAAGAATCCGGCCTATACCCTAGACAAACCCGGTCACACACAAGCGATGGATCGAATCACGCACCAATCGCCAAGACCACGAGGTTATGGATCAACCTCTAGCCTTAGGAACGATTCCTAGAAGCACACGTGGAAGCACTAGAAAGGGAAGGAAGGAATCGAAACAAACGGCACTACACACACGGCTCACGGCGGACCGTCCGGCCCTGGGCGGTGCGGACCGTCCCGATGAACCGCGCGGGGTCGTCCGACCCGCTACCGCGGACCGTCCGCGCCGACGTCGCGGACCGTCCGGCCCTCCTCGCGGACCGTCCGTTAAACACACACGGAACACCGAAGCGACCCGAGAAAAACGGACCGTCCGCCGAGGCCGGGCGGACCCCGTCCGCGCCACCCGCGGACCGTCCGCTACTCGAGCTCGGACCGTCCGCAAACTGGCTGCAACCAAAACCAAAAGCCAAAACGGATCGAAAGCAAGGACGCGCAAGAACTCGACGAACACGCGACGAACACGCTCCTCGCGGACCGTCCGCGACCCTCCCGCGGACCGTGCGCGCGCGCGGGCGAACGACGAAACGGCCCACCGACCACGAAAGTCAACTCCCCCAAATCATCATCGGATTTCCCAAACGGTTGAAGCTATGGAGACAAGGGTTTGGGGACTTGAAAAGCGTCACACAAGGATGCTATAGCCCAAAAATCTTGCCTCCTAACTCCCTAAATCACCGGGAATCGCGAATCCTTTGAGCACCACCAAAAGCTAGAGCACCGAACGAAAACTCACGAATCGAAGTGGTTTCCGGCGTTTGAGGGCACAAGATCAAGCACAAAGATGCACAAGACATCTATCCATGTTTCCCTCAAAGAAATCCGGGGAGAAACCCACTCAAATCCGCGGAATCACACCGGGAACAAAGGCACGAAAACAAGCACGAAAAGCCACGAAAAACAACCCCGAATCTTCTATACAAACCAGGAAAGATTCACAAGGTCTAGCATGCCGCCCTAGCATCCATCCCTCTCAACAAATCTCTCATGAAGCTCTCATGCTAGCCTAGAGAAAATGGAAGGAAAAATAGCTACGAAAATGAGAAAGAGGAGGGAGGAAATGAAACCCTAAGTCGCGAGAGAGAGAGCCATCCACACACACTCATGGCTTATATATCAGGTCCCGCCGGAGTGGTAAATGACTCGACTACCCCTAACTAAACTACTGGCGATACAACCCACGTAGGGGCATTTAGGTAATGTTTGTGGGTCTTGCCATCGGACGGCCACGCCTTTGCCGCACCCCGCGTCCTCCCGACGCAAGCCATGCGATCCCGCCGCGTGTCCTCCGCCTCGAAGCTTCCCGACACGCCCGGATCCCGTCTCCGTCGTGTTGGGCCCTCGGACTTGGTTTTGAGGCCCAAACCAAGAAACCGTCCGCCGATGGTTTTGTGGGCAAACCACCAAACCCCGCGTGCTCGGTCCGGCCTCCCGCCAAACCACTTGACTTGACCGCCACCGTGCACCGGCTCACTTGTCCATGACTTCGTCTTGCTTGTGTCGCCACCATGTGGCCCGCACCCGGGCCCCGCCGTCCACCGGGTCCCTCGAACCGAGCCTACTTGTCTCTCCATCTCCGGAGGCCCCTCAAGGCCGAAGACCTTTCGCGCCCGTTCTTCACCCGCAACAACACGAACTAGGCCGCGGCCTACACCGCGCACTAAGCCAAGAGTCGGTCCAACACCCGTTGTCAATCACTCATCACCGAGGAGCGGTCATCCATCGACCATTGGGACGCTCCTGGTCCTCACGGAGAAGGCAAAGTAACAATGAACCTTAATGGAACAAAGTACACATATAACTTTCTTCGTGCTTCTAAACACCTTACACCTTTTCCTCCCGAAGATGAAGAAGTAGAAGAGATAGATAGTCTTTGTTTTGTTGAAACCCTTAGAGACCCGCTGCAAAGAGCGATGGAAAATCAAATTAGCAATCAACAAGATGAAGAACTAGAGGAAGCAACAAAAGGCTTAGAGCCGCATGATGGTAGTGTGGAGGAAGAGAAGTTCGAAGACATAGGAGAAATCAAACCCGAGGAGCCACAAGTGCCCGAGGTAGACCTTAAACCTTTGCCCAAGGGATTAAAATATGAATTTTTGGGCCCGGACAAGACTTATCCGGTCATTGTGAGCGACGAGTTGAGTCCCGAAGAAAATGAAGCGTTGCTGATTTTATTAAAAAAACATAGGAAGGTGATTGGATATTCAATTAATGATCTCAAAGGCATTAGCCCGACCTTTTGCACTCATCGTATACCAATGGAAGACCAATGTAAGCCTGTAGTGGACCATCAAAGGAGGCTAACCCATGCCATGCGGGAGGTAGTAAAGAAAGAGGTTATCAAGTTACTTGATGCCGGAATCATCTACCCGGTTCCGCATAGCGAATGGGTGAGCCCGGTGCATTGTGTGCCGAAGAAAGGAGGTTTGACCGTGGTGAAGAATGAGAAGAACGAGTTGATACCGCAAAGAACCGTGACCGGGTGGCGGATTTGTATCGATTACCGTAAGCTTAACAAAGCGACAAAGAAAGATCACTTCCCCCTACCGTTCATAGACGAGATGCTCGAGAGGTTAGCAAACCACACTTATTTTTGCTTTCTCGATGGATACTCGGGGCTCATGCAAATTCCTATTCACCGGAAGATCAACATAAGACAACGTTTACGTGTCCTTTCGGAACGTTTGCATATAGGAGGATGCCCTTCGGCCTATGCAACGCTCCGGCCTCTTTTCAACGTTGCATGATGGCCGTGTTTTCGGAATTCATCGAAGAAATTGTTGAAGTGTTTATGGATGATTTTTCCGTTTATGGGAAGACGTTCATGGATTGCTTAGCAAACTTAGAAAAGGTCCTTACAAGGTGTGCGGAGGTAGATTTGGTTTTAAATTGGGAAAAGTGCCACTTCATGGTTAAGCAAGGCATAGTGCTCGGACATGTTATATCCGAGAGAGGAATTGAAGTCGACAAGGCTAAGGTAGAGACGGTTGAGCAATTCCCAACTCCTACGGATGTCAAGTCCTTAAGGAGCTTTCTAGGCCATGCCGGATTCTAGAGAAGATTTATAAAGGACTTCTCGAAGATCACTAAGCCTTTAACGCACCTTCTTCAAAAGGATGTGGCTTTCGACTTTGACGAGAAGTGTCTAGCGGCATTCCGGACCTTGAAAAATGCGTTGGTGAGTGCTCCCATCATCCAACCTCCGGATTGGAGCCAACCTTTCGAGATCATGTGTGACGCAAGTGAATACGCCCGGGCGCGGTCTTGGGTCAAAGAAAGGAAGGCCGAGTTCACGCCGTTTACTACGCTAGCAAAACTCTTAGTGGGGCACAATTAAATTACACCACTACGAAAAAAGAGTTGCTAGCGGTGGTATTCGCTTTCGAAAAATTCAGATCTTACATTGTGAACTCGAAAGTCATTGTTTACACCGATCACGCAGCCATCAAGTATCTCTTGGCTAAGAAGGAAGCTAAACCACGTTTGATTCGTTGGATCCTTCTTCTCCAAGAGTTTGATGTTGAAATTCGTGATAAAAAGGGGGGTGGAGAATGTTGTGGCCGATCATTTGTCTAGGATGAATCGTGGACAAGATGATAAAGAGCCCATAGAAGATAAGATGAGAGATGACCACCTCTATAGAGTGCTTGATAAAGATACTTGGATGATCGACATCATTCGAGCAATTCGAAAGATGCCCCTCGATCATCTAGACAAAAACACTCAAAGGAAGATAATTTCCGAAAGTAAGAAATATTTTTGGGATGCACCATACCTCTTCAAACTTGGCAATGATGGAGTGATGAGAAGATGTGTGCCAAGAGAAGAGAGGGTTGAGATTCTAAGGAAGTGCCACTCGGCGGAGTACGGTGGACACTATAGCCATTTTCGAACCGAAGCAAAAGTATGGTCGAGCGGATTCTATTGGCCGGAGATGCATGAAGATACTAAAAGATATGTTGCGTCATGCCCCGAATGCCAAAGAACCGGAAACATCTCTCAAAGAAATTCTATGCCTTTGAAATACAACTTGCAAATCGACATATTCGATGTATGGGGCATAGACTTCATGGGGCCTTTTAAAAACTCATTTGGATTCGAGTATATACTTGTTATGGTTGATTATGTATCCAAGTGGGTAGAGGCTATACCATGTCGTAAAGCTTCCACGGAGGAGTCCATCACTATGATCAAGAACGTGATTTTTCCCCGTTTCGGTACACCGAGAATCTTGATAAGTGATGGAGGAACTCATTTCACCGGGAAGAACTTCAAAAAGTGCTTGTCCAAGTTGGGAATTGAGCATAGGGTCTCCACGGCCTATCACCCACAAACCAACGGACAAGCGAGAGACGTCAAATAGGCAATTAAAAAGCATACTTAACAAGACCATAGAGAAGGGAGGCAAGGATTGGTCAAAGAAATTAGACGGAGCTTTATGGGCTTATCGAACGGCGTTTAAAACACCGATAGGTATGACCCCTTATCAATTCGTCTATGGAAAAGCTTGCCACCTTCCGGTTGAGTTGGAACATAAAGCCTATTGGGCGATTAAAGAGATGAACCTTGATCTCGATGCCGCGATAGTGAAACGAAGAATTCAAATAAGCGAGCTAGAGGAGTTGAGGTTGAAAGCATATGAAAACGCAAGCATATACAAGGAGAGAATCAAAAGGTGGTATGATAAAAGATTGAAGAAAAAAGAATTTAAAGAAGGAGATAAGGTCCTCCTCTACAATTCGAGGTTTAAAACCTTCGGAAAGGGGAAATTGCAAAGCAAGTGGGACGGACCTTATGTTGTGCATTCGGTGTTCTCCAACGGAGCGGTAACCATTATGGATATAAACGGCGATCAATTTGTGGTGAATGGTCAGCGGCTTAAGGTTTACTACGAACCCGATGTCGTGCCCCTTCACCATGTTGACGTCTTCACCATGGAGGAAGAGCCCGAACGTCCCGCCTAGGACGAAAAACAAGGCATCAACTTCGTAAATAATTTTTCTTTTAGTTTTCCGGAGTTTTTCGCGAAGATTTCTTGGGCCAACTTTTTCCCATGGGCTAAGGAAGAAAAAATAGGGCGGTGTGCAAAAACCCGGACCGGCCCGCCCCCGAGGCGGGGTGGGCCGGCCGGCCCGAGCGGGACCGGCCCGAGGGGCCCGACGCCCGATGACGCCGAATTTCGCCCGAATTGCTCCTTTTTGACTTCCTTGTTTGGTCGGAAAATTTTAAGGGAAGTGTAAAAAAGGAAAATAAGGTTCCCGGGGCTTTTCTCTCGGGACTATTTATTTGGCCGAATTGGGAGCTCGAGAATCAAACCTTTCAAGCAATGTGTTGCACCCTTGTAGCAGCCATTGAGCCTCCAAAAAGCTTAGAGTTGAAGCTAGAAGCCAAGAAGCCATCGATGGAGGAGGCGATGCGATGCGAGCTCAAGCTACCCGTCAAGAGGACCGCACGCATCCGTTGCGGAGGACGTGTCCCGACCGAGCTCTTGCATCTCGCAACCCCGTCGAAGGAGAGAAGGTCCCTACACCCGTTCGAAGGTCGGCACGTCTCCAAGGCGTCAAGCGCAAAGATTACAAGGAGGTGTCGCCAGAGCCTAAGGATTATGGGGATAGCGACTACTCCGACGATCGTAGCCCGAGCTCGTGGGCGGCTGCCGGTAGAGATGATGATGATTGGGATGAGCAGCCCAATGAAAGGACTCCCGAAGGCCCCAACGGCGAAGGCAACGACAATGGAGGTGGCGACGACGGTGGTGACAACGGTGGAGATTATGGCGACGACGACCCCTTCGGACCGCATCCGGTGTGTTGTCGAGTTTGCCGTCAATCCATCGCGGATCTCTACACGTCGGCCGACGAATGTCTCCAAGCCATGGAAGCGATGAAGCGGCGTATGGAGGACTTGGGGCGCGTAGTTGAAGATGACTACAAGTTCCTTAACCGTAACGTGCGCAAGCTTTTCGGCATGGTTGGAAACATGAGAGGCAAGTGGTGCAAAACTTGCTTGAAGTACCACTAGATCTAGTTTTCCCCTTAGGATTTTTGTAAGATACGACGAGGACGTCGTATGTTTTAAGTGTGGGGGGGAGCTAGCTTTCTAGACTTAGCTTTTGAACTTCAAGTTTAGGTTCGGTTTAATCTTCGTGTGAGAGTCTTAGTGTTTTAATGAGTCTTTAGTTTTTGAGTCTGTTTTAAAATTTTTGCAAGTGTCTTAAATTAGTGTTGAGTCAAGAAAACCAAATAAAAAGAGTCTTTATATATATCTTTGTGTTTTATGTATTGTTTATCTTTATTTACTTGTTTGCTTAATCTTCGATTCTTGATATACGAACACAAGTATGTGGTTTGAAAAACGTTTACCGTGGTGCTTAGTGGAATCGCTACTACTTAAAGTACCCATACCGCACTTCGATCTTGAGCTTCACATGTTAGTTGTGCTATGTTCGATGCTAAAAATTGGAGGATTTCAGTTCTGAAAATTATTTTAAAACCCTTGTAATAAAGGTTAGCAAAACCTCTTTTTCCAAGTTGAGAGTAAGAAAAAAATTCCTATCCAAAGCCAAGTTTATTTTTTTCGCTCCACCATAAGTGTGATTAGCACGATGAGTTAGGCTAGGACCCTTCTCTCTTGGTGAGTTTTAATTTCAAGCAATGATCATGTCCTTGTGCTTATCTTTTGTTGCTAGCCTCGTCACATATTCAGTACATGACTTTCACAACGAAGGTCATGAGTATCGCTGGATTCCATACCCAACCCTATACATCTCTTTTGTACATCGTATTCCTTGAACACAACCTATTTTCAAAGTTTCGTCTCGTCTCTAGCATGATTTATTTAAAAATTCAGATTGTATGCATGCGAGGAAAGAGAGAATTGAAAGCTTTGAAAAGTTGTCAAGAGAGAGAAAAATAAAGAGAAAAAGTATGTGTATGGAAAAGAAAGAAAGAAAGAAAGAAAGAAAAATCATATGTGAATGAAAGAAGAAAAAGAAAAAGAGAAAAAGATGAGGTAGCAATGAAGATATGAGAGGGATGGATCAAGTGAAAGAAAAGAAAAAATAATAATAATAAAGTGTAAGGAAGGATGTCACGTTGATTGTGAGACGAAACTTTTACTCTATTTCCAACCATGTGCAATCCGACAACGAGGACATCATTGGTGCCTTGAAGTCACAATTTTCTTTTGCCCTTGCACATGTCCACCATTCTAAATCTTCTCATCCTTGATATCCCTACATATGGTTAATTCTCATGATCATTGGCTTTGAAAGGTAGACAACCATTAGAGGAAGTTCTTAGTTTGACAATACTTGTGTTGATTGCGCTAGCCCTACCTATAGCTCCACTTTACACGATATATGAGAGATTAATGGGAGGTGAGAGTTTTATAAAATTTGGTTAGGATAGCCACATCATATGAGTGACTTGAGAGAGCTTGGAGAAAGGTTTTTGTCCAATACTTGTTGCAGGAATTTTTGTTTTGAAAACCATAAAAAACCCTCCGATGGAAGCAAAGGAGTAAGCATGGCTGAAATTGAAGACTTCGAGTGAAGAGTTTGAGTTGTGGGGTAAATCTTGACGTGGTAAAAATTCTAAACGCCCATGTTTATGTTTGATTATCATTACTTTGTGTTTATGTATTAAAGATGAAAAGATTGACTAACTTGTGAAGGAGGATTAATGATACACGATTACACACCTTGGACGAAATTCTTTTACGAGTACTTGCTCGAGGACGAGCAAGAGCTAAGTGTGGGGGAGATGTTGACGGTGTATTTTGGTGCACCTAGCATGTTCATTACACTTTGGTTTGGATTTGATTATGGAACTAACCCGCCACTAGGCACACTAATCATATAACAAGTTCATCTTTGTGCATGCATTTGGAAGTGTTGTGTTTATGTAGGAAAACATGGACATAAAGGACGGATTCGCAACAAGTTCAAAGGAGCATTCATGGAGTCTTGTTCGTGTCCATGAGCTTGCTGAAATCACTTCCAATGGTGGCGAGGACCAAAGTGCTACGAGGAACACCCCCGGGGATTGAAGCGTAAAAGATCAAACTTCATGCAAAGAGAGCCTCCATCTTGGACGCGAGGATAACAGCATCAAAATCATGCAAGTGGAGGGGGCAAAGTACATAAGTGCACGAGGACCCACGGAGCAAAAAGGGGCGACCGAACCGGGCCGGGTGGGCTGGGCCGGCCGGCCCGAGCCGGCCGGCCCGCCCACTTCCGGCACCGGTTCGGTCCCGTTTTCCTTTCCCTCGAAGGATCTTCAACCCTAAAACCCCCGACGCGCCGCCAACACGGGGGGGAGGATTCATTCGCACCGAAGGCCATCCACAAGCTAGAGAGAGAGGAGGAGGATCTCCGGCGGGAGATCAACCACCTCGAAGGAAGCACCCTCTCGTGGAGAAGAAGGAAGACACGGCGGAAGGGAAACCATGATCAATGGTGCCATGATCAGCACCTTGATGGGGTAATCTTCTCATTCGTCCATGGGTTGTAATCGATCTTGAGATGTAATCGCACTTTGTCGGATTATCTATCTATCACCTTGTGTTGAATATACTTTAATGCTTAAGGCTTGCAACCGTGCCGTAGAGGGAGTACGAGCTCCAATGCTTCCTTGGATCCATTCAATACGCCGTGTCCATCAAAGGTCTAGTCATGAATACCTTCGCGTAGTGACGGTACGAGAGGAGGGAAAGGGCGAAACCGTGGTCACATCCCCGATAGATTAGATTGGTTTTCATGTCTTTAAGCGATTGCATGCTCTAGTATCGTAGACCCGTGGGCGAGTGTCTTCTATCTTGATCGTTTATCATTCTTTCTATTGTAGTTTAGTTGTTTTCTAGTATAATAGTAGTTAGGGTTTTAGTAGCTAGTGTGTCGTTGTTGATCAAACGCTTGTAATCCCCTTGCTCCGCGGATTGACAAGAACCTTGGGAATCCCGTGGTGAAAAAGGTGTGGGGTCCGTACGCTTGCGGATCGTAGAGGGATACGTCTTTTATCCGTCAACGAGTGGAGAAGGAATAAACTATGCTAGATCAACACGCTTCAGCCCACAACATGTGACAATCTAGATTGATTTGGGTTCGGCTATTAAAGAGCTCGTGATCCATGCACCACATCGAGTTGAAGGTTTGAACACACATCATATGGATCGTAAAACAAGATAAAGCCGAATCTAATCAATCTAAATTGGGAAAAATAGTGTTACATGAATTTAACATGAAGCAAAATCCAAAGCAACACGTGGTAACTTAATGAATCTATTAGATCTTGCCAAATCTAATAGAGTCGATAACTAGCTTCGAGCTAGATCTTAGCCTACCGCATGGCTCATGATCTAACAAGAAACCCTCTTGAACCAAGCTTAAATCCACCGCATGATACTAAGCATGGTAATAAGACTACTTGCATCACGTGCTAAATCCACCACATGATACTAGACATGATACAAGGTTGTCGGTACTTACGGAGGTCGACGGATCGATGGCTCCTCTCGAAGAACTCGACGACTCGACTAAATGACTCGAAGGTTGGCACAGGGCCGGTTTGTTGTGAAATTGTTCGATCCCTATTACAAACACTAAGGGTTTATATTTAGACCCTTGTCCTAATACGACCCCTAGTGAACCACGAGTACAACATTTTTTGCCTAAATTCATGCCCCGGCACCAATGTCCATCTCGCATTCGTCATCAACTCGTCCCTTCCTTATATTCGGGCCACGTCATCACGTATTCCCGAATGCTTCCTTTTCCAAGCGTAAAACAGCCCTTCTGCCAAATGATGGTGTGCTACCGACCGCAGGTACCTTTACCGAATGCTTTGAGGAAAATTTCCTGCCGAATGGTGTTCCTTTACCAAACTCAGCCCACAAGTCAGTCTCTATCCTGTACCAATTTTTGGTGTTAACAATAACAATGGCAACAGTGAAAGGATGATGGAGGAGATTATTGCTCGTGGTGCAAATGCCTCTGCATCCTACACGGACGACGACATTATTCTAAATATGACTTTGCAAATAACGAGGAAGACATAGCCGCCAATCAAAAAATAATGAGGACCTTGAGGATGCTAATGCAGAAGGTTCCAACGACGTATACATATCATGCATTAAGTTTATTAGTATTAATTTGATAACCCCATTTCTTGTATATTCTCATAAATTCATGTCGATTCATGGAAAATTACTGTTAATTCTTGTAGGCTTCTGGATCGATGACGAAAAAGTCCAAGAGAGGTCGTACACAACTAATTGTCGGTGATGTGATGTATCGTATCATGGAGATATCAAAGCTTGGCCAGCCTTGTGCTCCAAAAATATCAAGGACAAGTTCATGTCTCAATGTGGGGCCAATATAAGGGACAACGTGCCCATCAAGTATAGAGAATGGAAGGGAAAACCAAGTAATCCATACGTGGTTCCAGACTCAGTAAAAGACCAGCTGTGGAATGATGTGCTAAAACACTTCGCACTTCCTGAAGGCGTCGACGAAAACCTTGTTAAAGGTTGGACTCTAGTGAAGATGGCAACTCAATTTCAGAATTTCAAGAAGAAGTTGACTAGAGATTTTATCAAGAACAACCGAACTCCAAATTGGGATGAATATCCGAAGATAAAAGATCACTGGAAGTCCTTTGTTGAATACAAGAAAAGTGAAAATTTTGCACAAAAAAGTGCCCAAGCGAAGAACAGTGCCAGTAAGAAAGGGGAGTACAACCATCGTTTTGGTCGAGTTGGTCACACGGTAGCAATTTCCAAGTGGCGGAAAATGGAACAAGACCTTATCACCAAAGGTATCATATCAGCAATCTTTCACTAGCCCGAAAGATCGAAGAATTGGTATTATGCGCATGGAGGCAGATTGAACCCGGATGATGGTACCCTTGAATTCCCGCCCACGTTACGAGAGAAGGCACTTGAGTTAATGAAAAAATAGAAGATGTCAAAGCTGGTAGATTGAAGGTTGACAAAGAAATGGTTGAGCTCACTATGGCACTTGGGAATCCAGAACACCCAGGACGTTGCAGGGGCTATGGGGTGGTGCCGTGGAAGTACACCTTCAAGGGAAACCTCGATAGCTATAAAAGTCGCAAAAGAAGAAAAGATCACGAAGAGGAGCATTGGCGCCAAATGGTGGAGCAAAGACTTAAAGAACAAGAAGAAAAGATTCAGGTAGAGATTGAATGGTGACTGGCCATAACGATATCTCAAATAGCCCAAACTAGAGCACTACCCGAAGTACCTCTAGATCCCGTGATTAGCCCTTCCGCTTGGAAAAGTAGTTGTGCTTCTACCGAGGTGGCACCAGGTGCTTGCATAGAGGTCGCACCGGGTGCTTGCACAGAAGGCCCTGAAGAGCCGAGGGCAATCGAAGGAGTTCCAGTGGATGACAACCAACAATACCCAATGGATTTTCTCTATCGGTGCACCCCATGTGAGCTACACAAGCCATTCGGCAACATCACAATGCAGGTGGCGTATGGAAGTGCTTTTGCGCATTTTCTTGGACAGACTAGCCACAACATGTTGATTCTACCCGGCTACGCCTCCGTTTCTATAGAGGAGATTTGTCAGCCATAATTAGAAGATCTAGAGCTAGACATCCCAAGAGGTGATGGGGAAAGGACACTAAAGGATACGGTTCACGGTATCATATTGTGGCCCAAACATTACATTATAATCCCCCAGACAGAGGGATCAATCCCTCCTACAGATCCTCCGCAGCCGCGACCATCGTCATCTCCTAGGTCGTCCTCATGACCTTCAATATCACCTCGCTCACTGTCTACACAAGAACCATTATTCAATTACGGAGGTGCGAGCTCCAGCCATGATATTGTCATCAATCCCGAATCACATCCAAAAAAGCAGAAAAAACCAATGGCTGCAAAGCAAGTGCCATCAAAAGTAGAAAAAACACCAAAGAACCGCAGAAAAAACCGCCCAGCCATGAAAGCACATTAGAAAAACCGCCCAACCACTAAAGCACATCAGAAAAAACCGCAAAACCACCGCATAAAAAACCACTTAGCCACGAAAGCACAACCGGAAAAAAAATCGTCAGAGCACAGTCTTCCAACCCAGTGCAACCACTAAAGCTGAAAAAACCACTAACGAGGAAGAAAAGGCTTGAGCCCTTCAGCAAAAGAAAGCTAGCATGGGAGACGATAGATGAAGAAGGAAAAAACAATGATCGGTGCCCAACATGTGCATGAATTTTTCAACAATCTAAATACAAAACAACAACAGAGGGAGCTAGAGAAGACCAAACAAGTAGATCCAACCAAACTTGGATTTTTCAAACTAATGAGCGAAACAGCAAGAAATTGATGCCCATGTTGGCGCCGACATCATCTATAGTAGATGCATCGATGAGCAAATAGACTTATGTTGCCTCCATCCTCAATGCACATGAACGAGCTCTAGCAGAAATGCCTACACAAGAAGTAGTGCATCTCCTTGATTTCATGGAATAAACAAGGATGCCTTTAGGTGTTGCACTCGGCCATGAAGAACCACCCCGGGATCTAAGTTTCAAGTATAGATGGCCCTTTCAGCTAGGAAAACCTCTTATCAGGCCAGACCTAAGATGTATAAATTTCATGAGCGGTACATGCGGCAATCACTGAAAGGCGTACATAGCATAGGTATGCTTGCTGCACCCGAAGATTTTGCCACTGAAGGCAACAAGGTGGTTTGACTGGAATTCAAAGATATTTATGAATTTTTCCATCTAGACGCCATGAATACCGATCTTATCATCTGGTGTCTGTAAGTGGCATCTTTTTTCATGTGTATTAATTAATTTATTACGTATGTGGATTTACTAATTAACTATGTATTTCATTTTTGGTAGCATGCAAACACAAGAGATGCAAAAAAAGAATATTGCCAGTATTGGTTTTATGGACCCATCAAAAGTCAACGAGTTTGAGGTCAAGCATCAACCAAACACAACAATCGCGACAATCTATAGGACCTTGTCTAAGTTTCATGACAAGGATCTCATACTACTACCTTACAGCTGCGAGTATGTGCAATTGACATCTAATTGTCTTTGCTAATTCTATTTAGTTCTAATTTGTATGACTATTATGACCATGTACGTACAGTTTCCGATGGATTCTTATGATCATTCAAGTCGACAATAGCAGCGTCATGGTGTGGGATTCATTGAGAAAAAACCCTGCAAGTTACCAAAACCTTCAAGATATGTTTCAAGTGTAATAATTCTATCTAAGACGTTCTTTTAAATGCAATATTTATTTTTATATATATTGCTTTTACTAACACATTATCTCTCATTAATTTTCCTCAGAGCTTGGGAAAAATTCATTGCAGAGAAAGAAAATGAATTTAAACGGTCAATTACATTCTATACTAATTATCCGGTACGTAATACAAATAACAACTTAAGATTTGAGAAAATTTAAATTTATCACACTTATATTTCATAACATTTTCTCCTATCCACTTTAGTGTTTGAGACAGGAATAAGGAAATGTGGATATTATGCTTGTGAGCACATCTGGCATGTGCAAAGTCCAGAAATTATGATGTAAGTTAATTAAATAAACCTATTAATAATGCATCATTTCCTAACTGCTTCTATACTTAATTGTTTGGTGTAATATATTAACATGTTTGCACATTATATAGATGGGTATGGTTAAGGACGAGGTCATTCATAAGGATCGTGTTTCGGCAATTCAAGAAAGTCAATTGGGATTCATCCATGAGAAGGTGGTTATGCCAACAGAAAAACAACATTATGATGCATCTAAAAAATCCAATAGAGACTAGAAATTTGAAGTGATTAATATTTTGATGCATAAATACTATCTATTTTGATGTGTATATTTCTAAGTTTATGTGAGTTTATATATAAGTCTAACTGCGTATATGGTATATATAGACAGGTATATACATATATACAAGTTCAAATACATATACATGCATATACGGGTTATATAACAATTAGAATATACGCTCAATTCAAAAACAGAAAAAAGAGAAACGAGACCCTTTAGTCTCGGTTGGTATTACCAACCGAGACTAAAGGGGGTGGGCGCAGGTGCTGGCGTGCCCCCCCCTTTAGTCTCGGTTCGTAATACCACTCGTGACTAAAGGATCCTTTAGCCCTGGTTGGTTCAACCGAGACTAAAGGGGGGAGGCTTTTGTCTCTCATCATTAATCCCGGTTGGACTTGAGAGACCTATTCCCCTTACTAATCGGGACTAAAGACCCTCTTCTACCAGTGTTGGCTAGGCAGTGGTGTAGTTGGTTGTTGGTGTTGCTTGCACGTAGCGATAGATGAGGTGCACTTGGTCCATGTTGGCAGCAAGGTGCAGAGGGCCCATGGGTGTTGAAGGACTTGAGTTGGTGCGCATGGTGCAGAGGTGTCTCCGGCAATGACTGGGCGGAGGTGTTGCTCTCTTAGTGGCTTCAGATATCTTAGTCCTTTGCATAGGAGTGTGAGGCGGTGGGAGAGGCGAGGCCCCCATGAAGAGTGGCCGGGATAAGTGGTTTTCATCAGCGTTATGGCGGGATTCTTATGCTGAAGATTCACAAGGATAGGGGGATCACCGATCGTGTGTATGTGGCTTGAGGGGGACGGTCCCATGGTGGAGGGGTTTGAGATGCTTCCCAAGCCTGCAGCGGGTCGCGACATTCATCGTGGCACAACATTGGTGATGACGGTGCAATTCACTGGTGGCTTCTTTTGGCTCCTCTCCCAGTTAGTGTTGGTGTAGTGTTTTGTTGTGTGTGTTGTTTGTGTGGTTGTGCTCGCTTCGGTGCGTTATGTACAATTGTTTTTTTCTTCTTATATGATGTGGTAGTGCTCCAGCCTTTTATTAAAAAGACAACAAGAGAAGACACTATGCATTGAGAGGAGTTTCGTCCTAGTTTCAAACAATTTTGAATGATGTCTACAAACCCCCACAGTCTAATTCCAGAGGGAGTTGTCTCATGAACACTTAATACAACGACATGCCAGAGAGAGGAGTTTCATATGGATGAAACTATGTATGCACTATTTCCAAGACTATGAAACCTGATAAAACTGGCATTGGGGGCTAGAGAGTTTAATTTAATTTCATGTCACTGAATCCAATCACGTACCTTGCACTTAAATGGCACGCACACCCTATGAAATGCTGAAATGAAACATTGCATTTGTGGGATTTATTTCATTCACCAACTCAAACCTCTTTTTGGTGATATGTCACTTCTCAAGAAATTGTGAGGCGAAACTCACTAAGAATGGTGTAAACTCATCCACAGCTATATAGGTGTATCATATACTGCAGAGAGATGCGTGTGACGGATTGAGACACGAGATTATACAATATAAATAATTGTTTGCTCCTAACTTAGTATCAGCAACGAGATAATGTGATACCCTTGGAAATTGTTAATTAGCAGAAATTTAATAGAAATTTCATTGTGTGGGTTTTTTTATTACCATGAGAATCCAACCCAGTTAAGTGAACCTTTTTAATAAGTATTGACACCCAAAATTGGCAATGGCCGACTCGGGCCAGGCAGGTCGGTTAGACCGGGTCCCAGGGGCGGTCTGACCGGATGTCCTATAGCCGGTCTGGCACAAAGGAGCCAGGCGGTCTAACTGGCCCCCGGGAGCAGTCTAACCGGGTCACCCCGATTTCGGGTAGAATTAGGAGTTTATAGGAGTTTATAGGAGTTTAGCATGATTCCGAGTTGTAAAGTGCTATTTGCAGGGCAAGACCTCCCACCCTATAAATATAAAGGGTCGTGGCTGATTGAGACCTATCATCCAATCGAACATATCAATTTTATCTTATTTTCTCCAAACCCTAGATTTTCCAACCTCCATTGCTCTCCTCCTTCGTCTCCATGGCGGTTGAGGGAGTTCTGAGTGGCTTGCCGATCTCAGAACAACCCTAGGTGCACTGTTCCTGACGGGGTCCCTCCCGGAGTAGTGAATCTAGGTTTTCGGCATCCTTCCTGTCCAAGGCGGTTAGACCGCCCCCCAGGCGGTTAGACCATGTTGGGAAGCTCGGCGAGTGGATTTCCGAAGACAGCGCGATCTAGCGCTTTCGTGTGTTCGACCGAGAAAAGTGTCAACACATTTTTGGCGACTCCGCTGGGGAATAGATCTGGTTACAAAACTGATCTTTCGATTTTTGTGTGGGATCACAATGCGACGTTGACAAGAAAAACGTGATCATGGTGAACATCGAAGAACTCAGCGAAGAAGACCAGAGGAAGTACACAGAGCTGCAAGAGTACATCAAGCAGCAATTCCTCTCTGGCGCCAAGATTTTGAGTTGCCGGCGATCAAGCTAAACAAGGACAAGGTTGAGGTAATACCCACTGTAAGTCAAGCATCCCCTCCTGATCTAGTTACGCAATTATCTGTTGTTACTAATAGATTTGAACCTGCGTTTAACGACCAGAGTAGTTTGTTGGTTGCTAGCGTTGTTACTCGCCTTGAAAAAATAGAGGGTAAACGTGTTATTAATATATCTAATGATGGCATCCCTCAAGTAGATTCACAAGGGGTTCTGCATTCGACCACGTCGGCAGCACAGGAAACTCCACCTGAAGCTCATCGTTATGGAATGCCGACAGGGTTTTATCCGGAGCAATTTCCATTGCCTAAGCCGACCCCGGTTAGACCGCCCCCCAGGCCGGTCTAACCGCCCTGTCTGGCCAGATGGTCATGGCTCCAGATCAGCCGTTGCCTTTGTCGGTTGTGCCTAGTGCATTGGTTCAGAGTCAAAATAATGCTTATGGTATTGTTTCACCAATGTATAGCACAATAGCTCACACATCACCACCTATCCCTTATGTTGCTCCATCTTATGGTGTGCCTAATGATGTGTTTACCGACTTGCATCGCATAAACAATCCTAATCAACCCCCTGTGAGTAACTTAAGAACAGCTGCAATGCAATCTCAGTTAGCTGCTATGAATCAATTGGCTCAATTTAAGGAAGAGATAGCTAACATGATGAAAAATAAACTTGGTGTTGATATGGGTAATACTAGATTATATCAAAAACCATATAGGGCCGATTTTGGTTATGTGGCTTTTCCCCCGGGTTGGCGTATGCCTAATTTTGTTAAATTTAGTGGTGATGACAACCGTACAACCTGGGAACATATTAGTCAATATACTGCTCAACTAGGTGAAGGTGGTACCTATAATTCTTTAAAAGTTCGTTTGTTTTCATTGTCTTTGACTGGTACCGCTTTTGCTTGGTTTTGTTCTTTAGATCCCAACTCTATTGATTCTTGGGAACAACTAGAGCAAAAGTTTCATGATCACTTATTTAGTGGGAGCAACCAACTAAAATTGACAGATTTAACATCGGTTGGACAAAATAAAGAGGAATCAGTTTTTGATTACCTTGAGCGCTTTAAAGAAATTAAAAACCGTTGTTTTAATTTGTCTCATTGATTCTGACCTTGCTGATCTTGCTGCTAGAGGTTTAAGAGCTGCTATTAGAGATAGATTAGAAGGTGTAGAATTTCATACGCTTGCTAATGTGCTTGTTAGAGGTATGGCACAAGAATTAAAACTGAATAAAGAAAAAGAACACTCTAAACCTCGTCGGTCTCATGTGCATGTTGTTGAATATGATTTCGATAGTTCAGACGACGAGAATGAAGTGTATGTTGCTGAATTTGTATGGCCTTAAAAGTCTAAAGCTAGTTCTTGTGCATCTCTTAAGCCAGCTACTAAAGGTCGGCAAGAAGAATTAAAATTTACTTTTGATATTTCTAAATGTGATCGTATCTTTAATGAGTTACTTAAGCTTGGAAACATTAAAATTTCTCATACTATGCCTCCACTTGATGAAATTAAATGACGTGCATATTGTAAGTTTCATAATTCTTATTCTCATGCCACTAACGATTGCAATGTGTTTCGTCGTTAGATTCAGTCGGCCATTAATGAAGGTCGTTTGATGCTTCATGAGATGCAAGTGGATAAGCAACCTTTTCCCATCAACACCATGGAGTTGCAGCAGCCCAAGGTCTTGGTTCGACCGCATCAAGCCGAAGCTACTAAGGGCAAGAATGTGATGGTCGGGGAAGCTAAGCCCGATCTGAGGGGAAAAGAGTTGACAAGAGAGGTGGCATATGAAAAGACCCCTGATGGCAGAGAAACTTTCAAGATTACTGTCAAAACATCTGTACATGGGGGGGCAAGGATTGTCCACGCCGCCTGGTCAACAAACAACCAAGCCTGTCCTGGATAGGGCGGTTAGACCAGGGGTATAGAGCGGTCAGACCGCCCTTGCACATGGCCGCCCAAAGATGCTTGTTCCGAAGCGGCTTGAGATAGGAAATTGGAAGCTTAATGTGACAAAGAATCAAGGAAACATTCCAAAGTCAAAGGTCACGTTTGATATGCTATTTGACAAATATTCTAAGAAAAAGGCAGTTACAAGTGATCGGCCAGTAAAAAAAAGGATGAGATCACCTCCTCATCAAGAGAGACCAGCATCGTCTCCCAGGGCAGCCATCAGGTTCAGAGGTGGATCATCTTAGAGGCAAGACTTTACTCCAGACTGGGCTCCTTCACTTCGCCCCATTTATGATGATAATGGAGTAATGTGGGTGCCGTATCAGCAATCTTTCCATCTTGGATGGGGAGGACCAAGGAGATCAGCACTGGATCGAATATCAAGACATACACAGGATCGCTGGACTCCACGACAAATGGGGCAGGGTCATCTGGCTGACCCGGTTAGACTGCCCCCTGCAGGTGGTCAGACCGCCCTGCCCAAAAAAGAGCAATTTCCTCCGAAGAAGGTGTACAAGCCCAAGATCGGAGAGGAGGAACTTCAGGAGATGGACATTGACCCAGAAAGGACTACTAACCTTGACATTATTCAGATTGAGACAATGAACGTTCCTGTTGAGGGAAGTGGCAAAAGACCGGTTGTGCCAAACGATGACGTTGTGACACCAACTCAAAAGGGATCTGTTGCTAATGACCATGAGGCCAGCGGAAGTAAGTCTCGTCTAGAGTGTTTTCTGCCAAGGTGGTGCCCTCCCGGTCTAACTCATACTCAAAGGCGGAAGCTTCAACGACTGAGGCTACGTGAGAAAAGGGAGAAGGAACTAGAGAAGAAGAGGGACGAGGATTTCAACAGCTACAGGCCCATGGTACCACAAGGGAAGGAGTGGAAAGTCAAGGCAGCAACCCAGACAGGGGTGGTTAAACCGCCAGAGGGAGCGGTTCAACCGCCTAGGGCGGTTAGGCCGGGTGACCAAGCGGTTAGACCGGGGTCTCCAGAAACGCCGCTCGGTTTCGTTTCTTTGATCCCTATGGTTTGTGATGACAAGGTTTCATCTGTCCATACTCCAGAGGACAACGAAGAACTTGTGGACTACAGTTCTTCTCCAGAGCGGATGAACCTTGAGATCAATGTGGTTCATTTGTTTGTTGATGGTTCGGTGCCTACGGAGGAGGACTTGGCTCATCATGACTTTGGGCCTAAAGATGTTGTGTTTCAGAAGCCTAAAGACACTGATAATCATCTGAAGGCTTTGTATATGAAGGGTCATATCAATGGGAAGCCTATCTCTCGGATGCTGGTGGATGGAGGTGCAATTGTCAACTTGATGTCGTATTCTCTATTCAAGAAGCTTGGAGGTTCAGATGAGGAGCTGATCAATGCCAACATGACCGTCAGCAGGGTTGGAGGAGGCGAGACAATGGGAGCCAAAGGCGTGATCTCCATGGAGCTCACTATTGGAAGCAAGACGCTCGCCACGACTTTCTTCGTCGCTGAGACACAAGGTAATTTCAGTCTTATCATTGGTCGTGATTGGATTCATGCAAATAAATGTGTTCCTTCTACTTTGCACCAAATGTTAATACAATGGGTAGATGATGAGGCAGAAGTAGTGCCTGGTGATAATTCTGCTTGTGTAGTTGTAGCCGATAGTCATTCTATAGGTATACATGATGATGTAAAGTGTCTATCTGGTTTAGATTTATCTGATTATGAGCTTGTAAGTTGTTCCAACAATGGTTTCATTCCTGTTGTCATAAAGCCATTTGATAATCGGCTAAATCACTTCATGTGACTCAATGAGTTCAACAAAAGAGTGGTTGCAGCAGAGAATTGATCATTATCGGGCGCATAAGACCGATACATGTGAAGCCATTGAGGATCTTGATGATTTAGGAAAGTTAGGACAAGGGTTTACGTTGGTTGATCCTCTTGAGGAGGTAGATATTGGTGATGGCAATGTACCTAGGCCGACATTTGTAAACAAGAATCTTGATCCTACATTTAAGCTTAAATTAATAAAGAATTTGAAAGAGTATGTTGATTGCTTTTCTTGGAATTACAATGAGATGCCTGGTTTAAGTTGTGATTTGGTAGGACATAAATTACCTAGCTATTAAACCTAGTTTCAAGCCTTATAAACAGCCTCGTAGGAATTTTAATCCTGATATATATGACCGAGTGAAAGAAGAAATCAATCGGTTGCTTGATGCTAAGTTTATTAGGCCTTGTCGATATGCTGATTGGATCTCTATTATTGTGCCTGTTGAGAAAAAAGGAACAAAGAAACTTCGTGTTTGCATTGATTTTAGAGATCTTAATAAAGCAACTCATAAAGATGAATATCCTATGCCTATAGACGACTTTTCTTGTTAATTCTGCATCTG
Organism: Cenchrus americanus; assembly: GCA_947561735.1. Taxonomy (NCBI): domain Eukaryota; kingdom Viridiplantae; phylum Streptophyta; class Magnoliopsida; order Poales; family Poaceae; genus Cenchrus; species Cenchrus americanus. The sequence goes on along the minus strand of OX387242.1, from coordinate 33,119,841 downwards.
GACATAGAATACTTAGCTTTCTTGATGGTAATGCTGGTTACAATCAAATCTTTATGGCTGTCGGTGTTTTATACTGGCAACCTACCAAGGGGAGTACCCGAGGTAGATGAACGTGGCCTCGCCGAGATCGGTAACTCGAAGGAAGAGACACGTGGCACACAAATTTAGACAGGTTCAGGCCGCGAGGTGCGTAAAACCCTACGTCCTGTATGTTGCGTAGCTCTAGATTAATTGGGTGTGATTACAAGATGATGCGTGTCAGAGAGAAGGGTCCTTTCCTCGCCTTATATAGTCCGGGAGGCAGGGTTACAAGTCGGTTCAGGGAGAGAGTACTAGTCGTGTACGTCTAGGAGTTCTCTACACAGTACAGGACATGTATAGCTTCCTATCTGAGTACTTCTCCACCGTAGTCCTTACACCTCACGCCATCAGGTGTCGTGTGGCACAAGCCGGTTAGTCCCAGGGGCCCACCGAGTAGTCGGTCCTGGTACCCACCGAGGTAGTGGGCCCAGGGAGGTCCATACGACAAGCCCCCGAGTACTTTGTAGTCAAGCAGGATAGTTTCGAGTAGTCTTGATGGCCTTGACGAGTAGTCCTCAAGCGTCCCCGAGTACTACAAGCCAAAAGTCCTCAAGAATACTTGAAGCATCCCGAGGCTAGAAGGTACTCCACCTGATCTTTGAGTAGTCTTGAAGTCTTCTCGAGTAGTTCCCAAGCGTCCTCGAGTTCCACTCTCGAAGGTCTTTAACAATACTCGTGTTGTCTTGAAGCCGAAATTTATATGGAAGTGCGATTGCAAAATCGCACTCCATATGGAGTAGCCCCCGAGCCTTAGGTTGAGTCGTAGACTCTGGCTGAGGGTCAATCTGAAGTTCTAGCAAGATTATCCCGCAAAATCCGGAGAAAAAACCGAAGGACACGTGGCACGGAGCTTCCGAGCCTTGAGTCGAGTACTTCCTCTCGAATTGAAGGGTCATCTTGAATGTAGAATGTGTCCTGAGTTGCTCTTGAATCTTGTCGCCACCCAGGAAGTTGAGTAGATGTAGCTGAGCCCCCGAGGTAAGGCGCATCGACTACTGGAAGTTGAAAGGTCATGCGGCCGCTGCTGAGTCAGCTGTTTTGAAACATATCCATCCGGCCGTTGCGGAGCCGCCGGTTGACTTATAAATAGAAGCCAAAACCCTTAGGGGTTTTCATCCCCCACATTTGCAGTCACTCCAAGAAGATCGAGCCAAGAATCTGCCGCCAGTGCACACTGCCACTGCGCCGTACACCGTAGATCCATGCGCGCCGCCGCTGCTTGCCTCCGCGCACAGCCCCTGAGCGAATGCGAGTGAAGAGCCCCTGCCTTTTCAGAATGAAGCCTTCCCCAAACACCTTGGACACTCCACTAGTAAACAGTAAAAATCGTTATGATAATTCAAATGCCGAGATATGATAATTAGAATAGGAAGTTACGACAGTTAGACGTGAAGCTAAATGATAATTACTATGGTGAATAACCATGCATAGTTTTGAACTAAAATTATTCCGAAGAACCAGTTACTATAATAAAGAAACAGTTATCACAAAAAAAAATAAATAATTTGAAGGTTTCAGACGATAGTAAAGATATATTTACGGGAAGAATCACCATCTATGCACACAATAGACAAAACCGTGCAATTTACTGCAAGTTGATTGCATATTGGCAATAATATAATATAGAATGTCGCTTACCACAATAATATAATATAGTAAACTGTGTCCAAAATTACCATACTAGTATATTGTGTTATATCGTAACTCATCATGCGAAATCCCGATTTATTACATGAGCCATTGTCGTAATTCATATGCTACCAAATATTAAGGCCGGTCACATATGAACCGTGCATGTAGAAAAAATATAGACAGTAATTTGGCAACCTGCACGTGCACACGTGCAACCTGTTGTAATAGGCAGTAATTAGTGCTGCGCATGCGCATGCAAATGGAAACGGAGAACGCGAGAACCGCGCTGATTGTACGGGCGGTGGATTGGGCAACACTAATTAGCGAGCGCGCGCTAACAATCCTGAGTAGCGATCGATTTTCCCACAGCAGCCCCCACACGCCGCTGCCTGCTGGTTTCTTTCTGTGCTCGCCAACCCACCACACACGTGCCCCCAGCTAGCTGGTTCCCCTCCCCCACGTCAGCCCGCAGCACGCAGCAATCTCAGTAGTTCATATGATTAAATTTTCAGATGGATAATTTATATACATAATTTTTTCACTATGATAATTTTGGTTCATAAGTTTTGTAACAATAATTTATGTGTACATAATTTTTTTTCTAACTACGAGTTATGTATATATTTTTTCCTAACGACGAGTTATGTGCATATTTTTTCTTACTTAATGACGAGTTATGTGCATAACTTTTTCTCTAATGTCAAGTTATACGCATAATTTTTTTCCTGATGACGAGCAATGAGCATAACTTTTTCCCTAACGCCGAGTTATGCACATAACCTTTTCTTCTAATGAAATTTATGAGCATAACTTTTTTCTCTAACAATAAGTTATGTGCATAACTTTTTTATAAAACAATTTATATGCATAACTTTTTTCTGAAAAAGTTAGGTACATACCTTATACATTTGTATAATATTTAATTGGTATAGGAAAATGAAAACGGAAAAAAAGAAAAACCGGACGCACATCAGCGCGTGAGGGTCAAAAATATAATAATCACTCATTCCCAGGACCAGCCGTGTCGCTGTCTCCGGTGGGACCGGCCTATAGGGAGTCACTGCCCCCACAGCGCGCGGGTTAGATTAACATGCAAGTGGGACCCGCCCACGTGGTGCACAGTAGCGCGGTTCAGGAATCGATCGTCTGGCGCGCGCGCTTGCCAAATTGATTTTTCGCGGTGGATTGAGCGACGCAAAAACTAAACTTTTGATGCGTTTGATGGACTGGCCACAAAATAAGCTATTCTATATTAAGGCTGGTGACGATAGTAGTTAACGTACACAGCATGCTCGTTACTACAATTTTGATGTAATTTACTACTATAATATATATACCAGCAGTTGTAAGTTACCAGAATCAGTTAAGAATCTGATTTAATGAGGTTTTTGTAAACAATTTACTAGAATCCATGTCCTTGTATCTGATTTACTATAATCAATTACAAGATTATATCCTGTAGGAGTATGTGGTTAGTAATTTACTGGCATTAATTTCTATAGCAAATGGGATTTTCCATAACTAATTTATGCTAAATGTTAAATGGTTCTCGTGTCAATATAGTAAATCGACACACAGCAAATGGTAACTCGTAAAAATAACAAAGCCATGATTTCTTCTCGTAAGTCATAACTTTTGTTCTTGTCATTAACCCAATATATATATTTACCAGACTTCGGAAAATTATTTATGTGTCAGACATACAGTTCCTGATTAAAAATAACATCACGTACACATGCAAGAACGTGTACCCAAACCTTGCATGCTCACGATTCTTAAAAAAAAAACCTTGCATGCTCACGTCTTGTCGTAATCCATGCATGCCAGCCGCAAATCGTGTCTCGAAATTCCGGAAACAAATGTCAGCTAGTCAATTTGAAATGACTACCGGAGCCTTGCGTGTTTATTTGCCATAATCACATCGTAGTTAATGCATATTCCAACAGCTTATGCATGCAATAGATGTGGTCAGAGACATGCCTGGCTATAGAACAAGCTATTCTACGGCTAACTACAAAGTATGAGTTACCTATATATATATTTTGCGACCCGCCATCGAAACTAGAAGCTTTGTAGATGTTTATTGTGATTAAAATTTTTGCCTAACATCAGCAGCCAGATGTGAAAATGCACGATGTCATAGGTAAAGTAGTATACATATATTTGCACAACAACCAGCGATCATCATATGTACAGGCTTTAACACCACATCGGCAGTTCTGCCATAGAAAGATTAGGAGTGTCTGTTTCTTCTACACTAATATATAACAAATATAATTTCTACATTACTAGGACATTTCATCAGAGCAGTGCAAAATGGACTAGTGATGATGTATATAGGTATAAGAAAACGTAAGTAAACACCTAGGATGTATTGTATCACTAGCAGCATAATAGAACATCCAGTTTTAATCAATAAATGCAGACGGAGAAAAATAGAAGTTCAAACCAAATACTCTCTCCAGCTCAGTTAACATTGGCTAATACATAGATATATTTATATTTGAATGGCATGCCCAAAAGTGAATACATGACTAGGCCAGTTCATATAGCAACTATGGAAGTGACTCTAATCCACCCTTTACTACATACTTTCAACTAGTAATAAATTTTAAAAATAAATCGATACAAAGAAAAAAGAACTTTGCAGAACCACCAAAGAGGCTCTGATAGTCTCTGGAATGGGACTCAGATCTGCGCACGCACGCACACACACAGTGAAGTTAGTAATGGCTAGTAGACTTTTCATGCCAAAAGATACTTCATAACGGTTAGGTCACTAAATTTTGGGGTTGCTAAAGTGCTGATTGACTGAAATCACCTGAAGGCATGGCCCTGACTTGATTTAATTCAAACTGCTAACCAACAACCATCATCACAAATCTTTTCCATCAACTTGGACAATCAAGCAAAGTAGGGGGGATTGGATGCTAATTGACCGAAGACGCCATCAGGTGTGCCAATTGCCGACAACCACAACTAGATGAATCTGCATCTTGCTCTTGCAGGAAAATATTATAAATGTCACGTGGATGTTTATTTAAAAGTTCAGATTTCAGATACCAATATTCATTATTTTAGTTAACAAAAATAATTTCTGAATTCCAAAACTCCATTTTCAATATTTTTGTTAACAGAAATTATTTATGATTTCTAGCACCAATTTTCAGTATTTTGGTTAACAATATTTCTGTTTTAGCCAGTGCGAAAGCTTCATCAAGTCAAGAGAATTAAATCCAGGATTCCCAACAGGTGGGCTCTGTAAAATAGAATAGAGAAACAGTTTCATGTCAATCAACAGCATAGTAACAAATTATGAAAATAACTATAGAAATGTCGTTTGCCACAATGTTATGAACAATTGGTCAAAAAACCTTTGGTCCAGGTCTAGAACAGCATCTTCATTATTAGTGTGTGTGATAAAAAGTTAACCAAAATAGCAGTTTTAACGTTAAATTGGAGCCTGTTAAGTAACTGAAAAGCAGTCTAGAAGACTAGAACAGAGAGGCAAAGGCTAAAAATTATTTTGACTTGACTAAAATGTCCATGGCAAGTTAATTTTTATATCTCTGTTATATAACTGATGAAACCTGAAATTTAAGATAAAATATGCTATTGATTAATTCAAAAAAACGTATAGCTCAACTGAACTGCCGCACTTGTGCTCTCTCCGATTCCACATTGCTGCACATCGTTGTGTGTCTGCTCATTGCCACCAGTTCGTCAGCAAGGGATGGGAGTCACAGCCGATCCAGCATCCCTGTAGAGACAATAACTCAGAATCAAGGATTGGAACAGCAGCCAATCAGGTGAAATCTCATCCAATCGGGATTCCAACAGCAGCTAATCGGACGAAGTCTCATCCAATCGTGATTGGAACAGCTGCCAACCGGCTGAAATCTCATCCAATCAGGGGGGATTTGAAGGCACAGACATTAAAAGGGCGATAGATCAAAAGAAATCACATCCTAATCGGTGAGGCATTTAATTTTTCTGTCCAAATGCGTAGAAATACCTGGCAATGAGATTGAGAATGAGGACGACGAACCGGTTGAGTAGGAGCCCATGGAGACGAGCTGGTGGAGCCGGAGGTCGACGGCGACATGAGCTGGAGGAGGTGTAGGCTGCAGGGACGAGCTGCGCGTTCATGCCCCAATTCGAGATGGCGGAGGAGGAAGCGGGCGTGGGGACAGGGGCGACAGCGACAGAGCGACGGGGTCCAGGCGTGCGAAGGTTCGAGGACGAACGAGGTCACGAGCGGAAGGGCGCCGGGGGCTGGCAGCAACGGGACGAGATCGCAGTGGGCAAGGCGTGGACCTTGGCGGTGGTGGAACACACGGGGGCGCGTGGGCGGCGGCGGCGGGGAACTAAGTCCGGTGGGGGACACAGATTGAAATAAAACTGCCATGGTTTTTCTGTGAGCCGATGCAAACGTGGCCACGTGGGAGGAGAGGACGGAAAAAACATAAAAAACAGACGGAGAGCCGGGGAGTGGGTGGCGCCCCGAAGCTACGAGCCTGGCTCAGGTATAAAATAGTTATTTCATACCCAGGGTACAGAATATAAATACTATATATATAGTGGCACGCGCCGCCAATTATGGTGGAGCTCCGGTGTGATTAGAAAAATTACTTTGTTTTCAATCCGAAGTAGTAAAATGGAATCTCACGTTGTTGAGGAGCCGCTTTTAATAGTCACCTGGGTGAATTTATTTTTGCTACCCATGGTCATGATAGCAAGTTGACTAGAACTCCGACGAGGTGCTCCGACCTATGGTAATTTATTCCTTCTCATCCGGAGTAGTAAAAATCATACAGATGGTTCTACATCTGATTTTTCCTCACTCATCAAGTGAAGTTGCTAGAGCCCGAAGGTTGGTGATGCCCTCAGAAGTGGGGCTGCTGGAAGCGGGTAGTAGGCCTCAGACTTAAGATTCATAAGCAATTGTATAATCATCTTGTGACTCATGAGATGGAAACAACCAAGGCCGTAATTCCTCGGTTGTGCAGCAATTGACAAGCCGACAAGTTGGGTCCGGCCAGGTTGCTTAGTTGTAGAATTGAGTGGAATTCAATCTAGGAACTGCAAAAAATGCATCTCGTTGTTCTCGGAGGTTGCGCTGGTGGAGATTGCCTGGAGGATGGAGATGTTACTGGCATGTTCTTGAGTGGACAATTATTTTTTATGGTTCAATTTTATTGGGCGGTAAATGATTAATGGTATGGTTAATCCAATTGGTCAAAGCTCCAGGAGGGGCAAATTATGGTTGCAATGCCTGCAAACATGCCCTTGCAGCATTCGACATGCTGGATTGAGATGGATTATTAAGAACAAATAATTTGCTTGAATGCAGTTAATGCACTGATTATGTGGTTTTCAAGACCCGTAGTAAAAGCATCAATTAGGTGATGAATTTAGTGTAGGAAAGTCTAGTCCTGTTCAACCACAATGAGGTAAAAAAACATCCTTTTCGATAGTGATTTTTAGATTTGCAAATGAATATTGTTATTATGATTACTCACAAATTGAGGGGTATTGTAAGGAAAATGACAAGTATTCATTTCGACTGAAGCGATCAAAGGCGTGATTCATGATGATTTTGAATAGTGATAGGACTTTTGGTTTTTCCGTTATGATACTGATGGAATTACACCTTGGTGTTGTTGAACAAGTAATTACTACCATGCTCCGCGGAGGCGAAGTAATTACTACCATGCGCTCTGAAGCTGTTCGCATGTGCATTCCATGAATAAAAAACATTGGTTGGCCGATCAATTTAATGTTTTTCAGTCACCAAATCCGGATGAGTTTAAAAAGCTTATTAGTGAGACACATGCACATCTGTAAAATTGTAAAAACAAGATAAAAATGAGATGAGTTTTAAAAAAAGCTTATCAGTGAGCCTTGATGGAAACACAAGATACACATGTAGGGGGCAGTCATCAAAACCCGTGCCCCCGCAGCTTCTAGTGACGTAAAAAGCTACTTGTTTGGATGTCGCGGTAGTAAAATCATCTGTGCAGTTACTCCTTCAACCATTTGAAATGCATTCATGTGTTGACCCTGATTCCTCGGAGATTACCCAACTGCCGGCGCAATAAAGCTTCCAGGCACTACCGTAGGTCCGGCGAGCTCTGTAAGTTAACCACAAAATTGTTCCTTCCCGCTCTTAAGTAGCAAAAATGAATTACAATGACTGTCAACACGAGATTTTAATGGATTTGTTGGTAGGATTCCGGTGTGACTCATGGGACTCATTAATATTGGTGTGCCACCGTGACAGCTCCAATGAGCTCTCGTGGACGTAAAAACTAATTGTTTTCTATCTAACAGTAGAAATCATGTGGCAGGTGCATTAGGTGTCTATTAATTGTGTGTTGACATGCTTGCCAAAAAATTCTGTGATGATTCCATCAGTTACTGCGTGCATGCGCAACATTTGGGAGCCGCAATTATAAATTCATTTTATGAGCCTAATCAATAGTGTAGTTAAGATTGGATGTATGCATGAATTTGAATTGAAATTTCAGGATAGAGGCAACAAGAAATATTTGAAAAATTCCACGATAGTTAATTCCCAATTGCAGGATCATAAAGAAATAAAAACCAACAACAAAAAGGTGACTATCCTGGCATAGTTTGAAAATTTTCTAAACCCGCACGCGCATGACAGCCTAGGGCTATTTTACTTGTTGCATTGATGAAATTACTGCTTATTGACCTGCTAGACCCATTTATCTATAACAACATTGCACAAACTGATGGAACATGCACTATGATCATAACAAGTAGAAATGTAAAATTATACAGTCTGCGTCAATATATTTTTCACTTGTTACTAGTATCTTCTAATTAACAAAGGAGAACATTTTTCTACAAAGGAGTAATGTACACATGTACGAGCAATTTACTCCTCGCGAGGAGTAAAAATGGATCCATTTATATGCCAATTAACTCCTTTGAGCCGTCGTCTTCGCCTTTGAGCCGCTCCTGCCATCGACGTCGTAGCTATCAAGATTACTCCTTTGGTGCATAAACAATTTTTTATGTATCTCCATAGGTGCATCTTGATTATTCCTTTCGCATATGGATAATTACTCCATTCTTATGTATAAATTCAATTATGTAAATTGTTTCTCTTCATGCAAAACTACTCATTTCATCTCAAAAAGAGTATATGTTGTGCATATGGTAAATAGCTCCATTGGTTCAAATAACACCAACTATTGAAAATAATTCCCTCTACATGATTACTACTTAGTCTCTAAAAACTTTTTTTGTGTGAAAATTACTACTTGATGTACAAGGTTACTCTCCTTTGATCTAAGAAATAGTATTCCTAGAAATACTAGGTAAGATGATGATGATGCTACTACTACTGCTACTACTACTAATAATAATAATAATAATAATAATAATAATAATAATAATAATAATAATAATAATAATAATAATAATAACACAATCAAAACAAGCAGCTTCAATACTCATAATTGAACTTGAATTCGCCCTCATGCACTAGCGCTCCACCAGGACTCCGTGACACCAGTTAGCTAGCTTCTGTTGTGTTCTCCGCCATGACCACACTACAACCTCACTTGCTTTTGCCAGATTTTCTAAGCGCAGGCCGCAGGCGGCGCCAAGACCAGGCATGAGCACGACATCATATATGCATCAGTGGTAGAGTTGCTTGTATGTAAAAAAAATATGGATGCAAAGCGTGACCATGAAATTCCATCTAGAGTGCGAAGAAATTAAAAGTAATGTGTACCGCTTTCCACCTGAAGGTAGATGCATCAACCTCTGTTGTCCAGGGCATTGCCAAGGGTGTGTTTAGCGATGACTGCTAGAGTTTGGAAGATCGAGTCAGTGGGTAAATGGATGTGTCGAAACATGATAATAACCCAATGATCCATCACCCACGGGCAGTGGCGCTGGGAGTAGAAGCCAAGGCGAAGCAGTGTGCGTAGAAGAACGGTGACGGTCTGCAGTTGGCCACGCAGGTTGAAAACCGGCAAGCCGATGGAAGTGACAACGAGCGCTTGTAACCTACATTTTTATAGCAACAGCCAATGCATGCTAATGCATGTGTTGATTGAGAGGGACCTCAAAATCCTCCTAAAAAATTAATATCAGCATGCATGCAATGCATGCGTTGACTAAGAGGACCTCAAAATCCTCCTCTAAAAATTAATATCAGCATGCATGCATGCATGCGGACATGCAAGCAGAGCGGCTCCCAATCCAATTAATGCATGCATATGAGTAAATATGAGTACAAATTTACTGTTGTGGAAATAAGAATGTCGCCGCCGGGTGTTGTATATCATCTGGAGTAGGAGCTGTGATATCAATGCAAATTTCTACCAAGCGTGAGCTAGCTAGCGAGTGAAACTAAAGTGGTAGAGTTTACAAGTAGTACAAGGCCACATGACATGTTGGCTTGGCTGCATACTCCCTCCGGTTTGGTAAATGAAGTCGTTTAGGACAGTGACACGTCTCCAAAGTACAACTTTGACTTATTATTTTTATAAAAATATTTGTTAAAAATTAACATATGTATACTTTTATGAAAGTATTTTGCAAGACAAATCTATTCATGTAGTTTTCATATTTCCAAACTCAATGGCTTAAAAGTTATTCATGATTTATATTCTCAATGTTTGACTCAAATCATGTCCAAAACGACTTCATTTACCAAACCGGAGGGAGTATATTTCAACCATGAAGTGAATATATGTACGGCATATATAATACGGCCCTCCAAACCAAATGTGGCCTAATGACAAAAGCACCCTAAAGGTTGGGAAATTGAAGGTTGCAGGAAGCAGTAATTAATTACGTTAGCTATTAATTACTTGTTATGTCAAAATAAAAAGTCCAAATTACTACCCTCAAGCCCCCTGAACTATACCATTTGGATAAGCCCCTAAAGTTTGGATAAGCCTCTAAAGTATTTTTTTTGGTTCATTGCACCCCCTAAGCTATACCATTTGGTTCAATTTACCCCTTTATCACAATTTCTCTTTTTTATTTCTCCATGCACAAGTGGACTTTCAAGTTTAAATTTTGCAAGGTGATAACAGACAACATAAGGAATGTTAAAATATATATATATATATCATGAATTTTTTGTCACTATTTTGATAGGTAGAATATTTAAGAATAAATTTATCATTGAGATACAAAATTATATACAGACTAATGATGAAAAATCATAAAATATTTGTCTAATATAGATTATGATGTCCACTACCATCTTGCAAAATTTAAATTAAAATTCAATTTGAGTATGGAGAAACAAAAATGACAAATTGCATGGTGGGGTAAATTGAACCAAGTAGCTAACTATAGGGGGTAGATTGAAGCAAAACATAATTTATGGGGTTATCTGAGCTTTCGCTATATAGTAATTTGGACTTTTTTGTTCAATTTATATGAATTGGGTGCGAATCCACAATTACATAGCTAGCAGTAAATTGTGTATTACTAGTTCATCCTATGTATTTTAGCTAAACACATCATCATTGTTCGCCCACAATGGACTATGAGACTATCAGGTGTGCTTTAAGCTTGGATTGTGAATCATTTCCGGTTCTTGGAAAGTTGAAAATACCAATGCTGGAAGCCTGTGGGCGAGGAGGGATATGAACCCCCGACGCCATGGTTCGTACTTCGTAGCCACATGCTCTAAGCTACAGGACCACCCGTCTCCACTGGATAGTATTTGCTAGTCTCCTAGACAAATGCTCGTTGTTGAAAAGCTCCTGATGGTTCCCGTTCGCCGCTAAGTCCTTACATGTAGCTGTGATACATGACAGCAGTTGATTTTGTTGATAGGATTAGACCTTTGAATGGGACTATGGGTGGCGTTAAGGAGGGTCTTTTGGCCACTTTTGAGATTCGAAAGAAAATCACTCTATAATAAGTGCCTGGCCTGAATAAGTGTGTTGTTTTGGCCGACCTCTAAGCTCAGAAATTGTCATCATATTTCTCTCTGTTTTTTATGGTACTCGCTTATCCCACTTCAAAATATTGAACACGCACAATTGTCTATGTGTGCCAATATATATCACTGGTAGGGAGAGGAGCTTTAGCCCCGGTTGGTAAGGCGTATAGGTCTCCCCCCTTTAGTCCCGGGTGAACGAACCGGGACTATAGGGGTCTTTAGTCCCGGATGGTATTACTACCTGAGACTAAAGGGGCTCCGAAAAAAATAATCTCACGAGCTGGTGTTTCTGCGCCAGCTCCGGCTCCATCGCCACTAGCTTCAACTTCTCTACACTCAACTCCAGCTCCAACTCCACAAAAACAAGTTTAAATTCACCACAAACATCAATTTGTACAAGTCTTTACACAACCGCCACATACATCAACCAATTTTTTACAAGATGCGATTCAAAATAAATGTTCCATTTAATTCATATCATACAAAGGATTCCCAACAAAATCAGTAACAAAAGGATTCCCAACAAAAATCAGTAACAAAAAGAATCAAGTTTGCCTGGCCTTGGTCACCGTCACTGGCGAGCCCGCTCCTCTGCCCAACACGTTGCACCCAGCCAGAGCACGGTCGCGCCCACGCCAGAGCACCCAGCCGCTGCGCCCGCGCATGAGCCGGGAGCGCCGCACACCCGCACCTATGCCCGGTCGCGCCCGTGCCGGAGTGCCGGGCCACCCGCCGCCGAGCTATGGTGCCCCGCACCTCGGGGGCTGCGGGTGCCGCATTGCTCCGTCTCGCCTCGGGGACGCGAGCGCCGCCCCCGCGGGCTCCGCCGGGCCTCGGGGCGGGCCGCGGCGCCGCCGCGACGCATCTAGCGACTTGGAATGAGAAGAGAGGAGATAAGGTTAGAGAAGAAAGAATGAGAGGAGAGGAAGAATCTGATAAGAGGAAAATAGATAAGGGATGGGGCGCCGGTGGTGGGTGGGTGGGGAAGTCATTTAGTCATGGTTTGTGTTCTCACCTGAGACAAAAGGGTCCCCTTTAGTCTCGGGTGGAAACACTACCCGGGACTAAATCTTTGGTCTCGGGTGGTGTTCCCATCCGAGACTAAAGGTAAAGGGGTACCTCTAGTCTCGGGCTGGGTTCAATGGGCTTTAGACAAATCTATGACGCCATTAGAACGTCATAGATCACGTTAATCTATGACGAAAATCTTAGTTCGTCACAAGGCTTAATCTATGACGCTCAATACATGACGAAATCATAAAAGCCGTTTTATGACGATTTTTCACTGATCCATGACAAAAAATCACCGTCATAGACCGCCACATTTTTTGTAGTGTCGGGTGGGAACACCACCCAAGACTAAAGAATGACGCCAACAGTTAAGGCTGGTAGCTATTGGGAGCGTGGTCTTTAGTCTCGGTTGGTAATATCAACCGGGACTAAAGGGTAGGGGCGTACATGGCTATTTCGGGTCACGTCGACAAAATGCCTTTAGTCCCGGTTCAACATGGTTGAAGACGTTATTGAACATAATTTAAATCATAATTCTAGAAAACATAAATGAATATTTTCACATAACGATTTATACTACTCGTATATATATACGGCGAATTATATCCTGTTTAGGACCATGGATATTGACTGAATAAGAGAATTGAGGCCTTTTACGGCACACAATACGACGTGCACTACCGATTGAAAAAGGACTTGTATGTAATATAAAAGGACCTATATGTAAGGATCCAACGATAGAGATTAATTCTATTATACCGGGTTTTTAAAGTTGTTGTAGTACGGTAGTATTCATAGGTCGTATGGGTAGTATTTTTAGGAAATTACCATTTTACCCAAAGTAAAAAGCCGGTAATACTACCGTACTACCGCGGGGTCGTATTGTGTGCTGTAAAAGACCTCAACAAAATTTGTCTTCTGAATGGTACCCCGTTCTACAACCTCCATCATGTTACACGATTCGTGTATCCTTGATGCTTGGAATAGAGATGGCTAGTCTAGTGCCCCTTAACATGACGTTACTTTTGGAATTAGGAACGACAGTAACAGTACTTGATGATTCTTCGTGACATGGTTGGGTCTTGTGATCAACCATGGCCATGGGTATCGATCTTGATCTGGTTCCTGCATAGGGCAGTAGTGTTCGGTTGCCTCTGGGCTCTGGTTGTTGTTCTTCATGCAACGTCGAACTAGCAAAGTTTCTTTTAGTAGTTCATCTTTCGTTGACACTGGACACGACCATGGAGCTGGCAAACTTCTTCTTTATCAATCTTATGAGATCAATACAAGGTGTCAATTATGCTATAAAAAATAATAAAAACTAGGTGGATACCCGCGCGTTGCTGCGAGAATTTTTTAAACAAAATTTTAAGGTGAAATGTGAAAGTAGTGACACCAAAGATATTACATGGCAATATTCGTTTGTAAACTCATTATATATGAAAGCATGTTATTTTGTTGAGAGTGAATCATTCTAAAATCGCCGGTAAGGAATTTTGTGGTGTGATATACATGCTATAAGTCACGTAAAATCGATTTAAGACATAAATATGTGATTTGGTGGATGATGACATGGCGCATAGTGGATGATGACGTGGAACGCTTGCATGTTGAGAGAAATCCAACCATGGCTTGTAGTGGGTCTCACCTATATAATTTTTATAAATCCTTCAACGAATCTGGCATGTGGTTAAAAAAAAGATGGATAGAGCAATGGGTGTATGTAGGGCCAATTTATCAGAGTTTGAGTACTCAATTCTATCCTGGTCTCCCACCAAATTTCAACACCGAGTCACGAACTAACGAAGGCTGTAGAGCACTAATGCCGGTGTGTCATGCTGTAGCGAACATGGCCTCACATGCCATTAGTTCGGAGTTTGATTTTGGTGATTCATGACAACATGATCATTGGGACTAACCATATTGTTTGAGCATGTCTTTGTAGACACTTCTAGGTCCCAAGGATGCAAGAAAACCCCATGCAAAAATGCCAAAACAAAGGGTCAAAACCGAGCAAGAAAAGGAAAAGAGAAGACACCGTCGGATGAACCGACGGTCCCACATTTACAAGCGTCGGTGCAATCGTCGGACGAGTTGGTACACGGGGTGAAACCCTAGGTACCGTCGGATGAACCGACGGTCCATTTTTTACATGCGTCGGACGAGTTGCGGAGGAAGAGCAAGGAAGGCGTAGCACCGGATGATCCGACGGTCTGAGTGAGGAACCCGTCGGTCTATCCGACGCCCAGTTTGAATCAAGACAGAGACGCGCCAAGACGAAGCCTTCAGACCGGATGATCCGACGCCTTGGTCAAGGCATAGCGTCGGTCTATCCGACGGTCTGTTAGAAGCTAACAGTACCGACCTGGACGCAAGGCCTTCAGCACCGGATGATCCGACGTAGCGTCGGAGCATAGCGTCGGAGCAGTTGTGTCAGAGAACCTCAACGGCTACGTGACGTGGGAGGGGCACCGGATGAACCGACGCCCTGGAAAAGCATAGCGTCGGATCATCCGACGGTACCTTTTTCGTGGACGTTAGCCAACGGCTAGTTTGATGCCTTGGGCTATTTATACCCCCTCCACTCACTCATTTGAGGCCGCCGGATTGTGTGGAAGTGCAGAGGAGTTCAAGACACATTCAAGATCATATCCAATCCATCCAAGTGCTTAATTGCTCATCCTTAGACTAGTGCATGCTTTGTGTGTGTGCTTAGTGCTAGGCTTAGCTTAGAGCCGAGTGAGTGCAAGGTTGTGCCAACCTTGTGAGGTGATTCTTGAGTGGATCCAGGTTGTACAAGGTTCGCCGGAAGCCTTGGGGCCTAAGTGGCTCACCGGCAATCGTCATCGACCCTCCCGGCTTGGTGTGGAGCGGCGAGGACACTTTGTGCGGGGGACGTGGAGACCCCCTTCCTTGGTGGAGAAGCTCCTTAGTGGAGGCGGCATCAAGGTGACCAAGGGAGCTTGACAAGTGCCTAAGTGGCTAGCCTTTGTGGCAAGTCAAGTTGGTGCTCTTGGGAGAGACTTGGTGACCGGGAAGCAATACTCTTGTGTGAGTGCTTCAACAACGTGGACTAGGGGTGGCTTAGTGCCTACCGATACCACGGGATAAATCGCGTGTCAAGAGTTTGCTTCCTCTCATCCCCTTTACGTTTCCGCATTTACTCTATTGCAATCTTTGCTTGTCTCTACATTCCTAGAGTAGTATCATGCTAGGATTGGCTATAGGTTGCAAACCTTCTTTTGGGATGGGAGTTTCACACTAGAACAACCGTAGTTGCACATATAGATAGTATGTTCTAGTTTACCTTTGCGCAAAAATTAGTGAAGCCATAGGTTAAGGTTTTAAGTTGCCTAATTCACCCCCTCCCCCTCTTAGGCTAACGGGCATCCGATTCCTTACAAGTGGTATCAGAGCCGGGACTCACTTCCTTCACAAGGATACACCAATTCGATTGGTAAATTGTGAAAACCGGCTCATTGGAACGGTTAGGCTTCACCGCCTAGTGAGTTGCCCTATAGAGGAATGAAAGGGGTGGATACCTTAGGTTTGGCTCCACATTTCGATGGCACGGGCTATCCTCGGTGGAAGGTTCTCATGGAGGCCTATCTCCAAGCAAGGGACCTTGATGTTTGGAGAGTCACCGATGAGGGCATGAAAAATGGTACTAGGAAGGAAAAGCAATTCGATGTGATTGCTAAGAGTATCATTTTGTCCTCACTAGATGTAGGCGTTTTCAATAGAGTTTTTACTTGTGAAAATGCTCATGAGCTATGGAAAACCATCAAGGAGCAAAATGAGGGTTCAAAAGAAGTTGCTAATGAACGCTACGGTTGTCTCCTTGAGGAATTCAATAGCTTTAAGCAACTTGCTAATGAAAATGCCGAATCTATGTACTCACGCCTAAATGTGCTTGTCAATGAGATTAATGCCTTAGGTGTGAAGGACATCACGGACTTGAACATCAACCGCAAGATCCTTCAAAGTCTCCGGAAGCCCGACTATGACTTGGTGAAGGCAATCATCTACGAGAAGAAGCTCGAAGATTTGAAGCCATCGCATATCTTGAGCAAGATCATGGCACATGAGCTTCAACTAATGCCCAAGTCAAAGAAGGCGCCCCAAGAAAAGCCCCAAGAACCATCTTCTCCAACCACAAGCCATGCTCTCTCAAGCCGACAAGAGAAAAAGTTGAGTAGGATGGCTACTCGTGGAAGCTCAAGCGAAGATGATGGTGATGATGGTGATAATGAAGATTCCTCAAGTGATGAAGAGGTTGAATCTATGGTGGCCGAGTACGTGAAGAAGATCTTCAAGTATGTGAAGAAAGTCAACATGTACGGCTACAACATCCACTTGAGAGAAGGGCGCCATCATCAACACATCAAGTTCACCAAGATTGAGCACAAGCCCAAAAGGAAGGTGGTAAAGGAGAGAAGACCAAGGCAAGAAGCAACCTTCGCCGTCCGCGAGTGGACAAGTGGTGGATCAAGTTCTTCTAGCTCAAGCGATGAATCAAGAAAGAACTTCACCACCCGCTTCATGCAAGGACCTTCATCATCACACATGTGCCTCATGGCCAAAGGTATGGAAAGCAATGTAAGTGATGACGAATCCGACACCACCTCTCTCAATGATCTTGTTGAGCTAATCCATGAGCAAAAAGGAATGCTTGAACAACAAGCTAATGAAATTAAAGAACTCAATGCTCTCAATGATCTTAGTGACACCCTTGCTACAAATTATGAACATTTGTTGTGCAAATTCAAATTGCTTAGCAAGGAGTGTGATGAGCTAAAATCTAAGCTTGAGAGCAATGAGACTAAAACAAGTAATTCCTTTGAGCTTGATGAAACATCTATCCATTGTGCAATTCCTATCTCCAAGGTAGATGCTTCAACTTCTTGCATTGATTTAATTGATGAATCTTGCTCACCATCTTGCAATAAGAATGTTGTTGTAGAATCATGTGATTATCTCATAGGCAAGGAAAATGATGAGCTCAAGCAAGAAGTGAAAAGGCTCCGAGAGAGATTGGCAAACTTGATGGGCAAGGGCAAGAACGATGAAGAACAAGTGGACATCTCTCAAGACATGAAGAGCCAAGTCCAACCTTCTCAAGATAACCGTGATCCCATGGTGAAGAAGCTTGAGAAGGGTGCAACCGTGACTTGCTACAAGTGTCATGGAGAAGGGCACAAGTTCTACAAATGCCCTCAATTTGTCAAGAAGATGGACAAGGGCGCAAAGAGGAAGTTGAAGCCCACCATCAAGAGCTCCCTCATCTACACCAAGCCCAACCGCAAGAACAAGACCAAGAGCAACACCTACGTCATCAAGAAGAAGGCAAATGGCAAGGTGGTTGCACACAAGGTTGGGAAGATGAAGGAAGAGCGGGGTTGGAACCAACCCATTTGGGTGCCCAAGGAAGTCATCATCAACATGAAGGGGCCTCAAATGGTTTGGGTTCCAAAGGCCACTTGAAGGCCTTGTGTGCGGGGTCTTGGGAGGCTTGGCACAAAGAAGTTGCGGAAATTCATGCCTACAAGCCAAGCTTGCAAATTGGACATGTGTTGCCCAAGTTCCCCGATTGAGGTAATGGAAACTAGAACCCATCTCTTGTATCATTGTAGCTCCATTGCCTTGTTTAGGTTGCATTTGTTGCAATGTTTACATATGGTAGGTTGCTTGTGTCATGTGCTAACCCATGAGCAATCTACATGGTTTGATCAGTGTGTAGGAAAGCTACACTTGTTCTTTCATGGTGCATGTTTTCACATATATATCTCCTTGCATCATGAGCAAGCTATAGGGTTAGCTTCCCTTTTGTTTTCATAAACAATGTGCATACATTTGGTTGGTGATTCAAACACTAAATGCACACATTTAGGGGGAGCTCATCCTATGGTTTGGTTATGGGACTAACATTGTTTCAAGCTTTTCTTATGTAGTCCCTTAGCGACGCGTTCGGTGCGGTGTCTCATTCTAAGTGAATGCTATTTCACTCTCAATGTGATCTAACATCTCTAAAAGAGTGAATATAGCAATTTGAGCTTCATGCTATTGAGTCATGTCCTTGCGAGCTTATGTCTCTATATAAGTTCAAAGGCAATGTACTCATACATTCCTAATCCTTGTGGTACCCCAAGTGCCTTCTATACAAGCTTCTTTCAAGTGGTGTCACCTAGTGATATCATTTCCAAGTGGCTCATCTCAATGTGGTGCCAACAAGGTAGAGAGGTTCATCCCCGGAGGTATGCAATGATCAAAAGACTACAAGTGATATCTACAAGTGGTAATGTAACAAGAACCCATTTGTCTTATCTCTTGTTCTTTAAGCTACCTCTTTGCATGATATGCTCTAAGCTTCCTTGTTTTACAAGTTTGTAGTTGTGCACTTGTTTCTCACTACCCTTGTCTTGCAAGTGGTATTCTTTTTATGCACACACTTAGGGGGAGCTTAGTTTGTATCATGTTAGTCTCATGAGCTTGTGATCCACCTTAGTTATTCACACATGTGGTATCTTCATTGATATCATACATATGGATCATGGTTCATGCGGCTTTCTCCCTTGCATTTAACATCTCTCCTTTGAGCTATGGTTGCTAGATCTTGCTAGTTTCCTTGGACCCGTTTGCTTTGGACTTTTTGGAGATTTTATTCCAAAGGGGGAGAATGTGAGACCAAAGCAAGCTTGTGGCTTAAGCTTACAAGTGGGCTCAAGGATGCTTACGAGTGATTTCAAGGATATGAGACCAAAGGGGGAGAATGTGAACTTAAGATCAAAAAGGGGGAAGTTTGATCTAGGGGGAGTTTGGATGATGGTAAGCATCCAAGCAAGTGTAAGTGGTTCTAATTCTGTCAATTCTAGCAAATTTATGCTTGCTTTGGTTGTGTTGTCATAAATCACCAAAAAGGGGGAGATTGTAGCGAACATGGCCTCACATGCCATTAGTTCGGAGTTTGATTTTGGTGATTCATGACAACATGATCATTGGGACTAACCATATTGTTTGAGCATGTCTTTGTAGACACTTCTAGGTCCCAAGGATGCAAGAAAACCCCATGCAAAAATGCCAAAACAAAGGGTCAAAACCGAGCAAGAAAAGGAAAAGAGAAGACACCGTCGGATGAACCGACGGTCCCACATTTACAAGCGTCGGTGCAATCGTCGGACGAGTTGGTACACAGGGTGAAACCCTAGGTACCGTCGGATGAACCGACGGTCCATTTTTTACATGCGTCGGACGAGTTGCAGAGGAAGAGCAAGGAAGGCAGTAGCACCGGATGATCCGACGGTCTGAGTGAGGAACCCGTCGGTCTATCCGACGCCCAGTTTGAATCAAGACAGAGACGCGCCAAGACGAAGCCTTCAGCACCGGATGATCCGACGCCTTGGTCAAGGCATAGCGTCGGTCTATCCGACGGTCTGTTAGAAGCTAACAGTACCGACCTGGACGCAAGGCCTTCAAAGACGGGATGATCCGACGTAGCGTCGGAGCATAGCGTCGGAGCGCTTGTGTCGAGAGAACCTCAACGGCTACGTGACGTGGGAGGGGCACCGGATGAACCGACGCCCTGGAAAAGCATAGCGTCGGATCATCCGACGGTACCTTTTTCAGTGGACGTTAGCCAACGGCTAGTTTGATGCCTTGGGCTATTTATACCCCCTCCACTCACTCATTTGAGGCTGCTGGATTGTGTGGAAGTGCAGAGGAGTTCAAGACACATTCAAGATCATATCCAATCCATCCAAGTGCTTAATTGCTCATCCTTAGACTAGTGCATGCTTTGTGTGTGTGCTTAGTGCTAGGCTTAGCTTAGAGCTGAGTGAGTGCAAGGTTGTGCCAACCTTGTGAGGTGATTCTTGAGTGGATCAGGTTGTACAAGGTTCGCCGGAAGCCTTGGGGCCTAAGTGGCTCACCGGCAATCGTCATCGACCCTCCGGCTTGGTGTGGAGCGGCGAGGACACTTTGTGCGGGGGACGTGGAGACCCCCTTCCTTGGTGGAGAAGCTCCTTAGTGGAGGCGGCATCAAGGTGACCAAGGGAGCTTGACAAGTGCCTAAGTGGCTAGCCTTTGTGGCAAGTCAAGTTGGTGCTCTTGGGAGAGACTTGGTGACCGGGAAGCAATACTCTTGTGTGAGTGCTTCAACAACGTGGACTAGGGGTGGCTTAGTGCCTACCGATACCACGGGATAAATCGCGTGTCAAGAGTTTGCTTCCTCTCATCCCCTTTACGTTTCCGCATTTACTCTATTGCAATCTTTGCTTGTCTCTACATTCCTAGAGTAGTATCATGCTAGGATTGGCTATAGGTTGCAAACCTTCTTTTGGGATGGGAGTTTCACACTAGAACAACCGTAGTTGCACATATAGATAGTATGTTCTAGTTTACCTTTGCGCAAAAATTAGTGAAGCCATAGGTTAAGGTTTTAAGTTGCCTAATTCACCCCCTCCCCCTCTTAGGCTAACGGGCATCCGATTCCTTACACATGCTTGTCCCAAATCCTCTCCACCATTTCACTGGTTTGCTTCCATCCACTCCAGTGAAGGTCCAGTAATTCGAGAGCTCAATTCAAAGTAAATGATATCGATCTTTAGGAAAGAAATTCAAGGCTAGCGTACCTTAGGCTCTTTTGTCATCTCAAATCAACCAAATCAGTTTCCAGCAGGCCAAATCATGCACACCCAAATCATGCCTTCGCTGCTGCTGTTGCTCGCGTCTTGGATTCCGGAGCGACGAGATGAGGAGCAATGTAATTACAGCCTGGTCTCCGATTGCAGGGTAATTGATAACATACTAAGCCAGAAACAAACGCCTGAAGCACTACTTGTTATTATCACTCTGTAATGTGTTTGCACAATTACCCAAATACTAAGAACAAATGCATTTGTTTTTATGATATGTGAATAAGGTTTTTTTACCGAATTCAGCAAGGGAAACCCTACCAATTTTTATATAAATTTTATCCCAACCCTGTTTAATTCGCTCCCGCAGGTTCTCAAACCCGAGCTTACTACTCAGGTGCTCTGACCA
This sequence comes from Cenchrus americanus, assembly GCA_947561735.1. Lineage (NCBI taxonomy): Eukaryota > Viridiplantae > Streptophyta > Magnoliopsida > Poales > Poaceae > Cenchrus > Cenchrus americanus. The sequence goes on along the minus strand of OX387242.1, from coordinate 33,098,129 downwards.
TTAGGCCAGATGCCCTTTCATATATGTGAATAAGGCTTAATCATTTCAGGCACCTAGAGTGTAAATAAAGTCGGTTAAATCGATTAGATTTTAAAAGCCAAACTAACGATAACTATGAGATTATGAGCAATTTGTCCAGTTTCTCAAAGACAAAAATTTCAAAATTTCTAATAATCAATTACAATCAGGTTTTTCATTATTCATCTTCCTTATGGATTAGTTCGTTGCTGAAATCAAGTACTAGCTAGGACTCTGATACCGCGATGTGTTTTCAGTCAATACCATAATGACTTCTGGAGACGCAGGTTGAAACGACTATTCGTAGATGAATCCTTCCTGATGCATTCCATTCCAAGCCTCACAATATCCTCGTTTAATTCTCTTGCGGATACTGTACTTTCCTGTTCACAGAATATATATAATGTTGTGTTTCTAGAAACTAGCCTCCTTTTTCACCATCTCCCTCTCTCCGTGTCTTTTCCATGTGCTAGCTTATGGATCATGGAAGAGGACAGAAGTGCAACCCAGAGAAGAGGACAGAGTGGACATCCATGTATATATAGATGCAGTACGGTACGGTGTTAGACGCTGGAAACTCCGAAAAGTGATTATTTGTAGCTAGGTATTGAATGACAACACACATAATATCAGGGTGTTAGATGCATGCAGAAGATATGTTGGTACATTATGGTTTTTCTAGGCTGCTTAATGTTTTGTTTATTCAATGTTTAAAAAATGTTTTGTTTATTTAAAAGTGGGACCCAGATGGTTGAAAAACAAAACTTACTCTAATGAACCCGAAATAGGACTAATAAATCATTCGGGTATGTCTAACATGGAATGAAGTGTTACAATTTATCTGTAATAATTGGGTTGCACCGGTCTCTAATAGTAATTATTAGTCAGATGAATGAATATGAGATATTTAGAAAATGACATGTTATCTATTTATTTGTGTAGATTGGAAAAAATGATGGTTTGTGCTAATCTACAAATGATATATTTCGAATAGATTCCTCCATTGTTTAACTTAATAACCAATTAACTGGGATGACCCAGGGTTCTAATGTCTGTTGTATACCTCTGATGTCAATAAAAATAAAGTTGAGAAAAGGCAGCGAAATTTAATTACACTATCGGCTCAATAAAATATATGTATACAATTACGTTATACTTACAAAGGAAATACATGATTCTAAATTAGAGGCTGATTTCTTCGTCTGTCAGTTTTCTGCGACAAGGTTAAAAATTAAAACTCTATACCTGCTGGTCGGGTAACAAAGAATTCTTTTTCGGAATAGGTACCAATGCAACAAGAAAATTAAATTTCTCTGTCACTATTTTTCTGTTGGAAATTTGTTTATCAGTTTTTCTTATTTTCCTGAACTGAGATTACGATCAGGAAAATTTTGTTTTCCAGTAAGCAAGTTACATGTCTGACTTCTTAATTCTGTACCATGAATTGATGAATCTAATGAAATAGTGAATGTGTCTCATACAGGCTGCATGCACGCCAACAAATAAGGTTGCTGTACTACTCCCATCGTTCGAGTTATAAGTTGTTTTGTCTTTTCTAGTTGGATTTAGCCATCCATCTAGCTGTATCCATAGACCTAGCAAAAACTATCTATATCTACAGAAAAGCCACAACAAAGTACCATTTGGAGCCTAGACTGTATTAGTTAAGTGTTTAGGAGGCAAAACAATATTATCACATACTGTGATGGTTATTTTTAATATTATGGCCTTTGTCCTCCAATACAAGTTATTTAAGTTTGTTCAAAGCTGTTCCAAATTTGACCAAGTTTATAGGAAAGAGTGTTTATAGCATATCCAAGCGTGTAAAGTACGCTGTAGGCTAACTACACAGGCTAGTAGGGGTTAAACCTGGAGGTGACCCATTCCAACCGTAACCAGGTAAGGCTGACCAGGATCACGCAGATGCATCCTTTTTCATGTTCCTAGGAGTGCCCTAAGTTTACTCCGAGGACCTTGACCCACTGCATTGATTTTGAAGCAACCCGAATGTGAACGTGTCATCCAATTCCTTTGTAGGGAATCGGATGCTCGTTAGACTAAGAGGGGGAGGGGGTGAATTAGGCAACTTAAAAACTTAACCTACGGCTTCACTAGTTTTACACAAAGATAAACTAGAACATACTATCTAGATGTGCAACTAGGGTTGTTCTAGTGTGAAACTCCCGTCCCAAAACAAGTTTTGCAACCTATAGCCATTCCTAGCATGATTCTACTCTAGGAAAGTAAAGGCAAGCAAAGATTGCAATAGAGTAAATGTGGAAACGTAAAGGGGATGAGAGGAAGCAAACTCTTGACACGCGATTTATCCCGTGGTATCGGTAGGCACTAAGCCACCCCTAGTCCACGTTGATGCACTCACACAAGAGTATTGCTTCCCGGTCACCAAGTCTCTCTCAAAAGCACCACTTGACTCGCCACAAAGGCTAGCCCTTAGGCACTTGCCAAGCTCCCTTGGTCACCTTGATGCCGCCTCCACGAAGGAGCTTCTCCACCAAGCAAGGGGGTCTCCACGTCCCCTGCACAAGGTGTCCTCGCCGCTCCACACCAAGCCGAAGGGTCGATGATGATTGCCGGTGAGCCACTTAGGCCCCAAGGCTTTCGGTGAACCTTGTACAACTGGATTCACTCAAGAATCACCTCACAAGGTTGGCACAACCTTGCACTCACTCAGCTCTAAGCTAAGCCTAGGACTAAGCACATACACTAAGCATATGCAAGTCTAAGGATGAGCAATTAAGCACTTGGATGGATTGGATATGATCTTCAATGTGTCTTGAACTCCTCTGCACTTCCACACAATCCAACAACCTCAAATGGGCGGGTGGAGGAGGTATAAATAGCCCAAGGCATCAAACTAGCCGTTGGCTACAAACTGCTGAAAGTAGTACCGTCGGATGATCCGACGCTATCTTTTTCCGGGCGTCGGTTCATCCGGTGCTACTAGCCGTTGCCTCCACCGCACATGACCTCTCTGACACAACTGCTCCGACGCTATGCACCGACGGTGCGTCGGATCATCCGGTGCTGAAGACCTTGCGTCCAAGTAGCCTCTGTTAGCTTCCACGCGACCGTCGGATGGACCGACGCTGCCCCTTGACCAAGGCGTCGGATCATCCGGTGCTGAAGGCTTCGTCTTGGCATGTCTCTGTATGTATTCAAACTGAACGTCGGATAGACCGACGGTGTCCCCACTCAGACCATCGGATCATCCGGTGCTACTGTCTTCGCTGCTCTTCCTCTGCAACTCGTCCGACGCTACTAAAAATTGGACCGTCGGTTCATCCGACGGTACCTAGGGTTTCACCCTGTGTACCAACTCGTCCTACGATTGCACCGACTCTTGTTAAGTTGATACCTTCGGTTCATCCGACTGTATCTTTTCTTTTCTTTTTCTTGCTCGGTTTTGACTCTTTGTTTTGACAATTTGGCATGTGGTTTTCTTGCATTCTTGGGACCTAGAAGTGTCTACAAAGACATGCTAAAACAATATGGTTTGTCCCAATGATCCTGTTGTCATTAATCACCAAAATCAAACTCGAACTAATGGCTTATGAGGCCATGTTCGCTACAATCTCCCCCTTCTTGGTGATTTATGACAACACAACCAAAGCAAGCATAAATTTGCAAAAGTTGATAGAATTAGAACCACTTACACTTGCTTGGATGCTTACCATCATCCAAACTCCCCGTAAATCAAAATTCCCCCTTTTTGATCTTATGTTCACATTCTCCCCCTTTGGTCTCATATCCTTGAAACCACTTGTAAGGTTAAACCACTAGCTTGCTTTGGTCTCACATTCTCCCCCTTTGGAATAAAATCTCCAAAAAGTCCAAAGCAAAATGGTCTAAGAAAACTAGAAAGTCCTAGCAAACATAGCTGAAGGAGAAATGTTAAATACAAGGGAGAAAGCCACATGAACCATGATCCATATATATGATATCAATGAAGATACCACATGTAAGAATAACTAAGGTGGATCACAAGCTCATGAGACTAGCATGATACAACCTAAGCTCCCCCTAAGTGTGTGCACAATAAGATGGTGTGAAAATCAAGTGCACAACTACAAACTTGTAAGACAAGGAAGCTTAGAGCATATCATGCAAGGAGGTAGCTTAAAGGACAAGAGATAAGACAAATGGGTTCTTGTTACATTACCACTTGTAGATATCACTTATAGTCTTTTGATAATTGCATACCTCCGGGGGATGATCCTCTCTACCTTGTTGGCACCACATTGAGATGAGCCACTTGGAAATTATATCACTAGGTGACACCACTTGAAAGAAGCTTGCATAGAAGACACTTTTGGTACCACAAGGATTAGGAATGTATGAGTACATTTTCTTTGAACTTATATAGAAGACATAAGCTCGCAAGGACATGACTCAATAGCATAAAGCTCATATGTCTATACTCACTCTTTTAGAGATGTTAGATCACATTGAGAGTGAAATAGCATTCTCTTAGAATGAAGTACCGCACCGGAATGCATCACCAAGGGACTACATAAGATAAACTTGAAACAATGTTAGTCCCATAACCAAACCATAGGATGAGCTCCCCCTAAATGTGTGCATTTAGTGTTTGAATCACCAACCGAACGTATGCACATTGATTATGACAACAAAAGGGAAGCTAACACTATAGCTTGCTCATGATGCAAAGAGATATATATGAAAACATGCACCATGAAAAAACAAGTGTAGCTTTCCTACACACTAATCAATCCATGTAGATTGCTCATGGGTTAGCACATGACACAAGCAACCTACCATATGTAAACATTGCAACAAATGCAACCTAAACAAGACAATGGAGCTACAATGATACAAGAGATAGGTACTCGTTTCCATTACCTCAACCGGGGATCTTGGGCAACACATGTCCAATTTGCAAGATTGGCTTATAGGCTTGAATCTTCTCATCTTGATTGTGCCAAGCCTCCCAAGTCCCCGCTCTTAAGGCCTTCAAGTGGCCTTTGGAACCGAAACCATTTGAGGCCCCTTCATGTTGATGATGACTTCCTTAGGCACCCAAAAGGGTTGGTTCCAACCCCGCTCCTCCTTCATCTTCCCAACCTTGTGTGCAACCACCTTGCCATTTGCCTTCTTCTTGATGACGTAGGTGTTGCTCTTGGTCTTGTTCTTGCGGTTGGGCTTGGTGTAGATGAGGGAGCTCTTGATGGTGGGCTTCAACTTCTTCTTCTCGCCCTTGTCCATCTTCTTGACAAATTGAGGGCATTTGTAGAACTTGTGCCCTTCTCCATGACACTTGTAGCAAGTCACGGTTGCACCCTTCTCAAGCTTCTTCACCATGGGATCACAGTTATCTTGAGAAGGTTGGACTTTGCTCTTCATGTCTTGAGAGATGTCCACTAGTTCCTCATCGTGCTTGCCCTTGCCCATCAAGCTTGCCAACCTCTCTCGGAGCCATTAAACTTCTTGCTTGAGCTCATCATTTTTCTTTCCTATGAGACAATCACATTTTTCTACAACAACATTCTCATTGCAAGATGGTGAGCAAGATTCATCGATTAAATCAATGCAAGAAGTTGAAGCATCTACCTTGGAGATAGGAATTGCACAAGGGATAGATGATTCATCAAGCTCAAAGGAATTACTTGTTTTAATCTCATTGCTCTCAAGCTTAGATTTTAGCTCATCACACTCCTTGCTAAGCAATTTGAATTTGCACAACAAATGTTCATAATTTGTAGCAAGGGTTGCACTAAGATCATTGAGAGCATTGAGTTCTTTAATTTCATTAGCTTGTTTATGAAGCATTACTTTTTGCTCATGGACTAGCTCAACAAGATCATCGAGAGAGGTGGTGTCGGATTCGTCATCACTTACATTGCTCTCCATACCTTTGGCCATAAGGCACATGTGTAGTGATGACGGAGGACCTTGCATGAAGCGGGTGGTGAAGTTCTTTCTTGATTCATCACTTGAGGTAGAAGAACTTGATTCTCCACCACTTGTCCACTCACGGACGGCGATAGTTGCTTCTTGCCTTGGTCTCCTCTCCTTGACCACCTTCTTCTTGGGCTTGTGCTCAATCTTGGTGAACTTGATGTGTTGATGATGACGCCCTTCTCTCAAGTGGATGTTGTAGCCGTACATGTTGACTTTCTTCACATACTTGAAGATCTTCTTCACATACTTAGCCACCATAATTCAACCTCTTCATCACTTGAGGAATCTTCATCATCACCATCATCACCATCATCCTCGCTTGAGCTTCCATGAGTAGCCATCCTACTCAATATCTTCTCTTGATGGCTTGAAAGAGCATGGCTTGTAGTTGGAGAGGATGGTTCTTGGGGCTTTTCTTGGGGCGTCTTCTTTGACTTGGGCATGAGTTGAAGCTCATGTGCCATGATCTTGCTCAAGATGTGAGATGGCTTCAAATCTTCGAGCTTCTTCTCGTAGATGATTGCCTTCACCAAGTCATAATAGGGCTTCCGGAGACTTTGAAGGATCTTGCGGTTGATGTTCAAGTCCGTGATGTCCTTCACACCTAAAGCATTGATCTCATTGACAAGCACATTTAGGAGTGAGTACATAGATTCGGCATTTTCATTTGCAAGTTGCTTAAAGCTATTGAATTCCTCAAGGAGACAACTGTAGTGTTCATTAGCAACTTCTTTTGAACACTCATTTTGCTCCTTGATGGTTTTCCATAGCTCATGAGCATTTTCACAAGTAAAAACTCTATTGAAAACGCCTACATCTAGTGAGGACAAAATGATACTCTTGGCAATTACATCAAATTACTTTTCCTTCCTAGTACCATTTTTCATGCCCTCATCGGTGACTCTCCAAACATCAAGGTCCTTTGCTTGGAGATAGGCCTCCATGAGAACCTTCCACCGAGGATAGCCCGTGCCAACGAAATGTGGAGCCAAACCTATGGTATCCAACCCTTTCATTCCTCTATAGAGCAACTCACTAGGCGGTGAAGCCTAACGGATCCAATGAGCCGGTTTTCACATATTACCAATCGAATTGGCGTTTCCTTGTGAAGGAAGTGAGTCCCGGCTCTGATACCACTTGTAGGGGATCAGATGCTCGTTAGCCTAAGAGGGGGAGGGGGTGAATTAGGCAACTTAAAAACTTAACCTACGGCTTCACTAGTTTTACACAAAGATAAACTAGAACATACTATCTAGATGTGCAACTAGGGTTGTTCTAGTGTGAAATTCCCATCCCAAAACAAGGTTTGCAACCTATAGCCATTCCTAGCATGATTCTACTCTAGGAAAGTAAAGGCAAGCAAAGATTGCAATAGAGTAAATGCGGAAACGTAAAGGGGATGAGAGGAAGCAAACTCTTGACACGCGATTTATCCCGTGGTATCGGTAGGCACTAAGCCACCCCTAGTCCACGTTGATGCACTCACACAAGAGTATTGCTTCCCGGTCACCAAGTCTCTCCCAAGAGCACCACTTGACTCGCCACAAAGGCTAGCCACTTAGGCACTTGCCAAGCTCCCTTGGTCACCTTGATGCCGCCTCCACGAAGGAGCTTCTCCACCAAGCAAGGGGGTCTCCACGTCCCCTGCACAAGGTGTCCTCGCCGCTCCACACCAAGCCGAAGGGTCGATGATGATTGCCGGTGAGCCACTTAGGCCCCAAGGCTTTCGGTGAACCTTGTACAACTGGATTCACTCAAGAATCACCTCACAAGGTTGGCACAACCTTGCACTCACTCAGCTCTAAGCTAAGCCTAGGACTAAGCACATACACTAAGCATATGCAAGTCTAAGGATGAGCAATTAAGCACTTGGATGGATTGGATATGATCTTCAATGTGTCTTGAACTCCTCTCGCACTTCCACACAATCCGGCAACCTCAAATGGGCGGATGGAGGAGGTATAAATAGCCCAAGGCATCAAACTAGCCGTTGGCTAAAAGCTCGCCGAAAGTAGTACCGTCGGATGATCCGACGCTATATACTTTCCGGGCGTCGGTTCATCCGGTGCCCCTCCCTCGCCACATAGCCGTTGAGGTTCTCTGACACAACTGCTCTGACGCAATACACCGACGGTCCGTCGGATTATCCGGTGCTGAAGACCCCGCGTCCAAGTCGCCTCTGTTAGCTTCCACGCGACCGTCGGAAAGACCGACGCTGCCCCTTGACCAAGGGTCGGATCATCCGGTGCTGAAGGCTACATCTTGGCGCGTCTCTATATGAATTCAAACTGAACGTTGGATAGACCGACAGTGTCCCCACTCAGACCGTCGGATCATCTGGTGCTACTATCTTCGCTTGTCTTCCTCTGCAACTCGTCCGATGCTACTAAAAATTAGACCGTCGGTTCATCCGACAGTACCTAGGGTTTCACCCTGTGTACCAACTCGTCCGACGATTGCACCGACGCTTGTTAAGTTGATACCGTCGGTTCATCCGGCGGTGTCTTTTCTTTTCCTTTTCTTGCTCAGTTTTGACTCTTTGTTTTGGCATTTTGGCATGTGGTTTTCTTGCATTCTTGGGACCTAGAAGTGTCTACAAAAATGTGCTAAAACAATATGGTTAGTCCCAATGATCATATTGTCATTAATCACCAAAATCAAACTCGAACTAATGGCCTATGAGGCCATGTTGGCTACATCGTTATACACCAGCAATTTGAGCACCAATCCAATGCGTCCATATCTCTCTCTTTGGTTGTGCGAAGCAGACTTATTTATGTTGGACACATGAATGTGGTATACGGACAAGAAGAGATATATATAGAGATGAAGGTTGCCGTTGTTTTTTTTGGTAGATGGGAACTAAAAAAAATACAATGCTAGCACTTGGAGGCTCTATCCTCAATGGCCCAAAGAAACATCAAGTTGGGTAATCACTTCATTTCTTGTCTTGGATAATATATTGCACTTTGCTTGGAAATATTAACTAGAGTTATTGTACAAACTAGCTAGCATGTTAATGCATTTACCCTACAGCCTAGTTGTGATCAATGCACCACGGAAGTGCTTGGGTTAGTCAGGACTCAGGACAGATGTACCGAAAGGGAAACGTTAAGCTTTTCAAAGCTGATATATATATTTTTAAATAAAAGGCAAGTCCACTGCCACATCATATTAGAAGGAGCAATGTTACATGACATGCCGAATCGAACACCACCACCACCACACAAACAACACACTCAACAAAACTCTACACCACCACCACAAACTGGGAGAGGAAGCAAAAGAAGTTGCTGCGAACTGCGCCGTCGTCACCAACGCTGGGCCACGCCAAAAGCCGCGGCCCGCTGCAAGCCTGAGCAACACCTCAAACTCCACCATGGGAAATCATCCTCAAGAAACACACACAGTCGTCGACCCCTGTGCCAAAGGAGCATCAACAGAGCCCTCCCGTCGCAGCGCCAAAGAAGAACATTGAACCTGGCCACTCTACGTGGGGGCCTCGCCTCTCCAGCCGCCTCACACTCCACTCTGCCAGCTAGCCTGCTAAGAGAGATGCCTCTTCCCAACCCCGCCACCGCATGACCAAATCGGGCCTCAGATGCGGCGCCTCCAAGGAGGGCACGACGCCAATGACGTCGTCATCGCACGTACAGAGATGGACAATGTTTGCACCAATGATAGCACCATGTAGCAGGAGCATGATGCCTTGCAATGATGCCCTCGGAAGGGATACGACGCCAAGGGTGTCACCACCATCACCACTGACAGAGACGTTAGTGAAGGCTTTCACCTGACTCAGCGCCATGCCTGCCACACTTTTTGGCCAAGCCAACTGCCTGGTCCTCCTTGCCTCCGTGTCGCCTCCACCGAAAGAAGCCCGACACAGCCCGAAGCACCACCATGGTGCCACCTTCGTGCAACAGTCAGCCTCCAACCCCAGCACCAAGGCGGCACCAGACCAGCATCACTGCTAAGAAGCACCAACCGCCACTCCGCAGATCACGTCGCCCGTGCGACGGTGGACACCGCCAGCCATGGCCAAGCCTTTAGCTCCACCCCCTCACGCCGTCACGACCTCGAGTAGGCAGAGTTGGGGGCTCCAACCACAGCCAGCTGCAGCCACCACCTGTTCACCACACGCCAAACGTCACCGAAGTTGACCACGTCGACTGCAGAAGACACCACTGCTGCCTGCACCGGTCCCAGCCACCACAGCCTCTGCCCTGCCTCGGTCGTCTTGGCCATGCCTCCACCGCGCCACAGCTAGATCCGGTCGGGGCGTCACCGGATCTGAAGACGATACGCCACAGCTGCTGCAGGGGCGGCTCACGCCGACGAGCCATTCTCCGAGGGTCGGGTGGTCGCGGCCGCCCAAATCCGCCGGGGGAGGAGAGGGGCCACGTCGCCACCTTCACCACAGGCCACACGGGCTTCCACGTGGTTCGCTCAGGCGGCGGCACGACACGAGAGAGGTTGTGAGAAGGGGGCGGCGGCGGCTAGGGTTGGGTCGCCCATGTCCATATGTGTGATATGACATTGTTTCACAGTTTTCAATTGAGCTTTTTAGGTTGTTCTACAGTACATGGCTAGACCACTTGAGCATGGCTTGTCTGATGTCTGGAGGAGGCAGCAGAAAAATTATGATTTTAAATGACTGAAATAATCCCGACTTCTAGGAAGCGCACAGTCATACAAAATAAACACCAGTAGAAAGAAACAGTACTAATGGCACTCAATGCAGAAAAGATATATACTCAGGCACACCCTTAAAATTGCCGATCAATGGAAAGTTTCAGCTCTATCGGTTTTAACCACCACCAGTAGAAAGACAAACTGATGCCATCCATTCTCAAAAATCATCGTTGCAACATATTATTTGTTCAACTGGCCAACTATCACATTCTTGCAACATATTGTGTTGTTATCCTTTTTAGTAACATGTACTATACAACCAGAAACCAAAAAGGATGTAAAATAACACTAGCAATGTTGACAATTAGTAATGAGAAAGGGGCTGAGTTTTATAACCATTTCCCGTGGCAATTACATATAAAGATTGAGGCTACTGGGTCGAAGCAATTTGGTGGTTGGTAAGACTAAGAAGCAATTGATTACATGCATCGATTGGACTAAGGAATAATTTGGCACAACATACACACGCTGAAAGCATGTCCGAGTGGTCCTAATGCAATGCACATATACAAGGAAATTCAAAACAGTTTGGTGAATGTCACATGCACATATATCCGAGTGGTCCTACATGTTAAGACCCTAGTGTGAAAGTACTATATGACAGAGGTATCTCTCAAAGAGGAAGAATTGGTGGGTTGCAAAAAATACTAGGTGAAGGATACCTTTTTCAGTATTCTTTTTTATAAACACAAGGATGCTTTCATTTATGGCTACTGCAGGAAAGTAATTTCAATAGCTAGTATGCCTAGCTAGATTTATTTTTGGGCAAAGAGTAACCGTCCAGCATCGTATTAGATTGCAAACAAGGCATGGATTATGACTAAGAATCATATCCTACTATTATGAACTACGTGGTGGCTGAGCGCTACAGTACCGCGATGCTAAGTACCCGCGGTACTGTTCACGTGGAGGGGGGCTGAGAGGGAGAGCTGCTAGGGTTGTAGAGGCGCTAGGAACACCGGCTGCGGGGCTTCGCCCACGGCCGGCAAGAGAGAAGGGTTTTCATTCTAGTCTCTTGTTTGATTAGATTGATACATCTCCTCTCTTCAAATAGAGAGGATTACTTGACCCCTGAGCAAGGAATCAATCTTATCTCTAAACCTAACCCTAACGGGCCTCCCGGCCCATTAGGCCCTTGACACCTGACATTACCCCGCCCTTTTCTGAGCAGCTCATCCTCGAGCTGCAGCATGGGCACCTTGACAATGACTCGAGTCCACACAAACCTATGACCTAAAAATAAGCCTTTTACATCTCGGCTTATTTGAATATTCTTAATCTGAAAAATGCAACGACTTTTTTTTTATTTTGGTGACTCCCGAACGATGGGCGTCACTCGCACGACGGTCTGCATGTGTAGAACCACCTGGATCCCATGGGAACAACCCGGGGATGAGCTGCATGTACACACGCAGCACACCAGCCAACATGTACCAGTCTGGATCCCTTGGCAGAAGCTGTGAATGGGCCTCACGAGCATTGTTGTGACCTGAGAAGATCTGCAGCCCACCGATTGGCTTTGGATGGTGGCGCACCTCCCGAAGACGTCGCCCGCTAGAAGGTCGCGTACTGCCGCCGACAGATGCACGACCGCGGCCCTTGGACAGGTACGCGTCGTCTCCATCACGGTGATCACCGGCTGCTCGATCTGCTGCATCTCGCGAAGCCACCGCCGCGCAAGGAGGCCGCGCGCTGCAACCTGCAGCCGCACTACTGCTGACACCCAAACCTGCTGGACGCCGATGCCCTTGTAGAATATCCCGTTAACGAATGGGTGTTGTAGGACAACAGCGCCGGTGGTGGGCGCTGGAGCCATCCCCATCGCGGCCGCTCGGGTGCTCACCCTCGTGGAGACCGGCCCCCTCGTGGAGTTGGCGCCCTCCGTCCACACGGTCGGTGACGGCGGCCATGCAGCTGGGGCCATGGACGCCGGCAGCGAAACGGCGGCGTACCCCGTCAGCAATGCCGAGAGAGCGGGTGACAGAGGTGTCCGCGGCGTCCGGATCAAAGCCATCCATTCGGAGAACAGCTCCGGTGGCCAGCCCTACTCCGCAGCAGACGCCATGGATTGGATCGAAACCAAAGCAATATGATACCAGATTGTTATGAAATGTGTGTTGGCTAAGCGCTACAGTACCACGGTGCTACAGTACCCGCGGTACTGTTCACGTGAAGGGGGCTGAGAGGGAGAGCTGCTAGGGTTGCAGAGGCGCTAGGAACGCCGGCCGTGGCGCTTCGCCCACGGCCAGCAAGAGAGAAGGGTTTTGCTTCTATGCTCTTGCTTGATTTGATTGATATATCTCCTCTCTTTAAATAGAGAGGATTACTTGACCCCTGAGTAAGTGTTGGGGAATTCAGGAAAACCCGTCACCCTCGAAACGTTAAGTTTGACAAAGTTCTTGAGACATGTTTTTCGGGGACAGGAAACTCACGAATCTCGGAAGCCTGGAACCTGTGAAGCCTCGGATTCGCGAATGCGTGAAATTCGGGGATCGTGGTTCGGTAAAGAGGTGGAGTCGCGAACATGCGGAAACCCGGAACCTCGAGCTGGCGATGGCGCGAACTTCGGAAGATGGCCGGTTCGAGAATCTCTCGGGAACCCAGTTCGGGAGTCACGCGCGAAGACATGCATGAATTTTCGAAGAAGCGAAAGCTGAAGTCGGGAATCTGTCGAGGGCCTGGTTCGGGAGTCACACGTGAGGACATTCACGAACCGACGGAGAAGCAAAGTCAAAGTTGTTGTCCCGAAAAGTCCGGGTTTTGAATGTGAACTAGTGGCAGATTTGTAAATATGTTAGACGAAAAAGACATTCTTGTATGCGTTCACACTAGGAATATTCCCTGAGCCTGAGGGTGTTGTCGGTATGTAAAAGTCCCTTCATCTCCCTATAAAAGGGGGCGCGAGGGCACGTGTAAATGGATTCAGACTTTTTGGAACTTGTGCAATTGGCAGAGGGAATCACAGTCTCTTTGCGCTCTCACTTTGTACTTGAACGTGTTAAGAACTCTCTCGTGTTAGGGAAGTCATCCGAATTTTTCGGGTAACCCCAAACAGTAAGGACTCAATCTTATCTCTAAACCTAACCCTAACGGGCGTCCCTTCACACCTAACACCTACACTATGCATGTGCAGGGCTCAAGCGGAAACCAATGCATCGTGCGGCGACGGAGGCAGGCCTTTTAGAATGTGAGAACTCTGACGCACCAGGCACTGGCGGACGAGCTGCTATCAGGTCGTCTCTGTCCTAGATCGATGCCTTTATGACCGATCATGGGGCCAGATCCCTTCTGGATACATGTTACCTTTTCTATGCAAGCTTTCCTAGTGTCTTCCATTCGCATAACTCGTCACCATTTAAGTCCCTATTTGGCTTAATGCTGTGAAGCAACCACACAAAAAACACTGGCTTATCTAATAAAGCTAGATAGAAGACCTTTCTTTATTTATAACCAGAAGATGGAGTAATGACTAGTGGAGAAATATTGTATGGCAGCCTACCGAGTTCTCATGCTGGAGCGCGTGATATTTTGCATTTGGGCCTTGGTAAGGAATTTTAATGTCATGGTGGCCTTAATTTGGGTCCCAATCTGTCAAATGCTACACAAGAGTTGCAAAGGTTGGTTGGTATGGTAAAGTGGCAGACTGGCTCTTGGTGTGTACAAAAAGAACCGTCCTGATTTTATATACAATCCATATATTGCCCACACGCCCGGACTTTGTTAATCTGATCTAGTACACGGAATTATTGAGAGTCACCACAGATTTTATTTAGTTTCCTAAAACGTGTCACGTTTTGGAGAAAAATAGTTCAGTTAGTGGAACAAAAAAGGTTGGTGGTGAAAGCTGAAATACTGCTACGAACCATTAACGTTGAAAAATATGGCAGCGATCAAATGATCTATAATGCATATTAAGGTGTTGCCAGATGCAACAAAGCAGCCACGAAAATGCTGTACCTATATGCGACTATACACTAGCTAGCCACGGGACTTGCCCGGCAATAATGGCAGTCACTTCTCTCAATAGACCATAGCGTGTAGCAATAACCAGTTTAGTGAAAATGAGATCACATTGATTAGCACACAACAATCTGTAGACTGCAGTTGTACACTCTGCTGTTCTCCAATAATCACACTACCAGAATCGGCTTCTTCACCGTTTGGGGCACGCGGCAAAGGCCTTCTCACAAATGCTTTTTGCCTTGTGAGTTGTGCCAATTCTTTGTTGTGTACTTGCTTTTCCGTCCACCGCAAATTACCTATTTGCCTTATGCCTGATATAATGCACACAGCAAAGTATCAAGCACACACCAATAATCTATGAGTTTCTGGTAGTGTCAACAAGCCACAGGAGATGAGGAGATATATACTAAGCCTCTCGTAATTGAACGCAACAAGCTACCTGCCGGCTTCAACAGTCATGATCCTTTGTTTTGGATGCGGAGAGTGTCCCTGTTCGAAGGATCAAACATCCCCTCGACAGTGCTGACTCGATTTTAACACTGCTTATTTTTCTAGTGCCTCTTTGAATTTGTCCTGCGGCCAGCCATTGTCAAATCATCTATATATTTTCAGACTATCACTAACTGGAGTACGCGGACTACAAGTATGGGAGGGCAACGGGCGGCAGTAAGTTGTTGATAACAAAAGAAGATCTGAAGATGTACTATGTTAGCTAGCCTGGTGTCTCATGGACAGGAGTTTCTCGATCTGATAACACTTATAAATGATGGTGAATAAACGATGAAAGCAAACAAATCAAACCACAAAAGGGACACGAGATTTAACATAGAAACCCGTCTTAATACAAGAGGGAAAAAACACGGACACCAGCGAGCAAAACTTCACTATGTCAAGAGTCAGGTTACAACGCTGAGATGACGTATTACAAGAAGATAATGATCAAGCCTGGGTCGCACCCCCAACGGGCCAAGCCTCCTGCTACGGGCCTCCTCTTTGCTCCGTCAAAAGTCGGCCTTTATTAGGTGGAACTGAATTTGGATCATTTTAACAAGGAGCTCTCAATCTTGCACCGATACCATTACACACGCACTGGTTTTTTAAAATTCTCGTATTTTTCTCTTTGTTTCAAATTTTGAAATATGGTTTCTGGTCCTCATCTTAACATCGATGTCAAATCTCACCGGCAGTGCCAGTATACTACTGCATGGCGCCGAGAAGCAAGTCCATTCAACCATTTACTAGAACCTCTTATGCGAGAAAGAGAATCTGCAGTGTAAATCTATCTAAAATATATTATGCCCTCGACATGAGTAGTGTAGGGCTATATTGAAAATAATGAAACTGCTTGTGCTATACAGTGAGTATTTTACCGTTCTATGCCAAATAGCGCAGCATCATTGCACTTTGCACACTTCATTGTGGGAATGATAGATGCAGATTTCTTCCATTTCTCTTACTACGATGCTTGAAATTTTATTTCCTTTCATTTTACGAGGAGAAATCCATGGGTTGGTCGAGATATTATCATTCATATTGGGCTAGCATTCCTTGGACCAGTTTTTTTTCTCGAATAAGTGCACATCGTATCATAGCATTAAGACGAAGAAGAAATCGTACAATACGTGTTTGGCTACAACTTTATTCTACGGACCATATAATAATCAACTATCAATTTGTCGATCAGAAATTTTTAGTGAGCTTCTTAAACTTGCACCATGCGCCGAGGCCGCTGTACGTGGAGGGTGAATCATTCTCAACAAACCACCCTTGACAGTGGGTAAAACTTGCTTCCATCCTAAATACAGATAGCTCATTGGTCATTGCACCTTACAACAGTTTGGTAACATGAGCCCGTTAACTAGAACACACAGCAGATGTCTTACGTTCTGCCGAGCCGTTCTCCACTCCAAACCAAGACATAGGAGACACACATAGCTAGTTTACTGCGCATCAGTGCCCTAACTACAGTTGCAGACTTGCAGTATAGTCACACAGTAATTAAGATAAGTGGATGAAGACACGAAGCAACAATACTACCATGGCCAGGTGATCGAGTTAAGTAGATGGGGAGAGGCAGGGAGCTAGTAAAGATGGCGGCAACAAACAAAATGCTTGTAGAATGCAGATACTTACTTTATAAATCCGCGATCCCAAGTTTGGTAGGGTGTTGTAGCACCTTTTAACAATTTGGTCAGAACATGAACCTGGTAGTTAGTTTTATTAATTCCTACTAAACGATAGTTATGTGGTTACGCTAAAAAAAATAGTTATGTGGTTAAAAGTTTCTGTGTACAAAGATTAGGCGCTCTGGTGAGAGAAGAACTAACCGGGGTGAATGATTACATGCACAATATTTCTTTATTGTAATGTTGGAAAAGGACTCATATGAAACAGTCCCACGGTTAACATTAATTGTATGCTACTTAAATCCTAGGTTATAGCATAGGTAGTATGCATGCATGGATATATAGTATGTGTAGTATAGGGTTATGATTGGAAAATTGTGACATTGAAATTTATAAGTCTTTCTTAATTGAACTAGGAGAAAAGAGAAGAAAAAATTGAAATAGTTAAGTTCGTGCAAATTACAATTTTACCTATATGAAAAATCGATAGTATTGTGAACTGTAAGAGACTCTTAAAAATAATTTCAACCTCCCACCGTGATGGATCCACAGCATCATAAATCATAAATCCACGCCAAAGGCCATGCGCGCAGCCACACTATGGAAAATTTGAGGGATGAGAGTTTGTGAAATGAAGAGCAATGTTTAGAACGGATAATTAAATTGCCAGAAATCACTATGGATCAGAGTTGTAGTATATACACGTACATTTGAGGCACAAGTGTTTGTGACAAAATTATATAATCAGATCGATCAGAGTTGCCAGCAAATTAAAGTGTTGACTCTACTGACACTAATATAATGCTTCCACATGCCGACCATGTTAATTTTCTTTTCATTTATCCAAGAGACAAATTAATCTCTTGTTGTATATAAACAAAAGCCTCTCTCTACACCCACCATATGTTCCTAGCTACAGCTAGCTTGCTATACATAAGCAGCTTCGAGCCTAGTGAATTTAAGCTGCTGTCACCTTAATTACCAACGACCGCAGCTGTACTTGCCTGCTATATATGCCGACATTCGACCTAAGCACGCGGACAGCCGAACGAATGCGGGCGTCTCGTCTCCCCCGTGCGGGCGATAGGCGCTCCCCCTCAACCCTGCGCCGCCGGCCCCTCCCCCCCGCCGAGTCCCGCCGCACCGCCGCCCGAGCGGGTCGCCGGGTCTCCGCGCGCCCGCAAGGAAGGCGGTGGAGGGTCCTTTCCTCCTCGCGTCGGTGGAGCGGGAAGGGCGCGGCCGCCTCGGCCACCGGAGCGGCTCGCCGGCGGGGGCCGCCGTCCGCGCCGCCGGGGTGGTGGGCCGGCCGGACCCGACATTGCCATGGCCGGATATGGGGTTCCACGGAGGAGCGTCTGCCTTTGGAGGTCGGATGGGTGCCGGTCCGGCGGCAGTGACGGCGGGCCCTAGGTGGTGAGGCAGTGGCGCGGCCTGCTCAGGGTGCCTTCCGGCCAGAGGTCGGCGGGCACTTCGTTGGCCGGCGGGGGGCTTCCCATGTGGGGAGCTCGGCGGCCTGTGCGCGGCGCACTGTAGCGGTGGTCCTTGACGTCGTTGTTCATTGTGGCGGCGGCCTATGACGCGGCTTCTGCGGCGGCGTTGTGTTCGGCGGCGGACAGTGGGGTGAGGTGCCATCCGGCGTCTGGCGGTCAAGCGTGTGGTGGAGAAGGCACATGTGGGCTTCTCGGATCTGCGGGGTCGCTGCCTGCATCCCGGTTGGCGGCGACATGGGCGGCGGTGGCCTGTTACTGGGCATCGGTGTTGGGGGCCTACCTTTCCCGGACTAAGCGCCGGGGAAGGGTTTGGTTGCCTGATGCTGTGCCCGGTGCAGGTTGGTAGTGGCTTGTGGTGGTTGGCGACCTCGGCCGACCTCGTGCTCATGTATGAACCTGTCTCGTAGCCTAAGTGCAGCGGAGGTTCGCCGGCGTGCAGCACGATGACGGCGTTGGTTGACGGCTGTTGCGGGTTGCTTCCGCCCCTCGACGTCCCCCCTGAAGATCTGGTTCCTCCCGGTCGGTGTCGGTTCTCCCGCGAGGTGGGCAAGGTGTCGCGACTCTCGTGCAGTTGATCGTCGGTGGGGTTGAGGGGGGCCTAAGTGCTCGCCCCTTGCGCCTCTGATGATCGCGGCCGGTGTGGCGGTCCATCTTCTCCTCGTCGTCGGGTCGGCACTGGACGAAGCGTCGGGCGAAAGCTCTCCCGGCTTGGTGCTGGTGTCAACAACGACAGCGTCTTCGGGTGTCGTAGTCCTCCTTGGAGGTGTTGTTGGGATCCATCCTGCTTGGTCTCTGTCTTCCGGGTGAAAACCTTTCTCCGGTTCTTCGGAGGAGCGACGATGGTGGGTGCGGCGTCATTTCCTTCTTGGAGGCGTCGCTTTGGAAGACTTGTGACTTGCTTCGTTGGCGGTTTGGCTTGACGGGCGTTGGATGTTGTGTTGCTTGGTTGGGCTTTTAGTTAGAAGCTTAGTCTTCTCTCTTTGACTATTTCTCCAGTACTTGAGGATTTTAGGAGCCGTCCATCGGTTCAGATCGGATGGTTTAAAAATAGGAGGAACCTGTTACAAGGAACTAAAATTGTGGACCGGAACCAAATATTTATGGGCCCGGAACTAATTCTCTATGGGTTAGGAACTAAATATTAATGAGTTCCTCTTGGTTCCTCCGTGGAATCAACATAGGAACCACCGGTTCCTGCCGGTTCCCCTCAAGCACAATAATTAAGAAACCTCTCTTTTTATTGTTGTTTTGTTTTTCTTGCCTCGTTACGAGGTTTGGAGTCTAAGTGCTTCGTTGTAAGCGTTGGCCGTATATGTCCACTTGTGGATGTAGAGCTCGGATTTATAATCCTTAATCTAAAAAACATATGCCAAAAAATATATGCCGACATTCTCCAAATAAATGCCCACTCAACTCAACACACTACTGCTGTCCCGCAACTTCGATGGCTCAGGCCATGGGCGCCGAAATTGAAAAGCTTATGCGTGCAGTTGGTGTGCCCAATGTCAAGAGCTTGGATGCACGATCATCGTCGTAGTTTTTTGGAACGAGCGGCACCAGGAAGATGTGTTCCGGAATCGAGCAACCCTCTTGGGCTGCCATGGCGGTGGGCGAACAATGAGTGGATTACCACCAGGTACCTCTGGATAAAGTGCGTGCTCGGCGACTGCGTTGCACATGACTCCGACGCCGGGTCCCGAACTGTTGTAGCCCTGTGGCTGTGGGTACGGTGTCATGCTGCTAGATGCCTCAGAGCCTGAGGGGCAGGAGCTTCGCATCACAGTCCGATGTAGGTCACGGTTGGTTAGCACCACCATCATCCTCGGCTTCTCCCATCTGTGTGAAGATGATTTGGTCTGTAAGAAGCTTCTGAGAAAGTGCAATAATAATGAGCAGTAGGGATAGGATTTAGAGAACTGGAATTGGAATTGAGTAGCAAAGAGCAAGGATAGGAAGAACAGAATTGTTACAGAGGAAGGGCTTCGCTTGTAACCAAATTTGTAATTGATAATACATGATGCCCTCTCCATCTCTCACGAGTGGTACTTAAAGGATTACACGGGCACAACCCTGCTCGGTGATGCAAGCACAACTAGACAGCCTAATCTTCAGCCATCACCAGCCTGTTGGGCCTCTTGGACCTGGTACTGAAACGCGGCCCAGCTTGTGTTGTCGTAGCGTCCACAGGACGAGTGCTAACATTCCCCAGTTCTTGAAATCCTTCTTGCCCCCAAGCAGGTGCATTAGGGAAATGTTCCTTTAGAGTCCTCCCAGGTTGCCAAATCATCCGGCCAATCCGACCACTTGACCTGTACTTGAGGCACCAATTGAAGATCAAGAGGAATAACTCTAGACTGCAGCACTTAGACAAGAACACGAGGTAAATCAATATCACAGGGAAGAGCTGGTGATACCTGAACCTTCTCAGAGATAAGCTTCTTTAGTTGGGAGACATGGAAGACAGGATGGATAGCAGATGTAAGGGGTAACTTCAACTTATACACCATTGCGCCCACACGTTCTAGAATCTCATAAGGGCCAAAGAATTTGAAAGCCAGCTTTTGGTTGGATCTTGGAGCTAAAGATCAATGAACATATGGTTGGATCTTGAGGAAGACTTGATCCCCCACAGCAAACTGTCGCTCAGAACGATGTTTGTCTGCTTTGCTTTTTCATACGACTCTTAAATCTGGTGAGATGTTGCTTGATAGTGATGTCATCACCTCCTTGTCTTTCAACCAGGTTGCCAGATCAGGGATCGAAGTAGCCACTTTAGGGCGAATGCCAAAGTGCTTGGGTTCATAGCCGTACAGAGCAACAAAAGGTGTACAACCTATAGCAGAATGATGGCAATTGTTATACCAATACTCAGCCAATGAAAGCCAATGACTCCATTTGGAAGGACAAACATGCACAAAGCATCTTAGGAAGGTCTCCATAGTCTGATTCAGCCTCTCAGTCTGACCATCTGACTGGGGTGATAGGAGGAACTCATGTGGAGAGAAACATCTGCTAACAGAGAAATAGCTCCTTCCAAAATTTGCTTGTGAAAATCCTGCCCCTATCAGATATGATTGCCTCAGGCAAGCCATGAAGTCTATACACATCATGCATAAACACCTTAGCAATTTATTCTGCTATGAAAAGATGAAGTGGTATGAAATGCCCATACTTGGTGAATGAATCAACCACCACCAAAACACAATTGTACTAACCAGATGTTGGAAGCCCTTCAACAAAGTCCAAAGACACCACCTACCATGCATGAGAAGGCACCGCCAGTAGCTGTAGAAGACCAGGAAGCTTGCTCCTATCAGGCTTGGATTGCTGACAGACAATGCAAGACTTGACAAATTGATGCACATCATTTTTCATACCCTTCCAGGCAAACAACTTCTTCATCCTCATGTATGTGACAGGTACCCCAGAATGCCCCCCAAAAGCACTGGAATGACATGCATGAAGAATTTTGGTCTGCAGCGATAAATTGTGGCCTACCTAGATTCTTCCTTTGTATCTTAAGACACCGTCCACTTGTTGGAAATATGCCCTAGAGCCAATCTGGATTTGATCCACTAGTGGACTCAGATGGATTTGATCCATTATGGTGTAAAAGTCCTAATGGGCCACAAATGTTGTAAAGCCCATTAGCGTTGGAAGGGGTACACCATCTATTAGTCCCATATTGCTAATGGACGATGGTGTGGGGGGTTTTCCTCCCAATAAATATGGACCACACCCCTCCTGAAAAGACACAACTTTCTCAAGTAGCAGCCCGCGCGCCAACGCTCTCTCCTCGTCGCACTCGCGGACCTAGCGATCCGGCGTGCGTCGCTTCCTTCTCCGTACGTGTGGATACCTTGGAGGTGCTTCATGCGGAGCACTTGGATCGGACGAGCCGCACGTGCAAGTCAAGAAGGACGTGAGCAACAGCACCGCCTGCTACCCTCGACGCGTTCGTCTACATCGAGACGGTTCCGCCGCATCCGCGCGTCTAGTGGTAATCCCGTGATCTCCGATAGCGGCAGTTCTGTTTTGCGGGAAAAATTTTATTTTGCGCTAGCGTTGCCACCCCGTTTCCCTTCGGTGGTATCGAGCCGTAGCTACTAAGTTTTAGATTCGGGATGTATGCATATGGAGATATGCGGATGTAGATCAAAGTTTTGATCGGCTTCGTGTTCTTGACGTGATGGTCGTGTAACGAATTACTCCTACCGGTCGGAATTCCGCCATCGGAGTTAAGTGATACACGTAAATCCGGTCACAACGAGAAGGAGATCAATTGGATTGGTCGAATCGAAGCTAGGTCAAGTTCCGGGCGCATGGGATGCGTGGCGGCGGCAAATTGGATCGCTACCGGCCGGAAAACCGAGAAAACATGTTGTTCGGTAAAACAGCCATAACTTTTCGTGGTTAACTCGGATGAAGAAGTTTTCTATATGAAAATTGATCTACGTAAAATTTTACACATGTGATAAATCAGCTTTGCTGGTCTCGGCAAAATTAATTTTGCCAAATTCGGCTTGCAAGATGGGTTTTCGGGCGTTTTAAGTTTGGACGTCGGAATTGCGATAATCTGTTTTGCAGGTTTTGTGATCGGTATGGCCTATATGTGTATGTGTTGCATGTGTGTATTTTTTTCGTGACCTGCGTGTCACACGTACGGCAATACGGCTGGAGCCACATGTATTGTCAAAATTAATGTAATGGTATGCGTACCAATTTGTGATGATCTAATACGCGATTGTGTAACTTTCATTACTAGCATGCGTTAGATAGTTTTGGAGGACTCATCACATGGAGGATGGCACACACGGATCATGGAGATGGAGATCAACATGATGTACAGGTCAATGGAGATGGAGATCACCATGTGACAATAGGCCATACCGTGTTACAACCGTGTGAATGTTGTTCTTACCGTTCTACTTTTACATGCGGCAATGTTATTTTGTGTGATGTTATGAGTAGAACGATCCCTTTGGAATTTTAAGTTAACATGCCCTCCCAACACTTGCCACCGTCCCACGTCTCGTACAATTAGTGGTGGGTCTATGAAATTAGGGTGCC
This sequence comes from Cenchrus americanus, assembly GCA_947561735.1. Lineage (NCBI taxonomy): Eukaryota > Viridiplantae > Streptophyta > Magnoliopsida > Poales > Poaceae > Cenchrus > Cenchrus americanus. Next base: position 33,074,827 of record OX387242.1, on the reverse strand, counting down.
ACTAGTTTTCCTTGACTAGACGGGTTTGTATCGGATACTTACACGCATAAGTGTCGGTTTGCTTATCAAATTCATCTTAACGGTTAAGGACTTTGGTGCATAAAGGTTGGGAGCCTAGACATAGAGATGTCACCCAACAACAGGAGTCATATGTGATATGATTAGCAAAGAGTTGCTTACCGATCTACCTTGTTTACTAGCGGTGACGCAAAAGCTCACTAGTAGACTTGTTAGTTGTGGATTCTGAATCACTAAGTATCAATGTGGCGATATTGATTTTAGTGGGAGTAAATTCTTTTATTTTACTCGTCATGGATATATTGTCTTAGTGTTTTGCATTTATTATTCGTTGTAGATTAAAGGCACCTAGCAACACCACATCGTTTACCTTGCATTCGGTCCTTGAGAAGGACAAGTTGATTGGAACAAACTTTACGAATTGGATTCGTAATCGAGAATTGTTCTCGTAGCCGAGAAAAGAGAAGGAGTTCTAGGCACCCCTTACCAATAGATGATAACGTTAAGAAAAGCACGGGCGGTAGTCATGTGATGGCGATCCAAAACAAGCCGATCTTTAAAAGGAAGGGCAATTCTTGGAAGAAGAAAGGTAAGGCCAAGGATAAGATCCCAATGCCAAACCGGTGCCCAAGGCTAGTCCATTCGCCAAGGCCGGATGTTTTCATTGTAAGAAAATCGGTCACCGGAAAAGAAATTGTAAGTTGTACTTAGCTTCTATGAAAAGCAAGGGAAGTAAGGGTACTTCCACTTTAGGTACACTTAATGTTTATGTTACAGATATTTTCCTCGCTGATTCTTATACTAATTCTTGGGTATTTGATACCGGATCGGTTGCTCATATTGCAACTCGATGCAAGGAATGATAAGAAGTAGAAGTGTGGAACGAGGAGAAGTTGATTTCCGCGTAGGCAATAATGCAAGAGTTGCTGCATTGAGCGTCGGAACGATGCAACTCCACCTCCCGTCAGGATTTATTATGGAGTTGAATAATTGTTATTTTGTTCCTAGTTTGAGTCGAAACATTTTATCCCCTTCATGTTTGATGAAGGATGGTTATTCATTTGCGAGTGAAAACAATGGTTGTGTGATCTCTAAGGATAATATGTTTGTGGCTGGTGCATCCATTGTGAATGGCTTATTTGTTTTAAATCTTGATGATTCACCTATCTGTAACATAAGTGCTAAAAGTTCTCGACCTAATGATTTAAGTCCTACCTACATATGGCATTGTCGTTTGGGTCACATCAGTGAAAAGCGCATGAAGTAGCTCCATAACGATGGACTTTTAACTTCGTTTGATTTTGAATCCTACGAGACATGTGAAGCTTGTTTGCTAGGCAAGATGACCAAGACGCCTTCCTCAGGTTTTCCTGAGAGAGCCTCAGACTTACTGGAACTCATACATATGGATGTGTGCGGACCAATGAGTACGACAGCTAGAGGTGGATACCAATACTTCATAACGTTCACTGATGATTTAAGTAGACATGGTTATGTCTATTCAATGAAGCACAAGTCCGAAACTTTTGAAAAGTTCAAAGAATTTCGAGTGAAGTAGAAAATCAACGTGGCAAGAAAATCAAGACCTTGCGTTCGATCATGGAGGTGAGTATTTGAGCCATGAGTTTAGCGATCATCTAAAGAGTTGCGAGAATTGTTCCACAACTTACGCCACCCGGAACACCTCAAAGAAACGGTGTATCCGAGCGACGTAATCGAACCTTGTTGGACATGGTCCGATCAATAAATGAGCCGATCGGACCTACCATTGTCGTTTTGGGGTTATGCTCTAGAAACCGCAACTTTCACTTTAAATAGGGTACCTTCTAAGTCCCGTAGTTAAGACACCATATGAGATGTAGAGCGGTAAGACTCCCGGCTTTGTCTTTTCGAAAATTTGGGGTTGTGAGGTTTATGTGAAGAAACTTCAATCAGATAAATTAACACCTAAATCGGACAAGTGCATATTCGTGGGATATCCAAAGGAAACCTTGGGATATTATTTCTACAACCGGTCAGAAGGCAAAGTGTTTGTCGCTCGGAACGGCGTTTTCTTAGAGAAAGAGTTTCTTAAAGGAGAAAAATGTAGACAGAAGGTGTATCTTGAAGAAGTTCAAGATGAGCCGCTTGGGCAAGATTTCACAAGTGATGCTAATGTAGCTGAACGAGTTGAGATACCCGTGGCAAGAGAAGCACCAACACAACCACAAGGTCTGAAAGGGCACGTCGCGCAACTGATAAGCTCAATCTCATGATCGCGGGAGAGCGCGACATATTGTTGTTAGACAATGATGAACCTATGACATATGTGGAAGTAATGATGGACCCAGATTCCGAGAAATGGCAAAGTGCCATGAGATCCGAAATAGATTCCTTGGATGACAATCAAGTTTGGAACTTGGTTGACCCGCCAGATGGTGTTAAACCCATAGAGTGCAAATGGATCTATAAGAAGAAGAGGGACATGGATGGAAATGTTCACATCCATAAAGCTTGACTCGTTGCAAAAGGTTTTCGACAAGTTCAAGGAGTTGATTACGACGAGACATTCTCACCCGTTCGGATCATTCTAGCTATACCTGCATATTTCGATTATGAGATATGGCGAGATGGATGTCAAAACGACTTTCCTAAATGGAAATCGACCGAGGATGTGTATATGACACAACCCGAGGGATTTTTTGATCCAACCATTGCTGGAAAGGTGTGCAAACTTCAAAAATCCATTTATGGATTGAAGCAAGCATCTCGGAGTTGGAACCTTCGCTTTGATGAAGTGGTCAAAGGGTTTGGCTTCATTCAGAGTGAAGGAGAGCCTTGTGTTTACAAGAAGGCAAGTGGGAGCTCTGTAGTATTTCTAATCTTATATGTGGATGACATATTACTGATTGGAAATGACATTCCTATGCTTGAGACCGCTAAGACCTCATTAAAAAAATAGTTTTTCAATGAAGGACTTAGGTGAGGCGGCATACATTTTGGGCATCAAAATCTATAGAGATAGATCAAAAGGCTTATAGGATTAAGCCAAGACACTTACATTGATAAAGTGTTGAAAAGGTTCAACATGGAAGAGGCGGAGAAAGGGTTCTTGCCTATGTCACATGGCATACATCTTAGCAAGACTCGGTGTCCTTCGACAACCGATGAGCGGGAACGCATGAGTAGAATACCGTATGCTTCGGCCATCGGATCTATTATGTATGCAATGATATGTACACGTCCAGATATTTCGTATGCACACGGTGTTACAAGCGGATACCAATCCGATCCAGGTGAGGGTCACCGGACGGCGATTAAAAATGTTTTTAAGTACTTAAGAAGAACTAAAGGCATGTTCCTAGTCTATGGTGGTGAGGAGGAGCTCGTTGTAACGGGTTACACCGATGCTAGTTTCCAAACCGACCAAGATGATTCAAAGTCGCAATCGGGAGACGTATTTACGATAAATGGTGGAGCCGTGAGGCGGAAGAGTTCCAAGCGAGGAGACGGTGGCTAATTCTACAACGAAGCCGAGTACATCGCGGCTTCGGAAGCCGCAAAGGAGGGTGTTGGATAAGGAAGTTCCTTTCGAACTTGGTGTGTTTCCGAGTGTACGTAGCCCATTGGATCTTTATTGTGACAACAATGGGGCTATTGCGCAAGCAAAGGAGCCAAGGAACACCAAAAGAATAAACATGTACCGCGGAAATTTCATCGATACGAGAGATCGTTAGACGAGGTGACATCAAGATATGCAAAGTACACACGGATTTGAATGTTGCGAGATCCTTTGACAAAACCCCTTCCACGGCCCTAAGCATGAGGCGCACGTGAGAGCTATGGGTATTAGATATATTCTAGATTAGCTCAAGTGCAAGTGGAAGGATGTTAGAAATATGTCCTATAAGGAATCATAGAGATGATTATATTTCATTATATCCATGTCACTTGGTTCTTTTATTGAATATCCATGAAAGGCGACTTGTATTTGATTGACAATTATGTGAATTGTTTGTGAAACTCTTTTACTTGTATGGTTATTCAAAAGTTGTCCCTAGTATGAGTTAATGACTAGCACATGAATTAGTTGATGACTATGTTTCACAAGTCATGAACATGGAGATGTATAACTAATAATGTGGGCACATGTATGACATGGGGCCGGACCGACCCAATTTGAGACCTTGTTCTTTGTTTACACAACGTATACGCTATGTCCTTAGACTTGAGATTGTCGCATGTACTCAAGATGTGAATTGACCTACTTAGGGGCCATCAACCGCTACTCCGTAACTGGGTAGTCATAAAGATGGCTTTCGGGTTTGTCAGGAAGCATGCTGTGAGGCATGGTCAATCAAGATAGAATTTGCCCCTCTACTTGAGAGAGATATCTTTGGGCCCCTCGAGTGATCGGATCAAGAAATGCATGGCGTGTCTTTGGGTTAAGGGTTAACCCCCTTTTGATGATCCGAATCACAGTGTCGAGAAAGAGAGGTCAGCTTGGAGCTAGACCAAATATCGTGAGGCAAAGGGAATATCATGTATGAATTGTTGTGATGGTTTGTCTGATAAGATCTTTACGTATGCATAGGAGTTGACACGTCTTGCTAGAGGCCGCTATCAACTATTGTTCGAGTAGTGTACTCGGGTCAAGTCTATGTGTACGTGAACCTATAGGGTCACACACTTAAGGGGTTGGAAGCCGAATGAGGATGAATATACTTGCATAGTTGACTCTAGTGCAAGTGGGAGCTCGTTGGAAATATGCCCTAGAGCCAACTGGATTTGATCCACTAGTGGACTCAGATGGATTTGATCCATTATGGTGTAAAAGTCCTAATGGGCCACAAATGTTGTAAAGCCCATTAGCGTTGGAAGGGGTACACCATCTATTAGTCCCATATTGCTAATGGACGATGGTGTGGGGGGTTTTCCTCCCAATAAATATGGACCACACCGCTCCCGAAAAGACACAACTTTCTCAAGTAGCGGCCGCGCGCGCCAACGCTCTCTCCTCGTCGCACTCGCGGACCTAGCGGTCCGGCGTGCGTCGCTTCCTTCTCCGTACGTGTGGATACCTTGGAGGTGCGCATCCGGAGCACTTGGATCGGACGAGCCGCACATGCAAGTCAAGAAGGACGTGAGCAACCGCACCGCTCGCTACCCTCGACGCGTTCGTCTACATCGAGACGGTTCCGCCGCATCCGCGCGTCTAGTGGTAATCCCGTGATCTCCGACGAGCGGCAGTTCTGTTTTGCGGGGAAAATTTTATTTTGCGCTAGCGTAGCCACCCCGTTTCCCTTCACCACTAAAGTGTAATTAGGGACTGATGCAGGATCAATTATGAGCTTAGAAATCCAGCTCAAAGCTTCTTTATGAGCTTGATAAGCCAATACCACTTCCTGAATCCATAAAGGAGTAGTAGCAGAAATGCCAACACAGGAGGAATCATGAGCAGATTTCCTAGAAAGGGCATCTACTACTCAGTTGTCTCTTGCTCGGGCAAACAACATAAGCATGATCTAGGTTCTCTAGATCGGTTATCTCTTGCTTTCTCTTGTTACCTCTTTAGTAGATTAGATTAGATGTGTTTTCTTTATGAGTTAGTAGATTAGATGCAACTTGTCTTCACAAGATAGCTTACCTTGCTTTACTAGATTGAATCCTTGCGTTGCACATTGTTCCACGGATTCGATACCTTGGGTTCACCACTCGAGGGATGAAGGGTCCCTTGACTACGACGGGAGACTTGTCCGCTTGCAAGTCTAAATGAACTTTGATACAACTATTAACCGTCAATAGTCTCCACCGAAAATCCTCTTGCCACCGGATTCACAGTGCCACCGGGAGGTCGTGGTCGGAGAGGAGGGAGGTCGTCAGGAGCTCGGGCCTCTGCGCTCGCCGCCGGATCCGCACCATCCGCCGGGAGCTCGGGCCTCTGCGCCTGCCACCGGATCCGCGCCCGCCACTAGGAGCTCAGGCCTCCACGCCTGCTGCTGGATCCGCGCTTGCCTCTAGAAGCTCGGGCCTCCACGCTTGCCGCCGGATCTGCACCCGCCGTCGTGCCATTGTTGTGCCACTCCAGGGGAGATATAGGGGTCGGGAGGAGGGGTGGCTGCCGGCAGGGAGAGTGGTGGGGAGGAGTGCCTGTGGCTGGTAGCGTGGAGCTGAGGAGCGGCCACACGGGGAGGAGTGAGAGAGGGCTGCGGGGGGCGGGGCTGTGGGTGGATGGATAGGGTTTGGGGAGGTGGGGATTTTATATCTAACAACACACAGATTTGGGGCATCAGATCATGAGATCTACAGCTCACAATGGCTGGAGTGCTGGTGGGACACAGTGGGTTGTTGGGCCAGGCTTTAGCTGATTTAGGAGGACCCCTCTTTGCCATGCACCAGTGGGTCCATGGCGCATGACAAAATCACTTTGTTGTGCGCCCGGGGTGCTCGGCGCACGACAAAGTCTTTTTCCATTATTTCATAGTCCATAACACCAGTCAAATTCAAACTTTCCTGATCATACACTGGACTCAATTACATGCATGACATTTTTACAACACTTTATTATATTTTTTATGTATTTATATCAAAATCAAATTATGTCTATTTAAATATCATAATTAGTGTTAATATACTAAAATTATCAAATGGATCTGTAAATTACCATAAATTGGGATAAGATAATCTTTGTGTTATGTTCACTAGAGAAAAAGTTTTGAGACTATATCCAATTTGCACTTTATTAAGGCTGCAATCCTAATCAAGTGGCTCTTCGTAGTCGGAAACTTCCCTCACATACTTCAATTTCTAAACACCATGTGTGACGACTTGTTCAGAATCCTCTCAAATTATTTATCACAAGCTTCACATAGGATATCATGAGCTCTTGACGAATCTCATGATTTTTAAACTTTGTTTACATTTTATGCAATTAAAAAATATTGCATGAATTTTCATGATTCACGAACAAAATATTCAAAATTTCCTCTAATTTCAAGGGTAAGGTCTTAAAAATGACACATTTACATGAATATCATTTTTCCACGAACTTTACTCCATTACTTTATGCACTTGCAATTTAAATTTTATGTATACGAAAAATTTAAAATGTGAAGATTATTGTCAAATATATAAACGTGTCGAGACATGTATCATATTGAAATATATAGTCCAAATAATGTTTTGGTAGTGGAGAAATAAAAAAGGTACAAAACTAATTTTTTTAAAAAAACTTTGTTGTGCGCCGCCGTAAAACGCCGGCAAACATGTGTTTGCCGTGCGCCTTGGGAAAACGCACGGCAAAGGGAACGAAAAAAATCTAGTTCTAACGGTAGGAGAAGATGGTAACGGACGGCGGGGAAAAATAGTTTGTCGTGCGCCAAGGGGAAAACGCATGGCAAAGTTTGTGTTTACCATGCGCCAAGGAAAAAATGCACAACAAACGGTCTTATTGTTATGCGTTTTTTCGACGTGTGCCTTCTAAAAACCGCACGGCAAAGCACCTCTTTGCCGTGCGCTCGAAAAAATGTGCACGGCAAATATTCGAGGGCACGACAAATTTGGAGTTTCAGTGACTGATCACTGCATTCCACGTCCTCCATTGGTGTTGCTGGTGTGGTCACGCGTGCCACGACTTGTCCTCGGCTTCTTGGTCTCCAGCCCTTGGTAATTCGTGGCTGCATGATTCCATCATCGGTGCACGATTGCGTGCTTGCACGGGAGTTACTGCAATGCCGTCGTTGAGCTTGGTTCTTTTATTTACACTAGAACATTCATCAGCCCATGAAGGCTAGTACTTTTAGATGACATATAATAAATATTATAAGTTCTACTTAGATTCAGAAAACAATCAATATTATTTTATTTAAATAGTGTATAATACATTAATTAACATCAGCTATTATGACTTGGTAGTGAGGTCAATACATTAACGAGTTGGCTAAATATCCTTTAAAGATAAATTATGTTTATGGTTTCAATATTTGAGAGAGATTAGGAGCATGAGATTTGTTGTGTCACTTATGATCCACAAGGAGGATAGTTAGATGATTTATTGTATTTGAAGCAAAGATTTTATTATGTATAATGTGACCGGTGATCATATAGATTTATTTTTTATAGAGGCATAGAAGGGTTATTTTTAATTCTTCATAATGGCATATGTGGATAATTTTAGAAACGAAGTTGATTCTTTTAGAATTTCTAACATTTCTTACTTTTTAGTGTATCCATTTAGGATTTCTATGCGGCTCCATGTGGAGGCTTCCATGAGTTTTTCTCTTTTCAAAGCGTGCACTTAGGATTTCTATGTGACTTTACGTTAAGGCTTCAAAAGAAGTCTCCAATTAGTAATAGTAAGATATGGGTCATGGAGTTCGTTGCATATGACAAGGCACCAGGAGAAACGGTAGGAAGAACGTGATGAAGAACTTTCACATGTAATGTGATTTAGGCACATCAATTATTTTGAGAGCGGGTACTATACTAGGTGGCTGCCTGCTGCCAAAGTGTTCATTCTCAGCCACCTTCCTTTTACTAATCTGGCATGTAAATTATCCTTGTCCATATGTATCCAACCGACATGCTTCTCGAAGCTCAAACATTGGTATACATATTACAATGGGTACCTCCTTTCGCAAGTGGTACCCATTGATAGTAGGTAATAAGGAGAACCAATGCAACATGTAGCAATGGTGTCCGGGAATGCCCAAAAACTACTGAGGAACTAGCGACACCTCACTCGTGGAGTCATGGGGGCCCGATCGAATGAAAGAGCGTGTTGGTCTGGGAATGAGCAGCGTTTGGAAATTATATTCTGCAGCATGCATGGATTACTTGCCCTGCAGAGTTAGGCTATGTAGACGGAGGATGGATGGGTCCTGCAATTGCTGAGAGTCAAGAGCGGACGGGTTAACAAATTAGGAGGCGTGCTTGCAATCATGGCATCTGATTGGGTGTCATCGTGAAAACATGGTCAGACCAAATGATACAGCACGGCACCTGGTATTGCAGACGAACAGGCAGACACTACTAGACTTCCCTAGTTTCCCGTGATGCACGAGTGTTTCGCCGTGTCCAGGTCCTGCAGCACACTAATGTTTGCACCAGCCGACCCTCCTGACCATGAGAGACGAGACACACTTGGGTGTAAAAAACATTCAATCTTTATTCACTATATATGTGTCCTCTACATGGTCTAGCTAGCGCTCTTATAAGAAATTTGGCATGGTCGTGAAAATTGAAAAGGCAGTTGCTGCTGTGCCCAGTGCCAAGCGTTTGACACATGGTCGTTCATGGCTTTTTGGAATGAGTGGTATTAGGAAAACCGAAAACATGCTCCTGTGAGAAGGTCAACTGATGCTTGGACTTGTACAAGTTCCTCGGTAAGACAAGCATATCGAGTGAGTGCGTCAAATCATTTTGATGGGCGTGCTTCTCTATTGTGGGCGCTGCTGCTCAAGGCCTCTGTTGTCGGGCAGGTGTTTCGCATGCATTGCAACTTGGTGTTGTGCTTGGCATCGATTCATCAGTAGAGTGCTTGAAGACCAGATCTCTCTGCTCGCGTATGCACAACCATGGCAACTTGTATGGATTGCAGCACAGGTTTTTCATGTTTTGATATCCATCATGTCCATGATGTGGCCAATAAGGCCCAGATTTAAGTCTCATCCCAAAGTAGTTTGTATTCCGATTTAATAAGAACACAGATAAGCACAACTTATGTGTTTTTCAAATAAAAGAAAAAACTGATAATGGCATCCCTCGTCTATCACTAAGATCTCATTTTCGTTCCTCATCCACAAAATCAGGTATCTGACATCCCTCGTTTATCAATTCCATTTGTTTTAAGTCCCTGATGGGTTTTCATGGATGGTTTTGCTGGTATTGAGCGTGGGTCCCACATGTCAGGGTGGGCCCCAGGGGATGGGTCCCACGACCTTTCTTTTTCTCTCTTCCTCTTGCGAACCGCCTCCACGCGCTGATGCCTCCCGTGTGGTCGGGCGCCGCCGCCTCGACCCGCCTCCATGTGTCCTGCCAATCCAGCTTCCCCGCTCGTTCAGATTGCACCAACCCTCCGCCCAGCTCTGTCCTGCCCTGCCATTCCAGTTACTCCCTCCATGTTTCGACAGCTCTTAACTCAGACAGCTCGTCGTCGTTGTCCAATCGTCATTGCCGCTGCACGTGCCGTCGCTGCACTAACGCAGCAGCTTCGAGCGCCAGAGGCTCACGCACGCGGCGCCCCGCCCCAATGGAGTCGCAACAGTTGCGAATCCTAGACACCGTGCAAATGTCGCCACCAGTCCCCGCACAACACGTCGTGGCGCTGCTCCCTCTCTGCGGCCTTGATGCCAACCGCAATGTGCTTTACGTCACGTTCCGCACGCTCCGCTTCTTCTCGCCACCCCCGCTGTCCGTCGACCCCTCCACGGTCCTCCCCCGTGCATTCGCTGTTGGATTAATTGGGCCTTGGGCCATTTAGTCTCAATTAATCTTAAGAATTAAAAAGGTCCACAAATAAGTGTTAGGGATTCAATCCCGCATTGAAAGCCAATGAGAATCTTAATAACTAACTTAAAGGGTGGACCAATGGTGGACCACTTGTGAAGTTGGTAAAAGGAGAAGGGCGTGCCACACGTGCGCGCTCGCTCGCCGCGCCGGGCCGGGCCGTGGGCGTGGGCGTGTCGAGTCGAGTCAAGACCATTCATGTCGGTCATTCATGTCAGCCATAATCCTCTGTATTAAAACGACCGTTGCGGTAGCGATGACGTTGAATACGGCGATTCTGGTGCTCGTCGTTTAATGAGAATTATGGTGGTCAGCAGCGTCCAGGTTCATTCCCTCCTCCTCCTCTTCTCTGCGCCTATATAAGAGGACTCCTTCCTCTGGCACAGACACACATTCTCACACCCAGGTACTCCTGCTTAGGAGACCTCTCTCTTCTCCCTCTGTGTTGCTGCTCTCTGCCATTCCCAACGCAAGCTTTGCGCGCACACCGCTTGCGTGAGCAGTTGCCTCCGAACCTCGTCCGCCTAGCGATCCTGCTCGGGATAGGCGGGCGATAAGGTTTTTGGGGAGCGTACCCGTACGCGCCTGCTCGCTCTCCTGTACGACTACGTCCCTGTCCACGTGAACGACTACTTTCAGTACGACTACGTCCACCACGTGAACGACTACTTCCAGTACGACTACGTTCTCCGCGTGAACGACTACTTCCCGAAGGCCGTTCGTGGGACTTCACTGCAACGACTCGCCACTGCATCACCTCTGTACGACTACACCGAACAAGGTCCCTCCACGAGTAGCATGTCTATTCCAGGGGATAACGGCGCACCGGTTGACTCCGTCAACCGTCCCGCCTTTGGATACACACTAAACTTCTTATGTGTAATTTTGTTCGAGTTTTATTTGAGATTTAACTTGAACACATGCACATACTTTGTTCTCACGGGATCACTTATATTCGTCATGAATTTGTTAATAATTTCTGGAATTAAAATGTACCGAAAATTGCCTAATTGTCTAACAATCCAAAAACCTTATATTGTTGATAGGCTTTCGGTAACTAGTTTCGCTGCAACGCTCAAACCAAATGTTTTCGATGGTTCAAATTACAAGCGTTGGAAGCAAAGGGTTACGTATTGGTTGATAGCGATGAGCATCATGCATGTCATACAGGGGAAGCCCGAACAGTTTTCTCCAGAGGAGGAGAAGGCTTTCGAGGCAGCCGATAACCTATTTCATGGTGCCATCTTGAGTGTTCTCGCTGAAAACCTTGTGGACACGTACCTTCTGCTGCCAAGTGGCAAAGATATTTGGGATGTGCTTGAGGCTAAATTTGGGGTTTCGATCTTTGGTGGTGGTCGTATGTCATGGAACAGCTCTATGACTACAAAATGGTTGAAGACCGTTCGTGGTAGAGCGAGGCCCATGAGATTCAGGCGCTAGCTAGAGATCTTGAGAACTATAGCAAGGATGCACCATGTAAGTTGCCTGACAAGTTTGTGGCTGGAGGTATTATCTCCAAGTTACCACCTTCTTGGAAGGACTTTGGAACCTCTCTAAAACACAAGAGGCAAGAGTTTGTTGTTGTCGATCTTATCGGCACTCTTGATGTTGAAGAGAAGGCGAGAGCAAAGGACAAGACACATGGTAAAGGGATTGTTGGGTCTTCTAGTGCTAACTTGGTGCAGAAGAAGAACAACAATGCATTCAAAAAGAAGAACAAGCCGCATCAAAACCAATCAAAGGCTAAGCAGACGGCTCAGTTCAAGCAGAAAAAGCCGCCAACTGGAAAGTGCTACCGCTGTGGTAGCACGGAGCACTTCGCTGCAAAGTGTCCGGATCGCAAGGATAAGAAAGATGGCAAGAGTGCCAACATGGTTATTAGTGAGACTGGTGGAACGTCGGGGTATGGTAATCTTTTACCTACAGTTCTTTCAGTATGTCAGTCACCTGATTGGTGGATTGATACGGGTGCTAATATTCATGTTTGTGCTGACATTTCCTTGTTTTCCTCTTACCAGGCGGGCGGAATTTCCTCCTTGTTGATGGGAAACGGATCACATGCGCGTGTTCTTGGTGTTGGTTCGGTCGATCTGAAGCTTACTTTGGGAAAGATCGTTCGATTGAAGAATGTGCAGCATGTCCCTACTATCAAGAAGAACTTAGTCGGCGGGTCTCTCTCGTGTAGAGATGGTTTTAAATTAGTCTTTGAATCCAATAAATGTGTAATTTCTAAGTTTGGAAGTTTTATTGGAAAAGGTTATGATAGCGGAGGCCTGTTCCGCTTTTCTTTGTCATATGATTGTAATAAAGTTGTGAACCATGTCTCGAATGTTAATGATGAGTCAAATGTTTGGCATTCGCGACTTTGTCATGATTATTTTGGTTGTATGATGCGTCTTGCAAACTTCAGTTTAATTCCGAAATTTACCTTAGTCAAAAATTCTAAGTGCCATGTGTGCGTTGAATCAAAACAACCTCGCAAGCCTCATTTTTCGGCTGAGGCGAGAGACTTGGCTCCTCTAGAACTAATTCATTCTGATTTATGCGAGATGAATGGTGTGTCGACAAAAGGTGGTAAAAAATTTTTCATGACTCGATAGACGATTGTACTAGATTTTTCTATATCTATTTGTTGAAGTCTAAAGATGAAGCATTACAATACTTTAAAATCTATAAAGCTGAAGTAGAAAACCAACTTGAGAGAAAGATCAAAAGAATTAGGTCGATCGTGGTGGAGAGTATTTTTCTAATGTTTTCCTTTGCGTTCGTGAGGAACACGGAATAATTCATGAGAGGACGCCTCCCTATTCACCTCAATCAAACGGGGTAGCCGAAAGAAAGAACCGCACTCTAACTGATTTGGTTAACTCCAGGTTAGACACAGCGGGACTTTCCAAGGAATGGTGGGGTGAGGCTATATTGACTGCAAGTCATGTCCTGAATCGTGTTCCTGTAAAGAACAAAGAGATAACACCATTCGAGGAATGGGAAAAGAAAAGGCTAACACTTTCATACTTACGTACTTGGGGATGTTTGGCCAAAGTGAATGTGCCTATAACCAAGAAACGTAAACTAGGACCTAAAACTGTCGATTGTATCTTTCTTAGTTATGCTCTACACGGTGTGGGTTATAGGTTTTTAATAGTGAAGTCCGGAGTACACGATATGCATGTTGGCACCATCATGGAATCCGGAGACGCTACATTTTTTGAGGACATTTTTCCTATGAAAGAGGTAGATAGCACATTTAGTCATGAATTGTCTATTAATAATGAACTCAAAGAACCTGTCGTTTTGATAGAACACAATGAACAACCACATGAGGAAAATCCGAGGAGGATGGCAATGAAGCTCTTAGAAAGAGCAAGAGACGAGAGGATTGCAAAGTCCTTTGTTGATGATTTCATTGTGTACCTCGTGGATGACACTCCTAGAACCATTGAAGAGGCATATTCCTCTCCCGGATGCGACTATTGGAAGGAAGCGGTTCGGAGTGAGATGGACTCTATTATGTCTAATGGTACTTGGGAGGTTGTGGAGCGTCCCTATGGGTGCAAACCGTAGGATGCAAGTGGGTGTTCAAGAAAAAGCTTAGGCCGATGGTACTATTGATAAGTACAAGGCAAGGTTGGTGGCTAAAGGCTATACTCGGAAAGAAGGAGGAGATTTTTTCGATACTTACTCACCGGTTGCCCGATTGACCACTATTCGAGTACTACTTTCCTTGGCGAGCTTCCCATGGTCTTATCGTTCACCGGATGGACGTTAAGACGGCTTTCCTAAATGGAGAGTTAGAGGAGGAGATCTATATGGATCGGCCCGGATGGATTCGTAGTAAACGGTCAAGAAGGGATGGTGTGTAAATTGGTAAAATCTTTGTATGGTCTTAAGCAAGCTCCTAAGCAATGGCATGAGAAGTTTGACAAAACTTTAACGTACGGTGGCTTTGTTATGAACGAAGCCGACAAATGTGTGTACTATCGCTATGGTGGGGGCGAAGGAGTGATCCTATGTTTGTATGTAGATGACATACTGATATTTGGGACAAGCCTTAAAGCGATTAAGGAAGTGAAAGAATTCTTGTCTCAAAGCTTCGAGATGAAAGATTTGGGGGAGGCTGATGTGATTCAAAACATTAAACTAGTGTGAGAAGGTGATGGTGGGGTTGTTCTTACACAATCTCATTATGTGGAGAAAATCTTGAGTCGTTTTGGTTACAACGACTGCAAGCCAGCTCCAACACCTTATGATGCTAGTAAAATGTTAAGGAAAAACATAAGAATAATGAGAGATCAGCTAAGATACTCCCAAATCATTGGTTCACTAATGTACCTAGCTAGCGCTACTAAACCCGACATCGCATATGCTCGTAAGCAACTGAGTCGATTCGTGTCTAACCCGGGAGATGCTCATTGGGAAGCTCTTGAACGGGTAATGCGCTATCTGAAAGGAACAATGAACTACGTGATTCACTATACTGGGTATCCTAGGGTACTAGAGGGTTATAGTGATTCGAATTGGATCTCTGATGCAGATGAGATTAAAGCCACAAGTGGATATGTGTTTACAGTTAGAGGTGGCGCTGTCTCCTGAAAGTCTTGCAAGCAGACCATCTCAACGAGGTCAACTATGGAGGCAGAACTCACTGCATTGGACACCGCCACAGTTGAGGCTGAATGGCTTCGTGAACTCCTTATGGATTTACCGGTAGTTGAAAAACCGATACCGACAGTCCTCATGAACTGTGATAATCAAACGGTGATTGTCAAGGTGAATAGTTCAAAGGACAACATGAAGTCATCTAGGCATGTAAAGAGGCGGCTGAAATCGTCGGGGAAAATGAGAAACTGCGGAGTGATAGCCTTGGACTACATCCAAACGGCTAAGAATCGGCGAGATCAATTCACAAAGGGTCTTTCACGTAATGTGATTGACAATGCATCCAGGGAATTGGGCTTGAGACCCGTCGGCGTTATTCAGTAGTGGTAACTTTGTCCTATGTGATCGGAGATCCCGTGAATTAGGATAGTGCAACAAACTATCGTTTAACGAGAGAAGAGAACCTTTGTAAAGGGCTCATTCCGGTAGAGATGCATTTCTCTTCTAAAATCTGTATGGCAGGTTGGTGAAAAATCTTAATGTGATCCGAGTGGCTCAAAGAGGAGCAAAGATGTTGGCCTACAGAACATCTTAAAGGATTGCACCTATATGGGTCTGATTGCTAATCACAATCTATGAGATAGGGTGATCTCTAGATACCCATGAAAGGCACGGAGTATGACTTATACGCTCCAACCCGAGGGGATGCTTATAGCAGCCTAGTATTGGCAAGGGGCTCTAGTCAAACTTGTTTGCACGAAACTGCCAATTCAAGGCATAGTCCATTGGTCAGTTGTGAATGAGTGTAGCTTTTGTCTCAGGTGGATGTTCAACTTAACAGTCTCCACCATAAAGTTAGTATATAAAAACAAGAGTTGAGAAGAGGACATTTCTTTGTGTACCTTGAAATTCTTGGTGGGGATTGTTGGATTAATTGGGCCTTGGGCCATTTAGTCTCAATTAATCTTAAGAATTAAAAAGGTCCACAAATAAATGTTAGGGATTCAATCCCACATTGAAAGCCAAGGAGAATCTTAACTAACTTAAAGGGTGGACCAATGGTGGACCACTTGTGAAGTTGGTAAAAGGAGAAGGGCGTGCCACACGCGCGCGCGTGCTCGCTCGCCTCGTCGAGCCGGGCGTGGGCGTGGGCGTGGGCGTGGGCGTGGGCGTGGGCGTGGGCGTGTCGTTCGTGTCGAGGTCGAGTCGAGTCGAGTCGAGACCGAGACCGAGACGAAGACCGAGACCGTGACCGTGACCATTCATATCGGTCATTCATGTCAGCCATAATCCTCTGTATTAAAACGACCGTTACTGGTAACTGATGACGTTGAATACGGCGAGAAGCATCGGTGCTTGTCGTTTAATGAGAATTATGGTGGTCAGCAGCGTCCAGGTTCATTCCCTCCTCCTCTTCTCTACGCCTATATAAGAGGACTCCTTCCTCTGGCACAGACACACATTCTCACACCCAGGTACTCCTGCTTAGGAGACCTCTCTCTTCTCCCTCTGTGTTGCTGCTCTCTGCCATTCCCAACGCAAGCTTTGCGCGCACACTGCTTGCGTGAGCAGTTGCCTCCGAACCTCGTCCGCCTAGCGATCCTGCTCGGGATAGGCGGGCGATAAGGTTTTTGGGGAGCGTACCCGTACGCGCCTGCTCGCTCTCCTGTACGACTACGTCCCTGTCCACGTGAACGACTACTTTCAGTACGACTACGTCCACCACGTGAACGACTACTTCCAGTACGACTACGTTCTCCGCGTGAACGACTACTTCCCGAAGGCCGTTCGTGGGACTTCACTGCACGACTCGCCACTGCATCACCTCTGTACGACTACACCGAACAAGGTCCCTCCGTCAACCGTCCCGCCTTTGGGTACACACTAAACCTCTTATGTGTAATTTTGTTCGAGTTTTATTTGAGATTTAACTTGAACACATGCACATACTTTGTTCTCACGGGATCACTTATATTCGTCATGAATTTGTTAATAATTTCTGGAATTAAAATGTACCGAAAATTGCCTAATTGTCTAACATTCGCCACCACGCTCGGCCTCTTCCCTGCGCTCGCGGGCCGCACCGTCCACGACGGCCATGTCATTCTCAACGCCGGCGCGGTGTTGCCCCTCATCCTTGCGACATCCGATCTTTCGGCAGTCGACCTCGACACCTACAGCCCTTCGTCGGTGCTGCTCGACTGCCTCACGCCGGGGGGACGGCGATGGCGACGGCGTCGCGTATGGCCCAACGCTCGCGCTCCAGGCCCCACGGTTCGCGTGTGGAGCCATCGCGCTCGGGATGCGGGTGGCGCGTGTGTTCTGCGACGGCGCAAGCGCAACCAAGTTCCTCGCCGTTGTGGAGCCGTTCGCGCGTGGGCAGGGGCCGTTCGACGTTGCGACGGTGTGGAAGTTCCACGACGGAACCCATCCTGTGGGGCCCATACTGACATGTGGGACCCAGGGTTGAAACAAGCAAAACCACCATGAAAACCGGTCTGCTGGGACTTAAACCATACCGAATTGATTCATGAGGGATGTTAGATACACGATTTTGCGGCTGAGGGATGAAAATTAGACTTCGGTGATATATGAAGAACGTCAAAAGGACTCTATCCAAAAATATACATAATTTCATTCTCCCACCTATATCATATATATAGCTCAAATTTTTCACATGCATGGTGTGTGCATATTGATCTTGTTCGTTTCCATGGGATTCAATTCGGACGGGAATGACAAATACTATAGAAAAGATACTAGGATGTCACACCCGGATTTAAGGACAAATCTGAATGCAAGAATACATGTGCGCCAGGATCAAAGTATACACATGTGTCGACTCAGTGAATACCAAAACACAGTGTAAAAGCTTAAAGGAAGTATTAAACATTTATTACATGACCGAATGTCTCAAATTGGCACACATTCGAGTAGTAAACTGCGAAAAAGTAAACGTAGAAGTCCTCCACAGGCAGATGACTAGAGGTACGAACGCCTAGAACTCATTAAACTCTCCAGGGTAGTCCTCAAAGCGTCATCTGAGCAGCAGTTGGATAGTGTAGATGAAATATAGAAACAACAAGCATGAGCATAGGTCGTACTCAACAAGGGAAAGCTCTATAATAACATGCAAGAGGCTTTATGGTGGAAGTTGGTGATTGTAAAGCAAGTCAGCATTTTAGTCGATCAAGTTTTATTAAGCAACTATTACTAACAACTATAAGTATATACCAAAACCCCATTAATAAGTGCAACGGAACCATAAAATGCAATGCACAAGTTTAAAAGTTCCATCTTTCATAAATTACTCATGTGAGGGTCCAGGCTGCCCTTGATCGTGGGCACGACTAACTAGTCAGTTTTACACTCTACAGAGGTTGTACACTTTACCCACAAGTCATGTAAAAGTCCCTAAGAACTTTAGACCCAACCACGCTGTGCAAAAGTAGGCTCAATACCACACTACCGAGGTGTGGCTACATAGGGACGCTACTAGGCCTTTACAAAGATTCCCTAACACGGGCTGCTCGCTAGGTTACCTGATCAGTGCAGTGCATAAACCTCTCTCAGCCGCGAAGCTACCACAGAGCAGATCAGTCTGAGGGCCGAGCTATACACCATCTACCGTCACCCCCGACCCCTTTTAGGTAAAACATACCACATGCTAAGGTTTCTAATTAGTGAGCCAAGACAGAGCCATATGTCTTGTGGTTGTACTGTTTTCCTATGTGGTTCTCCATGTTTCGATTAACAGGTATAAGGTGTTCTTGCATTACATGAATGAATAGCATAAGTAAATCCAGATTGGTAAGTGTTCATTAAACCACCCAAAGCCAAGTAATGATCTAGCAAGTTCTACCCAAGATAAAGTAAACCCAGGTTGATCAAGCATAGGATAAACAACACTAGGCGTACCTTAAATAATCAGACCCATCATATTAATGCAAAGCGATAAATAAATACGGTGTAATTAAAATTCATGTTGTAATAAGATAAATGGGAATGCAGCAAGGACTTGCCTTCTACAAGCTCCGGAAACTTCTTGGTCTTGATAGTCTTCAACGACATTGTATTCCTCGAAAGACTCGTACTCTACGCTCCACACATTCACATACAAGCATACAATAGAATAAATTAAGAAACAATCAACCAACAGTATTAACAAAACAAAACAGAGGTATAAAACTGTTCTACTCGTCGAGACGATCGCTTGGACATAAAGAACACTAAAACAGAGCTAAAACGCAAAAGTTATGGGCTAAACAATGTCAGGGACTTATCTGTAAAGAAAACTAAACTTGCAGGGCTAAACTGAAGAAAACACGACTTATCCGTAAAGAAACTTGAACTACGAGAGGACCGACTTGTGAATTTAAAGAAATAGAGGGGCTTTCTTGCAAAACCGCCAGGGCAAGGCTGGATTGACCGGCCCTTGACCGAGTTGACCCGAGTCAGGACGGATCTGATCCATCGGATCAAGATATGGCGATCCTGGAAGCATGCGAGCACAGACGGCGGTGACTGGCTAGCGGCAAGTGGCGGCGCAAGGCGGTGTGCGGCGGCGCAAACACGATGTCGAGCTGGGGTGCTCCATTTAACTCGCGGATTTCACTAGAACATAGCGTGCGGTGCAACGATTACATCTAGGGTATCAGGGATAGCTCACCAACGAAGAAGATGGTGTGCGGCTCAAGGGGGCGGACGGCAGCGATGGTGAAGCTCCAGCGATAATGTGAAGGCAATGTAGAGGTCGGCGACGCGAACACACGGCACCAACGGCTTCCTCTCGACCTCGCGAAGCTCCGGACGTACTCCTCGACGGCGGAAAGGCGACGACGAGGCGGATTAAAGACGGCGGCGACGCTAGGATTTCACGGCAGCGACACATAGAAGCTCGGGATTAGGGGTTCGGGTGAAAGGTGGTGCGGCGCAAAGCGGCAGGCTTTATAGGACACGAGGAACGCCTGGGCGTGCAGGCCAGCGGAAAGGCGCGTGCACCGGGGCGGCTCGGGGTCGGGGATCCCTGCCCGGTCGGACTCCGACCCGAGGTCGGGGATGACGGGCAGGACCCACTCGGCACTGATAGCGGGTGGTGGGGAGCCAAACTGGGCCGTGCTGGGCCGCAAAGCAAGGTGGGCTGCGGAGCACAGGGTGCAACGGCGACCGGAAGGTGGAGCTCAGGGGGCACGGCTAGACTTCTCAAGCCGGGCTGCGCAGCAAACAGGAAAGGGAGGAAGAGAAAAGGAGAAAGGTTTTTCCTATTTTTGAAAAGAGGATTCAAACAAAGTTCAAATAAACTCAGGTTTGAACTTGACAAACAAAAATAGATGCTCCAGCATGTATGCAACAGTAAACTCCTATATTTCATTAATTTGATTAACAAAAATGATTAAATGCCTAGAAAACCACAAGCACCTTATATTCCTTAGACAAGAGCAATTGTTGCTAAGCAAATTTTTATTAAACTCAAAGGTGAAAATTAGGGTGTTACAATGGAGACCCGGATTTATTCCGGTTCGAGAACTAATTTACTCATCATGATAAGTATGATTAGGAATCAAAGAGACGAATTGATTCCACACCTCTTGACTAGTGGATTAATTCCGAGTCTCTTGGTGATATCATGAGCTTGTTCGCTTCCGTGGGATTCAATCCGGCCGGAATAATAAATATATGAAGAAAATTGTGATATGGACTCGGATTTATTCCGGGTCAAAAATTATTTTACCAATCATGATAGGTAGAACAAGAGACCGTAGAGTCGGATTGGTTCCACACCTCTTGACTAGTGGATTGATTCCGAGGCTTTTGGTGTACCTATCATGAGCAAATTAATTTTCGACCCTGAATAAATCCGGATCTCTTATAGTAACTATCATGATTTTCTTGTTGTATTTATCCATTCCGATCGGAATTGATCCCGTGGAAACGAATGAGGCCTGAGTAAATTGGCTTCCCTCCGGAATAAATCTGGATCACTTATAGTAGCTATCATGATTTTCTTGTTATATGTATCAGTTCTAACCGGAATCTAATCCGGTGGAGGCGAACAAGCCCGAATCTTTGAAACAGGTAAAACGGACCGAACAGAATAAATGTTTATCGATCTTGGCCCAGACCATACTACGAAGTCCTTCAAATGAGCAGCACCCGAAAACTGTGTTCTGCGGCCTTGCTGGATCCACGGGCCAAGCTGTGTTGATGGACACATGATGATGGATGGGGCACCGATAACACTGGGATTATTGGCTGTTTGTTCCTGGACTTCGCATTGGTGCTTATTCTCCCGTGATTCCAATGCTTCTTGGTCGCGAGGCATGGACCATGCATGCGTGATTCCATTGCATCATTAATTTGAACTGGGTTCTTAGAATCATGGTTATGTTGCTGGTGAAATTAACATTTTCCTTCTATCTCTTTGCTCCCACATTCTAATAGTGAGCAGTGATCTCTCTTTCGACGGGGACAGGTTCTCCACACTACGGCAAGCAGGTTCTTCCCCGGGTGCCAACTGCACTCGGGGAAGGACCAGTTGCACTCGGGGAAGGCTTCCCCAAGTGCAACTCTCGGGGAAGAGGGTCCGGGGAAGAGGCTCACGGGGAAGCCGCCTTCCCCGAGTGCCAAAAACTGCACACTCGGGGAAGGCTTCACCGAGAGGCGAAGAAGCACTCGGGGAAGATTTGTGGATTTTTAAAAAAAATGGAAAAGGCCGCCGCTCCGCCGCCGCCGCCGCGCCCACCGCCGCTCCCGCCGCCGAGCCCCCCGCCGCTCCGCCACCGAGCCCGCCGCCGCGCGCGCCGCCGCTCCGGCCGCCGCGCCCGCCGCTCCGGCCGCGCGCCCCCCGCCGCGCCGCCGCGCGCGCCCCGCCGCGCCGCCGCCGCTCCGGCTCCGCCCGCCGCCCGCGCGCGCCGCCGCTCGGGCCGCGCGCGCCGCCGCCGCTCCGGCCGCGCCCCCGCCGCTCCGCGCCGCGCGCGCCCGCCGCCCCGCCGCCGGAGGCCCCCCGCCGCCGCTCCGGCTCCGCCCGCCGCCGTGCCCGCCGCCGCTCCGCCCCCGCCGCTCCGCCCCGCCGCTCCGGCCGCGCGCGCGGGGGCGGAGCCGAGGGCCGCGCGCGCGGGTGGCGGCGGATCCGAGGGGCGCGGGCGTGGGGGGGTGGGGGGCTTGCGGGTGGGGCGCGGGGGGTTATTATAGGGTAGGGTTTCAAGTTGGGCCGGCTGGGCCTCTAATTTGTTTTGGGCCGGTTAGCCTTCCCCGAGTGCCTATGTGCCTGGCACTCGGGGAAGGGTCTCTTCCCCGAGTGCTAGGGTGAGGCACTCGGGGAAGATTTTTTTTGTTTTTTGCCTCATTTTTTTTTTGAAGCCATCCCACATTATTTTAAACTCCTTGCCCAAATTTGGGGTTATTTTGATTTTTTTGGTATATTTCATTAGTTTTTTTCATTTTGTTGAATTTTTTAGCATACTTCAAATTTGAACTGCAGGTGCATGAAGTAATGAAATTTCTTAATTCAAAAAATGATATTCATTATATTTGGTGTAAGTTGAGGCCATATCTAGGAAGCCACAGACATTTTGAACACCTTTTTTCCGTAACATGACGAACAACTAGCAGGAAAAGTGTTAGTAAATTATATAAAATCCAAACGAAGTTCGAAAATCATGAAACTTGTCTGGGTGTCATGTTATGGCGTGTAGAGGTTGTATGCAAGAATTGAGAAGATTTCGAGCAAGTTGGGACGTCAGATGCCTCAAACCCAGGCATCTCCACACATGATCAAGTGATATCATGTGTGGAGATGTCTGGGTTTGAGGCATCCGACGTCCCAACTTGCTCGAAATCTTCTCAATTCTTGCATACAGCCTCTACATGCCATAACATGACACCCAGACAAGTTTCATGATTTTTGGACATCGTTTGGATTTTATATAATTTACAAACATTTTTCCTGCTAGTTGTTCGTCATGTTACGGAAAAAAGATGTTCAAAATTTCATGTGGCTTCCTAGATATGGCCTCAACATACACCAAATATAATGAATATCATTTTTTGAATTAAGAAATTTCATTACTTCATGCACCTGCAGTTCAAATTTGAAGTATGCTAAAAAATTCAACAAAATGAAAAAACTAATGAAATATACCAAAAAAATCAAAATAACCCCAAATTTGGGCAAGGAGTTTAAAATAATGTGGGATGGCTTCACAAAAAAAATGAGGCAAAAAAAACAAAAAACAAAAAAATTCTTCCCCGAGTGCCTCACCCTAGCACTCGGGGAAGAGACCCTTCCCCGAGTGCTAGGATGAGGCACTCGGGGAAGATGCCCTGTTTCCCCGAGTGCTAGGGTGAGGCACTCGGGGAAGAGGTTGGCTTCCCCGAGTGCTAAAAAAATACACTCGGGGAAGGGGGTCTTCCCCGAGTGCCTCTCTTCCCCGAGTGCCGTGGACTATCAGGCACTCGGGGAAGACCCTCTTCCCCGAGTGCATTTCTTCCCCGAGTGCCCGATATTTGGCACTCGGGGAAGCCCAAGGCACTCGGGGAATTTCCATTCTCCCGTTGTGCTAGTAGCGACCATTCAACGTCGCGATGCATCTTGGCGACCCGATAATCCACAGAGTCGGCAGCATATCCATCGCCTGATCTGATCTACATTCTGTTTGGATCAAGTGTGAGCTAGTTTGCCAGCTGCAGTGTGTTGGATTAATTGGGCCTTGGGCCATTTAGTCTCAATTAATTCAAAGAATTAAAAGGTCCACAAATAAATGCTAAGGATTCAATCCCGCATGAAAGTCAATGAGAATCTTAACCAACTTAAAGGGTGGACCAACGGTGGACCACTTGTGAAGTTGGTAAAGGGAGAAGGGCGTGCCACACGCGCGCGCGCTCGCTCGCCTCGCCGGGCCGTGCCTGTGGCCGAGGCCGAGGCGTGTCGTGACCGTCACTGTTTTTGTCATTCATGTCAATCATAACCTCCTGTATTAAAACGACCGTTACTGGTAACTGATGACCTTGAATACAGCGGTTACTGGTAACTGTCGTTTAATGGGAATTATGGTGGTCAGCAGCGTCCAGGTTCATTCCCCTCTCCTCTCCTCTGCGCCTATATAAGAGGACTCCCTCCTCTGGCACAGATGCACATTCTCACACCCAGGTACTCCTGCTTAGGAGACCTCTCTCTTCTCCCTCTGTGTTGCTGCTCTCTGCCATTCTCAATGCAAGCTTTGCGCACACACTGCTTGCGTGAGCAATTGCCTCTGAACCTCGTCTTCCTAGTGATCCTGCTCGGGATAGGCGAGCGATAAGGTTTTTGGGGAGCGTACCCGTACGCGCCTGCTCGCTTCCTCAGTACGACTACGTCCTCGTCCTCGTGAATGACTACTTCCAGTACGACTACGTCCTCGTCCATGTGAACGACAATCGTCCCGCCTTTGGGTACATACTAAATCTCTTGTGTGTAATTTTGTTGTTCAAGTTTTATTTGAGTTTTAACTTGAACACTTGCACATGCTCTGCTCTCACGGGATCACTCATAATTGTCATGAACTTGTTAATAATTTCTAGAATTAAAATGTACCGAAAATTTCCTAGTTGTCTAACAATCCAAAAACCTTATTTTGTTAATAGGCTTTCGGTAACTAGTTCTGCTGCATCGCTCAAACCAAATGTTTTCGATGGTTCAAATTAGAAGCGTTGGAAGAAAAGGGTTACATATTGGTTGACAGCGATGAGCATCATGCATGTCATACAGGGGAAGCCCGAACAGTTTTCTCTCAGAGGAGGAGAAGGCTTTCGAGGCAGCCGATAACTTGTTTCATGGTGCCATCTTGAGTGTTCTCGCTGAAAACCTTGTAGACACGTACCTTCTGCTGCTAAGTGGCAAAGAAATTTGGGATGCGCTTGAGGCTAAGTTTGGGGTTTCTGATGCTGGTGGTGAGCTGTATGTCATGGAACAACTCTATGACTACAAAATGGTTGAAGACCGTTCTGTAGTAGAACAAGCTCATGAAATTCAGGCGCTAGCTAGAGATCTTGAGAACTATAGCAAGGATGCACCATGTAAGTTGCCTGACAAGTTTGTGGCTGGAGGTATTATCTCCAAGTTACCACCCTCTTGGAAGGACTTTGCAACCTCTCTGAAACACAAGAGGCAAGAGTTTGTTGTTGTCGATCTTATTGGCACTCTTGATGTTGAAGAGAAGGCGAGAGCAAAGGACAAGACACATGGTAAAGGGATTGCTGGGTCTTCTAGTGCCAACTTGGTGCAAAAGAAGAACCACAATGCATTCAAAAAGAAGAACAAGCCGCATCAGAACCAATCAAAGGCTAAGCAGACGGCTCAGTTCAAGCAGAAGAAGCCGCCAACTAGGAAGTGCTACTGCTGTGGTAGCACGGAACACTTTGCTGCAAAGTGTCCGGATCGCAAGGATAAGAAAGATAGCAAGAGTGCCAACATGGTTATTAGTGAGACTGGTGGAACGTCGGGGTACGGTAATCTTTTACCTATAGTTCTTTCAGTATGTCATTCACCTAATTGGATGGATTGACACTGGTGCTAATATTCATGTTTGTGCTGACATTTCCTTGTTTTCCTCTTACCAGGCGGGCGGAACTTCCTCCTTGTTGATGGGAAACGGATCTCATGCGCGTGTTCTTGGTGTTGGTTCGGTCGATCTGAAGCTTACTTCGGGAAAGATCGTTCGATTGAAGAACGTGCAGCTTGTCCCTACTATCAAGAAGAACTCAGTCAGCGGGTCTCTTCTATGTAGAGACAGTTTTAAATTAGTCTTTGAATCCAATAAATGTGTAATTTCTAAGTTTGGAAGTTTTATTGGAAAAGGTTATGATAGTGGAGGTTTGTTCCGCTTTTCTTTGTCATATGATTGTAATAAAGTTGTGAACCATGTTTCAAACGTTAATGATGAGTCTAATGTTTGGCATTCGCGACTTTGTCATGTTAATTTTGGTTGTATGATGCGTCTTGCAAACTTGAGTTTAATTCCGAAATTTACCTTAGTAAAAAATTCTAAGTGCCATGTGTGCGTTGAATCAAAACAACCTCGCAAGCCTCATTTTTCGGCTGAGACGAGAGACTTGGCACCTCTAGAATTAATTCATTCCGACTTATGCGAGATGAATGGAGTGTCGACGAAAGGTGGTAAAAAGTATTTCATGACTCTAACAGACGATGGTACTAGATTTTGCTATATCTATTTGTTGAAGTCTAAAGATGAAGCGTTACAGTATTTTAAAATCTATAAAGCAGAAGTAGAAAACCAACTTGATAGAAAGATCAAAAGAATTAGATCTGATCGTGGTGGAGAGTACTTTTCTAATGTTTTCACTACGTTCTGTGAGGAACACAGAATAATTCATGAGAGGACGCCTCCCTACTCACCTCAATCAAACGGGGTAGCCGAAAGAAAGAGTCGCACTCTAACAGATTTGGTTAACGCCATGTTAGACATAGCGGGACTTTCTAAGGAATGGTGGGGTGAGGCTATATTGACTGCATGTCATGTCCTGAATCGTGTTCCCATAAAGAACAAAGAGATAACACCATTCGAGGAATGGGAAAAGAAAAGGCTAACTCTTTCATACTTACGGACTTGGGGATGTTTTGCCAAAGTGAATGTGCCAATAACCAAGAAACGTAAACTAGGACCTAAAACTGTCGATTGTGTCTTTCTTGGTTATGCTCTACACAGTGTGGGTTATAGATTTTTAATAGTAAAATCTGAAGTACCTGATATGCATGTTGGCACCATCATGGAATCCAGAGACGCTACATTTTTTGAGGATATTTTTCCTATGAAAGATGTAAATAGCACATCTAGTCATGAATTGTCTATTAATAATGAACCTAAAGAACCTGCTGTTTTGATAGAACACAATGAACAACCACATGAGGAAAATCCTGAGGAGGATGGCAATGAAGCTTTTAGAAAGAGCAAGAGACAGAGGATTACAAAGTCCTTTGGTGATGATTTCATTGTGTACCTCGTGGATGATACTCCTAGAACCATTGAAGAGGCATATTCCTCTCCGGATGCTGACTATTGGAAGGAAGCAGTTCGGAGTGAGATGGATTCTATTATGTCTAATGGTACTTGGGAGGTTGTGGAGCATCCTTATGGGTGCAAACCTGTAGGATGCAAGTGGGTGTTCAAGAAAAAGCTTATGCCTGATGGTACTATTGATAAGTACAAGGCAAGGCTGGTGGCTAAAGGCTATACTCAGAAAGAAGGAGAAGATTTTTTCGATACCTACTCACCGGTTGCCCGATTGACCACTATTCGAGTACTAATGTTCTTGGCAGCTTCCCATGGTCTTATCGTTCACCAGATGGACATTAAGACAACTTTCATGAATGGAGAGTTGGAGGAGGAGATCTATATGGATCAGCCAGACGGATTCATAGTAAAAAGTCAAGAAGGGATGGTGTGTAGATTGGTAATGTCTTTGTATGGTCTTAGGCAAGCTCCTAAGCAATGGCATGAGAAGTTCGACAAAACTTTAACGTCAGTTGGCTTTGTTGTGAACGAAGCCGACAAATGTGTGTACTATCGCTATGGTGGGGGCGAAGGAGTGATCCTATGTTTGTATGTAGATGACATACTGATATTTGGGACAAGCCTTAGCGATTAAGGAAGTGAAAGAATTCTTGTCTCAAAGCTTCAAGATGAAATATTTGGGAGAGGCTGATGTGATTCTCAACATTAAACTAGTGAGAGAAGGTGATGGTGGGGTTGCTCTTACACAATCTCATTATGTGGAGAAAATATTGAGTCGTTTTGGCTATAACGACTGCAAGCCAGCTCCAACACCTTATGATGCTAGTAAAATGTTGCGGAAAAACAAAAGAATAATGAGTGATCAGCTGAGATACTCCCAGATCATAGGTTCACTAATGTACCTAGCTAGCGCTACTAGACCCGACATCGCATATGCTGTAAGAAAACTAAGTCGATTCGTGTCTAACCTGAGAGATGCTCATTGGGAAGCTCTTGAAGGGGTAATACGCTATCTGAAAGGTACAGTGGACTACGCGATTCACTATACTGGGTATCTTAGGGTACTAGAGGGTTACAGTGGTTTGAACTGGATCTCTGATGCAGATGAGATTAAAGCCACAAGTGGATATGTGTTTACACTTGGAGGTGGCGCTGTCTCCTGGAAGTCTTGCAAGCAGACCATCTTAACGAGGTCAACTATGGAGGCAGAACTCACTGCATTAGACACCGCCACAGCTGAGGCTGAATGGCTTCGTGAACTCCTTATGTATTTTCCGGTAGTTGAAAAACCGATACCGGCAATCCTCATGAACTGTGATAATCAAACGGTGATTGTCAAGGTGAACAGTTCAAAGGACAATATGAAGTCATCTAGGCATGTAAAGAGGCGGCTGAAATCTGCCAGGAAAATGAGAAACTCCGGAGTGATAGCCTTGGACTACATACAAACGGCTAAGAATCTGGCAGATCAATTCACAAAGGGTCTTTCACGTAATGTGATAGAAAATGCATCTAGGGAATTGGGCTTGAGACCCGTCAGTGTTACTCAGTAGTGGTAACCTGTCCTATGTGATCGGAGATCCCGTGAATTAGGATAGTGAAACAAACTACTGTTTAACAGAGAGAAGAGAACCTTTGTAAAGGGCTCATTCCGGTAGAGATGCATTTCTCTTCTAAAATCGTATGGCGAGGTTGGTGAAAAACCTTAATGTGATCCGAGTGGCTCAATAAGGAGCAAAGATGTTGGCCTACAGAACATCTTAAAGGATTGCACCTATATGGGTCTGATTGCTAGTCACAATCTATGAGATAGGGTAATCTCTAAACACCCATGAAAGGCACGGAGTATGACTTATACGCTCCAACCCGAGGGGATGCTTATAGCAGCCTAGCACTAGCAAGGGGCTCAAGTCAAACTTGTTTGCACGAAACTTCCAATTCAAGGCATAGTCCATTGGTCAGTTGCGAATGAGTGTAGCTTTTGCCTCAGGTGGATGTTCAACTTAACAGTCTCCACCATAAAGTCAGTATATCAAAACAAGAGCCGAGAAGAGGACATTTCTTTGAGTACCTTGAAATTCTTGGTGGGGATTGTTGGATTAATTGGGCCTTGGGCCATTTAGTCTCAATTAATTCTAAGAATTAGAAGGTCCACAAATAAATGCTAGGGATTCAATCCCGCATTGAAAGTCAATGAGAATCTTAACCAACTTAAAGGGTGGATCAACGGTGGACCACTTGTGAAGTTGGTAAAAGGAGAAGGGAGTGTCACATGCGTGCGCGCGCTCGCTCGCCTCGCCGCGCTGGGCCGGGCCGTGGTCGTGGCCGAGGCCGAGGCCGAGGTGAGGCGTGTCGTGTCGTGTCGTGTCGTGTCGTGTCGTGACGAGACGAGACCGAGACTGTGACCATGACCGTGATGCGTATGCACTGTATTAAAACGACCGTTACTGGTAACTGATGACCTTGAGTACAGCGGTTACTGGTAACTGTCGTTTAATGGGAATTATGGTGGTCAGCAGCGTCCAGGTTCATTCCCCTCTCCTCTCCTCTGCGCCTATATAAGAGGACTCCCTCCTCTGGCACAGATGCACATTCTCACACCCAGGTACTCCTGCTTAGGAGACCTCTCTCTTCTCCCTCTATGTTGCTGCTCTCTGTCATTCTCAACGCAAGATTTGCGCGCACACTGCTTGCGTGAGCAGTTGCCTCCGAACCTCGTCTGCCTAGTGATCCTGCTCGGGATAGGCGGGCGATAAGGTTTTTGGCGAGCGTACCCGTACGCGCCTGCTCGCTTCCTCAGTACGACTACGTCCTCGTCCTCGTGAATGACTACTTCCAGTACGACTACGTCCTCGTCCACGTGAACGACTACTTCCAGTACGACTACGTCCACGTGAACGACAACTTCCCGAAGGCCGTTCGTGGGACTTCACTGCATCAACTCGTCACTGCAACGACTCTGTACGGCTACATCGAACAAGGTCCCTCCACGATTAGCATGTCTAATCCAAGGGATAACGGCGCATCGGTTGACTCCGTCAACCGTCCCGCCTTTGGGTACATACTAAATCTCTTGTGTGTATTTTTGTTGTTCAAGTTTTATTTGAGTTTTAACTTGAACACTTGCACATGCTCTGCTCTCACGGGATCACTCATAATTGTCATGAACTTGTTAATAATTTCTGGAATTAAATTGTACCGAAAATTGCCTAATTGTCTAACACAGTGGGGGATGTATGGAAGGCGACTTATCACTTTGCCTTCGCGTCGGACGCTCTGAGGTGGGGTGTCCATGGACCTTAATTCTTGGACGCCATGGTTGCTAGTTGATCTTTAGTACACATATCTTCTTGTACTAGAGTTTTTTCTTCCTAGATTTTGTAATAAGTTTGGCTGTGTGCGGTCACACAGAGGCTTTGGCTGTGTGTGTTAATGCAGAGGCCGGAATATTCTGTTATCTGAAAAAAGCTCTTTATAGAACAGCTAGCTAGTACCACACCATTCTCTTTATGAAACAGCCACACCCAATTCTACTAAAAGGAGTAGCTTAGGTAGAGTATATTCACTCATGGAACATCAAGAGCACGAGACAAAATGAATTGCAAAAAGTTTTTAAGCATTCTTATTTGTTAGGGTTGTGCGTAACTAATTTTCGATTTTACACTAGTTCTGCATCCAGTATAGTTACGTACATATGCTTGTTTAGTGTATATAAGAGTTCCATTAAAATAATATTGAAATGGGTTTCTAAGATGATATTGATTTAGAGCACTAAATGCAGTTTAGTTGACCATATTGTGTGGCATGTGCAAATAAAGTAAACATGCTTTGGTAACCACTTGATGGGGCCATGTTTGTTACTCCCTCCGTTTTAAATTTACTTCTCATTTTAGATTTTGTAGATACATTTTTTTCATTATGCATCAAGATATATATTTATGTCCAGATACATACCAAAAGAAATGTATATGGAAAAGTCAAAATGACAAGTAATTTGAAATGGAGGGTCACCATTAATTTCCCCTCGCGCGCCATTATAAGTAGACACGAACGACATGCATACTTGTCTCTCCAAGCTCTTACCAGATTAAAACTGCCCCAAAAACTACTGATAAGCTATAGTTGGTCCTCACTCGTTGTCGTGGAGACCCGATCGAATGAAAGAGCTACCGTGTTGGTATGGGAATGAGTGGTGTTGGGAATAATCTGTTTTCGGCTGCATGGATTACTTGCTCGGTGGGGTTAAGCTGTGGCAGACAGAGGGATGGTGCCTGAATTGATGCACAAGGGTGTTTCTCCGTCCAAGTCCTCTACAGCTAGCCACGCTGGCCCGATCAAGCTAAGCCGACCCTCAGGAACGACGCCAGATTCATCTGGTACAGCGTAGGAAAGTAGTTGTTGTGTTTCCTCTTCACATAACTCACACTAATATGTTTCCACCCGCCGACCTTGGTGTATATAAAAAGCATTCGATCTATATCCACCTTGTGTCCTCCCCTACATGGTCTAGCTAGCGCCCGCTGTCATTAGAAAGTTGCGCATGATCGCAAAAACAGAAAGCCAGTTGCTGCTGTGCCCAGTGCCAAGCGTTGGACGCATGATCGACCATGACTTTTTGGAAATGAGCGGCATCAAGAAGCCATGCTTCGGTGCGAAAGCTGTGCGATGATTGGACTAGTACCAAGCGCCTCCGTGCTAGATTGTTGTTATGCAAGTGCGTCAAATAATTTTGATGGGTAATTCTCATATGGGCGTTGCTGCTCAAGACCTCCGATCTGTCGGGCAGGTCACAGGTGCTTCCCATGGATTAGGACTTGGTGATGTGCTTGGCATCCATTCATCATTAGAGTGCTTTAAGATAAGATATGTCTTCTCACTCATTTTTCAGTGGAGCGCAACTATTATGTATTGCAGCGCAGCTTTTCCATCGGTTTCGGTATCAATCGTATCCGGGAGCTCCTATGCGTCGCTTCAGCGACAAAAACGCAATATGTCACTCAAGGAAAGTTGGACCGCAATATGTCACTCAAGGAAAGGTGGGTGCATGCATGCAGAAGAAAACAAAATTGATGACATCAACCGCATGCAACCATTAATTGAACTAAAAAATCTATAAATCACAAATCAAACGTCAAAATTAAATTCCGATCACACCATTGGATTTCTGACAATAAAAACTTCGAAACAAGATCTCACTTGACTATATTTTGACAAACTTTTTTTATTTGTACTTTTTAATTACGGTTATATAGTATGTTATCGCTAGAACAAAACGAATAAAGTGCCATAACAAACGAACAACTGTCAGAACAAGTTTATATGTCATCTCGAACAAAAAATGTGGTGTCAGAACAAATCAGAACAAGGGTCAGACATATGTTATTATTATAGACATAACAAGATATTACAATAGTCAAAACAACTTATTATGATAGCTAGAACAAGTATGTTTGTCATCTCGAAAAAAAGTATCAGAACAAATGAGAATAATTATTAGAACAAAATTCTATTATAGTCGAAACAAATTTGTGTGTCATCTCGAACAAAAACAAATGTAGTGTCAGAACAAATCAGAACAAAGGTCAGAAAAAGTTGTTATTATAGTCCGAACAAGATACTTATAGCCGAAATAATTTATTATTCTAGCTAGAACAAATTTACATCTCATCTCAAACAATAAAAAAATATTAATAAAGGAAAAAAATAGTAAAAAGAAAAGAATATAAAAATGGAAATATAAACCAAAAAATAATGTAGAAGTTAAAAAATAAATAAATGAAAACGAAGACAAATAAGAAAAATAAAAGAAATAGAATACAAAGAAAGAAGAATAAAAAAAAGGAAGAAAAATGAAACAGAAAATAAAGAATATAAAAAAATTAAAAATAAAGAATATAAAAATAGAAATAGAAAATAAAGTAAAAAGTAATAAATAATAAATAAAAGATAGAGAAATAAAAGTGAAATAAGAAAAATAAAAGAAATAGAATATAAAGAAAGAAAAATGAAACCGAAAAATAATATTTGAAAAGAAAATATAAATAAAAAAGAAAAACTAACAAGAAAAAATAAAAAAGAACAACAAAAAAGTTCCATAAAATATGTATCAAGAAGAAAAACAAACAGAAATAGAAAAAGAAACATAACAGAAATAAACATAAAAAAGAAAGTAAAAAATAAATAAATAAAAGGAAAAGTGAAACAAGAAAAATAAAAGAAATAGAATAAGGAGAAAAAAGAATAAAAGGAAATAAAGAAAGGAAAAATGAAACAGAAAAATAATGTCAAAAATGAAATATAAATAAAAAAGAAATAAGAAACAAGAAATAAAAATAAAACATAAAATAGAAAAGAAAAAGAAATGAAAAAGAAAAGAAAGAAATACATGAAAAAGAAAGAAAACAGAAAAGAAAGAAAGAAAAAAAGGTCGTGCAGCGGTCTTCTGCAACACGGAACGATTCCGTCTCTTAAGCGCTATATAATATTCCTGATCGTATCCATGATTACACCAATATGCTTATGTATTATGCCCAAATTCACTCTAATTTGAGCAAGAACACAAATCAGCACAAGTTTTGTGTGTTTTCTAAAGCTCCCTCGGATTCGTTTTAATTGATGTATTGGACTATAGATACACGCACACTCATCCCTATAGATACACGCACGCAAACCCTACCCCTATGAGCATCTTCGAGGACTGTGCCGGCAAATCCTCGAGATTGACGAAGTTACCACAGGCGCCTCACTATCGACGGGAACGTCTCCTACCACTGAAAGCACAAATGTCGTTATATCCTGAGAAATTCGCTCCCACGGGGAGTCGAACCCAAGACCTGAGGTGCTACCGGGGCTCTTGTAACCACTAGGCTACATGCCCTTTCGCTTCGTACATGCTGGTTATGCGGGTGAAATTAAACAGTCAGCGCCAGGGGCACAAATGGCACTCCACTTTTCCCCTCAACTGTAGCAACAAATATGCCAACTCGTTTCATTTTAAAACAACGGTCGACAAACAAAATGATACAAGGAAGTAATATACAAATTTATTCTCCCACTACCATTATATATAGCACAATTTTTTCCACATGGTGGAAATATACAATTCCCATGTCCTAGCAGTGAGCCATGCAGACCTCGAACACTACTAGAAAATGAACCTTTCATCCAACTTGCAATTGTGGCTAGTAGTAACACGCATAATTAGTACCTGTCGGAAGGAATATTGCCCTTGCAATACATTTACATTCATTAGTGGGCCGCAGATCCTTAGTCGGTACTAAATGGTGGCATGGGCCCAACCTGGTAATATAAGTGGGTCAGAAGGAATATTGCCCTTGCAATACATTTACATTCATTAGTGGGCCGCGGGCTGGCTAAGATCCTTAGTCGGTACTAAATGGTGGCATGGGCCCAACTTGGTAATATAAGTGGGTACTAAATGTGCCACAGGGATTTTTTTCCCAGGTGGGAGCTCCCACCACCAGTACCAATCTTCCCTCCGCCCTACCATCAGGAGGGTTAAATATTTGAATTTCTTATCCTCTCCCACCACCACACCTTCTCTATCTCCTTATCCTCTCTTACCTCTCCTCCCTCTCTTCTCTCTACCACAGCCTAACGGTGCATTATTACCAACGTGCGAGGGCGGCATGTGAGGCACGGACGGTCGTGGCCTCCCTAGCCTAGTGGACCGCCACGATCTCCTTGACCTAGAGGGTGCTTGTCGTGGCGCGGGCGGCCCTGGAGTCGAGCGGCAGGCCGACTGCACGGCGGACGATGGGCCGACAACGCGGCCTTCCCTGCGGGGATTCAGATGCCCGACAACGTGGCTTCTCTTGTGAACGCTCGGTTCCCGACAACGCGCGAACCTCCTTTTATTAGGTGGTGTAGCCTCCTATGTGGTGAATGCTTGTGACATGTATTTTTTTTATATCTGTGAGTTGTGAGATATATTTAAAATGATTCTGAGATTGTGATCGTGACCTTGCATGAAATATGTGTTGTTATTTTTTGTTATGGAATTTGTGGTATCGGTCTTTGTTATGAATTTGAAAATGTCGTTTTTGGAAAAAATGATACAGAAGAAAAAGAAAAAAGAGATGACGCTGGCAGGTAAATTAGTACCGGTTGGTGGGACCAGCCGGTACTAAATGACCTTTTACTACCGGGGTCATACATCCGGTACTAATTAAAGGAGGTTCCTGACCGGTACAAATGGTCATTTCTTGAGTAGTGGGATTTGAAAAAACTACACGTTAATTGGTACCGACAAAGCATACCAGACCGAATAAATGTTTTACATAGTCTTCGAATGAGCGCCATCTCAAAACTGTTCCATATTCTAGTAGTGTCCGATGCATGCATGGCTCACTACTAGGATAACATTATTGGTGTGTAATTCCAATGCTTCTGGGTCTCGAGCCTTGGAGGCTTCGACCATTTTTCAAACAAGGGAAATTAAACTTAGATGATTAGATCAAGGTGATGTAATGTACTAGAATCATATCATGCAATGATTCCATTGCATCATTAATTTGAGCTGGGTTCTTAGAAGCATGGTTATGTTGCCGATGAAATTAAAATTTTCCTTATATCTCTTGATTGATAGAACAGCTAGTACCACACCTTTCTCTTTTTGAAACAGCTACATCGAAATCTACTAAATGAGTAGTCTAGGGAGAGTACATTCACTCATGGGTCATCTAGAAATAAAAAAATCTAATCATTGTCTTATTTGTTAGGGTTGTGCGTAACTAAATTTTGAGTTTACGATGCTTGTTTGGTTCCCATAAGAGTTTCACCAAAATTCATATTCAAACAGATTTTTAAGATGATGTTGTTTTTTAACCAATTGAGCGAGTAGCACCCATCGTGCCTGAGTTTCGACTACCCGTGAAGCAATTAAGCAGATCTGGATTATAATAATTTTAAAAAATAGGTAGAGATTCTGCTGTTGACTTCAAAAAAAAGTTGCAAAATAAGTTAAAAGCAAAGCATATATTATTAAATATATTTTCTAAAATAATACGTGGACAATGCACTTTATATTAATGAAAAGACATGGTGCCTCATTTGTGACCGCTAAGAGCAACTCCAAGAGCCTCACTAAATATCACTAGCTAAAATACTAATTTGGCTAGTATGTATAATGGAATAGTTAGTAAAAAATAGATGAAATCCAACAGACTAGCTAAAATCAACTCACCATATGCTCCACCATCAGTGGGTCCCGCCTGCCATACTCATGTACAAGGGGATAGCTAGTGGGACTGGCTAGCCAAATATAGCTAGTGAAGCCCCCGGGTTTAGCTAGCGGAGAATAGCTAGGACAAGTTTAGCTATAAGTTCGATTGAATTTTTAGGCAGATTTTCTATTTTTTTAACTGGCTAAGCCAAAATAGCTAGTCTCTTTAGTTGCTCTAATACGTCTTTTTATATATGGGGGTCTGGCCGCTTCTTCCCCCTCTTAGTTGAATATTAACTCCATTCATCCTGCTAACCTTATATATGCATGATTAATTGGTGGTCTCTACGTGATTGAATGTTTATAGATAGCTCGGTAGGTTTCGACGTTGACAGTTCACATCTATTAGATGAATGTGAGGAACGTGTGTTATGAGTTTGGAACGGGTGGTATCAGGAAAAGAAACATTACAAGAACTGCATCTGAAACCTGTGATGATCCACGGCCTTGTGCAGGGCGGAGCGAGGAACCATCGCGGAGATGTTGACTTAGTGTTGCAAGTTCCCGGAGGAAATAGTGGCCAACACCCCGGCATAGGCGTAGAAGGTGACAGCGGCGACGGCGGTGAGCGCGGCGAGGCCGAGCCCCTGGAACGCGTACGGCAGCGACAGCGACGCCGGGCCCAGGGTCGCCGTCGTCATGTGGAACCCGGCTTGCCTCGAGCTAACGTACTCGAGGCACGCACCGAACGGTCCCCTGAAGCTCTACCACTTCGTGATCATAGTGGCCGTGGTCCTGGCCCTCCTCTCCCAGTTGCCGTCGCTGCACTCACTGCGGCACATCAACGTCGGCTCTCTCGTCGTCAGACACCATGCTCGTCTCCGCCGCCTGCATCTGCGCAGGCCTGTCGAGGGATGCTCCGGCGAAGGACTACTCGCTGAGCACGTCCAGGTCGGAGAGGACCATCACCTCGTTCCTGTCGGTGTCCATCCTCACCTCCGTCTTCGGCAACACCCCTGTGAAGTCTGTGTGCCGCCGGATACTGACGTTGGAGACATCGAGGGGGTGGTGGTGACAGCGGCATTGGACGCACTAATTTGACTCCGCCATCAGTAGGGTATTGTTGCATAGTTGTAGAGTAATGACGTACGTGATGCCACCCAACCCGCCTCTAGCTAGCCAGCAGCCCACAGTTGTACTTGTAACGCAAACAAGCATCCATATCAAAGGCAGGTGTGGTGCATCAGATTGCTACGAGGAGTAGTACATGGTTAGTGGATAAGCATTGGAGTAATGTGTTTATCCACAATGAACATATGAGCATTGGATAAACATATGAGCCTCGACCGGTTGTGTCCGGCATCCCGCGCGTATCATTCCATGCAGCTGTATTGCCATAAACAGGGAAACTAGAATGTCCGAATCCTGAACCGGTGGATGGTTGAGCAATGAAGTGGATTCTTGCAAAGGTCTTTGATTGGCTACCATCCCAAGATGCAGAAAGCATTGGAGCTCCCATCGTGATGACAACAGAATTTGTACAGTGGTGTAATCCTCCATCAATGGAAGCCCTCCTGATCTCTTCCATTCTCACATTAGGAATATACCCAGTTCCTTATCCTCAGCTTGTCCATGACTATCCCCAGCAATTTAAGAACATCCATATCACACATTCTGTGGTCATCCAACGTGTAGTAGTTTTTATTCGACACTAAGTATTGCATATGCACTCGACACAGGAAGCCAGGTGATACATTGTATATCTTTTGCAGATGACGGTTTCTCGGTGTAATTCAGTGAAGCATAAGGCTGGACCGGATTACGTAGAAGTCAATGTTGTAGGCCATCAGTTTTGGGCTTCACACTCTTGATATTGGACTTGGCCGTCCAGATGCTTGTCCTCAACTGTTGTTTTCTGCCATTTATTCTGTCTTCTGCTACTAAGCATCCAGGAGGTCAACAGGAGCACTAGTGTTGTTCTCTGGTTTTCTGACACGGGGACAAGCTTAGAGCCAAATGTATTACTTTTCCTATGCAAATTCTGGTGTCTTCCGTTGTTCCCGAGCTCTCAATGCCTAGCTATCTAGCCTCCTATTACTGTAAGTGTCAAGCAATGACTCAAAAACACCACTTGGTCTACTCGTCATGATCAGCTGCCATGCCATATGATGGGGACGGGCTGGGGTCCCCGATCTTCCTTCAGGAGAGGATAACTAGTTTTGGTGGTGTGTAACATACTAATCCGGTTTCAGATTTAAAGACCAGAACTCCTGCAACCTTAGCACCACAACTCCTCTGGTTATCAACCAGTCACAATTTGGTTCACCTTGCCAGGAGGGCTAAATCCATGCTTGCGAAATGAAAAACATAAGAACTTGAAAGATATGCAGCTCTCAAAAATAATAGTGACGTCTGCACATAAATGATTGAATCACACGATTGTTGGGGTTTCACAAACCGAAAACGACGATTGTTCAACGACAGAAAACTCTAAGTAAAAACCAAATCTCTAATGGCAGAGCCTACGAGTTTATGGGGTGTACTAGGGTTGGGGCACGCTAGAAGGGGGCGCCCACAACATGAGCTGAAGGCTCGACTCGATACAAGGCCGAATTGGCCCCACATGTCAACAAATCTCTCCTCTCTTTCCTCTGCCGTCACCAAGCCTTTCTGCCGCCGCTGCTACATCGCGTTGGCCCGCGGCTACCTCGCGTCGGCCCGTTGCTGCTGCTAAGTATCGGA
This sequence comes from Cenchrus americanus, assembly GCA_947561735.1. NCBI lineage: Eukaryota > Viridiplantae > Streptophyta > Magnoliopsida > Poales > Poaceae > Cenchrus > Cenchrus americanus. The sequence goes on along the minus strand of OX387242.1, from coordinate 33,035,791 downwards.
GATCCACCCGAGCTTGACGGGATCACACTGCTCCAGGCGCCACCTGCTGCTACCCCTACTCCACTGCCGCCATCAGGCTGATTCCCTGTCGTGAGCTGCCCCTCCTCCACGGCCATGCGTAGCCCCTTCTCCACCACCGCGCAGAGGCCCGCTGCCACTCCTCAGCGCGGCGCAGCCGGCACGGAGCAGGAGGTTGGGCGGCGGCGACGGGCATTGAGGTGCGGCCTGCAGGGAGCAGGCGAGCGCGTATCGAGGAGCTAGCAGGCGGTGCGGTGCGGAGTAGTAGGAGCACGACTGACCGAGAAAAGCATAACACCATAGGCAGCAGCGGGGAGATCCACCTGAGCTCGACGGGACCATACTGCTCCAGGCACCACCTGCTACTACCCCCTCCTCCTCCACGGCCGGCGGGCTGCTTCCCCGCCATGCGCAGCCCCTTCTCCAAGGCCATGCGCAACCCCTCCTCCACCGCCGCGCGAACCAGACCGCGGTGCGGCCGCCCGTCCTCCGCCGTCGCGCGAGAGGCCCGCCGCTGTCCGCAAGATCCGTCGCGCCGCGCGAGGGAGAGAGGGGTGCACCATGGCCGGCATAGGGAGGGTTGCGTCACGGCCGACGCGGGTAGGGAGGAGGCGCCATGACCGCCCGACCGAGAGGCAGGGGAGTGAGAGTGAGGGCGGTGGCCGGTGAAGGAGAGAGAGGGAGAGGAGATATGTGCTGACATGTGGTCCCACCACCATGTGGCGTGCACCTCAGCTAAACCACCCTTAAAAACTGCTCAATGGTCAAATGTGCACGATATTGACAGTTCGATGGCCGAAGATATCTGGTATTGGAGTTGGATGGCCAAAATCAAACTCTACCGATAGTTCGATGGTCAAAATGGACTTCTTCCATGTTTTAAATATAAATTTCATAATGCCCGCTCCGATTTGTCTTCTCTTACTTTGCCACTGCATGTTAGAATTGGTTTCCAAGCCCCAATTCTCAAATCTCGATCATCATCTTAAAATCGATGTCAAATCATACCGGCAGTGCACCTATATATTCTACTGCATTGTGCCGAGAAGCAAGTCCATGTAACCATCCAATTATAGGCTAAATTTGGTTTTGGTCATCGAACTTAAAAACCGGATATCTTTGACCATCCAACTGTCAAAACCGTTCAAATTTGGCCATCGGGTGGTTTTGATAGGCGGTTTTCAATTTTTTTATTTACAATTTAGTCCTTAGATCTTAAAATGATTATTACTTATTGCTCATACTTCCGATTTCGGTGATTCTTGCGGTCATGTGTTCATAATTGTGAGCTTTGTATTTCCATATGTTATTTATACTATTTTTGCACTATTTGTTATATTATTCTTATGTTGTGGTGTAGGAACAACAATATACGAAAAGTAAAATAAACAGATAGAAAATAATATGAATAACATTTTAAAATATAAAGCTCATCGTTAAGAATGCATGAACACAAAAATCATTTAAATCAGAGATACAAGTACAAAATAGTAATCATTTTAAGTTAGGAGGACTAAACTGTAAATAAAATGATTAAAATAGTTATTGGATCTTAAAATGATTACTATTTTTTCCTCATATTTTCGATTTAAGTGATTCTTGTGGGCATGCGTTCCTAACGATGAGTTTTATATTTTAAAATGTTATTCATATTATTTTGTACCTGTTTATTTTACTTTTCATATATTGTTGTTTCTACATCACAACATAAGAACAATATAACAAATAGTGATAAAATAGTATAAATAACATTTGAAAAGACAAAGCTCACCATTACGAATGCGTGACCGCAAGAATCACCAAAATCTGAAGTACGAGAAAAAATTAATAATCATTTTAAGATCTAAGGACTAAATTGTAAATAAAAAATTGGAAACCGCCCATCAAAACCGCCTAATGGCTAAATTTGAATGGTTTTGACAGTTAGATGGTCAAAGATGTCCCGTTTTGAAGTTCGATGGCCAAAACCAAACTTAGGCTATAGTTGGATGGTCAAAAATGGACTTTTTCCTTTACTAAAACCTCTTGTGTAAGAAAGAGAATCTGTAGTGTGAATCTAGTTAAAATATTGTGCCCTCTATATGAGTAGTTTAGGGCTATATTCAAAATAATGAAAAAGCTTGTGCTAAACAGTGAGTATTTTAGGGCTATATGCCAAATAGGGGAGCTTCAATGCACTTTGCACAATTAATTGTAGCAATAATAGATGCAGATTTCTTCCATTTCTGTTACATTGCTTGAATTATTTTCCATTTCGAGGAAAGATCAATTGGTTGGTCGAGATATTATGATTCCTATATTGGGCTACCATTCTTCTAACCATATTTTTCTCAATTACACGCGCAACGTATCATTGAGCAATAAGGTGAAGAAGAAACCAGTACATTATATGTTCGGTTACAACTCATCCTTCGGACCAGCAAATAATCAACTATCACTAAGCTTTAATTAGAAACTTTTAGTGAGTCTTAAACTTGCACCATGCTCCAAGGCCACTGTGGAGGGTGAATCATGCTCAACAACAAGCAAAGAGCATGGTTTGAACAGTTTGGTAACATGAGCCCGTTGACTCAAACACACGCAGCGGTTTTACGTTCTGCCAAGCCGTTCTCCACTCCGCCATAGGAGACACACATAAGTAGTTCACTGCGCAGCAATGCCCTAGCTAGAAGAATCCAGGGCCGGCCCTAAGGGGAGGGCATCGAGTGCGACGGCCGAGGGCCCAAGCCGCGAAGGGGCCTAAGCCTATATATGTATATGTAAGTATACACATGTGTATAATATGTCTACCAGGAGGTCGGCAGCCCAATCGGCCAAGGGAGTGGACCTCCGACAGAACTTTTTTCCCACTAGGCCACGATGTGTCGACGCCTCGCGTGCTCATAATCAATTTAGTTTAATTATTATCTGCATTATCTTAATATCTCATAATTCTATTCTAGTATTCATGTGACCGTGTTTTTTAAATTTAGGTGTTAGAATTTAAAAATGTTACCTAAAAATATTTGTAGTTGAGATAACATTTATTTTTACATTGCAAGAAAATATATATATATATATATATTATAATATCTTATACAAGAATATAAAGTCCAGAGTCTAAGAACGTCATGACAAGTTCGCCTGAGGGCCATCAAAATACTAGGACCGGCACTGGAAGAATCGGTCAGCTTGCATAGCAGAACTTTGTCAGTTGCCGCTTCTGCTTTGCGTAGTCTCTTTTGCAAGGCAGGGTAATTCCCTGCATCTGTCCAACGAAGAGATCATGTCCTGTTGCATTCTAGTTCTCCTTGTCTATCAGTCACGAGTTACAATTGCACTTTCACGTTAGATAAAGCTCAATGATGGCCAGCATTGACTTTAGTCATGCATTGCGGAATTTATCCGGATGCCTTTCATTCTCAAATGGGCTTGCAATAGTCGCAGTTCAAACTGGATTTTCGAGTACACTAGCAGTGTAGTCACACAGTAAGAGGAGCTGGGCGAATTGAAGATGAATGGTTGATGACATGAACCAATGACATTACCATGGCCAGGTGATTGACTTATGTAGGTGGGGAGAGGCAGGGAGTGAAGATGGCAATGAGGAAAATGCTTGCAGAATGCAGATCACTGATGCAAATAGCCCGCTATAGCTTCGATATAGCTCCGCAATAGCTTTTTGAGATAGGTGCCGCTACGATATTGCATATTTTACCGCTAATGCCGCTAACTTCGCTATATCTTGAAATAGCTCCGCTAAATTCAATAGCCTAGCACCGCTAACACCGCTATAGTTCAACTACGAGCTTATATACTTGACATTTATGAACTATGAGTTATGATGTTATGATTTATCACTTGTCTTCTGACTCAGGACTGATTTACTTATGTTTTCACTAATGCCTACACATATATATAAAATATGAGCTGAAATTTATAAGATTAATAATGTTAGGTCTAAATTTTATTACTTTTTTTGCATACCTCTAAAGGTTATAGCTTCCGCTATAGCTGCGCTATAGCTCCTATAGCTTTTTTCGGAAGGACTCCGCTAAATTCTATAGCCCGCGATTTGCAACATTGATGCAGATACATACTTGATAAATCCTGTAGGGTGCTGTAGCACCTTTGAACAATTTAGTCAAATCATGAGCCAGGTAGTTAGTTTTTATTATTCCTACTAAACAATAGTTATATGGATATAAGTTAGTAACTGTACTGATCGATGACGACCCTGCAGTTGGTTTACACTGCATTGCTTAGTCCTTGCCATTCCAAAGTAACTTATAAGGTATCAGCAACAAGCTATTGTGATTCCCATGCCAAAAATTAAAGGTAACTAATATTTAATAGATATTTAAAATATTTTGATAGTATGCATTTTTTATTACCATGATTGTCAAACCAAATTAAGTTCGTATTTTTCGAGTCGGATTGAAATGAAGCAAAGTAATTGTTATTTCAATATTTATAAAGTTAAATAGAGTCTCGTTGATAATGTAGCTTATATGAACCACACCAATCAGGAAAATATAGTGAGTTGTGCGAAGGATGCAAGGCATTAGTGAGAGCAAGAGAGGTAAAGAACCACAACAATGTGACAGGATGATGGGGGTATAAAAAGCCAGGTTTTTACGGCGCACAATACAACCAAACAGACCTCTTTGTGAATGCAGGGCACATTCTCTAAAATAAACCTTCCCCAGCTGGCTCCTTGAATGAACCACTGGTGACGTGGTATGAATGGATTCTGTCCCTAGCTAGCTGAATTGCCCAATTTTACTGTTGGGTAGACTGGCCTCAAAATTGTCTGTGTTGTGTTCATGTTCGTGTAGTACGTTTGTGGATGCGATAGCTGCACATAATCACCGACGATAAGCTGAAAAAAAGGCACCTCAATATAACCGATACTGCTAATTTACTTCTTGCACATGCATAATGCAACTGTGGTACCTGTGTTTAAAAATACTAGTCTATCAACCTGTGCCCCCGCACGGGCTAGTTAGAAATATCTAATAATTATAATTACCTATCTCATACTCTAATTCATCTACTACGTATTCTAATAATTGTAATAGGTTTAGTTAGTAATAGCTTTTTCCCTTAGCATGGCACCTCCGTATGTGTTTGATTTGTATCTAATTGAATACTTAAGCTATGAACAACATAAAATTTGGTATCGTTATCTGTCTCTCATTCAAGAATATATGAGTATATGATGACACACATTATGGGAAGTATTTTTATATAAAAATAACATAAATTATATATTTTGAGAAAACATAAATAATATATTATTAATTATAGAAAAGAAATTTAAAATTTTATATTGATGCACTTTAAGATCTTATTATAACTATATGATTTAGATTCAGATTTAGCGGTTACTTTAAATTTAATAAGCACATAAGTGGATAATTTATATGCAAATTTAGGAGGTTATTTGATATTGTTTTTATAGTAGCATAAGTGGGTAATTTACATGAAAATTAAGGGTTAATTTACATTATTTCTTATAATGGCATATGTGGGTAATTTAGATACATGTTTAGGGGGTTACTTTGGTCTATTTTCATAATGACAGAGGTGGGTATTTATTAGAAAGCTGATCCAATGGCTATTATGATTAGAGATCTTGGATTGATGGCTGGATGTTTCTGATTTATGTGAGAATTTTACTTTTGTCTATTTTCATAATGGCAGGGGCGGGTAATTTATTAGAAAGCATATCTAGTGGCTATTATGATTAGAGATCTTGAATTGATGGCTAGATGTTTCTGATTTTTGTGAGAATTTTACTTTGGTCTATTTTCACAATGACAGAGGTGGGTAATTTATTAAAAAATAGATCTGGTGGCTATTATGATTAGAGATCTTGAATTGATGGCTGGATGTTTCTAATTTTTTGTGAGAATTTTAATTTGGTCTATTTTCATAATGGCAGAAGTGGGTAATTTATTGGAAAGCAGAACCCGTGGCTATTATGATTAGAGATCTTGAATTGATGGCTAGATGTTTCTGATTTTTTTGAGAATTTTACCTTGGTCTATTTTCATAATGGTAGAGGTGGGTAATTTATTAGAAAGCAGATCCAGTGGCTATTATGATTAGAGATCTTGAATTGATGGCTAGATGTTTCTGATTTTGTGATAATTTTAAGGGTTTCTCTATTTTTTTAGGTTGTCCACCTAGGTGGCATCACGTGGAGGCCTCAAAAGGAGCCTCCAATTAGTAACAGTAAGATTTCTCTAATTCACGTGTTCTATCACCCTGTTAGATAATTGCAAGTAAAATTTTATTTCCCTGACGATTCCTCCAAAGTACGCCCTTGTAACTCTAATAGGCGCACATGCAATTGTCATTTAAAATTTGGTTACATTTGTCATAATAATATTTAATCCATGTCGTTATTTTCTTGAAATAATTCAACTAGTGCAAATTGTGATAAGTGACATGGATTCAAATGTTATTAAGATTTTTGCAGTAATTCAGTTTCTCCACTCAAACCCAGTCAGTTCCTGACAGGAAATCAGGAACCCCTCCATTCAATGTTAATTGATAATCCGGACAATGGATGACAACATCTGAAAGGAGAACTAAATTAAGTATGCATGCATGGGAGCAATGTTGACGACATTTCAAAGACTGCGTAAAACATGCATGCAAGGACAAGATACTTCAGTTCAAATATACTGAATCATCTAACACACATATACAACACGGTTTATATTGCAGCGTCTTCCACAAGTTCAGTACTAATCATGTAACACACATAACTGATCTCTACCAATATAAAACCCACCAATGTAACTCTTTTCTACAACCGCACAACCCAGCGTTCCCACAGGTCATCACCTATCCTAAGTACACCAACTAAATTGTACCCAGTAAAACAACTCCATTTAATGCAACGAATCATATGAATGCTTGAGGCTTCTTTCTCTTACTCACTCATATCCGGATCAGGTTCTTTAGATCAATCCCTCAATCATCCCTCCCTCCCTAAAACCAGGTGCCCTACACGCCTCTGTACCAATCCATGATCCGCGGGAGAAAGATAGGGAAGCTGAACCGCGCGAGAAAAACGAAGATGTCGACCCGCAGGAGGAAAACGAGGAGACCACGTGAGATAGAAAAGAGGAGACGACAACGGCGGCACGCCTATGATCGGTGGCTGCAACAACATGGAGGTCCGACCGCCACGACCACGGAGGCCTGATGCATTCCATGGGCACACGGATCTGCCTCGGGGTTGGCTCACTCGCGGCACGACAAGGACATGCCACGTGACACAGCTAGTGGGGGGCTCCCCTTGCCGAACAATGCAACATGACGCGGCTAACGAGGTTTCAAAAGACATTCGGTGGATGGAAATGAAAAAATGCTTTCTATTGGGGTCGGTTGGTTTTTATTAACTCGGTTCTTAGCACTTTGTCAATGTTTATGCTATCATTCTTCGAGGTTCCTCATGGTGTTCTTGAAAGATTAGATTACTATAGATCTAGATTCTTTTTGCAGAGCGATGGATATAAGAAAAAAATATAGACTAACAAAGTAGAGTGTACTATATACACCTAAGGATCAAGGTGGTTAGGAATCTTAGACCTAAATTTGCATAATAGATGTCTACTGAGTAAATGTGTGTTTAAACTCATTAATGACGATGGCATTTGGCAAAGACTCCTTATGAATAAGTAAAAACCATCACTAAAGTTGAATACATGCCAGAAGATTCTCACTTTTGGTCGGGTCTTATGAAGATAATAAATGAATTATTGAGGATGGGCAAATTCACGGTGGGTGATGGGTCACAAACACGGTTTTGGCAGGATGCCTGGCTGGATAATATTCCTTTCAAAAGTCAATATCTATCCTTATATAACATAGTTTGGAAGAAGAGTACAACTATAACAACAGTTCTTAGATTGAATGCTTTGAATGTGGCCTTTAGGAGATCCTTAGTTGACAATAATTTGCAGGCTTGGCATCATTTGAATTCTAAACTTGTGAATGTCCAATTAGTAGATCAGAGAGACCATTTTATTTGCTTTATAAAACAAAATAGTCAGTTTATTGTTCGATCTATGTATAATTCGCTCATTGCTCGGTTGCCTGCACCTCGCAAAAATGTGATATGGAAATTAAAATTGCCCTTAAAAGTTAAAATTTTTGTCTAGTACTTGCAAAAAAGAATAGTTCTAACTAAAGATTATTTAGCTCGTCGACAATGGAAGGGAAGTTTAAAATATTATTTCTGTAATCTGGAAGAAACCATTCAGCACCTTTTCTTTGATTGTTGAATGGCTAGAATTATGTGGAGAATTGTACAAGTTGTTGGTGTAAATTGAGACCGAATGGTACACACGCAACAGTACTCTCCTTCTTCTCCTCCTCCGAAGGGGCAAAGAACCAAAAGGTCCCTTCGAAGGATTACTCCTACTTTCTCTGTTACTGCTACCTCTACTACTACTGCATTTATCTCTTCTACTTCTATTACTACTATGCAGAAAATAAAGAAGACAACAATAGCTTACTGCTTCAGAGTTCTCCACCATTCAATGATTGTCCCATCAATTACAATGCCCCTCCTATATATAGGGGTGGGGGTAGTTAGCAATTTTCCCCCAAGCCCCTGCAGGTTATTTTCTTCTGAGCTCGTGATGGATACAATATTTACAAGAAGCCCCTCGAGCTCGAACAAAGGCCCACTAACTCCTACATGGGTCGGGCCATTCCCCCCAACACAAGTCTCTTTTAATATAACCACCTGTGAACATTGCAAATATGTTTACTGGGTGGTTAAATGGTATTAATAAGAAGTTTATGTACAAAATCCTGGTTGGGGCATCCGCTTTATGTTGGACAATTTGTCTAAGTAGAAATGACATAGTTTGTAACAACACTCGAGTTGTTACTCCTATGCATGTTATCTTCCGAGTGACCATTGGATCTATTTTTTGAGCGTTGCTGCAGAAAGAGGACGAGCAACCACACATTATTCAGGAGTGTCGTGTGCTTGAGGCCGCGTCGATGGAGATCTTTGCATCCAATGGATGGTTTTTAGTAACGAAATTGTTTTTACATGATGTTTGACATTGTTCTAGAGACCGACCTTTTTTTACGTTTCTAGGTGTGATAAGAAACAAATATATACATAGTTTTATACATCGCCTGCCTCGCTGGACAACGGGAACCTCGACTTGCGCGGCGAGATTAATACAAAGAGTGTTGGCGGTGAGTTTAACTAAGACTTTTGCCTCTTGATCTGCCGCCTCTTGATCTGTTTAGTTAATGGAGTCGTTTCAACTGTTGTTTGCATTCAAATCTTGGGCTGGTGTAATCGCGAGTCAGTGGGCAGGCGAGGGGGACGACGCGGGGGAGGTGAGTGGGATGACGTGACCAAATGACGTGGTACGTTGAGTTGTGAAAATGGAGTTTGTCGGGTGCTCCTATATAGTATGATAAGTGCAAGCAACATTTTATTCCCGTGGTGATTCCTCTAAAGTACGTCTTTGTCACCCTAATAGGGGCGCAAGCATTTGTCATTTCAAATCTGGTTACATTCGTCATAATAATATTTAATCCAGGTGACGAGGTTGTTATTTTCTTGAAATAATTCAACCAGTACAAATTGTGATAATAATTGACGTGGATTCAAATGTTATTTCTCCAGTGACGAGGTTGTTATTTTCTTGAAATAATTCAACCAGTACAAATTGTGATAATAATTGACGTGGATTCAAATGTTATTTCTCCACTCAAACCTAGTCAGTTCCCGACAGGAAATCAGGAATCCCTCAATTGATAATCCAGACGATGGATGACAACCCCTGGTAATAATCCGGCTTCCAGCGAAGCACCTCATCCGACAACAACACGGCAGGTGCGCCGCCGCGGCCGGCGCGGCTTTCCCATGTTCGCACGGGATCGCGCGGCGGCCGGCTCTCGGCCCGGTGGCCGCGCGGCAGGCGCCAGCCCGAGCAACGAGGGAGCAGCGGCCGGCATTAACCCACCCAGTGGAAGCGTGTGGCGGGCGGTCGAGCGGCTTCTCGCGGAGGGAGCAGTGGTCGGGACGCCTTGCTCCCAACCACTAGTGTGTGTGGACGAGATATTGTTGTGAAAGCAGATGCGCAGACAGCAATGCAGCAGAGAGAAAGCGCGCGGACATGCGGTGGCCAGCAGTGCGGCGTAGCGTCCGATATTTTTATGTTGTCGGACGTCTTACTGCTAACATTTCTGTTCCCCAATCCTTCGACCATTGCATCCAAGAAGCGATCTGCACTTCATGGGGATGATGAGGTTGGATCATCTGCTGCAACTGTGTACCTGTATGGGGAGCTACTCCTCTGCCAAATAGGCTACAAAGGTTGGCACGCGCAACAGTTAACAAAGCCTCCGCATACCCTTCTAGTGGTAAGAAAGTCGCTGATACTTCTCACTCCTATTGAGTTGTTACTGATCCTTTGTTGTAAGTATATTGATGTACGAAACTAATGTTGTAGTGCAGTGTGCACGAGATAGTACTACTCTCTCCCTCCCCAAATAAATGCAATTCTAGGATTCAAAATTTGTCCCACAAAGAATGCAACTTTGACTAACCAACCACAAAAGACAAGAGAATCTAGAAGCTTCTCACATAAAAGACAAGCCAATTGGTAGATCTTTTCTCATAGACAAAGGGTATTTTAGTCATTTTACACCTTGCATTGGTTTCCGTGCTTGATCCTATAATTGCATTTATTTTGGGACAGAGGGAGTATATCCTGCTAGGGAGAAAACTTCTATATATAAGGAAGTGAGTGAGCGACGTGGAACAGACTAGTTTAGGCGGCTGGGTGAGAGGAAATAATGAGCCCACCTGCACTGCTGTCTTTTTTTTTTAACATATCGTGTTGTGTTCCGAAATATAGCATGAGGTGAACAATTATCGGCGACTTTGTTTAAAAAAAAAGATTAGTGGTGACCGGAAGAAAGCTTGCTGTGCTGACTAAAATATTGTTCATATTTCACCGACATATCACATATTAATGCAATAATTTTAGTTTTATCAAAAGGAGGACCTTAGAAATTGCAGCACCACGCCATTCAAGATTCACAGAAAACGGTCGATAGATCCGAAAATGACGAAGCAGGCGATCAGGCGACTAGGAGGCGGAGGCGCCACCACAATCGAGATCTAGCAACACCATCGCCACTGACGTCAGACGGTTCGCTCACGTTTCTCTTGCGGGAGAGGAAGTTTTCCATCAGTTGTGCAATCAACATCGGCTTCCAGATGCACTGCAATGAGCCTATCATGCACAACGTATGTTGCGTAACATACTCAGTTCAACATCGGCCTCCAGATGCACTGCAATGAGCCTATCATGCACAACATATGTTGCGTAACATACTCAGTTGCTGGGCGTAGACTGATCTGGACGGTGTTCAGAGTGAAATCAGTGGTTGCACACTTGCTGATGCTTCCCATGCCTCGATAGGAATCACACATATTCTTCACACACTGTTCATGAAACGTGTAATGCACGACTTGAGATACACGACTAGTGTAACAACCCAGTAATTTAGGTGTGCAAATTTTGCGAAAATTTAAAACTTTTTGACTGAAAATGAGTGCTATCAATTTTCAAGCCAAATTTCTAACCCTCTCCTAATATTCTCCACCTGTTTGACCCATTTATAAAAACATATGTTCAAACTATGGTAAAATATGTGAGTTGGACTTTTCTGGTTTAATTTGGATCTTATTTGTGTGTGGTTTGAATTTGGAAATTATCCAAATTCAAACTTAAACTCTAGCTTTTAAACCAATTCTTATTCCCAAAGTTTCTAGACCTCTTCCTGGGCCGGCCTTACCTAAAGCCCGCTGCGGGTCCATCTATCTCGCCGGCCCAAAGAACCAAATCAGCCGCGCAGCAGCCCACCATCCTCACCCTCTCAACTCTTCCTTGCTTCACTCGGCCGACGGGCGGGGGCCCACACGTCGGCCGCCACACCCCCTTCTTCTCCTATCCTATCTTCTCCCCACCTCGGATGCGTCGCACCGGCGACCCGCGCCGCAACCGCGCGCGCGGGATGGGACGCGCGCCCGCCCGGCGGGCTTGCACGCCGAGAGGCCGGTGCGCGCGTGCGCACGGACCCAACCCGGCTCGGGGCGGGTATTCCGCTTTTGCCCCCACGCATCGCGCCCCGGCCGACCGGGCCGGCGCGAGGAAAGCCGGCGCCGCCTCGGCCGCCGGCCGGTCTAGCCGGGGGTAGATTGGCGCTTTCGCCCCGACGTCCGCGGCCCCGGATTCAAAGGCGAGGGCGAGGCCACAACCCGAGCGCACCAACCACCAACCCCTTTGGGGTTTTCCTTCCTACACCGGAGGCCACGCCGTGAGTGAGAGGGAGCGGACGCGTCGCCGCCGCGTCGAACCGGGGGAAGGCGCGGACGCACCGGACGCCGTCGACACGCCAAGGACGACGACTTCAACCGCCGCCGTGGGGAGGAGAGGAGGCCGTCCGCGTCGGGTGAGGGAGCCGGACCAGAGCAGAGACATCTACACCGCCGGGAACGCCTACTTCGCCACGAACGCCATCGCCACGCCACCGCCTATCCTCGAGCCGGCTACGACTACACCGTCGCCCCGACGTGAGCATCACCGCAGCCACCTTCCTCTTTCCTCCCTCCTTGATTTCTTCTCTGTTTGGCACCGGCGGCGTTGGGGTGCGCCGTCGCGTGTCCATGCCTGAATGCCGGCCTTCGAGCCGCAGTACTACCGCACCGCGATTGAGTGGAGCTCTCGGGCCATCCATGCCCCCGGGCCCGCCGTCGCCGTGCGAGGACCATCTGTGATCGCCGGCCTTCGAGCCGAGCGCGCCGTGCGAGGGGATGTTGTGCGCCGCCGCTTCGCCTCGTGACGCGCCCCCTGGTTACCAGGTGGCCGCGCCGAGCGAACAAGGCGAGGCCGCGCGTGCCCTACGCACGGCTTTGGCCGGCCGCACGTCCCGCGAGCTCCATACTAGGCCGCCGGCCAGCTGAGCCGCGAGGGACGCCGCCGCGGCGCGCTGAGTCCTCGGGGTGATTTTGACCCAGGCTCGCCGCCGACGCGCGTGTGCACATGTGAGAAGCCGGGCGTCGACCCGTGCATTCCGTTGCAGGTGGAAGGCGTTGACGCCGTGCCGTGATGCGCCGGCGGCGGTGGCCTCGAGCCCGGCTACCGGGTCGATGCGCCGCGCGCCGAGCGCGAGATCGCGGGCGCGGGCGCCTGTCCGGCCGGCGCACCCCCGGCCGTGCCGCGACCCGGACGCGGAACTTTCTCGCTTGTGTCGCCCCCGGGCGAGGAACACCCAGACCCGACACCGGCGACGCGCCGCGCGCGGCCGCGGGGCCGCCCGGCATTTCGTCGAGCACCTGGTGTGCATGCGATTCATGAACGGTGAAGTAAACCGGTAAGTGGGCCGCCGGCCGGATCTGGGCCCTAAGCCCGCCTAACCTCTAAAAGGCCTTCGGCACCGTGCATGGGGGGTTTGGGGGTGATTCGTGAACTTCGTTGAATAACCACTGGGCCGCGATCCTCGGTTCAACCGGGCCGTGACCCAATATCCGGTTGGGCCGAGTCCACCGGGCCACCTACGGCCCGGTGACACTTTCGGCCCATCTTCGGCCCGCTAACCGAGAGTTGCCGACGTCATGCCGACGTCGGCGACATCTTTTCTAAAATCCTTTTCTTTTTCTCGGGTGATTTTCCGGTTATGCTTAATAAATGGTTTTAACCTTTAAAAATTCGTAACTATTTATAGGAAGCTCGAAAAATATAAAACTAATTTTTATAAATTCTTAGTTTCGAAACCTTGCTGTTTGTAGGTAGTTTGAGCTCTTTTGGATCTTCTAAAAATTGGTTCTTATTTGGAGTTATTGCTTAGATGTGCACCGTATTCTTATTTTCGCGTCGAATCTCGTGCCGCAGACCCGAGCTTCGACCAGGAGGACGCGGAGGACCCCGAGTACACTGCTCCGGACAGCGACTGCTTCAACGGCAACGAAGGTGTCATGTCACTCCCAACCATGTAGATCCCATGTTGTTAATTAGATGCTAGTGCTTTACTTTGTATGCATTGCTCGATGAATTGCATAACTTGACTTAATAGCCATGCCTTGATATTTTGTTATACCCCGATTCCTTGTTTTACTTCTGCGGGACTAGCTACGGACCCCTAGCTAGTCCCTTACCGCAACTATCCATACTTTTGTTGCTTGATTATGGATGGTATTCGGGCTTGGGCCGAGATGTGGATATCTCGGTGTGTTTCTAGCGTGCGTTACGGGTGCGTATCTCCTTGCCGTGTTTTGGCGGGAGCGAGCCGCTTGGTTACTAGTGAACGTCCGCCGAGGGAAGATGCGATCGGCCTCTACCCGAGGGACGTGTCGTGCGGATTGGAGATGGGAGTGCTCGCTCTCGGCCCCGACCGAGTCGACTTACCACCGGATGCAATATCTACTTTCGTACATACCGTCCGCCTTGTTATGGGCGGGGGTGCGGGGTGAGACTTGTAGTGGATAGCATCCCTCCTGTAGGCGGGTCGGTGTGACCGTGTCGGGAGTGGTCTTTCCCTCCTTAGAAGACTTTGCCCGGCGAGGCCGGGGAAGGGTTCCACAGCTTCGAGGGACCTCTCGCGGGCAGTATGAGCTCTACCGCGGAGGCTGGGCCGGAGCTCGGAGACGCGAGGAGGGTACTATCCACTTACTTGGCCTTCAGCCGTAGGGTAGGGCCTGGATTCGGTGACGGCCGGTTCCAGCCCTATTCGGGCGGGTACAGTTGTACAACCTCTGCAGAGTGTTTAAACCTATAGCTATAGTCCGTGTCCACTGGTTATGGACAGTGCTGCTATCTACCGCTACTTCCGACTAGCTACTCTTCTCTTGTGCTTCTTCTCTCCCCCGAGTGTGTGAGCCCGGCTTCGGCCGTTGAGATGTGGGGATAGGAGCAGGTGGGTCCCACATCGCAGATGAGAGTTGGGATCCGGATCGTGGTTGAGATCCGGTGTTTTGGTATGGTATCCTTGAGTGGGGTGTGGACCCCGAGAGGTGTGGACCTCGGAAGCATGAGCTTCTCCGAGGTGTGGACCTCACAGCTGAATTCTCGCTTACCTTGATCGTTGCTTTGCCGCTTTGCTTAAGCCTTCTACAGCCAGAGTAGGGATAACTCATGCATAGTAGAATATACACCGCTTTTGCCTCTTTGTTGGGAAGCTGACATGACCTACCCGCTTATCGGGTAGACCCTGGTGTCTCTGACACAGAGCCGGACTACGACTTCGACAACGACGGATGGGTGGACTAGTGCTCTTCCTACACTTGAGCCGCGCCGCGGATGCGGAGTTCCCCGCGCTTTCATGGAGACGCTCGCTAGACGTTTTATTTATGTTTTTTTCGGTCTAGATGGACTTGTACCCGACATGTGCCGAAGAGATGTACTCGATTAATGTAATAAAATAAATGT
Organism: Cenchrus americanus; assembly: GCA_947561735.1. Classification (NCBI taxonomy): domain Eukaryota; kingdom Viridiplantae; phylum Streptophyta; class Magnoliopsida; order Poales; family Poaceae; genus Cenchrus; species Cenchrus americanus. Next base: position 33,020,306 of record OX387242.1, on the reverse strand, counting down.
TGTACTCTTTCTATTCTCGTTTTATCTTTTTGTATGGATTTTGGCATCACCGAGACAGGGGTTTGCACATGGTAGCCCTCCGGGACTACCACCGAGGTGCTAAGAGTCGGGTTTCCATTCACGGAAATCCGGTTCGTTTCGATTGGTACCGAGCCATGCTTGACCGTAGGACGAGCCCCGGGAATGGTCGATAGCTTAGGAAGCCGTTCTTGAACCTTGAAACTTTATATAAACCCCTTGGCTTCCGTATATATATATATATCTATACTTATATTTATGCATTATCTTGTTTAACTTTCACTAACTACCTTACTAACTACACTCTAACAACGTTGTGCGGATGGCGAGAGGAAGCGTGGATCCCTCTCGGGAGTCGGACGGCAAGTGGGCCGGGGGCTTCGTCACCTTCGAGGGAGTGCATGGAGGCGGCGGGAGTGGGGACCGACCGGGTCGGCCTACGAGGGGAGGACCGTGGGGCCCCGGGACCCGCCCGCACGTTCCCGACCGTTACGGTGCCGGTGGACCCGCGAGTGCCGAGTTCAAGGGTGTCAAGGTGCACTTGCTTTGAGAGTTCTACCATGGAGGCACACCGGACTTGCGCACGTCGAGCTCTCAAGGAGGTCCGTATCCGGGCTTGGGGAGAAGCTTAAGGACACCCCGTTCAGCGTTCTTCCGACGGGGGTCTACGACCCGAGTCGGCCGGGACACGTGCGACCGAGCTCGCACCTTGAGGTGACTTCAGAGGAGGAGGACAAGAAGATGCACACGGCCAACCGGTGCATCCCGGCTCGGGACCGGGGCGCTCTTTTGGGCGGACAGGTGAGATCACTTACCCGAGGTGGAAGTGGGACGAGTGTCTGCAGCCTTGCCCGAGAGCCGGTAATGGAGAAGCCGGACTTAGCCGACCGGCCCGGAGGAGTCTCACCGGAGGAACGGTGAGATGGTGCGGCTTGGGCTAGCGGCGAGCTAGAGCCGCATTGAGCGGGACGCCGGGAGGATCGCCACACCGGAGGCACGGCCGAGGTCGGCACGGGGAGCGACGCGGGCTACGGTGGAGGCCACGCGTGAGGACGAGAGAGAGGTTGGCGAGAGGCGAAGGACCGGTTGGAGTCGGTTGGAGCAACGACGGTGACTACCGGTGAGGACGTGGGACCTACGGGGAGGCGAGTCGACACAACTACAACCACTTGTGCTACCTCGGTGGGTTGGTCTACAAGGAGAGGGACCGAGCTGCCGGGACCCGCTCGGCCCGGGAGCGTTCCGACCGGCGAGCCCGAGGAAGTTGGAGGAGCTCTCCGCGCGGCCCACTGCGCCCAAGAAGAGACCACGACCGCGAGCGAGAGACCTTTGAGCTACCCCCGACACTCCTTCCACGTCTACGCCCATACCCGAGAGGCTCCCGAGGACACGGCGGAGATGGACCGTGCTCTTCGGGACACCCGAGACTACTACGGAGGACCGGCGATCGGGATGTCGGGTTACCCGGGGGGCTTACTCACCACCGTTCTACTCGGTTCCACCGGACTCCGGCCCCGCAGGCACCCCGAGTACCCCGTGACGGGAGTAGAGGTTTAGCAAGAGATTCCGAGATGTCTTAATGAGTTAGTTGTAATGCTACCGCTCATGTTGTCATGCTCGTAGTAGCTACCCCATGATGTACCATGCGTTAGCGTGATGTGTTGTCGTGTACCCTCGAAGGTCGTTGGAGTAAACCTCGAGGTACACCCCTTTTGAATGGTGGCATTGATTGAGTGACATGGATCTTCATGGTTTTTCTCGGATTTCATGCTTCTTATTTGTCCGAATGAAATTCTGCGATTGTTAGCAGGATTACTCCTTTATAGTTAATAACCTTAATAATATTCTCCCTACCACTACCGACCCTTGCAAATGGAACGGATGTCGAGAGCAAGGAGGTCGGGGCGACTCTCGGCCCGTTTCGAGGGAGGTCGCCGGGGACAACGGGGGGGAGGATGCCCCTAACCCGGCGGGGAGCGAGAGGCCGCGCACGCGCGTGGAGGTCACGCGCCACGAGGAGGGATCCGTGGTGGCCGAGCATGCCGCGGAGGCCGAGGAGGCCGAGTTGGCGGGCGAGGACCCGTGTACGACGACGAGGGAGCTCGGGGAGCAGGAGCTCGAGCACGAGCGGGTACCCCGGCCCGAGGGAGGAGCGAGGCCGGGCTCGGGGACACGAGGTGCCACCACCGCCACCTCCCCCGAACTTGGCCGACGTGTTGGCGGTACGGACCCGAGCCGATGCGGACGATCACTCGGTTGCTTGCGCGAACAACAACAACAACAACCACGGGGGTCCGCACCGCAACGCGCCGGAGGGGTTTTCGGAAGAAGGTTGAGAACTTCAACAAGCCGCGACCGCCAACTTTCGACCACTCGGCGGATCCGATGGACGCGGACAGGCGGGCCGCGAGAGATTGAGAAGAAGCCGGAGTTGACCGAGCTCCCGAGGAGGAGTGTGTGACCGTGGCGGCGCACCGGCACCGATCGGCATAGCCGGTGCGTGGTGGGACAGCTATCGTGACTCGCGGCCGGACCCGTTGCACATCGGGTGGGACGAGTTCGTGGAGGCCTTCGGGAGCCACCACATTCCGAGGCCGTGATGGACGGGGAAGGCCGACGAGTTCGAGCACCTCAAGATGGGAAGTATGTAAGTGCGGGGAGTACGCCAACCGCTACCAAGAGCCGATGAGGTACGTGCCGGACGACACCGACACGAGAGAAGAAGAAGGTTTTCGGTTCGGGGAAGGGACCGCACAAGGGGATGGCACACCACTTGTCCGCGCACGATCGCCCGACACTTCGCTCCATTATCGACACGACCGATCGTTGAGAGGTTGAGGCTCGAGTACATGGAGGTTCGTGGAAGCAAGTCCAAGCGCACGGACCGAGCGGGGACGCTTAGGTCCACCTCAGAGGCAGAGGACGGGTTACGCTCAGGGCCACCAGACACAGCAGAGACACCACGTCACTCAGTCACAGCCGCAGAGCGAGCCAACCCGGGGAGGAAGTGGAGGACGGAACAACCGGAGACCGAGACCACCACGCAGTCAGCAAACAGAGCTAAGGTGACTTGCTTCAACTGTCGTCAGGTTGGGCACAAGTCGTTCGAGTGTCCACAGCAGGTGCAACCAGGAAGTCGAACCGCGGCTCTCGGTTCCAGACTCCAGCCAAGCCACCGGCACCGGGAGGACGGCCACCCCGTACACGGCGAGAGGACCACTCGGCCGCTAGCTACTCGAGGCCGCCCGAACCACCTCACCGCCGAGGATGCGGCGCCGCACTCGACGTCACACTTGGTGAGTTCCTTGTTGACTCGGTTTTGGCAAGCTGTTTTGTTCGATACCGGAGCTCGGTTTTCGTATATTTCTACCAAGTTTGTTAAAGAAAGGTCTTTACCAATTAAGCCTCGACCAAGGCCTATCTTGACTAGCTCTCCGCTAGGAGAGAAGAGGAGTACGTTAGAGTGCGGGGAGTGAAGATGGTGTTTGAGGGGCAAGCGTTCACGGCAGACTTGACAGTCTTGGAGTCTACCGGGATAGACGTGATCCTAGGGATGGATTGGTTGGCAAAGCACAACGGGATAGTCTCTTGCAACCCCAGGGTTATACAGCTAGAACACCCCAGTGGGACCAAAGTGCGGATCGAACCACAGAGTCCGAAGGCTGCTACGATGATGTGCAACATGAGTGGGAAGGAAATTGAAGAAATTCCAGTGGTTTGTGAGTTTTTGGACGTGTTTCCAGAGGAGCTTACAGAGTTACCCCCAGACCGAGACGTGGAGTTTGTGATTGAGCTGATGCCCGGGGCGGGGCCCGTTGCAAAGAGTCCGTACCGGATGTCGTCCGATGAGCTTGACGAGTTGAAGAAACACCGAAGAAGCTGCTCGAGCAAGGGTTTGTTCGGCCGAGTGCCTCACCGTGGGGTTCGCCCGTGCTCTTCGTGGAGAAGAAAGACGGTACCAAGAGGATGTGCATAGACTACCGCACGCTCAACTCGATGACGATCAAGAATAAGTACCCGCCGCTGGATAGGCTCAAGAAGGCAAAGTTTTTCTCCAAGATCGACCTGAGGTCAGGTTACCACCAGATGAAGATCCGAGAACAGGATATCCCCAAGACAGCCTTCACCACTCGGTACGGCTTGTACGAGTTCGTGGTGGTTTCTTTCGGGCTGACCAACGCCCCCGCTTACTTCATGAACTTGATGAACAAAGTCTTCATGGAAGAGTTGGATAGGTTTGTGGTGGTGTTTATCGACGATATCACGATTTACTCTGAGACTACGGAGGAGCACGAGGAGCACCCGAGGGTCGTGCTAGAGAGGCCGAGGCAACGAAAGCGTACGCCAAGTTCGGCAAGTGCGAGTTCCGGATGGAGAAGCTCGCGTTTCGGGACACGTGTTGTCGGCGGAGGGGATAGCCGTGGATCCGTCCAAGGTAGAGTCAGTTACCAAGTGGGAGCAGCCGTTGAACGTGACAGACGTCAGAAGCTTCCTTGGGTTGGCAGGTTACTACCGAAGGTTCATTGAGAACTTCTCCAAGATCGCTAAGCCGATGACAGAGTTGCTCAAGAACAACACAAAGTTCGAGTGGTCAGAAGCGTGTGAGAAGAGCTTTCAGGAGTTGAAAAAGAGACTCACCACAGCCCCAGTGCTTACCTTGCCAGATATCAAGAAAGACTTCGTGGTCTCTTGCGACAGCTTCAAAGCAAGGACTTGGTTGTGTGCCGATGCGGGAAGGGAAAGTTGTGGCTTATGCTTCCGAGCGGTGAAGAAACACGAGGAAAACTACCCGACACACGACTTGGAGTTGGGCTGCCGTGGTGCATGCGCTCAAGATCCGGAGACACTACCCGATAGGGAACAAGTGTGAGCTGTTTTCCGACCACAAGAGCCTCGAAGTACTTCTTCACCCAAACGAGAGTTGAACATGAGGCGAGAGGAGATGATTAGAGCCGATCAAGGACTATGACATCGAGATCAACTACCACCCGAGCAAAGCTAACGTCGTGGCGGATGCACTGAGCCGGAAAACATATTGCAACAACCTCATGGTGAGAGAGGAGCAACCTGCACTTCACGAATAGTTAGAGAAGGCGAGGATTGAAATTGTGGACCATGGCCAAGTCAACGAAGCTGCGAGTGACCTACGACCGGAGGAACGAATCCGAAGAACTCGGAACTCGTGTGCGGAAATCAAAGCTTTGCGAGAAGCGATGAAACGGGGTAAAGCGAGAGGATTACGGGTGGATGAGCAAGGCACGGTGTGGTTGAAAGAACGGATCCGTGTACCACAAGATAAGGCACTACTAGAGCGAGATCATGAGAGAAGCTCACGATTCGAGGTACTCGATCCACCCAAGCAAAGACAAAGATGTACAAAGATTTGAAGACCGGATATCGGTGGAAGAACATGAGGAGAGATATAGCTCACTACGTGGCATGTTGCGACACTCGTAGCAGAGTGAAGATTGAGCACCGAAGCCCGCAGGATTGCTTAAGCCGTTGGCAATTCCAGTTTGGAAGTGGAAGGACATCTCCATTGACTTTGTGGTGGGGCTGCCCCGGACACCCAAGGGGAATGACTCGGTTTGGGTCATTGTGGACCGTTTGACGAAGGTAGCCCACTTTGTGCCTGTCAAGACCCAGTACCGAACTGAAAGACTAGCAGAATTGTATGTTGAACATATTTTGAGGCTGCACGGAGCCCCGAGGAGTATAGTGTCCGATCGCGGACCGCAGTTTGTCGCCAAGTTTTGGCAGAGTTTTCACAAGCTTATGGGCACCGAGTCTCAACTACATCACGGCCTTTCACCCACGGACGGATGGTCGGACGGAGAGGGTGAACCGGGTTCTGGAGGATATGCTACGTGCGTGTGCACTCACCTATGGCACCGATTGGGAGAGCGAGTTTGCCGTTTGCGAGTTCTCGTACAACAACAGCTTTCAAGCGAGTCTTCGGATGGCTCCCTTTGAGGCCCTTTACGGGCGGAAGTGCGGAACCCCGCTAGCTTGGTCGGAGGTGGGAGAACGGCAGCCTTTGTTTGAGCCAAGGCAATCATTGAGGAAGCGAGAGGAGAAAGTTGAGAAAGTTCGTGAGAACTTGAGGGTCGCTCAAAGCCGTCAGAAGAGCTATGCCGACAAAAGAAGAAGAGAATTGACTTTTGCGGTTGGAGACCGAGTGTACTTTAAAGTCTCACCGCTCCGAGGAACTAAAAGGTTCTTGGTGAAAGGAAAGCTCGCCCCGAGGTACGTGGGGCCATACCCTATCACCCGAAGGATTGGAAGTCTAGCCTACGGCTTGCGCTACCCGAGACAATGGCAGGGAGTACACCCAGTGTTTCACGTGTCACAGCTGAAAAAGAGTGAGAAGGCAGTGGAAGCTAAGCAAGTGCCCATGGAGTTGCTTGACCTGCAAGACAACCTTGAGTATGCAGAATATCCTGAGAAGATCTTGGACCGAGCCGTCAAGGAGACAAGGAGAACAACCATTCCCTTCTGTAAAGTGTTGTGGAGCAACCACACAGAGCGAGAAGCAACTTGGGAGAAGGAAGCTGATCTCAGAAAGGAGTACCCTCACTTGTTCACGGAGGAGGTCGAGGACTAAATCTCGAGGACGAGATTCTCGGTGGTGGGGGAGAATGTAACAACCCAGGAATTTAGGTGTGCAAATTTTGTGAAAATTTAAAACTTTTTGATTGAAATTGAGTGCTATCAATTTTCAAGCCAAATTTCTAGCCCTCTCCTAATATTCTCCACCTGTTTGACCCATTTATAAAGACATATGTTCAAACTATGGTAAAATATGTGAGTTGGACTTTTACGGTATTATTTGGATCTTATTTGTGTGTGGTTTGAATTTGGAAATTATCCAAATTCAAACTTAAACTCTAGCTTTTAAACCAATTCTTTTTCCCAAAGTTTTGAGACCTCTTCCGGGCCGGCCTTTCCTAAAGCCCGCTCCGGTCCATCTATCTCGCCGGCCCGGCAACCAAATCGCCCGCGGCGGCCCCACCATCCTCACCCTCTCAACTCTTCCTTGCTTCACTCGGCCGACGGGCGGGGCCCACACGTCGGCCGCCACACCCCCTTCTTCTCCTATCCTATCTTCTCCCCCGCCTCGGATGCATCGCACCGGCGACCCGCACCGCAACCACGCGCGCGGGATGGGACGCCCCCCCCGGCGGGCCATCACGCCGAGAGGCCGTGCGCGCGTGCGCACGGACCCAACCTAGCTCGGGGCGGGTATTCCCGCTTTTGCCCCCTCGCATCGTGCCCCGGCGACACGGGCCGGCGCGAGGAAAGCCGGCGCCGCCTCGGCCGCCGGCCGGTCTATCCGGGGGTAGATTGGGGCTTTCGCCCGACGTCCGCGGCCCCGGGATTCAAAGGCGAGGGGCGAGGCCGCAACCCGAGCGCACCAACCACCAACCCCTTTGGGGTTTTCCTTCCTACACGGAGGCCACGCCGTGAGTGAGAGGGAGCGGACGCGTCGCCGCCGTGTCGAGCGGGGGGAAGGCGCGGACGCACCGGGTCACCGTCGACACGCCAAGGACGACGACTTCTACCGCCGCCCGTGGGGAGGAGAGGAGGCCGTCCGCGTCGGGAGAGGGAGCCGGACCGGAGCAGGAACATCTACACCGCCGGGAATGCCTACTACGGCACGAACGCCATCACCACGCCACCGCCCATCCTCGAGCCGGCTACGACTACACCGTCGCCCCGACGTGAGCATCACCGCAGCCACCTTCCTCTTTCCTCCCTCCTTGATTTCTTCTTTGTTTGGCACCGGCGGCGTTGGGGTGCGCCGTCGCGTGTCCATGCCGGTTGCGGCCTTCGAGGGCCGCCGTACCGCCGCACCGCGATTGTGTGGAGCTCTCGGGCCATCCATGCCCCCGGCCCGCCGTCGCCGTGCGAGGACCATCTGTGATCGCTGGCCTTCGAGCCGAGCGCGCCGTGCGGGGGGATGTTGTGCGCCGCCGCTTCGCCTCGTGATGCGCCCCCGGTTACCCGAGGTGGCCGCGCCGTGCGAACAAGGCGAGGCCGCGCGTGCACTACGCACGGCTTTGGCCGGCTCACGTCCCGCGAGCTCCATGCTAGGCCACGCGGCCGCCCGAGCCGCGAGGGACGCCGCCGCGCGCGCCGAGTTCTCGGGGTGATTTTGACCACGGGCTCGCCGGCCGATGCGCGTGTGCACATGTGAGAAGCCGGGCGTCGACCCGTGCATTCCGTTGCGGGTGGAAGGTGTTGACGTCGTGCCGTGATGCGCCGGCGGCGTTTGCCTCGAGCCCGGCTACCGGGTCGACGCGCCGCGCGCCGAGCGCGAGATCGCGGGCGCGGGCGCTGTCCCGGCCGGCGCACCCCGGCGCGGGTGCCGCGACACGGACGCGGAACCTTCCTGCTCGTGTCGCCCCGGGCGAGTGTCGTATGGACCTCCCCTGGGCCCACTACATCGGTGGGTACCGGGACCGACTACTCGGTGGGCCCACGGGACTACCCGGCTTGCGCTACACGGCTCCGAAGGCGTGGAGTACAAGGACCGCGAGAGGAGTAGTACTCGGATAGGATTTTGTACATGTTCCGCACCGTATAGAAGTCTCCTAGACGTACTCGACTAGTACTCTTTCCCTACTCCGACTTGTAACCCCGCCTCCCGGACTATATAAGGCGAGGCGAGGGACCGATCTCGGGATCATCTCATCTCATACAATCCCCTACAACCCACGGCGCACTATTGCACCATCTTGTAATCGTGCCCTATCAATCCGAGCTACGCGGCATACGGGACGTAGGGTATTACGCACCTCGCGGCTCGAACTGTCTAAATTGTGTGCCACGTGTCTCTTCCTTCGAGTTACCGATCTCGACGAGTCACAATCATCTACTTCGGGTACTCCCCGTAGTAGGTTGCCGGTCTAAAACACCGACGGTGGCGCGCCGGGTAGGGGCTCTCACTCGAGATCACATGGCGAACTCGACGGCTTCCGTCCACATCAAGCCAGCGTCGCCTTCAACCGCGGCGACACCTTCGTTTTCGGCGCCCGGGTGCCGCACCGCCGATGGCGCGGGCTCCTTCCGGCGCCGCCCGACCATGCGGCCCAACCCGAGGACGGAGCCTCGTGATGCTCCCCGAAGCCGTCACGGGCGAACTCGCCGGCAAGTTCGGCGAAATCTCGCTCTTCAACCGGCACGCCGACTTCGAGCTCGAGTCCGTCTCCAACTCGAACTCGACGTCGCCATGGGCCATCGCATGCGAGTCGGCTGCTCGGCCATCGCGGAGCCGGCCCCTTCACCACGCCGGCGCTCCGCGCGTGGCCCCCGCGTCCTCGGCCGGGCCCGCACGGGGGGCTCCTACTCCACGACGGGCCGGCAAGGAGCCCGTGACCGAGTGCAACTCGGACTCCGACGCCGTCCCCCGATCACGTCTCGGGCTCCAACCCTCTCTCCGAGTTCTACTCGAACCCGGACTACGAGTTCGACTTCGGGTCGGACCCCGAGGAGCCCGAGTCCGAAGACGACTCCACTGAGCTTCCCTTGTCGGGGCCGGCCTGCGCGGGCTGGTTATAAGATCAACACCGACCGGCGGATACGTCTCATCGGCCGGGACCGCAAGCCCGCTGACCTGGCAAAGGGAGACTCACGCTACGTCGCCTACATCGACTCACTACCGTTCCAGGAGGGAACACCACTGGCCCAGGCTGACTCCAACACACCCACTGAGGTGGCACCTTCTGAGTCCAGCCTTGGCACCCCTGATCGCCAAGTCTTCATGGCTGCCGGCGACACCCCGGGAACCTCAGGCACGGCCGCAGACAAGTACCTGGAGGACATCTCTGCAGACGAGCTGTCTGCTGATGCGCCTGCGGGCGAGACCGACGCCAACAGGGACGCTCGACGCGAACGTAACAGGAAGCGCAGCGAACGACGCCGGCGGCTCAGAGACAACCTTCCCATCCGCAACCTTGCGGAAGCTCTCGAGGCGGTCGAGAGCAGAGTCCACACCACTCCGAGCAATGCCTCATGTCGATCACAACGATCGCACGCCAGGCTCAGGGCATACGCGCTGGAGAGGTCATCGCCAAGCTCGGCCGAAGAAGCTTACTTCATGCGGGTCGACAACGTAGTCGCCCAACCTCCCCCCGCCTAAGCCGCGCGACAACGAAGCTACTAGTCGCGGCGGCGGCGCCGGCCCCAACCGTACTCGAGGCGACATCCCGGGGCCGACCCAAACCGTCGCCGCTCTCACGCCGGCGGACCTTCGCGGAGACCAAGGCAACCGAGAGGTTGCCCCCCACCGCGCTCCGGCCGGTGGTGGCGGCAACGACCCCGACGGTGGCGGCGGCGACGGCGGCGGCTCCAACCACGGGGCCAACGGAGAGAGCCGGGGGCGGCGGTAGTCACGGCGGCCGAGGCCACGCGAACGACCACGCCTCCGGCGCCTCGCACGGCGGGTACGACGCCCGCCGAAGATCGAGGAGCCGCGGCGGAAGAAGTCGACCCGCGAGGGCGACGGCTTCCCCGCCTTCTCACCACGGCTTCGCAACCTACTCCTCCCCGACAAGTTCAAGCCTTTGGGGATCACCAAGTACGACGCGAAGCGAGATCCGATCCGGTGGCTCCGATGCTACGCCCTCTCCATCGAGAACGGCGGCGGCAACGGCGACACCAAATGCCTCTACTTCCCCTTCGCCCGGACCGGGCACCACTCACATGGCTCGAGTCGCTCGACAAGCACTCGATCGACAAGTGGGACCGAGCCGAAGGAGCGGTTCACAAGCAACTTCGCGGGCGCCATGGGCCGTTCGGGTACTCGCATGGACCTCGCCATGATCAAGCGAGGAACAAGGCGAGACCCTCCGCAAGTACATGCGCCGCTTTTTCGACAAGCGCGCTACCGTCGTCGACGTCACCGACAAGGAGGTCATCGACCTCTTCCCGAGACGGCCTCTACCATCGCCGCACCTTCGAGGACTTCGGTCGTCGCCGCCCCAAGTCCATTCCCCACCTCAAGGACATGATCACGTCCTGGGCGGACGAAGAGGACAAGGCCAACGCCAAGTACGACGCCATCCGCGGCAAGTCCAAACAGAACCAGGGCGGCGACAGCGGCAGCAATGCAAATCAAGGCGGCCGCAACAACAACAACAACAATAACAACAACAACTACTCGGGTCCCAACCGCAAGCGCAAGCCAGACAACACTGTCGCGGCTATCCAGCACCCTGCGAAAGGGAACTCGAAGAAGAACTCTGGCGGGTTCAAGGACTCGTCGAAGGAGAAGTGCCCGTGGCATCCGAACGGCAATCACACTACCGAGCAGTGCTACCAGCTCAGGCACGCACTCAAGGACACGCCGGAGCCACCGCACCCTCACGATCAGAAGGGCAAGAAGAAGGACGGCGACAACGACGACTTCCAGGAACCCGAGAAGACCGTCAACGTCCTCTTCGGCGGACTGCCTAGCAGGCGGGAGCAGAAGGCTACCCGTCGCGAAGTGATGTCCATCGAGCCGAGCTGCGGTCTCTTCCTCCGCCTCTTCGACTACCGCGTCCTTCACGGTGGCGGCGGCCGGCGCGGACGTCTCCGCGTCCCGGCGGCTTCCATCTCTCCAACGGCGGCGGCCGCGGGTACTCGCTCTCCTGCGGAGCGGGGGCTGGCGCTCCAGCTGCGCCAGGAGTTCTTCGACAGTGGGGGCTGGACTTCGGCTTCCAGCCGGTTCCCCCCACCGGGTCCCCGACACGCCTTCGTCGCCCTCTTCGACGGGCTCCGTTGGCGGCACCTCCTGCACACAAAAGACGACTACTCGTCAGCGACGTACTCGACTACCGGGTACTCGACCACTCTGCTCAAGATAGTCTACCTCCGGAGGCGTGGTCTCTGAGACCTTCATCTTCTTCGCCACCCGCTTCTTGGTGGGGTTGCGCGGCCTCCGCGGCGGCGCAGCAAGGCTAGCCTCCAGGCTAGCCGGAGGGTCTTGGACAAGTGGCACGTGAGGCAAGCCCGGACGGCTAAACCTCGACCGCAGCTGGAAGCGGTCCAGCAGCGTCTCTTGGTCCTCTTCCTCGTCATCGGAGGTATCCTCCACGATGACGGTGTCGTCGCCTTCACCGACTTCGCGGCGCTCCTTCACCTTCCCCTCCACCGGGATCTCGATCCCGCTCGGTGGCGGCTGCGGCTCGAAGACAAACCGCTTCACATCATCCTGCGCAAAGACACAAGGCGTCAGCAACTCTGCTACAAGTGCTCACTACTCGACGAGGGGGGTACGGCTACTCACCTCGTTGGGCGGGCGCGCGGCGGAGTACTCCTCGACCGGGCACGCCGTGTACTCCGGCATGTCCTTGAAGATGCGCGACAACCGCTCGATGATGTCGTTGTCATCCAACTCACCCCCCGGCATCCGTGACGTGTCGTCGTCACCGGTGTACTCGAAGCCCGGCGTATCCCGCGCCATCGGCGGGCCGGATCCTCGCGCTTCATGAAACCGAAGGCCACGTGCTCGGCCCTCGGTCCGGCTTCTCCGAGCACTCGAATGCGTGCTAGCGGCTCGGGGAGCCGGATCCCCTCTTGCATGGTGGGCTCTGTGTTCCACCACTCCCGATGCCCGGGCCGCCGTCCGCTCGGCTTCGGCGAGCCAAGGTGGTGGTTGGTGATGTAGAACCACCGCGTCTTCCGATCCGTGTTGGAGTCCACGAGCTTGTACGCCGTGTGCGATCTACGGCATCCTCCCTCACCGGATCCCGGCCCCTCCGACTACTGCGGGGTTGGAGGCACGCGGGGCGCGGCTTGACGCGGAAGAACTTCCGAAGAGCACCCGGTGCGGCTTGATCCCGAGGAAGGCCTCGCGAAGTGGACGAAGACCGACTTATGGAAGATGTCGTTGGGGTTCAAGTTGAGGTACTCGATGCCGTAGTACCCGAGCAGCCCCTTGAAGAAGTCGCTTGCCGGGAGCGCAAGACCGCGCTCCATGAAGCGCGAGAACATCGAGATCTCGTCCTCCGCCTTCTCCATCGGATACGGATCTCCCGCGGCGGATCTCCACATGTCGACTTCTTTCTCCCCGATGAACCCACTTTGTTCGGCGGGGGTGAGCGAGTCCTCCGTCTTGACCTTCGACTTTTTCCACTCGCGGCTTGGATCGGCGCGCGGTGGAGACGGGGGCGGCGCCGCATCGGTAGCGGCTGCGGCGGCCTCGCACGGCTCCTCTTCTTCCCGCCGGCCTTGGACGTCTTCGACGGCGACGGCTTCATCCTCCAAGTGCAAGGAGTTTTCACTCGCATCCGCTCGGGGGCTACCCTAACGGCTTCGGGTGGCGATGCGCTCGGATATACTACGGCGGCGGCAGTGGCCGGAGTGGATCTACTTCAAGATTCAAATGCAAATGATCGCGGCTCACTTGGGTGAAAAACCCTAAGGGTTTTGGCTCTTATTTATAAGCCAAATCGCCTCCGCAACGGGCGGCGGGGATAAGTCCACGCGCGGGCGACTCGGCGTACGCGCGTGACTCTTCGTATTCTACTAGTCGACGCGCCTCACCTCGGGGGCTCGGCTACTTCTACTCGACTACCCGGGAAGCGACTAGTCTCAAGAGCATCTCGGGACACTTTCTTCAAGAAGACCCTTCAATTCGAGAGGAAGTGCTCGACTCAAGGCTCGGGGGCTCCGTGCCACGTGTCCTTCGGTTTTTTCTCTCCGGATTTTTCGGGATTTTCTTGCCAAGACTTCAGATGGATCCTCGGCCCGAGCCCGCGGCTCGAGGCTCGGGGGCTACTCCATGTGGATTGCGGTTACGCAAATCGCATCTCCATGGCGGCTTCGGCTTCAAAACAAGACGAGGCATTTCTTGAAGACCTTCGAAGGCAGATTTCAAGGACGCTTGGGACTACTCGAGAAGACTTCAAGATTGCTCAAACATCGGTCGGAGTACATTCCGGCCTCGGGATGCTTCGACTACTCTTGAGGACTTTTGACTTGTAGCACTCGGGGACGCTTGAGGACTACTCGTTAAGGCCGTCAAGACTACTTGAAGCTATCCTTCTCGACTACAAAGTACTCGGGGGCTTGTCGTATGGACCTCCCCGGGCCCACTACATCGGTGGGTACCGGGACCAACTACTCGGTGGGCCCACGGGACTACCGGCTTGCGCTACACGGCACCCGAAGGCGTGGAGTACAAGGACCGCGAGAGGAGTAGTACTCGGATAGGATTCGTACATGTTCCGCACCGTATAGAAGTCTCCCTAGACGTACTCGACTAGTACTCTTTCCCTACTCCGACTTGTAACCCCGCCTCCCGACTATATAAGGCGAGGCAGGGACCGATCTCAGGATCATCTCATCTCATACAATCCCCTACAACCCACGGCGCACTATTGCACCATCTTGTAATCGTGCCCTATCAATCCAGAGCTACGCAGCATACAGGACGTAGGGTATTACGCACCTCGCGGCCCGAACCTGTCTAAATTGTGTGCCACGTGTCTCTTCCTTCGAGTTACCGATCTCGGCGAGTCACAATCATCTACTTCGGGTACTCCCCGTAGTAGGTTGCCGGTCTAAAACACCGACGGCGAGGAACACCCGGACCCTACACCGGCGACACGGCGCGCGCGGCCGCGGGGGCCGCCCGGCATTTCGTCGAGCACCCGGTGTGCATGCGAATCATGAACGGTGAAGTAAGGCGGTAAGTGGGCCGCCGATCGGATGCGGGCCCCTAAGCCCGGCTAACCTCTAAAAGGCCTTCGCACCGCGCATGGGGGGTTTGGGGGTGATTCGTGAACTTCGTTGAATAACCGGTACGGGGCTGCGATCCCCGGTTCAACCGGGCCGTGACCCAATATCCGGTTGGGCGAGTCCACCGGGCCACCTACGGCCCGGTGACATTTTCGGCCCATCTTCGGCCCGCTAACCGAGGGTCGCTGACATCATGCTGATGTCAGCGACATCTTTTCTAAAATCCTTTTCTTTTTCTGGGTGATTTTCCATATATGCTTAATAAATGGTTTTAACCTTTAAAAATTCATAACTATTTATAGGAAGCTCGGAAAAATATAAAACTAATTTCTATAAATTCGTAATTTCGAAACCTTGCTGTTTGTAGGTAGTTTGAACTCTTTTGGATCTTCTAAAAATTGGTTCTTATTTGGAGTTATTGCTTAGATGTGCACCATATTCTTATTTTCGCGTCGAATCTCGTGCCGCGGACCCGAGCTTCGACCAGAGGACGCGGAGGACCCCGAGTACATCGCTCCGGACGACGGATCGCTGCTTCAACGGCCACGAAGGTGTCATGTCACTCCCAACCATGTAGATCCCATGTTGTTAATTAGATGCTAGTGCTTTACTTTATATGCATTGCTCGATGAATTGCATAAGCGACTTAATAGCCATGCCTTGATATTTTGTTATACCCCGATTCCTTGTTTTACTTCCGCGGGACTAGCTACAGACCCCTAGCTAGTCCCTTACCTCAACTATCCATACTTTTGCTGCTTGATTATGGATGGTATTCTGGGCTTGGGCTGAGATGTGGATATCTCGGTGTGTTTCTAGCGTGCGTTCTGGGTGCGTATCTCCTTGCTGTGTTTTGGCGGGAGCGGGCCGCTTGGTTACTAGTGAACGTCTGCCGAGGGAAGATGCGATATGGCCTCTACCCGAGGGACGTGTCGTGCGGATCGGAGATGGGAGTGCTCGCTCTCGGCCCCTTAAGGACCGAGTCGACTTACCACCAGATGCAGTATCTACTTTCGTACATACCGCCCGCCTTGTTATGGGCGGGGGTGCGGAGTGAGACTTGTAGTGGATAGCATCCCTCCTGTAGGCGGGTCGGTGTGACCGTGTCGGGAGTGGTCTTTCCCTCCTTAGAAGACTTTGCACCGGCGAGGCCGGGGAAGGGTTCCACAGCTTCGAGGGACCTCTCGCGGGCAGTATGAGCTCTACCGCGGAGGCCGGGCCGGGCTCGGAGATGCGGGAGGGTACTATCCACTTACTTGGCCTTCACCGTAGGGTAGGGCTCGGAATCGGTGACGGCGGTTCCCAATCCTATTCGGGCGGGTACGGTTGTACAACCTCTCGCGAGTGTTTAAACCTATAGCTATAGTCCGTGTCCACTGGTTATGGACAATGCTGCTATCTACAGCTACTTCTGACTAGCTACTCTTCTCTTGTGCTTCTTCTCTCCCCCGAGTGTGTGAGCCCGGCTTCGGCCGTTGAGATGTGGGGATAGGAGCAGGTGGCCCCACATCGCAGATGAGAGTTGGGATCTGGATCGTGGTTGAGATCCGGTGTTTTGGTGTGGTATCCTTGAGCGGGGTGTGGGCCCCAGAGGTATGGACCTCGGAAGCGTGAGCTTCTCCGAGGTGTGGACCTCCTGGACTGAATTCTGCTTACCTTGATCGTTGCTTTGCTGCTTTGCTTAAGCCTTCTACAGCCAGAGTAGGGATAACTCATGCATAGTAGAATATACACCGCTTTTGCCTCTTTGTTGGGAAGCTGACATGACCTACCCGCTTATCGGGTAGACCCCGGTGTCTCTGACACAGAGCCGGACTACGACTTCGACAACGACGGATGGGTGGACTAGTGCTCTTCCTACACTCGAGCCGCCCGCGGATGCGGAGTTCCCCGCGCTTTCATGGAGACGGCGCTAGACGTTTTATTTATGTTTGATTCGGTCCGGATGGACTTGTACCCGGCATGTGCCGAAGAGATGTATCCGATTAATGTAATAAAATAAATGTTGTACTCTTTCTATTATGTTTTATCTTTTTGTATGGATTTTGGCATCGCCGAGACAGGGGTTTGCACATGGTAGCCCTCCCGGGACTACCACCGAGGTGCTAAGAGTCGGGTTTCCGTTCGCGGAAATCCGGTTCGTTTCACCTAGCTAATTGAAATGAAATAATAGTGCAAGACCGAACCGAAATATGTAGAAGCTATGGAACAGAGATCGGCAACATATAGTGGGTGAGGTAATGCAGGTTTGGGATTAAGAGAGTCCGCACAGCTTACTAGAGTAGAGAGGGAGGAAACTGCTATATATATGGAACGTGGAACAGACTAGTTTAGTCGGGGTGGGTGAGAGGAAGTAAAGAGGCCACGCACTGCCTTGCTTTCTTGATTAAGGATACGATGATTAAGGATACGATAAGGGCACTCCCAATCCAGACTCTACCCATAGAGTCTATATGTCGAAGACTCTATCACAAGAAACTATGTTCTCTAATGCAGATTTATAGGACCATACATATAGCAGAGATGTATTGCAAACAAAAGTTTCCAACATGTGATTAAAGTAGCCCGCAACTTCATTCTTTGGTTCACCATTACATAAGTAAGCAAAACCAGAAATAGCAGACAATAATTCCTCTTCTAGGTAAATAACCAGACACTGTGAGACAACATGAATATGAAATTTTTATTTCCCCCAAAAATTTTTAATGCTACGGAGTAATTGACACTGCTTTCCTGTCATTTCCTTTGCAATTTAATTTTAGTATTCAATGAAACAAACCATGACATGAGGGGGGAAAAAGACTCTAAGCATTAATTCAGAAGGGGGAAATCAGGTTACAATATCCTCACCATTTTCAACATGACAGTGTAATGGATTTCCAACAAAACATCCCTCAGGTTATCTACACCACCAAACATCCACAAGCAAATACTGCTAGTGAATCAGTACAGTTCACACATGTAAGCAACCAACCAACTCCAATCCAAGCACAGCCAACATAAACAACATCAGTAAAAGGTTTTGCTGCCTAAAGGGATACAGTTCACACTTGCAATCAATTGAACCAACAATAAGTGTGAGTATAACATCACAAACAACAATGAGAAACTTGTAAAATCCAGAAAAAACTAATACCTTGAATCGATCCCCGTCGACACTATCAGGTGGGGGAGCAAGAGGAGCAGCTGGAGGCTTTTGTGAGCGTGCCCGTTGACCACCTCGGCCACCACAGCTAGGAGCAGTAGAGCGTATTTCGACACAGTCATCTTCAACAGTTGTCTTCTCCCTCCAATTAGGACCAAAAAGAGCTGAATTATTGTCGATGGTTGACGATGTGATGCCAGTAGCCGTGGGAGCGCCAGAGGAAGAGCTGGGCAAGCTGATGGTAGCTGGGGACGCGCCAGACCAACTGCTGCTCCAGGGGGGCGGGCAAGATGCTGCGCCTGGCCAGGGGCCGCCGCACCGGCCGGTTCCGGTGAGGGGGCGCCACGACCCGTGCCGGGCCACTCCGCGCGGCCAAACGGGGGAGACGCCACGCGCCCCGCGGGGCCAAGATCCCGGCGGCGCGGCACCCACGCCGGCCCAAGAAGAGGAGTACCTCCAACCTGAGCAAGAAGTGCAGAGAAGGGCGGATCGTCTTGGTGGAGACCCGTTCTGCCTGATTCCCATCCATCATCACGTTCAGACGAGGGCTCACCCATGTTCTTGGATCTTGGGTTGGATCTTGGCTGGTGGAGAGGGGCACAAGGTCAGGGAGATGGTGCGGCGGGTCTAGGCGGACGGAGGCGCAGCGGTCTCGACGTGGGGTTAAGGTGGCGGTAGTAGAGGGACTAGCTGCGCACCCATGGCGGCGGCCGCGGCGACAACTGGGCTGTGGGCCTGCGGCGGCGGCGCTACTCGCGTGGAGGCAACGCGGGGAGAGAGAGGAGGACACGAGAAATCGATGGCAATGGTGGAGTAATTATGTGGAAACGTCAGGGGTATTTTGGTCATTGTTGAGGGAGAGAGCGGCAGGGAGCTGCAATTTCGCAGCTTCACGCGCGATGGACGTTTCTCTCAGCGCAAATCCAGGGGAGCTGAGGAGGGAGCTGCCGAGTGAGCTTGTTGTTTGGCGTTTGAAGCTGCGAAGCCACTCCTGAAGCCGCTCCTCAAGCTGTGCCAAACAGGGCCATACTCAGTTGCTGGGCGTAGACTGATCTGGACGGTGTTCAGAGTGAAATCAGTGGTTTCACACTTGCTGATGCTTCCCATGCCTCGATAGGAATCACACATATTCTTCACACACTGTTCATGAAACGTGCAATGCACGACTTGAGATACACGCCTAGCTAATTGAAATGAAGTAATAGTGCAAGACCGAACCGAAATATGTAGAAGCTATGAAACAGAGATCGGCAACATATAGTGGGTGAGGTAATGCAGGTTTTAGAGAGGGAGGAAACTGCTATATATATGGAACGTGGAACAGACTAGTTTAGTCGGGGTGGGTGAGAGGAAGCAAAGAGGCCACGCACTGCCTTGCTTTCTTGATTAAGGATACGACGCCCTCCCCACTGCTACTTCACACACGGGTCCCACTCCAAGCCTTATCCCTTCAATACTCCAGCCACCGCTTCTTCACCCACCATTTTTTATCCTTTTCTCTATGTCGCAGGCGCCATGAGAGCTTCTGTTCCAGCTCATTGGACGAGGCCGCTCGCCTGCACCGACGCCGCGGCAGCAGATGACGGCGGCGACAACCACACCCTCCTCCCCCCGGAACAGCTGCGCCCCGCCTCCCCTCGCCGCCGACCGTCCTTCTCGCGCTAGGAGGGGCCCGTCCCCGCGTCGCTCCCTCGCGGTTGGAGGGCGGACGAGCCGTGCGCCGGCGGCGCGCCGCCCCCCGTGTCGGGGCTCCTTGCGGCCGCCGGAGGGTCTTCCCGCATCGCAACCCCACGCGAGTCCAGATGAAGTTCGTCGTCGCGCACCTGCAGCGTACCTGGGCGCCGATCAGTCCGTCGCCGCTGCGGCCGCGGAGGGGGCGGAGGAGGTGTGACGCCCCAGGTTTTTAATTAACCCTAACAGCCGGTCAAAGTAGTCAATAGTGGTCAAATCACGGTCAACCTGGGCCCTCACCTCGAAAAACTCACTAACCTACTCTAGTGACCCCCTTTGAATAGTAGACACACTTGTGGGGCCAACCCATGGTCAAAGACTTGGTCACACCCTTGCCACCCTAGTGTCCATGGATGTCTGCTGGAACTTTTGCCGCGTTCTCCAAAATTCACCTAAACACTTAAAATTCTACCTTTATGAAAGTTGTCCATCTTGTTGAGGGACACAACTTTCATGTAGATTGGCATTTCAAATTTTGAGTGGAAAAGCTTGAAAAATTGGTTGCAAGGCAGGATTCACTGTTCAAAGGAACAGGTCGACATTCCAAGTTGGCATTAGTGTAATTCAAAATCCGTGGAGAAAAACCCCTTATAGCCTTTCTAGAAGTTGTAGAGGGTGATTGGATCTACAACTTTCGTATTCATAGTTTAGTCGAGTTCTATTCAAAAATTTGGAGTAAATTTGATTCAAACAGAGTGCCAGCAAAATTGAATCGGGGCAGAGCGTCCTGCGCCGCGACATCGCGCCGTCCGCGCGCCGCGCCGGAGCGCCGGCCACCCTCGGCGTCCGCGCTCGCACCTCCCGACGCCGCCTCCCGCCCGAGGCACGCGCTACCCGAGCTACCCACGCCCCGATGCGTCCCCTCGCCCGAGACGCCTAGAGTCGCACCGGCCACGCCGCCGTACGCGCGGGCACGCCACGAAGCACCGGTCCGATGGCGGTGTCGCCGCCGTACACGCGCCGACCGAGCCGCCGTAGCACGACGGGGAGCATCTCCTCGCCGTCACCCGTCATCACCAAGGGCGAGTGCGCCTATAAAAGCCGATCCTTCTCCCCGCGAGCGCGCCATCCCGAGCTCCTCCGCCCGCCATTGCCGCCACCGCCGTGAGCTCGCATTCCGCTCGCACTCGCCGCCGGCCGGCCACTCCCCTAGCTTCCTTAGACCCTAGTGCATCTCGCAATGTCGCGTGTTGCCCAGCACAACGCTTTCCTCGCCGTTTTCCCCGAGCCGCCGCGGCCACCGCCGCCGGCCGCCGTCGATCCCCCTCGTCGGCAGCTTCTCCGCCCTGACTCCGGTCACCCCTAGCCCCTAGGTGAGCATCCCGTCGAGCCCCAATGCTTGCCCGGCTGGGAGCGCCGTCGGCTCGCCAGAATTGGCCGGAGCCGCGCCGCCTTCCCCGGCCAAGGGCCCGATTGCAAGGATTGCAATCTTTCCAGGGTGTTGGGTGTAAATTTTAGGACCTGTTCGTGATGAACCCTATCTAAGTTTTCTTGCTAATTAGTCCAGTGCCCTAGAAAATCCCTAGAAAATTGTAGAAAATTCAGAAAAATGCCAAACAAATTATGTTGAATTCAGGGAGAGAAATCCCACAACTTTTGTTATTCTCACATGGCTTGATTCCAAATAGTTTTAACATGAAAAATAGGATTGTGAAATAACTAGATCTGTCATAACTCAAAATCTACAACCTCTCTGTATCTAAATTTTGGATATATTGTAGGTCTTGCCATGACTAGTTCCTGTGCCAAAAATTGCACAAAGTGATGAAGTAAATCTTGCTAGACAAATTGTTTTCCTTTTCTGCAGAAACTGCCTAGATGATTTTTGTAGCTAAATATATTTATGTTTTTGTGTCCAACTTGTGCACACTGTCTTGTTATGTCAAAACATACCTCTCGTGAATTAATCATGATTTTTGGTTTAACAGAAATATTTATTCTCAATTTGTGCATGTTTTCCTTGGTAGATTATTGAAGCAAGATCAGTAGAGTTTTTGGGTGTACATGCTGGTTCCTTAGGCTTGTTTAGGACCAGAGAGCATGCATGCCAAAGTTTGGATCATTTTGGTGCTTAATTATTTTTGTATGCATTTAATTTGAATCACTAGCTAGTCTTTGTTATTTTCTATAATATTTAATTTCCTAGCTTCCAAGCATTACATGTGGGTCCAGTGGGCCAGTATAGGTGCTAATATGCTTGAGAAACACTTCTTTAAATTTTTGGTAATTTATTGCTTAACAAAAAGCTTTAAAGCCCTTTAAAAGATTAAAGGGAAATTAAATAAAGGAAAGACCCTTTTTAATTCTTTTTCCTTTTGGAAAGTATTACCTAATTTAATTAAAAGTTAATTAAATACCCTTGTTGATAAGGAATTGATTCATGAATTAAAATATTGTTCGTACCCTTGCTAGTGAAGGGAAAAAGACTAAACCTTTACATAAAATATCAAGTACAAAGGAACATTTATTCAAATGTGCAATAAAAGAATGACTCTTATACAATTAATAACCTTCCTAAAAGAGATGTACTATCTAGATACTTGTTAAGGTTAATATGACCAACAAGAGTTGGATAAGATAACAAACTGTCACATCACCTGAACTTGCATTGCATTCCGTGTAGATCTTCCGGACGGTGATTACTCCCTTGTGCCGGAATCCGAGGAAGGAGGAGCGGAAGCTTCGCTGCAGTACGTGGAAGTACTCGACGACACCGAGGGTGCCTAGGCTAACTTAGCTAACGAAGGCAAGCTCCGGTGCATCTAACCCAGTTTTCAAATTCTTTATTCAGTATCTATGGATGCTTGTGCATTTAAGTTCAGGAGTTGAATGGAACCCTAGATGCATGATCCCTAGGTACCTTTGTCCTTACTAGGATGATAGGTCGATAGCTGCTAAGCTATAGGACCGTTACAAGTCGGGTGGTGACCTCACTCACGAGAATAGGTTCCTAGATAGGAATTACAATATATCCTTAACTGGATTGCTCGTGTGGTAAGAGCATGGGATTTGGGCTCCGGTCCAATGGCTATTGTGGGTTAAGTGTTTGAACGTACTAAACACTTGTCGGGAATGGGACCGGTAAGCTTAGTACCTTAATGAGGCGGCGAGGGATCCTACTATTACTACTCTTGGGATTCGTCTCGCGGCTAGCCACCGGTGGTGTACGGTGATTCCGGGTGCCTCGCGGGGTATGCCGGATAGCCTGCACCAAAGACTGTAAGATTCGATCCCGACCCGAGGATTTTTGGGAACCGCACGGGAAAGTTGTCCTTGCGAGGGCATCCAACCGTGTGTTTGGGTCTACCTTGCAAGGTTTGAATCAATCGATTGTCGGCCTCTCACCGTTATCTGAGACTACTTACTCCACTAGCCATGAGATCCCTAATGATGGAAGTTGATGAATACTATGCTTGATTAATTGTATTGTACAACTTTGTCTGTACTAGTTGGCTAATGTAGTAAAGATTAAACCCACTAGAACTTGTGCTAAAATATTGAAAGTAAGGACATACTCTTTGTTACTTTTCGGCAAAAGCAAACCGAGTGCCCCAAAAAAGCCTTTCATGTCTAGAAGTGGTGAAGTAGTGTTCACCGACGGGTAAGTCTTGCTGAGTATTAGTATACTCAGCCTTGCTATAATGTGTTGATCCAGGTAATGCTTTCGGTGATGAGTGGCCCGGAGAGATCCCGCCCGGCTGGGAGCTGGAGTGGGTGGAGGACGACTACTGAGAGCATCATGGATGGCCTCCCGTGGTGTTTCCGCTTTCCGTTCGTTTAGTTTCCGTTGTTTCAAAACTCTGAGCTATTTATTTATGGCAAAAACTTCGGTTTGTAATAATTAAACCCTTCGGGGTACAAATTTGGTTGTTAATGTCGTTGTATCTTTAGACTCGCCTTCGAGTGAGTTTTAATGCATATATTTTGATCCTTGTTGCTATTCAAGTGATTTACCGGGCGTTAACCCAGCGACTAATGACAGGATGATACTTTATTATCGCTTAATGACCAAAGTGGATTGGTTTAGGCGATAGTACGGTATTTTCCTGGGCGGGTGGTCACAGTTGGCATCAGAGCAATTATATGCACCAGAGATTAATTAATAAACTTAATCACTGGTTTTTGAACAAAATGTGCCAAGATTGTTTGTTTTTCCAAAGTACGTTGGTCCGCTAAGGATAAACTAGACCGAGAGGCCCTAGAGGGAATTTTGGGTTCTTTCAGGTGGCTTAATTAACTTATGGTTTATTTTGCTAACTTCCAGCACATTACTTTATTTCAGACTTACTTTCTTGCACAACCAAACTGATGAGCCACGTATTTTATACGTGTGCTGTTCCGCATCACGGGAATTGCGAGGGTTGATGGAGTGATCCATTCCACGGATCCCATCTTCGCGTCTGTGTATGAGTTGTGTGTCGCCACGTGTTTCATACGTGTGCATTCCGCATGTCGCTCATGCGAGGCAAGGATACACTCCATTCAAACGGAGAGTGTCCGAGGTTGGACGCCGTCCATGCGAGCGGCTTAACGCATGGATGCCGTTTCTATAGTGAACGGTAATGTATGTGGATGCTTTCGTGACGTGCCGGCACGAAAGGTTCGTTTTCCGGGGTACATAACAGCGCTTCGTTCGTCGTTAAGCGAGTACCGTATAGCTCTCGACTAGATATTATAGGGAGAGACGAATAACAGCCTCGCCACCGGCACTAACTTCGATTTTTGGCTTGATTGCCATGTGAGGTCGGATAGGACGTCTTGCATGCATATTAAACATCGAAACAACTAAAATGGACCCAAAAATCGAATTCCCATATGCTCTCTAAGGAAGATTTTGCTAGTGTGTGCTTTTTATAAGCTAGAATACCTCTCATGCTTAGCTGTCATGCTGCCAAAATTTTGAAAAGCTTGTTCACTTGTTGTACCTTGGCTAGACTTAATTAAACGAGTTTGTTAAAAACAGTTGCTCCTTAGCCAGTCTAGCTTGTAGTCGCAAGTTCCGATCCTGTTTCTTTTGGTTTGGTTTACACCTTCCTAGGCACATCTAGGTCTTGTATCATCCACCTTGTTTCCTTGTTCGAGGTCAACTTTAAAAAGCAAATACGTGTTAAAGAACTTTTATAGTAACCGGGAACCTTGGGAAAGATTTGAGGGTTCTGGATTTTTTGGTTATGAATTTTTATTCACAGCTGCCAGAACTTCACCATTTGACATGCCGTTCTCCTTGAGACCTGACATGTGTTACATTTTTGTACAGATGGCTTTCCCCGTGTTTCACGAGTTAGACGCTGACGGTACGATCCGTACCAACGGGTTACCTTGGGAGGGTTTTCCACACCTTGCGTGGGAAGCACTCGGCGCCGCGAGCTACCTCACACCACCGACTTATGAGGTGTCCGAGTTCGAGCACTATGGCATTCCCCGTTGCGAGTGATTGTCACTGTTCTACCACGCCGACCGGTTCGACTTGAGTTTTATCTGCGGGGATTTATCACTCACGAGGTCGTTGAGTTAGCGGCCCTCGAGTGCCGACGGACTTCGTGACCACAACCCCACTTGTCGTAGCTCTCTCTCCATTTGGGTTATTTCCTGCCGTGAGTCCTCACGACCCGACATGGTTGGACCGTATGGATCACCTACGGGAGCCGTTGTCACTAGCGAGCCACCGGATGTCACTTAGACGTTGACTCGCCTTGTCTTAACATGGTTTTCACACTTCGGGGGCTGCGCTATAATACCGCGGCGGTTATTGGGCGGCGCTTGGAGGCATCTAGGCGTGATTGGCGGCGGCTATCGGCGGCACATCAAGAATCGAACTTTACACCGACGCGGATGTAGCGAGGAGAATGACAGTCGCGTGCTAGGAGATTCCGATTAGAGCTAGAGAGAGGCGACCGCTGCAGAGGATTGTAGATGCGGAGGCGGAGAATCACACCCTAGAGGAGAATGCCGATGCGTATGAGATTGAGAGGCCGACGCTACTTCGAACATTGCGATATGCGGCAGCGGGTGGAGGCCGAGGTACGGGTGGCGGCCTTGCGGGCTATAGTGGCCTTACGGCCCCACGCCTCCCGTACGGGCACACCGGAGGAGCAGCGGGGGATCTGTCTTGTCCGGATCGGACGAGCCGGACGAGACCACCGTTGCCGACTCCCCCAGCTTCGCCTACGGACAGTGGTGCTTCAGTGGGCAACTAGGTTGCCGGTAGCAAGAATAAGAAGGATGTCGATCCTATGGTGTTGTCTTCGAGATGTTGGAGTAGTTAACTTTTAGCACGCCTTCGTGCAGAGTAACTGCTTGTAACCTTGTCGTGTTGGGGTGTTTTCAAATTCGAGTCTTGTAATGTCCTTGGACCATGTTCTGTCTTTTTGTAATAATGAATGCTTAAGTATGTGTGTTTTAATTGAGATTCACTTGTTCACCCAAAAGTTGAAGTTTATTGCGTACGATTGCCGAATTCTTGAATAAATCGTTGCAATGTCCACGCTTGTCAAATATTGCATTTTCACATAAAGCATTGGTAAACCAAAGCATTTCTAGGGGCATCACTCGTTTGCCCAATGATTAAATGCTCATTCGAATACCACCTTCGTTGGTACCCGAAGTTACAGCAATTGTCCGAGAGCGGATGTTGGCTTACGTGTTCGAGTGATCGCATTCCTAACCGTGTTAAAGAGCGATTCTGTGAATCCTTGTTGGCTGTGATACCTTCCGACTGTTGCTGTTATCATCATATAAATGCTAATGAGTTGTGGTTATGTATGATCATGCTTGTCATCATTTTGGAGTAAGCTTTTGATTATATAACTAATAAGACCCGCATTTCAGATGGTAGGAACCACGCGCAGCTCACCCAACGGGTTCGGAGCGAACGGTAGCGGTGACTTGCCGCCACCACCGCCCATGACGCCGTCGGAGGCCTTCATGGCCACCCAAACCGAGGTGCTGCGCCGGATCCGCGGACGCAGCGGCGGATCGCCCGACAGATGAACCGAGGGCTGCCACACGGGGCCAACCACGAGGGGCCTAATCAGGTCACCACGTACGCC
The DNA here is from genome assembly GCA_947561735.1 of Cenchrus americanus. Taxonomy (NCBI): domain Eukaryota; kingdom Viridiplantae; phylum Streptophyta; class Magnoliopsida; order Poales; family Poaceae; genus Cenchrus; species Cenchrus americanus. The sequence continues at coordinate 32,993,636 of OX387242.1, read as the reverse complement.
CAGTTCATCGCAATGAAGCCGCTGACTTTCGCTAAAGCGGAAGACCCCCTGGAAGCTGAGGCTTGGATCAAGGCCATAGAGGCAAAATTCTCCGCCTTTGTGCTACCTTGCTCCGAGGAGAACAAAGCTAACTTCGTGGCTCTGCAACTGCGAGGAGAAGCTTTGATGTGGTGGGACCATTTCAAGTTGATGCAGCGAGGGCACACTGTAACTTGGGATGAGTTCAAGCAAGCCTTCAAGAGTCACCACATTCCCAAGGGACTGATGGATAGGAAAATGAGGGAGCTGTTGGCCCTCAGGCAGCGATCTGACACGGTGTATTGCTACGCCCAGAAGTTTAATAGCTTGTGCCAGTATGGCGGGCACACGTTGACTCTGATGCAAAGAAGATGGAGAGATTCCGCGATGGGCTAGATGGCAAGTTGTATGAGCGGCTGAACCTGCTCGAGCCCGCGAACTTCCATGAGCTAGCGAACAAGGCTATCTCTCAATAAGATGCTATGAAGAAGGCCCACGGGGACAAGAAGAGGATGTCTGGTTTTGCTCTGGCGGCGGAACGGGCAAAAAGTTTCGCTTTATGAAGAAGAACGTTCCAAGCCCATCCCGGCCATCATCAGGCGGACGCCGGATAATGAAGCCATCCCGAGCAAACCCACGGGGAACTTCCGGTTCCGAAATGCTCGACAGCGAGGCTCCAAAGCATAATGCACCTCCTCGCAACGTTGGTGATCGTCGTTGCTACAACTGTGGTCAGCCGGGGCATTACATCAGCGAGTGTCCCAAGCCCAGGCAAACCAAGCCCAACCCACAGAATTAAGGTGCAGGAAACAAGCCTGCCACCCCAGCCAAGAAGCCTATGGTGCAAGTACGCCAAGGCAAGCTAAACTTCACCGCCATGAGTGATATCCCAGAGGGAGCTTCAGTGCTCACAGGTACATTCTCTATCAACAACACTCCTGTTAAGATTTTATTCGATTCTGGAGCCACCCACAGTTTCATAAGTGAGGATCTACTAGACAAATTGGGTCTAAAAGGAATGCAAACCAAATCGGCTTATAAAATTACCACACCAGGTAGAAACATCACTTCTCACCTAGTAACTTTTGGAGTGCCTTTAAGGCTAGGAAGTAAGGTTATTCGATCTAATCTCATAACCATAAAATTGGGAAGCATGGATGTTATCTTGGGTATGGAATGGATGAACCAACATAAGGTAATTCTAGATATATCAGATAGGGTCGTAGAGATCAATTCTCCTACGGTCGGGCACACTACATTGTACCTACCTTTCAAGGACGGTACCGATTCTTGTGCCTATGTGATCAATATCTCCCCTCTTGATGAAATTCCAGTAGTGTGTGAGTATCCGGATGTCTTTCCTGATGAGTTGCCTGGTATGCCGCCAGACAGAGATGTCGAGTTTGTGATCGAACTCCAACCAGGTATTGCACCCATCTCCAAAAGACCTTATCACATGCCACCCAAAGAATTAGCCGAGCTGAAAACCCAACTCCAGGAATTGTTAGATAAGGGTTATATTCGCCCAAGCTCTTCCCCTTGGGGCTGTCCCGCTCTTTTCGTCAAAAAGAAAGATGGTAGCTTGAGAATGTGTGTAGATTACCGACCGCTCAATGCAGTCACCATCAAGAACAAATACCCTCTTCCCCGAATCGATGTTCTTTTTGATCAATTGGCTGGAGCCAAAGTCTTCTCTAAGATTGACCTTCGTTACTGGTTATCATCAAATCAAAATTCGACCTTGTGACATTCCTAAAACCGCTTTCTCCACTCATTATGGTCTTTACGAGTTCGTGGTAATGTCTTTTGGTCTCACGAATGCCCCTGACTTACTTCATGTACCTCATGAACTCCGTGTTTATGATGGAGCTCGACAAATTTGTCGTGGTCTTTATCGATGATATTCTCATCTATTCCAAAAGTGAGAAAGAACATGCCAAACACCTCCGAGTTGTCCTTCAGCGTTTGCGAGATCATAAGCTTTATGCTAAGTTCTCCAAATGTGAACTCTGGTAAGTGTGAAATTTTTAGGGCACACCATTTTCCATGATGGTATCTCCGTAGATCCTAGCAAGGTCCAAGAGGTGATGGATTGGAAACCACCCAAATGCGTACACCAAATCCGCAGTTTCCTAGGATTGGCGGGATACTACCGTCGATTCATTCCCGACTTCTCTAGAATCGCAAAACCTATGACGGAATTACTCAAGAAAGGAGTGAAGTTCGTGTGGAGCGAAGCATGTGAGAAAGCCTTCCACACCTTGAGGCAACAGCTAACCTCAGCCCCAGTGCTAGTGCAACCGGATAATTCTAAACCGTTTGAAGTCTTCTGTGACGCATCAGGCACGGGTCTCGGCTGTGTCCTTATGCAAGAAGGCCGAGTCATTGCCTATGCTTCACGGGCACTTCGACCTCATGAGCTCAATTATCCTACCCATGATCTTGAGTTAGCTGCTGTTGTCCACGCTCTCAAGATATGGATGCATTACCTGATGGGTAATCGTTGCAACATGTTCACTGATCATAAGAGTCTCAAATACATCTTTACTCAGTCAGAGTTGAATATGAGGCAGAGAAGATGGCTTGAGTTAATCAAGGATTATGTGAGGAACCAAGTTGAGAAGTACCTTGGTCCGTGTGTGATGAGTGGATGACCGGATGGTTTGAAGCTTTGTGTGTGTAGTGTTGAGTTGTTGAGGAACCAAGTTGAGAAGTACCTTGGTCCGTGTGTGATGAGTGATTGACCGGATGGTTTGAAGCTTTGTGTGTGTAGTGTTGAGTTGTGTTGTGTGTGTTTTATTTTGTGTATTGACCTTATTGTTTATGTGGTGTGTTGTCAATGCACTCGTGAGGAGTGGTTGACAATGTTGTGTGGACTGACTATTGGCCTAGTATTGCAGGTGTTGGTTGCGGCTTGGTTTGCGTTGGTGCGGGGTGAAGAACAAGCGCGAAAGGTCTTAGCCTTGCGTGGCCTCCGAGGAGTGGAGAGACAAGTAGGCTTGGTTCGAGGGACCGGTGGCCGATGGGATCAAGGGCGACTCGCATGGTGCAAGAAGAGCAAGACGAAGTCGTGGACATGGAGCCGGTGCATCGGTGGTGGACAAGTCAAGGAACGAGGCAAGACCGAGTAGACCGTCCGGGAGGCCGGAGGTGAAAGGCTTGGCGGGCTCGACGCTTGGTGTGGTGAGGCCGGACCGTGTACGTGGGGTTTGGTGGTTTGGCCACAAAATCATCGGAGGAGGGTTTCTCGGTTTGGGCCTCAAAACCGAGCCCGAGGGCCTGGCGTGACGGAGACGGTATCCGGGTGCGTCAGGAAGCTTCGAGGCGGGCGACACGCGGTATGATCGAGGTGCTTGCGTCGGGAGGACGTGAAGGCCTGATGGATGCGCGGCCGTCCGATGGTGAACTTCATGTGTTGACCAATATGCCCCTGTGAGGGCTTGAGTTGTACTCCTAGTGTAGGGGCACTTCGGTCTTTTCCGGAGGGCCTATATATAGGAGGAGGGGGCTGAATTTTCAGCCAACTCTTGGGCTAGCAGGCTGTGGTACTCTTTGATTTTGGAGTGCTTTGGGAGAGAGGGAGAGAGGAGAGAGTGGCTCTTTGATTGGAGCTTTTTGCCATCTTAGATTTGGTTTCTAGGAGTGGCTTGTAATCGTTTGGACAAGATATTCATAGTGATTTCATCCTCTAAATCTTGTGCCAATCTTTCTATTCCCGAATTTCTTTTATTGCTTTTTTGTGCTATTTTCGTGCTTGTTTTTGGTGCCTTTGTTCTTGGTGTGATTCCACGGATTTAAGTGGGTTTCTCCCCGGATTTCTTTGAGGGAAACATGGATGGATGTCTAGTGCATCTTTGTGATTGATCTTGTGCCCTCAAAGCCGGGAAACCACTTCGATTCAAGGATTTTCGTTCGGTGCTCTAGCTTTTGGTGGTGTTCAAAGGATCCACGATTCCCGATGATTTAGGGAGTTAGGAGACGAAATTTTTGGGGTATAGCATCCTTGGTTGATGCTTTACATGTCCCCAAACTCTTGTCTCAACAGCTTCTATCGTTTGGGAGATCCGGTGATGGATTGGGAGTGTTGACTTTCGGGGTCGAGCAGTTTTCAGTTCTGTTCGTGTGCGGCGGACGGTCCGTGAGGGCCGGGCGGATGGTCCGCGTGTACGGTGTTATTCGCATGTTCTTCATGTTCTTGCTCGGCTTTGCTTTCGATCCGATTTGGTTTTAGTTTTTCGTTGCGGCCGGTTTGCGGACGGTCCGCGCTTCGGTAGCGGACGGTCCGTGGCCCGCGCGGACGGTCCGCTCGGTCTTCACGGACGGTCCATTTTTCTTGGGTCGGTTACGGTGGTTCTGTTCGCTTTAACGGACGGTCCGCGGCTCGGGCGGACGGTCCGTGGCAAGGGTGCGGACGGTCCGCGGTACCCTCGCCGGACGGTCGCGCGGCCATCGCGGACAGTCCGCCCTGCCCGGCCGGACGGTCCGCCGAGCCCGGGTCGCTTTGCTCTTTGGTTCGATTCCTCCCTCCTTCATTCGTGCTTCCGCGTGTGCTTCAAGGACTCGTTGTTTTGGCGATTGGTGTGTGTTTCGTTCCAACGCTTGTGTGTGACCGGGTTTTGACTAGGGTATAGGCCGGGTTCTTTGAGATGAATTTTTATCCGGCTCCTATTCACCCTCCCCCCTCTCTAGTCGCCATCCGTTCCTTCAATTGGTATCAGAGCCGGTTGTGGATTATTTTGGCTCTAACAAGTCTTGAATCCATAGGGTGACTAGAGGAAAGAGGTGCTTTTGCTTGCGACCTTGGTTTGCACGTTTTGAGTCCGACGATTTGGAGTTGTGCCCTTGGAAAACCATAACTTGAGATACCTTCAGTAAAACGGGCATAACTTTTCGCTCGGTGCTCCGTTTTGGCTTAAATTTTTACAGCGGTTTCGTGACTCCATTTGTAGGTGATCCAAGATCATTTTGGGGTCTTCAAAAATTCAGAAAAAATCAAGAACATAATTGAAAAATCCTCATTTAAGTCTCTTGCGGCTTTGTCTTGTTTCTTCTGGATTTTCTCTAGACTTCATTTCACCTTATTTTGAGCTGAAATTTTTTGTGCCTCTATCTTTGGTGCTCCTTGTTCAGTGGTAAAATTTTGGGAAAAAGATAAGATCCTTTGCTATTGAACTCGTCAGTAGTTGTTAGAGAATTGAGGCATTTTGAGTGCTTTCTTTGCATTGTTGCTTGTTCCTTGAGTTTGCTTTCGGCTAATCCTAACCGGTACTTTGATTATGGCACCAAGTTCTTCTCCTTGTGGTTCTTTGAGCGGGGAGGAGTATGGCGGTTGAGGCGGAAGCCGGAATGGAGGAGATGATATCTCTCATCGAGGACTATCGAGATGGTGACATCAAGAAAGGCGAGCTCTACCACAAGCTAGGACGCATGAACCAAGGTACACTTGCCAAAGTTATCTTGATCCTATGCAATAGGTTGGATGATTGTGAGTGTGATTGTGGAGACTTGCATAGGAGAAACATAGATTTGTGTGATGCCTTGCGTAGGAAGAATGAGAAGATGAAATGCTCTCTTACTAGGTTGAAATGTGGTATGGCTCATTGGAGGTCTCGTGCTTTTAATTCTTGCACTTCTTGTAACACCATGCATGCTAAAAATGATGCTTTGATTGCTTCCATTGCATGCTTGAAATCTGAAATTAAGGTGTTAAATTTCAAAGCTTCTTTGCCTTGCAAATCTTGCGATGCCTTGTGTGTTGAAAATGAGAAATTAAAAGATGAAGTTAATTGGCGCAAAATGCATGTTGAAGCTTTTAGAAGAGCATGCGACAATCTTGATTTTGAGAATGATGAATTGAGATCATCTCTTGCTAACTTGCAATCTGAAATTGACTTGTTGAAATCCAATGCTTCTATGCCTTGCAACTCTTGTGTTGTTTTGAATGATGAGCTTGATATGGCTAGGAGTAAGATTGCTTTGTTAGAGACAAGTGCTTCTTTACCATGTGTTTCTTGTGAGTCTTTGCATGCTGAAATTAATGAATTAAAATTGACTCACACCACATGTGTAGATGATCTTGAGCATGCTAGGGCTGAAATTTGTGATATAAAATCCATGCCTTGTAGCAAGTGCTCTTTGTTTCTTGTAGAGGATGCTTGCCATACTTCTTGTGATGATGATGATGATGATGATGATGCTTTGATGGGTGTAAATGATGATACTTGTTCATGTGGTCTCATTTGCACTTCATGCATTGATTTGGAAAGTGAAGTTTTGGCTTTAAAGAAAATGCGCGATGATATGAGCACCAAGTTGGTTGAGCATGATGAGATGAGTGCCAACCTTGAGAAAGAAAATGAACTCTTGCGTACCACATATGCTAAATGCATTGAAGAAGAAATCAATAATTTGAGAAATATGACATGTGGTACTTGTGAGCGCCTCAAGTCTCAAAATGAGGTTTTGCGCACAAGGTGCAAGAGTCTTTGTGCCAAGGGTTTGGATTCATGCTTCTCGTGTCACTCCGATGTTGATGCTTCTAAATTTGCTTCTTCTAAACCGGAGTCGACTTCTTCTCTTGAGTGTGAGTCTTTGGATGGTGGTAAGTGTGCTAGTGCTTTGGATAGCTCTCTCATAGCTACTCCTAATCTTGTTGCTTCTTCTGGTGTTGCCCAAGGTGATTTGAATGGAAAGGGTGCCTGCCACATATTTGGAACTCATATTCCCAAGCCGAGGTTCCAATGCACCTTTTGCAAGAAGGATGGGCATACCGTTGAGTTTTGCTTTCGCCGTGTCAAGCATGAGCGATGTGTGCGTGCTAAAGCTTTTAAGAAGCCACGTAGCCTTTCTCATGGCACATGTGATTCTAATGTGGGCACCAAGTTGGATGTTGGGGTTGATGCTTCATGCTCTAAGTCCCAAGGGACTTCCCACTTACAAGAGAATGGTGATTCATCCACTCAGACCGTGCCTCTCGATAGGCCTTTGTACCATTGCTCTCCATTGTGGGAAGGATGGGCATCAAGAGAGTTTTGCTACCGCCGGCAAGGAGAATACGACGAGGAGGTGCCTCTAGGCCTTAGGTTGTTCATAGCCCTTCTCATGGCATGAACACTTGTGAGCCTAAGAAGGCGCGATTTGTGGACGGGTTTTATGACACTCTTTCTAGTGAGTTAGGCCATGCTCGTGGACATGCTTCTAGTGTTTCTTGTGTTGGTCCACGACATGCTTCCCGTGGTGCTTGTGTTTTTTCTTCTCCTACGACCCCGAAGGATCTTTGCCTTTTTGCTTGTGGTAGCACTCGACTTTCTTCGCGAGTGACTTCTTTGAGGCATGGTTCCAAGGGTGTTCGAAAGACTTTTCATTCCAACCGGCATTTGCATCATGCTAACCCACATGATAGGTTGTGTGCACCACTTACCCGTGTGACCAAATCTTGGATTCCCAAGTACGTGCTTGCTAACCCTTTGGGATCCAAGGCTCGGTCTTTCTCGTCTCCTTGTGTGTAGGTATGGAGACGCGGTTGGAGAACATGAGCTCAATGGAGACATGATGGTTCTCCACACCGTTTTGGATGGCTCTTGAAAGCCTTTGTACACATGTATAGTGAGTTTTCTTTTCCCCTTGTCCTCTCTTGTATATACTTGTGTCTTGCTTGTGTGAAAACCATGGTAGGCTAGCCACCTTGTTCATGATAGCTTTGTGATCTTGAATATCTATCTTGCTATCTTTGTATGATTTTATGGTGGATGTTATTTATGAACATCATGTCATGCTTTATGGTTGATTGCTCGGATATGTCATGTTGTTCATTCATATCATGTTTGTCTAGCTCGATGGTACCTTTCTTGTTAGCATGTTTGTCCCCCATGTATCTCTTGTCATGCTAGCTTTGTAATATATGTTGGTGGATGATCCATGTGATCTTGTATCATGCCTTTGTTTAGTTCTTGTATATTGTTTGGCATGTTGTTCTTTGGTATCATGTTGGTTTAGTGTTGTACCTTGTTGACATACTTGCTTGCCCATGCTTATTCATATTTGTGGAATCATGTTACAATGCTCTATTTATGTTAATTGATATTGTCAATGAATTGTGTAGCATGTTGTGAGCTTTCCTTGGAGTTTTGGGCTTGTCTTGTCTTCGGGTTGTGTTGTTGTTCCTCTTTTCGGTTGGTTTTAGAGTTTTCCTTGCTCTTTCTTTTCCTAGCTTTTGCTTTGTTAGTTGCCCTTGGTTGAGGGGGAGCTTGGCTTCTTTTGATAGGGAATTTGATTCCAAGAAGGGTTGTGGCTTTTCGGGTAGTCTTTTGTGATCCTTAAATTGATATTCCTTCTATGGTATTCAATTGGGATCTTTGCGGTTTTGCAATTGGTACTTTTTCTATGGTACTCAATTGGGACCTTTGGTGGCTCTTCTCTCGCTTGGAGCGATTCTTGGTTGGTGTGTTCCCTCGTGAGCTTTATTGGTGTTAAGTCAAGTTCCTTGTCTCCCTATGCATTCTGCATTGCATTTGTATCATATATCATGATGTATAGACTTTGGTAGGTTTGACATTTGTGTCTCGCATTCTGTCATATATCAGGTTTCTTATGATGTACATATCTACCTATGTTGCATTTGTATCATATTGCATTTTAGGATGATGAGCTTCTTCCATATGCCTCATTTGAGTTTCTTTGGCTACTTGTGAGATATTGGTCATGTGTGTGGAGAAATGGCTATGTGAGGCCATGCTCTTGGAATATTTGAGATATATGTGTTGTGAGATAGCCTTTTTGAATCAAATGTTAATCTTGACTAAATTTGATGAAATGTGCTCCACTCATGTATAGTAGTATATCCATGTCACTTTTCGGTCTAAATGTGCCTTTCATGCTTAGATTGTGCTTGGATGTCTCTTTCTTGCATTTCGGCCAAAGGCCGATATTATTGTAAATGTTTAGCCTATGTTTCATTCATGGAGGAGCATAAGATTCTTTTTGCCGCAAAGGCACTTCATGTACCATGAAATGAATTAATCTTGAAAAGAAGTGTGTATGCTTGAAAATGCTCCCTCCATCATGTTTATGCTTAAAATGTCTTATCTTTCACACATGGGTGCAAAACATGTTGCATGATGTTCACCAGTGGAGAAGTCTCCCCGAAGTGGACACATGGCTCATGAGCTTTAACATGACATGCTTTGCTTTATGGGTGTTTGCAATGATCTTTTGTTGAGAATTGGATATCCTTGTATGATCTCTGGATGATATGCATGTTTTTTGCTAGAATATGACATGGATAGGCTTTTACATTTGAAGTGAGCCATCTTTTGATATAATTATTCAAATCTGAAAATTTGCTTTGTCACATGCCTATATTTCCATATATTACTTGTGGCAATGCTTTGACTATGTTATGATCCATATATGTGCTCTTTGTCTCATTTCTAGCCTTTGTCACTAAATTTGGCTTATTTGAGAAGCTCATGTAGATGTTTATATGCTTTGTTTTGCATTTCGCATTTTCACCTTGATTCATACATTGTCAACAAGGGGGAGAAGAGGTGAGCTTAATGAAAAATTCGGAAAACTGCATTTAAAATTTGGGAGTTTGCTCCACATGTTCGGGGGGAGCTTGCATTTGTGTAGGGGGAGCTTTGGTGAGTCTCCTTTGTTTGCCGAGTTGTGCTTTGGTGGTTGCTTTTTGCTCTATCACGTGTGTTTAGGGTGAGCTTTGTATGCTCTTTGTCCCTAGTGCATGTGTTTAGGGGGAGCTTGTGAGCTTGGTGTGCTCTTTTCTCTATCTCATGAGTTTAGGGTGAGCTTTGTATGCTCTTTGGTCCTAGTTCATGTGTTTAGGGGGAGCTTGTGAGTTTTGTGCTCTTGTGCGGTGGTGTTGAGCCCCTTTGCCTCTTCTTGAGGAGCCGGGGGTTGACTTATGTTTTCGATTATCACATGATTGGTGTTGAGCCCTTTGTGCCTCTTCTTGAGGGATCGTGTGATTTCGCTTGTCCATGATCGGTGTTGAGCCCTTTGTGCCTCTTCTTGAGGGATCATGCATTCTTGTCTCGGTTGTGTCGAGCCGTTGCCCATGTCTTTGGGGACCGAGACATTGAGTTGGCCTTTGTGGTTTCTCTCATGCCAAGTGACCTTGTTCTTTGCTCTTGTGTGGTTTTCTTTCACTTGGATGAGGTGTTTGGTCTTTGCCCTCTCAAACCATTTCTTTGTGCTCACATGTTGTCAATCCGCTCCTCAAGGGGGAGAAATTTGGAAAATCAAGTTAATATGAACCTTGATTTGATGGTGATGAGCGGTTGACAAGTGTTTTGGTAAGAGTTTTATGGCACTTTGGGTTGAGCATTTTGGTTTGATGGCTTTTAGGGATTGCATGTTGGTAGTGTGTCTCTTCGTTTGCGCTTAGCCCTTGTGCTTGCTTTGGTTTCGAGAGGAATTTGTCGGAGCATGTTTTTATCCCTTCTCACTTCAAGTGGCCTTTTGTTTGCTTTTTATAGGCTTTGTGGCGCTTGAATGAGTTCTTATTTGCTTTTTGACCTTCTTTTGTCAATGCACTCATCAAGGGGGAGATTGAGGAACCAAGTTGAGAAGTACCTTGGTCCGTGTGTGATGAGTGATTGACCGGATGGTTTGAAGATTTGTGTGTGTAGTGTTGAGTTGTTGAGGAACCAAGTTGAGAAGTACCTTGGTCCGTGTGTGATGAGTGATTGATCGGATGGTTTGAAGCGTGTGTAGTGTTGAGTTGTGTTGTGTGTGTTTTATTTTGTGTATTTACCTTATTGTTTATGTGGTGTGTTGTCAATGCACTCGTGAGGAGTGGTTGACAACGTTGTGTGGACCGACTCTTGGCCTAGTATTGCGGGTGTTGGTTGCGGCTTGGTTTGCGTTGGTGCGGGTGAAGAACGGGCGCGAAAGGTCTTAGCCTTGCGGGGCCTCCGAGGAGTGGAGAGACAAGTAGGCTTGGTTCGAGGGACCGGTGGCCGATGGGATCAAGGGCGAGTCGCATGGTGCAAGAAGAGCAAGACGAAGTCGTGGACATGGAGCCGGTGCATCGGTGGTGGCCAAGTCAAGGAACGAGGCAAGACTGAGTAGACCGTCCGGGAGCTGGAGGTGAAAGGCTTGGCGGGCTCGACGCTTGGCGTGGTGAGGCCGGACCGTGTACGCGGGGTTTGGTGGTTTGGCCACAAAACCATCGGAGGAGGGTTTCTCGGTTTGGGCCTCAAAACCGAGCCCGAGGGCCTGGCGTGACGGAGACGGTATCCGGGTGCGTCGGGAAGCTTCGAGGCGGGCGACACGCGGTATGATCGAGGTGCTTGCGTCGGGAGGACGTGAAGGCCTGATGGATGCGCGGCCGTCCGATGGTGAACTTCATGTGTTGACCAATATGCCCCTGTGAGGGCTTGAGTTGTACTCCTAGTGTAGGGGCACTTCGGTCTTTTCCGGAGGGCCTATATATAGGAGGAGGGGGCTGAATTTTCAGCCAACTCTTGGGCTGGCAGGGTGTGGTACTCTTTGATTTTGGAGTGCTTTGGGAGAGAGGGAGAGAGGAGAGAGTGGCTCTTTGATTGGAGCTTTTTGCCATCTTATATTTGGTTTCTAGGAGTGGCTTGTAATCGTTTGGACAAGATATTCATAGTGATTTCATCCTCTAAATCTTGTGCCAATCTTTCTATTCCCGAATTTCTTTTATTGCATTTTTGTGCTATTTTCGTGCTTGTTTTTGGTGCCTTTGTTCTTGGTGTGATTCCGCGGATTTAAGTGGGTTTCTCCCCGGATTTCTTTGAGGGAAACATGGATGGATGTCTAGTGCATCTTTGTGATTGATCTTGTGCCCTCAAACGCCGGGAAACCACTTCGATTCAAGGATTTTCGTTCGGTGCTCTAGCTTTTGGTGGTGTTCAAAGGATCCGCGATTCCCGATGATTTAGGGAGTTAGGAGACAAAATTTTTGGGGTATAGCATCCTTTGTTGACGCTTTACATGTCCCCAAACTCTTGTCTCAACGGCTTCTATCGTTTGGGAGATCCGGTGATGGATTGGGAGTGTTGACTTTCGGGGTCGAGCGGTTTTCGGTTCGTTCGTGCACGGCGGACGGTCGCGAGGGCCAGGCGGACGGTCCGCGTGTACAGTGTTATTCGCGTGTTCTTCGTGTTCTTGCTCGGCTTTGCTTTCGATCCGATTTGGTTTTAGTTTTTCGTTGCAGCCGGTTTGCGGACGGTCCGCGCTTCAGTAGCGGACGGTCCGTGGCCCGCGCGGACGGTCCGCTCGGTCTTCGCGGACGGTCCGTTTTTCTTGGGTCGGTTACGGTGGTTCTGTTCGCTTTAACGGACGGTCCGCGGCTCGGGCGGATAGTCCACGGCAAGGGTGCGGACAGTCCGCGGTACCCTGCCGGACGGTCCGCGCGGCCATCGCGGACGGTCCGCCCTGCCCGGCCGGACGGTCCGCCGAGCCCGGCGCTTTGCTCTTTGGTTCGATTCCTCCCTCCTTCATTCATGCTTCCGCGTGTGCTTCAAGGACTCGTTGTTTTGGCGATTGGTGTGTGATTCGTTCCAACGCTTGTGTGTGACCGGGTTTTGACTAGGGTATAGGCCAGGTTCTTTGAGAAGAATTTTTATTCGGCTCCTATTCACTCCCCCCCTCTCTAGTCGCCATCCGATCCTTCATTATGATCTAGAAGTGCACTATCACCCCGGCAAGGCAAATGTTGTTGCGGATGCTCTTAGCCGCAAAGATCACTGCAACCACCTAGAGTTGGAGCCAGTTAGTGAACCGTTATGTGAAGAAATGAGAAGGCTCAACTTAAAAGTGATACCACAAGGAAGTCTTTATGCCTTGACGGCAGAGTCCAATCTTTATTATAGGATTGTCACTGCTCAGCGCAATGAAGAAGATATACAAACCATCAAACAGAAACTAGTAGAGGGTGATCCTAAGTATACTTGTTTCCAGAAAGATCACAAGGATGTGGTCTGGTTTGGAAAACGCCTTGTAGTCCCCGTTGATCCGGAAATTAAAAAGATCATTCTAGATGAGGCTCACAAGTCCAAATTCTCTATTCATCCCGGCAGTACCAAGATGTACCAAGATCTGAAACAGAACTTCTGGTGGTCCAATATGAAGGTGGATATAGCCAAGTATGTAGCCGAGTGCGATACTTGCCACCGGATGAAAGCAAGCCATTTGAAATCGGCAGGTGTACTCCAACCCCTGTCGATACCCATGTGGAAGTGGGACGATATTAGTATGGATTTCATTGTGGGTTTACCCCTAATAGCTAGAAAGAAAGATTCTATTTGGGTAATCGTAGACCGACTCACCAAGACTGCTCACTTCATTGCCGTGCATACCACTTATTCCGTACAACAATATGCAGAGTTGTACATGGACCACATAGTTCGTTTGCATGGAATCCCAAATATTATAATCTCTGACAGGGGAACTCAGTTTGTAGCTCGTTTTTGGGAGCAATTGCATGAGTGTTTGGGAACCAAGCTAATCCGTAGTTCCAGTTATTATCCGCAGACCGATGGTCAGACGGAAAGAATAAATCATATTTTGGAAGATATGTTGAGACCAAGCATCTTGCACTTTGACAAGAGTTGGGACAAGTGTTCGCCTTTGGCAGAATTCTCTTACAACAATGGTTATCAAGCCAGTTTGAGAATGGCACCGTTTGATGCTCTTTACGGACGAAGATGCCGCACTCCGCTGAATTGGTGAGAGGCCGGAGAGAGAACACTCTTTGGTCCGGACTTAGTAAAAGATGCCGAAGAAAGAGTGCAAGTGATAAGAGAGAATTTGAAGATGGCACAGATGAGACAAAAGAGTTACCATGACAAGGGAACCGCACCTCGACACTTTGAAGTGGGAGATTACGTGTATTTGAAGGTATTCCTCACCAAAGGTGTGCAAAGGTTCGGGGTCAAGGGAAAGTTAGCTCCGCGCTACATTGGACCCTATGAAGTTATAGAAGTATGTGGGCCAGTGGCTTATCGTATCCCGATTCTTAGGAACGGTTTTCCGCGATCCACAATGGGTTTCATGTAACTCAATTGAAGAAGGTAATGCTGTGCCGGAGAATGAAGTTATCACGAAGCTAATGCTTGAATTGAGCCGGATTTCTCGCTCATCGAGCACCCATTGAAAGTACTAGACCAAGATCCAATGGAGTCATCACACGGAAGAAGAAGCAACGTGGGAGACGGAGGACTATCTCAACACTAAGTATCCGGGCTTCCCGCAATCTCAAAACCGTGAGTCTTCTCCCTATCTATTCGTTATCTAATCGAATCTCGGGACGAGATTCCATTTTAGGGGGTAGGTTGTGACGCCCTAGGTTTTTAATTAACCCTAACAGTCGGTCAAAGTAGTCAACAATGGTCAAATCACGGTCAACCTGGGCCCTCACCTCGAAAAACTCACTAACCTACCCTAGTGACCCCCTTGAATAGTAGACACACTTGTGGGGCCAACCCATGGTCAAAGACTTGGTCAAACCCCTTGCCACCGTAGTGTCCATGGATGTCTGCCGGAACTTTTGCCGCGTTCTCCAAAATTCACCTAAACACTTAAAATTCTACCTTTATGAAAGTTGTCCATCTTGTTGAGGGACACAACTTTCATGTAGATTGGCATTTCAAATTTTGAGTGGAAAAGCTTGAAAAATTGGTTGCAAGGCAGGATTCACTGTTCAAAGGAACAGGTCGACATTCCAAGTTGGCATTAGTGTAATTCAAAATCCGTGGAGAAAAACCCCTTATAGCCTTTCTAGAAGTTGTAGAGGGTGATTGGATCTACAACTTTCGTATTCATAGTTTAGTCGAGTTCTATTCAAAAATTTGGAGTAAATTTGATTCAAACAGAGTGCCAGCAAAATTGAATCGGGGCAGAGCGTCCTGCGCCGCGACATCGCGCCGGCCGCGCGCCGCGCGCGCCACGCCGGAGCGCCGGCCGCCCTCGGCGTCCGCGCCCGCGCCTCCCGACGCCGCCTCCCGCCCGAGGCACGCGCCGCCCGAGCTACCCGCGCCCCGACACGCCCCTGCCCGAGACGCCTCGAGTCCGCGCCGGCCACGCCGCCGTACGCGCGGGCACGCCACGGACCGTCGGTCCGACGGCGGTGTCGTCGTCGTGCGCGCGCCGCCCGAGCCGCCGTAGCACGGAGGGAGCATCTCCTCGCCGTCACCCATCGTCACCGTCGTATGGACCTCCCCGGGCCCACTACCTCGGTGGGTGCCGGGACCGACTACTCGGTGGGCCCCCGGGACTACCGGCTTGCGCTACACGGCACACGAAGGCGTGGAGCACAAGGACTACACGGGAGTAGTACTCGGTTAGGGGAGCCGTACATGTTCCGCACCGTATAGAGGACTCCTAGACGTACTCGACTAGTACTCTCTCCCTACTCCGACTTGTAACCGCCTCCCGGACTATATAAGGCGAGGCGAGGGACCGATCACCTCATCCAATCTCCTCTCATACAACCCACGGCGCACTATTGCACCATCTTGTAATCGTGCCCTATCAATCCGAGCTACACGACATACGGGACGTAGGGTATTACGCACCTCGCGGCCCGAACCCGTCTAAATTGTGTGCCACGTGTCTCTTCCTTCGAGTTACCGATCTCGGCGAGTCACAATCATCTACTTCGGGTACTCCCCGTAGTAGGTTGCCGGTCTAAAACACCGACAAGCCGGTGGCGTGCCGGTAGGGGCTCTCGCTCGAGATCACATGGCGAACTCGACGGCTCCCATCCACTTCAAGCCAACCGTCGCCTTCAACCATGGCGACACCTTCGTCTTCGGCGCACGGGTGCCGCACCGCCGATGGCGCGGGCTCCTTCCACGCCGCCCGACCATGCGGCCCAACCCGAAGACGAGGCATTATGATCCTTCCGAAGTTGTCACAGGCGAACTCGCCGGCAAGTTCTGCGAAATTTCGCTCTTCAACCACCACGCTGACTTCGAGCTCGAGTCCGTCTCCAACTCGAACTCGACGTCGCCATGGGCCGTCGCATGCGAGCCGGTTGCTCAGCCATTGCAGGCGGTCCCCTCACCACGCGGGCACTCCGCGCGTGGCCCCCGCATCCTCAGTCGGGCCCGCTCGGGGGCCCCCGCCGCGCGGGCCGGCAAGGAGCCCGTGCCGAGTACAACTCGGACTGCGACGCCGTCCCCGATCACGCTCGGACTCCGGCCCTCTCTCCGAGTTCTACTCGAACCGGACTACGAGTTCGACTTCGGGTCGGACCCGAGGAGCCCGAGTCCGAAGACGACTCCACCGAGCTTCCCTTGTCGGGGCCGCCCTCGCGGCCGGTTATAAAATCCACGCCGGCCGGGACATACGTCCTGCGGCCGGACCGCAAGCCCGCCGACCCGGCAAAGGGAGACTCACGCTACGTCGCCTACATCGACTCGCCATCTTGTTCCGGGAGGGAACACCGCCGGCCCGGCCGACTCAAACACACCAACCGAGGTGGCACCCTGCGAGTCCGGCCTCGGCACCCCCGATCGCCAAGTCTTCATGGCTGCCGGCGACACCCCGGAGACCTTCGAGCACGGCCGAGGACAAGTACACGGAGGACATCTCCGCGGACGAGCCGTGCGCCGACGCACTTGCGGACGAGACCGCCGCCAACAGGGACGCTCGGCGTGAGCGTAACAGGAAACGCAGCGAACGGCGCCGGCGGCTCAGAGACAACCTCCCCATCCGCAACCTTGCGGAAGCTCTCGAGGCGGTCGAGAGCGAGTAGACACCACCCACGAGCAGTGCCTCATGTCGATCACAACGATCGCACGCCGGAGCTCGGGGCATACGTCTTTTGGAGAGGTCATCGCCAAGCTCGGCCGAAGAAGCTTACTTCATGCGGGTAGACAACGAGAGTCAACCAACCTCCTCCAGCTAAACCCCGTGACAACGAAGCTACTAGTCGCAGCGCCAACGCTGGTCCCAACCGTACTCGAGCCGACCTCCCGACCGAGCCAAACCGCCGCCGCTCCAACGCCGGCGGACCTTCACGGCAAGACCAAGGCAACCGAGAAGTTGTCCCCCACCGCGCTCCGGCCGGTGGTGGCGGCAACGATCCCGACGGCGGCGGCGGCCGACGGCGGCGGCTCCAACCATGGGGCCAACGGAGAGAGCCGGAGGCGGCGGCGGCCGCGGCGGCCGAGGCCACGCGAACAGCCACGCCTCCGGCGCCTCGCACGGCGGGTACGACGCTCGCCGGAAGATTGAGGAGGCCGTGGCGGAAGAAGTCGACCACTGCCGCTGAGGGTGACGGCTTCCCCGCCTTCTCACCTCGACTTCGCAACTTGCTCCTCCCCGACAAGTTCAAGCCTTTGGGGATCACCAAGTACGATGCGAAGCGGATCCCATCCGGTGGCTCCGATGCTACGCACTCTCCATCGAGAACGGCGGCGGCAACGGCGACACCAAGTGCCTCTACTTCCCCTTCGCCCGGACCAAGCACCACTCACATGGCTCGAGTCGCCGGACAAGCACTCGATCGACAAGTGGGACCACCGAAGGAACAATTCACAAGCAACTTCGCGGGCGCCATGGGCCGATCGGGTACTCGCATGGACCCGGCCATGATCAAGCGAGAACAAGGCGAGACCCTCCGCAAGTACATGCGCCGCTTTTTCGACAAGCGCGCTACCGTCGTCGACGTTACCGACAAGGAGGTCATTGATCTCTTCCGGGACGGCCTCTACCACCGCCGCACCTTCGAAGACTTCGGTCGTCGCCGTCCCGAGTCAATCCCCCACCTCAAGGACATGATCACGTCCGGGCGGATGAAGAAGACAAGGCCAACGCCAAGTATGACGCCATCCGCGGCAAGTCCAAGCGAGAACCGGGCGGCGGCGGTGGCGGCAACACAAACCAAGGCGGCCGCAACAACAACAACAACAACAAGCAACTACTCGGGTCCCAACCGCAAGCGCAAGCCGGTACAACACCGTCGCGGCTATCCGGCGCCCTGCGAAAGGGAACTCGAAGAAAAACTACGGCGGTTTCAAAGACCCGTCGAAGGAGAAGTGCCCGTGGCATCCAAACGGCAACCACACTACCGAGCAGTGCTACCAGCTCAGGCATGCACTCAAGGATACGCCGGAGCCACCACACCCTCACGACCAAAAGGGCAAGAAGAAGGACGGCGACAACAATGACTTCCAAGAACCCGAGAAGACCGTCAACGTCCTCTTCGGCGGAGCGCCCGGCGGGCGGGAGCGGAAGGCTACCCGTCGTGAAGTGATGTCCATCGAGCCGGCGGTCCCGCCCCTCTCGGGTGGTCGGAGGTACCCATCACCTTCTCCCGCGCGGACCAATGGACCGGCTTCTCCGAACCGGGACGGTTCCCCCTCGTCCGAAGCCAACGGTGGCGGGCTCCAAGCTCAACAAGGTGCTCATCGACGGTGGAAGTGGGCTCAACGTCCTCTTCACCAAAACCTTGAAGAAAATGAAGCTCGACGTCACCCCCATGCTCACCAAGAGCAGCACGCCCTTCTACGACATCATCCCCGGCAACGCGGTTATCCCACCGGGCTCGGTGGTCCCGCCGATTACCTTCGGGGCGTCTCGGGACAACTACCGCACCGAGTACATCAAGTTCGAGGTCGCGGACTTCGAGACCTCTTACCACGCCATCCTCGGCGGACCGGCCATCACCAAGTTCATGGCGGTGCCCCACTACACCTACTTGGTACTCAAGATGCCAAGTCCGGCCGGTGTACTCTCCCTCCAAGGGGACTTGAAGATCTCCCACGAGCGCGACACGAAGCCGTGGCGATCGCCTCCACAAACCAAGTACCCAACGCGATGATGGAGGTCTACGCCGCGTCGAAGAAGCTTGCTACAAGTGAACTCGACATCCCAGAGAAGTCTGACAGCGCCAACAAGCCTCAGCCACCTGAGGAGGTACTCGTCAAGACGGTCGACCTTGGAACGAGCGACCCCAAAGAAGACCACCACCATCGGGGCTGGCCTCGACCCCAAATAGGAAGACGCGCTCATCAGCTTTCTTCGGGCTAACCGCGACATCTTCGCGTGGAAGCCGACGGACATGCCGGGAGTGCCCGGGAGCCGATTGAGCACGCCCTCAACGTCGATCCAAAGGCCACCCCAAGCGACAACACCTCGGACGTTTTGCCGACGACGGACGGGACGCCATCAAGAAGGAGCTCGCCAAGCTACTCGCAAGCGGCTTCATCGGAGAAGTTCTCCATCCCGAGTGGCTTGCCAACCCCGTCCTCGTCCGCAAGAACTCGAACGAGTGGAGGATGTGCGTCGACTACACCGACCCGAACAAGCACGCCCCAAGGACCCCTTCGGGTTGCCACGGATTGATCAAGTCATCGACTCCACGGCGGGGCGCGACCTGCTCGCTTCCTCGACCGCTACTCCGGTACCACCGGATCGCAATCAAGGAAGAAGACCGAGGAGAAGACCGCGTTCATCACCCCGTTTGGCGCGTGCGCTACACAACCATGTCATTCGGGTTGAAGAACGCCGGCGCTACCTATCAACGGGCCATCCGGGCACGGCTTCAAGCGGCAACTCAACAAGAACGTCGAGGCCTACGTGGATGACGTGGTTGTCAAAACCGGGGACTCCGCACCGTCATCAACGACCTTGAAGAGACCTTCGCATCGCTACGCGAGTACCGCCGGAAGCTCAACCCGAACAAGTGCGTCTTCGGCGTCCCTTCGGGCAAACTACTCGGCTTCATCATCGGCCCGGCGTGGCATTGAAGCCAACCCCGAGAAGATCTCCGCCATCACCGGCATGAAAGCTCCCACGAGCATCAAAGACGTCCGAAGCCGACGGGGTGCATGGCGGCGGCCGAACGATTCATCTCGAGGCTAGGAGAACGGGGCCTCCCCTTCTTCAAACTACTCAAGCATCACGAGAAGTTCGTGTGGACTCCGAGAGGCGGATCAAGCCCTTGCCCGGCTCAAGGACTTCCTATCAAAGCCACCGATCCTCACGGCTCCTCACAAGGGCGAGCGGCTCATCGCTCTACCTAGCCGCGACTACTCACGTGGTCGATCTTGCCATCGTTGTCGAGCGGCGGGGAAGACGGCCACGCCTACCGGCCCGGCGCCCGGTCTACTTCGTCGGCGAGGTTCTATCGAGTCCAAGGCTCGCTATCGGCCGTGCGAAGCTCCACGTGCGCTATACTCATCACCTCGCGGAAGCTACGACACTACTTCCGGGAGTACTCGGTCTCCGTCGTCACCGACTACCCGCTCGGCGACATCCTGAGGAACCAAGATGCTACCGGAAGAATCTCCAAGTGGGCCGTCGAGCTCGGCGCCCTCACCATCGACTTCAAACCACGCACAGCCATCAAGTCGCAGGCACTAGTCGACTTCATGGCGGAATGGCGGGAGAACCAGCTACCTACTCCCACCGTGCGACCAGAGCATTGGGTGATGTACTTCGACGGCTCACTCAACCTCGAGGGCGCAGGTGCAGGGGTACTCCTAATCTCTCCAACGGGCGAACAACTCAAGTACGTCCTGCAGATCTTCTGGAAGGTCTCAAACAACGAAGCCGAGTACGAAGCCCTCCTACACGGGCTCCGCCTCGCGGCTTCACTGGGCATCAAGCGGCTACTAGTCTACGGCGACTCCGCAGTGGTCATCAACCAAGTCAACAAGTCCCGGGACCGCAACAAGGAGAACATGGACGCCTACGCCTAGAAGTCCGCAAGCTCGAGAACAAATTCTATGGTCTCGAGTTCCATCACATCGTCCGCGACAACAACGTTGCGGCGGACGTCCTCTCGAAGCTCGGATCCACCCGCGCCCAAGTACCGGCGGGCGTCTTCGTCCACGAGCTTCACGCGCCATCCATCCCGGAGCGGCGCAACCGACCCTTGTCCCGGCCCATGCACCGGTGGGCGAGGAAGGTCATGATGATCGACGTGGACCGGAGGCAACCCTTCATCGACTACCTCGGCGAGCGAGAAGGTCCCCTCCGACAAGAACGCGGCCGAACAACTCGTCCGCCGCGCCAAGTCTTACGTCCTCGTCGGAGACAAGCTTTACAAGCGGGGCACATCTTCTGGAGTACTCATGAAGTGCGTCCCTCGTGAAGAAGGCAAGGACATCTTGGAGGAGATCCACAAGGGCATCTGCGGCAACCACGCGTCTTCACGCACGCTGGTCAGCAAGGCCTTCGGCGAGCTTTCTGTGGCCCACAGCCCTGGGCGACGCCGAAGAACTCGTCAGAAGGTGCCAAGGATGCCAGTACTTCGCCAAGCAGCAACACGTCCCAGCCTACAAGCTAGTCACCATACCGCCAACCTGGCCCTTTGCCTGCTGGGGGCTCGACATGATTGGGCCACTGCCAACCGCGCCAGGAGGATTCAACAGGGTACTGGTGGCTATCGACAAGTTCACCAAGTGGATCGAGGTCAAGCCGGTCACATGCCCCAAGGCTGACAGAGTACTCGACTTCCTGGATGAACTCGTACACCGCTATGGGCTACCCCACCGCATCATCACAGACCTGGGGTCCAACTTCAACAACCACCAGTTCTGGGAGTACTGCGAGAACAGGCGGGATTGACGTCGATACGTCTCAGTTGCCCATCCACGGGCCAACGGACAAGTCGAGCGCGCCAATGGGATGGTGCTCGACGCCCTCAAGAAGCGGCTACACGATGTTGCTAACTCCAAAGGGGGCAAGTGGATCAAGGAACCGCCCAACGCACTGCGGGGGCTACGGACTCAACCATCCAAGCCAACGGGGCAATCCCCCTATTTCCCCGGTCTACGGCTCCGAAGCTATCCTCCCCGCCGACGTCATATGGAACTCGCCGGCGGTGGAGCACTACGACGAAGGCGTCTCGGAAGACGACGAGACGAGTTGACATCGACGGCCTCGAAGAAGCTCGCCGCGCCGCCCTCGTCCAATCGGCAAGGTACACGGAGGGTATCCGACGCTACCATGATCGCAACGTCAAGGAATGCTCCTTTAACGTTGGAGATCTCGTCCTCCGCCGCATCCCGAACACGGAGAAGGACTTCACAAGCTCGGCTCCCCACAGGGAAGGTCCCTTCACCGTGGCAAAGGTGACCGGGCGGGCTCCTATCGCCTCCAAACACTTGAAGGCGAAGACATCAACAACTCGTGGAACGTCGACCGGCTCCGTCGATTCTACGCCTAGTCTACACGACTACTGCGGGGTTCAAGTCTACACGACTACATCAACGCCCCCGGCCGTAAGCGACCCTCCGGGCCCCGGCCCCGATCTCGGACTTCTCCTCTCCGGGATCCGGCCCCGCGCGGCTACCTACGGACCACGGGCTGCGACGAGCGTCAAGGACTCTAGCGGCGGTCTATCAAGAGACCACACTCCAAAGATCCGGCCACCGCACGGCTACTTACGGATCTACGATCCAGCCTACACGGCTACATACGGATCACCTGCTGTAAGTGGCTACCCGCTCCAGCACCACTCAGCTGTAAGCGGCCTCCGGGTCCAAGCGACTACTTTGTAACTACGGACCTGGCCATCCAGGTGTACTTCCTCAGTAATAAAGATTGATCGTTCATCAACTTCTTTACTGCCTACTCCCTACAACGGGACTACTAAAGTCGAGTACTACTACTCGCATCCACTCCACGATGGGCGCTCCGCACTCCGAGATCGCGACTACGAGTACTCATTCTTTGGAAAATTTTCTTTCATTGACATTTGAACAATTCATTACAATTGTTTTCTGTACAACTATGGCTACTAGCTACTTATTACGGGGCTACCGGAGGTTCGGCCTTCTCGGCTACCTCGCTCCGCGATGGGAGCCATCCGCTCCGGCGGCTACGCATCTGCTCGTCGGAGCGGTTGGCGGCTACCCCGCCGGCGACCACCTCCACCGGGGCCTTCGGGAAGTACGACTTCATGAAGGCCAAGACTTGTCTTGGGATCGATCTCGACATATGCTTCACGTAGGCGGCCGGCCGGCTTGGCGCTTCCTTGAGGCGATCCACCGGAGGAGCGATCTTGGGGCCGCCGGGTGCGGCACCGGGAGCCTCACGATCGGCGGTGCGGCTTCTTCCAACTCCTTCAGCGGGCCCGCAAGTGCCTCGCGGTCTTCATTCAATTTACGCAAAGATTTGTAGCGATTGACGAGATCTCTGTCGAAGCAATCCGCGCCTCCATATGCTTCTCGCACTCGAAGGCGAGTTCCTTGTAGTCGAGCTCGAGTACACGGCGGGCTTCTTGCTCCCGGTAGAAGAGGTTCTTCATGCTCGTCTCCGAGGCCTTCGGCCTGCTCCACGGCCCTCAAGCTGCGCAACACAAAGAATGCAACAACGGGTCGGATGCTTCTCGACCTCCAACAAGTACCCGACAAGTCGAAGGGTATACCTTTATTCTTGTTGCGGAGGCCCTAGTTCTTCCGCACCAAGTCGTCGCCCTTCGCCCGCAACTCCCGACGTCGTTGTGGTACTTGGCGAAGGCGGCGTCGAGCTTTGATTGCATGGCGGCCGCGTGGTTCCGCGACTTCATAAGTTGCTCTTCTAGCGCCTCGGCTCGGAGCACGGTGTCGCCATAGCCCTGCAGCAAGTTCGACTTGTCGCGGGACCGCTCCGCAACGTCCTGCACAAGACACTTCAAGTCACGAAGAGTACTCAACGGCAAAAGGATTGACTACTCGAAAGGCTACGGCTACTTACCTTCATCCACTGCTCAGCTTGACGGATCGCCTCCAGGTGCTTGGCTACCGTCGCCGGCTCGACGAGATCGTCTGCAAGAAGCTCTATCCCGCCGCGACTACTCGCGGTGGCCTCCGTCATCGGCGCAGAGCGGATGGGCTCTGCGTCTTGGATCTCGGGGGGGAGCGGATAGCCACCTCCCGAGCAATCTCCGGCGACGTGGTGACCGCCTTTCCCCCGGTGGTCTTCTCGACGACCTCCGCCATGGGCTCGGGGGCTCCTTCCGCGGCCTCCGGGGCCTGCGGTGTCAACCTCGCATTGGCACCCCTGCAGGGATGTCACCACCTTCGGCGCCGTCAAAAAGACAACAAGTGCATCGGTGCCTACCACTACTCCTCCCGGAGCTCGTAGCTTCAAGAAGGGTATTCACCTTCAACTACTGCGGCCTCCGGCGCGGCGCTTCGGTAGCCGGTGGCTCGGTCGCGGCTTGGGCGGCGGGGAGCGGTCTCCTCGGCGGGCGGCGCGACTTCTTCCGCCACCGCCGATGAGGGCTCACCCCCATCCCCGGTCGGATCCGTGGATTTTTACGCGAGAAACATTCATAGAGGGTCGTCGAGCAAGATCGACTACCGCAACAAGTACTACTCATGAGAATATGGTACTTACAAGTTCGACCGGACAATGGTCACGGTCGGAGCACCGAGGATGCGGCGATATTGACCAGTCCACCCTCGGCGGGCGCCTCCTCCTGCGCCCCTACGGCTACCGCCTCCTCCACAGCAGCGGCGGCCGGTGCAGCGGTTTCCTGCGCTCCTGAGGCCACCACCTCTTCAACGGCGGCGGCCACGGGTCCCGCGCTCCCTTGTGGAGGTGGGGGCGGCGCTCCGGCTTGCGCCAGGATTTCTTCAACGGTGGGGGGGGGCCGGACTACGACTTCCACTGGCTCCCCCCACCGTATCCCACACGCCTTCCTCGCCCTCTTCGATGGGCTCCGCTGGCGGCACCTCCTGCATACAAGGAAGACTACTCGTCGGCAAAAGTACTCGAACAACGGGTACTTGACTACTCGTTCAAGACAAACTTACCTCCCGAGGCGTGATCTCCGAGACCTTCGGTTTCTTCGTCACCCGCTTCCCCGGCGGGGGTTGCGCGGCTTCCGTGGCGGCGCGGCCGGAGCTAGCCTCTAGGCTAGCCGGGGGTCTTGTACCGGAGGGACATGAGGCAAGCCCGGCGGCTAAACCTCGACCGCGGTCGGAAGCGGTCCTGCAACGTCTCCTCGTCTTCGTCGTCGTCCTCGGAGGAATCCTCCACGACGACGGTGTCGTGGCCTTCCACCGACCTCACGGCGCTCCTTCGCCTTCCCCTCCATTGGGATCTCGATCCCGCTCGGAGGTGGCGCGGCTCGGAGATGAACCTCTTCACATCATCTTGCGTAAGACACGGGACGTCGGCAACTCTACTACAAGCAATCACTACTCGACTAGGGGAGTACGACTACTCACCTCCTTGGGCGGGCGCGCGACGGAGTACTCCTTGACATAGCACGCCGTGTATGGCGGCATGTCCTTGAAGATCCGCGACAACCTCTCGATAATGTTGTTGTCGTCCGGCTCACCTCCCGGCATCCGCGACGCGTCGTCGTCGCCGGTGTACTCGAAGCCCGGGGTCTCCCAGGAGCCATCAACGGCCGGATCCTTCGCTTCATGAAAGCGAAGGCCACGTGTTCGGCCCTCGGTCCCGCCTCCCCGAGCACCTTGATGCATGCTAGAAGCTCGGGGAGCTAGATTCCTTCTTGCATGGAGGGCTCGTGTTCCACCAATCACGGTGCTCGGGCTGCCGACCGCTCGGCTTCGGCGGAGCCGGGGTGGTGGTTCGTGATGTAGAACCACCGGTCTTCCAATCCGTGTTGGAGTCGACAAGTTTGTACGCCAAGTACTGCTCCACGGCGTCCTCCCTCAACCGGATGCGGCTCCTCCGACTACCCCGGGGTTGGTAGCACTTGGTTGCGGCTTGACGCGGAAGAACTTCGGAAAAGCACCCGGTGCGGCTTGATCCCGAGGAAAGCTTCGCGAGGAGTGGACGAAGACCGACATGTGGAAGATGCCGTTGGGGTTCGAGGTTCGGGTACTCGATCCCGTAGTACCCGAGCAGCCCCTTGAAGAAATCGGTGGCCGGGAGCGCAAGACCGCGCTCCACGAACCGCGAAAACATCGGGATCTCGTCTTCGACCTTCTCCATCGGATAGGGATCTCCGGCGGCGGATCTCCACATGTCGACTTCCTTCTCCCCGATAAACCCACTTTGTTCGGGAGGGTCGGCGGATCCTCCGTCTTCACTTTGGACTTCTTCCACTCGCGGCTTGGATCGGCTCGCGGTGGAGACATGGGCGGCGGCGCTCGGTGGCGGCCGGCGGCCTCTTCGCGGCCCCTCTTCTTCCCGACGGCCTTGGACGTCTTGGACGTGACGGCTTCATCCTCCAAGTGCAAGGCGTCTTCACTCGCATCCGCTCGGGGGCTACCCTAAAAGCTTCGGGTGGCGACGCGCTTGGATCTACTACGGCGGCGGCAAGCGCCGGGAGTGGATTTGCTTCAAGATGCAAACGAGAATGGCCGCAACTCGAATGGGTGAAAAACCCTAAGGGTTTTGGCTTCTATTTATAAGCCAAAACCGGCTCCGCAACGGGCGGCCGGATAAGTCCACGCGCGGCCGACTCGGCGGCGGCGCGCGTGACTCTTCGTATTCTACTAGTCGACGCGCCTCACCTCGGGGGCTCGGCTACTTCTACTCGACTACCTGGGAAGCGGCTAGTCTCAAGAGCATCTCGGGACACATTCTTCAAGAAGACCCTTCAATTCGAGAGGAAGTACTCGACTCAAGGCTCGGGGGCTCCGTGCCACGTGTCCTTCGGTTTTTTCTCTCCGGATTTTTCCGGATTTTCTTGCCAATATTTCGGATGGACCCTCGGCCCGAGCCCGCGGCTCAACCTAAGGCTCGGGGGCTACTCCATATGGAGTGCGATTTTGCAATCGCACCTCCATATTGGCTCCGGCTTCAAGACAAGACAAGCGAGTTTTTGAAGACCTTCGGAAGCGTCTTCGAGGACGCTTGGGACTACTCGAGAAGACTTCAAGAATTGCTCAAACATCGGTGGAGTACATTCCGGCCTCGGGATACTTCGACTACTCTTGAGGACTTTTGACTTGTAGTACTCGGGGACGCTTGAGGACTACTCGTTAATGCCGTCAAGACTACTTGAAGCTATCCTTCTCGACTACAAAGTACTCGGGGGCTTGTCGTATGGACCTCCCCGGGCCCACTACCTCGGTGGGTGCCGGGACCGATTACTCGGTGGGCCCCCGGGACTACCGGCTTGCGCTACACGGCCACCCGAAGGCGTGGAGCACAAGGACTACACGGGAGTAGTACTCGGTTAGGGAGCCGTACATGTTCCGCATCGTATAGAGGACTCCTAGACGTACTCGACTAGTACTCTCTCCCTACTCCGACTTGTAACCCTACCTCCCGGACTATATAAGGCGGGCGGGGACCGATCACCTCATCCAATATCCTCTCATACAACCCACGGCACACTATTGCACCATCTTGTAATCGTGCCCTATCAATCCGAGCTACGCGGCATACGGGACGTAGGGTATTACGCACCTCGCGGCCCGAACCTCGTCTAAATTGTGTGCCACGTGTCTCTTCCTTCGAGTTACCGATCTCGGCGAGTCACAATCATCTACTTCGGGTACTCCCCGTAGTAGGTTGCCGGTCTAAAACACGGACATTCACCAAGGGCGAGTGCGCCTATAAAAGCCGCTCCTTCTCCCGCGCAGCCGCGCCATCCCGAGCTCCTCCGCCCGCCATTGCCGCCGCCGCCGTGAGCTCGCATTCCCGCTCGCGCTCGCCGCCGGCCGCCACTCCCCTTGCTTCCTTAGATCCTAGTGCATCTCGCAATGTCGCGTGTTGCCCGGCACAACGCTTTCCTCGCCGTTTTCCCCGAGCCGCCGCGGCCACCGCCGCCGGCCGCCGTCGATCCCACTCGCCGGCGGCTTCTCCGCCCTAACTCCCGGTCGCCCCTAGCCCCTAGGTGAGCATCCCGTCGAGCCCCACCGCTGCCGGCCGTGACAACCCGCCCGAGGAAAATACCGTACTATCGCCTAAGACCGATCCACTTTGGTCATTAAGCCATAGTAAAGTATCATCCTGTCGTTGGTTGTCGGGTTAGCGCCCCGTAAATCACTTGGACATCGAACGGAGGATCGACACATGCATTAAAACTCACGCGAAGGCGAGTCCGAGTACAACATGAATCAAACATTTTATTACAAACCATTGTTCCCGACATGGAGTAAAGGTTCAGAGTTTGAAAATACAGCGGAAATAATTTAAACTAGCGCAACGGTGAACATCACGGGAGGCCATCCGTATGTCTTTACTTGTCATCACCCTTCCGATCAATCACACCTGCAACAACAGTTTTAAAGCAAGGCTGAGTATACTAATACTCAGCAAGACTTAACCGTCGGGTGATGACTACATCACCAACCTCTAGACATGAAAGGCTTTTGGCCGGTGGAGTTTCTTTTGCTGAAACAGCTGCTAAGAGTAGATCCTTACTTTCCAAATTTTAGCACAAGTTCTAGTTGATTACCATTTCTAAATGTGCCATCTAATCCAATCAAGAATTGGACAAGCAATTAATTCATACAACAATATTTCTCGAGTTCCATCATTATGGGATATCATGGCCAGTTGATTAAGCAGTCTCGGATAACGGTGAGAGGCCGACAATCGATTGATTTAAACCTTGCAAGGTAGACCCAAACACACGGTAGGCTGCCCCCGCTAGGACAACTTTCCCCGGGCCGTCCCCAAAAATCCTCGGGTTGGGATCGAATCTTACGGTCCTTGGTGCGAGGCTATCCGCATAACCCGCGAGATACGCGGAGTCACCATACACCACCCTTCCCGTAGCTAGCCGATTAGGAGATTTCTCAAGAGTAGTAATGGTAGGATCCCGTGCCGCCTCATTAAGGTACTAGGCTTACCGGCCCCATAACCGGCGAATGTTTAGTACGTTCAAAAGCTTAGCCCACATGACCACTGGACCGGAGCCCAATCCCATGCTCTTACCACATGAGCAAACCATTTAAGGATATCTTATGATTCCTATCTAGGAACCTATTCCCGCGAGTGACGAACATCACTCGACTTCTATCGGGTCCTATAGCATAGCATCTATCGACCTAGCATACTAGTGATAGAGCATAGGTACCTAAAGATCATGCATCTAGGGTTTCAAATCAGTTCTGAAACGTAAATGCACAATCATAGCAAACATAATTGCATAATTTTAAAAGACGGGGTTAATGATCCGGGGCTTGCCTTCGGCCGGCAAGGTTGGCCTTGGGCCCTTCTGGACTTGGGTCCAGGTCTTGAGCTACGTCCACGCACGGCAGCTCGTTGTCGGCACCTTCGTCGCCCCCTTCCGCACGAGCGTACATCTACCGGCGGAAAGATCTACACGAAGATGCACATGCAAGATTCATTTGACGATTTTTAATTTAATTAACCACAAACAATAGAAGACAACCAAGGGGTGTTTTGGTTGGGCACATTCACCTAGATAAGAAATACATTCAGCATACTCTTCCATAAAGGAACAATATGCAACTCTTTATTAAACATTCTTTTTGATGGTGATTGTGTACATATATATGTAAATAATTTACTTTAAATTCACCACAGTAGCGGGTAGGTATATTTAACCTTTTTAACCTGATTTGCAACCACACTCGAGTTAACATGGGTGCCTTGGTGATTTCTCTTTTAGGAAGGTCATTTGTTGTACCTGGGTTTTTCTTTTATTGCACAATTGAATACAGATTTCTTTGTACTTGTCATTTCATGTGAAAGCTTTAATCATTTTCCTTTCACAAGCAAAGATATGAATAATATTTTTATCCTTGAATTAATTCCCTATTAGCAATGAGAATTAATTATCTTTTAATTAAATTAGATAATACTTTCAAAAAGGAAAAAGAATTAAATAGGGGCTTTTCTTTATTTAATTTCCCTTTAATATTAAAAAGGGCTTTTAAGCTTTTTATTAAGCAATTAAATTACCAAAAATTAAAGTAGTGTTTCTTAAGCCTACTAGCACCTATACTGGTCCATTGGACCCACATGTAAGTGTTGGATGCTAGGAAATTAAATATTTTAGAAAATAACAAAGGACTAGCTAGTGATTCAATTTAAATGCATACAAAAATAAATAAGCATCAAAATGATCCAAACTTTCTTGTGCATGCTCTCTGGTCCTAAACAAGTCTAAGGAACCAGCATATACACCTAGGAACTTCACTGAACTTGGTTTATTAATTTACAAAGGAAAACATGCATAAATCAAAAATAATTATTTCTGTTAACCCAAAAATCATGATTAATTCACAAGATGTGCATTTTGATATTACAAGACAGTGTGCACAAGTTGAGCTCCAAAAACATAAATATTTTTAGCAAGAAAAATCATTTATGCAGATCGGCCAGAAATAGAAAACCATTTTTATAACAAGATTTACACCATAACTTTGTGCCATTTTTGGCATAGGAGCTAGTAATGACCTAACGCACAACATATACAAAAAGTAGCTACAGAGGATTTATGGTTTTTGAGATATTGCAGATCTAGGGTTTTCACATTTGTATTTTTCATGCAAAAACAAAAAGGAACTAGCTCAGGCCAGAATAATAGAAGTTGTAGGATAATTCACCATGAAGCTAACAAAATTTGTTTTACATTTTTCCGATTTTTCTATGATTTTATACGAATTTTCAAAGTTCCAGCAATCACCCATACACTATTTAAGAATCCACTTCTACTACAGCCCCCTGAAAGTTAAGTTTCCTTACGGATAAGCCCCTGGTTCGCAGATTTCCCCTCAGAAAGAACTGGCGCCTTGCAATCGGGTCCCTGGGGCGCGGCCGGCGGAAGTCCTGCGAAATTCCGGCGATGCGCCGCCGGAGTCCGGCCGGTGAGGGCGAGGGGGTGATCTAGGGCTCCTTGGGGTTCGGTTTGTGGGCGGCTTGGGGCACGAGGTGGCGGTTGAGGGGGGAGCGCGCGTCGGTCGCGTGGCGCCGGCCGTCGTCGGCGGCAATTTCCGGCGAGGGAACCTCCCGGCGGTGGGCGCTTGGGGGAGCGGCGAGGCCGTGGTGCGGCCTAGAGGAGGGGGTGGGAGAGGTTGATTTGCCGCGGGAGCTAGCAGGGACGCGTCTCGATGGTGGCGGCCATGGAGGGCGGCGGCGGAGCAAGGAGCGGAGGCGGGGGAGGCACACACCGCCTGAGAAGGTGAGGGGCTCGGTTTTTAAGGTCGACAGCCGCTGCTATGCGACGCTCTTGCGCGCCCGAGAGGGCGACCGGGGCGGCCCGCGGCGTACGGCGGCACGGCGTCACGGGCGGCGCGGGCGGTCCGGCGGAGCGCGCGTCGGGGGGCGACACGCGGCGGGCACGGACGTCCATGGCACCCGGAGTGCGGCTCTACTCGGGAAGGTGCTACTCCGGCCTTGGGAAGGCGCGCTCGGGCGCGCAAGCCGAGGTACGGCGGTACGGCGCGGCGGGGACGACGCGCGCGACGCGCGCGCGTCGCGGCGCGACGCGGCGTCGGCATCGGCCGGCCCAGGCACCGTGATCCCGGGCCCTGTTTCGGACGTGAAAAACTCCAAAAAGTTGAATAGAAGTGCACCAAGTGATGAATAGAAAAGTTGTAGATCTAGCTACCCTCTACAACTTTTGTAAAGGCCGTCTAGTGTTTTTTCGACGGATTTTGCGAGAACCTCGTGCCAACTTCGAATGTCGGTCTATTCGAAAAACCGGAGGTACCGCCAGATCCATCAAGTTTTTCACTAATTTCCACCCAAAATTTGAAATGCCAATCTACATGAAAGTTGTGTCCCCCAACAAGATGGACAACTTTCATAAAGGTAGAATTTGAAGTGTTTAGGTGAATTTTGGAGAACGCGGCAAAAGTTCGGACGACATTCGGCGACGTCAACGGTTAAGCCGGTTTTGACCATGTCTTTGGCCAAGGGTCCACTACGGGTGTGTGTAGGCTTGGTCAAGGGGTTCATTAGGGTTCATTGGTGAGGTTTTCGGGTGATGACCCAGGTTGACCTAGGTTTGACCGGGGTTTGACTGGTTTGACCCGGCTGATCCGGTCATTAGCGTTAATGACGGTAATTAAAGACCTGGGGCGTCATAGCCTACCCCCCTTAAGAAGAATCTCGTCCCGAGATTCGAAATTACAAGGGGAATTGGGGAAGTGGTTCTGGGATAGAGGTGTTACCCATAGAGTTAATCTGATCTGGCTTTCCTTGAAAACTCGGGTGCTTGTCTTGAGCACACTTAGCTGCTCCGAGGTTCTGAACCTGATGTTGGTGATTTGGACAATTACATCTGTAATGTCCGGGTTGTCTACATTTGTGACACAAATACTGTGAAAACTCTCCGGGCTTGGAGATTTGTTGCTGGGCTTTCTTGATAAGGCGGAGCCTCTTCCTCTCCTTTTTCTTTGCTGACTTCGTGGTTTGCGAAGGTGTTGCACTAGCAGGGAGTTGAGTGGTCTTGTTAGTGTTACATCTTCATTTGCCCTTGTGCAGATGGGTCTCCGTACAAGTAATTTCCCACTCACTTACATCTATCTCAAATAGTTCTTGTTTACTGCCTTTATTTGCCCTCTCTTCTGCCCTAAGATCCATCGGGAGCTGAGAAGGTGGTAATATTGAGTCGGAGGCTCGGGGTTGTTCTTGATTAACATACTGCTCCAACAAGTTGAACAAACGGGCTTGTTCGACCATAGAGGCAGATAAGGACTGAGAGAGACTGTCTGCCAAACTATTCTAATATGGTTTCCCATAACGTCCTTGGATAACATCGTACACCATCTGGTTCAACATGGAATTCTGCCCTTCTAACAGTTGAGTTGCGCCGACTATGGCGTTTATGTCGCTCTGGGTAGGTACTTCGGGTGAACAGGGCTTGGAAGGTTGAACCTTCTGTCGCGATGGTGGCATCTGCGGTAGTTGCTGAGCCATCCGTTGCTGCGTTTGCAGGAGTTGGCGCAACACCTCGGTATGTGCTGTTACGAAAGCTTCGGTCAACATCGTGGCGGCGGTAGCGTAAGATCAACACTACCTGATGCATCAAAACCATAAGGGTTATTCCATGCTGGTCGGAACATCTGAAAATTTCAGTCCTTAATTAGTACGTGTTCAGAATCTCGCCCAGAAACCTATAATTCGAAAATACTCTATGAGACTTGTTCATGGTAAGCGATGCAAACCGGACATCCAAAAGTCACAGTATCAAATTGGTAAAGCCTGGTCCACACCTCCCATGAACGGGGGAATGCAGATGGAACAAAAGGTACAAGTGTGTTCCCCTACTACCTCATCGTCGTTCATGAGGAAGCGGGCGATGAATGTGCACATGCACAACTAATAGCAGACATAATCCTCCTATGATACCGAGGTACATCCCTAACAATGTCCAGCGAAATGACTCGAGCTCTTCAGAAGACGGAGTCATGGGTGGCGACTTGGATTGATTTTCGCTTTCGGTCTACTCCGAGCTTCTTCTTGACGTCGGAAATGAAGACGGAGAACAGTTTGCTCGGGAAGATTGAAGTAGCTGGGAGAGGTGCTCTAGTGGCAAGTAGCCAGGCTAGCTAGAAGAAGAACAAGAACAGTGATAATGCCGAGCTCTGATGGAAATGGAGCTTTCGTATCGGCGGTTCCGGGTAAAAGGTTCCATTTTATAACCGATGCGGGGCTGTAACGGTCAGTTGACCCAGTCGGTATCTGGTGTAGACAACACGGAGCTCAACAAGGTCAGCTCACGCGATCTCGGCGTCGTGAATACGGTTGCGGAAATCGAGAGTAGAGCGACGTCATGGCGTCGTATGATCGTGACACTGATGACGATGGGCTCAACGGTCTAAATAATCGACCGTAATGGGAGGCGAAATGAGAAAAGTTCAGTGTACAACACTTCACGTCTGCGATAGCAACAAAGAGAAGCGTAGCAAAAATGCTTTGATCGATCCGGGCGTAATTCCTTGCTCGATTCTGGGGATTTGAAGGTTATGAGCACGGACCAAGAACGAATACACGATGGATGACTTCTCCATGTTGACTATTCGAGAACCTTGACTGCTCGAGAAAAAAATTTTCTACTTTTACTGTTTCCACTTGGCTAGCAGGAAAAGGAATCGATGCTACAAGGTCGTCGAGATTCACGGCAAGGAACCAATTCGTCAGAGATTTCCAATAGACCATTACAAAGAAAGGAAGGCTAAAGACAGAGTTCCATAATCTCCTGTACGAAAGATGACTTCAAGTGGGAACTTCAAGGAATAATCTTGTCACACCCCGAAATTTCCAATTTCGGGATGTGAATAGGAAAAAAAATTAAACAACGATTTAGCCTAAATTTTAAAATTTTGCCCGGCTTTTATGTTCTTTACAGGAAATATAGTATAGGGGAAAAAATCCTTTCTTAAATAAAAGTTATGTGTGTTGCATTCATGCCGATGCATCTAGTGGTTCTTGAGTGCAAAAAGGTTTCAAAAATGCGTTTAGGATCTGTCCAATCTCTCCCGAGAATTTTCCGGATTTTTCTGGAGTTTATTCTCATTTTCTTGGAGCTATTTCTATTTATTAGAAGGCTCTAAAATCTTTTTCATGAGCTCTAAATGCTTTATTTGGATTGTTCATGTCTTAATCTATCTCTAGGAATTTTCCTGGAATTTTTGTGATTTTCGGAGCATTTTTCGTGCCTTTAAGCAATTTCTAGACTTTTCCGGGAAATTGTTTTCGCATTAAAAATGAATTCCAAAAAAAAAAGAAAAACCCTACCTACCGGATTGGGCCGAGCCCGAGGCTCGACCCAACCGCGTCGCCGCCGCCGCAGGCCCGCGCGGGGCCCATCTAAGGCCCGCACCGCGCCGCCGCCCGGGGAGCCGCGGCCGCGCGCGCATCCCCATAAAGGGCGCCGCCACCCCGCGCGCGCCGCCCTAGCCGCATCGCGCCGCCCCCCCTGCTGCACCGCCGCCCGCACGCCGCGCCGCCGCCGCGCCCGCGCGCCGCCCGCGCCCGGGACCGCGCGCGCCGCTCGCGCTCGCGCCCACGTGCCGCCGCCGCCCTACGGCGCCCAAGCCCGAACCGCAAGCAAGGAATCCCGCCGGCGTTGACTCCGATTACCGGCCAATTCCTTTCGTTTCCGCCGACGGTGAGTGCTCCAAGCGTTTCCCCACGTCCTCCCCGTCCAGTTTTAGTCCTTCTCCGGCCTCCTCGTCGCCCGTGCCGCCGGTGCCGCCGTTGGACGAGAGTTCCCGTCCATGGCCGGTCTCCCCGTCCTCTCGTTTGGCCTGAGGAAGAAGATGACACCCTGTTTCGCGATTAGGTCCCTCAAGTTTCCAGTAATCTTTAGATTGATTTAGGTGTCTTGCAACCTTTGCTCATAACCCCTTGGAAAAATCCTACCTTTCACAACCATATCCATCCCGAAACTTTTGCGGATCTAACCCCGGATTAGATCTACTCGCGAGCACCGTTTGATGTGTCTCGGGAATCTCCTCTCGCTAACCCCTAAAAGCTATAGTTAACTACGAATAGGTCCTCTCGATCTTGTTTCCTCCATATCTTCCGCGTTTTAACTCCGTTTTTAGCGTTCTTTATATCCACGCGATCGTCTCGACGAGTAGAACGACTTTTTGCCCCTGTTTAGTTCTGTTAGTACTGTTTGGTGATTGTTTCTTATTTAATTCCATTGTATGCTTGTATGTGAATGATGTGGTGCGTAGAAGACGGTTCGTTCGTGGAGAACGCCGGAGTTGAAGATTTCCAAGGTCTTGAGCAGCAGCACACGTTGGTAGAAGGCAAGTCCTTGCTGCATTCTTGATGATCCTATTACAACATGCATTTTAATTGCACCGTTATTTATTATTGCTTTGCATTAAATTGATGGGTCCTACTATTAAGGTTTGACTAGTTTTGTTCATCCCGTGCCTTGATCAACCGGGTTTATGTTTATGTTGGGTAGACCATGCTTAGTTGCTCAACTTGGGTTTATGGTGGTTTTGATGAACAACAATGTTAATCTTGCTTTATTTATGTTGTACCTTTCATTAATTAAGATCACCTGTGTTAATCGGAACATGGAGCGACCACCCGGAAAACGGTGCTACCACAAGACATATGGCTCTGTCTTAGCTTAATAATTAGTGAACCGGGTGTTAGGTATGCTTTACCTGATAAGGGTTGGGGGCTGGCGGGTAGTGGCGTATGGACTTGCTCGGGCGCAGGTGTGGGCTTAGCTAAGACACGGTACTCGTCCGGGAGCTTTATACGTTGCACCGACCAGGTAACCCAGCGGGCAACCTTCATCTGGGGATCTTTGTAACGGCCTCGTAGCGTCCCTATGCAATCACACCTCGGTAGTGTGGTATGGTGCCCGATCGCATCGCATGGTTGGGTTTAAAGTTCTTCGGGACTTTTACGCGACTTGTGGGTAAAGATGTACGACCTCTGCGAGAGTGTAAAACTAACTAGTTAGCCGTGCCCACGGTCACGGGCGGCCGGACCCTCACATGATTAAACTATGGAAGATGGATTAAACTTGTTGCATTTACTTTCGTTCATGATGATGATGCTTATGTTAATCTTTGGGTTGGTATAAACTTACATTTGCTAGTAATATAGCTTGCTTAATAAAATTTGACCAACTAAAATGCCGATTCTGCTATGCAACCACAAGCTTCCACCATAAAGCCTTTGC
This sequence comes from Cenchrus americanus, assembly GCA_947561735.1. Classification (NCBI taxonomy): domain Eukaryota; kingdom Viridiplantae; phylum Streptophyta; class Magnoliopsida; order Poales; family Poaceae; genus Cenchrus; species Cenchrus americanus. The sequence goes on along the minus strand of OX387242.1, from coordinate 32,957,122 downwards.
ATGTTGTTATAGATCTTTTCCCTTGTTGAGTACGACATGTGCTCATGCTTGTTGTTCTTTTATATGCATCTACACAACCCGGTTGCTGCTCAGACGGTCGCTTTGAAGACTTTCCTGGAGAGTTCGGTGGTTTCTAGGCGAGCGTGCCACCAGTCAGCTGCCTGTGGAGACGTCCTTTACCGCTGCTAGTACTCGTTTATGTTATGTTTTTGAGACATTCGGTCATGTAATAAAGTTTTAATACTCTCTTACGCTTTTACACTGTGTTTTGGTATACACTGAGTCAACGCATGTGTGAAACTTGATCCTGGCGCACATGTGTTCTATGCATTCGGATTTGCCCTTAAATCCGGGTGTGACAAAGTGGTATCAGAGCAGTGTTGACTGTAGGACGTTAGCCTAGTTAGAAACTGGTCGAACTTAAGGATTATAATCATCTAGAAGCCATGCTCACTCCATGCTATGCTAAAATTCCATTCTTATCCTTGATTTTACCCCCATCCTTGGTGTTCTACTCGTTGTCTATCTTATCTTGGTCAATCTTTTCATTCTATGTTACCTTGTTCTTGCTTTAGAAAATCTTTAGTATCTATTCTATGCTCTCTAACCTTTCCCTACCATTACCCTACCCGTGTTCGCAGTGTTCTCGGTTATCTAATGACCCTATCATGTTCAAGTCGAAGATCTTCCTTAGGATCTAGGTTCTTTAGGCTTGTCCTTGTGAAGTCGCTAGTTACGATCGACGAATAGGTGTGCTTAGTTTAGTAGTGTGTTTGAATGCTTGATCTTGTGTTAATGCTTGATTTGGATCTTTGATTGAGTGCGGTGTGAATGTCACACCCGGCCCAATTTGGATGGCCCATGAGTGGCCCATGAGCGCGAGTGCGCGTGTTTAGTGCCACGTTGCTAGTAGAGCAAGGGTGGAGCCAACTTATAAGCCTTTGTCCACCGGCCATACCACCCTCGGGTTAACCCTTTTACACGAAGCGAGGACTATCGAGCCGACCCTCGCGGTTGCGCGTACGGGTCAGTGTGCGGACATAGGGCGCATGACGCGTGTGGGCCTGAGATGGGACACACGGCATGGCATATGGGTCGGCACTGGACGTACGGTCGTGCGCTAAGAGGGAAGGTTCTGGACATTTGCTCGGGTCAGTGTGCGGACATATGCATGTGCGTGTGGGCCTGGGATGGGGCACACGACATGGCGTATGGGTCGGCACTGGACGGGTGAGTTGGACCGACGAGGACGTCGGGTTCTTTGAGGGGGGGGTGAATGTCACACCTGGCCCAATTTGGATGGCCCATGAGTGGCCCATGAGCGCAGGTGCGCGTGTTTAGTGCCACGTTGCTAGTAGAGCAAGGGTGGAGCCAACTTATAAGCCTTTGTCCACCAGCCATACCACCCTCGGGTTAACCCTTTTACACGAAGCGAGGACGAAAGTGTAAGCAGGGTGCTATGTGTACGCGTGCTCGCCCCTACGGAAGGGCCGGGCGGTGCGGCTTTGGTGGGCGGGGTGTTACAAATCTTGCTCACACCTTTACTTATTTCGCAAATTTTGAGGTTTTGACAACTCGTTTTTTTGAAAGTGCAATACTTTTCAAGTTGATGCGATGCATATCTTTGGTGCGGTATGGTGCTCATGATGAACGTTAGAATGACTCGGTTACCCATATGCGGTGATGATTGCAAGGGCAATCGAAGGTAGGGAGGGGGTCCGTGTGACGAGTTGCTATCTCACAACCAAGATACCTAGCGCGCTCCTAGTGGCCGTCGTGTGGCTGCAAAGCACACACGATACCCTAGGTTCCGTCGCGGCACCTTTGACTATGGGGTAACAACATCACCAAACAAGAGAGGTAGAGTAGGGGTATGGAGTTTCATGCGAATGCACGTTAGTATACCCATGCTTCCCAAATGCATATGCTATGCAGTGCATGCTCAAAAGCAATCTTTCTTTTAATTCTAAAACACATGGTTGTGAGCAAGACCAAAAGAATAAGTTCAGGACTGAGGAATTGCTTAGATCTTTGATTGACACGAAATTTGCGGAGCACGAACTTGATTCATCACAACTAGCATAACTAATGTCTTGCAAAGATCATTAGCGGGAGAGATGTTTAATCAAGGCAGTACATCGATGAGGGTTTTCAGGATTACCAACAACCTTTGGAAATTACAATGCAGACTAGCTGCAATGGCAAGGTTCCTAGTTCAACCGACATCAATAGATAACCCATCGTGATCATTGCGCACGAGGGTTCCTTATAACTACTACACTCTTACGACTCAGAGCTTTTATTTCCAATGGACCAACTTCCAAGGGTGGGATCTTCCATGCTGAAGGACTACGGTGACTCGGGTCCAGACTCAATTCCAGATTCACCTTGGATATCCTCAACATCTTCTTCTTGCGCTGGTCCAGGAATGACAGGTTCTGGGGGTGGAACGGCTAGAGCTTCCAGTTGATTTTCTAGTTCAAGCATATATTGATCGTTATGCTGCAACAAGAAATTCTGCTCATGTATGATCTCGGTTAACTCTTGTATCTTGGCCTTATCCTTTCTTCTTTCCTTCTTGAGAGTAGCGATCATTACTCGGGCTTCCTTCAACGTTTGAGCTGAACACTCCACTTCCTTAACTTTGTATCCATAGATTTGGTGTCTATAGAATACACTTTATCCCACCATCCTTCGGTAGGTGTCGTACATGGCTTCCGAAAAGCGGACCGAGGTGACAAGGTCGGGGCTATAGTGAGAGCTGCTCCGGACCGGAAGGATAGTTTCTCGTTCACCACCGGTGCAATGTGTCGCTCGTGTACGGAATTACTTTGGCCGCGAGTTGGCTATCTCGGCGGGGTGCTTCCCACGAGAAAGTTGTGAGTGCTTTGAGAGCGACCTTCCGCACCGTGTCGGACAAGTTTCTTCCGCGTGCCGCACACTCCCACTCATCCCAAGCGAGATTGGCCGGGCACACCGAAATCTTCACCTTCGCTTTACAACGAAGGAGTTGGCTCGTGGTCATGACCTCATGTGTCGAGTACTTTGGGTAAGTGGTGTACCCAAAGTCCTTCGGGGTGTCCCACAAAAGTGCGGGAAAAACCACCCTCCTCGAGGAAGTCCACGAGAGTCCATGATTCCACATCGGTCGACGTAGAGCCGGCGTTATCCATCCGGGCATAATGACAAAAGTGATAATCGAGCGGGTGCGAGTGTACAAAGGTAACTCGATCCACGAATACGGGTAGGGTTAAGGTATGGGGTAACCATGCATTCTTAAATACCATCGTATGCCGAGCTCGAACGAGCGGGCATACCAATGATACATGGTCCGGCAATCGGAACCGAACATCCTACTCAAACCGAGTCCAACACTTCCCAAATTTGCGTAGCAACTTAGCAAGGTTATAAAACTCAAGTTGGGTACGCAAGGTTGAGCCAGAGGATTAGGAAGGTGCTTAACCAAGCAAGGTTTTAAAAAGGTTCTAGGGAGATGGCAAGACCAGGGTTGACTGGCCGAGCATAACTTGCGGTAAACCTAAGTTATGATCATGAACTTGGGCGAGTAGAAACTGGATTAGATTGGAGCAACCTAGGTTAGGATCACCTAGACAAAAGATTCTTGAACGAGGACAACAATCTAAGCAACAACTCTAATAAATCAAGCATGACAATGCATCTAAACCTAAGGAGGCTAAACAGGACAAAACACGCTATCACTATTATACCTTAGAGGGCACGGAAACAGACATAAGTTCAGTTTAGGTTCTTTCACGACTTTTAACATGATGCAAGACGTCCTAATCGTCCTCACAAGGCATCCAAGCCAAAACTCGAAGTTAGCGCCGGTGGCATGGCACATACACGTATCTCCCTATAATAACTAGTCGAGATCTAGTCGATGCTTACTTAGTGGACTTACGTAACGGGGTTAGTGTACCTGCAGAAGATCACAGAACACAACGAACCTTTCATGCCAGCACTCATGAAAGAGTCCACATACATTACCGTTCATTATAGACACGGCATCCATGCGTTAAGCCGCTGCATGGACAGCGTCCAACCTCGGACATTCTCTGTTTGAATGGAGTATATCCTTGCCTCGCATGAGCGACATGCGGAATGCTCACGTATGAAACACGTGGCGAGACACAACTTACAACCAGACGCGAAGATGGGATCCGTGGAATGGATCACTCCATCAACCCTCGCAATTCCCGTGATGCGGAACGAAGCACACGTATGAAACACGTGGCTCATCTAGTTTGGTTGTGCAAGAATGTAAGTCCGACATAAAGTAAATGTGCTGGAAGTTAGCAAAATAAACCATAGATTAATAAGCCACCCGAAAGAACCCAAAAATTCCCTCTAGGGCCTCTCGGTCTAGTTTATCCTTAACGGACCAACGTGTTTGCAAATTCAAACAATCTTGGTAGATTTTATTCAAAAATCGTGTGATTAAGATTGTTAATTAAGCTACGGTGCATGCGGTCGCTTCGATACCAAATTGTGACAACCCGCACAGGAAAATACCGTACTATCGCCTAAGACCGATCCACTTTGGTCATTAAGCCATAGTAAATTATCATCCTGTCGTTGGTTGCGGGTTAGCGCCCGGTAAATCACTTGGACATCGAACGGAGGATCGACACATGCATTAAAACTCACGCGAAGGCGAGTCCGGAGTACAACATGAATCAAACATTTTATTACAAACCATTGTTCCCGACATGGAGTAAAGGTTCGAGTTTGAAAATACGGCGGAAATAATTTAAACTAGCGCAACGGTGAACATCAAAGGAGGCCATCCGTATGTCCTTAGTTGTCGTCACCCTTCCGATCAATCACACTTGCAACAACGAGTTTTAAAGCAAGGCCGAGTATACTAATACTCGGCAAGACTTAACCGTCGGGTGATGACTACATCACCAACCTCTAGACATGAAAGGCTTTTGGCCGGTGGAGTTTCTTTTGCTGAAACAGCTGCTAAGAGTAGATCCTTACTTTCCAAATTTTAGCACAAGTTCTAGTTGATTACCATTTCTAAATGTGCCATCTAATCCAATCAAGAATTGGACAAGCAATTAATTCATACAACAATATTTCTCGAGTTCCATCATTATGGGATATCATGGCCAGTTGATTAAGCGAGTCTCGGATAACGGTGAGAGGCCGACAATTGATTGATTTAAACCTTGCAAGGTAGACCCAAACACACGGTAGGCTCGCCCCCGCAAGGACAACTTTCCCGTGCCGTCCCCAAAAATCCTCGGGTTGGGATCGAATCTTACGGTCCTTGGTGCGGAGCTATCCGGCATAACCCGCGAGATACGCGGAGTCACCATACACCACCCTTCTCGGTAGCTAGCCGGTTAGGGAGATTTCTCAAGAGTAGTAATGGTAGGATCCCGTGCCGCCTCATTAAGGTACTAGGCTTACCGGCCCCATAACCGGCGAATGTTTAGTACGTTCAAAAGCTTAGCCCACATGACCACTGGACCGGAGCCCAATCCCATGCTCTTACCACATGAGCAAACCATTTAAGGATATCTTATGATTCCTATCTAGGAACCTATTCCCGCGAGTGACGAACATCACTCGACTTCTATCGGGTCCTATAGCATAGCAGCTATCGACCTAGCATACTAGTGATAGAGCATAGGTACCTAAAGATCATGCATCTAGGGTTTCAAATCAGTTCCTGAAACGTAAATGCACAATCATAGCAAACATAATTGCATAATTTTAAAAGACGGGGTTAATGATCTGGGGCTTGCCTTCGCTGGCAAGGTTGGCCTTGGGCCCTTCTGGACTTGGGTCCAGGTCTTGAGCTACGTCCACGCACGACACCTCGTTGTCGGCACCTTCGTCGCCCCCTTCCGGCACGAGCGTACGTCAACCGGCGGAAAGATCTACACGAAGATGCACATGCAAGATTCATTTGACGATTTTTAATTTAATTAACCACAAACAATAGAAGACAACCAAGGGGTGTTTTGATGGGCACATTCACCTAGATAAGAAATACATTCAGCATACTCTTCCATAAAGGAACAATATGCAACTCTTTATTAAACATTCTTTTTGATGGTGATTGTGTACATATATATGTAAATAATTTACTTTAAATTCACCACAGTAGCGGGTAGGTATATTTAACCTTTTTAACCTGATTTGCAACCACACTCAAGTTAACATGGGTGGCTTGGTGATTTCTCTTTTAGGAAGGTCATTGGTTGTACCTGGGTTTTTCTTTTATTGCACAATTGAATACAGGTTTCTTTGTACTTGTCATTTCATGTGAAAGCTTTAATCATTTTCCTTTCACAAGCAAAGATATGAATAATATTTTTATCCATGAATTAATTCCTTATCAGCAATGAGAATTAATTATCTTTTATTTGAATTAGATAATACTTTCAAAAGGATAAAGAATTAAATAAGGGCTTTTCGTTATTTAATCTCTCTTTAATATTAAAAAGGGCTTTTAAGCTTTTTATTAAGCAATTAAATCACCAAAAATTAAAGTAGTGTTTCTTAAGCCTACTAGCACCTATACTGGTCCATTAGACCCACATGTAAGTGTTGGATGCTAGGAAATTAAATATTTTAGAAAATAACAAAGGACTAGCTAGTGATTCAATTTAAATGCATACAAAAATAAATAAGCACCAAATTGATCCGAACTTGCTTATGCATTCCCTCCGGTCCTAAGCAAGTCTAAAGAACCAGCATATACACCTAGGAAATTCACTGAACTTGGTTTATTAATTTACAAAGGAAAACATGCATAAATCAGGAATAATTATTTCTGTTAATCCAAAACTCATGATTAATTCACAAGATGTGCATTTTGGCATTAAAAGACAGTGTGCACAAGTTGAGCTCAAAAACATAAATATTTTTAGGAAGAAAAATCATTTATGCAGATCTGCTAGAAATAGATAAACATTTTTATAAAAAGATTTACATCATAACTTTGTGCCATTTTTGGCATAGGAGCTACTCATGACCTAACACACAACATATCCAAAAATTAGCTATAGAAGATATATGGTTTTTGAGATATTGCAGATCTAAAAGGAATTAGCTCGAGCGAATAACAAAATTGGTATTACATTTTTCCAATTTTTCTACGATTTTATACGAATTTTCAAAGTTCCAGCAATCACCCATACACTATTTAAGAATCCACTTCTACTACAGCCCCCTGAAAGTTAAGTTTCCTTACGGATAAGCCCCTGGTTCGCAGATTTCCCCTCAGAAAGAACTGGCGCCTTGCAATCGGGTCCCTGGGGCGCGGTCGGCGGAAGTCCGGCGAGTCGGCGATGCGCCGCCGGAGTCCGGCCGGGGAGGGCGAGGGGTGATCTAGGGCTCCTTGGGGTTCGGTTTGTGGGCGGCTTGGGGCACGAGGTGGCCGGTTGAGGGGGAGCGCCGTCGGTCAGTGGCGCCGGCCGCCGTGCTGGCAATTTCCGGCGAGGGAACCTCCGGCAGTGGCGCTTGGGGGCGCGGCGAGCTGCGGTGCAGCCTAGAGGAGGGGGTGGGAGAGGTTGATTTGCCGCGGGAGCTAGCAGGGACGCGGCTCGACGGTGGCGGCCATGGAGGGCGGCGGCGGCGGAGCAAGGAGGGGGAGGGGAGGAGAGGCACACACCGCCCGAGAAGGTGAGGGGCTCGGTTTTTAAGGTCGGCGGCCGGCCGCTATGCGACGCTCTTGCGCGCCCGAGAGGCCGACCGGGCGGCCCGCGGCGTACGGCGTCGCGGGCGGCGCGGACGGTCCGGGCCGGAGCGCGCGTCGGGGGGCGACACGCGGCGGGCACGGACGTCCATGGCACCCCGGGAGTGTGGCTCGCCTCGGGAAGGCGCTACTCCGGCCTTGGGAAGCGCGCGCTCGGGCGCGCGAGCCGAGGTACGGCAAGACGGCGCGGCGGGGACGACCCCCCGCGCGCGAGGCGCGACGTCGCGGCGCGACGCGGCGTCGGCGTCGGCGTCGGCCAGCCAGTACCGTGATCCCGGGCCGTTTGGGACGTGAAAAACTCCAAAAAGTTGAATAGAAGTGCACCAAGCGATGAATAGGAAAGTTGTAGATCTAGCTACCCTCTACAACTTTTGTAAAGGCCGTCTAGTGTTTTTCTCGACGGATTTTGCAAGAACGTCGTGCCAACTTCGAATGTCGGTCCGTTTCGAAAAACCGAAGGTACCGCCGATCCATCAAGTTTTTCACCAACTTCCACCCAAAATTTGAAATGCCAATCTACATGAAAGTTGTGTCCCCCAACAAGATGGACAACTTTCATAAAGGTGGAATTTTAAGTGTTTAGGTGAATTTTGGAGAACACGGCAAAAGTTCCGGACGACATTCGCTGACGTCAACGGTTAAGCCGGTTTTGACCGTGTCTTTGACCAAGGGTCCACTACGGGTGTGTGTAGGCTTGGTCAAGGGGTTCATTAGGGTTCATTGGCGAGGTTTTCGGGTGATGACCCGAGTTGACCTAGGTTTGATCGGGGTTTGACTGGTTCGACCGGCTAATCCGGTCATTAGCGTTAATGACGGTAATTAAAAACCGGGGCGTCACACCGGCGGGAGCGCCGCCAGCTCGCCGGAATTGGCTGGAGTCGCGCCGCCTTCCCCGACCAAGGGCCCGATTGCAAGGATTGCAATCTTTCCAGGGTGTTGGGTGTAAATTTTAGGACCTGTTTGTGATGAACCCTATCTAAGTTTTCTTGCTAATTAGTCCAGTGCACTTGAAAATCCCTAGAAAATTGTAGAAAATTCAGAAAAATACCAAACCAATTTTGTTGAATTCAGGGAGAGAAATCCCACAACTTTTGTTATTCTCACATGGCTTGATTCGAAATAGTTTTAACATGAAAAATAGGATTGTGAAATACCTAGATCTGTCATAACTCAAAATCTACAACCCCTCTGTATCTAAATTTTGGATATGTTGTAGGTATTGCCATGACTAGTTCCTTGCCAAAACTTGCACAAAGTTATGAAGTAAATCTTGCTAGACAAATTGTTTTCCTTTTCTGCAGAAACTGCCTAGATGATTTTTGTAGCTAAATATATTTATGTTTTTGTGCCTAACTTGTGCACACTGTCTTGTTATGTCAAAATACACCTCTTGTGAATTTATCATGATTTTTTGTTTAACAGAAATATTTATTCTCAATTTTTGCATGTTTTCCTTAGTAGATTATTGAAGCAAGATCAGTAGAGTTTTTGGGTGTACACGCTGGTTCCTTAGGCTTGCTTAGGACCAGAGAGCATGCATGCCAAAGTTTGAATAAATTTGGTGCTTAATTATTTTTGTATGCATTTAATTTGAATCACTAGCTAGTCTTTGTTATTTTGTATAATATTTAATTTCATAGCTTCCAAGCATTACATGTGGGTCCAGTGGGCCAGTATAGGTGCTAATATGCTTAAGAAACACTTCTTTAAATTTTTGGTAATTTATTGCTTAACAAAAAGCTTTAAAGCCCTTTAAAAGATTAAAGGGAAATTAAATAAAGGAAAGCCCCTTTTTAATTCTTTTTCCTTTTGGAAAGTATTACCTAATTTAATTAAAAGTGAATTAAATACCCTTGTTGATAAGGAATTGATTCATGAATTGATTCATGAATAAGGCAAGCTCCGGTGCATCTATTCCAGTTTTCAAATTCTTTATTCAGTATCTATGGATGCTTGTGCATTTAAGTTCAAGAGTTGAATGGAACCCTAGATGCATGATCTCTAGGTACCTTTGTCCTTACTAGGATGATAGGTCGATAGCTGCTAAGCTATAGGACCGTTACAAGTCGGGTGATGACCTCACTCGCGAGAATAGGTTCCTAGATAGGAATCACAATATATCCTTAACTGGATTGCTCGTGTGGTAAGAGCATGGGATTTGGGCTCCGGTCCAATGGCTATTGTAGGTTAAGTGTTTGAATGTACTAAACACTTGTTGGGAATGGGACCGGTAAGCTTAGTACCTTAATGAGGCGGCGAGGGATCCTACTATTACTACTCTTGGGATTCGTCTCACGACTAGCTACCGGTGGTGTACGGTGATTCCGGGTGCCTCGCGGGGTATGCCGGATAGCCTGCACCAAAGACTGTAAGATTCGATCCCGACCCGAGGATTTTTGGGAACTGCCTGGGAAAGTTGTCCTTGCGGGGGCAGCCTACCGTGTGTTTGGGTCTACCTTGCAAGGTTTGAATCAATCGATTGTCGGCCTCTCACCGTTATCTGAGACTACTTACTCCACTAGCCATGAGATCCCTAATGATGGAAGTTGATGAATACTATGCTTGATTAATTGTATTGTACAACTTTGTCTGTACTAGTTGGCTAATGTAGTAAAGATTAAACCCACTAGAGCTTGTGCTAAAATCTTGAAAGTAAGGACATACTCTTTGTTACTTTTCAGCAAAAGCAAACCAGTGCCCCAAAAAGCCTTTCATGTCTAGAATTGGTGAAGTAGTTATCACCGACGGGTAAGTCTTGCTGAGTATTAGTATACTCAGCCTTGCTATAATGTGTTGATCCAGGTAATGCTTTCAGTGATGTGTGGCCCGGAGAGATCCCGCCCGGCTGGGAGCTTGAGAGGATGGAGGACAACTACTGAGAGCATCATGGATGGCCTCCCGTGGTGTTTCCACTTCCCGTTCGTTTAATTTCTGCTGTTTCAAAACTCTGAGCTATTTCTTTATGGCAAAAACTTCGGTTTGTAATAATTAAACCCTTCGGGGTACAAATTTGGATGTTAATGTCGTTGTATCTCTGGACTCGCCTTTGAGTGAGTTTTAATGAATATATTTCGATCCTTGTTGCTATTCAAGTGATTTACCGGGTGTTAACCCAGCGACTAACGACAGGATGATACTTTATTATCGCTTAATAACCAAAGTAGATTGGTTTAGGCGATAGTATGGTATTTTCCTGGGCGGGTTGTCACAGGAGGGCGTCGTCGCGCGCGACCCCGACCAAGGAGAACGTGCACCACACCCTGGGCGCGGTGGGCACCGAGGTGGAGGGTGGGAGGACTGACTGGACCTTCTGTTCGTGCAGCTGGAGGGCAAGGACATTGTCGGGCTCCTCGCCGCGAGGAGGGAGAAGCTCGCCTATGCGCTGCTCGGGGCCGCCGGAGGAAAATGAGGAGGAGGAGCAGGAGGACAAATAGATGTTACATACGCGTTCTCGACATGTTACGAGTATCCCATGCGAATGTTTCAAAATTAGATCTAAATTTTTTTGATGTTGCAAACAAATATTTTTGATGTTGCAAACATTAATTTTCGATGTTGTAGATATTGAGTCTCGATGTTGCGGACACGTGATGTTAGGTGTTGCAAACATTAAATTTTAATGTTCCAGATGTTGAGTTTCGATGTTGCAGACATGTGATGTTCGAATTTGTGTCAATGAGGAGGGGGAGGAGAGCTTCTGATGTTGGAAGTTGCACGCAACACAGGTTGCAACATGGTCGCAACATGGGGAGGAGGGAGGAGGTCCGTTGATGTTTGGATGTTGCACACAACATGATCACAACCTGGCTCGCAATGGCTCGCAACATGGCCCCTGAACATTTTTTTGATGTTGTAAAAGTTAATTCTGAATGTTGCAAAGACTCATTTCTATGTTGCGAACACAGTTTTGGATGTTGCGAAGCATTCCCATCGGACGTCCGAGCGCTAGTACGTCCGTTAAGGATATATTGTGTTGTGTTTAGTGCAAAGTATTATGTGAATGCAGGTGCACAGTCTCTCAAATACACTTCCCCAACCAAATGAAGTGGAATATAATGCACCATTGATGACGTCGTATGAATGGATTCTGATGTGGTTGCGGCTAGTGTTCAATTTCCTGGTGGGTTGATTCGCCTCAAAATCTTCTTGTTTATATCCCTTTGTGATCTAGTTCTTGCACTTGTATAAAAAAACTGAATCTGCGGGGTAAGAGCAACTCCAGCAGATGGAGTAAATTTGATCCCCTATATAAGGTTATTAGGGGTGGAGTAAAAATATTTTCATCCCTAAAACACAATTTGCTCCGCAGTTCCCCTATTCTCCTTCCCAACTCGTGAGTCCCACAATGCCACATCATCTTCTCCTTCCCTCCTCTAAATCTTGCATCTTTCAACTCACTCTGACCAGTTCCGCCATGGCCCTCGCCAAGCCCCTTATCCTCTGCTCCTCCACCTCATCATCCCCCTCGCAGCGCCGCCGCAAGCGCGAGAGCGCGCGCACGGCGAGGGACGTGGCGGCGGGCGACGCGGACGGCATGCGGCGGACACTGACGAATCCGGCCACCATCAGCCAGACGAGCGCGGCAACGGGCGGCGGCATGAGCGAAGCCACCCGCGATGCGGACATGGCGGTGAGCAGCGTCGTCAGGAGCCAGACCGTGGCCTCGGTCCTGGCCCCTGTCCTGCACTAGCTCCCAGTGGGTTTTATTTATCGGTAGAAAAAAATATCGGTACTCACCGAGAAATGCAAAAATTTCGAATCAAATTTAAACAAATTCAAAAAAATTAAAAACTTTTTGACAACATTTTTAGTGAAACTATCCCTAAGGAGCAAAAACAACATATAACAAGTTACAAACTTACAACACAATTGATGTTGGTGATGCGTGGAACGCGCCTGCGCGGCGCAGTAGTGTTCCGAGTTACGATCGATTTGGGGGGATGAGTGGATTTAAAGTTTCGTGGGGGGTTGTTGGGTGTATATTTTGGGCTGCATGGAGGGAATGGACGTCTTGGGTCTTTTGGCACGCGATCGGGCGCGTAATCCAAATTCGGCTGAAAATTTTGAGCGATACGTGATTTTTTTGGGACTCGCCGATAACAGCGATATTTCGGATTTTTCACCGAAATTTTTTCCCCTAGCTCCCACCCACCACCTGGTGCTCATAGATTGATAGCTCCTCTCCTCTCCTCTCCTCTCCTCTGCTCTCCTCTCCTTCGGGATCCAGTTCACTCACCCGCGCGGCAAGTCCATCTGTCCCAACCAACTCTCCGTCTCAGAGAGACACCAATGGAGATGCGGCTGGCGCTGGCCGTGCTCGTGCTCGCCGTAGCGGCGGCATCGCAGCTGCCGTCAGCGACGCAGGCGACCAACTACACGGTTGGTGGCGAGAAGGGGTGAAACCCCAAGGTTGACTACACGGCCTGGCCGCCTGGGTCAAGAAGCACAGGCCCTTCGTCAAGGGAGACTGGCTCAGTAAGCTTCCTGCTTCCTGCTTCTTCTTCTTGTTATTGTTCTTCCGCCTCTTATTACAATCTCCATTGGAGAAAGAAAATTTGCATTCAAGAAATCGAAGAACAGCTCCATCTGTGCTGACTGCTCCAAATGAACGTATGATTGCAGTCTTCGAGGACCAGAACGGGCGGTCGGACGTGGTGCAGGTGGACGAGGTCGGGTACGACAACTGCGGCGAGCCGAGATCCGCGAAGGTCAGGTACCAGAATAGGCGTAGGCGCAGGGGCGAGACCAGCCGCGAAGATGTCCGCCTTCCGGTCGGGCTTGTCCATGACGCCCTCGTCGCCGTGGAGCGCCGCGGCGTGCAAGCGCACCTTGTCCGCGAAGGTCGGGCTTGCTCCTCCTGATACTAATGATACTGCTACTCCTCCGGCACCTGGTTGTGGCGGAAGAGGTCGCAGCCTCGCAGGAGTGGCGCTGCGGCTCCACCGCGGAGGCAGAGTGCGCTAAGGAGAAGGACTTGCAGTGGCGGAGGTCGGCGGAGGAGGAAGCTGGAGCCGTGCCGCTGCTGGTGCCCCTCCTCTACTCCGAGGACGCCGGGCTCCCGCTGAACACCGCCACGGCCACCGACAGCAAGTGCGACACTGCTGCTCTCCATGGGCCCGTGCAGCAGCGCCGCGGTCCTCGCTGCTGTCAAGAACGCCAGCTCGGAGGAGGTGGACCTCGCCGCGAGGTGGGGAGGCGCGGTCCCCGACGGGTGGGTCGCCGCCGTGGGCGAACGCGGCTGCTGCGTCCTGCACGCGGCAGGATCCGTGCGGGCGAGGTGAGACCGTGCGGCTCGATGTGTTCCCAAGTGGGCCCCATGGATAGGGGTGGAGGAGAGGTTCTCTCTATAGAGGGGATAGAGAGGGGATTTTAGTCCATGGAGAAAAAAGGAAGTTAGAGTAACTCCAGCAGATGGAGTAAATTTGATTCCCTATATAAAGCTATTGGGAGTAGAGCAAAAATATTTTCATCCCTAAAATACAATTTGCTCCAGCAGCTTCCCTATTCTCCTTCCCAACTCACGGGTCCCACACTACCCTGTCATCATTTCTTAATCTTGCATCTTTCGAACAACCAGTCCGCCGCCCCACCTCCTGCACGACGCCGCTCCCTGGTCCGCCCCACGCCTCTGTCCCCGTACTGTGGCACCCCGAAGTTGCCGATGGCGCACTTGTACTTGCCCTTGAGCTCGTTGGGGGATGTCACCTGGATGCTCTTCTTCTCCACCACAACCTCCCCGCCGCGGCGTCCACCAAGGCCAGCGCCAGCACCAGAAGCAAAGCCCGCAACGCCGGCCCTCTCATCCTGCTGAAAAATTCCGGTTCCTTGGAAGGGCTTGTGCGGGACGGAGGGGAACCGGCGCTGGTAAGATCTATCGACCGATCCAACGCGAGCAGCGAAGATTCCCACGCAGGCGACGCAGAAGATGCCGCAGACGGTGTGCCACCCCGTCGTCATCATCCGCTCCTCCTTTTTTTCTATTGATGAAACTCCGCTCCTCCTTCTCCCCGACGGCCACGTTCGCCATCCGCCCGAACAGGTAGGGGTAGGCCTTGTCGTGCTTGCAACGAAGCATCTGCATGTTTGGGAGCAGCAATCATGCATCAAAATTTCAGATCAGCAATCAACAGAGCAGGTGGAGATGGAGATGGAGTCAACCAATAAAAGAGAGAAGACAGAAAGAAACAATTGCAATCGAGCTCCACCGTCAGATCTGCTCGCCACCATCACCTGCAAGGCAAATATAATTGCAATCGATCGATGAATCCAACCCAATATGAAGAACAGCGGGGTGGACGGGGACTGCCGCCGGCCAATCGATCTCAGTCTCGTCTCGATCTCGAATGGAATGGTGGAGTGGGGGCAATTAGCGGAAGGGGATCAAATCAAATCAAGCAAGGAAAGCGGGAAAGGGAGCCCGTGCTCTGCCTGCCACCGCGCCGGCGAGGGAGGGGCACGCCGGAATCCAGCGCCGGCCACAACGTCTCCCTCCCCGCCATGGAGTGCGAGCCGCCAAAGGACTGGGAGTGCTGCCTCTCCGCCACGCTGACCTCGCCGTCGTGCATCGTGCTCGTGCTGCACATGAAAGAACCAAGTTCTTCTACTGCCGCATCGGGACAGGCCACCGCCTGAACGGCCTATGCGTCACCCAGACCGGAGCTCCACCGCGCGCCGCTGTGGTGGCCGCATAGCTCCCACGCGAGGTTGGCAGTGTGCGCAGCCCGCGGTGCTCGCACGCCCGACAACCGCAGTGGCGAGGACGGGGATGGGGACGCGGCGGCGCCTGCGGCTCGCGCCATGGAGGCAGCGGTTCCGACAGCGAGCGAGGCGAGGGGGAGCGAGGCGAGGGGGAGCGAGTGGGTCCAAAGAGTAGGGGATGGAGGAGAGATCCCCTCTATAGAGGGGATGGAGAGGAGTTTTTAGTCCATTGAGAAAAAAGGGGAGGTTATATGGGATCTGCTGGAGAAGATTTCATCCCATATGCCTATTTTTTTAGTATTGGGAAGGGGATAGGGAAGCTGCTAAAGATGCTCTTATAGGGAATCTGTTGAAGATGATTTCATCCCCTATATGACTATTTTTTGCTATTGGGGAGGGAATATAGAAGCTGCTGAAGTTGCTCTAAGACCACCCTCATTGGCTTTGTATAAAACAATTGTGCCACCTCTATTTAAAAATATTTCTCTAATTCACGTATCCTACCACCCTATTAGATAATTGCAATTAGATAATTGCAAGTGAAATTTCAAAACTCGATGATTTGTGATTTGTTCGGAATGTGATTAGCTACCACCCTATTAGATAATTGCAAGTGAAATTTCAATACCTGATGATTTGTGATTTGTTCAGAATGTGATTAGAAGAATAACTAAACAACGATTTCATCCTAATCTGAAAATTTTTCTAACATTTATTTTCTTTATAGAAAATTTAGTAAAAAATCATTATTTGATTTTCTAAATTAAATAAAATGTTTCTTCGACTGTTGCTTTTATATTAATTGCAGTTTGTTATTGTTTGAGTTGGTGCTTTCAAAATCATCAAAATCCAAAACCCAAAATCTTTCTCCCTCTCTTTCTCTCTCTTCCTTCCTCTTTAATCCAAATCATCCATTTTTTATATTTATATTTATTTTTATTTTTTCATGATTATTCAAAAATATATGTCCCATTTCAAATTTTGCAAATATATACCACCACCACCGTATGATATGGCATTTGGGTCCAACCGCCATATGGAACGGTGGTTGGAGGTGATACAGTATTCCAACCGTTATATCACACGGCGTTTGTGAACAGTACCCCAGCACGGTACTGTAGCGCATGCAACCGTAGTATGATATGGCGATATGGGTCAATAAGTTTTTCAAAAAATCACAACTTTTTCTATGAACTCGGATGGGGATATACTTTATATGAAAATTATAGCTTTCGACGAGATCTACAACTTTGTAGTTCAAACTTTTTTCATTTGAAGTCATCTTCAAACTAAAATAATCAATATTCTATTTAGATCGCAGTTTTCTATATCTAGATCTGGATAGTATATTGATTATTTGAGTTTGAAAATGACTTCACATGAAAAAATTTTGATGTACAAAGTTGTAGACCTTGTCGATAGCTACAATTTTCATATAAAGTTTACCTCCATATGAGTTCGTACAAAAAAGTTACAATTTTTTAAAATGAACTAACCCCAGGAGTTACAATACGCGGGTACTGTTCCCAACCGACGTATGATTCTGTGGCCGTAATGGTATAGTTTTGCAAAATTTAAGATGTGACATATATGTTTGAAAAATCGGAAAAAATAAAAAATTCAAATCATTGGGTCTTTTCTTTCTCTCTATTTTTTATGATTAATTGCGCCTTTATTGATTAACAAGAGGGATTAAGTTACACACTTGTGTCGGCGGAGTTAAGAACCGCACATGCCTACCGAATGACTTATAAGGAACTTCTAGCTATAGCGTATGCATCACTATTTGAATCACGATGCTCATGCACAAATTTGACCCTGGTGAAGTCGTTTCGCCGAGCTTTCACCTCCTAGATGATCTGGCCATAGATTCTCCTTCACCAGCAATGCTCTTGACGACCAATGCACAATCCGTCGTCAGTCGTAACTTCTACAACATGAGGTCCGCTGCTAGAGCGAGGCCTTCTCTACATGCCATGGCTTCCACAGTCTCTGGATCAAAGCTTCCATCCAGGACAAGAGCAGACGCACCTAGGAAGCGTCCCTCCCCGTCCCTGGCTATTGCTGCCATTGAGCAAATTCCTGAATTGTTTGAGAGAACTGCTTCCGCATTCAACTTTGTCATGTCATTTAGTAGTAGAATCCATCGAGGTCTGGTAGCCGGGCAAACTCTCTGCATGTTATGTTCTCTCACCAATTTGTTGATCATTCCTAGCTCAGAGATAAATCTCTCCACAAAACAATTCGTATTCAAAGGGCTATGGAACTTGTTTTAATGGGTAGCTGTCTTTCTCTTTAGCCTAGCCTTTCTTTTTCTTTCAAATCAATCGAAACCTCAGGTCGGCCCGGCATCGCAATAAATAAACTTGCTCGGCCCGTATTCCTGCATCGGCCCATTTCTTCCACTGGCCTAGCTCTCTTTCCTCTCTATCTCACCGATAGTTGGGTCCCGCCCGTCAGGGCCTCCTTTCACATCCCTCGCCCGCCACCAGCGCCTAGCGCCGCCCGCGCACCCCACACGGCCACACACACGGCACCCCGCGCCCGCGTCGCTGCTGGGCTTCGCCTCCCGCGCCGCGCCACCCGCATCCCTGAGCCATGCCGCACCCACAGCACGCCCCTCTGACATCTGTTTCCCCTGCACCAGATACGACCACCACTACTGTCATTAATGGCTGACCTCCTCTTTAATCCTCCATGGCACGTAGCGCCTGCTCTCCTTCCGCATGCGAGCCGCCTTTCTCCTCCACTCCATCTCCCTCCCTCTGGTACTCGTCGCCCTATTCACTCATCCACCAGTAACAGCCACGCCCACGCCCGCCATCATGAACATCAATGGCCGCTGTCGTTTCCCTTCCACGGCATGCTGTTGTCCATTCCGTTCCCTTCTCCTAAGCCCTATAAAGAGGACCGTCCAAGACTTTGCACGAGCTGCATCACACGCCATCCGCCACACCGGTCGTGCCCGGTTCGCACGCACAGGGGCGATTCCAGCGTGGGGGCAGGGGGCTGGAGCCCCCCTACCCCCATGCAATCATGGAAGCCCACAGGCCCCCCAACATTTTCAGCCATGAGAGAAGAGAATGAAGAAGGAAAGAAGGAAGGAGAAGAAGAAAAGAAGAGGAAGAAGAAGGAAGAAGAAGAAAATGAGCCCCCTATTCCCTAATCCTAGATGCGCCCACCACCAGCCTTCGCGAGGCCATGCCGCATGACAGCCGCTGCTCGTCGTCGTCAGCTCACCACTGGAGCACCGCCGTGCCAGCTTCTTCCTCTGCATAGATAGCATCACCATGAGGAGCCGAGCAGAGCACCTCTGGCTGGCCTTGCCTGCCGATTCGCCAGCCAGGAACCCTGGAGACAAGCCGGCGCTACCCCGTGCTCCGCGTAGCCGAACCGCTCCCATCCAGCCAGCTCTCATCGTCTCCCTGCCGCTGGAAGAGCGCCGCCGGCCATGCCGACGTTGTCGCCGGCCGCCTTCGACTCCGACCATCTTCAGGCATCTTCCCCACCGATGAATGGCATCGCCCCATCAGACCATAGCTCCCCTCCTTTTCTTTCTCTCGATCTCAATCTCACGTACAAGAACACTCCTGTGTGTGCAGCTTCTGCGCGCGCCGCCCTATTCTGGCCATGCACGCCATGGGCCACCGCCGTTGCCCGTGATGGCCGAGTGTCTCTGACCTTCTCTCTTCTCGTGCTCTACAAGTTTTGTATCCAACTTTTTCCTCACTACCCGCACCACCTCTCCTTGTGTGGCTGCCGCCCGCCCCTTCTCTATTTTCCGACCTCAAGCTCTAGTTCCTCTTATTTTGGTGAGCCTGCTTCGGTTTTATCAACCCATCTTAGTTCTTTCCTTCAGTTGTCCATCTATCAGTACTAGATGATCTGAATTCTTCTTCTACAATAACACGGTTTTAGGAAAGGTGTAGGATCAAGTCACATAGGAGGGGGTTGAATATGGGACTTCTTTTGCAAGCTCTATAGAAAATCAAAAACCTTAGCCTATCAACTAATGTTGCCCATTCTAAAAAGGTTCTTCCCTACTACTAGAGCACACTATCACAAGTTTCCTTAGCAATTAACACACTAGGAGTCAAGATAACACCCTAGACAAGATATGAAGCACACAAGCAAAAAACAAGAGCGAAGACAAAGAAAGTTGCGAGCGGAAATAAGGTGCTGAAAGTAAGTGCTAGAAGTAAATGAGAGGGACAAGAGGCGACCGAATTTTTTCCCGTGGTATCGAGAAGTTGACGCTTCCCCCTAGTCCACGTTGGAGCACTCACTTAGAGTATTGCTCCCCCTTGAGTCACAAAGACACAAGTGCTCACTAAGAGTACCCGTTCTCCATCTCCGGAACGGTGGGTCTCGAACCGTGTACACCAAGCTTGTCTTGAGGCTCCCATAATCTCCAAGAGCTCACCAAGACCCCCCAAGTCACCTAGACCGTCTAGGAGCCGTCAAACTCCAAGAGTAACAAGCCCGCACACCTTCACTTGACCTGAGCACTCAGCTAAGCCATGTATGCACCTTGAACACTCTTGATCACTAAGAAGAACACCTCAATGAAGAGGAACACGAGTCCAAAATGGCAAGAACACACTCTCCTTCTCTCCTTGGCCGCAATGGATCTTCGGAATGTGATAGGTTCTAACCCGGAGTTAGAACGAAGGATGGCCCGATCTTCACGGCGGTAGGTCTTGAACTTGAAGAACGACGATGGGGTAGCGGAAATAGGATGATAACTTACTCGGAATTCGAAAATATCTTTGTCGAAGATCGGCGGATAACTAGCTTTATACCTAGCCAAGGTTGGATGTGACCCAAACGACGGGGAGAGAGACACCGAAACCACGAGGACTTCGACTCGATCTCCAAACGACCGCGAGAACCACAACCGGAGCTAATCCACACAAGGTGAGGCAGCCATACCGGAACTCACAGAGCACGAACTAGTGGACCTCAAAGAGATCTCTTCACAAGTCCAAGTAGAACGAGGAAGAACAAGGGATGAGTAAGCACTCGGACGGCTCGGCTGCAATATTCCTGGATTAATCTCAAATCATCAAAGTTGTGTTTAGCTTACATATGGGGGTATTTATACTAGGAACAACCCTCCTATGTGGGTGGAAACATGAAAACAAATTGAATACGTCGCCAATGTGAAAGGATCTCCCGAGATGACCTTCGAGTTGTTTCCGCGTGATTGTTTGACTGCTGAGCAGTCTTCAATGTTTCGATCATAACTTCTTCTAGGAATCTTCAAATAATGTGGGACTAGATGCGTTGGAAAGTTAACTCGATTATCTTTCCAACGGTGTATAGCATGCTACGTGAAACTTCGTAGATTGGTACAGTTTAATGCCCGAACTTCAGACTCGGGACTTTGCCGAATGGATTGCCGAATGACTCGCTGATTGCTGGAAATTGCCGAATGACATTGCTTTGAATGACGAGAACTTTGCCGATTCTAGCTTCGTGACCTTCGTCTTGATGATTCTCTTCAACGTACCTAAGTAGTATCAACATACAATACTTAGGTAGCATAAAGTTATCATTGGTATTGAGTTGAAACTTATAAAGTAGCGCGTGCACCTCTTGTTGGATCTTTTTAGCTCGGCTACGAGTGATAGGTCCGGTAGAGATTGGAAATGTGGTTGGAGAGGCTGTCGGTGCTGGCATGGTCATATCATCCTCCCTCCCTTTAAAAGGAGTCGTCCTCGACTCTAACTCTTGTTGCCCAAATAATTGTAAAAGGCGGATGACTTGTAGTGTTGTGATAATATCATGATATTCTTCTTCCATCACAACAATATGTTTGAATCTATAATCATACAAACCAAGGAGTAGTCTTGTAGGTGGGAATCTAAACAATTGAGAACTAAGTTTAGCTTTCACCTTGAATAGTTGTCTTGACCACATGGTGAATGTTGATTGCCTTGGCATGGTCACATCATCCTTCCTCCCTTGAAGAAAAGTCGTCCCCGACTTTTGTTTACCTGGAAACTGACCTAGACAAAACGAGAGGGCGGATGTACACGATAATTACAATAATCTTGCATTTTGTTTTGTCCCTTGTTCCATTATAATTAATCGTCCAATTATTACCTTTTCCACGTTTTAAACATTCTCTCAATGTTGGCCAACTAGCAAATACCTTCGAAGATGGAAACACAAAAATTTCTTTCAAGCCAATCATTTGATTCATATTATCGTATTTCATCTTTACATGGTCATACATATCAAAAGATAAAACAGAAACATTCTTTCCATTCATATTGCAGACCATGTCAAACTCAAAGGTGTCAAAACACGATGGAAAATTTTTGGGTGAATTAATGGAACTTGTTAGCACAAGTTTCTTATCAAAATAAAACTCATTACTTGTATCAACATGAGATTCGATCAAATCGGCACAAAGATTTTGACTATGTTGTATTGCTTGTAATGTCATGAGTATCCAATTCTAAATTACCAAATTTATTTACATGCAAAGTATCAAATATATAAGTGTATAGTATCATGTATATGAACCATATTAAATCATAGAAAAGATCATTCAGAACTGAACTTTGATTATCAAGTTGCAAAATTTCAGCAAAGATGTCATTATGTGACATTACCAAATCAGTACAACTATCATAGTCAATTTCATTTGAAACATGTGGCTCATCATAATTTCTCACCATAATATTTTGCAAATTCAGATCTAAACCAATTTCAATACCTTTCGTACTTTTTTGAAGTGCAAGCATCATGAATGGCAAATCTGAAATCTTACCACTTACCTCGTTATGGCTCATGTTTGGGTAGCATACAATTGGATCGGATGAATGGATACCTTCTCACTTCTATCAACATGTATGGTAGCATCATGAGGATCCACCTCTTCCTCATTCCCATTGCAAACCTGCACATTTGGGAAGAAAACACTAGAAGTAGAGATGAAATTCTTAGTTTCAAAAATATCCTCACACAACTTGCGTTCTAATTCTTTATTTTTCAGTGGTGTATCTCTCATGCTCACAGTACTGGTACTCTCAAGGCTCAAGTAGGTGGAATTACTCAATTCTCTTTTGTTTTCACTCTCTTTCGGTTTGGTTATGTAGCCCTTATTCTCACATGGATTTTGATGTACAATTACTTCAATGTCTAGTGGGGCAATGTATTCATATATGTCATACTTCACCGTGTCCTCTAATGAAATTGGAGCAGCAATGGATGCAAAACAATCATGAGCTGAAACCTCCACAAATATTGTTGAAGTTGCACCATTTGATGTGGAAGGATATGCATTGGTATTGTCTTCAATCCGAACTCGATGTTGCATGTTAAACAATGAAAGTGCGGTAGCTCTATCCATAACCATCATTTGATCTTCTTCATCAAATATTGGGGGCTGGTCATAATTCACCACATCTTTTTCTTCACAAGCCTGCATCACACAAGAAACACAACTAGAAGAAGAGATTAAGATGTTAGAAGTGAATAATTCGTCACAAGATTTGTCCTCTTTTTCACTCATTTTGGCATTGGGTACACTCAATTCTTTTAGATCCCCTTTCCTAGCCATCATGACTAATCCCTCTTTTCCCGGATTTTGGATTCTTTGTGGCTGTGGGGTTTTATATGGCTGTGGGGTTTTATATGGCTGTGGAAACTCTCCCTCACATTCTTGTGGGTCACTCTTAATTGATTCGCACTCTCTCGCTGAATTTTTCTTTTGGTGGAAGCATCTTCATCACCATTGAGCACACATGGGCAAGGACTATGCCCACGAGCACCTCCCCCATGCTGTCCACTATGGCCCAACATACCACCGTAAGTTGTGGTTGGGCTATGTTGTTGTGGAGCATGGTGACCAAGTGGTGTAGGGAAACGCTTATCGAACATTCTCTCCATGGCCTCCAAAAATGAGTTTTCAAAATGATGTAACTCAGCCGGGAGATTGGTGCCTCTGTTTCTCTATGTCCACCATGACGAACACTTGAATATGGTCCTGCCGTGTTAGGGGCAGCAAGAAATATTTGGAATATGAAGTATTTGTGGAAACACTCAAACTCACCACTTACTTACCCAAGTTCTGCCTGTCCTCAAGGACTGTGATTGTGCTAGTGTTGGCAGCTTCAATGGAGATGGTAGTGAGGTCGTAAGGATTACGATTTGAAAGTCCCAGTTTCAGATGTGAGGTGGAGCTATAGGTGGCTAAACAAGGAGGGGCTGCGATCTCGTCAACCAAGTAAATTGATGTGTTCAAAAGATATAAGGTTGCAGCAAACAAGATCACCACCAACTTCAAGATGCAACTGAAAATTTCAGCAACACACTTCTTCCTTCAATTTTTGTTTCGTTGCTCTTCTATAACTTTTTTTGGAATCTTTTCTCTCTCTTTTTTTGACCTCTTTTTTTATAATACTAACGGGGGTGTTGATAACGAAAGATATACAATAAACGGTGGAGACTAGCAACTTGAAGAATACGGAACACAAGGTAGCGAGTACCGAAAAAGGGCTATGGGTATTTTTTTGGCTTTGGACTATAGGATATGAACAAATATATGTAGCAAATCAAATAAGGATAAATATATGGATGGTGATGAGACCTACCGTGTCAACAAAAGCTGCGATACCGGATGATAGGTTCTAACCGGCGTTAGAACGAGGATGGCCCGATCTTCACGGCAATAGGTCTTGAACTTGAAGATTGACGATGGGGTAGCGGAAATAGGATGATAACTTACTAGAATTCGAAAATATCTTGTGAAGATCAGCGGATAACTAGCTTTATACCTAGCCAAGGTTGGATGTGACCCAAACGACGGGGGAGAGAGACACCGAAACCACGAGGACTTCGACTCGATCTCCAAACGACCGCGAGAACCACAACCGGAGCTAATCCACACAAGGTGAGGCAGCCGTACCGGAACTCACAGAGCACGAACTAGTGGACCTCGGAGAGATCTCTTCACAAGTCCAAGTAGAACGAGGAAGAAATAGGGATGAGTAAGCACTCGGGCAGCTCGGTTGCAATATTACTTTGGATTAATCTCAAATCATCAAAGTTGTGTTTAGCTTACATATGGGGGGTATTTATACCAGGAACAACCCTCCTAGGTGGGTGGAAACACAAAAACAAACCGAATACGTCGCCAATGTGAAAGGATCTCCCGAGATGACCTTCGAGTTGTTTCCGCGTGACTGTTTGACTGATGAGCATTCTTCAATGTTTCGATCATAACTTCTTCTAGGAATCTTCAAATGACGTGGGACTAGATGCGTTGGAAAGTTAACTCGATTATCTTTCCATCGGTGTATAGCATGCTATGTGAAACTTCGTAGATTGGTACAGTTTAATGCCCGAACTTCAGACTCGGGACTTTGCCGAATGGATTGCCGAATGACTCGCCGATTGCTTTGGAAATTGCCGAATGACCTTGCTGAATGACGAGAACTTTGCCGATTCTAGCTTCGTGACCTTCGTCTTGATGATTCTCTTCAACGTACCTAAGTAGTCTCAATAGACAATACTTAGGCAGCATAAAGTTATCATTGGTATTGAGTTGAAACTCATAAAGTAGCGCGTGCACCTCTTGTTGGATCTTTTTAGCTCGGCTACGAGTGATAGGTCCGGTAGAAATTGGAAATGTGGTTGGAGAGGCTGTCGGTCTTTGGCATGGTCATATCGAATGGCAAAGGCAGCTCAAGAGAGGCAGGGGGGATTTTTTATACGACTTGCATTGGAGGCTAGCCGTTGGAAAAAGTCCCCTGAAAAGTAGTACCGTCGGATGAACCGATGGTTTCCCCCTGCTGAGCGTCGGATCATCCGATCACTAATAAAAGCCAAAATAGCCGTTGAACCTTGAAACCCAAACAATACACCGACGCTATACACCGACGCCCGGTCGGATCATCTGGTGCTGAAGGCACCACACTTGGGGCGGTTCTGTCTAATTTGAATTAAGGCGTCGGATGAACCGATGGTACCTTCCATCCAAGCGTCGGTTCATTCGGTGCTCAAGCAGAAGTCTTGGCGCGTCTCTGTTGAATTTGAATGCTACCGTCGGATGAACCGATGGTCAAGGCGTCAGATCGTCCGATGCTGAAGCTCGGAGCCTTGACCCATACTGTAGCCAAACCCTAAGGCGTCGGATGAACCGATAACTCAACCGTCGGTTCATCCGACGGTCCATTTTGAACTTGTTGGCTGTAGAACTCATCCGACGCGTGTTAATAATAGGGTGTCAGTTCATCCGACGCTATGTTTTTTATTTCAACTCATCCAATTCAGCGCCTTTGAGTTTTCCATTGATTCTTTTGCTTCAACCTTGCTCCCATGAACTCTCTGAGCTAGATAGCATCTAAGGAACTTGAGTGTGCATATTTTATGGCTTTTGGAGTGCATGGTCAAGCTACTAGTGTACGAACCCCTCTTAATAGTATGGTCAAAACTACAAACTAGCAATCCAAGTGTCCTTCATCTCCTTCGTGACATTTGGAACTAACAAAGTCCTTAGCCTTGTAGTCCGCTTCAAAACAAAGGTTAGTCACAAGCATATGGTTGTCATTTATCACCGAAACACACCCTTACCAAAGGTGCGAGAGGGCCTAGATCGCTACAATCTCCCCCTTTTTGGTGATAGATGACAACACGAGTAGTGATATACGAAAAATTGAATTTAAAAACATATAAACTCTACTTCTAATGCATGAAATAGAATACGCAGTAAACACACATGCATTAAGTAAACACCCAAGCATGAGTAGACATGTAAACTAACGACAAGCACAAAAGCCAAATACATGTCTCATCATGAAACTCCACAAAAGCGAGAGAGACTACAAAAACTCCAAAACCTGCACTCTCCCCTAACTCCCCCTATCTATCTCCCCCTTTGGCAACAAGCACCAAAAAGGAGACTAAGCCTCGATGTGACAACCCCACCCGAGATAATTCCGTACTATCGCCTAAACCACTCCATTTGGTCATTAAGCGATAATAAAGAAACATCTCGTTGAGTGTTGCGGGTTTACACCCGGTAAATCACTTGGAACACAGAGAGGATCGAACGAATGCATTAAAACTCCCACGAAGGAGAGTCCAGAGTGCCTTACAAATTATCCATTACATCCCCGTAGGGGTCATCATTACAAACATAGTTCTTTGTCATGAAAGTAAATGGTTCAGAGTTTATTAAAAACAGCGGAAGATAACTAAACGATACGATCACATCATAGGAGGCCTGTCCATGATGCAATCACTCTTCGTCATCCACCCAATCCGGCTCCCGGCACCGGTGGAAGTTCTCCGGCCACTTATCACATGCATTACCCGGGACAACATTATACGACAAGGCCGAGTATACTAATACTCAAGCAAGACTTACCCGTCTAAAAGAAAGACTTTACCTCTAGTCATGCAAGGCTTTTGGCTTGTGGGTTTGTTTGCCAAAAAGCTATTAAATTGTGAATCCTTACTTTCACATTTTAGCTCAGGTTCTAGTAGAAGTAATCAGTACTAGGTAAGCAACTATTGCAACCAAAGTTGTACAAACAATTAATCAAGGTAATAATCTTCACAAAGTTCCATCATAAAGGGATATTATGGCCGGTCGGGTAAGTAGTCTCAGATAACGGTGAGAGGCCGACAATCGATTGATTCAAAACCTTGCAAGGTGGACCTAAACACACGGGAGGTGCCCTCACTAAGAGTTCACCAACCAGGCGGTTCCCTTCATTCTTCGGTTTGGGGATAATAGCTCACAGTCTTAAGTACAAGGTTTATCTGGGCTACGCCACTAAGGTCACCCAGCCTCACGCATACACTCGGGGAGCAAGCCCGGGGCCGCAACCCTAAGAGTAGTGATAGTAAAACCCCGTAACACCTCATTTAGGTACTAGGCTTACCGTGCCCATTTCCGACAAGTGTTTAGTACTTTCAAACACTTAACCAACGAAGCCATTGGACCGGAGCCCAAATCCCATGCTCTTACCACATGAGCAATCCATTTAATCAATATGGTGATTCCATAAAGAAGATCCTATTCCCGCGAGTGACGAAGATCACTCGACTTGTACCGGATCCTTAAGCATAGCAACTAGCGACCTAACATGCTAGTAACGAGAACATAGGCACACGAGGATCATGCAACTAGGGTTTCAATTCAACTCCTGAACGTAAATGCACATAAGATAACAAGAAGTAAATTCAGAAGTTATAAAGAAACACATGGGTTAATGAATAAACTGGGGCTTGCCTTCGTCCACACAAGCACACACACAAACTTCCGGACTTTGGCCCGGGTCTTGCTCTACGGTTATGTAGTGCACGTCTCCTCCGGCTCCATCGTTCACGTCCGTCGGCACGAGCGTGTAGCTACCGTCGGGAACTTCTACACGGAGGATGCAATGCAAGACTTAAAGTGACCATTTGAATTCAATTAATTTTAAACAACTTATGACAACCACGAGGTGCATGTTTGAACACATTCACCTAGATAATAATACATTCAACATACTCTTCCTATAAAGGAACAATATGTGTTGCTTTATTATCTAGACTTTTACGGTGGATTGTGTACATATATATAATTTAATTAATTTAATTCACATCAACAAAATAGTAGCAAAGCTACAAGTTGGATAGGGTTGGTCATATTCTCCTTAAGAAATGCATTTAAACATTTCTCCCTTTTTAAAGATAATTAAAAGCCTTTTTATCCTTTTTTTAAAGTGATTGTGTGCACATCTATTAAGGAATATCTCATTTAAATATAAACAGCAAGGAATTTACTTTTGCACCATCATTTTACTTTTCTAACTCATCTATTTCACTTATGCACAACAGGAGGCATTTTTCCTATTTTCCTTTTACTAAATTAATCTAGTTAGCAACCTTTTAACAACTAAACTCATAACAAACTTATCCAATAGTTCCCACTGGCTCCAAGGACCAGGAACACTCCCTTGGACAACAAGGAATTGGTTTTGCACAATTGAATTTGATGTACAAAATTTAAAGGCATTACTAGTTAGCATAAAGGGAATAATACATATTAAAATAAATACAACATAATTGAAACCCAACTTTCTCCTACACATGCTTTGGTCTAAAACAAGCCCAAAGAACTAACAAACACACATATAGCCTTTATGAAACATACTACACATTTTTATGATTAGAAACAAGCATAAATGAGGAAATAATATTTCTAACAGAGATAAAATCATGGTAAATTCACCAAAGGTGCTTCCTAACACAGCAAGACTATAGACAGAAGTTGGACTCAAAAATAATTATTTTTGAAGCTACAAAAATCATCTATGCAGATTTGTCAATTTCACAAAATGATTTTTATAAAAAGATTTATGGCGTAACTTTGTTCAATTTTTGGTGTGGTGACCAGTCATGACATGGTGTACAACATAGCCAAGATATAGCTCAAGAACTTGTGTAGATTTTGCAGAAACATAGATCTAAGGATTTTACATTTCTATTTTTCAAGCAAAAACTGTAGCTCAAAAGTATATACATCTTTGGAGAAAGTTGTACTTATGGTTGTACTGAGCACAGAAAAATTGGTTTTGCTATTTTTTGGATTTTTCTACGATTTTATACGAATTTTGCAAGTTTCAATTTGAAAAGCACAAAAGAGTAAGAATCAATTTGCACCCAGACCCTCGAAAAGGTTGAAAGGCTCACAAATCTGCCCTCGGTGTGCACAAAACACCCCGGATATACGTGAATCCTTACAATGCGACCCTTGGGCTTGGGGGCGGCGCGGCCAGTGGAATTCCGGTGACCTCGCCTGCGAGCTTGGCCGGGGAAGTGGCTCGAGAGGGTCCAGGGATGGAGAGGGCCCGGTGGGGGTGCTCTTTTGTGGCGGGCGCAACGCAGGCGGGCGGGCACAGCGGAGACCCGCGGCGGCGGCCGCCGGGAGCCTCGCTCCGGTGAGCCGGTGGCTAGGTTGGGCCAACAAGCGAGAAGGGAGGCTACTAGGAACCCTAGGGAAGGTAGGAACAACCGGCGTTGGCGGTGCAAGCGACCGGTGCACGGGTTCATCGTGACGCCGGGGAGCGGCGGCAATGGCGGCGCGGCTTCACACGAGGAGGGATGGCGACGGCTCTTTTATAGGCGAGCTTTGAGGCGGTAGGGACTCCTTGCACACCAAGACGAAGAGTGGGGCAGTACAAGTCACGGTGTGGTCGGGGTGACGCGGCCGCGACGTGCGTGGGCGCCGGCCGATGCGGCGGCGCGGCCACCGGTCGGGTGGCGCGGCGGGAACACGCGGCGAGCACGGGTAGGAAAAGCGGGGCGGTGCGCGCAAGTGGGAGGGGTCCACGCGCGCGCGGACCGGCGGACCGAGGCCGGTCCCGGCGGGGAGGGGTACGGCGGCGGGTCGGGGCACGGTGCGCGGCACGACGCGCGACGTCGCGCGCGTGGGCGCGAACGCCCGGCGCCGGCGTCATCGTACCACTTGATTTAACCTGGTTCAAATGCGTTTTACTCCAAATTTTTCAACAGAAGTGGGCCGAGTGATCAACAGCAAAGTTGTAGATCTCTTGATCCTCTACAACTTTTACAAAGGGCGTATGGCCTTTTTCTCAACCATTTTTGCAAAATTTTCATGCCAAGTTGGCTGTTTCCTGGGCGCCAGTGAACAGTGTCGAGGAGCGTTGACCAAGCTTTTTCACGCATTTCCACTCCAAATCTCAAATGCCATTCAACATGAAAGTTGTGTTCTATGAAAAACTACACAACTTTCATATTGGGAGAATTTGAAGTGTTTAGGGAAAATTTGGAGAACGCGGCAAAAGTTCCGGGCGACATAGGAGGGTCAAAGGGTGTTTAAGGGTTTTGACTTGGGTTTTGACCCAACCTTGACCATGAGTTGACCAAGGGGTGCCATTAGGGATTGTCGGTGATGTTTTCGAGGTGATGGCCCAGGTTGACCGTCGTTTGACCAAAGTCAACTCTGTTGACCGGATCATTAGGGTTAATTAACCCGGTCGAAAACCTGGGGCGTCACACCCGAGGCGAAGAGGAAGGATCCGGTGGCGAAGTAGAGACAACCCTCGAAGGTCGCACTGAGAAGCCGGAGGCGTCGTCGTCGTCGGTGTCGTCGCCGATGATGTCCCAAGCTGGTGACGAGGAACCTGGAGGTGGAGGAGGTGCGACAGTCGACGTGCCGGGAGCTGTAGTAGTCTCGGGAGCAGGAGGAATAGTGTTGGGGGAAAGAGCTGATGATATTTGCTCCGTGATCGCTCGAAGGTAGTAGTCCTCCTGTCCCAACTCCTCTGCCCTTGGTGCAGTGAACGTCGGAAGCAGTGAAGACACTGGTGGACTGGGCAGAGTGGGCGAGCTGGTGTCTCCAAGACGAGTGCTCCTGTGGTAAGTGGAGACACTAGCTGTGACGACGTAGGAGTGTTCATCTGAAGCTGAGCCAGGAAGGAAGAAGTGACCGCTGCCTGTGGTGTCGTCGTCTGAGGTACCGCGAATGCCCCTGTCTGAAGAAGAGGTGACTGTGGGAAAGTCGCTAGGGGAACATTCACGAACCCGCCTGCTGGAGGAAGAGGCGCTGTCGGGTCAGCCTGTAGCTTGGCAGAGGTAGGTGGCTGAGGTAGCTGAAGTCCTGACTGCTGGAAGAGCTGACCAAGGAAACCAGACATGAAGGTGAACATGTGTGAGGTCAACATCTGGTGTTGTAGCATCTACTGCCTCTGAGCCTCCTGTTGCTGACGGATCCCCTCTAGGATCACTTGTTGTGACTCTTGGTACCGAGCCTACATCCGCCGCCGTACCTGGAGGGTCACCTGAGACTGAGCAGCCATAGCCTGAATCAGTGAGGTAAGCTGGTCTGGCCGGGTCACCGGGGCGAGCATCGTAATCGTGGGAACCGGTGACTCAGCCTCTCTCTGGCCTGGCAAGGTGGGGCCTCCTGCCTCATCGTCGTGTGACCGACGGACTCTAAAGACTGGCTCTAGAGCAGGCACGAAATCCTCGTCGTCACCGGAGGACTCGTCGTCTGTGGCGAAGTACTAAGGAAGAGGTGTCTCTGCTGCAGCGAGAGTAGCATCCTGTCGGGCTGCCTCGTCCATAACTGCCTCTGCTGCTGCCCGAGCCTGTAGTGTCTCCTCGGCTCTCCTTAGGCCTCTCGGGCCTCTCCTCCTGTCATCTGGCATCGGAGGACGGTAGGTCGGGAACACAAACTTCGATGACTCTAACATCCTGACGTACCTCTGGGCCTCAAGGCGAGACAACGACCAACCGATCCGGTGAGCGAAGGATCGCCGTCGCGTCATCCCCATGCCATCCATAATGGCGTCCTTGATCTCTGCTAGCATGATATCCACGAGGCCAAAAGGGCGCTTCGCCATCACGTACATCAGAAGCCACTGCTGCATCCCTGTCAGGGACTCAGCATTCCCCATCCAGTAAAGCACAGACCGCCTGAGGGCATAGTGGATGACGTACGCCTCACGAATAAGTCTGTCTGGTGTCCTGGGTGTGCCGGGGAGGAACAACTGCTGGAACAGGAAGCTGATCTCCTAGTCAGAAGAAAGGATCGGCGAGTGAGCGCGACGAGGAGGCTCGACGTCGGGGTAGGCCAGGTAGTGAATAGAATCACCATGTAGATCCACCTGAAATAGCTCTGCAATCCCCTCTCGAGTGAGTCTCTGCTGCTAACCCATGAACATGAACCTGATAGCGACCCGGTCAGCGTCGACGTATACCGTGGCATAGAACACTCTGACCCCGTCGGGGACATATCGTGACCCCCGAGTCACTAAGTCCGCTAGTCCCCTCTGGTAGTCGAAGAACGGGAGGATCGGCGCACCGACCGCACTCGGCCCGAGAGCGGTGAACCGAAGCATATGGTGCGGGCCGAGCCGAGAACCTCTCGTGAGTGTAGGAGGCATAGAATCTCTCCCGTAGGATCGTCCCGTAACTTGGGGTCACAATCCTCTCTGCCACGCGGGAACCACCGGGTCCTCGGACACACTCCTCAACCACCGAATCTTCGGCCCCGCAAGTGACGGAGGTCATGGAGATAGACTCCGAAGGCCTCTCGCTCGTGGACCTCGCGGGGATCTAGGGGTTGTGAGCCCGCTCGCTCTCTCTCGTGAGCTCCCTCCGCGGCGCCTCTCCTCCGACACGGTGTCGGCCGCAGCTCGGGTGTGACCTCCTCGTGTCCGAGGTCCTGACCTGGCCAGTGAGGGAGGTGACTCTATCTGCTTTGCTCGCTGCTGACCTCTGCCTGAGCGACGTGGGCCGCCGCCGCCGTCGCTCACCCCCGGGGTCGCTCCCCCCGACTCCGAGTGCCCTCGCGAAATCCTGGTGCCCCTCTGAGGCTGTCCCTGGGTGTCGGGCACTGCTAGCACTCGCTCCCACTCTTTCTGCTACCTGGACCTCTTCTTCTTAGGCTCGGCTACCGCCTTACCCTTCCTCTTGTCGCCTGCCATCTGTGAGAGAAAACGGTATAAGATTATAGAATGGCTAGAGACGAGAATAAACAAGATATGTAACTAAGGATAAGGGGTCCTTAAACAAAGCTTATGAGTGATATGAGCCTAATCAAAGACATCTAGGTGAAAGAGACCACAAAGAGGATATGGTAAGCTAGAATGTCCTTAGGTGATCAGGATGTGCTAGTGGTGTGGATAGGAGCTGCAGTGCTAGAACATGCCATGGTAAATGTGCTCATAATAATGAAGCTAGCAAAGATTAGTGAGCATTTGAGCAATAAAAATAGCATGGCCCAATTTGCAGTGAAGCATGATAGCTAAATCGATTAATTGAGCAGAGATGACTTTCAGAGCAAAAGAACAACCCTAAAAGAAGGAACAGTGCACAGACTAGGGTTGGATGCAAGAAATCTCACCACAGAGAAGTGATGGACGACACGATGTGGCCGCCGGTGGCCGAACCGACTTTTTTACTTTTTAGCCCTTTTTGCGAAAGATTTTCACAAGTAGACCCTTTTTGGAAAGATTTCAAAAAATGGATCATGAGCTCGGCGCTGTGGATCATGGCGCCGAGCTTACATGCCTCGGCGCCACAGATCATGGTGGCGAGGTCTTGGGCCTGAAAACAATATCGGTTACCCTACTTTGAAATTCTTTTGTGAAGAAATTTGTATGTTTTCATGGTCAACAACATACACAAAATGTTTATTAAACATCATACTACATTTGGGATCCAAATTCTTTCAATGTATATATGAAAACTTTTTCGAATAGAATTTCAAAGTTGCATGCCTCGTTAATGTTTTAAGGGTTCTCAACACTTAGAATTTTTCGGCGCACGAGTAAATGCCGATAGCAATACTTTCAATTTTGGAATGTCATTTTAAATATGTAAACTCGCTTAGTTTTTATCCACAAATGTTGTAAGATGTTAAACAAAGTTCATAGATTCCATTTTGCATGTTATTGGCCACATTTTACATACAAATTTCTTCACAAAAGAATTTCAAAGTAGGGTAACCGATATTGTTTTTAGGCCCAAGACCTCGGCGCCATGATCCGTGGCGCCGAGGCATGTAACCTCGGCGCCATGATCGACAGGCACCGAGCTTAGGGTCCATTTTTTGAAATCTTTCCAAAAAGGGTCTACTTGTGAAAATCTTTCGCAACAAGGGTTAAAAAGCAAAAAAGATGGGTGGTCGAAAAGGTCCTTGCGCAGCCCTAGGAGCACGGCGGCGAGGCCCCGCGGCGGCGGATGGGTAGTAATGGCGGCGCGGCCGAAACCCTAGTGGGGGGGAGGGGGGGGGGGGGGGGGGGGGGGGGCGCGCGCGCGCGGACCGGCGAGGGAGGGGTGACGTGGGCGGCGGCGGTGACAGCGGAGGGCCGACGAGGTGCACGGGACACACGCTCGCGAAAGGAATCGCCGGAGGCGGAGGGGACGGCGGCAAACGGGCGCGGACGGCGGCGGCGGTTAGATTTAGGGTTTGAACGAGTAGAGAGGCTGCCGACGGATATGACGTGTGGGACCAATGCGTCAGTGTAGCGTCAGATGAACCGACGATGCAAAAATACGAGCGTCAGTCGAACCGTCGATGCACTTCTGCTCCTCGGTGAAGGAGGGCATCGGATGATCCGACGGCCTGATTTTACAACGCGTCGGAGCAGTTGCGCGCGGGTCTGAGAAAATGTGAAAATTTCTTCAGCACCGAACGAACAGTTGGTGTAAAACGCGAAGGCGTCGGTTCATCCAACGGTATGAAATTTTCTAATAGAGAGCAACTGAGCGCCCAGACCCCTTCACCAGATGATCCGACGCTAGAACCTACAGGGCATCGGTTCATCCGACGGTGACAATTCGATTTTGGTTGAACTATTTCTCATTTTTGATCTGTCGAATGTCACACACAAGACAACACAAGCACATTCTTGGATCAATCCTGAGTGACAACCTCACCCCTCAAGCAATCCTTTATAAAATACTTATAATACACAATTAGCTCCCTAAAAAGGGGTAAACCATAGATAAAAATTGGCAAATTAAGAACCAAAGGAGGGAGGGATCTCCAAAAAGGGAATGTATGAGTTAGTTGCCTTTGAACTTAGAGATTGACACCATAAGCTCGTTAGGACTTAACTCAATAGGCATTAAGCACAATCATTTCTCTCATCACACCTTAAGAGTTGTTGATTTGATTGAACTCTAAGCAAATTTATCATAGTGTGAGTTTCCTTTGTGACTTCTCTCACGCAATGCTATGCAAGGACAAATGCATGAAAATAAACATGAGTGCATCTACATGACAAGCATAAATGCAAAGCGAGAAGGTAAACTATCTTGCCAAGTTTGAACCCTTGATGAGCTTATTCATGGTGAGCCATTCAACATGCCTTGAGTGAAACAGGAAAACCACCGGCTCAAGCAAGACCCATACTCACCACTATATCATCAAGGTTAGACGAGCCCCTAATCATGTATATATGCAAATGCAAACTATATGACAAGCATTACATGATGCTGGACGCATCAAGCACATTTAATTCACTCCGAATCCTACAAAAAGTGTTTTCATCAAGAGGCTTGGTGAATATATCCTCCAATTGCTCCTCGGAGCGAACACCACAAAGGACAATGTCCCCTTTAGCAACGTGGTCTCGCAAGAAGTGGTGACGGATATCAATGTGCTTGGTGGGAGAGTGTTGAACCGGGTTGTTAGCAATTTTTACGGCACTCTCAATGTCACAAAGGAGGGGAACCCTATCTAGAACCACACCATAATCCAAGAGGCTTTGCTTCATATAGAGGATTTGAGCACAACACGCCCACGTGGAAATGTATTCCGCCTCCACGGTGGATAAGGCCATAGAGTTTTGTTTCTTAGAGGACCAAGCAACCAAAGAGCGACCTAGCAAATGGCACCCACCCGAAGTACTCTTACGGTCTACTCGACATCCGGCAAAGTCCGAATCCGAATAACCCAAGAGCTCAAAACAAGCACCATGGGGGTACCACAAGCCAATGCTAGGTGTGTATTTTAAATATCTAAGGATCCTTTTCAAAGTACCTAGGTGAGATTCTTTAGGGTTGGCTTGAAACCGAGCACACATACAAACACTAAACATGATATCGGGCCTAGATGCGGTAAGATAAAGAAGAGAACCGATCATAGAAGGGTAAAGCTTTTGGTCAAACAATTTACCTCCCTCATCTAGGTCGAGATGTCCATTTGTAGGCATTGGAGTCTTGATCGGCTTACAATCATCCATCTTGAACTTCTTGAGAATATCATTGGTGTACTTCTCTTGATGAATGAAAGTCCCTTCCTTCAGTTGCTTGATTTGAAACCCAAGAAGTTGAGCTCTCCGATCATTGACATCTCAAATTCCCTAGTCATGAGTTCACTAAAATCCTTGCACACTTTGAGATTAGTAGAGCCAAAGATAATATCATCAACATAAATTTGACAAATGAAAAGTTCTTTGTTGATTATCTTGGTGAATAGCGTGTCCGCTTCAATGAGAAAATCCCGGAGCCTCTCATACCATGCCCTAGGAGCTTGCTTGAGTCCATACAACGCCTTGTGCAACCTATAGACATGGTTAGGATATGTAGCATCCTCAAAACCGGGAGGTTGCTCCACATAGACTTCTTCACTGATGAAGCCATTCAATAAATCACTCTTTACATCCATTTGAAATAATTTCATTTTATGACTAGATGCATATGCAAGGAAGATACGGATAGCTTCAAGACGTGCCACCGGAGCGAAGGTCTCTCCACAGTCCAAGCCTTCTACTTGAGAGTACCCTTTGGCGACAAGTCTTGCCTTGTTCTTCACCACAATGCCATGTTCATCTTGCTTGTTCCGGTAGACCCACTTGGTGCCAATCACATTCTTGTTCTTGGGGCGCTCTACCAACTCCCATACTTGATTTCTTGCGAAGTTGTTGAGCTCATATTGCATAGCCAAGATCCAATCTGCTTCCCCAAGAGCTTCATCTATAGTTGTGGGTTCTACCAAAGAGACAAAAGCATGATGTTTGCAAAATGAGGCATATTGCTTGCGGTGAGTCCTTGTACCCCCTCGGGGATCACCCAACATACACAAGATCAATTGGATGATTTGTTGAAGTCCTTGTGCATCTTCCAAATATTGTAGAGGTGGGATCATCTTGAGATTGAACTTCGCCCATGTCCTCTACTTGATCTTGAGTGTCTTGTGATATAGGAGGTGGTTCTTGTGAGGAAGGTGGACTATCTTGTCTTGTGGGAGATGTAGGTGGATGCCTTGGTGGATCATCATTATTATCATCATCGGAGGATGAGTCTTCATGGATGGAGTGAGTGTCATCATCCTCCCTTGGCTTGATGTCACCAATGGCCATCTTCTTGATTGCTTCTCGGAGAGGTTCTTTTCCTACATCATCACAACAAAAACCATCTCCTTGGGAGCCATTAGATTTATCAAACTCCACATCACATGTTTCTTCAATCACTCATGTAGAGTTATTGAATACTCTATATGCCTTGGAGTTGGATGC
Source organism: Cenchrus americanus (assembly GCA_947561735.1). Taxonomy (NCBI): domain Eukaryota; kingdom Viridiplantae; phylum Streptophyta; class Magnoliopsida; order Poales; family Poaceae; genus Cenchrus; species Cenchrus americanus. Next base: position 32,919,688 of record OX387242.1, on the reverse strand, counting down.
ATAACCAACAAATATGCCCTCATCTACTCTACTCTCAAACTTCCCTAGATGCTTCCTCTTCTTGAATATGAAACACTTACAACCAAACACCCGGAAGTAAGAGATGTTGGGCTTTCTCCCAATGAGTAGCTCATACGGTGTCTTCATCATGAGTCGGTGGTGTCGGTGTTTTAGACCGGCAACCTACCAAGGGGAGTATACCCGAGGTAGATGAATGTGGCCTCGCCGAGATCGGTAACTCGAAGGAAGAGACACGTGGCACACAATTTAGACAGGTTTGGGCCGCGAGGTGCGTAATACCCTACGTCCTGTATGCTGTGTAGCTCTGGATTGATTGGGTGTGATTACAAGATGATGCGTAATCTGAGAGAGAAGGGTCCCTGCCTCGCCTTATATAGTCCGGGAGGCAGGGTTACAGGTCAGTTTAGGGAGAGAGTACTAGCCGTGTATGTCTAGGAGTCCTCTACACATTACATGGTATGTATAGCTTCCTATCTGAGTACTTCTCCACCGTAGTCCTTGCGTCTCACGCCATCAGGTACCGTGCAAAGACAAGTCGGGTAGTCCCAGGGGCCCACCGAGTAGTCGGTCCTGGTACCCACCAAGGTAGTGGGCCCAGGGAGGTCCATACGACAAGTGGAGATACACTCCATTTGAAGCGTGACATGCCGTGTTGATAGCTTCCACCCAAAACCTTTGCGAGACTCCATAGTCATCCAACATAGCTCTAGCAAGAGTGATGAGTGTCTTGTTCTTCCTCTCAACCACACCATATTGTTGGGGTGTATCCAATGACTCCCTCCGGCCTTGAAGTTCACCTACACACAAGAAATTAGCATTGAGATTTAGGAACCCAAGCTAGTTTGGGCCCTTTGATGTGAGTCACAAGAGCTTTAGGAATCCACAAGCTTCTAGGTGGCTTGACTTTTGGTTTGGCCCCAATGAACTTGATTGCCACTTTGCCATGGTTCTTCTTCATCAACAAGAAATGGTTATCATTGTACATGGACTTGTAATTGTTAGGCAAGATGGGCAAGGGGCGAGTAGGTGTTGGGCACTCCCTTGTGTGATGACCGGTAACCTTGCAATGTTGACAATAAGATCCAACTTCACTGATGAAACACCCATATAGCTCCTTTGACCTAGGAGTTTCCTTGATGGGATTAGGGAAAGCACCAAGCCCCTTTGTCCCATAGTCTCTTGCATTGTAGTAGAGGATCTCCTTGTGCAACTCCTCACCCTTGGCTAAAGTCTTTACACAAGACCTTAAGCTTCTCACTTCATCTTCAAGAGCTTTCACCCTATCATGGTTAGTCTTGGAGGAAGATGCAATATTATCAACATTAAGCAAGACCTTAGGTTTTTCAATTAGATCATCACATGAGGTGGAGGCATTGACTTTAGTGACTTCTCTAGCATTTGCATGCCCACTAGTGAAGGACCGATTAGGCGACCGGGAGGGGGAGGGGGAGTGAATGGGAGCCGATAAAAATTCTTCTCGAGGGAGATTGAAACTCCGACAAGATGAACTAGCTCGGTCGAACCCCCGAAATCACATGCTCCGCATTTCTACCTTCTGTTTGCCAAAACCACGTAGCCACTAGAGTGCTACTGGTCCTAGGAACAAACTCTACCAGCAACCACAACACACACGCAACAACAACAGCGGAAACAACTCGAAAGCCGGCTAACCGCAGGGGGGCGGTTAGACCGGTATAGGGGGCGGTTAGACCGCCTCCACCCGGTAGCCAAGAAATCCTCCGAAACGCCTCTTCCGAGCACCAAAACTCACCACGGTTTCACCAACAAAGATCTCCGGTCAAGGCCATGCTAGCTACCGGAAAATCTTGGCGAAAACCAAAACTCCACCCGGGGGCCTAGGGGCGGTTAGACCGGCTACCGGGGGCGGTCTAACCTCCCGTACCCAAGCAACGAACTCCAACCAAGAACACCTAGCAAACGGCACGAGAACGACCCCAAATTTCACCCGGACGCTCCTCCGATCAAGGTGAACAAACTCACGAGAGGAAAGTCCGGCGAAACAAAACTTCGACACGGAAACACCCGTGGCGGTTAGGACCGCCCCGCAGGCGGTTAGACCGCCCCTTCCGTAAAATGAACCCGCGGGTTAAACCTCAACTTCCTCGCGCCCGATCTCCCGAATCACTCCACGGATTGTGGCAAAACTTCGGGGAATAGCCGGGTTACCTCCGGGCAACCTCTACCTTAAAGGAATCGACCCGAAACGCTCACAATCAAGAGGAATCGAAGAAATCGCTTCTCTAGGTCAAGAACTCGCCCAACTCGAAAAACCACCAAATCGAGTCTGATTCAAAAGAGATTTGGGGGCAAAGTCACTAGCCAAAGAGGCACAAGAACCTCATACGTGATACCCACCAAAAACCCCAAGAAATCGTTCTCAAAACACCACCAACAAAGAGCTCCGAAAATCACCACAAAAGAGAAGGGAAAACCACCATGATGAACATCGCCGAACCATCTATACATGCCATGAAAGGTTCGTACAAGGTCTAGCTTGCCACCCAAACATCCATCCCTCTCTCTAGATCTCACATGAAGCTCTCAAGCTAGTCCTCTAAAAACCTAAGGAAAATAGAGAACGAAAAATGGAAAAACAAATGAGCTAGGGTTCCAAGAGTTGGCTGCCATCCACCCATTCAATGAGTATATATGGGGGAACCCAAAAGACTAAACTACCCTTCACTAATAACTAGGGATACATGCCCCTCGAGGGGCGGATTTGGAAGTCTTCATGTCTTTACCATCGGACGGATGCCGGCGACCGCAACATGCTTATCCTCGACGCAAGCCTTGCGATCTCAACGCGTGTCCAACTCTTTATACCGGCTCTTTACACCAACCTGCAGCCCAACTCTTTATACCTGGCTCTTTACACCAACAACAATAGCTCACCCTCTCTTTATCTCCTGGTGGCAAGAGTTCCATGACCACATCTTCAATGAGCTAGTGCACACATTCTGTCTCGAGCTGATGCCTGACTTTTAACCAACTTTAGAGGTAACACACTTATCTTTTCTTTGACCAGGCATACTCTTCACTACTAATCATGATTTTGGCCATCCCTTGCAGAATACAGTACCTGCTCCTCGAGCCAAGGCAATTACTTATAATGTGGTAGGCCCAATCTCTGCCTTGGGATTCAAATCCGCAACTCTGGCTCAGCTAATGGCCAGATATGCTACAATGGACCCTACTCTCATCAGCTCAACCTCTAACAAGAGAAAAACTCTACCCTTGGTTGCACCTCCAGCTGCCAAGAAGAAAAGAACTACTAAAAAGGTCCCCATTGAGGTAACATCTTTTCTTTCTTGAACACAAGACCACTCTTATTCTAACCAATTTCATCCCGTGCAATTTCGGACTAGAACCCAAAGAACCATCGACTTCGGGAACCCGCAATGCTTCATCTGTTGGTATGACCTTTATTATTTCTTTTTTTCTTCAAAGATCATTATTTACACTGGCATTTACTCTTCATCCGGCATTTGCGGAAGAAATATTGGGGAACCATCCCCGTGGAAACCTCCTCCCCTCAAAGATACAAGTTCACCAATGGCCGAACCATCTTCTCGCTCAGCGAGACCTTAACTTCACCAGGGACCCAATCACCCCCTCCTCAAGCAAAACTGCCAGCTTCACCAGAAATGAACCCATCAGTCCAACCAGAAGCTTCAAGCCCCCCAAGGGTTCAATCTCCCCTTGGCCAAGCGAAATCCCGGCCTCAACGGGGATAAATCTACCTTCACCTCGCCTAGAAGCCTCAAATTTACCGGGGACCCGCACCGGCTCCCCCCCCAAGTAGAAACTTCAGCTTTGCCAAGAACTCCTCAGACTCCTCTTCCACTGGTCACCCAAGAGATTTCCCCTAAACCTGAACAGGCTTCTGTCCCAATTCAAGGAATCAGGCACGAGGTAAGTGCAGGCATCCAATTCTATTATCCCCTTTTGATAAACTATTGCTAATTCGGCAATCCCTCACAGGATCAAACTTCATCACCACCAAGCTCTTCATTTATGGTGAATGATCCATCTGCCGAAACAGGGGATGAGGAGCCCTCAAATCAGGTTCTATTGTAGGAAACTCGTGCAAGGCTCGGAGAAATCTTTTCCCGGCCGCAAAAGGATGCTCGAGATCAAATCGAGAGATGTTGATCACTTCGAGGAAATGCTTGAACCCATCAATCAAGAGATCCCTGAAGACATCAAAGCTTCCTTGGAGCCTATCTTAGGTCTGGATATCCATTATGTGGCAATAAGGCGAGCCTTGAAAAGCCAATCCTTCCGACCAGCTCTTTAGCAAAAGAAAGCCAAAGCTGAACAAACTGCGAAAGGTTCACAAGCCCAAATTGAGAGCAACAAGGAAATGCTGGCCAAACTGCAGTCTGCTCTTGAATTGAAAATTGCCAGAAAAGTTGCACTAGAAACTGAGCTGAGGAATTTGTCAGCTGAAATCGAAGCTGACGAGAAAAAGATAGTCGAGCTCCCTGGATTAATAGAGAAAACCCAAGAGGAAGCATCAACAGCCATGACTGAAGCAAATCAGCTCGAGGCACAACTCTCCGCCCTGTCCAACACTCAGAGAGATTATCAGGAACGGATGGAGAATATTAATCAGATAATATCAAATGCCTCTAGAGTCGTTGCAAAGTACTTGAACATTTGATTGTACTGAGCAATGTGTAACCGAATTAACCGTCCTTGCAGCATTGCCTTTTATAAACTTCATTTCCCTTTTCTCTGCATGACTTTGTTTGCAACTCTGGATGGTTTATTCAGTAACTATGGTCAAACAGCGCTATACCCGAACAGCACTCCGACCGCAACTCAGCCGAGCCAGTCAACCGAATATGACTCAACTTGAATTCCAAATGACCCGACGACGATTCGGTTAAGAAAATCTCTCCACTTTCCAAATTTCTCGGGATATGCACCACGATCCAGGGCCACAATCTATAAATAAAACCGTAGATGCCCCTAGCCTTTCATCAAGCCTTTAGCCTTCAAATCTTCACCAATACAAGCTTGCTTTTCCATCACCAGCGCAGCTCCAAGAACCAATGACGGGTAGCAGCAACAGGCACCGCGCCGCCGACGAGGCGGAAGGAAGCCGCAACGGCGCGCGTCGGAGGCAGTGATCGTCATCTTCCCTCATGATTCTTTCTAGATTTCCCTCTGTTTCTGACGATCTTCTCTGTTTCAGGATCATCCAATGGAACCAGGCCCCCGCGCCGGCCATGAATCAAGCTCTGCCAGACGACTCCTCGGAGTCGAACATCTACTCCCCCGTGCCCTACGGGGAGCTCGACGCCCTCCGCTTCAAGGCAGAGCTCGAGGTAGCCCAGCGCGAGCTGGAGGATGTCTCCAAGAAGGCTGGAATTGCCGAACTCGAGTTGGAGGACCAGCGCAAACAGTTGCTGGCAACCATCGACGGTATATCCCTTAGATTACCCTCCAATCCAATTTGGCTTTGATACTAACCATCACCGCCTTACACTTTGCAGCCCGCGACGCCGAGCTTGACCAGCTGAAAATGCTGGTGAAGCAGTTGGCGGACAAGGTGAACGCTCCCGGCGACACGTCGGCGGAGCGCCTCGCCGCGGTGGAAGACCACGTGGATGAGGTGGCCGTCCACGGCATCCGCCTCGGCACCACCCTGGGCTTGGCCGTTATGGCGACGCATACCGGCGTCGACTACTCCATCCAGTAACGCGGCTTCCAGGGCGGCGCACCAGAAGACATCGACGAGATCGAAGTATCTTGGAGCACCTCGATGGCCATGGTGATGCCATTGCCGAACTCACTCATCCCCAGTTTGTGCTGAACAGGCTTTTCGATTAGATTGTACTAGGGATGTTTGATCTTCGGCAATAAATAAAGAATTTTAATTTCCATGCTTGTATTGTGATGATCCCCTCCTGTTTGCAACTGAGAACCTTACTCTTCTGAAACGCATTCAGGAACTTTACTTGAGCCGAATACGTGAAAACAACTGCCCCTTGGCGCAAAATCCGTAGAAAATCCTCAGTTCGGGAACCATAAACACTGTTCAATGAAAACCCTTCGCATTCGAAAGGAAAACCCTGCCGCTTGGTATTCCAATAACGTACGCCAACTAGTCATCACTCCCAATGCACTCTCTCAGTCAATAAAATAGCCCTCTGGGATGCCCTGCAAGTCCACTCGCATACTCCTCTATCACTTCACATCTTCTCCCCTCGCTCTAGAGGAGAAAACCCCAAAGCCATGGCGGACAAAGGCAAGCAACCCATCAAGGAGGATATCACTCCACTAAAGAAGCGTACCATTCAAGAGTGAGTTTTCTTTTAATCTGCTTCTTGCCTCCACTTGCAATTTTATGTTTACCCCTTCTTGTTTCCTCCAGCCTTGATCTGCTTCCTGAAGAGATCCTTGGGACTGAAGAAACGCCTGAGTACATCTCCTCTGACTCCTCCCTTGAAAAAGAAGACGCCACGCCAGAACAGAGGGTCAATCACCAGTTGCGCCGCCGCGTTTGGCATCTGGAGCACGATCTGCGAGACATCACCGCCCGCTGCCATGCCGAACGCGAACGCCGTATGAGCTTGGAGGCGTTAGTAGGGGGTAAAACTTCCATCTTCATTTGACTCCATGCTTGAGCTCAGATCTCTGTTTCTAACAACTGTTCTTCTCCCTTAGATGTCTCCGATAGGTACAGTAACTTGAAAGCTGCCTGGGACAGCCTGATGGAGGCTGCAAGCCACGGTCATCCCCGAAGCTTCCAATTCGCCGTCACGGTGGTCCCGGGAACAACCGAAGAGGGAGGAGCCGAAGAAGCAAAACAAGAAAATGAATGAAGCATACTTTCGCTTCTTTCGCTAGGCCTTCGCTTCCCACCCCCTTGTAATCTTGAGCATTGGATTGTCAAATAAAAGCCCGCAAGAAACATTTGTAATGCTATGTATCTTCGTGCTAAGGGCAATAATCTTAGTATTGGCCACTCCCCGTTCGTGATTTTTTGTTCTAAAGGCGGCTTCCTTCTTGAACGCCGGCTATCTCTCGTGTCAAATGCTTCTAATCCCGGTGCTTGTGATCAACGATCAACTTCAATACTAGGATAATATTTCTTCAAATATCTTCCATTTATTACAGCAGAAAATTCTTCTCCTAGTAAAGTTTTTAATATGTAAGCGTTACCAGTGCACACACACCGACTACCCGAAAAGGTTGAAGGACCGATACGGCGAACCAGAGAGGGGGGGGAGTGAATGGGAGCCGATAAAAATTCTTCTTGAAGGAGATGAAAACTCCAACAAGACGAACGCGGCTTCCAACACACGTCTCCGACTCACTACCAAGGTTGGTCAAGTCCACGTAGCCACCGGAGTGCCACCGGACCTAGGAACCAACACGCAACCTTCCGACCCGAGAAACGCGGCGGAAAAACAAACCTCGAGTCTACGGACCCACACCGGTCCGACCGGTGAGCACCACCGGTCGGACCGGTCCCCGCAGTGAACCCGAGCAACTTTCACTAAGTGGCTCTACACCGGTTAGACCGGTGGAAACACACCGGTCGGACCGGTGGCGCACCGAAAGCCCCCCAAGACACCAAACAAAGCCAACCGACCACCAAACGGACCCAAACTCGAAACAAGAGCAGCACCAAGGGACAACTACGAACACACCAAGACGTTCACCCGAGCAAAATCCCACAGAGGCTTGCACCGGCCGACCGGCCAAGAGCACCGGTCGACCGGTGTGGCTCCGGGGCAGCTCGGGATGAACAAAGACCCGCGGGTCAACTCCCCCAAATCCAAATCTCGATCTCCCGAATCGCTCCACGGACTTGAACAAGACTTTGGGGATATCAGGAACACCTCATGAGGAGTCCATAGCCAAGTTTAATCCCACCAAATCTCGTCCAAAAAGGAGGAATCGAAGAAATCCCGCCGAAAGCACTTCCAACCCAAGAACTCAAGAAACCCCAAAATCGAGCACCTTTTCTCACGGATTTGGGAGGGGAATCACAGCCCAAAGAACCACGAAGGGTTCCCACAAATTTCCCCCATCAAATCCCCAAGAGAAGAGCCCCGAAAACAACCCAAAGAAATCACCGAGAGAGGGCTCCGAAAATCACCACCAAGAACAACCGGGAAAAACACATCCAAACCTTGAGGAACAACGCCGAATCATCTATACATGAAACAAAGGTTCGTACAAGGTCTAGCAAGCCGCCCGATCATCCATCCCTCTCTACAAGATCTCTCCGTGAAGCTCTCTTGCTAGTCCTAAGGAAAACCTAGAGAAAATAGGTGGAAAATAGGAAAACAAATGAGCTAGGGTTCCAAGAGTTGGCTGCCATCCTCTCACCTCTTGGGTTATATAGGCGGCAACCGAATGTCCAAAATACCCTTCTCTACTAACTAGGGATACAAGCCCCTCAAGGGCGGATTTGGAATTCTTGATGTCTTCACCATCGGACGGATGCCCGGCGACCGCACCCTGCGTAGCCTCGACGCAAGCCATGCGATCCCGACGCGTGTCCTCCGCTTCGAAGATTCCGGACCGCGTCGCCGCACACCGGTCGACCGGTGCTTCTCACCGGCCGACCGGTCCCCACCGGCCGACCGGGCCGACCCACCGGCCGACGGCCCGGTGCCGCCGCACCTCCGTCTTCGGTTCTCCGGTCTTGGCTTTGTGGATCAACCAAGGAACCCAGTGGTTTTCTGGTGAACCACCGGAAACCCCGCGAACTCGGTGTAGCCTCCGCCAATCTCCACTCATGACTTGGCTCCCACGTAGTCCCGGCTCGACCTTGGTTTTGAGGCTCAACCAAGAAACCGTCCACGACTTCATCTTGCTGTTCATGCCACCATGCGGCCCGCACTTGACCCCGCTAGCCACCGGGTCCCTCGAACAAAGCCTACTTGTCTTCTCCACACACCGGAGGCCTCACCGGCGACGACCTTTCGCGCTTGTTCTTCACCTGCACCAACACGAGTCAAGCCGCAACCCGCACCCGCGTACTTAGCCAAGAATCGGTCCACACAACGTTGTCAATCACTCATCACACAAGGAAGCGACCATCCACCGGTCCTCGAACCACACATGGTCCTCAATCTCCCCCTTGATGAGTGCATTGACAACACCCACATGAAAGTAACAAGAGAGAAAAGCAAAAGAAAAGAAACGAACAAAAAGAAACTCCAACAAGCGATCGAAAGCCAAACAAAGGCAAAGAGCAAGATCACTTGAAGGAAACAAGTCTCGGACCCCTTAGGCAAGGGCAACGGCTCGACACATCCGAGACAAAGCAAAGCTCAAGCAAAGAGCACAAACCACCGAAACAAAGCTCGAAAACTCACAAAGAGCTCCCCCCGCACACATGCAAGCTCCCCCGAACCAATGCAACTCCCCCGGACGAATGCATGCAAGAAACCACATGAAACAGACGGTACCGCAAGGCACTTTCGGCTCACACCGGTCGACCGGTCATCACCACCGGTCGACCGGTGCCCAACATATGTACGAGACCAGCACTCACACCGGTCGGACCGGTGCTCTTCACCGGTCGACCGGTGTACAACGAACCCGTAAATGGCTCGAAACCACCTGAAAACCTTCTAAATGCATCCACCAAGCCATTTCAAGCTCAAACTTCTCCCCCTTGTTGGCAATGCATGAATCAAGCCAAAAATGCAAAACTTTCAACCTAGAGCTTCTCAAATATACAAAATTCAACATAGGATGCTACACATGTCCAAATGAGCAAGTTAGGTACTCTACGGCTTCGTATCGATCTCAACTACATGATCACCAAGTTTCACAACCATTGGACGAAGCTAAGATGGATTTTGGCAATTTTGCGAAAAACTTGCCTCTCATGAGCAAAGTCCTAAACATGATCAAAGCATATCAAAATGGCAAAGCCACACAAACTTCATGCTAGGACAGCTATTCTAACCATAAGACCATCATAAACACCCACAAGCACCTCATGTCATGTCAAAGCCACCGAGCCATGTGCCTACTTCTATGTATGAGACTTCTCATTGGTAGGCATCATGCAACGGTTTAGCACCCAAAGCAACTTAAATTCAGCACATATGACATGGGAGCATATTTTCCAAGCATTTTTCATTTCATTTTCAGATTTGTAAATGGTACATGAAATGTCTTTGCGACAAAAGGAACTTATGCTCCTCCACAAGATAAATCAAGGGGGCTAAACATTCATGATGGCAAATGAGCCTTTGGCCCCATATGATCAATAAACTAGCTATCCAACCACAAATTAAGCATAGCAAAGCCACAAAAACATGTCAAGATCATGTAAAGGCATTTACACATGAGAAAGCATACATGTGACATTTTTCAAAAGCATAGCTATCAACCATGGATTATTCATCAAGATCATCAAGAGCTAAGCCAAACTAACCGTAGCATACCAAACAAGCTCACAAAGACATATATCTCATTCCATGGTGAACAATGTATATGAGAGAAGCTTTTCCTAACCAATGCATATGATACAAAATGCATGCAATCTAAGATACAAGGATGCCTATACATCATGTTACATATGCCATGCCAAATGCAAGAAATGCACAAAGGAAAGCTATACATATGCTACAAAGGAGCTCCCACACACAAAGCTCACAAACCACCGCTCCTCGAGGGGAGGCAAAACGGGCTCGACACCACCGGCAAAAGAGCAAAGGAGCACCAAACTCACAAGCTCCCCCTAAACTCATGCATTAAGGCCAAAGAGCGTACAAAGCTCACCTTACACACATGAGATAAGGCAAAGAGCAAAAGAAACCAAGTGGCTTGACCAAGGCCACACACTCGAAGGTCACAAAAACACTTACCTTTATCATTTCTTCACAATTCACTCATCCTTGTCCACCATTCTCGAAAGTGATGCACCTACATATCACTACCGGGATATGAAGCCGAAGAACCACCCCCCGATATCAACCAAATGTTCTCCGGCCATCCACCTGCAACTCAAAACCAAGAGCGAGAGCGAGCAACCGACTCAACACTGGGGTTAGTTCCAAATGTGTAAAACCAGTGCCTAGCCATTTGCTCGAAAGTGGGGTTAGCAAAAACCAAACCATCTTTCCTACCAAAGCTACCTCCACGAACACCACCACGGTAACCACCATGAGGGAACCAACCCTCTCTTACCGGAGGAGGACCAAAACCACGAAAGAAAGCCCGTGGACCATCCCTCCACTCCTTCTCAAAGCCATGACTCCTCCCATCCCCGTAGTGAGCTCGAGGGGGAGAATGCCTAGCAACCGGCCTCCCGCAAACTTTCCGGACCAACCACCGTAACCACGACCTCCGTAAACAACCCTCGCACCCGTACGAGCACGAAACCCAACTGCCGCTCGTCCTGGCCCGCACCGGTCCGACCGGTGCTCCACACCGTCCGACCGGTGTAGCCCGGGCAGCAACACCTCCAACAGCCCTTCCGCTCTCCCCAAGCCCGAACTGACCTCACACTCGCCTTGGCCCCGGGCAACAAAGACACGAGGCTCAAGTACACCATCGGAAGGGTGGTACTTGTCCTTGTTAGCCCACTCCTTCGCCATTCTCTCCTCACGCTTCCTCTTGAAGCAAAACGCTCTCTTATGACCATCCTTTCCACAAAACTCACAATGGAAACGGATCGATCTGGGCTTAGGCTTGGGATGAGGCTCTTCACAAGGCTTCTCACTTGGTTTCTCACTAGGCGTTTCACTTGCCTTCTCACTCGGTTTTTCTTTTGGTTGGTTTGGCTTGGATGCAAACTTGTATTTGGGTGTGGGTTGTGGTGGAACCGAAACATTCCCAAATTTCCCTTCTCTCTCACCACTGCCCTCACCAACCTTATCCAATCCCAAAGCCCAACCCTCAAAGCGCTTACAGCTAGCAATCATCATACCAAGCTGAGGTTCTTGACTCGACAACCAACTCAGCGCTTCACGCAACTTATCATTCTCATCTTGCAAGCGACCAACACATTTTGCAAGATCCAAATTCTTCATAGCATGCAACTCACATGTAGAGCAAGAAGTAGGAATAGGCACTTTCAAATCAGCCTCAAGTGAAACAATGCGAGAACGGAGCTCAAGAATTTTCTCATGCAAACTAGGGCAAGAAGTGCAAGCACCAAGCAAAGTGGGTCTAGATTGTAGCTCACCCAACTCAACCCTAAGCACATCTAGTTCCTCACACTTGGAGGCATACTTCTCCCTAAGATCGACCAAGTCGCCTAGGAAAGCAGAGCAATCAAGCACAATCATTTTCATCGAAACAACGGGGCTAGCCTTGAGCGAATCAATTTCAAGCTTGCTATCAAGAACCCGTGTTTCTAGCTCGGCCACTCTAGTCCTAGCATCCTCGAGCAAAGATCTAAGCTCCTTCCTAAGCTTCTTAGCCTCTCTAAGCATGTGATCGCGATTATCAAGCAAGTCAACCAACTCCTCATTCTCCTTGCGCAAAGAGGAGAGCTCATCACATACCTCATCCTCGGAATCCAAGTCCGAGGCGTCCTTCTCCGGCTTCTCTTGCTCGCTCGAACCGCGAGCCATGCCGCGAAGTCGTCCTTGAGGCTTAAGCCCGTCACACAAAGGCCGTTGAGATACTTGCCGATGTTCTTCTTCTTCTTCCTCTTCTTGTCATCCTCTTCGTCTTCATCACTCGAGCTTGAAGACGTGTCCTCGGAATCAGACTCGATGTCGCTTGATCTCTTCATCTTCTCTCGAGACCGTGTCTTCTTCCCATGTCCATGATCCTTCGTCTTGGACTTCTTCTTCTTGTCCTTGAACTTGTGCTTGTCGGGGTCGTTCACCTTCGGACACTCGGCGAAATAGTGTCCAGCCTTGCCGCACTTGAAGCATGTCCTCGTCTTCCTCCTCATGTTCACTCGGTTCTCGTGCAGCCTCTCGAACCACCTCGTCAGGAGCGCCAGCTCGTCCTCTCCAAGCTCGTCGAACTCCTCATCTTGCATAGACATCAAAGAGGAGAAAGAGAACATCCTGGTGGATGGATTAGTGTTAGCCTTTCCTTTGGAACCACCAACGAGGGCAAGACTATGGGAATCAGTCGGTCCCTCGAGCTTGGCGCTCATGCCCCTATCCACCTCGACCGACTTGAGCTTAGAGAACAGGCTCGTTCACCGTCAGAGTATCATACCGCTCCGACTCGACTATGGCCTCGAACTTTCCGCCCCATATCGTACGATCCAAAGAGTGTAAGAGCTTGACCGCTCTATCATGATCATCGTACGGGAGCACGTCCACATTGGCCCTCATGTTGTTCACCACCACCGTGAACCTCTGAAACAAAGCATCGATGGACTCACCGGGGAGATGAGTGAAGTTCTCGTACTCTCTCCGTAGGTCGCATACAACCGTGCTCGAACCCGGGCGTTCCCAACATGAGCCTCCTTCAAGACCGCCCAAATCCTACAAGCCAAGTGCTCGGTGTGCACCCGATCGAACTCGGCCGACACAAAGCACGAAACAAGTAGTCGACCGCCTTATTGTTGGCGTCGAATCCGTCCCTCGACCCCGGAGCTAGGAAATCCATCGGCCGGACATAGCCCGTGTCCACCGTGACATCCCAAAGCAACCGACCCTTTCCGCGGAGGAACGCACCCATCCGCTTGCTCCACATCCGGTAGTTCTTGCCATCGAAGTGTGGAGGACCCGAACCCCGTTCCCGGTACGCCATCCTTGGATCTTAGACTCGGTTAGAGTCAACAAAGACCCGAACCGGCTCGATACCACTTGAAGGACCGATACGGCGAACCGAGAGGGGGGGGGGAGTGAATGGGAGCCGATAAAAATTCTTCTTGAAGGAGATGAAAACTCCAACAAGACGAACGCGGCTTCCAACACACGTCTCCGACTCACTACCAAGGTTGGTCAAGTCCACGTAGCCACCGGAGTGCCACCGGACCTAGGAACCAACACGCAACCTTCCGACCCGAGAAATGCGGCGGAAAAACAAACCTCGAGTCTACAGACCCACACCGGTCAGACCGGTGAGCACCACCGGTCGACCGGTCCCCGCAGTGAACCCGAGCAACTTTCACTAAGTGGCTCTACACCGGTTAGACCGGTGAAACACACCGGTCGGACCGGTGGCGGCCCCGAAAGCCCCCCAAGACACCAAACAAAGCCAACCGACCACCAAACGGACCCAAACTCGAAACGAGCAGCACCAAGGGACAACTACGAACACACCAAGACGTTCACCCGAGCAAAATCCCACAGAGGCTTGCACCGGTCGACCGGTCAAGAGCACCGGCCGACCGGTGTGGCTCGGGCGCTCGGGATGAACAAGACCCGCGGGTCAACTCCCCCAAATCCAAATCTCGATCTCCCGAATCGCTCCACGGACTTGAACAAGACTTTGGGGATATCAGGAACACCTCATGAGGAGTCCATAGCCAAGTTTAATCCCACCAAATCTCGTCCAAAAAGGAGGAATCGAAGAAATCCCGCCGAAAGCACTTCCAACCCAAGAACTCAAGAAACCCCAAAATCGAGCACCTTTTCTCACGGATTTGGGAGGGGAATCACGGCCCAAAGAACCACGAAGGGTTCCCACAAATTTCCCCCATCAAATCCCCAAGAGAAGAGCCCCGAAAACAACCCAAAGAAATCACCGAGAGAGGGCTCCGAAAATCACCACCAAGAACAACCGGGAAAAACACATCCAAACCTTGAGGAACAACGCCGAATCATCTATACATGAAACAAAGGTTCGTACAAGGTCTAGCAAGCCGCCCGATCATCCATCCCTCTCTACAAGATCTCTCCGTGAAGCTCTCTTGCTAGTCCTAAGGAAAACCTAGAGAAAATAGGTGGAAAATAGGAAAACAAATGAGCTAGGGTTCCAAGAGTTGGCTGCCATCCTCTCACCTCTTGGGTTATATAGGCGGCAACCGAATGTCCAAAATACCCTTCTCTACTAACTAGGGATACAAGCCCCTCAAGGGCGGATTTGGAATTCTTGATGTCTTCACCATCGGACGGATGCCGGCGACCGCACCCCGCGTAGCCTCGACGCAAGCCATGCGATCCCGACGCGTGTCCTCCGCTTCGAAGATTCCGGACTGCGTCGTCGCACACCGGTCAGACCGGTGCTTCTCACCGGCCGACCGGTCCCCACCGGCCGACCGGCCGACCCACCGGTCGACCGGTCCGGTGCCGCCGCACCTCCGTCTTCGGTTCTCCGGTCTTGGCTTTGTGGATCAACCAAGGAACCCAGTGGTTTTCTGGTGAACCACCGGAAACCCCGCGAACTCGGTGTAGCCTCCGCCAATCTCCACTCATGACTTGGCTCCCACGTAGTCCCGGCTCGACCTTGGTTTTGAGGCTCAACCAAGAAACCGTCCACGACTTCATCTTGCTGTTCATGCCACCATGCGGCCCGCACTTGACCCCGCTAGCCACCGGGTCCCTCGAACAAAGCCTACTTGTCTTCTCCACACCTGGAGGCCTCACCGGCGACGACCTTTCGCGCTTGTTCTTCACCTGCACCAACACGAGTCAAGCCGCAACCTCGCACTCGCGTACTTAGCCAAGAATCGCTCCACACAACGTTGTCAATCACTCATCACACAAGGAAGCGACCATCCACCGGTCCTCGAACCACACATGGTCCTCAAAGGTCCTTCCCAATTCATGGACCATTTGCTGAACGCACTATACTTTGTTCCAATCGGCAGTAGCGCCTTCCAAACCAAATCAACTTCTGCAAATTGCCTGACTTTTACTTTCTTGTTGTAATATTTAGCAACCCGCAGCTTGTTCTTTTCAATGTTTTCCAAGGCTCTAAGACGAATCATATGCAAATCTTCTAACTCATCCATCATTAAGCCACTATAATCTTTGGAGCTTAAGTCCTTTTGCAAAACCACTCTCCTTGAATCTAATTGCATTTCCCAAGGCAAAACAGCATGATGCCCATAAACCAACTCATAAGAAGAAGTCTTTGTAGCTCCATGAGGAGCCATTCGGTAAGCCCATAAAGCCTCATTGAGTACCGAATGCCACCTCTTTGGCTTCTGATCGATTTTCTTTTGTATAAGCTTGATCATGATCTTGTTAGAAGCTCTCCCTGACCATTAGCTTGGGCGTAATAAGGAGAAGAATTAAACAATTTGATTCCCATGCTTTCGGCAAACTCCCTGAACTCCAAGGATACAAACTGAGCTCCTTGATCAGTTGTAATTGTTTGAGGAATTCCAAACCTGTAGATGATGTGTTCTTTAACAAACTCAACCATGTTTTCTGATGTTACTTTCTTCGGTGGAATTTCCTCAACCCATTTTGTGAAGTAATCTGTTGCTAAAAGCACAAACTTATGCCCCTTGCTAGATGGAGGGTTTATCCGGCCAATCAAATCTATACCCAAGCCTTTGAATGGCCATGGCTTGATAATTGGATTCAAGGTCGATGCCGGAACCCTTTGAATATTTCCAAACTTCTGACAATCTTGACATCCCTTGTAATACTCAAAGCAATCTTCCAACATCGTCGGCCAAAAACATCCAGCTTGCCTAATAACCCATTTCATACGATAGGCCGATTGATGTGCTCCACATAGCCCATCATGCACCTCACTCATCATTTTCTTTGCTTCTTCTGGACCCAGGCATTGCAGCAACACCCCATCCAATGATTTGTAAAATAGACTTCCATCCAGAAGAACAAATTGTATAGCTTTATACCTGAGCTTCCTAGAAACCTTTTGGGATGGATCCTCCAGGTAATCAACAGTCTCCTTTCTCCAATCATCCTCCGCTAGATCGTTCCCGAAAGCATATACCTCCATGGCAAACGCTTCTTGATTCTCTCTATAACCTGAAGCACTCTGAGCCAACCTGTTTGCCTCTTCATTGTGTTTTCTAGGAATATGCTGCAGAATTACTAACTGAAAACTATTTAAAATATCCCTGCATTCCTCGTAGTAGTTCCTCAGGGCATCACTCTTGCACTCATACTGGTCGTTCAATTGCTTTATAACTAGCTCTGAATCTCCATAAATTTCAACCGAAACAACCCCGACTTCTTTCAAATATTGAAGCCCCTAAGCAATGCCTCGTACTCGGCTTGATTGTGATTGAGGGGGAGTGCCCGATCTTTCGGTGAGTGGAGATAAATCCGATTTGGTGGTTGTTGACCCTCACGATCCGACTACTACGAGCGAGACTCGAAGCGCCAATGCAATCGCTGAACCAACTCCCGATGGTTACCGACCTTGCTGGCGCAAGATCAGCCTGATCACGAAGATCAATTCCTATGCGCAATCGAAGAACGAACAAGAATCTGAGGCGGGCAATCTTAATATCACTCGAAGGTGGAGTTTGAATTACACGACGGCGACACGATGGCGGCTGTTCGGTTGTAGCTAAGGCTAACAAATAAATCAAACTCAAGTTTCTAAGGTGGCGGCTACTGAAAATATAAGAGACGGGGCGTCCTAGGGTTGGGGGCGACCAGGGGTGGGGCGCCCCCAACTTGGGCCTAAGGCCCAACCAAACTGTCAGCGCAGCACTTTGCAGATTCTGGACGTCAACTTGTTTCGACGATTCCCGTTGACTCAGGACGAATTTTGGCACAAGACCGGTGCCACTGGAAGATTTATGAAATTCTGCTTCCAACCATATATAGAACGTCCAAAACCGACTCCGTATGCGACCTGGGCGTCCGTTTTATTGCGCACTGCTCCCGGACTCCGAACTGGACCCGAATTTAAATTGCTTTTGGCCTCCACCTCGGGGACTCGAACCGGGTCAACCTTGGACCTCCTTCTTGAGTTGGAAAACCTTGCTGGACTCCATCTTCTCTAATCCATGCACCACGCATGGACATAAGCATGGTTGTCATGTCCTCATCATTCTCCCCTTCCCCGACGAAAAGCCGTCCTCGGCGCCGATTGTACATGGAACCGATCCCGCACAACACAAGAGAGAACGGGGTTTCGAAAACAAAGGAAATCAAAATTATTGTGAGGAGGAATGTCACCATGTTTCCAATTGGTGAAGATGTCATCTTGCATAGAAAATTTAGCGAGCATGTAAGCATCGTGAGTGGACGACACATAATAGTTGGTGGCTACTGAAAATATAAGAGACGGGGCATCCTAGGGTTGGGGGCGACCAGGGGTGGGGCGCCCCCAACTTGGGTCTAAGGCCCAACCAAACTGTCAGCGCAGCACTTTGGCAGATTCTGGATGTCAACTTGTTTCGATGATTCCCGTTGACTCGGGACGAATTTTGGCACAAAACCGGTGCCATTGGAAGCTTTATGAAATTCTGCTTCCAACCATATATAGAACGTCCAAAACCGACTCCTTATGCGACCTCGGCGTCCGTTTTATGGCGCACTGCTCCTGGACTCCGAACTGGACTCGAACTTGAACTGCTTTTGGCCTCCACCTCAGGGACTCGAACCGGATCAACCTTGGACATCCTTCTTGACTTGGAAACCTTTCTTGGACTTCTTCTACTCCATTCCATGCACCAATCATGGTCGTATGCATGGGTGTCATGTCCTCATCATTCTCCCCTTCTTGATGAAAAGCCGTCCTCGGCGTCGATTGTACTTGGAACCGATCCTGCACAACACAAGAGAGAACGGGGTTTCGAAAACCAAAGAAATCAAAATTATTGTGAGGAGGAATGTCACTATGTCTCCAATTGGTGAATATGTCATCTTGCATATAAAATTTAGCGAGCATGTAAGCATCTTGATCGGATGACACATAATAGTTGGCAACACTACCCTGCAAAAGATTAGTACCAACAAAAGACAAAGTAGGCATAGGTAGCAACCAGCAATGCTCCCCTTCTTGGAAGTAAACTTGTTTCACCAAAACTGAACTAGAGAAAGGTGAATGAATATGTGTAGTGTGGCTGCCCTCTAGTGGATCAAAATTGAGCACAACAAAAGGATAATTCAAATTTTCACAAATGTACACTTGATGTATCATATAATCCCCTTTGTTGTTATATTTGCCAATAGCATGATATGTGTGTTTAGAAAAACATGGCAAATCAGCATATTTAGAAAGTTGCTCTTTCAAACAATCTAGATTACACAAAACATCAAATTCAATGCAACCCAAAGTATGTAAGGAAGACAATAATTTCTTCTCATCATTAGGACTAACAATATGCATAACATGTTTAGTTTCAACAATAGTATTTGGTTCCAAAGCGTGTAAAACTGAAGCATTAGCAACCAAATCATCTTTATGACAAGGAACATCAAGCAAATCAGCATGTGACAAAGATTCATCAAGAGATGGTTCCACCGACAATTGCTTTATGATAGCATGGTTTGTCGAAAAATTCAGGACATTAAGACAATTCTCACCATCCATGATCGTAGCATCATGAGCAGACTGTTTTTGTAGTAGGCGTAGGAGGGTCATTGGAAAGTGATGGTTCTGAAATTGCAAATGAGGCGGACGTCCTCTCGAGCGGTGTAGTGGTGGGCGAGGATGGCGCTGGGCTCTCGAGCGTTGTAGGGGTGAGTGTGGATGGCGCGAGGAAAGCAGGTGCTGAGCTGGATGTCGAGCTTTGTCCTGCAAAAGAGTTAGAATATTGCTTCGAGCGACATTCCTGCACATCACATTCAACGTTGCGAGCATAATATGAAGGCACAAATCTACGGCGCAGAGCAGCCTTTAATTCAGCCCAAGTGGTGGGAGTGCTAATGGGAATTTTTTGTTTATAACGCCACCAATGTAAGGCCAGATCAGTAAAAGCACTAATAGCAGCTGTAACTTGAGAACTAGTAGGAAGATCATGACATGAAAATTTTTGTTTGACCTCTAACTCCCAATCAAGATATGCAAACTGGATCATATTTGCCATTGTAAGGTGGAATTGTAAAAGGAAGCTTAGCAAAAGAATCATTACCACCATGGATGCACGCACAACGGGCGCGTCCACCGAAGTCTCCATCATCCATCTCCTTCGTAAACTTGTGATCAATGTTTTCATTGCATCGAGGTGTGACACAATGGTGTCGAGCTTGGTCTTAGTGGCCTCGCGGCCGGTCATCCCTCTTGTCATCGCCTGCCATTGTTAGCGCAAACACAAAAACAAAATCGACGACAAAACAGGGGTGTATTTGCTCACAAAGGCGCTCAAACTAGTGCTGTTATCAAATTCTTAACCGTTCTTACCAAGCATACAGGGGTGAACTGCAACCAACCGGTGGAACCTGCGAAAGATTGGAAGAGCGATTGCCTTGCCAAACGAAACATGGTCGGCGTAGAACTTTGTGGTGTTTTGGGGAGGCTGCACTCAATTGAAGGATTAGCACAATCAAACAATAATGTGAAGTTGAATTATAGGGCTAAACACGAACAAAAGTTGTTGATTACAAGTGAAAAGAAAAACGGAGGAGAGCGAGGGGGAAGTTGGGCGTGCGTGGAAGGGAAAAAGGGAAGCGTGAAGTGTAGCCTCGGAAAAAATGTAGCCTTGGAAAGGAAAAAACACAAACCAGTAGAACAGGTGTGCGTGAACAAAAAGAATGCAGGGAGGGGGCCGGGGTCCGGCGCGCCTAGGTGTAACGCGTCCCAGGAAGGCACGGCGCGTGTGAAGGTGTGCTGATCGGTTTCCCTTCTTCCCTTTTTTTATAATTGTTTTGTTTTTACTTTCCTTTTTCGTTGTACTTTCCTTTTCTTTCTTTTTATAACTTGGGAAGGTGGGAACCGAACTATGGGAACCACGCGATGCAGATCAGGAGCCTGAGTCGCGAGGGTTTTTTTTGTTTTATGACGCAAGGAGGTTCGACGTTGGTGCGCGAGGGATCAGGGTCGGCACGATGGAGGGGTTTGCGGCGCGAGGGGAGGAGGGTCAGCGTGAGGGAAAAAAGGTTTGGTGCGAGGGTTTTGGCGTGGGTGGGATAGCGAGCGACAGAGAGAAAAACGAAAACGAAGGCGGTGGCTAGGTTAGATGAAAAGAACAAGAAACACGAGTAACCAAGCAACAATTGAACGAAATAAGCACACAAACTCAACAAAGCGGATTATTGAAAGAAAGTGCGAGGCTAAAAAGGTTGCCGGGACAAGTTCTAACCCGGAATTTTTTTTGGCTTTTTCGGTGGACGATAGGATGATGAACAACTCTCAAAACTAAAGGATAACACACGATAAAACTCACCGATCAACCCGTACTCCGATACCACTTGATAGAGGGGGAGTGCCCGATCTTTCGGTGAGTGGAGATAAATCCGAATTGGTGGTTGTTGACCCTCACGATCCGACTACGACGAGCGAGACTCGAAGCGCCAATGCAATCGCTGAACCAACTCCCGATGGTTACCGACCTTGCTGGCGCAAGATCAGCCTGATCACGAAGATCAATTCCTATGCGCAATCGAAGAACGAACAAGAATCTGAGGCGAGCAATCTTAATATCACTCGAAGGTGGAGTCTGAATTACACGACGGCGGCACGATGGCGGCTGTTCGGTTGTAGCTAAGGCTAACAAATAAATCAAACTCAAGTTTCTAAGGCGGCGGCTACTGAAAATATAAGAGACGGGGCGTCCTAGGGTTGGGGGCGACCGGGGGTGGGGTGCTCCCAACTTGGGCCTAAGGGCCAACCAAACGGTCGGCGCAGCACTTTGGCAGATTCTGGATGTCAACTTGTTTCGACGATTTCCGTTGACT
Organism: Cenchrus americanus; assembly: GCA_947561735.1. Lineage (NCBI taxonomy): Eukaryota > Viridiplantae > Streptophyta > Magnoliopsida > Poales > Poaceae > Cenchrus > Cenchrus americanus. Next base: position 32,897,969 of record OX387242.1, on the reverse strand, counting down.
CGGGACGAATTTTGGCACAAGACCGGTTCCACTAGAAGATTTATGAAATTCTGCTTCCAACCATATATAGAACGTCCAAAACCGACTCCGTATGCGACCGGGCGTCCGTTTTATTGCGCATCGCTCCTGGACTCCGAACCGGACTCGAACTTGAATTGCTTTTGGCCTCCACCTCGGGGACTCGAACCGGATCAACCTTGGACCTCCTTCTTGACTTGGAAACCTTTATTGGACTTCTTCTACTCCATTCCATGCACCAATCATGGTCGTATGCATGGGTGTCATGTCCTCATCGGATTGTTTGTGACGTAGGCTGAATAGGGATAGCAAACTCAAACATCTCACCCCTGGGTGAAATTAATAAAATCCCTACTCCCCCACCTTTACCACATGATGATCCATCAAAGAACAGAGCCCAAGGAGCAATTTCAAGCAAATCCATTGATGGATCATGATGCTCAGTTATAAAATCGGCAATAATCTGACCTTTTATAGCTTTTGCCGATTCGAACTTCAACTCAAACTCAGATAAGGCCAAAATCCACTTGCCAATCCTTCCATTCAAAATTGGCATGGATAACATATGTTTTATTACATCAAACTTTGAATATACAACGCATTCGGCATTCAGCAAGTAGTGCCGAAACTTTGTACACGAATAGTAAACACACAAGCACAGCCTTCTCCATGTACCGAATACCTGGTCTCGGGATCAAGTAATTTTTGGCTAAGGTACGCTACTACCCGCTCCTTTCCTTCAAATTCTTGTATAAGGGCCGATCCAATGGTTTGGGTATCGGCCGCCACGTACAACTTAAAAAGCTTATTCAACTCGTGGAGGCACCAAAGACCGGTGGTTCCTTCATGTATCGCTTGATTTCATCAAAAGCCTTTTGTTGTTCGTCACCCCATATGAACTTCTGATCCTTCTTGACCTTCGACAATGGGGAAAAGGGCAAAACCTTTTGTGAAAAATTTGAAATGAACCTTCTCACAAAATTGATCTTGCCAAGCAAAGTTGATTGCAACTCCTTGAGATTGGTTGGAGGAACCACTTTATCGATAGCTTTCATGCTTTTCTTGACAACTTCAATACCTCCTTCATGTACCGAAATCCCAAGAATTCTCCACTCGATACTCCAAAGGCACACTTGTTTGGATTCATCTTCAATCCATGCTTTCGGGTGCACTCCGCAGTTCTCTTTACATCCCGCAAGTGTGAGTCATGATTCAAAGATTTGATCACGACATCATCAATGTAAATTTCAACAATTTTGCCGATCAACTCATGAAAAATATAATTCATGGCTCGTTGATAAGTTGCATCGGCATTTTTCAACCCAAATGTCATGACTATCCACTCAAACAAGCTCGTATGACCAGGACACCGAAGGCTGTCTTCGATATGTCTTCTATTGCCATAAATATTTGGTTATACCCCGCATTACCATCCATAAAACCGATAACCTTATGTCCAAGCAGCAGCATCAACCAATAAATCAAGAACAGGCATTGGGTATCCATCCATAGGAGTAGCTCGTTCAAATCTCTCGAAATCTATGCAAACCCTCATCTTCCCATTTTTCTTGTAAACAGGGACGATGTTTGAGATCCACTCCGCATACCTGCACGGCCGAATGAAATTTGCATCAAGTAATCTCTCAACTTCCTTTTTCACATCGGCCAATACTTCATCCTTATAGATTTTTCGGGGAGGTTGCTTGTAAGGTCTAAAACCAGGCTTGATTGGCAACTGATGCTCAACAATAGAACGATCTAAGCCAGGCATCTCCGAATAATCCCAAGCGAAGCAATCTTTATATTCTTTTAACAGCTTGATCAACCCCTCTCTGAAACCTGACTCCAAGTTAGCACTGATAAATGTCGGCCTTGGCTTGTCACCATTTCCAATATCAACTTCTTCTAATTTATCAGCTGACATGAATCCACGTCCTAACTTTCCATCAGTCCCATCAACTGGATTATCCATTAAAAATTACTATAAGAGCCGATCGCTTGAATTGATCGTTGACCACCGCCGACGAGTTCAACAGACCTTCACCCCGCCTTTTCCCCGAGAAGCGATCAATGCCTTGATACTCCCAGAAAGCTGGTTCGACGTTTGCCACGCTCACTGAATCGTCTGCTTGGACCACTTCAATGTCATCATCTACCCACTGAATGAGCTGTTGATGCATGGTAGATGGGATGCAGCAATTGGCATGGATCCAGTCCTGCCCAAGCAGCAAGATATAGGCTCCTTTGCCATCAATGACAAAGAAGGTCGTGAGCAATGTTTTGGACCTGATCATCAAGTCCACGTGCACACAGCCCTTGGTATCGGAGGGTTTTCCAGCAAAATCATTCAGAATTATGCTCGTTGGCGTCAAATCCCCGGGGCCCATGCCAAGCTTCCTGAAGGTGGTGTATGGCATCACGTTAACCGCAGCTCCACCATCAACAAATATCTTGGTCAATGGCTTGCCATAGACATATCCCGTCAAGTATAACGGCCTCATGTGTCGATTCCTAGCCGGTTTGTCAAAGGTGGCCTGCTTAGACAATACCCATTGCGCCATTAACCCCCCAAGCCGCTCATCCTCATTGATATCCGGAGATGTTTCCTCCCGCACAACTTGGTTAGCGGGAGCCATGAACTCATTCAAAGCAAAAAGTATACCATGCATGCTAGAGCCGAACGACCCGATCCTTCGGTGCTTGTCTTTTGGGCACCACACTTGCCTTCTCCGGACTCCCGCCTCGCTTCAATTCCCAGTTCCTCAAGCGTTGAACCCTTCTCTTTTGGCTTTTCCTCAAGCCAGGTGGGCACCACTGTCCTTGTTGCCAGATGTACTCGTGCTCCTCTTCCTCTTGATCGACCCACCTTTGGTCAGCTTGTCTTTTCCTTGGGTGATCAATGACCTCATTTATTTTTAGACGCCGATCGTCATTAGGATGCATCCTTCCAATTCTCTCATGGACGGATCGGCGATTGACAGCTTCCTACCTGTATTCAGAATATCTATCACTGCACTCAGGGCAATTCCTCAATGTGGGGAGCTTCAAGCCTTCGTTCCAACAGTGTCTAAAGAATGCGCACCCCCAATGTGCACACTCCTGTTCCCGCGCGTGCTCTTCTAGCTCTCTTCTGTGCGCCTCTTCTTCAGACCTGCGCCTCTCCTCTTCATACTTTTGCTTCTGGTAGCGTTCCTTTTCCTGCTGACGCTGCCATTTGTTGAGGAGAATGCGCGTGGTAACCCTGGGCTTGGACCTGGATGATTCCCCAACTTCAACCTAGCTCTTGAGGATGCGAGGAGCTTCCCTGTAGACTTGCTCCACGGTCCCTTGTCGTGTGGGATCCACTTATCCATCCTGTTTTGCTCTAACTGATGTCAGGACCTTCACTTTTCCCTTCTGCTCGGCAGTTACCATGTTGACAGAAAAGCAAACCATGTTTTGAGGGAAAGGGTGACCATCCAGTTTCATCTTGTTATCAAATTTCAAATGCCCTTCCTGGATGGCCTTCTGGATCCTCATCCTGAAGACCCTGCAATCATTAATGGAGTGAGAGTTTCTATCATGAAAACCACAATAACGTTTCTCCTTAATTCCATCGGGCCGAAGCATAGAATGCCCTTTAGGCAACTTGATTCGGCCTTCTTTCACCAAGAACTCAAAGAGCTTGTCAGCTTTGGTGACATCGAAGTCATACGTGCCATTGGTTTGCTTTATGCACCGCTGGTTCACAGTCAAAGGCTCCTTGCCCCACATAATCTCAGCGGCGGCCACTTCCTCGTCATCATCAAATTCTTCCACCTGGTCAGCCTTCTCGAGGAACTGGTTGTAGATATCAGCTATGTCGTGGTGCTTGGCAAATCTGGTATCCTTCTTGAACCCGTAGGCCTGATTACTCATCAATGACAGCTTCTGAGACAACTGACCAAGGTTGTCAAATTCCATGCCAAACAACTTCTCCCGAATAGCTGGCAACATCTCTGCAACAGCCATGTCAGCCAGCTGATCATCAGGCAGAGTCAAAGAGAAGCACATGCCCTTGACCTCTCTCGAATCTTCCGAGGAATTCCGAGGCGTTTCATTGTGCCTCGTTTCTGCAAGGTAGCCGCATCAATCGGCCTTCTTCTCTGTGCTACCACTAAAGTAATGGGCATGGAACTTTTGTTCTAGATCCCTCCATGTGCCGACTGACTGAGGAGGCAAAGAGGTAAACCATTGGAATGCTGAGCCCGTTAATGACAGAGGGAAATACATAACCCTGAACGCCTCATCAACAGAGGCTTCTCCAAGCTGCATTAAATATCGAGCAATATGCTCTACAGTGCTTGTATCGTTGAGGACCGAGGAGCATCCTAGTGGTCGATGGATGACCGCTCCTCGGTGATGAGTAATTGACAACGGGTGTTGGACTCGACTCTTAGCTTAGTGCGCGGGTGTAGGCCGCGGCCTAGTTCGTGTTGTTGCGAGGTGAAGAACGGGCGCGAAAGGTCTTCGGCCTTGAGGGGCCTCCGGGAGATGGGGAGACAAGTAGGCTCGGTTCGAGGGACCCGGTGGACGGCGGGGACCGGGTGCGGGCCACATGGTGGCGACACAAGCAAGACGAAGTCATGGACAAGCGAGCCGGTGCACGGTGGTGGTCGAGTCAAGTGGTTTGGCGGGAGGCCGGACCGAGCACGTGGGGTTTGGTGGTTTGCCCACAAAACCATCGACGGACGGTTTCTTGGTTTGGGCCTCAAAACCAAGTCCGAGGGCCCAACATGACGGAGACGGGATCCGGCGTGTCGGGAAGCTTCGAAGCGGAGGACACACGGCGGGATCGCATGGCTTGCGTCGGGAGGACGCGGGGTGCGGCAAAGGCGTGGCCGTCCGATGGCAAGACCCACAAACATTACCTAAATTCCCCTACGTGGGTTGTATCGCCGTAGTTAAGTTAGGGGTAGTCGAGCCATTTACCACTCCGGCGGGACCGATATATAAGCCATGAGTGTGTGTGGATGGATCTCTCTCCGAGTGACTTAGGGTTTCATTTCCTCCCTCCCATTTCTCATTTTTCGTAGCTATTTTTCTTCCATTTTCTCTAGGCTAGCATGAGAGCTTCATGAGAGATTTGTTGAGAGGGATGGATGCTAGGGCGGCATGCTAGACCTTGTGAATCTTTCCCGGTTTGTATAGAAGATTCGGAGTTGTGTTTTTCGTGGCCTTTTTGTTCTTGTTTTCGTGCCTTTGTTCTCGGTGCGATTCTATGGATTTGAGTGGGTTTCTCCCCGGATTTCTCCGAGGGAAACATGGATAGATGTCTCGCGCATCTTTGTGATGGATCTTGTGCCCTCAAACGCCGGAAACCACTTCGATTCGAGAGTTTTCGTTCGGTGCTCAAGCTTTTGGTGGTGCTCAAAGGATTCGCGATTCCCGGTGATTTAGGGAGTTAGGAGGCAAGATTTTTGGGCTATAGCATCCTTGTGTGACACTTTTCAAGTCCCCAAACCCTTGTCTCCACAAGCTTCAACCGTTTGGGAAATCCGATGATGATTTTGGGGAGTTGACTTTCGGGGTCGTGTGTTTTCGCTCCGTCCGCACCGGCGGACGGTCCGCGAGGACCGGGCAGACGGTCCGCGCCGCTCCGCTCGTCCCGTGTTCTTCGTGTTCTTGCTCGCCTTTCGTTTCGATCCGTCGCGTTTTTGAGTTTCGGTTGAACGGAGTTTCGGACGGTCCGCGCGAGAGGGCGGACGGTCCGCGGGTGCCGGCGGACGGTCCGCGTGCTCCCCGCGGACGGTCCGTGGTTTGTGGTGTGCTTCGTTGGTTCCGTGTGATTTAACGGACGGTCCGCGGTGTAGGGCCGGACGGTCCGCAATGGTGGCGCGGACGGTCCGCGCGGCAGGCCGGACGGTCCGCGAGGTCGGTGCGGACGGTCCGCCCCTCCGGCCGGACGGTCCGCCGCAGCCCGTGAGCTTTGCTTCTTGGTTCGATTCCTCCTTTCCTTTCTCGTGCTTCCGCGTGTGCTTCAAGGAATCGTTCCTAAGGCTAGAGGTTGATCCATAACCTCGTTGTCTTGGCGATTGGTGTGTGATTCGATCCATCACTTGTGTGTGACCGGGATTTGACTAGGCCATAGGCCGGGTTCTTTGGGATGAATTTTTACCGGCTCCTATTCACTCCCCCTCTCTAGTCGCCATCTGATCCTTCAATTGGTATCAGAGCTTGGTGCCGGATACTTTGCGACTTTGACAAGTCTCGAATCCTAAGATGGCATACGTTGAGCGGGGCGGTCCGCCGCACTTCGATGGCAAGGGTTACCACAAGTGGGCGGCTCGTATGATGATCTTTCTTCGTGGCAAGTTGTTGGATTTCATTGTGCTTGACAAGACCTATGCTATTCCGGCCAACATCCATACTCTTATGGTGACCGATGCCGGTGCTAAGGCCAAGTATGAGGCTAATGCAAAAGCCGTTGATCACTTGGTCCGGAGCTTGTGTGATCCTGAGTTTGAGCGTGTTCGCCACTTGAATCTTGCTTGGCAAATTTGGGAAAAATTGTTGGTTGCTCACGGTGGTGATAACCATGTGAAGGCTCGCCTCTTTGTCTCTTACCGGATGCAATATGAGAATTTCACTCCACTTCCCGGTGAGGACATTGATGCGATGTTTCAGAGGTTCACCGCCATCGTGAACAACAGGAAAGCTAATGTTGAGGATTTTCCTTACACCGAGCATGATCATGCTTTGAAGCTCTTGCATGTCTTGGACCTGAATGTTTGGGGTGCTAAGGTTGAGGCTATCAAGGAGTCGGGGCAGTATTTGACTATTGAGTTGGATGACCTCTTTTCTAAGCTCAAGTCGACTGAGGTTGACAGGAAGTTGCAATCCAAGCATGAGGGCTCGACTGACCATAGTCTTGCTCTTGTGGGCGGATCAAAGGGCAAATCTAACCCTTCCTGTCGACAGTTTTCCTTGTCTTCTCTTATGTCCATTCCAGATGAGGAGTTTGATGTGCTGGGTGAGGAGGAGCTGGCCTTGCTCTCAAGGAGGTTTGATCGACTACACGAGAGTCGGAGGAATGCAAGGCGGAGCTCAGGGACGTGCTACAAGTGTGGCAAGCATGGCCACTTCATCGCCGAGTGCCCGGAAGCGGAGGAGAACAAGTACAAGATGAACGAGTACAAGGCGCATCCAAGGCGTGAAGACAAGTACTCCTCCAAGGGCAAGCACTTCAAAGCAAGTCCAAGAGCAAGGACAAGGACAAGCGGCGACCGAGCAAGGGCGGCTACAAGAAGAACAAGGCAAGAGCTATGGTGGCCGGTGCGAGCAACGTTGACTCAAGCTCAAGCGACGCGCGATCAAGCTCAAGCAAGTGAAGATGAAGACGCCGGGAGGCGCAAGGACAAGAAGAGTGCAAGCCGGAACCTCGGTGGGTTGAGCCGTGTGGCGCTTGAAGGCTTTTGTGGCATGGCCCATAGCTCGAGCAAGAAGAAGAGCGACAAGTAAGACAAAGTGACTCCGACTCGGAGGATGAGGTAAATCGTGATCCCGACTCTTTGCTTGCCGAGATCGCTAGGTTGAATGGCTTGATTGACAACCGTGATAGTGTGCTAAGAGATGCCAAAAAGATGAGGAAAGATCTTAGGGCTCAACTTGAGAATGCTAGTGAGAAAGTAGGAGAGTTAGAGTCCAAATTGCTTGAATTGAAACTTGAGAATGACTCTTTGAAACTTGCTCCTACTACTCCTGATGATGTTGAATGTCTTGAGTGTGATGCATGGTTGAATGAGATCAAGTTGCTTAATGAGAAGAATGCTTCTACTTTGGCTAAACTAGATGCTCTTAGGATTGAGTATGATGAGCTTAAGGCTAGACCTACTTTGCTTGGTGCTTGTAAATCATGTCCTACTATGCATGCTAAGCTTGTTGATGCTCGTTCTACCATTAGTTCTTTGAATGCATCTTTGAAATCTCCTATTGCAAATGCATGCTCTAGCTGTGATGAAGTTACTTTGCGCAATCTTGAACTTACTTCCCGTTTGGATGTCATCTATGAGGAGAATGACTATTTGAGGAAGGTGTTGGGTTGGTTGTCTGGGTAGGAACCTCAATTGAAAATCATGATTGAGGAGTTCAAGAGGGCCGATGGTCGTGGTTTGGGGTTTGAGAAGTTGGGTGAGAAAGTGGGAGAGAACAAAGTGGGGAGAGTGTGTATGAGAAGTGTGTTGAGTCTAACCCCGAGTTTGAGGTGATCGGAGACATCCAAGTCCCACTTCCAAAAGCACCCAAGAACTCTTTCACACCAAAGCCCAACCACCTTTGCAACAAGCTTGACACAACCCAAGATCCACCCAAATTCCCACCTAAGACAAATGACTTCCGTAAACCGGTGAAGTTTGTGGGTGAGAAGGGTGAGAATCCTAGAGAGAAGCCAGAGCCAAAACCAAAATCCATCCCCTTCGGTGTGAGTATTGTGGTAAGGAGAGGCATCTTGCAGAGTTTTGCTACAAGAGGAAGAGGGATGAGAGGCTTGCTAGGGGAGCAAGCAAACCGAGACGTGTATCGCCGGTCCGATGGTATTCCCGAGCCTAGAGTGCCACTTCCATGGGGTGTGGGAAGTGTGAGGAGTGTTAGGCGGGTTCCCACGGAGATGTGGTGGTGAGAGGTTTGTCAGGAGAGAGGATGGTGTGCGTGCTGGTGAGAGGTTTGGTCGGGCTCGTGGTGGTTTTGCTGGACGTCCTCCTACTCGTCCTCAATACAGGTTTAGGGGAGATGATCGCAGCTTTGGGTTCCAGAGGAACTACGGACCACGTTTTCCCCCTCGTGGTGCTCGTACTCCTCCCATGGGACATGGGAAGTTTGGTGGCAAGGGAATGATGTTTGCTAACCCCTCTTTTGAGCAGATGGCTCGACACTGGTTTAACTTTCTTTGTGCTAACCCCAGTGTCGAGTCGCTAGCTCACTCTCGTTCTTGTTTCTGACTACAGGCAGGAGGCTTGGAGAACATTTGGTTGATTGACTCCGGATGTTCCCGACACATGACCGGAGATAAGAAGTGGTTCTTCGACCCTCACTCCAGTGAAGGAAAAGTTGTACATCACATTTGGGGACAATGGACGAGGAAGGGTGCTTTCGGAGGGTGTTGTGCATGTGAGTGACAAGGTAACGTTGAAGAGAGTGGCTCTTGTGAAGTCTTTGGGTTTCAATTTGCTTTCGGTTTCTCAGTTGCTTGATGAGGGTTTTGAGGTGCGTTTCAAGTCTGGCGAGTCTCGTTTGCTAGATTCTCGAGGTGATCTTGTCTGTATGATCATCCCCGAGGGTCGATTTTCGTGGCCGATTTCTCTCGTTCTTTGGGTCCCGCTCGTCGTTTGATGGCCGGTCCTTCTTTCGATTTGTGGAAATGGCATAGGCGGTTGGGACACTTGAGCTTTGATTTGGTTTCCCGCTTGAGTGGTCTTGACCTTGTCCGAGGATTGCCTAGGTTGAAGCTTGAGAAGGATTTGGTTTGTGCTCCTTGTAGGCATGGCAAGATGGTAGCCACTCCCCATCCACCCCCGACAGATGTCATGACCGAGCGTCCGACGTAGCCGTTGCACATGGACCTTGTTGGGCCGGCTCGAGTTCGCTCGGTGGGTGGGAAGTGGTATGTCCTTGTTGTGGTGGACGATTACTCTCGCTATGCTTGGGTGTTCATCTTGGAGGATAAGAGTGAGACTTTTGGTTTTGTTCGAGATCCGATCGTGAGGTTGAAAAACGAGAAGCATGGGAATGCTATTCGAGCTATCCGCAAGTGATAATGGCTCGCAGTTCAAGAACTCTCATTTTGATGCCTTTTGTCGTGATCTAGGTCTTGAACATTAGTATTCGACCCCTTATGTGCCCCCTCAAAATGGAGTCGTGGAAAGGAAAAATCGGACTCTTTGTGAGATGGCTAGGACGATGCTCGATGAGCACGGGACTCCTAGGAGGTATTGGGCTGAGGCGGTCAATACGGCTTGTCATGTTTCCAACGAGATTTTATTGCGAGCTTTCAAGAAGAAGACCCGTTATGAGCTTATGCATGGTCGGGCACCCAAGGTGAGTCATTTCCGAGTCTTTGGCGCAAGTGCTTATCCTTAAGAAGGGAAAACTCGACAAGTTTGAGGCTAGGTCTAGTGATGGTATTTTCTTTGGATATGCTAACCACTCTAGAGCCTATAGGGTGCTTAACCTTGAGACTAACAAAATCATGGAGACTTGCGAGGTGACCTTCGACGAGACAATGCCATGTACCTCTCTTGGCTTTGAATGTGCAGGTGATGAAGAGATGGCCGAGGACCTCTTTGAAGAGGAGAAGGATGAAGCTGGAGATGATGATGGAGAGAACCATGCGCCTGAAGCTGAGTGTGTACCCACTACTTCCCCTACGACCACTACGGAGCGTGGACCGTCTACTTCATGGACAACGACGGTGTGACAAGAGGACCAGGCGAGAGAAGCTGAAGTTGAGGGGGAGGTAGTCTCGAGGCGTGAGGCTCCCCGGCGGATTCGGGAATTGCATCCCCCGTCGAAGATCATTGGGAACATCGACGAACGCACTACACGGTCAAGGTCCAGAATTCCTCTCATTGTGCTCATGCTCGCTTTTGTTGCCACCTTTGAGCCCAAGGACATTGGACATGCTTTATCCGATGCAAACCGGGTCAATTCTATGCATGGGGAGTTGGAAAACTTTGAGAGGAATCAGGTGTGGGAGTTAGTTGAACCACCTCCAAATTGCCATCCCATAGGAACCAAGTGGGTTTGGAAGAACAAAGAGGGAGAGAATGGGATGGTTGTGAGGAACAAGTCCAGACTTGTTGCTCGGGGGTTCGATCGGAAGGAGGGGATCGACTATGAGGAGACCTTTGCTCCTGTGGCTCGTCTTGAGGCAATTCGGATCCTTCTAGCCTTTGCCGTGGCTAAAGGGTTCAAGTTGTTTCAGATGGACGTAAAGAGTGCTTTTCTGAATGGGGTCATAGAGGAGGAGGTGTATGTGAAGCAGCCACCGGGTTTGAGAGCGAGTTGTACCCACACGGGGTGTACGGGTTGAAAAGGGCTCGTATGGGTTGAAACAGGAGCCCCATGCTTGGTATGGGAGATTGAGAGGTTTTCTTCGTTGAGCGAGAGGGTTTGTGATGGGTACCGTGGATAGGACCTTGTTTCTCCTCAAGCATGGAAATGACTTGTGGATTGTTCGGATATACGTGGATGATATTGTCTTTGGTGGTTCGTCACATAACCTTGTTGCCAAGTTTGCAGATGAGATGAGCGGGGAGTTCGAGATGAGCATGATGGGCGAGTTGCGGTACTTTCTCGGGCGACGGATCAAGCAAGTGAAGGACAGAACATTTGTGCACCGGACCAAGTACACGAAAGACGTGTCGAAGAAGTTCCGGATGCAAGATGTGAAGCCGATGTCGACTCCCATGGGGAGTACGGCCACTTTGGATGCGGACGAGGACGGAGAACCGGTGGACCGGCGGGAGTACGGGAGCATGATCGGCTCCCTCCTCTACTTGACGGCGAAGAGGCCGGACATACGGTTAAGCGTGTGTCCGTGCGCTCGTTTTCGTGCTTCGCCGAGGACATCACATCGACAGCCGTCAAGAGGATTTTCGGTACCTTCGTCCGCCTCGGTCTTGGCCTTTGGTATTCTTCCTCCTCGACTCTCTCTCTTCATGGTTTTTCCGATGCGGATTTTGTTGGCCGTCGAGTCGAGAGGAAGTCTACTTTCGGTACCGCCGTTTCTTGGGTCTTCGTTGGTCTCATGGTCTTCCCGCAAGCGGCCTAGTGTAGCTCGGTCTACCACCGAGGCAGAGTATGTTGCCGCCGCGAGTTGTTGTTCTCGTTGTTGTGGATTTCATACACTTTGAGAGACTTTGGTGAGGAGTGCACCCGGATCCCACTTCTTTGTGATAGCACCGGTGCCATAAGCGTAGCTAAAAACCCGGTGCTTCACTCCGGAACCAAACACATAGAAGTGAGGTATCATTTCTTGAGGGACAATGTGGAGAAAGGAACCATTGTGTTGAGTCATGTCCCTACCCAAGATCGGCTAGCCAACATCTTTACAAAGCCTCTCGACCAAGCTACATTTGTGCGCTTGCGGGGAGAACTTGGGGTTTGTTGCCCTTTCTAGTTGATTCTTGGGGGTTTTTCTTTGTATCATATGTATTATACCATGTTTTACTTTGATGTATATACATGCTTTGCTTGATGTACAAACCATGGTAGGATAGCCATCTTGTCATATATCATGTTGCATTTGTATCATATTGCATTTTAGGATGATGAGCTTCTTTCATATGCCTTATTTGAGTCTCTTTGGCTATTTGTGAGATATTGGTCATATGTGTGGAGAAATGGTGATGTGAGGCTATGCTCTTGGAATATTTGAGATATATGTGTGGTGAGATAGCCCTTTATGAAATAAATGCTAATCTTGATTAACTTATGGTGAATTGTGCTCCACTCGTGTGTAGTAGTGTATCCATGTCACGGTTTGGTCTAAATGTGCTTTTCATGCTTAGATTGTGCTTGGATGCCTTGTTCTTGCATTTGGGCCAAAGGCCGAATATCATTGTGAATGTTTAGCCTATGTTGCATTCATGGGGGAGCATAAGCTTCTTTTTGCCGCAAAGGCACTTCATGTACCATGAAATGAATTAATCTTGAAAAGAAGTGTATCATGCTTGAAAAATGCTCCATCCATCATGTCTATGCTTAAAATGTCTTATCTTTCACATATGGGTGCAAAACATGTTGCATGATGTTCACCAGTGGAGAAGTCTCCCCGAAGTGGACACATGGCTCATGAGCTTTGACATGACATGCTTTGCTTTATGGGTGTTTTCCATGATCTTTTGCTGAGAATTTGATGTCCTTGTATGATCTTTGAATGGTATGCATGTTTGTGGCTCAAGTGTGACATGGATAGGCTTTTACATGTGAAGCGAGCCTTCTTTCGGTAAAACTCGCTTAAATCTGAAAATTTTGCTTTGTCACATGCTTGTATTTTCATATATTACTTGTGGCAATGCTTTGACTATGCTATGATTCATATGTGTGATCTTTGTCTCATTTTTAGCCTTTGACACTAAATTTGGCCTATTTGAGAAGCTCATGTAGATGTTTATATGCTTTGTCTTGCATTTCGCATTTTCACCTTGATTCATACATTGTCAACAAGGGGGAGAAGAGGTGAGCTTAATGAAAATTCAGAAGAGGTGAGCTGAAATTTGGAAGTTTGCATCCACATGTTCAGGGGGAGCTTGCATTTGTTCAGGGGGAGCTTTCTTGCTATTTTCAGTGTGGAGTTTGTGCTTTGCTTGGCTTGTGACCTTTCTTTGCCTTTCTTTGGTTTTGGTCATGAGTTGAGCTTCTTTGTTTTTCCTTCTTCTTCCTTCCTGTCTTTCTCTGAATTTCATTTCGCGTTGTGTGTTGTCAATGCACTCATCAAGGGGGAGATTGAGGACCAGGAGCATCCCGGTGGTCGATGGATGACCGCTCCTCAGTGATGAGTAATTGACAACGGGTGTTGGACCGACTCTTAGCTTAGTGCGCGGTGTAGGCCGCGGCCTAGTTCGTGTTGTTGCGGGTGAAGAACGGGCGCGAAAGGTCTTCGGCCTTGAGGGGCCTCCGAGAGATGGAGAGACAAGTAGGCTCGGTTCAAGGGACCGGTGGACGGCGGGACTAGGTGCGGGCCACATGGTGGCGACATAAGCAAGACGAAGTCATGGACAAGCGAGCCGGTGCACGGTGGCGGTCGAGTCAAGTGGTTTGGCGGGAGGCCGGACCGAGCACGCGGGGGTTTGGTGGTTTGCCCACAAAACCATCGGCGGACGGTTTCTTGGTTTGGGCCTCAAAACCAAGTCCGAGGGCCCAACATGACGGAGATGGGATCCGGCGTGTCGGGAAGCTTCGAAGCGGAGGACACGCGGCGGGATCGCATGGCTTGCGTCGGGAGGACGCGGGGGTGCGGAAAAGGCGTGGCCGTCCGATGGCAAGACCCACAAACATTACCTAAATGCCCCTACGTGGGTTGTATCGCCGTAGTTAAGTTAGGGGTAGTCGAGTCATTTACCACTCCGGCGGGACCGATATATAAGCCACGAGTGTGTGTGGATGGCTCTCTCTCTCGAGCGACTTAGGGTTTCATTTCCTCCCTCCCATTTCTCATTTTTCGTAGCTATTTTTCTTCCATTTTCTCTAGGCTAGCATGAGAGCTTCATGAGAGATTTGTTGAGAGGGATGGATGCTAGGGCGGCATGCTAGACCTTGTGAATCTTTCCCGGTTTGTATAGAAGATTCGGAGTTGTGTTTTTCGTGGCCTTTTTGTGCTTGTTTTCGTGCCTTTGTTCTCGGTGCGATTCTATGGATTTGAGTGGGTTTCTCCCCGGATTTCTCGCGAGGGAAACATGGATAGATGTCTCGCGCATCTTTGTGATTGATCTTGTGCCCTCAAACGCCGGAAACCACTTCGATTCGAGAGTTTTCGTTCGGTGCTCAAGCTTTTGGTGGTGCTCAAAGGATTCGCGATTCCCGGTGATTTAGGGAGTTAGGAGGCAAGATTTTTGGGCTATAGCATCCTTGTGTGACACTTTTCAAGTCCCCAAACCCTTGTCTCCACGGCTTCAACCGTTTGGGAAATCCGATGATGATTTGGGGGAGTTGACTTTCGGGGTCGTGTGTTTTTCGCTCCGTCCGCACTTGGCGGACGGTCCGCGAGGACCGGGCGGACGGTCCGCGCCGCTCCGGTTCATCCGTGTTCTTCATGTTCTTGCTCGCCTTTCGTTTCGATCCATCGCGTTTTTGAGTTTCGGTTGGACGGAGTTTCGGACGGTCCGCGGCATAGGGCGGACGGTCCGCGGGTGCGTGGCGGACGGTCCGCGTGCTCCCCGCGGACGGTCCGTGGTTCGTGGTGTGCTTCCGTTGGTTCCGTGTGATTTAACGGACGGTCCACGGTGTAGGGCCGACGGTCCGCGGTGGTGGCGTGGACGGTCCGCGGCAGCGGCCGGACGGTCCGCGAGGTCGGTGCGGACGATCCGCCCCTCCCGGCCGGACGGTTGGCCGCAGCCCGTGAGCTTTGCTTCTTGGTTCGATTCCTCCTTTCCTTTCTCGTGCTTCTCGCGTGTGCTTAAAGGAATCGTTCCTAAGGCTAGAGGTTGATCCATAACCTCGTTGTCTTGGCGATTGGTGTGTGATTCGATCCATCGCTTGTGTGTGACCGGGATTTGACTAGGGCATAGGCCGGGTTCTTTGGAAAGAATTTTTACCGGCTCCTATTCACTCCCCCCCCTCTCTAGTCGCCATCTGATCCTTCAATCGTCCCGCCCGGAGAACTTTGTAAACTCGGTGGGAGGCTTCACCCTTGGTGGCAAGATCACCCCGTAGTACCACTGCGGGAAGGGAGGCGTATAAGCCGGTCCTTGCATTTTAGGTTTAAGGCTGAATTGATTTTGCATCGATCAGCCATTTTTTCGTACCGGAATATCATCGTCTTGCATTCCTGCAGCCGTACCATACCCGGGATTTGGGAGAGCATCTACAACACCATAATCCATGACCTCATGATATCCCCCACCATACATATTTTTCTGCAACCTGTTATTGGCCGGGGCTATCTTGTAAGTAGAATTGGGCGGCATTCCAGTCGAACCGAACGCCATGTCCCCATATGTAGGCTGATACGGATTCGGCTATTGAACTGGTTGACCTTTATTGCTTTGTAGAGGTGGCTGGACTGGCTGACTCCCCACGCTTCGTAGAGGAGGTTGTATCGGCTGACTCCCAATGCTTTGTGGAGGAGGCTGGATTGGCTGGCTCCCAAAGCTTTGTGGAGGAGGCTGGATCAGCTGGCTCTGCAGCGGTGGTTGAGCTCTTGTTGGTTGAGCAGAACTGGTTTCTTCGACTTCTGTAGAATATGCGTGAGGGGGTACTCGAGTAAACACCTGTTCCATGCCTGGGCCGAATACGCTGATCATCATCTGCTTGAACATCCTTAAGAAAGCCGTATGCTGCTTTCCCATCACAGCTTCTGTAGTCTCCCGAAACGCATTCAGAGCCTCCTCTTTCTCTTGAAAAGATGTGGTATCAGGCTCCCCTGGCAACAGAACCCTGGGCATTTCAGACTTAACGTACGGGACGCCACTTCTGTTCTTGCCGAATGACATCAAACACTTCATCTGGAATTCATCAATGGCGTCCTTCAGCTGCGCTTGTTGCTCTGGAGATAAGTCATCAATGGTGACGTCCATAACGTCGCCGATTTCGGGCATCTTGATTCAACTAGAATGTCCCACTGGGCGTGCCAAAAAGTGCGTTGACGCAAAATCCGCATCCTGCGCCAAGCACACAGCAAGCCGAACAAAGCTGGCTTAACACGCGAGCAGATTCCTAAGCGTGCCAGTCAATTTTCCTGAAATTAACAAAGGGGAATGCAGTTAAATACCAAAGCTTGGAACTTACCGGGTGGTACCAGACAGTTCCATATTTGCGGCTAGAAAGCCATGTAAGATGACATATAGCTATGAGAAGCTATCTGTCAACGGATTGAAAACCATTCGGGAGCTATAAAATGTAAAACAGAACATAGCCGAACGGATAACGTAAGCATGACGATAGATCAGTCATTGTTTGAATAACATTCCTCGTGCACAAAATCATGACCGATCCTCGAGGATAAATAACAGTAAAAGTAAATAAAGTAAAGCATGATTATAAATATGTAATGAACAAGCATGCATAGGCCCAAAGCACTAGTCTACCGCATGTCTAGGTACTTTGAAACCCGTCAAGCATGAATTCAAACAAGTTAATCCACCGCATGATACAACTTGTTTAAAATCACACCACCAACCACAAAAAGATCTATCCACTGCATGATACAATCTAAATATGGAAAGCTAGAAGCATGCGTTGTTTAAAACATAACTTATAAACACGTTTTACTCATGAAAGCATAACCGAATGCGGCTGTACAGCCAAATCGGGAACCGTGGAGAAGGAACAAACATTACTAAGGATGATAAACCTATCAGATTGAATCGAAATCTAATCCACCGGATGATTAGCTCTAAAACAACCCAAAAACCTGCATCTACCGCATGATACCCGGTTCTGTCAAGATTCACACAAGATTAGCAAGTTTGAACCCACAACACGTGACAACTTAGATTAATTCGGGTTCGGCTATTAAAACACATGTGATCCACGTGCCTTATTGAGGCAAAGATGCGAGCGTGCAATGTAAAGATCACCAAACAAGATAAAGACGACCCTAATCAATCTAAATTGGGCAAAAGAGTGTTACATGAATTTAAACATGAAGTAAAACCTCAAAGAAACACGTGGTAACTTAATGAATCTATTAGATCTTGCCAAATCTAATAGAGCCGATAACGAGCTCCAAGCTAGATCTTAGCCTACCGCATGACTCATGATCTAACAAGAAACCCTCTTGAACCAAGCTTAAATCCACCGCAGGATACTAAGCAAGGTGACAAGACTACTTGCATCACGATCTAAATCCACCGCATGATACTAGACATGATAAGATGGTTGCCGGTACTTACGGAGGTCGACGGATCGATGAACCCTCTCGAAGAACTCGACGACACGACTAGAGGACTCGAAGGTTTGACGTAAAGCCGGTTTGTTATGAGAATGTTCGATTACAATTACATACATCTAGGGTTCATATTTATACCCTGTCCTGACATGACTCCTGGTGGACTACGAGCACAATATTTGATACCTAATTTAATGCCCAAGTGCGAATGCTTATCCATCCATTCGTCCCTTCCGTTTGAGCCACGTCATCACGTGATCCCGCGAAATCAGCGCAAACAGTCCCTTTGTCGAACGGAAATAAACTGCCGACCGCAAGCATCTCTGCCGAATCTTCTGAAGAAATCTTTCCCCGCTGAACGGGATTTGTTACCAAGTTAGGCCCACAAATCAGCCTCTCTCCTGTACCAATTTTTGGTGTTAACAATTTCAACTCATCCAATTCAGCGCCTTTGAGTTTTCCGTTGATTCTTTTGCTTTAACATTGCTCCCATGAACTCTCTGAGCTAGATAGCATCCAAGGAACTTGAGTGTGCATATTTTATGGCTTTTGGAGTGCATGGTCAAGCTACTAGTGTACGAACCCCTCTTAATAGTATGGTCAAAACTACAAACTAGCAATCCAAGTGTCCTTCATCTCCTTCGTGACATTTGGAACTAACAAAGTCCTTAGCCTTGTAGTATCCAACCATATTGAGTCCATTAATTCAAATTGAGGGGTCTCATTCCATTCAATACTCGTGACAATAACCCAAATAGAAATCCGCTTCAAAACAAAGGTTAGTCACAAGCATATGGTTGTCATTTATCACCGAAACACACCCTTACCAAAGGTGCGAGAGGGCCTAGATCGCTACAATCTCCCCCTTTTTGGTGATAGAAGACAACACGAGTAGAGATATACGAAAATTTGAATTTAAAAACATATAAACTCTACTTCTAATGCATGAAATAGAATACGCGGTAAACACACATGCATTAAGTAAACACACAAGCATGACTAGACATGTAAACCAACGACAAGCACAAAAGCTAAATACATGTCTCACCATGAAACTCCACAAAAGCGAGAGAGACTACAAACACTCTAAAACATGCACTCTCCCCTAACTCCCCCTATCTCTACTCCCCCTATCTATCTCCCCCTTTGGCAACAAGCACCAAAAAGGAGACTAAGTCTGAGGCGGAGAGGAAGGATCTGGCGGCGAAGTAGAGACAACCCTCGAAGGTCGCACCGAGAAGCCGGAGGCGTCGTCGTCGTCGGTGTCGTCGCCGATGATGTCCCAAGCTGGTGACGAGGAACCCGGAGGTGGAGGAGGTGTGACAGTCGACATGTCAGGAGCTGTAGTAGTCTCGGGAGCAGTAGGAACAGTGTCGGAGGCAAGAGCTAACGAGATCTGCTCCGTGATCGCTCGAAGGTAGTAGTCCTCCTGTCCCAACCCCTCTGCCCTTGGTGTAGTGAACGTCGGAAGCGGTGAAGACACTGGTGGACTGGGCAGAGGGCAGAGTGGGGCGAGCTGGTGTCTCGAATGAAGGATCGGATGGCGACTAGAGAGGGGGGGGGAGTGTTGACGAGTTAATAATTGTATCACAGTTCGTTCGTGACTCGCAAGCGTACAAGTCTTCCGTCGTAGTCAAGGGACCCTTCTTCCCTCGAGTGGTGAACCCAAGGTATCGAATCCGTGGAACAAATGTGTGACGCAAAACTTAATCTATTAAAGCCAAGTAACTTCAATCTTCGATAAAACCCTAATGCATCTAAGTAAAAGACACAAAACGAATCTAATCTACTAAAGACCGAAGAAAACAAAGTAAGATTGGGTAGATAAACCGATCTAGAGGGATCGGGGTAAGCCTTTTGTTGAAGTTCCAAGCAAGAGAAGAAGTAGCAAATCGAATCTTAATAGAAGCCTCTTTAAATCGTGGTTTCCCGTCCAAATCCGAAAACATCCGCCTTTCGAGACCCCGGTTCGTCACAACGTATCCCTATTCATGCGGGGAGCTTAGGGCGAGTCAAAAGACAAGTCGAGATTCTTTCGGAAGATCCGGCGTGTACCTCTAGCCACCGCGGCTACAAGAACACCCTATGTAATCTATCTCGAGAATAGAATTGGAATAAGCAAAGCCGATCGAAAAACGAAATCTTCGAGGAAACACTTGATCGCTAGGAAAAGATTCAACTTGATAATTCAACTATAACAATGATACATACACAAGATCACCACCGGGATCCTTCCTTGATCTTGCTTCTAGCTCCGGAACTCCGACGTGGTCTTCCGTGCAAGGTTCCCACGTCGGCTAGGGAAACCCTAGTCAACTAGCTCGACCCTCTCCTCTCCGAGATGGTGTCCCTCTCTTCTCTGCTTCTCGGCGGCCGAAGACGAAATCTTCTCTGCGTGGCTCTCGGTCAGGGGGCTATAAATAGCCCGATTGGCGGCTAGGGCAAAGGAGAGGGTGTTTGGGCCCTAAATGGGCCTGGGCCGACCGGACTGGGCCGGCCGGCCTGGGCCCATTTAGGCCCAGCCCGAGGGCTCCTTCGCTCCACGTCGGTTCCCTTGCTTCCTGGATGTTTCCCCCTTCGATGTAGGTCCATGTCGTCGGTTTCTCTCCGAATTGGACTCAACTCCTTGTCTTGCAAGATTCAACACTTTTCTGGTCAGGTCCCTGGAGTCTGTCGTCTTCTCGGATCAAGTCCCCGGCTTCTTGGAGTTAAGTTTGCTTCATTGCATGACTTGTACGGGGCTTCAAGGTCTTGTCATGAGGTGCTTGGTGAACTTATCCCGAAAGTCTTGCATTCAACACTAAAACCCTGCATAAACATTAAACTCCAAAACCGACATGCACACGTGAACTTGTTATACCACGGGGGTTAGTACCAATGGATAAGGTATAAAACTCATGACAACACCGAAGGTAAACTCATGGCTAGGTTGACGGATTTTCACCGTCAACGGGGAGTGAATAGGAGCCGGTAAAAATTCTTCCCAAAGAACCCGGCCTATGCCCTAGTCAAACCCCGGTCACACACAAGCGATGGATCGAATCACACACCAATCGCCCGGACCACGAGGTTATGGATCAACCTCTAGCCTTAGGAACGATTCCTAGAAGCACACGCGGAAGCACTAGAAAGGAAGAGAGGAATCGAACCAAGAAGCAAAGCACACGGGCTCCGGCGAACCATCCGGCCAGAGGGGCGGACCGTCCGCGCAGCCTCGCGGACCGTCCGACCCGAAGCCGCGGACCGTCCGCGCGAGCCTCGCGGACCGTCCGGCCCTATGCCGCGGACCGTCCGATAAAGCACACGGAACACCGAAGCGACCCGAGAAAAACGGACCGTCCGCCGAGGCCGGGCGGACCGTCCGCGCCACCCGCGACCGTCCGCTACTCAAGCCCGGACCGTCCGCAAACTGGCTGCAACAAAAACCAAAAGCCAAACCGGATCGAAAACGAGGACGCGCAAGAACACGACGAACACGCGACGAACACCGTTCACGCGGACCATCCGCCCGCCCCTCGCGGACCGTCCGCCGGGCACGGACGAACCGAAAACAACCCCGACCCCCGAAAGTCAACTCCCCCAAATCATCATCGGATTTCCCAAATGGTTGAAGCCGTGGAGACAAGGGTTTGGGGACTTGAAAAGCGTCACACAAGGATGCTATAGCCCAAAAATCTTGCCTCCTAACTCCCTAAATCACCGGGAATCGCGAATCCTTTGAGCACCACCAAAAGCTAGAGCACCGAACGAAAATCTTCGAATCGAAGTGGTTTCCCGGCGTTTGAGGGCACAAGATCAATCACAAAGATGCACGAGGCATCTATCCATGTTTCCCTCAAAGAAATCCGGGAAGAAACCCACTCAAATCCGCGGAATCGAACCGGGAAGAAAGGCACGAAAACAAGCACAAAAAGGCCACGAAAACACAACCCCGAATCTTCTATACAAACCAGGAAAGATTCACAAGGTCTAGCATGCCGCCCTAGCATCCATCCCTCTCAACAAATCTCTCATGAAGCTCTCATGCTAGCCTAGAGAAAATGGAAGGAAAATAGCTACGAAAATGAGAAAGAGGAGGGAGGAAATGAAACCCTAAGGCGCAGAGAGAGAGCCATCCACACACACTCATGGCTTATATATCAGGTCCCGCCGGAGTGGTAAATGACTCGACTACCCCTAACTAAACTACTGGCGATACAACCCACGTAGGGGCATTTAGGTAATGTTTGTGGGTCTTGCCATCGGACGGCCACGCCTTTGCCGCACCCCCGCGTCCTCCCGACGCAAGCCATGCGATCCCGCCGCGTGTCCTCCGCCTCGAAGCTTCCCGACACGCCCGGATCCCGTCTCCGTCGTGTTGGGCCCTCGGACTTGGTTTTCGAGGCCCAAACCAAGAAACCGTCCGCCGGTGGTTTTGTGGGCAAACCACCAAACCCCGCGTGCCGGTCCGGCCTCCCGCCAAACCACTTGACTCGGCCGCCATCGTGCACCGCTCGTCCGTCCATGACTTCGTCTTGCTCGTGTCGCCACCATGTGGCCCGCACCTAGTCCCGCCGTCCACCGGGTCCCTCGAACCGAGCCTACTTGTCTCTCCATCTCCCGGAGGCCCCTCAAGGCCGAAGACCTTTCGCGCCCATTCTTCACCCGCAACAACACGAACTAGGCTGCAGCCTACACCGCGCACTAAACCAAGAGTCGGTCCAACACCCGTTGTCAATCACTCATCACCGAGGAGCGGTCATCCATCGACCACCGGGACGCTCCCGGTCCTCAATCTCCCCCTTGATGAGTGCATTGACAACACACAACGCGAAATGAAATTCGGAGAAAAAAAGAGAAAAGAAGAAAGAAAAACAAAGAAGCTCAACTCATGACCAAAACCGAAGAAAGGCGAAGAAAGGTCACAAGCCAAGCAAAGCACAAACTCCACACCGAAAACAAGAAGAAAGCTCCCCCGAACATGTGGATGCAAACTTCCAAATTTCAGCTCACCTCTTCTAAATTTTCATTAAGCTCACCTCTTCTCCCCCTTGTTGACAATGTATGAATCAAGGTGAAAATGCGAAATGCAAAACAAAGCATATAGACATCTACATGAGCTTCTCAAATAGGCCAAATCTAGTGTCAAAGGCTAAAAATGAGACAAAGATCACACATATGAATCATAGCATAGTCAAAGCATTGCCACAAGTAATATGTGAAAATACAAGCATGTGACAAAGCAAAATTTTCAGATTTAAGCAGTTTTACCAAAAGAAGGCTCGCTTCACATGTAAAAGTCTATCCATGTCACATTTGAGCCACAAACATGCATACCATTCAAAGATCATACAAAGATATCAAATTCTCAGCAAAAGATCATGGTAAATACCCATAAAGCAAAGCATGTCATGTCAAAGCTCATGAGCCATGTGTCCACTTCGGGGAGACTTCTCCACGGGTGAACATCATGCAACATGTTTTGCACCCATATGTGAAAGATAAGATATTTTAAGCACGGACATGATGGATGGAGCATTTTTCAAGCATTTTACACTTCTTTTCGGGATTAAATCATTTCATGGTACATGAAGTGCCTTTGCGGCAAAAAAGAAGCTTATGCTCCCCCATGAATGTAACATAGGCTAAACATTCACCATGATATTCGGCCTTTGGCCCAAATGCAAGAACAAGGCATCCAAGCACAATCTAAGCATGAAAAGCACATTTAGACCAAATTGTGACATGGACACACAACTACACACGAGTGGAGCATATTTCATCAAGAATTAGTCAAGATTAGCATTTATTTCAAAAAGGGCTATCTCACCACACATATATCTCAAATATTCCAAGAGCATAGCCTCACATCACCATTTCTCCACACATATGACCAATATCTCACAAATAGCCAAAGAGACTCAAATATGGCATATGAAAGAAGCTCATCATCCTAAAATGCAATATGATACAAATGCAACAAGATATATGACAAGATGGCTATCCTACCATGGTTTATACATCAAGCAAAGCATGTATATACATCAAAGTAAACATGGTGTGATACATATGATACAAAAAGAAAAACCCCCAAGAAACAACTAGAAAGGGCAACAAACCCCAAGTCCCCCCCGTAAGTGCACAAATGTAGCTTGGTCGAGAGGCTTTGTGAAAATGTCGGCTAGCTGATCTTGGGTAGGGACATGGCTCAGCACAATGGTTCCTTTCTCCACATTGTCCCTCAAGAAATGATACCTCACTTCTATATGTTTGGTTCTGGAGTGAAGCACTGGGTTTTTGGCTACGCTTATGGCACTGGTGCTATCACAAAGAAGTGGGATCCGGGTGCACTCCTCACCAAAGTCTCTCAAATTGTATGAAATCCACAACAAGCGGGAGCAACAACTCGCGGCGGCAACATACTCTGCCTCCGTGGTAGACCGAGCTACACTCGACCGCTTGCGGGAAGACCATGAGACCAACGAAGACCCAAGAAACCGGCAAGTACTAGAAGTAGACTTCCTCTCGACTCGACATCCGGCAAAATCCGCATCGAAAAAACCATGAAGAGAAAGAGTCGAGGAGGAAGAATACCAAAGGCCAAGACCGAGGGCGGATCGTAGGTACACGAAAATCCTCTTGACGGCCTGTCGATGTGATGTCCTCGGCGAGGCCTCGAAAACGAGCGCACGGACACACGGCCGAACGCGTATGTCCGGCCTCGTCGCCGTCAAGTAGAGGAGGGAGCCGATCATGCTCCCGTACTCCCGCCGGTCCACCGGTTCTCCATCCTCATCCGCATCCAAAGTGGCCGTACTCCCCATGGGGAGTCGACATCGGCTTCACATCTTGCATCCGGAACTTCCTCGCATGTCTTTCGTGTACTTGGTCCGGTGCACAAATGTACCGTCCTTCACTTGCTTGATCTGCGCCCGAGAAAGTACCGCAACTCGCCCATCATGCTCATCTCGAACTCCCCGCTCATCTCATCCGCAAACTTGGCAACAAGGTTATGTGACGAGCCACCAAAGACAATATCATCCACGTATATCCGAACAATCAACAAGTCATTTCCATGCTTGAGGAGAAACAAAGTCCTATCCACGGTACCCATCACAAACCCTCTCGCTCAACGAGAAAACCTCTCAATCTCCCATACCAAGCACGGAGCGCCTGTTTCAACCCATACGAGCCCTCTTCAACCCGTAAACCCCGTGGGGGTACAACTCGCTCTCAAACCCGGTGGTCGCTTCACATACACCTCCTCCTCTATGACCCCATTCAGAAAAGCACTCTTCACGTCCATCTGAAACAACTTGAACCCTTTAGCCACGGCAAAGGCTAGAAGGATCCGAATTGCCTCTAGACGGGCCACAGGAGCAAAGGTCTCCTCATAGTCGATCCCCTCCTTCTGACTAAACCCCTGAGCAACAAGTCCGGACTTGTTCCTCACAACCATCCCGTTGACGGTTAATAATTGTATCAAAGTTCGTTTGTGACTTGCAAGCGGACAAGTCTCCCGTCGTAGTCAAGGGACCCTTCTTCCCTCGAGTGGTGAACCCAAGGTATCGAATCCGTGGAACAATGTGCAACGCAAGGATTCAATCTAGTAAAGCAAGGTAAAGCTATCTATTGAAGAATCAAATTGCATCTAATCTACTAACTCATAAAGAAAACGAATCTAATCTAATCTACTAAAGAGGTAACAAGAGAAAGCAAGAGATAACCAATCTAGAGAATCTAGATCATGCTTATGTTGTAGCTCCAAACAAGATAGATGAAGATAGAAAAGCGAATCTCATTAAAAGCATCTTTAAATCGTGGCCTTCCCATCCGACTCCGAAAACATCCGCCTTTCGAGACCCCCGTTCTGTCACAACGTATCCCTATTCATGCGGGGAGCTTAGGGCGAGTTCGATAGAACAAGTTGAAATCACTTGGCCGGTCCGCAGATGCACCTCTAGCCACCGCGGCTACAAGAGCACCCTATGTAATTTAGCTATAGACTAGATCGTAGAAGAAGCAAAACCAAGAAGAAATCAAAATCATCGAGAAGGCACTTAATCGCTAGAAATCGGATTCACTTACAAACTTCACCATGAATGATTACATGAACAAGATCACCACCGGGGCCCTCCCTCGATCTTGATCCTCGCTCCGAGCTCCGACGTGGTCTTCCATGCAAGGTTCCCACGTCGGCCGGGGAAACCCTAGACAACTAGCACGACCCTCATCTTCAAGTTGGTGTCCCTCAAGCTTCTCTCGCTCCTCGGCGGCGGATTACGACTTCGGTTCCGCGTGGCTCTCGGTCGGGGGGCTATTTATAGCCCGAGAAGCAATTAGGTCAAAGGAGAGGCCGATTGGGCCCCGAGGGGCCGGGCCGGCGGGGCCGGCCGGCCGGGCCCAGTCGGCCCATCTCGCGGCTCGCTTCGCCCGGTGTTGCTTCCCACGTCTTCTAGATGTTCTCCCCTTTTGCATGTGGGCCCTTGACGTCGGTTTCTCTCCGAATTGGACTCAACTCCTTGTCTTGCAAGATTCACGCACTTTTCCGGTTCGGTCCTCGGAGTTTATCATCTTCTCGGGCTTGGTCCTTGGGCTCTTGGAGTCATGTTCACTTCATTGCTTGACTTGTATCGGGCTTCAAGATCTTGTCATGAGGTGCTTAATGAACTTATCCCGAAGTCTTGCTTTCAACGTTAAAACCCCGCGTAAACACATAACTCCAAAACCGACATGCACAAGTGAACTTGTTATACCACGGGGGTTAGTACCAATGAATAAGATACAAAACTTATGCCAACACCGAAGGTAAACTCATGGCTAGGTTGACGGATTTTTACCGTCAACATCTCCCCCATGCTTAAACCTTGCTCGTCCTCGAGTAAGCCTTCGATGGATATCATCATTGCCAAACAATGTTTAAACCTTGCACTTGATCATACATGAAAAAAAAACATAATGCTCTCAAAAGTTTAATTCGTTAAAGTTCCATAATGTACTAGCCTTCACCTCTACGGAGGGTAGATTCTTATTAAGCTTATCCCACAAGTATTAACATGCTCACAAAGTTTAAATAGATCTCGGAATTTTTGAAATAAAGAACGAGATAAAGAAAAGCTAAACCAAGTTCACAAATTTAAATCATCTTGTATATTGCTCATGAACTCTCATCTCGTTTGTCTCTCAAGCCTATATATTCTACTCCTTTCCCTCTCATATATATGTGGTAGGCTTTATATGGAGCTTTGGGAAAGTTTAGTCCTAACAAGATTTTATAAATGAGGTGTTGTCAAAACAAGACAAGCTTCTCATGGTCTTACCGAGACTCGTCAAAAAGGTCATTGGAAAATAATGTTAAATCAAGGAGGGGAAAGAGAAAAATACACACACTTTTAGATGAGTGGACATGTGCAAATGGCAAAGAGTGATCCCGAGGCACAAAAGAACTCCTCGTTATCGGATTGCACATGGTTGGAAAATGAGAATGGATCTTTTTAACTTGAAGCCTTGAATGCACTCTTAGAGAACCGGGGAGTTCACTTTACGCTCATATATATATATTTTTTTCTCTTTCTCATATTTCTCATTCTTTTCTTTCTTTCTTTCTTTCTATCATTCATTATATATATATATATATATATATATATATATATATATATATATATATATATTTACCTTGAAAGTCATGAATATCGCTGGATTTTTTTTTTTCTTTCATCATCATTTTTTTTAAAATATTCCCCTTTTAACTCTAAAACTTCACCGTACCTACCTCCTCCCCCATGCTTAGACGTTGCTCGTCCTCGAGCAAAGAGGCGAAAAAATAAGGTAGGTACCGGAGTATTCTTCCTTGGAGAGATACTTGAAATCTTCAATGTTGGCACCGTCTTGCGATCTTCCTTGAATTGATGATCCATTCTCAACAATAGGTTGTGGTCAAGGAGGTAATCACAAAAGATGATATTTGGTTTAAGGGTGGATATCCGGCGAGGTTTGTGAGATCTCCGATGCGGGGATACACAATGCACGGATAAAAGGCTAGCAAAAAGATAGATACGCAAAAACGGAATGACCAGCTTCTTAGTCTCGGGCCAGAGAAATCATGGCCTGCAATAACTCACTCAAAAATAAATCTTGTACACTAAGGTTTATGCACTCAAATATATATAAGGCTTTGGATAGGTTGAGCAACACACAAGTGATATTTATGACAAGGTTAGCAATATTTTTGAGCATAAAAGACATCTTTAATCTATTCATAACTTGAGAGCACATAAAACACTATGGGTCTTTATTTTAATCATAACCTCCGCTGAAGATTAAGCTAGCATTTAGATAATTTCAGATCTGTATTTTTAAGAGAGCACTAGTTCAAACATGCATAAGTCAATTACAAAGATAAACAAAGCGGCAATTATAATCATATATCATCATGGCACAAACTTTGTAACTTTACCAAAGGTAAAAACTTGGTGGTGACATTATTCATGATGAAAATAAAAACTAAGACACACGCTGAAAATTAAACTAAAAACTGAAAACTAAAGCAAAGCTGAAAATACTACGCAAACATAGGCGCAAACAAGCTGAAAATTAAAGAAAAGGGGGTAAAGGAAAGATAACTAAAGCTCCTCCTCTCTCTAATCTTCCGCCGGTGGTTGATATTGATAATCTCGGTTGTTGTACCCTTACTTGTAATAGGAATGCACCACTACTCCTATGAATTGTCTGATGGTGCTAGGTGAAGGTGTCAAAGCTCATAAGCGAATGTTGCATTACCTTCACCCATTTGGTTTGCATTGGTTTGGATGGCTGCAATATTTTGCATGTTTCTTGCAGCGTATCCTCCAATGGTGGCCACATTTTGTTGTGGTTGAGGAAGGTGTGCATATGGCTCCGCAAAGGCTACGTTGGGCACCACAAAAATGGTGGGGGTATGGCTGCACCACTCCCCCATGCTTGCATTGGTACACCACCGTAGTAATTTGGCGATGCCGGAATTTCTCCGAATGGTGGGACATAATTTTGTTGTGCACCTCCTTCTTGGGCCATAGAAGATCCTTCTCCTATAATTCTTTTCTTTTATTATTTTTTTCTTCGCCGGCACAAGAAGTCCTTCCTCTAACCGATCTTCTTCCCCTCAAGAAAAGTCTTAATCTTCAATCCGGAAGGGGCAAATTCACCTAGGCCACTCGGAAGCCTCCTCTCTCATCTTCACTCTTATGTTTTCCTTTCTTCAAATATCCCTAGGGAAGTCCCGGGTAGGAGATGATTTGGGTTCCTTGTCATACCCAGTTTTAAAGAGATAACCAATATGGAGAGGTAACACCCCGAACCAATATCTTCCGAACTCGATGTTGCTTAACAACACCACCGGTTGATCATAGGTGAGTGGGGTCTATTGGCCACTTGGCAATCAAAGCCGTGTAAAGCCAATTCAACTCCGTGTTGGTTATTTTTGTCTCTCTTGTTCTCCCAAAAATCCACTTGCACAAAAGTGACACACTTGGATAATGGGTTCCGGATAGTATTTTTTTTCGTTGATGGTCTCTTCCCGTGATCATACTCCAAAAGCCTTCCCATGTGCCTTCATGCACATACTTGTTCCGGAGCTCCCTTTTGAAAATAGGAGACACTCGCCCATGGGTCTACGATACTAGACATGCAATCGTTTCGAACATGAAAACCAATCTGATCTATCGGGGATTGTGTTGAATGGATCCAAGGAAGCATTGGAGCCCTACTCCCTTTATGGCATGGTTGCTAGCCTTAAGCATTAAAGTATTTTCAACACAAGATGATAGATAGATAATCCAACAAAGTTCGATTACATCTCAAGACCGATTGCAACCCATGGATGAAAGGAGATTACCCCATCAAGGTGCTAGAAATAGCATCACCGATCAAGGTTACACTTCCGACGGTGTCTTCCTTCTTCTCCTCTTGTGGGCTCCCTCCAACGGAATGAGAGACTCAAGCACTCCTTCATCAAGGGTATACGCCATGGTCATGAAAATTTCCTAGGCGAATCTCTTGTGGGTGTTTGCCGTCACTCCGCTAGAGAATTGCACCGGTGTCCCGTGTGAAACCCAATATGTGGAGAGCTTGGTCGTCGATGTCAACGTTCGCTACAAGCCTCTACTTAAGGCGAGCGAGCTTCTTCTCCTCCTCCGTCATGATGGCATACCCCTCGGAATACCGCGGAGCGTATGGAGGTGGAGCGGATGATCGTGTCAAGTGGCGAGGTCGGACGGGCGGCTCCTCCATATGTTATTGAAGTTTGGTAAACCTAATAAACGAGTTTCGTGTGGCCCTCATGCCACCAAGGAGAAGAGTGTGGTTCCTCCTCGGCGGTGCCGTGTCCTCCTCCATACTCCAAGGAAACTCGGAAACCGAGCACCTCCTCGAAGAGGTTGTCGATGATAGCTTAGACGACGATGATCCCTTTTTCTTCGGTGAAAAGGCTTGTAGTTTTCTTCCATGATTGCAGCACTCTCCCTCACAAATAAATATCCGGGGTTTTCACCCGGTAACAAGGTACACAAATATTATTTTGGAGTCTGGACTTTGAGTGGATTAAGGATGTGATTTGTTGCACGAAACAAACGCGGTGGATGGCTAAGTCTAAGGTGGTTCCGGCCTACAAACTAGAGCACACGAACAAAGAGTTGGATGAAAGACTTACCTCTCTCCTCCTCTTGGCTCGGTTCTTCTCTAGTGCATGCATGTTGCTTCGTGATCGCGTACACCTTCCAAACGTTCCCGTCCACTCCTTCGCTTGCATTATTGCTCCTTCCACTTGATGTTTTCGCTTTGACTCACTTCCATACTCCCTTGCCTCTCATGCATCCATGATATTCCTACAAAACAAAGCCTTGGCTGCCCCCCCATGCTTGTACTTTGCATGTGGTTTAAATATGTTGGAGGGGCATCCCGTGATGTATCATGGTGCATGCTTGGTTAGGTTAACTAGATTGCCTCCCTTTAAGTGTGTTTAAGGCTAAGCACTCCTCTAATTTCGAAATTTAAAAATATTTTTCAGAGCCATGCAAGAGCTCAAGCATAAATTTAGAGAAGTTTTTAAACCATTAAAAGCAAATGTAAGTCGAAAATATTTTTCGACTACGTCGATTTCGGTCTCACCGGTATAGTTTGCCTTCATTAGTTGAGAGCAAGCTTTTCCCGGCTTGATCATGGGGGCATAGGTTTAGGTCCTAATTTTGATTAGATGAGAGAGATTTTGAATGAAATAAAATTAAGTGAGGCTTAGAAAAATTCTAATCTTAGAGAAACCAAGGATATGGATTTTTAAACCAACCAAAAATCAAGATTCTAGGTTCACACGAGTCCTACCACATGCTGAAATTTAAATAACATCTAGATACAAGTCGTGGCTCTACTCGTGTGTTTTTAGCATGAAAAACAAGTCAACCACAGCACCATAATGAGGGTGAAGGGTTGAGTTAGGTTCTGAAATTTTTTTCTTTTTGGTTGTGGTTTCTCGAAAAAGAAGCAAACAATCACATAGGATGGTTCATGTAAAGGGTTTATGATCAAGCAACATATTCAACCAAGAATTATGTCTCTAATATTGTTCAACCATTCTAAGTCTAAGGTTTTGCATAGTAAAATTCAAAACTGAATTAAAAGGACTCGAAAAACCCGGAATCGGGTTGTCCTCCCGTAGCTTATTCTTGGCTCGACGAAACGGGTTGCCTCCCCGCCTAGCGCTTCGTTTATAGTCCATGGCTAGACTTCTTCACTTGATTACTCCGGATCAACGCTCTTTGCGGGCGTTGCAATCTTGGGTACCCACTTTGGCTTAGTCAATTTTTTTGGTCTTCACAGTCGGCATTGTTCTTTGGTCTTGACGGATGCAACAACTTCCACCATGTAGTGGCTCGGCATCTCGAACTCCGGTCCTTCGGTCGTGATCTTCATGGTCTCTAGTGTGATCCTTCATCTCTCCCGAATGAGTTTTGAGTAGCCTTCGCCGTCTTGGGACCTTGGAGTTGTCTCGGATATTCTTCTTTGTCACCAATCGGTTGTCCGGCAAGTTGTCCCACTTGCGTCTAGCATCTTTATCACGATGAACACTTCACACTCCTTGCATGTGGATCTTGCTTTGGCGGCCTTTAGGTGTTGAGCTTCTTTCTCCATCTCCATCTTCTCCATCCTCGTTGATCTTGAACGGCCTTCCGGCGTCTTGACTTGGAGGTGGTGATTGCCTTGGAGATTTTGACGGTCCTTCGACTTTAACTTTTGAATCTAAGGTTTCCAACCCTTTAGCTCGTGTTGCACGTCACCTTTGCTCGTAAAGTTTTCCCGGATCATCCACAAAAAAGTTTTGGGTTTCTTGGAGAGGTAGCCAACCATCTCCGGTTAGGGTTAGCAATAAAACAGAAATCTAACAAAAGAAAAATTAGGGTTAATCAAAACTAGATTAGATTGACTCTTTTTTTCTTTTTGGGGATGATCAAACATAAGAGATGCAAAAGAAAATCAAAAGAAAAACTGAAAGATAAGCGATACTAGATCGGATCTTGATTGCTTGTTCCCGGCAACGGCGCCAGAAAAAGGGGCTTGTTGACGGTTAATAATTGTATCAAAGTTCGTTTGTGACTTGCAAGCGGACAAGTCTCCCGTCGTAGTCAAGGGACCCTTCTTCCCTCGAGTGGTAAACCCAAGGTATCGAATCCGTGGAACAATGTGCAACGCAAGGATTCAATCTAGTAAAGCAAGGTAAAGCTATCTATTGAAGAATCAAATTGCATCTAATCTACTAACTCATAAAGAAAACGAATCTAATCTAATCTACTAAAGAGGTAACAAGAGAAAGCAAGAGATAACCAATCTAGAGAATCTAGATCATGCTTATGTTGTAGCTCCAAACAAGATAGATGAAGATAGAAAAGCGAATCTCATTAAAAGCATCTTTAAATCGTGGCCTTCCCATCCGACTCCGAAAACATCCGCCTTTCGAGACCCCCGTTCGTCACAACGTATCCCTATTCATGCGGGGAGCTTAGGGCGAGTTCGATAGAACAAGTTGAAATCACTTGGCCGGTCCGGCATGCACCTCTAGCCACCGCGGCTACAAGAGCACCCTATGTAATTTAGCTATAGACTAGATCGTAGAAGAAGCAAAACCAAGAAGAAATCAAAATCATCGAGAAGGCACTTAAGCGCTAGAAATCGGATTCACTTACAAACTTCACCATGAATGATTACATGAACAAGATCACCACCGGGGCCCTCCCTCGATCTTGATCCTCGCTCCGAGCTCCGACGTGGTCTTCCATGCAAGGTTCCCACGTCGGCCGGGGAAACCCTAGACAACTAGCACGACCCTCATCTTCAAGTTGGTGTCCCTCAAGCTTCTCTCGCTCCTCGGCGGCGGATTACGACTTCGGTTCTGCGTGGCTCTCGGTCGGGGGGCTATTTATAGCCCGAGAAGCAATTAGGTCAAAGGAGAGGCCGATTGGGCCCCGAATGGGGCCGGGCCGGCCGGCCGGCCGGCCTGGGCCCATTCGGCCCATCTCGCGGCTCGCTTCGCCGGTGTTGCTTCCCACGTCTTCTAGATGTTCTCCCCTTTTGCATGTGGGCCCTTGACGTCGGTTTCTCTCCGAATTGGACTCAACTCCTTGTCTTGCAAGATTCAAGACTTTTCTCTCGGTTCGGTCCTCGGAGTTTATCATCTTCTCGGGCTTGGTCCTTGGGCTCTTGGAGTCATGTTCACTTCATTGCTTGACTTGTATCGGGCTTCAAGATCTTGTCATGAGGTGCTTAATGAACTTATCCCGGAAGTCTTGCTTTCAACGTTAAAACCCCGCGTAAACACATAACTCCAAAACCGACATGCACAAGTGAACTTGTTATACCACGGGGGTTAGTACCAATGAATAAGATACAAAACTTATGCCAACACCGAAGGTAAACTCATGGCTAGGTTGACGGATTTTTACCGTCAACATCTCCCCCATGCTTAAACCTTGCTCGTCCTCGAGTAAGCCTTCGATGGATATCATCATTGCCAAACAATGTTTAAACCTTGCACTTGATCATACATGAAAAAAAAACATAATGCTCTCAAAAGTTTAATTCGTTAAAGTTCCATAATGTACTAGCCTTCACCTCTACGGAGGGTAGATTCTTATTAAGCTTATCCCACAAGTATTAACATGCTCACAAAGTTTAAATAGATCTCGAATTTTTGAAATAAAGAACGAGATAAAGAAAAGCTAAACCAAGTTCACAAATTTAAATCATCTTGTATATTGCTCATGAACTCTCATCTCGTTTGTCTCTCAAGCCTATATATTCTACTCCTTTCCCTCTCATATATATGTGGTAGGCTTTATATGGAGCTTTGGGAAAGTTTAGTCCTAACAAGATTTTATAAATGAGGTGTTGTCAAAACAAGACAAGCTTCTCATGGTCTTACCGAGACTCGTCAAAAAGGTCATTGGAAAATAATGTTAAATCAAGGAGGGGAAAGAGAAAAATACACACACTTTTAGATGAGTGGACATGTGCAAATGGCAAAGAGTGATCCCGAGGCACAAAAGAAGTCCTCGTTATCGGATTGCACATGGTTGGAAAATGAGAATGGATCTTTTTAACTTGAAGCCTTGAATGCACTCTTAGAGAACCGGGGAGTTCACTTTACGCTCATATATATATATTTTTTTCTCTTTCTCATATTTCTCATTCTTTTCTTTCTTTCTTTCTTTCTATCATTCATTATATATATATATATATTTTTACCTTGAAAGTCATGAATATCGCTGGATTTTTTTTTCTTTCATCATCATTTTTTTAAAATATTCCCCTTTTAACTCTAAAACTGCACCGTACCTACCTCCTCCCCCATGCTTAGACGTTGCTCGTCTCGAGCAAAGAGGCGAAAAATAAGGTAGGTACCGGAGTATTCTTCCTTGGAGAGATACTTGAAATCTTCAATGTTGGCATCGTCTTGCGATCTTCCTTGAATTGATGATCCATTCTCAACAATAGGTTGTGGTCAAGGAGGTAATCACAAAAGATGATATTTGGTTTAAGGGTGGATATCCGGCGAGGTTTGTGAGATCTCCGATGCGGGGATACACAATGCACGGATAAAAGGCTAGCAAAAAGATAGATACGCAAAAACGGAATGACCAGCTTCTTAGTCTCGGGCCAGAGAAATCATGGCCTGCAATAACTCACTCAAAAATAAATCTTGTACACTAAGGTTTATGCACTCAAATATATATAAGGCTTTGGATAGGTTGAGCAACACACAAGTGATATTTATGACAAGGTTAGCAATATTTTTGAGCATAAAAGACATCTTTAATCTATTCATAACTTGAGAGCACATAAAACACTATGGGTCTTTATTTTAATCATAACCTCCGCTGAAGATTAAGCTAGCATTTAGATAATTTCAGATCTGTATTTTTAAGAGAGCACTAGTTCAAACATGCATAAGTCAATTACAAAGATAAACAAAGCGGCAATTATAATCATATATCATCATGGCACAAACTTTGTAACTTTACCAAAGGTAAAAACTTGGTGGTGACATTATTCATGATGAAAATAAAAACTAAGACACACGCTGAAAATTAAACTAAAAACTGAAAACTAAAGCAAAGCTGAAAATACTACGCAAACATAGGTGCAAACAAGCTGAAAATTAAAGAAAAGGGGGTAAAGGAAAGATAACTAAAGCTCCTCCTCTCTCTAATCTTCCGCCGGTGGTTGATATTGATAATCTTGGTTGTTGTACCCTTACTTGTAATAGGAATGCACCACTACTCCTATGAATTGTCCGACGGTGCTAGGTGAAGGTGTCAAAGCTTATAAGCGAATGTTGCATTACCTTCACCCATTTGGTTTGCATTGGTTTGGATGGCTGCAATATTTTGCATGTTTCTTGCAGCGTATCCTCCAATGGTGGCCACATTTTGTTGTGGTTGAGGAAGGTGTGCATATGGCTCCGCAAAGGCTACGTTGGGCACCACAAAAATGGTGGGGGTATGGCTGCACCACTCCCCCATGCTTGCATTGGTACACCACCGTAGTAATTTGGCGATGCCGGAATTTCTCCGAATGGTGGGACATAATTTTGTTGTGCACCTCCTTCTTGGGCCATAGAAGATCCTTCTCCTATAATTCTTTTCTTTTATTATTTTTTTCTTCGCCGGCACAAGAAGTCCTTCCTCTAACCGATCTTCTTCCCCTCAAGAAAAGTCTTAATCTTCAATCCGGAAGGGGCAAATTCACCTAGGCCACTCGGAAGCCTCCTCTCTCATCTTCACTCTTATGTTTTCCTTTCTTCAAATATCCCTAGGGAAGTCCGGGTAGGAGATGATTTGGGTTCCTTGTCATACCCGAGTTTTAAAGAGATAACCAATATGGAGAGGTAACACCCCGAACCAATATCTTCCGAACTCGATGTTGCTTAACAACACCACCGGTTGATCATAGGTGAGTGGGGTCTATTGGCCACTTGGCAATCAAAGCCATGTAAAGCCAATTCAACTCCGTGTTGGTTATTTTTGTCTCTCTTGTTCTCCCAAAAATCCACTTGCACAAAAGTGACACACTTGGATAATGGGTTCCGGATAGTATTTTTTTTCGTTGATGGTCTCTTCCCGTGATCATACTCCAAAAGCCTTCCCATGTGCCTTCATGCACATACTTGTTCCGGAGCTCCCTTTTGAAAATAGGAGACACTCGCCCATGGGTCTACGATACTAGACATGCAATCGTTTCGAACATGAAAACCAATCTGATCTATCGGGGATTGTGTTGAATGGATCCAAGGAAGCATTGGAGCCCTACTCCCTTTATGGCATGGTTGCTAGCCTTAAGCATTAAAGTATTTTCAACACAAGATGATAGATAGATAATCCAACAAAGTTCGATTACATCTCAAGACCGATTGCAACCCATGGATGAAAGGAGATTACCCCATCAAGGTGCTAGAAATAGCATCACTGATCAAGGTTACCCTTCCGACGGTGTCTTCCTTCTTCTCCTCTTGTGGGCTCCCTCCAACGGAATGAGAGACTCAAGCACTCCTTCATCAAGGGTATACGCCATGGTCATGAAAATTTCCTAGGAGAATCTCTTGTGGGTGTTTGCCGACACTCCGCTAGAGAATTGCACCGGTGTCCCGTGTGAAACCCAATATGTGGAGAGCTTGGTCGTCGATGTCAACGTTCGCTACAAGCCTCTACTTAAGGCGAGCGAGCTTCTTCTCCTCATCCATCATGATGACATACCCCTCGGAATACCGCGGAGCGTATGGAGGTGGAGCGGATGATCGTGTCAAGTGGCGAGGTCGGACGGGCGGCTCCTCCATATGTTATTGAAGTTTGGTAAACCTAATAAACGAGTTTCGTGTGGCCCTCATGCCACCAAGGAGAAGAGTGGGTCCTCCTCGGTGGTGCCGTGTCCTCCTCCATACTCCAAGGAGACTCGGAAACCGAGCGCCTCCTCGAAGAGGTTGTCGATGATGGCTTAGACGACGATGATCCCTTCTTCTTCGGTGAAAAGGCTTGTAGTTTTCTTCCATGATTGCAGCACTCTCCCTCACAAATAAATATCCGGGGTTTTCACCTGGTAACAAGGTACACAAATATTATTTTGGAGTCTGGACTTTGAGTGGATTAAGGATGTGATTTGTTGCACGAAACAAACGCGGTGGATGGCTAAGTCTAAGGTGGTTCCGGCCTACAAACTAGAGCACACGAACAAAGAGTTGGATGAAAGACTTACCTCTCTCCTCCTCTTGGCTCGGTTCTTCTCTAGTGCATGCATGTTGCTTCGTGATCGCGTACACCTTCCAAACGTTCCCGTCCACTCCTTCGCTTGCATTATTGCTCCTTCCACTTGATGTTTTCGCTTTGACTCACTTCCATACTCCCTTGCCTCTCATGCATCCATGATATTCCTACAAAACAAAGCCTTGGCTGCCCCCCATGCTTGTACTTTGCATGTGGTTTAAATATGTTGGAGGGGCATCCCGTGATGTATTATGGTGCATGCATGGTTAGGTTAACTAGATTGCCTCCCTTTAAGTGTGTTTAAGGCTAAGCACTCCTCTAATTTCGAAATTTAAAAATATTTTTCAGAGCCATGCAAGAGCTCAAGCATAAATTTAGAGAAGTTTTTAAACCATTAAAAGCAAATGTAAGTCGAAAATATTTTTCGACTACGTCGATTTCGGTCTCACCGGTATAGTTTGCCTTCATTAGTTGAGAGCAAGCTTTTCCCGGCTTGATCATGGGGGCATAGGTTTAGGTCCTAATTTTGATTAGATGAGAGAGATTTTGAATGAAATAAAATTAAGAGAGGCTTAAAAAAATCTAATCTTAGAGAAACCAAGGATATGGATTTTTAAACCAACCAAAAATCAAGATTCTATGTTCACACGAGTCCTACCACATGCTGAAATTTAAATAACATCTAGATACAAGTCGTGGCTCTACTCGTGTGTTTTTAGCATGAAAAACAAGTCAACCACAGCACCATAATGAGGGTGAAGGGTTGAGTTAGGTTCTGAAATTTTTTTCTTTTTGGTTGTGGTTTCTCGAAAAAGAAGCAAACAATCACATAGGATGGTTCATGTAAAGGGTTTATGATCAAGCAAAATATTCAACCAAGAATTATGTCTCTAGTATTGTTCAACCATTCTAAGTCTAAGGTTTTGCATAGTAAAATTCAAAACTGAATTAAAAGGACTCGAAAAACCTGGAATCGGGTTGTCCTCCCGGTAGCTTATTCTTGGCTCGACGAAACAGGGTTGCCTCCCGCCTAGCGCTTCGTTTATAGTCCATGGCTAGACTTCTTCACTTGATTACTCCGGATCAACGCTCTTTGCGGGCGTTGCAATCTTGGGTACCCACTTTGGCTTAGTCATTTTTTTGGTCTTCACAGGCTGGCATTGTTCTTTGGTCTTGACGGATGCAACAACTTCCTCCATGTAGTGGCTCGGCATCTCGAACTCTGGTCCTTCGGTCGTGATCTTCATGGTCTCTAGTGTGATCCTTCATCTCTCCCGAATGAGTTTGAGTAGCCTTCGCCGTCTTGGGACCTTGGAGTTGCCTCGGATATTCTTCTTTGTCACCAATCGGTTGTCCGGCAAGTTGTCCCACTTGCGTCTAGCATCTTCATCACGATGAACACTTCACGCTCCTTGCATGTGGATCTTGCTTTGGTGGCCTTTAGGTGTTGAGCTTCTTTCTCCATCTCCATCTTCTCCATCCTCGTTGATCTTGAACGGCCTTCCGGCGTCTTGACTTGGAGGTGGTGATTCCCTTGGAGATTTTGACGGTCCTTCGACTTTAACTTTTGAATCTAAGGTTTCCAACCCTTTAGCTCGTGTTGCACGTCACCTTTGCCTGTAAAGTTTTCCTGGATCATCCACAAAAAAGTTTTGGGTTTCTTGGAGAGGTAGCCAACCATCTCCGGTTAGGGTTAGCAATAAAACAGAAATCTAACAAAAGAAAAACTAGGGTTAATCAAAACTAGATTAGATTGACTCTTTTTTTTCTTTTTGGGGATGATCAAACATAAGAGATGCAAAAGAAAATCAAAAGAAAAACTGAAAGATAAGCGATACTAGATCGGATCTTGATTGCTTGTTCCCCGGCAACGGCGCCGTTGTTGACGGTTAATAATTGTATCAAAGTTCGTTTGTGACTTGCAAGCGGACAAGTCTCCCGTCGTAGTCAAGGGACCCTTCTTCCCTCGAGTGGTGAACCCAAGGTATCGAATCCGTGGAACAATGTGCAACGCAAGGATTCAATCTAGTAAAGCAAGGTAAAGCTATCTATTGAAGAATCAAATTGCATCTAATCTACTAACTCATAAAGAAAACGAATCTAATCTAATCTACTAAAGAGGTAACAAGAGAAAGCAAGAGATAACCAATCTAGAGAATCTAGATCATGCTTATGTTGTAGCTCCAAACAAGATAGATGAAGATAGAAAAGCGAATCTCATTAAAAGCATCTTTAAATCGTGGCCTTCCCATCCGACTCCGAAAACATCCGCCTTTCGAGACCCCCGTTCGTTCGTCACAACGTATCCCTATTCATGCGGGGAGCTTAGGGCGAGTTCGATAGAACAAGTTGAAATCACTTGGCCGGTCCGCATGCACCTCTAGCCACCGCGGCTACAAGAGCACCCTATGTAATTTAGCTATAGACTAGATCGTAGAAGAAGCAAAACCAAGAAGAAATCAAAATCATCGAGAAGGCACTTAATCGCTAGAAATCGGATTCACTTACAAACTTCACCATGAATGATTACATGAACAAGATCACCACCGGGGCCCTCCCTCGATCTTGATCCTCGCTCCGAGCTCCGACGTGGTCTTCCATGCAAGGTTCCCACGTCGGCCGGGGAAACCCTAGACAACTAGCACGACCCTCATCTTCAAGTTGGTGTCCCTCAAGCTTCTCTCGCTCCTCGGCGGCGGATTACGACTTCGGTTCTGCGTGGCTCTCGGTCGGGGGGCTATTTATAGCCCGAGAAGCAATTAGGTCAAAGGAGAGGCCGATTGGGCCCCGAATTGGGTGGGGCTGGGCGGCCGGCCGGCCGGCCCGGGCCCAGTCGGCCCATCTCGCGGCTCGCTTCGCCGGTGTTGCTTCCCACGTCTTCTAGATGTTCTCCCCTTTTGCATGTGGGCCCTTGACGTCGGTTTCTCTCCGAATTGGACTCAACTCCTTGTCTTGCAAGATTCGAGGCACTTTTTCGGTTCGGTCCTCGGAGTTTATCATCTTCTCGGGCTTGGTCCTTGGGCTCTTGGAGTCATGTTCACTTCATTGCTTGACTTGTATCGGGCTTCAAGATCTTGTCATGAGGTGCTTAATGAACTTATCCCGGAAGTCTTGCTTTCAACGTTAAAACCCCGCGTAAACACATAACTCCAAAACCGACATGCACAAGTGAACTTGTTATACCACGGGGGTTAGTACCAATGAATAAGATACAAAACTTATGCCAACACCGAAGGTAAACTCATGGCTAGGTTGACGGATTTTTACCGTCAACATCTCCCCCATGCTTAAACCTTGCTCGTCCTCGAGTAAGCCTTCGATGGATATCATCATTGCCAAACAATGTTTAAACCTTGCACTTGATCATACATGAAAAAAAAACATAATGCTCTCAAAAGTTTAATTCGTTAAAGTTCCATAATGTACTAGCCTTCACCTCTACGGAGGGTAGATTCTTATTAAGCTTATCCCACAAGTATTAACATGCTCACAAAGTTTAAATAGATCTCGGAATTTTTGAAATAAAGAACGAGATAAAGAAAAGCTAAACCAAGTTCACAAATTTAAATCATCTTGTATATTGCTCATGAACTCTCATCTCGTTTGTCTCTCAAGCCTATATATTCTACTCCTTTCCCTCTCATATATATGTGGTAGGCTTTATATGGAGCTTTGGGAATGTTTAGTCCTAACAAGATTTTATAAATGAGGTGTTGTCAAAACAAGACAAGCTTCTCATGGTCTTACCGAGACTCGTCAAAAAGGTCATTGGAAAATAATGTTAAATCAAGGAGGGGAAAGAGAAAAATACACACACTTTTAGATGAGTGGACATGTGCAAATGGCAAAGAGTGATCCCGAGGCACAAAAGAAGTCCTCGTTATCGGATTGCACATGGTTGGAAAATGAGAATGGATCTTTTTAACTTGAAGCCTTGAATGCACTCTTAGAGAACCGGGGAGTTCACTTTACGCTCATATATATATATATTTTTTCCTTTCTCATATTTCTCATTCTTTTCTTTCTTTCTTTCTTTCTTTCATTCATTATATATATATATTTTTTTACCTTGAAAGTCATGAATATCGCTGGATTTTTTTTTCTTTCATCATCATTTTTTTAAAATATTCCCCTTTTAACTCTAAAACTGCACCGTACCTACCTCCTCCCCCATGCTTAGACGTTGCTCGTCCTCGAGCAAAGAGGCGAAAAAATAAGGTAGGTACCGGAGTATTCTTCCTTGGAGAGATACTTGAAATCTTCAACGTTGGCACCGTCTTGCGATCTTCCTTGAATTGATGATCCATTCTCAACAATAGGTTGTGGTCAAGGAGGTAATCACAAAAGATGATATTTGGTTTAAGGGTGGATATCCGGCGAGGTTTGTGAGATCTCCGATGCGGGGATACACAATGCACGGATAAAAGGCTAGCAAAAAGATAGATACGCAAAAACGGAATGACCAGCTTCTTAGTCTCGGGCCAGAGAAATCATGGCCTGCAATAACTCACTCAAAAATAAATCTTGTACACTAAGGTTTATGCACTCAAATATATATAAGGCTTTGGATAGGTTGAGCAACACACAAGTGATATTTATGACAAGGTTAGCAATATTTTTGAGCATAAAAGACATCTTTAATCTATTCATAACTTGAGAGCACATAAAACACTATGGGTCTTTATTTTAATCATAACCTCCGCTGAAGATTAAGCTAGCATTTAGATAATTTCAGATCTGTATTTTTAAGAGAGCACTAGTTCAAACATGCATAAGTCAATTACAAAGATAAACAAAGCGGCAATTATAATCATATATCATCATGGCACAAACTTTGTAACTTTACCAAAGGTAAAAACTTGGTGGTGACATTATTCATGATGAAAATAAAAACTAAGACACACGCTGAAAATTAAACTAAAAACTGAAAACTAAAGCAAAGCTGAAAATACTACGCAAACATAGGTGCAAACAAGCTGAAAATTAAAGAAAAGGGGGTAAAGGAAAGATAACTAAAGCTCCTCCTCTCTCTAATCTTCCGCCGGTGGTTGATATTGATAATCTTGGTTGTTGTACCCTTACTTGTAATAGGAATGCACCACTACTCCTATGAATTGTCCGACGGTGCTAGGTGAAGGTGTCAAAGCTTATAAGCGAATGTTGCATTACCTTCACCCATTTGGTTTGCATTGGTTTGGATGGCTGCAATATTTTGCATGTTTCTTGCAGCGTATCCTCCAATGGTGGCCACATTTTGTTGTGGTTGAGGAAGGTGTGCATATGGCTCCGCAAAGGCTACGTTGGGCACCACAAAAATGGTGGGGGTATGGCTGCACCACT
This sequence comes from Cenchrus americanus, assembly GCA_947561735.1. Classification (NCBI taxonomy): domain Eukaryota; kingdom Viridiplantae; phylum Streptophyta; class Magnoliopsida; order Poales; family Poaceae; genus Cenchrus; species Cenchrus americanus. The sequence goes on along the minus strand of OX387242.1, from coordinate 32,855,291 downwards.
CCCCCATGCTTGCATTGGTACACCACCGTAGTAATTTGGCGATGCCGGAATTTCTCCGAATGGTGGGACATAATTTTGTTGTGCACCTCCTTCTTGGGCCATAGAAGATCCTTCTCCTATAATTCTTTTCTTTTATTATTTTTTTCTTCGCCGGCACAAGAAGTCCTTCCTCTAACCGATCTTCTTCCCCTCAAGAAAAGTCTTAATCTTCAATCCGGAAGGGGCAAATTCACCTAGGCCACTCGGAAGCCTCCTCTCTCATCTTCACTCTTATGTTTTCCTTTCTTCAAATATCCCTAGGGAAGTCCCGGGTAGGAGATGATTTGGGTTCCTTGTCATACCCAGTTTTAAAGAGATAACCAATATGGAGAGGTAACACCCCGAACCAATATCTTCCGAACTCGATGTTGCTTAACAACACCACCGGTTGATCATAGGTGAGTGGGGTCTATTGGCCACTTGGCAATCAAAGCCATGTAAAGCCAATTCAACTCCGTGTTGGTCATCTTTGTTTCTCTTGTTCTCCCAAAAATCCACTTGCACAAAAGTGACACACTTGGATAATGGGTTCTGGATAGTATTTTTTTTTCGTTGATGGTCTCTTCCCGTGATCATACTCCAAAAGCCTTCCCATGTGCCTTCATGCACATACTTGTTCCGGAGCTCCCTTTTGAAAATAGGAGACACTCGCCCATGGGTCTACGATACTAGACATGCAATCGTTTCGAACATGAAAACCAATCTGATCTATCGGGGATTGTGTTGAATGGATCCAAGGAAGCATTGGAGCCCTACTCCCTTTATGGCATGGTTGCTAGCCTTAAGCATTAAAGTATTTTCAACACAAGATGATAGATAGATAATCCAACAAAGTTCGATTACATCTCAAGACCGATTGCAACCCATGGATGAAAGGAGATTACCCCATCAAGGTGCTAGAAATAGCATCACTGATCAAGGTTACCCTTCCGACGGTGTCTTCCTTCTTCTCCTCTTGTGGGCTCCCTCCAACGGAATGAGAGACTCAGCACTCCTTCATCAAGGGTATACGCCATGGTCATGAAAATTTCCTAGGCGAATCTCTTGTGGGTGTTTGCCGTCACTCCGCTAGAGAATTGCACCGGTGTCCCGTGTGAAACCCAATATGTGGAGAGCTTGGTCGTCGATGTCAACGTTCGCTACAAGCCTCTACTTAAGGCGAGCGAGCTTCTTCTCCTCATCCATCATGATGACATACCCCTCGGAATACCGCGGAGCGTATGGAGGTGGAGCGGATGATCGTGTCAAGTGGCGAGGTCGGACGGGCGGCTCCTCCATATGTTATTGAAGTTTGGTAAACCTAATAAACGAGTTTCGTGTGGCCCTCATGCCACCAAGGAGAAGAGTGGGTCCTCCTCGGTGGTGCCGTGTCCTCCTCCATACTCCAAGGAGACTCGGAAACCGAGCGCCTCCTCGAAGAGGTTGTCGATGATGGCTTAGACGACGATGATCCCTTTTTCTTCGGTGAAAAGGCTTGTAGTTTTCTTCCATGATTGCAGCACTCTCCCTCACAAATAAATATCCGGGGTTTTCACCCGGTAACAAGGTACACAAATATTATTTTGGAGTCTGGACTTTGAGTGGATTAAGGATGTGATTTGTTGCACGAAACAAACGCGGTGGATGGCTAAGTCTAAGGTGGTTCCGGCCTACAAACTAGAGCACACGAACAAAGAGTTGGATGAAAGACTTACCTCTCTCCTCCTCTTGGCTCGGTTCTTCTCTAGTGCATGCATGTTGCTTCGTGATCGCGTACACCTTCCAAACGTTCCCGTCCACTCCTTCGCTTGCATTATTGCTCCTTCCACTTGATGTTTTCGCTTTGACTCACTTCCATACTCCCTTGCCTCTCATGCATCCATGATATTCCTACAAAACAAAGCCTTGGCTGCCCCCCCATGCTTGTACTTTGCATGTGGTTTAAATATGTTGGAGGGGCATCCCGTGATGTATCATGGTGCATGCTTGGTTAGGTTAACTAGATTGCCTCCCTTTAAGTGTGTTTAAGGCTAAGCACTCCTCTAATTTCGAAATTTAAAAATATTTTTCAGAGCCATGCAAGAGCTCAAGCATAAATTTAGAGAAGTTTTTAAACCATTAAAAGCAAATGTAAGTCGAAAATATTTTTCGACTACGTCGATTTCGGTCTCACCGGTATAGTTTGCCTTCATTAGTTGAGAGCAAGCTTTTCCCGGCTTGATCATGGGGGCATAGGTTTAGGTCCTAATTTTGATTAGATGAGAGAGATTTTGAATGAAATAAAATTAAGTGAGGCTTAGAAAAATTCTAATCTTAGAGAAACCAAGGATATGGATTTTTAAACCAACCAAAAATCAAGATTCTAGGTTCACACGAGTCCTACCACATGCTGAAATTTAAATAACATCTAGATACAAGTCGTGGCTCTACTCGTGTGTTTTTAGCATGAAAAACAAGTCAACCACAGCACCATAATGAGGGTGAAGGGTTGAGTTAGGTTCTGAAATTTTTTTCTTTTTGGTTGTGGTTTCTCGAAAAAGAAGCAAACAATCACATAGGATGGTTCATGTAAAGGGTTTATGATCAAGCAACATATTCAACCAAGAATTATGTCTCTAATATTGTTCAACCATTCTAAGTCTAATGTTTTGCATAGTAAAATTCAAAACTGAATTAAAAGGACTCGAAAAACCTGGAATCGGGTTGTCCTCCCGGTAGCTTATTCTTGGCTCGACGAAACGGGTTGCCTCCCGCCTAGCGCTTCGTTTATAGTCCATGGCTAGACTTCTTCACTTGATTACTCCGGATCAACGCTCTTTGTGGGCGTTGCAATCTTGGGTACCCACTTTGGCTTAGTCAATTTTTTTGGTCTTCACAGTGGCATTGTTCTTTGGTCTTGACGGATGCAACAACTTCCACCATGTAGTGGCTCGGCATCTCGAACTCCGGTCCTTCGGTCGTGATCTTCATGGTCTCTAGTGTGATCCTTCATCTCTCCCGAATGAGTTTTGAGTAGCCTTCGCCGTCTTGGGACCTTGGAGTTGTCTCGGATATTCTTCTTTGTCACCAATCGGTTGTCCGGCAAGTTGTCCCACTTGCGTCTAGCATCTTTATCACGATGAACACTTCACACTCCTTGCATGTGGATCTTGCTTTGGCGGCCTTTAGGTGTTGAGCTTCTTTCTCCATCCCCATCTTCTCCATCCTCGTTGATCTTGAACGGCCTTCCGGCGTCTTGACTTGGAGGTGCTGATTGCCATGGAGATTTTAACGGTCCTTCGAATTTGACTTTTGAATCTAGGGTTTCCAACTCTTTAGCTCGTGTTGCACGTCACCTTTGCCTGTAAAGTTTTTCCTGGATCATCCACAAAAAAGTTTTGGGTTTCTTGGAGAGGTAGCCAACCATCTCCGGTTAGGGTTAGCAATAAAACAGAAATCTAACAAAAGAAAAATTAGGGTTAATCAAAACTAGATTAGATTGACTCTTTTTTTCTTTTTGGGGATGATCAAACATAAGAGATGCAAAAGAAAATCAAAAGAAAAGCTGAAAGATAAGCGATACTAGATCGGATCTTGATTGCTTGTTCCCCGGCAACGGCGCCGTTGTTGACGGTTAATAATTGTATCAAAGTTCGTTTGTGACTTGCAAGCGGACAAGTCTCCCGTCGTAGTCAAGGGACCCTTCTTCCCTCGAGTGGTGAACCCAAGGTATCGAATCCGTGGAACAATGTGCAACGCAAGGATTCAATCTAGTAAAGCAAGGTAAAGCTATCTATTGAAGAATCAAATTGCATCTAATCTACTAACTCATAAAGAAAACGAATCTAATCTAATCTACTAAAGAGGTAACAAGAGAAAGCAAGAGATAACCAATCTAGAGAATCTAGATCATGCTTATGTTGTAGCTCCAAACAAGATAGATGAAGATAGAAAAGCGAATCTCATTAAAAGCATCTTTAAATCGTGGCCTTCCCATCCGACTCCGAAAACATCCGCCTTTCGAGACCCCCGTTCTGTCACAACGTATCCCTATTCATGCGGGGAGCTTAGGGCGAGTTCGATAGAACAAGTTGAAATCACTTGGCCGGTCCGCATGCACCTCTAGCCACCGCGGCTACAAGAGCACCCTATGTAATTTAGCTATAGACTAGATCGTAGAAGAAGCAAAACCAAGAAGAAATCAAAATCATCGAGAAGGCACTTAATCGCTAGAAATCGGATTCACTTACAAACTTCACCATGAATGATTACATGAACAAGATCACCACCGGGGCCCTCCCTCGATCTTGATCCTCGCTCCGAGCTCCGACGTGGTCTTCCATGCAAGGTTCCCACGTCGGCCGGGGAAACCCTAGACAACTAGCACGACCCTCATCTTCAAGTTGGTGTCCCTCAAGCTTCTCTCGCTCCTCGGCGGCGGATTACGACTTCGGTTCGCGTGGCTCTCGGTCGGGGGGCTATTTATAGCCCGAGAAGCAATTAGGTCAAAGGAGAGGCCGATTGGGCCCCGAATTGGGGCTGGGCCGGCCGGCCGGGCCGGCCGGCACGGGCCCATTCGGCCCATCTCGCGGCTGCTTCGCCGGTGTTGCTTCCCACGTCTTCTAGATGTTCTCCCCTTTTGCATGTGGGCCCTTGACGTCGGTTTCTCTCCGAATTGGACTCAACTCCTTGTCTTGCAAGATTCAGGCACTTTTCCGGTTCGGTCCTCGGAGTTTATCATCTTCTCGGGCTTGGTCCTTGGGCTCTTGGAGTCATGTTCACTTCATTGCTTGACTTGTATCGGGCTTCAAGATCTTGTCATGAGGTGCTTAATGAACTTATCCCGGAAGTCTTGCTTTCAACGTTAAAACCCCGCGTAAACACATAACTCCAAAACCGACATGCACAAGTGAACTTGTTATACCACGGGGGTTAGTACCAATGAATAAGATACAAAAGTTATGCCAACACCGAAGGTAAACTCATGGCTAGGTTGACGGATTTTCACCGTCAACACATCCCATTCTCTCCCTCTTTGTTCTTCCAAACCCACTTGGTTCCTATGGGATGGCAATTTGGAGGTGGCTCAACTAACTCCCACACCGGTTCCTCTCAAAGTTTTCCAACTCCTCATGCATAGAATTGACCCAGTTTGCATCAGATAAAGCATGTCCAATGTCCTTGGGCTCAAAAGTGGCAACAAAAGCAGCATGAGCAAAATGAGAGGAATTCCTGGACCTTGACCGTGTAGTGCGTTCATCGATGTTCCCAATGATCTTCGACAGAGGATGCACTTCTTGAATCCGCCGGGGAGCCTCACGCCTCGAGACTACCTCCCCCTCAACTTCAGCTTCTCTCGCCGGTCCTCTTGTTGTACCGTCGTTGTCCATGAAGTAGACGGTCCACGCTCCATAGTGGTCGTAGGGGAAGAAGTGGGTACACACTCGGCTTCAGGCGCATGGTTCTCCCCATCATCATCTCCGGCTTCGTCCTTCTCCTCTTCAAAGAGGTCCTCGGCCATCTCTTCATCACCCGCACATTCAAAGCCAAGAGAGGTACATGGCATTGTCTCGTCGAAGGTTACCTCGCAAGTCTCCATGATTTTGTTAGTCTCAAGGTTAAGCACCCTATAGGCTCTAGAGTGGTTAGCATATCCAAAGAAAATACCATCACTAGACCTAGCCTCAAACTTGTCGAGTTTTCCCTTCTTCGAATAAAGCATTTGCAGCCAAAAACTCGGAAATGACTCACCTTGGGTGCCCGACCATGCATAAGCTCATAACAGGTCTTCTTCTTGAAAGCTCGCAATAAAATCCTGTTGGAAACATGACAAGCTGTATTGACTGCCTCAGCCCAATACCTCCTAGGAGTCCTGTGCTCATCGAGCATCGTCCTAGCCATCTCACAAAGAGTCCGATTTTTCCTTTCCACGACTCCATTTTGAGGGGGCACATAAGGGGTCGAATACTGATGTTCAAGACCTAGATCACGACAAAAGGCATCAAAACGAGAGTTCTTGAACTGCGAGCCATTATCACTTGCGGATAGCTTGAATAGCATTCTCATGCCTCTCGTTTTCAACCTCACGATCGGATCTCGAACAAAACCAAAAGTCTCACTCTTATCCTCCAAGAAGAACACCCAAGCATAGCGAGAGTAATCGTCCACCACAACAAGGACATACCACTTCCCACCCACCGAGCGAACTCGAGCCGGCCCAACAAGGTCCATATGCAACGGCTACGTCGGACGCTCGGTCATGACATCGGTCGGGGGTGGATGGGGAGTGGCTACCATCTTGCCATGCCTACAAGGAGCACAAACCAAATCCTTCTCAAGCTTCAACCTCGGCAATCCTCGGACAAGGTCAAGACTACTCAAGCGGGAAACCAAATCAAAACTCAAGTGTCCCAACCGCCTATGCCATTTCCACAAATCGAAGAAGGATCGCCCATCAAACAGGCGAGCGAGGACCCAAAGAACGAGAGAAATCAGCCCCGAAAATCCGACCCTCGGGGATGATCATACGGACAAGATCACCTCGAGAATCAAGCAAACGGACTCGCCGGACTTGAAACGCACCTCAAAACCTTCATCAAGCAACCGAGAAACCGAAAGCAAATTGAAACCCAAAGACTTCACAAGAGCCACTCTCTTCAACGTTACCTTGTCACTCACATGCACAACACCCTCCGACAAAGACCCTTCCTCGTCCATTGTCCCCAAATGTGATGTCTCGCTTTTCCTTCACCGGGGTGAGGCTGGAGAACCACATCTTATCTCCGGTCATGTGTCGAGAACATCCGGAGTCGATCAACCAAATGTTCTCCAAGCCTCCTGCCTGTAGTCAGAAACAAGAACGAGAGTGAGCTAGAGACTCGACACTGGGGTTAGCACAAAGAAAGTTAAACCAGTGTCGAGCCATCTGCTCAAAAGAGGGGTTAGCAAACATCATTCCCTTGCCACCAAACTTCCCATGTCCCATGGGAGGAGTACGAGCACCACGAGGGGGAAAACATGGTCCGTAGCTCCTCTGGAACCCAAAGCTGCGATCATCTCCCCTAAACACGTACTGAGGATGAGTAGGAGGACGTCCAGCGAAACCACCACGAGCCCGACCAAACCTCTCACCAGCACGCACACCATCCTCTCTCCTGACAAACCTCTCACCACCACCTCTTTGTGGGAACCTTCCAACACTCCTCACACTTCCCACACCCCGTGGAAGTGGCACTCTAGGCTCAGGAATACCATGAGACTGGCGATACCTGTCCTGGTTTGCTTGCTCCCTAGCAAGCCTCTCATCCCTCTTCCTCTTGTAGCAAAACTCGCAAGATGCCTTTCCTTGCCACAATACTCACACCGAAGGGGATGGGTTTTGGTTTTGGCTCGGCTTCTCTCTAGGCTTCTCACCCTTCTCACCCACTAACTTCACCGGTTTCGGAAATCATTTGTCTTAGGTGGGAATTTGGGTGGATCTTGGGTTGTGTCAAGCTTGTTGCAAAGGTGGTTAGGCTTTGGTGTGAAAGAGTTCTTGGGTGCTTTTGGAAGTGGGACTTGGATCTCTCCGATCACCTCAAACTCGGGGTTAGACTCAACACACTTCTCATACACACTCTCCCCACTTTGTTCTCTCCCACTTTCTCACCCAACTTCTCAAAACCCAAACCACGACCATCGGCTCTCTTGAACTCCTCAATCATGATTTTCAATTGAGGTTCCCGCCGTACAACCAACCCAACACCTTCCTCAAATAGTCATTCTCCTCATAGATGACATCCAAACGGGAAGTAAGTTCAAGATTGCGCAAAGTGACTTCATCACGCCTAGTGCATGCATTGACGAGTAGGAGATTTCAAAGATGCTTCCAAAGAACTAATGGTAGAACGAGCATCAACAAGCTTAGCATGCATAGTAGGACATGACTTGCAAGCAACAAGCAAAGTAGGTCTAGCCTTAAGCTCATCATACTCGATCCTAAGAGCATCTAGTTTAGCCAAGGTGGAAGCATTCTTCTCATTAAGCGAGTTTAATCTCATTCAACCATGCATCACACTCAACACATTCAACATCATCGGGAGTAGTAGGAGCAAGTTTCAAAGAGTCATTGTCAAGTTTCAATTCAAGCAATTTTGACTCTAGTTCTCCTACTTTCTCGCTAGTATTCTCAAGTTGTGCCCTAAGATCTTTCCTCATCTTTTTGGCATCTCTAAGCACACTATCACGGTTGTCAAGCAAGCCATTCAACCTAGCAATCTCGGCAAGCAAAGAGTCGGGGTCACGGTTTACCTCATCCTCCGAGTCGGAGTCGCTCGTCTTCCTTCTCAATCTTCTTGCCGCTTGAGCTATGGGCCATGCCACAAAAGCCCTCAAGCGCCACACAGCTCACCCCGCCGAGGTTCCGCTTGCACTCTTCTTGCCATTGCGCCTCCCGGCGTCTTCATCTTCGCTACTTGAGCTTGACTGCTCCTCGCTTGAGCTTGAGTCAACGTCGCTCGCACCGGCCACCATCGCTCTTGCCTTGTTCTTCTTGTAGCCGCTCTTGCTCGGTCGCCGCTTGTCCTTGTCCTTGCTCTTGGACTTGTTGAAGTGCTTGCCCTTGGAGGAGTACTTGTCTTCACGCCTCGGGTGCGCCTTGTACTCGTTCACCTTGTACTTGTTCTCCTCCGCTTCCGGCACTCGGTGATGAAGTGGCCACGCTTGCCACACTTGTAGCACGTCCCCGAGCTCCGCCTTGCATTCCTCCGACTCTCGTGTAGTCGTTCAAACCTTCTTGAGAGCAAGGCCGGCTCCTCCTCGCCCGGCCCACATCAAACTCCTCATCCGGAATGGACATGAGAGAAGACAAGGAAAAGCGTCGACGGGAAGGGTTAGATTTGCCCTTTGATCCGCCCACAAGAGCAAGACTATGGTCGGTCGAGCCCTCATGCTTGGATTGCAACTTCCTGTCAACCTCAGCCGACTTGAGCTTAGAAAAGAGGTCATCCAACTCAATAGTCAAATAATGCCCAGACTCCTTGATGGCCTCAACCTTCGCACCCCAAACATTCGGGTCCAAGACATGCAAGAGCTTCAAAGCCTGATCATGCTCGGTGTAAGGAAAATCCTCAACATTAGCTTTCATGTTGTTCACGATGGCGGTGAACCTCTGAAACATCGCATCAATGTCCTCACCGGGAAGTGGAGTGAAATTCTCATATTGCATCCGGTAAGAGACAAAGAGGCGAGCCTTCACATGGTTATCACCACCGTGAGCAACCAACAACTTCTCCCAAATTTGCCAAGCAAGATTCAAATGGCGAACACGCTCAAACTCGGATCACACAAGCTCCGGACCAAGTGATCAACGGCTTTTGCATTAGCCTCATACTTGGCCTTAGCACCGGCATCGGTCACCATAAGAGTATGGATGTTGACCGGAATAGCATAGGTCTTGTCAAGCACAATGAAATCCAACGACTTCCCACGAAGAAAGATCATCATACGAGCCGCCCACTTGTGGTAACCCTTGCCATCGAAGTGCGGCGGACCACCCCGCTCAACGTACACCATCTTAGGATTCGAGACTTGTCAAAGTCGCAAAGAATCCGGCACCAAGCTCTGATACCAATTGAAGGATCAGATGGCGACTAGAGAGGGGGGGAGTGAATAGGAGCCGGTAAAAATTCTTCCCAAAGAACCCGGCCTATGCCCTAGTCAAACCCCGGTCACACACAAGCGATGGATCGAATCACACACCAATCGCCAAGACCACGAGGTTATGGATCAACCTCTAGCCTTAGGAACGATTCCTAGAAGCACACGCGGAAGCACTAGAAAGGAAGAGAGGAATCGAACCAAGAAGCAAAGCACACAGGCTCTGGCGGACCGTCCGGCCGAGGAGGGGCGGACCGTCCGCGCAGCCTCACGGGATCGTCCGACCCGAAGCCGCGGACCGTCCGCGCGAGCCTCGCGGGACCGTCCGGCCCTACGCCGCGGACCGTCCGTTAAAGCACACGGAACACCGAAGCGACCCGAGAAAAACGGACCGTCCGCCGGAGGGCGGGCGGACCGTCCGCTACTCAAGCCCGGACCGTCCGCAGACTGGCTGCAACAAAAACCAAAAGCCAAACCGGATCGAAAACGAGGACGCGCAAGAACACAACGAACACGCGACGAACACTGTTCACGCGGACCGTCCGCCTGCCCCTCGCGGACCGTCCGCCAGGCACGGACAGAACTGAAAACAGCCCGACCCCGAAAGTCAACTCCCCCAAATCATCATCGGATTTCCCAAACGGTTGAAGCTGTGGAGACAAGGGTTTGGGGACTTGAAAAGCGTCACACAAGGATGCTATAGCCCAAAAATCTTGCCTCCTAACTCCCTAAATCACCGGGAATCGCGAATCCTTTGAGCACCACCAAAAGCTAGAGCACCAAACGAAAATCTTCGAATCGAAGTGGTTTCCGGCGTTTGAGGGCACAAGATCAATCACAAAGATGCACGAGGCATCTATCCATGTTTCCCTCAAAGAAATCCAGGAAGAAACCCACTCAAATCCGCGGAATCGAACCGGGAACAAAGGCACGAAAACAAGCACAAAAAGGCCACGAAAACACAACCCCGAATCTTCTATACAAACCGGGAAAGATTCACAAGGTCTAGCATGCCGCCCTAGCATCCATCCCTCTCAACCGATCTCTCATGAAGCTCTCATGCTAGCCTAGAGAAAATGGAAGGAAAATAGCTACGAAAATGAGAAAGAGGAGGGAGGAAATGAAACCCTAAGTCGCGAGAGAGAGAGAGCCATCCACACACACTCATGGCTTATATATCGAGTCCCGCCGGAGTGGTAAATGACTCGACTACCCCTAACTAAACTACTGGCGATACAACCCACGTAGGGGCATTTAGGTAATGTTTGTGGGTCTTGCCATCGGACGGCCATGCCTTTGCCGCACCCCGCGTCCTCCCGACGCAAGCCATGCGATCCCGCCGCGTGTCCTCCGCCTCGAAGCTTCCCGACACGCCCGGATCCCGTCTCCGTCGTGTTGGGCCCTCGGACTTGGTTTTGAGGCCCAAACCAAGAAATCGTCCGCCGGTGGTTTTGTGGGCAAACCACCAAACCCCGCGTGCCCGGTCCGGCCTCCCGCCAAACCACTTGACTCGGCCACCACCATGCACCGGCTCGTCTGTCCATGACTTCGTCTTGCTCGTGTCGCCACCATGTGGCCCGCACCTAGTCCCGTCGTCCACGGGGTCCCTCGAACCGAGCCTACTTGTCTCTCCATCTCCCGGAGGCCCCTCAAGGCCGAAGACCTTTCGCGCCCATTCTTCACCTCGCAACAACACGAACTAGGCCGCGGCCTACACCGCGCACTAAGCCAAGAGTCGGTCCAACACCCGTTGTCAATCACTCATCACCGAGGAGCGGTCATCCATCGACCACCGGGACGCTCCCGGTCCTCATCGAAGACGAGTGCTCTTGTGGTAAGTAGAGAAACCAGTGTGACGACGTAAGAGTGGTCATGCGAAGGCCGAGCCGGGGAAGGAAGAAGTGACCGCTGCCTGTGGTGTCGTCGTCTGAGGTACCGCGAATGCCCCTATCTGAAGAAGAGGTGACTGTGGGAAATTCGTCAGGGGAACGTTCACGAACCCGCCTGCTGGAGGAAGAGGCGCTGTCGGGTCAGCCTGTAGCTCGGCGAGAGGTAGGTGGGCGAGGTAGGCGAAGTCCCGACCGCCGGGAAGAGCGGACCAAGGCAACCAGACATGAAGGTGAACATCTGTGAGGTCAACATCTGGTGCTGTAGATGGGCCCACCTTGGATCATCGCCGAAAGCTATAGATCTGAGCTCTCGGCGAAGAGGTGGCGTGGGGCCGTATGGCAACGTCCCACCGCGTGTGGGCCCGCCTCGGTGTTTCACTGAAAGCCTGAGATCTTGGCTCTCGGCGAAGGCCTGTCCCTGGCCCACCTACAGCCACACACACAACAAACCACGCAACATGCACACAACTCAGACGGTCCCGCCGCCACACTGAATGACCGATTAGGCGACCAAAGAGGGAGGAGTGAATGGGAGCCGATAAAAATTCTTCTCGAAGGAGATTGAAACTCCAACAAGATGAACTCGCTCGGTCGGACCCCCAAAATCACACACTCCGCACTTCTACCTTCTGTTTGCCAAAACCACGTAGCCACTGGAGTGCTACTGGTCCTAGGAACAAACACTACCAGCAACCTCAACTCCTACGCACCCATGACAACGGAAACAACTCGGGAGCCGACTGTCCAGAGGGGGTGGTTAGACCGCCTCCACCAGGAAACCAAGAAATCCTCCGAAACACCTCTTCCGAGCACCAAAACGCACCATGGTTTCACCAACAAAAATCTCTGGTCAAGGCCATGCTAGCTACTAGGAAATCTTTGCGAAAACCAAAACTTCACCCAGGGGCCTAGGGGCGGTTAGACCGGCTACCAGAGGCGGTCTAACCTCCTGTACCCAGCAAAGAACTCCAAGCAAGAACTCCTAGCAAACGGCACGAAAACGACCCGAAATTTCATCCAAACGCTCCTCTGATCAAGGCAAACAAACTCACAGAGGAAAATCCGGCGAAATCAAAACTTCGACCTGGAAGGCCCAGGGCGGTTAGACCGCCCCCTCTAGGCGGTTAGACCGGCCCTTCCGGAAAACCTACCGCGGGTCAAACCTCAACTTCCCATTGCCCGATCTCCCGAATCACTCCACGGATTGCAGCGAAACTTCAGGAATAGCTGGGTTACCTCATGGGAAACCCCTACCTCAAAGGAATCGACCCGAATCGCTCACAATCAAGAGGAATTTGCCTCTCTAGGTCAAGAACTCGCCCAACTCGAAAAACCACCAAATCGAGTCCAATTCAAGAGAGATTTGGGGGCAAAGTCATGAGCCAAAGTGGCACAAGATCCTCATACGTGACCTAGAGAGCTACGAAAACCCACCAAAAACCTCAAGAAATCGTCCTCAAAACTCCACCAACAAAAGCACAACAAAGAGCTACGAAAATAACCACAAAGAAGGACGAAAAAGGCTCTTCACCACCTTGAGGAACAATGTCGAACCATCTATACATACCATGAAGGTTCGTACAAGGTCTAGCTTGCCACCCATACATCCATCCCTCTCTCTAGATCTCACATGAAGCTCTCAAGCTAGTCCTAGGAAAAACTCGATGAAAATGAGAACGAAAATGGAAAAACAAATGAGCTAGAGTTCCAAGAGTTTGCTGCCATTCATCCCCTCAAAGAGTATATATGGAGGCACCCAAAAGACTAAACTACCCTTACTTAATAACTAGGGATACAAGCCCCTCAAGGGCGAATTTGGAAGTCTTCAGATTTTCTTCATCGCACGGATGCCCGGCGACCGCAACCTTCTTAGCCTCGACGCAAGCCTTGCGATCCCGACGAGTGTCCTCCGCTTCGAAGCATCTCGGCGCCAGCGACCAGGGCGGTCAGACCGCCACCCTAGGACGGTTAGACCAGCCCTGGCGATCTGACCGGCCCGGGTGGTCTGACCGCCCCTCCTGGGCGGTTGAACCGGCCTGGGTGGCCGCACCTCCTCGTCGAGTCTTCGGCCTCAGTTTTATGGCTCAACCGAGTAAACCAGTGGTTTTTTGGTGAACCACTCCAAACCCTGCGAACTCGATGTAGCCTCCGCTAATCTCCACTCATGACCTGGCTCCCACATAGTCCCGGCTCGACCTTGGTTTCGAGGCTCTACCAAGAAACCGTCCACGACTTCATCTTGTTGTTCATGCCACCATGCGGCCCGCACTTGACCCCACTGGCCACCGGGTCCCTCGAACGAAGCATACGTGTCTTCTCCACACCTGGAGGCCTCACCGGCGACGACCTTTCGCGCTTGTTCTTCACCTGCACCAACAAAAGTCAAGCTGCAACCTGCACCTGCAATACTTAGCCAAGAATCAGTCCACACAACGTTGTCAATCACTCATCACACAAGGAAGCGACCATCCACCGGTCCTTGAACCACACATGGTCCTCAATCTCCCCCTTGATGAGTGCATTAACAACACCCACATAAAGTAACACGAGAGAAAAGAAAAAGGAAAGAAATGAATAAAAGGAAACCTCAACAAGCGACCGAAAGCCAAAGAAAGGTAAAGAACAAGATCACTTGAAGAAGACAAGTCTCGGACCCCTTAGGCAAGGGCAACGGCTCGACACATCCGAGACACAACCATGCTCAAACAAAGAGCGCAAACCACCGAACCAAAGCTTGAACACCACAAAGAGCTCCCCCTGCACATATGCAAGCTCCCCCTGAGCCAAAGCACACTCCCCCTGAACTAATGCAGCAATGCAACACTGGAAAGCAGCAAAGAGCAAAATTGTGCTCACCATGCCCAGGGCGGTTAGATGGCCTTCACAAGGCGGTTAGGCCGCCTACCACACATCTGACCTCCTTGCACTAAACTGCTCAAAAATTGCCCGAACCAATTGGAACACCTTCCAAACACTTCCAGGTGCCCAAAACATGCACAAACTTCTCCCCCTTGTTGACAATGCATGAATCAAGGCAAAATGCGAAAAGTTTCAACATATAGCTTCTCAAATATACAAAATTCATCACAAGGAGCTACACTAGTCCAAAGGAGCAAGTTAGATACTCTACAGGTTGGTAATGACCTCAACTACATGATCACCAAGTTTCACAACCATTGGACAAGGCTAAAAAGGATTTGTGTAATTTTGCGAAAATTTACCCTCTCATGAGCAAAAATCTAAACATGAGCAAAACATGTCAAAATGGCAAAGCCACACAAACTTCATGCTAGGACAACCATTCTAATCATAAGACCATCACAAACACCCACAAGCACCTCATGTCATGTCAAAGCCACCGAGCCATGTGCCTACTTCTATATATGAGGCTTCTCATTGGTAGGCACCATGCAACGGTTTAGCACCCAAAGCAAATTAAATTCAGCAAATATGACATGGGAGCACATTTTCCAAGCATTTTACATTTCATTTTCAGATTCATATTTAGTACATGAAATGTCTTTGCGACAAAAAGGAACTTAAGCCCCTCCTCAAGATTAAGCAAGAGGGCTAAACATTCATGATGGCAAATGAGCCTTTGGCCCCATATGATCAATAAACTAGCTATCCAACCACAAATTAAGCA
The DNA here is from genome assembly GCA_947561735.1 of Cenchrus americanus. NCBI lineage: Eukaryota > Viridiplantae > Streptophyta > Magnoliopsida > Poales > Poaceae > Cenchrus > Cenchrus americanus. The sequence goes on along the minus strand of OX387242.1, from coordinate 32,840,123 downwards.
TAACCAAGACACTAAAACATGTCAAGATCATATAAAGGCATTTACACATGAGAGAGCATACATGTGACAATTTTTCAAAAAACATAGCCATCAACCATGGATATAAATCAAGATCATCAAGAGCTAAGCCAAATGAACCATAGCATACCAAACTAGCTCACACGATCGTATATAGCCCATCATGATGAACAATGTATATAGGAGAAGCTTTTCCTAAACAATGCATATGATACAAAATGCATGCAACCTAAGATTCAAAGATGCCTATACATCATGTTACAAATGTCATGCCAAAAGCAAGAGACGCACAAAGGAAACTATACATATGCTACAAAGGAGCTCCCACACACACAACTCAAGAAATCAAACACACACCAAGCTCCCCTGCGCAAATGAGTGAAAGTTGCTTGATCTAGGGGTTTGGTGAAAATATCGGCTAGTTGGTCATGTGTGGGTACATGGATCAAGGTTATCTTCCCTTTCTCTACATTATCTCTCAGAAAATGATACCTCACTTCAATGTGTTTTGTTTTGGAATGGAGCACTGGGTTCTTTGCAACGCTTATGGCATTGGTCTTGTCACATTGAAGTGGAACATGGGTATACTCCTCACCAAAGTCACCGATGGTGTACATGATCCAAAGGAGCCGAGAGCAACAACTAGCAAGCAACAACGTACTCGCCTTGGTAGTGGATTGAGCAACACTCGACCGTTTGCGGGAAGACCAAGACACCAAAGAAGATCCCAAAAAGCGGCAAGTCCCGAAGTGGACTTCCTATCCAACCGACACACCGGCAAAAATGCGTCCGAAAAACCATGAAGCGCCAAAGAAGAGGACGCGAAGTACCAAAGGCCGAAGTCGGGAGTGTGACGCAAGTACCTGAAAATTCGCTTCACCGCTTGCCGATGCGAAGTCCTTGGAGACGCTTGAAAATGAGCGCACAGACATACCGAGAACTGGATGTCCGGCCTCGTCGCCGTCAAGTAGAGGAGTGACCCGATCATGCTCTGGTACTCCTTCTGGTCCACGTGTTCACCTTCCTCGTCCGCATCAAGAGCTGTAGTCGTACTCATCGGCGTCGTCATAGCCTTGGAGTCCTCCATCTTGAACTTCCGCACAATGTCCTTGGTGTACTTAGCTTGGTGCACAAATGTTCCTTCCTTTGATTGCTTGATTTGTAGCCCGAGGAAGAACTGCAACTCGCCCATCATGCTCATCTCAAATTCCCTGCTCATATCCTCCTCGACCGTGTAGTGCGTTCATTCATGCCCCCGATGATCCTTGAAGCTGGATAACCCACTTGTACTCGCCGGGGAGGTTCTCGCCTTGATGCTACCTCCCCCTCAACAACAGCTTCTCCTTGATTTTGGTTTGTCGTTGTAGGTGTGGGAGAGGGGCTGTCCATCACCGTAGTCGAAGTAGTAGGTACATGCTCAGCCGCGGGCACCACCCCACCGTCTTCATCGTCTCCATGTTCATGCTCCTCCTCCTGAAAAATCTCCTCGCCAAGCTCATCATCACCTGCACACTCAAAGACAAGTTGATTACGTGGTTGTGTCTCGTCGAAGGTTACCTCGCAAGTCTCCACGATTTGGTTAGTTTCAAGATTGAGCGCACGATATGCTCTAGAGTGAGATGCATAACCAAAGAAAATACCATCGACCGACCTAGCCTCAAACTTATCCAACTTCTTCCCTTTCTTAAGAATAAAACACTTGCATCCAAAAACATGGAAGTGATTCACCTTGGGTGTGCGACCGTGCATCAACTCGTAGCAGGTTTTCTTCTTATGCACTCTGAGGTAGATCCTGTTCGACACATAGCACGTGGTCTTCACCGCCTCATCCCAGAACCTTCTTGGAGTCCTATGCTCATCAAGCATTGTCTAAGCCATCTCACACAAGGTCCTGTTTTTCCTTTCCACAACGCCATTCTGGGAAGGCGTATACGGACTCGAAAACTACTGGTGTTCAAGACCCAAGTCATGGCAAAAGGTTTCAAAACGAGAGTTTCGGAATTCTGAGCCATTGTCATTGCGGATCGCTCGTATGGCATCTCCGTGCCTCTCGTTCCTCAACCTCAAGAGAAGATCCCGAACAAAACCAAACGTCTCCCCTTATCCTCGAGAAAGAACACCAATGCATAACGAGAGTAGTCGTCCACCACAACAAGGACATACCACTTCCCACCCGCAGATCGCACGAGCTGGGCCAACAAGGTCCATATGGAGCAGCTCGCTTGGACGCCCAGTCATCACATCGGTGAGAGGCGGGTGAGAAGAGGCTACCATTTTGGCATGCCTACACGGTGCACAAACCAACTCTTTCTCAAGCCTCAACCGTGGCAATCCTCGGACCAAATTGAGTTTACTCAAGCGAGACAAAAGGTCAAAGCTCAAGTGACCCAACTTCCTATGCCACTTCCACAACTCACTCGAAGAACCAGCCAAGAAACAACGCTCAACACCAGAAGACTGAGAAAAATCAGCTCGAAACACTTGACCCTCGGGAACAACCATACAGACAAGGCCCCCCTCGAGAATACAAAATCTGAGAACCACCAGGCCGAAACAACACCTCAAAACCCTCATCCAACAGCTGGGACACATAAAGCAATTTGTATCCAAGGGATTGAACAAGAGCAACATGCCTGAGAGTGATCTTGTCACTCACCTTAATCTCACCTTCTGAAAGCACACGCCCACGCCCATTGTCCCCAAAAGTGATGTACCTCCTCGTCACCACCGGGACGAGACTTGAGAACCACCCCTTGTCTCCGGTCATATGTCTCGAGCAACCGGAGTCAATCAACCAAATGTTCTTCAAGTCTCCCACTTGAAATTCAAAAACGAGCTTGTGAGCGAGCAAACGACTCAGCACTGGGGTTAGTACCAAAAGAGTAAAACCAGTGCAGAGCCATTTGCTCGAAAGTGGGGTTAGCACAAACCAAACCGTCTTTTCTACCAAAACTACCTCCACGAACACCACCACAGTAACCACCATGAGGGAACCAACCCTCTCTAACTAGAGGAGGACCAAAACCACAAAAGGAAGACCGTGGACTGTCCCTCCTCTCCATCTCAAAACTACGACTCCTCCCATTCCCGAACTGAACACGAGGGGGAGAACACCTAGCAAACTGACCACCTGCAGACTCTCCAGACCAACCACCAGCACCACTACCTCCAGAACTGAAACCTCTCGACTCACCACCTCGAAAACCACTCCGCCCAGAATTCTGGGGGGGCGGTTGAACCGCCTAGCCAGGCCGGTCTAACCGCCCCCCTCTGGGCAGGGCCGGTCTGACCGCCTAGCCAGGCCGGTCTGACCGCCCTCTCCAGAACAGCTCCCCGGCTGCGGGAACTCGCATCTCCCCATGCCGGAACACTTCTCACCACAGCTTTACCCCTGGGCAGTGGCATACGAGGCTTAGGTACACCATGGGAAGGGTTGTACCTATCCTTGTTCGCCCACTCCTTTGCCATCCTTTCCTCACGCTTCCTCTTGAAGCAAAACTCATCCTTGTGACCTTCTTTCCCACAATGGCCACAATGGAACCTCGCAAGCTTAGGCTTAGGTTTGTCTTTGCTCATTTGGTTTATCTCCACTCGGCTTCTCCACCGGTTTCTCCTCACTAGCCTTCTCACTCTCTTTCCCAAAGAACACTTTCCCGAAAGTGCTCACAAACTTGATAGGCTTTTGGAAATCATTTGTTTGTGGACGAAACACGGGTGGAGCCGGGATTGTGTCTAGTCGGTTCCTAAGATGGTTAGGTTTTGGGGGGGAAATCATTTTTGTGATGGGTTCTTGGTGGTTCTGGAATGTTTTCTTCACTTCCCTCACCAACCTTGTTTGCCCCAAGTCCCTCACCATTCTGCCTCTTGAAAGTCTCGATCATTATCCTCAACTGAGGCTCATGACCAGACAACCAACCCATCAACTTTCTCAGCTCATCATTCTCATCCTGCAAACGATCAACATAATGTGCAAGTTCCAAATTCTTCAAAGCATGCATTTCGCAGGTAGAGCAAGATGTAGGAATTGGTTCTTTCAATTTAGCCTCAAGAGAAACAGTATAAGCATGCATCTCATCAATTTTCTCATGCAAAACAGGGCAAGAAGTGCAAGCACCTAGCAAAGCAGGTCTAGCCTTAAGCTCGACCCACTTCAACCCTAAGAACATCTAGTTCCTCACACTTGGAGGCATGCTTTTCCTTAAACAAAGCCGGATCAAGCAAGGAAAATAGGACAATCAAGACATTCAACTTCATCGAAACAACGGTGAAGCTTTCATAGAATCAATTTCAAGCTTAGCATCCAAATTCTGTGTTTCTAGATCGCCACTCTAGTCCTAGCATCCTCAAGTGAAGCCCTAAGCTCTTTCCTCATTTTCTTAGCCTCTCTAAGCATATCATCACGATTATCAAGCAACAAACCAAGTTGCTCACTCTCCCGACGCAAGAAGGGGAGTTCATCACGCACCTCGTCGTCGAATCGAGTCCGAGTCGCTCTATGTGCTCTTCTTGCTTCGCCGGAGCTCGGCGCCATGGTGCGAAGCCGTCTCTAGCAAAGTAGCTTAGCCCGCTTAGGCTCTTGGACGACTTCCTGGTCTTTCGATGATCACCTTCATCTTCACTACCGCTTGAGCTCGAGGTGGAGTATGCGAACCGGAGTCGACATCGCTCGCTCCAACCATCGCTCGGGCATTGCCTCGGCTCTCCTTCTTCCTCGATCGTCGCTCGTCCTTGTGCTTGTTCTTGTGCTTGCTCTTGTGGTCACGCCTCGACCGGTACTTGCCATCCGTCCTTGACTTGTGCTTGTAGCCATCCTTGTTCTCGACCTTCTCGCGGGCGTCGGCGACGAAGTGTCCCGCTTGCCGCACCGGAAGCATGTCCTCATGTTCCTCCTCATGTTCACCCGGTTCTCGTGCGGCTTCTCGAACCTCCTCATCGGCAACGCCGGCTCGTCCTCTCCAAGCACGTCGACCTCCTCATCCGGCATAGACATCAAAGAGGACAAAGAGAACATCCTTGTGGATGGGTTAGTGTTAGCCTTTCCTTTCGAACCACCAACGAGGGCCGGACTATGAGAGTCGGTCGGGCCCTCGAGCTTGGATATCATACCCCTATCCACCTCATCCGACTTGAGCTTTGAGAACAGCTCGTTCACCGTCAGAGTGTCATACTTCTCCGACTCCACAATGGCCTCGAACTTTCCGCCCCAAATCGTACGATCCAAAGAGTGTAAGAGCTTGACGGCTCTATCATGATCATCGTACGGGAGCACGTCCACATTGGCCCTCATGTTGTTCACAACCACCGTGAACCTCTCGAAACAAGGCATCGATGGACTCACCGGGGAGATGAGTGAAGATCTCGTACTCTCTCCGTAGGTCGCATACATCCGAGCTCGAACTCGGGCATTCCCAACATGAGCCTCCTTCAACACCAACCAGATTCTACAAGACAAGTGCTCGGTGTGCACCCGATCGAACTCAGGCTGACACAGAATGAAACAAGTAGTCGACCGCCTTATTGTTGGTGTCGAACATGTCCCTCGATCCTGGAGCAAGGAAGTTCATCGGTTGGATATAGCCTGTGTCCACCGTGTCATCCCAAAGGATCTGACCCTTTCCACGGAGGAACGTTGCCATCCGCTTACTCCACATCTGGTAGTTCTTCCCATCGAAGTGTGGAGGACCCGAACCCCATTCTCGGTACGCCATCTTTGGATCTTAGACTGGCTAGAGTCAATAAAGACCCGAACCGGCTCGATACCACTTGAAGGACCGAGTTGGAGACCGAGAGGGGGGTGCATGGGAGCCGATAAAAATTCTTCTCGAATGAGATTAAAACTCCAACAAGATGAACTCGCTCGGTCGGACCCCCAAAATCACACGCTCCGCACTTCTACCTCTCGTTTGCCAAAACCACGTAGCCACCGGAGTGCTACCGGTCCTAGGAACAAACACTACCAGCAACGTCAACTCCTACGCACCCACGACAGGCGGAAACAACTCGGGAGCCGACCGTCCGGAGGGGGTGGTTAGACCGGGGTATGGGGGGTCGTTAGACCGCCTCCACCGAGGAAACTAAGAAATCCTCCGAAACACCTCTTCGCAGCACCAAAACACACCACGGTTTCACCAACAAAGATCTCTCGGTCAAGGCCATGCTAGCTACCGGGAAATCTTTGCGAAAACTAAAACTTCACCTAGGGGCCTAGGGGCGGTTAGACCGGCTACCGGCGGCGGTCTAACCTCTTGTACCCAAAGAAAGAACTTCAAGCAAGAACTCCTAGCAAACGGTACGAAAACGACCCGAAATTTCACCCAAACGCTCCTCTCGATCAAGCCAAACAAACTCACAAAGGAAAATCGGCGAAATCAAAACTTCAACCGGAAGGCCCGGCGCGGTTAGATCGCCCCCTCCGGGCGGTTAGACCGCCCCTTCCACAAAACCTACCCGCGGGTCAAACCTCAACTTCCCATCGCCCGATCTTCCGAATAGCTCCACGGATTGCGGCGAAACTTCGGGAGTAGCCGGGTTACCTCCTGGGCAACCCCTACCTCGAAGGAATCGACCCGCTCACAATCAAGAGGAATCGAAGAAATCACCTCTCTACGTCAAGAACTCGCCCAACTCGAAAAACCACCAAATTAAGTCCGATTCAAGAGAGATTTGGGGGAAAAGTCACCAGACCAAAGAGGCACAAGATCCTCATACGTGACACCCACCAAAAACCTCAAGAAATCATCCTCAAAACTCTACCAACAAAACCACAACAAAGAGCTCCTAAAATCATCACAAAGAAGGACGAAAAAGTCTCTTCACAACCTTGAGGAACAACGTCGAACCATCTATACATACCATGAAGGTTCGTACAAGGTCTAGCTTGCCACCCATACATCCATCCCTCTCTCTAGATCTCAAATGAAGCTCTCAAGCCAGTCCTAGGAAAAACTAGATGAAAATGAGAACGAAAATGGAAAAACAAATGAGCTGGAGTTCCAAAAGTTTGTGCCATCGATCCCCTCAAAGAGTATATATGGAGGCACCCAAAAGACTAAACTATCTTTAATAACTAGGGATACAAGCCCCTCAAGAGAGAATTTGGAAGTCTTCGATTTTCTTCATCGCACGGATGCCCGGCCGACCGCAACCTGCTTAGCCTCGATGCGAGCCTTGCGATCCTGACGCGTGCCCTCCGCTTCAAAGCATCTCGGCGCCAGCGACCAGGGCGGTCAGAACGCCCCCCTAGGGCGGTTAGACCGGCCCCGGTGATCTGACCGGCCCAGGCGGTCTGACCGCCCCTCCTGGGCAGTTGAACCGGCCTGGGTGACCGCACCTCCTCGTCGAGTCTTCGGCCTCGGTTTTGTGGCTCAACCGAGTAACCCAGTGGTTTTCTGGTGAACCACTGCAAACCCCGTGAACTCGGTGTAGCCTCCGCCAATCTCCACTCATGACTTGGCTCCCACGTAGTCCCGGCTCGACCTTGGTTTTGAGGCTCTACCAAGAAACCGTCCACAACTTCATCTTGCTGTTCATGCCACCATGCGGCCCACACTTGACCCCACCGGCCACCGGGTCCCTCGAATGAAGCCTACTTGTATTCTCCACACACGGAGGCCTCACCAGGCAACGACCTTTCGCGCTTGTTCTTCACCCGCACCAACACAAGTCAAGCCGCAACCCGCACCTGCAATACTTAGCCAAGAATCGGTCCACACAACATTGTCCATCACTCATCACACAAGGAAGCGACCATCCACCGGTCCTCGAACCACACATGGTCCTCACACACCGGTCCGCCGCGCCGCACCGGTCCGTCGTGCCGCTACCCCACCCCGAAAGCTCCGTCCGCTCGCCTCGCCCCGCCCCGCCGCGCCTGCTCCCCTCCACCCGTCCCGCCCGGCCCGCCCGTGCTCCGCTTCGCTCGCCCCGCCGCCACACCGCCGCGCCTAGCGCGCGCCGCCGCCCCTCCCCGCCCTTCTCCATCCCACTCACGCCGCCGCGCCGCGCGCCCCCTCCCCCTATCCCGCCCCGATCGTGTCACGGGCGCCGCCTCCCTCTGCGGCCGCCCGGCCCCGGCCGTGGCCACGGCTACCCCCCGCCCGCCGCCTCCCCTAGTCTCCCGGAGGGAGAAGAACGCCGGAGGACGTAGGGGAGAAGGGTGTTGATTCTTGGTCTTGACGGATGCAAAAACGTTTGTGTCTTCTTTGCTTCATTCTCCCTTGACTCCTCCCTTTCGATGCGATGATGAGGTAGAATGTATTTATCATGAATCATGTTACATACCTTGAATCATCGTTGACTTGAATGCACTCCTCACACCATCGATGTCGAACTTGATCTCCCCTTTGCCGACGTCGATTGCTCCGACGGTCTTGAGGAACGATCTCCATAGGATGAGTGGCGATGAGGTTGATCTCCTCTCGATCTTCGAGGTGGAGTTTCACTTGGAGATTCGATGATGTTCGGCCTCTACTTTTAGATCTTGTGTTGCACGTCACCTTTGCTCGCAAAATTTTTCTAGACCATCCACAAAATATATGTTTTTTGTTGTTGGAGATGTAGTCATCCATCTCCGGTTAGGGTTAGCAATAAACAAAATATATACAAAAGCTAAAAAGAAAACTAGGGTTTAGCAAAACCCAAGATTTATTTTTTTTGAGGATGATCAAAATTAAAAGATGCAAAAGAAAAATCAAAAGAAAAAACTGAAAATATTCACAAACGCAAACTAGATTGAATCTTGATTACTTGTTCCCCGGCAGCGGCGCCGGAGGAAAAGGGGCTTGTTGATGGTGTAAATGCGTATCAAGTTTCGTTTGGACTCGCAAGCGTACAAGTTCACCTTCGTTGCCAAGGGACCCTTCTTTCCTTAAGTGTGAACCCAAGGTATCGAATCCGTGGAACAATGTGTAACGCAAGATCTAATCTAATACACGGAAAAACTTTGATCTTAAGAGGTTGTATTTGCATCTAATCTACTAGATCATCATCAAGACTCATATAGTCTACCGCACACCGGAGGTAGCAAGAGAAAGTGAGGGGAGAACCAATCTAGAGATTGGATCGGGTCTTTTGTTGAAGTTCCAAAGTAAAGAAGAATATAGCAAAACGAATCTCATTGAAAGCATGGCTCCCGTTCCGACTCCGAGGACGCCCGTTTTTCTCCTTTACCGTACTGTCACTACGGGGGATAATCTTACAGGTTAGTACTACTCGGCGAGTTCAAGAAGAACAAGATGAAGATGTTTAGTAGATTGGGTATGCACCTCTAGCCACCATGGCTACAAGAACATCCTATGCAATCTACCCGCGGGATAGATCGAGGAGGAAAACACCCAAACGAAGACAAAATCACAAAGAAAGCACTTGATGCTAAGAATCGGATACAATCTACTAAATCAACATAGAAGTAATACATGGACAAGATCACCACCGGGATCCTACCTTGATCATGATCCTAGCTCCGGAACTCCGACGTGGTCTTTCATGCAAGGTTCCCACGCCGGCTAGGGGGACCCTAGTCAACCATCTCGACCCTCTCCTCTCGGGGGTGGTGTCCTTCTCTTCTCTCGCTCCTCGGTGGCGGATGACAAATGTATCTCCGTGTGGCTCTCGGCCAGGGGGCTATAAATAGCCCGAGAGGCGGCTAGGTCAAAGGGGGCACCGATCCGGGCCGGAATGGGCTGGGCCGGTCGGCCCAGGCCGGGCGGCCCAGCTCGTTTCGGCCGGTTCGGCCCCGGTTTCTTCCCCGGTTGCTTCTCGCGTGATTCCTTATTTGTGTGCACTTGCATGTGGGCCTTTGACGTCGTTTCCTTCACGGTTAAGGCTTCAATCTTTCTATCCAAGCTTCGCATTTCCCGGTTGAGTCCCCGAAGATTTGCATGTTGACGCTTCATTCCTCGAGTCATTCGAGTCATGTTCATCCGGTGTCTTGCCTCTTGTCGGGCTTCATGATCTTCTTCCAAGGTGTTTGATGAACTTATCCCGAAAGTCTCCTCTTTAGCGCCGATTTCTGTGTAAACAATAAACTCCAAAATAGACATGCAAGAGTAAACTTGTTATATACGGGGGGTTAGTTCCGGTGGTTAGAATAATAAATCAATGCCAACATTAATGGTAAACTCATGGCTAGGTTGACGAGAAATTCACCGTCAACAAATATGCAAAACTTTTCATATTTATGGTTGTATCTCGTTTCGAATTGTCTACGTTTTTTGGACAGCCCATGGATGCGTAGATGGGGTTCGTTTCCATGGTCTCCTCCGATCCGAGATAGAGTTTCGTTAGTGCCTCCCCGTTGTTCTCCGGATACACAATCTCCCTAACGGGATGTGTATTTGGAGAACGACGAGGAGGTGATGCCGAAATTGTCTCGGATTAGAGTAGACCATAGGAACTAACCCCATCTATGCATTCACGGGTGGGATTAGGACCTATCTTTACCTATTAGAATGTGTAGACATCGTGTAGATGATGCAATATGTTTCATATGACTCGTTGCTATGATAGGGAATCGGTGACCGTGAGTGGATGTACAAAGGATGGGCACCCACTTTGTTGTTTTCTTGCAGTCTCGGGCACATGAGAATCGGCCTTGCGGTGAGCTCCGGGCATATGGCATAGCACACAAGGGCAAGGCCAAGGCCGACGTCACCTTTAGCATGGATGACTCGCCCGAGGCGTACAAGCAACCCGACAATCCGGGCCCCGAATCACAAGGTACGTCACGACGGCAAGGGAGGTTCGTGGGCCGGACTTTGATCCAAGGTGACGAGCCTCTTGATGGAGAAAGTGTCGTGAGGAGCGGAGAAGGCGAGGATGCATGGACGGTACCATGTTGGTGATAGTCTCTTAGTTCCGTCCGTTGTTCCGACGCTCGCGGCGTTCGATCTCGAGATAGGGGCGCGAGCTCGGCCCCCGCCCATACAACGGCGGCCCACTACTACGCGGACGTTGAACGAGCGGTTCCGGTTTATTTCGTTGTCTCTGTCATCAATTGATATTACATATGATTGCTTTGTATTCTAATTTTTGGATCAAAGATTATAGGCCCGACATGCGGTATAGAAGGCCGAGGGGGAGAGGCGAGGTAGAAGAGACGCATAGGCAATCCCGGGAGCGAGTTGTTATAGATGCCCGAGGTCTACCGAAGTAGATGGAGGCGTTACGGTTGGCCCACAATCGGTAGTTTGCCTCCGTGCTTCGGTACTTGGAAAACCTTGGTCACGCGGTGGCGCCACAAGTGCAACTCCCTCCACTACCGTAGGTGCAACTCCATCCACTACCACGGGCGTTCTTTCCTCCACTCGCTCAACCGCCGCTATTTCTCCGGTGAGTTACTTTGAACCCTCGCTATTTTTTTCTAGTAGTGACCTAGAATGACTTCATACAAAAATGTTGAAAACCTTGTACATTCATTTTTGTCAATTTGACCACGTGTCGTACGACCCCACGTGGCATGTCCGGCCATCGAGCCATGAGAAGATATTTTTTGTGTGGCCCGACCTTAGTGTTGTGGCTTTTCTTGCGGGTTCGAAAACCTCACGGTGCGGGGGAGGTGCTATCGAAATTTTTAATTGACACTTTAAATTCCATGCGGGATCTATCGGCAACATCAAATGATAGGCCTTCGATACGACAGTCCCCGCTAGCTCGGCGGACTCCTTGGGGTGGGATGCGGTGGGTGCCACCGGCTTTCCGTGGCCGAGACTTGGACTTCATATTTATGGTTCGTGACTTTGCACTTGCACTTGGACTTCTCATCCGAATTTGTCGATTATGTGATCACGGGTGGACTATGTGATGTTTACGAACCGCCCGTGATGAATATTATATATGCTGCGATGATTTATGTTATTTGTGTGAATATTTGAGGCTACTTGGAAAAAAAGAAAGAAAAGAAAAAAAGAAAAACTCTTCGCCGAGAGAAGAATCCATTGCTCTCGGCAAAGGGGTCGTGTAGCACTATGCGGTGGCCACTTCTTCGCCGAGAGCAAAATCCAAAGCTCTCGGCGAAGATTAGTCCTTCAACGAGTGCAAAATATTACTCTCGGCGAAGCTCCCATCTTCAACGAGTGCCAAAAGTTTTGCTCTCGGCGAAGGGCCCTTCTTCAACGAGTGCAAAATATTTAGCTCTCGGCGAAGGGCCCTTCTTCAACGAGTGCAAAATATTTGGCTCTCGGCAAAGGAGTGGCCCCAACTCCTAACGGTGAGACATGCCGTGACCGCAAGAGGGCCTTCGACGAGAGCCAAATATGCCTCTCGGCGCATATCCGCCGAGAGGGTCCGGGAAAGCTCTCGGCGAAGGGAGCTTCACCGGTGGAGCTTCAATGTGAGACCTTCGCCGAGAGCTTCTTGCGCGACGTGTCGAGGCACCGGACGCACGGCGTAGGCGAAGTAGTTGACGACGAGCCGTGCGATGAGCCGTGTGATGTGGCTGAGCCACCCGGACGTGTGGCGTGGGCGAAGTAGTCGATGGCGAGCTTGCGCGAGGCGAAGTAGTCAACGACGAGCCGCGTTACGTGCCGAGGCACCCGGATGCGCGGCGTAGGCAAAGTAGTCGACTACGAGTCGTGCGACGTGCCGACACGCGAACGAGTATGAAAATCGATTCGTTTTTCGACAAAGACTCGACGACTTGACTTGCTTGTCGTCAAGTAGATTGATTTTGATGATGAAAAGGTCCTTCGATTTCGCCCGGTGGTGATGATCTCCCCTTCCTAGCGCGCCGGCTATCGGTGTTTTAACTCGGCAAACCTACCTAGGGGGATTGTGCGGTGGGGATCGTGATCGGGAGACCGAGAACTCGAAGGTATGCGCAAGGACACGGGACACAAGATTTATACAAGTTCGGGCTGCCAAGGTGGCGAGCCCTACGTCCTGTTTGGGGGATCAAGTATGGCACCCTGCGCTTGGTGTTGGGTTGTTCAGGTGCCCGACTAGGTACCCGACCCTCCTTTATATAGTCTAGGGGCGGGTTCCTAGTCGGTTACAAAGCAGGAGTCCTAGTAGGATTACACAGAACGAGTCCTAGTAGAATTACGGGGGAATTCTAGTAGGAGTCCGTCTTCTTCCTCCCTTGCATGAGTACCCGGGGAGTATACCCGACACAAGATATCTCTCACTAGGCCGTAAATGATTTGACACATCAAAATTAGCGTACGAGGTGAGGCAATTGGCACCCACCAAAGACCGTGGTGTAGGGGCCTACCGGGATAGCACCCCGGTGGTGAGGGCTCGTGGTGGTGGGCGACGTAAGGCACCCGCCAAGACAAATGGTCCCATCTATGTTGGCCGCCGGTAGAGAGGACAAAGTGCGGCGGGAGACATAAGCCACTTGTCGGCACGGATGGGACCGTTTGTGTTGGCGGGTGGGTTATGTGGCCCACCGAAGCACTATCTTCTATAAGATTCCGGATAACTTGTTCTTCCCGGACAATCTTCCATATATTGGAGCTTCACTTGAGAGGAGCTCGGGAAAAGCTCCAAAAACACCAAATCTAGGGGGGAGGTTTTGCTCTTGTTTTCCTAGGAAGAGGTGGCTAATTTTCCAACCTTCTTTTTCACCTTTTATCCATCATTTCTAGCTTCAATAGAGATTTATATCTAGACCTAGCAAGCAAGGAGAGAGAGAGAGAGGAGTGAGTAGAGAGAGAAAATTGATTATAGATTGATTTTTTTAATAGAATTGTATGCTCGATAGTATAACCATTGAGATGCTACGTTTGTTATTTTTATCATTAGTTTCCATTAATTAAACTTGTAGAATTTATTTTCGTTTCAATTTTTCTACTTATTAATTCAAGTGAGTTTATAGATTTAAGTTTAATTGAGTTATTAATTATTGTGTCCCATATATATATATCATTAAATTAAAATGTAGAATTCAGTTTAGTTTTAAGTGAGTTTAAAGAATTGAGTTTTTAATTTTTATGACCCATATAGGTTGTTTAATATGGATCACAGAGCATGGATGTATGACATACGAGAGACATTTGTCGACATTCATGATAGAGTTGTCAAAGTTTCTCAAGGTTTGAGAGAAGCACACTCACATTTGCAAGACAAAGCAAATATGTTGTCCGTGTAGTGACAGTTGCAACAAACTTGTATGGGAGGATATGTTGGATTATTAATTGGGCTTGGCCCATTTAATGACTAATAATCCTAATATCTCTTTGGCTTAAAACAAATAATACCACATGTGCACGTGCCGCCACCGCCGTCGGCCGGACCGGGCCGTCGGCGTGGCGTGGCGAGGCGGGCGTGCGTGCCGAGCCGGGCGGCGGCGTGCGTGCGTGCGGGACGGAATGGGAAAGGTTTTACCTTTTTGATGCGAGATCCCATAATCGCTAAAGCACTTCAACTCCTGGCGAATAAGTGTTGAAGCACTTCAACCGCGCCGGCACCTCTTCCCCTTCGACCCTTGGCTTACCCGAGAAGTCCTATATATAGCCCCGTATGGATTTGACCCTATGGTTGAGAGACAAAACACAACTCGCTGCACACAAAGCTTCCCTTCCCATGGCTTGTGCGCACGGGACCATGGGAGAGTAGGAGCCTCCGGGACGTTCGTCGAGTCGAGTTCATCTGCTCGGGTGAAGACCGGCGATCACGTTTTTGGGCGGTGTCTTCGACATGACTACTCGCCTCTTTGTTCGATCGTCTTCTGTCTTGTTCGTGATTGGAGCGGCGCCGCGCGCTGGAGGGAGCGAAGATCGGCACTGCATCCTTTACGCACCGCATCGAGTGGGACAACTACACCGACAAGCGCTATGTCGACTAGCGTCGGCTTCGATGCCGCTAGGTATAATCTATTTCGATTGCTTCTTGTTTTACATATTATCTACATATTCGCATACTATGCTAGATCAAATTTTGTCATGAATTTTGCCTCTAATATGTTTCTACTTTTAATTTCCTGGATTAAATTACTTGTTAAATTGGCTAAATTTCCAACAATCCAAAAACGTGATAGGCCTTTTACGAGTACCGGCTTTGCGAGCATGCTTCGAAACCCAATGTTTTTGATGGCTCTAATTACAAGAGATGGCGCCGGAGGTGCATATTATGGATGACCTCCATGCCTTCGCTTTTTTGTGGTTGAACCTAGAGCTGTTAGACCGCATACTCCTGAGGAGGATAATGCGTTCATTGATGCTGATGTGAGGTTCCGAGCAGGATTACTGAGCGTGCTTGGTGACACCATAGTTGATGCATTTGTACCTCTGCAGTCTGGTAAAGAAATGTGGGATGCACTTGAGCAATGATATGGAGTTTCTGATGTTGGCTTTGAGTTGTATGTCATGGAGTAGTTTCATGACTATCGAATGGTCGATGACCGCTCGGTAGTGGAACAAGCTCATGAAATACGAGTGCTAGTGAAAGATCTCAAGATGCATGGCTGTGAACTCCCTAACAAGTTGTGGCTTGATGCATGAATGCAAAGTTGCCACCTTCTTGGACGAGAATTTGCAACCTCTCCGAAACACAAGAGATGGGAGTTTGATGTTACTCAACTCATTGGTACTCTTGATATGGAAGATAAGGAAAGGGCAAAAGATGTCAAGGGAAAGAAAGTTGCAGAGGGTGGTTCTAGCGCACATGTGGTGCAAAAGAATCGTCCTAAACCACAAAAGATGAAAAACTAGCAAGATGTGAAACCAAATAACACTACTTATTTAAGAAGAAGAAGAAGAAGGACAGGGAGAAAGGAAACTGCTTCACTTGTGGCAAGACTGGGCATTTTGCTAGAGTTGCCCAAATGCGAAGTGGAAGCCAAATCAAAAGAAATCAGTGAACATGGTTGAGGCTGGAGGAGGAATCTCGGGGTATGGTAATTCACTCCATACAGTTCTTTCAGTCTTTAGTTCACCTAATTGGTGGATTGATACAGGAGCCAATATACATGTATGTCTTGATAAATCCTTGTTTTCTTCTTATCGGGTCGGGCGGGCTGCCACCTTGTTGATGGGAAACCGAGCTTATGCTTTTGTTCGTGGTGTTGGTACGGTCGATGCGAAGCTTACTTCGGGAAAGACCGTGCGACTCGAAGAACGTGCAGCATGTCCCCTCAATAAGGAAGAACTTGATTAGTTGCTCTTTACTTTGCCGTGATGGTTATAAACTAGTTTTTGAGTCGAATAAATGTGTCTTGTCGAAGTTTAGAACTTTCATTGGGAAGGGCTATGAGAGCGGAGGCTTGTTCCACTTGTCTCTATGTGAGAGTTATGTTAAGTATGTGAACCGTATTAATAATCATGATGAGGCGAATATGTGGCATTCACGGTTATATCATATTAATTTTGGTTACATGTCTCACTTAGTTGGTTTAAATTTAATCCCGAAATTTAATTTAGTAAAAAATTCTAAGTGCCATGTGTGCGTTGAATCGAAACGGACCTCACAAGCCTCACAAGGCCGCTACGGCGAGGAACTTGGCACCTCTAGAATTAATTCACTCGAGTTGTGCGAGTTGAATGGTGAGTTGACTAAAGGTGGCAAAAGATATTTCATGACATTTATAGATGATTGCACTAGATTTTGCTACGTATATTTGTTAAAATCAAAGGATGAAGCACTACATTATTTTAAAATCTATAAGGCAGAGGTAGAAAATCAACTTGAGAGAAAAATCAAAAGGTTATTATCCGATCGCGGAGGAGAATACTTCTCAAATGATTTTTCTGAGTTCTGTGCAGAGCACGGTATAATTCATGAGAGAACACCGCCATACTCCCCACGGTCCAATGGGATTGCTTTGAAAGAAAGAACCGCACTCTAACAGATTTGGTTAACACCATGTTAGACACCGCGGGACTATCTAAGGAATGGTGGGGTGAGGCAATATTGACGGCGTGTCATGTTCTAAACCGAGTGCCCACAAAGAACAAAGAAGTCACACCATTTGAGGAATGGGAGAAAAAGAGATTAAATCTCTCATATCTATGGACATGGGGTTGTTTGGCAAAGGTGAATGTGCCAATTAACAAAAAGCGAAAGCTTGGACCCAAAACCGTTGATTGTGTCTTTCTCGGCTATGCCATTCACAGCATGGCTATAGATTCTTAATTATTAATTCCAAAGTGCCTGATATGGTGGAAGGCACAATCATGGAATCAGGAGATGCTACATTTTTTTGAAGATGAATTTCCCATGAAAAATATACCTAGCACTTCTAGTCATGATTCTGTATCTTTTGAGACACCTAAACCTGTAAATATTGTTGCTGATGAATCTCATGAGAATATTCGTGAGGCGGATAATGGTGTAGTCACTCAAAAGAGTAAGAGGCGCAGGGTTGCAAAATCCTTTGGCGATGACTATATCATATACCTTGTGGATGACACCCCCAAAACCATAGAAGAAGCTTATTCTTCTCCTGATGCTGACTTATGGAAGGAAGCGGTTCAAAGTGATTCCATAATGTCAAATGGTACTTGGGAGGTGGTTGATCATCTTTATGGGTGCAAATCTGTAGGATGTAAATGGGTTTTCAAAAAGAAACTCAGGCCTGATGGTACTATTGAGAAGTACAAAGCAAGGCTTGTTGCAAAAGGCTATACCCAGAAAGAAGGGGAAGATTATTTTGATACTTATTCACGTGTAGCCCATCTTATGACTATTCGAGTGCTACTATCCTTGGCTGCCTCACATGGTCTTTTCATTCATCAAATGGACGTTAAGACAACTTTCCTAATTGGAGAGCTTGAGGAAGAGATCTATATGGATCGGCTGATGGGTTTATAGCAAAAGGTCAAGAGGGAAAGGTGTGCAAGTTATTAAAATCTTTGTATGGCCTAAATCAAGCACCTAAACTATGGCATGAGAAATTTGATAAAATACTAACATCAACGAGGCTTTGTTGTGAATGAAGCGATAAATGTGTATATTATCGGTTTGGTGGTGGAGAAGGTGTGATTTTGTGCTTATATGTAGATGATATTCTATGTAATAATGAGAATGTAATCAAAGAAGTAAAAGATTTTTTTCGTCTAATAATTTTGAGATGAAAGACTTGGGTGTGGCTGATGTTATTCTTAACATAAAGCTACATAGAGAAGCAGGAAATGGTGGGATTTCTCTTGTGCAAAACCACTCTGTGGAAAAGGTGTTGAGTCGCTTTGGTTATATTGAGTGCTCACCTGCTCCAACTCCTTACGACCCAAGCGTATTGAGAAAGAATCGTAGAATTGCACGAGATCAATTGAGATATTCTCAAATAATTGGCTCACTTATGTATTTAGCTAGTGCAACGAGGCCTGATATCTCCTATGTTGTGAGCAAATTGAGTTGGTTTGTTTCAAACCCGGACGAGGATCATTAGCAAGCTCTTGTGATGGGGACGTGGGTGCCCGATCTTCCGTCATGTGAAAGATAACTCGTTTAGGGCGGATGTGACGCACGATCCGGCTTCAGATCCAAAGACCTGGACCCCTGCAATCTTAGCACCACGATTCCTCTGGTTATCAACCATGTCACAATCCAGTTGACCTCGCCGCGAAGGCTAATCCCTGCTTGCGAAATGAAGAACACAAGCAAGAACTCGAAAGAAGCAGCTCTCAAAATAGTGACTGCGAGATGAATGATTAACACATGAAAGTTGGGGTTTCACAAACCGATAACGGTGGATCGTTGGACGACGAGAAAACTCTAAGCAAAACCCGCATCTAAACTGGTGGCGGCTACTGAGTTTATGGAGAGGGAGGGCCGTCCTAGGGTTGTTGGAGACTAGGAGGGGGCGCCCACGACTTGGGCCCAGGGTCCGACTCGATACACGGCCAAGTTGGCCCAAAATAGGTGGTGCAGCACCTTGTCGTGGTCACACAGAATTATCCACGCAACTTCTAGAGCTAGGACCAGAACCAAATTGACGGCGTCGTCGTCCTCTTTCCAACGAGTACTTATACGCCTCGTTTCGACGTCGTATGATGGAGTTATCGCCGAAACCGTGCGTAAGTGTAGGCTGAATCCGAGATGGACGTGGCAGATGAGTCGGAGACGAAGTCCAACATGGGAAAGGTCGTGGCGTATGTGTGTTCAGAATGGTGATGTCCTCATCATCTTGAAAGAGTATTACGCTATCTAAAAGGAGCCATGAGCTATGGAATTCACTATCTCGGATACCCTAGTGTACTAGAAGGTTATTGTGATGCCAACTAAATTTCGATGCTGATGAGATTTATGCCACAAGTGGATATGTTTTCTCACTTGCGCTGTTTCATGGAAGTCTTGCAAGTAGACCATCTTAACGAGGTCAACAATGGAAGCAGAACTCACGGCATTGGATACCGCCGCGATTGAAGCCGAATGCCTTCGTGAGCTCCCGATGAACTTAACGGTCGTTGAAAAACCCGTACCGACTATTTCCATGAAATGTGACAATCAAACAAGGTGATAATCAAAGTGAACAGTTCCAAGGATAACATGAAGTCCACAAGGCATGTGAAAAGGCGGTTGAAGTACGTCGAGAAAATTGAGAAACACCGGAGTAATAGCATTGGACTATGTCAATACGTCCAAAAATGCGGCACATCAATTTACCAAGGGTCCGTCACGCAATGTGATAGAAGGTGCATTGAGGGAGTTGGGATTAAGACCCACTGTCACACCATAGTGGTAACCTGTTCTATGTGATCGGAGATCCCGTGAAGTAGGATGGTGAAACAAGCTAGAGGTTGACTGAGGGAGAAACCCCTTAACTAAGCTCAAACTCATTAGAGATGCACTGTTTCTCCTATTCTGTATGGCAGGTTGGATGAGTCCTTAATGTGACCCAAGTGGCTTACTAAAGCAGGGATGTTGTCCTACAGAACATCCTTAAAGGGACACACCTATATGAGTTTGACTGCTAGTCAGAGTCTATGAGATGTGGGAAATCTCTAGATACTCATGAAAGGCTCAGGAAGTGTGACTTATATGCTTCAAAACAAAGGAAATGTTTGAAGCAGCCTTGTACCATGATATGAACTTTGTTGAAACTCATCTTCATGCAAAACTCTCAATTCAAGGCTTAGTACATTGATCAGTTGTGAGTGAGTGGATTCATTGTTCTAGACGGAAGTTCAACTTCATAGTCTCCGTTGAAACTCTGGTATATCGAAAGTTGTGACATTTGAGATTATTTACTTAAACCCTAGAGATAGGTGGGAATTATTGGATTATTAATTGGGATTGGCCCATTTAATGACTAATAATCCTAATATCTCTTTGGTTTAAAACAAATAATGCGGCAAGACAATTGACGTGGCATAGACTCAACTTATATGCTGGACTTTATTCCATCTCTATTGAGAAGTTGAGAAGGGGACAAAACGAGGCCACATGCGCGCCGCCGCCGCCGGCCGGGCCGGGCCGTGGGCGTGGGTGTGGAAGGCACGTGTGTGTGTGTGCGTGCGTGCGGGACGGAATGGGAAAGGTTTGACCTTTTTGATGCGAGATCCCATAAGTGTTGAAGCATTTCAACTCCTGGTGAATAAGTCTTTGAAGCACTTCAACCGAGTCGGCGCCTCTTCCCCTCCCGACCCTTGGTTTACCCGAGAAGTCCTATATATAGCCCCATATGGATTTGACCCTTTGGTTGAGAGACGAACACAACTCGCCGACGAACACAACTCATTGCACACAAAGCTTCCGTCCCATGGCTTGCGCGCACGGGGACCGTGGGAGAGTAGGAGCCTCGGGACGTTCGTCGGAGTCGGAGTTCATCTGCTCGGGTGAAGACCGGCGATCACGTTTTTGGGGAGTGTCTTCGACACAACTAGTCGCTATTGTTCGATCGTCTTCCTATACTATTTGTGATTGGAGCGTTGCGGCGATGGAGGGAGCGAAGATCGGCACCGCATCCTTTATGCATTGCATCGAATGGGACGACTACACCGACAAGCGCTATGTCGACTAGCGCCGGCTTCAATGCCGGCGGGTATAATATATTTCGATTGCTTCTTGTTTTACATATTATCTACATATTCGCATACTATGCTAGATCAAATTTTGTCATGAATTTTTCCTCGATATGTTTCTACTTTTAATTCCTGGATTAAATTACTTGTTAAATTGGCTAAATTTTCAACGGGATACTCATGTCATCAAGATGCATTTGATAATGTAAGTTTTGAGGACCTACATGTGATCGGTGATGGGTAAAGGAACTCTAGCTTATTATGACATACTCGATCTATGTCACGGATGTAAGCTTCAAACGGGATCCATTGAACCGCCGATTAGGCCGTTTGACGAGCTGCACCTCTCGCCTAGATGGCTAGTTTGTTTCTACACAAGTTGGCACGCACAACGGTTCATACACGACCACATTCATACCCGTCATGTAGTAGGAATTTTGCCGATACTTCTCATTCCTATCGAGTTATTTGTAAGTAGATTTGTGTAGGAACTAATGTTGTAGTGCGGTGTGCATGATATAGTAGCTCACTAGAGAGGAAGGAAACTTCTATCTATATATAGAAGTGAGGGACGTGGGACGGACTAGATTAATTAGGTGGGTGAGAGAGAGAGAGGTCCTTGCATTGCTTTCTCGATTTAGGGTTTTCTTGTGTTTACTAGAGTGTTCTCTCGAATGCAAAGGGTTTTCTAAGGTATGGTTTTAGTTGGCTAGTCCTAGTTGGCTAGTGGAGGTGAGGTATGGTCGCAACCATCCATGTTTGCTTCCTCGTTGGAGTAAATTATAGGGTTGATTTTTAAAAAAATCCCCTCGCGGGTGAAATCGGGGTTCGGGGGGTTTTCTAAGTCGGCGAAGGTTTCTTCTTCTTAATGAAACCATCGGGGCGGTTGTCGGTGCGGAATATGGTCCCGACACTAACCGGTAGATAGCGCCGTGGTCTATCCCTCAATGGTCGATGCTAAGCAACAAGTGACACGAGAGATTTTATCCTGGTTCCCGCCGAGGGGGCCGTACGTCCCGACAGAGGCGTGCTCGGGGCACTATATTACTCAGCACCGGGGGTGCTTGTAGTGGGGCAAATACAAGCAAGGCGGGAGAGGAAGCGTGGCTCCCAAGTCCCTGGAGGGGTGGCAGAAGATATTGTGGGAGAATGAGCTTGAGTACGTGGTGTCTCTGTGTGTCCGAGTCTGTCCTTGTTCGTCCGTTCCCCCCCGCGGGCGGGGGTTCGCCTCCCCCTTTTATAGATCAAGGGGGCGGCGGGTTACATGCACGCCGCGCCGCCTAGCTATGTGGAGACGTGCGACGTGCTATGGTGTAGAGTGGGCGGCCGTCCGGGCGATCCTCGCGGCCGATCCGGTCATCATGGCCGACTTGTGCCCGAACGGTGGCGGTTCGAGGGTAGGAGAGTGGCGGATGGTGGTGGCGTCCTCTCGATAGGCTTCGAGGGAGGTGCTGAAGATGGGCGGTACGGGGCACGGGAGTAGGCGGAACGGCGTTCCTTCCCAATGCGCCTCACGGCGTCGGAGTGGTTCTTTGCGGTGCGGGCGTGCGCCCGCACGCGTGGGTACGGCGGCCGCGCCGTTACGGTGGCGGGATGGCGATCCACCGGCCTAGCGCCTCCACCTAACCCCCGTAGGGTCACGGGGAAAGTGAAATCGAGGGTGCGCCGGCCCCCCTTCGAGGGTCGGGCGCGTTAGCCGTACCGTAGTGGGCGCGCGGTGTCACGGGACTGACACCGGCCGTACCGCACAGTCCATCCCCACAGTGGTGGGGATGGGCTCCTCCCCGGGGAGTTGGTGCGGCGGCACGGGGCGCGAGCCCCGGGCGCATGATGGCGTCGTCCTGCGGCGTCGGGCGTTAAATGCCCGTGTACGAGGCCGGCGCACGCGTGCGGGGGCGCCCGTGAGCGTGGCGGGCCCGGCCGAGGGCGGGACGGACCCTCGAGCGAGACGAGACCCGCTCGAGGGGAAGTGAGCCCTCGAGCGGAGCGGGACCACTCGAGGGAAGAGTTGCCCCTCGAACGGGGGCGGAGCCCGCCCGAGGAGGAGTGCGCCCTCGAGCGAGGGCGGAGCCCGCTCGAGGGGACTTCTAAGAGGGCCGTCCGGTGGGCCGTCGGAGTCCGCGGCGTGGGCCGTGTCCTGCATGGTTAGTCATCCGCATGGTTAGGCTTAGCGCGTTTCGATGTGGTTGCGGGATTTAAGTGGGGGATTTCCCCGTTGTTTAAGGGGACCCCTAGGGCTGTCCCCGACGTAGCCCCCGAGCATCCGCGGGTTTGCCATTGAGGCTCCCGCGGATGCCGGAACCTACCGATAGGACGTTCTTCCCTCCTTGTTTGCGAACGCTTTCCATGGGGCCGCGTCGGCGGACCCGCGGGTCTAGCCCCCGAAGCCTGCGGGGAGTGTGGGTTCTCCTGCGGGGGTTAACCGTGAGCACTTTGGTCGGAGAGGCGTGGCACATATGCCTACGGCATCGGCGGTATTTCGGCCGGCTTCGGGGGTGCACGCTCCGCTGTCCACCGTCTCCCGGCGGGTGCGGTTTCAAGGAGGTGTAGCCGTGCGTCAAGCCCCCGAGCCTTGGCCGTTCGAGGCGATCGGGTCGAGCTTGGCGACTTGTCTTTTTATCGCGCCCTCGCCGTCCCTCCGCGGGACGGAGGGTGAGGTTTCGCAACTCCCATCGAGCGGGTCGCGGGTTGAGGATTCCTCTTCGAGCTGGTAGCGGGTGGTTCAAGTGGACGCCCATGCCCCGTTCGATAAGGGTAGGCTGCGCGGTCCGGAGACACGTCCATGGAAGCGCTTGCATGGGTTTGCTAGGTGGGGCTCGGTCCCGTTCGCTAGGGACCGAGGGGCGCGGAAGCTCTCCCTCGGTGGGATCCCCCCGCTAGCCGCCCTCGGCGGCTCTCGAACACGACATGTGGGGCACCCTCGAGCCGACGGGCTCGAGGAACGGCTCGAATGCGCGTGCCCTCGTCGTCCCTAACTGCGCAATCCGAGGCGCCCGTTCGAACCCGTCGAGGGTTAGGCTTCGAACCTCGATCGGTAAGGCCGTGCGGGGCCGTGCACGGACAACCCCGTCTTTTCGCGCTTGCGGCCGTCGAGGGGTCCGGGCGAGCCGGCTCTCGAGGCGCTTGTTGGCGCACGGCGCAACATGAGTGCTTTCGGTGCCCGCTTTACTTCAAGCGTGACACGGGCGACCCTCTCACGTGCGTGCCTTCTTTAGAGGGTTGATATCGTCTTGAGCGGGGGCTCGCGCCGCTCGAGGGTTTTGCGCGGCATGGGTGCCCGCGGTGCCTCTCGCTCTACCTCGAGCGAGGTCCCGGCGACCTTCTCACGTCGATCTCCCGTCGAGGGTCGCTTTTGTTTCGAGCGAGGGCTCGCGCCGCTCGAGGGTTTCACGTGGCATGGGTGCCCGCGGTGCCTCTGCTCTACATCGAGCAGGTCCCGGGCGACCTTCTCACGTCGATATCCCGTCGAGGGTTGCTTTTGTTTCGAGCGGCGGGGCTCGCGCCGCTCGAGGGTTCCACGTGGCATGGGTGCCCGCGGTGCCTCTGCTCTACATCGAGCAGGTCCCGGGCGACCTTCTCACGTCGATATCCCATCGAGGGTCGCTTTTGTTTCGAGCCGGGGGCTCGCCCCGCTCGAGGGTTCCACGTGGCATGGGTGCCCGCGGTGCCTCAGCTCTACTTCGAGCAGGTCCCGGGCGACCTTCTCACGTCGATATCCCATCGAGGGTTGCCTTTTGTTTCGAGCGGGGGCTCGCGCCGCTCGAGGGTTCTCCTTGCTTGGCAAGGGACCGGGCATTTAAGTGCCTCGCGGTCGTGGCCGCGGTTTTGCGGCACGAGCGCGCCTTTTTAGGCGCGCGCCGCGCGCGCGCGCGTAGTGGGCGGCGTGGCGGGGCGGACGTGACGGCTTCGCCTCGGTCGGCCGCCGGTCTTTGCCGTAATGATGGCCCGCCCGCAATGACGTGGCCGCCGCGGCCGTGGTGGGGCCCACCCGTCGACGCGATGGAAAGATTCCCTGCCGGTTAATGCTAGCGGGGCGTACGCTCCGGGAGAGCTCGCCCGTCGGCCTATAAAACTGCGGGGAGGAGGGGACGGCGGTTTTTTTACCTTAGTGTCTCACCATTTTCAGTCCTCCGCCCCTTCGTCTTCGTCTCGCTCTTGCCACCGCGCGGTGTCGCCGTTAGAGCTTTTTCTTCCGTTTCCTTGTCCTCCGCCCTCGCATTCCTTCGTCCTTCCTCATGGCGCCGCCTCAGCTTCCCCTCACGATCCTGGAGCCGTATGCCTGGGAGAGGTCGACGGTGACCGGCTCGCCCTTGGCGAGCTGGTCGCCGCCGGCCGGTGGCGGCCAACGAAGACGGACGTCCGGCGGAGTGGATCGTGCCGCCGGCGGCGGGCTGCGAGCCCAACCCGCCGGGAGGGCTACGTGGTGAGCTTCGTCCGCTACCACGAGCGCGGTTTCAACGCGGCGGCGAGCACCTTCATGCGGGCGATGTGCTACTACTACGGGGGTGGAGCCGCACAACTTCGCCCCCCAACGCGATCTCGCGGGCGGCCACGTTCGTGGGCGTCCGCAAAGGGTACACGGGGGATCCCCGATCAGCGGGATCTGCGGGTTCACCTTTTCCGCGGGGAGCTCGTCACGCGGCCCACGTCGGAGCCGCGGACCCGCCGCGCGGTGCGCGCCGGCGGGGATGTCACTTGCCCTGCGGGGGGCAATTCAAGGACACCTACATCCCCCGCACCATGACGACGAACAACGCCGGGCCGGGAGCGGGGATGGTTCTACCGCGCAATGCGAGCACGGCCTTCCCCCCTACACCGGTCGGGTGTTCAAGAAGAGGCCGGACTCCGGGGCTATGGAGTGTCCACGGCCCGGCATCGGGCGCGGCGGGGAGTCCGTCCTCGCCGCCTGCGGCGGCCCCGGCGAAAGCACGGGCCGAACGCGATGGGCGTCCTCGCCTTCCTCCACCACCGGCGGGTCGTGCCCCCGATGGAGAGGCCGCTCCGCATCTTCGAGATGACGGAGGGCGGCCAACCCCGTCGACACGGCGAGGTCGCGGATGCTCCCGACGCCCCTTGAGCGGCCGTATGCGCTCACCGGGCGCGGAGCACCGTCGACACCGGACGCCGCCGCCGCGGTCGGACCCCGTGGGACATCGAGATGCTCCCCACCGGCCGGCCGGTGAGTTTGGCTCTTAATTTTGTTTTAGTTCTTGGTCTTGCTTTCGTTTTCGATGCGCCATTGTCGCTCTGCGTGCGGTAGCGGTGGAATTCAACATCGCCAAGTCCGTTCCACCCACCCCCCGACTCCCGTGCGCTCGGCGGGCGGCGCGGCCGGCGGCGGCGGGAGCGGGCGGCGCGCAAGAGGGAGCACGCGAGGCGACGTCAGCGCGCGCGCCACCGGCGGCCGCGGAGTACGGCGACGCGAGGAGGCCGGGGGCGCTCCTCCCCGGAGATCGAGGAGCCCTCATCCTCGGAGGAGGACGAGGAGGAAGAGGGCCGAGGGGGAGGGCCCCTCCGACGGGTGGCGCCTGCGCCCCCATCGCGGAACCCGCGCCGGCGTCAAGGGCGGCTTCGCCGGGGCGGGCGCACCGGCGCTCGCCGCCGGGCGATCGACATCGGGGGCGGCACGCGCCGCGGAGGTGCCGGCGCGCGCCACGGAGGCGCGCGCGGCGGGCGCGCGTGCGCGCGCGTCAAGCGTGCTCGCGCGCGGGGGAGCGTGCCCGCACGCGCGGCACCATCGTCGGGGGGCGTGACGGCGGGCGTGTCCGCGCGCGGGGCGAGCGTGCCCCCGCGCGCGGCGGCGCCTTCGGGAGGTGCGGCGTCGGGCGCGCCCGCACACGGGGGCGGGCGTGTCCGCGCGCGGCGGCGGCCGTCGGGGAGGCGGCTGCGGCGGCGGCGCGGCAGCTGCACCGGCCTCGTCCGCAGAGGCCTCGAGGAAAAGGAAACGGGCCTTTTCCTCTTCGAGGTAAGGAGTGTGTCTTTTTTCGTTCGGTTTGGTTCGTTGGTGATCAGGTGATCTAACCTTCTGTCCGCGCCTGCGCAGGGTGGTGCCAACCGTTCCTCCTCTTGCACCAGCCAAGGTGCTGAGGACGGACGCATCGATCCCCACCCGGCGGCGCTCGTCGAGGGCGTCGCGCCCGGGGACAAGCACGGCGGCGGGCACGGGCTCGCAAAGCCCGGGCGGGGCCTCGAGGCCCCGGCCGGCGGATCGGCCCGCCGCGGTGCGGCCGAGAGGCCGCGGGGGGGCGGCCGGCGCCGGTCGTCGCGGAGACACGGGCGCGGCGGCGGCCGTGGTGGAGGTGGAGCGGGCGCATCCTACGGGAGCGCCCATGGACGCGGCGGCGCGGCCGGAGGCGGCGGCGCGTGGCGCCGCGCCGGCGCCCGCGGCCGGGGTGGCGCGGGTGGAGGTGCCGGCGGAGGTGGCGCGGGCGGCGGCGCCCGCCGTCAATCCCCGGCGAGAGGTGGTGGAGGTCTCGGACGACTCCCCGCCGCCCGGGTGGAATCGGTGGGCCGGGCGGCCCACGAACTCCCCCGAGCCCCAGGAGGGGGCCCTCGTGAGGCGGCACGAGGGTCACATGGTGATGGGGGGCCGAGGACATGGTGCCGAGGCCTCGTCCTCCCGTGCCGGCCGCCCCGCCCAGGTGGAGGGGGGCCGTCGAGGATCCCCCTGCGTTCGCCGACGCCAGGGGGGAGCAAGAGCTGCGGGGCGAGCTCCGGAGCCACGGCTCTACGCTCAACCGCGCGCCGAACGAGGCGGCGCGGGTCCATGGCGGTCCGGCCCGGCTCGTCTTCCGGGTGAGCCATGGTTGCTCGTTCTTTTTCCTTTTTCGTTTTTGTACGTTGCATTTAAGTCTTGGCGCTTACGGGTTTCGATTACGTGGTTGCCGGGGAGCTTGAGCGTCGTGCCCATGACAAGTACGATGCGTTCGACCGGGTGAACGCCGAGGCCCACCAGCTCCGGGAGCAATGCAGCGCTTTCGACGCGCTTGCAGACGCTCTTAGGACGCGGACGGGCGGGCCGGCGTACGGGCCCCCGGCTCGGCTCGACGAGCTCCCCGAGAGCTCGAGGCAAGACACGGCGCGTCGCTCGAGCCTCGAGCGGATCCGCGCGGCCCTCATCGATCGCGACGAGGCGCCGTGGAATGCGCGCGCGGACACGGAGAAGACGCGGACGGCGGCCGCCAGGCGGGAGGCGGAGGTGGCCACCGCTCGCGCCGAAACCCGGGAGCTCCGCACGTCGCTCGAGGAGGCGCGGGCGCAACGGCGCCGGGGGCGAGGAGCGGGCGCGCGGGTTGGAGCGGACGCGCCAAGGAGGCCGACGATGCGAGGGCCGCCCTCGACGCCAAGGCCGCGGCCCTTGTCGCCGCCGAGGAGCGACTCCGGCAAGAGCGCATCGCTCGCCGGGGGGCCGAGGGGGCGGCTCCCGGCGGGAGCGAGGGGCCGCCCTCGGCGACGCCGGGACGGCGGCCCGGAGCGGGGAGCGCGTCGCTCGCGAGGGCGGCGGAGAAGTCACTCGGAGGAGCGGAACGCCGCATTCTCCAAGGTTGAGGACGAGGTGCTCGCGCTCGGCATCGGCAACGCCAACCGGGGGAGGCGGCCCTCCGCGAGCAAGGCGAAACCGTCCAGCGCCTCGAGTTGGCGATCGAGTCCGCGCGCCGCGACTTCGAGTCGGAGAGGAAGCAAGTCGAGGGTGAGCCACTGTTTGACTCTTGCTTGTTGGTTTTTCGCTTTAGAGGGTTCGCTTCTCCCTTCCTGATTTCTTTTTGTCTTGTCGATTCCGGGCTTGCGCACCGCCACGGGGCACGCGGTGAGCGGCCGAGGCGGCCGCGCGGAGCTTCCTACAACTCCTCCGAGCCGGGGTTGCGGGGAGCCGCGCGATGCGGCCCTCGAGACCTGCCGCGTCGTCGAGGAGGGCGAGGCCCAGGCCGGCAGCTCCCTGGCCAGCCGTCTGCGTGCCCTTGGTGGCCATGTCACCGAGCGGATGCGCCGGGCGTTGCACCTAGGCGTCCGAGAAGGCCCTCGGAGTGGTGCGATCCCACTACGAGGTCAACTTCGAGGCGCTGGCGGAAGGCTACATCGTTCCCGAGGGCGTCGAGGACGAGGTGGCCATGGAGCGTGTGGACGCGCTTGCCGCCGACGCCGCCGGGTTGCTCGCCGAGGCCTTCGAGGAGTTCCTCTTCCTGGATGCCGCAGACGCTGCTGCTCCTTCCGCCTGAAAGCTGTTTGGGCGCTAGACCCATTTTTTGATGTGTATCAATATTCTGGCCTCGTGGCCTTTTTTAAATGAACAAGTTGTTTCGTGAACACGAGCATTTGCTGTAAATGAAATCGTTTGTTTATCACGCTTTTTTGTTTCTCCTTCTTCCTGAGTAGATTTTAGTTAGGGGAGTTCGATTTTCGCAGGGGGCCCGCTGGGTTGGAGGCGAGAGAGAAGGGCCATATCCACGCGGCGTAGGCTATCTCTGGCTCGCACGTTCCTTCCGCTGTGCCGCCTGCGCCCTGTTCGAATCGTGGCTCGAGGTTGAAGTAGGAAACAAACTTAGCGCGTGTGAGTCGTTTTTTATTTTTGCGCAAAAAATGGGACCATTTTTGGGGGGGGGGTGCCCCCCGTAGTAGCCCCCGAGGGTAACTTGGGTTTCAGGGGGAAAGCCGAGTTGCCCTTTTATTAGACTTGGAGCGTTTACATAGTTGACACCAACTGGGGCGTTGGCTATGTGATTTTACAACAGAAAGTACTTGGAAAATCCTAGCTAAGGGTAGAAGCGACGTAGCTGTTGGATGTTCCAAGCGTTGGTGAGTTCTTCACCGTCCTCGTTGGCCAGCTTGTACGTGCCCGGCTTGAGCACCTTCACCACGACGTAGGGTCCCTCCCATGGGGGCGATAGCTTGTGGCGCCCTCGGTTATCTTGGCGCAGCCTTAGGACCAGATCCCCTTCGCTGAAATCCCTTCGACGTATCTTGCGTGCTTGGTAACGTCGTAGGGACTGTTGATATCTTGCGGAGTGCATCAACGCTACGAGGCGTGCCTCGTCCAGCTGGTCCAGCGAGTCCTCGCGGGCTCGCTGGTTAGCATCCTCGTCGTAGCCTCGAACCCTGGGTGACCCGTATTCCAAGTCCGTGGGGAGGACGGCCTCCGCGCCATGGACTAGGAAAAACGGGGTGAACCCGGTGGCTCTGCTTGGGGTGGTCCTTAGGCTCCACACAACTGCTGGTAGTTCTTGGAGCCATTTTCGCCCAGATTTGTTGAGCTGGTCGAAAATTCTGGGCTTGAGGCCCTGTAGGATCATGCCGTTGGCACGCTCCACTTGGCCGTTGGTCTGTGGGTGTGCCACAGCCGCCCAATCCACGCGGATGTGGAACTTATCACAGAACTCCAAGAACTTCCGGCCCGTGAATTGGGACCCATTGTCTGTGATGATGGAGTTTGGCACTCCAAAGCGGTAGACGATGTCGGTGAAGAACGTGACCGCCTGCTCAGCCCTTAAATTCGTGATGGGGCGCACCTCTACCCACTTGGAGAATTTGTCGATTGCGACCGGCGAGTGGGTGAAGCCCCCGGCGCCTTCCGCGGGGGCCGACGATGTCCCGGCCCCCACACGGCGAATGGCCATGTTACGGGGGATGGTTTGCGGGCGTGAGCGGGCAAGTTGGATTTGCGGGCGTAGAGCGGCACCCTTCGCGGTGCGCACGATCTCGGCGGCGTCGGTGACCGCGGTAGGCCAATAGAAGCCCACGGCGGAACGCGTTGCCGACGAGGGTGCGCGGTGCGGCGTGGTGGCCACGGATCCCCGCGTGGATGTCCCGCCGGGAGCTCGCGCCCCTCGGGAATGGGTACGCACCGCCGTAGGATGCCCGAGGGCGGCGCGCTTGTACGGCTCGCCGTCGACGAGGGTGAAAGATTTGGCCATCCGGCGATGCGCCCGGGCGCGGCCCGGTCCGCGGGGAGTTCCCCTCGAGCGATCCGGGCGATGTATTTTTCCCGCCAATCCGCTTGGACGGGAAGCGGCTCTATGTCCATAGCATCGGCCTCGTGGGAGCCGTACCCCTCGAGGAGGGGAGAGTACGTACGCCTCGTTCGAGGGGTCCTCATCCATGGGTTCCGCACCCGCCGGATTCGAGGGAGCCCTCGAGGGTCCGTCGTGGCTCGAGGGGTGAGGCTCGAAAACGACCGAGGGGTTGCGCGATGTCGCGCGCGAAACGTTCGGGGGGGAACGGTGATCCGCCGGACGCGATCTTCGCCGGCTCGTCCGCTTCCTCATTGTGCGGCGGGGGTACGTGGTTAAGCTCGATGCCGTATAACTTGTCTTCGAGGGCCCGCACGGCCTTGCGGTAGGCCTCCATCTTGTCGTCGTGGCAGCTCGCGTTCTTCATGACCCGATCGATCACGAGCGCGAGTCCCCCCGCACGTCGAGGCGCTTGACGCCCGGCTCAATGGCGATCTTGAGGCCGCGAGAGAAGGGCCTCGTATTCGGCCATATTGTTGGACGCGGGGAAGTGAAGGCGCCTTTGCGTAGCGCATGTGTTCCCCGAGGGGTGACACGAAGAGCGAGCCCGCACCTGCTCCTGTTTTCATCACCGAGCCGTCGAAGAACGAGTCCGGCACTCGCTTGGATTTGTGGGGGCGGCGGCTACGTGTTCGTCCACTCGGCGACGAAATCGGCCGGGATCCGCAACTTGATGGCCTCGCGCGGGGCGTAGGCGAGCGTCTCGCCCATCGGCTCCACGGACCACTTGGCAATCCCGCTGCGGCGTCGGGGTTGCGGATGATTTCTCCTAGAGGAAAGGAGGAAACCACGCGTGACCGGGTGGGCCTCGAAGTAGTGGCGGAGTTTGCGACGCGCGAGGACTACCGCATACGGCAACTTCGGACACGGGGGTAGCGCGTCTTCATGTCCGACGGGACCTCGGCCGATGTAGTAGACCGGCCTCTGTACGGGCAAGGCGTGCCCTTCCTCCGTGCGCTCCACGACGATCACGGCGCCGACCACACGGGTGGTTGCGGCTACGTAGAGCCGCGGGGGTTCGCCGTCTTGCGGCGGCGTGAGGATCGGGGCGTGCGTCAGAGACGCCTTTAGCTTGTCGAGCGCGTCCTGGGCCTCGGCGGTCCAAGAGAAGCGCTCGTGCTTCTTAGCGGCGGTAGAGGGGCGAGGCCCTTCTCACCGAGCCGCGAGATGAAGCGGCTCAAGGCGGCGAGGCACCCCAACACCTTCGCACCCCTTTGAGGTCCCGGATCGGACCCATTCGCTCGAGGGCCGCGACCTTTTCGGGGGTTGGCCTCGATTCCCCGGCGGGAGACGATGTATCCTAGGAGCATGCCCCGCGGCACTCCAAAGACACATTTTTCGGGGTTTAGCTTGACCCCCGTTGGCCCGTAGGCGGCCGAACGCGACGCCAAGGTCGCCAACCGGGTCGTCCGCCTTCTCGGTCTTGACGACGATGTCGTCCACGTAGGCTTCGACCGTCCGCCCGATGTGATCCCCAAAAACGTGCCGCATGCGCCGCCGGTAGGTTGCACCCGCGTTTCGAGGCCAAAAGGCATCGTGACGTAACGAACGTCCCGAACGGTGTAATGAACGAAGTCGCGAGCTGGTCGGACTCCTTCATTTTTATTTGGTGGTACCGGAGTAAGCATCAAGGAAACGAGCAATTCGCACCCGTTGTTGAATCAACGATTTGATCTATGCGTGGCAAAGGGAAAGGAACTTTAGGACATGCTTTGTTAAGACTAGTGTAGTCTACACACATCCGCCACTTCCCATTCTTCTTCTTTACAAGCACGGGATTAGCTAGCCACGTAGGGTGGAATACTTCCTTGATGAATCCGGCCTCGAGAAGCTTCCGCAGCTCCGCTCCGATTGCCGTCGCCGCTCCTTGTCGAAGCGGCGCGGCCGGTGCCGCACGGCGCGGGCGTTTGGCGGGGGATGTCAAGGGAGTGCTCGGCGACTTCCCTCGGGATGCACGGCATGTCCGAGGGGCTCCACGCGAAGATGTCGGCATTGGCGCGGAGGAAGTCGACGAGCCGCGCTTCCTATTTGGGGTCGAGGGTGGAGCCGACCCTCAACGTCTTGCCCTCGGGGGCGACGGGTCGAGGGGGGACCCCTTTGGTGCGCTCCGCGGCCTCGAAGGTGCCGACGTGCTTGGCGGCGGAGTTGAGGTCATCGTTGACTATCTTCTCCGGCGTGTTCACCGGCGCTTCATCCCGGCGCCGGTGCCTGCGTGTTCCACGCACTCGACGTCGCGGTCGAATGCGTGCTCGATAGACGACCCGACGGTGATGGTGCCGTTTGGCCGGGCATCTTCATCTTCGGGGTAGGTATAGTTGGGGACCGCCATGAATTTGGCGTAGCGGGGTCGCCCAAGTATAGCATGGTAAGCCCCTTTGAACCCCACCACCTCGAAGGTGAGGGTTTCCTTGCGGAAGTTCTTGGGGGTGCCAAACCGACGGCGGCGGGTCGATCCGCCCGAGGGGTTGAACACCCTTGCCGGGCGCGATGCGGGTGGAACGGCTTCGTCTTGGGCCGCGAGCTGGTCCAACCCGATCCCCATCAAGCGCAATGTGTGCGCGAAGAGGATGTTGAGGCTACGCCTCCGTCCATAAGGACCTTCGAAAACCGGGCGTTCCCAATGATGGGATCGACCACCGGCGGTCTTGGCCGGGTTGGGTATGCGGTTTGGGTGGTCATCCCGGCTAAAGGTGATGACGTCTTCCGACCAATTGAGAAAGGCCGGAGGCGCCCTCTCGCGGCGAGGACTTCGTGCCGCTCCTTCTTGCGGCTGCGGGTCGACATGTCGACGGTAGGTCCCCCCAAAGATGAGGAACACATTTTCGACGGCGGGGGGAAGCCACCCGCGTCGCCATCGCCTCCGTCTTTCTTGGCCTCTGCCTCCTTCGCGGCGGCACGGCCATAGAACTTCTTGAGCATGTCGCACTGCTCAAGAGTGTGGTTCACGGGAGTCTTGTGGTAGGGACATGGCTTCTTTAGCATGTCGTCAAACACCCTCGGGCCTCGAGGAGCCGGTCGAGGGCCCGTCGAGCCGGGTCAACGGCGAGGGCCTCGGCATTGCCGCCGTCGCGCCCCGCTCGCGTGCCTCGCGGCGCGGCTTCTTCCCCTTCTTGCCCCGCTTGTCGTTGCGGTGCGGCTCCTTGGACCCGCCGCCCTCCGCGGGCATGTCCTCGGAGCGCTTGCCCTTCTTGCGCGTCGAAGATTGCCCCCACGGCCTCCTCTCCGGAGGGCGAAGGGCGGTGGCGGTGTCGAACGGCTCGTTTGAGTCCGCAGGCGGGCTGCGTCCCAGCTCGCGCACGAGGTCCCGGCACGTGGTGCCCTCGAGGAACGCGTGCACGATCTCGGACTGTGCCACGCTGGGGAGCTCCGTGCAGCGCTTGGAGAAGCGCCGTATGAAGTCCCGCAACGACTCGCCGGGCTTCTGCGTGCAGGAGCGCAGGTCCCATGAGTTTCCAGGGCGCACGTATGTGCCCTGGAAGTTGCCCACGAACGTGTGGACTAGATCGTCCCAGTTATGGATCTGGCTGGCGGGCAAGTGCTCGAGCCATGTCGGGCCGCGTCGCCCGGATGCGGGGGCAAGTTGCGGATGATCACTTCGTCGCTAGTGGCCCCGCCCGGGCGGCAAGCCGGGCGGTAGTCGTTAAGACACACGCGGGGGTCCGTCTCCTCGTTGTACTTGACGATGGTCGAGGGGGCGGCGGAAGCGTTGGGGGAAAGCCGCCGTGCGGATCTCCGGCCGAACACACGGGTGCCGGGGGGTTCGGCGTCGGGGAGCGATCCTCACCGGCCGTCGTAGCGCCCACCCCTTCGAGGGTGGTAGCCTCCGGCCGCTCGTGCGTCCGCCTTGCTGGTGCGCCCGGCGTTGATGACGTTGCGGGCGTCGCCATCCGGCGCCCGCGCGCGTCAAGGAGCCGTTCCTTGGGCCGGCGTGCGTCCTTGGTCGGTGGGTTGACCCGCGTGCACCGAGGGTTCGCCTCCGGTGCCGCTTCATCGCCCCGCGCGTCCCCTTGTTGGCGGATGCGTGAGGCCGAGCTCTCGGCTGTTGGACGGCCGCTTGCTCGATGAGAGTCCGCACCTCGCGGTGCATGTCTCGAGCCTCGGGGGTCGAGGGTGCGGCATGGCGCGCGGCGGCGTCGCGGCGGCGATGAGCTTTTGGCTCGCCGCGGGGGTGCATCCGCGTAGTCGACGTTGGGGACGTTGTTGATGCGGTCACGGACCTGTCGGCCCGGCTCCCGCGCGCGTTCGCCGCGCGCGGAGGCCTCCCCCGCCATTGAGGCGCGGAGCGCCCGCACCGTCCCGTATTCTTCCGCCGGTTTTGCCTCGAGCTCGCGGGCTTGGGCCGGTGTGCGTCGACGTCGGCCCCCGGCGGGGAGCGCTTGGCCCCGCGGCCAGGCGCGTAGCGATCCCTGGGGCAGGCGTGACTTCCCCGTCTCCGGCACCTGCCGCACCGGCGGCATTGGCCGGGTCGTTGGTGATGACGGCGCAACACTCCCGCGCGGGGTCGTAGCTCCCAGTGCTGGAGTCGTCGGAGCAGCCAAACCAGTAGTCCGTGGCGTCGAGGAAACGCCTGAACGTGACTGGGTCCGGTACGCCGGAGAAGTCCCACTCCGCGTACCTGTGGCGGTTGGCGGGTGGCAACGCGTCGATGGAGCCTAGGGACGATTCGTCGGCCATTGAGGCGCCGGAATCCCTGGCGACAAAGACATGGCGGCCGGGCAGGACCCGGCGCATCGTGGTGTTGACGTTGTTGTTGTAGGCCGTCGTGGCGCCACGCGGCCCGATGGGGGATGCGCGGTCGAGGAGACCGCGCGCGGTCCCGCCGGGGTGGTGGTGGTCGTCGTGATGGTGGGCGCGTCGCGGCCGAGGTGGCGCGCGCGTTCGGCCTGCCGCCGCTCGGGACCGGGCACGGCGCGAACGCGGCCCGGAGCGGCGACGGCGTCGCGGCGTCGATGGGCCCGCGGCATCCGTGCCGCGGGCGCCGCGCCATGGTGGTGCGTGCGGCGGAGACCGGGGAGCGGACCCCGGCTCGACGCCGCGCGCGGAGCTCCTCACGGTTGGTGAGGCGCATGAGATAGCCGTTCCCGTGGCCCGAAAGTTCAAGTCCCCCGAAGCGGATTTCGAACCCGTGCCGGGAGGGGGTCCGAGCTACCCATGCAGTAGCGGGTACCATGGTACTCAGTGCGGATCACCATGGAGGGAGTTGGCGAAATGACCTTAGGCGCTCGCTTGCCCCACGGTGGGCGCCAGCGTCGGTGCGGAATATGGTCCCGACACTAACCAGTAGATAGCGTCGTGGTCTATCCCTCAATGGTCGATGCTAAGCAACAAGTGACACGAGAGATTTTATCTCGGTTCCGCCGAGGGGGCCGTACGTCCCGACGAGAGGCGTGCTCGGGGCACTATATTACTTAGCACCGGGGTGCTTGTAGTGGGGCAAATACAAGCAAGGCGGGAGAGGAAGCGTGGCTTCCAAGTCCCCGGAGGAGTGGTCGAAGATATTGTGGGAGAATGAGTTTGAGTACGTGGTGTCTCCGTGTGTCCGAGTCCGTCCTTGTTCGTCCGTTCCCCCCCCGCGGCGGGGGTTCGCCTCCCCTTTTATAGATCAAGGGGGCGGCGGGTTACATGCACGCCGCGCCGCCTAGCTATGTGGAGACGTGCGACGTGCTATGGTGTAGAGTGGGCGGCCGTCCGGGCGATCCTCGCGGCGATCCGGTCATCATGGCCGACTTGTACCCGAACGGTGGCGGTTCGAGGGGTAGGAGAGTGGCGGATGGTGGTGGCGTCCTCGATAGGCTTCGAGGGAGGTGCGACGATGGGCGGTACGGGGCACGGGGAGTAGGCGGAACGGCGTTCCTTCCCAATGCGCCTCGCGGCGTCGGAGTGGTTGCTGCGGTGCGGGCGTGCGCCCGCACGCGTGGGTACGGCGGCCGCGCCGTTGCGGTGGCCGGGATGGCGATCCACCGGCCTAGCGCCTCCACCCTAACCCCCGTAGGGTCACGGGAAAGTGAAATCGAGGGTGCGCCGGCCCCCCTTCGAGGGTCGGGCGCGTTAGCCGACCGTAGTGGGCGCGCGGTGTCACGGGACGGGCACCGGCCGTACGCACGGTCCATCCCCACGGTGGTGGGGATGGGCTCCTCCCCCGGGGAGTTGGTGCGGCGGCACGGGGCGCGAGCCCCGGCGCATGATGGCGCCGTGCCCGCGGCGTCGGGGCGTTAAATGCCCGTGTACGAGGCCGGCGCACGCGTGCGGGGGCGCCGTGAGCGTGGCGGGCCCCGGCCGAGGGCGGGACGGACCCTCGAGCGAGACGAGACCCGCTCGAGGGGGAAGTGAGCCCTCGAGCGGAGCGGGACCACTCGAGGGAAGAGTTGCCCCTCGAACGGGGCGAAGCCCGCCCGAGGAGGGGAGTGCGCCCTCGAGCGAGGGCGGAGCCCGCTCGAGGGGGACTTCTAAGAGGGCCGTCCGGTGGGCCGTCGGAGTCCCGCGGCGTGGGCCGTGTCTGCATGGTTAGTCATCCGCATGGTTAGGCTTAGCATGTTTCGATGTGGTTGCGGGATTTAAGTGGGGATTTCCCCGTTGTTTAAGGGGACCCCTAGGGTCGTCCCCCAAACGGCGGTCTTACCCCCACCGGCTTAGTCCGTGAATGCAAAGTCTCTAAAATACCCCCGATAATCTTGTATCAACAACACCGCTCTCATGCTACTTTTAGGTACATCTTACGGTAATATTTGGTTGCACAACCGGTACTAATTAAGGATTGAGACTTGATACCGAAGGCGGTTTCCCTACAAATTGTGTAAATTACATGGTAACAAAAGCTTTCTACCACGTGCTCACTAAAGGACCGATTAGGCGTCCATAGAGGGGGGAGTGAATGGGAGCCGATAAAAATTCTTCTCGAATGAGATTGAAACTCCAACAAGATGAACTCGCTTGGTCGGACCCCCAAAATCACACACTCCGCACTTCTACCTTCCGTTTGCCAAAACTACGTAGCCACCGGAGTGCTACGTGTGTTAACACCAAAATTTGGTAAGGAGTCCGACTTGTGGGTCCAACTCGGTGAGAAATCCGTCCGGCGGAAGGAAGGTTTCTTCGGATGCATTCGGCGAAGAATCCGCGGTCGGCTATCCGCTTCCGTTCGGCAAGGAAACTGTTGAGCTGATTTTGCGGGATTATGTGGTGACGTGGCCCGAGCGGAAAGGACGAATGGATGGATAAGCGATCGCGCTTAGAGATAAATTAGGTATCAAATCCATTCGAGGTCATGCTTATGTAGGGTATAAATATGAACCCTGAATGTATGTAACAGAGATCCGAAATCATTCTCAATACAAACTGGCTTTACGCCAAACCCTAGAGTCCATTTGTCGTGTCGTCGAGTTCTTCGAGAGGGTTCATCGATCCGTCGACCTCCGTGAGTACCGGCAACCTTGTATCATGTCTAGTATCATGCGGTGGATTTAGATCGATGCAAGTAGTCTTGTTACCATGCTTAGTGTCATGCGGTAGATTCAAGCTTGGTCCAAGAGGGTTTATTGTTAGGTCATGAGCCATGCGGTAGGCTAAGATCTAGCTTGAAGCTAGTTATCGGCTCTATTGAATTTTGGCAAGATTCAATAGATTCATTAAGTTACCCCACGTTGCTTTAAGTTTTTGCTTTATGTTTAAATTCATGTAACACTTCTTTGCCCAATCTAGATGGGTTTGGGTCGGCTTTATCCCTTTTGATGATCCTTATGCGAATCGAGTTCGTACCCTTGGCTTAAATAACACGTGGATCACATGCTCCTTGATAGCCGAAACCGAGTCGATCTAGGTTGTTACGTGTTGTGGGTTCAAGCTTACCAAATCTTGTATAAATCTTGAAAGCACCGGGTATCATGCGGTAGATGCAGGTTTTTGGGTTGTTTTGGAGCTAATCATCTGGTGGATTAGATTTCAATCCAATCTGATAGATTTATCTTGCTTGGTAATGTTCGTTCCTTCTTCATGGACCCCAAATCGGCTGTTCAGCCGTGTTCGGTTATGCTTTCATGAGTAAAACACGTTCATAATTCATGCTTTAAATATTGTGTGCTTTTGGCTTTCCATATTTAGATTGTATCATGCGGTGGATAGATCTGTTTGTGGAAGGTGGCGCGATCTCAAGCAAGTTGTATCATGCGGTGGATAGATTTGCTTGGTATCATACTCCGACGGGTTTTAAAGTACCTAGACATGCGGTAGACTAGTGCTTTGGACCTATGCATGCTCGTTTATTACATATTTATGTTCGAGCTTTCACTTCATTTATTGTTTAATGTTGTTTACCACGGGGATCGGTCATGACCTTGCGCACGTGCATCTTTATCCAAATAATGACCGATCTACCGTCATGCTTACGTTATCTATTCGGTTGTCTTACTTTTCGTACTTTGAAGCTCCCGAATGGTTTATAGTCCGTTGCGGATAGCTCTTTATAGCTATATGTCATCTCACTTGGCTCTCTAGCCGTAAATATGGAACCTGCCGGTACCACCCGGCAAGTTCCAAGCTTTGGAATTTAACTACTTTGTCTTTTGTTAATTTTCGGGGAAAATTGACGCGGCACGTCTCGTGATCTCTTCGCGTGTGAAGCTAGCTTTTCCGGCTTGCCGTGTGCTTGGCGTGAGGTGCGCATTTTACGTCAACACACTTTTTGGCACGCCGGTGGGACCACGGCCCGAAAATCAAGATGCTCGATATCGGGGACATTATGGATGTCAACATCAAAGACCTCTCTCCGGAACGGCGGCAACGGGCGCAGGATGCCGCGGATCGGTTCCAACGAAGTGTTTCTTTGTCATTCAAAAAGAACAGGAGTGGTGTCCCATACCTAAAGAATGAGATGCCCGGTGGTTTTGTTGCCGGGAGAGAGTGACGCTACGACCTAGCGAGGAGAGGGAGGAATGCATGCAAGCGTTTCGAGATGCCGTGGATCACATCTTAAGCGAGGCATCATAGAGCTTTCCGGGCGCGTTCAAACGGATGATGGTGGTCGTCTTCGGCCGGGCATGGAGCAAGTGTTCAATCGAACACCCTTTCAAGGAGGCACCGTGGAGATGGGTGAGTCCGGTTCTCGGCCCGCCATTACGAAGCCGGTCGGCCCGAGGGCCTCCTCCTCAGAGCGTTGGAAGCCAAGCCTTCCAGCCTCCTCCACAAGGCGCCGGAGGTCAGCCAGTTCAGCCCCCACTGCAGGCCGCAGGAGGGCAACCGGTCCGGCCCACCTCCACGGGCGGCGCGGCAGTCAACTCTGTGCAACAGCCGAACCCGTATCAGCCCACGTACGGGGAGTTGGCATTCGGCTCGTCTGGAGCCCCACTTGCCTCCGGTTACAGGATTGCCCCAGCTAGCAACAGACTGCAGAAGAATTTGTACGGTGGAGGCTACCACGAAGTGATGAATTATGGTGCCATCGATGCTCTCCCGAATCCAGGCTACGGCCCAGCTACGGGCGTACAGGAGGATGATATCCTGGCTCAGAAGATGGCCGACTTGATGCAGAATCAATTCGGCCTCAAACCTAAAATGCAGGGACCTACCTACACGCCTCCGTTCCCAGAGTGGTATTACAACGTGATCCCGCCGCCAAGAGTAAAGCCTCCGACGGAATTTACAAATTTTTCCGGGCGAGGATGACACGAGCACGGTGGAGCATATTGCTCGCTACCCGATGCGGCTTGGAGAGTGCTCATCCGAAGAGGCGTTCCGGTCGATATTTCCCCATGTCACCGACGGGCGCGGCGTTCCGGTGGTTCTCATCTTTGACTCCACAATCGGTTAGCACATGGAGGGAGCCGGAGCGGAAATTCCACGCCCATTACTTCGGCGGTAGCACGGAAAAGAAGCTCATCGACCTCGCTACCCCCGAAGCGGAGACACGGCGAGACGCCCTTGGAGTTCCTCGGGAGGTTTAGGGAAATCAAGGGCATGTGTTTTTTGCTAAATCGCCGGATGATCGGTTGGCCGACATGGCCGTTGCCGGGATGCCGCCGCCGTACGTGAAAAGTCGTTCGGTATGGAGTTCGATAACCCGGGTCAACCGTCCCAAAAGCGTCGTTGATGAGCAACCAAGCCTACGGTTTTAAGAAAGACGCCGTGTTCGGCAAACAAAGCACGATGTGGCGGATATCTACAATCGGTTCCCGGAAAAGGCCGACCAAATGGAGGACTCGATGATGACCAGGACGTGGTCGCGGCCGAAATCATGTGGGGAAAAGAACCGTTGACCATGAATCGACACCGGGTCAAACGGACCAAAGGCACCTACGACTTCGACGTCACTAAAGCCGATAAGCCGTTTGAGTTCCCGGTGAAGGAAGGCCGAATCAAGTTGCTCGAAGGGCATTCCATGCTTCGGCCCGATGGGGTAAAGGAGAAACGTTACCGTGGCTTCCATGACGGGAATTCTCACTCCATCAATGACTGCAGGGGTCTTCGGGATGAGGATCTAGAGAGCTATCCGGGAGGGACATCTCAAGTTTGATAACAAGATGAAAGCGGACGGCCACCCTTTTCCCCGCGAACATGATAAGCTTTTCCGTCAACATGGTGACGGCCGAGGAGAAGGGCAAGGTCAAGGTCTTGACTTCGGCCCGTGGCAAGGCGGGATGGAGCAAGAGTAGACCCGCAGCGTCAAGTGACCTTGGAGCAGGTGCATGGTGAAGCCTCCCGCGTTCTCAAGAGTCATGTCGAGATCGGGGAATCGTCCGGGGCCAAGCCCGGGGTGACTACGCGCATCCTCCTCAACAAGTGGCAGCACCACCGGAGAAAGAGCGCTACCAGAAACGAAAGCATGAGGAGGAGAGGCGCAGGGCCGAAGAGGAAGCGCGCGGGGGAGAGATGCGGAGCAATATACGCGCGAGCAGAGCGCGCACACGCGGGGGTGCGCATTCTTCGGGCACCGCCGGGAACGAAGGGTTGAAGCTTCCCACGCTGAGAAACTGCCCTGAGTGCAGCGATAGGTACTTTGAGTATAGGCGAGGAAGCGCCAATCGCCAATCCGTCCATGAAAGAATTGGAAGGATACATCCTAGTGAGGATCGGCGTCAAAAAATTGAAATCATTGATCATCCCGGGGAAGAGACAAGCCGATTTGAGATAGGCCGATCGGGGAGGAAGACGAGGACGAGTACGTACGGCGAAGGGGCAATGGTGCCCACCGGCCTAAGAAAGAGTCGGGAAAAGGAGGGTTCGGTGCTTGAGGAACCGCGAACCGAGGCGGCGGGGATCCGGACAAGACGGGTGTGGCGTCCAAAGGATAAACTCGAAGGATCGAACCGTTCGGCTCCGGCGTGTATGTTATATTTTCGCCGAATGAGTTTATGGCTCTCGCTAACCGGGTTGTGCGAGAAGAGGCATCCCCGGATGATGAGCAGCTTCGGGGACCGATGGCGCGGCGGTGCTAGCCAAGCAAGCCGTCTTCGACAAACCGGCCAAAAATCGACACATGAGGCCGCTATACTTGAAAGGATATGTCAATGGCAAGCCATTGACCAAGATGTTCGTCGACGGTGGAGCGGCGATCAACGTAATGCCGTACACCACTTTCGAAAACTTGGCATGGGCCCACGGCGACTTGACACCTACAAGCATAATTACGAACGATTTCACCGGGGAATCCTTCGGATACCAAGGGGTGCGCCCATGTGGATCTAATGATCGGGTCCAAAACATCGCTCACAACCTTCTTTGTCATCGAAGGTAAGGGGGCTTACAAGATCTTGCTTGGACGGGGATCGGATTCATGCCAAGCCGCCGCGTCCCATCTACCATGCATCGGCAGCTCATCCAATGGGTAGATGACGATATTGAGGTGGTCCAAGCGAGATGACTCCGTGAGCGTTGCAAATGTGGAACCGGCTTTCCGGGAATACCAAGGCATTGATTGTTTCTCAAGAAAAGGCGGGGAGAAGGTCCCGTTGAGCTCGTCGGCGGCGATCAACGGCCGATTCAAGCGATCGGCTCTTATAGCAATTTTTAATGGATAACCCCGTCGATGGTACCGACGGCAAGTTGGGGCGAGGATTCATGTCGGCCGATAAATTAGATGAAGTTGACATTGGAAGCGGTGATAAACCAAGGCCGACATTCATCGGCGCAAACTTGCAATCGGACTTCGGGGAGGAATTGATCAAGTTGCCTAAGGAATATAAAGATTGCTTCGCTTGGGATTATTCGGAGATGCTCGGACTGGACCGTTCCATCGTTGAGCATCGGTTGCCAACTAAATCTGGTTTTAAGCCATACAAGCAACCTCCTCGAAAAATCTACAAAGATGAAGTATTGGTCGATGTGAAGAAAGAAGTTGAAAGGTTACTTGATGCAAACTTCGTTCGGCCATGCGGATATGCGGAGTGGATCTCTAATATTGTCCCTGTCTACAAGAAGAATGGAAAGATGAGGGTCCGTATAGATTTCGGGGATTTAAACGAGCTACTCCTATGGATGGTTACCCCATGCACATTGTTGCCGATTTGTTGGTTGACGCCGCCGCCGAACACAAAGTCATCGGTTTCATGGATGGTAATGCGGGATATAACCAAATTTTTATGGCAATAGAGGATATATCAAAGACAGCCTTCAGATGTCCTGGTCATATAGGCCTGTTTGAGTGGATAGTCATGACATTTGGGCTGAAGAATGCCGGTGCAACTTATCAGCGAGCCATGAACTACATCTTTCACGAGCTGATCGGCAAAGTTGTCGAAATATACATTGATGACGTCGTGATTAAGTCTCTAAATCATGACACGCATTTGGAAGACGTGAAAAGAACCTTGGAATGCACCCGAAAGCATGGTTTGAAGATGAACCCAAACAAATGCGCCTTTGGGGTATCAGCTGGAGAGTTCTTGGGATTCTTGGTCCACGAAGGGGGGATTGAAGTTGGCAAGACAAGCATGAAGGCCATTGATGAAGTTGTCCCTCCAACTAATCTCAAGGAGTTGCAATCACCGCCGGGCAAAATTAATTTTGTAAGGAGATTCATCTCAAATCTATCACAGAAGGTTTTGTCGTTTTCTCCATTGCCGAAACTTAAGAAAGATCGAAGTTCACGTGGGGCGACGAACAACAAAAGGCTTTTGACGAGATCAAGCAATATATGAAGTAGCCACCGGTCTGGTCCCTCCATGATTGGATAAGCCTTTCAAGTTGTACGTGGCGGCCGATACCCAAACCATTGGATCGGCCCTTATTCAGGAATTGAAAGGAAAGGAGCGGGTAGTAGCGTATCTTAGCCAAAAATTACTTGATCCCGAGACCAGGTATTCAGCTGCAGAGAAGCTGTGCCTGTGCGTGTACTACTCGTGTACAAAGTTTCAGCACTACTTGTTGAATGCCGAATGCATTGTATATTCTAAGTTTGATGTAATAAAACACATGTTATCTATGCCAATTTTGAATGGCAGGATTGGCAAGTGGATCTTGGCTCTATCGAGTTTGGGTTAAAGTTCGAATCGGCAAAAGCTATTAAAGGTCGGATCATTGCCGATTTTATAACCGAACATCGTGATCCATCAATTGATTTGCTTGAAATTACTCTTTGGGCTTTATTTTTTGATGGGTCATCATGTGGTAAAGGTGGGGGAGTAGGGATTACGTTAATTTCGCCCGGGGGTGAGATGTTCGAGTTTTCTATCCCTATACGTACCCCATCGTTAACAAACAATCGGAGCCGAGTACGAGGCATTGCTTCGGGGGCTTCAATATTTGAGAGAAGCGGGGCCGTTTCGGTTGAGGTTTATGGAGATTCGGAATTGGTAATAAAGCAATTGAACGGCCAATACGAATGTAAAAGTGAAGCGGC
Organism: Cenchrus americanus; assembly: GCA_947561735.1. Lineage (NCBI taxonomy): Eukaryota > Viridiplantae > Streptophyta > Magnoliopsida > Poales > Poaceae > Cenchrus > Cenchrus americanus. The sequence continues at coordinate 32,795,376 of OX387242.1, read as the reverse complement.
GAGGAGTTACTATGAAGAGCTTTCCGTTGGTGACTCTACAACATATTCCTAGGGAACACAATGAAGAGGCGAACAGGTTGGCGCAGAGCGCTTCCGGTTATAAAGAGAATCAAGAGGCGTCTGCCACGGACATATATGCGCTGGGAATGGATCTTGCGGAAGATGATTGGAGAAAAGAGATCGTTGACTATTTGAAAGATCCATCCCGAAAGGTCTCTAGGAAGCTCAGGTACAAGGCCATAAAATTCGTTCTTCCGGATGATAATTTGTTTTACAAATCATTAGATGGGGTGTTGTTACGATGCACGGGTCCGAGAGGAAGCTAAAAGGATGATGAGTGAAGTACATGATGGGATATGTGGAGCACACCAATCAGCCTACCGCATGAAGTGGGTTATCAGGCAAGCTGGGTGCTTTTGGCCGACGATATTAGAGGACCGCTTTGAGTATTACAAGGGATGTCAAGACCGCCAAAGGTTCGGAAATATTCAAAGAGTCCCCGCATCGGCATTAAATCCCATTATCAAGCCATGGCCATTCGGGGGCCGGGGTATAGACTTGATTGGCCAAATTAATGCACCATCTAGCAAGGGGCATAAGTTTGTGCTTTTGGCTACAGATTATTTTACTAAATGGGTTGAGGCAATTCCACTGAAGAAGGTGACGTCGGAAAACATGGTTGAATTTGTCAAGGAACACATCATCTATCGGTTTGGAATCCCTCAGACAATCACAACTGATCAGGGAGCCCAATTCGTGTCCTTGGAGTTCAGGGAATTTGCCGAAAGCATGGGGATCAAATTGTTTAATTCTTCTCCCTACTATGCCCAGGCTAACGGTCAAGCAGAGGTTTCTAACAAGATCATGATCAAGCTTATACAAAAGAAGATCGACCAAAACCCAAAGAGGTGGCATTCGGTACTCAGTGAAGCGTTATGGGCTTACCGAATGGCCCCTCATGGAGCTACAAAAACATCTCCCTATGAATTGGTTTATGGACACCATGCGGTTTTACCTTGGGAAGTACAATCGGATTCTAGGAGAGTGGTTTTGCGTAAAGATTTAAGCTCCAAAGATTATAGTGGCTTAATGATGGATGAGCTAGAAGATTTGCACATGATCCGTCTTAGGGCCCTGGAAAATATCGAAAAGAACAAGCTGCGGGTTGCCAAGTATTATAACAAGAAAGTAAAAGTTAGGAAATTTGCAGAAGGAGATTTGGTTTGGAAAGCGCTACTGCCGATTGGAACCAAATACAGTGAATTCGGAAAATGGTCCCCTAACTGGGAAGGACCCTTTCGAGTGGTCAGATGCGTGCCCGGCAATGCCTACATGTTGAAAACTTTACTAGGAGAAGAATTTTCCGCTGCGATAAATGGAAGATATTTGAAGAAATATTATCCTAGTATTGAAATCGACCGGTGATCACGAGCATTGGGATTACATGCATCTGATACAGGAATAGCCGGCGCTCAAGAATGAGGCCGCCTTCAAAACAAAAATTCCCGAACAGGGGGAATGGCCAGTGCCTAGATGCATTGCCCTTAGCGCAAAACTACATTACAAATGCTTCTTGCGGGTTTACATCTAACAACCCCGGTGATCGGGACTACGAGGAGGCGGGAAGCGAAGGCCGGCGGAAGAAGCGAAAGTATGATTCAATCTTTTCTTTGCTTCTTCGGGTTGCTCCCTCTTCGGTTGCTCCGGGACCACCGTGACGGCAACTTGGAATGCATGGGGGTGACCATGATTTGCTGCCTCCACCAAGTTGTCCCAAGCCGCTTTCGGGTTATTGTACCTATCGAGACATCCGAGACGGAGGAGTGGTCATTAGGGGCAAATATCTAGATGTGAACACGGAGTCAAGAAGGATTCGGAGACATTTACCTCCCACTAATGCCTCCAAAGCCATGCGACGCTCACGCTCGGCCGGCAACGAGCGGTGATGTCCCCGAGGTCATGCTCCGGGTGGCCGAACGCGGCGGCGCGGTTGATGGCCGGTTCTCTGTTCGGGTGTGGTGTCCTCTCGCTTCAAGGGAAGAATCGGAGGAGATGTACTCGAGCGTGTCTTCGGTCCCGATGATTTCCTCGGGAAGCGGATCAAGGCCGAAAGAGGAAAGGTAGAGAGGAGGTAAAACGCGAGGCTACATGAGAAAACAAGGAGCAAATCAAAGGAAAACTCACTCTCGAATCGTGCGTTTCTTCGGGGGTGCCGCCCTCCGGAGTCGCTTGCCTTTGTCCATGGCCTTGGGGTTTTTTCCTGCGAGGACGAGAGGAGGAGATGAGAAGTGATGGATGAGTGTGCGAGTGGATTTGCGGGGCATCTCGGCGGACTATTTTATTGACCGAGAGAGTGCGTTGGGAGTGATGAGCGGCCGGCGTGCATTATTGGAATACCAAGCGGCAGGGTTTTCTTCCCGAATGCGAAGGGTTTTCGTTTGAACAGTGCTTACGGATTGCCGATTCAAGGATCTTCTGCGGATTTTGCGCCAAGGGGCATCTGTTTTCGCGTGTTCGGCTCAAGCGAGTTCCCGAATACGTTTAAGAAGAAACAAGATTCACGGATGCAGACACAGAAAAATCATCGCAGTGCAAGCACAGAAATTAAAAGTTCCTTATTTATTGCCGATATCAAACATCCCTAATACAATCTAATCAAAGAGCCTGCTTAACACAGACTGGGGATGAGTGAGTTCGGCAATGGCATCGCCGTGGCCGTCGAGGCGCTCCAAGATGATCTCGATCTCCTCGATGTCTTCTGGTGCGCCGCCCCAGAAGCCGCGCGGCCTGGTGGAGTAGTCGACGTCAGTGTGCGTCGCCATGGCGGCTAGGCCCAAAGTGGTGCCCAAGCAGATGCCATGGGTGGCCACTTCGTCCACGCGGTGCTCCACCGCGGCAAGGCGCTCCGCCGGCGTGTCTCCGCGGGCGTTCACCTTGTCGGCCAGTTGCTCTACCGGCATTTTCGGTGGTTGAGCTCGCCGTCACGGGCTGCAAAATGCATGATAAAGGTGATTAGCATCAAAAGCCGATTGGATTAAAGAGCGGTTTCGAGCCGTACCGTCGATGGTCGCCGGCCGCTTGCGCTGGTCTTCCCACTCCAATTCGGCTATGCCAGCCTTTTTGGAGACATCTTCCGGCTCGCGCTGGGCCACCTCCAGCTCCGCCTTGAAGCGGAGAGCATCGAGTTCCCCATAGGGCACGGGGGAGTAGCGGTCGACTCCGAGGAGTCGTCCGGCGAGGGCCGACCGAGCGGCACGGAAGATGGGTTCCATTGAATAAGCTCGAAACAAAGATGATCGTCAAAAACGAAAGGGGATCGAAGATGAATCGTAAAAGAAAAGTTGACGATCATTGCCTCCGACGCGCACCGGCGCGACTCCCCTCCACCTCGTCGGCGGCGCGGTGCCGGTTGTTGTTGCTCGCCATGCTTCGGGATTTGCGCCGGCGGGAAAAGAAGACTTGAGATTGGCGAAGATTTGAGAGCTAAAGGCTTGGTGAAGAGCCGGGGGCACCTACGCTTTTCATTTATAGGCTCGGCGAGATAGATCGTGGCCTCGGGTCGTGGCTCTAGATCGTGGCGCATATCCCAAGAAACTTGGAAGGTGGAGAGGTTTCCTTGACCGATCCGCCGTCGGGCCGTTTGGAGTTCAAGGCCGAGTCGTATTCGGTTGACCGGCTCGGCTAAAAGGAAGTTAAGGTGCCGTTCGGGTATTGGAATTTTTTGGCTATTGATTACCGAATGGGTCATTCGGCGTTGCAATTAAGAACGTGCGAGAGGAAAAGGAAAATAAAATTGCAAGAGCAAATGTTGCAAGGACGACCGGTTCGGTTACACATCGATCAATACATCTAAATGTTTAAATACTTTGCAATTACATTGGAGGCGTTCGATGTTGTTTGGTGGATGTTCTCCATCCATTCTTGATAATCTTTACGAGCGTCGGACAAGATGGTGAGTTCCGCATCACATTGGTTCACCTCGCCTATGGCCGACGTCGCTTCCTCTTGGATTTTCTCTATCGGTCCGGGAAGTTCGGCTATCTTCCGTCGTCGGCTTCTATTTACGCCGATAAGCTTTTCGGCTCCGCCTCCGGTGCGGCCTTTCGGTGATTTTCAACTCACGAGCGGCTCGCAGATTGGCCAATGTCCCTTTGTGACTCTCGGTCCGAGATTGTGCTCCCTTTACGGCTTGTTCGGCTTTAGCTTTCTTCGTTCAACGGCGGACGGGAGGATACATTCCTCGGATCTCGTCTTATGGCTACATAATGAACATCCGGGCCGGAGATGGGTTCATGTGAGGCCCCGACATCCTCGGGAAGTTCTTGGGCGATGGGTCTAAGCATGTCCTCGAAATAATCAAGGTCTGCGATCCGATCTCGGGCCTCTCTTTGCAGCCAGGCAAAAATTTCCTTGAGCTTTTCTTGCACTTCCTCTGACAAGGCTTGAGGCACCCTTTCCCTCGTCTCGGCAATTGGATTGTTCCCCATTGGTGGGTTTGATGATGACGGAGCCTGATCCTGAAAGAATAACATTGCCGAGTCAGGGGTATTGGGAAATAAAAGATGACGAGGATTAAGTGCAAATGATTACCTCATGTCGACTTCCGAACCGGAACGAGGTTTTGTTCGGTTTCGGGGGGGAGATTTCTAGAACCACCGGTGAAGGGGTGCTCGTGGCAAAGCTGAAGCTTCGTGTGAGAGGGTGATACGGCCTGCGGCAACCCCGAAGCTTTCGGGCCGGAGAGGAAATGGATTCACCTCTCGCTAAGGTTGATGTTTCTGCTCGGCCGTAGGTGATTGAGCCCTTGGAGGACTTGAAGGCTCGGTTGGATGGGGAAGTTCATCTCCGGCGAGGTTGGTGTTTCGTCCGAGCGAGGGGGTGATTGAGTCCCCGATGAAGATGAGATCTCTACTTGGACGGATGGCTCGGCCCACGGGTGGACTTGCATGTTGAGATACCGGGACATCCACAAGTTGATCCACCATTGTTTCCTGCGAAAATACCGGATCAAGGATGAATGCCGGTGTTGATCTTTAAAGGAAGGAGTGATAAATGTCATACCGGTGGATGGAGCATTGGCGGGTTCGAAGGCGAGGATTGCCGAGTTCTAGTTTGAAATCGCATAAGACGAGATTTATCAGAAAAGAGTAATCCCGTGATCAAGAAAGAAAGAATTTTACCTCAATAAGGACTTTCTTGATGGTTCTTCTCCTCTTAGCAGTTGGAGGTGCGATCAGAGACAAGCCTTGCCTCTTGTCGGCGGCAATGTCGGGACGGAGTTGGGTCTATTGTAGCATACCTAGCCATTAATTGAGCCAGGGTTGGTGATCTAAATCCCAATGCCGAGATTGGGCCCTCTTGCATTGTAAGCAATCTCCCTGGCTAGAGGGGCAGGCACTGTGTTCTATGGGTAAAAGAAAAAGAAAATCAAGAACATGGTTAAAGGAAGAAATGCCTGATTTGAGGAAAGGGATAATCATGATTACCTCTGAAGTTGGCTGAAAATCAGGCATCAGTTCTATACAAAATGAATGCACAGGCTCACTGAAGATATGGTCATGGAATTCTTGCCACCAGGAGTTGAAGGTGGGGTGAGCTACTGTTGTAGGTGTGAAGGGCCAGGTGTAAACGGTTGGACTACATACATACCGAAAAACTCTATTTGGTTTGAGTAAGTTCTTTGATTTCCTCTCTGCGGGCTTGAGGAATTCATGCGAGAAATAGTCTCGGGGGCATCCGGCCACATCCAAGTTGTCGACCATTATGTTGGGGTGGAAGTATTCATAAGTGCTTGTGGTTTAGCCTCCCTCCACTAAATTCGGCTAGCGAGAATGCATGGATGGATAAGGATGTTGAGGATTTCCGAAATCTTCCATCTTGGCGTTCGGCTTCAAAGGAGAACTCACAAGGGGAGAGTTAAATTATCATTATCCAAATAAGGAAGCCGAGAGAGGGTTTGGGAAGCCTTTGAAGAAGAGCTCAAAGAGCTGGCCGACATTCTCGCTTGATGGGAATGGTTGAAGCGGCTTCTCCATAGGTGTGGCATCCTGCGGTGACTTGGGTTTCCCCTTCATGATAGTTGGATGAAGGGATAGCGGGTGTTCAGGTCAACACCGACAATGCGGTGCATGTGCGGTTGCAACCACATTCGTACAAACCACCAAGGGCCATTGACGCATGCTATCCTCCGGGCGGTGTACATTTGGGTGACAGTTTGGTGAAGCATGTGGTATACACTACCCGGGGGTATTTTCCAAGGGGAAAGCGATTACCATTGGCTAAGTGTGTAGCCATTACAATATGATTCGAGTAGGCTCGTTAGCTTTACCACGAGAAGATGAACCTCGCACGACCACATGTTCGGGAAAGCCCCGTATTCAACTTCGCCAAGGGGGCCATCTTTCATATGATTCTGGATATAATTTTTATATCCGCTCCCCGGTTTCACTCTTGTTTGTCTTGTGGAACCTTTGAAGTCCCGGGGACGAACGGATCCCGAAATGTCAAGGCCGGTGATCATGTATACATCGGCCGAGTTGGGGACATAGGGCCGTGACCAAAAAGGAAGGCGTTGACGCCATTTGACCGAAGTGGCAAGTCGCTATCGGGAGGTCTTCGTTTTGGGGGGTCTCGGCCAAAGACGACTCCAAGCATTGAGCAATACGGAGGGTATCCCGAGTTTTGAGTCCCGGCACTCTTATCCGCAAAAATTCTTTTGTACCAATTCCTCCAACCCGCAATTGGGGGCAAGGGCCAGTTCTTGAAAGCATCCTGCCACAAGGGAGACTTAGTTAAAGCCGCTTTGAAGGGGATCCTTTGGGATTCGGCTGCGATGAATTCGTGAGGATCAGAAACTCCCATAGGACCAAGTAAGTAGGATCTTGAATTGGCCTCAGTGCGGATCAAAAGCTCGGTGGGAAGCTCCTGAGGGAAAGCGGAGAAGAAATCTTAGGTAAAAATTGAAAATCTGAATGCCGAATGAAGCTTATGGTGGAGGAATTTACCGAACGACTTGATTTTGAGCCGCCATTGGGGACTCGAGCTCGAAAAGGTGATCTAGGGTTTGGATCTAGGCGAAGACTCGACGGATTGCGAAGAGAGAGAACGGGTGTTGAACATATTCAATTTGAAGACGTTGGTGGTCGGAGTCAATTCTCGGAGTAAAATCACTTTTATCCCGTAATTGAAGGGGCATGTGTTAACACCAAAATTTGGTAAGGAGTCCGACTTGTGGGTCCAACTCGGTGAGAAATCGTCCGGCGGAAGGAAGGTTTTTTCGGATGCATTCGGCGAGAAGAATCCGCGGTCGGCTATCGCTTCCGTTCGGCAAGGAAACCGTTGAGCTGATTTTGCGGGATTATGTGGTGACGTGGCCCGAGCGAAAAGGACGAATGGATGGATAAGCGATCGCGCTTAGAGATAAATTAGGTATCGAATCCATTCGAGGTCATGCTTAGCAGGGTATAAATATGAACCTTGAATGTATGTAACAGAGATCCGAAATCATTCTCAATACAAACCGGCTTTACGCCAAACCCTAGAGTCCATTTGTCGTGTCGTCGAGTTCTTCGAGAGGATTCATCGATCCGTCGACCTCCGTGAGTACCGGCAACCTTGTATCATGTCTAGTATCATGCGGTGGATTTAGATCTGATGCAAGTAGTCTTGTTACCATGCTTAGTGTCATGCGGTAGATTCAAGCTTGGTCCAAGAGGGTTTCTTGTTAGGTCATGAGCCATGCGGTAGGCTAAGATCTAGCTTGAAGCTAGTTATCGGCTCTATTGAATTTTGGCAAGATTCAATAGATTCATTAAGTTACCCCGTGTTGCTTTGAGTTTTTGCTTTATGTTTAAATTCATGTAACACTTCTTTGCCCAATCTAGATGGGTTTGGGTCGGCTTTATCCCTTTTGATGATCCTTATGCGAATCGAGTTCGTACCCTTGGCTTAAATAACACGTGGATCACATGCTCCTTGATAGCCGAAACCGAGTCGATCTAGGTTGTTACGTGTTGTGGGTTCAAGCTTACCAAATCTTGTATAAATCTTGAAAGAACTGGGTATCACGCGGTAGATGCGAGGTTTTTGGGTTGTTTTGGAGCTAATCATCCGGTGGATTAGATTTCAAATCCAATCGATAGATTTATCTTGCTTGGTAATGTTCGTTCCTTCTTCATAGACCCGAATCGGTACATTCGACCGTGTTCGGTTATGCTTTCATGAGTAAAACACGTTCATAATTCATGCTTTAAATATTGTGTGCTTTTGGCTTTCCATATTTAGATTGTATCATGCGGTGGATAGATCTGTTTGTGGAAGGTGGCGCGATCTCAAGCAAGTTGTATCATGCGGTGGATAGATTTGCTTGGTATCGTACCCGACGGGTCTTAAAGTACCTAGACATGCGGTAGTCTAGTGCTTTGGACCTATGCATGCCTGTTTATTACATATTTATGCCCGTGCTTTTACTTCATTTATTATTTAGTGTTGTTTACCACGGGGATCGGTCATGACCTTGCGCACGTGCATCTTTATCCAAATAATGACCGATCTACCGTCATGCTTACGTTATCTATTCGGTCGTGTTACTTTTCGTACTTTGAAGCTCCCGAATGGTTTATAGTCCGTTGCGGATAGCTCTTTATAGCTATATGTCATCTCACTTGGCTCTCTAGCCGTAAATATGGAACCGTTCGGTACCACCGGCAAGTTCCAAACTTTGGAATTTAACTACTTTGTCTTTTGTTAATTTTCGGGGGAAAACTTACCGGCACGTCTCGTGATCTCTTCGCGTGTGAAGCTAGCTTTTACGGCTTGCTTGTGTGCTTGGCGTGAGGTGCGATTTTACGTCAACAAGCGGTCCTAGGAACAAACACTACCAAGCAACCTCAACACCCACGCACCCACGACGGCGGAAACAACTCGAAAGTTGGTCGTCCGGAGGGGGGCGGTTAGGACCGGGTATGGGGGGCGGTTAGACCGCCTCCACCCAGGCAACCAAGAAATCCTCCGAAACACCTCTTCCGAGCACCAAAACGCACCACGGTTTCACCAACAGAGATATCCGGTCGGGGCCATACTAGCTACCGAGAAAATATTTGCGAAAACCAAAACTTCACCCGGGGGCCTAGGGGCGGTTAGACCAGCTACCAGGGGCGGTCTAACCTCCCGTACCCAAAGCAAAGAACTCCAAGCAAGAACTCCTAGCAAACCGCACGAAAACGACCCGAAATTTCACCGAAACGCTCCTGCGATCAAGGCGAACAAACTCATAGAGGAAAATCCGATGAAATAGAACTTCGACCCGGAAGGCCCGGGCGGTTAGACCGCCCCCTAGGCGGTTAGACCGCCCCCTCCAGAAAACCTACCTGTGGGTCAACCCTCAACTTCCCATCGCCCGATCTCCCGAATCACTCCACGGATTGTAGCGAAACTTTGGGAATAGTTGGGTTACCTCCTGGGCAACCTCTACTTCAAAGGAATCGACCCAAATTGCTCACAATCAAGAGGAACAACACCGAACCATTTATACATACCATGAAGGTTCGTACAAGGTCTAGCTTGCCACCCATACATCCATCCCTCTCTCTAGATCTCACATGAAGCTCTCAAGCTATTCCTATAAAAAACTAGAGGAAAATGAAAACGAAAATGGAAAAACAAATGAGCTAGGGTTCCAAGAGTTGGCTGCCATCCATCCCCTCAAAAGGTATATATGGAGGCACCCAAAAGACTAAATTACCCTTACTTAATAACTAGGGATACAATCCCCTCAAGGGCGAATTTGGAAGTCTTCGGATTTTGAGGACCATGTGTGGTTCGAGGACCGGTGGATGGTCGCTTCCTTGTGTGAAGAGTGATTGACAACGTTGTGTGGAGTGATTCTTGGCTAAGTATTGCGGGTGCGGGTTGCGGCTTGACCGGTGTTGGTGCGGGTGAAGAACAAGCGCGAAAGGTCGACGCGGTGAGGCCTCCGGGTGTAGAGAAGACAAGTAGGCTTCGTTCGAGGGACCCGGTGGCCGGCGGGGTCAAGTGCGGGCCGCATGGTGGCATGACCAAGCAAGATGAAGTCATGGACGGTTTCTTGGTTGAGCCTCAAAACCAAGGTCGAGCCGGGACTATGTGGGAACCAAGTCATGAGTGGAGATTGGCGGAGGCTACACCGAGTTCGCGGGTTTTCCGTTGGTTCACCAGAAAACCACTGGGTTCCTTGGTTGATCCACAAAGCCAAGACCGAAGAACCGAAGACGGTGCTTTGTAGCAATGCGGGACCGGTCCGACGGGTGGGTCCGATCGGTCTGACCGGTGGGTACCGGTCTGACCGGTATGCGACGACGCAGTCCGAAATCTTCGAAGCGGAGGACAAGCGTCGGGATCGCAAGGCTTGCGTCGAGGCTAAGCAGGTTGCGGTCGCCGGGCATCCGTCCGATGGAGAAAGCTTGAAGATTTCCAAAACCGCCCTTGAGGGGCTTGTATCCCTAGTTATTAGGAAAGGGTATTTTAGACTTTCGGTTGCCTCCATATAACCCATGAGGTGAGAGGATGGCAGCCAAGCCTTGGAACCCTAGTTCGTTTTGCTTTCCTATTTTCCTTCCTATTTTCTTAGGATTTCCATAGGACTAGCTTGAGAGCTTCATGGTGAGATCTTGTTGAGAGGGTTGGATGATCGGGTGGCAAGCTAGACCTTGTATGAATCTTTGTGGCATGTATAGATGATTCGGCGTGGTTCCTCAAGGTTTGGATGAGTTGTTCCCGGTTGTTCTTGGTGGTGATTTTCGGAGCCCTTTCTTGGTGTTTTTCTTGGTTTGTTTTCGGGACCTTTCTCTTGGGGATTTGATGGGGGAAATTTGTGGGAACCCTTCGGTTCTTTGGGCTATGATTCCCCTCCAAAATCCGTGAGTAAAGGTGCTCGATTATGGGGTTTTTCGAGTTCAAGGTTTAGAGGTGTTCTTGGCGGGATTTCTTCGATTCCTCGTTTTTGGACAAGTTTTGGTGGGATTAAACTTGGCTATGGGCTCCTTATGAGGTGTTCCTATTATCCCGAAAGTCTTGTTCAAGTTCGTGGAGCGATTCGGGAGATCGAGGTTTGGATTTGGGGGAGTTGACCCGTGGGTGCTTGTTCATCCCGAGCCGCCCGAGCTACACCGGTCTGACCGGTGCTCTTGACCGGTCTGACCGGTGCAACCCTCGGTGGGTTTTTGCTCGGGTGAATGTCTGGGTGTGTTCGCTGTTGTCCTGTGTTGCAGCTGTTTCAAGTTTGGGTCAGTTTGGAGGTCGGTAGGCCTGTTTGGTGATTTGGGGGCTTTCAGGCTTGGACCGGTCTGACCGGTGTGTTACACCGGCCTGACCGGTGTGAAGCCACTTAGTGTAAGTTGCCAACTCTCACCATCAGGGACCGGTCCGACCGGTGGTGTTCACCGGTCTGACCGGTGTTGGTCTGTAGACTCGAGGTTTGGTGTTCCGCTGCGTTCTCGGGTAGGAAGGTTGTGTGTTGGTTCCTAGGTCCGGTGGCACTCCGGTGGCTACTTGGGCTTGGCCAATTTGGGTAGTGAGTCGGAGACATGTGTTGGAAGCCGTGTACATCTTGTTGGAGTTTCCATCTCCTTCGAGAAGAATTTTTATCGGCTCCCATTCACTCCCCCCCTCTGCGGTTCGCCGTATCGGTCCTTCGATTTTCTTCATCGAACGGATGCCGGCAACCGCAACCTCGCTTAGCCTCGACGCAAGCCTTGCGATCCCGACGCATGTCCTCCGCTTTGAAGCATTTCGGCGCCAACGACCGGGGGTGGTCAAACCGCCCCCCGTGCGGTTAGACCGGCTCGGGGGATCTCGACCGGCCCGGGCGGTCCGACCGCCCCTCCCGGGCGGTTGAACTGGCCTGGGTGGCCATACCTCCTCGTCGAGTCTTCGGCCTCGGTTTTGTGGCTCAACCGAGTAACCTAGTGGTTTTACGGTGAACTACCGCAAACCCCGCGAACTTGGTGTAGCCTCCGCCAATCTCCACTCATGACTTGGCTCCAACGTAGTCCCGGCTCGACCTTGGTTTTGAGGCTCTACCAAGAAACCGTCCATGACTTCATCTTGCTTGTTCATGCCACCATGCGGCCCGCACTTGACCCTACCGGCCACCGGGTCCCTCGAACGAAGCCTACTTGTCTTCTCCACACCCGGAGGCCTCACCGGCGATGAACTTTCGCGCTTGTTCTTCACCCGCACCAACACGAGTCAAGCCGCAACCTCGCACCCGCAATACTTAGCCAAGAGTCGGTCCACACAACGTTGTCAATCACTCATCACACAAGGAAGCGACCATCCACCGGTCCTCGAACCACACATTGTCCTCAATCTCCCCCTTGATGAGTGCATTGACAACACCCACAAAAAGTAACACAAGAGAAAAGAAAAAGAAAAGAAACGAATAAAAAGAAACCTCAATAAGCGATCGAAAGCCAAAGAGAAGCAAAGAACAAGATCACTTGAAGAAGACAAGTCTCGGACCCCTTAGGCAAGGGCAACGGCTCGACACATCCGAGACAAAACCATGTTCAAACAAAGAGCGCAAACCACCGAACCAAAGCTCGAACACCACAAATAGCTCCCCCTGCACATCCAAACTCCCCTTGAGCCAAAGCACACTCCCCTGAACCAATGCAGCAATGCAACACGGGAATGCAGCAAAGTTCAAAAAACTACTCGCAAAGCCCGGGACGGTTAGACCACCATCACGGGGCGGTTAGACCACCCGCACCATACCTCGACCGCCGGGGGCGGTTAGACCACCCCAAGAGACCGGCCCCGCACCAAACTGCTCAAAAATTTCCCGAACCAATTGTAACACCTTTCAAACACTCCCGAGTGCCCAAAACATGCACAAACTTCTCCCCCTTGTTGACAATGCATGAATCAAGGCAAGAAGCGAAAAGTTTCAACATATAGCTTCTCAAATATACAAAATTCATCACAAGGAGATACACAAGTCCAAATGAGCAAGTTAGATACTCTACGGATTCGTAATGACCTTAACTACATGATCACCAAGTTTCATAACCATTGGACAAGGCTAAAAAGGATTTGAGTAATTTTGCGAAAATTTACTCTCTCATGAGCAAACACCTAAACATGAGCAAAACATGTCAAAATGGCAAAGCCACACAAACTTCATGCTAGGACAACCATTCTAATCATAAGACCATCACAAACACCCACAAGCACCTCATGTCATGTCAAAGCCACCGAGCCATGTGCCTACTTCTATATATGAGACTTCTCATTGATAGGCATCATGCAACGGTTTTAGCACCCAAAGCAAATTAAATTCAACACATATGACATGGGAGCACAGTTTCCAAGCATTTTACATTTCATTTTCAGATTCATATTTGGTACACGAAATGTCTTTGCGACAAAAAGGAACTTAGGCCCCTCCATAAGATAAAGCAAGAGGGCTAAGCATTCATGATGGCAAATGAGCCTTTGGCCCCATATGATCAATAAACTAGCTATCCAACCACAAATTAAGCATAACCAAGCCATTAAAACATGTCAAGATCATATAAGGGCATTTACACATGACAGAGAGCATACATGTGACAATTTTTCAAAAAGGACAAACTAACCATAGCATACCAAACTAGCTCACACGATCATATATAGCCCATCCTCGTTCTAACGCCGGGTTAGAACCTATCATCGGTATCGAGCCGGTGATGTGCACATGTCAAGCCTCCGTTATGCAATAGAGTCGAGGACGACTCCAAGCCTCGGTTATGCCATAGAGTCGAGGACGACTTCTTGTCAAGAGGGGGAGGATGATATGCACATGCCAGCATCATCGACCACTTCAACCACTTTGCCGACCTCATCGACTACATTGCCGACCTCTACACCTACACCTACGGGACCAATCACACGTAGCCGAGCTAAAAAGATACAACAAGAGGTGCACGCGCTACTTTGTGAAATTAAACTCAATTCTAATGACAATTTTGTGCTACCTAAGTCTTGTATGTTGATATTACTTAGGTTTACACAAGAGGCTACACCATCGAGCTACATGAAGAACACAACGGATCAGTCAGCGGACAAGGGCGGTAAAAACGGACTAGTTGAAGAAACGGCCATAACTTTTGATTCCCAAAAGCTATGAAGGCATATGAGTACTCGTTGGAACCGGCTGGAAGTCTAGTTTCCAAAGAGTCTAGCCTCGACCAGTTTGCAGTTTCGAGCTAAGAGTTATTTCTGGTCGAGTGCACACTGGTCAAGAGGTCGACAGCCTACATGAAGTTCAAGTTCCCATGTTAAACTGTACCATTCTACAATAATTCGTGGTGCATGGTATACATGGTTGGAACGGGGATCGAGTTAGCTTTCAAACGCATCTGGCCGTTCGTCATTTGGAGTTCCCTAGAAGAAGTTATGGTCAAAACATTGATACTCGAAGCCAAACAGCCACGCGGGGAAAAAGCTCAGAAGACCATTTCGAGGAGCCCTTTCACATTGGCGACCTATTCAATTTGTTTTCGTGTTTCCACCCACCTAGGAGGGTTGTTCCTAGTATAAATACCCCTATGTACTACTGAAAACTCAGTTTTGATCAATATGAATTGGTAACCACATATGGTTTGTCGCAGCCACGCCGCTGAGTGCCTTGCACACCCTTGTTCTTCCTTGTTCTTCGAAGACTCGTGAAGAAGATCTCTCTGAGGTCCCCTAGTTCGTGCTCTACGGCTTCCAGTTCGGCTGCACCGTATTGTGTGGATTAGTCCCGGATTGTGGTTCTGCGGTCGTTCGGTGATCGAGTCGAAGTCCTCAAGGTTTCGGTGCCTCTCACCCCGTCGCTTGGTCGCATCCAACCTTGGCTGGTATAAAGCTACCCCGGATCGTGGTTCTGTGGTCGTTCGGAGATCGAGTCGAAGCTTCTTCGGTGCCTCTCTCCCCGTCACTTGGTCGCATCCAACCTTGGTCAGGTATAAAGCCTTTATCCGCTGATTTTCAGCAAGTTATGTTGTTACAAAACCTACTGCCGTGAAGATCGGGCCATCTCTAGGACCTTTCTTGCAGCGGTCCATATCATGTGGCATCAGAGCTATCGTTGTCACGGTAGGTTTTTTTGTTATCATCCACCCTCCCACCCTTATCTGTTACTTTATTGTTCATGTCCTACAGTCCACTAAAAAGCCAAACAAAAAAAATCCCCTAGCCTTTTGTTGTACTGTTGCTTCGTGTGTTGCGTTCATCGTGTTGCTAATCACCATCTTCTTTCTTCCACCGTGTTTATTTTTTTCCGCACCCCTCATATGTTAGCTTGTGTTTGCTGTTAAAAAAATCAGAAAAAAAAGTGTGAAAGAAAGAGTAAAAGAAAGAGACAACAAAAAAGAGAAGTTGAAAGGGGCTGTGTTGCGGATTGTGTAATTAAAAGTTTGATATCAGTAACCTCAAGTTGGTGGTGTTCGGGACAGCAACGTTTACAATTTTGTGAGCGAGTTACACACTTGGTTTCAGTACCATAAGCCTTCCTTGAACAGCCACCTATAGCTCCACAAAAAGCCGTAAACCGGACCTCTCGTTCCGTAACCTTTCGACCGCTTAATCACACCTGGGATTTTCCACACTAGCACACTCACGGTCTTTGAGAACGGGTAAGAACTAGGGTAAGCAAGAGGTGAGGTTGTGTGATTCCACAAAATTTTCCTATTCCACCTTCTCTTGCAATATCCTAACATGGCAGGATCTGATTCGAGTGTTCGTGGTGGCCATCGCGGAGAACATGAAGCCCCTATCCAGCGAGCTGAGTTGCACCGTCTACAAAACTCGCTCTTGGATGCCATGGAGAGGATGTTCAATGAACGTCTTCCTGCTGGGGATCGAAGAGAACGACGACATCAACATGAAGATTCTAGTGATGAAAATTCTAGTTTCATGCATGGTTCTCATGTCCATTTCCGAGGTGGTCGTGATGACCGTTGTGGTGGTGGTAGGCGTGCTGATCAGGTTCAGCCTCGACGTGTTCCTGCTGCTCCACAAGTAGTGTGGTGTGAAAAACTCCATTAATGGTGCCTCCACACGTGCTCTTCAGCAAAGAGGAAGTGCTCCCGTGCATGGCTTTGTCACCCATGTGAGCTTCAATGATCATGACACACAAGGTGATTTCTGCAGCTCTTATGATCCCTATGACGAGAAGAAATTCAGATTTCATACCTTGGGTTGATTTGAATATACCCAAATTTTTTGGAAGAGAAGACCCCAAGGCTTATCTTGTTTGGGAGGAAAAGTGTGACTATATTTTTGGTGTACATCGTGTCTTGGATACACAGCGAGTACACTTAGCTGCAATGGAATTCTATGGTTATGCTCTGACATGGTGGAAGGATGTGCAAGAAAATCAACTTGTGTTGGGCAGGGATCACATCAATACATGGGCTGAAATGAAGCAAGTTATGCGAAGGTGATTTGTTCCCTCAGATTATCATCATAAGCAGCAACAAAGATCTCTGGAAATTGATAATACATCTGTCCGGAACTCATCTACTGCAGCATTAAGATATTCTGCAAAACAAGGTACATTTCAGCTTGTTGATACAAGAGAATGTGCATCTTTGAAGGAGAAAAGACATTCTGGACAGCGACAAAAGATGCATGATGCAAAAGTGCTGAAGCAAAATGACAAGAAGGTTGATTGTGGACTTTACAAATCAAGAAATCGTCCATCTAAATTTGCACATATGCAACATATCCCACATGTGGAGATTGCGGCTGATGGATATGATGGCAATGTTGTCCCTTTTTTCTTGGAAGATGATTTAATACCAAACCCATGTGAGAAAGAAAGCCACAAAGCCAAATTGAATGTGAGGGTTAAAAAGAAAACATTGAGCGATTCCACCATATCTCGGGAGAGCCACATAATTCTGTGTGGGGAAAATACACAAACATTGAGTGAAATAGAGAATAGGCCATGTGAGTGTGAGGAAATATTTATTTCTAACATGACAATCTCTTCTAGTTTGTTTTCTCATGAGATACAGAGTTGCTGAAGAAAATGATGTGGTAAATTATGACAAGCCCCCAATTTTTGATGAGGAAGATCAAGAGATGGATTCGGAGAGTGATACGAGGCATGATATCCTAATGCTCCCACATCATGAGGATAGTTACACGTGCCCCGAACCACTACTTTATTTAGCCACACCGACTGAGATGGATAATGGAGGTAACAATTCGAGAGATGCCTAACATGATACAAACACAATCTTTAGAATTAACAGGTATCACAAATGGACCAGGTATGAATTTTAATGACAAACACAGTGCTCAATTTGATGATATATGTGCTATAATTTTAGTCGACCATTCTAAAAAAATTGTTGCTGAATTGATTGAACCACATGCTGATACAAATGTTGAAATTGATCTTGATACTACCATTTGTACTTTGATTGATCCATGCAATACTTTACATACCAATAAATGTCACTCTGTTAAGTTGATTACTAGTGCTGAATTATTTGAAAAAGGATCTCCTGCGAACTGCTTGTTTTATCCTAAGTTTGATATGCTTATTCGTGTCAACAAAATGCTAGCGAATATTTCTATGGTAACATCTTCTAGCTCCTTGAATAATGCTCATAGCTGCGAGTTTACATTTATTCTCATTGGCGAACATGTTATAAATAATTTTTATGTTCATTCCATTTGCATAACTAATGACATGATTGCTGATTGGTGTCATCATTCTTGTGATATGTATTTTTCTGATGATGTGATGAACCAATTGCTTAGTGCTTGTTATTTAGAACCCTCAATATCTTCCCCATGTTCATATATTCCATTAGAAGAAACAAGTGCTATGCAAAAATGTGCAATCTGTGCACTTGAGAAACATTTATCCACATCCATGAGCATTGCATTTGAAGGGTCTATATCTCAACCTATGAATGATTTATGCAACAAAAACTGCTGGAGTGTTCTTGGTATTTATTCACCATGTGCAGAACAATATCATCTTGGAATGGTGAAATTGGAGATGCTAAATAAATTGTGTTGTGTCACAGAAATTTTTGTTCTCCCATTCCATAACCTATTTGTAGGTAAACAAATGTCAATGATGCTTTTTCATCGTGGTAAGATGAAATTTGTTGCTATAATGTTTCAAGTTAACAGTCTTTTGCAGTACAACCGAAAGTCGAGGTCGACATTTTTCCAAGGGGGGATGACGCGCACATCCTTATGATAGTGAAATATAGACAACCTGCATGCTGTTTTGAAAATAGTGTGATGGAAAACAATAAAAATGACAAAACGGATGACATATTCATTTATCATGCATATATATTTTTCCTTTTGTACATTCTTTATTCAGGTTTTAAAAAGTTTGGGATAACTTTTCTTCAAGACGAGGAAAATGATGCGGACCACATATGTACATTAGGAATCATCATTGTCAAACGAATATGCAAGGTGAAAGCTATATTAAACTTCAATCCTTCTTATTTTCATATGTCAAAGCTACTACTTGGATTGTATGATTACAGATCAAAACATCTTGGAATATTGGAGGAAATACATGCCATAGTACCTACAAAGCTTGATTGTTATCATTTCAACCATGAAAGGGTTATCGAGAGTCCTTCTACCATCTTTGAAGATGGCGACCAATCTCCATTCTTTGAACAAGAAGAGTCGGGGACGACTCGTTTTCAAGAGGGGGAGGATGATGTGCACATGTCAAGCCTCCGTTATGCAATAGAGTCGAGGACGACTCCAAGCCTCAGTTATGCCATAGAGTCGAGGACGACTTCTTGTCAAGAGGGGGAGGATGATATGCACACGCCAGCGTCATCGACCACTCCAACCACTTTGCCGACCTCATCGACTACATTGCCGACCTCTACACCAACACCTACAGGACCAATCACACGTAGCCGAGCTAAAAAGATACAACAAGAGGTGCACGCGCTACTTTGTGAAATTAAACTCAATTCTAATGACAATTTTGTGCTACCTAAGTCTTGTATGTTGATATTACTTAGGTTTACACAAGAGGCTACACCATCGAGCTACATGAAGAACACAACGGATCAGTCAGCGGACAAGGGCAGTAAAAACGGACTAGTTGAAGAAACGGCCATAACTTTTGATTCCCAAAAGCTATGAAGGCATATGAGTACTCGTTGGAACCGGCTGGAAGTCTAGTTTCCAAAGAGTCTAGCCTCGACCAGTTTGGAGTTTCGAGCTAAGAGTTATTTCTGGTCGAGTGCACACTGGTCAAGAGGTCGACAGCCTACATGAAGTTCAAGTTCCCATGTTAAACTGTACCATTCTACAA
Source organism: Cenchrus americanus (assembly GCA_947561735.1). Lineage (NCBI taxonomy): Eukaryota > Viridiplantae > Streptophyta > Magnoliopsida > Poales > Poaceae > Cenchrus > Cenchrus americanus. The sequence goes on along the minus strand of OX387242.1, from coordinate 32,776,052 downwards.
TAATTCGTGGTGCATGGTATACATGGTTGGAACGGGGATCGAGTTAGCTTTCAAACGCATCTGGCCGTTCGTCATTTGGAGTTCCCTATAAGAAGTTATGGTCAAAACATTGATACTCGGAAGCCAAACAGCCACGCGGGAAAAAGCTCAGAAGACCATTTCGAGGAGCCCTTTCACATTGGCGACCTATTCAATTTGTTTTCGTGTTTCCACCCACCTAGGAGGGTTGTTCCTAGTATAAATACCCCTATGTACTACTGAAAACTCAGTTTTGATCAATATGAATTGGTAACCACATATGGTTTGTCGCAACCACACTGCTGAGTGCCTTGCACACCCTTGTTCTTCCTTGTTCTTCGAAGACTCGTGAAGAAGATCTCTCTGAGGTCCCCTAGTTCGTGCTCTACGGCTTCCAGTTCGGCTGCACCGTATTGTGTGGATTAGTCCTGGATTGTGGTTCTGCGGTTGTTCGGTGATCGAGTCGAAGTCCTCAAGGTTTCGGTGCCTCTCACCCCGTCTCTTGGTCGCATCCAACCTTGGCTGGTATAAAGCTACCCCGGATCGTGGTTCTGTGGTCGTTCGGAGATCGAGTCGTGCCTCTCTCCCCGTCACTTGGTCGCATCCAACCTTGGTCGGGTATAAAGCCTTTATCCGCTGATTTTCAGCAAGTTATGTTGTTACAAAACCTACCGCCGTGAAGATCGGGCCATCTCTAGGACCTTTCTTGCAGCGGTCCATATCAGCCGGCGTTAGAACGAAGGATGGCCCGATCTTCACGGCAGTAGGTCTTGAACTTGAAGAACGATGATGGGGTAGCGGAAATAGGATGATAACTTACTGGAATTCGAAAATATCTTGCTGAAGATCAGCGGATAACTAGCTTTATACCTAGCCAAGGTTGGATGCGACCCAAACGACGGGGAGAGAGACACCGAAACCACGAGGACTTCGACTCGATCTCCAAACGACCGCAGAACCACAACCTGAGCTAATCCACACAAGGTGAGGCAGCCGTACTAGAACTCACGAGCACGAATTAGTGGACCTCAGAGAGATCTCTTCACAAGTCCAAGTAGAACGAGGAAGAACAAGGGATGAGTAAGCACTCGGGCAGCTCGGCTGCAATATCACTGGATTAATCTCAAATCATCAAAAGTTGTGTTTAGCTTACATATGGGGGGGTATTTATACTAGGAACAACCCTCCTAGGTGGGTGGAAACACGAAAACAAACTGAATACATCGCCAATGTGAAAGGATCTCCCGAGATGACCTTCCGAGTTGCTTCCGCGTGACTGTTTGACTGCTGAGCAGTCTTCAATGTTTTGATCATAACTTCTTCTAGGAATCTTCAAATGACGTGGGACTAGATGCGTTGGAAAGCTAACTCGATTATATTTCCAACGGTGTATAGCATGCTATGTGAAACTTCGTAGATTGGTACAGTTTAATGCCCGAACTTCAGACTTAGGATTTTGCCGAATGGATTGCCGAATGACTTGCTGATTGCTGGAAATTGCCGAATGACCTTGCTGAATGACGAGAACTTTGCCGATTCTAGCTTCGTGACTTTCGTCTTGATGATTCTCTTCAACGTACCTAAGTAGTATCAACATACAAGACTTAGGTAGCATAAAGTTATCATTGCTATTGAGTTGAAACTCATAAAGTAGCGCGTGCACCTCTTGTTGGATCTTTTTAGCTCGGCTACGAGTGATAGGTCCGGTAGAAATTGGAAATGTGGTTGGAGAGGCTGTCGGTGCTGGCATGGTCATATCATCCTCACCCCCCTTGAAAAGGAGTCGTCCTCGACTCTAACTCTTGTTGCCCAAATAATTGTAAAAAGCGGATGACTTGTAGTGTTGTGATAATATCATGATATTCTTCTTCCATCACAGCAATATGTTTGAATCTATAATCATACAAACCAAGGAGTAGTCTTGTAGGTGGGAATCTAAACAATTGAGAACTAAGTTTAGCTTTCACCTTGAATAGTTGTCTTGACCACATGGTGAATGTTGATTGCCTTGGCATGGTCACATCATCCTTCCTCCCTTGAAGAAAAGTCGTCCCCGACTTTTGTTTACCTGGAAACAGCCTAGACAAAACAGAGGGCGGATGTACACGATAATTACAATAATCTTGCATTTTGTTTTGTCCAATTGTTCCATTATAATTAATCGTCCAATTATTACCTTTTCCACGTTTTAAACATTCTCTCAATGTTGGCCAACTAGCAAATAGCTTCGAAGATGGAAACACAAAAATTTCTTTCAAGCCAATCATTTGATTCATATTATTGTATTTCATCTTTATAAGGTCATACATATGAAAAGATAAAACGAAAGAGTAAAATACACCGGAGATCCATCAACTTGTAAGGATATGTCACTTGGGTCCATCAACTCTCAAAATGCATATTTGGGTCCATGAACTTGTTGAGTCATTCACCGCAGTCCATAAGCGTCTAGATATACTTATACCGGTGACATGACATCATGACTTGGCTCAAGAAGCATCTTCTACCCGAGGCATTTCAATTAGTAGGTTGCAAATGGGCAACACATATACTTAGACATTCCTTGGGTTGAATAATGGTAGCCTCCTTGCGTGTACGACAGGAGTAGGCTGCTATCGTTTTGCTCCAGAAATATCAAGCATGTGTCACTCATAAGCTGCTCGATGAAATTCCTCAATTAGGATGTGCTTCTTCTAGTCAATTCATCATGTCATGTCACCAGTAGAAGCATATGTGGATAGTTATGGACCTGCGGTGAATGACTTAACAAGTTTATGGACCTAAAAATGCATTTTCAAAGTTGATGGACCTAAGTGACACCTTATTACAAGTTGATGGACCTCCGGTGCATATTACTCAAACAGAAACATTCTTTCCATTCATATTGCAGACCATGTCAAACTCAAAGGTTTCAAAACAGGATGCAAAATTTTTGGGTGAATTAATGGAACTTGTTAGCACAAGTTTCTTATCAAAATAAAACTCATTACTTGTATCAACATGGGATTCAGTCAAGTCGGCACAAAGATTTTGACTATGTTGTATTACCGTAATGTCATGAGTATCCAATTCTAAATTACCAAATTTATTTACATGCAAAGTATCGGATATATAAGTGTATAGTATCATGTATATGAACCATATTAAATCATAGAAAAGATCATTCATAACTGAACTTTGATTATCAAGTTGCAAAATTTCAGCAAAGATGTCATTATGTGACATTACCAAATCAGTACAACTATCATAGTCAATTTCATTTGAAACATGTGGCTCATCATAATTTCTCACCATAATATTTTGCAAATTCAGATCTAAACCAATTTCAATACCTTTCGTACTTTTTTGAAGTGCAAGTATCATGAATGACACTTCTGAAATCTTACCACTTTCCTCGTTATGGCTCATGTTTTAGGTAGCATACAATTGGATCGGATGAATGGATACCTTCTCACTTCTATCAACATGTATGGTAGCATCATGAGGATCCACCTCTTCCTCATTCCCATTGCAAACCTGCACATTTGGGAAGAAAACACTAGAAGTAGAGATGAAATTCTTAGTTTCAAAAATATCCTCACACAACTTGCGTTCTAATTCTTTATTTTTCAGTGGTGTATCTCTCATGCTCACAGTACTGGTACTCTCAAGGCTCAAGTAGGTGGAATTACTCAACTCTCTTTTGTTTTCACTCTCTTTCGGTTTGGTTATGTAGCCCTTATTCTCACATGGATTTTGATGTACAATTACTTCAATGTCTAGTGGGGCAATGTATTCATATATGTCATACTTCACCCTGTCCTCTAATGAAATTGGAGAAGCAATGGATGCAAAACAATCATGAGCTGAAACCTCCACAAATATTGTTGAAGTTGCACCACTTGATGTGGAAGGATATGCATTGGTATTGTCTTCAATCCGAACCCGATGTTGCATGTTAAACAATGAAAGTGCAGCAGCTCTATCCATAACCATCATTTGATCTTGTTCATCGAATATTGGGGCTGGTCATAATTCACCGCATCTTTTTCTTCACAAGCCTGCATCACACAAGAAACACAACTAGAAGAAGAGATTAAGATGTTAGAAGTGAATAATTCCTCACAAGATTTGTCCTCTTTTTCACTCATTTTGGCATTGGGTACACTCAATTCTTTTAGATCCCCTTTCCTAGCCATCATGACTAATCCCTCTTTTTCCGGTTTTTGGATTCTTTGCGGCTGTGGGGTTTTATGTGGCTGTGGAAACTCTCCCTCAATATTTTTCTCGGATCACTCTTAATTGTTTCGCACTCTCTCGCTGAATTTTTCTTTTGGTGGAAGCATCTTCAAGCACCATTGAGCACACATGGGCGAGGACTATGCCCACGAGCACCTCCCCCATGCTGTCCACTACGGCCCAACATACCACCATAAGTTGTGGTTGGGCTATGTTGTTGTGGAGCATGGTGACCAAGTGGTGCGGGGAAACGCTTATCGAACATTCTCTCCATGGCCTCCAAAAATGAGTTTTTAAAATGATGTAACTCAGCCCGGGAGATTGGTGCCTCTCGTTTCTCTATGTCCACCATGACGAACACTTGAATATGGTCCTGCCATGTTAGAGGCAGCAAGAAATATTTGGAATATGAAGTATTTATGGAAACACTCAAACTCACCACTTACTTACCCAAGTTCCGCCTGTCCTCAAGGACCGTGATTGTGCTAGTGTTGGCAGCTTCAACGGAGGTGGTAGTAAGGTCGTAAGGATTACAATTTGAAAGTCCCGGTTTCAGATGTGAGGTGGAGCTATAGGTGGCTAAACAAGGAGGGGGCTGTGGTACCGTCAACCAAGTAAATTGATGTGTTCAAAAGATATAAAGTTGCAGCAAACAAGATCACCACCAACTTCAATATGCAACTGAAAATTTCATCAACACACTTCTTCCTTCAATTTGTGTTTCGTCGCTCTTCTATAACTTTTTTTGGAATCTTTTCTCTCTCTTTTTTTTATAATACTAACAAGGGTGCTGATAACAAAAGATATATAAGAAACGGTGGAGACTAGCAACTTGAAGAACACGAACACAAGGTAGCAGTACCGAAAAAGGGCTATAGGTATTTTTTTGGCTTTGGACTATAGGATATGAACAAATATATGTAGTAAATCAAATAAGGATAAATATATGGATGGTGATGAGACCTACCGTGTCAACGAAAGCTCTGATACCAGATGATAGGTTCTAACCCGGCGTTAGAACGAGGATGGCCCGATCTTCACGGCAGTAGGTCTTGAATTTGAACAATGACGATGGGGTAGCGGAAATAGGATGATAACTTACTGGAATTCGAAAATATCTTGCTGAAGATCAGCGGATAACTAGCTTTATACCTAGCCAAGGTTGGATGCGACCCAAACGACGGGGAGAGAGACACCGAAACCACGAGGACTTCGACTCGATCTCCAAACGACCGTAGAACCACAACCGAGCTAATCCACACAAGGTGAGGCAGCCGTACTAGAACTCACAGAGCACGAATTAGTGGACCTCAGAGAGATCTCTTCACAAGTCCAAGTAGAACGAGGAAGAACAAGGGATGAGTAAGCACTCGGGCAGCTCGGCTGCAATATCACCGGATTAATCTCAAGTCATCAAAAGTTGTGTTTAGCTTACATATGGGGGTATTTATACTAGGAACAACTCTCCTAGGTGGGTGGAAACACGAAAACAAACTGAATACGTCGCCAATGTGAAAGGATCTCCCGAGATGACCTTCCGAGTTGCTTCCGCGTGATTGTTTGACTGCTGAGCAGTCTTCAATGTTTCGATCATAACTTCTTCTAGGAATCTTCAAATGACGTGGGACTAGATGTGTTGGAAAGCTAACTCGATTATCTTTCCAATGGTGTATAGCATGCTATGTGAAACTTCGTAGATTGGTACAGTTTAAAGCCCGAACTTCAGATCAGGACTTTGCCGAATGGATTGTCGAATGACTCGCCGATTGCTGGAAATTGCCGAATGACCTTGCTGAATGACGAGAACTTAGCCGATTCTAGCTTCGTGACCTTCGTCTTGATGATTCTCTTCAACGTACCTAAGTAGTATCAACATACAAGATTTAGGTAGCATAAAGTTATCATTGGTATTGAGTTGAAACTCATAAAGTAGTGCGTGCACCTCTTGTTGGATCTTTTTAGCTCGGCTACGAGTGATAGGTCCGGTAGAAATTGGAAATGTGATTGGAGAGGCTATCGGTGCTAGCATGGTCATATCACAGCGGCAACGTACTCGCCTCGGTAGTGGATTGAGCAACACTCGACCGTTTGCGGGAAGACACCAAAGAAGAACCCAAAAGCGGCAAGTCCGAGAAGTGGACTTCCTATCCAATCGACACCGGCAAAATCCGCATCCGAAAAACCATGAAGCACAAAGAAGAGGACGTGGAGTACCAAAGGCCGAAGTCGGGAGTGTGACGCAAGTACCTGAAAATTCGCTTCACCGCTTACCGATGCGAAGTCCTCGAAGACGCTTGAAAACGAGCGCACGGACAAACCGAGAATCGGATGTCCGGCCTCGTCGCCGTCAAGTAGAGGAGTGACCCGATCATGCTTCGGTAGTCCTTCGGTCCACATGCTCACCTTCCTCGTCCGCATCAAGAGCCGAAGTCGTACTCATCGGCATCGTCATAGCCTTGGAATCCTCCATCTTGAACTTTCGCACAATGTCCTTGGTGTACTTAGCTTGGTGCACAAATGTTCCTTCCTTTGATTGCTTGATTGCAGCCCGAGAAAGAACCGCAACTCGCCCATCATGCTCATCTCCAATTCCCTACTCATATCCTCTCGCAAACCTTGCAACAAGAGAGTTAGACAAGCCACTAAAGACAATATCATTCACGTACACCCGCACAATCGGGATATCTCTGCCCTAACTCGGTAGAAACAAGGTCCGATCGACCTTCCCCGTCTCAAAACCTCTCTCAAACAAGAACCCCTCCAACCTACCATACCAAGCTCTAGGTGCCTCGCTTCAACCCATAAAGTGCCTTCCTCAACTTGTACACCGGTGGGGGTACTTCTCACTCTCAAACCCCGGTGGTTGCCTCACATACACTTCTTCCTCCAACACACCATTCGGGAAAGCACTCTTCACATCCATTTGGTGCAACTTGAACCCTTTAGCCATGGAAAAGGATAGAAGGATCCTTATTGCCTCCAAACGAGGCTACGGGAGCAAAAGTCTCCTCGTAGTCGATCCCCTCCTTCGATTGAACCCTTGAGCAAAAACCCTTGACATGTTCCTCACCACTTCACCTTTCTCTCCCTCTTTGTTCTTACACACCCACTTTGTACCAATCGGCTTACACCCTGGGGGAGAGTCAACCAATTCCCAAACCTGATTTCTCTCAAAGTTCTCCAACTTCTCATTCATCGAATTAACCCAATTATGATCAGATAGTGCGTGTCCAATGTCTTTGGGCTCAAAAGTGGCAACAAAAGCAGCATTAGCAAAATGAGAATTGTTTCGAACCCTCGATCGTGTAGTACGTTCATTCAAGTCGCTGATGATACTTGAAGCTGGATGATCCACTTGTTCTCGCCGGGGAGGTTCTCGCCTCGATCCTACCTCCCCCTCAACTGTAGCTTCTCCTCGATCTTGATTTGTCGTTGTAGGTGTAGGAGAGGGTCCGTCCACCACCGTAGTCGAAGTAGTGGGTACATGTTCAGCCGGGGGCACCACACCGCCATCTTCATCGTCTCCATGTTCATGCTCCTTCTCCTGAAAGATCTCCTCGCCAAGCTCATCATCACCTGCACACTCAAAGACAAGCTGACTACGTGGCTGTGTCTCGTCGAAGGTAACCTCGCAAGTCTCCACGATTTGGTTAGTTTCAAGATTGAGCACACGATTGCTCTAGAGTGAGATGCATAACCAAAGAAAATACCATCGACCGACCTAGCCTCAAACTTATCCAACTTCTTCTCTTTCTTCAGAATAAAGCACTTGCAACCAAAGACATGGAAGTGACTCACCTTGGTTGTGCGACCATGCATCAACTCGTAGCAGGTTTTCTTCTTATGCACTCTGAGGTAGATCATGTTCAACACATAGCACGCGGTATTCACCGCCTCAGCCCAGAACCTTCTCGGAGTCCTATGCTCATCAAGCATCGTTCGAGCCATCTCACACAAGGTTCTGTTCTTCCTTTCCACAACACCATTCTGGGGAGGCGTATACAGACTCGAAAACTGGTGTTCAAGACCCAAGTCATGGCAAAAGGTTTCAAAACGGGAGTTTCTGAATTCTGAGCCATTGTCACTGTGGATTGCTCGTATGGCATCTCCGCGCCTCTCGTTCCTCAACCTCAAGACTAGATCTCGAACAAAACCAAACGTCTCCCCCTTATCCTCGAGAAAGAATACCCACGCATACCGAGAGTAGTCGTCCACCACAACAAGGGCATACCACTTCCCACCCGCAGATCGCACACGAGCTGGGCCAACAAGGTCCATATGGAGCAGCTCGCATGGACGCTCAGTCATCACATCGGTGAGAGGCGGGTGAGAAGAGGTTACCATCTTGGCATGCCTATGCGGTGCACAAACCAATTCTTTCTCAAGCCTCAACCGTGGCAATCATCGGACCAAATTGAGTTTACTCAAGCGAGACAAAAGGTCAAAGCTCAAGTGACCCAACTTCCTATGCCACTTCCACAACTCACTCGAAGAACCGGCTAAGAAACAACACTCCACACCGGAAGACCGAGAAAAATCAGCACGAAACACCCGACCCTCGGGAACGACCATGCGAGACAAGGTCCCCTCGAGAGTCCAAAATCCGAGAACCACCAGGCCGAAACAACACCTCAAAACCCTCATCCAACAAACTCGGGACACAGAAAGCAAATTGTACCCCAGCGATTGAACAAGAGCAACACGCCTGAGAGTGATCTTGTCACTCACCTTAATCTCACCTTCTGAAAGCACACGCCCACGCCCATTGTCCCCAAAAGTGATGTACCTCCTTGTCACCACCGGGACGAGACTTGAGAACCACCCCCTGTCTCCGGTCATATGCCTCGAGCAACCGGAGTCAATCAATCAAATGTTCTTCAAGTCTCCCACCTGAAATTCAAAAACGAGCATGTGAGCGAACAAACGACTCAGCACTGGGGTTAGTACCAAAAGAGTAAAACCAGGTCTTGAGCCATTTGCTCGAAACTCGGGGTTAGCACAAACCAAACCATCTTTCCTACCAAAACTACCTCCACGAACACCACCACCGTAACCACCATGAGGGAACCAACCCTCTCTAACTGGAGGAGGACCAAAACCACAAAAGGAAGACCGTGGACCGTCTCTCCTCTACATCTCAAAGCTACGGCTCCTCCCATTCTCGTGCCGAACACGAGGGGGGAACGCCTAGCAACCGTCCACCTACCGACTCTCCAGACCAACCACCAGCACCACTACCTCCGAGAACCGAAACCTCTCGATTCACCACCTCGAAAACCACTCCGCCCGAGGTCGGGGGCGGTTGAACCGCCCGGCCCGGGCCGCCTAACCGCCTCCCTGCGGGCGGGGCCGGCCCGACCGCCTAGCCGGGCCGGTCGACCGCCCTCTCCAAAACAACTCCCCGGCTATGAGAACTCACATCTCCCTATGCCGAAACACTTCTCACCACGGCTTTACCCCTGGCGGTGGCAAACGAGGCTTAGGTACACCATGGGAAGGGTTATACCTATCCTTGTTTGCCCACTCCTTTGTCATCCTTTCCTCACGCTTCCTCTTGAAGCAAAACTCATCCTTGTGACCCTCTTTCGACAATAGCCACAATGGAACCTCACAAGCTTAGGCTTAGGTTTGGGGTGCTCATTTGGTTTCTCTCCACTCGGCTTCTCCACCGGTTTCTCCTCACTAGCCTTCTCACTCTCTTTCCCAAAGAACACTTTCCGGAAGTGCTCACAAACTTGATAGGATTTTGGAAATCATTTGTTTGTGGAGGAAGCACGGGTGGAGCTGCGGTTGTGTCTAGTCGGTTCCTAAGATGGTTAGGTTTTAGGGGAAATCATTTTTGTGGTGGGTTTTTGGTGGCTCTGGAATGTTTTCTTCACTTCCCTCACCAACCTTGTTTGCCCCAAGTCCCTCACCATTCTGCCTCTTGAAAGTCTCAATCATTATCCTCAAATGAGGCTCATGACCAGACAACCAACCCATCAACTTTCTCAGCTCATCATCCTCATCCTGCAAACGATCAATATAATGTGCAAGTTCCAAATTCTTCAAAGCATGCATTTTGCAAGTAGAGCAAGATATAGGAATTGGTTCTTTCAATTTAGCCTCAAGAGTAACAGTATAAGCATGCATATCATCAATTTTCTCATGCAAGACAGGGCAAAAAGTGCATGCACCTAGCAAAGCAGGTCTAGCCTTAAGCTCAACCACTTCAACCCTAAGCACATCTAGTTCCTCACACTTGGAGGCATGCTTTTCCTTAAACAAGGCAAGATCAGCAAGAAAAATAGAGCAATCAGCACAATCAGCCTCATCAGAAACAACAGGGCTAGCCTTAAGGGAATCAATTTCAAGCTTGATGTCAAGAACCTATGTTTCTAGCTCAGCCACTCTAGTCCTAGCATCCTCGAGTGAAGCCCTAAGCTCTTTTCTCATTTTCTTGGCCTCTCTAAGCATGTCATCACGATTATCAAGCAACGAGCCAAGCCGTTCATTCTCCTGGCGCAAGAAGGGAAGTTCATCACACACCTCGTTGTCGGAGTCAGAGTCCGAGTCGCTATGTGTGCTCTTCTTGCTGCCGGAGCTAAGCGCCATGGTGCAGAAGCCGTCTCTAGCGAAGCAACTCAGACCGCTCAGGTTCTTGGACGACTTCCTGCTCTTGCGACGATCACCTTCATCTTCACTGCTACTTGAGCTCGAGGTGAAGTACGCGGAACTGGAGTCGACGTCGCTTGCTCCAACCATTGCTCGGGGCCTGCCTCGGCTCTCCTTCTTTCTCGATCGTCGCTCGTCCTTGTGCTTGTTCTTGTGCTTGCTTTTGTGATCACGCCTCGACCGGTACTTGCCATCCATCCTCAACTTGTGCTTGTAGCTGTCCTTGTTCTCGACCTTCTCCAGGCAGTCGCCGATGAAGTGTCCCGGCTTGCCACACTGGAAGCATGTCCTCGTGTTCCTCCTCATGTTCACCCGGTTCTCGTGCAGCCTCTCGAACCTCCTCATCGGCAACGCCAGCTCGTCCTCTCCAAGCACGTCAAACTCCTCATCTGGCATAGACATCAAAGAGGACAAAGAGAACATCCTTGTGGATGGGTTAGTGTTAGCCTTTCCTTTCGAACCACCAACGAGGTCAAGACTATGGGAGTCAGTCGTACCCTCGAGCTTGGCTGTCATGCCCCTATCCATCTCAGCCGACTTGAGCTTCGAGAACAGCTCGTTCACCATCAGAGTTTCATACTTCTTCGACTCCACAATGGCCTCGAACTTTCCGCCCCAAATCGTACGATCCAAAGAGTGTAAAAGTTTGACAGCTCTATCATGATCATCGTACGGGAGCACATCCACATTGGCCCTCATGTTGTTCACAACCACCGTGAACCTCTCGAAACAAGGCATCGATGGACTTGCCGGGGAGATGAGTGAAGTTCTCGTACTCTCTCCGTATGTCGCATACATTCGTGCTCGAACTCGGGCATTCCCAACATGAGCCTCCTTCAACACCAACCAGATTCTACAAGCCAAGTGCTCGGTGTGCACACGATCAAAGTCAGGCTGACACAAAGCACGAAACAAGTAGTCGACCGCCTTATTATTGGCGTCGAACATGTCCCTCGATCCTGGAGCAAGGAAGTTCATCAGCTGGACATAGCCTGTGTCCACCGTGACATCCCAAAGGATCTGACCCTTTCCGCGGAGGAACGCCGCCATCCGCTTACTCGACATCTGGTAGTTCTTCCCATCGAAGTGTGGAGGACCCGAACCCCGTTCCTGGTACGCCATCTTTGGATCTTGGACTGGTTAGAGTCAATAAAGACCCGAACCGGCTTTGATACCACTTGAAGGACCGATTAGGCGACCAGAGAGGGGGGAGTGAATGGGAGCCGATAAAAATTCTTCTCGAAGGAGATTGAAACTCCAACAAGATGAACTCGCTCGGTCGGACCCCCAAAATCACACACTCCGCACTTCTACCTTCTGTTTGCCAAAACCACGTAGCCATTGGAGTGCTGCGGTCCTAGGAACAAACACTACCAAGAACCTCAACACCCACGCACCCACGACAGAGGAAACAACTCGATAGCCGACCGTCTAGAGGGGGCGGTTAGACCGGGTATGGGGGGCGGTTAGACCGCCTCCACCAGGCAACCAAGAAATCCTCCGAAACACCTCTTCCGAGCACCAAAACGCACCACGGTTTCACCAACAGAGATCTCTGGTCAGGGCCATGCTAGCTACCAGAAAATCTTGGCGAAAACCAAAACTTCACCCAGGGGCCTAGGGGCGGTTAGACCGGCTACCAGGGGCGGTCTAACCTCCTGTACCCAGCAAAGAACTCCAAGCAAGAACTCCTAGCAAACGACACGAGAACGACCCGAAATTTCACCCAAACGCTCCTCTGATCAAGGCGAACAAACTCACAGAGGAAAATCCGGCGAAACAGAACTTCGACCTGGAAGGCCCGGGCGGTTAGATCGCCCCTCCGGGCGGTTAGACCGCCCCTTCCAGAAAACCTACCCGCGGGTCAAACCTCAACTTCCCATCGCCCGATCTCCCGAATCACTCCACGGATTGCAACGAAACTTCAGGAATAGCTGGGTTACCTCCTGGGCAACCTCTACCTCAAAGGAATCGACCCGAATCGCTCACAATCAAGAGGAACAACGCTGAACCATCTATACATACCATGAAGGTTCGTACAAGGTCTAGCTTGCCACCCATACATCCATCCCTCTCTCTAGATCTCACATGAAGCTCTCAAGCTAGTCCTAGGAAAAAACTAGAGGAAAATGAGAACGGAAATGGAAAAACAAATGAGCTATGGTTCCAAGAATTGGCTGCCATCCATGCCCTCAAAGAGTATATATGGAGGCACTAAACTACCCTTACTTAATAACTAGGGATACAAGCCCCTCAAGGGCGAATTTGGAAGTCTTCGGATTTTCTTCATCGAACGGATGCCCGGCGACCGTAACCTGCTTAGGCTCGATGCAAGCCTTGTGATCCCGACGTGTGTCCTCCGCTTTGAAGCATCTCGGCGCCAGCGACCAGGGCAGTCAGACCGCCCCCTGGGCGGTTAGACCGGCTCGGGGTATTTGACCGGCCCAGGCGGTCTGACCATCCCTCCTGGGCGGTTGAACTGGCCTGGGTGGCCATACCTCCTCGTCGAGTCTTCGGCCTCGGTTTTGTGGCTCAACCGAGTAACCTAGTGGTTTTCTGGTGAACCACTGCAAACCCCGCGAACTTGGCGTAGCCTCTGCCAATCTCCACTCATGACTTGGCTCCCACGTAGTCCCGGCTCGACCTTGGTTTTGAGGCTCTACCAAGAAACTGTCCACGACTTCATCTTGTTGTTCATGCCACCATGCAGCCCGCACTTGACCCTACTGGCCACCAGGTCCCTCGAACGAAGCCTACTTGTCTGGAGGCCTCACCGGCGACGACCTTTCGCGCTTGTTCTTCACTTGCACCAACACGAGTCAAGCCGCAACCTGCACCTGCAATACTTAGTCAAGAGTCAGTCCACACAACGTTGTCAATCACTCATCACACAAGGAAGCGACCATCCACCGGTCCTCGAACCACACATGGTCCTCACTCACACTAAGCTATGATCATATATTGGCGGGTACCTCCAATTCATAGCTAGTTATTTCTTTGAAGAATGCATACGTGCAAAATAGTTGGGAAGACTTCCATACCATGTCGGATCAAAATACACAGAGTTTGTTCCATGAGAAAGAATTGTATAACTAGCCAGCTATGAGCTACTCACCATGTAATTAAGCTCTACTGACAAGTCTTCATTATATAAATAAAGGAATCATGCGCTACTACTGAGAAGACTGAACTCATGGTTGGAAAAGTTACTCCATAATTGTAAATACTAAATCTTGAAATATACACGATTATCCTCAAGGAATCAATTTAATGTTCATATATATGTCACGGCAACTGTCTTACCCATGTAGGCGCATGCAAGGGTTGATTCATTATATTAGTGCCAGAACAAGAATGTACATATGTTTTGTCTTACAAAATTTCTTGTGTACGACAACCTCCATTCATTATTCTTTGGACCGATTCCATCTCTGAATAACATATATCAGTGCAGAATTGTTGTTCTTGCAAGAGATCGAGGAACTTTCCGCTTATTGCATATGATTTCATCCATAAATTATATAATCATGGAATTATTCCATGCCCGTGTCTTGCATTGTTTCTTCAAACAATGAGGCCTCAGGCTTTTTTCCAGCATCGGCCGAATGAGAAATCTGAATTCTCTACTAGTAACCCAATACATGGTAGGAACTAATTTGCTGATACCTCTCACTCCTATCTAGCAACGAAACAACTGCTAGTGCAGGAGCTTTTGATTTTCTCTCTCTAATACATCAATCGATGCCCACGCACCATGGCACCATATCATCGGCTGCTGGACATGGCCTTACTAGATTGCAAGAGAACTATAACTTCTTATGTGTACAAAATTTAATGTTTAGACATGTCTATGTGAACAATGTGTTTGTTGTCTGATTCAATGGTGTTGACAGATAAAACTCGTATCCACCTACGATCTGCAAGCGTACGGACCTACACCTTTTTCACCACGGGATTCCCAAGGTTCTTGTCAATCCGCGGAGCAAGTGGATTGCTAGCGCTTAACCAAGTACTAATCTAGTTGAATGGAAAACCTTTGAAAGAGTATTAATCTAAAGGTAAAGACAATCTAACCTAAGTTAATCTAAGTTGATGAAACAAATCTAGGGTTAAACTAGATGGTAAAGGGTGGACACAAGAGAGTGATTAAGAAAGATAAGTGTTCCCTCCCTAGGATCTAGGATAACATGGATATGCATCTACTACACGAGAGTGGTAAACCAATCTACCGGGGTTCGACCACGGTTTCGCCCTTTCCCTCCCCTCGTACTTTCACTACGCGAAGGTAATCGTGACTAGACCTATGATGGACACGGTATGTTGATGGAATCTATGGGAGTAGCGGATATCATACGCCTGAAAAACATGGTAGCTAACCTTAATCATCAAAGCATCATCAACATGAAAGCAATAGATTGAAACCACGAATCAAGTAGCGATCACATAGCATACATCCATCTAACCCTAGGGATGAACGGAGACATTACCCCATCATCTTACACGGATTGAAGCACATAGGGGTGATGGAGACTCCGGAGAACGTCGTCGATGAAGATGGCGGCGATGAAGCTTGGGAACACCCCTAGGCCGGCGGCTTGGAGTCCTCCTCTTGCTTCCTTCTCTCCGCCGGCGTTGATCCTTGCAACGAGCTCATCTAACTCTCTCCCTCATTTTGCGGCAGCGGTGTTCGGTCAATGGCGTCGGTGGGATGATTTGTTCGATGTGGCACCGACGGCGGCGAAGGTAATAAATAGACGAACACCTAGGGCAAAGGGGACGTCGAACCGGGCCGGAGTGGGCCGGGTCGGTCGGCCCCGAGCCGGCCGGCCCGGTGCCCATTTCGGCCGGTTCGGCCCCGGTTTCCTCCCCGGTTGCTTCTCGCGTGATCCCTTGTTTGTGTGCACTTGCATATGGGCCCTTGACGTCGTTTCCTTCACGGTTAAGGCTTGAATCCTTGCTATGCAAGCTTCGCCGTTTTTCCGGTTGAGTCCCCGTAGACTTGCACGTTGACGCTTCGGTCCTCGGGTCATTTGGAGTCATGTTCATCACGTGTCTTAACTCTTGTCGGGCTTCATGATCTTCTTCCAAAGTGCTTGGTGAACTTATCCCGAAAGTCTCCTCTTTAGCGTAGATTTTTCGCGTAAACAACAAACTCCAAAATCGACATGCAAGTGTGAACTTGTTACATCATTAGTATGCCTAGTGGCGGGTTAGTTGCAAATCATAATCAAAACCAATGTATAACAAGTACTCTAGGTTGACGGAAATTCACCGTCAACATCTCCCCCATGCTTAAACCTTGCTCGTCCTCGAATAAGTAATCCTTTTTTAAAAGGGAAATCAGCGTTGCCTTCCAATGCTATCCCTGCACTTAGTCATTCATGACGAGACAAATTGCTCTCTCTTAAGAATTTATTTTTAAAGTTCAAGTTGTGACCGCCTTCTTTTTCATTATGGAAGATAGACTAACAATAAAGAACAAGCCACATGTAACACGATGCTCTCAAACTTGAGTGAACTTCAAATCGTTACCTTGTCACATGGAAGATTTTCAAAAAGATGCATATCCAACATAAGTGAAAATCTCTTGCAAAAGCTCATGGAAACACTCATATCATCAAGTCACTCAAGCCTATACTAGATTATTTTCAACCTACTCTAATAATATGTGATAGTGGAAGGCTTATGTGGAGCTTGGAAGGTTAAAAACAATCCTAGCAAAACATACATCCGAAATATTGTCAAATTAAGAGAGAGGTCTATTGGAATTACCGAGACTCGTCAAAAAGGCCATGGAAAATAAATATTGGAAAGAGAGAGGGATGAAACACACACATTTAGATAAGTGGACATGTGCAAGTGGCAAATGGATGACCCCGAGGCACGAGTGAAGTCCTCGTTATCAGACTGCACATGGTTGGAAGATTTGAGTATGGATGTATCATCAAGGCACTTGAGAACTTATGAAGAAAAAAGAACCGACGAGCATCTTTATTTTTCTTTATTTTATTTCCTTCTCATTTTTCTCTCTTTCTTTTTTTTCACTTTATTCTTCCTATTTTTCTTACTTTTCTTTTCTTCTTATCATATTTTTTCATTTTTCATTTTTTTTCTTTTTTTTTGCTTTTGCTCCTCAAAACTTTTTGCAACATAATACTTACATAGCATTTGTGTTAGAGAATGACTCCTCCCCCATGCTTGAATGATGCTCGTCCTCGAGCATAAAAGAGAGGGGAAATGACTGCTAAAGTAAGTGTAAATTCCATAATATTGCGGAATATTTGAATCTCCATCGAGAATTTTACTCCATACTCGAATTGGGTTGTGGACAAGGAGGTGATCACAAAAAGATGTTTTTGGTTTAGGATGGATGCCCAGCGAAGTTTGTGAAATTTTCGATGTGAAAACCCACAATGCATGGACAAAAAGGCTAGCATGAAAAAGTTACACAAAGGAATGACCGGCTTCTTAGTCTCGAACCATAGAAATCAATCCTAATTCAACTCATCAAAACATATGTTTGCAATCTACGGGTTTTGTTATCATAAAACATATATGTATATGGCTTTGGTAGGTTGAACATTGCAAGAGCATCACAAACATGTAGATAGTATAAAAGTTAAGTTTTCATAAAAACAACAAGTTATCCGGCTATCCATAAACTTAAATCGAAGAGCAAAGATATGTATCTGGGTCTAGAGCATAGTCATTTCACCTCCACAAATAAAAGAACTGGTATCTAAATTAATTTCAGATCATATAATAGAGAGCAATTAGCCAAGACATGTATAACTTCATGTAGGTAAAACAAAGCGGCAACTTTCATCATCTTTCCGTAAGCATAGGCAATATAGAACATCGAGGTGAACACATGGTCATGTCTATCTATTGAAAGTAAAAAGAAATCTAGGTTGTCCTCCTAGTAGCCATGTTATTGTTGGAAGAGAAAAACAAAAGGTTGCACCTAGTTGAGGTTGAAGGCACACTTACAAGCATTTGTGTTTGGAAGAAGGTCTATGGAGGTGTTACCATCCTTTGTGGTTCTTCATTGCCTTCTTCCACATCTCCATGTATCGATGTGGCTTTTGCTTTTGTCTTGATTTATCAATGCTCCTAAACTTCTGAATTTGATCTTGTATGCTTAATGGAGTCATTGGTCACCCCTCTCTTCAATGTTGTCATTACCATCTTCTCTTTCTTGTTCTCATCATCTCCTTGCTGTCTCTTTTTCATGGATTTCCCCCTGTCCAGAATAGAACATATATCGAAATATAGCTCTATTGAAAATTTTATGAAATTACCTTTCCAACGTGTGGTCATTCATCGAAAACGGAGTTCAAACAAGGGAGCTATGTCCGTTTTACTCCAGCGCTGCGTGCTGTCCAAAACTTATTTCAGGACGTGTTGCACTTGGTGGTTCGGGCATAACCTCTTGTAGGAACCTCCGATTGTCTTGATTCTTGATTTGTTGGAATCGTAACTTCATGGGGTTTCTAAATATCCAAAAATACCTAGTGTTTTCCCTTTGAGACCATGCAGAATTTTGATGAGATCGATAGCTTCTCGCGTATTGATCCGGAGTTGTTAACGATCTTGATCATTCTATCTTCTAGAGTGTCATGTTGCACTTCTGTGTTGAAGATTCAGGGTCTCCCCCATGCTTAGCATTTTGCTATAGTCATGGAAGAAGAAAACAAAGCATTTTTATCTTAGCCATCCTTCAATTTCCTTGTAGTGAGAGTCTCTATCTTGCCCGCAAGACGTTTTAAACGCACATTTTACCCCCAAGGTGACGGTTAGGAGTAGATAGAATTGCCAACAATCCAACAATGTCTCCTAAGATTCTTAACTTGTGGCATAATTAGTCTAATGAGGAATAAAAACCTAATGAGTGTACGTGGTGCAAGGTGTGTATGCACATGATAGGAAAGCATATAAACAAAGACAATGTTTTCACATAGTTCTAAACACCATTTTACAACTAGGTTGCCGAATTTCTCCATAGCCATAAAGGTTTATTTATCAAGGGTTAAAACACCATGTCTATCCCTAAATCAATAACTCTTATAGCAGAAGAAAAATTAAGCGCATTGCAAAGCTTATAAACTAACCAAAGCAACATGAAAACATATGAAAAGCTAGCTAGGTT
The DNA here is from genome assembly GCA_947561735.1 of Cenchrus americanus. NCBI lineage: Eukaryota > Viridiplantae > Streptophyta > Magnoliopsida > Poales > Poaceae > Cenchrus > Cenchrus americanus. The sequence continues at coordinate 32,757,013 of OX387242.1, read as the reverse complement.
TATCAAACTCAACGATGATGGTCCGCAATCTTGTTTAAACACCACGTTTACACAAGATCACAAAAGGAAAATACTCATAATGCCTTATGAAGTATTAACATGGAAAAAGAAGCATACATCATTAAGTATAAACAACCAAGCCAACTATGTGCAAAACATGTATACACAAAGAAACATCACATTGATAACAAAATGTGATGCATGCAAATAAATATGATCATGAACATGATGGTGGTTCTAAAAAGGAAAACTGAACTTAGATTAATAACCACAAGTTGATCATCATAAGATAGTGTCATTATTTATTTTCTCTAAGAAAGTAGTAAAAATATAAAGAAATGGGTTGCCTCCCGAAAAGCACTTCATTTAAAGTCATAAAGCTCGACTTTCTCACATACCTTCTTTTCGTCGCATCACCATGGCCCTTCATGCAAGAAGAAAAGGTACCAATGCAGCTTTAATTTACTTCCCATGTTGTGCTTGATCACTTATAGAAGGCGTGCCCAAAGCATCCTTTTGTTTCAACGTTATCTCCTTTATCATCCTTCGGTGCTGCCTTCACTCCATGAATTTTTTTTAATGTCCAGAACATAAAGTATGCTCAAGCTCTACTCCATTGCACAGTGCACAAAATTTCCTTTCCAACGAGTCTTCATTTGCCCAAATTGGACTCCGGACAAGAGAGTTACGTCCGATTTACTTCGGCGATGAAATCTGTCCTGAAATTTCAGAACGCGCAACGCTCAATGTTTTCCCCATAACTCCTTGCACGGATCTTCAAACTTGTTGGTTCTTGATGCGTTTGAATGGTAACTTGATGGAGCTTCTGTATATCTCATTTTCTCCATTTGTACACCTCTGAACAAGCTCTCAAATTGATGAAGACAGCAGCATCCATCGCGGGATTCGGAGAGGTTGATGATTTATCTTGCAACTCTTTTAGGCATGACTTCTCTTTTCATTATTCAAGCCTTTTCTACATGGTTAGGCTGAGTCCAACAATAAGAGGCAAAATGGAGAAGCAAATAGAGGTTTGCCTCACGTCTACAGTAGTCAGGGAGCCATCCATTTTTCCCTCTCTCCAAGAAGGCAAGGCAGAGCCAAACGCAAATCCCGCCGGCCACTCCTCCCCTCCATCTCCGTCGGCCGCCCTTCATCCCGTCGCCTCCCTCCTCCGCCAGCTCGGGCTGCTCTCTTCCGTCGCCACCCCTTCCCTCCCCTTCTCTTCCGCTGCCCCCTTCCCTCCCCCCCCCCATCTGCCGCCGGCGCCGCCCCTCCCCTCTTCCCACCGGATCGAGCTGCTCTGCCGCCGATTGGAGCTGCTCCGCGCCGGATCGAGGCTGCTCCATGCCGGCACCGCCCCCTCCCCTCCTCGTCGCCGCCGGGCTCGGCTCCCGCCGGCGCTCCTCTGCCGTGCTCCTTCTCCGCCCAGCTCGCCGGCGAGATCAATGTATGCTTCTTCCCCCTGCTCGCCTCCCGTCGGCACTCCTCCACCGTGCTCTCTGCCGCCCAGCTCCGCCGCGCCCCTCTGCCATGCGTCGCTCGCCCTGCTCCCTCGCCATTTGCCTTTGAGGAGAGAGGGAGTGGATTTTTATCTCACCTCTCTCCTCCGAGGCAAAATGCATGGTGTGTATGCTTGCTCTGTTGGAAGCCGATTTGATGAGGCACAGTGCAGAAGAAGAGGCATAAATGGCTTTGCATGCTGTTGTTGGACTCAGCCTTAGTGAAAATCGGGCATTCTCCCGACATGTTCTTCTTTAAGGTCATTAGCTCGACCAAGCGCAAGGCATGATCGAGATTTACAAAACTTAATGTAAACATACGCGTCCATAATTAACACCACATGTGAATTGTAGCAACAAGTCAAGGTGTAAATAAAAGAAGTATATGTTTCATGCATAGCACTTAGCTCATCATTAGGCAAAGGTTCTTTAGGTGTGAGATTAATTGGATCAAACATAAATGTTTCCTCTTTTTCATTCTCAAGAAAATCTAGCCTATCAACATGATCACTATTAGAACAAGGCACAGACATTATACTATCATTCATACTATTAGTTGAGCATGAGTATTTGAATTTATCAACATCAATATCAATAATATCTTGAGATTTCAATGCGTACCTTGGCCTTAGAGCCTTTTCAACAAGAGTGATATTTGGTTCATCTAGCGGAGTTGAAGGCGAATCAATCTCAACGAGTGAAGGTGTCTCTTTGTTACCCTTTTGCATCCCCTCCATCTCATCATGTGGGAACGTGTAATCCATCAACTACATTTGCATTTGTCTCTTCTTTGAAGTCTTCATTGTCATCCCAATCTTCTTCTTCAAAGTCTTGTATGTTGCTTTCTTTATCTTCCATGTACCACATGTCATCAAGATCGCTCATTGTTGATTCACTCTTTCAGTCATCCTTGAGTACTTCCATGTCTTAATTTGCTAGTGTGTAGGCTTCAATAGCACACAAGCTATCACCTTGTGGGGAGGGGCCTTCTTGGAGTACTTGACCTATGTCAACCCCTTCCCATTCATCTTCTAGCTTGAGTCCTATCTCCTCCCATTTATCCTTTGAGTCACTAGGCTCATCACGGTTGTAGTCTTCTCTTCCTTTATTGCAAATCTTTGAGTTGTCAAACCGGTCGATCCATCCTTCATCTCCTTCTTCTCTTTCTTCTTCAAACATCTTTTGGATCGACTCTCCACTCATCTCTTGATCAAATATATCTTTAACTAGTTTGGCAACGTGTCGGCGTTCCTCCTTCCTTCGGTAGTTGATTAGTGGGGCGAAATCAACTTGAACCCAACCGGATTGCTTGAACTCCGCCAATGGTCTAGCATTCCACATACTTCGGCCTACATTCATGTTAGTTTCAACATTTTTAACATCCGAACTGACTTCTCTTACCTTGGGAAGTGGATCTTCAATTTCTTGTATGGTCGGTTCATCTTCCTTGACCTCGGTTCATCTTTTTCGAAATTTCAGCAAACACCTTGGGCTTGCTTTTGTCGTTTTGCTCCTCTCGACAACATCTTTGCCAATCTCGTTGCGTTCTTTGTCCATTGCTTATCCTTTGTAAGATTTGTGTGGCTTTACTAATTGTTTTATCCATTATATCACCTCCCGCACACATGCTTACAAAACGAGACGAGTTAGGGGTTAGTGAAAAATAAAAGGTATGCAACATCAAGTCACCGGAAAATCCCAAGTTCGGGCCTCACTCAAGTAGTTCGGTAGATCGGTCCCATGCTTCATCAATTCCTTCATCCTCTCCTTGCTTCAAAGTGAGCACTTGCCTTCTTAAGTCTTGGACCTTGCTTATGGGAAAGAACTTCAAAAGAAACTTCTTCACTAGCTCATCCCAATTTCCTTTTGCTTCAACAGACGCAAGTGTGTACCATCTTCGTGCTTCCCTTCCGACGGTGTCTTCCTTCTTCTCCACGAGAGGGTGCTTCCTTCGAGGTGGACGATCTCCCGCCGGGAGATCTCCCTCCTCTCTCTCTAGCTTGTGGACGGCCTCCTGCCGCGAATGGCTCTCTCCCTGTCGAATGGCGGCGCCTCCAGGGTTTTAGGGTTGAAGATCCTTCGGGTGCAAGGAAAGGGGGGCCGAGCCGGCCACCGAAGTGGGCTGGGCCGGCCGGCTCGGGCCGGCCGGCCGGGCCCACCTCGGCCGGTTCGGTCGCCCCTTCGCTCCCGTGGGTCCTCATGTAATTATGCACTTTGCCCCCTCCACTTGCATGATTTTGACGATGTCATCCTCGCGTCCAAGATGGAGGTTCTCCGCGCATGAAGTTCGGTCTTTTACGCTTCAATCCCCGGGGGTGTTCCTCGTAGCACTTCGGTCCTTGCCACCATTGGAAGTGATTTCACCAAGCTCATGAACACGAACAAGACTCCGTAAATGCTCCTTTGAACTTATTGCGAATCTGTCCTTTATGTCCATGTTTTCCTACATAAACACAACACTTCCAAATGCATGCACATAGATGAACTTGTTATATGATTAGTGTGCCTAGTGACGGGTTAGTTCCATAATCAAAACCAAACCAAAGTGTAATGAACATGCTAGGTGTACCAAAATACACCGTCAACATCTCCCCCACGCTTAGCTCTTGCTCGTCCTCGAGCAAGTACTCGTAAAAGAACTTCGTCCAAGGTGTTGTAATCATGTACCACTTATCCTTCTTCACAAGTTAGTCAATTCTTTCATCTTTAATACATAAACATAATGTAATGATCATCAAACATAAACATGGGCGTTTAGAATCTTTACCACGTCAAGATTTACCCCACAACTCAAACTCTTCACTCGAAATCTTCAAATTCAGCCATACTTACTTCTTTGCTTCCATCGGAGGGTTTTTATGATTTTTTTAAAAAACAAAATTCCTGCAACAAGCATTAGACAAAAACCTTTCTCCAAGCTCTTTCAAGTCACTCATATGAGGTGGCTATCCTAAACCAATTTTATAAAACTCTCACCTCCCATAAGTCTCTCATATAACATGTAAAGTGGAGCAATAGGTAGGGCTAGTGTAATCAACACAAGTATCGTCAAACTAAGAACTTCCTCTAATGGTTGTTTACCTTTCAAAGCCAATGATCATGAGAATTAACCATATGTAGGGATATCAAGAATGAGAAGATTTAGAATGGTGGACATGTGCAAGGGCAAAAGAAAATTATGACTACAAGGCACCGATGACGTCCCGTTGACGGTGAAAATCCGTCAACCTAGCCATGAGTTTACCTTCGGTGTTGGCATGAGTTTTATACCTTATCCATTGGTACTAACCCCCGTGGTATAACAAGTTCACGTGTGCATGTCGGCTTTGGAGTTTAATGTTTATGCGGGGTTTTAGTGTTGAATGCAAGACTTTCGGGATAAGTTCATCAAGCACCTCATGACAAGACCTTGAAGCCCCGTACAAGTCATGCAATGAAGCAAACTTAACTCCAAGAAGCCGGGGACTTGATCCGAGAAGACGACGGACTCCGAGGACACGATCGAAAAGTGCTTCGAATCTTGCAAGACAAGGAGTTGAGTCCAATTCGGAGAGAAACCGACGACATGGACCTACATGCGAAGGGGGGAACATCCGGGAAGCAAGGGAACCGACGTGGAGCGAAGGAGCCCTCGGGGCCGGGCCTAAATGGGCCCGGGCCGGCCGGCGGCCCCGATCCGGTCGGCCCGAGGGCCCATTTAGGGCCCAAACGCCCCCTCCTTTGCCCTAGCCGCCAATCGGGCTATTTATAGCCCCCACCGAGAGCCTCGGGGAGAAGAATTCGTCATCGGCCGCCGAGGAGCGAGAGAAGAGAGGGACACCATCTCGGAGAGGAGAGGGTCGAGCAAGTTGACTAGGGTTTCCCTAGCCGACGTGGGAACCTTGCACGGAAGACCACGTCGGAGTTCCCGGAGCTAGAAACAAGATCAAGGAAGGATCCCGGTGGTGATCTTGTGTATGTATCATTGTTATAGTTGAATTATCAAGTTGAATCTTTTCCTAGCGATCAAGTGTTTCCTCGAAGATTTCGTTTTTTGATCGGCTTTGCTTATTCCAATTCTATTCTCGAGATAGATTACATAGGGTGTTCTTGTAGCCGCGGTGGCTAGAGGTACACGCCGGATCTTCCGAAAGAATCTCGACTTGTCTTTTGACTCGCCCTAAACTCCCCGCATGAATAGGGATACGTTGTGACAGAACGGGGGTCTCGAAAGGCGGATGTTTTCGGATTTGGACGGGAAACCACGATTTAAAGAGGCTTCTATTAAGATTCGATTTGCTACTTCTTCTCTTGCTTGGAACTTCAACAAAAGGCTTACCCCGATCCCTCTAGATCGGTTTATCTACCCAATCTTACTTTGTTTTCTCCGGTCTTTAGTAGATTAGATTCGTTTTGTGTCTTTTACTTAGATGCATTAGGGTTTCTTTTATCGAAGATTGAAGTTACTTGGCTTTAATAGATTAAGTTTTGCGTCACACATTTGTTCCACGGATTCGATACCTTGGGTTCACCACTCGAGGGAAGAAGGGTCCCTTGACTACGACGGGAGACTCGTACGCTTGCGAGTCACAAACGAACTTTGATACAATTTTTAACCGTCAACAAGCCCCTTTTTCCGGCGCCGTTGCCGAGGAACAAGTGATCAAGATTTGATTTTTTATTGCCTTTTTGTAATTTTCAGTTTTCTTTTTGTTTTTATTTTTGCATCTACTAAATTTTGATCATCCTCAAATTACATCTAATCTAGTCCGTCTAACCCTAGTTTTTATAGATTTGTTTTTACTTTCTAGTTTTTTGCATACTTTGTTTATTGCTAACCCTAACGGGAGATGGACGGCTACCTCTCCAACAAACCCAATAATTTTGTGGATGATCCGGAAAAACTTTACGAGGCTAAGGAGACACGAAGCACATCAAGCTAAAAAGCTAGATTTTGTAGATTCGGAGTCGGAAGACAAAGGATCGCGGGGAATCTCCGAAGAATTCACCACCTCAAAGTCCGCGGGAGAATCGACTTCCACCAATGGGTGACCAACCACCGCAAGAACGCAAGATTGGGGAGCTATGCACCCCGGACATCATCGACCTACCAATCTTGAACCTCGAGGAGATCGGAAGACCGTTCGAGATCAAGATCTCAACAATCCGCATGGTGCAACATTCACCCTTCACCGGCAAAGAGGATTCGAACCTTCACCTCCAAGCATTCATTCAACTATGTCAGACTTTCAACATGGATGGGGTGACTCAAGATCAAATGAGGGCAAGGCTTTTTCCGTTCTCACTACTCGGGAAGGCTTTGCAATGGTTCCACTCTCAACCGGCGGAGACGGTGCAAAATTGGAACACGTTGATGAAGGCTTTCATGAAGGAATACTACTCACCGAGTAAAACTCAAAGCTTGCGTAATAAGATTGCCACCTTTGTTCAATATCCTACGAAACTATCTCGGAGGCATTCGAGTGCTTCAACGAGTACACCGGGCGGTTCCACATCACAAGTTCCCGAAAGAAGACCTCGTGCAAAAGTTCTATCAAGGACTCACCATGGCGTCAAGGACGATCATCGATGCATCGGCGGGAGGATCTATCATCGAGCTTACACCGACGAAGCTTTCACGCTATTCAAGAAGGTCGCGGATAATGACACGTGGGCGTCATCGGGCGCCTACATCCGGTTCAACCCACGGGGAACGTCAAAGGAGTCTTGCAAGTGGAGAAGGAAGACATACTTGAGGGCAAGATCGACTCGCTCATGAGGAGGTTGGAGAAGATGGAGATGGAAAAGAAAGAGGCTCAAGACTTGAAGGCCGCCGAAGCAAGGTCCACATACGAAGAGTGTGGAGAGTATGGCCATGTCCGCAAAGATTGTCCGGAGGAAACCAAAGTGCTCGACTACATGAGGAAGGGAGAATTGCCGAACTTCCGCTACGGGCAAGGTAGGCCTCAATTTAATGCAAGCTCATCTATTCCTAACGCGGTTCCGCTTCGTATACAATTGAAGGAGTTCATGGATGAGCAAGCTAAGATCAATAAGGACACCGTCACCAAGTTCAAGACCATAGACAAGGTGTTGGAGAACATCGATAGCAAAGTGACGGAGGTCGGAAGTTCCAATCATCAAGTGCTCAACATGATGAAGATGCTCGAGACGCAAGTTGGACAACTTGCGGGGCGCCTCACTAATGATGAAGGGAAGCTTCGGGACAACCCAAATGTCCCGAATCGGCGAAGGCCATTCAAACGCGTTCGGGGAAGGAGACCGAAGATCCGGAACGTTCCGCGGGAGCAAGGAAGCTTAAACCATCCACCGAGGTGGAAGGAATTGCTAAAGAGAAGGTTACGGGGATCGTCACCGAGGAACCCGAATTCGAGATGCGGAGGAAGACACGAGGATACCGCAACTCAAGCCACGCTACTTCCGAGGTAAACTTGACAACCACTTTGAGAAGTTTGTGGAAGTTGTGCGTAGACTTAGCATCAACATGCCATTACTAGATGCCCTACAAGTACCTACATATTCTCGTTATTTTAAAGACATACTTGCAAATAAATATGAGATAGCAACACTCGGGGTAGATCATGTCAAGATGTCCGAGGAGTGTAGTGCAGCTATTGCTAATGGGCTAGAGAAGCAAAAAGACCCGGTGCCCTACAATTCCATGTTCGGTTGGTTCTTTCAACTTCGAGAAGGCGTTATGCGACCTTGGAGCTAGTGTGAGCGTCATGCCAAGGGATGTGTTCGAGAAGCTACGCCTACCGATGGAGCCTACGGGAATATGTTTGGAGTTGGGAGACAACTCCATTCGCTATCCCTTGGGCATTCTCGAAGATGTACCCGTGAAGGTCGGACACCACTTCATCCCCGTCGACTTCGTTGTGCTCGAGATGGGAGAGAGGGAAAAGCCGCCGCTCATCCTAGGGAGGCCATTCCTCAAGACCGTGGGAGCTACTATTGATGTTGGCAAGGGGGTCATGTTCGATATCAACGGAGAAAGGAGTTCCTTCAAGTTCGGTCCAAGGATTGAGGCATGCAACATGATTGGAGTGAAGGGAGAACCAAAACAAACGGAGGGGCTGAAAAAGAAGAAGGAGCCGAAAAAAATGAACGTAAAGAAAATCAAAGAAGGTGTTGCATCCGTCAAGACAAAGGAATAGAAGCAGCCTGTGAAGACCAAAAAATGACTAAGCCAACTAAGCCGGAAGACAAGCCCGCGCCCAAGATGGTGCGGAAGTGGGTACCCAAGATTGCAACGCCCGCAAAGAGTGTTGATCCGGAGTAATCAAGTGAAGAAGTCTAGCTATAGACTATAAACGAAGCGCTAGGCGGGAGGCAACCCGTTTCGTCGAGTCAAGAATAAGCTACGGGAGGACAACCCGATTCCGGGTTTTTCGAGTATTTTTAATAATTTAGTTTTTGAGTCTTATTACGCAAAGACATTAGACTTAGAAGTGGTTGAACAATATTAGAGACATAATTCTTGATTGAATGTTTGCTTTATCATAAACCCTTTGCATGAACCCTCCTATGTGCTTGTTTGTTCTTTTCTTTTCGAGAAACCTCAACCAAATAATTTCAGAACCTAACTCAACCTTTCACCCTCATTATGGTGCTGAGGTTGACTTATTTTTCATGCTAAAACCACACGAGTAGAGCCACGATTTATATTTAAGTGTTAATAAAATTCAGCACGTGGTAGGACTCGCGTGAACCTAGAAATCAAAACTTTTGGTTGGTTTTAAAAATCTTTATCCTTGGTTTCTCTAGGATTAGAATTTTTCTAAGCCTATTCTAATTTTGTTTTATTCAAAATCTTTCTTATTTAGCCAAAATTAGAACCTAAACCTATGCCCCCATGATCAAGCGGGAAAATGTTTGCTCTCAACCGATGAAGGCAAACTATACCGGTGAGACCGAAATCGACGTAGTCGAAAAATATTTTCGACTTACATTTGTTTTTAATGGTTTAAAAACTTCTCTAAAATTATGTTTGAGCTCTTGCATGGCTCTGAAAAATATTTTAAATTTCGAATTAGAGGAGTGCTTAACCTTAAACACACCTTAATGGAGGCAATCTAGTTTGAATTAATCATGCATGCACCATTGGATTCCCTTTTATCAACTTTCACCAATTCCACATGCAAAGGACAAGCATGGTGGGCAGCAAGCATCAACTTTGCAGGATTTTCATGGTGGCATGTGAAGCAAGTGGAGCTAGGGAGCATGGACATGACCCAAAGCATGGAGCATCAAGTGGGAGGACCAATAATGCAAGAAAAGGAGTGGACGAGAGCGTTTGGGCGGTGCAACTCGTGGAGCACGCGGGCGGGGAAAGTTGCGGAGGCGAAATGATCGTCTTCGGAAGAAAGACGCGGCGGGGAGGAGCCGGGGAGGCCCCCGGGCGGCCGGCCCGAGCCGGCCGACCTCACCTACTTAAGGAGCCCCCCGGCTCCCGTTTTCTGCGAGCAAGCTTCCCTCTCCTTCCCTTGTTTGTGTGTTCAAGTTTGTGTGCTCAAAACCTCCGTAGACATAGCCAACCATCCCAAGCTTGATAGCTCAAGAAAAAAATCCACATCCTTAATCCACTCAAAGTCCACATCCGAAGCAAAGAGTTTAAGTGCCTAGTTTACCGGTTGCAACCCGGAGTTTTAGTTGAAGAAAGAGTGCAGCAACCATGTGGAAGAAGACCACAAGTCTCTTCTCCAAGAAGAAGAGTTCGTCGTCGTCCAAGCCGTCATCAACCACGTCTTCGAGGAGGCACTCGGTTTCCGAGTCTCCCCGGAGCATGGAGACGGATACGGCGCCACCGAGGAGGAACGATGCTCTCCTCCTTGGTGGTATGAGGGCTGCGAGAAGCACTTCCATGAGGTTCACCGAACCTCGTGGGCACACGGAGGAGCAGCCCGCGCCACCACGACGATCGACTCGCTCAACCGCGCCACCCCCTTACACCCCGACATACTCTTCGTACGACTTCATCATCTTGTCGGCAGAGGAGGAGGAGAGGCTCGCCAACCTTGAGAAGAGGCTTGTGCCGAACGTCGAGTTCGACGACCAAGCACTCTACACCTTGGGTTTTGGCACCGACATATACTATATGTTGGGGCACCTCGGATGGGTGCGGTTCTCCAACGGAGTATCGGTGGACACCCACTTGGGGTTCGCCTTGGAAATTTTTATGACTATTGCACCCATCGTTGATGATGATGGGGTGCAAAGCTTGTCATTCCGTTTGGAGGGAGTCCAACAAGTGGTTCCCTACGAGCACGTTAGGGAGCTGCTTGGATTCCACAAGGGAGCTCCGGAGAAAGTTGACGTGCCACCCGGCATGTTAGCGGGATTTTGGAATATGATCTCCGGAGAAGCCCATCAACAACGCAATTGCATCCGCAACCCCATTATCCGGATATTTCACTCTTGGATGTGCAAGAGGGTATTGGGGAGGATGAAGGAGACAAAGATGACCGACACGGAGTTGAATTGGCTATACTCGGCTTTAATTGCCAGGCAGCCAATAGACCCCTCTTACCTCATGATCAACCGTTGGTGTTGTGAAGCAACATCGGGGGCGGGTAATATTGGTTCGGGGTGTTACCTCTCCATGTTGGCCTTTTCCTTGCGGCCGGGGATCGCAAGAAACCCCGCCCACCTTTTGCGTGGTACCTCTCTCGGTATTGAGTATTTGCGGCAAGGCAAATACATTAGTGGAGATGAGAGAGGAGGTTATCGGTTGGCCATAGTGAACCTACCCCTTCCCAACGAGAGGCTTAGGCTTTTCAACGAAGGGAGAGAAGATTGGTTGGAAGAGGGACTACTTGTCCCTGCAAGGAAGAACAAAAGAGGAAGAATCGTAGAGGAGGGAACATCCTCCGCACAAGCGAGTGGAGCACAACCCAATGTGCAACCATTCGGCGGGGTCCCTCCTCCGCCAAGTTATTACGGAGGGCCACAAGAGCAAGCATGGGGGGTGGTGCACCGGTACCCCCACCAAATTATGTTGTGCCCAACGCTAACTTCGCGGAGTCCTACGCTCATCATCCCCAACCACAACAAAGCATGGCCATAATTGGAGGGTATGCTGCAAGAAATGCTCAAAACATCGCAGCCATCCAAGCTAACGCAGCTCAACTCGGTGAAGGCAACGCAAATATTGCCTTTGAACTTGGACGCCTTCACCTTGTGGAGCCAAATCAATTCGTCGGAGGGAACGTCCAATCATATTATGAGCAAGGGTATTATTATCAAGATCATCAACATCAACCACCGGCGGAGGACTAGAAGATTTAGGAACTTTAGTTTTCTTTTCTTTTCTTTTTCTCTGTAATTTTCAGCTTTTGCTTATGTGTGTTTGCGTAGTATTTTCTGTTTTTTATTTAAATTTCAGCAAGCATGTTTGTTTATTTTCAGTTTGTATTTAAACTTGATGTTATCATTAATAAATACACCACCTTGATTATATCATTGGAAAAGATACAAAAATTTGTGCCATGATGATATATGATTAAAATTGCAGCTTTGTTCATCTTTGTAATTGATTTATGCATGTTTAAGCTAGTGCTCTCTTAAAAATACAAATCTGAATTTATTTAAATGCTACCTTTATTTTCAGCGGAGGTTATGGTTAAAATAAAGACCCATAGTGTTTTATGTGCTCTCAAGTTATGAATAGATTAAAGATGTCTTTTATGCTCAAAAATATCGCTAACCTTGTCGCAAATATCGCTTGTGTGTTGCTCAACCTATCCAAAGCCTTATATATATTTGAGTGTGTAAACCTTAGTGTACAAGATTTATTTTTGAGTGAGTTTTTGCGGGCCATGATTTCTGCGGCCCGAGACTAAGAAAATTTGGTCATTCCGTTTTTGCGTATCTATCTTTTTGCTAGCCTTTTATCCGTGCATTGTGTATCCCCGCATCGGAGATCTCACAAACTTCGCCGGATATCCACCCTTAAACCAAATATCATTTTTTTGTGATTACCTCCTTGACCACAACCTATTGTTGAGAATGGATCATCAATTCAAGGAAGATCGCAAGACGGTGCCGACATTGAAGATTTCAAGTATCTCTCCAAGGAAAAATATTTCCGGTACCTACCTTATTTTTCGCCTCTTTGCTCGAGGACGAGCAACGTCTAAGCATGGGGGAGGAGGTAGGTACGGTGCAGTTTTAGAGTTCAAAAAGGGAGTATTTTAAAAAAATAATATAATGATGAAAGAAAAAAATTCGGCGATATACGTGACTTCCAAGGTGAAGAAAGAAAAAAAATGAATGAAAGAAAGAAAGAAAAGAATGAGAAATATGAGAAAGAAAAAAATATATATATGTGCGTAAAGTGAACTCCCCGATTCTCTAAGAGTGCATTCAAGGCTTCAAGTTAAAAAGATCCATTCTCATTTTCCAACCATGTGCAATCCGATAACGAGGACTTCCTTTGTGCCTCGGGATCATTCTTTGCCATTTGCACATGTCCACTCATCTAAAAGTGTGTGTATTTTTCTCTTTCCCCTCCTTGATTTAACATTATTTTCCAATGACCTTTTTGATGAGTCTCGGTAAGACCATGAGAAGCTTGTCTTGTTTTGACAACACCTCATTTATAAAATCTTGTTAGGACTAAACTTTCCCAAAGCTCCATATAAAGCCTACCACATATATATGAGAGGGAAAGGAGTAGAATATATAGGCTTGAGAGACAAGTGAGATGAGAGTTTATGAGCAATACACGAGATGATTTAAATTTGTGAATTTGGTTTAGCTTTTCTTTATCTCGTTCTTTATTTCAAAAATTCGAGATCTATTTAAAACTTTGTGAGCATGTTAATACTTGTGGGATAAGCTTAATAAGAATCTACCCTCCGTAGAGATGAAGGCTAGTACATTATGGAACTTTAATGAATTAAAATTTTGAGAGCATTATGTTTTCTCATGTGTGATCAAGTGCAAAGTTTAAACATTGTTTGGCAATGATGATATCCATCGAAGGCTTACTCGAGGACGAGCAAGGTTTAAGCATGGGGGAGATGTTGACGGTGAAAATCCGTCAACCTAGCCATGAGTTTACCTTCGGTGTTGGCATGAGTTTTATACCTTATCCATTGGTACTAACCCCCGTGGTATAACAAGTTCACGTGTGCATGTCGGTTTTGGAGTTTAATGTTTATGCGGGGTTTTAGTGTTGAATGCAAGACTTTCGGGATAAGTTCATCAAGCACCTCATGACAAGACCTTGAAGCCCCGTACAAGTCATGCAATGAAGCAAACTTAACTCCAAGAAGCGGGGGACTTGATCCGAGAAGACGACGGACTCGGGGACCTAATCGAAAAGTCTTCGAATCTTGCAAGACAAGGAGTTGAGTCCAATTCGGAGAGAAACCGACGACATGGACCTACATGCGAAGGGGGAAACATCTAGGAAGCAAGGGAACCGACGTGGAGCGAAGGAGCCCTCGGGGCCGGGCCTAAATGGGCCCGGGCCGGCCGGCCCGATCCGGTCGGCCCGAGCCCATTTAGGGCCCAAACGCCCCCTCCTTTGCCCTAGCCGCCAATCGGGCTATTTATAGCCCCACGACCGAGAGCCTCGGGGAGAAGAATTCGTCATCGGCCGCCGAGGAGCGAGAGAAGAGAGGGACACCATCTCGGAGAGGAGAGGGTCGAGCTAGTTGACTAGGGTTTCCCTAGCCGACGTGGGAACCTTGCACGGAAGACCACGTCGGAGTTCCGGAGCTAGAAGCAAGATCAAGGAAGGATCCCGGTGGTGATCTTGTGTATGTATCATTGTTATAGTTGAATTATCAAGTTGAATCTTTTCCTAGCGATCAAGTGTTTCCTCGAAGATTTCGTTTTTTGATCGGCTTTGCTTATTCCAATTCTATTCTCGAGATAGATTACATAGGGTGTTCTTGTAGCCGCGGTGGCTAGAGGTACACGCCGGATCTTCCGAAAGAATCTCGACTTGTCTTTTGACTCGCCCTAAACTCCCCGCATGAATAGGGATACGTTGTGACGAACGGGGGTCTCGAAAGGCGGATGTTTTCGGATTTGGACGGGAAACCACGATTTAAAGAGGCTTCTATTAAGATTCGATTTGCTACTTCTTCTCTTGCTTGGAACTTCAACAAAAGGCTTACCCCGATCCCTCTAGATCGGTTTATCTACCCAATCTTACTTTGTTTTCTCCGGTCTTTAGTAGATTAGATTCGTTTTGTGTCTTTTACTTAGATGCATTAGGGTTTCTTTTATCGAAGATTGAAGTTACTTGGCTTTAATAGATTAAGTTTTGCGTCACACATTTGTTCCACGGATTCGATACCTTGGGTTCACCACTCGAGGGAAAAAGGGTCCCTTGACTACGACGGGAGACTCGTACGCTTGCGAGTCACAAACGAACTTTGATACAATTTTAACCGTCAACACATCCTCGTTGTCGGATTGCACATGGTTGGAAAAGAATGAAAGTTTCGTCTCTCAACAACGTGACATCCTTGCTTACACTTTATTTTTCTTTTCTTTCACTTGATTCATACCTCTCATATCTTTATAGCTACCTCCTCTTTTCTCTTTTATTTTTCTTTCATTCTTTCATTCTCATATTTTTTTTCTTACTTACTTTTCCATATTTTTTCTTTCTTTCTTTCATTCTTCTCCATACTCATACTTTTCTCTTTATTTTTCCCTCTCTTCACAACTTTTCAAAGCTCTCAACTCCTATCTTTCTCGCATGCATACAATCTGAAATTTTAATTAAACCATGCTAGAGACGAGACGAAACTCTTGAAAGTAGGTTGTGTTCAAGAAATGCGATGTACAAAAGAGATGTATAGGGTTGGGTATGGAATTCGGCGATGTACAGGAGTTCCAATGTGAAAGTCACGTTACCGAATGTATGACGAGGCTAGCAACAAAAGATAAGCATAAGAACATGATCATTGCTCGAAATTAAAACTCCCAAGAGAGAAGGATCCTAGCCCAACTCATCGTGCTAATCACACTTACGGTGGAGCAAAAAATAAATTGGCTTTGTATAGGATTTTTTTCTTACTCTCAACTTGGAAAAAGAGGTTTTGCTAACCTTTATTACAAGGGTTTTAAGATAATTTTCAGAACTAAAATCCTCCAACTTTTAGCATTGAACATAGCACAACTAACATGTGAAGCTCAAGATCGAAGTGCGGTATGGGTACTTTAAGTAGTAGCAATTCCACTAAGCACCACGGTAAACGTTTCTCAAACCACACACTTATGTTCATATATAAAGAATCAAAGATAAACAAACAAGTGAATAAAGATAAGCAATGCACAAGACACAAAATCTATAAAAAGACTCTTTTTATTTGGTTTTCTTTGACTCAACACTAATTTAAGACACTTCAAACTTGCAAAAATTTAAAAACACACTCGAAAACTAAAGACTCATTAAACTAAGACTCAAAAACTAAGACTCACTTCTCTCGAAGACTAAACCGAACCTAAACTTGAAACTCAAAAGCTAAGGCTAGCTAGCTAGCTCTCCCCCATGCTAAAAACATACGACGTCCTCGTCGTATCTTACAAAAAATCCTAAGGGGAAAACTAGACCTAGTGGTACTTTAAGCAAGTATTGCACCACTTGCCTCTCATGTTTCCAACCATGCCAAAAAGTTTGCGCACGTTACGGTTTAGGAACTTGTAGTCGTCTTCAACTACGCGCTCCAAATCCTCCATTCGCTGCTTCATCGCTTCCATGGCTTGAAGACATTCGTCGACCGACGTGTAGAGATCTGCGATGGATTGACGACAAGCACGACAACACATCGGATGCAATCCGAAGGGGTCGTCATCACCATTATCTCCACCATCATCACCGCCGTCGTCGCCACCACCATTGTCGTCGCCGCCGTCGTTGCCGCCGCCGTTAGGGCCTTCGGGAGTCCTCTCCTTGGGCTGCTCATCCCAAATGTAGAGGTTGTTATCATCTCTTCCGGCGGCCGGCCACGAGCTCAGACTACGATCGTCGGAGTAGTCGCTACCCCCATAATCCTTAGGCTCGGGCGACACCTCCTTGTAGTCTTTCCGCTTCATGCCTTGGATGCGCGCCAACCTTCAAACGGGTGTAGGGACCTTCTCTCCTTCAACGGGGTTGCGAGATGCAATAGCTCCGGTCGGGACACGCCCTCCGCAACGGATGCGGGCGGTCCTCTTGACGGGTAGCTTGAGCTCGCATCGCATCGCCTCCTCCATCGATGGCTCCTTGGCTTCTTGCTTCAACTCTAAGCTTCTTGGGGACACAATGGCTGCTGCAAGGGTGCAAAATATTGCTTGGAGGGGTTGATTTCCGAGCTCCCAATTCGGCCAAATAAATAGTCCGAAAAGGAAAGCCTTGGGAACCTCATTTTCCTTTTTTAAACTTCCCTTAAAATTTTCTGACCAAAGAAGGAAGTCGAAAAGGAGCAATTCGGGCAAAAATCGGAGACGACCGCCGCCGGGACCCAGCTGGGCCGGTCGGACCGGGCCGGCCAGCCCACCCTGCCTCGGGGGCCGGTCTGGTTTTTCGTGCACCCTTTTTTTACCTCCTTAGGCCATGGGAAAAGGTTGGCCCAGTAAATCTTCGCGAGAAACTCCAGAAAATTAAAAGAAAAACTATTTACAGAAATTCATGCCTTGTTTTTCGTCCTAGGCGGGACGTTCGGGCTCTTCTTCCATGGTGAAGACATCAACATGGTGAAGGGGCACAACGTCGGGTTCGTAGTAAACCTTAAGCCGTTGACCATTCACCATAAATTGATCGCCTTTTATATCCATAATGGTTACCGCTCCGTTGGAGAGCACCGAATGCACAACATAAGGTCCGTCCCACTTGCTTTGCAATTTGCCCTTTCCGAAGGTTTTAAACCTCGAATTGTAGAGGAGGACCTTATCTCCTTCTTTAAAATATTTCTTTTTTAATCTTTTATCATACCACCTTTTGATTCTATCTTTGTATATACTTGCATTTTCATATGCTTTCAACCTCATCTCCTCTAGCTCGCTTATTTGGATTCTTCGTTTTACCACCGCGGCATCGAGATCGAGGTTCATCTCTTTAATCGCCCAATAGGCTTTATGTTCCAACTCAACCGGAAGGTGGCAAGCTTTTCCATAGATGAATTGATAAGGGTTCATACCTATCGGTGTCTTACACGCCGTTCGATAAGCCCATAAAGCTCCGTCTAATTTCCTTGATCAGTCCTTGCCTCCCTTCTCTATGGTTTTGTTGAGAATGCTTTTTAATTGCCTATTTGACATTTCCACTTGTCCGTTGGTTTGTGGGTGATAGGTCGTAGAGACCCTATGCTCAATTCCCAACTTGGACAAGCACTTTTTGAAATTCTTCTCGGTGAAGTGAATTCCCCCATCACTTATCAAAATTCTCGGTGTACAGAAACGAGGAAAAATCACGTTCTTGATCATAGTAATGGAATCCTCCGTGGAAGCTTTACGACATGGTATAGCCTCTACCCACTTGGATACATAATCAACCATGACTAGGATATACTCATATCCAAATGAGCTTTTAAAAGGCCCCATGAAGTCTATACCCCATACATCGAATATATCGATTTGTACATTGTATTTCAAAGGCATAGAATTTCTTTGAGAGATGTTTCCGGTTCTTTAGCATTCGGGGCATGATGCAACATATCTTTTAGTATCTTCATGCATCTCCGTCCAAAAGAATCCGCTTGACCATACTTTTGCTTGGGTTCAAAAATGGCTATAGTGCCCACCGTACTCCGTCGAGTGGCACTTCCTTAGAATTTCTACCCTCTCTTCTCTTGGCACACATCTTCTCATCACTCCATCATTGCCAAGTTTGAAGAGGTATGGTGCATCCCAAAAGTATTTCCTACTTTCGAAGATTATCTACTTTTGAGAGTTTTTGTCTAGATGATCGAGAGGCATCTTTCGAATTGCTCGAATGATATCGATCATCCAAGTATCTTTATCAAGCACTCGATAGAGGTGGTCATCTCTCATCTTATCTTGGATGGGCTCTTTATCATCTTGTCCACGATTCATCCTAGACAAATGATCGGCCACAACATTTTCCACCCCCTTTTTATCACGAATTTCAACATCAAATTCTTGGAGAAGAAGGATCCAACGAATCAAACGTGGTTTAGCTTCCTTCTTGGCCAAGAGATATTTGATGGTTGCGTGATCGGTGTAAACAATGACCTTCGAGTTCACGATGTAAGATCTGAATTTTTCGAAAGCGAATACCACCACTAGCAACTCCTTTTCCGTAGTGGCATAATTTAATTGCGCCCCACTAAGAGTTTTGCTAGCATAGGAAATGGCGTGAACTCGGCCTTCCTTTCTTTGACCCAAAACCGCGCCTATGGCGTAGTCACTTGCGTCACACATGATCTCGAAAGGTTGGCTCCAATCCGGAGGTTGAATGATGGGAGCACTCACGAATGCACTTTTCAAGGTCCGGAATGCCGCTAGGCACTTCTCGTCAAAGTCGAAGGCCACATCTTTTTGAAGAAGATGCGTTAAAGGCTTAGTGATCTTTGAGAAGTCCTTAATAAATCTTCTATAGAATCCGGCATGGCCTAAAAAGCTCCTTAAGGACTTAACATCCATCGGAGGTGGGAGTTGCTCAACCGTCTCTACCTTAGCCTTGTCCACTTCAATGCCTCTCTCGGATATAACATGTCCGAGCACTATGCCTTGCTTAACCATGAAGTGGCACTTTTCCCAATTTAACACCAAGTCTACCTCCGCACACCTCGTGAGGACCTTTTCCAAGTTTGCCAAGCAATCCATGAACGTCTTCCCATAAACGGAAAAATCATTCATGAACACCTCGACAATTTCTTCGATGAATTCCGAAAATACGGCCATCATGCAACGTTGAAAAGAGGTCGGAGCGTTGCATAGGCCAAAGGGCATCCTTCTATATGCAAACGTTCCGTAAGGGCATGTAAACGTTATTTTGTGTTGATCGTCCGGGTGAATGGGAATTTGCATGAACCCCGAGTACCCATCAAGAAAGCAAAAATAAGCGTGGTTTGCTAATCTCTCGAGCATCTCGTCGATGAACGGTAGGGGGAAGTGATCTTTCTTCGTCGCTTTGTTAAGCTTACGATAATCGATACACATCCTCCACCGGTCACGGTTCTTTGCGGTATCAATTCGTTCTTCTCATTCTTCACCACGGTCAAACCTCCTTTCTTTGGTACACAATGTTCCGGGCTCACCCATTCGCTATGCGGAATCGGGTAGATGATTTTGGCATCAAGTAACTTGATGACCTCTTTCTTTACTACCTCTCGCATGGCATGAGTTAGCCTCCTTTGGTGGCCCACTACGGGCTTACATTGGTCTTCCATTGGTATACGATGAGTGCAAAAGGCTGGGCTAGTACCTTTGAGATCGTTAATCGAATATCCAATCACCCTCCTATGTTTTTTTAATAAAATCAGCAACCTCTCATTTGCTTCGGGACTCAACTCGTCGCTCACAATGACTGGATAAGTTTTGTCTGGGCCCAAAAATTCATACTTTAATCCTTTGGGCAAAGGTTTAAGGTCTACCTCGGGCGCTTGTGGCTCCTCATGTTTTATTTCTCCTATGTCTTCGAATTTTCCTTCCTCCACGCTTCCATCAAGTGGCTCCAAGCCTTTCGTTGCTTCTTCTAGTTCCTCATCTTGTTGATTACTAATTTGATTTTCCATCGCTCTTTGCAGTGGGTCTCTAAGGGTTTCAACAAAACAAAGGCTATCTATCTCTTCTACTTCTTCATCTTCGGGAGGAAAGCGTGTAAGGTGTTTAGAAGCACGAAGAAAGTTATATGTGTACTTGTTCCATTAAGGTTCATTGTTACTTTGCCTTCTCCGGCATCTAACACGGCATCAACCAACTTAAGAAAAGGTCTACCTAAGATTATGTGATCATGATTACTATGGTAAGCATGAATAACAAAGAAATCGGTTGGTATATAGTTTCTAGAGATTTTTACTTTCATTTTGCAAGCAATACCTAGAGGTTTGATAGTTCTACCATCTCCCATAATTAATTTCGTTGATGTTGGAGCTAAGTCTAGGTTGTGGTCTTGAACTTTATCGTAAATTTTAGAAGATAGGACACTTACTTAGGCTCTGATGTGGCATAAAGCTTTGCATTGAACTTCGTTGATCTCGCAACTCAAGTGTGGTGTCATCTTCTCTTCTTCTTCGGATCCAATCGCGTAGACTTCGGCGAGGCGAGCATATGGTGATGCTTCAGGATTGATCCCCATGATTCTCTTCACCTCGGCTATGTGTTCCGGATCCACTATGTCATCTCCAAAGAGTTTTTGGAAAATCTCACCGGTGGTTTCAAGGTCGTATGAATTTTCCGCTTTCTTCTCTGGTGGGAAATCCACTTCCAATGCTCTCGCCATTCCCTTTTGATTAGGGAACGGTCTTCTCTTGTCGAATACTTCTCTGTAGTCGATAGGAACCCAATTCATTGGTTCGAACTCCCTTAGTGGCTTCGCGCTTGACATGCTTATCTTGTTTGTCTCATTTGGTACGGCAAAGTCGATGCTCGGGGTAGTTCTTGACTTGATGTGTTCCTCTTCAAGCTTTTTCGTGATTGGTTCCTCTTTTGTGACTTCCGAGGTTGCCTCTTTAGAAAATTCAGCACACTTCTTCTTCCTTGAATTGTATTCCGGCTCTTCCGCAAGTCTTGTTTCCCAATCTCTCCGCATGGCAGCCGCTTTACTAATTTTTTGTAGAGGTTGAGCAGCTTCCGTGAGTGTTTTCTCCATGAGATCCCTGCTTGCACACTTTTCGACGTGTTGCATGCAACTAGGGGTTAGGGAAAAGAAAAATGTATGCATGAGTACGTCACCGAAGAAGCCGAGTCTTGGTCCTTGTTCGATCAACCCATTAAACCTATCCCAGGCTTGGTCTATCCCTTCCTCTTCTCCTTGCATGAAATTGATCACTTGCCTCCTTAGATGTTGAACCTTGCTAATTGGAAAGAACTTCTCGCAAAACTTCTTTGTCAACTTGTTCCAATTGCCTTCAACTTCAAAGGACGCAAACGAGTACCATGTCTTTGCATTGCCGGCAAGTGAGTAGGGAAAGAGATTCCATTTGAACCATTCATCGGGGACTCCTTGACGCACTGTGTTGCATATCGTCGTGAAATACCTTATGTGTCTATATGGGTTCTCCGTAACCATCCCATCAAACGGGTTTGCCGCCACCATCTCGATGATCTTGGATTTAATCTCATACTCGGTCGCTTCGAGCTTCGAATCCGACTCTTGTACTTTTATGTCTTCACATCGAGGGCTAGCGTAATCCCTTAATGATTTCTCCGGTTCTTCCACGGGTTGATTAACGAACGCCATCTAGACAATAAGATAAAAACAAAAACAAAAACAAAACAAAGGTTTTTCTAGATAATAGGTGTTAGATATAGCAAACAAAAGATAAACTAAAATATAAAACTAAGTTAAATGCAAATCAAACGATGTAAACTAGCTTGCTCCCCGGCAACGGCGCCAGAAAAAGGGGCTTGTTGACGGATAAAAGACGTATCCCTCTACGATCCGCAAGCGTACGGACCCCACACCTTTTTCACCACGGGATTCCCAAGGTTCTTGTCAATCCGCGGAGCAAGGGGATTACAAGCGTTCAATCTACCTTCACACTCTAGCTACTCAAACCTCTAACTACGATTAAACTAGAAAACAACTAAACTACACTAGAGAGAATGATCAAGCTATCAAGATAAAAGACACTCACCCACGGGTCTACGATACTAGAGCATGCAATCACTTAAAGACATGAAAACCAATCTAATCTATCAGGGTTGTCACCACGGTTTTGCCCTTTCCCTCCTCTCGTACTGTCACTATGCGAAGGTATTCATGACTAGACCTATGATGGACATGGCGTATTGAATGGATCCAAGGAAGCATTGGAGCTCATACTCCCTTTACGGCATGGTAGCTAACCTTAAGCATTAAAGTATATTCAACACAAGATGATAGATAGATAATCCGACAAAGTATGATTACATCTCAAGATCGATTACAACCCATGGACGAATAAGGAGATTACCCCATCAAGGTGCTGGACATAGCACCGTTGATCATGGTTTCCCTTCCGACGGTGTCTTCCTTCTTCTCCACGAGAGGGTGCTTCCTTCGAGGTGGACGATCTCCCTCCGGAGATCTCCCTCCTCTCTCTCTAGCTTGTGGACTGTCGGTGTTTTAGACCGGCAACCTACTACGGGGAGTACCCGAAGTAGATGATTGTGATTCGCCGAGACCGTAACTCGAAGGAAGAGACACGTGGCACACAATTTAGACAAGGTTCGGGCCGCGAGGTGCGTAATACCCTACGTCCCGTATGCCGCGTAGCTCGGATTGATAGGGCACGATTACGAGGATGGTGCAATGGTGCGCCGTGAGTTGTATGAGAGGAGATTGGATGCTAGAGATCGGTCCCCGCCTCACCTTATATAGTCGGGAGGCGGGGTTACAAGTCGGAGTAGGGAGAGAGTACTAGTCGAGTACGTCTAGGAGTCCTCTATACGGTGCGGAACATGTACGGCTCCCTAACCGAGTACTACTCCCGTGTAGTCCTTGTGCTCCACGCCTTCGGTGCCGTGTAGCGCAAGACGGGTAGTCCCGGGGGCCCACCGAGTAGTCGGTCCCGTACCCACCGATGTAGTGGGCCCGGGGAGGTCCATACGACAAGCCCCCGAGTACTTTGTAGTCGAGAAGGATAGCTTCAAGTAGTCTTGACGGCCTTAACGAGTAGTCCTCAAGCGTCCCCGAGTGCTACAAGTCAAAAGTCCTCAAGAGTAGTCGAAGCATCCCGAGGCCGGGAATGTACTCCACCGATGTTTGAGCAATCTTGAAGTCTTCTCGAGTAGTCCCAAGCGTCCTCGAAAAGCGCCTTCGAAGGTCTTCAAAACTCGCTCGTCTTGTCTTGAAGCCGAAGCTGGTATGGAGGTGTGATTTGCAAAACCGCACTCCACATGGAGTAGCCCCCGAGCCTTGAGCCGCGGGCTCTAGCTGAGGGTCCATCCGAAATCTTGGCAAGAAAATCCCGAAAAATCCGGAGAGAAAAACCGAAGGACACGTGGCACGTAGCCCCCGAGCCTTGAGTCGAGTACTTCCTCTCAAATTGAAGGGTCTTCTTGGAGAATGTGTCCTGAGATGCTCTTGAGACTAGCCGCTCCCCAGGTAGTCGAGTAGAGGTAGCCGAGCCCCCGAGGTGAGGCGTGTCAACTAGTAGAATACGAAGAGTCACGCGCAGTCGCTGAGTCAGCCGCGCGTGGACTTATCCAGCCACCCGTTGTGGAGCCGATTTGGCTTATAAATAGAAGCCAAAACTCTTAGGGTTTTTCACCCATTCGAGCCGCAGCCATTCCGTTTGCATCTTGAAGCGAATCCACTCCCCGGCGCCGCCGCCGCCGTAGTAGATCCAAGCGCGCCGCCACCCGAAGCCTTTAGGGTAGCCCCCGAGCGGATGTGAGTGAAGATGCCTTGCACTTGGAGGATGAAGCCGTCGCCGTCCAAGACGTCCAAGGCCGCCGGAAAGAAGAGGGGCCGCGAAGAGGCCGCCGCGGCTGCCACCGGAGCGGCGCCACCCATGTCTCCACCGCGAGCTGATCCGAGCCGCGAGTGGAAGAAATCCAAGGTGAAGACGGAGGACTCCGTCGACCCTCCCGAACGGTGGGTTCATCGGGGAGAAGGAAGTCGACATGTGGAGATCCGCCGCCGGAGATCCATATCCGATGGAGAAGGCCGAAGATGAGATCCCGATGTTCTCGCGGTTCGTGGAGCGTGGTCTTGCGCTCCCGCCGCCGACTTCTTCAAGGGGCTGCTCGGGTACTACGGGATCGAGTACCGAACCCGAACCCCAACAAGCATCTTCCACACGTCGGTCTTCGTCCACTTCTGCGAAGCCTTCCTCGGAATCAAGCCGCACTGGGTGCTTTTCCGGAAGTTCTTCCGCGTCAAGCCGCAACCAAGTGCCTCCAACCCCAGGGTAGTCGGAGGAGCCGGCATCCACCGAGGGAGGACGCCACGGAGCGTACTTGGCGTACAAACTTGTCGACTCCAACACGGATCGGAAGACCGGGTGGTTCTACATCACGAACCACCACCCCGGCCCTCGCCGAAGCCGAGCGGACGGCGGCCCGAGCACCGTGAGTGGTGGAACACGGAGCCCACCATGCAAGAAGGAATCCGGCTCCCGAGCCGCTAGCACGCATCAAAGTGCTCGGGGAGGCGGGACCGAGGGCCGAGCACGTGGCCTTCGGTTTCATGAAGCGCGAGATCCGGCCGGCCGATGGCTCGGGGAGACCCCGGGGCTTCGAGTACACCGGCGACGACGACGCGTCGCGGATGCCGGGAGGTGAGCTGGATGACAACGACATCGTCGAGAGGTTGTCGCGGATCTTCAAGGACATGCCGCCATACACGGCGTGCCTAGTCGAGGAGTACTCCGCCGCGTGCCCGCCCAAGGAGGTGAGTAGTCGTACTCCCCTAGTCGAGTAGTGATTACTTGTAGTAGAGTTGCTGACGTCTTGTGTCTTGCGCAGGATGATGTGAAGCGGTTCATCTCCGAGCCGCAGCCACCACCGAGCGGGATCGAGGTCCCGATGGAGGGAAAGGCGAAGGAGCGCCACGAGGTCGGTGAAGGCGACGACACCGTCGTCGTGGAAGATACCTCCGACGACGACGACGACGAAGACGAAGAGACGCGCGGGGACCGCTTCCAGCTGCGGTCGAGGTTTAGCCGCCCGGGCTTGCCTCATGTTCCGCTGGTACAAGACCCTCCGCCAGCCTCGGGAGGCTAGCCTTGCTGCGCCGCCACGGAAGCCGCGCAACCCCCGCCGGAGAAGCGGGTGACGAAGAAGCTGAAGGTCTCAGAGACCACGCCTCAGGAGGTAAGTTGTCTTGAGCAGAGTAGTCGAGTACCCGTTGTTCGAGTACGTTTGCTGACGAGTAGTCTTCCTTGTATGCAGGAGGTGCCGCCAGCGGAGCCCGTCGAAGAGGGCGACGAGGGCGTGTGGGATACGGGTGGGGGAACCGGCCGGAAGTCGTAGTCCGGCCCCCCACCGTTGAAGAACTCCCCGGCGCAACCGGAGTGCCGCCCCTCGCTCCGAAGAGAGCACGAGACCCGTGGCCGCCACCGTTGGAGAGGTGGTGGCCTCGGGAGTGCGAGGAGACGTCTGCGCGGGCCGCCGCCGCCGTGGAGGAGGCGTAGGCCGCAGGGGGCGGAGGAAGAGGCGCCCGCCGAGGGTGGACCGGTTGATATTGCCAGCATCCTCGGTGCTCCGGCCGTGACCATTGTCCGGTCGAACTTGTAAGTACCATATCCTCACGAGTAGTACGCGGCGGTAGTCGATCTTGTCGATGACCCTCCATGAATATTTCTGCAGAAAATCCACGGATCTGACCTGGGATGGGGACGAGCCCTCATCAGCGGTGGCGGAAGAAGTTGCGCCGCCCGCCGAAGAGACCACTCCCGCCGCCCAAGCCGTGACCGAGCCACCGGCCACCGAAGCGCCGCCGCCGAAGCCGCGTGTAGTCGAAGGTGAGTACCCTTCGTGAAGCCGTGGAGCTCCGGGAGGAGTAGTCGTAGGCACCGATGCACATGTCATTTTTCGACGGTGCGCCGAAGGTGGTGACATCCCCGCCGGGGTGCCAATGCAGAAGTTGACACCGCAGGCCCCGGAGGCTGCGGCAGAAGCCCCCGAGCCTATGGCGGAGGTCGTCGAGAAGACCGCCGGGGGAGAGGCGGTCACCACGTCGCCGAGATTGCTGCGGAGGTGGCTATCCGCTCCCCCGAGATCCAAGACGCGAGCCCATCCGTTCTGCACCGATGACGGAGGCCACCTCGAGTAGCCGCGGCGGGATAGAGCTTCTTGCGGACGATCTCGTCGAGCCGGCGACGGTAGCCAAGCACACGGAGGCGATCCGTCGAGCCGAGCAATGGATGAACGTAAGTAGCCGTAGCCTTTCGAGTAGTCAATCCTTTTGCCGTTGAGTACTCGTCATGACTTGAGTTGTCTTGTGCGGGGACGTCGCGGAGCGGTCCCGCGACAAGTCGAACCCGCTGGCGGGGTTATGGTGACACCGTGCTCCGAGCCGAGGCCCTAGAGGAGCGACTCGTGAAGTCGCGGAAGCACGCGGATGCCATGCAATCAAAGCTCGACGCCGCCTTCGCCAAGTACCACAACGACGTCCGGGAGTTGCGGGCGAAGGGAGACGACTTGGTGCGGAAGAACAAGGGCTTCCGCAACAAGAATAAAGGTATATCCTTCGACTTGTCGAGTACTTGTTGGAAGTCGAGAAGCATCCGACCCGCCGTTGCATTTCGTGTTGCGCAGCTTGAGGGCCGGGTGGAGCGGTACCGAAGGCCTCGGAGATGAGCATGAAGAACCTCTTCTACCGGGAGCAAGAAGCCCGCCGTGTACTCGAGCTCGACTACAAGGAACTCGCCTTCGAGTGCGAGAAGCATATGGAGCCGCGGATTGCCTCTCGACAGAGATCTCGTCAACCTGCTACAAATCTTTGCGAGAAATTGAACGAAGACCGCGAGGCATTGCGGGCCCGGTTGGAGGAGTTGGAGGAAGCCACTCTTCCAATCGCAAGGCTCCCGGTGCCACACCCGGCGGCCCCAAGATCGGTCCTCCGGTGGATCGCCTCCGTGAAGCTCCAAGCGGGCCGGCCGCCTATGTGAAGCATATGGCCAAGTCGATCCCAAGACGAGTCTTGGCCTTCATGAAGTCGTACTTCCCGAAGGCCCTAGTGGAGGTAGTCGCCGGCGGGGTAGCCGCCAACTGCTCCGATGAGCAAGATGCGTAGCCGCCGGGAGCGAGATGGCCCCCATCGCGGAGCGAGGTAGCCGAGAAGCCGAACCTCCAGTAGCCCTGTAATAAGTAGCTAGTAGCCATAGTTGTACAGGAAAACAATTGTAATGAATTGTTCAAGTATCAATGAAAGAAAATTTTCCAGCAATGAGTACTCGTAGTCGCGATCTCAGAGTGCAGAGCGCCCATCGTGGAGTGGGTGCGAGTAGTACTCGACTTTAGTAGTCCCGTTGTAGGGAGTAGGCAGTAAATAAGTTGATGAACGATCAATCTTTATTACTGAAGAAGTACACCTGGGTGGCCAGGGCCGTAGTTACAAAGTAGTCACCTGGACCCGGAGGCCGCTTATGACTAAGTAGCGCCGGAGCGGGTAGCCGCTTACGACGGGTGATCCGTAGGTAGCCGTGTAGGCCGGATCGTAGATCCGTAAGTAGCCGTGGGGGCCGGATCTTGGAGTGTGGTCTCTTGGTAGACCGCTGCTAGAGTCCTTGACGCTCGTGGCGATCCGTGGTCCGTAGGTAGCCACGCGGGGCCGGATCTCGGGAGAGGAGAAGTCCGGAGATCGGGGCCGGGACCGGAGGGTCGCTTACGGCCGGGGGGGCGTTGATGTAGTCGATTAGACTTGAACCCCGGAGTAGTCGTGTAGACTAGGCGTAGAATCGACAGAGTTGGTCGACATTCCACGAGTTGTTGACGTCTTCGCCTTCAAGTGTTTGGAGGCG
The DNA here is from genome assembly GCA_947561735.1 of Cenchrus americanus. Classification (NCBI taxonomy): domain Eukaryota; kingdom Viridiplantae; phylum Streptophyta; class Magnoliopsida; order Poales; family Poaceae; genus Cenchrus; species Cenchrus americanus. Next base: position 32,728,932 of record OX387242.1, on the reverse strand, counting down.
GTAGGAGCCCGGCCCGGTCACCTTAGCCACGGTGAAGGGGCCTTCCCGTGGGGGAGCCGAGCTTGTGAAGTCCTTCCGTGTTCGGATACGGCGGAGGACAAGATCTCCAACGTTGAAGGAGCGTTCCTTGACGTTGCGATCATGGTAGCGTCGGATACCCTCCGGGTACCTTGCCGATTGGACGAGGGCGGCGCGGCGAGCTTCTTCGAGGCTATCGATGTCAACTCGTCCTGTCGTCTTCTGAGACACCTTCGTCGTAGTGCTCCACTACCGGCGAGTTCCATATGACGTCGGCAGGGAGGATGGCTTCAGAGCCGTAGACCAGGAAGTAGGGGGATTGCCCCGTTGGCTTGGATGGTTGAGTCCGCAGCCCCCAGAGTGCGTTGGGTAGTTCCTTGATCCACTTGCCCCCTTTGGAGTTAGCAGCGTCGTGTAGCCGCTTCTTGAGGGCATCGAGCACCATCCCATTGGCGCGCTCGACTTGTCCGTTGGCCCGTGGATGGGCGACTGAGACGTATCGGACGTCAATCCCGCCGTTCTCGCGGTACTCCCGAATCGGTGGTTGTTGAAGTTGGACCCCGTGTCCGTGATGATGCGGTGGGGTAGCCCATAGCGGTGTACGAGTTCATCCAGAAGTCGAGTACTCGTCGCCCTTGGGGCATGTGACCGGCTTGACCTCGATCCACTTGGTGAACTTGTCGATAGCCACCGGCACCCGTTGAATCCTCCCGGCGCGGTTGGCGGTGGCCCAATCATGTCGAGCCCCCGGCAGGCAAAGGGCCGGGTTGGCGGTATGGTGACTAGCCGGTAGGGCGGGACGTGTTGTCGCTGGGCGAAGTACCGACATCCTTGGCACCTTCTGACGAGTTCTTCGGCATCGCCCGTGGCCGTGGGCCGCAGGAAAGCTCGCCGGAAGGCCTTGCTGACCAGCGTGCGTGAAGACGCGTGGTTGCCGCAGACGCCCTTGTGGATCTCCTCCAAGATGTCCTTGCCTTCTTCACGAGGGACGCACTTCATGAGTACTCCAGAGGATGCGCCCCGCTTGTAAAGCTTGTCTCCGACGAGGACGTAAGACTTGGCGCGGCGGACGAGTTGTTCGGCCGCGTTCTTGTCGGAGGGGACCTTCTGCTCGCTGAGGTAGTCGATGAAGGGTTGCCTCCAGTCCACGTCGATCATCATGACCTCCTCGCCCCGTGGTTGATGGGCTGGGACAGTGGTCGGTGGCGCCGGCTCCGGGATGGATGGCGCGTGAAGCTCATGGACGAAGACGCCCGCCGGTACTTGAGCGCGGGTGGATCCAAGCTTCGAGAGGACGTCCGCCGCAACGTTGTTGTCGCGGACGATGTGATGGAACTCGAGACCATAGAATTTGTTCTCGAGCTTGCGGACTTCTAGGCGATGGCGTCCATGTTCTCCTTGTTGCGGTCCCGGGACTTGTTGACTTGGTTGATGACCACCGCGGAGTCGCCGTAGACTAGTAGCCGCTTGATGCCCGGTGAAGCCGCGAGGCGGAGCCCGTGTAGGAGAGCTTCGTACTCGGCTTCGTTGTTTGAGACCTTCCGAGAAGATCCGGCAGGACGTACTTGAGTTGTTCGCCCGTTGGAGAGATCGGGAGTACCCCCGTGCCTCGCGCCCTCGAGGTTGAGTGAGCCATCAAAGTACATCACCCAATGCTCGGTCGCACGGTGGGAGTAGGTACCGGTTCTCCCGCCACTCGCCATGAAATCAACTAGTGCCGCGACTTGATGGCCGTGCGTGGCTTGAAGTCGATGGTGAGGGCGCCGAGCTCGAGCGGCCCACTTGGAGATTCTTCCGTGGCGTCTTGGTTCCTCGGGATGTCGCCGAGCGGGTAGTCGGTGACGACGGAGACCGAGTACTCCCGGAAGTAGTGCCGTAGCTTCCGCGAGGTGATGAGTAGAGCGTACGGGAGCTTCGCACGGACCGGTAGTGAGCCTTGGACTCGATAGAACCTCGCCGACGAAGTAGACCGGGCGCCGGACCGGGTAGGCGTGGCCGTCTTCCCCGCCGCTCGACAACGATGGCATGCGACCGACCACGTGAGTAGTCGCGCCTAGGTAGAGCAAGAGGCGCTCGCCCTTGTGAGGAGCCGTGAGGATTGGTGGCTTTGACAGAAGTCCTTGAGCCGGGCAAGGGCTTGATCCGCCTCTCGGAGTCCACACGAACTTCTCGTGATGCTTGAGTAGTTTGAAGAAGGGGAGGCCCCGTTCTCCTAGCCTCGAGATGAATCTGTTCAACGCCGCCATGCACCCCGTCGCCTCGGACGTCTTTGATGCTCGTGGGAGCTTTCATGCTGGTGATGGCGGAGATCTTCTCGGGGTTGGCTTCAATGCCGCGCCGGGCCGATGATGAAGCCGAGTAGTTTGCCCGAAGGGACGCCGAAGACGCACTTGTTCTCGTTGAGCTTCCGGCCGGTACTCGCGTAGCGATGCGAAGGTCTCTTCAAGGTCGTCGATGAGGGTACTGGAGTTTCTGGTTTTGACAACCACGTCATCCACGTAAGCCTCGACGTTCTTGTTGAGTTGCCGCTTGAAGCAGGCCTGGATGGCCCGTTGATAGGTAGCGCCGGCGTTCTTCAACCCGAATGACATGGTCGTGTAGCAAGCACGCGCCAAACGGGGTGATGAACGCGGTCTTTTCCCGGTCTTCCTCCTTGATTGCGATCCGGTGGTACCCGGAGTAGCGTCGAGGAAGCAGAGCGTGTCGCAGCCCCGCCGTGGAGTCGATGACTTGATCAATCCGCGGCAACCCGAAGGGGTCCTTGGGGCGCGTGCTTGTTGAGGTCGGTGTAGTCGACGCACATCCTCCACTCGTTCGAGTTCTTCTTGCGGACGAGGACGGGGGTTGGCGAGCCACTCGGGATGGAAGACTTCTCTAATGAAGCCACCGCGAGTAGCTTGGCGAGCTCCTTCTTGATGGCGTCCGTCTGTCGTCGGCAAAACGTCGGAGGTGTTGTCATTTGGGGGTGGCCTTTGGATCGACGTTGAGGCAGTGCTCAATCAGCTCCCTGGGCACTCCTGGCATGTCCGCTGGCTTCCACGCGAAGATGTCGCGGTTAGCCCGAAGAAAGCTGATGAGCGCGTCTTCCTATTTGGGGTCGAGGCCAGCCCCGATGGTGGTGGTCTTGCTGGGGTCGCCCGTTCCAAGGTCGACCGTCTTGACGAGTACCTCCTCAGGTGGATGAGGCTTGTTGGCGCTGTCAGACTTCTCTGGGATGTCGAGTTCGCTTGTAGCAAGCTTCTTCGACGCGGCGTAGACCTCCATCATCGCGTTGGGTACTTGGTTTGTGGAAGCGATCGCCACGGCTTCTGTGTCGCAGTCGTGGGAGATCTTCAAGTCCCCTTGGAGGGAGAGTACACCGGCTGGACTTGGCATCTTGAGTACCAAGTAGGTGTAGTGGGGCACCGCCATGAACTTGGCGATGGCCGGTCTGCCGAGGATGGCGTGGTAAGAGGTCTCGAAATCCGCGACCTCGAACTTGATGTACTCGGTGCGGTAGTTGTCCCGACACGCCCCGAAGGTAATCGGCGCACCACCGAGCCCGGTGGGATAGCCGCGTTACCCGGGACGATGCCGTAGAAGGGCGTGTTGCTCTTGGTGAGCATGGGGGTGACGTCGAGCTTCATTTTCTTCAAAGTTTTGGTGAAGAGGACGTTGAGCCCGCTTCCACCGTCGATGAGCACCTTGTTGAGCTTGGAGCCTCGCCACCGTTGGCTTCGGGACGAGGGGGAACCGTCCCGGTTCGGAGAAGCCGGTCCATTGGTCCGCGCGGGAGAAGGTAATGGGTACCTCCGACCACCCGAGAGGGGTCGGGACCGCCGGCTCAATGGACATCACTTCACGACGGGTAGCCTTCGCTCCCGCCATCGGCGTCCGCCGAAGAGGACATTGACGGTCTTCTCGGGTTCTTGGAAGTCGTTGTTGTCGCCGTCCTTCTTCTTGCCCTTTTGGTCGTGAGGGTGCGGTGGCTCCGGAGTATCCTTGAGTGCGTGCTCGAGCCGGTAGCACTGCTCGGTAGTGTGGTTGCCGTTTGGATGCCACGGGCACTTCTCCTTCAGCAGGTCTTTGAAACCGCCGTAGTTCTTCTTCGAGTTCCCTTTCGCAGGCGCCGGATAGCCGCGACGGTGTTGTCCGGCTTGCGCTTGCGGTTGGGACCCGAGTAGTTGCCGTTGTTGTTGTTGTTGTTGTTGCGGCCGCCTTGGTTTGCTTTGCCGCCGCCGCCGCCGCCCGGTTTTGCTTGGACTTGCCGCGGATGGCGTCGTACTTGGCGTTGGCCTTGTCCTCTTCATCCGCCCGGGACGTGATCATGTCCTTGAGGTGGGGGTGGACTCGGGGCGCGACGACCGAAGTCCTCGAAGGTGCGGCGATGGTAGAGGCCGTCCCGGAAGAGGTCGATGACCTCCTTGTCGGTGACGTCAACGACGGTAGCGCGCTTGTCGAAAAAGCGGCGCATGTACTTGCGGAGGGTCTCGCCCTCGTTCCTCGCTTGATCATGGCCGGTGTCCATGCGAGTACCCGAACGGCCCATGGCGCCCGCGAAGTTGCTCGTGAACCGCTCCTTGAGCTGGTCCCACTTGTCGATCGAGTGCTTGTCGAGCGACTCGAGCCATGTGAGTGGTGCTTGGTCCAGACAGAAGGGGAAGTAGAGGCATTTGGTGTCGCTGTTGCCGCCAGCGTTCTCGATGGAGAGGGCGTAGCATCGGAGCCACTGGATAGGATCCTGCTTCGCGTCGTACTTGGTGATCCCCAAAGGCTTGAACTTGTCGGGGAGGAGTAAGTTGCGAAGTCGAGGTGAGAAGGCGGGGAAGCCGTCGCCCTCAGCGGCAGTGGTCGACTTCTTCCGCCGCAGCTCCTCAATCTTCTAGCGAGCGTCGTACCCGCCGTGCGAGGCGCCGGAGGCGTGGCTGTTCGCGTGGCCTCGGCCGCCGCGACTGCCGCCGCCTCCAGCTCTCCTGTTAGCCCCATGGTTGGAGCTGCCGCCGTCGGGGTCGTTGCCGCCGCCACCGGCCGGAGCGCGGTGGGGAACAACTTCTCGGTTGCCTTGGTCTTGCTGTGAAGGTCCGCCGGCGTTGGAGCGGCGGCGGTTTGGCTCGGCTGGAAGGTCAGCTCGAGTACGGTTGGGACCGGCGTTGGCGGCCGCGACTAGTAGCTTCGTTGTCGCGGGGTTTAACCGGAGGAGGTTGGTTGACTCGTTGTCGACCCGCATGAAGTAGGCTTCTTCGGCCGAGCTTGGCGATGACCTCTCCGGCGCGTATGCCCCCGAGCCTTGCGTGCGATCGTTGTGATCGACATGAGGCACTCGCTCGGGGGTGGTGTGTACTCGCTCTCGATCGCCTCGAGAGCTTTCGCAAGGTTGCGGATGGGGAGGTTGTCTCCGAGCCGCCGGCGTCGTTCGGGCCGCGCTTCCTGTTACGTTCGCGTCGAGCGTCCCCGTTGGCGGCGGTCTCGTCCGCGGGTGCGTTGGCGCACGCCCTCGTCCGCGGAGATGTCCTCCGTGTACCGTCCTCGGCCGTGCTCGAAGGTCCCGGGGTGTCGCCGGCAGCCATGAAGACTTGGCGATCGGGGGTGCCCAGGCTGGACTCAGAGGGTGCTACCTCAGTTGGTGTGTTTGAGTCAGCCCGGGCTAGTGGCGTTCCCTCCCGGAACGGTAGGGGAGTCGATGTAGGCGACGTAGCGTGAGTCTCCCTTTACCAGGTCAGCGGGCTTGCGGTCTGGCCAGTAGACGTATCTCCCGGCCGGTGTTGATTTTATAACCGCCCCGAGGGCGGCCCTGACAAGGGAAGCTCAGTGGAGTCGTCTTCGGACTCGGGCTCCTCAGGGTCCGACCCGAAGTCGAACTCGTAGTCCGGGTTCGAGTAGAACTCGGAGAGAGGGCCGGAGTCCGAAGCGCGATCGGGGGACGGCGTCGGAGTCCGAGTTGTACTCGGGTACGGGCTCCTTGCCAGCCCGGCGCGAAGTGGGAGCGCTCGTGCGGGCCTGGCCGAGGATGCGTGGGCCACGCGCGGAGTGCCCGCGTGGTGAGGGGGCCGCTGCGATGGCCGAGCGGCCCGCTCGCATGCGATGGCCCATGGCGACGTCGAGTTCGAGTTGGGGACGGACTCGAGCTCGAAGTCGCCGTGGTGGTTGAAGAGTGAAATTTCGCCGAACTTGCCGGCGAGTTCACCCGTGACAACTTCGGGGAAGCGTCCACGAAGCTCTGTCTTCGGGTTGGGCCGCATGGTCGGCGGCGCCGGGAAGGAGCCCGCGCCATCGGCGGTGCGGACCCGTGCGCCGAAGACGAAGGTGTCGCCGCGGTTGAAGGCGACGGTTGGCTTGAAGTGGACGGAAGCCGTCGAGTTCGCCATGTGATCTCGAGCGAGAGCCCCTACCCGGCGCGCCGGTGTCGGTGTTTTAGACCGGCAACCTACTACGGGGAGTACCCGAAGTAGATGATTATGATTCGCCGAGACCGGTAACTCGAAGGAAGAGACACGTGGCACACAATTTAGACAGGGTTCGGGCCGCGAGGTGCGTAATACCCTACGTCCCGTATGCCGCGTAGCTCCGGATTGATAGGGCACGATTACGGGATGGTGCAATGGTGCACCGTGAGTTGTATGAGAGGAGATTGGATGCTAGAGAAAGGTCCCCGCCTCACCTTATATAGTCCGGGAGGCAGGGTTACAAGTCGGAGTAGGGAGAGAGTACTAATCGAGTACGTCTAGGAGTCCTCTATACAGTGCGGAACATGTACAGCTCCCTAACCGAGTACTACTCCTGTGTAGTCCTTGTGCTCCACGCCTTCAGGTGCCGTGTAGCGCAAGCCGGGTAGTCCCAGGGGCCCACCGAGTAGTCGGTCCCGTACCCACCGATGTAGTGGGCCCGGGGAGGTCCATACGACATGGACGGCCTCCGGTGTGAATGGCTCTCTCCCCGTCGAATGGCGGCGCCTCCAGGGTTTTAGGGTTGAAGATCCTTCGGGTGCAAGGAAAGAGGGGCCGAACCGGCCACCGAAGTGGGCCGGGCCGGCCGGCCTGGGCCGACCGGCCTGGGCCCACCTCGGCCCGGTTCGGTCACCCCTTCGCTCCCGTGGGTCCTCATGTAATTATGCACTTTGCCCCCTCCACTTGCATGATTTTGACGATGTCATCCTCGCGTCCAAGATGGAGGTTCTCCGCGCATGAAGTTCGGTCTTTTACGCTTCAATCCCCGGGGGTGTTCCTCGTAGCACTTCGGTCCTTGCCACCATTGGAAGTGATTTCACAAAGCTCATGAACACGAACAAGACTCCGTAAATGCTCCTTTGAACTTATTGCGAATCTGTCCTTTATGTCCATGTTTTCCTACATAAACACAACACTTCCAAATGCATGCACATAGATGAACTTGTTATATGATTAGTGTGCCTAGGGGCGGGTTAGTTCCATAATCAAAACTAAACCAAAGTGTAATGAACATGCTAGGTGTACCAAAATACACCGTCAACAACGCCGCGACGTCACACGCCGCGCGTCGCCGGCCGGCGCCGGCCGCACCTCGACGTCCGTGCTCCGTGCGCCGCCCGAGGCCCTCCGCCCGAGGCGTCCCTTCCCCATGCGAGCACGTGCCCCCAGGCTCGGGAGTCCCCCTAGGTGTCGTGCGCCGTCGCGTCCCCACCGTACGCGTGGCCACCGAGGGAGAGGACCACGGCGGCATCTTCGTCGTCACGCCGCCGTCACCCACGAACCCAAGCCGGCCTACTTAAACCCCCTCCTTCTCCCCTCTGCGCACCATCCCAAACTCCCCCCCCCCCCCCCCCCCCCGCCATTGCCGCCGCCTTGAGCTCGCGTCCCCGTTCACGCTCGCCGCCGGCCGACCACTCCCCTAGCTTCCCTAGACCCTAGAGCACCTCCCAAGTTCACTTGTTGTCCCGGTCCGCGCCTTCCTCGCCGTTTCCCCGAGCCGCCGCGGCAACCGCCGCCGGCCGCCGGCGATCCCCCTCGCCGGTCGTCCCTTCCGCCCTAACTCCGACCCCCATCGACCCTAGGTGAGCACCCCGTCGAGCCCCGCTCGCTTGCCCGACCGTAGCGCCGCCGCCTCGCCGGCTCGCGGAATTGGCGAAGCCGCGCCGCCTCCCCGGCCAGGGACCCAATTGCTAGGTTTGAAATCCTTCCAGGGTGTCGTGTGTAAAGTTTAGGACCTGGTTGTAGCGAATCCTATCTAAGTTTTCTTGCTACTTGGTCCAGAGCAGTAGAAAATTGTAGAAAATTCAGAAAAAAGCCAAACCAATTTTGTTGGATTCATGGAGAGAAATCCTACAACTTTTGTTATTCTCACATGGCTTGATTCTAAATAGTTTTAACATGAAAAATAGGATTGTGAAATACCTAGATCTGCCATAACTCAAAAACTACAACTCCTCTGTATCTAAAGTTTGGATATGTTGTATGTCTTGCCATGACTAGCTCTTGTGCCAAAAATTGCACAAAGTTATATAGTAAATCTTGCTATATAAATTGTTTTCCTTTTCTGCAGAAACTGCCTAGATCATTTTTGTAGCTAAAAATATTTTTGTTTTTGTGCCCAACTTGTGCATGCTGTCTTGTTATGTCAAAACACACCTCTTATGAATTAATCATGATTTTTGGCTTAACAGAAATGGTTATTCTTAATTTGTGTATGTTTTCCTTTGTAAATTAATGAAGCAAGATCAGTAGAGTTTTTAGGTGTACATGCTAGTTCTTTAGGCTTGTTTAGGACCAGAGAGCATGCATGAGAAAGTTTGGATCATCTTGGTGCTTAATTATTTTTGTATGCATTTAATTTGAATCACTAGCTAGTCCTTGTTATTTTTCATAATTTAATTTCTTAGCTTCCAAGCATTACATGTGGGTCCAGTGGACCAGTATAGGTGCTGATATGCTTAAGGAACACTTCTTTAAATTTTTAGTAATTTATTGCTTAAATAAAAAGATTAAAATCCCTTTTAAATATTAAAGAGCAATTTAATAAGGAAAATCTCTTTTTAATTCATTTTCCCTTTTTGGAAAGTAATACCCAATTTATTTAAAAGTTAATAAAATATCCTTGTTGATAAGGAATTATTCATGAATAAAAATATTGTTCATACCCTTGCTAGTGAAGGGAAAAAGGAATAAACCTTTACATAAAATATCAAGTACAAAGGAACATTTATTCAAATGTGCAATAAAAGAATGAATCATGTATAACTAATAACCTTCCTAAAAAGAGATGTACTATCTAGATACTTGTTAAGGTGAATATGACCAACAAGAGTTGGATAAGATAACAAAGTGTCACATCATCTGAACTTGCATTGCGTTCCGTGTAGATCTTCCGGACGGTGACTACTCACTTGTCCCGGAAACCGAGGAAGGAGGAGCAGAAGCTTCGCTGCAGTACGTGGAAGTGCTCGGCGACACCGAGGGTGCCCAGGCTAACCTAGCTGATGAAGGCAAGCTCCGGTGCATCTAACCTAGTTTTCAAATTCTTTATTAATTATCTATAAATGATTGTGCATTTAAGTTCAAGAGTTGAATGGAACCCTAGATGCATGATCCCTGGGTACCTTTGTCCTTACTAGTATGAGAGGTCGATAGCTGCTAAGCTATAGGACCGTTACAAGTCGGGTGATGACCTCACTCGCGAGAATAGGTTCCTAGATAGGAATCACAATATCTCCTTAATTGGATTGCTCATGTGGTAAGAACATGGGATTTGGGCTCCGGTCCAATGGCTATTGTTGGTTAAGTGTTTGAACGTACTAAGCACTTGTCGGGAATGGGACCGGTAAGCCTAGTACCTTAATGAGACGGCTAGGGATGGACCTATCACTACTCTTGGGGTTTGTCTCACGGCTAGCTACCGGTGGTGTATGGTGATTCCGGGTATCTCGCGGGGTATTTCGGATAGCCTGCACCAAAGACTGTGGCCTTTCATCCCGACCCGAGGATTTTTGGGAACTGCTTGGGAAGTTGTCCTTGCGGGGGCAACCTACCGCGTGTTTAGGTCTACCTTGCAAGGTTTGAATCAATTGATTGTCGGCCTCTCACCGTTATCTGAGACTACTTACTCCACTAGCCATGAGATCCCTAATGATGGAAGTCGATGAATACTATGCTTGATTAATTGTATTGTACAACTTTGTCTGTACTAGTTGGCTAATGTAGTAAAGATTAAACCCATTAGAACTTGTGCTAAAATCTTGAAAGTAAGGACATACTCTTTGTTACTTTTTAGCAAAAGCAACCCAGTAGCCAAAAAGCCTTTTATGGTCTAGAATTGGTGAAGTAGTTATCACCATCGGGTAAGTCTTGCTGAGTATTAGTATACTCAGCCTTGCTATAATATTTTGATCCAGGTAATGCTTTCGGTGATGTGTGGCCCGGAGAGATCCCGCCCGGCTGGGAGCTGGAGTGGTGGAGGATGACGACTGAGAGCATCATGGATGGCCTCCCGTGGTGTTTCCGCTTCCCGTTCGTTTAATTCCGCTGTTTCAAAACTCTGAACTATTTCGTTATGGCAAAAACTTCAGTTTGTAATAATTAACCCTTCGGGGTACAAATTTGGATGTTAATGTTGTTGTATCTCTGGACTCGCCTTCGAGTGAGTTTTAATGTATATATTTCGATCCTTGTTGCTATTCAAGTGATTTACCGGGCGTTAACCCGGCAACTAACGACAGGATGATACTTTATTATCGCTTAATGACCAAAGTGGATTGGTTTAGGCGATAGTATGGTATTTTCCTGGGCGGGTTGTCACAAGAACCAAACATCCCTGGCATGGACTAGTGCATCAAGTAATTTAACTAAAATCATCATTGGAGTGGACAAGTGCTCAGGAAAAATGAGAAGAATCGGCATGGACAAGTGCTCAGGAAAAATAACAGAACCATCATCGGCACGGACAAGTGCTCAGGAAAAATAACAAGAATCATCATCGGCATCACCAAGTGCTCAAGGAGTCATATATCATCACTGGCATATATGGGCTTATTAACTCTTTGCTCAGATTCAATGCAAGCAACACAACTAGCAATCCATGATATAAATGACTTAGCATAAATCATCAGTTTCCAAATCATGTACATAAATCAAGATGCTTGTTGTACACAAATCATGTTGTGTCACAGGGCAACCAAGCCTCTGAAGAGGGGAAGAAAGGAGAGGGCGCTCACCATGGCTGCGGCTGCGGTGGCGAAGCTAGTGTTCCTGTTGCGGCCACAACTCGTGAATCTTCACTAGATCTGAAAGGGAATGGAGGAGGAGGAGCCGGAGGAGAGCTTCACGCAACATAGATGGGGGATGAAATACAGAAAAGTAAAGGGAAGAGGAGAGCTTATCTGGTCCCCTAATGAAAGGAAGAAACACATAACCCTGCTGCACTTGCCTTCGTGAACTGCAATTTTTAGCATTAACAAACAATAAGAAAAATGACATCAGATGAGTGATATGGCCATGGCTGTGTGCTGAATCCCAAAAATCACCTCCCGAATTAATTAAAGTAGGACGCTCGGATCAACCTCAACAGCTATTATAAAATAGGAAAAACTATTTTTGATCATCCAACTCTTGTCTAAATTTAATTTTTAACTGTCGAACTTAAAAATCGGGTATCTTCGACCATCCAGCTATCAAAATTGCTTAAATTTTATTGTTGGGTTGTGTTTAATGAGTGATTTTAATTTTTTATTACAATTTAGTCTTGGATATTATTAGTTTTGCTGGATCCTCACAGTTACACATTCATAGAAATGAGTTTTATATTTTAAAATGTTCTTTTTTATACTATTTTATCACTATTTATTATATTATTCATATGATGTTATGTAAAAACAACAATATAAGAAAAGTAAAACAAACCTTTACAAAATAATATGAATAACGTTTGAAAAGATAAAGCTTTTCATTACAAACATGTACCAAAAGAATCACTTAAATCACACTACAAGGAACTATTTAATCTGCGGCGGAATCATTACATCGTAGATCGTTGAAAATCCGTTGCAATTCAGTGTCCGCGACAGTTTTAGATTCCGTGGTTGAATGAGCGTGGTGGATTGAATCCGCCGACGGATCTTACAAAACGTCACGAATTGACGCGATCTGCGATGTTTTTTTAACCGTCGCAAACCAGCCCGAAGCCCATTAAGCCCAGCCCAGAGCCCAATGTTAGTGACGAAAATGACCGTCATGAATTGCTACTGACATGGACGTGGCTGCTAAGTGCTAACGTGGCTGCAAATTTATTAATGGGCCAATTTATTAATTGACTGATTTAATAATGGGCCGATTTATTAATAGACCAATTTATTAACAGGTCATTTATTAATGGGCTGATTTGTCTAAAGGATCTAAGGCTCAATTTCAATTCAAAATTATTTTAGAAAATAAAATTTTAAACCCATAAACATTATAGCATCGGCCCATAAATATTATGGGCCTAAACCATTTCAGCCCACCAAAAATTCAGAAGCCACAAATTCAAAAATTCAGAAGCAATAATTACAACATAATTACACCAAAAATTTAGAAGCCACAGATCCAAAAAAATCAATAGCAATAACTACAACATAATTACAACATCAAAACAGGGACAATATCTCAAATAATATAAAAGAGCAATTATAAAAACTTCTAGAATACATAACATCATCTAATCAGTGTCATCGAGCTTTGCTTCGGTGGGGTTCTTCACAGTTCCAAGCTCCTTATTAGTGATGCAACCTGACAAGGGGAATAATATTTAGGATTAATTTTAGAAACATTCATCGAGGAGATTACCAAATAATTTTACTGTTTCTACTAAAACCAATGGAAAATAAGGTGAGAACTATTTCTCCCACCAGAAATTTATTTTCATGAGTGACACAAATTTACATTGATGATGTATGGTCTCTTGTCTTATCCAAAGTAGCAATATGCATATGCAAGTGACAGGACTCGCACTTAATGGGAAAATCAAAACTCACACATGATGAACAACATAAAACAGAAACATCATTGGCAAAGGGAAGGTGCTCAGATAAACAATAGAAATAGAAACAAATATAGCCATTGCCTCAAATAAGAATGACAGAATGACATAAAGTGCATATATATCATCACAGCATATAGCCCATTGCCTCAAATAAGAACAGGGAAAAACAAATAAAATCAACAGCATACTAAATTGTCCAATGCCTCAGTTAAGAATGACAGTTAAGGAAAATCACCATCACAGCATATTGTGTCCAATGCCTCAAATAAGAATAGTTAGAGAAAGGAAAATCACCATCACAACACATTGTCCAATGCCTCAAATAAGAATAGAAAGTACAGACGTACAATCAAGTGTTGGGCACCCAAGTAGACTCGGGGTGAACAAACATGATAAGTATAGCGTGCAAACTAATAGAAACAAGTATTAATGGCATGATTAAACATCCGTGGCATGGACTAGTGCATCAAGTAATTGAACTAAAATCATCATTGGAGTGGACAAGTGCTCAGGAAAATGAGCAAAAGCATCATCAGCATGGACAAGTGCTCAAGAAAAATAACAAGAACAATCATCGGCATGGACAAGTGCTCAGGAAAAATAACAAGAATCATCATCGGCATCACCAAGTGCTCAGGAAGGAGTCATATATCATCACTGGCATATATGGACTTATTAACTCTTTGCTCAGATTCAATGCAAGCAGCAAAACTAGCAATCCATGATATAAATGACTTAGCACAACTACAAAAGACCCGGAGATCAACACTAACATAACCATATTTGTCCTTGCTCACAGCTCTCTTCCCATTGGTGACCCATGGCCACCTTCAATCCTACATATCGGTAACAGATTTTATAGCCCGTTACCAATGCGGCAGCGATCAGTAACAGACTTAAGCAGCTTGTTACTGATAGGGCATTGATCGGTAACGGACTTTACAAGTCCGTTACCGATAGGTTTGTGTTGACGGTGAAATTCCGTCAACCTAGCCATGAGTTTACCTTCGGTGTTGGCATGAGTTTTGTATCTTATCCATTGGTACTAACCCCCATGGTATAAAAAGTTCACTTGTGCATTTCGGTTTTGGAGTTTAGTGTTTATGCAGGGTTTTAGCGTTGAAAGCAAGACTTCCGGGATAAGTTCATTAAGCACCTCATGACAAGACCTTGAAGCCCGGTACAAGTCAAGCAATGAAGTGAACACGACTCCAAGAAGCGCAAGGACCAAGCCCGAGAAGATGGAAAACTCTGAGGACCTAGCCAGAAAAGTGCTGAATCTTGCAAGACAAGGAGCTTCATCCAATTCGGAGAGAAACCGGCGACAAGGGCCCACATGCAAAAGGGGAGAGGATCTAGAAGACTCGGGAAGCAACACCGAGCGAAGGAGGCCACAGACTGGGCCGAGATGGGCCCAGGCCGGCCGGCCCAGCCCATTTCGAGGCCCAGTCAGCCCTCCGTTTGACCTAGGTGCCTCTCAGGCTATTTATAGGCCCCTGACCAAGAGCCACGCATCAATCAATTCGTCATCCGCCGCCGAGGAGCAAAGAAGCTTGAGGGACACCATCTCGGAGATGAGGGTCGTGCTAGTTGTCTAGGGTCTCCCTAGCCGACGTGGGAACCTTGCATGGAAGACCACGTCGGAGCTCCGGAGCAAGGATCAAGATCGAGGTAGGATCCCGATGGTGATCTTGTTCATGTAATCATTCATGGTGAAGTCTTTAAGTGAATCCGATTTCTAGCGATCAAGTGTCTTCTCTATGATTTTGTTTTCTTCTTGGTTTTGCTTATTCCCCAATCTAGTCTATAGCTAGATTGCATAGGGTGCTCTTGTAGCCGCGGTGGCTAGAGGTGCATACTGGACCAACCAAGTGATTTCAACTTGTTCTTATCGAACTTGCCCTAGACTACCCGCATGAATAGGGATACGTTGTGACAGAACGGGGGTTCCGAAAGGCGGGCGTTTTCGGAGTCGGACCGGAGGCCACGATTTAAAGATGCTTTTAATGAGATTCGCTTTTCTATCTTCATCTATCTTGTTTGGAGCTACAACATAAGCATGATCTAGATTCTCTAGATCAGTTATCTCTTTGCTTTCTCTTGCTACCTCTTTAGTAGATTAGATTAGATTAGTTTTCTTGATGATATCTTAGATTAGATGCAACTTAGTTCTTCAATAGATAGCTTTCCTTGCTTTACTATAGATTGAATCCTTGTGTTGCACATTGTTCCACGGATTCGATACCTTGGGTTCACCACTCGAGGGAAGAAGGGTCCCTTGACTACGACGGGAGAATTGTCCGCTTGCAAGTCTAAACGAACTTTGATACAACTATTAACCGTCAACAAGCCCCTTTTTCTGGCACCGTTGCTGGGGAACAAGTAATCAAGATCCAATCTAGTATCGCTTATTTTTCAGTTTTTCTTTTGATTTCCTTTTGCATCTCTTAACTTTGATCATCCTCAAAAAGAAAAAAATCAATCTAATCTAGTTTTGATTAACCCTAATTTTTCTTTTGTTAGATTTTCGTTTTATTGCTAACCCTAACCGGAGATGGTTGGCTACCTCTCCAAGAAACCCAAATATTTTTGTGGATGATCCAGGAAAACTTTATAGGCAAAGGAGACGTGCAACACAAGCTAAAGGGTTGGAAACCCTAGATCCAAAAGCCAAAGTCGAAGGACCGTCAAAATCTCCAAGGGAATCACCACCTCCAAGTCCAAAGGAAGATCAACCTCAACCGCCACCCGTGGGAGAACAACCACAACCGGAGCGCAAGATCGAGCTATGCACCCCGGACATCGTTGATCTACCTATCATAAACCTTCAAGACGCCGGAAGGCCGTTCAAGATCAAAGCCTCAACTATCCGCATGACGATTGCGAGAGCTTTGGAGCGTTTCAATGAATACATACGAGCCGGATTCCTTGAGTGGCATATCGGTTTACTTAAGAGGAGGATGGAGAAGATGGAGATAGAGAAAGAAGCTCAACACCTAAAGGTCGTCGAAGCAAGATCCACATGCAAGGAGTGTGAGGAGCACGACCATGTCCATCAACAAGGACGCCGTCACTAAGTTCGAGGCTATGGAGAAAATGAAGAATTTAGATGGCAAGGTGACGGAGGTCGGAAGCTCTATACGTGAAGTGTTCATCGTGATGAAGATGCTAGAGACGCAAGTGGGACAACTTGCTGGGCGCCCGATGGGTAACAAAGAAGAATTTCCGAGACAACTCCAAGGTCCCAAGACGGCGAAGGATACTCAAACTCATTCGGGGGAGATGAGGGATCACACTAAGTAGACCATGAAGATCACGATCGAAGGACCGGAGTTTGAGATGCCGAGCCACTACATGAAGGAAGTCGTTGCATCCGTCAAGACCAAAGGACAAAGCCAGCCCGTGAAGACCAAAAAAATGACTAAGCCAAAGAATAAGCCCGTGCCCAAGATGGTGCGGAAGTGGGTACCCAAGATTGAAACGCCCACAAAGAGCATTGATCCGAAGTAATCAAGTGAACAAGTCTAGCCATGGACTTTAAACGAAGCGCTAAGCGGGAGGCAACCCGTTTCGTCGAGTCAAGAATAAGCTACTGGGAGGACAACCCGATTCTAGGTTTTTCAAGTCTTTTTAATAATTCAGTTTTGAATTTTACTACGCAAAACATTAGACTTAGAATGGTTGAACAATATTAGAGACATAATTCTTGGTTGAATATTTTTCTTGATCATAAACCCTTTACATGAACCATCCTATGTTGTTTGCTTCTTTTTCGAGAAACCACAACCAAAAAAATTTCAGAACCTATCTCAAACTTTCATCCTCTCTATGATGTTATGGTTGACTTGTTTTACATGCTAAAAACACACGAGTAGAGCCACATCTTGTACCTAGATGTTATTTAAATTTCAGCGTATGGTAGGACTCTCGTGAACCTAGAAACTCAACTTTTGGTTGTTTTAAAAATCTATATCCTTGGTTTCTCTAAGATTAGAATTTTTCTAAGCCTCATTTAATTTTATTTCATTCAAAATCTCTCTCATATAACCAAAATTAGGACCTAAACCTATGCCCCCATGATCAAGCCGGGAAAAGCTTGCTCTCAACTAATGGAAGCAAACGATAACGGTAAGACCAAAATAAAAGTAGTCGGAAATATTTTACGACTTACATTTGTTTTTAATGCTTTAAAAACTCCTCTAAATTTATATTTTTAACTCATTAATATCTCTGATTTTATTTTTTATTTTTGAAATTAGAGGAGTGCTTAGCATTAAAACATGCTTAGAGGGAGGCAATCTAGTTAACCTAACCATACATGCACCATGATACATCATAGGATGCCCCTCCAACATATTTTATCAAACCACATGCAAAGTACAAGCATGGGGGGCAGCCAAGGCTTTGTTTTGCAGGAATATCATGGAGGCATGTGAGGCAAAGGGGTATGGAAGTGACTCAAAGCGAAAACATCAAGTGGAAGGAGCAATAAAGCAAGCAAAGGAGTGGACGAGAACGTTTGGAAGGTGCACGCGGTCACGAAGCAACAAAGCAAGCATGAGTGCGCTAGAGAAGAACCGAGCCAAGAGGAGGAGAGAGGTAAGTCTCCCATCCATCTCTTTGTCCGTGTGCTCTAGTTTGTAGTCCGGAACCACCTTAGACTTAGCCATCCACCCCGCTTGTTGTACCTTAATCCACTCAAAGTCCAGACTCCAAAATAATATTGGTGTACCTTGTACCGGTTGAAAACCCCGGATATATATTTGTGAGGGAGAGTGCTGCAATCTTGGAAGAGAACTACAAGCTTTTTCACCAAAGAAGAAGGGATCATTGTCGTCTAAGCCATCATCGGCAACCTCTTCGAGGAGGCGCTCGGTTTCCGAGTATCCTCGGAGTATTGAGGAGGACACGGCACCACCGAGGAGGAATGACACTCTTCTCCTCGGTGGCATGAGGGCCACACGAAACTCGTTTATGAGGTTCACCAAACCTCAAGGACATATGGAGGAGCCGCCCGTCCGACCTCACCGGTCGACACGATCATCCGCTCCACCTCCACACGCTCTGTGGTATTCCAATGGGTTTATCATCATGATGGAGGAGGAGAAGAAGCTTGCTCGCCTTGAGTAGAGGCTTGTAGTGAACATCGACTTCGACGACCAAGCTCTCCACGTATTGGGTTTTCATACGGGACACCGAGATTGGGTGCAATTCTCTAACGGAGTGTTGGCAAACACCCACAAGGAATTCGCCTAGAAAATTCTCATGACCATGGAGCATATCC
Organism: Cenchrus americanus; assembly: GCA_947561735.1. Classification (NCBI taxonomy): domain Eukaryota; kingdom Viridiplantae; phylum Streptophyta; class Magnoliopsida; order Poales; family Poaceae; genus Cenchrus; species Cenchrus americanus. The sequence goes on along the minus strand of OX387242.1, from coordinate 32,710,670 downwards.
TTGATGAAGGAGTGCCGAGTCTCTCATTCCATTTGGAGAGAGCCATTCGCACCAGGAGGCCATCCACAAACTAGAAGCACTCACAAGTGGAGAAGAAGGAAGATACCGTCGGAAGGGTAACCATGATCAACGGTGCTATGTCTAGCACCTTGATGTGTTAATCTCATTTCATCCATGGGTTGTAATGATCTTGAGATGTAATAATACTTTGTTGGATTATCTATCTATCATCTTGTGTTGAATATACTTTATTGCTTAAGGTTAGCTACCATGCCATAAAGGGAGTAGAGCTCCAATGCTTCCTTGGATCCATTCAACACGTCGTGTCCATCATAGGTCTAGTCATGAATACCTTCGCGTAGTGAGTACGAGAGGAGGGAAAGGGCGAAACCGTGGTCATGACCCCCGATAGATTAGATTGGTTTTCATGTTCGAAACGATTGCATGTTCTGGTATCGTAGACCCATGGGCGAGTGTCTCCTATCTTGATTGAACAAGCAGTTCCCTATGTATTAGGGAATAGCTCGGTTTTCAAAAGGGAGCCCCGGAACAAGTGGATGTGCTTGGAGGCACATTGGAAGTTTTTTTGGAGTATGATCACGGGGGGAGACCATCAACGAAGAAATTTTATCCGGAACCCCATCATCCAAGTGTTTCACTCATATGTGTAAAAGGATTTTGGGGAGAATGAGAGAGACAAAGATAACCAACACGGAGTTGAATTGGCTTTACTCGGCTTTGATTGCTAGACAGCCAATCGACCCCACTCACCTCATGATCAACCGGTGGTGTTGCGAAGCAACATCGGGTTCGGGAGATATTGGTTCGGGGTGTTACCTCTCCATGTTGGCTATCTCTTTGAAACCGGGTATTACAAGGAACCTGAAGCATCTCCTACCCGGGACCTCCCTAGGATTTGAGTATATGAAGAAAGAAAAATATATAAGTGAAGATGAGAGAGGAGGATTTAAAGTGGCCAAGGTGAGTTTGCCCCTTTCGGAAGGAAGGTTAAGACTTTTTCTTGAGGGGAAGAAAGATTGGTTAGAGGAAGGACTTCTTGTGCCGGCGAAGAAAAATAAAAGAGAAGGATTATAGGAGAAGGATCTTCTATGGCCCAAGAAGGAGGTGCACAACACCACCCTTTGGAGGAATTCCGGCGCCGCCAAGTTACTACGGTGGTGTACCAAAGCAAGCATGGGGGAGTGGTGCAGCCATGCCCCCACCAAATTTTGCGGTACCCAACGTAGCCTTTGTGGAGCCATATGCACATCTTCCTCAACCACAACAAAATGTGTCCACCATTGGAGGATATGCTGCAAGAAACATGCAAATTATTGCAGCCATCCTAACCAATGCAAACCAAATGGGTGAAGGTAATGCAAACATCGCTTATGAGCTTTGACACCTTCACTTAGCACCGTCATACAATTCATAGGAGAAGCGGTGCAATCCTATTATGAGTAAGGGTACAACAACCAAGACTATCTATATCAACCACCGGCGGAAGATTAGAGAGAGGAGGAGCTTTAGTTACCTTTCCTTTACCCCTTTTCTTTAATTTTCAGCTTGTACGCACCTATGTATGCATAGTGTTTTTAGTTTTTATTTAAATTTCAGCATGTGTGTTAGTTTATTTTCAGCATGTGTGTTAGTGTTTATTTTCATCATGAATAAAGTCACCACCAAGTTTTTACCTTTGGTAAAGTTACAAAGTTTGTGCCATGATGATATATGATTATAATTGCCGCTTTGCTTATCTTTGTAATTGTTTTATGCATGATTAAGCTAATGCTCTCTTAAAATACAAATCTGAAATTATCTAAATGCTAGATTAATCTTTAGTGAAGGTTATGATAAAAATAAAGACCCATAGTGTTTTATGTGCTCTCAAGTTTTAGATGGATTAAAGATTATTTATTTTTGTTCTTAAAAGTAATGCTAACCTTGTCATAAATACCACTTGCGTGTTGCTCTACCTATCCAGAGCCATCTATATATATTTGAGTGCAGAAACTTAGTATACAAGGTTTATTTTTGGGTGAGTTATTTCAGGCCTTGATTTCTCTGGCCCGAGACTAAGAAGCTGGTCCTTCTGTTTTTGCGTATCTATCTTTTTGCTAGCCTTTCTATCTGTGCATTGTGTATCCCCACATCGGAGATCTCACAAACCTCGCCGGATATCCATCCTTAAAACCAAATATCATCTTTTGTGATTACCTCCTTGACCACAACCTATCGTTGAGTATGGATCGTCAATTCAAGGAAGATAGATGGTGCCAAGATTGAAGACTTCAAGTATCTCTCCAAAGGAAAAGTATTTTCGGTACCTACCTTATCTCTATCACCTCTTTGCTCGAGGACGAGCAAACGTCTAAGCATGGGGAGGAGGTAGGTACAATGCAATTTTAGAGTTCAAGGGGAGCAAATAAAAAAATTATGATGAGAAAGAAAAAGAAAAAATGAGAAAAAAGAAATAAAGAAAAATATAAAAATAGAAAAGAAAAAATATAGGAGTATGTATGATATAAAAATAAAGTGAACTCCCCGATTCTCTAAAGTGCATTAGGAATTTCAAGGCTTCAAGATTAAAAGATCCATACTCATTTTCCAACCATGTGCAATCCGATAACGAGGACTTCCTTTGTGCCTCGGGATCACTCTTTGCCATTTGCACATGTCCACTTATCTCAAGTGTGTGTATTTTTCTCTTTCCCCTCCTTGATATAACATCATTTTCCAATGACCTTTTTGACGAGTCTCGGTAAGACCATGAGAAGCTTGTCTTGTTTTGACAACATCTCATTTATAATATCTTGGTAGGACTAAACTTTCCCAAAAAGCTCCATATAAAGCCTACCACATATATGAATGTTATGAGAGGGAAAGGAGTATAAAAAATAGGCTTGAGAGACAAGATAAGATGAGAGTTCATGAGCAAGATGCAAGGCGGTTTAAATTTGTGAACTTGGTTTAGCTCTTTTTCATCTCGTTCTTTATTTCAAAATTTCTGAGATCCATTTGAATTTTGGGAGCATGTTAATACTTGTGGGATAAGCTTAATTATTAATCTACCCTCCGTAGGGATGAAGGCTAGTACATTATGGAACTTTAACAAATTAAACTTTTGAGAGCATTATGTTTTCTCGTGTATGATCAAGTGCAAGGTTTAAACAATGAAGGGCAACGATGATATCCATCGAAGGCTTACTCGAGGACGAGCAAGGTTTAAGCATGAGGGAGCTATTGACGGTGAAATTCCGTCAACCTAGCCATGAGTTTACCTTCGGTGTTGGCATGAGTTTTGTATCTTATCCATTGGTACTAACCCCCGTGGTATAACAAGTTCACTTGTGCATGTCGGTTTTGGAGTTTAGTGTTTATGCAGGGTTTTAGCGTTGAAAGCAAGACTTCCGGGATAAGTTCATTAAGCACCTCATGACAAGACCTTGAAGCCCGGTACAAGTCAAGCAATGAAATGAACACGACTCCAAGAAGCCCAAGGACCAAGCCTGAGAAGATGGAAAACTCCGAGGACCTAGCCAGAAAAGTGCTGAATCTTGCAAGACAAGGAGCTTCGTCCAATTCGGAGAGAAACCGACGACAAGGGCCCACATGCAAAAGGGGAGAGGATCTAGAAGACTCGAGAAGCAACACCGGGCAAAGGAGGCCACGGACTGGGCTGAGATGGGCCTGGGCCGATCGGCCCAGGCCGGTCCGGCCCAGCCCATTTCGAGGCCCAGTCGGCCCCCCCTTTGACCTAGGTGCCTCTCAGGCTATTTATAGCCCCCTGACCGAGAGCCACGCATCAATCAATTCGTCATCCGCCGCCGAGGAGCAGAGAAGCTTGAGGGACACCATCTCGGAGATGAGGGTCGTGCTAGTTGTCTAGGGTCTCCCTAGCCGACATGGGAACCTTGCATTGAAGACCACATCGGAGCTCCGAAGCAAGGATCAAGATCGAGGTAGGATCCCGGTGGTGATCTTGTTCATGTAATCATTCATGGTGAAGTCTTTGAGTGAATTCGATTTCTAGCGATCAAGTGTCTTCTCGATGATTTTGTTTTCTTCTTGGTTTTGCTTATTCCCCAATCTAGTCTATAGCTAGATTGCATAGGGTGCTCATGTAGCCGCGGTGGCTAGAGGTGCATATAGGACCGACCAAGTGATTTCAACTTGTTCTTATCGAACTCGCCCTAGACTACCCGCATGAATAGGGATACGTTGTGACAGAACGAGGGTTCCGAAAGGTGGGCGTTTTCGGAGTCGGACCGGAGGCCACGATTTAAAGATGCTTTTAATGAGATTCGCTTTTCTATCTTTATCTATCTTGTTTGGAGCTACAACATAAGCATGATCTAGATTCTCTAGATCGGTTATCTATTTGCTTTCTCTTGCTACCTCTTTAGTAGATTAGATTAGTTTTCTTGATGATATCTTAGATTAGATGCAACTTAGTTCTTCAATAGATAGCTTTCCTTGCTTTACTAGATTGAATCCTTGTGTTGCACATTGTTCCACGGATTCGATACCTTGGGTTCACCACTCGAGGGAAGAAGGGTCCCTTGACTACGACGGGAGACTTGTCCGCTTGCAAGTCAAAACGAACTTTGATACAACTATTAACCGTCAACAGTTTGATATTTGTAATGTGCTCTTTTATCATCCGTTACAAAGAATTTATGTAACGAGCGTTTAAGAAACCCATTACCAGAAGTCCACATTGGTAATGGGCATTGTGGAGGCCAACCCCGAGGTCGTCCTGGCGCGCTTATAGGTAACGGGCGGCAAACAACAACCGTTACAGATGTGGATGGATGTAACGGGTGTTAAGGGCCCGTTACAAATGTTGCGTGACCTAGTTGAGGTTTTCACGTAGTGGTTTGGGCCAAACGGGCCTTGGTTTATTTATTTCCAGCTTAAAATTTTTCTTTTTCTTTTTATTGAATCATTCTGAAGTAGTACATAAAAATAATTATCTTATATACACCAACTCATTTTTTTATATGTAATAGACTACATATGAGTTGTCTTCTAGGAGTTTCAAGAATTTTCAAGTAGATTTGCTATTTTCTACGATTTAAATGAATTTCTGCGTGTTTACGGGAAGTAATTCGAAATTGACCTATACGTACCTCTAATAAGCATAAAAAAATCTAAAAAACTATATTTAGACGGCTATGGTCCATTGTAGCCCACAACTTAGATACTGACAAAAAATTCAATTAACTCGTGGGGAAAATTCAAACTTCTACTAGACACATTATTATAAAATGATGATAATCATACCTAAAACTTCTCCAAAAAGTATGTAAATAGGAATAGAATCATTTTATGAATGTACAAGCTTGACATAAAAGTTTCACAAGATTTTATGTAAATTGGAGTATACATTGTTCATAAACTAGATTGTTCTCTCACATTGTTTCATACAACTCAACTCAAACTTTGAAAATCCGTACAACTCAAGTCTTATATTGCTCATATACACTTACAAATTGGACACAGGCTCACATTTAGCAAAATATCAGCAAATATGAAGTTACATTACCATTTGTTCTTCAAAAAAGTTGGTTCAACTCAAATTTGAAATTCAAGTTCAAATTCATTTAAAGAAGTTTAAAGGAAACTCAGTTTTTCTCCTAAATCTAGAGCTCAAATAAAAAACCCTTCAACATGAAGTTGTAGAACTTTTAATTCTAAGAAACTTTTGTTTGGCCAAAATTCGAGTTTCAACATAAAAATTTGAGTTTTGCTTTTTCTTTTTTCATTTTATCACACCATTGTGAAAGAACACATAAAAATAACTATCATATATACACCAATTTGCTATTTTCTACCATGTAAATGAATTTCTGCGTGTTTACCGAAAGTAATTCGAAAGTGACCTATACGTACCTCTAATAAGATTCAAAAAATTCAAAAAAAACTATATTTAGGCGCCTATGGTCCACTCGAGCCCACATCCGGGATATTGACGAAAAATTCAATTGACTTATAAGAAAAATTCAAACTTATACTAGCCATCTTATTATAAAATAATGATAATAATACCAAAAACTTCTCCAAAAACTCTAAAAATTGACATGGAATCATTTTATGGATGTTTACACTTAACATAAATTTTTCATTGGGTTTCATGAAAAAAGAGTATACATTGTTCATAAAAGGGATACATCTCAAACATAACTTCTCATAACTTAAGTCAAACTTTGAAATTTAAGTAGCACATTAAATTTTCTATCTCATATGGAACTCAAACTTGGATAGAACCTTATATTCACCATACAATTACGAAATATGAAGTTAGATGTCACACCCTAAAATTGAAACTATATTTAAATTCAAATTAGAATGACATTTGAATTTAAACGAAATTTAAATCCCAAATTAATTTACTAGCAAACAAAGAACACTCAAACAACATGAATGCAACAAAAACTTATTTTGGCTAAAATTGTTTAATGTTATATTTAATTTGATTAAAAGGGCTAAAAATTCCAATTAAAACTCAGAAAATTTTATTTAAGACTTAATAAATTCTAGAAAATTTTGAATATTTCTATTATTTCAAATACTTTAAAAGTTTTCAGTTAAAATCCAATTGAAAATTCAAGTTCAAATTCATTTAAAGAAGTTGAAAAGGAAACTCAATTTTTCTCCTAGATCTAGGGACGATCAAATAAAAAATCTTTCAATATGAAAGTAGTAGAACTTTTAATTTTAAGAAACTGGTAATTTTAAAATTAATCATATTTCATTCATATTTGATTAAATGTTACAGTGTTTTGGGTCATATGATAAATGATTTTTTTTTAAAATTTATATTCGTGAGTGTTTTGGGTCAAATCGTGACATAATTGAAAAAACATCACAGTTTTCTGGGCTTCTCTGAGCTCAATGCAAAATAGTGACGTTTTCTGAAACTGTCGCCAGGATTCCGTCGCAGAATAAATAGTTCCTTGTAGTGTGAAAGATACGAGAAAAATATTAATCGATTTAAGATTTAAGGGTTATTTTATCTACAGCTAAAGTTAACGCTAGAAAATAGATTTTTAGGAATTAAAATATAATTATTACAAAAGAAAGAGAAGATAGTTAAAGGTGATATTATGTTCAAAGAAGTTCATTTTTTTATCATCCAACTATCGCCTCGGTTCGTTTTTGATATTCCAACTTCGAAATCAAAAAATTTTAGTCATCAAATTCTTAAAACCATTCACAACGAGTCATCGGACAATTTTAGAGGGTGGTTTTGCTGACGTGGCTCACACGCGGAGGTTATGGCCATATGTCTGGTCATTTTTTCCTTTTTACCTCTCATCCTTTTCCCTTCCTACCCCTCTCTCCTCGCTCTTGCTGTCCTACTTGCCGCCAGCGCTACAGCGCTCGCCCGTCTCGTAGCTCGAAGAAGCTCTTCGGAGCGTGTCGTCGGGCCCCACCTTCGCCTCGCTGGCTGGCACAAACGTTACGGAGGCAATGGTGGCCTACGGAGGAAGCGCAACACACTCGCCTGCCGGTGCTGGCCCGTGGCGGTGCGAAGAATCGAGAGCTCGACATTTACGTGAAGGCGGCATGTGGGGGGGTTGCGCCCCCTTCTCCTCCTTTGTGGTGGCACGGAGGCTAGGGCCTGCGGTTCCGGGGTTCGTCGCCACAATTCCTGTTGCGCTGAGCTCCCTCGCACCAAACACGCACCATCACTGCCTTCCCTTGCCTGTAGTGGGCGGGTCGTAATCCCTCACAGCCCCCGCGTGTCCTCCGGTGGACCATGCCTGGCCGCAGCGGTGGCGCCCATGGGTGCGACGAGGTGTCGGCATTCGAGTTCCTCTTTTTCTGGGCTTGGTGAGCTTGATGAATTCTCAGGGCAGCATCTGGCTGTCTGCTGTGATGGTAGGGCCGCATCCGCATCGGGGTTGGGGATGGGACCACCACCGCTTGTTACGACCAACCATGGAAAATCGGGGTGAGGAGCTCATGCCGCAGGAGGAAGGCCACTTGTCCCGGCGGAACCGCCGCTAGACCCTCTAAAATTGCCCGATGACCAATTGTGAACAATTTTAAGAGTTCAATCATAAAAAAAATTCTAATTTGAAGTTGGATAGTCAAAACCAAACCGAGGCATAGTTGGATGGCAAAAATTAAACTTTTCCCATTATTTTCTAGTGGATATTTTGGCACGCAAAGTTCTTGCTACAAAAGCATTATAGAAAAGTTGCATATCAAATGGACCAAAGGAGAAATTCCCGTTAAATAAAAATAGGTACTCCCTCCATTACTTATCGTTGTTGGTTTTTTTGCAACTTTGACCATTCGTCTTATTCAAAAATAATGGCAAATATGTAAAACGATAATTCAAGTTTAAAATATATAGCAAACAAAATAAATTGTACTTGCACAATTTTTTGAATAAGACGAATGGTCAAAGTTGCTGAAAAAAATCAATGACAAGTATTTTGTAACGGAGGGAGTATTATCTAAGGCTGCAAAGGGGTAACCGTTAGGTGCACCTCCGAACATATTTAGTTCAATTATTCTACTTTTTTCAAAATTGAGCTGAAGTAGTACAAATAATTGAACTAAAGAAGTTAAGAAGTGCACCACATCATAATCAATTTGCACCCCTAATATTATCACATTTTACGGGTTCAAATATCAATTTCTTCCTCGAACTTCTATTTTTCTCACATTTTTATCTCTATAGATGTAATAAATGAATTTTTGATCGAAGAAGATAGTTGAAGGTGGATGAATAAACTATATAATTGTTCAAATAAATTAAATATATAGGTAGCGTTCATATATGCGTGTGTACTGCTATGTGATTTAAAAAATATTGTTAGAATTTTCTGTTAAAAGGTTCGGCAAATTCATCACGTTCACTTGGTTTATCAGCCATCAACCAACAGTATTTTTCTCAGCACCGGTCATGAGCCACTAGCCAAACGAATAGGCTCAAAGTTTGTTTCTGACAGGTGGGGCCAGAGACAGTCTCGCAGTCACGAGACGTCATCACTTCGCCTGGAACCGGATTTCTCTCCGTCGCCGCCACCGCCGCCGGCATGGTTCTCGCTCTACGGCCCCTCCGCCACCGCCATCTCCTTCGCCTCCTCCCCCACGCCACCACGCTATCCACCTCCGTGCCGCCTCCCGACTCCCGCGAGCTCCTTCGCATCGAGCGAATCCTCCACAACCCTGGCGCCGCCGCCCAAATCACGCAGCCCCAAGAACACCAACGAGCCGCCGCCGCCGCCGCCAGACTGCGGCACCTCCTCCAGAGAACTGGCGGGCTCACCGATGCGGAGTCCACCTCCCTCCTCTCCCGCTTCCGGGCCCCAATCGCCCACCACCGCCTGGGCCGCCTCCTCCAGGAACTCGCCGGCCTCCGCCTCCCGGGGGACGAAATCAAGGCCGCCCTGGCGTCCGATCCGGAGGGGCTCCTCTCCATGGACCCCGGCGAGCCGTCCCGCCTACTGGAGTTCCTACACGACCTCCGGTGCCGGAAGGCGGTCAAAGAGCAGATGCTCGCCCACGGCGCGCTCCGCGCCGCCGTCGCCGCTCGACGGCGGGTGGAGCTCCTGCACGCGCGCGGGCTCACCCGTCCCGACGCCCTTCGGGTGCTCGCCGCCGAGCCGCGGGTGATGCTGTATTCAGTTGAGGATGTGGAGAGGAAGGTGGGGTTCTTGGTCAGCACAATGGGATTCGAGGTTCAGTGGCTGGTTCAGTACCCGGAGTTCCTGGGGGTGAACCTCGACAATTGGATCATCCCGCGGCACAATGTGTTGGAGTACTTGAAATCCATTGGCGGGCTTGGGTACCCTGTTCAGATGAAGCACTATGTGAGGCTCAGTCGCAGGAGGTTCTATAACATGTTTGTCAAGCCGTACCCGGAATGCGAGAGGATATTTGGGGGATTAGTCAGGGAGAAGGAAGAAATGGTGAGGCAGCGGCACCCGACTGGATTCTGGAAGCTATTTACACCGGCGAAGCATGAGAGAACTCAGGAGGAAGTGACGGACATGAAACTTCTTGTGGGATCACTTCGTTAGGTATGTTATGGTCATGAGAGTGGCAAGCTCTCGAATGCAGAACACATCCATGCCTCAACATAGTTGTGACTGAACCAAAAGCTGGTTAAGAAATTCTTGGTCAAAGGGACTTGTCAAGGTGACAAGAGTGCGGGAGGTGTTATGCTAAAAAAAGTGTGGGGAGTATTGAGAAAGCATACATGTTCAATTAAGATTACTCTTCACCAACAAAAAATGGTTGTTGTGAATGGACATGAACACATTGGACATTCTCAAATGTCTTGGTGGCACATTCCATCACAGTTCACAGGATTAAAATCCTTTCTTAAAGGTGTGGTTTTGTTATAATGACTCACCATTGTGCTGATCAGAGCAAAGAGAGTAACAAATTCAGGAAAACTGGCAGCTGGTGCAAGGATTATGAGATTATCTCAAGGTATCAACAAATGGATAGTCTAGTAGAAGCTCATTGCTTTAAAAAAAATGTGATCACCTGAACAATCTGCTGAGGTGATGTGTATGCTAACTTAGTGCACCAAAGGTTTCTTGTGTATGCATTGGGGTCATTTGTTAATTTACAGACATTTGACTGGTTTTGATTTTTCGTTGTTATGTACTAACCTTTCATATGTGATCAACATTAGTATGAGTTATGGGCTATGAGTGTATGACTTTAAAGAATATTTTTCTTCCATTGATAAATATTGTTGCTTTAGTTTTTGGAGATTATTCTTTCATTCAACTTCTTCCAATGCACTACTGGTGTGTTGGATTGTGTTTTGCAAGATATATATGGAATAATTCGTATGGAATTTTGAGTAACTAACAAGGATACTTACATTATTAGTACATCTTATACTGTAAAATTATACTATGAAATTTGTTCTTTGCTGGTTGCATATGCTGATGCATCTGGAAAAAGAAAAGGCCAGCAATTAGTGTTTGATTGGTATTTGTCGTGCAACTTGGGAGGATGATGGATTTATAAAATGCTTGTGTTCTTTCTTCTAATTTTACTCGTGCATTTTGTTCTTTCGTGATACGTAAAAGAGTTTAAGAGTTTATTGTTTAGTCCGCCTAATGTTTTCATTCATCCAAAGTCCTGTATTATGCTAGTGTGTTCATTGGAAGTGTTAGTTTTATATTAGCCATTTCCAAATGGGTGATGTATGCTAAGACAATAGAGATGAGACTTTCAGTGCTTTTGAGTGTAGCAAATTGTATTGCACATGCCTCATTAATTATGCCCATTCGGCTGGCTTATCTCAGCTTATGTTGATGTGTACGGCTAATTTGTTGTGAGAGGAAAATACTCTGCAAGAAGCCGAAATAAGCCAAGAATAGAGTAGCCAAACAAACTCATATACCAGTGACCGAGTATTTTGCTTTTTTCCGACAATAATAAGCAATAATTGTTTGATACTTCTGTTTATGTTAACATCATTTCAGGCATGTGGAAATTAACCTTTCTCTTGAGTTAAGACATGATAAGATGTTCAATTAGGTACTCCCTCCGTTCCAAGTTGTAGGTCGTTTTAGCTTTTATAGGTTCATGAATATTATTGTTCTCATACACTATATATTGATGCATGGCAAAAACTATGCACCTAGAAAAGGCAAAATGAGCTACAATTTGGGACGGAGGGAGTACTTATTAATTTAAGATGTCAGCAGGTTTTTCCATTTTTAATGTCCTATTGTCGTGGGGATTTTGATGTAAGTATAGCGTACTGTTTTGGATAACACATTAGCTTGTTTCAGTTGGGGAAACAATGTTGGTAGTGGTACTAGAACTAATGTTTCTGGTTTCAGCCCAGATTGCTGGCTTCAGGGTAAGGGAAACTGGTGGCTGTTAACCAACTGAATAAGTCGAAGAACAACAGAGATTCCAACATTTCTACTGGCTTCAGGATAAGGGGAACTAGTGGCTGTTAACCAATTGAATAAGTCGAAGAACAACAGAGATTCCAGCTTTTTTGCCATGCCATAAACCAACAAACTGTGGTACATAGTGCAGCTCCCACCTTCTCCTTTTGTCTAAATGCCTGTCAGTGGCTCAGTGCACCTGTAAACCTCCTATTTTATTTTTCTGTTTTTATTTATAAATGTTTCTTTTTTTCATTTCTCTATGAATACTAGTTGTAAATGCCCAGTCTTCAGTCTTATCATTCCTTTTTGGATATATGTGTTCTTGGATCTCCCTTTTTCCTTGATGTTTTGCCATGTTACATGGTTTCTTGATCCACATCCACGACTCCTTGTTAGAGAAAAAAGGTATCGACTTACTGCTAGCAAGTAGAAAGAACCATATAGTCACTGAAGTTTAGCCCACTGGAAAGGCAAGATCTTCTTCCAAATTGTTCAAAAAAAAAAAGAGCTCCCCTCCTACAGCCATAAGCATGTGATGTGATATTGGTGTGGCATTTTATTGCCCAAGTTGAAAATGCCTACTTCATTTTCAAGAAAATTGTTCTTTCACTGCAAAAGTAAACAGAATATTGAACTTTGGACTGATGGTACACACATCATGATCCACTAACTCTTTCGATGATGAGCTTCTATCAAAGTGCAGACTTGCCTTTAGAATCATCAGACTACGATTTTTTTTTTTTTTGAGATCGAGACTATGAAACAAATTAGAGAAGTGGCTGTATATGCAAAAGAAAGGTGTTTGGGGTTGAAGATAAGACCTCCACTGCACATAGCCATGGTGGTTTTGGCCTTAGGCTCTCTGTTTTATGTATGAAGACCTGTACTGGTGCATGGTAATCCTCGATGTGTTCTGTTCATAACAATTTTGACTTATTGTTAATTGTTGATATGCGGGTGTGTTTTACCATGCAATAGGCCTAAGAATACTACGGGGAATAAAAGCAACTCCAACCACAGGTGCAACTCAGGTGATATCAAACTTTCTGTTTGAAATTGACAACCTTCTGCAGTTTTTCTCCCAATGTAGTAAAAATGTCAGTTATAGGGAGTGTCTATAGCTCACCCACGCGATTCTGAGGCTCTCCTCACACGAATTTTTGCAATTTTTTACACCCCGGATCTATTATTTTTCCTCCTACCCTCCCCAAATTTATCTCTTACCCACCCATCTCTCTTTCTCTCTCCTCCCTATCCTCTCCCACGCGCCAGACGCCACCCCGACCCATCGTCTTCTTCATTGCGCCGCAGCCCCCCTCCGCCTCCCCGCCGCCCGGCCCCGCCGCCACCCCCGGCCGGCGCTAGCGGACTAGGGTCCGCCGGAGCTCCGCACCGCGCCGACCGCCCCCGCCTCCAACCACCACCGCCGCCTCCTCCCACCGCCGGCGCCGCCGTCGTGCTCCCCCGCCCGACCCCGGCCCCAACCGCCGGCCTCCTCCGCCGGCCGGCCGGCGCCCTCGCCGCCGGCCCGGCCGCCCCCTCCCACCGCCGGCCTCCGCCGGCCGGCCCGCGCCGCCGCCGGCCCTCCCTCTAGGTCCGGCGGGGACAGCAGCCCCCCCCGGAAACCCCGAACCCTAACCCCGGAACCCTAACCCGAACCCTAAACTCGCCGGAGTAGCTCACCGGAGTTGGAGAAGAAGGTGAGATTGGGGAAGAAAAAATTCGTGTGAGGAATTGCTCCAAATCACATAGGTAACAGATAGCTTTACCTCAGTTCTAACATAGGTATGCCACTGGGAGGTAGTAGGCACCAGATTGGAACAGACCACAACGATATAAAAAAACACATCCATTGGGATTCTGTTATCTCTGAAGAGCACTACTGACTTGAAATCTTTGAAAAAACCTATGCTGGAAGCTTGGGAACGGAAACCTTGAAGTGGAGGTCGCACGTTGAAATGGGCCGAAATGGGCTAAAATTGGGCCGTAATCTTTGCTTTCCTAGAGTTTTGGCCCAGAGCGGGACAGAGCTCAATAGAGCCGGAAAAAAGCTACAGCGGCAATAGCGCGCGCTGATAGTGGTAAAAACATAAGATAGCGTTGCGGCACTTTGTTGTCGCAACATTGATTTGGAGGGGAATGTTACTGAGTGACCATACCAAACGTGCCCTTGGAAAAGTCAATATTTATGTTGTATAGTTGTATACACTGGATCATAAAGCCGGACACTTATGGACAACCGGTCTGCGACCCACTTAGGGCGTGTTTGGGACTGCTCCGCTCCGAGCTCTGCTCCACGTTTGTCCAACCAAACACCTCTGGCTCCCAAAACTCTACTCCTTAAAAAAGGTGGAGTTCTTGACCAACTCCATGTTTTTCCTGGAGCACCTCAAGAGGTACTCCCGAAATCTAAGTTTTGAACCTCCTCATGAAGTTGTGGTAATATTACCCACCATTGCCATTCGTTATGTAAAAAAATGGTTCGTTTTGTTTCTTCTTCCTCCTGTCACCCGTCGTCTTCCCCTCCGCAGCAGTCCGCGGCGCGCGCAACCCCGCCACACTCGGCCTGCCCGCACTGCTCCCAATCCCATCACCTCCTGCCGCGGTCTCCTCCCCTTTCTCCTTCCTTGCCACTCGACCTCCATGCTGAGGTCGTGGAACAGCCTCTCAATGGTTGTAGGTGGGGATCTCGATCTGGATCGATGTATGTGTGTTGCGTAGGCCGGAGTTTCTTATGGAAGCACTCATTGTCGGCGTTCGGAGGAGCTGGAGCCGACCTCTTCCCCACCCCGCCGCGCGGCGGCCTACCAGGTCCCGCCGACCGCTCCCCTCGCCGCACCGCCGCCCCCACGCCGGGGCCGCAGCCCCGCCGGCCCCATCCGAGCGGCGCAGAGAGGCACCGACGGTGGGCAAGGAGGCCACGACACGGGGGGAGCCCGCGCCGCCGCCACACCGCTCCTCCCGCCGGCCGCTTCCCCACCCCGACGCACGGCGGCCAACCAGGTCCCTCTAGCCGCCCGCGTGGGCAAGGTCGTGGTCGAGCTCGCCGCCGACATGTCCACGGTCGTCGTCGGCGTCCCTACCCTTGCAACAACTCAACGGATTTGGGGGCCACGCCGCCCTGCTCCTGCAGCGGCTCGCAAGATCGGGGTTGCGCCACCCTGCTCCTGCAGCAGCTCGCCGGATTGGGGGCCGCGCCGCCCCGTCCCGCGCGGTGGCTCGCCGGATCGAGGCCGCGCGCGCGGCCCCTGTCAGGCTCCATCGGCCGCCCCCCTCGTGCACCGGCTTGCTAGTGGCGCTGCTCACGCCCTGCGCGCCGGCGGTGAGCAGAGGAAAAGGTACAAAAGGAGAAAAGGAAGAAGAGAATGACACGCGGGCCCAATGTTCAGGGCATATTAGACATTTCCCAAGGAAATCTTGTGTTCTCATAGCTGGAGCTAGTCTGCGTGCCAAACGAAACTTTTGCTCCAGAAACTCCACGGTAGAGCTACTCCATAGTGGAGTTAGTGGAGCAGAGCTAAAAAGGGTGGAGCGGAGTTGTTCCAGACAGGCCCTTAACTAACCATATATTGATACGATACATCCCAGATACGCCTAGTGCTTCGACACCTTCCAAGCTATGTCTTTTGGTAAGCTTTTATTTAACATGAAAAAATTGTTGGGTGCATAATTGAAAACTCTCAAGGAGATTATGCTAAATCTGTTTTGTGGCTTTTTTTAGACATTCGATCTTAATTTTGTCCATCTTCCAGAGCTATACTAAACTAGCACAGTGGTACACTACAAGCTACATTGAAATGAATTCGGTCCAAAAATATATGCACCAGTCAAACTACAACCGTAGTTAAGGCCGTCTCGATGGAACGGGTTATGGGGGAGTTTTCAATAGTGACACATCATCTTTACTGTGTTGATTTGTGGGATGACACACCCTCTCTTAATGCACAGGGTCAAAGCACAGTTTCATAGGTTTTTGTAAATATTTAATTGTTGCATGTTGATTGGTCAATTGTCCTATACAAATTGTGTCAACATGTCTCAATGAAGGCTCATGGGGGTGTCATTTCAAGGACTCCGCGCCGACCCGGGGTCATGAGGATGACCCTGGTTTCCTCTGTCCTATTAAATATCATGTCATATCATCTTTTTTCATATGTGACACAGTCTAAGGCCATGTTTGGGGGCAGCTTGTGCGGCTTTTGCTAGCCCAACTAGTTGGAAGAGAAGCTCCGCCAAACAACCCGGATTTTCCCACTAGCGACCAGACCGAAAAGCTCATTTTTGCCTAGGGTCGAAAAGCTCGGTCGGAGGAGCTTGTCGAGCTTTTGCGGTGAAGGTTATAAACCTCCCCACAAACTTCAGCCTATTTACCCGCAATTGCCACCGGTATATCTATACTATAAAGGCAGAAAGAATTGAGAACAATTCTCACCCAACGTAAAACATACCCACCCTCACAGAGGACCCAGGTGTCAGGCGAGGCCCACCCAAAAGAGCTAGACGAAACCTGGGATAGCCAAATTTTTCGCTATTCTAAAATGTTTCCGCTAAAAACCAAATTTTTTTTGTTACCAGGCGCTGTTGTTACCCACCCTTGTGTACCCGCGCCCTGATTTGTTGCATCCTCCTGCGTCTACACTTTCCTTGTCTGCACTTTCCTTCAAATATACCCTGATGTCCCGCGCGTGGATCACGGTTTCCTTCACCCGCGTTTACTAGGGAGCTTGCCTAATCAGGGTGCACTTTCCTTCCGTTATGGAGCTTTCCTATTCGCTTGTTTGAGCTTTCCTATTTCAATTCCTATTCGCTTGTTTGAGCTTTCCTATTTCAATTGTTTCACGTGGCCGCAGCCCTCCAGATTTGCCCGTCGCTTTCCTATTTCATATAGTTGGAGCAAACGATAATGTCGATCCGGGTGCTTAATCGGATGCGTAAGCACATTAATCTAAAAGGAAACATGTGATACTACCGGGATGATTTTTTTCTAAAAATTATGCTCTTAAAATAAAACATGCGGTACTACTATTAAAAGGAAACATGCGATACTACTAGGATGTTTTTTCCCAAAAATTATGCCCCGTTAAGTTCCCTTGTATCCGCTGCTAGGATGATTTTTTACCAAAAAAGAAAACATGTGATACTACCAGGATGATTTTTTTCTAAAAATTATGCTCTTAAAATAAAACATGTGGTACTACTATTAAAAGAAAACATGCTATACTACTAGGATGTTTTTTCCCAAAAATAATGCTCCGTTAAGTTTCCTTGTATCCTCTGCTAGGATGATTTTTTTCCAAAAATTAGTCACTTGATTTTCCACTTTTGAATGGGGTGGTCACTTCCTTTCCTTGTATATATGCTGCCTTTCCTTGTATACCATATGATTACGATTCCTCAAATCACTCCACCTGGTTTTGCGGCATACCTTTTTTTCCGTTTAAAAAAACATTCTTGATCGACATGTCTATATATATTCCCTCCCCCAGTGAACTCGAACAACTCTATTCTCCCAAACGTGTACCTACGACCTATTCTCCATCGGTGGCGCAAACTTCTTCGACCAAGAGATGGAGGTTCATGTTACTTAGCCTTGTTTCATCATTTGTGTGTTGCACTTTCATGATTCATTTATAATTCATTAATGTTTCATCGTTTCTTCTGCTATGTATAATATAATGTAGGAAAGTGCTGTCGCCGCGGATCACCAAGGTCTCGGTGATGGAGATATTGAAAAACCAACTATTGACTTCTCAATGAATGATGGATCTACCATAATCACCAGTAGTAGCGAGGTAAATAATTACATGTGTGGGATGAGTTTTATTGAACAATTGAATGTGTGTGATGAGTAATTAATTCTACATTCGTATTTGTTCGTTCACTGTGCTACAGGTAGATATTGGGCAAGCAGACGCCCTAATGATTTCTTGTGTGCAAACGACTGAAGACCCATGTGCGGGAGTTGATACAAATGAAGACCTGCAGGAAATAACTTTCAATGGTGTTGCATCCGATGGTAGTATCATTGTTGCCGATGATCAAGAAACCACTATCGACATGGACCCAATAGATGGAACCGTTATTACTCAAAGCCTGGTACAATGACATTCCAATAATTATAGATATTGTGGTATGAAAATTTAAATGGTGACCTATTGTGCTTGACAGGTGCAGTGTGAGACAAACTCATTAGAGCAAGAAGTGGTGCCCCTCGAAGATGACGTGGCTACTAAGGTCGACGCCGAGGGGAATGCTGCCAACTAGGTGGTGCCACGTTTTAAAGCGTCCAGCGGCAGGGGGCGAAGAGGACAAGATCGGCCTCGGATCACGTGTTGGTGATGGCAGGATGCGATCCGACGGGATCTTCTGCACCCACGCCCGTCAATTTCATTTTCCTCCTTCCAAATAAAAAGATACACAATGGCATTGGAATCTCCTTTTTATATTTCGAAATTAATCATGCAATTGTGGGAAGAAAATTTGTCAGCCAGTCAAATAAGGAAGGTCTGAGGGCGATCTTGCCCCCTGATTCCATGCCTTTATTTCCATTTCTAACGTCCATGAGATGACGTCTGGTTGATTTTGTTGGTATAGTTACCTTTTTATTTGTTGCTACACTTACCATATATTTCCCAAGATTACATTACTATAATTATGTTGCCTATCCCATATAATTCTCATGATCATGAATACTCCTTAATCGCGTGCCTTGCATGTCTTATTTGTTTCTGCGGTTCCCATATTAATATAAAAACTTACCTTGCTTGATACATATATACGATCTATACAACATCACCTCATCCCCTCGACACACAAGAACACGAGGCGGCATCGACGAAACGAGAAGCTACACTACTCAACGGTGAGTATACACATAGTGTAGATGTTTATTTCGCACTGTCAATTTCGTGTATAACAGTATTATATAATAATGTAATGATCATTCTCCTTCAATATTTCTATGTATATATATATATATATTTACCTATACTATCAAGAGAATCACGTGTCTGGTTACTGGCGAATCATGTTTGTGCATTTCCTGTCTTTTCGGTTGTCATATCCATTTGCGCCATAAAGATAGATGTAGGATTCATGGTTCCAATTGGCTTTGAGGGTCATTGCTGAGCAGCTTGGTGTGCAACATGGTGACCATATTGACATATGCGGCTATAAGCCTGATGTCGTGGGTCCAGTAGAAATGTTACATTAGTTGTTTTTCAACAGTACAACATTTATATTAAAGTAATGTCAATAAGTGTGGATTGCACTTTTGTTTGTGTGTTCCATAAAATTCGTTTACGCATGTCAACGAGTATTTACCAAATTAAGTGCCTACCAGAAGTAAATACAAAACTATGCATGTGTCATGCCTTTGTAATATTTCTTTGATTGTCTTAAATTTTTAATTTTATTTTTTTATTGTAGGTTGAGAACCTTTTATTTTATAGGTATGTTTCATATAAATTGAAATGTAGCATTGTTAAAAGCTTTTACGACAACGATTGAACTATAATCATGTGCGTTTTTTATGTCAGGTAAGGATACAGTCTACAAGTGTGAATGGCATCTCCTAAAGAAAAATCAGCTAAAACAAGATGTGTCCAATGGTTCAACCTCGACACTGATGCATGGAGCCACGTTATCAACCGCCTTGACATCCTCGATGTTCAGAACTTCATGTGAACCTGCCAAGAATGGTCTAAAGTGAGCTTCGAGCTAAACAAAAAGCGACTCACATCAGGTATTAATGCTTAATATAGGATGTATCTTGCTATTCGAGTTTCTTCCAAAAAAATATATACGCCACGAATAATTTATTGATGCACACATTGTCTCTGTAAACAACAGGAACCCCTATGTTGTTGACATCTAGAGCCGACAAACAATCGCGATGGGATGACTGAATCTCTTGGAGATGGCTCATTTGGTATGCACGATGTTTTGGAAGGAACATCGTTCCTTGTGCACAGCAATTGCCTCAAGAACAAGGTGTGGGTAGGTGGAAAGGGCGATTGGCTCGTAATATCTGATAACAAGTGGTCGTTGGAATTGGTGAACCTTGTGACTGGACAAACGGTTCCATTGCCATTGTTCGACTTGCACCACAAGTTCGAGCATGACGAATACAGTAAACATGAAGTGGTTTGTGGATACACTGTCGGTAGTCTCCTTCGAGTTGTGCTATGCCAAACACCATCTGTCGAGGGAGGACACTTAGCAATTGCTTTATTTGATTGTGAGGTGTTAGCTTACACGTCCGAAGTAGTCCCACGTGGACCTTTCTTGCCTATCAGTCTCCCCACAACTATTTTACATATCTATATATGGACGCCATTATCCACAAGGGCAGGGTGGTAGCTGTAGACACTGAAGGTTTTGTTTTTTCATGGCACATGGGTGATCAAGGCGACAATCCAGTTATAATTACTTCAACAAATATCCCATTTGTTGAGGAATATTTTTTTAACTCAGATAGTCGTGTTTTCTACCTAGCCAAGACCCCTGCAGATGAGATTTGCGTACAAGGTAGCGGAGAAACCTTGAAGCTTCCGTACTACCGGGTTCTCAAGAGTGAACTTGACAGGTTTGAGGACGTTGATGAAATTTTCTTATTCAAATTTGATGATATGCGGCAGACGTGGAGCCGCACCCATGCCATTGACCTTGGCCCATCTCTGTTTGTTGGTCTAAACTACCCCTTTCATGGCACATGGAGCGGTGCATCGAGCTTAGCAAGGCATCTATGTGGCTAACATGATGGACTACGATGTTGTCACATTCTCCACGAAGGGTCAAACGGATGTGGCGGTCAAGAGGTACAACTATCCGGTCAAGGGTCGACGTGTCGGTGCAACACAATCAATGAGGACTCCAATGTGGTTTCGTCGACACGGCCAATAATAAAGTCCGAACATTCATAGTTTAGTTCTCGCATGATTGCCATAGATTCATATATGATGTGTAAGATGATATCTCAATAAAAATATTTATTATTTCTATTCGGTTGGTTAGAAAATGTTGCGCAGTAAATTATTAAATTATGTTACATAACAAAATATCTTATATTTTTTAAATATCACGTGCGTGTTGCACGTGCACTTCCACTAGTATACAAAATCCCCTCCTCTCCCCTGTCTTGCCTGGCTCGAACCAGCGGGGCGCGCTGCCCCCTCCCAAACCAGCAGACCGCGCCGCCCCTCCTGCTCTCCGCATCCAGGCGGCGCCCTAGCTCCCCGGCGGTGCTCCCGCTCCCGCTCCCCGGGGCATCTCCGGCCGGCGCTCCCGCTCCCCGCTCCCTGGTGTCGTCGGTCGAACCCGGCGGCCCTGCTCCCCGCCGGCGCCGCGCCAGGCCTAAGTGTGTTGGTTAGTCGATTGAAAATTGATTTTTTTCTCTCAATCAACACCTACAACCGTTGGAATGGTTGGATACGTTGGATTATTGATCCAACGGTGGATTCAGATCTGGGCGCTGTGCGTTCTCTCTCCTTTCTCCCTTTCCACTTCATCTTCACGCACGCGGCACGCCCTGCCGCCCCGAAGCCCGAACACCTGACGCCACGGAGCCCCCGCCGGCGCCACCTGCCCCGGTTCCGGCGGCCTCCGGCACCTCCCCCGCCGGCTGCTCCTGTATTCGCGCACACCGGACGGAAACAACACGGGCTCGAGCCAAGCTCATCGCCTCCGACTCCCCTGACTCTTCATCCCCTTCACTCCGGATCTGATCTCCGCCGCCGCCGCACTGGTCCCCACCTAGCGGGAGAGGGAGATCCGCCCGGGAGAGGTCCCCCTCTACTTCCCCTCCAGTGCTGGTGAGTGATCCTTGCTTGCTCGCACTAATTCCTGCAGATTCAGTCAGCCGAATCCGTCCTCCCGTGGCCCCCCATTTCCGAATTCTAGATTCTGTTACCGTAGGATTCGCTCGCCAAGTTGTGTTTTTTAGCCATCTACCACACATTGATGTGATCCGGTTAGTTTGAGATGCAGATTCAGACATTCAGTTAGTCGACGAGCTCATGCTTTTTTTCCCTTTCTGTATAGCACTTCTGGGGGCATTCCCTTGCTCCTTAGGTTAATATTGCTGCCATGTGGAACTTCTGATTAGCAGGGAAAGGGAGAAGATCTTGCCTCCTTACCCTCTCCTCTTGTTTGCTCTGCAGGAAGGTATTTGCAGTAGCATCGACCGATGAATTTCCTCTACCGGACTGCCGTGCAGCCTGCAGCGCCTGCTGAGCTGCCACGGATCCCAGAGGATGTCTTGCAGAAGCCAGCCACGACGTTGGAGGGTCTCATCATCGCGGAGGATTCATACCATCCCTCTTCTGTCCGCAGCGATGATGGAGCTGCTAACAATGGGCCTGGGGATAATGGTGCAGATTCTGCTTCTCTAGCTTCGAAGAATCCGGTGCAACCGGGGACTCACACTGATGTCACGGAGGATGAAGGATGGATCACAATTCCATACAGTTGGGTGACTTTGACTTTCTCGTCATTTTTGTTGTATACCAGAAATGCATTATTTGCATCATACATGACTCGTCATTTGTGTTCTTCAACTGCATGATGTTAATAGAAACTTCTATTGTGTTAAAATATATATCTACCACCAACTTTTTGACAAATTGTTTTAGTGCGAAAGAGTCAGTTCCATGAATTACCTGCTAAATGCTTTAAGGCCACTGATATGTTTTCCTTTTGAAGTGCATAAATCCCAACTGGTGTTTGCTAACATCTTCAATCCGTTTACAGAGAGGCTACCTGATAATTGGAATGATGTTTCAGAAATGGTGCAACTGCAGCCTTTGGACCGTTCCTTCCTTTTTCCAGGTATGTGTTCTCCCTGTGATTTCAGTTCAGATGTCCAGTACTATTGCACCCTACTTGATACCTATTTTCTGGAATTGACTTGGTTCAGTTATCAGGCGAGCAGGTTCATATACTGGCATGCCTGTCAGCTTCTAAGCAAGATATACAGGTTATATCCCCCTTCAGAATTGCTGCGGTGATGTCTAAGAATGGAAATTCTTTACAACACTCCACAGATGAATCTAGTCCTGTCAATGCAAATGGTCGTGATAATGGAACAGCAAATGGCTGTGAGGATGCTGATAATGATATGCAGAGTGTTGAACTCAATGGTGAAGCCTCTCCTTCAGAACATGATATTTTGGAGACTCAATCTCGCCTTCAGACGGAAGATCATCGACAGCAAATAGAACTTATGCTGAGAAGATTCAGAGAATCCAACTTTTTTGTTCGGATCGCCGAGTCAGATGAACCTCTGTGGTCCAAAAAAAGAGCAACCGCAACTATGATGGCAGACGGAAGGTCAGATAACCAGGAAAATAGTAAGGCTTCAAGGGGTAATGTTTACAACACCATTTCTGATAAAGGGATTTTTGATGGTAGCACATCTGGGGGAGTCGCTCGAGATACTGTGAAGTGTTATTCTCTGCAGAATGGAGACATAGTGGTATGTTTGAAGGGTCATTTTTAATTTCCATGTGACATATGTGTTACAACTTCTTTTACTTTATGAGCACTGAATGTTAATGGACATAGCATAAATAACTGCAAGTTTTATACTTGAAGTGAAGCTTACCCAAGCATCAGGCACCAACCTGAAATTGAATCAGATCTGCTACTACAATTCAGTTACTGATTAATTTGGATTTTGCACTTGTCCTTTGATTTGTTTAAGCAACATTGCTTCTAAATGCTTTTACCAAATTCTGGTAGGTATAAATAGCTTTCCACTTAATAAGAGCAAACATATAAAGAACCGTCATTAATCATTTCATTGTGTTGGTAGCCCATTGATAAAGTGTGTCTATCTAGACTGGAAGTAGCACCTGTTTCATACTAGTGAGATGTGTCCTGAACTTTTGAACTTTTTAATATGACGTTAACTTCAATCGAGTGGTCCTGCAAGCTTTGTGGCGTGTCTGCAAGCTGTTTCTTGGGTGGGTTCTTTGTTCTCGGATCTTTGGTCCTTAACCGGATTCTCTGTACTCTTACTCTCTTTTCTATTCTATCTTAATGAAATGACACGCAGCTCTCCTGCATCGTTCGAGGCAAAAAAATTAGAATGCTTCTTAGAACCATTTTTGCAATACACTTTTATTTACATGAGTATTACAAAACTAAACTTCTTAGAATCACTTTCAAAAAAGTATTACTTCTATTGTCATTTCATATTGCAGGGGTACACATTTATTGCCATCTCATGAGACTGTATTTTCATTTGGGCTTAATACTTCAAGTGTAATTTTGTGATATGAAGCAACTGTGTAGTTATGTGATGCAATATTATAATAGTGTCTAGTTTTGCAATATGATTTTTTTTTCATTGAGCATGCGCACGCTAGCTACAGAATTTGAAATTACCACAGCCTAACCAGCTAGCTCCTACTGGCTTCAAGAGCCAGTAGACCTTTGGCACCAGCAATGCACCAATCGTCCATGTATTTTGTTGTTCTTTTGGTTCAAATGCATGCTGATTCAACAATCATGTTCTCTGTTGGAAGGATGCAGGTTGTTTTGCAAGTGAATGTTGGTGTTAACAAACTGGAAGATCCTGTGCTTGAAGTTCTTCAATTTGAGAAAAGTATATCAAGCAGTTGTATGCCTGAGAATCTTGTGGATGGACTTTCTGACAGTAATGATGATCCATGTCGGGAGCTGCTTAGTTGGTTGCTCCCTTTAGATCGCACTTTACCACCTCGTTCTTTAGCGCCCCCTACTCTGAATCCAAGTGCATCACACAAGCAACCTTACTCTACTCCTGGGTCTCAAATATTTAACTTCAGAAGCTACTCCATGCCTTCAGCTTCTTCTGGTCAGATACCTAACAACATAAGACCACCACCAATATCTGAAAGTCAAGAATTTATGCCTGAAAATCCTGCAAAAACTCCTGATATAATAAATGATGGGCAGCTTTCATTTAGAGGAGTTCCTTTGGAACCTGAAAGGTATTCTGTACGTTGCGGTCTAGAAGGTGTGTATCTACCGGGAAAAAGATGGCGGAGGAAAGTTGAAATCATTCAGCCAATTGAGGTTCATTCTTTTGCTGCAAAATGTACCATAGAAAATCTTCTGTGTGTAACAGTAAAGGTGTGTCGGAATATATTAAAGCATTCTTTTTTTTCATTCGTAAATTTATTTTGAAGATAGTGCTCATATTGTAAATTCTTATTACAGAACATTGCTCCTACTCATGCGAAAGATATAGTTGTATTCATTGATGCAATTACTATCGTATTTGAGGAGGCATCCAAAGGAGGTGCTCCTTTGTCATTACCAATTGCTAGTATTGAGGTTGGGCATGGTCACAGCTTACCAAATGTAGCACTCAGGTATGTGCAGCTTTTCTCTCTTGACCTACCTGCTATTGCTGCTCTATGTAAAGTTGAAGCATAACATGATTTCAGCAATAAGAAATTTATTGCCCCTTTGAATTTTCAAAGATTTTCTAAACTTGGCAGCTTTGGATGCAAAAATAAATGAAATCTTGCAACCTGTTTTGTGGATCAAAATTTATACCCCCCCCCCCCCCAAGAAATTTCTAGTTTCATGGTATGAACCCAAAAGTTGAATTGATATGGTGATCTAGAATCTTTGGTTTCTTCAATACTAGAATGTACCAGGTTTCATAGTAATTGTTTCCGTTTCATAATAAATTGGAAAGGATGTGAGCATCGTTTAAAGTACTATGTATTATTTGTTATCTATCCAGGAGGGGTGAGGAGCACTCTTTTATTCTCAAGCCAGCAACTAAATCCTCAAGGAAGACCAACAGTGATGGTCCTCCAGCTTTGTCGCTCCCAACGATGACTGGTTCTACTTTGAGTACCACACCGAAGGTTGGTGAGCCACATGTTGCTCTAGGTGACCAGTATGCTGTACTGGTATCTTATCGCTGCAATTACACAGGTAAATTGTTGATGAAATAGAATAGATTCTTCAAAACTGGAATGGAGTGGATATTACTGATTCACAGTCCTTTTATTTCTGTAGAATCGAAACTTTTTTTCAAGCAAGCCACAACCTGGCGACCCTCTGCAGCTAGTGATCTTATGATTTCTGTATCATCGGAATTGTCTTTGCGAAATCCTAGTCTTGGTGCTCGCGTTCCTAAACTCCCTGTGCAGGTTATTGAAGTACCTCTTCAATTATTCTAATGCAACTTCTCCATTTATCACTTACGCAGTAATATATCGTTTCCTTCCAGGTATTAACCCTTGAAGCTACCAATATGACATCCGAAAACCTTACGTTAACTGTCCTTGCTCCTGAAGCATCTGGTTCTTCTTCAGTTGTATCCTTGAACTCGGCTCCAGCTACGCCAAATGGTTCCTATGATGGTATTAATGAGTCAGCAAAAAGATCTGGGTTGGGAAAGCAGGAAACTGGCTTTCGAAGATTGAATTCTGTCCTGGCCACATCTCCGAAAGAAAGTGACAATGGAGGAAATAGAACAAGTAATGCTTCAGGCTGCACTCATCTGTGGTTGCAAAGTGCAGTGCCCCTAGGGTATTGAGCCTTACCCTTTTTTTCCTTACTAGAAAGAGTAATCTCGCAACTGTGGTACTTTTATCCCAAAACACTGTCAAATAACATTTTGCTGTGGTGGATGGGGTTAACAGGTGTGTTCCTCCACGTTCGAGCACCACTGTCAAACTTGAACTGCTTCCATTATCAGATGGGATCATTACACTAGATACGCTTCAAATAACTGCAAGGGAGAAAGGTAATTTTGGTAAAAAAGGAATTAAATGTGCAAAGGAGTGGCCACTTTGCAGCTAAATGTAGAATGCCTAGTCGTCAACACAGAAAGGGCTGCCTTAGCAGCTAGATACAGAATTGTCAGTTTTAATAATTACATAATTAGTGAATCTATTCTTCCTACCATCTGTCAGACATAGGACTAGTCGTCCTCACTTCAAGTGAACTAGAAATATTGACAATGAATGTCTTAAATTCATTCAATATCTGAATCATGTCATACATATCTTTTACTTTTTTCTGTCTTAAGAACTGATGTTTGCCCTTGCAGGCCTTGCCTACATTCCGGAGCACTCGTTAGAGATACATGCTACTTCTGGCATTTCATCTTGAAGGTCTTAGGGTACGAGAGCTTCAGTTGGTGCATTGTTCTGTATATTGGTGTCTGGGACTCGTCGACTCATGCGGAGTGTGAAGCCACAGTTGGCCAAGAATGTTGCTCATTTGTTTTGGATGTGCACACAGGAGCTTTGACGGTGATCGTGGAGCTAAAATTTCACCCCAGATATAGGTGAGGGCCAAGGATGTCTGCTGCCATAAACCGAGACACCAACATTTGTATCATAATTAGGTTTCTCAATTGAAGTCCATTCATACAGGACAGGTTTACAAAATTTGTAATGTTATGTTGCATAGTTTTGGTGAGATATTTTTTTTTCCTTTCCGTCGATTTTCATTTTTTGTCACATGTAAACTTTGTTGCTGCACTCTTGTTGCCCGGCGCTTGTAGTATATACGGCCGCACATTAAATTATACTGGAAAGAGAGAAACATGTGGGTCAGTGGATCCCTTGATTCGTTTTCATAGTATAGTAGTGAATCATGGTTTTTGATTTTTACCAGTGCTCTTGTTTGGTAAATTCACCAGTCACAATGGATTTGAAGAATATTCTATTCTTGTTTCCCATGTTTTTTTTTTCAATTTCACCTCAAGGTTGCCTTTTGCCAAACAATACAACTAAACTTAGTCAATTTGTTCTAAATTGTAGGTTATTTTGACAAACCTCAGATTCATAATTGTTATTATGTATATCTCGGCATACATAAATGTACTTCTATATGTATAACAAAAATTGTGAACTTTAAAATGTCTTGGAATGCTAAAAATGATCTCCAATTTGGAATGGAGGAAGTAGCACATTTTGTCATTTATTACTGTAGTTTTGTTGCATGCAAACATTTTTGACTGGGTTATTCGAAAATATCGAATCCAATAGCGATTCACAGCAACATGTACACACGCGCCCCACCAGCTGACCAACAAACACGCCACCAATGCGCCACGGTGGCGGCGGCGCGGCGCTGTCACCGCCTTGCGGCCATCGGCATGGCAGCGCCCTCCCCGCGCTCCTGGCCGGCCTCGCCCGCCGAGCGACGACCCCGGCGGCGGCGAGGCAGCTCCAGGCGCAGCTCCTCCTCCGGGGCCTCCCGCTCCCCGCCCGCGCCGCCGTCGCGCTCATAGCCGCGTCCCCTTACCCGCGCCACGCCCGCGCCGTCTTCGACAGCGCCGTCACCTACGCCCCGGAGAACGTCTACCTCTGGACCGCCACCATCGCCGCCTACGCCAGGCACGCCTCGTCGTCCTCCTCCTCGCCGTCGGCGGCCGCGGAGGCGCTCGCACTGTTCCGGCTGATGCTCCGGCGGGGCGGCCCGCGCCCCAACGCCTTCACGGCGAGCTCCGTCGTCAGGTGCTGCTCGGCATTGCGCGCCGCCCTGGAAGGGCTCCAGGTGCACGGGTTCCTGTGGAAGGCCGGGCTGGGACGCTCTGCGCACGTGGGCACGGCGTTGGTTGACATGTACGTGAACCATGGCCGCGTAGCGGATGCGAGGAGGGTGTTCGACGAAATTCCTGCAAGGAACGTGGTGGTGGGGAACACCATGGTGGCGTGCTATGTCAGGGCTGGGGACGTGGCCGCTGCGAGGGAGGTGTTCAGCGGGATGGTGGAGAGGGACCCAATCTCATGGAACACGATGATGACTGGGTACCTGAGGCAGGGGGAGGTTGGTGTCGTCAGGGGGTTGTTCGAAGAGATGCCGGAGAGGACTGTGAACAGCTGGAACATGATGATTTCTGCTTGCTCGGAGGAGGGGTCGTGGGCTGATGCGATCTCGGTGTTCAATTGGATGCGCCTTTCAGGGTTTGAACCTGACGCTGCGACGATGGCTATATTGATGTCTTCCTGTGCACAGGTTGGTTCTTTGTCGGTTGCGGGACAGTTGCATGGGTTTTTGAAGAAGGGACATGTCGAGATGAACTGCCATGTGCAGAATTCGTTGGCTGACATGTACGCCAAGTGTGGTAGCATCAGCCAAACTTATCTCTTGTTTCTGGAGACTCATCGAAGGGATGTAGTGTCTTACAATGTGATGATCATGGCTCTTGCACACCATGGGCATGGCAGAGAGGCACTTCAGCTCTTCAATGAGATGGCTGAGGAAGGGTTACATCCAGATTCCGTGACTTTTCTTGGTGTTTTATCAGCTTGTGCTCATGCCAGACTTGTTCACGATGGAAAGCACTACTTTGAGTCCATGAGGACGAATTATGCAATTGAACAATCCCTGGATCACTATGCTTGCATGGTGGATCTTTATGGCAGAGCTGGTCTCATTGAAGAAGCATACTTCTTAGTGCAGACAATGCCAATGAAACCACATGCAGGAGTCTGGGGAGCCTTGCTCAATGCCTGTAGGAAGCATTGCCAAGTTGAAGTTGGTAAGATCGCAGCGAGAGAACTCGTTACAATTGAACCCAGGAATCCTGGAACTTATATACTTCTTGCAAATACTTTGGCTCGTGGTCAGCAATGGGACTTTGTTGAGACGGTGAGACAATCGATGAGAGGGAAGGGTATTAACAAAACAGCAGGGTGCAGCTGGGTTGAGGTGGACAGTGTTGTTCATGAATTCTTGATGGGTGACTTCAGACACCCCAATTCTGATGAGATCTACAGTATCCTTGAGCATCTGTATCTTCAACCATCTTAAGGTTTGGTTTGTGTTGCTTTCGAGGTTGATATCAAGGATGGTTCATTTACTATGACTGAAGACACAGTAAGTGTACATGAAAGATGTACCATACCGTGCAGAATCCATGGTACTAAAGGACAAAGCGCAGTCAAGGTACTCCCTCTGTCCCTAAATATAAGCATTTGTTGACTTTTCCTGGTCACGTTTGACCGTTCGTCTTATTCAAAAAATTATGAAAATATTATTTATTTTGTAATGACATGTTTTATCATCGTATATATTTTAAGTATATCATAATTGTTTTTACATTTTCACAATTTTTTTTTGAATAAGATGAATGGTCAAACGTGCATCACGGAAATCGAAGAATGCTTATATTTAGGGACAGAGGGAGTATGATGCTGTGATCTCATTTATGTCAGAACTGCCTATCCTTACTCCTTACACACACACAAAAAAAAGACAGTTTCCAAAATAAAGTTTCATTCCGGAGTATATTCTATTGCTTGTGGTTGAGCGGAAGGGCTGCTTGTCTTTCCATTAAAACATCATAACCTATTTGTGCTGTGTATATTTTATAATGCAGGATTCCGTTTCATTCTTAACTCCTCCCATGAGGATCAAATTTTTCTGTGATGGCATGAAGAGCTGATGGATCTTTGCTTAAGACAGGATTAATACAGATAAATGCAACACTTTCTTTTATAATTTTTTCTTGGCACTAGCACAGAGAAGCTAAATAGAAGAAAAATTTGCAAAAGAAGCTATTTGTTGCTTGAATTCAGTCGCTGATGCTGGACATGTTCAGTTTTCACAGTTTTCTGGTAACCTTTTCTCCCCCTTTTTTTTTATCTCCTTGATACATTTTGCTAGAGTTTTACCATTGTATTAGTCCTTATTGCTCCTTTGCACCATAATAAAAATATAACTTTGTTGCTTTTTGCTAGTGAATAGGGAATCAAAGAAGCATTTAGCAAGAGACATAGAAAGTGTTGGTCTTAAAAAGACAGGAATAAAATGTCCTTAAAAAGTACTCCCTGTGGTTCAAAATACATGTTGTTTTAGGATTACTACCAGTCAAACCTTTTGAACATTGACTACTATCAATATATGAAAAACATATTTAGATTGGCAATTTGAGATACATGTTACTAGCAACATGAGAAGTACTTTCCAAATGTTTAATTGTTCTTTCTTGAATGTCATACTTCCATAGGATTTTTGTGGCCAAAGCTTTGTCTTGTTGACCATATCAATTATTTTGAACAAGGGAGTGTATTGCAAACTTTTTAAAATAGGATTTTATTTCATGGTAGATAGATACCACTGTTGTAGAGAAAAAACATGTTATAGTTAAGGATTTTAATGGTGGGATGCAGTCCGTGAGGGATCTGATTTATACACAGTTTTTTTCCTGACACTATTCATGTATATTACACAATGAGAAAAAGCTTCTTACTGAACTTATAAATTTACTACTAGTAGAACAATAGCAATTAGCAGTTACCACGTGGGGGAAGGCTACAGGATAGATGTTACAATATGGTGAAGAAACAGTCAGTGGACTATTTTTTTCTGCTGCGGTAAGCATTGGTGGAACTGAAGAGAAAAATCAAAGGGGGCCAGACAAATATTTGAAGATTAAAAAAAAGTTGCAATTTACTCTAATTTTTCATTCCACACAAGGATACAGTAACTAGCCATGCTATACGTGTAGTAATTAATTTTGCAACAGCAATACGTATGCAAAAGCAAATCGTTTGCAAAGGTGATCAATATATTCATTTAAATTTCACTGGACGATTCTTCACTGTATTGATCACCGATAATTGAAAATGTCATGATCTAATTTGCAATCTCTCTCTCAATATGAGACAAGAAATTTAATTGGATATACTTAGGGGATATAGATTAAGAAAATAAACTTGCTTGCATTGCTTTAAGTTGAAGGAGGAACATCAAAAGAGGCTCGCTAATTAATCATGGGCTGACAAAGAGGCAGTTAAAATGAGTAAATGTCTTTTAAAAAATTTATTTGTTGGGAGTGGCCATGGCCCCTGCCGGCCACCCCCCAGTTCTGCCACTGGCGGTAGGCAGATGCTGCAATTGAAATCTACAAGCCAGAATCCAAGAATGTGCTCAGAAGAACATGACTATTATCAAAGTCTTCAGACATTTCAACAATATATGGAATTTACACAGTTGTGCTTCTCTTTGCAGGTACCAGTGGTATTCAAGAGGGAGAACCGGAGGAGCATAAAAATCCAAGTTTGGCATCAACTCTACCTCCTCTGCGACATGACTGGCATCAGTGGGATGGACAATTGAACACCTTTGCGGCTTTGCCATATGCTGAGCACACTAAGGCTGCGAAGGGGTAACCGTTAGGTGCACCTCCGAACCTCTTTAGTTCAATTATTTGTACTACTTCAAAATTGAGCTGAAGTAGTACAAATAATTGAGCTAAGAGGTTCGGAGGTGCACCACATCATAATCAATTTGCACCCCTAGAGCACACAGCTAATCTGAATTAATGTCCATCACCTGATGCCATGCAAGGGCAGCATTTCCCATGATCCAGACGTGGAGCTGAGCACTAGTAGAGTGACACCGAAACTCCCCAGAACATATCTAATGGTCACGATTGGTTGGCACTGTATCTCGGGAGATACTTGGAGCCTTCCGAACGGTTGGTGCCATGTCAGCAGAGGTCCATGGAGCCTTCCAGGATCGAGGATAGATGTAACAGGATAGATGCAACGGTGGTGCTTGAGGAATTTTGATAGCACTGGGCAGTAGGGATTCAGAGATTTTTTAAAAAAATAAGCAAAAAGGTTCAGGGATTTGAAAGGTGAGGTAATTTAAGGTACCAATAAGCTTTTGCCTGGTGGGCGTCCCATCATTTTTACCGTGTAACACGAAGAAATGGTTGGCAACATACATGCTTACCAGATCAGACATACCGGCCATGTCTTTGAACTCAGAATTTCAAGACAAAAAAGATACACAGCAAACCATGCTGTGAACAAAGAGGGTGTTCGCCTGGTAGAATGAATAGTGCTCGGCTGGTAGAATGAATAGTATTTTGTGAGAGGAAATAAGCCAAGATAAGCCGGGATAAGCCGAGATATGCCAGGAACAACCTCAAAGGCGGACATGTCATCAAAGTTGCTGTTATCATAGCAGTGAATTTTGGTTGTTTGGTGATGCTGAGAACAATTTCAGGTTTTGCTCTCAAATGACTGAATGAGAGTACATGTACGGATGGGATGATAAAACCCGAAACGAAATGACATTTTTTCCGATTCATTTCAAAGGACGCACGATGTTGTAATTTTAGTGCTGTGTTTTCTGTTGAAATTGGCATTCTGCTCTAGTGCTCTCTCAAACACTAGCTGAACGTTTTTTTTCCTGGACCTAAATGCGCGTCGGCCTCGTGTTGCCTCGAGATTACCGAAAGACAGGGTAGGGACCATCTGGGCCGTTGATTCAGAATCCTTCAGGCCCGTGCGCTGCCAATAAGGCCCGGCCCATGGAGCCTGCAGCATAATGTGACCTGCTCGGCCCACTAGGGTTTTGGGGTCGCATATATAAGCCGGCTTCCGCGACCTCACACCACTCCCAGCGATTCCACCACAGAAGCGGCGGCGGCGGCGGAAGAGGAGGGAGAAGAGGAGGCGAAGGCGAGGGCGCGAGGAGCACCAGCCATGGTGCACGTCAACTTCTACCGCAACTGTAAGCCCCCGCGCCGGAGATCCTCCCCCGCCCCTCCCCTCCACCTCTGTTCTCTCGTTGCGCTCCGTTCCGGTTCCTTCCTCGTTCTAGGTGCGTGAGGGGCCGCCGTGATCTCGCTCCGAATGGGGGCTTGTTGGCTTAGCGCGCCGTGGTGTCGGTTGTGGCTTTTGCTGCTAGCGCTGACCTGCGGTCGCGTGGTAGGGCTGCTTGGTGTTGTAGTAGCGCAACATGGCTAGGTGAATGGTGGTCGTTGGCACGGTATGCATAACATGGCTTTTTGCTCTTGATTCCCGCCTATCTGTGGGTCTAGGTCGCTGATCTGGATCTGCTACAAGGGAAGTGAGGTTTTGCCATCTCTGGTCCGAGATGGATGCTTGTATGTAGTGGATTAAGTTTCTTGGTGAAGTTTGCCTTCGGGGCCTACTTACTAAAGGTGGTTGGAGTGTCGTCTATGAAAGATTTGTTTGTAGTTGATTGTGTTTCTTGAAGTTTGCCTTCGGGGCCTACTTACTGAAGGTGCTTGTAGTGTCGTCTATGAAAGATTTTTGGATACCTGTGGTTTGTGTAGAAACAGTGTAGGTAAAGTTTGTTGCTTGTTGAACGAAGCTCTCTCAAAAGGGCTCGTCTGGAGGTTGTAGCATTCTGGCACTATAGATTTGGAGTTGGGATGTATTTTTGCGCATGCAGTATCAGCTAATTGTGAATCCATGCCATTGGACTGTTGATTTTGATTTTAGATGCTGCTACATATCTTATTAGTAAAATTGAGCTTTTTTGTTTAGTTCATGGAACTTTGCTCTCAATTTCCTTGCTACAACTGGCAGTGTATGTCTGTTTACCTTATGAGGTACTTAATCTTCTCATTATGCTTGAAGGGCATCACAGTACCAACAGATTTTATTACAATAGCCCACTACCAGTATGCTATTAGCTTATCTGAGTTTTTTTGTCCCTCAGCTTATTGAATCACTTCTTTTGCAGATGGTAAGACATTCAAGAAGCCAAGGCGTCCTTATGAGAAGGAGCGTCTTGATGCTGAACTGAAGCTCGTCGGTGAGTATGGGCTGAGGTGCAAGCGTGAGCTGTGGAGGGTCCAGTATGCTCTGAGCAGGATCCGTAACGCTGCAAGGCACTTGCTCACACTTGACGAGAAGAACCCCCGCCGTATCTTTGAGGGTGAGGCGCTGCTCCGCCGCATGAACCGCTATGGGCTGCTTGCTGAGGGTCAGAACAAGCTTGATTACGTCCTTGCCCTCACTGCTGAGAACTTCCTCGCAAGGCGCCTTCAGACTCTTGTCTTCAAGGCTGGCATGGCCAAGTCCATCCACCATGCTCGTGTCTTGATCAAGCAACGTCACATCAGGTTTGCTTATGTTTCTCCATGTCATGAAATGTTTTTTGAAGTCCTGGTAGCACTATGTGGTGATGACTGATGAATAGTTGGGCCTGATGATGAGAATATGCTAGTAATCTCACACCGGTCTTCTGAGAACTCTTGATGCAATAAATATTCTCTGAAGCTCCTTTTTCATTTAATATGGTGTAATTAGCTTTGATTAGTTTCCTACTTCACAAGTGTTAAACAAACCAAATAATTAGCTCAATTGGACTGACTGTGACTGATGAACACAGAACCTGTGATTACTTGCATGCCCTTTCTCCTTGATAAACCTTTTGTTCACCTTTTGTTCCTGCTTGTCTCCATATATGTGTGTATGTCAATTTCTGTACTGTTTCATACAGGACTGGCTCTGTTACCAATGGATTTTAACTAATATCTGTTTCTATAAAGATTATTATACATGGAGAACGTGGTCTGGGGTCTTGCCTATGTTTGTTAGTTATGAACTGTGGCTACCATGCAGCAATGAATGGTATTTGAACTGATGAAGTTTTGAAAGTTGTATTACATTTGTAAACATGACTGTTCCAGATAGTACTTAAGCATCTGCTGTTTTTGTGTACTTATTTATGACATCTTTCAAAGCTGATTACATGCATTGCAAAGAATAGATTGATTAATTCATCTTCTATGAAACATTGTTGCAGGGTTGGCAGGCAAATCGTCAATGTCCCATCTTTCATGGTGAGGGTGGAGTCTGAGAAGCACATTGACTTTTCGCTGTCAAGCCCGTTTGGTGGAGGCCCCCCAGGGAGGGTGAAGAGGAAGAACCAGAAGAAGGCAACTGGTGGTGGTGGTGATGGTGGTGATGAGGATGAGGAGTGAAGAGATCCAGTAGCAATTGTCTGATAATATTATCTAGTTGTCATAAACATATCAGTATCTTGAGCACTTAGCTGTGTGGCCCGGTGCGCAGACCCATGTGCTGTTGCGGTGTCACATATGTTATCGTTTTATCTGGATTCTGGAGGAGTTTTTAGCCCATACTTAGTTGCTATGTTTGGAGATGTTCAATTATGTTGAGGTTTTATGTGGTTTCAACTTCTGTTTGCCATCAAGCTGTACCTTTCTTTCCCTTCCTATGATTTGCCAATTTCGTTTGCATAATCTGCTGAGTTGCCTTTCTAGTGATGTTGATGAGATGGTGGTATCAATGCACCTAATGACTGGTTTCGTTGTTGATTTGTGCTTCCGAAATATGTGCAGGTTATTATGGGTTGTGTTGCTATCATGTACTGTGTTGTCGCTTGAGTTGAAGATGGAAGTAATTACCATTTTTTCGATGGCATGAAAGTACCAATCCTTGTTAAGCGTTTGAAGCAATTGACGATGTGGAATAAAATGTCTGCGTTATACATATGGAAATTATTAATACGTCGACGGGTATAGCATTGAAACTTTGGACTACCTGTCTGTTGTTATTGGCTTGTTATGGCCTTACGGCTTGGCTCCATATAGGTTGGCACCACATCCGGTTGGCCAGTTATCATGATAAGGTAGGATATAGGTTACAATGAAAATTACAATGCGACGAACTCTGTGAATATGCAGAACCCTATATGGTCACAATGAGCTACCTGTTTCTACTTTCTAGCGTTGGGCAATGGGTTGTTGAAGGGCTGAACTATTGTGTAAGAGGAAGAGTTTGATGTGTAGATCAAAATTATGTAAGACGCAGGTGTTTGGATTGCAACCAAACGAATTGTTAAACTTCTTTTCTCCTTTTGCAAATGTAGTAGGTTCCAACTCCAACCATGCCAAAGTTATTGAATTCGTGCATGCTATTTGCTCTCAGGGTTTTTTATGCGACCAGTATATTAAAACCGCCCACCGGCGGTAGCGGTTTACCGAGCGATATAAACAGTTTACCGCTCGAAACTGCTCGAATTCAAATTCCAAATCAAAATGGCATATACAAACGGTTTCTAGCGGCTAACCGCGGTCTTTTTCTATTTTTACCGCTGCGGTTTGAATAAAAAGCGTTACGGTTTCAACTAAACTGTTGACAAGAAAATATGCTTAACGGGTTCAAGCAGCTAACCACAGTTTTTTCTATTTTTACCGCTGCGACGCTGCGGTTTGAATAAAAACCGTTGGTTTCAAATAGAAGCCGATGGGCTGACGTGGGCCTTAATGGGCCGGCAGTTTTTTCTTTTTCTTTTTTGATTTAACTTCTAATTATCGTAAAATATGCTAAATGAAAGTTTTTTTTGAAAAAAATTGACACCATTAACATCGTCGCAGCACGAAGGATTTATTAGGATTTTTTCTTTTTCTTTAAAATTTGAACTTTTCGAAACCCTAGCGGTTCAAACCGCTACAAACCGCTACCGTGTTGTGGCGGTATTAACGGTTACCGCGGTATACATTGCGGTTTCCGTCGCATAAAAAAAACCATGTCTGCTCTAGCACCACAACTACATTGTATCTTACAATGAAAAGATTGTATGGATGTAATTAAGTCAAATAATTTTACTCGAGATACATTGTATTTTAAGGTAAAAAATTGTATGATCTAATTAAAACTAGATAATTACACTTAGCATATCAAAATTTACGAATTGTCAAGATTTATAAATTTTAACATGTTAATATTTATCTTATTTTTATATGTAGACTTATATGTTGATCTTGATACCTACCACAAGGTTAGCGCTAGTACACATTTATTGACGAACTATCCAATAGAGGGACATATGCCCCTGCACCTTTCACTGATTGTGTCAAAGAATTTATGTATTTAAATTCTTATTAAGTTTATTATCATTTTATTACACTTATTATACTAAGAAGGGGATCTTTGAATTCCTATGAAGTTTATTATTATTATTATCAGCATTTTGTCACGAGTAACATGAGTTTTGATTGAGCTATCGTGATGTGTATAAGAATAAAGGATGCCCTAATCTACTCAGATGCTAGACAAGTGCAAGGCTGAGGCCTAGCTAGTAGATGGGGTCACTGCCGACCACTTATCGCTGAAGGTACTTGTTTGGTTTTGGTAATTGAGTGACAACTTAGGTGGACTAATATGTGTTTGAGTGGAATACACAGGTGATTAGTCCATAGGTACTTATGTGATGAAGGAGCTCATTGCCTATGAGTAGGGATGGATTCAAAACTTCCGAATTCTGTAATAGATTTATACTTTTAGATCACAATAAAATTAATTTGGTGCTAATTTTTTATGCATTATAACCAGCTAATTACTGGAAAAAATAAAAAAATTAGCTACATTTTTTATAGATTATTTGCTTTCGATAGACAAAAAGGTGAAAAAACATCCGTATCCGAATCCGAATAGATATCCGAATTTCTTTTCATCATTTGATTAAAATATAGCACACATTTGGGGTTTATTTTGTATGAATCTTAACAAGCACGATGCCAATAACAAGAATATATATTTTTGATACAAAATATTATGCCTAATTTGGCTAAAATCGAAAAAGAACGGCTAAAAAATGATATCCGAATTGGTATCCGGATCCATCCCTACCTATAAGACATGACATGGAGTCGTGTGACTCGGTGGAGAAGATCAAGACAAGGCTTGGTTTGATGGCCCGGTTGTAAGTGTGAAGGGCAAGTCAGAGTATAAGCACTGGACCGCGTGGCGGGATGCTTGAGTAGTGATTTGGTGCCAATAGACCGATGCAATGGTGAAGAGCAAGTGAAGTCAAGATCGATGAACCAATACGTCACATGATGATGTGAAGTGAATCATATCATTTGTGACAACATTGGAGAAGATGGATTGGAATGCACAAGGCAAAGGTATATCCAATAGGCATTTCATTTAATGAGTCATAGGTGAGTAGGGAAGTTTATGACCGGTTTAGGATAGATGGTCGTAGTATCAAGAGGGAAAAACTTATTTGCATATCGGTCATCTAGTGCCACTTGAGCGATTTAACATTGCATGTTGCTAGGATCGAGTGGCGTGGTGAAGAGAGTGAAAACCCTTTGAAACATGTTTGTAAAAATGCTAACTCACTCACACATAAGGTGGTACACTTGTGGAGTTGGCGCATTTGCAAAGGGGTTGAAGAAATGGTTGATGGTTATGGTTTGTGTTGGATCTTGGATTGCAATTCTGTCTTTGTGGGTCAAGCATTCAGTTGGGATGTGTAGTCATCTGAATGAGCTTTCCATAAAGTCCAAGATAACCTAATCCGGACATCAGAGCTACAAGTTATGACCGTTTTACCGAGCTTCGGTTATGCTGAAATTGGAAGGATGGACGGTCTGTGAGTGATGGATGGACGGTCCGTTATTTTAATTGAGTTTTAGACAAAAACATGTTTTCGCATTCCGAGGGTGAGATACAGACCATCTGGCCGGGCTTGAAGGAAGGTCCGTCGGGCCCCAACCGTCAGGTATGACATAGTTTGATATTGCGGAAGAGCCGTTGGTTTTATAATCTCAGACAGTCCGTGAACTGGGGTCAAACAGTCCGTGACCTAGGGTCGAACAGTCTGCTAATGCTTTGTTTTCATGTGTTTTGAACACAATGGCTAGTTTCGTGGTTAACGGACCATCCGGGAATGGACTCGGACATTTCGTGAGAGCCGTTAGAAGCCCGGAAAAAGGGTGTAATGACTAGTTTGCTCCCTCTATAAGCAGCGTGCCGGGATTTGGAATGGGTTGAGCACATTGGGGATGTGTTTCCCATGGTAGTGATTGGCTTGAGAGCTCACTAACTCACTTGTGCTTGCGAGATTGCGAATTAATTTCAAGTGAGTGCGAGTCTAGCGCGTTTCTTTGCGAGATTGCATCGAGTGGCACTAGGTGTTTGTGTTGCAAGCCGATGTGCTTATTACTCTTGGAGGTTGTCGCCTCCTAGAAGACTTGTGGATTGTGTCTCCATTGAAGCACACAAGGAGGTTGTGCATAGCTCTGGAGAAGGCTTTGTGAGGGGGATTGTGCTCACCCCGCGGGGATCGCAAAGAGCAACTCTACTGGAGCGTGTCATTGAGTTACCACACTTGCGAGTGGTGTCTTGGTGTGCTCGGAGTGGCAAGCGGCTTGAGAACCTTGCCCAAGTACCATCGAAGTGTCGGTCGACACAACGAGGACTAGCTTGGTGGCAACCAAGTGAACCTCGGGATAAAAATCATATCACCGTGTCAACCTTGTCATCATCTCTTCTTGGTGTTTGCACTTCTTTATCACAAGCATTGTATTTACATCATTACATATCATTGTGCTTGTGAAGTTACTCCTGTAATTAGTTGGCTTGTGTAGCATGCTTGCTATCTTCTTGCTTGTGTAGCTAGAACTACTTTCCTTGTGCAACTAATTTGATTTGTG
The DNA here is from genome assembly GCA_947561735.1 of Cenchrus americanus. Lineage (NCBI taxonomy): Eukaryota > Viridiplantae > Streptophyta > Magnoliopsida > Poales > Poaceae > Cenchrus > Cenchrus americanus. The sequence goes on along the minus strand of OX387242.1, from coordinate 32,670,572 downwards.
TAGTTGCTCTTGTAATTAGAAGTTTGTGTAGCTCTCTAGTTGCCTTCTTGCTTGTGTGGCTAGAAGTAGTGATCTTGTGACTAATTAGCCTATGTAGATTAATTAGTCTCTTTGCTTAGTTTGTGTAGCTAAGTAATTTGAACCTTTGGATTAGACTTGTGTAGTCTTGTCCATTGTGCATCTAGTGAGCTTAGGTAGGCTTTGTGCTCATTAGAATTGTGTAGGAGCTCCCAGTGCCTAAAGTACTAGTGGTACCTTGCTCCTAAATTTGTTTAGGTGAGCTCATGCTAGGCCGACACCTTATTTGCTTGTTTAGAATCTTTTATAAGGTGCTAGTGAACATAGATAGAGGGGAGTAGTCTTGGCTTTATTCCGTATTTGTTTCAGTTAGCCGGTGTGTTTAGATTTTAGAATGGACTATTCAACCATCTAGTCCACTATCTCGACCCTACAATCGCCAAGTGACATGGTCCTCAATCCCCTCCTCCCATCCCACCCAGGCCACCTCGTCCTACCTCACCGCCGTCATGTCCGCCGCCACCTCCCTCCCTGTCGCTTCCCCGTCCCCAATCTCCTTTGTCGGGACCTCCGCCTCTCTTGACGCTCCGGCGCCTGTCCTCAAGCGGATGTGGGCTCCGACGTCTCTTCCCTCTCGTCGGTACCGTCCCCGACGCTGGGGCCGCTTCTTCCTCCTCCGCCACCGTGGCGCGACACCCACCGAGTTCCCGCCCGCCGGCCCCCATGCATCGTTACCCATCCAACGTTGACACGAGATTAAGGCCGTCGGCCCTGCCACACTGTGCCCTAGCTGCGGTGCCGACCCCGCGGTTGCTAGCACTTGCTTGATGCTTATCTGAACTTGGCTTATCTCGGCTTATCTCCTCTCACATAACACTATTCATTCTACCAGCCGAGCACTATTCATCGAATCAGCCGAACAGACTCTAGGTGTCAATTCAAGATAATGCTTCTAATGCTCAGAGTAGTGCGATTGCCTCCGCGGATTATGATGCTGACAAGACCGATCCAGCCAAATCAGAATGTGAGGATAAAGCTGATGGAAATATGACACTTTGTTCGTTTGGCTTATCACCACCAAGCCAAAGAAGATCTTTTCTTTCGAACAAATCACCACCAAAGAACCGAAGCCACAAGAAGATTTTTCTCTCGAACAAAATCATGCCGCCCATCACCAATGCAAGCCAAACGAACAGGTGCATCTTTGTTGATGCTGGGCGTCAGGAAGAGGGCATGGATGAACTTTCAACTGCTGGTTCCATTATAAGCGAAGGAAATACTGCTGTATCGTCTGGTCACGCTGTCTTTAATGAGGATTGTGGCATGCCTCCTGGATGAAATTCATTAGCAGCAGTGGAAGGTCGGCTACGATTTATAATAAAGTCGATGTACTTCAGGTAAAAACAGTGTGAGATGTAAATAGTTGAGCCTTTTGGCTTCTATAAAAGATGTGGACGGACACCAATTTCTGAGGAAATCCTGGGAGAAACAACTTGAATGTTCAAAGTTACTGGCTAACATTTTCTCTGATATTGTTCCGATTTTGTTGTCAGAACTCGATATTTGGGTGCTAAAAGCTTGCCGTGTGCAATTTCCTTGTAAAAAATATTGAACGTTGCAAGCAAAAGAATGGCATGCAAATATCGAATATTACATTCACGTGTCATGAGGCCATCCCTATATGACCTGTTTCCACTGATAAGCTGATGTGATGTCTAGGATGCATAGTACACAACTTGTGTAGGAAAAAGTGCAGGGGCTCTTGTCCATGTCCAGAGCATATAAGGCTCAGGGCATTCAGGCTTCGGATAATCCTGCAGCTTCATCCACTTCTTGGTCGTATGCTAATGCTTGCTCCTCTCTTTTGGACTCTACCTGATGCATCACAGGCACAAATATCTCCTTCATGAGTTGGCGTCCGGCCAAGAAAATATCCTCCATGAGATATTTTTAGGCGAAAAAGGTGCAGCCATGTGTCACTGACAACGGGCCCAAAAGTGCACTGGCTGATTCAAAGCCATATCTTTTTCTGATGCAGCAACAAAGCATATTTGAGCGGTACTGGACCCTAGGAATGGTCAGTGGCAATGAATGGGCCATGTTGTTTATGTAACCGTTAACCCCAAATAGATATATGTTGTAGTAAACCCAAAGATTTTCCCCAAATAGATATGTTGAAGTAAACCCAGAAGTTTTGGCCGGGAGATATTGTGTCTTCAGTCTTCATCACAATATAAAAGGGAAGTAATTGGTTTATATTATTATTATTATTATTATTATTATTATTATTATTATTATTATTATTATTATTATTATTATTATTTGGTTTAGTGAAAAATGGAAGAGTACCATGTTACAAATCTTGATATCGAAAAATGAGGATTTTTTAATGTGCTTTGAAACAAAATAGTCTGCATTCTTAATCTAATTACCATCTTAAGTATATGGTTATAATATTTTATGACATTTAAATTTCCATTATGTTTACTTTTCTCGAATATGTAAATATAAGAATTGGTCTGATCATAACAAAACTAATATCAGGGCATTTATGTTTTCCATACATGATTTACTTTTACCGAAATCTATGTTTAGCATCCATGCATGTTTTCCCCAGAATTATTGTATTATTGTGATAGTGAATTGTTCATGTAAGATTACTTATATGAAAAAATAGAAGTCGAATGCATATACCCAAATAAAGAAAACGACTGGGTAAAGCAGGCACTCTCCTCACCTCACTCCTCTCACTACTTTCCCGCTCTATCCATATATATAAACAAACCCACTCTCCTTCCTCCCCTGCATTGCATGTCTCAACAACCCGTCTCCAAGAAGCCACCGCGCGCCCCCCTCGCCCTCATCCCAATCCAACAAATCCGTCGCCACGAACCATTCCAACCTGATCCCATCAGTGCCCACGCATTTCCTCATCCTATTTCTTCCCATCGTCTGAGATTTATCCTTTTTTTTCTTTGCCGATCATCAAGATTAATTTGATCGGAGCTCGGGCCCGGCGGCGGTTAATTCGCCGGAGTCGGGGATGAAGCTCGACAGGGAGATGGAGTTGCTGCTCAACGAGATCCCCCTCCTCCACCACCACGGTGGCCTCCTCGGCGTCGGCGACGCGGGAGCCGACGACGACGCCGACCTCTCCTTCCTCATCCACGAACTCGCCGCCATGGGCGTCGTTGACGGCGATGAGGACCCGCCGGCGCCGGCCGCCGGCGATGTGCTCGGCCTTCCCGGATTCATTTGCCCCAAGAAAGGCGATGACAATCTTGTGCCCTCGCAGTACCCGTTCTCCATCGCCAATTACGGCGCGCACTTGCCGGCGTCTCTGTTCGATCCCGTCCCCTGCTTCGACGCCGCTGCCGCCGACGTCTGGGACATCTGGTGCTCCTCCTCGCCGCCGCCTTCCACTCCGCCGCCCGCGGCCGCGCCGAGGGCCCGGTGCAAGAACGGCAGGAGGAAGAGCGCTGCGGTGACGGCGGCGAGCCCCACCAAGCAGAAGTGCGGCGCCGCGGCGGTGGCGGTGGCCAAGCCGCGCGGCGAGAGCCTGGTCGGCCTGCGCGGGTTCATGTACCACGTCGCCCGGGACCAGCACGGGTGCCGGTTCCTGCAGCAGCGGCTCGACGACGGCAAGCGCGAGGTCGACCTCATCTTCGCCGGCGTGTCGCGCCACGCCGCGCAGCTGATGGTGGACCCGTTCGGCAACTACCTCATGCAGAAGCTCCTCGCCGCCTGCGATGCCAGGCAGAGGATGGAGCTCGTGCTCACCCTCACCGCCGACCCCTACGTGCTCGTCAACATATCCCTGAATGTCCACGGGTAAAACGCACGGCTAATAATCTGCACATCTTTGCTGTTAATTGAATCTTGTTGATCTGTGATTTCTGATGAATCTGGTAACGGTGTATTCAGGACACGAGCAGTGCAGAAGCTGATTGAGAGCCTCAGAAACAGGGAGGAGATTAGTCTCGTCATTGACGCGCTGCGTCCCGGCTTCTTGCAGCTCATCAAGGATCCTAATGGCAACCATGTCGTGCAAAAGTGCCTGCAGTCGTTTGAGGCCGATGATAACAAGGTATGTGTGTGAGGGTGGCTAGATGTGACACCATTGTCCGTTCTGAAGTTCAGAGAATATTTGAAGAATAGTTTTGTCAAATAGTTTTTGGCAATCTTTGGCAAATAGTTTTGTCTTGGACTGCCTTCACTTATCTGAAACTTGCTCTGTATTTCATTTGGCAAGCTGTACTGCCTACTGAACTGATAACTGACAAGCATGGTTTGTGATTTAACTGTATTTCAGGCTATCTTTGAAGCCGCTTCAGTTCATTGTCTTGACATTGGAATGCAATGCCACGGCTGCTGTGTCCTGCAGCGCTGCATTGCACGTTCACGAGGTGAGCACAGAGAGAAGCTGGTTGCGGCGATCGCTCGCAATGGATTTGAACTCGCGCAAGATGCCTATGGGTAAGTCAGTCTTCAACTCTACATTCCAAAAACAGTATGTAGAGTAAGTTTGCTGCATTTTTATGCACTTCGTATTAATGTGAAGCCTAAATTGTGTGGTCACAGGAACTACGTTGTCCAGTACGTAATAGACTTGAAGATCCCAAATGCAAATTCAAGGCTTGCACAGCAGTTTGAAGGCAGGTACATCCACCTCTCCATGCAGAAGTTCAGTAGCAATGTGGTTGAGAAATGCCTCAAAGTGTTCAAGGAGGTTGACAAGGCGAAGATCATACTCGAACTCCTTGCCATGCCACACTTGGAGCAGTTGCTTCAGCACCCATATGCCAACTATGTCATATACTCTGCTCTTCAGAATTCAAAGGTATAAAACCTGGAGAAAAGGGCATAGCAATACTACTTTTGCAGTTACTAATTTACCAAGTTTTGTAACTGGCATTTGACATTTCAGGGATCACTCCATTCTGCGCTGACCAACGCAATCCGACCTCATGTGGAACTACTTAGGACCAGTCCATACTGCAAGAGGATATTTTCTCGAGCTTTGCTAAAGAAGTGATGAACTGATCATGACTGTTTTGTCAGCATGTAACAAGAACGATTTGCTGTCTTGTGTTGTTTATTCGGTTCCAAAAGGCATAAAGATGATCACGAAATAGATTTGTATAAATTAGTATTCTTTGGTCATGTACTTCTACCTGTACTTGTATTTCACACCGTGCTTGTGCCTGGTGTTGCATAAGCCATCCACGATGGAATAAGTTGAATTGAACAAGACCTTGCCAGAAGCATCTTGTCTGATGTTTTTGTTGTGTCACATGGGAAGCTGCTGCTGTTGGTTCCGTTCGTTATGTGTTTTAACTCCCACTGAAAGCATTTGGAAACGATGTTGTAATCCGTTAAGTTTTATTTCATAACTGATGTTGCAGAAAAAAATAAAAGAAGAAAACAAGAGATAGAATAGTTTATTTGTCTGAACTTGCAATGGAGCTAGCACCTATACATTGTAAAGATTCTTAGCATCCATTCTTTTCCACAACTAACACATCTACTGGAAACTACTCTGTTTTTATGGATGTCTTTTTAAGTCTTACTCCCTCCCTTCTCGATCGTAAGGCGCGCACGTATAACAAGATTCAAACTTTATAATCTTTGACTACTAATTTACTCATCATATTTTTTGTTTCGTAATGTAAATTTGACATGGTTGAATTTGTATTCAAATGTAGTTTCTAATGATTATACGTTCATAACCACAAATAAAATAATATAAGAGGAATTAGTGGTCAAAGTATAGTTTGGAAGATCGTGTCTTGTCTGCCCGCGCCTTATAAATGAGAAAAGAGGGAGTAATCATTTAAATAAATGAGCAGGGACAAAAATGAAGCGAGTTGAACTTTGACATTTATCAGAAGCAAGTAATCAAAGTTAACAAGTTAGCAAGTAGTAAAAAATGAAGCGAGTTGAATAAGGCGCAGGCAGGAAAGAAAAATTCATTAATAATAACCTAGCATGAACAATCCCTGCGAAACAGAAGAGACAAAACGTTTCAGCACCAGAGCTGGAAGTAAAAGTTATTAATTTCATTTTGTGGCTGCGTGGAGTAGAATTTTAGTTAAATGCCACTATTATGGGTTTTTTCCTGATAGAAAGGCCCAATAGATTAGAGGAATTTGTAAATTCAACTAACTCGGTTTTATTCTTACCGCTCCATCATAGTTTCATCAGTCTCTCCCATTCCTTCCCAGTTCCCAGTACTTTTTTTTTGAAAAAAGCTTCCCAGTTCCCAGTAATGGCAAGCTCTTGTACCACTTCAAATGTTACCTCGTATCGATTCAATTGATTGATTGATTCACCGTCTTTCTCAACGCCTTGTATTTGCGTTTCTCAAAATCGCGTGGTCTGATTTTGGACCGCAGGCAGACAGCAAACGGTCCGTTTGCGCACAAAATTCAGCCCATTTGGCCCGAATATTTATGGGGCTATATTGAGGGGAGCTCCTCTGTACCTACTAGAAGGCGGATAAGGATGTGCAACAAAATCCAAAAAGGCTCAAAACAGCCCACTTAATACATTCAAGTCTCCCAAAATACCCATGCACTTTGAGATTCGTGCAACCACTCCCTCTCTCCTGCCCCATGCGCCTCCTCCCGACCCGAACCGCGTCGCACGCCGCCGCCACGCGCGCGCCGCGCGCCACCGCGGCCGCCATGGCCGGTGGTCGCGAGCTCCGCGCCATGGCCGGGGGCCACAAGCTCGTTCCATGGTCGAGCCGCGAGCTCCGCGGCCGACCGGCGCGCCGGGCTCGCGCCTCCCGCCGCCGCCGCCGCCGGAGGTGAAGATGGAGGAGTTGGGAAGAAGGAAAAAATGTTGGGAAAAAATGTTGGACCAAAAAATGTTGGAGCAATTTCCATGGCCTTATCCACGAATTCAACATTTCATAAAAATGTTGTAACATTTCTGAAAAATGTTGAAAGAATTCTAAAAAGAGAAAAAATATTGTCCAACATTTTTAAAAATGTTGACAAAAAATAGTTGACGAAACAAACATTTCTTAAAAATGTCAGAAGAAGACTCCAGAAAAATGTTGGAAGAAGCCTCTAGAAAAATGTTGACTAAAAATGTTGGAAGAAGACTCCAGAAAAATGTTCGAAGAAGCCTCTAGAAAAATGTTGGCTAAAAAATGTTGGAAGAAGCCTCTAGAAAATTATTGGAAGAAGCCTCTAGAAAATTGTTGACTAAGAAATGTTGGAACATTTATAAAATGCTGACGAAAAATTACAAGAAACTTTGAAGAAAAAAATATTGTAACATTTTTGAAAAATGTTGGAACATTTTTAATTTAATAATTATCAAGTGGGCTGGTGGAAAAATAAAAAACATCATTTAGATGGCCTTTTGGTAGGCCGGAAGTTCGCATGCTTATCTACCTTCCGGAAGACATATAGGATCCCCATATTATGGTCTTTTTCTATTTTCTGTTGAGTGCAGCCCCCGTGCTGGTAAAAATTTTGCATTTTGGTCCTTTTTTCGCAAGAATTTTACATATAGACCCCTGGGGAAACAATTGCAGAAATGGACCTAATGCACGACGCCAAGCTCCTTGGCACCATAGGTACATAGCACGACGCCACACAGGCTGGTGCCGTAGCTTGACACATCAGCTCTGCCGTGGCGCGGGAGAAATCTGGTCAAAATGCACGGCGCCAAAAGCCATGGTGCTGTGGCGTGTAGGTACGGCGCCAGAGGGCATGGTGCCGTGCCGTGTGACCATGGCGCTAAAGGCCATGGCGCCGTGCTTTGGGACTTAAACAAAACACGGGTTTTCTTCCTCCTCCGCCCGCCCTCTTTCCTTTGCTCAACCCTGGCTGGACCACCGCTGACCCGCCCGCCCACCGCCGCCCGCCTCCCGCGGATCCGGCGGTCAACCGCCGCCCCCCGACCCCTCCCCTTGCCCTTGCCCTCGCCGGCGCCGGACGCCGCCCCCGCCCCCGCGGTGCCAAGCGCCCCGCCCGTGCCAAGCGTTGCCCTCCGCCCCGGTCCCTCGCGCGCCAAGCATTGCCCTCGGTTCGCCGCCGACCAGATCAGGCCGACGGTGAGGTCACCGCGGCCGGCGCGGCCCTCACCTCTGCTAGTTAAGGTGAGACCCTCCCCTCTCCCCTCCCTTTGCATTTTTGTATTTATTTGCATTCATATCTTAGATGGAATTAGTGCAATAAGCCCTAGAAGAAACCATAGATGAAACTTGCATTGCTTAGTAATTTTCTTGAATGTAGTTGGATTGTGACATGACATTATTTGAAAATGCAAAGAAAATTCATGTGTAATTTGAAATTCGGGATGCACATGTGGAATGATAATTTTTTTTATGTTGGCTAGATGGATAAGCTAGTGACAATTCGTCATGGTGGTAATGTTAGAAGGAATGACAATGGAGATGATGTTAGAAGGAATGACAATGGAGATGTTGAATTTGAGGGAATTCAATGCTTTTCAGTGCTCGACCGTCTTATGGTTTCCTTATCTCTAAATTGAAAGAGAGGCTTCAGTGGGCAAATGAGGGAGTGGATATTGTTATGCATGGGGTGATTGATGTGGGATCGTGTAATGGGCCACATATCAAGCGGTTGGTTTTAATTAGTGGTCCAGCTGAATGGAACAATTATGTGTCAATTGTGATGGAAACGAAAGTGAGAGCGCTGGACTTGATTGTTAGGCAGGTTGTGAGGGAGCCGCCACCTCGGGAGCCATCACCCATACAATGTGGTGCTTCTTTTGAGGTGGTTCCCCATGAAGCATGTGAGATTCCATTTACTCAGGCAGTGGAAGAAGAAGATGATGATGATGTGGGAGGGGGTGGATTTGCAGATGATAATGATGTGGGAGGTGGTGTCTTTGCTGATGATGAAGGCGGTGATGGTATTTTTTGCGATTCTGATGAAGATGATTTGCACGGGGCCTTGTCACCACTTCACGATCCTGAAGTTGAGCAACCGTCGTTGGTTTGTCAGGCTTCGAACTATCATAACATCTATTTGTGTCATGATGATGTCACATATGTGAGGATGAGAGCTGTTGATTCTGATGATGACCGTGTTGTGCCTCCACCCTCTCCACGTACTATTGAGATTATGAAGAGGCTTTTCCCAGGTCGTACCCCCCTTGTGTCACATTTTCGTGACCTTAGGGAGTCTCACAGAGCTATTGCGGACGGAGGGGCATCGGAAGACGACATTCCGAGGCCGGAATCAAGCACTATAATTCAGAAGGGGCATGTTTTCACGGATATTGAAGCTTTGAAGATGTGGTTGAGGGAGTATGTTGTAGTGCACAACCTGCCTTACCGTGTGAAGAACTCACATGATGCAAGGTGGTACATCATCACATGTGAGTCTACTCATTGCCAATGGAAAGTTCGTGTTACAAAGATGAAGGGCTCCAATAAGTTCAAGATCCGTAGTGTGGTTGGGCCGCACACTTGTGTATCGGCGGAGCCAAACCAAAAGCATCGTCAATTGACATCAAAATTCATTGCAAATCGCTTATTACCTGTAGTGAAGCAAGATCCAACGATTTCTATTCGTTGGGCGATTGGTATGGTGACATCAAATGAAATTACACGATGAAGTATGGAAATGTAAGGAATCAGATGCTCGCTAGCCTAAGAGGGGGAGGGGGTGAATTAGGAAATCTAAAAACCTTAACCTATGGCTTCACTATTTTTACACAATGTTTGCAACCTATAGCCAATCCTAGCAAGATACTATCTAGATGTGCAACTAAGGTTGTTCTAGTGTGAAACTCCCATCCCAAAACAAGGTTTGCAACCTATAGCCAATCCTAGCAAGGTACTACTCTCGGAAAGTAAAGGCAAGCAAAGATTGGAATAAAGTAAATGCGGAAACGTAAAGGGGATGAGAGGAAGCAAACTCTTGACACGTGATTTATCCCGTGGTATCGGTAGGCACTAAGCCACCCCTAGTCCATGTTGTTGAAGCACTCACACAAGAGTATTGCTTCCCGGTCAACAAGTCTCGCCCAAGAGCACCACTTGACTCGCCACAAAGGCTAGCCACTTAGGCACTTTCCAAGCTCCCTTGGTCACCTTAATGCCGCCTCCACTAAGGAGCTTCTCCACCAAGGAAGGGGGTCTCCACGTCCCCCGCACAAAGTGTCCTCGCCACTCCACACAAAGCCGGAGGGTCGATGAGGATTGACGGTGAGCCACTTAGGCCTCAAGGCTTCCGGCGAACCTTGTACAACTCAATTCACTCAAAAATCACCTCACAAGGTTGGCACAACCTTGCACTCACTTAGCTCTAAGCTAAGCCTAGCACTAAGCACATACACAAAGCATATGCAAGTCTATGGATGAGCAATTAAGCACTTGGATGGATTCGATATGATCTTCTAGATGTCTTGAACTCCTCTACACTTCCACACAATCCAGCACCCTCAAATGGGTGAGTGGAGGGGGTATAAATAGCCCAAGGCATCCAAAGAGTCGTTGGCTAACGACCACTGAAAAAGGTAGCGTCGGATGAACTGATGTTATGCTTTTTCTAGGCGTCGGTTCATCCGGAGCCCTCCACGTCACGTAGCCGTTGAAGATCCCCTGACACAACTGCTCTGAGGCATTACACCGACGGGGCGTCGGTTCATCTGGTGCTGAAGACCCCGCGGCCAAAACGTCTCTGGTAGCTTCCACGCGACCGTCGGATAGACCGACTCTTCCCCTTGACCAAGGCGTCGGTTCATCCGGTGCTAAAGACTTCGTCTTGGCGCGTCTCTATCTTGATTCAAACTGAGTGTCGGATAGACCGACGGTGTCCACACTTAGATCGTCGGATCATCCGGTGCTGCTGTCTTCACTGCTCTTCCTCTGCAATTCATCCGACGCATCTACAAAATGGACAATCAGTTCATCCGACGGTGCCAACTTCATTTTGCCTCCTACGTAGTGTACCAACTACACCGACGCTATGCACCGATGGTACCGTCGGTTCATCCGATGGTGTCTTTTTCCTTCCTTTTTTTCGCGTCTTCAACTTGGATCTTTGCTTCAACTTAATATCCTTAACATACTTAACATGCCATCACTTATAGCCTCAAAATGTATACTAAGTCCTCATTTTTGCTGTAAGTAACCTAACATGTCCATGGTATGTTAACTTTTGGTAACATCCATGGTACCTTGAAATGCCTACAAAGACATGCTCGACATAGTGGTTAGTCCCATTGCTTGTGTTAACATGAATCACCAAATTCAACTCGAACAAATGGAAAATGGGGCCATGTTTGCTATAGGAAAGGCCTGGAGGGCTCATCAACGGGCTTTGAGGATGATCTATGGTTCTTGGGAGGATGCATTTGAGAGATTCCTGTTATGTTAAATGCAATGAAAGTTGCCAATTCGGGTATGCATTATGAGTACTTGCCCATTCCGAACGTAGAGTTGAATGGCCGACAGGTGTTCCAGCATGCATTCTGGTGCTTTGCTCAGTGTGTGGAGGCAATCAGGCACATGAGATCCATCTTTTCTATCGATGGTACCTTCTTGACTGGGAAATACCAGGGCACACTACTTATTGCTATCGGGATTGATGTGGAGAAAAGTATTGTTCCTTTGGCATTTTCTTTGTTTGAGAAGGAGAACAAGGGGAATTGGGCATGGTTTCTACATCTTGTATGAATCCATGTAGTTGGGCCATGAAGATCGGTTTGTGTGTTGTAAGATAGGCACACCAACATCTTGAGTGCTGTTACTGAGTCCATTCCAGGACATGCGCCCGTGGTACATCATTGGTGCACTCGCCACCTTGCCGAGAATTTGTTGAATAAGGACCATGTGAAGGATAACTTCAAACTTTTTGAGGATGTGGCTAAGCAGTCGGAGGTAAAGTTGTTTGAGGAGAACATGTACTTGTGGACATGAACTTGTGATTGTGGTCATCGTCTTGTGGAACTTGTACTTGTGGACATGAACTTGTACTTGTGGGCATGAACTTGTGGTTGTGGTCATCATCTTGTGGAACTTGTGGTTATCGTCATGAACTTGAGGAACTTGTGGTTGTGGTCATGAACTTATGATGGTGGTCAAGATCTTGTGATTGTGGTTATGATCTTGTGATTGTGTTTATGAACTTGTGATGGTCCTCATAAACTTGTGGTTGTGGTTCTGATTTTGCCAAAGGTTCTACTCACAGCGCCAAAAGAGCTGGCGCGGAGCTATGCAACCACGACACCAAGACCTGGCGCCGAGCTATGTAACCACGGCACCACGCTCATTGGCGCCGTCCAGGGGTTGCACAGCCACGGGGTCGACCTAACGGCGCCAAAAGGTCTGGCGTCGTGATAACATAACACAATGCCAGACCTTTTAGCACCGTTACGTCGACCCCGTGGCCGTGCAACCCATTGACGGCGCCAATGACCGTGGCACCATGGTTACATAGCTCGGCGCCAGGTCTTTTGGCGCTGTGCGTAGAACCTTTTCCAAAATCAGAACTAACTTTCACAAGTTGAGAACACACAAATACAACTTCACAAATAACATAACCAGAAGTTCAACTCAGATTAACAAGGCCATATCACACATCTGAAGATCACATTAGTTTCTTCACCATTCACACATAATAGTTCATACAAATACAAACACACACATACAAAGTCCATTACCACAACAAGGGAAATACAAATTGTTCACAAGTACACATCAAGGTCTGAGTTTCATCCATCCATATTCCTCTCACCCGAGATTCATCCTTTCACAATCATCTTACCTTTCTTGTCAGTTTGAGCCTGTCTTGATGTTTCATCCATCCCTCTTGCCAAGTTCTGCATTTGTTCTCATTCACGTTTTAGCTTACCACTTTTCTCTCTCGCCGAGGCCAATATTCCATTTGCCTTGCCAATACCCTTGTTGCCTCTTTCCGACACCTCAAGTAACTCCTCAAAACATTAGGATGACTTCCTTTTATCCTTCTCAAGAGAATCTCATTTTCCACTTCATGCTTGTCCAAGTAATGCACCCAGTCACATATCCTAGTTCCCTGTCACATCAACAAATTTGTCACAAGTCTACACAATGTCTTCAAATGGATTTAGCATTACTAAATAAACCCACCATATCATCTCCACTCATGTGCCTAAAATAATAACCTATGCCTAGCTCTGATGGAACTAGACCATAGTTCCCGGCTATGCCGCATCGACAGTTTCTATCTAGAGGAACCAACTCAACCTCCACCTCTTTGCCCTTCTTATCTTTACTCTCAGGCCAATATGACTTATGACCATAATCATATTCGTTGAAGTCACAAAGCGGGTACCCACCCTGCACCAAACACATATCGAAATTAGGACTTCTAGATAACAATTCGTGCCACAAATTTAAGCTATCAAATGCTATTTTAGTAACCTTATTTGTATTTCAGCACTTAAACTGAGGGGTGTAAGGGGCCCCTGGCATCATCAGATAAATCTTGGTAGACATACCACAATAGCACAAAGGTGGATTAGCCATACGCGTGGCGATTGCTATTATCTTCTCTTCGTCTGTCATTGGTGGTGGGTTTGGTGGAGGAGGCACCAAACGCTTGTACTTGTCATACGGTTTTTAGCCTTTTTCCCAAAAAAGCAAGATTCTTGGGTCAACCATCTCTGGGCCATCAATCCACTGAAAAAGTAGCACATCTCCCAGTCCTGCACCAATATAAACATTTCAATTCATCATTCAAGCGTTCAATCCAAGAAATGTTGTAAATCAAGAAAAAACCACGAAATGTACTTACACGATAATTAGGAGTTCAGGACACGAGTAGTATGTCCGAGCCGCCGTGTCAGGGTGCATGGATTGAGTTACATGGGCGGCCTTCCCACAATCACAATTAGGGACAAGAAGTGCAGGTGGTACAGGTGCATCCTTGCAGGATACATTAGGATAGACCTCCTTGGGCTGGTCTTTCCACTTGTGCTCATGCCACACTTCATCCATGTTCTACAATTTATACATCAATAAACGATTACCCTACAACCTTGGTTGGTATTTATGTCGCCATAATAATATAACCTAGGTAATACTCATCATAAATTCGGCATCTACAAATTCAAAAAATCATTCAGATTCACCTATATGTAACTACATTACATATATCCACGACACGATCATCATATCAACCACTAATTTCATAAATCGAGACCCATATCCATGTAGGGTTTCTTCAAATACTATCTACAAAGCCAACCAAATCAAAGAAAAAATGGGGAGGGGAGAGGCCTAATCTTGCACACTGCACTGGAGGGCCGCGCCGACCGTGGGGAGGATGTCGTCGGCGGATCTGGCCGCTGCCCGCCGGGGGCGGACGGAGCCCCTGTCCTTCAGGTAGGGAGAGCAGTGGGAGGAGGCAGAGACCAGAAGGCTGCGGCCTGATTTAAGTCCTGAAGCACAGCTCCATGCCCTTTAGCGCCATGGTCACACGACACGATGCCATGCCCTCTAGCGCCGTACCTACACGCCACAACGCCATGGCTTTTGGCACAATGCACTTTGACCAGATTTCACCCGTGCCACAGCGGAGGTGACATGTCAAGCTACAGCGCCAACTTGTCTGGCACCGTGCTATGTACCTACGGCGCCAAAGAGCTTGACGCCGTGCATTGGGTCCATTTCTGCAATTGTTTCCCCTAGGGGTCTATATGTAAAATTCTTACGAAAAAAGGACCAAATGCAAAACTTTTACCCCATGCTGGAGAGTCTGATTGTAACAACCTGACCACAAAGGTGGTGGTTCTAAGAAAAATAAAGGAAAAGGTCCATTTTTGACCATCCAATTTTTGCCTCTGTTTGTTTTTAGCCATCGAACTTCAAAACCGTCTCAACTCTGAAAACCATTTACAATTGGCCATTAGGGACGTTTTCATGGGTGGTTTTAGTTTTTTATTTACAATATAGTCCTTAAAACTTGAAATGATCATTACGTTTTGCTCGTAGCTCTGATTTAGGCGATTCTTGCGGTCACTTATTCATAATGATGAGTTTTATATTTTAAGATATTTTATACTACTTTATTTTTTATATTATTGTTATGCTGCTATGTAAAAACAATAATATATAAAAGTAAAATAAACAATTACAAAATAACATGAGCAACATTTTAAATGATAAAGCTCATAGTTATGAATGCATGAATGTAAGAATCACTTAAATCGGAGAGACGAGAAAAAATAGTAATCATTTTAAGGTTCAAGGACTATTTTTAATCATTTTATTTACAATTGAGTCATTAGATATTAAATGATTACTAATTTTTCTCGTCTCTCTGATTTTAGTGATTCTTGTGCCCATACATTCATAACAATGAGCTTTATCTTTTAAAATGTATTCATATTCTTTTGTAATTGATTGCATTACTTTTCTTATATTGTTATTTTTACACAACAACATAAGAATAAGGAAAAAGTCCTCACATCCCTCATCTACCGCCGAAGTTTGATTTTGGTCCCTCATCCGCAAAACCGGGTATCTGAGGTCCCTCAGCTATCAAATCCGTTTATTTTTGGTCCCTTGGTTGTTTTGAAGGTGATTTTCACATGATTTGGCCGCAACCAGATATATGAGATCCCTCAACTATCAAATCTATTTATTTTAGGTCCCTCGGCTGTTTTAGAGGGTGGTTTTCGCATAATGTGATGATGAGTCCCACATGTGAGGTACATGTGATGGTGGGTCCCACGTGTCATGTGGCTTCCTTGTTTCTCTCTCCTCTTGCTCTACCACACGAGCCGCTCTGCCACATGAGCCCGTCGTGCCGTATCGCTCTGCATGCTCCATCATAGGAGCCCGCCACAGTTTCGCTCGTCTTTCTCCACCGCACTAGCTCGTCGTCGTTGGACGACGACCCTAAAGCTCCGTCATTCTGGATAGGGATGAGGAGATAGAGAGAAAGAAGTGTTAGGGAGAGGGAAGGAAGAATGAGAAAGGGGAGAAGATAGCCACATGACATCATAGGTTCCACCTCTGCATGTGCCTGGTACGTTGATCCAGCGCCACGTCATGCGAATATCACCTTCCAAAACAGTCAAGGGAAAAATAAATAGATTTGATAGTTGAGGGACCAAAAATAAGCATTTTTGATAGTTGGGGGACCTTATATACTCAGTTGCGGCAACGTCATGCGAAAACCACCCTCCAAAACAGCTGAGGGACAAATAATAACCGGATTTGATACTTCAGGGACCCCAAATATCCGGTTTTGCAGATGAAGGACGGAAGTTAGACTTCGATAATAGATGAGGGACGTCAAAAGGACTTTTTCCTAAGAATAATATAACAAATTGTGATAAAATAGTACAAAGAACATTTTAGAAGATAAAGCTCACTGTTATGAATGCGTGACCGCAAGAATAATCTAAATCGAAGGTATGAGCAAAAAGTAATAATCATTTTAAGATCTAAGGACTAAATTACGAAATAAAAAAAGTCAAAACCACTCATAAAAACCGCCTGATGGTCAATTGTGAATGGTTTTAAGAGTTGGATGGTCAAAGATACATATCTTTGAAGTTCGATGGCCAATTCAAACTTAGACAAGAATTAGATAGTCAAAAATAGACTTTTTCCAAAAATAAACTACGGTGACAAGGTGAACATGATGGATGATGTCGAGGTACCCATCCATGAACATCACAGACATACTATAAGAGAGACACGCTAGTGTCTGTGTGTGTTTTAAATTCCTTTTCCCTTTTGTGTCTTATGATTTTCGGTTGTGATCCATGGCTGTTTTTTCAGACAATAGAAATTTTATTAATCTTAAACGATTACATCAAGATATTACAAACATATTAGAACCATTCCCATTCTCTGCATAGCAAGATGCACACAACCTATAAAAAAGTAAAAAGAAAATGAAAAGGACAAGGTATCACATACCATGTTGCAACAAACTACTCTTTCTGTCCCAAAATATATGGATTTATCGACTTCTCCGATTCACGTTTGACTATTCATCTTGTTCAAAAAATTTATAAAAATATTTTTTGGTTACATTATGTTTTATCATCATATATTTTAAGTATATCATAATTGTTTTGTCACACCCGATTTTACAAGGAAATCCGAATGCATCTCATATGTGTGCCAGGATCAGAATTTCACGCACATGATAGACAATAGAGTGTAATACCATAACTGTAATCAAAACGTACAAGAGTTTAACCGATACAATATTCATTTATTACACTCAGACGGGTGGACACGAAGGTCCGAACACAGAATGATAACTAAAATGAGTATCTCCTTCTTCAACTTCCATAGGCATATTTACTGGGGGATCCGCATGCCTTAGAATTCCTCGTAGTCGCTCCAGTACTCCTCACCGATGTTCTCCTCTGAACAACGGTAAGTAAGGGTGAGCACTCTTATGGTTGGAGCTCAGCAAGTGGGGGGAACATGCAAGGCTACCAAAGATTGGCTCAGGTTTGCAGTGGTTAGCATTTATAAGTTGGTCAAATTTTAGTTAACAACACCTAGTTACTAGATGTAAGTTTATACCAACCCACTTAAGCTTTATAAAGACATTTCAAACTAAAACCCACAAGATCCACGATTTACATCCATCTTTAAGTATGATTATCATGTGAGCATCCAAGCCGCTCTTGACCGTGAGCACGACTGATCGATCAGTTTTAACTCTGCAGAGGTTGTATAATTTACCTACAGCTCGTGTTCCCCATTTTGCCTGGGTTAGCTAGACCCTTAAACACTTCCAAGGTGAGTGTCTAGGGGTCCACTATGAAGCCTTTACAAAGGAAAGCAGAAAAACCAATAGCCCGCGACAGTTATAGCAGCGGAGCGGACCATAACCCTCCCTAATGGTCAGCACCTTAGCCAAGGCTGCTACCCCAAAAGAACCAAGCTATACCCCTTCAACTCGGGCCCTTGTGCCCCTTTCGGAAATAGGCTATCAGATAAATCCACTCTCTGAATTAATTGGCTAAGCCAGAGCCATGTGGACTGTGGTTGTACTGTTAACTTGGGTGGTTCTCCATGTTCCGATTAAAAGAATGTGATGTTGTCTTAAACTTAACCAACATTTCATTAACATATCAGATTATAACATAAATTAACATGATGTGACACCCTAAAATTCCATCACTGAAATCACTTAGCAACTTAAAATGTCTTAAGGATTTAAGGAGATTAAAATGCAAAACAAAATTGAACTCTAAAAATATTAAAGATAATATAATAAAGATAGAAACAACAAGTGTATGTGCATCATCATTTGGCTTGCATGATTTTGGTTGCTTGAGTAGTCTCTAAAAAGCCTATAAAATATTTGAGAAAAGTTTGCAAAAGTTTGAAATGGATTTGAATTGAAAATGGATTTGAAAATGAGGTTTGAAAAAAAAAACAAAACCTCGCACCCCTTACCTTTTCGGCCCGAACGGCCCGGCCCGAGTTCCCCGCCGGCCCACTTCTCTTCTCCCTTCTCTTTTTCTTTTCGGCGCGCGCCGACGGTGGGTCCCACTGTCGGCCTCCGTTTCTCTTTCCTTTCTTCTTCTTCCCCCTTCCTTTCTCTCGCGCACGGCGGCACCGCCGCGGATCCCGTGCGCCCGCCCGTCTTCCCCTTCCTCTCTGCGGCCATCAAGGCATTCAATCGAGCGCACGTAGCACCGGGGATTAATCCCTCCCTTTAATTCGTCGGTTTCCTTTAATTTCGCTCAATTCAATTGGAAACCGGCCGCCGGCGCGCCCATGGCCGAGGGCTCGCCGCCGCTTCCCCTCCTCTCCCTTCCCGTCCTCTGGACTTATTTAAGCTCGCACACACGCTCCCGCCCTCCCCTTTTCGCAACCCGGCTTACCGGTACACGTGCCCGAGCCCAACTCCACAGCGCCGCCGCCTCTGTTTCCGCTGCCGCCGGAGCAATCGCCGACGGTGAAGTGCCCCTTCTCCCCGCCCTTCTTCTCCCCGTGCACGCGTGACTTAACTCTTTCCCTCCCTCGTTGCTCCGGGGGCACCTCGTCGCCTCGGGGCCAAGCTACGCCGTGACGCCGTCCGCCGGACCGCCGCTTGAGCTCGCCGTCGACGTCGAACTCCCCCTTCGGCGCCTCCCCGTCAACCGTGAGCTCGCCCCCGTTGCCTCTCGCGTGGTGAGCAAATCTGCCCCCGCCTTTTCCCTTTTCCTTTGAGCACGGCCACCGCCCGCGCGGGCTCGCCGGAGTGGCGGCTCCGCCCCCTTCCGGCGCCGGCCACCGTGAGAGCTTGAGCCTCCCCCCCGAACCCCTAGATGCATGCGCCATCCCCCCCGCAACGTGTAGCACCCGCTCGTGCACGAAAAGGCGGCGGGAAGCTCACCCCGCAGCTCACGCCGGCGAGCCGCCGCGCGCGCGCCGCGCCGCTCTCCCCGTTTCCGGCGACATCGCCGCCGCCCGTCGCATGTATTCGATCAGGACCGTTGGATCGCGCTTGCACGGCCGGGATCACGTACCCCTTCAGTTAAGTGGCCGGGTCCACGGTGAACCCATGGACCGCGCCCACGGCCGGGTCCATGGTGCACCTGTGCGTCATCTGCCGTTGGATCTCAGATCCACGGTGTGGAGTGACGGTTTTGTTAAAGAGTCCCTGGGAATTCAAATTTTCGCAAGCTGGTCCCTCCACCTTTGAAAATAATTGCAGATAGGTCCTGATTCTTGCAAACTAGCCCCTATCTACCCTGTTTAATTATGTTTTAAACCCTTTTCACTACTTTTTGCATATAAACCCTCTGATTTAATTTATAAAAATGTTTTAGCCCCTGAATTTATTCATAAACAACCCCGTAAATTTAGTTTTCTTGCAAATAGGCCCCCGAAAACTCGTTTTAACCATATCTTTCTCATTTTAACTCCGTTTTTAGCGTTCTATATACCGAAATGATCGTCTCGACGAGTAGAATCTTTTAAACAGTAAATTTACCAGTTTTATTACTGTTTGGTGTACTGTTTTGTTTATTGATTGTTATCCATGCTTGACTCGTAGATATCGTGCTCGTTTCGTCCGAGCTCCCCTGTCGGAAGTGATCCGGAAGAACCTTGTCTTTGAAGAGGAATTCACCCAGCTTGTAGAGGAAGGCAAGTGGATTTCCCCCTCTCGCATAATCTTTTTGAACCCATGTCACCGCATGCTAAACAATGTTTACTATTCCCGTTGATGTGCATAAATCGATGGGCAAACACCTAGCTAAGGATTTGACTAGATGCTTTATCACTTTACCTTGATCAACCCTGTTTAAACAAATGTTTGGGGTAGATAAATGCTTAGCTTGCTCAACATAAGTTTGGTTATGCTTGTTTATGTTATACATCTCAGTTCTGTTTATGTATGTGCTTGTGCTTTAAACAAGATAACTTGATATAATCGGAACATGGAGAACCACCCAAGATAACAGTACAACCACAGTCCACATGGCTCTGGCTTAGCCAATTAATTAGGAGAGTGGGGTAGCTGATAGCTCTTTTCCGAGAGGGGCACAGGGGGCCGGAGTTGAAGGGGTATAGCCCGGTCCTTTTGGGGTAGCAGCCTTGGCTAAGGTGTTGACCACTAGGGAGGGTTATGGCCGCTCCGCCGCCGTAATCGTTGCGGGCGTTGGTTTCTCTTCTTTCCTTTGTAAAGGCTTCGTAGTGGACCCCTAGCCACTCACCTTGGAAGTGTTTAAGGGTCTAGCTAACCCGGGCAAGATGGGGAACACGAACTGTGGGTAAAGTGTACAACCTCTGCAGAGTGTAAAACTGATCGATCAGCCGTGCTCACGGTCACGAGCGGCTTGGACCCTCACATGAGTAATAAACTTGAAGATTAATGTAAATCGTGGGTTGGAGGTTTGGTTTGAGGTTTCTTTTAAAGGTTAAGTGGGTTGGTATACACTTACATCTAGTAACTAGGTGCTTGCTAATAAAACTTGACCAACTTATAAAATGCTTACCGCTGTGAACCATAGCCTATCCTTGATGGCCTTGCATTTTCCCCCACTTGCTGAGCTCCAACCATAAGTGTGCTCACCCTTGCTTACCGCTGTTCAGAGGAGAACGTCGGAGGCGAGGACGAGTACTGGAGTGACTTCGAGGAGTTCTAGGCATGCGGATCCCCCGGTCATCATGCCCGTGGATGTCGCCGATGGAGTTGCTCGTCGTCGTTTAGTTATCGTTTTGTTCGGACCTTCGAGTCCACCCTTATGGATGTAATAAAGGATGTCATACTTCGGTTTAAACTCTTGTACGTTTTGTTACAAGCAATGGTATTACTCTCGTTTTGTCTAATCATGTGTGTGTAAACGATCCCGGCGCACATATGAGATGCATTCGGTTTTCCTTGTAAAATCGGGTGTGACAAAGTGGTACCGAGCCGTGATGACCGTAGGACGCAGCCTTAGTTAGAAATGGACGAAATTAAGGATTCATGTTCTAGAAAGCCACATCATGCTTCAAATCATCTTATTTACGCACTAAAAATCTAATTTAACTTTGTTTATCATTTTTAACTATCATTTTGATTTATTCCGCACTCGAGATCGGTTTTGCTTTGACGGATGGCCGGGACTTACATGACCCCTCGCAAGAGCACCGGTGGGCGCTTTCCCTTTGGACGGTTGGCCCCTCGCCACCGCATTGAGGATGTGGAGGAGGAACAGGAGGAGTTCCGGCGGAGGAGGTTGAGGTTGAGGAAGACCCAGAGGAGGTCCAGCCAGAAGAAGAAGAAGAGGATCCTGAAGAAGTTGAGATGGAGGAGGAGGAGCCAGAAGAGCCATTGGAACAGCCACAACTGTACGATGGCACAGTGCTTGAGGCAGACGCAGACGGTGACATTGTGATTCCACCGGCGCCTGCAGTCAATGAGGAAGCACCCCCTGCACCTGCTGATCCTGTGCCAGAAGGTGATCCAGAAGACTCCAGTGATGACAGTGTGGGGGAGGATGATGGTAATCATGCTGCTGACAACCCAGAGGAAGATGAAGATCCCCGCTACCATGGAGCTGAATACCATAAGCACGCTACTGAAGATGAGAATGGGCGGTTCTGCATTCTCTTGTGGGATGTTCTGAGGTATCTGGGGTATACCATAAGGCCTCTCTATGTGACCAAGCATTTCAGTGAGCCTGGAATGAGGGATTACTACACTTGCAAAGTTTACATCAGGAAGCCTCTGAATGATACTGAAGGATGGAGGCATCGCTCATCCCACCATAGCACAGCTCAGTTCTCTACGGATGATGCTGCAGTGAATGATGCAGCAAGGAGGGCGCTCTGGTCGGTTTGTAATGCTAATCGAGTGCAGTTGTTCCAGTCGGAGTACCGTCATGTGCCTCGACGTGCAAGTGGCACGGAAGTGACTGTGGTGCCAGCAGGAGGCGATGACCGCATCGATGTCTTGGCAAGGGTGACTGCTGCTCTGAATGCTGATCTGGAGGGAGCAACTTTGGAGATAAACAGGTATCATGAAGAGCTGCAGGCTGCTCAGGCAAAGATAGCACGACTGGAAGCACAACTTGCAGGACAGCGACTGCCTCAGGAAGTCATGCCATATCAGACTACAGCTTCCCCTCCGCGCAAGAGGCTTCGTTACAACACTGATGAAGCTACTACTCGACTTGGCTAGGATCCTAGGATGCTCGCCCTTATCATTTACCTTTTCGATAGACCGTTCCTGCGTGAACGTATTTGCTTGTAATAATGAATGCTGTTTGCAAACATGCTTGAGTTGGATCTTTGCTTGATTGTAAATTGTATGGTGGAGTGATGGCCACTATGCAATCTGAAATTTTAAGTTAATTAAAGTTTGGTTTGGGTTTTATCGGTTGTCATTGCTTAATCTCTTATGCAAATGTGATCGGATCAAATCTGTTTTCGCAGTCATATGATATGTCAGTAATGTTTTGCTTATAACTCAAGCTACAGAACTCCAAATGACATGAAACCAGTTGGGTTAGTTCACAAATTTAGAGGATGAATTTCTGTCAAAAATTCAATGGTATACAATACATATTCTGGGAGTTATGCACAAAGTAATGAACATGACAGAATCTGTAAATTTCTGCTGACATAGCTGTACTGTTTGAATTATATCTCGAGTTATACATATCCAAATGAGGTGATTCTAGTTGGGATGGTTCCATAATTTTATACACTATAATCTGGTAAAAATTCGTGGTCATTGGATATTTACACAGAAAGTTATGCATAATTCTTTGAGGTCAACAGAATCTGTCTTAACTGAAGTACATGCTGTCATTTTACTTTGAGTAATTCTCTTATGCAATGATTCAAGTACAATTATCTGAGATATGATTTTTCTAACGGTCAGATGGTAAACACCAGGTCCGGAGGAGGTCAAGACGTGCCACCTGTGATCCGGGCACATATTGCAAATCAGCAAAACCCAGCACCACCTCCACCGATCAACCAAGCAATGGACCCGAACATGCAAGCAATTCTCGGGCAAGCACGGATGCAACCGATTCAAAACCTTACCAACACCGTGCAGCAGATGCAAGCTCAACGGAATCAGCCACCACCGCCGATGCCACCACCACCCCCGCCACCAAGGGACAGGCACAAGGAGTTCATGAGTCACCATCCCCCTACATTTTCTCATTCAGCTGATCCACTAGATGCTGATGACTGGCTGAAAACCATTACTAAGAAGCTGGAAATCGTGCAGTGCACTGACAGGGAGATGGTTCTGTATGCTGCTGGAAGACTTGTGGGGCAGGCCGCAGATTGGTGGGATGCGTACTCTCAAGCTCATCCCAACAGGCAGAACATCACTTGGCAGGAATTCCGTGACAACTTCCGCACTTATCACATTCCTTCGGGGGGTTCTTAAGCTCAAGCGAGGGAGTTCTTGTCGGCCGAGGCAAGGCAATATGTCAGTGACTGAGTATCTGGACAAGTTCACTCACTTGTCACGTTATGCACCCGATGAAGTCAACACCGATCCAAAGAGGCAAGAAAGGTTCCCGGATGGCTTGATCGGTCCTCCGAACTATCTACCGCAGTCACATCTTCCCGGACTTTCGTACGCCGGTAAACAAAGCTATTGGACTTGAAAGCAAGAGGAAAGAGATGGGTGAACATAAACGCAAGTTTCGGTCTCGAGGGCGAGTCTAGCGGTAACACCCGTCCCCGTTACGGTTCTCGGCGGAGCTCGACTCCATATCGTCCTGGTGGACAAGCCGGGAGGTACCCACGAACATGCGGCTCCGGCGCTCGTTTCGGCCTACGGCGCTTCAACCCTCGGACACCCGCAGCTCCTACCCCTCGACCGAGTCGTCCTAGCAACAACTGCGGGGGCACCCGTCGGGGAACACCGCCCCTGTTCGACCGGGTGGATGCTTCAAGTGCGGAGAGCGGGGCATTATGCTAACAACCGTCCAAAGAGGGTGATGCGGACTCCACGAGGGACATTGGGAACGGGACCGGGCAGCCATCTTCTCGGGCTCGTACTCCACGGACACCCGGCAAGAGAGGCCGGCAGAGTCATGTGCGTGGCCGAGTCAATCATGTATCGGGGGAGCAAGCTCGGAATGATGCCGGCGTGGTATTGGGTACGTTTTTCGTCAACTCGTACCTCGCTACCGTATTATTTGATTCAGGAGCATCACATTCATTCATAACTGATCAATTTGTGGCAAAATATAACTTACCTATGAGTACAATGAAGAACCCACTGATAGTTAGCACTCCTGGGGGAGAAATGAAAACTGGACACATATGCCCACAAGTAAAGATTAATATCATGGGGGTAGACTTTCTTGCTGATCTGGTAGTTCTAAAATCATGGGGAATAGATGTCATTCTTGGTATGGATTGGTTGAGGAGTTGTGATGGAGTTATTCAGTGTCGGAAGAGGTCAGTATTGTTAACAAGTCCTCAAGGGGAAAGAGTGGAATATGTGAGTGCACCCTCGTCTGTCAAAGGAGTTATGAACTCTGTTGAAGGCAAGGCTTTGGAGGATATAAGGGTAGTGAATGAATTCCCTGATGTATTTCCAGAGGATTTACCAGGTATGCCACCTGATCGTGACATTGAATTTAGTATTGAACTTATACCGGTCGCTCCTATATCTAAAAGACCATATAGAATGGATGTTAAAGATCTAGCTGAATTAAAGAAACAAATTGAAGAATTACTTAGTAAAGGGTTTATCCGTCCTAGTTCATCACCATGGGGAGCCCCCACACTCTTCGTTGATAAGAAGGATGGATCTAGAAGGTTGTGTATAGACTATCGCTCACTTAACGAGGTTACTATCAAGAATAAATACCCATTACCTCGGATTGAGGATTTGTTTGATCAAATGAGAGGAGCTAAGGTTTTCTCTAAGATAGATCTTAGGTCAGGTTATCATCAGTTGAAAATCCGTGTGGAGGATATACCAAAGACAGCATTCACTTCTAGATATGGGTTATATGAGTTCACCGTGATGTCCTTTGGCTCGACCAATGCACCAAGATACTTTATGTATTTGATGAACAAGGTATTCATGGAGTATCCGGATAAGTTTGTTGTGGTATTCATTGATGATATATTGGTATTCTCTCGGAGTGAAGAAGAACATGAAGAACATTTGAGGCTTGTGTTACGAAGTTACGGGAACATCACCGTATGCCAAGTTCGGCAAGTGCGCTTTTACGGTTAAAGGAGGTATCTTTTCTCGGACATATCATCACGGATGGAGGCATAGCAAGTCGATCCAAGCAAGGTTCGGGATGTATTGAACCGGAGTCCGCCTAAGAATGTGCCGGAGATCGAAGTTTCCTTGGGCTTGCAGGATACTATCGGAGGTTCATTGAAGGGTTTTCTAAGATAGTGAAGCCACTTACCACTCGCTCGAGAAAGGAAGAGAATTCAAATGGGATGAGAAGTGTCGGGCTAGTTTTGAGGAATTGAAGAAGAGGCCGACCACAAAGACTCGTGTTGATCATGCCGGACATACACAAAGGGTTCGATGTGTACCGTGATGCCTCTCGGCAAGGTTTGGGATGTGTGCTAATGCAAGAAGGAAAGGTAGTCGCTTATGCTTCAAGACAAGGTTGAGGAAACATGAGCAGAACTATCCTACTCATGATCTTGAGTTAGCGCGGTTGTTCACGCATTGAAGATCCGGAGACATTATATGATTGGGAACAAGTGTAAGATCTTTACCGACCATAAGAGTCCGAAATATATCTTTACTCGAAGGATCTGAATTTGAGGCAAAGAAGATGGTTAGAGTTGATCAAAGATTATGATTTGGATATCCAAGATCATCCAGGGAAAGCGAATGTTGTGGCGGATGCTTTGAGTCGAAAGGGACGGAGACTAATATGCTATTGGGACACCCGTTACCTCAAGAACTATGTTGGGAGATGGCACAGCTTAACTTGGGAATGGTTGCTTCGAGTGAAACTTTGACATTAGAGATTGAATCGACACTTGAGCGAGATATCGGGAAGGGACAGGTTGATCGATGCCAAGATTGCGGAATACGAAAGTTGATTAAATTGGGCAAAGTTCCGAATTCGAGAAGATGAGCAAGGAACAAGGTGGTTTAAGAACGAATCTATGTACCCGAGATTAAGGAATTGAGAGAAGTTATCTTGAAGGAAGCACATGATTCGGCTTACTCTATACACCCTGGTAGTACCAAGATGTATCGGGACTTGAAGCGAGAGATACCGGTGGTATGGGATGAAGAAAGATGTGGCGGCCCACGTAGCTTTGTGTGATGTGTGCCAAAGAGTGAAGGCCGAGTATCAAAGACCAAGCAGGATTGCTACAACCTCCGAAGATACCGAGTGGAAATGGGAGGAAATCGGTATGGATTTCATAGTGGGATTACCTCGTACTCGTGACGGGTACGATTCTATTTGGGTTATTGTGGATAGACTAACCAAGGTAGCGCACTTCATTCCGGTGAAGACGACCTATACGGGAGTGAAGCTAGCGAGTTGTATAATTCAAGGATAGTGTGTTTGCACGGGGTACCGAAAAAGATAGTGTCGACCGAGGTACACAGTTCACCTCACGGTTTTGGCGATGTTGCATGAATCAATGGATACAAAGTTAAACTTCACAAGATACCATCCTCAGACAGATGGACAGACAGAGAGAACAAATCAAATACTCGAGGATATGTTGAGAGCTTGTGCATTGAAGAACGAAGGCGGTTGGGATAAGAGTTTGCCTTATGCAGAGTTTGCTTACAACAACAGCTATCAGTCCAGCATCAAGATGGCACCTTTTGAAGCTCGTATGGAAGAAAGTGTAGAACACCGTTGTTTTGGAATCGACCGGTGAAAGGCAGTTCTTTGGGCCGACAAAGATACGAGAGAGGCCGAGAAGCAAGTTGAAATCATAAGGGAGAATCTTAAGGCAGACACGGTCTAGACGAGAAGAGTTATGCGATCCTAGGCGAAGAGAGGTGATCTTGGAAGTCGGTGATTATGCATACCTCAGAGTGTCACCTATTCGGGGGTTACGAAGGTTTAATGTCAGGGGAAAGTTATCACCTCGATTTATCGGACCGTTCAAGATTTTGGAACGGAAAGGAGAAGTGGCATACCAGTTAGAGTTGCCAGCACAGTTGTCAGGAGTTCATGACGTGTTTCATGTGTCACAGTTAAAGAAGTGCACAAGTGAGGTTAGAATAGAACCGGTACAGGTTAGAGGATATTCAAATGGAGAATGACCCGACATACAAGGAATACCCCGTTAAGATCTTGGATGTGTCGAAAGAGTTACCGAAGTAAGATTATCGGAATGTGCAAAGTGCGGTGGAGTCATCACACCGAGGAAGAGGCAACTTGGGAAAGAGAGGATGAACTCAAGGAAGACTTCCCTCAGCTGTTCTCTAAGTCTTCTGAATCTCGGGACGAGATTCTCTTTAAGGGGGTAGGATTTGTGACACCCTAAAATTCCATCACTGAAATCACTTAGCAACTTAAAATGTCTTAAGGATTTAAGGAGATTAAAATGCAAAACAAAATTGAGCTCTAAAAATATTAAAGATAATATAATAAAGATAGAAACAACAAGTGTATGTGCATCATCATTTGGCTTGCATGATTTTTGGTTGCTTGAGTAGTCTCTAAAAAGCCTATAAAATATTTGAGAAAAGTTTGCAAAAGTTTGAAATGGATTTGAATTGAAAATGGATTTGAAAATGAGGTTTGAAAAAAAAAACAAAACCTCGCACCCCTTACCTTTTCGGCCCGGACGGCCCGGCCCGCATTCCCCGCCGCCCACTTCTCTTCTCCCTTCTCTTTTTCTTTTCGGCGGCGCCGACGGTGGGTCCCACCGTCGGCCCTCCGTTTCTCTTTCCTTTCTTCTTCTTCCCCCTTCCTTTCTGCGCACGCGCGGCGGCGCCGCCGCGGATCCCGTGCGCCCGCCCGTCTTCCCCTTCCTCTCTCTCGGCCATCAAGGCATTCAATCGAGCGCACGTAGCACCGTGGGATTAATCCCTCCCTTTAATTCTCGTCGGTTTCCTTTAATTTCGCTCAATTCAATTGGAAACCGGCCGCCGCGCGCCCATGGCCGAGGGCTCGGCCGCCGCTTCCCCTCCTCTCCCTTCCCGTCCCTGCGGACTTATTTAAGCTCGCACACACGCTCCCGCCCTCCCCTTTTCGCAACCCGGCCCTTACCGGTACACGTGCCCGAGCCCAACTCCACGCCGCCGCCGCCTTCGTTTCCGCCGCCGCCGGAGCAATCGCCGACGGTGAAGTGCCCCCTTCTCCCGCCCTTCTTCTCCCCGTGCACGCGTGACTTAACTCTTTCCCTCCCTCGTTGCTCCGGGGGCACCTCGTCGCCTCGGGGCCAAGCTACGCCGTGACGCCGTCCGCCGGACCGCCGCTTGAGCTCGCCGTCGACGTCGAACTCCCCCTTCGGCGCCTCCCCGTCAACCGTGAGCTCGCCCCCGTTGCCTCTCGCGTGGTGAGCAAATCTGCCCCTCGCCTTTTCCCTTTTCCTTTGAGCACGGCACCAGCCGCGCGGGCTCGCCGGGAGTGGCGGCTCCGCCCCCTTCCGGCGCCGGCCACCGTGAGAGCTTGAGCCTCCCCCCCCGAACCCCTAGATGCATGCGCCATCCCCCCGAAAGCAACGTGTAGCACCCGCTCGTGCACGAAAAGGCGGCCGGGAAGCTCACCCCGAGCTCACGCCGGCGAGCCGCTGCCGCGCGCCGCCGCGCCGCTCCTGTTTCCGGCGACATCGCCGCCGCCCGTCGCATGTATTCGATCAGGACCGTTGGATCGCGCTTGCACGGCCGGGATCACGTACCCCTTCAGTTAAGTGGCCGGGTCCACGGTGAACCCATGGACCGCGCCCACGGCCGGGTCCATGGTGCACCTGTGCGTCATCCGCCGTTGGATCTCAGATCCACGGTGTGGAGTGACGGTTTTGTTAAAGAGTCCCTGGGAATTCAAATTTTCGCAAGCTGATCCCTCCACCTTTGAAAATAATTGCAGTTAGGTCCTGATTCTTGCAAACTAGCCCCTATCCACCCTGTTTAATTATGTTTTAAGCCCTTTTCACTACTTTTTGCATATAAACCCTCTGATTTAATTTATAAAAATGTTTTAGTCCCTGAATTTATTCATAAACAACCCTGTAAACTTAGTTTTCTTGCAAATAGGCCCCTGAAAACTGTTTTAACCATATCTTTCTCATTTTAACTCCGTTTTTAGCGTTCTATATACCGAAATGATCGTCTCGACGAGTAGAATCTTTTAAACAGTAAATTTACCAGTTTTATTACTGTTTGGTGTACTGTTTTGTTTATTGATTGTTATCCATGCTTGACTCGTAGATATCGTGCCTGTTTCGTCTGAGCTCCCTGTCGGAAGTGATCCGGAAGAACCTGTCTTTGAAGAGGAATTCACCCAGCTTGTAGAGGAAGGCAAGTGGATTTCCCCCTCTGCATAATCTTTTTGAACCCATGTCACTGCATGCTAAACAATGTTTACTATTCCTGTTGATATGCATAAATCTGATGGGCAAACACCTAGCTAAGGATTTGACTAGATGCTTTATCACTTTACCTTGATCAACCCTGTTTAAACAAATGTTTGGGGTAGATAAATGCTTAGCTTGCTCAACATAAGTTTGGTTATGCTTGTTTATGTTATACATCTCAGTTCTGTTTATGTATGTGCTTGTGCTTAAAACAAGAGAACTTGATGCAATCGGAACATGGAGAACCACCCAAGATAACGAAGACAACCACACCACATGGCTCGGCTTAGCCAATTAATTAGGAGAGTGGGGTAGCCGATAGCTCTTTTCCGAGAGGGGCACAGGGGGCCGGAGTTGAAGGGGTATAGCCCGGTCCTTTTGGGGTAGCGACCTTGGCTAAGGTGTTGACCACTAGGGAGGGTTATGGCCCGCTCCGCCTTCGTAATCGTTGCGGGTCGTTGGTTTCTCTTCTTTCCTTTGTAAAGGCTTCGTAGTGGACCCCTAGCCACTCACCTTGGAAGTGTTTAAGGGTCTAGCTAACCCGGGCAAGATGGGGAACACGAACCGTGGGTAAAGTGTACAACCCTGCGCAGTGTAAAACCGATCGATCGCCCGTGCTCACGGTCACGAGCGGCTTGGACCCTCACATGAGTAATAAACTTGAAGATTAATGTAAATCGTGGGTTGGAGGTTTGGTTTGAGGTTTCTTTTAAAGGTTAAGTGGGTTGGTATACACTTACATCTAGTAACTAGGTGCTTGCTAATAAAACTTGACCAACTTATAAAATTCTTACCGCTGTGAACCATAGCCTATCCTTGATGGCCTTGCATTTTCCCCCACTTGCTGAGCTCCAACCATAAGTGTGCTCACCCTTGCTTACCGCTGTTCAGAGGAGAACGTCGGAGGCGAGGACGAGTACTGGAGTGACTTCGAGGAGTTCTAGGCATGCGGATCCCCCAGTCATCATGCCTGTGGATGTCAGCGATGGAGTTGCTCGTCGTCGTTTAGTTATCGTTTTGTTCGGACCTTCGAGTCCACCCTTATGGATGTAATAAAGGATGTCATACTGGTTTAAACTCTTGTACGTTTTGTTACAAAGCAATGGTATTACTCTCGTTTTGTCTAATCATGTGTGTGTAAACGATCCCGGCGCACATATGAGATGCATTCGGTTTTCCTTGTAAAATCGGGTGTGACACATGACCAACCCAAGTTAAGCAAACTAAGCAATTATCTACCCAAAGCATTTGTTAAACAGGGTTGATCAAGGTAACGGGCTAAAACATCTAGTCAAGTCCTTAAAAAGGTGTTTGCCCATCAATTTCATGCATATCAACAAGTAAAGTAAACATTGTTTAAGCATGCAGTTATATAGGTTCAAAAGAGAATATGTAGAGGGGGAAAGCCACTTGCCTTCCTCTACAAATTGGGTATCTTCCTCTTCGTAGACAGGCTCTTCCTGATCACCTCCAATGGGGAGCTCAGACGAAACAGGCACGATATCTACGCACAAGCATATACAACAAACAATAAATAAACAGTATACCAAACAGTAACAAAAGCTGAAAACATGCTGTCTAAATGATTCTACTCACTGAGACGATCGTTTCGGTATATAGAACACTAAAAACGGAGTTAAAACAAGAAAGATATGCTTAAAACAAGTTACAGGGACCTTTCTGTAAGAAAACTATACCTATAGGACTTTTATGAATAAAACCAGGGGCTAAAACATAATTTCATATAAAAACTAAAGGGCTAACATGCTAAAGCAAATAAAAAGGACCCCGGTTGCTATTAAACATAGAAGACAGGGGCTAGATCATAAAATTCAGGACCTGTTTGCAAGGGTTTATGTAGGTGGAAGGATCGGCATGCGAAATCTCAGAAATACAGGGACTCTTAATCAAAATTGCCACGACTGAACGGAATGTTGAGTTTTGACTCGGAGCTGTGGCGGATCTGAGCCGTAGATCTTTGATCCAGCGGCTGAGATCGTGCGCAAGCGAGGTGCGGCGACGGTGGACTGCACCGTAGACGTGGTCTACGAGTCCATAGTGGATCAACCCCTTAAAACGAACCGGTACGCGATCCTGTCCGTCCGTCACAGATCGCACGGCCCAGGACACGTGCAAGCAGGGCACGGCGGTGGGCACGTCGGGACAGAGAGAAGACGGTGGCGCGCGGCAGCGCTTCGCCGGCGCAAACCCGAGAAGGGATTCCCGGCGGCCAAAACGAGCACGGGCGAGTGCTACGCATAGCGGGGAAGCACGCGAGCACGCCTTGGGGTTCAGGGAAAAAACTCGGGCGTCTGCGGTGGCCGACACCGAAAGGGGGCGGCGCGGGCCTCGCCGGCGTGCGGGCGCCGATGCAATGATGCGTGCCCGATACAAGGAATGATGGGGAAACGATGCTCACCGCACAAGGATGGTTCGAAGACGTTCACGGGCGAGGAAGAAGTGACGGTGGCGGGCTCGGGCGGCGCTCCGGCGGATAGGGGCACAACTCGATCTGACGACGGGAATGAAGACCTGTGGCACGAAGAGCTCCATGAGCGACGAGTGCATCATCAAAGCGGAAAAAGAAAGGAAGGAAGACCCTTCACCGACGACGAGAGCTTCACCGGCGGCAATGGCAGAACCGAGGCGTCAGTTTGAGTGAGTAGGGTTCTCGAGCGTGTGTGGGTGCGACATGAGTGCAAAGGGGAGGGTGTGAGATCAAGCTCAAGCTTAAATACGGACAGAGGGAGAGGGGAGAGGAAACGAGAAGGCGCGGCGGCCGGCGGCTTGCCATAGATGGCCGGCGGATCGCCCGGGCGTAAAGAGGGCAAGGGGAAGGGAGAAAATGGTCAAGGATTAAAAGTGGGCGATTAATTGCCTTAAGTGGCACCCTAGGGCTAGAAGGGAAGAGGGGAGGAGGCGACCGGCGTTGTGAAGATCGCGGCGACACACAGTCGAGTGAAGCAGAGGAAAGGAAAGGGGAGGAAGGAGGGAGAGGGAAGCGCCGATAGGTGGGGTCCCGGTGTCAGCGGCTGCGAGGGAAAAAGAAAAGAAGGCGCGGACGTGGGCCGCTGCGGGAGGAAGGTAGGTGGGCCGTGGGCCGGCTGGGCTGAAAAGGTAAGAGAGATCCTTTTCTTTGTTTTTCTTTTTTTCAAACTCTTTTCAAAATCAAATCTTTTTTAACTCAAATTCATTTCAAAACTTTTCAAACTTTTTCTCAACATTTTATAAAATTTTTAGACCTCACACAAGCAACCAAAAACCATGCATAGCCAAATAATGATGCACAATCACTTGTTGTCTCTAGATTAATTAAATTAAATTAAATATTTTAGGACTCAAATTTAATTAACATTTCATTTTAAATCCTTAAGACTATGCTATCATTTGCTTAGGTGAATTTTAGTGATGGAATTTTAGGGTGTCACAAATCCTACCTCCTTAAAGAGAATCTCGTCCCGAGATTCAGAAGATTTAGAGAATAGCTGAGGAAAATCTTCCTTGAGTTCATCCTCTCTTTCCCAGGTTGCTTCTTCCTCAACATGATGACTCCTGTACTTTACACATTGTGATGACCTTGCTCCTCGTAACCCTTTCCGAGGTATCCAAGATCTTGATAGGGTATTCCTTGTAAGTCAAGTCTTTTCCCATCTCTATGTCTTCTAGCAGTACTGGCTCTATTCTGACCTCACTTGTACACTTCTTTAACTGTGATACATGGAACACATCATGAACACCTGACAACTGTGCTGGCAACTCTAGCTGATAAGCTACTTCTCCTCTTCTTTCCACTATCTTGAAAGGACTTATTGTTGACGTAAAATCAGCACCTCACGCCAAGCACACAGCAAGCCGGATTAGCTAGCTTCACACACGTGGCCCGGGCCTTAGAATCCGGAAGCGTGCCAGTCAATTTTCCCTGAAACTGACAAAGGATGAAAATGGTTAGATAAACCTGGAACTTGCCGGGTGGTACCAGACAGTTCCGTATTTACGGCAATAAAGCCAGTTAGAACGACATATAGATACAAACAAACTATCTGTCAGTATTTAGAACATCATTCGGGAACTGATAAAACATGTAGACAGAGCACTGCCGAATGTATGACTTAAGCATGATGAAAAATCGGTCTTTATTTAAACAACGTTGCAGCACATAACCACGACCGATTATCAAGGATAAATCATGATAAAATAAATAAAAGCGAAGCATGATCATGAATTTGCAGTAAACAAGTATGCATAGACCAAAAGCACTAGTCTACCGCATGTCTAGATACTTTCAAATCCTTCAAGCATGATACCAAACAAGTTAATCCACCGCATGATACAACTTGTTTAAAATCACACCACCAACCAAGAATAGATCAATCCACCGCATGATACAATCTAAACATGGAAGGCTAAAAGCATACGTTATTTAAAGCAAAAACTCATGAACATGTTTCACTCGTGAGGGGACCGCCGAATACGAACATACAGTACCGAATCGGGTTCCGTGGAGAAGGAAAAAACCATGCAAGAATAACAAGCTTGAACCCGCAACACGTGACAATCTAGATTGATTTCGAATTCGGCTATTGGAGAACGCATGACTCGCTTGCCGCGTCAAGCCAAAGATTTGAGCGTGCAACACGTGGATCACAAACAAGATAGAGACGAATCTAATCGATCTAAATTGGGCAATAAGAGTGTTATATGAATTAAACATACAAGGTAAAATTCAAAGCAACACATGGTAACTTAATGAATCTATTAGATCTTTCCAAATCTAATAGAGCTGATAACTAGCTCTGAGCTAGATCTTAGCCTACCGCATGGCTCATGATCCAACAAGAAAGCCTTCTTGAACCAAGCTTAAGTCCACCGCATGATACTAAGCATGGTAACAAGACTACTTGCATCATGGTCTAAATCCACCGCATGATACTCATGATACAAGGTTGCCGGTACTTACGGAGGTCGACGGATCGATGGCTCCTCTCGAAGAACTCGACGACTCGACTAGAAGGACTCAAAAGTTGGCACAGGGCCGATTTGTTGTGAAATTGTTCGGTCCCTATTACAAACACTAAGGGTTTATATTTATAACCTGGCTCTAACACGACTCCTAGTCGACCACGATTACAACATTTATCGTCTAAAATTAATACCATGGCGTCATGTCCGTCTCGTACCCGTCATCAATTCATCCCCTTCTTTATACTCAATCCACGTCATCACACATTCCTGAATGCTTTCCGCTTGCACCCGTGGAACAGTTCTTCTGCCGAGTAACGACGTACTCCCGACCGCAGACGCCTCTACCGAATGCTTTGAGGAAAACCTTTTGCCGAATGGTGCCCTTCTACCAAATTTGGTCCGCATGTCAGTCTCTTCCCTGTACCAATTTTTGGTGTTAACATATGCCCCTTCAATTACGGGATAAAAGGTGATTTTATTCCGGAATTAACCATAAATACTCAATGTCCTCAGGCCGAATCCGTTCAACACCCGTTCTTTCCTCCTTCAAACCGTTGGAGCCTTCGCCCAGATCCAAACCCTAGTTCATCAACTATTCAAGCTTCAATCCTCAAATGGCGAACCAAGACCAAGCTCTTCAGGTAAATCTTATTCACCTCAAGCTCATTCTGTATTACTTTTTCGAATCTCATCTCAAATTTTTCTTTTTGCCCTCTCTTGTTCTTGATAGGCTCTAGCTACTGAAATCTTGATTCTTGTCGAGGATCAATCAACATCTTATTTCCTCAGGCCCGTAGGGATTTCCGATCCTTCTGAGTTCATTGCAGCCGAATCTCAGAGGATTCCCTTCAAGACATCACTGTCGAAACCCCACGAGTGGCAGGACACTTTCAAGAACTGGCCTCAGCCCCCAATTGCTGACTGGTGAAATTGGTATAAAATGATACTTGATGATGACAGCCCTAAGACAAAAAATTGGGACAGCGTTCGTATTTCTCACTGCTTACAATTGTCCATAGCCGAAACACCCAAAAATGAGAGCCTTTTAATTGCAGCCTCCCACTTTTGGTCTAACGGCGCAAATGCCTTCCTTTTCGGCCATGGGCCAATGTCCCCCACTTTGGCCGATGTGTACATGATAATCGGCCTGAGAGTCAGAGGAACTGTGTATCCATACAAGTACAGGGGCTCCTCCAAGCAAACAGGAGTGAAAACAGGAGTTGGATACAAGAGATATATCCAAAACTATATGTCTGATGGCCCCCTGACTGATGTTGAATACAGAGCTTTCCTGAACATGTGGTTATGCAGATTTATCTTTTGTGGCAAAGCCAATGAGCCAACCCTGAACCATATTGTGATGGCCGAAGACCTGACTGTTGGTACATGTATTCCCCTTGGGAAGTACCTTCTAGGAAGTGTCTACCATATGCTTCATCAAACCACCTATCTGATGCACACCAGCCAAAAGATCCCGTGTGTCAATGGCCCTTGGTGGTTTGTTCAGATGTGGCTGCAATTATATATGCACCAGATTGTTGCCATTGACCTCAACAATCGACACTTCCCTTCAACCAACTACAAGGAAGGAGAAACCCAGAGCACCAAAGGCTGCCAAACCTATGGAGAAGCTGCTTCCACTGTGTCCATTAACAAAGGCATTGGCCAACTATTTGAGCTCTTCTTCAGAGGTTTTGCCAACCCTCTTTGGTTCCCATATGGACAATGACAACTTGACTCTTCCTTGTGAGTTTAGTTTTGAAACTGGATGTAATGATGTACATTCTATAGCAATCTTCAATGCTTTCATTCATCCATGTATCCTGCCAGCAGAATTTTGTGGAGGAAGGCTGGTTCAGAGTACCTTTGAGTACTACCAGCCAAACATGATGGCTAGACAATTAGGATGTGGCCAAGTGCCCCCAAGGCTATTCCTCCATGAATTTCTCAAGCCTAGAGAAGGTATCAAGGAATCCATAGAAACAAGAAGGATCTTTGAGTATAAATGCAGCACAACTTTTTATGCACCCAAGCCCTTTGTGCCAACAACATTTGCTCATCCTTCCTTCATCCTTTGGTGGCAAGAACTTCATGATCATATTTTTAACATGCCAGTACACCCTCTCTATCTTGAGTTAATGCCTGACTTCCAACCGACTTCAGAGGTGATATGCTCATCTCCCTTTCTTACACCTGTTTTTAATCATATTCCATCTCACTGATCATGATTCGTCATTCTCCGGGGATTCGCACTCGCCCCTCTTGCCAGGACAATCCCCTATAAGATCGAAGGCCCAATCTCTGCTTTGGGATGTCGATCTCCCACTCTGGCTCAACTGATGTCTAGACATGCCACACTAGATCCAGCTCTCATCAAGCCAGCTTCTGACAAAAGGAAGGCTCCATCTCTAATTGCTCCTTCAACTGTCAAGAAGAAAAGAACAAGCAAAAAGCTACTTATTTAGGTCAGAACACCTTCCCCTCCTGAACATAATGCCATTCATCATTCTGATCATCTTTATCTTTGCATAATTTCACACCAGAACTCAGCAACCAGTGGTCATTACAGATTCTGCCAATGCTTCATCTACTGGTAAAATTTTCACCATCTTATTCTTCAATCATTTTTTCTTCATTGGCACTTATCCCCTACTTGCTAGTTGCAGAGGAAACTTTGGTGAGTCAAACTATGGGGAGTTCTTCTCCTCATCATGATTCAACTCCGGCCTCACCAAGGATTCAACCACCTTCTCCTCAACTAGAAGTCTCAGCTTCACCAAAAAATAATCCAGTTTCTCCTCAGCTAGACATACCAGAGCCTTCTATTGAGCCTGAGAAGCTTCCTTCTCCCATTCGGGAAACTAGGAATGATGTAAGCATGAGCATGCATCTCTTCTATTTTCATCTAATAGATCATCACTAATTTGGCAAGAACTTCTTTTCAGGAGGAAAATGTGTCATCACCCAGTTATTCCTTTACTATGGATGATTTGATTGCCAAAAAAGGAGATGAAGCATCTCCTAGCCAAGCTTTATCAGAGGAAAATCAAGCAAAGCTGAAGGAAATCCTCTCCTTGCTGCAAAGGGATGTTCAAGATCAAGTCAAGGATGCTGATCTCCTAAGAGAAGCACTTGAATTTATCGATCAAGATCTCCCCGCTGATATCAAGGCTTCCCTAGAACCTGTTTCCCAACTGGATAACCACTTTGCAGCAGTAAAACAGGCTTTGAAGAACCTATCCTCCCAACCAGCTCTGGAACAAAGGAGAGCTACGGTCAAGAAATCCGTGAAAGATTTGCATGCTCAAATTCAGAACAATAAGGAATTGCTGGCCAAATTACAGTCTGCACTCGAGCTAAAGAAAACTAGAAAGGCTGCACTGGAGGCTGAGCTGGGAAACCTGACAGCTGAGATTGAAGTTGATGAGGAGAAGATGGCTGAACTTCCCGAATCAACAGAGAAAATTCGAAAGGAAGCTTCAGCATCCTTAAATGCAGAAAGGCAACTCAAGACAAAGCTCTCTGCTCTGTCTAAAACCCAAGAGGCTGATCAGAAATTGTTGGAGGATATCAACAAGATCATATCAGATGCCACCAATATAATCTCAGAACACTTGGGTGTATAATTGTAACAAACAGTTTGTAGCCGAATGCTTCATCAACTCTGTAGTTTTGCTCTCTGTTAATCTTTATTTTCCATATTTGTTTTGCCTTATCTTGGCATGTAGCTTCTGGGTGACTCATTCGGCAATTCTGACCACAACAGTGTCAGACCCGAAAAACGCAACACAGCCGAATCTCAACCAGTCAAACAGAATATGACTCAGCATGAATCCCAAACGACTCGGCGATGGTTTGGTCGAGAAAGCTCTCCACTTCCCAAATTTCTTGGGATATGCGCCACGATCTCTTCGTCAGTTCCATAAATAAGAACCTTGGGTGCCCCTAGCCTTTCACCAAATCCTCCAGTACTAGTACTCCCAAGAACTCCATGGCAAACAGTGGCAACAGGTGTCTGGCCAACGACGAGGCCGAAGGGAGCCGTGCTGGCGCTCGTCGGAGGTGGTGATCGTCGGCTTCTTCACAACCTTTTTTAGATCTTGTTTCATCCCTGATGATGTTCCTTGCGTTTTCAGGCTCATCCGGTGGAATCCTGCCCCTGCTCCAGCTACAACTCCGGCCATGGTGAGTGACTCCTCGGAGTCGTCTAGCCACTGTTACTCCTCTAGGCCTTCCAGCGAGAACTCGCGCTGTTCTAACCGCGACGCCTGCAGATTCAAGGAGGAACGTGACGCAACTCAGCATGAATTGGAGATCATCTCCAAACAAGCTGGGATTGCCAAACTCGAGTGGCAGCATCAACGTAAGCAGCTGCTCGAGGCCATCGATGGTGAGTCCTGCAACTTGCTCAATATAATCTTAATCTTGAACTAACTGTCGTTGCTCTGTGACCCCTGCAGATGGCGATGCCGAGCTCAATCGGCTAAAGGCGCTGGTTGAGAAGCTGGCGAACAAGGTGAACGCTCCCGGAGACACGCCGGAAGCTCACCTTGGCGCGGTGGTAGGCCGCGTCGACGAGGTGGCCCTACATGGTGTCCGTCTGGGCACCGCCTTGGGCCTGGCCGCCATGTCGACGCACACCGGCGTTGACTACTCCACGCGGCCGCGTGGCTTCGATGGTGGCGCGCCGGAGGACCTCGACGACATCGAGGCCACTGTGGAGCGCCTCGATGGCCACGGCGTCGCCATTGCCGATTCCATCCACCCCCAGTCTGTTCTGAACAGGCTGTTTGATTAGTTTGTACTAGGGGTTATGGAATTTCGGCAATAAGATGAAAATTAATCTTTTGTATTCGTCTTGTGATGACTTCTCCAATTTGTTCATACGAATCTTTATTGTTTTTGAACGCATCCAGGAACTTTTCCTTCAGCCGAATACGCACAAACTCTTTCCCCTTGGTGCAAAATCCGCAGAGAATCCTCATTCGGGAATCATGAGCACTGTTCCGCTGAAAAAACCCTTCGCATCTAAGGAAAAACCCCCGTCGTTTGGTATTCCCATCAATGCACATCGGCCAGTCATCACTCCCGATGCACTTCCACTGCTAATAAAATAGCTCTCCGGTGCTCTGCAAACCCACTCATACACACTTCCATCATTTCACTTCCTCTCGTCCTCCTCCTCCAAAAAAACCCCCAAGGACATGGCGGACAAGGGGAAAAACCACGCGAGGAGAACAGCCTTCCATCAAAGAAGCGATCCATCCAAGAGTAACCTTTTCTTCCCATTCCTCTCTCTTGATCTTGATTGCAATCTTGCGATTCATCTTTCTATGATTTCAACTTCAACCTGCTGCCGGAGGATATTTTCGGTACCAAAAAATTCCTGAACACATCCTTTCCGACTCCTCGGCTGAAGAAGAAGACGCCACGCATGAGCAAAAGATGAACCATCAACTGCGCCGTCACATTCGACATCTAGAGCATGATCTACGAGACATCACAGCCCGTTGTTGTGCCGAACGCGAACGCCACATGAACTTGGAGATGGTGATAGGAGGTGAGATCTTTATCCTCATTTGAATCTCATGTTCAAGTTCAGATCTCGTGTTTGATGATAATCTGTTCTTCTTCTTCAGATGTATCCGACAGGTACAACAACCTGAAGGCTACCTGGGATAGTTTGATGGAAGCTGCAGAACACGCCAGCCCCCAAGGTTTCCGCGTCGCCGTCACGGTGGTCTTTGAGCGGCTGAAGAGGGACGAGCTCAAGAGGAAAAGCGTTGAGCCAAAGAAATGAAGCTACTTTCGCTTCTTCCTCCAGGCCTTCTGCTTCCTGCAGGCCTTATTTTGTAATCTCAGATAGTTGCATTGTTAATAGAAGAACCTGCAAGAACGTCTGTGATGCAAATTATTTCCGTGCTAAGGGCAACACACTTTAGTATTGGCCATTTTCCCATTGTCAGGATTTTTTGTTCTGAAGGCGGCTTCTTCCCGAATGCCGGCTATTTCCGTATTTCTGACGATTGTAACAGCAATCAACGATCAACTTCAATACTAGGATAATATTTTGTTAACACCAAAAATTGGTACAAGGAAGAGACTGACATGTGGGCCGAATTTGGTAGAAGAGCACCATTCGGCAGAAGGTTTTCCTCAAAGCATTCGGTAGAGGCGTCTGCGGTCGGGAGTACGTCGTTATTCGGCAGAAGAACTGTTCCAAAGGTGAAAGCGGAAAGCATTCGAGAATGCGTGATGACGTGGATTGAGCATAAAGAAGGGAATGAATTGATGACGGGTACGAGATGGACATGACGCCATGGTATTAATTTTAGACGATAAATGTTGTAATCGTGGTCGGCTAGGAGTCGTGTTAGAGCCAGGGTATAAATATAAACCCTTAGTGTTTGTAATAGGGATCGAACAATTTCACAACAAATTGGCCCCGTGCCAACTTTTGAGTCCTTCTAGTCGAGTCGTCGAGTTCTTCGAGAGGAGCCATTGATCCATCGACCTCCGTAAGTACCGGCAACCTTGTATCATGTCTAGTATCATGCGGTGGATTTAGACCGTGATGCAAGTAGTCTTGTTACCATGCTTAGTATCATGCGGTTGATTTAAGCTTGGTTCAAGAAGGCTTTCTTGTTGGATCATGAGCTATGCGGTAGGCTAAGATCTAGCTCAGAGCTAGTTATCAGCTCTATTAGATTTGGCAAGATCTAATAGATTCATTAAGTTACCATGTGTTGCTTTGAATTTCACCTTGTATGTTTAATTCATATAATACTCTTATTGCCCAATTTAGA
Organism: Cenchrus americanus; assembly: GCA_947561735.1. Taxonomy (NCBI): domain Eukaryota; kingdom Viridiplantae; phylum Streptophyta; class Magnoliopsida; order Poales; family Poaceae; genus Cenchrus; species Cenchrus americanus. The sequence goes on along the minus strand of OX387242.1, from coordinate 32,628,842 downwards.
TCGATTAGATTCGGCTCTATCTTGTTTGTGATCCACGTGTTGCACGCTCAAATCTTTGGCTTGACGCGGCAAGCGAGTCATGCGTTCTCCTATAGCTGAATTTGAAATCAATCTAGATTGTCACGTGTTGCGGGTTCAAGCTTGTTATTCTTGCATGATTTGTTCTTTCTCCATGGAACCCGATTCGGCTGTACAACTGTATTCGGCAGTCCCCTCACGAGTGAAACATGTTCATGAGTTTTTGCTTTAAATAACGTATGGTTTTAGCCTTCCATGTTTAGATTGTATCATGCGGTGGATTGATCTATTCTTGGTTGGTGGTGTGAACTTAAACAAGTTGTATGATGCGGTGGATTAACTTGTTTGGTATCATGCTTGACGGATTTGAAAGTATCTAGACATGCGGTAGACTAGTGCTTTTGGTCAGTGCATACTTATTTACTGCAAATTCATGATCATGCTTTGCTTTTATTTATTTTATCATGATTTATCCTTGATAATCGGTCGTGGTTATGTGCTGCAACGTTGTTTAAATAAAGACCGATTTTTCATCATGCTTACGTCATACATTCGGCAGTGCCCTGTCTACATGTTTTATCAGTTCCCGAATGATGTTCTAAATACTGACAAATAACTTGTTTGTAGCTATATGTCGTTCTAACTGGCTTTATAGCCGTAAATACGGAACTGTCTGGTACCACCCGGCAAGTTCCAGGTTTTATCTAACCGTTTTCATCCTTTGTCAGTTTCAGGGAAAATAGACTGGCACGCTTCCGGATTCTAACGCCCGGGCCACATGTTTGAAGATAGCTAATCCGGCTTGCTGTGTGCTTGGCGTGAGGTGCTGATTTTACGTCAACACACTTTTTGGCACGCCCGATGGGACACTCAAGTTGATCAAGATGCCTGACATCCAAGCTGTCCTGGATGTTACTTTCAATGATCTGTCTCCAGAACATCAACTACTACTGAAAGAAGCCGTTGAGCAATTTCAACAGAAGTGTCTGATGTCGTTTTCCAAGAATAGGAGTGGTGTGCCATTCCTCGGAACAGATATGCCAAGAGTTCTGATGCCAGGAGAGACTGATGCCACAGCTGCTGTAGAGAAACAAGAAGCTTTTGGTGTGGTACGACAAAGTATGGTAGAAATAATGGCTAGGCTCAACACTGCCTTTTTAAATAGCTTCCGACAAATGATGATTGGTGTCTTTGGCCCAAGCGTGGACAAAATTTTTGAGCAAGGTGAATCAAGTGCTACTACTACTGGCTAACCACCTCGTCAAGATGCAAGTGTTCAACCACCTCAGCAAAGTATGAGTGTTCAGCCAACTCATCATGTGGATAGTCAACCAATTCGGCAGAACCCTCATCAAGCAATACCTAATCCACGCACATATGGTGAGATGGCATTCGGCACTGCTGGAGTTCAACTTGTCTCTGCCTACAGGATAGCCCCAACAAGTAACAGGCTGCAAAGGAACATGTACGGGAATGAGTACTCAGAGTTCATGGACAACAGTGCTATCGATGCTCTCCCGAATCCTGGATATGGTGGTTCCACAGGGATGCCTGCTGGGGGCCAGGGAATCAAGACACCAATGTTGATCTCCTGGTGCAGAGAATGACCGATGTGCTACAAAATCAATTCGGTCTAAAGCCTAAGAATCAAGGACATGTGTACACACCTCCCTTCCCAGAATGATACCACAGGGTAGCGTTACGGAATAGGGTGAAAGTCCCCACGGAGTTCACCAAGTTTTCAGGGCAAGATGATACTAGTACTGTGGAACACATAGCTCGGTACCTAATGCAGCTTGGGGAAGCTTCTGCTGATGAGGCCTTCAGAATTAGATATTTCCCTCTGTCTTTGATAGGCCCAGCATTTACATGGTTGACTTCTCTACTTGCTCATACAATCTGCTCTTGGAAAGATTTGGAGCAAAAGTTTCATGCTCATTATTTCACTGGCAGTAATGAGAAAAAGCTAATTGATCTGACTACCTTGGGGCAGAGGAACAATGAAACACCAATGGAGTTCCTCAGGAGATTCAGAGAGACAAAAAGCATGTGCTTTTCTCTGAACATACCGGATGATCAATTGACTGGTATGGTTGTAGCAGGGATGTTGCCACCCATTCAGGAGAGGCTATTCGGGATGGAATTCGACGACCTTGGCCAGCTATCACATCGGCTGTCATTGATGAGCAACCAAGCATATGTCTTCAAGAAAGACTCCAGATTTGTCAAGCACAATGATGTAGCTGACATCTACAATCATAATTCCTCGAAAGGGCAGATCAAGGAGATGAATATGATGATGAAGAGGAAATAGCTGCAGCAGAGATAGTGTGGGGCAAGGAGCCATTGACAGTAAATCAGAGGTGGATCAAGCAAGCTAAAAACACCTATGATTTTGATGTAACCAAGGCAGATAAGCTCTTCGATTTCCTCGTGAAAGAAGGCCGGATCAAGCTGCCAGAGGGGCATTCTATGCTTCGGCCTGATGTAGTGAAAGACAAGAGGTACTGTGGATTTCATGACAGAAATTCTCATTCCATCAATGAATGTAGGGTCTTTAGAATGAGAATTCAGAAAGCTATCCAAGAAGGTCATCTGAAGTTTGATAATAAGATGAAATTGGATGACAATTCCTTCCCTCAGAACATGATCGGGTTCTCAATTAACATGGTGAACGCTGTTGAAGGGAAAGGAAAAGTGAAAGTTTTGACTTCGGCAAAGGCAAAGCAGGATGGCTCAGTTGATCCCGCTCAACAAGTTACATTTGAACAGATTCACAAAGAAGAGCCTCGCTTCCTGAAAAGTCAAATTGAAATGGGTGAATCCTCTAAACCCAGAGTGACTTCGCGTATTCTCCTAAATAAATGGCAGCGTCAGCAAGAAAAGGAGTGCTACCAGAAGCATAAGTACGAAGAGGAGAAGCGGAGATATGAAGAAGAGAAGTATAGGAAGGAACAAGAGGAATATATACGAGAACAAGAGCGTGCATATTGGGGATGTGCCTTCTTCAGACACTGCTGGAACGAGGGTTTAAAGCTTCCCACACAGAATAATTGTCTCGAATCCAGCGATAAGTATACCGAATACAGGCAAGACACTGCCAATCACCGATCCGTCCATGAAAGAATTGGAAGGGTGTATCCCAGTGATGGTCGGCGCTTAAAAATAAATAAGATTGATGGTCAACCGAGGAAAAGATATGCTGATCACAGGTGGGTTGATCATGAAGAAGAAGAAGATCATGGGTATGTCTGGCAAAAGGGACAGTGGTGCCCACCTGGTTTAGGGAAAAGCCAGAAGAGAAGGGTACAACGCTTGAGGAATCAGGAGCTGAAGCAAGCATGGATTAAGAAGAAACAAGTGTGGCGCCCAAAAGACAAACCTGATGAATCTGGTCATTCGGCTCATACATGCATGGTATGTTTCTTGCCGAGTGAATTCATGGCTCCATCTAATCAAATTGTGCAGGAGGAGGTATTGCCAGATATGGATGAGGTCGAACAATTTGGATTGATGGCACAGTTAATGTTGGCCAAGCAAGCTACTTTTGATAAGCCAGCCAAGAATCGACACATGAGACCACTATACTTAAGAGGGTACGTCAACGAGAAGCCATTGACCAAAATGTTTGTTGATGGTGGAGCTGCTGTCAATGTGATGTTGTATACTACATTCAGAAAGCTTAGCATGGGCCCTGGAGATTTGATGCCAACAAGCATAGTTCTGAATGATTTTGCTGGAAATCCTTCGGACGCCAAGGGCTGTGTGCATGTGGATTTGATGATCGGGTCTAAGACTCTGCTTACAACCTTCTTTATCATTGAAGGCAAAGGGGCATATAGCTTGCTGCTTGGAAGGGATTGGATCCATGTGAACTGCTGGATTCCATCTACTATGCATCAACAGCTTGTTCAATGGGTAGATGATGACGTGGAAGTTGTCCAAGCAGATGATTCGTTAAGCGTGGCTAATGTGGAACCAGCCTTCTGGGAGTATCAAGGCATAGATTGCTTCTCAGGCAAGGATTGGGGTGAAGGTCCTGTTGAACCAGTCAGACGTGATCAACAGCCGATTCAAGCAGTCGACTATTATAGTAATTTTTAATGGAGAATCCAATTGATGGAACTGATGGGAAGTTAGGACGTGACAAGCCAAGGCCGACAATCATCAGTTCTAACTTGGATTCAGGTTTCAGAGGAGAGTTGATTAGGTTATTGAAAGAATATAAAGATTGCTTCGCTAGGGATTATTCGGAGATGCCTGGTTTGGATCGTTCTAATGTTGAGCATCGGTTGCCAATCAAGCCTGGTTATAAACCTTACAAGCACCTCCCCGGAAAATTTACAAGGATGAAGTATTGGCTGACGTGAAAAAAGAGGTTGAAATATTAATAGAGGCAAATTTCATTCGGCCATGCAGATATGCAGAGTGGATTTCTAATATTGTTCCTGTTTACAAGAAAAACGGAAAGATGAGGGTTTGCATAGACTTTAGAGATCTAAACAGGGCTACACCCATGGATGAATATCCAATGCCTGTTGCTGATTTGTTGGTTGATGCTGCTGCTAGACATAAAGTTATTAGTTTCATGGATGGCAATGCAGGGTACAATCAGATTTTTATGGCAGTGGAAGATGTAGCAAAGACAACCTTCAGATGTCCTGGACATATAGGATTATTTGAGTGGATTGTCATGACGTTTGGATTGAAAAATGCTGGTTCAACTTATCAAAGAGCCATGAATTATATTTTTCACGAGTTGATTGGCAAAATTGTGGAGATATATATTGATGATGTCGTGATCAAGTCATTGGATCATGAATCACATTTGGATGATGTGAGGAAAACTCTAGAATGCACTAGAAAACATGGACTTAAGATGAACCCGAATAAATGTGCTTTTGGAGTTTCAGCTGGAGAGTTCCTGGGATTTTTGGTGCATGAGGGAGGAATAGAAGTTGGCAAGAAAAGCATGAAAGCTATTGATGAAGTTGTTCCTCCAACCAATCTTAAGGAGTTGCAGTCATTGCTTGGCAAGATCAATTTTGTGAGAAGATTCATATCAAACCTGTCACAAATGGTGCTGCCTTTTTCTCCACTATTAAGAATAAAAAAGGATAAGATGTTTGCATGGGGTGACGAGCAACAAAAGGCTTTCAATGAAATCAAGGAATACATGAAGGAACCACCAGTGTTGGTACCTCCGCAATTGAACAAGCCTTTTAAATTGTACGTGGCGGCCGATACCCAAACCATTGGATCGGCCCTCATACAAGAATTTGAGGGGAAGGAAAGAGTAGTTGCATACCTTAGCCGAAAATTGCTTTATCCCAAAACAAGATATTCGGCTGCAGAGAAGCTTTGCTTGTGTGTTTATTACTCGTGTACAAAGTTTCAGTGCTATTTGTTGAATGCCGAATGCATTGTATATTCAAAATTTGATGTAATTAAACACATGTTGTCTATGCCAATTTTGAATGGAAGGATTAGCAAGTGGATTTTAGCCTTGTCTGAGTTTGAATTAAGATTTGAATCGGCTAAAGCTGTTAAAGGACAGATTATTACTGATGTCATTACCGAACATCGTGATTCATCAATTAATTTACTTGAAATTACTCCTTGGGCTTTATTTTTTGATGGATCTTCATGTGGCAAAGGTGGTGGAGTAGGTATTTTATTAATTTCACCCAGGGGAGAAATGTTTGAGTTTGCTATTCCTATTCAACCTACTGTCACAAATAACCAAGCTGAGTATGAAGCATTGCTCAGAGGGCTTCAATACTTGAGAGAGGCAAAGGCCATCTCTGTTGAGATTTTTGGAGATTCAGAGCTAGTTATAAAGCAATTGAATGGACAATATGAATGCAGAAATGATATCCTGAGGAATTACTATGAGGAGTGCAAAGAGATCCTGAAAAGCTTTCAGTTAGTAATTCTACAACATATTCCTAGAGAAAACAATGGAGAGGCAAACGGGCTAGCTCAAAGTGCTTCGGGTTATAGAGAGAATCAAGAAGTGTTTGCCATCGATGTATATGCTTTTGGGGATGATCAAGCAGAAGATGATTGGAGAAAAGAAATTGCTGATTATTTGGAGAATCCATCCCGAAAGGTCTCTAGGAAGCTCAGGTACAAAGCTATAAAGTTTGTTCTTCTTGATGGACGTTTGTATTACAAATCCATGGATGGGGTGTTGCTTCAATGCCTGGGTCAAGAAGAAGCGAAGAGGATGATGAGTGAAGTGCATGATGGGCTGTGTGGAGCACATCAGTCGGCTTACCGAATGAAGTGGGTCATTAGGAAGACTAGACGTTATTGGCCGACAATGCTGGAAGATTGCTTTAAATATTACAAGGGATGTTAGGATTTTCAGAAGTTTGGAAATATTCAGAGAGTTCCAGCATCAGCTCTAAATCCTATTATCAAGCCATGGCCATTCAGAGGACGGGGAATAGATTTGATTGGCCAAATAAATCCTCCATCTAGCAAGGGACATAAATTTGTGCTTTTAGCAATAGATTATTTCACTAAGTGGGTTGAGGCAATTCCATTGAAGAAGGTGACATCAGAAAATATGGTTGAGTTTGTCAAAGAGCATATTATTTACAGATTTGGAATTCCTCAGACAATTACAACAGATCAAGGAACTCAGTTTACATCTTCAGAGTTCAGAGATTTTGCTGAAAGCATGGGGATCAAATTATTAAATTCTTCTCCTTATTATGCCCAAGCTAATGGTTAGGAAGAAGCTTCTAACAAGATCATGATCAAGATTATATAGAAGAAGATGTCATTTTGCACTCAATGAAGCCTTATGGGCTTACTGAATGGCTCCTCATGGAGCTACACAGACATCTCCTTATGAGTTGGTTTATGGACATCATGCCATCTTGCCATGGGAGATACAGTCAGACTCGAGGAGAGTAATATTGCAAAAGGATTTAAGTTCCAAGGATTACAATGACTTAATGATGGACGAATTAGAAGACTTGCATATGATTCGTCTTAGGGCCTTGGAGAATATTGAGAAAAACAAAATGCGAGTTGCTAAGTACTATAACAAGAAGGTAAAGGTCAAGCAATTTGCAGAAGGAGATTTGGTTTGGAAATCATTATTGCCGATTAGGACTAAGTACAGTGCATTCGGCAAGTGGTCTCCAAATTGGGAAGGTCCTTTTCGGGTGGTTAGGTCCACGCCTGGAAATGCATACATCTTGAAAACTTTACTAGGAGAAGAATTCACTGCTGCTATAAACGAGAGATACTTGAAGAAATATTATCCTAGTATTAAGCGTCAGAAATACGGAAATAGCCAGCATTCGAGAAGAAGCCGCCTTCAGAACAAAAAATCCTGACAAAGGGAAAATGCCCAATACTAAAGTGTGTTGCCCTTAGCACAAAAATATTTTGCATCACAAACGTTCTTGCAGGTTCTTCTATTAACAATGCAACTGCCTGAGATTACAAAAGAAGGCCTGCAGGAAGCAGAAGGACTGGAGGAAGAAGCAAAAGTAGCTTCATTTCTTTGGCTCAACGATTTTCCTCTTGAGCTCGTCCCTCTTCAGCCGCTCAAGACCACCGTGACGGCGATGCGGAAACCTTGGGGGCTGGCGTGTTCTGCAGCTTCCATCAAACTATCCCAGGTAGTCTTCAGGTTGTTGTACCTGTCGGATACGTCTGAAGAAGAAGAACAGATTATCATCAAACATGAGATTCAAATGAGGATAAAGATCTAACCGCCTATCACCACCTCCAAGTTCATGCGGCGTTCGCGTTCGGCACAACAATGGGTGGTGATGTCCCGCAGATCATGCTCTAGATGCCGAATGCGACGACGCAGTTGATGGTTGATCCTCTGCTCATGCGTGGTGTCTTCTTCTTCAGCCGAGGAGTCAGAAAGGATGTGTTCAGGAATTTCTTCGGTACCGAAAATATCCTCGGTAGCAGGTTGAAGCTGAAATCAAAGAAAGATGAATCGCATGATTGCAATCAAGATCAAGAGAGAGGAATGGGAAGAAAAGGTTACTCTTGGATGGTTCGCTTCTTTGATGGAAGGCTGTTCTCCTCGCGTGGTTTTTCCCCTTGTCCGCCATGGCCTTGGGTGTTTTTTTGGAGGAGGAGGACGAGAGGAAGTGAAATGATGGAAGTGTGTATGAGTGGGTTTGCAGAGCACCGTAGAGCTATTTTGTTAGCAGTGGAAGTGCATCGGGGTGATGACTGGCCGGCGTGCATTTATGGGAATACCAAACGACGGGGTTTTTTTCTTAGATGCGAAGGGTTTTTCGGCAGAACAGTGCTCATGATTCCCAAATGAGGATTCTCTGCGGATTTTGCGCCAAGGGGCAAGAGTTTGTGCGTATTCGGCTGAAGGAAAAGTTCCTGAATGCGTTCAAAAACAATGAAGATTCGTATGCACAAATTGGAGAAGTCATCACAAGACGAATACAAAAGATTAATTTTCATTTTATTGCCGAAATTCCATAACCCATAGTACAAACTAATCAAACACCGTGTTCAGAATAGACTGGGGGTGGACGGAATCGGCAATGGCGATGCCGTGACCATCGAGGCGCTCCACAGTGGCCTCGATGTCGTCGAGGTCCTCCGGCGCGCCACCATCAAAGCCACGCGGCCACGTGGAGTAGTCAACGCCGGTGTGCGTTGACATGGCGGCCAGGCCCAAGGCAGTGCCCAGACGGACACCGTGTAGGGCCACCTCGTCGACGCGGCCTACCACCGCGCCAAGGCAAGCTTCCGGCGTGTCTCCTGGAGCGTTCACCTTGTTCGTCAGCTTCTGAACCAGCACCTTCAACCGATTGAGCTCGACATCGCGATCTGCAAGGGTCACAGAGCAACGGCAGTTAGTTCAAGATTAAGTTTAAATTGAGCAAGTTGCCGGACTCACCATCGATGGCCTCGAGCAGCTGCTTACGTTGATGCTGCCACTCGAGCTCAGCAATCCCGGCTTGTTTGGAGATGATCTCCAGTTCGTGCCGAGTTGCGTCGCATTCCTCCTTGAATCTGTGGGTGTCGCGGTCAGAATAGCACGAGTTCTAGCTGGAAGGCCTAGAGGAGTAAGAGCAGCTAGATGACCTCGAGGAGTCACTCTCCATGACCGGAGTTGTAGCTGGAGCAGGGGCAGGATTCCACCGGATGAGCCTGAAAACGCAAGGAACATCGTCAGGGATGAAACAAGATCTAAAAAAAGGTTGTGAAGAAGCCGACGATCAACACCTCCGACGAGCGCCAGCACGTCTCCCTTCGGCCTCGTCGTTGGCCGGACGCCTGTTGCCGCTGTTTACCATGGAGTTCTTGGAAGTACTAGTACTAGAGAGAAAGAGCTTGGGCTTGGAAGGCAGAGGATTTGGTGAAAGGCTAGGGGCACCCAAGGTTCTTATTTATGGAATTGACGAAGAGATCGTGGCCGGAGATCGTGGCGCATATCCCAAGAAATTTGGGAAGTGGAGAGATTCTCTCGACCGAACCATCGCCGAGTTGTTTGGGATTAATGCTGAGTCATATTCGGTTTGACTGGTTGAGATTCGGTTGTGTTGCGTTTTTCGGGTCTGACACTGCTGTGGTCAGAATTGCTGAATGAGTCATTTAGAAGCTACTCGCCAAGATAAGGCAAAACAAATATGGAAAATAAAGATTAACATAGAGCAAAACTACAGAGTTGATGAAGCATTCGGCTACAAATTGTTTGTTACAATTATACACCCAAGTATTTTGAGATTACATTGTTGGCATCTGATATGATCTTGTTGATATCTTCCAACAATTTCTGATCAGCCTCTTGGGTTTTAGACAGAGCAGAGAGCTTTGTCTTGAGTTGCCTTTCTGCATTCAAGGCTGCTGAAGCTTCCTTTCGAATTTTGTCTGTTGATTCGAGAAGTTCAGCCATCCGCTTCTCATCGGCTTCAATCTCGACCGTCGGGTTTCTCGGCTCGGCCTCCGGTGCGGCCTTTTCGGTTTTCTTCGGCTCGAGTGCGGTCGTAATTTGGCCAGCAATTCCTTATTGTTCTGAAGTTGAGCATGCAAATCTTTCACGGATTGCTTGGCCGTAGCTCTCCTTTGTTCCAGAGCTGGTTGGGAGGATAGGTTCTTCAAAGCCTGTTTTACTGCTGCAAAATGGTTATCCAGTTGGGAAACAGGTTCTAGGGAAGCCTTGATATCAGCGGGGAGATCTTTATCGATAAATTCAAGTGCTTCTCTTAGGAGATCAGCATCCTTGACTTGGTCTTGAACATCCCTTTGCAGTAAGGAGAGGATTTCCTTCAGCTTTGCTTGATTTTCCTCTAATAAAGCTTGGCTAGGAGATGCTTCATCTCCTTTTTTGGCAATCAAATCATCCATAGCAAAGGAATAACTGGGTGATGACACATTTTCCCCCTGAAAAGAAGTTCTTGCCGAATTAGTGATGATCTATTAGATGAAAATAGAAAAGATGGATGCTCATGGTTACATCATTCCTAGTTTCTTGAATGGGAGAAGGAAGCTTCTCAGGCTCAATAGAAGGCTCTGGTATGTCTAGCTGAGGAGAAACTGGATTATTTCTTGGTGAAGCTGAGACTTCTGGTTGAGGAGAAGGTGGTTGAATCCTTGGTGAGGCTAGAGTTGAATCATGATAAGGAGAAGAACTCCCCACATTTTGACTCACCAAAGTTTCCTCTGCAACTAGCAAGTAGGGGATAAGTGCCAATGAAGAAAAAATGATTGAAGAATAAGATGGTGAAAATTTTACTAGTAGATGAAGCATTGGTAGAATCTGTAATGACCACTGGTTGCTGAGTTCTGGTTTGAAATTATGCAAAGATAAAGATGATCAGAATGATGAATGGCATTATGTTCAGGAGGGGAAGGTGTTCTGACCTGAATAAGTAGCTTTTTGCTTGTTCTTTTCTTCTTGACAGTTGAAGGAGCAATTAGATATGGAGCCTTCATTTTGTCAGAAGCTGGCTTGATGAGAGCTGGATCTAGTGTGGCATGTCTGGACATCAGTTGAGCCAGAGTGGGAGATCGACATCCCAAAGCAGAGATTGGGCCTTCGATCTTATAGGGGATTGTCATGGCAAGAGGGGCAGTTACTGTATCCTGCAGAATGACAGAATCATGATCAGTGAGGAGGAATATGATTAAAAACAAGTGTAAGAAAGGGAGATGAGCATATCACCTCTGAAGTTGGTTGGAAGCCAGGCATTAACTCAAGACAGAGAGAGTGTACTGGCATGTTAAAAATATGATCATGAAGTTCTTGCCACCAAAGGATGAAGGAAGGATGAGCAAATGTTGCTGGCACAAATGGCTTGGGTGCATAAAAAGTTGTGCTGCATTTATACTCAAAGATCCTTCTTGCTTCTATGGATTCCTTGATACCTTCTATAGGCTTGATAAATTCATGGAGGAATAGCCTTGGAGGCACTTGGCGACATCCTAATTGCCTGGCCATCATGTTTGGCTAGTAGTACCCAAAGGTACTCTGAACCAGCCTTCCTCCACAAAATTCTGCTGGCAGGATACATAGATGAATGAAAGCATTGAAGATTGCTATAGAATGTACATCATCACATCCAGTTTCAAACTAAACTAACAAGGAAGAGTCAAGTTGTCATTGTCTAGATATGGGAACCAAAGAGGGTTGGCAAAACCTCTGAAGAAGAGCTCAAATAGTTGGCCAATGCCTTTGTTAATGGACACAGTGGAAGCAGCTTCTCCATAGGTTTGGCAGCCTTTGGTGCTCTGGGTTTCTCCTTCCTCGTAGTTGGTTGAAGGGAAGTGCCGATTGTTGAGGTCAATGGCAACAATCTGGTGCATATATAATTGCAGCCACATCTGAACAAACCACCAAGAGCCATTAACACACGGGATCTTTTGGCTGGTGTGCATCAGATAGGTGGTTTGATGAAGCATATGGTAGACACTTCCTAGAAGGTACTTCCTAAGGGGAATAGTTGTACCAGTAGCCAGGTCTTCGGCCATCACAATATGGTTCAGGGTTGGCTCATTGGCTTTGCCACAAAAGATAAATCTGCATAACCACATGTTCAGGAAAGCTCTGTATTCAACATCAGTCAGGGGGCCATCGGACATATAGTTTCGTATATATCTCTTGTATCCAACTCCTGTTTTCACTCCTGTTTACTTGGAGGAGCCCCTGTACTTGTGTGGATACACAGTTCCAGTGACTCTCATGCCGGTTATCATGTACACATCGGCCAAAGTAGGGGACATTGGCTCATGGCCGAAAAGGAAGGCATTTGCGCCGTTAGACCAAAAGTGGGAGGCTGCAATTAAAAGACTCTCATTTTTGGGTGTTTCGGCTAAAGACAATTCCAAGCAGTGAGAAATACGAAGATTGTCCCAATTTTTTGTCTTGGGGCTGTCATCATCAAGTATCCTATTATACCAATTTCACCAGCCTACAATTGGGGGCAGAGGCCAGTTCTTGAAAGTGTCCTGCCACTCGTGGGGTTTCGACAGTGATGTCTTGAAGGGAATCCTCTGAGATTCAGCTGCAATGAACTCAGAAGGATCGGAAATCCCTACGGGCCCGAGGAAATAAGATGCTGATTGATCCTCGACAGGAATCAAGATTTCGGTAGCTAGAGCCTATCAAGAACAAGAGAGGACAAAAAGAAAAAATTGAGATGAGATTCGAAAAAGTAATACCGAATGAGCTTGAGGAGAATAAGATTTACCAGAAGAGCTTGGTCTTGGTTCGCCATTTGAGGATTGAAGCTTGAAAAATTGATGAACTAGGGTTTGGATCTGGGCGAAGGCTCCAACGGTTTGAAGGAGGAAAGAACGGGTGTTGAACGGATTCGGCCTGAGGACGTTGAGTATTTATGGTCAATTCCGGAATAAAATCACCTTTTATCCCGTAATTGAAGGGGCATATGTTAACACCAAAAATTGGTACACGAAAGAGACTGACATGTGGGCCGAATTTGGTAGAAGAGCACCATTCGGCAGAAGGTTTTCCTCAAAGCATTTGGTAGAGGCGTTTGTGGTCGGGAGTACGTCATTATTCGGCAGAAGAACTGTTCCACGAGTGAAAGCGGAAAGCATTCGGGAATGCGTGATGACGTGGATTGAGTATAAAGAAGGGGATGAATTGATGACAGGTACGAGACGGACATGACGCCATGGTATTAATCTTAGGCGATAAATGTTGTAATCGTGGTCGACTAGGAGTCGTGTTAGAGCCGGGGTATAAATATAAACCCTTAGTGTTTGTAATAGGGATCAAACAATTTCACAACAAATCGGCCCCGTTCCAACTTTCGAGTCCTTCTAGTCGAGTCATCGAGTTCTTAGAGAGGAGCCATCGATCCGTCGACCTCCGTAAGTACCGACAACCTTGTATCATGTCTAGTATCATGCGGTGGATTTAGACCATGATGCAAGTAGTCTTGTTACCATGCTTTGTATCATGCGGTGGATTTAAGCTTGGTTCAAGAAGGCTTTCTTGTTGGATCACGAGCCATGCAGTAGGCTAAGATCTAGCTCGGAGCTAGTTATCGGCTATATTAGATTTGGCAAGATCTAATGGATTCATTAAGTTACCATGTGTTGCTTTGAATTTTACCTTGTATGTTTAATTCATATAACACTCTTATTGCCCAATTTAGATCGGTTAGATTCGGCTCTATCTTGTTTGTGATCCATGTGTTGCACGCTCAAATCTTTGGCTTGACGCGGCAAGTGAGTCATGCGTTCTCCAATAGCCGAATTCGAAATCAATCTAGATTGTCACGTGTTGCGGGTTCAAGCTTGTTATTCTTGCTTGGTTTGTTCCTTCTCCACGGAACCCGATTCGGCTGTACAGCTGTATTCGGAAGTCGCCTCACGAGCGAAACATGTTCATGAGTTTTTGCTTTAAATAACATATGCTTTTAGCCTTCCATGTTTAGATTGTATCATGTGGTGGATTGTTCTATTCTTGGTTGGTGGTGTGAATTTAAACAAGTTGTATCATGCGGTGGATTAACTTGTTTGGTATCATGCTTGACGGATTTGAAAGTATCTAGACATGCGGTAGACTAGTGCTTTTGGTCTGTGCATACTTTTTTACTACAAATTCATGATCATGCTTCGCTTTTATTTATTTTATCCTGATTTCTGCTTGATAATCGGTCGTGGTTATGTGCTGCAATGTTGTTTAAATAAAGATCGATTTTTAATCATGCTTACGTCATACATTCGGTAGTGCCCTGTCTACATGTTTTATCAGTTCCCGAATGATGTTCTAAATACTGATAGATAACATGTTTGTAGCTATATGTCGTTCTAACTGGCTTTATAGCCGTAAATACAGAACTGTCTGGTACCACCCGACAAGTTCCATGTTTTATCTAACCGTTTTTATCCTTTGTCAGTTTCAGGGAAAATTGACTGGCACACTTCCGGATTCTAACGCCCGGGCCACCTGTGTGAAGCTAGCTAATCCGGCTTGTTGTGTGCTTGGCGTGAGGTGCTGATTTTACGTCAACATATTTCTTCAAGTATCTCCCGTTTATAGCAGCAGTGAATTCTTCTCCTAGTAAAGTTTTCAAGATGTATGCATTTCCAATCGTGGACCTAACCACCCGAAAAGGACCTTCCCAATTTGGAGACCACTTGCCGAATGCACTGTACTTAGTCCTAATCGGCAATAATGATTTCCAAACCAAATCTCCTTCTGCAAATTGCTTGACCTTTACCTTCTTGTTATAGTACTTAGCAACTCGCATTTTGTTTTTCTCAATATTCTCCAAGGCCCTAAGACGAATCATATGCAAGTCTTCTAATTCATCCATCATTAAGTCATTGTAATCCTTGGAATTTAATCCTTTTGCAATATTACTCTCCTCGAGTCTGATTGTATCTCCCATGGCAAGATGGCAAGATGTCCATAAACCAACTCATAATGAGATGTCTGTGTAGCTCCATGAGGAGCCATTCGGTAAGCCCATAAGGCTTCATTGAGTACCGAATGCCATCTTCTTGGCTTCTGATCAATCTTATTCTCTATAATCTTGATCATGATCTTGTTAGAAGCTTCTGCTTGACCATTAGCTTGGGCATAATAATGAGAAGAATTTAATAATTTGATCCCCATGCTTTCAGCAAAATCTCTGAACTCTGAAGATGTAAACTGAGTTCCTTGATCTGTTGTAATTGTCTGAGGAATTCCAAATCTGTAAATGATATGCTCTTTGACAAACTCAACCATATTTTCTGATGTCACCTTCTTCAATGGAATTGCCTTGTTGGGGGGATTTAGAATCAAGCCTTTCGTACACTAAAAACAAAAGAGTGTTTTAGTCGCTCGGATTCTCGTGCGAAAGGCCCAGCAGAGAAACCTCAGGAGCCCTTGAATCCTTTCTCATTTTTCAGAATTCGTCTTTTGGCCTGAACCCTTCATCGCCAGCAGGGCTGTCAAATGAGCTCAGAAAGACCCAGGGCGTTAGGGTTTTCGATCAGGCTGATTGTTCTCCCGCGACGAAACCCCAGGAGTGAATCTTGCTCACCCAGGCATTCTCGGCCGGGGATTCGCTCGGCGGGTTTCGTCGTCTCTAACATCTAACGATTTCAAGTTTGAATGTGATTCCATGTTTCAGGTGACGAAAGGTGCCAGGCGAAAGGGGAATCTCCAAAGGATTGAAGGTTTTCTCCCGACAGGCGCACGTAATGACAACAAGAAAGGCGCCGCGATTTGCGGCGTGACGTCATGAAGCGCCGATTACGTGGAGACCAAATTGGAGATTTCGTAGATATAGCCTAGCACATTCTGTTTAGATCTGTTTCACACGAGGGTATTCTCGGAATGTAAAAAGTCCGTCCGCCTCCCTATAAAAGGAGACGGATCGACACTTGTAAAGGTGATCAGCTTTTGAGAAATTAACTGTTGAGAAAAGAGCTTTTGGCTATCCTTTGTTCTGTGTTTTGGTTTTGGTTCTTGAGCTTTAGTTTTCCCTCATTGTTCGTGTGCGATAGCTTCGGCTATCACCACAACATGCCTCAACCCACTTAGTGAAATAATCTGTTGCTAAAAGCACAAATTTATGCCCCTTGCTAGATGGAGGATTTATTTGGCCAATCGAATCTATTCCCCATCCTCTAAATGTCCATGGCTTGATAATAGGATTTAGAGCTGATGCTGGAACTCTCTGAATATTTCCAAACTTCTGACAATCCTGACATCCCTTGTAATATTCAAAGCAATCTTTCAGCATTGTCGGCCAATAACATCCAGTCTTCCTAATGCCCCACTTCATTCGGTAAGCCGACTGATGTGCTCCACACAGCCCATCATGCACTTCACTCATCATCTTCTTCGCTTCTTCTTGACCCAGGCATTGAAGCAACACCCCATCCATGGATTTGTAGTACAAACGTCCATCAAGAAGAACAAACTTTATAGCTTTGTACCTGAGCTTCCTAGAGACCTTTCGGGATGGATTCTCCAAATAATCAGCAATTTCTTTTCTCCAATCATCTTCTGCTAGATCATCCCCAAAAGCATATACATCGATGGCAAACACTTCTTGATTCTCTCTATAACTCGAAGCACTTTGAGCTAGCCTATTTGCCTCTCCATTGTTTTCTCTAGGAATATGTTGTAGAATTACTAACTGAAAGATTTTCAGGATCTCTTTGCACTCCTCATAGTAATTCCTCAGGATATCATTTCTGCATTCATATTGTCCATTCAATTGCTTTATAACTAGCTCTGAATCTCCAAAAATCTCAACCGAGATGGCCTTTGCCTCTCTCAAGTATTGAAGCCCTCTAAGCAATGCTTCATACTCAACTTGGTTATTTGTGACAGTAGGTTGAATAGGAATAGCAATCTCAAACATTTCTCCCCTGGGTGAAATTAACAAAATACCTACTCCACCACCTTTGCCACATGAAGATCGATAAAAAAATAAAGCCCAAGGAGTAATTTCAAGTAAATTAATTGATGAATCACAATGTCCGGTAATGAAATCAGCAATAATCTGTCCTTTAACAGCTTTTGCCGATTCAAACCTTAATTCAAACTCAGACAAGGCTAAGATCCACTTGCCAATCCTTCCATTCAAAATTGGCATAGACAACATGTGTTTAATTACATCAAATTTTGAATATACAATGCATTCGGCATTCAACAAATAGTGTCGAAACTTTGTACACGAGTAATAAACACACAAGCAAAGCTTCTCTGCAGCCGAATATCTTGTTTCGGGATCAAGCAATTTTCGGCTAAGGTATGCAACTACTCTTTCCTTCCCCTCAAATTCTTTTATGAGGGCCGATCCATTGGTTTGGGTATCGGCTGCCACGTACAACTTAAAAGGCTTGTTCAATTGCGGAGGTACCAACACTGGTGGTTCCTTCATGCA
Organism: Cenchrus americanus; assembly: GCA_947561735.1. Lineage (NCBI taxonomy): Eukaryota > Viridiplantae > Streptophyta > Magnoliopsida > Poales > Poaceae > Cenchrus > Cenchrus americanus. Next base: position 32,611,455 of record OX387242.1, on the reverse strand, counting down.
TTCCTTGATTTCATTGAAAGCCTTTTGTTGCTCGTCACCCCATACAAACTTCTGATCCTTTTTTATTCTTAATAGTGGAGAAAAAGGCAACACCTTTTGTGAAAAATTTGATATGAATCTTCTCACAAAATTGATCTTGCCAAGCAATGACTGCAACTCCTTAAGATTTGTTGGAGGAACAACTTCATCAATAGCTTTCATGCTTTTCTTGCCAACTTCTATTCCTCCCTCATGCACCAAAAATCCCAGGAACTCTCCAGCTGAAACTCCAAAAGCACATTTATTCGGGTTCATCTTAAGTCCATGTTTTCTAGTGCATTCTAGAGTTTTCCTCACATCATCCAAATGTGATTCATGATCCAATGACTTGATCACAACATCATCAATATATATCTCCACAATTTTGCCAATCAACTCGTGAAAAATATAATTCATGGCTCTTTGATAAGTTGAACCAGCATTTTTCAACCCAAACGTCATGACAATCCACTCAAATAACCCTATATGTCCAGGACATCTGAAGGTTGTCTTTGCTACATCTTCCACTGCCATAAAAATCTGATTGTACCCTACATTGCCATACATGAAACTAATAACTCTATGTCCAGCAGCAGCATCAACCAACAAATCAACAACAGGCATTGGATATCCATCCATGGGTGTAGCCCTATTTAGATCTCTAAAGTCTATGCAAATCCTCATCTTTCCGTTTTTCTTGTAAACAGGAACAATATTAGAGATCCACTCTGCATATCTGCATGGCCGAATGAAATTTGCCTCTATTAATCTTCCAACCTCTTTTTTCACGTCAGCCAATACTTCATCCTTGTAAATTTTCCGGGGAGGTTTCTTGTAAGGTTTATTACCAGGCTTGATTGGCAACCTATGCTCAACAATAGAACGATCGAAACCAGGCATCTCCGAATAATCCCAAGCGAAGCAATTTTATATTCTTTCAATAGCCTAATCAACTCTCCTCTGAAACCTGAATCCAAGTTAGCACTGATGAATGTCGGCCTTGGCTTGTCACGTCCTAACTTCCTATCAGTTCCATCAATTGGATTCTCCATTAAAAATTACTATAAGAGCCGACTGCTTGAATCGGCTGTTGATCACTGCTGACTGGTTCAACAGGACCTTCACCCCAATCCTTGCCTGAGAAGCAATCTATGCCTTGATACTCCCATAAGGCTGGTTCCACATTAGCCACGCTTACCAAATCATCTACTTGGACAACTTCCACGTCATCATCTACCCGTTGAACAAGCTGTTAATGCATAGTAGATGGAATGCAGCAGTTTGCATGGATCCAATCCCTTCCAAGCAGCAAGCTATATGCCCCTTTGCCTTCAATGATAAAGAAGGTTGTAAGCAGAGTCTTAGACCCGATCATCAAATCCACATGCACATAGACCTTGGTGTCCGAAGGATTTCCAGCAAAATCATTCAGAACTATGCTTGTTGGCGTCAAATCTCCAGGGAGCAGCTCCACCATCAACAAACAACTTGGTCAATGGCTTCCCGTTGACGTACCCTCTTAAGTACAGTGGTCTCATGTGCCGATTCTTGGCTGGCTTATCAAAAGTAGCTTGCTTGGCCAACGTTAACTGTGCCATCAATCCAAATTGTTCGGCCTCATACATATCTGGCAATACCTCCTCCTGCACAATTTGATTAGCTGGAGCCATGAATTCACTCGGCAAGAAACATACCATGCATGTATGAGCCGAACGACCAGATTCATCAGGTTTGTCATTTGGGCGCCACACTTGTTTCTTCTTAATCCCTGCTTTCTTCAGCTCCTGATTCCTCAAGTGTTGTACCCTTCTCTTCTGGCTTTTCCTTATACCAGGTGGGCACCACTCTCCCTTTTGCCAGGCATACCCATGATCTTCTTCTTCTTCATGATCAACCCACTTGTGATCAACATATCTTTTCCTCGGTTGATCATCAATCTTATTTATTTTTAAGCGCCGACCATCACTGGGATGCACCCTTCCAATTATTTCGTGGACGGATCGGCGATTGGCAGTGTCTTGCCTGTATTCGGTATACTTATCGCTGCATTCGGGACAATTGTTCCGTGTGGGACGCTTTAAACCCTCGTTCCAGCAGTGTCTGAAGAAGGCACATCCCCAATGTGCATGCTCTAGTTCTCGTATATATTCCTCTTGTTCCTTCCTATACTTGTCTTCTTCATATCTCTACTTCTCCTCTTCGTACTTATGCTTCTGGTAGCACTCCTTTTCTTGCTGACGCTGCCATTTATTGAGGAGAATACGCAAAGTCACTCTGGGTTTAGAAGATTCACCCACTTCAATTTGTCTTTTCAGGAAGCGAGGCTCTTCTTTGTGAATCTGTTCAAATGTAACTTGTCGAGCGGGATCAACTGATCCATCTTGCTTTGCCTTTGCCGAAGTCAAAACTTTCACTTTTCCTTTCCCTTCAACAGCGTTCATCATGTTAATTGAGAAACCGATCATGTTCTGAGGGAAGGGATTGCCATCCAATTTCATATTATTATCAAACTTCAGATGACCTTCTTGGATAGCTTTCTGAATTCTCATTCTAAAGACCCTGCATTCATTGATGGAATGAGAATTTCTGTCATGAAATCCATAGTACCTCTTGTCTTTCACTCCATCACGCCGAAGCATAGAATGCCCCTCTGGCAGCTTGATCCGGTCTTCTTTCACAAGGAAATCGAAGATCTTATCTGCCTTGGTTACATCAAAATCATAGGTGCCTTTAGCTTGCTTGATCCACCTCTAATTTACTGTCAATGGCTCCTTGCCCCACACTATCTCTGCTGCACCTATTTCCTCTTCATCATCATATTCATCTCCTTGATCTGCCCTTTCGAGGAATTGATTGTAGATGTCAGCTACATCATTGTGCTTGACAAATCTGGAGTCTTTCTTGAAGCCATATGCTTGTTGCTCATCAATGACAGCCGGTGTGATAGCTGGCCAAGGTCGTCGAATTCCATCCCGAATAGCCTCTCCCGAATGGCTGGCAACATCCCTGCTACAGCCATACCAGCCAATTGATCATCCGGTATGTTCAGAGAAAAGCACATGCTTTTTGTCTCTCTGAATCTCTTGAGGAACTCCATTGGTGTTTCATTGTTCCTCTGCCCCAAGGTAGTCAGATCAATTAGCTTTTTCTCATTACTGCCAGTGAAATAATGAGCATGAAACTTTTGCTCCAAATCTTTCCAAGAGCAGATTGTATGAGAAAGTAGAGAAGTGAACCATGTAAATGCTGGGCCTATCAAAGACAGAGGGAAATATCTAATTCTGAAGGCCTCATCAGCAGAAGCTTCCCCAAGCTGCATTAGGTACCGAGCTATGTGTTCCACAGTACTAGTATCATCTTGCCCTGAAAACTTGGTGAACTCCGTGGGGACTTTCACCCTATTCGGTAACGCTACCCTGCGGTACCATTCTGGGAAGGGAGGTGTGTACACATGTACTTGATTCTTAGGCTTTAGACCGAATTGATTTTGCAGCACATCGGTCATTCTCTGCACCTGGAGATCAACATTGGTGTCTTGATTCCCTGGCCCCCAAGCAGGCATCCCTGTGGCACCACCATATCCAGGATTCGGGAGAGCATCGATAGCACTGTAGTCCATGAACTCTGAGTACCCGTTCTCGTACATGTTCCTTTGCAGCCTGTTACTTGTTGGGGCTATCCTGTAGGCAGAGACAAGTTGAACTCCAGCAGTGCCGAATGCCATCTCACCATATGTGCGTGGATTAGGTACTGCTTGATGAGGGTTCTGCCGAATTGGTTGACTATCCACATGCTGAGTTGGCTGAACACTCATACTTTGCTGAGGTGGTTGAACACTTGCATCTTGACGAGGTGGTTGGCCAGTAGCAGTAGCACTTGATTCACCTTGCTCAAAATGTTTGTCCACGGTTGGGCCAAAGACACCAATTATCATTTGTCGGAAGCTATTTAAAAAGGCAGTGTTGTGCCTAGCCATTATTTCTTCCATTGTTTGCCGTATCACACCAAAAGCTTCTTGTTTCTCTGCAGCAGCTGTGGCATCAGTCTCGCCTGGCATCAGAACTCTTGGCATATCTGTTCTGAGGAATGGCACACCACTCCTATTCTTGGAAAACGACATCAGACACTTCTGCTGAAATTGCTCCACAGCTTCTTTCAGTAGTAGTTGATGTTCTGAAGACAGATCATTGAAAGTAACATCCAGGACAGCTTGGATGTCATGCATCTTGATCAACTTGAGTGTCCCACCAGGCATGCCAAAAAGTGTGTTGACAAAAAATCAGCACCTCACGCCAAGCACACAGCAATCCGGATTAGCTAGCTTCACACACGTGGCCCGGACGTTAGAATCCGGAAGCGTGCCAGTCAATTTTCCCTGAAACTGACAGAGGATGAAAACGGTTAGATAAAACATGGAACTTGCTGGGTGGTACCAGACAGTTCCGTATTTACGGCTATAAAGCAAGTTAGAATGACATATAGCTACAAACAAGCTATTTGTCAGTACTTAGAACATCATTCGGGAACTGATAAAACATGTAGACAGGGCACTGCTGAATGTATGAGGTAAGCATGATGAAAAATCGGTCTTTATTTAAACAATGTTGCAGCACATAACCACGACCGATTGTCAAGGATAAATCATGATAAAATAAATAAAAGCGGAGCATGATCATGAATTTGCAGTAAACAAGTATGCATAGACCAAAAGCACTAGTCTACTGCATGTCTACATACTTTCAAATCCGTCAAGCATGATACCAAATAAGTTAATCCACCGCATGATACAACTTGTTTAAAATCACACCACCAACCAAGAATAGATCAATCCACCGCATGATACAATCTAAACATGGAAGTCTAAAAGCATACGTTATTTAAAGCAAAAACTCATGAACATGTTTCACTCGTGAGGGGACTGCCGAATACAGCTGTACAACCGAATCGGGTTCCGTGGAGAAGGAAAAAACCATGCAAGAATAACAAGCTTGAACCCGCAACACGTGACAATCTAGATTGATTTCGAATTCGTCTATTGGAGAACGCATGACTCGCTTGCCGCGTCAAGACAAAGATTTGAGCGTGCAACACGTGGATCACAAACAAGATAGAGCCGAATCTAATCGATCTAAATTGGGAAATAAGAGTGTTATATAAATTAAACATACAAGGTAAAATTCAAAGCAACACATGGTAACTTAATGAATCTATTAGATCTTGCCAAATCTAATAGAGCCGATAACTAGCTCCGAGCTAGATCTTAGCCTACCGCATGGCTCATGATCTAACAAGAAAGCCTTCTTGAACCAAGCTTAAATCCACCGCATGATACTAAGCATGGTAACAAGACTACTTGCATCACGGTCTAAATCCACCGCATGATACTAGACATGATACAAGGTTGCCGGTACTTACGGAGGTCGACGGATCGATGGCTCCTCTCGAAGAACTCGACGACTCGACTAGAAGGACTCGAAAGTTGGCACGGGGCCGGTTTGTTGTGAAATTGTTCGATCCCTATTACAAACACTAAGGGTTTATATTTATACCCTGGCTCTAACACGACTCCTAGTCGACCACGATTACAACATTTATCGTCTAAAATTAATACCATGGCGTCATGTCCGTCTCGTACCCGTCATCAATTCATCCCCTTCTTTATACTCAATCCACATCATCACGCATTCCCGAATGCTTTCCGCGTTCACCCGTGGAACAGTTCTTCTGCCGAATAACGACGTACTCCCGACCTCAGACGCCTCTACCGAATGCTTTGCGGAAAATCTTCTGCCGAATGGTGTTCTTCTACCAAATTCGGCCCACATATCAGTCTCTTCCCTATACCAATTTTTGGTGTTAACACCTATAAACCGAGGAGATTGCTTCCCTCTGACATTGAACCTTCGCAGACCACGGATGGGTGACACTCTAAGGTATGCATAGTCACCAACTTCCAAGACCACTTCTCTCCTTCGAGGATCAGCATAACTCCGTGACTGTGCAGCTTTGAGATTCTCTCTAATGATCTCAACTTGTCTCTCTGCTTCTCTTATGCTGTCCAGTCCAAAGAGCTTACTCTCTCTAGTCTGGTTCCAAAACAGCGGTGTTCTGCACTTTCTCCCATACAAAGCTTCAAATGGTGCCATCTTGATGCTGGACTGATAACTGTTGTTATAAGCAAACTCTGCATAAGGCAAACTCTTATCACAACTACCACTATTCTTCAATGCACAAGCTCTCAACATGTCCTCAAGAATCTGATTTGTCCTTTCTGTCTGCCCGTCTGTTTGAGGATGGTATGCTGAACTGAAGTTTAACTTTGTATCCATTGATTCATGCAACTTCTGCCAAAACCGTGAAGTGAACTGAGTGCCTCAATCCGACACTATCTTCTTTGGTACCCTGTGCAAACACACTATCCTTAAATTATACAACTCTGCCAGCTTGACTCCTGTATAGGTTGTCTTTACTGGAATAAAGTGTTCCACCTTGGTTAATCTATCCACAATAATCCATATAGAGTCATACCCGTCACGAGTACGAGGTAATCCCACTATAAAATCCATGCCAATCTCTTCCCACTTCCACTTAGGTACTTTTAAATGTTGAAGCAATCCTGCTGGCCTTTGATACTTAGCTTTCACTCTCTGACATGTGTCACACAAGGCTATATGAGCTGCTACATCCTTTTTCATTCCATACCACCAATACCTTTGTTTCAAATCCTGATACATCTTAGTACTTCCAGGATGGATAGAGTAAGCTGAATCGTGTGCTTCCTTCAAAATAGTTTCTCGCAGCTCCTTGATCTCAGGTACACGGATTCTGTTCTTGAACCACACAGTTCCTTGCTCATCTTCCCTGAACTCTGGAACTTTACCCAACTTTATCAGCTTCTTATACTCAACAATCTTCTCATCAGTCAACTACCCTTTTCTAATATCCTGCTCAAGCGTCGACTCAATCTCCAATGTCAAAGTCTCACTCTGAGCAACTATTCCCAAGTTAAGCTGTGCCATCTCCCAACACAACTCCTGAGGTAACAAGTGTCCTATTAGCATGTTGGTCTGACTCTTCCGACTCAACGCGTCTGCTACCACATTAGCTTTACCAGGATGATACTGAATATCCAAATCATAATCCTTGATTAACTCTAACCATCTTCTTTGCCTTAGATTTAGATTCTTCTGAGTAAAGATGTACTTTAGACTCTTTTGGTCGGTGAAAATCTGACACTTATTCCCAATCATGTAGTGCCTCCAAATCTTCAGAGCATGAACAACCGCTGCCAGCTCAAGATCGTGTGTAGGATAGTTCTGCTCATGTTTCCTTAACTGCCTTGAAGCATATGCTACTACCTTTCCTTCCTGCATCAACACACAACTCAATCCTTGCCGAGAAGCATCACAATATACATCAAACCCTTTGTGTATATCTGGCATGATCAACACAGGAGCTGTAGTCAATCTTTTCTTCAATTCCTCAAAACTAGCCTGACACTTCTCATCCAACTCAAACTCTTTACCCTTCTCAAGTAGAGTTGTAAGGGGTTTCACAATCTTAGAAAATCCCTCAAGTCCAAGGAAACTTCTGATCTCCGGTACATTCTTAGGCGGACTCCAGTTCAATACATCCCGAACCTTGCTTGGATCCACTGCAATCCCTCCATCAGTGATAATGTGTCCGAGAAAAGAGACCTCCTTCAACCAGAAATCACACTTGCTGAACTTGGCATACAGCTGATGTTCACAGAGCTTCTGCAGCACTAGCCTCAAGTGTTATTCATGTTGTTCCTCACTCCGAGAGAATACCAGAATATCATCAATGAATATCCCAAAAAACTTATCAAGATACTCCATGAATACCTTATTCATCAAGTACATGAAGTACGCTGGAGCGTTGGTTAATCCAAAAGATATCACAGTGAACTCATATAACTCATATCTAGACGTGAATGTTGTCTTAGGTATATCCTCCATTCGGATTTTCAACTAATGGTATCCTCATCTAAGATCTATCTTGGAGAATACTTTAGCTCCTCTCATTTGATCAAACAAATCCTCAATCTGAGGTAAAGGGTATTTGTTCTTGATAGTAACCTCATTAAGAGATGGATAGTCTATACACAATCTCCTAGATCAATCCTTCTTATTAACGAAGAGTGTGGGGGCTCCCCATGGTGATGAACTAGGACGGATAAACCCTTTACTAAGTAGTTCCTCTATTTGTTTCTTTAGTTCAGCTAAGTCTTTAACATCCATTCTATAAGGTCTTTTTGATATAGGAGCAGTACCAGGTATAAGTTCAATGCTAAATTCAATGTCACGGTCAGGTGGCATACCTGGCAGATCCTCTAGAGACACATCAGGGAATTCACTCACTACCCTTATATCCTCCAAGGCCTTGCCTTCTACTGAGTTCATAGTCCCACTGTTGGATGAGGGTGTACCCACATACTCTATTCTCTCTCATTGTGGACTGGTTAACAACACTAACTTCTTCTGACACTGAATAAGTCCATCACAACTTCTTAACCAATCCATCCCAAGAATGACATCTATCCCCCATGATTTTAAGGCTACCAGATTAGCAAGAAAGTCTACTCCCATGATATTAATCTTTGCTTGTGGGCATATATAACCAGTTTTCATTTCTCCTCTCGGGGAGCTAACTATCAGTGTATTCTTCATTGAGCTCATAGATAAGTTATGTTTTGTCACAAATTTATCAGTTATGAAAGAATGTGATGCCCCCGAATCAAATAATACTGTAGCGGGTATAGAGCTGACAGGAAACGTACCCAATACCACGCCGGAGTCATTCTGAGTTTGCTCCACTGATACATGATTAACTCAGCCACGCATATAGTTCTGCTGGCTTCTCTTGCTAGGAGTTTGTGAAGTACGAGCCTGTGAAGATGACTGCCCAGACCTGTTACCACTGTCTCTCTGAGGAGTCTGGATTTCCCTCTTGGGACAGTTGTTGGCATAATGCCCCAGCTCTCCACACTTGAAGCACCCATTGGGCTGAACAGGAGTAGTGTTCCTGACAGGTGCCCCAGAGCCATTGTTGGAACGACTCTATTGAGGAGTAGGAGATCTGGGTGTCTGAGGGTTGAAGCGCTGTGGTTGAAACGAGCGTTGCAGCTGCAAATTCTGTGGATACCTTCCACCTTGTCCACCAAGACGGTACTGAGACGGACTCTGCTGAGAACCGAAGCAAGGACGAGTGTTACTGCTTGACTACCCATGAGACTGGAACTTGCGCTTCTGCTCGCCCAGTTCCTTCCTCTTGCTTTCCAGTCCAATTGCCTTGTTCACCAGTGTCTAGAAATCTGGAAAGGTATGACTCTGCAGCTGATAGTTGAGAGGCCCAATCAACCCATCCAGAAACATTTCCTGTCTCTTAGGATCGGTGTTCACCTCATCCAGTGCATAACGAGACAGATGAGTGAACTTGTCCAGGTACTCAGTGACAAACATGCTTCCCTGCCTTAGTGACAAGAACTCCTTCCGCTTAAGCTTGATTACCCCTGAACGGATGTGATAGGTATGGAAGTTGTCACGGAACTCCTGCCAAGTGATATTCTGCCTGTTGGGATGTGCAGTTGCATACGCATCCCACCAATCTCTAGCTTGTCTCACAAGTCTTCCAGCAGCATATAAAACCATTTACCTATCAGTGCATTGAACAATCTCCAGCTTCTTTGTAATTGTCTTCAACCAATCATCTGGATCCAGCGGATCAGATGAGTGAGAGAAGGTAGGAGGATTGTGGCTCATGAATTCCTTGTGCCTATCCCTGGGCAGCGAAGGAGCTGACTATGGTGGCTGGTTTTGCTGAGCCTGCATTTGCTGCACAGTGTTGGTGAGGTTCTGGATCAACTGCATTTGCGCCGTGAAGAATTGTTGCATAGCTGGATCCATTGCTTGATTGACCGGTGGGGGTGGTGCAGGATTCTGCTGATTAGCAATATGAGCACGGATCACAGGTGGTACGTCTTGACCTCCTCCGGACCTGGTGTTTACCATCTGATCATTAGAAAAATATATTTCAGAGAGGTGTATTGAATTGATGCACAATAAGATAAACTCAAAACGATAAAGCAATTCAGACTTCCAACTAGGACAGATTCTGTTGACCTCAATAAATCAGGTGTAACTCTCTGTATAATTATCCAAAAATCATGAATTTTTACCATGTTGTGAGGTGCAAAATTATGAAACTATTCCAACTGGAATCACCTCAAATGAAGATCTACAACTCGAGATAAAATTCAAACAGTGCAGCTGTGTCTGCAGAAATTACAGACTCAGACGTGTTCAATACTTTGTGCATAACTCCCATAATACATACTGTAGAATATTGAAGTTTTTTACAGAAAATCATCCTCAAAATTTGTGAACTCACCCAACTAGTTTCATGTCATTTGGAGTTCTGTAGCTTGAGATAAAATTAAAGCATTACTGCTATGTCAAATAACTGCGAGAATAGATTTGCATCATTCCAAACTTGCATGAGAGATACTCCCTCCATCCATTTATCCAAGGCCTATTTTAAAATCTGAAAATTTCATTTATGCAAGGCCTATTTGTTTATTTGCATTGGAAAACACTAAATCATCGCTTTGGCATCTGTGCGAGCAATAAATTCCTCTCACATGCTTTTCCGAAGATTAATGATGGGAGAGGTTTTATTTCTTTTCCTTGGTGTTTGAGTCAAGTGCAAATGGGCCTTGGATAGATGGATGGAGGGAGTAAAATAGAAGACAACCAGATTTGAACCCAAACTAACTTTATTTAACTTAATGGTTTCTTGTTGTATCGTGGCCATCACTCCACCATACAACTCACACATAAACAAAATCCAAATCAAACATGTTTTCAAGCAACATCCAATTATTACAAGCATACGTCCTCACAGGAACGATCTATCGAAACTTAAAAAGGTAAAGGTAGGCATCCTAAGATCCTAGCCAAGATGAGTCGTCGCTTTAGCTGTGCCGTAGTGGAGCTTCTTGCATGGAGGAGATGCTGTAGTTTTGTACGGCATTGTTTTCTGAGGGGGTCACTGACCAGCAAGTTGTGCTTCTAGTAGGCAATCCTAGCCTGAGCAGTCTGCAGTTCTTCATGATACCTATCCATCTCTGTTGTTGCACCTTCAAGGTCAGTGTTCAGTGCAGCAGTCACTCGAGCGAAGATGTCAATGCGGTCATCACCTCCAGCAGGCACTATGGTCTCCTCAGAGCCACTCACACGGCGAGGAACATGACAGAACTCAAACCCATGTAAACGTTCACGTTGAGCATTGCAGAGTGACCAGAGAGCCCTTCTTGCTGCATCATTGACCGCAACATCATCAGAAGAGAAGTGAGCTGCGCTGTGGTGTGACGAGCGGTTCCTCCACCCATTGGTGTCATTCAAAGGCACCCGGATGTAGGCTCGGTTGGTGTAGTAATCCCTCATACCAGGCTCGCTGAAATGCTTTGTGACATAAAGTGGCTTCATGGTGTACCCCAGGTGCTGCAGTACCTCCTGCAGTAGAGTGCTTGTGGTACTCAGCCCCACGATAGCAAGGATCATCATCCTCTTCCTCGTCAGGATTTTCATCACCATTGTTGTTGTCTTCATCATCCTCTCCGCTGTCATCCCCTGAATCATCCGGATCACCACCCATAGCATTGGGTGCAGGGGCAACAGGCGCAAGGGGTGCATCATCTGCTGCCACAGGTGCTGGTGGAATCACAATGTCACCATCAGCATCAGCTTCTAGAACAGTGCCATCATACAGCTGTGGCGGCTCCATTGGTTCCTCCTCCTGCTCCACTTCTTCTAGATCTTCTTCAATCTCAGGTTCCGGCTGCACTTTATCTGGATCCTCCTCAATTTCAGCCTCAGGCTGCACCTTCTCGGGTTCCTCCTCAACAACAACCGCTGGCTGATGACGAGGAGCCAACTGTCTATGAGGGAAACGTCCGCCAGTGCTCTTGCGGGGAGTCAGATAAGTCCTGGCCATCTGACAAAACAAAGCTGAACTCAGTACAGAATAAATCAAAACGATAGAGTTTAAATAATAAACAAGAATAATTAGATTATAAGCATAAATAAGATGATTTGAAGCATGACATGGCTTTCTAGAACATGAATCCTTAATTTCGACCATTTCTAACTAAGGCTGCGACCTACCGTCATTACGGCTCTGGTACCACTTTGTCACACCTGATATTACAAGGAAAACCGAATGCATCTCATATGTGTGCCAGGATCATAATTTCACGCACATGATAGACAATAGAGTGTAATACCATAACTGTAGTCAAAACGTACAAGAGTTTAACCGATACAATATTCATTTATTACACTCAGACGGGTGGACACGAAGGTCCGAACAAAAATGATAACTAAAATGAGTAGCTCCTTCTTCAACTTCCACAGGCATAATGACTGGGGATCCGCATGCCTTAGAATTCCTCATATTCGCTCCAGTACTCCTCACTGATGTTCTCCTCTGAACAGCGGTAAGCAAGGGTGAGCACTCTTATGGTCGGAGCTCAGCAAGTGGGGGAAACATACAAGGCTACCAAGGATAGGCTAAGGTTTGCAGCAGTTAGCATTTTATAAGTTGCTCAAATTTTAGTTAACAACACCTAATTACTAGATGTAAGTTTATACCAACCCACTTAAGCTTTATAAAGACATTTCAAACTAAAACCCATAGGATCCACGATTTACATCCATCTTTAAGTATGATTATCATGTGAGGGTCCAAGCCGCTCTTGACAGTGAGCACGACTGATCGATCAGTTTTAACTCTGCAGAGGTTGTACACTTTACCCACATCTCGTGCTCCCCATTTTGCCCGGGTTAGCTAGACCCTTAAACACTTCCAAGGTGAGTGGCTAGGGGTCCACTACGAAGCCTTTACCAAGGAAAGTAGAGAAACCAACAGCCCGCGACAGTTACAGCAGTGGAGCGGACCATAGCCCTACCTAATGGTCAGCACCTTAGCCAAGGCTGCTACCCCAAAAGAACCGGGCTATACCCCTTCAACTCCGGCCCCCTGTGCCCCTTTCGGAAATAGGCTATCGGATAAATCCACTCTCCTAATTAACTAGCTAAGCCAGAGCCATGTGGACTGTGGTTGTACTGTTAACTTGGGTGGTTCTCCATGTTCCGATGAAAAGAATGTGATCTTGTCTTAAACTTAACCAACATTTCATTAACATATCAGATTATATCATAAACCAACATGACTAGCCCAAGTTAAGCAAACTAAGCAATTATCTACCCAAAGCATTTGTTAAACAGGGTTGATCGAGGTAACAGGGTAAAACATCTTGTCAAGTCCTTGAAAAGGTGTTTGCCCATCAATTTCATGTATATCAAAAAGTAAAGTAAACATTGTTTAAGCATGCAGTTATATAGGTTCAAAAGAGAACATGCAGAGGGGGAAGCCACTTGCCTTCCTCTACAAATTGGGTATCTTCCTCTTCGTAGATGAGGACCATGTGTGGTTCGAGGACCGGTGGATGGTCGCTCCCTTGTGTGATGTGTGATTGACAACGTTGTGTGGACCGATTCTTGGCTAAGTATTGCAGGTGCGAGTTGCGGCTTGACTCGTGTTGGTGCGGGTGAAGAACAAGCGCGAAAGGTCGTCGCGGTGAGGCCTCCGGGTGTGGAGAAGACAAGTAGGCTTCGTTCGAGGGACCCGGTGGCCGGCGGGGTCAAGTGCGGGCCGCATGGTGGCATGAACAGCAAGATGAAGTCGTGGACGGTTTCTTGGTTGAGCCTCAAAACCAAGGTCGAGCCGGGACTACGTGGGAGCCAAGTCATGAGTGGAGATTGGCGGAGGCTACACCGAGTTCGGCGGGGGTTTCCGGTGGTTCACCGTAAAACCACCGGGTTCCTTGGTTGATCCACAAAGCCAAGACCGGAGAACCGAAGAGGGAGGTGCAAGAAGCACCGCACCGGCCTCGACCGGTGGGGACCGGTTTGACCGGTGAGGAGCACCGGTCCGACCGGTGTGCGACGACGCGTCCGAATCTTCGAAGCGGAGGACACGCGTCGGGATCGCATGGCTTGCGTCGAGGCTACGCGAGGTGCGGTCGCCGGCATCCGTCCGATGGTGAAGACATCAAGAATTCCAAATCCACCCTTGAGGGGCTTGTATCCCTAGTTGTTAGAGAAGGGCATTTTAGACATTCGGTTGCCGCCTATATAACCCAAGAGGTGAGAGGATGGCAGCCAACTCGGGAACCCTAGCTCATTTGTTTTCCTATTTTCCACCTATTTTCTCTAGGTTTTCCTTAGGACTAGCAAGAGAGCTTCACGGAGAGATCTTGTAGAGAGGGATGGATGATCGGGCGGCTTGCTAGACCTTGTACGAACCTTTGTTTCATGTATAGATGATTCGGCGTGGTTCCTCAAGGTTTGAATGTGTTTTCCCCCGTTGTTCTTGGTGGTGATTTTCGGAGCCCTTTCTCGGTGATTTCTTTGGGTTGGTTTCGGGGCTTTTCTCTTGGGGATTTGATAGGGGAAATTTGTGGGAACCCTTCGTGGTTCTTTGGGCCGTGATTCCCCTCCCAAATCCGTGAGAAAAAGTGCTCGATTTTGGGGTTTCTTGAGTTCTTGGGTTGGAAGTGCTTTCGGCGGGATTTCTTCGATTCCTCCTTTTTGGACGAGATTTGGTGGGATTAAACTTGGCTATGGACTCCTCATGAGGTGTTCCTGATATCCCCAAAGTCTTGTTCAAGTCCGTGGAGCGATTCGGGAGATCGAGATTTGGTTTTGGGGGAGTTGACCCGCGGGTGTTGTTCATCCCGAGCCGCCTGTGCCACACCGGCTCGACCGGTGCTCTTGACCGGTCCGACCGGTGCAAGCCCTTGTGGGTTTTTGCTCGGGTGAACGTCTTGGTGTGTTCGTTGTTGTCCCGTGGTGCCGCTGGTTTGAGTTTGGGTCCGTTTGGTGGTCGGTTGGCTCCGTTTGGTGTTTTGGGGGCTTTCGTGTCGCCATCGGTCCGACCGGTGTGTCTCACCGGTCCGACCGGTGTAGAGCCACTTAGTGAGAGTTGCTCGGTGTTCACCGGCAGGGACCGGTCCGACCGGTGGTGCTCACCGGTCCGACCGGTGTGGGTCTCGTAGACTCGAGGCTTGGTTTTTCCGCCGCGTTTCTCGGGTCGGAAGGTTGCGTGTTGGTTCATAGGTCCGGTGGCACTCCGGTGGCTACGTGGGCTTGACCAACCTTGGTAGTGAGTCGGAGACGTGTGTTGGAAGCCGCGTTCGTCTTGTTGGAGTTTTCATCTCCTTCGAGAAGAATTTTTATCGGCTCCCATTCACTCCCCCCCCTCTCGGTTCGCCGTATCGGTCCTTCAAGTGGTATCGCAGCCGGTTCGGGTCTTTGTTGACTCTAACCAGTCTAAGATCCAAGGATGGCGTACCGAGAACGGGGTTCGGGTCCTCCACACTTCGATGGCAAGAACTACCGGATGTGGAGCAAGCGGATGGGTGCGTTCCTCCGCGGAAAGGGTCACCGCTTTGGGATGTCACGGTGGACACAGGGCTATGTCCGGACCGATGGATTTCCTTGCTCCGGGGTCGAGGGACGGATTCGACGCCAACAATAAGGCGGTCGACTACTTGTTTCGTGCTTTGTGTCGACCGAGTTCGATCGGGTGCACACCGAGCACTTGGCTTGTAGGATTTGGGCGGTGTTGAAGGAGGCTCATGTTGGGAACGCCCGTGTTCGTGCACGGATGTATGCGACCTACCGGAGAGAGTACGAGAATTTCACTCATCTCCCCGGTGAGTCCATCGATGCCTTGTTTCAGAGGTTCACGGTGGTGGTGAACAACATGAGGGCCAATGTGGACGTGCTCCCGTACGATGATCATGATAGAGCGGTCAAGCTCTTACACTCTTTGGATCGTACGATATGGGGCGGAAAGTTCGAGGCCATAGTCGAGTCGGAGCGGTATGATACTCTGACGGTGAACGAGCCGTTCTCGATGCTCAAGTCGGCCGAGGTGGATAGGGGCATGACCGCCAAGCTCGAGGGACCGACCGATTCCCATAGTCTTGCCCTCGTTGGTGGTTCCAAAGGAAAGACTAACTCTAACCCATCCACCAGATGTTCTCGTTTTCCTCTTTGATGTCTATGCCGATGAGGAGTTTGATGACCTTGGAGAGGACGAGCCGGCGCCGTTGACGAGGCGGTTCGAGAGGCCGCACGAGAACCGCGTGAACATGAGGAGGAACACGAGGACTTGCTTCCAAAGTGCGGCAAGCCGGGACACTTCGTCGCCGACCGCCCGGAGAAGGCCGAGAACAAGGACAGCCTACAAGCACAAGCCGAGGAAGAACGATGACAAGTACCGTTCGAGGCGCGACCACAAGAGCAAGCACAAGAACAAGTACAAGGACGAGCGACGATCGAGGAAGAAGGAGGGCCGAGGCAAGGCCCGAGCGATGGTTGGAGCGAGCGACGTCGACTCTGGGGTCCCGCGTACTCCACCTCGAGCTCGAGCAAAGCAACGACGACGAGGGAGATCGCCGCAAGAACAAGAAGTCGTCCAAGAACCTGAGCGGGCTGAGCCGCTTCGCGAGAGACGGCTCTCGCACCATGGCGTTGAGCTCCGGCAAAGCAAGAAGAGCACACGCAGCGACTCGGACTGCGAGTCCGACGACGAGGTGCGTGATGAGCTTCCCTTCTTGCGCCAGGAGAATGAGAGGCTTGGCTCTTTGCTTGATAATCGTGATGACATGCTTAGAGAGGCCAAGAAAATGAGGAAAGAGCTTAGGGCTTCACTCGAGGATGCTAGGACTAGAGTGGCCGAGCTAGAGACACAGGTGCTTGATAGCAAGCTTGAGATTGATTCGCTTAAGGCTAGCCCCGTTGTTTCGATGAGAATGATTGTGCGGATTGCTCCATATTCCTTGCCGATCTTGCTTTGTTTAAGGAGAAGCATGCCTCCAAGTGTGAGGAACTAGATGTGCTTAGGGTTGAAGTGGCCGAGCTTAAGTCTAGACCTCGCTTTGCTAGGTGCTTGCACTTCTTGCCCCGTTTTGCATGCTAAAATTGATGAGATGCATGCTTACACTAGTTCGCTCGAGGCTAAATTGAAGGAACCCATGCCTACATCTTGCTCTACCCGTGAAATGCATGCATTGAAAAATCCGGAGCTTGCACATTATGTTGATCGCTTGCAGGATGAGAATGATGATTTGAGGAAGTTGATGGGTTGGTTGTCCTGGCCACGAGCCTCGCTGAGGATGATGATCGAGGCCTTTAAGAGGCAAGATGGTGAGGGGCTTGGGGCAAACAAGGTTGGTGAGGGAAGTGGAGAGAATATCCCGAGCCACCAAAAACCCACCACAAGAATGATTTCCCACCAAAACCTAACCATCTAAGGAACCGACTAGACACAACCCCAGCTCCACCCGTGTTTCCTACACCCACAAATGACCTACAAAAGCCTATCAAGTTTGTGAGCACTTCGGGGAAAGTGTCCTTTGGGAAGGAGAGTGAGAAGGCTAGTGGTGAGAAACCGGTGGAGGGTTTGAGTGGAGATAAACCAAGTGAGCACCACATCCCAAGCCAAAGCCTAAGCTTGTGAGGTTCCATTGTGGCTATTGTGGCGGAGATGGCCATAAGGAGGAGTTTTGCTTCAAGAGGAAGCGAGAGGAGAGAATGGAGAAGGAGTGGGCTAACAAGGACAAGTACCACCCTTCCGATGGTGTACTTGAGCCTCGTAAGCGGATGCCCGGGGGCAAGGCGATTGTGAGGACGGTTCGGGCTTGGGGAGAGAAGAAGGCCGGCAGTGGTGCCGCGCTGTGCCACACCGGCCGGACCGGTGTGGAGCACCGGTCGACCGCGGTGCAGCCCGGACAGATACTGTTCGGGTTTCGAGCTCGTACGTGTGCGAGGGTTGTTTCGGTGGTCGTGGTTCGGTGGTTGGGCCGGAAAGGGTGCAGTGGTGGTCGGTTGCTAGGCGTTCTCCTCCTCGTGCTCAATACGGGGATTGGAGGAGTCGAGGTGTTGAGTTGGAGAGGAAGGACGTTCCACGGGCTTTCTTACGTGGATTTGGTCCTCCTCCGGGCAGAGAGGGGTGGTTCCCTCGGGGTGGTTACCGTGGTGGTGTTCGTGGAGGTAGTTTTGGTAGGAGAGATACTTTGGTTGGTGCTAATCCCACTTTCGAGCAAATGGCTCGAGACCGGTTTTCCTCCTTTGGTACTAACCCCGATGCCGAGTCGTTTGTTCGCTCACATGCCTATTTTTTATTTCAGGTGGGAGACTTGAAGAACATTTGGTTGATTGACTCCGGTTGCTCGAGGCATATGACCGGAGACAGGGGGTGGTTCTCAAGTCTCGTCCCGTGGTGACGAAGAGGTACATCACTTTTGGGGACAATGGGCGTGGGCGTGTGCTTTCAGAAGGTGAGATAAAAGTGAGTGACAAGATCACTCTGAGGCGTGTTGCTCTTGTTCAATCGCTGGGGTACAATTTGCTTTCTCGTGTCCCGGCTTGTTGGATGAGGGTTTTGAGGTGTTGTTTCGGCCTCGGTGGTTCTCGGATTGTGGACTCTCGAGGGGACCTTGTCCGTATGGTCGTTCCCGAGGGTCGTGTTTCGTGTCGTTTTTTCTCGCCTTCGGGTGTGGAGCGTTGTTTCTTGGCCGGTTCTTCGAGTGAGTTGTGGAAGTGGCATAGGAAGTTGGGTCACTTGAGCTTTGACCTTTTGTCTCGCTTGAGTAAACTCAATTTGGTCCGAGGATTGCCACGGTTGAGGCTTGAGAAAGAGTTGGTTTGTGCTCCGTGTAGGCATGCCAAGATGGTGGCCTCTTCTCACCCGCCTCTCACCGATGTGATGACCGAGCGTCCATGCGAGCCGCTCCATATGGACCTTGTTGGCCCAGCTCGTGTGCGATCTGCGGGTGGGAAGTGGTATGTCCTTGTTGTGGTGGACGACTATTCTCGGTATGCGTGGGTGTTCTTTCTCGAGGAGAAGGGGGAGACGTTTGGTTTTGTTCGAGATCTAGTCTTGAGGTTGAGGAATGAGAGGCACGGAGATGCCATACGAGCTATCCGCAAGGATAATGGCTCGGAATTCGAGAACTCTCGTTTTGAAACCTTTTGCCATGACTTGGGTCTTGAGCACCCGCTTTCGAGTCCGTATACGCCTCCCCCGAATGGTGTTGTGGAAAGGAAGAACAGACCTTGTGCGAGATGGCTCGGACGATGCTTGATGAGCATAGGACTCCGAGGAGGTATTGGGCCGAGGCGGTGAATACCGCATGCTATGTGTCGAACAGATATACCTCGAGTGCACAAGAAAGAAGACATGCTATGAATTGATGCATGGCCGCACACCCAAGGTGAGTCACTTCCATGTCTTTGGTTGCAAGTGTTTCATTCGAAGAAAGGCGGGAAGTTGGATAAGTTTGAGGCTAGGTCTCGTCGATGGCATTTTCTTTGGTTATGCATCTCATTCTAGAGCATATCGTGTGCTCAATCTTGAAACTAACCAAATTGTGGAGACTTGCGAGGTAACCTTCGACGAGACAGAGCCACGTAGTCGCCTTGTCTTTGAGTGTGCGGGTGATGATGAGCTTGGCGAGGAGATTTTTCAGAGGAGGAGCATGAACATGGTGATGATGAAGATGGCGGTGTGGTGCCCTCGGCCGAACATGTACCCACTACTTCGACTACGATGATGGATGGACCCTCTCGCTACACCTACGACGACAAATCAAGAACGAGGAGAAGCCGATGCCGAGGGGGAGGTAGCTTCGAGGCGAGAACCTCCCCGGCGAGTTCAAGTGGATCACCCAGGCTTCGAGGATCATCGGCGACATGAATGAACGCACTACACGGTCGAGGGTTCGAAACAATTCCCATTTCGCTCATGCCGCATTTGTTGCTTCTTTCGAGCCCAAAGACATTGGACACGCACTATCCGATCACAATTGGGTTAACTCAATGCATGAGGAATTGGAGAACTTTGAGAGGAATCAGGTGTGGGAGTTGGTTGACCCTCCCCCAGGGTGTAAGCCGATTGGTACAAAGTGGGTGTGGAAAAACAAAGAGGGAGAGAAGGGTGAGGTTGTGAGGAACAAGTCGAGACTTGTTGCCCAGGGATTCAGTCAGAAGGAGGGGATCGACTACGAGGAGACCTTTGCTCCCGTAGCCCGTTTGGAGGCGATTAGGATCCTTCTAGCCTTTTCTGTGGCTAAAGGGTTCAAGTTGCACCAAATGGATGTGAAGAGTGCTTTTCTGAATGGAGTGTTGGAGGAAGAAGTGTATGTGAGGCGACCTCCGGGGTTTGAGAGTGAGAAGTACCCCCACCGGTGTACAAGTTGAGGAAGGCGCTGTATGGGTTGAAGCAGGCGCCTAGAGCTTGGTATGGCAGGTTGAGGGGGTTCTTGTTTGAGAGAGGTTTTGAGATGGGGAAGGTCGATCGACCTTGTTTTTGCCGAGGCAAAGGGTAGATATCCCGATTGTGCGTGTGTACGTGGATGATATTGTCTTTGGTGGCTCGTCTAACTCTCTTGTTGCGAGGTTTGCGGATGATATGAGCAGGGAGTTTGAGATGAGCATGATGGGCGAGTTGCGGCTCTTCCTCGGGCTACAAATCAAGTAATCAAAGGAAGGAACATTTGTGCACCAGGCTAAGTACACCAAGGACATTGTGAGGAAGTTCAAGATGGAGGACTCCAAGGCTATGACGACGCCGATGAGTACGACTACAGCTCTTGATGCGGACGAGGAAGGTGAACACGTGGATCAGAAGGAGTACCGGAGCATGATCGGGTCACTCCTCTACTTAACGGCAACGAGGCCGGACATACGAGCTTCTCGGTGTGTCCGTGCGCTCGTTTTCAAGCGTCTCCGAGGACTTCGCATCGGCAAGCGAAAGCGAATTTTCGTGTACTTGCGTCACACTCCCGACTTCGGCCTTTGGTACTCCGCGTCCTCTTCTTTGGCGCTTCATGGTTTTTCGTACGCGGATTTTGCCGGGTGTCGGTTGGACAGAAGTCCACCTCTCGGGACTTGCCGCTTTTTGGGTTCTTCTTTGGTGTCTTGGTCTTCCCGTAAGGGGCCGAGTGTTGCTCAATCCACGACCGAAGCCGAGTATGTTGCCGCCGCTAGTTGTTGCTCTCGGCCTCCTTTGGATCACCTACACCATGAGTGACTTTGGTGAGGAGTATACCCATGTCCCACTTCAATGTGATAGCACCAAGTGCCATAAGCGTTGCAAAGAACCCGTTGCTCCATTCCAAAACCAAGCACATAGAAGTGAGGTATCATTTCCTGAGAGACAACGTTGAGAAAGGAAAGATAGCGTTGATCCATGTACCCACACATGACCAACTAGCCGATATTTTCACCAAACCCCTAGATCAAGCAACTTTCACTCGTTTGCGGGGGGAACTTGGTGTGTGTTTGATTTCTTGAGTTGGGTGTGTGGGAGCTCTCTTTGCCGGTGGTGTCGAGCCCGTTTTGCCTCCCCTCGAGGAGCCGGTTTGTAGCATATGTATAGCTTTCCTTTGTGCATTTCTTGCATTTGGCATGGCATATGTAACATGATGTATAGGCATCCTTGTATCTTAGATTGCATGCATTTTGTATCATATGCATTGGTTAGGAGAAGCTTCTCTCATATACATTGTTCACCATGGAATGAGATATATGTCTTTGTGAGCTTGTTTGGCATGCTACGGTTAGTTTGGCTTAGCTCTTGATGATCTTGATGAATAATCCATGGTTGATAGCTATGCTTTTGAAAAATGTCACATGTATGCTCTCTCATGTGTAAATGCCTTTACATGCTCTTGACATGTTTTTGTGGCCTTGCTATGCTTAATTTGTGGTTGGATAGCTAGTTTTTTGATCATATGGGGCCAAAGGCTCATTTGCCATCATGAATGTTTAGCCCTCTTGATTTATCTTGTGGAGGAGCATAAGTTCCTTTTTGTCGCAAAGACATTTCATGTACCATTTACAAATCTGAAAATGAAATGAAAAATGCTTGGAAAATATGCTCCCATGTCATATGTGCTGAATTTAATTTGCTTTGGGTGCTAAACCGTTGCATGATGCCTACCAATGAGAAGTCTCATACATAGAAGTAGGCACATGGCTCGGTGGCTTTGACATGACATGAGGTGCTTGTGGGTGTTTGTGATGGTCTTATGATTAGAATGGCTGTCCTAGCATGAAGTTTGTGTGGCTTTGCCATTTTGATATGCTTTGATCATGTTTAGGACTTTGCTCATGAGAGGCAAGTTTTTCGCAAAATTGCCAAAATCCATCTTAGCTTCGTCCAGGTGGTTGTGAAACTTGGTGATCATGTAGTTGAGATCGAGACGAAGCCGTGGTGTACCTAACTTGCTCATTTGGACATGTGTAGCATTTTTTGTTGAATTTTGTCCGTTTGAGAAGCTCTAGGTTGCATTTTTTGCATTTTTGGCTTGATTCATGCATTGCCAACAAGGGGGAGAAGTTTGAGCTTGAAATGGCTTGTCGGACGTGTTTGGAAGGTTTTCAGTGGTCTCGAGCCATTTCGGGCTCTCGTTGTGCACCGGTCCGACCGATCGGGGTCACCGGTCCGACCGGTGTGAGTGCGGTTCGTACACATGTTGCACACCGGTCGACCGGTGGTGTTGACCGGTCCGACCGGTCGTGGCTGGTTTGTTGTACCTGCCCGTTTCATGTGGTTTCTTGCATGCATTCGTCCGGGGGGAGTTGCATTGGTTCGGGGGGGAGCTTGCATGTGTTCGGGGGGAGCTCTTTGTGAGGTTTCGAGTTTTGTTTCGGTGGTTTGTGCTCTTTGCTTGAGCTTTGTTTTGTCTCGGATGTGTCGAGCCGTTGCCCTTGCCTAAGGGGTCCGAGACTTGACTTCTTCAAGTGATCTTGCTCTTTGTCTTTGTTTGGCTTTCGATCGCTTGCCGGAGTTTCTTTTTGTTCGTTTCTTTTCTTTTTCTTTTCTCTCTTGTTACTTTCATGTGGGTGTTGTCAATGCACTCATCAAGGGGGAGATTGAGGACCATGTGTGGTTCGAGGACCGGTGGATGGTCGCTCCCTTGTGTGATGAGTGATTGACAACGTTGTGTGGATCGATTCTTGGCTAAGTATTGCAGGTGCGAGTTGCGGCTTGACTCGTGTTGGTGCGGGTGAAGAACAAGCGCGAAAGGTCGTCGCCGGTGAGGCCTCCGGGTGTGGAGAAGACAAGTAGGCTTCGTTCGAGGGACCCGGTGGCCGGCGGGGTCAAGTGCGGGCCGCATGGTGGCATGAACAAGCAAGATGAAGTCGTGGACGGTTTCTTGGTTGAGCCTCAAAACCAAGGTCGAGCCGGGACTACGTGGGAGCCAAGTCATGAGTGGAGATTGGCGGAGGCTACACCGAGTTCGCGGGGTTTCCGGTGGTTCACCGAAAACCACCGGGTTCCTTGGTTGATCCACAAAGCCAAGACCGGAGAACCGAAGAGGGAGGTGCAAGAAGCACGACCGGCCTCCGACCGGTGGGGTCCGACCGGCCCGACCGGTGGGGACCGGTCGACCGGTGAGGAGCACCGGTCCGACCGGGGTGTGCGACGACGCGGTCCGAATCTTCGAAGCGGAGGACACGCGTCGGGATCGCATGGCTTGCGTCGAGGCTACGCGGAGGTGCGGTCGCCGGCATCCGTCCGATGGTGAAGACATCAAGAATTCCAAATCCACCCTTGAGGGGCTTGTATCCCTAGTTGTTAGAGAAGGGAATTTTAGACATTCGGTTGCCGCCTATATAACCCAAGAGGTGAGAGGATGGCAGCCAACTCGGGAACCCTAGCTCATTTGTTTTCCTATTTTCCACCTATTTTCTCTAGGTTTTCCTTAGGACTAGCAAGAGAGCTTCACGGAGAGATCTTGTAGAGAGGGATGGATGATCGGGCGGCTTGCTAGACCTTGTACGAACCTTTGTTTCATGTATAGATGATTCGGCGTGGTTCCTCAAGGTTTGAATGTGTTTTCCCCCGTTGTTCTTGGTGGTGATTTTCGGAGCCCTTTCTCGGTGATTTCTTTGGGTTGGTTTCGGGGTTTTTCTCTTGGGGATTTGATAGGGGAAATTTGTGGGAACCCTTCGTGGTTCTTTGGGCCGTGATTCCCCTCCCAAATCCGTGAGAAAAAGTGCTCGATTTTGGGGTTTCTTGAGTTCTTGGGTTGGAAGTGCTTTCGGCGGGATTTCTTCGATTCCTCCTTTTTGGACGAGATTTGGTGGGATTAAACTTGGCTATGGACTCCTCATGAGGTGTTCCTGATATCCCCAAAGTCTTGTTCAAGTCCGTGGAGCGATTCGGGAGATCGAGATTTGGTTTTGGGGGGAGTTGACCCGCGGGTGTCGTTCATCCCGAGCCGCCTGTGCCACACCGGTCGACCGGTGCTCTTGACCGGTCCGACCGGTGCAAGCCCTTGTGGGTTTTTGCTCGGGTGAACGTCTTGGTGTGTTCGTTGTTGTCCCGTGGTACCGCTCGTTTTGAGTTTGGGTCCGTTTGGTGGTCGGTTGGCCGTTTGGTGTTTTGGGGGCTTTCAGCCGCCATCGGTCCGACCGGGTGTCTCACCGGTCGACCGGTGTAGAGCCACTTAGTGAGAGTTGCTCGGAGTTCACCGGCAGGGACCGGTCCGACCGGTGGTGCTCACCGGTCCGACCGTGTGGGTCCGTAGACTCGAGGCTTGGTTTTTCCGCCGCGTTTCTCGGGTCGGAAGGTTGCGTGTTGGTTCCTAGGTCCGGTGGCACTCCGGTGGCTACGTGGGCTTGACCAACCTTGGTAGTGAGTCGGAGACGTGTGTTGGAAGCCGCGTTCGTCTTGTTGGAGTTTTCATCTCCTTCGAGAAGAATTTTTATCGGCTCCCATTCACTCCCCCTCTCTCTCGGTTCGCCGTATCGGTCCTTCGGTAGACAGGCTCTTCCTGATCACCTCCAATGGGGAGCTCAGACGAAACAGGCACGATATCTAAGCACAAGCATATAAAACAAACAATAAATAAACAGTACACCAAACAGTAACAAAAGCTGAAAACACGTTGTCTAAATGATTCATTGAGACGATCGTTTCGGTATATAGAACGCTAAAAACGGAGTTAAAACAAGAAAGATATGCTTAAAGCAAGTTACAGGGACCTTTCTATAAGAAAACTATGCCTGCAGGACTTTTATGAATAAAACCAGGGGCTAAAACATAATTTCATATAAAAGCTAAAGGGCTAACATGCTAAAACAAATGAAAAGGACCTCGGTTGCTATTAAACAGAGAAGGCAAGGGCTAGATCATAAAATTCAAGACCTGTTTGCAAGGGTTTATGTAGGTGGAAGGACGAGCATGCGAAATCTCGAAAATACAGGGACGAGTGCTATGCGTAGCGGGGAAGCACGCGAGCATGCCTAGGGGGTCAGGGGGAAAACTCGGGCGTCCACGGCGGCCGACACCGAAAGGGGGCGGCGCGGGCCTCGCCGGCGTGCGGGCGCTGGTGCAACGATGAGTGTCTAATACAAGGAATGACGGGGAAATGATGCTCACCGCATAAGGATGGTTCGAAGACGTTCACGGGCGAGGAAGAAGTGGCGATGACGGTGAGCAGCGACGGCGGCGGGCTCGGGCGGCGCTCCGGCGGATAGGGGCACAGCTCGATCCGATGAAGGGAATGAAGACCTGTGGCACGGAGAGCTCCATGAGCGACGAGTGCATCACTAGAGCGGGAAAAGAAAGGAAGGAAGACCCTTCACCGACGACGAGAGCTTCACTGGCGGCAATGGCGGAACCGAGGCGTCGGTTTGAGTGAGTAGGGTGCTCGAGCGTGTGTGGGTGCGACGCGAGTGCAAAGGGGAGAGCGTGAGATCAAGCTCAAGCTTAAATAGGGACAAAGGGAGAGGGGAGAGGAAACGAGAAGGCGCGGCGGCCGGCGGCTTGCCATAGATGGCCGGCGGATCGCCCGGGCGTAAAGAGGGCAAGGGGAAGGGAGAAAACGGCCGGGAGTGAAAGTGGGCGATTAATTGCCTTAATTAGCACCCTAGGGTTGGAAGGGAAGCGGGGAGGAGGCGCCCGGGTGCTGTGAAGATCGCGACAACGCACGGTCGGGTGAAGCAGAGGAAAGGAAAGGGGAGGAAGGAGGGAGAGGGAAGCACCGACAGGTGGGGTCCCGGTGTCAGCGGCTGCGGGGGAACAGAAAAGAAGGCGCGGACGCGGGCCGCTGCGGGAGGAAGGTAGGTGGGTCGTGGGCCGGCTGGGATGAAAAGGTAAGAGAGATCCTTTTCTTTTTTTCTTTTTTCAAACTCTTTTCAAAATCAAATCTTTTTAACTCAAATTCATTTCAAAACTTTTCAAACTTTTTCTCAACATTTTATAAACTTTTTAGACCTCACACAAGCAACCAAAAACCATGCATAGCCAAATAATGATGCACAATCACTTGTTGTCTCTAGATTAATTAAATTAAATTAAATATTTTAGAACTCAAATTTAATTAACATTTCATTTTAAATCCTTAAGACTATGCTATCATGTTGCTTAGGTGAATTTTAGTGATGGAATTTTAGGGTGTCACATGTTTTTACATTTTCACATTTTTAAAATAAGACGAATGGTCAAACGTGATCAGCACAAGTTAACAAATCCTCAGAGACGGATGGAGTACGACACAACTCAACCTTCAAAATTCTTTGACGTCCCCATGAGCACTTGGACCAAGAGATACTCTCTGCAAGCAATGCCTCCAAACAAGGAAATGGGTTCAAGTACCATTATTGCCATAGTCCAATCAGTGAAGATCAGACCAGCGGTTTTCGCCATAGAGAGTAAATCTCTCAAACTCCAAACAATGGCTTCAACAAGATGATTACCAGGTACAACTAGTTAAGATCAGACCATGAAGATTTGTCTCTGAAGTTAACAAATCGAGATCCTTCGGTGATGCCTTTCCCTTCTTTCCGAGCCAATGCTACAATGACACCTCCATCCTTGACTAACTACAATCGACCACAAGTTCTCATCGTTTCATGATGATCTTGTCACGAAGTAATCAAAGTGACACACACACACAAATCGTAAGATACAAATTAGAGGAAGTCATGCCGCGAGTCGAAACCAAAGTGGCTTAGTCTAAAATATTGTGCAAGAAAGTAGAAACTATATATATATATATGAAGAAAATCGTTGCGAGAAGTAGTTGTAAAGTTATCGTCATGGCATCATTCTATCCACCATTGATTGCCGCTCGTACCCATGCCGGGGCCGCATCAACCGGCATCGATTGTCTGACTTCTCTGAAGGAAAGTCATCTCAGTATGGATGCCATCCACAGCGCATCCAATGTATGTTAAAATTGATTTAGCTTTGCAGGGAACAACTACATAGCCCAGCAACCCATACCGGCCCAGATAAGGGCGCATCCAATGGATGTTAAAATTGATTTAGCTTTGCCGAGAACAACTACATAGACCAGCAATGCATACCGGCCCAGAAAAGGCCCAGCTCGGGAGTGAGAATAGAAACAACCTCTAATTAAAGAAGAATTAACACTAAGAACATAATTGAAGAATTGAAGAAATACTTTTTAACAGTTCAGTGATCGAAATAATCAACCTGCCTTAGTTTTAAAAAATAATCAAACTTCCACCAAAAGATAGTACTGCATAATATGAATTTGTGCAGTTAGCAATAGAGTTTTCATGCCTACAAAATATCCATATATAACACAAAAAATTGAATTTTTTAATAAACCAAAGAAGAAGAATTTGTGATGGATTGGTTCTTGCTTCAGCTTCACCAATCAAAGGAACAAAAACAGAGAACATTGAGAGACACCTCCGCCTGCCTGTGAATTCATATGGTTGTTGACGCTAGCTGAAACTGAATCATCGACGGAAATGGCTGACAAATCTAACACTCTTATAACATTTGTAATCATATCACCATCACCAACGGAAATTTTCTTCACTGGTATTTCTTCAGGACTTCGAATCGCTCCTTGGAGATTCAGTGCTGGTGCTGACTCGCTCTTTGGAGATTTGGGCAAGAAACAACTAGATACATTTAAGAAAATCAACAATTTTGGTGAAGTGTAGTTCGATTCTGATTGGCAATATGCTGATTTGAGAGTTGCTCGATGGAAGAACATGAGTTTGATTCGCGAGTTGCGGCAGTAAGCAGACTTGCAGGTCGTCTTCTCTGGTTCTATCCCAATCTCCCATGGTCTTGTCTTTGTCTATGATAGCAGACGGCGCGAGCTCAAAGCGCAGCGGCGAGCTCACATGCATGCATCCCGGGCAGGTTTGGGGTCCGGCGACCGGCGGGCGGTGGAGCCTCACCGTAGGTGGCTCTACCGAGGGGAGGAGGACCAGGAGGATCACAGAGCACCACGGTTTGACTTCTTCCTCTGCCCCGCCGCGGGCTAGTGCATCAGCTTCAGTGCAGGGCCGCGGGCAGCATGCGGGCTGCCGCATATCCCGCAAGAAAGTTGTGGCGCATGCGGGTTGACCGCGTCGCCCTGCAAGGAAGCTTGCAGCTCATGCGGACGCGGGGCGGGTACCTGCGAACCGCCCCACTTGCATTTATAGCGGTTTGTAGCTGGTGCGGCCGGCTCACCTCTTCTACTGGGTGGATCCGCCCATGAATGTTCCTTATGTCTCCCAAACCTAGCTAGGTAGCATCTATAGCGGCTTGTAGCTGGTGCGACCGGCTCACCTCCTTATGTCTCGCAAACCTAGATAGCTAGCTGCATGCGTAGGAATGCACACTACGTTACAGGGCAGGGAGAGCACTCCCTGCCTATTATCAGTTTGTAGCGAGCAATAGTGAGAACCTGGCTATCTTTATACGCTACAATGATGAATTTATTGGCTGAACGTAGCCAAACCTTGCCATATCATGTGAACGTCTTTGGTGTCCTTCATCAGTTTTTTTTCAGTGTGTCTTGTGCTTCGTTTAATTTTACGTCTTCAGCTACAGTGCATTAACTTCAACAAACTAGGTATACACCACTTACCGACTGACCCCTTTGATGGGCAAGAGATAAGGATAAAGACCATATATGAGATACTATATTCTGATTATTGTATGCATATTAATAATAAATAGATGGAAACTAGTGAAAATTATGCTAGATATAAGGGTTATGGACCTAAATGGCACAACTTAGCAAGTTGATGGTGCCATAACTAATTTTGCGAGTTCGTGAACGTAAGTGGCACATGGTGATAAGTTCCTCTGCCTCTCCAAAGTATTTAAATCTAGTTTTTATTTGAATCTATACAACAAAGATGAATACACACTTTTCAATGCTTCAAAATTGTTAAAACCATTTGATATGTTTTTATTGAATTTTCACCGTTTTCAACATTACGCCATTGCACCCCTAGAGTAGACTATAAGTTAGCAGCATATTATGTCAATTTGATGAGAAAAGTATTAATGGTATCACTCACAAGAAACCATTGAATCACTCAGCACCCACTTCATAATTTCAAAGAAGACGTTATTTTAACCAACCTAAAAGATCCTTTAATCGGAGATCTCAGTTATTTTTTCCTTAGAAATTCATTTTTCTTTGGTGAAAAATATTCTTTCCCGGTTGCTTCCTTCTATGTAATTGCTGTTTCTCAGCGGGGCTCATGAAAAGCACACACATAATTTTTTACAGTGTCAAGTATCCATCAGCTTTTGAATATATCTAGGACAAACTTTTGCATAAATGATGAGCAGTAGTAGGAATGCTTGTTTGGAAATTCAATATCTCAATTGTGTAATTTAATCTTCGAAAGAAGCAATAGTAGCGCTGGTTGTTCTACAAAGTACTGGTAATGCAGTTCTTAGCATTCTGCGACTAGAAAACTTGAAGAAAAGAAAAACATAAAAGTCACCAAAATGACATCAAAATACATATAAATAGCTACTTCTCTAAAATAATTTCATTTAGAAATCTGATTTATTGAAACCAGGGGAATCATAGAAAATTAGGGTGCTACATATGGTTACCGATTGCTCAAGAACAGTCACCACTGCAATAAGGAATCTGCAGTGCAAATGATCCATTTTCCGTAGTGTTGACGCTTTTTCCGGTCGAATACACGAGTGCGCTGGATCACGCGGTAGTCGAATATCACCTCGTTGAGGTTCCCAGCACGGGCCGGTCTAACCGTCTTGGACAGGAACGTCGCCGAAAACCTAAGATCGCTGCCCCGGGAGGGACCCCGTCAGGAACAACGCACCTAGGGTTGTTCTAAGATCGGCATGCCACTTAGAACGCCCTAAATCACCGTAGAGAAGAAGAAGGAAGCAAAAGGGGTTGGAAAAGTAGCGTTAGGAGATAAAAAGGTAAAATTGATATGTTGGATTGGGTCATAGCTCATCAATCGGCCACGACCCTTTATATTTATAGGGTCGGGAGGTCTTGCCCCTGCTGGAGTCGAAACCCTAACAAATCTCGTGCTACAATACAACTCCGACTCGATTTACAATGTTTGGACCCGGTCAAAGCGCCTATGCCACGCAGTCTAACCGCCCGTGCGACGTGGAGACCTTCCAGAAGCCATATCTCCCTAATCCGGACTCCGAATTGGACGTTCTATATATGGATCTTGATCTACTCAACGAGACCTATCCAATGGTGAAGTCCAAATTACCCTCTGAGGACTTTGGCTAGGGCGGTATAACCGGGGGTACGTGGCGGTCTAATTGGGTTAGCCCAGACCTGCCAATTTTGTGTGTCAACATATGCCCCCCTGTTTTTTTATAAAGCTTGCGTACTAAAAAACAATTCTAAGGTCGATGCAACACTTCCCACTGGCCGTTTTGTCCTAAGAGCGATTCTCATTGAAATCGACCATGTCTTCTCAATTGTCTTCAAGATCCATGCGCTCTAGAGAAGAACTGTAATAAATAAGTTGTTTGTCGTCTTCTGGAGTAGGTACCGACAAAAACTTATTATCACAAGCCATGGGGACTGAAGAAGCGAAACTGAGTGGCGTCTCTGGTGAACCCGGTCTGACCGCTGGTTAGCCGGTTTGACCGCCTCCTCTGGAGGTTTGATCGCCTTTGCCTGAGGTGTCGTCTTGGCTCTCCACTCCTTCCCTTGCGGTATAATGGGACTGTAGCTATTGAAGATCTTATCCCTATGTTCTTCCAACACTTTTTCCTTCTTCTCCCGCAGCCTCAAGCGTTGAAGCTTCCTTTTTTGAGTGTGAGTCAAACCGGGAGGACACCATCTCGGTAGAAAGTACTTAGAGTTGGAACCACTTCCATTGGCCTCATGATCATTAGCGGCAACAGATCCCTTTTGAGCAGATGTCTAACCTGATCATTTAAAACAACTTGTCTCTTGCTATCTTTGTCACACCCATTTTTCCGAAGAAAACCGAATGCATCTCATACGTGTGCCAGAATCACAAATTCACACATATGATAGACAAATGAGTGTAATATCACAGTACAATGCTCAAAACGTACAAAGAGAGATTTATTAACTTATTACACTCATTGTTAGACTCGAAGGTCTTTACACGAACATCGATAACTAGACGATGAAACACCGTCTCCAACTCCACAAGCTCCTGACTGGGGGAAAGGTGAGCCTCAGAATCCATCAAACTCATCGAAGAACTCTGCTCCAACATCCTCCTCTGAACACATATAGGCAAGGGTGAGTATGCTTATGGTTGGTACTCAGCCCATGGGGGAATATGCAAAGCTATCAAGGGTAGGCTAAGGTTTTCAGCGGTAATTATTTTAAGTTGGTCAAATTTTATTAGCAAGCAGCTATTTACTAAGTGTAAGTTTATACCAACCCAAAACTTAGCATTTATAAAATTATTCCTCCAAACCATAAATAAACTACAATTTAAATTCCATCTTAAAGTTTAATTATCATGTGAGGGTCCAAGCCGCTCTTGACCATGAGCACGACTGTTCGATCAGTTTTCACTCTGCAGAGGTTGTACACTTTACCCACAGTTCGTGTTCCCTATTTTGCCCGGGTTAGCAAGGCCCTTAAACACTTCCGAGGTGAGTGGCTAGGGGTCCACTACAAAGCCTTTACAAAGGCGTGCAAAGCACCAATAACCCACGACAGTTACAGCTCAGGGCGGACCATAACCCTCCGTAGTGGTCAGCACCTTAGCAAACGCTACTACCCCAAAAGGACCGGGCTATACCCCTGCAACCCGGAGCCCCCTGTGTTCCTTTCGGACAGGGCCATTAGATAATTTGCACTCCTAATTAATTGGCTAAGCCAGATCCATGTGGACTGTGGTTGCACTGTTTTCCTGGGTGGTTCTCCATGTTCCGATTTAATTTATATGATCTTGCATTACCATAAATCAACAACTTATCTTAACCAATATTTTATAAAGTTAAATTCCATTTCCCAAAGTGTAGCATCTAAGCATTTATCTACCCAAACATTTATTTAAAACAAGGTGTACAAGGCATAGGGATTTAAAGCTAGTCATTCCTTTATAGGCATTTCCCATCAAAATTTATGCATAACAACATATAAAATTTAAAGTGTGATAATATGCTTGTTATTAGGACAAAAGAGTATGTAGGGGGAGAAAATCCACTTGCCTTCTTCCCCTAAAAACCGTGGCTCGACCTCCTCAAAAGTTTGCTCCTGCTCGACCTCGAACGACACGTCCTCTACGATCACACAATAAAAACAAAAAATAAATAAAACAGTACATCAAACATTGCTAAAAGTCTAAAACAAGCCTCTAAGACTAACGTGCTTGTTGAGACGATCGTGTGGACACCAAAAACGCCTAAAACGGAGCTAGGATGGAAAAGTTATGGCCTAGACAAGATCTAGGGGCTAAATTGTAAAAGAACTTGGTCTCCAGGGGGTTTGCTACAAAAACCAGGGACCTAATCACAATTATGGTTAAAACATAGGGTTTAACTTGTAAAAGAAAAGGGGTGGACTGCGGGTAAGAAAACTTTGAAAGGTTAGGGGCTTAACCATAAAAATCAGGACCAACTTGTATGGGTTCTTTATGGTGGAAGGACTGGCATGCAATTTGTGAAAAGGACAGGGGCTCTTTAGAAGAATTGTTAGTGGCGGCCTTAGTTGACCGGTATGAAGAGTTTTGACCCGGCGGCTGGATCAATCTGGACCGTTGGTATTGGACTGGGCGGTCCGGGTGGCCCGCAAGCGGCTGGCTGGCGGTGCCCGGCGCGAGCTCACCGGAGAGCTCACCGGCGACGGCCAAACGGGGCCTCCCGTGCACCAAAATTTATGGGACAAGGACCAAAAGAAAGAGGGAGACATGAGGAACTCACTGAGGGGCTTGGACCGGAGGAAGGTACGCCGGAGAAGGAGATCGGGGCGGTGGCGGAGCTCCGGCTTGGCCTCTTCGGTGCGGCGGTGTAGAGGAGAGGAGGACTGGTGCGGGTTGGAGAGGTTCTCGGGGGGTGCCTTTTATAGGTCTCGGAGGGGGAGAGAAGGGGGCGCCCGAGGCGGTGGCCGGCGGCACACCGGCGGCCACCATGAAGGCTCGGTGGAGCTTTCGGTGGGCGTCCCTTACGGAAGGGAGAGGAAGGGGAAGGGCTGG
Organism: Cenchrus americanus; assembly: GCA_947561735.1. Classification (NCBI taxonomy): domain Eukaryota; kingdom Viridiplantae; phylum Streptophyta; class Magnoliopsida; order Poales; family Poaceae; genus Cenchrus; species Cenchrus americanus. The sequence continues at coordinate 32,577,871 of OX387242.1, read as the reverse complement.
GTGGCGCCGGTTGGGTGCGTGGCGCACTAGAGGAGAAGGGGAGGAGGCGCGGGGAAGGGGAAGAGGCGCCGAGATGCGGCGGCGCGGCGTGGCGCGGCCAAGGGAGGATGGGACGGCGCGAGGTAGGGGAAGCGCCTGACTGGAGGGCCCCACCTGTCAGCCGGCGTGTGAGAGAGGGAGAGGTGGAGTGGGCCGGTCTTGACTATTGGGCCGGAAGCTGAGCGGGCCGCGGAAAGAAAAGGAGAAAGGAAAAACGGCTGGCGGTGGGTTGGGCTGAAAGAAGGAGGGAGAGAAAGAGTGGGTTTGGGTTTCTTTTTTTTCTTTTTTTGCAACCCTTTTACTCATAAAATATTTTCAAGTTTTCAAAAATTATTTTAAAACTTTTAAACCACATAACCGAACAAAAGGCTATGCATTCAACAGGATGCACAAACACTTGGGTATTTTCTAAATTAATTAATTATTATTTCATATATTAAGGGCAAATTTAATTAGTCAAAATTAAAACCCTTAGAAATTTAATTCTAACTTTGTTGATAGCATTTTTTTAAGTGATGGTATTTTGGGTGTTACAAATCCTACCCCCTTAAAGAGAATCTTGTCCTCGAGATTCGGAAAGATTCGGAAACAGCTGAGGAAATTCTGCCATAAGTTCATCTTCTCTTTCCCAAGTAGCTTCCTCTTCTGAGTGGTGACTCCACTGAACTTTGCACATTTTAATGACTGTGCTTCGAGTGACTCTTTGTGATGTGTCCAAAATTTTGATAGGGTGTTCCTTATAGGTCAAATCATCCTTCACATCAAGATCTTCAAGGGGTAGGTGTTCTACCTTAATCTCACTCGAACACTTCTTGAGCTGAGATACATGAAACACATCATGTACATCTGACAATCAAGCTGGGAGTTCTAATTGATAAGCAACTTCTCCCTTCCTTTCTAAGATCTTAAAAGGTCCAATGAAATGAGGTGACAACTTCCCTCTAATCTTGAATCTTCGTAAGCCTCTAATGGGTGATACTCTGAGATATACATAATCTCCTACTTCAAACACTACTTCTCTCCTTTTGGGATCAGCATAACTCTTTTGTCGTGACTCGGCAGTCTTAAGATTTTCCCGAATTATCTCAACCTGTCTTTTAGCTTCCTTTATAATGTCTAGTCCAAAAAGTTGACTCTCCCCTGTCTGATTCTAGTATAATGGTGTCCTACATTTTCTCCCGTACAAGGCTTCAAAAGGGGCCATCTTAAGGCTGGTTTGGTAGTTGTTGTTATAAGCAAACTCTGCGTACGACAAACTTTTATCCCAACTACTCCCATGTTTTAAGGCACAAGCCCTCAACATATCTTCTAGAATTTTGTTTGTCCTTTCAGTTTGACCGTCTGTTTGGGGATGATATGCAGAACTAAAGTTAAGCTTTGTATCCATTGATTCATGTAACTTTCCCCAGAAACGTGATGTAAACTGTGTCCCTCGGTCAGATACTATCCTTTTTGGAACTCCATGTAAACATACGATTTTAGACATATACAATTCTGCCAACTTAACTCCGGTATAAGTTGTCTTGTCTGGTATGAAGTGAGCAACTTTGGTCAACCTATCCACAATAACCCATATAGAATCATATCCATCACGGGTACGAGGCAACCCCACAATAAAATCCATGCCTATTTCTTACCATTTCCACTCGGGTACTTTCAATGGTTGAAGCAAACCTGCCGGTCTCTGGTATTCTGCTTTTACTCTCTGGCATATGTCACATAGGGCTACATGAGCAGCAACATCCTTTTTCATTCCATATGGTCTTTTATAAATAGAAGCAGTACCAGGTAAAAGTCCAATGCTGAATTCAATGTCGCGGTCAGGTGGCACACCTGGTAACTCATCTGGAAATACGTCGGGGTACTCATTTACCACTTTGATTTCTTCTAAGGATTTGCCTTTTGCTGAATTTACTGTTCCTTGTTCTTCGGATGAGGTATCCACTTTGAACTCAATTCTATTTCCTTGTGGGCTAGTTAAAACCACTGACCTCTTGCGACACTGAATAACTCCGTCATGTCTGCGTAACCAATCCATTCCAAGAATTACATCTATTCCCCAGGATTTTAAAACTACTAGGTCAGCTAGAAATTCTATCTCATTAAGTTTAAGGTTCGACCGTGGACATATGTGACTGGTTTCATTTCACCACCCAGGGAGCTAACTAGCAATGGTGTCTTCATAAGACTCATAGGCAAGTTATGTTTTTCCACAAATTGATTGGTAAAAAATGAATGTGATGCTCCGAAATCGAATAAACGGATGCAGGTCCAGAGTTGAAAAGGAACGTACCAAGCACGACCTCTGGAGCTTCCTGTGCTTGTTCAACCGTCACGTGGTTTATCTTTCCACGCACAAAGTTCTGTTGAGCCCTGTTACCTTGAGGAGTAGAGTTCCCGATGCGATTCTGAGAGGATGGCCGCCGGTGCCTCTCGTCCACTACCTTTCGTGGAGTTTGCATTCCACGCTTGGGACAGCTTGTTGGCATAATGCCCCAACTCTCTCGCACTTGAAACAACCGTCGGTGCGGAAAGTGGTCCCGACACTAACCGATGATGAGCGCCGAGGTCTATCCCTCGGGGGTCGGTGTTAAGCAATCGAGACACGGGGTTTTATCCCGGTTCCGCCGATGGGCCGTACGTCCAGCAGTGGTGTGCTCAAGGCACTATATTGCTCAGCACCGGGGGTGCCTGTAGTGGGGCTGCTACAAGCAAGGCGGGAGAGGAAGCGTGGCTTCCAAGTCCCTGGTGGAGTGGCCGAAGATATTGTGGGAGAATTGGAGAGAAAGTGCGTGGTGTGTTGCGTCTGAACTTTTCTGTTGTGTTCTATCCCCCTCCCCCCGCGGCAGGGGGGTTCGTCCTCCTTTTATAGACCAAGGAGAGAGCGAATCACATGCATGTCGCGCTATTTAGCTACGTGGGGAAGCGTGGTGCACTATGCTGTAGAGTAGTCGGCTGCCTGGACGGTCCTTGCCGTGATCCGGCCATCATGGCGTATCTTGTACCCGAACAGGGGTGGCCTCGAGGGTAGGAGTGCGGCGGACGGCCGTGATGTCTTCGGGCGGATTCGAGGGAGCCGGGCCGACGTTGGTCCGTACGGGACACGGTGGCGGGTGAGACGGTGCCCCGTTCCCGCACGCTCCACGGCGCGCGGGGCCGTTGCCACAACGCCGGCGTGGGTTTGTACGGGCGGGGGGCGGCCGCCATGTCGTTACCGGTGGCGGGGATGGTGCCCCCGTGGGCCTAACGCCTCCACCTAACCCTGCGGCGTCACAAGAAAGCAAATCAAGGGTGCGGCCGGCCCCCCTTCGAGGTCTCGGCGCGTTAGCCGTACCGGGGCGGCGGCGCGGTGTCACGGGACCGGCACCGGCCACGCCGCACGGTCCCTCGCGGTGGCGGGGATGGGTTCCCTCCGGGAAGTTGGTGTGATGGCTTCGGGGAGCGTGCCCTAGGCGCATGATGGCGCCGCCCCGCGGTTGTCGGGGCATTAAATTCCGCGTACGGGAGCGAGGGCGCGTGTGTGCGGAGCGCCCTCGAGCGAGGCGGAGCCCGCTCGAGGGGGCGAGCGGACGCTCGAGTGAGGCGGAGCACCGGCCGAGGTAAGCGCACCCCCCTCGAACCGGGCGGAGCCCGCCCGAGGGAGGTGTGCGCCCTCGAGCGAGGCGGAGCCCGCTCGAGGGGGACTTTGAGCGGGCCGCCTTGGTGGGCCGTCGGGGCCACCACGGCATGGGCCATGCCCCGTGTGCTTAAGTGAGGCGCGCTCGGCTTTGGCTTGTTGCGGGTTTTAAGCGGGGATTCCCCGCCTTGTTTAAGGGGACCCCTAGGGCCGTCCCCGACAGCAGCCCCCGAGCATCCGCGGGTTTGCCATTGAGGCTCCCGCATGCCGGATCCCACCGATAGGACGTTCTTCCCCCCGGTCTTGCGAACGCTTTCCGTGGGGCCGTGTCGGGCGGACCCGCGGGTCTAGCCCTCGAAGCCCCTACGAGAGCGCTGGCGCTCCTGTAGGGTTTTACCGTGAGACTTGGTCAGAGGGTGTGGTACATGTTTCAACCGGCTTCAGCAATGTCTCAGCCGGCTTCAGTGGCGCACACGCTGCTGGCACTATCCCCGGCGGGTACAATCCAGGAGGTGTAGCCGTGCGTCGAGCCCCCGATCAGCTCCACAACTTGTTTTTTATCGCGCCCTCGCCGTCCCTCCGCGGGACGGAGGGTGAGGTTTCCGCAACCCCCATCGATCGGGTCGCGGATTGCGGATTCCTCGTTGAGCTGTTAGTGGGTAGTTCGAGTGGACGCCCATGCCCCGTTCGATAAGGGCGGGCCGCGTGGTCCGAGAGACACGTCCATTAAAGCACTTGCGTGGGTTTGCTAGGTGGGGCTCGGCCCCGTTCGCTAGGGACCGAGGGCGCGGAAGCTCTCCCTCGGTGGGATCCCCCGGCTAGCTGCCCTCGCTGGCTCTCGAGCACGACATGTGGGGCACCCTCGAGCCGGGGGCTCGAGGAACGGCTCGAATGCGCGTGCCCTCGTCGTCCCTGACTCTGGTGATCTGGGGCGCCTGTTCGAACCCGTCGAGGGTCAGGCTTCGAACCTCTGATCAGTAGGGGCATGCGGGGCGGTGGCTAAGCGCCCCCGCCCGGCATCCGCGAGCCATCGAGGGGCCGGGGGCAAGCCGCCCTCGAGGCGCCGATCGCAGAATAGTGCGGGGCGGCGGCAAGCGCTCCCGCCCGGCATCTACGAGCCATCGAGGGGCTCGGGCGAGCCGCCCTCGAGGCGCCGATCGTAGAATGGTGCGGGGCGGCGGCAAGCGCTCCCGCCCGGCATCCGCGAGCCATCGAGGGGCTCGGGCGAGCCGGCCCTCGAGGCGCCGATCGCAGAATGGTGCGGGGCGGCGGCCAAGCGCTCCCGGCCTGGCATTTGCGAGCCATCGAGGGGCTTGGGCGAGCCAGCCCTCGAGGCGCTGATCAGTAAAGCAGCGTGGCATTGGTGCTTGCGGTGCCCGTTCTGTTTCGAACGGGCCCCGAGGTGACCTTCTCACACCTGTACCCTTTCGAGGGTTGATTTTTCCCGAGCCAGGAGCTCGTGCCGCTCGAGGGTCCTCCTTACTTGGTAAGGAGCCGGGCCATTTAATGCTCCGCGAGCCGAGGCCGCGGTTTCGCGTCGCGGGCGCGCATTTTTAGGCGCCGCGGCCGCGCGCGTAGTGGGCGGCGTGGGCGGGCGGACGTGACCGCTTGCCACGGCCCTCCCGTTCTTCGCCGTGATGATGGCCCTCTTGCGGTGGCGTGGCCACCGCGGTCGTGGTGGGGCCCGCCCGTCGGCAAGAAAAAAGATTCCCCGCAAGCATGCGTGCGGGACGTGCGCCCCGGAGAGCACGCCCACGGCTTATAAATCTGAGGGGAGGGAAAACGGCGGTTTTTACCTTAGCGTTTCGCCGTTCTTGCCCCCCGCGCTCTCGCCTTTGCTTTGTTCTCGCCACCGCGCCCCTTCGCCGTTGGAGCTCCTCTTCTTCTTCTTCTTGTCCTCCGCCCTCGGATCCCTTGCGTTTCCTCATGGAGCCGCTCCCGCCCCTCACGATCCTCGGACCCGTACGCGTGGGACCGCTCGTTGGTGAACCGGCCGGCCCTCGCCGACTCGGTGTCCGCCGGCCACCGGCGGCGAACGAGGAGGGCCGGCCGGCGGAGTGGATCGTGCCGCCGGCGGGGGACCACGCGCCCAACCCGCCGGGACGGCTACGTGGTGAGCTTCACCCGCTTCCACGAGCGCGGCTTCGCCGCGCCGATGAGCCGCTTCATGCGGGCACTCGCCACCGCTACGGCGTGGAGTTGCACAACTTCGCGCCGAATGCGATTTCGCAGCGGCCACGTTCGTGGGCGTCCTCTCGGGTACACCTCTTCCGCGCGGAGTCGTTCACGCAACCAACGACGAAGCGAGAGGACCCGCCGCGCGGTGCGCGCCGGCGGCATGTCGCTCGCTTTGCGGGGCGCAGGACAAGGACGACTACATCCCTTGTACCATGACGACCAACAACGCCGGCCGGGAGCAAGGGGTGGTTCTACCTTCGCAACGCCGAGCCCGCCTACCCCCCCTACACCGGTCCGGTGCTCCGGGAGAAGCCCAACTCCCCGGGGCCACGGGGTGTCCACGGTCCAAAGCATCGGAGGCGGCCGGACTCGCTCCCCGGCCGCGCGCGAGGAGCCTCGGCGGCGCACGGGCCGACCGCGGCAACCGTCCTCGCCTTCCTCCACCACCGGCGGATCGTGCCCCCGATGGAGAGGCCTCTCTCGCATCTTTGAGATGACGGAGGCGGTGGACCCCGTCGCGCGCGGCGAAGTCGCGGATGCTCCCGAGCCCCCTCGAGCGGGGGTATGCGCTCACACGGGCACGGAGCGCCGTCGACACCCGGATGCTGCGCAGCGACCGGTCCCCGTGGGAACTCGAGATGCTCCCCTCCGGTCCGCTGGTAAGTAGAAGTCTTGGCCCTGTTTTTGATCTTGATGATGCTCCTGGTTTCTGACGCACCTTTTGACGTTTTCGCCGAGATGGTGAGCCTGAGCGCCGCGAAGTCCATTCCGCCCACTCCCCGACTCCCCGCGCGCTTGGTCGGGCGGCGCAGCAACGGGAGCGGGAGCGGGCGGCGCGCAAGAGGGAGCGCGCAAGGCGGCACCGCGAGCGCCGCGAGCGGGCGGAGCGAGGAGTACCGGCGCGCGTGAGCGGCAGGGGCTCTCCTTGCCGTGGACCGAGGAGTACTCGTCCTCGGAGGAGGATGAGGAGGAAGAAACCGGGGGCGGGGCCCCTCCGATAGGTGGGAGCCTCGCGCCCCCGCCGCGGAGCCGCCCTCCGCGGCAAGGGCATCGCCGGGGCGGGCGCGGTGGCACCCGCCGCCGGGCAACCAATGATAGGAGCGGCGCGGGCCGCGACGGGCGCCGGCCGCGCGCGCGGGAGGCACCGCACGCACCGCGGAGGCACCGGTGCGTGCCGCGGAGGCGCGCGCGTGGCAAGCGCGCCCGTGCGCGGGCGGGGCCCGCGCGCATGGCGGAGGCGGCGGGAGGGCGCGGCGGCGGCCGCGCCGGCCGCGCCGCGTCATCCACCGAGGCCTCGAGGAAGAGGAAGCGCGCCTTCTCCTCTTCAAGGTAAGGGGCTTGTTCTTCTCGCGGGTTGGTTTTTTGGCGACCAAGCGTTCGATTATTTGTTCGTGTTTATGCGGGGTGGTACCGACCGTGCCTCCCCTCGCACCGCCCAAGGTGCCGAGGACCGACGCGTCCGTTCCCACCCGGTGGCGCTCGTCGAGGGCGCCGCGGGCGGGGTGAGCACGGCGGCCGCGGCGGGCGAGAGCTCGCGGGGGCACGGGCCGAGGCCTCGAGGCCTCGGCCGGCGGATCGGCCCGTCGTGCCACGGCCCGGCGGCCGTCGAGGAGCGGCGGGCGCCGGTCGCGGTGGAGGCGCAACCCGCGGCGGCGGCCGCGGCGGAGCGCGCAGCCCGCGGCATCGGGCGCGGTGGGAGGCACCGGCAAGTGGCGGCGGCCGCGGTGGAGGCGCAGCCCGCGACGCCGGCCGAGGAGGGCGGTCGGGCGCCCGCGGTCGTGGGGGCGCGGTCGGAAGCGGTGGCCGCGGCGCCGCGTCGGCGTCCGCGGCCACGGAGGCGCGGGCGGAGGCGTCGACGGAGGCGACGCGAGGGCCGGCACCGCCGGCGGCTCCCGGCGGTGGTGGTGGAGATTCCGGACGATGACTCCCCGCCGCCCGGGTGGGACCAGTGGGCGAGCTTCCCCACGCTTTCCCCAGAGTCCCAGGAGGGGGCCCTCGTGAGGCGGCGTGAGGGCCACATGGTGGCAGGGGGCCGAGGGCACGGCGCCGAGGCCTCGTCTTCTCGCGCCGGCCACTCCGCCCAGGTGGAGGGGATTGCTGGCGACCCGCCTGTGTTCACCGACGCCCAGGGGGAGCAGGAGCTATGGGGAGAGCTCCGTAGCCACGGCGCCGCGCTCAACCGGGCGTTGAACGAGGCGCCGAGGATCCACGGCGGCCCCGCGTGGCGCGTCTTCCAGGTGAGGTGTCTTTGCTTGTTTCTCTTTCTTCCTCGTTTCGTGCGCTATTTTTGTGGCGTGATGCTTACGGGTCTTGACTTGTCGGTGACGGGGAGCTCGAGCACCACGCCCGCGACAAGTATGGCGCTTTCGACTAGGTGAACGCCGAGCTCCACCGCTTCGGGGAGCAATGCGACGCCTTCGACGCGCTCGCCGACGCCCTCGAGACCCCGGACGGCCGGCCGTCGTACGGCCATGGCTCGCACGATCAACTCCACGAGAGCGCAAGGCGGGACCCGCGCACCCCTCCGGCCTCGAGCGGGTCCGCACGCCCTCATCGACCGGGGATGAGGCGCCGCGGCCGGCGAGAGCGAACCCGGAGAAGACGCGCGCACCCGGCGGCCAACCGGGGAGGCGGAGGTGGCCGCCGTCCGCGGCCGACAACCGGGCTCCGCTCGTCGCTCAAGGGGGTGCGAGCTCGGCAGCCGCCGGGGCCGAGGAGCGGGCGCGCGCGCTCGAGCAAAGGGCCAAGGAGGCCGACGACACCGAAGGCCGCCCTCGACGCCAAGGTCGCGGCGCTCGCCGCCGCCGAGGACCGCGCTCCGGCAGAGCGTGCCGCCCGTCAAGGAGCCGAGGGGCGGCTCCGGCGAGGAGCAAAGCCGCCCTTGCCGACGCCCGGTCGGCCCCGGAGCGGGAGCGCGTTGCTCGCGAGGCGACGCGGATGTCGCCGGAGGACCGAACACCGAGTTCTCCAAGCTCGAGGGCGAGCCGATGGTGCTCAACATCACCGGCGCGAGCCGAGAGCCGGCCCTCCGGAGAGCAAGGTGAGACCGTCGGGGGCCTCGAGCAGCGGTCGAGGCCGGGCGCCGCGCCTTCGAGATGGAGAGGAAGCGAGTCGAAGGTACGTCGCCGTTCGACTCCTTCTTCGCCGGTTTTCCCTTAGGGGGGTTCGCACCCTTTCTCGACTTCTTTCTTGTCCGGCAACCCCGAGCTTGCGCACCGCGCCGGGGCACGCGGGCCGAGCGGTGCCGAGGCGCGGCGACCTCCTACAACTCCTCCGAGCAGAGGCGGCAGGAGTTGCGCATCGCGGCCCTCGAGGCCCCGCCGGCCGTGGAGGAGGGCGAGGCGTAGGCCGGGAGCTCGGTGGCCGCCGCCCGCGCGCCCTTGGCGGCCACGTCACCGGACGTGTGCGCCGGCGCCGCATCTCGGCGTCCGTAAGGCCCTCGGAGTCGTGCGATCTCACTACGAGGTCAACTTCAAGGCGTTGGCGGAGGGCTACGTCGTCCCCGAGGGTGTCGAGGACGAGGTGGGGATGAAGCGCGTGGACGCGCTCGCCGCCGACGCCGCCGGGACGCTTGCCGAGGCCTTCGAGGAGTTCCTCTTCCCGACGCCGCCGACGCCGCCGCTCCTCCGGCCCCGAAGACGGACGGGCGCTAGGCCCTTTTTTGTTCATGTATCAGTACGTTGGCCGTGCGGCCTTGTAAATAAAACATGTCACTTTGCTATGAGCATTTGAAATGATGTCTTTTGCTTATTGCGTTTTTTTTGTTTCTCCTTCTTCCTGAGTATACTCTAGTTAGGGGAGTTCGATTTTCGCGGGTGGCCTGCTGGGTTGGAGGCGAGAGAGAAGGGTCGTATCCTCACGGAGGCGTGGGCTATCTCTGGCTCGCGCGCTCCTTCCGCTAGGCTGCCTGCGCCCTGTTCGGATCTTTGCTCGAGGAGGAAGTAGAAAACAAACTTAGCGCGCGTGAGTTGTTTCATTTTTGCGCGAAAATGGGGCCATTTTGGGCGGGGGGTGCCCCCCGCAGTAGCCCCCGAGGGTAACTTGGGTTTCAGGGGAAAGGCGAGTTGCCCTTTTTATTAAACTGACGATGTTTTACATAGTTGTCGCCAACTGGGGTGCTAGTTTCGTGACTTTACAACAAAATACATGGAAATCCTAGCTAGGGGTAGAAGCGACGTAGCTGTTGGATGTTCCAAGCGTTGGTGAGTTCTTCACCGTCCTCGTTGGCCAGCTTGTACGTGCCGGGCTTGAGCACTTTCACCACGACGTAGGGACCCTCCCATGGAGGTGATAGTTTGTGGCGTCCTCGGTTGTCTTGGCGTAGCCTTAGGACCAGATCCCCTTCGCTGAAGTCCCGCCGGCGTATCTTTCGTGCTTGGTAGCGCCTGAGGGACTGTTGATACCTTGCAGAGTGCATCAAGGCCACGAGTCGTGCTTCGTTCGGCTGGTCCAATGAGTCCTCGCGGGCTCGCTGGTTGGCATCCTCGTCGTAGCCTCGAACCCTGGGCGACCCGTACTCTAGGTCCGTGGGGAGGACGGCCTCCGCGCCATGGACTAGAAAAAATGGGGTGAACCCGGTGGCTCGCTCGGGGGTGGTCCTTAGGCTCCACACAACCGCCGGGTAACTCTTGGAGCCATTTTCGACCAGATTTGTTTAGCTGGTCGAAAATTCTGGGCTTGAGGCCTTGTAGGATCATGCCGTTGGCGCGCTCTACTTGGTCGTTGGTCTACGGGTGCGCCACGGTGCCCAATCCACACGGATGTGGAAATTGTCGCGAGAACTCCAAGAATTTCCCCGCCCGTGAACCGGGACCCGTTGTCGGTGATGATGGAGTTGGGCACTCCAAAGCGGTGGATGATATCGGTGAAGAACGTCACCGCCGCTCGCCCCGAGGTTCGTAATGGGGCGCACCTCCACCCACTTGGAAAACTTGTCGATCGCGACCAACAAGTGGGTGAAGCCCCCCGAGCGCCTTCCGCGGGGGCCCGACGATGTCCGGCCCCCATACGGCGAACGGCCATGTTACGGGGGATGGTCCGCAGGACATGAGCGGGGAAGGTTGGTCTTGCGGGCGTAGAACCGGCACCCTTCGCGGGTGCGCACGATCTCGCCGGGCATCCGCGACCGCGATAGGCCGCAAAAGCCTTGGCGGAAAGCGTTGCCAACGAGGGTACGGGGCGCGGCGTGATGGCCGCGATTCCCGCGTGGATGTCCCGCAGAGCTCGCTCCCCTCGGGAATGGGGATGCACCGCCGCAAGATGCCGCAGGCGGCGCACTTGTACGGCTCGCCGTCGACGAGGGCAAAGGACTTGGCCATCCCGGCGATGCGCCCGGCCTCGGTCCGGTTCGAGGGGGAGTTCCCCTCGAGCCATCCATGCGACATACTTATCGCGCCGGTCGGCCCTTGACAGGGCCGGCTCGATATCCATCACATCGGCCGTGTAGGCGCCATACCCCTCGAGGAGGGGAGAGCACGTACGCCTCGTTCGAGGGGTCCTCGTCCATGGGCTCCGCGCCCGTTGGATTCGAGGGAGCCCCCGAGGGTTCCGCGTGGCTTGAGGGGTGAGGCTCGAAGACGACGGAGGGCTGGGCGATGTCACGGGAGAAAACGTTCGGAGGGACGGTGATCCGCCCGGACGCGATCTTAGCCAGCTCGTCGCCTCCTCATTGTACCGGCGAGGCACGTGATTGAGCTCGATGCCGTAGAACTTGTCCTCGAGGGCTCGTACGGCCTTGCAATATGCTTCCATCTTGTCATCGTGGCAACTCGCATTCTTCATGACTTGATCAATCACGAGCTGCGAATCCCCCCGCATGTCGAGGCGCTTGACGCCCAACTCGATGGCGATCTTCGTGCCGCGGAGAGGAGGGCCTCGTACTCAGCCATGTTGTTTGACGCGGGGAAGTGGAGGCGCACCGTGTACCGCATGTGCGCCCCGAGGGGTGATACGAAGAGCAGGCCCGCGCCCGCCCCTGTTTTCATCCCCGAGCCGTCAAAATACGGAGTCCAGCACTCTGCTTGGATTTGCGGTGGTGGCAGCTGCGTGTCCGTCCATTCAGCGACGAAATCTGCCAGGATCTGGGACTTGATGGCTTTGCGCGGGGCGTAGGCAAGCGTTTCGCCCATCAGCTCCACGGACCACTTGGCGATCCTGCCCGCCGCGTCTGGATTGCGGATGATCTCCCCTAGCGGGAAGGAGGAGACTACCGTGACGGGGTGGGCCTCGAAGTAGTGGCGGAGCTTGCGCCGCGCGAGGACCACCGCGTACAGCAGTTTTTGGACTTGAGGGTAGCGCGTCTTGGTGTCAGACAAGACCTCGCTGATGTAATAGACCGGCCGCTGGACCGGCAGGGCGTGTCCTTCCTCCGTGCGCTCCACCACGATTACGCGCCGACCACCCGGGTGGTCGCGGCCACGTAGAGCCGGCAGGGGTTCGCCGCCCGCGGCGGCGTGAGGATCGGGGCGTGGGTCAAGGATGCCTTCAGCTTGTCGAGCGCATCCCCGGGCCTCGGCGGTCCGGAGAGAAGCACTCGTGCTTCTTGAGGAGGCGATAGAGGGGCAGGCCCTTCTCGCCGAGCCGCGAGATGAAGCGGCTCAAGGCGGCAAGGCACCCCAGCACCTTTTGCACCCCTTTGACGTCCCGGATCGGGCCCATTCGCTCGAGGGCTGCAACCTTCTCGGGGTTGGCCTCGATGCCCCGTTGGGAGACGATGTATCCTAGGAGCATGCCTCACGGCACTCCAAAGACACATTTTTCGGGGTTTAATTTGACCCCATTGGCCCGTAGGCAGCCAAACGCGATGCAAAGGTCACCGACCAGGTCGTTCGCCTTCCTGGTCTTTACGATGATGTCGTCTACGTACGCCTCGACCGTCCGCCCGATATGATCTCCGAAAACATGTTGCATGCGGCGTTGATACGTTGCACCCGCGTTTCGGAGGCCAAACGGCATCGTGACGTAACGAGAACATCCCGAACGGCGTGATGAATGAAGTCGCGAGCTGATCGGACTCCTTCATCTTTATTTGGTGATACCGGAGTAGGCATCAAGGAAGCAAAGCAGCTCACACCCGGTACCGTTGAGTCAACAATTTGATCAATACGCGGCAAAGGAAAAGGAACTTTAGGACATGCTTTATTAAGACTAGTGTAGTCTATACACATCTACCACTTCCCGTTCTTTTTCTTTACAAGTACAGGGTTTGCTAGCCACGTTGGGTGGAACACCTCCTTGATGAACCCGGCCTCGAGAAGCTTCTGCAGCTCTGCTCCGATAGCCCGCCGCCGCTCCTCGTCGAAGCGGCGGAGCCGTTGTTGCACGGCGCGGGCGTGAGGCAGGATGTCAAGGGAGTGCTCGGCGACCTCCCTCGGGATGCATGGCATATCCGAGGGGCTCCCACGCGAAGATGTCGGCGTTGGCGCGGAGGAAGTCGACGAGCACCACTTCCCATTTTGGATCGAGGGTGGAGCCGACCCTCGCCGCCTTGCCCTCGGGGGCGGTGGGGTCGAGCGGCACCTCCTTGGTCCGCTCTCGCGGCCTCGAAGTTGCCGGTGTGCTTGGTGGTGGAGTCGAGGTCCTCGTTGACCATCTTTTCCAAGGTGGTCACCGGCGCTTCATCCGGCGCCGGTGCTTCCGCATGCTCTACGCACTCGACGTCGCGAGTCGAATGCGTGCTCGATGGTCGAGCCCACGGTGATGATGCCGTTCGGTCCCGCATCTTCATCTTCAAGTAGGTGTAGTTGGGGACCGCCATGAACTTGGCGTAGTAGGGCCGCCCAAGTATGGCGTGATAGGCGCCCTTGAACCCCACCACCTCGAAGGTGAGCGTTTCCTTGAGGAAAATCTTCGCAGCGTCGAACCAAACCGAGTCGATTTGCCCGAGGGGCTGGACACGCCTGCCGGGCGCGACGCCATGGAACGGCGTCGTGCTGGGCTGCAGCTGGTCCAACCCGACCCCCAACAGGCGCAGCGTGTGCGCGTAGAGAATGTTGAGGCTACTGCCCCCGTCCATCAAGACTTTCGAGAACTGCGTGTTCCCGATGATTGGGTCGACCACCCGGCGGATCGGCCCGGGTTGGGGATGCGGTTCGGGTGGTCTTCCCGCCGAAGGTGATGGCGTCCTCCGACCGGCCGAGGAAGGAGGGGAGGCGCCTTCTCCGCGGCGAGGACCTCGTGCCGCTCCCCGCTTGCGCCGGCGGGTCGACATGTCGATGGTGGGCCCCCCGAAGATGAGGAACACGTTCTCCACGGCGGGGAAGCCGCCGGCGTCGCCATCTCCTCCGTCTTTCTTGGCCTCCGCGTCCTTCGCTGCGGCGCGGCCATAAAACTTCTTGAGCATGTCGCATTGCTCAAGGGTGTGGTTTACTGGGGTCTTGTGATATGGACATGGCTTTTTCAGCATGTCGTCAAACACCCCCGGGCCTCGAGGGGCCGGTCGGGGGCCTCGTCGAGCCGGGTCAACTGCAAGGGCCTCGGCATCATCGCCGTCGTGCCCCTGCTCGCGCGCCTCGCGACGTGGCTTCTTCCCTTTCTTGCCCCGCTTGTCCTTCCGGTGGGGCTCCCTGGACTTGCTTCCCTCCGCGGGCGCGTCGTCCGAGCGCTTGCCCTTCTTACCGTCAAAGATCGCCCCCACGGCATCCCTCTCCGAGGCGAAGCCGGCGGCAATGTCGAACAGCTCGTTGGAGTCCGCGGGCGGGCCGCGTCCCGTTCTCGCACGAGGTCCCGCACGTGGTGCCCTCGAGGAAGGCGTGCACAATCTCGGATTGCGCCACGCTTGGGAGCTCCGTACGGCCGCTTAAAGAAGCGCCGTATGAAGTCCCGTAGCGACTCGCCGGGCTTCGGGTGCGGGAGCGCGAGTCCCGGGAATTCCTAGGGCGCACGTACGTGCCCCCGGAAGTTACCCGCGAACGTGCGGACCGCATCGTCCCGGTTGAGGATCGGGCCGGCCGGCGAGTGCTCGAGCCACGTCCCGGCCGAATCGCCGAGGTGTAAGGGCAAGTTGCGGATGATGACCTCGTCGGCCGGTGGCCCCCGCCCGGCCGGGCACGCCGGGCGGTAGTCGTTGAGCCACACACGGGGATCCGTCTCCCCGTTGTACTTGACGATGGTCGAGGGTTGGCGGAAGCGTTGGGGGAAGGTCGCCACACGGATCTCCCGCCGAACACACGGGTTCCGGGGGTTCCGGCGTCGGGGAACGGTCTTCGTCGGCCGTCGTAGCGTCCGCCCCGTCGAGGGTGGTAGCCTACCGCCGCCCGCGCATCCGCCTTGCTCGTGCGGCGGCGTTGATGACGTTGCGGGCGTTGCCTTCTAGCGCCCGCGTGTGTCGAGGAGCCGCTCCTTGGCCGGCGTGCGTCCCGGGTTGGCGGGTCGCCCCCGCCGCTTCACCCGCGTGAACCGAGGGTTCGCCCCCCGTGCGCCCTCGTCGCCTCGTGCATCCCCCCCCTGTTGGCGCCGCCCTCGCTCGATGAGAGCCTCGCATCTCGCGGTGCGGGTTCCGCGCCTCGGGGGTCGAGGGGCCGGCATGGCCCGTAACGGCGTGGCGGCGGCGATAAGCTTCCGGCTCGCCCGCGGAGGCGCATCCGGGTTGTCGACGTTAAAGTCGGCGTTGATGCGGTCGCGGGCTTGTTTGCCCGCCCTCCGCGCGCGTTCGCCGCGCGCGGAGGCTTCCCCGCCCATCGAGGCGCGGAGAGCGGCCCGCACCGTTCGGTACTCCTCCACCGGCTTGGCCTCAAGCCGACGAGCTTGGGCTAGCCGTGCATCGGTGTCGGCCCCCGGCGGGGTGCTTGGCCCCGCACCTAGGCGCGGAGCGATCCCCCGGGGCGGCGTGACCTCCCCGTCGCCGGCGCCATCGCGCGGCGTGGCGTTTGCCGGGTCGTTGGCAATGACGACGCAGCATTCCCCGCGCGGGGTCGTGACTCCCCGTGCCGGGAGTCGTCGGAGGGCGACCGAACCGCAGTCCGTAGCGTCAAGGAAGCGCCCGAACATGACCGGGTCGCCGCACGCGCGAGAAGTCCCACTCCGCATACCCGTGGAGGTTGGCGGGTGGCAACACGTCAAGGGGAGCCCGGAGACGACTCATCGCCCGCGGAGGCGCCGGGGTCCCCGGCGACGAAGACGTGACGGCCGGGGGGGAACCCGGCCGCATCGTCGTGGCGCCGCGAAGACCGATGGGAAGCGCGGCCCGGAGACCGTGTGCTGCCCCGCCGGGGGCGGTGGTCGTTGCGCCGACGGGTGCACCGCGTTGAGAGGCGCGCGCGTTCGGCTTGCCGCCCCTCGGACCGCGCCCGGCGCGAACGGCCCGGCCGGAGCGGCGGCGACGTCGTGGTGCCGACGGGCCCGCGGCATCCGTGCCGGCCGGGCGTCCGCGCCGTGGCGGTGCGTGCGGCCGGGGACCGGAGCGTACCCGGCCCGGGCGCCGCGCGCGCGGCTCCTCACGGTTGGTGAGGCGCATCGAGGTAGCCGTTCCCCGTAGCCCGGAAATTCGAGCCCCCAAACCGGATCTCAAAACCGGTAGGGGAGGGGGTCCGACCCGCCCATGCGATGAACGCGTACCGTGATACTCAGTGCGAATCACCATGGAGGGAGTTTGACGGTGGATTGACCTTAGGCGCTCGACGGCCCCACGGTGGGCGCCAACTGTCGGTGCGGAAAGTGGTCCCGACACTAACCAGTGATGAGCGCCGAGGTCTATCCCTCAATGGTCGGTGTTAAGCAATCAGAGACACAGGGTTTTATCCTGGTTCCGGTCGATGGGCCGTACGTCCAAGGCGGTGGCGTGCCCAAGGCACTATATTGCTCGAAGACCGGGGGTGCTCGTAGTGGGGCGGCTACAAGCAAGGCGGGAGAGGAAGCGTGGCTTCCAAGTCCCCGGTGGAGTGGTCGAAGATATTGTGGGAGAATTGGAGAATAAGTGCGTGGTGTGCTACGTCCGAACTTGTCCGTTGTGTTCTATCTCCGTCCCCCCGCGGCGGGGGGGTTCGTCCTCCTTTTATAGACCAAGGAGA
Source organism: Cenchrus americanus (assembly GCA_947561735.1). Lineage (NCBI taxonomy): Eukaryota > Viridiplantae > Streptophyta > Magnoliopsida > Poales > Poaceae > Cenchrus > Cenchrus americanus. The sequence goes on along the minus strand of OX387242.1, from coordinate 32,561,032 downwards.
GAGCGAATCACATGCATGCCGTGCTATTTATCTACGTGGGGAAGCGTGGTGCGCTATGCTTTGTAGAGTAGGCGGCCGCCCGGACGGTCCTTGCCGCGATCCGGCCATCATGGCGTATCTTGTACCCGAACGAGAGTGGCCTCGAGGGTAGGAGTGCGGCGAACGGGCCGTGATGTCTTCGGGCGGATTCGAGGGAGCCGCCGACGTTGGTCCGTACGGGACACGGTGGCGGGTGAGATGGCGCCCCGTTCCCGCACGCTCCACGGCGTCGGGGGGCCGCGCGGCCGCCCGGCGTGGGTTTTTACGCGCGGGGGCGGCCGCCATGCCGTTAACAAGGTGGCGGGGATGGCGCCCCGCGGGTGCCCAACGCCTCCACCTAACCCCCTGCGAGGTCACAAGAAAGCAAATCGAGGGTGTGGCCGGCCCCCCTTCGAGGGCTCGGCCGCGTTAGCCGTACCGGGGCGGGCGGCGCGGTGTCACGGGACCGGCACCGGCCACGCCGCACGGTCCCTCGCGGTGGCGGGGATGGGTTCCCTCCCGGGAAGTTGGTGCGACGACATCGGGGAGCGTGCTCTAGGCGCATGATGGCGCCGCCCCCGCGGTTGTCGGGGCATTAAATGCCGCGTACGGGAGCGAGGGCGCGCGTGTGCGGAGCGCCCTCGAGCGAGGCGGAGCCCGCTCGAGGGCGGAGCGGACCCTCGAGCGAGGCGGAGCTCGCTCGAGGTAAGCGCACCACCTCGAACCGGGCGGAGCCCGCCCGAGGGAGGTGTGCGCCCTCGAGCGAGACGGAGCCCGCTCGAGGGGGACTTTGAGCGGGCCGCCTTGGTGGGCCGTCGGGGCCACCACGGCATGGGCCATGCCCCGTGTGCTTAAGTGAGGCGCGCTCGGCTTTGGCTTGTTGCGAGTTTTAAGCGGGGATTCCCCGAGTTTTGTTTAAGGGGACCCCTAGGGCTGTCCCCGACAACAACCGAAGGCTAAAGCGGTCGGTGTTTCTCACTAGTGCACCCGAGGCGAGTCGCTGCCGAATTGGAGCACGGGGAGTCTGTTGGTAAAAGCGCTGGGGCTGCTGAGCTGAACGTTGTAGCAACTGGTTCTGCTGAAAATTTCCACTATGTCCTCCTGAGCGAAACTGAGGATTCTGTGGTGCATTGTAGCGGGGACGTGCATTGCTGCTAGACTGCCATTGGGATTGGAACTTGCGTTTCTGCTCTCCAAGTTCCATACGCTTGCTTTCAAGACCGATAGCCTTGTCTAACAGAGTCTGGAAGTTGGGGAAAGTGTGGCTCTGGAGTTGATAGTTCAGTGGCCCTATGAGACCATCCAGAAAACACTCCTGCCTCTTTGGGTCAGTGTCCACTTCATCTGGAGCATATCGAGACAGTTGGGTGAACTTGTCCCGATACTCACTGACAGTCATGCTGCCCCGCTTTAAAGTGAGAAACTCTTTCTGCTTCAATTTTATTATCCCAGACGGGATGTGATGAGTACGGAAAGCTTCCTGGAACTCCTGCCAGGTGATGGTTTCAGCAGCGGCATGTGCCACGGTGTAGGCATCCCACCAATCGGCTGCAGCACCCTCTAAGCGTCATAAGGCGTATAAGACCTTCTCCCAGTCATTGCACTGTGTGATATTCAGCTTCTTATTAATAGTCTTGAGCCAATCATCTGCGTCAAGAGGATCCACTAAATGGGAGTAGGTAGGTGGGCGGGGGCTCATAAACTCTCTATGCTTGTTGACTGGTGGTGGGGGTGGTAGAGGTCCTTGTGGTGGCGACTGGTTTTGTTGTGCCTGCAGATTCTAGACAGTGGCAATAAGATCCTGAATTAACTGCATCTATGCCGTGAAGAACTGCTGCATTGTTGGATCCATCGCTAATCCCTGAAGTGGAGGCGGGGCGGGATTTTGCTAATTGGCGATGTGAGCACGTATCACGGGCGGCACGTCCTGTCCACCTCCTGACCTGGTGTTTACCATCTGATTGTTAGAGAAAGTTATTTCAGATAAGGAGCAGTATTGATAAACATGAGTACGAGAAAAGGGGCTAAGATTTAAATTTAAATTTAATTATTTTATTAATGCATACGTGGCCATCACTCCACAAAGCATTTCAATCATAGCAAAGATCCAAATCAACCATGTTTTCAACCAACAAGCATTTATTACAACGATTACGTCCTCGCAGGGACGAATCTAGCGATCTCAACCCAAGGTGGGCATCCTATCCAAGAAGACCTGTGGTAGTAGAAGAAGAGCCGTAACAGAGCCTCTTGCGGGGTGGTGACTCCGCAGGGAAAGGGATCTCGTCAGGCTGGACTGGCGGCTCCCTACCATCACGCTCGGCCTCCAACTGAGTAATCCTAGCATAGGCGTCCTTCAGCTCATCATGGGTCTGCTCCAGCTCAGAAGTAACACCCTCCAGGTCGGTGTTGAGTGCTGTTGTGACTTGGGCGAGAGTGTGGGGGCGTGGGTCCTCAGAGCCTGTCAGCGGTACCACCGTCTGCTCAGTGCCGCTGATACGTCGAGGGATGTGGCGGTAGTCGCTGAGGCTCAACTCCTGATCATGCCTGAAGCGAAGAGAGAACAAGGCCCTCCTGGCGGCGTCGCTGGTAGATGCACGGTAGGTGGAGTGAGGTGTAGTAGAATCATACGTCGTGGTCGAGACATAGCCTCCACCGGTATGGTTGCGCACCCTGATGTGGACCCTGGTCATGTAGTAGGTGCCCAGCGGCGGCTCGGTCTAGCTGTGGGTGACGTACATGGGGTACACGGTGTTCCCCAACTCCAGAAGATTGTTCCGCAGCAACCAAGGGAAGTAGCCAGGTGCCACCTCGGACGAGTGCATGGTACAGTATGGTTCTCCCTCGCGAGGACCATCATAGTAGAAGCCATCTCCTTCTTCATTATCATCTTCCGACTCGTCACCATCCTCCATGTCGTCGTTGGAATCATCCGGGTCTCCTCCCGTGGCAGCTGGTGCGGGAACAAGCGGAGCGACGGGGAGCGGCGGTGCGGCGAGGGGCGGTGGTGGCGGCGCCTCCATGGCCGGTGGGGAAGGCGAGAGCCCCAGAGATCCCAACTCTCCATCAGAGTAAACTTCCAGGATCGCTCCATCTTCTGCCTCAATGAAGAAGTACGGGTCCTCCGGTTCCTCCTCCACAGGCTGGACAGGAGGGGGCAGTTGCGCTCTAAACGGCTGAGTCTTAGCCATCTATGAGATGAAAACTGAACTCAGAGCAGAATAAAACAAGAAAGAGGACAAAATTTTAACCAAAAGCAATAAGATAGATTTTTAAGTGTATTTAGGGGATTTTTTTGAGTGAGATAATTGAAACGTCCTTCTAGAAAATGTCCTTATTTCGACCATTTCTATCTAAGGTTGCGTCCTACAGTCAGCATTGCTCTGATACCACTCTGTCACACCCGTTTTTCCAAAGAAAACGGAATGCATCTCATACGTGTGCCAGAATCACAAATTCACACATATGATAGACAAATGAGTGTAATATCACAGTACAATGCTCAAAACGTACAAAGAGAGATTTATTAACTTATGACACTCATCGTTAGACTTGAAGGTCTTTACACGAACATCGATAACTAGACGATGAAACACCGTCTCCAACTCCACAAGCTGCTCACTGGGGGAAACGCGAGCCTCAGAATCCATCGAACTCATCGAAGAACTCTGCTCCAGCATCCTCCTCTAAACACATATAGGCAAGGGTGAGTATGCTTATGGTTGGTACTCAGGCCGTGGGGGAATATGCAAAGCTATCAAGGGTAGGCTAAGGTTTTCAACGGTAAGCATTTTAAGTTGGTCAAATTTTATTAGCATGCACCTATTAACTAAGTGTAAGTTTATACCTACCCAAAACTTAGCATTTATAAAATTATTCCTCCAAACTATAAATAAACCACAATTTAAATTCCATCTTCAAGTTTAACTATCATGTGAGGGTCCAAGCCGCTCTTGACCGTGAGCACGGCTGATCGATCAGTTTTCACTCTGCGAGAGGTTGTACACTTTACCCACGAGTTCCGTTCCCCATTATGCCCGAGTTTGCAAGGCCCTTAAACACTTCCAAGGTGAGTGGCTAGGGTTCCACTACGAAGCCTTTACAAAGGCGTGCAAAGCACCAATAACCCTCCGTATTGGTCAACACCTTAGCAAACGCTACTACCCCAAAAGGACCAGGGCTATACCCCGCAACCCGGAGCCCCCGTGTTCCTTTCGGACGGGGCCATTAGATAATTTACACTCCTAATTAATTGGCTAAGCCGAGCCATGTGGACTGTGGTTGCACTGTTTTCCTGGGTGGTTCTCCATGTTCCGATTTAATTTATATGATCTTGCATTACCATAAATCAACAACTTATCTTAACCAATATTTTATAAAGTTAAATTCCATTTCCCAAAGTGTAGCATCTAAGCATTTATCTACCCAAACATTTATTTAAAACAAGGTGTACAAGGCATAGGGATTTAAAGCTAGTCATTCCTTTATAGGCATTTCCCATCAAAATTTATGCATAACAACATATAAAATTTAAAGTGTGATAATATGCTTGTTATTAGGACAAAAGAGTATGTAGGGGGAGAAAATCCACTTGCCTTCTTCCCCTAAAAACTGTGGCTCGACCTCCTCAAAAGTTTGCTCCTGCTCGACCTCGAACGACACGTCCTCTACGATCACACAATAAAAACAAAAAATAAATAAAACAGTACATCAAACATTGCTAAAAGTCTAAAACAAGCCTCTAAGACTAACGTGCTTGTTGAGACGATCGTGTGGACACCAAAAACGCCTAAAACGGAGCTAGGATGGAAAAGTTATGGCCTAGACAAGATCTAGGGGCTAAATTGTAAAAGAACTTGGTCTCCGGGGGTTTGCTACAAAAACCGGGGACCTAACCACAATCATGGTTAAAAACTTAGGGTTTAACTTGTAAAAGAAAAGGGGTGGACTGCGGGTAAGAAAACTTTGAAAGGTTAGGGGGCTTAACCGTAAAAATCGGGACCAACTTGTATGGGTTCTTTATGGTGGAAGGACCGGCATGCAATTTGTGAAAAGGACGGGGGCTCTTTAGAAGAATTGTCGGCGACGGCCTTAGTTGACCGGTATGAAGAGTTTTGACCCGGCGGGGTGGATCAATACGGACCGTTGGTCTTGGGCGGGCGGTCGGGTGGCCGCAAGCGGGCGGCGGCGGTGCCGGCGCGAGCTCACCGGGAGAGCTCACCGGCGACGACCAAACGGGGTCTCCCGTGCACCAAAATTTACAGGACAAGGACCAAAAGAAAGAGGGAGACATGAGGAACTCACTGAGGGGCTTGGACCGGAGGAAGGTACGCCGGAGAAGGAGATCGGGGCGGTGGCGGAGCTCCGGCTTGGCCTCTTCGGTGCGGCGGTCTTTGCGACGGTGTAGAGGAGAGGAGGACGGGTGCGGGTTGGAGAGGTTCTCGGGGGGTGCCTTTTATAGGTCTCGGAGGGGGAGAGGAGGGGGCGCCGGGGGCGGTGGGCGGTGGCACACCGGTGGCCACCATGAAGGCTCGGTGGAGCTTTCGGTGGGCGTCCCTTACGGAAGGGAGAGGAAGGGGGAAGGGCCGGGGCGGCACCGGTTGGGTGCATGGCGCACTAGAGGAGAAGGGGGAGGAGGCGCGGGGGAAGGGGGAAGAGGCGCCGAGATGCGGCGGCGCGGCGTGGCGCGGCCAAGGGAGGATGGGACGGCGCGAGGTAGGGGAAGCGCCTGACTGGAGGGCCCCACCTGTCAGCCGGCGTGTGAGAGAGGGAGAGGTGGAGTGGGCCGGTCTTGACTATTGGGCCGGAAGCTGAGCGGGCCGCGGAAAGAAAAGGAGAAAGGAAAAACGGCTGGCGGTGGGTTGGGCTGAAAGAAGGAGGGAGAGAAAGAGTGGGTTTGGGTTTCTTTTTTTTCTTTTTTTGCAACCCTTTTACTCATAAAATCTTTTCAAGTTTTCAAAAATTAATTTTAAAACTTTTAAACCACACAATAGAACAAAAGCCTATGCATTCAACATGATGCACAAACACTTGGGTATTTTCTAAATTAATTAATTATTATTTTATATATTAAGGGCAAATTTAATTAGTCAAAATTAAAACCCTTAGAAATTAAATTCTAACTTTGTTGCTAGCATTTTTTTAAGTGATGGAATTTTGGGTGTTACAATCTTTCTCAACGGGAACATCCATCGTCCCAATCTGGATGATATCTTGACTAGTAGTCCTTTCTGTGTCAACATCCATCTTTTCAACCTCCTCCTTTCTAATCTTGGGCTTGTACACCTGTTTCGGAGGAAGTTGAACTCTTCTGGGCAGGGCGGTCTGACCTCCTGTAGGGGGCGGTTAACCGGGTGGTCCTGGTGACCCTGTCTAGACTGACGTGGCGTCCATCAATCTTGTGTAGGTCGTCAAATCCGATCCAGAGCTTGGCCTCCTTGATCCTCCTCGTCCAGGATGGAAGGATTGTTGATATGGCACCCACATCACTCCATTATCGTCGTAGATTGGACCATGCGAATTTGAACTTGACGGAGCCCAAGCTGGAGTAAAGTGTTGCCTTTGAGATGATTCACTCCCCGAACCCGACAGTACTGCCCCGGGAGGCGATGACGACCTCTCTTGATGTGTGGGTGACCTCATCCTTTTTTCTAACGACCGATCACTCGTATCAACCTTTTGTTTGGAGTATTTGTCATATAACATGTCAAATGTGACCTTTGACTTTGGAACACTCCCCGATTCTTTGCCACATTAAGCTTCCGAGTTTCCAATCTCGGTCGCTTTAGTTTGAGCATCTTTGGGCAACCATGAGCGGGGGCGGTCTAACCGCCTACCCCAACTGGTTTAACCGCCCCGACCTTTTCAGGCTCAAGTAGTTGCCGGCCCGACGGGCGCGGATGACCCTTTTCCCCCAAGTCCGAAGCTTTGACGGTGATTTTGAATGTTTCTCTACCATCGGGGGTCTTCACATAAGCAACTTCTCTGGTTAACTCTTTTCCTCTCAAATCGGGGCTTCGCTTCCCCGACCACCACATTCTTGCTTTTCGTTGCTTCGACTTGATGTGGCCGAACCGGAACCTTAGGTTGCCGTAACTCCATGGTGTTGATAGGAAAAGGATGCTTGTCAACTTGCTTTTCATGAAGCATCAAACGACCTTCATTTATGGCCGATTGAACCTTGCGACGAAACACATTGCAATCATTAGTAGCATGAGAATAAGAATGATGATATTTACAATATGCACGTCACCATCAAGTGGAGGCATGGTATGAAATATCTTAATATTTCCAAGTTTAAGCAATTCATGAAAGATGCGATCACACTTAGAAACATCAAAAAAAATTTAATTCTTCTTGCCGACCTTTACTAGCCGGCTTAAGTGATGCACAAGAAAAAGATTTATCTTCAGAAGGCCACACAAATTCAGCATTATAAATTTTAGTCTCATCGTTCAAATTACTAGAAACATAATCAACCACATTAATATCGGACCGATGAGACTCAAGTTTTTATTTTTCTTTATTCAATTTCAATTCTTGTGCCATGCCTCTCACAAGAACAAAATCAAGCGAATAAAAATTCGCACCTTCTAATCTTTCTCTAAGAGCAGATTTTAAACCTTTAGCAGCAAGATTAGCTAGGTCGGAATCAGAAATTGACAAATTGAAACAATGGTTTTTCACCTCTTTAAAACGCTTAAGTAATGAGAGACCGTCTCGTCTTTACCTTGCTTAACCGATGTTAAATCTGTCAATTTTAATTGATAATCCCCACTAAAGAAGTGATCATGAAATTTTTGTTCTAATTGATTCCAGGAATCAATAGAATTAGGGGCTAAAGATGAAAACCAAGCGAAGGCAGTATCCGTTAAAGATAAAGGAAACAATCACACTTTAAGAGATTCATGGGCACTTGCTTCACCTAGTTGAGAAATGTATTGGCTTATGTGCTCTAAAGTTGTACGATTGTCCTCACCACTAAATTTAATAAAATCGGGTATGCGCCAACCAAGGGGATAAGCCATAAGATCAAAATCAGTTTTATAAGGTTTTTGGTTTAACCTACAATTACCCATATCAATGTCGAATTTATTTTTAACCATGCTAGCTACATGTTGCTTAAATTTATTAAATTCGTCCATAGCAGACTAGTTGGGATTGCCTTGCAGCTAATAAATCAACTGCGATCACAAGAGGTGAATTTCCTGGAACACCCATCATCCGGCCGGACGGGGCGGTCGGACCGGCCATGGGGGGCGTTCGACCGGGGTCGGCTCCGACAACGATAATTGTCCGGATAAAAACCGGTCGGCATGCCATACACGGGTGTCTCAATTGAGGTTCCCGACGTTGCCGACAAGCTTGTTTGCAATATCCTTGTGAATCTAGTTGAGGGATAGAATCATTAGCGAAATTAAAATCACTACTTTTACCCTCACCTTTTTCTAAACGAGCAATTATTCTAGCAACTTGACTATGCTGATTACTAAAAGCGCACTCAAATTTATCAAATATTTCGGTAAGCTTCATGATAGATCGGTTTCGGGTTTGCTTACGGTGGTGATTACCTCAATCTTGCCGTTGTTGACTTTGATCGCCGACAACTCGAAATTTTGAGTCATCGTCACCTTGCTCGAGTGATCTTTTACGGTGCCGAGAGGAAGCGCTACTTGATGTACTCCGAAGCTCGATGTACTTCCTTTGGTCCTCTTCGCCGAGTTCTTCGATGTTCACCATGATGATGCTTGATAAATCGGTTGTAAAACCGAGATCAATCCCCGACAGAGTTGCCAAAAGTGTGTTGACGCTTTTTCCGGTCGAACACACGAGTGCGCTAGATCACATGGTAGTCGAATATCACCTCGTCGAGGTTCCCGGCACGGGCTGGTCTAACCGCTCGGGGGGGGCGGTCTAACCGCCTTGGATAGGAACGTCGCCGAAAACCTAAGATCGGCCGGCCCGGGAGGGACCCCGTCGGGGACAACGCGCCTAGTGTTGCTCTAAGATCGGCGGGCCACTTAGAACACCCTAAATCGCCGTAGAGACGAAGAAGGAAGCAAAAGAGGTCGGAAAAGTAGGGTTAGGAGATAAAAAGGTAAAATTGATATGTTTGATTGGGTCATAGCTGCTCAATCGGCCACGACCCTTTATATTTATAGGGTAGGGAGGTCTTGCCCCCGCCGGGAGCCGAAACCCTAACAAATCTCGTGCTAAAATACAACTTCGACTCGGTTTATAATGTCCGGACCCCAGCTATGCCACGCGGTCTAACCGCCGGTGCGACATGGAGACCTTCCGGAAGCCAAATCTCCCTCATCCGAACTCCGATTGGACGTCCTATATATGGATCTTGATCTACTCGACGAGACCTATCCAATGGGGAAGTCCAAATTACCTTTTGAGGATTTTGGCTGTGGCGGTCTAACCGGGTGTACGGTGCGGTCTAATCGGGTTATCCCGGACCTGCCAATTTGGGTGTCAACACATGGCAATCTTTCCATTGTAAAGATGTTTTTTTACTAAAGCACCAAATATGTTTTCATACTCATATCTAAGAATTTATTGGTTGAGCCATTCCAGATCAACAAAACTTATTAGCCACTGTTCCTCAGTGTTTTGAGCGTTTTGCACAAAAGACGTGACATAGGTCAGCTACATACAATTCCTAGGAAAAGTATGAGCAGATTCTAAGTAAAAGTACGTGCGGAACTTCTTGTACTGTGATGAGTTATGAGCATGGACTATCCACAGCCGCCATTTAAGAGTTCATAAATGCTGGACTTTATCTAGAAGATATGAATTGAAAAGTTTGTTGTGGCTGAATTATTTGACGTTAAAATTTTCTTATACATCTCAGCTGCTTCATGTCTGACATACACACACACACCCCCACCAGAGCTCGGGATGCCTTGAAACACAAGAATGAAATCCTCCAACACAAGTTTATCAGCTCCCCTAGCATTTCATTCACAATGTCACATGCCTAAAAATGTTGTGCTCCAAGTGAAGTTTCAGCAGGGCATGAGAGGCATCGAGGAATTTCTCATACCTTGCACAGATTATTTGTGTAGCTAGCTCACAATGGGCAGAACCAAGAGCTAGAAGATCTTGGTTAGAGATGTATCGAGAGATATGTCAACGTGACGTGGCTTGGTGCAGATACTAACATTCCTTAAGGATGCTTCAGATGAACAACATCTCACATCAAATTTGGAATATTCTCAAGTTCAGTTGGAACGTTAGAATTTATTGCACTCTGAAGTTATATGTTGTTCCAGTGAATCTTTTAGTTCAATGCAATACGCTGTTGATCCATGTCAGTGCTAAAGAACTGAATGAACCATCATGATAAAAAAAAGAGCAAAACAGACTTGGAACACTTATTTGGTACTTTTACGCATATATGCATTTAGAACGTGTTTCATTTTTTAATTACACAGTACAACACAGACGCTCACACACGCACGCACACTCATCCCCTATGAATACACGTACGTAAACCCTACCCCTATGAGCACCTCCGAATTACCGAGTACCGGCAGATATGGAGATTCTCGAAGTCAATCATCTCATGGTTAACTTTTTTAGTTCCTTGGCATAATAGCGCTGAAAACAATCAAATGACATGTAGAAAATATAATTTCTAGTTCAGAGTGTACTGACAAACATAATCGCAGCTCCTCATTTACTTAGGTGGTCTTTCCTCCTTTTTCAACCAAGCAGATGATGCAAAGGTACGGCTACTCACCTGTTGTGTGTGTATAGGTAAGACATAAAATCGAGTAGAAGGGGACATCTGCGCCCAACCAAAGTGAAGAGTAATTAAGAAGAATATAATAAGCCTAATCTCGGCATTTGTTCAACATGGAACACATGAAGTGATTCGATCCGACAAAGCTTCACTTCAATCCCTCCCTCCCTCTCCTCTTTTCTCGTCTTCTTACCCGAATAAACCAGGCAAGCTACCGCTAAGCGGTACAATGGTAAGTTCCCTCTTCCGCCGTTTGAATCGGCACTAAGAGCTTCAGCTATATGAACCAGCGGTACCTCCCCGATTCCATGGTTTGAATAAACAGTACGAGCTTCCGCTGTCCAATTCGGCAGTAAGGGGTGGGGCCCACGTATCGACAACTTTCTGCCGTTTGACCAGGCGGTAAGGGCACTCCCAACGCAGACTTCATCATAGAGTCTAAATCAATTAATTACCCTATCATTTATAGCTTTATGCTGATGTGGCACCGTATTTATTGAAGAAAGAGAGAGAGGAAACATAAAACTCCAAGTAAAACTAAGAAACCAAGTCTTCACGCTAATCGGGACGAGTTGTGACAGAGACAAGTAGGTCCTATGATGTCATGATAGAAAATTGCATTGTGGAAGATAGTTTCGACACGATATCCTAAAATATAGAAATTATGATAGTTTCCAGCATTGAGAGTGCCCTAAGTGGTTCTACCGGTACCCCATGACTCCGGATTTGGCGCCACTGTTCTAATGTGGCACCCTGTTTTCCATTTACTTTTGGGGGCATACATCAGGGTGCGTTTGGCACCGCTTCACATCATTTCACTGTAGCGTGATTGTAGCGTGAAGCGGGGGAAGCTGCCTCCCGGCCGCTTCGCCAGTTCCTCCCCCGCGCAGTTAGCTGTAGCATGGAGCGCTTTGTTTTGCTTCACGCTACAGTTGCTGCATAGTTCGGACAACGACGTTTTAATGTAGCACGAAGCTGAAGCGGCGCGGTGTGAAGCTGCACCAAACGCACCCTAAATCTTCAAATTTTCAACCTCACATTTATTTCTGCAAAATCGTAAAAGAAAAATAAAAGACTCCATTGAAAGGGCTCTCTGCTACTACTTTTTGTTCGTTCTGTCAATGGCTTTGTATTTGCAACTTATCTATATTGTAACCTGGCCCATCCATCTGCCCATCTGGTGCGGCCTCGATCTCTGTTGAGTATAAATTATGATGACCCAGGGTTACCGAATCTCGATATGAAGATCGGTGGCAGGGTGCTGGTGCTCACCGGCTTGTAGATAGGGGTGGCAGTTTTGCCCGCGGGTGCGGGTACCCGCGGATACCCGACCCGACGGGTGTGGATACGAGCAGCAAAATCCTCCCCGCGGGCGCGGATATGGGTAGCAAAATCCGCCCGCGGGCAACTAACGGGTGCAACTTGCACCCGCGGGTATACCCACTACCCGCAACAAAAACAAGGCCCATTTATATAGCTCGGCAATTCCTAAGCCCAACCCATTAACAAAACACCCCCAACCCTAGAGATCTAGCCGGCCGACCCCCATCCGGCGGCCGCCTCCCCGGTCCCACCCGGCCGCCCCTCCTTCGTCCCTCCCTCTCATTTCTTCATCTCGGGCGGCGGCGCATCTATAGATGGAGGTGGTCAAGTGGCGGCGCTATTAACACCAAAATTTGGTAAGGAATCGACCGTGGGTCCGGGTCGAAAAAGAGTCCGTCTGGTGGAAGGAAAGATATTTCCAGAGATTTTCGGCAGAAGAATCCGCAGTCGGCTATCTGCTCCGGTTCGGCAAAGGAACAGTAGAGCTGATTTTGCGGGATTGGACGGTGACATGGCTCAAATCAGGAGAGACGAATGGATGGGCAGGCAATCGAGTTTAGTTAGGCAATGAATCCATTCGCAGTTGTAATCAGCAGGGTATAAATACGATCCCTGGATGTATGTAAAGGACACGTTCATTCCTCAATACACACCGGCCTTACGCCAAACCCTAGAGTCCTTGTCGTGTCGTCGAGTTCTTCGAGAGGGCCAATCGATCCGTCGACCTCCGTGAGTACCGGCAACCTTGTATCACGTCTAGTATCATGCGGTAGATTTAGATCTGATGCAAGTAGTCTTGTTACCATGCTTCGTGTCACGCGGTAGATTCAAGCTTGGTTCAAGAGGGTTTCTGGTTAGATCATGAGCCATGCGGTAGGCTAAGATGCGGCTTGAAGCTAGTTATCGGCTCTATTGGATTTTGGCAAGATCCGATAGATTCATTAAGTTACCCCGTGTTATCATGAGCTTTGCTTTATGTTTTAATTCATGTAACGCACCCTTGCCCAATCTAGATGGGTTTGGATCGGTACGTATTTCTTCTAAGGTCCTTGCACGAGCAGGTTTCGTGTTTTGATGTGTGGATCTTGTGCTCTCCGATAGCCGAAACCGAATCGATCTAGGTTGTTACGTGTTGCGGGTTCAAGCTTGCTTTGTTAGTATAAATCTTGAAAGAGCGGGTATCATGCGGTAGATGCGGGTTTTTGGGTTGCTTTGGAGCTAGTCATCGGTGGATTAGATTTCCAATTCGGCTTTGACGGATTTATTCACGTGGTAATGTTTGTTCCTTCTTCATGGACCCCGGATCGGTTGTTCAGCCGTATTCGGTTATATCTTCACGAGTAGATCACGTGCGTTATTTATGTCTTAAAAGACGTGTGCTTCTAGCTTTCCATATTTAGGTTATATCATGCGGTGGATAGATCTATTTGTGGAAAGTGGTCCGTGTTTCATGCAAGTTGTATCATGCGGTGGATAGATTTACTTGATATCGTGCCCGATGGATCTTAAAGTAATTAGACATGCGGTAGACTAATGCTTTGGATCTATGCATGCTTATTTTAATACATGATCATGTTCGTGCTTTACTTCATTCGTTTAATGTTAATCTTCATGAAGATCGGTCGTAACTTTGCACATGCATCCATGTTTATCCAAAGACCGTTCGTTATCATGTTTACGTCACCCATTCGGCAATGTTCTTTTTCCCTGTGTGGTTACCCGAATGGTCGTGGTTCTTTGAGATAGCTTTGTGTAGCTATATGTCATCTTGCTTGGCTCTTTAGCCGTAAATATGGAAGCGTGTCGGTACCACCGGCAAGTTCCAAGCTTTGGTATTTAACTGTCTTATCTTTTGTTAATTTTCAGGAAAAATTGACTGGCACGTCACTCTCTCTCTGCGCGTGCGAAGCCAGCTTTTCGGCTTGCTGTGTGATTGGCGCTGAGTGCACTTTTTGCGTCAACACACTTTTTGGCACGCCCGGTGGGACCAACAGCCGAATTGGTTCAGGATGCCTGAGATCACAGACCTCCTGGATGTCAACATCGAAGAGCTTTCTCCAGAGCAGCATCAGCAGCTCCTAGACGCCGTGAATCAGTTTCAGCAAAAGTGTCTCATGTCATTTAAGAAGAATCGAAGTGGTGTACCGTATCTGAAGAGTGGCCTGCCCAGAGTGCTGTTGCCGGGAGAGACCGACGCCACAACCCAACAAGAAAAGGAGGAATGCGCGCGGATCTTCCAAGAGTCGGTAGACAACATGCTCACCAAGCACAACCAGGCTTTCCTCGGGTCGCTCCAACAGATGATGGTGGCCCTCTTTGGCCCGGGCGCGGGCGGGGCGTTCGGAAGGCGTACGCGGAAAGAGCACCGTGGAGCTGGGTGAATCAAGCTCTCAGCCGCCGCTACGGAGCCAGGTGCAGCAGCCTCCTCCTCAGAGCTCCGGGAGCCAAACGTTCCAACCTCCTCCACAGGGCGCTGGGGGGCAGCCAGTTCAGCCTTCGTTGCAAGCTTCAGGAAGTCAACCAATCCTGCCGCCACCACAGAGCAGCACGGGTCAGCCTGTGCAACAGCCGAATCCGTACCAACCTACGTACGGAGACCTAGCGTTCGGCTCATCCGGGGCCCCACTTGACCCCAGTCGAAGAATAGCTCCGTCGACCAACTGGCTCCAGAAGAGTTTGTACGGCGGTGGCTATCATGAAGTGGGGAATTACGGGGCGTTCGACGCCTTCCCGCACCCGGGGTACGCGCGGCGGGCCGGGCGCGCAAGAGGATGACGCCCTAGCGCGCAAGATGGCCGAATTGATGCGGGAATCGGTTCGGCCTCAAGCCAAAGATGCAGGGCCCCACTTATAGGCCGCCGTTCCCCAGTGGTACTATAACGTGCTCCTGCCGCCGAGGGTGAAGGCGCCAACGGAATTCACAAAGTTCTCCGGGCAGGACGAGACAAGCACGGTCGAGCACATCGCCCGTTACCTCATGCAGCTTGGGGAATGCTCGGCCGAGGAGGCATTCAGGGTTCGCTACTTCCCCGCTTCGCTGATGGGCCCGGCTTTTCAATGGTTCTCGTCCCTGCCACCTGAATCAGTGGCCAGATGGAAGGATCTGGAGCGTAAATTCCACGCTCATTACTTCAGCGGCAGTTCTGAGAAAAAGCTGATTGATCTCGCCACCCTGAAGCAAAGGCACAGCGAAACACCGTTGGAGTTCCTTAGAAGATTCAGGGAAGTCAAGGGCATGTGCTTCTCGGCCGAACTTGCCGGACGATCGAGCCGGGCCGACATGGCCGTCGCCGGCATGTTACCGGCCGTGCGCGAGAAGCTATTTGGGATGGAGTTCGAGAACACGGGCCAGTTTGTCGCAAAAGTTATCCACGATGAGCAATCGGGCATATGGCCTCAAGAAGGACCCCAAGTTTGGCAAGCGACACGACGTCGCTGACATCTACAATCAATTCTTGGACAAAGCTGATTTGTTCGAGGATTCTGACGACGAATTGGAGATAGCTGCAGCAGAAATCATGTGGGGTAAAGAGCCTCTAACAATGAATCAGCGTTGGGTCAGGCAGACCAAAGGGACTTACGACTTCGACATCACAAAAGCTGATAAGTTGTTCGAGCTCTTGGTGAAAGAAGGCCGAATTAAGCTGCCTGAGGGGCATTCTATGCTTCGACTTCGATGGAGTTAAAGCGAAGCGTTACTGCGGCTTCCATGATAGGGACTCGCACTCCATCAACGATTGCGGTGGTCTTCAGGATGAGGATCCAGAAGGCTATCCAGGAAGGACACCTCAAGTTCGATAACAAGATGAAGCTGGATGGCCACCCCTTTCCTCAAAACATGCTCGGCTTTTCTGTCAACGCGATAACAGCCGAAGAGAAGGGGAAGGTCAAGGTCCTAACCTCAGCCAGGTCCAAGCAAGCTGGATCAGTGGACCCAGAGCGCCAGGTGATCCTGGAGCAAGTGCAGGGCGACGCCCCCCGCGTTCTCAAGAGCCACATCGAGATTGGGGAATCGTCCAGGCCTAAACCCAAGGTGACGTCACGCATTCTCCTTAACAAATGGCAGCGCCAGATGGAGAAGGAGCGCTACCAGAAGCGGCGTCACGAGGAGGAGCAGCGCGGGGCTGAAGAGGAAGCGCGCGAAGGGACGGGAGCAGGTTCACGCGCGAGCGGGGGCGCGCCCACCGGGGATGCGCCTTCTTCGAGCACCGCCGGAACGAGGGCCCGAAGCTACCCACATTGAAGAAGCGTCCCGAATGCGGCGACGGATATGTTGAGTACGGGCGAGAAAGCGCAATCGCCGATCCGTCCACGAGAGACTTGGAAGGATCCACCCAAATGGGGATCGGCGGCAAAAAATTGAGGTTATAGATCACCCCGGGGAAGCGCCAAGCCGATCTCGGGTGGGGCGATCGGGAGGAGGACGAGGATGTCTATGTCGGCGAGAAGGGGCGGTGGTGCCCACCCGGTCTACGCAAGAGCCGAGAGAGGCGGGTCCAACGCTTGAGGAACCGCGAGATGAAACAAGCCGGGATCCAGACGAGGCAGAAGTGGCGCCCCAAGGATCGGCCCGGAAGGATCGAAGCGTTCGGCCCCTACATGCATGGTATACTTCTGCCGAACGAGTTCATGGCTCCCCGCTAACCGGGTTATGCGGGGAGGAAGTTTCCTTCGACGACGAGCACGCCGAGGGAGATGATGGCGCAACTAGTGCTCGCCAAGCAGGCCGTCTTCGACAAGCCGGCCAAGAATCGCCATATGAGGCCACTGTACTTGAGGGGGTACGTCAATGGCAAGCCATTGACCAAGATGTTCGTCGACGGTGGAGCGGCGGTCAACGTGATGCCATACACCACCTTCAGGAAGCTTGGCATGGGTCCAAGTGATCTGACACCGACAAGCATCATCCTGAACGACTTCGCCGGAAACCCCTCGGACACCAAAGGATGCGCTCACGTGGACTTGATGATCGGGTCCAAGACGCCGCTCACCACCTTCTTCGTCATCGAAGGGAAGGGAGCCTACGGCCCTGCTCGCTTGGGCGGGGCCCCGGATCCACGCCAAGCGCTCGCGTCCCATCCACTATGCATCAACGGTCGATCCGGTGGGTGGACGATGAGATCGAGGTCGTCCGGGCGGATGACTCCGTGAGCGTGGCTAACATGGAACCGGCCTTGCGGGAGTACCAAGGCATCGATTGCTTCTCGGGGAAGGGGACCGGGGAGAAGGTCCTGTTGAACCGTCGGCGGTGACCAACGGCCGATTCAAGCGGTCGGCTCTTACGGTAACTTTTAATGGAAAACCCCGTGGATGGCAACGATGGCAAGTTAGGACGAGGATTTATGTCGGCCGATAAGGCGGAAGAAGTTGACATTGGGAGCGGTGATAAACCAAGGCCGACGTTCATCGGTGCAAATTTGCAACCGGACTTCGGGGGAAAACTTAATTGAGCTTCTCAAAGAATTTAAAAGATCGCTTCGCCCGGGATTATTCGGAGATGCCCGGATTGGATCGATCCATCGTCGAGCACCGGTTGCCAATCAAGCCACGGTTTCAAGCCATATAAGCAACCGCCCCGGAAAATCTACAAGGATGAAGTATTGGCCGATGTGAAGAAAGAAATCGAGAGATTACTTGACGCAAACTTCGTTCGGCCATGCAGATATGCGGAGTGGATTTCCAACATCGTCCCTGTGTATAAGAAGAATGGGAAAATGAGAGTTTGCACGGACTTCGGGGACCCGAACGAGCTACTCCCATGGACGGATACCCGATGCCTATTGCCGATTTGTTAATTGACGCCGCCGCTGGACACAAGGTGATTAATTTCATGGATGGCAACGCGGGATACAATCGGATTTTCATGGCAATAGAAGACATCTCGAAGACGGCCTTTAGATGTCCTGGACATATAGGCCTATTTGAATGGATAGTCATGACATTTGGGTTGAAAAATGCCGGCGCAACCTATCAACGGGCCATGAACTACATTTTTCATGAGTTAATCGGCAAAAGCGTGGAAATCTACATCGATGACGTGGTGATCAAGTACGTAAGTCATGACGCCCATCTAGAAGATGTGAAGAAGACCTTAGAATGCACCGGAAGCATGGTCTAAAGATGAATCCAAACAAGTGTGCATTTGGGGTGTCGGTGGAGAGTTCTTGGGGTTTTTGGTCCACGAAGGAGGGATCGAGGTTGGCAAGAAGAGCATGAAAGCCATTGATGAAGTCGTTCCTCCAACCAACCTCAAGGAGTTGCAATCACGGCTCGGCAAGATCAACTTCGTGAGAAGGTTCATCTCAAATTTATCACGAAGGTGTTGCCATTCTCTCCGTTCTTTGAAGCTAAAGAAAAATCGAGAAATTCACATGGGGCGACGAACAACAAAAGGCTTTCGATGAAATCAAGCAATACATGAAGGAGCCGCCGGTGCTGGTTCCTCCTCAGCTAAACAAGCCTTTCAAGTTGTACGTGGCGGCCGATACCCAAACTATTGGATCGGCCCTTATTCAAGAATTCGAAGGCAAGGAGCGGGTAGTAGCTTATCTTAGCCGGAAACTACTTGATCCTGAAACCAGGTATTCGGCTATAGAGAGACTGTGTCTTTGCGTATACTACTCGTGTACAAAGTTTCGGCACTACTTGTTGAATGCCGAATGCACTGTATACTCGAAGTTTGATGTGATAAAACATATGTTATCTATGCCAATTTTGAATGGTCGGGTTGGCAAATGGATTTTAGCTCTATCAGAATTCGAGTTGAAGTTCGAATCGGCAAAAGCCATCAAAGGTCAGGTCATTGCCGGTTTTATAACTGAACACCGTGACCCTTCAATCGATCTGCTTGAAATTACCCCGTGGGCTTTATTCTTTGACGGGTCATCATGTGGCAAAGGTGGGGGAGTAGGGATCCTGCTAATTTCGCCCAGAGGTGAGATGTTTGAATTCGCCATTCCTATACAACCCACTTTGTCACAAACAACCAGGCGGAATACGAAGCACTACTTCGAGGGCTTCAATATTTGAGAGAAGCTGGGGCCGTCTCAGTTGAGGTCTATGGAGATTCAGAACTGGTAATCAAGCAATTGAACGGCCAATATGAGTGCAGGAGCGAAGCGCTGAGGAGTTACTACGAAGAGTGCAGGGAGATCTTGAAGAGCTTCCCATTAGTAACCCTACAGCACATTCCTAGAGAGCATAACGAAGAAGCAAACGGGGCTAGCTCGGAGCGCCTCTCGGTTACAAGGAGAGTCAAGAAGCATTTCTTTGCGAGAGGTGTGTGCACTAGGGGCGGACCTTGCAGAAGATGATTGGAGGAAAGAGATCGTTGATTACCTGAAAGATCCATCCCGAAAGGTCTCCAGGAAACTCAGGTACAAGGCAATCAAGTTCGTTCTTCTGGATGATAATTTATTCTATAAATCATTAGACGGGGTATTGCTACAGTGCCTGGGTCCAGAAGAGGCCAAGAACATGATGAGCGAGGTGCATGATGGGATATGTGGAGCGCACCAATCGGCCTATCGAATGAAATGGGTTATTAGACAAGCTGGATGCTTTTGGCCGACAATATTAGAGGACTCGCTTTGAGTATTACAAGGGATGCCAAGATTGCCAGAAGTTCGGGAATATTCAAAGGGTCCCTGCATCAGCATTGAATCCCATCATCAAGCCATGGCCATTCAGGGGCTGGGGTATAGACTTGATCGGCCAAATTAATCCACCATCTAGCAAGAGGCATAAGTTCGTGCTTTTGGCTACGGATTACTTCACCAAGTGGGTCGAGGCAATCCCATTGAAGAAGGTGACGTCGAGAAAACATGATCGAATTCGTCAAGGAACACATCATCTATCGATTTGGGATCCCTCGTACGATTACCACCGACCAAGGAGCACAATTCATGTCATTGGAATTCGGGGGATTTTGCCGAAAGCATGGGAATCAAATTATTTAATTCCTCCCCATATTACGCCCAAGCTAATGGTCAAGCGAGAGGCTTCTAACAAGATCATGATCAAGCGATACGAGAAGAAGATCGATCGAAGCCAAGAAGGTGGCATTCGGTACTCGGTGAAGCGCCGTGGGCTTACCGAATGGCCCCCCATGGAGCTACAAAGACCTCTCCTTACGAATTGGTTTACGGGCACCATGCAATCCTACCTTGGGAGATGCGATCGAGTCAAGGAGAGTTGTCTTTGCAAAACGAGTTGAGCTCCAAGGATTACAGTGGCCTGATGATGGATGAGTTAGAAGATTTGCATATGATCCGTCTCAGGGCCCTGGAGAACATCGAGAAAAACAAGCTGCGGGTCGCTAAATACTACAACAAGAAAGTAAAAGTAAGGCAATTTGCGAAGGCGACCTGGTGTGGAAAGCGCTATTGCCGATTGGAACTAAATACGGTGAATTCGGCAAATGGTCCCCTAAGCGGGAGGGGCCTTTTCGTGTGGTCGGATGCGTTCCGGTAATGCATACATATTGAAAACTTTGCTAGGAGAGGAATTTTCCGCCGCAATAAATGGAAGATATCTCGAAGAAGTATTATCCTAGCATTGAAATCGATCGATGATTATACACATCCGACACGAAACGGCGGCGCTCAAGGATGAGGCCGCCTTTAGAACAAAATCCATGAACAAGAGAAAATGGCCAGTGCTCGATGCATTGCCCTTAGCTCAATACTACATTACAACTATTTCTTACGGGATTACATATAGCAGCCCTGATGGTCAGGTCCCCTAAAGGGTGGGAAGCGAAGGCGTGGAGAAAGAAGCGAAAGTATGATTCAATCTTTTCTTTGCTTCTTCGGCCGTCGCTCCCTCTTCGGCTTGTTCCGGGACCACCGTGACGGCGACTTGGAACGCACGAGGATGACCATGATTGGCGGCCTCTACCAAGCTATCCCGGGCCGCCTTCGGGGTTGCCGTACCGTCGAGAGACATCTGGAGCAAAAGAATCAAGGTTAGGGGCAAGAAATCCAGATGCAAACATGAAGGGGTCAGAAGCGTTTACCCCCTACTAGTGCTTCCAGCGCCATGCGACGCTCGCGCTCGGCTTGGCAACGGACGGACATGTCCCTGAGGCCACGCTCCAGGTGCCGGGCACGGCGGCGCAGCTGATGAATGGCCCTTTGCTCAGGCGTGGCATCCTCCGCTTCAGGAGAAGAATCGGAGGAGATGTACTCAGGAACATCTTCGGTCCCGATGACCTCTTCGGGAAGCAAATCAAGGCTGAAAGGGGCAGAGGGAAAACATGAAGCGCAAGATCAAGCGGGGAGGACAAGGAGCGAGATCAAGAAAGAACTCACTTCCGAATCGCACGCTTCCTTGATGAGCCGCTCCCCGAGGTTGTTTACCCTTGTCCATGGCGTTGGGGTTTTTTCTTCTAGCGGCAGAGGAAGAGACGAGAAGTGATGGAGGAGTGTGCGAGTGGATTTGCGAGCACCCCACGGGCTATTTTATTGACCAAGGAGGCGCATTGGGAGTGATGATTTGGCGAAGACGCACCGTTGGAATACCAAGCGGCGGGGATTTCCACCGGGTGCGAGGGGTTTTCTCTTGAACAGGTGTTCACGGATTGCCGAATTGGGATCCTCTCGTGGATTTTACGCCAAGGGGCATTTGTTCTTACGCGTTCGGCTAAGGACGGTTCCGGATGTATTCAAAGAAGAAGTCGCGGATGCAAAATGCAAAGAGAAGTCATCACGAACGGTGCGAAATTCAAAAGTTCTTCATCTAATTGCCGATATTTACACATCCCTAGTACAATCTAGTCGAAGAGCCTATTCAACACGGATTGGGGATGGGTAATTTCGGCAATGGCGTCGCCGTGGCCGTCAAGGCGCTCCGGGATGAGCTCGATCTCGTCGATGTCCCCGGCGCGCCGCCACGGAAGCCACGCGGCCCGGTGGAATAGTCGACGTCCGTATGCGTCGCCATCGCAGCCGGGGCCCAAGGTGGTGCCCAAACGAACGCCATGGACGGCCACCTCGTCGACGCGGCACTCCACCGCGGCCGGGCGCTCCGCCGGCGTGTCGCCGTGGGCGTTCACCTTCTCGGCCGGTTGCTCTACCGGCACCTTTGGGCGGTTGAGCTCAGCATCACGGGCTGCAAAGGACAAACAAGAAAGGATTAGCATCAAAGGCCGGGCTGAATCAAGAATCAATCCCAGAGCCATACCGTCGATGGCCTCCAGCAGCTGTTTCCGTTGGTCCTCCCATTCTAGTTCGGCCACGCCCGCTTTTTTGGAGACGTCCTCCAGCTCGAGACGGGACGCCTCTAGCTCCTCCTTGAAGCGAATAGCGTCTGCTTCCCCGTACGGTACCGGGGAGTGGCCATCGGACTCCGAAGAGTCGTCAGGGAGGGGCTGATTGGCCGGCGCGCGAGGCGGATTCCACTGAATCAACCTGAAAAAGGGAGATGATTGTCAAGGCAAAAGAAGATCAAGAGGGGGATCGACGAGGAGAAATTGATGATCATCACCGCCTGCGCGCATTAGCGCCGCTCCCCCTCGGCCTCGTCGGAGGCGCGACGGCGGTTGAGGCGGCGCACCATTGCGGTTTGGGGATGTGCACCGATTGCAAGAAGACCAAAGATTGGCAAAGATTCGAGAGGCGGGAAGGCCCGGTAGAGAGCTAGGGGCACCTATGGCAACATTTATAGGCCTGGGGGATGAATCGAGTCGTGGCTATGGATCATGGCGCACGTCCCAATAAAATCGGAAGGTGGAAAGATTTCCTTGACCAGCCCGCTTGCGGGTCGTTTGGAGTTCCAAGCTGGACCGTGCGCAGTTGATTGGTTCGGCTAAGGGAACTCAAGGTGTCGTTCGGGAGTTAGCGTTTCACTACCGAATGGGTCGTTCAGCATTACATCTCAAAGTACGCAAAGGAAAGGAAACAAATCGCAAAGGAAATATTACAAGAACGACCAGTCCAGGTATACATCAATAAGGACATTCAAGCATTGAGGAGTTTTGCGAGTGCGTGACGAACATTGGATATTATCAAGTGGTAATTATCCAGGATCTCCTGGTAGTCCTTTTGGGCACCAGATAAGTCAGTGAGCTCTGCATCGCATTGCTTTACTCTGGTGACAGCCGATTCTACCTCCGCTTGGGTCTTTGCTATCAATCCAGGAAGATCGGCTATTTTCTTCGGTCAATCTCCATCTCCGCCGACGGGCTTCTCAATTCGCCTCTAGAGCAGCCTTCCGGCGACTTTCAAATCGTAAGAAGCTTGCGGTGTCGGCCAAGGCATCTTTATGGCTTTCTCGCTTGGGATTGTGCCCCGTTCATGGCATGTTCGGCGTCGCTTTTCTCCTTTTCAATGGCCGGACGGGAGCGCAATTTCCTCCAAGTACGCCTCAAGGGAACATAAAAGGGCTCTAAGTCGTAGACGGATGATAGGAAAGCTCTGATGTCATCGGGGAGTTTTCGACCAATGGGTTCAAACATCTCTTCAAAATGACGAAGATCATTGAGCTGATCCTGAACATCTTTTTCTAGCCAGGCTGCAATTTCTTTGAGTTTGGGCAACACTTCATCCTGGCAAGGCCGTGGTTTATTTCTTTCATCACCTCGGCAGTTGATGGGCCCTCTGATGGCAAGCTCGATGATGACGGGGCGTAACCCTGAAAACAACATTGCCGAGGTGAGAATGCTAGCATCGAGGTATCGAAATTAAGAGCGGAATTAGGCACCTCATGAACGGTTTCTTGAGCGGGGGCAATCGCGGACGGAAAAGGTGTCCCGAGTAGAGCCGAAACTCCCGGGGAGATGCCGATGCGGCCATCGGCGACTCGTGAGTTTCTCGGGCCGGTGAAGAATTGGATCTTCCTCTCGTTGGGTTGGTCATTCTTCGCTTGACCGATAGGCGATGGCATCCGGGGGAATTTGGTGGCCCCGTTGAGTTGGGAGATTCATCTGCTGGAGAGTGTCTTGCTTCGCAAGAGGTGATGAAGATGAGATCTCTCTTGGGATGGGCAATTCAACCCTGGATGGGCTCGCTTGTTGAACCACCGGAACATCTACAAGCGATTCTCCTACGGCTTCCTCTGCAAATGTCCAATTGAAGGGATAAGTGCCAGTGTTCATCCTTGAGAAAGAATAGTAAAAGTCATACCAGTGGATGGAGCATCGGCAGGTACTGGCTCTGAAGGTTGCTTTGGGCTCGGTCTGAAAATACACAATGATATGATCCATCAAGAACAGAGTGACCTAGTAATCAAGAAGGTAAAGGAGTTTACCTCAACCAGCACTTTCTTGACAGGTTCTCCTCCTTTTAGCACTTGGAGGGGCAATCGGATGCGGACTTTGCCTCCCGTCGACGCAAGGCTAGAAAGGCCGGGATCGGTGGTAGCATACCCGTCCATTAGTTGGTGCGGGGTTGTGGATTTAAACCCCGATCTTTGAAATTGGGCCTTTGGCATTATAAGTTATTACCCCGGCTCGAGGGGCAGTGACTCGTGTTCTGTGGACGGAAAATGAAGGTCGGGACCATGAATAAAAGAGGGAAAAGTCGATCCGGGGGCTCATTGTATTACCTCCGAAGTTGGCGGAAAGTCGGTACCAACTGCGCACACGAATACATGAACGGGGTTCACCGAAGATGTGGTCGTGAAATTCTTGCCACCGAGGAGCCGAAGGTGGGGTGAACTATGGTTGTGGGCACAAAAGGACATGTGTAGACCGCGGGATCGCACACATAGTTGAAAACTCTGGCCGCCCCGCATCGGTTCTTTAATTTCTTCCCCGGGTTTGAGGAATTCATGCGGGAACAATCTTGGGGGCATCCGGCCGCATCCAAGTTGTCCGGCCATTACATTAGGCCGGTAATATTCGTAAGTGCCGACATTTTGTCTCCCTCCATTGAACTCGGCCGGCAATATGCGGGGGCGGATTATGATATTAAAGATCTCCAAGAATCCCCCGTCTTGATGGCCGGGCTCAAAGGAGAATTCGACGAGAAAGGTCAAAGTGTCATTGCCTAGATAAGGAAGCCACGAGAGGATTGGAGAAACCTTTGAAGAACAATTCGAAGAGTTGGGCCGATGTCCTGTGAATGAGAACAATCGAAGCCGCTTCTCCGTAGTTTTGGCATCCTCTCGGTAGCTTGAGGCTCTCCTTCGGGATGATTAGACAAAGGGAAGAATGCGGAGTTCAAATCAACACCGACAATCCGATGCATGTGGAGTTGCGGCCACATTTGAACAAACCACCAAGGGCCATTGACGCATGCTATCCTCTCGGTCGGTGTACATTTGGGTGACGATCCGATGAAGCATATGATACACACCGCCCAAGAAGAATTTTCCTAGAGGGAGGCGATTACCACTAGCCGGATGAGTCGCCATTGCGATATGGTTCAAAGTGGGCTCGTTGGCCTTGCCACGAAGACGAATCCGCATAGCCACATGTTCGGAAAAGCTGCGTATTCGACATCACCCGGGGGATTGTCTTTCATATGCTTCAGGATATAATTCTTGTAGCCGTTCCCTGGCTTTACCCCTGTCTGGCATGAGGAGTTTTTGAAATTCCAAGGCTGAACAGACCCTGCAATGTCAAGGCCGGTGATCATATATACGTCGGCCAAGGTTGGAGACATTGGGCCATGCCCGAAAAGGAAGGCGTTGACGCCATTTGACCAGAAGTGGCATGCGGCTATCAGAAGATCTTCATTCTTGGGTGTCTTAGCTACGGATAACTCCAGACATTGAGCGATACGGAGAGCATCCAGGTTGGTCAATCCGCTCTTATCAGCAAGAATCCTCCGATACCAAGTCTTCCAGCCTGCAATTGGGGGCAAAGGCCAGTTCTTGAACGCATCTTGCCACTGGGGAGGTGGAGATAGAGCTGCTTTGAAGGGGATTCTCCGAGATTCGGCGAAGAATGAAATCTCGAGGGTCAGGATTCCCCACAGGACCAAGGTAATAAGACTGCGAATTGGCCTCGATAGGAATCAAAAGAGCAGTAGAAGGCTCCTGGAAGAAAGCGGAAAAGAAAATCTCAGGTAAAATTGGAAACCTAATGCCGAACAAGGTTTGCGGGGGATGAATTTACCTGAGCATCTCGGTTCTGAGCCGCCATTGGAGGTTCGAGCTCGGAACAAGGGGATCTAGGGTTGGATCTGGATGAAGATTCCGGCGGATTGCGAAGAGCAGGTGTTGACAGATTTGACTCAAGGATTCGTGGCTGGAGTCAATTGTGGAACAAAATTACTTTTATCCCACAATTGAAGGGGCATGTGTTAACACCAAAATTTGGTAAGGAATCCGACTCGTGGGTCCGGGTCGAAAAAGAGTCCGTCCGGTGGAAGGAAAAATATTTCCGAGAGATTTTCGGCGGAGAAGAATCCGCGGTCGGCTATTTGCTCCGGTTCGGCAAAAGAACAGTAGAGCTGATTTTGCGGGATTGGACGGTGACGTGGCTCAAATCAGAAGAGACGAATGGATGGGTAGGCAATCGAGTTTAGTTAGGCAGTGAATCCATTCGCAGTTGTAATCAGCAGGGTATAAATACGACCCCTGGATGTATGTAAAAGACACGTTCATTCCTCAATACACACCGGCCTTACGCCAAACCCTAGAGTCCTTGTCGTGTCGTCGAGTTCTTCGAGAGGGCCAATCGATCCGTCGACCTCCGTGAGTACCGGCAACCTTGTATCATGTCTAGTATCATGCGGTGGATTTAGATCGATGCAAGTAGTCTTGTTACCATGCTTCGTGTCACGCGGTAGATTCAAGCTTGGTTCAAGAGGGTTTCGGTTAGATCATGAGCCATGCGGTAGGCTAAGATCCGGCTTGAAGCTAGTTATCGGCTCTATTGGATTTTGGCAAGATCCGATAGATTCATTAAGTTACCCCGTGTTATCATGAGCTTTGCTTTATGTTTTAATTCATGTAACGCACCCTTGCCCAATCTAGATGGGTTTGGATCGGCCGTATTTCTTCTAAGGTCCTTGCACGAGCGGGTTTCGTGTTTTGATGTGTGGATCTTGTGCTCTCCGATAGCCGAAACCGAATCGATCTAGGTTGTTACGTGTTGCGGGTTCAAGCTTGCTTTGTTAGTATAAATCTTGAAAGAGCCGGTATCATGCGGTAGATGCGAGTTTTTGGGTTGCTTTGGAGCTAGTCATCCGGTGGATTAGATTTCCAATTCAGCTCGACGATTTATTCACGTGGTAATGTTTGTTCCTTCTTCATGGACCCCGGATCGGTTGTTCAGCCGTATTCGGTTATATCTTCACGAGTAGATCACGTGCGTTATTTATGTTTTAAAAGACGTGTGCTTCTAGCTTTCCATATTTAGGTTATATCATGCGGTGGATAGATCTATTTGTGGGAAGTGGTGCGTTTTTCATGCAAGTTGTATCATGCGGTGGATAGATTTGCTTGATATCGTGCCCGACGGATCTTAAAGTAATTAGACATGCGGTAGACTAATGCTTTGGATCTATGCATGCTTATTTTAATACATGATCATGTCCGTGCTTTACTTCATTTGTTTAGTGTTAATCTTCATGAAGATCGGTCATAACTTTGCACATGCATCCATGTTTATCCAAAGACCGTTCGTTATCATGTTTACGTCACCCATTCGGCAATGTTCTTTTTCCTGTGCGGTTACCCGAATGGTCGTGGTTCTTTGACAGATAGCTTTGTGTAGCTATATGTCATCTTGCTTGGCTCTCTAGCCGTAAATATGGAACTGTCTGGTACTACCCGGCAAGTTCCAAGCTTTGATATTTAACTGTCTTATCTTTTGTTAATTTTCAGGAAAAATTGACTGGCACGTCACTCTCTCTCTGCGCGTGCGAAGCCAGCTTTTCGGCTTGCTGTGTGATTGGCGCTGAGTGCACTTTTTGTGTCAACGGGGCGCATCTACTACAACCCGTTGGTGGCGCGACGCACAAGGACGAGTCGACGTCGGCATCTCCTCGCGCCCGCCGATCGATCTACCCTCGCGAGTTCGCGACCTCGCCCCTCCTCGCGCCTCCGGCCGCCACACATGCTTTGCCCCGCCGTTGGCCTCCGGGCGCGCGTGGCCGCTACGCCCGGCTCGCCCCGCCGCCGGCTCCCGAGCGCCCGACATGTTTCAATATATAGTTAATATTCGATGTTGCAACTATTATTTCCGCATGTTCCACGATCAATGTTGCATGAAAAATATCGTTTATGTTGAGGTGGGAATTTTCTATCCCACGGTCAAACTAGTTTTTCTTTTTTGCATATGTTCAATGTTATATCTATAGATATTTTGCGGATATTTGGTTTCGATGTTCCAACGGAGCGTCTAATGGAAAATTTCCCATCGGACTTATTTATGGTAGCATTACCGATTATTTTTTCCTTAGAAGTCCTTTTTTCTTTGATGGAAGAAATATTTGAACAATTCATTTGCAACTTGAAGTGCCAGGGTACCATTCCAACGTCTTGATCAATTGGAAAGGATGAAATAAATGCATATGCAAACACTTCTTCATCGGAGCTTGATGCATTGGAGCCATCATCTTTAATTGGGAACATGACATTCATTCATGCATAAAAAGCATTTTATGAGCCAATTTAGTTTTGTGGTGATTCTTCTTATTCTCATGGTGATAATCAATCAATCTTACAGAGTTAAACTTGAAGACTATCATTATATATAGCTGAAGGCAAACTCGAGTACTTAACATACTACAAAATAAGTAGTCAACGAATAGCTAAGAGGAAATTGTGCTACTCTCAATTGAAAAATTGTACAAGAACTAGGTTCCATAAAAATCTAAGTTTCAAATATTTATCATCCAAGTAATGGTTACTGGATAATAAATATTTGAAATTTAAGTGTTTAGGAAACTATTTTTACACCTCCGTGAAGGACAGCTACATAAGTATGAATTGAAGCTTGTCTTGTGAAGCTTTGTTAGTATGGAACTTTAAATATCACAACCGTATTTAAGAGAGCAAAAATGCTAGATTTTATTTAGAAAATATGGATTCAAAAGTTTTGTGGGGGCTTAGTTATTAAATGTTGAAATTCTCATATACATCTCAGCTGTTCGTTTCTCAAAAAAAAAAAATCCCGAGCTGCTCCATGCCGGCTTATACACACACCCCCCCCCCCCCCCCCCCCACACCCCGACCTCCCAAGCATATCATTCACAATAATGCGGCATGCCTAATAATGTTGTGTGTCGGTGGCGAAGCCGAGCGAAATGGAGGGGGTGCATAAATAAAGAAGGGATAAAATATATTTACCAAATCAAAGAATTGCGAAACAATATTTTTCATGGTTTGGTGTGTCGGTGCTAACAAAATAAACATCGGCAAAATACATTAATTTGACGATGAATTTCTTCAACATCCTCAATGATGGAGCATGCCTAAAAAAGCAAACAAAAATTTTTGACTCAGCTTCAGTTTCACCGAAAAAATGAATCAATGAAGAAAATACAATACATTACCTTTAACCTTCATCATCAAATCTACGGGGTTTCATTTTCATAAAGCACTGAATCACGGGCTCATTGGTGACTTTCAACAGCTCTTCTTTTTCCACGTAACAAATAAGGCTATTGCTCATATAGATATCACCAATCCGATTGCGCAATTTCGTTTTCACAATTTTCATGGCCGAGAAACACCTCTCAACCGTAGCAAAGTAGCAACAGTAGCACTAGCACAAGCTTCAAAAGTCGGTAAACCATTGGATATCGTTGGTATTTGTTAGTATTCACCATTCTTTCGGAAAGTCGGGAAACAGCTTTCTAGGTTGGAGAACCTTTCATCATCTCTCACATCATATATGTAGAGGCCAAGCTCATGGTTAAGATCCCTCAAATTCCCGAATCAAAATCATGTGGATAAAGCTTTGCTAGGCTCATCGATTTTTCTATACTAAAATCATGGAATGAGTCTCTAGGACTAAATGCCGCTGAACAAACAAGCAATTGAGAGCTTGTCTCATTGAAGCGGTTGCCAAGCTCTTGAAGTAGCCAATCAATAACATCATTAAAACAATCTACTTGATAATAATGTTGGTTTGTAATCCCAGCATTTATGCCCTTGCTTCTTTGGATCAATATCATTCTTGTCACAAAAGTTATGAACATCATCTAATACTTCCCCCCACTTTTCTCTTCTAAGTTCACCAATTGGATTTTAGTTGCTCTCACACAGTTAATAGCATTCACTATGTCCCGATCCTTCCGTTGCAATGCTAATGACAAGGTATTTGTGATTCCTAATATAGTCAACCCGAGATGCAAATAGAAGACAAAGTCAAAAGACCGGAAATAGCATAGAAGGTTTGATGCTTGATCTCTCGATTTTCCAATCCTTTTTATCTTTTTCCAAAATTTCTAGTACCTTGACAATCGTAGGAAACATGTCAACCAAACTTTTGAGAGATTTATAATGGGAACTCCAACGAGTATCTCCAGGTCTCCGAAGACTTTGCTCTTGATTCAACCCTATCCCAATCGAAGTTGCCCACAACCTAGTGCTTTACTCATTTCTTGAAGATTAATATCTCTAATCATGTCCCTTCTCTTAGATGATCCACCCACCACATTCAATAAGATAGAAATCATAGTAAAAAAATCACTAATCCCTTTATGCTTTCTCGCAATGGCCACGAGAACTAATTGAAGTTGGTGAGCAAAACAATGAACATAAAAAGCTGAAATGTTTTCTCTCATGATCAATGATTGCAATCCATTAAACTCACCTCGCATATTGCTCGCACCATCATATCCTTGGCCTCTACCTTACTTTAGGCTTAACTTAAGGTCAACAAATAATGCGTCAATAGCAGACTTGAGTCTTGCGAAGTTGTTTCGATCACATGAACAAGACCAACAAATCTCTCTTTAACAAATCCACATTTATCCACATATCTTATGACCACCGCCATTTGTTCTTTCCAAGAAACATCCCTCGACTCATCAACTAGTAAGCAAAAAAACGTCATCCCCAATTTCTTCTAGAATAGCCTCGTAACACTTCCTTTGCAAAACAATGCACAATATCCCTCTCGTATTTCAGGAGCAATCAAAAGACTATTATCGAATTCTTTTTATTTACTGTGTTTCTTAAGGTCGGATTTTGCTCTGCTGCAAATGTACGAAATTCTCTAAAGTTCCCTTGATTTAAGGACTTCTTGGTCTCGTCATGACCCTGAAATGGCAATACTTGCTTCAACAACAATCTATCAACATAAACAGACCCATTCAAATGAGCAAAATATGCATTCTTAGCAGATTCAGTCACAGGACGGAAAGCAACATCAATGTGTTGTTTTGTTTGTAAGAGATCATCACATTTTTTCATTGCCAGATAATGTGAGCCACCGACATTACCAACATGATTATGTAGCCTTTCCTTTCTATGATAACCGTTCCATCCTTTTTGAAGAAATGCTTCATATCCAGCATCCTTCTTTTCTCTAAATAAGAAACAATAAAAGCAAAATGCTCTATCTTTGGACTCACTATATTCAAGCCAACCTCCAAATTCATCGAACCATTCTGGTACAAATCTTCTTGAAACTCCTCCAATATCTGTCACGGGAAAACGAACCGTGCGAGGTTGGCAAGGCCCATTCTCCAAATACTTTCTTCTCACCCTCTCTCGCAGATTAGGATGGTAATCATCAATTTGTTTCCTTAGTCCTGGATCAGACTTAATCTCCTCCTCCCAGTTGATATGATCCAAACATGAATTTCTAGCATTATTGCCACTATCCGGTTCTGGTGCTTTCCTTTTGGAATAATATCGTTCCATTAATTAACCTGTCATTAGTAACCTAATATGTAAGTACACTACTTTGTTGGTCACACAGTTTCAGAATCAAGAACAGAACTAATGGGAAATTGGACATAGGATGACATGCTAAATGTTTAAGTCTCACCTTTAAGGATTGAAAACTAAATTCTCCTGCGCAATCACTCCAATAGTCTAATTACCAAACTGAAACCTGGTTGTACCAATAAACCCTACAGTATAAAAAATATTACCAAGCATTAGGGCTTCCGATTGTGTATATAGCAAAGCAGATTATTTGGGGAAAGAAATAGTAAACAGAAACACTAATAATCTATTCTATACTTAAAATGATCCTTGAACCCCTGGAGATTGCGAGCAGGCAGAGCAGCTGTCTCTGCCGCCGGCGGGCGGACGGGTGACGAGATGTGCACAAGAAGGCAAAGAGGAGACAGGCCAATCAACAGCCACCGTAAAAGAGAGAAAAACGAGCAGAGGCCGTTTAGTCTTCCTTCATGGGCTGCTTTAATAGCTGCAGGTTGCCTGCTGACTGCGTCTACTCCTTCGTGGGCTGATTTATTAATCGCTGCAGGCTGCCTGCTAACTGCTGTCTACTGAGTTGTTGGGCTGTGGGGGGTGCAGCCTGTTGGCCTGTGGGGGGTGCATAAAGGGCCGAGATGTGAGGGTAAGTACTGAAATTTTTTTTGGGGTTCATCTGCACCCACAAACCAGAATATTGCTTCGCCCGTGCTGTCATATGAAGTTCCAGCAAGGCATAAAAGGCATCGAGGAGTTTCTCATAGCTTGTTCAGGTCGTACGTGTAGCTAGTTCACAATGTTCATAACTAGGACCTTGAAGAGGTTGGTTAGAGGTGGGTCGCGGGAGATGGGAAGTTGGGAACTGTTTCAACATGATGTACCTTGGTAAAGACTTGTGACATGATGGTCACATTTTGTAATGCTGCTTGAGATGAACAACATGCCAATTGCATAAACTCTTGTTCCAAGATGATTTAGAATATTCTCAAGCTCAGTTGGAACGTTAGAAATTTATTGCACACCCAAGGTGTATATTGTGGACGATTGCTCCAAAAGTTATATATTGCTCAATTGGATTTTCTAGCTCAGACAATGCAATATTCTGGCGATTGACGTGAGTGCTAAGGAACTGAATGAATCATCATGATAAAAAAGAACAAAAATGATTTCAAACATTTATTTGGTACTTCTACGCATATATCTATTCAGAACGTGTGTTTGATTACCGACATTTAACCGAATTAAATAGACTGCTGGAATAAAATGCGATGTAGAAAACGTAATTTATAGTTCAGACTGTACTGACGTACATATATAATTTCACATTAACTTAGGTGGTGTTTGCTCCAGTTCCAACTATTTCTTGGCCTGCACCTTGAGATGTAGGTGCAGCAGATGCAAAACCATCTATTTTGTGCTTTGGAAGTTGAACCGAAGATGGAGGAGGGGGTTCCTATTCCTGTCCCTCCACTCCATTCACTTGTCTGGCAGGAGTAACCAGAGAGAAATAGGATGACAATGTTCTACTCCTCTTCATCTTGTACTATCAATTACAAATCTGAAATCACAATACCAAATTTCAATCAATATATTTAATCAATGGAGAACTAGTCAACTGGAGATTGGAGATTGGAGAAGATTAATGTATACCGCAGAGAGGAAGGCCCGGTGAAGGGGCCAACATCCAGGAGGTGGCGGCACCCGGTGGCAAGCGGACGGGCGCCGACGGTGCACCGGTGGGCAGCGGCGATGCGGTCCGGACAAAATGTCCGGCCGTCCCGGACTTCGGGTAGGTAGGCCACGGGTAGGGGGCATTGGGAGCCCGGTGCCCGCCGGCGTAGGGTTGGGAAGCAGGATCCACGCGGCGGACGGCTCGCGCGATCACGGTTGCACCGTTGGGGTCGTGGCCTCGACGCCTCGCTCGTGTTGTTGCGGTGACGCGATGTAGCGGCGGCGGGGGCAAACCGCTAGTGTCCGGCTCGCGTTTTCCCTAGTTGACGTGTTTTGGGCAAAAAAACTATCGGGGGTATGTGCGCTTCCATGGGCTGCAACTAGGTCCTTGGGCCTAGTTGGACCTCCACCTCTAGTATGGATCGGAACCCTAGAGATTTGATGAACACTCTACATGTTTATTATTTATTCGAGAGGATGTTCAAGATCTAGCCGGGCAATGCAAGACCCCGGTGATTGATGCAAGTGGTCGGGAACCGGAATATATCAAGTTGAATAAGATCAAATATAATCCCAACATTTGCAATCATTATGAAAACATGTATTTGCAGCTTTCAAAGTCAGAAAAATATAATCCAAAAGTGCAATTAATTCTAGTTGTTCTAGGACAAATTAGGGATGGAGTGAAATGACTCTAACGCTCTCATTTGCTAGCCAAATGTAGTAAGTTTTAGGTCCTCCTAGATTGCATTCTTTTGTGAGATTTTTTATCAATATGCTAGGATTGCACTTTTCATGAGACGAGAAGGTGTGTGATAAATCAAGCCGAAAGAACTGAGGTGACTGGATTGCATTAACTTTACACCCAAACAATGCCATTATAATTTGATTGCAGAAGGGATACAACTGTTCGAATTTATTGAAAATACAGTGGGAAGTCATGTAATGAATTTGTTGGGTGCATATTTGTTTGGCCTACTTGCAGCAGCAACACACGAACTAGTGTTTGTGGAAATCGTTAGCAGAAGCCTTTAGCAAGTGGTCTGACATTAATTCTACAAAAAACACAAGCGAGCATCTTCAATGTAAATTTGCAACCCATAAAATGCAATTTAGAATTTCTTCCCCCGGATTAGCCAGGCTGCCTTACTACAGTTTATTTTGCTGATTTGACAGATACTCAGCCACCATATATGATGGTCAATCAGCCGTAGTTATATTCACCTCTTTATATATACTAGCCATCAACTGTGCATGGGTATGACTAGCTTACAAAATTTGCATGCAAAAATGCTGAAAAATATATTATTCTATCATCTTCCACAAACTTGCAATCTTGTAGGCATATTTTCTATGCAGATGGCAATAAAGGTTATATTTCTAGGTGTTAACCCTAATACTTGGATGGCGGTGACCTTATTTTACCCTATTACTTCACATACATTCTAAACATTGTACGCTATATTTTACATTGGAAATATCCATCACATAACGAGTCACCTATAGAAACTAAAACATTTGAGTTTGAGCTTTGTTCGGATACTTGGATAGTACCGGAAGGTACTGGGTAGTACCTTGTCTTAAAATTTTCCTAGCAACTAATTTCATATGAAATAAATGAATAAAACTAGTAGTTGGACCCACCAAACTAGAACTTCATTGTACTACCCTATTGGTACCTCTCGACACTATCACCGTTACATTTCATCGGACGGATGGCTCATGTCAATTACAAGCACTATAAAATTTTCCCATTGAAAACACGGGTGTATAAATCAAGGGCTAGATGTTTATCTTTTTCTTCAATTATTTCTTTTAAATTGAGATTAGAAAGAGTGTATAGTATGTGATTAGTATAGGTGTAGGTTTATAGATGTACTCCTCCGGTTTAATTAGTGGAACCGTGCCATAAGCCAGTCCATTTTAATCTTTCTTATTAGGTGTGGTGCCATCGGTTTGTGATATGAAACATACTCCCTCCATCCAAAAATGACTTGTCTTTCCCGCTTCCCAATAAACAACTTTGACTATATACTATATAAAAATTATTAATATTTATGATATGAAATTTATATCATTAGACATTTCAATCTAGTTTTTAATAAACTTATTTGAAGATAAAAACGTTGCACGTATTTTCTACAAATCGAGTCAAACTTCCGACACGAAAACCAAAAACGACCAACGATATGGGACAGAGGGAGTACATATATAATGATGAAATCAAGGCTTGGAATTGGCATCTAGGTTCCTTTATCGGTAGCCACGGATTCACATGAACACCACACTTCGGGAGGGAGCACCACCGGATTGGAAAAACCTAGTTTAACTTGATAGATTTGGTGGATCGACTAGGAGTAGATCGAGTGGGTGAACACCGTGTAAATCATACCTTGGACCTCGTACGCTCCTCGGGTTCGTTGACGAAGCTCGCACTTAGGCGCCGACGCGCAGTGCGGAGGCGGACGATGATGGCGAGGTCCCGTAGCGGCCGGGTGGAGCTTCCTATCGCTTCGGCGCCTCCCTCTCGGATCGGTTAGGGTTTTGGAGTGGGGGCTGCGGTGGCGGCGGCGAACCTCGTTGTCCGAGGTCGTGGTTCCCACTCCCTCTTATAGTGCTACGTGACGGGGGCCACCGGCCTTCTATTGGGCCGGGCGTCCCCGATCCGGACGCGAGTCAAGGGCCCAATGGGCCGTTGGGCCCATTGGTGGAGAGATCAATCCAACATTCTCCCCCTTGATCTCACCATATACTTTTAACATCTTTTCTCATTCCATTACGGATCGGTGTATAGAGAATGTTTTATCGTCACGGTCAATCTCATTTCTGTCAATCTCCGAGAGACTCAACGGCCTACAATACACATCTCCGTACCGAAACAAATTCTTTAGACTTTAGCCCTTTATCATCCGAAATCTAAAACTATGACATAAACCCATGTTACACATGTGCTCTCTAAGCGCACTAGGTTATATACTTTTCGTAAGAGGATCCTCAAGCACTCGCTTGTCTCTTATATGCGCAATATCTTTAATATGATTCCGGACTTACTCCTTTACAACATATAACTTTTGTGTCAATGTGTTTGGCTGCACACTTAACTTGTTGTCATAGGAGTGAACTACCTTAATGGTGATTGCTGTTGACAACCATTATCAACTCCGGGTGCAGGTTCCATTAACTATTTTGCCTGTTCCTCGACCTCGTATCATGCTATACCACCGTATCATGCTATACCACATCTTTGAAGGACCGATACGGCGAACCGGAGAGGGGGGGGGAGTGAATGCGAGCCGATAAAAATTCTTCTCGAAGGAGATGGGAACTCCTACAAGATGAACACGGCTTCCAACACACGTCTCCGACTCACTACCCAAGTTGGCCAAGCCCACGTAGCCACTGGAGTGCCACTGGACCTAGGAACCAACACACACAACCTTCCGACCCGAGAACGCAGCGGAAAACCAAACCTCGAGTCTACGGACCCACACCGATCGACCGGTGAGCACCACCGGTCGACCGGTCCCCGCCGGTGAAACCGAGCAACTTTCACTAAGTGGCTCTACACCGGTGAGACACACCGGTCGGACCGATGGGAGCCCGAAAGCCCCCAAGGCACCAAACGAGTCGACCGACCACCAAACCGACCCAAACTCGAAAAGCAGCCTACACGGGACAACACCGAACACACCAAGACGTTCACCCGAGCAAAATCCCACAAGAGCTCGCACTGGTCGACCGGTCAAGAGCACCGGTCAAACCGGTGTAGCCTAGGCAACTCGGGATGAACAAGACACCCGCGGGTCAACTCCCCCAAATCCAAATCTCGATCTCCCGAATCGCTCCACGGACTTGAACAAGACTTTGGGGATATTAGGAACACCTCATAAGGAGTCCATAGCCAATTTTAATCCCACCAAAAGTCGTCCAAAAAGGAGGAATCAAGGAAATCCCGCCAAGAGCACTTCCAACCCAAGAACTCAAGAAACCCCAAAATCGAGCACCTTTACTCACGGATTTGGGAGGGGAATCACAGCCCAAAGAACCACGAAGGGTTCCCACAAATTTCCCCCATCAAATCCCCAAGAGAAAGGTCCCGAAAACAACCCAAAGAAATCACCGAGAGAGGGCTCCGAAAATCACCACCAAGAACAACCGGGGAAAACACATCCAAACCTTGAGGAACCACGCCGAATCATCTATACATGAAACAAAGGTCCGTACAAGGTCTAGCAAGCCGCCCGATCATCCATCCCTCTCAACAAGATCTCTCCGTGAAGCTCTCTTGCTAGTCCTAGAGAAAACCTAAGGAAAATAGGTGGAAAATAGGAAAACTAATGAGCTAGGGTTCCAAGAGTTGGCTGCCATCCTCTCACCTCTTAGGTTATATGGAGGCAACCGAATGTCTAAAACGCCCTTCTCTACTAACTAGGGATACAAGCCCCTCAAGGGCGGATTTGGAATTCTTAATGTCTTCACCATCGGACGGATGCCGGCGACCGCACCCCGCATAGCCTCGACGCAAGCCATGCGATCCCGACGCGTGTCCTCCTCTTCGAAGATTCCGGACCGCGTCGTTGCACACCGATCGACCGGTCGGACCCACCGGTCGGACCGGTCCGGCGCCTTTGCAGCCTCCGTTTTCGGTTCTTCGGTCTTGGCTTTGTCGATCAACCAAGGAACCCGGTGGTTTTCTCGGTGAACCACCGGAAACCCCGCGAACCGGGTGTAGCCTCCGCCAATCTCCACTCATGACTCGGCTCCCACGTAGTCCCGGCTCGACCTTGGTTTTGAGGCTCAACCAAGAAACCGTCCACGACTTCATCTTGCTGTTCATGCCACCATGCGGCCCACACTTGACCCCGCTGGCCACCGGGTCCCTCGAACGAAGCCTACTTGTCTTCTCCACACCTGGAGGCCTCACCGGCGATGACCTTTCACGCTTGTCCTTCACCTGCACCAACACCGGTCAAGCCGCAACCCGCACCCGCAATACTTAGCCAAGAATCGGTCCACACAATGTTGTCAATCACTCATCACACAAGGAAGCGACCATCCACCGGTCCTCGAATCACATATGGTCCTCAATCTCCCCCTTGACGAGTGCATTGACAACACCCACACGAAAGTAACAAGAGAGAAAAGAAAAAGAAAAGAAACGAACAAAAAGAAACTCCACCAAGCGATCGAAAGCCAAACAAAGGCAAATAGCAAGATCACTTGAAGAAGACAAGTCTCGGACCCCTTAGGCAAGGGCAACGACTCGACACATCCGAGACAAAACAAAGCTTAAGCAAAGAGCGCAAGCTACCGAAACAAAGCTCGAACAACCACAAAAAGCTCCCCCCGCACACATGCAAGCTCCCCCGAACCAATGCACCTCCCCCCGGACGAATGCATGCAAGACACCACTTGAAACAGGCGGTGCCGCAACAACTCGCCCTAACCGGTCGACCGGCCAACACCACCGGTCGGACCGGTGTGCAACATGTGAACAGAACCAAGCACTCACACCGGTCGGGCCGACGGTGACCCCGACCGGTCGGACCGGTGCACTGTGAGCCCGTAAATGGCTTGAAACCACCCGAAAACCTTCTAAATGCGTCCAAAGAAGCCATTTCAAGCTCAAACTTCTCCCCCTTGTTGGCAATGCATGAATCAAGCCAAAAATGCAAAAAATGCAACCTAGAGCTTCTCAAATAGACAAAATTCAACAAAGAATGCTACACATGTCCAAATGAGCAAGTTAGATACTCTACGGCTTCGTATCGATCTCAACTACATGATCACCAAGTTTCACAACCATTGGACGAAGCTAAGATGGATTTTGGCAATTTTGCGAAAAACGCGCCTCTCATGAGCAAAGTCCTAAACATGATCAAAGCATATCAAAATGGCAAAGCCACACAAACTTCATGCTAGGATAGCCATTCTAATCATAAGACCATCACAAACACCAACAAGCACCTCATGTCATGTCAAAGCCACCGAGCCATGTGCCTACTTCTATGTATGAGACTTCTCATTGGTAGGCATCATGCAACGGTTTAGCACCCAAAGCGAATTAAATTCAGCACATATGACATGGGAGCACATTTCCAAGCATTTTTCATTTCATTTTCAGATTTGTAAGTGGTACATGAAATGTCTTTGCGACAAAAAGGAACTTATGCCCCTCCACAAGATAAGACAAGAGGGCTAAACATTCATGATGGCAAATGAGCCTTTGGCCCCATATGATCAATAAACTAGCTATCCAACCACAAATTTAGCATAGCAAAGCCACTAAAACATGTCAAGAGCATGTAAATGCATTTACACATGAGAGAGCATACATGTGACATTTTTCAAAAGCATAGCTATCAACCATGGATTATTCATCAAGATCATCAAGAGCTAAGCCAAACTAACCGTAGCATACCAAACAAGCTCACAAAGACATATATCTCATTCCATGGTGAACGATGTATATGAGAGAAGCTTTCCTAACCAATGCATATGATACAAAATGCATGCAATCTAAGATACAAGGATGCCTATACATCATGTTACATATGCCATGCCAAATGCAAGAAAGGCACAAAGAAAAACCGTACATATGCTACAAAGAAGCTCTCGCACAAAACTCACAAAACCACCGCTCCTCGAGGGGAGGCAAAACGGGCTCGACACCACCGGCAAAAGAGAGCTCCCACACACCCAACTCAAGAAATCAAACACACACCAAGTTCCCCCCGCAAACGAGTGAAAGTTGCTTGATCTAGGGGTTTGGTGAAAATATCGGCTAGTTGGTCATGTGTGGGTCCATGGATCAAAGCTATCTTCCCTTTCTCTACGTTGTCTCTCAGGAAATGATACCTCAGTTCTATGTGCTTGGTTTTGGAATGGAGCACTGGGTTCTTTGCAACACTTATGGCATTGGTGCTATCACATTGAAGTGGGACATGGGTATACTCCTCACCAAAGTCACTCATGTGTAGGTGATCCAAAGGAGCTGAGAGCAACAACTAGCGGCGGCAACATACTTGGCCTCGGTCGTGGATTGAGCAACACTCGACCGCTTGCTTGAAGACCAAGACACCAAAGAAGAACCCAAAACTCGGCAAGACCCGAAGTGGACTTCCTATCCAACCGACACCCGCAAAATCCGCGTCCGAAAAACCATGAAGCGCCAAAGAAGAGGAAGCAGAGTACCAAAGGCCGAAGTCGGGAGTGTGCCGCAAGTACCGAAAATTCTCTTCACCGCTTGCCGATGCGAAGTCCTCGGAGACGCTTGAAAACGAGCGCACGGACACACCGAGAATTGTGTGTCCCGCCTCGTCGCCGTCAAGTAGAGGAGTGACCCCATCATGCTTCGGTACTCCTTCCGGTCCACGTGTTCACCTTCCTCGTCCGCATCATCGTACTCATCGGCGTCGTCATAGCCTTGGAGTCCTCCATCTTGAATTTCCGTACAATGTCCTTGGTGTACTTAGCCCGGTGCACAAATGTTCCTTCCTTTGATTGCTTGATTTGTAGCCCGAGGAAGAACCGCAACTCGCCCATCATGCTCATCTCAAACTCCCCGCTCATATCATCCGCAAACCTTGCAACAAGAGAATTAGACGAGCCACCAAAGACAATATCATCCACGTACAACCGCACAATCGGGATATCTCCCGCCCGCCTCGGCAAAAACAAGGTCCGATCGACCTTCCCCATCTCAAAACCTCTCTCAAACAAGAACCCCCTCAACCTCGCCATACCGTGCTCTAGGCGCCCGCTTCACCCCATACGGCGCCTTCCTCAACTTGTACACCCGGTGGGGGTACTTTTCACTCTCAAACCCGGGAGGTCGCCTCACATACACTTCTTCCTCCAACACTCCATTCGAAAAGCACTCTTCACATCCATTTGGTGCAACTTGAACCCTTTAGCCACGGAAAAGGCTAGAAGGATCCTAATCGCCTCCAAACGGGCTACGGGAGCAAAGGTCTCCTCGTAGTCGATCCCCTCCTTCTGACTGAACCCCTGAGCAACAAGTCTCGACTTGTTCCTCACAACCTCACCTTTCTCGCCCTCTTTGTTTTTCCACACCCACTTTGTACCAATCGGCTTACACCCTGGGGGAGGGTCAACCAACTCCCACACCGATTCCTCTCAAAGTTCTCCAACTCCTCATGCATCGAATTAACCCAATTGTGATCAGATAGTGCGTGTCCAATGTCTTTGGGCTCGAAAGAAGCAACAAATGCAGCATGAGCGAAATGAGAGTTGTTCCGAACCCTCGACCGTGTAGTGCGTTCATTCATGTCGCCGATGATCCTCGAAGCTGGGTGATCCACTTGAACTCGCCGGGAGGTTCTCGCCTCGATGCTACCTCCCCTCAACATCGCCTTCTCCTCGTTTTTGATTTGTCGTCGTAGGTGTAGTAGAGGGTCCGTCCATCACCGTAGTCGAAGTAGTGGGTACATGTTCGGCCGGGGCACCGCACCGCCATCCTCATCATCTCCATGTTCATGCTCCTCCTCCCGAAAGATCTCCTCGCCAAGCTCATCATCACCGCACACTCAAAAACAAGCCGACTATGTGGCTCGTCTCGTCGAAGGTTACCTCGCAAGTCTCCACGATTTGGTTAGTTTCAAGATTGAGCACAAGATATGCTCTAGAATGAGATGCATAACCAAAGAAAATGTCATCGACAGACCTAGCCTCAAACTTATCCAACTTCCCCGCCTTTCTTCAAAATGAAACACTTGCAACCAAAGACATGGAAGTGACTCACCTTGGGTGTGCGACCATGCATCAACTCATAGCATGTCTTCTTCTTGTGCACTCGAGGTATATTCCGTTCGACACATAGCACGCGGTATTCACCGCCTCGGCCCCAATACCTCCTCGGAGTCATATGCTCATCAAGCATCGTCCGAGCCATCTCGCACAAGGTCCCGTTCTTCCTTTCCACAACACCATTCGGGGAGGCGTATACGGACTCGAAAACCGGTGCTCAAGACCCAAGTCATGGCAAAAGGTTTCAAAACGAGAGTTCCCGAATTCCGAGCCATTATCACCGCGGATAGCTCGTATGGCATCTCCGTGCCTCTCGTTCCTCAACCTCAAGACTAGATCTCGAACAAAACCAAACGTCTCCCCCTTATCCTCGAGAAAGAACACCCACGCATACCGAGAATAGTCGTCCACCACAACAAGGACATACCACTTCCCACCCGCGGATCGCACACGAGCCGGGCCAACAAGGACCATATGGAGCGGCTCGCATGGACGCTCAGTCATCACATCGGTGAGAGGCGGGTGAGAAGAGGCTACCATCTTGGCATGCCTACAAGGCGCACAAACCAACTCTTTCTCAAGCCTCAACCGTGGCAATCCTCGGACCAAATTGAGTTTACTCAAGCGAGACAAAAGGTCAAAGCTCAAGTGACCCAACTTCCTATGCC
The DNA here is from genome assembly GCA_947561735.1 of Cenchrus americanus. Lineage (NCBI taxonomy): Eukaryota > Viridiplantae > Streptophyta > Magnoliopsida > Poales > Poaceae > Cenchrus > Cenchrus americanus. The sequence goes on along the minus strand of OX387242.1, from coordinate 32,518,045 downwards.
ACTTCCACAACTCACTCGAAGAACCGACCAAGAAACAACGCTCCACACCCGAAGACTGAGAAAAATCAGCACGAAACACCTGACCCTCGGGAACGACCATACGGACAAGGTCCCCTCGAGAGTCCACAATCCGAGAACCACACCGGCCGAAACAACACCTCAAAGCCCTCATCCAACAACTTGGACACGTAAAGCAAATTGTACCCCAACGATTGAACAAGAGCAACACGCCTCAGAGTGATTTTGTCACTCACTTTGATCTCACCTTCTGAAAGCACATGCCCACGCCCATTGTCCCCAAAGGTGATGTACCTCTTCGTCACCACGGACGAGACTTGAGAACCACCCCCTGTCTCCGGTCATATGCCTCGAGCAACCGGAGTCAATCAACTAAATGTTCTTCAAGTCTCCCCACCGAAATTCAAAAACGAGCACGTGAGCGAACAAACGACTCAAAGATCGGGGTTAGTACCAAAAGAGTAAAACCAAGTGCCGAGCCATTTGCTCGAAAGTGGGGTTAGCACCAACCAAAGCATCTCTCCTACCAAAGCTACCTCCACGAACACCACCACGGTAACCACCCCGAGGGAACCACCCCTCTCTCGCCCGGAGGAGGACCAAATCCACGCAAGAAAGCCCGTGGAACATCCTTCCTCTCCAACTCAAAGCCACGACTCGTCCGATCCCCGTATTGAGCACGAGGAGGAGAACGCCTAGCAACCGACCACCTACACCCTTTCCGGCCCAACCACCCGAACCACGACCACCGAAACAAACCTCGCACCCGTACAAGCTCGAAACCCAAACGAATGTCGTCCCGACCCCGCACCGGTGTGACCCCGGCGCAGCCGCCTCCAACAGCCCTTCCGCTCTCCCCAAGCCCGAACTCGTCCTCACATTCGCCTTGGCCCCGGGCATCCGCACACGAGGCTCAAGTACACCATCGGAAGGGTGGTACTTGTCCTTGTTAGCCCACTCCTTTGCCATTCTCTCCTCACGCTTCCTCTTGAAGCAAAACTCCTCCTTATGGCCATCTCTCCCACAATAGCCACAATGGAACCTCACAAGCTCGGGCTTAGGCTTGGGATGTGGCCGCTCACTTGGTTTCTCTCCACTCAAATCCTCCACCGGTTTCTCACCACTAGCCTTCTCACTCTCCTTCCCAAAGAACACTTTCCCCGAAGTGCTCACAAACTTGATAGGCTTTCGGAGATCGTTTATGGGTGTAGGAAACACGGTGGAGCCGGGGTTGTGTCTAGTCGGTTCCTAAGATGGTTGGGTTTTGGGGGGAAATCATTTTTGTGGTGGGTTTTTGGTGGCTCCGGATATTCTCTCCACTTCCCTCACCAACCTTGTTTGCCCCAAGTCCCTCACCATCTTTCCTCTTAAAGGCCTCGATCATCATCCTCAACCGAGGCTCATGACCGGGACAACCAACCCATCAACTTCCTCAAGTCATCATTCTCATCCCGCAAACGATCAACATAATGTGCAAGTTCCAAATTTTTCAATGCATGCATTTTACGAGGTAGAGCAAGATGTAGGCATGGGTTCCTTCAATTTAGCCTCAAGAGAACTAGTGTAAGCATGCATCTCGTCAATCATAGCATGCAAAACGGGGCAAGAAGTGCAAGCACCTAGCAAAGCGAGTCTAGACTTAAGCTCGACCACTTCAACCCTAAGTACATCTAGTTCCTCACACTTGGAGGCATGCTTCACCTTAAACAAAGCAAGATCGGCAAGGAATATGGAGCAATCAAGACAATCATTCTCATCCGAAACAATAGGGCTAGCCTTAAGAGAATCAATCTCAAGCTTGCTATCAAGCACCCGTGTCTCTAGCTCGGCCCACTCTAGTCCTAGCATCCTCGAGTGAAGCCCTAAGCTCTTTCCTCATTTTCTTGGCCTCTCTAAGCATGTCATCACGGTTATCAAGCAAAGAGCCAAGCCTCTCATTCTCCCGGCGCAAGAAGGGAAGATCATCACGCACCTCGTCGTCGGACTCGCAGTCCGAGTCGCTCCGTGTGCTCTTCTTGCCGCCGGAGCTCGCCGCCATGGTGCGAAGCCATCTCTCGCGAAGCGGCCTCTCGGCCCCGCTCCGGTTCTTGGACGACTTCTTGTTCTTGCGATGATCGCCTTCGTCTCTTCACCGCCGCTCGAGCTCGAGGTGGAGTACGCGGATCCGGAGTCGACGTCGCCCGCTCCAACCATCGCTCGGGCCTTGCCTCGGCCCTCCTTCTTCCTCGATCGTCGCTCGTCCTTGTACTTGTTCTTGTGCTTTCTCTTGTGGTCGCGCCTCGAGCGGTACTTGCCGTCCATCCTCGGCTTGTGCTTGTAGCCGTCCTTGTTCTCGGCCTTCTCCGGCGGTCGGCGACGAAGTGTCCCGCTTGCCGCACCGGAAACAAGTCCTCGTGTTCCTCCTCATGTTCACGCGGTTCTCGTGCGGCCTCTCGAACCGCCTCGTCAAGAGTGCCGCCTTGTCCTCTCCAAGCTCGTCGAACTCTTCATCCGCCATAGACATCAAGGAGGAGAAAGAGAACATCCCGGTGGATGGGTTAGAGTTAGCCTTTCCTTTGGAACAACCAATAAGGGCAAGACTATGGGAATCGTCGGTCCCTCGAGCTTGGCGATCATGCCCCTATCCACCTCGGCCCGACTTGAGCTTCGAGAACGGCTCGTTCACCGTCGAGTGTCATACTTCTCCGACTCCACAATGGCCTCGAACTTTCCGCCCCAAATCGTACGATCCAAAGAGTGTAAGAGCTTGATCGCTCTATCATGATCATCGTACGGGAGCACGTCCACATTGGCCCTCATGTTGTTCACAACCATCGTGAACCTCTCGAAACAAGGCATCAATGGACTCACCGGGGGAGATGAGTGAAGTTCTCGTACTCTCTCCGTAGGTCGCATACATCCGTGCCCTCGAACACGGGTGTTTCCAACATGAGCCTCCTTCAACACCGCCCAAATCCTACAAGCCAAGTGCTCGGTGTGCACCCGATCGAACTCGGCCGACACAAAGCACGAAACAAGTAGTCGACCGCCTTATTGTTGGCGTCGAATCTGTCCCTCGATCCTAGAGAAAGGAAGTCCATCGGTGGACATAGCCTGTGTCCACCGTGACATCCCAAAGGATCTGACCCTTTCCGCAGAGAAAAGCACCCATCCGCTTGCTCCACATCTGGTAGTTCTTGCCATCGAAGTGTGGAGGACCCGAACCCCGTTCCTGGTACGCCATCCTTGGATCTTAGACTGGTTAGAGTCAACAAAGACCCGAACCGGCTCTGATACCACTTGAAGGACCGATACGGCGAACCAGAGGGGGGGGGAGTGAATGGGAGCCGATAAAAATTCTTCTCGAAGGAGATGGGAACTCCTACAAGATGAACACATCTTCCAACACACATCTCTAACTCACTACCCAAGTTGGCCAAGCCCACGTAGCCACCGGACCTAGGAACCAACACACACAACCTTCCGACCCGAGAACGCGCGGCGGAAAAACAAACCTCGAGTCTACAGACCCACACCGGTCGGACCGGGTGAGCACCACCGGTCGAGCCGGTCCCCGCCGGTGAAACCGAGCAACTTTCACTAAGTGGCTCTACACCGGCCGACCGGTGAGAAACACCGGTCGACCGATGGCGCCGAAAGCCCCCAAGGCACCAAACAAGTCGACCGACCACCAAAATGACCCAAACTCGAAACGGCGGCTACATGGGACAACACCGAACACACCAAGACGTTCACCCGAGCAAAATCCCACAAGAGCTCGCACCGGTCGGACCGGCCAAGAGCACCGGTTAGACCGTGTAGCACGGGCGCTCGGGATGAACAAGACTCGTGGGTCAACTCCCCCAAAACCAAATCTCGATCTCCCGAATCGCTCCACGGACTTGAACAAGACTTTGGGGATATTAGGAACACCTCATGAGGAGTCCATAGCCAAGTTTAATCCCACCAAAAGTCGTCCAAAAAGGAGGAATCAAGGAAATCCCGCCAAGAGCACTTCCAACCCAAGAACTCAAGAAACCCCAAAATCGAGCACCTTTACTCACGGATTTGGGAGGGGAATCACAGCCCAAAGAACCACGAAGGGTTCCCACAAATTTCCCCCATCAAATCCCCAAGAGAAAGGTCCCGAAAACAACCCAAAGAAATCACCGAGAGAGGGCTCCGAAAATCACCACCAAGAACAACCGGGGAAAACACATCCAAACCTTGAGGAACCACGCCGAATCATCTATACATGAAACAAAAGTTCATACAAGGTCTAGCATGCCGCCCGATCATCCATCCCTCTCAACAAGATCTCTCCGTGAAGCTCTCTTGCTAGTCCTAGAGAAAACCTAAGGAAAATAGGTGGAAAATAGGAAAACTAATGAGCTAGGGTTCCAAGATTTGGCCGCCATCCTCTCACCTCTTGGGTTATATGGAGGCAACCGAATGTCTAAAACGCCCTTCTCTACTAACTAGGGATACAAGCCCCTCAAGGGCGGATTTGGAATTCTTGATGTCTTCACCATGAGACGGATGCCGGCGATCGCACCCTCGCGTAACCTCGACGCAAGCCATGCGATCCCGACGCGTGTCCTCCGCTTCGAAGATTCCGGACCGCATCGTCGCACACCGGTCGACCGGTGCTCCTCACCGGCCGACCGGTCCCCACCGGCCGAGCCGGTCGGACCCACCCGGCCGACCGGTCCGGCGCCGCCGCAGCCTCCGTCTCCGGTTCTTCGGTCTTGGCTTTGTGGATCAATGAGGACCGGGAGCGTCTCGGTGGTCGATGGATGACCGCTCCTTAGTGATGAGTGATTGACAACGGGTGTTGGACCGACTCTTGGCTTAGTGCGGGAGTGTAGGCCGCGGCCTAGTTCGTGTTGTTGCGAGGGTGAAGAACGGGCACGAAAGGTCTTCGCCTTGAGGGGCCTCCGAGAGATGGAGAGACAAGTAGGCTTGGTTCGAGGGACCGGTGGACGGCGGGATCGGATGCGGGCCACATGGTGGCGACACGAGCAAGATGACGTCATGGACAATCGAGCCGGTGCACGGTGGCGGTCGAGTCAAGTGGTTTGGCGGGAGGCCGGACCGGCACGCGGGGTTTGGTGGTTTGCCCACAAAACCATCGGCGGACGGTTTCTTGGTTTGGGCCTCAAAACCAAGTCCGAGGGCCCAACACAACGGAGACGGGATCCGGCGTGTCGGGAAGCTTCGAGGCGGAGGACACGCGGCGGGATCGCATGGCTTGCGCCGGGAGGACGCGGGGGTGCGGCAAAGGCGTGGCCATCCGATGGCAAGACCCACAAACATTACCTAAATGCCCCTACGTGGGTTGTATCGCCGTAGTTAAGTTAGGGGTAGTCGAGTCATTTACCACTCCGGCGGGACCCGATATATAAGCCATGAGTGTGTGTGGATGGCGCTTGCTCTCCGCGACTTAGGGTTTCATTTCCTCCCTCCCATTTCTCATTTTTCGTAGCTATTTTTCTTCCATTTTTCTCTAGGCTAGCATGAGAGCTTCATGAGAGATTTGTTGAGAGGGATGGATGCTAGGGAGGCATGCTAGACCTTGTGAATCTTTCCGGTTTGTATAGAAGATTCGGAGTTGTGTTTTTCGTGGTCTTTTTGTGCTTGTTTTCGTGCCTTTGTTCTCGGTGCGATTCCGCGTATTTGAGTGGGTTTCTCCCCGGATTTCTTTGAGGGAAACATGGATAGATGTCTCGCACATCTTTGTGATTGATCTTGTGCCCTCAAACGCCGAGAAACCACTTCGATTCGAGAGTTCTCATTCGGTGCTCAAGCTTTTGGTGGTGCTCAAAGGATTCGCGATTCCCGGTGATTTAGGGAGTTAGGAGGCAAGATTTTTGGGCTATAGCATCCTTGTGTGACACTTTTCAAGTCCCCAAACCCTTGTCTCCACAACTTCAACCGTTTGGGAAATCCGATGATGATTTGGGGGAGTTGACTTTCGAGGTCGGGCGTTTTTCTGCTCTGTCCGAGCCTCGCGGACGGTCCGCGCCCTCCTGGCGGACGGTCCGCGCCGCTCGAGTTCGTCCCGTGTTCTTTGTGTTCTTGCTCGCCTTTTGTTTCGATCCGTCGCGATTTTGAGTTTCGGTTGGACGGAGTTTCGGACGGTCCGCAGCAGAGGGCGGACGGTCCGCGGGTGCTCGGCGGACGTCCGCGTGCTCCCCGCGGACGGTCCGTGGCTCGTGGTGTGCTTCGTTGGTTCCGTGTGATTTAACGGACGGTCCGCGGTGTAGGGCCGGGACGGTCCGCGAGGTTGGCGCGGACGGTCCTCGGCGGCGGCCGGACGTCCGCGAGGTCGGTGCGGACGGTCCGCCCCTCCTGGTCGGACGGTCCGCCGCAGCCTCGTGAGCTTTGCTTCTTGGTTCGTTTCCTCCCTTCCTTTCTCGAGCTTCCGCGTGTGCTTCAAGGAATCGTTCCTAAGGCTAGAGGTTGTTCAATAACCTCGTTGTCTTGGCGATTGGTGTTTGATTCGATCCATCGCTCGTGTGTGACCGGGGTTTGACTAGGGTATAGGCCGGGTTCTTTGGGAAGAATTTTTACCGGCTCCTATTAACTCCCCCCTCTCTAGTCGCCATCCGATCCTTCAATTGGTATCGTAGCTTGGTGCCGGATTCTTTGCGACTTTGACAAGTCCCGAATCCTAAGATGACGTACGTGGAGCGGGGCGGTCCGCCGCACTTCGATGGCAAGGGTTACCACAAGTGGGCGGCTCGTATGATGATCTTTCTTCGTGAGAAGTCGTTGGATTTCATTGTGCTTGACAAGACCTATGCTATTCCGGTCAACATCCATACTCTTATGGTGACCGATGCCGGTGCTAATGCCAAGTATGAGGCTAATGCAAAAGCCGTTGATCACTTGGTCCGAAGCTTGTGTGATCCAGAGTTTGAGCGTGTTCGCCATTTGAATCTTGCTTGGCAAATTTGGGAGAAGTTGTTGGTTGCTCACGGTGGTGATAACCATGTGAAGGCTCGCCTCTTTGTCTCTTACCGGATGCAATATGAGAATTTCACTCCACTTCCCGGTGAGGACATTGATGCGATGTTTCAGAGGTTCACCGCCATCGTGAACAACATGAAAGCTAATGTTGAGGATTTTCCTTACACCGAGCATGATCGGGCTTTGAAGCTCTTGCATGCCTTGGATCCAAATGTTTGGGGTGCTAAGGTTGAGGCCATCAAGGAGTCCGGGCATTATTTGACTATTGAGTTGGATGACCTCTTTTCTAAGCTCAAGTCGGCCGAGGTTGACAAGTAAGTTGCAATCCAAGCATGAGGGCTCGACCGACCATAGTCTTGCTCTTGTGGGCGGATCAAAGGGCAAATCTAACCCTTCTTGTCGACGGTTTTCCTTGTCTTCTCTTATGTCCATTCCGGATGAGGAGTTTGATGTGCCGGGCGAGGAGGAGCGGCTTTGCTCTCAAGGAGATTTGATCGACTACACGAGAGTCGGAGGAATGTAAGGTGGAGCTCGGGGACGTGCTACAAGTGTGGCAAGCGTGGCTACTTCATCGCCGAGTGCCGGAAGCGGAGGAGAACAAGTACAAGGTGAACGAGTACAAGGCGCACCCGAGGCGTGAAGACAAGTACTCCTCCAAGGGCAAGCACTTCAACAAGTCCAAGAGCAAGGACAAGGACAAGCGACGACCGAGCAAGAGCGGCTACAAGAAGAACAAGGCAAGAGCGATGGTGGCCGGTGCGAGCGACGTCGACTCAAGCTCAAGCGACGAGCAGTCAAGCTCAAGCAGCGAAGATGAAGATGCCGAGAGGCGCAAGGGCAAGAAGAGTGCAAGCCGGAACCTCAGCGGGTTGAGCTGTGTGGCGCTTGAGGGCTTTTGTGGCATGGCCCATAGCTCAAGCGACAAGGAGAGCGAGAAGGAAGACGGCGACTCCGACTCGGAGGATGAGGTAAACCGTGACCCCGACTCTTTGCTTGCCGAGATTGCTAGGTTGAATGGCTTGATTGACAACCGTGATAGTGTGCTAAGAGATGCCAAAAAGATGAGGAAAGATCTTAGGGCTCAACTTGAGAATGCTAGTGAGAAAGTAGTAGAGCTAGAGTCGAAATTGCTTGAATTGAAACTTGAGAATGACTCTTTGAAACTTGCTCCTACTACTCCTGATGATGTTGAATGTCTTGAGTGTGATGCATGGTTGAATGAGATCAAGTTGCTTAATGAGAAGAATGCTTCCACTTTGGCTAAACTAGATGCTCTTAGGACTCGAATATGATGAGCTTAAGGCTAGACCCACTTTGCTTGGTGCTTGTAAATCATGTCCTACTATGCATGCTAAGCTTGTTGATGCTCGTTCTACTATTAGCTCTTTGGAAGCTTCTTTGAAATCTCCCGTTGTCAATGCATGCACTAGTCGTGATGAAGTTACTTTGCGCAATCTTGAACTCACTTCCCGTTTGGATGTCATCTATGAGGAGAATGACTATTTGAGGAAGGTGTTGGGTTGGTTGTACGGGCGGGAACCTCAATTGAAAATCATGATTGAGGAGTTCAAGAGAGCGGATGGTCGTGGTTTGGGTTTTGAGAAGTTGGGTGAGAAAGTGGGAGAGAACGAAGTGGGGAGAGTGTGTATGAGAAGTGTGTTGAGTCTAACCCCGAGTTTGAGGTGATTGGAGATATCCAAGTCCCACTTCCAAAAGCACCCAAGAACTCTTTCACACCAAAGCCCAACCACCTTTGCAACAAGCTTGACACAACCCAAGATCCACCCAAATTCCCACCTAAGACAAAATGACTTCCGAAACCAAGTGAAATTTGTGGGTGAGAAGGGTGAGAAGCCTAGAGAGAAGCCGAGCCAAAACCAAAACCCATCGCCTTCGGGTGTGAGTATTGTGGCAAGGAGAGGCATCTTGCGAGTTTTGCTACAAGAGGAAGAGGGATGAGAGGCTTGCTAGGGAGAAAGCAAACCGAGACGGTATCGCCGGTCTCATGGTATTCCTGAGCCTAGAGTGCCACTTCCACGGGGTGTGGGAAGTGTGAGGAGTGTTGGCGGGTTCCCACAGAGAGGTGGTGGTGAGAAGTTTGCTAGGAGAGATGATGGTGTGCGTGCTGGTGAGAGGTTTGGTCGGGCTCGTGGTGGTTTTGCTGGACGTCCCCCTACTCGTCCTCAATACGGGTTTAGGGGAGATGATCGCAGCTTTGGGTTCCAGAGGAACTACGGACCACGTTTTCCCCTTCGTGGTGCTCGTACTCCTCCCATGGGACATGGGAAGTTTGGTGGCAAGGGAATGATGTTTGCTAACCCCTCTTTTGAGCAGATGGCTCGACACTGGTTTAACTTTTTTTGTGCTAACCCCAGTGTCGAGTCGCTAGCTCATTCTCGTTCTTGTTTCGATTGCGGGCGGGAGGCTTGGAGGACATTTGGTTGATCGACTCCGGTGTTCTCGGCACATGACCAGGGATAAGAAGTGGTTCTCCAGCCTCACCCCAGTGAAGGAAAATATGTACATCACATTTGGGGACAATGGACGAGGAAGGGTGATGTCTGAGGGTGTTGTGCATGTGAGTGACAAGGTAATGTTGAAGAGAGTGGCTCTTGTGAAGTCTTTGGGTTTCAATTTGCTTTCGGTTTCTCAGTTGCTTGATGAGGGTTTTGAGGTGCGTTTCAAGTCTGGCGAGTCTCGTTTGCTTGATTCTCGAGGTGATCTTGTCTGTATGATCATCCCCGAGGGTCGATTTTCGGGCCGATTTCTCTCGTTCTTTGGGTCCCGCTCGCCGTTTGATGGCCGGTCCTTCTTTGATTTGTGGAAATGGCATAGGCGGTTGGGACACTTGAGCTTTGATTTGGTTTCCCGCTTGAGTGGTCTTGATCTTGTCCGAGGATTGCCGAGGTTGAAGCTTGAGAAGGATTTGGTTTGTGCTCCGTGTAGGCATGGCAAGATGGTAGCCACTCCCCATCCACCCCTGACCGATGTCATGACCGAGCGTCCGACGTAGCCGTTGCACATGGACCTTGTTGGGCCGGCTCGAGTTCGCTCGGTGGGTGGGAAGTGGTATGTCCTTGTTGTGGTGGACGATTACTCTCGCTATGCCCGGGTGTTCTTCTTGGAGGATAAGAGTGAGACATTTGGTTTTGTTCGAGATCCGATCGTGAGGTTGAAAAACGAGAGGCATGGGAATGCTATTCGAGCTATCCGCAAAGTGATAATGGCTCGCAGTTCAAGAACTCTCGTTTTGATGCCTTTTGTCGTGATCTAGGTCTTGAACATCGGTATTTGACCCCTTATGTGCCCCCTCAAAATGGAGTCATGGAAAGGAAAAATCGGACTCTTTGTGAGATGGCTAGGACGATGCTCGATGAGCACGGGACTCCTAGGAGGTATTGGGCCGAGGCGGTCAATACCGCTTGTCATGTTTCCAACACGATTTTATTGCGAGCTTTCAAGAAGAAGACCGTTATGAGCCGATGCATGGTCGGGCACCCAAGGTGAGTCATTTCCGAGTCTTTGGCGCAAATGCTTTATTCGAAGAAGGGAAAACTCGACAAGTTTGAGGCTAGGTCTAGTGATGGTATTTTCTTTGGATATGCTAACCATTCTAGAGCCTATAGGGTGCTTAACCTTGAGACTAACAAAATCATGGAGACTTGCGAGGTAACCTTCGACGAGACAATGCCATGTACCTCTCTTGGCTTTGAATGTGCGGGTGGTGAAGAGATGGCCGAGGACCTCTTTGAAGAGGAGAAGGATGAAGTCGGAGATGATGATGGAGAGAACCATGCGCCCGAAGCCGAGTGTGTACCCACTACTTCCCCTACGACCACTATGGAGCATGGACCGTCTACTTCATGGACAACGACGGTGCAACAAGAGGACCAGGAGAGAGAAGTCGAAGTTGAGGGGGAGGTAGTCTCGAGGCGTGAGGCTCCCGGCGGATTCAAGAAGTGCATCCCTGTCGAAGATCATTGGGAACATCGACGAACGCACTACACGGTCAAGGTCCAGGAATTCCTCTCATTTTGCTCATGCCGCTTTTGTTGCCACTTTTGAGCCCAAGGACATTGGACATGCTTTATCTGATGCAAACTGGGTCAATTCTATGCATGAGGAGTTGGAAAACTTTGAGAGGAACCAGGTGTGGGAGTTAGTTGAACCACCTCCAAATTGCCATTCCATAGGAACCAAGTGGGTTTGGAAGAACAAAGAGGGTGAGAATGGGATGGTTGTGAGGAACAAGTCCGGACTTGTTGCTCGGGGGTTTAGTCGAAGGAGGGGATCGACTATGAGGAGACCTTTGCTCCGTGGCCCGTCTTGAGGCAATTCGAATCCTTCTAGCCTTTGCCGTGGCTAAAGGGTTCAAGTTGTTTCGGATGGACGTGAAGAGTGCTTTACCGAATGGGGTCATAGAGGAGGAGGTGTATGTGAAGCGACCACACGGGTTTGAGAGTGAGTTGTATCCACACACGGGGTATACGGGTTGAAAAGGGCTCGTATGGGTTGAAACGAGCGCCCCGTGCTTGGTATGGGAGATTGAGAGGTTTTCTCGTTGAGCGAGAGGGTTTGTGATGGGTACCGTGGATAGAACCTTGTTTCTCCTCAAGCATGGAAATGACTTGTTGATTGTTCGGATATACGTGGACGATATTGTCTTTGGTGGCTCGTCACATAACCTTGTTGCCAAGTTTGCGGATGAGATGAGCGGGGAGTTCGAGATGAGCATGATGGGCGAGTTGCGGTACTTTCTCGGGTTGCGGATCAAGCAAGTGAAGGACGGTACATTTGTGCACCAGACCAAGTACACGAAAGACATGCTGAGGAAGTTCCAGATGCAAGATGTGAAGCCGATGTCGACTCCCATGGGGAGTACGGCCACTTTGGATGCGGACTAGGACGGAGAACCGGTGGACCGGCGGGAGTACAGGAGCATGATCGGCTCCCTCCTCTACTTGATGGCGACGAGGCCAGACATACAGTTCAGCGTGTGTCTGTGCGCTCGTTTTCAGGCTTCGCCGAGGACATCACATCGACAGAGCCGTCAAGAGGATTTTCAGGTACCTGCAGTCCGCCCCTGGTCTTGGCCTTTGGTATTCGTCCTCCTCGACTCTTTCTCTTCATGGTTTTTCGGATGTGGATTTTGTTGGTTGTCGAGTCGAGAGGAAGTCTACTTCGGTACGTGCCGTTTCTTGGTTCTTCGTTGGTTTCATGGTCTTCGGGCAAGCGGTCTAGTGTAGCTCGGTCTACCACCGAGGCGGAGTATGTTGCCGCCGCGAGTTGTTGTTCCCACTGTTGTGGATTTCATACACTTTGAGAAACTTTGGTGAGGAGTGCACCCGGATCCCACTTTTTTGTGATAGCACCGGTGCCATAAGCGTAGCCAAAAACCCAGTGCTTCACTCCGGAACCAAACACATAGAAGTGAGGTATCATTTCTTGAGGGACAATGTGGAAAAAGGAACCATTGTGTTGAGCCATGTCCCTACCCAAGATCGGCTTGCGGACATTTTCACAAAGCCTCTCGACCAAGCTACATTTGTGCGCTTGCGGGGGAACTTGGGGTTTGTTGCTCGTTCTAGTTGATTCTTGGGGGATTTCCTTTTTGTATCTTATGTATCATACCATGTTTTTACTTTGATGTATATACATGCTTTGCTTGATGTACAAACCATGGTAGGATAGCCATCTTGTCATATATCATGTTGCATTTGTATCATATTGCATTTTAGGATGATGAGCTTCTTTCATATGCCATATTTGAGTTTCTTTGGCTATTTGTGAGATATTGGTCATATGTGTGGAGAAATGGTGATGTGAGGCTATGCTCTTGGAATATTTGAGATATATGTGTGGTGAGATAGCCCTTTTTGAAATAAATGCTAATCTTGACTAATTTTTGATGAAATATGCTCCACTCGTGTGTAGTTATGTATCCATGTCACGGTTTGGTCTAAATGTGCTTTTCATGCTTAGATTGTGCTTGGATGCCTTGTTCTTGCATTTGGGCCAAAGGCCGAATATCATTGTGAATGTTTAGCCTATGTTGCATTCATGGGGGAGCATAAGCTTCTTTTTGCCGCAAAGGCACTTCATGTACCATGAAATGAATTAATCTTGAAAAGAAGTGTGTATGCTTGAAAAATGCTCCATCCATCATGTCTATGCTTAAAATGTCTTATCTTTCACGTATGGGTGCAAAACATGTTGCATGATGTTCACCGGTGGAGAAGTCTCCCGAAGTGGACACATGGCTCATGAGCTTTGACATGACATGCTTTGCTTTATGGGTGTTTGCCATGATCTTTTGCTGAGAATTTGATATCCTTGTATGATCTTTGGATGGTATGCATGTTTGTGGCTCAAGTGTGACATGGATAGGCTTTTACATGTGAAGCGAGCCTTCTTTTGGTAAAACTGCTTAAATCTGAAAATTTTGCTTTGTCACATGCTTGTATTTTCATATATTACTTGTGGCAATGCTTTGACTATGCTATGATTCATATGTGTGATCGTTGTCTCATTTTTAGCCTTTGACACTAGATTTGGCCTATTTGAGAAGCTCATGTAGATGTTTATATGCTTTGTTTTGCATTTCTGCATTTTCACCTTGATTCATACATTGTCAACAAGGGGGAGAAGAGGTAAGCTTAATGAAAATTCAGAAGAGGTGAGCTGAAATTTGGAAGTTTGCATCCACATGTTCAGGGGGAGCTTTCTTCTTTCGTTTTCGGTGTGGAGTTTGTGCTTTGCTTGGCTTGTGACCTTTCTTTGCCTTTCTTCGGTTTTGGTCATGAGTTGAGCTTCTTTGTTTTTTCTTTTCGTTTCCTTTCTTTCTTTCTCGAATTTCATTTCGCGTTGTGTGTTGTCAATGCCCTCATCAAGGGGGAGATTGAGGACCGGGAGCGTCTCGGTGGTCGATGGATGACCGCTCCTCGGTGATGAGTGATTGACAACGGGTGTTGGGGTCGACTCTTGGCTTAGCGCGCGGTGTAGGCTGCGGCCTAGTTCGTGTTGTTGCGGGCGAAGAACGGGCGCGAAAGGTCTTTAGCCTTGAGGGGCCTCCGGGGAGATGGAGAGACAAGTAGGCTTGGTTCGAGGGACCCGGTGGACGACGGGGATCGGGTGCGGGCCACATGGTGGAGACACGAGCAAGATGAAGTCATGGACAATCGAGCGGTGCACGGTGGCGGTCGAGTCAAGTGGTTTGGCGGGAGGCCGGACCGGGTACGCGGGGTTTGGTGGTTTGCCCACAAAACCATCGGCGGACGATTTCTTGGTTTGGGCCTCAAAACCAAGTCCGAGGGCCCAACACGACGGAGACGGGATCCGGGCGTGTCGGGAAGCTTCGAGGCGGAGGACACGCGGCGGGATCGCATGGCTTGCGTCGGGAGGACGCGGGGTGCGGCGAAGGCGTGGCCGTCCGATGGCAAGACCCACAAACATTACCTAAATGCCCCTACGTGGGTTGTATCGCCAGTAGTTAAGTTAGGGGTAGTCGAGTCATTTACCACTCCGGCGGGACCTGATATATAAGCCATGAGTGTGTGTGGATGGCGGTTGCTCTCCGTGACTTAGGGTTTCATTTCCTCCCTCCCATTTTGTTGACGGTGTATTTTGGTGCACCTAGCATGTTCATTATACTTTGGTTTGGATTTGATTATTGGACTAACCCGCCACTAGGCACACTAATCATATAACAAGTTCGTCTTTGTGCATGCATTTGGAAGAGTTGTGTTTATGTAGGAAATCATGGACATAAAGGACGGATTCGCAATAAGTTCAAAGGAGCATTCATGGAGTCTTGTTCGTGTTCATGAGCTCGCTGAAATTACTTCCAATGGTGGTGAGGACCGAAGTGCTACGAGGAACACCCCCGGGGATTGAAGCGTAAAAGATCAAACTTCATGCAAAGAGAGCCTCCATCTTGATCGCGAGGATAACGGCGTCAAAATCATCCAAGTGGAAGGGGCAAAGTAGATAAGTGCACGAGGACCCACGGAGCAAAAAGGGCGACCGAACCGGCCGAAAGCCCGGGCACCGGGCCGGCCGGCCCGGTCGGATCGGCCCAGCCCACTTCGGGCACCGGTTCGGTCCCGTCTTCCTTGCCCTCGAAGGATCTTCGACCCTAAAACCCCCGACGCGCCGCCAACACAGGGGGGAGGAGTTATTCGCACCAGAAGGCCATCCACAAGCTAGAGAGAGAGGAGGAGGATCTCCGGCTGGAGATCAACCACCTCGAAGGAAGCACCCTCTCGTGGAGAAGGAGGAAGACACGGCGGAAGGGGAAACCATGATCAACGGTGCTATGATCAGCACCTTGATGGGGTAATCTTCTCATTCGTCCATGGGTTGTAATCGATCGTGAGATGTAATCGCACTTTGTCGGATTATCTACTTATCATCTTGTGTTGAATATACTTTAATGCTTAAAGGTTAGCTACCATGCCGTAAAGGGAGTACGAGCTCCAATGCTTCCTTGGATCCATTCAATACGCCGTGGCCATCAAAGGTCTAGTCATGAATACCTTCGCGTAGTGACGAGACGAGAGGAGGGAAAGGGCGAAACCGTGGTTACATCCCCGATAGATTAGATTGGTTTTTCATGTCTTTAAGCGATTGCATGTTCTAGTATCGTAGACCCGTGGGCGAGTGTCTTCTCTCTTGATCGTTTATCATTTTCTCTAGTGTAGTTTAGTGTTTTCTAGTATAATAGTTGTTAGGGTTTTAGTAGCTAGTGTGTCGTTGTTGATCGAACGCTTGTAATCCCCTTGCTCCGCGGATTGACAAGAACCTTGGGAATCCCGTGGTGAAAAAGGTGTGGGGTCCGTACACTTGCGGATCGTAGAGGGATACGTCTTTTATCCGTCAACAAGCCCCTTTTTTCCGGCGCCGTTGCCGGGGAGCAAGTTAGTTTACATCGTTTGATTTGCATCTAACTTAGTTTTATATTTTAGTTTATCTTTTATTCGCTATATCTAACATTTATTATCAGAAAAACACTTGTTTCTTTTTTGTTTTTGTTTTTATCTTATTGTCTAGATGGAGTTCGTTAATCAACCCGTGGAAGAACCGGAGAAATCATTAAGGGATTACGCTAGCCCTCGATGTGAAGACATAAAGGTACAAGAGTCGGATTCGAAGCTCGAAGCGACCAAGTATGAAATTAAATCCAAGATCATGAAGATGGTGGCGGAAAACCCATTTGAAGGGATGGTTACGGAGAACCCATATAGACACATAAGGGATTTCACGACAATATGCAACACGGTGCGTCAAGAAGGAGTTCCCGATGAATGGTTCAAATGGAATCTCTTTCCCTACTCACTTGCCGGCAAAGCAAAGACATGGTATTCGGTTGCGTCCTTTGAAGTTGAAGGCAATTGGAACAAGTTGACAAAGAAGTTTTGCGAGAAGTTCTTTCCAATGAGCAAGGTTCAACATCTAAGGAGGCAAGTGATCAATTTTATGCAAGGAGAAGAGGAAGGGATAGACCAAGCCTGGGATAGGTTTAATGAATTAATCGAACAAGGACCAAAACTCGGCTTCACCGGTGACGTACTCTTGCATACATTTTTCTTTTCCCTAACCCCTAGTTGCATGCGACACGTCGAAATGTGTGCGGGGTGGGGATCTCATGGAGAAAACACTCACGGAAGCCGCCCAACTTCTACAAAAAGTTAGTAAAGCGGCTGCCATGCGAAGAGATTGGGAAACAAGACTTGCGGAAGAGCCGGAATTCAATTCAAGGAAGAAAAAGCTTGCTGATTTTTCTAAAGAGGCAACCTCGGAAGTCACAAAAGAGGAGCCAATCATGGAAAAGCTTGAACAAGAACACATTAAGTCAAGAACTACACCAAACGTCGACTTCGCCGCGCCAAATGAGACGAACAAGAGAAGCATGTCAAGCGCGAAGCCACTAAGGGAGTTCGAGCCAATGGATTGGGTTCCTATTGATTACGGAGAAGTATTCGACAAGAGAAGACTGTTCCCTAATCAAAAGGGAATGGCAAGAGCATTGGAAGTGGATTTCCCACCGGAGAGGAAAGCTGAAAATTCATACGACCTCGAAACCACCGGTGAGATTTTTGAAAAGCTCTTTGGAGATGATGTGGTGGATCCGGAACATATTGCCGAGGTAAAGAGGATCATGGGGATCAAGCCCGAAGCATAACCATACGCTCGCCTTGCTGAAATTTATTTGATCGGATCCGAAGAAGAAGAGAAGATGACGCCGCACTTGAGTTGCGAGATCAACGGAGTTCAATGCAAAGCTTTATGCGACATCGGAGCCCAAGTAAGTGTTCTATCTTCTAAAATTTACGATAAAGTTCAATACCACAACCTAGACTTAGCTCCAACATCAACGAAATTAATTATGGGAGATGGTAGAACTATCAAACCTCTAGGTATTGCTTGCAACATGAAAGTAAAAATCTCTAGAAACTACATACCAACCGATTTCTTTGTTATTGATGCTTACCATGGTAATTCTGATCATATAATCTTAGGTAGGCCTTTTCTTAAGTTGGTTGATGCCGTGTTAGATGCCGGAGAAGGCAAAGTAACAATGAACCTTAATGGAACAAAGTACACATATAACTTTCTTCGTGCTTCTAAACACCTTACTCCTTTTCCTCCCGAAGATGAAGAAATAGAAGAGATAGATAGTCTTTGTTTTGTTGAAACCCTTAGAGACCCGCTGCAAAGAGCGATGGAAAATCAAATTAGTAATCAACAAGATGAAGAACTAGAGGAAGCAACAAAAGGCTTAGAGCCGCATGATGGTAGCGTGGAGGAAGAGAAGTTCGAAGACATAGGAGAAATCAAACCCGAGGAGCCACAAGTGCCCGAAGTAGACCTTAAACCTTTGCCCAAGGGATTAAAATATGATTTTTTTGGGCCCGGACAAAACCTATCCAGTCATTGTGAGCGACGAGTTGAGCCCCAAAGAAAATGAAGCGTTGCTGATTTTATTAAAAAAACATAGGAAGGTGATTGGATATTCAATTAATGATCTCAAAGGCATTAGCCCAGACCTTTTGCACTCATCGTATACCAATGGAAGACCAATGTAAGCCTGTAGTGGACCATCAAAGGAGGCTAACCCATGCCATGCGAGAGGTAGTAAAGAAAGAGGTTATCAAGTTACTTGATGCGGAATCATCTACCCGGTTCCGCATAGCGAGTGGGTGAGCCGGTACATTGTGTACCAAAGAAAGGAGGTTTGACCGTGGTGAAGAATGAGAAAAACGAATTGATACCGCAAAGAACCGTGACCGGGTGGCGGATGTGTATCGATTACCGTAAGCTTAACAAAGCGACGAAGAAAGATCACTTCCCCCTACCGTTCATAGATGAGATGCTCGAGAGGTTAGCAAACCACGCTTATTTTTGCTTTCTCGATGGATACTCGGGGTTCATGCAAATTCCCATTCACCGGAAGATCAACATAAGACAACATTTACATGTCCTTACGGAACGTTTGCATATAGGAGGATGCCCTTCGGCCTATGCAACGCTCGGCCTCTTTTCAACGTTGCATGATGGCCGTGTTTTCGGAATTCATCGAAGAAATTGTTGAAGTGTTTATGGATGATTTTTCCGTTTACGGGAAGACGTTCATGGATTGCTTAGCAAACTTAGAAAAGGTCCTTACAAGGTGTGCGGAGGTAGATTTGGTTTTAAATTGGGAAAAGTGCCACTTCATGGTTAAGCAAGGCATAGTGCTCGGACATGTTATATCCGAGAGAGGAATTGAAGTGGACAAAGCTAAGGTAGAGACGGTTGAGCAACTCCCACCTCCTACGGATATTAAGTCCTTAAGGAGCTTTCTAGGCCATGCCGGATTCTATAGAAGATTTATAAAGGACTTCTCGAAGATCACTAAGCCTTTAACACACCTTCTTCAAAAAGATGTGGCTTTCGACTTTGATGAGAAGTGTCTAGCGGCATTCGGACCTTGAAAAACGCGTTGGTGAGTGCTCCCATCATCCAACCTCCGGATTGGAGCCAACCTTTCGAGATCATGTGTGACGCAAGTGACTACGCCGTAGGCGCGGTCTTGGGACAAAGAAAGGAAGGCCGAGTTCACGCCGTTTACTACGCTAGCAAAACTCTTAGTGGGGCACAATTAAATTACGCTACTACGGAAAAAGAATTGCTAGCGGTGGTATTCGCTTTCGAAAAATTCAGATCTTACATCGTGAACTCGAAAGTCATTGTTTACACCGATCACGCAGCCATAAAGTATCTCTTGGCTAAGAAGGAAGCTAAACCACGTTTGATTCGTTGGATCCTTCTTCTCCAAGAGTTCGATGTTGAAATTCGTGATAAAAAGGGGGGTGGAAAATGTTGTGGCCGATCATTTGTCTAGGATGAATCGTGGGCAAGATGATAAAGAGCCCATAGAAGATAAGATGAGAGATGATCACCTCTATAGAGTGCTTGATAAAGATACTTGGATGATCGACATCATTCGAGCAATCCGAAAAATGCCCCTCGATCATCTAGACAAAAACACCCAAAGGAAGATAATTTCGAAAGCAAGAAATATTTTTGGGATGCACCATACCTCTTCAAGCTTGGCAATGATGGAGTGATGAGAAGATGTGTGCCAAGAGAAGAGAGGCTTGAGATTCTAAGGAAGTGCCACTCGGCGGAGTACGGTGGGCACTATAGCCATTTTCGAACCGAAGCCAAAGTATGGTCGAGCGGATTGTATTGGCCGGAGATGCATGAAGATACTAAAAGATATGTTGCGTCATGCCCCGAATGCCAAAGAACCGGAAACATCTCTCAAAGAAATTCTATGCCTTTGAAATACAACTTGCAAATCGACATATTCGATGTATGGGGCATAGACTTCATGGGGCCTTTTAAAAACTCATTTGGATTCGAGTATATACTTGTTATGGTTGATTATGTATCCAAGTGGGTAGAGGCTATACCATGTCGTAAAGCTTCCACGAGAGGAGTCCATCACTATGATTAAGAACGTGATTTTTCCCCGTTTCGGTACACCGAGAATCTTGATAAGTGATGGAGGAACTCATTTCACCGGGAAGAACTTCAAAAAGTGCTTGTCCAAGTTGGGAATTGAGCATAGGGTCTCCACGGCCTATCACCCACAAACCAACGGACAAGCGGAGACGTCAAATAGGCAATTAAAAAGCATACTTAACAAAACCATAGAGAAGGGAGGTAAGGATTGGTCAAAGAAATTAGACGGAGCTTTATGGGCTTATCGAACGGCGTTTAAAACACCGATAGGTATGACCCCTTATCAATTCGTCTATGGAAAAGCTTGCCACCTTCCGGTTGAGTTAGAACATAAAGCCTATTGGGCGATTAAAGAGATGAACCTTGATCTCGATGCCGCGGTGGTGAAACGGAGAATTCAAATAAGCGAGCTAGAGGAATTGAGGTTGAAAGCTTATGAAAACGCAAGCATATACAAGGAGAGAATCAAAAGGTGGTATGATAAAAGATTGAAGAAAAAAGAATTCAAAGAAGGAGATAAGGTCCTCCTCTACAATTCGAGGTTTAAAACCTTCGGAAAGGGGAAATTGCAAAGCAAGTGGGACGGACCTTATGTTGTGCATTCGGTGTTCTCCAACGGAGCAGTAACCATTATGGATTTAAACGGCGATCAATTTGTGGTGAATGGACAGCGGCTTAAGGTTTACTACGAACCCGACGTCGTGCCCATTCATCATGTTGACGTCTTTACCACGGAGGAAGAGCCCGAACGTCCCGCCTAGGACGAAAAACAGGCACCAACTTCTGTAAATAATTTTTCTTTTAGCTTTTTGGAGTTTTTCGCGAAGATTAACTGGGCCAACTTTTTCCCATGGGCTGAGGACGAAAAAATAGGGCGGTGTGCAAAAACCGGACCGGCCCGGCTCCCGAGGCAAGGTGGGCCGGCCGGCCCGGTCGGATCGGCCCGGGGGTGGCCCGACGCCCGACGTCCCCGAATTTCGCCCGAATTGCTCCTTTTTGACTTCCTTGTTTGGTCGGAAAATTTTAAGGGAAGTGTAAAAAAGGAAAATAAGGTTCCCGGGGCTTTTCTCTCGGGACTATATATTTGGCCGAATTGGGAGCTCGAGAATCAAACCTTTCAAGCAATGTGTTGCACCCTTGTAGCAGCCATTGAGCCTCCAAAAAGCTTAGAGTTGAAGGTAGAAGCCAAGAAGCCATCGATGGAGGAGGCGATGCGATGCGAGGTCAAGCTACCCGTCAAGAGGACCGCACGTATCCGTTGCGGAGGACGTGTCCCGACCGAGCTCTTGCATCTCGCAACCCCATCAAAGGAGAGAAGGTCCCTACACCGTTCGAAGGCTCGGCACGCCTCCAAGGCATCAAGCGCAAGGATTACAAGGAGGTGTCGCCGGAGCCTAAGGATTATGGGGATAGCGACTACTCCGACGATCGTAGCCCGAGCTCGTGGGCGGGCCGCCGTAGAGACGATGACGAATGGGGCGAGCAGCCCTATGAAAGGACTCCCGAGGGCCCCAATGGCGACGGCAACGGCGGTGGCGAAGGCGACAACAATGGAGGTGGCGACGACGGTGGTGACAACGGTGGAGATTATGGCGACGATGACCCCTTCGGATTGCATCCGGTGTCTTTGTCGAGTTTGCCGTCAATCCATCGCAGCTCTCTACGCGTCGGCCGACGAATGTCTTCAAACCATGGAAGCGATGAAGCGCCGTATGGAGGACTTGGAGCGCGTAGTTGAAGATGACTACAAGTTCCTTAACCGTAACGTGCGCAAACTTTTCGGCATGGTTGGAAACATGAGAGGCAAGTGGTGCAAAGCTTGTTCGAAGTACCATTAGATCTAGTTTTCCCCTTTGGTTTTTTGTAAGATACGACGAGGACGTCGTATGTTTTAAGTGTGGGGGAGAGCTAGCTCGCTAGCCTTAGCTTTTGAACTTCAAGTTTAGGTTCGGTTTAATCTTCGTGTGAGAGTCTTAGTGTTTTAAAATTTTCGCAAGTGTCTTAAATTAGTGTTGAGTCAAGAAAACCAACTAAAAAGAGTCTTTATATACATCTTTGTGTTTTATGTATTGTTTATCTTTATTTACTTGTTTGTTTAATCTTCGATTCTTGATATATGAGCACAAGTATGTGGTTTGAAAAACGTTTACCGTGGTGCTTAGTGGAATCGCTACTACTTAAAGTACCCATACCGCACTTCGATCTTGAGCTTCACATGTTAGTTGTGCTATTTTCGATGCTAAAAATTGGAGGATTTCAGTTCTGAAAATTATATTAAAACCCTTGTAATAAAGGTTAGCAAAACCTCTTTTTCCAAGTTGAGAGTAAGAAAAAAATTCCTATCCAAAGCCAAGTTTATTTTTTTCGCTCCACCATAAGTGTGATTAGCACGATGAGTTAGGCTAGGACCTTTCTCTCTTGGTGAGTTTTAATTTCGAGCAATGATCATGTCCTTGTGCTTATCTTTTGTTGCTAGCCTCGTCATACATTCGGTAACATGACTTTCACAACGGAAGTCACGTACATCGCCGAATTCCATACCCAACCCTATACATCTCTTTTGTACATCGTATTCCTTGAACACAACCTATTTTCAAAGTTTCGTCTCGTCTCTAGCATGATTTATTTAAAATTTCAGATTGTATGCATGCGAGGAAAGAGAGAATTGAAAGCTTTGAAAAGTTGTCAAGAGAGAGAAAAATAAAGAGAAAAAGTATGTGTATGGAAAAGAAAGAAAGAAAGAAAGAAAAATCATATGTGAATGAAAGAAGAAAAGAAAAAAAAAGATGAGTTAGCAATGAAGATATGAGAGGGATAGATCAAGTGAAAGAAAAGAAAAATAATAAAGTGTAAGGAAGGATGTCACGTTGATTGTGAGACGAAACTTTTACTCTATTTCCAACCATGTGCAATCCGACAACGAGGACATCATTGGTGCCTTGAAGTCACAATTTTCTTTTGCCCTTGCACATGTCCACCATTCTAAATCTTCTCATCCTTGATATCCCTACATATGGTTAATTCTCATGATCATTGGCTTTGAAAGGTAGACAACCGTTAGAGGAAGTTCTTAGTTTGACAATACTTGTGTTGATTGCGCTAGCCCTACCTATAGCTCCACTTTTACATGATATATGAGAGATTAATGGGAGGTGAGAGTTTTATAAAATTTGGTTAGGATAGACACTTCATATGAGTGACTTGAGAGAGCTTGGAGAAAGGTTTTTGTCTAATACTTGTTGCAGGAATTTTTGTTTTGAAAATCATAAAAACCCTCCGATGGAAGCAAAGAAGTAAGTATGGCTGAAATTGAAAGCTTCGAGTGAAGAGTTTGAGTTGTGGGGTAAATCTTGACGTGGTAAAAATTCTAAACGCCCATGTTTATGATTGATTATCATTACTTTGTGTTTATGTATTAAAGATGAAGGGATTGACTAACTTGTGAAGAGGGATAAGTGGTACACGATTACACACCTTGGACGAAGTTCTTTTACGAGTACTTGCTCGAGGACGAGCAAGAGCTAAGTGTGGGGGAGATGTTGACGGTGTATTTTGGTGCACCTAGCATGTTCATTATACTTTGGTTTGGATTTGATTATTGGACTAACCCGCCACTAGGCACACTAATCATATAACAAGTTCGTCTTTGTGCATGCATTTGGAAGAGTTGTGTTTATGTAGGAAATCATGGACATAAAGGACGGATTCGCAATAAGTTCAAAGGAGCATTCATGGAGTCTTGTTCGTGTTCATGAGCTCTCCGAAATTACTTCCAATGGTGGTGAGGACCGAAGTGCTACGAGGAACACCCCGGGGGATTGAAGCGTAAAAGATCAAACTTCATGCAAAGAGAGCCTCCATCTTGATCGCGAGGATAACGGCGTCAAAATCATCCAAGTGGAAGGGGCAAAGTAGATAAGTGCACGAGGACCCACGGAGCAAAAAGGGCGACCGAACCGGCCGAACCGGGCTCCGGGCCGGCCGGCCCGGTCGGATCGGCCCGGCCCACTTCGGCACCGGTTCGGTCCCGTCTTCCTTGCCCTCGAAGGATCTTCGACCCTAAAACCCCCGACGCGCCGCCAACACGGGGGGGAGGAGTTATTCGCACCGAAGGCCATCCACAAGCTAGAGAGAGATGAGGAGGATCTCCGGCTGGAGATCAACCACCTCGAAGGAAGCACCCTCTCGTGGAGAAGGAGGAAGACACCGGCGGAAGGGAAACCATGATCAACGGTGCTATGATCAGCACCTTGATGGGGTAATCTTCTCATTCGTCCATGGGTTGTAATCGATCGTGAGATGTAATCGCACTTTGTCGGATTATCTATCTATCATCTTGTGTTGAATATACTTTAATGCTTAAAGGTTAGCTACCATGCCGTAAAGGGAGTACGAGCTCCAATGCTTCCTTGGATCCATTCAATACGCCGTGGCCATCAAAGGTCTAGTCATGAATACCTTCGCGTAGTGACAGTACGAGAGGAGGGAAAGGGCGAAACCGTGGTCACATCCCCGATAGATTAGATTGGTTTTTCATGTCTTTAAGCGATTGCATGTTCTAGTATCGTAGACCCGTGGGCGAGTGTCTTCTCTCTTGATCGTTTATCATTTTCTCTAGTGTAGTTTAGTGTTTTCTAGTATAATAGTTGTTAGGTTTTTAGTAGCTAGTGTGTCGTTGTTGATCGAACGCTTGTAATCCCCTTGCTCCGCGGATTGACAAGAACCTTGGGAATCCCGTGGTGAAAAAGGTGTGGGGTCCGTACGCTTGCGGATCGTAGAGGGATACGTCTTTTATCCGTCAACACATTTCTCATTTTTCGTAGCTATTTTTCTTCCATTTTTCTCTAGGCTAGCATGAGAGCTTCATGAGAGATTTGTTGAGAGGGATGGATGCTAGGGCGGCATGCTAGACCTTGTGAATTTTTCCTAGTTTGTATAGAAGATTCGGAGTTGTGTTTTTCATGGTCTTTTTGTGCTTGTTTTCGTGCCTTTGTTCTCGGTGCGATTCCGCGAATTTGAGTGGGTTTCTCCCCGGATTTCTTTGAGGGAAACATGGATAGATGTCTCGCGCATCTTTGTGATTGATCTTGTGCCCTCAAACGCCGGAAACCACTTCGATTCGAGAGTTTTCATTCGGTGCTCAAGCTTTTGGTGGTGCTCAAAGGATTCGCGATTCCCGGTGATTTAGGGAGTTAGGAGGCAAGATTTTTGGGCTATAGCATCCTTGTGCGACGCTTTTCAAGTCCCCAAACCCTTGTCTCCACGGCTTCAACCGTTTGGGAAATCCGATGATGATTTGGGGAAGTTGACTTTCGAGGTCGGGCGTTTTCTCGCTCCGTCCGAGCCTTGCGGACGGTCCGCGCCCTCCTCGGCGGTCGGTCCGCGCCGCTCGAGTTCGTCCCGTGTTCTTCGTGTTCTTGCTCGCCTTTTGTTTCGATCCGTCGCGATTTTGAGTTTCGGTTGGTCGGAGTTTCGGACGATCCGCGGCGAGAGGGCGGACGGTCCGCGGGTGCCCGGCGGACGGTCCGCGTGCTCCCCGCGGACGGTCCGTGGCTCGTGGTGTGCTTCGTTTGTTCCGTGTGATTTAACGGACGGTCCGCGGTGTAGGGCCGGACGGTCCGCGAGGGTTGGCGCGGACGGTCCGCGGCGCAGGCCGAACGGTCCGCGAGGTCGGTGCGGACGGTCCGCCCCTCCGGCCGGACGGTCCGCCGAGCCCGTGAGCTTTGCTTCTTGGTTCGTTTCCTCCCTTCCTTTCTCGTGCTTCCGCGTGTGCTTCAAGGAATCGTTCCTAAGGCTAGAGGTTGTTCCATAACCTCGTTGTCTTGGCGATTGGTGTTTGATTCGATCCATCGCTCGTGTGTGACCGGGGTTTGACTAGGGTATAGGCCGGGTTCTTTGGGAAGAATTTTTACCGGCTCCTATTCACTCCCCCCCCTCTCTAGTCGCCATCCGATCCTTCAATCAACCAAGGAACCCGGTGGTTTTACGGTGAACCACCGGAAACCCCGCGAACTCGGTGTAGCCTCCGCCAATCTCCACTCATGACTCGGCTCCCACGTAGTCCCGGCTCGACCTTGGTTTTGAGGCTCAACCAAGAAACCGCCCACGACTTCATCTTCTTGTTCATGCCACCATGCGGCCCGCACTTGACCCCCGCCGGCCACCGGGTCCCTCGAACGAAGCCTACTTGTCTTCTCCACACCGGAGGCCTCACCGGCGACGACCTTTCACGCTTGTCCTTCACCCGCACCAACACCGGTCAAGCCGCAACCCGCACCCGCAATACTTAGCCAAGAATCGGCCCACACAACGTTGTCAATCACTCATCACACAAGGAAGCGACCATCCACCGGTCCTCGAACCACACATGGTCCTCAATCTTTGCATCACATTGATGACAATTTTGTTAAACCCTTTGGAGCATTTTCACACAAAAACTCCAAGTGTGAAAGTTAGCGACAATTGTGGATTTCGCTACACATTTCACAAAATGTCTTTGTACTCACAATCCTTTGAGACCACTTGATCTTTTCAACTTAGCATGAGGCTGATACACTTAATTCCATTCCAGTGATCTATAGTTGGATTGGACATTGCCAAAACAACCCTGGGATATACGAACTATGTCGGGGTAAGCTCTATCTTTTCATTCATTAAGCTTCCAACAATGTACCGAAGCATATGGTACCATATTCCTTTAATCCATTCCATGTTAATTCTTGGAACATAAAAGTTCCCAAAACCATTACCCTTGAAAATGAGAACGGACGAAGGTTTACTCGCATGCATACTATATTTCTTTGCAACCTTTCTAAGTATGCCTCTTGCGATAGTCCTAATACCCCATTTCTTTTATCTCGGTGAATCTCGATCCTTATAATTTAGAGACATTCATCGAGAATTTTCTTCAAACTTTGAGGACAAGAACCTCTTCTCCTTTTACAATAGATTGACATTACCGCTATTACGCAAGATGTCAATAACATACGCACGATTAGGAAATGAATTCCCATTCTATAACGTTGTTCAAATGTTATCCTCTTATTCACTTTTAAACCCAAAAACAAATCATTTATCTTTGAATGTCATCATTCGTAAATGATTTCTTTAAGCATCATTTCTTTTCTTCTTTTATTTACATGACAAAACCCTTAGGTTGTGCCATGAAATACTTTCATTTGATGTAACTCAGATCATGATGTGCCACAAAATTCACTGTAGTCCTTTCATTATTTTTGCACAAAAAACTTTTGATTTAAGATGCTCTTTGTGTGTTCACATATTCTCTTTGGAGTCACGTCACGACTTGTGGACCCGTTTCTCGCCTACTATTTTGGCTCCATTGAGAAT
Organism: Cenchrus americanus; assembly: GCA_947561735.1. Taxonomy (NCBI): domain Eukaryota; kingdom Viridiplantae; phylum Streptophyta; class Magnoliopsida; order Poales; family Poaceae; genus Cenchrus; species Cenchrus americanus. Next base: position 32,490,718 of record OX387242.1, on the reverse strand, counting down.
TGTCGGTGCGTAAAGTAGTTCCAACACTAACTAGTAATGAGCGCCGGGATCGGCCTCTCGATGGTTCGGTGCTAGCAACTAAGAACACTAGGTTTATTCCGGTTCCCGCCGGGGCCGTACGTCCGAAGAGTGGTGTGCTCGAGGCACCGTATTGCGTTGCACCGTGGTGCTCATAGAGGGGTGTCTACTAGCGAGGTGGTAGAGGAGACGTGACCTCCAAGTCCCGGGAGGTACCGATTGAGGCGAATTCCAATATCGTGGAGAGGGCGGACGGCGTGTGAGTGATTGCGTCCGTCGTCCCGTCCCCCCGCGGCCGGGGGGGTCTCCCTTCCTTTTATAGGCCAAGGAGAGGGTGATTTATAGGCGTGCCGCACTATTTCCCTACGTATAGCGGTATGGCGAGCAGCGCCGTGGAGTTGACGGCCGTCCTGGCGGTTCCTGCTCCGGCCGAGGCGTCGTGGCGCGTCCCGTGCTCGCACAGAGCGGCTTCGAGGGTCGTAGTGTAGCGGTTGGCCGCCGGCCGCCGTAGTGGGTCGATTCGAGGGTGTCGTTGACGGGGGCCCGTACGTGGCACGGTGGCCGGCGTGACGACGTCCCGCTCCCCGTGCGCTCTAATAGTGCCGGAGTTGTTGCGGCGGTGCGCGGCGTGGCGCCGGGGGCGGGGATGGTCGCACGGGGGTTGACACCGAGGCGGGGATGACCGATCCCGCCGGCCCGACGTCACGGCGTGGCCCCGTGTAAGCACGGAGAAGGCATTCGAGGGTGCCGCGGACCCCCCCCTTCGAGGGCGCGACGTGTTAGCCGTACAGAGTGGGTGGCACGGTGTCACGGAGCCGACACCGGCCTCGTCGCACGCCGCTCCACGGTGGCGGGGATGGGTTCCCCCCCGGGGAGTTGGCGGAACAGCCGCCGTGGCGTGACTCCCGGGCGTGTCGAGTAGTGGCGCGGCCCCGTGGCGTCGCAGAATTAAATGCTCGTACGCACGGGCGTGAACGGTGCGCGCGTAGCCCTCACCCGAGGTCTCGGCGTGAGCCCTCGAGTGAGGTGGACCTTACCCGAGGGTTCGCCTTGCCGCGTTGCCTTGGTGGGCCATGGGGCCACCACGGCGTGGACCGTGTTGTGCGCGTGTGTTAGGCTCGAGGTTAGTTTGCGTTTTGCGTTTTTTGCGGGTTTTAAGAGAGATTCCCCCGGTTGTTTAGGGGACCCTTATGGCTGTCCCCGACAAGAATCACTTACGAGTCCCAAGTTTCCTCGGGATTCATCGGCTCCACTTTCAATAAACAAGTGCTTCTTTTAACACATGAGATTGAATAGACCTCAATTTGAACTTTTCTATATTGCAAACTTTGCAACCATCGACTTTTAACTCTTTGAGACCTACTAGAGGCCTCAACCTCGGCACATTGTGTGCCTCAACTTTTGGTACATTTACCATATGGGGCCGCAATGTGACTCTCCCATGCAACAATAAGTTTCAATGGCTCCCGAAGGACGAGTTCCATATAATCTACCATGTTGTTGCCACGAGTGTCGAGAGAAATAGCTACCAAATCATCAAAGTGGGCATATATACTCACTTCTCCTCGAAGTCAATTTCTCAAGTCACTATGCTCCCCCGATTGCTCTCGTATTCCAAGAAGACAATGTGTCTCATTAGAAATAAAAGAACCTTTTCTTTTATCCGAATTTCCAATAAATGGCTCCTCGGATCGGACTTTTCTTTCATCCGGATGGCCAACTAAATGGCTCCCCCAAATCTTACCATCTATTATAAATAATAGAGTATCTTTAAACTTTCTCATTTTAGGTTTGTTCTTTCACCATTTAGGTCCCATCGTTATCATCCTATCAAACTTATAAAAGTCCAGGATTTTTGATATTCCTTTTCTTTAGGGGTAATCAAATTTATGACTCGTCGTACTCCCCGCACAATCACATTTATCTTCTATAGATTGCACTTTAAAAGTATATTCCCGAAGTATAGGGGATTTTCACCTTTCTCACCTTTCTCCCCCTCGAAATGTGGCATGAACTTTCTTGCCACAATTTCGAAACCATTCGTAACTATTATTAGTGAGGAAACTTTGAGAACACTTTCAATTACTTCCTTTACCGCATGATTATATCATACAAAACAAGGTTGTTACTTAACTCATGTATGGGAGTACATTTTTCCTCATTTTACTTTAAGAACTCAACGAAGTTCTTTATTTCAATGCTTTTGAAAAAAACTCAAGAAACTCTAGCTATGTATCGTTCTTTATTTTTAGGTTCGCATATTACTTTTGATTCTATTTAAACTCATAGAGTGCTTATTGACTATAACACAATGGAAATGCTTAATTAATACCAAAGTAGTAAAATAGCTACTCCAAAAACTCGGAACACACAATAAGCACATGAGTCATTATATCTTTCTCCCCGCCATGCAGGATTAGTCCTTTGATAAAACTTTTCCCGCCATATAAGATTGTCTAACATAAGCATTATGCCAACTTTAGCCAATCATGCGATTTTCTCGGACTTTTCCCGCAATGCGGCCGTTATTATGAACTTTTCTCGTCGTGCGAGAGTATCACAAACTTTCCTCTCCATTCGGGTAATAACCGAAAGGGGATATGCATGCCAAGATTGGCTTGCATTCAATCATCAAATTCACAATTCGGAAAATAAATCGAATAAACCGTAACACATACATGCTTAATCCAACATCGATCAAATTAAACATGCATATGAATTAGTGCAACTTTTATCATGATGACCGAACCGGAAATAAATTCCTTATCATAGAGAGTACATGAAAAACACTTCTCAAGACTCTTAATGATCTATTTCTTTTCTTGGATTAATATCCGAGAAACTTTACTTTTGAAAGACATTCTTTTAAAGAGAACATAGTCCCTCACATTATGTCCTTTCTTTGTCATCTCCTGAGCCACAAGTGCTCTTTCTTAATGCTTTCATGAATGAAAGCAGAAGGATCTTTACTCTGAGAAAATATTCAATAATAATCCAAACTTTAAGCTTATGAAGCTTTTAAAACTTTATGTTCTATTCTATATCACCGTTGGGCAGAAAATAGAATAAAACATCATTCATCTATATTAATTCCAAGTCATCATCGACCGAATTAGAATTAATTGAATATCATAATATTGCCATCATCAACATTGGTGAGAAAATGACAACATCATGAAACTTTATAATTAGAATTAATACTTATCAAAAGTATTTCTAAAAAATATCCTCTCGTGTGCACGATTGAGTAGAGACATAAACTTTGAACAAAAAATTGGCAATCAAAACCAATGCAACTTTATCTGATCTTTATACGGCGGAAGCCGACTTTAACTTTAACGTGGATACAACCCACGGAAAAACTTTTCAAACTCGTTCTTTCAATTAAATCTTCTCGTTGGTTCCAATTTAATTGAGAGATAAGTATCACCGTACAACGTAAACAAGAAATGAAAAACTACATTTCTTGATCTCTAAATTCTCTCGAACATTGATCGATTTGATGCAAATATCGTAGACTTTAACATTAAATATAAGACACATTTTTAATTATAATATTATTATCATCAACGTTGGTCAGAAAATAACAATACCATAATTAACTTTAAATGAATATGTTTCTACTCCACTAATTAAATTTTCTCGTTGGTTCCAATTTAATTAGAGGGTAAAACTTTTACTTTGCAGCGGAAAACTTTTATTTCTTTCAGAAGCAATCACACTTCTAAACTTTTCTTTACACCGGTCAACTCTCTAAACAATTTATCCCGTCGGTTCAAAATTGAGTAGAGGTTAAAACCTTGACAAATTTGTCACAACTTTGATTTGAATCAATATTCAAACAAAATAATCTTTCCTTTTAACATGAATTTTCTCTACCATCTTTTCCCTTTAATTTAATCTCCAAATTAAACTAAAGGAACAACAATTTGAACTTTGTAGAGGAAAACATGAATAAAATTCATGAAATATACTCTTTAGAAGCAATTTCGTCACTTTTTTAGTCCCTAAACAATCTTCTCATTAGTTCCAATTGAATAAAGATCAAAATTTAGACAAAATTCATTCAAATGTGCTTTCGAAAAAAGAAACAAAACAAATCACAAGGTGTCTTGTTCAACCGTGTATTTGGCCTAGAGGTGAAAACAGCCCGCGGTCGGCCTCCACACGGCCACCCGGGCCCGCGGCCCCGACGCCCAACGGCCGGCCGCCGAAACGGGCCACGCCCCGTGCCCGTCTGGGGGCCGAACCCGGCCCGCGAGCCGTCGGCCGCCGCCGGCCGTCGATCGGCGGTGATCCAGACGGACGGCCGACCACGCTCTTCGGCCGAACAAAACCGGCAGCCGGTCGTCGCCCCCGTAACCCTAGACCCATTCCTCCTTCTCCCCCGCATCTCTCGCACGCAAGGGCGGCGGTAGGCGGAGCGCCCTTCGCCGGCGGTCCGCCGACGGCGGCAAAGAGCGCGCGCCGTTGCCGGCGCGAGGCCGAGGCCTCGCTCCTCACCTCTTTCTCTCTTCCCCCTTCTTCTTGTCTCACTCGTATCCGGAGAGACGCACGGTGGTTTCCTCCGTGGCGGCACGAGGAGTAGGCGGAGGAGCACCCGTGGTCGGCGGTCCACCGGCCGACGGCAAGGACGGGCGTCGATGGCTCAAAAACCGTGGCGTACTCCCTTCTTTTCTTTCTCGTTCTTTCCCCTTTCCCTCTTCTCTAGCCCCCGCAACCGCAAGATCCGGAGGAACGGCCATGGCGGCCGGGAGAGGGTGGCGGCGCCGCCGCGGGTCCCCTCGCCGGCGAGCGCGTTCCCCGCGAGGGAGAGTGCGCCACCGTCGAGCGGTTTCGCGACGGTGCCCTTTGGCCCGTGTCCGCACGCCGACGCCGCGGCATCGAGCGGTGGTTCGGGTTCGTTTCGGTGCGCGCATGGTGGTGAGCGGCGAGGTAAGTCCCCCGGTAGGACCTCATCTCTACCACCCTTTCCTTTCTCATATCTAGGGTTAGGGTTACGATCTATTCTCGTTTCCTTTGATTCATATCGAATCTTTTGACAAAATCCACAACCTAGCACGACTCTTGTACCATTGATAGATTTGCCGGATCGACTAGGAGTAGATCGGGTGAACACTCGTAAATCATACCTTGGACCTCCGTACGCTCCTCGGGTTCCGTTGACGAAGCTCGCACTTAGGCGGCGATGCGCGATGCGAGGCGGACGGTGATGGCGAGGTCCCGTAGCGGCCGGGTGGAGCTTCCCATCGCTTCGGCCCCTCCCTCTCACATCGGTTAGGGTTTTGGAGTGGGGGCTGCGGTGGCGGCGGCGAACTCGTTGTCCGAGCCCGTGGTGCCCACTCCCTATTATAGTGCCGCGCGACAGGGGCCAACCAGCCTTCTATTGGGCCGGGCGTCCCCGATCCGGACGCGAGTCAAGGGCCCAATGGGCCGTTGGGCCCATTGGTGGAGAGATCAATCCAACATAACTATGATAATTTTTATTCCATTTTCTGAATTCACAGTCAAAAATGAAGATCCTAGTAACATGTAATGAGCAATTGACAGCAAAATAAACATAGGTAACAATTCACAGCTAGGACGAGATACGATATTGCCTGAATAAACAAACCCATCTTCTCTCTCGGGTACACACAATCCTTAATTCTGGGGGTGGTAAGAGTCACAGCCATGATGGTATGATTCTGTACCAAAGAAAAAAGCTTAATTCCTAAAAGGTGTCGTCTGCTACCCATGTCGACTGGGCAAAAAGAATACGTCCCATCCATCCTTGCAGCAGCCATTGGCCATCTTCACAAATCAGAAAGTCCCTATGGTGGCACCTCTTGACCTTATCTTTCAGTAAGTTAACAATGGATGGTTTCAGTGGCAGCTGCCTCAGGCCCGACCTCTGGTTTCTCGCCTGCCACTGTTTATACTTCTCAGGGCGCTCCATCAGGTCTGTACCCTCGCAGGCGATGACATTCAGTGCAAAACGTCCGAATAAGTCTTGCTCTAGCACCACTCGCAATTCACAATCCCGTGGGATTGTTGCTTCAAACACGTCAAATATCGCCGACAAATAGAACACCACCTCTCGAAATCGCGACAAATAGGACGAACCATATGACCTATTCACAATGCTCTGGATGAACACAGCTGGCCTCATCTTTCTAATGTTGTGCAAGACTATATCCTTGGGGTTCGGGTCATCAAAGAATATGCTCTCATCCATCAATGTCTTGAAGTTAAGGTGGTCACTCACGATGAGCACCTCATCTGCATCTGTGTTCAAGTCCTCGATGGAAACTTCCTCCCACTTCTTCCTAATTGCATAGAAGTTGAATGGCACCCCAAACTCATGGGCGCACTTGCTGAGACGGTACCCTGTCTCCTCAACTTGCTCAACTGGACATGGCCTGATTTTTGGATGGCTTATGGCGGTGATCTTCACTTTTGGCGGGCCACCTTCTTTACCCGCCAGCAACCGGAGCAAGTCTGCCCAGTGGATCCCATAATGCATACCATAGTCAACAATGTGTAGCCTCGCCTTTCCCACCATGGCCTGCAAGATGGTCATTGTTGAAAAAAGAAGCAACACCTTATTGAAGCTGCAGGCAGCCATGTAGAGGTAATATGCCTTGAGGAACTCTGCCATCGACAGGTGATCGGCCATGCGTAGTGCCCAAACCTGGCTTCCGGTGCCTACTAACCGTGCCTCCAGCCCCTTTGCAAAACATTGAGCTAGCCGTTGTGTGACATCCCCAGTTTCTGATGCATGTCGCTTGATCTGTTGAAGTAGTTCCCTCGCTCTCATGTGGTGGTTTGATGCCACCGCCTGCGCACAAAGGATCAACGTTGTTCGTATGTCGACTACATTCGCCACCGTATTACTACTGCCCTTCCTGGTGGTCTTCTCTGCCTCTTTGGCCATGGCAAAGCGAAGCCCCTCCATGCATCTTTTGATGCATGGCTCAGTGCCACGTGACATCGTTTTGTCTAACATGTCATGGGCACAAATATCCTTGACCATCATTAGAGATTTGCTGGCCCTTCTTACCTCCTCCTCTAGATGGTGGTCACCTCTAGAATTCCTCTTCTTGGATACACTAAGATCGACGCTGTCCCTTCCGACGCCATTGGCTGTGGGCCGGCAAGAGCATATTTGCCTCTTTCATGCCTTTCAAGAACGCCCCCACTGCATCTTGCAACAAATCATTGCCCCCCTCTGTTTCACTGTGATTAGAGACAAATGATTTGGAGGACAGGATTTGAGCAAAGGGTTGCTGAACCTGGAGTACCGCAGGGTGATCATTAGGCTTATCGTCAATGTCATCCTCCATGAGAAAGCGTGCGATGTAGGGAAGCACAATGTCACCAGGGACATGGTGGAAGCCTTTGCTTCTACCATCGGGCTTCGACCAAAACACGTCAAGGAAGACAGATGGTGACTTCTCAGTGAGACCCTCCACAGGTTCCTCTGGGGTGGTAGCCATTTGGGTGAATGGCTGTGGTCTAATGCCATAGCTTTTGGTTAATATATCAATGAAGAGATCAGACTCCGTCAAGGTGTATGCAAGTCCGTCAAGGTGTAGGCAAGTGCCAGATGATTCTAGAAATGATGTCTACCTGTAACTCCAATGCTGCTTCCACAGTGGAGACAAAAGAGGGCTGCATTCCCAATGTTGCAATTGGAAATGGTTGTTGGTTACAAAAGCTAGCTACACTGAAGACAGCACACAAATATAATATTATTTGTAATGAAGATCATTGAAACAAACACCATTTGTTTTACCTATTGAAAATGACAACTGAAGAGGATATTGTTGTGCGATGTGCAACATATAAATAATTAAATATGCCTCTCAGGATTAACGTAGTATTAATATGATCAGAAATGCAGTAAACGAAGCAATGTTCCAAAGCAACATGTAGGGCTGGACGGCTGGACGCCGAGCCAGCTCGGCTTGACTTGGGGTGGCTTGGTCTGACTTGTCAAGGTAACGAGCCATCTCGGCTCGACTTGTTAACAAAACGAGCAAAAAGGTTAGCTCGGATTGGCTCGTTAGTCACTCAAGCTAGCCCGTTAGGCTTGCGAGCTGTATGTAAATTTGAAATTAACATTTGAGCATACGTAAAAATTTTAAAAATAATAATTATAAAGGTTGTAAATGATAAAATTAGTCACACATGGAGCACTTAGGAAGTTTAGCGTAACTTCAATGGCCGATAGCTTAGTTTTCTATGTTGAAATTAGAACTTTCTAGCTCATTGGCTCACGAGTAACTTGCGAGCCGGCTCGAGCCAGCTCGTTAATAAAATGAGCGAGAAATAGTTACTCGGCTCGTTAAAAAATTGATCGAGCCGAGCTATGAACGAGTCGAGCCGGCTCGCGAGTTTTCGGCTCAGTCTAGCCCTAGCAACAAGTATGCTCATTGTGTGTGTGCGTTTTCTTTAACAGTTATGTAAATTTTTATTTTGCAAATATGAAAGAAAAATGAGGCACGTAAAACTTGCACAGCTTTGACAAGCAACCTGTGCACATTAACTCTAGATATGAATTTAATTCCCAAGAAAAACTAGATATGAATTATCTTTTTAAAAAACAAAAGGAAGCTTCAAGACTCAGGGAGGCATGGATATATATACATGCATTGAGTACTATACATGAACACGTAATTAGGGTTTGCATTTCTCGCACACCAACCACCGTTCTCCCAACAATCACCGAAGTCACTGAAGCACAACTCTTGTTATAAAAAAGTTGACACATTACATAAATTGAAAGAGGGAGCAAAGGTACAGAGACAACACCACATGAACAATTGAAGCACCATGCAATATTTAGATGTGATGGTAACTGGAGGCATCTGGAATCATGTACTCCTGTAACTTGCGCATCATTAATTGGATTGTGGGAGCCACGTTGGATCCAGCCAAGCAGGAGCCTTTGCATGCGGCCATGCAGATTTGCGTCGTTGGACCAAGTAGGATTAAAGCTTCCGCATGCTGCGAGGTCCGCGTGCGTTGTAAACGAGACCGGAGAGGCAAATAACTTGTCTGTCGAGTGAAAAAAAAAACACTCAACAATTTTTTTCATTTTTGCATTCTTCTCATTTATCCAATTGGGCTAAAATTATCAATTGGTTCAAAAAATTACCAAAATTGTACAAAAAATAATTTATGTTCTCTATAGCCTCAAAAATAAAAGTCCTGCAGTAAAATCTTATCAAATCATTCTCAACACTGCGATTTTTCTCAAAGATGTTTTGGTTTGTAAACATTGTATGTGACAATATGTGCGGAACTTTCTCAATTTTTTTTACCTAAATCTCCATGTATGGTATCATCACGTCACAATAATCTCATGGAGTAGCACATTTTGTATGTGGAGAATAGAGAAATTTGATGTGTTTTAAAGAAAAAAATATTTTTTGACGAGTGCCAAAAAAAATACTAGGCAAACTTGTCTTTTTGCCGAGTATAAAATAACACTGGGCAAAGAGCTTGTTTGCCGAGCAAAACACACACACTTGGCAAAATAAGTAAGTTTGCGGAGTGTTCTTCATGCTGCCCTTGGTAAACAATGATTTCAGGTTCTGGTTCTAAGTATGAATTCAGAGGAGCAGAAGTAGGGTAACGTATGTTAGACCATCCACACTCGTCGCACTTTATCTTCTCTTCCAAAACGGAATATACCTACTCCTGACAAAGAAGATTCTCTCCTTCGTATCTACTTCTCCCACATCCATCCTCCTTCATATCTCTCCTTCATCCCAACAACCAACGCACATGACCCACTAGTCATTCTCTCCCCTCTCTTTAACCCTCCCCACCGGCCCTCCCACCCATCGAATAACCCATCCCCTCTCTTTCTCCCAAATCCCACTAGGCCACCACGCCATCTCGTCCCTGTCGCCGGCCGGTGGGCCTCCCAGCGCCCCTCGTCCCCAGCGCCGGCCGGCGGGCCTAGCAGTGGCGGGAGGGCAGGCGGCGCGACGCCGGGCCGAGGAGCTCCAATGGCGAGAGGGCGGCGCGGCGGTGGTGCTGTCCTTCCTCAAGATCTACCGGCGGCGGATCCATCGCTGCTCGTCCCTGGGGTGACCGCCCTACCCTCCGTCTCCCTTCCCTCTCTCCCCTCAAGGCCGAGCGAGCGGGCAGCAGGATCCCCGGCGGCAGCTCTTCCTCCCTCCCGCGCCACTTCGCAGTCCGCGCCGACGTACTTCCTCCTGCGGCCCTCCGCGGCCCTCGCCGGCGTCCGCGAGCACGGGGTGGTAGCACTTCTCCTCTGCCGCACGAGGCCCCGTCCCCTGCTCGCGTGGCTCCCCGCCCTTCCCCTCGAGCAACGACATGGGCGCGGTGAGGCACGGACCGATGGCGGTGCGGGCGGTCCAGCTCCCCCCGAGGGCCTCAGCTTCTCTCTGCATCGGTGCCAATTGACGGCCGCAGGTCCAGGAGCATCGACCTCCCCTGCCTCGATGAGGCAAGGGCAGCTCGTGGTGGTGCTCCGGCGCTAGCGCCGTGAAGACCTCCTCCCTCCTCACGAACTGCGCGAGCCCAGACATCCTCCCGCGGCGGCCGCCGCAGATCTCGTGGCCGGCGGAGGAGTCGAGGCGGGGAGCGGCGGGTCGGCAGAGGAGCCAAGGTGGGAAGCGGCGGCACGGCTCTAGCGATGACGACCAGCTCCCGACGCGACGGAGCGAGCATGGGTGGGGGAGCTGCTCGAATCGAGCTCCGGTGCCGCCCTCTATTCCGTCAACCACCTGCGGAGGTCCGCGTTGGTGCCGGCGAGCTCGAGGTGGACCTTGCGGCGCGACGGCGAGCTCGAGGTGGACCTCAAGGCACTTCTCCTCCGCCGCGCCGCCTTCTCCTCCCGCGCCGGGCCTGCAGCTCCCTCTCCTTTCCCCTCCTTGGCCGGTGGCGGCAGTAGCAGTCATCTTCTCTTCATCCCCTTCCCGCTGCTGGCGCGGAGCAACAACGGCCTCCCGTGGGTCCCGCGAGTCGTCCTCCCGTGCGTCCGCTTAACCTGGGGATATGAAGGAGGATCGGGGGCGACGGGATTTTCCCGTCTCCCTAGAGGAGACCGCTGCGCAGGGTGAAAACTGGAAAAGTCTCCTCCAGGGACTTTTCCCGTTCACCGTTGCAGATGGTCTTAGAGAAACATAAGAATAGATCATCAGGGGAGGATGAGGCTAAGTTCTGTTCAGTTCTGAACGTGACATTTTCGTGTCTGCAAATGGCCCGTTGGCTTCTTATATGTACTGGTACAGTTAAAACAGTGTCCTACAAATATCTTTTTTTTCTGTTTTGAACAAATAAACGGGCATAAGACAATGCCTATTTTCATCTTTGTGTTCTGCGAATTAGAGAATATCTGCCAGTTTATTAGCTAAAAAAAATGCTGTGATACAGAATTGGAGATTTCAGGCTTCCACAGATCATGAATAGAACCCAGCATATTGGCCGGAGGATGATTTCGTTTATCTACGTGTACTGAAAGATCACGACGATTCACCAGGTGACCGATGCAAGAATTGCAGAGCTCGCCAGTGCTAGGCGTCCCTGGCATCCGACTCCTTACCTACACAGGGCCATGCTCGCATGTTGGTGCTGTGCGAAGTCTGGAGGGGCGCAATAAGCCATCGATGAATAAGCCAGGCTCCACCCTAGACACCAGGCCTTGTTTAGTTTGCTAAAGTTTCTAATGTTTACTTCTCTCTCTTTCCATCACATTTCATTAAATACGCCCAGTTAATGGCCATGGCTTCCCGTCCTGCTGCTGGCCATGGCGGCCATGGAGGACCCAGCTGTGGATCCATCCTCGTGTTGGGTGGCGGCGGCAGGGGATCTGCGAGAGGCACCGGAAGGCAGGGGAGAGGACGTGGGCGAGGACAGGGAGACAGCGCTGGCCAAGGCAACAGGCCGTCGTTGGGCAGCCGCCACGCCGCCGCCGGCCAAGGGGATGGTGTCCAGCACGCCGCCGGCGGCGACACAAGCCAATCGTTTCGCCTACCGCGTCCTACAACGGTATGTTTCTACTCCTAAATAGCATCCATTAATTTTTAGTTTAGCTTGATGTCCTGCATGCTTTGTCATGTTTCACGATTCTTGAAATTGAAATGGGTGGATCTTGTTCTATGGTTCTTGAACGGGAAAACGGGAAAATCAGCGAGCAATTTCACCAATCCAATGGTGTTTGCCGTTCAGACAAACTGGGTGCTCCTTTTGCCGTTCATTCGCTCTGTGCCTGTGTGTAAACATCCCTAGCTATTGCTACTGAGTGATATAAAATAATCTTGGAGCTAGTCAGATGATGAAGAGAATTTCGTCGTCGTTTTTTTGTGATGACTAACATTTTTGTCGCGGATCACATCCTAATAGTAGAGGATCATGTGGCGTGTCCTGCTGAAGTGGCCCAAGCAGGTTCTCATGGAGTGCTCAGCGTTTCTGATGCTTGGGATTAGTGTTGACACGTCCATCTTTGGCTTGAATCTCGCTAGTATCTCAGCCTGCCGAAGGAAAAGTTACTGAACCATCTTTTTCTAATACAATATTTTCATTGCTAAATTGTCTGTTCGATCTTGACTCATGCTGGAACTGAGAGATGGTTTTGGTACTGCTAGTCATGTTTCTAATTAGCAGGCCTATCCATATTCGTAAATTTTTTTTAAAAAAATAGAAATTTCATGAGAATAAATTTCTTCAGAAGAATGTAACAGCGACTGCATGTGGATGAGCTATGTACCTCCTCTTTTGAGTGGACGCGTGATTTATGAATGGCATTCAACTGCTTTGTTCTTCTATCGTAGTTGTTTGCCAACACAGATATAAGCCTCCGTAATGTGTTCCTCCTGAAGAGAAGTATCACCATTGCCCCTTTTCTGTTTAAATAATCGACAATGTCTTCATGGTGCTCCATGAGGCCCTGCAAAATATGCATGGGGCAAACTATCTTAATGCAATCCAATGCTTTTATGCTTCATATCTTGCATTTCTCAGGCTACATGTAAAGTCAAAGGCTTTAGGATTGGATTGCATATCTTAGTGCAATCCGATACTTTTATGCTTTGGAGTACAAGAACATAAACATATATAAAGTCAAAGGCTACATGTAAGACCTATGGTATCCCACTACTCAATCATCAAACAATATAGTTTACCTGATTTAGCATCCACTTCAATCCAAAATGCTGCTGTGCATTCATTTTTCGCTGCACTAGTGAGCCAGTCCATGCTATACAATTTATCAAGAGTCCTTAAAACACTTGATATATTCTTTCTTCTCTATCTCACAGAGAAGATTTCGCCATTTGAGCTGACATTAGGATGGCTGTTCAACAAAGTCTCGAGCCACCCACTTCCTGATCTTTGCATAGACACAATAACAAAGAAACGGACCGGGGTACATGCGCATTTGCCCCTTCGAAACCAAAAAATGAGTTCAGAAACATGAATCAAAGAACATGCATGCATGAACTATATACATACATAGAACATTGGAGATGACATTTCAAATCAAGTTAATTTGTTGTTGCAGATGCCCCTGATAAAATTTTTGCTGAGGTAGTACTGGCACAACTGCACAAGTAAACCGAGCGAATTCCTTTTTCATTGAACTGCAGGTCCATGTGCACTTGTGATTATCCTTAATTCCAGTATTGTATGGAACAACCTTGTTCATTAGCGTGCATAGTTTGTTCCTGCAAGTCCAATTGAAGTTCAGACAAGAGATCACTTGTAGCTTAATTCGATCTGTCAGCAGCCATTTCTTGTTGTTATTTTGGTTCCGTTCAGATAGCTTGCCTTGTTCTGTCATGAACTTCCATTTTTGTGGTGTTGTGGCCACTGATATGACTAATGTTGATCCTCAGTCTGCAACTACTGGACGTGGGCGAGCTCAGGGAGGCAGTGTTGGCCACGGCGATGGGCTGCCGCTGGGCAGCTGCTACGACGCCGGCGGTCAGGGGGACGGTAGCCAGCATGACGCCGCCGGCAACCCAAACCAATCGTTTCGCCCACCGCGTCCTACAACGACCATTCAAACAAAAAAGAAAGGGACTGAGGTATTGTAATTCTTCCATGATGGGGATTGGTTAGTTCACTGATTTGATGTATAGATGATTAGCATTATTAGCTGCAACCTTGTGTGTTTGATTGCACAATGTATCACTGAGGGAGACTCACCATATCATCGTCAAGTGCATCTGTATATGGCATCCAACAATTTATTTTATGACGACCAGGGTGATGGTGGACAGCACAACACCTGCGGTGACCCAAGCCAGTCGTTTTACCCACCGCATCCTACATCGACCATTGAAACAAAAAAGAAAGGGACTGAGGTATTTATCTGAATTTCGCACTATGTACTGCTCTGAATGCCTGGTTGGCTTACTGTTGGGATATTTGCCATTTTAACTAGTGCTAATATACTGTCAAGCTTGAGTAAAGAACACCTGAGAAAGAGCAAGCATATAACCAATTATTCCGGTGGCTGATCATATTTTTTTATACTAACAATGCTGAGATTGATCAATCACTGGGTTTCATACTTTATTACAACCACCAACACCACTAGAAAATTGATTAGTTCTGTGCTTGCTAAAACACACAGAAAAATACATATACCGTCAGAAAAATATTGTTCTGTGCGTGACGGTGCACGCGCAGAAAAATGTTTTTTCTGACAGTTGGAAACACACAGAAATAATGAGTTACTCAGATTAACAAATGTTGTTCTGTGCGTGAATCCACACAGAAAAATTAGCCATACTGACAAAAAAATTATTTTTCTGTTAGAGTCGTCCTGTCAGGAAAAATAGGCACACTCACACGAAAACATATTTATTCTGTCACACAAGAGATCAACACACAGAAAAAATGATTTTCTGACAATGTCAACAGTCCATACAGTAATTTTCATCACACATGTCACATAAATAAGATTTCCAAATGTCAACACACATAAATAAGATGTCCAAATGTTCAGCACATTCATTCAGCATGTAGGCAGCATGTAGATGATGTCCAAATGTTTCGGCATCAACACATTCAAAAGCATTGCCATCTCATCTCAGCTCAGCAGTTCAAGTTTCAGCTAAGAAGATGAACAAGATTCCAACATGCATACTAAGGCTAACCAATTAGAGGCACCTACTAGTTAATGTGCAGAAGCACAATTCTACAAAAGATACTACCACCACATCCATGTTTTGCAACTAAACCATCAGATTATCGATGCATCATCTCCATTGTCATCGGAGCCTTGATTCCTAGCAATGTTTGAAGCACGAAGATCTTCAATGGCATGGCCAGCATCATTAGCATTGTTAGATTCTGAGGCAGCATGAGAAGAACCAGTTGCCTAAATATGAACAAAGTTCCAACAGTAAGTGATGTCTCCAAAAATATAACACATTTAATAAAGCCTCTAAATATAACACATTAGCGTTTGAGTTCGTCACTGTTTGATTGTGGACAGTGGACTGATGGGAGAGGACATGGCATGATGAACATCTGTTACCTATGTAGCTAAAAGCTCTGCTTCCGGTTATGCCCTACTGTTGGAGAAGATATTACAATGTTTCATTTTAAAAAAAATGCAATGCTAGCAGGAGATAAAGGCTAATTTATTGAAACATCTCAGTGCCAAAAGGATGAGCAGCAACTTCTAACTAAATTAACAGCCATCTTACAAATCTAAGTCATGGGTCTGACGGCTAGAAAGTTTGTTGATTATGGAAGGAAGATATACTCACAAATACTTGCGGAGCAGACAACTGTGGTAATGCTTCTTCTGGCACAACCCTTCCTGTCTTCTCATAAAGGTTCTACAAGTGTATTACAAGCACAAATATTTCAGATTCAAATCATTAGATAATGCAAACATATGTTGCTGAAGTATTAACAAGAGCATTGCACATACCAGCACCAAGCCCACAAGAACTTTGTTTTGCTGCATTGCATTGTCCTTATCATGATTCACTCACTGTAGCCTTTCATTTGCTCAGCGTAGCTCTTCTATTTCACGAGACAGGTTTTGCATAGTCGCTGAACTTGAAGGACGCACACTTGTTCCCCTTCCGGCTGTCCTGACATCTGAAGACTTCACCGCACCATTTGCCATGGCAAGACGCCCATGCTTTCTCAGTGCACCACAAGACACATCATATAGTGCCTTCTCATTCAAATATTGTTGTTGGTCAACCTCATGCCCATCCACTTCCATGTTTTCACCATCTCCACCCTCTTCGTTTGCACATTGCATGGCCTTAACAGCAGCAATGTAGTCATCCTACAAAGACCAGGACAAGGATATGTTCTAAAGATGTACATGTAGCAAAAACATGCTAACATTGTATTATGAAATTTCTGGATAGCAACAAGAAAGTCACTTAGAACACATGTCACATACATACCAAAGTTTTCTGTGCTTTGTGGTTAGGGATTGGACCACATCTACCATTGTCATCTAGGCTTTTCATGCCAGATTTCATTGCACCAAATACATTAATAGGGGTTGCTTTCTCTGGTCCAAATTTAGCCTCCTAAAAAACATTAAATCTAATAAGACATGAATATACAGTAGGCTAATAAGCTTCTTAAAAGACATGAAATTTGTACACATGCATACCAATACTTGTTGTGTTTGTGTGAATGGTCTAGATCCTCCTCTGTTTTGAGAAATATCTTCATTACTTGAGCGAGACGTTTGCCCTCTCCTACGTTTTTCCTTGTACTCATCTGAGCACCAATAATCACAAAGGAGAAGCCATACCTCATCATTCAACCACTCGAGCTTTCCTTCCTTGTATTGCTCATACTCGAGGTCCATGTGGCACGCTATTGGATCTTTGATGTCTCTGTGTTTTATTTTGTTGTAGTATTTCTTGACAGCATCCACACGGACTTGATACATCATGTTTCTCACCCTTTTCTTCAAACAGGCTTCTAGAACACGGTTAGCATCTTGTTGATCTCCTGCTGCAACTTGGAACAAACGCTGCATGTGCATAGAACCATGAGCATACAGTTTAGATTTTTTTTATTTTATATATTGCTCAGAAATTTCAGATTGAAGTTTAGATAACTAACCCAAAATTCAGAAACCACCATTTCTCCCCTTGTCATTCCTTCAGACTGGGCGCTCGAGTTTGTCTCTGATTGTGGGTTTCTATGAAAATAATCAGACCAATCCAGAGCTGGGCGCTTGAGTTCATCACCGTTCTCATCCACCTCCACAATCACACCTGGATATTCTCTTCTAAGTATGGCCCCAATCTGAGTAGTGTAGATGTAAGGTGGCGGGTAGTGAATATATTCGAATTGCCTGTAGATTACATAAAGTAAAGGTAATCACAAAAAGCAATAAACATCTATGCTACCAATAAGGATCTATGCATTGTAAATATCCAAGAAACATAATACTATTTAGATTAGCATGCACTCACTCGTCGCCACTTGGTTTAAGAGCCACTTTAAAACCACGTGCAGGTAGCTTCAATTTTGTTCGGGACCCCAGCGGTCTTCCTCTTTTTTTTGGTGGCTCTATTGGGGGGGGGGGGCTGCAATAACTGGTGCCGTTTGTGAGGCATCACATGCAGTTCAAGAACCTTCATTTGTTTGGGCTGCAAACTTGGAAATTGCTGGCAGCATATTCAAAACAGTTACAACTAAATATGGATTGTTGGCTGCACACTCAGGATATTAAGCATACATATGAACTTGGAAACTGCTGGCAGCATATTCAAAACAATTACATATAAAGATGGAGTCCAAGGAAATAATAACAAATAGCATAACTAAAACATATATTTTGGACTGCATATTCAAAAATCATTTGTATCATAGTCCTCATCAAGAACTTCTTCATCCATTGCTTCAACATCCTCTTCTATTTCCTCCTCTTCTTCAATAGCTTCTTCATCATAGTCCTCATCGAGAACAACTTGTTTATATATTGCTTCTAAGTCTTTTGGGCAGTAATCTCATCTGATCTTGTTGCAATTATGGAGTCCAAGGTAACATTCAAATCAATGACAAAGGTGCCATCCAAACCATCAGCTTGATAGACATCCTGCTCTACCCCTTCCATATTCATATCTTGACTACTGCTTTCATTCATAGGCACACATCCATGTGGAGCAACATGGTTGACAACCCACCATGGAGACAACTCCTTGTTCTTACACGGATATGACATATAGTACACTTGAGTAACCTGACTAGCCATCACAAATGGGTCAAAATTTGATAACCTTAATGTATGATTGATCTCTACCAAGCCTAGATCTTCAGTATGCCTTAATCCATTGGGTGTTGGATCAAACCAGGAGCAATCAAACAACACCAACTCTAGTTTCATGCTGCCTTCCCACTCAATTTTAATTATATCTTCTATGACCCCATAATACTCTAAAGCATTGTTTGATTCATCAAAAGAAGTTACACAAACACCACTATTAGTAGTTGTTAACCCTACTCTTCCACTCTCGTATTTCTTTGAACGGAATCTGTAGCCATTGACATCATAACAGCCATAGGACCTAACTCGAGGGCAGTAGCCATAGGACATTTGGAACAGAGCATTGTGAATGCTAGCTGATTTCAAGCACTGAAAAAATAGAAAATATGTGATAAGCTTTTTTATGATAATTCACAATGTTGGCTCAGAACAAAGGCTATAGTGTATGAGAAAATTACTTGCTCTTTCAACCAATCAAAAAAATTTGGACCAGATTGTATACCATAGCTATTTTTCCAACCGTTTAACCTTAAATCACGACGTTGCTGCTCTGTGGGATCTATATCACTCCTCCACTATTCATTATCAAAGTGTCTACAGGAACAAAATCCTTGTTATGCCTAGATAATAAAAAACAGCAACATGACAGCAATGACGTGTTTGGGAGAGAACATACATGAAGAAAGAATCCATCTCAGGTGTGTTTGTCAATATGTATAGAAAAGCAACCTTGTATTCCATGTTTAACAGCACACAAACATCTCTAGGACTCATGCAGTGACCCGGGCATTTAAAAATATCAAGGTCACATGAAGCTTCAAATGAAGCTGTAGAATCATCATAGCGAGCCACCTTATTTCTAACAGATGGAGCTTGGGGTCTAAAATATAGACTGGGTGTATTTGCAGCCTCTTCAACAAGAAATGCCTCAACAATGCCAGCCTCAACACGAGCCTTATTTCTTACTTTTTTCCTAAGTTGTTGGATACACCTACAAAGTGAGAGCTAAGTATTTAGCACACAAACTTAAGGTCAGTGACATAGATACACTAGTTATTTGAGCATTTCTATATTTACCTCTCATATGGATAGCACCAACATGATAGGACAGGGCCACCTAATCGTGCTTCATATGGAAAATGTACGATGAGATGTTGCATAACATTGAAGAAACTAGGAGGAAATATCTTCTCCATTTTGCAAATAAGTATTGCAACATTCTCTTCCATAGAGCGAACAACATCTTTTCTAAGCTCTTTGGCACACAATTGTCGATAGAAGAAACTAAGCTCAGCCAAACAGTGCCACACATTATCTGCCAAAAACCCACGAAACACTACTGGGAGCAACCTTTCCATAAAGATGTGATAATCATGACTTTTTAGTCCAAAAATTTTCTTTTGTAGCAGATTCACTCCACGCTTTAAATTAGATGCATATGAGTCAGGGAACTTCAATTCTTTGAACCATTGCAGGATGGTTGGCTTAACATCTTTGGGAACGGTGAATGGACCTCTAGGCCTATCCCATTGTCCATTGCTCTTGTGCACCAAATGCATGGAAGGACGATTACATATAAGAGCCAAATCTAGCCTAGCTTTCACATTATCTTTGCTCTTTTCAGCTATGTCAAAACATGTGTTACATACGGCTTCACCCATATTCTTTTCATTATGCATCAAATCAATATTGTGTGGAAGTAGCAACTTAGGGAAATATGCCAGCTGCCTAAAACAAAGTACATGTGTCCAATTGTGCAATATACCATAGGTTTGTGTATCACCAGCAAACTAGTTCACATGGGCTTGCATTTCCTCCCCTCTTAAGTACCTAGGTGCCTCATCAAACACCATGGTGTTCTTGCGAAAAGCATTAGCTTCATTTCTAAATGGATGATCTTCAGGCAACAATTTCCTATGGGTATCAAACCAGCAAGCCTTACGACCATTAGGGAGTAGGAATCCTCTACAACCACACCCATATGGACATGACATCCTACCATGGGTGCTCCAGCCTGAAAAGTCCCCATAAGCCACAAAGTCATGTACTGACCAAAAGTAGATTCCTCTCATTGTAAACTCCTCCTTCAACGAAGCATCCCATGTTGTGACCCCACCCCATAGTTCTTCAAATTCATCAACTAAGGGCTGCATTAAAATATTCATTTTCCTACTAGGATGCTCCGGACCAGGAATGAAAATATATTCAGACCTTACGAGTGTGCCGGGAGGTAGGTTCAATGGGGTTACAAAGACTGGCCAACATGAGTAAGGCGCAGCAGTTATATCAAATGGTTGGAAACCATCTGTTGCTACTGCAAGGCGCACATTTCTTTTTTCTTGTGCAAAATCTGGATGATCCTCATTAAATTGTTGCCAAGACTCTCCATCACAAGGGTGCACCATCGTACCATTTGTTGTGGGACTATATGATCTCATTAACTTGGCTGTCTCTCCATGTAGATATAGCCTTTGCAGCCTATCTGTGAATGGAAGATAGCGCAAAACTTTGCGTGCAACATTTGTTCGCCCTTCCACATACCGATTTTCACCACAAATATCACATTTTTCTTTCTCTATTATCTTTGTAGTATAGCATACAATTGTTATAGCAAACATCAATTTTGATATATCGCATACCCAGGCCCTCTAATAATTTCCTAGATTGGTAGAAGTCATTATGTAACTTGGCGTCCGTAGGAAGGAGTTCATGTATTATGCCAAGTATATCATCATATTCTGCGATGGACATGTTGTACCGTGACTTCACAACTAACAAGCGAGCTACAACAGACAAGGTTGAGTGTGTGGTTCTATTATGCACTAACTCATCTGCACTAGCAACCATCCTATAAAAAGCTTTAGCATATGCTGTTGGTTCAACATCCAATATAGGTGGATGGTGCCCAGCTAGGTCCAGTAACATTTGATCCATGTGATCAACTTCATCATTGCCCTCTCTATTTCCACCACCATCAAGTCCCTCACCATGCTCAGTCCAAGTTTCATAGCCTTCCTTAAAACCATGCCTACACAAATGCATCTCTATAGTATATCTTTTATGCCTAAAGTAGTTCCGACATTGTGCACAAGGACACTTAACAGTACCATTTTCAGCTACACCAGGAATTGAAAATGCACTATTCAAGAATGCATTGGTTTCATCAATCCATTCATTTGAAGGAGCTTTGCCACGTTGCCAACCATTATACATCCATGTTCGATTTGACATATTAACTAGTTCTGTTTCAAATATTACATATTATTAGATATCATAACAAAGGAAGTTGCACTACTTTTGGAGTTAGGACAAACATTCCAAAAATTGACAAGTGGGCACACAAATAAAACATTGTACAAATAGATCCAGTGAGGTAAGAAGTATACCTTGAGTCTCAATCACTTTCCTGAACAATTCTTCACTGAATTGAAAGCACACGTCACCACCAATTGGAACCTTCAATCCTTGATTAGCCCAAAATCCCTACTGCAGTACATCAGTGACACAAGATTAGAATTTCTGGTACATAGGTTCAAGTAGCAATCCATAAAGAAATCCCAAAATTGAATGAAATTGTAGTTCTGTGCAATCATACTCAATAGATATGGATCTATTCATTCTAGAATCGAAGCATAGCAGAGAGACAAAGATCACCTCGGTTGGAAGACCATTGGATGTGGAGACAACGGTTGTGCCCCTTCGCAGCTGATGGAGTCGGACCGGAGGGCCACCCGCGGGGCTAAGGCCGCGCACTGGAGGGGCTGAGGCCGGCGGCGGGTTGATGGACGACAGGGATGTCGAACCGGTGGTGAAGTTCCTTGGTGCGGCGGGAGGAAGGCTAGGGGCGGCAGGCGTCTGCTGGACTCGGGCGGCGAACGGTGTCCATGGAGCTGGGTTGATTAGCGGCGGCGGACAGCGAGCGATGGGGCGGCGGCGGCGGTCCTATATGGGAGCCAAGACACGGCGGCGGTGACACCTGGAAGGTAGCGAGGGGCTGGGGCGACAGCGGACCTGGATGGCAGCGAGGGGCTGGGGCGGCGGCGCATCTGTGGGCGGCGGCACATCTGGGAGCGGACGGGTCCCAGATGGGATTTGGGGGCACAACCGCTGGAGGGTGTTAGGGTAAAGAAGTTTTTATTTTATTTAATGAATAAATGTTTTTCTGTGGAGAGCACCAACACCAAAACATGAGCGCGAACGCCAAAACGTGAGCGCCAATGCCAAAACGAACGTGTCGTCTAAATTTTTCTGTGCGTGTGTGTTTTTTTTTTTGTGTGTTCTCGAATGACCGACAGATTAATTGTCATTTTTCTGTGCATCGGTCCATTTCTTCTGTGCGTATGACAAACCCCGACAGAATAATTTTAATTTTTCTGTGCGTGTTCAAAATTTCTGTGTGTAAATCACCACTCACAGCCAAATTTTAGCATTTTTCTGTGAGTTTTTATATTTTTCTGTGTGTTTTCCTAAAAACGCTCGGAAAAATTACAATTTTGTTGTGTGTTTTGAAAAAAACACACGGAACAATTAAACACGCACGAACTAATCGATTTTCCAAGTAGTGTAGGTTTTTTTTTAGCATATATTACAATGAAAGAAAGAAAAAGCAGCAAGTTACCGAGAGTCAACAATGAAATCTCTGTCCTTGCATCCAGATTCAATAAAGCAAAGCTCACAAACATCACCTCCACCTTCGAATGATTTTCTCTTGCCAGTGGATTCTGATCATGCACATTGTCAAGGTTAGATCAGAACTGGTGACTAACAGGTAACAGCTTATTAGGAACCAAAATATGCGCAAGGCGCAATTCAGAATATTCGAAGCTAACTGATCCACGTTACTTACTTGGAAAACTAGTGAACTGGGATACACCTACATTACGAAAGTGAACTCCTAGCAACAAGCTGTAGTCCGAAATTGCCCATTATAATGAACCGGACCTAGTTGTTAGGTTGACACCGTGTCATTATCAAGATAATTTGCATAGAGATGAAACAAAAAAAATAATTAAATGGGTTATGAATCTTCACCGAATATTGGTCATCTTGGGGCAGCTAACTTGCTTGATGCAATGTGTGCCATAGAATCTTGTCGTAAAGTGGACTTGTACCGAAAAACATGTTCGTAGTAACTCAGGCAGATAGCGCCTAATATATGTGTACGGAGCATGCATTATTGCGTATAGCATGCATGGGTATTTGGTCGTCTTCTTTTATTTCGGCTCGAACAATCCGGGGTTTTTTTCTTGTCTCGTAGTAATTGAATTTTGGCATTATGAAGTATCACTACCGTCCATGACTTGGCCGATGTCCATTTGTATTGGCCAGGTCGATTCAATAGATTAGAATCATGAGAATATTTCCCTTGTCCGTAACTTATTAGCACAACAAGTGTCAAGAGGGAATAGACCCAATACCCATTTGAATGGCGTAGGGTATGATGAGGCGATCCAAATATTTAAGCAAGCCAAAGGCATTGAGCCGACTAAGCTCCAACTCAAGAACAAGTGGGATAAATTGAAGCTCGATTATATAGCATGGAACAAAATGATGAGACGACAAACCGGAATAGGATTTGATCATGCTAAAGGTGTGGTTGTAATGGATGATGAATGGTGGAGAAAGGCAAAGAAGGTGAGGATGAAGAAATTTCAAGCAAAGCATTTATAACGACTTATTTGTTCGGTTATCGATTACTATTTACGGCTTATTAACACATCTTTTGTTAATTCTATTTTAATAGGATATCCCCGGATGTGGCAAGTTTAGGAAGAAACCATTGCAAAATCTTGAACAACTTAAGATTATGTTTCGACATCGTTAATGACGAATCCGATCATTGGAATCCAATGAGTCAAAACCCCGTCATACCCGAGGAGATGCAAGGTGACTTGGGAGATGATGATGAAGAGATTGAAGAAAGCCACATGGCTGCGTAAAAATGATGATGAAGAGATTGAAGAAAGCCACATGGCTATTGGTGATGAGGTAGTTTCTCCGTCTATGGGAAATGCAAAGAGAAGAGGTCGGGTTGTTCTTGACAAAGTGAGGAAACAAAAGACAAAAACCTCACTTGTTATTCAAGAACAACTCACTAAGATTGCTGATTCACCTCCTCTTTTACATCAAAAAAATCACGTGAAGTGACCGTGCAACAGATAATGGATCTAGTTTTGGATTGTGGGGCGATTATGGTACTAATGAGCACTTCATTGCAATGGAGTTATTTGTCAAAAAGGACCGGAGGGAAATGTTCTTGACCTTTCCAACTAAAGAGATTAGGTTTAATTGGCTTAGGAGAAAGTATCATGCTAAGTATGGACATTGATCCATACTTGTTATGTGTTAATTTCCAATTTGAGCTTTTATGTACTTGGAGATGATGTAATGTTAATTGGGTTAGGAGATGATGTAATGTTATTTGGCTCTAATGGCTAATACTATTGGATTTTTCTAGTACTATGATAATTCCCTATGGTTGATGATTATTGCTCTTACTTTATGTTCCATATGGTTTTTCATACTTGTTTAACTATGGTCTTTCTATTGGTCTCATGACCGATATTTCTTTTTTTCTGTGTGGCCGAAAGTGACACCGAATCGATAATTCCACCGAAAGCGAGAGCGAGGAGTTTTGGAATTGGTTAGCTCTCTCGCCGCCCAAATCACCGAAGTCTATGTTGATATGTACCTTGAAAAAAATCCAACAAGGACATCAATCCTAAGTGGCATGGGCTGGTTGCTAAAGACATTGAGGACTCCGGTGAGTGCCATACACAACCGAGGATGAACACAACAATTTTCTTAGACCCGCATGATCCGTTGGTAGCTAGTTATGGTCTCAAGCCATCCATGCATATGAG
Source organism: Cenchrus americanus (assembly GCA_947561735.1). Lineage (NCBI taxonomy): Eukaryota > Viridiplantae > Streptophyta > Magnoliopsida > Poales > Poaceae > Cenchrus > Cenchrus americanus. The sequence goes on along the minus strand of OX387242.1, from coordinate 32,465,611 downwards.
TACTTATGAGATGCTAGCTATTTTTCTCTTCATATGTGGTGGAAATGAGTCCAATAGGAGAACCCGGAATAGGCTTAAACACTCGGGAGAAACCATCAGTAGAAAATTTAATGAGGTTCTAGATTCTTTGATGGCTATGGCACATGACTTCATTTGACCAAAAGATCCCAACTTTCGAGCTATTCATAAGAGGATAAGAGATGATAAAAGAGCATATCCTCATTTCAAAGATTGTATTGATGCTCTAGATGGAACTCACATTCGTGTGTCACTTTCACTTGAGAAACAAGTTAGATATATTGGAAAACTGGAATTCCCACTCAAAATGTGCTAGTTGTTTGTGACTTTGACATGTGTTTTACTTATGTGGCAACGGGTCAACCAGGAACTATGCACGACACAAGTGTGTTATACAATGCCATATGTGTGGATAAGGAATTTTTCCCTCATCCTCCACGAGGTAACACGGTGGTATATGCTCTCTGTTTCTTCTAGTTATTCATGTGGTACCGTAATTCATAAATAATTGCATCAAGATCTTTATGTGTAGGCAAATATTATGTTGTTGATGCGGGGTATCCTAATCGTCCAAGTTATCTTGCTCCCTACAAGGGTGAAAGATATCATTTACTAGAATGGCATAGAGGTATGGAACCACAAACCCCAATGGAAAAGTTTAATCGGGTTCACTCATCTATCCGTAATATTATTGAGAGATCATTTGGATTGCTCAAAATGAAGTGGCATATTCTATATAAGATGCCATCCTACCCAATGCACAAGCAAAAAATTATTGTGGTGGCTACAATGGTCCTTCGTAATTTCATCCATGAGCATGGAGGTGAGGATCCCGACTTTGCTAGGTTTGATCGGGAGCCTAATTTCGTTCCTACAATACCGAACAGTTTAACAAAAATGCGGTTCCTCCATGGGCTTCGGATGGGTCAACTTTCTACGGGAATGCTAGATCTATGGATGAATTCCGTGATGCCATAGCTACCGATTTAGCAAATTCTTGGCGCTAGATTTGAATGTAATAATGATTTTGTAATTGGTGGCACCTTAATTATTTTTGTAAGCCGTGATGATATATTATTGTTTTTTTATTTTCATATGCGGCCGGACATGTAATAGGCAAGTTAATTATTTTCTTTTTTTATGTTTGTGATATGATTGAAAAGTTGAATGCGATCGGACATGCAATAGGCCGGGCATGCAATGGGCAAGGTGTTTTTTAGGAATACATGCAATAGGCAAGTTTTTTTTATGTTTCGACATGATTGAAGTGATCGACGGGTTCCCATCAAACAGATAGTAGAGAGTAGGAAGAGGTGGTCGGGGGTATTGTTATGCTATGGTATTCATGTCTTCTTTCTTTTTATGATGCCGGAAAAGGTGGAGTGGAGCAAAATTATTACCCAAACAGAGCTCATTATAAGAGGTGGAGTGGAGTGGAGTTGATGGAGTGGAGTGGCTATTTTGGGAGTGGAGTGCTCCCAAACGAGCCCTAAGCTTTGGTTTTGTCTTCGTTGTCGGGCAAAGTAGAATCCGTTTGAGATGAGTCGATGTCTCAATACAACCGGCCGATGTGTTGTTGACTTGAGTTTAGTGCGATGGTGTGGTGCGGCATGTGTTGGTTACTTGAATTGAACCTGCGTTTTTGTGTTTTTTCTTCGTTGTTTTTGCCAAGCCCGTGGTTTGTCTTATTTACCAATAAAATAGGCAAAATCTTATGCTCGTTCATTAACTAAATGAAAGCAGCAAGCTTTTCCCACATCAATTTCAATGTTCGTGTTTTCGACGGCGCACGGGATGAGACGGCGTGTGATGCCCTTTGCCGTGCGCCGGGAAAAAATGCACAAGCAAAGATGGGCTCTTTGTCGTGCGCCGTGAAAAAACGCATGGCAAAGATGCGCTCTTTGCCGTGCGCCGAGGACCAAAACGCACGGTAATCAATGGCACATTTGCCGTGCGCCCCTATAAACGCACGTCAAAGGCACCGTTTCGTCGTTCGTTTTGGTCACTTTGCCGTGCGTCTTCCGGTAAAACGCACCGCAAAGTGGCCATTGTAATTTATTCTTTTTGTTTCACTTTCAAAAATACCCAAAAATCACCGGAATATCATATATATGATAATATTCATCACGGACATCATATATATAATAATATTTATCACGTGCATCATATATATCACAATAATCATCACATACATCACATGTAGATAAATCCACACGTTACTCATCGACAAGTCCACTAGTACATCCTCAACTGCTATATATACCATGTACATGGCACCAATGGAACGAACACGCTGACTGCCAACAGGGCAACAACTCTATCTAGATTTCTTGTCAGATTTTGAAAAATGGGCGCTTTCGATTTGGCGTGTGACCTGTGAAACCGTGTAGTGAGAGCCGCTTGATGCCACATAGTAAGACGTCACCGTGAGCTGAGCAAACCTTGGAAGCGCATATGCTGCAACAGATAACAGATCATTAGATGCTAATTTGTTTAGCCGGATCATTAGATGCTAATGACTACTAGGCTTTCTCCCAAGTTCAAAGTGTCAATGCAGGACACAAATCTACTGAGTGAATAATTCTGTCAAACCACATCCATGCTATGTGTCTTAATAAAAGAATATATCAAGCCAGGATTTGGTATATCGTTCCAGCTTTTCCATCCCCTGACCCTCATCAGATTGGCTAACATACATATCCATATTTCAATTAGCTGCATCTATGGCAACTATACAGATTTATAATTACCACCCCTCCCATTTGTTCAAGCTATAACCTCTTTGTGCTAGTTGTACTAGCAAACGTTGGTATTGCACCTGACATTCGTGCCATGCTTTCAGAATAGCAAATCATGTTCATTGGATAACCAAGAATATGCAGACATTGTATTTGGACCTGAACAACTAGTCAAAAGCCATCATACAATTTGCTTTGCTTGGACTTGAATATATAAACCATGACATTTACAAGCCAGTAAACATCCAATCCTAGTTAAACTAAACAACTTTTAGGCACACATGATTGGGTTGAGAGATCTGGATGGAATATGACATGGTTGCCTACTAACTTTGCATTGTTTATTAAAATATGTATAGGAAAACATTAATATATAGAGGTTCTAGTAGTCTTTTGACTGAAAAAATGACCACTTCGCATACAACCCTAATGATAATCCTTTCTACTGCATATATAATTTCTATTTTTGTACCCCTGTTGCCAAAACACATTCACTTTTTTCATATTCTCTCTAGTCTTTATATATGAAGCATTGGTTTTAAAATCAGATTACAAAAAGGTCAAGTAACTTGTCCTAACAATTCTAGATTTCCAGAGAGCAAAAAAAACATATTTATTTGAGACTTACCACCAAATACAACACTGGCACCTGAGAACAACAACAGTGGTGGCACATGCACAAAAGCATCCAAAGTGAACAAAAGTAACAATGCCTTCCTCAAACTTCTATAGCCACACAAATCACAAAATGCGTCGTATTTGTTAGTGATTACAACTGAAGCATAGGAAAGCAAATGTCCAACGCAAGCCGCAAAGCATTTTGGGGAGACAAAGGAGAGAGTGGAGGAGTATGTGGAGCTGTTTGGTTGTAGAGAGGGGATGTTTCCTTTTAGGTACTTGGGCATCCCTATGAGTACTAGTAGACTCTCTAACAGGGATTGGAGAGTAGTAGAAGAGAGGTTTCAAAAAAAGCTTAGTAGTTGGAAAGGTAAGCTCTTGTCCTATGGGGGGCGTTTAGTGCTTATCAACTCAGTGTTGTCCAGTTTGCCCATGTTCATGTTGTCTTTCTTCAGAATACCTAAAGGTATTTTGGAAAGGCTGGACTATTATAGATCTAGATTTTTCTGGCAATGTGATGAGCACAAGAAGAAGTACGACTTGCCAAATGGTCGATTCTTCATAAACCTATAAGTGTGGGGGGAATGGGCATTATTGACTTGGATATTCGAACAAATTCTTGCTAAGTAAGTGGGTCATCAAGTTGTTGAATGAGGATGGTCTGCGGCGTAAAATTCTCGAAAAAAGTACCTAAAGGGAAAAACCTTCTCGCAAGTGGTCAAAAAGGCCGGGGATTCACATTTCGGTCGGGCCTAATGGAGGTCAAAGATTTAGTACTCTCGAGGGGTAGGTTTAAAGTTCGGGATGGTACCCGGTGCTAGGTTCGGGAGGACACGTGGTTAGGGAAGGTTCCCTTGATGTCAAGCATATCCTAATATTTATAGAATTGTCGTAGGAAGAATGTGTCGGTGGCCCAAGTACTAAGTACCACTCCATTGAACATCTCTTTTAGGTGTGCACTAGTGGGAGAGCTTTGGGAGGATTGGCTTGATCTTGTAGGCAAGGTCATGGTTGTGTCTCTTACAGAGCACAGGGACTGTTTCCTTTGGACGGCCAACAAGGCGTTCTCGGTTAAGAATTTGTATAATGACATAATTTTAAGGGTAGGAGCACGGGCTAATTGTTGGGCTTGGAAAGCTAAGTTGCCTTTGAAGATTAAAATTTTCATGTGGTTCCTTAAAAATGGGGTGGTGCTCACTAAAGATAACTTGGTGAAGCGAAGGTGGAAGGGGTGTACGAAGTGTGGCTTTTGTGCGCAGCAAGAAACAGTCCAACACCTCTTCTTCGATTGCCCTATGGCTACACTTGTGTGGGGTTGCGTTGCAGTTGCTTTTGGAATTAACAAACCCACTAGTGTGCAGCACCTTTTTGGTCCTTGGCTTAGAAGCTTTTCGAAGAAGCAAAGGAACTTTGTTGTGATTGGAGTAGCGGCCCATGTTGGGCTATCCGGATCAGAAGGGAATGATTTGGTTTTTAACAAATCACGGTTTGTATCTATTTTGCAGGTGATGTTTAGGGGTGTTTTCCGGATCGAAGTTGGGTTATCCTTTCTAAGGATGATGGGAGAAACGAGTTTGAAGGCCGGAGGCCTTCGTTGGAGTCCATCGCTCTAGCGTTCTTCTATGGGTCCGGTGGAATACTCTTAAGCGCATTGTGAACTAGTCGTTGTTGTTTTGTCTTGTTTTGGGTATTCCCGTGGTTGTCTTCCGTCCTTATTAGGCATTTTGCTGTTTCATGGTTGGACCTTTGTTGCGATCCTTAGGGTCCGGGAGGATGTTTACTCTTGCGGTTTAAGGGCCGCTCGGTCTTGTAACTTGGTTGTAGATGGTTTCGATCACCGTCGAGGCCGGAACTTCGTTTCCTTAATCTAAAAAAACATGATACTACAACAGTAATCTCATAGACAAACCTGAATCTATGTTAAGAAGGTTGCTTAAAATATAAAGCCTAATGTGTGGGTTGTCCTATTCAAGGTCTCCAATCCCAAGTTTCTATCGAAGAAACTATGTAGGCAATCAAATATCTGACTTGGACTATTTCTTTGCTTTCAGCTATAATGTTTTCCAAGAATCCTACAACACTCTATTAATACTTTTAAATGCAGCAGCATACATCCCAGTTTGGAGTTCAGTTGATCTTGATTTATGTCTGGATGCATAGCAACATAACCTTAGTTTTGTTTGGATCTAGCACCATGCCATACTTTCAGTTAAAAGAAAAGCACACATTCACCTTTTAGAGCAAAAAGATCATACTACAGACGATCTTTATTAACTTATCTTTGTCAAAAGTTGGCCGCCTACCGATTCAATCCCCGAGAATCAAACAAGGGGCCGAGCAATACCGTGTTAAACCCACGCACAACACGTGCAATGCGCCGCGCCGGAACCGACCTACAATAACACCACGGCCCGAACAACAAAAATCATAAACAAATCAGCAACAATTTCCCCCGAACAATAACACCAAGGTCACACCCGCGTGACCTCGATCCTAACCAGCAGCATCGAGAGGGCGCGAGAGGGATCTCGTGGTTACCACAGCGGTGGCGTCGTGCAGGACGGAGGTGATGGCCCAGTCCCCCTCTCCCTGCGTAGCGGAACAGAAGAACGGGGTCGGAAGGAACGCCACGAACGAATGGCGGGGCGGAATCGGGAGAGGAAGGGGGGTATTGGAATATGCTATATCCATGCGGCAAGATACGGAAGGTGTTGACGTGGTTGGAGCATTGATCTCCAAGTAAACCGGCTCCGTGTATCTAGACTAGGATTGTTGTAGGTTGTTGTAAGTTAGTTATAGTTGTAATCTTGTTGTAATCTTCAATCTGTAAACGCCACGCTATGGGGCTGTTCCTAGCACTATATAACACAGAGCCGTGATAGCCGAAAGGCATCACGTTCACCTAAACTTACATGGTAATCAGAGCTTAGGGTTCCATACACCTGATCCATGGCGACCTCATCTTCAGCCGCCATGCCCTTTGGGTTCACCCTCATCGGGTGTCCCGTTAGCGAGAAGCTGTCTAAGAACAACTTTCCGCTGTGGCGTCTCCGGGTCCTCTCCGTCAACGTGGATGTCGGCTTGAGCACTATCTCGATCCTCACATGGTGCCGCCGCCAAAGAAGATCGCCAAGGACGCCACCAAGCCAACGGAGCCGTCCGACAACCCCGAGTACAAGGAGTGGGTTGCCAAGGATCAACGGATCATCAACTATCCGCTGTCCTCCATCACCAAGGAACTCATGGTGCGGGTCTCCACCCGCACCACCGCGACCGAGATGTGGCGCGTCATTCGAGAGATGACCGCGTCGCGCCGCGTGTCCGCATCATCAATACGCAGATGGCTCTCGCTACCACGCGGAAGGGGTCGTCCTCCATTGCTGATTATTTCAGCAAGATGAAATCGCTTGCCGATGACATGGCTGCAGCAGGCAAGCTGCTTGAAGACGAGGAGATCGCATCCTTCATCCTTGCCGGCCTCGACATAGAGTACAACCCCATCGTCTCCACCATCACCGGCCGCGTCGAGCCCATCTCCCTTGGCGAGCTCTACACCCAACTTGTCGGTTGGGAGCGGCGCTGATGCGCAGACAAGGGGGTGGCTGCGAATCTTCGGCCAACACTCGCTACCCGTGGAGGCCGTGGGGGCTTTACCCGCGGTGGAGGAGGACGTGGCCGTGGTCGTGGTCGCAAGCGAACCCGGCACCAACGGAGGCAACCGCACCAAGCGGACGAACGGTGACGATGGCCCCAAGTTCCGAGCGTGTGGCATTCCGTGCCACCCGGCCATTCGTTGCGGGAAGCGCTTTGATGCTTCGTTCCATGGCGCTCGGGAGCAACGATCCGCATCGGCCGCCACCAACTTCTACGGCGTGAACACCAAGCGGTACACCGACACCGGCGCCACGGTTCACATCACGGGGGGAGCTTGAGAAGCTCACCGTGAGAGATAAATATCACGGCAACGACCGGGTCCACGCGGCCGGTGGCGCGGTATGAGAATCGCCAAGTTGGTCGAGTTTTGTTCGTACCCCTAAACACAATCTTGTCTTGAATAATGTTTTATACATCCCGGAAGCTAGTAAAAGTCTAGCATCGGTTCATCACCTTACTTCGAAAATAATGTGTTTATTGAATATCATCCCGATCATTTTGCTATAAAGGATCGGGCCACGAGGAGAACTCGCTAGAGGAAATTGTGAGGGAGGTCTCTATCCGCTGAAGCCGTCCAGCTCTTCGTTATTCAATAAAGTGTCGCTCGGTGCCACCAAGGCCTCTACATCTAGGTGGCATAGTCGTTTGGGTCATCCTTCGTCTACCATAGTCAATCAAGTCCTTAGCAAGAACTCAATTCCTTTTGTCTCAGAGTCCAATAAAGATCAAGTATGTGATGCTTGTCAAAAAGGGAAGAGTCATCAATTACCCTATCCAGGTGTCTACTAGTGTTTCGTCTAGTCCCCTTGAACTTGTTTTCTCCGATGTATGGGGTCCACACTACAAGAAATCAACCCTTTGCCAACACCTATATATGGTTGCAATATGGTCGTTTTGGTTGCATCTGGAATCAGTTGCATCGAAGTGAGGTGGTCGATAAATGGTTGCAATTGGAACGGTGCAATAGCCCGAGGCAACCGTAAGATGATGTGTTGCAATAGAGTTTGTTAATGCAATGACCAAAAAATCCTATTGCAACCAATAGTTGGTTGCTACAAATAATATTGCAACGCAAAAGAAGCCTAATGCAACCTATACTAGGTTGTAATAACAAATATGGCAGCAAAAAAAAAGGAAATGCAACCAATTTTTGGTTGCAAGAGTAAATATTGCAACGACTTTATTGGTTGTCTCAGGTTTTATTGCGACCAAACGCTAGGATGCAATAGTTCAAGATTGCCACGACCAAATGTGTTGCAAAAGAAAAGTATTGCCACTCCAAAGATACGTAGGCATATAGTCTTATTCCCACGAATTTTGATCCATTGCATTACAATGCTTTTGCAACAAATCAGATATGGTGGCAATAGCTGATATGTTAATGCAACGAACTAGTCTGCGAGGTATTATACATATGTTGCAACGAATTTGTGTGGGTTGTAATAGAGGTTAGATGCAACAAACAATGGTTTGTGGCAATAGATGTTATGATAAAGCAACACTTAAAGTTCGTAGCAATAATGCATATTGCAACCAAAATGAATGGTTGCCTATTATTCCGTCGCAGCGCGTGAATTTGAATAGTAGTTTACAAAGCAATTGCACAACATGCACATAACATTTAATAACTGAGTAATTCTTTATTTAAGATTGTCTCATAACATAGTAACAGGTAATGACCAGAATTCGTCTTGATTGAACATGACCACAAGTAAAAAAATAAAGACATCACATTTAACTAAGTTCACAACATTGTTTAGCATATAATAAATGGATCTAAAAATTAGTTCCCTGGTTGCTCCATCGCCCATCAGCTTCTCGTACATCAATCTTGTTGGTCGCCCATCAACAGTAATCCATGGTTGCTTTCTCTAATTGTTTTGGCTGTCTGAGTTTCTCTGCGAATCATGAAAGCATATATGATTAAATTAGCATACACCAGATTAGTTGGTATAAAAAAGATAATAGAAAAGGATGCACATTTCAAGTAACTCTAGCATCAGATTTGGATAATAAAAAAGGATGCATCAGATTAGTAAGTACATATTCCTATTAAAAACTGTGCCTGTTCACTGAAGATATAAATTATATGACAATCCAATGGTACACAAAAAGATGTAATGTAGTTTATTTATTCCCACACATTAAACAAAACCAGCAGCAACAAAAAATTAATATGTTGCATCATACACCAGATTAGTTGTTCAATAGTATTAAATGTCTAGTTTAACTATACTTAGTAAATAAATTGGGTAACATTAGTTATCTTTTTACTTGAGGGCATACGAACACAAGGCATAGGCATAAATAATAAATTACTTGGTAAACATCGAGTGCGGATTTAGTTATGACGTTATTCATACTGTTGATTCTTTTTCCGATTACGAGTCCTCAATAGCTGATTGGAAGTAACAAAACTAATCGTTGATCCCGGAGCAACATTAGTTTTTGAGAAAATATTCCTAGCTGAGCTACTCTTGGTTTTTATGGTCCGAGGTGGTACAATATCCTTTTCTCGTTGTCATCACACTTGGTGGTTCGGGGAGTCCGCCACGAGAGAAAATTTGGTGTAAACATAATGCTAAAATTTTTGAAGCATGTATGTGCATCGGCCTCTCCAACGAAATACCTTTGCAGGTTCGGCTTCTACACGTGGTGGTGTGATGAACTCCTGCGAAGTAGGTCCATTTGACTCATGTGTGGCGATCATGGTTCCGGACATAGCCTGTGGAGGAAATGGAGAGAGAAATTATAGCAATTATGGTCCGAAACAATAGTTCAAACACTTGTTGAAATGGGTACCTATTGCAAAAGCCGACGAAATTCTTCCCTCATATCATCCATTTGTTTCTTACTTTCTTCCTTATCTTTTTCCCTTGCTGAAATTACATTTGCAAGGCTTTGTTTCGGTTCTCGTACCTCTTCTTGGTGCTGCAATCTTTCTTCCTGGGCATCCAATTCAGCACGTGTTGCATCTTCTTCCCTTTGTTTCAGTAGTGCTCTTCGTGTTGGATATTTCGCCATGTACCCACGACCATGTGTCTTGTATGATTTTATTCCAAGAGTCTTTGAATAGTTGACCTGAAAAACTGAGTTCTCCTCCTCGGCCCGTAAGGAAAGGCCTATCCTTACCTTTTTACGCATTGCTAACTTCGATGGAAGCTTTTTCCTAGGTGTGACATGTCGAATAAATTGGGAGGATGTGAGATTAAACATTTACAATTAACGGGAGAAAAATGTTGTAAATGTAATGATGCAAACATAATCACTCACATATACATCCCTAGCTTCATCACTTGTCCATTCTCCATTCTTGTTGACGTGAGTAGTCATCCAAAGTTGCGGATCGGTCGGTTGTTGACCATTGGCACGGCTTTGTCTAAGGTTCCGAAAATGTAGCATTAGGTGATGACACTATATATCATAAAGTAATAAGCAAATTAGTTAATATAGTTATAACTTTGTTCATATCGAATTTGGGAATATGGTTTTGCTCCCATCACATGCTTAGTCTTTTGCTTCTTCCTGACTCCTGAATTTTTTGTACTAATTTTTTGCAAAAGGAGTATGAGGAAAACGTTGTTAATTGCATAACAAAACTGGAATTAACAACGAAATTTGTTTGAAACGAACCTGAAAGCTGTCAGATCCAAAGTACTGGATCAGGTAGTACCACTCCACAATGTCTAAGTCCTCAGGCTTATGCTTCATACGTTCGCATCGGTGGAGTATGCCTTGTATTATGTAGAACTAAATGAAGATCTCCATCCTTTGTACCTCTCTTGCGCTATTGTCGGTATCTTTTCACTAGCATCTTCAACATTGTCTAAGTTCCAAATTTTCTCGTTTCAATGTGAATGACAAATATATCAATACGTAGAGGAAATGAATTAATTAGATGTGTCTACGGCTCATAATTTACTTACCATCATGTCGTCAACTATTGAATCTTTTACAACTTCCCTTACTTTCTTCCAAGATTTGACTCCTATAAGTGGAGTTTTTTTCCTAGTGAACACTACAATCTCATCCACAAATGTACGACTGTTCTCACCACAGACTCCTCCCGTCAAGGCATCGAACTGAATTTGTAATTTCTGAGTTCCGCTCCCGACTCTTTCTTTGTTGCTTTGTAACCTTTGACAACTCCACGTCGATGGGTTTTGGATGCACCTAATGGCCATTTGAGACAAATATAACATGCATTATTGGCGAAATATGTTAGAATGTACATTTCAAAAGTAAAGGAGAAATGCAAATACCATTCCCTTCTTTTGGCCGTCTTGCATGATTTGTCCTATTATTATTGATTGATGTCTTCTTTTCATGATTTTCCCCACCCTCCTCACCTTCGGACCTATCATTATTTGTTTCGACTCTTCTTGTAGTAATGATACTACACACAAGACAAGAAAAGCATACATCAAATAATTTATGCAAAGAACAATTATTTGTTTATGTGAGCAAAGTAATTTACTTACACATATGGCGACGCCGTCCGTGTGCCTCGAGCCATTCCTTGTATGTATCGATTGTTTCATTCCTAAAGTCATCCCTTTAGTCCGTGAATCATGATCTCCCATGTGCTAGTGTCAAAACAACTTAATACCGATCCTAATAAATTTATTAAGATATGGAAAAAATGAGTGTACCTATTTACGGGTCTTCCTCTTTAATTTTAAGTAACCAAACCTTGTAGGCATCTAGCTGTTGATCCGTACTAGTTTCATCATTTCTTTGCTTCCCCCTCCATTGTTTAATTGGCGTTATGCTTACGGTATCCCGAAGTTGGGCCTCCTTTGACATTATCAACTCGATATAATGTTAATCCGGAATTTAATTTTGTTGAACATGGCCATGCGGCAGCCTACTCATGTATAAACCGGAATTTAATATGGTGGAACATGGGCATGCGGCAGCTAGTCATGTAGGACAGAGTGATTAAAGAAGTGCATAAGTAACTCGATTTCCTTTTCCTTGGCATTGTCGTGTAGCATTTGTTTTGCGTGCTGGGAAAAATCAATGGGCTCAATTGTAGCTACATCTACTCCGCAACGCTTCTTATAGTATAAATAGTCCCTTGATGCATAGCCAAACTGTTCCTTGAAACATATCAGGTTAGGATAAGTTAGATTAACTCTATCGATTTTACATTCAATAAAATCATCATCCTCATCTCCACATCCCTTCAAGTGGAAATAAATTGTCCACATGTCATTCGTCAAAGGTTCACTTGCATGTAGAACATAGGATCATTAGCACGTCCCTTCATAATGTGATCATAATAAAGCTACAATTAAATCTGGTTTAATAAGAAGCTGCATGCAGGAATAAAATTGAACATATAGTTCAACCATCCGAAAAGGTACATAATTATGGAACATATATGATGCAACATACCTATTTTAGCATGACATAGGCCCAAATAAATTCAAGAAACTCCATTATTATGTCCTGATTATTGTAGTTGTCCTCGTAGACACAACAAATATCATGTAGTACATATTAAACTAATCGACCAGTGAAGATCAAGTTGCCTACTTGCCCTGGAATTTGGTTTTCATGGAACAGAAGGGGCAAGCCGCTACCGAAATTGATCACCTATGACCGATGTAGGATGTTTTAGGGGATTAAACCATAGTAGAATATGGAATTGATCACCTATGACTGAAATTTGAAATGCGAGGTTAGTTGTGGGAGGTCTGAACTGAGAATGGACGATCTGACATTCTCATGACCTTTCCATTAATAGACAGTGGATGGTGACGCTCATTAAAAATGGATGCACTTATATTAATCGTGCTAGTAGATAATTTAACTTATGAGGAGTCATCATTCATTAATGGCATCACAACTTTCCTAGCTTCGACTTACCTTTCCTTTTCTTTTACCAAGGTGAAAAATCATTCTGTTTCCCATTTTATTGGAAAGGATACAATGCATCAGATGCCAATTGTACCAAGTACATAAAGTCCGATATGGTTGTCGGGGGACAAGTAATTAAGATGGCTTCCATTTCGGTTATTTCGTTTCTCGCTTTGTAGTGAATATAGTTGCACTGGCCGTAAGGGGACAAGTAAGATACGGCTCCATTGACTAGTGCATGTTTCATCTAGTTACTGGCTGTAAAAAATAATTATGTGAAAGTGCTTTGCTATATGTGAGTTTCCATTTATACCCACATCCCTCGGTTTCTCACATCCCTCATATCTACATTTGTATGTAGTAGCTGCGGTTGGAACCAGGACAAAGTGGTCGGCAAGTCCGTGAGTAAGGTGCAAATCATCATTCCCGACTCGGATGATGAAGAACCCAACAACAACAAACCGTCGCCCTTACCCAAACGGACGGATGCGGGGTCATCGAAAACAAAGGTGACTACTATAAATAAATTAACCTTGTACATCGATGATCCGAGTCATTTCATGTTAATAACTTAATCTTGTTGACCGCCTGGAGAAGGTGACCTTGCGCCGGCGAAAGTTGAGCCACCGAAGGATCGCTACGACGATATGCGTGAGCGGCATTGAGAGCCTAGCCCCGCAAGTTGATGGAGCCGAGGAAGCCATGGAAATTACCCTGGAGGAGTTCATGGACACCGTCGCTAGCAAGTTAGAAGCCATGGATAAGAAGATCTCCAAGCTTTACGCCAAAGTCGTCGCAAGTAGTACTAAATGCTTAGTACTTTGCATAACCGATACCTAGGTTAAGTATGGTGGTGTCTTTTGCCATGGACTAAGTGTGGCTACTTGTAATTAGTGGCAAGATCTAAGTAATGACTCTAGTCGAACTTCAATAAGCAAGTTGTAGCAAGATACTTAATCTACGTATGGTTGTGTGTTGTTCACATATAGTTGTGTGTTGTTCATATCATCCATGCATTTATGTCTCTTCGTCCATCCTTTTCATTGCATTAGACCTACACCTTGTTAGCTTATTCATTTGTGTTTCCTCTCCTTATGCAAGAATTCAATCACAAGCAAACCTCGCTCCACCCTAATAGCAAGGACGACTAGTGAAAGTACAAAACTCGAAAAGCGCCATAAAGTGGAGGAAAGTGCTAAGTAGAGCAATCTTGAAGGGACTACATAATCTGCTCCAAACTAAAATAAAAATGAAATTACTACATATATGATCTCAATTATGTAAAAATCTCATCTTCCTCGCCCTGGCCTAAAGTGTTCACAGGTGCAACATGCCCGTCATTGACGTAGGTATCATCACTGTCATCATAATCATCAGGTGTGTCATCTAAATCGAGTTCCGGCACGGTACGGTAGTTTGAATTATGGTGGCATATCCGGTCGATCCGTCAAGGTCATTCCTTGTCCAATTTGTCAACTCACTAATTTGGCCGACCATGACCATGTCCTCCACACCTACATCGACCGAGTCAATGTCAATATGTCCCTCGTTGTTCAATATCTCCTTGTTCCGGCATGGCAAACAAGGTCCTAGGCTTCATTCTAACAACATTGCTCCGGCTAGGTTTATGTGCACATTTCACATAAAAAACCCGTTCCACTTGAGTCCCCGAACGTAAGGCTCATCCATATATCGACGGCGACTTGTTTCAATATCTATAATCCCATATTCATCTCTCTGTACCCTTTACTTTTACTCTTGTTACTCTTCGATGCGTCAGGAACATCAAACCAATCACACTCAAACAATATGACCTCTTTTTCACCAGGGAAATCTAGTGCGATTACCTTCTGAAGGACACCGTACCAATCCATATTGCTCTCTTTTTCATCAGACTTCACTACAACTCCAGAATTTTGTGTATTGTAGTTAGCCTCTACAGTAGCCGTTCGGAAAAAGAAATCATGAATCACACATCTGTTGAAAACCCGAGCCACATAATGAGGACCCTGTGAAAGGTCATATAGCTCTTCACTGATCTTCTGTTCTTCATAAAGGACCTTAGCCTGCGCTCAAGAGAAAAAAAATTACAGCTGAAATTTTTTTAAAGTGGAGTACTGCAAAATGTTTTTGTCATGTATGTTATAACATTACTCACCTTACGTTCAAACCATCCAACAAAGTGCTCCTTGTGACGCTTCTCAACACCTTGTGCACTAGTTTTTTTCAACACCGCCTTATGCTCACTATGATTTTAAATTGAAAACAATATTACTATACAACGAACTATAAACTATTTAAGAATAAAAAAAATTTTTAGCGACTTACTTGATCCAAGACAACGCCTCGTCACGGTTTGACAAAATATAGTGGCGCATCCTCAACATTTCGATTTAGGAAGATGTCGTAACTTGCGACCTTTCTTACCGTAGTTGATGCTCGCCAAGTATGTTAGAACCGGCTAGTGGCTCATTTACCACGCTCCCCTCATGGCGCATTGGCCTATCCGGCTTCGTTTCAATGTCTTCTACAAAGCGGCAAGAGAATGTCATGCACTCCTCTAAGATATATCCCTCTCGCTATCGAACCTTCCGGATGTGCCTTGTTCCTAACATATCCTTTAAGTGTACGTAGATACCTCTCGATTGGATACATCCATCGATAACGGATCGGTCCACCAAATTTAGCCTTCCTCGGCTAAATGAACCGGCAAATGGATCATAATGTCAAAGAATGCCGGTGGAAATATCATCTCAAGCTTACATAAAGTCTCCGCAATTGAAGAGCTTAATTTATCCATGTCGGTTGCACAAGCTCCTTTGAACACGGTGCATTGAAAAACCCGCTAAGCTCAACCAATGGTCCGACAACGGCCTTCGGGCAAGATATGCCTAGCAACTAAGGGTAACAATTTCCGCAATATAACATGATAGTCATGTGATTTTAGTCCGGAAACCTTGCACCCATTCACACCCACACACCTCTTAATATTAGACGCGTAACCATCGGACATCCTCACTCCTTGTAAGAATGTGCATAACATCTTCTTTTGGTCCCTGTCTAAGGAGTACAATGATGGAGGCAAAGTATACTTTCCATTCTCCACCACTGGATGTTGGTCCTGCCGTATCCCAAGATTTTGCATGTCAAGCCGCGCCTTTTCACTATCCTTGCTCTTACCATCTATGTGAAGCAACGTCCCAATAATGCTTTCACAGATATTCTTCTCAATGTGCATAACATCCAAGTTATGCCTTACAAGCAAATTTTTCCAGTACGGAAGCTGAAAAAATATACTCTTCTTCCTCCAGTTGTGCCACCTATTGTCTTCTTCACGTTGCTTCCTCTTCTTTGATGTTGTCCCAAATTTTGGTGTATCAAAACTTTCAAACTACTGCAGAACCTGATCACCAGTCAGTGGCACAGGTGCCGCCCTCATCTCTGTCATGTTGTTGAAGCTGCCTTTGCTCCGCGCCACCTATGGTTCCGAGGGAGAAATCGACGATGACCCATATAACAATGCTTTGACCCAAATTTCAACCATAAGTACTCGTATCTTTGTGGCGGTATGGACATGCAAATTTTCCTTTAGTACTCCAACCGGATAGCATGGCATAGGCGGGGAAGTCATTAATGGTCCACAACAAAAGTGCCCGAAGAGTAAAATTTTCCTTCTTATCCTCATCCCATGTTTTCACACTCGTCACCCATAACTCAATCAACTCATCAATTAGGGGTTGCAAATAGAAATCAATATTCATTCCGGGTGATTTTGGCCCGGGTATCGGCATAGACATCATCCAATAGGGTTGCTTCAAACACAACCAAGGAGGTAAGTTGTAAGGGATTAGGATGACGAGGCCATGTAGTATATGCAACATTCAACATCCCAAACGGATTAAAGCCATCACTGCAAGACCAAGTCGGATGTTGCGAGGGTCATCGACAAAATCCTTATAGTACTCCTTATTCACATGCTTCCATGCCAATGAGTCTGCCGGTGACGCATTTTCCCGTCATTTACTAGTTCTTCCTCATGCCAACGCATCGGCTTTGATGTCGATGCTCTCATATACAATCTTTGCAAGCGAGGAATAAGTGGAAAATAACGAAGGATCTTACGTAGAAAATGCTTTTGCTTCTTTCCACTTTCACCGTCAACGGGATCATCCTTTTCGGTACCCCTGTCTCTTTCCAGCTAGATTCATCACATGTTGGGCACTTATCCAAATTAGCATAATTCCCATGAAATAACACACAGTCATTAACACAAGTATGAATCTTATCATAATGCAGGCCAAGATCTCGAATAACCCTCTCCACTTTGTCCATGGATGTTGGCAAACAATGTCCATCAGGAAGCCAAGTAAGAACAACTGAAGTATGCGTTCTAAACTTTTGTTACTAATACCATTCATGCATTTAATCTGAAATAGCATGACAATGAAACAAATCTTTGTAACCTCTTTGCAGCCTGGATACAACTCCTTTTTTGCATCATCTAGTAACCTGAAAAGTTTCTTTGCGACCGCATTTTTCTCTTCCTCTTCTCTTCCCGTGACTTGTCCATGTATAACACCTCTAATCGGTGAAGAAATTAATTCATTGGAACTCTCGGCATGATTTAGTGCGGTGCCATCGTCGTCGTTATCATTCTCAACTAATGCGGGCTCACAATTACCTTCTCCTTGAATAAAACTATCATCAAAACCTCTCAATGCCACGTGAGTTCGAACCTCCTTTTCACTTCGATAAGACATGCGGCGGCAACGAGTACATGGACGAGGGAGCCGTTTCTTCACTTGATCTTCCACCAAAAACACTATGTAAAAAGTTCTTGAATCCCCTTTTCGCCATTCACAAGTATACCTAGACATCCGCATCCAACTCTTATCTTCATTTGACATTCTTCCCGGTATCCCTACATTGAACATGAATCCATAGAATAAATACCTACTACTTCCTTCACGCATTAAAAAAACTACTACTATCAACCTAACATTAGAAATTGACAATCTAATTGCTATGCTTTTGCAGCTCTATACAAATATAAACTTGGAACTAGTTCACCGGCATGAAAGACAATTAAAACTTGTTGTTTATTGTCAAAAAAACTGTTGTCCGCTCACCTTTGTTCGAAGGCGTGCCGAGGGGCGGGGGGTGGGGTGGCGGGGGCGCGGGGTGGGCGTACCAACCGAGGACGGCGGCCGGAAGGGAGGGGGGACGTATTTGCCACCGCGCGCTGCCGCTGCAAATCCGCCGCTGTCGCCCTGCCTGAGGAGCGGCGCGCCGTCGCCCGGCCTCATGAGGGGCACGACCGACGAGACGAACAGGAGCTTGCCACGCAAGGAAGGGAGTCGGCCTTTTTTCCTTCCCAAGTTTTTCCCCTCTCCTCAACCGCCGGTGGGCTCGGCCTATACGGTTTTTAATTTTTAATTTTGTTAATACAAAGCAGTTCGGCTTGCTTATTTTTCTATCTTCATAAGTGAGATGGGCTAATGAATTTTTTATCGCAACCAAAAAAAGACTAATGAATGAACAAAATTTGTCGTGGCAATAGAAGCTAATTGGTGCAACGATTTGTTTTACGGATGCAACGATCACATGACCTATCGCAACCAAGTTTAAGTTTTTGGCGACGTAAATTCATCGTGGTTGAAAGTGGCATTATCGCAACCAACTATATATTCGTGGCAACATACAAACATCAAATGCAATGAAGAATTTTTTCGATGCAACGACCACATCGGCTATCGCAACAAATTTACACTCTAGACAACGTAATTTCATCGTGGCCATAGGCATGTACTATCGCAACCAAATAAATATTCGTGGCAACAAACACATATCTATCGCAACATTAAATTGATACTATTGCAATGCACAAGTAGTTGTGGCAATAGGTACCATTTAAGGCAACCACCCGTTTCACCGTGGCATTAGCACCAACTTTGTTGCAACGACTACTTCAACAAACGCAACCCACATGTTTTGGTTGCCATAACATCCGGATATCGCAACCAATAAAAAAGTTGGTTGCTATAAAACAACCTATTGCAACCAAATACATGGTGTTGCAAAAACATTTGGTGCTCTAAGGGTCAATTCCTAGTAGTGCCGGCACCCACGTCCGTTGGTCGAAACAATTATTATGTGAGTTTTATTGATGATTTTAGCAAATTCACATGGATCTACTTGCTAAGGCATAAATCGAAGTGTTTCAAAAATTTCATGATTTTCAATCTATGGTAGAGCGACGAGTTTGATAAGAAAATCCTTGCCATCCAAACCGATTGGGGTGGAGAATATCAAAAACTTAATTCTTTTTTTCAGCGGATAGGTATCTCACATCATGTATCATGCCCTCATGCTCACCAACAGAATGGTTCAGCAGAGCGCAAGCATCGGCATATTGTTGAAGTAGGCTTATCTCTCTTAGCTCATGCATCCATGCCCTTAAAATTTTGGGATGAAGCTTTTATTACTGCCACCTATTTAATCAATCGTCTTCCAAGCAAAGTCATTCATAGTGAGACTCCTCTTGAATGCCTTTTTCATCAAAAACCGATTATCTTACCCTTCGCACTTTCGGGTGTGCTTGTTGGCCTAATTTGCAACCTTACAATTCTCGTAAACTCCAATTTAGGTCCAAACAATGTGCTTTTCTTGGTTATAGTAATCTTCACAAAGGCTTCAAGTGTCTTGACATCGCCGAGGGTCATGTCTACATCTCTCATGATGTCATTTTTGATGAGATTGTGTTCCCCTTTCTTTCGCGCTCCACCCAAACGCAGGAGCTCGCCTTAGATCCGAGATCCTACTCCTTCCCGAGCATCTTCTAAATCCATCTAGTGTTGGGGACAACAATGCCTCCGATTCACTTGGTCATGATTCCCCGCGGACTAATAATACCGTTGAGCCTGCGGGTCCTTCGCATTTGGTGCAAACCGACTCAACTACGGGTGCAAACGGTCATCATTTTATGCCGGTTCCCCGGCTTCCCGTTTTGGCCCGCTCGCGGCACGAGCTCCCCGGGCGGATTCGCCCGCACCAACGGCCGACCCATTGGGCACATCTACCTCGGCACTCTCGTTGGTCGTTCAACACTCGTCCGCGCCACTCTCGACCACTCGGGGGCGCCATCTCCGTCTTCCCGCCCGCCGAGCGGCAAGGGGGGCAAGAATCGGCATCGGCTAGCTGCTTGTCGGTTCCGGTCCGTCGACCGCCGCCGGAGCCGGTTCATCCGTCGCTCCCCGGCGCCGGATCTTCCGCACCAACAACTCGCTTTAGCTCCAATCGAATCTTCTCGTGTTGCCATCTCGTCGCTTCAACTGCGAGCGAGTTCGTTGTGCCATCTTCTCATGTTTCTCGGCCGTCAACAAGACTTCAAAGCATGGAATACGTAAACCTAAGGTTTACACGGATGGTACGATTTGTTACGGTCACTTTGTCGCAACTTCGAAGAACCACACTCTTTACACCATGCATTAGCTGATGATAATTGGAAAGCTGCTATGGATGTTGAGTTTTTAGCCTTGCAGAAGAACAAGACGTGGCACCTCGTACCTCCGCAGAAAGGGAAAATGTGATTGATTGTAAATGGGTCTATAAAATCAAAAGAAAATCGGATGGTGAGATAGAAAGGTACAAGGCATGTCTTGTTGCAAAAGGGTTTAAACGAGAGGTATGGCATAGATTATGAGGATACTTTTAGTCCGGTTGTCAAGGAAGCCACTATCCGTCTTGTCCTTTTACTTGCCGTGTCTAGGGGACCGGTGTCCGAGACAATTGGATGTACGAGAATGCCTTCTTGCATGGTTTTATTGAAGATGTTTATATGAAGCAGCCTCCTGGGTATGAAGACAAGACTAAGCCACACTATTTGTGCAAGCTTGACAAAGCCTTGTATGGCTTAAAACAGGCGCCTCGTGCTTGGTATTCAAGGCTATGTCAGAAACTCCAAAGTCTGGGATTTGTTCCATCCAAATCAGATACATCCCTCTTCTTTTATTGCAAAGGGGGTCATATTATTTTCATGTTGGTTTATGTGGATGACATAATTGTGGCAAGTACCTCTCAGGCAGTCGTGGATGCTCTTCTTCGAGATCTTCACACTGAGTTTGCAATCAAGGATATAGGAGAACTTCATTATTTCCTTGGCATTGAAGTAAAAAGGAAAAAGGGTGAGTTGTTGATGGTACGAGAACGGTATGCTACCGAGATTTTAAAGCGCGTCAACATGCGGTGTGCAAGTCGGTGTCAACTCCCTTGTCTACCACCGAGAAGCTCGGGATCACTAGTGGAGATCGGCCGGGCACGCGAGGATTCTACCAGGTACCGAAGTATAGTAGGCGCTTTGCAATATTTGACGCTAACCAGACCCGACATCTCGTTCTCAGTAAATAAAGTCTGTCAGTTCCTGCATTCACCAACCACTGTACGCTGGGAAGCAGTTAAAAGAATTCTCAGATACATCAAAGGAACCGTTGTTGTAGGCCTCAAGATCAGGAAGTCTAACTCAATGCTTATAAGTGCTTTTGCGATCTTTGATTGGGCAAGGGTCGCCGGATGATTGGAGGTCTACGGGCGGATTCTGTTGTATTCCTAGGATGCAATCTTGTGTCTTGGTGTGCCGGGAAACGAGCAAGCGTTTCAAGATCGAGTACGAGAGGCGAATATAAATCTTTGGCCAATGCTACTTCTTTGAGATGATGTGGATACACAAGCTACTTGATGAGTTAGGTATCACTTATCCTCATGCAAGCACGTCTTTGGTGTGATAATATTGGTGCAAAGTATCTCTCGGCCAATCCGGTCTTCCATGCTCGAACTAAGCACATCGAAATTGATTATCATTTTGTGAGAGAGCGAGGTTGCATCCAAATGTCTTGATGTCGGATTCATTAGTACTAAAGATCGGGTTGCCGATGGATTCACTAAAGCACTTCCGGTCAAGCAAACTATCATGTTCGGAAACAATCTCAATCTTCCGATAAGTTGTGATTGTGGGGGAGTATTGGAATATGCTATATCCATGCGGCAATATACGAAAGGTGTTGACGTGGTTGGAGGATTGATCTCCAAGTAAACCGGCTCCGTGTATCTAGGCTAGGATTGCTGTAGGTTGCTGTAAGTTAGTTATAGATGTAACCTTGTTGTAATCTTGTTGTAATCTTCAATCTGTAAACGCCACGCTATGGGGCTGTTCCTAGCAAGTATATAACACGGAGCCGTGATAGCCGAGAGGCATCACGTTCACCTAAATTTACGGGGGGGATGGGGTGAGACGCACCACGGTGGGGTTGAGGAAGGAGAGGCATCGCAAGCGGCGGGGGAGAGCCGAGGCCGGGGCGGTGGTGCGGGGAGGCCGGATGCGCGCCGCTTGAGGGCGCCGGTGGCGCCGGTGGCGTGACCCGCCCGGCACGGCCGACGAGGCGTGGGCGGCCTAGGGCGGGACGCGGTGTGGGCGGCTCGAGGGCGCCGCCGGACCCGCCCGGCGTGGTCAACCGGGGCCGGACCTCTCGGCGGCCGGGGGCGGACGGGGGGCGGGTGGGGGTGCGGGGGCGGGGGGCGTGGGCGGGGCGGAGGGCGCGGCGGGCGCCGGAGGAGGGGGGCGGGCGCGGCCGGTGCCGTAGGCGTGGGCGGCGCGGCGTCGGGGCTAGCTCGTGGCGCACGGGCCGTTGCGAGGTGGGGGATGATCGGATGAAGTCGCGAGATATGGGGCCGGCTTGTGGAGCATAAAAAGGATCCATTTTCTTTGCCGTGCGCCTAGCCCAAGCGCACGACAATGATTCTTTGTGTTTGTCGTGCGTTTTTTACCACGACGCACGGCAAAGACAAGTTTTCCTCTCAACATCCGATTCGGATTTTCCACGGATTTCATTTGGGCCTAGCGGGGAGAGTGGTAAAAAAGGGATTCGCGGTCTTTGCCGTGCGCCTAGCTTAGGCGCACGGCAATGATTGATGTTTGCCGTGCGTTTTTGACCACGACGCACGACAAACACCAGTAAAATTCATTTTTTTGTGTTTTCCATGAATGGAAAATTCAAATTTTCGTGAATACGATATTCAAAATCAGATGAAGCTTTACATTGTAGTAAAAAACATGAATATCTTTTTTAAAACTCATTTTTCTTTGAAGTTATTTACTCAAATTCAATGCATGTCCATTTAAATCACTTAATTATAGTTAATATACGAAAATTAGCAAATGGATGCGAAAAAATACCATACACTAACATGACACAATGTATGTTGTATGTTCATTAGATAAAATGTTTTGAAGTCAAAAGCCAAGTTTAAATTTTACTAAGACTACAAACCAAGTGAGATGACTCTAAACACTATGAAACTTCGAGTTGAATGCTTCGGTTTGTAAACTCTATGCGTCACGGATTGTTCAAAACATTTATGTACTATTTTTCACAACCTTCCCATAGTATATCATGAGCTCTCGACAAATCTCATAACTTTCAAACTCCATTTGTATTTAATACAATTAAAAAACACTTCAAACACACGTGTATTTTCATTCCTCGCGACCAAATTGTTTGAATTTTCAAGTACTTTCATTGGTAAGGTCCTAAAAAGGCATAAATTACATGAATATCGTTTTTCCACGAACTATACTTTATTATTTTATGCACTTGCAGTTCAAATTTGATTTATACGAAAAAATCCTATCAATCAAAACAATTCGTTAAAAATAGCAAAATATGGATATGGTTACATAATTGAAATATAGAGCAAAATAATATACTAGTGGAGGAAAAATTTAAAGAAGATACGAAAAGACGTTTTTTTGAAAATTCTTTGCTATGCGCTAAAAGAAAACGCACAAAGCAAAGTCATGTTTTTGCCGTGCGCCTAGTACAAACGCACGACAAACATTGTGTCTTTGTCGTGCGTTTTCTTTAAGCGCATGGCAAAGGTTAACGTCCGTGAAGGGCACCAACGGTTTGGTGTTGCGACCGTTAGTGAAAAAGGATTGACATGCGCCGGTCCGAGAACGCACGGCAAACACCGATGTTTGTCGTGCGTCAAGCGTAAAACGCACGGCAAACATAGTGGAAACCTTGCGTAATTATTTGTCGTGCGCCCTTAGAAAAACGCACGGCAAACATTATAGCGCACGGCAAACATTATAACGCACGAGAGACTAGATCCTCATTTTTAACCGGTCCTATAGATCCTATGGAAATTGCACCGTTCATTCAAAAAAAAAATTGCACCGTTCATTGTCTATGGCCTACTGTTAGACTAGGCACAAATATAAGCTGTAATAAAGGTAAGGACATTTCAATCATCTCTCACCCACTGCGCGAAAACCACATCGGTATATATAAAAGCAAGATGAAGTAAATGTACTATGGCTGTATCGATCATCTCTCACAAGGTATCATCAACGTACGTCACTTATAACATTTATGTCGATCTAAATTTCATCTCTGCTTGTTGACGTAAAATCAGCACCTCACGCCAAGCACACAGCAAGCCGAATTAGCTGGCTTCACACACGTGGCCCGGGGGTAAGAATCCGGAAGCGTGCCAGTCAATTTTCCCTGAAACTGACAAAGGATGAAAACGGTTAGATAAAACCTTCAACTTGCCGGGTGGTACCGGGCGGTTCCATATTTACGGCTATAAAGCCGGTCGGAACGACATATAGCTACAACAAGCTATCCGTCGACAATTCGAACATCATTCGGCAACAAGGCACGGCCGAATGTATGATGTAAGATGATGAAAGATCGGTCTTTATTTAAACAACGTCGTAGCACGTAACCATGACCGATTATCAAAGGTAAACCATGATAAAATAAATAAAATCGAAAACATTATCATGAATTTGCCGTAAACAAGCATGCATAGATCAAAAGCACTAGTCTACCGCATGTATAGGTACTTTTAAACCCGTCGAGCATGGCACTAAACAAGTTAATCCACCGCATGATACAACTTGCTTAAAATCATGCCACCAACCAAGAATAGATTAATCCACCACATTATACAATCTAAACATGGAAGGCTAAAAGCATACATTATTTAAAACAAGTTCATGAACATGTTTCACTCGTGATGGGATTGCCGAATACAGCTGTACAGCCGATTCGGGTTCCGCAGAGAAGGAACAAACTATGCTATATTAACAAGCTTGAACCTGCAACACGTGACAATCTAGATTGATTCGAATTCGGCTATTAGAGAACATGTGACCCGTTCGCCACGTCGAGCCAAAGATTTGAGTGTGCAACACGTGGATCGCAAACAAGATAGAGCCGAATCTAGTCAATCTAAATTGGGCAATAAGAGTGTTACATGAATTAAACATAAGAGCAAAATTCAAAGCAACACATGGTAACTTGATGAATCTATTAGATCTTGCCAAATCTAATAGAGCCGATAACTAGCTCCAAGCTAGATCTTAGCCTACCGCATGACTCATGATCCAACAAGGAAACCTTCTTGAACCAAGCTTAAATCCACCGCATGATACTAAGCATGGTAACAAGACTACTTGCATCACGGTCTAAATCCACCGCATGATACTAGACATGATACAAGGTTGTCGGTACTTACGGAGGTCGACGGATCGATGGCTCCTCTCGAAGAACTCGACGACTCGACTAGAAGGACTCGAAAGTTGGCACGGGGCCGGTTTGTTGTGAAATTATTCTATCCCTATTACATGAAATTATTCGATCCCTAGGGCTTATATTTATACCCTGGCTCTAACACGACTCCTAATCGACTACGATTACAACATTTATTGCCTAAAATTAATATCATGGCGTCATGTCCGTCTCGTACCCGTCATCAATTCATCCCTTCTTTATATTCAATCCACGTCATTACGCATTCCCGAATGCTTTCCGCCTTCACCCGTGGAACAGTTCTTTTGCCGAATGATGACGTACTTCCGACCGCAGACGCCTCTACCGAACGCTTTAAGGAAAACCTTCTGCCGAATGGTGCTCTTCTACCAAATTCGGCCCACATGTCAGTCTCTTCCCTGTACCAATTTTTGGTGTTAACATATGCCCCTTCAATTACGAGATAAAAGGTGATTTTATTCCGGAATTGACCATAAATACTCAACGTCCCGAGCCGAATTTGTTCAACACCCGTTCTTTCCTCCTTCAAACCGTTGGAGCTTTTGTCCAGATCCAAACCCTAGCTCGTCAACCTTACAAGCTTCAATCCTCAAATGGCGAACCAAGACCAAGCTCTTCAGGTAAATCTTGTCCTCTTCAAGCTCATTCGGTATTACCTTTCTCGAATCCCATCTCAAATTTTTCTTTTGCCCTCTCTCGTTCTTGATAGGCTCTAGCCGCCGAAATCTTGATTCTGTCGAGGATCAATCGGCATCTTATTTTCTCGGGCCCGTAGGAACCTCCGATCCTTCTAAGTTCATTGCGGCCGAATCCCGGAGGATTACCTTCAAGACATCCTTGTCGAAACCCCATGAGTGGCGGGACACTTTCAAGAACCGGCCTCTGCCCCCAATCGATGGCCGGAGAAATTGGTATAAGAGGATGCTTGATGATGATAGCCCCAAGACAAACAATTGGGACGACCTTCGTATTTCTCATTGCTTAGTATTGTCTTTAGCCGAAACACCTAAAAATGAGAACCTTCGATTGCAACCTGCCACTTTTGGTCTAATGGCGCAATGCCTTTCTTTTTGGCCATGGACCAATGTCCCCCACTTTAGCCGATGTGTACATGATAACCGGCCCGAGAGTCACGAGAACCGTGTATCCACACAAGTACAAGGGCTCCTCCAGGCAAACAGGAGTAAAAACAGGAGTTGGATACAAGAGATATATCCAAAATTATATGTCTGATGGCCCTCTGACCGATGTTGAATACAGAGCCTTTCTGAATATGTGGTTATGTAGATTTATCTTCTGTGGCAAAGCCAATGAGCCAACCCTAAACCACATTGTGATGGTGAAGACACAGGCTGCTGGTACACCCATCCCCCTTGGGAAATACCTTCTAGGAAGTGTCTACCATATGCTCCATCAAACCACCTATCCGATGTGCACCGGCAAGAAAATCCCCTATGTTAATTGCCCTTGGTGGTTTGTCCGGATATGGTTGCAATTATACATGCACCGGATTGTTGCCATCGACCTCAACAATTAGCACTTCCCTTCAACCAATTTCAAGGAAGGAGAAACCCGAGAGAACCAAAGGTTGTCAAACTTATGGAGAAAGTTGCTTCCACCGTGTCTATCAACAAAGACATTGGCCAATTATTTGAACTCTTCTTCAAACGTTTTGTCAACCCTCTCGGTTCCCATATCTAGACAATGACAACTTGACCCTTCCTAGTGAATTCAGTTTTGAACTGGATGCAATGATGTGCATTCTATAGCAATCTTCAATGCTTTCATTCATCCTTGTATCCTGCCAGCGAGAATTTTGTGGAGGAAGGCGGGTTCGAAGTACCTTTGAGTACTACCGGCCAAACATGATGGCCGGGCGGTTAGGATGTGGCCAAGTGCCCCCCAAGGTTATTTCTTCATGAGTTTCTCAAGCCCGGGAGAGGACATCAAGGAATCCATAGAAGCAATAAGGGTTTTTGAGTACAAGTGCGGCACAACCTTTTATGCACCCAAGCCCTTTGTGCCAATAACACTTGCTCATCCTTCTTTCACTCTTTGGTGGCAAGAATTTCATGATCATATCTCTAATGTGCCGGTACATCCTCTCTCGCCTTGAATTAATTCACGACTTTCAACCGACTTCGGAGGTAATACGTTCTTCTCCCTTTCCTACATCTCGCTTTTAATCATAGTCCTTCTTATTGACCATGATTCTGCCATTTTGCGGGATACGACACCCGCCCCACTTGCCGGGACAATCCCTTATAAGATTGAAGGCCCAATTTCGCCTTGGGATGTCGATCTCCCACTGCGGCTCAAGCGATGTCTAGACAAGCCACGCTAGATCCAACTCTCATCGGGCCGACTTCGACAAAAGGAAGGCTCCATCTTTGATTGCTCCTTCGGTGTCAAGAAGAAAAGAACAAGCAAAAAGCTACTTATTCGAGTCGAACCTTTTCCTCCCCGAACACAATGACACTCTTCATTCGATCATCTTTATATTTGTATGATTTCGGACCAAAACTCGGCAACCATTGGTCATTACGAACGCCAATGCTTCACTTGGTAAAAATTTTTACCATCTTATTCTTCAATCATTTTTTCTTCATTGGCACTTATCCTCTACTTACTAGTTGCGAAGAAACTTTGGTGAGCCAAAGCGTGGGGAGTTCTTCTCCTCATCATGATTCAACTTCAGCCTCACCAAGGCTTCAACCATCTTCTCCTCAACAAGAAGTCTCGGCTTCACCAAGAAACAATCCGAGTTTCTCCTCGGCCAAACATACAAGAGCCTTCCACCGAGCCCGAGAAGCTTCCTTCCCCCATTCGGGAAGCTAGGAATGATGTAAGCATGAACATCTATCCTTTCTATTTCTCATTTAATAGATCACCACTAATTCGGCAAGAACTTCTTTTCGGGAGGAAGCGTGTCATCACCAAGTTATTCCTTTGATGTGGATGACTTGGTTGCCGAAAAAGGAGATGAAGCATCTTCTAGCAAGGCTTTATCGGAGGAAAACCAAGCAAAGTGAAGGAAATCCTTTCCTTGCCGCAAAGGGATATTCAAGAACAAGTTAGGGATGCTGATCTTCTAAGAGAAGAACTTGAACTCATTGATCAAGATCTCCCTGCCGATATCAAGGCCTCTCTAGAACCTGTTTCCCAACTGGATAACCACTTTGCAGCAGTAAAACAGGCTCTGAAGAACCTATCTTCCCAACCAGCTCAGGAACAAAGGAGAGCTACGGTCAACCAATCCGTTAAAGATTTGCATGTTCAAATTCAGCACAATAAGGAATTGCTAGCCAACTTACAGCCTGCACTCGAGCTGAAGAAAACCAGAAAGGCTGCACTGGAGGCTGAGCTGAGAAACCTGGCAGCTGAGATTGAAGCTGATGAGAAGAAGATGGCTGAACTTCCCGAATCAACAGAGAAGATCCGAAAGGAAGCTTCAACAGCCTTGAATGCAGAAAGGCAACTCAAGACAAAGCTTTCCGCTCTGTCTAAAACCCAAGAAGCTGATCAGAAATTACTGGAAGATATCAACAAGATTATATCAGATGCCACCAATGTAATCTCAAAATACTTGGGTGTATAATTGTAACAAACAATTTGTAGCCGAATGCTTCATCAACTCTGTAGTTTTACTCTCTGTCAATCTTAATTTTCCATATTTTCCTTGCCTTATCTCAACGAGTAGCTTCGGATAATTCATTCGGCAACTTTGATCATAACGATATCGGACCCAAAAAACGACCCGACCGCAACACGGTCGAATCTCAACCGATCAAACCGAACATGACTCAACATGAATCCCAAACGACTCGGTGACGGTTCGGTCGAGAGAGTCTCTCCACTTCCCAAATTTCTTGGGATACGCTCCACGATCTCCGACCACGATTTCTTCGCCAGTTCCATAAATAAGAACCTCGGGTGCCCCTAGCCTTTCACCAAATCCTCTGCCTTCCAAGCCTTTGCTAACCCAAGCTCTCTTTCTCTAGTACTAGTTCTCCCAAGAACTCCATGGAAAACAACGGCAGTAGGCGTCCGGCCAACGACGAGGCCGAAGGGAGCCATGCGGTGCTCGTCGAAGGTGGTTATCGTCGGCTTCTTCACAACCCTCTTTTAAATTTTGTTTCATCCCCGACGATTTTCTTTGTGTTTTCGAGGCTCATCCGGTGGAATCCTGCCCCCGCTCCGGCTACAACTCCGGCCATGGCGAGCGACTCGTCGGGGTCATCTAGCCGCTTTTACCCCTCCGGGCCTTCCCGGCGGGGAACTCGCGCTATTCCGACCGTGACACGACTCGGCACGAGTTGGAGATCATCTCCAAACAGGCCGGGATTGCCGAGCTCGAGTGGGAGCATCAATGCAAGCGCGCTTGAGGCCATCGACGGTGAGTCCCGTAACCTCGCTTAATCTCAACTTAATCTTGAACTAGCGCCGTTGCTGCGCGTGATCCCTGCAGATCGCGATGCCGAGCTCAATCGGTTGAAGGCGCTGGTTGTGAAGCTGGTGAACAAGGTGAACGCTCCCAGAGACGCACCGGAAGCTCGCCTTGGCGCGGTGGAAGACCGCGTCGATGAGGTGGCCCTTCATGGCGTCCGCCTAGGCACCACCTTGGGCACTGTCCGCCATGTCGACGCACACCGGCGTCGACTACTCTACGCGGCCGCGCGGCTTCTACGGTGGCGCGCGGAGGGACGTTGACGACATCGAAGCCACCGTGGAGCGCCTAGATGGCCACGACGTCGCCATTGCCGATTCCATCCACCCCCGGTCCGTTCTAAACAAAGTCGTTTGATTAGTTTGTAGTAGGGGTTACGGAATTTCGGCAATAAAAATGAAAATTTATCTTTTGTATTCGTCTTGTGATGACTTCTTTAATTTGTGCATACGAATCTTCACCGTCTTGAACGCATTCCGGAACCTTTCCTCTAGCCGAATACGCACAAACTCTTGCTCCTTGGCATAGAATCCGCAAAAAATCCTCATTCGGGAACCATGAACACCGTTTCGATGAAAAAACCCTTCGTGTCCAAGGAAAAAACCCTTGTCGTTTGGTATTCTCATCAATACATGCCGGCCAGTCATCACTCCCGATGCACCTCCCTTGCTAATAACATAGCCCCTCCGTGCTCGCAAATCCACTCGCACACACTTCCATCATTTCACTCCCTCTTGTCCTCCTCGCTTCTTCTTGACCCAAGCATTGTAGCAACACCCCATCCATGGATTTATAATACAAACGTTCATCAAGACGAACAAACTTTATGGCTTTGTACCTGAGTTTCCTAGAGACCTTCCGGGATGGATTCTTCAAATAATCAGCAATTTCTTTTCTCCAATCATCCTCTGCTAGATCACCCCCAAAAGAATATACATCGATGGCAAACACTTCTTGATTCTCTCTATAACCCGAAGCACCGTGAGCTAACTTTGTTTGCCTCTCCATTGTTTTCCCAAGGAATATGTTGCGGAATTACTAACCGAAAGCTTTTCGAATCTCTTTGCACTTCTCGTAGTAGTTCCTCAGGATATCATTTCTACATTCATATTGGCCATTCAATTGTTTTATAACTAGCTCCGAATCTCCAAAAATCACAACTGAAATAGCCTTTGCCTCTTTCAAGTATTGAAGCCCTATGAGCAATGCTTCATACTCAGCTTGATTATTTGTGACAGTAGGTTGAATAAGAATAGCAAATTCAAACGTCTCTCCCCTGGGTGAAATTAATAAAATTCCTACTCCACCACCTTTTCCACATGAAAATCCATAAAAAAATAAAGCCTAAGGAGTAATCTCAAGTAAATTAATTGATGAATCACGATGTTCACTAATGAAATCAACAACAATCTGTCCTATAAAAGCTTTAGCCGACTCAAACTTCAATTCAAACTCGGACAAAGCTAAAAATCCATTTGCCAATCCTTCCATTCAAAATTGGCATAGACAACATGTGTTTAATTACATCAAATTTTGAATATACAATGCATTCGGCATTCAACAAATAGTGCGAAACTTTGTACACGAGTAATAAACACACAAGCAAAGCTTCTCTACTGCGAATATCTTGTTTCGGATCAAGCAATTTTTGGCTAAGGTATGCAACTACTCTTTCCTTTCCCTCAAATTCTTATATGAGGGCCGATCCAATGGTTTGGGTATCGGCCGCCACGTACAACTTAAAAGGCTTGTTCAATTGTGGAGGCACCAACACCGACGGTTCCTTCATGTATTCCTTCATCTCATTGAAAGCCTTCGTTGTTCGTCACCCCATACAAACTTCGATCCTTTTTTGATTCTTAATAGTGGAGAAAAAGGCAACACCTTATGTGATACGTTTGAAATGAATCTTCTCAAAAAATTGACTTTGCCAAGCAATGACCGCAATTCTTTAAGATTGGTTGGAGGAACCACTTCATCAATAGCTTTCATGCTCTTCTTGCCAACTTCTATTCCTCCTTCGTGCACCAAAAATCCCGGGAACTCTCCAGTAGAAACTCCAAAAGCACACTTGTTCGGGTTCATCTTAAGTCCATGTTTTCTAGTGCATTCTAGAATTTTCCTCACATCATCCAAATGTGATTCATGATCCAATGACTTGATCACAACATCATCAATGTATATCTCCACAATTTTGCCGATCAACTCATGAAAAATATAATTCATGGCCCGTTGATAAGTTGCACCGGCATTTTCAACCCAAATGTCATGACAATCCACTCAAATAGCCCTATATGTCCGGGACATCCGAAGGTTGTCTTTGCTACATCTTCCACCGACATAAAAATGCGATTGTACCTCGCATTGCCATCCATGAAGCTAATAACTTTATGTCCGGCAAGAATCGAATCAACCAACAAGTCGGCAACGAGGCAATGGATATCCATCCATGGTTGTAGCCCCGTTCGGATCTCTAAAGTCTATACAAACCCTCATCTTTCCGTTTTTCTTATACACAGGAACAATATTAGCGATTCACTCTGCATATCTGCATGGCCGAATGAAATTGGCTTCTATTAATCTGTCAACCTCTTTTTTCACGTCGGCCAATACTTCATCCATGTAAATTTTTCGGGGAGGTTGCTTGTAATTGATTGGCAACCGATGCTCAACAATGGAACGATCCAAACCAGGCATCTCCGAATAATCCCAAGCGAAGCAATCTTTATATTCTTTTAGTAGTTTAATCAACTCTCCTCTGAAACTTGAACCCAAGTTAGCACTGATGAATGTCGGCCTTGGCTTGTCACCACCTCCAATGTCTATTTCTTCCAATTTATCAATTGACATAAATCCACGTCCTAACTTTCCATCCGTTCCATCAATTGGATTCTCCATTAAAAGTTACCATAAGAGCCGATTGCTTGAATCGGCCGTTGATCACTGTCGATCGGTTCAACAAGACCTTCACCCCGGTCCTTGCTTGAGAAGCAATCTATGCCTTGATACTCCCAGAAGGCTGGTTCCACATTAGCCACGCTTATCGAATCATCTGCTTGGACAACTTCTACGTCATCAGCCACCCATTGAACAAGATGTTGATGCATAGTAGACAGAATACAATAATTTGCATGGATCCAATCTCTTCCAAGCAGTAGGCTATATGCCCCTTTGCCTTCAATGACAAAGAAGGTCATAAGCAGAGTCTTAGATCCAATCATCAAATCCACATGCACACAGCCCTTGGTGTCTGAAGGATTTCCAGCAAAATCATTCAGAACTATGCTTGTTGGCATCAAATCTCCAGGGCCCATGCTAAGCTTTCTGAATGTAGTGTACGGCATCACATTGACAGCAGCTCCACCATCAACAAACATCTTGGTCAATGGCTTCCCGTTGACGTACCCTCTTAAGTACAGCGGTCTCATGTGCCGATTCTTGGCTGGCTTGTCAAAAGTAGCTTCCTTGGCTAACACTAACTGTGCCATCAGTCCAAATTGCTCGGCCTCATCCATATCTGGCAATACCTCCTCCTACACAATTTGATTAGCTGGAGCCATGAATTCATTCGGTAGGAAGCATACCATGCATGTAGGAGCCGAACGACCAGATTCATCAGGCTTGTCTTTGGGGCGCCACACTTGCTTCCTCTTAATCCCCGCCCGCTTCGGTTCCTAATTCCTCAAGCGCTAAACCCTTCTCTTTTGGCTTCTCCTCAAACCGGGTGGGCACCACTTTCCTTTTTGCCGGACATACCCTTGATCTTCTTCTTCTTCATGATCAACCCACCGTGATCGGCATATCTTTTCTTCGGTTGATCATCAATCCTATTTATTTTTAAACGCCGTCCATCACTAGGATGCACCCTTCCGATTCTTTCATGGACGGATCGGCGATTGGCAATGTCTTGCTCGTATTCGGTATACTTGTCACCGCATTCGGGGCGGTTATTACGTGTGGGAAGCTTTAAACCTTCATTCTAGCGAGTGTACCGAAGAAGGCACATCCCCAATGTGCACGCTCTTGCTCTCGCATATATTCTTCTTGTTCCTTCCGCACATCTCTTCCTCATATCTCCGCTTCTCCTCCTCGTACTTATGCTTCGGTATCCCTCTTTCTCTTGCCGACGCTACCATTTATTGATGAGAATACGCGAAGTCACTCGTGTTTAGAAGATTGTGACGCCCCGGGTTTTTCATTAGTATTATTAATGCTAATGACCGAATCGACCACGTCCAACCGGCCGACAAATGGTCAAAACTAGGTTAACTGGGTCATCACCTCGAAAATCTCGCCAACAAACCCTATTTAACCCTTGACCAAGTCAACACACCCCCGTGGTCAACCCTTGGTCAAAGACACGGTCAAACCACTCGCTTAAACCGTGACGTCGGTGGATGTCTTCCGGAACTTTTGCCGCGTTCTCCAAATTTCACCTAAACACTTCAAAATCTACCTTTATGAAAGTTGTCTTGTTTGTCGAAGGACTCAACTTTCATGTAGATTGGCATTTCAAATTTTGAGAGGAAATTGGTGAAAAACTTAGTCAACTGTCAGCATCTCATGTTCACCGAGACATGACGACATTCAAAGTTTGGCTTCAATTTGTGCAAAATCCGTTGAGAAAAACACCATACAGCTTTTGTAAAAGTTGTAGAGGGTAGTGAGATCTACAACTTTCCTAATCACCACTTAGTGCACTTTAGTTGCAAAAATTCGAGTTAATCTTAGTCAAACAGGGCTACCCTGGCTTGTTTCAACACATCGCGACGCCGGCCGCACTCTCGCGCTCCCGAACGTGACCCCTCGCACCGCGCCTCGCCGTGCGCCGCCGTACGCGCGCGCGGGGGCGGGCCCGCGACCGCCGGTCTCGCGCCTCCCTCCACGCGACACGGGTGGACCCTAGGACCGCAACGCGTCGCGCCCCCACTCGCCGCCCGGCCGCACGCGTGCGTCCACCGGTCCGGCCAACGGTCCCTTCCCCGTGTAAGCGCGCCTACCGAGGCCGGTCATCGTAGCGAGGTGTTAACTCTGCGGCCCTTACTTCGATGCGGAGACGGGGGGGCCGCCCGCTACAAAAGCGGCCGCTCGCCGGGACCCTCGCTCACGCACGCCGTTGCCACCCCGCCTAGCACGCCGACGTCGTCG
Source organism: Cenchrus americanus (assembly GCA_947561735.1). Lineage (NCBI taxonomy): Eukaryota > Viridiplantae > Streptophyta > Magnoliopsida > Poales > Poaceae > Cenchrus > Cenchrus americanus. The sequence continues at coordinate 32,430,509 of OX387242.1, read as the reverse complement.
AGCCGTCCCTCTAGTGCACTCGCACGGCCAAGTGACGCCCCTAGCCCTTGCCCATGCACTACTCGAGCTCCCCGTCTCGCGTGTGTCCCACCCGCGCCACTTCCCCTCGCCGGAGCGAGAGGTTCTAGTGAGCCGGTGCCGCCCGTCGTCGCCGAGTGACCTCACCGGCGGCCTTACCGGCCCCAACTACGGCCAAAACCGAGCCTTGGTGAGCTCCTCCTCCCCTTAGCCCCCTTCCCCGGCCAATGGTGCCGCCGGACTCACCGATTCCGGCGAACCGCGCCGCCCTCCACCCCCGGGGGTGACATTGCAAGAAATCAAGTCTTTCCGGGGTGTATTTCGTGAACCGGGGACATATCCGTGAATGCGAGAAAGTTCCGGGGACCCCTGTGAAAGTTTGTTCTTAAATAGTGTTTGACCTTTGGTCTGAATCTTGTAGAATCTCTAGAAAATCGTAGAACAATCAGAAAAATGCAAACCCAATTTTTTTGGATTCGTTGTGAAAAATCCTACAACTTTTGTTATTCTTGCCTCATTTGTTTCCCCGATACTTTTTGCATGAAAAATAGGAATGTGAAAACCATAGATTTGCCATATATCAAAATCTATTAATCCTCTGTAGCTATTTTTTGGGTATGTTGTGTGCTATGACATGGCTAGATTCTGTACCGAAAATTGCATACAATTATGCTGTAAATCGTTTTCTAAAAATTGTTTTCCTTTTATGCGAGAATCTGCCTAGATGATTTTTGTAGCCAAAAGTAAATATATTTTTGCACCCAACTTCTGCATGTTGCCTTGCTATACTAAAATACACCTCCGGTGAATTAATCACAATTTTATGATTATCGAAATATTTATTCTTGAAATATGCTTGATTTTCTTTGAAAATACTTAACTCAATATTCATAATAGTTCTAGGTGTATATGCTACATCCCTAGGCTAGTTTTGGACCATATAACATGTGTGCGAAAGTTTGGATCATTTTGATGAGTATTTATTTTTGTGTGCATTTACCTTGTTCTTCTAGCTAGGTTTTGTTATTTTCAAAAATAATTAATTTCTTAGCTATCATAAGCATGCATGAGTGTTCGGTGGCTTGTTATGGGTATTTAGTGCCTAATACACACTTCCACTGAATTTTTAATGAATTAGATTACGAATAAAATCTATTGGAGCAATTTAAGGCTTAATAGTCATTTAAATGAGAAAAATCACCAAACCACTTTTATGACTTGTGTGTGATAAATATCATTTTAAAAAGGTAAATCCCAACCCATTGTTGTTTGTGAAGTTAAATTAAATTATTTACATATATATGTACACAGTCACTATCGTAAAGAATATTTAATAGAGAGCTGCATATTGTTCCTTTTTGGAATAGTATGCTGAATGCATTCTTATCTAGGTGAATGTGTTCAACCAATGCACCCCATGGTTGTCGTTTATTGTTTGTAAGTAATTATATTAAAAATCGTCGAATAAATCTTGCATTTTCATCTTCCTGTAGATCTTTTCGACGGTAGACGTACGCTCGTGCCGGAAGGAGGAGACGAAGGTGCTGACGAAGAGCTGCAGTACGTGGACGTAGCTCAAGACCTGGACCCAAGTCCAGAAGGGCCCAAGGCCAACCTTGCCAGCGAAGGCAAGCCCCGGATCATTAACCCGTCTTTTAAAACTATGCCATTATGTTTTACTATGATTGCGCATTTACGTTACGAGAATTGAATTGAAACCCTAGATGCATGATCCCTAGGTACTTATGCTCTATCACTAGTATGGTAGGTCGATAGCTGCACTACTATAGGACCCGATAGAAGTTGAGTGATGTTCGTCACTCGCAAGAATAGGTCCTTATGCTAGAATCATAAGATCTTATTAAATGAAATATTCATGTGGTAAGAGCATGGGATTTGGGCTCGGTCTAGTGGCTTTCGTGGGCTAAGCTTTTCAATGTACTAAGCACTTGTCGGGAATGGGACCGGTAAGCCTAGTACCTTAAAGAGATGGTGCGGGAACTTACTATTACTACTCCTGAGGAATCATCTAACCGGCTAGCTACCGGGAAGTGGGGTGCATGTGTGAGACTGGATGCCTCGCGGGGTGTGCCAGTCAGCCTTGTACCCATGACTGTAAGATTCGATCCCAACCCGAGGATTTTTGGGAACTGCCTGGATGGTTGTCCTCACGGGGGAAATCTACCGTGTGTTTAGGTCTACCTTGCAAGGTTTAATCAATCGATTGTCGGCCTCTCACCGTTAACCGAGACTACTTAATCAAATGGCCATGATATCCTGTAATGATGGAATTGGTGAATAATATTGTATGAATTAATTGTTTGTCCAAATTCTTGATTGAATTAGTTGGCACACTTAGAAATGGTAATCAACTAGAACTTGTGCTAAAATACCGAAAGTAAGGACCTACTCATCGTGGCTTTTCAAAGCAAAAGAAACTCCACCGGGCAAAAGCCTTTCATGTCTAGAGTTTGGTGATGTAGTTATCACCCGACGGTTAAGTCTTGCCGAGTATTAATATACTCGGCCTTGCTTTAAAACTGTTGTGCAGGTGTTGTTGATCGGGCGGATAACGACAAGTGATGACATCACGGATGGCCTCCTGTGATGTTTACTGTTGCACTAGTTTAATTTATTTCCGCAGTTTGCGAACTCGAACCTTTACTCCATGTCATGAACAATGGTTGTAATAAAGCGGATCCGAACTCGTGTTGTACTCTAGACTCGCCTGTGTGAGTTTTAATGCATATGTCAATCCTCTATATGATTTCCAAGTGATTTACCAGGCATTAACCCGGCAACTAACGATAGGATGATACTTTACTATTGCTTCATGACCAAAGTGGATTGGTTTTAGGCGATAGTACGGTATTTTCCTGGGCGGGTTTTTTCAACCGGTATCGGAGCGATTATATGCACCGGATATTAATTAATAACCTTAATCACTAGATTTTGAATAAAATTTGCCAAGACTTGTTTGATTTTCCGGTACACGTTGGTCCGTTAAGGATAAACTAGACCGAGAGGCCCTAGAGGGAATTTTTGGTTTCTTTCGGGTGGCTTATTAACCTATGGTCTATTTTGCTATCTTCCAAGACATCTACTTTATGTCGGACTTACTTTCTTGCACAACCAAACTAGATGATCCACGTGTTTAATACGTGAGCCGTGCCGCATCACGGGAATTGTGAGGGTTGATGGAGTGATCCATTCCACGGATCCCATCTTCGCGTGTGTTTATGAGTTGTGTTGTCGCCACGTGTTTCATACGTGAGCATTTGGCATGTCGAATATGCGAGGCAAGGATACACTCCATTCAAACGGAGAGTGTCCGAGGTTGGACGCCGTCCATGCGGCGGCTTAACACATGGATGTCGTTTCTATAAGTGAACGATACCGTATGTGGACGCTCCCGTGACGTGCTTTGGCGCGGAAGGTCTTTTTTCGGGTACACTAACCTCGTTTCGTAAGTCACTAAGTGAGCATCGACTAGTTCTCGACTAGTTATTATAGGGTGATACGTGTATGTGCCATGCCACCGGCGCTAACTTCGAGTTTTGGCTTGAATGCCTTGTGAGGACGAATAGGATGTCTTACATCATGTTAAAAATCGCGAAAGGATTAAACTGAACCCATACTTGTTTATATGCTTTCTAAGGTAACATATTGCTAGTAGGTTTTGTCTTGCCTAGCCTCTCTGGTGTAGGTGCTGCTGTCCAAAAATCTGTTGTGACTATTGGTGTAGATCTTGCACCCCGTCCAAGAATCTTTTGTCTAGGAGATCTCTACCCAAGCTGCTCCATATCTACTCTAGTTCCCGCTCGCAAAAGCTCGTAATCATAGCTTTTGTCTATCTCAAGTTATGATCAGATAGTGAACCGTTGTCCTGCTGATTTTTCCAGGAGCCCAATCTGAAATTCTTGCTTAGTTAAGCACCTCCCTAAACTTCTAGCTCAATCTTGCATACCCAAACATGTGTCTCATAACCTTAATGAGTTGCCGCACAAATTTAAGAAATTTTGAGGCTTTGGTTTTAAGTTATGAATTTTTGTTCGCAAATCGCCGTAACTTATGTCATTATGTATGTCTGCTCGATTCGAGTTGTGCATACGATTGTACCTTGGTACCCCTGGCTACCCCATTGCTTAACCATATACCTTTTTGGCGTGGATCGAGTTTATCCTTGTACGCTCACACAGTCTGGTTCTCACTTATGCCATTATGTCCAGATGGACGACGCTAAAGCTGCGTCGGCTGATGTGGAATCATGGACTCTCGTGAACTACCTCGAGGAGGGTGGATTTCCGGCACTCTTATGGGACACCCTGAAGGACTTTGGGCATACGCACCCGAACACTCGACACGTGAGATCATGACCACAGGCCATCTCCTTCATTGTGAAGTAAAGGTGAAGATTTCCATGTGCCGACCAATCCTGCTTGGGACGAGTGGGAGTGTAAGGCACAAGGGCTGAACATGACTAACACCATGCAGAAGGCTGCTCTCGAAGCGCTCACAACTTTTTGTGGGAAGCACCCTGACGAGATAGCCGGCTCTGCGGCCAAAGTAATTCTGAATCGAGCGACACACCGTACCTTGTGTCGAACGTGAAGTCGTCCTTCCGGCTCGGAGCAACTCTCACTATAGCCCCGATCTTGTCACCTCGGTCCGTTTTTCGAAGCCATGTACGACACCTACCGACGCATGGTGGGAGAAAATGTATTATATAGACACCGGATCTATAGGTACCGAGTTAAAGAGATGGAGTGTACGGCTCAAGCGTTGGAGGAAGCCCGAGCAATGATAGCTACTCTCAAGAAGGAAAGACGCAAGGACAGAGCAAAGATACAAGACTTGAGTGAGATCATACATGAGCGGAGTAACTTCTTATTGCAAGCATAACGACCGGTATATGCTTGAACTAGAAAACCAACCGGAAGCTATAGTCGTTCCACCTCCGAACCTGTCATTCCCGGATTAGCGAGAAGAAGAAGATGTGGAGGACATCCAAGGAGAGTCCGGAGTAGAATCTGGACCCGAGTCACCATAGTCCTCCAGCATGGGAGATCCGACTGTGGGAAGTTGGTATGTTGGAAATAAATGTCTGAGTCGTACAAGTGTATTTGTAAGGAACCCTAGTGTACATTCGCATTTGGTTAGCTGTTGCGGTTGGTTGAACTAGGAGCTTCTTTGTGCAGCTAGTCTGCGTTGTGATGCCCAAACGTTGTTTGGTAATTCTGAAAACCCCTCATCGATGTAATGTCTTGATTAAACATCTCTTTCCGCAATGATCCTAGTAAAGCATTATTTATGTTGGTTCCGATCAAATCAAAGTTTTGTACTGAATCTCAAACTCGTTCAAAAATTTCGTGCCAATCGAGATGCGATCAATTCCTCACTTCGGAACTTATTCCTTTTGATCTTGCTTACGACTTTTTGAAATCAATTAAATGCCACTTTTGATGCCCGCACTTGCATTACATATGCATTTGGGGAAACAACTTGGGCATACTAACATGCATTCGCATGAAAACTCGTACTCATACCCTATCTCTCTCTTGGTGATGTTGTTGTCACATAATCAATGGTGCCGCGACGGGACCTAGGGCATCGTGTGTGTCTTTGCAGCCACACGACCGCCACTAGGAGCGCGCTAGGTATCTTGATTGTGGGAAAGCGACTCGCCGCATAGATCCTTTCTCTGCCCGTGATTGCCCTCGCAATCGCTAACTCATCATGTGGGTAACTAGGTCATACTAACGTGCACCATAAGCACCTTACCGCATGGGCATGTGCGTCGTGCCATCACAAGCATGTGCATTCCACCAATTTTTAAAATCGGTGCACTACAATGTAACGAGTCGTCAACACTTCAAAGTCACAAGCTAAGTAAAGGTGTGAGCAATATTGTTCGTAAGTCCCCACCCTAAATTATCTTTCGTACCGAAATTATAGAACTCTTTTACTAGCCTTCCTTCTTTCGCAAAGGTCCTTTGATAATCCCCGTGAACTTGATTCCTTGCCACCAATCTAGACGATCTTTCAATAATCAACTCTTTTCCGATCGGTTGAGCAAGAGATGTAGAAGTTTTCTTGAGCGATCAATGTTCTCGAAAAGTCAATGTGGGGAGGTTATCCGTCGCTTATCCGTTCTTGATCCGTACCCATAACCTCCAAACCCTCGTATCGAGCAAGGAAGTAAACCCGGGACCGATCGAAGCTTTGGCTAAGCTTCTCTTTGTTGCAAACGTGAACATAGAGTGTTGTACACCGAGCTTTTCTCGTTCTTCGCCCCATCACGGTCAATTCTTCGGACCGCTGGACCTCATCTTCGGCGGTGTCACAACCGTGCGACGTCGTGACGCCACTCCACCATCTTCTTCCGCTACCGTGCTCACGTCGCCAAGGCCTCACGGGGCCGACCATTGTCGAGCTCTGTGTGGTCTACACCAGATACCCGGTGGTTAAATGACCATTGCAGCCCCGCAATGGCCATAAAAGGGAAGCTCTTTACCCGGAACCGTCGATACGGAAGCCTCATACCCGTCCGATCCCGATATCACCACCGCTTTTGTTCTTCCTCCGGCTAGTCTTGGCCACCCCGCCACTAGCCCATCTCTCCCACTGTTCCGTTCCTCACCGAGCAAGCCGTTCCTCCGTCTTCGGCCACGACGTCGAGAAGAAGCTCGGAAGTAGGCCGGGAGAAGGACTCAAGCCGAGCGGCACCCATGACTCGGTCCTTGGAAGAGTTCGAGTCGTATCACTAGACGCCGGTAGGGATGTATCTCTCGTATCGTAGGCGGAATCGTCCGCTATTAGCGGTACATGTGCACATTCAACGCCCGCTTCCTCATGAACGGCGATGAGGTAGTAGGCGAGTGCACCTTGTATCTTTTGTTCCATCCGAATTCCGATATTGGGAAGTGTAAGCGGAGATACCTTTCTCCCTTGGTAACTCTTTGTCCCGATGGAAGGAATCACTTTCTCTTGTACTTTCGAATATTGGGACGAGATTCTTCTTAAGGGGGGTAGGTTTGTGACACCCCGGGTTTTTAATTAGTATTATTAATGCTAATGACCGAATCGACCACGTCCAACCGGCCGACAAATGGTCAAAACCTAGGTTAACCCGGGTCATCACCTCAAAAATCTCGCCAACAAACCCTATTGAACCCTTGACCTAGTCAACACACCCCCGTGGTCATCCCTTGGTCAAGGACATGGTCAAACCCCCGCTTAAACCGTGACGTCGGAGGATGTCTTCGGAACTTTTGCTGCGTTCTCCAAATTTCACCTAAACTCTTCAAAATCTACCTTTATGAAAGTTGTCTTGTTTGTTGAGGTACACAACTTTCATGTAGATTGACATTTCAAATTTTGAGAGGAAATTGGTGAAAAACTTGGTCAGCGTCGGCATCTCCTCGTTCACCGAGACATGGCGACATTCAAAGTTTGGCTTCAATTTCCGCAAAATTCGTTGAGAAAAACACCATACGGCTTTCGTAGAAGTTGTAGAGGGTAGTGAGATCTACAACTTTGCTATTCACCACTTAGTGCACTTTAGTTGCAAAAATTCGAGTTAATCTCGGTCAAACAGCGCTACCCGGGTTGCTTCAACACATCGCGACGCCGGCCGCGCTCTCGCGCTACGAACGCGACCCGGCCGCGCCGCGCCTCGCCGTGCGCCACCGCCGTAAGCGCGCGCCGGGCGGGCCCGCGACCGCCGGTCCCTACGCCCGCCCTCCATGCTACACGGGTGGACCCTAGGCCCAATAACTCGTCGCGCCCTCACTCGCCGCCCGGCCGCACGCGTGCGTCTACCGGTCCGGCCACCGGTCCCTTCCCTGTGTAAGCGCGCCTACCGAGGCCGGTCGTCGTACCGAGGTGTTAACTCCGGCCCTTACTTCAACACGGAGACGGGGGGCCGCTCTGCTACAAAAGCGGTCACTCGTCGTGCCCCTCACTCATGCACGCCGTTGCTCGCCCCGCCCGGCACGCCGTCGTCGTCGAGTCGTCCCTCCAAGGTGCACTCGCATAGCCAAGTGACGCCCCTAGCCCTTGCCCTTGCACTACTCGAGCTCCCCGTCTCGCGTGTGTCCCGGCCCGCGCCACTTCCCTCGCGGGAGCGAGAGGTTCCGGCCGACCGGTGCCACCCGTCGTCGCCGAGTGACCTCACCGGCGGCCTTACCAACCCAACTCCGGCCAAAACCGAGCCTAGGTGAGCTCCTCCTCCCCTTAGCCCCCTTCCCCGGCCAATGGCGCCGCCGGACGCCGGATTCGGCGAACCGCGCCACCCTCCACCTCCGGGGGTGACATTGCAAGAAATCAAGTCTTTCCGGGGTGTTTTTCGTGAACCGGGGACATATCCGTGAATGCGAGACAGTTCCGGGGACCCCCGTGAATGTTGGTTCTTAAATAGTGTTTGACCTTTGGCTGAATCTTGTAAAATCTCTAAACAATTGTAGAAACATCGGAAAAATGCAAACCCAATTTTGTTGGATTCATTGTGAAAAATCCTACAACGTCCGTTATTCTTGCCGAGTTGTTTCTCGACAGCTTTTGCATGAAAAACGGGAATGTGAAAATCCTAGATCTGCCATATCTCAAAATCTATAATTTTTTTGTAGCTAATTTTTGTGTACGCTGTGTGTTATGACATGTCTAGATTCTGTACCAAAAATTGCACAACGTTATGTTGTAAATCTTTTTCTAAAAATTGTTTTCCATTTCTCCAGAATCTGCCTAGATGATTTTTGTAGCCAAACATAATTATGTTTTTGTGCCCAACTTTTGCATGTTGCCTTGCTATACCAAAATACACCTCTAGTGAATTAATCACATTTTTATGATTACCGAAATATTTATTCTTGAAATATGCTTGATTTTCTTTGAAAATACATAACTCAAGATTCATAATAGTTCTAGGTGTATATGCTTGCATCCCTAGGCTAGTTTTGGACCATATAACATGTGTGTCAAAGTTTGGATCATTTTGATGAGTATTTATTTTTGTGTGCATTTACCTTGCTCTTCTAGCTAGCTTTTGTTATTTTCAAAAATAATTAATTTCTTAGCTATCCTAAGCATGCATGAGTGTTCGGTGGCTTGGTATGGGTGTTTAGTGCTTAATAAACCCTTGCACTGAATTTTTAATGAATTAGATTATGAATAAAATCTATTGGAGCAATTTAAGGCTTAATAGTCATTTAAATGAGAAAAATCACCAAACCACTTTTATGACTTGTGTGTGATAAATATCATTTTAAAAAGGTAAATCCCAACCCATTGCTGTTTGTGAAGTTAAATTAAATTATTTACATATATATGTACACAGTTACTATCAGAAAGAATATTTAATAAAGAGTTGCATATTGTTCCTTTTTGGAAGAGTATGCTTGAAAGTATTCTTATCTAGGTGAATGTGTTCAACCAATGCACCCCATGGTTGTCATTTATTGTTTGTAATTAATTAAATTAAAAATCGTCGAATAAATCTTGCATTTGCATCTTCGTGTAGATCTTTCCGACGGTAGACGTACGCTCGTGCCGGAAGGAGGAGACGAAGGTGCTGACGAAGAGCTGCAGTACGTGGACGTAGCTCAAGACCTGGACCCAAGTCCAGAAGGGCCCAAGGCCAACCTTGCCAGCGAAGGCAAGCCCCGGATCATTAACCCGTCTTTTAAAACTATGCCATTATGTTTTACTATGATTGCGCATTTACGTTACAGGAATTGAATTGAAACCCCAGATGCATGATCCCAAGGTACCTATGCTCTATCACTAGTATGGCAGGTCGATAGCTGCTCTGCTATAGGACCCGATAGAAGTTGAGTGATGTTCGTCACTTGCAAGAATAGGTCCTTATCTTTGGAATCATAAGATCTTATTAAATGGAATGCTCATGTGGTAAGAGCATGGGATTTGGGCTCCGATCTAGTGGCTTTCGCGGCTAAGCTTTTGAACGTACTAAGCACTTGTCGGGAATGGGACCGGTAAGCCTAGTACCTTAAGAGACGGTGCGGGAACTTACTATTACTACTCCCGAGGAATCACCTAACCGGCTAGCTACGGGAAGGGTGGTGCATGTGTGACACTGGATGCCTCGCGGGGTGTGCTAGTTGGCCTTGTACCCGGGATCGTAAGGTTCGATCCCAACCCGAGGATTTTTGGGAACGGCCTGGGTGGTTGTCCTCGTGGGGGCATCCTACCGTGTGCTTAAGTCTACCTTGCAAGGTTTAAATCAATTGATTGTCGGCCTCTCACCGTTACGGAGCTTGTTTAATCAAGCGGCCATGATATCCCGTAATGATGGAATTGGTGAATAATATTGTATGAATTAATTGTTTGTCCAAATTCTTGATTGAATTCGTTGGCACACTTAGAAATGGTAATCAACTAGAACTTGTGCTAAAATACTGAAAGTAAGGACCTTCTCTTCGTGGCTTTTCACCAAAAGAAACTCCACCGGCCAAAAGCTTTTCATGTCTAGAGTTTGGTGATGTAGTTATCACCCGACGGTTAAGTCTTGCCGAGTATTAGTATACTCGGCCTTGCTTTAAAACTCGTTGTGCGGGTGTTGTTGATCGGGCGGATAACGACAAGTGATGACATCACGGATGGCCTCCGTGTTTCTTGTTGCGCTAGTTTAATTTATTTCTCGTTGTTTGCGAACTCGAACCTTTACTCCATGTCATGAACAATGGTTGTAATAAAATGGTTTTAACTCGTGTTGTACTCTGGACTCGCCTTCGTGTGAGTTTTAATGCATATGTCGATCCTCTGTATGATTTCCAAGTGATTTACCAGGCGTTAACCCGGTAACTAACGACAGGATGATACTTTACTATTGCTTAATGACCAAAGTGGATTGGTTTTAGGTGATAGTACGGTATTTTCCTGGGAGGGTTGTCACAAGGATTCACCTACTTCAATTTGACTTTTCCGAAAATGAGGCTCTTCCTTATGGATCTATTCAAATGTTACTTGTCGAGCGGGATCAACTAAGCCATCCTGCTTCGCCTTTGCCGAAGTCAAAACTTTCACTTTTCCTTTCTCTTCAACAGCATTCACCATGCTAACTGAGAACCCAATCATGTTCTGAGGAAAGGGATTACCATCCAATTTCATCTTATTATCAAACTTCAGATGACCTTCTTGGATAGCTTTTTGAATTCTCATTCTAAAGACCCATGCATTCATTGATGGAATGAGAATTTCTATCATGAAATCCACATTACCTCTTTTCTTTCACTCCATCAAGCCGAAGCATAGAATGCCCTTCCGGCAACTTGATCCGGCCTTCTTTCACAAGGAATTCAAAGAGCTTATCTGCCTTGGTTACATCAAAATCATAGGTGCCTTTAGCTTGCTTGATCCACCTCGATTTACCGTCAATGGCTATTTGCCCCATACTATTTCGCCGTAGCTATTCCCTCTTCATCATCATATTCATCTCCTTGATCCGCCCTTTCGAGGAATTGATTGTAGATGTCGGCTATATCATTGTGCTTGACAAATCTGGAGTCTTTCTTGAAGCCATATGCTTGGTTGCTCATCAACGACACTGGTGTGACAACCGGCAAAGGTCGTCGAATTCCATCCCGAATAGTTTCTCGCGAATGGTTGGCAATATCCCCGCTACAACCATACCAACCAATTGATCATCTGGTATGTTCAAAGAGAAGCACATGCTTTTTGTCTCTCTCGAACCTCCCGAGAAACTCCATTGGTGTTTCATTGTTTCTCCGCCTCAAGGTAGTCGGATCAATTAGCTTTTTTTCATTACGCCGGTGAAATAATGAGCATGAAACTTTTGCTCCAAATCCTTCCAAGAGCGAGATTGAGTGAGCAGGTAGCAAAGTGAACCATGTAAACGCCGGGCCCGTCAATGACAAAGGGAAATATCTAATTTCGAAGGCCTCATCGGCAAAAGCTTCCCCAAGCTGCATTAGGTATCGGGCTATATATTCCATAGTACCGGTATCATCTTGTCCGAAAACTTGGTGAACTCTATGGGACCTTTAACCCGATTTGGTAATGCCACCCCGTGGTGCCATTACGGGAAGGAATGTGTATACACGTGTCCCCGGCTCTTGGGTTTTAGACCGAATTGATTTTGTAGCACATCGGTCATTCTCTCGCACCAAGAAATCAACATTGGCATCCCGATTCCCCGGCCCCCCCGGCGGGCATCCCCGTAGCACCACTATATCCGGGATTCGGGACAACATCAATGGCACCGTAGTCCATGAACTCCGAATACCCGTTGCCGTACATGTTCATTTGGAACCTCGTTACTTGTTGGGGCTATCCCGTAGGCGAGGCGAGTTGAACTCCAGCAGTGTCGAATGCCATTTCTCCATATGTGCGTGGATTTGGCACTGCTTGATGAGGGTTCTGCCGAATTGGTTGACTATCCAAGTGTTGAGTCGGCTGAACACTCATACTTTTCTGAGGTGGCTGAACACTTGCATCTTGACGAGGTGGTTGACTAGCGACGAAGCGGACTTGATTCACCTTATTCAAAATGTTTGTCCACACTTGGGCCAAAGACCCCAACCATCATCTGCCGAAAGTCGCTTAAAAATGCGGTGTTGTATCATGCCAAAAGCTTCTTGCTTCTCTGCGGCAGTTGTGGCATCGGTTTCTCCCGGCATCGAACCCTTGGCATATCGACTTGAGGAATGGCACACCACTCCTATTCTTGGAAAATGACATCGGACACTTCGCTGGAATCGGTCCATAGCTTCTTTCGGTTGTAATTGCTGTTCGAAGACAGTTCATTAAAGGTGACATCCAGGACATCTTGGATGTCAGGCATCTTGATCAATTTGAGGGTCCCACCGGGCGTGCCAAAAAGTGTGTTGACGTAAAATCAGCACCTCACGCCAAGCACACAGCAAGCCGAATCAGCTGGCTTAACACACGTGGCCGGGCGTCGGAATCCGAAAGCGTGTCGATCAATTTTCCCCGAAACCGACAAAGGATGAAAACGATTAGATAAAACCCGGAACTTGTCGGGTGGTACCGGACAGTTCCGTATCTACTATAAAGCCGGTCGAACGACATATAGCTACAACAAGCTATCCGTCGACAATTTGAACATCATTCGGGAACCGATAAATCATGTAAACAAGGCACAACCGAATGTATGACATAAGCATGATGAAAAAATTGGTCTTTATTTAAACAACGTTGCGGAACGTAACCATGACTGATTATCGAGAGATAAATCATGATAAAATAAATAAAAGCGAAAACATGATCATGAATTTGCGGTAAACAAGCATGCATATATCAAAAGTACTAGTCTACCGCATGTCTATGTACTTTCAAACCCGTCGAGCATGACACCAAACAAGTTAATTCACCGCATGATACAACTTGCTTAAAATCATGCCACCAACCAAGAAAAGATCAATCCACTGCATGATACAATCTTAACATGGAAGGCTAAAAGCATATATTATTTAAAACAAGCTCATGAACATGTTTCACTCATGATGGGATTGCCGAATACAGCTGTACAGCCGACTCGGGTTCCGCGGAGAAGGAGCAAACTACGCTAGATTAACAAGCTTCAACCCGCAACACGTGACAATTTAGATTGATTCGAATTCGGCTAGAGAACACGTGACACATTCACCACGTCGAGCCAAAGATTTGAGCGTGCAACACGTGGATCACGAACAAGATAAAGCCGAATCTAGTCAATCTAAATTGGGCAGTAAGAGTGTTACATGAATTAAACATAAGAGCATGACTCATGATCCAACAAGGAAACCTCCTTGAACTAAGATTAAATCCACCGCATGATACTAAGCATGGTAACAAGACTACTTGCATCGGGGTCTAAATCCACCGCATGATACTAGACATGATACAAGGTTGCCGGATCGACGGAGGTCGATGGATCGATGGCTCCTCTCGAAGAACTCGACGACTCGACTAAAAGGACTCGAAAGTTAGCACGGGGCCGGTTTGTTGTGAAATTGTTCGATCCCTATTACAAACACTAAGGGTTTATATTTATACCCTGGCTCTAACACGACTCCTAGTCGACCACGATTACAACATTTATTGCCTAAAATTAATATCATGGCGTCATGTTCGTCTCGTACCCGTCATCAATTCATCCCTTCTTTATATTCAATCCAGGCCATTCGCATTCCCGAATGCTTTACGCCTTCACCCGTGGAACAGTTCTTTTGCCGAATGATGACGTACTCCCGACCGCAGACGCCTCTACCGAACGCTTTAAGCAAAACCTTCTGCCGAATGGTGCTTTTCTACCAAATTCGGCCCACATGTCAGTCTCTTCCCTGTACCAATTTTTGGTGTTAACACTGCTCTTTATGTAAATTTGTCACCTCCTGTTCTCTATGCTTCTCTTATCATCGTGTATATAATAGTACTCTTCCCCGCCCATCGATCGCACAAAAATCATATCTTTCCGCATATTTTTCCACTGCCATCACCACCACTTCTCCTACTTCATTACGGTGAGCTAGGAATAAGACGCATCGAGAGCTACTTGACCCATATGTTCTTACTTTTATGAGGAATTTTGAGGGTGGAGCATGGCTAGCTCGGGCCGGCAATGGTAGAGTCAACAAATGAGTTGTGCAAAGCCGATGAATGGTTGACCCGATGTATGCATTATATGGGCGGGCCGATTTAGACCTAATTAGCTAGTTTGCACCGTGTACAATGCGAGAGGTTACCGAAGCTTTGTGGACGGGACCCATCAAAGAAGCACCCCCGGCTCATGTCCTGGATCGGACCCCTGCGGCCTGCGGCGGGCCGGTGGTTACCACCACTACATAATTCCAAAGTTTTACGGGGAACTTGTGTCGATCCCGACTCGGCGTGCTATCCATTGCTCGTGACGGTGATTCTGGACATAAGGAAGCCTGAATTTATTCGTAACAATGATCTAACAACATCGGCGATGATCGAAGCGACCCCGAATTTGGTGTAGGGGATAGAAGTTTATGCAATTTGCCTCACTACATTTATCTTTGTTTTAACAACTATATCCCCCCTCCATCTTACCTAGCCGGCTAATATATAATACGGTCGGTCGGTTGTATTAGCTATATTCAACTTTTTTTATGTCGTCACGGTAATTTTAAAACATGACAACCAACTATCACGTTGCGGCTTGTACTAGAAATGGGAAGTCTCGGCAAGCTCGTCAAACCGAAGCAAATCAACGATGTTCGGGCTCCACATTGCTTATTGGTGGGTGCCATCAAGCCAAACACAAGTGCGGTGTGAACCTCTTTGGCAAATGCAAACATGCTTGTTTAGATCCCGAACTGTTCTTTTGAACTGCGCTTCGGATGTAGAGGACGGATTTAATTATTCAATATCTGTCACACCGATTTCCGAAGAGGAACCAAGTGCATCTCATATGTGCGCCGGGATCGGTTCACACACATATGATAGACAAAAATGAGTGAAATACCATAAACGGTTTACAAACGTATTTCAAAGTTTAACCTCTTATTACACTCATGCGGGGAGACTCGAAGGTCTCTAACAACGGAAAACGATAACTACTCGTCGAGTCCTCGTCTTCCGCTCCCACGAGCACTTGACTGGGGGTCCGCAAGCCTCACAGCTCATCAAAGTCATCGTAGAACTCCCCTCCAAAGTTCTCTGTGAACAGCGATAGACAAGGCTGAGCACACTTATGGTTGGAGCTCAGCAAGTGGGGGAAAATGCAAGGCTATCAAGGATAGGCTAAGGTTTTGCGGCGGTTAGCATTTTAATGTTGATCAAGTTTTAATTAAGGAACTCCTAGTTACTAGGTGTAAGTTCGTACCAACCCACTTAAGAGAAACTTAAATGCCCAAAACAACCCAAGCTCAACGAGCTTCACCAACCACGATTTATCTCATCTTTAAGTTTATTAATCATGTGAGGGTCCAAGCCGCTCATGACCGTGAGCACGGGCGATCGATCGGTTTACACTGCGAGAGGTTTGCACACTTTACCCACGGTTCGCGTAAAAGCTCCGAAGAACTTTAAACCCAACCATGCGATGCGGCCAAGCACCATACCACACTTCCGAGGTGTGATTGCATAGGGACGCTACGAAGCCTTTACAAAGGCATGCAAAAGACTAACGACCCGCATAGTTACAGATCAGGGCGGACCATAACCCTCCCTAGTGGTCAGCACCTTAGCAAAGGCTACTACCCCAAAAGGGCCGGGCTATACCCCTGCAACCCGGATCCCCCTCTGCTCCTTTCGGAAAAGGGCCACTAGTACGATCGCACACCTAATTATTCGGCTAAGGTCAGAGCCATGTAACACTGTGGTTGCGCATGTTTTCTTGGGTGGTTCTCCATGTTCCGATTAATTCAAGTGCTCTTGCGTTACCCAAAACATCAACTATAAGCCATGTATCATTTCCATAAAAGACCCCTTTTAACCAACCCATGTTAAGCAACTAGCGTTTTTCTACCCAAAACTTTATTTAAAAGGGCTAGGCCAAGGATCAGGGTAAAAGATCTAGGTAAGTCCTTAAAAAGGTTTCCCGTCAATTTAATGCAATGATAACATAAAGTAAACATTAATTTGTAATGCAATTATATAGGACAAAAAGAGAACATGCAGGGGGAGAAGACCACTTGCCTTCCTCAACTACGGTAAAAACTTCTTCCTCTTCAAACGGCTGCTCCCGATCGTCCCCGAGAGGTGGCTCGGATGAAACGAGCACGATATCTACGATGCACACATAAAACATACAATAAATAAAACAGATCACCAAACAATCCTAAAGACTAAAAACATGCTACTAAAACGACGGGCTCGCTGAGACGATCGCAAGGACTACTAGAACGCTAAAAACGGAGCTATAACGGAGAAGTTACGCTAAAAACAAGGTTTAAGGACTAAACTGCGATAAACTAAACTATTCAGGGGCCTAACAGCAAGAAAACAGGGACTAAAACATAAATAAAATTAAAAACAGAAGGTTTAAACTCTAAAAGGGCTGTTCGGGACCTGCGGGCAAAGGTTTAATAAAAACGGGGGCTTAAAATACAAAATTCGGGATCGAAAAGTAAAGGTCTTTAAAGGTGGGAGGACCGGCTTGCGATTGTAAAGGAATTGGGGGGCTCTTAAGCAAAATGCTCACGGGTTGACCGTTACCCACGGTTTGACCCGCGGGGTCCAAGTGATCCGAGCCGTGGATGGCCGATCCGGTGGCCATCCACGCGCGCGTGCGCCGGGGGGCGGCGCCGCGCGCGCGGCGGCGGCGCGCGCGCGGCGCGCGAGGTTTAGGTCGCCGGCGACGACCGGGGGAGGGGGCTCCCGGCCACGAAAACGCGCGGAAACAACCTCTAAGCGAAGGCGGGAACACTGCGAACTCTAACGCGTGCTTGCACGGGTGGATAAAGGCGACGGCCGGAGGCGGGCGTCCAAGGGGGCGGACGGCGGCGGCCGGCCAAGCGGCGGCGGCGCTATGATCGAGCGCAAGCAAAGATTAGGGCGGGGATGGGATCCTTACGGCGGGTAGGTGCTGCGGCGGACGGGGGTGGACGGAGAAGCGGCGACGGGCGCAAATCGGCTCCGGCGACCGAACTCCACGGGCGGCGACGGCGAGCTGCGCGCGGGGTGCTTGAGGGCCTACGGGTTCAATGTGATGCGCGGTTAGCTTGAACGTGCGAAGGGGAAAAGATTGAGGGGGGGGTCCGGGAGCTTTACCGGCGACGGACGGGCTCGGGCGGCGGCGATGGCGCGGCGGCGCTCGGTGCACGGCGGTGGCGCAAGTGGCTAAAGCACGGGAGGGCTGTGGGACTTGGTGTGAAGCGAAGGGGGGTAGCGGGGGTGCCTTGGGGGGGTTTATATAGGGGCGAGGGGCGCCGGGGAGGCGGTTCACCGGCGGCCATGGCCATTGATGGCCACGGTTTGAATGGGAGTTAAGGGGGGAGGGGGTTAAAGAACGATAACGGCCGGGCGGGGGGGGGGGGGGGGAGTGATGGGGGGCTTCACTTCTTGCTTAAAGCCGAGGTTTAAAGGCGCGGGGTGAAGGGGGGCGGCCGGTAACGGCCGGTAACGGCGGCGGCGCGCGGGGGTGCGCGCGGCCGATCCGGCCGAGAGGTTGGGGACGGCCCCGACGGCCGGGCCCCACCGGCGCCGACCGCGACGAAAAGAAAGGGGGGGGGGGGGGGCTGTGCGGGCCGACGGGAGTGAAGGGAGCCGGGCCGTTGGGCCGGTTTGACCGCGCGGGAAAGAAAGAGAGAAAAGGCCGGCCCGGCACGGGACCTCGTGGGCCGGGCTAGAAGAAAAGGGAGAGAGGGAGAGAGAGAGAAGGGTTTGTTTTCTTTTTTTTTTTCAAATTTCTTTCAAATTCATTTTTCAAACAATCAAACTCAAACAAAAAATCCATGCTCTCAAAACATGATGCACAAGCACTTATTTCTCTAAATTATTTTAGTGATGTTTATTTATTTAAAAGCCAATTTGTTTAATGATTTATTTTATGTCCTTAAGGAAATTTTAAACCTAGCCATTTGTTGCTATAATATTTTAGTGATGGAATTTTTAGGGTGTTACAATATCTAAAAAAAAGATCCCGAACGTCCGTGCCTGTCTCCTAGTTGTAGCTTCGGCGGCTCGAGGTGATGGATCACACTATATATATACATGGCAACTGGAGTAAAAGACTTAGGAAATCTTTGATGACATCATCGGTGAGAACCATGTTGGCACTTAGTTTATATCTTGCAAGAGCAATATTACAACGAAATATATATATAATGTAACCAAAATATTTTATGAATGAATGCGTGTATGGGAAGTCCGAAATATTTTGGACTCGTTGCTTCTTCCACATGCAAGGATATATTTGTTGTGGATCCCAAAGTTGACCACCCTCGGACGACGGTTTCGAGACAACTTACCGAGCCTCACTCACTACGGGAAACAAGGTGGCGCGCCGTGCGCCACGGGCGCACAAAGCAAAGGCCCTAAAATGCATGACAAACTCTTTGTCGTGCGTTTTTCATCGGGGCGCATGACAAAGGGCACACGGTAGCATTTTGCACGGTAAAGCCCCTTTGCCGTGTGCCGCGCCTGACAACGCATGATAAATAATCTTTGCCGTGCGTTTTTTCACGGTGCACGGTAAAAAAAAGCAGCGACGGCGCCGGATGAGACGCCGTGTGACGCCCTTTCTTGTGCGCGCGGGGGAAAAAACGCACGGCGAGAGATGGTCTCTTTGCCGTGCACCTTGAAAAAAACGCACGGCAAATGGAGCATCTTTGCCGTGCGCCGAGGCCAAAAACGCAAGGCAAAGAGGGCTCTTTGCCGTGCGCCGAGGCATAAAACGCACGGCAAAGCATCTAGAGTGAGCCATTTCGGGGCTTTTGGTTGTCGGTGCTTTAATCTCAAGAAGGGTAGGCTTGATAAGTTTAAGTCGAGATCCTCCGATGGGATTTTCTTGGGTTATGCTAGTCATTCTCGAGCATTTCGTGTGCTCAACCTTGATACTAACCTAGTCATGGAGACTTGAGAGGTTAGCTTCGACGAGACACAACCATGCAATTCGTCTGTCTTTGAGTGTGCAGGTGACGAGGAAGTTGGCAAGAAGATCTTTGAGGACGAGGAGGATGATTTGAAGAGAATGATGGTGATGATGGTGAAGCTCCGGCCACGCATGTACCCTCTACTTTCACTACGACAACTACGGTGCGGGATGGTCCATCCCCTACACCGCCTACGATCCAAGCAAGATCAAGTGGAAGCAGTGCCGAGGGAGAGGTTGTCTCCGGGCGAGAGGCACCGAGGCACGTTCAAGTTGATCATCCACCCTCAAGAATCGTCGGCGACATCAATGAGCGTACGACATGGTTGAGGTCCGAAATGCTTCTCACTTTGCTCATTCGGCTTTTGTTGCTACCTTTGAGCTGAAAGACATTGGACATGCTCTACCCGATCCTAATTGGGTGAATGTCATGCATGAGGAGTTAGAGAATTTCGATAGAAACCAAGTGCGGGAGTTAGTGGAGCCACCACCAAACCGCAAATCTATTGGGACAAAATAGGTGTGGAAAAACAAAGAGGGTGAGAATGGTGAGGTGGTGAGGAACAAGTCGAGGTTGGTTGCTCGGGGTTATAGCCGGAAGGAGGAGATAGACTATGATGAGACATCTTCTCCTGTAGCCCATTTGGAGGCAATCGAGATTCTTCTAGCCTTTTCGTGGCTAAAGGATTCAAGTTGTACCAATTGGATGTAAAGAGTGCCATCTTGAATGGGTTCCTAAAGGAGGAAGTTTATGTGAGGCAACCACCTGGATTTGAGAGTGTTGAGTTTCCCCGCCGAGTGTACAAGCCGAGGAAGGCCTTGTATGGGCTGAAACAAGCTCCCGGGGCATGGTATGGCAGGTTGAGGGGGGTTGTTGACGGATAAAACTCGTATCCACCTACGATCCGCAAGCGTACGGACCTACACCTTTTTCACCACGGGATTCCCAAGGTTCTTGTCAATCCGCGGAGCAAGGGGATTACTAGCGCTTAACCAAGTACTAATCTAGTTGACTAAGGAAACCTTTAAAGAGAGTATTAATCTAAAGGTAAAACAATCTAACCTAAGTTAATCTAAGTTAAGTTGATCAAACAAATCTAGGGTTAAACTAGATGGTAAAGGGTGAACACAAGAGAGTGAGTAAGAAAGATAAGCGTTCCCTCCCTAGGATCTAGGATAACATGATATGCAACTACTACACGAAAGCGGTAAACCAATCTACGGGGGTTGTGACCACGGTTTCGCCCTTTCCCTCCTCTCGTATCGTCACTACGCGAAGGTATTCGTGACTAGACCTATGATGGACACGGTATGTTGATGGAATCTATGGGAGTAGCGAATATCATACGCCCGAAAAACACGGTAGCTAACCTTAATCATCAAAGCATCATCAACATGAAAACAATAGACTGAAACCACGAATCAAGTAGCGATCACACAGCATGTATCCATCTAATCCTAGGGATGAACGGAGACATTACCCCATCATCTTACACGGATTGAAGCACATAGGGGTGATGGAGACTCCGGAGAACGTCGTCGATGAAGATGGCGGCGATGGAGCTTGGGAACACCCCTAAGCCGCGGCGGAGTCCTCCTCTTGCTTCCTTCTCTCCGCCGACGTTGATCCTTGCGACGAGCTCATCTAACTCTCTCCCTCATCTTGCGGCGGCGGTTTTCGGTGATTGGCGTCGATAGGATGATTTGTTCGATGTGTCGGTCGACGGCGGCGGAGGGAATAAATAGATGAACACCTAGGGCAAAGGGGGGACCGAACCGACCCCGGAGTGGGGCCGGGCCGGTCGGCCCAGCCGGCCGGCCCAGCCCACTTCGTCCGGTTCGCCCCCGAGCTTCCTCCCCGGTTGCTTCTCGCGTGATCCCTTATTCGTGTGCACTTGCATGTGGGCCTTTGACGTCGTTTCCTTCACGGTTAAGGCTTGAATCCTTGCTATGCAAGCTTCGCCATTTTTTCTGGTTGAGTCCCTGAAGACTTGCACGTTGACGCTTCGGTCCTTGGGTCATTTGGAGTCATGTTCATCGCGTGTCTTGACTCTTGTCGGGCTTCATGATCTTCTTCCAAAGTGCTTGGTGAACTTATCCCGAAAGTCTCCTCATTAGCGTAGATTTCCTGCGTAAACAACAAACTCCAAAATCGACACGCAAGTGTGAACTTGTTATATCATTAGTATGCCTAATGGCAAGTTAGTTGCAAATCATAATCGAAACCAATGTATAACAAGTACTCTAGGTTGACGGAAATTCACCGTCAACGGGGGTCTTGTTCGGCAAGGGGTTTGAGATGGGCAAGGTCGATAAGACTATTTTTTCTCCTCGGAGCGGGGTGATGATATCCTAATTGTTCGGTTGTATGTGGATGATATTGTCTTTGGCGGCTCGTCTCACTCTTTGGTTGCGAGGTTTGCAAAGGATATGAGCAAAGAATGAAATATCCATGATGGGGGAGTTGCAGTTCTTTCTCGGTTTCGGATCAAGTAGGCGAAGTAGGGAACCTTTGTGCATCAAGCCAAGTACACGAAGGACATCCTCAAGAAGTTCAAGATGGATGACTCTAAGCCCCCGTCGACACCGATGAGTACGACTAGTGAGGACGGAGAGCCCGTGGACCAGAAGGAGTACTGGAGCATGATCGGCTCCCTCTTGTACTTGACGGCGACGAGGCCAGACATCCAGTTTTCTGTGTGTCTGTGCGCTCGTTTTCAGGCGTCACCGAGGACTTCACATCGGCAGGCCGTCAAGCGGATCTTCAGGTATCTTTGATACACTCTTGAGCTCGATCTTTGGTACTCGACGTCCTCTTCCCTTTCGCTTCTTGGTTTCTCGGATGCCGACTTTGCAGGGTGTCGAGTCGATCGGAAATCGACTTCGGGTACTTGCCAGTTTTTGGGTTCTTCGCTTGTTTCTTGGTCTTCTCACAAACAATCTAGTGTAGCCCAGTCTACCACAGAAGCTGAGTATGTTGCTGCCGCTAGTTGTTGCTCACAGCTGCTTTGGATAACATACACGCTGAGTGACTTTGGTGAGGAGTGTTCCCATGTACCTCTCATGTGTGATAGCATGAGTGCCATCAGTGTTCCCAAAACCCCGTGCTTCACTCCAAAACCAAACACATAAAAGTGAGGTACGACTTTTCGAGAGATAATGTTGAGAAGGGAGACATAGACCTCATCCATGTACCAACGAAAAGCGACTTGCCGATATCCTAACCAAGCTACATTTGCTCGTTTGCGAGGAGATCTTGGAGTCGTTTTTCCTTTTTGAGCTTTGGTTTGGAGGGTTGATGTGCATATGCATGTTGCATTTTCATTTATATATCATATCATGTTTGCATCTTTGTATCATAGACTGCATTTGTATCATATGCCATATAGATGTGCTTCTCTCATATGCTTTGCTCACCATGATATGCTAGATATGATGTTATGACTTTGCTTGTGACGTTCATGAGATGTATAGCTATGCTCTTGGTAGCTTTGGGATATATATATATATATGCTTGTGGATGGCTTTCTTTTGTAAGAATGCTATATGATCCTTTCTTGTGAGTAGAATGCCTCTCGGGTTCAAATTGGGTGCTTATGGCTATATCTTGCTTAATTTGTGCTTGTAACCATGTTCTTTTCATTTGGGGTCAAAGATTCATTTATCATCATGAATGTTTAGCCTACATGCTACCTTGTGGAGAAGGCTAAGCTTCTTTTTGCCGCAAAGGCACTTCATGTCTTGTCACACCCCGAAATTTCCAATTCTAGGATGTGAATAGAGAGAATATTTAAATAACGATTTTATCATAATTTAAAAAATTTTCCAACATTTATTTTTCTTTACAGGAAATATAGCATAGGAAAAATTCTTGTTTGATTTTCTAAATCAAATAAAAAGTTGTGAGTGTTGCATTCATGCCGAAGCATCTTGGTGTTTCTTGAGTGTAAAAGATTTCAAAAATGAGTTTAGGAGCGTCCAAACTCTCCCAAGAATTTTCCGGATTTTTCGAAATTGATTCTCATTTTCTTTGAGCATTTTCTATTTATTAGAAGGCTCTAAAATCTTCTTCGTGAGCTCCAAATACTTTATTTGGATTGTTCATGCCCCAAACTATCTCCCGGAAATTTTCCCCGGAATTTTCGGAATTGTCGAGTATTTTTCGTGCCTTAAAAACATTTTCGGTCTTTCTTCGGAATTGTTTTTGCATTGCAAAGTAATTTCAGGAAATTAAAAAGGAAAAAAAACATATCTTATCCTTCAAGGCCGAGCCCGAAGGACCAACCCATTTCCGTTCGGCCCCAACCGCCGGCCCGCCAAATCCCATCTAGGCCAAAGGCCACATCTCCCCGTCCCCGCGCTTCACGGCATGGCCCGCCGCCGTCGCCCGCTCGCATCCGTGCCGCGCACGCCAAGCGCGCCTCCCCACGTGCCTATAAAGGTTGAGCGCCACCTCGCCGCGTGCCCTAGCCGCTTGTCCCGCACCGCCTCGCCGCCCTCGCAAGCCCGTCGCCGCCATCCCATCGTCAAAGATAGTTCAAGCCGAACCGTCACCGGGCGCCGACCCAATCCATTGCCGGATGTTTCGGCCTCGTCCATACCATCGATGTCCGATCTACTACCGGTGAGAATCTCGTGTTCCCCTCTCTCGATCTTGATCTCATGTGCAAGAACCCCTCTCTTGTGTGTGCGGCGGAGGCGATCAAACATTGAGCGCTCGAGCCCTAGCATCCTTCTCCGGAGGGCACGCCGCACCCCGGCCTTGTCTTCAACATCACCATTGACCGCCGGTCACGACATGCAAGTTGGCCGAGCCGGCCTCGCCGTTCGCCGTCGAATCCGCCGAGTGCCCGAGTCCACCATCGTCGCAGTCGGTGAGATGACCATCCGCGCATCTCTTGCGATCCTATGTACAACTTTTGTCTCTAATCTATATATGCTACCCGCATCTCGTGCTACATGTGGCCGTGCCGTCTTGAAGCCTCGCCGACCATCGTATCGGTTCCAAGCAAAGCCGCAGAGCCTATAAATCCATCACAGCCGCGTCGGCAAGATCGTTATGCCCTAGCTCCTTCCCAAGCCGTATCCATAAAGGCCTCTTTTCGCATCTAATCGTAGAACCCCCGCCCTAGGTCACGTCGTGCATGCGCCGCCACGAGCCGTCAAGCTTGCTGGACGGAGCTCGCATCGCCGCCGGCCTCTCCACCGGATCCTCGACGCCGCAATGTGAAGGCATAGGCCGAGCTTCCGTTCATCTATTCCATGCATCCCGACCTCGCTTCGACTCGTGTTCATCTCGGTGAGAACTCATCTATGCCTTTTCCCTTCAGTTTGTCAATGTCGATTCTTCATGGTGATCGTTGTCTGGTCACACTCTGACACCCTGTCCACTGATCAATGATCCGCCGCTGTCAATCTGTTGCTGGAGTAGCATGTCCACGTGAAAGAGCAAATCACCGCCATCTTTGTCGAGTTCGGTCTCCTTTGTTTTCGTTGTTTCCGTCCGGCTCGACATTTGCCGTAGCGCATATACATGTCCATCTTTTCTTTTCCACATGCATGATACATGCTTGCTTCTACGTGCATGAGTCGGTTGTGCGTTACGAAGTCCAAAGCATGTTTACATCAATAGAGAGTCGTACAAAAGCAAAGAAGTCATGATTCGTGCGTGTTCTCTTGCCGGTGATGACATCATGGTGATGTCATACCTATGCGATAAGTAGAAGTTTTCTTCGAGAGAAAAAGTATTTGGAATACTCTTGCTACACTTCTTTTCAATTCAATCAAACTCGTTATGGCTCCAATATTTTTGATCTATAGAATAATTCTTTACAAATCCTTATCCACCTGTTAGAATCAATTTATCTATATCTTTCTGATTTTCTTTCTCAAACTATTTCTCAAGCATCATTATGTCATATTCAATCAGCTATCCACAATTTGTTGTTAAAATCCATATCTTATCCAATTCAATTCCGATTCCAGCAGTTCTTTCGCTCACACGTTCATCCCGACGTAAACATCGGTTTAGTACTGTTTTTAGTACGTTTTTCGATGATTGGTGTACTGTTTTTAATTTATTTCTTTTGCTTGTTTGTGTATCTGTGGTCCGGATGTTTGCCTTGGATGATTGATGCGAGTAGAGTGAACGTTGTCCGAGAAGTTTTGAAGAGCAAGAGGTGAAGACATTCTGAGCAACTACTTTGGTTAAAGGCAAGTGTGTCCTTGATCTTTTGTCCTAAGAATTATGTTTAATCACTCATTTCACATGCTTGCATTAATATGATGGGCCCCATATTTAAGGTTTGACTAGTGTTATTTATCTGGTGCCTTGATCAAGCGGATTTATCTTTATGTTGGGTAGTTATGCTTAGTTGCTATACTTGGGTCATGGTGGTTCTAATGAACAATAATGATGAATCACGTTATACCTTTATGTTATATCTTTGGATGTTTAATACAAGACCATATGTTTAATCGGAACATGGAGAACCACCCAGGAAAACAGTACTACAACAAGACATATGGCTCTGTCTTGGCTTACTAATTAGAGAACTAGGTGTTAGGTATGCTTTACCTGATAAGGGTTGGGGGCTGACGGTAAGTGGCGTATGGACCTGCTCGGGCGTAGGTGTGGGCTTGGCTAAGACACGGTACTCGTCCGGGAGCTTTATACGCTGCACTAATCATGTAACCTAGCGGGCAGCCCGCATCTGGGGATCTTTGTAAATCCCTCGTAGCGTCCCTATGCAATCACACCTCGGTAGTGTGGTATGATGCCCGATCGCATCGCGTGGTTGGGTCTAAAGCTCTTCGGAGTTTTTACGCGACTTGTGGGTAAAGATGTACAACCTCTGCAGAGTGTAAAACTGACTAGTTAGCCGTGCCCACGGTCACAGGCGGCCTGGACCCTCACATGATAATTGAACTTGAAGATGGACTCAAATCGTGTTCTCTAGTTATGTGGCCATATGCTTATGGTGTATCTTATGTATCTCTTTATGATAATTGTGGGTTGGTATAAACTTATACTTTATTAGTAACCAGGTGCTAATAAAACTTGACCAACTAAAATTGCTTAAATGCTTATAGCCCAGTCCACTATAAAGCCTTTGCATTCATATCCTTTTCCACACTTGTTGAGTACGACAAGTGCTCACCCTTGCTATAAAAAATGTTGCTCGAAGGAGGAAGTTGATTTGAAGTCTTGTGAAGATGTTGCTGGTGCTAGGCGTACGCAACCCCCGCCGATCGCCCGTGATGTTTGGAGCCTTCGTTTCCGGGATAAAGCGTAAATCTCTCGATAATCTTTCTTTTTCTTACGTGATACTATTTCGTATTCATTTATATGTCACTATATGCATGAAACTTGATCCGGCATGCATATAGGTATGCACTGGGTTTCCTTCGGAAAATCGGGTGTGACATGTACTATGCTTAATTTGTAAATCATGAAAATGGTATGTGAGATGCCTATGCTTGAAAAATGTGCCTCCATGTCATAAATGCTTTAAATTCCTTATCTTGGGTGCTAAACCGTTGCATGATGTTCACCAATGAGAAGTCTCATATCTAGAAGTGGACACATGGCTCGATGGCTTTGACGTGACATGAGATAGCTTGTAGGTGTTTGTGATGACCTTGTGATGAGAATGTGTGACCTTGCATGAAGTTTATGGGTTATATGTTGTTTGTGCTCAATTTTACCATGTGTAGGTCCTATGCCCATGAGAGTGAAAGTTTTGTGAATCATGCTTCATTTTGATCATAGCTATGTCACTTGCTTGTATATCCCTTTCTATCTTGTTGGCTATGCTTGTACTCCAATTGTAGCTATCTTGCTTGTTTATGTCTCAATTTTAGCATGTTGTAGTGCTCTTTTTATATTTGAGAAGCACATGCTTGCATTTGTAGACTTGATTCATGCATTACCAACAAGGTGGAGTAAAGTACCCAATTCATGTTTCCATGGGGAGTTTTGCATCAAGGGAAGGAAAATTGGGAGAAATGCATTCGTTCGGGGGGGAGCTTGCATTCATGCATTTGGGAGCCATTTTTCGCCTGAGTTTTAGTTGTGCTCTTTTGCCGAAGGTGTCGAGCCCTTTTGCCTCACCTTGAGGAATTGACAATTTTGGAGCATTTTATCTCGGTTGTGTCGAGTTGTTTCCCTTGCCTTAGGGAACGAGATTTTTCTCTCTCAAGTGATCTTTTTTTTGGCTTTTGTTTGGCTTTTGATTACTTGCTTGAGTTTTTCATTCATTTCTTTTCTTTTTCTCTTTTCTCTGAATTGGTTACTTGTGTGTGTTGTCAATGCACTCATCAAGGGGGAGATTGAGGACGGGAGCATCCGAGGACCGGTGCATGGTCGCTCCTGGCTGTGATGAGTGATTGACAATGTGGTGTGGACCGATTCTTGACCAAGTATTGCGGGTGCAAGTTGCGACTTGATTTGGGTTGGTGCGGGTGAAGAGCTAGCGCGAAAGGTCTATGCCTTGTGAGGCCTCCGAGGAGTAGAGAGGCAAGTAGGCTCGGCTTGAGGGACCCGGTGGCTAGCGGGGTCGAGTGCGGGCCTCATGGTGGCAAGAAAAGCATGACGAAGTCGTGGACGAGGAGCCGGTGTAGGGTAGAGGCTCGCGACCGAGTCCGCACGCGGGGTTTGCGGCGGTTCACCACAAAACCGTCGGGTTACTTAGCGAGCCACAAAACCAAGACCGGATGTTCGGCGGGCGGAGACGGGATCCGGGCGCGCAGAGAAGCTTCGATGTCGCCGGACACATGGCGGGATAGCAGGGCTTGCGTCGGGAGTATGCGG
The DNA here is from genome assembly GCA_947561735.1 of Cenchrus americanus. NCBI lineage: Eukaryota > Viridiplantae > Streptophyta > Magnoliopsida > Poales > Poaceae > Cenchrus > Cenchrus americanus. The sequence goes on along the minus strand of OX387242.1, from coordinate 32,402,139 downwards.
TCTGCGGCGATGGCGTGGCCGTGCGATGAAGATGAGTGCTACATGACTTATACGCCCTGAGGGGTTTGTATCACAACTTAAGTGCTAGGGGTAGCGTGGTCTTTTGCCTGGCCGGAGGACTCATATATATTAACTCTAGGGTTTCCAGGAAAACCATCCTTCCGGACTGCTTCTCATTTCCTTGCTCCATAGGTTTAAATTTTTCCTCTGTTGGTAAAGAATCTGACCTCCGAGTGAATGGAAGCTTTCATGGTTGCGTCGATTTCCCTCTTGTAGCTTGTGTGATTTTCGTGTCTTTTTCGAGCTATTTTCATTGGATTTTCGTGTGCGGCTTGTTCCTTCGATTCTGAGGTGTTTGGGTTTGGATTTGTTGGTGGGGATTATGGATAGTTCCCTTGTGCATCTTTGTGCTTGATCATGACCCCAAACTCCGAATTCGTCCTCCGATTGAAAGAATTTCGGTTGGAAACCTAGCACTTGGTGTGAGCTCGTAGAATCTCGATTCCTCTCCAACAAATTCGTAGGCATAGCATCTCCTAGAGGCGCTTCACCTTAAGCTATGATTTGGTAGCAATCCCTTGGTTGATTCGGGAGATTGGGTAGTGGGAAGGTGGTGTTGACCTTCAAGAGGCCGGGTTCAAGCCGCCGTCCGGGCACCACGCGGACGGTCCGCTCGCCCGGTGGACGGTCCGCGAGGAGGCTTTCAGCCAGTAGTTCGTCGTGTTCTTCGTGTGTTCTTGTTCGACTTTCTTTCGATCCGTTTGGCCGTGTGCTTTTGGTTGTGCAAGGTTGGGCGGACGGTCCGTAGGGAGAGGCCGGACGGTCCGTGCGGCGCGGATGGTCGGCAAGTGAGGTCGGACGGTTCATTTTTTGAGGTGCGGTACTAGAGGTTCGGGAGGCTATTTCGGACGGTCCACGGTGAACCCGTGGACGGTCCGCCGGGCCCCGCGGACGGTCTGCTCGGTCCATGCCGACGGTCCGACCCGGGCTTCGCAGATCGCCTAAGTCCTTTGCATATTGAGTTGCGCTTCCGTGTTGCTTTGAGTTTGGTTTGTTCCTAGGGTTGGTAGGTCCGTTGTGACTACGTGACATTGACAAACTCGTGTGGGAATCCTTGGTTGTGAATTTGGGACATAGGCCGAGTTCGACCCTCGGGAACAATTTTTATCGATTCCCATTCACTCCCCCCTCTCCGGTCACCTAACGGGTCCTTCAACAGTCTCACCGCTTCCACCGTTGCCGTCATCCTTACCAGGTTTCTTCAGCGGTGACCGATCTTGACCTTCTTGTCATCGTTGCCGGCCATTAACACCCACCGGATCGCCGGATCGCGATTCCAACGGCCGTACCTGGCCGCGATCGACACTGGCCTCTCAACCGGCTCTCATGTCAATTGTTGCAGTTCTGGCGAGCTCGGAACGCTGGCGAACTACACGAACTCACATGAACATGGTGGAACACGAGATCTTTTGCGCTGCAACAAATCGGCAGCTTTTCCGAGATGTATTCAACTCCCTAAATACAAGCTACTGAATATAGCAGACTCCCTACAAGTGCGGCAAGCCGATCAGCACAACGCGCTCATCTTCTAAGGACGAGCTCTGCACGAACGTGGGTCGAGCTCTCCAGCTGAAAAACAGTAACAGCAAAGGATTACAAGCAACAGACCCAAACCAGATTCTAGTTAGGCAGTGCAATATGCAGGTGACTGAAGATTGATGTTGGCGGTCCAGAACATGACTATATCATGTTCAATAAGATCAACTCTAATCCCAACATTTGCCATTATTACAAAAACATGCATTTAAAATGTTAAAGTTTTCTATGAAAAAAAAGAAACATATAGGTTATAAAATCAAACACGCCATATTTGCATCATATCCACCCTTCAAATGTATCTTCAATAACGTTTCTGCAGTAATGAGAGATATCAGAATGATAAGACTAGTAGATTGTGCCGAGACAAATGGCAGAAACTACTAGCCTTTTCATGGAACACATACCATATGATGAAGTTGACGATCTTAACCGGGGCGCTGTCCAGTGCTCTGTAACGGTAGTGATTCCGGAGAGAACCCTGAATTCTTTAACAACGATGCACTTGCAAGTTTGACCTCAAGCAACATCAGAAGTGATGTAGCAACACAAACCACAAACTGGTGTTTGTGTGGAAATCATCAGCAGAAGCATGGCATTAGGCATTAATCTTACACTTCAAGTTTGCCATGTTGAAGTTTCTTCTCCTCCAGGCATTAGTCATGATGTCTTACTAATGCGCTAGGTCGCGCGGTAGTCAAAATCGCACCTCGTGGAGACCTTCAGCACGGGCCGGTCTGAACCCCGGGAGGGACCCCGTCGGAGACAATGCGCCTAGGGTTGTTCTAAGATCAGCAGACCACTTAGAACACCCTAAATTGCCTTGGATACAAAGAAGGAAGCAAAAGAGGTTAGAAAAGTATGGTGTGGAGATAAAAAACAAGATAAATATTTGTTCGATTGGGTGATCCCTCAATCGGCCACGTGCCCTTTATATTTATAGGGTGGGGAGATCTTGCCCCTCAAGGAAATCCTTTACAACTTGAATTCTATTAGGACTCCTCAATTTGGTTCGGACTCGGGGGACGCAATCTAACCGGTCCGGGAGGAGGTTAGACCGCCCGGATACGGGGTACCCCGAACAGACCCGGTCCGACCGGCCCCTTGACCTGGTCCGGCTTCTTGTCCGCCAACTATACCTCCTCTCTAACTTACCCACACACCATATATGATGGTCAGTCAGCTGTACCTATAATCCCTCCATACCCGGATTAGTTGACATCCTAGGCCAACAACCCATTTTCAACTAGAAAAAAAATAATTCGGGCTATCGGGATTCAAACCCGGGCACAAACAAGCCACACTTCGTTACACAAGCCAACCGGACTCTTGTAGTTTCTTGGTTTGAATGCACCAACAATCCTATTTAATAAGGGCGGACGGGGAAAAATACCCCATACTTAATGACTCCTTGGTTACCGTAATCCCGTCCTAACCGTTAAGTATTTGGGTATGAAGGGAGTATATTCACCTAACCATCTCTTTATGACAGTGATTTTCGTACATGATGAGTACACACACAACGGGAAACGCGTGCTTCGCCAACGGCGCTAAGCCGTTGGCGAAGACTCCAACCCTGTTGGCGAAGGCTTTCCCAACGGGGTTTCCGAGTTCCTATTGGGAAAGAACCGTTAGGGTTTTAAGTGATGGGAAAGAGCTCTTCGCCAACGAGAACTCCGGCCCTGTTGGGAAAGCTTCGCCAACGCCATGTGTGCCGTTGGCGAAGAGGGGACGCCGTCGGCTCGGATGTCGTTACCTTCGCCAACGGGGAAGCGACGGCCGTTGGCAAAGTCCGGTTGGCGAGAGGGAATGACGGCTTTGCTAACGGCTAGCTTTGCCAACAAGCATCGGTTGAAGCCGTTGGCAAATCCACCGGACAAGGCTGTTGGCAAAGAAGCCCGGCTTGCCAACAGCTAGCTTTGCCAACGGCTTTGGCCCAGTCGTTGGTAAAGGCCGGGCGCGTGCTTCGGGGGAAGCCCATCTTTGCCAACGACGGCCCAAAGCCGTTGGCAAAGCCGGGAAGGTCGGTGAGGAAGCGCGGCTTTGCCAATAGCTTTGGCCTATGCTTGTTGGCAAAGCCGGGAATTTCCCCCTTTTTTTCTCTTTTCTAGCATTTAATTCACATATCAAATCCACACATCGGCATATGAACCGAATACCACATATATATCAACAATATAGCATATGAACCACATTTCGGCATCGGTTTCGATCTCAACATGAATCCACACATCAAATCCTTCGATACATGTCCATAATACACATAAAGTCACGAAACGAGTGCATACATGTCCAACATACACCGGGATGTCCAACACACATGTCCAAAATGTCCGACAAGTCCAACATACATGTCCGGGGGTCTAACATGCATCACTACTAGTCCATAAGAGGTAGTCACGGGTACCTAGCTCGTGGCGGCATCCCCCGGGGTCCCGCGTCGTCCCTAGAGGTCCCGGCGCCCCCACCTTGCTCCAACGCACACAACCCCGACCGAGCTTGTGGCCGTGGCCGTGCCTCGAGTCCACCCCGACCCCCGCGGCGGGTCGTAGTGCCGTAGGGCGGGCGAGGCCCCCGCCGCGTCCGCGCCCCCGGCCACGACGAGTAGGTCCGCGATGGTGGAGCCCACGTGTACGGCCGTGTGGAGTAGGTCGGGTCTTGTGGACAAAGACACGGTGGAGGGCTAGCACACGGAGTCGGGTTCGAACCCGCCGACCGAGCTCGCACAAAGGACAAGTGATGTAATTAGTACCGCGGGATGGCCGCACAAGCTAAAGCAAAAAGGTAATATACTCACTGGAGCGTGAACAGGAGGAGGCACTGGGAGTGGTGGTGCAGCAAAGAGCGAGGGAGGAAGCTCCCCGCTCGTCCGGAACTTGGACTTGACGAAGCCGGCCAGGTCCGCTATCTGACGCTGGTAGTGCCCCGCCATAACCGCTAAGCTCTGCTGGTGGGCCGCGTCCCGGGGCCGCCACCGGGCCAGCATCATCTCCTGGAACCTGGCCTGCAATATTACACCCGCATGGTATGTGAAGCCAAGGTGTTTGAAACGAGTGCACAACGAATGAAACCGCACTTACCTCCATCTGCTGGTACGTGGTCGGCCGTCGGGGCGCTATCGGGATGCCGGAGGAGCCACCGGACCCGGCCTTTCGAATCTCCCTCAGCGTGGGAGTAGTGGACGGGCTGATGGTGTTGTTGGCCATCCAAAGAGGAGCCGTCTCGCTTCCCTCCTCCCAACCTCATCACGATCTCCGTGTCTAGGGGCTCCTTGAAGGGGTCCTTGTCTTCTTCCGGATGGCTCGGCGAAACGCGCCGCCGTACTCGACGAGCTTGGGCCGCACGTTCGCGTTGGTGTACGCGTCCGGCCCGTCCTCCGGTTCCACCTATTGGCCGGGTCCTTCTCTTTGCCCTTGTGAGAAAGGGCGTACCCCACCACCTCGTTGATCTCCTCCCCACCATGAGATGCCCCTCGCGAGGAAAACACAAACATGGTTACAAGTAAATAGATTGAGCACTACGGTAAATAGATCAACATTATCATACCCATGCGTCCATGAACTCGCGGGAGGGACCGGTTCCCTTGGTGGTGTGCCACCCTTGCAGCCTTTGCCGGCGCTCCCGACGCTCTTTCTTCTCCTCGTAGCACTTGTCCGATCTCCACCGGCGCACAATGGCCTCCCGGCATTCCGGGTCCTTGTTGCACCACCCCCGGTATCCACTAAGAAACATCAAGTATTTGACATGTCGGAAGATGAATTGAATGTTTCATGGAAGCAAACGAACGAATGTTTCTCGCTTAATTACCCTCAAGTACTCATCCTCGGTGAGGTCGGTCTCCCTCTGGAGGATGATCTCCTGCCTGACTCGTTCCTTCTTGATCACCTCGCCAAGACAGTTGCAGTAGTGGTTGATGACGCACTGGATGCGCGCATCATGGTACATGTCCCTGAGACGTGCATGGCAGGCGTTCTCCAACGCGACCGCCGCCTCCACCTCTTTCCCGTCCGCGCACTTCCAGCACCCCTGCACGCACACATCATGTATCATTTCATTATTTCAAGAACGTCCAACGAATGTGTAGCATTGAGAAATGCGTTGCGATGAAAACACTCACCCAAAACTCCCTCTTGATCTTCTCCGCAAGTGACTCACGTGCGGGTGAACCGACAAGATCGCCGCCTTCGGGCTCGAGCGCGAGGGACGGTGTGCGGGTGGAAGTGTTCCCACTTCATGGGCGGCTTTCGAACGCCGTCGATGGTGACCAAGCCGGGGTAGTACTCCTTAATCGGCGGGGAGAGGATGCCATTGATATGGCGTGCACCGGTACCCCACTCCATAAACACCCGGGCCCCGCACGAGTCATTAACAAAAATTATTAGTCTGAAATTCGGTTTTCAACATGCTATGTGAACAATATGAAAAAAGTAGTTCACTTACTCTTTCCCGACGGGCGCAATCACCTTGCGGCCGGTGGGGGAGCGGCTTCGGGTAGGGAGCGTCGAGGGCCCGCGCTCGTAGGGCTTCCTCAAACTCGAGGAAGGCACCACGGTGCCGTGACACTCGTCCTTGTCGTCGTGGCCGCCATCGCCACACTCGGCGTCGTGGCCCTCGTCGTCGTCGCCGCCGCCACCGCCGCCACCGTCCCCGTTCATCGTCGTCGTCGTCCTCATCACGACTTCCGGCCCTCCTCTCGTCGGAGACGTCGATGCGGGCCGGCTCCTCCGTCCGGGCCGGCTCCTCCTCCCTACCGGCTCGCTCCTCCACGTCTACCTCCCGCTAGCCGCGACCGCCATAGAGCGAGGGGCAGGTCCGCTTCGGCGGCTTCTTCCTCGCCGCCCGGCATTTCGTCGAGTGCACCGCAATGACAACGATTAAAACAATTAGCATTTATTGCAAGGTGACAATAATAATTGTAAATAAATAAACATAATTGTAAATGACAATTAGTTGTAAATAAAGAAATATAATTGCAAATGACAAGTAGTTGTATTACGTGGAGGCGACATAATCTCCGCGTATGGCAATACGACTTGTGCGACTTCATCACCACTTGTCCTCGTCATCACTATCAATATTGTCGAGCTCTCGATCATCCTCACCTTTCACTTACTTCGAAGGGGATCGTCATCGCCATCGTCATCGCCGAGTCATCGTCATCGTCCGGAACAGCTCCATCGCGCTTCCTCTGCCATCGCTCAAGGAGTTGTAAGTCCTTAGCATCCAAAGCACGTCATCACCCTCGTCCTCATCGATGTCGTTGTCTTCTTCCATGCTCATCGTCATTAGCGTTGAAATGTCTATCTCAAATCGCCCATCTAGCCACTCGGGTTGATAGAACTCATCCGTCGTTGGGTCAAAGTTGTAATCATCATCATTTGGGAGAGGTGCTTTCTCGCTCGGTGATACCATGTGCACAAGGCTCCAACCCGCAAGCCTTGGGTCGGTTGGCACGCCCATGGAAGGTAATAAACTTGCGTGGCGTCTCGGTTAGCCACAGTATAGACATCATCTCCATTATATTTGGAATCCTGTCGAATTTCGGTTAGCTCAATCTTAAGGTCTTCTCTCATGACATTAGAATCGAACCAATGGCATTTGAATACCACTGGCTTCAAAGAACTGCCACCTCTGAATTCGAGCTCGTATATCTCTTCGACTATGCCGTAATAGTTCTTCTTATCATTGCCGGCGTACAAACACCGCTGCACGTGGTTTTCTGTTGGGGCCTGCTCTCCTCGTAGCCTCTAGTGCGAAAGCGATAGCCATTGACATCATAAACGGTGAATGACTTGACCTTACGGTTGATGCCAAGGCCCACCTCTCTCAATTCAGGCACTCATTAGCGCATCTTCCCGGGCTGCGGGGTTACGACGGTTCGATCGTTAAGATACTCGCTCCTAGGAGCAAAGTGGAAACAAGGTTACTCGGATGGTACCTTTGAACGGAACCGGGAAACAAAGTTGGGCTTGCCATGTCTAAGAAGATGGTCCTCTTGTTCCGAGGTAGGAGTAGTATTGCTGCTCCAATGAATATTAATGAATTCCCCGAAAAACAAGAGACATGGGGGTTGAATTGCTAGGTAAGAGGTTATAGTGACCGCGTATGAAACAAGCATACCGAGAACTTACTTCGATAATCCAAGCACTCATCAAGGTTCAACAACAAGTACATCATGATACTTGGTCCACTCCTCATGGGTCAAGTTCTTGTTGACACCGCGCTTCCTTTTCCAAGATCCCCTTTGAAAAGGCTAAGGGTCGATGAGTTCTCCTCGACGTTGTAACGAGAGGTTGGATTATGCACACTAGGAAGTTTCTCGGTATAGTACGCCCGTGTGAAGGTCGACACCTCCTCAATAACGAATGCCTCCGCCACGGAAGCCTCGATTTTGGCTTTATTTTTACACTTTTGCCGAAGTAACTTCAGACACCTCTCGATTGGATAGCACCAACAGGCCTGCACGGGACCCCTGAGCCGTGCCTCGCGGGGTAGGTGCAGAATCAGATGCTGCATAGATAGGAAGAAGCCGGGTGGAAATATCATCTCCAATTTGCAGAGCAACAGAGGTGCACCCTTCTCCAGTTCAAGACACACTTCTCGAGATAACTGCTTGGCACAAAGCTGTCAGAAGAAATAGCTCAACTCTGCCAGGATGCGCCACACCGGCTCGGGGAGGTATCCACGGGTCATCGCGGGAAGGATCCGCTGAATCCATATGTGGAAGTCGTGACTCTTCATCCCTAGCACTTTCATAGTGTCCACGTTCACTCCCCGAGCCAGATTCGCAGCATACACAGCAGGGAACCACATCGTCTTCATCCACCTCAGTATGTCCTTCCTAACTGGCCTTTTGAGGACGTAATCGGCCGGGCCCCTTCTCCACCTCTTGCCTGGCGCAGGGGTCTTCATCACAAGCTTTGGTCTATCACACATCGTTTCGATGTCCAGTCTAGCCTTAACGTTGTCCTTCGACTTCTTACCAGTGTCCATGAGTGTTGCCCAGAGTGCCTCAGCGACATTCTTTTCTGTGTGCATTACATCGATGTTGTGTGGAAGAAGGTGCTTGAAGTACGGTAGCTTATGCAAGCCCGATATATGAGTCCACATGTGCGTGGTACCATATCCAATAAAACCACCGTTCACTTCATCAACTTGGAGAGCCTCTAACTCGGCAAGAACATCCTCGAGGCTCCTAGGCTCAGGAATGGGGTCGGTGACTTGAACACCTTTCGTGAAGTGCTTTTCATCTCGCCTCAATTCATGGTCCTCGGGCAGAATTGTCGATGTTTGTTGAAAGAAGAATACTTGCCACCCTTGTTCTCCCGATACACGTCCCGGCGGGGAGAGTGTGCATCCGAAGAACAACGGGGAGGTGCTGCCGAAACTCCGACTATGACGGGGGCGGAACATGGAAGCTAACCCATCTACGCATCCTCAGGCTGTCCAAAAAACGTGGACAATCCGAAAGAGATACTGTCGCGAATATGCACTGATCAGCATACCAACGACCGCGTATCACTTTCGGACGGGAGACGCCTAACTCAGTTACGCAACCTAAGACCATGATACGGATAGAGGGGTTATACCTAGGGGGCGGTGAAGCTAGTGGGTCCTTTGGGTTCTCCGAATCCCCTCCGGTAGCTCCTGCTCTGCAAAAGAAGAAAAACAATACTATAAGTAAAATTTTCGGCAGAACCTCCCCTGCACGGGGAGGTTTCCCAAAACCTGCAAGAAAAGTCGACACGAAGGCCGACATCCACAATTCACGACACAAAGGCACACACATCCACAAATTTGACAACCATCACATTTTGGAGGTGACATTTCAAAAGGACCAAAAACTATGATTTTCACCTAAAAGGATCCATTCACGACTCTTTGAACTTACAATGTATCAATTCCTCAAGATATCGTTCCTTGCACCCTTCTTGAAGCCGCCCAAACAACACCTTAACAAGTACCTAGCATAAGAGAAAATAATCTGAGATAGTGAAATAATTGGCCTTAAGTAACAGATATAGAAGCATGTGATCACTTGATATATATATATATATGCACCCCATTTTCCAAAGAAGCACATACGGCTAGGACTTTATATGAAAAGGAACTAATCATTAAGACATCCATTAGAGCCTAACCAATAAAAGCTTAGTGTATCCTGACCATCATCAGGCATTCTTGCTCTAATCAGACACCTCTAATTATAAGTTATACTAAATTAACTACAAAACAAGTACTGTTCTACAAGAGATTATTGTATATCTACGAAATTGGGAGTGCAAGCAACAATCACTAGCTATTCGTGACTAGTTCACTAATCAACATCAACGCAAAGCCATCCACCTCATCTAGGATATCAGACCAACCTTTGATTGTTTACCAATGGATTGTTTACCAATGAGATCCATAAACTGATTTGCATGGCAGTAGAATAACCAACTGTTTTGAAGGTTCACTAGTCGCTAGTATTTGTCACAACAGAAATCTTGCAGAATTAACACAGCTTGTATGGAATGTTACCTGAAACCGTCGGCGTGGTGGCCGGCGGGGGCCGGCGGGTGGGGGCGGGGCCGGCGGGCGGGGGCGGGGCGGGGTGGGGCGGCGGGGGCGGGGGTGGGGCACGGCGCGGCGGGGGGGGGCGCGGCGGGGCCGGCGGGCGCGGCGGGATCGGCGGGCGGGGCCGGCGGGCGCGGATCCGCCGGCGGCGGCGCGAGGGGGTGGGCGGCGGAGCGGGGGCGGGCGGCGCGGGGCCGGCGGGCGGGGGCGGCGGGGTGGGGGCGGGGCGGGGTAGGGCGCAGCGGGGCCGGCGGGCGCCGCGGGGTCGGCGGGCGGGGGCGGCGGCGGCCCGGGGGGTGGGCGGCGGCTCCCCGGCCGGGAGAAGGGCGGCGCGCGCGGGTTGGGTGGGGGGAGCCGAGGGAGGGGGCGGGTCTGGTGGGGAGGGAGGGGGCTGCTTTGTTTTAGGGTTAAAGTTCTTTGTCAACAGCCTATAGGTGCGGCTGTTGGCAAAGCCTTTTTTATTTTTTACTGCGCCATCCTTCGCCAACAGCTGCGGCATTAATGCTGTTGGCGAAGCCACTTTGCCAACAGCACCACAAGGCTGTTGGGAAAGAATTTTTGCATTTTTGTTTTTTTTCCTTTCAACTTTTTTGTGGGTCCTTCCTACTATAACTACATCTCAACTTCAAAACTTGGGGATGTTTTGAGCTATTTAACTATATTTCGTAACGCCCGCGTTGTTAGCTCCTAATAAATCACCAAATAAACAACGCGTGTTTTCAAAATTGTCCGGTCGAGCTCATTTGCCCCCTTTCGGAACCCCGGTCACTTGTCTCCCTCTTTCACCCTCGGCGCGCGTGTCGCGAATCCCGCCGCACCGCCCGCACTCAGGCCAGCACCCACGCGTGCCACCCCAGCGCCGCGGTCGGCCACCGTGCCGGGAATCCCGCGCACGCCGCGGTCCCGCCGGCCGGTCCGCCTCGCCATCACCGCCATTCCGGAATTGACGCCGGTATCCGAGAAACCCAGAAAAATCCGCAAAACTCCTCCTAATTTTTCTAGGAATTCTCCTAATTTTCTAAATCCCTTTTCTATTTCTCTTCCCTGATTTTTCCTTTTTTTCTGTTTTCCTTTCCTTTTCTTCTTTTTCTTTTCCCTTTTCTCTTTTTTCTTTTCCCTTCTCTTTTCCCCCACCGTCTTCCTCCTCAGGCCGAGGCCCCCGCTCGGCCTCCCCCTTCCCCACGCGCGACGCAGGGAGGGCCGCGACCTCCCCCCACGCGCGACCTCCCCCGCGCCCCCCGCAAACAAAGACCGCCCCCTCCCATCTCCCCGCACCACCGAGACAAAGACGCCAAGGATGGCCCCGCGCCTACAGCGAGCGCACAGCACCTCCCTCTCCATTGCTCGACAAACGAAGACCAGCGGCCGAGCCGTCACATCCAAACCGCCCACCATTACTCCCCCGACGGCCTCCCCTCCACGGCCACGGCAGCCTTGCACGACGAGTCAACTCACACGGCGCCCAATCGACCGAGAATCCCGCCGGCCGGAGTCCACACGGGATTTTTCTCGAACCTCCATTGCCGCCATTGGAGCTCCGCGAAGCTCAAAATATCCTCGCCGAACCGACCTTCCCGCGCCTATAAAAGGGCCGGACCGGCTCCCCCACCTCGCCACACACCACCCCAACCAAGCCTCCCCGCCTCCCAAGCGCCCAAGCACCGCCACCACCGACCACCATAACCGTCGCCGCCCGCCACCGTCGATCCGCCTCCGGAGCACCCCGGCCCGAGGTAAGGAGCGGAATTGGTTGCCCTCGACCTCCTCTTCGTTTCGCCCCCACTTCCCGGCCGTCGCCATGCACCGGGACCCCGGCGCCCCTCCCCCCTTCCACGGTCGGCCTCCCCCGTCTCCCGCGTTCGTGTCGTGGGGGAGGGAGGAAGAAGAAGGGCTTTTTGCCCAAAACCCCCTGCCCTTTTCCCACTTATCCAAAACCGACCCCCCTTCTATTTCCCTCACTCTTTTCTTTCAAAACAGACCCTATGCTTTAAATTAATCCACAAAACAACCCTGTCCCTTTACAATTATGCCCCTGGACTATTTAGTAACATCCCCGCTAGGTTTAAATATTATAATTAGGCCCTTTTCTTTTATAATAAAATACTAACAGGCCCCTAATTAACCCTAAACACCTCCTTTAACCCGACATTTCATGCGCGATTTTAATCCAAATCGCGCCCAACCTTCCTCACACCCGTGCCGGTTGCACCGCCACACGTCCGTCACCCAAAACCCCTGCATAATATTTATTTCCCCTATTTTATTTAATTACCTTCCGCGAGCTCAGCCGGAGAAATTGTGTGTGCTTATATTGATTGCATGCTTGCCTGTGTGTGCGCTATAGCCGACGAAGTAAACGAAGGAAGGTACCCCGAGCCGGAGTTTGGAGCCGACTACTGCGAGCAGGAGCCCGAGGTCCCGAACGCCGAGCCGGCACTCCCCGAAGACTTCGAAGACGGCAAGTTCAATCTCATCCTTTGATGCATGCTTTTGTCCTAGTTTTATAAATACAACCCTATACCCATTTTATAAATTGCATATTGTTTTACTGCAAAAACATGGTAGGATAGCCACCCTTGATTGCTATGATTGAACCTTGTTCGGCCTAAATGAGTGCTTTAAAAATGTGTGAGTGCCTTCAAAATGAGTGAGTGCTTTAAAAATGGAAATGGGATATGTTTGGAAAAATGAGTAAAGAACCGGGTAGACGGGATGGACGTGTGTGTCGGGAGTATGGGTGAGCTCGTACCGTGTGGTTGAGCGTGTCGGGAGTTGTCCATCTTGTCAATTAAGGACCGGGTTGCGTGACATCTCACCCGACCCAAATCATCATACAACCACTCGACCGTTGTATGTGGCAACGGCTTAGCATAAACCCCACTAGTTAATCTACTTGCCATCTGGTGTGCGGGTGAGCGGCGGGAAACCAAGGAGTAGGGGTACGCTCCGTGAGGTACGCCCCGGTTATGTGAGATAACCCCTTGGTTGCTTCCGTGATGGCTCGTAGGGTTAGCTAAGGTGGGTAATGGCTTTGATAGGATCCGCACCAGCACTAAGGTGTTCGTGTGACGGTATACCCTACTTGTGGGTAAAGATGTACAACCTCTGCAGAGTGTCAAACCTATTCGAATAGCCGTGTCCACGGTATTGGATGAGTCACGGTGTGGTCACAAAACTAGTGTTTGGGTTTGGGATGTTTTCTGGTGTGAGTGGTTTTCCGGGTAAAGTGTGTGGCTGTGTGCCTGGGCTACTGCGGACGGGGAATCTGGTAGTTCCACTGTGGTTTTCCTCAAAAACAATTGAGTCACTCGGGTTATGAAAATGATTTGCGAAAACCTTTTTGAAATGAACCCCTGCATGAGTAAGTTTGCAAAATGAACCTTAACCTGATCCTTGTTATACTCTATGCATGATTCGTTTATAAGCCCCTCCGTGGGTGGGGTTGGATTTGCCGAGTACGTATGTGCTCACCCTTGCTTTACTAACTATTTTCGAGAGGAGGATCCCGATTACATTCCCAAAGACGTCGAGTAGGTCGCTGCCCTACACCCAACCGTGCCTCGTGTACCCGTGGCCTCCACGTAAAGCTTCCATGGTGTGGTACTGCGAGGACGCTATGGAAGCCTTTGCTATCGTAGTGTGGTCATTAGCGTTTGTGTTGTTCCTTGTAGCGTTGGCACTTCCGTGCCCTCTCGTGTCGCCGTGATGTAAAAGACTCGATCCACCCGTTGTAATAAATGTGTTGCCGCCTCCCGGGACCGCTATTTGTGTCACATTTAGTCACCCTCGATGAGGGGACGCTTCGGGTGGTATCGTAGCCGTAGGTTGGCCGTAGGACACGACCCCTAGGATACGAGACCTCCTCTCGGCCCTCTCTAACCTTTCCTTTGTTGAGATCATCTTTTCCCAAATCCTTACCTTGATCCTTGCCTCGATTCCGGATGGCTAACCCGAAATGGAACCGAGGAGTGTACCCTAACTTTGTCGCTAAATAAAGCTATCTACCTTTTGTACCCTACCACAACCCGTTCAACTCTACCCTTGTTTTCGGATGGCGGAAGATGGATGGACCCAAGGCGTGTGCCGGGAGGAGCCCGGTTTTGCTCGCCTTCTCATCAACTCCCCGGGAGCGCCTCGGCATCACCGAGCGCCCTAGGTACCGCAGCGAGAGAGTACGAGCAACTCGGCACTCTTCGCCGTAGGGTGGTCCTCTCCGTCGCTAGAAGCAACCGCCACACCAACATCGAGCCGTGGCGCGTGACCGCCACAGGGGTTTCGACACCAAGACACCTATCCTTTGGCCCTCGGAAAAGCCGAAGCGTCCCCTCATCGAGGTGACTAAATGTGACACAAATACCGGTCCCGGGAGGCCGGTAACACATTTATTACAACGGGTGGAATCGTCTTTTACATCATGGCGACACGAGGGCACGGTAGTGCCAATGCTACAAGGAACAACACTAATGCTAACGACCACACTACAATAGCAAAGGCTTCCATAGCCTCCTCGAGTACCACACCATGGAAGCTTTCGGTAGGGCCCCGGGTACACGAGCACGGTTGGGTGTAGGGCAACGACCTACTCAACGTCTTCGGGAATGTAATCGGGATCCTCCTCTCGTAAAATAGTTAGTAAAGCAAGGGTGAGCACATACGTACTCAAGAAATCCAACCCCAACCACGGAGGGGCTTATAAGCAAAATCATGCATAGAGTATAACAAGGATCGAGTTAAGGTTCATTTTTCAAACTTACACATGCAAAGGTTTATTTCAAAAGGTTTTCGCAAACACTTTCATAACCAAAGTGACTCCATTGTTTTAGGAAAACCACCGTGGAACTACCGGACTTCCCGCCCGTCGTAGCCCGTGCACACGGCACCACACACACACATCACCGAAAACAACTCACGCCGTAAAAACATCCCATCCCAAACACTAGTTTTTGTGACCACACCGTGACTCGTCCAATACCGTGGGCACGGCTATTCGAATAGGTTTGACACTGCGGCAGAGGTTGTACATCTTTACCCACAAGTAGGGTACCGTCACACGGACACCTCAGTGCCGGTACGGATCCTATCAAAGCCATTACCCACCTTAGCTAACGCTACGAGCCACCACGGAAGCAACCAAGGGGTTATCCCACATAACCGGGGCGTACCTCACACGGAGCGTACCCCTACTCCTTGGTCTCCCGCTCGCTCACCCGCACACCATATAGCATGTAGATTACCTAGTGGGGTTTATGCTAAGCCGTTGCCACATACAACGGTCGAGTGGTTGTACGATGATTTGGGTCAGGTGAGATGTCACGCAACCCGGTCCTTAACCGACAAGATGGACAACTCCCAACACGCTCAACCACACAGGTACGAGCTCACCCATACTCCTGACACACACGTCCATCCCGTCTACCCAGTTCTTTACTCATTTTCCAAACATATCCCATTTCCATTTTTAAAGCACTCACACATTTTGAAAGCACTCACACATTTTTAAAGCAAACATTTAGGCCAAAACAAGGTTCAATCATAGCAATCAAGGGTGGCTATCGTACCATGTTTTGCGGTAAAATAGTATGCAATTTATAAAACGGGTATAGGGTATATTTATAAAATTAGGACGAAGCATGCATCAAAGGATGAGATTGGACTTGCCATCTTCGAAGTCTTCGGGGAGTGCCGGCTCGGCGTTCGGGGCTTCGGGCTCCTGCTCGCAGTAGTCGGCTTCGATCTCCGGCTCGGGGTACCTTCCTCCGTCTACTCCGTCGGCTATGGCGCACACACGTGCAAGCAAGCAATATTAGCACACATATTTCGGGCCGAGTTCGAGGAGGGGGAGTGGGCGGAGAGGGGGTATATATAAGTCCCAAGGAGAGGGTTGGTTCGACGGTGTACTACGGGAAAGAGTGTGGTGAAGTTTGGGTTTAATCGTGCATGAAATGTTGGGTTAAAGAGGGGTTATAAGGATTAAGGACCTATTGGTAATTTCTACTAATGGTAAAAGGGGTGATTATGCTAATATAAACTTGGTTAGGGCCACGTTGTAAATTATTTAGGGTGTAGCAGTATTTAATCCATGATTAGTTATTAATTCAGGGGCTATTTGAAAAGAATAAAGAGAGAGAGGGAATAGGGCTCGGGTTTAGAGGGAAAAGGGGGAAACAGGGGGGGGTTTTGGCAAAAACGCCATCCCCTACCTCCCCTTCGGTTCAGAACAGAGAGGATAGGAGGGGGGCGGCCCTGGAGGGGAGGGGCGCCGGCGGCCCTAGCCGCGGCGTCGGCCGGGGAGTAGGGCAGGATGGAGAGGAGGACAAGGGAATCCCATCCCCGTGCTCACCTTCGGCTAGAACGGCGTGAGGAGGCGGATCGGCGGCGGACAGAGGGCGGCGGCGGTGTTAATGGTGGCGGCGCGGTGGAGCTCGGGGGAGGATGTGCGAAGGCTCGATTGCGGTTTGGTGCGGCGAGGGGGTGGTGGTGCCGGCCTTAAATAGGCGGTGGATGGCGGTTCGGCGGCCGAGCTCGAGGAGCTTCTAGGGTCGTCAATGGTGGTGGAAAAAATCTCGCCGTTGACGATCTTCCGGCGGGGGCCGTGGCCGGCGACCGCGGTGGGTCTACTTGCCGTGCAATTGGACGCGTCGTGCGGGGGCTCGGGAAGGAGGAGGGGCGACACGGTGGCATGTCCGACGAGCTCGCCTTTAATGGCGGTCGCCGGCTCGTCCGGCCGTGCGCGACGAGGGGAGGAGGGGAGGCCGGCGCGGTGGCGTGCCGCCGGCCGGCGCGGGCCCGTGCGCCGCCGGCCGGCCGGTCCATGGTGCCGGGGGCACGGCGCGGCGGGTCGCGGGCCCCGAGGTCAACCGGTGTCGGGGCACCGGTCGGGGGGCGCGGGATCCCGGCCGCGCGGGAGGAGGAAAGGAGGGAGAGAGAGAAGAAAGGAAGAAGAAAAAGGAAAAAGGAAAGGAGAAAAGAAAAGGAAAGAAAGGAGGAAAGGGAGAAGAAAAATAGAAAAAAGAATTTGGAAAAGTTTAGAAAATTAGGGGAAAATGTTAGGGAAATTAGAGGAAGGGTTTTGCGGGATTTTCCCGGTTTCCGGGCGTCGGCGCGTTTTCCGGGACGGCGGTGATGGCGAGGCGGACCGGCCGGCGGGACCGCGGCGTGCGCGGGATTCCCGGCACGGTGGCCGACCGTGGCGTTGGGAAGGCACGCGTGGGTGCTGGTCCGAGTGCGGGCGGTGCCGGCGGGATTCGCGGCACGCGCGCCGGGGTGAGAGGGAGGGACAGTGACTAGGGTTTGAAGGGGGTAATTGAGCTCGGCGGGACAGTTTTTGAAAATACGCATGATTTATTAAGTGGTTTATTTGGAGCTAAAAACGCGAGCGTTACAAACCTACCCCACTTAAAATGAATCTCGTCCTCGAGATTCGGCTAAGTTTCGAAAAGGTGGGGAAACTCCTTCTTCAGTGCGTCCTCTCGTTCCCACGTAGCTTCTTCCACCCCGTGTTTGCTCCATTGGACTCGCACACCCGTACTTCGACGTTCTGGTCCGCTTGACCACAGTGTCTAGAATCTTGACGGGTACCTCCTGGTATCTAAGGTCTGGCTGTAGATCGATGGTCTCCACCGGTACTCGCTTCTCTTCAAGAACCTTCAAACATCGGCGTAGCTGGGAGATATGGAACACTGGGTGGATATCTGACATCTCTTCGGGTAGCTCCAACCGGTATGCTACTGCTCCGACTCTCTTGAGCAATTTATATGGTCCGATGTACCGAGGGGCCAACTTCCCGTGTACTTGAAATCTCCGAGTCCCCCGGATGGGTGAAACCTTGAGGTAGACGAAATCTCCCGGATTGAAGCTTGCTTCACGCCTCTTTTTGTCCGCGTAGCTCTTCCGTCGTGACCGGGCGGCTCTCAACTTTTCTCGGATATCGGCTACTCGCTCTTCGGCTTCCTTTATAAGTGCGGGCCCAACCAGGGCACGCTCTCCTACTTCTGACCACATCAGGGGTGTCCTGCATTTTCTCCCGTATAGTGCTTCGAATGGCGACATTCCCAGACTTGCTTGGTAGCCGTTGTTGTAGGAAAATTCTGCATATGGCAGGCTCTGCTCCCAATCTTTGCCATAGGTGAGGACGCATGCTCTCAACATATCTTCCAAAATTTGATTCACCCTTTCGGTCTGTCCGTCTGTCTGTGGGTGGTATGCTGAGCTGAAGTCTAGCTTGGTGCCCATGGCTTTGTGCAGGCTTTTCCAGAACCTAGAGGTGAACTGGGTCCCTCTATCTGAGACTATTCTGCTAGGCACTCCATGCAGCTTTACTATATTCTCTATGTAGAGTTTTGCCAACTTTTCTCCTCCATAGGTGGTCCGTACGGGTAGAAAGTGAGCGACTTTAGTGAGTCGGTCCACGATCACCCATATGGAGTCATGTCCCTTCTGAGTCCTTGGCAACCCTACTACGAAGTCCATACCTATCTCGTCCCACTTCCATACCGGGATTGGTAAAGGTTGCAACGATCCGCGGGCTTCTGATGTTCAGCTTTGATCCTCTGACAAGTGTCACAGTGGGCGACGAACCGCGCAATGTCTGCTTTCATCCCATTCCACCAATACTTCTGTTTTAAGTCCATGTACATCTTGGTGGATCCCGGGTGAATGGAGTATGCTGAGTTGTGTGCCTCATCCATGATGGTCTGTCGAAAATCTCCACCTTCGGGCACGCATATCCTGTTTTTGTACCACAGGGTGCCTTGGTCATCTACCCTGAAGTCAGGGGCCTTGTTCTCTCCGGTATGCTTGCGGATCTTCATCAGATTTTCATCGGTCTCTTGGGCCTTCCGGATCTTTTCCTCTAGGGTAGGCTGAACACTCAGCTGGCGGACGTAGCCTTGGGGGACGATGTGTACGTTGAGCCGTGCCATCTCCTCTTGCAACTAGGCACTCTTGGGTGCCGCCTTCTCGTAGATTTTCCGGCTTAGGGCATCTGCTACCACATTGGCCTTCCCGGGTGGTAGTGAGTCTCTAGGTTATAGTCCTTGACTAGCTCTAGCCACCTTCTCCGCCTTAGGTTCGGGTCGGGCCGGGTGAAGATGTACTTTAGACTCTTGTGGTCGGTGTAGACCTCACACTTGTTCCCGATCGGGTAGTGTCTCCGGATTTTCGGGGCATGCACCACGGCCGCAAACTCCGGGTCATGGGTGGGATAGTTCTCGCTCATGGGGTTTGAGCCGACGGGAGGCATATGCCACTACCTTCCCATCTTGCATGAGGACACATCCCAACCCTTGTCGGGAGGCGTCGCAATACACGACAAAGTCCCGTTGGATGTCGGCGGTGGTCGCATGCGGGCCGTGGTCAACCTCTTCTTCAACTCTTGGAAACTTCTCTCGCAGGCCTCGGTCCGCTTGAACTTCTTCTCCTTCTTGAGCAACTCTCGTCATGGGCCGGGCAATCTTGGAGAATCCCTCGATAAATCTCCGTAGTACCCCGCTAAACCTAGGAAACTCCCCGATCTCGCTCACGTTGGTCGGTTCTGTCGCCGCTGGAGACCTGTCTCAACTTTCCGGGGTCTACGACTACTCCTTCTGCAATCGGGAATGTGCCAAAGGAAGGATATTTTCTCCAGCCAAAATTCACACTTGCTGAACTTGGCGTATAGCTTGTGTGCCCTCAATTTTCCCAAAGCACTACTCGAAGATGTTGTTCATGCTCCTCCACGCTCTTGGAGTAAACAAGTATGTCGTCAATGAAGACTACGACAAACTTGTCCAGCTCTTCCATGAACACCTTATTCATGAGGTTCATGAAGTAGGCTGGTGCATTGGTTAGTCCAAAGGACATCACCGTGAACTCATATTGTCCGTAGCGAGTGACAAAGGCGGTCTTGGGGATGTCACTTTCCCTAATCTTGAGCTGGTGGTACCCTGATCTTAGATCCACCTTCGAGAAATACTTGGCTCCCTTCAGTTGGTCAAACAGGTCATCTATTCTCGGGGAAGAGGGTACTTGTTTTTAATAGTGACCTCGTTCGGCCGAGCGATAGTCCACGCACATCCTCATGCTCTTATCCTTCTTCTCCACGAAAAGCACCGGGGCTCCCCATGGTGATGAGCTTGGTTTGATGAACCCACTTTGCCGGGAGTTCTCGCTAGTCGCTTCTTCAATTCCGCCAATTCGGGGGTTGCCATCCTATAGGGCCTCTTGGCTATGGGAGAGGTTCCGGGGATAAGGTCAATTACGAACTCTATATCCCCGTTCGGTGGCATTCCGGGGAGTTCTTCGGGGAACACATCCGGTTATTCTCGTACTACTCGGGACATCTTCTATGGACTTGGCTTCTATGTTGAAAACCATTATATCCGCCCGTGTCCCGGGTGTGGCAGGTCACTTGTATCCCGTCTGGGTTGGTCAGATGCACTACTTTATCGGCGCAACTTATGAGGCCATGGTGCTGGCTTAACCAGTCCATCCCAAGGATCACATCTATCCCTTTGGATTTCAGTACCACTAGGTCTGCTAGGAACTCTACCCCACTTAAAATAATCCTTACCCGGGGCATCCCAGTTGACACTTAATGTCACCTCCGGGCGTTCGAGTTATTAGGGGTGCTTTGAGTAGTACTGTGGGTATGCTATGCTTTTCCACAAAGCTTGAGGATATGAATGAGTGCGATGCTCCCGAATCGAATAGTATGGTAGCCAAGACCGAGCCGACCAATACTCACCGAGTACTACGCCTTGTGCTTCCTGTGCCTCCTGCGCATTGATGTGATTGACCCGGGCGGGTCCATACGACCGCCGGGGCTGCCTCATCTGCTGGTTGCTGTTGTTGTTGCCGAAGTTATTGTTGCTGCGCACCGGCATGCGGTTGGCTCCTGACACAAGCGGCCTTGGCCCGTTCACCGAGTTGGAGTAGGTGGTGGTGGTTGGCTTTTTAGCATAGGGGCAGTTGGCGATGAAGTGCCCGGTTTCTCGGCAGTTGAAACACACTCGGGAGCTGTTGTTGTTGTTGGCAGTGATCTGGCTGGTGTTGTTCTGTGGGGGCTTCATGGCACTTGGTTGTAGGAGGGCTTGAACTGGGCTCTGGGGGCTTGCGAGCTCGTGGCTTGGGATTGGGTTCTGTACTGCATGGGAGCTTGGAACCTGGACATGGGGTGTCCAAAGTTTCTCGGCCTCCGGGACCGCTCTTGCTGCTTGGCCTTGTGTTCCATGAACTTGCGCTTGTTTTCCTTCTTCTCTTCGGCCCTTGCTCTCTCCGTGAGTATTGCCATGTTCATGAGGGTGTTAAAGTCCGGGTAGATCTGAGGAGTCAGCAGTGTCCTCAGTTCCGGAGTCAGCCCCTTCTTGAACATCTCTTGCTTTTTGGAATCTTTATCCACTTCCTCGGGGGCATAGCGTGCCAGCTCTATGAACTGGTACGTGTACTCCTCCACAGACATGTTGCCTTGGCGGAGTTCGCGGAACTCATCTGCCTTCCGCTTCAGTGTGGCCTCCAGGATGTGGTAGCGACGGAACTCCTCCACGAATTCATCCCATGTGATGGCGGAGGGATCCTTGGGCGCGGCGCGGTAATTTTCCCACCACGCTAGGGTCGTCCCGTGAGCCGGGTGAGCTGCCGGAGAGAACCTTATCGCGGTCCTCACGGTTGAAGGGCTCTAGTTCTCTCGGAATGGCTCTCGGCCAATCGTCGGCATCCAAAGGATTCACCGACCCGCCAAAGGTGGGCGGCTTAGTCCCGAGGAACTCGATCGGCTTCTCGTTCATGCCCAAAATGCGGGGTCTTGGGCGGTTGATGGCGTTGAAAATAGCCTCCATCGGGACGATCCTGGTTGGCTAAGACTTGTGCCAAGTCAACGAGGAGGGGGTGGCGGTGGCGGGACCACGTTCTCTCCTCCATCTTCATTTTGGTTAACTTCCGGTCGTGGAGACGCTCCCTCCGATCGGCTTGCGACCCTTCGCCGTCCGATCGGTGGGTCCCGACAGGGCGCCCCGGAAACCATCCGTAAAGAAACGGTTTTTCTAAGAGGTCTAGTTTTATGTGATGTTTAAGTGGATTATATCAGATTTCTTTTTGAAAAAGGCAGGGGTCTACTCCCGCCGTAAGCACACAACAAGCACATAGCAAACAAGCAAGCACAAATAAGTTTTTATTACAAACCAGCGAGGAGGATACATCCCGACTACGCGGACACACTACACGACTAAGGACTAAGGGCGCGACTTGGACCAGTACGGATTCATCCCCTGGGTCAGGGTCACTGGGGCTCGCTACTCACGAGGAGAGCCATCTTCCGGGGTCGAGTGTTCTTCCAGCGGAATGAGCAACTCGTCATCGTTCCCGCCTTCGGGGTTTCCGTTTTCCCGGCGGCCGTGCCGCGGCTTCGGCGGTCGCCGTTGGGGGTTCGGTGGGATCGCTGGTGGTGCTGGGGGGACTTCGATAGTTCCTCCCCATCCTACAAGGGGTGTTCCCAGCAGGACTTGAGCTTCTCCAATGGCTGGAACGGGTGTTCCGCCGTGGGTCCATTCTTGCATGCGTTGGTCCTGGATTCTCCTGAGGCTTTCCTGGGCAACGGCTTCACTGCTTATGGCTGCTGCAGTCCTTGCTTCAGCTTGAGCCACTCGGACTTGGTGCATCCTCACTGTGACTTCGGCCTTGCTCGGCCCGACTGATTTGTTCCCTCAAGTGTCTGGCCTGGTCATCAAAGAGCTTATCCAGGGAGACAAGGTAGACGACTACGTGGTACAACAAGTCTTCTTGGTGGCGGCGTCGTTCCAGGTTTCTCATGCGGGCCTGCCAAACTGGGGTTCTGATGGCGGGAGGGAAGTACCTCATTGGTGTGGGGACGAGGTGTTCTTCGTAGATTCGGCACAGGTAGCGGAGGGCTTTTCTGAGGGCCAAAGGATAGGTGTCTCGGTGTCGAAACCCTGTGGCGGTCACGCGCCACGGCTCGATGTTGGTGTGGCGGTTGCTTCTAGCGACGGAGAGGACCACTCTACAGCGAAGAGTGCCGAGTTGCTCGTACTCTCTGCTCGTAGTACCTAGGGCGCTCGGTGATACCGAGACGCTCCGGGGAGTTGATGAGCAGGCGAGCAAAACCAAGCTCCTCCCGGCACACGCCTTGGGTCCATCCATCTTCCGCCATCCGAAAACAAAGGTAGAGTTGAACGAGTTGTGGTGGGGTACAAAAGATGGATAACTTTATTTAGTAGGAAGGTTGGGGTACATCCTTCGGGGTACACTTATTGTCACTAGGACTCGGTTTCTAGCATAAACACCCTAGTCTTATCCTCATGGTGATTCTTCCTCTAGCCGGATACGGCGCTTCTTCGGTGGAAGATCTTGCTCCAGCATCTCATCTTCGGTCTCCGGGTCCCTTTGTCCCGGTGGGTTTCTTCGGGTTCATCTTCTTCCGCCCTAACTCCTTCATCTCTCGCTTCTACGCTCCTTTAGTTCATCCCATAGGGCTTTATGGGACAACGGGGTGTGCTCTCTTTCCCTAAGATACTCTTGCTTTGTGTTGTGTAGTTCAACTTCTGCTATGGTTGTCTTCACCCTTTCTAGTTCTATCCTCTGCTCTGCTCTTTCCGCTCTGTCGATCTGCTGCTTCAGTTGCTGGGCTTGCTCCTGATAAAGGTGGTCTAGGCCTCTGAGGTATATGGATAGGTGGGAAACTGCCTCTTCTAAGTCTTCTTCCTCTCGTTCTAATCCTCTCATGCGATCAATCCACGAGCGTCCTCTTCCTCCGGAGGGTGGAAAGAATCCCATTGGAGTCCTTCGGAGGTGCTGTCTATAAACCACTCGTAGGCGTCGCAGGCCTTCCGAGCGGCCTTGGGGTAGGTGTCGGCGAAGCGGAAACCAGTGGCGGAGACGAACCATGGTTCTATGTCGGGGTAAAGCGTGCTTCTTCCCACAAAGATCAGCAGCTTACACCGAAGGGTGCCGAAGCGTTCGTACTCTCGGTAGACGAACTCTGGCGGATCCCTTACTCCGACGCGCTCTAGGCTGAGTAGCAACAGGTTAGGGAGGCCAGGCTGGACGGGGCAGATTCCTCCGTTCCATCCGGGGTTAGCCATCTGGAAACAGGCAAGAATCAAGGTAAGGATTTGGGAACAGGTGAGCTTAGCAAAGGAAAGGTTAGAGAAGGCCAGAGGAGGTCTCGTATCCTAGGGGTCATGTCCTACGGCCAACCTGGCTCTGATACCACCTGAAGCGTCCCCTCATCGAGAGGTGACTAAATGTGACACAAATACCGGTCCCGGGAGGCCGGTAACACATTTATTACAACGAGTGGAATCGGTCTTTTACATCACGACGACACGAGAGGGCATGGTAGTGCCAATGCTACAAGGAACAACACCAATGCTAACGACCACACTACAATAGCAAAGGCTTCCATAGCCTCCTCGAGTACCACACCATGGAAGCTTTCGGTAGGGCCCCGGGTACACGAGCACGGTTGGGTGTAGGGCAACGACCTACTCAACGTCTTCGGGAATGTAATCGGGATCCTCCTCTCGTAAAATAGTTAGTAAAGCAAGGGTGAGCACATACGTTCTCAAAGAAATCCAACCCCACCCATGGAGGGGCTTATAAGCAAAATCATGCATAGAGTATAACAAGGATCGAGTTAAGGTTCATTTTTCAAACTTACACATGCAAAGGTTTATTTCAAAAGGTTTTCGCAAACACTTTCATAACCAAAGTGACTCCATTGTTTTAGGAAAACCACCGTGGAACTACCGGACTTCCCGCCCGTCGTAGCCCGGGCACACGGCCACACCCACACATCACCGGAAAACAACTCACGCCGAGAAAACATCCCAAACCCAAACACTAGTTTTTGTGACCACACCGTGACTTGTCCAATACCGTGGACACGGCTATTCGAATAGGTTTGACACTCTGCGGAGGTTGTACATCTTTACCCACAAGTAGGGTACCGTCACACGGACACCTCAGTGTCGGTACGGATCCTATCAAAGCCATTACCATCTTAGCTAACGCTACGAGCCACCACGGAAGCAACCAAGGGGTTATCCCACATAACCAGGGCGTACCTCACACAGAGCGTACCCCTACTCCTTGGTCTCCCGCTGCTCACCCGCACACCAGATGGCAAGTAGATTAACTAGTGGGGTTTATGCTAAGCCGTTGCCACATACAACGGTCGAGTGGTTGTACGATGATTTGGGTCAGGTGAGATGTCACGCAACCCGGTCCTTAACCGACAAGATGGACAACTCCCAACACGCTCAACCACACAGGTACGAGCTCACCCATACTCCTGACACACACGTCCATGCCGTCTACCCAGTTCTTTACTCATTTTCCAAACATATCCCATTTCTATTTTTAAAGCACTCACACATTTTGAAAGCACTCACACATTTTTAAAGCAACCATTTAGGCCAAAACAAGGTTCAATCATAGCAATCAAGGGTGGCTATCCTACCATGTTTTGCGGTAAAACAATATGCAATTTATAAAACGGGTATAGGGTATATTTATAAAATTAGGACGAGAAGCATGCATCAAAGGATGAGATTGGACTTGCCGTCTTCGAAGTCTTCGGGGAGTGTCGGCTCGGCGTTCGGGGCTTCGGGCTCCTCGCTCGTAGTAGTCGGCTTCGATCTCGGCTCGGGGTACCTTCCTCCGTCTACTCCGTCGGCTATGGCGCACACACGAGCAAGCAATCAATATTAGCACACATATTTCCGGCTGAGTTCGAGGAGGGGGAGTGGGCGGAGAAGGGGTATATATAAGTCCCGGGGAGAGGGTTGGTTCGGTGGTGTACTATGGGAAAGAGTGTGGTGAAGTTTGGGTTTAATCGTGCATGAAATGTTGGGTTAAAGAGGGGTTATAGGGATTAAGGACCTATTAGTAATTTCTACTAATGGTAAAAGGGGTGATTATGCTAATATAAACTTGGTTAGGGCCACGTTGTAAATTATTTAGGGTATAGCAGTATTTAATCCATGATTAGTTATTAATTCAGGGGCTATTTGAAAAGAATAAAGAGAGAGGGGGAATAGGGCTCGGGGTTAGAGGAAAAAGGGAGGAGCAGGGGGGTTTTGGCAAAAACGCCTTCGCCTACCTCCCCTTTGGTTCAGAACAGAGAGGATAGGAGGGGGGGGGCGGCGGCCCTGGAGGGGAGGGGCGCCGGCGGCCCTAGCCGCGGCGTCGGCGGGGAGTAGGGCAGGATGGAGAGGAGGACAAGGGAATCCCATCCCCGTGCTCACCTTTGGCTAGAACGGCGTGAGGAGGCGGATCGGCGGACGGACGAGAGGGCGGCGGCGGTGTTAATGGTGGCGGCGCGGTGGAGCTCGGGGGAGGATGTGCGAAGGCTCGATTGCGGTTTGGTGCGGCGAGGGGGTGGTGGTGCCGGCCTTAAATAGGCGGTGGATGGCGGTTTGGCGGCCGAGCTCGAGGAGCTTCTAGGGTCGTCAATGGTGGTGGAAAAAATCTCGCCGTTGACGATCTTCCGGCGGGGCCGTGGCCGGCGACCGCGGTGGGGCCGCTTGCCGTGCGATTGGACGCGTCGTGCGGGGCTCGGGAAGGTGGAGGGGCGATACGGTGGCGTGTCCCGGCGAGCTCGCCTTTAATGGCGGTCGCCGGCTTGTCCGGCCGTGCGCGGCGGGGGGAGGAGGGAAGGCCGGCGCGGTGGCGTGCGCCGGCCCGGCGCGGGCCGTGCGCCGCCGGCCGGCCGGTCCATGGCGCCGGTGCACGGCGCGGCGGGTCGCGGGCCCGGGGTCAACCGGTGTCGGGGCGTCGGTCGGGGGGGGGCGCGGGATCCCGGCCGCGCGGGAGGAGGAGGAAAGAAGGGAGAGAGAGAGAGAGAAGAAAGGACGAAGAAAAAGGAAAAAGGAAAGGAGAAAAGAAAAGGAAAGAAAGGAGGAAAAGGGAGAAGAAAAATAGACAAAGAATTTGGAAAAGTTTAGAAAATTAGGGAAAAATGTTAGGGAAATTAGAGGAAGGGTTTTGCGGGATTTTCCCGGTTTCGGCGTCGGCGCGTTTTCCGGGACGGCGGTGATGGCGAGGCGGACCGGCCGGCGGGACCGCGGCGTGCGCGGGATTCCCGGCACGGTGGCCGACCGTGGCGTTGGGAAGGCACGCGTGGGTGCTGGTCCGGTGCGGGCGGTGCCGGCGGTATTCGCGGCGCGCGCGCGCGGGTGAGAGGGAGGGACGGTGACTAGGGTTTGAAGGGGGGTAATTGAACTCGGCGGGACGGTTTTGAAAATACGCATGATTTATTAAGTGATTTATTTGGAGCTAAAAAACGCGGGCGTTACAAAAGCCCTCCACTACCCGTGCCGGGATCTACAAGGAACACCTCGTCCCCACACCAATGAGGTACTTCCCTCTCGCCATCGAACCCCGGTTTGTGCCCGCATGAGAAACCCGGAACGACGCCGCCACCAAGAAGACTCTTTGTACCACGTAGTCGCCTACCTTATCTCCCCGGATAAGCTATTCGATGACCAAGCCAAGCACCTGAGGGAGCAAATTAGTCGGGCCGAGCAAGCTGAAGTCACGGTGAGGATGCACCAAGTCCGAGTGGCTCAAGCGAAGCAAGGACCGCGGCCGCCATAAGCGGTGAAGCCGTTGCCCGGGAAAGCCTCAGGCGAATCCAGGACCAACGCATGCAAGAATGGACCAACGGCGGAACACCCGTTCCGGCCATTGGAGAAGCTCAAGTCCCGCCGGGGAACAACCCTCATAGGATGGGGAGGAACTATCGAAGTCCCGCCAAGCACCACCGGCAATCACCGAACCCCCAACGATGACCGTCGAAGCCGCAACACGGCCTCGGGAAAATGGAAACCCCGAAGGTGAGAATGATGACGAGCTGCTCATTCCACCGGAAGAGCACTCGACCCCGAAGGTGGCTCTCCTCGCGAGTAGCATACCCCGGTGACCCCGCCCCGGGGAATGAAGCCATACCGGTCCAAGTCGCACCCTTAGTTCTTTGTCGTGTAGTGTGTCGGCGTAGTCGGGATGTATCCTCCTCGCTGGTTTGTAATAAAAACTTGTCTGTGCTTGCTTGTTTGCTATGTGCTTGTTGTGTGCTTGCCGGCAGGAGTAGACCCTGCCTTTTCAAAAAGAAATCCGATATAATCCACTTAAACATCACATAAAAGCTAGATCTCTTAGAAAACCCGCTCCTTTACAGATGGTTTCCAGGCGCCCTGTCAGGACCCACCAAGGCCCCGGCCGATCGGACGCTGAAGGATCGCAAGCCGATCGGAGGGAGCGTCTTCACGACCGGGAAGTTAACCAAGACGAAGATGGAGGAGAGAACGTGGTCCTGCCGCCGCCACCCCCTCCCATTGACTTGGCACAAGTCTTGGCCAACCGGAGATCGTCCCGATGGAGGCCATTTTCAACGCCGTCAACCGCCCAAGACCCCGAGTTCCGGGCATGAATGAGAAGCCGATAGAGTTCCTCGGGACGAAGCCGCCCACCTTTGGCGGGTCGGTGAATCCCTTGGATGCCGACGACCGGGCCGAGAGTCATTCCGAGGGAACTAGAGCCCTTCAACGCGTGAGGACCGCGACAAGGTTCTCCTGGCAGTTCACCAGCTCACCGGGACAGCCCTAGCCTGGTGGGAAAATTACTGCGCAGCAGCCAAGGATCCCTCCGCCATCACCTGGGATGAATTCGTGGAGGAGTTCCGCCGCTACCACATCCCAGAAGCCACCCTAAAGCGGAAGGCGGATGAGTTCCGTGAACTCCGCCAAGGCAACATGTCCGTAGAAGAGTACACGTACCAGTTCATAGAGCTGGCACGATACGCCCCCGAGGAAGTGGACAAAGATTCCAAGAAGCAGGAAATGTTCAAGAAGGGACTGACTCCGGAACTGAGGACCCTGCTGACCCCTCAGATTTACCCGGACTTCAACACCCTCATGAACATGGCAATACTCACAGAAAGAGCGAGGGCAGAAGAGAAGAAGGAAAACAAGCGCAAGTTTATGGAGCACAAGGCCAAGCAGCAAGAGCGGTCCCAGAGGCCGAGAAACTTTGGACACTCCATGTCCAGGTTCCAAGCTCCCATGCAGTACAGAACTCAATCCCAAGCCACGGGCTCACAAGGCCCCAGAACCCAGTTCAAGCCCTACAACAACCAGAGTGCCATGAAGCCCCCACAGAACAACACCGCCGGATCATCGCCAACAACAACAACAGCGCCCAAGTGTGTTTCAAGCGCCGAGAAACCGGACACTTCATCGCCAACCGCCCGTATGCCAAAAAAGCCAACCACTACCACCTACTCCAACTCGGTGAACGGGCCAAGGCCACTAGTGTCTGGAGCCAACCGCATGCCGGTGCGCAGCAACAATAACTTCGGCAACAACAACAACAACCAGCGGATGAGGCAGCCCCAGCGGTCGTATGGACGAGCCCGAGTCAACCACATCAATGCGCGGGAGGCACGGGAAGCACAAGGCGTAGTTCTCGGTGAGTTCTCGGTCGGCTCGTCTTGGCTACCATATTATTCGATTCGGGAGCATCGCACTCATTCATATCCTCAAGCTTTGTGGAAAAGCATAGCATACCCACGGTACTACTAAAAGCACCCCTATTAACTCGAACGCCGGAGGTGACATTAAGTGTCAACTGGGATGCCCCCGGGTAAGGATCATTTTAAGTGGGGTAGAGTTCCTAGCGACTCCGGTAGTACTGAAGTCCAAGGGGATAGATGTGATCCTTGGGATGGACTAGTTAAGCCAGCACCATGGCCTTATAAGTTGCGCCGATAAAATAGTGCACCTAACCAACCCAGACGGGATACAAGTGACTTGCCACACCCGAGGACACAGGACAGACATAATGGTTTTCAACATAGAAGCCAAGTCCATAGAGGATGTCCTAGTAGTACGAGAATACCCGGATGCCACCAGATAGGGATATAGAGTTCGTCATCGACCTTATTCCCGGAACCTCTCCCATAGCCAAGAGACCCTATAGGATGGCAGCCCCTGAGTTGGCAGAATTGAAGAAGCAGCTAGGAGAACTCCAGCGAAGTGGGTTCATCAGACCAAGCTCATCACCGTGGGGAGCCCCAGTGCTTTTCATGGAGAAGAAGGATAAGAGCATGAGGATGTGCGTGGACTATCACTCGCTGAACGAAGTCACTATCAAAAACAAGTACCCTCTCCCCAGAATAGATGATCTATTTGACCAGCTGAAAGGAGCTAAGTATTTTTCTAAGGTGGATCTAAGGTCAGGGTACCACCAACTCAAGATTAGGGAAAGTGACATCCCCAAGACCGCCTTTGTCACTCGCTACGGACAGTATGAGTTCACAGTGATGTCCTTCGGACTCACCAATGCACCAAAGATACTTCATGAACCTCATGAATAAGGTGTTTATGGAAGAGCTGGACAAGTTTGTTGTAGTCTTTATTGACGACATACTTGTTTACTCCAAGGGCGTGGAGAAACACGAGCAAGCATCTTCGAGTAGTGTTGGGGAAATTGAGGGCACACAAGCCGTACACCAAGTTCGGCAAGTGTGAATTTTGGCTAGAGAAAATATCTTTCCTTGGGCATATTCGACATTGCAGAAGGAGTAGCTGTAGACCCCGGGAAGGTTGAAACAGTCTCCAACTGGCAACAACCGACCAACGTAAGCGAGATCAGGAGCTTCCTGGGTTTAGCAGGATACTACCGGAGGTTTATCGAAGGATTCTCCAAGATTGCCCGGCCCATGACAGAGTTGCTCAAGAAGGAGAAGAAGTTCAACTGGACCGAGTCCTGCGAGAAAAGTTTCCAAGAGTTGAAGAAGAGGTCCGGGAATGTCACCATTCGAAGCACTATATGGGAGGAAATGTAGGACACCCCCGATGTGGTCGGAAGTAGGAGAGCGTGCCCTGGTTGGGCCCGCCCTTATAAAAGAAGCCGAACGGCGAGTAGCCGATATCCGAGAAAAATTGAGAGCCACCCAATCTCG
The DNA here is from genome assembly GCA_947561735.1 of Cenchrus americanus. Lineage (NCBI taxonomy): Eukaryota > Viridiplantae > Streptophyta > Magnoliopsida > Poales > Poaceae > Cenchrus > Cenchrus americanus. The sequence goes on along the minus strand of OX387242.1, from coordinate 32,371,031 downwards.
ACGAGAAGAGCTACACGGACAAGAAGAGGCGTGAAGCAAGCTTCAATCCGGAGATTTCGTTTACCTCAAGGTTTCACCTATCCGAGGAACTCGGAGATTTCAAGTGCACGGAAAATTGGCCCCTCGGAACATTGGACCGTATAAAGTACTAAAGAGGGTCGGAGCGGTAGCATACCGGTTGGAGCTACCCGAAGAAATGTCGGATATACACCCGGTGTTTTATATCTCCCGGCTACGCGAGTGTTTGAAGGTTCTTGAAGAAAAGCGAGTACCGGTAGAAACCATTGATCTACGGCTAGGCCTTAGGTACCGGGGAGGTGCCCGTCAAGATTTTGGACACAGTGGTCAAGCGGACGAGAACATCAGAAGTACGGGTGTGTAGAGTCCAATGGAGCAGACACGGAGTGGAAGAAGCCACGTGGGAACGAGAGGACGCGTTGGAAGGAGTTTCCCCACCTGTTCGAAACTTAGCCGAATCTCGAGGGCGAGATTCATTTTAAGTGGGGTAGGTTTGTAACGCCAGCGTTTTTAGCTCCTAATAAATCACCAAATAAATCACGTGTGTTTTCAAAACTGTCCAGCTGAGCTCATTTGCCCCCTTTCGGAACCCTGATCACCGTCTCCCTCTCTCACCCTCGGCGCGCGTGCCGCGAATCCCGCCGGCACCGCCCGCACTCAGGCCAGCACCCACGCGTGCCACCCCAGCGCCGCGGTCGGCCACCGTGTCGGGAATCCCGCGCACGCCGCGGTCCCGCCGGCCGGTCCGCCTCGCCATCACCGCCATCCGGAATTGACGCCCGTATCCGAGGAACCCCGGAAAAATCCGCAAAACCCCTTCTCCTAATTTTTCTAGAAATTCTCCTAATTTTCTAAATCCCTTTTCTATTTCTCTTCCCTGATTTTTCCTTTTTTCTATTTTCCTTTTTCGTTTCTTCTTTTTCTTTTCCCTTTTCTCTTTTCTCTTTTCCCTTCTCTTTTTTCCCACCGTCTTCCTCTCGGGCCGAGGCCTCCGCGCGGCCTCCCCCTTCCCCACACGCGACGCAGGGAGGGCCGCGACCTCCCCCGCGCCCGCAAACAAAGACCGCCCCCTCCCCTCTCCCCGCACCACCGGACAACACGCCAAGGACGGCCCCGCGCCTACAAGCGGGCGGCGGCACCTCCCCCTCCATTGCTCGACAAACGAAGACCGGGCGGCCGAGGCCGCCACCTCCAAACCGGCCACCATTACTCCCCGGACGGCCTCCCCTCCACGGCCACGGCAGCCCACCGCATGACGAGTCAACTCACACGGCGGCCAATCGACCGAGAATCCCGGCGGCGGAGTCCACGCGGGGATTTTTCCCGAACCTCCATTGTCGCCCATTGGAGCTCCGCGAAGCTCAAAATATCCTCGCCGAACCGACCTTCCCGCGCCTATAAAAGGGTCGGACCGGCTCCCCACCTCGCCACACACCACCCCAACCAAGCCTCCCCGCCTCCCAAGCGCCCAAGCACCGCCACCACCGACCACCATAACCGTCGCCGCCCGCCGCCGTCGATCCGCCTCTCCGGAGCACCCCAGCCCGAGGTAAGGAGCGGAATCGGTTGCCCTCGACCTCCTCTTCGTTTCGCCCCCACTTCCCGGCCATCGCCGTGCACCAGGTCGCCGGCGCCCCTCCCCCTTCCACGGTCGGCCTCCCTGTCTCCTGCATTCTGTGTCGTGAGGGAGGGAGGAAGAAGAAGGGATTTTTGCCCAAAACCCCCCGCCCTTTTCCCACTTATCCAAAACCGACCCCCCCTTCTATTTCCCTCACTCTTTTCTTTCAAAACGGACCCTATGCTTTAAATTAAACCACAAAAACAACCCTGTCCCTTTACAATTATGCCCCCGGAATATTTAGTAACACCCCCGCTAGGTTTAAATATTATAATTAGGCCCTTTTCTTTTATAATAAAATACTAACAGGCCCCTAATTAACCCTAAACACCTCCTTTAACCCGACATTTCATGCGTGATTTTAATCCAAATCGCGCCCAACCTTCCTCACACCCGTGCCGGTTGCACCGCCACCCGTCCGTCACCCAAAACCCCTACATAATATTTATTTCCCCTATTTTATTTAATTACCTTCCGCGAGCTCAGCCGGAGAAATTGTGAGTGCTTATATTGATTGCTTGCTTGCCTGTGTGTGCGCTATAGCCGACGAAGTAAACGAAGGAAGGTACCCCGAGCCGGAGTTTGGAACCGACTACGTGAGCGAAGCCCGAGGTCCCGAACGCCGACCCGCACTCCACGAAGACTTCGAAGATGGCAAGTTCAATCTCATCCTTTGATGCATGCTTTGGTCCTAGTTTTATAAGTACAACCCTATACCCGTTTTATAAATTGCATATTGTTTTACCGCAAAAACATGGTAGGATAGCCACCCTTGATTGCTATGATTGAACCTTGTTCTGGCCTAAATGAGTGCTTTAAAAATGTGTGAGTGCCTTCAAAATGAGTGAGTGCTTTAAAAATGGAAATGGGATATGTTTGGAAAAATGAGTAAAGAACTCGGGTAGACGGGATGGACGTGTGTGTCGGGAGTATGGGTGAGCTCGTACCGTGTGGTTGAGCGTGTCGGGAGTTGTCCATCTTGTCAATTAAGGACCGGGTTGCGTGACATCTCACCTGACCCAAATCATCGTACAACCACTCGACCGTTGTATGTGGCAACGGCTTAGCATAAACCCCACTAGTTAATCTACTTGCCATCTGGTGTGCGGGTGAGCGGCGGGAGACCAAGGAGTAGGGGTACGCTCTGTGTGAGGTACGCCCTGGTTATGTGAGATAACCCCTTGGTTGCTTCCGTGATGGCTCGTAGGGTTAGCTAAGGTGGGTAATGGCTTTGATAGGATCCGCACCGCACTAAGGTGTCCGTGTGACGGTACCCTACTTGTGGGTAAAGATGTACAACCTCTGCGAGTGTCAAACCTATTCGAATAGCCGTGTCCACGGTATTGGACGAGTCACTGTGTGGTCACAAAACTAAGTGTTTGGGTTTGGGATGTTTTCGGTGTGAGTGGTTTTCTGGAAAAGTGTGTGGCTGTGTGCCTGGGCTACCGCGGACGGGGAGTCTGGTAGTTCCACAGTGGTTTTCCTAAAACAATTGAGTCACTTTGGTTATGAAAATGATTTGTGAAAACCTTTTTGAAATGAACCCCTGCATGAGTGAGTTTGCAAAATGAATCTTAACCTGATCCTTGATATACTCTATGCATGATTCTGCTTATAAGCCCCTCCGTGGGTGGGGTTGGATTTGCTGAGTACGTATGTGCTCACCCTTGTTTTACTAACTATTTTCGAGAGGAGGATCCCGATTACATTCCCGAAGACGTCGAGTAGGTCGCTGCCCTACACCCAACCGTGCCTGTGTACCCAGGGCCTCCACAGAAAGCTTCCATGGTGTGGTACTCTGAGGAGGCTATGGAAGCCTTTGCTATCGTAGTGTGGTCATTAGCGTTTGTGTTGTTCCTTGTAGCGTTGGCACTTCCGTGCCCTCTGTGTCGCCGTGATGTAAAAGAGCGATCCACCCGTTGTAATAAATGTGTTGCCGGCCCTCCCGAGAGCGGTATTTGTGTCACATTTAGTCACCTCTCGATGAGGGGACGCTTCAATTTCGTTAATTATTTTCGTTCACTTGAATTTTCTAGCATAATTCAAATTTGAGCTGCAGGTGCGTGAAATAATGAAACTTAGGCGTCCGAAAAATGATATTCATGTCGGGGAGTGTGTTTTGAGGCCGTGTCCCAAAGCTCACCCGAAATTTCGAAGTCCTTGTCCACGTAATACGACGGTCCGGGCGTGGTACAATCGTTTTTTAATTATATAAAATCCAAACGAAGTCGAAAAATCACGAAACTTGTCGGGTGTATTGTTATCGCATGTGGAGGCTACGATAAACATTTGAGAAAGTTTGGAGCAAGTTGCCGCCGCAAATGCTCAAAACCTAGACATCTCTACCATGTGATCACTTATTCGCACATGTGGAGTTGTCTAGGTTTTGAGCATTTGACGCGATAACTTGGTCCAAACTTTCTCAAATGTTTATCGTAGCCTCCACATGCAATAACAAGACACCCCGACAAGTTTCGTGATTTTTCGACTTCGTTTGGATTTTATATAATTAAAAAACAGCTGTACCACGCCTGGACCGCCGTGTTACGTGGACAAGGACTTCGAAATTTCGGGTGAGCTTTGGGACACGACCTCAAAACACACTCCCTGACATGAATATCATTTTTCGAACGCCTAAGTTTTATTATTTCACGCACCTGCAGTTCAAATTTGAATTATGCCGAAAAATTCAAGTGAACGAAAATAATTAACGAAATATAGCTAAATGTTGCAAAATGGGTCCACATTTAACCATGTGCTTGTAAACAATGTAGCAAGGCTACCAAAAAAGTTTGAATTCAAAATTCGAAAAAAATGAAAATTCTTTGCCAACAAACTCGCAATCTTCCCCAACGGCCCCGAAGGCCGTTGGGAAAGAAGGCTCTTCGCCAACGGCTTGGTAGCCCTGTTGGCGAAGGGTTGCTCCCTTTGCCAACGGCTAACGGCGAAGGCTTGTTGGCGAAGCGGACGGCGGCGGTACCGTTTGGCCGCGCCGGGCTTCGCCAACGGCCTTTTCTTTCCCAACGAGAATTGTCACACCCGACTTTCGAAGAAAACCAAGTGCATACCTATATGCATGCCAGGATCAAGTTTCATGCATATAGTGACATAAAAGTGAATACGAAACGAGTATCACGTAAGAAAAAGAAAGATTATCGAGAGATTTACGCTTAATCCCGGAAACGAAGGCACCAAACATCACGGGCGGTCGGCGGGGGTTGCGTACGCCTAGCACCGGCAACATCTTCATAGCGACTTCCTCTTTACGAGCGACAATGGTTATAGCAAGGGTGAGCACTTGTCGTACTCGGCAAGTGTGGGGAAAAAGAATGAATGCAAAGGCTTTATAGTGGACTGGGCTATAAGCATTTAAGCAATTTTAGTTGGTCAAATTTTATTAGCACCCGATTACTAATAAAGTATAAGTTTATACCAACCCATATTAAGCATAAGATAAGAGGTACGCCACAAGCACATGGCAAGCATAACCGGAGAGAGAGCGATTTAAGTCCATCTTCAAGTTCAATTATCATGTGAGGGTCCGGGCCGCCCGTGACCGTGGGCACGGCTAATCGATTAGTTTTACACTGCAGAGGTTGTACATCTTTACCCACAAGTCGCGTAAAAGTCCCGAAGAACTTTAAACCCAACCATGCGATGCCGGCCAAGCATCATACCACACTACCGAGGTGTGATTGCATAGGGACGCTACGAGGCCTTTACAAAGAGTCCTCCCGTGCGTATTAGTCCATAGTAGTATGTCATAGAGGCTATCTTTCGTACCACACTTCTATTACGTACGGTCGGCCATAGAGTACTTCCGTTCCAAAACCACTCCGGAATAGAAGTAGCCATAAAAGCATTCCTCCGTCCCCAACCTACTATGCGAGTAATAACCACACAAAGACTTCCCTAATTAATCGGCCAAGACCAGAGCCATATAGTCCTTGTGGTTGCACTGTTGTCCTGGGTGGTTCTCCATGTTCCGATTAAACATATGGTCTTGTATTAACATCCAAAGATATAACATAAAGGTATAACAAGTTTCATCATTAATGTTCATTAAAACCACCATAACCCAGGTATAGCAACTAAGCATAACTACCCAACATAAAGATAAACCCGTTTGATCAAGGCACGGGATAAATAACACTAGTCAAACCTTAAACATGGGTCCCATCATATTAATGCAAGCATATGCAATGAGTGATTAAATATAGTTCTTAGGACAAAAGATCAAGGACACACTTGCCTTTAACCAAGGTAATGTCGTTGCTCGGAATCCTCAACTTCAAGCTCTTCCAAACTTCTCGAATGGCGTGCACTCTAAGCGCATCAATCATCGGCCACAAACATACACAAAGCAAACAAACAAGCATACTAAGAACAAAGCACCAATCAAAAGAAAACTTTAAAAAGAACGCACTAAAGGATAGGCTCGATTAGATGGATCACTAAAGAACACAAAGGGTGATTGGAAAGGCTTGGTTAGCTTTAAAGAGATGGTTGTGAAAGATTGAGCAAGGTCCGGAAAGATCATACTTAGATTGAGTGAGACAAGAACGTCTAACGAACGTTTTGCATATATTAGAGAGCAAGGCTATGAGCTAGGTTCATTTTAATTAACAAAACAAATGTAAAGGATATTTCAGAAGAAAATACCCTATGTTGACATTAATGCAATATTAAACTTTATTTATGAAACCGGTGTAAAGAACTAGTCAAGTTTTATTAATAAAGATTCATATATTGATTAAACCGATTAAACATTTAATTTAGAAAAACTAAACTATATGAACAATCTAAACGAAACTTTGTAAATCGAGTAGATCACATTATTATTAAAAACATTATGGTATTGACATTAATCAAATTAATATTTATTAGAAAAGCCGATGTAAAAGCCTAATCAAATTTTAATTAGAAAAGATTAATCAACAATTAAACGAATTAACATTTGGTTTACGAAAACCGAGATAAAAATCTAATTAACTTTTATGTACAAAAACATGTGATAGAAACATTAACCAAATTAAATTTGCTTATGAAAAACGGTGTATAGATCTATATAGCTTTTATTTATAAAAGAATGCATAGCGGGTCATTAATCAAAATTAATATTAATTTTATTTTCAGAAAACAAAACATGATGAAAACTCACCACTAACGCGTGCTTTACACTATTATGGACCTAACACAACTTGAACGGATTAAATCGGAGCTAAAGCGAAAAAGATACGAGAAAAACAAGATTGTAAGGACACGTTCGCGATTAACCGTAGATTTTAGGGGCTAGCAAAGAAGATTTGCAAGACACACTAAATAGTGCTCGGGAAAAGGTTAAAGATCGGGGTTAGATGCGTAAAAGGGCTCAGGTGGATCTGGTTGTGAAGATCTAAAACATCTAGAGGTTTTTACGCAAGATTTACAAGACATAAGAAAAAGATCTACTCATTACGGGGAAAAGGTAGGGGGTTATCTGCAAACCGGCCTTGGTCTTCTTCCTCCTGCGGACGGAGGGCGCACAGGAAGGGGCGGCGGCCTTGGGGGTGGCGGCGCCGGCGATTCGAGCACCAAGGAGCTCGATTTAGGCACGGAACGGGTAGAGGAGATCGAGACGAACACGATGGTGGTGCTCACCGGTGCGGAGGACAACGGAATCGGCCGGAATCGAAGAGTCAACGCCGGCGGATTTCGGTTCCGGGGAGCGGCGGTCTTCTGCTGTGCACCGGGGGGCGCGGGCGGCTCGGGGCGCGAGGGCGGCGTCGCGAGATGGGGCGGCTAGGGCACGGCGGCTAGGGGCGGCGCGCGGGGCGGTCTCCCCTTTTTATGGGGCCGTGCGCGTGGCGCCGGGCGGGGGCGGCGGCGGCGGCGTGCCGGCCCGTTCTGCGGCCGGCGTGGCGGCCGGGCCTAGATGGGCCATGTCTTGGGCCGGTGCGGCGGAGCGGGCGCGGGCGGGTCGAGCCCACGGGCTCGGCTCGGCTGGTAGGATAGGTTTCTTTTTTTTTTGAAAGTATTTCCGGTGCGAAAAATAATCCGAGAAAAAGTCGTGAATTATTTTAAAGCACGAAAAATAATCGAGAAAATCACAAAAAATCCAGGAAAATTCCTAGAGATAGATTAGGTCATGAACAATCCAAATAAAGCATTTGGTGCTCATGAAAAAGATTTTAGCGCCTTCTAATAAATAGAAATGGCTCAAGGAAAATGAGAATAAATCCCGCGAAAAAGCGGAAAATTCTCGGAAGAGTTTGGACGACTCCTAAACGCATTTTTGAAACCTTTTGCACTCAAGAACCACTAGATGCATCGGCATGAATGCAACACACATAACTTTTTATTTAATTTAGAAAATCAATCAAAGGATTTTTCCTATACTATATTCCCTGTAAAGAAAATAAATGTTGGAAATTTTTTTTTAAAATTATGGGAAAATCGTTATTTAATTATTCTTTCTATTCACATCCTGAAATTGGAAATTTCAGGGTGTGACAAATCTACCCCCCTTAAAAGGAATCTCGTCCGAGATTCGAAAAAGGCTAGCAAGAGACAAGGGTTTATTTCAACTCTTTTCATATCCTTCGACAATATCATTCCTCTTATCTTACGAGAAAAACTTTCCAAGCCTAACTTATAGCAACATCCTTAGGTATCGGGGGTCTTGTCTTGCTTGTGCCGTTGTCGCCATTCCTTCTTAAAATGACGATCTAGAAACTTCTTTGGGCACTGTTGATAAAGTGTCCACCGGCTTTGCAATAGAAACAAGCTTTACTTTCCCTAATATTCCGACGATTCTGTGGGGTCTCATAAATCACTGGTATTGTGACACCATGAGGATATTCTAGATATGCATCTTCATTGTGATCTTCAGGAAAACCTTGGGCTTGAGACATATGATGTAGGTGAGAATTGTTATTGGCTTCCCCTGGATATTCCCGTTTTCTCTTCTTACTCATGATCTCCTGTAGCTTGCTTTCTAGCCCAACGGCTTTGTTGATTAAATCTTGTAGACTGGAGTATTCATGTAGGCTTAGTATACTTTGAAGATCTTCATTCAACCCTTTGATGAAATGCTCTCGTTTCTTCTTATCACTCTCAGCCGATCTTGGGGCATATAGAGATAAGCTCGAATAAACTTATCCCCGTACTCGATTCACCGTCATCTGTCCTTGCTTTAAGTTAAGGAACTCCTTCCTCTTGAGCTTCATCGCACTCACGGGAGTATGGTGTAAGATAAAGTTGTCTTTGAATTCCTTCCACACAATACTCTCGGAGTTCTTGATGTCCATTGGTGTAAGAATTCCACCACTGCGAAGCTGCTCCTATAAGTTGCCAAGATGCATACAAAGCTTTCTCTCCATCATTGCATTGTATCATATCTAGCTTCTCTTCAATTGTCTTGATCCGGTCTTCGACTTCTAAGGGATATGTGGTACTGGAGAACATTGGCGGCTCAGCCTTCATGAACTCTGCATACTTATCCTCCGGGGGTGGAAATGATAGCGCATCTTGGTTGTATCCATAGTCATCACCGTTCTCGTAGCTTTCTCCTTGGTTTCCTCCTTCTTGGTTTTCCATCTGGTTGGTAGGTAAAGATATTATCAGAAGGGAACAAGAGTAGTGCAAAACGAGTGGAGGAAGAACAAGGAGGTGGGAGGTACAAAAGAAGAACCCAACTAAGCAACTGATGTTATTGCGGATGTAAGACCCACAATACACCAACACTCACTTCAAAGAACCAACACAAGCAATGCCATAAAACCAAGCATCATCATGCAAACACACAATTCCACCAATCAAGGCATAGCTAAGGGAACGACACTACACGTTGTTAATATAGTCAGAGGGTATCCTCCTAATAGATCAGATGTAGCTCCCAGCAAGGATCTCCATAAATAATAGATTTTTCCCAGATCAAGGAGTACGAAATTATGAGTTCAACCCAACTGGAATCACCTCAATCGGAGGTTCAGAACTCGAGACATGAATTAAACAAGATGGTCATGTCAGCAGTGTGGGCAGATTCTGAATGCACCACTTATTCGTAGGTATCTCCCTGGATACAAAACGAATACTGCTGAATTTTGGACAGAATGAAGCTGATGAAATTCCTGAACTACTCCAATTGGATTTACCTTAATCGGAGGTCCATAGCCCGAGATATAGAATATTGAAGGTAACTAGGTCAGCAGAGTTTACAGATTCTGATAGCTCCAATGTTTCGGGCATAGCTTCTAGAACATGTACAGGATAGGGCTGAATTTTTTGATAGAAATTCACCTATGAAATTTAGGAACTAACCCAACTGGTTTCATGCCAATCGGAGTTCAGTAGCTCGAGATAAAATTGAAACAGCGCTGATGTGTCAGAGAGCTGCGTGAATAGATGGAATGCTTAGGGTAACAATTCCACCAATAAATCAAGGGGGTGTTTATTGCTTGAGGGAATGAGTAGGCGAGGTCGAAGAGATGTTCAAGGAGAGTGAAGATAAATATACAAGAATTCATGGTATGGAGAAAAGAAGATGGTTAAGAGGTGAGATCCTTCATCAGAGAGGTCAGGGATAAGGTAAGGAGGGATTGTAGAACAAAAGAGGCATTAAGAAACGACCAGTGCTAACTAGGCTTACGTCCTACGGTCGATACGGCTACGATACCACTCTGTCACACCCGACTTTCGAAGAAAACCAAGTGCATACCTATATGCATGCCGGGATCAAGTTTCATGCATATAGTGACATAAAAGTGAATACAGAAACAGTATCACGTAAGAAAAAGAAAGATTATCAGAGATTTACGCTTAATCACGGAAACGAAGGCACCAAACATCACGGGCGATCGGCGGGGGTTGCGTACGCCTAGCACCAGCAACATCTTCATAGCAGCTTCCTCTTTACGAGCGACAATGGTTATAGCAAGGGTGAGCACTTGTCGTACTCGGCAAGTGTGGGGAAAAAAGAATGAATGCAAAGGCTTTATAGTGGGCTGGGCTATAAGCATTTAAGCAATTTTAGTTGGTCAAATTTTATTAGCACCTGATTACTAATAAAGTATAAGTTTATACCAACCCATATTAAGCATAAGATAAGAGGTACGCCACAAGCACATGGCAAGCATAACCGGAGAGAGAGCGATTTAAGTCCATCTTCAAGTTCAATTATCATGTGAGGGTCCGGTCCGGGCCGCCCGTGACCGTGAGCACGACTAATCGATTAGTTTTACACTCTGGAGAGGTTGTACATCTTTACCTACAAGTCGCGTAAAAGTCCCGAAGAACATTAAACCCAACCATGCGATGCCGGCCAAGCATCATACCACACTACCGAGGTGTGATTGCATAGGGACGCTACGAGGCCTTTACAAAGAGTCCTCCCGTGCGTATTAGTCCATAGTAGTATGTCATAGAGGCTATCTTTCGTACCACACTTCTATTACGGACGGTCGGCCATAGAGTACTTCCGTTCCAAAACCACTCCGGAATAGAAGTAGCCATAAAAGCATTCCTCCGTCCCCAACCTACTATGCGAGTAATAACCACACAAAGACTTCCCTAATTAATCGGCCAAGACCGAGCCATATAGTCCTTGTGGTTGCCTTGTTGTCTGGGTGGTTCTCCATGTTCCGATTAAACATATGGTCTTGTATTAACATCCAAAGATATAACATAAAGGTATAACAAGTTTCATCATTAATGTTCATTAAAACCACCATAACCCGGGTATAGCAAATAAGCATAACTACCCAACATAAAGATAAACCCGTTTGATCAAGGCACGGGATAAATAACACTAGTCAAACCTTAAACATGGGTCCCATCATATTAATGCAAGCATATGCAATGAGTGATTAAATATAGTTCTTAGGACAAAAGATCAAGGACACACTTGCCTTTAACCAAGGTAATGTCGTTGCTTGAGAATCCTCAACTTCAAGCTCTTCCAAACTTCTCGAATGGCGTTCACTCTAAGCGCATCAATCATCGAGCACAAACATACACAACAAACAAACAAGCATATACTGAGAACAAAGCACCAATCAAAAGAAAACTTTAAAAGAACGCACTAAAGAGTAGGCTCGATTAGATGGATCACTAAAGAACACAAAGGGTGATTGGAAAGGCTTGGTTAGTTTTAAATGGATGGTTGTGGAAGATTGAGCAAGGACCGGAAAGATCACACTTAGATTGAGCTGAGAAAAGAACGTCTAACAAACGTTTTGCATATATGAGAGAACAAGGCTATGAGCTAGGTTCATTTTAATTAACAAAACAAATATAAAGGATATTTCAGAAGAAAATACCCTATGTTGACATTAATGCAATATTAAACTTTATTTATGAAACCGGTGTAAAGAACTAGTCAAGTTTTATTAATAAAGATTCATATATTGATTAAACCGATTAAACATTTAATTTAGAAAAACTAAACTATATGAACAATCTAAACGAAACTTTGTAAATCGAGTAGATCACATTATTATTAAAAACATTATGGTATTGACATTAATCAAATTAATATTTATTAGAAAAGCCGATGTAAAAGCCTAATCAAATTTTAATTAGAAAAGATTAATCAACAATTAAACGAATTAACATTTGGTTTACGAAAACCGAGATAAAAATCTAATTAACTTTTATGTACAAAAACATGTGATAGAAACATTAACCAAATTAAATTTGCTTATGAAAAACGGTGTATAGATCTATATAGCTTTTATTTATAAAAGAATGCATAGCGAGTCATTAATCAAAATTAATATTAATTTTATTTTCAGAAAACAAAACATGATGAAAACTCACCACTAACGCGTGCTTTACACTATTATGGACCTAACGCAACTTGAACGGATTAAATCGGAGCTAAAACGAAAAAGATACGAGAAAAACAAGATTGTAAGGACCTGGTCGTGATTAACCGTAGATTTTAGGGGCTAGTTGTTGACGCAAAAAGTGCACTCGGCGCCAATCACACGGCAAGCCGGAAAGCGGCTTCACACGCGCGAGAGAGCAAATGACGTGCCGGTCAATTTTTCCCGAAAATTAACAAAAGATAAAGCGAGTTAGATACCAAAGCTTGGAACTTGCTTAGGGTGGTACCGCGGTTCCATATTTACGGCTAAAAAGCCAAGCAAGATGACACATAGCTATGTAAAGCTATCCGTCAAAGAACCACGACTATTCGGGTAACCGCAAAGGGAAAAAGAACAACCGCCGAATGGTTCTCGTAGCCGCCAGTTGAAATAGTGAGCGTGGAATTTACGCTCCAAATCCTTCCATCTAGCCACCGATTCGGGAGGCGGGGATGAGAACCACGCGAAAAGCCGGACCTGTCGGTGAGGGCGGGGAAGTAGCGAACCACGAACGCCTCCTCGACCGAGCATTCCCCAAGGCCGCATGAGGTAACGGGCGATGTGCTCGACCGTGCTCGTCTCGTCCGCCCGAGAGAACTTTGTGAATTCCGTCGGCGGCTTCACCCTCGGCGGCGGGAGCACGTTATAGTACCACTGCGGGAACGGCGGCCTATAGGTGGGGCCCGCATCTTTGGCTTGAGGCCGAACCGATTCGCATCAATTCGGCCATCTTGCGCGCTAGGGCGTCATCTTCTTGCGCGCCCGCACCGGCGCGTACCCTGGGTGCGGGAAGGCGTCGAACGCTCCGTAATTTCCCACTTCATGATAACCACCGCCGTACAAATTCTTCTGGAGCCAGTTGGTCGACGGAGCAATTCTCCGACCGGGGTCAAGTGGGGCCCCAGATGAGCCGAACGCTAGGTCTCCGTACGTAGGCTAGTACGGATTCGGCTGTTGCACGGGCCGACCTCGTGCTTTGCTCCGTGGTGGCGGCGAGGATTGGCCGACTTCCCGAAGCTTGCAACGGGGGCCGAGCGGGCCGCCCCCCGGCGCCTGCGGAGGAGGTTGGAATGCTTGGCTTCCGGAGCTCTGAGGAGGAGGCTGCTGCGGCTGGCTCCGTAGCGGCGGCTGAGAGCTTGATTCACCCGGCTCCACGGTTCTCTTCCGGCGGGCGCCTTCCCGAACGCTTGCTCCATGCCCGGGCCAAAGAGGTTCACCATCATCTGCTGGAGCGACCCGAGGAAAGCCTTGTTGTGCTTGGTGAGCATGTAGTCTGCCGACTCTTGGAATACGCGCGCGCATTCCTCCTTCTCTTGTTGGGACGTGGCATCGCTCTCTCCCGGCAGCGCACTCGCGCGGGTCATTCTTCAGGTACGGTACACCACTTCGATTCTTCTTAAACGACATGAGACACTTTTGCTGAAACTGGTTCACGGCGTCTTGGAGCTGCCGATGCTTTGCTCTGGAGAAAGCTCTTCGATGTTGACATCCATGAGGTCCGAGATTTCAGGCATCTTGAACCAATTCGGCTGTAGTCCCACCGGGCGTGCCAAAAAGTGTGTTGACGCAAAAAGTGCACTCAGCGCCAATCACACAGCAAGCCGGAAAGCTGGCTTCACACGCGCAGAGAGCAAATGACGTGCCAGTCAATTTTTCCTGAAAATTAACAAAAGATAAAGCAGTTAGATACCAAAGCTTGGAACTTGCCGGGTGGTACCAGACAGTTCCATATTTACGGCTAAAAAGCCAAGCAAGATGACACATAGCTATGTAAAGCTATCTGTCAAAGAACCACGACCATTCGGGTAACCGCAAAGGGAAAAAGAACACTGCCGAATGGATGATGTAAGCATGATAACGATCGGTCTTTAGATAAACATAGATGCAAGTGCAAAGTTGTGACCGATCTTCATGAAAATTAACATTAAACAAATAAAGTAAAGCACGGACATGATCATGTATTAAATAAGCATGCATAGATCCAAAGCACTAGTCTACCGCATGTCTAGTTACTTTAAGATCCGTCGGGTACGATATCAAGCAAATCTATCCACCGCATGATACAACTTGCAAGAAAACCACACCACTTTCCACAAATAGATCTATCCACCGCATGATACAATCTAAATATGGAAAGCCAAAAGCACACATCATTTAAAACATAAATAATGCGCGTGATCTACTCGTGAAAATATAACCGAATACGGCTGAACAGCCGATCCAGGGTCCATGAAGAAGGAACAAATATTACCGCGTGAATAAGTCTATCAGACTGATTTGGAAATCTAATCCACCGGATGACTAGCTCCAAAGCAACCCAAAAACTTGCATCTACCGCATGATACCGGCTCTTTCAAGATTTATACGAACGCGATAAACTTGAACCCGCAACACGTAACAACCTAGGTCGATTCGGTTTCGGCTATCGGAAAGCATAAGGCCCACGTGTTAAAACATGAAACCTACTCGAACAAGTATCATAAAAGGGATATAGCCGATCCAAACCCATCTAGATTGGGCGGGAAATGTGTTACATGAATTAAAACATGAAGTAAAAACTCAAGATAACACGGGATAACTTAATGAATCTATTGGATCTTGCCAAAATCCAATAGAGCCGATAACTAGCTTCAAGCTAGATCTTAGCCCACCGCATGGCTCATGATCCAACAAGAAACCCTCTTGAACCAAGCTTGAATCTACCGCATGACACGAAGCATGGTAACAAGACTACTTGCATCAGATCTAAATCCACCGCATGATACTAGACATGATACAAGGTTGCCGGTACTCACGGAGGTCGACGGATCGATTGGCCCTCTCGAAGAACTCGACGACACGACAAGGACTCTAGGGTTTGGCGTAAGGCCGGTGTGTATTGAGGAATGATTGTGTCTGTTACATACATCCAGGGATCGTATTTATACCCTGCCGATTACAACTGCGAATGGATTCATTGCCTAACTAAACTCGATCGCCTGTCCATCCATTCGTCCTCTCTGATTGAGCCACGTTACCGTCCAATCCCGCAAAATCAGCTTTACTGTTCCTTTGCCGAATCGGAGCAGATAGCCGACCGCAGATCTCTTTGCCGAAAATCTCTGAAAATATCCTTCCTTCCATCAGACGGACTCTTTTTCGACCCGGACCCACGGGTCGGACTCCTTACCAAATTTTGGTGTTAACACATGCCCCTTCAATTGTGGGATAAAAGTAATTTTGTTCCACAATTGACTCCGACCACGAATCCTTGAGTCAAATCTGTCAACACTTTTGTTCTTCGCAATCCGCCGGAATTTTCATCCGGATCCAACCCTAGATCCCCTTGTTCCGAGCTCGAACCTCCAATGGCGGCTCGGAACCAAGATGCTCAGGTAAATTCATCCCCCGCAAACCTTGTTCGGCATTAGGTTTTCAATTTTACCTGAGATTTTCTTTTCCGCTTTCTTCCAGGAGCCTTCTACTGAACTTTTGATTCGCACCGAGGCCAATTCGAGGTCTTATTACCTTGGTCCTGTGGGGAATCCTGACCCTCGAGATCTTATTGCTGCTGAATCTCAGAGAATCCCCTTCAAAGCAGCTTTGTCTCCACCTCCTCAGTGGCAAGATGCGTTCAAGAAGCGGCCTTTACCTCCAATTGCAGGCTGGAAGACTTGGTATCGGAGGATTCTTGCAGATAAGAGTGGATTGACCAACCTAGATGCCCTCCGTATCGCCCAGTGCTTGGAGCTATCCGTGGCTGAGACCCCCAAGAATGAAGACCTTCGATAGCGACTGCCACTTTTGGTCAAACGGCGTTAACGCTTTCCTTTTTGGCCACGGTCCAATGTCTCCCACCTTGGCCGACGTATATATGATCACCGGCCTTGACATTATAGGATCTGTTCAGCCTTGGAATTTCAAAAACTCCTCACGGCAAACAGGGGTGAAGCCAGGGAACGGATACAAGCAATACATTGTGAAACACATGAGGGATAATCCCCTGGGTGAAATTGAATACCGGGCCTTTCTGAATATGTGGCTGTGCAGATTTGTTTTCTGTGGGAAAGCCAACGAGCCCACCTTGAACCACATCGTGATGGCATCTCATTTGGCCGGTGGCAACCGCCTCCCTCTTGGAAAATTCTTCCTCGGCAGTGTATACCACATGCTTCACCAAACTGTTACTCAGATGTATACTGGCCAAAGAATATCATGTGTCAATGGTCCTTGGTGGTTCGTTCAAATGTGGTTGCAGCTCCACATGCATCAGATCGTCGGTATTGACCTGAATTCCAGGTTCTTCCCCTTGTCCAATCACCTTGAAGGAGAACCCCAAACTACCAGAGGATGCCAGAATTACGGAGAAGCAGCTTCAACTGTTCTCATTCAGCAAGACATCAGTCAGTTATTCGAGCTATTCTTTAAAGGTTTCCCCAATCCTCTTTGGCTTCCTTATCTAGGCAACGACACTTTGACCTTCCCTGTTGAATTTTCCTTTGAGCCCGGCCATCAGGATAGGAATTTCTTGGAGATCCTTAATATCATAATCCGCCCCTGCATACTGCCGGCCGAATTTAATGGAGGGAGGCTGAATGCCAGCACTTATGAGTACTATCAGCCTAATGTAATGACCAGGCAACTGGGATGCGGCCAGATGCCCCCAAGATTGTTCTTGCATGAATTCCTCAAACCCAGAGAAGAAATCAAAGAGCTGATGCAGAGCAGCAGAGTCTTCAACTATGTGTGCAGTCCCACGGTCTACACATGTCCTTTTGTGCCCACAACTATAGCTCACCCCACCTTCAACTCCTGGTGGCAAGAATTTCATGACCATATCTTCAGTGAGCCCGTTCATGTATTCTGTGCAGAGCTGGTACCTGACTTCCTGCCGACTTCAGAGGTAATACAATGAGCCTTTGGACCAGACGCTTCCTCTTTATTCATGGTTCTGACCTTCATCTTCCTGTTCACAGAATACAGTGCCTGCCCCTCGAGTCAGGGCAATTGCTTATAATGCCGAAGGCCCAATTTCAGCACTGGGGTTTAAATCCACAACCCTGCATCAACTAATGGCCAGGTATGCTACCACAGATCCCAGCCTTTCTAGCCTTGCTGTAGACAGGAGGCAAGGTCTGCATCTGATTGCCCCTCCAAGTGCCAAAAGGAGAAGAACTGTCAAGAAAGTGCTTGTTGAGGTAAACCCCTTTACCTTCTTGATTACTGGGTCACTCTGTTCTTGATGGATCATATCATTGTGCATTTTCAGACCAGAGCCCAGCAGCCTTCAGAGCCAGTACCTGCCGATGCCCCATCCACTGGTATGACCTTTACTGTTCTTTCTCAAGGATGAGCACTGGCACTTATCCCTTCAATTGGACATTTGCAGAAGAAGCCGTGGAAGAACAACTTGTAGATGTTCCGGTGGTTCAACAAGCGAGCCCATCCGGGGTAGAATTACCCATCCCAGTGGAGATCTCATCTTCATCACCTTCGTAGAAGCAATAAACTCTCCGAGAGATGAATCTCCCAACTCAACTGGAGCCGACAAGTTCTCCCAGGGTGCCATCACCTATTGGTCAAGTAGAGATAACCAACCCAACAGAGACAGCAGACCCGACTCCTCCTCAGCCAGAAACCCACGAGCTGCCAGTGGCCGCATCGGCACCTCCTAGCTCGGAAGTTTCGGCTCTGCTTGGAGCGTCTTCTTCACCTGTGATCGCCCCTACTCAAGAAACCAGCCATGAGGTAACCATCCGCACTTAATTTTGGTACCTCGATGTTCAGCATCCCTAATTCGGCAATGTTGTTCATCAGGATCAGGTTCCATCATTACCAAGCCTGCCATCAGAGAGCAATCCAGCTGCCGAGGTGATGGAAGGAGTATCCCAGCTGCTGCCAGATGAAGTGTTGTCCAAGCTCAAAGAAATTGCTGCCTGGCTAGAAAAGGATGCTCAGGATCAGTTCAATGATCTCCATCACTTCGAAGAGATGTTTGAATCCATTAGCCAAAAACTCCCTGAAGACATTAGAGCTTTTATATCATCCGTCTACGACTTGGAGCCCCTTTATGTACCCTTAAGGCGCGCTTGGAGGAAATTGCGCTCCCGTCCGGCCATTGAAAAGAGGAAAACCGATGCCGAACATGCCATGAACGGGGCACAATCCCAAGCGAGAGAACCATAAAGATGCATTGGCTAACCCGCAAGCTTCTTATGATGCGAAAGCTGCCGGGAAAGGCTGCTCTAGAAGCCGAACTGAGAAGCCTGTCAGCGGAGATGGAGATTGACAAAGAGAAAATAGCCGAACTCCCGGATTAATAGCAAAGACCCAAGCGGAAGTAAAATCGGCTATCACCAAAATAGAGCAATGCGATGCGGAACTCACTGACTTATCCGGTGCCCAAAAGGACTGCCAAGAGATGCTAGACAATTCCCATTTGATAATATCCAATGTTCGTCATGTACTTGCCAAACTTCTGAATGCTTGAGTGTCCTTATTGATGTATACCTGAATTGGTCGTTCTTGTAATATCTCCTTGTGATTCGTTTCCTTTCTTTTGCGCGTTTTTGGATGTAATGCTGAACGACCCATTCGGTAGTGGAATGCCAACTCCCGAACGACACTTTGATTTCCTTTAGCCGAACCAATCGATCTGCACGCGGCTCAGCTTAGAACTCCAAACGACCCGCTGGCGGGCTGGCCAAGGAAACCTTTCCACCTTCCGATTTTCTTGGGATATGCGCCACGATCTACAGCCACGACTCGAAGCCACGATTCATCCTGCCAGGCCTATAAATGTTAACATAGGTGCCCCTAGCTCTCCACCAGGCCTTCTAGCTCTCGAATCTTTGCCAATCTTTGGCCTTCTTGCAAACAAGTGCACATCCCCAAACCGCAATGGTGCGCCGCCTCAACCGCCGCCGCGCCTCCGACGAGGCCGAGGGGGAGCGAGCGCTAATGCGCGCAGGCGGTGATGATCATCAATTTCTCCTCTTTGATTCTTTTCTTGATCTTCTTTTGCCTTGACGATCATCCCCCTTTTCCAGGTTGATTCAGTGGAATCCGCCTCGCGCGCCGGCCAATCAGCCCCTCCCGGATGACTCCTCGGAGTCCGATGGCCACTCCCCGGTACCGTACGGGGAAGCAGACGCCATTCGCTTCAAGGAGGAGCTAGAAGCGTCTCGCCGCGAGCTGGAGGACGTCTCCAAGAAAGCGGGCGTGGCTGAGCTAGAATGGGAGGACCAGCGCAAGCAGCTGCTGGAGGCCATCGACGGTATGGCTCTGAGATTGATTCTTGACCCGGCCGGCCTTTGATGCTAATCCTTTCTGTTTATCCTTTGCGCCCGCGATGCCGAGCTCAACCGGCCTAAAGGTCTTGGTAGAGCAATTGGCCGAGAAGGTGAATGCCCACGGCGACACGCCGGTGGAGCGCCCGGCCGCGGTGGAGCGCCGCGTCGACGAGGTGGCCGTCCATGGCGTTCGTTTGGGCACCACCTTGGGCACAGGCTGCGATAGCGACGCATACGGACGTCGACTATTCCACCAGGCCGCGTGGCTTTCAGGGTGGCGCGCGGAGGACATCGACGAGATCGAGCTTATCCTGGAGCGCCTTGATGGCCACGGCGACGCTATTGCCGAAATTACTCACCCCCAATCTGTGTTGAACAGGCTCTTCGACTAGATTGTACTAGGGATGTGTAACTATCGGCAATAGATGAAGAACTTTTGAATTCTGTACCTGTTCTGTGATGACTTCCCTTTGCATTTTGCATCTGTGAATTTTGTTTTCTTTGAATGCATCCGGGAATTATCTTTAGCCGAACACGTGAGAACAAAGCGCCCCTTGGCGCGTGAGAACAAACGCGCCCCTTGGCGCAAAGTCCACGAGAGGATCCCGGTTCGGCAATCCATAAACACCGTTCAAGAGAAAACCCTTCGCACTTGGTAGAAAACCCTGCCGCTTGGTATTCCAACAGTGTGTACTTGGCCGATCATCACTCCCGATGCACCTCTCGGTCAATAAAATAGCCTACGGGGTGCTCGCAAATCCACTCGCGCACTCCTCCATCATTTCTCATCTCTTCCCCTGCCTCCAGAGGAAAAAACCCCAACGCCATGGACAAGGGTAAACAACCTCAGGAGAGCGGCTCATCAAAGAAGCGCACGATTCGGAAGTGAGTTCTTTCTTGATCTGCTCCTTGTTCTCCCGCTTGATTTTGCGCTTCATGTTTTCCTCTCGTCTTTTTCAGCCTTGATTTGCTTCCCGAAGAAGTCATCGGGACAGAAGATGTGCCTGAGTACATCTCCTCCGATTCCTCTTTCGAAGCAGAGGATGCCACGCCCGAACAGAGGACCAATCATCAGCTGCGCCGCCGCGTCCGGCACCTGGAGCATGGCCTCAGGGATATGTCCGCCCGTTGCCAAGCCGAGCGCGAACGTCGCATGGCCCCGGAAGCACTAGTGGGGGGTAAATGCTCCCCGACCCCTTCATGCTCGCCTCCGGATTTCTTGCCTCTAAACCCGATTCTTCCGCTTCGGATGTCTCTCGACGGTACGCAACTCCGAAGGCGGCACGGGATAGCTTGGTAGAGGCCGCCAATCATGGTCATCCTCGTGCGTTCCAAGTCGCCGTCACGGTGGTCCTAGAACAAGCGAAGAGGGCGACGGCGAAGAAGTAAAGAAAAGATTGTATCATACTTTCGCTTCTTCCGCCACGCCTTCTGCTTTCCACCTCCTTGACCATCAGGGTTGTTAGATGTGATCCTGCAAGAAGCAGTTGTAATGTAGTATTGAGCTAAGGGCAATGCATCTAGGCACTGGCCATTTCCCCCTGTTCGTGGATTTTGTTCTGAAGGCGGCTTCATTCTCGAGCGCCGGCTATTTTTGTGTCAGATGTGTGTGATCATCGATCGATCTCAATGCTAGGATAATATTTCTTCAGATATCTTCCATTTATTGCAGCGGAAAATTCTTCTCCTAGCAAGGTTTTCGGTATGTATGCATTACCGAACGCATCGACCACACGAAAAGGCCCCTCCCGGTTAGGGGACCATTTGCCGAATTCCGCTGTACTTAGTTCCAATCGGCAATAGTGCTTTCCAAACCAGGTCGCCTTCTGCAAATTGCCTTACTTTTACTTTCTTGTTATAGTACTTGGCGACCCGCAGCTTGTTTTTCTCGATGTTCTCCAGGGCCCTAAGACGGATCATATGCAAATCTTCTAACTCATCCATCATTAGGCCACTGTAATCCTTGGAGCTCAACTCGTTTTGCAGCACTACTCTCCTTGACTCTGACTGTATTTCCCAAGGTAGGATTGCATGGTGCCCGTAAACCAATTCGTAAGGAGAGGTCTTTGTAGCTCCATGGGGGGCCATTCGGTAAGCCCACAGCGCTTCACTGAGTACCGAATGCCACCTCCTTGGCTTCTGATCGATCTTCTTCTGTATCAGCTTGATCATGATCTTGTTAGAAGCCTCGCTTGACCATTAGCTTGGGCATAATATGGAGAAGAATTAAACAATTTGATTCCCATGCTTTCGGCAAAGTCTACGAATTCCAATGACACGAATTGTGCCCCCTGGTCGGTGGTAATCGTCGAGGGATCCCAAACCGATAGATGATGTGTTCCTTGACGAATTCGATCATGTTTTTCGATGTCACCTTCTTCGGTGGGATTGCCTCGACCCATTTGGTGAAGTAATCGTAGCCAAAAGCACGAACTTATGCCCCTTGCTAGACGGCGGATTAATTTGGCCAATCAAGTCTATACCCCCGGCCCCGAATGGCCATGGCTTGATGATGGGATTCAATGCGATGCGGGGATTCAATGCTTGATTCAATGCAATCTTGGCATCCCTTGTAATACTCAAAGCAATCCTCTAGTATCGTCGGCCAAAAGCATCCGACTTGTCTAATAACCCATTTCATCCGATAGGCCGATTGGTGCGCTCCACATATCCCATCGTGCACCTCGCTCATTATGTTCTTGGCTTCTTACGGGACCCGGGCATCATAGCAATACCCCATCTAATGATTTATAGAATAAATTATCATCCGAGAAGAACGAACTTAATTGCCTTGTACCTGAGTTTCCTAGAGACTTTTCGGGATGGATCTTTCAAGTAATCAACGATTTCTTTCCTCCAATCATCTTCTGCAAGATCCGCCCTTAGTGCACACACTTCTGCAGCAAACGCTTCTTGACTCTCCTTGTAACCAGAGGCGCTCTGAGCTAGCCTGTTTGCTTCTTCGTTATGCTCTCTAGGAATGTGCTGTAGGGTTACTAATGGGAAGCTCTTCAAGATCTCCCTGCACTCCTCGTAGTAACTCCTCAGCGCTTCGCTCCTGCACTCGTATTGGCCGTTCAATTGTTTGATTACCAATTCTGAATCTCCATAGATCTCAACTGAGACGGCCCCAGCTTCTCTCAAATATTGAAGCCCTCGAAGTAGTGCCTCGTACTCAGCCTGGTTATTTGTGACGGTGGGTTGTATAGGAATGGCGAATTCAAACATCTCACCTCTGGGCGAAATTAGTAGGATCCCTACTCCCCCACCTTTGCCACATGATGACCCATCAAAAAATAAAGCCCAAGGGGTAATTTCAAGCAGATCAATTGAAGGGTCACGATGTTCAGTTATAAAATCGGCAATGACACGACCTTTGATGGCTTTTGCCGATTCGAACTTCAACTCGAATTCTGATAAAGCTAAAATCCATTTGCCAATCCGACCATTCAAAATCGGCATAGATAACATATGTTTTATCACGTCAAACTTCGAGTATACGGTGCATTCGGCATTCAACAAGTAGTGTCGAAACTTTGTACACGAGTAGTATACGCAAAGACACGGTTTCTCTATAGCCGAATACCGGTTTCGGGATCAAGTAGTTTTCGGCTAAGATAAGCTACTACCCGCTCCTTTCCTTCGAATTCTTGAATAAGGGCCGATCCAATAGTTTGGGTATCGGCCGCCACGTACAACTTGAAAGGCTTGTTTAGGCGGGGAGGAACCAAAGCACCGGCGGCTCCTTCATGTCTTGCTTGATCTCATCAAAAGCCTTTTGTTGTTCGTCGCCCTATGTGAATTTCGATCTTTCTTTAGCTTCGGCGGTGGAGAGAATGGCAACACCTTCGTGATAAATTTGAGATGAATCTTCTCACGAAGTTGATCTTGCCGAGCGGTGATTGCAATTCCTTGAGGTTGGTTGGAGGAACGACTTCATCAATGGCTTTCATGCTCTTTTTGCCAACTTCGATTCCTCCTTCGTGGACCAAAAATCCCAAGAACTCTCCGGTGATACCCCAAATGCACACTTGTTTGGATTCATCTTCGGACCATGCTTCGGTGCATTCCAAGGTTTTCTTCACATCTTCCGGATGGGTGTCATGACTTAAGGACTTGATCACCACGTCATCGATGTAGATTTCCACAATTTTGCCGATCAACTCATGAAAAATGTAATTCATGGCCCGTTGATAGGTTGCACCGGCATTTTTCAACCCAAATGTCATGACTATCCATTCAAATAGGCCTATATGTCCGGGACATCTAAAGGCCGTCTTCGATATGTCTTCTATTGCCATGAAGATCCGATTGTATCCCGCGTTGCCATCCATGAAGCTAATCACCTTGTGTCCGGCGGCGGCGTCAATTAACAAATCGGCAATAGGCATCGGGTATCCGTCCATGGGAGTAGCTGCGTTCGGGTCCCCGAAGTCTATGCAAACCCTCATTTTCCCATTATTCTTATACACGGGGATGATGTTAGAAATCCACTCCGCATATACGCACGGCCGAACGAAGTTTGCGTCAAGTAATCTCTCGATTTCCTTCTTCACATTGGCCAATACTTCATCCTTGTAGATTTTCGGGGCGGTTGCTTATATGGTTTGAAACCGAGGCTTGATTGGCAACCGGTGCTCGACGATGGAACGATCCAATCCGGGCATCTCCGAGTAATCCCGTGCGAAGCAATCCTTATATTCTGCGAGAAGCTCGATCAAGTTCCCCACGAAATCTAGTTGCAAATTTGCACCGATGAACGTCGGCCTTGGCTTATCACCGCTTCCAATGTCAACTTCTTCCGGCTTATCGGCCGACATGAATCCTCGCCCTAACTTGCCATCGGTGCCATCCACGGGGTTCTCCATTAAAAATTACTTGTAAGAGCCGGCGCTTGAATCGGTACGTTGGTCACCGCCGACGGGTTCAACGAGACCTTCTCCCCCGATCCTTCCACGAGAAGCAATCGATGCCTTGGTACTCCCAGAAGGCTGGTTCCATGTTGGCCACGCTCACGGAGTCATCCGCCTGGACGACCTCGATCTCATCATCCACCCACTGGATAAGCTGTTGATGCATGGTGGATGGGACGCAGCAATTGGCGTGAATCCAGTCCCGCCCAAGCAGCAGGCTGTAGGCTCCCTTGCCTTCGATGACAAAGAAGGTGGTGAGCAGCGTCTTGGACCCGATCATCAAGTCCACGTGAGCGCATCCTTTGGTGTCTGAGGGGTTCCGGCGAAGTCGTTCAGGATGATGCTTGTAGGTGTCAAATCGCTCGGGCCCATGCCAAGCTTCCTGAAGGTGGTGTACGGCATCACGTTGACTGCCGCTCCACCGTCGACGAACATCTTGGTCAATGGCTTGCCATTGACGTACCCCCTCAAGTATAGTGGCCTCATATGGCGATTCTTGGCCGGCTTGTCGAAGACGGCCTGCTTGGCAAGCACCAGTTGTGCCATCATCTCCTCGGCGTGCTCGTCGTCGAAGGAAACTTCCTCTGCATAACACGGTTAGCGGGAGCCATGAACTCGTTCGGCGGGAAGTATACCATGCATGTAGGGGCCGAACGCTTCGATCCTTCTGGCTGGTCCTTGGGGCGCCACTTCTGCCTCGTCTGGATCCCGGCTTGTTTCATCTCGCGGTTCCTCAAGCGTTGGACCCGCCTTTTCTGGCTCTTGCGTAGACCGGGCGGGCACCACTGCCCCTTCTGCCAGACGTAGACATCCTCGTCCTCTTCCTGATCGGCCCACCTAAGATCAGCTTGGCGCTTCTCGGGGTGATCTATGACTTCAATTTTTTGACGCCGATCCCCATTCGGGTGGATCCTTCCAAGTCTCTCGTGGACGGATCGGCGATTGGCAGTTTCCTGCCTGTACTCAACATATCTGTCGCTGCACTCAGGACAGTTCTTCAATGTGGGCAGCTTTAGGCCCTCATTCCAGCAGTGCCTGAAGAAGGCGCATCCCCAGTGTGCGCGCTCCTGCTCGCGCGTGTACCGTTCTTGGTCCCTCCTGCGCGCTTCTTCTTCAGCTCTGCACTGCTCCTCCTCGTGACGGCGCTTCTGGTAGCGCTCCTTCTCTATCTGGCGCTGCCATTTGTTGAGGAGAATGCGCGACGTCACCTTGGGCTTAGGCCTGGATGATTCCCCAATCTCGATGTGGCTCTTGAGAACGCGGGGGGCGTCGCCTTGTACTTGCTCCAGGGTCACCTGGCGCTCTGGGTCCACTGCTCCACCTTGCTTGGACCTGGGCCGAGGTCGGGACCTTGACTTTTCCCTTTTCCTCGGCCGTTATCGCGTTGACGAAAAGCCGAGCATGTTCTCGGGGAAAGGGGTGGCCATCCGGTTTCATCTTGTTATCGAACTTGAGGTGTCCCTCCCGGATAGCTTTACGGATCCTCATCCTGAAGACCCTGCAATCGTTGATGGAGTGTGAGTCCCTGTCATGGAAGCCACAGTAACGTTTCGCTTTGACTCCATCAGGCCGAAGCATAGAATGCCCCTCAGGCAACTTGATTCGGCCTTCCTTTACCAAGAGCTCAAACAACTTATCAGCCTTCGTGATGTCAAAGTCGTAAGTCCCTTTGGTCTGCTTGACCCAACGCTGATTCATTGTCAAGGGCTCTTTACCCCACATGATTTCCGCCGTGGCTACATCCAATTCGTCCTCGGAATCCTCGAACGGATCGGCTTTGTCCAGGGGCGGTTGTAGATGTCAGCGACGTCGTGCTGCTTGCCAAACTTGGGGTCTTTCTTGAGGCCATATGCCTGATTGCTCATCAGAGATAATTTTTGTGACAGCTGGCCTAGGTTCTCAAACTCCATCCCAAATAGCTTCTCGCGCACGGCCGGCAACATCCCGGCGACGGCCATATCAGCCAGCTGATCGTCTGGCAGGTTCAGCGAGAAGCACATTCCTTTGACCTCCCTGAATCTTCTAAGAAACTCCAGCGGTGTTTCGCTGTGCCTTTGCTTCAGGGTGGCGAGATCAATCAGCTTCTTCTCAGAGCTGCCGCTGAAATAGTGAGCGTGGAATTTACGCTCCAAATCCTTCCATCTAGCCACTGATTCAGGAGGCAGGGACGAGAACCACTGAAAAGCTGGACCTGTCAGCGAGGCGGGGAAGTAGCGAACCCTGAACGCCTCCTCGGCCGAGCATTCCCCAAGCTGCATGAGGTAACGGGCGATGTGCTCGACCGTGCTCGTCTCGTCCGCCCGCAGAGAACTTTGTGAATTCCGTCGGCGGCTTCACCCTCGGCGGCGGGAGCACGTTATAGTACCACTGCGGGAACGACGGCCTATAGGTGGGGCCCCGCATCTTTGGCTTGCCGAACCGATTCTCCGCATCAATTCGGCCATCTTGCGCGCTAGGGCGTCATCTTCTTGCGCGCCTGCACGGCGGCGCGTACCCCCGGGTGCGGGAAGGCGTCGAACGCTCCGTAATTTCCCACTTCATGATAACCACCGCCGTACAAATTCTTCTGGAGCCAGTTGGTCGACGGAGCAATTCTCCGACCGGGGTCAAGTGGGGCCCCAGATGAGCCGAACGCTAGGTCTCCGTACGTAGGCTGGTACGGATTCGGCTGTTGCACGGGCCGACTGTCTTTGCTCTGTGGTGGCGGCAGGATTGGCTGACTTCCTGAAGCTTGCAACGGGGGCCGAACCGGGCGCCCCCGGTGCCTGCGGAGGAGGTTGGAATGCTTGGCTTCGGAGCTGCGAGGAGGAGGCCGCGCGGCCGGCTCCGTAGCGGCGGGCCGAGAGCTTGATTCACCCGGCTCCACGGTGCTCTTCCGGCGGGCGCCTTCCCGAACGCTTGCTCCATGCCGGGCCAAAGAGGTTCACCATCATCCGCTGGAGCGACCCAAGGAAAGCCTTGTTGTGCTTGGTGAGCATGTAGTCCGCCGACTCTTGGAATACGCGCGCGCATTCCTCCTTCTCTTGTTGGGATGTGGCATCGCTCTCTCCCGCGCGCGGCCTCTGCGCGGGTCATTCTTCGGGTACGGTACACCACTTCGATTCTTCTTAAACGACATGAGACACTTTTGCGAAACCGGTTCACGGCGTCTTGAAGCCGCCGATGCTTTGCTCGGAGAAAGGTCTTCCAAGTTGACATCCATAAGGTCCGAGATTTCAGGCATCTTGAACCGATTCGGCTGTAGTCCCACTGGGCGTGCCAAAAAGTGTGTTGACGCAAAAAGTGCACTCAGCGCCAATCACACAGCAAGCCGGAAAGCTGGCTTCACACGCGCAGAGAGCAAATGACGTGCCAGTCAATTTTTCCTGAAAATTAACAAAAGATAAAGCAGTTAGATACCAAAGCTTGGAACTTGTCGGGTGGTACCAGACAGTTCCATATTTACGGCTAAAAAGCCAAGCAAGATGACACATAGCTATGTAAAGCTATCTGTCAAAGAACCACGACCATTCGGGTAACCGCAAAGGGAAAAAGAACATTGCCGAATGGATGATGTAAGCATGATAACGATCGGTCTTTAGATAAACATAGATGCAAGTGCAAAGTTGTGACCGATCCTCATGAAAATTAACATTAAACAAATAAAGTAAAGCACGGACATGATCATGTATTAAATAAGCATGCATAGATCCAAAGCACTAGTCTACCGCATGTCTAGTTACTTTAAGATCCGTCGGGTACGATATCAAGCAAATCTATCCACCGCATGATACAACTTGCAAGAAAACCACACCACTTTCCACAAATAGATCTATCCACCGCATGATACAATCTAAATATGGAAAGCCAAAAGCACACATCATTTAAAACATAAATAATGCGCGTGATCTACTCGTGAAAATATAACCGAATACGGCTGAACAGCCGATCCAGGGTCCATGAAGAAGGAACAAATATTACCGCGTGAATAAGTCTATCAGGCTGATTTGGAAATCTAATCCACCGGATGACTAGCTCCAAAGCAACCCAAAAACCTGCATCTACCGCATGATACCCGGCTCTTTCAAGATTTATACGAACGCAGTAAACTTGAACCCGCAACACGTAACAACCTAGATCGATTTGGTTTCGGCTATCGGAAAGCATAAGGCCCACGTGTTAAAACATGAAACCTACTCGAACAAGTATCATAAAAGGGATATAGCCGATCCAAACCCATCTAGATTGGGCAGAAATGTGTTACATGAATTAAAACATGAAGTAAAAACTCAAGATAACACGGGATAACTTAATGAATCTATTGGATCTTGCCAAAATCCAATAGAGCCGATAACTAGCTTCAAGCTAGATCTTAGCCCACCGCATGGCTCATGATCCAACAAGAAACCCTCTTGAACCAAGCTTGAATCTACCGCATGACACGAAGCATGGTAACAAGACTACTTGCATCGGATCTAAATCCACCGCATGATACTAGACATGATACAAGGTTGCGGTACTCACGGAGGTCGACGGATCGATTGGCCCTCTTGAAGAACTCGACGACACGACAAGGACTCTAGGGTTTGGCGTAAGGCCGGTGTGTATTGAGGAATGATTGTGTCTGTTACATACATCCAGGGATCGTATTTATACCCTGCCGATTACAACTGCGAATGGATTCATTGCCTAACTAAACTCGATCGCCTGTCCATCCATTCGTCCTCTCTGATTGAGCCACGTTACCGTCCAATCCCGCAAAATCAGCTTTACTGTTCCTTTGCCGAATCGGAGCAGATAGCCGACCGCAGATCTCTTTGCCGAAAATTTCTGAAAATATCCTTCCTTCCATCAGACGGACTCTTTTTCGACCCGGACCCACAGGTCAGACTCCTTACCAAATTTTGGTGTTAACACTAGCAAAGAAGATTTGCAAGACACACTAAATAGTGCTCGGGAAAAGGTTAAAGATCGGGGTTAGATCCGTAAAAGGGCTCGAGGTGGATCTGGTTGTGAAGATCTAAAACATCTAGAGGTTTTTACGCAAGATTTACAAGACATAAGAAAAAGATCTACTCATTACAGGAAAAGGTAGGGGGTTATCTGCAAACCGGCCTTGGTCTTCTTCCTCCTCTCGACAGGGGCGCACAGGAAGGGGCGGCGGCCTTGGGGGTGGCGGCGCCGGCGATTCGAGCACCAAGGAGCTCGATTTAGGCACGGAACGGGTAGAGGAGATCGAGACGAACACGATGGTGGTGCTCACCGGTGCGGAGGACAACGGAATCGGCCGGAATCGAAGAGTCAACGCCGGCGGATTTCGGTTCCAGGAGCGGCGGTGCTGCTGTGCACCAGGGGCGCAGGCGGTTCGGGGCGCAGGGCGGCGTCGCGAGATGGGGCAGCTAGGGCACGGCGGCTAGGGCGGCGCGCGGGGGCCGGTCTCCCCTTTTTATGGGGCAAGTGCGCGTGGCGCCGGGCCGGGGGCGGCGGCGGCGGCGTGCCGGCCCGTTCTCCGGCCGGGCGTGGCGGCCGGGCCCGGATGGGCCATGTGCCTGGGCCGGTGCGGCGGAGCGGGCGCGGGCGGGTCGAGCCCACGGGCTCGGCCCCGGCTCGGTAGGATAGGTTTCTTTTTTTTTGAAAGTATTTCCGGTGCGAAAAATAATCCGAAAAAAAGCGTGAATTATTTTAAAGCACGAAAAATACTCGGAAAATCACAAAAAATCCAGGAAAATTCCTAGGTCATGAACAATCCAAATAAAGCATTTGGTGCTCATGAAAAAGATTTTAGCGCCTTCTAATAAATAGAAATGGCTCAAGGAAAATGAGAATAAATCCCGTGAAAAATCCGGAAAATTCTCGGGAGAGTTTGGACGGCTCCTAAACGCATTTTTCGAACCTTTTTGCACTCAAGAACCACTAGATGCATCGGCATGAATGCAACACACATAACTTTTTATTTAATTTAGAAAATCAATCAAAGGATTTTTCCTATACTATATTCCCGTAAAGAAAATAAATGTTGGAAAAATTTTAAAATTATGAGAAAATCGTTATTTAATTATTCTTTCTATTCACATCCCGAAATTGGAAATTTCGGGTGTGACAGAATCTTGTTGGGAAAGAACCCCTTCGCCAACAGGTACCGAACTTTGCCATCGATCATTGGATTTTGGGCTGTTGGCGAAGATTTCTTTCCCGACGAGCGGAATTTTCCTGTTGGGAAAGAGTTTCTTCGCCAACAGCTCGTGTCTTGGTTGTTGGGAAAGCTCGGGTGTTGGCGAAGCCACGTTTCTGTTGTGACAGATCGACAATTATCACTTTGAAGCCTATCCTTGGAATGGGAAGCCTCATCAAGTGTCCGACCGTGGCAAATCCACCATTCTCAGGTGTAACAGTGCTTACTGGTGGGTGCTGGCAAACATAGCCATATGGAAGGTACAACTACAGCGCCAAACTTCTTTTGTAAATTCACGTGCTCGTTTGGGTCATGAACATATCATGCCCGTCTCCATGTTCCAGCTTGTACCGCCTCAATGCTGATGGATCACACAAAATTGATGTGACAACTTGAGCCAAAGACTTAAGGAAACCTTTAGCGGCATCATCAAGTAGAACAATGTTGGTCACTTCAGTAAAAATGTTTGTGGAAGTCATGAGCAGTGTCCACTTTATTTACCATGCGCCAAGTGGCGTGGAAATAATTGAACACAACTCGAGATCGATTAAACGAGCTACCTAACATCACGGTAAAATTTCAATCTTTAAATTCTCTACAGGAACTTTGCGATGTTTAAATTTTTTCCAGGCGCTGCCTTACTACAGGTCATTTTGCAGTTTGTTCTTTTGAGTTTTGACAACTAGAGCCCAGCCACCATATTATGATATATAAGGTCAGTCAGCCACGGCCTCAGCCCTCAGCCAAAGCTTATATATGTTCATCTCAATCTATCTCAATAATCTGCATACATGAGTACCAATGCAATAAGCTACCATAATGCAGATTATACTAGGAATGGGGAGTCTCAGTATGTTTTCAATCGCAGCAAATAGCTTTGTTTCTAGTTTCATGATTTAGTATCCGGAGGCAGAGCACACCGTACAGCAGGTTGGGACTTGGGACATCTGTCCCTACCTGTCAGCTGCCACAACATGCCAATTACATCACATATCATGTATACTCACGTCTGTTCAACTCCTCAGCTCGGTGTCATCTTGCTGCTTGTGCCGTAAGAGTAGATCAATGTCGGTGGGCTATTAGGCTACTCCCTCCGTTTTTTTAATGTATGATGTTTATGACAAGCTAGTTAATTCATTTTTGAACTAGCTAGCTTTTCCTAAACGTCATATATTTACTGATGGAGGCAGTATATTACTATTAATGTGGACAAAAAGATAGTAGCCCAACAGTAAAAAAGAAAAAGTAGCTCGTGAGTGCCAAAGGCTAAAAGGGCGTTGAAGTAAGCGATCAAGCTAAGCCCAGATTGCAAGTGTACCTAACGAAGGGTACTAATCGGGAGGCCCTGTAAGGAAACTATATATTGATTTATTGATATCCCTTATTGTATATTGTTTAAGTATTGGACTCATTCACTAGTAATCCCGAACTAAGAATCTCAATTCTCTTTCCCACTGCTGTCCTTGGTATCAATTCTGTCTTCAGCTTGTTTCATCTTCATCTGTGTGAAGTACAAAAGAGGTTATGTGATACAACCCAAATGGGGGAAATTTCGTTTGTTAAACTAATAGACAAAAACTCTTTCTATCTGTGTAGTTTCAGTTTTTTTGAAATTGGGAAAAATTTATAGAGAAAAATCCTTGTATGTTGTATGCCATAGAAAATGCAAATTTGGTATATCGCCAAAGGTCTAATTTTTCATGTGCTTCCTTGCCATTTCCGTCACTTGCAGCTAGATGTCATTAGTGGGCCCCACATGTCAATGGGGAGAGGGGCGAAATCCCCTTCTTCCTCCGTTCCACCGCAGCAACTCTGTTGCCTCCGGCACCGCCGCCCACCATCCACTCTGCGTCGCCGCTCACTAGTAGTAGATCTGCTGCGCACACAGGCTTCTAGGTCTGCCACTCCCTTGGCGCGGCACCGGCTCCGGCATGGGCACCCTCCTCATCTCCAAGATCCGCAAGGAGTACCCCGACCGGATGATACTCACCTTCTCCGTCTTCCCGTCGCCCAAGGTCTCCGACACCATCGTCGAGCCCTACAACGCCACGCTCTCCATGCACCAGCTCGTCGAGAACACCGACGAGTGCATGGTGCTCGACAACGGGGCGCTATACGACATATGCTTCAGGACGCTCAAGCTAACAACGCCAAGCTATGAGTACCCTTCTTATTTTGCTGCATCAGTTGGCGATTGGATTCGATTTGATTACTCGTCTATCAAGCTAACCAAAAAATTGCTTGCATCAGTGCGATCGAGCTCATCGGCTCGACCGCCGTGCAGATCGAGGAGTGCCGTCCTCGCGTCCCTGCTCCGCCTCCACTCCCGCGCTGCTCCTGCTCCGCTTCCGCGCGAGGCCGACGACGAGGAGGGGATGGCCATCGAGCCACGCGCTACAACACCAGACGCACCACACGCTTGCTCGGAGAAGAACAAGAACGCGACTCAGAGAAGCTGTTCCGCCCCTGCCTCGCACGCAGAGAGGAGGCGCACGCTCCGCTGCCTTGGCTCCGCGGCTGGTGAGCACGAGGAGGCGTTGCCGTAATCCCTGCTCCAGCTCTCCGACCAACAACTGGAGCGCCTCGCTCGCCACGCCCGCCCGTCATCAGAGAGGAGGTCGGAGGTCAACATACACGGCCTCCCCTGTGCACGGGATCGATTCGAATCTCCTGGAGCCAAAACCCTAGCGCGGTGGCGGCCATGGCGTCCGCGGTGCGCCCCTCCTCCCTGTCCGGTGACGGCATGCACGTGACGCGAGGCGGCGGTGCAGAGTGGCTGGTGGGCAGCGGCATGGGGAGGAGGCCGGAGGCAGCAGGGCTGCTGCGATGGACAAGAGGAAGAAGGGGATTTTGCCCCTCTCCCCACTGACATGTGGGGCCCACTAACGGCCCACTGACGGCATCCAGCCTACATCCGACGGAAATGGCGTAGAAGCCATTGAAAAATTAGAACCTTTGGTATAGAGGTAGCTTCAAATTTGTATTTTTTATGGCATGAAGCACATGAGCTACATTTTATTGTGGCATACAAGAAATTTTCTCAAATTTATAAGAGTGCAGATGAAGGAGGTGGTTTTAGTTTATAGCTACCTTTGCTAGCTTTCCCTTGTGGTACATGTAGCCCTAAAATAGAAAAATAAATTGAAAGAGGAATAAGCTCGATATTATAACCATCATCTTATTATATATTGTTCCATCATTGGCATTAGAAACAGCAAACTTACTTTCATCGTCCCATATATATAGTCGCAGTATGTGAAAATAGAACTGAAATTGCTCCGGCTTTGTCCTCCTGCATAATGATGGAAGTCATGGAATTCTGCGCCACCATAGAATGGAATCAACTTCATGGGGCTGAATGGGAAGTCGTAGCTACATTTCATTCACAAGGAGAGGCAATCAGAATCATGGGAGACGAAATGATAAACTGTAAAGTTCATAATATAGAAATATAATAAGCCAGGGAGAATACATAACATGTGTCTTCGATGATTAATTACCCGCTGTGTGCGTCCATCGCGACGTTTAAGCGGATAGAGAACCAGAGCCAATGTGTTGTGATATGGCATGGCACTATTGCTGGTCCAGCAAAGTCACAAATGACATACATGATTAGCTCGATACCATGAGCATGGGACGCAGCGAAGCTTGTTGGTGTTCTCATCTCATGGTGGACACAGTGGATTTTTTCATATGCCCACTTAGTGTGCAGGAAGCGATGGACCCAGTAGGAAAGGTAGTCTTGTACCGAAGAGTACAAGATGAGCTGTATCACCGTCTCCCATGGAGAAGGCAAAGGAAGCCCCATCCGGATCCCCAGCACCTGTAATGTGCGCATCAAGCGTATATATATTAATTGTAATAGCTAAGTGGATTCCGGCTTTTACTGGAAATTGCATTTTTATTTACTCATGCCATGCTTTTGTGTTTGTAATATATGTGCAAACATTAACTAACAACTTCCAATAATACGTTTAATCAAATCGAACAAAAACAATTTGGTAGATAAGAAAATCAATCTAGGCACTCGAGAGACAAGTAGGGAAATTAGAATATTAAAAAGCATTTGCACAATTAAATTACTCAGAGTTTGATTATTGTATCTTCAATGATGCAAATATAATGATAGCAAAGAAAAATTTTCCTGGTTAAAGATTAAATGACATAACACTATTATAGTAATACTTCAAATTAACTTCAAACTGTTTCTATGAAGCTTGAATTCTCGGAGTGTTAAGATTGCACTATATATTATCAAGAGGTTTATAAAGACCTTGAATGCAGTGGAGTAGATGAGTGGGAAAGGACCCATGACGAACAGCATCACACACGCGTTGTCTCTTACGTAGCGGAGGATGGGACCTTGTGACTGCTGAGGCACACCGGGCTGCAGCTTGTATCGCGTGGCAAAATTCGGCGCAACCTGCTGGAGAATGAGAAGGGGCAGTGGAACGAGCGCATACATGGTGAAGTAGACGATAGCGATGTGCCACATTAGCAACAGGTCTGGCATCGTTGCTGAATACCGGAACCACCAGGTCTCTGCCCATGTCATGGAACGCCCCAAGGCCGCCTCCACCTCCGAGGTGGTGCCATAGGGCATCATTGCCTGTGTGTACTACTACTTGTATCTGCAAGAGAGGTGGAGTATACACATTCATTCTTGTGACTATGGCTGCAATCACGACATTGATGTATTTATAATGGAAGGCCCTTTGTTCCCTGACTTTTGGGCCAACGAGTACATTGTTGCATCCCCGCACCCGCTTCACAATCACTTTCTACGACGACGACGCCTTTGTCCATCAATTTTAGGAGCATCCCCGCAATCCCTGTCGAGAATCGGTAACACGAAAATGTGGGCGACACGATGTATAAAATACGGAAGAACCTAAAATCTGCTGAGTTGTGTCTACAACCAACCTAACCGGTATTTTCGCCACTCCATCATTTACTTATGGTCACGGGGATGCTACGTCACCCCGGTATCGACGTTTTTGGTTGCCACCTGCAAGTTGGCACCATGGGTGGTTAGATAACTAGATTTGTGACCACTCACCAGCCTCTCGCCTTGTTATATGCTGCATTGGCAAGAAGAATCCAGGTGGAAAGATTTTCTCCAACTTACATAGTAACACGGGGGCCGCTTTCTCCAACTCTCTACATACGGTCCGAGATATCTCCTTCACACATAGCTGCCGGAAGAAATAGCTCAACTGCGCCGGCACTTGCCATATATTCTGCGGGACAAAGCCTCGAACCATCGTGGGAAGAAGCCGCTCGATCCATACATGGTAGTCATGACTCTTCATGCCATTTACTCGCATAGTAGTTAAATTTACTCCCCTCTTCACATTATGTGCATACCCATCTGGAAACCTAAGCGTCTTCATCCATTTAAGAACTTCCCTCCTTTGATCAATGGACAATACATAATCGGCCTTGGGTCTTCTCCATTTCTTGCGGCCTTCCGGAGGCCTCATCTCTAGCTTAGGTCTATCACATAGTGTTGCAATGTCCACTCGGCCTTAGGATTATCCTTAGACTTTTCGGTGTCCATCGGTGTGCAAAAAAGTGCCTGCGATATTCTTCTCAGTGTGCATAACGTCAATGTGATGTGGCACAAGAAGGTCATCATGATAGGGGAGCCGTTGTAAGCCCGATTTATGGCTCCACATATGCTGCTCACCATACCCCACATAACGACCATCTCCTTCATTGGCCACAAGAGCCTCTACCTGAGCACGAACCTCGGCACCAGTCAGCATCTGCGGTCGAGGTTGTGTCACTACAACACCTTTTCTGAAGTTCTTCTTATCTTGTCTGAATGGATGGTCAAGAGGTAGGAACCGACGATGTTTGTCGAACGATGAATACTTAGCACCCTTCGCAACCAGATGAACCTCAAACGTTCCTTGCATATTGGGCACGGGAACTTTCCATGAACACACCAAGCCGAGAACAACCCATACGCCAGGAAGTCATGAATAGAGTGTTGGTACCAAACATACATCTTGAAGGATGACCTTTCGGCTCGGTCGTATGTCCATACACCTTCCTCCAAAGCACTAATCAATTCATCCCACAAAGGATCCATATACACACCCATATTACTCCCCGGGTGTCCGGGAATTATTAAGGACATGAATATCGTGTCCCGTTGGAAGGCGACACACGGGGGGGAGATTCAAGGGTACAACGAACACGGGCCAACATGTGTAAGGGGCGGTACTCATTCCATAAGGATTGAACCCATCGGTTGCCGGCGCAACACGTACATTACGAGCCTCTGCTCGCTTTCTCGGGATGTTGTCCATCAAAGTACTTGCCATGCTTCACCATCCGATGGATGTACCATCTTGTCCGGACTATACCGTATGCCATGCTTATGCCATGTCATCCGTTTGGCACTTTCCTCGGTTGGTGAAGTCACCGGATCCTCGGCACAAACGGAAGATACCGTACGATCTTTTGGGCGATATCGGTCCGCTTCATCCGACCATCCCCAGTGGTACCTCTTCGAACCTCGAGGATTTGCACTTTGGACGGTGCGTGGCATCCGCGTGTTCCTTCCTAAAAAGGACACACCCATTCACACGGGCATCTATCTCGCTCATATGGCATCTTAAGTGCTTTGAAGAGTGTTGTTGACTCATACATGGACGTTGGTAGTGAATGGCCCTTTGGAAGCAAGGAGCCAACAACGACCAACAACCTATTGAAGCCTGCTCGACTGATGTTTAACTCGGATTTCACCCCTAATAACCGCCCAATGGCGTCCAATTACGAAACGATGGTGTGGTCGTGAAGAGGTATCTTTGCCGAGTCCATCATCTTGTAGAACAACTTTGCCTCCTCCTCCATCGCCTCCTTATCATGGTTGTCATTGAAAAGTGCTTGGTGAGCATCTTCTAACATGTCTACAACCCCCGCATCATCATCACACCCCTCCGGGCGTGGTCTCACCACCTCCTCTCTCATACGATGTGCTTCACCATGGTAGATCCACACGGTATAGTCTTTGGTAAATCCATTGTACGGAAGATGTCGGCCCATATCCTCCTTGCTAACTCTCCTCTTGTTGTCACATTTTGTGCGGGGACACCAAACTAGCAAATGACCACGAGAATTGGCCCATGCAAATTCCAAGAAACCATTGGTCTTATCCTTCCATTCATTGTCAAAATCACGCTTACTTCTCCGGCCGGTGTACATCCACCGACGGTCCTCCATCCTTTGTCATACGGGAATGCGAACCATAAAATCCATGTACATCGTGATCCCTCTTGTCTAATAGGTGAGGATAGGTCCTAATCCCACCCGCGGATCCGTAGATGAGTTAGTTTCCATGCCCCGATCCGATCGAGGCTGAATTTCGGAAGCACCTCCCCGGTTGTTCTCCGGATACACGTCCGAGTATGGAGATTGTGTATCCGGAGAACAACGAGGAGGTGATGCCAAAACTCGCCTCGGATCGGACTAGGACATGGAAACTAACTCTTCTACGGATCCGCGGCCGTCCGAAGAACGTGGACAATCCGAAACGGATACGGTCGGAGGTATGCACGGAAATGCATACCTCCGGCCGTATCTCTTTCGGACGGGGAGACACCTAACTAGGTTGCGCGATCTACGACCATACGACCGAGAAGAAGGGTTATTCATACCTAGGGCTCGACGGTGACAAGGTGCCGCGGTGCGAGCGGATCCGCAACGCCAACGAAGAAGATCAAGGTCGTCGAGGTACTCCGGCTTGCCTTCCACTAGCCCATCTCTCGAAAAAAGCATGTATATGCAACTTAGGTCAAAATTTCGGCGGCACCTCCCCTACACGGTGAGGTGTCAAAACCTGCAATTAAACATTCGACACGAAGGCCGACAACGAGAGATATGCATTCTAATCGAACTCAACAAGGCGGTGCCAATTCTACCGATAGTTATTCTATCACTAGTGATATATGCATTCTAATCGAACTCAACAAGGCGGTGCTAATTCAACCACTAGTCATTCTACCACTACTCACATTCCTGTTTCGACTCACCTTGCTCGGGCGGACGACGACGACGGAGGGCGGGGGCGGGGGGGGCGGGCGGTGGCGGGCGGGGGGAGGGGCGGCGGGCGGTGGCGGGCGGGGGGAGGGAGGGCGGGCAAGGGGGGGGCGGCGGGCGGTGGCGGGCGGGGGAGGGAGGGCGGGCGGGGGGGGGAGGGGCGGCGGGCGGCGGCGGGGTGGCGGCGGGCGGGGGAGGGAGGGCGGGCGGGGAGGGGGGCGGCGGGCGGTGGCGGTGGCGGAGCCGAGGAGGAGCCGGCGGCGGGGAGGTGGCGGTGGCGGAGGCGAGGAGCACCGGCGGTGGCGGTGGGGGTGACGGGCGGCGGCCGGCGGCGGCGCGCGCGCGGCGGCGCGCGCGCGGCGGGGGGAGGTGGAGGTGGCGGAGGCGGCGGCGGGAGGTGGAGGTGGCGGTGGCGGCGGCGGGAGGGCGCGGGGCGGGGGCGGGATGGGTTGTGCAAATGGCTAAGTGTTGCGGGGGCGGGGGGGGGTACCGCACGCCTTTGCCGACGGCCGATCAAGTGGGCCGTCGGCAAAGAGTGCCCTCGTCAAAGGCCCGCCCCCGTTGACTGCGTTGAAAACCCGGTTGACCCGCCTTTGCCGAGAGCCTAGCCTAGCCGTCGGCACACGAAGCCTTTGTCCTTCACAATCACATTCTATGACAACGACGCCTTTGTCCTTCAATTTTAGGAGCATCCCCGCAATCCCCGTCGAGAATCGATAACACCAAAATGTGGGCGACAACCAACCTAACCGGTCTTTTCGCCATTCCATCATTTACTTATGGTCATGGGGAAGCTACGTCACCCCCGGTATCGACGTTTTTGGTTGCCACCGCAAGTTGGCACCATGGGTGGTTAGATAACTAGATTTGTGACCACTCACCAGCCTGCGGCCTTGTTATATATCAACACATCGAATCCACCTTTTCAGCTAAAGGACTACGGTACTATGGGCCCGTTTGGCACGGCTCGGCTTCACTCGTAGAGTTGTTTTTAGAAAACAACTCCATGAGCAACTTCATGAGCGGGGGAGAGACCCATGTTTTTGCAGCTTCACCATGTGCTTAACTCTCGTGAGAGTGAATTTTCGAGAGAAGGCGACCGCAGAAAGTTGGGCGAGAGAGTTGGGTTGTTTGGCTATTGAAGTTGTGAAGGCTGCTCGTGAAGTTGCTCATGAATCCGTACCAAACAGGCCCTATACATCAGCCCCGCTGGACCCCGTCATTGTCACGTGGCCATTTAATGTGGCCACTTGACATCATCAAATGTGGGCGCCACGTGTGTAACATTTACCACCACGAGAGACGTATCATTGACCATTGCACAGTCAATTAATTTTGCAATTCGAAAAAAATCATTGTCATTATTCAGAGTTATTTGTTGGGAAAATATAATGTCAGTGTAGAAAATGTTGTTGTCTGAATAATAGATTGATTGGTGTGGTTTTTTCAAGATCCGTAACTCGATGATGAAAATAGGTAGGATAAAATCTCCTACATCAACATCATGTATGATCAGAACCCTACAGCTTCCTCTATTGCTTTCACTGCTGCGGAATGCACCTTTGTTACCGGGTCCAGAAGGCCATTAGTACCGGATGTCCAACCGGTACTAGCAAGGCGTTACTCTCCTAGTAGAGCTAGACATTTATTTCGCATTACAACATCTACAGAAACTTAAAATTGTCGATTGCCGATTTTATTATGATATGGAGTAAGAGAAGGAAAAAATGAAATATGAGAAATTTAAATTTAAGGATATTACCTTTTGCTTTCTATAGGCCAATGTCCTCCTTCCTAACTTACCTTTCTTCTCCTATTTGATAGTTCTATTATGAGCAACAAACAAGCACACGATAATGGTGACAGTAATCAGAATAATAAAATGATAATATTCAGAATCATATCTGAAGTTCCGAACCTTGATCCAGGATCTTTCAAAGCAAATAGTCAAATTTGCTTGTTCTCAGATACCTCATCCTCGTGTTTATTCTTGAGTAAGGTTCCGGATTTCAGGGTGTTAATTCACCTGATAATATGATATTCTGACAGATATGTATTCATTCACTTGATATGTGCGCTGACATATATGAAGGTTACGCATTCTGATGATAAGAAAACGGAAATCATTTCGGGC
This sequence comes from Cenchrus americanus, assembly GCA_947561735.1. Taxonomy (NCBI): domain Eukaryota; kingdom Viridiplantae; phylum Streptophyta; class Magnoliopsida; order Poales; family Poaceae; genus Cenchrus; species Cenchrus americanus. Next base: position 32,330,030 of record OX387242.1, on the reverse strand, counting down.
TTTTTTTCACGATGGGACTGAGATGCATGGCATGGTGATCCTGAAGGCATTTGAATCGTGCAAACAGCATGAAAGAACACAAATTCTCCTATTTCACTACCAAATAAAACGTGAATTTGGGATTCGAGAGGAATAAAACTTGCATACCTTCACGTGTGTTGTCGTCACATCGTGGTTGCAAAGAAGGGGCAGAGGGGGGCGAGCCCATAGCCTATGCATAGCTAGAGGTGTACTATGACATCAATAGGCACAATTAAGAAGGGTGGCGAGATTGCCGATGTTTGGCGGTGGAGTTAGGTTTTGCCGGTGGAGCGTGACTCCTCCGCGGCTCGGTTTTCCGACGGCGCCGGCGATGCGGACGCGACAACGTTGTGGAGGAATCATTTCTCCCAACTTCTTCCGTTATCCGATGACGATATACTCGACGTTAACGGAGAGGTCGGGGGAGACTGTCAAGGAGTCGAGGGCCGGCGCATTGTCGTCTTCTTCATGTGATGATGTTGTTGACCCCGTTAATCTTGAGGAAGATGATCTTTGGTGAAAATCGAGCTTTGCTCGAGTTGCCGGCGGTGGAATCAAAGGATGTGTCATGGATATCGAAGTTGGTCGATGCGCCCGGGAGGTAGTGTACTCGGCCGATTCTCTTAGAAGTAAGCTCTCCTCTGCGGCCTCCACCTTGTGGAGATTGGCTCGGTGCCCGATGACGATTGGGAAGTGGCTTTGGCGGCGGTGATGAACGGATCTCCGAAGTCTTCGAGGAAGATGAACAAGAGTTTTGTACTTTTTTGTAATTTTTCTTTTATTTGGAGTTCTTTTTTAAAAGGACCGGTGTAATGCATTAAGATTAATGCATCCTCCTTTAAAAAAAAGGTGGCCGGATGTGCTAGAATTGGCTTTATTATTGTCGGACGGACAAAAAATTCTTTAAGTAAAAAAGGGGAAAACGGGAAGGAGAAGCCCACGGACTGCGCGGACGGCGTCGGTTCTTCGTGGTTGCATCGCCCTCGTTCGCTTGGCTTATCGGCCACCGGCCCGGCAGTACTTGTCTCTCACAACAACAAATCAGCCACCGAAGCAACCGGCCGGCGGTACTCTTCTCTCGGAACGGACCGGCGGGGAGGGGTGAACGAGTCCGGTGGGAGGGATAGGAGCAACAATTGCCGATGGGAAGATCTGCAAGAATGCTGGTGGGATGAGTGGGAAGACAAGACGAGGACGACGGTAACGAGAGGCTCGAAACTTCCTGTGGCGAAATCTGCACGAACCTCACTTTATTGATCTGGTTTTAACCGTTTGTTAAACAGATCCCTTTTTAATCGGCATTTTTGGCATCCTGATATGATTTTTATCATGAATTGTTTTTAGAAAAGACACAAAAACTGACTCATATCTAATTCATATCAAGAAAAACAATCGGCAGCACAAGGAAGGACGACTTGATACAAACCGATACACGAGAAAATAAAATCACATTGAAGAACTCTATGGCCGTCTTCTTCCTTCCATTGTTCATCATCCACCGAAGCTTGGAAAATGCACCGGAAAGGCAACAAGGGAAAGGAGTACCTGCAAACTACATCGCCACACAAGTCTGCGAAGACCGCAAAAACCACTCGATGCTTACAACGAGATTTAGCAACCGCTGAAAGAACATCGGTCGGGGCAACACCCCAAGCAACGCGAGCTTGCAATCCTTTATCGCCAAAACGAGAGGGTCGAAGAAACTAGATCTTGATGAAGAATAGGTCGAAGAAAGATATCAAAGTCACCATAACAAAGGATTACTAACTACATCTCCCGACTAACATACCAACCACGAAGATTTGGCTACCGTTGTAAATATGTTAATAATTAGGGCAAGCGTGATAATTTTACTTTCTTGTTAATCCGTACTAGATTTTGTAGAATGACATTCTTTTGAGGTGGACGGGAGGGAGTGGATTTCTTTGTTACACATCCCATCAAATTTAAGAGTAGAGAGAGCCTCTTGATGGGCAAGGAACTCGTTAAGATTAATTAGAGATAATTAATTAGTGATTAATATATAAGTATAGATAATTAGTATTAGGATTAGCCTTATCATTGGGCTACGTAGGAGTCAAGAAATTGCCTGTACGAAGTACATCGTACCCCTTCCGAAGAGACACCGTCAAGGCCAGACACCGTTTCAATAGATTAGGAAGTTACAATTACCATAACATAAATACTTGTAATACTTGTACACAGTTTTCACCGATCAATCAGAATCATCATTCCCTTACACTTGTAACACGTTATCAGCACTTTGCCCAACCACCGAGCACTGACAGAGAAGGGAACCGCTGGTGGAAAGGGAACTCGCCGGAAGATCGTCGGAGAACTCACCAGAGTAAGCCTCCACCATGGCTTCGGTTCCTTCTTCACCTTCCATGAATGCGATGGTAGACACCATCACGAAGGCGATGGAGGAGATGTTCACCAACCGCAATGTCGCTGGCCCTCCACGCTATGTCATCCAGAGCACCGTCCGTCGGGCTCTCCGTGACATCGACGCCGGTCGTGCCCCCCTGCGTCGCTTCAACGGCGTCCGTACGGTCGCCGGAGCCCGACGCTACTCGCCGCGCCTCATCCAGTACGCCCCGAGCGTCCGCCGAGGCACATCAATGCCGCCACGTTCTCTCGGCGCATTGATGGAGCCCCATCGACTCCAATGCGGCGCCCACCGATGCCGTCGCCGAACGCCTTCTCGCCGCCGACACCGTCTTCAACCGTCCCACCAGAAGTTGCTGCCCACTGGAACGGCAGCGCCGCCGGAGCAAGAGGTTGGCCACCGGGCTTCGCCTATGACCTTGACGCCGCCCTTCCTCGCGCATCGACTGCAACTCCTCCTCTGCGCTCCTACGCCAACGTCACCGCTGCCACTCCTCGCCCAATCGGCTCCGGGCGCCCTTCCTCCTCGGTTGAGGGGAAGGACGCTCCCCTTCTCTGACTCGTCGACGCGGGACTGGCTGGGGCGCGCTCAGCAATCCTCTTCAAGAGGACGGCCGAGGCGCATCCTGGCCAGCGGTCCCCCATGGCCTGCTCCCCGGGGCCATGGATCGGAGGGAGCGGGGACAGGAGCAGGACGGCGGCCGGTGCGCATCCACGGGGAGCCGGAGGACGCCGGCCGGCGCTGCATCCGCGACGAGCGAGGACGATGGCGACCGACGCCGGATCCACGACGAGCCGATGGGCGGCGGCCGTCGCGACCTCCAAGGCACGCGGGAGGACGACGACCGGTGCGGCCGCACGGCACGCCGGAGGACCGGCGACCGACGCGGCCTCCACGGCACGCCGAGAGGGTGGCGGCCGGCGCGGCCCTCACGGCGAGACGAGAGGGCGGCGGTCGGCGCGGTCCCTCGAGGCGACGGCGAGGCGCTCGCGCGGCCGACGACGGGCGACGCCGGCACTCGGTCGCCGGCGGGCGTGGCGGGGAGGAGTGCGGCGGCGGCGGGCGTGGCGGGGAGGGTGCGGCGGCGGCGGCCGGAGGGCGGGGGCGGTTAGGGTGAAACCCTAACCGCTGCCCCTTTATAGCAGGCCGGCGGGCTGGTTCGGGCCGTGCCCCCGCCTGGCCGGGCCGCAACACAGTTGGGCCGCGGCCAGCGCTGGGCCGGCTGGACCGCCTCCTCCTCCTTTCTGTTTATTCTTTTTCTTTTTCTTTATCAGTTTCATTTTTTTAGTTTTAGTTCCTAATTTCCTAAATAAATTTGAATAATTGGTGCAATTTAATTTATGCTATCAGTGAATTTGTAATATTATATATTTGTACCTGTATATATGCTGTAATCGTGAATAATTTTGTGGTTTGTAATTCTTGCTCAAGTTTTTCATTTGTCTCAAACTATTATTCATTTGTGTTGCAATCTTTCATTTTGTGCAACCTAAAATATTATGTTTGTAACTTAAATTTTCTGTTTAAAATATATTGTTGTATCCAAAATTATCCAGCGATATATTTGTTGCAAATATAATTCTAATAATAGTATATAGATTTGTATATACTTTACAAATCACAAGTTATATCACATGGACCCCAAATGAATTGTTTTTACTTTCAATTGATTTATGCCATAATTTAGTACTTTATTATTACAACAGTTCTAAACTATATTAAATCCTATACATATAATGATTACTTGATAATCACCCGTATAGGAAAATGACTACCACTAGAGAATTTGAGGAACTCACTCTAGATGGAAGTAATTACCCAACTTGGGCCTCTGATATAAAGATTGCACTTGCGGCTAGGAAAATTTCCTCAACTATACAAGAACCTCAACAAGGGGTTGTTGTAACCGATCACGTAATTTTTCTCTGCTCGGCATTGTTGTGCTTTTATATTCATAAAGATTTAAAAGCCGAATATGTTATGGTTGAGAATGCCCGGGAATTATGGGTTGCTCTCAAAGAACGTTATGATCAGCAAAAAGAACTTATTTGGCCCGAGGCCAACCACGAATGGAATCATCTACGCTTACAAGATTTCAAAACCGTGGCTGATTATAATCACGCTGTTCATAGAATCTGCTCTCGTTTAAAATTTTGTGAGAAAGAGCCTACTGATGCTGACAAGATAGAGAAGACCCTTTCTACTATGCACCTTTCTGATAGGGTTATTCAGCAACAATATAGGGCTCATGGATATACAGTTTATTTCAAGCTTATACATACATTATCTCAAGCCGAAAAACATGATGAACTTCTTATGAAGAACCATCAAAAACATCCTGTTGGATCGGCACCTCTCCCCGAGGTTCATAATGTACAGAAAAGCAATAGGAATAAACGAAGTTCCAAAGACGAGATCCAGAGAACAAGTTTAACAAGCGCAAATTCAACAAAGGCAACAAGCCTCACTTTGATAATAAGAAGAAAGACAATGCAAAACCCAAGAATGACAAAAAGTGTCATCGATGCGGGGATTATTCACATTTTGCTAAGGCTTGTAAGACCCCTAAGCACTTAGTTGCATTATATCGAAGTCATTAAAAGAGACCAAACCAACGAAGAGAAAAGATATGAAACCCATTTCAATCTTGTCTGCGAGGATAAAGAAGTGGGTTGTTCTCGGGATACCTCGATTAAAAGAAACAACACCACCACTAAGGATCCGCCATCGACGGATAATATGCTCATAGATTTTGAATGCGGAGACATATTTGGAGATCTAGAGTAGTTTGGTCCAGATTTGACAATTTGTGTTGTAATAATAATAGTAGCTATATTATAACAATCTTGTACCCTTTTGTTTGTATATAAATAAATCATCTATTTATTTTTGTAATTCTTTTATATACAATATTTATATACCCTTGCTCTTTTGTTATATAATCATTGTATATTTATTTCCTTTCTATTACATGACACATAGAATGTCGATAACAAACAATCCATCGGAGGAAGAATTATGCCTTGTGGATTCTTGCACCACAAATTCTATACTTAGAGAGATTAAATATTTCCAAACCCTTAAGAAAAAGGAAGGAAATATTATGACCATAAATGGTAAAGACACTGTGATAGTTGGTTATGGACGAGCTACTATTACATTGCCTATAGGTACACAAATAACGATAGAGGATGCCTTACTGTATCCTAATTCTACATGTACCCTTCTAAGCTTTAGAGATATTCGTAAGAATGGCCTACATGCAGAAACACATGTAGATAGTAACAAGGAATACCTCCTATTGACCAAACTTACGGGCTATGGCAAACAAATATGTGAAAAATTCTCTTCACTCCAAACTGGATTGTACTATACATTTATTAAAACGGTTCCACATGTTACTTATAAAATAATTTTCCAAGATGTCGATACATTCCGAAATTGGCATGATCGACTTGGACATCCAGGAATAGGGATGATGAGGAAAATTATAAACAATTCAATAGGTCATGACATGGCAAAAGCTAAATTTCCCCGAATAAAGATTTTTGTTGCCTTCGCTTGGGCTACCGGGAAATTAATTATAAGACCATCCTATCTTAAAATCCGAACGAACCACTAAAATTCCTTGAACGAATTCAAGGAGATATTTGTGGTCCGATTCGACCTTCATCGGCATTTAGATATTTTATGGTTCCGATTGACGCATCTACTCGATGGTCTCATGTGTCTTTGTTATCGACACGTAACCACGCCTTTGCCAAAATTATGGCTCGAGTCATAAAATTAAAGGCACAATATCCCGAACATAGGATACAATCTATTCGTATGGATAATGCTTTGCGAATTCTCATCCCGTGCATTTAACGATTATTGTATGGCTTTGGGAATTCAATTTACGCATTCGGTTCCTTATGTCCATACTCAAAATGGATTGGGCTGAATCACCGATTAAACGGATCAAGCTTGTAGCAAGACCTTTACTCTTGAATTGTCAATTGCCTACATCGTGTTGGGGTCATGCGGTTCGCACGCCGCGGACTTAATCCAACTACGACCAACCGCATATCATGACACTTCTCCCTTACATTTAGTACATGGGAATCCTCCTAATATTTCCCATTTGCGTAAATTTGGGTGCGCTCGTATACGTACCCATCTCACCACCTAAGCGAACATCAATGGGTCCACACGGGAAAATGGGGATCTATATTGGATATTCCTCTCCATCAATCATAAAGTACTTAGAACCCTTGACGGGGGATCTTTTTCTTGCCCGGTTCGCTGATTGCATATTTAATGAGTATCATTTCCCGACATTAGGGGGAGAATCGTACCGAAATAAATGCCGGGAAATAGAATGGAATGCGAAGGCATTTCATTTCAAGATCCACATACTACCGAGACCGAACAACGGGTTCGGAGAATTATTGACTTGCAAAATATTGCAAATAATGCGCGAGTACGCTTTTACGGATTATAGTGGTGTCACGAAGTCTTATCATCCCGCAAGGAATGTGCCCGAGAGAGTGGAGGTACCAAAGAAAACCACTCAACCCCCGATTAATAATAAAAGGGGAGAAGCACTTCTAAGAAGCAAGATAAGTCCGCCGATAATCGAAGAAGACAACAAAATCAAATACAAATTTGGTTAATGGACACCCGAAGGACATTGTATGTCCTATGTATAGTTATAATCCACACCCTAGCTCGGTTATGCGCACAAACACTGGAGCTAATACATCGGAACTTCTTGGATCCATCATTGAGGGAAATAATGATGAATCTTTAAGGATTGAAGAAATCGCTATCAATTTTGTTGAGACTGGAGAATCTTATGATCGTAAGTCCATAGTAGTCGACTCTTATTTCTCTAAAGAAATTGCAAATGTCTTTCACACTGATTTGGATCCCAAGTCTATGGCTGAGTGCAAAAAGCGCTCGGACTGGGATAAGTGGAAAGAAGCAATTGAAGTAGAGATTGCCTCGCTAAATAAAAGAAATGTATTTTCGGTCGTTAGGCCAACACCTCCCGGTATCCTACCTGTGGGATATAAATGGGTTTTTGTTCGTAAGAGAAACGAAAACAACAAAGTGGTGAGGTATAAAGTGAGGCTAGTGGCACAAGGTTTTACGCAAAGACCTAGCGTTGATTTCAACAAAACATACTCTCCGGTCATGAGTGGAATAACGTTCCGATATTTAATCTCATTGGCAGTACAAAATCGTCTATCTATGCAGTTGATGGACGTAGTGACCGCATATTTATACGGATCACTAGATTCTGATATATACATGAAGGTTCCCGATGGAATCCGTATACCAGATAATAAGGCAAATCGTAACATGTATTGCATCAAGTTGCAGAAGTCATTGTATGGCTTAAAACAGTCAGGCCGAATGTGGTACAATCGGTTAAGTGAATTCCTTAGGTTGAAGGGATACACAAACAATGATGACTGTCCTTGCGTCTTCATTAAACGATCCTCGACAGGATTTTGTATTATATCGGTATATGTTGATGATCTTAATATCATTGGCAACGAAACCGATATTAATGAAGCTCATCATCATTTAAAGATGGAGTTTGAGATGAAGGACTCGGGTAAAACGAAGTATTGCTTAGGTTTACAACTTGAGCATTTACCCAATGGTATATTCGTATACCAATCTGCCTATATTGATAAAATATTGAAGAAATTCAATATGGACAAGGCATATCCTATAAAGACTCCCATGGTAGTGAGATCCTTAGATATTGAGAAGGATCCTTTTAGACCACGGGGAAAAGATGAAGAGGTATTAGGACCACAAGTCCCATACCTGAGTGCGATTGGAGCACTTATGTATCTTGCTAACAATACCCGGCCGGATATTGAATTTGCAGTAAATTTATTAGCAAGACATAGTGCTGCACCTACCAAACGTCATTGGGTAGGAGTTAAATCTATTTTCAGATACCTCAATGGCACTAGGGATCTTGGATTATTCTATGGTAGAAGTCAAAATCCGAATCTTATAGGATATACAGATGCTGGTTATTTATCAGATCCCCATAATGGCAGATCACAAACAGGCTTTGTATTCTTTGCTCATTGCGCCCCCTTCCCCGGCAGTCGCCGGCGGCGGCTCAAGCCTCCCTTGCAGCGGCGGCCCCCTCCCCGCGCGGCGAGGACCTCAACATCACTCGGATCCGGTCTCTACGCAACCGGATGCGGTGTCCATGGTGCTTGATTCATAGAGGGTATGTTTTTCCCCTTCTTTTGCTGCTGCTTTGAATACAGCTAGATGAAAGAACTCGGGATGTAAGCACAGCTGCATCGGCAGGCATCCCGCAGGGCACCTGCAATGCCCACATGCATATTTTTTCATGCCTGCAGGATCCTGCCCGCACATGCTCAGTAGGTTGCCTGCGCCTGCTGGGCGTTGCAGCAAAATCCTAGCATGTCAAGCAGGTGCATGCAGGAGCCTGCTATTATTTATTGGCACACAACTTAAACTCAGTAACAAGCGTTGTGCAAATTGCTGCAGATCTAGTTTTTTCAACTATTACATTACAAGGACTTACGATTCATAATAAGTACATATTTTTTCACTACATCTTATGAAATAAATAAAACGTTTTCAGTCTTCCCGAAAGAAAATTATCTGAACATTGAGCAATGTATATCACATCTCATCAGCAGGTGGCTTATTTTGGATAGTGAAGCATCAGGCTACAGAATTAACTCAGGCAGTTGACCTCTTCAGTGAGTTCGAATTGCAAAGGTTCAACAGAAATATGATGAGTAGTAGGTCAACCAATTAAAGAATGCAGATGCAAATTAGGAAGTAGCAGACACTAGCACATAATAGGGACTGACCTTGCCTTTCTAATGATCACCCATCTCCAAATTCTCCAACTTCAGCACTGCTACTCAAGCTATTGATCTTTATGATGTCTAAGTAGGACGCACCTGTAGAGGCTCCCAGTAAAAACTAGTAATTTGTCGGCGCCCAGTAACAAGGAAATAACAGTCCATTTCAGACGTCTGAATGTCTTTGTTCTTCAGTTTAACATTGCTATGGTTTTGCAGGTACAACACAGAGTTGTACTGCTCTGCATCCATTGAGATTCACTAGTCCATTGGTTAACTAGAGTCAGCCTTACACTTTCTTGTTTCATGGGCAAGCTTGATTCCTTTTTTCCCTAATCACAGTGTGATTATTTGTACATTCATCCATCTGCACAACCACAATGTACCATTGGAAAAACAACGCACAAACCCGTGCTCCAAGGTACAGCTGGAAAAAAAGATGGAAGGGGGAAAAAGAGTGAAAACAAGCTCAAAGCTTTGGATATATTCATCTTCAGGAGCTTTGCACGTTTTTCATTATGTTTTTTCTCGAAACTATGTGTAGGCAAGTTATTTCACCCACTTAGACTGTTCTAAGGCTGATGCTTTAATTTCAGGCTTATTTCTCACTGCTTGACAAAGATATGCTATTACAACTGTTTTGCAGAAGCATGTTGACTCCGGTGCTGATATCTCAGTTGCTTGTGTCCCTATGTATGAGAGGTCATTTATTTTTCTTCCTTACTCCCATTCGAATGTGTTCTCTGCAATTTATAAAAACCATAATTAGTGACTGCTTGGCCTAGTTTTATAAAAACCAGAATTCGCTTCATGTCATGCTTATCATTGCTCTTGATCCATTCCAAGTACTTGTTACTTATTATACCGTGGAGGAAATGTTGTGATGTAGTGCTTTAGCTTTAGCTCCGTGGTAAAGATTTAGCTTTCTTAATTCTAAATTTGGAACTACAATCTTAGTTGATAAGCATTAGTTATCATAATGGCAGTAAAATAAACTTTGCAGCATATAAAGTTGAGTATGTAAGTCTTTGATTGTTTACTCCCAATGGACACGGATGATGGGCCTACCAAGACACCATGTTATGATTTTCTTTCTGAGCTCATGTATGTTTCATGTAATTGCTAGTTGCACTTGTATGTAATTTGGGCCTTCTCATCAACTCGGACAAAGTGGTATCCATGTTTGAATAATCTGGTATATTACAAGTGCAAGCTATTTGTATTCAGTTGGGCCTCGTATGTAACTTGAGCATAGATGTAACCGAGGGTATGGATGAAACTAAGTGTAATTGTGTGTATGCATGTATGTATAAAATTAAAGAATTAAGACATCTTCATTTCTTTTTTTCTTTTTTTAATTCCACATTGGTAACGAGCGGTACCATAATGCCCGTTGCCAATGACTAAACCCTAAAACCCTAAACCCTAAACCCTAAACCCTAAACCCTAAACCCGTTGCCAATGACTTGTATTGGTAATGGGTGTGATTAAAGCCCGTTACCTATATCCGTTTATTGGTAACGAGGCGTTACCATAATGCCCATTAGCGGTGGCGGTTATCGGTAACGGGCAAAATGCCCGTTACCGATGTTGGGTTATTTGTAAGTTGTAACGCTTGATTGGTAACGGGCTCAATGCCCGTTACCAATGATCATCCATGCCCGTTACGAATGATCGTTTTTCACATAGTGAGTGAAAGTCGTAGGTGCATGCCATCATTCGGCCCAATACCAATTGGAGGATTGGTGCGAGTCAAACGGCTAGTTTCGACTAAGGACACTTGTGCCGTGTGGGGACTCCAACCGCCATGCATGAGGGGGCATTGGTGCCGGTTGGTTCCTCCACCCGGCACCAATGAGTTTTTGTAACCCGACATCAATGCTCCCTCATTGGTGCTGGTTGGTGCCCCCGTCGGCAACAATGGCCGCCGCCCGTATAAGGCGACTCTTCTTCCTCCCCTACCCGAGCCACGCTCGTTTGTTCTTGGCTAAGCTTCCATGGGGGAAGGTGGTGCACGATTTCACCGTCTAAGCTTATTGTAACATCCTGGAATTTCTCTCGGAATGATAGCAATGCAAAAATGTGGATTTCAAAATTTCGATTTGAAATTGAGTGCATAATTAATATGTAAGGCTGTCTTCTTTGAACCTTCCCTGAATTCCTAGATTTATTTTGAGCAAAATCATAAAATTTAGGAATTATAAAATGCTAGTGTGAGAACCTTGGAGTTTGATGGGATTTATTTTGCATCTTAATTGTGTGGGATTCAAATTTGAATTCTAAATCAAATTTGAATCACAGGTTATTTAGGTGTGAAGGAGTTTAGATAATAGGAAGAACCATCCTATCTCTCGTTGGGCTGCGGCTCAACGCACTAGGTCCTCTAGAGCACCCCCGAACCTCCCTCTCTTGTTCGCTTAGCAGCAGCCCAACTGATCTTTCAGCCCGCTTAAGCCCACCTCTCACCTACCACACACCCCACACCCACTTACGTGTGGGCCCCGGCCGGTCAGCCTCTTCCCTGGCTCTTATCCCCTTCCTCTACCGTTCCCCACCGTGACGCGCGAGGGCAGGGCGACGCAACCGCCGGCCCCATGGCCGTCGCCCCTCCCTTGTGGGCGGGCAGCCACCGGATGGCCTCCACGCGCCCCTGAATCGAATCCTCACCGCCCGCTCTCGAACCCCAAACCCTAGGCGCCGCCCCCAACCAATCCTCCCTGTACCGCGCAGCCGCCCATGGGGGTTTCTCTACTGCACCGCAATCCAGAGGGGGAGGGGAAGGGGGAAGGAGTGGAGGAAAGGGAGAGGGAGAGGGGAGAACCGGAAGCCGCACTGGGGGAGACCGAAGCCGCCGCGCGCCGCCGGTCCACCGGCCGCCGCCCGTCCCGCGAGCGAGGCCGCCGGGACGGGGGGGGGAACGCCGTGGCCGGGACCGCCGCGTCGCCGCCGCCCGCAGCGAAGCCGCCGGACCGGGGGAACGCTCGTGCATGGACTGCGGAGCCGGAGCAGTTCAAGTCGCCGACGCCTGAAGCCGGAGCCGCTCGCGGGAGTTGCCCCGCACCATGGAGCCGAACCGGACCGGCCAAGGGCGACGCCGCCCCTGTCTACATCTTCACCGCCCCCTTCACCACGCCGAACCGCCTGCATCCATCTTCACCAAGCTCTTCGGCACCGCCTCGCCGAACGCCAAGGAGCGGGGCCGCAAGACCGGGAAGATGTCGCCGTGGAAGCCATGGACCGCGCCGCCCGCTTCCTCTCGCTCCCGAGCCGTTCCGTCGCTCGTCACCACCTCCTCGCCGCCGTGTCCGAGCGTGAGGTGAGCACCGAACCCTTCACCTTGTTGTGGACCCGGCCTTCGAGCCGAGGGCCGGACCGAGCCGTATGGGCTCGCCGTTTGTGTGATGACCGCCGTCCCGCACCGCGCCGCCGCGCAGACCTGCTGTCGCTTGAGAGCCGGCCATCGAGCCGAGCCGGTCGCTTTGCAGGTGCCACTGCCGTCGTCGCCGCGCGCGCTCCCTTGCCTTGCAATCGTGTCGTACCTTTGTCCCCACGAGCGCATGCCGAGTTCCGGCTCGCCGTCGGCACCCACACACTGAGCACGCCACCGTCGAGCGAAGACCCTGCCTTTCTTGGGCCATGAGTCGGGTGAGCACGGACCTATGTCGTGTGCACTCCCCGCTTACCGTCACCCCGTTTATTTATAACCCTTGTCGTGCACATGTTGTCGGCGTTGTGCCATCGCCACGGCCGTGCCGCCGACCTTTTACCCGCACACACCAACACCGGATCGAGGCCCTGTCCTCCCTGGCCAAACCTGTGCACGCGCACTCACGCACACGCGAGGTCATTCGCCGGCGTAGGTCCCCAACCAACGCCACCGGCCGTTCCTCGTCGTTTTCCCTTTCTCTCGTTCCCTTGCCTAGTGCACGCCATCAATTTTCGTGTCGCTGCCATGGCCGTGCCGTCGGCGTTCGGCACGCACAAGAACACATGCAACCGAGGGGCCGAGCCCCCTGCTTCACCTATCTGTGAACGTGCTCGACGTTCCGCCGTGCCGTCGCTGCGAACCCCAACGCACTGGCGCATGCGTGTCCGTCGAGCCATCGACCCCAAGGTCGAACCTTTCGGCCACTTCGACCCTGAGCACCGCCTCGCCTAAATCTGCCCGTTGTGCTCTTGTCTCGTGTCGTCGCCGTGCATGCACCGTCGGTTTCGTGTCGCCCCGGTGGCCGGGGCCGCCGACGTTTGCTCAAGTGCGAACGTATACACCCGAAGGGTCGAACCCCTCTCGCTCTCCTTGACCAACCGCGCACACACGTAACCGTGTGCACACTCACGCTCGGTTTCGCACGTGATCGTTTGATCCTCGCCGCACCGCACAAGAGTTTGCGTCGGTGAGCCCATCTCGCCCCATCTCGCCCGCCCCGCCGCCGCCGCGAACCCCAACGTGTTGGCGCACGTTTGTTCCCCGAAGCCATCGGACGCGAGGTCGAACCATCTTGGCCGCCTTGATCCTCATCACCTCCCGGCCTTAGCCTGGTCGCCGCTCTCCTTTCTCTGCGTCATCACTGTGGCACGTCGCTGCAGTCGCGTTGTCGCCATGGTCACGCCGCCGCTATTCCGGCCCACCGCCGTGGCCTGGACGCCGGTATGCGCAAGCGTTTGCCCTTGCCTTGTGCAACCACGCACGCACGTGCCCGTGCCTAGCCGTGCAACCATGCGTGCGCTTTCCTGGAGAGGTCAAGGCCAAACCTTTGGCTCCCTTTCGCGCCAGACCTTGTCGGCACTCCGTCCCGCCACGGGACGCGGCTTTGCCGCCAATGGAGATCCTTCCTCCCCGGGAGTGCAAGCGCCAACTCGATCCCGTTCTTGCACACTTGCTCAAGCGCATGAGCGCGCCAACCCAACCGTCGCCTTGCACACCTCGAACGAAACCAAAGCATCCGGATCGTGACCACCCCGTCTCTCTACTTCACCGCCGAGGACGTCTTTCCACCTAGGCGCACGAGCGTCGAGCCAAGTCGGTGCTCGTGTTCGTCCACACGTACGCACGCGAGCGAACACCCCGGCGTTCCACCGCGGAGCTCGCCGCCGTGGCCAAGCCACCGACATGCCCGCGCGCTCAAGTGAGGACATGGACGCCGCCTTTGGCCGGCCAATGCTCACCACCGCGCACGCTTCTTCTCCGCATTCAAGCGAAGCCAAGACGCGACCTAGCACGTGTCGAGGCGTTCGCGCCTCCCTTATCGAACCTCGCCGCCCGACCTTGTCCGCGCCGGGCTGTTCTCTTTCACCGCCGGCGTTCTGCTCACGCACACCCGCACCCGCGGGAGTCGAGCCCTGCTCTTCCTGTCCAAATGGTGCACGCGCATGTTCACGCGCACGCACGCCCTCGCAAGCGAGCTGCCATGCCGCCGCGGACACCCCAGTCGCGACGCCGCGGAGTTCGAGCCACACCGAGCCGTTTACCCTCGCGCTGCCGTGCTCGTCCGGGAGCTTCATCTCACGGCCGCACGCTCGTGCAAGCGCTCGACCAAGCTATCGCCTTTGCTCTCCTGGCTCGAGTCCGGTGAACACGCTCACGCGTGTGAGCCGAACCTGACCGTCGCTCAGCCTGTCGCGACCGGAACCCCGTCGACAAGAACATCCCTTCTACCGAGGCGCGCGCGCCGGACCAACTCGCGTACGCGTTCTCTCTCAGGCACGCGAGCGCATACAACCTCATCGTTGCCGACCACCCGAATCTTGTCGCCGAGACCTTCTGCTTTGCACCGCGCGCCAAGCTGCTCTCCGTCACCGTCATGCCGAGTTTCCGACCAAGGCAACCCATTTCTTCTCCTAGATGAATCCCTAGGTGTACCAGAGCCGCGTCGAGTCGCGTGAGGTCGAGTCGCCGACCAACCTCGCCGCCGACGAGCCCCTTTCCGCCCGTTGCTCCTCTGGGACTTACCATCGAGCACCTGGCGCCCACGTCGAGTCCCGTAGGGGATAGTTGCACACACGCGCCCACACACCTTTGTTACCATAGTGGATCCCGCCGGATCTAGTGCGGTCGACCAAACACAAAAGCACCCCACCTCGCCGCTCACCGCGAGCCGCGGCGGATCCGACCGAGATCGTTTGTGGCGGCCACACCTTCGCCCATGTGGGCAACCACTTGTGCATGGGTCGGCTTATAGCTACCTATGTGGCAGCCATGTGAGCTCGAAGAGCCTAGCTTGCGGCCCACCCCGTAGATAGCTTAGAGCCCTTTTGAGCCCGCCGTAGTTAGCTTATAGTTAAGTGTATTGTGTATGCGTAATTTAATTTCGGAAATCTATTTTATCTTTGGAAAATCCTAGAAAACTCATTTCAACTCCGAAAATTGTGAAACCTTTTCCAAAGCTCTTCTAAAAGTATAAACTCCGTGTTGGGCTAGTGTTCGCTCTCTTTTGGCTCTTAATTGTTGTTCATTTGGAGTTTATTGCAATAGGACCCGCCTTTATTTTGATTACGCGTTAATAGGAGCGCTTGGAGCCGGGAGGCCGAGCTCGGAGATCGACTACACCTACGACTACGCCGCCGACGACTACTCGCACGCAGTGTTCACGCCCGACCGATTTCGATATACCTATTAGGCATTACTATGTAGAATTGCTAGCGCTTTACTTTATATGCATGATGATGAACCTTGCAATCGCCTTCTTTAATTATCCCGTCCTTGATTGTCCTACCACTATATATGTATATAAGCGTGTATATGCGCTGAGCTTCGCGATGCATGTGTTTGGGATGGGAATAGTGGTTCTTGGCGTGAGTGGGGTAAAACCGGCGGGGAGAAGGCGTTTTGGGTATTTTGGCGGGGGTGAGCTCGAAACAACCGATCTGGGATCGGGGATAGGAATGCACTCCTCAGTGTATCCCTACTTTGACGGTTTTCGGAGCCTAGGTGTTGGGGTTTTACTTGCGGATGGAGGACATGAGCTTGCCCCGGTCTGAAAGCGAGTGGATCAACTTGTCGATAGGACTTTCGTACACACCACCTCGCCGAGAGTGGGGATAGGGCCGAGTTGAGCTCGGCAAGTGCGGAACCATACCTGCTTAGGAAGGATAGAGGGTATCTGTGGGGGAGCGGTGGAGGTGAGACCACCCTCTCAGAGCGTCTCCCGTGTGGCCACACGGGAGCATTTCACAGTTCCGGTGCAATTCCCTTTGCGAGGGGGGTCGCTTTGAGGGCCGGATGCAGGATGGGATCGTAACTACCGTGAGTTCGCGGGGTAGGATGGGCTCGGTTGGTGATCACCATCGGGTACCATCCCGAGTTGGGTACGAGTGTACACGCTGCGCAGTTTCGATCTATACGTACGGCCGCGTCCTCGGTCATGGACAAACCTTGAAGACATGTTCGTTCCTCATGTTTTGGGATTTCTACCTCCCTCTCGTAGTTGAGAGTGTGGTGAGCCGTGGTTGCGGTCGGTTAGAGGAGAGTGGCTCCCTCTACCTCGTCGATCCGATTGCAATCATTGAGGTGCGAGGAGAGGAAGTTCTCGCATCGACCCTAGATGGAGATAGGATGTGGAGACGGGGCCCTGGGGTACCAGGTGGTTCCGAGCTGTGTTTGAGAGATTGGATTGGGACCTATATGGAGATGATTTCTGTTTATGCTTGCTGCTGCTGCATAGGAAACCTGAGCTTCTACCTTGTCTCTTTTCTTACCCTTTAGAAGATAGGCCACTTAAAGCCGCATACGATTGGTGACGTGAACCTATCCCACTCCTTGGGGATAGACTTTGAGTGTGCAGGTTACGAGTTCGACTTCGACAACAACACAAACGGATGGTACGACTGAGGGATGCGTCGCTTCGCTCAAGGATGCCCGTGGGCGTGAAGAACGAGAAGATGGAGACCCCTCCGAGATGCTAGCTACCGCCGCGTAGAATTTTACTCCGATTCGGCCTTGAGGCTTGTAATGTTGTACTCCATTATGGACATGTAATAAATTATGTACTAATATTTGTGTGATGCGATTTACGGTTGTGATTTACCTTCGTGATGAGATCCGTACGCGATAGCCACCGATCCCGGGACTATCGCAAAGGTACGGGGACTCGGGTTTTCCTCACCGAAAATCCGGGGTCGTTTCACTTATGGTTTCACCATCTAGCCTCTAGAGATCAGGAACTTCATCCTCCCTCACTTGATGGTTACCACGATATATTTTGTGCTTTGTGTGATGAGGAATCAATGATTTGTGTATGTATTGGAGAATGAGATGATTTTGTATGTCAAACTTATTTAGAGATTTATTACAAGTGTTGTTATTTAGACGATTTCGTATGGCAAACTTATTTGGAAGATTTTGTATGGAAAAGTTATTTAGGTAGCTGCAGTTAGCGCGGTACTACAAGATTTATCTCCGAACATATTTTTAATTCTTGGCAGAACCTCACACACACATGGATGCCACAAAATTTTTAGGGAAAAATAAACACATGTGCCATAATACGACCTCTCTACACACGGTAATGGAGCAAGTCCCAAGTGCCTTACTTTTGAACTAACCCACGGTGGACCCTTCAGAACAGGATGGTAGGGTCAACATTTTACACCCGGTGTAGCCGGTAAAAGCCGCGAGAGGCATATTAATACCGGTGGGTCTGGATACCGAATTTTGACTAAGTAGGACATGATCTTTTAGGGCACTCCCAACCCGGACTCTATAGTAGAGTCCGAGCCATTAATTACACCGCCACCTAGGCAAATTGCTGATGTGGCAAGAAATTTAATGATGAGAGAGGGGTGAAAACTTAGAAACCAAGTCTAAGTTAGACTCCAAGTCTTCACGCAAAGCGAAGCCCGTGCGGATCCCGTGTGGCTGCTCGCATGCATGATGTGTCATCTTATTTAATAAAGCGAGAGTAGAAGATCCGAGAGGAATATTAGATAGACTCCATGCTAGAAACTTTGCATTGGAGAATATAATTTCTTGTGATAGAGTCTTCAAGATATAGACTCCATGGGTAGAGTCCGGGTTGGGAGTGCCCTTATAGCCAGTAAAATTTATTTTTGGCTGTGGACAGATGCCACCTTTTTAATAATGATTTTAGCTGATTTCAACTTTCGAAGGAACAAGGCATTTCCCGACCCTATCTAACATTTAGCGGACATTTGTTTAATTTTAACCTTTTTTAAATTAACCCCCGGAAAATATTATTTGCACCCGGTGACCCGTTTGGCCGCGCCATGCCCGGCGGTGCGGCAGCCTCCTTTGCCGCGCCACATGCACCGGCGCGGCGGGGGTGCCACGGGGGCGTGGTAGCGCGCGCGGGGCGGACGTGGGCCCGTGCCCCGCCGCGCCACCCCACCTCGTGTGGCGGGGGTGAGTCAACGGGGGCGGCGCGGCCCCTTTCTTCTTCCTCCTCCCTTTCTCCTCTCCCGGGCCCGAGCCCGCCGGCACCCTAACCGCCGCCCCCCGATTCCGGCCCCAAATCGGTGGATTTGGGGTGGGAAATGTGGGGGAAATCGTTCCCCGCGTCCTTGTAAAGGTATTCCCCTATTTCTATCCCTCTTTTACCGTTGCATTATGTAGATCGGAGGAGATGTTTGTAACCTCGGGTTATCTCTAGAAATTTGAAATTTAGACGAAATGCAATTTGGTTTAATGTAAATGATGATTAGTTCATACGCGTAGTATCTCTCGCCCGTGTTATAGATGTGTAGAACATGTTGCATGAATCGATTTAATGATGTTGCTGGTGTTAAATGTTTAGTGTAGTTGATAATGGGTGAAGCTATCACATGGATGCATGTTTATTAGTGGGAATACCTAACAATTTTGTTGAATAAGACAATATGCACAATGTGTACATACATTTATATATATGTAACTTATTGAGATAAATTTATTTTTTGTTGAACAATATTCTAATTTGCATGTATATTTATAATAAATCTGCCGGTGATTCCCACATGACATCAAAGCACGGAGGATTGCTTCGGAGCCGTAGACCAGAAATATGGCGATTGTCCCGTCGGCTTGGGGGTAGTTCCTTGATCCACTTGCCTCCTTTGGTGTTGGCAGCGTCGTGTAGCCGCTTCTTGAGAGCGTCGAGCACCATCCCATTGGCGCGCTCGACTTGTCCATTGGCCCGAGGATGGGCAACTGAGACATATCGGACGTCGATCCCGCTGTTCTCGCAGTACTCCCAGAACTGGTGATTGTTGAAGTTGGAGCCCAGGTCTGTGATGATGCGGTGGGGTAGTCCGTAGCGATGTACGAGTTCATCCAGGAAGTCGAGTACTCGTCGCCCTTGGGGCATGTGACCGGCTTGACCTCGATCCACTTGGTGAACTTGTCGATGGCCACCAATACTCTGTTGAATCCACCTAGCGCGAGCTTGGATGTGGCCCAATCATATCGAGCCCCCAGCAGGCGAAAGGCCAGGTTGGCGGTATGGTGACTAGCTTGTAGGCCGGGACATGTTGTTGCTTGGCGAAGTATTGACACCCTTGGCACCTTCGACGAGTTCTTCCGCATCGCCCGTAGCCGTGGGCCAATAGAAAGCTCGATGGAAGGCCTTGCCGACCGGCGGGCAAGAGGATGCGTGGTTGCCGCAGACGCCCTTGTGGATCTCCTCCAAGATGCCCTTGCCTTCTTCTCGGGGAACGCACTTCATGAGTACTCCAGAAGATGCGCCCCGCCTGTAGAGCTTGTCTCCGACTAGGACGTAGGACTTGGCACGGCGGATGAGTTGCTCGGCCAAGTTCTTCTCTGAGGGAACCTTCTGCTCGCTGAGGTAGTCGATGAAGGGTTGTTTCCAGTCCACGTCGATCATAATGACCTCCTGGCCAGCCAGGGGATGTGCTGGATCAGTGGTCGATGGCACCGGCTCCGGGATGGATGGCACATGAAGCTCGTGGACGAAGACACCCGCTGGTACTTGAGCGCGAGTAGAGCCAAGCTTTGACAAGACGTCCGCTGCAACGTTGTTGTCGCGGACGACGTGGTGGAACTCGAGACCGTAGAACTTGTTCTCGAGCTTGCGGACTTCTAGGCAGTAGGCGTCCATGTTCTCCTTGTTGCGGTCCCAGGACTTGTTGACTTGGTTGATGACCACTGCGGAGTCGCCGTAGACTAGTAGCCGCTTGATGCCTAGTGAAGCCGCGAGGCGGAGCCCGTGTAGCAGAGCTTCGTACTCGGCTTCGTTGTTTGAGACCTTCCAGAAGATCTGCAGGACGTACTTGAGTTGTTCGCCCGTTGGAGAGATCAAGAGTACCCCTGCACCTACGCCTTCGAGCTTGAGTGAGCCGTCGAAGTACATCACCTAGTGCTCTGGGCGCTCGGTTGGAGTAGGTAGCTGATTCTCCCGCCACTCCGCCATGAAGTCGACTAGAGCCTGCGACTTGATGGCTGTGCGTGGCTTCAAGTCGATGTTGAGGGCGCCGAGTTCGACTGCCCACTTGGAGATTCTTCCAGTAGCATCTTGGTTCCGCAGGATGTCGCCGAGCGGTAGTCGGTGACGACGGAGATCGAGTACTCCCGGAAGTAGTGTCGTAGCTTCCACGAGGTGATGAGCACCGCTACGAAGCTTCGTATCGGCTAGTAGCGTGCCTTGGATTCCCGACAGACCTCGCCGACGAAGTAGACCGGACGCCGGACCGGGTAGGCTTGGCCGTCTTCCCGCCGCTCGACGATGATGGCGGTACTCACCACGTGAGCAAGTCGCAACGAGGTAGAGAAGTAGTTGCTCGCCTTTCCGAGGAGCCGTGAGGATCGGTGGCTTTGATAGGAAGTCCTTGAGCCGGGCATGGGCTTGGTCCGCCTCTCGGAGTCCACACGAACTTCTCTTGATGCTTGAGTAGTTTGAAGACGGGGAGCCCCCGTTCTCCGAGCTTCGAGATGAATCGTTCGTAGCCGCCATGCACCCGATTAGCTTCTCGCACGTCTTTGATGCACATGGGAGCTTTCATGCTGGTGATGGCGAGGATCTTCTCGGGATTGGCTTCGATGCCGCGGTGGCCGATGATGAAGCCGAGTAGTTTGCCCGACGGTACGCCGAAGACGCACATGTTCGGGTTGAGCTTCCAACGGTACTCTCGCGAGGATGCAAAAGTCTCTTCAAGATCGGCGATGAGCGTGTTGGAGTTTCGGTCTTGACGACCACGTCATCCACATAAGCTTCAACGTTCTTGTTGAGTTGCCTCTTGAAGCGAGCCCGGATAACTCGTTGGTAGGTGGCGCCGGCGTTCTTCAACCCGAAGGACATGGTCATGTAGGAGTACGTGCCAAACGGGGTGATGAACGCGGTCTTCTCCGGTCTTCTTCCTTGATCGTGATCCGGTGGTACCCGGAGTAGCGATCGAGGAAGCAGAGCGAGGTCGCAGCCCCGCCGTGGAGTCAATGACTTGATCAATCCGCGGCAACCCGAAGGGGTCCTTGGGGCATTGCTTGTTGAGGTCGGTGTAGTCGACGCACATCCTCCACTCGTTCGAGTTCTTCTTGTGGACGAGGACGGGGTTGGCGAGCCACTCGGGACGGAAGACTTCTCGATGAAGCCGGCCCGCGAGTAGTTTGGCGAGTTCCTTCTTGATGGCGTCCCGTCTGTCGTCGGCGAAGCGGTGGAGGTGTTGTCGCTTCGGGGTAGCTTTAGGGTCGACGTTGATTGAGTGCTCAATCAACTCCCTGGGCATCCCTGGCATGTCCGCTGGTTTCCACGCGAAGATGTCGCGGTTAGCCCGAAGGAAGTTGATGAGCGCATCTTCCTATTTGGGGTCGAGACCCGCCCCGATGGTGGTGGTCTGTCGCTTGTCGCCCGGTCCGAGAGGTCAACCGTCTTGACTAGAACTTCCTCAGCGGGCCGAGGCTTGTTGGCCTTGTCGACTTCTCTGGGATGTCGAGTTCACTTGGGGCAAGCTTCTTCGATGCAGCGTAGATCTCCATCATTGCGTTGGGTACTTGATTCGTGGATGCGATTTCCACGGCTTCTGTGTCGCGGTCGTGCGATATCTTCAAGTCCCCTTGCAGTGAGAGTACACCCGCCGGACTTGGCATCTTGAGTACCAAGTAGGTGTAGTGGGGTACCGCCATGAACTTGGCGATAGCCGTCACCCGCCGAGGATGGCATGGTAGGACGTCTCGAAGTTCGCGACTTTGAACTTGACGTACTCGGTACGGTAGTTGCCCCTTGTTTCCCCGAAGGTAAGCGGCGGAACCACCGAGCCAAGTGGGATAGCCGCGTTTCCGGGGACGATGCAAGAGAAGGGCGAGGTGCTCTTGCCGAGCATGTGGGGGATGTCGAGGTTCATCTTCTTCTAGGTCTTGGTGAAAATGACATTGAGCCCGCTTCCACCGTCGATGAGGACCTTGTTGAGTTTGGAGCCCGCGACCACCGGCTTCAGGACGAGTGGGAACCGTCCTGGTTCAGAGAAGCTTGTCCATTGATCCTCACAGGAGAAGGTGATGGCTACCTCCGACCACCGGAGAGGGGTCGGGACCGCTAGTTCAATGCTCACGAATTCTCGATGGGTAGCTTTCGAGCCCGTCGATTGGGTAGTCCGCCGAAGAGGACGTTCACCATCTTGTCGGGTTCCGGAAGTCGTCGTTGCCTTCGTCGGTCTTCTTCTTGCCTTTCTTGTCGTGAGAGTGTCGTGGCTGCGGGAGTATCCTTGAGTGCTCGCCGGAGTTGGTAGCACTTGCTCGGTGGTGTGATTGCCGTCCGGATGCCATGGGCACTTCTCCTTCGACAAGTCTTTGAAGCCGCTTGGGAGGTCTTCTTCGAGTTCTCCTTTGCGGGCGCCGGATAGCCGCGACAGTGTTGTCTGGCTTGCGCTTGCGGTTGGGACCCGAGTAGTTGTTGCTCGCGACCGCCTTGGTTCCCGTTGTTGCTGCTGCCGCCGCCCGTGTTCTGTTTGCTCTTGCCACGGATGGTGTCGTACTTGGCGTTGGCCTTGTCTTCTTCATCAGCCCGAGGAGGTGATCATGTCCTTGAGGTGGGTGATGGAGCTTGGGCGGTGATGACCAAAGTCTTCAAAAGTGCGACGGTGGTAGAGACCGTCTTGGAAGAGGTCGATGACTTCTTTGTCAGAGACATCGACTACTGTGGCGCGCTTGTCGAAGAAGCGCCGCATGTACTTGCGAAGGGTCTCGTCTTGTTCTTGCTTCACCATAGCCAGGTCCATGCGAGTACCTGAGCGGCCCATAGTGCCCACGAAGTTGCTGGTGAACTGCTCCTTCAGCTGGTCCCACTTGTCGATCGAGTACTTCTCAAGTGACTCGAGCCATGTAAGCGGGGCTTGGTCCAGACAGAAGGGGAAGTAGAGGCACTTGGTGTCGTTGTTGCCACCAGCGTTCTTGATGGAGAGGGCGTAGCATCTGAGCCACTGCACTGGGTCTTGCTTCGCGTCGTACTTGGTGATTCCCGAGAGGCCTTAATTTCTTTGTGAGGAGTATGTTACGAAGTCGCGCGAGAGAAGGCGGGGAAGCCGTCGTTGTCACTTGCCGTTAAGGCCTTCTTGCGCCGTAGTTCTTCGATTTTCGGCGGCCGTCGAAGCCACCACGTGAGGCGCCGGAGACGTGGCTATCCGCGTGGCCTCGGCCGCCGCGGTCGCCACCGCCCCCGGCTCTCTGTTGGCCCCATGGTTGGAGCTCCCGCCGTCACTACCTCCGCCTCCGGGATCGTGGTGAGGGACAATCTCCCGGTCACCACCCGCCGCCGTGTCTCCGGGTTGGGCGACATGGTGAGGCGGCGTTGGAGGGACCCGGCGCCGTCGGGCCGTGCGGACCTAGGGGCCGAAGACGAAGGTGTGGCCGCGGTTGAAGGCGACGGTTGGCTTGATGTAGATGGAAGCCGTCGACTTCGCCATATGATCTTCGGTGAGATCCCATACCGGCGGCGTGCCACTGTCGGTGTTTTAGACCAGCAACCCGTTGACGGTGAAAATCCATCAACCTAGCCATGAGTTTACCTTCGGTGTTGGCATATGTTTTATACCATCCATTGGTACTAACCCCCGTGGTATAACAAGTTCACGTGTGCGTGTCGGTTTTGGAGTTTAGTGTTTATGCGGGGTTTTAGTGTTGAAAGCAAGACTTCCGGGATAAGTTCATCAAGCACCTTATGACAAGACCTTGAAGCCCCGCACAAGTCATGCAATGAAGCAAACTTAACTCCAAGAAGTCGGGGACTTGATCCGAGAAGATGACAAACTCCGAGGACCAAACCGTAAAAAAGTGCTCGAATCTTGCAAGACAAGGAGTTATGCCCAATTCGGAAAGAAACCGACGACATGGACCTACATTGAAACGACCCGGATTTCCCCGGATGGAAACCCGACTCTTAGCACCTCGGTGGTAGTCCCAGGAGGGCTACCACGTGCAATCCCTGTCTCAGCGATGCCAAAATCCATACATAAAGATAAGAATAGCAATGTAGAGTACAACATTTATTTTATTACATTAATCAGAGTACATCTCTTCGGCACATGCCGGGTACAAGTCCATCGGGACTGAATCAAACATAAATAAAACGTCTAGCGGCGGCTTCATGAAAGCGTGGGAAACTCCATATCCGCAGGGCGGCTCAAGTGTAGGAAGAGCTCTAGTCCACCCAACCGTCGTTGTCGAAGTCGTAGTCCGGCTCGCGTCGGAGGCACCGGGGTCTACCCGATAAGCGGGTAGGTCATGTCGCCTTCCTAACAAAGAGGCAAAAGCGGTGTATATTCTACTATGCATGAGATATCCCTATTCCGGTCGTAGAAAGCTTAAGCAAAGCAAAGCATTGCAACGTACAAGGTAAGCGAGAATACGGCTAGGAGGTCCACACCTCGAGAAAGCTTCCACTTCCGAGGTCCACACCTTAGGGGTCCACACCCCCGCTCAAGGAATTCCACACCAAAACTCCGGATCTCAACCACGATCCGAACCCAACTCTCATCCGCGATGTGGGGCCCACCGCTCCTATCCCCACATCTCAACGGCCGAAGCCGGGCTCACACACTCGGGGGAGAGAAGAGGCACAAGAGAAGTGTATCCGGTCGGGTGAGAGATCGAAAGACCGTCCATAACCGGTGGACACGGACTATAGCTATAGGTTTAAACACTGCGAGAGGTTGTACAAGCGTACCCGCCCGAATAGGACCGAAACCGGCCGTCACCGGTGTCCGACCCTACCATACGGCTGAAGGCCAAGTAAGTGGATAGTACCCTCCTGCGTCTCCGAGCCACGGCCCAGCCTCCGCGGCAGAGCTCATACTACCCGCGAGAGGTCCCTCGAAGCTGTGGAACCCTTCCCCGGCCTCGCCGGGGCAAAGTCTACTAAGGAGGGACGGACCACTCCCGACACGATCACATCGATCCTCCTACGGGGAGGGGTGCTATCCACTACAAGTCTCACCCCGCACCCCCGTCCAATACAAGGCGGGCGGTACGTACGAAAATAGTCATCCGAAGCAAGGTCAAGCGACGATCGGTCCTTAAGGGGCCGAGAGCGAGCACTCACCATCTCCATCCCACACGACACGACCCTCGGGTAAGAGGCCGAGATCGCATCTTCCCTCGGCGGCCGTTCACAAGTAACCAAGCGGCTCGCCCCCGCCAAAACACGGCAAGGAGATACGCACCCGAACGCACGCTAGAAACACACCGAGATATCCCCATCTCGGTCAAACCCGAGCACCATCCATAATCAAGCAACAAAAGTATGGATAATTGAGGTAAGGGACTAGCTAGGGGTCCGTAGCTAGTCCGCGAGGTAGTAGAATAAGGAAACGGGGTATAACAAAGCATCAAGGCATGGCTAATAAACGGGTTATGCAATTCATCGGATCAATGCATTGAAGTAAAGCACTAGCGGCTATTTAACAACATGGGATCTACATGGTTGGGAGTGACATGACACCTTCGTTCTTTGTTGAAGCGAGTCGCCGTCCCAGAGCGGTGTACTCGGGGTCCTCCACGTCCTCCGGTCGAAGCTCGGGTGCCGCGGCACGAGATTCGACGCAAAAATAAGAAAAGGTGCACATCTAAGCAATAACTCCAAATAAGAACTAATTTAGAAGATCCAAAAGAACCCAAACTACCTACAATCGGCAAGGTTTCGAAATTACGGATTTATAGAAATTAGTTTTATATTTTTCGAGCTTTCCATAACAAGTTTTGAATTTTTAAAGGTTAAAACCTTATTTTAGGTATTTACGGGAAATTAATCCGGGGAAAAGAAAAGGTTTTCCAAAAATATAAAAGGGCCGCTGACGTCAGCGTGACATCAGCGTTTCTCGTTTCATGGGCCGAAGATGGGCTGAAAGAGTTACTGGGCCGAAAACGGCCCACTGGGCTCGGCTCAACTGGCCCAGGTGACAGAAGTCTGCCAACCATCCCCGGACTACTGGTCATGGCCCCGTCCCACGCGGTGGGTCTCCACAGTGGCCCGATGGGCCGGGTGACACTTTAGGCCCAAAGGCCTTTCACCCCCGTTGCAAACGGGGAAACAAGGGGGTTCGCCCCCTCCCTTAGGCGCTCGCCGCGCCCGGCGGCGGTGTCCGCCGGCGCACGCACCGGCGGCGGCGCGACGGTGCGGGTTACGGACGCGGCGCGGGGTGCGCTCCGGCTCTTCCACCCCTCCTGCGGACACTCATCGCACGAACGCACGGCTCGAAGGCCGGCCTCCGGAATCACCGGCCACGGCGCGCGGCGCGACGCCGAGGGCCGGTGCGGCGGGCAACTCCACGGCGCGGTCGAAGCCATGGCGCGGCGGGGTGCGGCCGACTAGGGTTCACGCGCACGAACACTGCGAGAAATGCGTCCTCGGCTCGAAGGCCGGCTCAACACGGACCAAGACGAGCCACCGCGGCGGCTCGCCCGGACACGGCGCGGCGCGGTTGGCGTCCCCGCACACCGGACTTGAGGCGCGACGCGCGCTCGGCGCGAGCACGACGGCGCGGCGCGGGGTGGCCTTCGGTTCTTCCGGCAAAACAACCCGAGGTCCGGCCCCGAACGAGTGCGTCCGGTCGACGCGGCCTGGGGTAGCCATGGCTCCAGGCTCTCGCCGGCAAGGCGCAACGCGGCGCCGTCCATGGGGAGACAGCGGCGCGACGCGCTCGGCAAGTGGCGGCTCGAAGGCGCGCCCACAAACAGGGACAAGGCAAGATGGCGGCGCAAGGAGGAGGGGTGTCCACGGTGCTCACGGCGGGTCGGCGGTGTAGTCGTCGCGAGGCTTGGCGTGGGCGGAGGCGGCTGCGTCGGTGTCGGTGTTCACGGTGGCGCTCCGCTCGGTCCGGCCCCCGCGGTCACGAACGGCGTCCCCCTCGTCCGGCTCCTTGCGTTCCCGACGACGTACGGTTCCCTGCTCCGGTCCGGCTCCTTCCTCGTCCGGCGCAACGCGGCGGCTGCGCGCCCGCTTCTTCCCCCAATCCGGTGCACATGGGGCGGTGGTGAAAGGGAAAACCCCAAGAGGGGGTGGGTGGCTTGGCATCCGTGCCACGCCGTCCCAGCCCTTTTGAATCGGAGCCGCGGGTAGCTCGAGGGGGAAAAGCCCCCCCTACCCTTGGCCGTCCGCCGGGCAGGGCAGGTGGCGCTCGAGGCCGACGCCTGGGCTCGCCTCGGATGCTCGGTGAAGGGGCAGAAGGGTCTTTAGCCTTTCCCGCGGTCGAACCCAACCCCGCGCGCATGCGCGGTCCCTCGGCGTGCGTGCGGGCCGGGGCGGACCGGCCGCCCCCCGCCCGCGCGCGCTGGGTGCGGCGAGACCGGCGGCGCAAGGCCGGCTCGGTGTGCTGGCGGGGTTGGTGAGGATAAGGATGCGACACGCGGGCCCCACAAGGCGAGAGATAGAGGGGAGGGTATGGGCGTAGCGCGGCGTAGCCGGGGCCGAAAGGGTTCGCGGGCCGGGCCGGCTCGATTGAAAAGGAAGGAGGAAGCGGCCGGGTCACGGGTTTGGCAATTTGCAAATATAAAGAATAAGCTATGAACTAGGGATAGAATTAGAGTTTGAATTTGATTCCCACTCAAATTCAAACTTCACACATTTGAACTCCAAAAGAACCGGAGAGAAAAACCAACTCACATATTTTACCATAATTGAATATATGTTTTTATAAATGGGGTAAATTGGTGGAGAATTCGAGAGAAGGGCTAGCAATTGGCTCGAAAATTGATAGCACTCAAGTTCAATCAAAAAGTTTTAATTTTTCGCAAAAATTACACACCGGAACTCGCACTTGCTAAACTTGGCGTACGGTTTCGCCGCCTCAGCCTCTCTAGCACGACCCTCGGGTGCTCCTCGTGCTCCTCCGTGGTCTCAGAGTAGATCAAGATGTCGTCGATAAACACCACCACAAACCTGTCCAACTCTTCCATGAAGACCTTGTTCATCAAGTTCATGAAGTATGCAGGGGCGTTGGTCAGCCCAAAAGAAACCACCACGAACTCGTACAAGCCGTAACGTGTGGTGAAGGCTGTCTTGGGTATATCCTGCTCTCGGATCTTCATCTGGTGGTAGCCTGACCTCAAGTCGATCTTGGAGAAGAACCTTGCCCTTTTGAGCCTATCCAGCAAGTCCTCGATTCTGGGTAGCGGGTACTTGTTCTTGATTGTCATCGAGTTGAGCGTGCGGTAGTCTATGCACATCCTCTTTGTGCCGTCTTTCTTCTCCACGAAGAGCACTGGCGAACCCCACGGTGAGGCACTCGGCCGAACAAACCCTTGCTCGAGCAGCTTCTTGAGCTGTTTCTTCAACTCGTCCAGCTCGTCGGACGACATCCGGTACGGACTCTTTGCAACGGGCCCCGCCCCCGGCATCAGCTCAATCACAAACTCCACGTCCCGGTCTGGGGGTAACTCCGTAAGCTCCTCTGGGAACACGTCCGGAAACTCACGGACCACTGGGATTTCTTCAATCTCTTTCCCACTCATGTTGCACATCATCGTAGCAGCCTTCGGACTCTGTGGTTCGATCCGCACTATAGTTCCACTGGGGTGTTCTAGCTGTATAACTCTGGGGTTGCAAGAGACTATCCCGTTGTGCTTTGCCAACCAATCCATCCCTAGGATCACGTCTATCCCGGTAGACTCCAAAACTGTCAAGTCTGCCGTGAACTGTTGCCCCTCAAACACCATCCTCACTCCCCTGCACTCTAACGTACTCCTCTTCTCTCCTAGCGGAGAGCTAGTCAAGATAGGCCTTGGTCGAGGCTTAGTTGGTAAAGACCTTTCTTTAACAAACTTGGTAGAAATATACGAAAACCGAGCTCCGGTATCGAACAAAACGGTTGCCAAAGCCGAGTCAACAAGGAACTCACCAAGTGTGACGTCGGGTGCGGCCGCTGCATCCTCGGCGGTGAGGTGGTTCGGACGGCCTCGTGTAGGCGGCGGCCGAGCGGTCCTCTCGCGTGTACGGGGTGGGCGACCTCCCGGTGCTTGGTGGCTTGGGCCGGGGTCCGGAACCGAGAGGCCTGCGGTTCGACTCCCCGGTGGCGCCTGCGTGGACACTCGAACGACTTGTGCCCAACCCGACGGCCGTTGAAGCAAGTCACCTTGGATCTATCTGGCCGGCGCGGAGGTGGTCTTGGTTTCCGGTGTTCGTCCTCCACTCCCGCACGGGTTGGCTCTCGCTCCGCGGGCCGAGGGCGAGTGACGTGGTGCCTCGCCGTGTCCGGTGGCCCCGAGCGTAGCCTCGTCCTCTGTCTCCGAGGTGGACACGAGCGTCTGCCCCGATCCGTGCGCTTGGATTTGCTTCCACGAACCTCCATGTACTCAAGCCTTGACCTGTCCATGATCAGTGCCTTGTCGATGATGGAGCGAAGAGTCGGGCAGTCGTGTGCGGACAAGTGGTGTGCCATCCCCTTGTGCAGCCCCTTCCTGAACCAGTAGACTTTCTTCTTCTCTGTGTCGGTGTCGTCTGGCACGTACCTCATCAGTTCTTGGTAGCGGTTGGCGTACTCCTGCACTGACATGTTTCCCATCTTGAGGTGCCTGAACTCGTCAGCCTTCCTGTCCATCACTGCCTCTGGGATGTGGTGGCCCCTGAAAGCCTCCACAAACTCGTCCCACCCGATGTGCAACGGGTCCGGTGCGAGTCACGATAGCTGTCCCACCACGCACCGGCCGTGCCGACCGAGCTGGTGCGCGGCCACGGTCACACACTCCTCGGTGAGCTCGGTCGGCTCCGGCTTCTTCTCAATCTCCCGTAGCCGGTTGTCCGCGTCCATCGGGTCGCCGAGTGGTCGAAAGTAGGCGGTCGCGGCTTGTTGAAGTTCTCAACCTTCTTCTCGGAAACCCTGCGGCGCGTTGCGGTTCGACCCCTGTGGTTGTTGTTGTTGTTCGAGCTAGCAAGCGGGTGATCGTCCGCATCGGTGAGTCCGCACTTGCCATCACGTCGGCCAAGTTCGGGGGAGGTGGCGGTGGTGGCACCTCGTGTCCCCGAGCACGGCTTTGCTCCTCCCTCGGGCTGGGGTACTTGCTCGTGCTCGAGCTCCTGCTCCTGAGCTCCCTCGTCGTCGTGCGCGGCTCCTCGACCGCCAACTCAGCCTCCTCAGCCTCCACGGCCTGCCAGGCCTCCGCGGAGCCCGCCTCGTGGCGCGTGACCTCCACGGCGTCCGCGGCCTCTCGCTCCCGCTGGGTTAGGGGCATCCTCCCCTCCGTCGTCCCCAGCGACCTCCTCGAAACGGGCCAGGAGTCGCCCGGACCTCCTTGCTCCCGACATCTGTTCCAGTTGCATGAGTCAGTAGTGGTAGGGAGAATATAATTATTAAGGTTATCAACTATAAAGGAGTAATCCTGCTAACAATCAAAGGATTTCATTCAGACATAAAGAAGCATGAAATCCGAGAAAATCCATGAAGATCCATGTCACTCAATCAATGCCACCATACAAAAGGGGTGCACCTCGAGGTTTACTCCAACGACCTTCGAGGGTACACGGCAACACATCACGCTAACGCATGGTACATCATGGGGTAGCTACTACAGGCATGACAACTTAAGCGGCAGCATGACATCTAACTCATTACATCGACTCGGAATCTCTTGCTAGATCTCTACTCTCGTCCCCGAGTACTGCGAGGTGCCTCGGAGGGCCGGTGTACGGGTGGAACCGAGTAGAACGGCGGTGAGTGAGTCCCTGGATAACCGGCACCCACGATCGCCGGTCCTCCGTAGTAGTCTCGGGTATCCGAAGAGCACGGTCCATCTGCTTGTGTCCCGAGAACCTCTCGGGTACGGGCGCACACATGGTAGGAGTGTCGGGGGTAGCTCGAAGGTCTCTCGTCCTCGGTCGCGGCCTCTTCTTGGGTGGTAGCTGCGCGGAGAGCTCCTCCAACTCTCTCAGCCTCTGCTGGTCGGAACGCTCCCAGGCCGTGCGGGTCCTGGCTGCTCGGTCTCTCTCCTCATAGACCAGTCCCCCGAGGTAACACAGGTGGTGGTAGTTGTGTCGACTCGCCTCTGAAGATCCCACATCTTTACTTGATAGTCGAGTGCTGCCGGCTCCAACCGACTCCAAGCGGTCCCTCGCCTCCGCAAGCCTCACTCTGTCCTCACGCGTGGCCTCCCCGTAGCCCGGTGCAACTCTGCTCTTGTCCTCGGCCGTGCCTCCGGTGTAGCGATCCTCCCGGCGTCCCTCTCGGTGCGCTCGGCTCCGGCCGCCCGTCCAAGGCATGCCGGCTCTCCGTTCCTCTCGTGCG
The DNA here is from genome assembly GCA_947561735.1 of Cenchrus americanus. NCBI lineage: Eukaryota > Viridiplantae > Streptophyta > Magnoliopsida > Poales > Poaceae > Cenchrus > Cenchrus americanus. Next base: position 32,298,116 of record OX387242.1, on the reverse strand, counting down.
ACTCCTCCAGCGCGGTCGAGCAAATCCTCTCTCTCCATCTCCGGGTCCCGAACCCGCCGTGAGACTACCATCCCACTTCCACCTCGGGTACGCGATCTCCTTTGTCCGCCGGTAAAGCGCACGGTCCCGGGCCGGGATGCACCGTCCGGCCGCGAGCATCATCTTGTCCTCCTCCACCGAAGTCACCTCAAGGCACCGCACTCGGTCGCTCATGTCCCGGCGGCTCGAGTCGTAGACTCTGTCGGAAGCACACCGAACGGGGGTGTCCTTAAGCTTCTCCCCCGGCTGGACACAAACCATCTTGAGAGCTCGGCGTGCGCCAGACTGGTGTGCCTCCATGGTCGAACTCTCATAACAGTGCACCTTGACCTCCTTGAACTCTGGCACCCGTGGGTCCGCCGGTACCGTAACGGTCAGAAAAGTGGCAGACTGCTCCATGTGCCCCATGGTCCTCCCCTTGTAGCTGACTCGGTCGGTCCCCACTCCAGTGCCTCCAGGCACTCCCTCAGCAAGCGGCGGAAGCCTCCGTACCTCCTGCCGTCCGACTCCCGAGAGGAACCCACGCTCTTTCCGCCATCTGCACAACGTTGTTAAAGCGTAGTTAGTAAGGTAGTTAGTGAAAGTTAATCAAGGTAATGCACATATATAAGTATGGATATATACATACGGAAGCCAAGGGGGTTTATATAAAGTTTCAAGGTTCAGAAACGGCTTCCTAAACTATCGACCATTCCACGGGGCTCGTCCTACGATCAAGCATGGCTGCGGTACCAACTGAAACGACCCGGATTTCCTCGGACGGAAACCCGACTCTTAGCACCTCGGTGGTAGTCCCAGGAGGGCTACCACGTGCAATCCCTGTCTCAGCGATGCCAAAATCCATACAGAAAGATAAAAACGGCAATGTAGAGTACAAGGTAAGCGAGAATACCCGATAAGCGGGTAGGTCATGTCGGCTTCCCAACAAAGAGGCAAAAGCGGTGTATATTCTACTATGCATGAGATATCCCTATTACTGGTCGTAGAAAGCTTAAGCAAAGCGAAGCATTGCAACGTACAAGGTAAGCGAGAATACGGCTAGGAGGTCCACACCTCGGGGAAAGCTTCCGCTTCCGAGGTCCACACCTCGGGGGTCCACACCCCGCTCAAGGAATTCCACACCAAAACTCCGGATCTCAACCACGATCCGAACCCAACTCTCATACGCGATGTGGGGCCCACCCGCTCCCTATCCCCCCCATATCAACGGCCGAAGCGGGCTCACACACTCGGGGGGAGAGAAGAAGAACAAGAGAAGTGTATACGGTCGGGTGAGAGATCGAAAGACGCCGTCCATAACCGGTGGACACGGACTATAGCTATAGGTTTAAACACTGCGAGAGGTTGTACAACCGTACCCGCCCGCATAGGACCGAAACCGGCCGTCACCGTGTCCGAGCCCTACCATACGGGCCGAAGCCCAAGTAAGTGGATAGTACCCTCCTGCGTCTCCGAGCACCGGCCCGGCCCTCCGCGGCGAGCTCATACTACCCGCAAGAGGTCCCTCGAAGGCCGTGGAACCCTTCCCCGGCCTCGCCGGGGGCAAAGTCTACTAAGGAGGGACGGACCACTCCCGACACGATCACACCGATCCTCCTACGGGAGGGGTGCTATCCACTACAAGTCTCACCCCGCACCCCCGCCCAATACAAGGCGGGCGGTCCGTACGAAAATAGTCATCCGAAGTAAGGTAAGCGACGATCGGTCCTTAAGGGGCCGAGAGCGTGCACTCACCATCTCCATCCCACACGACACGACCCTCGGGTAAGAGGCCGAGATCGCATCTCCCCTCGGCGGCCGTTCACAAGTAACCAAGCGGCTCGCCCCCACCAAAACACGGCAAGGAGATACGCACCCGAACGCACGCTAGAAACACACCGAGATATCCCCATCTCGGTCCAAACCCGAGCACCATCCATAATCAAGCAACAAAAGTATGGATAGTTGAGGTAAGGGACTAGCTAGGGGTACGTAGCTAGTCCCGCGGAGGTAGTAGAACAAGGAAACGGGGTATAACAAAGCATCAAGGCATGGCTAATAAACGGGTTATGCAATTCATCGGATCAATGCATTGAAGTAAAGCACTAGCGACTATTTAACAACATGGGATCTACATGGTTGGGAGTGACATGACACCTTCGTTTCCGTTGAAGCGATCGGCCATTTGTCCGAGCGAGTGTACTCGGGGTCCTCCACGTCCTCACGGTCGAAGCTCGGGTGCGCGGCACGAGATTCGACGCAAAAATAAGAAAAGGTGCACATCTAAGCAATAACTCCAAATAAGAACTAATTTAGAAGATCCAAAAGAACCCAAACTACCTACAATCAGCAAGGTTTCGAAATTACGGATTTATAGAAATTAGTTTTATATTTTTACGAGCTTTCCATAACAAGTTATGAATTTTTAAAGGTTAAAACCTTATTTTAGGTATTTACGGAAATTAATCCGGGGAAAAGAAAAGGTTTTACGAAAATATAAAAGGGCCGGCGACGTCGGCGTGACGTCGGCGTTTCTCGTTTCATGGGCCGAAGATGGGGTGAAAGAGTTCTTTGGGCCGAAAACGGCCCACCGGGCTCGGCTCAGCGGCCCGGGTGACGGAAGTCCGCCAACCATCCCGGACTGCCGGTCATGGCCCCGTCCCACGCGGTGGGTCTCCACGGTGGCCGATGGGCGGGTGACACTTTAGGCCCAAAGGCCTTTCACCCCGTTGCAAACGAGAAACGGGGGGTTCGCCCCTCCCTTAGGCGCTCGCCGCGCCGGCGGCGGTGTCCGCGGCGCACGCACCGGCGGCGGCGCGACGGTGCGGGTTACGGACGCGGCGGCGGGGTGCGCTCCGGCTCTTCCACCCCTCCTCCGGACACTCATCGCACGAACGCACGGCTCGAAGGCCGGCCTCCGGAATCACCGGCCACGGCGTGCGGCGCGGCCGCCGAGGGCCGGTGCGGCGGGCAACTCCACGGCGCGGTCGAAGCCATGGCGCGGCGGGGGTGCGGCCGACTAGGGTTCACGCGCACGAACACCTGCGCGAAATGCGTCCTCGGCTCGAAGGCCGGCTCAACACGGACCAAGACGAGCCACCGCGGCGGCTCGCCCGGACACGGCGCGGCGCGGTTGGCGTCCCCGCACACCGGACTTGAGGCGCGACGCGCGCTCGGCGCGAGCGAGGACGGCGCGGCGCGAGGTGGCCTTCGGTTCTTCCGGCAAAACAACACGAGGTCCGGCACGAACGAGTGCGTCGGTCGACGCGGCCGGGGGTAGCCACGGCTCCGGGCTCTCGCCGGCAAGGCGCAACGCGGCGCCGTCCATGGGGGAGACGGCGTCGCGGCGCGCTCGGCAAGTGGCGGCTCGAAGGCGCGCCCACGGATAGGGACAAGGCAAGATGGCGGCGCAAGGAGGAGGGGTGGCCACGGTGCTCACGGCGGGTCGGCGGTGTAGTCGTCGCGAGCTTGGCGTGGGCGGCGGCGGCTGCGTCGGTGTCGGTGTTCACGGTGGCGCTCCGCTCGGTCCGGCCCCGCGGTCACGAACGGCGTCCCCCTCGTCCGGCTCCTTGCGTTCCCGACGACGTACGGTTCCCTGCTCCGGTCCGGCTCCTTCCTCGTCCGGCGCGACGCGGCGGCTGCGCGCCCGCTTCTTCCCCCAATCCGGTGCACACGGGGCGGTGGTGAAAGGGAAAACCCCAAGAGGGGGTGGGTGGCTTGGCGTCCGTGCCACGCCGGGTCCCCGCCGCCCTTTTGAATCGGAGCCGCGGGCGGCTCGGGGGGGGAAAAGCCCCCCTACCCTTGGTCGTCCGCCGGGCGAGGGCAGGTGGCGCTCGAGGCCGGCGCTCGGGCTCGCCTCGGATGCTCGGTGAAGGGGCGAGAAGGGTCTTTAGCCTTTCCCGCGGTCGAACCCAACCCCGCGCGCATGCGCGGTCCTCGGCGTGCGTGCGGGCCGGGCGGGCCCGGCCGCCCCCCGCCCCGCGCGCGCGCGGTGTGGCGAGCCCGGCGGCGCAAGGCCGGCTCGGTGTGTGGCGGGGGTTGGTGAGGATATGGATGTCGACACGCGGGCCCCACAAGGCGGAGATAGAGGGGGAGGGTATGGTTGTAGCGCGGCGTAGGCCGGGCCGAAAGGGTTCGCGGGGCCGGGACGGCTCGAATGAAAAGGAAGGAGGAAGCAGCCCGGGTCACAGGTTTGGCAATTTGCAAATATAAAGAATAAGCTATGAACTAGGGATAGAATTAGAGTTTGAATTTGATTCCCACTCAAATTCAAACTTCACACATATGAACTCCATAAGAACCAGAGAAAAACCAACTCACATATTTTACCATAATTGAATATATGTTTTTATAAATGGGGTAAATTGGTGGAGAATTCAGAGAAGGGCTAGCAATTTGGCTCGAAAATTGATAGCACTCAAGTTCAATCAAAAAGTTTTAATTTTTCGCAAAAATTACACACCTAAATTCCTGGGTTGTTACATACATGCGGAAGGGGGAAACATCTAGAAGACACGAGAACCGACGTAGAGCAAAGGAGGCCGCGGGGGCTGGGCCTGGATGGGCCCATGCCGGCCGGCCCGGCCGGTCGGCCCGGCCTGTCCGGGGCCCGTTTTCCTCCTCCTTTGCCCTAGCCGCCATTCGGGCTATTTATAGCCCCTTGACCGGGAGCCACGCATGATCCAATTCATCATCGGCCGCCGAGGAGCGAGAGAAGAGAGGGACACCATCCCGGAGAGGAGAGGGTCGAGCTAGTTGACTAGGGTTTCCCTAGACGACGTGGGAGCCTTGCACGGAAGACCACGTCGGAGTTCCCGGAGCTAGAAGCAAGATCAAGGAAGGATCCCGATGGTGATCTTGTGTATGTATCATTGTCATAGTTGAATTATCAAGTTGAATCTATTCTTAGCGATCAAGTGTTTCCTCGAAGATTTCGTTTTTCGATCGGCTTTGCTTATTCCAATTCTATTCTCGAGATAGATTACATAGGGTGTTCTTGTAGCCGCGGTGGCTAGAGGTACACACCGATCTTCCGAAAGAATCTTGACTTGTCTCTTGACTCGCCCTAGACTCCCCGCATGAGTAGGGTTACGTTGTGACGAACGGGGGTTCCGAAAGGCGGATGTTTTTAGATTTGTACGGGAAACCACGGTTTAAAGAGGCTTCTAATAAGATTCGATTTGCTACTTCTTCTCTTGCTTGGAACTTCAACAAAAGGCTTAACCCGATCTCTCTAGATCGGTTTATCTACCCAATCTTACTTTGTTATCTCCGATCTTTAGTAGATTAGATTGGTTTCGTGTCTTTTACCTAGATGCATTAGGGTTTCTCTTTTATCGAAGATTGAGGTTACTTGGCTTTATTAGATTAAGTTTTGCATCACACATTTGTTCCACGGATTCGATACCTTGGGTTCACCACTCGAGGGAAGAAGGGTCCCTTGACTATGACGTGAGACTTGTCCGCTTGCAAGTCTAAACGAACTTTGATGTAACTATTAACCGTGAACAAGCCCCTTTTTCGGCGCCGTTGCCGGGGAACAAGTGATCAAGATTTGATTTTTTATTGCCTTTTTCTAATTTTCGGTTTTCTTTTATTTTTTCTTTTTGCATCTACTAAACTTTGATCATCCTCAAAATAAATCTAATCTAGTTTGTCTAACCCTAGTTTTCATAGATTTATTTTTACTTTCTAGTTTTTGCATATTTTGTTTATTGCTAACCCTAACGGGAGATGGGGCGGTGCCTCTCCAACAAACCCGATAATTTTGTGGATGATCCGGAAAAACTTTACGAGGCTAAGGAGACGTGAAGCACATCAAGCTAAAAAGTTGGATTTTGTAGATTTGAAGTCGGAAGACGAAGAATCAAAGGAATCTACGAAGAATTCACCACCTCAAAGTCCTCGGGAGAATCGACCTCCACCGTTGGGTGACCAACCACCGCAAGAACGCAATATTGGGGAGCTATGCACCCGGACATCATCGACCTACCAATCTTGAACCTTGAGGAGATCGGAAGACCGTTCGAGATCAAGACCTCAACAATCCGCATGGTGCAACATTCACCCTTCACCGGCAAAGAGGATCCGAACCTTCACCTCCAAGAATTCATTCAACTATGTCAGACTTTCAACATGGATGGGGTGACTCAAGATCAAATGAGGGCAAGGCTTTTTCCATTCTCACTTCTCGGGAAGGCTTTGCAATGGTTCCACTCTCAACCGGCGGAGACGGTGCAAAATTGGAACACGTTGGTGAAGGCTTTCATGAAGGAATACCACTCGCGGGTAAAACTCAAAGTTTGCGTAATAAGATTGCCACCTTTGTTCAATATCCTACGAAACTATCTCGGAGGCATTCGAGCGCTTCAACGAGTACACTCGGGCGGTTCCACATTACAAGTTACCGAAGGAAGACCTCGTGCAAAAGTTCTTTCAAGGACTCACCATGGCGTCAAGGACGATCATCAATACATCGGCGGGAGGGTCCATCATTGAACTTACGCCGAGCGGAAGCTTTCACTCTATTCAAGAAGGTGGCGGATAATGACACATGGGCATCATCCGGGCGCCTACATCCGGTTCAACCCACGGGGAACGTCAAAGGAGTCTTGCAAGTGGAGAAGGAGAACATACTAGAAGGCAAGATCGACTCGCTCATGAGGAGGTTGTAGAAGATGGAGATGGAAAAGAAAGAGGCTCAAGACTTGAAGGCCGCCGAAGCAAGGTCCACATGCGAAGAATGTGGAGAGTATGGCCATGTCCGCAAAGATTGTCGGAGGAAGCCAAAACGCTCGACTACATGAGGAAGGGAGAATTGCCGAACTTCCACTACGGGCAAGGTAGACCTCAATTTAATGCAAGCTCATCTATTCCTAATGCGGTTCTACTCCATATACAATTGAAGGAGTTCACGGACGAGCAAGCTAAGATCAACAAGGACACCGTCACCAAGTTCAAGACCATAGACAAGGTGTTGGAGAACATCGATAGCAAAGTGACGGAGGTCGGAAGTTCCAATCATCAAGTGCTCAACATGATGAAGATGCTCGAGATGCAAGTTGGACAACTTGCGGGGCGCCTCACAAATGATGAAGGGAAGCTTCGGGACAACCTACAAGTCCCGAATCGGCGAAGGCCATTCAAACCCGTTCGGGAAAGGAGACCGAAGATCCGGAACGTTCCGCGGGAGCAAGGAAGCTTAAACCATCCACCGAGGTGGAAGGAGTTGCTAAAGAGAAGGTTACGGGGATCGTCACCGAAGATCCCGAATTTGAGATGCGGAGGAAGACACGAGGATACCGCAACTCAAGCCACGCTACTTCCGAGGTAAACTTGACAACCACTTTGAGAAGTTTGTGGAGGTTGTGCGTAGACTTAGCATCAACATGCCGTTACTAGATGCCCTACAAGTACCTACATATTCTCGTTACTTTAAAGACATACTTGCAAATAAATATGAGATAGCAACACTCGGGGTAGATCATGTTAAGATGTCCGAGGAGTGTAGTGCTGCTATTGCTAATGGGCTAGAGAAGCAAAAGGACCCCGGGTGCCCTACAATTCCTTGTTCGTTGGTTCTTTCAACTTCAAGAATGTCACACCCGGTTTTCCGAAGGAAACCAAGTGCATACCTATATGCATGCCGGGATCAAGTTTCATGCATATAGTGACATATAATTGAATACGAAACGAGTTCACGTAAGAAAAAGAAAGATTATCGAGAGATTTACGCTTTATCCCGGAAACGAACGCTCCAAACATCACGGGCAATCGGCGGGGGTTGCGTACGCCTAGCTCCGGGCAACATCTTCAAAGCGAGTTTCCTCTTTACGAGCAACATTATTTATAGCAAGGGTGAGCACTTGTCGTACTCGGCAAGTGTGGAGAAAAGAATGAATGCAAAGGCTTTATAGTGGGTGGGCTATAAGCATTTAAGCAATTTTAGTTGATCAAATTTTATTAGCACACGATTACTAATAAAGTATAAGTTTATACCAACCCACATTGAGCATAAGATAAGAGATACGCCATAAGCACATGGCAAGCATAACCGAGAGAACACGATTTAAGTCCATCTTCAAGTTCAATTATCATGTGAGGGTCCGGGCCGCTCTTGACCGTGAGCACGGCTAATCGATAAGTTTTACACTGCGAGAGGTCGTACATCTTTACCCACAAGTCGCGTAAAAGTCCCGAAGAACTTTAGACCCAACCATGCGATGCGGCCAAGCATCATACCACACTACCGAGGTGTGATTGCATAGGGACGCTACGAGGCCGTTACAAAGATCCCCGGATGTAGGTCGCCCGCTAGGTTACACGGTCGGTGCAACGTATAAAGCTCCCGGACGAGTACGCGTGTCTTAGCTAAGCCCACACCTACACCCGAGCAGTCCATATGCCACTACCCGCCGGCCCCCAACCCTTATCAGGTAAAGCATACCTAACACCTAGTTCACTAATTAATAAGCCAAGACAGAGCCATATGTCTTGTGGTATACTTGTTTTCCGGGGTGGTTCTCCATGTTCCGATTAAACATATGGTCTTGAATTAAACGTCCAAAGATATAGCATAAAGGTATAGCATGATTCATCATTAATGTTCATTAAAACCACCACAACCCAAGTATAGCAACTAAGCATAGCTACCCAACATAAATGTAAACCCAGGTTAACAAGGAATGACAATCAAAGACTAGGATAAACCTTAATAGGAACCCATCAAAATTAATGCAAGCAAAGCAATGAGTGATTAATATAGTTCTTAGGACAAAAGATCAAGGACACACTTGCCTTTAACCAAAGTAATGTCGTTGCTCGGAATCTTCAACTTCTTGCTCCTCAAAGCTTCTCGAACGGCGTTCACTCTAAGCGCATCAATCATCGGGCACAAACATACAAAGCAGACAAACAAGCATACTAAGAACAAAGCACCAATCAAAAGAAAACTTTAAAAGAACGCACTAAAGGATAGGCTCGATTAGATGGATCACTAAAGAACACAAACTGTGCTTAGAGGAAGAAAAGCTTGGTTAACTTTAAGGAGATGGTTGTGAAATATTGAGCAAGGACCAGAAGGATCACATTGAGATAGAGCTCGATTCTATGGTTACGCAAGCGCAAGGAAAGCTAAGAACAGAACTAAGCTCGAAACTATCGTGAGATCATTAACAAACAACAAGAGACTACGTGCTTCATATGTTTTAATTACAAAATCATGTGGCAAGAATATTTGAGAGAAATACTCTTTGTTAGAATTAAACAAAGTTACATTCAATTATAGAAAACACGATAAACCTAATCATATTTTATTAACAAATATTTAAATACAAGTTATATCAGATTAACAATTAACATTAAAAGACAAAGCATGTGAAAGAATCTAATCGAATAACTTTATATTGCGTGTTCAACTAAACATATTGATATTGAAAAGGCATTTACAATGTCATTAAGCAGATTAACTTTATTATGAAAATCGTTGTTTAACACTATGCATCTTTTATTTAACAAAAACTAGTTATAAATAAGAATTAAACAAGTTACATATTAATTCAAGAAAACCGGGGTATATCCTAATCACTTTTATTTAGAAAAGCTATGGAATAAGTATTAGTCAAAATTAATCATGCAACTTTAGTTCTAAAATAAATAACAGGTGATACACATGCTAACGCAAAAGTTATGGTGAGACGAACTATACAACGACACATACGTACTATAACGGTACAAAAAATAATAATCTACGCGTTGGGAGGAACACATGAGGGAAAAAAATGCTGATATTAGAATTGAATTGAATAAGATATGAATCAAGAAAAGGATAGGCTGATTGAACTTGACAATGACAAGGATGCTATCATCATGAGCAATAATCAAGGAATTAAATGGATAGATAAACGGCTTCCTCCTACACGAAGAATTTGTTTTGGATAAATAAAAGATTATTCCATAGATGAAAGATATTCAAAGCCTAAAGATTACTAGATTTATGAAGTTTTGATGTATGGGAAAGAAATACGGGTAGCCTTTCTAATTATTTTGCTAAAGCAAAATTACTCATGGTTATTGCATGGCTACGATATGAACAAGTAGCATATACGGATACAATAAGCCTTGCTTGCGTCCATGCACATAAGCATGCATGCTTTGCACCGCTTGCTTGCACGAGATACGGCACATGCGGCTCTTGGAAACGAGGTAGTGCGGACTAGGCGGGGAGAGATTTGGGACGGGCATGCGAGAGGTCCTCACCGGCTATGAACATGACGAGTCCGGCCGGACGCGACGAGACGAACGGGGACGCCGGAGCTGCCCGTACGGTTGAGATCGACGGGCGAAAGCTTGTAGCTTGATCCGATCGGTGCACGGCGCTAGGGCATATGCATGACGACGGCCTCATGCACGGCGGGCTCTATGGGCGAGAGGGTAAACGCCGGAACGACGTGCTCCCGCCCGACGGTCGATCGACGACGAGGGCATCTATGTCTCGACCTTTCCATGGACATGCTCTGCTCCTCTTGCAGCGGCGGGGTCGCGGGGGCGGCAACCATGCAACCGGCTTCGGTGTCGCATCGGGGCACTTTACGTGGTGAAGTCCTCCCATGGTGGCGGCACACAAGGACGACGGACGGGCGCACGGTGCCGTGGTGCTACTTCTTGGCGGCGAAGCTCTCACGGCAAACTCCAACACGGTGCGGCGGACGACACGGCGAGGCAACACGGCTAGCGCTAGTCCTAGGATGAGAGGTCGGCGGCGGCGGCGGCGGCGGCGGCTCGCGAATAGATGGAGAATAAAGCCAACCCTCAAGGATGTATCTTGCTGTTTATAGGCCACGCAACTTGCGTCTTGCGGAGAGATATACGATCCGGCCGGCCCTTGTTGTTGGAAACAAACTTGGTCAAACTTCAACTCCCGTTCCTCTACGGCTAGGAAATATGAGACTATGACTTGAGGGACCGGCTAGGCACCGAGGCAAAGATGGAATAGGAAACAACAAAGATAAACAAGAAAGGGAAAAATGATTTCGTGTGCCTTCCATAGATGCGCGGGGGCAATCTCGGTTTGATTTGAGAAGTAAACAATGACGGGAAGAAAAGAAATAGAAGAAAATAGTGGGAAGGGGAAAACAAAAGATAGTGCAAGATATTGTTTATAGGATTTCGAAATGATAACTCAGATGACATATAGTAACCTAAAGCTTGGTGGAGGAGATCAAATAAAATATTTGAAGCTCATGAGAAAGATTTTAGAGCCTTCTAATAAATAGAATTAGCTTGAAGGAAAAGTGAAATAATTCCAGAAAAAGTTGGAAATTTCTCGGAGGAATTTGGACAAAGCACCTAAACGTATTTTTGAAGCCTTTTTGCACTCAACAAACACCAAGATGCATCGGCATGAATGCAACACTCACATCGAACCAATTTATTTAATTCAAAATATCAAACAATGATTTTTCCTATATTATATTTCCTGCAAACAAAATAAATGTTGTGAAACATTTTAAAATTATGAGAAAATCATTGTTCAATTATTCTTTCTATTCACATCCCGAAATTGGGAAATTTCGGGGTGTGACAAAGAAGGCGTTATGCGACCTTGGAGCAAGTGTGAGCGTCATGCCGAGGGATGTGTTCGAGAAGCTATGCCTACCAATGGAGCCTACGGGTATATGTTTGGAGTTGGGAGATAACTCCATTCGCTATCCCTTTGGCATTGCTGAAGATGTACCCGTGAAGGTCGGACACCACTTCATCCCCATCGACTTCGTTGTGCTCGAGATGGGAGAGAGGGAGAAGCCGCCACTCATCCTTGGGAGGCCTTTCCTCAAGACCGTGGGAGCTACTATTGATGTCGGCAAGGGGGAGATCATGTTCGATATCAACGGAGAGAGGAGTTCCTTCAAGTTCCGTCCACGAATCGAGGCATGCAACATGATTGGAGTGAAGGAAGAACCAAAGAAAAAGGAGGAGATGAAAAAGAAGAAGGAGCTGAAAAAAATGAATGTAAAGAAAATCAAAGAAGGTGTTGCATCCGTCAAGACAAAGGAAGAAAAGCCGCCGTGAAGACCAAAAAAAATGACTAAGCCGGAAGACAAGCCCGTGCCCAAGATGGTGCGGAAGTGGGTACCCAAGATTGCAACGCCGCAAAGAGTGTTGATCCGAAGTAATCAAGTGAAGAAGTCTAGCTATAGACTATAAACAAAGCGCTAGGCGGGGAGGCTACCCGTTTCGTCGAGTCAAGAATAAGCTACGGGAGGACAACACGATTCCGGGTTTTTCGAGTCTTTTTAATTTAGTTTTGAGTTTTATTACGCAAAGAAATTAGACTTAGAAGTGGTTGAACAATATTAGAGACATAATTCTTGATTGAATATTTTGCTTTACCATAAACCCTTTGCATGAACCCTTATATGTGTTTGTTTGTTCTTTTTCGAGAAACCACAACCAAATAATTTCAGAACCTAACTCAAGCTTTCACCCCTATTATGGTGTTGTGGTTGACTTATTTTTCATGCTAAAAACACACGAGTAGAGCCACGACTTATACCTAGGTGTTATTTAAATTTCAGCACGTGGTAGGACTCGCGTGAACCTAGAAATTAAAACTTTTTGTTGGTTTTAAAAATCTATATCCTTGGTTTCTCTAAGATTAGAATTTTTCTAAGCCTCATTTAATTTTGTTTTATTCAAAATCTTTCTCATTTAGCCAAAATTAGAACCTAAACCTATGCCCCCATGATCAAGCCGGGAAAAGTTTGCTCTCAACCGATGAAGGCAAACTATCTTTGGTGAGACCGATATCAACGTAGTCGAGAAAATATTTTTGACTTACATTTTTTTTAATATTTTAAAAACTTCTCTAAATTTATGCTTGAGCTCTTGCATGGCTGCGAAAAATATTTTTAAATTTAGAAATTAGAGGAGTGCTTAACCTTAAACACATTTAAAAGGGAGGCAATCTAGTTTGAATTGATCATGCATGCACCATTAGATACCCTTTCATCAACTTTAACCAAGTCCACATGCAAAGGACAAGCATGGTGGGCAACAAGCATGAACTTTGCGGGAATTTCATGGTAGCATGTGAAGCAAGTGGAGCATGGACATGACTCAAAGCATGAAGAATCAAGTGGAAGGACCAATAATGCAAGAAAAGGAGTGGACGAGAGCGTTTGGGCGGTGCAACTCGTGGAGCACGCGGGTAGGAAACTTGTAGAGGCGAAATGATCATGCGGAAGAAAGCCGAGGCGGGGAGGAGCACTAGGCTACCCGGGCCGGTCGGCCCGGGCCGGCCGGCCTCCCCTACTTAAGGAGCCCCCGGCTCCCGTTTTCCGTAGGCAAGCTTCCCTCTCCTTCCTCGGTTTGTGTGTTCAAGTTTGTGTGCCCGGAACCTCCGTAGACATAGCCAACCTTCCCAAGCTTGATAGCTCAAAAAACCCACACCCTTAATCCACTCAAAGTCCACATCCGAAGTAAGATTTTAAGTGCCTAGTTACCGATTGCAACCCGGAGTTTTAGTGGAAAGAAGAGTGCAAAGCAACCATGTGGAAGAAAACCACAAGTCTCTTCTCCAAGAATAAGGGTTCATCGTCATCCAAGCGTCGTCAACGACGTCTTCAAGGAGGCACTCGGTTTCCGAGTCTCCTCGAGCATGGAGACGGATACGGCACCACCAAGGAGAAACGATGCTCTCCTCCTTGGTGGCATGAGGGCAACAAGGAGCACGTCCATGAAGTTTACCGAACCTCAAGGGCACACGGAGGAGCCGCTCGTGCCACCACGACGATCGACCCGTTCGACCGCGCCACCTCCATACACTCCGATATATTCCTCCTATGTCTTCATCAATTTATCGGAGGAGGAGGAGGAGAAGAGGCTCTCTCGTCTTGAGAAGAGGCTTGTGCCCAACGTCGAGTTCGACGACCAAGCACTCTACAACTTGGGTTTCGGCACCGACATATACTACATGTTGGGGCACCTTGGATGGGTGCAATTCTCCAACGGAGTATCGGCGGACACCCACAAGGAGTTCGCCTTGGAAATCTTGATGACCATTGCACCTATCCTTGATGATGGGGTGCAAAGCTTATCATTCCGTTTGGAGGGAGTCCAACAAGTGGTTCCCTACGAGCACGTTAGGGAGCTACTTGGATTCCATAAGGGAGCTCGGAGAAAGTTGACGTGCCACCGGCATGTTAGATGGATTTTGGAATTTGATCTCCGGAGAAGCCCACCAACAACGCAATTGCATCCGCAACCCCATTATCCGAGTATTCCACTCTTGGATGTGCAAGAGGGTATTGGGGAGGATGAGGGAGACGAAGGTGACCGACACGGAGTTGAATCGGCTCTACTCGGCTTTAATTGCCAAGCAGCCAATAGACCCCTCATACCTTATGATCAACCGTTGGTGTTGCGAGGCAACATCGGGAGCGGGACATATTGGTTCGGGGTGCTACCTCTCTATGTTGGCCTTCTCCCTACGGCGGGATCACAAGAAACCCCGAACATCTTTTGCGTGGTACCTCTCTCGGCATTGAGTATTTGCGACAAGGCAAATATATTAGTGGAGATGAGAGAGGAGGTTTTTGTTTGGCCACGGTGAACCTAGCCCTTCGGATGCAAGGCTTAGGCTTTTCATCGATGGGAGGGAATATTGGTTGGAAGAGGGACTCCTTGTCCCGGCAAGGAAAAATAAAAGAGGAAGAATTGTAGAGGAGGGATCCTCCTCCACACAAGCGGGTAGTGCGCAACCCAATGTTGCGCCACCTTTCGGCGGGATTCCTCCTCCGCCAAGTTAGTACGGAGGGCCACAAGAGCAAGCATGTGGGGGTGGTGCACCGGTACCGCCACCAAATTATGTGGTGCCCAACGTAATCTTCACGGAGCCGTACGCACAATATCCCCAACCGCAACAAAGCGTGGCCATAATTGGAGGGTATGTTGCGAGAAACGCCCAAAACGTCACGGCCATCCAAGCCAACACGGCTCAACTTGGTGAGGGCAATGCAAATATTGCCTATGAGCTTGGACGCCTTCATCTAGTGGAGCCGGATCAATTCGTTGGAGGGGATGTTCAACCATACTACGAGCAAGGGTACTACTATCAAGATTATCAATATCAACCACCGGCGGAGGACTAGGAAGATTAAGGAACTTTAGTTTTCTTTTCTTTTCCCTTTCTCGTAATTTTCAGCTTTTGTTTGCTTGTGTTTGCGTAATATTTTCCTGTTTTTATTTAAATTTCAGCAAGTGTGTTTGTTTATTTTCAGTTTGTATTTCAACTTGATTTCATCATTAATAAAGTCACCACCTTGTTTATATCATTGGAAAAGTTACAAAAATTCGTGTCATGATGATATATGATTATAATTGCCGCTTGGTTTATCTTTGTAATTGATTTATGCATGTTAAAGCTAGTGCTCTATTAAAACACGAATCTGAATTTATTTAAATGCTAGCTTAATCTTTAAGCGGAGGTTATGATTAAAATAAAGACCCATAGTGTTTTATGTGCTCTCAAGTAATAGATTGAAGACGGTTTTTATGCTCAAAAAATATTGCTAACCTTGTCATGAATATCACTTGTGTGTTGCTCAACCTATCCGAGCCTAACATATATTTGAGTGCATAAACCTTAGTGTACAAGATTTATTTTTGAGTGAGTTATTGCAGGCCATGATTTCTCCGGCCCGAGACTAAGAAGCCGGGTCATTCCGTTTTTGCGTATCTATCTTTTTGCTAGCCTTTTATCCGTGCATTGTGTATCCCCGCATCAGAGATCTCACAAACCTCGCCGGATATCCACCCTTAAAACCAAATATCATCTTTTGTGTTTACCTCCTTGACCACAACCTATCGTTGAGAATGGATCATCAATTCAAGGAAGATCGCAATACGGTGCCAACATTGAAGAATTCAAGTATCTCTCCAAGGAAAAATATTTCCGGTACCTACCTTATTTATCGCCTCTTTGCTCGAGGACGAGCAACGTCTAAGCATGGGGGAGGAGGTATGTACGATGCAGATTTTAGAGTTCAAAGGGGAGTAATTAAAAAAAGTTCAAAAGGGGAGCAAAATGAAAAAAAATCAAAACTCCGATGTGAAAGTCTCGTGACCGAATGTATGATAAGAAAAAAATGAATGAATGAGAAAAACAAAGAAAGAAAGAAAGAAAAGGAGAAATATGAGAAAGAGAAAAAATATGAGTATGTGCAAAAATAAAGTGAACTCCCCGGTTCTCTAAAGTGCATTAGGAAATTCAAGGCTTCAAGATTAAAAGATCCATTCTCATTTTCCAACCATGTGCAATCCGATAAGGAGGACTTCCTTTGTGCCTTGGAATCATCCTTTGCCATTTGCACATGTCCACTCATCTAAAGTGTGTGTATTTTTCTCTTTCCCCTCCTTGATATAACATCATGTTCCAATGAACTTTTTGACGAGTCTCGGTAAGACCATGAGAAGCTTGTCTTGTTTTGACAACATCTCATTTATAAAATCTTGGTAGGACAAAACTTTCCCAAAGCTCCATAAAAGCCTACCACACATATATGTTATGAGAGGGAAAGGAGTAGAATATATAGGCTTGATAGACAAGTGAGATGAGAGTTCATGAGCAATATGCAAGATGATTTAAATTTGTGAACTTGGTTTAGCTTTTTTCATCTCGTTCTTTATTTCAAAAATTTCGAGATCTATTTAAACTTTGGGAGCATGTTAATACTTGTGGGATAGGCTTAATTAAGAATCTACCCATCGTAGAGATGAAGGCTAGTACATTATGGAACTTTAACGAATTAAAATTTTGAGAGCATTATGTTTTTTCATGTATGATCAAGTGCAAGGTTTAAACATTGATGGGCAACGATGATATCCATCGAAGGCTTACTCGAGGACGAGCAAGGTTTAAGCATGGGGGAGATGATGACGGTGAAAATCCATCAACCTAGCCATGAGTTTACCTTCGGTGTTGGCATAAGTTTTATACGTTATCCATTGGTACTAACCCCCGTGGTATAACAAGTTCACGTGTGCATGTCGGTTTTGGAGTTTAGTGTTTATGCAGGGTTTTAGCGTTGAAAGCAAGACTTTCGGGATAAGTTCATCAAGCACCTTATGACAAGACCTTGAAGCCCCGTACAAGTCATGCAATGAAGCAAACTTAACTCGAAGAAGTCAGGGACTTGATCCGAGAAGACGACAAACTCCGAGGACCTAACCAGAAAAGTGCTGAATCTTGCAAGACAAGGAGTTATGCCCAATTCGGAGAGAAACTGACGACATGTACCTACATGCGAAGGGGGGAAACATCTAGAAGACACGGAAACCGACGTAGAGCAAAGGAGGCCGCGGGGCCGGGCCCGGATGGGCCCGGGCCGGCCGGCCCGAGCCGGTCGGCCCGGCCTCGTCCGGGGCCCGTTTGCCCCCTCCTTTGCCCTAGCCGCCATTCAGGCTATTTATAGCCCCTTGACCGAGAGCCACGCATGATCCAATTCGTCATCGGCCGCCGAGGAGCGAGAGAAGAGAGGGACACCATCCCGAAGAGGAGAGGGTCGAGCTAGTTGACTAGGGTTTCCCTAGCCGACGTGGAAACCTTGCACGGAAGACCACGTCGGAGTTCCGGAGCTAGAAGCAAGATCAAGGAAGGATCCCGATGGTGATCTTGTGTATGTATCATTGTCATAGTTGAATTATCAAGTTGAATCTTTTCTTAGCGATCAAGTGTTTCCTCGAAGATTTTGTTTTTCGATCGGCTTTGCTTATTTCAATTCAATTCTCGAGATAGATTACATAGGGTGTTCTTGTAGCCGCGGTGGCTAGAGGTACACGCCGGATCTTCCGAAAGAATCTCGACTTGCCTTTTGACTCGCCCTAGACTCCCCGCATGAGTAGGGATACGTTGTGACGAACGGGGGTTCCGAAAGGCGGATGTTTTCGGATTTGGACGGGAAACCACGGTTTAAAGAGGCTTCTAATAAGATTCAATTTGCTACTTCTTCTCTTGCTTGGAACTTCAACAAAAGGCTTAACATGATCTTTCTAGATCGGTTTATCTACCCAATCTTACTTTGTTATCTCTCGTTCTTTAGTAGATTAGTTTGGTTTCGTGTCTTTTACCTAGATGCATTAGGGTTTCTCTTTTACCGAAGATTTAAGTTACTTTTGGCTTTACTAGATCAACTTTTGCTTCACACATTTGTTCCACGGATTCGATACCTTGGGTTCACCACTCAAGGGAAGAAGGGTCCCTTGACTACGACGGGAGACTTGTCCGCTTGCAAGTCTAAACGAACTTTGATATAACTATTAACCGTCAACACAACCTACTAAGGGGAGTACTCGAAGTAGATGAATGTGGCCTCGCCAAGATCGGTAACTCGATGGAAGAGACACGTGGCACACAATTTAGACAGGCTCGGGCCGCGAGGTGCGTAATACCCTATGTCCGTATGCCGCGTAGCTCCGGATTGATTGGGTGTGATTACAAGATGGCGTAATCGATGCGTATGAGAGAGGAGGGGTCCCCGGCTCGCCTTATATAGTCCGGGAGGCGGGGTTACGGGTCGGTTTAGGGAGAGAGTACTAGCCGTGTACGTCTAGGAGTCCTCTACACGGTACATGGTATGCGTAGCTTCCTATCCGAGTACTTCTCCACCGTGGTCCTTGCGCCTCACGCCAACGAGTACCGTGCGGCACAAGTTGGGTAGTCCCGGGGCCCACCGAGTAGTCGGTCCCGGTACCCACCGAGGTAGTGGGCCCGGGGAGGTCCATACGACGGCAGTTGTGTCGGAGAATCTCAACGGCTAAGTGACGTGGGAGGGGCACCGGATGAACCGACGCCCCGGAAAATCTAGCATCGGTTCACCCGACACTACCTTTTTCGGTGGCCGTTAGCCAACGGCTAGTTTGATGCCTTGGGCTATTTATACCCCCTCCACTCACTCATTTGAGGTTGCTTGGATTGTGTGGAAGTGCGGTGGAGTTCAAGACACATTGAAGATCATATCCAATCCATCCAAGTGCTTAATTGCTCATCCTTAGACTTGCATATGCTTTGTGTATGTGCTTAGTGCTAGGCTTAGCTTAGAGTTGAGTGACTGCAAGGTTGTGCCAACCTTGTGAGGTAATTCTTGAGTGAATCAAGTCGTACAAGGTTCGCCGGAAGCCTTGGGGCCTAAGTGGCTCACCGGCAATCGTCATTGACCATCCATCTTGGTGTGGAGTGGCGAAGACACTTTGTGTGGGGGACGTGGAGACCCCCTTTCTTAGTGGAGAAGCTCCTTAGTGGAGGCGGCATCAAGGTGACCAAGGGAGCTTGGCAAGCGCCTAAGTGGCTAGCCTTTGTGGCGAGTCAAGTTATGCTCTTGGGAGAGACTTGGTGACCGGGAAGCAATACTCTTGTGTGAGTGCTTCAACAACGTGGACTAGGGGTGGCTTAGTGCCTACTGATACCACGGGATAAATCGTGTGTCAAGAGTTTTCTTCCTCTCATCCCCTTTACGTTTCTGCATTTACTCTATCGCAATCTTTGTTTGCCTTTACTTTCCTAGAGTAGTATCATGCTAGGATTGGCTATAGGTTGCAAACCTTGTTTTGGGATGGGAGTTTTACACTAGAACAACCCTAGTTGCACATCTAGATAGTATGTTCTAGTTTACTATTGTGTAAAATTACTAAAGCCATAGGTTAAGATTTTAAGTTGCCTAATTCCCCCCGTCCCCCTCTTAGGCAACGAGCATCCGATTCCTTACAACCACCAAAGATTTTACTCCTAAGCTTATCAAGCCTAAGCAACATGGCTAGATGAGATGGATTGAGATAAAGGGAATCTAGTCGTAGTTGGAATTTCTCACGTGCTTGAACCGGAGTATAGTTGTCGGATAAATGGATTATTTTGGAGAGTGTGTGTGGATTCTAACGATAAAGATATGATGAGACTAAGCACAAGTGGAACCATGGAATAAGACACCGTTAAAGGAGACCCGCGATGTCAAAGTCATCAACACTTGGAAGTTGAACTTAATGATGAAACGACAGCGTATTGAAGTGAAGGCCCTCACCACACCGGTATGAGCTTAATCTCGAGGACGAGATTCTCGTGAGGGGGTAGAATGTAACATACCGTAAATTTGACTATTTTCCCATGTGTGAATTTTCGCAAAAATTAAAACTTTTCGGTACGAGCTTAATCTCGAGGACGAGATTCTCGTGAGGGGGGTAGAATGTAACATACCGGAAATTTGACTATTTTCCCATGTGTGAATTTTCGCAAAAAATAAAACTTTTTGTTTGAACTTGTGTGTTACCAAATTTTAAACCGATTTGCTAGCCTCTTACCTTAAATTCCATATAAAATAAAACTATGGTATAAAATATGAGTAGGAGTTTCTTGGATTTTATTTGGAGTTCAAATGTGTGGTGTTTGAATTTGAATAGAATCAAACTATTTTCAAAACCTATTTCAAAAGCTGACTGCTAACTTGGGCCCTAATTCTGTACCTGAAGTCTACTAAATGCCCCCTCAACCTTTTTTCAGAAACCGGACCACAGCCCGATCTTCCTCGTAGCAACCCTGCGCAAGGCCCAGCTAACCGGCCCACCGATCTGGCCCAAACCACGGGCCTCCTCTTCTCCCTTCTTTCTCTGACGTGCAGGGCCCGCCCGTCATCCTGCGCTGTTCCTCTTCCTTCCACCTCTCGTCCGTATCTCTCGCGTGCGTCGTGCGTGCGTCGGGGCGATGGGACGCGCCGCGCTGGTCTCGTCCGTGCTGGCGCGCACTCGTGCGGCTGCGCGCGAAACCCACAGCCTCGCCCCGCGCCTTGCTGCTTCACTGGCACCCGCGGATAGCCGCCACACCGCCTCACTAAGCCGCGGCGCCATCGCGTTCGTCGGCCATGGAAACCGCACCACCCTGGCCTCCGAACCATAGCCTTCGGGCTATAAATCCCCAAGGCGTCGCACCCTCTCCACCTTCCCAGGCCGCCGCCGCCAGGCCCTCTTGCCCCCGCGCATCGCTCCTCTACTCCTTGCTCTGCGTGCTGCTCCTCTGCTTTTCGCCTTGCGCCGCACCATGGGGAAACCACCGCACGCCGGAGTAGCCGTGCCGCGTCTTGACACCTTGAGTTCGTGCCCTCACCGTCCATGAGAAGTCGAGGCTGCCGCTGACCCCAAGTTGCGCCTACGCCACCGACGTCGCGCGTCATCACCGAGGCCGCACCACAGCCGTCACCGCCGGGAGGAGTCGTGGTCACCTTCGTCGTGCCAGCGCCGCCGTGCTTGCCGCCCGCTTCACCTCGTCGCGGGACAGGAAGCCCCTCCGTGTGTGCGCAGCACGCCGCGTAGGAGACCGGCCGCCCGCCTCGTCGCCGAGCCGGCCACGTCTTCACCGCCTTCGCCGCTACTTGCTGCCGTCCGCGAGGAGTCGTGGACACCCACGCCGTCGCCGACCAGGAAATGATGTCGTCGCCCAAGAACGCTGCATCGTCGCCACAAGGGAGCACCGCACTGTTGCCGTCCAGGAACGCCGACACTGCCAACGCCACCACCTGCTGTCTGCCCGCGTTGCAACCCCCGCCAACGCCACCACCTGCTGTCTGCCCGCGTTGCAACCCCGCCCACATTTGAAGTCCGTGGAGCACTGGACGCCGCTGGACATTGCCCTTGCCGCAACGTCTGCACCAACGACACACTGGCACCATGGAGAACGTCCATAACCTTCACCCTGCCTCTGCTCATACCCCCACGGTGAGCAACACAGTAGCTTTGGCCTTGCCATATAGGTATTCAATCAAATGTCTGAGCGAGCCTTTGAGCCCTCTACAACCACAGCTTCCTCCTTTTTGATGTCTCTGCTTTGCTGGCCATCGTGCCGTGATCATCTCCTGCAGGTCATGACCATCTGCTCAGCCCATCGCCTAAGGTTGCAGGCTATCCTTTTGGTGCCTGCAACCTGTTCGATCTTATGCCTGAACCACAAGTTGCTGTCATTCTGCTTCCTCTTCACCAAGCATGGAACCACGATTCCGTGCATGACTATGACACCGAGCACGTAGTCCTGAAGGTCTCCACCGAGTTTCCATGGACATCCACACCATCTTTATGCTTCCTCTTCATCCATCCGTCCACCTCGCCCACGACAAGTTCGACGGAATGTCCTTCCTATCCCGTAGGTGAGCCATCCGACCAAACCATCTCCTTTTACCCCCGCCTTACCCGCATGTGGTGATAGCCCTCGTGCTGTGATTGATCATGTATACCCCGGAACCTTAGCAACCATAGTTTCTTTGTTGAATACATACACTTGTCATGCCCTCCATCCGTTTGACGAAATGCCCGACCAGCCTTCAAGCCGCTTGTTCCTAGTCGTGGTCATGCCACACGCGCTACCGCCGCAACTCGTCGTCGCCTTGTGTTGCCGACCTTCGAGTCGTGCTTTTCTTGCAGTACCGCTCGCCGCCGCTTGCTTCCATATTGTCGGTGCGGAATATGGTCCCGACACTAACCAAGGAGATAGCGCCTAGGTCTATCCCTCAATGGTCGATGCCAAGCAACAAATGACACAAGGTTTTATCCCGGTTCCCGCCGAGGGGGCCGTACGTCCGACAGGGGCGTGCTCGTGGCACTATATTGCTCAGGACCGGGGGTGCTTGTAGTGGGGCAAGTACAAGCTAGGCGGGAGAGGAAGCGTGGCTTCCAAGTCCCCGGGAGAGTGGTCGAAGATGTTGTGGGAGAATAAGAGAGTGAGTGCACGGTGTGTTATGTTCGACCGAGCTTTTCTCCCCCGCGGCTGGGGGCTCGCCTCCCCTTTTATAGGCCAAGGGGGCGGAGAGTTACATACACGCCGCGCTACCTGGCTACGTGAGGGAGCACGTCGCGCTATGGTGTAGAGTGGGCGGCCGTCCGGACGATCTTCGCTGCGATCCGGCCATGATGGCCTACCCCGTACCCGAACAGTGGCGGTTCGAGGGTAGGAGGGCGGCAGATGGCGATGGCGTCCTCTGATAGGCTTCGAGGGGAGGTGCCGATGATGGCCGGTACGGGGCACGGGGAGCGGGCGAACGGCGTTCCTTCCCAATGCGCTTCGCGGTAGCGAGTGGTTGCCGCAGTGCCCGGCGTGCGCCCGCAAGGCCGGGCGTGCGCCTGCACGCGTGGGTACGGCGGCCGCGCCGTTACAGTGACCGGGATGGCCATCCACCGGCCTAGCGCCCCCCACCTAACCTGTAGGGTCACGGGAAAGTGAAATCGAGGGTGCGCCCGGCCCCCCTTCGAGGGTCGGGCGCGTTAGCCGTCATCGTAGTGGGCGCGCGGTGTCACGGGACCGACACCGGCCGTGCCGCACGGTCCATCCCCACAGTGGCGGGGATGGGCTTCTCCCCGGGGAGTTGGTGCGGCGGCACCGGGCGTGAGCCCGGTGGCGCATGATGGCGCCGTCCCCGCGGCATCGGGCGTTAAATGCCCAAGTACGGGGCCGGCGCACGCGTGCGGGCGCCCGTGAGCGTGGCGGGCCCCGCCCGAGGGCGGAGCGGACCCTCGAGCGGGGCGAGGCCCGCTCGAGGGGGGGGGAGTGAGCCCTCGAGTGGGGCGGGATCACTCGAGGGGGGAGTTGCCCCTCGAACGGGGCGGAGCCTGCCCGAGGGGGAGTGCGCCCTCGAGCGAGGCGGGGCCTGCTCGAGGGGACTTCTAAGAGGGCTGTCTTGGTGGGCCGTCGGGGTCCCCGGCGTGGGCCGTGTCCTGCATGGTTAGTCACCTGCATGGTTAGGCTTAGCGTGTTTCGATGCGGTTGCGGGATTAAGTGAGGATTTCCCCGTTGTTTGAGGGGACCCCTAGGGCTGTCCCCGACAGTAGCCCCCGAGCATCTGCGGGTTTGCCATTGAGGCTCCCGCAGATGCTGGAACCTACTGATAGGACGTTCTTCCCTCCTTGTTTGCGAACGCTTTCCGTGGGGCCGCGTCGGCGGACCCGCGGGTCTAGCCCCCCGAAGCCCCGCAGAGTGTGGGTTCTCCTGCGGGGGTTAACCGCGAGAACTTTGGTCGAAAGGCGTGGCACATATGCCAACCGGCATCGGCGGTATTTCGGGCCCGGCTTCGGGGGTGCACGCTCCCCGTCCTTGTCTCCCGGCGGGTGCAATTTCAAGGAGGTGTAGCCGTGCGTCAAGCCCCCGAGCCTTGGCCCGTTCGAGGCGATCGGGTCGAGCCCGACGACTTGTTTTTTAACGCGCCCTCGCCGTCCCTCCGCGGGACGGAGGGTGAGGTTTCCGCGACTCCCATCGAGCGGGTCGCGAATCGCGGATTCCTCGTCGAGCCGCTAGCGGGTGGTTCAAGTGGACGCCCATGCCCCGTTCGATAAGGGTAGGGCCGCGCGGTCGGGGACACGTCCATGGAAGCGCTTGCGTGGGTTTGCTAGGTGGGGCTCGGTCCCGTTCGCTAGGGGACCGAGGGCGCGGAAGCTCTCCCTCGGTGGGATCCCCCCGGCTAGCTGCCCTCGCTGGCTCTCGAACACGACATGTGGGGCACCCTCGAGCCGACGGGCTCGAGGAACGGCTCGAATGCGCGTGCCCTCGTCGTCCCTAACTCTGTGATCTGAGGCGCCTGTTCGAACCCGTCGAGGGTCAGGCTTCGAACCTCTGATCAGTAAGGCCGTGCGGGGCCGTGCCTGGACAGCCCCGTCTTTTCGCGTTTGCGGCCGTCGAGGGGTCTGGGCGAGCCAGCCCTCGAGGCGCTTGTTGGCAGCACGGCGCGGCATGAGTGCTTTCGGTGCCCGCTCTATTTCAAGCGTGACCTGGGCGACCCTCTCACGCGCGTGCCTTCTTTTAGAGGGTTGACATTGTCTCGAGCCGGGGGCTCGGGCCGCTCGAGGGTTTCACGTGGCATAGGTGCCCGCGGTTGACTGCTCTACATCGAGCAGGTCCCGGGCGACCTTCTCACGCTGATATCCCACCGAGGGTTGACGTCATTTTGAGCCGAGGGTCATGCCGCTCGAGGGTTTCACGTGGCATGGGTGCCCGCGGTTGACTGCTCTACATCGAGCGAGGTCCCGGCGACCTTCTCACGCTGATATCCCATCGAGGGTCGCCTTTGTTTGGAGCCGAGGGTCATGCCGCTCGAGGGTTTCACGTGGCATGGGTGCCGCGGTTGACTGCTCTACATCGAGCAGGTCCCGGGCGACCTTCTCACGCTGATATCCCATCGAGGGTCGCCTCTGTTTCGAGCCGGGGGTCCGCCCCGCTCGAGGGTTCTCCTTGCTTGGCAAGGGACCCGGGCATTTAAGTGCCTTGCGGTCGTGGCCGCGGTTTTGCAGCGCGGGCGCGCCTTTTTAGGCGCGGCGCGCGCGCGCGCGCGCGTAGTGGGCGCGCGCGGCAGGCGGACGTGACGGTTTTGCCTCGGTCGCTGCCGGTCTTCGCCGTAATGATGACCCGCCTGCAGTGTTATAGCCGCTGCGGTCGTGGTGGGGCCCACCCGTCGACGCGATGGAAAGATTCCTGCAGTTAATGCTGGCGGGGCGTCCGCTCCGGAGAGCTCGCCCGTCGGCCTATAAAACTGCGGGGAGGAGGGGACGGCGGTTTTTTACCTTAGCGTCTCACCGTTTTCAGTCCTCCGCCCCTTCGCCTTCGTCGTGCTCTTGCTACCGCGCGGCGTCGTCGTTAGAGCTTTTTCTTCCGTCTCCTTGTCCTCCGTCCTCGCATTCCTTCGTCCTTCCTCATGGCGCCGCCCGAGCTTCCTCTTAGGGTCCTGGAGCCATATGCCTGGGAGAGGTCGACGGTGACGCGGCTGGCCCTTGGCGAGCTGGTCGCCGCCGGCCAGCTGGCGGCCAACGAAGACGGGCGTCCCGCGGAGTGGATCGTGCCACCGCGGCGCACCACGAGCCCAATCCGCCGAGGGCTACGTGGTGAGCTTCGTCCGCTACCACGAGCGCGGCTTCACCGCGCCGGCGAGCACCTTCATGCGGGCGATGTCCTACTACTACGGGGTGGAGCCGCACAACTTCGCCCCCAACGCGATCTCGCGCAGCGGCCACGTTCGTGGGCATCCGCGAAGGGTACCGGGGGATCCCGGCCAATTGGGAGCTGCGGGTACACCTTTTCCGCGCGGAGCTCATCACGCAGCCCCACGACGGAGCCAAGGACCCCGCGCGCGCGATGCGCGCGGCGGGATGTCGCTTGCCCCGCGGGGGCAATTCAAGAACGTCTACATCCCCCCGCACCATGACGACGAACAACGCCGGGCCGGGGAGCGGGGGTGGTTTTATCCGCGCAACGCCGAGCCCGGCCTCCCCCCCCTACACCGCCGGGTGTTCAAGGAGAGGCCCGCCTCCGGGGCTACGGGGTGTCCACGCCCCAAAGACGGGCGCGGCAGAGTCGGTCCCGGCCGCGTTGCGGCGCCCGGCGAAGATGGGGCGAACGCGATGGGCGTCCTCGCCTTCCTTCATCACCGGCGGATCGTGCCGTTGATGGAGAGGCCGCTCCGCATCTTCGAGATGACAGAGGCGGCCAACCCCGTCGACTCGGTGAGGTCGCGGATGCTCCCGACGCCCCTCGAGCGGCCGTATGCGCTCACCCGGCGCGGAGCGCCGTCGACACCCGGTGCCGCCGCGCGGGTCGGACCCCGTGGGACATCGAGATGCTCCCCACCGGCCCGTTGGTGAGTGTGGTTCTTGATTTTGTTTTAGTTCTTGGTCTTACTTTTGTTTCCTGACGTGCCATTGTCGCTCCTGCGTGCAGCTGGTGAAATTCAACGTCGCCAAGTCCGTTCCACCCACCCCCCCGACTCCCGTGCGCTCGGCGGGCGGCGCGGCGGGAGCGAAGGGGAGCGGGCGGCGCGCAAGAGGGAGCACGCGAGGCGACGCCAAGCGCGCGCGCGACCAACGGTCCGCGGAGTACCGGCGCGCGAGGAGCCGGGGCTCTCCTCCCCGGATATCGAGGAGCCCTCGTCTTCGGACGAGGACGAGGAGGAAGAGGGCCGAGGGGGAGGGCCCCTCCGACGGTGGCGACTGCGCCCCCGTCGCCGAACCCGCGCGGCGTCGGGGGCGGTTTCGCCGGGGCGGGCGCACCGGCGCCCGCCGCCGGCACTCGTCGTCGGGAGCGGCACGCGCGCGGAGGTGCCGGCGCGTGCCACGGGGGCGCGCGCGCGCGCACGCGCCGCGCGCGCGTCAAGCGTGCCCGCGCGCGCGGGGGAGCGTGCCCGCGCGCGAGGCGTCATCGTCGAGGGGCGCGACGGCGGGGCGCGCCCGCGCGTGGGGCGAGCGTGCCCCCGCGCGCGGTGGCGCCTTCGGGGGGTGCGGCATCGGGTGCGTCCGCGCACGGGGCGGGGCGTGCCCTGTGCGCGCGGCGGCGCCGTCGGGAGGCGCTACGGCGGGCGCGGCGCACCGCACCGGCCTCGTCCGCGGAGGCTTCGAGGAAAAGGAAGCGGGCCTTTTCCTCTCGCGAGGTAAGGAGCCCGTCCCTCTTCGTTTGGTTTGGTTCGTCGATGTTTAAGTGCTCTAACCCTCCGTTCGTGCTCGCGCGAGGCGGTGCCAACCGTTCCTCCCTCTTGCACCGGCCAAGGTGCCGAGGACGGACGCGTCGATCCCCACCCGGCGGCGCTCGTCGAGGGGGTCGCGCCGGGGACAGCGCGGCGGCGGGCACGAGCTCGCAAGGCCCGGCCGGGGGCCTCGAGGCCCGGCCGGCAGATCGGCCCGCCGCGGCGCGGCCCGCAGGTCGCCGGGGGCGGCCGGCGTCGGTCGCCGCGGAGACGCAGGGCGCGGCGGCGGCCACGGTGGAGGTGCGGCCGCGGTGGCGGCCACCGGCGGAGGAGGTGGAGCGGGCGCAACCCGTGGGAGCGCCCGTGGATGCGGCGGTAGTGCGGAGGTGGCGGCTACGGCGCCACGACGGGCGCCCGTGGCCGCGGAGGCGCGAGTGGAGGTGCCGGCGGAGGCGGCGCAAGCGGCCGCGCGCCGCCGGCGATCTTCGGGCGGAGGTGGTGGAGCTCTCGGATGACTCCCCGCCGCCCGGGTGGAACCGGTGGGCCGCCCGGCCCACGAACTCCCCCCGAGCCCCGGGGAGGGGGCCCTCGTGAGGCGGCACGAGGGTCACATGGTGGTGGGGGGCCGAGGACATGGTGCCGAGGCCTCGTCCTCCCACGCCGGCCGCCCCGCTCGGGTGGAAGGGGCCGTCGGTGATCCCCCCGGCGTTTGCCGACGCCCGGGGAGCGAGAGCTGCGGGGCGAGCTTCGGAGCCACGGCGCCACGCTCAACCGCGCGCTGAACGAGGCGCTGCAAGTTCACGGCGGCCCGGCCTGGCTCGTCTTCCAGGTGAGCCGTGGTTACTCGCCCCTCTTCCTTTTTCGTTTTCGTGTGCTGCATTCAAGCCTTGGCGCTTACGGGATTTGATGTGTGGATGCCAGGAGCTCGAGCGCCGCGCCCACGACAAGTACGACGCGTTCGACCGGGTGAACGCCGAGGCCCGCCAGCTCCGGGAGCGGTGCAGCGCTTTCGACGCGCTTGCGGACGCTCTTAGGACGCCGGACAGCTGGCTGGCGTACCGGGCGATGGCGTGGTGCGACGAGCTCCCCGAGAGCTCGAGGCAGGACACGGCGCGTCGCTCGAGCCTCGAGCGGATCCGCGCAGCCCTCACCGATCGCGACGAGGCGCCGTGGAACGCGCGCGCGGACTCCGGAGAAGACGCGGACGCCGGCCGCCAACCGGGAGGCGGAGGTGGCCACCGCTCGCGCCGAAACCCGGGAGCTCCGCACGTCGCTCGAGGGGGCGCAGCGCAATAGCGCCAGCCGAGGAGCGGGTGCGCGGGTTGGAGCGAGCGCGCCAAGGAGGCCGACGACCCGAGGGCCGCCCTCGACGCCAAGGCCGCGGCCCTCGTCGCCGCCGAGGAGCAGCCTCCGGCGAGAGCGCATCGCCCGCCGGGGGCCGAGGGGCGGCTCCGGCGAGAGCAAGGCGCCCTCGGCGACGCCCCGGACCGGCGCCGGGAGCGGGAGCGCGCCGCGCGCGAGGCGGCGGAGAAGTCGCCGGGAGGAGCGGAACGCCGCGTTCTCCAAGGTTGAGGACGATGCGCTCGCGCTCGCATCGCAACGCCAACCAGGAGCTGGCCCTTCGCGAGCAAGGCGAGACCGTCCAGCGTCTCGAGTTGGCGCTCGAGTCCGCGCGCCGCGACCTCGATTTGGAGAGGAAGCAAGTCGAGGGTGAGTCACTGTTTGACTCTGCTTGTTGGTTTTTTTGCTTTAGAGGGTTCGTTTCCCCCTTTCTGATTTCTTTTCGTCTTGTTGATTTCAGGCTTGCGCACCGCCCTGGGGCACGCCGCTGGGCGGGCCGAGGCCCTGCAGGCTTCCTACAACTCCTCCGAGCGGAGAGCCGTGGGGAGCCGCGCGACGCGGCCCTCGAGACCCGCCGCGTCGTCGAGGAAGGCGAGGCCCAAGCCGGCGGCTCGCCGGCCGGCCGCCGCGCGCCCTCGGCGGCCATGTCACGGAGCGGATGTGCCGGGCGTTGCACCTAGTTGTCCGAAGGCGCCTCGGAGTGGTGCGATCCCACTACGAGGTCAACTTCGAGGCGCTGGCGGAGGGCTACATCGTTCCTGAGGGCGTCGAGGACGAGGTGGCCATGGAGAGCGTAGACGCGCTTGCTGCCGACGCCGCCGGATCGCTCGCCGAGGCCTTCGAGGAGTTCCTCTTCCCCGACGTCGCGACGCCGTCGCTCCTCCCGCCCGAAAGCGATCCGGGGCGCTAGGCTCGTTTTTTATGTGTATCGGCACTGCGGCCTCGTGGCCTTTTGTAAATAAACAAGTCGTTTCATGAACATGGGCATTGGATGTAAATGAAATCGTTTGTTTATCACGCTTTTTGTTTCTCCTTATTCCCGAGTAGATTCTAGTTAGGGGAGTTCGATTTTCGCGAGGGAGCCCGCCGGGTTGGAGGCGAGAGAGAAGGGCCATAGCCACGCGGCGTAGGCTATCTCTGGCTCGCACGCTCCTTCCGCTGTGCCACCTGCGCCCTGTTCGAATCGTAGCTCGAGGTTGAAGTAGGAAACAAACTTAGCGCGTGTGAGTCGTTTTTTATTTTTGCGCGAAAAATGGGACCATTTTGGGGGGGGGATGCCCCCCGTAGTAGCCCCCGAGGGTAACTTGGGTTTCAGGGGAAAGCCGAGTTGCCCTTTTATTAGACTTTGAGTATTTACGTAGTTGACACCAACCGGGGCGTTGGCCATGTGATTTTACAACGAAAAGTACTTGGAAATCCTAGCTAAGGGTAGAAGCGACGTAGCCGTTGGATGTTCCAAGCGTTGGTGAGTTCTTCACCGTCCTCGTTGGCTAGCTTGTATGTGCCGGCTTGAGCACCTTTACCACGACGTAGGGTCCCTCCCATGGGGGCGATAGCTTGTGGCGCCCTCGGTTGTCTTGGCGTAGCCTTAGGACCGCATCCCCTTCGCCGAAATCCCCGCGACGTATCTTGCGTGCTTGGTAACGTCGTAGGGACCGTTGATACCTTGCGGAGTGCATCAACGCCACGAGGCGTACTTCGTCTAGCCGGTCCGGCGAGTCCTCGCGGGCTCGCCGGTTAGCATCCTCGTCGTAGCCTCGAATCTCGGGCGACCCATATTCCGGGTCCGTGGGGGAGGACGGCCTCCGCGCCATGGACTAGGAAAAAAAGGGGTGAACCCGGTGGCTCGCTTGGGGTGGTCCTTAGGCTCCACACGACCGCCGGGTAGTTCTTGGAGCCATTTTCGCCCGCATTTGTTGAGCTGGTCGAAAATTCGGGCTTGAGGCCCCGTAGGATCATGCCGTTGGCGCGTTCCACTTGGCCGTTGGTCCGTGGGTGTGCCACGCCCGCCCAATCCACGCGGATGTGGGACTTGTCACGTAACTCCAAGAACTTCCCGCCCGTGAACCGGGACCCATTGTCCGTGATGATGGAGTTTGGCACTCCAAAGCGGTAGACGATGTCGGTGAAGAACGTGACCGCCTGCTCAGCCCTCAAATTCGTGATGGGGCGCACCTCCACCCACTTGGAGAACTTGTCAATTGCGACCAGTAGGTGGGTGAAGCCCCCGGGCGCCTTCCGCAGGGGCCCGACGATATCCAACCCCCACACGGCGAACGGCCATGTCACGGGGATCGTTTGCAGGGCATGAGCGGGCAAGTTGGACTTGCGGGCGTAGAACTGGCACCCTTCGCAGGTGCGTACAATTTCGCTGGCATCCGCGACCGCGGTAGGCCAATAGAAGCCCTGGCGGAACGCGTTGCCGACGAGGGTGCGCGGCGCGGCGTGGTGGCCGCAGATTCCCGCGTGGATGTCCCGTAGGAGCTCGCGCCCCTCGGGAATGGGTATACACCGCTGGAGGATGCCTGACGCGGCGCGCTTATACAGCTCGCCGTCGACGAGGGTGAAGGATTTGGCCATCTTGGCGATGCGCCTTCTTTGCGGCCCGGTCCGCGGGGAGTTCCCCTCGAGCGATCCGGGTGATGTATTTTTCCCCGCCAATCCGCTTGGACGGGAGCCGGCTCTATGTCCATCACATCGACCTCGTGGGAGCCGTACCCCTCGAGAAGGGAGAGCACGTACGCCTCGTTCGAGGGGTCCTCGTCCATGGGTTCCGCACCCGCCGGATTCGAGGGAGCCCCCCGAGGGTCCGCCGTCGCTCAAGGGGTAGGGCTCGAGGGCGACCGAGGGCCGCGCGATGTCGCGCGCGAAAACGTTCGGGGGGAACGGTGATCCGCCCGACGCGATCTTTGCCGCCTCGTCGCTTCCTCGTTGTGCGGCGGGGTACATGATTAAGCTCGATGCCGTAGAACCCGTCTTCGAGGGCCCGCACGGCTTTACGGTAGGCCTCCATCTTGTCGTCGTGGCGGCTCGCGTTCTTCATGACTTGATCGATCACGAGCCGCGAGTCCCCTCGCACGTCGAGGCGCTTGACGCCCAACTCAATGGCGATTTTGAGGCCGCATAAAAGGGCCTCGTATTCCGCCATATTGTTGGACGCGGGGAAGTGGAGGCGCACCGCGTAGCGCATGTGCTCCCCGAGGGGTGACACAAAGAGCGAGCCCGCGCCCGCTCCCCGTCTTCATCACCGAGCCGTCGAAGAACGAGAGTCCAAGACTCGCTTGGATTTGTGGGGGCGGCAGCTGCGTGTCCGTCCACTCAGCGACGAAATCGGCTAAGATTTGTGATTTGATGGCCTTGCGCGGGGCGTAGGCGAGCGTCTCGCCCATCAGCTCCACGGACCATTTAGCAATCCTGCCTGCCGCGTCGGGGTTGCGAATGATCTCTCCTAGCGGGAAGGAGGAGACCACCGTGACCGGGTGGGCCTCGAAGTAGTGGCGGAGCTTGCGCCGTGCAAGGACTACCGCATACAGCAGCTTCTGGACCTGGGGGTAGCGCGTCTTCGTGTCCGACAGGACTTCGCTGATGTAGTAGACCGGCCTCTGCACAGGCAAGGCATGCCCTTCCTCCGTGCGCTCCACGACGATCACGACGCTGACCACCTGGGTGGTTGCGGCCACGTAGAGCTGTAGGGGTTCGCCGTCTCGTGGCGGCGTGAGGATTGGAGCGTGCGTCAGGGACGCCTTCAGCTTGTCGAGCGCTTCCTGGGCTTCGGCGGTCCAAGAGAAGCGCTCGTGCTTCTTGAGTAGCCGGTAGAGGGGGGCGGGGCCCTTCTCACCGAGCCCTCGAGATGAAGCGGCTTAAGGCGGCGAGGCACCCCAACACCTTCGCACCCCTTTGAGGTCCCGAATCGGACCCATTCGTTCGAGGGCCGCGACCTTTTCAGGGTTGGCCTCGATTCCCCGCTGGGAGACGATGTATCCTAGGAGCATGCCCCGCGGCACTCCAAAGACACATTTTTCGGGGTTTAGCTTGACCCCGTTGGCCCGCAGTGACCGAACGCGACGCAAAGGTCGTTAACCGGTGTCGTCCGCCTTCTCGGTCTTGACGACGATGTCGTCCACGTAGGCCTCGACCGTCCGCCCGATGTGGTCCCCAAAAACGTGCCGCATGCGCGCCGATATGTTGCGCCCGCGTTTCGAGGCCAAAAGGCATCGTGACGTAACGAACGTCCCGAACGGTGTGATGAACGAAGTCGCGAGCTGGTCGGACTCCTTCATTTTTATTTGGTGATATCCCGAATAGGCATCAAGGAAACAGAGCGTTCGCACCCCCACCGTTGAGTCAACGATTTGATCTATGCGTGGCAAAGGAAAAGGAACTTTTGGACATGCTTTATTGAGACTGGTGTAGTCTATACACATCCTCCACTTCCCATTTTTCTTTTTTACAAGCACAGGATTAGCTAGCCACGTAGGGTGGAACACTTCCTTGATGAATCCGGCCTCGAGGAGCTTCCGCAGCCTCCGCTCCGATCGCCCATCGCCGCTCCTCGTCGAAGCGGCGCAGCCGCTGCTGCACAGCGCGGGCGTTTGGCAGGATATCAAGGGAGTGCTCGGCGACCTCCCTCGGGATGCCTGGCATGTCCGAGGGGCTCCACGCGAAGACGTCGGCGTTGGCGCGGAGGAAGTCGACGAGCACTGCTTCCTATTTAGGGTCGAGGGTCGAGCTGACCCTCAACGCCTTGCCCTCGGGAGCCGACGGGTCGAGGGGGACCCCTTTGGTTTGCTCGGCGGCCTCGAAGTTGCCGACGTGTTTGGCGGCGGAGCCGAGGTCGTCGTTGACCATCTTCTCCGGCCGTGTTCACCGCCGCTTCATCCGGCCGCTAGTGCCTCGCATGTTCCACGCACTCGACGTCGCAGTCGAATGCGTGCTCGATCGATGACCCGACGGTGATGACGCCGTTAGGACCCGGCATCTTCATCTTCGTGTACGTGTAGTTGGGGACCGCCATGAATTTGGCATAGCATGGTGGCCCAAGTATGGCATGGTAGGCCCCTTTGAATCCCACCACCTCGAAGGTGAGGGTTTCCTTGCGGAAATTCTTGGGGGTCCCAAACCGGACCGGCGCAGATCGATCTGCCCGAGGGGTTGAACCCGCTTGCCGGCGCGATGCCGTGAAACGGCTTCGTGCTGGGCCGCAGCTGGTCCAGCCCGATCCCCATCAAGCGCAATGTATGCGCAAAGAGGATATTGAGGCCGCCGCCTCCGTCCATAAGGACCTTCGAAAACCGGCGTTCCCAATGATGGGATCGACCACCGGCGGCACCGGCCCGGGTTCGGGATGCGGTTTGGGTGGTCATCCCGGCTAAAGGTGATGGCATCCTTCGACCAGTTAAGGAAGGCCGGAGGCGCCCTCTCTCGCGGCGAGGACTTCGTGCCGCTCCTTCTTGCGTTGCGGGTCGACATGTCGACGGTAGGTCCCCCCGAAGATGAGGAACACATTTTCGACAGCGGGGAAGCCACCCGCGTCGCCGTCGCCCCCATCTTTCTTGGCCTCTCGCCTCCTTCGCGGCGGCACGGCCATAGAACTTCTTGAGCATGTCGCACTCGCTCAAGAGTGTGGTTAACGGGAGTCTTGTGGTAGGGGCATGGCTTCTTCATCATGTCGTCAAACACCCCCGGGCCTCGAGGAGCCGGTCGAGGGCCCCGTCGGGCCGGGTCAACGGCCGAGGGCCTCGGCGTTGCCGCCGTTGCGCCCCTACTCGCGCGCCTCGCGGCGCGGCTTCTTCCCCTTCTTGCCCCGCTTGTCGTTGCGGCGCGGCTCCTTGGACCCGCCGCCCTCCGCGGCGTGTCCTCGGAGCGCTTGCCTTTCTTGCCGTCGAAGATCGCCCCCACGGCTTCCTCTCCCGGAGGCGAAGCCGGTGACGATGTCGAACGGCTCGTTCGAGTCCGTAGGCGGGCTGCGCTCCCGGCTCGCGCACAAGGTCCCGCACGTGGTGCCCTCGAGGAACGCGTGCACGATCTCGGACCGTGCCACGCCGGGGAGCTCCGTGCGGCGCTTGGAGAAGCGCCGTATGAAGTCCCGCGGCGACTCGCCGGGCCTCGCGTGCGAGGAGCGCGAGGTCTCGAGAGTTCCCGGGTGGCGCACGTATGTGCCCCGGAAGTTGCCCACGAACGTGTGGACTAGATCGTCCCGGTTATGGATCCGGGGCCGGCGCGGCAAGTGCTCGAGCCATGTCCGGCCGCGTCGCCCGGATGCGGGGGGCAAGTTGCGGATGATCACTTCGTCGTTGGTGGCCCCGCCCACCGACGTGCTAGGCGGTAGTCGTTGAGCTAAACGCGGGGGTCCGTCTCCCCGTTGTATTTGACGATCGTCGAGGGCCGGCGGAAACGCCGGGGGGAACGCCGCCGTGCGGATCTCCCCGCCGAACACACGGGTGCCGGGGGCTCCGGCGTCGGGGAGTGATCCTCACCGCTGTCGTAGCGTCCACCCCTTCGAGGGTGGTAGCCCCTGGCCGCTCGTGCGTCCGCCTTGCCGGTGCGCCTAGCGTTGATGACGTTGCGAGCATCGCCATCCGGCGCCCGCGCGCGTCAAGGAGCCGCTCCTTGGCCGGCGTGCGTCCTTGGTCGGCCAGGTTGACCCACGTGCACCGAGGGTTCGCCTCCGGTGCGGGATCATCACCCCGCGCGTCCCCCTGTTGGCGG
The DNA here is from genome assembly GCA_947561735.1 of Cenchrus americanus. NCBI lineage: Eukaryota > Viridiplantae > Streptophyta > Magnoliopsida > Poales > Poaceae > Cenchrus > Cenchrus americanus. The sequence continues at coordinate 32,262,585 of OX387242.1, read as the reverse complement.
ATGCGTGAAGCCGAGCTCTCGGCCTGCTGGACGGCCGCTTGCTCAAGGAGAGTCTGCACCTCGCGGTGCATGTCTCGAGCCTCGGGGGTCGAGGGTGCCGCATGGCGCGTAGCAGCGCCGCGGCGGCGATGAGCTTTTGGCTCGCCCGCGGCGGTGTGTCCGCGTTGTCGACGTTGGGGGCGGGGTTGATGCGGTCACGGACCTGTCGGCCCAGCTCCCGCGCGCGTTCGCCGCGCGCGGAGGCCTCCCCCCCGCCATCGAGGCGCGGAGCGGCCCGCACCGTCCGCATTCCTCCGCCGGCTTGGCCTCGAGCTCGCGGGCTTGGGCCGCCCGTGCGTCGACGTCGGCCCCGGCGAGAGCGCTTGGCCCCGCGGCTCGGCGCGTAGCGATCCCGGGGCGGCGTGACTTCCCCGTCCCCGGCACTGCCGCACCGGCGGCGTTGGCCGGTCGTTGGTGATGACGGCGCGGCACTCCCGCGCGGGGTCGTAGCTCCCGGTCTTGGGAATCGTCGGAGCGCCCAAACCCGTAGTCCGTTGCGTCGAGGAAGCGCATGAACGCAACCGGGTCCGCACGCCGGAGAAGTCCCACTCCGCGTACCCGTGGCGGTTGGCGGGTGGCATCGTGTCGACGGAGCCCGGGGACGACTCATCCGTCGCGGAGGTGCCGGGATCCCTGGTGACGAAGACGTGGCGGCCAGGTGGAACCCTGCGCATCGTCGTGTTGACGTTGGCGTTGTAGGCCGTAGTGGCGCCACGCGGCCCGATGGGGATGGATGGTCCGAGACCGCACGCGGTCCCGCCGGGGCGGTGGCGGCCGTCGTGACGGTGGGCGCACCGCGTTGGGCGGCGGCGCGCTCGACCGCCGCCGCTCGGACCGCGCCCGGCGCGAGCGTAGCCCGCAGCGACGACGGCGTCGCGGCGTCGATGGACCCGCAGCATCCGTGCCTGCGGGCGTCTGCGCCGGTGTCGTGCGTGCGGCGGAGACCAGAGCGGACCTGGCCTCGCGCTGCGCGCGAAGCTCCTCACGATTGGTGAGGCGCATGAGATAGCCGTTCCCCGTGGCCTGGAAGTTCAGGTCCCCGAAGCGGATCTCAAACCCGGCCGGGAGAGGGTCCGAGCTACCCATGTTGTAGCGGGTACCACGGTACTCAGTGCGGATCACCATGGAGGGAGTTGGCGAAATGACCTTAGGCGCTCGTTTGCCCCACGGTGGGCGCCAACTGTCGGTGCGGAATATGGTCCCGACACTAACCAATAGATAGCGCCTAGGTCTATCCCTCAATGGTCGATGCCAAGCAACAAATGACACAAGGTTTTATCCCGGTTCCCGCCGAGGGGGCCGTACGTCCGACAGGGGCGTGCTCGTGGCACTATATTGCTCGCCACCGAGGGTGCTTGTAGTGGGGCAAGTACAAGCAAGGCGGGAGAGGAAGCGTGGCTTCCAAGTCCCTGGGAGAGTGGCTGAAGATGTTGTGGGAGAATAAGAGAGTGAGTGCACGGTGTGTTATGTTCGACCGAGCTTTTCTCCCCCGCGGCTGGGGGCTCGCCTCCCCTTTTATAGGCCAAGGGGGCGGAGAGTTACATACACGCCGCGCTACCTGGCTACGTGAGGGAGCACGTCGCGCTATGGTGTAGAGTGGGCGGCCGTCCGGACGATCTTCGCTGCGATCCGGCCATGATGGCCTACCCCGTACCCGAACAAAGTGGCGGTTCGAGGGTAGGAGGGCGGCGGATGGCGATGGCGTCCTCGATAGGCTTCGAGGGGAGGTGCCGATGATGGCCGGTACGGGGCACGGGGAGCGGGCAAAACGGCGTTCCTTCCCAATGCGCTTCGCGGTAGCGGAGTGGTTGCCGCAGTGCCGGGCGTGCGCCCGCAAGGCCGGGGCGTGCGCCCGCACGCGTGGGTATGGCGGCCGCGCCGTTACGGTGACCGGGATGCCCATCCACCGGCCTAGCGCCCCCCACCCAACTCCGTAGGGTCACGGGAAAGTGAAATCGAGGGGTGCGCCCGGCCCCCCTTCGAGGGTCGGGCGCGTTAGCCGTATCGTAGTGGGCGCGCGGTGTCACGGGACCGACACCGCCGTACCACACGGTCCATCCCCACGAGGGCGGGGATGGGCTTCTCCCCGGGGAGTTGGTGCGGCGGCACCGGGCGTGAGCCCGTGGCGCATGATGGCGCCGTCCGCGGCGTCGGGCGTTAAATGCCCAAGTACGGGGCCGGCGCACGCGTGCGGGGCTCCCGTGAGCGTGGTGGGCCCCGGCCCGAGGGCGGAGCGGACCCTCGAGCGGGGCGAGGCCCGCTCGAGGGGGGAGTGAGCCCTCGAGTGGGGCGGGATCACTCGAGGGGGGAGTTGCCCCTCGAACGGGGCGGAACCTGCCCGAGGGGGAGCGCGCCCTCGAGCGAGGCGGGGCCTGCTCGAGGGGACTTCTAAGAGGGCTGTCTTGGTGGGCCGTCGGGGTCCCGGCGTGGGCCGTGTCCTGCATGGTTAGTCACCTGCATGGTTAGGCTTAGCGTGTTTTGATGCGGTTGCGGGATTAAGTGAGGATTTCCCCGTTGTTTAAGGGGACCCCTAGGGCTCGTCCCCGACACATATCACCTTGGCCGCAATCGACCGAGAGGTCGTGGCCACCCGTTGCCTTTTCCCGCATGTTGATACCATGCAACGCGTGCCACCTTGTTGTGCTTTGCCTCGCTATCCCTCGCTCTTGGCCGCACCTACCCTCTCGTGCTTGCGGGTCGACAAGTCGTTGAGTGTTGCGCGGGCCCTAGGACGCTAGTTCCTCGTGCACGCCGTGAACACATCATAAACATGGGACGCCGTGGACACGCCCGTGTGAGCGACCTTGTCGCCCCGACAAGACAGAACCTTTGTCGCCTCTCTTTGCGCCCCGCTTTGCTACAATCCGCATGCTTGCTCTCGCTCAACCTTGTTTCATGCCGCGAAGCGCGTTCCATGCCATGTGTTTGTAATTGGGGTGCCGCACGTGATGGACGGCCGTGCCGTGAGCGCAGAGGCCTCTACTTCATGCACGGCAACCCCGCGTCGCAACCTAGCTACTACATCATGGTTATCACCGTATAGCTAGCACATGCCTCATTGCACTCGTGAGCATGCCTTGACGCCTCGCCACCCAATATCGACCACTAGTGGATCCTCTCGTGCTCTCTATGCTATCGCCGCATATCTTGGCATGACAATGCCTTTCCTAGTTTATCTCCATCTCACTTTGCTATCATCATCCTTTGTGCTATCGCTTCAGCCCATCCGTGAGAGAGTGCAAGTGCTTGATCTCAGCCTCACCATTTCCTAATTGAGGACAAGATCACCTATGGATGTTAACCTTGAGACCTTTAACCCTACCATGAATTAACTCTTGTCCCTACCATGTTATCTAGTATATAAAACCTAGTTTTTTAAACTACTTTTGTTTTAGAACTAATTGATCTACTTTCATTATTTAAACTAGTGCTACTTCTATTTACTCCGGAGTTTATTTGGATCTTCTAAATTGGTTCTTATTGATGTTTTTGCATTAGATGAATGTTCGTTATTTATTTCCGTGTCGCATCTCGTGTAGGCTTGGGCTCTTCTTTGAAGACCCGAGCCGCGACGACCGAGAAGACCTTCTACCTCTACATTGACCGATAGGACGCTCAACCTCTAGTACTCTACGTAGACTACCGCGCGGGTGTCATGTCACTCCCAACCATGTAGAACCCATGCATGCTATTAGTTGCTAGTGCTATATTTATGTTACTTGACTTGATGGATTACATAGCCATTTGTTTAGCCATGCCTTGATATTTGATATACTCTGTTTCCTTGCTTTACCTACCTCGGGACTAGCCACGGACCCCTAGCTATTCCCATATACACTCTATCCATACTTTTGTTGCTTGATTATGGATGGTTCTGCGGGTTCGGACCGAGATGTGGGAGATCTCGGTGTGTTCTAGCATGAGTTCGGGTGTGTTCTTCCTTGACGTGTTACTAGCGGGAGCGAGACGTTTGGTTACTTGTGAACACCTACGTCGGGGAGATGCGATCTAGCCTCTCGCTCGAGCGGCGTGTCGGATGGGATGGAGATGGTGAGTGCTCGCTCTCGGCCCTTATGGACCGATCGTTAGTTGACCTTGCTTTAATGGACTTTTACCGTACAAACCGCCCGCCTTGTATTGGGCGGGGGTGTGGGGTGAGACTCGTAGTGGATAGCTCCCCGCCCGTAGGTGGATCGGTGTGATCGTGATGGGAGACGGCGTTTCTCCTTAGAAGACTTCGCCCGGCGAGGCCGAGGAAGGGTTCCACGGCTTCGAGGGACCCCTCGCCGGCGCACGAGCTCTACGGGGAGGGGCCGCGCTAGACTTGGAGACGCAGGAGGGTACTATTCACTTACTTGGACTCCGGCCGTATGGTAGGGTTTCGGGTGGTTCGCTACCATCCGGCTCTATTCGGGCGGGTACGGTTGTACAACCTCTCGCGGAGTGTTAAACCTATAGCTATAGTCCGTGTCCACCGGTTATGGACGGTCTTCGATCTCTCACCTAGCTAGACTCTTTTCTTGTGCTTCTTCTCTCCCCCGAGTGAGTGAGCCCGGCCTGAGGCCGTTGAGATGTGGGGATAGGAGCGGGTGGGCCCCACATAGCAGATGAGAGTTGGGAGCTGGATCGCGGGTGTGATTCAGTGCTTTGGTGTGGACTTCCTTTGTTGAGGGGTGTGGACCTCCCGGAGGTGTGGACCTCTCGGAGGTGTGGACCTCGCCGCCTATTCTCGCATACCTTGATTGTTGCTTTCGCGCTACCGCATGCATAGCTTTCTACGACCAAATGTAGGTTTTATCCATGCATATTAGATCCAACCACCGCTTTTGCTCTTTGTTGGGAAGTCGACATGACCTACCCGCTTATCGGGTAGATGTCGGCGTTTCGTACTTGGTAACCGTCTATGACTACAACTTCAACGACGAAGGTAGGAAGACTAGAGCCGGTCCTATGCTCGAGTTTTCTTGTGGAGCCGGAGATGCTTTGCTTCAATAGATTCGTTGCGTAGGTGTTTTATATTTCTTGATTCACTCCGTTGGACTTGTACCCGCTTGTGCCGAAGAGTTGTACTCCGATGTTGTAATAACGTAATGTAATGTCTCTTTTATTTTTGTGTTGTATGGATTTGTACCACTTGAGACGGGGATTGCATGTGATAGGCGCTTCATAGGACTATCACGAGAGGTGCAGAGAGTCAAGTTTCCTTTTGCGGAAATTCGGTTCGTTTCATCATCCTCCCACAATCCTCTTACCTTTTTTGTCGGCCTCTACCTTTCTTGTCGCTTCATCCCTCGACCTATCCCCGGACCTCTCCGTCAATGCCTTCCACTCCTCTTCCTTTTTCCTCCTCTTCTCACTCTTCTCGTCCGAGTCAACGGACATATCCCCCATTCTAAGAACTTCTCCCCGTGACAACGCCAATATGCCACAACCTTCTCATAGTTGGCATAATCAACTACAAATTCTAGCTCCACTCCAGGTTCACGAACCATCTCATCACAAATTGGACCACTTAGATCCTCTTCTTTCGGTAAGGGCACACCATATTTTGCTCTTATCTTATTTCTAATAGTTTCGGTTTTAAACCTCCTCCCAGGTTCGAAGTTCGTCGCAACCGTAACATTAACTCACGACGACCAAGAAATTGCTCCCAATCACAAGTCCACCCCTCCTACAAAATATAAGGCCGTATCATACAAAATTAAATCAAAATGAAGACAACAACGATCGTGCTAACATAAGCAAAGAAGTTCACATCATGCTCACCCAAAAGTCTCTATATGCATTGCCACAAAATATTCCAAAACCTAGCTCAGATGGTACAACACCTTTCGTGGCTACTATGCCACACTTGCACCGTGAAGGTGGATAGCTAAGGCAAGGCCAAGGCTTCGTCCCGGATTCAAACTCTTTCACTTCGGATTTGGTTGGCCACTCCGATCTTGGTCCATGTATGTATTCATTGAAGTCACACCTAGGCCACCCACTCGAATTGCACAACCATTACTAACAATGAGTCATGCACATTTATAAAACTCAAATGATAAGAAGGATATGATATTTACATACAAGAGTCTTTATGGAGGAAGGAAAGAATGGTGTAAACTTATTTGGGGCCTCAATGTTTGGTCGTTGAAGATACGCACGCACTCCATAATCACACAATGGAGGGTTGTTAACTCGCTCAATGGTGGCCAACCGTTTCTCCTCATAGGTCATCGGTGGAGGATTCGGTGGAAGAGGAAACCCATCGTTGAAACTCATCATATGGCTTCAAGATATGACTCGCAAACGAGAAGAGACATATCCTAGGATCAAACTTGTCCTACTCGTCTATCCACTGCAAGAAATAACAAGGAGCTGCCGGGGGTGGTGCTTCCCTAATCCAACAACAGTAGAAGGCTCTACCAGCAGTCCTAGCACACCTAGACTGTTTCACATAAGCCGGCACACCACATAAACAATTGGGTATAGGGAGAGCTCGAGGCACATGAGCGTCTTCATCCCACTCTTTAGGAAACCTTCCTTTACCCCTAAAAATGGCACAATAACGTGGGTTTTGGTGGCTCATGTCTACTAATCTTGCAACCAATGTTATTGACATGAACAATTTGAAATACGGTACAACAACATATGTAACATTAAAAATATTAAAAATCAAACCTACACTAAAGCATCTAGTAGTGCAACGTATTTTCAACATAACAATAGACGGCAAAATTACTACTGCGACTACCCAAAACATCACTTTCAACTCATCCAACATCTAACACATCACAATTTCAAATTATTGCCAAACCCAAGCTCACCTCTATACATGCAAAATCCTACAAAATTAAGTTCTAAAACTAAGATTAAATAAGGGCAATACCTTCCTGTTGACGGTGTATATTCGTATCAAACTTCATATGGATTTGCAAGCGGACAAATCCCCCATCGTAGTCAATGGACCCTTCTTCCCTCGAGTGGTGAACCCAAGGTATCGAATTCGTGGAACAATGTGCAACGCAAGGATTCAATCTAGTAAGGCAAAGAAACTCCCTTTGAAGAACCAAGTTGCATCTAATCTAAGAGATCATCAAGAAAACACATCTAATCTAATCCACTAAGAGGTAGCAAGAGGAAGCAAAGAGATAACCGATCTAGAGAGTCTAGATCATGCTTATATTGTAGCTCCAAACAAGATAGATGAAGATAGAAAAGTGAATCTCATTAAAAGCACCTTTAAACCGTGGCTAGGGAGACCCTAGACAACTAGCACGACCCTCCTCTCCGAGATGGTGCCCCTCAAGCTTCTCTACTCCTCGGTGGCGGATGACAAATGAATTGATGTGTGGCTCTTGGCCTCGGGTCTAATAGTCCGATTGGCGGCTAGGTCAAATGGGGGCCGAGCGGGCCTCGAAATGGGCTAGGCCGGCCGGCCCGGGCCGACTAGCTCCGGGCCCACTTCGGCCCAACCCGCCGCCTCGTTTGCTCGGTGTTGCTTCCCAAGTCTTCTAGAGTCTCCCCCTTCGTATGTGGACCCTTGTCGTCGGTTTCTCTTCGGATTAGATGAAGCTCCTTATCCCGCAAGATTCGACCGTTTTATGACTAGGTCCTCGGAGTTTTTCATCTTCTAGGGTTTCGTCCTTGGGCTTCTTGGAGTCATGCTTACTTCATTTCTTGACTTGTACGGGCTTCAAGGTCTTGTCATGAGGTGCTTAATGAACTTATCTCGAAGTCTTGCTTTCACACTAAAATCCCGCATAAACACTAAACTCCAAAACTCGACATGCACAAACAAACTTGTTATACCAAGGGGGTTAGTACTAATGGATATTATATAAAATTCATGCCAACACCGAAGGTAAACTCATGGCTAGGTTGATGGAATTTCACCGTCAACATCTCCCCCATGCTTAAACCGTGCTCGTCCTCGAGTAAGCCTTCGATTGATATCATCGTTGCCCTTCAATTGTTTAAACCTTGCACTTGATCATACACGAGAAGACATAAAGCTCTCAAAAGTTTAGTTCTTTAAAGTTCCATAATGTACTAGCCTTCATCCCTATGGAGGGTAGATTATTAATTAAGCTTATCCCTCAAGTATTAACATGCTTCCAAAATTCAAATGGATCTCAGGAATTTTGAAATAAAGAATGAGATGAAAAAGACCTAAATCAAGTTCACAAATTTTAACCACCTTGCATCTTGCTCATGAACTCTCATCTCATCTTGTCTCTCAAGCCTATTTATTCTACTCCTTTCCCTCTCATAACATATATGTAAGTGGTAGGCTTTATATGGAGCTCTTTGGGAAAGTTTTTAGTCCTACCAATATATTATAAATGAGATGTTGTCAAAACAAGACAAGCTTCTCATGGTCTTACCGAGACTCGTCAAAAAGGTCATTGGAAAATAATTTTATATCAAGGAGGGGGAGAGAAAAATACACACACTTGAGATAGGTGGACACGTGCAAATGGCAAAGAGTGATCCCGAGGCACAAAGGAAGTCCTCGTTATCCGATTGCACATGGTTGGAAAATGAGTTTGGATCTTTTAATCTTGAAGCTTTGAAATTACTAATGAATTTTAGAGAACCGGGGAGCTCATTTTATTTTATTTTTACACATACTCATATTTTTTTCTTTTTTCATACATATATTTTTTCTTTCTTTCTTTTTCTTTCTTTCTCTTTCTCAATTTTTTATTTGCTTCCCTTTGAACTCTAAAATTGCATTGTACCTACCTCCTCCCCCATGCTTAGACGTTTGCTCGTCCTCGGGCAAAGAGGTGATAGAGATAAGGTAGGTACTAGAAATAATTTTCCTTTGGAGGGATACTTGAAATCTTTAATCTTGGCACCATCTTGCAATCTTCCTTGAATTGACGATCCATACTCAATGATAGGTTGTGGTCAAGGAGGTAATCACAAAAGATGATATTTTAGTTTTAAGGGTGGATATCCGGCGAGGTTTGTGAAATCTCCGATGTGAGGGTACACAATGTACGGATAAAAGGCTAGCAAAAAGATAGATACGCAAAAACGGAATGACCAGCTTCTTAGTCTCGGGCCAGAGAAATTAAGGCTTGAAATAACTCACCCAAAAAATAAACCTTGTATACTAAGTTTTTACACGCAAATATTTATATGGCTCCGGATAGGTAGAGCAACATACAAGCGGTATTTATGACAAGGTTACCATTACTTTTAAGAACAAAAATAAATCATCTTTAATCCATCTAAAACTTGAGAGCACATAAAACACTATGGGTCTTTATTTTTATCATAACCTCCGCTAAAGATTAAGCTAGCATTTAGATAATTTCAGATTTGTATTTTAAGAGAGCAATAGCTTAATCATGCATAAAACAAATACAAAGATAAACAAAGCGGCAATTATAATCATATATCATCATGGCATAAATTTTGCAACTTTACCAAAGGTAAAAACAAGGTGGTGACTTTATTCATGATGAAAACAAACTAACACACATGCTGGAATTTGAATAAAAACTGAAAACACTATGCATACATAAGCAAACACAAGCTGAAAATTAAAGAAAAAGGGAAAAGAAAAGAAAACTAAAGCTCCTCCTTCTAATCTTCCGCCGGTGGTTGGTATTGATAATCTTGGTACTTGTACCCTTTCTCATAATAGGTTTGGACATCCCCTTCAATGAATTGATCCGGCGGTACTAGGTGAAGGCACCCAAGCTCATAGGCAATATTTGCATTGCCCTCACCGAATTGAGCCGTGTTGGATTGGATGGCTGCAATGTTTTGCATGTTTCTTGCAGCATATCCTCCAATTATGTCCACACTTTGTTGTGGTTGAGGATATTGTGCATAGGGCTCCGCAAAGGTTACGTGACCCTCCGTAATAACTTGGCGGTGTAGGAATTCCTCCGTATGGTGGCACATAGTTTTGTTGTGCACCTTCCTCTTGTGCCGAGGAGGATCCTTCTTCTACAATTCTTCCTCTTTTATTCGTCCTTGCCGGCACAAGGAGTCCTTCCTCCAACCAATCTTCATTCCCTTGAATGAAGAGTCTAAGTCTTGGATTCGGAAGGGGTAAGTTCACTTTGGCCACTTTAAAGCCTCCTCTCTCATCTCCACTTATGTTCTTACCTTGCTTCATATAATCAAATCCTAGGGAAGTCCCGTCTAGGAGACGCTTGGGGTTCCTTGTAATACCTGGTCTTAAAGAGATAGCCAACATGGAGAGGTAACACCCCGAACTAATATCTCCCGAACCGATGTTGCTTCACAACACCACCGGTTGATCATATGGTGAGTGGGGTCAATTGGCTGCTTGGCAATCAAATCTGAGTAAAGTCAATTAAACTCCGTGTTTGTTATCTTTGTCTCTCATTCTCCCCAAAATCCTTTGCACATCCATGAGTGAAACACTTGGATGATGGGGTTCCGAATAGAATTTCTTTGCCGGTGAGCTTCTCCCGCGGTCATACTCCAAAAAACTTCAAATGTGCCTCCATGTACATCCACTTGTTCCGAGGCTCCCTTTTGAAAACCAAGCAATTCTCTAATATACTCATAGGGAACCACTTGTTCAACTCCCTCCAAACGGGATGAGAAACTCAGCACTCCTTCATCAAGGATATGCACCATGGTCATGAGCATTTCCAAGGCGAATTCCTTGTGGGTGTTTGCCGACACTCCATTGGAGAATTGCACACATCCTAGGTGTCCCAACATGTAATAAATATCCATGCCGAAACCCAATAGGTTGAGAGCTTGGTCATCGAAGTCGACGTTCGCTACAAGCCTCTACTTCAAGGCGAGCGAGCTTCTTCTCCTCCTCCTCTGTCATGATGATAAATCCATATTTGGAATACCGCGGAGTGTATGGAGGTGGAGAGGATGATCGTGTCGAGTGGCGAGGTCGGACGGGCGGCTCCTCCGTACGTCCTTGAGATTCGGTGAACCTCACAAACGAGCTTCATGTGGCCCTCATCCCACTGAGGAGAAGAGTATCGTTCCTCCTCGGTGGAGCCGTGTCCTCCTCAATACTCCGAGGAGACTCGGAAACCGAGTGCCTCCTCAAAGAGGTTGTCGATGATGGCTTGGACGATGATGATCTCTTCTTCTTGGTGAAAATACTTAGTTTTCTTCCATGGTTGCAACACTCTCCTTCACAAATATATATCCGGGGTTTTCAACCAGTAACAAGGTACACAAATATTATTTGGAGTATGGACTTTGAGTGGAATTAGGATGTGTTTTGTTGGACGAAACAAACAGGATGGATGGCTGTCTAAGGTGGTTATGAACTACAAATTCAAGCACACGAACAAGGAACTAGGCAAGTGACTTACCTGAGGAAGACAGGCACCAGAGGGGGTAGGCCGGCCAGCCTGAACCTACCAGCCTGGGGGCCTCTCTGCTCCTCTTGGCTCGGTCTTCTCCAGTGCGCTCATGCTTGCTTTGTTGCTTCATGACCGCGTGCTTCACGGGGTTGCACCTTCCAAACGTTATCGTCCACTCCTTCGCTTGCATTATTGCTCCTTCCACTTGATGATTTTGGTTTGAGTCACCTCCATGCTCCCTTGCCTCACATGCCCCCATGACATTCCTGCAAAACAAGGCCTTGGCTGCCCCCCATGCTTGTCCTTTGCATGAGGTTTGATAAAAGGTGTTGGAGGGGCGTCCCGTGATGCATCATGGTGCTTGCATAGTTAAGTTAACTAGATTGCCTTCCTCTAAGCATGTTTTAACGCTAAGCACTCCTCTAATTTAAAAAAATAAAGATAAACTCAGAGCTTGCAAAGAGTTCAAATATAAATTTAGAGGAGTTTTTAAAGCATTAAAAAACAAATGTAAGTCAAAAATATTTTCCGACTACTTTTATGTTGGTCTCACCGGTATTGTTTGCCTTCATTAGTTGAGAGCAAACTTTTCCCGGCTTGATCATGGGGGCATAGGTTTAGGTTCTAATTTGGGCTAAACGAGAGAGAGATTTTGAATAAAATTAAATGAGCCTTAGAAAAGTTCTAATCTTAGAGAAACCAAGGGATAGATTTTTAAACCAACCAAAAGTTAAGTTTCTAGGTTCACGCGAGTCCTACCACGTGCTGAAATTTAAATAACATCTAGGTACAAGTCATGACTCTACTCGTGTGTTTTTAGCATGTACAACAAGTCAACCACAACATCATAAAGAGGATGAATGGTTGAGATAGGTTCTAAATTTATTTGGTTTTGGTTTCTTGAAAAGAAGCAAATAACTCATAGGATGGCTCATGTAAAGGGTTTATGATCCAAATAAAATATTCAACCAAGAATTATGTCTCTAATATTGTTCAACCATTCTAAGTCTAATGTATTGCGTAGGAAATTTAAAAAACTAACTTACTTGAAAGACTCGAAAAAATCTTGAATCGGGTTGTCCTCCCGGTAGCTTATTCTTGACTCGACGAAACGGGTCGCCTCCCGCCTAGCGCTTCGTTTATAGTCCACGGCTAGACTTCTTCACTTGATTACTCTAGATCAACGCTCTTTGCGGGTGTTGCAATCTTGGGTACCCAATTCCACACCATCTCGAGCACGGGCTTATTCTTCGGCTTAGTCATATTTTTGGTCTTCACAGCCGGCTTTGTCTTTTGGTCTTGACGGATGCAACAACTTCCTTCATGTAGTGGCTCAACATCTCAAACTCCGGTCCTTCGGTCGTGATCTTCATGGTCTCCTTAGTGTGATCCTCCATCTCTCCCGAATGAGTTTGAGTAGCCTTCGTTGTCTCGGGACCTTGGAGTGGAAATTCTCTTTTGTTACCCATCGGGTGCTTGACAAGTTGTCCCACTTACGTCTCTACCATCTTCATCACGATGAACACTTCACGTATAGATCTTCCAACATCCGTCACCTTGCCATCTAAATTCTCCAATATTTTCTCCATAGCCTCGAACTTAGTGACAATGTCCTTGTTGATCTTAGCTTGCTCGTCCAGGAAGTCCTTAAATTGCGTACAAAGAGGAACCAAATCTTGAATTGGCGATCTTGCATTAAATCGGGGTTTAACTTGGACATGGACGTACTCCTCACACTCCATGCATGTGGATCTTGCCTTGGCGCCTTTAGATCTTGAGCTTGTCTCTTTATATCCATCTTCTCCATCCTCCTCATAGGGAAACGGATATACCACTCAAGGAATTCGGCTCGCATGTATTCATTGAAACGCTCCAAAGCTTCCGCAATCGTCTCCATGGGAAATTGAACAACATATCAATCTTTTTGTGCAAACTGCGAGTCTTGGTCGGCGAATAAAATTTCTTCATAAAGTGCCGGAAGTTAGCAAAATAAACCCTAGATTCTTATGCCACCTTAAAGAACCCAAAATTCCCTCTAGGGCCTCTCGATCTAGATCATTCCTTAACGATCCAACAGATTTTCAAAATCCAATCAGTCTTGGCAAGTTTTATTGTAAATCATGTGATTAGTATTAATCTAATCACTCCGGTGCATACGGATGCTCGATACCAATTGTGATAACCCCACCGGGATAATTCCGTACTATCGCCTAAACCACTCCATTTGGTCATTAAGCGATAATAAGGAAGTATCCCGTTGAGTGTTGCCGGGTTTACGCCCCGTAAATCACTTGACATCACAAAGAGGATTGAACGTATGCATTAAAACTCCCACGAAAAAGAGTCCAGAGTGCCTTACAAAGTAACCATCACATCCCCGTAGGGTTCATTATTACAAACATAGTTCTTTGACATGAAGTAAATGGTTCGAGTTTATTGAAAACAGCGAAAGATAACTAAACAATGCGATCACATCATAGGAGGCCCGTCCATGATGCAATCATTCTTCGTCATCCACCCATTCCGGCTCCCGGCCGGTGGAAGTTCTCCGGCCACACATCGATGCATTACTCCGGGAACAACATTTATAAAGCAAGGCCGAGTATACTAATACTCAAGAAGACTTACCCGTCTAAAAGAAAGACTTTACCTCTAGTCATGCAAGGCTTTTGGCTTGTGGATTTGTTTGCCAAAAAAGCTACTAAGTAGTGAATCTTTACTTTCACATTTTAGCTCAAGTTCTAGTAGAAGTAATCCTTACTAGATAAGCAACTATTGCAACCAAAATTGTACAAAAAATTAATTCAAAATAATAAGTTTTGCAAAGTTCCATCATAAAGGGATATCATGGCCAGTCGGGTAAGTAGTCTCAGATGACAGTGAGAGGCCGACAATCGATTGATTCATAACCTTGCAAGGTGGACCTAAACACACGGGTGGTGTCCTCACCAAGAGTTCACCAACCAGGCGGTTCCCGTCATTCCTCGGTTTGGGGATAATAGCTCACAGTCTTAAGTACCAGGTTTATCTGGGCTACGCCACCAAGGTCACCCGGCCTCACGCATGCACTCGGGTGGCGAGCTCGGGGCCGCAACCCTAAGAGTAGTGATAGTAAAACCTCGTACCGCCTCATTTAGGTACTAGGCTTATCGTACCCATTTCCGACAAGCATTTAGTACTTTCAAACACTTAGCCAACGAAGCCATTGGACCGGAGCCCAAATCCCATGCTCTTACAACATGAGCAATCCATTTAAACATATGTTGATTCCATAAAGGAGATCCTATTCTCGCGAGTGACGAACATCACTCGACTTGTACCGGATCCTTAAAGCATAGCAATTAGCGACCTAACATGCCGGTAAAAGATCATAGGTACTTATGGATCAAGCAACTAGGGTTTCAAATCAACTCCCGGACGTAAATGCACATAAGATAACAAAGATAAATTCAAAAGTTTAATGAAATTGAGGACCATGTGTGGTTCGAGGACCGGTGGATGGTCGCTTCCTTGTGTGATGAGTGATTGACAACGTTGTGTGGACCGATTCTTGGCTAAGTATTGCGGGTGCGAGGTTGCGGCTTGACTCGTGTTGGTGCGGGTGAAGAACAAGCGCGAAAGGTCGTTGCGGCGAGGCCTCCGGGTGTGGAGAAGACAAGTAGGCTTCGTTCGAGGGACCGGTGGCCGGCGGGGGTCGAGTGCGGGCCGCATGGTGGCAAGAACAAGAAGATGAAGTCGGTGGACGGTTTCTTGGTTGAGCCACAAAACCAAGGTCGACCCGGGACTTCATGGGAGCCAAGTCATGAGTGGTGATTGGCGGAGGCTACATCAAGTTCGCGGGGTTTGCGGTGGTTCACCGAGAAAATCACCGGTTACTCGGGCCGAGCCACAAAGCCGAGGCCGAAGACCGGGCGTGGCTGTCTGGCCGAAACCGGCCTGACCGGTTTGGAGAACCGGTCTGACCGGTTTGGGGTCGCAGGGCGCCGAAAGCTTCGAAGCGGAGGACACGCGTCGGGATCGCAAGGCTTGCGTCGAGGCTATGCGAAGTGCGGTCGCCGGGCATCCGTCCGATTGTGCTATGAAGACAAATTCCCAAAGTGCCCTTGGTGGGCATGTATCTTAGTTTAGGCTTTAGGGGCATTTTAGTCTTTCGGTGGCCTCCATATAACCCAAGGGGTGAAAGGATGGCGACCATCTCTTGGAACCCTAGCTCATTTTGTTTTTCCATTTTCGTTCTCAATTTCCCTAGTTTTCCTAGGACTAGCTTGAGAGCTTCATGTGAGATCTAGAGAGAGGGATGGATGTTTGGGTGGCAAGCTAGACCTTGTACGAACCTTTCATGGCATGTATAGATGGTTTGGCGTTGTTCCTCAAGGTGGTTTTCCCGTCTCTCTTGTGGTGATTCTCGGAGCTCTTTGTTAGTGGTGTTTTGAGGACGATTTCTTAGGGTTTTTGGTGGGTGTCACGTATGAGGTTCTTGTGCCTCTTTGGCTGGTGACTTTGCCCCCAAATCTCCTTTGAATCGGACTCGATTTGGTGGTTTTTCGAGTTGGGCGAGTTCTTGACCTAGAGAAGCGATTTCTTCTATTCCTCTTGATTGTGAGATTTTCGGGTCGATTCCTTTGAGGTAGAGGTTGCCCAGGAGGTAACCCAGCTAATCCCGAAGTTTCGCTACAATCCGTGGAGTGATTCGGGAGATCGAGCGTGAGGAAGTTGGGTTTTGACCCGCGGGCCGTTTTTCCCCGTTCGTGTGTGGGCGAAACCGGTCCGACCGGTTTGGGAAACGGTGTCCGACCGTTTTTGGTCACGGTGGCCGTTCGAGAAGATTTTTGCTAGGCATGTTGTTCTTTGCCTAAGAAGTTCCCTGGTCCAAGTTTCGTCGCGGTTGGAGTTCGTTTGCTTGGTTTTTGGCCTTGTTGTTCT
Organism: Cenchrus americanus; assembly: GCA_947561735.1. NCBI lineage: Eukaryota > Viridiplantae > Streptophyta > Magnoliopsida > Poales > Poaceae > Cenchrus > Cenchrus americanus. The sequence continues at coordinate 32,246,311 of OX387242.1, read as the reverse complement.
TTGGGGGTTTTCTGGGCGAAACCGGTGTGACCGGTTTTGCAAACCGATCTGACCAGTTTGGTCAAAGGTGTGTTTTGGAGGAGATCTTCTTGGAACAAGTCTTCCTTTGGTAGAAGAAGCTCTGGTCCAAGCTTCGCCAAGGTTCGAGTCCGTTTGCTCTAGTTTTGGGTCTTTGAGTTTGAGCTCCCTGGGCGAAACCGGTGTGACCGGTTTCGGAAAGAGGTCTGACCGGTTTTACTCTGACGGCAAGTGCTCGAGTTGTTTTCCACCGCGTGTTTCGAGTGTTGCTTTGTTGGGTCTTGCTCCTAGGTCCAGTAGCACTCCAGTGGCTGCGTGGACTTGGCAAGAGAAGCGTGTGGAGGTGCATGAGTGAAATTGGGTTCATAGGCCGAATTCTTGAATAGAATTTTCATTGGCTCCGATTCACTCCCCCCTCTCGGTTCGCCGCTTCGGTCCTTCGAAACACATAGGTTAATGATTAAACCGGGGCTTGCCTTCGTCAGGACAAGCGGACACAAACACTTCCGGAATTTGGTCCGGGTCTTGCTCTACTCGTCACGTAGTGCACGTCTCCTCTTGCTCCCTCGTCCTCATCGGCCCGGCACAAGCGTATAGCTACCGTCGGGGACTTCTACACGGGGAATGCAATGCGGTGATTAGGAGTGCAATTATTTTAATTTAATTCCAAAAACAGTACCAACAGCAACAAGGAGTGTGAGGTTGGTCATATTCAACTTAAGAAAAGTAATTAACATTCCTCCTTTTAAAGATAATCCAAAAGCTCATTTAGCCTTCGTTTAAGGTGATTGTGTGCACATCTATTAAAGAAGTATTTAGTTTACAACAAACAGCAAGGAATTTACTTGGGTACCACCATTTTACTTTCCTAACTCATTTCTTTAACTTATGCACAAGAGAAAGTATTTTTCCAAATTTTTGAACTCTTTTATTCAACTAAAACATAACAAACTTATCCAATAGTACCTATTGGTCCTAATGACCAGGAGGCACACCTCCGGACAAAGCAAGCAATTGACTTTTGCACCACCGAATTAAATACACAAAAATTGAAGGCATTTCTAGCTAGCAAAAAGAGGATTAATACATATTAAATTAAATATAACAGAAATGAAACCAAACTCCCCCCTACACATGCTTTGGTCCAAAACAAGCCTATAGAACCAATAAGCATACCTATAGCCTTTATGGATCTTGCTATACATATTTATGATTAAAAACAAGCATAAATGAGGAAATAATATTTCCAACAGAGATAAAATCATGGTAAATTCACCAAGGATGCATTGTGATATAACGTGACCATAGCGAAAAGTTGGGTTCAAAATTAATTAAACTTTGAGCTACAAAAACCGTCTAGGCAGATTTAACAATATCACAAGATAATTTATATAAAATGATCCCTGCAATAACTTTGTGCAATTTTTGGCACAGAACCTAAACATACCAGTTCCCACAACATATCCAAAATCCAGCTCAAGAGCTTGTGTGGATTTTGCGGAAACACAAATCTAGGTATTTTACTTTTCAATTTTCCAAGCAAAAAGTAAAACTTAAATTTATATACATGTTTGGAGAAAGTTGTAGTTCTTGTTACACCGAGCACAACAAAATTGATTTTGCTATTTTTGGATTTTTCTACGATTTTTAATCGATTTTACAAGCTGTTGGACCAAACCACAAAACAAGGGAACAATCTTTATGCACGAAAGACACTAGAACTTTTAAATCTTTCACAAAAATACCCTTGGTTCCCCCCTTTGGTCCCGACGGCGATGGCAAGCTCGCCGGCGGTGAGGTGGAGCACGGGCGGACAAACAAACTACGAGGATCGTCGATTGGACTCACCTATGAACGATTGGTGGAGGAGGATCGGCGGGGAAGTCGCCGGCGAGCGGCGGCGGCGGAGCGGCGGAGGCGCGGCCGCGCGAACTCACACGGCGGTGAAGACAGGGGCTCGGCTCAAACACGTGCCGCACGGGGAAGCTTCCATGTGGCCTAGGGAAGACACTAGGCAGGTCACCGGGCTCGGAGGATCGGCGGAGGGGCGAGCTCGGCGGTGGCGGTCCGGCGGCGACCGCGGGAACTCGGGCTCCGACGATCGTGGGGCTCGGCTTGATCAACACGCGGCTCGGGGAGCTCTTGTGACGCACAAGTAAGGGTTTAGGAGCTTGCGTGGGCGAGGGCTTCGACTGGAGGGAGGGGCGCACCAGCGGCGCCAATGGCGGAACAGCGGTGGCTCGGGCTGATGTGCGTGCGCGCGAGGAGCGATCGGGGCTGGCTTATAAGCGCGGGGGAGGTCGGTTGGGGGTAGGTGGGGTCACACCGATGCCACTTGCACGCGTGAAGAGGCCGGGGCATGGCCGGCGACGTGCGCCGCTCCGGCGGCCAATGGCGCGCCACGGGCGGTGCGCCGGCCGGTGGATCGGTGCCACCCGGCGCGGCCCACTTGCCATGGACGGCACGGGTGAGCCCCCGCCGCGCGCCGCGTAGTGACCGGCCGTCACTCCGGCACCTCGCCATGCGCGCCCGATGCGGGTATGACGCGTACGGCGGGTGGCCGATGTGCCCGCGCACAACGTCGCGGCGAGCGCGTCTTGGCGTTCCCGGCGTTTGCATTTCACGAAGTAGGTTTCAAATTGCTTTTTCTCTCGGATTTTCAAACTAAAGTGCACCTTATGGTCTAAAGCAAAGTTGAAGATCACGCATCCCTCTACCACTATCACAAAGGTTGGTAGGGGTTTTATGCAAGGGATCGAGCAGAACGGCATGCCAAGTTGGCCAAATTCTCGGCGCCGATAAACGGTAAACCAAAGACCTTGTTTTGCCATTTCCACCACCCTACTCTCCAAACTAGCAATGCCACTCAACAGCAAAGTTGTGTGCCTTGAAATTCTGCACATTTTTCCCTTTGGGTGATTTTGAAGTGTTTAGGGAAAATTTGGAGAACGTGCACAAAGTACACACTGGCACTAAGGGGGTCAAAAGACATTAGGGTTTTTGAGTAGTGTTTTGACCATGGGTCAACCTAGGACTCTTCAAGGGTGGTTAAGGAGGTGTTAAGATGGTCATTAGCACAAAACACCACTGAGCAAAAACACGAGGTGTTACAGCCTACCCCCCTTAACGGGAATCTCGTCCCGAGATTCGAAATCAAGAGTACGGGAAGAGATTCACTCACGAGTTTGACTTGCAAGAAAGTCGGCTTGGTGTTTAGAAATTGCTCAGTCTCCCATGTAGCTTCTTCTTCGGTGTGGTGACTCCATTGTATCTTGTACATCTTCACCTTTTGTCTCCTAGTTTGTCTTTCCTTATGATCCAATACTCTCATTGGATACTCGCTAGTGATAGATCCGGTTCTATTTCGCATTTGTTTCTTCAATTATTTGTGCCTGCGGAATTTGCTCACACTTCTTCAATTGCGAGATGTGGAACACGTCGTGCAATCGCGGACAATCGGTCGGGATGTCGAATACGGTAGGCAACCGTACCAAACTTCTCGGTGACTTCATAAGGACCAATATAGCGTGGAGCTAATTTCCCTTGTACTCCAAAGCGTTGTACGCCTTTGGTCGGAGATACCTTTAGGTATACATAATTAACAACTTCAAACTCTCGGGGAGCTTTAGCTTTATCATGGTAACTCTTTTTCCTCATTTGAGCTCCTCTCGGATTTTCTCTAATCACACTCACTTTCTCTTCGACTTTCGGTACTAATTTGGGACCAAACAAGGTTCTCTCACCCGCTTGTGACCAATTCAAAGGGGTATGACACCTTCTTCCATACAAGGCTTCAAACGAGGCCATCTTGAAACTAGCTTGATAACTATTGTTATAAGCAAACTCGCTAGATCTAGGCATTTATCCCAAGATTTGTCAAAATAAATGACGCAAGCTCTCAACATATCTTCTACTACTTGATTTACTCTTTCCGTCCGACCATCGCCCGAGAATGATAGCTAGAGCTATGGATTAGCTTGGTTCCCAAAGATTCGTGCACTTGTGCCCGTCGGGCATACACCCCGGTACTCGTGCAAGGAAGGAAGAAGACGGACTCCTACTAGAATTCCCCGTCATTCTACTAGGACTCGTTCCGTGTAATCCTACTAGGACTCCGCCTTGTAACCGACTAGGAACCCGCCCCTGGACTATATAAAGGAGGGCCGGGTACCTAGCCAAACATCCACAATCCCTCGGGGATAACACCAAGCGCGGGGCATAATACTACTCCAAACGAGACGTAGGGTAGCTACTCCGCTACCCGAACCCGTATAAATCTTATGTCTTGTGTCCTCACGCGTACCTTCGGGTTCCAGAGCATGGCGATCCCCACCTTCTACCTTGTTGTGGGTACCTCCTATGGAGGTCGAGAGGTTTAAACACCGACAGTTGGCGCCCACCGTGGGGCCATCGTCATGATCATCCGGCGAATTCGAAGGACTTCAGCCTCATCGATCTCAAGCTTAATCCTCACGATGCTGCAAGTTGCTATGACAACTCGCCGTGTTCGTATGTCCAACACGTATTCGACTCCGTGCTCGACCCAAGGTGTAATCCGAGTTGATCGCTTGAATTCGAGTACGGAGCGGATAAATTTCCTGGTTCTTCTCCATTTCGGAATCGACGCCGCATGACGAGCGGACCTGTCATCCGCTCGCTTTATGCTTCGATCAAGATTGAGCTTGCAAAGAATTCAATTTGCTGAGACTTTGCAGCACATTGCACGTGAAGCCCGAGGAGTGCATCTATCTGGCTCTTTGCTAGACGCACACGGAAGGCTACCAGAGAATCTCCAAGACTATCACTTGGTGCACACAAGTAACGTACAGACTACAGTCACATCGATGTCCACCTGCAATGACCCATATACAACTACCTTGACTACTCGTCTCGGCTAGTTTCAACTAGAAAACTAGTAGAGAACGGCTTACGCGCCATCAACAACTAGTCAGATCCACCTCCGACTAGTTGACTTCAGCAGCAACCGTCGCGGCTCCATCACCGACCGCCACGGCTTCGTTGTCTCTTGTCCACAAATCAAGCTAAGTCACTTATTTCAATAATTTTATTTTTTTTCTTTGGCTTGTTTTCCATATACAGGAACGAACGCCGAAGACTGGTTCGTGTACGCCTCTCAATGGCTACTTGCCAGCAGAGCTACACCGTGCCAATTATTCTTTGGGGATGTTGATCGACTGCACAGGCTTGGTGCACCAAATTAGGAGGCTCTTGCCACGACGTTTCGTGTATTGAGGCCGGGAGGCGCTCGCCGCCTACACCCCCGAGGGAGGCACTTGCGTAATCTAGCTCTCCGCAATGCGGAACAACGAGCAATCACACTCTCTCTTGTCGCTTCGCCGACTACATTCGTCTACCTCTTAATGGTCTCGCTGCGGTAGCACACGCCTTGATCCGCACATAGCCTCGGCTCTCCCGTTATTCCTCCACGCCCCGGCGCCGGCTATGGCTAAACAGGGCTCCTCGCAGATCGGGCGCTTAAACTAGCTCTCTTGTCATGCCTCCACGCCCCCGGTGGCTATGGCTAAACGGCGACCAAAGAGACGGGCGCTAAACCACATTAGGCTAACTACTCGACGCCTAACGACCACAACAAGAGCATGACACATGACATTTACATTTATATTCATATTTCTATTTGTCATTAGTAGATTCAATTTCTACAAAAATGCCGCATAATGTACGCATCTTTACTTTCAGGTCAAGCTCCGGCGATGACTTTCCGGTACGCTTTGTGTACCTCCATCGGCGCGGCTAGTTCCCAAAGTCAGGGGCTACGCACCAAATTACTACTCGATGACAACTCGAGTAGTCTCTGCTAGCTCTCTAGCTCGGGGGCTCAGCACTAACAACTACTCGACGTGGCTCCTACGGCTCTCCTGGCGACGAGCTCGGGGGCTGAACGCTACAAGAGTACTCAGATGATGACTTCCGCAAGCACTGAAGACCCTTGGATTGATTCATCAATAGTTCCAAGGCTCGGGGGCTACTAGGCTACACTCTCGTTGATTTTTTCAAGACGGAAGCAGAATCAAGATTGACCCTCAGCCAGAGTCTACAACTCAACCTAAGGCTCGGGGGCTACTCCATATGGAGTGCAATTTCGTAATCGCACTTCCATATAATCTGGACTTCAAGACAAATGAGCTGGACCACCTTCCAGCCTCATGGCAGTTCAAGTACTATTGAAGACTTCTCAAGCAGTACTCGAGGACGCTCAAGAACTACTCAAGGAGGCTTCAAGACTACTCGAACTACTACTCTCGACTACAACATGCTCGGGGGCTTGTCGGGCATACACACCGGGTACTCATGCAAGGAAGGAAGAAGACGGACTCCTACTAGAATTCCCCTGTAATTCTACTAGGACTCCTTCCGTGTAATCCTACTAGGACTCCTGCCTTGTAACCGACTAGGAACCCACCCCCTAGACTATATAAAGGAGGGCCGGTACCTAGCCGAACATCCACAATACTACTCCAAACGAGACGTAGGGCAGCTACTCCGACTACCCGAACCTTTATAAATCTTGTGTCTTGTGTCCTCGCGCGTACCTTCGGGTTCCGCATCATGGCGATCCCCACCTTCTATCTTTGTGCGGGTACCTCCTATGGAGGTCGAGAGGTTCAAACACCGACATGCCCGGAAGCGAGCAACGAATTGAGTGCCTCGATCCGATAGGATAGTCTTAGGAACACCGTGTAAGCGCACTACGAGATCAATGTAGATTTACGTGTAGCGCTCACCGAATAGGTAGTGTGAACTCGGGATAAAGTGAGCGGTCTTGGTAAGTCGGTCCACTATTACCCAAATGGAATCGTGCTTTCGTGGTGTGAGAGGTAACCCGACAATGAAATCCATGCCGATATCGTCCCACTTCCATGCGGGAATGGACAATGGTTGCATTTGACCTGCAGTCTTTAGGTGACTAGCCTTGATTCTTTGGCATGTATCACATCCGGATACATACTCGGCTATTTCGCCCTTCATATTTGACTACCAAAAGTTTTCCCTAAGATCTCGGTACATTTTGGTACTTCGGGGTGAATGGTGAATTTAGATAGATGGGCCTCATCTAAAATTTCCTTCTTTAGGTCTTGAACCCGAGGTACCACTAGTCCTTGTCCGAACCAAACAACTCCCCCGTCGTCCCTCCGAAACACTCGGACTTGGGGTCTTTTTCTTCCAATTTCTGTTTGATTTTCACGAACCTCTTCATCGCTGAGTTGAGCTATAGCAATTCTCTCATGGAGAGGAGATTCGATCGAGACAGCATGAAGCCTGCCACGCTCGACCACTTCCAAGCTAAGCTTCCTCATTTCTTCACATAAAGTCTCATTCTTCGGCTCTAACGTCACATAGTTGCAATGCTTGCGGCTAAGCGTATCTGCAACCACGTTAGCCTTGCCGGGATGATAATGGACTTCCAAATCATAATCCTTGATTAATTCCAACCATCTTCTTTGTCTCATATTTAAATCAGAATGAGTGAAAATATACTTGAGACTCTTGTGGTCAGTGCAGATATTGCAGTGATTACCCATCAAGTAATGCCGCCAATGTTTTAAGGCATGCATGATCGTCGCTAGCTCAAGATCATGAGTGGGATAGTTCTTCTCATGAGGCCGAAGTGCCCGTGAGGCGTAGGCAATGACTCGGTTTTCTTGCATAAGCACACAACCAAGACCAAGTGCCCGATGCATCACAAAACACCTCAAACGGTTTGGACATATCTGGTTGAGTCAATACGGAGAGCTGAGGTTAAGTGTTTTCTCAAGGTATGGAAAGCTTGGTCACACTCCTCACTCCACACAAACTTGACACCCTTCTTCAAAAGTTCAGTCATGGGTTTAGCTATTCTGGAGAAGTCCGGGAGAAACCGACGATAATAGCCTGCTAGACCCAGAAAGCTACGGATTTGATGTACCGACTTGGGTGGCTTCCAATCCATGACCTCCTGCACTTTGCTAGGATCCACGGAGATACCCTCTTTGGAAATAGTGTGACCCAAAAACTTCACACTATCCGACCGTAACTCACATTTAGAGAATTTGGCATAGAGTTTGTGATCTCTCAATCGCCGCAAAACAATACGAAGATGCTTCGCATGCTCGGCTTTGCTCTTGGAATAAATGAGAATATCATTGATGAAGACCACTACGAACTTGTCTAGTTCATTCATGAAGACGAAGTTCATAAGATACATGAAATAGGAAGGTGCATTGGTGAGACCAAAAGACATCACTAGGAATTCATAAAGTCCGTATCGAGTGGAAAAGGTCTGTCTTTGGTACGCCACTTGCTCGAATTTTGATTTGATGATAGCCTCGATTGAAGATCAATCTTGGAAAAGACCTTGGCACCGGCCAATTGATCAAAGAGAACATCAATGCGGGGCAACGGATATTTATTCTTAATTGTCACCGCATTAAGTGGACGATAGTCGACACACATCCGCAAACTACCATCTTTCTTTTTCATAAAAAGAGCGGGGCTTCCCCAAGGAGAAGAACTTGGGCGGATATACCCCTTATCAAGCAATTCTTGCAACCGAACTTTCAACTCGGCCTATTCTTTGGGTGGCATTCGGTAAGGCCTTTTAGATATAGGGGTGGCGCCGACCGAAGTTCTATGACAAATTCGACGTCCCCGTCCGGTGGCATACCGGGGCAAGTCGTCGGGAAAGACGTCCGGATATTCGCACACTACTAGAATGTCTTCTAGTTGGATGGTGCAGCATAGGAACAAGGATTTATGCCTTCTACCTTGGGTAGGTACAAGGTGGTATGACCACCGGTAGGGGAATGGATTTCTATCATTCTAGTGGCAATATCCAAAACAACTTGATGTTGGGTTAACCAATTCATTCCTAGAATCACATCTAGACCTCCCAACCCCAAATGAATCAGGTTGGTTAAGAAAGTTTTGCTGCCAAGCTGCAAAGGGACAGCTTTGGTTATAGTATTGGAGAGGGTTCTTCCTCCCGCCGTGGCTACGACGAAGGAATCTTTGGTATGACAAGAGTGTAATCCCAATTTGCTCACTAAACTTTCACTAATGAAACTATGGGTTGTTCCATAATCAAACAAAATTCGAACGGGGTGATCACGGATAGAGGATGTGCCGTCAAGACCGCTCGCTCCCTCTGGGACGTCAGCCAAGGTGGTGAAGTGGAGTTTACCCTGCTTGACTTGCACCATGGGCTTCTTGCCTTGGTTCCCATGACAGAATCCTGAGCTTTCGCCCGGCTTGTTCTGCCTGGGCTTAGGGCACCCATTGATGTAATGTCCGGGCTGCCCACAATTATAGCAGCGACGGTCCTTGGCAGCACTGTTGTTATTGTTGTTAGCCGGGGGTGCACTAGGCTTGTATGGCTGTCGCTGTGCCTTACGAAGCGAAAGTTCCCGAAGGCTTGTTCGAGACGGGGTCACCCTCCGGTGTCCGGTTGAAGATGACCGGGGAGTTCCCCGAGTGCCTTTCTTGATAAAGCGGAATTTCTTGCCCGACCCACCGGTGGTGGTGAATCCGGCTTTGTCTCTTTCTATCCCTCCGGGCTTTGGACATGGCATCCTCCCGAGAAATGGCCTTGTTCACAAGGTCTTGATAATTGCTAGGCTCATAAAGATTAAGCCTCTCATAGAGATCCCCATGTAGCCCATCAAGGAAACACTCTATCTTCTTGGCATTGTTGTCAACATGATGCCCACCATACCGACACGGGGTGTTGAACTTCTTAGCATACTCATACACCGTGTCGAGCCTTGCTTTAGAGCAAGCAACTCCTTCATCTTTCTATCCATGAGACCTTTAGGAATGTGATGCTCCTTGAAGGCCTGCTTGAATTCAGCCCATGTGATTTGATGTCCAGGCGAGAATCATGGTCTTGAAGTTCTCCCACCATATCAACGCTGCACCACGGAGCTGGAGGGCAGCGAAGCTGGCCTTACGCTCCTCAAAGCGGGGCAAGGTGAACACAGAGAACTTGGCATCAATGGCCCTGATCCATGCATCGGCAGCCAGTGGCTCCTTGGCCTCTTCGAACGTCGGGGGCTTCATGGCATAAAAATGCTCATACTTCGTGACTCGAGGCTGGCCGTCGATGTTCTCCCCACGAGGATTATTCTGCAGCTGCTGAGCAAGCTGCTACTGAGTTTGCAAGAGCTGCCGCATCACCTCAGTTTGGGTGACCATAAACTGCTCTTGAATGGTCATGTTGGGAGGAGGAGGCGGAGCGTCACTCCCACTTGCGCCAAAACCATTGGGACAAGTACGAGTTTGTCCCACCATCTAAAATCCATGAGATTTTCATTAGTTACATATTCGCAAGCTTGTTTACTTTATCCACAAGAAGAATATGCAAAACGAAAACTCATAGCATCAATTTGGTGAAAACCGGACAGCACAGCTGAGTTACTAGAAACTTCATAACTCTCTGCCCTTAATAGCATAAACTCCCATTTTTGGTTAGCAAGTGCAAAATTTTATGATCTCCAACATTGGTATTCAACCCGAGGAACAATTCCAATGTTAACATGCCCGAAAAATTCCAACACCGAGGTTCTGCCTAGCTGTTTTTGCAGTAGGCCGAACTGCACAATTTTCGCTACAATTCTCGGTATGCTGATGCAGTGGTGGTGAATTTTGGTGAGCATGAGCTCCACAACATAACACACAAGATTGGTATTCAACACAAGGCGAAACTTTGATCACAACAACTCTAATTTATTCATTGAACATGGCGACATGAGATGTCCATCCCAGCATTACATGATGCGGAGTCTTTGGATCGCTTACATACTTATGTACAACAAAAGGTCATCAATTATACTCTCTGAGCAGCCTCTACCCTTACACAAAAGCTAGCTGAGGAGGCTAAACTAAGAGTACATGATCATCCTCCAAAGACAACTGCTAACACCACGAATAGCCCGCAGTGGAGCCAGTGCTAGTGTCCGGAGAGTCGGGTGATGGACCACCAACACTGCCCTCGCTCAAGCCCGAAACTCCATGTAGCTCGTCCGGAGCGGCGGAGGTGCGGGCCGGTGGTGCGATCGGTGCCTGCTGCCTCTGCTGGGCCATGGCATGCCACACCTCTACCTCTATCTCCATCTCGGCTTCCCGGTTCGCATCTCAACCACATTCCGCACTAAGGCAAAACGCGGGGCCTCGGTGTGAGCTAGCTGCACCCGAGAAATCTCAAGAGCGTGATCTCGGGCGAACAGCCGCTTCGTGAGCTCGGCACGCTCCCGGTGCCACCGAATATGCTCGTCCCGAAGCATAACGATCTCTTACCGGAGGTGAGCAACGGTCTGTCGCTCGTACTGAAGGTCGAGGGTGAGGATATCCCTCATCGTTGTGGAGTCCATCAGCACAACTGAGAGCATACCCTGAGTGGAAAGACGAAACACCTGCATGTTGTACACCGCCTCCAAGAACCTCAGAAGCTGGCGCACAACAACCGCCGGAGAGTCCGCTGTGAGCAACACGTCGGTGAGCGAGATACGCTCACGCCAAGCGAGGTCGAGTGGGTCCATGGCCGGGAACAAACCCGGCGCGGTGAACATCACCTCGTCCGGGTGCTGCTCGCGAGAAGGTGTGAATAATCTGCATGGCCGCGGACTCAACTACCTCGACACCGCGGTGAGCAAAGAACATCAAGCTCAAGTCCACCCACTCCGGGTGCTTGGGGTGGGGGAGCACGAGTAGCGATCGTGCGGGCGTAGGGAACACCCCTGGTCCCAAAAAGAGATCACCTCGTACAACGGCAGCGTAACATAGCCCACCTCACCGAGGGTCTCCCACAAAATGCGGGGAAAACCCTCCCGGTGAAGGGCATCGGTACGAATGGTACCGTCCGCATCGATCTCGTAGATCGGTGGCTGCGCCATCTGTACAAAAAATTAGGAACTACACGTTAGATATCAATCGACATCAACAAGCAAAGGGTAAAATCTGGTAGGTATGAACAAAAATTCATAACATAAAAACCAGGGCCCCAAAAATTCTCAAATTTTCAAAGCAACTCGATGACATAATTATGCACACCATTGGTATTCAAATGTAGATCTAGATTGGATGGGAACATGCTCAAAAAATTTCATTTGTAGAGGGACACTGCTCTGAAAACAGCAGAACAGAGGCTCACTAAACTGAGCATAAATCTCTGCAGAAAATTCCTAAAATCCTGAAAAATTCACAGTGGATGCTCAACTTGATAAGAAACAACTTTCCTAAAGGATGTCTGGTCAGATTCCTAAAGATTTGGCTACAAGAATTAAGAAATGACAGAGACAGAATCTGCCAGAAATTTCCTAAGCTCAAAAGAGAGGAAAACCTTATCTAAGATCAAGCAATATCCCAACAAGCAATTACCAATTTTAGGTTCAACAAGATTTTAATTATGCATGCACACGCCTTAAACTACCTTACTCAACTAGATCCAAAGACGTAGTTAGTGCCGGTGGCACGCTTATAATCGGCTCTCCTTATAATAACTAGTCGGAGATACTCGATTCGCACTTAACAACTTACGAACGTTGTTAGTGTACCTGCAGAAAACGAACCTTTCGTGCCAAAGCACGTCACGAAAGCGTCCACATACATTACCGTTCACTTATAGAAACGGTATCCATGCGTCAAGCCACCGCACGGACATCGTCCAACCTCGGACACCCTCCATTTGAATGGAGTGTATCCTTGCCTCGCATGATCGACATGCGGAATGCACACGTATGAGACACGTGGTGACACTACAACTCATAACCGTACGCGAAGATGGGATCCGTGGAATGGATCACTCCATCAACCCTCGCAATTCCCGTGATGCGGAACAACACACGTATGAAACACGTGGCTCATCTAGTGTGGTTGTACAAGAAAGTAAGTCTGGCATAATGTAAAGTGCTGGAAGTTAGCAAAATACACCATAGATTCTTATGCCACCTTAAAGAACCCAAAATTCCCTCTAGGGCCTCACGATCTAGATCATTCCTTAACGATCCAACGGATTTTCAAAATCCAATCAATCTTGGCAAGTTTTATTATAAATCATGTGATTAGCATTAATCTAATCACTCCGTTGCATACGGATGCTCGATACGAACCGTGACAACCCCACCCGAGATAACTCCGTACTATCGCCTAAACCACTCCATTTGGTCATTAAGCGATAATAAGGAAGTATCCCGTTGAGTTTTGCCGGTTTTACACCCGGTAAATCACTTGACATCATAGAGAGGATCGAACGTATGCATTAAAACTCCCACGAAGGAGAGTCCAGAGTGCCTTACAAATTAACCATCACGTCCCCATAGGGTTCATTATTACAAACATAATTCTTTGACATGAAAGTAAATGGTTCAGAGTTTATTGAAAAGAACAGAAGATAGCTAAACAGTATGATCACATCATAGGATGCCCGTCCATGATGCAATCATTCTTCGTCATCCACCCATTCCGGCTCCCCCGCCGGTGGAAGTTCTCCGGCCACACATCGATGCATTACTCGGGAACAACATTTATAAAGCAAGGCCGAGTATACTAATACTCAAGAAGATTTACCCGTCTAAAAGAAGGACTTTACCTCTAGTCATGCAAGGCTTTTGGCTTGTGGATTTGTTTGCCAAAAAGCTACTAAGTAGTGAATCCTTACTTTCACATTTTAGCTCAAGTTCTAGTAGAAGTAATCTTTACTAGATAAGCAACTATTGCAACCAAGATTGTACAAAAAATTAATTCATGGCCGGTCGGGTAAGTAGTCTCGGATGAAGGTGAGAGGCCAACAACCGATTGATTCATAACCTTGCAAGGTGGACCTAAACACACGGGAGGTGCCCTCACCAAGAGTTCACCAACCGGGCGGTTCCCGTCATTCCTCGGTTTGGGGCTAATAGCTCACGGTCTTAAGTACAAGGTTTATCCGGCCTATGCCACCAAGGTCACCCAGCCTGACGCATGCACTCGGGTGGCGAGCCCGGGGCCGCAACCCTAAGAGTAGTGATAGTAAAACCCCGTACCGCCTCATTTAGGTACTAGGCTTATCGTACCCATTTCCGAAAAGTGTTTAGTACTTTCAAACACTTAGCCAATTAAGCCATTGGACCGGAGCCCAAATCCCATGCTCTTACCACATGAGCAATCCATTTAAACATATGGTGATTCCATAAAGGAGATCCTATCCTCGCGAGTGACAAACATCACTCGACTTGTACTGGATCCTTAAACCATAGCAACTAGTGACCTAACATGCTAGTAAAAGATCATAGGTACTTATGAATCATGCAACTAGGGTTTCATTTCAACTCCTGAACGTAAATGCACATAAGATAACAAAGATAAATTCAGAAGTTTAATGAAACGCATAGGTTAATGATTAAACCGGGGCTTGCCTTCGTCGGCAAAGACAAGCGACACACACACTTCCCGACTTTGGTCCGGTCTTGCTCTCTCGTCACGTAGTGCACGTCTCCTCCTCGCTCCCTCGTCCTCGTCGGCCCGGCACAAGCATATAGCTACCGTCGGGGACTTCTACACGGGGAATGCAATGCGTTATTAGGAGTGCAATTATTTTAATTCAATTCCAAAAACAGTACCAACAGCAGCAAGGATTATGAGGTTGGTCATATTCACCTTAAGAAAAGTAATTAACATTCCTCCTTTTAAAGATAATCCAAAAGCTCATTTAGCCTTCTCTTTAAGGTGATTGTGTGCACATCTATTAAAGAAGTATTTAGTTTACAACAAACAGCAAGGAATTTACTTGGGTACCACCATTTTATTTTCCTAACTCATTTCTTTAACTTATGCACAAGAGAGTAATTTTCCAAATTTTCCCTTACTAGATTAATCTAGTCTGAACTCTTTTATTCAACTAAGACATAACAAACTTATCCAACAGTACCTACTGGCTCTAATGACCAGGAGGCACACCTCTGGACAGCAAGCAATTGACTTTTGTACCACTGAATTAAATAAACAAAAATTGAAGGCATTTCTAGCTAGCAAAAAGAGGATTAATACATATTAAATTAAATATAACAGAAATGAAACCAAACTTCTTCCTACACATGCTTTGGTCCAAAACAAGCCTAAAGAACCAATAAACACGCCTATTGCCTTTATGGATCTTGCTATACATATTTATGATAAAAAACAAGAAAAAATGATGAAATAATATTTCTAACAGATATAAAATCATGGTAAATTCACCAAGGATGCATTCTGATATAACATGACCATAGCCAGAAGTTGGGTTCAAAAATAATTACATTTTAAGCTACAAAAATCATCTAGTCGATTTAACAATATCACAAGATAATTTATATAAAAAGATCCCTTCAATAACTTTGCGCAATTTTTGGCAAAGAACCTAAAAATACCAGTTCCCACAACATATCCAAAATCCAGCTCAAGAGCTTGTGTGGATTTTGCAGAAACAAAAATCTAGGTAGTTTACTTTTCAATTTTCCAAGCAAAAACTAAAACTCAAAAGTATATGCATGTTTGGAGAAAGTTGTTCTTGTTACACTGAGTACAGCAAAATTGAGTTTGCGATTTTTGTATTTGTCTACGATTTTTAATCGATTTTATAAGCTGCTGGACCAAACCACAAAACAGGGAACAATCTTTATGCACGAAAGACCCTAGAACTTTTAAATCCTTCACAGTTATACCCTTGGCTCCCCCCCCCTCGGTCTCGACGGCGATGGCAAGCTCGCCGACGGCGAGGTGGAGCACGGGCAGGCAAACAAGCTATGGGGATCGTCGATTGGACTCACCCGTGAACGATTGGTGGAGGAGGATCGGTCGGGGAAGTCGCCGGCGAACGGTGGCGACAGAGCAACGGCGGCGAGGCCGAGGGAACTCACACGGCGGTGAAGACGGGGGCTGGGCTCAAACACGTGCCGCACGGGGAAGCTTCCATGTGGCCTAGGGAAGACGCTAGGCGGGTCACCGGCCCGGAGGATCGGCGGAGGGGCGAGCTCGGCGGTGACGGTCGGCGGCGGCCGCGGGAGCTCGGGCTCCGGCGATCGTGGGGCTCGGCCGATCAACACACGGCTCGGGGAGCTCTTGTGATGCACAAGGAAGGATTTAAGAGCTTTCATGGGTGTGGGCTTCGGACCGGAGGGGAGGTGCGCACCGGCGGCGCCAATGGCGGAACGGCGGTGGCTCGGGCCGATGCGCGTGTGCGCGAGGAGCGACCGGGGCGGCTTATAAGCGCGCGGGAGGTTGGTTGGGGGTAGGTGGGGTCACGCCGGTGCCACTTGCACGTGTGGAGAGGCCGGGGCATGGCCGGCGACGTGCGCCGCTCCGGCGGCTAATGGCGCGCCACGGGCGGTGCGCCGGCCGGTGGATCGGCACCACCGGGCGCGGCCCACTTGCCACGGACGGCACGGGTGAGTCCCCGCCGGCGGCGCGCAAGTGACCGGTGGTCACTCCGGTGCCTCGGTGTGCGCGCCCGACGCGGTACGGCGCGTACGACGGGTGGCCGACGTGGCCGCGCACGATGTCGCAAGAGAGCGCGTCTCGGCGTTCCCGGGCGTTTGCATTTCACTGAAGCAGTTTTCAAATTGCTTTTTCTCTGGATTTTCAAACTAAAGTGCACCTTATGGTCTAAAGCAAAGTTCAAGATCACGCATCCCTCTACCACTTTCACAAAGGTTGGTAGGGGTTTTATGCAAGGGATCGAGCAGGAACGGCATGCCAAGTTGGCCAAATTCTCGGCGCCGATAAACAGTAAACCAGCACCATGATTTGCCATTTCCACTACCCTACTCTCCAAATCAGCAATGCCACTCAACAGCAAAGTTGTGTGCATTGAAATTCTGCACATTTTTCCCTTTGGGTGATTTTGAAGTGTTTAGGGAAATTTTGGAGAACGTGCACAAAGTCTACACTGGCACTAGGGGGGTCAAAGACATTAGGATTTTTGAGTAGGGTTTTGACCATGGGTCAACCTAGGATTCTTCATGGGTGGTTAAGGAGGTGTTAGGATGGTCATTAGCACAAATTACCACTGAGCAAAAACACGTGGTGTTACAGCCTCGAAATGGGCCGGGCCGGCCCCTGGGCCAACCGGCCCGGGCCCACTTCGGCCCGGCCCGCGGCCTCCTTTGCCGGTGTTGCTTCCCGAGTCTTTTAGAGTCTTCCCCCTTCGCATGTGGGCCCTTGTCGTCGGTTTCTCTTCGATTAGATGAAGCTCCTTGTCCCGCAAGATTCAGCAGTTTTATGACTAGGTCCTCGGAGTTTTTCATTTTCTGGAGTTTGGTCCTTGGGCTTCTTGGAGTCATGTTTACTTCATTGCTTGACTTGTACTAGGCTTCAAAGTCTTGTCATGAGGAACTTAATAAACTTATCTCGAAGTCTTAGTTTCACACTAAAATCCCGCATAAACACTAAACTCCAAAACTGACATGCACGAACAAACTTGTTATACCAAGGGGGTTGGTACCAATGGATAGGATATAAAATTCATGCCAACGCCGAAGGTAAACTCATGGCTAGGTTGATGGAATTTCACCGTCAACACTTCCCAAGGATACAGGGATTGTTGTATGGACCTCCCCGGGCCCACTACCTCGGTGCGTACCGGGACCGACTACTCGGTGGGACACCGGGATTACCGGCTTGCGCTACACGGCACCCGAAGGCGTGGAGCACAAGGACTACGGAGGAGAAGTACTCGGTTAGGAAGCCGTACATGTCCCGCACCGTATGGAAGACTCATAGACGTACCCGACTAGTACTCTCTCCCTACTCCGACTTGTAACCCCGCCTCTCGGGCTATATAAGGCGAGGCGGGGACCTTTCTCTAGCATCTCATCCAATCCACGACGCACTATTACTCCATCTTGTAATCGTGCCCAATCAATCCGAGCTACGCAACATACGGGACGTAGGGTATTACGCACCTCGCGGCCCGAACCTCGTCTAAATTGTGTGCCACGTGTCTCTTCCTTCGAGTTACCGATCTCGGCGAGGCCACATTCATCTACTTCGGGTACTCCCCTAAGTAGGTTGCCGGTCTAAAACACCGACAACCGGCGTGCCGGTAGGGGATCTCGCCCGAGATCACATGGCGAACTCGACGTCTCCGGTCTACTTCAAGCCAACCGTCGCCTTTAACCGCGGCGACACCTTCGTGTTCGGCGCCGGGTGCCGCACCGCGGACGGCGCGGGCTCCTTCCGCCGCCGCCTAACCATGCCGCCCAACCCGTAGACCGGCTTCGTGACGCTTCCCGAAGTTGTCACGGGCGAACTCGCCGGCAAGTTCGGAGAAATTTCGCTCTTCAACTACCACGGCCGACTTCGAGCTCGAGTCCGCTTCCAACTCGAACTCGACGTCTCCATGGGCCATCGCATGCGAGCCGGGCCGCCCGCCCATCACGGGCGATCCCCTCACCTCGTGAGCACTCCATGCGTGGTCCCCGCATTCTCGGCCGGGCCCGCACGGGGGCTCCCTCTTCGCGCCGGCCGGCAAGGAGCCCGTACTCGAGTACAACTCAGACTCCGACACCGCCCCCGGCCACGATTCGGACTCCAACCCTCTCTCCGAGTTCTACTCGGACTCCGCATACGAGTTCGACTTCGGGTCGGACCCTGAGGATCCCGAACCCGAGGACAACTCCACTGAGCATCCCTTGTCAGGGCCGGCCTCTGGGCTGGTTATAACATCCACGCCGGCCGGGAGATTCGTCTACTGGCCAGACTGCAAGCCTGCTGACCTGATAAGTGGAGACTCACGCTACGTCGCCTACATCGACTCGCTACCGTTCCGGAGGGAACACACCTAGCCCGGCCGACTCGAGCACACCAAGCGAGGTGGTTGTTTCGAGTCCATCCTTGGCACCCCCGATCGCCAAGTCTTCATGGCTGCCGGCGACACCCCGAGACCTTCGGGGACGGCTCAATACAAGTACCTTGAAGACATCTCCTCCGACGAGCTCTCTCGCCGACGCCCCGGCAAACGAGGCCCCCGCGTACAGAGACGCTCGACATGATCATAACCGGAAGCACGGCGAACGTCGCCGACGCCTCCGCGACAACTTCCCCGTCCGCAACCTTGCGAAGCTCTCGAGGCGGTCGAGAGCAGAGTACACACTACCCCCCGAGCAATGCCTCATGTCGATCACGGCCGATCACACGCCGTGCTCAAGGCATACGTGCTAGAGAGGTCATCGCCAAGCTCGCTGAAGATGCCTACTTCATGCGGGTCGACAACGAGTCAACCAACCTCCTCCCGCCGGGCACCGCGACAACGAAGCCACAAGTCGCAGCGCCAACAACGGTCCCAACCGTACTCGAGCCGAGCTCCCCACTCGCCCCAACCACACTCGCGCCAATGCCGGCGGACCCCCACGAGTGGCAACGCCCACCGTGAATTCGTCCCTTACCATGCTCCGGCCGGCGGCGGTGGCAATGACCCCGATGGCGGCGGCGGCCGACGGCGAAGCTCCAACCATGGAGCCAACAGGAGGGCCGGTGGTGGCGCCGGCCGCGGCGGCCGAGGCCACGTGAACGGCCATGCCACCGGCGCCTCACGGGGGCGCTACGACGCCCGCCGAAGTCGACCACCGCAGCGCCAACGACGGCTTCCCCGCCTTCTCACCTCGACTTCGCAACTTGCTCCTCCCCGACAAGTTCAAACCTTTGGGGGTCACCAAGTACGACGCGAAGCAGGACCCCATCCGGTGGCTCGGATGCTACGCCCTCTCCATCGAGAACGCCGGCGGCAACGGCGACACCAAGTGCCTCTACTTCCCCTTCGCCGGACCAAGCTCCACTCACATGGCTCGAGTCGCCGGACAAGCACTCGATCGACAAGTGGGACCACCGAAGGAACAATTCACCGAAGCAACTTCACGGGGGCCATGGGCCGATCGGTACTCGCATGGACCCGGCCATGGTCAAGCGAGAACAAGGCGAGACCCTCCGCAAGTACATGTGCCGTTTCTTCGACAAGCGCGCCACCGTCGTCGACGTCACCGACAAGGAGGTCATCGTCCTCTTCCAAGACGGCCTCTACCACCGCCGCACCTTCGAAGACTTCGGTCGTCGCCGCCCCAGTCCATCCCCCACCTCAAGGACATGATCACGTCCCGGGCGGATGAAGAAGACAAGGCCAACGCCAAGTACGACGCCATCCGTGGCAAGACCAAGCGAGAACCGTGGCGGCGGCGGCGGCAACAACGCGAACCAAGGCGGTCGCAACAACAACTACTTGGGTCCTAACCACAAGCGCAAGACGGACAACACCGGTCGCGGCTATCCAGCGCCCTGCGAAGGACAACTCGAAGAAGAACTCCGACGACTTCAAAGACCCGTCGAAGGAGAGGTGCCCGTGGCATCCAAACGGCAACCACACCACCGAGCAGTGCTACCAACTCAGGCATGCACTCAAGGATACGCCAGAGCCACCGCACCCTCACGACAAAAAGGGCAAGAAGAAGGACGGCGACAACAACGACTTCCAGGAACCTGACAAGACCGTCAACGTCCTCTTCGGCGGACTGCCCAGCAGGCGGGAGCAGAAGGCTACCCGTTGAGAAGTCATGTCCATTGAGCCAGCGGTCCTGACCCCTCTCAGGTGGTCGGAGGTACCCATCACCTTCTCCCGCGCGGATCAATGGACCGGCTTCTCCGAACCGAGACGCTTCCCCCTCGTCCCGAAACCGGTGGTCGCGGGCTCCAAGCTTAACAAGGTCCTCATCGATGGCGGAAGCGGGCTCAACGTCCTTTTCACCAAGACCTTGAAGAAGATGAAGCTCGACATCACCCACATGCTCACCAAGAGCAACACGCCTTTCTACGGCATCGTCCCCGCAACGCGGCTATTCCACTAGGCTCGGTGGTCCCGCCGGTCACCTTCGGGGCATCTCGGGACAACTACCGTACCGAGTACATCAAGTTCGAGGTCGCGGACTTCGAGACCTCCTACCACGCCATCCTCGACGGACCGGCCATCGCCAAGTTCATGGTGGTGCCCCACTACACCTACTTGGTACTCAAGATGCCAAGCCCGGCGGGTGTACTCTCTCTTCAAGGGGACTTGAATATCTCCCACGACCGCGACACGAGGCCGTGGAGATCGCTTCTACAAATCAAGTACCCAACGCGATGATGGAGGTCTACGCCGCGTCGAAGAAGCTTGCTACAAGTGAACTCGACATCCGGAGAAGTCCGACAACGCCAACAAGCCTCGCCCACCGAGGAGGTTCTCGTCAAGACGATCGACCTCGGAACCGGCGACCCCAAGCAAGACCACCACCATCGGGGCCGGCCTCGACCCCAAATAGGAAGACACGCTCATCGGCTTCCTTCGGGCTAACCGCGACATCTTCGCGTGGAAGCCGACGGACATGCCAGGAGTGCCCAGGGAGCTGATTGAGCACTGCCTCAACGTCGATCCTAAGGCCACCCCCAAGCAACAACACCTCCGACGCTTTGCCGATGACAGACGGGATGCCATCAAGAAGGAACTCGCCAAACTACTCGCGGCTGGCTTCATCAGAGAAGTCTTCCATCCTGAGTGGCTCGCCAACCCTGTCCTCGTCCGCAAGAAGAACTCGAATGAGTGGAGGATGTGCGTCGACTACACCGACCTCAACAAGCACCGCCCCAAGGACCCCTTCAGAGTTGCCGCGGATTGACCAAGTCATCGACTCCACGGCGGGCCGCGTTTTGCTCGCTTCCCCCGACCGCTACTCCGGTACCACCGGATCGCGATCAAGGAAGAAGACCAGGAGAAGACCGCGTTCATCACCCCGTTTGGCGTGTCTTGCTACACGACCATGTCCTCCGGGTTGAAGAACGCCGGCGCCACCTACCAACGAGCTATCCGGGCTCGCTTCAAGAGGCAACTCAACAAGAACGTCGAAGCCTACGTGGATGACGTGGTCGTCAAGACCAGAGACTCCGCAGCCCTCATAGACAACCTTGAAGAGACTTTCGCATCCCTCGCGCGAGTACCGCCGGAAGCTCAACCCGAACAAGTGAGTCTTCGGCGTACCTTCGGGCAAACTACTCGGCTTCATCATCGCCCAACGCGGCATCGAAGCCAACCCCGACAAGATCTCCGCCATCACCGGCGTGAAAGCTCCCACGAGCATCAAAGACGTCCAGAAGCTGACCGGGTGCATGACGGCACAGAATAGATTTATCTCGAAGCTTGGAGAACGGGGGCTCCCCTTCTTCAAACTACTCAAGCATCAAGAGAAGTTCGTGTGGACTCCGGAGGCGGATCAAGCCCTTGCCTAGCTCAAGGACTTCCTATCAAAGCCGCCGGTCCTCACGGCTCCTCACAAGGGCGAGCCTCATTGCTCTACCTCGCCGCAACTACGCACGTGGTCGATGCGCCATCGTCGTCGAGCGGCGGGAAGACGGCCACGCCTACCCGGTCCAACGCCCGGCCTACTTCGTCGGCGAGTGAGGACCATGTGTGGTTCGAGGACCGGTGGATGGTCGCTTCCTTGTGTGATGAGTGATTGACAACGTTGTGTGGACTGATTCTTGGCTAAGTATTGCAGGTGCAGGTTGCGGCTTGACTCGTGTTGGTGCAGGTGAAGAACAAGCGCGAAAGGTCGTCGCCGGTGAGGCCTCTAGGTGTGGAGAAGACAAGTAGGCTTCGTTCGAGGGACCCGGTGGCCAGCGGGGTCAAGTGCGGGCCGCATGGTGGCATGAACAGCAAGATGAAGTCGTGGACGGTTTCTTGGTTGAGCCTCAAAACCAAGGTCGAGCCGGGACTACGTGGGAGCCAAGTCATGAGTGAGATTGGCGGAGGCTACACCGAGTTCGCGGGGTTTCCGGTGGTTCACCAGAAAACCACTGGGTTCCTTGGTTGATCCACAAAGCCAAGACCGGAGAACCGAAGACGGAGGTGCAGCAGCACCAGACCGGTCTGACCGGTGGGTCCGACCGGTCGACCGGTGGGGACCGGCTCCGACCGGTGAGGAGCACCGGCTCGACCGGTGTGCGACGACGCGGTCCGGAATCTTCGAAGCGGAGGACACGCGTCGGGATCGCATGGCTTGCGTCGAGGCTACGCGAGGGTGCGGTCGCCGGCATCCGTCCGATGGTGAAGACATCAAGAATTCCAAATCCGCCCTTGAAGGGCTTGTATCCCTAGTTAGTAGAGAGGGGCATTTTAGACATTCGGTTGCCGCCTATATAACCCAAGAGGTGAGAGGATGGCAGCCAACTCTTGGAACCCTAGATCATTAGTTTTCCTATTTTTCCACCTATTTTCTCTAGGTCTTCCTTAGGACTAGCAAGAGAGCTTCACGGAGAAATCTTGTAGAGAGGGATGGATGATCGGGCGGCTTGCTAGACCTTGTACGAATCCTTGTTTCATGTATAGATGATTCGGCGTGATTCCTCAAGGTTTGGATGTGTTTTTCCCGGTTGTTCTTGGTGGTGATTTTCGGAGCACTCTCTTCGTGATTTCTTTGGGGTGTTTTCGGGGCTTTTCTCTTAGGGATTTGATGGGGGAAATTTGTGGGAACTCTTCGTGATTCTTTGGCGTGATTCCCCTCCCAAATCCGTGAGAAAAAGTGCTCGATTTTGGGGTTTCTTGAGTTCTTGGGTTGGAAGTGCTTTCGGCGGGATTTCTTCGATTCCTCCTTTTTGGACGAGATTTGGTGGGATTAAACTTGGCTATGGACTCCTCATGAGGTGTTCCTGATATCCCCAAAGTCTTGTTCAAGTCCGTGGAGCGATTCGGGAGATCGAGATTTGGATTTGGGGGAGTTGACCCGCGGGTCGTTGTTCATCCCGAGCCGCCTGTGCCACACCGGTCTGACCGGTGCTCTTGACCGGTCTGACCGGTGCAAGCCCTTGTGGGATTTTGCTCGGGTGAACGTCTTGGTGAGTTCGTTGTTGTCCCGTGGTGCTGCTGTTTCGAGTTTGGGTCCGTTTGGTGGTCGGTTGGCCTGTTTGGTGTCTTGGGGGCTTTCAGGCTGCCATCGGTCTGACCGGTGTGTCTCACCGGTCTGACCGGTGTAGAGCCACTTAGTGGAAGTTGCTCAGGTTCACCGCAGGGACCGGTCCGGACCGGTGCTGCTCACCGGTCCGACCGGTGTGGGTCCGTAGACTCGAGGTTTGGTTTTTCCACCGCGTTTCTCGGGTCGGAAGGTTGCGTGTTGGTTCCTAGGTCCGGTGGCACTCCGGTGGCTACGTGGGCTTGACCAACCTTGGTAGTGAGTCGGAGACGTGTGTTGGAAGCCGCGTTCGTCTTGTTGGAGTTTTCATCTCCTTCGAGAAGAATTTTTTTTGGCTCCCATTCACTCCCCCCCTCTCGGTTCGCCGTATCGGTCCTTCAAGTGGTATCGAGCCGGTTCGGGTCTTTGTTGACTCTAACCGGTCTAAGATCCAAGGATGGCGTACCGAGAACGGGGTTCGGGTCCTCCACACTTCGATGGCAAGAACTACCGGATGTGGAGCAAGCGGATGGGTGCGTTCCTCCGCGGAAAGGGTCGGTCTGCTTTGGGATGTCACGGTGGACACAGGGCTATGTCCGACCGATGGATTTCCTTGCTCCGGGGGTCGAGGGGACAGATTCGACGCCAACAATAAGGCGGTCGACTACTTGTTTCGTGCTTTGTGTCAGCCTGAGTTCGATCGGGTGCACACCGAGCACTTGGCTTGTAGGATTTGGGCGGTGTTGAAGGAGGCTCATGTTGGGAACACCCAGGTTCAGGCACGGTTGTATGCGACCTACCGGAGAGAGTACGAGAACTTCACTCATCTCCCCGGTGAGTCCATCGATGCCTTGTTTCAGAGGTTCACGGTGGTGGTGAACAACATGAGGGCCAATGTGGACGTGCTCCCGTACGATGATCATGATAGAGCGGTCAAGCTCTTACACTCCTTGGATCGTACGATATGGGGCGGAAAGTTCGAGGCCATAGTCGAGTCGGAGAGGTATGATACTCGACGGTGAACGAGCCGTTCTCGAAGCTCAAGTCGGCCGAGGTGGATAGGGGCATGATCGCCAAGCTCGAGGGACCGACCGATTCCCATAGTCTTGCCCTCGTTGGTGGTTCCAAAGGAAAAACTAACTCTAACCCATCCACCGGGATGTTCTCGTTTTCCTCTTTGATGTCTATGCCGGATGAGGAGTTTGATGACCTTGGAGAGGACGAGTCGGCGCCGTTGACGAGGCGGTTCGAGAGGCCGCACGAGAACCGCGTGAACATGAGGAGGAACACGAGGACTTGCTTCCGGTGCGGCAAGCCGGGACACTTCGTCGCCGACCGCCCGGAGAAGGCCGAGAACAAGGACGGCTACAAGCACAAGCCGACGAAGAACGATGACAAGTACCGTTCGAGGCGCGACCACAAGAGCAAGCACAAGAACAAGTACAAGGACGAGCGACGATCGAGGAAGAAGGAGGGCCGAGGCAAGGCCCGAGCGATGGTTGGAGCGAGCGACGTCGACTCCGGTTCCGCGTACTCCACCTCGAGCTCGAGCGGCAGCCGACGACGAGGGAGATCGCCGCAAGAGCAAGAAGTCGTCCAAGAACCCGAGCGGGTTGAGTCGCCGCGAGAGATGGCTTCTCGCACCATGGCGCCGAGCTCCGGCGCAAAGCAAGAAGAGCACACGGAGCGACTCGGACTGCGAGTCCGACGACGAGGTGCGTGATGAACTTCCCTTCTTGCGCCGGGGAGAATGAGAGGCTTGGCTCTTTGCTTGATAACCGTGATGACATGCTTAGAGAGGCCAAGAAAATGAGGAAAGAGCTTAGGGCCTCACTCGAGGATGCTAGGACTAGAGTGGCCGAGCTAGAGACACGGGTGCTTGATAGCAAGCTTGAGATTGATTCGCTTAAGGCTAGCCCGGTTGTTTCGATGAGAATGATTGTCTTGATTGCTCCATATTCCTTGCTGATCTTGCTTTGTTTAAGGAGAAGCATGCCTCCAAGTGTGAGGAACTAGATGTGCTTAGGGTTGAAGTGGCCGAGCTTAAGTCTAGACCTGCTTTGCTAGGTGCTTGCACTTCTTGCCCCGTTTTGCATGCTAAGATTGATGAGATGCATGCTTACACTAGTTCGCTCGAGGCTAAATTGAAGGAACCCATGCCTACATCTTGCTCTACCCGTGAAATGCATGCATTGAAAAATTTGGAGCTTGCACATTATGTTGATCGTTTGCAGGATGAGAATGATGATTTGAGGAAGTTGATGGGTTGGTTGTCCGGTCACGAGCCTCAGTTGAGGATGATGATCGAGGCCTTTAAGAGGCAAGATGGTGAGGGGCTTGGGGCAAACAAGGTTGGTGAGGGAAGTGGAGAGAATATCCCGGAGCCACCAAAAACCCACCACAAAAATGATTTCCCACCAAAACCTAACCATCTAAGGAACCGACTAGACACAACCCCGGCTCCACCCGTGTTTCCTAGACCCACAAATGATCTACAAAAGCCTATCAAGTTTGTGAGCACTTCGGGGAAAGTGTTCTTTGGGAAGGAGAGTGAGAAGGCTAGTGGTGAGAAACCGGTGGAAGGTTTGAGTGGAGAGAAACCAAGTGAGCGACCACATCCCAAGCCAAAGCCTAAGCTTGTGAGGTTCCATTGTGGCTATTGTGGGAGAGATGGCCATAAGGAGGAGTTTTGCTTCAAGAGGAAGCGAGAGAAGAGAATGGAGAAGGAGTGGGCTAACAAGGACAAGTACCACCCTTCCAATGGTGTACTTGAGCCTCGTATGCGGATGCCCGGGGGCAAGGCGATTGTGAGGACGAGTTCGGGCTTGGGGAGAGAAGAAGGTGGCGCCAGGTGGTGTTGCGGCCGGGTCACACCGGTCGGACCGGTGTGGGGCACCGGTCGGACCGGTGCGGGCACAGACGGACGGATGTTCGGGTTTCGAGCTCGTACGGGTGCGAGGGTTGTTTCGGTGGTCGTGGTTACGGTGGTTGGGCTGGAAAGGGTGCGGGTGGTCGGTTGCTAGGCGTTCTCCTCCTCGTGCTCAATACGGGGATTGGAGGAGTCGTGGCATTGAGTTGGAGAGGAAGGACGTTCCACGGGCTTTCTTGCGTGGTTTTGGTCCTCCTCCGGGCGAGAGAGGGGTGGTTCCCTCGGGGGTGGTTACCGTGGTGGTGTTCGTGGAGGTAGTTTTGGTAGGAGAGATGCTTTGGTTGGTGCTAACCCCACTTTTGAGCAAATGGCTCGGCACTTGGTTTTCCTCCTTTGGTACTAACCCCGATCTTTGAGTCGTTTGTTCGCTCACGTGCCTATTTTTGAATTTCGGGTGGGAGACTTGAAGAACATTTGGTTGATTGACTCCGGTTGCTCGAGGCATATGACCGGGAGACAGGGGGTGGTTCTCAAGTCTCGTCCGGTGGTGACGAAGAGGTACATCACCTTTGGGGACAATGGGCGTGGGCGTGTGCTTTCGAAGGTGAGATAAAAGTGAGTGACAAGATCACTCGAGGCGTGTTGCTCTTGTTCAATCGCTGGGGTACAATTTGCTTTCTGTGTCCCAGTTGTTGGATGAGGGTTTTGAGGTGTTGTTTCGGCCTGGTGGTTCTCGGATTGTGGACTCTCGAGGGGACCTTGTCTGTATGGTCGTTCCCGAGGGTCAGGTGTTTCGTGCTGATTTTTCTCAGTCTTCGGGTGTGGAGCGTTGTTTCTTGGCTGGTTCTTCGAGTGAGTTGTGGAAATGGCATAGGAAGTTGGGTCACTTGAGCTTTGACCTTTTGTCTCGCTTGAGTAAACTCAATTTGGTCCGAGGATTGCCACGGTTGAGGCTTGAGAAAGAGTTGGTTTGTGCTCCGTGTAGGCATGCCAAGATGGTGGCCTCTTCTCACCCGCCTCTCACCGATGTGATGAGCGAGCGTCCGTGCGAGCTGCTCCATATGGACCTTGTTGGCCCGGCTCGTGTGCGATCGCGGGTGGGAAGTGGTATGTCCTTGTTGTGGTGGACGACTATTCTCGGTATGCGTGGGTGTTCTTTCTCGAGGAGAAGGGGGAGACGTTTGGTTTTGTTCGAGATCTAGTCTTGAGGTTGAGGAACGAGAGGCACGGAGATGCCATACGAGCTATCCGCAGTGATAATGGCTCGGAATTCAGGAACTCTCGTTTTGAAACCTTTTGTCATGACTTGGGTCTTGAGCACCGGTTTTCGAGTCCGTATACGCCTCCCCGGAATGGTGTTGTGGAAAGGAAGAACGGGACCTTGTGCGAGATGGCTCGGACGATGCTTGATGAGCATAGGACTCGAGGAGGTATTGGGGCTGAGGCGGTGAATACCGCATGCTATGTGTCGAACGGGATATACCTTAGAGTGCACAAGAAGAAGACATGCTATGAGTTGATGCATGGTAGCACACCCAAGGTGAGTCACTTCCATGTCTTTGGTTGCAAGTGTTTCATTCGAAGAAAGGCGAGGAAGTTGGATAAGTTTGAGGCTAGGTCTTTCGATGGCATTTTCTTTGGTTATGCATCTCATTCTAGAGCATATCGTGTGCTCAATCTTGAAACTAACCAAATCGTGGAGACTTGCGAGGTAACCTTCGACGAGACGAGCCACGTAGTCGGCTTGTCTTTGAGTGTGCGGTGATGATGAGCTTGGCGAGGAGATCTTTCGGGAGGAGGAGCATGAACATGGTGATGATGAGGATGGCGGTGCGGTGCCCCCCGCCGAACATGTACCCACTACTTCGACTACGATGATGGATGGACCCTCTGCTACACCTACGACGACAAATCAAGAACGAGGAGAAGGCGATGTTGAGGGGGAGGTAGCTTCGAGGCGAGAACCTCCCCGGCGAGTTCAAGTGGATCACCCGGCTTCGAGGATCATCGGCGACATGAATGAACGCACTACACGGTCGAGGGTTCGAAACAATTCCCATTTTGCTCATGCTGCGTTTGTTGCTTCTTTCGAGCCCAAAGACATTGGACACGCACTATCTGATCACAATTGGGTTAACTCGATGCATGAGGAGTTGGAGAACTTTGAGAGGAATCAGGTGTGGGAGTTGGTTGACCCTCCCCCAGGGTGTAAGCCGATTGGTACCAAGTGGGTGTGGAAAAATAAAGAGGGAGAGAAGGGTGAGGTTGTGAGGAACAAGTCGAGACTTGTTGCCCAGGGGTTCAGTCAGAAGGAGGGGATTGACTACGAGGAGACCTTTGCTCCCATAGCCCGTTTGGAGGCGATTAGGATCCTTCTAGCCTTTTCCGTGGCTAAAGGGTTCAAGTTGCACCAAATGGATGTGAAGAGTGCTTTTACGAATGGAGTGTTGGAGGAAGAAGTGTATGTGAGGCGACCTCCGGGGTTTGAGAGTGAGAAGTACCCCCACCGGGTGTACAAGTTGAGGAAGGCGGCGTATGGGTTGAAGCAAGCGCCTAGAGCTTGGTATGGCGAGGTTGAGGGGGTTCTTGTTTGAGAGAGGTTTTGAGATGGGGAAGGTCGATCGGACCTTGTTTTTGCCGAGGGCGGGCGAGAGATATCCCGATTGTGCGGGTGTACGTGGATGATATTGTCTTTGGTGGCTCGTCTAACTCTCTTGTTGCGAGGTTTGCGAGAGGATATGAGCGGGGAGTTTGAGATGAGCATGATGGGCGAGTTGCGGTTCTTCCTCGGGCTACAAATCAAGCAATCAAAGGAAGGAACATTTGTGCACCGGGCTAAGTACACCAAGGACATTGTGAGGAAGTTCAAGATGGAGGACTCCAAGGCTATGACGACGCCGATGAGTACGACTACGGCTCTTGATGCGGACGAGGGAGGTGAACACGTGGACCAGAAGGAGTACCGAAGCATGATCGGGTCACTCCTCTACTTGACGGCGACGAGGCCGGACATACAGTTCTCGGTGTGTCTGTGCGCTCCTTTTCAAGCGTCTCCGAGGACTTCGCATCGGCAAGCAGTGAAGCGAATTTTCAGGTACTTGCGTCACTCTCCCCACTTCGGCCTTTGGTACTCCGCGTCCTTTTCTTTGGCGCTTCATGGCTTTTCAGACGTGGATTTTGCCGGGTGTCGGTTGGATAGGAAGTCCACTTCTGGGACTTACCAGTTTTTGGGTTCTTCTTTGGTGTCTTGGTCTTCCCGCAAGCAGTCGAGTGTTGCTCAATCCACGACCGAGGCCGAGTATGTTGCCGCCGCTAGTTGTTTCTCTCGGCTCCTTTGGATCACCTACACCATGAGTGACTTTGGTGAGGAGTATACCCATGTCCCACTTCAATGTGATAGCACCAGTGCCATAAGCGTTGCAAAGAACCCAGTGCTCCATTCCAAAACAAAACACATAGAAGTGAGGTATCATTTCCTGAGAGACAACGTTGAGAAAGGAAAGATAGCGTTGATCCATGTACCCACACATGACCAACTAGGCGATATTTTCACCAAACCCCTAGATCAAGCAACTTTCACTCGTTTGCGGGGGAACTTGGTGTGTGTTTGATTTCTTGAGTTGGGTGTGTGGGAGCTCTCTTTTGCGGTGGTGTCGAGCCCGTTTTGCCTCCCCTCGAGGAGCGGTTTGTAGCATATGTATAGCTTTTCATTTATGCGAGTTCTTGCATTTGGCATGGCATATGTAGCATGATGTATAGGCATCCTTGTATCTTAGATTGCATGCATTTTGTATCATATGCATTGGTTAGGAAAAGCTTCTCTCATATACATTGTTCACCATGGAATGAAATATATGTCCTTATGAGCTTGTTTGGTATGATATGGTTAGTTTGGCTTAGCTCTTGATGATCTTGATGAATAATCCATGGTTGATAGCTATGCTTTTGAAAAATGTCACATGTATGCTCTCTCATGTGTAAATGCCTTTACATGCTCTTGACATGTTTTTATGGCTTTGCTATGCTTAATTTGTGGTTGGATAGCTAGTTTATTGATCATATGGGGCCAAAGGCTCATTTGCCATCATGAATGTTTAGCCCTCTTGATTTATCTTGTGGAGGAGCATAAGTTCCTTTTTGTCGCAAAGACATTTCATGTACCATTTACAAATCTGAAAATGAAATGAAAAAAAATGCTTGGAAAATATGCTCCCATGTCATATGTGCTGAATTTAATTTGCTTTGGGTGCTAAACCGTTGCATGATGCCTACCAATGAGAAGTCTCATACATAGAAGTAGGCACATGGCTCGGTGGCTTTGACATGACATGAGGTGCTTGTGGGTGTTTGTGATGGTCTTATGGTTAGAATAGCTGTCCTAGCATGAAGTTTGTGTGGCTTTGCCATTTTGATATGCTTTGATCATGTTTAGGACTTTGCTCATGAGAGGCAAGTTTTTCGCAAAATTGCCAAAATCCATCTTAGCTTCGTCCAATGGTTGTGAAACTTGGTGATCATGTAGTTGAGATCGATACGAAGCCGTAGAGTATCTAACTTGCTCATTTGGACGTGTGTAGCATTCTTTGTTGAATTTTGTATATTTGAGAAGCTCTAGGTTGAAAGTTTTGCATTTTTGGCTTGATTCATGCATTGCCAACAAGGGGGAGAAGTTTGAGCTTGAAATGGCTTACCGGGCGCATTTAGAAGGTTTTCAGGTGGTTTCGAGCCATTTACGGGCTCGTTGTACACCGGTCTGACCGGTGAAGAGCACCGGTCTGACCGGTGTGAGTGCTGGTCCTGTACATATGTTAGGCACCGGTCGACCGGTGGTGATGACCGGTCCGACCGGTGTGAGTGAAAGTCTTTGCAGTACCTGTCCTGTTTCATGTGGTTTCTTGCATGCATTCGTCCAGGGGGAGTTGCATTGGTTCAGGGGGAGCTTTTTGTGGTTGTTCGAGCTTTGATTCGGTGGTTTGCGCTCTGTGTTTGAGCTTTGCTTTGTCTCGGATGTGTCGAGCCGTTGCCCTTGCCTAAGGGGTCCGAGACTTTTCTTCTTCAAGTGATCTTGATCTTTGCCTTTGTTTGGCTTTCGATCGCTTGTTGGAGTTTCTTTTTGTTCGTTTCTTTTCGTTTCTTTTCTCTCTTGTTACTTTCGTGTGGGTGTTGTCAATGCACTCATCAAGGGGGAGATTGAGGACCATGTGTGGTTCGAGGACCGGTGGATGGTCGCTTCCTTGTGTGATGAGTGATTGACAACGTTGTGTGGACCGATTCTTGGCTAAGTATTGCGGGTGCGGGTTGCGGCTTGACTCGTGTTGGTGCGGGTGAAGAACAAGCGCGAAAGGTCGTCGCCGGTGAGGCCTCTAGGTGTGGAGAAGACAAGTAGGCTTCGTTCGAGGGACCCGGTGGCCGGCGCGGGGTCAAGTGCGGGCCGCATGGTGGCATGAACAAGCAAGATGAAGTCGTGGACGGTTTCTTGGTTGAGCCTCAAAACCAAGGTCGAGCCGGGACTACGTGGGAGCCAAGTCATGAGTGAGATTGGCGGAGGCTACACCGAGTTCGCGGGGTTTCCGGTGGTTCACCAGAAAACCACCGGGTTCCTTGGTTGATCCACAAAGCCAAGACCGGAGAACCGAAGACGGAGGTGCGGCGGCACCGGACCGATCGACCGGTGGGTCCGACCGGTGGGGACCGGTCCGACCGGTGAGGAGCACCGGTCGACCGGTGTGCGACGACGCGGTCCGAATCTTCGAAGCGGAGGACACGCGTCGGGATCGCATGGCTTGCGTCGAGGCTACGCGGGGTGCGGTCGCCGGGCATCCGTCCGATGGTGAAGGCATCAAGAATTCCAAATCCGCTCTTGAGGGGCTTGTATCCCTAGTTAGTAGAGAGGGGCATTTTAGACATTCGGTTGCCGCCTATATAACCCAAGAGGTGAGAGGATGGCAGCCAACTCTTGGAACCCTAGCTCATTAGTTTTCCTATTTTTCCACCTATTTTCTCTAGGTTTTTCTTAGGACTAGCAAGAGAGCTTCACGGAGAAATCTTGTAGAGAGGGATGGATGATCGGGCGGCTTGCTAGACCTTGTACGAACCTTTGTTTCATGTATAGATGATTCGGCGTGGTTCCTCAAGGTTTGGATGTGTTTTTCCCGGTTGTTCTTGGTGGTGATTTTCGGAGCACTCTCTTCGTGATTTCTTTGGGGTGTTTTCGGGGCTTTTCTCTTAGGGATTTGATGGGGGAAATTTGTGGGAACTCTTCGTGGTTCTTTGGGCTGTGATTCCCCTCCCAAATCCGTGAGAAAAAGTGCTCGATTTTGGGGTTTCTTGAGTTCTTGGGTTGGATAGTGCTTTCGGCGGGATTTCTTCGATTCCTCCTTTTTGGACGAGATTTGGTGGGATTAAACTTGGCTATGGACTCCTCATGAGGTGTTCCTGATATCCCCCAAAGTCTTGTTCAAGTCCGTGGAGCGATTCGGGAGATCGAGATTTGGATTTGGGGGAGTTGACCCGCGGGTGCTGTTCATCCCGAGCTGCCCAGGCCACACCGGTCTGACCGGTGCTCTTGACCGGTCTGACCGGTGCAAGCCCTTG
Source organism: Cenchrus americanus (assembly GCA_947561735.1). Taxonomy (NCBI): domain Eukaryota; kingdom Viridiplantae; phylum Streptophyta; class Magnoliopsida; order Poales; family Poaceae; genus Cenchrus; species Cenchrus americanus. The sequence continues at coordinate 32,212,900 of OX387242.1, read as the reverse complement.
TGGGATTTTGCTCGGGTGAACGTCTTGGTGAGTTCGTTGTTGTCCCGTGGTGCTGCTGTTTCGAGTTTGGGTCCGTTTGGTGGTCGGTTGGCCTGTTTGGTGTCTTGGGGGCTTTCAGGCTGCCATCGGTCTGACCGGTGTGTCTCACCGGTCTGACCGGTGTAGAGCCACTTAGTGGAAGTTGCTCAGGTTCACCTGCAGGGACCGGTCTGACCGGTGCTGCTCACCGGTCTGACCGGTGTGGGTCTGTAGACTCGAGGTTTGGTTTTTCCGCTGTGTTTCTCGGGTCGGAAGGTTGCGTGTTGGTTCCTAGGTCCAGTGGCACTCCAGTGGCTACGTGGGCTTGACCAACCTTGGTAGTGAGTCGGAGACGTGTGTTGGAAGCCGCGTTCGTCTTGTTGGAGTTTTCATCTCCTTCGAGAAGAATTTTTATCGGCTCCCATTCACTCCCCCCCCCTCTCTCGGTTCGCCGTATCGGTCCTTCGGCGAGGTCCTATCGGAGTCCAAGGCACGCTATCAGCCTGTGCAGAAGCTCCTGTACGCAGTACTCATCACCTCGCGGAAGCTACGACACTACTTCCAGGAGTACTCGATCTCCGTCGTCACCGACTACCCGCTCGGCGACATCCTACGGAACCAAGATGCTACTGGAAGAATCTCCAAGTGGGCAGTCGAGCTCGGCGCCCTCACCATTGACTTCAAGCCACGCACGGCCATCAAGTCGCGGGCGCTAGTCGACTTCATGGAGGAGTGGCGGGAGAACCGGCTACCTACTCGAACCGTGCGACCGAGCATTGGGTGATGTACTTCGACGGCTCACTCAACCTCGAGGGTGCGGGAGCGGGGTACCGCCGATCTCTCCAACGGGCGAACAACTCAAGTACGTCTTGCGGATCTTCCGGAAGGTCTCAAACAACGAAGCCGAGTACGAAGCTCTCCTACATGGGCTCCGCCTCGCGGCTCCACCGGGCATCAAGCGGCTACTAGTCTACGGCGACTCCGCGGTGGTCATCAACCAAGTCAACAAGTCCCGGGACCGCAACAAGGAGAACCCGGACGCCTACGCCTAGAAGTCCGCAAGCTCGAGAACAAGTTCTACGGTCTCGAGTTCCACCACATCGTCCGCGACAACAACGTTGCAGTGGACATTCTCTCGAAGCTCGGATCTACCCGCGCTCAAGTACCAGCGGGTGTCTTCGTTCACGAGCTTCACGCGCCATCCATCCCGGAGCCGGCGCCACCGACTACTGTCCCAGCGCAACCACCAGCTGGACAGGAGGTCATGATGATCGACGTGGACTGGAGGCAACCCTTCATCGACTACCTCAGCGAGCAGAAGGTTCCTTCGGACAAGAACTCAGCCGAGCAGCTCATCTGCCACGCCAGGTCCTACGTCCTCGTCGGAGACAAGCTTTACAAGCGGGGCGCATCTTCCGGAGTACTCATGAAATGCGTCCCTCGGCAAGAAGGCAAGAACATCTTGGAGGAGATCCACAAGGGCGTCCGCGGCAACCACGCGTCCTCCCGCAAGCCGGTCGGCAAGGCCTTCGACGAGCTTTCTGCGGCTCACCGCTGCGGGCGACGCCGAAGAACTCGTCGAGAAGGTGCCAAGGATGCCGATACTTCGCCAAACAAAGCAACACGTCCCGGCCTACAAGCTAGTCACCATACCGCCAACCCGGCCCTTTGCCTCCTAGGGGCTCGACATGATTGGGCCACCGCCAACCGCGCCGGGTGGTTTCAACGAGTATTGGTGGCCATCGACAAGTTCACCAAGTGGATCGAGGTCAAGCCGGTCACATGCCCCAAGGGCGACGAGAGTACTCGACTTCTGGATGAACTCGTGCATCGCTACGGACTACCCCACCGCATCATCACGGACACGGGCTCCAACTTCAACAACCACCGAGTTCGGGAGTACCGCGAGAACAGCCGGGATCGACGTCCGATACGTCTCGGTTGCCCATCCCTAGGCAAACGGACAAGTCGAGTGTGCCAATGGGATGGTGCTCGACGCTCCGAAGAAGCGGCTACACGATGTCGCTAACTCCAAAGGGGGCAAGTGGATCAAGGAACTACCCAACGCACTGCGGGGGCTACGGACTCGGCCATCCAAGCCAACGGGGCAATCCCCTTACTTCTGGTCTACGGTTCCCAAGCAATCCTCCCCGCCGACGTCATATGGAACTCGCCGGCGGTGGAGCATTACGACGAAGGCGTCTCGAAGACGACAGACGAGTTGACATCGACGGCCTCGAAGAAGCTCGGCCGCGCCGCCCTCGTCCAATCGGCAAGGTACACCGGATGGTATCCGACGCTACCACGATCGCAACATCAAGGAATGCTCCTTCAACGTTGGTGATCTCGTCCTCCGCCGTATCCAGAACACGAAAGGACTACACAAGCTCAGCTCCCCCTGGGAAGGTCCCTTCACCGTGGCAAAGGTGACTGGGCCGGGCTCCTACCGCCTCCAGACACTTGAAGGCGAAGACATCAACAACTCGTGGAACGTCGACTAGCTCTGTCGATTCTACGCCTAGTCTACACGACTACTCCGGGGTTCAAGTCTACACGACTACATCAATACCCCTCTCGCCGTAAGCGGCCTCACGGTCCCGGCCCCGGTCTCCGGACTACTCCTCTCCGGGATCCGGCCCGTGCGGCTACCTACGGATCCCGGGTTGCGACGAGCGACAAGGACTCTAGCGCGGTCTACTAAGAGACCATGTACTCCAAGATCCGGCCTACACGGCTACTTATGGATCTCTTTGCGTAAACGGCTACTCGCCCCTAGCACCACTTGGGCGTAAGCGGCCTCCGGTCCGGGCGACTACTGCGTAACTACGACCCTGGTCATCCCGGTGTACTTCTTCGGTAATAAAGTTTGATCGATTCATCAACTTCTTTATCGTCTACTCCCCTCAACGGGACTACCGCCGAGTACGACTACTCGCATCCACTCCACGATGGGGCTCCGCACTGCGAGATCGCGACTATGAGTACTCATTGCTGGAATTTTCCTTTCATTAATACTTAAGCAATTCCATTACAATTGTTTTTGTACAACTTTTGCTACTAGCTAAACTATGACGGGGCTACCGGAGATTGAGCTTATCGGCTACTTGCTCCGCAATGGGCGCCATGTGCTCCAGCGGCTCCGCGTCTTGCTCATCGGTGCGGTTGGCGGCTACCCCGCCAGCGACTACTTCCACCGGTGCCTTCGGGAAGTAGGACTTCATGAAGGCCAAGACCCGCTTCGGGATCGACCTCACCATGTGCTTCACATAAGCCGCCAGCCGGCTGGGGGCTTCCCTGAGGCGATCCACGAGCGGAGCGATCTTGGGGCCACCGGGTGAGGAACCAAGAGTCTTGCGATCGGCAGCGCGGCTTCTTCGAGATCCTTCAGCTGGGCCCACAGCGCCTCACAATCTTCATTCAACTTCTGCAACGATTTGTAGCAGTTGACGAGATCGCGGTCAGATGCAATCCGAAGCTCCATGTGCTTCTCGCACTCAAAGGCAAGTTCTTTATAGTCGAGCTCGAGTACCTGGCAGGCCTCCTGCTCCCGGTAGAAGAGGTTCTTAATACTTGTCTCCGAGGACTTCAACTGCTCCACCGAGGCCCTCAAGCTTTGCAAAACAACAAGACGCGGTGGGTCGGACTACCTCTCGACCTCCAACAACTACCCAACAAGTCAAGCGGTGTACCTTTGTTCTTGTTGCGGAGGGTCTTGTTCTTCCGCACCAAGTCATCGCCCTTTGCCTGCAACTCTTGGATATCATTATGGTACTTGGCAAACGCGGCGTCGAGCTTGGACCGCATAGCCGCCGCGTGCTTCCACGACTTCAAAAGCCGATCTTCTAGCGCTTCGGCCGGAGCACCGCGTCACCAAAGCCTTGCAGCATGTTGGACTTCTCGCGGGACCTCTCCACGACGTCCTGCACAGACAACGCATGTCACACGAGTACTCAACAAACAGAGGATTGACTACTCAGAAGTTAAGACTACTTACCTTCATCCACTGCTCAGCCTGGCGGACCGCCTCCAGGTGCCTGGCCACCGTTGCCGGGTCGACCAGATCATCCGCGAGCAGCTCCACCCCACGCGAGCGGATGGGCTCGCGTCCTGGATCTCCGGGGAGCGGATAGCCACCTCCAGAGCAACCTCTGGTGGCACGGTGGCCTCCTCTCCTCCGGTCGCCGCGGCGGCTTCCTCGGCGACCTCTTCCATCGGCTCGGGGGCTCCCTCAGCAGCCTCCGGCGCTTGTGGTGTCGACTTCTCCATGGGCACGGCTGCAGGGATGTCGCTCCCTTCGGCCTCGACGCCTGACAAGAAGACGTCAAGTTCATCAGCAACCACGACTACTCTATGGGGAAGACTACAGCCACAACAGAACACTTACCCTCGACCACGGCGGCCTCGGGCGGCGCAGCCTCCGGGCGGCCGGCGCCTCGGACTCTGCCCGGGGGCAGGAGTTGACTCCTCGACAGGCGGCGCGACTTCTTCCTCCGCCACCGTCGTGGAGGGCTCATCCCCCTCCCAGGACAAGTCCGTTGATTTCGCGAGAAGTACACAAAAGCGGTTGTCATCCAAGCTCGACTACTACACCAAGTACTACTCGGGGAAGGATCGATACTTACGAGCTCGACCGGACTATCGTCACGGCCGGGGCACCGAGGATGCCGGCAATATCTACCGGTCCACCCTCGGCGGGCGCCTCCTCTTGCGCCTCTACGGCCCGCCGCCTCCTCTACGACGCAACGGTAGCCGGTGCGGCCGCCCTCCGCGCTTCTCGCGGCCACCACCTCTTCGACGGCGGGAGGCTGCGGGTTCTCGCGCTCTCCCGATGAGCGAGGGGCGGCGCTCCAACCGCGCTATGAGCTCCTCGACAGTGGGGGTTGGACTACGACTTCCGGCGGGCTCCCCCACTGTGTCCCACTCGCCTTCGTCGCCCTCCTCGACGGGCTCCGTTGGCGGCACCTCCCGCATACAAGGAAGACTAGTCATCGGCAAGTGAACTCGCACGATGGGTACTCGACTACACTAGTCGGGATATCTTACCTCTTGAGGCGTGGTCTCCGAGACCTTCGGTTTCTTCGTCACCCGCTTGCGGGCGGGGTTGCGCGGCTTCCGTGGCGGCGCGGCCGGACTAGCCTCCGGTGCTAGCCGGCGGGTCTTGCACAAGGGGTACATGAGGCAAGCGGGACGGCTAAACCTCGACCGCACCGGAAGCGGTCTTGCGGCGTCTCTTCGTCGTCATCCTCCTCGGACGTGTCTTCTACGATGACGGTGTCATCGCCTTCGCCGACTTCTCGCCGCTCCTTGGCCTTGGTCTTTCCCCGCCTCCGGGATCTCGATTCCCCGAGGGGCGGGCGCGGCTTGGAGAGGAACCTCTTCAAGTCGTCCCGCAAGGCACAAGACATCAGCACGACTAGTCAAGCGGTGACTACTCGACTAGGGGGTACGGCTACTTACCTCCTTTGGCGGGCGCGCGGCGGAGTACTCTTGGACCGGGCATGCCGTGTACGGTGGCATGTCCTTGAAGATGCGCATCGCCCTCTCAACGATGTCGTCGTTGTCGACTTCACCTCCGGGCATCCGCGACGTATCTTCGTTGCCGGTGTACTCGAAGCCTAAGGTGCCGCGGGCCATCGGCGGCCGCACCCTCCGCTTCATGAAAGCGAAGGCCACATGCTCGACCCTCGGTCCGGCTTCTCCGAGCACCATGATGCGTGCCAACGGCTCGGGCTCCGTGTTCCACCGGTCCCGGTGCACGGGCTGCCTCCCCGCTCGGCTTTGGCGGGGCGGGGGTGGTGGTTCGTGACATAGAACCACCTCGCCTTCCAATCGGCGTTGGAGTCAATGAGTTTGTACGCCGAGTGCGCTCGGCGGCGTCTTCTCTCATCTGGATGCCCGCCCCTCCGACTACTCGCGGATTGCTGGCGCTTGGCTGCGGCTTCACCCGGAAGAATTTCCGGTATAGGATCCAGTGCGACTTGATCCCCAGGAATGCTTCACAAAAATGGACGAAGACGGCGGTATGGAAAATGCCATTAGGGTTGAGATTGAGGTACTCAACTCTGTAGTACCCGAGGAGGCCCTTGAAGAAGTCACTGGCCAGAAGCGCGAGTCCGCGCTCCGCGAAGCGCGCGAACATTGGGATCTCGTCTTCAGCTTTCTCCATTGGGTACGGATCTCCGGCGGCGGCTCTCCACATATCCACCTTCTTCTCCCGGATAAATCGCTGTTGAGAAGGGCCAACAGATCCTCGGTCTTCACCTTCGACTTCTTCCACTCGCGGCTTGGATCTGGCCGCGGTGGAGACATCGGCGGCGCTATCCCCCGTGGCGGCCGCGGCGGCCTCATCACCGCCCCTCTTCTTCCGGGCGACCTTCGCGGACTTGGACGGTGAAGGCTTCCTTCTCCAAGTACACGGCGTCTTCACGCGCATCCGCTCGGGGGCTACTCCGAAAGCTCCGGTGGCGGCGCGCTTGGATCTCTTGCGGCGGCGGCGTGCGGCTGGAAGTGGATCCGCTTCGGATCGATTTGAAATGACTACAACAGCGATGGGTGAAAAACCCTAAGGGTTTCGGCTTCTATTTATAAGTCAAGCGGCCCTCCAACGGCCAGATGGATAAGTCCGCGCTCGGCTGACTCAGCGGCCGCGCGTGACTCTTCGCATTCTACTAGTCGACGCGCCTCACCTCGGGGGCTCGGCTACTTCTACTCGACTACCTGGGAAGCGACAAGACTCAGGAGCATCTCAGGACACATTCTTCAAGATGACCCTTCAATTCGAGAGGAAGTACTCGACTCAAGGCTCGGGGGCTCCGTGCCACGTGTCCTTCGGTTTTTTCTCTCCGGATTTTTCAGGATTTTCTTACCAAGACTTCAGTTGGACCCTCAGCCAGAGCCTACGGCTCAACCTAAGGCTCGGGGGCTACTCCATATGGAGTGCGATTTTGCAATCGCACTTCCATATTAGCTCCGGCTTCAAGACAAGACGGGCATTTTTTGAAGACCTTCTAGGGCAGTACTCGAGGACGCTTGGGACTACTCGAGAAGACTTCAAGATTACTCGAACATCGGCCGGAGTACATTCCAGCCTCGGGATGCTTCGACTACTCTTGAGGACTTTTGACTTGTAGTACTCGGGGATGCTTGAGGACTACTCGTTAAAGCCGTCAAGACTACCTGAAGCTATCCTTCTCGACTACAAAGTACTCGGGGGCTTGTCGTATGGACCTCCCTGGGCCCACTACCTCGGTGGGTACCAGGACCGACTACTCGGTGGGCCCCTGGGACTACCCGGCTTGCGCTACACGGCACCTGAAGGCGTGGAGCACAAGGGCTACGGAGGAGAAGTACTCGATTAGGAAGCTGTACATGTCCCGCACCGTATGGAAGACTCCTAGACGTACCCGACTAGTACTCTCTCCCTACTCCGACTTGTAACCCCGCCTCCCGGCTATATAAGGCGAGGCGGGGACCTTTCTCTAGCATCTCATCCAATCCACGACGCACTATTACTCCATCTTGTAATCGTGCCCAATCAATCCGGAGCTACGCAACATACGAGACGTAGGGTATTACGCACCTTGCGGCCCGAACTGTCTAAATTTTGTGCCACGTGTCTCTTCCTTCGAGTTATCGATCTCGGCGAGGCCACATTCATCTACTTCGGGTACTCCCCTTAGTAGGTTGCCGGTCTAAAACACCGACGGGGATCAATTTCCCACACTATCCCCACCACAAATCGCCGGAGTTGGGGGCGTGCCGGCCGACGGCGGCGGCGGTACCGGTGGATGTGGTCGGGCTCGGTCGGAGGAAGAAAGGGAGGAGGAGGAAGAAAGGGGGCCGCGCGCGCCTCGTTGACTCACCCTTGCCGCGCGAGTACGGTTGGCGCGGCGGGCTCGGGACCACGTCCGCCCCGCGTGCCACTCCTTGTCACCGTGGCACCCCTGCCGCGCCACTGCATGTGGCGCGGCAAAGGCTGTGTGCCGCGCCACGCCGCCAGGCGCGGCCAAAGGGGTCACCAGGTGCAAATAATGTTTTCCAGGGGTTAATTTTAAAAATAATTTTAAAAAGGGTTAAAATTAAAAAAATCCACATTTAGCAAGATGTAATGCTCCATTTTGGATCGCCAGTAGCTAAAGTTTTGCTTATGGATTCAAATATTGTGTGAAGTTTAGTTGGATAGATCCAAGGAGACGTGAGCTCGTAGGAACACCAAATTAAGGTGAACGAAATGCACAAGGTGTGAGCCCAGAGAACTGACCAAAGCGGAGAACTATGAGTCCGTCATTAATATATACTCCCTACATATTGGTATTAGAAGACTTTTTTGACTGTGACACAGTCTTCAAAACATAACTTTGTCTTGTTTTCCATAAAAAGATATTTTTTCAAAAATGATATGTTTATACTTTTATGAAAATATTTTTCAAGACAATTCTATTCATATGATTTTCACATTTTCAAACTCAATAACTTAAAAACTATTCATGATTTATAATCCTAATGTTTGACTTAAACCTTGTCTTAAACGTCTTCTAATACCAATATGGAGGGAGTATATGGATGTTGGGTACTGGACCATGGAATTAATTGCTTAGCACTGTATTATGCATGGAAAAGTATCATTACTCAGTCTTGGGCATTCAGCATGTGTGCATCCTCCTTTATAAATTGTGTGGTCATTTTACTAACTAGGATGTACTCCCTCCGTTTCATAATATATAGATACTTGTAGACTTTTTTCAGATAGGTTAAGAATGTCAAATTAAAGGCCCAATCTCCCTTCATTAGTTTCCATATGCTAGTTAATAGGATAATTATATCTTTCCTATTTAACTAGTGGTAGCCTTGCATACAAATTAACATGCTATGATTGATTTGCATGCATGGAGAGTGTTTTAGACCTCTCATGTCAAATAACCTAACCTACTTTTTTTGAGAGAACTCATAAACTAGCTATATTCCGGAACAAAATTTGGATGCTAGAACTAGCTATATTATGTAGTACTGGATGTACAGCTGCAAACCGATCTACTAGCTGGGAGGCGAGCATCTATACTAGATGAACCACGCTAGCAGAGACGACTAAGGGTGTGTTTGGCAGAGTTCCAGCTCTGAAAAAATAGCTCTGGAGCTGCAGATCCGCACAATTCCACCGTGGAACAGCTCCATTGTGGATTTGAGATCCGGATGCGAACCTTCACGGCTCTGGGGATCGATTATAAATGCTGTACAATATATGAATCGATTATAAATGCTGTACAATATATGAAGTTCCTTTGAACGATGCACTCCTATTTGCAAATATGCTCAGATCTAAGCAGTGATCGTAATCTCTGAATAAATATATGAGACTAAACTGACAACCATATCGATCAGCACTGTGCGACGCAGAGGAATAAAGAAAGTGGACTACTGAGAGTTCTCCGTCAACATATATAGTACGAGTGCCGGCATGTTCCGCGTCAATATATTGTGTGTGTGTATATATATATGCATGTGACTCCAGTTCGATAACAGGCTAGCTATTTCCTCAGATCTGATGAATGGTGCTAAGCAGGTCAATGCATTTTGGAATGTCCTTATTTGATATATATATATATATATATATATATATATATTTATATATATCTGTCCAGTTAGGAAATGGTTGTTATTGCTTTTTTGTATTCAAAGTTTGAAGAACAGAATGGAAAAACTGATATCTGAATGGAATAGTGTCAATATTTTCATATTGTAATCAAAATGTGATGTAATAAATTAATAAACACGAAATATGAACCTTCTTGCAGTTGGTGAAACAGATAAAGTAGGAGTTAGTGTATTCCTTTTAACTCTTTTTAAAAACTTTGGATAACTGTTTCGAAGATCTAAATGGTTCTATTCTCTGCGGCCTAAAAAAGATTCAACTCTGAAAAGTGTCAAGTAAATCTACTAAATAAAGTTTGAAATTACCTTGAAAACTAAATGTTCATGATTCATCACAAAACGCGTGATATATATAGCTACCATAAGCAATATTGCCACGAGAATGTGCTATAGCTAACTGTTGTCGAACAATAATCTATACATTCAACCACGCGGTTTGAACCGAAACTCATGTTCATACTGGATCTTCCGGTCAAATTAAAGATCGTTGCACATACACTAGGTGCTCCATGATTGTGTTAAAGAATGAATGTATTGATTGATGATTAGGGGGGTGGACCCCACTATTTATACATAATGAAGGGGTGCAGAGACATCCTTTGGGAGGAGTCGCGTCCGTACGGTGGGAGACACCCCCACACAGTGAAGGGTTGCCCCTTCCCTAATTACACTGACTAATGACTATGTTAATTACATGATTAAGCTAATGATCATCACTAATATTTCTCAACACTCCCCCTTGATCAATAGCTTCATTAGATCTTGATGTAACTTGACTTCAATCTTCCTTGGATATTATCTTGTAAAACTCCTCCAAAAACCCTATGGGAAAATCATGAGGAGAAACCAATCTATGTGTATATGCCACTAAAACTCCTTTAAAACCCAGTGGGAAAATATTAGGAGAAAATGATATAGCATTATTGTCTTTGTTAGATATTTGTATGAGAAAACCTTTGGTAAGGAAAAACTCATATATTAGAATAATGATCTGAGGATCATGTTTGAACATCCTTCTCCAAAACCTAATAGGAAAATATGAGAAAGGATTTATATCTTCTTAAAAACTCTTAGAGAAAACAGAAGATATGACATAGAATATGTCTTGTATATCACCCTTAAAACCTTAATGGAAAAATTAGGTGATATGTTCTTGTATTGTTATTGCCTCATAAAAACCTTTTTATGAGAAACCTTGTGAGGAAAAACTCATACAGGAAAAAGAGTACACTAATCAGATGATTATTTATATAGGTTATATCAAAGAGAGTCTCCCCCGATTCTTGCAAGTCTTTGAGTTGTCTCATACCAATTCCAAAAACATATTTCGGAATAATGATGTTGGTAATGATTTTGTGAATAAATCTGCAAGATTATCACAAGATTTAGTTTGCAAGATTTCTATCTCTCCTACCTTTTGTAGTTGATGAGGAAAGAATAATTTAGGAGCCATATGTTTTGTAAGATTACTCTTTATATAACCTGCTCTCATTTGTGCAATACAAGCAGAATTATCTTCATACATTATGGTAGGGTTCATGATTGAACTTATACCACATGATCGTTGCATGTGCTTTATCATTCTGCGAAGCCACACACATTCACGTGATGCTTCAAATAATGCAATTATTTCAGAATGGTTTGTGGATGTGGCTATTAGAGTCTGTTTTGATGATTTCCATGAAATAGCCGTTCCACCATGTAAAAACACAAAGCCCGTCCGAGATCCGTCTTCATGGGGATCGGATAAATAGCCGCATTTGTGTATCCAATTAATGATTTATCTTGGTTAATTTTGTAAAATAATCCAAGATCCATTGTGCCAATGAGATATCCGAAGATATTCTTAACTCCCGCCCAATGGCGTTGTGTTGGAGCGTTGTTGTATCTAGCTAGCAAGTTTACCGCAAATGCAATATCAGGCCTAGTACAATTTGCGATATACATCAACGCCCCAATGGCACTGAGATATGGAACTTCTGGTCCCAATACTTCTTCATTTTCACCTTTAGGTCTGAATTGATCTTTATCAATTTCAAGAGAGCGGACGACCATAGGTGTTTTAGATGGATATGATTTATCCATGTTGAATTTCTGTAGAATCTTTTGGATATAAGCAGACTAGTGTACTAAAATCCCTGTTGGGAGATGCTCAAGCTGTAAACCCAAGCAAAATTTGGTTTTACCCAAATCCTTCATTTAAAATTCCATCTTAAGATGGTTGCGTGTTTCATCTATATCTCGTTGAATTCCAATGATATTAAGGTCATCAACATATACAGATATGATACAGAATCCAGTTGAGGATTTCTTGATGAATACACATGGGCAATCATCATTATTAGAAAAACCCTTCGAAGAAGGAATTCCTTTAGTGGGTTGTACCACATTCTTCCCGACTGTTTTAAGCCGTATAATGACTTTTGAAGTTTTATACAATACATGTTGCGTGAATGATTCTTGTTCGGGATATCAATTCCTTCCGGAACTTTCATGTATATATCCGAATCTAGTGACCCATATAGATATGCTGTCACTACGTCCATGAGATGCATGGATAGACCTTTTTGTGCTGCCAATGATATTAGGTATCGGAATGTTATACCACTCATAACTGGAGAATATGTTTCATCGAAATCGATGCCGGGTTTCTGCGTGAACCCTTGTGCTACAAGCCTCGCTTTGTATCTCACCACCTCGTTGTTTTCATTCCTTTTACGGACGAAAATCCATTTTGATCCCACAGAAAAATATGACAAGGAGTAGGTATCACCGCGAGAGAATACCTCTCGTTTCTTGAGCGAGTCTAATTCGCCTTGATTGCTTCCTTCCATTTGACCCGGTCGGAGCGCTTGATGCACTCGCCATGGACTTAGGTTCCGGATCAATGCGAAGTTCATTTGCAATCTTAGTGGCAAAGTAAATGTCGACATTTGTAGTCTTTCTATTGTATGATTCTCCAGAATCAATATAATTAATGGAAATTTCTTGTACCCCTTGTGACTCATCATGATTTCCCACAACGATAGAGTCTGGGCCTTCCGATGCCCTAGCATTTATATTATTTTGTGCACTTGTGCTAGGCATGTGATGTATCCGTTGAACATCCATATGATTTGGATTTATAATATCCAATTGGTGTCCGTCAACTTCATGTTGATCCGCATTTACCGTTGTGGAAGTGACCTTCCTAGTTTTCCGCGGAGGCTTTTGTATAGCCTTATCCTTCGTTGCGTACCTCTCCCCATCTTATTTTGAATTAGGAGTTCTTGAGTAGGAATCTCTACTCTTTCCGGTACATTTGCAGCATGATTATGTGATTTTGTGACACCCTTATAATCGGTAAATGCTTCGGCATTATTTGTAATGTTTTGCAAATTGATAATTTTCCGAGCTTCACATTCGGATTCTATAGTACGTGGATCATAGGACTAGATACCCGTAGTATTCCAATTTATTTCCGGCATTCGTTTGGTACTTGTCTCCCCCTAATGTCGGGAAATTGTCCTCATCGAAGATGCAATCGCATACCGGGCAGTAAATAAATCCCCTGTAAGGGGTTCAAGGTACTTAATGATTGACGGTGATTTGTACCCGACATATATTCCCAATTTACGATGGGGGCCCATTGATGTACGCTGCGGTGGTGATATCAGTACGTATACAGCGCAACCGAATTTTCGCAGATGGGAAATACTTGGTTGATTTCCACGTGCTAAATGCAACGGGGAAACCGTGTTGTATGCAGTAGGTCTAATTTGAATCAAATCAGCGGCGTGTAATACCGCATGACCCCAACATGATGTTGGTAGTTTGCAATTCTGTAGTAATGGTCTAGCTATTAACTTTATTCTCTTGATAAGAGATTCGGCTAATCCATTTTGTGTATGTACATATGGAACGGAGTGTTCCACATTTATGCCTAGAGTCATACAATAGTCATTGAAGACATGTGAAGTCATTTCAGCGGCATTGTCCATCCCGATGGTTTTAATAGCATATTCGGGATAATGTGCTCTTAATTTGATAATTTGAGCAATAAACCTTGCAAAAGCATGATTTCTTGTAGATAATAAACATACATGAGACCATCTAGTAGATGCATCAATAAGTACCATGAAGTACCTAAATGGTCCGGTTGATGGATGTATAGGACCACAAATATCTCCTTGAATGCGTTCAAGAAACCGTAGTGGTTCAGCCTTTATTTTAAGATAAGAGGGTCTTAATATTAATTTTCCCGTGGCACATGCGGTGCACACTAAGTCCGATGGCTTGGGAAATTTTAAAGTGTTTAATTTGTGACCAATTGAATTGCCGATAATTTTTCTCATCATCCCTATGCCGGGATGACCAAGGCGATCATGCCAAATCTTGAAGACATCAAGATTTTGAAAAATTACCTTGTATGCAACATGTTGTACGGGTTTGATGTATGTGTAATACAATCCTGATGATAGAGAAGGAATTTTCTCAAGCGGTCGCTTGTTATATCTGTCATGTTTAGTGATGAATAGATATTCATCTTTGTTGTCACTATTTGTTTCTACATGGAAACCATTGCGACGGATGACTTTGTAACTCAATAAGGTACGAGTTGAATCGAGATACGGGAGTGCATCCTCAATTACTATTTGAGTACCCATAGGGAGAACTATTGTGGCTCGTCCCGAACCAACAATTATAGCATCGCGTCCGCGATAGTTGTGACATTTCCTTTACTCTTTTTGAGAGTTTGGAAATATTTAAGTTCTCTGAGTATGGTGTTAGTTGTGCAACTATCCACCAAACAAAGTTCTTCCTCCATTTGGATTGTTCCCGTAGGATAATCTAGAATGAGTAAATAAATTATAAGTTTTGAACTCATAGATTATACAATACATACTTTATTCAATAATATTATAAGTAGCATATGTCTTACAATATTATGTGACAACAATTATTACAACACAATTATTTACATAAATAAGGCTATAGAACGAAGTTCTTGTCGGGGAGCATAAATCTAAGACATGTCTCCGAACACGTCATTGGATGGTCCATCCACAAGCATGTTGTCGGTATCGTCGATGCTATCGATCATCATGTTGTCCGTGCCGAAGAATTCGTCCAACCGCATTGGATCTTTTTCCTTGTTGTGTTCCGCGGGAACATCCTTGGAGCAACCGGCATCCGGAGTGTGAGTAGTGAAGTGTGCTTCAAACTTGTCCCCATGAACTTGCTTTCCGCCGTGCTTTTGGTAGAGATCAACCAAATGCTTAGCAAGGTGGCACTTTCTAGTTGTGTGATTGTGACAACCACACCTATGACAAGCTTGAGAGTTGTCATGAGCATTGTTTTTCTTGAAAGTGTTTTTGTTGTTGCTAGAACCCTTTCCTTTCTTAAAATTCTCGCTTCTTCCATTTTCCCTTGAAATTCCTTTTGAATTTCTTGCCACTAAACTTATTATTATTATTATTATTATTATTATTATTATTATTATTATTATTATTATTATTATTATTATTATTATTATTATTATTATTATTATTACGAGCATTGAAATGTACTTCCGCGAGGTGTCGCACCCACGGGCGCATTTGATGATTCTTTGTTAAGAGCTCATCATGCTTTTCTCGCTTGGAGTAAATCATATATTAAGTCGAATATTTAGTATACTTGTGGCGACGGTATTATTGCCGTTGCAATATCCGTTAGCGGGAAGAAATGTAGATAGAGTCTTTTCTATCATATCCGCATCATCCAAAGGTTGATTGCAAAATCGGAGCTTGGAACAAATTTTGTGGACGCAGAATTGTATCTCGCAACCGATTTGAAATCCATGAGACGGAGTAGTGACCACTCCCGTCTTGCTTCGGCGAATTACGCCTTGTTGCCGATTATAGCGTTCTTTGAGAGAGTCCCAAAGTTTCTTAGGATCATCTTCCATCATGTATTCTCGCTTTGAGGTCATGGTGGAGATGGTGTCGTAGAAAATGCAAGGCCGCAAACTTTTTTGTCTGCGGGATAGGATTTTGTGGATCGGGTTCATTAATTGTATTAATGCAATCTTTGGTCGTTAGCACAATCTTGACATCCATAGCCCATGTTAGATAATTACCACCATCGGCAGCAAGTTCAGTGAAGTCTTTATTGATTAATTTAGCCATTTTCCTACATGAAAGAACCATGTATAGGATTAATTTACTGATGTAAATTTGTGTTGTAAAAATAGGCAAAATATATGTATATGTAAGATGATTCTTACAAAATTAAGGTATATGAATTTTTTTTAATTCCTGTAGGAATAAATTTTGTCTTAATAGTCATTTATATGAAATTTTGGATATACACTTTGAAGGTAATCATCATAAAGATGTAGACCTCACAATGATGAGCAAAAGCTGCCTAAAAACGCGGATCTCAGGGCAAATAATCTCTTAGTAAGAACTTATCGCAGCCAGTGTCTAGGTCACATCACCTTGTGTTATTCCAAATTATATGTATAAACCTTAATTTTAATTTTGCTTGATATTCTACATGATGTAAAGAATTGAATTTTAAACCATGCAAAAATAATTATTGCATAAGAATTGTTCTAATACTTAGAAATGATCGCGGATCATAAACATGAATAATTACTGCGGTAATTATAATATTGAAATTACACAAGTACATATACGGATGGTACAAATACTATTGTTTGTCACAACATAAAATTACGAACAATTCGAGGTCTAAAACATAAATATACAAGCACTAATTAAGTCCGAATATATAAAGGATAAAAGCCTCGAGGGCTAAATGTAAATTTAGGGGTTTTTTCCGGACTTTTGAAAGTTGAGGGGGGTTTTCCGAACTTTCCCGGAAATGAAAAAGCTTTGCGCTCCGTGGGCCGCCGGCCTCCGCTTGTGGGCCGGCCGCCCACGCTTACGGCCCGCCGGGGCCTTGATGGCCCGGCCCGACCCGGGCGGCGGCGGCGTATAAAAGAGGCAAGGAGGGGGGGCGGTTAGGGTTTACCCCCAACCCGCGCCCACCCCATCCAGCCCCGATGCGTGCGCCGGTGCCCGGGGAGGCGCGCGGCGTTGCCGGCTCCGGCGGCGGCCGGCCGGCCGGCCGGCGGCGACCCCCACCGGCGGATCCGCCGGTGCTAGATGCGGCCGGCCTCCTGCTCTCCCCCCCCGTCCCTTCTTCGTTTGGGCCCGCCGCCCCTCGTTGGCCGGCTTGCGCCGCCGGCCGCCGGCCGATGGCCGGCCGTCGCGGGTCGAAGGAGGGGAGCCGCGCGCGCGGCCGGGCTCCGTGTGCCTGCGCCGGAGGCCCGGCGGCGGTCGGCGGCCCCCATGTGGCGGCCGTAGAGGGATGGTGCGGCCGTGGCCGCCTCCGGTTCGCCGGTGTTGAGGAAGATGGCGGAGCGCCGCCGCAGCCGTCGTTGCCCCGGCCATGATGCCGGGAGAATGCGGCCGTCGAAGGTCCGGTGAGTCCGGGTGACATGGTGGCGGCCGTGAAGGAGGAGATGGCCGCCGGTTCGGCCCGAGGGCCAAGTCCGGCGTTGCCGGCCGCTCGCGCGGTATGTTTAGATCGGGGAAGACCCCCAACACCTTCCTCTTGTGTTGCGGGGGCGGCGTATGCGGACGATGAGGCGGCGGCGAGGAGGCTCCTCCCGGAGGTGTCGGCGTCGGAAGATGCCGTGCCGCCGGTGATGGGCCGCGGGAGGCAAGTCCGGCGGTGTACGGCGGCGTGGAGGAGCGGTTGGTGCCGGCGGCCGGCGAAGCACGGCGTGGTGGAGGGAACCTTGGTCCACGGCGGCCACGGAAGCGGCGGCCTCGACCTCCACGTCGACCACGGCGACGGCCATGGCGTGCACCGCGGGTACAGAAGAAGCAGCGGCCTTGATTTGTTTTGATGGGGATGACTAGATAGGTAGCAAATGCAGTTTCTACTAGTCTAAATGGGGATTCTGGATCCATTTTGCTAACCTTGGATGAACTCCGGCGTGATTTGCCGGTGGTGAGGGCCTTCTGGCCGCTCCGTGCGTGCGTGCGTGAGTTTGCTCGGGGGGAGCGTGCGATAACGTGTTAAAGAATGAATGTATTGATTGATGATTAGGGGGGTGGACCCCACTATTTATATACAATGAAGGGTGCGAGAGGCATCCTTTGGGAGGAGTCGCGTCCGTACGGTGGGAGACACCCCCACACACGGTGAAGTGAAGGGTTGCCCCTTCCCTAATTACACCGACTAATGACTATGTTAATTACATGATTAAGCTAATGATCATCACTAATATTTCTCAACAGTTTGTACGCCACAAACTTTGCATCAACCCACGTTGTCTCTAGCTAACTTCTCATCAAATATAGTACGTAGAAGAAGGATTAAAAAGGTCAAGTGTATGCTCATCAACATGTGGCCTCTTTAATTCCTTGTCTTTAAAAGGCTTGTTCCGAGCCCATATGAAACATCCATCTCAAGCCAAAGCAACCACCACGGAGAGACGACCGGCAAGCTAGACACTCCATCGTCATGACGATCCATCACCACGCCCACCGGTGCCCCCTCGTCCGCTACGAGTGCGGCGGCTTCACCGCAACGGCCGCGGCCGTGGCGGCAACGGCGCCGCTACCGCTGCGACAAGCCGCGACTTCGACTCGCACCTGTCGTGCGCCAAGTGCGGCTTCCCTTGCCACGGGCACGCGCCGACATACCGGCCATGCGTGCGGCCGGGGGTCCGGATCATCCGCGACGCCCGCAACTCTCGCGTCCGTGGCACCCACTACACCCGCCGTGGCTGCAACTTCCACGTCCACCCTAATTGCGTCCGGCGCCGGATCATCGCCCCGCCGCCGCCGCAGCCATGCGGCCTATCGCCCGTCTCTTCGCGTCTCTCGCGTCCGCTCGCAACCCCCGCCGCCGCTAGTAGATTGCATCATCAACCACCGTTGTGTTGTGCTTTCAACAACTTTGAAACCAAATTTCTTATCAAAGAAGACAAATGCGAGGAGAGGAGAGGAGAGAAGAACAAATTTCCCAGTTTATAGGTGGCCTTGCATTTGCCTTCTTGGTCTTGAAAAATGTCCGCATCCTCTTCTTACTTTATATGTTACCCCCAATAATGTAATGTATTGTTTGTTTACGTACCACTTTTTTTTGTATAACATCCGAGATTTCGTACAACCTTCCGTCCACGTTTCACCATATTCAAAATGTGATTTATGTATTGCTTGATTTTGACCGTGTTGCAAAAGATGTTCATGTTTTTATGCCATTTGTACTCGGAAAACGCTCATTTGTACCAAGGTGTATAATGCAAGCCCCCGCGATCCCGCCACGTGTCGACCGGCATCGAAGCCTCTCGGATCTCGTATCCGCCCGTCGAGCCTCGGTCTTGGTTTTGTGGCTCAACCAAGTAACCCGACGGTTTTGTGTTGAACCGCCGCCAACCCCTCGTGCGGACTCCGTCGTGAGCCGCTACCCCCGCACCGACTCCGGCCGACGACTTCGTCTTGCTTTTCTTGCCACCATGCGGCGCACACTTGATCCCGTCGGACTACGGGGTCCATCGAGCCGAGCCTACTTGGCTCTCCACTCCTGGGAGGCCCCGCAAGGCTCGGACCTTTCGCGCCCTCGCTCTTCACCCGCACCAACACAAATCAAGCCGCAACCGCACCCGCAATACTCGGCCAAGAGTCGGGCCCCGAAACGAACCAAATTTCCGCAAACGGAAACTCGACTCTCTGCACCGCGTGATAGTCCCGGGAAGCGGCTATCACGTGCAATCCGTGACTCAAGTGGTACATATCCATACAACACGGGAATAAAAGAAGAATTACATAATATTATTACAACATCGAGTAAAACTCACAAGCCGGGTACAAGTCCAACAGATCGAATCAAGAAAGTTAAAATACCTACGCAACGAATCTATAGAAGCGAAGCGTCTCCGGCTCCACGAGGCAAACTCGAGCGTAGGACCGGCTCTAGTCTTCACACATTCGTCATTGAAGTTGTATTCGTAGACGGTTACCAAGTCCGAAACGCCAGCATCTACCCGATAAGTGGGTAGGTCATATAAGCTTCTCGACAAAGAGCAAAAGCGGTGGTTGAATCTAATATGCATGGATAAAACCTACATTTGGTCGTAGAAGGCTATGCATGCGAGCAACGCGGAAGCAACAATTAAGGTATGCGAGAATAAGCAACGAGGTCCACAACTGCGGGAGGTCCACACCTATGAGGTCCACACCTGCGGGGTCCACACCCCTCAACAAGGAAGTACACACCAAAGCACCGAATCACACCCGATCCGGCTCCCAACTCTCATCCGTGATGTGGGGCCCACCACCTCCTATCCCCACATCTCAACGGCCATAGCCGAGCTCACTCACTCGGGGGAGAGAAGAAGCACAAGAAAAGTATATCTAGCCGGTGAGAGTTCGTAAGACCGTCCATAACCAAAGTGGACACGGACTATAGCTATAGGTTTAAACACTATGCGAGAGGTTGTAAACCGTACCCGCCCGAATAGAGCCGAAAACGGTGGCCGCCACCCCGAACCCTACCATACGGCGAGAGTCCAAGTAAGTGGATAGTACCCTTCGCGTCTCCGAGTCCGGCACGCCCTCCACCGTAGAGCTCATACCGCCGGTGAGAGGTCCCTCGAAGCTATGGAACCCTTCCCGGCCTCGTCGGGGGCGAAGTCTTCTAAGGAGGAAAAGCCGTCTCCCGACACGATCACGCCGATCCGCCTACGGGATGGGTGCTATTCACTACGAGTCTCATCCCGCACCCCCATCCATAACAAGGCGGGCGGTTTGTACGGTAATAGTCATCTCGAAGCAAGGTCAACCGACGATAGGTCCTTAAGGGCCCGCAGCGAGCTCTCCCCATCTCTATCCCGTCCGACACGCCGCTCGGGTAAGAGGCTAGATCGCATCTTCCCGAGACAGGCGTTCACAAGTAACCAAAAGGCTCACTCCCGCCAAAACACGTCAAGGAGTTACGCACCCAAAACGCACGCTAGAACACACCGAGATGTCTCACATCTCGGTCCAAGCCCGCAGTACCATCCATAATCAAGCAACAAAAGTATGGATAGCTCGTATATGGGACTAGCTAGGGGTCCGTAGCTAGTCCCGAGGTAGGTAAAGCAAGGAAACATGATATATCAAATATCAAGGCATGGCTAAACAAATGGCTATGCAATCCAACAAATCCAAGAACATAAATATAGCACTAGCAACTAATAGCATGCATGGGTTCTACATGGTTGGGAGTGTCATGACACCCGCGCGGTAGTTGTCGTAGAGTAGTAGATGTTGAGCGTCCTCTCGGGCGAGTCGGGTAGACACGTCTCCTCGGCCGTCGCAGCTCGGGTCTTCAACAAGAACACAAGCCTACACGAGATGCGACGTGGAAATAAATAACGAGTATTCATCTAATGTAAAAAAATAAAAAAGAACCAATTTAGATGATCCAAATAAACTCCATATTAAGTACAAGCAAGACTGTTTTAGATAGTGAAAATAAAGCAATTGGTTTCAAAACAAAAGTAGTTTAAGCAACTAGTTTTGTATACTAGTAAACATGGTAGGGACAAGAGTTAGTTCAAGGATAGTTTACGGGTCTCACGGATAAGATCTTGGGTGATCAAGCTTGCAAGGTAGAAAGCGGAGAGGCTGAGATTAACACTTGCAAGGTTTAGCTCTCGGATGATCAAAGATAGCAAAGTGAGGCAAAGATATCTAGAAAAGGCATTACCGTGCCAAGATATGCGGCGACGACTCGGAGGAGATAAAAGGATCAACTTGTGACCAATATTGGGGTGATGTGATAGGGCATGCTTAAGGGCGCCACGCGGCATGTACTAGTGATGCGTCAACGACCATGGCTAGGCGACTAGGTTGTGGCCGGCGTTGCCGAGCGTGAAGCGCAGGCCTCCGTTCACGACACGGCCGTCCATCACATGCGGCTTCCCGGTTTCAAGCACATGGCACGGTACATGCTTCACCGCATGAAGCGAAGTGGAGTGAGAGCGGATATGCGCGAAGCGACAAAGAGGGAAGGCAAAGGTGTAGAAAAGGTAAGCGATGAAATAATGGGGTAGGATTCCCGTCCACGGCACGCCAATGGTTAGTTGCGGGGCTTCGGCGTCCCGTACCCACATTAGCACAGGTGGCGGGCGGTGGCCATGAATTCTGCTACAAGAACGCGGGCACGAAAAGGGCTCGGTTCAAGGGCAAAAGCGAGTAAGGATAAGATAGTAGCGAGCGTCTCGGAATTATGAAACCAACGCAAGTGGTTTCAAAATTTTCGAGCCTCGGATAATTAGTTATGATTTTCCAAAGGTAAAAGCATTTATTAAACATTTATTAAAACCTTTATTAAATCGGAAAAGGATTTTATTAAAATATTGCCGACGTCATCATGATGTCGGCGGTCGCAGGTTTAGTGGGCCGAAGTTGAGCCCAAAGTGTTAAGGCCCAATGGGCCGGCCCGGGCTCGGCCCAAGACATCGAAGTCTAGAAAAACACCTCGATCTACCCTTCGGGATGTACTTTTTAACATTGGGCTCGCCCGGCTTTGTGGGCCGAAACCCATCCGCAGTTCACAAGAGGAAGTCCGGAGATGCACCCTAAACTCGCAGAGGATCCGCTCAAAAGGGCTCATGTGGGATCCTCTCGCGACGCTTGCAATCGGGCGTGCATGTGTCCGTGCATGTTCTTCCACTCAAGATTAGGGGAAAGGGGTCTCACCCAAGGTGCTCGGCAAAATGCCGAAAGGGGGGTGGTGGTGTGGCAAGGGCCGGCCGACGTCGGGATCCGGGCCGCCGCGGCCGCACGTGCACCGCAGAGAGAGATCGTCACGGCTCGAAGGCCGAACCACAAAATGACGGCACGTGCGGGCTCAACGTCGGCAAGCACGGTTACGGGCGCCGACGAGAGCGGCGGTACGAGCGCAGCGCGACGGGGAGCAGCGAGAGGCGAGAGGCGGAGCGGCTCGTCGAGAAACCGGAACGACGAGCTCATAAGCGACATCAAAAGCTCGGCCGCGGAGCGGACATCACGTGGGTGTGTTGGCCCGGCACGATCGCGAGCGCAGGCCTTCCTTGGCCACGACTCGGTCGGACGACATGCGCGAGCACTTGGCAAGCCAAGGCCGCGACGTGGGGTGATCGGAGGTGGCGGATCCGTCCCCGCGGGGAGATACACGGCGCAAAGGCCGGCCACGGCGTGTAGAGCAAAGCATGAAACAAGGCGGCGAGATTCGACGCGGCTGCGGGGTTTGCCATGGTGATAGCTCGCGGATCGGCCACGAAAGACAACGGCCGGCGTGCGCGGCGCGGGGGCCGCGCTCCCACACATCACGAGAAACTCAAGGGAGGAGGGAAGGAAGTAGGTCGGCGGGGTGCTTGCGGCCGAGGCGTAGGTCAAGGTGTGGCCATGAAGGACCCGTCGGTGAAGAGACGAAGGTGCTCGGGGCGGTGCATCCTTCCTCTCGCTAAGGCGGTGTCCTCGACGCGGACGGCCTTCCCCTTCACACGAGCGACCGCAAGCGGGTGTGGCTTCGGCTTCGGGGTGACGCGCGCGACGACGACGCACCTCTCTTATCCTTCTCCCCCTTCTCTTCCCCTCTTTCGCCTTCTCACTTCCCTCGGCGGCGGAACAGAGGTTGGGAGGAAAGGAATCCTCAAATGGCGAGGAAGCCAAATTGGAGAAGGCCGCTGGGCTTTTGAGTGGGCAAGGGGTCAAGGAGACTAGGAGCAGCGTGGACCGGGGCTTGTCCCCCTCCCGGTCCTCGGCGGTGAAGGCGCGGCGGGGAGGCGCGGGAAAGCTTGGCGTGTGGGATTTGCCGGGGGCAAAGTTGTGGTTTCGCGGTGGCTTGAAAGCGCATGACCCCCTCGGCGTGCGGGCCATCCCTCGGCCGGCGTGCCGCAGGGGGCGAGGCGATGCGGCTAGGCGCGTGCGTGCGCGACGCGAGCATGTGCGGCCTTGACCGAGCGGGGACGAAGAACGGGGCACCACGCAGCCCCACTCGTCGCCGACACACGCGCGGGGAAAAAGGAGGCGGGCCGAGTTGGGCCGGCTTCGACCGAGAGGAAAGAGGCCGGGGTTTAGGTTGCTCATGGGCCCGGAATTGAAACGGTTTAGATGGACTTCGGTTACACATGCAAGGCCCATGTTAATTGTTACCTTCCCAAATCAGTTTTGAAAATAGCTTTGGTTATAGTTTGAATTTGAATTCCATTCAAATTCAAACAGCACACAATATGAAGACATCAAATGAAATTCATAAAGATCCAACTCAAGTTTACACCGAAATTTGAAAATAATCTTTATATGGTTTTATTTTATATGGAATGTAGGGTAAGAGGCTAGCATATTGGGACCAAATTTGGTAGCACACAAGTTCAAACAAAAAGTTTAAAATTTTTCAGAAAATTCACACATGGTAAACATTCAAAATTCTGGTATGTAGTCCACACCATGTTGTCAATCACTCATCACACCATTTTAAGTACTCGCTCCTTACTTCTCTCAACGTAAAGAAGCACATAGGACGAAGTAACTTTTAGTCATACATGGAGAGCCCTCCTAGGTTACTTCTTGCGGCACAAAAATATAATGAGAACTAATTTTGTAAAAAGGAAACAACTTTTCTATTAAAAATATGAATTTTATAATGATGAAAACTTATTGTAATAAGGAGAGTACTTTTCTAATAAAGATTTCAATTTTCCAATGATGAAAACTAAATTTCTAATAAGAAAACTAATTTTCTCATGATGAAATCAATTGAGTAAACTAATTTTCAATATAAATAAATAAAATGAAAAAATCTATCATCACAGACACATTTCATACATCTATCATGACACTTTCTTTCTATTAGAACATAAACCAATATGCATGTAAATGAAAAAACACAATTTTTAGCTTATTTGGGAATGGAATAAATATTCTAAGTACAAAGAATATTACTTGTAATGCTAACCGTATATGAAGGTAGGTTGATATAACTAACCTCTGCACCACTTCAATAAGTCAAATCCTAGAGAAATCATTGCAAATCAAGCAAAAACTCCCTAGGGCGGGGGGGAGAAGAAGGAAAAATAGCCGTTACACACTTGTACCGGGTCACAACAAGAGTCGCACAAATATGCTCACATTTGTACCGGGCGGTAACTCCGACCGGTACAAATGTACTAGCCTCACATTTGTACCGGTCGGAAGCACCGCCCGGTACAAATGTGTGGCATTTGTATCGGGTGGGTGGGAGATGGTGCTGGCGAGACCCTGTGAGAGGGCATTTGTACCGGTTGGT
The DNA here is from genome assembly GCA_947561735.1 of Cenchrus americanus. Lineage (NCBI taxonomy): Eukaryota > Viridiplantae > Streptophyta > Magnoliopsida > Poales > Poaceae > Cenchrus > Cenchrus americanus. The sequence goes on along the minus strand of OX387242.1, from coordinate 32,187,934 downwards.
GCCTCCAACCGGTACAAATGTAGTTATTTGTACCGGATCCAGAAATACCTGGTACAAATCAAAAAAATCGGCTCTAGGATATATGTGCGATTCTCTAATAGTGTTCCATCAACGGAAAGAAGCACACATGAGGAAGTAACTTTGTGTCACAGGAAGTAACTTTGTGTCGAAGGAAGTAACTTCGTGTCACCGGATGTAACCTGGGAGGGCTCTCCATTTAAGCCTAAATAAAGAAGCCTCTCCGTTAAGATTTTGCGTTCAAATATTGTGTAAAGTTTAGTGGGATAGATCCAAGGAGACGTGAGCTCGTAGGAACACCAAATTAAAGTGAACGAAATGCACACAGTGTGAACCCAGAGGACTGACCAGAGTACTATGGGTTCGTCATTAATATATGGATGTTGCGTACTGGACTATGGAATTAATTGTTTAGCACTGTATCATGCATATGAAAAAGTTACGTACTCAGTCTTGGGCATTCACATTGTGCGCATCCTTCTTGATTAATTGCGTGGTCATTTTACTAACAAGTACGTACTGGCTCCGTTTCAGAATATAACTTGTAGACTTTTTCAAATAGCTTAAGAATGTAGTAGAATCAAAGTCCCAATCACCCTTCATTAGTTTCCATATGATAGTTAATAGGGCAATTATATCTTTCCTATTTAACTAGTGGTAGGCTTGGGTGCAGATTAATATGCTATTATTGATTTGCATGCATGATAGACCTTTCATGTCAAATAACCTAATCTACTTGAGAACTCATAAATAGCTATATTTTGGAACAAAATTTGGATGCTAGAACTTGCTATATTAGGTGCTACTCCTGGATGTACAGTTGCAAACCGATCTATCCGTTAAATAATAGGCAATATTTTGGTATATTTTAATTCCATAGTTAAATAGACATTTCAATATTACTACGTTGAAACAATGCATGTGTTTATGTTTAAACAGCAATTAAACATAACAATATTCATGAATACAACTAATAAACATGAATACTAGTTTAAGAAAGTACCCCGTGGAAGGATGGGTGACGACGTCACCCGACTTTCCGATATCACTCATTGTAGAGTGACCTCAATCGGTGTAGCCGTACAAAGTCGATGCAGTGCAGATGATCATAGTGTAGACCCCGTAGATAAAGTTGTCGCGCTCATAGTCGACGTAGATGAAGTAGTCATTCGCTCGTTCATAGTCGATGTAGTCGTACGGGAGCAAGGGGCCGCGTGAAGACGCTCCCCAAAAATATTATCGCCCGCCTATCCCGAGCAGGATCTCAGCAGCAGGACGAGGTTCCGGAGGCTCGCTCTCGCCGGTACCATGCACGTGGTGCGGGCGATGGAGATGCGAAAAGAAGCAAGCAAATAGAGGGAGAGAGGGAGACGTCTCCCGAACGGGAATACCTTAGTGTGTGAATTGGCAACCTGAGCAGGAGGAGGAGGGCGCCTTATATAGGAGAGCAGCGGGCACGGGGGGGGATGAACCCGGATGTCACGGTTAATGCGCCTCGGCCAGTAACAGTCATGGCTAAGGCTCAAGAATCGTCGCGGGGTTAAGGCTCATCGTTAAGGTCTAGTAATGGTCACCGTTTAAGGCTCCATCATTCCTCTCCAACAGCCAACGAGAAAAAGGTAGCGCTCGTCTCGACACGACATGACACGCCCACGGCCACGCCATGGCCTCGGCCCGGCTCGGCGAGGTGAGCGAGAGAGCCCGCGCGTGAGGCACACCTATCTCCTTTATTCAACTTCACAAGAGGTGTACCAAAATGCTACCTAATAAGTTGGATGAGAGACTCCTCAAATACCCATACGGTATTTCTCTATTTTCCTTAGCATTAAATACATGGGCTTTAATTCTTTCATTATTACAATAAATGGCCCTAGGCCCATTTATTCCGACAATCTCCACCATGAATTTTAAGCCACATTGGAAATGCTCTCATTTTCCCTTTTGTTTTTGATATACCAAGACCACTTATTTGCAATTGAACAATGGACTAGGCCTTGAATTGTCGGCTTTGTGCATCTAAGCTTGGCTAAAGCCCTTTATCGATACTTGGCCGCACATAGCATCCCCGTGGGTTCGAGCTTATGGGTCACACTCCGTGCCTCTTCATGTGTTTTCCAAACATCACACAACTCTCATAGACTATGACCAGTAGTCGATACTCATATAGGTGTGTTCCTTCGAGACATACTGTAGGACTATGTCTTTGCTTCAGAGAAACAACTACCTTGTTTCATGAAAGCCACTTGGAGCACATTAAGGTATAAAAAACAGCCCTCGCCATACAAGCTTTTGAAGAGAAATGCATCTTTTCCATGAACCGAGCCTTCTCAAAGGTTCTCTTCTCTTAGTTAAACCATAATTTGTTTCACCATCTTAATTCACGGGATCTCCGATCACATAAGACAAGTTACCACTATGAAAAAAATGCACGTGGGTCTCAAGCCCGGTTCCATAGATGCATTATCTATCACAATATGTGATAGACCCTTTGTAAACGATCCGCTGTGTTCTTAGACATATGGATGTAATCTAAATATATGACACCGGTATTTCTCAATTTCCCCGACGGACTTCAATCGCCTCTTGGCATGCTTGGATCACTTCATGTTGTCCTTTGAACTATTCACTTTGGCAATCACAGCTTGATTGTCACAGCTCATTAGGATTGCCGGTATTGGTTTTTAAACTACTAGCAAGTCTAGTAAGAGTTCACGAAGCCACTCACCTCTATAGTGGCAAGATCCAATGCTCGAGTTCTGCTTCCATTGTTGACCTGGTTAGAATGGTCTGCTTGCAAGACTTCCAGGAAATAGCGCCACCTCCAAGTGTGAACACATATCCACTTGTGGCTTTTAACTCATCAGCATCAGAAATCCAGTTTGCATCACTATATCCCTCCAAGACTTTGGGGTCTCCAGAATAGTTAATGCCATAGTTCATTGTGCCCACTAGATAGTGCATTACCCGCTCGAGAGCACGCCAGTGTTCGTTGCTCGGGTTTGAAACAAACCGGCTCAGTTTACTAACTGCATATGCAATGTCAGGTCTCGTGGCGCTATCCGGATACATCGGTGAACCAATGATCCGGAGTACCTCGACCGATCCACCATTATCCTTAGGTTCTTCCTTAGAACCATGCCGGCGTCGTAAGGAGTTGGTGCGGGTTTAGAATTGCAGTAGCCAAACCGACTTAGCATCTTCTCAACATAGTGAGTCCGTGACGAGTCACCCCACCATTTTCTCCCTTTATTAGATTTATGTTTTTTACGGTTCAAAATCGTGCTCAAGTTCACCACAAGCCTATGGGTGACTTAGTGCCTTTTTCACCAAGGAGGGTCCTCCCTAGATTTGTCCATCCAAGGATCGGAAGCAAACTCCTAGGATTCTCCATCTAACCTATCGATCTATCTTAACATGAAGCACTAATTTCATAAGAAGATAAACCTTAAAAATAAACGAGTTATAGCATAAGGTTGATCGCATCCATGAACGTCGACAAGGTAAGGAGCAAGCAAGGGAAACTAAGGCCTATCGTCTTCTAGTCGTAGTTCTAGCCAAAAGAGCAAGCGACATGCATCTCATCCAAAGCCATCTTTAAACTACTATCCTCCAAATCCGATTCCGAAGACGCCCGCTTTTTTGGAGCCACCGTCCTATCACAACGCACTCCTATTCGTGCGGGTTAGCCTAGGGTGAGTTCGACAAGAGCAAGTTGAAAACACTTGGTCGATCCGGTATGCACCTCTAGCCACCATGACTACAAGAGCACCACAAGCAATCTATATATAGAATAGATTGAAGACAAAGCATAGCCAAGCAAGAGCAAAATCATAAAAGGGGGAATCGAGTCGCTAAAAGATCGGATGACATGAAGTACTTTACTCACATAATAAATGTGTTTAGATCATTTCCATCGAGTACATACTATTGATGACCTCAACGAGCTCCGAAACTCCGCCATGGCTCAACCGTGCAAGGTGGACATGGAGTCTAGGGTAGGCCTAGGCCATCTCCTACACAACTTCGAGGACTCGCGGTAGCCGTTGTCGCTCTCTCATAGGTTTCCCCGAGTTCCCGTGGATGGATGGATGTGACGGTCGGCGCCGCGGAGGCAATTTATAGAGAAACACCTAGGTCAAAGGGGCGCCCGAACCGAGCCCGAAACAGGACGGGCGGGCCGTCCCGGGCCAACCGGCCCCGGCCCGTTTTGGCCCGGTTCGGCCCGTTTCGCTCCCCGACGCTTCTTGGTCAATTGTTCACTTGCTCCCTTCGCATGTGGGCCCTTGACGTCGTCTTCTCCACGGTTTGGATAGAGCTCCATGTCGTGCAAGCTTCAACATCTTTTGTTTAGGTCCCCGGAGTTTTGTGCCTTCACGTTGTGGTCCTTCGCTCATTTGGAGTCATCTTCACCTCGAGTGTTGACTTGTGCCGGCTTCATGATCTTCTCACAAAGTGCTCATTGAACTTCTCCCGAAGGGCTCCTTTTAGTGCCTAAATCCCGCGTAAACAACATTCTCCAAATACAACATTCACAAGTGAACTTGTTACATCATTAGTATGCCTAGTGGTGGGTTAGTTGCAAATCATAATCGAAACCAATGTATAACAAGTACTCTAGGTTGACGGAAATTCTCCGTCAAAATCTCCCCCATGCTAGCCAAGGAGCTCATGGCGCGCGGGCAAAGGCCACCGGCCGGGGAGGCTCCCGCCCGGGGTTCAAACCCCGGGTGCGGCACCTAAAACTTCGGGGGTCTCCCTTGGGGTGTTTCTTTCAAAAAAAAAATCTCCCCCATGCTTAAACCTTGCCCGTCCTCGAGTAAGTTTTCAATGGATATCGGCATTGCCTTTCATTATTCATACCCCGCACTTGATCACACATGAGAAGGCATAATGCTATCCAAGTTTATATTTGTTAAATTCCATATGTAACTAGCTTTCATCTCTATGGAGGGTAGATATAATTTAAGCTTTTTCCACAAGTAATCAATCATTCTCCACAAAATTCGAATAGGTCTTAAAAACTTTTGAAGTGAAGAACGAGGTGAATAAAAGAGCTAAACCAAGTACAAAAATTTAAGCCTTCTTGCATCTTGCTCATGAACTCTCTCATCTCACAACTCTCTCAAGCCTACTTGATCTATATCCTTTCCCTCTCATGTTTGTAGGTGGAAGGGTTTTATTTGGAGCTCATAGGAATGTTTTTATCCTACCAATATGTTAAAGTCAAGACTATTATCAAAAATATCCTTTCCCTCTCATGTTTTTAGGTGGAGGGGTTTTATTTGGAGCTCATAGGAATGTTTTTATCCTACCAAGATGTTAAAGTCAAGACTATTATCAAAACAAGGCAAGCTTCTCATGGACTTATCATGACTCGTCAAAAAGGTCATTGGAAAAGTAATGTTCACAAGGAGGGGGGAGAGAAAGAACTCACACTTTTAGATAGGTGGACTTGTGCAAATGGCAAAGAATGATCCCGAGGCCCCAACGAAGTGTTCGTTATCGGATTGCACATGGTTGGAAAAATGAGTATGGGTCTTGATCTTGAAGTCCTTGAAAAATCCTTAAGCAACCGGAGAACTCGGAGAGATTATTATTACTCTCTTTTTTTCTTTTTCTTTTTTCTTTTTTTCTTCTTTTTGACATGTGTGAGGTGCTTTGAAGTTTTTTTCTCCTCTCATCTTATTCACTTTTTTATCTCCCCTAGAACTCTAATTTGCATAGTGCCTACCTCCTTCCCCATGCTTAGATGTTTGCTTGTCCCCGAGCAAAGAGGAAGTGGTGTTAAGGTAGGTACCGGATGTCTTGATGAGAGGGAACTTGAATCTTCCCTTTGAAGCACCTTCTTGTTACGTGTCGTCTCCATAATCAAGTGATAGATAGGTCAAGGAGGTTAACACAAAAGATTATGTTGGTTTAAAGGGTGGATATCCGGCGAGGTTTGCAAAGCTTCGATGTGGGAGCTCACGATGCGCGGATAGAATTGGGTAGCAAAAGATAAGTTACGCAAAAACGGAATGACCAGCTTCTTAGTCATGAGCTAGAGAATCGAGCCTTGAATCAATTCACCCAACAATAACTCTTGTAATCTATGGTTTCACTCAATATATAAGGCTTTGGATAGGTAGAGCAAAATGCAAGAGATATTAATGACAAGGTTAGCATGACTTTTGAAAGCAAAAAGTAATATGTCCTTCGACCTATCCAAAGTTGAGAGCATAAAAGAAACCATGTGTCTTTAATTTTATCATTACCTCCACAAAAGATTAAGCTAGCATTTAATTAATTTCAGATTTGTATTAGAGAGATCAATAGCTCACCATGCATAAACAAGCACAAAGTTTAAACAAAGCGGCAACGGTCATCATATATCAACGACCAAGATCAAGCCAAAATTATTTCATCATGGTGGGCACAAGGTGATGACAATAAACAAAAACAAAAACTAGGTTGTACTCCTAAAAGCCATGTTATTTAACAAGAGAGACATACAAAAGTTGCATCTAAGGTTGTTGAAGGCATATACATATATACTAGCATTTAGAAAGACAAGGACAAAGAGAGGGTTAAGGAATTGTTACCATCCATTGATGCTTGTGATGTAGCGCGCCGTCCCCCATGCTTAAGCATTGTGCCTTGCACGTAAGAAGGAAGATCGGCATCCGTAGCAACCGTGATCCTTGAACTCCATACGGGCTTCTTTCGTCCACCAAGTCTTCCCCCACGCTTAGCATGTTGCTAGGCACAGAGATGATGAACAACTTAAAATTCTTGAAGTCCTACCACCATGCGAGGAGATCATCATCACATTGTTGCCTTTGTTCATCCTTCAATATCCGCCCTTTGCCACGAGCCTTGATCCCAATTGTTTCTCATCACATCTTCTCCTCCTACTTCTAGAACCGAGTACGTACCGGTTCCAGAACCGAGTTTTTCTTTGTCCCTTATCACTGGTTCATCTTCCACGAGTTTTTCTTCTACTTCCAGAACTGAGTATGTACTGAACCATAACTTCATTGCAAAGTTCTCGAAATTATCTTTCCAATGAGTGGTCATTCATCCCAATCGACTCCGAACAAGAGAGTTACGCCCTTGTTACTTGGTTGGTGCAAGCTGTCCCGGGATGATTTCAGAATGTGTGACGCCCAAAGATTTGGTTGTAAATTCTTGCACGGGTCTCCTAAAATGTTGATTCTTGACGCATTGGAAATTAGACTGAATGGAGCACTTGAATATCCAAGTTTTCCCTTTTTTACATCTCTGAACATGTGCTTAATATTGATGAAAACAGCAGTGCTCCTTTCGGGATTTTGGAGGTGTTGATGGTCTTGATTTCAGCTTTTATTACGAACTCATGGGAGTGATTCACCGTGCCTCGCAAAATAACTATAGTGCACAAAGCACCCCTGAGGTGATGGTCGGGAATACTCAACCTATGCCAACAAACCATGGCATCCCTAAGATATTCACTTATGGCATAGTTAATCTAGCGAAAATCCTAATGGGTGTATGTGAGTGCAAGCGTTCATGCAAATGATAGGATGGTATAAAAACAAAACAATGTTTACACCAAATTCTAAGCTCCATGCTTACAAAGTGGTTGCCAAACTTTCTATTCCCATAGATATTTATTAACCAAGGTCAAAACACCATGTTCATCCCAAGATCAACAATTCTTTATAGTGCAAGAAAAGTAGGGCGCGTTGCTAAGTTTATAAAGCAACTAATGCAACATGATAGCTCGAGATATAAGATTAAATGATGGTGGTCTCCAATCAAGTCTAAACACTATGTTTACACAAGATTGCAAAAAGTAGTAACGCATGTCGCCAAGCATTAACATGAATATGAAAGCATTCATCATAAAGTTTCTCAAAAAGGTTCCAAGCTAACATAAAGTGGATGATGGCAAAGAGATGGATGCAAAATGCAAATGCAAAAAGTTAGCACAAACAAGCAATAGAGAGGTTTGAAAAACACTTTCGATGTGGTCTACAATAAGCAAAGGACAAAGCTTGATTTGCTTCATACGAAGTAAGCATTGTCAACGAGGAAGTCACCCATCGAAAAGAATCAGTCAAACAAACTAACGAGGTTTAAGGGTAGGTTATGGGTATCCTATATTTTGGCTCAAACAAGGATTTTGAAGAGAGGAAGTCAATTATAGAAATTCTAACTAAGGTGGTGCTAGAGTCTTTCTACAAACCTATGGTTTTAGGATGTCTATAGGTAGGGGAGGTTTTCCTAAGGATTTTATGGGGAGGCTAGTCAAAGTTCTTAATTAGAAAAGAGGGAAGTGATAGACTTGTTCAGCCTGGAGGGTGACAGCCCCCGGTCAACTCAAGCAATCCTACCTCTATTGGCTATGGTTTTTGGTGGGGGTTGTAGGAAGGCTTAGGTTGGTTGGACAAAAAGTTAGATCAAATCAAACATGCAATGCGATGCAAGGTGGATGAATAAAATGATATGACATGATATGTGGTGGTCTAAAACAAAAACAAATGTTAGCCTAAATTAACTAGCCACAAGTTTATAACCAAAGGATGGTGCCAACTTTATATATATCTATCTATCTAAAAAGACACAAACTTTAAACTCTAATAGGCACACAAAAAGGTATACAATTTTTCCAAGATCAAATAACAAAGCGCTCCCTCAATAGCAATTAGAACATACAACATGGTGTTTGGTTTTTATTAGAGCAATGGTACAATGTTACTTGATGGTTCGATTAAAGAGAACAATGTAGATGGTCATGTATATATATAAATAAAAATCGGGTTGCCTCCCGCAAAGCGCTTCATTTAAAGTCGCAGGGCTCGACTTTCTCACATACCTTCTTGTTGTTGTGGAGCCATGATCCTTAATGCAATATTTGAAGGTGTTCAAGCATCCTTTATCCATTCTCCATGCTTGACACAATCACTTATGCTCGATGAGAGGCTTTCCCAATCGTCTCCTCACATTATCATCATCACCTTTTCTCCATCGCACTTTATCACTACCTCGTCTTTCACAAATTTTCCTCTCTGTCCAGATCAGACCATGTAGAAAACAATATCTTCCATGCGTGGCGCATGAAATTTTCTTTCCATAAAGTATTTATTCACCCCGAACGGACTCCGATCGAGTGAGTTATGCCTGTTCGACTCGGTGCGCCGCAATCTGTCCAAAGCTGATTCCAGACCGCACATCGCTCAATGTTTTTGCCATATCTCCTTGTACGGGTCTTCAAATTCATCGATCTTGGATGCGTTGGAACCGGCACTTGATAGAGATTCTGATTAACTTTTTCCTCATTTAAAATGTCTGACCAGGTCCTCAGAATTGATGAAAACAGCGACATCCATTTTTGAGGTTTGGTGACGGTGATGCACGGGTTCGCAATTCCTTTGGCTTTGGGTATGACTTTTCTCCTCTTAATTCATATTTAATGCCCTGCATGGTTAGTGAAACTTGGGATTTCTCCCACAATTTGCTCTTTTAAGGTCACTAGGGAGGACCATGTGTGGTTCGAGTACCGGTGGATGGTTGCTTCCTTGTGTGATGAGTGATTGACAACGTTGTGGGGACCGATTCTTGGCTAAGTAATGCAGGTGCAGGTTGCGGCTTGACCGGGTGTTGGTGCGGGTGAAGAACAAGCACGAAAGGTCGTCGGCCGGTGAGGCCTCCGGGTGTGGAGAAGACAAGTAGGCTTCGTTCGAGGGACCCGGTGGCCAACGGGGGTCAAGTGCGGGCCACATGGTGGCATGAACAAGAAGATGAAGTCATGGACGGTTTCTTGGTAGAGCCTCGAACCAAGGTCGAGCCGGGACTACGTGGGAGCCGAGTCATGAGTGGCGATTTGCGGAGGCTACACCGAGTTCGCGGGGTTTCCAGTGGTTCACCAGAAAACCACTGGGTTCCTTGGTTGATCCACAAAGCCAAGACCGAAGAACCGAAGACGGTGCTGCAGCAGTGCCAGACCGGTCTGACTGGTGGGTACCGGTCTGACCGGTGAGGAGCACCGGTCTGACCGGTGTGCGACGACGCAGTCCGGAATCTTCGAAGCGGAGGACACGCGTCGGGATCGCAAGGCTTGCGTCGAGGCTAAGCGAGGTTGCGGTTGCCGGGCATTCGTCCAATGGAGAAAACTTGAAGACTTCCAAAACCGCCCTTGAGGGGCTTGTATCCCTAATTGATAAGTAAGGGTATTTTAGACTTTCGGTTGCCTCCATATAACCCATGAGGTGAGAGGATGGCAGCCATCTCTTGGAACCCTAGTTCATTTGCTTTCCTATTTTCCCTTCCTATTTTCTTAGGATTTTCATAGGACTAGCTTGAGAGCTTCATGGTGAGATCTTGTGAGAGGGTTGGATGATCCGGCGGCAAGCTAGACCTTGTATGAACCTTCTTGGTATGTATAGATGATTCGGCGTGGTTCCTCAAGGCCTTGTTGTGTTGTTCCGGTTGTTCTTGGTGGTGATTTTCGGAGCCCTCTCTTGGTGGTTTTCTTGGGGTGTTTTCGGGACCATGCTCTTGGGGATTTGATGGGGGAAATTTGTGGGAACCCTTCGTGGTTCTTTGGGCTGTGATTCCCCTCCCAAATCCGTGAGTAAAGGGGCTCGATTTTGGGGTTTACGGTGTTCTAGGGTTAGAGGAGTTCTTGGTGGGATTTCTTCGATTCCTCTTGATTTGGCAAGTTTTGGTGGACAAAATTGTGGCTATGGACTCCTCATGAGGTGTTCCTATCATCCCCAAAGTCTTGCTCAAGTCCGTGGAGCGATTCAGGAGATCGAGGTTTGGTTTTGCGGTGGTTGACCCGCGGGTGTTGTTCACCCCGAGTCGCCAAGGCTACACCGGTCCGACCGGTGCTCTTGACCTGGCTCGACCGGTGTAAGTCACTTATGGGATTTGCCTTGGGTGAACTCGCTTGACTCGTGTGTCTTTGGGTCTTGGTGCTTCGCCGGTTAGTTCTTGGTCCGTTTGGAGTTGTTTTGTTAGGTGTTGTGTAGGGTTTTCCTTCAGGTGGGGTTGTGTTTTGGGGGTGGTTTTGTTCCGGTGGCCTAGAGAAGTCACTAAGGCTTTTCGTAACACTTGTTGTGTGGCCGTCGTAGCCACCGCCCGACCGCGCCGTCCACCGGTCCGACCGGTGTCATCGGTCCGACCGGTGCGTGTGCCATCGGTCTGACCGGTGCAGCACAGGCAGCAAGCCGTGCAAGTTTCCGCTGTGCATGTTGGTGTGTTTTGGCTCGGAAGGTTGTGTGTTGGTTCCTAGGTCCAGTGGCACTCCAGTGGCTACGTGGGCTTGGCCAACTTGGGTAGTGAGTCAGAGACGTGTGTTGGAAGCCGTGTTCGTCTTGTAGGAGTCTCCATCTCCTTCGAGAAGAAGATCCCATTCACTCCCCCTCTCTGCGGTTCGCCGTATCGGTCCTTCAACTAGCTTGACCAAGCGCAAAGCAAGTCCAAGATTTACAAATCATATCACAAACAAATGCATCCATAACCACAATTTATGATAAAGTAAGTTATGATTAATTGTAGCATAATTTTTCTTGCTCGCCGCTAAGCTCTCATTAGGCAAAGGTTCATTAGGCATGTAACAAAGTTTAAGCACAACAAAGCCTCTTTATGATTCATGAAATTCTAGACTATCATGATCATCATAAGAACAAGGCATAGAATTGAATCAACCTCACTATTGGATATGAATCATAGATATATCAAAGGAATACTATCAGCTCCAAAAGTATCTTGAGAGGTTAATTTGTACCTTGGCCTTCGAGCTTTTCATCGTGAGTGGTCTCTCGGAGTTGAAAGCAAACTATCTTCAATGATCGGTGGCTTGCATCGTCTTTTCACAATTCCTTCATTCATGCCACACATCATCAAGGTTGCCTTGTGTGGACTCCCTCTTCTTATTCATTTGAGGGACTTCACATATGTAACTCCATGATCCTTTGTGTGAGAGCCCGGAGTATCCGCGCCATTGGATGCCATCATTTGTGTGTAATCCATCGTGATTTGCTTCTAACATCTCCTAGCGTCGGATGTTGCCAACTTGTGCCTTCTTTTTCCAATGCTCTTGGGTTCTTTGTTTTATTCCAAACTTCTGGATTTCATCTCGTGTGGTCTAATGGAATCATTTCCTAAGCTCCTCTTCGTTGTCATCGTCCTCATCTCCACTATCTTGTTCTCATCGTGTTGCTGCTGCCTCTTTTTCGTGGATTTTCCCCTGTGTACATAACAGAACATATACAAAATATTGTTCCATTGAAATCTTTATAAAATTACCTTTCCAACAGGTACACATTCATCTCAATCCGAGCCCAAATAAGGGAGCTATGGCCGTTTTAATTCCGCTCTTGCATGCTGTCCAGAAAATTTCAGAACACGTAACCTTTAGTAATTCGGCCATATCCGCTTGTAGGAACCTCTCGATTGACTTGATTCTTGGTTCTTTGGAAGCGTAAATTCATGGGGCTTCTAAATATCTAAATTTATCCTGTTGTTCTCCCTTGAGGTTGTGCAGATATTGATGCGAACATAGACTTCTTGCAAATTGATCTGAAAATGTTGACGACCTTGATCTCGTGGTCTTCGGGGCATTACGTCGTGTCTCCTTCGGCTTTAAGTCATCGCCATTGCTGGACCAGCGAGTAGCATGATGACAATGGAGTGTCTTCTTCAAGATTTTGCTTTAGCCAAAGTGATGGGTACTTCTTTCGCAATGTGATTGCTCACAACACCTATTGCTTGGAGAAACAAACCTCCATGAAACATTAGTCTTAAAAAACTGTAATTGACACAATGACATACCTTGTTTATCATTGCTCATGTAGGTGTGGACTCGATAGCGGATGATGGCCACTAACAAAAGTTAGCACCTACCACTAAAGAGTGAATCTCGATGTAGTCATCATCTTGTCGGAGTGGATTGTGATCTTCACGAACGTCTTGTGTATAGCTTTTCACCAACTTTCAAGGACACAAACAAGAAAGCAAACATATATGCAATAATAGAAATTAGGGTTAGTCAAAGAGATAGATGGATCGCCCTAAAGTTCGAGTTGCCGATCCTTGGCAACGGCGCCGAAAAAAGGGGCTTGTTGACGGTTCGAAACCGTGCTCAAGTTCACCGCAAGCCTACGGGTGACTTGGTGCCTTTTTCACCAAGGAGGGTCCTCTCTAGATTTGTCAATCCAAGGATCGCAAGCAAACTTCTAGGATTCTCCATCTAACCTATCGATCTATCTTAACACGAAGCATTGATTGCATAAGAAGATAAACCTTAAAGATATACGAGTCATAGCATAAGGTTGATCCCATCCATGAACATCGACAAGGTAAGGAGCAAGCAAGGGAAACTAAGGCCTATCTTCTTCTAGTCGTAGTTCTAGCCAAAAGAGCAAGCGTGACATGCATCTCATCCAAAGCCATCTTTAAACTACTATCCTCCGAGTCCGATTCCGAAGACGTCCGCTTTTTGGAGCCACCGTCCTATCACAACACACTCCTATTTGTGCGGGTTAGCCTAGGGCGAGTTCGACAAGAACAAGTTGAAAACACTTAGTCGATCCGGTATGCACCTCTAGCCACCATGACTACAACAGCACCCCAAGCAATCTATCTATAGAATAGATTGAAGACACGAGAATAGCCAAGCGAGAGGAAAATCATAAAAGGAGGAATCAAGTCGCTAAAAGATCGGATGACATGAAGTACTTTACTCACATAATAAATGTGTTTAGATCATCTCCACCGAGTACATACCATTGATGACCTCAACTAGCTCCGGAACTCCACCATGGCTCAATCATGCAAGGTGGCCATGCCGGCTAGGGTAGGCATAGGTCATCTCCTAGACAACTTCGAGGACTCGCGGCGGCCGTCATCACTCTCTCCTAGGTTTCGCCGAGTTCCCGTGAATGGATGGATGTGGCAACCGGCGCCGCGCAGAGGCAATTTATAGAGAAACACCTAGGTCAAAGGGGGGGCCTCAGCGGTCCCAAAATAGGCCGGGCCGGCCGGCCTAGGCCGACCGGTCTAGGCCCGTTTCGGCCCGGTTCGGCCCCGTTTCGCTCCCCGACGCTTCTTGGTTAATTGTTGACTTGCTCCCAACTACATGTGGGCCCCCGATGTCGTCTTCTCCATGGTTTAGATAGAGCTCCTTGTCACGCAAGCTTTAGCATCTAATGTTCAAGTCCCCGGAGTTTTGTGCCTTCACGTTGTGGTCCTTGAGTTATCCGGAGTCATGTTCACGTCGAGTGTTGACTTGTGCCGGGCTTCATGATCTTCTCACAAAGTGCTCATTGAATTTCTCCTTTTAGTACCTAAATCCCGTGTAAACAATGGAAAAAATCACGTGCGGCGAGCCTCCCGCAAATCTCAAACGGTGTAGGATGCCCCCCGACGGTGGACCAAAAAAAACGGGTACGCGGCCTCCGCCGCTCGGCGTTCGGTTCGGCTTCTACGTGATCATCGGCTCGCAAGGGCACCGGCCGCCGGCCCCGTCGTTCGGCTCGCATGTAGCTCTCGACTTGATCGAGATGGCTGGAGGGATCGTGCATAATGACTAAACAACATCTAGGAGTCGTGGTTCCTATAGAACGCATCTACGACGACGGCGATGGCGGGTGCAACTCTCCTCCGTTGCCCGGCACACCGCATGCACCATGGCGAGAGAAGGCCAAGAGGATCAAATGGACATTGAACCTATTGTACCCTCCTATCATCGAAGCCATCCTCTTGTACTCAAACATCCAACATGCAACTCGTTGAAGAGCCCGCAGCAATGAGCAACAGAGAACGAGAGGTAGAGAAGTTTTTTTGTAGTATTTACATGGCATCCGCTTATTGTTACCGATCTATGAATACTTACTAATGAAAGGAACCAAATTTCCGCAAACGGAAATTCGACTCTCTCGCACCTCCGTGATAGTCCCAGGAAGAGGCTATCAAATGCAATCCCTGTCTCAAGTGGTACAAATCCATACACCACGGGAATAAAAGAAGAATTACATAACATTATTACAACATCGGAGTACAACTCTTCGGCACAAGCCGGTACAAGTCCGACATGACCGAATCAAGAAAGGTAAAACATCTACGCAACGGATCTATAGAAGCGAAACGTCTCGAGCTCCACAGGCAAACTCGAGCATAGGACCAGCTCTAGTCTTCTCACCTTCATCGTTGAAGTTGTAGTCTTGGACGATCACCAAGTCTGAAACGCCGCCATCTACTTGATAAGCGGGTAGGTCATGTCAGCTTCCCAACAAAGAGCAAAAGTGGTGGTTGAATCTAATATGCACGGATAAAACCTACATTTGGCTGTAGAAAGTTATGCATGAAGCGGCGCGGTAGCAACAATCAAGGTATGCGAATAGCGGCGAGGTCCACACCTTCGGGAGGTCCACACCTCCGAGGTCCACACCTCCGAGGTCCACACCTCCGAGGTCCGCACCTCCGGGGTCCGCACCCCTCAACAAGGATGTCCACACCAAAGCACCGAATCACAACCATGATCCAACTCCCAACTCTCATCCGCGATGTGGGGCCCACTTGCTCTTATCCCCACATCTCAACGGCCTCGGGCCGAGCTCACACACTCGGGGGAGAGAAGAAGCACAAGAAAAGAGTCTAGCCGCTGGTGAGAGATCGGAGGACCGTCCATAACCGGTGGACACGGACTATAGCTATAGGTTTAAACACTCTACGAGAGGTTGTACAACCGTACCCGCCCGAATAGAGCCCGGATGGTAGCGAACCACCCGAAACCCTACCATACGGCCGGGAGTCCAAGTAAGTGGATAGTACCCTCCCGCGTCTCCGAGTCTAGCGCGCGCCCCCGCCGTAGAGCTCGTATTGCCGCCGAGGGGTCCCTCGAAGCTGTGGAACCCTTCCCCGGCCTCGCCGGGGTGAAGTCTTCTAAGGAGGAACGTCGTCTCCCATCACGATCACACCGATTCGCCTACAGGTAGGGTGCTATCCACTACGAGTCTCACCCGCACCCCCGCCCAATACAAGGCGGGCGGTTTGTACGGTAATAGTCCTTAAGGGCCGAGAGGGAGCACTCCCCGTCTCCATCTCGTCCGACACGCCGCTTGGGTAAGAGGCCGGATCGCATCTCCCCCGAGACAGGCGTTCACTAACCAAAAAGGCTCGCTCCCGCCAAAACACGTCAAGGAGGTACGCACCCAGAACGCACGCTAGAACACACCAAGATCTCCCACATCTCAGTCCAAGCCCAGAGTACCATCCATAATCAAGCAACAAAAGTATGGATAGTGTGTATATGGGACTAGCTAGGGGTCTGTATCTAGTCCCGAGGTAGGTAAAGCAAGGAAACAGGATATATCAAATATCAAGGCATGGCTAAACAAATGGCTATGCAATCCATCAAAACAAGTAACATAAATGTAGCACTAGCAACTAATAGCATTCATGGGTTCTACATGGTTGGGAGTGACATGACACCCGCACGGTAGTTCTCGTAGAGTAGTAGAGGTTGAGCATCCACTCGGTCAATGTTGAGGTAGAAGTCTTCTCGGTCATTGCAGCTCGGGCCTTCAAACATGAACACAAGCCTACACGAGATGCGACGTGGAAATAAATAACGAGCATTCATCTAGTGCAAAAACATCAATAAGAACCAATTCGGAAAATCCAAATAAACTCCGGAGTAAATACAAGCAAGACCTTTGGTTTAAATAATGAGAATAGAGCAATTGGTTTTACAACAAAAGTAGTTTAAGCAACTAGTTTTATATACTAGAAAACGAGGGTAGGATCAAGAGTTATGTCAAAGTTAGCTTATGGGTCTTATAGCTAAGATCTTAAGTGGACAAGCTTGCAAGCTGGAAAGCGGAGAGGCCGTGATTAACACTTGCAAGGTTTAGCTCTCGCACGGTTAAAGCGGTAACGGAAAGGAGGTTGATAGCAAAGCGAGATGGAGATAAACTAGGAAAGGCATTCCCATGCAAAGATATGCGGTGATAGCATAGAGAGGATGAGAAGATCAACTAGTGGTCGATATTGGGTGGAGGAGCGACAAGGCATGCTCAAGAGCACAACGATGCATGTCTTGGTGATACGGTGTTGACCATGGTGAAGTAGCTAGGTTGCAACGTGGGGTTGCCGTGCGTGAAGCGGAGGCCTCTCGCTCACCGCACCGTCGTCCATCACGCGTGGCATCCTAATACAAGCACATGGCATGGAACGCGCTTCGCAACACGAAACAAGGTTGAGCGAGAGCGAGCATGCGATTTGTAGCAAAGCGGGCGCAAAGAGAGGTGACAAAGGTCCGTGGCTTGTCCGGGCGACAAGGTCGCTCACACGTGCGTGTCCGTTGACGGTTAATAGTTGTATCAATGTTCGTTTAGACTTGCAAGCGGACAAGTCTCCCGTCATAGTCAAGGGACCCTTCTTCCCTCGAGTGGTGAACCTAAGGTATCGAATCCGTGGAACAATGTGCAACACAAGGATTCCATCTAGTAAAGCAAGGTAATCTATCTTATGAAGACAAGTTGCATCTAATCTACTAACTCATAAAGGAAACACATCTAATCTAATATACTAAAGAAGTAGCAAGAGAAAGCAAGAGATAACCGATCTAGAGTCTAGATCATGCTTATGTTGTAGCTCCAAACAAGATGGATGAAGATAGAAAAGCGAATCTCATTAAAAGCATCTTTAAATCATGGCCTCCCGTCCAACTCCGAAAACGCCCGCCTTTCGGAACCCCCGTTCGTCACAACGTATCCCTACTCATGCGGGTAGTCTAGGGCGAGTTCGATAAGAACAAGTTGAAATCACTTGGCCGGTCCGGTATGCACCTCTAGCCACCGCGGCTACAAGAGCATCCTATGTAGTCTAGCTATAGACTAGATCGTAGAAGAAGCAAAACCAAGAAGAAAACAAAATCATCGAGAAGGCACTTGATCGCTAGAAATCAAATTCACTTAAAGACTTCACCATGAATGATTACATGAACAAGATCACCACCGGGGTCCTACCTCGATCTTGATCCTTGCTACGGAGCTCCGACGTGGTCTTCTATGCAAGGTTCCCACGTCGGCTAGGGAAACCCTAGACAACTAGCACAACCCTCATCTCCGAGATGGTGTCCCTCAAGCTTCTCTGCTCCTCGGTGGTGGATGACGAATTGATTGATGTGTGGCCCTCGGTCGGGGGACTATAAATAGCCCGAGATGCAACTAGGTCAAAGGGGGGCGGACCGGGCCTCGGAATAGGGCCGGGCCGGCCGGCCTCGGGCCGACCGGCCCGGGCCTATCCCGGCCCGGTCCGAGTCCTCCTTCGTCCGGTATTGCTTCCCGAGTCTTCTATATCCTCTCCCCTTTTGCATGTGGGCCTTTGTCGTCGGTTTCTCTCCAAATTGGACGAAGCTCCTTGTCTTGCAAGATTCAAGACTTTTACGGCTAGGTCCTCGGAGTTTGTCATCTTCTCGGGCTTGGTCCTTGGGCTCTTAGAGTCATGTTCACTTCATTGCTTGACTTGTACGGGCTTCAAGGTCTTGTCATGAGGTGCTTAATGAACTTATCCCGAAGTCTTGCTTTCAACGTAAAAACCCTGCGTAAACACTTAACTCCAAAACCGACATGCACAGGTGAACTCGTTATACCACGGGGGTTAGTACCAATGGATAAGATATAAAAGTCATGCCAACACCGAAGGTAAACTCATGACTAGGTTGACGGAATTTCACCGTCAACAGCTCCCCCATGCTTAAACCTTGCTCGTCCTTGAGTAAGCCTTCAATGGATATCATCGTTGCCCATCAATGCTTAAACCTTGCACTTGATCTTACATGAGAAAACATAATCTTGTCAAATGTTTAATTCGTTAAAGTTCCATAATGTACTAGCCTTCATCACTACGGAGGGTAGATTAATAATTAAGCTTATCCCACAAGTATTAACATGCTCCCAAAATTCAAATGGATCTCAGAAATTTTGAAATAAAGAACGAGATGAAAAAGAGCTAAACCAAGTTCAACAATTTAAACCACCTTGCATCTTGCTCATGAACTCTCATCTCATCTTGTCTCTCAGGCCTATTTATTCTACTCATTTCCCTCTCACAACATTCATTTATGTGGTAGGCTTTGTATGGAGCTTTTTGGGAAAGTTTAGTCCTACCAAGATATTATAAATAAGATGTTAAAACAAGACAAGCTTCTCATGGTCTTACCGAGACTCGTCAAAAATGTCATTGGACAATGATGTTATATCAAGGAGGGGAAAGAGAAAAATACACACGCTTGAGATAGGTGGACATGTGCAAATGGCAAAGAGATCCCGAGGCACAAAGGAAGTCCTTGTTATCGGATTGCACATGGTTGGAAAATGAGTATGGATCTTTTAGGCACAAAGGAAGTCCTTGTTATCGGATTGCACATGGTTGGAAAATGAGTATGGATCTTTTAATCTTGAAACCTTGAAATTCCTAATGCACTTTAGAGAACCGGGGAGTTCATTTTATTTTATTTTTATATCATACATACTCACATATATTTTTTCCTTTTTTCCTCTTTTTCTCATACTCATATTTTTGTTCTTCCTTTATTTTTCTCATTTTTTCTTTTTCTTATCAATTTTTTTATTTGCTCCCCTTGAACTCTAAAATTGCATTGTACCTACCTCCTCCCCCATGCTTAGACGTTGCTCGTCCTCGGGCAAAGAGGTGATAGAGATAAGGTAGGTACCAGAAATACTTTTCCTTTGGAGAGATACTTGAAATCTTCAATAATGGCATCGTCTTGCTATCTTCCTTGAATTGATGATCCATACTCAACGATAGGTTATGGTGAAGGAGGTAAACACAAAAGATGATACTTGGTTTTAAGGATGGATATCCGGCGAGGTTTTTACGAAATCTCCGATGTGGGGATACACAATGCACGGATAGAAAGGCTAGCAAAAAGATAGATACGCAAAAACGGAATGACCGGCTTCTTAGTCCGGGGCCGGAGAACTCACCCAAAAATAAACCTTGTATACTAAGTTTTTGCACTCAAATATTTATATGGCTCTTGATAGGTAGAGCAACACGCAAGTGGTATTTATGACAAGGTTAGCATTACTTTTAAGAACAAAAATAAATCATCTTTAATCCATCTAAAACTTGAGAGCACATAAAACACTATGGGTCTTTATTTTTATCATAACCTCCGCTAAAGATTAAGCTAGCATTTAGATAATTTCAGATTTGTATTTTAAGAGAGCATTAGCTTAATCATGCATAAAACAATTACAAAGATAAACAAAGTGGCAAATATAATCATATATCCTTATGGCACAAACTTTGTAACTCTACCAAAGGTAAAAACTAGGTGGTGACTGTATTCATGATGAAAATAAACTCTAACACACATGCTGAAATTTAAAGTAAAAACTAAAAATTAAAGTAGAAGCTGGAAATACTACGCATACATAGGCGCAAACAAGCTGAAAATTAAAGAAAGAGGGTAAAGGAAAGATAACTAAAGCTCCTCCTCTCTCTAATCTTCCGCCGGTGGTTGATATTGATAGTCTTGGTTGTTGCACCCTTTCATATAATAGGAATGCACTACTCCTCCTATGAGTTGTCCGAAGGTGCTAGGTGAAGGTGTCAAAGCTCATAAGCGATGTTTGCATTTCCTTCACCCATTTGGTTTGCGGTGGTTTGGATGGCTGCAATAATTTGCATGTTTCTTGCAGCGTATCCTCCAATGGTGACCACATTATGTTGTGGTTGAGGAAGGTGTGCATATGGCTCCACAAAGGCTACGTTGGGTACCGCAAAATGGTGGGGGCATGGCTGCACCACTCCCCCATGCTTGCATTGGTACACCACCGTAGTAACTTAGCAGCGCCAGAATTTCTCCAAATAGTAGCACATAATTTTGGTGTGCACCTCCTTCTTGGGCCATAGAAGATCCTTCTCCTATAATCCTTGCTCTTTTATTTTTTTCCTCGCCGGCACAAGAAGTCCTTCCACTAACCGATCTTATTTCCCCTCAAGAAAAAGTCTTAATCTTCAATCCGGAAGGGGTAAGTTTATTTTGGCCACTTTGAAGCCTCCTCTCTCATCTTCATATATTTTCTTTTCTTCAAATCTTAGGGAAGTCCCGGGTAGGAGATGATTCGGGTTCCTTGTAATACCCGGTTTCAAAGAGATAGCCAACATAGAGAGGTAACACCCCGAACCAATATCTCCCGAACCCGATGTTGCACTACTAGAAAAGTTGCTATCTGTGACGATTTGCTCGTGACGCTGCTCACTTTCGTCACAGAATGGTATGTCTTATATGACAAATTCTCCAATTTCGTCATAGGTGGCAAGTGACGAAGATTTGGCCTGGAAAATTATGACGAAAATGAAAATAACGTCACAGAATTGTAAAAGGAGATCGTCATAAAACTTGTTTTGGGTATACCATATTGGAATGACGAAACCTGATCGTCACAAATTAGTTTTGATATTGTCACCATTTATTGAAATTGTTTGACACAGTTAATGATGAAACAAATTGGTCACAAATCGGTGGTGCACTTGACGGCGTGGGAAGCGTGTTCCAAATGGGTCGCTCTCGCTCCCTGTTTTTTTTTGGAATTGGGCCACAAAAAATGGGCCACTCTTTTGGCTTTAATCAGCGTGAAAAAGAGCGACTAGGGGGATTAGAACCCTGGTCTGCACAATGGGAAGGGAGGGAGTTACCACTGAGCTATAACATGATTTCTGTCCCATTGGTGTATGTCATTCATCTTATCAACATTTTAATGGTACACCACCCACATTTAAATTTGCAAAACAAAAAAAGGTGCACCCATGGGATTTGAACCCTAGTCTGCACGATGGGAAGGGAGGGAGTTACCACTAAGCTATAACATGATTTCTGTCCCATTGGTGTATGTCATTCCTCTTATCAACATTTTAATGGAACACCACCCACATTTAAATTTGAAAAACAAAAAAAGGTGTACCCATGGGATTCAAACCCCGGTCTCCTTAATGGGAAGAGAGAGACTTACCACTAAGCTCTAACATGAGTTGTGTCCTTTTGGTGTATGTTGTCCTTTTATAATAGTGTTTACCAAGCGATGGAGCTTCGCGGGACCATGTGGCGGCACGGGGTAGATCAAGTTGCTTCGTCGGGACCACGTGACACACGCCGAGCCTGGTTTTCCCCTCGTTTTTTCTTTTTAATCTACAATTAAAATTTAAAACTAGTGTTTCTTAGTCATATTAACTCCAAATTTATTGATTTTTTTCTGATTTTTTGTAAAATCACGATCTTTCATGTAATTTCGTTCTTTTGCATATTAGTTACTATTTCATCTACCTTTTTTATACAACTTCTTTTCTTGTAGTGAAAGATAATAAATAAAACATATTTTGGCATAGCAAATGCTAACATAACTTCATATTTTCTAATGTTATGATAAACATATGGTTGTAACCAAGTTATCCGGGGTAGGTTATCTTGGTGACTCACGGTGATAGGTGTGAGACATGTATGCTTCTTCGGGGAAGTGCATCATCACTTTCTCGGAATCACTTGAAACTTTTTTACAACATACCGTACCAAAAGGAGGAGCTCCAGCAAAATTTCAGATTTTTTAAGCAAGGTTACAAGTTTTTTACATTTATTCCTTATTAAATCAACAAATATTTACAATAATAAGCAAACTTGGTCAAAAAATTCGAAACTTCCCCCAACATCTTAGATTGCATCCATTAGCATCCAAGAAAAGTTTCACATGATTTCAAGCAACTTGTACTACACATCCCACATAGGGATGAACATCTCTTGGTGACTCACGGTGACATGTGTGAGACATGTATGCTTCGGTGGGGAAGTGCATCATCACTTTCTCGGGAATCACTTGAAACTTTTTTGACAACATACCGTACCAAAAGGAGGAGCTCCAAGAAAATTTCGATTTTTTCTTAAATCAACAAATATTTACAATAATAAGCAAACTTGGTCGGAAAATTCCGAAACTTCCCCCAACATCTTAGATTGTATCCATTAGCATCCAAAAAAAAGTTTCACACGATTTCAAGCAACTTGTACTACACGTCCCACATAGGGATGAACATCTCTTGGTGACTCGGTGACATGTGTGAGACATGTATGCTTCGGTGGGATAGTGCATCATCACTTTCTCGGAATCACTTGAAATTTTTTTGACAACATATCGCACCAAAAGGAGGAGCTCCAGCAAAATTTCAGATTTTGTAAGCAAGGTTACAAGTTTTTTACATTTATTCCTTATTAAATCAACAAATATTTACAATAATAGGCAAACTTGGTCGAAAATTCCGAAACATCCCCCAACATCTTAGATTGCATCCATTAGCATCCAAAAAAAAGTTTCACACGATTTCAAGCAACTTGTACTACACGTCCCACATAGGGATGAACATCTCTTGGTGACTCACAATGACATGTGTGAGACATGTATGCTTCAGTGGGGAAGTACATCATCACTTTCTCAGAATCACTTGAAACTTTTTTGACAACATACCATACCAAAAGGAGGAGCTCCAACAAAATTTCAGATTTTTTAAGCAAGGTTACAAGTTTTTTACATTTATTCCTTATTAAATCAACAAATATTTACAATAATAGGCAAACTTGGTCAGAAAATTCCGAAACTTCACCCAACATCTTAGATTGCATCCATTAGCATCCAAAAAAAAAGTTTCACACGATTTCAAGCAACTTGTACTACACGTCCCACATAGGGATGAACATCTCTTGGTGACTCATGTGTGAGATATGTATGCTTCGGTGGGGAAGTGCATCATCACTTTCTCGGAATCACTTGAAACTTTTTTGACAACATGATACACCAAAAGGTGGAGCTAATGCAAAATTTCAGATTTTATAAGTTAGATTAGATGATTTTAGCATTTATTCTTTATTAAATCATAAAATAATATTAATAATAGACAAAATTATTACCCCTCAGCACCAGCACAACACACGCTCAGGCCCAGTATCCAACCGTGCGGCCTAGTCATCCAGTAGTCTTTCCACTGAGTTTTTTTAAGAAAATTTCCACCGAGTCCTCCTGCCTGCGAATAAAATACCCCGTACCCGTGAACCAGCGGCGCAGGCTAACCCTAGCGGCGGCGCAACAGGCGGCGGAACCGGCGGCAGAACGAGCGGCGGGTGGTGCGAGCTCGACTCCTTCACCCGCCCCTCTCTCTCCATTGAATGTGCTACTAACCCCGGTTGTGTGCGCGAGCGGCGGAACCGACGGCAACGCGGGGGCCGTAGAACCGGCGGCGGGTGGTGCGGCTCGACTCCCTCACCCCGCGTCCGTCTCTCCCTCGAATCGATTCCTCTCTCGCGTGCTAACCCTAGCCGTGTGCGCGAGAGACGGAACCGAGGCACATAGGTAAAAGACTATCCCTTACTCCCTACTCATCTCCTATCTTGACCGCCGCCGCCACCGCTCGAGAGCACCGAGCGTGTGCGCGTCGGCCTACGGCCGGCGGCTGCCTCCCGCGCCTTCCTCCTCACCGCTCCTACTCGTCCCTAAGACGCCGACTCGTCGTCCGTCACCCCCCCTCCAGCGGCCCCCTCCCTGCAATCTGCAGTATTGACATTGAGCACCAGCCATTGTGTAAATTGTTGTAGGTATCTAGCAGGCATTATCATTTGCTATCAAGCAATGCTCAGCAGGCACACTGTATTAGATTAATATAATGGCTATTGCAAGCCTTACAGAGGATAGAGATTATAATATTACCCATAAACGTAAAATTTCAAATCCTCCATGGTTGCGATTGTACCATTGTGTGACCTATAAGAGTAATATGGAGACAAATAGATTTATAGAATGGCACCAGGTACTTTGTAAAATATTTAAAGCTGTATTACAGATAACAGACAAGTAAGCAAGAAGATATACAAATTCCAATTTGTCTGATTTGAACTTTGATAACGTTGACTAAAAGTGGGTTGGTAGTTGATACTAGAATTTCTTGCTTCGTTAAGTGAACCATATGAGCATTTTTTTTCCGTTTGAAGATGGTCAACAAACTCTAGGTTTATATGCCTTTTTATTTTTCTCACTCTTGGCGGCTTGAGTTGGAACTATTACGCTTCCTTTGTGAAAGGATTGTGAAGAAAGAAAAAGTGAAGGTACAATATCTATTAATTCTGTATTTGCATACCTTTTGTTTCTCGGGAAATTTAATATCATCGACCAATATTGTATTTTCTTTTGGCGATAGCGAGAATAGAAGATTTTAGGCGGTAAACTACAAATTGGACTTTTTTTATGCCCGCATGTTAAGCAATGCGCAAATAAAGTAGTTTTTTGACATTGTGATAAAGTGGCAAAGTCCAGGGTACATCGAAAGTTTTTTTTTTTGAAATTATGCATTGAAAGGTTCTTTGCTATTCAGTTTTGATGTCAATTATTATAGCCCGGATGGGTATTTCCTTGTCCTGCATCCCAATTGTCCACCTTTCCATCAATCCGAAAAGTACAAACCAACTTTGTGACTTGTAATGCGAGCACTTTTGTTGTCATCTTGCAAATTTATGTGACATTGTGATAATCTATTGTGGTCATCCTATCTTAACACATTACTTTGGCATTTTTGTTTACTAACTTTAATCTTGATTCTTAATATCCCGGAAAGATTTGGTTGTGTGTGCACATGACATACTTGCTGCGAGAAGGATTACCGTATCCTCCATGTGTTATAGCCTTATAGCTCCTAACTCTTATTACACTTTTGCTAACAAGTCCGATAATCTTCCCTCCCGTTATCGTGCCCTATCCTTTGAAATTTATTGTTGGGCCGTAAGGCATGCGAAATTGTTCATACACCTTTTTCCGTTGTACTTTAGTGGGATCTTTTGATACATTCGGCATACCCGTCCATTTGCATCTAGTAAGATGAGCGAGTTTTTATCCTTATGCTCATCTATTAGTTTGAGGAAAGTTCTTGGTCGCGAATCACCTCTTGTTGCATAAATGATAAATAGTTGCATCGGAGAGTTGACCCTAGGCTCACTTAAAACACATGTCAAGTATTGGAAGTATCGATGGCCAAACCTTTGGCGGACAAGAAGCCCGATCATTCACACGGCCCGGGGGTGGTCCTAATTATCCTCTTCCTCCTTATGGTGGTGGCTACATGGGAGATCCATATGGTGCGTATGGTGGCGGTGGTCCCGCATACAACCGGGTCGACCAACTTAAACAAACATTCATATGTTCGGAACATATATCCGCAAGACCGTAATGTTTCATTTCACTTTATTAACACCATCTTGTTGGCAGCCAATGATATATGGTAGAGGGCCTACGCCGGCGGGGAATGAGAATGCTACCAATGGTGCTTCCGCCTTCTATACCCTCTCGCTTTCGGCTAATTAGTTTACTCTCGAGTTACTTTTGCATGTGAAGTTTGGTGGACTACTTGTCCCTCCTAGATTATGAAGAGAAACATAGATACTTTCCTATCATGTTTTGGTGGTGCTACTATAATTAGGACTGCAGAGTGCCTTCTCTTTTGCATTCTATTTTTATAAACATGTTGGAATTTATAAATAGTTGCAAATTCTTCTATACTTGTTTATTTACTGTTATAATGTGGAAACTGACGTGCTTGTTCAAAGTAGATAACTAGTAGTCTCTCAGGTGAGAACAAGATCAAGGTCGGACTAACCCATTTGCCTCTTTCTTCTCCCCTAATGCAAAGTAGCAACAATGTAAGAACTCTATTTTGAGTGGCATGTGTGCGGGATGTTGAAAGGAAGTGTGGTTTCCATGAGAAGTACAAGATGTAAAATAAGATGTGAAATAAGATGTAACTTGTAGTTAGAATCTGCTGTAATTTGTAGTTCGAATTTGTTGTAATGTTAGTAATAATATGAATTGAGTTAAGTTATGGAGTTGTATGGTCATTAGAATACTTGGATCTGTTAATTTATACAAGTTTTTTGTTCTTTCAACATTATTTGTAAATTGTATTGATAATTGCCATTTGCACTTTTGTGACAAAATAAAGCGATCGAGATCAAGCCATGTGGCTCAATAAAGGACAACTCTGTGTCCATAATAATGGCAAATCGTGACCATTTTATATCAAAAGGTGACAATGGCAAATATCATTGTGATGATATAAACTTGTCTTCTATGACGATTCCAAGAAGATGACGTCGGACTGCCACGTCATAGGCCGACGTCACCGCCACGTCATAGGCGACGTCGGTGCCACGTCGGATGCAAACGCCGTTAACGGGAGATTATGACTAAAACATAGGAACATACGTGACCAAATTTGATCGTCACACATCACAAACGGCGTTAACGGAGACGACGGTTAGCCAGGCGGACGTGAAATTATGACGAAAACAGGGTATAATCTATGACCAAAAACATTTGTCATAGAATGAATTTAAATCCATGATGACACAAAATTCGTCACAGATTGGAGAAACATCTATGACGAAAAAATCAATTTCGTCACCGATGAACAAATGTGACGCCATCATAGTGACCAAAACAAAATCGTCACAAAATCGTCACAAAAGACTAATTGTGACCATTACGGCGTCTTCAATGACGTTAATGTAACGTCATTGATGACAACATCCCTACTAGTGTTTCTTCACAACACCACTTCGGTTGATCATGAGGTAGGGGGGTCTATTGGCCACTTGGCAATCAAAGCCGAGTAAAGCCAATTCAACTCCATGTTGGTCATCTTTGTTTCTCTCATTCTCCCAAAAATCCACTTGCACAAAAGTGACACACTTGGATGATGGGGTTCGGATAGTATTTCTTCGTTGATGGTCTCCTCCCGTGATCATACTCCAAAAACCTTCCCATGTGCCTTCATGCACATCCACTTGTTCCGGAGCTCCCTTTTGAATATAGGAGACACTCGCACATGGGTTTACGATACTAGAACATGCAATCGTTTTGAACATGAAAACAAATCTAATCTATCGGGGGTTGTGACCACGGTTTCGCCCTTTCCCTCCTCTCGTCCTGTCACTACGTGAAGGTATTCATGACTAGACCTATGATGGTCACGGTGTAAGATGATAGATAGTGTCGGTGTTTTAGACCGGCAACCTACTACGGGGAGTACCCGAAGTAGATGATTGTGACTCGCCGAGATCGGTAACTCGAAGGAAGAGACACGTGGCACACAATTTAGACGGGTTCGGGCCGCGAGGTGCGTAATACCCTACGTCTGTCTTTGCGTAGCTACGGATTGATAGGGCACGATTACAAGATGGTGCAATAGTGCGCCGTGAGTTGTATGAGAGGAGATTGGATGAGGTGATCGGTCCCCGCCTCGCCTTATATAGTCCGGGAGGGCGGGGTTACGAGGTCGGAGTAGGGAGAGAGTACTAGTTGAGTACGTCTAGGAGTCCTCTATACGGTGCGGAACATGTACGGCTCCCTAACCGAGTACTACTCTGTGTAGTCCTTGTGCTCCACGCCTTCGGGTGCCGTGTAGCGCAAGCCGGTAGTCCCGGGGGCCCACCGAGTAGTCGGTCCCGGTACCCACCGAGGTAGTGGGCCCGGGTAGGTCCATACGACAAGCCCCCGAGTACTTTGTAGTCGAGAAGGATAGCTTCAAGTAGTCTTGATGGCCTTAACGAGTAGTCCTCAAGCGTCCCCGAGTGCTACAAGTCAAAAGTCCTCAAGAGTAGTCGAAGCATCCCGAGGCCGGAATGTACTCCGACCGATGTTTGAGCAATCTTGAAGTCTTCTCGAGTAGTCCCAAGCGTCCTCGAAGAGGCGCCTTCGAAGGTCTTCAAGAAATGCCCATCTTGTCTTGAAGCCGGAGGCCGATATGGAGGTGCGATTACAAAATCGCACTCCATATGGAGTAGCCCCCGAGCCTTAGGTTGAGCCGCGGGCTGCGGCCGAGGGTCCATCCGAAGTCTTGGCAAGAAAACCCCCGAAAAATCCGGAGAGAAAAAACCGAAGGACACGTGGCACGGAGCCCCCGAGCCTTGAGTCGAGTACTTCCTCTCGAATTGAAGGGTCTTCTTGAAGAATGTGTCCTGAGATGCTCTTGAGACTAGCCGCTTCCCAGGTAGTCGAGTAGAAGTAGCCGAGCCCCCGAGGTGAGGCGCATCGACTAGTAGAATACGAAGAGTCACGCGCAGCCGCTGAGTCAGCCACGCGTGGACTTATCCGGCCGCCCGTTGCGGAGCCGGTTTGGCTTATAAATAGAAACCAAAACCCTTAGTTTTTCACCCATTCGAGTCGGCAGCGCCCATTCCGTTTGGTATCCGAAGCTCGAATCCACTCCCAACGCTTGCCGCCGCCGCAAGAGATCCAAGTGCGCCGCCACCCAAAGCTTTTAGGGTAGCCCCCGAGCGGATGCGAGTGAAGACGCCCCGCACTTGGAGGATGAAGCCGTCACCGTCCAAGACGTCCAAGGCCGCCGGGAAGAAGAGGGGCCGCGAAGAGGCCGCCGCGGCCGCCACCGAGCAGCCGCCGCCCATGTCTCCACCGCGCGGCCGATCCAAGCCGCGAGTGGAAGTAGTCCAAAGTGAAGACGGAGGATTCGTCGACCCTCCCGAACAAAGGGGTTCATCGGGGAGAAGGAAGTCGACATGTGGAGATCCGCCGCCGGAGATCCATATCCGATGGAGAAGGTCGAAGACGAGATCCCAATGTTCGCGCGGTTCGTGGAGCGCGGTCTTGCGCTCCCGCCGCCGATTTCTTCAAGGGGCCGCTCGGGTACTACGGGATCGAGTACCTCGAACTCGAACCCCAACGGCATCTTCCACGCGGCGGTCTTCGTGCACCCCCCGCGAAGCCTTCCTCGGGATCAAGCCACATTGGGTGCTTTTCCGTAAGTTCTTCCGCGTCAAGCCGCAACCAAGTGCCACCAACCCCGTGGTAGTCGGAGGAGCCGACATCCAACCGAGGGAGGACGCCGCGGAGCGCATTTGGCGTACAAGCTTGTCGACTCCAACACGGATTGGAAGACCGTGTGGTTCTACATCACGAACCACCACCCCGGCCCCGCCGAAGCCGAGCGGACGGCGCAGCACAGCACCGTGAATGGTGGAACACGGAGCCCACCATGCAAGAAGAGATCCGGGCCCCCCCGAGCTGCTAGCACGCATCAAGGTGCCGAGGGAGGCGGGACCGAGGACCGAGCACGTGGCCTTCGCTTTCATGAAGCGAAGGATCCGGGCCGTTGATGGCTCGGGAGACCCCGGGGTTTCGAGTACACCGGCGACGACGACGCGTCGCGGATACACGGGAGGCGAGCCGGACGACAACGACATCATCGAGAGGTTGTCGCGGATCTTCAAGGACATGCCGCCGTAGACGGCGTGCCCCGTCGAGGAGTACCCGCCGCGCGCCCGCCGAAGAAGGTGAGTAGTCGAACTACCCTAGTCGAGTAGTGATTACTTGAAGTAAAGTTGCCGACGTCTTGTGTCTTGTGCGGGATGATGTGAAGAAGTTCATCTCGGAGCCGCAGCCACCTCCGAGCGGAATCGAGATCCCGATGGAGGGGCGAAGCTAAGGAGCGCCGAGAAGTCGGTGGAAGGCCACGACACCGTCGTCGTGGAGGATACCTCCGACGACGACGACGACGAAGACGAGGAGACGCTGCAGGACCGCTTCCACCGCGGTCGACGTTTAGCCGCCCGGCTTGCCTCCCATGTTCCTCTCGGTACAAGACCCCCCGCCAGCTCCGGAGGCTAGCCCGGCTGCGCCGCCACGGAAGCCGCGCAACCCCGCCAGGAAGCGGGTGACGAAGAAGCTAAGGGTCTCGCAGACCACGCCTCAGAGGTGAGTTGTCTTGAGCGAGTAGTCGAGTACCCGTTGTTCGAGTACGTTTGCCGACGAGTAGTCTTCCTTGTATGCGGTGTGGTGCCGCCAGCGGAGCCCGTCGAAGAGGGCGACGAGGGCGTGTGGGACACGGTGGGGGGAGCCACCGGAAGTCGTAGTCCGCCCCCCACCGTCGAAGAAATCCCGGCGCAACCGGGGCGCCGCCCCCTCGCTCCACAAGGGAGCACGGACCCGTGGCCACCGCCGATGAAGTGGTGGTGGCCTCGGGAGCGCAGAGACATCCGCGCCGCCGCCGCCGCCGTGGAGGAGGCGTAGCCGCAGGGGTGTAGGAGGAGGCGCCCGCCGAGGGTGGATCGGTCGATATCGCCGCATCCTCGGTGCTCCGGCCGTGACCATTGTCCTACGAACTTGTAAGTACCGTATCCTTGCGAGTAGTACTTGTTGCGGTAGTCGATGTTGCCCGACGACCATCCGTGTGTGTGCTTCTCGCGAAAATCCACGGATCCGACCCGGGATGGGGATGAGCCCTCACCGGCCGGTGGCGGAAGAAGTCGCGCCGCCCGCCGAGGAGGCCGCCGCCGCTAGCCAAGCCGCGACCGAGCCACCGGCTGCTTGGCGGCGCCGCCGGCCGAGGCCGGTGTAGTCGAAGGTGAGTACCCTTCTTGAAGCTACGGGGCTCCACGAGGTGTAGTCGTAGGCACCGATGCACTTGTCTCTCTTTGACAGGCGCGCGAAGGTGGTGACATCCTCCGCAGGGGTGCCACTGCAGGTTGACACCAGAGGCCCCGGAGGCTGCGGAAGGAGCCCCCGAGCCCGTGGAGGAGGTCGTCGAGAAGACCGCCGGGGGAGAGGCGGCCACCACGTCGCCAGAGATTGCTCTGGAGGTGGCTATCCGCTCCCCCGAGATCCAGGACGCAGAGCCCATCCGCTCTGCACCGATGACGGAGGCCACCGCGAGTAGTCGCGGCGGGATAGAACTGCTCGCGGATGATCTCATCGAGCCGGCGACGGTAGCCAAGCATCTGGAGGCGATCCGTCAAGCCGAGCAGTGGATGAAGGTAAGTAGCCGTAGCCTTTGAGTAGCCAATCCTTTGTCGTTGAGTACTCTTTATGACTTGAGTTGTCTTGTGCAGGACGTTGCGGAGCGGTCCCGCGACAAGTCGAACATGCTGCAGGGCTATGGCGACGCGGTGCTCCGAGCCGAAGCCCTAGAAGAGCAACTTGTGAAGTCGCGGAAGCACGCGGCTGCCATGCAGTCGAAGCTCGACGCCGCCTTCGCCAAGTACCACAACGACGTCCAAGAGTTGCAGGCGAAGGGCGACGACTTGGTGCGGAAGAATAAGGGCCTCCGCAACAAGAATAAAGGTATACCCCTTCAACTTTTCGGGTACTTGTTGGAGGTCGAAAAGCATCCGACCCGCCGTTGCGTTGCCGTGTTGCGCAGCTTGAGGGCCGGTGGAGCAGTTGAAGGCCTCGGAGACGAGCATGAAGAACCTCTTCTGCCGGGAGCAAGAAGCCCGCCGTGTACTCGAGCTCGACTACAAAGAACTCTCCTTCGAGTGCGAGAAGCATATGGAGCTTCGGATTGCTTCTGACAGAGATCTCGTCAACTGCTACAAATCCTTGCGAGAAGTTGAACGAAGACCGGGAGGCATTGCGGGCCCAGTTGAAGGAGTTGGAAGAAGTCGCACCGCCGATCGCAAGACTCCCGGTGCCGCACGCGGGTGGCCCCAAGATCGCTACTCTGGTGGATCGCCTCAAGGAAGCGCCGAGTCGGCTGGCCGCCTACGTGAAGCACATGGCCAGGTCGATCCCAAGACAAGTCTTGGCCTTCATGAAGTCGTACTTCCCGAAGGCCCCAGTGGAGGTAGTCGCCGGCGGGGTAGCCGCCAACTGCTCTGATGAGCAGATGCGCAGCCGCCGGAGCGATGGCTCCCATCGCGGAGCGGTAGCCGAGAAGCCGAACCTCCGCTAGCCCCGTAATAGGTAGCTAGTAGCCATGGTTGTACAGAAAACAATTGTAATAAATTGTTCAAGTATCAATGAAAGAAAATTTTCCAAAGCAATGAGTACTCGTAGTCGCGATCTCGCAGTGCGGAGCCCCCCATCGTGGAGTGGATGCGAGTAGTAGTACTCGACTTTAGTAGTCCCGTTGTAGGGAGTAGGCGGTAAAGAAGTTGATGAACGATCAATCTTTATTACCGAAGAAGTACACCGGATGGCCGTGGCCGTAGTTACGCGAGTAGTGGCTTGGACCGGAGGCCGCTTACAACTTGAGTAGCGCCGGGAGCGGGTAGCCGCTGCGCAGCTTGATCCGTAGGTAGCCGTGTAGGCCGGATCGTAGATCCGTAAGTAGCCGTGCAGGCCGGATCTTGGAGTGTGGTCTCTTAGTAGACCGCCGCTAGAGTCCTTGACACTCGTCGCGAGCCCCGTGGTCCATAGGTAGCCGCGCGGGCTTGATCCCGGAGAGGAGAAGTCCGAGACTAGAGCCGGGACCCGAAGGGTCGCTACGGCCGGGGGGTGTTGATGCGGTCGTGTAGACTTGAACCCCGCAGTAGTCGTGTAGACTAGGCGTAGAATCGACGGAGCCGGTCGACGTTCCACGAGTTGTTGATGTCTTCGCCTTCAAGTGTTTGGAGGCGATAGGAGCCCGCCCGGTCACCTTTGCCACGGTGAAGGGACCTTCCCGTGGGGGAGCCGAGCTTGTGAAGTCCTTCCGTGTTCGGATACGGCGGAGGACAAGATCTCCAACGTTAAAGGAGCGTTCCTTGACGTTGCGATCATGGTAGCGTCGGATACCCTCCGGGTACCTTGCCGATTGGACGAGGGCGGCGCGGCCGAGCTTCTTCGAGGCCGTCGATATCAACTCGTCCGTCGTCTTCCGAGACGCCTTCGTCATAGTGCTCCACCGCCGGCGAGTTCCATATGACGTCGGCGGGGAGGATGGCTTCGGAGCCGTAGACCGAGAAGTAGGGGGGATTGCCCCCGTTGGCTTGGATGGCCGAGTCCGCGCCCCCGCAGTGCGTTGGGTAGTTCCTTGATCCACTTGCCCCCTTTGGAGTTAGCAGCGTCGTGTAGCCGCTTCTTGAGAGCGTCGAGCACCATCCCGTTGGCGCGCTCGACTTGTCCGTTGGCCCGTGGATGGGCAACTGAGACGTATCGGACGTCGATCCCGCTGTTCTCGCAGTACTCCCGCAATCGGTGGTTGTTGAAGTTGGACCCCAGGTCTGTGATGATGCGGTGGGGTAGCCCATAGCGGTGTACGAGTTCATCCAGGAAGTCGAGTACTCGTCGCCCTTGGGGCATGTGACCGGCTTGACCTCGATCCACTTGGTGAACTTGTCGATAGCCACCGCACCTCGTTGAAACCTCCCCGGCGCAGCTTGGCGGTGGCCCAATCATGTCGAGCCCCCAGCAGGCAAAGGGCCAGGTTGGCGGTATGGTGACTAGCTTGTAGGCTGGGACGTGTTGCTGCTTGGCGAAGTATTGGCATCCTTGGCACTTTCTGACGAGTTCTTCGGCGTCGCCAGGGCTGTGGGCCAGTAGAAAGCTCGCCGAAAAGCCTTGCCGACCGCCGTGCGTGAGGACGCATGGTTGCCGCGCACGCCCTTGTGGATCTCCTCCAAGATGTCCTTGCCTTCTTCACGAGGGACGCACTTCATGAGCACTCCGGAAGATGCGCCCCGCTTGTAAAGCTTGTCTCCGACGAGGACGTAAGACTTGGCGCGGCGGACGAGTTGCTCTGGCCGCGTTCTTGTCGGAGGGGGACCTTCGCTCGCCGAGGTAGTCGATGAAGGATTGCCTCCGGTCCACGTCGATCATCATGACCTCCCGCCCTACCGGTGGATGGGCCGGGACAAGGGTTGGTGGCGCCGGCTCCGGGATGGATGGCGCGTGAAGCTTGTGGATGAAGACACCCGCCGGCACTTGAGCGCGGTGGATCCAAGCTTCGAGAGGACGTCCGCCGCAACGTTGTTGTCGCGGACGATGTGGTGGAACTCGAGACCATAGAATTTGTTCTCGAGCTTGCGGACTTCTAGGCGTAGGCGTCCATGTTCTCCTTGTTGCGGTCCCGGGACTTGTTGACTTGGTTGATGACCACCGCGGAGTCACCGTAGACTAGTAGCCGCTTGATGCCCGGTGAAGCCGCAAGGCGGAGCCCGTGTAGGAGAGCTTCGTACTCGGCTTCGTTGTTTGAGACCTTCCGGAAGATCCGCAGGACGTACTTGAGTTGTTCGCCCGTTGGAGAGATCGGAGTACCCCCGCACCGCGCCCTCGAGGTTGAGTGAGCCGTCGAAGTACATCACCCAATGCTCGGTCGCACGGTGGGAGTAGGTAGCCGGTTCTCCCGCCACTCCGCCATGAAGTCGACTAGTGCCCGCGACTTGATAGCCGTGCGTGGCTTGAAGTCGATGGTGAGGGCGCCGAGCTCGACTGTACCCCACTTGGAGATTCTTCCGGTAGCATCTTGGTTCCGCAGATGTCGCCAAGCGGGTAGTCGGTGACGACAGAGACCGAGTACTCCCGGAAGTAGTGTCGTAGCTTCGTGAGGTGATGAGTAGAGCGTACGGAGCTTCTCGCACGGGCCGATAGCGAGCCTTGGACTCGATAGAACCTCGCCGATGAAGTAGACCGGGCGCCGGATCGGGTAGGCGTGGCCGTCTTCCCCGCCGCTCGACAACGATGGCAAGATCGACCACGTGAGTAGTCGCAGCCTAGGTAGAGCAAGTAGTTGCTCGCCCTTGTGAGGAGCCGTGAGGATCGGTGGCTTTGATAGGAAGTCCTTGAGCTGGGCAAGGGCTTGGTCCGCCTCTCGGAGTCCACACGAACTTCTCGTGATGCTTGAGTAGTTTGAAGAAGGGGAGGCCCCGTTCTCCTAGCCTCGAGATGAATCTGTTCGCCGCCGCCATGCACCCCGTCGCCTTCTCGGACGTCTTTGATGCCCGTGGGAGCTTTCATGCCGGTGATGGCGGAGATCTTCTTGGGGTTGGCTTCAATGCCGCGCCGGGCGATGATGAAGCCGAGTAGTTTGCCCGAAGGGACGCCGAAGACGCACTTGTTCGGGTTGAGCTTCCAGCGGTACTCGCGTAGTGATGCGAAGGTCTCTTCAAGGTCGTCGATGAGGGTACTGGAGTCCCTGGTCTTGACAACCACGTCATCCACGTAGGCCTCGATGTTCTTGTTGAGTTGCCGCTTGGAAGCAGTGCCCGGATGGCCCGTTGGTAGGTAGCGCCGACGTTCTTCAACCCGAATGACATGGTCGTGTAGCAAGACGCGCCAAACGGGGTGATGAACGCGGTCTTCTTCTCGGTCTTCTTCCTTGATTGCGATCCGGTGGTACCCGGAGTAGCGGCCGAGGAAGCAGAGCGGTCGCAGCCCGCCGTGGAGTCGATGACTTGATCAATCCGCGGCAACCCGAAGGGGTCCTCGGGGCGTTGCTTGTTGAGGTCGGTGTAGTCGACGCACATCCTCCACTCGTTCGAGTTCTTCTTGCGGACGAGGACGGGGTTGGCGAGCCACTCGGGATGGAAAACTTCTCTCGATGAAGCCGCCGCGAGTAGCTTGGCGAGTTCCTTTTTGATGGCGTCCCCGCCCGTCGTCGGCAAAGCGTCGGAGGTGTTGTCGCTTGGGGGTGGCCTTTGGATCGACGCCGAGGCGCGTGCTCAATCGGCTCCCCGGGCACTCCCGGCATGTCCGCCGGCTTCCACGCGAAGATGTTGCGGTTAGCCCGAAGAAAGCTGATGAGCGCGTCTTCCTATTTGGGGTCGAGGCCAGCCCCGATGGTGGTGGTCTTGCTGGGGTCGCCTGTTTCGAGGTCGACCGTCTTGACGAGTACCTCCTCAGGTGGCTGAGGCTTGTTGGTGCTCGTCGTACTTCTCTCGGGATGTCGAGTTCACTTGTAGCAAGCTTCTTCGACGCAAAGATAGACCTCCATCATCGCGTTGGGTACTTGGTTTGTAGAGGCGATCTCCACGGCTTCGTGTCGCGGTCGTGGGAGATCTTCAAGTCCCCCCGGAGGGAGAGTACACCGACCGGACTTGGCATTTTGAGTACCAAGTAGGTGTAGTGGGGCACCGCCATGAACTTGGCGATGGCCGGTCTGCCGAGGATGGCGTGGTAGGAGGTCTCGAAGTCCGCGACCTCGAACTTGATGTACTCGGTACGGTAGTTGTCCCGAGACGCCCCGAAGGTGACTGGCAGGACCACTGAGCCCAGTGGAATAGCCGCGTTGCCGGGGACGATGCCGTAGAAGGGCATGCTGCTCTTGGTGAGCATGGGGGTGATGTCGAGCTTCATTTTCTTCAAGGTCTTGGTGAAGAGGACGTTGAGCCCACTTCCACCGTCGATGAGCACCTTGTTGAGCTTGGAGCCCGCCACCGTTGGCTTCGTGGACGGGAATCGTCCCGGTTCGGAGAAGCCGGTCCATTGGTCCGCGTGGGAGAAGGTGATGGGTACCTCCGACCACCCGAGAGGGGTCGGGACCGCCGGCTCAATGGACATTACTTCGCGACGGGTAGCCTTCGCTCCCCGCCGTCGGCGCCTCCGCCGAAGAGGACGTTGACGGTCTTGTCCGGCTCCCCGGAAGTCGTTGTTGTCGCCGTCCTTCTTCTTGCCCTTTTGATTGTGAGGGTGCGGTGGCTCCGGCGTATCCTTGAGTGCATGCCCGAGTTGGTAGCACCGCTCGGTAGTGTGATTGTCGTTTGGATGCCACGGGCACTTCTCCTTCGACAGGTCCTTGAAGCCGCCGGAGTTCTTCTTCGAGTTCCCCTTGGCGAGGGCGCCGGATAGCCGCGACGGTGTTGTCGGCTTGCGCTTGCGGTTGGGACCCGAGTAGTTGCTCGTTGTTGTTGTTGTTGCGGCCACCTTGGTTTGCATTGCTGCCGCCGCCGCCGCCCCGGTTCTCGTTTGGACTTGCCGCGGATGGCGTCGTACATGGTGTTGGCCTTGTCCTCTTCATCCGTCCGGACGTGATCATGTCCTTGAGGTGGGGGATGGACTGGGGCGACGCCGACCGAAGTCCTCGAAGGTGCGGCGGTGGTAGAGGCCGTCCCGGAAGAGGTCGATGACCTCCTTGTCGGTGACGTCGACGACGGTAGCGCGCTTGTCGAAAAAGCGGCGCATGTACTTGCGGAGGGTCTCGCCCTCGTTCTCGCTTGATCATGGCCGTGTCCATGCGAGTACCCGATCGGCCCATGGCGCCCGCGAAGTTTCTTGTGAATTGCTCCTTCACCGGTCCCACTTGTCGATCGAGTGCTTGTCCGGGCCGACTCGAGCCATGTGAGTGGTGCTTGGTCCGGGCGAAGGGGAAGTAGAGACACATGGTGTCGCTGTTGCCGCCGCCGTTCTCGATGGAGAGGGCGTAGCATCGGAGCCACCGGATGGGATCCGCTTCGCGTCGTACTTGGTGATCCCCAAAGGCTTGAACTTGTCGGGGGAGGAGCAAGTTGCGAAGTCGAGGTGAGAAGGCGGGGAAGCCGTCGCCTTCGCCGGCGGTGGTCGACTTCTTCCACCGCAGCCTCCTCAATCTTCCGGCGAGCGTCATAGCCGCCCGCAAGGCGCCGGAGGCGTGGTGTTCGCGTGGCCTCGGCCGCCGCGATCGCCGCCGCCTCCGGCCCTCCCCGTTGGCCCCATGGTTGGAGTTGCCGCCGTCGCCGCCGCCGCCGCCGTCGGGATCGTTGCCGCCGCCGCCGGCCGGAGCGCGGTGGGGAACAACTTCTCGGTTGCCGTGGTCTTGCCGTGAAGGTCCGCCGGCGTTGGAGCGGCGACGGTTTGGCTCGGGCGGGAGGTCGGCTCGAGTACGGTTGGGACCGTTGTTGGCGCTGCGACTAGTAGCTTCGTTGTCGCGGGGTTTAGCTGGGAGGAGGTTGGTTGACTCGTTGTCGGCCCGCATGAAGTAGGCTTCTTCGGCCGAGCTTGGCGATGACCTCTCCAGCGCGTATGCCCTGAGCCTGACGTGCGATCGCTGTGATCGACATGAGGCATTGCTCAGGGGTGGTGTGTACTCTGCTCTCGACCGCCTCGAGAGCTTCCGCAAGGTTGCGGATGGGGAGGTTGTCGCGGAGGCGCCGACGACGTTCGTTGCGCTTCCCCGTTGCGTTCACGTCGGGTGTCTCTCGTCACGCCGGAGTCTCGTTGGGTGGAGCATCGCGAGAGAGCTCGTCGAAGGAGATGTCTTCCGTGTACTTGTCCCGAGCCGTGCCCTCGAAGGTCTCGGGGTGTCGCCGGCAGCCATGAAGACTTGGCGATCGGGGGTGCCAAGGCCGGACTCGCAGGGTGCCACCTCGGCTTGGTGTGTTTGAGTCGGCCCGGCTAGCGGTGTTCCCTCCCGGAACGGTAGCGAGTCGATGTAGGCGACGTAGCGTGAGTCTCCCTTCACTAGGTCGGCAGGCTTGCGGTCCGGCCGCAGACGTATCTTCCCGCCGGTGTGGATTTTATAACCGCCCCGCAGGCCGGCCCCGACAAGGAAGCTCGGTGGAGTCGTCTTCGGACTCGGGCTCCTCGTGGTCCGACCCGAAGTCGAACTTGTAGTCCGGTTCGAGTAGAACTCGGAGAGAGGGCCGGAGTCCGGAGCGCGATCGGGGGCGGCGTCGGAGTCCGAGTTGTACTCGGCACGGGCTCCTTGCCGGCCCGGCGCAAAGTGGGAGCCCCCCGTGCGGGCCCGCCGAGGATGCGGGGGCCACGCGCGGAGTGCTCGCATGGTGAGGGGACCGACCGCGATGGCCGAGCGGCCGGCTCGCATGCGATAGCCCATGGCGACGTCGAGTTCGAGTTGGAGACGGACTCGAGCTCGAAGTCGCCGTGGTGGTTGAAGAGCTAAATTTCGCCGAACTTGCCGGCGAGTTCACCTCCGTGACAACTTCGGGGAGCGCCACGAAGCCTCGTCTTCGGGTTGGGCCGCATGGTCGGGCGGCGCCGGAAGGAGCCCGCGCCATCGCGCAGCAGCACCCGTGCGCCCGAACACGAAGGTGTCGCCGCGGTTGAATGCGACGGTTGGCTTGAAGTGGACGGAAGCCGTCGAGTTCGCCATGTGATCTCGGCGAGAGCCCCTACCCGGCGCGCCGGTGTCGGTGTTTTAGACCGGCAACCTACTACGGGGAGTACCCGAAGTAGATGATTGTGACTCGCCGAGATCGGTAACTCGAAGGAAGAGACACGTGGCACACAATTTAGACAGAGTTCGGGCCGCGAGGTGCGTAATACCCTACGTCTTGTATGTCGCGTAGGTCCGGATTGATAGGGCACGATTACAAGATGGTGCAATAGTGCGCCGTGAGTTGTATGAGAGGAGATTGGATGAGGTGATCGGTCCCCGCCTCGCCTTATATAGTCCGGGAGGCGGTGGTTACAAGTTGGAGTAGGGAGAGAGTACTAGTCGAGTACGTCTAGGAGTCCTCTATACAAGGCGGAACATGTACACCTCCCTAACCGAGTACTACTCCCGTGTAGTCCTTCGCTCCACGCCTTCGTGTGCCGTGTAGCGCAAGCTCGGGTAGTCCTAGGGGCCCACCGAGTAGTCGGTCCCGGTACCCACCGAGGTAGTGGGCCCGGGGAGGTCCATACGACGTATAGATAATCCAACAAGGTGTGATTACATCTCAAGATCGATTGCAACCCATGGATGAAGGGAGATTACCACATCAAGGTGCTAGAAATAGCACCGTTGATCAAGGTTACCCTTCCCACGGTGTCTTCCTTCTTCTCTACTTGTGGGCTCCCTCCAAACGGAATGAGAGACTCAACACTCCTTCATCAAGGATATGCGCCATGGTCATGAGAATTTCCTAGGCGAATTCCTTGTGGGTGTTTGCCGACACTCCGTTAGAGAATTGCACCGTGTCCCGTATGAAACCCAATATGTGGAGAGCTTGGTCGTCGAAGTCGACGTTCGCTACAAGCCTCTACTCAAGGCGAGCGAGCCTCTTCTCCTCCTCCTCCGTCATGATGACATACCCCTCGAATACCGCGGAGCGTATGGAGGTGGAGCGGATGATCGTGTCGAGTGGCGAGGTCGGACGGGCAGCTCCTCCTTATGTCCTTGAGGTTTGGTGAACCTCATAAACAAGTTTCGCGTAGCCCTCATGCCACCGAGGAGAAGAGTGTGGTTCCTCCTCGGTAGTGTCGTGTCCTCCTCCATACTCCGAGGAGACTCGGAAACCGAGTGCCTCCTCGAAGAGGTTGTCGATGAT
This sequence comes from Cenchrus americanus, assembly GCA_947561735.1. NCBI lineage: Eukaryota > Viridiplantae > Streptophyta > Magnoliopsida > Poales > Poaceae > Cenchrus > Cenchrus americanus. Next base: position 32,146,935 of record OX387242.1, on the reverse strand, counting down.
GGCTTAGACGACGATGATCCCTTCTTCTTTGGCGAAAAGGCTTGTAGTTTTCTTCTATGATTGCAGCACTCTCCCTCACAAATATATATCTAGGGTTTTCAACCGGTAGCAAGGTACACAAATATTATTTTGGAGTCTGGACTTTGAGTGGAATTAGGATGTGATTTGTTGCACGAAACAAGCGGGGTGGATGGCTAAGTCTAAGGTGGTTCCGCACTACAAACTAGAGCACACGAACAAAGAACTGGATTGGAGACTGACCTCTCTCATCCTCTTGGCTCGGTTCTTCTCTAGTGCATTCATCCTTGTTGCTTCGTGACCGCGTACACCTTCCAAACGTTCTCGTCCACTCCATTGCTTGCACTATTGCTCCTTCCACTTGATGTTTTCGCTTTGACTCACTTCCATACTCCCTTGCCTCACATGCCTCCATGATATTCCTACAAAACAAAGAGAAGTGGTAAAAAGAAAGGTACTGATCATACAGATTCTATCATGTTTTATCTATTATATGGTAGTACAGTTAACTTGATATTTTTTAATATAGGACAAGATTCGATAACTGTGGTAGAAAATAGATCCAAAGAATATGAAGGTGCTGATCTACAACAATTTATTGTAAGTCATGTGTTCGACAACTTGTCATAATTTATTTCCATATATGCAACTACTTATGGACAGTTTCATGTTCTGCGATACAGGATCTTAATGATGGTAGCATATTGATGCTAATATTATGATGCCAAATTCTGCAAATGATGTGTTTGGACTATCTTCGTCCATGACTGCTCCATTGATCCATGGTGGAAATGTTAATGCCATAATGCCACAATTTGATATGTACAGAAATTCTTCTACCATGGGCAGTCCTTATATCCAAGGAGGATACACAAATCTCTTACTTGGAGTTGATCAAGCTGCCACATCATAGCCGGCTGTTAAGAAATTAAATTTTGGTGGAATGCCAAAATGAAGAAAACATGTAATCTTTCTTAAAGACATGTCATTCTTTTGTATGCCTCACTTCCAGACAGCACTCTATTGGTTTGACCATTTGTTTCTGTTTTTGGAATATTCCAAATTGTTTTTGTGAAATGAATTAAAGAAACCATCAGATTATGGGAGCTCTCAAGGCAGCTTTCCTTATATTTTACAAGAGTCAGCTATCAATCAAAGAAACTGATTTTTACTCATGTACTGTAATGTTTCAGAATTTCCTAGCATTTCATATGTACATTGCATATGTTTACAATTGTATTTCAGACAGAGATGAGTCCTCAATATTTATTCCAAATGAGAGAGACAGACCATCAATATTTCAAAATAATATCATTTGTTGAAACACTTCCATACATCAAACAAATTTACTGGTACACTATACATCACAACTGAATAGCCTCAACAATCTCTCTCTTTTTTTCTACCAACAATCTCTCTATTTTTAGCACATGCATAAGTCACTATGTCACTATATAGCCTCCCCTTGAGTTGAGTCCTCCTTGCAGTGCTTCATTTAACATAGTCTTGTGTTTCAGCAAATTTCATCTTTCCTGAGCTAGTGTTAAGGAAATTTGATCTTCCCACACCCAAACCTTGAGAGCAAATTCACAGAGCAAACAGAACCTTGCTTGACGTACTGCAAACCAGTGGAGATTGTACTTATGGTAGAGATGCTCTTAGCCCTTGATAATTCAACAACCTGACAAAAAAAGTTAGCACTTCACTTCACCACCAACATTAAGCACGGACAAGGAGAAACAACCATATGATTCAAAGCGCCTGTCTTTCTTCAATTAAGAGATCATGTTTTTCCATTTAAGCGCTTCTTGCAAATTTGAAATTTTGTACATGACAACTACATATGAACAAAGAACTCAACCATCTGATTCAGAGCGCCTGTCTTTCTTCAGTTAAGAGGTCACGTTTTTCCATTTAAGAGGTTCTTGCAAATCTGAAATTTTCTACATGACAACTATATACGAACAAAGAACAACACTGGATTCCTACAATAAAAAGCAGCACGCAACAATGCGCAGATTTATCCAGCATGCTATATAGAATACACGGGTCGAATCAAAAGAGTTGGAGAACTTATCCAATGTCTGCGGCTCTTGTGTTGCTCCATGGCCACCAACTGGGAGCATCCCTGACTGAAATCGATTTTCATTGCCCTCCTCAGTCTCCAATACACAAGGGTCTAAGGAACTCGATGGTTCCATCGAGAAAACATCAGGTGAAGGTAACTTGTGCAGGAAACGGGCTATATTGATTTTCCTGCAAAGATGGAGATCTCACGTTGAACAGCTGCGACGGATTTCCTAAAAGCGTTTTGTTGTCACATGTAACGACATTCTTTCAGTGTTCATATGCAGTGACGAAGGGGACATACCATCAGTACCATGTGACGCCATCGACGGAGGAGCTGGAGCCCTCGACGACGGCGAGGAGTACATGGGCGGCGTCAGAGGTACATGCAGGGACCTCCCTATCACAGCCAAATTGTGACAATACAGCGGCGGCGGTGATGATTGGTGAGTGAAGGGGAACGAGGAGAAGAGGGGGCCTCCCTTGACAGCCGAATTTTGGCAGAAGCGACGGCGGTGGGGGCTTGGGTCAGAAATTTCTCGAGAGGTGAGGGAAGGGGAACGAGGACAGGGGCGGCGCGGCTGAGTCGAGGGAGAGAGAGAGAGAGTCGGGTGCACTTGCGAGCTGCTTACGTCCAAGGCCGAGCCGCCGAGGAGCCGATATGCCAGAGGCGGAGGAGCCGGATAGGAGCGAGCTTTCATTTTCTTGGTCGACCGTCAGGGGGCATCTTGCACCGTTTGAGATTTGCAAGACTGATGTACGTATTTTTTTTCCGTAAACAACATACTCCAAATACCACATTCACAAGTGAACTTATTACATCATTAGTATGCCTAGTGGTGGGTTAGTTGCAAATCATAATTTAAACCAATGTACAACAAGTACTCTAGGTTGACGGAAATTCACTGTCAACAATGTTAAGGATAACATCAGCCTTTAAATCTTTCATCTTAAACTTTTGAGATAGAAAGTCTTTGACCTCCTTGATCAATTCAATGCTCATGCCAAAGATAAGTATGTCATCTACATAAAGACACAAAATCACTCCTTTGCCCCCACCATAGTGATGGTACACACATTTGTCAGCTTCTTTTGTAACAAAGCCAACATATGTCAAAGTTCTGTTGAACTTATCATGTCATTGCTTAGGTGCTTGCTTGAGGCCATAGAGAGACTTCACTAGTTTACACACCATTCCTTCTTGACCCTTTACTACAAATCCTTTCGGCTGGCAGTCCATATAGATCTCCTCTTTCAACTCTCCATTTAGGAAAGTTGTCTTAACATCCATTTGATGAACGAGAAGACCGTGAGAGGCTGCCAGAGAAAGTAGTACTCTTATGGTGGTCAATCGAGCGATTGGTGAGTAAGTATCGAAGAAGTCTTCTCCTTCTTTTTGGGTGTAACCCCTGGCCACAAGTCTAGCCTTGTACTTATCAATAGTACCATTAGGCCTAAGCTTCTTTTTGATCACCCATTTGCATCTCACCGGCTTGCACCCGTAAGGATGTCCAACAACCTCCCAAGTTCCATTTGACATGATGGAGTCCATTTCACTCCTCATTGCTTCCTTCCAATAGTCGGCGTCCCTGAAGAGTAGGCCTTTGCAATGGTCTTGGGAGTGTGATCCATGAGGTATATGATGAAATCATCTCCAAAAGATTTCTCTGTCCTTTGTCTCTTGCTCCTCCTAGGAGCCTCATCATTGTCCTCCTCAATATGCTCAATAAATGCAGCTCATTGAGTTCCATCGACCTGGTGGAGTCGTCCTCCTCGACGGACTCTTGCCTAGATGAACTTGTTTCATCTCTCATTGCAAAAATATTCTCAAAGAATGTAGTGTCTCTCGGACTCCATAATTATGCCGACAAGCAAGTCGGGCACTCCGCATCTTACTATCAAGAATCTATATCCGACATAGTCCACCGTCTTTTGTCCAAGTTTACATTTCTTGGTGATTGGCACACCGACTTTGGCCAAGCAACCCCAAGTGCGTAAATATGAAAGAGTTAGCCTCTTATTCTCCCATTCCATGAATGGTGTTACTTCCTTATTCTTCATAGGCACACAGTTCGGGACATGACAGTCGTCAATATCGCCTCACCCCACCATTCATTAGATAGTCCCGCGGTTTCTAACATGGCATTCACCAAGTCACTCAGATGCGGTTCTTTCTTTCGGCAATCCCATTGGATTGGGGTGAATAAGGCGGTGTTGTCTCATGAACAATACCGTGTTCCTCACGAATGTATCAAAAGTATTAGAGAAATATTTGCCACCTCGATCCGACCTTAGATGTTTAATCTTCATCTCAAGTTGATTTTCAACTTCAGCTTTTTAGATCTTAAAGTAATGTAACGCTTCATATTTTGATTTTAACAAGTAGATGTAACTAAAACTAGTGCTATCATCTATTAAAGTCATGAAATATCTTTTACCACCCTTTGTCAACACATCGTTCATTCTCCTCGGATCGGATCTAGAGGTGCCAAGTTTCTCGCCTCAACAGCCTTATGTGGATTGCGAGTTTGTTTCGATTAAACACATACTTGACACTTAGAATTTTTGATAGGGGTAAACTTTGGAATCAACCTCAAACTAGCTAAGCGCATCATACAACCAAAATTAACATGGCAAAGCCTCGAATGCCAAACATTTGATTCATCATTCATCACATGGTTCACAACGTTATCATCGAACAATAAAGAAAAGTGGAACAAGCCTCTGCTATCATAGCCTTTTCCAAAAAAGGTACCAAACTTAGAAATGATACATTTATTTGACTCGAAGACTAACTTAAAACCATCTCTACACAATAGAGACCTGTTGACTAGATTCTTCTTGATGGTAGGTACATGCTGCACATTCTTCAATTGTATGGTCTTCCCCGAAGTGAACTTCAGAGTGACCGTACCAGCACCAAGAACACGCGCATGGGCACCGTTCCCCATCAACAAGGAGGTAGTCCCCCCGACCTGGTAAGAAGAAAACATAGAAATGTCATCACATACATGAATATTAGCACCGGTGTCTATCCACCACTCTAGTGAAGAACACACTGAAAGAATTGTAGGTAAGAAATTACCATACCCCATTGTTCCTCCACCCTCGCTAACAACCATGTTTGCTGTCTTTAGAGCCTTGCGATCTTTACGATCCGGGCACTTTGCAGCAAAGTGATCCGAACTGCGACAAGTATAGCAAGCAGCCCCGACTTTCTCTTCTTCTTATTAGGCCCATCGGCTTCCTTAGCCTTGGGTGGGTTTTGTGAAGGCTTCTTCATCTTGTTCTGGTTGTCTTGGAACTTGGGATTGCCCCTCTGCACAAAAGTTGCACTTGAGGAGCCGGCTAATGCCTTTCCACGTGTGTCCTTTGCTCTCGCCTTCTCTTCAATATCGGAGTCGCAATAAGGTCATCAAAAGTGTATTTCTTTCTCTTGTGTTTTATCAAGGTAGCAAAATCCCTCCAAGAATGTGGCAGCTTTGTGATAATTACTCCTGCCACAATCTCGACACGCCCACGGCCTCGGCGAGGAGAGCAAGCGCGCGCGCGTGTGGCACGCCTATCTCCTTTATTCAACTTCACAAGAGGTGTATCAAAAGACTACCTAATAAGTTGGATGAGAGACTCCTAAAATACTAATTAGGTATTTCTCTATTTTCCTTAGCATTAAACACATGAGTTTTAATTATTTCATTATTACAATAAATGGCCCTAGACCCGTTTATTCTAACACTAGCCGTGATGCAAGCATCTATAGTACTAGATGAACCACGCTGGCAGAGACGACTAAGGATGTGAACCTTCACGGCTCTGGGGATCGATTATAAATGCTGTACAGTATATAAAGTTCCTTTCAACCATGCAACTTTGCATACTAAGAATGCTAGCAAGGTATTCTGCACTCTTATTGGCACATAAGCTCAGATCTAAGCAGTGATCGTAAGCTCTGAATACAATATTGGACTACTGGGAGTTCTCCGTCAATATATAGTACGAGGGCCGGGGGGTTCCGGGCGTCAATATATATGCATGATAGAGCAGTAGACAATAATTTAATTATTGTTTGTCCAGTTCGTATGCATATGCATGTGACTCCAGATCGATACCTGGCTAGCAATTTCCTCAGATCTGATGAATGACTCTACCCGGTAGTCACCAGGTCAATTTATTTTGGAATGTCCTTATTTGATTTATATATATCGTCCGTCCAGATACACACGCGGTAGTTGCTTTTTTTTATTCAAAGTTTGAAGAAAAGAATGGAAGAATTGATATGTGAATGGAATAGTGTCAATATTTTCAAATTCAAATCAAAATGTGATGTACACACGCGGTTTGAACCGAAACTTATCATGTTCATACTGGATCTTCAGGTCCAAATAAATATCGTTGTACATACACTAAGAATGCTAGCAAGGTATTCTGCACTCCTATTGAAAAATATGCTCAGATCTAAGCAGTGATCGTAAGCTCTGGATAAATAAATGAGACTAAATTGACAACCATATCGATCTGCACTGTGAGATGCAGAGGCGTAAAGAGATACAATATTGGACTACTGAGAGTTCTCCGTGAATATATAGTACGAGGACCGGGGAGTTCCGCGTTACTATATATATATATAGAGAGAGAGCACTTAAACAATAATATAATTGTTCTTTGTCCAGTTCGTATGCATATTCATGTGACTCCAGTTCAATAACAGGCTAGCTAATTCCTCAGATCTGATGAATAACTCTACCTGGTAGTCACCAGGTCAATGCATTTTGGAATGTCCTTATTTGATTTATATATATCAGTCCAGTCAGGAAATGATTGTTATTGCTTTTTTATCCAAAGTTTGAAGAAAAAAATGAAAGAATTGATATCTAAATGTAAGTGTAAATATTATTTTCATATTGTAATAAAAATGTGATGTAATAAATTAATATTTCATATTTATTAATCTTCTTAAAACTTTGGACGCCCGCAACTCTCGCGTCCGTGACAATAAACTTTCGGATCGTTCCTTTAAACTCATCTTAAAACTTTGGATGAATGTTTTGAGGATCTAAATGGTTTGAAATGAAAACCACAATCTACTCTCTGCGGCCTAAAAAGATTCAACTCTATAAAAGTGTCAAGTAAATCTACCTCAAATTTTAATTTGCCCGGAAAACTAATTGTTAATGATCATCACGAAAAGCTTGATATAGGAGTAGCTACCATAAGCAATATTGCTATAAGAGAAGTCGGCGTCATCGCAACGAGGGGCCTGTTTGGATGGTGGGGTAAATGGGGTAAATAGGGAAATTTACCCCTAATTTACCCCCTAAGGTGCCAAACATGTGGGGCAAATGTGGTGGGGCAAATGTTTTGGCCCTCTAATTCCATTTACCCCTAACAGGTAGCAAATTGGAGCAAATTTGTGGTGGGTCCCGCTCTTCCTCTCTCATCCACATCCACATTTACCCCTCCATCCAAACACCCCAAGGGGCAAACATTAGTAGGGGCAAATGTGAGGGACAAATCATTTTCCTTAGGGTAAATATTTACCCCTACCATCCAAACAGTGCCCGGAATGTGCTATAACCAACTGTTATTTTTGCACAATAATATATAGATGCAACCGCGGTTTGAACCCAAACTCATCATGTTCATACTGGATCGATCTTCCGGTCAAATTAAAGATTGTTGCACATACACCAGGTGCTCCATGTTTGCTCGTATGCATATGCATGTGACTCCAGCGATAACAGGCTAGCTATTTCCTAAGATCTGATGAATGACGCTAGCTGGCAGTCACCAGGTCAATGCATTTTGGAATGCCCTTATTTGATTTCTGTGTACATCCGTCCAGTTAGGAAATGGTTGTTATTGCTTTTTTATTCAAAGTTTGAAGAAAAGAATGGAAAATTGATATCTGAAGGGAATAGTGTCAACATTTTCATATTGAAATCAAAATGTGATGTAATAAATTAATAAATACGAAATATAAAGCTTCCTGCAGTTGGTGAAACAGATGGAGTAGGAGTTAGCGTATTCATTTTAACTCTTCTTAAAACTTTGGATGACTGTTTTGAGCATCTAAATGGTTTGAAATGGAAACACGGCCATCTACTCTCTGTGGCCTAAAAGAGATTCAACTCTAGAAAAGTGTCATGTAAATCTACCTCAAGTTTGAAATTACCTTGAAAACTAATTGTTCATCATCATCACAAAAAAGTCAGATATAGCTACCATAAGCAATAATGCAAGATTATAAGAGAAGTCGCCATCGTCATCGCCACAAGAATGTGCTAGAGCTAATATAACTGATGTTGCACAATATTCTATACATTCAACCGCGTGGTTTGAACCGAAACTCATCATGTTCATACCGGATCTTCCGGTCGTAATAAAGATTGTTGCACATACACCAGGTGCTCCATGTTTGCACGCTACAAGCTTTGCATCAACCCACGTTGTCTCTAGCTAACTTCTCATCAAATATAGTACGTAGAAGAAGGATTAAAAAGGGCAAGTGTATGCTCATCAACATGTGGCCTCTTTAATTCCTTGTCTTTAAAAGGCTTGTTCCGGAGCCCAAATGAAACATCCATCTCAAGCCAAAGCACCCACCACAGAGAGACTACCAGCAAGCTAGACACTCCATCGTCATGACGATCCATCACCACAGCCACCGGTGCCCCCTTGTCCGCTACGAGTGCGGCAGCTTCACCTGCAACGGCTGCGGCCGTGGCGGCAACGGCGCCCGCTACCGCTGCGACAACCGCGACTTCGACCGCACCGTCGTGCGCCAAGTACGCCTTCCCTTGCCACGGCACGCGCCGACATACCAGCCATGCGTGCGGCCCCGGGTCCGCATCATCCGCGACGCCCGCAACTCTCGCGTCCGTGGCACCCACTACACCGCCGTGGCCGCAACTTCCACGTCCACCCTAATTGCGTCCGGCCGCCGCATCATCGCCCCCGCCGCCGCCGCAGCCATGCGGCTATCGCCCCGTCTCATCGCGTCTCATCGCGTCCGCTGCAACCCCCGCCGCTGCTAGTAGATTGCATCATCAACCACCGTTGTGTTGTGCTTTCAACAACTTTGAAACGAAATTTCTTATCCAAGAAGACAAATCTGAGGAGAGGAAAGGAGAGGAGAACAGCTGCAATTTGTAGGTGGCCTTGCATTGCCTTCTTGGTCTTGAAAAATGTCTGCGTCCTCTTCTTACTTGATATGTTACCCCCAATAATGTAATGTATTGTTTGTTTACGCACCACTTTTTTTTTTGTGTAACATCTGAGATTTCGTACAACCTTCTGTCCACATTTCACCAAATTCAAAATGTGATTTATGTATTGCTCGAATTTGACTGTGTTGTAAAAGATGTTCGTGCTTTTATGCCATTTGTACTGGAAAAATGCTCATTTGTACCAGTGTATAACGCAAGCCCTGCGATGCCGCCACGTGTCAGTTGACATCGAAGAATCTCGGATCTCGTATCTGCCAGTCGAGCCTCTGGCCTTGGTTTTGTGGCTCAACCAAGTAACCCGACGGTTTTGTGTTGAACTGCCGCCAACCCCGCGTGCAGACTCCTGTCGTGAGCCGCTACCCTGCACTGACTCCGGTCGACGACTTCGTCTTGCTTTTCTTGCAACCATGCGACGCACACTTGATCCCGTCCGACCACAGGGTCCATCGAGCCGAGCCTACTTGGCTCTCCACTCCTGGGAGGCCCCGCAAGGCTCAGACCTTTCGCGCCTGCTCTTCACCTGCACCAACGCAAATCAAGTCGCAATCTGCACCTGCAATACTCGGCCAAGAGTCAGTCCTGAAACAAACCGAATTTCCGCAAACGGAAACTCGACTCTCTGCACCTCCGTGATAGTACCAGGAAGTGGCTATCACGTGCAATCCGTGTCTCAAGTGGTACATACCCATACAACATGGGAATAAAAGAAGAATTACATAATATTATTACAACACCAGAGTACAACTCTTCGGCACAAGCCGGGTACAAGTCCAACAGGACTGAATCAAGAAAGGTAAAATACCTACGCAATGAATCTATAGAACAGAAGCGTCTCCAGCTCCACAGGCAAACTCGAGCGTAGGACCAGCTCTAGTCTTCACACCTTCGTCGTTGAAGTTGTATTCGTAGATGGTTACCAAGTCTGAAACGCCAACATCTACCCGATAAGCGGGTAGGTCATGTCAGTTTCCTAACAAAGAGTAAAGCGGTGGTTGAATCTAATATGCTTGGATAAAACCTACATTTGGCTGTAGAAAGCTATGCATGCATCAACGAGGAAGCAACAATTAAGGTATGGAGAATAAGCAGCGAGGTCCACACCTCTGGGGTCCACACCCCTCAACTAGGAAGTACACACAAAAGTAATGAATCACACCCGATCCAGCTCCCAACTCTCATTTGCGATGTGGGGCCCACCAGCTCCTATCCCCACATCTCAATGGCCATAGCTAGGCTCACTCACTCTAGGAGAGAAGAAGGAGAAGAAAAGTATATCTAGCTGGGTGAGAGGTCAGAAGACTGTCCATAACCAGTGGACACGAACTATAGCTATAGGTTTAAACACTCTGCAGAGGTTGTACAACTGTACCCGCCCGAATAGAGCCAAAAACGGTGGCCGCCGCCCCGAACCCTACTGCGTCTCCGAGTCTGGCACAACCTTCGTTGTAGAGCTCATACTGCTAGTGAGAGGTCCATCGATGCTGTGGAACCCTTCCCCGGCCTCGCCGAGGCGAAGTCTTCTAAGTAGGAAAAGTCGTCTCCCGACACGATCACACCGATCCGCCTACAGGAGGGGTGCTATCCACTACAAGTCTCACCCCGCACCCCCGCCCATAACAAGGCGGGCGGTTTGTACGGTAATAGTCATCTGAAGCAAGGTCAACTGACGATCAGTCCTTAAGGGCCAAGAGCGAGCACTCCCCATCTCCATCCCGTCTGACACGCCGCTCGGATCGCATCTTCCCGAGGTAGGCGTTCACAAGTAACCAAAAGGCTCGCTCTCGCCAAAACACGTCAAGGAGGTACGCACCCAGAATATCAAGGTGTGGCTAAACAAATGGCTATGCAATCCAACAAATCCAGAAACATAAATATATGCATGGGTTCTACATGGTTGGGAGTGACATGAAACCTGCGCGGTAGTTTTCGTAGAGTAGTAGAGGTTGAGAGTCCTCTCGGGCAGAGTCAGGGTAGACGCATCTCCTCAGTTGTCGCAGCTCGGGTCTTCAACAAGAACACAAGCCTACACGAGATGCGACACGGGAATAAAATAACGAGTATTCATCTAATGCAAGCAGTTTAAAGAAGATCCAAATAAACTTCATATTAAATACAAGAAGAACCAATTTAGAAGATCCAAATAAACTTCATATTAAATACAAGCAGCACTGTTTTCGATAGTGAAAATAAAGCAATTGGTTTCAAAACAAAAGTAGTTTAAGCAACTAGTTTTATATACTAGTAAACATGGTAGGGACAAGAGTTAGTTAAAAGATAGTTTACGGGTCTCACGGCTAAGATCTTGGGTGATCAAGCTTGCAAGGTAGAAAGCAGAAAGACTGAGATTAACACTTGCAAGTTTTAGCTCTCGGATGATCAAAGATAGCAGAGTAAGGCAAAGATATCTAGAAAAGGCATTACCGTGCCAAGATAAGCGGCGACAACTCAGAGGAGATAAAAGGATCAACTTGTGACCGATATTGGGGGGTGATGTGATAGGGCATGCTTAAGGGTGCCACACGGCATGTACTAGTGATGCGACAACGACCATGGCTAGGCAGCTAGGTTGCGGCCCAGGGTTGTCGAGCGTGAGGCAGAGGCCTCTGCTCACGACACGGCCGTCCATCACATGCGACTTCCTGGTTTCAAACACATGGCACGGTACATGCTTCACTGCACGAAGCCAAGTGGAGCGAGAGTGGATATGCGCGAAGCAGCAAAAAGGGAAGGCAAAGGTGTAGACAAGGTAAGTGATGAGAAAATGGGGTAGGATTCCTATCCGCGGCACGCCAATGGTTAGTTGCGGGGCTCCGGCATCCCAGACCCACATTAGAATAGTTGCGGGCAGCGGCCACGAATTCTTCTACAAGAACGCGGGGCGATAAGGGATCGGTTCAAGGGCAAGAGAGGGTAAGGATAAGATAGCAGCGAGCGTCTCGGAATTATGAAACCAACGCAAGTGGTTTCATAATTTTTGGAGCTTCGGATAATTAGTTATGATTTTCCAAAGGTAAAAGCATTTATAAAACATTTATTAAAACCTTTATTAAATCAGAAAAAGATTTTATTAAAATATTGCTGACATTAGCATGACGTCAGCGGTCAGTAGGTTTAGTGGGCCGAAGTTGGGCCCAAAGTGTTAGTGGCCCAATGGGCCGGCCCAGTTCGGCCCAAGACGTCAGAAGTCTAGAAAAACACCCTGATCTACCCTTCGGTCTGTACTGTTTAACATTGGGCTCAGCCGGCTTCGTGGGCCGAGGCCCATCCAGAGTTCACAAGAGGAAGTCTGGAGATGCACCCTAAACTCTGCACAGGATCTGCTCAAAAGGGCTCCTGCGGGATCCTCAGCGACACTTGAGATCGGGCGTGCATGTGGCCGTGCATGTGGTTCCACTCAAGATCAGTGGAAAGGGGTCTCGCCCAAGGTGCTCGGCAAAATGCCAGAAAGGGGGCGGCGGCGCGGCAAGGGCCGGCCGGTGTCGGGATCTGGCTGCCGCGGCTGCGCGTGCACCTGCAGAGAGAGATTGTCACAGCTCGAAGGCCGAACCACAAAACGATGACACGTGTGGCCTCAACGTCGGTGAGCACGGTCACGACGCTGGCGAGAGTGGCGGTGCGAAGCAGAGCGCGGTGGGAGCAGCGAGAGGCGAGAGGCAGAGCGGCTTGTCGGGAAACCAGAACGGCGAGCTCACAAGCGACATCAAAAGCTCAGCGCGGAGCGACCATCACGTGGGTGTGTTCGCTCGGGCACGATCACGAGCGCAGGGCCTTCCTTGGCCGCGACTCGGTCGACCGACATGCGCGAGCACTTAGCGAGCCAAGGTCGCGACGCGGGGTGATCAGTGGCGGTGGATCCGTCCCTGCAAGAGATACACGGCGCGAAGGCCGGCCACAGTTTGTAGAGCAAAGCATGAAACAAGGCGGCGAGATTCGGCGCGGCTCTGGGGTGTGCCACGGCGATAGCTCGCGGATCAGCACGGCACAACAGTCGGCGTGCGTGGCGCAGGGGCGCGCTCCCACATATCACTGGAAACTCAAGGGAGGAGGGAAGGAAGCAGGCCGGCGGGGTGCTTACAGCGAGGCGTAGGTGAAGGTGTGGACGTGAAGGACGCGTCGGTGAAGAGATGAAGGTGCTCGCGGCGGCGCGTCCTTGCTCTGCTACGGCGGTGTCTTCGACGCGGACAACCTTCCCCTTCACACGAGCAGCTCCAGCGGGTGCGGCTTCGGCTTTAAGGTGACGGCGTGACGACGACGCGCCTCTCTTCTCCTTCTTCCCCCTTCTCTTCCCCTCTTTCGCCTTCTCACTTCCCTCGGCGGCGGAACAGAGGTTGGGAGGAAAGGAATCCTCAAATGGCGAGGAAGCCAAATTGGAGAAGGCCGCTGGGCTTTTGAGTGGGCAAGGGGTCAAGGATACCGGCAGCAGCGTGGGCCAGGGCTTTTCCCCTCCTATTCCTTGGCGGCGAAGGCGCGGTGGGGAGGCGCGGGAAAGCTTGGCGTGTGGGATTTGCCAGGGGCAAAGTTGTGGTTTCGCGGTGGCTTGAAAGCGTGTGACCCCCTCGGCGTGCGGGCCATCCCTCGGCGGGCGTGCCAGCAGGGCGAGGCGATGCGGCCAGGCGCGTGCCTGCGCAATGTAAGCGTGTGCGACCTTGACCGAGCGGGGATGAAGAACAGGGTGCCCCGCGGCCCCACTCGTCAGCGACACACGCGGGGAAAAAGGAGGCGGGCCGAGTTGGGCCGGCTTCGGCTGAGAGGAAAGAGGCCGGGGTTTAGGTTGCTCATGGGCCTAGAATTGAAAGGGTTTAGATGGACTTCGGTTACACATGCAAGGCCCATGTTAATTATTAGCTTCCTGAATCAGTTTTGAAAATAGCTTTGGTTATAGTTTGAATTTGAATTACATTCAAATTCAAACAGCACACAATTGGAAGACATCAAATGAAATTCATAAAGATCCAACTCATGTTTACACCGAAATTTAAAAATAATCTTTATTTGGTTTTATTTTATATGGAATGTAGGGTAAGAGGCTAGCAAATTGGGATCAAATTTGGTAGCACACAAGTTCAAACAAAAGTTTTAAATTTTTCCGAAAATTCACACATGGTAAAACATTCAAAATTCTGGAATGTTACAAGTCCACACCACGTTGTCAATTACTCATCACACCATTTTAAGTAATGCTCCGGTCCTTAGCGTTACTGCGACAAAATTACTTCTCTCAACAGAAAGAAGCACATAGGAGGAAGTAACTTTTAGTCATACATGTAGAGCCCTCCTAGGTTACTTCTTGCAGCACGAAAATATAATGAGAACTAATTTTCTAATAATGAAACAACTTTTCTATTGAAGATATCATTTTTATAATGATGACAACTAATTGTAATAAGGAAACTACTTTTGCAATAAAGATATCAATTTTCTAATGATGAAAACTAATTTTCGAATAAGGAAACTAATTTTCTCATGATGAAATCAATTGAGTAAACTAATTTTCAATATACAAATAAATCAAAAAAATCTATCATCACATACATATCTCATACATCTATCATGACACTTTCTTTCTATTACACCATAAACCAATTTGCATCTAAATAAAAAAACACCATTCTTAGCTCATTTGGTAATGTAATAAATACTCTGAGTACAAAGAATATTACTTAAAATGGCAACCGAAGGTAGGATGTCATAATAATTAACCTCTACACCACTTCAATAAGTCAAATCCTAGAGAAATCGTTGCAAATCAAGCAAAAACTCCCTAGGGTGCCATTGGGGAGGGAGAGCTCGAGTTGGAGAGATGAAGAAAAGTGGGGAGGGGGCTCGGGCAGGGGGAAGAAGGAAAAATAGCCCTTACACCTGTACCGGGTCACAACAAGAGACAGTACAAATATGCTCACATTTGTACCGGGCGGTAACTCCGACTGGTACAAATGTACTAGCCTCACATTTGTACCGGTCGGAGCCACCGCCCGGTACAAATGTGTGGCATTTGTATCGGGTGGGTGGGAGATGGTGCTGGCGAGACCCTGTGAGAGGGCATTTGTACCGGTTGGTGCCTCCAACCGGTACAAATGTAGTTATTTGTACCGGATCCAGAAATACCTGGTACAAATCAAAAAAATCGGCTCTAGGATATATGTGCGATTCTCTAATAGTGTTCCATCAACGGAAAGAAGCACACATGAGGAAGTAACTTTGTGTCACAGGAAGTAACTTTGTGTCGAAGGAAGTAACTTCGTGTCACCGGATGTAACCTGGGAGGGCTCTCCATTTAAGCCTAAATAAAGAAGCCTCTCTGTTAAGATTTTGCGTTCAAATATTGTGTAAAGTTTAGTGGGATAGATCCAAGGAGACGTGAGCTCGTAGGAACACCAAATTAAAGTGAACGAAATGCACACGGTGTGAACCCGAGGACTGACCAGAACATTATGGGTTCGTCATTAATATATGGATGTTGCGTACTGGACTATGGAATTAATTGTTTAGCACTGTATCATGCATATAAAAAAGTTACGTACTCAGTCTTGGGCATTCACATCGTGCGCATCCTCCTTGATTAATTGCGTGGTCATTTTACTAACAAGTACGTACTCCCTCCATTTCAGAATATAACTTCTAGACTTTTCCAAAAAGCTTAAGAATGTAGTAGAATCAAAGTCCAAATCACCCTTCATTAGTTTCCATATGATAGTTAATAGGGCAATTATATCTTTCCTATTTAACTAGTGGTAGGCTTGGGTGCAGATTAATATGCTATGATTGATTTGCATGCATGATAGACCTTTCATGTCAAATAACCTACTCCCTCCGTCCCAAAAAGAATGACGTTTTAGGATTCAAAATTTGTCCCAAAAAGAATGACGTTTTACTTAATTGTGCATGTATGCATGCAACAATCAATTAGCACCTAATATGGCAAATAAATAGGGGCAATCGAGGTCATTTGATCTCCTTAATAATTTGTCCTAATATTCCTAGAATGACATTCTTTTTGGGACAGAGTGAGTAATCTACTTGAGAACTCATAAATAGCTATATTTTGGAACAAAATTTGGATGCTAGAACTTGCTATATTAGGTGCTACTACTGGATGTACAGCTGCAAACCGATCTAGCTGTTAAATAATAGGCAATATTTTGGTATATTTTAATTCCATAGTTAAATAGACATTTCAATAGTATAGTCAGTGAAACAATGCATGTGTTTATGTTTAAACAACAATTAAACATAACAATATTCATGAATACAACTAATAAACATGAATACTAGTTTAAGAAAGTACCCTGTGAAAGGATGGGTGACGGCGTCACCCGACTTTCCGATATCACTCATTGTAGAGTTGAAGGACCGCAACGGCAAACCAGAGAGGGGGGTGAATGAGAGCCGATAAAAATTCTATTCAAGAATTCGGCCTATGAACCCGATTTCACTCGTGCGCCTCCACAAGCTTCTCTTGCCAAGTTCACGTAGCCACTGAAGTGCTACTGAACCTAGGAGCAAGACCCAACCAACAGCCACATCACACACGCAGCGGAAACACACACGACACGGCCATCGGCAGCCCAAACCGGTCGGTCAGTTAGTTTCGAAACCGGTCGTACCGCTTCGTTGGACTTAGCCTCACGCAGCAGGGGAAACCGACTTTGTCCAGAAACTCCTCAAAGACCCAAAGCACCTCAAGAGCCTTTCCACATATGAACAAAAAAAGTCATAGCGCAACAGAGACTTCCTTGCTCAAAAACCCTTCTCGACAGCCCCACGGTGGCGAAACAAGTCGATCGGTTTGGGAAACCGGCCGCGCCGGTTTTGGCCTCGGACACGGAAGAACACAGTGTCACACCTGTTTTTCCAAAGAAAACCAAGTGCAAACCTATATGCATGTCAGGATCAATTTTCATGCATATAGTTGACATAAGTGAATAACAGAAACAATATCACGTAAGAAAAAGGAAGATTATCAGAGATTTACGCTTAATCCTGGAAACAAAGGCACCAAACTCCACAAGCAGTCGACTGGGGGGTTACGCACGCCTAGAACCAGCAACATCTTCACAAGACTTCAGAGTAGCTTCCTCCTTCTGAGCAACATTGTTTATAGCAAGGGTGAGCACTTGTCGTACTCAGCAAGTGTGGGGAAAAGAATGAATGCAAAGGCTTTATAGTGGACTCGCTCAAAGCATTTAGCATTTTAGTTGGTCAAATTTTATTAGCACCCGATTACTAATAAAGTATAAGTTTATACCAACCCACATTAAGCATAAAGATAAGAGAAACGCCATAAGCATATGACTAAGATAACCGTAAACCACGATTTAAGTCCATCTTCAAGTCCGATTAATCATGTGAGGGTGCAGTCGCTCTTGACCGTGAGCACGGCTAATCGACTAGTTTAACACTCGCAGAGGTTGTACACTTTCACCACAAGCAACGTAGAAGCTCCGAAGAACTTTGAACCCAACCATGCGATGCTTGCTAGGCACCATACCACACTACCGAGGTGTGGTTGCATAGGGACGCTACATGGCCTTTACAAAGGTTCCCTAGCAAGTTATGACCCACAAGGTCCGGATCAGTTAGCAAGGTATAAAGTCCCCTAGCAGGTCGATACCCCACCATAAAAAGAATAACTCACCCAACCCCCTGCTAGAGCAAGTCCATACCCCGCATTACCGCCGATCCCTTGTCCTTATCAGGTAAGGTCACCCCAAGCCAAAGTTCCTAATTAATTGGCCAAGACCAGTGCCTGTTTAGTTCTTGTGGTTGTACTGTTTTCCTGGGTGGTTCTCCATGTTCCGATTAAACATATGGTCTTGTATTAAGCTAACAGAGATATACAACATAAAGATAAAGCATGTTCATCATTATTGTTTATTAAAACCACCATAACCCAGGTAAAGCAACTAAGCATAGCTACCCAACATATACATAAACCCAGGTTGACAAGGAATGACAATCAAAGACTAGGATAAACCCTAATAGGACCCATCAATATTAATGCAAAGCAATGCAAAGTGATTAATCATAGTTATTGGGACAAAAGATCAAGGACACACTTGCCTTTAACCAAAGTGCAGTTGCTCAGAATGTCTTCACCTTTAAGCTTTCGAAGCTCTCAAACAATGTTCCTTCTACTCGCATCAATCATCGGGCACAAGCATGCAAAGCAAACGCACGAATACAACTAAGAACAATTCATCAATCAAATCAAAGCTTTTAAAAGAACACACTAAAAGATAAAGATCGATTCTAAGGATCACTAAAGAACACAAAGTGTGCTTGGAAGGGAAAGACTTGGTTAACCTTAAAGAGATGTTTGGGGAAGATTGAACAAGAACCGGAAAGATCACACTGAGATAGAGCCCGATTCTATAGGTTACGCAAGCGCAAGAAACGCCGAAACGTAACTAAGCTCGAAACTATCGTGAGATCATTATTGAACAACAAGAAACTACGCTTGGCATATTTTAGTTAAGAAATCATGTGAAAGAATATTTCATAGAAATACTCTATGTTACCATTAAACAAGTTACATTTAATTAAAAAAATCATGATAGACCTAATCATATTTTATTTATAACATTCGAGTGGAAGTTATGTCATTAACAATTACTTTAGAAAGATAAAGCAAGTATAAGATATCTAGGCGAGTAACTTTATGTCACGTGTTCAACTAAACATATTTAATATTGAAAAGGCATTTATGATGTCATTAGGCATATTAACTTTATTATAAAAACCGATGTTTAACTCTAACATCTTTTATTTAGAAAAACTAGTTATGAATTGGGATTAACCAATTACATCATGATTAAAGAAAACCGTATTAGAACCTAATCACTTTTTATTTATAAAAGCATTGGAATAAGAATTAGTCAAGATTAACATGCATCTTTAGTATTATAATAAATAACAGTGATCCACATGCTAACGTACAAGTTAAGGTAAAACAAACAAGAATGGTAGAAGCGAACTATAACGCACACACAAACTTTAGGCTAGGGTTTAGGAGAACTAGTCTACAAAGAGAACTCGTATGAACAACTGACATACTAACCAAGGGTGATCTGATCTAAAAGAGAAACAAATAACAGGGTAAACTCTAAGGAAAAGTAGCTACGATAGACTAGGTACAAGAACACAGCTTATTCAAAAAAAGAGACAACCTAACTTAGATAGGATAGACATGAACTAGACATTGATGAAGGAGATCCTAAGAGAAATATGAAATAATCATGGTAGGATTACTTGATAAAGAAATGCAGAACAGAAGCTCTTAGATATCTACTTGGATCACGAAAGCACACAAACTGTGCTTAGAAGGGAAAGGTTTGATTAGATGCACAAGGTTTTGCTTGGGCTAACACTAGAAATGTTTAGAGCTTCTCATAAACTTGATCAAAAGAGATACTAAGATAAGGCTGACACCAAACGTCTAATGAATTATTTGCATATGAGAGATCAAACTATGAGCTAGGTTTATTTT
The DNA here is from genome assembly GCA_947561735.1 of Cenchrus americanus. Taxonomy (NCBI): domain Eukaryota; kingdom Viridiplantae; phylum Streptophyta; class Magnoliopsida; order Poales; family Poaceae; genus Cenchrus; species Cenchrus americanus. The sequence continues at coordinate 32,127,138 of OX387242.1, read as the reverse complement.
TCATTAACAAAAAATATGTAGGGATATTTCATAAAGGAAACACCTTAAGTTGGAATTAATGCAACATTACTTTTTATTTGTAAAAGACCGGGGTAAATAACTAATCAAGTTTTATTTATAAACGAAGCTTTGTGGTAGATCATGTTATTATTGAAAACAGCATTACATTGGTATTAATCAAAATTAACATTTATTTATAAAGTCGAGTAAATGCCTAATCAACATTTAATTATAAAAGTTAATTAATCATTAAGCCATTTAATATTTGACTTACGGAAAAACCGAGTAAAAGATCTAATTAGATTTTATTTATAAAAGCATGCAAAGTAATCATTAGTCAATCTAAATTTTATTATGAAAAATGGGTATAGATCTATATTGCTTTTATTTATAAAAGGCGTGCATAACTACGTATTAATCAAAGTTAATATTAAATTAATTTTCAGAAAACAAACATGATGAAAAGTCACCACTAAAGCGTGCTTTACATTATTATGGACCTAACGCAATTTGAACGGATTAAAACGGAGTTAAAACGAAGATTTTACGAGATAAACAAGATTGGAGGACCTATTCGTGATTAACTATAGATCTCAGGGAGTAGCAGAGGAAATTTGCAAGACAGATTGAATAGTGCTCGCGAAAAGGACAAAGGATAGGTTAGGTCTATAAAAGGGTGTGGGTGGGATTTATGTGTGAAAGTGGAATTTTTGTAGGTGGTTTTCTATAGATTGGTCAAGACACAAAATAGATCTAAAAATTACAAGAAAGGCTAGGGGGCTGAACACAAAACAAGGGGTCTTCTTCCTCCTCTGGACAGGCACGTACAGGAAGGGTCATGGCCTACAGGAGCTTCTGGGCGTTTCAAATCGTCGGGGCTCCAGGCAGCTAGGGGCTCGGCCAAGGCGCAAAACGGATAGAGGGGAACGGGGGATCTCAAGGATGTGCTCACCACGGGCGGAGATCGACGGGAGTGGCCGGATTTTGAAGAGGGGCGGCGGCGGTCGACCATGGTGGTCGGTACTGTTCCTCTAGGGTGGCGGTGCTCCGGTGCTCGGCTGGCGACGGGGACTAGCGGAGGAGATGCGGCTCGATCTCGCGGACCTCATGATGGCGCTGGCTTCGACCGACGGTGCTACATGACGGGCGAATCGACCAGCGGAGGTAGCCATGGCGCACTACTCCGGCGGCTTGAGGTGGTGGCGCTGCGCAACGAGACGGTGCAAGGCGGAGATGCAGCAGGGGCAGGACGAGCGGTAGGCTCGGGCGGTGCATCTTTAAAGGCGCGAAGCCCCTGGCCTTGCGTGGCACGCACGCACGCCAAAGCAAAGCCTGGCGGCGGCGGCGCTGGCCGTGTCGGCCTCGGTCTCTCATGGCCGGATGGGCCACGCCGTGCCTAGCGGGCTGGAGCGGGTCGGGCCTTCGAGCTCGGCCCGGTAGGAAAGGATAGGTTTTTTCGAAATTATTTTCCAGTGCAAAACCAATTCAGGAAACCCCCAGAAAATGTTTAAAGGCACGGAAAATTCCTGGAAAATTCCAAAAATTCCTGGAAAATTCCAGAGGTAGATTGAAATATGAACAATCCAAATAAAGTATTTAGAGCTCATGAAAAAGAATTTAGAGCCTTCTAATAAATAGAAATAGCTCAAGAAAAAATGAGAATAAATTCAAGAAAAAACCGGAAAATTCTCAGAAGAGTTAGGACAGCTCCTAAACGCATTTTTGAAACCTTTTGCACTCAAGAAGCACTAGATGCATCGACATGAATGCAACACTCACAACTTTTTATTTGGTTCGGAAAAATCAAACAAAGGTTTTTCCTATACTATATTTCCTGTAAAGAAAAATAAATATTGGAAAAAATTTTAAAATTATGAGAAAATCGTTATTTAATTATTCTTTCTATTCACATCCTGAAATTGGAAATTTCAGGGTGTGACAAACCTACCCCCCCTTAAAAGGAATCTCGTCCCGAGATACGAGAAAGGTTAGCAAGAAACAAAGACTCATGGGTATTATCCAAGGCTTATCAACTTTCTTTATATCGACCTTCAAAACATGCCCTTCTATTCTCCATAGCTCATTGGACTTGTATAGGAATATATAGTCTGGTCCCACTTATAACTTATCCATTCTTCTATCATTGTGATTTCTCCATTCTTCGCTTTGCTCCATCATAGTCCTTGGTAGATCAACTTGTGCATCAGGATTATTCTTCATAGGAGTGACATATATAGGTCGGTCAATCTTAGGCCGGGGTTTGTCAGAACCAGGTTCAGTACGATTATCTGCCCCTAGATGTGATAACTTCTTCTCTCGTCTTGTTCTATGGTTTTGTTTGTTAGATCGCTTGCGTCTACCAGGTTTGTATTCCTTGCAAGTGATAATCCAATCATCAAGGTTTAGGGTTTGAGTATGACCTTCAGCTTGAGAACCTTCTTCTTGAGTTGGGTTTTGGGTGGACAACATCCTCTCGCTTATTGATATCTATAGGGTTATGTTGGCGAGCTTCGCCGTCATAAGACTAGCTTCCTTCTCGGGGACATGAAAGACCATGGTACTCACCACACGGACACATATCTGGAGCCTTGTTAACCTCATGTTGTTTCTCCATTGTTAGTTTCAGTGCTTCATGCTTCTTCTTCTTTCTTTGATTATTCCATTCTTCAGCAACTTGCCTCTTCACTGGCCCAATGGGAACTCTGTCTTTGGCCATCTCATTATGTATGTAGGTTGTGCTAGGCTGCATCCTTCCTTGTAAGACTCGAGTCTGCATAGCCGATAGATTCTCTTTATCAAGTGGTGGAGGAGTCATGTTTTGATGGTTATCATTGGTGACAGTATTGTGATCTTTAGGAAGTGAAGCTTGCTCTGTAATGGACTGATGAATCTTAACCATGGTTTGGGCCATTGCTTGCAAAACCTGAGTTTGTGTAGCGATATGCTCCAACATATTGCGCTCCAATGATGAGGTTGCAAGAGGAACGTTGATGTTTCCTTCATTATCTCTATCTTCATGATTTATGTTGGAGCTCTCCATCTGACTGAGTATTTGTGATAGACCGAAGAGTAGAGAGAAAGAATGGAAAGAGCAAGGAGGTGGGAGATACAAAAGAAGAACCCAACTAAGCAACTGATGTTATTGCAGATGTAAGATCCACAATACACCAACACTCACTTCAAAGAACCAACACAAGCAATGTCATAAAACCAAGCATCATCATGCAAGCACTGAATTCCACCAATCGAGACATGGTAAGGGAACGAACTACACGTTGTTAATAAAGTCAGAGGGTATCCTCCTAATAGATCAGATGTAGCTCCCAGCAAGGATATCCATAAACAATGGATTTCTCCCAGGTCAAGGGGGCTGACATTATGAGTTCATACCAACTGGAATCACCTCAATCGGAGGTTTAGAACTCGAGATGTGAATCAAACAAGATGGATATGTCAGCAGTGTTGACAGATTCGGGAACCTCCAAACTTTCGGGCATAACTCTCTGTATATGCAACCTAAATTGATGAATTTTGGTCAGAGTAAAACTTATGAAATTACTGAACTACTTCAATTGGATTTACCTCAATCAAAGGTCCATAGCCCGAGATATAAAATAATGAAGGTAACTAGTTCAGCAGAGTTTACAGTTTCTAATAGCTCCATGTTTCGAGCGTAGCTCCTGGAATATGTACTGGATAGGTCTGAAGTTTTGATAGAGATTCACTTATAAAATTTAGGAACCAACCCAACTGGTTTCATGTCAATCGGAGTTCTGTAGCTTGAGAAAGAATAAAAACAGCGCTAGTGTGTCGGAGAGCTGCGCGAACAGATAGAATGTCAAGGGTAACAATTCACCTTTTGACTTATTGATGGAATTGCTTGAGAGAAGTGGAAGATAGACAAGATCAAGACCAAGGGGAAAGTAAATAATTAGGCAAGGGTAGAGATCATAATCAATTGCAAAACAATGATGTGCAAATGAAAATGTGACAGTCAAAGGTGAGCTATTAAGGTGGATTGATGAAAGATATGGTTTAAGGAGCGAGAATATTCATCACAGAGCTCAAGGGAAAGGTAGTGATGAATTTTAGATCAAAGGAAACCTTAAGAAACGACCATTACTATCTAGGCTCACGTCCTACGAACGATACAGCTCGATACTACTCGTCACACCCGTTTTTCCAAAGAAAACCAAGTGCAAACCTATATGCATGCCAGGATCAATTTTCATGCATATAGTTGACATAAGTGAATAACGTAAACAATATAACGTAAGAAAAAGAAAGATTATCGGAGATTTACACTTAATCCCGGAAACAAAGGCACCAAACTCCCCAAGCAAATGATCGGGGGGTTACGCACGCCTAGAACCAAAGAACATCTTCACAAGACTTCGCAGTAGCTTCCTCCTTCTCGAGCAACATTGTTTATAGCAAGGGTGAGCACTTGTCGTACTCAGCAAGTGTGGGGAAAAGAATGAATGCAAAGGCTTTATAGTGGACTGGCTCAATGCATTTAGCATTTTAGTTGGTCAAATTTTATTAGCACCTGATTACTAATAAAGTATAAGTTTATACCAACCCACATTAAGCATAAAGATAAGAGAAACGCCATAAGCATATGGCTAAGATAACTAGAAACCACGATTTAAATCCATCTTCAAGTCCAATTAATCATGTGAGGGTCCAGGCCGCTCTTGGCCGTGAGCACGGCTAATCGATTAGTTTAACACTCTGCAGAGGTTCTACACTTTCACCACAAGCAGCGTAAAAGCTCCGAAGAACTTTGAACCCAACCATGCAATGCTTGCTAGGCACCATACCACACTACCGAGGTGTGGTTGCATAGGGACGCTACATGGCCTTTACAAAGGTTCCCTAGCAAGTTATGACCCACAAGGTCCGGATCAGTTAGCAAGGTATAAAGTCCCCTAGCAGGTCGATACCCCACCATAAAAAGAATAACTCACCCAACCCCCCGCTAGAGCAAGTCCATACCCCGCATTACGCCCGATCCCTTGTCCTTATCAGGTAAGGTCACCCCAAGCCAAAGTTCCTAATTAATTGGCCAAGACCAGTGCCTGTTTAGTTCTTGTGGTTGTACTGTTTTCCTGGGTGGTTCTCCATGTTCCGATTAAACATATGGTCTTGTATTAAGCTAACAGAGATATACAACATAAAGATAAAGCATGTTCATCATTATTGTTTATTAAAACCACCATAACCCAGGTAAAGCAACTAAGCATAGCTACCCGACATATACATAAACCCAGGTTGACAAGGAATGACAATCAAAGACTAGGATAAACCCTAATAGGACCCATCAATATTAATGCAAAGCAATGCAAAGTGATTAATCATAGTTATTGGGACAAAAGATCAAGGACACACTTGCCTTTAACCAAAGTGTAGTTTCTCATAATGTCTTCACCTTTAAGCTTTCGAAGCTCTCAAACAATGTTCCTTCTACTCGCATCAATCATCGGGCACAAGCATGCAAAGCAAACGCACGAATACAACTAAGAACAATGCATCAATCAAATCAAAGATTTTAAAAGAACACACTAAAAGATAAAGATCGATTCTAAGGATCACTAAAGAACACAAAGTGTGCTTGTAAGGGAAAGACTTGGTTAACCTTAAAGAGATGTTTGGGGAAGATTGAACAAGAACCGGAAAGATCACACTGAGATAGAGCTTGATTCTATAGGTTACGCAAGCGCAAGAAACGCTGAAACAGAATTAAGCTCGAAACTATCGTGAGATCATTATCAAACAACAAGAAACTACGCTTGGCATATTTTAATTAAGAAATCATGTGAAAGAATAATTCAGAGAAATACTCTATGTTACCATTAAACAAGTTACATTTAATTAAAGAAATCATGATAGACCTAATCATATTTTATTTATAACATTCGAGTGGATGTTATGTCAAATTAACAATTACTTTAGAAAGATAAAGCAAGTATAAGATATCTAGGTGAGTAACTTTATGTCACGTGTTCAACTAAACATATTTAATATTGAAAAGGCATTTATGATGTCATTAGGCATATTAACTTTATTATAAAAACCGATGTTTAACTCTAACATCTTTTATTTAGAAAAACTAGTTATGAATAGGGATTATCCAATTACATCATGATTAAAGAAAACCGGATTAGAACCTAATCACTTTTTATTTATAAAAGCATTGGAATAAGAATTAGTCAAGATTAACATGCATCTTTAGTATTATAATAAATAACAAGTGATCCATATGCTAACGTACAAGTTAAGATGAAACGAACGAGAACGGTAGAAGCGAACTATAACACACACAAACTTTAGGCTAGGGTTTAGGAGAACTAGTCTACAAAGAGAACTCGGATGAACAACTGACATACTAACCAAGGGTGATCTGATCTGACAGGAGAAATAAATAACAGGGTAAACTCTAAGGAAAAGTAGCTACAATAGACTAGGTACAAGAACACAGCTGATTCAAAAAAAAGAGACAACCTAACTGAGATAGGATAGACATGAACTAGACATTGATGAAGGAGATTCTAAGAGAAACATGAAATAATCACGGTAGGATTACTTGATAAAGAAATGCAGAACAAAAACTCTTAGATATCTACTTGGATCACCAAAGCACACAAACCATGCTTAAAAGGGAATGGTTTGATTAGATGCACACGGTTTTGCTTGGGCTAACACTAGAAAGGTTTAGAGCTTCTGATAAACTTGATAAAAAGAGATACTAAGATAAGGCTGACACCGAATGTCTAACGAATTATTTGCATATGAGAGATCAAACTATGAGCTAGGTTTATTTTTAATTAACAAAAAATATGTAGGGATATTTCATAAAGGAAACACCTTAAGTTGGAATTAATGCAACATTACTTTTTATTTGTAAAAGACCGGGGTAAATAACTAATCAAGTTTTATTTATAAAGATTCATATAAGAATTATTCCATTTAAACATTTAATTTAGAGAAACTAAACTATATGAATAATCTAAACGAAGCTTTGTGGTAGATCATGTTATTATTGAAAACAGCATTACATTGGTATTAATCAAAATTAACATTTATTTATAAAGCCGGAGTAAAAGCCTAATCAACTTTTAATTATAAAAGTTAATTAATCATTAAGCCAGTTAATATTTGACTTACGGAAAAACCGAGTAAAAGATCCATTCTCTAAAAGTGCATTCAAGGCCTCAAGTTTAAAAGATCCATTCTCATTTTCCAACCATGTGCAATCCGATAACGAGGACTTCCTTTGTGCCTAGGGATCACTCTTTGCCATTTGCACATGTCCACTCATCTAAAGTGTGCGTATTTTTCTCTTTCCCCTCCTTGATATGAAATTATTTTCCAATGACCTTTTTGACGAGTCTTGGTAAGACCATGAGAAGCTTGTCTTGTTTTGACAACACCTCATTTATAAAATCTTGTTAGGACTAAACTTTCCCAAAGCTCCATATAAAGCCTACCACACATATATGTTATGAGAGGGAAAGGAGTAGAATATATAGGCTTGAGAGAAAAGCGAGTTGAGAGTTCATGAGCAATATACAAGATAATTTAAATTTGTGAACTTGGTTTAGCTTTTCTTTATCTCGTTCTTTATTTCAAAAATGTTGATATCTATTTAAACTTTGTGAGCATGTTTATACTTGTGGGATAAGCTTAACTAAGAATCTACCCTCTGTAGAGATGAAGGCTAGTACATTATGGAACTTTAATGAATTAAAATTTTGAGAGCATTATGTTTTCTCATGTATGATCAAGCGCAAGGTTTAAACATTATCCGGCAATGATGATATCCATCGAAGGCTTACTCGAGGACGAGCAAGGTTTAAGCATGGGGGAGACGTTGACGGTGAAAATCTGTCAACCTAGCCATGAGTTTACCTTCGGTGTTGGCATAAGTTCTATACCTTTTCCTTTGGTACTAACCCTCGTGGTATAACAAGTTCACGTGTGCATGTCGGTTTTGGAGTTTAGTGTTCATGCGGGGTTTTAGCGTTGAAAGCAAGACTTTCGGGATGAGTTCATCAAGCACTTTATGACAAGACCTTGAAGCCCCGTACAAGTCATGCAATGAAGCAAACTTAACTCGAAGAAGCTAGGGACTTGATCCGAGAAGACGACAAACTCCGAGGACCTGACCATAAAAGTGCTGAATCTTGCAAGACAAGGAGTTGTGTCCAATTCGGAGAGAAACCGATGACATGGACCTACATGTAGAAGGGGGGAACATCCGGGAAGCAAGGGAACCGACGTAGAGCAAAGGAGGCCTCGGGCCGGGCCCGGATGGGCCCGGGCCGGCCGGCCCGTGCCGGCCGGTCGGCCCCGCCTGCTCGGGGCCCGGTGAGGCTCCCCTTTGCCCTAGCCGCCATTCAGGCTATTTATAGCCCCCCCGACCGAGAGCCACGAAGAGGAGAATGCGTCATCGGCCGCCGAGGAGCAGGGAAGAGAGGGACACCATCTCCGAGAGGAGAGGGTCGAGCTAGTTGACTAGAGTTTCCCTAGCCGACGTGGGAACCTTGCACGGAAGACCACGTCGGAGTTCCCGAGCTAGAAGCAAGATCAAGGAAGGATCCCGGTGGTGATCTTGTGTATGTATCATTGTTATAGTTGAATTATCAAGTTGATTCTTTTCCTAGTGATCAAGTGTTTCCTCGAAGATTTCGTTTTTCGATCGGCTTTGCTTATTCCAATTCTATTCTCGAGATAGATTACATAGGGTGTTCTTGTAGCCGCGGTGGCTAGAGGTACACGCCGGATCTTCCGAAAGAATCTCGACTTGTCTTTTGACTCGCCCTAGACTCTCCGCATGAGTAGGGATACGTTGTGACAGAACGGGGGTTCCGAAAGGCGGATGTTTTCGGATTTGGACGGGAAACCACGATTTAAAGAGGCTTCTTATAAGATTCGATTTGCTACTTCTTCTCTTGCTTGGAACTTCAACAAAAGGCTCACCCCGATCTCTCTAGATCGGTTTATCTACCCAATCTTACTTTGTTTTCTCCGCTCTTTAGTAGATTAGATTAGTTTCGTGTCTTTTACTTAGATGCATTAGGGTTTCTTTTATCGAAGATTGGAGTTATTTGGCTTTACTAGATCAACTTTTGCGTCACACATTTGTTCCACGGATTCGATACCTTGGGTTCACCACTCGAGGGAAGAAGGGTCCGTTGACTACGACAGAAGACTTGTGCGCTTGCAAGTCATAAACGAACTTTGATATAAATATTAACCGTCAACAAGCCCCTTTTTCTGGCGCCGTTGCCGGGGAACAAGTGATCAAGATTTGATATTTTATTGCCTTTTTGTAATTTTCAGTTTTCTTTTTGTTTTTCTCGTTTGCATCTACTAAACTTTGATCATCCTCAAAATACATCTAATCTAGTTTGTCTAACCCTAGTTTTTATAGATTTGTTTTTACTTTCTAGTTTTTGCATACTTTGTTTATTGCTAACCCTAACAGAGATGGACGGCTACCTCTCCAACAAACCCGATAATTTTGTGGATGATCCAGAAAAACTTTACAGGCTAAGGAGACGCGAAGCACATCAAGCTAAAAAGCTGGATTTTGTACATTCGGAGTCGGAAGACAAAGGATCGCAGGAATCTCCGAAGAATTCACCACCTCAAAGTCCACGGGAGAATCAACTTCCACTGATGGGTGACCAACCACCGCAAGAATGCAAGATCGGGGAGCTATGCACCCCGGACATCATCGACCTACCAATCTTGAACCTTGAGGAGATCGGAAGACCATTCGAGATCAAGACCTCAACAATCCGCATGGTGCAACATTCACCTTTCACCGGTAAAGAGGATCCGAACCTTCACCTCCAAGCATTCATTCAACTATGTCAAACTTTCAACATGGATGGGGTGACTCAAGATCAAATGAGGGCAAGGCTTTTTCCGTTCTCACTACTCGGGAAGGCGTTGCAATGGTTCCACTCTCAACTGGCGGAGACGGTACAAAATTGGAACACGTTGATGAAGCCTTTCATGAAGGAATACTACTCACCGGGTAAAACTCAAAGCTTGCGCAATAAGATTGCCACCTTTGTTCAATATCCTACGAAACTATCTCGGAGGCATTCGAGCGCTTCAATGAGTACACTCGGGCGGTTCCACATCACAAGTTCCCGAAGGAAGACCTCGTGCAAAAGTTCTACCAAGGACTCACCATGGCGTCAAGGACGATCATCGATGCATTGGCGGGAGGATCCATCATCGAACTTACACCGATGGAAGCTTTCACTCTATTCAAGAAGGTCGCGGATAATGACACATGGGCGTCATCCGGGCACCTACATCCGGTTCAACCCACGGGGAACGTCAAAGGAGTCTTGCAAGTGGAGAAGGAGAACATACTTGAAGGCAAGATCGACTCGCTCATGAGGAGGTTGGAGAAGATGGAGATGGAAAAGAAAGAGGCTCAAGACTTGAAGGCCGCCAAAGCAAGGTTGACATGCGAAGAATGTGGAGAGTATGGCCATGTCCGCAAAGATTGTCCGGAGGAAGCCAAAACGCTCGACTACATGAGGAAGGGAGAATTGCCGAACTTCCGCTACGGGCAAGGTAGACCTCAATTTAATGCAAGCTCATCTATTCCTAATGCGGTTCCACTTCGTATACAATTGAAGGAGTTCATGGATGAGCAAGCTAAGATCAACAAGGACACCGTCACCAAGTTCAAGACCATAGACAAGGTGTTGGAGAACATCGATAGCAAGGTGACGGAGGTCGAAAGTTCCAATCATCAAGTGCTCAACCCGATGAAGATGCTCGAGATGCAAGTTGGACAACTTGCGGGGCGCCTCACTAGTGATGAAGGGAAGCTTCCGGGACAACCCAAAAGTCCCAAATTGGCGAAGGCCATTCAAACACGTTCGGGGAAGGAGACCGAAGACCCGGAACATTCCGCGGGAGCAAGGAAGCTTAAACCATCCACCGAGGTGGAACGAATTGCTAAAGAAAAGGTTACGGGGATCGTCACCGAAGAACCCGAATTTGAGATGCCGGAGGAAGACACAAGGATACCGCAACTCAAGCCACGCTACTTCCGAGGTAAACTTGACAACCACTTTGAGAAGTTTGTGGAGGTTGTGCGTAGACTTAGCATCAACATGCCATTACTAGATGCCCTACAAGTACCTACATATTCTCGTTACTTTAAAGACATACTTGCAAATAAATATGAGATAGCAACACTCGGGGTAGATCATGTTAAGATGTCCGAGGAGTGTAGTGCCGCTATTGCTAATGGGCTAGAGAAGCAAAAGGACCCCGGGTGCCCTACAATTCCATGTTCGGTTGGTTCTTTCAACTTCGAAAAGGCGTTATGCGACCTTGGAGCAAGTGTGAGCGTCATGCCGAGGGATGTGTTCGAGAAGCTACGCCTACCAATGGAGCCTACGGGTATATGTTTGGAGTTGGGAGATAACTCCATTCGCTATCCCTTGGGCATTACCGAAGATGTACCCGTGAAGGTCGGACACCACTTCATCCCCGTTGACTTCGTTGTGCTCGAGATGAGAGAGAGGGAGAAGCCGCCGCTCATCCTTGGGAGGCCTTTCCTCAAGACCGTGGGAGCTACTATTGATGTTGGCAAGGGGGGATCATGTTCGATATCAACAGAGAAAGGTGTTCCTTCAAGTTTTGACGACGAATCGAGGCATGCAACATGATTGGAGTGAAGGGAGAACCAAAGGAAAAGGAGGGGTTGAAAAAGAAGAAGGAGCCGAAAAAATGAACGTAAAGAAAATCAAAGAAGGTGTTGCATCCGTCAAGACAAAGGAAGAAAAGCCGCCTGTGAAGACCAAAAAATGACTAAGCCGGAAGACAAGCCCGTGCCCAAGATGGTGCGGAAGTGGGTACCCAAGATTGCAACGCCCACAAAGAGCGTTGATCCGAAGTAATCAAGTGAAGAAGTCTAGCTATAGACTATAAACGAAGCGCTAGGCGGGAGGCAACCCGTTTCGTCAAGTCAAGAATAAGCTACCGGGAGGACAACCCGATTCCAGATTTTTCGAGTCTTTTTAATAATTTAGTTTTGAGTTTTATTACGCAAAGACATTAGACTTAGAAGTGGTTGAACAATATTAGAGACATAATTCTTGATTGAATGTTTGCTTTATCATAAACCCTTTGCATGAACCCTCCTATGTGCTTGTTTGATTCTTTTCTTTTCGAGAAACCCCTCAACCAAATAATTTCAGAACCTTAACTCAACCTTTCACCCTCATTATGGTGCTGAGGTCGACTTATTTTTCATGCTAAAACCACACGAGTAGAGCCACGATTTATGTTTAAGTGTTAATAAAATTCAGCACGTGGTAGGACTCGCGTGAACCTAGAAATCGAAGCTTTTGGTTGGTTTTAAAAATCTTTATCCTTGGTTTCTCTAGGATTAGAATTTTTCTAAGCCTCTTCTAATTTTGTTTTATTCAAAATCTTTCTTATTTAGCCAAAATTAGAACCTAAACCTATGCCCCCATGATCAAGCCGGGAAAAGTTCGCTCTCAACCGATGAAGGCAAACTATACCGGTGAGACCGATATCAACGTAGTCGGAAAATATTTTTGACTTAAATTTGTTTTTAATGGTTTAAAAACTTCTCAAAATTTATGCTTGAGCTGTTGCATGGCTCTGAAAATTATTTTAAATTTTGAATTAGAGGAGTGCTTAACCTTAAACATACCTAAATGGAGACAATCTAGTTTGAATTAATCATGCATGCACCATTGGATACCCTTTCATCAACTTTCACCAAATCCACATGCAAAGGACAAGCATGGTGGGCAGCAAGCATCAACTTTGCAGGAATTTCATGGTGGCATGTGAAGCAAGTGGAGCTAGGGAGCATGGACATGACCCAAAGCATGAAGCATCAAGTGGAAGGACCAATAATGCAAGAAAAGGAGTGGACGAGAGCGTTTGGGCGGTGCAACTCGTGGAGCACGCGGGCGGGGAAAGTTGCAGAGGCGAAATGATCGTGCTGGAAGAAAGACGAGGCGGGGAGGAGCACCGGCACCCCCGGGCCGGTCGGCCCATGCCGGCCGGCCTACCCTATTTAAGGAGCCCCCCGGCTCCCGTTTTCTGCGAGCAAGATTCCCTCTCCTTCCTTTGTTTGCGTGTTCAAGTTTGTATGCCCAAAACCTCCGTAGACATAGCCAACCTTCCCAAGCTTGATAGCTCAAAAAAATTCACCACCTTAATCCACTCAAAGTCCACATGCCGAAGTAAGAGTTTAAGTGCCTAGTTACCGGTTGCAACCCGCAGTTTCGAGTAGAGAATAGAGTGCAGCAACCATGTGGAAGAAAACCACAAGTCTCTTCTCCAAAAAGAAGGGTTCATCATCATCCAAGCCATCGTCGACGACGTCTTCGAGGAGGCACTCGGTTTCCGAGTCTCCCCGGAGCATGGAGACGGATACGACACCACCGAGGAGGAACGATGCTCTCCTCCTTGGTGGTATGAGGGCTGCATGGAGCACGTCCATGAGGTTTACCGAATCTCAAGGGCACACGGAGGAGCAGCCCGCGCCACCACGACGATCGACCCGTTCGACCGCACCACCTCCTTACACTCCGATATATTCTTCGTACGGCTTCATCATCTTGTCATCGGAGGAGGAGAGGCTCTCTCGTCTTGAGAAGAGGCTTGTGCCCAATGTCGAGTTCGGCGACCAAGCACTCTACACCTTGGGTTTTGGCACCGACATATACTACATGTTGGGGCACCTTGGATGGGTGCAATTCTCCAACGAGTATCGGCGGACACCCACAAGGGGTTCGCCTTGGAAATCTTGATGACCATTGCACCTATCCTTGATGATGGGGTGCAAAGCTTATCATTCCATTTGGAGGGAGTCCAACAAGTGGTTCCCTACGAGCATGTTAGGGAGCTACTTGGATTCCATAGGGGAGCTCCGGAGAAAGTTGACGTGCCACCCGGCATGTTAGTTGGATTTTGGAATTTAATCTCCGGAGAAGCCCATCAACAACGCAATTGCATCCGCAACCCCATTATCCGGATATTTCACTCTTGGATGTGCAAGAGGGTATTGGGGAGGATGAAGGAGACGAAGGTGACCGACACGAGTTGAATTGGCTCTACTCGGCTTTAATTGCCGGGCAACCAATAGACCCCTCTTACCTTATGATCAACCGTTGGTGTTGTGAAGCAACATTGGGGGCGGGACATATTGGTTCGGGTGCTACCTCTCCATGTTGGCCTTCTCCTTACGGCCGGGGATCGCAAGGAACCCCGACCATCTTTTGCATGGTACCTCTCTCGGCATTGAATATTTGCGACAAGGCAAATACATTAGTGGAGATGAGAGACGAGGTTTTCGTTTGGCCATAGTGAACCTACCACTTCCGGATGCGAGGCTTAGGCTTTTCATCGAAGGGGGGAAGATTGGTTGGAAGAGGGACTCCTTGTCCCGGCAAGGAAAAACAAAAGAGGAAGAATCGTAGAGGAGGGAACATCCTCCGCACAAGCGAGTGGTGCACAACCCAATGTGCCACCATTCGGCGGGATCCCTCCTCCGCCAAGTTATTACGGAGGGCCACAAGAGCAAGCATGGGGGGTGGTGCACCGGTACCCCCACCAAATTATGTGGTGCCCAACGCTAACTTCGCGGAGCCCTACACACAATATCCCCAACCACAACAAAGCATGGCCATAATTGGAGGGTATGTTGCAAGAAACGCCCAAAATGTCGCAGCCATCCAAGCCAACGTGGCTCAACTTGGTTAGGGCAATGCAAATATTGCCTATGAGCTTGGACGCCTTCACCTAGTGGAGTCGAATCAATTCGTCAGAGGGAATGTCCAAGCGTATTATGAGCAAGGGTATTACTATCAAGATCATCAACACCAACCACCGGCGGAGGACTAGATGATTAAGGAACTTTAGTTTTCTTTTCTTTTCTCTTTCTCTGTAATTTTCAGCTTTTGTTTATGTGTGTTTGCGTAATATTTTCTGTTTTTATTTAAATTTCAGCATGTGTGTTTGTTTATTTTCAGTTTGTATTTCAACTTGATTTTATTATTAATAAAGACACCACCTTGATTATATCATTGGAAAAGTTACAAAAATTTGTTCCATAATGATATATGATTATAATTGCCGCTTGGTTTATCTTTGTAATTGATTTATGCATGTTAAAAGCTAGTGCTCTCTTAAAATACAAATCTGAATTTATTTAAATGCTAGCTTAATCTTTAGCGGAGGTTATGATTAAAATAGAGACTCATAGTGTTTTATGTGCTCTCAAGTTATGAATAGATTGAAGATGGTTTTTATGCTCAAAAATATTGCTAACCTTGTCATAAATATCACTTGTGTGTTGCTCAACCTATCCAAAGCCTAATATATATTTCAGTGCATAAACCTTAGTGTACAAGATTTATTTTTGAGTGAGTTATTGCAGGCCATGATTTCTGGCCCGAGACTAAGAAGCTGGTCATTCCGTTTTTGCGTATCTATCTTTTTGCTAGCCTTTTATCCGTGCATTGTGTATCCCCACATCGGAGATCTCACAAACCTCGCCGGATATCCACCCTTAAAACCAAATATCATTTTTTGTGATTACCTCCTTGACCACAACCTATCATTGAGAATGGATCATCGATTCAAGGAAGATCGCAAGACGGTGCCAACATTGAAGAATTCAAGTATCTCTCCAAGGAAAAATATTTCCGGTACCTACATTATTTATCGCCTCCTTGCTCGAGGACGAGCAACGTCTAAGCATGGGGGAGGAGGTAGGTACGATGCAATTCTAGAGTTCAAAGGGGGGTATATTTTTTTAAAAAAATGAATGAAAGAAAAAAAGGTGATGTACGGGATTTCCAAGGTGAAAGTCTCACAAGAAGAAAAAAATAATATATGATGAATGAATGGAAGAAAGAAAGAAAAGAAGGAGAAGTATGAGAAAAAGAAAAATATGAGTATGCGTAAAGTGAACTCCCCAGGTTCTCTAAAAGTGCATTCAAGGCTTCAAGTTTAAAAGATCCATTCTCATTTTCCAACCATGTGCAATCCGATAACAAGGACTTCCTTTGTGCCTCGGGATCACTCTTTGCCATTTGCACTGTCCACTCATCTAAAGTGTGCGTATTTTTCTCTTTCCCCACCTTGATATGACATTATTTTCCAATGACCTTTTTGACGAGTCTCGGTAAGACCATGAGAAGCTTGTCTTGTTTTGACAACACCTCATTTATAAAATCTTGTTAGGACTAAACTTTCCCAAAGCTCCATAAAAAGTCTACCACACATATATGTTATGAGAGGGAAAGGAGTAGAATATATAGGCTTGAGAGAAAAGCGAGTTGAGAGTTCATGAGCAATATACAAGATGATTTAAATTTGTGAACTTGGTTTAGCTTTTCTTTATCTTGTTCTTTATTTCAAAAATCCCGAGATCTATTTATACTTTGTGAGCATGTTTATACTTGTGGGATAAGCTTAACTAAGAATCTACCCTCCGTAGAGATGAAGGCTAGTACATTATGGAACTTTAATGAATTAAAATTTTGAGAGCATTATGTTTTCTCATGTATGATCAAGCGCAAGGTTTAAACATTGTTTGGCAATGATGATATCCATCGAAGGCTTACTCGAGGACGAGCAAGGTTTAAGCATGGGGGGGGGGGATGTTGACGGTGAAAATCCGTCGACCTAGCCAGGAGTTTACCTTCGGTGTTGGCATAAGTTTTATACCTTATCCTTTGGTACTAACCCCCGTGGTATAACAAGTTCACGTGTGCATGTCGGTTTTGGAGTTTAGTGTTTATGCAGGGTTTTAGCATTGAAAGCAAGACTTTCGGGATGAGTTCATCAAGCACTTTATGACAAGACCTTGAAGCCCCGTACAAGTCATGCAATGAAGCAAACTTAACTCCAAAAGCCAGGGACTTGATCCGAGAAGACGACAAACTCCGAGGACCCGACCGTAAAAGTGCTCGAATCTTGCAAGACAAGGAGTTTTGTACAATTTGGAGAGAAACTGACGACATGGACCTACATGCAGAAGGGGGAAACATCCAGGAAGCAAGGGAACCGACGTAGAGCAAAGGAGGCCTCGGGGCCGGGCTCCGGATGGGCCCGGGCCGGTCGGCCCAGGCCGGCCGGCCCAGCCCTGTTCAGGGCCCAGTGAGGCTCCCCTTTGCCCTAGCCGCCATTCAGGCTATTTATAGCCCCCTGACCGAGAGCCACGAAGAGGAGAATGCGTCATCGGCCGCTGAGGAGCAGAGAAGAGAGGGACACCATCTCTGAGAGGAGAGGGTCAAGCTAGTTGACTAGGGTTTCCCTAGCCGACGTGGGAACCTTGCACGGAAGACCACGTCGGAGTTCCCGGAGCTAGAAGCAAGATCAAGGAAGGATCCCGGTGGTGATCTTGTGTATGTATCATTGTTATAGTTGAATTATCAAGTTGAATCTTTTCTTAGCGATCAAGTGTTTCCTCGAAGATTTCGTTTTTCGATCAGCTTTGCTTATTCCAATTCTATTCTCGAGATAGATTACATAGGGTGTTCTTGTAGCCGCGGTGGCTAGAGGTACACACCGGATCTTCCGAAAGAATCTCGATATGTCTTTTGACTCGCCCTAGACTCCCCGCATGAGTAGGGATACGTTGTGACAGAACGGGGGTTCTCAAAGGCGGATGTTTTCGGATTTGGACGGGAAACCACGGTTTAAAGAGGCTTCTTATAATATTCATTTGCTACTTTTTCTCTTGCTTGGAACTTCAACAAAAGGCTTACCCCGATCTCTCTAGATCAGTTTATCTACCCAATCTTACTTTGTTTTCTCCGGTCTTTAGTAGATTAGATTAGTTTCATGTCTTTTACTTAGATGCATTAGGGTTTCTTTTATCGAAGATTGGAGTTATTTGGCTTTACTAGATCAACTTTTGCGTCACACATTTGTTCCACGAATT
Source organism: Cenchrus americanus (assembly GCA_947561735.1). Classification (NCBI taxonomy): domain Eukaryota; kingdom Viridiplantae; phylum Streptophyta; class Magnoliopsida; order Poales; family Poaceae; genus Cenchrus; species Cenchrus americanus. The sequence continues at coordinate 32,109,161 of OX387242.1, read as the reverse complement.
CGATACCTTGGGTTCACCACTCGAGGGAAGAAGGGTCCCTTGACTACGACGGGAGACTTGTCCGCTTGCAAGTCATAAACGAACTTTGATAGAACTATTAACTTTCAACAGCTATCCTTAGCTAGAAGCTCGGTCCCCAAAACCCACTCAATCAAGAGGAATCGAAAGTCAACCCTCAAGAACACCTCTAACCCTAGAACTCCGAAAACACATTCTGCACGTGTTGCACGAAAGGTGACATCCATTGCATTGAAGTGTTCATTGTATAAGGAACTTCTTGTTGATTTGGAGAATGCCATAAATAAGTTGGCCTTGGAAGCAGATAATTCTGTAAGCAAGATGCAAGACAAAGATAGTGAGATCCCTCTAGTCTCAGCTAACTGTGCTACAGACACATGGAAAGGTAAAATATCATTTAGAATTCCTCATGTGGTAAAGGGTCCAATGAAGAAACGTGGGACCACCCCCTTGAAAAGAATAAAGGGAAGAAAAGGAGAAGTGGTAAAAAGAAAGGTACTAATCATACAGATTCTATCATGTTTTATCTATCATATGTTAGTATAGTTAACTTGATGTTTTTTAACATAGGACAAGATTCGACAACTGTGGTAGAAAATAGATCCAAAGAATATGAAGGTGCTGAACTACCACAATTTATTGTAAGTCATGTGTTCGACAACTTGTCATAATTTATTTCCTTATATGCAACTACTTATGGACAGTTTCATGTTCTGCGATACAGGATCTTAATGATGGTAGCATTGATGATAATATTATGATGCCAAATTCTGCAAATGATGTGTTTGGACTATCTTCGTCCATGACTGCTCCATTGATCCATGGTGGAAATGTTAATGCCATAGTGCCACAATTTGATATGTACAGAAATTCTTCTAGCCCTTATATCGAAGGAGGATACACAAATCTCTTACTTGGAGTTGATCGAGCTGCCACATCACAGCCGGCTGTTAAGAAATTAAATTTTGGTGGAATGCCAAATGAAGAAAACATGTAATCTTTCTTAAAGACATGTCATTGTTTTGTATGCCTCACTTCCGGACAACACTCTATTGGTTTGACCATTTGTTTCTATTTTTGAAATATTCCAAATTGTTTTTGTGGAACGAATTAAAGAAACCATCAGATTATGGGAGCTCTCAAGGCAGCTTTCCTTATATTTTACAAGAGTCAGCTATCAATCAAAGAAACTGATTTTTACTCATGTACTGTAATGTTTCAGAATTTCCTAGCATTTCATATGTACATTGCATATGTTTACAATTGTATTTCAGACAGAGATGAGTCCTCAATATTTATTCCAAATGAGAGAGACAGACCATCAATATTTCAAAATAATATCATTTGTTGAAACACTTCCATACATCAAACAAATTTACTGGTACACTATACATCACAACTGCATAGCCTCAACAATCTCTCTATTTTTAGCACATGCATAAGTCACTATGTCACTATATAGCCTCCCCTTGAGTTGAGTCCTCCTTGCAGTGCTTCATTTAACATAGTCTTGTGTTTCAGCAAATTTCATCTTTCCTGAGCTAGTGTTAAGGAAATTTGATCTTCCCACACCCAAACCTTGAGAGCAAATTCACAGAGCAAACAGAACCTTGCTTGACGTACTGCAAACCAGTGGAGATTGTACTTATGGTAGAGATGCTCTTAGCCCTTGATAATTCAACAACCTGACAAAAAAAGTTAGCACTTCACTTCACCACCAACATTAAGCACGGACAAGGAGAAACAACCATATGATTCAAAGCGCCTGTCTTTCTTCAATTAAGAGATCATGTTTTTCCATTTAAGCGCTTCTTGCAAATTTGAAATTTTGTACATGACAACTATATATGAACAAAGAACTCAACCATCTGATTCAGAGCGCCTGTCTTTCTTCAGTTAAGAGATCATGTTTTTCCATTTAAGAGCTTCTTGCAAATCTGAAATTTTCTACATGACAACTATATATGAACAAAGAACAACACTGGATTCCTACAATAAAAAGCAGCACGCAACAATGCGCAGATTTATCCAGCATGCTATATAGAATACACGGGTCGAATCAAAAGAGTTGGAGAACTTATCCAATGTCTGCGGCTCTTGTGTTGCTCCATGGCCACCAACTGGGAGCATCCCTGACTGAAATCGATTTTCATTGCCCTCCTCAGTCTCCAATACACAAGGGTCTAAGGAACTCGATGGTTCCATCGAGAAAACATCAGGTGAAGGTAACTTGTGCAGGAAACGGGCTATATTGATTTTCCTGCAAAGATGGAGATCTCACGTTGAACAGCTGCGACGGATTTCCTAAAAGCGTTTTGTTGTCACATGTAACGACATTCTTTCAGTGTTCATATGCAGTGACGAAGGGGACATACCATCAGTACCATGTGACGCCATCGACGGAGGAGCTGGAGCCCTCGACGACGGCGAGGAGTACATGGGCGGCGTCAGAGGTACATGCAGGGACCTCCCTATCACAGCCAAATTGTGACAATACAGCGGCGGCGGTGATGATTGGTGAGTGAAGGGGAACGAGGAGAAGAGGGGGCCTCCCTTGACAGCCGAATTTTGGCAGAAGCGACGGCGGTGGGGGCTTGGGTCAGAAATTTCTCGAGAGGTGAGGGAAGGGGAACGAGGACAGGGGCGGCGCGGCTGAGTCGAGGGAGAGAGAGAGTCGGGCGCACTTGCGAGCTGCTTACGTCCCAGGCCGAGCCGCCGAGGAGCCGATATGCCAGAGGCGGAGGAGCCGGATAGGAGCGAGCTTTCATTTTCTTGGTCGACCGTCAGGGGGCATCTTGCACCGTTTGAGATTTGCAAGACTGATGTACGTAGTTTTTTCCGTAAACAACATACTCCAAATACCACATTCACAAGTGAACTTATTACATCATTAGTATGCCTAGTGGTGGGTTAGTTGCAAATCATAATTTAAACCAATGTACAACAAGTACTCTAGGTTGACGGAAATTCACTGTCAACAATGTTAAGGATAACATCAGCCTTTAAATCTTTCATCTTAAACTTTTGAGATAGAAAGTCTTTGACCTCCTTGATCAATTCAATGCTCATGCCAAAGATAAGTATGTCATCTACATAAAGACACAAAATCACTCATTTGCCCCCACCATAGCGATGGTACACACATTTGTCAGCTTCTTTTGTAACAAAGCCAACATATGTCAAAGTTCTGTTGAACTTATCATGTCATTGCTTAGGTGCTTGCTTGAGGCCATAGAGAGACTTCACTAGTTTACACACCATTCCTTCTTGACCCTTTACTACAAATCCTTTCGGCTGGCAGTCCATATAGATCTCCTCTTTCAACTCTCCATTTAGGAAAGTTGTCTTAACATCCATTTGATGAACGAGAAGACCGTGAGAGGCTGCCAGAGAAAGTAGTACTCTTATGGTGGTCAATCGAGCGATTGGTGAGTAAGTATCGAAGAAGTCTTCTCCTTCTTTTTGGGTGTAACCCCTGGCCACAAGTCTAGCCTTGTACTTATCAATAGTACCATTAGGCCTAAGCTTCTTTTTGATCACCCATTTGCATCTCACTGGTTTGCACCTGTAAGGATGTTCAACAACCTCCCAAGTTCCATTTGACATGATAGAGTCCATTTCACTCCTCACTGCTTCCTTCCAATAGTCAGCATCAGCGGAAGAGTAGGCCTTTGCAATGGTCTTGGGAGTGTCATCCACGAGGTAATGATGAAATCATCTCCAAAAGATTTCTCTGTCCTTTGTCTCTTGCTCCTCCTAGGAGCCTCATCATTGTCCTCCTCAGGATGCTCAATAAATGTAGGCTCATTGAGTTCCATCGACTTGGTGGAGTCGTCCTTCTCGACAGACTCTTGCCTAGATGAACTTGTTTCATCTCTCATTGCAAAAATATTCTCAAAGAATGTAGTGTCTCTGGACTCCATAATTATGCCGACAAGCAAGTCAGGCACTCTAGATCTTACTATCAAGAATCTATATCCGACACAGTCCACCCTCTTTTGTCCAAGTTTACATTTCTTGGTGATTGGCACACTGACTTTGGCCAAGCAACCCCAAGTGCGTAAACATGAAAGAGTTAGCCTCTTATTCTCCCATTCCACGAATGGTGTTACTTCCTTATTCTTCATAGGCACACAGTTCAGGACATGACAGTCTGTCAATATCACCTCACCCCACCATTCATTAGATAGTTTCGCAGCTTTCTAACATGGCATTTACCAAGTCAGTCAGCATGCGGTTCTTTCTTTTGACAACCCCATTGGATTGGGGTGAATAAGGCGGTGTCCTCTCATGAACAATACTGTGTTCCTCACAGAATGTATCAAAAGTATTAGAGAAATATTCGCCACCTCGATCCGACCTTAGAAGTTTAATCTTCATCTCAAGTTGATTTTCTACTTCAGCTTTTTAGATCTTAAAGTAATGTAACGCTTCATCTTTTGATTTTAACAAGTAGATGTAACTAAAACTAGTGCTATCATCTATTAAAGTCATGAAACATCTTTTACCACCCTTTGTCAACACATCGTTCATTCTCCTTAGATCGGAATGAACTAATTCTAGAGGTGCCAAGTTTCTCGCCTCAACAGTCTTATGTGGATTGCGAGTTTGTCTCGATTAAACACATACTTGACACTTAGAATTTTTGACAGAGGTAAACTTTGGAATCAACCTCAAACTAGCTAAGTGCATCATACAACCAAAATTAACATGATAAAGCCTCGAATGCCAAACATTTGATTCATCATTCATCACATGGTTCACAACATTATTATTGAACAATAAAGAAAAGCAGAACAAACCTCCGCTATCATAGCCTTTTTCAAAAAAAGTACCAAACTTAGAAATGATACATTTATTCGACCCAAAGACTAACTTAAAACCATCTCTACATAGTAGAGATGCACTGACTAGATTCTTCTTGATGGTAGGTACATGCTTCACATTCTTCAATTGTATGGTCTTCCCCGAAGTGAACTTCAGAGTGACCGTACCAGCACCAAGAACACGCGCATGGGCACCGTTCCCCATCAACAAGGAGGTAGTCCCCCCGACCTGGTAAGAAGAAAACATAGAAATGTCATCACATACATGAATATTAGCACCGGTGTCTATCCACCACTCGGTGAAGAACACACTAAAAAAATTGTAGGTAAGAAATTATCATACCCATTGTTCCTCCACCCTCGCTAACAACCATGTTTGCTGTCTTTAGAGCCTTGCGATCTTTACGATCCGGGCACTTTGCAGCAAAGTGATCCGAACTGCGACAAGTATAGCAAGCAGCCCCGACTTTCTCTTCTTCTTATTAGGCCCATCGGCTTCCTTAGCCTTGGGTGGGTTTTGTGAAGGCTTCTTCATCTTGTTCTGGTTGTCTTGGAACTTGGGATTGCCCCTCTGCACAAAAGTTGCACTTGAGGAGCCGGCTAATGCCTTTCCACGTGTGTCCTTTGCTCTCGCCTTCTCTTCAACATCAATAGTCGCAATAAGGTCATCAAAAGTGAATTTCTTTCTCTTGTGTTTTATCAAGGTAGCAAAATCCCTCCAAGAATGTGGCAGCTTTGTGATAATTACTCCTGCCACAATCTTGTTGGGTAACACACATGGGCCTCTTTGCTATAGTTTTCAAGCTCTTTAGCCAGCTCCTGTACTTCATGGGCCTGTTCCACCATAGAACGGTCTTCAACCATCCTGAAGTCTAGGAATTGTTCCATTACGTACAACTCTTCGCCGGGGTCAGTAGCTCCGTACCGAGCCTCAAGAGCCTCCCAAATATCCTTCTCCATCTATCTCTGAAAATAGGTATCCACCAAATTATCAACCAGAACGTTGATGATCCCACCCCAGAATAGATTATCATCCGCATTAAATTTTTCCTCCGAGACACCCTTGGGAGCTTTTCTGGTGGTGACACACATTACATTCATGGCGGTGAACCACAAGGTTACCAAGTCACGCCATCTCTTAAAATTGGCACCGTCAAAAGGCTTTGGTTTAATCGCATTTGCAAAGCTAGTTGCACCAAACATAGTTCTATAAACATAATAAGGTTTTTGGATTGTTTGATGATAGGTAATATTTTGGTATATTTTAATTCCATAGTTAAATTGACATTTCAATATTACGATGAGTGAAACAATGCATGTGTTTATGTTTAAACAACAACTAAACATAACAGTACTCATGATTATACAACTAATAAACATGAATACTAGTTTAAGAAAGTACCCTGTGGAAGGTTGGGTGACGGCGTAACGCGACTTTCCGGTATCACTCATTGTAGAGTGACCTCAATTGGTGTAGTTGTACAAAGTCGATGCAGGAAGATGATCGCAGTGCAGACCCCGTAGACGAAGTAGTCGTTCACTCGTAGTCGACGTAGAGGAAGAAGTAGTCGGACCCCGTAGACGAAGTAGTCGTTCACTCGTAGTCGACGTAGAGGAAGAAGTAGTCGTTCGCTTGTTCGTAGTCGATGTAGTCGTACGGGAGTGAGCAGTCGCGTGAAGACGCTCCCCAAAAACCTTATCGCCTGCCTATCCTGAGTAGGATCTCAGCAGCAGGATGAGGTTCTGGAGGCTCTGCTCTCACCGGTACCGTGCGCGTGGTGTAGGCGATGAAGATGCGAAAAGAAGCAACAAATAGAGGGAGAGAGGGAGAGATCTCCTAAACAGGAATACATTAGTGTGAATTGGCAACCTGTGTAGGAGGAGGAGGGTGCCTTATATAGGAGGGCAATGGGCGCAGGGGGGATGAACCTGGATGTCACGGTTAATGCGCCTCATGCAGTAACGGTTAAGGATCAGTAATTGTCGCGGTGTTAAGGCTCATCGTTAGGTCTAGTAATGGTCGCGGTTTAAGGCGCCAGCATTCCTCTCCAACAGCCAACAGCAAAAAGGTGCTCCCGCCCCACAACACATCACGTTCGTTCGTCCGTCTGCCCGTCCGTCGACCACACCGCTCGTCGCTGGGAGCGGGGCCAACAGCAAAAAGGTGCTCCCGCCCAGCGGGGAGCGGGGCCAACAGCAAAAATGGGTTCCCACCCCACAACACACCACGTCCAACCGCTCGACACTCCCACGGCCTCGGCGAGGCGAGCAAGCGCGCGTGTGTGTGGCACGCCTATCTCCTTTATTCAACTTCACAAGAGGTATATCAAAAGACTACCTAATAAGTTGGATGAGAGACTCCTCAAATACTCATTAAGTATTCCGCTCGACACGCCCACAGCCTCGGCGAGGCGAGCAAGCGCGCGCACGTGTGGCACGCCTATCTCCTTTGTTCAACTTCACAAGAGGTGTATCAAAAGACTACCTAATAAGTTGGATGAGAGACTCCTTCTCTAATACTCATTAGGTATTTCTCTATTTTCCTTAGCATTAAACACATGAGTTTTAATTATTTCATTATTACAATAAATGGCCCTAGACCCGTTTATTCTAACACTAGCCGTGATGCAAGCATCTATAGTACTAGATGAACCACGCTGGCAGAGACGACTAAGTGTTGAGAATCATTAGTGATGATCATTAGCTTAATCATGTAATTAATATAGTGATTAGTTTATGTAATTAGGGAAGGGACACCTTTTCACCGTGTCGGGGTGTCTCCTTCCGAATAGACATGACTCCTCCCAAGGGATGCCTATGCACCCATTCATTATGTATAAATAGTGGGGTCCACCCCCTAATCAACAATCAATACAATCATTTGTTTCAACACGTTATCAGCACGCTCTCTGAGCAACGCACGCACGCACACAGAGAGGCCGGAGAAAGGCCCTCGGCGCCGGCAAAACACGCCGGAGTTCATCCAAGATTATCCTACGGGAACAATCCAAATGGAGGAAGAACTTTGTTTGGTGGATAGTTGCACAACTAACACCATACTCAGAGAACTTAAATATTTCCAAACTCTCAAAAAGAGTAAAGGAAATGTCACAACTATCGCAGGACGCGATGCTATAATTGTTGGTTCAGGACGAGCCACAATAGTTCTCCCTATGGGTACTCAAATAGTAATTGAGGATGCACTCCTGTATCCCGATTCAACTCGTACCTTATTAAGTTACAAAGACATCCGTCGCAATGGTTTCCATGTAGAAACAAATAGTGACAACAAAGATGAATATCTATTCATCACTAAACATGACGGATATAACAAGCGACGCTTGAGAAAATTCCTTCACTATCATCGGATTGTATTACACATACATCAAACCCGTACAACATGTTGCATACAAGGTAATTTTTCAAAATCTTGATGTCTTCAAGATTTGGCATGATCGCCTTGGTCATCCCGGCATAGGGATGATGAGAAAAATTATCGGCAATTCAATTGGTCACAAATTAACCACTTCAAAATTTCCCAAGCCCTCAGACTTTGTGTGCACCGCATGTGCCACGGGAAAATTAATTTTAAGACCCTCTTATCTTAAAATAAAGGCTGAACCACTACAATTTCTTGAACGCATTCAAGGAGATATTTGTGGTCCTATACATCCATCAACAGGACCATTTAGGTACTTCATGGTACTTATTGATGCATCTACTAGATGGTCCCATGTATGTTTATTATCTACAAGAAACCATGCTTTTGCAAGGTTTATTGCTCAAATTATCAAATTAAGAGCACATCATCCTGAATATGCTATCAAAACCATCAGGATGGACAATGCCGCTGAATTTACTTCGCATGCCTTCAATGACTATTGTATGGCTCTAGGCATAAATGTGGAACACTCTGTTCCATATGTACATACACAAAATGGATTAGCCGAATCTCTTATCAAGAGAATAAAGTTAATTGCTAGACCATTGCTACAAAATTGCAAACTACCAACATCATGTTGGGGTCATGCGGTATTACACGCCGTTGATTTGATTCAAATTAGACCTATCGCATACAACATGGTTTCCCCCGTTGCGGTTAGTACGTGGAAATCAACCAAGTATTTCCCATCCGCGAAAATTCGGTTGCGCCGTATACGTACCGATATCACCACCGCAGCGTACATCAATGGGCCCCCATCGAAAATTGGGAATATATGTAGGGTACAAATCACCGTCAATCATTAAGTACCTCGAACCCCTTACGGGGATTTATTTACTTGCCGGTATGCTGATTGCATCTTCGATGAGGACAATTTCCCGGCATTAGGGGGAGACAAGTACCAAACAGAATGCCAGGAAATAAATTGGAATACCACAGGTATCCAGTCCTATGATCCACGTACTATAGAATCTGAACGTGAAGTTCGTAAAATTATAAATTTGCAAAACATTGCGAATAATCTGCCGAAGCATTTACGATTATAAGGGTTCACAAAATCACATAATCCTGCTCGCAAATGTACCGTAAAGAGTAGAGATTCGTACCCAAGAACTCCCAAATCAAAATAAGAGGGGGAGAGGTACCGCAACGAAGGATAAGGCTATACAAAAGCCTCCGCGGAAAACTAGGAAGGTCACTTCCACAACAAGAAATGCGGATCAACATCAAGTTGACGGACACCAATTGGATATTATAAATCCGGATGATATGGATGTTCAACGGATACATCACATACCTAGCACAAGTGCACAAAATAATATAAATGCTAGGGCATCGGAAGACCCGGACTCTATCGTTGTGGGAAATCATGATGAGTCACAAGGGGTACAAGAAATTTCCATTAATTATATTGATTCGGAGAATCATACAATAGAAAGACTACAAATGTCGACATTTACTTTGCCACTAGGATTGCAAATGAACTTCGCATTGATCCGAACCTAAGTCCATGGCAGAGTGCATCAAACGCTCCGACTAGGTCAAATGGAAGGAAGCAATCAAGGCGAGAATTAGACTCGCTCAAGAAACGAGAGGTATTCTCCGCAGTGATGCCTACTCCTCGTCATATTTTTCTGTGGGATCAAAATGGATTTTCGTCCGTAAAAGGAATGAAAACAACGAGGTGGTGAGATACAAAGCGAGGCTTGTAGCACAAGGGTTCACGCAGAAACCCGGCATCGATTTCGATGAAACATATTCTCCAGTTATGAGTGGTATAACATTCCGATATCTAATATCATTGGCGGACACAAAAAGGTCTATCCATGCATCTCATGGACGTAGTGACAGCATATCTATATGGGTCACTTGATTCGGATATATACATGAAAGTTCCGGAAGGAATTGATATCCCGAACAAGAATCATTCACGCAACATGTATTGTGTAAAACTTCAAAAGTCATTATACGGCTTAAAACAGTCGGGAAGAATGTGGTACAACGGACTAAAGGAATTCCTTCTTCAGAAGGGTTTTTTCAACAATGATGATTGCCCATGTGTATTCATCAAGAAATCCTCAACTGGATTTTGTATTATATCTGTATATGTTGACGATCTTAATATCATTGGAACTCAACGAGATATAAATGAAACACGCAACCATCTTAAGACGGAATTTGAAATGAAAGATTTGGGTAAAACCAAATTTTGCTTGGGTTTACAGCTTGAGCATCTCCCAACAGGGATTTTAGTACACCAGTCTGCTTATATCCAAAAGATTTTACAGAAATTCAATATGGATAAATCATATCCATCTAAAACACCTATGGTCGTCCGCTCTCTTGAAATTGATAAAGATCAATTCAGACCTAAAGGTGAAAATGAAGAGGTATTGGGACCAGAGGTTCCGTATCTCAGTGCCATTGGGGCGTTGATGTATATCGCAAATTGTACTAGGCCTGATATTGCATTTGCGGTAAACTTGCTAGCTAGATACGAGTCTTTGCTCCGACACAACGCCATTGGGAGGGAGTTAAGAATATCTTCGGATATCTCATTGGCACAATAGATCTTGGATTATTTTACAAAATTAACCAAGATAAATCATTAATTGGATACACGAGATGTTGTCTATTTATCCGATCCCCATGAAGCCACATCTCGGACGGGCTTTGTGTTCTTACATGGTGGAACGGCTATTTCATGGAAGTCATCAAAACGGACTCTAATAGCCACATCCACAAACCATTCCGAAATAATTGCATTATTTGAAGCATCACGTGAATGTGTGTGGCTTCGCGAATGATAAAGCACATACAACGATCATGTGGTATAAGTTCAATCATGAACCCTACCATAATGTATGAAGATAATGCTGCTTGTATTGCACAAATGAGAGCAAAGTTATATAAAGAGTAATCTTACAAAACATATGGCTCCTAAATTATTCTTTCCTCATCAACTACAAAAGGTAGGAGAGATAGAAATCTTGCAAACTAAATCTTGTGATAATCTTGCAGATTTATTCACAAAATCATTACCAACATCATTATTCCGTAAATATGTTTTTGGAATTGGTATGAGACAACTCAAAGATTTGCAAGAATCGGGGGGAGACTCTCTTCAATATAACCTATATAAATAATCATCCGATTAGTGCACTCTTTTTCCTATATGAGTTTTTCCTCACAAGGTTTCTCATAAAAAGGTTTTAATGAGGCAATAACAATACAAGAACATATCACCTAATTTTTCCATTAAGGTTTTAAGGGTGATATACAAGACATATTCTATGTCATATCTTCTCGTTTTCTCTAAGAGTTTTTAAGAAGATATAAATCCTCTCTCATATTTTCCTATTAGGTTTTGGAGAAGGATGTTCAAACATGATCATCGAGATCATTATTCTAATATATGAGTTTTTCCTTACCAAAGGTTTTCTCATACAAATATCTAACAAAGACAATAATGCTATATCATTTTCTCCTAATATTTTCCCACTGGGTTTTAAAGGAGTTTTTAGTGGCATATACACACAAATTGGTTTCTCCTCAAGTTTTCCCATAGGGTTTTTGGAGGAGTTTTACAAGATAATATCCAAGGAAGATTGAAGTCAAATTACATCAAGATTTTGTGAAGCTATTGATCAAGGGGGAGTGTTGAGAATCATTAGTGATGATCATTAGCTTAATCATGTAATTAATATAGTGATTAGTTTATGTAATTAGGGAAGGGACACCTTTTCACTGTGTGGGGGTGTCTCCTTCGAATAGACATGACTCCTCCCAAGGGATGCCTATGCACCCCTTCATTATGTATAAATAGTGGGGTCCACCCCCTAATCAACAATCAATACAATCATTTGTTTCAACACTAAGGATGTGAACCTTCACGGCTCTGGGGATCGATTATAAATGCTGTACAGTATATAAAGTTCCTTTCAACCATGCAACTTTGCATACTAAGAATGCTAGCAAGGTATTCTGCACTCTTATTGGCACATAAGCTCAGATCTAAGCAGTGATCGTAAGCTCTGAATAAATATGAGACTAAATTAGCAACCATATCATATCGACCTGCACTGTGCGACGCAGAGGAGTAAAGGAATACAGTATTGGACTACTGGGAGTTCTCGGTCAATATATAGTACGAGGGCCGGGGGGGTTCCAGGCGTCAATATATATGCATGATAGAGCAGTAGACAATAATTTAATTATTGTTTGTCCAGTTCGTATGCATATGCATGTGACACCAGTTCGATACCTGGCTAGCGATTTCCTCAGATCTGATCAATAAAATGACTACCCGGTAGTCACCGGGTCAATTTATTTTGGAATGTCCTTATTTGATTTATATATATCGTCCATCCAGATACACACGCGGTAGTTGCTTTTTTTTATTCAAAGTTTGAAGAAAAGAATGGAAGAATTGATATCTGAATGGAATAGTGTCAATATTTTCAAATTCAAATCAAAATGTGATGTACACACGCGGTTTGAACCGAAACTCATCATGTTCATACTGGATCTTCCTGTCCAAATAAATATCGTTGTACATACACTAAGAATGCTAGCAAGGTATTCTGCACTCCTATTGAAAAATATGCTCAGATCTAAGCAGTGATCGTAAGCTCTGGATAAATAAATGAGACTAAATTGACAACCATATCGATCTGCACTGTGAGATGCAGAGGCGTAAAGAGATACAATATTGGACTACTGAGAGTTCTCCGTGAATATATAGTACGAGGACCGGGGAGTTCCGCGTTACTATATATATATATAGAGAGAGAGCACTTAAACAATAATATAATTGTTCTTTGTCCAGTTCGTATGCATATTCATGTGACTCCAGTTCAATAACAGGCTAGCTAATTCCTCAGATCTGATGACTCACTCCACCTGGTAGTCACCAGGTCAATGCATTTTGGAATGTCCTTATTTGATTTATATATATCAGTCCAGTTAGGAAATGGTTGTTATTGCTTTTTTATCCAAAGTTTGAAGAAAAAAATTGAAAGAATTGATATCTAAATGTAAGTGTAAATATTATTTCCATATTGTAATAAAAATGTGATGTAATAAATTAATATTTTATATTTATTAACTCTTCTTAAAACTTTGGACGCCTGCAACTCTCGCGTCTGTGACAATAAACTTTCAGACTGTTCCTTTAAACTCATCTTAAAACTTTGGATGAATGTTTTGAGGATCTAAATGGTTTGAAATGAAAACCACCATCTACTCTCTGCGGCCTAAAAAGATTCAACTCTATAAAAGTGTCAAGTAAATCTACCTCAAATTTTAAATTGCCTCGAAAACTAATTGTTAATGATCATCACAGAAAAGCTTGCTATAGGAGTATATTGCTATAAGAGAAGTCGGCGTCATCGCAACGAGAATGTGCTATAACCAACTGTTATTTTTGCACAATAATATATAGATGCAACCACGGTTTGAACCGAAACTCATCATGTTCATACTGGATCGATCTTCCGGTCAAATTAAAGATTGTTGCACATACACCAGGTGCTCCATGTTTGCTCGTATGCATATGCATGTGACTCCAGCGATAACAGGCTAGCTATTTCCTAAGATCTGATGAATGACGCTAGCTGGCAGTCACCAGGACAATGCATTTTGGAATGCCCTTATTTGATTTCTGTGTACATCCGTCCAGTTAGGAAATGGTTGTTATTGCTTTTTTATTCAAAGTTTGAAGAAAAGAATGGAAAATTGATATCTGAAGGGAATAGTGTCAACATTTTCATATTGAAATCAAAATGTGATGTAATAAATTAATAAATACGAAATATAAAGCTTCCTGCAGTTGGTGAAACAGATGGAGTAGGAGTTAGCGTATTCATTTTAACTCTTCTTAAAACTTTGGATGACTGTTTTGAGCATCTAAATGGTTTCAAATGAAACACGGCCATCTACTCTCTGTGGCCTAAAAGAGATTCAACTCTAGAAAAGTGTCATGTAAATCTACCTCAAGTTTGAAATTACCTTGAAAACTAATTGTTCATCATCATCACAAAAAAGTCAGATATAGCTACCATAAGCAATAATGCAAGATTATAAGAGAAGTCGCCATCGTCATCGCCACAAGAATGTGCTAGAGCTAATATAACTGATGTTGCACAATATTCTATACATTCAACCGCGTGGTTTGAACCGAAACTCATCATGTTCATACCGGATCTTCCGGTCGTAATAAAGATTGTTGCACATACACCAGGTGCTCCATGTTTGCACGCTACAAGCTTTGCATCAACCCACGTTGTCTCTAGCTAACTTCTCATCAAATATAGTACGTAGAAGAAGGATTAAAAAGGGCAAGTGTATGCTCATCAACATGTGGCCTCTTTAATTCCTTGTCTTTAAAAGGCTTGTTCCGGAGCCCAAATGAAACATCCATCTCAAGCCAAAGCACCCACCACAGAGAGACGACCAGGAAGCTAGACACTCCATCGTCATGACGATCCATCACCACAGCCACCGGTGCCCCCTCGTCCGCTACGAGTGCGGCAGCTTCACCTGCAACGGCTGCGGCCGTGGCGGCAATGGCGCCCGCTACCGCTGCGACAACTGCGACTTCGACCTGCACCTGTCGTGCGCCAAGTACAGCTTCCCTTGCCACGGGCACGCGCTGACATACCAGCCATGCGTGCAGCCCGGGGTCCAGATCATCTGCGACGCCTGCAACTCTCGCGTCTGTGGCACCCACTACACCTGCCGTGGCTGCAACTTCCACGTCCACCCTAATTGCGTCCAGCGCCAGATCATCGCCCCGCCGCCGCCGCAGCCATGCGGCTACTGCCCCGTCTACTGCGTCTACTGCGTCCGCTGCAACCCCCGCCGCTGCTAGTAGATTGCATCATCAACCACCGTTGTGTTGTGCTTTCAACAACTTTGAAACAAAATTTCTTATCAAGAAGACAAATCTGAGGAGAGGAAAGGAGAGAAGAACAGCTGCAGTTCATAGGTGGCCTTGCATTGCCTTCTTGGTCTTGAAAAATGTCTGCATCCTCTTCTTACTTTATATGTTACCCCCAATAATGTAATGTATTATTTGTTTACGTACCACTTTTTTCTTGTGTAACATTTGAGATTTCGTACAACCTTCTGTCCACATTTCACCATATTCAAAATGTGATTTATGTATTGCTCGAATTTGATGTGTTGTAAAAGATATTCATGTTTTTATGTCATGTTGTCAATTGACATAACTGGAATTACCACTACTGGAAAAACGCTCATTTGTACCAGTCTATAACCCTCATTTGTACCGATACAAGTTCTCCGATACAAATGAGGGGGACACATTTGTACCGGGTGGTAACAAGTCCCGGTGCAAATGTTTTTTTTACGCCGTCAGCCTAATCCCATCCTCCTCCTTCCCTTTCATTTTCCTTTTATTTTCTTTTCTTTCCTTCTTCTCATCTATCTTATCAACAAATTACAACAAGATTCAATAGATTCATCTCACAAAGACACGTGCCGTGCACGTCTCACGGACTGTCCGTCAAGGCTCCACAGACTGTCCGTCGAACCTCGTGCCACAAAGACCTAGCGCTCGGACGGATTGAACCACGAACTCACACGAACAAGCGAAGAACTGGACCAACAATGGCTGCCGCGGACCGTCGGTGCCTACATGGCGAACCGTCCATCAGGAACGAACAAAACCAGGTCGAGCACAAAATTGCAAGTCAACTTCCTCTATCCATCCATGGACCTCCCAAACGGCTAAAAGGATTGGGACAAGATTTGGGAGAGATGTGAAGCGTCCCTAGGGGATGCTATGCCCAAAAACTTGAGGCCTCAAACCAACTAAAATGTCAGGAATCGATCACGAACCGAGCTCTACCAAAGAGGTAGGGAACCACCAAAAATCCACAAATCCAATACCAAATCCGGAGTTTGAGGGGTCAAGCACAAAGATGCACAAGGCATCTATCCATGATTCCCACAATGAAATCCGAACCCAAACACCTCACAATCGGAGCAACAAACCGGTCACGAAAATCCAACAAAAATAGCAAGAAAAAGACACGGAAATCACTCGAGCCACAAGAGGGAAATCTACGCAACCATGGAGTAGAGAAATGGGAAGCAGTCTGGATGGATGGTTTGCCTAGAAACCCTAGAACTATATATGGTGTTCCTCCAGCTCGATGGACCTGGTGGTCGGACGGGATCAAGTGTGCGCCGCATGGTGGCAAGAAAAGCAAGACAAAGTCGTCGACCGGAGCCGATGCAGGGTAGCAGCTCACAACATGAGTCTGCACACGGGGTTGGCGGCAGTTCAACATAAAACCGTCGGGTTACTTGGTTGAGCCACAAAACAAAGACCAGAGGCTCGACGGGCGGATACGGGATCCGGGCGTGCCGAGAATTGAAGCTTCGATGCCAGTGGACACGTGGCGGGATCGCAAGGCTTGCGTCGGGAGGACGCAGGGGGGGCAAGATGGTCAAGTATCACTCCTCTTCATCGGTTGGGCCACGCCTTTTGCCGCAGTCCGCGTCCTCCCGACGCAAGCCCTGTGATCCCGCCACGTGTCAGCTGGCATCGAAGCTTCTCGGCACCACTACTAAGAATGTGTTGATACATGATGTGTTGAATTGGTCATAGACGCCCTAAATATTGTCATAGATAGTTATCTATGATGGCCCTAAAATTCATCACATAATCCTCGTCATAATTGATCTTTGCTCAAAAAGTTTGTCATAGATGCGCTAGATCAATGACGATTTGCCACCGTCGAGGATTGGTTTTTCATATGGCTCACGAGCTTGTTCAGTGATGAAAGTGGACGTCATGAATACGTTCCATGTCATCACTACCATCTTAGCATTGCAAGGTGGCATCTGATGTGGCAGGGGCTGCCACATCAACTTGCTGATGGGCCAAGCCTTGTTTTTTTCTTTTTTACTTACATATATAAAGGAATTAGGATGGGCTTGGTTGGCATAATGGGTTGGGTCGGGATGACGGCTGGGCCAAACAATTTAATGTACCGGGGCTAACCCCCACCAGGTACAAATGTGGCCTCATGACAGCGCGTTAGGACCTCCTCCTTCCTACCCGGTACAAATACACTAATTTGTACCGGGGGCAAAATACCTGGTACAAATGAAAAATCGACCCAGGGGAAATGGCCTTCTCTAGTTGTTTCTCCCTATTGCGAATAAATTCATTTCACATACACGCCGCAACCGACCAAGTCCCAAGTGATTTCCTTTTTAACTAACGTAACCATGGTGCTTGGGAACATGATGGTAACGCCAACATGTTAAACCTGGTATTAAAGTCGTGATAGATATTAATACCGGTGGGTGTTACCACCCAGTACCAAAATTTCTTACGGGCTACCAACTCGTAATGTTGAGTTTAAAATCACCAGTGACTTCCCCTCCTCCTAGTCGATTCAACCACTCACATCAGTGTAGCAGACCAGCCCAAGTGGGTGAGGGCCACAGAAACCTTATCCTCCCCCCTCTGTCTTCCCTTTTTCTCTCCCGAAACCTGATCCCCCGCGAGCTCCTCCATGCGCACCACCCGGCGGCAGATCTCCGGCAGCGATGGGGCTCGCGGCGCCCCTCTAGGCTAGATCCTCGGTGGCGGCGGTGGCCCCGGCGACCTCCTCCGTGCAGCAGTGGTGGGGCAGGGTACCAATGGAGCTCATCAGGCGGATCCCGGTGGCCTCGGGTAGGGCTAGACTGTGAGCCAGAAACTCATGAGCTGGCTCGACTCATTCATAGCTTGGCTCAACTCGGCTCGGATCGATCAATTTTTTAACAAGCCGAGCTACTGTTTTTTCTCGTTTTTGTTAACGAGCTGGCTCGCAAGCTACTCGCGAGCCAAACAAGCTAGAAACCGAGCTAACAAAGTTGAGCCGAGCCATTGAATCTATGCCAAACTTTCCTAAGTGCACCATGTGTGACTAATTTTATCACTTAAAACTATTATTTTTTAAAAAATTACATATGCTCAGATGTTAATTTCAAATTTACCTACATCTCACAAGCCTAATGAGCTAGCTCTAGCTACTAACGAGCCAAGTTGAGCCAATCATTTTACTCGTAAGCACAGCCGGACGGCTGGCTCAGGGTCGCTTCGTCTGTAAGTAACCTCCCCATCTAGGCTCCTCTGTCGCCGCTGTAAGGAATCGGATGCTCGTTAGCCTAAGAGGGGGAGGGGGTGAATTAGGCAACTTAAAACCTTAACCTATGGCTTCACTAATTTTGGCAAAGGTAAACTAGAACATACTATCTATATGTGCAACTAGGTTGTTCTAGTGTGAAACTCCCATCCCAAAAGAAGGTTTGCAACCTATAGCCAATCCTAGCATGATACTACTCTAGGAAAGTAGAGGCAAACAAAGATTGCAATACGAGAAATGCGGAAATGTAAAGGGGATGAGAGGAAGCAAACTCTTGACACGCGATTTATCCCGTGGTATCGGTAGGCACTAAGCCACCCCTAGTCCACGTTGTTGAAGCACTCACACAAGAGTATTAGTTCCCAGTCACCAAGTCTCTCCCAAGAGCACCACTTGACTCGCCACAAAGGCTAGCCACTTAGGCACTTGTCAAGCTCCCTTGGTCACCTTGATGCCGCCTCCACTAAGGAGCTTCTCCACCAAGGAAGAGGGTCTCCACGTCCCCCGCACAAAGTGTCCTCGCCGCTCCACACCAAACCGGAGGGTCGATGACGATTGCCGGTGAGCCACATAGGCCCCAAGGCTTCCGGCGAACCTTGTACAATAGGATTCACTCAAGAATCACCTCACAAGGTTGGCACAACCTTGCACTCACTCAGCTCTAAGTTAAGCCTAGCACTAAGCACATACACAAAGCATGTACTAGTCTAAGGATGAGCAATTAAGCACTTGGACGGATTGGATATGATCTTCAATGTGTCTTGAACTCCTCTGCACTTCCACACAATCTAGCAACCTCAAATGGGTGGGTGGAGGGGGTATAAATAGCCCAAGGCATCAAACTAGGCGTTGGCTAACGTCCACTGAAAAAGGTACCGTCGGATGATCCGACGCTATATTTTCCAGGGCGTCGGTTCACCGGTGCCCCTCCCACGTCACTTAGCCGTTGAGGTTCTCTGACACAACTGCTCCAACGCTAAGCACCGACGGTGCGTCAGATCATCCGGTGCTGAAGACTCCGCGCTCAAGTCGCCTCTGTTAGCTTCCACTTGATCGTCGGATAGACCGACGCTTCACCTTGACCAAGGCGTCGGATCATCCGGTGCTAAAGGCTTTGTCTTGGCGCGTCTCTGTATGAATTCAAACTGAGCGTCGGATAGACCGACGGGGTCCCCACTCAGACCGTTGGATCATTCGGTGCTAATGTCTTCCTTGCTCTTCCTCTGCAACTCGTTCGATGCTACTAAATAACGGACTGTCGGTTCATCTGACGGTACCTAGGATTTGACCTTGTGCACCAACTCGTCTGACGATTGCACCGACGCTTGTATTTGAGGGACCGTCGGCTCATCCGACGGTGTCTTCTCTTTTCCTTTTCTTGCTCGGTTTTGACCCTTTGTTTTGGCATTTTTGCATGTGGTTTTCTTGCATCCTTGGGACCTAGAAATGTCTACAAAGACATGCTAGAGCAATAAGGTTAGTCCCAATGATCATGTTGTCATGAATCACCAAAATCAAACTCCAAACTAATGGCATATGAGGCCATGTTCGCTATAATCTCCCCCTTTTTAGTGATTTATGACAACACAACCAAAGAAAGCATAAATTTTCTAGAATTGACAGAATTAGAACCACTTACACTTGCTTGGATGCTTACCATCATCCAAACTCCCCCTAGATCAAACTTCCCCCTTTTTGATCTTCATGTTCACATTCTCTCCTTTGGTCCCATATCCTTGAAACCACTTGTAAGCATCCTTGAAACCACTTCTAAGCATCCTTGAAACCACTTGTAGGCTTAAGCCACAAGCTTGCTTTGGTCTCACATTCTCCCCCTTTCGAATAAAATCTCCAAAAAGTCCAAAGCAAACAGGTCCAAGGAAACTAGCAAGATCTAGCAACCATAGCTTAAAGGAGAAATGTTAAATGCAAGGGAGAAAGCCGCATGAACCATGATCCATATGTATGATATCAATGAAGATACCACATGTGAGAATAACTAAGGTGAATCACAAGCTCATGAGACTAACATGATACAAACTAAGCTCCCCCTAAGTGTGTGCACAAAAGGATACCACTTGTAAGACAAGGGTAGAGAGAAACAAGTGCACAACTACAAGTTGTAAGGCAAGGAAGCTTAGAGCATATCATGCAAGAAGGTAGCTTAAACGACAAGAGATAAGACAAATGGGTTCTTGTTACATTACCACTTGTAGATATCACTTGTAGTCTTTTGATCATTGCATAGCCCCGGGGGGTGATCCTCTCTACCTTGTTGGCACCACATTGAGATGAGCCACTTGGAAATGATATCACTAGGTGACACCAATTGAAAGAAGCTTGCATAGAAGACACTTGGGGTACCACAAGGATTACGAATGTATGAGTACATTGTCTTTGAACTTATATAGAGACATACGCTTGCAAGGACATGACTCAATAGCATGAAGCTCATATGGCTATATTCACTCTTTTAGAGATGTTAGATCACATTGAGGGTGAAATAGCATTCTCTTAGAATGAAACACCGCACCGGAATGCGTCGCTAAGGGACTACATAAGATAAGCTTGAAACGATGTTAGTCCCATAACCAAACCATACGATGAGCTCCCCCTAAATGTGTGCATTTAGTGTTTGAATCACCAACCAAATGTATGCACATTGTTTATGAAAACATAAGGGAAGCTAACCCTATAGCTTGCTCATGATGCAAAGAGATATATATGAAAACATGCACCATGAAAGAACAAGTGTAGCTTTCCTACACACGAATTAAACCATGTAGATTGCTCATGGGTTAGCACATGACACGGGCAACCTACCATATGTAAACATTGCAACAAATGCAACCTAAACAAGGCAATGGAGCTACAATGGTACAAGAGATAGGTACTAGTTTCCATTACCTCAGCCGGGGAACTTGGGCAACATATGACCAATTTGCAAGCTTGGCTTATGGGCTTGAATCTTCTCATCTTGATTGTGCCAAGCCTCCCAAGTCCCCGAGTTCATGGCCTTCAAGTGGCCTTCGGAACCCAAACCATTTGAGGACCCTTCATGTTGGTGATGACTTCCTTTGGCACCCAAATGGGTTGGTTCCTACCCCGCTCTTCCTTCATCTTCCCAACCTTGTGTGCAACCACCTTACCATTTGCTTTCTTCTTGATGACGTAGGTGTTGCTATTTGTCTTGTTCTTGCGGTTGGGCTTGGTGTAGATGAGGGAGCTCTTGATTGTGGGCTTCAATTTCTTCTTGCGCCCTTGTCCATCTTCTTGACAAATTGAGGGCATTTGTAGAACTTGTGCCCTTCTCCATGACACTTGTAGCAAGTCACGGTTGCACCCTTCTCAAGCTTCTTCACCATGGGATCACGGTTATCTTGAGAAGGTTGGA
The DNA here is from genome assembly GCA_947561735.1 of Cenchrus americanus. Classification (NCBI taxonomy): domain Eukaryota; kingdom Viridiplantae; phylum Streptophyta; class Magnoliopsida; order Poales; family Poaceae; genus Cenchrus; species Cenchrus americanus. Next base: position 32,087,312 of record OX387242.1, on the reverse strand, counting down.
CTTTACTCTTCATGTCTTGAGAGATGTCCACTTGTTCTTCATCATTCTTGCCCTTGCCCATCAAGTTTGCCAACCTCTCTCGGAGCCATTTCACTTCTCGCTTGAGCTCATCATTTTCCTTGCCTATGAGATAATCACATGATTCTACAACAACATTCTCATGGCAAGATGGTGAGCAAGATTCATTAATTAAATCAATGCCAGAAGTTGAAGCATCTACCATGGAGATAGGAATTGCACAAGGGATAGATGTTTCATCAAGCTCAAAGGAATTACTTGTTTTAGTCTCATTGCTCTCAAGCTTAGACTTTAGCTCATCACACTCCTTGCTAAGCAATTTGAATTTGCACAACAAATGTTCATAATTTGTAGCAAGGGTGTCACTAAGATCATTGAGAGCATTGAGTTCTTTAATTTCATTAGCTTGTTTTTCAAGCATTCCTTTTTGCTCATGGACTAGCTCAACAAGATCATTGACAGAGGTGGTGTCGGATTCGTCATCAATTACATTGCTTTCCATACCTTTGGCCATAAGGCACATGTGTGATGATGAAGGACCTTGCATGAAGCGGGTGGTGAAGTTCTTTCTTGATTCATCGCTTGAGCTAGAAGAACTTGATCCACCACTTGTTCACCCACGGACGGATATTGTTGCTTCTTGCCTTGGTCTCCTCTCCTTGACCACCTTCTTCTTGGGCTTGTGCTTGATCTTGGTGAACTTGATGTGTTGATGATGACGCCCTTCTCTCAAGTGGACGTTGTAGCCGTACATGTTGACTTTCTTCACATACTTGAAGATCATCTTCACGTACTCGGCCACCATGGATTCAACCTCTTCATCACTTAAGGAATCTCCATCGTCACGATCATCACCATCATCTTCGCTTGAGCTTCCATGAGTAGCCATCCTACTCAACATCTTCTCTTGTCGGCTTGAGAGAGCATGGCTTGTAGTTGGAGAAGATGGTTCTTGAGGCTTTTCTTGGGGCGCCTTCTTTGACTTGGGCATTAGTTGAAGCTCATGTGCCATGATCTTGCTCAAGATATGAGATGACTTTAATTCTTCGAGCTTCTTCCCGTAGATGATTGCCTTCACCAAGTCATAATCGGGCTTCCGGAGACTTTGAAAGATCTTGCGGTTGATGTTCAAGTCCGTGATGTCCTTCACACCTAAGGCATTAATCTCATTGACAAGCACATTTAGGCGTGAGTACATAGATTCGGCATTTTCATTTACAAGTTGCTTAATGCTATTGAAATCCTCAAGGAGACAACCGTAGCGTTCATTAGCAACTTCTTTTGAACCCTCATTTTGCTCCTTGATGGTTTTCCATAGCTCATGAGCATTTTCACAAGTAAAAACTCTATTGAAAACGCCTACATCTAGTGAGGACAAAATGATACTCTTAGCAATCACATCAAATTGCTTTTCCTTTCTAGTACCATTTTTCATGCCCTCATCGGTGACTCTCCAAACATCAAGGTCCCTTGCTTGGAGATAGGCCTCCATGAGAACCTTCCACTGAGGATAGCCCGTGCCATCGAAATGTGGAGCCAAACCTAAGGTATCCACCCCTTTCATACCTCTATAGAGCAACTCACTAGGCGGTGAAGCCTAACCGTTCCAATGAGCCAGTTTTCACAATTTACCAATCGAATTGGTGTTTCCTCGTGAAGGAAGTGAGTCCCGGCTCTGATACCACTTGTAAGGAATCGGATGCTCGTTAGCCTAAGAGGGGGAGGGGGTGAATTAGGCAACTTAAAACCTTAACCTATGGCTTCACTAATTTTGCGCAAAGGTAAACTAGAACATACTATCTATATGTGCAACTAGGTTGTTCTAGTGTGAAACTCCCATCCCAAAAGAAGGTTTGCAACCTATAGCCAATCCTAGCATGATACTACTCTAGGAAAGTAGAGGCAAACAAAGATTGCAATACAGTAAATGCGGAAACGTAAAGGGGATGAGAGGAAGCAAACTCTTGACACGCGATTTATCCCGTGGTATCGGTAGGCACTAAGCCACCCCTAGTCCACGTTGTTGAAGCACTCACACAAGAGTATTAGTTCCCGGTCACCAAGTCTCTCCCAAGAGCACCACTTGACTCGCCACAAAGGCTAGGCACTTAGGCACTTGTCAAACTCCCTTGGTCACCTTGATGCCGCCTCCACTAAGGAGCTTCTCCACCAAGGAAGGGGGTCTCCACGTCCCCCGCACAAAGTGTCCTCGCCGCTCCACACCAAACCGGAGGGTCGATGACGATTGCCGGTGAGCCACATAGGCCCCAAGGCTTCCGGCGAACCCTGTACAATAGGATTCACTCAAGAATCACCTCACAAGGTTGGCACAACCTTGCACTCACTCAGCTCTAAGTTAAGCCTAGCACTAAGCACATACACAAAGCATGTACTAGTCTAAGGATGAGCAATTAAGCACTTGGACGGATTGGATATGATCTTCAATGTGTCTTGAACTCCTCTGCACTTCCACACAATCTAGCAACCTCAAATGGGTGAGTGGAGGGGGTATAAATAGCCCAAGGCATCAAACTAGCCGTTGGCTAACGTCCACTGAAAAAGGTACCGTCGGATGATCTGACGCTATATTTTCCAGGGCGTCGGTTCACCGGTGCCCCTCCCACGTCACTTAGCCGTTGAGGTTCTCTGACACAACTGCTCCGACGCTAAGCACCGACGGTGCGTCGGATCATCCGGTGCTGAAGAATCCGCGCTCAAGTCGCCTCTGTTAGCTTCCACTTGATCGTCGGATAGACCGACGCTTCACCTTGACCAAGGCGTCGGATCATCCGGTGTTGAAGGCTTTGTCTTGGCGCGTCTCTGTATGAATTCAAACTGAGCGTCGGATAGACCGACGGGGTCCCCACTCAGACCGTTGGATCATTCGGTGCTACTGTCTACCTTGCTCTTCCTCTGCAACTCGTTCGACGCTACTAAATAACGGACCGTCGGTTCATCTGACGGTACCTAGGATTTGACCCTGTGCACCAACTCGTCCGACGATTGCACCGACGCTTGTATTTGAGGGACCGTCGGTTCATCCGACGGTGTCTTCTCTTTTCCTTTTCTTGCTCGGTTTTGACCCTTTGTTTTGGCATTTTTGCATGTGGTTTTCTTGCATCCTTGGGACCTAGAAATGTCGACAAAGACATGCTATAGCAATAAGGTTAGTCCCAATGATCATGTTGTCATGAATCACCAAAATCAAACTCCGAACTAATGGCATATGAGGCCATGTTCGCTACAGCCGCCCTTCTGGGCCCCTCCCCTTCTCCTCGACAGCGTTCTTGTCGGCGTTAAGAAAGGGTAGGGTCCCCCCTCCTCGGTAGATTTAGTAGTAGCTCTTAGTAGTTTTTGGTTCCTGTAGTATTGGCCGTTATGGCTTCTTCCTACTCCTGTGTCGCCGCTCTCGACCCCATGGTCGCTGCCGAGCTCCTCGGTGTCTTCCTCGTCGCCGTCGTTGTGGACCTTCAGGTGTGGTCGAATAAAATAAACTCGCCATCAACTCCGATAGTTTCCCTCTCACTCGTCCCCTCTCCTGGCTGTCAGAGCTCTCATGCTGGCGCCTCCCTTTCTGAGCTCATATCTCCTTTTCCCCTTCCACCATTCAGATCTAAGCCCTCCCACACCGAATCCCCCGCCCCTCCACCCACTGTCGATCCCGCCCCATCCAACCAAGCATCGCTTCCTCCGTCGACTCCTGGTCCCTTACGGATCTACCGCCATCAGCTCAACAGCAAGCCACCCACCGGTATTGAAAATGACGACTATCTACTCACCGACGCCAGCATCAACCTCATCTTTGGGTCATCGGTGATGTTCTTCCTCGACGACATCTTCAGCCACTATAAGCCTACGCATGGCGAGGCCCTTCCCCACCACTGCGTCCGTGACGCCTCTGCTGCAATTCACCGGCGACCTGCTCTCCTGCGGCGTTCTGAGATCTATGGATCTTTTTGTAATTGGCCTTTTCCATAAGGGCCTAGATGTAATTGTTCTGCTTTAACGTAATATATGTAGTTTGTGTACAAAAACCTTTTTACTCGTTTTATTAATAAGTCGAGCCGAGCTGGCTCATTACCTTAATGAGCCAGACCAAGTCGAGTTGGCTCGCCGTCCAGCCCAAGCCTCCGGTTGCGGCGGCGGGTCCCGACGAGCTCCTCCGGGCGGATCCCGACGGTCATGGAGCGCCCCGCGAGCCCCAGCCAGCTCCGAATGCCGGATTCCGGGGGCCTCATGGCGTGGCGATGCGCCTGGGGGAGCACAGGAGCTGGATTGTGACGAGCCGATGGGCTCGCCCGCCAGATCAACAGCGGTTGATTTTTTATTTTTCCTTTTCTTTCAAATTTTTTTATCTAAATATTCTTATAAAAACTTTTCCGTTATGATTCTCAAAAACTTTGTTCCTTCAAAATATTTTTGTACAACCTTTTTTCTCAGAATTGTTCAATTTGTTTCAAAATTTCTTTTCTTATTTTCCTTTTCCTTCAAAACCTTTTTGTTTTTTGTTCAGTTTTTTGTGTAAAACTTTTTCTTAAGTTTCCTTCGAATGTTTGTAAAACTTTTTTAAAATCCTCCTCTAAACTTTTCTGTTATGATTTTTCAGCAACTTTGTTCATTTAGAATTTTTCTGTACAACTTTTATCCCCATGTTTGTTCGATTTGTTTTTCAAAAATTTCTTCTCTCGTTTCTTTTATTTTCAAAAAGTTTTTGTTCAATTTTTTGTGTGAACTTTTTCTTATGTTTCTTTGAAAAGTTTTCTTCAAAACTTTTTTACTATATTTTTCTTCATTTTTTGCTTAACATTTCCGGATTTTGTTCAAAAAACATTTCTTCCAAATATGTGTTTGTTTCTAAATTTTTGTTTAAGATGCTCCATTTTGGACCTCTAATAGCTGAAGTTTTGCTTATATATGGATTCAAATATAGTGTAAAGTTTAGTTGGATGGATCCAAAGAGCCGTGAGATCGTTGGAACACCAAAGGTGAATCAAATCCACACAGTGTGAACGTATAGGACTGACCAAGCGGAGTACTAGGGATTTGTCATTAATATATCATATATGCACGTTGAGTAGTAGACCTTGGAATTAATCGTTTCTCTGCTCCACATGCATGCTTGTGATTCCACTTCAGCAACAGGCTAGCTATTTGTCAACAGGTCTATTAATTTTTTTCATATCCATTAATTTTTTAAAGTTCTGGTTATTAACATTTTTTTATTTTCAGAGGTTGAACCAAAAGACTAAGACTGACTTCCAAGCGGAGTAATTCTCTATATATGTTGAACCAATCAGAATATTATCCTTTCTGTGCGGAATGAGGATTAGTGGGCCACAAGCCCACAGGTGCGCCAAGAATGACTACGACTACGACCTCCGCGATGAAGCAGTATCGGAATGTCAGTCCGCCAGCCGAGGGATGCTGACATCCCTCGAAACCTGCCAGGACCTAACCTTGATAGAATCAAACAAAGCTATGCAGCCTGGTACAAACAATTCAAAGGAAACGCCTCCAAGCCTAAATAAATCGACCGACTTGATGTTGATAGGGATGGGGATTTTTGACGATGCATATCCTGGTTGTGGTTGCTCGGATGGGATCGCCAGATCACATAAATACCTTGCATGGATCTATCATCTTCTTCTCGACGGCATGGGCAGCTGGAGCGGAGACCATAGAGGCGTCTGTGTGACTAGGGATGAAAGTGGTACGGATATTATCCGTCCGACCGACCGACCGAAAGGTTCAGACACTCATATGGTAAGACTGTATTCAAATCCGGACATTTAATATCCGTAACTATCCGTACCACATTAGTATCTGGAAATTCAAAGTTGGATTTCTATGATCCAAATATGATGAATATCACTATTCGATAAAGAATATACTATCCGTATCCGTATTCGATCCGAGAATTCAGTCCGAAAAAGAAAAACTATCTGTATCCGTCCATATCCGATCCGCTTTCATCCCTATGTGTGACAATAGTCCCGACCTCCATGGGAAGGAGCACATGATGCAAGAGGCCACCGGGTATGGCCCCCGGCACAGGTGAGGATGACAGGCTGGCCCGATCAACCTTGTTCGTTTAATTAGGCTGGTGACTGGTGTTGATTTGTTCTTAAAGAAAAGTATTGCTGCGTGGTTGCTAGTGGCTCGTTTAGTCTAAGAGCTAAGAGAAAAGTACGGCTGGATGGTGGCGAATAAGCCAAACGAACAGGGCAAGACGGTGCCGTGGTGACACGGTCAAATTAGCGGGGGGGGGGGGCTAGTGATGAGGAAGCAAGGGAGGCAGAAGCAGCTGCGCAGTGGTGACGAGGGAGAGGACAGCGGTGGTGGAGACAAAAGGCGGGCTACACCTCGGCGGAGGAGGAGGCGGCGACCACAGGCAGGGAGAGGGGATTTAGTCCCGGTTGGTAAAGGGAATATGTCTCTCATGTCCAACCGGGATTAATGATGAGAAACAAAAGCCCCCCCCCCTTTAGTCCTGAGTGAACGAACCTGGACTAAAGGGGCCCTTTAGTCTCGGTTCGTATTACCAACTGGGGCTAAAAGGGGGCACACCAGCATACGACCCCACCCCTTTAGTCTTGGTTGGTAATACCAGGAGAGGCTAAAGGTTTTCCAAAAAAACATAAAAAAGCCCACCATGGCACACACTGCCCCAGCTCCTGCCACCCACCTCGAGCTCCACTCCACCATGCACAGCAGAACATCATGTTCATCACAAGTTCATCGCAAGTTCACCCAAATCCGTCACATATTCATCTCACATCACACAAATTAACTAACATCAGATTCAGTCATCACATATGCTATCTAGCAAATTCGTCACACATATTCACAGCTTCATTTACAAAATCAATTCGCAAAAGATTTACAACAAGATCGATACGCACACGATTCACAACCATTGAAGCTGAGTTCAATTTCACAAAAAAAAGAAAATCCTAACTCGTTGAAAGCACCACCGGCGGCCGACGCTTGGCACCCCGCCTGCCCGCGCCCCGCTGTAAGGAATCGGATGCTCATAGACTAAGAGGGGGAGGGGTGAATTAGGCAATCTAACAACCTTAGCCTATGGCTTCACTACTTTTACTAAAAGTAAACTAGAACATAATACCTAGTTGTGCAACTAAGGTTGTTCTAGTGTGAAACTCCCATCCCAAAACAAGGTTTGCCAACTATAGCCAATCCTAGCAAGATACTACTCTAGGAAAGTAAAGGCAACAAAGATATTGCAATAGAGTAAATGCGGAAACGTAAAGGGGATGAGAGGAAGCAAACTCTTGACACACGATTTATCCCGTGGTATCGGTAGGCACTAAGCCTCCCTTATTACACGTTGTTGAACCACTCACACAAGAGTATTGCTTCCCGGTCACCAACTCTCTCCCAAGAGCACCACTTGACTCGCCCCGAAGGCTAGCCACTTAGGCACCTGCCAAGCTCCCTTGGTCACCTTGATGCCACCTCCACTAAGGAGCTTCTCCACCAAGGAAGTGGGTCTCCATGTCCCCTACACAAAGTGTTCTCTCCGCTCCACACCGAGCCGGAGGGTCGATGACAATTGTCGGTGAGCCATTTAGGCCCCAAGGCTTCCGGCGAACCTTATACACCTTGATTCACTCAAGAATCACCTCACAAGGTTGACACAACCTTGCACTCACTCAGCTCTAAGCTAAGCCTAGCACTAAGCACATACACTAAACATAGGCAAGTCTATGGATGAGCAATTAAGCACTTGGATGGATTGGATATGATTTTCTAGATGTCTTGAACTCCTATGCACTTCCACACAATCCAGCAACCTCAAATGGGTGAGTGGAAGGGGTATAAATAGCCCAAGGCATCCAAAGAGCCGTTGGCTAACGGTCACTGAAAAAGGTAGCGTCGGATGAACCGATGCTATGCTTTTTCTACACGTCGATTCATCTGGTGCCCTCCACCATCACTTAGCCATTGAAGATCTGCTGACACAACTGCTCCGATGCTATACACCGACGGCGCGTCGGTTTATCTGGTGCTGAAGACCTCGCGGCCAAAACGTCTTTGGTAGCTTCCACGCTACCATCGGATAGACCGACGCTTCCCCTTGACCAAGGCATCGGTTCATCCGGTGCTAAAGACTTCGTCTTGGCGTGTCTCTGTCTTGATTCAAACTGAGCATCGGATAGACCGACGGTGTCCTCACTCAGACCGTCGGATCATCCGGTGCTACTATCTTTTGCATATCTTCTCCTTTCAATCATTCGACGCGACTACAAAATGGGTCGTTGGTTCATCCGACGGTGACAACTTCAATTTTGCTTTATGTGCAGTGTACCAAGTACACCGACACTTGCTTCTAGGGTACCGTCGGTTCATCCGACGGTGTCTTTTCTTTTTCTTTCCTTTCTCATTTTTGACCCTTGAAAAATAGACTATCTTCTCAATTTGGCATGTGATATTTTTGCATGCTTGAGTTGATCCTCTTTACCTTGTTGGCACCACATTGCTTGGAAATGATATCACTAAAGGTGACACCACTTGAAAGAAGCTTGCATAGAAGACACTTGGGGTACCATGAGGATTAGGAATGTATCCCTTGCCTTTGAACTTATATAGAGACATAAGCTCGCAAGGACATGACTCAATAGCATGAAGCTCATATTGCTATATTCACTCTTTTAGAGATGTTAGGTGACATTGTGAGTGAAATAGCATTCTCTTAGAATGAGCACCGCACCGGAACACGTCACCAAGGGACTACACAAAATAGTCTTGAAACAATGTTAGTTCTATAACCAAACCATAGGATGAGCTCCCCCTAAATGTGTGCGTTTAGTTTTTGAATCACCAACCAAGTGTATGCACATTATTTATAACAACAAAAGGGAAGCTAACCCTATAGCTTTCTCATAATGCAAAAAGATATATATGAAAACATGCACCATGAAAGAACTAATGTAGCTTTCCTACACACCAATCAAACCATGTAAGTTGCTCATGGGTTAGCACATGGCACAAGCAACCTACATATGTAAAGAACTAGGCAAAGAAACAAATGCAAACCTAGACAAGGCAATGGAGCTACAAGGATACATGAGATGAGTTCTAGTTTCCATTACCTCAACTGGGGATCTTGGGCAACAAATGTCCAACTTGCAAGCATGGCTTCTAGGCTTGAACCTTTACATCTTCTTTGTGCCAAGCCTCCCATACGTGGCCTTAGGAACCCACACCATTTGAGGCCCCTTCATGTTGGTGATGACTTCCTTGGGCATGAAAGTGCATCTAGGCCCCTAAGTGGATTTTGCTGAATTGAATGATAAAACGATTAAAGGACTAAATGTATTTGTATAACTTTGTGAGCAAGTTTATTTATATATATTCATGAGCAATTACTGAAGTATTTATTTATGAATGAATATTATATGGCTCACATTGGAGAAGACAAATGTGTGGATGCTTCGTATGCACAATGGTTAAATGTCAAACAATAGGTGGATCTATATTTTGGGGATGTTTTGTGAAGTTGCATTACATGTCTCCAAAGAATGTGGTAGCTTGACTAAAAATATAAAGGGATCATTCAAAAAGATGTTGGTAATTCTCTCAAGTTAAATTGCAAGGCGTCATGTGATAATTGAAAGAGGACATGAGGATGAGTGTAAACTTAATGGTCTCTAAAAGGAAGCTTGCATATTCGTTGTCAATCAAGAACAAGCATTTGAAGCGGAATTTTCAAATGGAACTTAATTAAGGATGAAGCAAAGTGGAACACAAAGTGGATTGTGTAAGTGATGAAAAGATCAACCGAGGTGTCTAGGGTGAGGGACTAAGCAATCTTTGGGGTCTTGGCCCGGCCGCCATTAGTGTTTTGCTGAGGTGAAGTTCTAGCATCCTTGGGGTCTCCAAGTATCATATCGAAGCCTTAACCGAGGGAAGCAATGCAACACATCAAAATGTTATGATTGGCAATATGGAGTGACTTAAGGATTAAAGTGTTCACTCTCATGCAAAAAAGGGAAAATCCTAAGTCACTAGCTCAAGTATGGATTTGCTCAAGACATCGGCTATGTTAAAAGCCCTCTTATTGGAATTGCAAAAGTATGGCAAGATTGAAGATCTACAAGATCAAGTGATCAACCGGCTTTATATTTATTCTTGAGTTTAGGTACGTTGTACTATCAAGAGGGATGCAACATTAGCTCTAAGACAAAAGACCAAAAGTGCTCATTAGTTGACCTAAGTGAGAACTAGCCTTGAGAGAGTTCCTGAGTAGTCTAACAAACCTCTAACCCATCCTTTGCCACTTCAACACGTGTTGGAGTGCTTGTGAGAAGAGAGAAGGGTTTTTGGGCTCCCTCTGCCCAGGGTGGTCTAACGGCCCCAGGGGGGTGGTCTAACCGCCCCTGGTAGGCCAACGACTAGTTTTTCAAACTGGCCGCTGGCAGCCGGTCTAACTGCCCTGGCCAGAGTTCTAATGGCTAGTTTCCTTGTGAGGGGTATAAGTACCCCACGAGCTCCACTTGTTGGGGTTGCTGATTCTAGGGTTGCTCAGGTGCTTCCCCTGCTGTTTTTATAAGCCAAAGCCAAAGAAACACTCCCCAACCCTCTCTTTTTGAGATTTGCTATTCAATTCATATCCTAGTGTTGGGTTGACAGTTTAAGCCTTTGTGAGCTTGTGTGAGTTGAGAAAGAGCATCCCATAGCTTGAACACTTGTGATTTGCGTTAGAAAGCCTTTGAAGCATTTGTTACTCTTGGAGGTTCGCCTCCTAGATGGTTAGGCGTCGCCGGCTAGCTCCAAAGGTTGTGGTGAGCAGCGGCAAGTTTGTGAGGGCTGCGATCTTGCGTCTTCGTGGAAAAGATCACCTTAGTGGAAAGGAGGAAAGTGGTTGAAAGACACCCGGCTTGTTCTGGGTGATTTCCCTTACAAGCTCCTAAACACATACGTAGCCGTTCCTTTGTGGGCGGTGAACTTCGGGAAACAAATCCTTGTCTCCTCTTTGTGGTTTGCCTCGCTCGCCTTGATTTCTAGCATATTTACTTTGCTTCCGCTTGATCGACTAGGGTGTGCTTGTCTTTGAGTGCAAGGATCTACAGGAGCCACTCAATTACTTAGGTTCTTGCTAGAAGTCAAAAAGAAGACTTGAGTTGTGTTTTGCAAGTTTACTAGGAAAGGCGGTCGCCCTAGGACCCGATCTAACCGCCACCTTTTGTTCAGTACACCAGGGGCGGTTTAACCGCCTGGCAGGGCGGTCTAACCGCCTGTTGTGCCAGTGAAGCTCAAGTTTCTGGGGAAAAGTTTTATTTGGTCGTCTCGCCTATTCACCCCCCTCTTGCCGACATCAAGGTCCTTTCAATTGGTATCAGAACTTGGTGCTCCGGTTCGAGCTTAACCGCTCGAAGTTTTTCGATGTCGACTACTTGTGAGGTACTATTTGAGCCTCTAGCTTTAGATGGCTCAAGCTACTCTTCTTGGCGTTTCAGTGTTCTCATTGCACTTAAGGTTTTGGGTCCCACGCTGAGGGCATTATGGTTGCAAGTATCCTTCCGGAGGATGAGACTTGTGTCTCACCAAAGGAATTGGAGAACAAGCGACTCAATGTTGTTATTAGTAACATTATGTGTAGCTGTGTATGTAGAGAACTAAAGCATCTTATTCAAAAGAGCAAAGGAATTAGCAAAGATGCTCATCTCATTTGGAAATTGCTATTTGGGATAGCTCACATCAAATGGGATGGAGTTGAGAGTGATGATGATGAAGATGAACCAGTGGAGATGTGCCCCATAACCTCTACAACAACCACTGATCATCAAGCTTCAACCCTCAAGGAAGAAAGAGGCAAGAGAAGTGAAGGGAGAGTCTCTCTGGGCCCAGGGCGGTCTAACCGCCCCCAACAAAGATGCATCAACCTGCTATGGTGAAGGCGCTTGCCTCGTGACCAAGAAGAAGAGCAAGAAGAAGAGGCAGGCCAAGAGAGCAAAGAGCTATAAGATTGAAGCCTCAAGCTCTCCATCAAGAGAACTTGAACTTCTCAAATCCGAACTCACTTCCTTGGTTTGTAAGTATGAATCATTGGCTAACAAATATGATCATGATATCAAATCGTTTTCATATAGAACTAAGGTAGAATAAGAAGCCAATGATGTGCTAGAAGCTCACTAGTGAGCATATGGCTTTGCAAGCAACTCTCAAGGAACTTGAGTGTTCTCATGAGAAGCTTGTGTACTCATATGCCTCACTAGAAATTGCTCATGAGGTTGTTGTTTCATCGGTAAAATTCTTACAACCTCTCACACCCACATGTACATGCTCATTTGTCAATAGTGAATTTGCTTGCATAAAACTTGTTGCTCTCAAGCAATACAATCTAGCATTGAGCATGTATTTGTAGAATCTTGTGATGACCTCGTTGCCCAAGAATATGGTGAACTCAAGCAAGAGGTTGAGAAGCTTAAAAGAGACTTGTATATGTCGAAGGGAGAGAACCAAGTGCAACCTTCTCAAGATAACTGCGATAACATGGTGAAGAAGCATGAGAAGGGTTCAACCATCGCAAGCTCAACTTCTCAACAACACATCAAGATCAACAAAATCAAGATTCAAGAAAAGGAGAAGGGCATGCCACTTCACATTGCCCCATCAAGCTCAAGGCTAAAGAAATAATCTCCAAGAAGAGAAGAAGATCAACGAGAAGGAGATTGTGCTATATATGCAAAGAGAAGGGTCACTCAGCTGCGGATTGCACACAAGCCAACAGTACTGACCAGGGGCGATCTGACCGCCCCCAAGGGCGGTTAGACCGGGTCTGGCCAGCACAATGAAGAACCACCGCAATGAGGAGAAGAAAACTCACCCTTCAAGCAAGAAGCCTTCATGCAAGCCTATATAAGACATGCAAATGGATTCCAAGCTAAGAGTGCCAAAAGCCGCATTTGCTACACTTGTCGTAAAAAGGGTCACTTGGGCGAGGATTGTCCGAATGGTAATACTCCTCAATCCAACCTTGTCCATTATGAGTTTCATAAGCTTAGGAATGGCAAGATTGACACTTGTAATATGAGGATGATTAGTTCACCTCAAGTTAGTACAAGGGCGATTTGGGTTCCTAAGCATCTTATGACTAACCTTGTAAGACCGAACAAGCGCTGGGTACCAAAAAGTGCTTGCTGAGCTTGTAGGTTGATCGAGTTGCATTGAAGTCATGGAAATGAAGAAAGAATTGGCTATTTGATACCTTGCCATGAGATGGACTAGAAAGTGAACATCACTCAACCAATGCAATCTTGTAACTAGGACTTAAGGTGTGCCTTGGTCACTCCTAGTTCTTTGTGAGCACTCATGGATCACTAGACCTAGGTTTGTGGAGCATGGGGAAGTGACCTTGGCACTTTTGTAAACTTAAACTCTCATGGCATTCGATGCTCCAAATAGCTCTCTAGAAGAGCATTTGTTGTGGTAAGCTTTGCAGGGTTTTATCTAGGAATAAAAAAGGCTTATCGATGGACAAGAGCCGAAAGATCACCAAAATAAGCAAGAAGGGCAGGGCGGTCTAACCGCCTGCCCCCCCCCCAAGAAGTGCCTTTGGCAGGTGACCCGACACCAATGGCCAGGTGATCCGAGGCGTCTCTAGAGGATGGCGGGTGACCCGGCACCTGTGACCGGGTGACCCGACATGGAGCTGTTTCATCAGTATTTTGGTGATTCCAAGGCAATGGTATTAAGATTCTTGGCATAGTTCAATTTGATAAATCATGTTTACGCCAAGACACACCCTTGAAGCAACCTCTCTTGTTAGCGTGCTAAGTTTGAGAAATTCAAAATTCTCTAAGCACTAATTGAGGGGGAGATTACTTCAAAGGTTGTGTCATTAGTGGGACTAACAATTCCTTCTAGTGAACTTGTAGTCTCATGTGTTTGTTCTTAAGCAAGCTCTCGACTTTACCAATAAATCTCAAATAATCAAGTAAGAGCTAGTCTTAATATTTTGTTATGCACAGATTCAAATGGTATAATGGCAATGGTATGTCATCATGAACCTCTTTAAATACTGAATTGCATCTAGGCCATCATACCATGCTAGTGTGCCTTCTTTAGCATGAAATTGCTTCAAGTGAATCTTTTGTGTGCCTTTCTAGATATTTGATTGATACCTTTGCTTTCACTCATCTTTGTGTCTCGAGGATTGTAGGTATGAGTCAAATATACTTGAAAAGCTATTCATTCGAAGTGGATGCATGCACTCAGTGACATAGGATAGGTTTTTCGAAAATCCAACTAGCATGTGTAGGAAGTGTGCTTAGTTGAAAAATATTTGGTTCTTGGTCTTTGTGACCCTATGGATCCATTTGTTACTATAGTTCTCCTTGCTTGTTTGATGGGTAGTCACAAGTGGTGATATATTACTCAAGTTCATAGTATCTCTAAATCCATACCCTTATCACTCTCTCTCTCTCAAACACTCTTGGAAGAATCAAGAATGTGAATTATTTGGATTATCTCATGTTCTCCTAAGATTTGAGAAATTTGGATCGAAATCTTTTCTATATCTTTTATCCGAATACTTTATGGAAATAAGATCAAATTCCCTAAAGCTGGAAAACTGTTTCTCGGTACTACCGATATAGGGTCTCTGGGGAGTTTTTGCATAGGGCCATTTAACCGGGGATGGGGGCGGTCCAACCACCCCACCTAGTTTTTGTCCTTGTCCTCTTGTTAATCACTCAGTGCAAATTCAGGACATCGAGGGGCTGGAATCAAAAAGGGGGAATGAAATCTTGTCATTTACTCCTTCCTCTACCTTTCTTCATCCGGGGGGGTTGAACTGGGGGTCGGACCTGGTTAAACCGGGGTACGCAGGTCCTCTATTTCCTTCTTTGCCCGTGACTCCACAGCCCCACATCCTTATCCCTTTGCCCCCCCCCTCTCTCTTCAACGACTAGGAACACTCCCATTCGTCCCCAACCCGTGGCTCTCCTCCTCAAGCTCTCTCACCCTCCCCATGGTGATTTTGAGTTTCCACCACTAAAAATCAAATCCAATCCGTGGCAAGTGCTCCGCTAAGGCGGCTGAACTGGTTCACCACCCGGTTCTTTGGATTTCATCTCGATTTCATCTCTCCAAAGGTATTCAAATCTTGTTTTTGCCCGATCTATCAACTCCATGAGTAGCTTTGAATATCCTTTGGTAGAACATCACCTAGCAACCCCTAGAAGACATTCCTAGAGTTTGGTTCAATTTCGTTAAGTACATTGTCATGAACTCAAAATTAGGGTTAACTGCAGGGGGTGGTATAACTGCCCGTGTAGGGCGGTCTAACCGCCCTGCGCATTATTCGTCCAATTTTTTGGTTTCTGCATGTATTTAATCTCTATCTCTCTAGGTACGTCTCATGAATAGTAATTCCATATTCTTGTATCTGTGTTGCTGTGTTTGGCCGAAAAGAGCCATTGGATCAAAACTGACACGGGCAGTCTAGACGACCCCCAGGGGTGGTCTAACCGCCCTGGCCAGTTATGTGCCAATCGCTTTGGAATGCCGAGCCTCGACGCTCATTCTAGCCAATCTTGTTCCTGGTATCTTATATCCTTTTGTTTCACATCTTGTGATCCAGGGACAGCAGCAATGCCAAGGGGTGCCAGTTCTCAGAAAAGGAAGAAAAGAGGGAGTGATGATGCCGGAACGTCCTCCGGTCCTAGCGCGAACAATCTGAGGCCAAGAGGACAGCCACCACCACCTGTCTATTATGGTGATGACATTGAGATGAGTGACAGGGTGGAGAGTAGTGATGACGATGTGGATTATCCCTCTCTCGATTTTGAGCTCAGCTGGCGTCAGAAGGGTGTTGGAGGTGGAGGAAATGATAGTGATGGTGACAATGCTGAGGAAGAGGAAGAGGAAGAAGAACAGAAGGGTGGTCATCAGCAGCTTGGTAGGCCCTATATCAGTGAGCCTAACTACCCTTCCTAAAGAGGGCCTATTGATTATTATCAGGCAGGGATGCAGACACTAGTTAACTTGAGAAGAACCAATCCGACTAATGAGGATAGGACTACCACATATTACAGATTCCGGACCATCTTTCAGTAGGACTATTACACCACAACCGTCATCACAGGTAGAAGGCAAAAACCACCAATGATGCTCAGTATGTGGATTTGGAGTTTATGGAGAGGAAAAATAACCCTATCTTTGATGAGGTGATTCAGTCTTGTGAATCAAAAGGGATAAAGGCCCTCATGGGATTTAAGCAACATTAGAACAAAGAGCTCATCGCCCAGTTTTATGTGACAGTTTATTTTGGCTATATGCTAAAAGCGGATGGGCGAAGTGAGAGGGCTATGTTTTGGATGACTGAGGGTGAGGATCACCAACTCACTTTCTCCAACTTTCTCACTTTATTTAGGTTACCTAATGATGGGTTCGCTCGGAAGCTCCATGATGAGGGACCACTTGAGGCAAAGAAGATGGCGTTTATGTATCCCAGAAATGCAAGGGACAGTTGGGGACATGTGAAGGGCTTATATACATATTATTCGACCCTCAACCGTCTGTTCAGGAAGACACTCACACCTAGGGATGGCAACACCTCGGATATCACTGCCTTTCAGATGAACTTGATGGTGGCCATGAAGCCCGGTGAGCCGGCGTTTAATGTTGGTCACTTTTTGTGGCAAGAGATAAAGAATTCTTCTGAAAATCCACAAAGGTTGTGTAGCTATGGTCCTTACATTAGCTACATCAACAAGAAAGTTACACAAAGGGCATATCCAAATGACACAAAGCATCGCCCTTTGCAACCAAAACACAGCAGGACAGTAAGGGTCCCCTCTCCACAGGATGATCAGCAAGAGGAGCAAGAAATATTTGAAGAAAGGGAGGTGCCGCACAGTTGGGAGGCATATCAGCTTGGGGGTGGTTCAACCGCCTCTGGCAGGGGGAGAAGAAACATATTGGATCTCTATTGACTCTATAAAGAAACATACTAGTCTAATCGCCTCTTCGCAAATTGATCAGCATCTTTATTGGTATGTGCAAGACTCAAAGAGACATAGAAGTTGCTCAGCAAGAGGAAAGGAAAAAGAATAACAAGATAAGGGATACCATGAAGGCTCTTCACACTCAGGCCAGTTGTCAGCCTCCTAGATCTCCTATCTCGCCATGCCCTCCAAAGGTTGAGATACCCTTTGTGGATTATAGGGTGAATGCCTTTCTCAACTCGAATCTCTACAATCAATATGGAAGCAACTTTGGATCGGACATCGGTGCATCATCCTCCTTGGCTCCTCCACCACCACCACCACCATCTACTGGTTTTGACTCGATGTTTGAAGATGGCGCGACTGTCCGGCCACCATGGGCTACTCCTCCATCAACTGATGAGTGGGCGACACGTGTCTCACATGAGTTCTTTGATCAACCCGCCACTTCATATGGTATGGAAAATTCACTCATGTCTCTATTCTGAAATTCTTTCATATCTAGCTCTATTGTATCTTATCTCTCTTGTGTATGTCTAGTTGCAAATCTGAACAACATAGAGGGCACTTGGGATCAGTGGCAGCAGCAGCAGTGACTTGGCAGCAACAACACCTTCTCCAGGCCATTTATGGATGCTTGATGACAAAAGGGGAGAAGAGTTGGATTAAAGCTTTGTGTCTGTGGTTGTTCTGCAGGGGGCGGTCTAACCGCCCAGGACAAGTGGTCTAACCGCCCTGCCCCTGTGAGATGAGAGTTGAGTCTTAGTCTGTCATAAATGGATCTCTACTTTATCTTGTGGACTTGAGTATTTGTATGAGTGGTAATGGGTGTGTAGAACTTATTTATGTATCCTAAGTGACACTTGTGATAGTTCGTGATGCATGGTTTATTTGATGAATGTTTTTGTGTAGGCTGAATGGGGGAGGCGGCTTAACCGGCCTGCAACCCCGGTCTGACCGCCCTTGCCAGATAGCACACACACTTCTCTTTGTTGGTTGCTTGTCATGCCATATGCACCACAGTTTTATTTTTATTTTTATTTTGTCACACACATCTTTAGCACTCCACTGATTCTAAGATATAGGGGGGCTCTAATGGTTTTCTTTCTAAAATGTGCTTTTGGCATTTGAGGCCAATTTTTGAAATTTCATTCAAAGCACACCTTGAGGGGGAGCTCTAACTATATCTAAGAATTAAAAATGTGCTCAATCGATTTATTTTGTAAGCTTTAATCGAGTTGCCATCAATCACCAAAAAGGGGGAGATTGAAAGTGCATCTAGGCCCCTAAGTGGATTTTGGTGAATTGAATGACAAAACGATTTAAGGACTAATGTATTTGTCTAAGTTTGTGAGCAGGTTTATTTGTATATGTGAGACATGGGTACCCCTGGGTCCCAACCGACCAGGCTCACGGCCATCCCTGACAAGTAGGTCCGGCCTACTAGAAGACCAGCTGACCTGTCAGTAGGCCTGCCCGACCTGACATGTGGGCCCAAAGATGTGAAGACAGCTTGGTGTGCAAGACAAGATAGTCTAGACGGATTACGGCAGCTCAGATAAGCCTTCCATGTTGTAACTAAGTAGAGATAGGTTTCCCTGTTGTAACCAACCTTGACATCGGTCCACCGACCATGTCCGTCGCCCAATATAAGGCAGGCAAGGGCGTACCTAGGGACATGTACCCCACAGACCACCTGAGATCGAAGCAATACAAACCGAAGAACTGGACGTAGGGTTTTACTCTTCGGAGGCCCGAACCAGTATAAAATCGCCTTGTCCTTATGTCTCGTCGTAATTTCCGTGTGCTACACTAGCATAACTATCACGTTCTTAGCTCCCGATCTCCCTGCCGAACAACTAAACCACATGGATTAACACCCCCGTGGGTTGTCTAGATCTCACCATTTGACAATATATATTCATGAGCAATTATTGAAGTATTTATTTATGAATGAATATTATATGGCTCACATTGGAGAAGGCAAATGTATGGATGATCTGTATGCACATTGGTTAAATGTCAAACAATAGGTGGATCTATATTTTGGGGATGTTTTGTAAAGTTGAATTACATGTCTCCAAAGAATGTGGTAGCTTGACTAAAAATATAAAGGGATCATTGTAACACCCTAAAATTCCATCATTAAAATAATGTAAGCAACGTGGTGTTTTAGATTTTATTTACTAAGGAATAATAATTTATCAAATAAATTATGCTCTAAAGTATTTAAATATCGTTTTGATTAATTTTAGAAGCAACAAGTGCTTGTGCATCATTTTATTTGTATTGTTTATGTGTGTTTGTGTGAAGTTTTAAAAGTGTTTAAAATGATTTGAAATTTTTGAAAAGGTCTGTAGTGTTTAAAGTTTGGAAAAGAGTTTTTTTAAAGGGTTTTAAAAGAAGAAAGGTTTTGAAAAAAACAAAAGAGAAAACCCACCCCAGCCCTCAAACCTCTCCCCCTTCCTTTCGGCCCAACTCCACCCTTCCCTTCCTTCTCACCCGAGAGGCCCAACAGGCCCAGCTTCTCTTCTCTTCTCCCCGCAGCCCACCTTCCCTTCTTCCGGCCCAAACACCTCTGCCGGCCCATCTTCCCTTCCCCCCCCTCTCTCCGTCACCCGGACCCCACTTGCCAGCTTCACCCCCAACCTCCGGCGCCCCTCCCCTGCTCCGCACAGCAGAGCGCCACCGACCGTTTCCCTGGCTTATCCGCCTCTCCTCCTCCTTCAAGCCGCCATCAGGGCGCATTGAAACACCGACTTCACTTCCCCGCCATCAATTCCCTTCCATTTTGCCCCAAATCAATCCCTCCCCCTTGATTGCATTCCATCAGCCGGCCTCATGGCCATTGAAGGCCACTGCCTTTCCGGCAGGCGCACCCTCTCCTTCCCTTCCCCCTATAAGAGCCGAGCTCGTTGCTCCCTCTCGTGCAGGCTACGCCGGCCGTCAGATCCACGGCGGACGACCTGGATCAGCCCCGGCACCGAGTCAACCGGTCAGGTGCCGGTCAACAGAGCCCTTCTCCGGCTGTTTTGTGAAACCCCCCTGAAGTTTCTAATATCGCAAAAGAGCCCTTCCACCTTATAAAATCTTTACAGAGAGTTTCTGTTTTCAGCGTATAGGCCCCTAACCTTTCCTCTTTTAGCGCCTGAAAGCCCTTTTAGGTTGTTTCGCGCGTTGAACCTTCAGTTTATACGCAAAATTATGTTTTAGCCCCTACTTTCTTGCAGTTAAGCCCCTGGAAGCTCTGTTTCTTCACAGAAAAGCTCCTGAACCTTGTTTTAGCCATATCATTTCCGTCTTTTATCCGTTTTAAGCGTTCTTGGTGTCCACGCGACCATCTTTTCAAGTCCGTCAGTTTTAAGACCTTGTTTTGGCTGTATCTTGTGCATTTTAGCTCTGTTTCCACCGTTTCAAGTTGTGTTATGTTCATATCAACTCAAACTACGTGTTAGGACCAATGTTGAACAAGTTCTTTGTTTTATAATTTGTTTAAATATTTAAATATGATTAAATACTTACACACATGCTTTTCTAATTAAAATCTAATTAGAGTTCAACACGAGTTTTCATACGAAAGTTAATATGAATAATATTAGTTAAATATTTCTTATAACTAAAAGTTAATTAGATGTACCATGGTTTTCATAATCAAACTTAAATTGATTAATGTTTATGCAAATATGCTTTCTAAATAAAAGCAAGATAGATTATATCTTGAGTTTTCTTAATTAATTGTTAATTTGATTAATATAAATATAAATGTGTTTTTAAGTTATAATTTGATTAGTTCAACTCGAAATATAAAGATAAACGCCTAGATGCTTTTACATGCTTCCTTTAAATTAAATGTTTAATTTGCCTAAATCATACTTGAATATTTATAAATAAAATTGGACTGGGCTTATACCGTCTTTTATATATAAAGTAACTTGCTTAATTATAAATAGGGTATTTCTCCGAAATAACTTATGCACACGATTTTACTTAATTAAAATATACCAAGAACATAGCTAGCTCTTATTGTGATCATCCAAAGCTCCCGATAGTTCCTAGTGTTTTTGAGTTTGCATTCCTTGAGCCAACCCTTGTTCTCTCTTTAAGCTTTTCATGCTTGGTGTATTGTTTTGTTTATTGAATGTATTCGTGTGTGCTCGTAGACATCGTGCCAGTTTTGAGTGAGCAGCCAGTTGAAGTGGATCTAGAGCAAGTGTTTGAAGAAGAAGAACCGCGGTGTTTAAGCAAGGAAGGCAAGTGGACTTCTCCACCTACATATTCTATTCTTTTGTCCCACTCAACTTGCATGAGAACTAAGTTTACTTTTAATTGTTGGTTTTCATAAATTTGATGGGAAATTACCTTTTTAAGGACATGACTAGAATTTTATCCCTTTACCTTGGACAATCCTTTTAGATAATTGTTTTGGGATAGATTGCTTAGTTGCTTAACTTGGGATGGTTAAAATGAATCTTTTGCAATATGATGAATGTTGATCATGATAACCTTTGGTGATATATATATATATATATATATCTGTGTGTGTGCTTATGGTTAATAACAAGATCATATGGTTTAATCGGAACATGGAGAACCACCGAGGAAAACAATGCAACCACAGTCCACATGGCTCTGGCTTCGCTAATTAATTAGGTGTGTGGAATTATCTAATAGCCTTATCCGAAAGGAGCACAGGGGGTCGGAGTTGAAGGGGTATAGCCCGGTTCTTTTGGGGTAGGAGCCTTTGCTAAGGTGCTGACCGCTAGGGAGGGTTATGGTCCGCTCCACTGCTGTAACTGTCGCGGGTTGTTGGTCTTCTACATATCTTTGTAAAGGCTTCGTAGCGTTCCTATGCAGCCACACCTCGGTAGTGTGGTATTGTGCCTAATCAGCACGTGCGTGGTTGGGTTCAAAGTTCTCTCGAACTTTTACGCGAGCAATGGTGAAAGTGTACAACCTCTACAGAGTGTAAAACTGATCGATCAGCCGTGCTCACGGTCAAGAGCGGCCTGGACCCTCATATGATAATCAAACATAAAGATGGAATTAAATCGTGGTTTCTTGTGGGTTTTGAGAGGAGATGGTTTCCTAAATGCTTAAGTGGGTTAGTATAAATTTACATCTAGTAAATAGGTGCTTGCTAATAAACTTTGACAAACATTAAAATGCTAACCGCAACAAACTCTTAGCCTATTCTTGGTAGCCTTGCATCTTCCCCCACTCGCTGAGCTCCAACCATAAGTGTGCTCACCCTTGCTTACCCACTGTTCAGAGGAGAACACTAGAGAAGAGTACTTCAGCGACTACGATGAGTTCTGAGGCTTGCGTGCCCCCAGTCATATGCCTGTGGAAGCTGAAGACGGAGTTGCTTCGTCTAGTTGTCGTTTGATCGTTGTAAAGACCTTTGAGTCTAACGTCTGAGTGTAATAATGAGATAATGTAATGGTTTAACTCTTGTACGTTTTTATTGTTGTTTATTGATATTTCACTCATGACGTCTATCATGTGTGTAAACTTGATCCTGGCGCACATATGAGACGCATTTGGTTTTTTCGGAAAATCAGGTGTGACAGAGTGGTATCAGAGCAGTAATGACTGTAGGACGCAGCCTTAAGTTAGAAATGGTCGCAAAGTAAGGATTCATGTTCTAGAAAGCCTGTCATTTTTTCAAAATTGACTTATTTTACGTATAAAATCTAATTTAATTTTTGTCTTCTTGTTAAAACACATTGTTTTGTTTTGATCTATTCTGAGTTCGGTTCTTGTGCTATCAGCTGGATCTCCGCCACCGGTGTTGTCTAATATAAGTTTTTAGTTTGCCTACCCCTAATCAACTTCAATAGAAACATTTCTGAGAGGACGATCGTTGTGCTAATGTTTGTTGTTTGAACAAATGTTTGATTTGGATCTTTGCTTGTGTGAGTCGCATTATGAAGTGATGGTCACAACTGCAACAAGAAATAAATTGTTAGGTTAATAAACTTAGATTGGGATCAGTTTGGGTTGCATTGTGAAGTGATTGAAGTAAAATTTCTTTGCACAACTCTTTGACACAACCTCACTATTTTAATCATATCTCGAGCTACAGAACTCCGCTTGATATGAAACAAGTTGGGTTAGTTCACAAATTTTGAGGATGATTCTCTGTCAAAAATTCAATACCATACAATATGTATTCTGAGAGTAGTGCACAAAGAATTGAGCCTATCAGAATCTGTAATTTATGCTGACACAATTGCACTGTTTGAATTTTATCTCAAGTTGTAGATCTCCGAGTGAGGTGATTCCAGTTGGATTAGTTTCATAATTTTTCACATCACATCCTGGTAAGATTTCATGATTTTTGGGTAATGGTACAGAGAGTTACATCTGATTTATTGAGATCAACAGAATCTGTCTTAGTTTTGAAATTCATGCTACTTCATCTTTTCGAGTTCATATCCTCATGCATCAGTTCAATCTTTTTGTTGGAAATAACTTGCTCTCTAACAATCATATGGTACAAACCAGGTCAGAAGAAGTACAAGACATTCTGCCAGTGATCTGTGCTCATATTGCTAATCGACAGAATGAAGCACAACCCCCTGCTTAACCAAATGGATCCGGCAATGCAACAATTCTTTGCTGCTCAAACCTAGCTGCTGCAAAACCTCACTGCCACCATCCAGAACCTACAAGCTCACAGAACCAACCAGCACCTCCTCCACCTCCGCCACAGCCGAGGGACAAGCATAAGGAGTTTATGAGCCACCACCCTCCTACCTATTCCCATTCTTCTGATCCGTTGGATGCCGATGACTGGCTGAAGACAGTTACCAAGAAACTTAAGATCTTTCAATGCACCAATCGAGAGATAGTCCTTTATGTTGCAGGCAGATTGATAGGGCAAGCTGTTGATTGTTGGGATGCATATTCGACTGCACATCCTAATAGAAACAATATTACTTGTCAGGAATTCAGAGATAACTTCCGTACATATCACATTCCTTGAGGAGTGATAAAGCTAAAGCAGAAGGAGTTTCTTGCACTAAAGCAGGGGATCGTGTTTGTTACTGAGTATCTCGACAAGTTCACTCATTTGTCTTGTTATGCTCCTGATGAAAACACGAATCCCAAGAGGCAGGAAAGATTTTTGGATGGATTGATTGGACCGCTTAACTATCAATTGCAGAGCCATACATTCCCCAACTTTCATGCGTTGCTGAACAAAGCTATAGGTTTGGAGAATAAATGAATGGAACTTGGTGAACAGAAGCGCAAGTTCAGGTCTCATGGACAGTCCAGCAACACACGCCCCCGCTTCAACTCATCTCAGAGTTCTCAATTTCGCTTTAGTGGATCAAGTGGAAATTATACTCAGAATTTAAAGTTGCAACACTCAACTCAACCACCCTAGCACTCAAGCCAGCAGACACCACATGCTCCAAGTCACCATCAAGATCGTTCAGGAGCACCAGTGAGAAGCAACTCCCCGGTTCGTCCTAATGGTTGTTTCAATTGTGGAGAATTGGGACATTATGCCAACATCTGTCCTAAGAGCAACATGCAGACTCCTCATAAAGATATTGGTCAGAAATTTAGACAATCATTATCACAAGCTCACATCAGGAATTCTATTCATCAAGGTAACAGTGGTTGACAGAACTACGCACGTGGAAGAGTGAACAAGCTCAAGACGCTCCAGGTGTTGTGTTGGGTACGTTCTGTGTCAACTCTGTACCAGCAACAGTTCTAGCATTAGTGTTTTGCTAAGGTGAAGTTCTAGCATCCTTGGGGTCTCCAAGTATCATATCCAAGCCTTAACAGAGGGAAGCAATGCAACACATCAAAATGTTATGATTGGCAATATGGAGTGACTTAGGATTAAAGTGTTCACTCTCATGCAAAAAAGGGAAAATCCTAAGTCACTAGCTCAAGTATGGATTTGCTCAAGACATCGGCTATGTTAAAAGCCCTCTTATTAGAATTGCAAAAGTATGGCAAGATTGAAGATCTACAAGCTCAATGGATCAACCGGCTTTATATTTATTCTTGAGTTTAGGTAAGTCGTACTATCAAAAGGGATGCAACATTAGCTCTAAGACAAAAGATCAAAAGTGCTCAATAGTTGACCTAAGTGAGAACTAGCCTTGAGAGAGTTCCTGAGTAGTCTAACAAACCTCCAACCCATCCTTTGCCACTTCAACACGTGTTGGAGTGCTTGTGAGAAGAGAGAAGGGTTTTTGGGCTCTCTCTGCCTAGGGCGGTCTAACCGCCCCTTGCAGGCCAACGGCTAGTTTTCCAAACTGGCCGCTGGAAGGTGGTCTAACCGCCCTGGCTAGAATTCTAACGGCTAGTTTTCCTTGTGAGGGGTATAAGTACCCCACGAGCTCCACTTGTTGGGGCTGCTAATTCTAGTGTTGCTGAGGTGCTTCCCCTGCTATTTTTGATAAGCCAAAGCCAAAGAAACACTCCCCAACCCTCTCTTTGTGAGATTTGCTATTCAATCCATATCCTAGTGTTGGGTTGAGAGTTTGAGCCTTTGTGAGCTTGTGTGAGCTGAGCAAGAGCATCCCATAGCTTGAGCACTTGTGATTCGCGTCGGAAAGCCTTTGAAGCATTTGTTACTCTTGGAGGTTCGCCTCCTAGACGGCTAGGCGTCACCGGCTAGCTCCCAAGGTTGTGGTGAGCAGCGGCAAGTTTATGAGGGCTGCGATCTTGCCTTTTTGTGGAAAAGATCACCTCAGAGGAAAGGGGGAAAGCGGTTGAAAGAGACCCGGCTTGTTGTGGAAGATTTCCCTTACAAGCTCCTCAATGGAGACGTAGTCGTTCCCTTGTGGGCGGTGAACTTCGGGAAACAAATCCTCAACTCCTCTTTGTGGCTTTCTTCACTCGGATTTATTTCTAGCATATTTACTTTACGTCGGCTCGATCTACTTGGGTGTGCTTGTCTTTGAGTGAAGGGATCATTACCCTGCTTGTGATCATCTACAGGAGCCACTCAAGAACTTAGGTTCTTGCTAGAAGATAAAAAGAAGACTTGAGTTGTGTTTTGGAGGTTTACTGGGAAAGGCGGTTTAACCGCCCCAAAACTCGGTCTAACCGCCCCTTTTGTTCAGTACACCAGGGGCGGTTAAACTGCCTGGCAGGGGCGGTCTAACCGCTTGTGCCAGTGAAGCTCAAGTTTCTGGTGGAAAAGTTTTATTTGGTCGTCACGCCTATTCACCCCCCCTCTAGGCGGCATCAAGGTCCTTTCAGGGCACCAAAATGGGTTGGTTCCAACCCCGCTCCTCCTTCATCTTCCCAGCCTTGTGTGTAACAACCTTGCCTAGCCTTTTCTTGATGACGTAGGTGTTGCTCTTGGTCTTGTTCTTACGGTTGGGCTTGGTGTAGATGAGGGAGCTCTTAATGGTGGGGTTCAACTTCTTCCTTGCGCCCTTGTCCATCTTCTTGACAAATTGAGGGCATTTGTAGAACTTGTGCCCTTCTCCATGACACTTGTAGCAAGTCACAGTTGCAACCTTCTCATGCTTCTTCACCATGGGATCATGGTTATCTCGAGAAGGTTGGACTTTGCTCTTTATGTCTTGAGAGATGTTCACTTGTGCCTCATTGTTCTTGCCCTTGTCCATCAAGCTTGCCAACCTCTCTTAGATCCATTTCACTTCTTGCTTAAGCTCATCATTCTTTTTTCCTACGAGGGAATCACATGTTTCTACAATAACATTCTCAATGCATGATGGTGAGCAAGATTCATCAATTAAATCAATGTAAGAAGTTGAAGCTTCTACCTTGGTGATAGGAATAGCACAAGGGATAGATAATTCATCAAGCTCAAAGGAATTACTTGTTTTAGTCTCATTGCTCT
Source organism: Cenchrus americanus (assembly GCA_947561735.1). Taxonomy (NCBI): domain Eukaryota; kingdom Viridiplantae; phylum Streptophyta; class Magnoliopsida; order Poales; family Poaceae; genus Cenchrus; species Cenchrus americanus. Next base: position 32,060,477 of record OX387242.1, on the reverse strand, counting down.
CAAGCTTATATTTAAGCTCATCACACTCCTTGCTAAGCAATTTGAATTTGCATAACAAATGTTCATAATTTGTAGCAAGGGTTGCACTAAGATCATTTAGAGCATTGAGTTCTTTAATTCCATTAGCTTGTTTCTTTAGCATTCCTTTTTGCTCATGGACTAGCTCAACAAGATCATCGAGAGAGGTGGTGTCGGATTCATCATCACTTCATCGCTCTCCATACCTTGGGCCATAAGGCACATGTGTGTTGATGATGAAGGACCTTGTATAAAGTGGGTGGTGAAGCTCTTTTTTGATTCATCACTTGAGCTAGAAGAACTTGATTCTCCACCACTTGTCCACTCACAGATGACGATACTTGCTTCTTGCTTTGGTTTCCTCTCCTTGACCACCGTCTTCTTGGGCTTGTGCTCAATTTTGGTGAACATGATGTGTTGATGATGACACCATTCTTTCAAGTGGACCTTGTAGCCGTACATGTTGACTTTCTTCACATACTTGATGATTCTCTTCACGTACTCGGCCACCATGGATTCAACCTCTTAATCACTTGAGGAATCTTCATCATCACCATCATCACCATCATCTTCGCTTGAGCTTCCATGAGTAGCCATCCTACTCAACACCTTCTCTTGTTGGTTTGAGAGGGCATAGCTTGTGGTTGGAGAAGAAGGTTGTTGGGGCTTTTCTTGGGGCACCTTCTTGGACTTGGGCATGATTTGAAGCTCATGTGCCATGATTTTGCTAAAAATGTGAGATGGCTTCAATTCTTCGAGCTTATTCTCATAAATGATAGCTTTCACCAAGTCATAATTGGGCTTTCGGAGACTTTGTAGGATCTTGCGGTTGATGTTCAAGTTTGTGATGTTCTTCACACCTAAAGCATTGATCTCATTGACAAGCACATTTAGGCGTGAGTACATAGATTCGACATTTTCATTTGCAAGTTGCTTAAAGCTATTGAATTCCTCAAGGAGACAACCGTAGCATTCATTAGCAACTTCTTTTGAACCCTCATTTTGCTCCTTGATGATTTTCCATAGCTCATGGGCATTTTCACAATTAAAAACTCTATTGAAAATGCCTACATCTAGTGAGGACAAAAAGATACTCTTAGGAATCACATCAAATTGCTTTTCCTTCTTAGTACCATTTTTCAGGCCCTCATCGGTGACTCTCCAAACATCAAGATCCTTTGCTTGGAGATAGGCCTCCATGAGAACCTTCCACCGAGGATAGCTCGTGCCATCGAAATGTGGAGCCAAACCTAAGGTATCCACCCCTTTCATACCTCTATAAAGCAACTCACTAGGCGGTGAAGCCAAACCACTCCAATGAGCCGGTTTTCACAATTTACCAATCGAATTGGTGTTTCCGTGTGGAGGAAGTGAGTCCTGGCTCTGATACCACTTGTAAGGCATCGGACGCTCGTAGACTAAGAAGGGGAGGGGTGAATTAGGCAATCTAAAAACCTTAATCTATGGCTTTACTACTTTTACTCAAAGTACACTAGAACATACTATCTAGATGTGCAACTAAGGTTGTTCTAGTGTGAAACTCCCATCCCAAAACAAGGTTTGCAACCTATATACAATCCTAGCAAGATACTACTCTAGGAAATCAAAGGCAAGCAAAGATTGCAATAGAGTAAATATGAAAACGTAAAGGGGATGAGAGGAAGCAAACTCTTTACACGCAATTTATCTCGTGGTATCGGCAGGCACTAAGCCACCCCTAGTCCACATTGTTGAAGCACTCACACAAGAGTATTGCTTCCCGGTCACCAAGTCTCTCCCAAGAACACCACTTGACTCGCCATGAAGGCTAGACAGTTAGGCACTTGCCAACCTCCCTTGGTCACCTTGATGCCGCATCCACTAAGGTGCTTCTCCACCAAGGAAGGGGGTCTCCACGTCCCCCGCACAAAGTATCCTCGCCACTCCAAACCAAGATGGAGGGTCAATGACGATGGCCAGTGAGCCACTTAGGCCCCAAGGCTTCGGGCGAACCTTGTACACCTTGATTCACTCAAGAATCACCTCACAAGGTTGACACAACCTTGATCTCACTCAGCTCTAAGCTAATCCTAGCACTAAGCACATATACTAAACATATGCAAGTCCATGGATGAGTAATTAAGCACTTGGATGGACTGGATATGATCATCTAGATGTCTTGAACTCCTCTGCACTTCAACACAATCCAGCAACCTCAAATGGGTGAGTCGAGGGGGTATAAATAGCCCAAGTCATCCAAAGAGCTGTTGGCTAACGGTCACTGAAAAAGGTAGCGTCGGATGAACTGATGCTATGCTTTTTCTAGGTGTCGGTTCATCTGGTGCCCTCCACCATCACTTAGTTGTTGAAGATCTGCTGACACAACTGCTCCAACACTATGCACCAACGGTGTGTCAGTTCATCCATTGCTGAAGACCCCGCGGCCAAAACGTCTATGGTAGCTTCCACGCTACCGTCGGATAGACCGGCGCTTCCCCTTGACCAAGGCATCAGTTCATCCAGTGCTGAAGACTTCGTCTTGGCGCGTCTCTGTCTTGATTCAAACTGAGTGTCTGATAGACTGATGGTGTCCTCACTCAGACCGTCGGATCATCCGGTGCTACTATCTTCTGCAGCTCTTCTCCTTCCAATATATGATCCGATGCAACTACAAAATGGGCAGTTCGTTCATCCGACGGTGCCAACTTCATTTTTGCCTTCTATGCAGTGTACCAAGTACACCGACGCTTGCTTCTAGGGTACTGTCGGTTCATCCGAAGGTGTCTTTTCTTTTTCTTTCCTTTCTCGTTTTTGACTCTTAAAAAATAGACTATCTTATCAATTTGTCATGTGATATTTTTGCATCCTTGGGACCTAGAAATGTCTACAAAGACATGCTAAACAATATGGTTACTCCCATTACGTGTGTTAGCATGAACCACCAAAATTAACTTGAACAAATGGCAAATGGGGCCATGTTCACTACACCCGCCCGGCGCTCGACGCTGTGCCCGTGCCCTGGCCAGCGTCCGGTGCCGCGCGCCGCTCCCGCGCCCCGCCCGCCTCCGCCGCCCGCCCGCCGTAGCTACGGGACCTACCCCCGCCCGGCACCCGCACCCCCGCCGGCGCTCCGCCCGGCCCGCCCGGTCGTAGCCGCCATGCCCCACCGGCTCTTCGCAGCCGGCTTGATGCCGCAGCTCACGCCGCCCACCGACCACCCCGCGTCTCGGTGACCGTGCGCCGATCGGTGGTCCCGCGCTGGCCGTCGCTGCGCGCCTCGCCAGGCCCTCCGCCGGGCATCCGGGCGACCTAGCCCCCAGGTCTCCATAGCCTACACAGGAAGATTTAAAGGATGAGGAAGAGGAAAGAAGAATGTAAAATAAGAAAGAGAAGAGGAAGATACTACTGTGAAGTTCCAGCTATGTGTAAATAGATAAAGGAAAGGGAAGGAGGGTGATGTGGCGCGGTTGGTGGGATGAGAGGCTTTTGTCTCGAGTGGTTTCCTTTAGCCTTGGGTGGTTTTTCCACACGATACTAAAGGCTTTAGTCCCAGGTGGAAACACCACCTGGGTGTAGCGAACAAGGCCCCATATGCCATTAGTTCGAGTTTGATTTTGGTGATTCATGACAACATGATCAATGGGACTAACCATATTGTTTAGCATGTCTTTGTAGACATTTCTAGGTCCCAAGGATGCCACAATACCACATGCCAAATTGAGAAGAAAGAAAAGAAAAAGAAAAGACACCGTCGGATGAACCGACGGTACCTAGATAGCAAGCGTCGGTGGAATCGTCGGACGAGTTGGAACACTAGGTGAAAACTTAGGCACCGTCGGATGAACCAACGGTCCACTTTTTAGTAGCGTCAGACGAGTTGCAAATAAGAAGAGGAGAAGACAGCAGCGTCGGATGAACCGATGGTCCATTGGAGGGAACCATTGATCTATCAGGTGGTCAAGTTTAAACAAGACAGAGACGCGCCAAGATCAACTCAGTAGCATCGGATGAACCGATAGGTCAGCAACGGTTTATCCGAAGGTTACGAAGAAACCAACAGAGACGGTTTGGCGAGAAGTCCTTCAGCACCGGATGAACCGACGCACCGTCGGTGTATAGCGTCAGAGCAGTTCTATCAGAGAACCTCAATAGCTAATTGACCTGGGAGGGGCATCGGATGAACCGATGCTCCTGAAAAGTAGGCATCAGTTCATCCGACGGTCAACTTTTCAGAGAGCCGTTAGCCAACGGTTAGCTGAGTGTCTTGGGCTATTTATACCCCCTCCACTCACCCATTTGAGGATGCTGGATTGTGTGGAAGTGCAGGAGAGTGCAAGACACCTACAAGATCATATCCAATCCATCCAAGTGCTTAATTGCTCAACCATAGACTTGCATATGTTTAGTGTATGTGCTTAGTGCTAGGCTTAGCTTAGAGCTGAGTGAGTGCAAGGTTGTGCCAACCTTGTGAGGTGATTCTTGAGTGAATCAAGTTGTACAAGGTTCGCTGGAATCCTTTGGGCCTAAGTGGCTCACCGGCAATCGACATCGACCCTCCGGCTTGGTGTGGAGCGGCGAGGACACTTTGTGCGGGGGACGTGGAGACCCCCTTCCTTGGTGGAGAAGCTCCTTAGTGGAGGCGGCATCAAGGTGACCAAGGGAGCTTGGCAAGTGCCTAAGTGGCTAGCTTTTGTGGCGAGTCAAGTGGTGCTCTTGGGAGAGACTTGGTGACCGGGAAGCAATACTCTTGTGTGAGTGCTTCAACAACGTGGACTAGGGGTGGCTTATTGCCTACTGATACCACGGGATAAATCGCATGTCAAGAGTTTGCTTCCTCTCATCCCTTTACGTTTCCACATTTACTCTATTGCAATCTTTGCTTGGCTTTACTTACCTAGAATAGTGTCATGCTAGGGTTTGCTATAGGTTGCAAACCTTGTTTTGGGATGGGAGTTTCACACTAGAATAACCCTAGTTGCACATCTATATAGTATGTTCTAGTTTATCTTTGTGTAAAAATAGTGAAGCCATAGGTTAAGGTTTTTAGTTGTCTAATTCACCCCTCCCCCTGTTAGGCTAACGAGCATCTGATTCCTTACACCGGGACTAAAGTTTGACGCCAATAATTGACTCAAAACAGCAGTTGGATGCCCCCCTTTAGTATTGGTTGGTAATACCAACCAGGACTAAAAGGTAGGGGCGTCCCAGGCTATTTTGGCCACGTCGACGAAAGGCCTTTAGACCCGGCTCCAAAGCTGAACTGGGCCTACCGTACCAAAGCCTCGCTCTCTACCAGTGGACGTTAGTGCGGAACAGAGGAGCACAATTGGGGGTCGTAAGGAGGTGAGGCACTCAGCGGCACCATGGGGCGTAGGGTTCCGTGAAAAGAGAATGAGGACATACTAGTGAAAAATGGGAAGGTGAAGGCGGTCAAGCGTCACACCGACTGGAGGAGGAGCGGCGGGAGGACGGGGGCAGGGGCAGGGGGCAGAGAGCGAAGATGGAGATACAAGAGGATGAGGGTGGAAAGGATGGTGGCACGCACATGTCATTGGGGTGTGGGCGGGGAAGTAAGGGGAGGGTGAAATGAAAAAGGAGGGAGCGAGGGAGACATACCGTGGAGGCGGTCGATCGAGCGGTATAATGCATGATGGGTGTAAAAAGTGAACGGATCTGTTGTCTTCCTTTTAACCTTTTCAGGAGTAGAGAAGTACGCATGGGTACGTCACTGGTCGGCCACCTTTGAGCCTTTGACTGGCCAAGGTCACCGGTGGTGGCAGTTTCCAGCGAGGGAGAGCACCACATGAGTGGTCAAAATGGTCAGTCACATCTATCTGGTTATTATCCAAGGTGGTGGGATTCTGTCCCGAGGTGGCAGGCGCGAATAGTGATTTGTTCAACTATGTAAAGGAATAGTGCATTTTTTACCCTAGCTAAAATTTAGCAAGGTTTTAGATACTCCATTTTGGATCTCTAGTAGCTGAAGTTTTGCTTATGGATTCAAATATAGTCTGAAGTATAGTTCGATAGATCCAAAGAGACCTGATAATGGCACATATCTTATCAGTGCTTCAATTTCCACAACCCGGCCAAGATTGTACTTTTTGTACACAATTGAACTTCCACTTTTCTTTTCTTCGAATATATATAGATGCATATGGTTGTAACACCATTATCTAATTTACGGGCTCATCCTACAAAATGGCAACACAAGACACGGCACGAGAACTAATAGCTACCACAATTAAACTTCCAATTTTCTTTAATTCGAATATAGATGCATGCTTGGTGATTAATGTATATAACTATATAAGGACGTGCTCACTGTGGTTACATATTGTTTCCCAGGCTACCTCGCGTAGGGTACGTCACAACAGATCCAAAATCTCAAAATCAATTAGCAGGTTTGCCTTCTCACCACATCTTCAGTCTACGGTGGCGGGCTGCCCTTCTCCGGCGAGTCGCGATTCCTGCCTGCACCGCCATCACCGACCGTAGGCATCGCACCTCCCCGGCACGCGCTTCCTTGAGCGATTTCCCTTCAGATTTGGCAGCAGCAATGATGCAACAGACCACGGCTCCAGAGGATCAGATTGAGACTGCGTCATCTCTTTTTTCTCTGTTTTCACATGCAAGAAGCAACTGCTCTGGCCGGCTTGCTGAGCTCGACCGGTTTAGTGATCTCGAGCACCATCCAATATATATGACAGAAACTGGATGCTAAAATTTCTCACATGCATGAACTTACAGATAGAATTCTGCTTTTTAAAAATAACTTTGTTTGGCATATCATATCATTTTGGTGCTGGAGTCAGTGTCACATCCATAAAGGATGATCAGGTTGATATGAAGCCAAACAATATATGCATGACTCGACTGTAAAAGGGCACATCAGACCTGTGAGCCAACAACCTCGATTCCTCTTTCTCTTGCAAAACTCTTCCAGTTGTTCTCTATATATATATAGGATGCATGGTGGGATGATTTATTCGTGTCTATACACAATATCTCAATTTGAAAATAACCAGAGCTGGATGACTGCATAGAAAATTAAAAATGTTGGTAAAAGCTTGTATGCTAAGATGTTGGTGGAAGCTGAAAGAGATCCCCACGCTGTGCGCCACCATAGTTTAGTTACCTTCCGAGGTAGGAAAAACATGGCGGCCTGCATCGCCGACTTGACTGCCACCGGACCTAAAATTCAAATAAGCTGCTTTGTCAGATTTGGTAAGTTATTTACTATCATCAGGGTGCATATGTATTAGTCTTGTGTATATTTTTCTTTTCAAAAGGAAATGTAGTTTGTGTATATTTTTCTATACCCAGAAAACATAATAGTGGAACATAGTTCGTACAATAATGCCTAGTAATGTGAGCATGCATCATCTTGATTGTTCATAATCTTTTTCAATAAAACCAATTGCGCCAAATTCGTTGCACTGAGACTAATTCGTTGCACCAAATTTTAATAACCTTCCAAAAGATTGATATGATTCCCGTTTGCTGGCTCATCCACATGGGCCGGTTTGACAACCTGACCTGGTTGGTAGGAGTGACCCAGCGCAAGTCCATTATTCAAGGAGGAACTGGGCTTATAACGCTGATTGCTTGCTTAGCCCGACATGCACTCATCAATTCTTCTTTGCTATTTCAGCAGCTATTTACATTTACCATGTAATTTATTATTTTAAGTTGAAATGTAAAAGTTTTTCTCAGTCTATTATTATGTTTTAGCGTGTTTTATTCTTTAACAGGTTTGTGTAGTAGATTTCCTTTACTCCTAAGCATTAGATCACAAATCATGTTAATTTTTGAATTGCATTCTTAATACTGTGGGCCCGGGCAGTAAAGGAATAGGACACGTACAGTTGTTTAGGACACGTACGTTGGGTCATTGGGTCTTTGATCTACATCATAAACGCTAGCCCACACTCCTCCCTCAAGTCCTTCCGCGTCGCCAGCTCCGCACGAGGCCGGTAGACCAGTCTCAGTGCAAGGGGTCATTGGGGAGTTTTCAAAAATGACACATCATCTTTACTGTATTGAGTTGCGGGATGACCTACCCTCTCTCAATGTACAGGGTCATAGCACAGTTTGATAGGCTCTTGTACATATGTAATTGTTGCATGTTGGTTGGTCAATTGTGCTTAAAATTTGTGTCAACTTATCTCAATGGGAGGGTCATGGGGGTGTCATTCCTAGGACTCCGCGCCGACCCGGGGTCATGAGGATGACCCAGGTTTCTTCTCTCTCCTATTAAATATCATGTCATGTCATCTTATTTGCATATGCCTACGACCCTCTCATTGAGACTGGCCTTAGTCTATGTGCCATCAGATACTGTACACCCCCCACGCAATAGGCAACCCCACCTCCATGCGCGCACCTCCCATCCATACTCAGGGCCCGTTAGCCTCCGCGCCGCGAGCTACCAGAAACTCTCAATATAATAAGGGATTTTTTTGCTTTCTCGTTTTCTTCATTCAACTTATCGCTTTGCGCTACCATTCAGCGAAGCTAGGGTCCCGCTGCAGGAAACACAGTCACCAAAACTAACACATGAAACTCAGTGGTAAGGTGTAAGATTCATTAAAAGCACACATTACTGTTCGACAAATGGGGTAGTAGCTTTTGACTCAAATTCTCAAATCGAGTCTTGTGCGGCCCGGCCCTGTTGTCTTTGGCAACGAGCCCTAAAACAACATCAAGCATAAGTATTCTACGCACGAGATCCACGACCACCCCCTACTCATTACCTTCCTGACTTACTTGACTTAGGCATAAAGGTGTACCATCCATATGAGTTACTTGTTAATTAGTTGCCACATCAATCAAATTAAAGCATCTACATCGCAACAGCATCCCAACTGTAGGTCTTTGTGGGACGGAGGGAGTACCCACAATGTGAGTGTCTTGTCCAAGGTCTGTCCCAACTGGCATCTTTTATGAACATGTGTTTAGACCGGGATCGTTCATGTCACTACAAATGGATCGCAGCCAACACTTCGGAATGGCTTCACCTGCCACCATACAAAATGGCATGGAACCGGGGGACATCACCGTAGCTGTCCATGCCAGGACAACGACATTGGACACGGTATATTGGTGCTTTTCAGTTCAGCTTGTGTTCCTGGTGTATCCTATCCCCAAGCGAACGGGTCATGCTATTCAATGCGAGTGTCACCAATGCAAGTTTCTCATCAGCTTCTCAGTGTATTTCCATTGTATCAGTCTACTATTTACGTAAGAATTCCACAAGCATCTATATAACCACAACCCAAGCTATTCACTCTATTTATGACCAACTTACTGTTGATGAGCAATGCAGCTCAATTGTCTGTATTTAGTCCTTTACCAGCCACAATTTAAACCATTGCAAATTTATTAGCCTTGTACTACCTGATTTCAAAAAAATTCAGCCATTATCATAGGAAAAAGTCATTATTGACCATTCAACTATCATCTCAGTTGGTTTTGGTTATCGAACCCGCAAAACAAGATATATATCTTTGTCCACTCAATTCTTAAAACCATTTATCTTGACCATCTTGTGGGTTTGGTGAGTGATTTTGCTGATGTAGATGCTGATTTTGGTGAGTGATTTCCTTCAGCAAGTGTTAAGAATGAAAGGGTTTTCCCAAAAGTGGTGCCAATGGATCGATCAGATAGTTTCCGGGGAAGTGTGGGTGTCATGGTAAATGATGAGTTGGAGCATTTCTTTCAAACAAAAAAAGGTTTAAGGCAGGGGGATCCACTATCGCCATTGCTCTTCAACATAGCGGCAGATATGTTAGCAATTTTGATTGACGGTGTCGACGAAGCCGGACCATTTTAGAGGCCTTATACCTCACTTAGTGGAGGGAGGTGTCTCAATTTTGCAATATGCTGATGACACGATCCTTTTTATGGAAGATGATCTGGAGAAGGCAGAGAATTTAAAGCTAGTACTACGTGCATTTGAAAAGCTATCTGGCCTTAAAATCAATTTCCATAAGAGTGAGGTGTTTTTATTTGGGGAGGCAAAAGACAAGGTAAACGAGTATGTGGCGTTGTTTGGATGTAAAGAGGAAGGTGTACCGTTTAGGTATCTAGGCATACCTATGAGTACGCGAAAACTCTCGAATAAAGAATGGGCCGCGGTTGAGGAACGTTTTCAAAAGAAGCTAGCTAGTTGGAAAGGAAAGGTCCTCTCTTCAGAGGAAGGTCGGTTCTCATCAATTCGGTGCTTTCTAGTTTACCAATGTTCATGATGTCCTTCTTTAGGATTCCTAAGGGAGTTCTTAGCAGATTGAACTACTACCGGTCAAGATTTTACTGGCAGTGTGATGAGCATAAGAAAAAATACAGATTGGCTAAATGGAGTATTTTGTGTAAACCCAAGAGTTTGGGAGGTTTGGGAATTTTAGACCTTGACACACAGAACATATGCTTGCTAAGCAAGTGGTTGTTCAAACTTTTCAATGAAAAGGGTATGTGGCAAGATCTTCTCAGGAAAAAGTACCTACACAATAAGACGTTAACACAACTAGAGCGGAAGAGGGGGGACTCATATTTCTGGTCGGGTCTGATGGAGGTTAAGGAACATTTTCTTTCTAAGGGGAGGATGGTAGTGCATGACGGCAACCAGACTAGATTCTGGGAGGACCTGTGGATAGGTAATGAACCTTTCATGAACAAATATCCAACCCTCTACGATATTGTCAGAAAGAAAAATGCAACGGTTGCAAATGTTTTGAGTACAGTGCCGCTTAGTGTTTCGTTCAGGAGGGGTCTAAGTGGGGCGAATAGGGATTGCTGGTTGGAGTTGGTTAGTAGTGTGTTAGAAGTCTAGCTTGATGGGAGGGAGGATTCTTTTGCTTGGGGTGTGGGCATGACTTTCTCGGTGAAATCCATGTACAACTCTTTAATGGGGTCAAGTGGTATACGAGCGGATTGCTTTACATGGAAGCTGAATATCCCCCTCAAGATTAAGGTAATTCTATGGTACCTAAAAGAAGGGGTTATATTAACCAAAGACAATTTGGCAAGACGACATTGGAGAGGTTGTACTAAATGTTGCTTTTGTGATAAAGAAGAAAGCATCCAACATCTTTTCTTCGAGTGTCCTATGGCACGCTTGATGTGGTTTGATGTTAGCACGGCGTTTGGTTTTGTGCAACCGAATAGTGTTGAGCACCTTTTTGGTCTGTGGATCAATTCATTCCCCCCTAAACTTAGAAAACAAATTATGATTGGTGTGGCAGCCATGTGTTGGGCCTTATGGCTATGTAGGAATGATGTGGTCTTTCAACGATCAAAACCTAACTATTGCTTGCAGGTAATCTTCAGGGGGACCTACTGGATCAGGAGTTGGGCCCTTCTGTCTAAAGAGAAAGATAAGGATGAACTGAAGGGAGGTTGTCAGCGGTTGGAGATAGTTTGTATGGACTTCTTCGCCAAAAGTGGATGGAATGTCATGAGAAGATTGCAGCTCTAGTTTCTACAGAAGCTTTTGCTTGTTAACATGTCTAGCTGGAGTTTTTTTCAGTTTGTAAACTGGTTGCAGTTTTAATGCTGCATGGTGACTTTGTATTTGGGCTGCGGGTGACAAACTTTGTTCACCGAGGCTGCATTTATTTCCCTTATCTAAAAAATATGGCGGTAGGGCCTACACATCAACATTTCTCTCTCTTCTCTCTCTCTCCTATTTGTTTCTTCTCTCTGCTTCTGTCTCTTAGTGGCCTACCTCCCTCCTCGCATCGCCAGCTTCTACCCCACTACCCTCCCCTACTCTTGTTGTGCCTGCACCTCGACACCTCCCTTGCGTTGGCATTCCTCTCTGGTCTAGCTAACGTCACGCTTCCCAAGAATTGGTTTCCCTCCGCTCCTCTGCCCCCCTCTCACCCGCACTAGCTATCCCTACGCCTCGACACCATCATAACGGCCATGGGAGTAGCTCCTCCATGTTGTTACTACTGGTGGCTCTCACCTGCACGCTCTCCATCTTCGTGCATCAGGGTCAACACCCTACGATGACGTCCCGCATTGTGCAACTCCCCTTTTGGCCTAAAGGCCTTCGTGCTCATATGCCCAGCAAGCCTCTGCCGCCACCCATGGAGGTCGAGAGGTGAGATGAGGGAGTTGTGGGTTCGACCGGTTTGAAGACGGTGCAGGTGACGAGGTGGATTTGACCGACATGTTTTCTCAGATCAATCCGTACTTGGTCGTGCCGCCACTAAGGCTCAGCACTGGCCCGCTTCACCTGCCGCCACTCTCTCTAGTTTGTGGCCACTGTGAGACATCTCCTCCTCGTGTCGGGCTCCACAAAGTCGATCAGCTTGGGTGTTCCTTGCCCCATGACGGTGGCTATCGACCCACAATTCCTGTTCATGCCACGCCGGTGTGCCACAGGGCCAAGTAGGTGGGTGCCAACAGCGGTAATGATGTTTGAGGATGGCGTGAAGACGATGAACAAGACGACTTATGGCTATCAACAGAGGAGAGAGAGGAGGGAAGAAAGGAGGGGAGAGAGGAGGGTTGATAGGTGTGCCCTTAGGTATCTGGCTTCCACGTCACCAAAACCACCCAACAAAACTGCCGGATGGCTATGTATGAATGGTTTTGATTCTCGAGTGATCAAAGATGTATGTTTTTGTGGTTCAATGGTCGAAACCAAACCAAGACAATAGTTGGATGATCAAAAATAGACTTTTTCCTACACACACATTGTAAGATATTTTGTCTGCTATATAAATTGATTTTCATCAAAGTCAATATCGCATTGAAAACCATTTGAAATAGAACCTACTCATGTCGGTCTAGACTGAGACCTTGAATGTAACTTGAGCAATTATTCATCACATTTTATAAATTTTATGTTCTTAAAATTTCAATACACCTATGATAAAACAATTCTATTTTACAATGTGAGTTGATGTTGCGTGCGGTATAGTACTTGCATGCTTTGTACTAATTCTTATATGTTGAAATGTAGGGTCAACCTTGTTTCTTTGATGTGATCTAGTTGTTACCAGAAGGCTAATATATAATCGATATCATTCTCTTAAACTACAGTCATCCACGCCATCAGGTGACGTCACCCCCCCCCCACACACACACACACACACCCATTTGTGCACCATCCCTTCCTCTACTGCAACGCTTCTCTACCATAACAAATGCACTTAAAAGTAACACATTTTTTGGAGGAAAACGAACGGGTTACTATAGTGGACTTTAAATAAGTCTTCTCCTTCTCGTCCATGCCCCAATGCCTTGCTCGCCAGTGCCGCAAAGCGTCGCTACGCGCTCCATCGGGCTTCTGCACCCGACGCTAACGATTTTTCCTGGCCCAGTTTGTCACCATGGATGGGCAGACTCTTGGTCAATAATAGCACAGCAACAGCAAAGGCCGCTTCTTCAAACTTGCAGCCCAATTTCTTAGGACCCATGCTCGTTAACAGGTTGGAGTCGGAGCACACACTCAATCGACCAACCACGGGGGCATCCCCTGCAATCTGTCGCCGGCTGCTGCCCTCACGGCCTCACGCGTTCGCCCCCTGCTGCACCCTGCACCCAATGACGGATCCAGAAAAAAATTTAGAAAGTGTGAGACATGGATACCCCAGGGCCTCCTGCGACGGCGCGTCCAACTGCTAGTGCCAGTACAGGTACGGCAACGGGTCTCACACGGTCGGGGTCTAGTCAACTGAGACGTTCAACTTTGATGACGGCGGCGCGCGGCAGGTGCAAGTGCCACACATCGACTTCGGCTACTCGACGTACATGGCCGGCGCGGGTTGGTCGTCGGCCTCGGCGCCGGGGCCTTGTCCCTCATGTTGCAGCTCAGCTCCACGACGTCGTTCGGGTGCTGGCGCAGGTTCTCCTATTGGCTCGTCCTGTCCTCTGCTTGCAACAACACGTCATCCACGCTCAACTTTGGGTACAGGGCCGCCATGTCGGAGCCCGACGCGGGTCCTTGCCAGACGTCAACTACTAGGTTGTCCACCGCCAATGGCTTTGCTAACTCTATCTTGTTGACTTTCCCGAATCATATCCTTCCTTTTGCAAGAGGCTCCAGCCACATTAAGCAAAAGGAACACCATGTCAAAGAAATCACTAATATCATCATTCTTTTTAGGTACTGCAACTACGACTAACTACAGCTGGTGAGCAAAACAATGGATATAGTGCGCAGAGCTATTTTCTCTCATGATTAAAGCTCTCAAACCATTGAACTCACCTCTCATGTTACTTGCTCCGTCATAACCTTAGCCTCTAACTTGTTTTATGCTTAATCCATACTTACCGAACAACGCATTAATATTAGATTTGAGGCATGAAGCGGATGTCTCTTTCACATGAACTACACCAATAAGTCTCTCTTTAATTAACCCAAGCTTGTCAACATATCTTAAAACCACTGCCATTTGTTCCTTGTAGGAAACATCAGATGACTCATCTACCAATAAACAAAACACGTCCCCACCAATTTCTTCAATAATAGACTTCACTATTATCTGAAAAAATGTAAACTCCGTTAATTTACATTTATAAATAGCAGGATATAAATACTGAATAATAATTAATAAAACATTTTTCCTTACATCAGCAAAACAGTCCACAATATCATTCCGAATGTGTGGAGCCAACATTTAAGCATTCCGTTGAATAGCCTTATTTGTTTTCACATTTTGCTTTCCCAAAAGCTTCACCAACTCTAGAAAATTTCCCTGATTTAAGGACTCCTTCGATTCATCATGATCGCGAAAAGCTAAACCTTGGCGCAACAAGTATCGAACAGCATCAATAGAAGTATTAAATCTAAGAAGGTACTCCTCTTTGGTGGCATTTCTCCCCTTTTTCATAGAAGCAACAATGGATTTCTCAGGCTTCATCAAATTGTTGCATCTTTTGACTGCCGTGTTATGAAAACTATCAGGTCGGGTGCCAACATGATCTTGAAGTCAATATGATTTGTTAAAGCCATACCAACCATTTTTTGCAAATGCATCATTCCCACCTTGGCCTTCATTACAGTCTCTGAATAAATAGCAGTATAAACAAAAACATTTATGCACCTTTTCGATGTACTCTAACCAGTCATATTTTGTGAAACATTCAGGTTGAAACCGACGTTGGATGACTCCTATGATCTTTTGTGGATACTTATAACCTGGTGGTGGTCTAAATGGACCTCTAGTCATATACTTCCTTTTTATCTGATCTTGTAGATTTTGGCCTATGTAATCTGATATCCTTCTTCTATCGGTTGGATCATATGGAAGCTCATCAAAGTTTACTTCATGTCGTGATATCCGTGAAGACCGATTAGTAGTACGATTGTCATTTGATGCATTGACATCTCTTATTGAATTGCCTCCACCAGGAATGTCACTCCTATCTCTTCTTGAAGTGCCATCACGATTCTCACTATCATCTCTTCTTGAAGTGCCTCCTCCAGGATTATCATTTTCACAAGTTGGGCTTTTCCTTTTCAAGAATCATTCCATTGTGCTCTGATTGACTGTAAATTAGTGAAAATAATTAAACACTAAAGTACATAATAATTAAATTTGGGAGCAGCCACATATATGATTAGAAACCACTAATTTCCGCACCTGCCATTTTGTTTGATGGTATGATGAAATCTTTGCGTGAGAATTCAGACAAACTTCCTTACTTGCTTAGCTTCGGACTAAAGTATATGTTTGACTGAAAAAATAAAAAAAAAACTAATCAAGAAATTGGATCGTCCTTCATCCATTGCAAAATTGGGATTTGGGGAGTTATGTACCTTGCTCATAGGCTCACACCATGTCTTTGCGACTTTGCCCCTGACGTCCAACCTCGCCGGTCGGTGGTCGCTGGTTCGCTGCTCGCCGCCAGGATGCCGCGAAGAGCCGAAGAGGAAACGTCAGCACCGCTTAGCGTCGGAGGGGTCGAGGACGAGCAGAGGTTTGGGAGAGGAATCGATCTGTTGTTCTGTTTGTGTCTCGATGGGCTGGCTCTGTGGGCTGCCACACGTATTTTCTATTTTGGACTTTGATGGGCTGTTGGCCTGGACTGCTGCGTATGTGTCTGTGTGGCCTACCTGCTCTACAACTTCTTGTATGGACTGGACAGTGACCATGGGGGTCATTTTTATCTTTTACCAGGGTCATAGCTGGCTGGAAAATACAGTAGGTCCTTGCAAAGTCGTCGGGGTCAGCTGACCCCTACGAATTAACGTAGCTCCGCCCCTGCTACGAGAGGGCCAACAGACAATACCTCTACGGAGGCGACGAGGCTACTAGCCTACCACGACACCTACCAAGCCGGCCATAGTGGAGCAGAGGGCCCACACGAAGGAGCTCCACTGCGGACCCAACCTACCCTATGGTGAGAGTGGCTGGCCTTCCTGCCCCAGGCGTGGCCATGGCAGAAGCGCGGGAGCTGGGAGAAGTAGCACGTTTCGCTCTCAGGCTGGTCGCACTCGTCGTACTCCAAATTCATCCTCTAAAGGGAATATTCCTGCCTGATCATCGTGATTTTACAGTACAGTGTCAATTTTCTCACACCCGTTGTACCCTATATATCATACTCCATACCAACCATCCATCAGTAGGGCCCACACATAAGATTTTTTTTAATACCCCCCACCGCATCCTCTCTCCTCATCTCTCTCCTCTCTTCCACTTCTCCGGCTCCCACCTGTGCCTCCCACCTCGGTCATTCCGCCCCCATCGCCGGCGCGCCTGCTCCTCCCTGCGCGGGCCTCGACGAGCGGGACGAGGAGGCTCTCTCCGGCGAGCCCCCGACGTCGGCGCCCCTCTGCGAGACCCTGCTATTTCCCCGCGTCGAGATCCAGATCCGGCGGCCATGGCCTCGATCCGGTGTAGTAGGAGGAAGCCGGCGGTGGAGCTTGCAAGCGCAGACGCCGGGAAGACGCCCGTCGAGCCCCTCTGCTCCGCGGCCGACGCTCTGCCTCCCTCCTTCCTTGCGGCCGTCGGGCAGGCTGATGGTGCCTCCGCAGTCCAGGCGGCGGCCCTTCCCCTGCTCGTCGTCCTCGGCCTGCGGACCACGCCGGCCGAGGTCCTGCGACCAGGATGGTGGAGCGGGCCCTTGAGCCGCCCGGTTCTCTCTCTTCTTCTCCGCCGCCCCTCTCTGCTCCCCGGCTGGCCGCGGAGCAGCTCTCCTCACCATGGCGCGCAAAACCAACGACGACGTGAGGTGGACCGCTGTGGGGCTGCTGCGGGGCGTAGCGCACGTACTGGACTGCGCTGCATTTGGGGGAAGCGGGATGCGAACGGGAGATACCGTAGGCAGTGCCGTCCCCCGGTGCGGGCATGAAAACGCTACATGCTTACTGGAGCACGCCGTAGCGTTGGGCGTGGCGTACCCGGTGCGACCAGCCTCACGCTGGTCGTTCGCAAGTTGCACCGGCCGTCGCTGCCACCTGACATCTGGCGGTTCAGTGAGCATTCGTTCCTGCCAAGGAATGTATGCATTTTCTTGGTTGGTTTGTGTTAGCCGCCAGCCAAGGAAAGTGTTCATGTTCGTGGCAGTTTATCTGAACCGCCAAGTAAATGTCACAATTCTTTACG
This sequence comes from Cenchrus americanus, assembly GCA_947561735.1. Lineage (NCBI taxonomy): Eukaryota > Viridiplantae > Streptophyta > Magnoliopsida > Poales > Poaceae > Cenchrus > Cenchrus americanus. The sequence goes on along the minus strand of OX387242.1, from coordinate 32,042,916 downwards.
TAATATAAATATAGTTTCACTTTTTTCATAACAATTACTAATATAACATCATAATTGTTGATGTTATGGTCTATATATAAGGTTATGTCCAAAATTGATGTATACAAGTTCAAAATTTTTATGATGTATACAATTCTCAAAGTGGTTCAAACCGAAACCATGCCCATCATTAATCCTCTATAAATAACTTCTCAATTTTGTATTTGAAAAATTTTTAATTTGTTCGATACTGAAATTATTTATTTGATAAAATACGTGCGACACATCCTAGAAGCAAAAGACTAACCACAAAAACATGCTGACGAAATTGCCCTGCAGGTAGAACAACTGCACAAGCGCCGTGTGAACGCACCGTCGTTTGGTCAAAAGCCATAGAACAATAAACATGTTCAGCACACCAAAGAGGTACAGCCACGCTGTAAAATAAGTTAAAAACGGCCACGTGTTCCTGGTCATAAGCATTAGCACCAATCACGACGCGGCAGCCAACCAGACCGTCGAGCATCTCGACCGTCGAGCACCGCACCGGTGGATATGTCGCCTCGGATGATCTGCTGTCATGTGAGTCATGTGCGATCGCGGTGCTGTGTTTCTCTATGGAATTCTGAGCCAATTGCGTCGACGCGATGCAAAAAAGGTTCTTTTTTTAGAAATAATAATGCAACAAGGGTTGGTTAATTGGAGGAAATCTTAATCCGGCCGGTCCATTCTCGCGAAAGCCCGGCCTGCACACAAATAAGCTCCTCCGATCCTACACACCGCCGAACCCTACCTAGGTCCATCGCATTTTGCTTTGCATCTGGCAAATCAACAACAAGGCTGCGGCTGAGGCCATCTCGCCGGCGCACAGTTCACCTTCACCGGCGAAACTGTGAACTGGATCATGGCAGCTACCTGCACCCAGCTGCTCAGCGACGAGCGCTTCCAATCCGTGATCCTACTCAAGATCGACGCCCTCTATGTCCCGAAGAAAATGATCGGGGACAACCGCTCCGGTGGCGTCAATTCAAGGTGCAGCGTCAAGGGGTACGACTGGGAGATATGTCTCTATCCATCGCCTCACGCCGACGATTGTTTTTACTTGCTAGCACTGGAGCTCGTCTTGGTCGGCAAGCATGAGGACCAAGATCATGGTGATGATGGAGGCACGGGAAGCGTCGAGGTCACGGCGAATCTGAGCGGTAAGATTGCCGATTCGGGCGGCTGCTACATTCATCCGTACGACTTTCCGGAGCAGAAGAACGTGCCCAAGGAATTTCGACGCCCCTTGGATCGGTCTAACCCCTTTTACATCGGTTTCGGCGGCAGACATCTTGGTAGTCCCGACAGACTCTCATTGACGGTGGAATGCACCATCACCGTGTTCTTCAAAGTACAACCGCCGGAAGCCATTATCGTGCCACCATCCAATCTGTCCCGGCACCTCGGCGAGCTACTGCGCAGCCAGGCCGGAGCGGACGTCACGTTCTCCGTGTGCGGCGAGTCCATCGCGGCGCACAAGAGCGTGCTGGCCACGAGGTCCCCCGTCTTCATGGCGGAGTTCTTCGGTGAGATGAAGGAGAAGGACGCGCAGCTTGTCGAGATCCTGGAAATGGATGCCCAGGCGTTCAAGGCCATGCTTCACTTCATCTACACCGATGCTGCGCCGGAGCTCGACCAGAAACCGGAGGCAGAGGCCATGTCCTTGGCTCAGCATCTCATCGTAGCTGCTGATAGGTACGGGCTGGACAGGCTCAAAGTGATGTGTGAGCGTAGGCTCGCCCGTGGCGTGGACGTCAGTACCGTAGCATTGACATTGGCTATAGCGGAGCAACAAAACTGCTCACGGCTCAAAGACAAGTGCATCGACTTCATCGCCGGAGGATCCGAGGAAAATATTAGTGCTGTGTTGGCGACCGACGGGTATAAGCATCTGCTGGAGAAAAGCCCCTCGAGCTCGATGTTGACTGAGCTTCTCATTGCTGCACATGGAAGAAAAAGAAGTCGATCGCCAGATGCTAAATAGGTTTACAATACACGGGTTTTTTTTTACCAGTTCCACTTTATATTTCGCTGAATTTTAATTTAGAGTTAAATGCATGATCAGTCCTCAAACTTGCTTTGCTGTGTCATGCCGGTTCACGAACTCACAAAGTGTGTTACTAAGGTCCCTAATCGTTGTTCGGGTCTCATTAAAGTTCAATCGGGTGTTAAAAAGTCAATAGTGCTGACATGGTATATGACAGCATGGACATTTTGCGGACAGAGCGAGTTGGCAAGAAGAAGAGCTTTGCACCGCTGGTATGCCGCTGTGGTTGCACCATCGAGCTTGCCACCTTCGCGCTGTCCTTCACGTCCATGGCGACGAGGGCTGCCTTTGCGCCGTCGAGGTAGCCCGTAGGGAGAGAGGGGCCCCTCCTCCACCACCGCTGCAGGGTCCGAATGGATGCGCTACAGCAGACCCCGTCGACATCGCCTCTGTGCATCCTCCTCCAACTCCTCAGCCCGGCCGTCGCTGGAGGAGAGGGAAGAATGAGAGGCGGCCTGCCTGCATCGTCACTGGGCCGCGGCCAAATCTGAGTCCGCAATAATTATCCATTCATCGGAGCCCTGCTCGCGGAGGCAATGGAGCTCCGCCGCCAACCCCTGCTCGCAGAAGAAAGGGAGATCCACCCCGCACTCACGCCCCACTCCCACATGTCCACCGCCTAGGAGCTTGTTGTCATCACTAAGGAGCCGCGGACAGTGGACGCCACTGGGGCCTCTACTCATTGCCTCCTCCGCGCCTAGCGTCACCCCGAATCGAGCGTCGCCGTGCCCGACCCTGAATCTAGCAGTGCCGCACAATCTGTCGAGGAGGTGGAGTTTCTCCATTAGTACTCCCTCCGTCCCAAAATATAAGCATTTGTTGACTCCTGAGATCACGTTTGACCAATCGTCTTATTCAAAAATTTTGGAGAAAACATAAAAACAATTATTCTATACTTAAAACATATATATGATGATAAAACATGTCATAAGAAATAAATAATATTTTCACAAAATTTTTAAATAAGATGAATGGTCAAACATTCTATGCTTATTTTTGGGTTGTAGGGAGTATATAAATGCTTGTTTTTGGGTTGTAGGGAGTATATAGTACCTGTGTATATATAGTGAGCGAGGGAGAACATATATATATTGGATGGATATGCGTGCTGCTCAACTCCGACTCGAATACCCCACACCTAAATACGCCGTTCCGGCCGCGGTCAGCTCGCTCCAAATGTGTAAATTCCATGCCTGTGACTGCACTTCCATATGTACAAACTAAAAGAAAAGATAACCCTGGTTTGTTAAGTTTCACCAAAAATGAAGCTATTACAGATTCTTGTTGGTGTTTATCATTACGTTATTGTTGATGTGGAGCCATGACAAATTTGCTTTCCTATGCTCTTAAAATTACGTGTTGGTGACATTCTACATTATGGTCCAAGCCAAGAATAAAAAGGTAGCAAGAATTTCGGCAACATTGTATGTAAATTCAAAGAAAATATGATTATATCCTTATTTTTTCAATAATATACCCCTAGTGTCATTGAAACCGATAAAAAATCACAACTTTTCTTTTTGAAAACACCATAGCCATATTTTGAACTGCCTTTTCTATTAGACATCACAAGCTTAGCTTGGGGGTCACTTCCGGCCACGGTTTCGATGGCGCCACCCGCTGCCTTCGGGCGTACTCATGGCTTCAGCGACAAATACACAAAGCATCACGCTGTTGATCGCGGAGGAGAAAATCAGAAGAGTGCTGGAGTACTTCGTTGTGGGGTTGGCAATGAAAAAGAAAACACGTGGACCGTATTCCCTATGTGAAATATGTGATGTGTCTGGTGCATGCATGAACAAAAAACAAAACTGCGGACATCTTCTTAATAGGATTACACATGGCGTTTTTAATGTCTTCTTAAGATGTCCTGTTATTTGCCTTAGCATAGGGCATAAACATACACTTGGGTTTTTTTTACCCGTTCCACTTTGTAATTGGTTGAATTTTAATTTACAGTAAAATGCTTGAGCGGTACTCAAACTTGCCTTGTTGTGTAATGCCGGTCAACAATCTCACAAAGTGTGTTACTGAAGTCTCATTAAGGTCCAATCCGGTGTTAAAAGGTCAATAGTGTTGACATGACTGAGTGGAAATTTCGTAGAAAGAGCAAGTCGGCAAGAAGGGCTTTACGGCCGCTGCCGTGCCGATGTTTTTCGCCTTCGAGCTTGCAACCTCCGCCCCATCCTTCGCATCCATGGCAAGGAGGGCCGCCTTCGCGTCGTCAGGGAGGGAGGGGCCCCTCCTCCACTGCTGCCGTAGGGTCTGGGTGGATGCGCCGCAGCAGGCCCTCTTGATGCTGCCTCTGTGCGTCCCCCTCCAACTCTGCAGCCCAGCCGTCGCCAGAGGAGAGGGAGGAACGAGAGGCGGTCTGCATGCACCACCGCCGGGCCGCGCCCAAATCCGAGCCCGCCCAGATTCTCCCTCCATCGGCGCCATGCTCGCGGAGGCAGGGGAGCTCCGCCGCCCACCCCTTCTCGCAGAGGCAAGGCAGCTCCACCCCGTGCTCGTTCCTGACTCCCACATGTCCACCGCCTAGGAGCTTGTTGTCATCACTCAGAAGCTACGGACTGTGGCCACGCCATTAGGGCCTCTGCTCATTGCCTCCTCCGCGCCCTGCTTCACCCCGAATCGAGTGCCGCACTACCGCCGTGCTCCGCCTTGAATCTAGCACTGCCTACACCCGGCTGTCGAGGAGGTGGTGTATCTCGATTGGTACTCATCTGTATATATATAGTGAGGGAAGGAGAACATATATGGTCCAAGCCAAGGCAAAGAAAAGATAGCAAGAATTTCGGCAACTTTGTAAGTAATTCAAATAAAATCTGATTATATCCTTATTTTTTCAATAATATTCCCCTAGTGTCATTGAAACTTATAAAAATTCACAAATTTTGTTTTGAAAACACCATATTGCCATATTTTGAACTGACTTTTCTAGTAGATATCACAAGCTTAGGGGCACTTCTTACCACAGTTTCGATGGCGCCACCTGCTTCTTTCGGCCATGTCTACTCATGGCTTCAGTGACAAATACACAACGCATCACGCTTTTCATCGCCCGTAACACCCTAATTTTCAAAGTTTGGCTGTAAATAAAATTTGCTAGCAACATTTATTTGTGCTCTTAAGGATTATAGGGTGCCTTTAATTTCTTTTGGGCATTTTAGTATTTCTGAAATTAAATAAATGAACTATAGGAATTTATTTTTGCATTCATGTTGTTGCATTGCTTTTGCTTGTTTGAATTCAAGTTTGAATTTGAATTCATTTGTTTGTGGCCTTTTCAAAAATGCAAAACCCTTTTTCTTTTTCCTTTAATCCCCTCCCCTCTTATGACCTGTTTGAGTTTCACAGCCCAGCAAGCAGAAGTCCTCCGACGCCCTTGAACTCTCCTCCCAATCCACTAGCCCGGCCCGCTTCTCTAGCCCGGCCTCCGCCCGGCCCCGCCGCCGCGCCGCCCCGCCCCGCCCCCCTCCCTCTCCCGCAGCCGCCGACAGGGGGACCCCACCTGTCATGCCCTCCTCCGGTTCGTTCTCGAGTCGGAGTTAGGTCCAAGCCCCGTCCGTGTCCACCTCGTGCATGCCTCCCCAGTCGTGGCCCGCATATCAAGGGGTCGCCCGACCCTATTTAAGGCGTCGCCGCCACCAAGCCGGCCTGAGGAACCTCAAACCCTAGCCGCTCGAGATGAAACGCCGCTGCACCCCTGACCCTAGCTCGGTTGCCGTCTTTGATCCGTACCGCCATTGCCCCTTCGCCGTCGAGAAGGTCCCCGTAGCTGCGCAAGGTGGTGAGGAAGCCCACAGTGCCGCTGGTCGTCGTTCCCGCGCTTCATGTCGCCTAAACGCGCTCGCTGGAGTTCCATCGCCGTGCCGCTCCTCCTCGACGAGTTGCGCGTCGCCACCTTCGCTTGTGCGGCCGCCTCGAAGCCCTAGATGAGTTCGCCGTCTCACGCGCTACACCCTAGTGTCGTCTGCACGTTGAATCGAGTACCCCAACTCGATCTCGTGCCCCACCAGCGAGAGCGCCGCCGCCCGCCGTCGCGACCTGCCACTGCTTGCGCTTGCAGTGATCGCCAGTCGTTGGATCTAGCTCCAACGGATCAGATCGAGCTGACTAGAGTCAATACTGGTCAAACCAGCTTGGTCAGCATCTTTTTGCAAAGAAACCCTCCAGCTTCTTCGGTTTTACAAAAATACCCTCCCGTAGTAGCAAGTTTCTTTATAATTAGGTCCATTTGTTACGTTTTAGCCGCAAAGCTTTAGTTTTCTTTGCAGATAGGTCCTTTTACCTTCGTTAGTGCATAACTTGATCATTTTAGCTCCGTTTTTAGTGTTTTTGGTGTTCAAATGATCATTTTCGTAGCTATTTTTCTTCCATTTTCTCTAGGCTAGCATGAGAGCTTCATGAGAGATTTGTTGAGAGGGATGGATGCTAGGGCGGCATGCTAGACCTTGTGAATCTTTCCTAGTTTGTATAGAAGATTCGGGGTTGTGTTTTCGTGGTCTTTTTGTGCTTGTTTTCGTGCCTTTGTTCCCGGTTCGATTCTCGTGGATTTGAGTGGGTTTCTCCCCGGATTTCTTTGAGGAAAACATGGATAGATGTCTCGTGCATCTTTGTGATTGATCTTGTGCCCTCAAACGCCGGGAAACCACTTGGATTCGCAGTTTTTCGTTTGGTGCTCTAGTTTTTGGTGGTGCTCAAAGGATTCGCAATTCCCGGTGATTTAGGGAGTTAGGAGGCAAGATTTTTGGGCTATAGCATCCTTGTGTGACGCTTTTCAAGTGCCCAAACCCTTGTCTCCATAGCTTCAACCGTTTGGGAAATCCGATGATGATTTGGGGGAGTTGACTTTCGGGGTCGGGCGTTTTCTGCTCTGTCCGCACCCGCGGACGATCCGCGGGTGCCGGCGGACGGTCCGCGCGGCTAGGGTTCGTCCCGTGTTCGTCGTGTTCTTGCGCGTCCTCACTTTCGATCCGGTTTGGCTTTTGGTTTTTGTTGCGGCCGGTTTGCGGACGGTCCGAGCTTGAGTAGCGGCTCGGTCCGCGGGTGGCGCGGACGGTCCGCCCGGCCTCGGCGGACGGTCCGTTTTTCTCGGGTCGCTTCTGGTGGTTCTGTGTGCTTTAACGGACGGTCCGCAGCATAGGGCCGGATGGTCCGCGGTGTTGGCGCGGACGGTCCGCGGCTTCGGGTCGGACGGTCCGCGAGGCTCGCGTGGACGGTCCGCCCCTCCCGGCCGGACGGTCCGCCGAGCTCGTGCGCTTTGCTTCTTGGTTCGATTCCTCCCCCTCCTTCTTTCGTGCTTCCGCGTGTGCTTCAAGGAATCGTTCCTAAGGCGAGAGGTTGATCCATAACCTCGTGGTCTTGGCGATTGGTGTGTGATTCGATCCATCGCTCGTGTGTGACCGGGGTTTGACTAGGGTATAGGCCGGTTTGGAAAGAATTTTTACCGCTCCTATTCACTCCCCCCTCTCTAGTCGCCATCCGATCCTTCAACCTACATCTTCATCGGCCTAGACGTTGCATTTAATCTAGTGGTGTCTGCTCTCCCGGCGATGACGGATCCTGTCTCCGTAAGTGAAGCATATGCTCAATTGCTTGCTTTTGAAACTCGCATGGACTTGTTAGGCAATGGCAACTCGGATCCTCGGCCAACTCGGCAAATCGGGGTGGCCATGAAGGCTTTGGGCGTGGTCGCCGTGGCAATAACCATGGTCGCGCACAAGGAGGACGTGGACGCAACAATAGCAATACCGCCCGCGTTGGAGGAGTTGGTCGTGGCAATGGTGGTACTGGTCGCGGAGGCATCAACAACAACAATAACTCCAAGGCCTAGTGCCAAGTCTGCCTCAAGTTTGGACACTCCACAGATCGGTGCTGGCACCGGTTTGAAGAGGATTATGTTCCTGAAGAAAGGCATGCTTCGACGGTGGTGAACTCCTACTCTGTCGACAATGCCTGATACACTGACACAGGCGTGACTGATCACATCACAGGGGATCTTGAGAAGCTGGCCCTCTGTGAGAAGTACAATGGCTCGGATCAGATCCACACGCTAGCGGCGCAGGTATGAACATTAGACATATCGGTCATTCTACAATTCGTACCCCTATTCGTAACTTGCAACTTCGAAAAATTCTTCATGTCCCTTCCACAAAAAAAATCTTGTATATCTTCATCGTTTTACTTCAGATAATAACAATTTACTTGAATTTCACCCAAGTTTCTTTCTTATAAAGGATCGGGACACGAAGACCATTCTGGTTGAGGGGCCTTGTCGAAAGGGATTGTATTCTCTTCCTTCCACAACATCCAAGCAAGTCTTCGGGGTCAATAAAGTGTCTTTAGATAGATGGCACAGTCGTTTAGGACACCCTTCTTTTCCTATTGTTGAGAAAGTTCTCCGGAACTATAAACTCCCTTTTGTTTCTGAATTAAATAAAGATGTTGTGTGTGATGCGTGTCAAAGAGCAAAGAGCCATCGGCTACCTTATCCTATCTCGACAAGCACATCTACTCAATCTCTTGAACTTATTTTTAATCAGCCACCTTCATCATTAATCACACCCCTAGCAAGGTTCTTAACTTTGAAACTCCTCTTGAAAAATTATATCATACCAAACCTGATTATGCCTCCCTTCGTGTGTTTGGATGTGCGTGTTGGCCCAATTTACACCCATACAATCAGCACAAGCTAGCCTTCCGATCCAAAGAATGTGCTTTTCTCGGCTATAGTAACTTACATGTCCCGGGATGATATGTACAATGCGCATGATATGGTGACCAGGTTGTTAGTCAAAGTTGTTAGCTGTTAGAGATTTGTTGTATTAGGAGATATATCTGTAGATATCATTGTATGTAGATCACAACAACCAACAACCGGTCACCACTCCTTGTGCCACAAGATTGTAATCCATCCAAGGGGATTTTCCTTGGATATATAACATGGAGCCGCTGCATGCCAGGAAGCTAAGGCACTGCGTTCACCCTAACCTTTCGCTACCTCTGAGTTTACGGTTCACGCCCGTGACCAAAAATAAAAAATTCCGAAACACTTTTTAGCTTTCATAATTCTGAACTGAAGTATCATTTTCATTGAGCAGCGAAGCAATTATATGCCAGTTCGATTAGCTGAGAAATAAATGTGCAAAAACTCAATGCAGAAACATTCAGTCTTTTGGAAGCACTTCATTTGCATTCCATGGCTTGCCCAATCGGCTTGTGTTACCACTGAGTAGGTGGAGGGGGCTAGTCACTTTTCTTCCAATCCATTCACACGTTGGAAAATGTTTAGGCAAATGTGTATGTGTACAATATTGTTGTAAAAGAACGGACTTCGTATGGATATAAAGAAGGACCGGACGGCCTAGTCTTTGTTCGGTTGCTTGTGGGCTCTTACCAAAACTCTAGACTTAGTTCGGAGTATATATATTGGAGGATTAATTACCCTATTTTTATACATTGATATTCAGATAATAAAGAGAAGTTCCAAACGACGGTGCGGAGAAGATCCAACTGCGGACAACCTGTTTCACTATATAGGGTCCGGACCAGTCAGGCCGCTTGAAGCGACCGGTCTAACCGGCTGGTGCAGTTTGAGCCGGCTTGGTTCCATTATTGAACTCGAGCACTATCCAATATATATGACAGAAACTGGACGCAAAAATTTGCCACATCCATGAACTTACAGATCAGAGTATTCTGCTTTCTAACTGTATGTCTTTTGTTGCGATATCATATCATTTGCATGTTAGAGTCAGTGTCACATCCATAAAGGATGATCAGGTTAATATGAAGCCAAACAATACGTGCATGACTCAAGGAAAAAGTCTAGAACACCCCCTGTCTTATTACTGCTAGTTGACTTCACCCCCTGATCTAACAAACCAGGTATTCCACCCCCTAATCTAATGCAAACCGGTTAATTTGGTCCCTATGGTGGTCTTCCCAGGTGGTTTTACCTTGCTAGTGAAAGTCGGCCCACATGTTAGTGCCACGGTGGCACCACACATCATCTGCAAGGCTCACCTATTTATACATCAATAAAAAAGGAAGGGTTGATCACATTTTTCTCTCACGAACATATATATTTTCCTCTCTCCTATCCATAAAACAAAGCTTCAATCTGTCAACATATAGATTATGGATCTTTGTTTTCTCTGCACAAAAATCGAACCCCCAACATCCTCCCCGGTTTGTGTTCTCAAGGGTAAATCCAAGGCATTCAGATGAGTTGCCGCCACTCACCATACCATCCTCCCGATTGCTGGAGAACAAGACCATTTACCGACTGAGTGACTGTTGCTTCCTCAACGCAACCTCCTTGTCCGACATTCGCGATGCTTGTGCCGCTATTGCCACGCAACCTGAGCCTGGAGCCTGCTGCGTCCCTAGCCGGAGCAAGGAGAGAAGGGGTCAGCGGCCACCTGGAGCAGCGCGCACAGTCACCTTGAGGATCGCGACGACACATAGCCATTCCATGGTGGAAGGGGTCAACACAGCTAGCAGGGAGTTCCATATTGGGGAGCTCAGTGAGAAATGAACAGAAGATGCATCACAATCTTGATGCTCACTAATCTAAACAATAAAAATCTTGATGCTCGCTTTGACCTGAGGAAAAAACTCCTCCTAAAGCAGCCTGGGATTTAGTTTGCCTTCCTAAATCTGAAGGTGGGCTTGGTGTTCTTCAGCTTGAAATTCACAATGAGGTTTTGCTGCTCAAAAACCTTCATAAGTTCTTCAATAAGGCTGATATTCCCTGGGTTCATCTGGTTTGGGAAAAATATTATAGAAATGGCAGATTGCCTAACCATACTCTGAAAAGCTCATTCTGGTGGAGAGATATGTTAAAGCTTCTAGGTAAATTCAAAAGCTGTGCTTCAGTGCTAATTCAGTCAGGCACTACTTGCTCCCTTTGGCATGATCCTTGGAGTGATCCAGTACCAAGTCAAGCTTATCCTCAATTGTTCTCCTTTACAAGATCAGAATTCATCTCATTTAGCAAAGCGAGGTCAATGGACATCAGCAACCTCTTTCAATTGCCACTTTCAGAGGAGGCCTTTGATCAGGCATTGGTTTTTTCACAAACTCTGGATGGCATTGATCTCTCAGACTCAGCTGACATTTGGAGTTACAGATGGGGACATTCCTTTTCCCCTAAACGTGCGTATCTTCATCTCGTTGGTCCTAGACAGGTTCATCAAGCTTATAAATGGTTGTGGAAAACATCATGCAAAAACGACACAAAGTGTTCTTCTGGCTGCTACTCAAGGACAGGCTGAGCACAAGAAACATCCTTCGCCGCAGAAATCAAGCCTTGCCGTCCTACGAATGCGTTCTTTGCAATCTCCATGTTGAGGAAACTCTGGAGCATCTTTTTCTACATTGCCATTTTGCTCGAAGTTGCTGGGCATCTCTACATCTATTTATTCCCATTGGGGATCCCTTTGTTGTCCTCACTTCATTTGGTCAGCAACTTCACCTGTCCTTCTTTATGGATGTCATCATAATCATGAGTTGGTCTATTTGGATGGCCCGCAACAACTTCATCTTCAACGGGTTGCAACCCTCTTTGCAGTCGGCCAAGGCTTGCTTTCGGAAGGAATTTGCTCTAGTTATTCTCAGAGCAAAAGCTAGTCTCAATTATCTTATGTCTTTATGGCTAGAAGCTTATGTGTAATTTTTTTGATTTTTTACCTTACTTTTTTTGTTTCTTGATCAGCTGTACTCGTTTTTGGTTACTTTTATATTTAAATATATAATCGGTAGGGGCTCCGCCTCTGTTTCATCAAAAAAACGATGGGGAGAGAAGAAGAGCAAATGAATTTTGTCATGTGGGCCTCGTTACACGAAATGCCAACACCACAAAACCCGTCCGTGTCCACCTCGTGCATGCCTCCCCAGTCGTGGCCCGCATATCAAGGGGTCGCCCGACCCTATTTAAGGCGTCGCCGCCACCAAGCCGGCCTGAGGAACCTCAAACCCTAGCCGCTCGAGATGAAACGCCGCTGCACCCCTGACCCTAGCTCGGTTGCCGTCTTTGATCCGTACCGCCATTGCCCCTTCGCCGTCGAGAAGGTCCCCGTAGCTGCACAAGGTGGTGAGGAAGCCCACAAGGCCGCCGGTCGTCGTTCCCGCGCTCCATGTCGCCTAAACGCGCTCGCCGGAGTTCCATCGCCGTGCCGCTCCTCCTCGATGAGTTGCGCGTCGCCACCTTCGCTTGTGCGGCCGCCTCGAAGCCCTAGATGAGTTCGCCGTCTCACGCGCTACACCCTAGTGTCGTCTGCACGTTGAATCGAGTACCCCAACTCGATCTCGTGCCCCACCAGCGAGAGCGCCGCCGCCGCCGCCGCGACCCGCCATCGCTTGCGCTTGCAGTGATCGCCAGTCGTTGGATCTAGCTCCAACGGATCAGATCGAGCTGACTAGAGTCAATACTGGTCAAACCAGCTTGGTCAGCATCTTTTTGCAAAGAAACCCTCCAGCTTCTTCGGTTTTACAAAAATACCCTCCCGTAGTAGCAAGTTTCTTTATAATTAGGTCCATTTGTTACGTTTTAGCCGCAAAGCTTTAGTTTTCTTTGCAGATAGGTCCTTTTACCTTCGTTAGTGCATAACTTGATCATTTTAGCTCCGTTTTAGTGTTTTTGGTGTTCAAACGATCATCTCGAAGCGTAGATTAGTTCTTTATTTCTATTTTGTTCTGTTAGTACTGTTTGATGATTGTTTCTCATTTATTCTTGTTGTATTCTTGTATGTGAATGATGTGGTATGTAGAGAGCGAAAGGTTCGAAGGATTGGAAGATCATGACGCGTGAGAGTTTGAGCACCACCAGAATCTTGTTGAAGGCAAGTCCCCCTTGATGCATATCCGTTTATCGTATGTAACATGCACTTAATGCATCGTATTTATTTTTACTACTTGCATTAATTTTGACGGGTACCTATTAAGGATCATGCCTAGTATTTTATGACCTTTCCTTTTTCCTTGTAACCAGGTTATTAAATTAATTTTGATGTTAGCTATTGCTTAGCATGCTTTATTGGGATGGTATTAATCAACTGGGATATCTTTTATGCTCTATGTTCCATTGTGCTATGTTAATTGCAAGACCACCTTTGATATGTTAATCAGAACATGGAGAACCACCCAGGAAAATAGTACAACCACAAGACCTAAACGGGCTATGGTCTTGGCCAAGTAATTAGGAACTTTATCTTGGGGTGATCTTACCTGATAGGGACAAGGGATCAGTGGTATGCACCCACTCTAGTGAGGGGTTGGGTGAGTTCTCTTGTGGTGGGGTATTGACCTGCTAGGGGGCTTTATACCTTCCTAAATGATCCGGACCTTGTGGGTCACAACTTGTCGGGAAACCTTTGTAAAGGCATTGTAGCATCCCTATGCAACCACACCTCGGTAGTGTGGTATGGTGCCTTGCAAACACCGCATGGTTCGGTTCAAAGTTCTTCGGAGCTTTTACACTGCTGGTGGTGAAAGTGTACAACCTCTGCAGAGCGTAAAACTAATCGGTTAGCCGTGCTCACGGTCAAGAGAGGCCTTGACCCTCACATGACTAAGTTATCAAACATGTTATTAAATCATTGTTTTATCTTTATTTATGATGTACATGCTTTGTATTAAATGTGGGTTGGTATAAACTTATACTCTCTAGTTATTAGGTTGCTAATAAAACATGACCAACTAAAATGCTAAACTGCTTGAACCTTAGCCATCCACCGAATGGCCTTGCATGTTATATGTACTGATTTCCCCTTGCTGAGTACGGCACATGCTCACTCTTGTCTATTTGGGAGAGATTTGAGGACTATCTTGGAGATTTCCAGGAGTTCTATGTGTGTGTCCTCAGTCAACTGCCTGTGGAGGCATCTCTATCCGCTCTGAGAACTCGTTATTTATGTTCGTTTAAGACTTTTGGTCATGTAATAACTTTATATTCGTGTGGCACTGATTTTGGTATTCGCACATGTAATCAATACATTCGGTTTTGCCTATAAAACTAGGTGTAACATGGCCGAGGAGAAATATAAAAAAAGAAAGGTAGGGGCCTCCCTACTGTTTCGTAAAAAAACATGGCCGAGGAGAAAATAGAAGAGTATTGGAGTACATAGCTGTGGGTTGGCTAATAATGCAAAAGATAAACGCGTGGACCATATTCCCTATGTGAAATATGTGATGTGTCCTGTGCATGTATGAAAAAAACAAAACTGCTGACATCATCTTAGTGCAAAATGGATTGAAACTAAAAACTATAAATCATAAACCGAGCACCAAAATTAAATTTTGATTGCAACATTACATTTCCGATAATAAAAATTTCAGAACAAGATCTCACTTGACAATTTTTGATGAACTTTTTTATTCATATTTTTAAATTAAGGGTATATTTTTCTATGTTAGATATACATGTGGAACAAAAAATCGTTAAGGGGTCGAGAAAATTTTTTTTACTGAGATGGAACAAATATTCACTTAAGCAGAACAAATATTCACCACTATAGAACATATATTCACTGAGGGGAACAAATATTCATTAATACGTAATAAATAATCACTGAAGGCGAATAAATACTCAATGAAGAGGAACAAAAATTCCTTAAGAGAGAACCAATTTTTACTAATATGGAATAAATATTATTGTTGACACTTTGGATGGTTGAACACACGAGTGCGCTAGATCACACGGTAGTCGAAATCACACCTCATCAGAGTTTCCTGTCATGGGCAGTCTAACGACCAAGTGGGTGGTCTAAGAGCCTTAGTCAGGAAAAACTGTGAAAAACCTAAGATTGTTGCCCCAGGAGAGACCCCGTCAGGAACAACGCACCTAGGGTTGCTCTGAGATCGGCAGGCCACTCAGAACGCCCTAAAACGTCGTAGAGACGAAGAAGGAAGCAAAGCGATTGGAAAAGTAGAGTTCATAGATAATAAGACCATATCTGCAAAAGCTTGCACCACAACCTAGTTCAGAATGTTAGTTTCATCCTCCTCTTCTTCATTGTCTTCCATCACAAACCCTCTTTCACCGTGCTTGGTCCAAACCACATAGTTCGGCACAAATCCGTTTTTAATCAAGTGGAGGTGAAAAGTCCCCTAGTCAAAGTAGTCTTTGTCATTTCTGCACTTGGAGCATGGACAACACATGAATCCCTTTGGATTCATGTTGGTTTTGGACATTTCGAGAAAACAATGCATGCCACTAATGTACTCCTGGGATCGTCTGTTATTTTATTATTTTCTTTAAATCATAATCAAAAAAACAAAGATGAACAAGGGTGAGTTTGACGATGTATTCCGTTATGAGCTAGATGACGGGAACTGGAGTTCTACATACATAATTTTTGAACATGCCGATGATTTGAAGACAATATGTGAATTCAAAAAATGTGTTTGAAGAAAAAGTGCAAAAGTTAGAAGCTGACTGGATCCAGCTTGGGACTGAGATCACCACAACCGCCAATCATTGCTATTGATATTGTGCCATGCAATCGCTACTTATTGGATTCTCGTGAACTACAGGCATCTGACAAATTTTTGTGATGCAATGACATACAGAGGTAACCTTATGCCTACTTTTTTAATCTTATTTATTAGTGATCATATTTTTTTATAAATTAACTTTAAAAAATTAGCTAAATGTAAAATTAATTCTATCTATCATTATATCTAAAGTAAAATTCAATTTTGTCTACTTCAAAATAATAGATAATAAGAGAATTCTTGATAAAAATAAATGAAAGAAGCAAGAATGTTAGTGTAGGTAACCAATTTTTTCTAAATCTAAATCGTATAAAAAACCTCATCTCTTATTAGCTCCTCCTACTAGAAATTAAAATTTCTATTTTCTCCATATCTAAAACATAAAACAAAATTTAATCACAACAAATAAATGGAGGATGAAGAATCAAACCTTGGCAAGACTTCGGAGGAAAGAAATCTTCACAAATTAATGAAGACAAAAATTCAGCAACACCACCTTAAGGTTGAGGCGACGCGACATGGAGAGGAGGAGCTTGAGCTCTGGGTGAAGAATGACTCTGGCAGGAGGAGGAGGAGGAGGAAGAAGCTCGAGTTATAGGGTGCGACCTTTAGTCCCGGGTGGTTTCAGCACCTGAGCCTAAAGTGTTGCCTTTAGTCTCGGTGGTGTTACCACCTCGGACCAAAGGGGCACCCTTTAGTCTCGAGTGGTTATACCATCTGGGACTAAAGGCCGGCACTAATCATTACCATGAAATAGCCGTTTGACGCGCCCTTTAGTCTCGATGGGTAATACCAACCGGGACCAAAGGGGAGCGGTTCACTAGGCCAAAAACGATTTGTCCTGGCACCTAAAATCGGTTTTTGTTGGCGGGCGAGGCACCCGCCAGCAACTTTGAGCCAGTAGAAATGGCCCTTGTCTTTGGCGGGTTGTCACACCCGGTTTAAAGGCAAAACCGAATGCATTGATCACGTGTGCGCCGGGATCAAGTTACACACACGCTTAGACATTATGAATACCAAAATCGGTGCCACACGAATAAAGAGTTATTACAAACCATAGTCTTAAACGAAACTTAAATAAACGAGTTCTCGCGGCGGACAAAATGCCTCCACGGGCGGTGGCCGAAGACTACGCACACCTAGAACTCCCGGAAATCTCCTGGAATATCTTCAAAGTTCTCCCCGCTCCGAGCAGCAAATCCGGGTATTGTAGATGCAAGAGAATAAACAAGCGTGAGCACATATCGTACTCGCAAGGAAAAACAACATAACATGCAAGGCCATATGGTGGATGGCTAAGGTTCAAGCACTTTAGCATTTTAGTTGGTCAAGTTTTATTAGCAACCCGATTACTAAAGAGTGTAAGTTCATACCAACCCAATTAATAAGATGTAAGCATCATAAGTAAAGAATAAAACAGCAATTAAACCTTAAAGTTCCATAATTTAATCATGTGAGTGTCCGGGCCGCTCTTGACCGTGAGCACGGCTAATTGATTAGTTTAACACTCGCGAGAGGTTGTACATCTTTACCCACAAGCGGCGTAAAAGCTCCGAAGAACTTTGGACCCAACCATGCGGTGTTTGCAAGACACCATACCACACTTCCGAGGTGTGATTGCATAGGGACGCTACATGGCCTTTACAAAGGTTCTCTAGCAAGTTATGACCCACAAGGTCCGGATCGCTTAGCAAGGTATAAAGTCCCCTAGCGGTCGATACCCCACCATAAAAAGAATAACTCACCCAACCCCCGCTAGAGCGAGTCCATACCCCACGGTACCGCCGATCCCTTGTCCTTATCGGGTAAGACCATCCCAAGCTAAAGTTCCTAATTATTCAGCCAAGACCATTGCCCATTAGTTCTTGTGGTTGTCCTGTTTTCTCGGGTGGCTCTCCATGTTCCGATTATCATATTAAAGTGGTCTTGTAAAGTAAAAGATCATAAACGGAACATGAAATAACAAAAAGGTAACCAAGTTGATTAATACCAAAACCCTGTTGAGCATGCTAAGCAATAACTACCACGAGATTAATTTAATTCCTGGTATCAAGGTATAGGTAGTAAAAAGCTAGGCATGATCCTTAATAGGTTCCCATCAAATTAATGCAAGCGAAAAGTAAAAACAGTGAATTTAAATGCATGTTATGTAGGACAAGCGGGCATGCATCAAGGAATACTTGCCTTCAACAAAGCCTTGCTTTGCTCAAACTCTTGCACGACTTGATCTTCGAATCCCTCGAACGAATCGCTCTCTACGGTCCACAATCATCAAATACAAGCATACAATAGAAATAAATAAGAAACAGTCACCAAACAGATCAAACAGATCTAAACAAGTAGCATAAAACTAACCTACGCTTCGAGACGAACGCGTGGACATAAAGAATGCTAAAATTGGAGCTAAAACGACTAAGTTATGGCTTCGGAAGGTTTAGGGACTAATCTCGCGAAGATTTAAAAAGGTTTCGGGCTAAAATAAAGAAAAAGGACTAAACTGTAAGAAAACTTATAAGGTGGGAGGGTATTTTTGTAAATAAAGAAAACTCGGGGGCTTTTCTCGCAAAATTGCCGGGGCGGCGGCGAGTTTGACCGGGCGACGTGGGTTGACCCGATCTAGATCCGTTGGATCTAGATCCGACGGTTGCGGCGGTTTGCGGCGCGGTGGCTTGATCTAGGGCGTTGGATCTTCATCCGACGGCCGAGAACTTGCGCAAGCGACGGGCGGCGGTGCCGAGCCGGCGGCGAGCGGCCGCGGCGGTGGCCGGGCGGCGGAGCTCGCCGGCGGGACCCAATCTAGGGTTTCCGGCCACGGATGGGGACACGGAGGGCACCAACACGACGCGCGTGCACGGGCGGACCGGTCTAGGGGCGGCGGCTCGGGCGGAGATGCGGCGGAGCGGAGGGTCGACGCGGCGGCGCGGGGGCGCGAGCTCCCGCGGCGGCGCTAGAGCGACGAGGTGCTCGGGTACGACGACGTGTAGCACGGGGGAGCTCCTCACCTCCTTGCGCGGCTCCCGGGCGTCCTCACGGGGGTGAAGCGGTGGCGAAGCCGGAAACGGCGGCGGCGGCGGCGAGCTCGGCTAGGGTTCGGCGAGGCGGTGCGGCTAGGGCAAGAGGCGGCTCGGGTGCTCGGTAGGCGGTCCGGGGGGCGGCGGCGGCCTTAAATAGCCCCGGTGCGGTCCTTGGCGTGCGGGCCACGCGGAGGCGGGGGCGTGACCGAGCCGGACTCGGCGGCGCGGCGGCGTCGGGTCGGGGACGAGCGGAGCCGGGGGATGACATGTGGGCCCCCGGCGGTCGGCGGCGGGAGGCGCGGGGCACGGGCGCGGGCGCGGGCGCGGCGCGGGGCCAAGCGGCCGCCGGGTCGGCGGTGTTCTTCGGGCCGCGCTAGGCGGGGAAGGCGTGCGCGGCGGGCGGGCGGAGCGGCCGGCGGGGCCGGGCCTAGCGGCCGGCGGGCCGGAAAGGGGTTAAGGGGTAGGGGTTAGGGAGAATAGGTTTAGCATTTTGGCAAAGGGGTTTTCAAACATTAGAATTCAAATTTGAATTTGAATTCCCACAACCAAAATAATGCTCCGGCATGTATGCAACAATAAATCCTATATTTCATTAAATTTATTTTAGAAAAGATTTAAATGCCTAAAAATAACTAAAACAACCTTATACTCCTTAAGCAAATAAATGGTTGCTAGCAAATTTTAATAAAGCCATATGTTTAATAGAATTAGGGTGTTACAAATCCTACCCCCCTTAAGAAGAATCTCGTCCTCGAGATTCGGACAGATTGGGAAAAAGATCTGGAAACTCTGCTTTCAGCTCATCCTCTCTTTCCCATGTTGCCTCATCCTCTGCGTGATTACTCCACTGTACTTTGCACATCTTAATCACACCATTCCTGGTGACCCTTGTCATGGTTTCTAATATTCGAATGGGGTGTTCAACAATAGTGAGATCCTCTTAAACGTTTAGGTCATCCAAGGGTAACGGCTCCTTGTCATGGGGACCAAAACCCTTCTTCAACCGAGAGATATGGAATACATCATGCACATCGCCTAGCCGGACCGGCAACTCCAATCCGTAAGCCACTTCTCCCACTCTCTCAAGGATCTTGAAAGGTCCAATAAACCGAGGTGACAACTTTCCTTTAACTACGAATCGACGCAAACCCGTGATGGGTGACACCTTTAGGTACACATAGTCGCCTTCCCGAAAGACCACATCCCTTCGTTTGCCATCTCGCATAACTTTTCTCGTCTAGACCGAGCAATCCTCAAATTTTCTCTCGATGATCCGAACTTGTTTCTCTCGCTTCTCTAATGATATCTCGCTCCAAATAATCGCCTTTCGCGTGTCTCACTCCAATATAACGGAGTTCTACACTTCCTTCCATATAGGGCCTCAAAGGGTGACATTTTGAGACGGCTTGGTAGCCGTTGTTATAAGAGAACTCAAGCATACGGCAAGCTCTTATCCCAACTACAACCATGCTTAAGCACACGGGCTCTCATCATGTCTTCTAGGATCCGATTGGTTCTCTCTGTCCGTCCATCCGTCCGTGGATGATAAGCCGAGCTGAAATTTAGCTTAGTATCCGAGAGATTCATGCAACTTCCCCCCGAAACGAGAAGTAAACCGAGTACCTCTCGTCCGACACGATCTTCTTTGGTACACCATGCAAACACACAATCCCGGACATGTATAGCTCGCCAACTTAGCTCCCGTATAGGTAGTCTTTACCGAAATGAAGTGAGCTACCTTAGTCAAACGATCCACGATAACCCAAATCGAATCATAACCATCTCGGGTTCGGGGTAAACCCACTATGAAGTCCATTCCGATCTCTTCCCACTTCCACTCAGGCACCTTCAATGGTTGAAGCAAACCAGCGGGTCTCTCGATGTTCGGCCTTAACCCGGTGGCAAGTGTCACACAAAGCCACATGAGCGGCCACGTCTCTCTTCATACCGTACCACCAATACCTGCGCTTGAGATCCCGGTACATCTTAGTACCGCTCGGATGGATAGAGTAAGCCGAGTCGTGAGCTTCTCTCAAGATCTTCTCTCGAGATCTCCTTGTCTTTGGTACGCACAACCGGTTCTTAAACCACACGATTCCTTGCTCATCTTCTCGTGAAATCCGGGGCTTCTCCTTGTTGCATACTCTCCTTAATCTTCTCGTATTCCGAAGATCCTCTAACCGCCACTTACGTATTTCTTGCTCCGCAGTGGACCGTACTTCCAAAGTCACTCCTTCGCATGCGCAACCACTTTCAAGTTGAGCCTTTCAAACTCTTTTACCAACTCATCGGAAACTGGATGGTCATAGCCATGTTAGTGTGGCCTTTCCGACTCAAAGCATCAGCAACCAGATTCGCTTTACCAGGATGATAGTGAATCTCTAGATCATAGTCCTTGATCAACTCTAACCAACGACGCTGTCTTAGATTGAGATCCTTCTGAGTAAAGATATACTTCAGACTCTTGTGATCAGTATAGATCTGACACTTAGTTCCCATAATGTAGTGTCTCCAAATCTTCAATGCATGAACCACCGTCGCTAACTCAAGATCATGCGTAGGATAGTTCAACTCATGCTTCCTCAACCGACGAGATGCATAGGCTATAACATGACCTTCTTGCATCAACACACATCCTAAACCTTGTCGAGATGCATCACGGTAAATGTCAAAGCTCTTCGCGGATCGGGCATGACTAGAACAGTCGTGGTTAACCGCTTCTTTAACTCTTCAAAACCGGACCGACATGCACCTTGGTCCATTTGAATTCCCTGTCCTTCTCTAGCAATGTAGTGAGAGGCTTCACAATCCCGGAGAATCCTTCAATAAACCGACGATAGTAACCAGGCAAGTCCAAGGAAACTCCGGATCTCCGACACCTGTACGAGGGGCTTCCCACTTCAACACATCACTAACCTTGTTGGGATCCACTTTGCAATACCTCCGTTGGTGATGATATGTCCTAGAAAAGACACTTCCTTGAGCCGGAATTCACACTTGCCGAACTTCGCATATAACTCATGCTCTCTCGCACGCAACACAAGTCTCAAATGCTCCTCATGGTCTTCCTCATTCTTGGAGTAGATCGAATGTCATCAATGAATACCACAATGAACTTATCCGGATACTCCATAAAGATCTTGTTCATCAAGTACATAAAGTACGCGGGTGCATTGGTTAACCCAAAAGACATAACTCGTGTACTCATAAAGTCCGTACCCGGTAGTAAAAGCTGTCTTAGGAATATCTCAAGGCCTAATCTTCAATCGATGATAACCGGATTGCGGATCGATCTTAGAAAACACTTTAGCTCCTCTCACCTCGATCAAACAAATCTTCAATACGTGGCGAGAGGATACTTGTTCTTGATGGTAACATCATTAAGAGACATGTAATCAACACACATCCTCTCGTGTGCCATCTTTCTTACCCACAAAGATAACGGGTGCTCCCCGGGGTGAGGAACTAGCACGAATGAACCCTTTACCCGGTAATTCTTTAATCCGAGCTTTAAGTTCTTGCAACCGATCACTAGACATTCTATATGGGCGCTTAGAGATAGGAGCGAGTACCAGGTAAAAGATCAATAACGAACTCAACATCTCGGTCGGGGGGCATACCCGGCAACTCCCGGGGAAACACATCGGGATAATCGCACACTACTCGTATGTCTTCCAAGGTCGCTCCGTCAAGCTTATTCACGGCACCGGCATTTGATGGTGCGGGATCCGCCGCAAACTCAAATCTTTCACCAGACTGGACTTGTAAGAAGGATTGACCTCTTAGCACACCTGAATCACCGCATCACACGCGGTCAACCATCCCATTCCCAATATCACATCGATCCCCTTTGAATCCAAGATTATAAGATTGGCACGGAAATCTCTCGCCCACAATCTTGAGATGGACATTATCACATTTATAGATAGCTTTCAATTCCCCCGAGGTGAGGTAACTAACATGTGGCGAGACATGGGACCGATAGGCAGTTATGTTGAGCTACGAACCGGGATGTAATGAAAGAATGGGATGCTCCGAGAATCAAACAAAGCGAGGCGGAGTAGAGTTAACTAGAAACATACCGAGCACTACTCGGGGTTCTCTCGGGCGACTTCGGCATCAACATGCATCGCCTTGCCTCGTGCATAGCTCGTTGTCCTTTGTTAGACTGCGGGGTTTGGCTTCCGCTCCTTGTCTGCTGCTGGTTCTGTACAGGGGTGTGTGGAGGGTTCCTCTTTGGGCAAGCATTGGCATAGTGACCAAGCTCTCCGCACTTGAAGCAAGTAGTGGTAGCAGGATTGGGCGGTGCCACGGTCCTTACAGGTGTGCCAACTGGGGCTCTCTGCTGACTCTGCTGGGAAGCTGGGCGGGGAGTCCGAGGGACGGACGCCGAAACCGCCGAGCGGACCGCCGGAACCGCCGAACGGACGGCGGGACCGCCGCTGCCCAAAGTTTCCACCCGGTCCCCCATAGCGGAACGGGGTGTTCGGCGGTGGGTTGAAGCGTGGGCGAGACGCACTCCCAAACTGCCCAGAGCTGGCGGCCTTCCTCTTCTGCTCTCCGAGCTCCTTGCGCTTGTGCTCCAAGCGGATGGCGGCATCAACTAGCTGCTGAAAGTTAGGAAAAGGATATGACATCAGCTAGTACTGCAGCGAACCAACCAATCCATCCAAGAACAGCTCCTGCTTCTTCCTATCTTCGACAACCTCCTCGCCTCGCATAGCGAGATAGCTCCGTGAACTTGTCTCTATACTCGCCCACCGACATTCCTCCTCGCTTCGGAGAAAGGAACTTCTTCTTCTTGATCTTCATGACTCCGGAGGGTATGTGATGGCTCCCGAAGTTGGTGGTAAACTCCTCCCAAGTGATAGTGTCCGGGGCGGCATGAGCGGCGAGTACGCATCCCACCAAGCGGTTGCGAGCCTTGAAGTCGTCCCGCATACAGGACCTTCTCTCTGTCGTCACACTGACAGGTAGTGAGCATCTTCAGTATTGTCTTAAGCCAATCTTCAGCTTCCGGTGGATCGGCGGCGTGAGTAAACACGGGAGGGTGATGACTCATGAACTCCCGAGTGCTTGTTGCGAGGCGCGGGTGGCGGCACCGGCGGATTGTTGACCCGAGCTTGCAAGTTTGTCACGGTGGTGGTCAAGTTCGGAGGAGCCGGGTCCGTGCCTCCGGAACTGCTGCATAGCGGGATCCATTTGCACCGGGCCGGGGTGCTCTTCCTGCTGGTTGATCAACACCTGATCCCGACCTGGTGTTCACAATCCGATTGTTAGGGACATTATTTTAGATGATTGTACCAAGGGTTAAACTCAGGAAGATAAGATAGCAATGATATTCAGATAAGACAGATTCTATTGACTCCAAACAATCAGGCATTGCTCTTTGTACGAGTAACTAAAAATTATGGATTTTGGACTGATAAAAGGTAATGAAATTACGAAACTACTCCAACTGGAATCACCTCAATCGGAGTTGTGTAGCTCTGGTTATAAAATAAACAAGTCAGGTAGGTCGGCAGTGTTTAACAGATTCGTGAGGCTGTAATGTTTTAGTCATAACTCTCTGGTTTTCCATCCAAATATTCTGAATTTTTCACAGAAAATCAGTCACGAAATTCTTGAACTTTTCCAATTGGTTTTACTGCAATCGGAGTTCTGTAGCCCGAGATAAAATTAAAACAGTGCTGCTGACTCAGAAAACTGTGCGAACAGATTTTTGGGATCTCGAATTTACATTAAGGGAAAACTTAAAGGGACAAATAGATTAAGATAGATAACTGATTGGGACTGAAAGATAACCCCCACAAACTTACTAATAAACCAATGTCGTTGTGGTCATCACTCCACAACACATTGCACTCAACCAAAAATCCAACTCATACATTAAGCACAAAATCAAGCATTCAACCACTCCTCTCGAACTAAACACACTTTACCGATCGTCTACTAGCGATTACAAAGAAATCCTATCCTTAATCGTAAACCTAAGGACTATCTTCTCGCCATGGCATCCGTGCGGGCGTCGGGGGAGTCGTAGTGTGGCCTCTTGGGTGATGGGGAGGTACATCCTTCTGTGGCTTCATGGGCTTCCGTCGCTCCCCTGTTCAAAAGTGTAGCTTCCAAGGCACGCCTCTGCGTCTCCAGTGAAAATCCGTTGCTGTGCTGCATATAGTGTGTTGTTGGCATCATCCAATGCGGTGTTCACGGCTGCAAGTAGACTCCGGGCATTGTTGAGCGTCCCTTCATAGGCGGGTCTTTGGGGCGATGTAAGTCTTGGCTTACCCACTTGCTCGAAAGGTGTGTAACGGCGGTGGGTATCCTCCAACTCCGTCACGCTCCTTGTGAGAGAGCACATAGAGTGCCCTCCGAGCCGACTCGCTATCCCGGCATCCATAGTAGTCCCGTGAGCCACGTCATGATGCTTGGACACCTCCTTCACTCCACGGCATGGAATGTACTCCTCCAAGATGGCGACAACCTCCCAATGGGGCTCGAACCACGGATGAGTCCACGGCTCACAATGGTAGACGGGGGCCTTATCATAGCCTAGGCGAAGTACCATTGCCCTCGGGTGGTCCGCCATGGGAATGCCTACTCCATCGGCTCTGTAGTGGTACACTTCCCGCATCGCTTCCCTCTCTTCCTCCTCTTGCTCTTGTTCTTCCATCTCTTGATCTGAATGATCCTCATCTTCTTCTGGCGCTTGCTCCTCTAGGTTGGGTTGTTCAGCTAGCTCATCCTCCTCTGGGATCATCTCCTCCGGATCTTCCTCATCGTCAGGCACCATGATAAGGTTAGGGAAAACCACAGGTGCAGGCTCCATCTCAATCTCCTCATCTGTATCTCCATCATGCAAATCATGGTACTGTTCCTGTGGAGCATACTAATGGACTGCTCCAGCCTGAGAAGTCTCCAAGCTACGAACCATCTGTAGTGTAGTGCAGAATGAGAAAGATGGTAAGACAAAAAGGACGAGAGCTAAAGCAAGCACAAGGTAAAGAATGCAGACAGCTCAAGAGTGAAGCAAAAAGGCAAGAGTAAGGTTAGTAAGAATAAAGCAAGCATGTGAAAGAAAGCTTCTATGAGTATAAAATCCTTAATTCGACCATTTCTATCTAGGCTAGCGTTCCTACGATCAACACGGCTACGGTACCACTCTATCACACCCGGTTTTAAAGGCAAAACCGAATGCATTGATCACGTGTGCGCCGGGATCAAGTTACACACACGCTTAGACATTATGAATACCAAAATCGGTGCCACACGAATAAAGAGTTATTACAAACCATAGTCTTAAACGAAACTTAAATAAACGAGTTCTCGCGAGGGACAAAATGCCTCCACGGTAAAGCGACCGAAGACTACGCACACCTAGAACTCCCGGAAATCTCCCGGAATATCTTCAAAGTTCTCCCGGTCCGAGCAAGCAAATCCGGGTATTGTAGATGCAAGAGAATAAACAAGCGTGAGCACATATCGTACTCGGCAAGGAAAAACAACATAACATGCAAGGCCATATGGTGGATGGCTAAGGTTCAAGCACTTTAGCATTTTAGTTGGTCAAGTTTTATTAGCAACCCGATTACTAAAGAGTGTAAGTTCATACCAACCCAATTAATAAGATGTAAGCATCATAAGTAAAGAATAAAACAGCAATTAAACCATAAAGTTCCATAATTTAATCATGTGAGTGTCCGGACCGCTCTTGACCGTGAGCACGGCTAATCGATTAGTTTAACACTCTGCGAGAGGTTGTACATCTTTACCCACAAGCGAGCGTAAAAGCTCCGAAGAACTTTGGACCCAACCATGCGGTGTTTGCAAGACACCATACCACACTTCCGAGGTGTGATTGCATAGGGACGCTACATGGCCTTTACAAAGGTTCTCTTGCAAGTTATGACCCACAAGGTCGGATCGATTAGCAAGGTATAAAGTCCCCTAGCGGTCGATACCCCACCATAAAAAGAATAACTCACCCAACCCCCCTGCTAGAGCGAGTCCATACCCCACGGTACCGCCGATCCCTTGTCCTTATCGGTAAGACCATCCCAAGCTAAAGTTCCTAATTATTCAGCCAAGACCATTGCCCATTAGTTCTTGTGGTTGTCTTGTTTTCTGGGTGGTTCTCCATGTTCCGATTACATATTAAAGTGGTCTTGTAAAGTAAAAGATCATAAACGGAACATGAAATAACAAAAAGGTAACCAAGTTGATTAATACCAAAACCCCGTTGAGCATGCTAAGCAATAACTACCACAAGATTAATTTAATTCCCGTATCAAGGTAAAGGTAGTCAAAAGCTAGGCATGATACTTAATAGGTTCCCATCAAATTAATGCAAGCGAAAAGTAAAAACGATGAATTTTAAATGCATGTTATGTAGGACAAGCGGGCATGCATCAAGGAATACTTGCCTTCAACAAAGCCTTGCTGCTCAAACTCTTGCACGACTTGATCTTCGAATCCCTCGAACGAATCGCTCTCTACGTTCCACAATCATCACATACAAGCATACAATAGAAATAAATAAGAAAAAGTCACCAAACAGATCAAACAGATCTAAACAGTAGCATAAAACTAATCTACGCTTCGAGACGAACGCGTGGACATAAAGAACGCTAAAATCGGAGCTAAAACGACCAAGTTATGGCTTCGGGAAGGTTTAGGGACTAATGCGAAGATTTAAAAAGGTTTCGAGCTAAAATAAAGAAAAAGGACTAAACTGTAAGAAAACTTATAAGGTGGGAGGGTATTTTTGTAAATAAAGAAAACTCAGGGGCTTTTCTCGCAAAATTGCCGGGGCCGGCGGCGGGTTTGACCGGCCGACGTGGGTTGACCCGATCTAGATCCGTTGGATCTAGATCGACGGTTGCGGCGGTTTGCGGTGCGGTGGCTTGATCTAGGGCGTTGGATCTTCATCCGACGGGCCGAGAACTTGCGCAAGCGACGGGCGGCGGTGCCGAGCCGGCGGCGAGCGGCCGCGGCGGTGCCGAGCCGGCGGCGAGCGGCCGCGGCGGCGGCCCGGGCGGCGGAGCTCGCCGGCGGGACCCAATCTAGGCTTTCCCGGCCACGGATGGGGACACGGAGGGCACCAACACGACGCGCGTGCACGGGCGGACGAGGTCTAGGGCGGCGGCTCGGGCGGAGATGCGGCGGAGCGGCGGGTCGACGCGGCGGCGCGGGGCGCGAGCTCGGCGACGGCGCTAGAGCGACGAGGTGCTCGGGTACGACGACGTGTAGCACGGGGGAGCTCCTCACCTCCTTGCGCGGCTCTCGGGCGTCCTCACGGGGGTGAAGCGGCGGCGGAACCGGAAACGCGCGGCGGCGGCGGCGAGCTCGGCTAGGGTTCGGCGAGGCGGCGCGGCTAGGGCAAGAGGCGGCTCGGGTGCTGCGGTAGGCGGTCCGGGGGGTGGCGGCGGCCTTAAATAGCCCTGGTGCAATCCTTGGCGTGCGGGCCATGCGGAGGCGGGGGCGTGACCGAGCCGGACTCGGCGGCGCGGCGGCGTCCGGTCGGGGACGAGCGGAGCCGGGGGATGACATGTGGGCCCCCGGCGGTCGGCGGCGGAGGCGCGGGGCACGGGCGCGGGGCGCGCGCGCGCGGCGCGGGCCCAGCGGGCCGCCGGGCCGGCGGTGTTCTTGGGCCGCGCTAGGCGGGCCGGCGTGCGCGGCGGCGAGCCGGAGCGGGCCGGCGGGCCGGGCCTAGCGGGCGGCGGGCCGCCGCTGTTCTTTGTTGGGTTGGGGCGGAAAGGGGTTAAGGGGTAGGGGTTAGGGAGAATAGGTTTAGCATTTTGGCAAAAGGGTTTTCAAACATTAGAATTCAAATTTGAATTTGAATTCCCGCAACCAAAATAATGCTCCAAAGCATGTATGCAACAATAAATCCTATATTTCATTAAATTTATTTTAGAAAAGATTTAAATGCCTAAAAATAACTAAAACAACCTTATACTCCTTAAGCAAATAAATGGTTGCTAGCAAATTTTAATAAAGCCATATTTTTAATAGAATTAGGGTGTTACAAATCCTACCCCCTTAAGAAGAATCTCGTCCTCGAGATTCGGACGATTGGGAAAAGATCCGGAAACTCGCTTTCGGCTCATCCTCTCTTTCCCATGTTGCCTCATCCTCTCGCGTGATTACTCCACCGTACTTTGCACATCTTAATCACACTATTCCCGGTGACCCTTGTCATGGTTTCCAATATCCGAATAGGGTGTTCAACAACAGTGAGATCCTCTTTAACGTTTAGATCATCCAAGGGTAACGGCGCCTTGTCATGAGGACCAAAACCCTTTTTCAACTGAGAGATATGGAATACATCATGCACATCAACTAGCTGGACTGGCAACTCCAATCTGTAAGCCACTTCTCCCACTATCTCAAGGATCTTGAAAGGTCCAATAAACCAAGGTGACAACTTTCCTTTAACTCTGAATCGACGCAAACCTCTGATGGGTGACACCTTTAGGTACACATAATCGCCATCTCGAAAGACCACATCCCTTCGTTTGCCATCCGCATAACTTTTCGTCTAGGCCGAGCAATCCTCAAATTTTCTCCGATGATCCGAACTTGTTTCTCTCGCTTCTCTAATGATATCTCGCTCCAAATAATCGCCTTTCGCGTGTCTCACTCCAATATAACGGAGTTCTACACTTCCTTCCATATAGGGCCTCAAAGGGTGACATTTTGAGACCGGCTTGGTAGCTGTTGTTATAAGAGAACTCGGCATACCGCAAGCTCTTATCCCAACTACAACCATGCTTAAGCGCACGGGCTCTCAGCATGTCTTCTAGGATCTGATTGGTTCTCTCGGTCTGTCCATCTGTCTGTGGATGATAAGCTGAGCTGAAATTTAGCTTAGTATCCAGAGATTCATGCAACTTCTCCCAGAAACGAGAAGTAAACTGAGTACCTCTGTCTGACATGATCTTCTTTGGTACACCATGCAAACACACAATCCTGGACATGTATAGCTCTGCCAACTTAGCTCCTGTATAGGTAGTCTTTACCGGAATGAAGTGAGCTACCTTAGTCAAACGATCCACGATAACCCAAATCGAATCATAACCATCTCGGGTTCGGGGTAAACCCACTATGAAGTCCATTCCGATCTCTTCCCACCGTTGACGTAAAATGTGCACTCAACGCCAATCACACAACAAGCCGAACAAAGCTAGCTTCGCACGCGCAGAGAGAGAGAGTGACGTGCCGCTCAATTTTTCCCGAAAATTAACAAAAGGTAAAGCGAGTTAAATACCAAAGCTTGGAACTTGCCGGTGGTACCGGGCAGGTTCCATATTTACGGCTAAGAAGCCAAGCAAGATGACATGTAGCTATGTAGAGATATCTCACAAAGAATCACAACCATCCGGACCATTACGGAGGAAAGAGGAATACCGCCGAATGGATGACGTAAGCACGACGACGATCGGTCTTAGTATAAAATAAGATGCAAGCGCAAAGTTATGACCGATCCCCATGAAAAATAACATTAAGCAAATAAGGTAAAACACGGACATGATCATGTATTAAATAAGCATGCATAGATCCAAAGCACTAGTCTACCGCATGTCTAGGTACTTTAAAACCCGTCGGGTACGATAACAAACAAATCTATCCACCGCATGATACGACTTGCATGAAAAACGTACCACTTCCACAAATAGATCTATCCACCGCATGATACAATCTAAATATGGAAAGCTAAAAGCATACGTCATTTAAAACATAATTAATGCACGTGGTCTACTCGTGAAAACATAACCGAATACGGCTGAACAGCCGATCCAGGGTCCGTGAAGAAGGAACAAACATTACCACGTGAATAAATCTATCGAGGCTGAATTGGAAATCTAATCCACCGGATGACTAGCTCCAAAGCAACCCCAAAACCTGCATCTACCGCATGATACCCGGCTCTTTCAAGATTTATGCGAACAAAGCAAGCTTGAACCCGCAACACGTAACAACCTAGATCGATTCGGTTTCGGCTATCGGAGAGCACAAGATCCACGCGTCAAAACACGAAACCTCGCTCGTACAAGGATCTTAATAAGAAATATAGCCGATCCAAACCTATCTAGATTGGGCAAGGGTGTGTTACATGAATTAAAACATAAAGTAAAACTCATGATAACACGGGATAATTTAATGAATCTATTGGATCTTGCCAAAATCCAATAGAGCCGATAACTAGCTTCGAGCCAGATCTTAGCCTACCGCATGGCTCATGATCTAACAAGAAACCCTCTTGAACCAAGCTTGAATCTACCGCATGACACGAAGCATGGTAACAAGACTACTTGCATCAGATCTAAATCCACCGCATGATACTAGACATGATACAAGGTTGCCGGTACTCACGGAGGTCGACGGATCGATTGGCCCTCTCGAAGAACTCGACGACACGACAAGGACTCTAGGGTTTGGCGTAAGGCCGGTGTGTATTGAGGAATGATCGTGTTTGTTACATACATCCAGGGATCGTATTTATACCCTGTTGATTACAACTGCGAATGGATTCATTGCCTAACTAAACCTGATTGCCTATCCATCCATTCGCTTCCCCTGATTGAGCCACGTCACCGTCCAATCCCGCAAAATCAGCTCTACTGTTCCTTTGCCGAACCGGAGCAGATAGCCGACCGCAGATCCTTCTGCCGAAAATCTCTGAAAACACCCTTCCTTCCATCAGACGGACTCTTTTTCGAACCGGACCCACATGTCAGACTCCTTACCAAATTTTGGTGTTAACACATGCCCCTTCAATTGTGGGATAAAAGTAATTTTGTTCCACAATTGACTCCGCCCACGAATCCGTCAACACTGTTCTTCGCAATCCGCCGGAATCTTCGTCCAGATCTAACCCTAGATCCCCTTGCTCGAGCTCGAAGTTCCAATGGCAACTCGGAACCAAGCTGCTCGGAGTAAATTCACCCCTTCAAACCTTTGTTCGGCATTAGGTTTTCAATTTTACCTGAGATTTTCCTCTTCCGCTTTCCTCCAGGAGCCTTCTACTGCTCTTCTGATTCCTATCGAGGCCAATTCGCAGTCTTATTACCTTGGTCCTGAAGGGAATCCTGACCCTCGAGATTTTATTGCCGCTGAATCTCAGAGAATCCCTTTCAAGGCAGCTTTATCTCCACCTCCCCAGTGGCAAGATGCGTTCAAGAACTGGCCTTTGCCCCCAATTGCGGTCCGGAAGACTTGGTATCGGAGGATTCTTGCGGATAAGAGTGGATTGACCAATCCGGACGCTCTCCGTATCGCTCAATGTCCGGAGTTATCCGTAGCCGAGACACCCAAGAATGAAGATCTTCGATAGCCGCATGCCACTTCGGTCAAATGGCGTCAACGCCTTCCTTTTTGGGCATGGCCCAATGTCTCCAACCTTGGCCGATGTATACATGATCACCGGCCTTGACATCACCGGGTCCGTCCAGCCACGGAACTTCAAAAATTCTTCACGCCGGACGGGGGTAAAGCCGGGGAATGGCTACAAGCATTATATCCTAAAGCACATGAGAGATAATCCCCTTGGCGAAGTTGAATACGAGCCTTTACGAACATGTGGCTATGCGGATTTGTCTTCTGTGGCAAGGCCAACGAACCCACTTTGAACCATATCGCAATGGCGATTCATCGGCTAGTGGCAAACGCCTCCCTCTCGGGGAAAATTCTTCTTGGGCGGTGATATCATATGCTTCATCGATCGTTACCCAAATGTACACCGGCCGGAGGATAACATGCGTCAATGGCCCTTGGTGGTTTGTTCAAATGTGGCTGCAGCTTCACATGCATCGGATTGTTGGCGTCGATTTGAACTCCGGTTCTTCCCTTTGTCCAATCACCCCGAAGGAGAGCCTCAAACTACCGAGAGGATGCCAAAACTACGGAGAAGCGGCTTCAATCGTTCTCATCCAACGGGGACATCGGCCCGGCTCTTCGAGTTGTTCTTCAAAGGTTTCTCCAATCCTCTTTGGCTTCCTTATCTAGGCAATGATACTTTGACCTTCCCCGTCGAATTTACCTTTGAGCCCGGCCATCAAGATAGGGGGTTCTTGGAGATCTTTAATATCACAATCCGCCCATGCATACTACCGGCTGAGTTCAATGGAGGGAGGCAGAATGTCAGCACTTATGAATACTACCAGCCTAACGTAATGGCCAGACAACTTGGATGCGGCCACATGCCCCCAAGATTGTTTCGCATGAATTCCTCAAACCCGGGGAGGAAATTAAAGAACCGATGCGGTGCGGAGAGTTTTCAACTATGTGTTGTTGACGGTTAATGTTTGTATCAAAGTTCGTTCGTGACTCGCAAGCGTACAAGTCTCCCGTCGTAGTCAAGGGACCCTTCTTCCCTCGAGTGGTGAACCCAAGGTATCGAATCCGTGGAACAAATGTGTGACGCAAGAATTAATCTATTAAAGCCAAGTAATCTTCAATAATCGATAAAAGACCTAATGCATCTAAGTAAAAGGCACAAAACGAATCTAATCTACTAAAAACCGGAGAAAACAAAGTAAGATTAGGTAGATAAACCGATCTAGAGGGATCGGGGTAAGCCTTTCGTTGAAGTTCCAAGCAAAAGAAGAAGTAGCAAATCGAATCTTAATAAAAGCCTCTTTAAATCGTGGTTTCCCGTCCAAATCCGAAAACATCCGCCTTTCGAGACCCCCGTTCTGTCACAACGTATCCCTATTCATGCGGGGAGCTTAGGGCGAGTCAAAAGACAAGTCGAGATTCTTTCGGAGGATCCGCGTGTACCTCTAGCCACCGCGGCTACAAGAACACCCTATGTAATCTATCTCGAGAATAGAATTGGAATAAGCAAAGCCGATCGAAAAACGAAATCTTCGAGGAAACACTTGATCACCGGGAAAAGATTCAACTTGATAATTCAACTATAACAATGATACATACACAAGATCACCACCGGGATCCTTCCTTGATCTTGCTTCTAGCTCCGGGGAACTCCGACGTGGTCTTCCTTGCAAGGTTCCCACGTCGGCTAGGAAAACCCTAGTCAACTAGCTCGACCCTCTCCTCTCCTAGATGGTGTCCCTCTCCTCTCTCGCTTCTCGGCGGCGAAGACGAAATCCTCCCTCCGTGGCTCTCGGTCGGGGGGACTATAAATAGCCCGATCGGCAGCCTAGGGCAAAGGGCGTCGCATTTGGGCCCTAAATGGGCTCCGGGCCGACCGGACCGGGCCGGCCGGCTCCGGGCCCATTTAGGCCCGCCCCCGCGGCTCCTTTGCCCGAGGTCGGTTCCCTTGCTTCCCGGATGCTTCCCCCTTCTGCATGTAGGTCCATGTCGTCGGTTTCTCTCCGAATTGGACTCAACTCCTTGTCTTGCAAGCTTCACAGCACTTTTCCGGTCGAGTCCCCGGAGTTTGTTGTCTTCTCGGATCGAGTCCCCGGCTTCTTGGAGTTAGTTTTGCTTCATTGCATGACTTGTTCGGGGCTTCAAGGTCTTGTCATGAGGTGCTTGATGAACTTATCCCGAAAGTCTTGCATTCAACACTAAATCCCCGCATAAACATTAAACTCCAAAAACGACATGCACACGTGAACTTGTTATACCACGGGGGTTAGTACCAATGGATAAAGTATAAAATTCATGCCAACACCGAAGGTAAACTCATGGCTAGGTTGACGGATTTTCACCGTCAACATCTCCCCCATGCTTAAACCTTGCTCGTCCTCGAGTAAGCCTTCGATGGATATCATCATTGCTAAACAATGTTTAAACTTTGCATTTGACCATACATGAGAAAACATAATGCTCTCAAAATATTAATTCATTAAAGTTCCATAATGTACTAGCCTTCATCTCCACGGAGGGTGGATTCTTATTAAGCTTATCCCACAAGTATTAACATGCTCACAAAGTTTTAAATGGATCTCGAGAATTTTTGAAATGAAGATCGAGATAAAGAAAAGCTAAACCAAATTCACAAATTTAAATCATCTCATGTATTGCTCATAAACTCTCATCTCACTTGTCTCTCAAGCCTATATATTCTACTCCTTTCCCTCTCATATATATGTGGAGGGCTTTATATGGAGCTTTGGGAAAGTTTAGTCCTAACAAGAATTTATAAGTGAGGTGTTGTCATAACAAGACAAGCTTCTCATGGTCTTACCGAGACTCGTCAAAAAGGTCATTGGAAAATAATGTTAAATCAAGGAGGGGAAAGAGAAAAATACACACACTTTTAGATAGGTGGACATGTGCAAATGGCGAGAGTGATCCCGAGGCACAAAGAAAGTCCTCGTTATCGGATTGCACATGGTTGGAAAATTGAGAATGGATCTTTTTATCTTGAAGCCTTGAATGCACTCTTAGAGAACCGGGGGAGTTCATTTTACGCACAAATATATTTTTTCTTTTTCTTCTCTTTCTTATATTTCTCATTCTTTTCTTTCTTTCTTTCTTATATATATATATTTTTTCTTTCTTCACCTTGGAAGTCATGTACATCGCCGAAATTTTTTTTTCTTTCATCATTATATATATTTTTTTTAAAATACTCCCTTTTGAACTCTAAGGCAGCACCGTACCTACCTCCTCCCCCATGCTTAGACGTTGCTCGTCCTCGAGCAAAGAGGCGAAAAATAAGGTAGGTACCGGATATTTTTCCTTGGAGAGATACTTGAAATCTTCAACGTTGGCACCGTCTTGCGATCTTCCTTGAATTGATGATCCATTCTCAATGATAGGTTGTGGTCAAGGAGGTAATCACAAAAAAATGATATTTGGTTTTAAGGGTGGATATCCGGCGAAGTTTGTGAGACCACCGATGTGGGGGTACACAATGCACGGATAAAAGGCTAGCAAAAAGATAGATACGCAAAAACGGAATGACCAGCTTCTTAGTCTCGGGCCAGAGAAATCATGGCCTGCAATAACTCACTCAAAAATAAATCTTGTACACTAAGGTTTATGCACTCAAATATATATAAGGCTTTGGATAGGTAGAGCAACACACAAGTGATATTTGTGACAAGGTTAGCAATATTTTTGAGCATAAAAGACATCTTCAATCCATTCATAACTTGAGAGCACATAAAACACTATGGGTCTTTATTTTAATCATAACCTCCGCTGAAAATTAAGCTAGCATTTAAATAAATTCAGATCTGTATTTTTTTAGAGAGCACTAGCTTAAACATGCATAAATCAACTACAAAGATGAACAAAGCTGCAATTTTAATCATATATCAACATGGCACAGATTTTGTAACTTTTCCAATGATAAAAATCAAGGTGGTGACTTTATTAAAGGTGATATCAAGCTGAAATACACACTGAAAATAAGCATAACAAGCTTGCTGAAATTTAAATAAAAACAGAAAAATACTACGCAAACACATAAGAGCAAAAGCTGAAAATTACAGAGAAATAGAAAAGAAGAGAAAACTAAAGTTCCTTAAGTCCTCTAATCCTCCGCCGGTGGTTGATGTTGATAGTCTTGATAATAATAGCCTTGCTCATAATATGAATGAACGCTTCCTCCGTCGAATTGATTTGGCTCAACAAGGTGAAGGCGACCAAGTTCAAAGGCAATATTTGCGTTGCCTTCACCGAGTTGAGCTGCGTTGGATTGGATGGCTGCGATATTTTGAGCATTTCTTGCAGCGTATCCTCCAATAATAGCCATGCTTTGTTGTGGTTGGGGATGATGAGCGTAGGCCTCCGCGAAGTTAACGTTGGGCACAACGTAATTTTGAGGGGGTACCGGTGCACCACCCCCCCATGCTTGTTGTTGAGACCCTCCGTAATAACTAGGCGGAGGAGGAACCCCGCCGGATGGTTGCACATTGGGTTGTGCTCCACCCTCTTGTGCGGAGGATGTTCCCTCTTCTACGATCCTTCCTCTTTTGTTCTTCCTTGCGGGGACAAGTATTCCCTCTTCCAACCAATCTTCCCTTCCTTCGGTGAAAAGCCTAAGCCTCTCATCCGGAAGAGGGAGGTTCACAATGGCCAATCGGTAACCTCTTCTCTCATCTCCACTAATGTACTTGCCTTGCCGCAAGTACTCAAAACCGAGAGAGGTACCGCGCAAAAGGTGAGCGGGGTTTCTTGCGATCCCCGGTCGCAAGGAAAAGGCCAACATGGAGAGGTAACACCCCGAACCAATATCACTAGCCCCCGATGTTGCTTCACAACACCAACGGTTGATCATGAGGTAAGAGGGGTCGATTGGCTGCCCGGCAATCAGAGCCGAGTATAGCCAATTTAACTCCGTGTCGGTCACCTTTGTTTCCCTCATCCTCCCCAATACCCTCTTGCACATCCAAGAGTGAAATATCCGGATAATGGGGTTGCGGATGCTTTTGCGTTGTTGATGGGCATCTCCGGAGATCATGCCCCAAAATTCCGCCAACATGCCGGGAGGCACGTCGACTTTCTCCGAGCGCCCTTGTGGAACCCAAGCAGCTCCCTTACGTGCTCGTAGGGAACCACTTGTTGGATTCCCTCCAAACGGAATGACAAGCATTGCACCCCATCATCATCAATGATGGGTGCCATAGTCATTAAAATTTCCAAGGTGTAACCCAAGTGGGTGTCCACCGAGATTCCGTTGGAGAATTGAATCCACCCGAGGTGCCCCAACATGTAGTTTATGTCGGTGCGAAAACCCAAGGTGTGGAGTGCTTGGTCGTCGATCTCGACGTTTGGCACAAGCCTCTTCTCAAGATTGGCGAGCCTATCCTCCTCCTCCACCGACATGATGATGAAGCCGTACGAAGATTGTGTCGGGGTGTAAGGAGGTGGTGCGGTTGAGCGAGTCGATCGTCGTGGTGGCGCGGGCTGCTCCTCCGTGTGCCCACGAGGTTCGGTGAACCTCATGGAAGTGCTTCTTGCAGCCCTCATCCCACCAAGGAGGAGAGCGTCGTTCCTCCTCGGTGGTGCCGTGTCCGTCTCCATGCTCCGGGAGACTCGGAAACCGAGTGCCTCCTCGAAGACGTGGTTGATGACGGCTTGGACGACGACGAACTCTTCTTCTTAGAGAAGAGACTTGTGGTCTTCTTCCACATGCTTGCTGCACTCTCTCTTCAACTAAAAATCCGGGTTGCAACCGGTAAACTAGGCACTTAAACTCTTTGCTTCGGATGTGGACTTTGAGTGGATTAGGGAGGTGGATTTTTTCTTGAGCTCTCAAGCTTGGGTGGTTGGCTAAGTCTACGGAGGTTCTGAGCACACAAACTTGAACACACAAACAAGGGAAGGAGAGGGAAGCTTGCTGCGAGAAGACGGGCGCCGGGGGCACCATTTATAGGGCAGGCCGGCCGGCCTAGGCCGGCCGGCCCAGGGCTCCAACGGCTCCTCCTCGGTGCGTCTTTCTCCCAGCACGATCATTTCGCCTCTGCAACTTTCCTGCCCGCGTGCTCCACGAGTTGCACCGCCCAAACGCTCTCGTCCACTCCTTTTCTTGAATTATTGGTCCTCCCACTTGATGCTCCATGCTTTGGGTCATGTCCATGCTCCCTAGCTCCACTTGCTTCACATGCCACCATTGAAATCCTGCAAAGTTGATGCTTGCTGCCCACCATGCTTGTCCTTTGCATGTGGAGTGGGTGAAAGTTGATAAAAGGGAATCCAATGGTGCATGCATGATTAATTCAAACTTGATTGCCTCCATTTAGGTGTGTTTAAGGTTAAGCACTCCTCTAATTCGAGTTTTAAAATATTTTTCAGAGCCATGCAAGAGCTTGAACATAATTTTAGAGAAGTTTTTAAACCATTAAAAACAAATGTAAGTCGAAAATATTTTTCGACTACGTCGATTTTCGTCTTACCGGTATAGTTTGCTTTCATCGGTTGAGAGCGAACGTTTTCCCGGTTTGATCATGGGGGCATAGGTTTAGGTTCTAATTTTGGCTAAATAAGAAAGATTTTGAATAAAACAAAATTAGAATGGGCTTAGAAAAATTCTAATCCTAGAGAAACCAAGGGTAAAGATTTTTAAGATCAACCAAAAGCTTTGATTTCTAGGTTCACGCGAGTCCTACCACGTGCTGAATTTTTATAACACTTGAATATAAATCGTGGCTCTACTCGTGTGGTTTTAGCATGAAAAATAAGCCAACCTCAGCACCATAATGAGGGTGAAAGGTTGAGCTAAGGTTCTGAAATTATTTGGTTGAGGGGTTTCTCGAAAAGAAAAGAATCAAACAAGCACATAGGAGGGTTCATGCAAAGGGTTTATGATAAAGCAAACATTCAATCAAGAATTATGTCTCTAATATTGTTCAACCACTTCTAAGTCTAATGTCTTTGCGTAGTAAAACTCAAAAACTAAATTATTAAAAATACTCGAAAAACCTGGAATCGGGTTGTCCTCCCGTAGCTTATTCTTGACTTGACTTGACGAAACGGGTTGCCTCCCCGCCTAGCGCTTCGTTTATAGTCTATAGCTAGACTTCTTCACTTGATTACTCCGGATCAACGCTCTTTGCGGGCGTTGCAATCTTGGGTACCCACTTCCGCACCATCTTGGGCGCGGGCTTGTCTTTTGGCTTGGCCGTCTTAGTCATTTTTTTGGTCTTCACGGGCGGCTTCTCTTCCTTTGTCTTGACGGATGCAACACCTTCTTTAATTTTCGTTACGTTCACTTTTTTCGGCTCCTTCTTCTTTTTCAGCCCCTCCGTTTGTTTTGGTTCTATCTTCACTCCAATCATGTTGCATGCCTCAATCCTTGGACGGAACTTGAAGGAACTCCTTTCTCCGTTGATATCGAACATGATCTCCCCCTTGCCAACATCAATAGTTGCTCCCACTTGTCTTGAGGAACGGCCTCCCTAGGATGAGCGGCGGCTTCTCCCTCTCTCCCATCTCGAGCACAACGAAGTCGACGGGGATGAAGTGGTGTCCAATCTTCACGGGTACATCTTCGCAATGCCCAAGGGATAGCGAATGGAGTTGTCACCCGGCTCCAAACATATTCCCGTAGGCTCCATCGGTAGGCGTAACTTCTCGAACACATCCCTCGGCATGACACTCACACTAGCTCCAAGGTCGCATAACGCCTTCTCGAAGTTGAAAGAACCAACCGAACATGGAATTGTAGGGCACCGGGGTCTTTTTGCTTCTCCGGCCCATAAGCAATAGCCGCACTACACTCCTCGGACATCTTGACATGATCTACCCCGAGTGTTGCTATCTCATATTTATTTGCAA
This sequence comes from Cenchrus americanus, assembly GCA_947561735.1. Classification (NCBI taxonomy): domain Eukaryota; kingdom Viridiplantae; phylum Streptophyta; class Magnoliopsida; order Poales; family Poaceae; genus Cenchrus; species Cenchrus americanus. The sequence goes on along the minus strand of OX387242.1, from coordinate 32,003,133 downwards.
GTATGTCTTTAAAGTAACGAGAATATGTAGGTACTTGTAGGGCATCTAGTAACGGCATGTTGATGCTAAGTCTACGCACAACTTCCACAAACTTCTCAAAGTGGTTGTCAAGTTTACCTCGGAAGTAGCGTGGCTTGAGTTGCGGTATCCTCGTGTCATCTTCCGGCATCTCAAATTCGGGTTCCTCGGTGACGATCCCCGTAACCTTCTCTTTAGCGCTCCCTTCCACCTCGGTGGACGGTTTCGGCTTTCTTGCTCCCGCGGTACGTTCCGGATCTTCGGTCTCCTTCCCCGAACGTGTTTGAATGGCCTTCGCCGATTCGGGACATTTGGGTTGTCCCGGAAGCTTCCCTTCATCATTAGTGAGGCGCCCCGCAAGTTGTCCAACTTGCGTCTCGAGCATCTTCATCATGTTGAGCACTTGATGATTGGAACTTCCGACCTCCGTCACTTTGCTATCGATGTTCTCCAACACCTTGTCTATGGTCTTGAACTTGGTGACGGTGTCCTTGTTGATCTTAGCTTGCTCATCCATGAACTCCTTCAATTGTATCCGAAGTGGAACCGCGTTAGGAATAGATGAGCTTGCATTAAATTGAGGCCTACCTTGCCCGTAGCGGAAGTTCGGCAATTCTCCCTTCCTCATGTAGTCGAGCACTTTGGCTTCCTCCGGACAATCTTTGCGGACATGGCCATACTCTCCACATTCTTCGCATGTGGACCTTGCTTCGGCGGCCTTCAAGTCTTGAGCCTCTTTCTTTTCTATCTCCATCTTCTCCAACCTCCTCATGAGCGAGTCGATCTTGCCTTCGAGTATGTCTTCCTTCTCCACTTGCAAGACTCCTTTGACGTTCCCCATAGGTTGAGCCGGGTGTAGGCGCCGGATGACGCCCACGTGTCATTATCCGCGACCTTCTTGAATAACGTGAAAGCTTCCGTCGGTGTAAGCTCGATGATAGATCCTCCCGCCGATGCATCGATGATGGTCCTTGACGCCATGGTGAGTCCTTGATAGAACTTTTGCACGAGGTCTTCTTTCGGGAACTTGTGATGTGGAACCGCCCGGTGTACTCGTTGAAGCGCTCGAATGCCTCCGAGATAGTTTACGTAGGATATTGAACAAAGGTGGCAATCTTATTACGCAAGCTTTGAGTTTTACCGGTGAGTAGTATTCCTTCATGAAAGCCTTCATCAACGTGTTCCAATTTTGCACCGTCTCCGCCGGTTGAGAGTGGAACCATTGCAACGCCTTCCCGAGTAGTGAAAACGGAAAAAGCCTTGCCCTCATTTGATCTTGAGTCACCCCATCCATGTTGAAAGTCGACATAGTTGAATGAATGCTTGGAGGTGAAGGTTCGGATCCTCTTTGCCGGTGAAGGGTGAATGTTGCACCATGCGGATTGTTGAGGTCTTGATCTCGAACGGTCTTCCGATCTCGTCGAGGTTCAAGATTGGTAGGTCGATGATGTCTGGGGTGCATAGCTCCCCAATCTTGCGTTCTTCCGGTGGTTGGTCACCCATTGGTGGACGTCGGTTCTCCCGCGGACTTTGAGGTGGTGAATTCTCCCGGAGATTCCTGCGATCCTTCGTCTTCCGACTCCGAATCTACAAAATCCAGCTTTTTAGCTTGATGTGCTTCGCGTCTCCTTAGCCCGTAAAGTTTTTCTGGATCATCCACAAAATTATTGGGTTTGTTGGAGAGGTAGCCGTCCATCTCCCGTTAGGGTTAGCAATAAACAAAATATGCAAAAGAAACTAGAAAACAAAACAAATCTATAAAGACTAGAGTTAGACAAACTAGATTAGATGTATTTTGAGGATGATTGAAGCTTATTAGATGCAAAAATAAAACAAAATCAGTACTGAAAATTACAAAAAAAAGCAATAAAAAATCAAATCTTGATCACTTGTTCCCCGGCAACGGCGCCAGAAAAAGGGGCTTGTTGACGGTTAATGTTTGTATCAAAGTTCGTTCGTGACTCGCAAGCGTACAAGTCTCCCGTCGTAGTCAAGGGACCCTTCTTCCCTCGAGTGGTGAACCCAAGGTATCGAATCCGTGGAACAAATGTGTGACGCAAGAATTAATCTATTAAAGCCAAGTAATCTTCAATAATCGATAAAAGACCTAATGCATCTAAGTAAAAGGCACAAAACGAATCTAATCTACTAAAAACCGGAGAAAACAAAGTAAGATTAGGTAGATAAACCGATCTAGAGGGATCGGGGTAAGCCTTTCGTTGAAGTTCCAAGCAAAAGAAGAAGTAGCAAATCGAATCTTAATAAAAGCCTCTTTAAATCGTGGTTTCCCGTCCAAATCCGAAAACATCCGCCTTTCGAGACCCCCGTTCTGTCACAACGTATCCCTATTCATGCGGGGAGCTTAGGGCGAGTCAAAAGACAAGTCGAGATTCTTTCGGAGGTACAAGAACACCCTATGTAATCTATCTCGAGAATAGAATTGGAATAAGCAAAGCCGATCGAAAAACGAAATCTTCGAGGAAACACTTGATCGCTGGGAAAAGATTCAACTTGATAATTCAACTATAACAATGATACATACACAAGATCACCACCGGGATCCTTCCTTGATCTTGCTTCTAGCTCCCGGGAACTCCGACGTGGTCTTCCTTGCAAGGTTCCCACGTCGGCTAGGAAAACCCTAGTCAACTAGCTCGACCCTCTCCTCTCCTAGATGGTGTCCCTCTCCTCTCTGCTTCTCGGCGGCCGAAGACGAAATCCTCCCTCCGTGGCTCTCGGTCGGGGGACTATAAATAGCCCGATCGGCGGCTAGGGCAAAGGGCGTCGCATTTGGGCCCTAAATGGGCACCGGGCCGACCGGACCGGGCCGGCCGGCCCGGGCCCATTTAGGCCCGGCCCCGCGGGCTCCTTTGCCCGAGGTCGGTTCCCTTGCTTCCTCGGATGCTTCCCCCTTCTGCATGTAGGTCCATGTCGTCGGTTTCTCTCCGAATTGGACTCAACTCCTTGTCTTGCAAGCTTCAGCACTTTTCTGGTCAGGTCCCTGGAGTTTGTTGTCTTCTCGGATCGAGTCCCCGGCTTCTTGGAGTTAGTTTTGCTTCATTGCATGACTTGTTCAGGGCTTCAAGGTCTTGTCATGAGGTGCTTGATGAACTTATCCCGAAAGTCTTGCATTCAACACTAAATCCCTGCATAAACATTAAACTCCAAAAACGACATGCACACGTGAACTTGTTATACCACGGGGGTTAGTACCAATGGATAAAGTATAAAATTCATGCCAACACCGAAGGTAAACTCATGGCTAGGTTGACGGATTTTCACCGTCAACATGTGTGCGATCCCACTTGTCTACACATGTCCTTTTGTGCCCACAACCATAGCTCACCCTACCTTCGGCTCCCGGTGGCAAGAACTTCATGACCACATCTTCAGTGAACCTGTTCATGTATTCTGTGCAGAGTTGGTATCTGACTTTCTGCCAACTTCAGAGGTAATACAATGAGCCCCTTGATCAGACTTTTTCCTCTTTTATTCATGGTCCTGACCTTCATTTTCTGTCCACAGAACACAGTGCCTGCCCCTCGAGCCAGGGCAATTACTTATAATGCCGAAGGCCCAATTTCAGCACTGGGGTTTAAATCCACAACCCTGCATCAACTAATGGCCAGGTATGCCACCACAGATCCCAGCCTTTCTAGCCTTGTCGTAGACGGAGGCAAGGTCTGCATCTGATTGCCCCTCCAAGTGCTAAAAGGAGAAGAACTGTCAAGAAAGTGCTTGTTGAGGTAAAACCTTTTTACTCCCTTGATTACCGCATTACTCTGTTCTTGATGAATCATATTCCTTGTGCATTTCGGACCGAGCCCGGCAGCCTTCGGACCCGAGACTCGCTAATGCTCCATCTGCAACGGGTATGACTTCTCTTTTTTTCTTGAGGACGAACATTGGTATTTACCCTCCCAACTTGGCATTTGCGAAGAAACAATAGAAGGGCAGCTTGTAGATGTTCCGGTGATTCAGCAAGCAAGTTCATCCGGGGCTGAATTACCCATCCCAGTGGAGATCTCATCCTCGTCACCTTCCGCAGAAGCAGCAAACTCTCCAGAGATGAACCTCCCAACTCAACTGGAGCCACCAAATTCCCCCAGGATGCCATCGCCTATCAGTCAAGCAGCAATGACCAACCCAACAGAGGAGGATCCAATTCTTCATCAGCCAGAAACTCACGAGTCGCTGATGGCCGCATCAGCATCCCCTGACTTGGGAGTTTCGGCTCTACCCGGGGCACCTCTTCCGTCTGCGATCGCCCCCGCTCAAGAAACCATTCATGAGGTACCCAATTCCGCGCTTAATTTCGGTACCTCGATGTTAGCATTCTCACCTCGGCAATGTTGTTTTTCAGGGTCATGCCCCGTCGTCATCGAGCTTGCCATCAGAGGGCCCATCAACTGCCGAGGTGATGAAAGAAATAAACCAGCCTTGCCGCCGATGAAGTGTTGCCCAAACTCAAAGAAATTGCAGCCTGGCTAGAAAAAGATGTTCAGGATCAGCTCAATGATCTTCATCATTTTGAAGAGATGTTTGAACCCATTAGTCAAGAACTCCCCGAGGACATCAGAGCTTCTCTATCATCCGTCTATGACTTAGAGCCCTTTTATGTACCCTTGAGGCGCACTTGGAGGAAATTGCGCTCCCGTCCGGCCATTGAAAAGAAGAAAACTGATGCTGAACATGCCATGAACGGGGCACAATCCCAAGCAGAGAGCCATAAAGATGCATTGGCTAACCTGCAAGCTTCTTACGATCTGAAAGTCGCCAGGAAGGCTGCTCTAGAGGCAGAACTGAGAAGCCTGTCAGCGGAGATGGAGATTGACCAAAAGAAAATAGCCGAACTTCCTGGATTGATAGCAAAGACCCAAGCGGAAGTAGAATCGGCTGTCACCAGAATAGAGCAATGCGATGCGGAGCTCACTGACTTATCTGGTGCCCAAAAAGACTGCCAGGAGATGCTGGACAATTCCCATTTGATAATATCCAATGTTCGTCATGTACTTGCAAAACTCCTGAATGCCTGAATCCTCATTGATGTATAATTGAACTGGTCGTTCTCGTAATATCTCCTTGTGATTTGTTTCCTTTCTTTTGCGTACTTTGAGATGTAATCTTTGAACGACCCATTCGGCGGTGAAACGCTAACTCCCGAACGACACTTTGAGTCCCCTTAGCCGAACCAATCGACCGCGCACGGCCCAGCTTAGAACTCCAAACGACCCGCCGGCGGGTTGGTCAAGGAAATCTTTCCACCTTCCGATTTTATTGGGACGTGCGCCATGATCCACAGCCACGACTCGAAGCCACGATTCACCCTGCCAGGCCTATAAATGTTGCCATAGGTGCCCCTAGCTCTCCATCAGGCCTTCTAGCTCTCGAATCTTTGCCAATCTTTAGCCTACTCGCAAACGGTGCACATCCCAAACCACAATGGTGCGCCGCCTCAACCGCCGCCGTGCCTTCGACGAGGCCGAGGGGAGCAGCGCCAATGCGCGCAGGCGGTGACGATCGTCAACCTCTCCTCTGTGATTCTGCCTTTTAATCTTCCTTTGCCTTGACGATCATCTCTCCTTTTTCGGGTCGATTCGGTGGAATCCGCCCCGTGCGCCGGTCAATCAGCCCCTCCCAGATGACTCCTCGGAGTCCGATGGCCACTCCCCGGTACCGTACGGGGAAGCAGACGCCATCCGCTTCAAGGAGGAGCTAGAGGCGTCCCGTCGCGAACTAGAGGACGTCTCCAAGAAAGCGGGCGTGGCAGAGTTAGAATGGGAGGACCAGCGCAAACAGCTGCTGGAGGCCATTGACGGTATGGCCCCGAGATTGACCCTTGATCCAGCCCGGCCTTTGATGCTAATCCTTTCTGTTTGTCTTTTGCAGCCCGCGATGCTGAGCTCAACCAGCTAAAGGCGCTGGTAGAGCAATTGGCCGAGAAGGTGAATGCCCACGGTGACACGCCGGCGGAGCGCCTGGCCGCGGTGGAGCGCCGCGTTGACGAGGTGGCCGTCCATGGCGTTCGCTTGGGCACCACCTTGGGCCTCCGGCCGCGATGGCGACGCATACGGACGTCGACTATTCCACCGGGCCGCGTGGCTTTCGGGGCGGCGCGCCGAGGACATCGACGAGATGTCACACCCGGATTTAAGGACAAACCCGAATGCAAGAATACATGTGCACCCGGGATCAAGTTACACACATGCATCGACGCAAGGAATACCAAAACACGAGTGTAAAAGCGTAAAGAGAGTATTAAACAAGCTATTACATGACCGAATGTCTCGACTAAACAATCGTTCGAGTAGCTAACGAAGGAAAAGAAACACACGTAGAAGTCCTCCACAGTACCGATCGGAGAACGGACGCCTTAGAACCCATCAAACTCATCATTGTAGTCTTCAAAACGCCCATCCGAGCGACGTCCGGTAGTGTAGATGCAATACATAAACAACAAGCGTGAGCACATGTCGTACTCAAGAAGGAAAAAGTTCTATAACAACATGCAAGGCTTTATGGTGGAAGCCGTTGGCTCATAAGCAAGTCAAAGATTTTTAGTTGGTCAAGTTTTATTAAGCAACAAGCATTAGCAAGTGTAAGTATATACCAAACCCGAGATAATAAAATGCAACAGATCCATAAAATGTAATGCACAAGTTTAAAAGTTCCATCTTCCATAGAATTAATCATGTGAGGGTCCGGTGCCGCTCTTGGACCGTGAGCACGGCTAACTAGTTAGTTTTACACTCCAGAGGTTGTACATCTTTACCCACAAGTCGCGTAAAAACCCAAAAGAGTTTTGGACCCAACCATGCGGTGTTTGCAAGGCACCATACCACACTTCCGAGGTGTGATTGCATAGGGACGCTACGAGGCCGTTACAAAGATCCCCCGCATGAAGGCCGCCCGCTAGGTTACCCGGTCACTGCAACGTATAAAGCTCCCGACGAGTACCGTGTCTTAGCTAAGCCCACACCCGCGCCCGAGCAGTCCATACGTCACTACCCGCCGCCCCCAACCCTTATCGTGTAAAGCATACCTAACATCTAGTTCACTAATTAATAAGCCAAGACAGAGCCATATGTCTTGTGGTAGTATCGTTTTCCCGGGTGGTTCTCCATGTTCCGATTAACAAAGTAAAGTGTTCTTGCATTACATGAAATGATAACATAAATAAAGCCATTTTAACAAGTGTTCATTAAACCATCCCAAAACCACATAAAGCGCTAGCATATGCTACCCAACATAAAGTAAACCCGGTTGATCAAGGCATAGGATAACAAAGCTAGTCGAACCTTAGCAATAGGACCCATCAATTTAATGCATAGCAATAATAAACAACAGTGTAATTAAAATGCATGTTGTAATAGGAATTTAACGGGAATGCAGCAAGGACTTGCCTTCTACCAGCACCGGAAACTGCTCAGGGTCTTGATACTCTTCAACAAAGAAGCGAAGTCCCCGAATTGCTCGTACGCTACGCTCCACACATCACATACAAGCAAGCAATGGAAATAAATAAGAAACAGTACACCAATCATCTCAAACAGTAACAAAAGCGACAGGAAACTATTCTACTCGTCGAGACGATCGCGTGGATATAAAGAACGCCGAAAACGGAGTTAAAACGACGTAAGTTATGATTAAAACAAGTTTTAGGATTTATTTGCAAAGAATTTTAGGGCTAAGGGTTAAAACAGAAGAAAACGAGGACTAAATCGTGAAGATTTTATAAGGTGGAAGGACCGGGTTGCAATTTTAGAAAAACCTAGGGCTTCTTAAGCAAAAACGCCACGGTCAAACGGGGTTGGACCGGCGGGGACGGATCCGGCCGGCGGACCGCGAACCGGCGGTGGGGATCCAATGCGGGCGCGGGCCGGGGTTGGCCGTTGCGTCGCCGGTTTGGCCGGCGGCGTGGCGCGAGCGGGTGACCGCCGGATGAGGATCCGACGATCCGGGAGAGCTGCGCAAGCGAGGCGGCGGCCGGCGGCGAACGGCGGCGGCGAGGCGCGGCGCGGCGCGCGCGGCGGCGAGCGGCGCGGGCGAGGCGACCAGGGGCCGGGGTGCCCCAACTTGCACGGGAAGCACACCGGGACGACGAGCGCGCGCGGGCGAACCCACGCACGGTCCTCACGGGCGGCGGCGATGAAGGACGACGGCGCCCGGCGAGGCACGGCGGCGGCGCACGACCGGCGTCGGCGAAGGCGGTGGCGCGGCGCACGGGGACCCAATCCAAGAAGCCGGTGGACTCCTTACCCGACGGCGGAAGCACGCGAGCAGGAACACGGCGACCGAGCGGCGGCGGAACGGCGCGGGCTCGAGGCGACGGCGGACCGAGGCGGCGGCGGGGCGCGGCGGCGGCTAGGTTTAGGGTTTGGTGCACGGGGGCTCGGGTAGGCGCAGCACGGAGCGGCGGCGCACTTAAATAGAGAGGCGGCGCGGGGCACGGACACGCGGGCCCAAGGCGGCGGCACCGACGCCGAGCCGGACTCGGCGCGCGCCCCGAGTCGGAGGCGGCGGAGGCGCGGGGAAGGGGACGCCGACAGGCGGGCCCCGCTTGTCGGCCGGCGGGGCGGCGCGCATCCGCGGTGGGCGGCGGCCCCGGGCCGCAAGGGGGGGGCGGGCGGCCGCCGCGGTGGTTTGGGTTTCTTTCTTTTTTTTTTCCTTTTTCTTTTTCAAATCCAAATCCTTGTTTCCAAACCAAATAAACTTCAAACAAACTCCGAATTCAAACCGAGATTTGAATCCAAAGAAACCAAAAACAATGCACCAAAGATGCATGCAACAGAAAACTCCTATATTTCATTAATTAATTAATAAAAATGATTAAATGCCTATAAAAGCACAACAACCTTATATTCCTTAAGCGAGATCGAGATGTTGCTAAGCCAATTTTAATTAAATTCGAAAGTTGAAATTTAGGGTGTTACAAATCCTACCCCCCTTAAGATGAATCTCGTCCTCGAGATTCGGATGGATCAAAGAGATGTGGATATTCCGCTTTCAACTCCTCTTCTCTCTCCCAAGTTGCCTCATCCTCTCGCATGATTGCTCCACCGCACCTTGCACATTATAAAAGTCCGATTTCTTGTAACCCGTGTCAATCAGTCCCCCGAATCTTAATAGGCCGTTCAGTGATGGTGAGATCCTCCTTCACATCCAACCCATCCATAGGCAACGGTTCCTTATCATGAGGCTTGAGACCTCTCTTTAACTCGCGAGATATGGAACACATCATGCACATCTGCAAGCTGCGCTGGCAACTCAAGTCTGTAGGCTACCTCTCCCACTCGTTGCAAGATCTGGAAAGGTCCGATGTAGCGAGGAGACAACTTGCCCTTCACCTTAAACCTCGCGCAAACCTCGATAGGTGACACCTTCGTGTACACATAGTCACCCTCTTGGAAAGTTACATCTCTCCTCTTCCCGTCCGCATAACTTTTCTCGCCCGGACCGAGCAACTCTCAAGTTCTCTCCCGATGATCCGAACCCCGCCTCTCTGCCTCCTTGATGATGTCCGTCCCAAACAAGCCGACTCTCACCTCGTCCGACTCCGGTACAACGGCGTTTCGCACTTTCTCCCGTACAATGCCTCAAAGGGTGCCATCTTCGGACCGGCTTGATAGCCGTTGTTGTAAGAAAACTCGGCATACGGCAAGCTCTTGTCCCAACTCTCACCATGTTTGAGGGCGCAAGCTCTCAACATGTCCTCTAGAATCCGATTTGTCCTTTCGTCCGACCATCCGTCCGCGGGTGATAGGCGAGCCGAAGTTCAACTTCGTATCCATAGACTCATGCGGTTTCTCCCGTAAACGTGACGTGAACTCGGGTTCCTCCGTCGAAACTATCTTCTTAGGAACACCGTGCAAGCATACGATCCTCGGTCATGTACAACTCGCTAGCTTTGCCCCCTTTGTATAAGTCGTACGCACCGTATGAAGTGAGCAACCTTGGTCAAACGATCCACGATAACCCATATCGAATCATATCCATCACGAGTACGAGGCAACCCAACGATGAAATCCATGCCTATCTCTTCCCACTTCCACTCGGCACCTTCAATGGCCGCAAGAATCCCGCCGGTCTCTCGATGTTCACCTTGACCTTGTGGCACGTGTCACACAACGCAACGTGAGCGGCTACATCCCTCTTCATCCCATACCACCAATACCTCTCGCGAGATCCCGATACATCTTTGTCCTGCCCGGATGAATGGAATAAGCCGAATCATGAGCTTCTCTCAAGATCGTCTTCCGGAGATCTCCCACATCGAGCACACAGATCCGATTCTTGAACCATATCGTTCCCCGATCATCCTCGGTGAAATCCGGGCCTTGCCCCTCTCCATGGTGTCCCCGATCTCCTTGATCTCCTCATCCTTCACTGTCCTTCACGAATCTGCTTGCTCCGAGTAGATTCTACCTCCAAAGTGACTCCCTCGAGTGTGAGCACCATTCCCCGGATTGAGTCTCTCGAACTCCTTCATCGGCTCGTCGGGCATCCGAAACGCCAAAGCCGCATTGGCTCCGTCCTTCCGAGCTCAAAGCATCGGCAACCGGATTAGCCTTCCCCGATGATACCGTATGTCCGATCGTAATCCTTGATCGGCTCCAACCATCGGCGTTGTCTCGCATTAAGATCCTTCGAGTGAAAATGTACTTTAAGCTCTTGTGGTCCGTGTAGATCCGGCACTTGGTCGCCATGATGTAATGTCTCCAAATCTTTAAAGCATGAACCACAGTCGCGCTTCCGGATCATGTGTAGGATAGTTCTGCTCATGCTTCCTCAACTGCCTTGATGCGTACGCTATGACGTGTCCCTCCTGCATAAGAACACAACCCAAACCTTGCCTCGATGCATCACAGTAGATATCAAAGCCCTTCTGCAAGTCCGGCATCACAAGCACTGGAGCGGTCGTCAATCTCTGCTTCAGCTCCTCAAAACTCTGTTGACAGGCATCAGTCCACTTGAACTCTCTATCCTTCTCCCGCAAGGTGGTGAGAGGCTTCACAATCTTAGAGAACCCTTCGATGAATCGTCGATAGTACCCCGCAAGTCCAAGGAAACTCCCGATCTCCTTAACCTGTCCTCGGCGGTTCCCACTTCAACACATCTTCTACCTTAGTCGGATCAATCGCGATACCTCCATCCGTGATGATATGCCCCGAGAAAAGAGACTTCCTTCGGCCCGGAAATCACATTTGCTGAACTTGGCATACAACTCGCTGCTCTCTCAACTTCGCAAAACAAGCCTCAAATGCTCGCATGATCCTCCTCGATCTTAGAGTAAACCAGAATATCATCAATAAACACCACAACGAACTTATCCAAGTACTCCATAAACACCTTGTTCATCGGATACATAAAGTAGGCGGGTGCATTTGTCAACCCAAAGGACATAACGAGATACTCATACAGTCCATACCCGGTGGTGAATGCGAGCTTTTAGGAATATCCGACCATCCGATCTTCATCGATGATAACCGAACGCAAATCAATCTTAGAGAACACCTTAGCACCTCTCATCCGATCAAACAAGTCTTCAATACGAGGCAATGGATACTTATTCTTGATAGTGACCTCATTAAGCAATCGATAATCCACACACATCCTCCTCCGAGTACCATCCTTCTTCTCAACAAAGATAACCTAAGTGCTCCCCAAGGTGATGAACTAGGACGGATAAACCCCTTTTCCAACAATTCATTAATCTGTTTCTTAAGTTCTATCAATTGTGTACTAGACATTCTATATGGACGTTTAGAAATAGGGGCAGTACCAGGTAATAGATCAATAACAAATTCAACATCTCGGTCGGGTGGCATACCTGGCAACTCCTCTGGAAACACGTCCGGGTACTCATTAACCACCCTGATATCCTCCAAAGCTCTGCCATCCAGCTGCTGTACAGAACCTCCTGCATCTGACGGTGGATCAGCCACAAGTTCAATCTTTTCCCCGCTAGGACCAGTGAGAAGAACAGTCCGCTTAGCACACTGTATCGTTGCATCATGAGTACCCAACCAATCCATACCCAGTATGACATCAAGATCCTTCGATTCCAGCACTATCAAGTTTGCCCAAAAATCTGCTCCCATGATCTTTAGTCTAACATTAGGACACATGTATAAAGACCTCATATCCCCCCCTGGTGATCTAACTAGCATGGTTTGTTTCATGGGACACATGGGTATGCTATGCTTTGCCACAAGCGAGCGGGATATAAATGAATGGGACGCTCCCGAATCAAATAATACTGATGCGGGGATAGAGTTGACAAAGAACATACCAAGCACCACGTGTGGATTCTCCCGAGCGGTCTCGGTACTCACGTGATTCACCCCCCAGTTCCCCGATTCTCGCGGCCTCTTGTTGCTGCGGAGTCCGGTTCCCGCTCCTCAACCGCCGCATCTCGCCGATTCCGCACGGGGGTGCACCGGGGGGTGCCTCTTAGGACGGGCATTAGCATAATGCCCGACCTCTCCACACTTGAAACAAGTGTTGCCTCGCGGGAGTGTGTGGGGCGCCCGGCCTCACGGGTGTACCAATAGGAGTCATCGGACGATGCTGCGGGTACGCAGGGCGTGGAGTCCGCGGTCCGGGCGCGGAAACCTGGCCGCGGAGTGCGCCGGAACCGCCGGAACCGCTGCGGCCGGGCGCATGCGATCTGACATGGCTCGCCGGCCATAACCTCCCCGACGGGCCTCCCGGACGGAACGGGGCTCCCGCCGGTGAAGTAAAACGGGGGCGAGTGTGGCTCCCGGACTGCCCTGGAGTAGTAGCCTTCCTCTTCAACTCCCCCAACTCTCTCGCGCATGGACTCCGGAACAATAGCCTTGTCAGCGGTACCGCCGGAAAGTCCGGAAGGTGTGTGACGTCGGTCGATAACGAAGCGGTCCGGCCAAGCCCTCCAAGAAGCGCTCCTGCTTCTTCGGATCATCCGCTACCTCCTCCGGTGCATAGCGAGACAACTCAATGAACCTGTCCCGATACTCGGCCACTGACATCCCTCCCTGTTTGAGAGAGAGGAACTCCTTCTTCTTAAGCCTCATGACCCCAGCAGGAATATGATGGTTCCGGAAGCTCTCGGTGAACTCCCCGCCAAGTGATGGTGTTGGGTGCAGCATGGGCGGTCGTGTATGCATCCCACCAAGCTCCCGCGATCCCCGGAGTCGACCGGCAAAGAAACGTAACCTTCTCTCTCGTCATCGCACCGGGCCGTGGTGAGCATCTTGCCCACCGTCTTCGGCCCGCTCATCCGCGTCAAGTGGATCCGCAGCATGTGTGAAAACCGGTGGACGATGGCTCATGAACTCCCGGTGCCTGTTCATAGGCGCCGGCTGCCGTGGCGGTGGTGGTGGCGGATTGTTAGCTTGAGCCCGCAGATTGGCCACGGTGTCCGCTCAAGTTCTGCGCAGCAGTGCAGCTGATTCTGAAAGAACTGCTGCATAGGATCCATGGGTGGCGGTGGAGGTGGAGGTGCACTGCTCGAACTGTTGCCTCGACCTTGGCGAACCACTGGAGGCTGATCAACCCCTGATCCGGACCTGGTGTTTACCATCTGAGCGTTAGAAACACTGATTTAGATGATGATAACAATTGAAAAGCTGAAAAGATAATAATGCTGAATTCCAGAATAAGACAGATTCTGATAGCTGTAAAGAAACCAAGATATCTCTCTGTTCCATTAACCAAAATTCACGAATTTTTCTGGAGATATGGTGTATAAAATTACTGAACTAACCCAACTGGTTTTGCCTCAATCGGAGGTCTACAACTCGAGATATAAAATAATGAAGACAGGTATGTCAGCAGGAATTGACAGATTTCTGTTAGCTCAATGTTTCGTCCATAACTCCCAGAATAATAATTGGATATAGCTGAATTTTTGACAGAAAATCAGATATGAAATTTGTGAACTAACCCCACTGGTTTTACTTAATTTGGAGTTCTGTAGCTCGAGATAAAATTAAAACAGTACTGCTGTGTCAGGAAGTAACGCGAACAGATTCAGCACTACAATACTCCTTAAGATAGATAAAATATGATAGATAAAGAATTACGAAATTATAAGATAAAAGATAGGTGGAACAGAACTTAAACCCACTAAACAAATTCTATTACTAAACCAATGTCATTGTGGCATTAATCCACAACACATTGCAATCAACCAAAAATCCGAATCACAGATGTTCACAAACCAAGCGTTCAAGCACACCACTATCTAACTCATCGTTCCAACGTGTCGTTTCTAACGTTTACAGACTCGATAACAGAAAGATAAAGACTTCTAACACCTATCTCCTATGGCCAAATAATCCTGGTGCGGGACCCAAGTGAACCATAGCTTGTTCTTGCAGGTCTTGGCGACATGGCAGCCGATCCTCTCCATCGCCTTGCACCTCATCTTCATCCTCGCCCGCGATCACCGCTTTGAGCCTCTTGATCTCTCTCGCGGTCTTCTTCTTGCTGGTCACGGAGATCCTGAAGCTCCATGAGAGTGTCGTCCAAGTTGGTATTGAGAGCGGCTACGTGACCCACTTGCATGGCATAGCGTGCTCCCAGAGTTTCATTGGCCATTGGAATTTCACTGCCCACAGCTCCAGAGCGACGGCGGGGTAGATCTCCCCACACAGAGTTGGTGAGGTGATGAGCTTCCTCGTAGCACCAAGCGGATAGAGCCCTCCTAGCTGCATCATCTCTCCCGGCTGCGAAGGTAGCTCTGGTAGCTAGAGCTTGATGGACAACAACCTCGTACACTCCCCCATCCAGCGGGTTATCTTCCAGGATGCGCACAGACACATCCCACTGGGTCGGGTAGCGAGGGTGAGTCCTCTTCAGTCCCACGTAGTCGATCGTCACGTTCAGCTGAAGACGCTGGAAGAGCCTCCTCAACTTAGACGGAAAGCGTGCATGCCCTCCATCGTGATGACAAATGACCACCTTCCACTTCTCTGGCGCAGGGTGATCCTCAGCATCTCCATCTTCTGGGTCAGAGTCTTCAGGGTCTGAGGGGTCTTCTGGATCATCTCCTTGCTCTGGCTCCTCAGCTGACTCCTCCTCAGGCTCTTGCTCTTCCTCTGACTCTTCGGGCTCATCATCCGATATCTCAATCACAGCGGGCGGGGGAGCTTGCTCGCAGAGCTTGCTCCACTTCCCTCTCCAGAAGCTTCCTGATGCTCCTCACTTGTCGCTGAGTAGCGAGAGAAGTCCCGGTCCTCCGTGTACCTAGGAAAGCGGTAGGCACCCGAACGCGTGGTCTTCAGCCGACGAACCATCTAAGATAGATGAGACAGTGCAGATTACTAAAAGAGACAAGATCCAGCTTAGATAACAAAAGCAAATAAGGATAAGATTAAACCAAGGTTAGATGTAATAAAATAGAGTAAGCAAGCTAAGCTATGTGTGGCTTCTAATGTTATAAAATCCTTAATTTCCGACCAGTTCTAACTAGGCTAACGTCCTACAGTCAACACGGCTCTGGTACCACTTTGTCACACCCGGATTTAAGGACAAACCCGAATGCAAGAATACATGTGCGCCAGGATCAAGTTACACACATGCATCGACGCAGTGAATACCAAAACACAATGTAAAAGCGTAAAGAGAGTATTAAACGCTTATTACATGACCGAATGTCTCGACTAAACAATCGTTCGAGTAGCTAACGGCGAAAAGAAACACACGTAGAAGTCCTCCACGAGGTAAATGATCGGAGAACGGACGCCTAGAACCCATCAAACTCATCATTGTAGTCTTCAAAACGCCCATCCGAGCAAAGACGGCGGGTAGTGTAGATGCAATACATAAACAACAAGCGTGAGCACATGTCGTACTCAAAGCAAGGAAAAAGTTCTATAACAACATGCAAGGCTTTATGGTGGAAGCTGTTGGCTCATAAGCAAGTCAAGCATTTTAGTTGGTCAAGTTTTATTAAGCAACAGCTACTAGCAAGTGTAAGTATATACCAAACCCGTATAATAAAATGCAACGGATCCATAAAATGTAATGCACAAGTTTAAAAGTTCCATCTTCCATAGAATTAATCATGTGAGGGTCCGGCCGCTCTTGACCGTGAGCACGGCTAACTAGTTAGTTTTACACTCGCAGAGGTTGTACATCTTTACCCACAAGTCGCGTAAAAACCCAAAAGAGTTTTGGACCCAACCATGCGGTGTTTGCAAGGCACCATACCACACTTCCGAGGTGTGATTGCATAGGGACGCTACGAGGCCGTTACAAAGATCCCCGCATGAAGGCCGCCCGCTAGGTTACCCGGGTCGCGCAACGTATAAAGCTCCCGACGAGTACCGTGTCTTAGCTAAGCCCACACCCCGCGCCCGAGCAGTCCATACGTCACTACCCGCCAGCCCCCAACCCTTATCAGGTAAAGCATACCTAACATCTAGTTCACTAATTAATAAGCCAAGACAGAGCCATATGTCTTGTGGTAGTACTGTTTTCCTGGGTGGTTCTCCATGTTCCGATTAACAAAGTAAAGTGTTCTTGCATTACATGAAATGATAACATAAATAAAGCCATTTTAACAAGTGTTCATTAAACCATCCCAAAACCACATAAAGCGCTAGCATATGCTACCCAACATAAAGTAAACCCGGTTGATCAAGGCATAGGATAACAAAGCTAGTCGAACCTTAGCAATAGGACCCATCAATTTAATGCATAGCAATAATAAACAACGAAGTGTAATTAAAATGCATGTTGTAATAGGAATTTAACGGGAATGCAGCAAGGACTTGCCTTCTACCAAAGACCGAAACTGCTCGGGGTCTTGATACTCTTCAACAAAGGCGAAGTCCCCGAATTGCTCGTACGCTACGCTCCACACATCACATACAAGCAAGCAATGGAAATAAATAAGAAACAGTACACCAATCATCTCAAACAGTAACAAAAGCGACAGGAAACTATTCTACTCGTCGAGACGATCGCGTGGATATAAAGAACGCTGAAAACGGAGTTAAAACGACGAAGTTATGATTAAAACAAGTTTTAGGATTTATTTGCAAAGAATTTTAGGGCTAAGGGTTAAAACGAGAAGAAAACGAGGACTAAATCGTGAAGATTTTATAAGGTGGAAGGACCGGGTTGCAATTTTAGAAAAACCTAGGGCTTCTTAAGCAAAAACGCCACGGTCAAACGGGGTTGGACCGGCGGGGACGGATCCGGCCGTCGGATCGCGAACCGGCGGTGGGGATCTAATGCGGGCGCGGCTGGGGTTGACCGTTACGTCGCCGGCTTGACCGGCGGCGTGGCGCGAGCGGTGACCGCCGGATGAGGATCCGACGATCCGGGAGCCGCGCAAGCGAGGCGGCGGCGGCGAACGGCCGGCGGCGAGGCGCGCGCGGCGCGCGCGCGCGCGGCGGCGGCGGCGGCGCGAGGCGACCAGGGGCCGGGGTGCCCCAACTTGCACGGAAGCACACCGGGACGACGAGCGCGCGCGGGCGAACCCACGTACGGTCCTCACGGGCGGCGGCGATGAAGGACGACGGCGCCCGGCGAGGCACGGCGGCGGCGCACGACCGGCGTCGGCGAAGGCGGTGGCGCGGCGCACGGGGACCCAATCCGGCGAAGCCCCGGTGGGACTCCTTACCCGACGGCGGAAGCACGGAGCAGAACACGGCGACCGAGCGGCGGCGGAACGGCGCGGGCTCGAGGCGACGGCGGACCGAGGCGGCGGCGGAGCGCGGCGGCGGCTAGGTTTAGGGTTTGGTGCACGGGGGGCTCGGGTAGGCGCGGCACGGAGCGGCGCGCGCACCTAAATAGAGGCGCGCGGGGCACGGACACGCGGGCCCAAGCGCGCGCGGCACGGACGCCGAGCCGGACGGCGCGCGCGCCCGAGTCGGAGGCGGCGGAGGCGCGGGGAAGGGGACGCCGACAGGGCGGGCCCCGCTTGTCGGCGTCGGCGGCGCGCGCGCATCCGCGGTGGGCCGGCGCTCGGGGCGCAAGGGGAAGCAAGCCGGCCGCTCGCGGTGGTTTGGGTTTCTTTCTTTTTTTTTTCCTTTTTCTTTTTCAAATCCAAATCCTTGTTTCCAAACCAAATAAACTTCAAACAAACTCCGAATTCAAACCGAGATTTGAATCCAGCAACCAAAAACAATGCACCAAAGATGCATGCAACGTAAAAACTCCTATATTTCATTAATTAATTAATAAAAATGATTAAATGCCTATAAAAGCACAACAACCTTATATTCCTTAAGCGAGATCGAGATGTTGCTAAGCCAATTTTAATTAAATTCGAAGTTGAAATTTAGGGTGTTACACGAGATCGAGCTCATCCCGGAGCGCCTCGACGGCCACGGCGACGCCATTGCCGAAATTACCCATCCCCAATCCGTGTTGAATAGGCTCTTTGACTAGATTGTACTAGGGATGTGTAAATGTCGGCAATATATGATGAACTTTTGAATTCGCACTTGTTCCGCGATGACTCCCTTTTGCATTTTGCATCCGCAAATTTTCCTTTGAACGCATCCGGAACTATCTTTAGCCGAACACGTGAGAACAACCGCCCCTTGGCGTGAAATCCACGAGAGGATCTCAATTCGGCAATCCGTGAACACCGTTCAAGAGAAAACCCTTCGCACTTGGTGGAAATCCTCCGCCGCTTGGTATTCCAACGGTGTGTACCGGCCAAATCATCACTCCCAATGCGCCTCCTTGGTCAATAAAATAGCCCGTGGGGTGCTCGCAAATCCACTCGCACACTCCTCCATCATTTCTCGTCTCTTCCCCTCCTCGCTAGAGGAAAAAACCCCAACGCCATGGACAAGGGTAAACAACCTCGGGGGAGCGGCTCATCAAGGAAGCGTACGATTCGGAAGTGAGTTCTTTCTTGATCTCGCTCCTTGTTCTCCCGCTTTGATCTTGCGCTTCATGTTTTCCTTTTGCCCTTTTCGGTCTTGATTTGCTTCCCGAAGAGGTCATCGGGACCGAAGATGTTCCCGAGTACATCTCCTCCGATTCCTCCCCCCGAGCGCAGGATGCCACGCCTGAGCAGAGGACCAACCATCAGCTGCGCCGCCATGTCCGGCACCTGGAGCATGGCCTCAGGGATATGTCCGCTCGCTGCCAGGCCGAGCGCGAGCGTCGCATGGCTCTGGAAGCACTAGTAGGGGGTAAATGCTCCTGACTCTTTTGTGCCTGCCCCTGGATTTCTTGCCTCTGACCTTGATTTCTCCCCGCCCCGCATGTCTCGACAGTACGGCGCAAACCCGAAGGCGGCCCGGGATAGCTTGGTAGAGGCCGCCAATCATGGCCATCCTCGTGCGTTCCAAGTTGCCGTCACGGTGGTCCCGGGAACAACCGAAGAGGGAGCGACGGCCGAAGAAGCAAAGAAAAGATTGAATCATACTTTCGCTTCTTCCTCCACGCCTTCTCGCTTCCCACCTCCTCGGGGACCTAGTCATCGGGGCCGCTAGATGTGATCCCGCAAGGAGTAGTTGTAATATAGTATTGAGCTAAGGGCAATGCATCCGGCACCGGCCATTTTCTCTTGTTCATGGATTTTGTTCTAAAGGCGGCCTCATTCTTGAGCGCCGGCTATCTTTGTGCCGTATGCGTGTAATCATCGATCGATCTCAATGCTAGGATAATATTTCTTCGGATATCTCCCATTTATCGCAGCGGAAAATTCTTCTCCCAAAGAAAGTTTTCAATATGTATGCATTACCAGGGACGCATCCGACCACACGAAAAGGCCCCTCCCGGTAGGGGACCATTTGCCGAATTCATCGTATTTAGTTCCAATCGGCAATAGCGCTTTCCAAACTAGATTGCCTTCTCGCGAATTGCTTTACCTTTACTTTCTTGTTATAGTATTTGGCGACCCGCAGCTTGTTTTTCTCGATGTTCTCCAGGGCCCTGAGACGGATCATATGCAAATCTTCTAACTCATCCATCATTAGGCCACTGTAATTCTTGGAGCTCAACTCGTTTTGCAGCACTACTCTCCTTGAATCTGATTGTATCTCCCAAGGCAGGATTGCATGATGCCCGTAAACCAACTCGGAGAGGTCTTTGTAGCTCCGTGGGGGCCATTCGGTAAGCCCAAAGCGCTTCGCTAAGTACCGAATGCCATCTCCTTGGCTTCTGATCGATCTTCTTCTGTATCAGCTTGATCATGATCTTATTAGAAGCCTCTGCTTGACCATTAGCTTGGGCATAATATGGAGAAGAATTAAACAATTTGATCCCCATGCTTTCGGCAAAATATCTGAATTCCAATGACACGAATTGTGCCCCCGGTCGCAGTAATCGTCCGAGGGATCCCAAATCGATAGATGATGTGTTCCTTGACGAACTCGATCATGTTTTCTCGACGTCACTTTCTTCGGGGGATCGCCTTGACCCATTTGGTGAAGTAATCCGTAGCCAAAAGCACGAACTTATGCCCCTTGCTAGACGGCGGATTAATTTGGCCAATCAAGTCTATACCCCAGCCCCCCGAATGGCCATGGCTTGATGATGGGATTCAATGCCGATGCAGGGACTCTTTGAATATTCTCGAACCTCCGGCAGCCTTAACATCCCTTGTAATACTCAAAGCAATCCTCTAATATCGTCGGCCAAAAGCATCCAGCTTGTCTAATAACCCATTTCATCCGATAGGCCGATTGGTGCGCTCCACATATCCCATCATGCACGTCGCTCATCATGTTCTTGGCTTCTTCTGGACCCAGGCATCGTAGCAATACCCCATCTAATGATTTATAGATTAAATTATCATCCAGAAGAACGAACTTAATTGCCTTGTACCTGAGCTTCCTAGAGACTTTTCGGGATGGATCTCTCAAGTAATCAACGATCTCTTTCCTCCAATCACCTTCGCAAGATCCACCCTTAGTGCACACACTTCGCAAAGAAATGCTTCTTGACTCTCCTTGTAACCGCAGGCGGTCCGAGCTAGCCCGTTTTTGCTTCTTCGTTATGCTCTCTAGGAATGTGCTGCAGGGTTACCAGTGGGAAGCTCTTCAAGATTTCCCTGCACTCTTCGTAGTAACTCCTCAACGCTTCGCTCCTGTACTCGTATTGGCCGTTCAATTGCTTGATTACTAGTTCTGAATCTCCATAGACCTCAACTGATACGGCCCCAGCTTCTCTCAAATATTGAAGCCCTCGAAGTAGTGCCTCGTACTCAGCCTGGTTATTTGTGACAGTGGGTTGTATAGGAATAGCGAATTCAAACATCTCACCTCTGGGCGAAATTAGCAGGATCCCTACTCCCCCACCTTTGCCACATGATGACCCGTCAAAAAATAAAGCCCAAGGGGTAATTTCAAGTAGATCAATCGAAGGGTCACGATGCTCAGTTATGAAATCGGCAATGACCTGACCTTTGATGGCTTTTGCCGATTCGAACTTCAACTCGAACTCTGATAAAGCTAAAATCCATTTGCCAATCCGACCATTCAAAATTGGCATAGATAACATATGTTTTATCACGTCAAACTTCGAGTATACGAGGCATTCGGCATTCAACAAGTAGTGCCGAAACTTTGTACACGAGTAGTACACGCAAAGACACGCTTGCTCTATAGCCGAATACCTCGGTTTCGGGATCAAGTAGTTTTCGGCTAAGATAAGCTACTACCCGCTCCTTTCCTTCGAATTCTTGAATAAGGGCCGATCCAATAGTTTGGGTATCGGCCGCCACGTACAACTTGAAAGGCTTGTTTAGCCGGGGAGGAACCAAAGACCGTGGCTCCTTCATGTATTGCTTGATCTCATCAAAAGCCTTCGTTGTTCGTCGCCCCATGTGAATTTCTCGATCCTTCTTTAGCTTCAAAGAATGGAGAGAATGGCAACACCTTCTCGCGATAAATTTGATATGAATCTTCTCACGAAGTTGATCTTGCCGAGTAGTGATTGCAATTCCTTGAGGTTGGTTGGAGGAACGATTTCATCAATGGCTTTCATGCTCTTCTTGCCAACCTCGATTCCCCCTTCGTGGACCAAAAACCCCAAGAACTCTCCACTCGATACCCCAAATGCACACTTGTTTGGATTCATCTTTAGACCGTGCTTCCGGTGCATTCCAAGGTCTTCTTCACATCTTCTAGATGGGTGTCATGACTTAAGGACTTGATCACCACGTCGTCGATGTAGATTTCCACAGTTTTGCCGATCAACTCATGGAAAATGTAATTCATGGCCCGCTGATAGGTTGCACCGGCATTTTTCAACCCAAATGTCATGACTATCCATTCAAATAGGCCTATATGACCAGGACATCTAAAGGCCGTCTTCGAGATGTCTTCTATTGCCATGAAGATCTGATTGTATCCCGCGTTGCCATCCATGAAGCTAATCACCTTGTGTCCAGCAGCGGCGTCAATCAACAAATCGGCAATAGGCATCGGGTATCCGTCCATGGGAGTAGCTCTGTTTAGGTCCCTGAAGTCTATGCAAACTCTCATTTTCCCATTCTTCTTGTACACAGGGACGATGTTAGAAATCCACTCCGCATATCTGCATGGCCGAACGAAGTTTGCGTCAAGTAATCTTTCGATTTCCTTCTTCACATCGGCCAATACTTCATCCTTGTAGATTTTCCGGGGCGGTTGCTTATATGGTTTGAAACCAGGCTTGATTGGCAACCGGTGCTCGATGATGGAACGATCCAATCCAGGCATCTCCGAGTAATCCCAGGCGAAGCAATCTTTATATTCTCTGAGAAGCTCAATTAAGTTCCCCCTGAAGTCTGGTTGCAAATTTGCACTGATGAACGTCGGCCTTGGCTTATCACCGCTTCCAATGTCAACTTCTTCCACCTTATCGGCCGACATGAATCCTCGTCCTAACTTGCCATCAGTGCCATCCACGGGGTTCTCCATTAAAAATTACCGTAAGAGCCGATCGCTTGAATCGGCCGTTGGTCACCGCCGACAGTTCAACAGACCTTCTCCCCGTCCTTCCCCGAGAAGCAATCGATGCCTTGGTACTCCCGCAAGGCTGGTTCCATGTTAGCCACGCTCACGGAGTCATCCGCCCGGACGACCTCGATCTCATCATCCACCCACCGGATAAGCCGTTGATGCATGGTGGATGGGACGCAAGCAGCTTGGCGTGGATCCGAGCCCCGCCCAAGCAGCAGGCTGTAGGCTCCTTTGCCCTCGATGACAAAGAAGGTGGTGAGCAGCGTCTTGGACCCGATCATCAAGTCCACGTGGGCGCATCCTTTGGTGTCTGAGGGATTCCCGGCGAAGTCGTTCAAGATGATGCTTGTAGGTGTCAAATCGCTCGGGCCCATGCCAAGCTTCCTGAAGGTGGTGTACGGCATTACGTTGACTGCCGCTCCACCGTCGACGAACATCTTGGTCAATGGCTTGCCATTGACGTACCCCCTCAAGTACAGCGGCCTCATATGGCGATTCTTGGCCGGCTTGTCGAAGATGGCCTGCTTGGCCAGCACCAGTTGTGCCATCATCCCCTCGGGTTGCTCGTCGTCAAAGGAAGCTTCCTCCTGCATAATCTGGTTAGCAGGAGCCATGAACTCGTTCGGCAGGAAGTATACCATGCACGCAGGAGCCGAACGCTTCGATCCTTCTGGCTGATCCTTGGGGCGCCACCTCTGCCTCGTCTGGATCCCGGCTTGTTTCATCTCGCGGTTCCTCAAGCGCCGGACCCGCCTCTTCCGGCTCCCCGCGTAGACCGGCGGGCACCACCGCCCCTTCGCCGGACGTAGACGTCCTCGTCCTCTTCCCCGATCGGCCCACTTGAGATCGGCTTGGCGCTTCCCCGGGGTGATCTATGACTTCAATTTTTTGACGCCGATCCCCATTCGGGTGAATCCTTCCAAGTCTTTCGTGGACGGATCGGCGATTGCGCTTTCCCGCCCGTACTCAACATATCCGTCGCCGCATTCGGATAGTTTCTCAACGTGGGCAGCTTTAGGCCCTCATTCCGGCGGTGCCCGAAGAAGGCGCACCCCCGGTGGGCACGCTCCGCTCGCGCGTGTCCTGTTCTTGGTCCTTTCGCGCGCTTCCTCTTCGCCCCCGCGCCGCTCCTCCTCGTGACGACGCTTCGGTAGCGCTCTTTCTCCATCTCGGCGCCGCCATTTGTTGAGGAGAATGCGTGACGTCACCTTGGGTTTAGGCCCGGACGATTCCCCAATCTCGATGTGGCTCTTGAGAACGCGGGGGCGTCGCCCGCACTTGCTCTAGGGTCACCCGGCGCTCCGGTCCACCGATCCACCTTGCTTGGACCCGGCCGAGGTCGGGACCTTGACCTTCCCCTTCTCTTCGGCCGTTATCGCACCGACGGAAAAGCCGAGCATGTTCGAGGAAAGGGGTGGCCATCCAGCTTCATCTTGTTATCGAACTTGAGGTGTCCTTCCTGGATGGCCTTCTGGATCCTCATCCTGAAGACCCTGCAATCGTTGATGGAGTGCGAGTCCCTGTCATGGAAGCCGCAGTAACGCTTCGCTTTAACTCCATCAGGCCGAAGCATAGAATGCCCCTCAGGCAGCTTAATTCGGCCTTCTTTCACCAAGAGCTCGAACAATTTGTCAGCCTTTGTGATGTCAAAGTCGTAAGTCCCTTTGGTCTGCTTGACCCAACGCTGATTCATTGTCAAGGGCTCTTTACCCCACATGATCTCTGCTGCAGCTATCTCCAATTCGTCGTCAGAATCCTCGAACAAATCAGCCTTGTCCAAGAATTGATTGTAGATGTCAGCGACGTCGTGCTGCTTGCCAAACTTGGGGTCCTTTTTGAGGCCATATGCCTGATTGCTCATCAGGGATAACTTTTGCGATAGCTGGCCCAGGTTCTCGAACTCCATCCCAAATAGCTTCTCGCACACGGCCGGCAACATCCCGGCGACGGCCATATCGACCACCGATCGTCCGGCAAGTTCAGCGAGAAGCACATGCCTTTGACTTCCCTGAACCTTCTAAGAAACTCCGGTGGTGTTTCGCCGTGCCTTTGCTTCGTGGTGGCGAGATCAATCGCCTTCTTTTCGGAGTCGCCGCCGAAATAATGAGCGTGGAATTTACGCTCCAAGTCCTTCCATCCGGCCACCGATTCAGAGGGCGGATGAGAACCACCGAAAAGCCGGACCCGTCGGTGAGGCGGGGAAGTAGCGAACCCCTGAACGCCTCCTCGGCCGAGCATTCCCCAAGCTGCATGAGGTAACGGGCGATGTGCTCGACTGTGCTTGTCTCGTCCTGCCCAGAGAACTTTGTGAATTCCGTCGGCGGCTTCACCCTCGGTGGCAGGAGCACGTTATAGTACCACTCTGGGAACGGCGGCCTGTAGGTGGGGCCCTGCATCTTCGGCTTAAGGCCGAACTGATTCTGCATCAATTCGGCCATCTTGCGCGCTAGGGCGTCTTCTTCTTGAGCGCCTGTAGCCGGCGCGTACCCTGGGTGCGGGAAGGCATCGAACGCTCAGTAATTTCCCACTTCATGATAACCACCGCCGTACAAATTCTTCTGGAGCCAGTTGGTCGACGGAGCTATTCTTCGACTGGGGTCGAGTGGGGCCCCAGATGAGCCGAACGCTAGGTCTCCGTACGTAGGCCGGCACGGATTCGGCCGCTGCACGGCCGACCCGTGCCGCTCCGTGGTGGGGGGCAGGATTGGTTGACTTCCCCGAAGCTTGCAACGGGGGCCGAACCGGCGCCCCCCCGCCCTCGCGGAGGAGGTTGGAATGCTTGGCTTCCGGAGCTTTGAGGAGGATGCTTCGCCGCAATCGGCTCCGTAGCGGCGGCCGAGAGCTTGATTCACCCGGCCTCCACGGTGCTCTTTCCCGGCGGGCGCCTTCCCGAACGCTTGCCCCGCGCCCGGCCAAAGAGGGCCACCATCATCCGCCGGAGCGACCCGAGGAAAGCCTTGGTTGTGCTTGGTGAGCATGTCATCTACCGACTCTTGGAACATCCGTGCGCATTCCTCCTTCTCCCCGTTGGGTTGTGGCATCGCTCTCTCCCGGCAGCAGCACTCTGGGCAGGTCATTCTTTAGATACGGTACACCACTTCGATTCTTCTTAAACGACATGAGACACTTTTGCTGAAACTGGTTCACGGCGTCTAGGAGCTGTTGATGCTGCTCTGGAGAAAGCTCTTCGATGTTGACATCCAGGAGGTCTGAGACTTCAGGCATCTTGAACCAATTCGGCTGTTGTCCCACTGGGCGTGCCAAAAAGTGTGTTGACGTAAAATGTGCACTCAACGCCAATCACACAAAGAAGCCGAACAAAGCTAGCTTCGCACGCGCAGAGAGAGAGTGACGTGCCAACCAATTTTTCCCGAAAATTAACAAAAGGTAAAGCAAGTTAAATACCATAGCTTGGAACTTGCCGGTGGTACCGCACGGTTCCATATTTACGGCTAAGAAGCCAAACAAAATGACATGTAGCTATGTAGAGCTATCTGTCAAAGAATCACGACCATACGGACCATTACAGAGGAAAAAGGAATACTGCCGAATGGATGACGTAAGCATGACGACGATCGGTCTTAGTATAAAATAAGATGCAAGCGCAAAGTTATGACCGATCCCCATGAAAAATAACATTAAGCAAATAAAGTAAAGCACGGACATGATCATGTATTAAATAAGCATGCATAGATCCAAAGCACTAGTCTACCGCATGTCTAGGTACTTTAAAACCCGTCGGGTACGACAACAAACAAATCTATCCACCGCATGATACGACTTGCATGAAAAACGTACCACTTTCCACAAATAGATCTATCCACCGCATGATACAATCTAAATATGGAAGGCTAAAAGCATACGTCATTTAAAACATAAATAATGCACGTGATCTACTCGTGAAAACATAACTGAATACGGTGAACAAACCGATCCAGGATCCATGAAGAAGGAACAAACATTACCACGTGAATAAATCTATCGAGCCGAATTGGAAATCTAATCCACCGGATGACTAGCTCCAAAGCAACCCCAAAACCCCGCATCTACCGCATGATACCCGTTCTTTCAAGATTTATGCGAACAAAGCAAGCTTGAACCCGCAACACGTAACAACCTAGATCGATTCGGTTTCGGCTATCGAGAGCACAACATCCACGCGTCAAAACACGAAACCCCGCTCGTACAAGGATCTTAAAAGAAATATAGCCGATCCAAACCCATCTAGATTGGGCAAGGGTGTGTTACATGAATTAAAACATAAAGTAAAACTCATGATAACACGGGATAACTTAATGAATCTATTGGATCTTGCCAAAATCCAATAGAGCCGATAACTAGCTTCGAGCTAGATCTTAGCCTACCGCATGGCTCATGATCTAACAAGAAACCCTCTTGAACCAAGCTTGAATCTACCGCATGACACGAAGCATGGTAACAAGACTACTTGCATCGCATCTAAATCCACCGCATGATACTAGACATGATACAAGGTTGCCGGTACTCACGGAGGTCGACGGATCGATTGGCCCTCTCGAAGAACTCGACGACACGACAAGGACTCTAGGGTTTGGCGTAAGGCCGGTGTGTATTGAGGAATGATCGTGTTTGTTACATACATCCAGGGATCGTATTTATACCCTGTTGATTACAACTGCGAATGGATTCATTGCCTAACTAAACCTGATCGCCTATCCATCCATTCGCTTCCCCTGATTGAGCCACGTCACCGTCCAATCCCGCAAAATCAGCTCTCTCGTTCCTTTGATGAACCGAGCGGATAGCCGACCGCGGCATCCTTCCGCCGAAAATCTCTCGAAAACACCCTTCCTTCCATCGGACGGACTCTTTTTCGAACCGGACCCACATGTCGACTCCTTACCAAATTTTGGTGTTAACACCCACTTCCACTCAGGCACCTTCAATGGTTGAAGCAAACCAGCGGGTCTCTGATGTTCAGCCTTAACCCGGTGGCAAGTGTCACACAAAGCCACATGAGCGGCCACGTCTCTCTTCATACCGTACCACCAATACCTCTGCTTGAGATCCTGGTACATCTTAGTACTGCCTGGATGGATAGAGTAAGCTGAGTCGTGAGCTTCTCTCAAGATCTTCTCTCTGAGATCTCCTGTCTCTGGTACGCACAACCGGTTCTTAAACCACACGATTCCTTGCTCATCTTCTCGTGAAATCCGGGGCTTCTCCTTGTTGCATACTCTCCTTAATCTTCCGTATTCCAAAGATCCTCTAACCGCCACTTACGTATTTCTTGCTCCGGAGTGGACCGTACTTCCAAAGTCACTCCTTCCGCATGCGCAACCACTTTCAAGTTGAGCCTTTCAAACTCTTTTACCAACTCATCGAAACCGGATGGTCATAGCCATGTTAGTGTGGCCTTTCCGACTCAAAGCATCGGCAACCGTATTTGCTTTACCAGGATGATAGTGAATCTCTAGATCATAGTCCTTGATCAACTCTAACCAACGACGCCGTCTTAGATTGAGATCCTTCCGAGTAAAGATATACTTCGTACTCTTGTGATCGGTATAGATCCGACACTTAGTTCCCATAATGTAGTGTCTCCAAATCTTCAATGCATGAACCACCGTCGCTAACTCAAGATCATGCGTAGGATAGTTCAACTCATGCTTCCTCAACCGACGAGATGCATAGGCTATAACATGACCTTCTTGCATCAACACACATCCTAAGCCTTGTCGAGATGCATCACAAGTAAATGTCAAAGCTCTTCCGCAGATCGGCATGACTAGAACAAAGCCTGTGGTTAACCGCTTCTTTAACTCTTCAAAACTCGGATCGACATGCACCGGTCCATTTGAATTCCCTGTCCTTCTCTAGCAATGTAGTGAGAGGCTTCACAATCCTGGAGAATCCTTCAATAAACCGACGATAGTAACCAGCAAGTCCAAGGAAACTCCGGATCTCCGACACTTTACGAGGGGCTTCCCACTTCAACACATCACTAACCTTGCTAGGATCCACTGCAATACCTCCGTTGGTGATGATATGACCTAGAAAAGACACTTCCGTGAGCCGAATTCACACTTGCCGAACTTCGCATATAACTCATGCTCTCTCGCCTTCGCAACACAAGTCTCAAATGCTCCTCATGGTCTTCCTCATTCTTGGAGTAGATCGAATGTCATCAATGAATACCACAACGAACTTATCCGGATACTCCATAAAGATCTTGTTCATCAAGTACATAAAGTACGCGGTGCATTGGTTAACCCAAAAGACATAACCGTGTACTCGTAAAGTCCGTACCCGGTAGTAAAAGCCGTCTTAGGAATATCCGAAGGCCTAATCTTCAATCGATGATAACCGCATCGCGATCGATCTTAGAAAACACTTTAGCTCCTCTCATCCGATCAAACAAATCTTCAATACGTGGCGAGAGGATACTTGTTCTTGATGGTAACATCATTAAGAGACTCGTAATCAACACACATCCTCTCGTGTGCCATCTTTCTTACCCACAAAGATAACGGGTGCTCCCCGTGGTGAGGAACTAGCACGAATGAACCCTTTACCCGCTAATTCTTTAATCCGAGCTTTAAGTTCTTGCAACCGATCACTAGACATTCTATATGGGCGCTTAGAGATAGGAGCGATGCCGTGTAAAAGATCAATAACGAACTCAACATCTCGGTCGGGGGGCATACCCGGCAACTCCTCGGGAAACACATCGGGATAATCGCACACTACTCGTATGTCTTCCAAGGTCGCTCCGTCAAGCTTATTCACGGCACCGGCATTTGATGGTGCGGGATCCGCCGCAAACTCAAATCTTTCACCACTGGACATGTAAGAAGGATTGACCTCTTAGCACACCGAATCACCGCATCACACGCGGTCAACCATCCCATTCCCAATATCACATCGATCCCCTTTGAATCCAAGATTATAAGATTGGCACGGAAATCTCTCGCCCACAATCTTGAGATGGACATTATCACATTTATAGATAGCTTTCAATTCCCCCCCCCGGTGAGGTAACTAACATGTGGCGAGACATGGGACCGATAGGCGATTATGTTGAGCTACGAACTGGGATGTAATGAAAGAATGGGATGCTCCAGAATCAAACAAAACTGAGGCAGGAGTAGAGTTAACTAGAAACATACCGAGCACTACTCTGGGGTTCTCCTGGGCGACTTCAGCATCAACGTGCATCGCCTTGCCTCGTGCATAGCTCTGTTGTCCTTTGTTAGACTGCGGGGTTTGGCTTCCGCTCCTTGTCTCGCCGCCGGTTCCGTACAGGGGTGTGTGGAGGGTTCCTCTTTGGGCAAGCATTGGCATAGTGACCAAGCTCTCCGCACTTGAAGCAAGTAGTGGTAGCGAGGATTGGCGGTGCCACGGTCCTTACGGGTGTGCCAACCGGGGCTCTCTCGCCGACTCCGCCGGGAAGCCGGGCGGGGAGTCCGAGGGACGGACGCCGAAACCGCCGAGCGCTACCGCCGGAACCGCCGAACGGACGCCGGGACCGCCGCCGCCCAAAGGTTCCACCCGGTCCCCCATAGCGGAACGGGGTGTTCGGCGGTGGGTTGAAGCGCGGGCGAGACGCACTCCCAAACCGCCCGGAGCCGGCGGCCTTCCTCTTCTCGCTCTCCGAGCTCCTTGCGCTTGTGCTCCAAGCGGATGGCGGCATCAACTAGCCGCCGAAAGTTAGGAAAAGGATATGGCATCGGCTGGTACCGCAGCGAACCAACCAATCCATCCAAGAACAGCTCCTCGCTTCTTCCTATCTTCAGCAACCTCCTCGACCGCATAGCGAGATAGCTCCGTGAACTTGTCTCTATAGTCGCCCACCGACATTCCTCCCCGCTTCGCAGAAAGGAACTCCTTCTTCTTGATCTTCATGACTCCGGAGGGTATGTGATGGCTCCTGAAGTTGGTGGTAAACTCCTCCCAAGTGATAGTGTCTGGGGCGGCATGAGCGGCAGAGTACGCATCCCACCAAGCGGCTGCAGATCCTTGAAGTCGTCCTGCAGCATACAGGACCTTCTCTCTGTCGTCACACTGACAGGTAGTGAGCATCTTCAGTATTGTCTTAAGCCAATCTTCAGCTTCCAGTGGATCAGCGGCGTGAGTAAACACAGGAGGGTGATGACTCATGAACTCCCGGTGCTTGTTGCGAGGCGCGGGTGGCGGCACCGGCGGATTGTTGACCTGAGCTTGCAAGTTTGTCACAGTGGTGGTCAAGTTCTGGAGGAGCTGGGTCTGTGCCTCCAGGAACTGCTGCATAGCGGGATCCATTTGCACCGGGCCGGGGTGCTCTTCCCGCTGGTTGATCAACACCTGATCCCGACCTGGTGTTCACCATCCGAGTGTTAGGGACATTATTTTAGATGATTGTACCAAGGGTTAAACTCGGAAGATAAGATAGCAATGATATTCAGATAAGACAGATTCTGTTGACTCCAAACAATCAGGCATTGCTCTCTGTACGAGTAACCAAAAATTATGGATTTTGTACTGATAAAAGGTAATGAAATTACGAAACTACTCCAACTGGAATCACCTCAATCGGAGTTGTGTAGCTCTGGTTATAAAATAAACAAGTCAGGTAGGTCGGCAGTGTTTAACAGATTCGTGAGGCTGTAATGTTTTAGTCATAACTCTCTGGTTTTCCATCCAAATATTCTGAATTTTTGACAGAAAATTAGACACGAAATTCTTGAACTTTTCCAATTGGTTTTACTGCAATCGGAGTTCTGTAGCCCGAGATAAAATTAAAACAGTGCTGCTGACTCAGAAAACTGTGCGAACAGATTTTTAGGATCTCGAATTTACATTAAGGGAAAACTTAAAGGGACAAATAGATTAAGATAGATAACTGATTGGGACTGAAAGATAACCCCCACAAACTTACTACTAAACCAATGTCGTTGTGGTCATCACTCCACAACACATTGCACTCAACCAAAAATCCAACTCATACATTAAGCACAAAATCAAGCATTCAACCACTCCTCCGAACTAAACACACTTTACCGATCGTCTACTAGCGATTACAAAGAAATCCTATCCTTAATCTTAAACCTAAGGACTATCTTCTGCCATGGCATCTGTGCGGGCGTCAGGGGAGTCGTAGTGTGGCCTCTTGGGTGATGGGGAGGTACATCCTTCTGTGGCTTCATTGCTTCCGGTCGCTCCCCGTTCAAAAGTGCAGCTTCCAAGGCACGCCTCTCGCGTCTCCGGAGTGAAAATCTGCTGCCGTGCCGCATATAGTGTGTTGTTGGCATCATCCAATGCGGTGTTCACAGCGCAAGTAGACTCCGGGCATTGTTGAGCGTCCCTTCATAGGCTCGTGCTTTGGGGCGATGTAAGTCTTGGCTTCCCCACTTGCTCCGAAAGGTGTGTAACGGCGGTGGGTATCCTCCAACCTGTCACGCTCCTTGTGAGAGAGCACATAGAGCACCCTCCGAGCTGACTCTGCTATCCCAGCATCCATAGTAGTCCTGTGAGCCACGTCATGATGCTTGGACACCTCCTTCACTCCACGGCATGGAATGTACTCCTCCAAGATGGCAGCAACCTCCCAATGGGGCTCGAACCACGGATGAGTCCACAGCTCACAATGGTAGACAGGGGCCTTATCATAGCCTAGGCGAAGTACCATTGCCCTCAGGTGGTCTGCCATGGGAATGCCTACTCCATCAGCTCTGTAGTGGTACACTTCCCAGATCGCTTCCACCTCTTGCTCTTGTTCTTCCATCTCTTGATCCGAATGATCCTCATCTTCTTCCGGCGCTTGCTCCTCTAGGTTGGGTTGTTCGGCCTAGCTCATCCTCCTCTCGGGATCATCTCCTCCGGATCTTCCTCATCGTCGGGCACCATGATAAGGTTAGGGAAAACCACGGTGTGCGGCTCCATCTCAATCTCCTCATCCGTATCTCCATCATGCAAATCATGGTACGTTCCTCGTGGAGCATACCGATGGACTCGCTCCCGCCGAGAAGTCTCCAAGCTACGAACCATCTGTAGTGTAGTGCAGAATGAGAAAGATGGTAAGACAAAAAGGACGAGAGCTAAAGCAAGCACAAGGTAAAGAATGCAGACAGCTCAAGAGTGAAGCAAAAAGGCAAGAGTAAGGTTAGTAAGAATAAAGCAAGCATGTAAAAGAAAGCTTCTATGAGTATAAAATCCTTAATTCGACCATTTCTATCTAGGCTAGCGTTCCTACGATCAACACGGCTACGGTACCACTCTATCACACCCGGTTTTAAAGGCAAAACCGAATGCATTGATCACGTGTGCGCCGGGATCAAGTTACACACACGCTTAGACATTATGAATACCAAAATCGGTGCCACACGAATAAAGAGTTATTACAAACCATAGTCTTAAACGAAACTTAAATAAACGAGTTCTCGCAACGGACAAAATGCCTCCACAGGCGGTACCGATCGAAGACTACGCACACCTAGAACTCCCGGAAATCTCCCGGAATATCTTCAAAGTTCTCCCGGTCCGAGCGCAAATCCGGTATTGTAGATGCAAGAGAATAAACAAGCGTGAGCACATATCGTACTCGAAGGAAAAACAACATAACATGCAAGGCCATATGGTGGATGGCTAAGGTTCAAGCACTTTAGCATTTTAGTTGGTCAAGTTTTATTAGCAACCCGATTACTAAAGAGTGTAAGTTCATACCAACCCAATTAATAAGATGTAAGCATCATAAGTAAAGAATAAAACAGCAATTAAACCTTAAAGTTCCATAATTTAATCATGTGAGTGTCCGGGCCGCTCTTGACCGTGAGCACGGCTAATCGATTAGTTTAACACTCTGCAGAGGTTGTACATCTTTACCCACAAGCGGCGTAAAAGCTCCGAAAAACTTTGGACCCAACCATGCGGTGTTTGCAAGACACCATACCACACTTCCGAGGTGTGATTGCATAGGGACGCTACATGGCCTTTACAAAGGTTCTCTAGCAAGTTATGACCCACAAGGTCCGGATCGCTTAGCAAGGTATAAAGTCCCCTAGCGGTCGATACCCCACCATAAAAAGAATAACTCACCCAACCCCCCGCTAGAGCGAGTCCATACCCCACGGTACCGCCGATCCCTTGTCCTTATCGGTAAGACCATCCCAAGCTAAAGTTCCTAATTATTCAGCCAAGACCATTGCCCATTAGTTCTTGTGGTTGTACTGTTTTCCTGGGTGGTTCTCCATGTTCCGATTATCATATTAAAGTGGTCTTGTAAAGTAAAAGATCATAAACGGAACATGAAATAACAAAAAGGTAATCAAGTTGATTAATACCAAAACCCTGTTGAGCATGCTAAGCAATAACTACCACGAGATTAATTTAATTCCTGGTATCAAGGTATAGGTAGTAAAAAGCTAGGCATGATCCTTAATAGGTTCCCATCAAATTAATGCAAGCGAAAAGTAAAAACAGTGAATTTTAAATGCATGTTATGTAGGACAAGCGGGCATGCATCAAGGAATACTTGCCTTCAACAAAGCCTTGCTGCTCAAACTCTTGCACGACTTGATCTTCAAATCCCTCGAACGAATCGCTCTCTACGGTCCACAATCATCACATACAAGCATACAATAGAAATAAATAAGAAACAGTCACCAAACAGATCAAATAGATCTAAACAGTAGCATAAAACTAATCTACGCTTCGAGACGAACGCGTGGACATAAAGAACGCTAAAATCGGAGCTAAAACGACTAAGTTATGGCTTCGGGAAGGTTTAGGGACTAATCTGCGAAGATTTAAAAAGGTTTCGGGCTAAAATAAAGAAAAAGGACTAAACTGTAAGAAAACTTATAAGGTGGGAGGGTATTTTTGTAAATAAAGAAAACTCGTGGGGCTTTTACGCAAAATTGCCGTGGCCGGCGGCGGTTTTGACCGACCGACGTGGGTTGACCCGATCTAGATCCGTTGGATCTAGATCCGACGGTTGCGGCGGTTTGCGGCGCGGTGGCTTGATCTAGGGCGTTGGATCTTCATCCGACGGCCGAGAACTTGCGCAAGCGACGGGGCGGCGGTGCCGAGCCGGCGGCGAGCGGCCGCGGCGGCGGCGGGCGGCGGAGCTCGCCGGCGGGACCCACTTTAGGGTTTCGGCCACGGATGGGGACACGGAGGGCACCAACACGACGCGCGTGCACCCGGCGGACCGGTCTAGGGCGGCGGCTCGGGCGGAGATGCGGCGGAGTGGCGGGTCGACGCGGCGGCGCGGGGCGCGAGCTCCGGCGACGGCGCTAGAGCGACGAGGTGCTCGGGTACGACGACGTGTAGCACGGGGGAGCTCCTCACCTCCTTGCGCGCTCTCCCGGGCGTCCTCACGGGGGTGAAGCGGCGGCGGAACCGGGAAACGGCGGCGGCGGCGGCGAGCTCGGCTAGGGTTCCGGCGAGGCGGCGAGCTCGGCTAGGGTTCCGGCGAGGCGGCGCGGCTAGGGCAAGAGGCGGCTCGGGTGCTGCGGTAGGCGGTCCGGGGGCGGCGGCGGCCTTAAATAGCCCCCGGTGCGGTCCTTGGCGTGCGGGCCACGCGGAGGCGGGGCGTGACCGAGCCGGGACTCGGCGGCGCGGCGGCGTCCGGGTCGGGGACGAGCGGAGCCGGGGGATGACATGTGGGCCCCGGCGGTCGGCGGCGAGGCGCGGGGCACGGGCGTGGGGGCGCGGGCCGCGGCGCGGGCCAGCGGCCGGGCCGGGCGGCGGTGTTGCCGGGCCGCGCGTGGGCGGGGCCGGGCGTGCGCGGCGGGCGGGCGAGCGGGCGGGGGCCGGGCCTAGCGGCCGCGGCCGCCGCCGTTGCCGCCGGGTTGGGCCGGAAAGGGGTTAAGGGGTAGGGGTTAGGGAGAATAGGTTTAGCATTTTGGCAAAAGGGTTTTCAAACATTAGAATTCAAATTTGAATTTGAATTCCGCAACCAAAATAATGCTCCAAAGATGTATGCAACAATAAATCCTATATTTCATTAAATTTATTTTAGAAAAGATTTAAATGCCTAAAAATAACTAAAACAACCGTATACTCCTTAAGCAAATAAATGGTTGCTAGCAAATTTTAATAAAGCCATATTTTTAATAGAATTAGGGTGTTACACGGGTGGCCCGGCCCACCGACACGAGCCATTTGTGCTGGCGGGTCACTTAAACGATCGCCAGCACAAATGTCATCATCGCTGGTGGTTACTTAAGCAGACCGCCAGCACAAATGCCATCACTACTTGCGGTTTCTTAGGACGCCCGCCGGCACAAAATTCATCTTTGCTAGTGGTTGCTTAGACCGCCCGCCACAAAAAGCATTTTTCTCATTTCCTATATAATTCCCCATAATTGTTTATTATTTGTATATAATTTGTCATTTTCATCTATTATTTTTTCACATTGGCATTTGTATGCTAAATTCACTTTAATTTACTGTAATTTAATTTGTATTTAACCGCCAAATCCAAATATATGTCTCACAAACACACAATCCAAACTAAAATAAAAAATGTATACATAAGTCACATTACAAAACATTGTGCATAATAGATAACCCTAAGACACGCATCTACGTAACCATTTTGCATCATCTAATGTCAAAACTCCTTCTTTATCGAAGAATTCTCCATCCTCGTGGCAAATCTCACGTAGGATGAATCTCGCCATGTCCGCACAAATGTTGGTGATTTGATTGTCACCAAGTTGCCCCATGATCCCTCAATGGTAGGCATCTGCACGTAAACACAATAAATGAAGATTGTTATGCATTACCATCAGGACCATAATTAGAACATACATAGTTGTGTACAAACAAGAGGCTTACGTCTTCCGGATTCGTCCGGTACCTCCCATTATTTCTCCAAACCTCACACACATAATATCCACATAGCACACTGCCAGGAGGTTGTTTGTAGCACTGCAAACAAATAAAAAAAATGATCGGTACTAATTAATAGAAGTGTACAACTCTGATAAAAATGACTGGTACTAATTAACATAAGTGTTCTTACCCATTTGGCATGTCGTATCACCAATTTTTTCTTCTTGCGCTCCCCGTTATTGAGTATGTATACCCTATACGCACTTTAAGGATACAAAGACATAAGTTAGTAATACAATTTGAAATATAGCCGATACACACAGTAGTGATTATATATTGCATAGTTGTCTTACTTTCTTATAATCTCAATGATTTTCTTGTAACAAGCCTCTGAATATTGTAATGAGTCGAAGACCCCACAGTTCCCAACTTCGGACACATGTGAAAGCAAATGAAATGATCGCTGGATAAAATTAAAATAATTAATATAAATAGACTAAAAAATGAAGGCAAATGATGAAATAGTTATTTAAAGGATCTTACTCAAAATGGTAAGCAAACTTGATAGAATCCTTATGTTGGTTTTTCCTCATGACCCTTGCAATGTATACAGACACCTCGTGAAGTTTAGCTTTCTCGTAACCCTTTATTAAGTCTTCATTCTCCTTTGGTGTCTTTGCTTCTTCTTCTATTTGCTTTCTTAGTTGATCCCTCATTATTAACGTGTGTTGTGACTGGCTTACTTGTTGCGGGTCAACATATGCTACCTTCCACCTCTCATTTGTCTTCTTTTCATCAGACGCTTGCATCCTGCAAAAAAGTTTACTTAGGATGGTAATAACAATACATATGGAATTCAATAGATTTGCCCCTGCGCCCCACTTTGCTAGCGGTTGATAGTTGCACCCGCCAGCACGCTAATTTGCTAGTGCCAGGACAAATCGTTTCTGGCCTAGTGGTTCCCGCAACCATTTCGGACCACGTCGACAAAATCCTTTTAGCCCCGGCTCCAAAGTCTCCTTGTCTACTAGGGCTTGTACGAAACTAGCTTGTCATTTGTGAGGTGCAATATGTTTTGCAAAAGAGTTTGTTTTCTCTGTTCCTTTTTCCCTCTATATAAAATACTTTGTGGACTGGTTTCATGCCATGTCCAGCCATCCTTGGCGCTGCTGCTGCTAGCTTGCTTCTCAGCGAGGCTACTGGGTGTTTGTGCACAGCAGGACGAACTGGATGATCCAAAGCTACTATGTTAGATATTGTGTCGAATATTTGTACAGTCCCGTTACGATGGGACTTGAGTTGTATTAAGCAGTATAAGGTAGAGTCCGTGTCATACTTTGTAACCTGAGCCTCATAAATATGAGGGGGGGGGGGCTGTTGTTGTAACCATGACGACATAGCGACAGGCTCGCAGGGGGAAGGGGGCATGATGCCGGGATCCTAAAGCGGCCGGTGTTGCGGTTGGGGAGGAGCGCCCGTAGTCATGCCGCGGGGATGTAGGCTTCGGCTGAACCTCGTTACCAAATATCGTGTCTCCATTGTCGTCTGTGATCGTGCAAGTTTGTCTCGTCAGATTCAATCGTCGTTCCGCTGCATGGAGATTAGCTGGCGGGTCGTCGCCGCGGAGGGCTAATTTCTTACATACTGGATCCCGACGAGTAAGTACTTTCAAAATACAGAGGAGTACAAAGAGAGGGTAAGGCAGTTACAGACTTACAGCTGGGCAAGTATCTCTCAGCCCAAGCTGCCAGCCAGATGAGCATCAGCATCAATGTAGACTGTACTGTTGTTTAGGACATCATGCATGCATATGGAGCTCAGCTCTTCAATTATTTTGAATGGGAACCCGTGCCTTGGGTCAATGAGCGTCCTATTGCTCTTCTGCCCGGGCCCACAGTATAAAAAATGAAAATGAATCCAATTAAAAAAATTCACATGATTTTTGATCTAATGCATAGAAGTATAGGAAATCTTGATGAGGACATCACTTTATGGATGTGCACAAGGCTTCTCCGCTGGACATTCAACCTATTCAAGGTCCAATTACAAGAGCTCGTGCGCGACAATTAAACCTAGAAGTGAGCTCGTTCCTAAGTGTTCCTATTAATAATTTTAAGAATGATTTACTACCTATTGTTTATAATGTGATTAGGAACCAAGGAGAAGACCAAGAAATACTTGGAGGAAGGCTTGGAGGCGTGGAGGGCCAACAAGGGGAGGCCAAGTCACATGGAGGCCCACTACAACTCAAGTTCGAGTCCAATTCGGGGTCCAGGAGCTGTCTTCGGTAAAACGGACGCCCATGCCACAAACGGAGTCCGTTTTCGATGTTATACATATGGTTGGAAAGTTAATTTCATAGAGCTTCCAATCCAACTATTTTGGGGCCCAAATTCGTTCTGAGTCGTCGGGAATCGTCCGAACAAGGTGGCGTCCAGATTCTGTCCCGGTGCTGCGTCACCGTCTTTTGGCCTTTGGGCCGTGTATCGTCGTTGAGCCCATTAGGGGGCGCGTCCAGGGGTTGACCACGACCCTAGACTCTATATTACAGCAGCCTCCGCCATCATTAGGGTTTCAGGTTTTGCTTAGATTAATCTGTCAAGAACAGTTTCGCCGTCGCTTCGGTTTGTGAGACCCCAACTCGTGAGTTTAATCATACATCTGCAATTGTGTTGCATTCTTCCTTGTTCTTGCTTGTGTTCTTCGATTCGCAGGCAAGGATTAGCCTTCTTGGCGAGGTCGGCCGTGCAACGCCGGTCGATAACCAGTGGAGACGTGGTGCTGCGATTGCGGGGTTTTGAACGTGTTGTCCGGAAGCCGGATCGATTTGTGTCGCGACTTCACCAAATCGTCGTATATCGGAACCTTTCGGAAGATCGGGAACCGTAGCTTCCATCATTTGATATCAGAGCTTGGTTTACCGTCAGGTTCACCCTTACACTTGTTTTTGTCTTCGTCCTATAGTCCACTGAAAAGCCAAACAAAAAAAATTGTGTAGTCGATTAGGTTTTCCCCGTCCTAAAGCCGTGTTTAGCCTTTTGCATGATTCTCTTTCAGAGTCCGTAGTGTTGAGTTTGTGTCCTAGTTCGTGTTTTTGTTGCTGGTTTAGATCGTGTTTTGGTTCAGTTGTGTGATCCCCTTTGTCCGCTGCCGCCACTCCATATTTTCATCCCACCCGATTCGCATCCGATTCACCAACGCCATCACAAGAACCTAACTCGGAAGGTCCTCCTTAAAACAGGCATAACTTTTCGCTCGGAACTCCGATTGAGACGTTCTTGTGCTTTCTGGAAAGCTCTCGAAATTTTACACATACGATTCACCGCTTCGCCAGTGCAGGCCGAAAATAAAAAAGCAAAAAAAAATAACAGAAGGGAGTTGTTTTGGACTCTGAAGTTTCGGCATCGGTTTTAGAGAGCAGTCGTGATTTTCTATAGAACACATCTTACATCTAATTGAAGTGATGTCCTCATCAAATCTACTACACAAAACTGTTAAAGAAACACACTAAAATATAATGACAGCCTCAGAAAATCTTTTACATTTTAGCTTAAAATAATAAAATTACATGGTAAATGTAAATAGCTGCTAAAATAGTAAAGAAGAAATGATAAATGCATGTCGGGCTAAGCAATCATGGATATCAGCCCAGTGTTCCTCCTTGAACAATTAAACTTCCACATTTTCTTTAATTTGAATATAGATCCATGCTGGTGATTGATCTAGATATGGACGGATTCAACGTGGTTACATATTGTTTCCCAGGCTACCTCACGCAGGGTCTCAAGAGATCGAAAATCTCAAAATCAATTAGGTTTGCCTTCTCACCAAATCTTCAGTCTACGGCGGCGGGCTGCCCTTCCCCCGGCGAGTCGCGATTCCCTCCTGCACCACAATCACCGACCGTGGCATCGCACTTCCCCAGCACACATGGAAATTGAAGGGCCCTCACTGTTGTATAGGATCTCACCACCGAGCACTTGAAGAGCTGCTGAAACCCTGGGTCCTAGTCCTTGCTGTTGTAGGACCACAGCATCAATGTTTGCTTCTCTAGACTGCTCTCTCAGAAGAGGTGGCATCGACATAGGAAGACCACAGGCTTCAGCATTGACATTATCAGTAGGCATAGGACTAGAAGGTGTTACACCAGATCCTGAACCTGTTAATCACAGTGAACTACACTTGAAGGGAAGTTCCCGTCAAGCTCGACTTCCCCATGCGTCCCATTCCCACATAGCAGAGACATTGCACCGTCATTTGAATTTCCATGAGAAACTTGGGCAGCACCTATACATGCCATGCAAGTAACATGTGCAAGCCAGGTATTTATCGGCAAACAGTAGTGAGGTGGGCAGTAGTATTTAGCACATACAATAGATATTGCTTCACCATCCACACCCTATAAATGTACCATTTTAGAGAAATAAATTCAATTTGCTACCGTGGCTATATGTAAAAATCTAGTACACTCTATGCTTCACTCTCGTGTGTTACCGTCTATAGCTGGAGGCCTGCTCCTTTCTTACGGCCGCCGTCAGGTATTTATCGGCAAACAGTAGTCAAGCTCTCAGCCGCCGCTACGGAGCCAGCCACAGCAGCCTCCTCCTCAGAGCTCCGGAAGCCAAGCGTTCCAACCTCCTCCGCAGGGCGCTGGGGGGCAGCCAGTTCAGCCCCCGTTACAAGCTTCAGGGAGTCGGCCCGGTCCCCGCCGCCACCACGGAGCAGCAGGGTCAGCACCGTGCAACAGCCGAATCCGTACCAGCCTACGTACGGAGACCTAGCGTTCGGCTCGTCTGGGGCCCCACTTGATCCCGGCCGGAGGATTGCTCCGTCGACCAATTGGCTGCAGAAGAATCTGTACGGCGGCGGTTATCATGAAGTGGGAAACTACGGAACGTTCGACGCCTTCCCGCACCCAGGATACGCGCCGGCCCGCGGGCGCGCAAGAGGATGACGCCCTAGCGCGCAAGATGCCCGAATTGATGCAAAATCGCTCGGCCTCAAGCCAAAGATGCGGGGACCCGCCTATAGGCCGCCG
Organism: Cenchrus americanus; assembly: GCA_947561735.1. Taxonomy (NCBI): domain Eukaryota; kingdom Viridiplantae; phylum Streptophyta; class Magnoliopsida; order Poales; family Poaceae; genus Cenchrus; species Cenchrus americanus. The sequence goes on along the minus strand of OX387242.1, from coordinate 31,961,376 downwards.
TTCCCGCAGTGGTACTACAATGTGCTCTTGCCACCAAGGGTGAAGCCGCCAACGGAGTTCACAAAGTTCTCGGGGCAAGACGAGACGAGCACGGTCGAGCACATCGCTCGTTACCTCATGCAGCTTGGAGAGTGCTCAGCCGAAGAGACGTTCAGGGTCCGTTACTTCCCCGCCTCACTGACAGGTCCAGCGTTTCAGTGGTTCTCGTCCCTGCCTCCTGAATCAGTGGCCAGATGGAAGGACTTAGAGCGGAAATTCCACGCTCATTATTTCAGCGGCAGCTCTGAGAAGAAGCTGATTGATCTCGCCACCCTGAAGCAAAGGCACAGCGAAACGCCGTTGGAATTTCTTAGAAGATTCAGGGAAGTCAAAGGCATGTGCTTCTCGCTGAACTTGCCAGACGATCAGTTGGCTGATATGGCCGTCGCCGGGATGTTGCCGGCCGTGCGCGAGAAGTTATTTGGGATGGAATTTGAGAACTGGGCCGGCCTATCGCGAAGCTATCTCCGATGAGCAATCGGCATATGGCTTCAAGAAGGACCCCAAATTTGGCAAGAAGCACGACGTCGCTGACATCTACAACCAGTTCCTGGACAAAGCTGATCTGTTCGAGGATTCTGAGGATGAATTGGATGTAGCTGCAGCAGAGATCATGTGGGGTAAGGAGCCCTTGACAATGAATCAGCGCTGGGTCAAGCAGACCAAGGGGACTTATGACTTTGATATCACGAAGGCTGATAAATTGTTTGAGCTCTTGGTGAAAGAAGGCCGAATCAAGCTGCCTGAGGGGCATTCTATGCTTCGGCCCGATGGAGTTAAAGCAAAACGGTATCGTGGCTTCCATGACAGGGATTCACACTCCATCAATGATTGCGGTGGTCTTCGTGGATGAGGATCCGGAAGGCCATCTAGGAGGGTCACCTCAAGTTCGATAACAAAATGAAGCCGGGATGGCCACCCCTTTCCTCGAACATGGTGGGCTTTCCGTCAATGTGATAACAGCCGAGGAGAAGGGAAAAGTCAAGGTCCCGACCTCGACCAGTCCAAGCAAGGTGGAGCAAAGGGGACCCGCAGCGCCGGTGACTCTGGAACAGGTGCAAGGTGACGCCCCCCGCATTCTTAAAAGTCACATCGAGGTCGGGGAATCATCCAGAGCCAAGCCCAGGGTGACATCGCGCATCCTCCTCAACAAGTGGCAGCGCCAGATAGAGAAAGAGCGTTACCAGAAGCGGCGCTACGAGGAGGAGCAGCGCAGAGCTGAAGAAGAGGCGCACGAAGGGACCAGGGAGCAAGACACGCGCGAGCAGGAGCGCGCACACTGGGGATGCGCCTTCTTCGTGCACCGCCGGAATGAGGGTTTAAAGCTGCCCACATTGAAGAACTGTCCTGAATGCAGCGACAGGTATGTTGAGTACAGGCAGGAAGCTGCCAATCGCCGATCCGTCCACGAGAGACTTGGAAGGATCCACCCTAATGGGGATCGGCGCCAAAAAATTGAAGTCATCGATCATCCCAGGAAGCGCCAAGCTGATCTCAGGTGGGCTGATCAAGAAGAGGGCGAGGATGACTACATCTGGCAGAAGGGGTAGTGGTGCCCGCCCGGCCTACGCAAGAGCCAGAAGAGACGGGTCCAACGCTTGAGGAACCGTGAGCTGAAGCAGGCCGGGATCCAGACGAGGCAGGTGTGGCGCCCCAAAGACCAACCGGAGGGATCGAAGCGTTCGGCTCCAGCATGCATGGTATACTTTCTGCTGAACGAGTTCATGGCTCCTGCTAACCAGGCTATGCAGGAAGAAGCTTCCTTCGATGATGAGCAGACCGAGGGGATGATGGCACAACTGGTGCTGGCCAAACAGGCCATCTTCGACAAGCCGGCCAAGAACCGTCACATGAGGCCGCTGTACTTGAGAGGATACGTCAATGGCAAGCCATTGACCAAGATGTTCGTCGACGGTGGAGCGGCAGTCAATGTAATGCCGTACACCACCTTCAGGAAGCTTGGCATGGGCCCGAGCGATTTGACGCCTACAAGTATCATCTTGAACGACTTCGCCGGAACCCCTCGGACACCAAGGGATGTGCTCACGTGGACTTGATGATCGGGTCCAAGACGCTACTCACCACCTTCTTTGTCATCGAGGGCAAAGGAGCCTACGGCCGCTTCGCTTGGGCGGGATTGGATTCATGCTAACCGTTGCGTCCCGTCCACCATGCATCAACAAATGGCTTATCCAATGGGTGGACGATGAGATCGAAGTCGTCCGGGCGGATGACTCCGTGAGCGTGGTCATGACGGATAAAACTCGTATCCACCTACGATCCGCAAGCGTACGGACCTACACCTTTTTCACCACGGGATTCCCAAGGTTCTTGTCAATCCGCGGAGCAAGGGGATTACTAGCGCTTAACCAAGTACTAATCTAGTTGACTAAGGAAACCTTTAAAGAGAGTATCAATCTAAAAGTAAAGACAATCTAACCTAAGTTACTCTAAGTTAAGTTGATCAAACAAAAATAGGGTTAAACTATATGATAAAGGGTGAACACAAGAGAGTGATTAAGAAAGATAAGCGTTCCCTCCCTAGGATCTAGGATAACATGGTATGCATCTACTACACGAAAGCGGTAAACCAATCTACCGGGGGTTGTGACCACGGTTTCGCCCTTTCCCTCCTCTCGTACTGTCACTACGAGAAGGTATTCGTGACTAGACCTATGATGGACACGGTATGTTGATGGAATCTATGGGAGTAGCGGATATCATACGCCCGAAAAACATGGTAGCTAACCTTAATCATCAAAGCATCATCAACATGAAAACAATAGATTGAAACCACAAATCGAGTAGCGATCACATAGCATGTATCCATCTAATCCTAGGGATGAACGGAGACATTACCCCATCATCTTACACGGATTGAAGCACATAGGGGTGATGGAGACTCCGGAGAACGTCGTCGATGAAGATGGCGGCGATGGAGCTTGGGAACACCCCTAGGCCAACGGCTTGGAGTCCTCCTCTTGCTTCCTTCTCTCCGCCGGCGTTGATCCTTGCGACGAGCTCATCTAACTCTCTCCCTCATCTTGCGGCGGCGGTTTTCTGGTGATTGGCGTCGGTAGGATGATTTGTTCGATGGGTAACCACCTTGGGGCGCCTAGGGGGTTGTATTTATGTCCTTGGGGTGCCTTTGGGCGTGCTCCACCTTGCCTTGCACGAGATCCTCCTTGGGAGAGAAGCAAACTTGGTTTCCATAAAATCAGCCAGATTTTCCTGATTCGCAGTCCTTCTTTGCCAGGGCCATATCTCCCACGTCTGGACTCCAAATAATGCAAATTCGGTGTCCAGGTTGTGTGCCACGAAATTATCTTCAACTTTGGTACTCATTTCTTTCCTTGAAAACGAAGATAAGATCTCCAAATCGGCCTTGGAAGATAATCTGTTCTGATTTCGGACTGACTGCGCAGCAGGGATTTCGGGTGCCATATCTCCTAACTCCCTTATCCGAATTTGTCCTTCCACATGTCCAAATCGAAAGTATCGTCAAGGCCCACAACTTTGGTAGTCAAACTTTTGCCATTAAAGGCCATTTAAGTCTCCGAATCTATACCGAAAGATCATGCTGTCCTGAGCTACGAGAATATCTCTCGGGCTGAGTTGATCCCGTTGGTAAACATCCAAGTCCCCGGAGTTTTGCGTGTTGATGCTTTGGTCCTTAGGTTGTTTCGAGTCTTGTTCACTTCGTGTCTTGACTTGTGATGGGCTTCATGATCTTCTCTTGAAGTGCGTGATGAACTTATCCCGAAAGTCTCCTCTTTAGTGTAGATTTCCTGCGTAAACAACAAACTCCAAAATCGACATGCAAGTGTGAACTTGTTACATCATTAGTATGCCTAGTGGCGGGTTAGTTGCAAATCATAATTGAAACCAATGTATAACAAGTACTCTAGGTTGACGGAAATTCACCGTCAACATCTCCCCCATGCTTAAACCTTGCTCGTCCTCGAGTAAGTAATCCTTGCTTAAAAGGGAAATCAGTGTTGCCTTCCAATGTTGTCCCCGCACTTAGTCATTCATGACGAGGCAAATGGCTCTCTCTTAAGAATTTATTTTTAAAGTTCAAGTTGTGACCGGCTTCTTTTTCATTATGGAAGATAGACTAACAATAAAGAACAAGCCACATTTAACACGATGCTCTCAAACTTAAGTGAACTTCAAACCATTACCTTGTCACATGGAAGATTTTCAAAAAGATGCATATCCAACATAAGTGAAAATCTCTTGCAAGAGCTCATGGAACACTCATCTCATCAAGTCACTCAAGCCTATACTAGATTATTTTCAACCTACTCTACTCATATGTGATAGTGGAAGGCTTATGTGGAGCTTGGAAGGTTAAAAACAATTCTAGCAAAACATACATCCGAAATATTGTCAAATTAAGAGAGAGGTCTATTGGAATTACCGAGACTCGTCAAAAAGGCCATGGAAAATAAATGTTGGAAAGAGAGAAGGATGAAACACACACATTTAGATAAGTGGACATGTGCAAGTGGCAAATGGATGATCCCGAGGCACGAGTGAAGTCCTCGTTATCGGATTGCACATGGTTGGAAGATTTGAGTGTGGATTTGTCATCAAGGCACTTGAGAACTTATGAAGCAAAAAGATCCGAGGAGCATCTTTATTATTTTTTACTTTTAGTCTATTTCCTTCTCATTTTTCTCTCTTTCTTTTTTTCACTTTATTCTTCCTATTTTTCTTACTTTTCTTTTCTTCTTATCATATTTTTTCTCATTTGTCTTTTTTTCTTTTTTTTCTTTTGCTCCTCAAAACTTTTTGCAACATAATACTTACATAGCATTTGTGTCAGAGAATGACTCCTCCCCCATGCTTGAACGATGCTCGTCCTCGAGCATAAAATAGAGGGGAAATGACTGCTAAAGTAAGTATAAATTCCATAATCTTGCGGAATATTTGAATCTCCATCGAGAATTTTACTCCATACTCAAATTGGGTTGTGGACAAGGAGGTGATCACAAAAAGATGTTTTTGGTTTAGGGTGGATGCCCAGCGAAGTTTGTGAAATTTTCGATGTGAAAACCCACAATGCATGGACAAAAAGGCTAGCATGAAAAAGTTACACAAAGGAATGACCAGCTTCTTAGTCTCGAACCATAGAAATCAATCCTAATCCTACTCATCAAAACATATGTTTGCAATCTACGGGTTTTGTTATCATAAAACGTATATGTATATGGCTTTGGTAGGTAGAACTTTGCAAGAGCATCACAAATATGTAGGTAGCATAAAAGTTAAGTTTTCATAAAAACAACAAGTTATCCGGCTATCCATAAACTTAAATCAAAGAGCAAAGATATGTATGTGGGTCTAGAGCATAGTCATTTCACCTCCACAAATAAAAGAGCTGGTATTTAAATTAATTTCAGATCATATTATAGAGAGCAATTAGCCAAGACATGTATAACTTCATGTAGGTAAAACAAAGCGACAACTTTCATCATCTTTCCGTAAGCATAGGCAATATAGAACATCGAGGTGAACACATGGTCATGCTTATCTATTGAAAATAAAAAGAAACCTAGGTTGTCCTCCTAGTAGCCATGTTATTGTTTGAAGAGAAAAACAAAAGGTTGCACCTAGTTGATGTTGAAGGCATACTTACAAGCATTTGTGTTTGGAAAAGAGAAGGTCCATGGAGATGTTACCATCCTTTGTAATTCTTCGTTGCCTTCTTCCGACATCTCCATGTATCGTTGTGGCTTTTGCTTTTGTCTTGATTTATCAACACTCCTAGACTTCTGAATTTAATCTTGTATGCCTAATGGAGTCATTGGTCGCCCTTCTCTTCAATGTTGTTATCACCATCTCCTCTTTCTTGTTCTCATCATCTCCTTGCTGTCTCTTTTTCATGGATTTCCCCCTCTGTACAGAACAGAACATATATCAAAATATAGCTCTATTCAAAAGTTTATGAAATTACCTTTCCAACGTGTGGTCATTCATCGAAAACGGAGTTCAAACAAGGGAGCTATGTCCGTTTTACTTCAGCTCTGCGTGCTGTCCAAAACTGATTTCAGGACGTGTTGCACTCGGTGATTCGGGCATAACCGCTTGTAGGAACCTCCGATTGTCTTGATTCTTGATTTGTTGGAATCGTAACTTCATGGGGCTTCTAAATATCCAAAAATATCCAGTGTTTTCCCTTCGAGACCATGCAGAATTTTGATGAGATTGGTGGCTTCTTGCGCATTGATCCGGAAATGTTAATGATCTTTATCATTCTATCTTCTAGAGTGTCATGTTGCACTTCCGTGTTGAAGATTCGGGGTCTCCCCCATGCTTAGCATTTTGCTAGTCATGGAAGAAGAAGACAAAGCACTTCTTAGCCATCCTTCAATTTCCTTGTAGTGAGAGTCTTTATCTTGCCTGTAAGACGTTTTAAACGCACATTGTACCCCCAAGGTGACGGTTGGGAGTAGATAGAATTGCCAACAATCCAACAATGTCTCCTAAGATTCTTAACTCGTGGCATAATTAGTCTAATGAGGAATAAAAAACTAATGAGTGTACGTGGTGCAAGGTGTGTATGCACATGATAGGAAAGCATATAAACAAAGACAATGTTTTCACCTAGTTCTAAACACCATGTTTACAACTAGGTTGCCGAATTTTTCCATAGCCATAAAGGTTTATTTATCAAGGGTTAAAACACCATGTCTATCCCTAAATCAATAACTCTTATAGCACAAGAAAAATTAAGCGCATTTCGAAGCTTATAAACTGACCAAAGCAACATGAAAACATATGAAAAGCGAGCTAGGTTTATCGAACTTAACGATGATAGTCCGCAATCATGTTTAAACACCACGTTTACACAAGATCACAAAAGGAAAATGCCCAGCTAGAGCATTAACATGGATATGAAAGCATACATCATTAAGTATATAAAACAACCAAGCCAACTATGTGCAAAACATGTATACACAAAGAAGCATCACATTGATAACAAAATGCAATGCATGCAAATAAATAAATATGAGCATGAACATGATGGTGGTTCTAAAAAAAACTAAACTTAGATTATTAACCACAACTTGATCATCATAAGATGGTGTCATTCTTTATTTTCTCTAAGAAAGTAGTAAAAATATAAAGAAACGGGTTGCCTCCCGAAAAGCGCTTCATTTAAAGTCATAGAGCTGGACTTTCTCACATACCTTCTTTTCGTTGCATAGCCATGGCCCTTCATGCAAGAAGAAAAGGTACCAATGCAGCTTTAATTTACTTCCCATGTTGTGCTTGATCACTTATAGAAGACTTGCCCAAAGCACCTTCTCTATCATCCTTCGGTGCTGCCTTCACTCTATGAATTTTTTTTAATGTCCAGAACAGAAAGTATACTCAATCTCTGCTCCATTGCACAGTGCACAAAATTTCCTTTCCAACGAGTCTTTATATGCTCAAATCGGACTCCGGACAAGAGAGTTACGTCCGTTTTACTTCGGCGATGAAATCTGTCCTGAAATTTCAGAACGCGCAACGCCCAATGTTTTCTCCATAACTCCTTGCACGGGTCTTCAAACTTGTTGGTTCTTGATGCGTTGGAATGGTAACTTGATGGAGCTTCTGAATATCTCATTTTCTTCATTTGTACACCTCTGAACAAGCTCTCAAATTGATGAATACAGCAGCATCCATCGCGGAATTCGGAGAGGTTGATGATTTATCTTGCAACTCGTTTAGGCATGACTTCTTTTTTTCATTATTCAAGCCTTGTCTACATGGTTAGTGAAAATCGGGCCTTTCCCGACATATGATTCTTTAAGGTCATTAGCTTGACCAAGTGCAAAGCATGATCGAGATTTACAAAACTTATTGTAAACATATGCGTCCATAATTAACACCACATGTGAATTGTAGCAACAAGTCAAGGTGTAAATAAAAGAAGCATATGTTTCATGCATAGCACTTAGCTCATCGTTAGGCAAAGGTTGTTTAGGTGTGAGATTAATTGGATCAAAAATGAATGTTTCCTCTTTTTCATTCTCAAGAAAATCTAGCCTATCAACATGATCACTATTGGAACAAGGCATAGACATTAAACTATCATTCATACTATTGGTTGAGCATGAGTATTTTAATTTATAAACATCAATACCAATAATATCTTGAGATTTCAGTGTGTACCTTGGCCTTAGAGCCTTTTCAACAAGAGTGATATTTGGTTCATCAAGCGGTGTTGAAGGCGAATCGATCTCAACAAGTGTAGTTGCCTCTTCATCACCACCTTGCAATTTCTTCAACTCATCATGTGGAACATGTAATCCTTCAACTATGTATGCATTCATCTCTTCTTTGAAGTCTTCTTTATCAACCAGATCTTCATCTTCAAAGACTTGTATGTTGCTTTCTTTATCTTCCATGTACCACATGTCGTCAAGATCGCTCATTGTTGATTCACTCTTTCCTTCATCCTTGAGTACTTCCATGTCTTGATTTGCTAGTGTGTAGGCTTCAATAGCACACAAGCTATCATCTAGCTTGAGTCCTATCTCCTCCCATTTATCCTTTGAGTCACTAGGCTCATCACGGTTGTACTCTTCTCTCCCTTCATCATAAATCTTTGAGTTGTCAAACCGGTCGATCCATCCTTCATCTCCTTCTTCTCTTTCTTCTTCCAACATCCTTTGGATCGACTCTCCACTCATCTCTTAATCAAATATATCTTCAATTAGTTTGGCAATGTGTCGGTGTTCCTCCTTCCTTCGGTAGTTAATTAGTGGGGCGAAATCAACTTGAACCCAACCGGATTGAATGAACTCCGCCAATGGTCTAGCATTCCACATACTTCGGCCTACATTCATGTTAGTTTCAACATTTTTAACATCAGAAATGACTTCTCTTACCTTGGGAAGTGGATCTTCACTTTCTTGTATGGTCGGTTCATCTTCCTTGACCTTTGTTTCATCTTTTTCAGAAATTTCAGCAAGCACCTTGGGCTTGATTTTGTCATTTTGCTCCTCTCGACAACATCTTTGCCAATCTCGTATTGTTCTTTGTCCATTGCTTATCCTTTGTAAGATTTGTGCGGCTTCACTAATTGTTTTATCCATTATATCACCGCCTGCACACATGCTTACAAAACGAGACGAGTTAGGGGTTAGTGAAAAATAAAAGGTATGCAACATCAAGTCACCGGAAAATCCCAAGTTCGGGCCTCGCTCAAGTAGTTCATTAAAACGGTCCCATGCTTCATATATTCCTTCATCCTCTCCTTGCTTGAAAGTGAGCACTTGCCTCCTTAAGTCTTGGACCTTGCTTATGGGAAAGAACTTCAAAAGAAATTTCTTCACTAGCTCATCCCAATTTCCTTTTGCTTCAACGGACGCAAGTTTGTACCATCTTCGCGCTTCATCTTCGAGAGAGAACGGAAAAAGATTCCACTTGAACCAAGCGGCCGGAACTCCTTTTTGTTGCACCGTGTTGCATAACATCGTGAATTCCTTAATGTGTCTATATGGGTTGTCATCCTCCAATCCTCTAAATGGTTTTGTCGCCACTAAATTGATGATTCCAGGCTTCACTTCATAGTGGGTTGTAGCAAACGTCAAATCTGATTTTTGCATCTCAATGTCTTCCATTGACGGCATTGCTAGCTCCCTTAGCGACATCTCTTCGTCTTCCAATGGTGAGGTGAACAAATCCATCTAGGCACAAGAAAAGTAGAAAGAAAAACAGAAAATATTTTTTTCTTTTTTTAGAAAATAAGGGTTAGGTCTTAGTAATCAACAAAATTAATACTAGATTAAACGTAGCAAACTGGCTTGCTCCCCGGCAACGGCGCCGAAAAAAGGGGCTTGTTGACGGATAAAACTCGTATCCACCTACGATCCGCAAGCGTACGGACCTACACCTTTTTCACCACGGGATTCCCAAGGTTCTTGTCAATCCGCGGAGCAAGGGGATTACTAGCGCTTAACCAAGTACTAATCTAGTTGACTAAGGAAACCTTTAAAGAGAGTATCAATCTAAAAGTAAAGACAATCTAACCTAAGTTACTCTAAGTTAAGTTGATCAAACAAATATAGGGTTAAACTATATGATAAAGGGTGAACACAAGAGAGTGATTAAGAAAGATAAGCGTTCCCTCCCTAGGATCTAGGATAACATGGTATGCATCTACTACACGAAAGCGGTAAACCAATCTACCGGGGGTTGTGACCACGGTTTCGCCCTTTCCCTCCTCTCGTACTGTCACTACGCGAAGGTATTCGTGACTAGACCTATGATGGACACGGTATGTTGATGGAATCTATGAGAGTAGCGGATATCATACGCCCGAAAAACATGGTAGCTAACCTTAATCATCAAAGCATCATCAACATGAAAACAATAGATTGAAACCACAAATCGAGTAGCGATCACATAGCATGTATCCATCTAATCCTAGGGATGAACGGAGACATTACCCCATCATCTTACACGGATTGAAGCACATAGGGGTGATGGAGACTCCGGAGAACGTCGTCGATGAAGATGGCGGCGATGGAGCTTGGGAACACCCCTAGGCCAACGGCTTGGAGTCCTCCTCTTGCTTCCTTCTCTCCGCCGGCGTTGATCCTTGCGACGAGCTCATCTAACTCTCTCCCTCATCTTGCGGCGGCGGTTTTCTCGGTGATTGGCGTCGGTAGGATGATTTGTTCGATGGGTAACCACCTTGGGGCGCCTAGGGGGTTGTATTTATGTCCTTGGGGTGCCTTTGGGCGTGCTCCACCTTGCCTTGCACGAGATCCTCCTTGGGAGAGAAGCAAACTTGGTTTCCATAAAATCAGCCAGATTTTCCTGATTCGCAGTCCTTCCTTGCCAGGGCCATATCTCCCACGTCTGGACTCCAAATAATGCAAATTCGGTGTCCAGGTTGTGTGCCACAAAATTATCTTCAACTTTGGTATTCATTTCTTTCCTTAAAAACGAAGATAAGATCTCCAAATCGGCCTTGGAAGATAATCTGTTCTGATTTCGGACTGACTGCGCAGCAGGGATTTCGGGGGCCATATCTCCTAGCTCCCTTATCCAAATTGAGCCTTCCACATGTCCAAATCGAAGGTATCGTCAAGGCCCACAACTTTGGTAGTCAAACTTTTGCCATTAAAGGCCGTTTAAGTCTCCGAATCTGCACCGAAAGATCATGATGTCATGAGCTGCGAGAATATCTCTCGGGCTGAGTTGATCCCGTTGGTAAACATCCAAGTCCCCGGAGTTTTGCGTGTTGATGCTTCGGTCCTTAGGTTGTTTGGAGTCTTGTTCACTTCGTGTCTTGACTTGTGACGGGCTTCATGATCTTCTCTTGAAGTGCTTGATGAACTTATCCCGAAAGTCTCCTCTTTAGTGTAGATTTCCTGCGTAAACAACAAACTCCAAAATCGACATGCAAGTGTGAACTTATTACATCATTAGTATGCCTAGTGGCGGGTTAGTTGCAAATCATAATTGAAACCAATGTATAACAAGTACTCTAGGTTGACGGAAATTCACCGTCAACGGTGGCCAACATGGAACCAGCTTTCTCGGGAATACCAAGGCATCGATTGTTTCTCGGGGAAAGACCGGGGACAAGGTCTCGTTGAACTCGTCGGCAATGATCAACGGCGATTCAAGCAGTCGGCTCTTATAGTAATTTTTAATGGAGAACCCCGTAGATGGCACTGATGGCAAATTAGGGCGAGGATTCATGTCGGCTGATAAACTGGAAGAAGTTGATATTGGAAGCGGTGATAAGCCAAGGCCGACGTTCATCAGTGCAAATTTGCAGCCAGACTTCAGGGGGAATTTAATTGAGCTTCTCAAAGAGTACAAGGATTGCTTCGCCTGGGATTATTCGGAGATGCCCGGATTGGATCGTTCCATCGTCGAGCATCAGTTGCCAATCAAGCCTGGTTTCAAACCATATAAGCAACCACCCCGGAAAATCTACAAGGATGAGGTATTGGCCGATGTGAAGAAGGAAATTGAAAGATTACTTGATGCAAACTTCGTTCGGCCATGCGGATATGCGAGTGGATTTCCAACATCGTCCCCGTGTACAAGAAGAATGGAAAAATGAGGGTTTGCATAGATTTCGGGGACGAGCTACTCCGATGGACGGATACCCGATGCCTATTGCCGATTTGTTGATTGACGCCGCCGCCGGACACAAGGTGATTAGTTTCATGGACGGCAACGCGGGATACAATCGGATCTTCATGGCAATAGAAGACATTTCAAAGACGGCCTTTAGATGTCCCGGTCATATAGGCCTCGTTTGAGTGGATAGTCATGGCATTTGGGTTGAAAAATGCCGGTGCAACCTATCAACGGCCCCGAATTACATTTTTCATGAGTTGATCGGCAAGATTGTGGAGATCTACATTGATGACGTGGTGATCAAATCCCTAAGTCATGACACCCATTTGGAAGATGTGAGGAAGACCTTAGAATGCACCGGAAGCACGGTTTGAAGATGAATCCGAACAAGTGCGCTTTTGGGGTATCACTTGGGAGAATTCTTGGGGTTTTTGGTCCACGAAGGGGGGATTGAAGTTGGCAAGAAGAGCATGAAAGCCATTGATGAAGTTGTTCCTCCAACCAACCTCAAAGAATTGCAATCACTGCTCGGCAAGATCAACTTCGTAAGAAGATTCATTTCAAATTTATCACAGAAGGTGTTGCCATTCTCTCCATTGCTGAAGCTGAAGAAAGATCAGAAGTTCACATGGGGCGACGAACAACAAAAGGCTTTTGACGAGATCAAGCAGTACATGAAGGAGCCGCCGGTGCTGGTCCCTCCTCGCCTAAACAAGCCTTTCAAGTTGTACGTGGCGGCCGATACCCAAACCATTGGATCGGCCCTTATCCAAGAATTTGAAGGGAAGGAACGGGTGGTAGCTTATCTTAGCCGAAAACTACTTGATCCCGAAACCGGTATTCGGTACCGTAGAGAACCGTGTCTTTGCGTATACTACTCGTGTACAAAGTTTCGGCACTACCTGTTGAATGTCGAATGCACTTGTATATTCCAAGTTTGATGTGATAAAACATATGTTATCTATGCCAATGTTGAATGGTCGGATTGGCAAATGGATTTTAGCTTTATCGAGTTCGAGTTGAAGTTCGAATCGGCAAAAGCCATCAAAGGTCGAGGTCATTGCCGATTTTATAACCGAACATCGTGATCCGTCAATTGATCCGCTTGAGATTACCCCTTGGGCTTTGTTTTTTGATGGATCATCATGTGGCAAAGGTGGGGGAGTAGGGATCCTACCGATTTCGCCCCGGAGGTGAGATGTTTGAATTCGCCATTCCCATACAACCCACCGTCACAAATAACCAGGGCCGAGTACGAGGCATTACTTCGAGGGCTTCAATATTTGAGAGAAGGCGGGGCCGTTTCGGTTGAGATCTATGGGGATTCGCAGCTGGTAATCAAGCAATTGAACGGCCAATACGAGTGCGAAGTGAAGCGCTAAGGAGTTACTACGAGGAATGCGAGAAATCTTGAAGAGCTTCCCATTGGTAACTCTACAAAGACATTCCTAGAGAACATAACTCGTTGACGCGAAAAGTGCACCCAACGCCAATCACACAAAGAAGCCGAACAAAGTCAGGCTTCACACGCGCGAGAGAACGAAAGACGTGCCGGTCAATTTTTCCCGAAAATTAACAAAAGACAAGGCGAGTTAGATATCAAGGCTTGGAACTTGCCGGTGGTACCAGCAGTTCCATATTTACGGCTAAAGAGCCGGATGGGATAACACATAGCTATAGAAAGCTATCCGTCAAAGAACCACGACCATTCGGGAAACCGCAAAGAGGAAAAAGAACACCGCCGAATGGATGACGTAAGCGTGACGGCGATCGGTCTTTGTATAAACAAGGATGCATGCGCGAAGCTATGACCGATCCCCATAAAGACCGACATTAAACAAATAAATAAAGTAAAGCACGAACATGATCATGTATTAAATAAGCATGCATAGATCCAAAGCACTAGTCTACCGCATGTCTAGTTACTTTAAAACCCGTCGTGCGGTACCGTACCAAACAAATCTATCCACCGCATGATACAACTTGCATGAAAAAACCGTACCACTTTCCATAAATAGATCTATCCACCGCATGATACAATCTAAATACGGAAAGCTAAAAGCACACGTCATTTAAAACATAGATAACGCACGTGATCTACTCGTAAAGAAACATAACCGAATGCGGCCGGACGAATCCCGGGTCCATGAAGAAGGAACAAACATTACCACGTGAATAAATCTATCAGATTGATTTGGGAATCTAATCCACCGGATGACTAGCTCCAAAGCAACCCAAAAACCTGCATCTACCGCATGATACCCGGTTCTTTCAAGATTTATACGAACATAGCAAGCTTGAACCCGCAACACGTAACAACCTAGATCGATTCGGTTTCGGCTATCGGAAAGCATAAGATCCACGTGTTAAAACATGAAACCTACTCGAAAAAGGATCATAAAAGAGATATAGCCGATCCAAACCCATCTAGATTGGGCAAAGATGTGTTACATGAATTAAAACATAAAGTAAAACTCAAGATAACACGGGGTAACTTAATGAATCTATTGGATCTTGCCAAAATCCAATAGAGCCGATAACTAGCTTCAAGCTAGATCTTAGCCTACCGCATGGCTCATGATCTAACAAGAAACCCTCTTGAACCAAGCTTGAATCTACCGCATGACACGAAGCATGGTAACAAGACTACTTGCATCGAGATCTAAATCCACCGCATGATACTAGATATGATACAAGGTTGCCGTACTCACGGAGGTCGACGGATCGATTGGCCCTCTCGAAGAACTCGACGACACGACAAGGACTCTAGGGTTTGGCGTAAGGCCGGTGTGTATTGAGGAATGATTGTGTCTGTTACATACATTCAGGGATCGTATTTATACCCTGTTGAGTACAACTGCGAATGGATTCGTTGCCTAACTAAGCTCGATCGCCTACCCATCCATTCGTCTCCCCTGGTTGAGCCACGTCACCGTCCAATCCCGCAAAATCAGCTCTACTGTTCCTTTGCCGAACCAGAGCAAATAGCCGACCGCAGATCTCTTTGCCGAAAATCTCTGGAAATATCCTTCCTTCCACCAGACGGACTCTCTTTCGAACCGGACCCACAGGTCAGACTCCTTACCAAATTTTGGTGTTAACACATGCCCCTTCAATTGTGGGATAAAAGTAATTTTGTTCCACAATTGACTTCACCACGAATCCTCGAATCAAATCGTCAACACCTTTGCTCTTCGCAATCCGCCGAATCTTCATCCGGATCCAATCCTAGATCCCCTCGTTCCGAGCTCGAACCTCCAATGGCAGCTCGGAACCAAGATGCTCGTGTAAATTCATCCCCCACAAACCTTGTTCGGCATTAGGTTTCCAATTTTACCCGAGATTTTCTTTTTTCGCTTTCTTCCGGAGCCTTCTACTGAGCTTTTGATTCGCACCGAGGCCAATTCGAGGTCTTATTACCTTGGTCCGGTAGGGAATCCTGACCCTCGAGATTTCATTGCCGCTGAATCTCAGAGAATCCCCTTCAAAGTAGCTTTGTCTCCACCTCCTCAGTGGCAAGATGCGTTCAAGAACTGGCCTTTACCTCCAATTGCAGGCTGGAAGACTTGGTATCGGAGGATTCTCGCAGATAAGAGTGGATTGACCAACCTGGATGCCCTCCGTATTGCCCAGTGCTTGGAGCTATCCGTGGCTGAGACCCCCAAGAACGAAGATCTTCTGATAGCAGCCTGCCACTTTTGGTCAAATGGCGTCAACGCCTTCCTTTTTGGCCACGGTCCAATGTCTCCCACCTTGGCCGATGTATATATGATCACCGGCCTTGACATTACAGGATCTGTTCAGCCTTGGAATTTCAAAAATTCCTCACGGCAAACAGGGGTGAAGCCAGGGAACGGATACAAGCATTACATCTTGAAACACATGAAGGACAATCCCCTGGGTGCCGTTGAATACAGAGCATTCTTGAATATGTGGCTGTGCAGATTCGTCTTCTGTGGTAAAGCCAACGAGCCTACCCTGAACCATATCGCAATGGCGTCCCATCTGGCCGGTGGCAACCGCCTTCCCCTGGGAAAATTCTTCTTGGGCAGCGTATACCATATGCTTCACCAGACTGTTACCCAGATGTATACCGGCCAAAGGATAGCATGTGTCAACGGCCCTTGGTGGTTCGTTCAAATGTGGCTGCAGCTCCACATGCATCAGATTGTCGGTGTCGACTTGAACTCCAGATTCTTCCCTTTTTCCAATCACCCCGAAGGAGAGCCTCAAGCTACCAGAGGATGCCAAAATTACGGGAAGCGGCTTCAACTGTTTCCATCCAGCAGGACATCAGCCAGCTCTTCGAGTTATTCTTCAAAGGTTTCCCCAATCCTCTCTGGCTTCCTTATCTAGGCAACGACACCTTGACCTTCCCTGTTGAATTCTCCTTTGAGCTCGGCCGTCAAGATGGAAGATTCTTAGAGATCCTCAACATCATAATCCGTCCATGCATACCGCCGCCGAGTTCAATGGAGGAAGGCTGAATGTCAGCACTTATGAATACTATCAGCCTAATGTAATGGCCAGGCAAATTGGATGTGGACAGATGCCCCCAAGGCTATTTCTGCATGAATTTCTTAAGCCTAGGGAGGAAATCAAAGAAAGTATGCACAGCAGCAGGGTCTTCCAATATGTGTGTAGCCCTACTATCTATACCGTCCTTTCGGCTCACCCCACCTTTAACTTCGGTGGCAAGAATTCCATGATCACACCTTCAGTGAGCCTGTCCATGTGTTTTGTGCGAGTTGATGCCCGACTTCTTGCCAACCTCAGAGGTAATATCATGAACCTTTGGATCAGACATGTCCTCTTTATTCATGATTCTGACCTTCACCTTCTTGTCCACGAACACGCGTTCCCCCGCCCCTCGAGCCAGGGAAATTGCTTACAATGTTGAGGGCCCAATTTCAGCACTGGGATTCAAATCCACAACTCTGCATCAGCTAATGGCAAGGTATGCTACAACAGATCCCAGCCTTTCTAGCCTTGCTGCGACAGGAGGCAAGGTCTGCATCTGATTGCCCCTCCAAGTGCTAAAAGGAGAAGAACTGTCAAGAAAGTGCTTGTTGAGGTAAACCCCTTTACCTTCTTGATTACCAGGTCACTCTGCTCTTGATGAATTATATCATTGTGCATTTTCAGACCAGAGTCCAGCAGCCTTCAGAACCAGTACCTGCCAATGCTCCATCCACTGGTATGACCTCTACTGTCCTTTCTTAAGGATGAGCACTGGCATTTACCCTTTCAATTTGACATTTGCGAAGCGACCATGGAAGAACAGCTTGTAGATGTTCCAGTGGTGCAACAAGCGAGTCCATCCAGGGTTGAATTACTCATCCCGGTGGAGATCTCATCTTCATCACCTTCTGCAGAAGCAATAAATTCTCCAGAGATGAATCTCCCAATTCAACCGGAGCCAATAAGTTCTCCAAGGGTGCCATCACCTGTTGGTCAAGCAGAGATAACCAACCCAACAGAGGCAGACCCGACTCCTCATCAGCCAGAAACCCACGAGCTGCTAGTAGCCGCATCGGCACCTCCTAGCTTGGAAGTTTCGGCTCTGCCTGGAGCATCTCCTTCACCTGTGATTGCCCCTGCTCAAGAAACCAGCCATGAGGTATCCATCTGCACTTAATTTTGGTACCTCGATGTTTAGCATTCTTAATTCGGCAATATTGTTTCTCGGGATCGAGGCCCCATCATCATCAAGCCTCGCCATCGAGAGCAATCCAAGTTTGCCGAGGTGATGGAAAGAGTATACCCGGCCTGTCGGATGAAGTGTTGTCCAAGCTCAAAGAAATTGCTGCACGGCTAGAGAAAGATGCTCAAGATCGGTTCAAGGATCTCTATCACTTCGAAGAGATGTTTGAATCTATCGCCCAAGAACTTCCCGAAGACATCGAGCTTCCCTATCATCCGTCTATGGCTTAGAGACCCTTTATGCACCCGTAAGGCACGCCCGGAGGAAATTGCGCCCCCCGCCCGGCCATTGAAAAGAGGAAAGCCGATGCCGAACATGTTATGACCGGGGCACAATCCCAAGCGAGAGAGCCACAAGGATGCATTGGCTAACCTGCAGCTTCTTATGATCCGAAAATTGCCGGGAAGGTCGCTCTATAAGCGAACCGAGAAGCCCGTCGGCGGAGATAGAGATTGACAAAGAGAAAATAGCCGAACTTCCCGGATTGATAGCAAAGACCCAAGCGGAAGCAAAATCGGCTATCACCAAGATAGAGCAATGCGATGCGGAACTCACCGATTTATCCAGTACCCAAAAGGATTGCCGGAGCCGCCGGACAATTCCCATCCGATAACATCCAATGCTCGTGGTGCGATTGCCAAACTTCGAATGCTTGAATGTCCTTATTGATGTATAACCGAATTGGTCGTTCTTGTAATATCTTCTTGCAATCTGTTCCTTTCTCCCCGCGCACTTTCAAATATAATGCCGAACGACCCATTCGGTAGTGAAACGCCAACTCCCGAACGGCACTTTGATTTTCTTTAGCCGAACCAATCAACGCACACGGCTCGGCCTAGAACTCCAAGCGACCCGTCGGCGGGGCCGGCCAAGGAAACCTTTCCACCTTCCGATTTTCTTGGGATATGCGCCACGATCCACGCCCACGACTCGAAGCCATGATTCATCCTACCGAGGCCTATAAATGTTACCATAGGTGCCCCTAGATCCTCACCAGGCCTTCTAGCTCTCGAATCTTTGCCAATCTTAGCCCTTCGCAAACAAAGGCACATCCCAAACCACAATGGTGCGCCGCCTCAACCGCCGCCGCGCCTCCGACGAGGCCGAGGGGAGCGCGCCAATGCGCGCCGGCGGTGACGATCGTCGATCTCTCCTCTTTGATTCTATTTTTGATCTTCTTTTGCCTTGACGATCATTCTTTCTTTTCAGATTGATTCAGTGGAATCCACTTCCTGCGCCGGCCAATCAGCCCCTCCCAGATGATTCCTCGGAGTCCGATGGCCACTCCACGGTGCCGTACGGGGAAGAGGACGCCATCCGCTTCAAGGAGGAGCTGGAGGCGTCCCGGCGTGAGCTGGAGGACGCGTCCAAGAAAGCGGGCATAGCCGAGCTGGAGTGGGAGGACCAGCGCAGACAGCTGCTGGAAACCATTGATGGTACGGCTCTGAGGTTAATTCTTGATCCAACCCGGCTTTTGGCGCTATTCTTTTTCTTCTTACTTCTTGCAGCCCGCGATGCGGAGCTCAACCACCGAAGGCGCCGGTGGAGCAGTGGCCGAGAAGGTGAACGCCCTCGGCAATACGCCGGTGGAGCGCCTTGCCGCGGTGGAGCGCCGCGTTGATGAGGTGGTCGTCCACGGCGTCCGTCCGGGTACCACCTTGGGCACGGCTGCCATGGCGACGCACACGGACATCGACTACTCCACCAGGCCGCGCGGCTTCCGGGCGGCGCACCGAGAGGACATCGAGGAGATCGAGCTCATCCCGGAGCGTCTTGATGTCCATGGCGACGCCATTGCTGAAATTACTCATCCCCAATCCGTGTTGAACGGACTCTTCGACTAGATTGTACTAGGGATGCGTAATTATCGGCAATAGATGAAGAACTTTTGAATTCCGCACCTGTTCGTGATGACTCCCTTTGCATTTTGCATCCGCGAATTTTGTTTTCTTTGAATGCATCCGGAACTATCTTTAGCCGAACGCGCGAGAACAACTCGCCCCTCGGCGCAAAATCCACAGAGGATCCCGGTTCGGTAATCCATAAACACCGTTCAAGAAAAAACCCTTCGCACTTGGTAGAAAACCCCGCCGCTTGGTATTCCAACGATGTGTGTACCGGCAGTCATCACTCCCAATGCGCCTCTCCGGTCAATAAAATAGCCTCGCGGGGGTGCTCGCAAATCCACTCGCGCACTCATCCATCATTTCTCATCTCTTCCCCCGCCTCCGGAGGAAAAAACCCCAACGCCATGGACAAGGGTAAACAACCCCGGAGAGCGGCTCATCAAAGAAGCGTACGATTCGGAAGTGAGTTTTTTTCTTGATCTGCTCCTCGCTCTCCCGCATGATCTTGCGCTTCATGTTTTCCTCTCGTCCTTTTCAGCCTTGATTTGCTTCCCAAAGAAGTCATCGGGACCGAAGATGTGCCCGAGTACATCTCCTCCGATTCCTCCCCTCGAAGCGAGGATGCCACGCCCGAGCGAGAGGACCAACCATCGGCCGCGTCGCCGCATCCGGTATCCGGAGCACGGCCTTAGGGACATGTCCGCCCGTTGCCAAGCCGAACGCGAGCGTCGCATGGCTCTCGGAGGCATTAGTAGGAGGTAAACGTTCCCGACTCCTTCTTGACCTCGTGCTTGCATTTGGATTTCTTGCCCCTAATCTTGATTCCTCCGCTTTAGATGTCTCCGACGGGGTACAACAAACCGAAGACGGCCCGGGATAGCTTGGTGGAGGCCGCCAACCATGGTCACCCCCGCGCGTTCCGGGTTGCCGTCACGGTGGTCCCGGAGCAACCGAAGAGGGAGCACCGAAGAATTAAAGAAAAGATTGTATCATACTTTCGCTTCTTCCTCCACGCCTTCTCGCTTCCCTCCTCCTCGAGGATCCGACCACCGGGGTTGTGAGATGTAATCCCGCAAGAAGCGGTTGTAATGTAGTTTTGAGCTAAGGGCAATGCATCCGGCACCGGCCATTTTCTCTTGTTCATGGATTTTGTTACGAAGGCGGCCTCATTCCCGAGCGCCGGCTATTTTTGTGCCAGATGTGTGTAATCACCGATCGATCTCAATGCTAGGATAGTATTTCTTCAGATATCTTCCATTTATTGCAGCGGAAAATTCTTCTCCTAGCAAAGTTTTCAATACGTATGCATTACCGGGAACGCATCTGACCACACGAAAAGGCCCCTCCCAGTTAGGGGACCATTTGCCGAATTCACTGTATTTAGTTCCAATCGGCAATAGCGCTTTCCAAACTAGATCGCCTTCGCAAATTGCCTTACTTTTACCTTCTTATTATAGTACTTGGCCACCCGCCGGTTGTTCTTCTCGATGTTCCCCGTGGCCCCGAGACGGATCATATGCAAATCTTCTAGTTCATCCATCATTAGGCCACCGTAATTCTTGGAGCTCAACTCGTTTTGCAAGCACCACTCTCCTTGAATCTGATTGTATTTCCCAAGGCAGGATTGCGTGATGCCCGTAAACCAACTCGTAAGGAGAAGTCTTTGTAGCTCCATGGGGGGGCCATCCGGTACGCCCACAGCGCTTCACTGAGTACCGAATGCCACCTTCTTGGCTTCTGATCGATCTTCTTCTGTATCAGCTTGATCATGATCTTATTAGAAGCCTCTGCTTGACCATTAGCTTGGGCATAATATGGAGAAGAATTAAACAATTTGATTCCCATGCTTTCGGCAAAATCTCTGAACTCCAATGACACGAATTGTGCCCCCTGATCGGTGGTAATCGTCTGAGGGATCCCAAATCGGTAGATGATGTGTTCCTTGACGAATTCAATCATGTTTTCTGACGTTACCTTCTTCGGTGGGATCACCTCAACCCATTTGGTGAAGTAATCGTAGCCAAAAGCACGGACTTATGCCCCTTGCTAGACGGAGGATTGATTTGGCCAATCAAGTCTATACCCCGGCCCCCGAATGGCCATGGCTTGATGATGGGATTCAATGCCGACGCCGGACCCTTTGAATATTCCCAAACCTTTGGCAATCCCGACATCCCTTGTAATACTCAAAGCGGTCCTCTAATATCGTCGGCCAAAAGCACCCAGCTTGTCTAATAACCCACTTCATGCGGTAGGCCGATTGGTGCGCTCCACATATCCCATCGTGCACCTCGCTCATCATGTTCTTGGCTTCTTCCGGACCCTAGCATCGTAGTAATATCCCATCTAATGATTTATAGAATAGATTATCATCCGGAAGAACGAACTTGATTGCCTTGTACCGAGTTTCCTAGAGACTTTTCGGGATGGATCTTTCAAGTAATCAACGATTTCTTTCCTCCAATCATCTTCCCGCAAGATCCGCCCCCGCTGCGCACACTTTTGCAACACATGCTTCTTGACTCTCTTTGTAACCGCAGGCGCTCCGAGCCAACTCGTTTGCTTCCTCGTTATGTTCTCTAGGAATGTGTCGTAGAGTCACCAATGGGAAGCTCTTCAAGATTTCCCCGCACTCTTCGTAGTAACTCCTCAGCGCTTCGCTTCCCGCACTCGTATTGGCCGTTCAATTGCTTGATTACTAATTCCGAATCTCCATAGATCTCAACCGAAACGGCCCGAGCCTTCTCTCAAGTATTGAAGCCCTCGAAGTAGTGCCTCGTACTCAGCTCGGTTATTTGTGACGGTGGGTTGTATAGGAATGGCGAATTCAAACATCTCACCTCCGGGCGAAATTAGTAGGATCCCTACTCCCCCACCTTTGCCACACGATGACCCATCAAAAAATAAAGCCCAAGGGGTAATTTCAAGCGAGATCAATTGACGGGTCACGATGTTCGCTTATAAAATCGGCAATGACCGACCTTTGATGGCTTTTGCCGATTCGAACTTCAACTCGAACTCGATAAAGCTAAAATCCATTTGCCAATCCGACCATTCAAAATTGGCATAGATAACATAAGTTTTATCACATCAAACTTGGAGTATACGGTGCATTCGGCATTCAACAAGTAGTGCCGAAACTTTGTACACGAGTAGTACACACAAAGACACGGTTTCTCTACGGTAGAATACCTCGGTTTCGGGATCAAGTAGTTTTCGGCTAGGATAAGCTACTACCCGCTCCTTTCCTTCGAATTCTTGAATAAGGGCTGATCCAATGGTTTGGGTATCGGCCGCCACGTACAACTTGAAAGGCTTGTTTAGCCGAGGAGGAACCAAAGACCGGCGGCTCCTTCATGTATCGCTTGATCTCATCAAAAGCCTTTTGCTTTGTTCGTCACCCCATGTGAATTTCGATCTTTCTTTAGCTTCAAGAATGGAGAGAATGGCAACACCTTCGTGATAAATTTGAGATGAATCTTCTCACGAAGTTGATTTTGCCGAGCAATGATTGCAATTCCTTGAGGTTAGTTGGAGGAGCAACTTCATCAATGGCTTTCATGCTCTTCTTGCCAACTTCAATTCCCCCTTCGTGGACCAAAAACCCCAAGAATTCTCCACCGATACCCCAAAAGCGCACTTGTTTGGATTCATCTTCAAACCGTGTTTCCGGTGCACTCCAAGGTCTTCTTCACATCTTCCAAATGGGTGTCATGACTTAAGGACTTGATCACCACGTCATCAATGTAGATTTCCACGCTTTTGCCGATCAACTCATGAAAAATGTAATTCATGGCCCGTTGATAGGTTGCACCGCATTTTTCAACCCAAATGTCATGACTATCCACTCGAATAGGCCTATATGACCAGGACATCTAAAGGCTCGTCTTTGATATGTCCTCTATTGCCATGAAGATCCGATTGTATCCCGCGTTGCCATCCATGAAACTAATCACCTTGTGTCCAACGGCGGCGTCAATCAACAAATCAAGCAATAGGCATCGGGTATCCATCCATGGGAGTAGCTCGTTCGTGTCCCCGAAATCTATGCAAACCCTCATTTTTCCATTCTTCTTGTACACGGGGACGATGTTAGAAATCCACTCCGCATATCTGCATGGCCGAACGAAGTTTGCGTCAAGTAATCTTTCAATTTCCTTCTTCACATCGGCCAATACTTCATCCTTGTAGATTTTCCGGGGCGGTTGCTTATATGGTTTGAAACCGGGCTTGATTGGCAACCGATGCTCGACGATGGAACGATCCAATCCAGGCATCTCCGAGTAATCCCAGGCGAAGCAATCCTTATATTCTTTGAGAAGCTCAATTAAATCCCTCCCGAAGTCCGGTTGCAAATTTGCACCGATGAACGTCGGCCTTGGCTTATCACCGCTTCCAATATCAACTTCTTCCGGCTTTATCGGCCGACATGAATCCTCGTCCTAATTTGCCATCGGTGCCATCTACGGGGTTCTCCATTAAAAATTACTATAAGAGCCGATCGCTTGAATCGGTGTTGATCACCGCCGACAGTTCAACGGGACCTTCTCCCCCGCTCTTTCCCCGAGAAACAATCAATGCCTTGGTATTCCCGCAAGGCTGGTTCCATGTTGGCTACGCTCACGGAGTCATCCGCCCGGACGACTTCGATCTCATCGTCCACCCACCTGGATAAGTCGTTGATGCATGGTGGACGGGACGCAACGAGCTAGCATGAATCCAATCCCGCCCAAGCGGTGGGCGTAGGCTCCTTTGCCCTCGATGACAAAGAAGGTGGTGAGTAGCGTCTTGGACCCGATCATCAAGTCCACGTGAGAACATCCCTTGGTGTCCGAGGGGTTCCGGCGAAGTCGTTCAAGATGATGCTTGTCGGCGTCAAATCGCTCGGGCCCATTCCAAGCTTCCCGAAGGTGGTGTACGGCATTACATTGACCGCCGCTCCACCGTCGACGAACATTTTGGTCAATGGCTTGCCATTGACGTATCCTCTCAAGTACGGCGGCCTCATGTGACGGTTTTTGGCCGGCTTGTCGAAGATGGCTGCCTTGGCCGGCACCCGCTTGTGCCATCATCTCCTCGGTGTGCTCGTCGTCAAAGGAAGCTTCCTCCGGCATAACCCCGGTTAGCGGGAGCCATGAACTCGTTCGGCGGAGAAAGTATACCATGCATGCTGGAGCCGAACGCTTCGATCCCTCAGGTTGGTCCTTGGGGCGCCACATCTGCCTTGTCTGGATCCCGGCTTCGCTTCAACTCACGGTTCCTCAAGCGCTGGACCCGTCTCTTTTGGCTCTTGCGTAGGCCGGGCGGGCACCACTGCCCCTTATGCCAGATGTAGTCATCCTCGTCCTCTTCTTGATCGGCCCATCCGAGATCGGCTTGGCGCTTCCCGGGATGATCGATGACTTCAATTTTTTGGCGCCGATCCCCATTAGGGTGGATCCTTCCAAGTCTCTCGTGGACGGATCGGCGATTGGCGACTTCTGCTCTCGTATTCAACATACTCGTCGCCGCATTCGGGACGGTTCTTCAATGTGGGCAGCTTTAGACCCTCATTCCCGGCGGTGCTGAAGAAGGCGCATCCCCGGTGTGCGCGCTCCTCGCTCGCACGTGTCTTGCTCTTGGTCCCTTCGCGCGCCTCTTTTTCGGCTCTCGCTCGCTCCTCCTCGTGGCGACGCTTCGGTAGCGCTCTTTCTCTATTTGGCGCTGCCATTTGTTGAGGAGAATGCGCGACGTCACCTTGGGCTTAGGCTCGTATGACTCCCCAATCTCAATGTGGCTCTTGAGAATGCGGGGGGCATCACCTTGTACTTGCTCCGCAGTCACCCGGCGCTGCGGGTCCCCTTTGCTCCACCTTGCTTGGACCCTGGTTGAGGTCAGGACCTTGACCTTTCCCTTCTCCTCGGCTGTTATCACATTGACAGAAAAGCCGAGCATGTTCTGAGGAAAGGGGTGGCCATCCAGCTTCATCTTGTTGTCGAACTTGAGGTGTCCCTCCTGGATGGCCTTCTGGATCCTCATCCTGAAGACCCTGCAATCGTTGATGGAGTGCGAATCCCTGTCATGGAAGCCATAGTAACGTTTCGCTTTAACTCCATCGGGCCGAAGCATAGAATGCCCCTCAGGCAGCTTGATTCGGCCTTCTTTCACTAAGAGCTCAAACAACTTATCAGCCTTCGTGATGTCAAAGTCGTAAGTCCCCTTGGTCTGCTTGACCCAGCGCTGATTCATTGTCAAGGGCTCCTTGCCCCACATGATCTCTGCTGCAGCTACATCCAATTCGTCCTCAGAATCCTCGAACAGATCAGCTTTGTCCAGGAACTGGTTGTAGATGTCAGCGACGTCGTGCTGCTTGCCAAATTTGGGGTCCTTTTTGAGGCCATATGCCTGATTGCTCATCAGAGACAACTTCTGTGATAGCTGGCCCAGGTTCTCAAACTCCATCCCAAATAGCTTCTCGCGCACGGCTGGCAGCATCCCGGCGACGGCCATATCGACCGGTCGATCGTCCGGCAAGTTCAGCGAGAAGCACATGCCTTTGACTTCCCCCGAATCTTCTCGAAAACTCCCAGCGGTGTTTCGCTGTGCCTTTGCTTCAGGGTGGCGAGATCAATCAGCTTCTTCTCAGAGCTGCCGCTGAAATAATGAGCGTGGAATTTACGCTCCAAGTCCTTCCATCTGGCCACTGATTCAGGAGGCAGGGACGAGAACCACTGAAAAGCTGGACCTGTCAGTGAGGCGGGGAAGTAGCGAACCCTGAACGTCTCCTCGGCCGAGCACTCCCCAAGCTGCATGAGGTAACGAGCGATGTGCTCGACCGTGCTCGTCTCGTCCTGCCCCGAGAACTTTGTGAACTCTGTTGGCGGCTTCACCCTTGGCGGCAAGAGCACATTATAGTACCATTCTGGGAACGGCGGCCTATAGGCGGGGCCCTGCATCTTTGGCTTGAGGCCGAACTGATTTTGCATCAATTCGGCCATCTTGCGCGCTAGGGCGTCATCTTCTTGCGCGCCTGCAGCTGGCGCGTACCCTGGGTGCGGGAAGGCGTCGAACGCTCCGTAGTTTCCCACTTCATGATAACCACCGCCGTATAAATTCCTTTGCAGCCAGTTGGTTGACGGAGCAATCCTCCGGCTGGGATCAAGTGGGGCCCCAGACGAGCCGAACGCTAGGTCTCCGTACGTAGGCTGGTACGGATTCGGCCGCGTTGCACGGGCCGACCCGTGCTGTCTCCGTGGTGGCGGCGGGACCGGCCGACTTCCCCGAAGCTTGTAACGGGGGCCGGAACCGGCGCCCCCCGGCGCCTTGCGGAGGAGGTTGGAATGCTTGGCTCCCGGAGCTTTGAGGAGGAGGCCGCCGTGGCCGGCTCCGTAGCGGCGGGCCCGATAGCTTGATTCACCCGGCTCACGGTGCTCTTCCGGACGGGCGCCTTCCCGAACGCTTGCTCCATGCCGGGCCAAAGATGGCTACCATCATCCGCCGGAGCGACCCGAGGAAAGCCTTGTTGTGCTTGGTGAGCATGTAGTCCGTCGATTCTTGGAATACGCGCGCGCATTCCTCCTTTTCCCCGCCGGGATGTGGCATCGCTCTCTCCCGGCGAGCGGCCTCGGGCATGTCATTCTTCAGATACGGGACACCACTTCTATTCTTTTTAAACGACATGAGACACTTTTGCTGAAACTGGTCCACGGCGTCTTGGAGCTGCTGCCGCTGCTCTGGAGAAAGATCCTCGAGGTTGACATCCATGAGGTCTGAGATTTCAGGCATCTTGAACCAATTCGGCTGTGGTCCCACTGGGCGTGCCAAAAAGTGTGTTGACGCGAAAAGTGCACTCAACGCCAATCACACAGCAAGCCGAACAAAGCTGGCTTCACACGCGCAGAGAACGAAAGACGTGCCAGTCAATTTTTCCTGAAAATTAACAAAAGATAAGGCAGTTAGATATCAAAGCTTGGAACTTGCTGGGTGGTACCAGACAGTTCCATATTTACGGCTAAAGAGCCAGATGGGGTAACACATAGCTATAGAAAGCTATCTGTCAAAGAACCACGACCATTCGGGAAACCGCAAAGGGAAAAAAGGAACACTGCCGAATGGATGACGTAAGCGTGACAGCGATCGGCCTTTGTATAAACAAGGATGCATACGCGAAGCTATGACCGATCCCCATGAAGATTAACATTAAATAAATAAATAAAGTAAAGCACGAACATGATCATGTATTAAATAAGCATGCATAGATCTAAAGCACTAGTCTACCGCATGTATAGTTACTTCAAAACCTGTCGGGCACGGTATCAAACAAATCTATCCACCGCATGATACAACTTGCATGAAAAACCATACCACTTTCCACAAATATATCTATCCACCGCATGATACAATCTAAATATGGAAAGCTAAAAGCATACATCATTTAAAGCATGAATAACGCACGTGTTCTACTCGTGAGGAAACATAACCGAATACGGCCGAACGTACCGATTCGGGGTCCGTGAAGAAGGAACAAACATTACCAAGTGAATAAATCTATCGATTGATTTGGGAAACCGATCCACCGGATGACTAGCTCCAAAGCAACCCAAAAACCTGCACCTACCGCATGATACCCGGCTCTTTCAAGATTTATACGAACGTTAGCAAGCTTGAACCCGCAACACGTAACAACCTAGATCGATTCGGTTTCGGCTATCGGAAAGCACAAGATCCACGTGTTAAAACATGAAATCTACTCGAACAAGGATCATAAAAGAGATATAGCCGATCCAAACCCATCTAGATTGGGCAAAGGTGTGTTACATGAATTAAAACATAAAGTAAAACTCAAGATAACACGGGGTAACTTAATGAATCTATTGAATCTTGCCAAAATCCAATAGAGCCGATAACTAGCTTCAAACTAGATCTTAGCCTACCGCATGACTCATGATCTAACAAGAAACCCTCTTGAACCAAGCTTGAATCTACCGCATGACACGAAGCATGGTAACAAGACTACTTGCATCAGATCTAAATCCACCGCATGATACTAGACATGATACAAGGTTGCGGTACTCACGGAGGTCGACGGATCGATAAGCCCTCTCGAAGAACTCGACGACACGACAAAGGACTCTAGGGTTTGGCGTAAGGCCGGTGTATATTGAGGAATGATTGTGTCTGTTACATACATTCAGGGGTCGTATTTATACCCTGTTGAGTACAACTGCGAATGGATTCGTTGCCTAACTAAGCTCGATCGCCTATCCATCCATTCGTCTCCCCTGATTGAGCCACGTCACCGTCCAATCCCGCAAAATCAGCTCTACTGTTCCTTTGCCGAACCGGAGCAAATAGCCGACCGCAGATCTCTTTGCCGAAAATCTCTGAAAATATCCTTCCTTCCACCAGACGGACTCTTTTTCGAACCGGACCCACAGGTCAGACTCCTTACCAAATTTTGGTGTTAACAATAACGAAGAAGCAAACAAAGTTGGCTCAGAGCGCCTCTGGTTACAAAGAGAGTCAAGAGGTGTTTGCTGCAGAAGTTGGCGCACTAGGGGCGGATCTTGCAGAAGATGATTGGAGAAAAGAAATCGTTGATTACTTGAAGGATCCATCCTGAAAAGTCTCTAGGAAGCTAAGGTACAAGGCCATAAAGTTCGTTCTTCTGGATGATAATTTATTCTATAAATCGATAGATGGGGTATTACTACGATGCCTGGGTCCAGAAGAAGCCAAGAACATGATGAGCGAAGTGCACGATGGGATATGTGGAGCACACCAATCGGCCTACCATATGAAGTGGGTTATTAGACAAGGCGGATGCTTTTGGTCGACGATATTAGAGGACCGCTTTGAGTATTACAAGGGATGTCAAGATTGCCAAAGGTTTGGGAATATTCAAAGGGTCCCCGCATCGGCATTGAATCCCATCATCAAGCCATGGCCATTCGGGGGTTGGGGTATAGACTTGATTGGCCAAATTAGTCCACCGTCTAGCAAGGGGCATAAGTTCGTGCTTTTGGCTACAGATTACTTCACCAAATGGGTTGAGGCGATCCCACTGAAGAAGGTGACGTCAGAAAACATGATTGAATTCGTCAAGGAGCACAT
Source organism: Cenchrus americanus (assembly GCA_947561735.1). NCBI lineage: Eukaryota > Viridiplantae > Streptophyta > Magnoliopsida > Poales > Poaceae > Cenchrus > Cenchrus americanus. The sequence continues at coordinate 31,931,589 of OX387242.1, read as the reverse complement.
CATCTATCGATTTGGAATCCCTCAGACAATTACCACTGATCAAGGGGCACAATTCGTGTCACTGGAGTTCAGAGAATTTGCCGAAAGCATGGGAATCAAATTGTTTAATTCTTCCCCCTATTATGCCCAGGCTAACGGTCAAGCAGAGGCTTCTAATAAGATCATGATCAAGTTGATACAGAAGAAGATCGATCAGAAGCCAAGAAGGTGGCATTCGGTACTCAGTGAGGCGCTGTGGGCTTACCGGATGGCCCCCCATGGAGCTACAAAGACTTCTCCTTACGAGTTGGTTTACGGGCATCACGCGATCCTGCCTTGGGAGATGCAATCAGATTCAAGGAGAGTGGTGCTACAAAAGGAGTTGAGCTCCAAGGATTACAGTCGCCTAATGATGGATGAGCTAGAAGATTTACATATGATCCGTCTTAGGGCCCTGGAAAACATCGAAAAAAACAAACTGCGGGTTGCCAAGTACTATAACAAGAAGGTAAAAGTAAGGCAATTCACAGAAGGCGATCTAGTATGGAAAGCGCTATTGCCGATTGGAACGAAATACGATGAATTCGGCAAATGGTCCCCTAACCGGGAAGGACCTTTTCGCGTGGTCGGATGCGTCCCCGGTAATGCATATATATTGAAAACTTTGCTAGAAGAAGAATTTTCCGCTGCAATAAAATGAAGATATCCGAAGAAATATTATCCTAGCATTGAGATCCATCGGTGATTACACACATCCGGCACGAGAGATAGCCGGCGCTCAAGAACAAGGCCGCCTTCGAACAAAAATCCACGAACGGGAAAAATGGCCGGTGCCCGGATGCATTGCCCTTAGCACAAAAACTACATTACAAGCGCTTCTTGCGGGATTACATCTAACAACCCCGGTGGTCGGATCCTCAAGGAGGAGGGAAGCGAGAAGGCGTGGAGGAAGAAGCGAAAGTATGATGCAATCTTTTCTTTAATTCTTCGGTGCTCCCTCTTCGGTTGTTCCGGGACCACCGTGACGACAACTTGGAACTCACGGGGGTGACCATGGTTGGCGGCCTCCACCAAGCTATCCCGGGCCGTCTTCGGAGTTGTTGTACCCGTCGAGACATCCGAAGCGGAGGAATCAAGGTTAGGGGCAAGAAATCCAAGTGCAAGCACGAGGTCAAGAAGGAGTCGAAACATTTACCCCCTACTAGTGCTTCCCGAGCCATGCGATGCTCGCGCTCGGCTTGACAACGGGCGGACATGTCCCTGAGGCCGTGCTCCAGATGCCGGACGCGGCGGCGCGGCTGATGGTTGGTCCTCTGTTCAGGCGTGGCATCCTCTGCTTCAAGGGAGGAATCGGAGGAGATGTACTCAGGCACATCTTCGGTCCCGATGATTTCTTCGGGAAGCAAATCAAGGCTGAAAGAGGACGAGAGGAAAACATGAAGCGCAAGATCATGCGGGAGAACGAGGAGCAGATCAAGAAAGAACTCACTTCCGGATCGTACGCTTCTTTGATGAGCCACTCTCCTGGGGCTGCTTACCCTTGTCCATCGCGTTGGGGTTTTCTCCTCTAGAGACGGGGAAGAGATGAGAAATGATGGATGAGTGTGTGAGTGGATTTGCGAGCATCCCCGCAGGCTATTTTATTGACCGAAGAGGCGCATTGGGAGTGATGATCGGCCGGTACACACCTTGTTGGAATACCAAGCGGCGGGGGTTTTCTACCAAGTGCGAAGGGTTTTTTCTTGAACAAAGGTGTTTATGGATTGCCGAATTGGGATCCTCTGTGGATTTTGCGCCAAGGGGCGCTTGTTCTCGCGCGTTCGGCTCAAGATAGTTCCCGGATGCATTCCAAGAAAACAAAATTCGCGATGCAAAATGCAAAGGGAGTCATCACATAACGAGCGCGAGAATTCAAAAGTTCTTCATTTTATTGCCGATATTTACACATCCCTAGTACAATCTAGTCGAAGAGCCTGTTCAACACAGATTGGGGATGAGTAATTTCGGCAATGGCATTGCCATGGCCATCAAGGCGCTCCAGGATGAGCTCGATCTCCTCAATGTCCTCTGGCGCGCCGCCCCGGAAGCCGCGCGGCCTGGTGGAGTAGTCGACATCCGTGTGCGTCGCCATGGCAGGCCGGGCCCAAGATGGTGCCCGACGGACGCCGTGGACAGCCACCTCATCAACGCGGTGCTCCACCGCGGCAAGACGCTCCGCCGGCGTGTCGCCGTGGGCGTTCACCTTCTCGGCCAGCTGCTCTACCAGCGCCTTCAGCTGGTTGAGCTCAGCATCGCGGGCTGCAAGAAGCAAGAAGAAAAAGATTAGCGCCAAAAGCCGGGTTGGATCAAGAATTAATCTCAGAGCCGTACCATCAATGGCTTCCAGCAGCTGTCTGCGCTGGTCCTCCCACTCCAGCTCGGCTATGCCCGCTTTCTTGGAAACGTCCTCCGGCTCCCCCGCCGGACGCCTCCCGGCTCCTCCTTGAAACGGAGGGCGTCTTCTTCCCCGTACGGCACGGGGAGTGGCCATCGGACTCCGAGGAGTCATCTGGGAGGGGCTGATTGGCCGGCGCGCGAGGCGGATTCCACTGAATCAATCTGAAAAAAGGGAATGATCGTCAAGGCAAAAAGAAGATCAAAAGTAGAATCAAAGAGGAGAAATCAACGATCATTGCCTCCGGCGCGCGTTGGCGCTGCTCCCCTCGGCCTCGTCGAAGGCGCGACGGCGGTTGAGGCGGCGCACCATTGTGGTTTGGGATGCGCACTGTTTGCAGAAGGGCTAAGATTGGCAAAGATTCGAGAGCTAGAAGGCCTGGTGGAGAGCTAGGGGCACCTATGGTAACATTTATAGGCACCGGGAGATGAATCGTGGCTTCGAGTCGTGGCTGTGGATCGTGGCGCATATCCCAAGAAAATCGGAAGGTGGAAAGGTTTCCTTGGCCGGCCCGCCGACGGGTCGCTTGGAGTTCTAGGCTGAGCCGCGTTCAGTCGATTGGTTCGGCTAAAGAGAGTCAAAGTGCCGTTCGGGAGTTGGCGTTTCTCTACCGAATGGGTCGTTCAGCATTATATTTAAAGGCGCGCAGAAGAAAGGAAACAAATTGCAAGAAAATATTACAAGAACGACCAATTCGGTTATACAACAATAAGGACATTCAAACATTCGAAGCTTTGCAATCACACCACGAGCATTGGATGTTATCAGGTGGGAATTGCCCAGCAGCTCCTGGCAATCTTTTTGGGTACCAGACAAGTCAGTGAGTTCTGCATCGCATTGCTCTATCTTGGTGATAGCCGATTTTGCTTCCGCTTGGGTCTTTTCTATCAATCCAGGGAGCTCGGCTATTTTCTCTTTGTCAGCCTCTATCTCCGCTGACAGGCTTCTCAGTTCTGCTTCTAGAGCAGCCTTCCTGGCAATTTTCAGATCATAAGAAGCCCAACGGGTTAGCCGCGTGTATCCTTGTGGCTCTCTCGCTTGGGATTGTGCCCCGTTCATGGCATGTTCGGCATCGGCTTTCCTCTATTCAATGGCCGGGCGGGAGCGCAATTTCCTCAAAGCATGCTTTACGGGTGCGTAAAGGGTTTCTAAGCCATAAACGAGATGATAGAGAAGCTCGATGTCTTCGGAAGTTCTTGGGCGACGGATTCGAACATCTCTTCGAAGTGATCAAGATCTTTGAACCGATCTTGGGCATCCTTTTCTAGCCGAGCAGCAATTTCTTTAAGCTTTGATAGTACTTCATCCGGCGGAGGCCGGTGTACTCTTTCCATCACCTCGGCAGTCGGATTGCTCTCGATGGCGAGGCTTTATGATGATGGGGCCCGATCCCGAGAAGCGCATTGCCGAGTTAAGAGTGCTAAACGTTGAGATAGCAGAGATAAGTGCGGATAGATACCTCATGGCTGGTTTCTTGAGCGGGGGCTATCACGGGTGAAGGAGGTGCTCCGGGTAGAGCCGAAGCTTCCAAGCCGGGAGGTGCCGATGCGGCCCATCGGTAGCTCGTGGACTTCGGCCGATGAGAAGTTGGGCCCACCTCTGTTGGGATTGTGGTCTCTGCATGACCAACAGGTGATTGTGCCCTTGGGGGGCTTGATGGTTCCGGCTGGATTGGGAGATTCATCTCTGGAGAATTTATTGCTTCGGAAGGTGATGAAGATGAGATCTCCACTGGGATGGGTAATTCAACCCTGGGTGGACTTGCTTGTTGAACCACTGGAACATCTACAAGCTGTTCTGCCATGGCTTCTTCTGCAAATGTCAAATTGAAAGGGTAAATGCCAGTGTTCATCCTTAAGAAAGAACAGTAGAGGTCATACCGAGGATGGAGCATTGGCGAGTACGGTTCCGAAGGCTGCTGGGCTCTGGTCTGAAAATGCACAATGATATGATTCATCAAGAACAGAGTAACTCGGTAATCAAGAAGGTAAAGGGTTTTACCTCAACAAGCACTTTTTTGACAGTTCTTCTCCTTTTAGCACTTGGAGGGGCAATCGGATGCGGACCTTGCCTCCTGTCGGCAGCAAGGCTAGAAAGACTAGGATCCGTTGTAGCATACCCGGCCATTAGTTGATGCGAGTTGTGGATTTGAACCCCGAGTGCTGAAATTGGGCCTTCGACATTGTAAGCAATTTCCACCGGCTCGAGGGGCGGCACCGTGTTCTCGTAGACAAGAAAGTAAAGGTCGAATCATGAATAAAGAGGACATGTCCGATCCAAAGGTTCATTGTATTACCTCCGAAGTTGGTAAGAAATCGGGCACCAACTCTCCACATAACACATGGGTAGGCTCACCGAAGATGTGATCGTGGAATTCTTGCCACCAGGAGTTAAAGGTGGGGTGAGCTATGACTGTGGGCACGAAAGGACATGTGTAGACAGTGGGACTGCACACATAGTTAAAAACCCTGCTGCCCTGCATCAGCTCTTTGATTTCCTCTCTGGGCTTGAGGAATTCATGCAGGAACAATCTTGGGGGCATCTGGCCGCATCCAAGTTGCCTGGCCATTACATTGGGCTGATAATATTCGTAGGTGCTAACATTCAGCCTTCCTCCATTGAACTCAGCCGACAGTATGCATGGGCGGATTATGATGTTAAGAATCTCTAAGAATCTCCCATCTTGATGGCCGGGCTCAAAGGAAAATTCAACAGGGAAGGTCAAGGTGTCGTTGCCCAGATAAGGAAGCCGAGAGGATTGGGGGAAACCTTTGAAGAATAGCTCGAAGAGCCGGCCGATATCTCGCCGAACAAGAACGATTGAAGCCGCTTCTCCGTAATTTTGGCATCCTCCGGTAGCTTGGGGCTCTCCTTCGGGATGATTGGATAAGGGGAAGAACCCGGAGTTCAAATCGACACCAATGATCCGATGCATGTGAAGGCTGCAGCCACATTTGAACAAACCACCAAGGGCCATTGACACATGCTATCCTTTGGTCGGTATACATCCGGGGGTGACGATCTGGTGAAGCATACGGTATACACTACCCAAGAAGAATTTTCCCGGGGAAGGCGATTGCCGCCGGCCGGATGAGACGCCATTGCAATATGGTTCAAGGTGGGCTCGTTGGCTTTCCCACGAAAAACAAATACGCACGGCCACATATTCGGAAAGGCTCGGTATTCAACATCACCAAGGGGATTGTCTTTCATATGCTTCAAGATGTAGTTCTTGTATCCGTTCCCTAGCTTTACCCCCGTCCGGCGTGAAGAACCTTTGAAGTTCCAGGGCTGGACAGACCCTGTGATGTCAAGGCCGGTGATCATATATACATCGGCCAAAGTGGGAGACATTGGACCGTGGCCAAAAAGGAAGGCGTTGACGCCATTTGACCAAAAGTGACAGGCTGCTATCAGGAGGTCTTCGTTCTTGGGGGTCTCAGCCACGGACAACTCCAGGCACTGGGCGATGCGGAGACTATCCAGGTTGGTCAATCCACTCTTGTCTGCAAGGATCCTCCGGTACCAAGCTCTCCGGCCGCAATTGGAGGTAAAGGCCGGTTCTTGAACGCGTCTTGCCATTGAGGCGGTGGAGACAAAGTCGCTTTGAAGGGGATTCTCCGAGATTCGAGCGGCAATGAAATCTCGAGGGTCGAGTTCCCCACGGGACCAAGATAATAAGATCTCGAATTGGCCTCAGTACGAATCAAAAGCTCAGTAGAGAGCTCCTGGAAGAAGAGCGGAAAAGGAAATCTCAGGTGAAATTGAAAACCTAAATGCCGAACTAGGCGTACGGGGGATGAATTTACCTGAGCGTCTTGGTTCTGAGCTGCCATTGGAAGTTTTGAGCTCGGAACAAGGGGATCTAGGGTTGGATCTGGATGAAGATTCCGGCGGATTGCGAAGAACAGGTGTTGACAGATTTGATTGAAAGTATTCGTGGCTGGAGTCAATTGTGGAACAAAATTACTTTTATCCCACAATTGAAGGGGCATGTGTTAACACCAAAATTTGGTAAGGAGTCCGACTCCGTGGGTCCGGTTCGATGAAGAGTCCGTCTGGTGGAAGGAAGGATATTTTCGAAGATATTCGGCAAAGAGATCTCGCGGTCGGCTATTTGCTCCGGTTCGGCAAAGGAACAAGAGAGCTGATTTTGCGGGATTGGACGGTGACGTGGCTCAATCGGGGAAACGAATGGATGGATAGGCGATCGAGCGTAGAGATAAGTTGGGCAACGAATCCATTTGCGGTTGTACTCAACAGGGTATAAATACGACCCCCGAATGTATGTAACGGACACAATCATTCCTTAATATACACCGGCCTTACGCCAAACCCTAGAGTCCTTTGTCGTGTCGTCGAGTTCTTCGAGAGGGCTTATCGATCCGTCGACCTCCGTGAGTACCGCAACCTTGTATCATGTCTAGTATCATGCGGTGGATTTAGATCCGATGCAAGTAGTCTTGTTACCATGCTTCGTGTCATGCGGTAGATTCAAGCTTGGTTCAAGAGGGTTTCTTGTTAGATCATGAGTCATGCGGTAGGCTAAGATCTAGTTTGAAGCTAGTTATCGGCTCTATTGATTTTTGACAAGATTCAATAGATTCATTAAGTTACCTCGTGTTATCTTGAGTTTTACTTTATGTTTTAATTCATGTAACACACCTTTGCCCAATCTAGATGGGTTTGGATCGGCTATATCTCTTTTATGATCCTTGTTCGAGTAGATTTCATGTTTTAACACGTGGATCTTGTGCTTTCCGATAGCCGAAACCGAATCGATCTAGGTTGTTACGTGTTGCAGGTTCAAGCTTGCTAACGTTCGTATAAATCTTGAAAGAGCCGGGTATCATGCGGTAGGTGCAGGTTTTTGGGTTGCTTTGGAGCTAGTCATCCGGTGGATTAGTTTCCCAAATCAATCTGATAGATTTATTCACTTGGTAATGTTTGTTCCTTCTTCATGGACCCCGAATCGGTACATTCACCGTATTCGGTTATGTTTCCTCACGAGTAGAACACGTGCGTTATTCATGCTTTAAATGATGTATGCTTTTAGCTTTCCATATTTAGATTGTATCATGCGGTGGATAGATCTACTTGTGGAAAGTGGTACGGTTTTTCATGCAAGTTGTATCATGCGGTGGATAGATTTGTTTGATACCGTGCCCGACGGGTTTTGAAGTAACTAGACATGCGGTAGACTAGTGCTTTGGATCTATGCATGCTTGTTTAATACATAATCATGTTTGTGCTTTACTTTATTTATTTATTTAATGCTAATCTTCATGGGGATCGGTCATAGCTTCACGCATGCATCCTTGTTTATACAAAGACCGATCGCCGTCACGCTTACGTCATCCATTCGGCGTTGTTCTTTTTTCCTCTTTGCGGTTTCCCGAATGGTCGTGGTTCTTTGACGGATAGCTTTCTATAGCTATGTGTTATCCCATCCGGCTCTTTAGCCGTAAATATGGAACTGTTCGGTACCACCCGCAAGTTCCAAGCTTTGATATCTAACCGCTTTATCTTTTGTTAATTTTCGGGAAAAATTGATCGGCACGTCTTTCGCTCTCTGCGCGTGTGAAGCCGCCTTTGTTCGGCTTGCCTGTGTGATTGGCGTTGAGTGCACTTTTCGCGTCAACGTAAATATGTACAGTGTGCATGATATGGTGACTGGGTTGTTAGTCAATGTTGTTAGCTGTTAGAGGTTTGTTGTATTAGAAGATATATCTGTAGATATCCTTGTACGTAGATCACAACAACCAACAACCGGTCACCAATCCTTGTGCTACAAGATTGTAATCCACCCAAGGGGATTTTACTTGGATATATAACACGGAGCCGCCCCATGCCAGGAAGGCACGGCGTTCACCCTAACCTTTCGCTACCTCTGAGTTTACATGGTATCAGAGCCAAAACAACTCAACTAGATTCCTCTCTTCCACGATCCTACCATGCCTTCCTCCTCCATCATCAACCCCGATGCTAGCCCTCTCCTCGGCATCACCATCACCAAGAAGTTGGGCAAGACCAATCACGCCATCTGGAAGGCACAGGTCCTCGCAGCCATCCGAGGGGCCCATCTCGTTGGCCGCCTTACCGGTGCAACACCGGCGCTCGATGAAGAGATCCCCGACAAAGATAGTGCTGGCAAGGAGGTGGTTGTCCCCAATCCAGCGTACGACGAGTGGTACGTCAAGGATCACCAGGTCCTCAGTTTCGTCCTTGGCTCCCTTGGACGAGAGGTACCGGCTCAAGTCGCCACGCATGACACGGCGGCCAAGCTTTGGACGGCAACTGAGGCAATGTATGCCTCGCAGAATCGTGCCAGAGCTGTGAACATGCAGCTCGCCCTACCCATGACAAGCAAGGGCAATCAAACCATCTCGGAGTATGTCGGCAAGATGCGCACTCTTCGAGATGAGATGGCGTCCGTCGGCAGGCCCATTGAAGACGAAGAGATCCTCACCTATGAGGACCAGGAGCGTCCTAGTGGTCGATGGATGACCGCTCCTCAGTGATGAGTGATTGACAATAGGTGTTGGACTGACTCTTGGCTTAGTGCGCAGGTGTAGGCTGCGGCCTAGTTCGTGTTGTTGCATGTGAAGAACGGGCACGAAAGGTCTTCAGCCTTGAGGGGCCTCCGGGAGATGGAGAGACAAGTAGGCTCGGTTCGAGGGACCCGGTGGACAGCGGGACTGGGTGCGGGCCACATGGTGGCGACACGAGCAAGACAAAGTCATGGACAATCGAGCCGGGGCACGGTGGTGGTCGAGTCAAGTGGTTTGGCGGGAGGCCGGACCGAGCACGCGGGGTTTGGTGGTTTGCCCACAAAACCATCGGCGGACGATTTCTTGGTTTGGGCCTCAAAATCAAGTCCGAGGGCCCAACACGACGGAGACGGGATCCGGCGTGTCGGGAAGCTTCGAGGCGAGAGGACACGCGGCGGGATCGCATGGCTTGCGTCGGGAGGACGCGGGGTGCGGCAAAGGCGTGGCCGTCCGATGGCAAGACCCACAAACATTACCTAAATGCCCCTACGTGGGTTGTATCGCCAGTAGTTATGTTAGGGGTAGTCGAGTCATTTACCACTCCGGCGGGACCTGATATATAAGCCATGAGTGTGTGTGGATGGCTCCCCTCCTCCGCGACTTAGGGTTTCATTTCCTCCCTCCTCTTTCTCATTTTCGTAGCTATTTTTCTTCCATTTTCTCTAGGCTAGCATGAGAGCTTCATGAGAGATTTGTTGAGAGGGATGGATGCTAGGGCGGCATGCTAGACCTTGTGAATCTTTCCTGGTTTGTATAGAAGATTCGGGGTTGTGTTTTCGTGGCCTTTTTGTGCTTGTTTTCGTGCCTTTGTTCCCGGTTCGATTCCGCGGATTTGAGTGGGTTTCTCCCCGGATTTCTTTGAGGAAAACATGGATAGATGTCTCGTGCATCTTTGTGATTGATCTTGTGCCCTCAAACGCCGGAAACCACTTGGATTCGCGAGTTTTCGTTCGGTACTCTAGTTTTTGGTGGTGCTCAAAGGATTCGCAATTCCCGGTGATTTAGGGAGTTAGGAGGAAAGATTTTTGGGCTATAGCATCCTTGTGTGACGCTTTTCAAGTGCCCAAACCCTTGTCTCCATAGCTTCAACCGTTTGGGAAATCCGATGATGATTTGGTGGAGTTGACTTTCGGGGGTCGGGCGTTTTCTCGCTCTGTCCGCACTCGGTGGACGATCCGCGGGGTGCCGGCGGACGGTCCGCGCGGCTAGGGTTCGTCCCGTGTTCGCCGTGTTCTTGCGCGTCCTCGCTTTCGATCCGGTTTGGCTTTTGGTTTTTGTTGCGGCCGGTTTGCGGACGGTCCAAGCTTGAGTAGCGGACGGTCCGCGGCGGGTGGCGCGGACGGTCCGCCCGGCCTCGGCGGACGGTCCGTTTTTCTCGGGTCGCTTCGGTGGTTCCGTGTGCTTTAACGGACGGTCCGCGGCGTAGGGCCGGACGGTCCGCGGTGTTGGCGCGGACGGTCCGCGGCTTCAAGTCGGACGATCCGCGAGGCTCGCGCGGACGGTCCGCCCCTCCCGGCCGGGACGGTCCGCGGAGCCCGTGCGCTTTGCTTCTTGGTTCGATACCTCCCCTCCTTTCGTGCTTCCGCGTGTGCCTCAAGGAATCGTTCCTAAGGCGAGAGGTTGATCCATAACCTCGTGGTCTTGGCGATTGGTGTGTGACCGGGGTTTGACTAGGGTATAGGCCGGGTTCTTTGGAAAGAATTTTTACCGGCTCCTATTCAATCCCCCTCTCTAGTCGCCATCCGATCCTTCAATTGGTATCGTAGCTTGGTGCGGATTCTTTGCGACTTTGACAAGTCCCGAATCCTAAGATGGCGTACGTTGAGCGGGGCGGTCCGCCGCACTTCGATGGCAAGGGTTACCACAAGTGGGCGGCTCGTATGATGATCTTTCTTCGTGGGAAGCTATTGGATTTCATTGTACTTGACAAGACCAATGCTATTCCGGTCAACATCCATACTCTTATGGTGACCGATGCCGTGCTAAGGCCAAGTATGAGGCTAATGCAAAAGCCGTTGATCACTTGGTCCGAAGCCCGTGTGATCCGCAGTTTGAGCGTGTTCGTCATTTGAATCTTGCTTGGCAAATTTGGGAGAAGTTGTTGGTTGCTCACGGTGGTGATAACCATGTGAAGGCTCGCCTCTTTGTCTCTTACCGGATGCAATATGAGAATTTCACTCCACTTCCCTAAGTGAGGACATTGATGCGATGTTTCGCAGGTTCACCGCCATCGTGAACAACATGAAAGCTAATGTTGAGGATTTTCCTTACACCGAGCATGATCAGGCTTTGAAGCTCTTGCATGTCTTGGACCCAAATGTGTGGGGTGCTAAGGTTGAGGCCATCAAGGAGTCTGGGCAGTACTTGACTATTGAGTTGGATGACCTCTTTTCTAAGCTCAAGTCCGCTGAGGTTGACAGGAAGCTGCAATCCAAGCATGAGGGCTCGACTGACCATAGTCTTGCTCTTGTGGGCGGATCAAAGGGCAAATCTAACCCTTCCTGTCGACAGTTTTCCTTGTCTTCTCTTATGTCCATTCCAGATGAGGAGTTTGACGTGCTGGGCGAGGAGGAGCTGGCCTTGCTCTCAAGGAGGTTTGATCGACTACACGAGAGTCGGAGGAACGCAAGGCGGAGCTCGTGGACGTGCTACAAGTGTGGCAAGCGTGGCCACTTCATCGCCGAGTGCCCGAAGCGGAGGAGAACAAGTACAAGGTGAACGAGTACAAGGCGCACCCGAGGCGTGAAGACAAGTACTCCTCCAAGGGCAAGCACGTCAACAAGTCCAAGAGCAAGGACAAGGACAAGCGGCGACCGAGCAAGAGCGGCTACAAGAAGAACAAGGCAAGAGCGATGGTGGCTCGTGCGAGCGACGTTGACTCAAGCTCAAGCGAGGAGCAATCCAAGCTCAAACAACGAAGATGAAGACGCCGGGAGGCGCAAGGGCAAGAAGAGTGCAAGCCGAACCTCGGCGGGTTGAGCCGTGTGGCGCTTGAGGGCTTTTGTGGCATGGCCCATAGCTCAAGCAACAAGAAGAGCGAGAAGGAAGACGCCGACTCGACTCGGAGGATGAGGTAAATCGTGACCCCGACTCTTTGCTTGCTGAGATTGCTAGGTTGAATGGCTTGATTGATAACCGTGATAGTGTGCTGAGAGATGCCAAAAAGATGAGGAAAGATCTTAGGGCTCAGCTTGAGAATGCTAGCGAGAAAGTAGGAGAGTTAGAGTCAAAATTGCTTGAATTAAAACTTGAGAATGACTCTTTGAAACTTGCTCCTACTACTCCTGATGATGTTGAATGTGTTGAGTGTGATGCTTGGTTGAATGAGATCAAACTGCTTAATGAGAAGAATGCTTCTAATTTGGCTAAACTAGATGCTCTTAGGACTGAGTATGATGAGCTTAAGTCTAGACCTACTTTGCTTGGTGCTTGTAAATCATGTCCTACTATGCATGCTAAGCTTGTTGATGCTTGTTCTACCATTAGTTCTTTGGAAGCATCTTTGAAATCTCCTGTTGTCAATGCATGCACTAGCTGTGATGAAGTTACTTTGCGCAATCTTGAACTTACTTCCCGTTTGGATTTCATCTATGAGGAGAATGACTATTTGAGGAAGGTGTTGGGGTGGTTGTTCTGCGGTGAACCTCAATTGAAAATCATGATTGAGGAGTTCAAGAGAGCCGATGGTCGTGGTTTGGGTTTTGAGAAGTTGGGAGAGAAAGTGGGAGAGAACAAAGGGGGGAGAGTGTGTATGAGAAGTGTGTTGAGTCTAACCCCGAGTTTGAGGTGATTGGAGATATCCAAGTCCCACTTCCAAAAGCACCCAAGAACTCTTTCACACCAAAGCCCAACCACCTTTGCAACAAGCTTGACACAACCCAAGATCCACCCAAATTCCCACCTAAGACAAATGACTTCCGTAAACCGGTGAAGTTTGTGGGTGAGAAGGGTGAGAAGCCAAGTGAGAAGCCGAGCCAAAACCAAAATCCATCCCCTTCGTGTGTGAGTACCGTGGCAAGGAGAGGCATCTTGCGAGTTTTGCTACAAGAGGAAGAGGGATGAGAGGCTTGCTAGGGAGCAAGCAAACCAGGACAGTATCGCCGGGCCTCATGGTATTCCCGAGCCTAGGTTCCCACAGAGAGGTGGTGGTGAGAGGTTTGCTAGGAGAGATGATGGTGTGCGTGCTGGTGAGAGGTTTGGTCGGGCTCGTGGTGGTTTTGCTGGACGTCCCCCTACTCGTCCTCAATACGGGTTCAGGGGAGATGATCGCAGCTTTGGGTTCTAGAGGAACTACGGACCACGTTTTCCCCCTCGTGGTGCTCGTACTCCTCCCATGGGACATGGGAAGTTTGGTGGCAAGGGAATGATGTTTGCTAACCCCTCTTTTGAGCAGATGGCTCGACACTGGTTTAACTTTCTTTGTGCTAACCCCAGTGTCGAGTCGTTAGCTCATTCTCGTTCTTGTTTCTGACTACAGGCAGGAGGCTTGGAGAACATTTGGTTGATCGACTCCGGATGTTCTCGACACATGACCGGAGATAAGAAGTGGTTCTCCAGCCTCAGCCCGTTGAAGGAAAAGATGTACATCACATTTGGGGACAATGGACGAGTGTCGGTGTTTTAGACCGGCAACCTACTACGGGAGTACCCGAAGTAGATGATTGTGACTCGCCGAGATCGGTAACTCGAAGGAAGAGACACGTGGCACACAATTTAGACAGTTCGGGCCGCGAGGTGCGTAATACCCTACGTCCCGTATGCCGCGTAGCTCGGATTGATAGGGCACAATTACAAGATGGTGCAATAGTGCGCCGTGAGTTGTAGGGGATTGGATGAGGTGATCCCGAGATCGATCCCCGCCTCGCCTTATATAGTCCGGAGGCGGTGGTTACAAGACGGAGTAGGGAAAGAGTAGTAGTCGAGTACGTCTAGGAGTCCTCTATACGGTGCGGAACACGTACGGTTCCCTAACCGAGTACTACTTCGCTCGTGTAGTCCTTGTGCTCCACGTCTTCGCATGCCGTGTAGCGCAAGCCGGTAGTCCCGTGGGCCCACCGAGTAGTCGGTCCCGGTACCCACCGAGGTAGTGGGCCCAGTGGAGGTCCATACGACAAGCCCCCGAGTACTTTGTAGTCGAGAAGGATAGCTTCAAGTAGTCTTGATGGCCTTAACGAGTAGTCCTCAAGCGTCCCCGAGTGCTACAAGTCAAATGTCCTCAAGAGTTGTCGAAGCATCCCGAGGCCGGGAATGTACTCCACCTCGATGTTTGAGCAATCTTGAAGTCTTCTCGAGTAGTCCCAAGCGTCCTCGAAAACTGCCTTCGAAGGTCTTCAAACTGCCTGTCTTGTCTTGAAGCCGAAGCTGGTATGGAGGTGTGATTTGCAAAACCGCGCTTCACATGGAGTAGCCCCCGAGCCTCGAGCCGCGGGCTCTGGCTGAGGGTCCATCTGAAGTTTTGGCAAGAAAATCCCGAAAAAACCCGGAGAGAAAAACCGAAGGACACGTGGCACGGAGCCCCCGAGCCTTGAGTCGAGTACTTCCTCTCGAATTGAAGGGTCTTCTTGGAGAATGTGTCCTGAGATGCTCTTGAGACTAGCCGCTTCCCAGGTAGTCGAGTAGAAGTAGCCGAGCCCCCGAGGTGAGGCGCGTCGACTAGTAGAATACGAAGAGTCACGCGCAGCCGCTGAGTCAGCCGCGCGTGGACTTATCCAGCCGCCCGTTACGGAGTCAATTTGGCTTATAAATAGAAGCCAAAACCCTTAGGGTTTTTCACCCATTCGAGCCGCAGTCATTCCATTTGAATCTTGAAGCGAATCCACTCCCGCCGCCTCGCCGCCACCATAGTAGATTCGAGCGCGCCGCCACCCGAAGCCTTTAGGGTAGCCCCCGAGCGGATGCGAGTGAAGACGCCTTGCACTTGGAGGATGAAGCCGTCGCCGTCCAAGACGTCCAAGGCCGCCGGGAAGAAGAGGGGCCGCGAAGAGGCCGCCGCGGCCGCCACCGGAGCGCGCCGCCCATGTCTCCACCGCGAGCCGATCCGAGTCACGAGTGGAAGAAATCGAAGGTGAAGACGGAGGACTGCCGACCCCGCCGAACAATGGGTTCATCGGGGAGAAGGAAGTCGATATGTGGAGATCCGCCACGGGAGATCCATATCCGATGGAGAAGGCCAAGGACGAGATCCCGATGTTCTCGCGGTTCGTGGAGCGCGGTCTTGCGCTCCCGGCCCCGGCGACTTCTTCAAGGGGCCGCTCGGTACTACGGCGTCGAGTACCCGAACCCGAACCCCAACGGCATCTTCCACACGTCGGTCTTCGTCCACTTCTCGCGAGGCCTTCCTCGGAATCAAGCGGCACCGGGTGCTCTTCCGAAGTTCTTCCGCATCAAGCCGCAACCAAGTGCTACCAATCCCGGGGTGGTCGGAGGGGCTCGGCATCCGGTTGAGGGAGGACGCCGCGGAGCGCACTCGGCGTACAAGCTTGTCGACTCCAACGCGGATTGGAAAGCCAGGTGGTTCTACATCACGAACCACCACCCTGGCCTGCCGAAGCCGAGCGGGCGGCAGCCCAGGCACCGTGAGTGGTGGAACACGGAGCCCACCATGCAAGAAGGAATCCAGCTCCCCGAGCTGCTAGCACGCATCAAAGTGCTAAGGGAGGCGGGACTGAGGGCCGAGCACGTGGCCTTCAGTTTCATGAAGCGCAGGATCCAGCCGCTGATGGCACGGGAGACACTGGGCTTCGAGTACACCGGCGACGACGACGCGTCGCGGATGCCGGGAGGCGAGCTGGACGACAACGACATCGTCGAGAGGTTGTCGCGGATCTTCAAGGACATGCCGCCGTACACGGCGTGCCCAGTCGAGGAGTACTCCGCCGCGCGCCCGCCCAAGGAGGTGAGTAGTCGTACTCCCCTCGTTGAGTAGTGATTACTTATAGTAGAGTTGCCGACGTCTTGTGTCTTGCGCAGATGATGTGAGGCGGTTCATCTCCGAGCCGCAACCACCACCGAGCGGGATCGAGATCCCGGTGGAGGGGAAGATGAAGGAGCGCCGCGAAGTCGGTGAAGGCGACGATACCGTCATCGTGGAGGATACCTCCGATGACGACGACGAAGACGAAGAAACGCCGCAGACCGCTTCCGCTTGCGGTCGAGGTTTAGCCGCCCGGCTTGCCTCATGTTCCGCCGATTCAAGACCCTCCGCCAGCTCCGGAGGCTAGCCTTGCTGCGCCGCCACGGAAGCCGCGCAACCCCGCCAGGAAGCGGGTGACGAAGAAGCTAAAGGTCTCGGAGACCACGCCTCAGGAGGTAAGTCATCTTGAGCGAGTAGTCGAGTACCCGTTGTTCGAGTACGTTGCTGACGAGTAGTCTTCCTTTGTATGCAGGAGGTGCCGCCAGCGGAGCCCGTCGAAGAGGGCAACGAGGGCGTGTGGGATACGGTGGGGGAACCACCGGAAGTCGTAGTCCACCCCCCCCCCCCGTTGAAGAGCTTCGGCGCAACCGGAGCGCCGGCCCCCGCTCCCGAAGAGAGCACGGGACCCGTGGCCGCCGCCGTTGGAGAGGTGGTGGCCTCAGGAGCGCAGGGGACGTCTGCGCCGGCCGCCGCCGCCGTGGAGGAGACAAGAGGCCGCAGGGGCGGAGGAAGAGGCGCCCGCCGAGGGTGGACTGGTTGATATTGCCGCATCCTCGGTGCTCCGGCCGTGACCATTGTCCGTCGAGCTTGTAAGTACCATATCCTCACGAGTAGTACTTGCTGTAGTAGTCGATCTTGTCTGACGATCCTCCGTGAATATTTCTGCAGAAAATCCACAGATCTGAGCTGGGATGGGGACGAGCCCTCATCAGCGGTGGCGGAAGAAGTCGCGCCGCCCGTCGAGGAGACCGCTCCCGATGCCCAAGCCGCGACCGAGCCCCCGGCTACCGAAGCGTCGCTGCCGGAGGCGAGTGTAGTCGAAGGTGAGTACCCTTCGTGAAGCTGCGGAGCTCCAGGAGGAGTAGTCGTAGGCGCTAATGTACTTGTCATTTTGTTGACAGGCGCTGAAGGTGGTGACATCCCTGCGGGGGTGCCAATGCAGGAGTTGACACCGCAGGCCCCGGAGGCCGCGGAAGGAGCCCCCGAGCTTATGGCGAAGTCGTCGAGAAGACCGCCGGGGGAGAGGCGGTCGCCACGTCGCCGAGATTGCTCGGGAGGTGGCTATCCGCTCCCCCGAGATCCAAGACACGAGCCCATCCGCTCCGCGCCGATGACGGAGGCCACCCCTAGTGGCCGCGGCGGGGATTGAGCTCCTTGCGGACGATCTCGTCGAGCGGCGACGGTAGCCAAGCACCTGGAGGCGATCCGTCGAGCCGAGCAATGGATGAAGGTAAGTAGCTGTAGCCTTCCGAGTAGTCATTCCTTTTGCCGTTGAGTACTCGTCATGGCTTGAATTGTCTTGTGTAGGACGTCGCGGAGCGATCCCGCGACAAGTCGAACCTGCTGCAGGGTTATGGCGACACCGTGCTCCGAGCAGAGGCGCTGGAGGAGCAGCTCGTGAAATCGCGGAAGCACGCGGCGGCCATGCAGGCAAGGCTCGACGCCGCCTTCGCCAAGTACCACAACGACGTCCAGGAGTTGCAGGCGAAGGGCGACGAGTTGGTACGGAAGAACAAGGGCCTCCGCAACAAGAATAAAGGTATGTCCTTTGACTTGTCGAGTACTTGTTGGAAGTCGAGAAGCGTCGACCCGCCGTTGTATTGCCGTGTTGCGAGCTCGAGGGCCGGGTGGAGCGGTGAAGGCCTTGGAGGTGAGCATGAAGAACCTCTTCTACCGGGAGCAAGAAGCCCGCCAGGTACTCGAGCTCGACTACAAGGAACTCGCCTTCGAATGCGAGAAGCATATGGAGCTGCGGATTGCCTCTGACAGGGATCTCGTCAACTGCTACAAATCTTTGCAGAAATTGAACGAGGACTGCGAGGCATTGCGGGCCCAGTTGAAGGAGTTGGAGGAGGCCGCTCTTCCGATCGCAAGGCTTCTGGTGCCGCACCCGGCGGCCCCAAGATAGCTCCTCTGGTGGACCGACTTCGTGAAGCTCCAAGCCGGGCCGGCCGCCTACGTCAATCATATGGCCAAGTCGATCCCAAGACAAGTCTTGGCCTTCATGAAGTCGTACTTCCCGAAGGCTCCGGTGGAGGTGGTCGCCGACGGGGTAGCCGCCAACCGCTCGGATGAGCGAGTATGCGAGCTGGCTCCGGGAGCGGATGGCTCCCATCGTGGAGCGAGTAGCCGAGAAGCCGAACCTCCGGTAGCCCCGTAATAAGTAGCTAGTAGCCATAGTTGTACACGAAAACAATTGTAATGAATTGTTCAAGTATCAATGAAATGAAATTTCCGGCAATGAGTACTCGTAGTCGCGATCTCGCAGTGCGGAGCGCCCATCGTGGAGTGGGTGCGAGTAGTAGTACTCGACTTCGCAGTCCCGTTGTAGGGAGTAGTCGGTAAATAAGTTGATGAACGATCAATCTTTATTACGAAGAAGTACACCCGGGTGGCTAGGGCCGTAGTTACAAAGTAGTCGCCCGGACCGGAGGCCGCTTACGGCCTAAGTAGCGCCGGAGCGGGTAGCCGCTTGCGGCCAGGTGATCCGTAGGTAGCCGTGTAGGCCGGATCGTAGATCCGTAAGTAGCCGCGCAGCCGGATCTTGGAGTGTGGTCTCTTGGTAGACCGCCGCTAGAGTCCTTGACGCTCGTCGCAGCCCCGGGGTCCGTAGATAGCCGCGCGGGGCCGGACCCCGGAGAGGAGAAGTCCCGGAGACCGGAGCCGGGACCGGGGGGGTCGCTTACGGCCGGGGGCGCCGGTGTAGTCGACTAGACTTGAGCCCCGGAGTAGTCTTGTACACTAGGTGTAGAATCGACGAGTTGGTCGACGTTACACGAGTTGCGACGTCTTCACCTTCAAGCGTTTGGAGGCGATAGGAGCCCGGCCCGGTCACCTTAGCCACGGTGAAGGGGCCTTCCCGTGGGGAGCCGAGCTTGTGAAGTCCTTCCGTGTTCGGATACGGCGGAGGACAAGATCTCCAACGTTGAAGGAGCGTTCCTTGACGTTGCGATCATGGTAGCGTCGGATACCCTCCGGGTACCTTGCCGATTGGACGAGGGCGGCGCGGCCGAGCTTCTTCGAGGGCGTCGATGTCAACTCGTCCGTCGTCTTCCGAGACGCCTTCGTCGTAATGCTCCACCGCCGGCGAGTTCCATATGACGTCGGCGGGGAGGATGGCTTCGCAGCCGTAGACCGAGAAGTAGGGGGACCGCCCCGTTGGCTTGGATGGTTGAGTCCGGCCCCCCGCAGTGCGTTGGGTAGTTCCTTGATCCACTTGCCCCCTTTGGAGTTAGCGAGTGTCGTGTAGCCGCTTCTTGAGGGCGTCGAGCACCATCCCATTGGCGCACTCGACTTGTCCGTTGGCCCGTGGATGGGCGACTGAGACGTACCGGACGTCAATCCCGCCCGTTCTTGCGGTACTCCCAGAACTGGTGGTTGTTGAAGTTGGACCCCAGGTCTGTGATGATGCGGTTGGGTAGCCCATAGCGGTGTACGAGTTCATCCAGGAAGTCGAGTACTCTGTCGGCCTTGGGGCATGTGACCGGCTTGACCTCGATCCACTTGGTGAACTTGTCGATAGCCACCAGTACCCTGTTGAATCCTCCCCGGCGCGGTTGGCGCGTGGCCCAATCATGTCGAGCCCCCGGCGGGCAAAGGGACAAAGTTAGCGGTATGGTGACTAGCTTGTAGGCTAGGACGTGTTGTCGCTTGGCGAAGTACCGACATCCTTGGCACCTTCGACGAGTTCTTCGGCATCGCCCGTGGCCGTGGGCCGCAGAATGCTCGCCGGAAGGCCTTGGCGACCGGCGTGCGTGAAGACGCGTGGTTGCCGCAGACGCCCTTGTGGATCTCCTCCAAGATGTCCTTGCCTTCTTCACGAGGGACGCACTTCATGAGTACTCCAGAAGATGCGCCCCGCTTGTAAAGCTTATCTCCGACGAGGACGTAAGACTTGGCGCGGCGGACGAGTTGTTCGGCTGCGTTCTTGTCGGAGGGGACCTTCTGCTCGCTGAGGTAGTCGATGAAGGGTTGCCTCCAGTCCACGTCGATCATCATGACCTCCTGCCCAGCTGGTGGATGGGCTGGGGCAGTGGTCGGTGGCGCCGGCTCCAGGATGGATGGCGCGTGAAGCTCATGGACGAAGACGCCCGCTGGTACTTGAGCGCGGGTGGATCCAAGCTTCGAGAGGACGTCCGCTGCAACGTTGTTGTCGCGGACGATGTGATGGAACTCGAGACCATAGAATTTGTTCTCGAGCTTGCGGACTTCTAGGCAGTAGGCGTCCATGTTCTCCTTGTTGCGGTCCCAGGACTTGTTGACTTGGTTGATGACCACCGCAGTCGCCGTAGACTAGTAGCCGCTTGATGCCCAATGAAGCCGCGAGGCGGAGCCCGTGTAGGAGAGCTTCGTACTCGGCTTCGTTGTTTGAGACCTTCCGAGAAGATCCGCGGGACGTACTTGAGTTGTTCGCCCGTTGGAGAGATCGGGGAGTACCCCCGCGCCGCGCCCTCGAGGTTGAGTGAGCCATCAAAGTACATCACCCAATGCTCGGTCGCACGGTGGGAGTAGGTAGGCCGGTTCTCCCGCCACTCGCCATGAAGTCGACTAGTGCTTGTGACTTGATGGTTGTGCGTGGCTTGAAGTCGATGGTGAGGGCGCCAAGCTCGACGGCCCACTTGGAGATTCTTCCGTGGCATCTTGGTTCCTCAAGATGTCGCCGAGCGGGTAGTCGGTGACGACGGAGACCGAGTACTCCCCGGAAGTAGTGTCGCAGCCTTCCGCGAGGTGATGAGTAGAGCGTACGGGAGCTTCGCACGGGCCGGTAGCGAGCCTTGGACTCGATAGAACCTCGATGACGAAGTAGACCGGGCGCCGGGACCGGGTAGGCGTGGCCGTCTTCCCCGCCGCTCGACAACGATGGCGATCGACCACGTGGGTAGTCGCGGCTAGGTAGAGCGATGAGGCGCTCGCCCTTGTGAGGAGCCGTGAGGATTGGTGGCTTTGATAGGAAGTCCTTGAGCTGGGCAAGGGCTTGATCCGCCTCTGGAGTCCACACGAACTTCTCGTGATGCTTGAGTAGTTTGAAGAAGGGGAGGCCCCGTTCTCCTAGCCTCGAGATGAATCTGTTCAGCGCCGCCATGCACCCCGTCAGCTTCTGGACGTCTTTGATGCTCGTGGGAGCTTTCATGCTGGTGATGGCGGAGATCTTCTCGGGGTTGGCTTCAATGCCGCGCTGGCTGATGATGAAGCCGAGTAGTTTGCCCGAAGGGACGCCGAAGACGCACTTGTTCGGGTTGAGCTTCCGGCGGTACTCGCGTAGTGATGCGAAGGTCTCTTCAAGGTCGTCGATGAGGGTACCGGAGTCCCCGGTTTTGACAACCACGTCATCCACGTAAGCCTCGACGTTCTTGTTGAGTTGCCGCTTGAAGCGAGGCCCGGATGGCCCGTTGATAGGTAGCGCCGGCGTTCTTCAACCCGAATGACATGGTCGTGTAGCGAGACGCGCCAAACGGGGTGATGAGCGCGGTCTTTTCCCGGTCTTCCTCCTTGATTGCGATCCGGTGGTACCCGGAGTAGCGATCGAGGAAGCAGAGCGAGTCGCGGCCCGCCGTGGAGTCGATGACTTGATCAATCCGCGGCAACCCGAAGGGGTCCTTGGGGCAGTGCTTGTTGAGGTCGGTGTAGTCGACGCACATCCTCCACTCGTTCGAGTTCTTCTTGCGGACGAGGACGGGGTTGGCGAACCACTCGGGATGGAAGACTTCTCTCGATGAAGCCACCGCGAGTAGCTTGGCGAGCTCCTTCTTGATGGCGTCCCGTCCGTCGTCGGCAAAACGTCGGAGGTGTTGTCGTTTGGGGTGGCCTTTGGATCGACGTTGAGGCAGTGCTCGATCGGCTCCCCGGGCACTCCCCGGCATGTCCGTCGGCTTCCACGCGAAGATGTCGCGGTTAGCCCGAAGGAAGCTGATGAGCGCGTCTTCCTATTTGGGGTCGAGGCCAGCCCCAATGGTGGTGGTCTTGCTTTGGGGTCGCCTGTTCCGAGGTCGACCGTCTTGACGAGTACCTCCTCAGGTGGCTGAGGCTTGTTGGCGCTGTCAGACTTCTCTGGGATGTCGAGTTCGCTTGTAGCAAGCTTCTTCGACGCGACGTAGACCTCCATCATCGCGTTGGGTACTTGGTTTGTGGAAGCGATCACCACGGCCTCTGTATCGCAGTCGTGGGAGATCTTCAAGTCCCCTTGGAGGGAGAGTACACCGGCCGGACTTGGCATCTTGAGTACCAAGTAGGTGTAATGGGGCACCGCCATGAACTTGGCGATGGGCGGTCCGCCGAGGATGGCGTGGTAAGAGGTCTCGAAATCCGCGACCTCGAACTTGATGTACTCGGTGCGGTAGTTGTCCCGAGACGCCCCGAAGGTAACTGGCAGTACCACTGAGCCCAGTGGGATAGCCGCGTTGCTCCGGGACGATGCCGTAGAAGGGCGTCTTGCTCTTGGTGAGCATGGGGGTGATGTCGAGCTTCATTTTCTTCAAGGTTTTGGTGAAGAGGACTTGAGCCCACTTCCACCGTCGATGAGCACCTTGTTGAGCTTGGAGCCCACCACCGTTGGCTTCAGGACGAGGGGGAACCGTCCTGGTTCGGAGAAGCTGGTCCATTGGTCTGCGCGGGAGAAGGTGATGGGTACCTCCGACCACCCGAGAGGGGTCGGGACCACCGGCTCGATGGACATCACTTCGCGACGGGTAGCCTTCTCGCTCCTCGCTCGCTCGGGCGGTCCACCGAAGAGGACGTTGACGGTCTTCTCGGGTTCTTGGAAGTCGTTGTTGTCGCCGTCCTTCTTCTTGTCCTTTTGATCGTGAGGGTGCGGTGGCTCGGCGTATCCTTGAGTGCATGCCCGAGCCGGTAGCACCTGCTCGGTAGTGTGGTTGCCGTTTGGATGCCACGGGCACTTCTCCTTCAGCAGGTCTTTGAACCCGCCAGAGTTTTTCTTCGAGTTCCCTTTCGCAGGGCGCTGGATAGCCGCGACGGTGTTGTCTGGCTTGCGCTTGCGGTTGGGACCCGAGTAGTTGCTGTTGTTGTTGTTGTTGCGGCCGCCTTGGTTTGCATTGCTGCCGCTGCCGCCGCCCTGGTTCTGCTTGGACTTGCCGCGGATGGCGTCGTATTTGGCGTTGGCCTTGTCCTCTTCATCCGCCCAGGACGTGATCATGTCCTTGAGGTGGGGGATGGACCTGGGGCGGCGACGACCGAAGTCCTCGAAGGTGCGGCGATGGTAGAGGCCGTCCCGGAAGAGGTCGATGACCTCCTTGTCGCTGACGTCGACGACGGTAGCGCGCTTGTCAAAAAGCGGCGCATGTACTTGTGGAGGGTCTCGCCCTCGTTCGACTTGATCATGGCCGTGTCCATGCGAGTACCCGAACGGCCCATGGCGCCCGCGAAGTTGCTCGTGAATTGCTCCTTCCGCCCGGTCCCACTTGTCGATCGAGTGCTTGTCGAGCGACTCGAGCCATGTGAGTGGTGCTTGGTCCGGACGAAGGGGAAGTAGAGGCATTTGGTGTCGCCGTTGCCGCCGGCGTTCTTGATGGAGAGGGCATAGCATCGGAGCCACCGGATAGGATCTGCTTCGCGTCGTACTTGGTGATCCCCAAAGGCTTGAACTTGTCGGGGAGGAGCAGATTGCGAAGTCGAGGTGAGAAGGCGGGGGAAGCCGTCGCCCTCAGCAGCAGTGGTCGACTTCTTCCGCCGCAGCTCCTCGATCTTCTGGCGAGCGTCGTACCTGCCGTGCGAGGTGCCGGAGGCGTGGCCGTTCGCGTTGCCTCGTCCGCCGCGGCCGCCGCCGCCTCCGGCTCTCTCCCGTTGGCCCCGTGGTTGGAGCCGCCGCCGTCGCCGCCGCCGCCGTCGTGGGTCGTTGCCGCCGCCACCGGCCGGAGCGCGGTGGGGAACGACTTCTCGGTTGCCTTGGTCTTGTCAGTGAAGGTCCGCCGGCGTTGGAGCGGCGGCGGTTTGGCTCGGTGGAAGGTCGGCTCGAGTACGGTTGGGACCGGCGTTGGCGCCGCGACTAGTAGCTTCGTTGTCACGGGGTTTAGGCCGGAGGAGGTTGGTTGACTCGTTGTCAACCCGCATGAAGTAGGCTTCTTCTCGCGAGCTTGGCGATGACTTCTCCCGGCGCGTATGCCCCGAGCTCCGGCGTGCGATCGTTGTGATCGACATGAGGCATTGCTCGGGGGGTGGTGTGTACTCGCTCTCGACCGCCTCGAGAGCTTTCGCAAGGTTGCGGATAGGGAGGTTGTCTCCGAGCCGCCGGCGCCGTTCGCTGCGCTTCCCGTTGCGTTCACGTCGTGCGTCCCCGTTGGCGACGGTCTCGTCCGCGAGTGCGTTGGCGCACAACTCGTCCGCGGAGATGTCCTCCGTGTACCCGTCCTCGGCCGTGCCTCGAAGGTCTCGGGGTTTCGCCGGCGGCCATGAAGACTTGGCGATCGGGGGTGCCCGAGGCCGGACTCGCAGGGTGCCACCTCGGTTGGTGTATTTGAGTCGGCCGGGTTAGTGGCGTTCCCTCCCGGAACGGTAGCGAGTCGATGTAGGCAACGTAGCGTGAGTCTCCCTTTGCCGGGGTCGGCGGGCTTGCGGTCGCCGCAGACGTATCTCCCGGCCGGCGTTGATTTTATAACCGCCCCGAGGCGGCCCCGACAAGGGAAGCTCGGTGGAGTCGTCTTCGGACTCGGGCTCCTCGTGGTCCGACCCGAAGTCGAACTCGTAGTCCGGGTTCGAGTAGAACTCGGAGAGAGGGCCGGAGTCCGAAGCGCGATCGGGGGACGGCGTCGGAGTCCGAGTTGTACTCGGGTACGGGCTCCTTGCCGGCCGGCGCGGGGTGGGAGCCCCCCGTGCGGGCCCGGCCGGTGATGCGTGGGCCACGCGCGGAGTGCTTGCGTGGTGAGGGGGCCGTCCGTGATGGCCGAGCAGCCGGCTCGCATGCGATGGCCCATGGCGACGTCGGGTTCGAGTTGGAGACGGACTCGAGCTCGAAGTCGGCCGTGGTGGTTGAAGAGCGAAATTTCGCCGAATTTGCCGGCGAGTTCGCCCGTGACAACTTCGGGGAAGCGTCACGAGGCCCCGTCCTCGGGTTGGGCCGCATGGTTAGGCGGCGGCGGAAGGAGCCCGCGCCATCGGCGGTGCGGCACCCGTGCGCCGAAGACGAAGGTGTCGCCGCGGTTGAAGGCGACGCTTGGCTTGAAGTGGACGGAAGCCGTCGAGTTTGCCATGTGATCTCGAGCGAGAGCCCCTACCCGGCGTGCCGGTGTCGGTGTTTTAGACCGGCAACCTACTACGGGAGTACCCGAAGTAGATGATTGTGACTCGCCGAGATCGGTAACTCGAAGGAAGAGACACGTGGCACACAATTTAGACAGGTTCGGGCCGCGAGGTGCGTAATACCCTACGTCCTGTATGCTGCGTAGCTCTGGATTGATAGGGCACAATTACAAGATGGTGCAATAGTGCACCGTGAGTTGTAGGGGATTGGATGAGGTGATCCTGAGATCGGTCCCTGCCTCGCCTTATATAGTCCGGGAGGCAGGGTTACAAGTCGGAGTAGGGAAAGAGTACTAGTCGAGTACGTCTAGGAGTCCTCCATACAGTGCGGAACACGTACGGTTCCCTAACCGAGTACTACTCCCGTGTAGTCCTTGTGCTCCACGTCTTCGGATGCCGTGTAGCGCAAGCCGGTAGTCCCGTGGGGCCCACCGAGTAGTCGGTCCTAGTACCCACCGAGGTAGTGGGCCCAGGGATGTTCTCGACACATGACCGGAGATAAGAAGTGGTTCTCCAGCCTCACCCCAGTGAAGGAAAAGATGTACATCACATTTGGGGACAATGGACGAGGAAGGGTGCTGTCGAGAGGGTGTTGTGCATGTGAGTGACAAGGTAACGTTGAAGAGAGTGGCTCTTATGAAGTCTTTGGGTTTCAATTTGCTTTCGGTTTCTCGCCTTGCTTGATGAAGGTTTTGAGGTGCGTTTCAAGTCCGGCGAGTCTCGTTTGCTTGATTCTCGAGGTGATCTTGTCCGTATGATCATCCCCGAGGGTCGATTTTCGTGGCTGATTTCTCTCGTTCTTTGGGTCCCGCTCGCCGTTTGATGGCCGGTCCTTCTTCCGATTTGTGGAAATGGCATAGGCGGTTGGGACACTTGAGCTTTGATTTGGTTTCCCGCTTGAGTGGTCTTGACCTTGTCCGAGGATTGCCGAGGTTGAAGCTTGAGAAGGATTTGGTTTGTGCTCCGTGTAGGCATGGCAAGATGGTAGCCACTCCCCATCCACCCCCGACCGATGTCATGACCGAGCGTCCGACGGAGCCGTTGCATATGGACCTTGTTGGGCCGGCTCGAGTTCGCTCGGTGGGTGGGAAGTGGTATGTCCTTGTTGTGGTGGACGATTACTCTCGCTATGCCCGGGTGTTTTTCTTGGAAGATAAGAGTGAGACATTTGGTTTTGTTCGAGATCCGATCGTGAGGTTGAAAAATGAGAGGCATGGGATTGCTATTTGAGCTATCCGCGGTGATAATGGCTCGAGTTCAAGAACTCTCGTTTTGATGCCTTTTGTCGTGATCTAGGTCTTGAACATCGCTATTCGACCCCTTATGTGCCCCCTCAAAATGGAGTCGTGGAAAGGAAAAATCGGACTCTTTGTGACATGGCTAGGACGATGCTCGATGAGCACGAGGACTCCTAGGAGGTATTGGGCTGAGGCGGTCAATACGGCTTGTCATGTTTCCAACGGATTTTATTGCGAGCTTTCAAGAAGAAGACCTATTATGAGCTTATGCATGGTCGGGCACCCAAGGTGAGTCATTTCCGAGTCTTTGGCTGCAAATGCTTTATTCCCAAGAAGGGAAAACTCGACAAGTTTGAGGCTAGGTCTAGTGATGGTATTTTCTTCGGATATGCTAACCATTCTAGAGCCTATAGGGTGCTTAACCTTGAGACTAACAAAATCATGGAGACTTGCGAGGTAACCTTCGACGAGACAATGCCATGTACCTCTCTTGGCTTTGAATGTGCAGGTGATGAGGAGATGGCCGAGGACCTCTTTGAAGAGGAGAAGGATGAAGCTGGAGATGATGATGGGGAGAACCATGCGCCAGAAGCTGAATGTGTACCCACTACTTCCCCTACGACCACTATGGAGCATGGACCGTCTACTTCATGGACAACGACGGTGCGACAAGAGGACCAGGCGAGAGATGCCGAAGTTGAGGGGGAGGTAGTCTCGAGGCGTGAGGCTCCCCGGCGGATTCAAGAAGTGCATCCCCCGTCGAAGATCATTGGGAACATCGACGAACGCACTACACGGTCAAGGTCCGGGAATTCCTCTCATTTTGCTCATGCTTGCTTTTGTTGCCACTTTTGAGCCCAAGGACATTGGACATGCTTTATCTGATGCAAACTGGGTCAATTCTATGCATGAGGAGTTGGAAAACTTTGAGAGGAACCGAGGTGTGGGAGTTAGTTGAACCACCTCCAAATTGCCATCCCATAGGAACCAAGTGGGTTTGGAAGAACAAAGAGGGAGAGAATGGGATGGTTGTGAGGAACAAGTCCGGACTTGTTGCTCGGGGATTTAGTCGAAGGAGGGGATCGACTATGAGGAGACCTTTGCTCCCCGTGGCCCGTCTTGAGGCAATTCGGATCCTTCTAGCCTTTGTCGTGGCTAAAGGGTTCAAGTTGTTTCGGATGGACGTGAAGAGTGCTTTTCTCGAATGGGGTCATAGAGGAGGAGGTGTATGTGAAGCGACCACCCCGGGTTTGAGAGCGAGCCGTACCCACACCGGGTGTACAAGTTGAAAAGGGCTCGTATGGGTTGAAACGGGCGCCCCGTGCTTGGTATGGGAGATTGAGAGGTTTTCTGTTGAGCAGAGGGTTTGTGATGGGTACCGTGGATAGGACTTTGTTTCTCCTCAAGCATGGAAATGACTTGTTGATTGTTCAGATATACGTGGATGATATTGTCTTTGGTGGCTCATCACATAACCTTGTTGCCAAGTTTGCAGATGAGATGAGCAGGGAGTTCGAGATGAGCATGATGGGCGAGTTGCAGTATTTTCTCGAACTGCATCAAGCAAGTGAAGGATGGAACATTCGTGCACCGGACCAAGTACACGAAAGACATGTCGAAGAAGTTCCGGATGCAAGATGTGAAGCCGATGTCGACTCCCATGAGGAGTACGGCCACTTTGGATGCGGATGAGGACGGAGAACCGGTGGACCGGCGGGAGTACGGGAGCATGATCGGCTCCCTCCTCTACTTGACGACGATGAGGCCGGACATACGGTTCGGCGTGTGTCCGTGCGCTCGTTTTCGAGCTTCGCCGAGGACATCACATCGACGGACCGTCAAGAGGATTTTCGTGTACCTACGATCCGCCCTCGGTCTTGGCCTTTGGTATTCTTCCTCCTCGACTCTTTCGCTTCATGGTTTTTCTGATGCGGATTTTGCTGGTTGTCGAGTCGAGAGGAAGTCTACTTCTGGTACTTGCCAGTTTCTTGGGTCATCGTTGGTCTCATGGTCTTCACGCAAGCAGTCTAGTGTAGCTCAGTCTACCATAGAGGCAGAGTATGTTGCTGCCGCGAGTTGTTGTTCCCAGCTGTTGTGGATTTCATACACTTTGAGAGACTTTGGTGAGGAGTGCACCCAGATCCTACTTCTTTGTGATAGCACCAGTGCCATAAGCATAGCCAAAAACCCAGTGCTTCACTCCAGAACCAAACATATAGAAGTGAGGTATCATTTCTTGAGGGACAATGTGGAAAAAGGAACCATTGTGTTGAGCCATGTCCCTACCCAAGATCAGCTAGCCGACATCTTTACAAAGCCTCTCGACCAAGCTACATTTGTGCGCCTGCGGGGGGAACTTGGGGTTTGTTGCCCTTTCTAGTTGTTTCTTGGGGGATTTCCTTTTGTATCATATGTATCATATCATGTTTACTTTGATGTATATACATGCTTTGCTTGATGTATAAACCATGGTAGGATAGCCATCTTGTCATATATCATGTTGCATTTGTGTCATATTGCATTTTAGGATGATGAGCTTCTTTCATATGCCATATTCGAGTCTCTTTGGCTATTTGTGAGATATTGGTCATATGTGTGGAGAAATGGTGATGTGAGGCTATGCTCTTGGAATATTTGAGATATATGTGTGGTGAGATAGCCCTTTTTGAAATAAATGCTAAACTTGACTAAATTTTGATTAAATATGCTCCACTCGTGTGTAGTTGTGTATCCATGTCACAGTTTGGTCTAAATGTGCTTTTCATGCTTAGATTGTGCTTGGATTTGGGCCAAAGGCCGAATATCATTGTGAATGTTTAGCCTATGTTGCATTCATGGGGGAGCATAAGCTTCTTTTTGCCGCAAAGGCACTTCATGTACCATGAAATGATTTAATCTTGAAAAATGTTGCATGATGTTCACCAGTGGAGAAGTCTCCCCGAAGTGGACACATGGCTCATGAGCTTTGACATGACATGCTTTGCTTTATGGGTGTTTGCCATGATCTTTTGTTGAGAACTTGATATCCTTGTATGATTTTTGAATGGTATGCATGTTTGTGGCTCAAGTGTGACATGGATAGGCTTTTACATGTGAAGCGAGCCTTCTTTTGGTAAAACTGCTTAAATCTGAAAATTTTGCTTTGTCACATGCTTGTATTTTCATATATTACCTGTGGCAATGCTTTGACTATGCTATGATTCATATGTGTGATCTTTGTCTCATTTTTAGCATTTGACACTAGATTTGGCCTATTTGAGAAGCTCATGTAGATGCTTATATGCTTTGTTTTGCATTTCTGCATTTTCACCTTGATTCATACATTGTCAACAAGGGGGGAAGAGGTGAGCTTAATGAAAATTCAGAAGAGGTGAGCTGAAATTTGGAAGTTTGCATCCACATGTTCAGGGGGAGCTTGCATTTGTTCAGGGGGAGCTTTCTTGCTGTTTTCCATGTGGAGTTTGTGCTTTGCTTGGCTTGTGACCTTTCTTTGCCTTTTCTTGGTTCTGGTCATGAGTTGAGCTTCTTTGTTTTTCTTTCTTCTTCCTTCCTTTCTTTCTCTCGAATTTCATTTTGCGTTGTGTGTTGTCAATGCACTCATCAAGGGGGAGATTGAGGACCGGGAGTGTCCCGGTGGTCGATGGATGACCGCTCCTCGGTGATGAGTGATTGACAATGGGTGTTGGACCGACTCTTGGCTTAGTGCGCGGTGTAGGTCGCGGCCTAGTTCGTGTTGTTGCGGGTGAAGAACGGGCGCGAAAGGTCTTCGGCCTTGAGGGGCCTCCGGGAGATGGAGAGATAAGTAGGCTCGGTTCGAGGGACCCGGTGGACGGCGGGAGCGGGTGCGGGCCACATGGTGGCGACACGAGCAAGACAAAGTCATGGACAATCGAGCGGTGCACGGTGGCGGTCGAGTCAAGTGGTTTGGCGGGAGGCCGGACCGAGCACGTGGGGTTTGGTGGTTTGCCCGTAAAACCATCGGCGGACGGTTTCTTGGTTTGGGCCTCAAAACCAAGTCCGAGGGCCCAACACGACGGAGACGGGATCCGGCGTGTCGGGAAGCTTCGAGGCGGAGGACACGCGGCGGGATCGCATGGCTTGCGTCGGGAGGACGCGAGGGTGCGGCAAAGGCGTGGCCGTCCGATGGCAAGACCCACAAACATTACCTAAATGCCCCTACGTGGGTTGTATCGCCAGTAGTTATGTTAGGGGTAGTCGAGTCATTTACCACTCCGGCGGGACCTGTTATATAAGCCATGAGTGTGTGTGGATGGCTCCCCTCCTCCGCGACTTAGGGTTTCATTTCCTCCCTCCTCTTTCTCATTTTCGTAGCTATTTTTCTTCCATTTTCTCTAGGCTAGCATGAGAGCTTCATGAGAGATTTGTTGAGAGGGATGGATGCTAGGGCGGCATGCTAGACCTTGTGAATCTTTCCTGGTTTGTATAGAAGATTCGGGGTTGTGTTTTTGTGGCCTTTTTGTGCTTGTTTTCGTGCCTTTGTTCCCGGTTCAATTCCGCGGATTTGATTGTGTTTCTCCCCGGATTTCTTTGAGGAAAACATGGATAGATGTCTCGTGCATCTTTGTGATTGATCTGGTGCCCTCAAACGCCGGGAAACCACTTGGATTCACAGTTTTTCGTTCGGTGCGCTAGCTTTTGGTGGTGCTCAAAGGATTCGCAATCCCCGGTGATTTAGGGAGTTAGGAGGCAAGATTTTTGGGCTATAGCATCCTTGTGTGACGCTTTTCAAGTGCTCGAACCCTTGTCTCCATAGCTTCAACCGTTTGGGAAATCCGATGATGATTTGGGGGAGTTGACTTTCGGGGTCGGGCGTTTTACGCTCTGTCCGCACCCGCGGACGATCCGCGGGGTGCCGGCGGACGGTCCGCGCGGCTAGGGTTCGTCCCGTGTTCGTCGTGTTCTTGCGCGTCCTCACTTTCGATCCGGTTTGGCTTTTGGTTTTTGTTGCGGCGGTTTGCGGACGGTCCGAGCTTGAGTAGCGGACGGTCCGCGGGTGGCGCGGACGGTCCGCCCGGCCTCGGCGGACGGTCCGTTTTTCTCGGGTCGCTTCGGTGGTTCCGTGTGCTTTAACGGACGGTCCGCGGCATAGGGCCGGACGGTCCGCGGTGTTGGCGCGGACGGTCCGCGGCTTCGGGTCGGACGGTCCCGCGAGGCTCGCGCGGACGGTCCCGCCCCTCCCGGCCGGGACGGTCCGCCGCAGCCTGTGCGCTTTGCTTCTTGGTTCGATTCCTCCCCTCATTCTTTCGTGCTTCCGCGTGTGCTTCAAGGAATCGTTCCTAAGGCGAGAGGTTGATCCATAACCTCGTGGTCTTGGCGATTGGTGTGTGATTCGATCCATCGCTCGTGTGCGACCGGGGTTTGACTAGGGTATAGGCCGGGTTCTTTGGAAAGAATTTTTAACGGCTCCTATTCACTCCCCCCCTCTCTAGTCTCCATCTGATCCTTCAACCTACATCTTCACCGGCCTAGACGTTGCATTTAATCTAGTGGTGTCTGCTCTCCTGGCGATGACAGATCCTGTCTCTGTAAGTGAAGCATATGCTCAATTGCTCGCTTTTGAAACTCGCATGGACTTGTTAGGCAATGGCAACTCTGGATCCTCGGCCAACTCAGCAAATCAGGGTGGCCGTGAAGGCTTTGGGCGTGGTCGAGGTGGCAATAACCATGGTCGCGCACAAGGAGGACGTGGACGCAACAATAGCAATACCGCCCGCGTTGGAGGAGTTGGTCGTGGCAATGGTGGTACTGGTCGCGGAGGCATCAACAGCAACAATAACTCCAAGGCCTAGTGCCAAGTCTGCCTCAAGTTTGGACACTCCACAGATCGGTGCTGGCACCGGTTTGAAGAGGATTATGTTCCTGAAGAAAGGCATGCTTCGACGGTGGTGAACTCCTACTCTGTCGACAATGCCTGATACACTGACACAGGCGTGACTGATCACATCACAGGGGATCTTGAGAAGCTGGCCCTCTGTGAGAAGTACAATGGCTCGGATCAGATCCACACGCTAGCGGCGCAGGTATGAACATTAGACATATCGGTCATTCTACAATTCGTACCCCTATTCGTAACTTGCAACTTCGAAAAATTCTTCATGTCCCTTCCACAAAAAAAATCTTGTATATCTTCATCGTTTTACTTCAGATAATAACAATTTACTTGAATTTCACCCAAGTTTCTTTCTTATAAAGGATCGGGACACGAAGACCATTCTGGTTGAGGGGCCTTGTCGAAAGGGATTGTATTCTCTTCCTTCCACAACATCCAAGCAAGTCTTCGGGGTCAATAAAGTGTCTTTAGATAGATGGCACAGTCGTTTAGGACACCCTTCTTTTCCTATTGTTGAGAAAGTTCTCCGGAACTATAAACTCCCTTTTGTTTCTGAATTAAATAAAGATGTTGTGTGTGATGCGTGTCAAAGAGCAAAGAGCCATCAGCTACCTTATCCTATCTCGACAAGCACATCTACTCAACCTCTTGAACTTATTTTTAATCAGCCACCTTCATCATTAATCACACCCCTAGCAAGGTTCTTAACTTTGAAACTCCTCTTGAAAAATTATATCATACCAAACCTGATTATGCCTCCCTTCGTGTGTTTGGATGTGCGTGTTGGCCCAATTTACACCCATACAATCAGCACAAGCTAGCCTTCCGATCCAAAGAATGTGCTTTTCTCGGCTATAGTAACTTACATGTCCCGGGATGATATGTACAATGCGCATGATATGGTGACCAGGTTGTTAGTCAAAGTTGTTAGTCGTTAGAGATTTGTTGTATTAGGAGATATATCTGTAGATATCATTGTATGTAGATCACAACAACCAACAACCGGTCACCACTCCTTGTGCCACAAGATTGTAATCCATCCAAGGGGATTTTCCTTGGATATATAACATGGAGCCGCTGCATGCCAGGAAGCTAAGGCACTGCGTTCACCCTAACCTTTCGCTACCTCTGAGTTTACAGTTCACGCCCGTGACCAAAAATAAAAAATTCTGAAACACTTTTTAGCTTTCATAATTCTGAACTGAAGTATCATTTTCATTGAGCAGCGAAGCAATTATATGCCAGTTCGATTAGCTGAGAAATAAATGTGCAAAAACTCAATGCAGAAACATTCAGTCTTTTGGAAGCACTTCATTTGCATTCCATGGCTTGCCCAATCGGCTTGTGTTACCACTGAGTAGGTGGAGGGGGCTAGTCACTTTTCTTCCAATCCATTCACACGTTGGAAAATGTTTAGGCAAATGTGTATGTGTACGATATTGTTGTAAAAGAACGGACTTCGTATGGATATAAAGAAGGACTGGACGGCCTAGTCCTTGTCCGGTTGCTTGTGGGCTCTTACCAAAACTCTAGACTTAGTTCGGAGTATATATATTGGAGGATTAATTACCCTATTTTTATACATTGATATTCAGATAATAAAGAGAAGTTCCAAACGACGGTGCGGAGAAGATCCAACTGCGGACAACCTGTTTCACTATATAGGGTCCGGACCAGTCAGGCCGCTTGAAGCGACCGGTCTAACCGGCTGGTGCAGTTTGAGCCGGCTTGGTTCCATTATTGAACTCGAGCACTATCCAATATATATGACAGAAACTGGACGCAAAAATTTGCCACATCCATGAACTTACGGATCGAGTATTCTCGCTTTCTAACCGTATGTCTTTTGTTGCGATATCATATCATTTGCATATTAGAGTCGTTGTCACATCCATAAAGGATGATCGAGGTTAATATGAAGCCAAACAATACGTGCATGACTCAAGGAAAAAGTCTAGAACACCCCCCGTCTTATTACCGCTAGTTGACTTCACCCCCCCGATCTAACAAACCGGGTATTCCACCCCCTAATCTAATGCAAACCGGTTAATTTGGTCCCTATGGTGGTCTTCCCAGGTGGTTTTACCTTGCTAGTGAAAGTCGGCCCACATGTTAGTGCCACGGTGGCACCACGAGATCATCCGCAAGGCTCACCTATTTATACATCAACAAAAAAGGAAGGGTTGATCACATTTTTCTCTCACGAACATATATATTTTCCTCTCTCCTATCCATGAAACAAAGCTTCAATCCGTCAACATATAGATTATGGATCTTTGTTTTCTCTCGCACAAAAATCGAACCCCCAACATCCTCCCCCGGTTTGTGTTCTCAAGGGTAAATCCAAGGCATTCGGATGAGTTGCCGCCACTCACCATACCATCCTCCCGATTGCTTTGGAGAAGAAGACCATTTACGGACCGAGTGATCGTCGCTTCCTCAACGCAACCTCCTTGTCCGACATTCGCGATGCTTGTGCCGCTATTGCCACGCAACCCGAGCCTCGGAGCCTCGTTGCGTCCCTAGCCGAAGCAAGGAGAGAAGGGGTCGGCCGGCCACCCGGAGCAGCGCGCACAGTCACCTTGAGGATCGCGACGACACATAGCCATTCCATGGTGGAAGGGGTCAACACGGTTAGCGTGGAGTTCCATATTGGGGAGCTCAGTGAGAAATGAACAGAAGATGCATCACAATCTTGATGCTCACTAATCTAAACAATAAAAATCTTGATGCTTGGCTTTGACCTCGAGGAAAAAAACTCCTCCTAAAGCAGACCGGGATTTAGTTTGCCTTCCTAAATCGAAGGTGGGCTTGGTGTTCTTCAGCTTGAAATTCACAATGAGGTTTTGCTGCTCAAAAACCTTCATAAGTTCTTCAATAAGGCTGATATTCCCTGGGTTCATCTGGTTTGGGAAAAATATTATAGAAATGGCAGATTGCCTATCCATACTCTGAAAGGCTCATTCTGGTGGAGAGATATGTTAAAGCTTCTAAGTAAATTCAAAAGCCGTGCTTCGGTGCTAATTCGGTCGGGCACTACTTGCTCCCTTTGGCATGATCCTCGGAGTGATCCAAGTACCAAGTCAAGCTTATCCTCAATTGTTCTCCTTTACAAGATCAGAATTCATCTCATTTAGCAAAGCGAGGTCAATGGACATCAGCAACCTCTTTCAATTGCCACTTTCAGAGGAGGCCTTTGATCAGGCATTGGTTTTTTCACAAACTCTGGATGGCATTGATCTCTCAGACTCAGCTGACATTTGGAGTTACAGATGGGGACATTCCTTTTCCCCTAAACGTGCGTATCTTCATCTCGTTGGTCCCGGACAGGTTCATCAAGCTTATAAATGGTTGTGGAAAACATCATGCAAAAACGACACAAAGTGTTCTTCTGGCTGCTACTCAAGGACAGGCTGAGCACAAGAAACATCCTTCGCCGCAGAAATCAAGCCTTGCCGTCCTACGAATGCGTTCTTTGCAATCTCCATGTTGAGGAAACTCGGAGCATCTTTTCTACATTGCCATTTTGCTCGAAGTTGCTTGGGCATCTCTACATCTATTTATTCCCATTGGGGATCCCTTTGTTGTCCTCACTTCATTTCGTCGACAACTTCACCGTCCTTCTTTATGGATGTCATCATAATCATGAGTTGGTCTATTTGGATGGCCCGCAACAACTTCATCTTCAACGGGTTGCAACCCTCTTTGCAGTCGGCCAAGGCTTGCTTTCGGAAGGAATTTGCTCTAGTTATTCTCAGAGCAAAAGCTAGTCTCAATTATCTTATGTCTTTATGGCTAGAAGCTTATGTGTAATTTTTTTGATTTTTTACCTTACTTTTTTTCTTGATCGGCTGTACTGTTCTTGGTTACTTTTATATTTAAATATATAATCGGTAGGGGCTCCCCCTCCTGTTTCATCAAAAAAAAACGATGTGGAGAGAACAAGAGCAAATGGACTCTGTCATGTGGGCCTCATTACACGAAATGCCAACACCACAAAACCACCCAGGGAATCCACCTATGGGGTAAATTAACCGGTTTGGATTAGATTAGGGGTAGAATACCTGGTTTGTTAGATCAGGGGGGTGAAGTAGACAAGCAGTAATAGGATAGGGGGTGTTCTAGACTTTTTCCCATGACTCAACTGTACAAGGGCACATCAGACCTGTGAGCCAACAAAGCTTGATTGTTATTACCCGCAAAAAAAAAGCTTGATTGCTCTTACTCTTGCAATATTCATCCAGTTCGCTATGTATACACAATATCTCAATTTGGAAATAACCAGAGCTAGATGACTGCATAGAAAATAAGCTTAGATGTTGGTGGGAGCTGAATGTGATCCCCGTGCAGTGTGTCACGATTGTTTGGTTGCAAAGTGCTTACCTTGCGAGCTAGATGGCAGCCTGCATCACCGACTTGACGGCGTTGTAGACGCCGGGCTAGTAGTAAAATCCGGTGGACAGCTGCTCCACCGTCGACGAGGTGCTGGACAGGGTGACGTTATACGGACCTACTAGCTCATTCTCATTCTCATTTGTTGCGATGCAATATATTTTGAAAGAGTTTCTTTTCT
Organism: Cenchrus americanus; assembly: GCA_947561735.1. Classification (NCBI taxonomy): domain Eukaryota; kingdom Viridiplantae; phylum Streptophyta; class Magnoliopsida; order Poales; family Poaceae; genus Cenchrus; species Cenchrus americanus. The sequence continues at coordinate 31,894,582 of OX387242.1, read as the reverse complement.
CCTATCCTTTTTCTTATTGCTCTTTAGAGCAACTACATCGAGATGGAGTAAATTTCATCCCCTATATGAAGTTATTGGGGGTGGAGTAAAAATATTTTCATCCCTAAAACACAACTTGCTCCAAAGAGCTTCCCTATTTTCCTTCCCAACTCGTGGGTCTCACAATGCCACATCATCTTCTCCTTTATAAAGTGAGTGGGTCCCACCGATAGGGAGTGGAGGAGAGGTTCCCTTTATAAAGGGGATGGAGAGGGAGTTTTTAGTCCATGGAGAAAAAGAGGGAATGTGATAGGGAGGCTGCTTTGGAGAGGTTTTTTTATCATCCGATCCCCTATATCACTGTTTTTTGGTATTGGGGATGGGAAAGGGGAGCTGCTAAAGTTGCTCTTATAATGTCTTGGTTTCAGGTCATGTCCAAGTCCTCGAAGCCATGCCCTGGCGCTGCTGCTACTGCTAGCTTGCTTCTCTGCGAGGCTACTGGCCGTTTGTACGTGTACAGCAGGGCGTACATGAGGATCCTGAGCTACTGAATCCCAACGAAGAAGTCTTTTCAAAATGCAGATCACTGTTAGTTATTTCTGTAGTGATCTAGACCCTTTCGCACCTTTGGTAAGGGTGTGTTTCGGTGATAAATGACAACCATATGCTTGTGACTAACCTTTGTTTTGAAACATATTTCTAATTGGGTTATTGTCACGAGTATTGAATGGAATGAGACCCCTCAATTTGATTTAATGAGCTCAATATGGTTGAAGACTACAAGGCTAAGGACTTTGTTAGTTCCAAGTGTCACAAAGGAGATGAAGGACACTTGGATTGCTAGTTTGTAGTTTCGACCGTACTATTAAGAGGGGTTCGTACACTAGTAGCTTGACCATACACTCAAAAAGCCATAAAATATGCACACTCAAGTTCCTTGGATGCTATCTAGCTCAGAGAGTTCATGGAAGCAAGGTTGAAGCAAAAGAATCGACGGAAAACTCAAAGATGCTGAATTGGATTAGTTGAAATCAAATTCATAGCGTCGGATGATCCGACACCCCATTATTAACACGCGTCGGAGGAGTTCTACATCCAACAAATTCAAAATGGACCGTCGGATGAACCGACCGTACAGGCATTGGTTCATCCGACGTTAGGGTTTGGCTACAGTATGGGTCAAGGCTCAGGGCTTAAGCATCGGACGATCCGATGCCTTGACCATCGGTTCATTCGACGGTAGCATTTAAATTCAATAGAGACACGCCAAGACTTCTGCTTCAGCACCGGATGAACCGACGCTTGGATAGGTATACTCAGCGGTCCATCCGACGGTTTGATTTAAATCATACAGTACCGCCCCAAGTGTGGTGCCTTCAGCACCGGATGATCTGACGGTGCGTCGGTGCATAGCGTCGGTGTATTGTCTGGGTTTCAAAGTTCAACGGCTATATTGGCTCGTATCAGTGACCGGATGATCCGACGCTCAGCAGGGGGGCACCATCGGTTCATCCGACGGTACAACTTTTTTAGGGGACTTTTTCCAACGGCTAGCCTTCTTTGCTAGGCCTATAAATAAGCCCCCCTGCCTCTCTAGAGCTGCCTTTGCCACTCTGAAGATCCATTGCAGCCTAGGAGAGAAGGGGAGAGTGTTCTTACCATTTGAGATTCTCTTCCTCTTCATTGAGGTGTTCTTTCTTAGTGAGCAAGAGTTTCAAGGTGCATACATGGCTTAGCTGAGTGCTCAGGTCAAGTGAAGGTGTGCGGGCATGTTACTCTTGGAGTTTGACGGCTCCTAGACGGTCTAGGTGACTTGGGGGTTCTTGGTGAGTTCTTGGAGATTGTGGGAGCCTCAAGACAAGCTTGGTGTACACGGTCCGAGACCCACCGTTCCGGAGATGGAGAACGGGTACTCTTAGTGAGCACTTGTGTCTTTGTGACTCAAGGGGGAGCAATACTCTAAGTGTCAACGTGGACTAGGGGGAAGCGTCAACTTCTCGATACCACGGGAAAAAATCCGGCGCCTCTTGTCCCTCTTATTTACTTCTAGCACTTACTATCAGCACTTTATTTCCGCTCTCAAGTTTCTTTGTCTTTGTTCTAGCTTGTTTCGCTTGTGTGCTTCATATCTTGCCTAGGTTGTCAGATTGCCTCCTAGTGTGATTTTTGCTAAGGAAACATGTGATAGTGTGCTCTAGTAGTAGGGAAGAACCTTTTTAGTATGGGCAACACTAGTTGATAGGTTAAGGTTTTCGTTTTTTAATGGAGCTTGCAAAAGAAGTCCCATATTCAACCCCCTTCTATGTGACTAGATCCTACAAGTGGTATCAGAGCTAGGCTCCCTTTTGCTTGGCTTAACCGCCTAGGGAGATGGGGAAGGGAAGCGGCAATGGCCCTCCAATGTTGGCGGGGAAGCGCTTCACCTTTTGGGCGCATAGAATGGCTAGCTATCTTCAAGGTCAACATCATGATGTCTGGCGCATTACCATGTATCCGTTGCCTTCGGTTCCTACCGAGAGTGAGTCTAAGTGGAATGCACGTGCTAGAAATCACATCTTTGAGGCGCTAGACGAGGAGTTGTTTGATTGGGTCTTTGCTTTGCCCACCGCCCATGAGGTGTGGATGGAACTCAAAGAAATCCATGTGGGTAACAAAAAGATCCGTGAGGAAAAATATGAGTTGCTCAAGTTGGAACTCAATGAGTTCAAAATGAAGGATGATGAGGGGGTAGAGCAAATGTATTCTAGGATGGGGGTACTTATTCAAAGTATCAATGCTCTCGATGTTGCTAACCTTTCCGAGCAGGAAATCATCCGGAAAATCCTTCAAACGCTCCCCAAGCCAAGATACCACATCGTCAAGGCACTTCTCTTTGAGAAGGACTTCACCACCCTCACCATCACTGAGGTTGTGAGCAAGATCCGCTCCCACGAGATGTTCATGATGGAAGACATGGAATCATCTACCTCACACTCAAGCGCCAATAAAGACCTTGCACTCAAGGCAAGTGAAAAGGGCAAGTCCAAGAAGATCAAGGAAAAAGCTCCTTCATCCTCAAGTGAAAGTGAAGATCCAAGTGACTCAAGTGAAGCGGAGAGCGATGATGCTAAGCTTGCTCTTCTCATGAGGAAGACCACAAGAATGCTCTCCAAGATTGGCAAGAAGGGCTGTAACTATGATCCTAAGAAGCAAAAGTTCCGGTCATCAAGAAGAAGCGGTGAGGGAAGCAATCGCAAGTGCTACAATTGTGGTAGCTATGATCATCTCTCATATGATTGCCCCAAGCCCGACAAGTGAGTGTCAAACTGAAGCAAGAAGAACGATGAAGATGACAAAGATTCCAAGTACTACAAGAAGAGCTCATCCAAGAAAAAGGCATCAAACAAGCCCTACCACAAGAAGAAGGGTGAACATCGTTCTCTATTGGTCAATGAATGGGTTACCGGTGGTGAAACTTCAAGTGAATCAAGTGAGAGTGAAGAAGACAAGAACAAGAAGATTGCTGGCATTGCTATCATGGATGATGAAGAGCCTCGACTCTCGCCTCCACCAATGTGCTTCATGGCAAAGCACTCCAAAGTGAGCGATAGTGATAGTAGTGGGTCTTCTAGTGATGATGATCTCTCACCGCTTGCTCTTAAAGATCTTCTTGATGAATACACCTCCATGATAAAGAAACAAAAGAGTAAGCTCAAAGCTCTTGATGAGACTCATGAGAAACTTAAGCTTTCATATGATGAGTTGCTTGTGAAGCACAATGACCTTAGCAAAGAGCATGATGCTTTGGTAGTGTCTAACAAGTCACTTAGAGATTCTCTGACACAACTGCTCCGACGCTATGCTCCGACGGTGCGTCGGATCATCCGGTGCTGAAGGACTCTTCGCCAAAACCTTTACTGTTCGCATCTTCAAGAGCATCGGATGAACTGCTGCTCCACCGTCGGTTCATCCGGTGTTGAAGCCCCAGTCTTGGCGCGTCTCTGTCTTGATTCAAATGAAGCGTCGGATAGACCGACGGTGTCCACACTCAGACCGTCGGATCATCCGGTGCTACTATCTTCGATGCTCTTCCTCTGCAACTCGTCTGACGCTACTAGAAAACGGACCGTCGGTTCATCCCACGGTGCCCTTGTATTCACCTAGTGTACCAACTCGTCCGACGATTGCACCGACACTTGCTATATAGGTGCCGTCGGTTCATCCGACGGTGTCCTTTCTTTTTCTTTTCTTTGTCATTTTGACCCTGGAAAAATAGACTATCTTCTCAATTTGACATGTGGTATTTTGGCATCCTTGGGACCTAGAAATGTCTACAAAGACATGCTAAACAATATGGTTAGTCCCAAAATCAAACTCGAACTAATGGCATATGGGGCCATGTTCGCTACAAGGGTGACACGAGGAAGATGGGTAGACACCATACAAATCATGGGTAGACACCATCCAGAGGCCATTTTTATAATTTCATGACTTTTTCAGTAGAGGTGTTGACATTCTGATGGAATTATCCAGCTGGTGATAAAACTTAGAATCTATGTGAGCGAGCAAGTGTGACATTAAAATCATCATACAAGTTCGAATTCCTTGTGTTAAATAAAAAAACTATGCAAACAGGATTGTAGACAGAAGGATCTTGAGAATGCCTAGGAGTAGCCATCAAAAGTTATAACATTGTCATTTTAAAAACATATTCAAACAAGATTGAATTGAAATCTGGATCTTGAACTCAGCGACCAAAAGCAATGCACAAGCATGATTACAACAATGAATCCTATGATTCCTTGATTTAATTTAAAAAATTTGAATGCCTAGGAAATCAAATAAAACTTTAGAGAGGTCCTTCAATCTTCAACCAAGCTCAAAAAAATCAGTATAGAAAATTGTAACAAGTACATAGTTGCAAGGAAATTTGTGCCATTCACGTTCAGTACGCATGCCAGCACGTCTAGGTAGCCACGGTGATAAGAATCTACTGTGCCGGTGATACAAACCATTGAAATGAATCGGATGCTCATTAGCCTAAGAGGGGGAGGGGGTGAATTAGGCAATCTAAAACCTTAACCTATGGCTTCACTACTTTTTCTCAAAGTAAACTAGAACATACTATCTAGATGTGCAACTAAGGTTGTTCTAGTGTGAAACTCCCATCCCAAAACAAGGTTTGCAACCTATATCCATTCCTAGCATGATACTACTCTAAGAAAGTAAAGACAAGCAAAGATTGCAAAAGAGTAAATACGGAAACGCAAAGGGGATGAGAGGAAGCAAACTCTTGACACGCGATTTATCCTGTGGTACCGGTAGGCACTAAGCCACCCCTAGTCCACGTTGTTGAAGCACTCACACAATAGTATTGCTTCCCGGTCACCAAGTCTCTCCCAAGAGCACTACTTGACTCGCCACAAAGGCTAGCCACTTAGGCACTTGCCAAGCTCCCTTGGTCACCTTGATGCCGCCTTCACTAAGGAGCTTCTCCACCAAGGAAGGGGGTCTCCACGTCCCCCGCACAAAGTGTCCTCGCCACTCCACACCAAGCCGGAGGGTCGATGACGATTGCCGGTGAGCCACTTAGGCCCCAAGGATTCCAGTGAACCTTGTACAACTTGATTTACTCAAGAATCACCTCACAAGTTTGGCATAACCCTGTACTCACTCAGCTCTAAGCTAAGCCTAGCACTAAGCACGTACACAAAGCATATGCAAGTCTAAGGATGAGCAATTAAGCACTTGGATGGATTGGATATGATCTTTTAGGTGTCTTGCACTCTCCTGCACTTCCACACAATCCAGCAACCTCAAATGGGTGAGTGGAGGGGGTATACCTAGCCTAAGGCATCCAAAGAGCCGTTGGCTAACGGCCACTAAAAAAGGTAGCGTCAGATGAACCGATGCTATGCTTTTTCTAGGCGTCGGTTCATCCGGTGCCCTCCACGTCACGTAGCCGTTGGAGATCCGCCGACACAGCTGCTCCGACACTATACACCGACGGTGCGTCGGTTCATCCGGTGCTGAAGAACCCTTGGCCAAGTCGTCTCTGTTAGCTTTCACACGATTGTCGGATAGACGGACGCTTCCCCTTGACAAAGGCGTCGGTTCATCCGGTGCTGAAGACTTTGTCTTATCGCGTCTCTGTCTTGATTCAAACTGAGCGTCGGATAGACCGACAGTGTCCTCACTGAGACCGTCGGATCATCCGGTGGTACTGTCTTTGCTTCTCTTCCTCTGCAATTCATCTGGCGCTTCTAGGAATTGGACCGTCGGTTCATCCGATGGTGTCAACCTCGTTTTGTCTGCTGCGCAGTGTACCAACTACACCGACGCTTATGCACCGATGCTACCGTCGGTTCATCCGATGATGTCTTTTCTTCTCCTTTTCTTTTGCGGTTTTGACCCTTGAAAAATAGACTATCTTCTAAATTTGGCATTGGGTATTTTTGCATCTTTGGGACCTAGAAATGTCTACAAAGACATGCTAAACATTATGGTTAGTCCCATTGATCATGTTGTCATGAAGCACCAAAATCAAACTCAAACTAATGGCAAATGTGGCCATGTTCGCTACAATCTCCCCCTTTTTGGTGATTTATGACAACACAACCAAAGTAAGCATAAGTTTGCAAAAATTGACAAAATTAGAGCCACTTACACTTGCTTGGATGCTTACCATCATCCAAACTCCCCCTAGATCAAAGTTCCTCCTTTTTTATCTTCTCTTCTTATGTTCACACATAGCTTGCCTCTTCCCACTTTGGAACCACTAGCTTGCTTTGGTCTCACATTCTCCCCCTTTGGAATAAAATCTCCAAAAAGTCCAAAACAAAAGGGCTCCAAGGAAGCTAGCAAGTCCTAGCAAACATAGCTCAAAGAGAAATGTTAAATACAAGGGATAAAGCCACATGAACCATGATCCATATGTATGATATCAATGAAGATACCACATGTAGGAATAACTAAGGTGGATCACAAGATCATTAGACTAGCATGATACAAACTAAGCTCCCCCTAAGTGTGTGCACAAAATGATAGTGTGAAAATCAAGTGCACAACTACAAACTTGTAGGACAAGGAAACTTAGAGCATATCATACAAGGAGGTAGCTTAAAGGACAAGAGATAAGACAAATGGTTTCTTGTTACATTACCATTTGTAGATATCACTTGTAGTCTTTTGATCATTGCATACCTCCGGAGGTTGATCCTCTCTACCTTGTTGGCACCACATTGAGATGAGCCACTTGGAAATGATATCACTAGGTGACACCACTAGAAAGAAGCCTGCATAGAAGACACTTGGGGTACCACAAGGATTAGGAATGTATGAGTACATTTCCTTTGAACTTATATAGAGACATAAGCCACTACAAGAAACTATTTAATCTGTGACGTAACCATTCTGTCGCGGATTAAATAAAATTCGTCGCAAATCAGCATCTGCGACGATTTACATTTTCGTGGTGGAATGAGCGTCCTTGATTAAATCTCTCGACGTTCCCTTAATAAACGTCGCGATCCGTGACGTATCTGGATCGTCACGGAGCAGCCCGAGGCCCATGCAGCCCAACCCATGGCTCACTATCCGTGACAAAATAAAATCGTCACGGATTGCTACTGACTGATGTGACATGGATGCTGACTTGGATGCCACCTGGATGCCGACGTGGCATGCCACATGGCTGCCGACGTGTCGTGCCACCTGGCTGCTGACGTGGCGTGCCACCTGGCAGCCGACGTGGCGCGCCACATGGCTGCTGACTCGGATGGTTTTGATGACATTGACAATGACGTAGTTTGCCACATGGCTGCTGACGTGGCAGCTGACCTGGACGACCGCAATGACGTGAACAATGACATGGTGTGATGACGTCGAATTTTTATGACCCCTGTGTGATAGGACTTATTCTAGCAGTGGGCCACATTTCGGCCCCGTAATTTCTCGCTTTGAAATCAATTCAGCCCACGAAAAATACCCATCACATTTAACCAACAGAATAATAAACACAAAAAATTTTCATACAGAATTTAGCCCAGATACAATCAAATTCAGCCCATAAGACAATCACATAATTTTCTATAATTTAACATTTGTATCTTTTCCAGTCTCATTTTGCATCACAACACAAATCTGTTGCAAAGTTTGCATCAGCAGCATCTATACAACAGGTCCTCATCAGCATCTATTCAGCGGCAAAAATGAAGCTCCACAAACGAAGTATGAACCAACAAAAAACTCTATATAGCATCCACATTTTCCATCGAAGCATGGCAAGGCCAACAAAAAAGACATGCAAAAAAGACATGCGGTCGCCGGAGCATCGATTGTACATCACACCATGAGCCAACAACTTCTCACCATGAGCCACCAGCAGGTCACCAGGATGTGAACCTCGAAACCAAAAGAATAAGACAGTTAACTTGCAGTGCTAACAAGACAAAACAATATTATGTAGCTAGTAGCATGCCAGATTGTTTAGAAAAAAACATATAGAACCATTCCTACAATATAGAACCACTGAACCACAAATACACAAATGTGCCCAAATATCTAAATCACAAATCCACATCAAGTATCATGTTAGTATTAACAAGCTAACAAGTAACATAAACTTCTAGAGAGCTAACATGCTCGCATGCTGTGTGCATCCATCAAGGGTAAAAAAGGATCCAGATCCATGCAAGGACAAGCAAAGGGCAACATATGGCAATCCAACTAGCAAAACAACATATTCTTGGTTCCAGGAAAATATAACATACCATCATGCCTGACCAAGCAAACGTTCATGTTTTGCTTCCAAAGCAGCTTGCTTCTTCTCCATATCCTCCTTGTCCCTTAACCTTGCCTGTTCCATTTCCCCAGCTTGCCTTGACAAAACTTCAATTTCAACACGCCGATCGCTCACAACAGATCGAAGGTCACCATTGGCCCTTATCTCCACTTCTAGTCATGCTTGAACACTCTTTGCACTAGATCTTGGTTTCCCAGACACGATCCCCGCATTCTGAAGGAATGTATTGTTTTTGCACTTTTCATTGAGGACATCAGCTACAACCTGAGTTACAGGCCTTGGTTCTTCACCTTCAATTTGTGCTGCCGCCAACCGATTCTCCATTTCAATCTTGCAAGACATCAGCAAATAACATTTGTAACTTAGAACAATTTAAAATAAGCAACTGAAAATAGCATGCATAGGAGAACAAACTTAAAATGGCAGATTGTACATTAGGCATGTAGCCCTTCTTCCTCTTGCTGAAGTGAGTCAGCTTGAACAAACCAAACGCATCCAATTCATTACCCTCATTCTCGCCTGCCTGAAAAGAATGTGCAGCAAGAAACTTCATATTTGTGCAGCAAGAAACTTAAGGTTTGTGCATCAAGAAACTTCATGTGTGGAGCAACGAACTACGTATTTGGGCACCAAGAAATTAAACATAATTGATTTGCTAAAACCTAACAGAACAGCTTGTTAACTTGAACAAAACTGGTTTTCAATTGTTGCAAATAACCATGGCTAACTTACCAGTTTCTCTACAAAAACTGGATAGCTACATGATCCAGTTGTACCAGGGAATTTGACCAAATCCCGGTTGTCTTTGTTCTTTTGATAGCTCGCCTACATCATATAAAGAACAAAAGTTAGACAAGTGCCAAAGTAGGAAGTACAAGGCAATAGTTGGTTTTTTGTACCATTTTTTCAGGTTTCTTCCATGCTTCCACAAGGCGAAGCCACTCATCACCACTTGTCGGCGGGTTCATTGGAGAAGTCCTCGTGACCAAATGAAGTGGGAAAGGATCAAAAAATTTCCCTTCAGCCTATGTCGTTTTTGGCGAACTGCAGTTTTCATCATCTCAACACAACCCTTTCTAATTGTAGCATCATCAGTGTTGATGTCAAACTTGGCCTATCCAGATGGAACACGTATAAGAACTATAATATTTGAAAAAAGAAATAGCTTGCAGGACATTTAACTTCAGCTTATCAATTGTTTTCAGATAAGATAAATATCAAACAGTACACAGTTGTCGTCAGCTTATCAGTTATCATGTCTAAAAACATTCATGTCATGAACAGAAACAACTCAAAAGTTGTGTATAAGTAGCAGCCACAAAATGTGTACCATTTCACTAATTTAACATAGTTGTAAGCTAGAAGTCATGTCATGATTCCTACCATATTTGCTAGCAGATTCGGAAAGTTTAGAGAATAACTTACACGAAGGCATCCCAGAAAAGCTTCAATCAATGTAGGTCTTTTCTTGTACTCCTTCCAATGCAACAACACAGGCACATGGTTTCTAACTGCAATATTATTGCATTCAGTGGCAAACTTGGCAGCAATGATAGGTGTGAGGGGCCTAATGCTTCCTTAAGGTATAATGATGGTAGCTTGCCACAGCGAGATCTATTTATCCTCTGGAGGCCATGCCCCATGTTAGCTCCTCGATTCCAAGGCACCTCTACTCCTTGTAATAAATGATCAATGAAATTGCTATTAGCGTGCAGCAACATAACCAGCAATGTGATATGTAACATGACAAATAATGAACAACCACCTTCAATGTTATCCTCGTCGCCATCATTCTGGGGAATGCCATCAGCCCCATCATCTAGTAAGAAGAAGTAAGTTAGCATTCATCACAAATCAAAGGTTAGCATGAGTGGTACACACATGGAACTAGAAAGAACCACCTTCGCTGGCCATATGAGTGAGATTGTGAGACTGAGAAATGGTATCAGTTGCATCATCTAAAGAGATGTAGCAAGTTAGATTGCATTAATCATGTAAACAAATGTTACAGAATGATAGAAGAACCATGGTACTCACCATGAGCAAGAATCGGCACATGAAGCTCACTTAGTTCAAGCAGCAAATGACACATGATCACTTGGTTGAACAACCGCCACACGGTCACTTGGTTCGGCGGCTACCACGTGGTCACTTGGTTCAGCGCTGCCCACGTGATCACTTGGTTCAGCGGTACTGCCACATGGTCACTTGGTTCGCTCGCCGGCACGTGGTCACTTGGTTCGGCCCGCCGGCATGTGGAGGTGGAGGTCACTTGGTTCAGCAGGCTGAGCATTGCTTTCCTTTGACTTTTTACGTCTAGTGGGTGGTTCATGTGCAAAAACCCTCTTACGAGACCCAAATCTAACACCACACGAAGGAGCAAGCCGAAGTTTGATTCTTAGTGTTGTAGCATCTCTTCGTCTTACGGCCTGGTAGAAATAGAAGCATGGATTAGTGAAATGGCTCGGTAAAAATGTATTAGTAAGCACACAATAATTGAAAGGATTGGGAAGTTGGAAGAATTGGCACCTTTGCGGTGCCATTTGATGAGATGGCATCTCCTTCAAAGATCATCATCTTGTAAAGGATCATATGCAGATTCTGAGTTTTCACTATGCTGTTTGGTATCGTTATTTCCTTGAGAAATGGCAGATGTTCGAAAGTATGGATAGTTGTCAACGATTGCTAGCTGCTTTAGCCGTGCACTGTTTTGCATACAATTTCGGAGACGCAGCTCTTCATACTCCTCCAACGGTGTTTCTAAGAGACAAGAGAAAACAAGAACATATTAGGGCCTCCACAGCATGGTTGCGATGCCCGTAAATAATAGCTATCTATTTCTGTGTGAATAGTTTACAGTACTACCTATACCCATCTCACCTCCTCTCTCCTCGCACTCCCCGGTCGTTTCTTTCGAGTGAAGACCGCGTTGAGGGAATGAGCGAGACGGACCACTCCCCGGCTTTTGCTTGCTACTAGTTATATATGCCACCCCAATGATTTCATATACCGGTGTTCTTTGGGTCTATTTATGGCTTGCAAATAATACAGCAAGCCAGGTAGCAAGCCAGTCCATTCTATTGCATTGGCTTCCACCACCACAACCACAATGCACACACACAAAAAAAACCGATCGACAAGTAGAGTGCAAGTAAGGCAAGTCATCTATTATCAGTACCTCACACTTTACCATAGTTTTAGAACACAGTACTACACTTTACCATAGCTTGCAAATGGTTCAACAAGAACTAAATATTCCATGCTACCAAAGACAGTGCTACCATCATAGCTGTAATATAACACCAAAAGGTACAGATGCATCACCAGTTTCAGGTTTTCAGAGTCCTATAAGGCTTTAGACTGTCAACTAAACGTTATATATTTCATCATGGATTTGACCATAGTAATATATGCTAACATTCTTCCATGACTAATTGAGAAAGTCACTGACAAAGGTTTGCAAATCACTGCGCGAAATAAACATAAGCTAACACTGACAGAGGTAAATCATTGCTATGCAAGTATGCAATGGCAAGTCATCCCATCATAAAAGTAGGAGATTAACACTGACAGGTAAATCATAGCTATGCACCCTAAGCACTCATCCCATCATAAAAGTAGGAGATTAAACCATACGAGAGGAGGTACGTGAAAGGAACACAAACTTGTGATCCGACATGGTGCTTGTGGCTTCTTTTGCGCACCACCCTTCGCCAACATGGTGGAGGTCTTGGGCTTCGTCTTTGGTGGTCTTTTGGTTCGCGCTGGAGATCTTGGGGTCGGTGCAGTACGTCTTTGGGTAAGAGCTTGAGCTTGCCAGTGGTAGGTGTACACCGGCCGCGCCGCCATCTTCTGATACTTGTACGCTCGCCGCACCACCCGCTTCTGGTAATCCAATTAGTGTAACTTAGTCAAATACTAGGGCAATCAGAAATGTTCTGGATTGACAAGGAAGAATAATTTAGTCAAGAAAAAATGAACACAACAAATAAACTTAAGGCAATAATCATAGAAGTATAGCAGAAGCATATTGAATGCTGAATACGGAAATAGGAGTACTCATAATCAGATGTGAGCAAACCAGACAATCAGGTTAACAAATATCAGCCCTGAATTTATTTACATCCAGATTAACATGTACACTAACTAACTTTATACTAGTCTGGAAAAGGCAATCTTGACGCGCCAATGACCTAATATCAGCACTAAATTTATGAATAACAGCACTAAATTGAGGAGCAAGAGTTTACAAATAATGAGTAACAGTTTGCAAATTACAAATGCATAATTACAAGTGCAAACAATTAGCCCCAGACTAATTACATTTCATGACATTGACATCATATCATTTACATCTTTGCCTCAGGTCAGATAAGTTTGCATTTCATTTGAACTTGAGCTTGGAGCTTAAGGATACAAAGCAGTAACAAAGAGGATGTCATGGCAGGCATGGAACCAAGGGGCACATCCATCCTAGTCATGACAGATTGCCTGGGAATGGATGTGTCCCACGGTTTGATGACAGACATGAATAATAGAACGAAAAAAAATAAACATCTTCATAGGCAAAACGAACGGATGACCAACGGCTCCGGTCCCTCACAAGTTCAAGTTCATCAATTCAATGAGCAAACATGATTATCATCATAGGCAGTTAGGTAGACAGTAAACATTGGCCTCAACTTGTATTCCAGATAAGGGCTGTTACTCATCATATGCAGTTAGCAGGGGGAAGGATCACAAACTTGTTATCTGACGTGGTGCTGTTGGCGTGGTGGAGGTCTTGGGGTAGGAGCCATCTTCTGGTAGGTGGAGACCCGCCGCGACGGCCGTCGGTGATGCGCCGACCGCTGGTTGTGGGTGCTGCGCCGCCACGTCGGCCGTCCGTGCCACGCTGGCCCTCGACGCCGCACCACCCGCTTCTGGTAATCCGATAGTGTAACTTAGTCAAATAAACTCAACAAATAAACTTAAGGCAATAATCATAGCAGTATAGCACAAGCATATTGAATGCTGAATACGGAAATAGGAGTACTCATAATCAGATGTGAGCAAACCAGACAATCAGGTTAACAAATATCAGCCCTGAATTTATTTACATCCATATTAACATGTCTTACACAGATTAAATATACTATCCAGCAACAAGATTTGCATCCTACATTCTATCTAATACTCAGAACAATTAAACCTACTTCTATGCCATGTGTCTTATATGGATGCACAGATTCAAATTCAAGCTGTGTTTCTACAACCAACAAACCCAGCTAATTCAAAATACTTAGCAAGCAAACCTTCCCAAGAGAAAATACATAAACATCTTGAATTTCCTTTTGCCACCTGCTGACTAAATAACAGCACAAGGTTTTATCTAGATCATAGCAGCACACAAACAAATAGCTAACAAACATTCTACTGCATATGACAACAAACAAACAGCAGCTCTTGCAACATAGGACATGGTAAGTGTTTTCAAATCCAATTCACACATGATCCATACATAAAAGTTCCACGTGCACAACAGAATTCCACATCGATGGAGCAGGGGGAAGGAGCACAAACTTGTTCTCTGTCGTGGTGCTGTTGGCGTGGTGGAGGTCTTGGGGTAGGAGCCATCTTCTGGTAGGTGGAGACCCGCCGCGACGGCCGTCGGTGCTGCACCGACTGTTGGTTGTGGGTGCTGTGCTGTCGCGTCGGCCATCGGTGCCGCGCTGGCCCTCGATGCCGCACCACCCGCCGGCCATCGGCCCCGCGCCGTCGCGCCTACCATCGGTGCTGCACCGCACACTAGTGGTAGATGGACGGCCGACGAGTCCTTGAAGCGTCGGTCCTTGAAGCGAGACATCGATCTAGGGTTGCGACACCACGACTGCAAGATGGGGAAATGCGGCTGCGGGATGGGGAAATGGGGCTAGGGTTGCAGACCCGGCCGGGGCGTCGTGCGCCGTCGAGGGGCGGACCCGGTCAGGGCGTCGTCGAAGAGGCACCCGCGACTGAGGAGGCTAGGGTTTTAGAGGCGGTTGAGGAGAGGAGAGGCCGAGAGGAGAGGGGGAGAATGAGTGGGTGGGTGGGATTTGGGGGATTTCACATCCCGCACCCGCGCTGTGCGCCCGCGGTGGGTGGGCGAATGACGTTGACGAACTTGCCACTGGGTCAATGACGTGTGGGTCCCAACTTGCTTGGGCCCACACATCAGTCACTGAAGTGTGGGTTTTCATGTCGCACTGACAGGTGGGAGGGCTGAGCGGGGGTGGGTGGGGGCCGCCGAGAGGGACGGACACGTGGGCCCGCTTTGAGATGAGATTGGAATGGTATGGTGCTTGACTTTGAACAAATCCATATTTCAAATGTACTTGAATGAAGAACAGACTAAAACGAAACTTGTAGAAATTGAATTTAGAAAAATTTAGAAAAAAGAATCAACTGATTTGGAGTTCGTACGAGGAAGAAAAACAGTTTACAAGTTTTATCTGAAGATTAAAAACAGAAATTTACACTTGCTATGAACTGGGATGAACAATTGTGGTTTCTCTTTTTAATCTTTGACTAAAACTTGTAACTAGTTTTTATGCCTCATAAAAACTCCAAATTGGTTGATTCGTTTTTCTCAAATTTTCTAAAATCGAAATCTATCTATATAATGTGTTTGTTTTTGTTATTTGTGTTGTGATGAAGTTTTAACAATTCAAGATTTTAAATGTTTTTCAAGCTGGTGATTTCAGACCACGTTTTGAAACCCTGAATGATTTAAGGTGAAGAAGTGATGAATACCAAAGTTTTAAGACTTACCCATATCTACAAACTTATAGCTAATCCAAATGTAAATAATTAGTTTGGCAATAGTTTGATAGGGATAATTCAAACTTACACTTCGAATATACTGTGTAGTAATTCAAATTATACCGTAAAATGCTCCGATGGTTCTACGAATTGACGTGGTCACATAATTTGGGTCCATAAACTTGTCATAAAAATTTCAAATGATTTCAATAATGGCGGATACATGTCTTACACACTTTCTTGAAATGTTACTTGAACATTCAAGTGCAACATACCTTTCTGAAAATTCGAATTCGCATACACTTGAAACTTGACCGTAAGGTTGTGCTTAGCTCATTATTGCAAAATACGAAGTTACATTACTAATATTAGTCGAAAACAAACTCTTTTTCTAATCGGTATTTTTGAGGAACTAGATAAATGGACATAAATAGGATCTGCAAAATTGAATCTGTACAAAAAAAACTTCATTGAAGAAAAGAGTGTGATTTTAGGAAAATTCAGGAAAAACGTCAAAATCGGATTATGTATGACGAAGAAATACTAGTTGCAAGATTTAATTCCAGATCAAAAGAATAAATACCAACTATACATGTGTTCTTCACTACCAAGATAGCCGAGCCAATAGGGTGCTGACACCTGGTAGCCCTTACAGTGTATTGTATGAGTAAGTTAATTTCAACACTTATAAATGAACTTACATATGGTGTAGTGGTGTGACTTCCTCATGTTGTAGTTGTCGGTCTTGAGTTCGAGTCGCGGCTCGTCCCAATTTTTGGACAAATTTTTTGGTTTAAATTTTTGGACAATTTTAAAAAATTGTGCTATGGGGGCTGAAGAGTCATAGCCAGCCCACCCAAGCTCGACCGGCGAGTGTGAAGCCCAGCGACAGGAGCTCGAGTGGGCCGAGGCAGCCCACTAAGCCCCACATAGCAGGATAAGCAAGCACTGATGGATATTATTTCGGAATTCGAGATTGCCAGTACCGCCTGCACTTTTAAGGTGGGTTGCGCTCTTCTACGGCGCCGAGGTGGGACTAAAATCTACACTGAGATGCGCCAAGGGGGAAATAGTTAGATGCACCTGAGATGCGCCAAGGGGGAAATAGTTAGTTGGGCCCGCCCATTTCGTCACCGTCCATTTTCTTTAATTAGTCTCCGTCTAGGCGTATCCCCTTCCCGATCAGCCTAGGCGTCTCCGTCCCCTCCGTTCCCCATCTTCCCCATCTTCCCGATGGCGGGCGTGGAGGGATCCGCAGTGAGGGCCGGCGGCGGATCGAGGGGCCGCACCGGAGCAACCCGGTGTGAGCGGCGGTCGCGGAGGGAGGACCCGCAGCGAGAGATCCTCGGCGCGCGGCCGCGGCGGAGGGAGGGCCCGACCCACGGATCCGCTACGCGCGGCCGCGGCGGGTGAAGGGCCGCACCGACGGATCCGCCGCGCGCGGCCGCGGCGGAGTGAAGGGCCGCGGCGGAGGTAGCCTCCACGCCGCCGCCACGCGAAGGTGTGATGCGCGCGGCCGTTTCACGGCTAGTACACCGCCAACGTCGTCCTCCTCCGGTGGGCGCCGCGGGACCTCCTCCTCTTTGTCCTCCGGTACATGCAGCGCCGGAACCTCATCCTCGTCTTCATCCGGGATGCACGTCATCTCCTCCATGTCGTCCGAAGGCCAGCATCCATCGGGTCAGGGGAGGCAGCCAGTAGTGGGACGCAAGCGAGGCCATGGTGAACAGAGGTAAAGTTTGTCATGGCCATTGAGTATCTCTACTGCTTGCTCCTCAATGTGCCTTGTTTGATTTTACTAAAGTTGCTTGTGTTCTTCAAGATGTTTTATCAAAATTCAATGGCTGTTTGAATAGCACCGCCCCACTAGGTTGTTGATGTTGCCTGTAGTTGAGATTGTCTCAACCAAGATGGAGAAAAGGAGTGTAGAAACTTACCTGTAGGTGAACAGAGGTAAAGTTTGTCATGGCCATTGTCTCAACCAAGATTGTCTCATTGCATGTAGTTGAGATTGTTTAGTCCGAGCTTAGAGCCTACTATGCCACTAGTCTGAAACTTAGTACTACATGTTTATTTGGTGGAGAGGAATCAGACAGACAAACTTACCTGCCTACTAGCTGCTAGCTAGTCATGGCCTCGAGATTAGCGTGTTTATGGGGTTTTGCGTAAACAAAGTCCAGCAAGAGATTCTGTTGATGCTGAATATGAAATCTGCAGGTGGGGGCAAGAGGCGAATCTGAAAGCATGGCATCAAACATGCTGTCATATGTTGGCATCAAACATGTTGTCATATTCTGTTGATGCTGAATATGAAATTCTTTGGTGTCATATGCTAATTGTCACTTCCTGTTCATTGATGAATTCATGAATATTTTGTAATTCAGTGGTACATTCAGTCCCTTCTCACAAGTTTATTTTTGGAATTTCCTTCCATGTAGTGGTGAGATAGGTTGTTCCAAGCATGTGACAATCATCTTTCCGGACTCAGATGGTGAACAAGACAACAACAACAATCTGTTGCCATCGGAAGCAGCTGGACCGTCGAAAAGACAGGTGAGCTAGGACTGCATTATATGGCTGCGTTGTCTACTACTGATGCTTGTAAAGTCAAACAACTTATGTGTGTTGTCTTGCTGCAGAAAATTCCCGTACGCCATCAGGTTAGGCAGCTGAAGGATCGCTATGATGATTTCTGTGAGCAGATTGAGGACCTGAGGCTGGACATTGATGGAACACATGAAATCATGGAAGAGCACCTAAAGGAATTCATGGACAAAGTTGATGACAAGTTAGATGAGATGGGGAAGAAGATCCGGAAGCTTGAGCTGAAAGTCAAGGGCAACAAGTAGTAAAGTCATAGTACTTAGCATAAATAATTAAGTCAAGGGCAATCTGGGAGTTGTGAAGCTTCTTTTGCTTTTGGCGGCAACAAGTAGTGAAGCTTCTTTTGCTTAGAACCAAGGATCTGTGTTCTGTGATGTGTCATGATGGTTCATGTATATATGCTATCAGAAACATGTTGCTGCTAAGTGTAGTGAACTTAATGAAAATTAGTCCTATTATCTATCCTTCTGTGTGTTGATCTGATGGCTGAAATCTATTCCTTATATATGCTATCTATTACCAGATTGTTATGTGATGGCTGCTGGACAACTGAACATGTGCCTGTTTTATCAGTTCCCAGCATGTGCTATCTATTCCTTATATATGCTATCTATTCCCCGGATTGCAATGGTTTCATACAACCATGGCATGTGCTGGTTGCACAACAATTTAGAACATGTCTTACACACAGCATGTCTTGCATAATTTCTCATTCAAATAATTTAGAACTACATGTCTTACAACCCAAGCATTACAACTCCCAGGTTATTAACTAGGTAAATAAGTTACTACTCTCATGGACATGTTCCATGGACACCCAGCAACAGCTGATGCTCCTCCCTGGATGCTAACAACTGTTTCACCTCACTTCACGTATGCTCCTCAATGAAAATAAACCACACAACTAAAGACTTTCAGCTAAATTGGTTCAGTCACATCAAAAGTGGTAAGAAGTAATTCAAATTAATAGCATGGACTTACATTTATTCAAATTGGTTCTGTCACATAACAACAAAATGCTAGAAAAGATGGACTTACATTTATTCATCATCACTGTCAACCTCCATTGCAGCACCAGCTTCTTCATCGCTGCAGTACTCCAAAAGTGTGTCATCTTCTTCTTCCTCACCACCACTGACTTGTGCTTCTTCGTCTCTATCTTTCATCAACCGAGCAATATTAGCAGCTTCAAACATAAGTCCTTGTTCATCATCTCTATTCAAGGGCTTATCAGTTGTAGTGCTTGAAACTGGTTCTCGTGTACCATCCTCTTCACAGCACTCATCCTCTTGATATGCAGGAGCATTATAGTGTGCAGATTCAATTTCCCTCACATTGAAAAGATGCCTATGGTCAAATGTTTGGACAATTTGCCAATTTTTTCCCAACTTGGTGTCCGGTAAATAAAAGATTTTCCTAGCCTCGAGTGGCCAAAATGAAACAATCATTCTTGTACCATAGACTTTGAATATTGATGCTTTTAAAAAAACCATCATATTGAAGTTCAGCTTTTCTTCCCATCCAGTTTCTACCAAATCACATTTAAACAAAGACCATCGACCTATCATCCTCCGGATATTCTAACCGCACTATCTCTTTCATGGTTCCAAATAAATCAATGAGCTCATTATTATGTGAGGCCCGTGCCATTACACCACTGTTTTGTGTTTTCTTGTTGCTTGTCTCGATCAACAGTATTGAAGCGAACACCATTCACTATGCATGAGGTGTATTTCTTGACTCTGGAATCAGGACCACATGCCAAGGTAAATAGATCAGCATCTATCTCTTCTTGACCATCATTCCTCAACTTCATGATCTGTCATGCAACACACAGCCCATCAAAATCTATACTACAAAATATGGTTATCTAAAATATTATGGGAGTAAACTCACATGGTTCCTGAACCAAGTTTGGAATCCTAGCCGGGCTGTTTTTTCAATGTTAGCCACCCCTTGTCTCTCTAATTGTTCTTTGAACATTCTGCATATATAAAAAAATCAACTAAGCATATGTAGAAGACACAAAGCTGTCATACAGAAGTATAATGGACAGAACTTACGTGACATATTTTTCAGCTTGACTAGAGTTGTTCAACACATACCACACCATTTGATCAAAGCAATCTTCCTCATATACAAGCTCAGGCGCTGACATAAAATGAACTCCATGCCCAAAAACGTCAACACCATAGGCCTCTTCATTAGAAAAACCTATGTTCCTTGGTTCCCGATTAAATCTTGTTTCAACACCATCCAAGTATCTAGAGCAAAATGTCAAACATTCATCGGCAATATATGCCTCAGCTATAGACCCTTCTGGTCGAGCCCTGTTCCTCACATAGCGCTTCAAAGTATACAACCGCCTCTCAATTGGGTACATCCACCCATACTGCACAGGGCCTCTGAGCAAAGCCTCATCAGGTAAATGTACAGCAAGGTGTATCATCACATCAAAGAAAGCTAGGGGGAATATTTTCTCAAGTTTCACCAGAATTATAGGGATCTCTTTCTTCATTTCAGCCAACACATCCTTGTTAAGGGTTTTGCTGCGAGTTCCCTAAAAAACTTCCTTAATTATGCTAATGCTTCATATCTATCCTTGTCCAAAAAACCTCTCATAGCGAGCGGGTAATATTCTTTGCAACAAGATATGACAATCATGTGTTTTGAGTCCTTGTACCTTGGTTCCATCGGCATTTATACATCTTGAGATATTGGAAGCAAAGCCATCCGGAAACTTTACCTCTCTTAGAAAATCACAAAATGCCACCTTCTTTTTTTTGGACAAAGTATATCGAGCATTTGGCATCTCACATGAATCTCCATTCTCTTTAAATTGCAACTCCTTTCTAATTCCAAGATCTTTCAAATCAAGCCTAGCTTTAACTCGTGTCCTTTGTCTTCCCAAGTATATTGAGAATTGTCGCAATCAGGCTCTCACATATGTTTTTCTCGATGTGCATGACATCGAGATTGTGCCTTAACTTCAATTTATGCCAGTATGGCAACTTCCATAAGCACATCATGCGGCTCCATATTTTCACATGAGCACCTTCAGAGTTAGAACGTTTCCTTTTCCCACATACTTGTGGATTCATTGCTTTCTCCAATTCAGCTAACAACTCTTCCATAGTGAATTGACCTGGTGGATCATCGGTTTCATGAAGGCCGGCAAACAGATTGTTTCTCCGCAATGGATGTCCCTCTGGAAGGAAACAGTAGTGTCCAAAATAACCAATTTTGGACCTTAGGCCGTAGGAAATAGGGCGCTTGTCACGGTGAGTACATGCAAAATAACCTTTTGCGGTTCGACCTCGAAAGAGTGCTCAAAGCAGGATAATCATGGATGCACCACAAAACCGCAGCATGAAGGTCAAACATTTTGCAAGTATTGGCATCATAAGCACGCACACCTTTCCAAAGCTCAATCAAATCTTCCACCGGAGGCTCCAAAAATACATCAAAATCCTTCCCCGGGGGATTTAGGACCTGGTATAAGCAAAGCCATAATAAAGTTGGACTCCTCCATGCATGCCCAAGGTGGAAGGTTGTATGGCACCATAAACACAGGCCACATGCTGTATCTTGTGTTCTGTTCTGAAAATGGGTTGAACCCGTCAGTAGCAAGGCCAAGCCTGATGTTTCTTGCATCTCTAGCAAATTCTGGATATTCTTTGTCGAAATCTTGCCATGCATCACCATCAGCTGGGTGACTCATTTCCTTCTCACTGGGTTGCCGCTGTTGGTCGTGCCATTGTGCTAGTAGTGATGCTTCTTTGGTTGCAAAGAGCCTCTTCAGCCTAGGTGCTAGCGGAAAATGCCTCAACACCTTCTGTGGAATCTTCTTTCTTTCTTCATCCTTCCATCTCGAAAGACCACGAACTGGACACTTGTCAAGGTGGGCATATTTCTTTCTGAACAAAACACAATTATTGCCGCACGCATGTAACGATTCGTATCCAAGACCTAATTCCTTCAAAAGATTCTTTGCTTCATTGTATGATTTGGTGAGTGCATTGCCCTCTGGGAATGCTTCAGCCAACAACTTCAATATTGCAGAAAATGCAGAATTGCTTATCCTGTACAACGACTTCATATGAAGAAGGTTAACCACAAATGAGGACCTTGAAAACTTGCTACAACCAGGATAAAGCTGACGCTTTCCCTCTCTCATGACTATTTTGAAAAATGACTCTGAGTCATGAGGGTCTGTAGCAGCATCCTCATTTTCTGCATCCTCATTTTCTGCATCCTTTCTTCCTTCTACTGTTGCAGCATGTAGGTCTCCTATAAGGTTCCCCAAACGATCAGCACTGCCATCTTCTCCCACATTTTCCCCACAACCAACACCGCAATCCTCTCCCACATTTCCCCTATCACCACTGTCATGCACATCAGTAGGGTGCTCAACATCTACATTGACATCCTCTCCATGATGAAACCAACGAGTATAACTACTATCCATACCATTCATCAAAATGTGCTTCTTCACAACAGTCGACAGTGATACTTGTGATTCAGGCATCTTGAACATGGGCACAAAATCTCAACATTGTCACTGAACTTCTCTGCAACGAAGCTCATAAATTGTCTGACTCCATCAATGTGTTCAGAGGAAAACAACCTTCCATGAACCCATCTTCTATCCATCTTATCAAGCATTACACAAAAGACACAAATCAACACCTCTGCACCAATTCAAATCTATAAGTCCAACAAAGTCAAGAAACAAATGTACCTTTCCTCGGCTGAAATGACACAGGGCGCCTTGGATGCGTCAATGGACTAGCAATGTTGCACGCATTGTCTCACAATCCACCACCACAGACATGGGCACCACCACTTGAACAAGCACACACATGGTGGTGACGGTCGGGAGGATGAAGGGGATGTGGTGGTAGCCACCCCTTGTTCAGGCGGAAGCTCGTGGTACCGACGGGAGTTCAGGCGGAAAGTGCAGCGGGAGGAAAGGCGACGACGGCGCTACGGGATGGCGTGGTGGGCAGTGGCGTCATGGATGGCGGCATTGGCAGGGGCAGCAGCGAGATGCGGATGGTGGCGGCGGCGCGGACAACGGAAAGCAGCTTGTTAGGCAACGGCGGCGGTGCGTGGCGTCGGTTCGGTAGGCGGTGGCGGCGCGGACGGCGGCGGCGGGTGCGGGGCGGCGCCACTGGTGGTAGGCAGCGGCGGCGGAAGGGAAGTCTGCATCTAGATTGATGTGAAACTTCAATCCTTTTACTCCTCTGGGTAGATAGGTTCAAAGGCATTTAAATGTTAGACACAGTCACAAACAACGTTGTAGCCCAGTGGTAGAAGCGTGCCTGGGTCAGGTGTGAGGTTGGGGGTTCGATTCCCCTTGGCTGCAGGTTTTCGTTTTTTTAGAGGAACTCATGCCTTGGGTGAGGTGGCGCTTGTGTGGCAGTGAGGTGGGCCCTAGATGCTTGCGTGGCAGAGAGGTGGCATCTGGGTGAGGTGGCGCTTGCGTGGCAGTGTGGTGGGCCCTGGGCGCTCACGTGGTGGTGAGGTGGCGCCTGCGTGGCAGTGAGGTGGGTCCTAGATGCTTGCGTGGCAGTGAGGTGGCATCTGGGTGCTGTGGTGCCTGCGTGGCAATGTGGTGGGCCCTAGATGCTTGCGTGGCAGTGAAGTGGCATCTGGGTGACGTGGCGCTTGCGTGGCGGTGTTGTGGGCCCTGGGCGCTCGCGTGGTGGTGGCGTGGCACCTGGGTGGCAGTGAGGTGGGCCCCGGGTGCTCATGTGGTGGTGACGTGGCGCCTGCGTGGCAGTGAGGTGGGCCCTGGGCGCTCACGTGGTGGTGACGTGGCGCCTGGGTGAGGTGGCACCTGCGTGGCAGTGTGGGTGGGTCCTAGGTGCTGGTGAGGTGGTCGTTTTTTTTATGGATCACGACGAATCTGCTAAAACGTCACGGTGTTGTGGGCCGTATTGCGACGAATTTAACAAATCGTCATGATGGTTTGGGCTTCAATTTCCATCCATGCACGTCCGTGACGAAAAAATATGAATACGTCGTAGAATCGCGACAAACTAAACAAATCGTCGCAGTGTTTGTGACGAAAAAAGGAATACGTCGTAGAATCGCGACGCATTTAACAAATCGTCATATTGTGTTGGGCTTCGATGCACATCCGTGACGAAAAAAGGAATACGTTGTAGAATCGCGACGAATTAAAGAAATCGTCGCAGTGTTTTGGGCTGCAATGCACATTCATGACGTTTTCTGAAAACGTCGCGGAGAATGCGTCACAGATTAAATAGTTTCTTGTAGTGAGCTCGCAAGGACATGACTCAATAGCATGAAATTCATATCGCTATATTCACTCTTTTAGAGGTGTTAGATCACATTGTGAGTGAAATAGCATTCTCTTAGAATGAAGTACAGCACCGGAACACGTTGCCAATGGACTACATAAGATAAGCTTGAAACAATGTTAGTCCCATAACCAAACCATAGGGTGAGCTCCACCTAAGTGTGTGCATTTAGTGTTTGAATCACCAATCAAAATGTATGCACATTGTTTATTACAACAAAAGGGAAGCTAACCATATAGCTTGCTCATGATGCAAAGAGATATATATGAAAACATGCACCATGAAAGAACAAGTGTAGCTTTCCTACACATTAATCAAACCATGTAAGATGCTCATGGGTTAGCACATGACACAAGCAACCTACCATATGTAAACATTGCAACAAATGCAACCTAAACAAGGCAATGGAGCTACAATGATACATGAGATATGTTCTAGTTTCCATTACCTCAACCGGGGAACTTGGGCAACACATGTCCAACTTTCAAGCTTGGCTTCTAGGCTCGAACCTTCACATGTTCTTTGTGCCAAGCCTCCCAAGTCCCCGCACTTAAGGCCTTCAAGTGGCCTTAGGAACCCAAACCATTTGAGGCCCCTTCATGTTGATGATGACTTCCTTAGGCACCCAAATGGGTTGGTTCCAACCCCGCTCCTCCTTCATCTTCCCAACCTTGTGTGCAACCACCTTGTCATTAGCCTTCTTCTTGATGACACAGGTGTTTCTCTTGGTCTTGTTCTTGCGGTTGGGCTTGGTGTAGATGAGGGAGCTCTGGATGGTGGGGTTCAACTTCTTCTTTGCACCCTTGTCCATCTTCTTGACAAATTGAGGGCATTTGTAGAACTTGTGCCCTTCTCCATAACACTTGTAGAAAGTCACGGTTGCACCCCTCTCAAGCTTCTTCACCATGGGATCACAGTTATCTTGAGAAGGTTGGACTTTGCTCTTCATGTCTTGAGAGATGTCCACTTGTTCGTCATCGTTTTTGCCCTAGCCAATCATTCTTGCCAACCTCTCTTAGATCCATTTCACTTCTTGCTTGAGCTCATCATTTTTCTTGACTATGAGACAATCACATGTTTCTATAACAACATTCTCATTGCAAGATGGTGAGCAAGATTCATCAACTAAATCAATGCAAGAAATTGAAGCATCTACCTTAAAGATAGGAATAGCACAAGGGATAGATGATTCATCAATCTCAAAGGACTTACTTGTTTTAGTCTCATTTCTCTCAAGCTTATATTTTAGCTCATCACACTCCTTGCTAAGCAATTTGAATGTTCATAATTTGTGGCAAGGGATGCACTAAGATCATTGAGAGCATTGAGTTCTTTAATTTCATTAGCTTGTTTCTTAAGCATTCCTTTTTGCACATGGACTAGCTCAACAAGATCATCAAGAGAGGTGGTGTCGGATTCGGCATCACTTACATTGCTTTCCATACCTTTGGCCATAAGGCACATGTGTAATGATGATGAAGGACCTTGCATGAAGCGGGTGGTGAAGTTCTTTCTTGATTCATCACTTGATCTAGAAGAACTTGATTCTCCACCACTTGTCCACTCATGAACGGCGATAGTTGCTTCTTTCCTTGGTCTCCTCTCCTTGACCACCTTCTTCTTGGGCTTGTGCTCGATCTTGGTGAACTTGATGTGTTGATGATTACGTCATTCTCTCAAGTGGACATTGTAGTCGTACATGTTGACTTTCTTCACGTACTTGAATATCTTCTTCACGTACTCGGCCACCATGGATTGAAAGTCTTCATCACTTGAGGAATCTTCATCGTCACCATCATCACCATCATCTTCACTTGAGCTTCCATGAGTAGCCATCCTCCTCATCACCTTCTCTTGTTGGCTTGAGAGGGCATGACTTGTGGTTGGAGAAGATGGTTCTTGGGTCTTTTCTTGGGGCGCCTTCTTGGACTTGGTCATGATTTGAAGCTCTTGTGTCATGATCTTGCTCAAGATATGAGATGACTTCAAATCTTCGAGCTTCTTCTCATAGATGATTGCCTTCACCAAGTCATAATTGGGCTTCTGGCGACTTTGAAGGATCTTGCGGTTGATGTTCAAGTCCGTGATGTTCTTCACACCTAAAGCATTAATCTCATTGACAAGCACATTTAGGCGTGAGTACATTGATTCAGCATTTTCATTTGCAAGTTTCTTAAAGCTATTGCATTCCTCAAGGAGACAACCGTAGCGTTCATTAGCAACTTCTTTTGAACCCTCATTTCGCTCCTTGATGGATTTCCATAGCTCATGAGCATTTTCACAATTAAAAACTCTATTGAAAACGCCTACATCTAGTGAGAACCAAATGATACTCTTAGCAATCACATCAAATTGCTTCTCCTATATAGTACCATTTTTCATGCCCTCATCGGTGACTCTCCAAATATCAAGGTCCTTTGCTTGGATATAGGCCTCCATGAGAACCTTCCACTAAGGATAGCCCGTGCCATCAAAATGTGTAGCCAAACCTAAGGTATCCACCCCTTTCATTCCTCTATAGAGCAACTCACTAGGCGGTGAAGTCTAACCGTTCCAATGAGTCGGTTTTCATAATTTACCAATCGAATTGGTGTTTCCTTGTGAAGGAAGTGAGTCCCGGCTCTGATACCACTTGAAAGGAATCGGATGCTCGTTAGCCTAAGAGGGGGCGGGGGTGAATTAGGCAATATAAAACCTTAACTTATGGCTTCATTACTTTTTCTCAAAGTAAACTAGAACATACTATCTAGATGTGCAACTAAGGTTGTTCTAGTGTGAAACTCCCAACCCAAAACAAGGTTTGCAATATATAGTCATTCCTAGCATGATACTACTATAGGAAAGTAAAGGCAAGCAAAGATTGAAAAACAGTAAATGCGGAAACGTAAAGGGGATGAGAGGAAGCAAACTCTTGACACGCGATTTATCCCGTGGTATCGGTAGGCACTAAGCCACCCCCAGTCCACGTTGTTGAAGCACTCACATAAGAGTATTGCTTCCCGGTCACCAAGTCTCTCCCAAGAGCACCACTTGACTCACCACAAAGGCTATCCACTTAGGCACTTGCCAAGCTCCCTTGGTCACCTTGATGCCGCCTCCACTAAGGAGCTTCTCCACCAAGGAAGGGGGTCTCCACGTCCCCCGCACAAAGTGTCCTCGCCACTCCACACCAAGCCGGAGGGTCGATGACGATTGCCGGTGAGCCACATAGGCCCCAAGGCTTCCAACGAACCTTGTACAACTGGATTCACTCAAAAATCACCTCACAAGGTTGGCACAGCCTTGCACTCACTCTGCTCTAAGCTAAGCCTAGCACTAAGCACATACACAAAGCATATGCAAGTCTAAGGATGAGCAATTAAGCACTTGGATGGATTGGATATGATCTTCTATGTGTCTTGCACTTGCCTGCACTTCCACACAATCCAGCAACCTCAAATGGGTGAGTGGAGGGGGTATAAATATCCCAAGGCATCCTAAGAGCCGTTGGCTAACAGCTACTAAAAAAGGTAGCGTCGGATGAACCGATGGTATGCTTTTTCTAGGCGTCGGTTCATCCGGTGCCCTCCAAGTCACGTAGCCGTTGGAGATCCACTGACACAACTGCTCTAATGCTATACACTGATGGTGCGTCGGTTCATCCGGTGCTGAAGACCCCGCGGTCAAGTCGTCTCTGTTAGCTTTCACGCGACCGTCGGATAGACCGACACTTCCCCTTGACAAAGGCGTCGGTTCATCCGGTGCTGAATACTTCGTCTTGGCGCGTCTCTGTCTTGATTCAAACTGAGCGTCAGATAGACCGTCGGTGTCCTCACTCAGACCGTCGGATCATCTGGTGCTACTGTCTTCGCTCCTCTTCCTCTGCAATTCATCCGGCGCATATAGGAATTGGACCGTCGGTTCATCCGACGGTGTCAACTTCATTTTGTCTGCTGCGCAGTGTACCATCTACACCGACGCTTATGCACCGATGGTACCGTCGGTTCATCCGACAATGTCTTTTCTTCTCCTTTTCTTTTGCGGTTTTGACCCTTGAAAAATAGACTACCTTCTCAATTTGTCATGTGGTATTTTTGCATCTTTGGGACCTAGAAATGTCTACAAAGACATGCTAAACAATATGGTTAGTCTCATTGATCTTGTTGTCATGAATCACTAAAATCAAACTCGAACTAATGGCAAATGGGGCCATGTTCGCTACAACCATGTGTTATTCTAATCCTTCGTACCAAAACTTGGTACTCCTTAATAGCTACTACTATACATTGGGATAGGAACAAGGGTTTTTCTCTGAGATGTAATAACTGGTTTAGTGAAGCACTATTAGACACACTATATATATCTGCTCAACCTGAAGTCCTTGCTATGCACCTTTCTTCTATTCAGTCCTACAAAGACCATAAATAGAGGGAGCTTTGCATTGGTCCATGACTCGTTCATACCATGATCAGATCGCCTAGCCTGTTGGAGCGCAAGATGATCTAGTTGAAATAGTAGTGTCTTGTGGGTGCGATGCATTGGAAATGCACGACAGACAAATTGTTTTGACTGCTGGATTTGTAGCTATTGCCTTGACGCTCACGAACCATGGAACTTCTTGATCCCATTCTAATCATGCAAACTCTGCACCTAGCCTTGGCAATCTTTAACTCAGTCCCATATAGAACTTGGGTATCGTCCAATCCAGCATGAATAAGTTCATCCCTCTGTTAACAATGACAACAACTCAGGCCCAGCACTTACAGCTATGCTATTATGCTCAGTTATATCACTTATCTAATTACATAGTTTTTTGTTTGGATAATGGAAAAGGTTTCGACCTCTGTCACAGCACAAAACCATATATTGTTACATAGATATATAAATACATATGGCCTATATGCTTCTCTGCTCTGTATTGCCTATACATATGAGCCCGAACCTCCTGTAGCTGGCTTATGGCCAGAGAGCCATATTCCAATCTTCCATTCATGACCTTGAACCTCGACAATCAACCTCACAAAACAGTTATACAGTCAAGGACACATATGCACATACCAAACAAAAAATAAATAAATAGCAGATTGGGAAACACTAGGAAACGGGATATTGGGATAGTGAGACACACATATGTATGCAAGCAAGGGATCCGTGCCAGAAGCAGTTCATTCTACTCTGCAAGTCGAGGTGCAAGTGCCATTAGGCAAAAAGGAACAAAGGAACCAACATAGCCTTTCCACCAATCTCTAAGAGAAGTGGCACATGCTTATAAAGTTACTACACAATCGAATTCATGTAGTCCTAATCAATTGGGTTGTTGTCATTGCCGATTGTTCAGTTTGAGCATATTCAGTTCACTTCAGAAACGGGAGTAGGCACGGCTTCATACTAAAATATTGCATTGGATTGGTTCTTCAGACTCAGCTTCTCACCTAGCTAAGATGCACGTTAAGCTTTCTGCTGAAAGTCCATGATCATCTCGTGAATAGCAACTCCATGCTATGTGCTCTACAAAGCAAGGCTTTACAGAAAAGAACCTGCTCTCTCTGAAAATTTCTCAGAAATTAAGTTCATACGTATCTCTATAAACTTCTAAACAATGTTCATATGTGCACTTTGCAAAAAAAGATCAAAAAATATATTTTCTTTGGTGGGGTGATTAATTTTCTTGCATGGTGTAAATGTATGATTTTTCGAGGCTTTAATGCAAGGGGCACAATAGGTTATACATCCCCAATAACCCTGTTAGTTTGATCTCTACCGGTTGGCCTTGGGCCAACCGGGCCCTTGACCGATCCCTGAACGGAGGAGCCCAGCCCAATCACACAGCGCCATAAATAGGAGGTGGGAGCCATGACACAGACTGCGAGGTTCACTGCCGCTACTGTTCCACACCGTCCTAATCCTAGTCCGATTTAAAGGGCGGCACTGAAGGGACGGGAAGCCCACCACCGGCCGCCACTGCGCTTCATCGAGGTTCGTCACTGCACTGCGCCGGGGGACTACATCTACATCGACGTGGTCGACCCCCTATTTCCTAATCCCACGATAAATCTCTTTGACCTTTTTCCATCTTTCTGCTCTCTCTCTCTCTCGGTATAATCACAAGCACACCAAGTTTTCACATCTGTTAAAGAGAAGTCCCCATGACCGGCAACTAGATGGATCTCTGGATCTAGCAATGGTACTATACGCCTCGATCTAGTGTGTAGATTGAGTTTTGGGGAAGAAAATTCAAGGAAAAGGCGCCACCAGAGAGGTGGTGCAATCACCTTCTTTGCCGCCATGGTCGAGGGGGGGGGGAGAATGTCGTTGTGACGGCAGAATGCTAAAGGAAGAAATATTTAAAGGAAATAAGAAAGAAAGATTTTGAAATTTGATCTCGAACCGAAGAAGAAAATTTTGAAACCCTAACCCTAGATCCTGATCCTAAAATGCTAAGGACGGGGTAGGAGGATCTACCTTGTCGTTGTCACCACCGCTGGCGGTCCATTGGACATCGTGCAGGCAAAAACCTGAGTCGTTTGATAGGTCACTCGGGGCCAGGGGCGCTACTACAAGGCCGTTCGACGGCGGCACGCCCACCCTCGGGTGGACGTGACGGCCGGCGAAGGGCCCCACGGTGGCACCGTCACCCTTATCCCGCTGCCATGGTCGACCATTTCTCTGTCTGCATCTCACTGGTGCGAGGCTAGCGAGAGGGGGAGGCGAAAAAATAAGGAAGAAACGGGGAGAGGGCCACTATCAAGTGTCGGCGGACACTACGTGAAAACCTCAAAT
The DNA here is from genome assembly GCA_947561735.1 of Cenchrus americanus. Lineage (NCBI taxonomy): Eukaryota > Viridiplantae > Streptophyta > Magnoliopsida > Poales > Poaceae > Cenchrus > Cenchrus americanus. The sequence goes on along the minus strand of OX387242.1, from coordinate 31,863,349 downwards.
AGGTCACGCAGCATTTGTAATGGGCCCTTAACGCCCGTTACATCCACCCACATTTGTAACAATTGTTGTTTGGCGCCCGTTACCTATAAGCGCGCCAGCACGACCCCGGGTTGGCCTCCACAACGCTCGTTACCAATGTTGACTTCTGGCAACGGGCTTATTAAACACCTGTTACATAAATTCTTTGTAATGGATGTTAAATGAGCCCGTTACAAATGTTAATTAAACCTATCGGTAACAGTCTTGTAAAGTCCGTTACTGATCAATGCCCTATCAGTAACGGGCTGCTTAAATCTATTACTGATCGTTGCCGTATTGGTAACGGGCTATAAAGTCCGTTACCGATAATTTCGTACTGGAGACGCATGTTGAGCAAGTTTTCTATGTACCTGACCTTGCAAAGAAGAACTAGTCAGTGGTTATGCTTGCAAAAAAGGATTGTGGGGATTGAAAATATTGTTGAGGAGGAGGAATACAACCAGTTTGATGAAATTCCATCCTTTGACCCTTCATACAAGCCCCAACTCTTCGGAACTAACAAAACATCATACTTGTGAAGCGACCATAGTGAAAAATCCATATACAAGAATCAAGGAAGAAAAAGCAAGCCTGATTTCTACTGAATCCTGTTTGTAATGCCGGAGGATGTGTCTATTGGTGGAAATGGAATCCGTTTTGTAATATAAAGGATGCGATGTATTGGTGGAATTTCAATCCTTTTTTAATTTATGGGATGTGGTGGAATTTGAATCCTGCTTGTAATATATTCTGCCAAAGATACTATATATACTCTGTTTATATTCTGCTTCAGTTCAGTAACAGGCAAGAGACGAGGATTAACGAACCCGCATTGCCATTGCTACGGGCAAGAGATGAGGACTAACGAACCAGCGTCGCCTTTGTTACGGGCAAGAGACGAGGACTAACGAACCAGCGTTACTTTTGTTATGCGAAATCACGAATAGATTACATCAAAAGAGACGCGGATTAGAGCATATCCTGGTTGGTTCCAGGATGCAGCCCCTGGTGGCTGCCAAATCCTGGCTGGTACCAGGATGCAGCCGGCAACCGGGCAGGTCACTCCAGGGGTGGCCTGTAAAAGGCGTTAATTAAAGATCTTTACAAAAACTGATCAGTGAGTAACGGGCTTCATTCGTAAAGCCCGTTACAAAAATGCCCACAAAGTAACGGGCAGTGTAAAAGTCCGTTACCAGTCCTAACCGGTGGGCCCGAGCACCTGGCCATTCGTCGAGATATAGGAGACGCAGGTTGAAAGCAAGCGTCTCCTTTAATAGAGAGAAAGCAGACGCGAGTAGAAATAGATGCGTCTTATTTCGTCGAGACAATGGAGACGCCGGTTCACAGAATGCATCTCTGATGTTAATTTCATAGTAACAGGCTCTGTTTCATGCCCATTACTAAAGTTCCATGTTGGCCCAGAGAAACAGCCATTTCACGTGACCGGTGACTAGTTGTGGTAACGGTCGTTGTTTGATGCCCGTTACGAATACTAGTTGTACTGCTGAGACATGCATGAAATAGACGCGTCTCATTTCGTCAAGATAGTGGAGACGCAGGTGCGCATCAGGCGTCTCTGATATTGAGCTTCTGTAACAGGCTTTGCTTTGGTGCCCGTTATGAAAGGTCCCTGTGGGCCTAGAGAAACATCCATTTCAGGTGACCGGTGGCTAGTTGTGGTAACGATCGTTGTTTAATGCCCGTTACAAATATGTCTTATCAGTAACGGGCATCTGCCCGTTACCTTTCTTGGCTTATTTGTAACACTTGATCGGTAACAGACGCATTGCCCCTTACCCAATGTTGCCCTAAACGCTAAATGGTAGTCGTTCGTTCGACCCTCGTTTAGTGTGTAGGCCGTGTAAACGCTGTGTACACGTCGTGTACACGGTTTTGTACGGATGAGAGAAGAATAGCATTCTAAGCTTATAATTGATATAGTTCCCCATTTCAAATAACATCAGCACACTGAATATTGAATACATGTGTTCAGACCACTCATTAATTCACTAGTGTCTCATACTTTGTTGACTACAAGTTACATAAACACAGAATACATAGTCAGTCTTTGAAGTAGAATACGAAACATAGTTCACAAGTCACATGATGGTAATAAAAAATGAAAAAGTTCATAAGATGGATAAAAGCATTGATGTGCAATCAACAGACAATGAACAATCACTGGTCATCCTCTTGCCCATCACCAAAACGGCCCATTACACGGTCTACACGATGAGTAAAATCGTGTTTTGCCGTTTTTTGTGAGTTGTTTAATCCGTGTTTGACCGAGTTTGACCATGTACACAGGCTAACCGTGTAATGAACCGTTTAGACCCTAAATTATACGGAAGTCTGCCGAGTAGCATTTACACGGTGTGTACACGGCCTACACGACCGTTTACGGCAACACTGCCGTTACCAAAGGCAATCTACGCCTGTTACCTAAGCCAGTTTTTCACGTAGTGGGAGCCGCTCCTTGCCGTCGCCGGCGGGACGCAGCCACCGGTGCTGGCCACCACCCTTCACTGTTTCCATCTCTGTATCTCACGTGGGTGGGTATATGTAAGTGGGAAGAGGATAGAAAGGAAGGGGATGGAGGAGACCGTCACGGCCACAGGTCGGCAGCGCTGCTCCTCGCCATCGCCGGCGAAGGCGCCAACCCGTAAGGAATCGGATGCTCGTTAGCCTAAGAGGGGGAGGGGGTGAATTAGGCAACTTAAAACCTTAACCTATGGCTTCACTAATTTTTCGCAAAGGTAAACTAGAACATACTATCTATATGTGCAACTACGGTTGTTCTAGTGTGAAACTCCCATCCCAAAAGAAGGTTTGCAACCTATAGCCAATCCTAGCATGATACTACTCTAGGAATGTAGAGACAAGCAAAGATTGCAATAGAGTAAACGCGGAAACGTAAAGGGGGATGAGAGGAAGCAAACTCTTGACACGCGATTTATCCCGTGGTATCGGTAGGCACTAAGCCACCCCTAGTCCACGTTGTTGAAGCACTCACACAAGAGTATTGCTTCCCGGTCACCAAGTCTCTCCCAAGAGCACCAACTTGACTTGCCACAAAGGCTAGCCACTTAGGCACTTGTCAAGCTCCCTTGGTCACCTTGATGCCGCCTCCACTAAGGAGCTTCTCCACCAAGGAAGGGGGTCTCCACGTCCCCCGCACAAAGTGTCCTCGCCGCTCCACACCAAGCCGGAGGGTCGATGACGATTGCCGGTGAGCCACTTAGGCCCCAAGGCTTCCGGCGAACCTTGTACAACCGGATTCACTCAAGAATCACCTCACAAGGTTGGCACAACCTTGCACTCACTCGGCTCTAAGCTAAGCCTAGCACTAAGCACACACACAAAGCATGCACTAGTCTAAGGATGAGCAATTAAGCACTTGGATGGATTGGATATGATCTTGAATGTGTCTTGAACTCCTCTGCACTTCCACACAATCCAGCAACCTCAAATGAGTGAGTGGAGGGGGGTATAAATAGCCCAAGGCATCAAACTAGCCGTTGGCTAACGTCCACTGAAAAAGGTACCGTCGGATGATCCGACGCTATGCTTTTCCGGGCGTCGGTTCATCCGGTGCCCCTCCCACGTCACGTAGCCGTTGAGGTTCTCGACACAAGCTGCTCCGACGCTATGCTCCGACGCTACGTCGGATCATCCCGTGCCGAAGGCCTCGCGTCCGGGTCGGCTGCTGTTAGCTTCCAACGGACCGTCGGATAGACCGACGCTTCACCTTGACCAAGGCGTCGGATCATCCGGTCTTTGAAGGCTTCGACTTGGCGCGTCTCTGTCTTGATTCAAGGCGAGCGTCGGATAGACCGACGGGGTCCTCACTCAGACCGTCGGATCATCCGGTGCTACTGCCTTCCTTGCTCTTCCTCTGCAACTCGTCCGACGCATGTAGAAAATGGACCGTCGGTTCATCCGACGGTACCTAGGGTTTCACCCTGTGTACCAACTCGTCCGACGATTGCACCGACGCTTGTAAATGAGGGACCGTCGGTTCATCCGACGGTGTCTTTGCTTTTCCATTTCTTGCTCGGTTTTGACCCTTTGTTTTGGCATTTTTGCATGTATTTTTCTTGCATCCTTGGGACCTAGAAATGTCTACAAAGACATGCTCAAACAATATGGTTAGTCCTAATGATCATGTTGTCATGAATCACCAAAATCAAATTCCGAACAAATGGCATATGTGGCCATGTTCACTACAATCTCCCCCCTTTTTGGTGATTTATGACAACACAACCAAAGCAAGCATAAATTTGCTAGAATTGACAGAATTAGAACCACTTACACTTGCTTGGATGCTTACCATCATCCAAACTCCCCCTAGATCAAACTTCCCCCTTTTTTTTTCTTATGTTCACATTCTCCCCCTTTGGTCTCAAATCCTTGAAATCACTTGTAAGCATCCTTGAGCCTACTTGTAAGCTTACGCCACACGCTTGCTTTGGTCTCACATTCTCCCCCTTTGGAATAAAATCTCCAAAAAGTCCAAAGCAAACGGGTCCAAGGAAACTAGCAAGATCTAGCAATCATAGCTCAAAGGAGAGATGTTAAATGCAAGGGAGAAAGCCGCATGAACCATGATCCATATGTATGATATCGATGAAGATACCATATGTGAGAATAACTAAGGTGGATCACATGCTCATGAGACTTAGCATGATACAAACTAAGCTCCCCCTAAGTGTGTGCATAAAAAGAATACCACTTGCAAGACAAGGGTAGTGAGAAACAAGTGCACAACTACAAACTTGAAAGACAAGGAAGCTTAGAGCATATCATGCAAGGAGGTAGCTTAAAGAACAAGAGATAAGACAAATGGGTTCTTGTTACATTACCACTTGTAGATATCACTTGTAGTCTTTTGATCATTGCATACCTCCGGGGGTTGATCCTCTCTACCTTGTTGGCACCACATTGAGATGAGCAACTTGGAAATGATATCACTAGGTGACACCACTTGGAAGAAGCTTGCATAGAAGACACTTGGGGTACCACAAGGATTAGGAATGTATGAGTACATTTCCTTTGAACTTATATAGAGACATAAGCTCGCAAGGACATGACTCAATAGCATGAAGCTCATATTGCTATATTCACTCTTTTAGAGATGTTAGATCACATTGAGAGTGAGATAGCATTCTCTTAGAATGAGACACCGCACCGGAACGCGTCGCTAAGGGACTACATAAGAAAAGCTTGAAACAACGTTAGTCCCATAATCAAACCATAGAATGAGCTCCCCCTAAATGTGTGCATTTAGTGTTTGAATCACCAACCAAATGTATGCACATTGTTTATGACAACAAAGGGAAGCTTACCCTATAGCTTGCTCATGATGCAAAAAGATATATATGAAAACATGCACCATGAAAGAACAAGTGTAGCTTTCCTACACAATAATCAAACCATGTAGATTGCTCATGGGTTAGCAAATGACACAAGCAACCTACCATATGTAAATATTGCAACAAATGCAATCTAAACAAGGCAATGGAGCTACAATGATACAAGAGATGGGTTCTAGTTTCCATTACCTCAATCGGGGAACTTGGGCAACACATGTACAATTTGCAAGCTTGGCTTATAGGCTTGAATCTTCTCATCTTGATTGTGCCAAGCCTCCCAAGTCCCCGCTCTTAAGGCCTTCAAGTGGCCTTTGGAACCCAAACCATTTGAGGCCCCTTCATGTTGGTGATGACTTCCTTGGGCACCCAAATGGGTTGGTTCCTACCCCGCTCTTCCTTCATCTTCCCAACCTTGTGTGCAACCACCTTGCCATTTGCTTTCTTCTTGATGACGTAGGTGTTGCTCTTGATCTTGTTCTTGCGGTTGGGCTTGGTGTAGATGAGGGAGCTCTTGATGGTGGGCTTCAACTTCTTCTTTGCGCCCTTGTCCATCTTCTTGACAAATTGAGGGCATTTGTAGAACTTGTGCCCTTCTCCATGACACTTGTAGCAAGTCACGGTTGCACCCTTCTCAAGCTTCTTCACCATGGGATCACGGTTATCTTGAGAAGGTTGGACTTGGCTCTTCATGTCTTGAGAGATGTCCACTTGTTCTTCATCATTCTTGCCCTTGCCCATCAAGTTTGCCAACCTCTCTCGGAGCCATTTCACTTCTTGCTTGAGCTCATCATTTTCCTTGCCTATGAGACAATCACATGATTCTACAACAACATTCTCATGGCAAGATGGTGAGCAAGATTCATCAATTACATCAATGCAAGAAGTTGAAGCATCTACCTTGGAGATAGGAATTGCACAAGGGATAGATGTTTCATCAAGCTCAAAGGAATTACTTGTTTTAGTCTCATTGCTCTCAAGCTTAGATTTTAGCTCATCACACTCCTTGCTAAGCAATTTGAATTTGCACAACAAATGTTCATAATTTGTAGCAAGGGTGTCACTAAGATCATTGAGAGCATTGAGTTCTTTGATTTCATTAGCTTGTTGTTCAAGCATTCCTTTTTGCTCATGGATTAGCTCAACAAGATCATTGAGAGAGGTGGTGTCGGATTCGTCATCACTTACATTGCTTTCCATACCTTTGGCCATAAGGCACATGTGTGATGATGAAGGACCTTGCATGAAGCGGGTGGTGAAGTTCTTTCTTGATTCATCGCTTGAGCTAGAAGAACTTGATCCACCACTTGTCCACTCGCGGACGGCGAAAGTTGCTTCTTGCCTTGGTCTTCTCTCCTTGACCACCTTCCTTTTGGGCTTGTGCTCAATCTTGGTGAATTTGATGTGTTGATGATGGCGCCCTTCTCTCAAGTGGATGTTGTAGCCGTACATGTTGACTTTCTTCACATACTTGAAGATCTTCTTCACATACTCGGCCACCATAGATTCAACCTCTTCATCACTTGAGGAATCTTCATTATCACCATCATCACCATCATCTTCGCTTGAGCTTCCACGAGTAGCCATCCTACTCAACATTTTCTCTTGTCGGCTTGAGAGAGCATGGCTTGTGGTTGGAGAAGATGGTTCTTGGGGCTTTTCTTGGGGCGCCTTCTTTGACTTGGGCATTAGTTGAAGCTCATGTGCCATGATCTTGCTCAAGATATGCGATGGCTTCAAATCTTCGAGCTTCTTCTCGTAGATGATTGCTTTCACCAAGTCGTAGTCGGGCTTTCGGAGACTTTGTAGGATCTTGCGGTTGATGTTCAAGTCCGTGATGTCCTTCACACCTAAGGCATTAATCTCATTGACAAGCACATTTAGGCGTGAGTACATAGATTCGGCATTTTCATTAGCAAGTTGCTTGAAGCTATTGAATTCCTCAAGGAGACAACCGTAGCGTTCATTAGCGACTTCTTTTGAACCCTCATTTTGCTCCTTGATGGTTTTCCATAGCTCATGAGCATTTTCACAAGTAAAAACTCTATTGAAAACGCCTACATCTAGTGAGGACAAAATGATACTCTTAGCAATTACATCAAATTGCTTTTCCTTCCTAGTACCATTTTTCATACCCTCATCGGTGACTCTCCAAACATCAAGGTCCCTTGCTTGGAGATAGGCCTCCATGAGAACCTTCCACCGAGGATAGCCCGTGCCATCAAAATGTGGAGCCAAACCTAAGGTATCCACCCCTTTCATTCCTCTATAGGGCAACTCACTAGGCGGTGAAGCCTAACCGTTCCAATGAGCCGGTTTTCACAATTTACCAATTGAATTGGCGTTTCCTTGTGAAGGAAGTGAGTCCCGGCTCTGATACCACTTGTAAGGAATCGGATGCCCGTTAGCCTAAGAGGGGGAGGGGGTGAATTAGGCAACTTAAAACCTTAACCTATGGCTTCACTAATTTTTCGCAAAGGTAAACTAGAACATACTATCTATATGTGCAACTACGGTTGTTCTAGTGTGAAACTCCCATCCCAAAAGAAGGTTTGCAACCTATAGCCAATCCTAGCATGATACTACTCTAGGAATGTAGAGACAAGCAAAGATTGCAATAGAGTAAACGCGGAAACGTAAAGGGGGATGAGAGGAAGCAAACTCTTGACACGCGATTTATCCCGTGGTATCGGTAGGCACTAAGCCACCCCTAGTCCACGTTGTTGAAGCACTCACACAAGAGTATTGCTTCCCGGTCACCAAGTCTCTCCCAAGAGCACCAACTTGACTTGCCACAAAGGCTAGCCACTTAGGCACTTGTCAAGCTCCCTTGGTCACCTTGATGCCGCCTCCACTAAGGAGCTTCTCCACCAAGGAAGGGGGTCTCCACGTCCCCCGCACAAAGTGTCCTCGCCGCTCCACACCAAGCCGGAGGGTCGATGACGATTGCCGGTGAGCCACTTAGGCCCCAAGGCTTCCGGCGAACCTTGTACAACTGGATTCACTCAAGAATCACCTCACAAGGTTGGCACAACCTTGCACTCACTCGGCTCTAAGCTAAGCCTAGTACTAAGCACACACACAAAGCATGCACTAGTCTAAGGATGAGCAATTAAGCACTTGGATGGATTGGATATGATCTTGAATGTGTCTTGAACTCCTCTCGCACTTCCACACAATCCAGCAACCTCAAATGAGTGAGTGGAGGGGGTATAAATAGCCCAAGGCATCAAACTAGCCGTTGGCTAACGTCCACGAAAAAGGTACCGTCGGATGATCCGACGCTATGCTTTTCCGGGCGTCGGTTCATCCGGTGCCCCTCCCACGTCACGTAGCCGTTGAGGTTCTCGACACAACCGCTCCGACGCTATGCTCCGACGCTACGTCGGATCATCCGTGCCGAAGGCCTCGCGTCCGGGTCGGTGCATCGTTAGCTTCCAACGGACCGTCGGATAGACCGACGCTTCACCTTGACCAAGGCGTCGGATCATCCGGTCTTTGAAGGCTTCGACTTGGCGCGTCTCTGTCTTGATTCAAGCGAGCGTCGGATAGACAGACGACGGGGTCCTCACTCGGACCGTCGGATCATCCGGTGCTACCGCCTTCCTTGCTCTTCCTATGCGGCTCGTCCGACGCATGTAGAAAATGGACCGTCGGTTCATCCGACGGTACCTAGGGTTTCACCCTGTGTACCAACTCGTCCGACGATTGCACCGACGCTTGTAAATGAGGGACCGTCGGTTCATCCGACGGTGTCTTTGCTTTTCCATTTCTTGCTCGGTTTTGACCCTTTGTTTTGGCATTTGTGCATGGGGTTTTCTTGCATCCTTGGGACCTAGAAATGTCTACAAAGACATGCTCAAACAATATGGTTAGTCCCAATGATCATGTTGTCATGAATCACCAAAATCAAACTCCGAACAAATGGCATATGAGGCCATGATCGCTACACAACCACGAGAGAGATGACCCGCCGCCGCCGCTAGAGGACGCGAGAGGCGCAGGGGTTGGAAAGAAAATGTGGCAAAGGTTTCAGAGTGGGTCGCCGGCTGCTGTTTTGTTCCACCATGAAACGCCGGCCAGCCGTTGTATGAAGGATGGCTTAGATCGACGGCCAGGAGCAACCGGCGTTTCGCGGGCTAGATTTGGTGCAGGCTGGAGGCGTGGGTGGGCCACTTTGATGGCCCGATCATTGGCGGCTAGGCCAAGGGCCCAAGCGGATGAAGGAGTGGTTGTGCGCCATTTTTTTATCATGGGCCGTTTTAGTAGTGGACCAGTTGCCCAGCCCGAAACAGTCACCCCTGTGAAGTTGTGTTCATTAATTTTCAAAAGCACATTTTTGATGAATTAAAAGTAAATTTGGTTCTTTTATCTCTATTCAATGATGATCCGATATGGTAACTGGTTTAGAGAGCAGATGAGAATAAGAAATGTCTCTGATAGTAAAGTTTTTTTATGTAAAGTTTCCGCTGCAAGTAAAGTTTCATCCTCCAATTAAATTAGAGGAGTAGAAAGAGATTTCTATAAAGTTAATTATGATATTGTTATTTTCTAACCAAAGTTGCTAATAACAACATTATAATTTTATTTATGAGTGATCAATTTCAGAGAGAAGATGAAGATCAAGATGTGATCTTGATGAAGGAAAGTTTATCACATGCTTCTGAAGAGTAGATTATTATCATGTTATACTTGATTCTGCTGTAATAATGATTGTGATATTGTTGTCCTCTGACCAAAGTTAATGATAATAATAGTATATTATGCATTAGTTCTATTTCTGCCTAGAGGTGATGTAGAATTAATGTAGAACAATGTTGTGTGTTGAGATAAAGCATATAATGTTTATCTAAGATAAAAAACAAAGAACGTTCATTTCTATCAATAGATAAAATATCACTCGGCTACAGTGCTGGGGTATGTGTATGAAAAGGCTTAAATTAAGCAAAGTTTTAACATGTTTTAAGTAAGAAGTGTATCAATTTTCCTCTCATGTACAGCTACAGGTTAATTAGTTAATAGATTTTTTTAAGTTGGAACCAAAGGGAAGATTTAGTCATTTTTCTCTCATGTACAACTACCGTTGTTAATTAGTTAATTGATTTTCTGTTTTATATGTCATAATTAAGTTTATGTATTGAGAATATCATGATGTGAGTTGTGATAAGTAATATGCATGTCTATTTTGACCAAAGTTAAATTATACAAGTGTATGACATAGTATTAAAAGTTATTCGTAGACACTTCCAGTGTCCTGAGAGCATATCCCGTATGACGGGACATGTTAGGCATAATATTTATGCTGGTTGATCCTGTATGTCAGGAGAAGAATTACCCTGTGCTAGGAGAAGTTTATGATAACTCCAAAAGAAATAAAATAATTACATGAGAAAATTTTGTTCTCTTTAAAGAATGGTTTGAAATAATGTACTTGTGGACATTGATCCAATAAAGTATGGCTTGGAGCGACACATTTTAACTGATTAATGTCAGTTGAAGCATATGTCTTGCACAATATTCAGACTTATTTCTGGATTTACTAAGAGAATACAAGACAATTCCAACATTAATGGAAGTTACCTGCATGGTGGGGTAAGCTAGTACAGTGGTCTCCTCATAAGGCATTCATTTATAAGAGTTCATTTATGACATTGTTATTTCGTGACCAAAGTTGTTAATAGAAATGTTATAAATAGTTTATGATGTGTTCATGCATTAATTCTATTTTTTTTCCCAACGATGATGTAGAATTAGTGTAGTATCAAGATGAAACCAAGCAACTCTTATGTTATTATATCTTGCATTGGAAGAGAAGTTTGGGGGTAGTTCTTAAGCTATCCAGAATTGACTGTGTACTTCCATCGTGACATGGACGTTAAATACAAGGTTGATGTCATAAGGGGAGAAATCCCAAAATATTGCACCATTTGCAAAAACAAGGGTTGAGAGTTGACTAATTGACTCTTGACAATACAAATGTGTTTGAACACTCTAATTGAGTCGCTCGATGCGGAGTCATATGTAATGGTAAAGACACATATTTTTAATGTGTAAAGTGGTTGGCAAGGAGGATTCATTTAAAAATAAAGTAAAAGGATAAAACGAAGTTGTATGCAAGTTTAACTTACATAAGTATTGCAGATAAAGTACTCTGTTAGTTCTTGAAATGATATGAGGAACAATGTAATCCCACACGAGTTAAGAAATAATTTTCTTTGTGTGACACAACCATGTAAATGAAGCAAGTTAAGGAAAATTCCTCATTAAAAAATGTGTTTGATTAAGTTTCAAAATTTTGGCATTGAAGCTTATGCCATATTCGAGGGGGAGAAATGATCCCTACAATGCGAAGCATAAGATACATTGAAATAAAAGAGATTATCTATTAAGTAATTGTGCATTGAAGAATGCAAAAGAGATGAACTATCAAGTAATTGTCACCATCATGGGGAGTACAACTGTCATAATAATCAATACCCCTAAGAAAAGAGATAGCTAAATTCTTGAATTTTTCATATTTTCGATAGGAAGATAGCATAGTCGATCAATATCTTGCACTGGTCAGGAAAGTTTAAACCCAAATAAGAAAGTTTAATGATATGCCATCTTTACAGAAGGTGGGAAATCTAGGGAAGTATGGTACAAGGAGACCAAACTTCACCTAGTGGATAAAATAAAGAGAAAGAATATGATAGCTCGAGAAATTGACCTTGAGGAGAAGCAGGTGATCAGTGTGCCCACTCTGATAATTTAAGGAGTCGTTTTTTTCACTACCCGTTGTTGCTACACCGTCAATGCCCGACGTTGTGGTGCCAACACCTATTTTATGCCACTTGTGGCAACCTATTTCCACACATGTGGGGCAGCATGGCACGTCCAGTACTCTGCCACACATGCGGGGAGCATGGCATGTCTAGTACTCCCATAGTGACAAGAAGCATAAAGTAGGCACCTATACTTCAAGATATGATAGTTACCATTGTCGCACGTGAGAAAGAACAACAACAGTTATGAGTAAGAGAGTCCTAAAAAAGTCTTGGAAAATGAAATGAGATTTATGAGTACCAACATTGCTTTGGGATTTACAATAAATTAGTCAAGGAGTCAAACCAGTAGGCTTTGATGGGTCTACAAAACTATATGTGACTCCAAGGGCAGTGAGAATAAACATGATGCACGACTTAGGTCAAAAGGCTTCATGCAAAGAAAAGAAATAAATTAGGATGAGACATTTTCTCATGTAAGGATTCTCTAGAAACATAATGTAAAGACGACATTCCTCAGTTGAGAATATGAGGATGTTTACATGGCATGACCTAAAAGTTTTGTCATTGAAGGGAAAAGGACATGTGGGATGCCTCCTAAAGTAAGTTTTGGGTTTAAAGTAAGGATCGAAAGGACAATTGCATTTATGCAAAGTTCAGGAATTGTAAACATGTTTTCCTCATCACGTATATAGATCACCACTCTCTAGTAGTCATGTTAGTCTGCTGTTGCAGACAAATAATTATTGTCCTCAAAGTTTGGTATATCTTAGTGAAGCATCATTCGTTTAAGGAATTGAAGTTCATTGAGATACAAGTAAAGGGGTATTATTTTCGCAAAGAGCATACTTAGAAAAGAATTCTAAGGAAATATAGTGTGCATGCGAGTCAACCACACCTGTTCTATATGAAGTCAAGTGTAATAGTTTTGGAATTTTAGTATTCCAATAACCAATATATGATCGATCAAACGAAAGTGGTTCCAAGTGCTTCAGCTGTTGGAAGCAGAATCAATTGCTCAAGAAAGAAGTTCTTGTCGTATGGACCTCCCCGGGCCCACTACCTCGGTGGGTACCGGGACCGACTACTCGGTGGGCCCCCGGGACTACCCGGCTTGCGCTAGACGGCATCCGAAGACGTGGAGCACAAGGACTACACGGGAGTAGTACTCGGTTAGGGAAGCGTACGTGTTCCGCACTTTGTATAGAGGACTCCTAGACGTACTCAACTAGTACTCTTTCCCTACTCCGACTTGTAACCACCGCCTCCCGGACTATACAAGGCGAGGCGGGGACCGATCTCGGGATCACCTCATCCGGTCCCCTACAACTCACGGCGCACTATTGCACCATCTTGTAATTGTGCCCTATCAATCCAGAGCTACGCAGCATACAGGACGTAGGGTATTACGCACCTCGCGGCCCGAACCTGTCTAAATTGTGTGCCACGTGTCTCTTCCTTCGAGTTACCGATCTCGGCGAGTCACAATCATCTACTTCGGGTACTCCCCGTAGTAGGTTGCCGGTCTAAAACACCGACAGCTGGCGCGCCAGGTAGGGGCTCTCGCTCGAGATCACATGGCGAACTCGACGGCTTCCGTCCACTTCAAGCCAACTGTCGCCTTCAACCGCGGCGACACCTTCGTCTTCGGCGCACGGGTGCCGCACCGCGCGATGGCACGGGCTCCTTCCAGCGCCGCCTAACCGTGCAGCCCGACCCGAGGATAGGCCTCGTGACGCTTCCTGAAGTTGTCACAGGCGAACTCGCCGGCAAGTTCGGTGAAATTTCGCTCTTCAACCACCACGCTGACTTCGAGCTCGAGTCCGTCTCCAACTCGAACCTGACGTCACCATGGGCCATCGCATGCGAGCCGGCTGCTCAGCCATCGCAGGCGGCCCCCTCACCACGCAAGCACTCCGCGCGTGGCCCACGCATCACCGGGCGGGCCCGCACGGGGGGCTCCCCCCACTTCGCGCCGGCCGGCAAGGAACCCGTACCGAGTACAACTCGGACTCCGACGCCGTCCCCGATCGCGCTTCGGACTCCAGCCCTCTCTCCGAGTTCTACTCGAACCCGGACTACGAGTTCGACTTCGGGTCGGACCCTGAGGAGCCTGAGTCCGAGGACGACTCCACTGAGCTTCCCTTGTCAGGGCCAGCCTCGGGGCTGGTTATAAAATCAACGCCGGCCGGGAGATACGTCTACTGGCCAGACCGCAAGCCCGCTGACCTGGCAAAGGGAGACTCACGCTACGTCGCCTACATCGACTCGCTACCGTTCCAGGAGGGAACGCCACTAACCCGGCCGACTCAAATACACCAGCCGAGGTGGCACCCTGCGAGTCCGGCCTCGGGCACCCCGGATCGCCAAGTCTTCATGGCCGCCGGCGAAACCCCGGACCTTCGAGGCACGGTTGAGGACGGTACACGGAGGACATCTCGCGGACGAGTTGTGCGCCAACGCACTCGCGGACGAGACCGTCGCCAACGGGGACGCACGACGTGAACGCAACAGGAAGCGCGGCGAACGGCACCGGCGGCTCGGAGACAACCTCCCCATCCGCAACCTTGTGGAAGCTCTCGAGGTGGTCGAGAGCGAGTACACACCACCCCCGAGCAATGCCTCATGTCGATCACAACGATCGCACGCCGAGCTCGGGGCATACGCGCCGGAGAAGTCATCGCCAAGCTCGCGAGAAGAAGCCTACTTCATGCGGGTTGACAACGAGTCAACCAACCTCATCCGGCTAAACCCCGCGACAACGAAGCTACTAGTCGCGAGCGCCAACACCGGTCCCAACCGTACTCGAGCCGACCTTCCGGTCGAGCCAAACCGCCACCGCTCCAACGCCGGCGGACCTTCACAAGCAAGACCAAGGCAACCGAGAAGTCGTTCCCCCACCGCGCTCCGGCCGGTGGCGGCGGCAACGACACCGACGGCGGCGGCGGCCGACGGCGGCGGCGGCTCCAACCACGGGGCCAATAGGAGAGCCGGAGGCGGCGGCGGTCGCGGCGGCCGAGGCCACGCGAACGGCCACGCCTCGGCACCTCGCACGGCGGGTACGACGCTCGCCGAAGATCGAGGAGCCGCGGCGGAAGAAGTCGACCACCGGCTGCCGAGGGCGACGGCTTCCCCGCCTTCTCACCCTCGGACTTCGCAACTTTGCTCCTCCCCGACAAGTTCAAGCCTTTGGGGATCACCAAGTACGACGCGAAGCGGATCCTATCCGGTGGCTCCGATGCTACGCCCTCTCCATCGAGAACGGCGGCGGCAACGGCGACACCAAATGCCTCTACTTCCCCTTACGTCCGGACCAAGCACCACTCACATGGCTCGAGTCGCTCGACAAGCACTCGATCGACTAGTGGGACCGGGCGAAGGAGCAATTCACGAGCAACTTCGCGGGCGCCATGGGCCGTTCGGGTACTCGCATGGACACCGGCCATGATCAAGCGAGAACGGGGCGAGACCCTCCGCAAGTACATGCGCCGCTTTTTCGACAAGCGTGCTACCGTCGTCGACGTCACCGACAAGGAGGTCATCGACCTCTTCCCCGGACGGCCTCTACCATCGCCGCACCTTCGAGGACTTCGGTCGTCGCCGCCCCGAGTCCATCCCCCACCTCAAGGACATGATCACGTCCCGGGCGGATGAAGAGGACAAGGCCAACACCAAATACGACGCCATCCGCGGCAAGTCCAAGCGAGAACCGGGGCGGCGGCGGCGCGGCAATGCAAACCAAGGCGGCCGCAACAACAACAACAACGACAACTACTCGGGTCCCAACCGCAAGCGCAAGCCGGACAACACCGTCGCGGCTATCCGGCGCCTGCGAAAGGGAACTCGAAGAAAAACTACGGCGGGTTCAAAGACCCGCCGAAGGAGAAGTGCCCGTGGCATCCAAACGGCAACCACACACCGAGCGGTGCTACCGGCTCGGGCATGCATTCAAGGATACGCCGGAGCCACCGCACCCTCACGATCAAAAGGACAAGAAGAAGGACGGTGACAACAACAACTTCCAAGAACCCAAGAAGACCGTCAACGTCCTCTTCGGCGGAGCGCCCGACGAGCGGGAGCGAAGGCTACCCGTCGCGAAGTGATGTCCATCGAGCCGGCGGTCCCGACCCCTCTCGGGTGGTCGGAGGTACCCATCACCTTCTCCCCGCGCGGACCAATGGACCAGCTTCTCCGAACCGGGACGGTTCCCCCTCGTCCCGAAGCCAACGGTGGCGGGCTCCAAGCTCAACAAGGTGCTCATCGACGGTGGAAGCGGGCTCAACGTCCTCTTCACCAAAACCTTGAAGAAAATGAAGCTCGACGTCACCCCCATGCTCACCAAGAGCAGCACGCCCTTCTACGGCATCGTCCCAGGCAACGCGGCTATCCCACTGGGCTCAGTGGTACTGCCAGTTACCTTCGGGGCGTCTCGGGACAACTACCGCACCGAGTACATCAAGTTCGAGGTCGCGGATTTCGAGACCTCTTACCACGCCATCCTCGGCAGACCAGCCATCGCCAAGTTCATGGCGGTGCCCCATTACACCTACTTGGTACTCAAGATGCCAAGTCCAGCCGGTGTACTCTCCCTCCAAGGGGACTTGAAGATCTCCCACGACTTCGCGATAAAGAGGCCGTGGTGAACGCTTCCACAAACCAAGTACCCAACGCGATGATGGAGGTCTACGCCGCGTCGAAGAAGTTTGCTACAAGCGAACTCGACATCCCGCAGAAGTCCGACGGCGCCAACAAGCCTCGGCCATCCGAGGAGGTACTCGTCAAGACGGTCGACCTCGGAACGGGTGACCCCGGCCAAGACCACCACCATCGGGGCCGGCCTCGACCCCAAATAGGAAGACGCGCTCATCGGCTTCCTTCGGGCTAACCGCGACATCTTCGCGTGGAAGCCGACGGACATGCCGGGAGTGCCCGGGGAGGTGATCGAGCACCGCCTCAACGTCGATCCAAAAGCCACCCCCAAACGACAACACCTCCGACGTTTTGCCGACGACGGACGGGACGCCATCAAGAAGGAGCTCGCCAAGCTACTCGCACCGGCTTCATCGAGAAGTCTTCCATCCCGAGTGGCTCGCCAACCCCGTCCTCGTCCGCAAGAAGAACTCGAACGAGTGGAGGATGTGCGTCGACTACACCGACCTCAACAAGCACGCCCCCAAGGACCCCTTCGGGTTGCCGCGGATTGATCAAGTCATCGACTCCACGACGGGTTGCGACCGCTTCTCGCTTCCTCGATCGCTACTCCCGGTACCACCGGATCGCAATCAAGGAGGAAGACCAGGGAAAAGACCGCGTTCATCACCCCGTTTGGCGCGTCTCGCTACACGACCATGTCATTCGGGTTGAAGAACGCCGGCGCTACCTATCAACGGGCCATCCAGGCCTGCTTCAAGCGGCAACTCAACAAGAACGTCGAGGCTTATGTGGATGACGTGGTTGTCAAAACCAGGGACTCCAGTACCCTCATCGACGACCTTGAAGAGACCTTCGCATCGCTACGCGAGTACCGCTGGAAGCTCAACCCGAACAAGTGCGTCTTCGGCGTCCCTTCGGGCAAACTACTCGGCTTCATCATCGGCCCGGCGCGGCATTGAAGCCAACCCCGAGAAGATCTCTCGCCATCACCAGGCATGAAAGCTCCCACGAGCATCAAAGACGTCCGAAGGCCGACGGGGTGCATGGCGGCGTTGAACAGATTCATCTCGAGGCTAGGAGAACGGGGCCTCCCCTTCTTCAAACTACTCAAGCATCACGAGAAGTTCGTGTGGACTCCGGAGGCGGATCAAGCCCTTGCCCAGCTCAAGGACTTCTTGTCAAAGCCACCAATCCTCACGGCTCCTCACAAGGGCGAGCAGCTACTGCTCTACCTAGGCCGCGACTACCCACGTGGTCGCATCGCCATCGTTGTCGAGCGGCGGGAAGACGGCCACGCCTACCCCGGTCCGGCGCCCGGTCTACTTCGTCGGCGAGGTTCTATCGAGTCCAAGGCTCACTACCGGCCCGTGCGAAGCTCCCGTACGCTCTACTCATCACCTCGCGGAAGCTACGACACTACTTACGGGAATACTCGGTCTCCGTCGTCACCGACTACCCGCTCGGTGACATCTTGAGGAACCAAGACGCCACCGAAGAATCTCCAAGTGGGGCGTCGAGCTTGGCGCCCTCACCATCGACTTCAAGCCACGCACGGCCATCAAGTCGCAAGCACTAGTCGACTTCATGGCGAGTGGCGGGAGAACCAGCCTACCTACTCCCACCGTGCGACCGAGCATTGGGAGATGTACTTTGATGGCTCACTCAACCTCGAGGGCGCGGCGCGCGGGGGTACTCCCCGATCTCTCCAACGGGCGAACAAATCAAGTACGTCTCCGCAGATCTTCCGGAAGGTCTCAAACAACGAAGCCGAGTATGAAGCTCTCCTACACGGGCTCCGCCTCGCGGCTTCATTGGGCATCAAGCGGCTACTAGTCTACGGCGACTCCGCGGTGGTCATGAACCAAGTCAACAAGTCCCGGGACCGCAACAAGGAGAACATGGACGCCTATCGCCTAGAAGTCCGCAAGCTCGAGAACAAATTCTATGGTCTCGAGTTCCATCACATCGTCCGTGACAACAACGTTGCGGCGGACGTCCTCTCGAAGCTTGGATCCACCCGCGCTCAAGTACCAGCGGGCGTCTTCGTCCATGAGCTTCACGCGCCATCCATCCCGGAGCCGGCGCCACCGACCACCGCCCCGGCCCATCCACTAGGCCGGGCGGGAGGTCATGATGATCGACGTGGACCGGAGGCAACCATTCGTCGACTACCTCAGCGAGCAGAAGGTCCCCTCCGACAAGAACGCAGCCGAACAACTCGTCCGCCGCGCCAAGTCTTACGTCCTCATCGGAGATAAGCTTTACAAGCGGGGCGCATCTTCTGGAGTACTCATGAAGTGCGTCCCTCGTGAAGAAGGCAAGGACATCTTGGAGGAGATCCACAAGGGCGTCTCGCGGCAACCACGCGTCTTCACGCACGCCCGGTCGGCAAGGCCTTCCGGCGAGCATTCTGCGGCCCCACGGCCACGGGCGATGCGAGAAGAACTCGTCGAAGGTGCCAAGGATGTCGGTACTTCGCCAAGCGACAGAACACGTCCCGGCCTACAAGCTAGTCACCATACCGCCAACCTTGTCCCTTTGCCTCGCCGGGGGCTCGACATGATTGGGCCACCGCCAACTGCGCCGGGGAGGATTCAACGGGGGTGCTGGTGGCTATCGACAAGTTCACCAAGTGGATCGAGGTCAAGCCGGTCACATGCCCCAAGGCTGACAGAGTACTCGACTTCCTGGATGAACTCGTACACCGCTATGGGCTACCCAACCGCATCATCACAGACCTGGGGTCCAACTTCAACAACCACCAGTTCTGGGAGTACTGCGAGAACAGCGGGATTGACGTCCGGTACGTCTCAGTCGCCCATCCACGGGCCAACGGACAAGTCGAGCGCGCCAATGGGATGGTGCTCGACGCCCTCAAGAAGTGGCTACACGACGCTGCTAACTCCAAAGGGGGCAAGTGGATCAAGGAACTACCCAACGCACTGGGGGGCGCGGACTCAACCATCCAAGCCAACGGGGCAATCCCCCTACTTCTCGGTCTACGGCTGCGAAGCCATCCTCCCTGCCCGACGTCATATGGAACTCGCCGGCGGTGGAGCATTACGACGAAGGTGTCTCGGAAGACGACAAACGAGTTGACATCGACGGCCTCGAAGAAGCTCGGCTGCGCCGCCCTCGTCCAATCGGCAAGGTACCCGGAGGGTATCCGACGCTACCATGATCGCAACGTCAAGGAACGCTCCTTCAACGTTGGAGATCTTGTCCTCCCGCCGTATCCCGAACACGGAAGGACTTCACAAGCTCGGCTCCCCACGGGGAAGGCCCCTTCGCCGTGGCTAAGGTGACCGGGCCGGGCTCCTATCGCCTCCAAACGCTTGAAGGCGAAGACGTCGACAACTCGTGGAACGTCGACCAACTCTGTCGATTCTACGCCTAGTCTACACGACTACTCCGGGGCTCAAGTCTAGTCGGCTACACCAGCGCCCCTGGCCGTAAGCGACCCCCCCGGTCCCGGCTCCGGTCTCGGACTTCTCCTCTCCGGGGTCCGGCCCCGCGCGGCTATCTACGGACCCCGGGCCGCGACGAGCGTCAAGGACTCTAGCGGCGGTCTACCAAGAGACCACACTCCAAGATCCGGCCGCGCGGCTACTTACGGATCTACGATCCGGCCCTACATGGCTACCTACGGATCACCTGCTTGCCGCAAGAGGCTACCCGCTCCGGCGCTACTTAGGCGTAAGCGGCCTCCCGGTCCGGCGACTACTTTGTAACTACGGCCCTGGCCACCCAGGCGTACTTCTTCAGTAATAAAGATTGATCGTTCATCAACTTATTTACTGACTACTCCCTACAATGGGACTACTGAAGTCGAGTACTACTACTCGCATCCACTCCACGATGGGCGCTCCGCACTCTGAGATCGCGACTACGAGTACTCATTGCTGGAAATTTCATTTCATTGATACTCGAACAATTCATTTACAATTGTTTTCCTGTACAACTATGGCTACTAGCTACCTATTACAGGGCTACTGGAGGTTCAGCTTCTCGGCTACCTCGCTCCGCGATGGGAGCCATCTCGCTCCAAACAGGCTACGCATACTCGCTCATACGAGCGGTTGGCGGCTACCCCGCCGGCGACCACCTCCACCGGAGCCTTCGGGAAGTACGACTTCATGAAGGCCAAGACTTGTCTTGGGATCGACTTGGCCATATGCTTGACGTAGGCGGCCAGCCGGCTTGGAGCTTCACGAAGTCGGTCCACCAGAGGAGCTATCTTGGGGCCGCCCGGTTGTGGCACCAGGAGCCTTGCGATCGGAAGAGCGGCCTCCTCCAACTCCTTCAACTGGGCCCGCAATGCCTCGCAGTCCTCGTTCAATTTCTGCAAAGATTTGTAGCAGTTGACGAGATCCTCGTCGAGAGGCAATCCGCAACTCCATATGCTTCTCGTATTCGAAGGCGAGTTCCTTGTAGTCGAGCTCGAGTACTTGGCGGGCTTCTTGCTCCCGGTAGAAGAGGTTCTTCATGCTCACCTCCGAGGCCTTCACCGCTCCACCCGGCCCTCGAGCTCGCAACACAAAGCAATACACAACGGCGGGTAAGATGCTTCTCGACTTCGAACAAGTACTCGACAAGTCAAAGGACATACCTTTATTCTTGTTGCGGAGGCCCTTGTTCTTCCGTACCAACTTGTCGCCCTTCTCCCCGCAACTCCCGGACGTCGTTGTGGTACTTGGCGAAGGCGGCGTCGAGCTTTGCTCGCATGGCCGCCGCGTGCTTCCACGATTTCACGAGTCGCTCCTCTAGCGCCTCTCGCTCGGAGCACGGTGTCGCCATAACCTCGCGGCGGAGTTCGACTTGTCGCGGGATCGCTCCGCGACGTCCCCGCACAAGACAATGCAAGCCATGACGAGTACTCAACGGCAAAAGGAATGACTACTCGGAAGGCTACGGCTACTTACCTTCATCCATTGCTCGGCTCGACGGATCGCCTCCAGGTGCTTGGCTACCGTCGCCGGCTCGACGAGATCGTCCGCAAGGAGCTCAATCCCGCCGCGGCTACTCGGGGTGGCCTCCGTCATCGGCGCAGAGCGGATGGGCTCTGCGTCTTGGATCTCAGGGGAGCGGATAGCCACCTCCAGAGCAATCTCTGGCGACGTGGCGACCGCCTCTCCCCCGGCGGTCTTCTCGACGACTTCTGCCACAGGCTCGGGGGCTCCTTCTGCAGCCTCCGGGACCTCTGGTGTCAACTCCTGCATTGGCACCCCCGCAGGGATGTCACCACCTTCAGCGCCTGTCAACAAAACGACAAGTACATTAGCGCCTACGACTACTCCTCCTGGAGCTCCGCAGCTTCACGAAGGGTACTCACCTTCGACTACACTCGCCTCCGGCAGCGACGCTTCGGTAGCCGGGGGCTCGGTCGTGGCTTGGGCATCGGGAGCGGTCTCCTCGACGGGCGGCGCGACTTCTTCCGCCACCGCTGATGAGGGCTCGTCCCCATCCCAGCTCAGATCTGTGGATTTTCTACGCGAAATATTCACGGAGGATCGTCAGACAAGATCGACTACTACAGCAAGTACTACTCGTGAGGATATGGTACTTACAAGCTCGACCGGACAATGGTCACGGCCGGAGCACCGAGGATGCTGGCAATATCAACCAGTCCACCCTCGGCGGGCGCCTCTTCCTCCGCCCCCGCGGCCTCTCGTCTCCTCCACGGTGGTGGCGGCCGGCGCAGACGTCTCCTGCGCTCCTGAGGCCACCACCTCTCCAACGGCGGCGGCCACGGGTCCCGTGCTCTCTTCTCGGAGCGGGGGCCGGCGCTCCGCTTGCACCGAAGCTCTTCAACGGTGGGGGCTGCACTACGACTTCCGGTGGTTCCCCCACCGTATCCCACACGCCCTCGTCGCCCTCTTCGACGGGCTCCGCTGGCGGCACCTCCTGCATACAAAGGAAGACTACTCGTCGACAACGTACTCGAACAACGGGTACTCGACTACTCTGCTCAAGATGACTTACCTCCTGAGGCGTGGTCTCCGAGACCTTTAGCTTCTTCGTCACCCGCTTCCTGGCGGGGTTGCGCGGCTTCCGTGGCGGCGCAGCAAGGCTAGCCTCCGGGCTAGCGGAGGGTCTTGAATCAGTGGAACATGAGGCAAGCCCGGGCGGCTAAACCTCGACCGCAGCTGGAAGCGGTCCTGCAGCGTCTCTTCGTCTTCGTCGTCGTCATCGGAGGTATCCTCCACGATGACGGTATCATCGCCTTCACCGACTTCGCGGCGCTCCTTCACCTTCCCCTCCACCGGGATCTCGATCCCGCTCGGTGGTGGTTGCGGCTCGGAGATGAACCGCTTCACATCATCCTGCGCAAGACACAAGACGTCAGCAACTCTACTACAAGTAATCACTACTCGACGAGGGGAGTACGACTACTCACCTCCTTGGGCGGGCGCGCGGCGGAGTACTCCTCGGCCCCGGTCACGCCGTGTACGGCGGCATGTCCTTGAAGATCCGCGACAACCTCTCGACGATGTCGTTGTCGTCCGGCTCGCCTCCCGCATCCGCGACGCGTCATTGTCGCTCGTGTACTCGAAGCCCGGTGTCTCCCGCGCCATCGGCGGGCCGGATCCTGCGCTTCATGAAACTGAAGGCCACGTGCTCGGCCCTCAGTCCCGCCTCCCTGAGCACTTTGATGCGTGCTAGCAGCTCCGGGAGCTGGATTCCTTCTTGCATGGTGGGCTCCGTGTTCCACCACTCACGGTGCCTGGGCTGCCGCCCGCTCGGCTTCGGCAGGCCAGGGTGGTGGTTCGTGATGTAGAACCACCTGGCTTTCCAATCCGCGTTGGAGTCGACAAGCTTGTACGCCAAGTACTGCTCCGCGGCGTCCTCCCTCAGCTGGATGTCGGCTCCTCCGACTACCCTGGGATTGGTAGCACTTGGTTGCGGCTTGACGCGGAAGAACTTCCGAAAAGCACCCAGTGCGGCTTGGATTCCGAGGAAAGCATCGCGAAGTGGACGAAGACCGACGTGTGGAAGATGCCGTTGGGGTTCAGGTTCAGGTACTCGACGCCGTAGTACCCGAGCGGCCCCTTGAAGAAGTCGGCGGGCCGGGAGCGCAAGACCGCGCTCCATGAACCGCGAGAACATCGGGATCTCGTCCTCGGCCTTCTCCATCGGATATGGATCTCCCGCGGCGGATCTCCACATATCGACTTCCTTCTCCCTGATGAACCCACTGTTCAGCAGGGGTCGGCAGGTCCTCCGTCTTCACCTTCGATTTCTTCCACTCGCGACTCGGATCGGCTCGCGGTGGAGACATGGGCGGCGCTACTCCGGTGGCAGCCGCGGCGGCCTCTTCACGGCCCCTCTTCTTCCCGGCGGCCTTGGACGTCTTGGACGGCGACGGCTTCATCCTCCAAGTGCAAGGCGTCTTCACTCGCATCCGCTCGGGGGCTACCCTAAAGGCTTCGGGTGGCGGCGCGCTCGGATCTACTACGGTGGCGGCGGGCGGCCGGGAGTGGATTCGCTTCAAGATTCAAATGGAATGACTGCGCGCTCGAATGGGTGAAAAACCCTAAGGGTTTTGGCTTCTATTTATAAGCCAAATCGACTCCGCAACGGCGGCTTGATAAGTCCACGCGCGGCTGACTCAGCGGCTGCGCGTGACTCTTCGTATTCTACTAGTCGACGCGCCTCACCTCGGGGGCTCGGCTACTTCTACTCGACTACCTGGGAAGCGGCTAGTCTCAAGAGCATCTCAGGACACATTCTCCAAGAAGACCCTTCAATTCGAGAGGAAGTACTCGACTCAAGGCTCGGGGGCTCCGTGCCACGTGTCCTTCGGTTTTTCTCTCCGGATTTTTCGGGATTTTCTTGCCAAGATTTCGATGGACCCTCGGCCCGCAGCCCGCGGCTCGAGGCTCGGGGGCTACTCCATGTGAAGCGCGGTTTTGCAAATCGCACCTCCATACCGACTTCGGCTTCAAGACAAGACGGGCGGTTTGAAGACCTTCGAAGGCGCTTTTCGAGGACGCTTGGGACTACTCGAGAAGACTTCAAGATTGCTCAAACATCGGTGGGAGTACATTCCCGACCTCGGGATGCTTCGACTACTCTTGAGGACTTTTGACTTGTAGCACTCGGGGACGCTTGAGGACTACTCGTTAAGGCCATCAAGACTACTTGAAGCTATCCTTCTCGACTACAAAGTACTCGGGGGCTTGTCGTATGGACCTCCCTGGGCCCACTACCTCGGTGGGTACCAGGACCGACTACTCGGTGGGCCCCTGGGACTACCCGGCTTGCGCTGCACGGCATCTGAAGACGTGGAGCACAAGGACTACACAGGAGTAGTACTTGGTTAGGGAACTGTACGTGTTCCGCACTGTATAGAGGACTCCTAGACGTACTCGACTAGTACTCTTTCCCTACTCCGACTTGTAACCCTGCCTCCCGGACTATATAAGGCGAGGCAGGGACCGATCTCAGGATCACCTCATCCAATCCCCTACAACTCACGGCGCACTATTGCACCATCTTGTAATTGTGCCCTATCAATCCAGAGCTACGCAGCATACAGGACGTAGGGTATTACGCACCTCGCGGCCCGAACCTGTCTAAATTGTGTGCCACGTGTCTCTTCCTTCGAGTTACCGATCTCGGCGAGTCACAATCATCTACTTCGGGTACTCCCCGTAGTAGGTTGCCGGTCTAAAACACCGACGGTTACCCTGACATAGTTTGATTATCCGGGATATTTTGGCAGAAGTCCAATCCAGCTATAGATCACTAGAACGGAGTTATAGAAAGATTTTGCAATAATCTTGCAAAGAGTTATAAGACTCATGGTAAGAACAAAGTGACACATACTCATGAAAGGTTGTGAGTGAAAAGGATTAAGTTTTGGAGAGTTGTTTGGTGAAGCCCATAGTAGTAGCTAACACTCGAGCTTGGAGTTTTCTTGTGGAAAAGCTCTAAAGCAAAATTATTATGATATCATGGGTTAAGTATACCCAAGTTCAGCATGATATAAGGCTCTAGAACAAGCTCAATTGTTAAAGAAACCTTTAATCGGAATAGATAATGGTAGAAAACAGCAACATACGATTCAAGTGTATTGTCTCCTATAGCAACATGTGAAGTGTGCTGCCAAACATATTGAAAGTGAGTTATATGTTGCAAAGGATAAAATCCAGAATCATTTTGAAAGTATTGAGCGTATGAGTGTCGAGAAAGTACTTGCGGATGCGCTTATTAAAGGTTTACCGCCCCGTGTGTTGAGAAGACACACAATCGACAAGGGTTTATGGTAGAACCTATGTTTTTTGGATTATTAAGGGCCCATAATATGATCCATTCAAAACAAGTAAATCTACTATGGCTGGTTAATCTGATGGTCATTACTATCATGATGACCCATGCTCGGTATAGTTATTTGTGATGAAGTGAGTACCAAGCAAAGAGCTTAAGTTTAAGAGACATAAGATGAGATCAAGGGAGAGAATATTAGTTTGATCTCCACCGGTTGGCCCAAAGGCCAACCGGGCCCTTGACCGCTCCATGATCGGGGGCCCAACCCAATAGATGGCTGGTGGGACCCTATTGCGCAGCGCCATATAGAAGGGGTGGGAGCCACGGCACAAACTACGAGGTTCACTGCCGCTACTACTCCCCACCATCCTAACCCTAGTCCGATTGAGAGGATGGCGCTGAAGCGATGGGAAGCCCACCGCCGGCCGCCACTGTGCTTCACCAAGGCGTCGTGGGACTACACCTACATCAACGTGGTTCATCCCCTACTTCCCAATCCCACGGTGAATCTCTTTGACCTTTTCCATCTTTCTGCTCTCTCTCGGTTTAATCATAAGCACACCAAGTTTTCACATCCGTTAAAGAGAACTCCCCATGATCTGCACCTAGATGGATATTTGGATCTAACAAACCCTTCCTCATTACTGATCATCACAGATAATAAAGTGCATGGTTGGGAGTCTCCATGTATAATAGGCTGCGGAGCTTGTAGGTGGTTGGGTACAAGAGAGCCATAGGTAGCCATTCTTTATGTTGTGAAGTTAGCACAGAACTGCAAATTCCATTGGAAAACATCAGTGAATAGGAACGGAAGATTTGGGTCCTCTGTTGTGCAGGATGGTGCATGGCAAGTACACTACTAGTGCACTTGCCATGCACCATAGGACAGAGTCAAATTACCCAGAGGCAAATTTAACTAGTATGAAACCTAGAGAAAATGTGGCAGGAAATTATTCCATACATGTCAAAGAAACCAAGAGAGGAAGACGGATGTTACAATAGCTAGCATTCATTGGTAGAAGATTGTGTTTTTACTATATATACTTCCATTAACGTAAGACTGCTTGAAGTATATACACTAAGTAGCCAGCATTATTGTCTCTGATGATGCCATAAAAGATTTCCTCAAATCTCTTCCTCTGAAGATTCATCAGGAAAGAACGTAGACTTTGAACAGTGAAAAATAAAACACGACACAAAGATGGTCTGTTGCAGTGCTGTATAAGGAAAATACATCGAATGCTGATTGCCCAATTGGCTATGTTTGCATTGGTCACAATAACATCATTGTGAGGATAACTTTTGAGTTGCATATATATATCTTCTTCTTTGAAGGTTATTGGAATGTACGACCACTTTGTCTTTTTCACGTAACTGTCAACCTGAATGTTTTCCACTTCCATGAAGTAATCTTTCATTTGCTTCTTGATTTAGAACTCTGATCCAGAGCTGATCCTCCTGAGATGGGCATCATCAAGCAAGCCCATACCGCTCATGGAGGTGGTTGCGGGATTAATGGTCTTTCATGAGGTGCTCTTTTTTTCTATATTATGTGCTTGAAAAGATTTTGACTGCCTAATTGGTTGTTGCTTAATCATATGAACTAGTTGGAAACTGCATGCTGGGGTGGCTGGTAGCTAGCTTGCTAGTTAAATTGTGGAATTTGCTACCCATGAAAAATGTTGTCCTAAACAACAGTACAACCTGCAGAGATGCTGCTTCTGAGGCTACTAGCAATAAGGTCTGTATGTTAGACTCCTCATCTATAGTTAGCGACCAGCTTGAGATATTCTACTTCTCTGGCCGCCGGTGGCCCTTCTTCATATGCCTGCTCATCTGGGTGGCGGCTTGGGCTAAGGGATACTTGGCCAGCTGCAACTGCATTACCCTTTCTTTGTGCACATTGCCCAAAAGGTCACCGTACCCATTTCCGAAAGGCAGGACCGTCGCTGTATGCACGTACCTTGCAATGACAAACCACCTTCTGTTGCCATTTGCAAAAGCTGCAAGGAATAGGTTATTGGCACTTCAGGAGGCACGTGTTCACCCGGAACATAAGTGTTCGAATTCAGGGACATCTGACTCGAAGTTGTAATTAGAAACAGTGCAGTGATCCTTGTGCCAGGTACTGAGAGGCATATGTATAGATACTGATGTCAAGAGAAACTAAAGGACTGAAACACAAGCATGCCAAACGTGAAAACAGGAGCATTTTCGGTAAATCAACTAAAAAGCATGCATGCAGGCTCCGAGGTCCGAAACTGTAGGATCTAGTCACATAGAAGGCTGAATATGGGACTTCTTTTGCAAGCTCTATAAGAAAACGAAAACCTTAACCTATCAATTAGTATTACCCATATTAAAAAGGTTCTTCCATACTACTAGAGCACACTATCACAAGTTTCCTTAGCAAAAATCACACTAGGAGGCAATATGACAACCTAGGCAAGATATGAAGCACACAAGCGAAACAAGCTAGAACAAAGACAAAGAAACTTGAGAGCGGAAATAAAGTGCTGAAAGTAAGTGCTAGAAGTAAATAAGAGGGACAAGAGGCGACCCGATTTTCCCGTGGTATCGAGAAGTTGACGCTCCCCCCTAGTACACGTTGGAGCACTCACTTATATTAGAGTATTGCTCCCCCTTGAGTCACAAAGACACAAGTGCTCACTAAGAGTACCCGTTCTCCATCTCCGGAACGGTGGGTCTTGAACCGTGTATACAAAGCTTGTCTTGAGGCTCCCACAATCTCCAAGAGCTCACCAAGAACCCCCAAGTCACCTAGACCGTCTAGGACTCGTCAAACTCTAAGAGTAACAAGCCTGCACACCTTCACTTGACCTGAGCACTCAGCTAAGCCATGTATGCACCTTGAAACTCTTGCTCACTAAGAAAGAACACCTCAATGAAGAGGAAGAGAATCCCGATTGGCAAGAACACACTCTCCTTCTCTCCTAGGCTGCAATGGATCTTCAGAGTGGCAAAGGCAGGCAGGGGGCTTATTTATAGGCCTAACAAAGAAGGCTAGCCGTTGGAAAAAATCCCCTGAAAAAGTTGTACCGTCGGATGAACCGATGGTGCCCCCCTGCTGAGCGTCGGATCATCCGGTCATGTCACACCCGGATTTAAGGACAAACCCGAATGCAAGAATACATGTGCGCCGGGATCAAGTTACACACATGCATCGACGCGGTGAATACCAAAACACGGTGTAAAAGCGTAAAGAGAGTATTAAACAGTTATTACATGACCGAATGTCTCAACTAACAATCGTTCGAGTAGCTAACGAGCGGAAAAGAAACACACGTAGAAGTCCTCCACAGTACCGACCGGAGAACGGACGCCTAGAACCCATCAAACTCATCATTGTAGTCTTCAAAACGCCCATCCGAGCAGCGGCGGGTAGTGTAGATGCAATACATAAACAACAAGCGTGAGCACATGTCGTACTCGGCAAGGAAAAAGTTCTATAACAACATGCAAGGCTTTATGGTGGAAGTCGTTGGCTCATAAGCAAGTCGGCATTTTAGTTGGTCAAGTTTTATTAAGCAACTCGTTACTAGCAAGTATAAGTATATACCAAACCCGGATAATAAAATGCAACGGATCCATAAAATGTAATGCACAAGTTTAAAAGTTCCATCTTCCATAGAATTAATCATGTGAGGGTCCGGGCCGCTCTTGACCGTGAGCACGGCTAACTAGTTAGTTTTACACTCGCGAGAGGTTGTACATCTTTACCCACAAGTCGCGTAAAAACCCAAAAGAGTTTTAGACCCAACCATGCGGTGTTTGCAAGGCACCATACCACACTTCCGAGGTGTGATTGCATAGGGACGCTACGAGGCCGTTACAAAGATCCCCGGATGAAGGTCGCCCGCTAGGTTACCCGGTCGGTGCAACGTATAAAGCTCCCGGACGAGTACCGTGTCTTAGCTAAGCCCACACCGCGCCCGAGCAGTCCATACGTCACTACCCGCCGGCCCCCAACCCTTATCGGGTAAAGCATACCTAACATCTAGTTCACTAATTACTAAGCCAAGACAGAGCCATATGTCTTGTGGTAGTACTGTTTTCCTGGGTGGTTCTCCATGTTCCGATTAACAAAGTAAGGTGTTCTTGCATTACATGAAATGATAACATAAATAAAGCCATATTAACAAGTGTTCATTAAACCATCCAAACCACGTAAAGCGCTAGCGAGTGCTACCCAACATAAAGTAAACCCGGTTGATCAAGGCATAGGATAACAAAGCTAGTCGAACCTTAGCAATAGGACCCATCAAATTAATGCATAGCAAAAGTAAACAACGGTGTAATTAAAATGCATGTTGTAATAGGAATTTAACGGGAATGCAGCAAGGACTTGCCTTCTACCAGCACCGGAAACGCTCGGGGTCTTGATACTCTTCAACAAAGGCGAAGTCCCCGAATTGCTCGTACGCTACGCTCCACACATCACATACAAGCAAGCAATGGAAATAAATAAGAAACAGTACACCAATCATCTCAAACAGTAACAAAAGCGACAGGAAACCATTCTACTCGTCGAGACGATCGCGTGGATATAAAGAACGCTGAAAACGGAGTTAAAACGACGAAGTTATGATTAAAACAAGTTTTAGGACTTATTTGCAAAGAATTTTAGGGCTTCGGGTTAAAACAGAAGAAAACAGGACTAATCTGTAAAAGTTTTATAAGGTGGAAGGGCCGGGTTGCAATTTTAGAAAAACTTAGGGCTTCTTAAGCAAAAACGCCACGGTCAGGCGGGGTTTGACCGGCGGGGACGGATCTGGCCGTGGGATCGCGATCCGGCGGGCCGGGAAACAAGCGGGCGCGGGGGCAAGGTTGACCGGTACGTCGCCGGTTTGACCGGCGGCGTGGCGCGAGCGGTGGCCGCCGGATGAGGGTCCGACGGCCCGTGGTGATGCGCAAGCGAGGCAGCGCGCGCGCGGGCGGCCGGGCGGCGCGCGCGCGCGCGCGCGCGCGGCGGCGGCGGCGGCGCGCGTGCGGCGCGGGGGCTAGGGTGCCCCCCATCCCGCACGGGAAAAACACCGCGACGACGAGCGCGCGCGGGCGAATCCACCGGCGGCCCTCACGGGCGGCGGCGAGGAAGGACGACGGCGCCCGGCGAGGCAAGGCGGCGCGCGCACGACCGGCGACGGCGAAGGCGGTGGTGCGGCGCACGGGGACCCAAACCGACCGCACCGGTGGACTCCTTACCCGACGGCGGATGCACGGGAGCGACGAGGTGGGCGACGAACGACGGCGGCGGCGCGAACCGAGGGCGGCGACGGCGAAGCCCGAGGGCGGCGGCGCGGACGGCTAGGGTTAGGCGTCGGCGGCGGAGAGCGCTAGGGTTCGGGTGAGGCGGCGCGCGCGAGGGTGGCGGCGCAATAAATAGGGCCGCGGCTACGCCCGGCACGCGGGCCCAAGGCGGCGCGGCGGCGGCGCCGGGTCGGACTCGAGTCCGACCCCGAGCCGAGGCGGGGCGCGGCGCAAGGAAGGCGCCGACGGGCGGGGCCCGCCCGTCGGCGAGAGCGGGCGGCGCGGGGGGGCGCGCGCCCGGCCGGGCCGCGCCGGGGCGCCAAGGAAATGGGCCGGCCGCGGCGGTTTGCGGGAGATGTTTTCTTTTCTTTTTTTTTTCTTTTTCATTTTCAAATCCAAATCTTTTCCAAACTAAATAAACTACAAACAACCATTGAATTCAAACCAGGATTTGAATCCAACAACCAAAACAATGCACCGAAGATGTATGCAACGAAGAAACTCCTATATTTCATTAATTAATTGATAAAAATGATTAAATGCCTATAAAAGCACAACAACCTTATATTCCTTAAGCGAGATCGAAATGTTGCTAAGCAAATTTTAATTAAATTCGAAGTTGAAATTTAGGGTGTTACGAGGTCACTGATACGAGCCAATATAGCCGTTGAACCTTGAAACCGAGACAATACACCGATACTATACACTGACGCACCGTCGGATCATCCGGTGCTGAAGGCACCACACTTGGGGCGGTACTGTATGATTTGAATCAAACTGTCGGATGGACCGCTGAGTATACCTATCCAAGCGTCGGTTCATCCGGTGCTGAAGCAGAAGTCTTGGCGCGCCTCTATTGAATTTAAATTCTACTGTCGGATGAACCGATGGTCAAGGCATCGGATCGTCCGATGCTTAAGCCCTGAGCCTTGACCCATACTGTAGCCAAACCCTAACATCGGATGAACCGATGCCTGTACCGTCGGTTCATCCGACGGTCCATTTTGAATTTGTTGGCTGTAGAACTCATCCGACGCGTGTTAATAATGGGGTGTCGGATCATCCGACGCTATGAATTTGATTTCAACTCATCCAATTCAGCGCCTTTGAGTTTTCCGTCGATTCTTTTGCTTCAACCTTGCTTCCATGAACTCTCTGAGCTAGATAGCATCCAAGGAACTTGAGTGTGCATATTTTATGGCTTTTGAAGTGCATGGTCAAGCTACTAGTGTACGAACCCCTCTTAATAATACGGTCGAAACTACAAACTAGCAATCCAAGTGTCCTTCATCTCCTTTGTGACACTTGGAACTAACAAAGTCCTTAGCCTTGTAGTCTTCAACCATATTGAGCCCATTAAATCAAATTGAGGGGTCTCATTCCATTCAATACTCGTGACATTAACCCAATTTGAAGTCCGCTTCAAAACAAAGGTTAGTCACAAGCATATGGTTGTCATTTATCACCGAAACACACCCATACCAAAGGTGCGAAAGGGCCTAGATCGCTACAATCTCCCCTTTTTGGTGATAGATGACAACATGAGTAGAGATATGCGAAAATTTGAATTTAAAAACATATAAACTCTACTTCTAATGCATGAAATAGAATAAGCGGTAAACACACATGCATTAAGTAAACACACAATCATGAGTACACATGTAAGCCATCGACAAGCACAAGATCCAAATACATGTCTCATCATGAAACTCCACAAAAGCGAGAGAGGCTACAAAAACTCCAAAACCTGCACTCTCCCCTAACTCCCCTTATCTCTACTCCCCCTATCTATCTCCCCCTTTGGCAAAAAGCACCAAAAAGGAGACTAAGCCTGAGGCAGAGAGGAAGGATCCGACGGCAAAGGCGGAGGGCCAGCGGAGAGGGCGGGCGCGCGCTCGTACGCGGGGAAGATCGCCGAAGACGGAGATGGGGGGCGGCGTACGGGCGCGGGCGCGGCGGCCGGGAGTTAGGGTTTGAATCGAAGCGACCACCAACGGAGATGACAAGTAGGACCCACGCTTCAGTGGAGCGTCGGATGAACCGACGGTGAAAAAATAGAAGCGTCGGTCGAATCATCGGTGCAACTGAGCTCCGTGGTGAAACAACGCATCGGATGGTCTGACGGCCTATCTTTATAACGCATCGGAGCAGCTGCGCGCGGGTCTGGGAAGAAAGGAAAATTTCTTCAACACCGGATGAACCGATGGTATAAAGACGTGAAGGCGTCGGTTCATCCGACGGTGTGAAATTTTCTAACAGAGAGCAACTGAGCACCCAGACCCCTTCACCAGATGATCCGACGCTAGAACCTACAGAGCGTCGGTTCATCCGACGGTGACAATTGAATTTTGATTGAACCACTTCTCATTTTTGAACCGTCGAATGTCACACACAAGCCAACACAAGCACATTCTTGGATCAATCCTGAGTGACAACTTCACACCTCAAGCACTCCTTTATAAAATACTTATAATACACAATTAGCTCCCTAAAAAGGGATAAACCATAGATAAAAATAGGCAAATTAAGAACCAAAGGAGGGAGGGAGCTCCAAAAAAAGGGAATGTAGGAGTTAATTGCCTTTGAACTTAGAGATTGACACCATAAGCTCGTTAGGACTTAACTCAATATGCATTAAGCACTATCATTTGTCTCATCACACCTTAAGAGTTGTTGATTTGCATTGAACGCTAAGCAACTTTCTCATAGTGTGAGTTTCCTTTGTGACTTCTCTCACGCAATGCTATGCAAGGACAAATGCATGAAAGTAAACATGAGTGCATCTACATGACAAGCATAAATGCAAAGCGAGAAGGTAAACTATCTTGCCAAGTTTGAACCCTTGATGAGCTTGTTCATGATGAGCCATTCTTCATGCCTTGAGCAAAACAAGAGAACCACCGGCTCAAGCAAGACCCATACTCATCACTATCTCATCAAGGTTAGACAATCCCCTAATCATGTACATATGCAAATGCAAACTATATGACAAGCATTACATGATGTTGGACGCATCAAGCACATTTAATTCACTCCGAAGCCTACAAAAAGTGTTTTCATCAAGAGGCTTGGTGAATATATTTGCCAATTGCTCCTCGGAGCGAACACCACAATGGACAATGTCCCCTTTAGCAACGTGGTCTCGTAAGAAGTGATGACGGATATCAATGTTCTTGGTGCGAGAGTGTTGAACCGGGTTGTTACCAATTTTTACGGCACTCTCATTGTCACAAAGGAGGGGAACCCTATCTAGAACCACACCATAATCCAAGAGGCTTTGCTTCATATAGAGGATTTGAGCACAACAAGCCCCCGCGGAAATGTATTCCGCCTCTGCGGTGGATAAGGCCACTGAGTTTTGCTTCTTAGAGGACCAAGCAACCAAAAAGCGACCTAGCAAATGGCACCCACCCGAAGTACTCTTACGGTCTACTCGACATCCGGCAAAGTCCGAATCCAAATTACATAAGAGCTCAAAACAAGCACCATGGGGGTACCACAAGCCAATGCTAGGGGTGTATTTTAAGTATCTAAGGATCCTTTTCAAAAAACTTAGGTGAGATTCTTTAGGGTTGGCTTGAAACTGAGCACACATACAAACACTAAACATGATATCGGGCCTAGATGCGGTAAGATAAAGAAGAACCGATCATAGAATGGTAAAGCTTTTGGTCAACCGATTTACCTCCCTCATCTAGGTCGAGATGTCCATTAGTAGGCATTGGAGTCTTGATCGGCTTACAATCATCCATCTTGAACTTCTTGAGAATATCATTGGTGTACTTCTCTTGATGAATGAAAGTCCCTTCCTTCAATTGCTTGATTTGAAACCCAATGAAGAAGTTGAGCTCTCCGATCATTGACATCTCGAATTCCCTAGTCGTGAGTTCACTAAAGTCCTTGCACACTTTGAGATTAGTAGAGCCAAAGATAATATCATCAACATAAATTTGGCAAATGAAGAGTTCTTTCTTGATTATCTTTGTGAAGAGAGTGTTGTCCACTCTACCAATCTTGAACCCCGCTTCAATGAGAAAATCCCGGAGCCTCTCATACCGTGCCCTAGGAGCTTGCTTGAGTCCATACAACTCCTTGTACAACCTATAGACATGGTTAGGATATGTAGCATCCTCAAATCCAGGAGGTTGCTCCACATAGACTTCTTCATTGATGAAACCATTCAAGAAAGCACTCTTTACATCCATTTGAAATATTTTCATTTTATGACTAGATGCATATGCAAGGAGGATACTGATAGCTTCAAGACGTGCCACCGGAGCGAAGGTCTCTCCATAGTCCAAGCCTTCTACTTGAGAGTACCCTTTGGCGACAAGTCTTGCCTTGTTCTTCACCACAATGCCATGTTCATCTTGCTTGTTCCGGTAGACCCACTTGGTGCCAATCACATTCTTGTTCTTGGGGCGCTCGACCAACTCCCACACTTGATTTCTTGTGAAGTTGTTGAGCTCGTCTTGCATTGCCAAGATCCAATCCGGATCCCCAAGAACTTCATCTATAGTTGTGGGTTCTACAAAAGAGACAAAAGCATGATGTTTGCAAAATGAGGCATATTGCTTGCGGCGAGTCCTTGTACCCCCTTGGGGATCACCCAAAACAAGATCAATTGGATGATTTGTTGAAGTCCGTGTGCGTCTTCCAAATATTGTAGAGGTGGGATCATCTTGAGATTGAACTTCGCCCATGTCCTCTACTTGATCTTGTGTGTCTTGTGAGATAGGAGGTGGTTCTTGTGAGGAAGATGGACTATCTTGTCTTGTGGGTGATGTAGGTGGATGCCTTGGTGGATTATCATTATTATCATCATCGGGGGATGAGTCTTCAAGAATGGAGTTAGGGTCATCATCCTCCCTTGGTTTGATGTCACCAATGGCCATCTTCTTCATTGCTTCTCGAAGAGGTTCTTTTCCTACATCATCACAACAAAAACTATCTCCTTGGGAGCCATTAGATTCATCAAACTCCACATCACATGTTTCTTCAATCACTCGTGTAGAGTTATTGAATACTCTATATGCTTTGGCGTTAGATGCATAACCAACAAATATGCCCTCATCTACTCTACTCTCAAACTTCCCTAGATGCATCCTCTTCTTGAATATGAAACACTTACAACCAAACACCCGTAAGTAAGAGATGTTGGGCTTTCTCCCAATGAGTAGCTCATATGGTGTCTTCATCATGAGTCG
This sequence comes from Cenchrus americanus, assembly GCA_947561735.1. Lineage (NCBI taxonomy): Eukaryota > Viridiplantae > Streptophyta > Magnoliopsida > Poales > Poaceae > Cenchrus > Cenchrus americanus. The sequence continues at coordinate 31,826,800 of OX387242.1, read as the reverse complement.
GTGGAGATACACTCGATTTGAAGTGTGACATGCCGTGTTCATAGCTTCCGCCCAAAACCTTTGCGAGACTCCATAGTCATCCAACATAGATCTAGCAAGAGTGATGAGTGTCTTGTTCTTCCTCTCAACCACACCATTTTGTTGGGGTGTATAAGTTGAAGAGAATTCATGCTTGATGCCTTCACCATCACAATACTCTTCCACCTTGGTGTTGTGGAATTCCGACCCATTGTCACTCCTAATCTTCACAATGAATGACCCAAATTCATTTTGGGCTCTAGTAGCGAACTTCTTGAAGATGTCAAATGTCTTTCCCTTGTCCTCCAAAAAGAAAGTCCAAGTATAGTGTGAGAAATCATCAACAATGACAAGACAATAGAGATTACCACCAAGACTTTTGTATGTTGTTGGTCCGAAGAGGTCCATGTGAATGAGCTCCAATGGTCTTGTGGTAGATACATAAGCCTTCATGGGATGATGACTTGCAACTTGCTTGCCGGCTTGACATGCACTACATAACTTGTCCTTTTCAAATGTAACAACCTTCACAAGGACCATGCCTTTCTTGAAAGCTTTCTTGAGTTGGCTCATGCCTATGTGTGCAATGTGACGATGCCATAGCCAACCCTTGGATGTAGTGGAGATGAGGCAAGTGGACAAGTTTTCTTCACGTGATGTAAAATCTACAAGATAAAGATTGCCATAGCGGAATCCCTTGAAAACAACTTCATTAGATTTCTTGTTAGTGATTGTGACCCCTTCATCATCAAATGTGCATGAAAGACCAAGGTCACAAAATTGTGCAATGGAAAGCAAGTTATAACTACAAGAATCCACAAAGAGAACATTGGAAAGGGATAAATCATTTGTTAGAGAGATTTCACCCAATCCGGAGATCCTTCCTTTAGAGTTATCACCAAATGAAACTTGTTCATGATCTCCCTCATCATCCACTAGTTAGGTGAACATTTTTACTTGGCAGGTCATGTGTTGAGTGCAACCACTATCAAGTATCCAATGACTCCCTCCAGCCTTGTAGTTCACCTACACACAAGAAATTAGCATTGAGATTTAGGAATCCAAGCTAGTTTGGGCCCTTTGATGTGAGTGACAACAGCTTTAGGAATCCACAAGCTTCTAGGCATGGCTTGACTTTTGGTTTGGTCCCAATGAACTTGATTGCCACTTTGCCATTGTTCTTCTTCATCAATAAGAAGTGGTTGTCATTGTACATGGACTTGTAGTTGCTAGGAAAGGTGGGCAAAGGACGAGTAGGTGTTCGGCACTCCCTTGTGTGATGACCGGTGACCTTGCAATGTTGACAATAAGATCCAACCTCATTGATGAAACACCCATATAGCTCCTTTGACTTAGGAGTTTCCTTGATGGGATTTGGAAAAGAACCGAGTCCCCTTGTCCCATAATCTCTTGCATTATAGTAGAGGATCTCCTTGTGCAACTCCTCACCCTTGGCCAAAGTCTTTACACAAGACCTTAGGCTTCTCACTTCTTCGTCAAGAGATTTCACCCTATCATGGTTAGTCTTGGAAGAGGATGCAATATTTTCAACATTGTGCAAGACCTTAGGTTTTTCAATTAGATCATCACATGAGGTGGAGGCATTGACTTTAGTGACTTCTCTAGCATTTGCATGCCCGCTAGAATCAATGTCGTCACTAGCAAGCTCAAGTTCTTGATATTTCATCTCTAAGAGCACATGTTCTTTCTTGAGCTTCATATGACTTGACTCACGAGACTTGTTAAGCACGGTTATGTCGTCATGCTTGACGATTAGCTCATTGTGCTTATCAAGTAACTTGTTGTGGTCATTTCAACGGCTAAGTGACGTGGGAGGGGCATCGGATGAACCGACGCCTTGAAAAAAAGATAACATCGGTTCATCCGACGCTTACTTTTTCAGTGGTCGTTAGCCAACGGCTCTTTGAGTGCCTTGGGCTATTTATACCCACTCCACTCACCCAGTTTAGGTTGCTGGATTGTGTGGAAGTGCAGGAGAGTGCAAGACACCTAGAAGATCATATCCAATCCATCCAAGTTCTTAATTGCTCATCCTTAGACTTGCATATGCTTTGTGTATGTGCTTAGTGCTAGGCTTAGCTTAGAGCTGAGTGAGTGCAAGGTTGTGCCAACCTTGTGAGGTGATTCTTGAGTGAATCAAGCCGTACAAGGTTCGCCGGAAGCCTTGAGGCCTAAGTGGCTCACCGGCAATCGTCATCGACCCTCCGACTTGGTGTGGAGTGGCGAGGACACTTTGTGCGGGGGACGTGGAGACCCCCTTCCTTGGTGGAGAAGCTCCTTAGTGGAGGGGGCATCAAGGTGACCAAGGGAGCTTGGCAAGTGCCTAAGTGGCTAGCCTTTGTGACGAGTCAAGTGGTGCTCTTGGGAGAGACTTGGTGATCGGGAAGCAATACTCTTGTGTGAGTGCTTAAACAACGTGGACTAGGGGTGGCTTAGTGCCTACCAATACCACAGGATAAATCGCGTGTCAAGAGTTTGCTTCCTCTCATCCCCTTTACGTTTCTGCATTTACTTTATTGCAATCTTTGCTTTCCTTTACTTTCCTAGAGTAGTATCATGCTAGGATTGGCTATAGGTTGCAAACCTTGTTTTGGGATGGGAGTTTCACACTAGAACAACCCTAGTTGCACATCTAGATAGTATGTTCTAGGTTATCTTTATGCAAAAATAGTGAAGCCATAGGTTAAGGTTTTTAGTTTGCCTAATTCAACCCCTCCCCCTCTTAGGCTATGAGCATCCGATTCCTTACAACCCTCCATCGAGTGAATTGTTGGCAGGGTCACGGGGATGCCATAAATCACTTGGAACGTCACGTGTTCATAATTTCACACGTATCTGGTGTTGGACTGGCATGCAAAACTGTGTTTCCTCTGGCAAGGAGAAACACACTAACCCCGGAGCGACACTCTTACTCCCTGTGCATCCCAATCCCAAGCAGCAAATATGTATACGTACTTGCAACCACACCCCACGTCAACTTGCATATCTTGCCTCTAACTTGGCAACCTTTTACTCCCAAAGCTATCCTACTATAACGATTCAAATTAAAGTTGAGTCCTGCTAATTGCTAGTACATATAGAAAAATATCTTTGGCCATCTGTAGTCAGGAGCGAGACAGCCAAGGCTTAATAATGTCTCATGATTTACATTATTAGCGTATTAAATTCATTAAGCAAAAAATTCACGACGGCACACGCGAAGACACGGCTTGCCAGTGCATATGGGTGACACATGCAGAAACACAGCCTGTCATACGGGCCACACATGGTAGGTGGCAGAAACTTTGGTGCAGGGAGGCACAACAAGTTTGTTAATGCAGGGAGTACGTTACTGGCTATTGGTCATAAAATGCGACTTTCTCTTCTTTTTTTTTGATAATGTGGCTTATCCTTGTTAATGCACACGTCAATCATTTTTCCAAATAAGTTTGTCTCGGTTCTGTTTGGCATACACATAATGTTATCTTTGCCTGGTGAGATTGTAATATAATATAATGTTGTGGCATGCAAAAATCATCAGAATGACAGATGACTAATGTTGGCGGCAGAGGTCAGGGTACAAGTATAGATAATGATCTAATCAGAATTAAGGATCTGTTATCTTTTTGTTTATGCATGGTTTGTTCAAAATGTTCGTTTCGATAAGAGCATGGGTAATATCCAGTGCCAACAAGACACCTATGATCACTACCTTTCTCTTTCTTCTTTGTTTTATTCCCTAGTGTGATCATCCAAGCACCTTTACACACAATGTTCAGCTTGTTCGTTCCTTGTGCTTTAAAGACCCGTGCTTCATCTTCATCAAAACACAGGCCACCAAATCTACTGCTAATTTAATTATTCAACAGTGCATCTTGCCCCGCTGCAGACATGGGTGCAGCTGTTTGACAATGTCGTTCGTGCATCCAAGAATGAGATCCAAAGGGCACCCTTGGGAGCTTCCCATTATGGCAATAACCACATAGCCTGTGGCTGAACAGCCGTTCGTCCATTCCGCTTTCCCAGTGCATCTCACCCCCGACCCGCACAGGTATGTTTCCATTTGCTCACCTCTCCAATAGATAGCTAGACGATCTAACAAACAACAGAAGCGAGCACAACAGCTAATAATATATACCTATGTAACGATTATATAAGAGCCACATAGGAGCGTGGTAGTTAATACTTCACATTTAGCCTATGTAACGATTAACCAACCAGCGTGCGTGCATCCACACACACATATATATATATATAGACACACACGGTAGCGCTAATCTACACCTTAGGTGTAGAATCCTATTCTACACCCAACAGTAATTACTGACCAAATTGTGTAAAAATTACTGAACCGGTGTGCATGGTTCAATAATCACAAGACTTAGACTTAGTTTAGTAATTTTTACTCAGTTTGGTCAATAATTTTTACTCAGTTTGGTCAGTAATTACTGCTGGGTGTAGAATTTCTTTACGCTCAGGGTGTAGATTAGTACGTGTGTATATATATATATATGTATATATATATACATATATATAAAAGGTAAAATCACCACATTGATTGATGGTATCACCGAATGCTTCTTGGTGTGCGCACTGTGGAATCACTACAAACATAGCACACACGTCGCCGCATTATTTCCACAATTCAGAATCAGACATGCTTGAATATGATGAAACAGAGTATGCAGAAACAGGGTACGAAGCTGACTACAGAGTATGCAGAAACAGAGTATCTCTACATAACGAAATCCCAACCAAAAGAAGACACCTCATAGGGCCACGTCACGCGCAGCCTGCGGCCATTGGATCGCGCGTGTCGATGGTTCAGATTGAGCGAGCATCGCCGATTTTGCAAAAGGTCCCTCGGGTTTCACCGAAATCCCACCCACCGTCCTTCTCTGCGCCCACCGCTCCTTGCCGGTGGCCCGACCGCGCCATCACCCCCTCCCCATGTCGGCCTCGTCCTCGCGTGCTTCCCCCGCCCTGGCCGCTGCCTCCCCGCCGGCGCCCGCTATGCCCCCACCCGCATCTGCACCGGCATCCGACACGAAGGCGGACGGCCGCGGCGCAGAGCACGTCTGTCGAGCCGGCGGCCAGAACGAGCGCCGCGAGGGCCCGCTGTCACCTCCTCCTCCCCGTCGCTCCTCGCTGTCTCCTCCTCCTGTTGACGCAAAACGTGCACCCGGCGCCAAACACACAGCAAGCCGAACAAAGCTGGCTTCACACGCGCAAAGAGTAACAAGGCGTGCCAGTCAATTTTTCCTGAAAATTAACAAAAAGATAAGGCAGTTAGATACCAAAGCTTGGAACTTGCCGGTAGTACCGGCAGTTCCATATTTACGGCTAAGAAGCCGGACGGGATGACACATAGCTATAGAAAGCTATTTGCCAATGAACTACGACCATTCGGGAACTCGCAAAAGGGAAAAAGTAATATTACCGAATGGATGACGTAAGCATGACAACCGATCGGTCTTTGTTTGAACAAGGATGTACATGCATGAAGCCATGACCGATCCCCATGAAGATTAGCATTAAATAAATGAATAAAGTAAAGCACGGACATGATCATGTAATAAACAAGCATGCATAGATCCAAAGCACTAGTCTACCGCATGTCTAGTTACTTTAAAACCCGTCGGGTACGATATCAAGCAAATCTATCCACCGCATGATACAACTTGCATGAAAAACCGTACCACTTTCCACAGATAGATCTATCCACCGCATGATACAATCTAAATATGGAAAGCTAAAAGCACACATTATTTAAAGCATGAATAACGCACGTGTTCTACTCGTGAAGATACATAACCGAATACAGCTGAACAGCCGATTCGGGGTCCATGAAGAAGGAACAAACATTACCAAGTGAGTAAATCTATCAGGTTGATTTGAAAATCTAATCCACCGGATGACTAGCTCCAAAGCAACCCAAAAACCTGCATCTACCGCATGATACTCAGTTCTTTCAAGATTTATACCAACATTAGCAAGCTTGAACCCGCAACACGTAACAACCTAGATCGATTCAGTTTCGGCTATCGGAACGCACAAGATCCACATTGTTAAAACATGAAATCTACTCGAACAAGGATCGCTAAAGAGGTAAAGCCGACCCAAACCCATCTAGAGAGGGCAAGAGTGTATTACATGAATTTAAACATGAAGTAAAACTCAAAGTAACACGTGGTAACTTAATGAATCTATTAGATCTTGCCAAAATCTAATAGAGCCGATAACTAGCTTCAAGCTAGATCTTAGCCTACCGCATGGCTCATGACCTAAAAAGAAACCCTCTTGAACCAAGCTTGAATCTACCGCATGACACGAAGCATGGTAACAAGACTACTTGCATCAGATCTAAATCCACCGCATGATACTAGACATGATACAAGGTTGCCGGTACTCACGGAGGTCGACGGATCGATGAACCCTCTCGAAGAACTCGACGACACGATAAAAGGACTCTAGGGTTTGGCGTAAGGCCGGTGTGTATTGAAGAATGATTGTCTTGTTACATACATTCAGGGGTCATATTTATACCCTGTCAAGTACAACTTCGAATGGATTCGTTGCCTAACTTATCTCTAAGCTTGATCGCCTATCCATCCATTCGTCCTCCCTGATTGAGCCACATCACCGTCCAATCCCGCAAAATCAGCTTTATTGTTCCTTTGCCGAACTGGAGCAGATAGCCGACCGCAGATCTCTTTGCCGAATATCTCTGAAAAGATCCTTCCTTCCACCAAGCGGACTCTTTATCGAACCGGACCCACAAGTCAGACTCCTTACCAAATTTTGGTGTTAACACATGCCCCTTCAATTGTGGGATAAAAGTAATTTTGTTCCGCAATTGACTCCAGCCACGAATACTTAAAATCAAATCTGTCAACACATGTTCTTCGCAATCCGCCGGAATCTTCATCCAGATTCAAACCCTAGATCCTCTCGTTCCGAGCTCAAATCCCCAATGGCAGCTCAAAACCAAGATGCTCAGGTAAATTCCTCCCCCGCAAGCCTCGTTCGGCATTTAGGTTTTCAATTTTACCTGAGATTTCCTTTTCCGCTTTTCCTCCAGGAGCCTTCTACTGAGCTTCTGATTCGCACCGAGGCCAATTTGAGATCCTATTATCTTGGTCCTGTAGGGAACTCTGACCCTCGAGATTTCATCGCAGCGAATCTCGCAGAATCCCTTTAAAGCAGCTCTGTCTCCACCTCCTCAGTGGCAAGACGCTTTCAAGAACTGGCCTTTACCTCCAATCGCAGGCGGAAAACTTGGTACCGAGGATTCTCGCAGACAAGAGTGGATTGACCAAAAACCTGGATACCCTCCGTATCGCCCAATGCTTGGAGTTATCCGTGGCTGAGACCCCCAAGAATGAAGACCTCCTGATAGCAGCCTGCCACTTTTGGTCAAACGGCGTCAACGCCTTCCTTTTTGGCCATGGCCCAATGTCTCCAACCCTGGCCGATGTGTATATGATCACCGGCCTCGACATTACAGGATCCGTTCAACCCTGGAACTTCAAAGGTTCTTCACGCCAAACAGGGGTGAAACCAGGGAACGGATACAAACAGTATATCCTGAGCCACATGAAAGACAACCCCCTTGGTGATGTCAAATACAGGGCTTTTCTGAATATGTGGCTGTGCAGATTTGTCTTCTGCGGTAAAGCCAATGAGCCTACCCTCGAATCACATCATAATGGCGTCTCATTTGGCCGGTGGCAACCGCCTCCCTCTTGGAAAATTCCTCCTATGCGTGTATACCATATGCTCCACCAAACTCGTCACCCAAATGTATACTAGCCGCAGGATAACATGCGTCAACGGTCCTTGGTGGTTTGTTCAAATGTGGCCGCAGCTCCACATGCATCGATCATTGGTGTCGATTTGAACTCCGGGCTCTTCCCCTTATCCAATCACCCCGAAGGGGAGCCCCAAGCCACCGGAGGATGTCGAATTATGGAGAAGCGGCTTCAATCGTTCTTGTTCGACAGGACATCGGCCCGGCTTTTCGAGCTATTTTTCAAAGGTTTTCCAAATCCTCTCTCGGCTTCCTTATCCGGACAATGACACCTTGACTTTCCCCGTTGAATTCTCCTTTGAATCCGAACGCCAAGATGAGAGATTTTTTGAGATTCTCAACATCATAATCCGCCCATGCATCTTTGCCCCCGAATTCAATGGAGGAAGGCTGAACTCCAGTACTTATGAATATTATCAGCCCAATGTAATGGCTAGGCAACTCGGGTGCGGCCAGATACCCCCAAGGCTATTTCTGCATGAATTCCTTAAGCCCAGGGAGGAAATCAAAGAGCCTATGCATAGCAGCAGAGTTTTCAATTATGTGTGCAGTCCCACTGTTTATACCTGGCCTTTTGTGCCTATAACCTTAGCTCATCCCGCCTTCAATTCTTGGTGGCAAGAATTCCATGATCATATCTTCAATGAGCCTGTGCACTCGTTCTGTGCAGAGTTGATGCCTGATTTTCAGCCAACTTCAGAGGTAATATGACGAACCATTGACTCAGACATAATTCCTTTTAACCATGATTCTGACCTTCATCTTCTTACTCACGAACACGCGTTCGCCCCTCGAAATAGGAATATCACCTACAATGCCGTAGGCCCAATCTCAAAGATCGGGATTCAAGTCCACAACTCGGCTCGCTTAATGGCCGGGTTTGCTACAACGGACCCCGCCTCTCTCTAGCCTTGCCGCTGACAGGAGGCGAGGTTTGTCTCTGGTTGCTCCTCCAAATGCCAAGAAGAGGAGAACTGTCAAGAAAATTCTTGCCGAGGTAAAATCTTTTACTTTCTTGATCACAAGGTTACTCTAGTTCTGACAAATCATCTCTTGTGCGTTTTCGGACCGCAGCCCGACGACCTTCGGTGCGGAACCCGCCAATGCCCCATCCAATGGTATGACCTCTACTGTCCTTTCTTAAGGATGAACACTGGCATTTACCCTTTCAATTTGACGCTTGCAGAAGAGACAATGGAAGAACAACTTGTAGATGTCCCAGTGGCTCAACAAGCAAGTCCACTCAGGGTTGAATTACCTATCCCAGTGGAGATCTCATCTTCATCACCTTCTGCAGAAACAATGAATTCTCCAGAGATGAATCTCCCAATCCATCCGGAGCCATCAAATCCTCCAAGGGCACAATCACCTGTTGATCACGCAGAAACAACAATCCCAACAGAGGTGGACCCAACTCCTCTTCAGCCAGAAGCCCATGAGTTACCAACGACTGCATCAACACCCTCTAACTTGGAAGCTTCAGCTTTACCTACTTCTCCTGTGATTGCCCCTGCTCAAGAAATCAGCCATGAGGTAATCATTTGCACTTAACTCTGCCATCTTTACCTTTAGCACCTCTAACCCGGCAATACTGCTTCTTAGGATCAAGCCCCATCACCATCGAGCCTGCCAATGGGGAACAATCCAGTTACCGAGGAGATGGAAGAAATGCATCAGCCTCTGTCAGATGAGGTGCTAGCAAAGCTTAAAGAAATTGTCGCCTGGCTGGAAAGAGATGCACAAGATCAATTCAAGGATCTTGATCACTTCGAGGAGATACTTGAATCCATCAGCCAAGAACTTCCTGAGGATATCAGTGCTCCTCTGGTGTCCATCTGTGGCCTGGACGTCCTTTATGCGCCCATAAGACATGCTTTGAGGAAATTGCGCTCCCGTCCGGCTATCGAAAAGAAGAGATCCGATGTTGAACAAGCCATGAACGGGGCGCAATCCCAAACAGAGAGCCACAAAGACACATTGGCCGGTCCGCCGTGCTTCTTGTGATCCGAAAGTTGCCAAGAAGGTCGCTCTAGAAGCGGAGCCGAGAAGCCTATCGCCGAGATAGAGGCCGATAAAAAGAAAATAGCCGAGCTTCCCGGATTGATAGAAAAGACCCAAGAGGAAGCAAGATCGGCTATAGCCAAGATGGAACAATGCGATGCGTAACTAACCACCTTGTCCAAGGCCCAAAAAGACCGCCAAGAACTGTTGGACAATTTCCGCCAGAAACTTCCAATGCTCGTGGTGTGATTGCGAAACATCTGAACATTTGAATGCCCCTATTGATGTATAACCGAATTGGCCGCTCCCGTGATACTTTTCTTGCAATTTATTTCTTTTCTTCTCGCGTACCTTCAAATATAATGTCGAACGACTCATTCGGCAAAGAAACGCCAACTCCCGAATGGCACTTTGATTTAGCCGAGCCAATCAACTGAATGCGACTCAGCCTAGAACTCCAAGCGACCCGTCGGCGGGGCTGGCCAAGGAAACCTTTCCACCTTCCGATTTTCTTGGGATATGCGCCACGATCCAAAGCCACGACTCGAAGCCACGATTCATCTTGCCAGGCCTATAAATGCAACCGTAGGTGCCCCTAGCTCTCCACCAGGCCTTCTAGCTCTCGAATCTTTGCCAATCTCAGTCCTTTCCCTCTCCAAACAGTGCACATCCCAAACCACCATGGTGCGCTGCCTCAACCGCCGCCGCGCCTCCGACGAGGCAGAGGGGAGCAGCGCCAACGCGCGCCGGAGGCAATGATCGTCGATTCCTCTTCTTTGATTCAACCTTTGATCTTCTTCTTGTTTTGACGATCATCCCCTTTTTCAGATTGATTCAGTGGAATCCGTCTCCTGCGCCGGCCAATCAACCCCTTCCAGACGACTCCTCGGAGTCTGACGGCCACTCCCCCGTGCCGTACGGGGAGCTCGATGCCCTCCGCTTCAAGGAGGAGCTGGAGACGGCCGGCGTGAGCTAGAGGACGTCTCCAAGAAGGCGGGTATAGCCGAGCTGGAATGGGAGGACCAGCGCAAACAGCTGCTGGAAGCCATCGATGGTACGGCTCTGAAATCAATTCTTGATCCAACCCGGCTTTTGATGCTAATCTTTTTCTTCTTGCTCCTTGCAGCCGCGATGCCGAGCTCAACCACCGAAGGCGCCGGTGGAGCAAGCCGGCCGACAAGGTGAACGCCCGCGGTGACACGCCGGGGGAGCGCCTTGCCGTGGTGGAGCACCGCGTCGACGAGGTGGCCACCCATGGCGTTCGTTTGGGCACCACCTTGGGCCTGGCTGCCATGGCGACGCACACAGATGTCGACTACTCCACCAGGCCGCGCGGCTTCCGGGGCGGCGCGCCAGAGGACATTGAGGAGATCGAGCTCATCCTGGAGCGCCTTGATGGCCATGGCGATGCCATTGCCGAAATTACTCATCCCCAATCTGTGTTGAACAGGCTCTTCGACTAGATTGTATTAGGGATGTTTAAATATCGGCAATAAATGAAGAACTTTTGAATTCTGTGCTTGTTTTGTGATGACTCCCTTTACATTTTGCATCCGTGAATCTTGTTTTCTCTTTGAACGTATCCGGGAACTATCTCGAGCCGAATACACGCGAACAGATGCCCCTTGGCGCAAAAATCCACAGAAGATCCATGAATCGGCAATCCGCAAACACTGTTCAAGCAAAAACCCTTCGCATGAGGGAGAAAACCGTACCATTTGGTATTCCAACAAAGGTGTGTCGGCCAGTCATCACTCCCAATGCACCCCTTTTGTCAATAAAATAGCCTGCCGGGATGCCCTGCAAATCCACTCGCGCACTCATCCATCATTTCTCATCTCTTCCCCTGTCTCTAGAGGAGAAAACCCCAAGGCCATGGACAAGGGCAAGCAACCCCTGGAGAGTAGTTCACCAAAGAAGCGCACGATTCGGAAGTGAGTTCTTCCTTGATCTATTCCTCGTTCTTCCACATGATCTCGTGCTTCATGTTTTCTTCTTTTCCTCTTCCAGCCTTGATTTGCTCCCTGAAGAAATCATCGGGACCGAAGATGTGCCTGAGTACATCTCCTCCGATTCCTCCCTCGAAGCAGAGGATGCCACGCCTGAACAGAGGACCAACCATCAACTGCGCCGCCGCGTTCGGCATCTGGAGCACGGCCTCAGGGACATCACCCCCCGTTGCCAAGCCGAGCGTGAGCGCCGCATGGCCCTGGAAGCACTAGTAGGGGGTAAACGCTTCTGACTTCTTCTTGACCTCATGCCTGCATTTGGATTTCTTGCCCCTAATATCGATTCCTCCGCTTCAGATGTCTCTGACAGGTATAACAACCTAAAGACGGCCTGGGAGAGCTTGGTGGAGGCCGACAACCATGGTCACCCCCATGCGTTCCAAGTTGCCGTCACGGTGGTCCTGGAACAACTGAAGAGAGAGCAGCCGAAGAAGTAAAGAAAAGATTGAATCATACTTTCGCTTCTTTCTCCATGCCTTCTGCTTCCCACCTCCCTGGAGATCCGACCACCAAGGTTATTAGATGTAAACCTGCAAGAAGCAGTTGTAATGTAGTTTTTGTGCTAAGGACAATGCATCTATGCACTGGCCATTTCTTCTGTTTATGGATTTTTTCTTTTGTTCGAAGGCGGCCTCGTTCTTGAGCACCGGCTATCTCTGTGTCAGATGTGTGTAATCATCGATCGATCTCAATGCTAGGATAATATTTCTTCAGATATCTTCCATTTATTGCAGTGGAAAATTCTTCTCCTAGCAAAGTTTTCAATATATATGCATTACCAGGGATGCATCTGACCACACGGAAAGGTCCTTCCCAGTTAGGGGACTATTTGCCGAATTCGCTGTACTTAGTTCCAATCGGCAATAGCGCTTTCCAAACTAGATCGCCTTCTGCAAATTGCCTTACTTTTACCTTCTTGTTGTAGTACTTGGCAACCCGCAGTTTGTTTTTCTCGATGTTTTCCAGGGCTCTAAGACGGATCATATGTAAATCCTCCAGCTCGTCCATCATTAGACCACTGTAATCCTTGGAGCTCAAGTCCTTTTGTAGCACCACCCTCCTTGAATCTGATTGCATCTCCCAAGGCAAAATTGCGTGGTGCCCGTAAACCAACTCGTAAGGAGAAGTCTTTGTAGCTCCATGGGGGGCCATCCGGTAAGCCCACAATGCCTCACTGAGTACCGAATGCCACCTTCTTGGCTTCTGGTCGATCTTCTTCTGTATCAACTTGATCATGATCTTATTAGAAGCCTCTGCCTGACCATTAGCCTGGGCATAATAGGGAGAGGAATTAAACAATTTGATCCCCATGCTTTCGGCAAATTCTCTGAATTCCAGTGACACGAATTGTGCCCCTTGATCAGTGGTAATTGTCTGAGGGATTCCAAATCGATAGATGATGTGTTCCTTGACGAATTCAATCATGTTTTCTGACGTCACCTTCTTCAGTGGGATCGCCTCAACCCATTTAGTGAAATAATCTGTAGCCAAAAGCACGAACTTATGCCCCTTGCTAGATGGTGGATTAATTTGGCCAATCAAGTCTATACCCCAACCCCTGAATGGCCATGGCTTGATGATGGGATTCAATGCTGATGCAGGGACCCTCTGAATATTCCCAAACCTTTGGCAATCCTGACATCCCTTGTAATACTCAAAGCAGTCCTCTAATATCGTCGGCCAAAAGCATCCAGCTTGTCTAATAACCCACTTCATACGGTAGGCCGATTGGTGTGCTCCACATATCCCATCGTGCACTTCGCTCATCATGTTCTTGGCTTCTTCCGGGACCCGTGCATCGTAATAATACCCCATCTAATGATTTATAGAATAAATTATCATCCGGAAGAACGAACTTTATGGCCTTGTACCCGAGCTTCCTAGAGACCTTTCGGGATGGATCCTTCAAGTAATCAACGATCTCTTTCCTCCAATCATCTTCTCGCAAGACCCGCCCCCGGTGCACACGCCTCCGCAAAGAAACGCTTCTTGACTCTCTTTGTAACCGGAGGCGCTTTGAGCCGACCGTTTGCTTCTTCGTTATGTTCCCCGGGAATGTGTTGTAGAGTTACCAACGGGAAGCTCTTCAAGATTTCCCCCGCATTCTTCGTAGTAACTCCTCAGCGCCTCACTTTTGCACTCGTATTGGCCGTTTAATTGCTTGATCACCAGCTCTGAATCTCCATAAACTTCAACTGAGACGGCCCCTGCTTCTCTCAAGTATTGAAGCCCTCGAAGTAATGCCTCGTATTCAGCCTGGTTATTTGTGACAAGGGGTCGTATAGGGATGGCAAATTCAAACATCTCACCTCTAGGCGAAATCGGTAGGATCCCTACTCCCCCACCTTTACCGCATGATGATCCATCAAAAAAAAAGCCCAAGGGGTAATCTCAAGCAAATCAATTGACGAACACGATGTTCGGTTATAAATTCGGCAATGATCTGACCTTTGATGGCTTTTGCCGATTCGAACTTCAACTCGAACTCTGATAAAGCTAAAATCCACTTGCCAATCCTGCCGTTCAAAATTGGCATAGATAACATATGTTTTATCACATCAAACTTGGAATACACAGTGCATTCGGCATTCAACGAGCGGTGCCGAAACTTTGTACACGAGTAGTACACGCAAAGACACAGCTTCTCTACAGCCGAATACCTAGTTTCAGGATCAAGTAATTTTCGGCTAAGATATGCTACTACCCGCTCCTTTCCTTCAAACTCTTGAATAAGGGCCGATCCAATGGTTTGGGTATCGGCCGCCACGTACAACTTGAAAGGCTTGTCCAGCTGAGGAGGGACCAGCACTGGTGGCTCCTTCATGTACTGCTTGATCTCATCGAAAGCCTTTTGTTGTTCGTCGCCCCATGTGAACTTCTGATCTTTCTTCAGCTTCAGCAATGGAGAGAATGGCAACACCTTCTGTGATAAATTTGAAATGAATCTTCTCACGAAGTTGATTTTGCCGAGCAGTGATTGCAACTCCTTGAGATTAGTTGGAGGAACAACTTCATCAATGGCCTTCATGCTCTTCTTGCCAACTTCAATTCCTCCTTCGTGGACTAAAAACCCCAAGAACTCTCCAGCTGATACCCCAAAAGCGCACTTGTTTGGGTTCATCTTCAAACCGTGTTTCCGGGTGCACTCTAAGGTCCTCTTTACATCTTCCAAATGCGTGTCATGACTTAGGGACTTGATTACCACATCATCAATGTAGATCTCCACAATTCTGCCGATCAACTCATGAAAAATGTAATTCATGGCTCGCTGATAGGTTGCACCGGCATTCTTCAACCCAAATGTCATGACTATCCATTCAAACAGGCCTATATGACCAGGACATCTAAAGGCTGTCTTTGATATGTCCTCTATTGCCATGAAGATTTGGTTGTATCCCGCATTGCCATCCATGAAACTGATCACCTTGTGTCCAGCGGCGGTGTCAATCAACAAATCGGCAATAGGCATCGGGTAACCATCCATCGGAGTAGCTCTGTTCAGGTCCCTGAAATCTATGCAGACCCTCATCTTTCCATTCTTCTTGTACACAGGGACAATGTTAGAAATCCACTCCGCATATCTGCATGGCCGAACGAAGTTTGCATCAAGTAATCTTTCAACTTCCTTCTTCACATCGGCCAATACCTCATCCTTGTAGATTTTCCGGGGTGGTTGCTTATATGGTTTGAAACCAGGTTTGATTGGCAACCGATGCTCGACGATGGAACGATCCAATCCGGGCATCTCCGAATAATCCCAGGCGAAGCAATCCTTGTATTCTTTGAGAAGCTTGATTAATTCCCCCCTGAAATCTGGCTGCAAGTTTGCACTGATGAACGTCGGCCTTGGCTTGTCACCGCTTCCAATGTCAACCTCTTCCAATTTATCAGCCGACATGAATCCTCGCCCTAACTTGCCATCAGTGCCATCTACGGGGTTCTCCATTAAAAATTGCTATAAGAGCCGACTGCTTGAATCGGCTGTTGATCACTGCTGACAGGTTCAACAGGACCTTCTCCCCAGTCCTTCCCTGAGAAACAATCAATACCTTGGTATTCCCAGAAGGCTGGTTCCATGCTTGCCACGCTCACGGAGTCATCTGCTTGGACGACCTCAATCTCATCGTCCACCCACTGGATAAGCTGTTGATGCATGGTGGATGGGACGCAACAGTTGGCATGGATCCAGTCCCGCCCAAGCAGCAGGCTGTAGGCTCCTTTACCTTCGATGACAAAGAAGGTAGTGAGCAGCGTTTTGGATCCAATCATCAAATCCACGTGAGCGCATCCCTTGGTGTCTGAAGGGTTCCCCCGCGAAATCATTCAAGATTATACTTGTAGGCGTCGGATCGCTCGGGCCCATGCCAAGCTTCTCGAAGGTGGTGTACGGCATTACGTTGACCGCCGCTCCACCGTCGACAAACATCTTAGTCAATGGCTTGCCATTGACGTATCCTCTCAAGTACGGCGGCCTCATATGTCGATTCTTGGCCGGCTTGTTGAAGATTGCCTCGCTTGGCCGGCACCGCTTGTGCCATCATCCCTTCGGTCTCGCTCATCATCGAAGGAAGCTTCCTCCCCGCATAACCCGGTTAGCGGGAGCCATGAACTCGTTCGGCAGAAAGTATACCATGCATGTTGGAGCCGAACGCTTCGATCCTTCCGGTTGGTCTTTGGGGCGCCACACCTGCTTTGTTTGGATCCCGGCCTGCTTCAGTTCACGGTTCCTCAAGCGCTGGACCCGTCTTTTCTGACTCTTGCGTAGGCCAGGCGGGCACCACTGCCCCTTCTGCCAGATGTAGCCGTCCTCGTCCTCTTCTTGATCAGCCCACCTTAGATCAGCTTGACGCTTCCTGGGGTGATCGATGACTTCAATTTTTTGGCGCCGATCCCCATTAGGGTGGATCCTTCCAATTCTCTCGTGGACGGATCGGCGATTGGCAGTTTCCTGCCTGTACTCAAAATACCTGTCACTGCATTCAGGACAGTTCTTCAACGTGGGCAGCTTCAAACCTTCATTCCAGCAATGCCTGAAGAAGGCACATCCCCAGTGTGCGCGCTCTTGCTCGCGCGTGTGCTGCTCCTGGTCCCTTCTGTGTGCTTCTTCTTCGGCTCTGCGCTTCTCCTCCTCGTAGCGTCGCTTCTGGTAGCGCTCTTTCTCCATCTGGCGCTGCCACTTGTTGAGGAGGATGCGCGAGGTCACCCTGGGCTTGGCTCTGGATGACTCCCCAATTTCGATGTGACTCCTAAGAATGCGGGGGGCTTCACCGTGCACCTGTTCCAGAGTCACTTGGCGCTCTGGGTCCACTACTCCATCTTGTCTAGACCTGGCTGAGGTCAAGACCTTGACCTTTCCCTTCTCCTCGGCCGTTATCATGTTAACAGAAAAGCCCACCATGTTCTGAGGGAAGGGGTGGCCATCCAGCTTCATTTTGTTGTCGAACTTAAGGTGACCCTCCTGGATGGCCTTCTGGATCCTCATCCTGAAGACCCTGCAATCATTGATGGAGTGTGAATCCCTGTCGTGGAAGCCACAGTAACGTTTCCCTTTAACTCCATCGGGCCGAAGCAGGGAATGCCCCTCAGGCAGCTTGATTCGGCCTTCCTTTACTAAGAGCTTGAACAGTTTGTCAGCCTTCGTGATATCAAAATCATAAGTGCCCTTGGTCTGTTTGACCCAGCGCTAATTCATTGTCAAAGGCTCCTTCCCCCACATGATCTCTGCTGCGGCCACATCCAATTCATCATCAGAATCCTCGAACAGATCATCCTTGTCCAAGAACTGGTTGTAGACGTCAGCGACGTCATGCTGCTTGCCAAATTTAGCATCCTTCTTAAAGCCGTACGCCTGATTGCTCATCAGTGATAGCTTCGCGATAGGCGGCCAAGGTTCTCAAACTCCATCCCGAACAATTTCTCACGTACGGCTGGCAGCATCCCGGCGACGGCCATATCAGCCAACTGGTCGTCTGGCAAGTTAAGCGAGAAGCACATGCCTTTAACCTCCCTGAATCTTCTAAGAAATTCTAGCGGCGTCTCGCTGTGCCTCTGCTTCAGGGTGGCAAGGTCGATCAACTTTTTCTCCGAGCTGCCACTGAAATAATGAGCGTGGAATTTCCGCTCTAGGTCCTTCCATCTGGAAACTGATTCAGGGGGTAGGGACGAGAACCACTGGAACGCTGGACCTGTCAGTGATGCGGGGAAGTAGCGGACCCTGAATGTCTCCTCAGCTGAGCATTCCCCGAGCTGCATGAGGTAACGAGTGATGTGCTCCACCGTGCTCGTGTCGTCTTGTCCCGAAAATTTTGTGAACTCCGTTGGCGGCTTCACCCTTGGCGGCAAGAGCACGTTGCAGTACCATTCTGGGAACGGCGGCTTATAAGCGGGTCCTTGCATTTTTGGCTTGAGGCCGAACTGATTTTGCATCAATTCGGCCATCGTCCGCGCCGGGCGTCATCCTCTTGTGCGCCCCCGGCCAGCGCGGCGCGTATCCTGGGAAGGCGTCAAATGCTCCATAGTTTCCCACCTCGTGATAGCCTCCGCCGTACAAGTTCCTCTGCGGCCCGTTGTTCGCCGGAGCAATCCCGTGGCCGGAGCAAGTGGGGCTCCGTGCGAGCCGAACGCTAGATCTCCATACGTAGGCCGGTACGGACTCGGCGTTGCACGGAGTTGACCCGTGCTTTGCTGCGGTGGTGGCCGGATTGGTCGCCCTCCCGAAGCTTGTAATGGGGGCCGAACCGGCCGACCCCCCGGCGCCCCGCGAGGGGGGTGGAATGCTTGACTTCCGCGAGCTCGAGGAGGAGGCCGCCGTGGGCGGCTACGTAACGGTGGTTGAGAGCTTGACTCGCCCGGCTCCACGGTGCCCCCTCGGATGGGTGCCTTGCCGAACGCTTGCTCCATGCCCGGGCCAAAGACGGCCACCATCATCCGTCGAAGCGCACCAAGGAAATCTTTGTTGTGCTTGCTAAGCATGTAGTCCGGGCAGATTCTCGGAATACTCGCATGCACTCCTCTTTCTCCCCGCCGAGTCGTGGTATCGCTCTCCCCCGGTAGCAACACCCCGGGCATCTCGTTCTTCAAATATGGGACGCCGCTTCTATTTTTCTTGAATGACGACGAGACATTTCGCCTCGAAACCGGTCCATGACATTCTCGGAGTTGCCTTGCCGCCGCTAGGGAGAGAGATCTTCAAGGTTGACGTCCATGATGTCTCCGATTTCGGGCATCTTGATCTATTCGGCTGTGTCCCACTGGGCGTGCCAAAAAGTGTGTTGACGCAAAACGTGCACCCGGCGCCAAACACACAGCAAGCCGAACAAAGCTGGCTTCACACGCGCAAAGAGTAACAAGACGTGCCAGTCAATTTTTCCTGAAAATTGACAAAAAGACAAGGCAGTTAGATACCAAAGCTTGGAACTTGCCGGGTAGTACCAGACAGTTCCATATTTACGGCTAAGAAGCCAGACGGGATGACACATAGCTATAGAAAGCTATTTGCCAATGAACTACGACCATTCGGGAACTCGCAAAAGGGAAAAAGTAATATTGCCGAATGGATGACGTAAGCATGACAGCGATCGGTCTTTGTTTGAACAAGGATGTACATGCATGAAGCCATGACCGATCCCCATGAAGATTAGCATTAAATAAATGAATAAAGTAGAGCACGGACATGATCATGTAATAAACAAGCATGCATAGATCCAAAGCACTAGTCTACCGCATGTCTAGTTACTTTAAAACCCGTCGGGTACGATATCAAGCAAATCTATCCACCGCATGATACAACTTGCATGAAAAACCGTACCACTTTCCACAGATAGTTCTATCCACCGCATGATACAATCTAAATATGGAAAGCTAAAAGCACACATTATTTAAAGCATGAATAACGCACGTATTCTACTCGTGAAGATACATAACCGAATACAGCTGAACAGCCGATTCGGGGTTCATGAAGAAGGAACAAACATTACCAAGTGAGTAAATCTATCAGATTGATTTGAAAATCTAATCCACCGGATGACTAGCTCCAAAGCAACCCAAAAACCTGCATCTATCGCATGATACTCAGTTCTTTCAAGATTTATACCAACATTAGCAATCTTGAACCCGCAACACGTAACAACCTAGATCGATTCGGTTTCGGCTATCGGAACGCACAAGATCCACATTGTTAAAACATGAAATCTACTCGAACAAGGATCGTTAAAGAGGTAAAGCCGACCCAAACCCATCTAGATTGGGCAAGAGTGTATTACATGAATTTAAACATGAAGTAAAACTCAAAGTAACACGTGGTAACTTAATGAATCTATTAGGTCTTGCCATAATCTAATAGAGCCAACAACTAGCTTCAAGCTAGATCTTAGCCTACCGCATGGCTCATGACCTAACAAGAAACCCTCTTGAACCAAGCTTGAATCTACCGCATGACACGAAGCATGGTAACAAGACTACTTGCATCAGATCTAAATCCACCGCATGATACTAGACATGATACAAGGTTGCCGGTACTCACGGAGGTCGACGGATCGATGAACCCTCTCGAAGAACGCGACGACACGACAAAAGGACTCTAGGGTTTGGCGTAAGGCCGGTGTGTATTGAAGAATGATTGTCTTGTTACATACATTCAGGGGTCATATTTATACCCTGTCAAGTACAACTTCGAATGGATTCGTTGCCTAACTTATCTCTAAGCTTGATCGCCTATCCATCCATTCGTCCTCCCTGATTGAGCCACGTCACCGTCCAATCCCGCAAAATCAGCTTTATTGTTCCTTTGCCGAACTAGAGCAGATAGCCGACCGCAGATCTCTTTGCCGAATATCTCTGAAAAGATCCTTCCTTCCACCAAGCGGACTCTTTATCGAACCGGACCCACAAGTCAGACTCCTTACCAAATTTTGGTGTTAACACCTCCACCGCCGCCGCAACCCCCCGGGAGCGACACGAAGCCACGGTAGGGCCAGCAGCGCTCGAGCGCGCGCGGTGTCTGACGGGGGCCAGGTCAAATAACGGCGCAGGAGCGCAGAGCCGGATTGCGGGGAGAGTGGGACCCTGCGGTGGACGCGGCGAGCGTCGACCTCCTTCTCGTGGACCTGCGCGTAGATGCCAGCCGCTGCTCACACCACCGCTCGCTCCCCATCTCTTGCTGGCTCGCCACTACGTCGCGTCTCCACCGCTCCCGGCCGCCACCACGAGCCCCTAGTCCTCTGATTTATATCTTTCCCACTGTCACCGCCACCAGGACGCACTCTGCAGTTTGCACCAACTGCAGGCCGCTCTGCCGGCGCCGGCGTTGGGGCGCAGTCGCCTCCCTGGACCACGATGAACCTTCGCTTAAGAGGACGACCCAGGACCACCAGTTCCCTCTGGAGAATATCTGAGAAGCAATCAGTGCTTAATCACTTGGTTTGCATGTGGAGTTGCAATCTAGAGAGGATTCAAAATCGTGCCCTGAGCTCACTGCGTCGTGTGCGGGGTTTTACTTGTGTAGTCTGTTTGGTGAATGTGGTGGAAGCAATGAGTACGAGTAACAAGATGGCACAGGAAAAGAGAAAAGCGTCTGGAGCAGTTACACCTACAAGGTGCTCGATGAAATGCCTATGAGGAGCTTACGTTCTGTTAGTTTTAAGCTAGACAGATGCTGCTGACTTGATTCCTGGCCTTTTGTATTCAGCAAAGCATGTGCTTTTTTTCTTACTCAAAATGTTAGCCCCTCCCTCTGTTTCTCTATCGCCAGCTCTCTCATTCTCTCACAGTATTGATTCTTTGCACGATCAACGCTGATTCTGGCTACAAGAGTATAGCGAGCTGCAAATGTCTGCTCATTTGCAGCGCTGGCTGCCTGTCATATACCTTTTTTCTATTTTTTATGTACCATTTTCAGTAGAAGTTAGCATAAGCATAATTACAGTGTAAAACTCAAAATGAATTTGCAACGTCAGGCACACTGGCCAACTACGGTTAAGCGTGGCAACAGCCGCGCCAAGTTTCTAGTCCATTATGAAAGACTCTGCAGTAATTGGGCTTTCCCTGGAAGAACCGGCACACGTACAAGAGTTCAAACCAACGGTGAGATCTGGAAAATGGCGGAGGGGAGCAGCAACGACAGCACAGAGCAAAGCTGCCTTGCCTTGCTTGGTGACATTTGTTAATACTGCATCATGCCAAATTCACCAGGTCTAAAAACTGAATAACAAAATTCAGGAAAGTTCATCCATATGCACTTTTCATACGCCAGGAAAGCTAGTAAATGGCATCGATGGGAGAGAACCATCCTCGCATACACTATACAGCCTCATTATAATCCTAGCGTGGACATCTAATTTTTGTTTTTAATGTTAATATTTGTATTTGTATTATTCCTTTGTTGTTCTTTAGGTTTTAGTTGCAATTGGATGTGTTAAATAGTAATATTATTTAAATATAAATTAACTAATCTTTGGCTTTGTTTTATTACTAATACTTTGTTTTATTACTAATACTTTGTTTTATTATCTGTCAAAGAGTCATTTCTGTATTTCATTCTTACTTTTCAGGAGCATTTTTGTTGGGATAATATTAATTGTATCCTGCCCTTGCCCTTTATTTTGAAAATTTTTGTGTCCCATTTAATATGTGTGATCTGGTCCATAATATGGCTTTATCTTTATGCTTTATCTCTTTCTATGTTTTTTACCGGGTTGCTGTGCATTATTCAGTGACTTGTTGATGACTGATGGAACCTTGCGGTACTAATTTTCGATCATTTGTGTCATATTTTGCACATATTTTGCACCATTACGGGTTAGGGGCGGAGCCACTTCAATTCAAAGGTTATTCATCTGAATATATATTACTTCTGTTAAAATAACTTGTATATGTAGTATAAATCATGTCTATTTTTAACAAAATTTGATCACCAAATATGGGGCCTGAATCTCCTATCTTTTTTTCCTTGAAAACCACTATATCCCACCTTTTACCGCCCTGTCCAATGGCATAAAAAGTCCCATACTTTGCATTGGGACAATCCAAGACCTATTCTTGTTGGCTCAGATGTTGCCTGGCTTGCAAGACCTGGATACTCCATTTCGCCATTGGTCATTTTTGAGTTTTAATCCTAGGGAGGGTCCTTAGCATTGATCGATGGAGCCTAGCATTAGGTGCGGATATGATTGCTGGCATGTGGGTTCTATCATTCAGGTGCGGGTCCATCGTGTGGGTGGAGTACAATAAAGATCGGCTCCTCGGTGGACCCAAGCTCTAGCTGCGATGTCATGCAGTGATTTGGTGACCGGCACATGCCAAGTTTTGCCTAAGATACAGTTGTACCAGAGAAGCACCGTGCAGTTGCAATGGCACTTATCCGATCCATTGATGTGTACCGAGATGCGTGCAATTTTGTCTTATGTATGTGTATTGCTGTGTGTAGATCATTTTATTTGACCGTATATTTTGCACCTCTGACACACTCATGACACCTTTTGAATAACTTTTTTTTACTTCTTTACTCACTCTTCCACGGTACCCACCACCTTGCTGCACATTTTGCTCTGAAAAACTATTTTTATATTCAACTTATTTTTTTATAAATATCTATTGCTCCCAATTTAACATTTTTATCCATTTCGGATTCAATGCTCCAAAGCTATGTACTCCACTTGACATCTTTTTTTTGACAACACAATTTGTACATCTTTGAGCAACCGTTGCCCAAACAACAAAACTCCAAGCGGACCAATAAAATTATTATTTTCTTTTCAACTAATTTCTTTCGGCAACATCATTACACATCACATATACATACCCCTTTGCACACTGATACAATTATTTCTCAAAATTTACACAATACAGTTAACATTTTTAAAAATACAGTAAGATTAGCATATCTATGCACCTGAGTCAAGTCCCTCAGCCTCACAATATATCGTAAAAGGAAGAAAACAAATAAAAAAAAGACAACTCTTCCTCCGGTACATCTGGGAAATCGAAAGCAAAGAAAACAAATAAAAGAAAAGACAACTCTTCCTCCGGTACATCGGGGAAATCAACAGCAAAGCGGGAAAATCAAGAGCAAAGAAAAAAATAAAAGAAAAGGCAACTCTTCCTCCGGTACATCCGGGAAATCGAGAGTAAAGAAAAACATCAGACAAAGAAGAATAAACAGCCAGAGCAAAAGGGTCAGTCGTGATTTGTATAGTCGCCTGTGCAGTGCAAAGCATCGATTTTACATACTCCAGGGCAAAGCATCGATTATGTGTGCAGAACAAATCGAAAGAAAAAGGAAAACATGAGATCAAGCATCTCACGAAAAGCAGAAGAAAAAAATCACCGTGCAACACAAATTCAGTACAGTACTTCGCAAAATCCAAAGCAAAGATAAAAAACGCCACGCAACAAGTACAAGGAGTCACTGGTGCCTCCGCCGCTGTCGGTTCCTCTTTCCCCGACGGCCGCTCGCCGTCAGACCTGTCCATGGCGACGACCTCACGTGGCCATGGCCAGTGGAATCGAGACGGCCGATTGTAGTAATTGTTAACACCAAAATTTGGTAAGGAGTCCGACCCGTGGGTCTAACGCGGTGAGGAGTCCGTCCGGAAGAAGGAAGGTTTCTTCGGGAAAAATTCGGCAAAAAGAGTCCGCGGTCGGCAATTTGCTTCCGTTCGGCAAGAAAACTGTTGCGCTGATTTTGCGGGATTGCATGGTGACGTGGCCCGAGCGGAAGGGACGAATGGATGGATAAGCGATCGCATTTAGAGATAAATTAGGTATCAAATCCATTCGAAGTCATGCTGTGACAGGGTATAAATATAGACCCTGAATGTATGTATTTTCATTCGAAACATTCTCAATACAAACCGGCTTTACGCCAAACCCTTGAGTCCTTTGTCGTGTCGTCGAGTTCTTCGAGAGGGTTCATCGATCCGTCGACCTCCGTGAGTACCGTCAACCTTGTATCATATCTAGTATCATGCGGTGGATTTATATCTGATGCAAGTAGTCTTGTTACCATGCTTAGTGTCATGCGGTAGATTCAAGCTTGGTTCAAGAGGGTTTCTTGTTAGATCATGAGCCATGCGGTAGGCTAAGATCTAGCTTGAAGCTAGTTATCGGCTCTATTGAGTTTTGGCAAGATTCAATAGATTCATTAAGTTACCCCGTGTTGTTTTGAGTTCTTACTTTATGTTTAAATTCATGTAACACTTCTTTGCCCAATCTAGATTGGTTTGGATCGGCTTTATCTTTTGATGATCCTTATGCGAATCGAGTTCGCATCTTTGGCTTAAATAGCACGTGGATCACATGTTCCCTAATAGCCGAAACCGAATCGATCTAGGTTGTTACGTGTTGTGGGTTCAAACTTGCCAAATCTTGTATAAATCTTGAAAGAGCCGGGTATCATGCGGTAGATGCGGTTTTTGGGTTGTTTTGGAGCTAGTCATCCGATGGATTAGATTTCAATCCAATATGATAGATTTATCTTGTTTGGTAATGTTCGTTCCTTCTTCATGGACCCCGATTCTTCTGCTTCGGCCGTATTCGGTTATGCTTTCACGATTAAAACATGTTCATAAGTTATGCTTTAAATATTGTATGCTTTTAGCTTTCCATATTTAGATTGTATCATGCGGTGGATAGATCTATTTGTGGACGGTGGTTTGATTTCAAACAAGTTGTATCATGCGGTGGATAGATTTGCTTGATGTCATGCCTGACGGGTCTTAAGGTATCTAGACATGCGGTAGACTAGTGCTTTGGGCCTATGCACGCTTGTTTATTACATATTTATGATCATGCTTTACTTCATTTATTTGTTTAATGTTATTTACCGCGAGGATCGGTCATAGCCTTGCGCACGTGCATCTTTATCCAAATAAAGACCGATCTGCCATCACGCTTACATCATCTATTCGGCTATGTTACTTTTTGCGCATTGAAGTTCCCGAATGGTTTCTAGTTTGTTGGCAGATAACTCTCTATAGCTATATGTCATCTCACTTGGCTTTCTAGCCGTAAATATGGAACTGTCTGGTACCACCCGGCAAGTTCCAAGCTTTGGAATTTAACTACTTTATCTTTTGTTAATTTTCAGGAAAAATTGACTGGCACGTCTTGGAATCTTTGCGCGTGTGAAGCTAGTTTTCTCGGCTTGCCGTGTGCTTGGCGTGAGGTGCGATTTTACGTCAACACACTTTTTGGCACGCCCGGTGGGACAAATAGCCGAAATTCAAGATGCCTGACATCAGTGACATTATGGATGTCAACATCGAGGATCTCTCTCCGGAACAGTTGCAACAGCTAAAGGATGCTATGGATCAGTTCCAACAAAAGTGCTTGCTGTCATTTAAAAAGAAATGGAGTGGCGTCCCATACCTCAAAAATGAGATGCCCAGGGTTCTATTGCCAGGAGAGAGTGACGCTACAACTCTACAGGAGAGGGAGGAATGCATGCAAGCGTTTCGAGACACCGCGGATGATGTGCTAAGCAGGCATCATAGAGCTTTCCTGGGTGCGTTCGCGGATGATGGTGGTCGTCTTCGGCCCGGCATGGAGCAAGTATTCAATCGAGCACCCCTTCAAGGAGGCGGCGTGGAGATTGGAGAGTCCGGCTTCTCGGCCGCCATTGCGAAGCCGGCCCGGCCCCGGCCTCCTCCGCGAGGCGTTGGAAGCCAAGCCGTCCCGGCCTCCTCCACAAGGCGCCGGGAGGTCAACCGCTTCACCCCCTCTCGCGAGCCGCAGAGGGCGGCCGATCCGGCCCACCTCCACGGGCGGTACAGGTCAACCGATGCAACGGCCAAACCCATATCAGGCCCACGTATGGGGAGTTAGCATTTGGCTCGTCCGGAGTTCCACTTGCTTCCGCCTATAGGATTGCCCCGCCTAGCAACGTTGCGGAAGAATTTGCACGGTGGAGGCTACCACGAAGTGATGAACTATGGTGCCATCGATGCTCTCCCGAATCCGGACTACGGCCCGGCTACGGTTATACAGGAGGACGATATCTTGGTTCGTAAGATGGACGATATGAAGCGAGAATCAATTCGGCCTCAAACCTAAAATGCGGGGACCTACCTACACGCCTCCGTTCCCGAATGGTATTACAATGTGATCCTCGCCGCCAAGAGTAAAACCTCCGACGGAATTTACAAAGTTTTCCGGGCAGGATGACACGAGCACGGTGGAGCACATCGCTCGCTATCTGATGCAGCTCGGAGAGGCCTCATCTGAAGAGGCGTTCAGGGTCGGTACTTCCCCGTGTCACTGACGGGCCCAGCGTTCCAGTGGTTCTCATCTTTGCCTCCCCAATCGCTTGGCACATGGAGGGAGCCGGGAGCGAAAATTCCACGCCCATTACTTCGGTGGTAGCACGGAAAAGAAGCTCATCGACCTCGCCACTGCGAGCGAGAGACACAGTGAGACGCCCTTGGAGTTCCTCGGGAGGTTGAGGGAATTCAAAGGCATGTGTTTTTCGTTGAATCTACCGTGATGATCGGTTGGCCGACATGGTCGTTGCGGGGATGCCGCCGGCCGTACGAGAAAAGCCGTTCGGGTATGGAGTTTGATAACCCCGGGTCAACCGTCCCAAAAGTCGTCATTGATGAGCAACCAGGACTATGGTTTTAAGAAAGACACCCGGTTCGGCAAACAACACGATGTAGCCGATATCTACAATCGGTTCTCGGAGAAGGCCGATCAAATGGAGGATTCTCGACGATGATCGGGGAAGTGGCCGCCGCTGAGATCATGTGGGGGAAGGAACCGTTGACCATGAATCAGCGCTGGATCAAGCAGACCAAAGGCACATATGACTTTGACGTCACTAAAGCTGATAAGCTGTTTGAATTCCTGGTGAAGGAAGGCCGAATCAAATTGCCTGAAGGGCATTCCATGCTTCGGCCTGATGGAGTAAAAGACAAACGTTACTGCGGCTTCCATGACAGGAATTCTCACTCCATCAACGATTGCAGGGTCTTCAGGATGAGGATCCAGAAGGCTATCCAGGAGGGTCATCTCAAGTTCGACAACAAGATGAAACTGGACGGCCACCCTTTTCCCCAGAACACGATAAGCTTTTCTCGTCAACATGGTGACCGCCGAGGAAAAGGGCAAGGTTAAGGTCTTGACTTCGCTAGGGCAAGGCAAGATGGAGCAAGAGACCCGAACGTCAAGTGACCTTGGAGCAGTTCATGGAGAAGCCCTTCGCATTCTCAAGAGCCATGTTGAGATCGGGGAGTCGTCCGGGGCCAAACCCGTGGTGACTACACACATCCTCCTCAACAAGTGGCGCGCCGCCTAGAGAAAGAGCACTACCGAAACGAAAGCACAAGGAGGGGAGACGCGGGGCCGAAGAAGAAGCGCGCAGGAGAGATCCGGGAGCGAGACACGCGCGAGCGGGAGCGCGCGCATTGGGGGTGCGCCTTCTTCAGGCACTGCTGGAACGAAGGGTTGAAGCTTCCTACGCTGAGAAACTGCCCTGAGTGCAGCGACAGATACTTAGAGTATAGGCAGGAAACTGCCAATCGCCGATCCGTCCATGAAAGAATTGGAAGGATACATCCCAGTGAGGATCGGCGTCAAAAAATTGAAATCATTGATCACCCCAGGAAGAGGCAAGCTGATTTGAGATGGGCTGATCAGGAAGAAGACGAGGACGAGTACGTCTGGCAAACGGGGCAATGGTGCCCGCCCGGTTTAAGAAAGAGTCACAAAAGGAGGGTTCGGCGCTTGAGGAACCGCGAGCCGAGATAGGCGGGGGATCCGGACGAGATAGGTGTGGCGTCCAAAGGACAAACTCGAAGGGTCAAACCGTTCGGCTCCGACATGTATGGTATATTTTCTGCCGAATGAGTTTATGGCTCCCGCTAATCGAGGTTGTGCAGAAGAAACGTCCCCGGACGATGAACAACTTGGGGGCTAATGGCGCGGTGGTGCTAGCCAAGCAAGCCATCTTCGACAAACCGGCCAAAAATCGACACATGAGGCCGCCGTACTTGAAAGGATACATCAATGGCAAACCATTGACCAAGATGTTTGTCGACGGCGGAGCGCGGTCAACGTGATGCCATACACCACTTTCGGGAAACTTGGCATGGGCCCCGGTGACCCGACACCTACGAGCATAATTACGAATGATTTCGTCGGGAATCCTTCGGATACCAAGGGGTGCGTCCACGTGGATCCGATGATTGGGTCCAAGACATTGCTCACAACCTTCTTTGTCATCGAGGGCAAAGGAGCCTACGGCCTACGCTTGGGCGGGACCGGATTCACGCAAATCGCCGTATCCTCATCCACCATGCATCGGCAGCTCATTCAATGGGTGGATGACGATATTGAGGCCGTCCAAGCGGGATGACTCGGTGAGCGTCGCAAATGTGGAACCGGCTTCCCGGGAATATCGGGGTATTGGCTCGTTTCTCGGGAAAAGACCGGGGAGAAGGTCCGTTGAGCTCGTCGGCGGCGATAAACGACCGATTCAAGCACTCGGCTCTTATAGCAATTTTTAATGGATAACCCCGTTGATGGCACCGACGGCAAGTTGGGGCGAGGATTCATGTCGGCCGACAAGTTAGAGGAAGTTGATATTGGAAACGGTGATAAACCAAGGCCGGCGTTTATCGGTGCAAACCCGGAGTCGAGGTTTCGGAGAGGAATTGATTAAGTTGTTAAGAGAATATAAGGATTGTTTCGCTTGGGATTATTTCGAGATGCCCGGTTTAGATCGTTCTATCGTCGAGCATAGGTTGCCAATCGGATCCGGTTTTAAACTATATAAGCAACCTCCCCGTAAAATATACAAGGACGAAGTATTGTCCGATGTGAAGAAAGAAGTTGAAAGATTACTTGAAGCAAGCTTCATTCGGCCATGCGGATACGCGAAGTGGATCTCTAATATTGTCCCCGTCTACAAGAAGAATGGAAAGATGAGAGTCCGCATAGATTTCGTGGGATTTGAACAGGGCTACTCCTATGGATGGTTACCCCATGCCTGTTGCCGATTTGTTGGTTGATGCCGCTGCTGGGCACAAAGTTATCAGTTTCATGGATGGCAATGCGGGATACAACCAGATCTTTATGGCAATAGAGGACATATCGAAGACAGCCTTCAGATGTCCTAGTCATATAGGCCTGTTTGAATGGATAGTCATGACATTTGGGTTGAAAAATGCCGGTGCAACTTATCAGCGAGCCATGAATTACATCTTTCACGAGTTGATCGATGAAATTGTTGAAATTTACATTGATGACGTCGTGATCAAGTCTCTGAATCACGACACACACTTGGAGGATGTTAGGAGAATGTTGGAATGCACTCGAAAGCATGGTCCGAAGATGAGTCCAAACAAATGCGCTTTTGGAGTATCACTGGAGAATTCTTGGGATTCCCGGTGCATGAGGGGGGAATTGAAGTTGGCAAGAAAAGTATGAAAGCCATTGATGAAGTTGTCTCTCCAACCAATCTCAAGGAGTTACGGATCATTGCTTGGCAAGATCAATTTTGTAAGGAGGTTCATTTCAAATCTTTCGCAAAAGGTTTTGCCATTTTCTCCATTGCTTTGAAGCTTAAGACAGTCGAAGTTCATGTGGGGTGACGAACAACAAAAGGCTTTTGACGAGATCAAGCAATATATGAAGGAACCACCGATCTGGTCCCTCCGCGCTGAATAAGCCTTTCAAGTTGTACGTGGCGGGCGATACCCAAACCATTGGATTGGCTCTTATTCAAGAATTCAAAGGAAAGGAGCGGGTAGTAGCATATCTTAGCCGAAAATTGCTTGATCCCGAAACCAGGTATTCGGCGGCAGAGAGCCGTGCCTATGTGTGTATTACTCGTGTAAAAAATTTCGGCACTACTTGTTGAATGTCGAATGCGTTGTATACTCCAAGTTTGACGTAATAAAGCACATGTTGTCTATGCCAATTTTGAATGGCAAGATTGGCAAGTGGATTTTGGCCCTATCCGAATTTGAGTTGAAGTTCGAATCGGCAAAAGCTATAAAAGGTCGGATCATTGTCGATTTTATAACGAGCATCATGATCACTACTAGATTTTCCCCCTAATGCAACGCACAAAATGTGTTGCAATATGCCATATTTGGTTGCAATATACACAATTGCAACCAAATTATTCCGTGGGCCATGGGATGCGAAAGGCCGCGTTGCATTAGGGTATTGCGTCGTTGTCCATCTAGTGGTTGCCAAAGTTTTTTTGTTGCAACGTAACGCAACGTTGCAATTAGGGTTTTTTACAACACTTGTTCTAGTTGCAAAGTGTACTATTGCGACACATCCGCGGTGTTGCCAAAGGTGCAATTGCAGCGTTTCGTTTCGTTGCAAGTTATAGAATTGCTACGCACCGACTTTGGTTGCTATTGGTTGAACCTCGTCTATTACCACGAAAGTAATTTGGTTGGAATATGTAGTATTGTCCGATGGCACGAAATTGGTTAGTTGCTATAGGTGGTCTCCTCTATTGCCACAAAAGTTGATTTCGATGTGATAGGTAGCATTGTCCGATGCCACGATATTGGTTACGTTGCTTTAGGTGGTATCCTCTATTGCCACGTAATTGGATTGGTTGTAATATGTGTTCCTCTATTATTGCTTCGAAATTTGGTTGGTTGCCATAAGTTAAAGTCTTTATTACAACGTTTCTATTAGGGTTGCTACAAGTGCACTATCTATTGCCACGCTCATTTTGTGTTGCTACAAGTTGAACTTCTTATTACCACGTTCCTATTAAGGGTTTCTTCAAGTACACCATACTATTGCCACGTTCCTTTTGTGTCGCTACAAGTTGAATTTCTTATTACCACGTTCGTATTAGGGGTGCTACAAGTGCACCTTACTATTGCCACGCTACTTTTTGGCAACGAAAAACACCGGTTGTGATATCATGATTTATCATTTGCAACGTATGGTGTATTACGCCACGCTCATTTATGTAGCAAGAAGAATTGCAACATTAATTAACATCAGCAGATAAATATAACAATGCATCTATAGTTAATTAACCAACATTGAACCATCCACTGAGTTAATTACATGACTCATGAAGTACTTAAATACCGAAAAGTTTGGCACAGGACATTGTTTCAACACATAGTAGACAAATTTGCTAGGACATGAAGAACTTGGTCTGCCAATTGTGACTTGGAGATGATCCCAACACTTGATCAAAGCAAAGGGGGATTCAATGCAAGGAGGTCGCATCACCCGTAAAGAATAAACAAAATTTTTAAGCTAGCATCAATTAATCTCTAATATTGGAATTTGTGAAACAACAACATATAGCAAACCAAAGATTGATTGTGATTCATAAAAAATAGCATAATGACATCAAATAATTACCACAACCATAAAAACACTTTGACAAATTCGAAACATGAATTACATTCACAAGCAAGAAGAGTTGTTGAAAAAAGCTTCACCTCATGTCTTTTTGGTGCTTTGTCGTCTCCTTTGTGCAACTTGTACCCGTAGCCGTTCGTAAGAAATTTGTCTAACGGTGGATTGTGTTTCGGGATTGTTAACACCACCTTTAGTGCTTCCGGTTTTGCGAAATACTTGTTTTCGAGCTTCTTCGCATTCCTTCTCCTATGAACCAATCATTTGGAAGGACAAGATTAGGCGTAATTTCATCAAGAATCGATGATATGTACTAGTAAAAAGTTGTGAATTCGAGAACAACCTGAGTACACGAGAGCACATTCCTGGAGTCTGGTTGTACATTCCCAGATGTAGGAATTGATGGTTCCGCCGCCACGTTGTCTGCGGATTCAGCGACAAGGTTGTTTTGCTGGGTGATTGATGCAACCGCCGCCACGTCGGCAGATTCAGTGACATTGTTGCTTGGGCATGGTTGCACAGATATTGGCTGGTCAACCTACCAAAGGATACAAACATTCATATATAGAACCCAAGGAAAGAAACCCATTCATGCAAATAGCTTGACCGCACTGTGGAACTTGTGATCGTCCATTTGATGCTTGCGCATTGATAGGAACTCTTGCCTAAGCCGTTGTAGATCCGCCCGCCTTCTCTTTTCACTTTCTTCAAGTTGGCGTGCATGTTCTCTCCTTTCCGCTTCCCTTTCTTCTTCCCATCCCGACATTTTTTCTTGTAGCTGCCCAAATGCGTCCATGAGCTCGACGTGTTCCTCATGTCGTAGCTCTTCCCTACGAATTTGTTCCTCGCGCTCCGCATTGAGCAACCGCCTTCTAGTTGGGTCTTTTGCCGTGTACCCGTTTCCATGCAACTTGGTTGATTTGCACTTCGTGACTTCTTTGTAGGCTTTTTGGAACATCTCGTTTTTTTCCTTTTGGGAAACAAAGTTGTTGTCCGCATTTGATTCCGCCTCGGCAATAACGCCGCTTGCGGTGTCCTAACATTTGCAAGGCACGGTGGAGGAGTTAGTTGAACAAGAGATTGGTTGCATTCTATAGTTGCATAAGCCTATGTATAGTAATGTATGAACTAATTCATTGAGAACTCACATAGACATTTTTAGATTGTTCGTCCGTCCAAGACCCCCGGTTAGTGTGAGTTATCCACTAAAGTTCCATATCATCGGGCTCTTCACCGCTTTCGGGTCTCTCTCGTTATGCCAAGAAAATAACAAATTAATGTTCTTCATCCCGCAAGACAGATTCGAGATGTGCTTGTCCAGTTATTACCTTCTCATAGCCGCGCCGAGAATAAGGCTTAGCGCCCGACAAATGTCTTGTCATTTGTTGGCATCGAATCGCGAAATTTTGTGTGCTCCTTTCCTATACAATGTAAAGTTATGAACAAAAATCTTAAAGACTCGGACATCGCCATTTGAATGAAAAATGTAGTGGTCGAAATCGTAATTAACAATGTGGAACAAACCTTGAATTTAGCGATCTTGAAATACTTCAACGATAGTGCCATTCAACAATATCTAATTCGTAGGCTTATGTAACATTCTCTCGGTGGTAGCTGTTGTATGTCTTGGTCGTAGCACCGAAAGTTGAACGCCATCCTTTGTAACGCTCCCTAGCAATGGCCCATATCTTTTCCCTTGATTCAACATTATCCTCCATGTCCCACTTTGCTCGTTATATAATCACAATAGCATTCAAATATTGTGTCGAGTTCATATGTTAATTTTTATTTGAATTGTACCGAAAAGCAAAGTCTATTATTACCAATACATCGCTTGCTATTGCGTTTTTGACTTCTTCCCTAACATTTTTCCATGATTTCACTCCAATGATAGGAGCCCTTTTCCTTGTATACATGACCACTTCATCAACGAATGAGCGGTAGTTATCACCTACCGGTCCTCCATGTTTAGAGAATTGAATGTCTAACTCGCCGCTTGCCTCGCCTTCATTCTCTTGGCGATTACCGTCAATGCTCTTACCGGACCGCGTCCTCTTTTCTTAACTTTTTGTGAGCCTATTCCATGCGAACATCATGCATGTGATAATACCCACAAAATAATTGTATGCACAAATTGGTAATTTCTATGGAACACATGTTACCGCATCCTTGCTCCCGTTGTTTCCAACGCCGAGCATGAGATGGAGGCCGCACCGCAGTGTTGGGTTCATTTAATTCTCGTGTTGCAAAATGAAGGTGGGGTCCACGTACCGTTCTCGCAGAATTTAGTGGCATATGATGACCGATCATATTTTGTAGTATGACAAAAAATGGTAATTTGCTTGCAAATTAGGAGGGGGATATTACCGATGTCTTCAAGTAGTCCCGCAACATTCGGTATTCTCCCGTATGTATCGATTGTGTCATCCCTGAAAATGTCTTTTAATTCTGAAATATAATCCATAATTAATTTCATTCATGTGACCGAACATGCAAATTCGGGAGTATAAGTACACAAATATTTGGTCGAAGCATATCTTACCCAAGGCTTTCTTCTCTTGATGCAAATCGGCTAGCCAAAGTTTGTATTCATCTAAGTCACATTCTTCTACTTCTTCTTCATCATCGCATTTATGTAAGCACTTTTGGATTTCAAAGGTGTTATGGTCATGGTATGGTTTATAGGTATTGGCTCTCTGGAGATAACTAATCCGATCACCATCTCCTCCTCGTGAATCGTTTCATTCTTTCTACGTCGACGTCGTAGTCGATCTCGGTGAGTGTTGCTTCCGCAAGAGAGTCGGGAATTCTAGTCTTGTAGTAAACAATGTCCCTCATCCCGTACCCCGCTTTTTGTTTCGGTTGTTTATGGTTTGTAGGGTGATTTGTGAACCACGAGGGTGACAAGTATGTGTTGTATCCGGCTCCCCATCTATACCCTTCTCAATCATATATACGGTCCAAGACCGATCATCTAATGATCCGCACATTCATTTCGATGTCATATCAATAACATGTGAAGAAATTTGGTGTGCAAATCCCTTGATCAAATGCATGAAATCTAGGGTACCGAGTGCGTGCACGGATGCATGAGATGTTGGATGCGGTACGAACGAGGGGAAAGATGGAACCACGATACGGCGTACCGGCCTCGGTCGTCTCATCCCGAGATGAAGGTAAAACATCGGGTCCGCACCTATGTCCACGTCGACGCGTGCTTCATCGTCGCCCGAAGGTGATGATGACCCAAAGAGAGCCCCCCGTCGCCCTAGGCCCCGGGGGCCATGGTGGCGGTAGGTTCACCAATCGCCGCACCGTGGGGGTTGTGAACATTCTAGGTAGCCCGGCCGACGACGGTGTGCGCTGCGCTTCAGAGGACGTAGGGGTCACCCTTGACGGCTCCCTCGACGACGGCATCCTCGTGTACGCGCGGCGAGAAGCAGCTTGGCGGCGGCGGCGGTAGTCGTATCGTCTACCCGGCCCCTAACTGACCGAGTTGTAGATTTGTTTTGCGAGGGGATTCAGGAGGGAAAGTAAAGACGCGCGACTTTTTACTCTTGTAACCCGGCGTGGTGGCCCCAGTCATGGTTGCGCGGTAGTTTGGGCGAAAGTTAAATAATTCGGATGGGAAAAAACTGGCGCCACATTCCAAATCGCTGGCTACCCATTTTTTCTGAATGTTTGGCGTATTTGAGGGATGCGTTTTGGTGTGGCCAGCTGACGGGTGGGTCCCACAAAGTTTACTTCTTGTTTACCACAAAGTTATTGTATATTGGTTACACATTTTTTGACGTGGTCGCAGTAAATTTACGAATGTCATATTTGTATAAACTTTAGCGTACTACCATAAACCCTTTATCGCATTTGTACCGTAGTAAAATGCATCACACAAATATGTGTAACAAACATAAAGATCGGGTAGCAATCGGTAAGATTTATGACAACCGAGTTTACACAAAGCTAGCTACCCGAGTCACGTTGACACCACACCAACTAAGGATCATCAAAAACATGCTCTACAAGGACACAAATTGTAAAGACACATACATAGTCGAAAGACACAACTTGAGAGACATGCTTTGTGTTTATTAGCTGGATTTCTTCAAAGATGTGACCGAAATGACACTAGAGCCTCTCTCGCAAGGTCCCTCGTCGGTGGCGGATAAATTTCCCGAAAATGAAGAAAGCATTAAACGAACCGTCGTAACAAATGATAACCGAAATCATGTGCACCTTGAAACAATGTTTAGCAATCAGCGAACTTGTAAAACACAAGAAAGAACGCAAACATGTACACCGAATCCGGAATGTCTTTTAGGGTGCATCATGTGTGGAACAAATTTATCAAGAAATATCAGCAATCACAACTTTTATACCTTCCTTCAGATCATTAACGCTTCCTTGAGTGTGTAGAAGAACCAATCACACTCGTTTCGGATCCTACACTCCTCGCTGCAGAACCTACGCCACGAGTACCAAGCATGCCATCCTGCGTGGTCGCCACACCCGCGACCCGCACACTGCAAATCGTCGTGGCGAGGTACGGGCGCCGGCACCGGCGACACAGCAATCGCATTCGCATCTGTAAGAAGGTAGTGCCACGTCGACGCAATGATCCTGGAGCGGCGTTTTGTGCAAGTCAAATTTATCCAAGGAAGCACCGTCGCCCCCTCTTGGGGTGCCTCGACCAAGCGCAGGAGCCGCCTGGCCTCGTCGTCGTCGGCCTCGCCGCTGTTGGGTCTGTAGAGGAAGAGGGAGAGGGCGTACATCGATTCCTTGTGACCCGCCTCCGTGGCGCATCGTAGCTAGTCGAGGCACGGCGTGATGACGCCACGTGTGTTCCCCGCATCGCGCGGCGCAAGCCGCTCTGGAACAAGGCCTCCGGGTTGCCGACGTTGGCCAGTGTGTTGACGAGCGCCGCGCGATACTCGTGGCCGAGGTAGAATCGATGCCGCAGGACGCGTTTCAGGGCTAGGCGTCGTCCGACCGTGGCGGCGCCGCCCACCACGCACATTGCCTTGCATGTTGCGCGCAGGTTGCGGAGATCCACAATGGCATCCTCTGACTGCGCAGCGACGCGGGAGACGATGTCAATCGTCAGCTCCGTCGGCAGTTCCAGCAGCCTCGACGACGCCTCGTAGCGAGCCACGGAGATCTTTTCCATGG
Organism: Cenchrus americanus; assembly: GCA_947561735.1. NCBI lineage: Eukaryota > Viridiplantae > Streptophyta > Magnoliopsida > Poales > Poaceae > Cenchrus > Cenchrus americanus. Next base: position 31,789,456 of record OX387242.1, on the reverse strand, counting down.
AGTGGTTGCAGTTCGTCACGCGCGGTGGGTAATTGGATGTGCGACGCCGTTATCCCCGGCGTGGATGAGGGGAGATGGAAAAGAACCGCCGCCTCCGCATCATGTTGTAGATTGAATTTGGGGGGTCGCGGGGTTCATTGGGTTTTAAGGAAACTGCGCTTTCATAGGGAGGACACGGAATCACGGGGTCAATGACGGGTGTACCCAGCACTAGTTGGCCCACAAATCAGTCTTTACGGAAATTTGACTCTGGGTGACCCCATCTGTGGACGGAGTTGCGGGACCCACTGTAGGATTGTTGCGCCAAACCGTCGGCTCGAACCCGCGAGAGATTTCCCCATTGGACAGAGTTGTGGGCCCCACCTGTCGGCACCCAGATTGGGATGTGTTCTTGAGTTGTTCATGTTCATAATGAACTTGATCATTTGTATCGTTTAATCATAACTTCAAAGTTGTTTATATTTGTCAAATGACGTCCAAATCAGGAAATTCTTTTTCCTACATTCTTATGACAACATAATCTAGATCATGGTGTCCACTCCATATCGTGTCACAACGTCTGAGCAATAATAATTTAAAAATAGAACATTTCATAACTAGATTCAAGATTTTCAATCAAGAGACGACGTCAATTTGAAATGAGATGAATACCAAAGTTTCATAGCTCGTCGAGATGAACAATCTTTATATTGGTTGGATTCTCATTTGAAGAAGTGGTCCTACACATTGTTCGTTAATCCTAGGTTCACTCTCATTGTTTAAGAAACTTGGTCGGAGACATGTCATTTTTGTTCTACGTGATCGTACCCCTTCTTCAAATGAGAATCCAACCAATATAAAGTTTGTTCATCTCGACGAGCTATGAAACTTTAGTATTCATCTCATTTCAAATTGACGTCGTCTACTGATTGAAAATCTTGAATCTAGTTATAAAATGTTCTATTTTTAAATTATTATTACTCGTACGTCGTGACACGATATGGAGTGGACACCATGATCTAGATTATGTTGTCATAAGAATGTAGGAAAAAAATTTCCTGATTTGGACGTCATTTGACAAATATAAACAACTTTGAAGTTATGATTAAACGATACAAATGATCAAGTTCATTATGAACATGAACAACTCAAGAACACATCCCAATCTGGGTGCCGACAGTGGGGCCCACAACTCGTCCAATGGGGAAATCTCTCGCGGTTCAAAGCCGACGCTTGGCGCAACAATCCTACCGACAGTGGGTCCCGCAACACTGTCCACGCATGGGGTCACCCGCAGTCAAATTTCCGTTAAAGATCGATTTGTGGGCCAACAAGTGGCCGGGTAGACCCGTCATTGACCCTTGGTAACCGCCCCACCCCCGCCGAGTTAGTGGGGTCGCGTCCCCGCAATGGGATATTCTCGCCTTTTAGTCATTGATCCGTCGGCCCCACACGACGGTGGTACGAATGCGGTTGCCCCGACGCGAGTTATATAACCGCGGGTCCTCGCCGTGTTTTCCAATCCCGCTCCTTTGCACCGCGCCGCTCTCGTCGATCTTGAGTAGCCGCTCGTCTCCCCCCTCGACTCCTCGCGCGCATCTATGGCCGGAGAGAAGCGCCCCGCGAAGAGGCCCCCCGGGGGTTCGTCGCCGTCGGTCCCGCCGCGTCTCCGTCGGTTGCTTTCTCACCGGGGGTGAGTGTCTTCCTGTCTCCATAATTTCTTGTGCTCGCCGAGGATCTGATGCTGTCATTCTTCTTCTGTTTCCTAGTGCGACATATGGCCCGAGTCCTTCAGCCGGCGCGGCGCCTCCGTCCGGTGGATCTTCGTCGTCGGAATCCTGGAGCTTGTCTTCTTCCTCGTCTCGGGCGACGCCCCCGTTCGTCGGGGAGGACGGGGACTCGGCAGAGGAACTGGCGAGGACGCGGCGTCGTCTAGACGTCGCGCTGCGCAAGGTACGGGACCTGGAGGGGACCCGGGATGCGATGCATACCGCCCTTCAGGCGGCTGAGACGGAGACAGCCGAAGTTCGCAGCGCCAAGGCCGATGTGGAGGCCCGCTGCTTTGGTGAGTTCCTCGTATTCCGTCAGTGCACGCCGCCCACTAGGCTCTTGTTTGACTCGTCGCCATTGTTTCTTGCCTCGGCCCGAGGAGGCGGAGGCGTCTTTCCGCCGCGAGCGGCGGAGGAGCCGCGCCGCCGCCCGAACGATCCGGAGGATCGCCACGATGAACTTACGCGCGCGGCGGAGGGTCGCCGTCGCGGTGGTCGGCCCGGGGCTCCGGTGCCGCCCGACCGTCTTCGCGCGCTCCCCAAGGCGTGTCAAGGAGGCGGTGCGTGCCGGTGCGCGCCAGGGAGCCGCCCGCGCGCTCGCGACGGCGGACATTCAAGTCGACTTTCCCTTGGCTGATCTGCAGCCGGAGTGGCCGTTACCGCCGGATCGGCACCGCACTACGCGCCGCACTTCCCCATTGCGGCCGATGCCGCCGCCGCGGGGGTTGACATCGACGGTGTGCTTCGCGACGGCGCCGCCGCCGACATTGGCGGCCTGTAACTCACCTTTCTAAGATTAATCTCGTACCGGCCCCTCGTGGCCGAGGAAATCGAACTTCGCATTGTTCCTTGTTTGTGCCACCGCGATTTTTGTTCACCGCCGGCGGGGGGGGGGGGGGTGGTCGGGTGTACGAAGCAAACTACTCCGCCCCCCGTGCCGTCTTGTCACCCGTCACGGCCACCGACGCGTGCTCGGTAGGAGGCTAGGAGCTTCATTTAACGGGCGTCCGGGTACTCGAGTAGTGTACGTAGGACCGAACGCGTGGGAGATCGCGAGGCGCGCGCTGCGTTCCTTCTTACGTTCGCATCTAAATAAAATGAGCCCCAAGAATCTTTCATAAATGGAACACTAAATATAATTTATTTGTAAAACCTTTTCACGTGTCGGCGTAACTTTGTGTGACGAATCTAATGAACCTACATAATCCATATTTAGCTACGATTTTGAAAGTAGTTTTGAAAATAACTTACGTTAATACTTGTAATTAATAGTGCACCTTCATGGAGTAGTAAATGTAGATGAAATCTAAAACTAAATACATAGTTTGGATATACTTTGCGATACGCAGCTTTTCGCAAACCTTTTCGTACATCAAACCCTTAGTGTGATTTTGCATGCAACTATCCGGTGCGGGTGAAGCGTTGCGGCCGGACCACGACTCCCCGTGCGCACGTGCGTGTAGCAAGTGACTTAGGAACCGCCGCCCCTTCGTCTTGTCGGTTGTCTTCAAATCTTGCCATGCCCATTGCTTCGGCAACCACCACGTCGATTTGACCCGTATATGAAGCCGAAACGACAAGATAGAATATACTAGTTTAGCCTCTTCCCTACCCCCGCCCCACCCCCTCGCTCCCACCGTCGCATCGAAGGAGAAGGGGTTTTCTTGCTCGCCGCCATTGCCGGCGACCCCCCCCGAAGCTTGCAATCTCGCAACCGCCATCGCAAGCGACCTCGAAACGGCGGCGATGACCCGAAGCGACACATCGGGTGACGACGGCGCCCCACAAATGAAGGGGGATGCCGTAGAGGCCACCGCCGCCGCCGGCCTCTACAAGAACCTAGGTGATACGGGCGGAGCAATCCCGGCCGCGTCGGCAGAGAGCGTCGCTTCGAAGGTTAGTCCCGCAAGGCACAATGAGTTGCTAGCTAGTCGTGGAATTGTCATGAGGTTTGAAGATTCGGAACTTTGTTTTCTTAGTTTGGGACCGCAGGTGGCAAGCGTGTCGCCCTCAACCCGTGGGAGGCCGCCGTTGATCCGGCCCGACGTTCGAGATCGGAGCGGCCGGGGAGTGGGACGAATGGCGCCCCGCCGTCGTCCGTCCACGACTTTCGGAGGAGCAGGGACCGCCCCCAACTACGATGCACGAGGTTGAATTCTTCAAGGAGCGGTACCCGAGCATCAAGACCATCGTCACTTGCGACGCCGGAGTAGTGGCGGAGTACATCAACGAAATCAAAGGTAGCCCACCTCCAGAACGTTTGCTCGTTGGATTGGACACCGAGTGGATTCAGCTTCGCAGTGGCGGGTACAAGCTCGCATTGCTGCAATTGTGTGTCGGTTCGAGCTGCCTTATTTACCAGGTGCACCATGCCGGCTACAAGCTTCCTGATGTCCTGAGCAAGTTTCTCAGCGAGGAAGGCCACATCTTTGTCGGAGCGCATATCACCAACGATGTTGAACGCCTACAGGAGGACTGCGGTGTCAAGATTTCTAATTGGAAAGACCTTCAACCGGTTGTTGCCGACGTTGATGAGAAGTATAGCCATCCGTACCGAAATGGTTACGGTGTCGTCACCTGGAGAAGATTGGAAATCGAGTACTCGGAGCTACCTCCGTACAAGGACAGAAATGTGAACAACAAAGCTTTGGGGTTTGAGGGTGTTGCACGAATGGCAGGTGAAATACGCCGCCAAGGATGCATTGCCTTTTGAGATTGCTAATCGGCTTGAGATCAAGCATGGTTACCGATTTCTGCCAGATGCTAATTTGTAGAATCATGTAAATAATGTACTAACCAAAAGTAGCAAGTAGAATTTCTTGGTTTTCGGAACAAGTATATGTGTACATATTAGTAGTAATTCGGTGATGGATTGAAACTAGGAGGCCTTGTTTATTTGGGCAATTTTGACAGATAATTTCCATATTACACTAATTATTTGTTGATTTACTAAAGATTAATTTGTATCATTTGTTAGTCAATTTTTTATTTTTTATATCAACATATTAAAAGCAACAACACATATGCAAATTATCAATGTGCCCTTTTGTTAGAAAAGGATTGCGGTCCGAGATTGGGCCGGCCCATTTGTCCTTATTACTTCCGGTGTGTGCGAAGCGCCGCACGGCGAAGACATCGCATAATCTTTAGTGCCACACCGCTACCTCAAGCGGGCGCACCACAACTTAAAAGGCGAGGCGTGCTTGCCATCCCGAACTCCTCCGAACACCGCTTCCTCTCTACTAACCTCCGGCTTGTTGGGGTGGCCGGCCCATCGGGCTCCCGCTCGCCGGGCTTCACGCTCGCCGATAGAGCCTCGTTGGTGACCCGGCCCGCCCTACGGCCCCCTATTTTTGTTTGTCATACCAATTTTTAGATTTATATTTTAAATATTAAGATTTATGCAAAAGTCTTCCGTAAGTAGTAAATAATGGCAACATAGAAGTCATGACTACGGTCGAGTAAGTATCAATTGAAAAACTCATCATCTTGGGCATCTTGAACTATTGGTGCAACAATTCCATCATCAATGTACGTGTCATCCGCATCATGTTCATCATCAACATCAAATACTTCATCGTCCGGTTCGTCAACCGCCTCGGCCCGAACCCGATTAATAATCGAGACATCGCCGGTTGTGCCTTCCTTGTCCGATCTAGACCAATTTGTCAAAACCTGGTGTTCACCGAGCAAATTAATACCTTCGATACCCACAAGAAGTGAGTCCTCGAGATCTAATTCGGGCATGGCAAACAAGTTCCTTGGTTTCATTGAAATAACACTGCTCCAAACCCGTGTTTGTTCACCGCATTCACATAAAACACCGCCTCTGCTCGTGTTGCCGAAATATAGGGTTCATTGCTAAACTTGTGTCGAGTAGTATCGATGTCAACGACCCCATATTTATCTTTACCGTATCCTTTGCCTCTCGTTGGTACTTGTGACAAGAGGCACATCAAACCACCACACCGGAATAGAATAACTTCTTTTTGTCCAGGGAATTCCGTGAGATCATTCTTTTAATCACCCCATACCAATTTGTGCCTTCTCGCCTCACCCTTGACAAGCACACCACCGTTTTGTGTCACAAGGGTTCTCTCGATGTTAACGGTACGAAACAGCCAATTGTTGATATGACATCTATTCAATGTACGAGGTCGGGGATCCGGTCCTTGAGCAAGTGCAAACAAATCCGAACTTAATTCCCCTCTAGCATGTAAACTCGTGATCTTGCTTTCAAACCATCTTACGAGTTGAGCCTCATGTCGCTTATCAAGATTTCCGGATCCATGTGCCCTCGCTCTTCCAAATGCTCACTGCACACAAAAGATTATTACCGTTAGTTTGATATTTAAAATTAAAAGCAATAATGATGTTCGGTAGTGCATCTTACTCGACATATGGTCTAGCTTCATCACAATTGCAAATTATGTAGTGCCTCATCTTTCGAAACTCATTTGGTGGTATTTCTTCAACCGTCCGTCCTCTCCTCTTGTAATCCATTTCGAAAAAATGCTCAAACCGGATGGTGGCTCATTAACAGTAACCGTTTCATGTCGATCAACACGATTGTCTTTGGTGTCCACGTCCAAGAATCTTGAGCAGAATGTAAGGCACTCCTCGAGTATGTATCCCTCAAAGCAATTGAACCTTCAGGGTGAGCCTTGTTCCTCACATATCCTTTCACAAGTGCGTAGGTACCGTTCCACCGGGTACATCCATCCGTAACACACCGGCCCCCCAAGTTTAGCTTCTTCGAGCTAGATGAACAGCAAATGGATCATGATATCAAAAAATGCGGTGGGAATATCATCTCAAGTCGACAAACAAGCCTCCCTAATTGAACAACCGAGCTCGTCCAATTCGATTCCACCAACTCCTTTGAACATAGTGCATCGAAGAAATTACTAAGCCGAATCAATCCAATGACAACAATCACGGCAAAATCCTACGCACCACTAAGGGTAAAAGTTTCGTAGAATTAGATGGTAGTCATGCGTTTTCAAGCCCGACACCTTACGTGACTTTACATCAACACATCTTCTTATATTCGAGGAAACCCCATCGGCATCTTCACTCCATATAGAAATTCACACAAACTTTCCCCGGCATCCTTATCTAACTTGTACAAGGCCGATGGCAAGGTATACTTATCATCTTTAATCACGAAGGTGCCTCGATCCGGTCGTATCCGTAGATGCTCCATGTCAAGCCGAGCATTCTCCCCGTCCTTACATTTGCCATCCAACTTAAGCGAGTGCCTAGTATGCTCTCGCATATATTTTTCTCAATGTGCATCACGTCCAAATTATGCCCGATGAGCAAAGAAGACCGAAAGGGAGCTCAAAAAAAATACTCTTCTTCCTCCGGCTTGTGCCATCTCTTGTCTTCGTCACGCTTCCTTTTTTTGATAACAATGTCTTTCCAAATTCTACTTGTTCAAAAGTAGAATACGCTCAAGTACCCGTGCACCGTATAGTGGTTCGGTGCCTCCCCGGTTTCGACCTTGTTGTTGAAGCCGACCGCATTGTTGCGCCATGGATGGTCGGGGGCCAAAAAACGTCGATGTGCCATGTAGCAGTTGCTTCCGCCCATGTTTCAACCACAAATACTCGGATGTTTGTGGCGGTATGGACATGCAAACTTTCCTTTAGTGCCCCAACCGGACAACATAGCATAGGCCGGAAGTCATTAATTGTCCAAAGAAGTATAGCACGCAATCTAAAATTCTTCTTAGTCCCTGCATCTCTTGTTTTAACACCATTATTCCAAAGCTCCTTGAGCTCCAGTATCAGGGGCCTCAAATATACATCAATATCCATTCCAGGAGATTTTGAACCAGGAATCAACATTGACAAAATCCAGTTAGATTGTTTCTAACACATCCATGGAGGCAAATTGTAAGGAACCAGGATGACAGGCCAAATGGAATACGTAAGACTTTGCATGCCAAAGGGATTGAACCCATCAGAAGCAAGACCCAGCCTAACGTTACGACCTCCTCCTTCTGAAAACCATTTAAACTCTGAATCCACGTGCTTCCATGCCTTTGAGTCAGCAGGGTGACGCATTTTCCCATCATTCACCAATTCATTCTTGTGCCACCGCATATCCTTTGACATTTGCTTTGACATATACATTCTTTGAAGCCGAGGAATAAGAGGAAAGTAGCGTAGGATCTTAATCGGTAACCGCTTCTTAACGAAGTAGCATCCACCGCACCGCAATTATTATCGCAGGTTTTATCTACAACTTTCCACCTTGACTCCTTACAAATGGGACATGTTTCCGCATTTGCGTATTTATCAAAAAATAACACACAATCATTTTGGCATGCGTGTATCTTGACATAGTCCAAGCCCATGGTCTCAAATCACCCTTTGCACTTTATCCAAGGAGTCAGGAATACAATGCCGGTCAGGGAGAACCTTTCCAAAGAGCTTAAGTATGGCCTCCAATGACGCGTTACTTAAGCCATACATGCACTTTATCTGAAAAAGCTCCACAATAAAAGAGACCTTTGTTGCATTTTTGCATCCTGGATACAATTCCTTCTTTGCCTCGCTCTAATAGTTTCAAAAAGATCTCTCGCTCGCTTATCTACCTCTTCCTCATCTCTCGGTTTGTCCATGATGTATAGTGCCACCGATAATGTTTCTAATCGCAGTATTGGTGGCAGCAGGGTTATCATCCAAACCATCTTCTTCATCGTCTTCTACAAATAAATGTGTTGTATCATCCGATGTAGGTAGTGCATCATGATTATTGAGATCAGCAGTAACATCTTGATTCACAGGACCCTGAGAAGAAGTATTAGTTTGGTCTTGAATGTTACCAGCATCGATGAAACAATCAGCAAACCCTCTATTGAGTAAATGAATTTGAATGGGACCCACGGTGGAATGTCTGATCATGCATTGACACAAATTACATGGACACGCAATAGATCCACCTCGCGCTGATGAGGCCGTAAATTTTTGCAAAAAAAATTCGAAAATTGTTCCGCCAATCCGCCGAGTGTCGAGGCAAGCGCATCCATCTTCGATCTTCATCCGATGCCATTAGTTAATCTGCATTGTTCATGTTTCAATCGACCTTGATCACGATATATATACCAATATGCATATATATGCGCGAGTGATTGTATATATATACGAGATCAAGACATCGGTACGTAACGGTCGTGGCCGTGGCGCCGCTCGCATCTCCGCAACAAGAATCACGTGGAGATCGCCGTGGAGATCGATCCCCTAGAGGCCCTCGTGGAGATCTCCGCAACAATAACCAGGTTGTCGAAGACGGAATTTTGGAATGGTCCAGATCGGAAGAGCCCCTATCGATCGTGGCAATACATACACGATAGACAAAATTTTAGTAAAACCAAGGAATACCCGGTTTCAATATTTCTTAGGTTCTACGTAGTATGACCTTTCTCGGGGTTTTCAACATATGCGTAATTCATTATTTTTCTTTTCCGATCGGCTACTATAGAGGCTAACAATAATACACAAAATTCGGGAGTTCTAGTGAAGAGTCTCCAAATTGTTGATCACAATGCTTTGTGAATATACACATGAATAGCATAAACAATAGCATGTCGCAATTTCGAAAACGGACGATGGTTAGTCCAAATATGCATGACAGACCCAACGATTTCAATTTGTGTCACTCATGAGTTCAAATATTTTGCAAGGGCTCATCCGATCCAAACACATAGACATACGAAGATGCATATATAAAGGTTCAAAGTTATTACTTAGATGTTGCCACATACACATCCATTCTTAGACCATTCACCAAAGATCCGCATAACATTCACCTAGGACCTGGTTATGTTACGTACTAAGCTAGATTACTACTACTTGCGATTGACTTTATCCCGAAGCTTGCGGATCTTCTTCGCCATCACTTCTAACTTGTCGCCAATCAGCCTCCATGAATTCCTTCGGGGTCATCTCCATGTCTTCCTCGCGTTCCAGCAATGTCGATGCTTAGGTTCTCAATCCGCTCCCGCAAATCATCATAGTGCTCCTTCAAATTCGTTGAACCATTTGGCGCAAGGGCATTTGCTATGGTAGACAACAAACACAAGTTACTAACATGAAATGTGTTACAACAAATGTGGCCAATGCAGCAAAATAGTCAAAAAAAATGCACCTTTCTTTTCGATGATCCCGAAGCTTTCGATGGAGACGGTTTCTTGCTATTGTCCCGCTCATCATCCGAGTCCGGAATGATGATCCTCACCGATTAGCAAGTGTTCACTAGCCCGAGCAAACAAAACAATTTGTCTGTTTTTCGCCTTTAAACAGCCTATTCAATCTCTTGACTCATAATGTATACCAATTTACCCGTGATCCCCCGACTACATGCCAGAGAAGGCCTAACCTACTAAATGGGACAGCCTGCGTTCATTTGGCTGGCTTTGTTTTCAGGATTGTGATCAAATGTACACAGGTCAGACTCACGGCAAAAGATGGCAAGAAATCAAGCCAATTATCATTATCATCATCTAGTATGGGGTGAGATGGATCCACACACAAACACAATGATCATTATCTAGTATGAAATTTTGATTACTATGAACTACTAACATTTTTCTAATTGCAAAAGGAGTCACACGTTTCCTGGAAAATCAAAGAGGGTAGGGCAGTGTACCTCACTTCTCTTCTGGAACGCTTGCATCCGACTAGGGCCCCGCTTACCCTTACCGGATGGATCGACTTGGCGATGTGGGCCGTCGGACGACGACGACGAGGTGGCGGTGTCGTCCGTACCGCAGGACGACGAGTTGGGATGCCGCCGACCATAGTGGGGGACGACGAGGTAGGTGGTGTGGAACACTTGAACCGGCCGCGTGCATCGCGCTTCGCGTGGTGTAGTGGCACCTCCGTACGCCGCCGCCGCCGCCCGAAAACCCTCGGTGCGGCCCCGCCGTCCGCCGCCGCCGCTCTCCGGATCCCCTCGATGCGGCCCCCGCTTGCCGTGGCGGCCGCTCGGCCGTGTTACGCGCCGCGCGGCCCTTCGTCCGCGCCCGCCACCGGTCCGGGAAGGCTCGATGCGGCCACTCCGGCCGTTGTCGCCGCTTGCCGCAGGGGGAAACCGCGCCGCGGGGCATCTCGATGTGGACGCGACGGTCGCAGCCGACGAGGGGGATGGTTGGGAGCAAAAGTGTATTGGGGGTGGGGGAGCTAAAAGTTATAGACGATTTGGGCCGGCATATCCTTGTTTTTATTACTCTCATCGGCACATTTGACATTTTCACATCCTAGTCTCCGCACCTTTAGTGCCACCCCGTAAACCGAGAAGGGGGTATCCCGGGCCTAAAACGAGAGGCGTGATCGCGTTTTTGAACTCCGTATTACCTTCATCAACTAATGCTTGCTACTTGCGCTATGGGGCTTAATGGGCTGGCCGGTCCACTCGGGCTCCCGCTCGCTGGGCTTTACGCTCGCCGGTTGAGCCTATTGTGGTCTGGCTTAGCCAACATCCCCATAGCACACAATTTTTTCATCTAAACAAATCCTCTCTTTTTTTCATGGTACATATAGTCTATACCATATTGTTAAAATTTCGCTACAACCCCATAGCAAATTTTTTTCATCAAAACAAATTTTGTGGCAATACGTACACAATACTCCTCCTTGAGGCTAGAAACGAAGCAAAGAGCCTTCCTTGTTTTGCAACAACGCAAAGAGATATTTGCAACCCAAATAAGACGTTGCGTAAGACCGTTCAAACGCAACCAACCCTAGTATGGTAGCCATAGCAAGTTTATATTGCAACACCCGAATTTCTAGTGCAACGCGAAATAGGGTAGCAATATTTCCTACCAAATGCAACACAATTTTGAATAATGGGTGCATTAGCGCCAACTTGTTGCAACATCGCAAAGATATATTTGCAACCAAAATTCTACGTTGCGACATACTTGTTCAAACGCAACCATCCCTAGTATGGTGGCTATAGCAACTTTCCGTTGCAACGCAAGGAATGCTAATGCAACACAAAATTGGGGTGGCATTATTTCCAACCAAATGCAACGGAAATCCTAAGAAAGGGTGCATTAGCATCAACATGTTGCAACCGAACAAATAAATAATGCAACTCAAATTTTGTGTTGCAATAGACACACAAATTGCAACCAAATCACCGTTTCGGTGCAATAGTACCCCCCTATTGCAACCGAAATAGTGGTGTTGCCTAAGGGATTTGTTGCAATAGGGGGAAAACCTTGTAGTCCATCCATCAATTGATTTGCTTGAAATTACTCCTTGGGCTTTGTTCTTTGATGGATCATCATGTGGTAAAGGTGGAGGAGTAGGGATTTTATTAATTTCACCCGTGGGGTCGGATGTTTGAGTTCACTATCCCTATCCGGCCCCACCGTTACAAACAATCGAGCCGAGTACGAGGCATTGCTTTGGGGGCTTCAATATTTGAGAGAGCCGGGGCCGTTTCGGTTGAGGTTTATGGAGATTCGAGTTGGTTATAAAGCAATTGAACGGCCAATACGAATGTAAAAGTGATGCGCTGAGGAGTTACTACGAAGAATGCAGGGAAATTTTGAAGAGTTTTCCGTTGGTAATTCTACAGCATATTCCTAGGGAACACAATGAAGAAGCAAACAGGTTGGCTCAAAGCGCTTCCGGTTATAAAGAAAATCAAGAAGCCCACAGAGATATGTGCGCTGGGAATGGATCTTGCGGAAGATGATTGGAGAAAAGAGATCGTTGACTATTTGAAAGATCCATCCCGAAAGGTCTCTAGGAAGCTCAGGTACAAGTCCATAAAATTTGTTCTTCTGGATGATAATTTGTTTTACAAATCATTAGATGGGGTGTTGCTACGATGCCTGGGTCCATAAGAAGCTAAAAGGATGATGAGTGAAGTACATGATGGGATATGTGGAGCACACCAATCGGCCTACCTGTATGAAATGGGTTATCGGGCAAGCCGGGTGCTTTTGGCCAACGATATTGGAGGACTCGCTTTGAGTATTACAAGGGATGTCAAGACTCGCTAGAGGTTTGGAAATATTCAGAGAGTTCCTGCGTCAACGTTAAATCCCATCATCAAGCCATGGCCATTCAGGGGCTGGGGCATAGACTTGATTGGCCAAATTAATCCACCATCTAGCAAGGGGCACAAGTTTGTGCTTTTGGCAACAGATTACTTTACCAAATGGGTTGAGGCAATTCCACTGAAGAAGGTAACGTCGAAAAATATGGTTGAGTTTGTTAAGGAACACATCATCTATCGGTTTGGAATCCCTCAAACAATCACAACCGATCAAGGAGCCCGAGTTCGTGTCCTTGGAGTTCGGGGAGTTTGCCGAAAGCATGGGAATCAAATTGTTTAATTCTTCTCCCTATTATGCCCAAGCTAATGGTCAGGCAGAGGCTTCTAATAAGATCATGATCAAGCTTATACAAAAGAAGATCGACCAAAAGCCAAGGATGTGACATTCGGTACTCAGTGAAGCTTTATGGGCTTACCGAATGGCCCCTCATGGAGCTACAAAAACATCTCCTTATGAATTGGTTTATGGACACCGTGCGGTTTTACCTTGCGAAGTACAATCAGATTCTAGGAGAGTGGTTTTGCAAAAGGACTTAAGCTCCAAAGATTACAGTGGCTTAATGATGGACGAACTGGAAGATTTGCACATGATCTGTCTTAGGGCACTGGAAAATATTGAAAAGAACAAACTGCGAGTTGCCAAATATTACAACAAGGAAGTAAAAGTTAGGCAATTTGCGAAGGGGATTTGGTTTGGAAAGCGTTATCGTCGATTGGAACCAAATACGGTGAATTCGGCAAATGGTCCCCTAATCGGGAAGGACCCTTTCGGGTAGTCGGATGCGTGCCCGTAATGCCTACATGTTGAAGACTTCACTAGGAGAAGAATTTTCCGCCGCAATAAATGGAAGATATTTGAAGAAGTATTATCCTAGTATTGAAATCGATCGCCGACCGCAAACATCGGGATTACATGCATCGATACGAAATAGCCGGCGCTCAAGAATGAGGCCGTCTTCAGAACAAAAAATCCCCAAACAGAGGGAATGGCCAATACTTAGATGTATTGCCCTTAGCATGAAATTACATTACAAATGCTTCTTGCAGGCTTGCATCTAACAACCCTGGTGATCAGGACTACGAGGAGGTGGAAAGCAGAAGGCCTGGCGTAAGAAGCGAAAGTATGATTCAATCTTTTCTTTGCTTCTTCAGCTGCTCCCTCTTCAGTTGTTCCGGGACCACCGTGATCGCAACTTGGAAGCCGTGGGGATGACCATGGTTAGCTACCTCCACCAATCTATCCCAAGCCGCTTTCGAGGTTATTGTACTCGTCGCAGACATCCGGGACGAGAGGAATAGTCGCTAGAGGCGAGAGATCCGGATGTGAGCACGGAGTCAAGAAGGAGTCGAAGATATTTACCTCCTACTAGTGCCCGCAAAGCCATGCGACGCTCGCGTTCGGCCCGGCAACGAGCGGTGACATCCCGCAGGTCATGTTCCGGGTGTCGAACACGACGGAGCGGTTGATGGCTGATTCTCTCGCTCGGGCGTGACATTCTCTCGCTTCCGCAGAAGAATTAGAGGAGATGTACTCAGGCATGTCTTCAGTCCCAACGATTTCCTCAGGAAGCAGATCAAGGGTGAAAAAGGAAAAACAGAGAGGAGGTAAAACGCGAAATCACATAAGGAAGCACGGAGCAAGTTGAAGGAAAACTCCCTCTCGAATCGTGCGTTTCTTTGGGATGCTGTCCTCCTGGGGCTGCTTGCCTTTGTCCATGGCCTTGGGGTTTTTTCTTCTGAGAACAGAGGAGAAGATGAGAAGTGATGGATGAGTGTGCGAGTGGATTTGCAGGGCATCTCAGCAGGCTATTTTATTGACTGAGAGAGTGCATCGGGAGTGATGACTGGCTGGCGTGCGTTACTGGAATACCAAGCGGCAGGGTTTCCTCCCGAATGCGAAGGGTTTTCATTTGAACAGTGCTTATGGATTGCCGAATCAAGGATTTTCTGCGGGTATTGCGCCAAGGGACATCTGTTTTTGCGTGTTCGGCTCAAGCGAGTTCCCAAATGCGTTTAAGGAGAAACAATATTCACAGATGCGAACACAGAAGAATCATCGCAATACAAGCACGAGAATTAAAAGTTCTTTATTTATTGCCGATAATCAAACATCCCTAGTACAATCTAATCAAAGAGCCTGTTTAGCACAGACTGGGGATGAGTGAGTTCGGCAATGGCGTCGCCGTGGCCGTCGAGGCGCTCCAAGATGACCTCGATCTCGTCGATGTCTTCGGTGCGCCGCCCCCGGAAGCCGCGCGGCCCGGTGGAGTAGTCGACGCCGGTGTGCGTCGCCGGGCGGCCCGGGCCCAAGGTGGTGCCCGGGCGGATGCCGTGAGTGGCCACCTCGTCCACACGGTTTTCCACCGCGGCGAGGCGCTCCGCCCGCGTGTCTCCGCGGGCGTTCACCTTGTCGGCCAATTGCTCCACCGGCATTTTCAGGCCGGTTGAGCTCGGCATCGCGGCCGCAAAGTACAAGGTGATGGCAATTAATATCGAAGCTCGGTGGAGAGTTCTCGCTGGAAGAAGGTGGAAAAGAAATCTCGGGTAAAAAATCAAAAAGCCGAGTGCCGAATGAAGTTTATGGAGGAGGAATTTACCCGAGCGGCTTGATTTTGACCTGCCATTGAGGATTTGAGCTCGGGAAAAGGTGATCTAGGGTTTGGATCTAGACGGAGATTCCGGCGGATTGCGAAGAGAGAGAATAGGTGTTGAACGATTCAAGATGTTGGTGGTGGAGTCTATTCCGGAATAAAATTACTTTTATCCCGTAATTGAAGGGGCATATGTTAACACCAAAATTTGGTAAGGAGTCCGACTCGTGGGTCCAACGCGATGAGGAGTCCGTCCGAAGAAGGAAGGTTTCTTCAAAAGAATTCGGCAAAAGAGTCCGCAGCCGGCAATTTGCTTTCGTTCGGCAAGAGAACTGTTGCGCCGATTTTGCGGGATCGCATGGTGACGTGGCCCGAGCGGAAGGGACGAATGGATGGATAAGCGATCGCATTTAGAGATAAATTAGGTATCAAATCCATTCGAAGTCATCTTTGTGACAGGGTATAAATATAGACCCCGAATGTATGTATTTTCATTCGAAACATTCTCAATACAAACCGGCTTTACGCCAAACCCTTGAGTCCTTTGTCGTGTCGTCGAGTTCTTCGAGAGGGTTCAATCGATCCGTCAACCTTCATGAGTACCGGCAACCTGTCAAGTATCATGCGGTGGATTTAGATCTCGGTGCAAGTAGTCTTGTTACCATGCTTAGTGTCATGCGGTAGATTCAAGCTTGGTTCAAGAGGGTTTCTTGTTAGATCATGAGCCATGCGGTAGGCTAAGATCTAGCTTGAAGCTAGTTATCGGCTCTATTGAGTTTTGGCAAGATTCAATAGATTCATTAAGTTACCCCGTGTTGCTTTGAGTTTTTTTTTACTTTATGTTTAAATTCATGTAACACTTCTTTGCCCAATCTAGATTGGTTTGGATCGGCTTTATCTTTTTGATGATCCTTATGCGAATCGAGTTCGCATCTTTGGCTTAAATAGCACGTGGATCACATGTTCCCTAATAGCCGAAACCGAATCGATCTAGGTTGTTACGTCTTGTGGGTTCAAGCTTGCCAAATCTTGCATAAATCTTGAAAGAGCTGGGTATCATGCGGTAGATGCAGGTTTTTGGGTTGTTTTGGAGCTAGTCATCTGGTGGATTAGATTTCAATCCAATCTGATAGATTTATCTTGTTTGGTAATGTTCGTTCCTTCTTCATGGACCCTGATTCGGTTGTTCAGCCGTATTCGGTTATGCTTTCACGATTAAAACATGTTCATAAGTTATGCTTTAAATATTGTATGCTTTTAGCTTTCCATATTTAGATTGTATCATGCGGTGTATAGATCTATTTGTGGACGGTGGTTTGATTTCAAACAAGTTGTATCATGCGGTGGATAGATTTGCTTGATGTCATGCACGACGGGTCTTAAGGTATCTAGACATGTGGTAGACTAGTGCATTGGGCCTATGCATGCTTGTTTATTACATATTTATGATCATGCTTTACTTCATTTATTGTTTAATGTTATTTACCGCGAGGGTCGGTCATAGCCTTGCGCACGTGCATCTTTATCCAAATAAAAACCGATCTATCGTCATGCTCACATCATCCATTCGGCTGTGTTACTTTTTGCGCATTAAAGTTCCCGAATGGTTTCTAGTTTGTTGGCAGATAGCTCTCTATAGCTATATGTCATCTCACTTGGCTTTCTAGCCGTAAATATGGAACTGTCGGTACCGTGACGCCCCGTGTTTTTAATTAACCTTTAATAGCCTGGTCAAATGGTCAATCGTGGTCAAACCTAGGTCAACCCGGGCCCTCACCTCGAAAAACTCACTAACACACCCTAGTGACCCTAATTGAATAGTAAACACACTTGTGGGGCCAACCCATGGTCAAAGGTTGGGTCAAACCCCTTGTCACTCTAGTGTCCACAGTGTCTGCCGGAACTTTTGCCGCGTTCTCCAAAATTCACCTAAACACTTAAAATTCTACCTTTATGAAAGTTGTAGATCTTGTTGAGGGACACAACTTTTATGTAGATTGGCATTTCCAATTTTGATGGGAAAAACTTGAGAAATGAGTTGCAAGACAGAATTCACTTTGTTTGCGAAGCGGTCGACATTCAAAGTTGGCATTCAAATAACTCAAATTACGTGAGGAAAAACCCCGTATAGACTTTGTAGAAATTGTTAAGGATAGCTAGATCTACAACTTTGTTATTCATCACTTGGTCGACTTTTATACAAAATTTTGGAGCAATTCTATTTCAAAGTCGGCACCAGTAAAACAACTTGGGCCGGAGCGTTGCATGCCGCGACGTCGCGCGCCCCGCGCGCCGCCCGCCGCCGGCCGCGCGCCGCCGGCCCCGCATCCGCGCCCACGCCTCCCGAGGCCGCGCACGGCCCAAGGCGCGCTCCGCCCC
Organism: Cenchrus americanus; assembly: GCA_947561735.1. Lineage (NCBI taxonomy): Eukaryota > Viridiplantae > Streptophyta > Magnoliopsida > Poales > Poaceae > Cenchrus > Cenchrus americanus. Next base: position 31,771,656 of record OX387242.1, on the reverse strand, counting down.
CGAGCCGCTCGCGCCCCGACGCACCCCCCCGCCCGAGGGCCTCGAGTCCGCGCCGCCGCACGCGCGCGCACGCCGCGGACCGCCGGTCCGACGGCGGCGTCGCCGCCGTACGCGCGCCGCCCGAGCCCGTAGCACGACGGGGCATCTTCGACGTCAACCGACGCATCCACGGACGCCCCGAGCCGCCTATAAAAGCATCTCCTCGCCCCTCCGCGCGCCACCCGAGCCGCACCGCCGCCATTGCCGCCACCGCCCCGATCTCGGTTTCCACTCGCGCTCGCCGCCGCCGCCTGCTCCGTAGCACCCTTAGGCACCCGCAAACCTCCCCAAGTCACTTGATTGCCGCATTGTGTCTCCCCGCCGCCCTTCCCCAAGCCACCGTGGCCACCGCCGCCGGCCGCCGCCGAAACCCCTCACCGGCCACTTCTCCGCCCCGCCGCCGCTCACCTACGGCTCCTAGGTGAGCATCCGGTCGCGCCCGGCCGCTTGCCCGGCCGGCGAGCCGCCGCCGGCACGCCGGAGCTGGCTGCGCCCGCGCCGCCCTCCCCGGCCAAGGGCTGGATTGCGATGATTTAAATCTGTTTAGGGTGTTTCGTGTAAAAGTTAGGACCCGGTTGCTTCGTAAAACCTATCTAAGTTTTCTTGCGGATCGATCCGCAGCCTTAGAAAATTCCTAGCAATTTGTAGAAAAACCAGAAAAAACCCAAACCAATTTTGTAGGGTTCAGGAAAGTAAATCCCATCTCTTTTGTTATTTACTCATGGCTGGATTCTAAATAGTTTTAGCAAGAAAAATACAAATGTGTTAACCCTAGATCCGTCATAACTTGAAATCCATAACTCCTCTGTATCTCAATTTTGGATATGTTGTGTGTTAGGACATTACTAGATGCTGTGCCAAAAATTACACAAAGTTACTAAGGAGATCTTGTTAAATAAATAAATTCTTTTCCATTCCTGCAGAAACTTCCTAGATGATTTTTCTTGTCAAATATATTTATGTTCTTGAGCTCAACTTGTGCACAATGTCTTTTAATACCAAAATACACATATTGTGAATTAATCATGATTTTTTGCTTAACAGAAATAATTAATCTTAATTTGTGCATGTTTTCCTTTGTAAATTAATGAACCAAGATCAGTAGAGTTCCTAGGTGAATATGCTGGTTCTTTAGGCTTGTTTAGGACCAGAGAGCATGCATGATAAATTTTGGATCATTTTGATGCTTATTTATTTTTGTATGCATTTAAATTGAATCACTAGCTAGCCCTTTGTTATTTTTTCCACCATATTTATTTTCCTAGCATCCAACACTTGCATGTGGGTCCAATGGACCAGGGTAGGTGCTAATATGGCTAAGAAACATTTCCTTAATTTTTGGTAATTTAATTGCTTAATAAAAAGCTTAAAAGCCCTTTTATTAGTAAAGGGAATTTAAATAAAGAAAAACCCCTAATTAATCCTTTTTCCTTTTGGAAAGTATTATTTGATATAATTAAAAGCTAATTAAATATCATTGCTGATAAGAAAGTAATTCATGAATAAAAATATTATTTATACCCGTGCTTGTGAAATTAAAAGGGATTAAAGCCTTCACATGAAATGATAAGTATAATAAAAACCTTTATTCAAATATGCAATAAAAGAATCACCCATGTACAACCAATAACCTTCCGAAAAGAGAAACATTAGATGGATGCTTGTTAAGGTGAATATGACCAACCAAGAGTTGGGTAAGACAACAAACCATCACATCACCTAAATCTTGCATTGCATTCCGTGTAGATCTTCCGGACGGAGATTACTCCCTTGTTCGAAAACCGAGGAAGGAGGAGCGGAAGCGTCGCTACGAAGACGTGGAAGTACTCGACACCGAGGGTGCCCAAGCTAACCTAGCTGACGAAGGCAAGCTCCGGTGCATCCAACCTAGTTTTAAAATTTTTTATTCAATTATCTATGAATGATTGTGCATTTACGTTCAGGAGTTGAATGAAACCCTAGATGCATGATCCCTAGGTACCTTTGGTCCCTACTAGTATGATAGGTCGGTAGCTGCTAAGCTATAGGACCGTTACAAGTCGAGTGATGACCTCACTCGCGAGAATAGGTTCCCGGATAGGAATCACAATGTATCCTTAAATGGATTGCTCACGTGGTAAGAGCATGGGATCTGGGCTCCGGTCCAGTGGTTATGTGGGTTAAGTCTTTGAACGTACTAAGCACATGTCGGGTATGGGACCGGTAAGCCTAGTACCTTAATGAGACGGCTAGGGATGGAACTGTCACTACCCTTGGGATTCGCTCTCACGGCTAGCTACCGGTGGTGTATGGTGACTCCGGGTATCTCGCGGGGTATGCCGGATAGCCTGCACCAAAGACTGTGGCCTTTCATCCCGACCCGAGGAGTTTTGGGAATGTTCGGGAAAGTTGTCCTTGCGGGGATAGCCTACCGTGTGTTTAGGTCTACCTTGCAAGGTTTAAATCAATCGATTGTCGGCCTCTCACCTTTATCCGAGACTACTTACTCCACTAGTCATGAGATCCCTAATGATGGAAGTTGATGAAGATGATGCTTGATTAATTGTATTGTACAACTTTGTTTGTACTAGTTGGCTAATGTAGTAAAGATTATACCTACTAGAACTTGTGCTAAAATCTTGAAAGTAAGGACCTACTCTTTGTTACTTTTTAGCAAAGGCTACCCAGTAGCCAAAAAGCCTTTCATGGTCTAGATTTGGTGAAGTAGTTATCACCGACGGGTCGGTCTTGCTGAGTATTAGTATACTCAGCCTTGCTATAATGTGTTGATCCAGGTAATGCTTTCGATGATGTGTGGCCCCGGAGAGATCCCGCCGGCCGGGAGCCGGAGTGGGTGGAGGACGACTTCTGAAAGCATCATGGATGGCCTCCCGTGGTGTCTTCGCTTCCGTTAGTTTATTTCCGCTGCTTTCGAAAACTCGAACTAGTTTATCATGACAAAAAATATGGTTTGTAATAATTAAACCCTTCGGGGTACGAATTCGGATATGAATGTTGTTGTATCTCCGGACTCACCTTCGAGTGAGTTTTAATGCATATATTCGATCCTTGTGCTTTTCAAGTGATTTACGGGGCGTTAACCCGCAACTAACGACAGGATGATACTTTATTATTGCTTAATGACCAAAGTGGATCGGTCTTAGGCGATAGTACGGTATTTTCCTAGGCGGGTTGTCACAGTTGGTATCAGAGCTTATATGCACCAGAGATTAATTAATAAACCTTAATCACTGGTTTTTGAATAAAATATGCCAAGATTGTCTGATTTTCCAAAATACGTTGGTCCGCTAAGGATAAACTAGACCGAGAGGCCCTAGAGGGAATTTTGGGTTCTTTCAGGTGGCTTAATTAAACTTATGGTTTATTTTGCTAACTTCCAGCACATTACTTTATGTCAGACTTACTATTCATGCACAACCATACTAGTTCATCACGTTTTGCCATACGTGGTGGCACCACAGGGAAGTCCTGTGAGGGACTAGTGAGACCTATTCCAATGGGTGTCACGTCGCGTCTGAGTCTCATCACGTTTTGCCATACGTGATGTTACCACGGGAAAGTCCATGAGGGATGAGTGAGGCCTATTCCAATGGGCACTCACGTCGCGTCGGAGTCTTAAATAGGACGCTGTACATGCAGCGGCTTAACGCATGGATGTCGTTTCTATAGTGAACGGTAATGTATGTGGACGCTTTCGTGACGTGCCGTGCACGAAAGGTTCGTTTTCTCGCGGTACATAACGAGCGCTTTGTTAGTCGTTAAGCAAGTACTGTATAGCTCTCGACTAGATATTATAGGGAGAGACGAGTAAAAGCCTTACCACCGGCACTAACTTCGATTTTTGGCTTAATTGCCATGTCAGGTCGGATAGGACGTCTTGCATGCATACTAAAAATCAAAACAACTAAAATGGACCAAAAAATCGAAATTCCATATGCCCTCTAAGGAAGTTTATGCTAGTGTGTGTTTTTTTTTATTTTTATAAATTAGAAGTACCTCTCATACCTAGCCGTCATGCTGCCGAAATTTTTGAAAAAGTTGTTACTTTGTGATAGGTTAATTCAACCAAATTGTTAAAAACAATTGCTCCTTAACTAGTTATATTGTAATAGCAAGCCTCAATCCTAGTTCTTTTTGGGTTGGTTACACTTTCCTAGGCACATCCAGGTTCAGGACCATCCACCTTGTTCCTTGATCGATGCTTAACCTTAAAAATTCATTAACTAATAAAGAGTTTATTTTTGAACCGGAAAACTTGGGAAGGTTTTGAGGTTTCTGGATTTTTGGTTATGAATTTCTATTCACGAGTACCGCCGAACTTCACCATTTGACATGCCGTTCTCTTCGAGATCTGACATGAGTTACATTTGTGTACAGATGGATTTCCCCATGTTCCACCAGTTCGACGCTGACGGTACGATCCGTACCAACGGGTTGCACTGGGAGGGTTTTCCGCGCCTTGCGTGGGAAGCACTCGCGTCCGCAGAGCTACCTCACCCCACCGACTTACGAGGTGAAGGAGTTTGAGCGCCATGGCGTTCCCCGCCGCAGTGATCATTCTTACGTTCGCCACACCGGACCACGCCGACCGGTTTGACTTGAGCTTTATCTACGGGGATTTATCACTCACGAGTCCGTTGAGTCGGCCGCCCTCGCAGTGTTGACGGACACGTGACCACAACCCCACCGTGGTAGCTCTCTCTCCGTTTGGGCCGTTTCTCGCCGTGAGTCCTCACGACCCGGCATGGTTGGACCGTATGGACCACCTACGGGAGTTACCGACCCTAGCGAGTCATTGGATGTTACTCGACGCTAGCCCGTTGTCCGAACGTGGTTTTCACACTTCGGGGACTCGCGCTATAACACCGCGGCGATTATTGGGCAGCGCTTGGAGGCATCTAGGCGCGATTGGGAGCAGCTTTCGGCGGCACGCCGGCAAGCTCGAACTTCACTCTTACTCGGGTGCAGCGGGAGAACGACGAGTCGCGTGCTATGAGGTTTCGGTTAGAGCTTGAGAGAGGCGATCGCTTACGAGAGGGTCGTAAAATTGGAGGAGGAGAACCATGCCTTTGGAGGAGGATGCCGACGCACACGAGATCGAGAGGCCGACACTCTGCGCGGAACATTGCGATATGCGGCGGCGGGTGCGGAGGCCGAGGTACGGGTGGCGGCTTTGCGGGCTATAGTGGCCTTACGGCCACTACCCTCGGTACAGGGCACACCGGAGGAGCAAGCGAGGGCTTTGTTCGGTCCGGATCGGACGAGCCGAGCGGGACCACCGCTATCGACTCCCCCGGCCCTTCGCCTACGTACGGTGGTGCTTCGGTGGGCAACTAGGTTGCCGACGGCGAGAATAAGAAGGATGTCGATCCGGTCGAGTTGTCTTTGAGATGTTTAGAGTAGTTGGCTTGACAGCACGTCTTCATGCCAAGTAACTGCTTGTATCGTGTCATGTCTTGTTGTTTCAAATTCGAGTTGTAATGTCCTTGAACCTTGTTCTATCTCGTTGTAATAAAGAATGCTTAAGCATGTTGCTTTAAGTAAAATTCGTTGTCGTTCAAATTTGAAACCTTCTTGCGTATGCTTACAATATCCTCGGTTAAACCGTTGCAAATGACCGCGCTTGTCAATTTTGCTTTTCCACTTGAAAAACGTTGGTAAACCAAAGCATTTCTACGGGCATCACTCGTTGCCGGCGAATAAGTGCCCGTTCGTATACCACCTTCGTTGGTATCCGAAATGACAACGATCGTTCGAGGGAAATTATGCGCCGTGCAATTGAGTAGTCGCAGTCCTAACCGTGTTGAGAAAAACGATTCTATGAATCTTGGTGGCTATGGAATGTTGTTGATTGTTGCTGTCCTCATCATTTAAAGTGCTAATGAGATGTGATTATGCATGATCGTGCTTGTCATCATTTGGAGTAAGCTTTTGGTTATCTCACTAATGAAGCTCACTTTCCGGATGGTGGGAACCACGCGCGGCTCTCCCAATGGTTTCGGAGGAAGTGGTAGTGGTGACTTGCCGCCACCCCCGCCCATGACACCGACGGAGGCCTTCATGGCCACCCAAACGAAGTGCTTTGCGCCGGATCTGCCGGACGCGGCAACGGATCGCCCGGCGGATGAACCGGGGGCCGCCACACGGGGCCAACCACGAGGAGCCTAACCGGGTCACTACGTACGCCCGGTTCATCGCTATGAAGCCGCCAACCTTCGCTAAAGCGAGAAGACCCCCCGGAAGCGCGAGGCTTGGGTCAAGGCCATAGAGGCAAAATTCTCTCGCCTTTGTGTTGCCTTGCTCCGAGGAGAACAAAGCCAACTTCGCGGCGCAACTGCGAGGGGAAGCTTTGATGTGGTGGGACCACTTCAAGTCAATGCACCGAGGGCACGCCGTGACTTGGGAAGAGTTCAAGCGAGGCTTTCAAGAGCCACCACATCCCCAAGGGGCCGATGGATAGGAAGATGAGGGAGGCGTTGGCCCTCCGTCAAGGATTTGACTCGGTGTACCTCTATGCTCGAAGTTTAATAGCTTGTGCCAATATGGTGGGCATCACGTTGATGCCGATGCAAAGAAGATGGAGAGGTTTCGTGATGGTTTTGATGGCAAGCTATATGAGCGTACGAATCTGCTCGAGCCCGCAAACTTCCACGAGCTCGTGAACAAGGCTATCTCCCAAGAGGATGCTATGAAGAAAGCCCACGGGGACAACAAGAGGATGTCTGGTTTCACCCCAGGCAGCGGAACTGGCAAGAAGTTTCGCTTTGTGAAGAAGGAAGCTCCAGGCTCATCCCAGCAATCTTCAACTGGACGCTGGACGATGAAGCCACCTCAGAGCAAGCCCGCCGGGAACTTCCAGTTCCGCAGTGCTCAGCGGCAGGCTCCAAAGCCTAATGCCCCTCCTCACGATGTTGGAGATCGTCGTTGCTACAACCGTGGCCGGACGGGGCACTACATTAGTGAGTGTCCCAAGCCCGAGCGAGATCAAGCCCAACCCGCGGGAATCGGGGTGCGGGAAGCAAGCCTACCATTCCGGCTAAGAAGCCTATGGTGCAAGTGCGCCGAGGCAAGCCGAACTTCACTACAACGAGTGACATCCCGGCGGGAGCTTCGGTACTCACCGGTACATTCTCTATCGGCGACACTCCTGTTAAGATTTTGTTCGATTCGGGGAGCTACCCATAGTTTCATCGGTGAAAGGCTAATAAACAAGCCGGGTTTGAAGGGTTCTCATACCACTTTCGCTTACAAGATAATTACTCCCGGAGGCCAAATCACCTCCAATATCTTAATCCAAGGAGTAAATTTGGGTTTGGGTAGTAAAATCATTTCGACAAACCTTATTGTCATAAACTTGGTCGGAATGGATGTTATCTTGGGTATGGAATGGATATGGAATGGATGAATCAACATAAGGTGATTATAGACATATCGGATAGGGTCGTAGAGATCAATTCTCCTACGGTCGGGCACACTACCTTGTACCTACCTTTCGGGGACGCGTACCGACTCTTGTGCCTATGTGACCATTATCTCCCCTCTTGATGAAATTCCAGGTAGTGTGCGAGTACCGGATGTCTTTCCCGATGAGTTGCCTAGTATGCCACCGGACGGAGATGTCGAGTTTGTGATCGAACTCCGGCCCCGTACCGCACCCATTTCCAAAAGACCTTATCGCATGCCACCCAAAGAGTTAGCTGAACTAAAAACCCTACTCCAAGAATTGTTAGATAAGGGTTATATTCGCCCAAGCTCTTCTCCTTGGGGTTGCCCCTGCCCTCTTTGTTCGAAGAAAGATGGCAACTTGAGAATGTGCGTACATTATCGACCACTCAATGCGATCACCTTCAAAAACAAATACCCACTTCCTATAATTGATGTTCTTTTTGATCAATTGGCCGGTGCCAAAGTCTTCTCTAAGATCGACCTTCGTTACGGCTACCACCAAATCAAGATTCGACCTTGCGATATTCCTAAAACCGCTTTTTTCACTCGTTATGGTCTTTACGAGTTCTTGGTCATGTCTTTCGGACTCACTAACGCCCCCGCCTACTTCATGTACCTCATGTCGGGCATACTCCCCGGGTACTCATGCAAGGAAGGAAGAATAGTAGAAGACGGACTCCTAGTAGAATTCCCATGTACTCCTACTAGGACTCGCTCCGTGTACTCCTACTAGGACTCCCGCCTTGTAACCGACTAGGAACCCGCCCCCGGACTATTTAAAGAAGGGCCGGGTACCTAGCCGCATCATCCACAATCCCTTTGGGGAACAACACCGGCGCGGGGGTGCCATACTTGATCCCCCAAACAGACGTAGGGTTCGCCACCTTGGCAGCCCGAACTCGTATAAATCTTGTGTCCCGTGTCCTTGCGCATACCTTCGAGTTCTCGGTCTCCCGATCACGATCCTCACCGCACAATCTACTACCTCGGGTACTCCCTTGGTAGGTTTGCCGGTCTAAAACACCGACACTGGCGCGCGCCGGTAGGGGTGATCATCACCACCGGCAAATTCGAAGGACCCTCGTCAACAAGATCAATCTACTCGTCGACTCGCCGAGATCCATTAAAGCAAGTCGCCTTGCTCTTGTCAAAGCGGAATCAATTTTCCTACGCCGCGCTTCCGGTTGCTTCGGCACGTCGCGCGGCTCGTCACGCGGCTCCTCGCGCCGCTGCTCGTCGTCGACTACTCCGGGCTCGTCATCGACTACTTTGCCTCCGTCGCGCGTCCCGGTGCCTCGGCACGTCGCGCGGCTCGTCATGCGGCTCGTCGCGCCGCTCATCGTCGACTACTCCGGGCTCGTCGTCGACTACTTCAACTCCGCCGCGCGTCCCGGGGTGCCTCGGCACGTCGCGCGGCTCGTCACGCGGCTCGTCACGCCGCTCATCATCGACTACTTCGGGCTCGTCGTCGACTAGTTCGTCTTCGCCGCGCGTCCCGGGTGCCTCGGCACGTCGCGCGGCTCGTCGCGCCGCTCATCATCGACTACTCCGCCTCGCGCGGCTCGTCGTCGACTACTTCGCCTCCGCCGCGCGTCCGGGTGCCTCGGCACGTCGCGCGGCTCGTCACGCGGCTCGTCGCGCCGCTCGTCGTCGACTACTCCACGTCGCGCGGTCTCGTCGTCGACTACTCCGTGCGCCGCGACTTCGTCTTGCGGCTACACCGGCTCTACTTCAGCCACGCCGTGGGGCGCGATTACTTGTCTTGCGGCAACATTGGCTCTACTTCGAGTACGCCGCGCGCCTCCACGACGTCGTCTTCCGGTCGCATCGCGTCGACCATTCTTCTCGACCAGTTTTCCAAACTAGTCGAGAAAGGCAGTCACGCCCCCAACAACTAGCCGGAATCAACTCTGACTAGTCAACTTCAACAACAACCGTCACGGCTCCATCACCGACCGCCACGGCTTCATCAACAAGTCCGCGCCGGCAAAGAACGGCTAAGTCATTTATTTAAATGATTACTTGTTCTCTTGGCTTGTTCTCCTCATCATGTAGGACTACTTGTCGACTACTCATTTGTGTATGCTTCTCGGCGGGTTTTCACGGGAGCTACACTCTGCTGACTACTCTTGGGGTATATCAATCAAGTCGTCACGAGTCTACTTCATCAACTCGGGGGCTATCCCTAGGAGGCAGCTTCTAAAGTCCGCTACGCGCGGCAATCTAAAGTTGGCTTCTAAAGTCGCATTCTAAAGTCCGCTCCATGCGGCAACTTAAAGTCGACTCCGGTCGCATCTTCGCCTGCTTCAGTGGCATACTACGTGTGTAAGCTTCGATGGAACCTAGCTGTAAGCGGCCCTCGGGTCCTGGCGACGATGGAACCTAGCTGCACGTGGTCTTCACGCTCCGTACCATGGGTCCAAGTACCCTAAGTACTCGCGCTCCGTACCTTGGGTCCGAAGTCCATGGCCCGGTATGCAAGTCGACTCCGGTCGCACCTTCAAGTCCACTACGGTGGCACCCGTACCTTGGGTCCGAAATCCATGGCTCGGGTACTTAAGCATGATACATAGAGCTTAGTGTCGGTCAGGCCCAACAGCCATTTAGTGCTTGGGCCGCAACCTCGGCACGTCGGGCCGGCCCGAAGCATGATCCGATAGGGGGCGGCACGAAGGCTGCCCAACCTCAGGCACTAAGTCGGCCCGGCCTAACAATAGCCCACACAACCACCCCCAAACCCTACCCTGCCCCCCCACGCCCCGACCGTTGATGCGGCGCCCCCGCACCGTTGGATCCTCCCGTTGGGAGGCACCGCATATAAGCCGCGGCGGGGTGCCCCTCCCCTCCCCGAAACCCTAGTCCCCATTCCTCTCCTATCCCATGGCGCATCGCAGCCGCCTCTCCCTCTCTAGTCCTCCACTCCACTCCTCTGCGTTCCGCCGCTCAGATCTACGAGCTCGTCGACTCGGCCTCTGTATCGCCAACCACTCCTTTATTACTTGTTCACCTCGCCATCTCTCCATTTCCAGTTGTCTACGCTCGTCGCTCCGACTCTAGATCTACGAGCTCGTCGACTCAACCTCTATTCGCGATCATCGCCGACCGCTCCTTTATTGCTTGTTCATCTCGCCGTCCGCTCTCGTGCCAGTCGTGTTGCGGCAGTGCCTAGTGCCGGCACGGCACGAAAAAATGGCCTGCAAGCCGTGCAAGGGCGCCCCCTCAGGCACGGTGGCACGGCACGAAAAAGCCACCGTGCCTGATAGGGCCGGGCCGCTTAGTGCCGTGCCTAATAGGGCTAGTGCCGTGTAGTCTGAACTCAGACTTTTCAGTAAACATGTAGCATTGCTACTGAATTTTTATTCCGGGTGGTCTTATGGCTGTGCATTGTATTTTTATTTGTTTTCCTAAAATTTATCGAACACATATGACCATTTTTGTAATTTTATTGAACCTGCAAAAATAACCGATCACCACACATGTAACCGATTATCATGGGAAGTAATGAACACCGTGGGAGTGTCTCTTCTGGGATGAACCTGAGAAACAGTGGAAATAGACTTGGACTTCCTTCGGGGTTATTAAATAAACATCTTTGGGGTGCGCTACCCGTGCCATGGCCACCATGTGCTTCCAAAGGAGCCCTAAATGAAGCGACCTCACCTGTGCTTAGTGTAGAACTGACAAGTGTTTGGCCCTTTCATTTTGGTAGTGGAAGAATACCGATCCCCAAAGAAAGTGATGTGAACTTGTTAAGTTCCACTCGTACTCCCTATGCATCCCGGTCCCAGCCCCGGGCAGCAAAATTTTGGCTTTGCTGAAACCGCGGCCGTTCCAACTTGCTCATCTGCTCCTCCTAATATCAACATGGAAGTCAACGAGCTTTATACACTAGCAGTAGCCAAGTGGTTACAAAAGCCCCTGTAGCACCTCGGGTCCTGAGTTCGACTCCCCGTGGGAGCGAATTTCTCAGGATTTAACGGCGTTTGTGCTTTCAGTGGTAGGCGACGTTCCCGTCGACAGCGAGACACCTGTGGTGACTTTGTCAATCTTGAGGATTTGCCGGTACAGTCTTCAAAGATGCTCCTAGGGGTAGGGTTTCTGTGCGTGTATTCATAGGGATGAGTGTGCGTGCGTTGTGACTGTCTGCGATGTATTGTGTAATTCGAAAAAAAACTACTTGGGAAGTTCTATTAGGGCAGTTCCAATGGGGAAGTTCTAGGTGCAGTTTCCAAGTGAGAAAAAGAGCAATTAATGTCCAGTAGAAACTATGCCCCTCTAATTTTCAGAAAAAAAATTGTCTCTCAACCCATATTTCTACAGCTTTGTTCATATAAAGAACAAATTAAATGTCGTAAAAAAGAGAGTAGATCATCTGTGGCAATCATCTCTGGCGTGTAACAATGAACAATCGATGTCTGCATCAAACGAATGAATGGTTCAACAGAAGCGGTCTGTAGCTATATTTTTTACCGTCAAATAAAAAATCTCCCAAGCCCAACCGTTTGAAGCTACGCCACTTCTCTCTCTGTTGCGCTGCCGCCGCGCTTCCTCATGTGGGCCGCTGTCAGTCCTCCACCTATTTGAACCAGATCGACCATTCTCCACCCGGACCAAGCCCCAATAACCAAAAATCGGTCTTCCTCAACTTGAATCGAGTCCCAAGTGCCCCAAATCGAAGCCACCAAGGGTGCGTTTGCGAGGGTGTACCTCGTCAGCCTGGCTGGCCGGCCATGGCCTGGCCATCCATAGCCCGGTCCAAATGGCGCAAGTGCTCATGTTTGTGAACATAGTCCAGCGGAGCCGAGCTCGATTGAGATCGTGTTTGTCTCGCTTGTACAAATGGATACAATGATCTTCGACTCAAGAACGTGGTAATGTTACCCCAAACGGTTGTTCTTGCCATTTCATCGAACATGTGGAGGGCGAGCACCATGGTTAACGCAGACTCAACCACCTTGGCCTAGAAGCTCCAGCCGCCACCCATTTCCGGCACCATCGCAAGATAGGAGAAGATGGGGGAGAAAGTTCTGGGGACGTCGGTCGGCAACCAGCGCCGGCGAGCTCGCCCAGCCGCGTCGCGACCTACAACCAGCGCCAGCGGCGCGAGGCCATCCCACCACGCACCCGCTTCGCAAGCTGCTGCCAACGCCGGCGGGCGAGGTCGTCCTTCCGCCGCGCCGCAAGATAAGCCGCTGCCGCGCCGTTCGCGCTCGCTCGCGCCGCGCCTGCCATTCCACCAACTCTCCGACGATTTGGCCGAGCGGTGCGTGCCTCCGAGGGACGCAAAGCACCGCGGCGGTCGCGGAGCGCTTGGTGCTCGGCGGGATGCGCAGGGCGCGGGCTCGTCGTTGTGCTCCGGTCCGCCGTAATGGTGAACGCCGACGCCATCGTCGTCGAGGCCGAGCCGGAGCTCGGACACCGGAGGTGACTTCAAGCACGCCCACGTGTAACGCCCGCGTTTTTAGCTCTAAATAAATCACCTACTAAATCATGCGTAATTTAAAAAAAAAACGATCCGCCGAGCTCGCTACCATTCAAACCCTAGCCGCCGTTCTCTCTCTCTCTCTCTCCCCAATGCGCGTGCCGCGATTCCCGCCGGCACCGCACCTCGGCCGCGCCCTCGCGCGCCTTCCCAACGACGCGGTCGGCCACCGGCCGGAATCCCGCGCACGCCGCGGTCCCGCCGGCCGGTCCGCCCTCGCCATCATCGCCGGCCCCAAAAATCACGCCGACACCCGAAAACGGAAAACCCCGCAAAACCCTTCCCTAATTTCCCTAACGATTTTCCAAATTCTCTAGATTTTTCCCCAATTTCTTTTCCTCTTTTTCCTATTTTTCTTTCCAATTTCTTCCTTTCCTTTCTTTTCCTTTTTCCTTTTCTTTCTTTTCTCCTTCCTTTTTCTTTTTCCCTCTTCCCTCTCTTCTTCCTCTCTTCTCCTCCTTTCCCCCCGCCTCCCGCGCGAGCAGCCGCCCGACCGGCGCCCGACCGCCGCCGGCCGGGCCCCGCGCGCGCGCGCCGGCCACCTCCCCCACCCCCCCGCACGCCACCGGCCGGCGGGGACGCCGCCTCCGCACGCCACCGTGGCCCCGCCCGCCCCGCGCCCGCCGGTGACCGGCCGGCCGCTAGGCCGCGGCCGCCATTAATGCCCCTGCTCGAGCTATCCTTTCCCCCACCGGCCGACGCAGCTTGCCCCGCGCCTGCACGACGGGTCTAATCCCCGGCCAAATCCCTGCACAAGTTGACCCGGCCGAGCCCTCGCGAAGCCGCCCGAGCTCACCGGAGTTGTCCTCGCCGGAAAAATCTTTCCCCCCCGAACCGCCTCTAGCTGCCTATAAAAGGGGCCGACGGCCTCCCCGGCTCGCCGCACCACACCCGGCACGCCCTCACCGCACCTCCTCCCCTCCTCCCCGAACTCCACGAGCCGCCGCCGCCCCTAGCACCGCTGCCGCGCCACTGCCTCCTCGTAGAGCCGCCTCCACCGTGCGCAATAGCTCGAGGTGAGCACGGGAATAGGTTCCCCTCGCCCTCCTCTCTCTTTTCCCCTCATCCCCGGCCGTCACCGTGGCCGGAGCCGCCGGAGAGCACCCCCCACCGGCCGGCCTCCTGCTCGGTTCGACCCCCCCTGTTCTCTGTCTAAGTCGAAGGGGGAAGGGGGGAAGAAGATGGCAATCTTTCCAAGGACCCCCCTGTTTTTCCTTTTTCCCCAAACCGAGCCCCTTTCTCCCATTCCTTTCCCTTCCAACCCCCAAAACTTTAGTTTCTTTACCAAAACACCCCTGTTAATTCTAGATAAACCCCTAGGCTAATTAAACCCCACCTAAAAAGTATGTTTAGGTCCTGTTAATTCAAATTAAATTACTAACCAACCCTAGTTAATTATGAACCCCCTCCCTAACACAACATTTCATGCGCAGTTTAATCCCAATCACGCCTAACCTCCCCATTAATGGAAATCACCAATAGGTCCTTAGTATCTATACCCCTCCTTAACTTAGCCCTTTCATACACGCCCTTCCTTCTCGGTTAAGACCAAACCCTACCGCGCCTATATATGCCCCTCCTCTCGCTCATTTCCTCTCCCCGAGCTCGGCGGAAACATGTGTGCTAATATTGCTTGCCTCGCTTGTGTGTATGCCATAGCCGACGGAGTAGACGGAGGAAGGTACCCCGAGCCGGAGATCGAAGCCGACTACTGCGAGCAGGAGCCCGAGGTCCCGAACGCCGAGCCGGCACTCCCCGAAGACTTCGAAGACGGCAAGTTCAACCTCCCCCTTTAATGCATGCTTCTGTCCTAGTTTTATAAATATACCCTTATACCCGTTTTATAAATTGCATATTGTTTTACTGCAAAAACATGGTAGGATAGCCACCCTTGATTGCTATGGTTGAACCTTGTTTTGGCCTAAATGTTTGCTTAAAAATGTGTGTGTGAGTGCTTTCAAAACGTGTGCGTGTTTCAAAAATGAAAAAGGGATATGTTGGGAAAATGAGTAAAGAACTGGGTAGACGGGATGGACGTGTGTGTCAGGAGTATGGGTGAGCTCGTACCGTGTGGTTGAGCGTGTTGGGAGTTGTCCATCTTGTCGGTTAAGGACCGGGTTGCGTGACATCTCACCCGACCCAAATCATCGTACAACCACTCGACCGTTGTATGTGGCAACGGCTTAGCATAAACCCCACTAGTTAATCTACTTGCCATCCGGTGTGCGGGTGAGCGGCGGAAGACCAAGGAGTAGGGGTACGCTCCGTGTGAGGTACGCCCCGGTTATGTGGGATAACCCCTTGGTTGCTTCCGAGGTGGCTTGTAGTGTTAGCTAAGGTGGGTAATGGCTATGATAGGATCCGTACCGGCGCTGAGGTGTCCGTGTGACGGTACCCTACTTGTGGGTAAAGATGTACAACCTCTCGCAGTGTCAAACCTATTCGAATAGCCGTGTCCACGGTATTGGATGAGTCACGGTGTGGTCACAAAAACTAGTGTTTGGGTTGGGATGTTTTCTCGGCGTGAGTCGTTTTCTCGGGTGAAGTGTGTGGTCGTGTGCCCGGGCTACGACGGACGGGAAGTCCGGTAGATCCACAAGTGGCTTTTCCCTAAAACAATTGAGTTACTTGGGTTGTGATAATGATTTGCGAAAACCTTTTTGAAATGAACCCCCGCATGTGTAAGTTTGCAAAATGAACCTTAACCCGATCCTTGTTATACCTCATGCATGATTCTCGCTTATAAGCCCCTCCGTGGGTGGGGTTGGAATTGCCGAGTACGTATGTACTCACCCTTGTTTTACTAACTATTTTACGGAGGAGGATCCCGATTACATTCCCGAAGACGTTGAGTAGGTCGTGCCCTACACCCAACCGTGCCTCGTGTACCCGTGGCCCTACCGAAAGCTTCCATGGTGTGGTACTCGAGGAGGCTATGGAAGCCTTTGCTATTGTAGTGTGGTCGTTAGCGTTTGTGTTGTTCCTTGTAGCGTTGGCACTACCGTGCCCTTTGTGTCGCCGTGATGTAAAAGACCGATTCCACCGTTGTAATAAATGTGTTACCAGCCTCCCGGGACCGGTATTTGTGTCACATTTAGTCACCTCTCGATGGGGGGACGCTTCGGTGGTATCGAGCCGTAGGTTGGCCGTAGGACATGACCCCTAGGATACGAGACCTCCTCCGGCCCTCTCTAACCTTTCCTTTGCTAAACTCACCTTTGTCCAAATCCTTACCTTGATTCTTGCCTCGATTCCGGATGCCTAACCCCGAGTGGAACGGAGGAATTTGCCCCCGTCCAGCTGGCCTCCCTAACTCGTTGCTACTCGGCCCTAGAGCGCGTCGGAGTAAGGGATCCGCCGAGTTCGTCTCACCGGGAGTACGAACACTTCGGCACCCCTCGGTGTAAGCCGCCGATCTTTGTGGGAAGGAGCACGCTTTACCCCGACATAGAGCCATGGTACGGCAACGCCACCGGTTTTCGCTTTGCCGACACCTACCCCAAGGCTGCTCGGAAGGCCCTGCGTCGCCTACGAGTGGTCTATAGACAAGCACCTCCGAAGGACTCCAATGGGATTCTTTCCACCCTCCGGAGGAAGAGGACGCTCGTGGATTGATCGCATGAGAGGTCTAGAACGAGAGGAAGAAGACTTAGAAGAGGCAGTTTCCCACCTATCCATATACCTCAGAGGCCTAGACCACCTTTATCAGGAGCAAGCCCAGCAACTGAAGCAGCAGATCGACAGAGCGGAAAGAGCCGAACAGAGGATAGAACTAGAAAGGGTGAAGACAACCATAGCAGAAGTTGAACTACACAACACCAGGCAAGAATACCTCAGGGAAAGAGAGCGCACGCTGTTGGCCCATAAAGCCCTATGGGATGAACTAAAGGAGCGTAGAAGCAGAGATGAAGGAGCCAGAGCAGAAGAGAATGAACCCGAAGAAACCCACTGGGACAAAGGAACCCAGACTGAAGACGAGATATCGGAGCAAGATCTTCCACCGAAGAAGCGCCGTATCCGGCTAGAGGAAGAATCACCTTGAGAATAAGACTAGGGTGTGAAGTCGAGTCCTAGTAATAATAAGTGTACCCCGAAGGATGTACCCCAACCTTCCTACTAAATAAAGTTATCCATCTTTTGTACCCCACCACAACCCGTTCAACCCTATCTTTGTTTTCGCATGGCGGAAGATGGATGGACCCAAGGCGTGTGCCAGGAGGAGCCTGGTTTTGCTCGCTCGCTCATCCACTCCCGGAGCGCCTCGGTATCACCGAGCGCCCCCGTGTACTACGACAGAGAGTATGAGCAACTCGGCACTCTTCGCCGTAGAGTGGTCCTCTCCGTCGCTAGAAGCAACCGCCACACCAACATCGAGCCGTGGCGCGTGACCGCCACGGGTTCCGACACCGGGATACCTATCCTTTGGCCCTCAGAAAAGCCCTCCGCTACCCGTGCCGAATCTACGAAGAACACCTCGTCCCCACACCGATGAGGTACTTCCCTCCCACCATCGGGACCCCGCTTTGGCGAGGCCCGCATGAGGAACTTGGAGCGACGCCGCCACCAAGAAGACCCGCTATACCACGTAGTCGCCTACCTTGTCTCCCTGGACAAGCTCTTTGATGACCAGGCCAGACACTTGAGGGAACAGATCAGCCGGCCGAGCAAGCCGAAGTCACAAGTGCGGATGCATCAAGTCCGAGTGGCTCAAGTCGAAGCAAGGACCGCAAGCAGCCCATAAGCAGTGAAGCCGTTGCCCAGGAAAGCCTCAGAAGGATCCAGGACCAACGCATGCAAGAATGGACCCACGGCGGAACGCCAGTTCCAGCCATAGGAGAACCTCAAGTCCCGCCGGGAACACCCCTTGTAGGATGGGGAGGAACCATAGAAGTCCCACCAAGACCACCAGCGGTCACCGAACCCCCTACGCCTACCACTGAAGCCGCAGCACAGCCCCAGGAAAACGGAGACCCCGAAGGCGGAAACGATGACGAGTTGCTCATTCCGCTGGAAGAACACTCGACCCCAGAAGACAGCTCCCCTCGCGAGTAGTGTGCCCCAAGACCCAGGGAATGAAGCCGTACCGGTCCAAGTCGCGCCCTTAGCCTTTAGTCGTGTAGTGTGTCCGCGTAGTCGGGATGTATCCTCCTCACTGGTTTGTAATAAAAACTTGTTTGTGCTTGCTTGTTTGCTATGTGCTTGTTGTGTGCTTACCGGCAGAATAAACCCTGCCTTTTCAAAAAGAAATCCGTTATAATCCACTTAAACATCACATAAAACTAGATCTCTTAGAAACCCGCTTCTTTACGGATGGTTTCCGCGCGCCCCGTCGGACCCACCCGGTCGGATGTCGAGGGATCGCAAGCCGATCGTAGGGAGCGCCTCCACGAACGGAGGTTAACCAAAATGAAGATGGAGGAGAGAACGTGGTCCCGCCACCACCACCCCCTCCTATTGACTTGGCTCAAGTCTTAGCCAACCAGTATCGTCTTGATGGAGGCTATCTTCAATGCCATCAACCGCCCAAGACCCCGTGCCATGAGCATGAATGAGAAGTTGATCGAGTTCCTCAGGACTAAGCCGCCCACCTTTAGCGGGTCGGTGAATCCTTTGGACGCTGACGATTGGCTGAGAGCCATCCTGAGGGAACTGGAGCCCCTCCACTGCGAGGACCATGACAAGGTTCTCCTGGCAGCTCACCAACTCACCGGGACGGCCCCTAGCCTCGGTGGGAGAATTACCGCGCCGCGCCCAAGGATCCCTCCGCCATCACATGGGATGAATTCGTGGAGGAGTTCCGCCGCTACCACATCCGGGAGGCCACACCGAAGCGGAAGGCGGATGAGTTCCGCGAACTCCGCCAAGGCAACATGTCCGTGGAGGAATACACGTACCGCTCATAGAGCCGGCACGCTATGCCCCCGAGGAGGTGGATAAAGACTCCAAAAAGCAAGAGATGTTCAAGAAGGGGCCGACTCCGGAACCGAGGACACCGCCGACTCCTCGCATTTACCCGGACTTTAACACCCTTATGAACATGGCAATCCTCACGTAAAGGGCGAAGGCCGAAGAAAAGAAGGAAAACAAGCGCAAGTTCATGGAACACAAGGCCAAGCGAAGAAGAGCGGTCCCGGAGGCCGAGAAACTTTGGACACCCCATGTCCAGGTTCCAAGCTCCGATGCAATACGAACCCAAACCCAAGCCACAAGCTCACAAGCCCCCGCAGCCCGAGTTCAAGCCCTCCTACAACCGAATGCCATGAAGCCCCCACGAGCAACACCGACCGGATCACTACCAACAACAACAACAACAACTCCCGAGTGTGTTTCAACCGCCGAGAAACCGGCACTTCATCGCCAACCGCCCCTATGCTAAAAAGCCGCCCACCACCACCTACTCCAACTCGGTGAACGGGCCAAGGCCACTTGCGTCGGAGCCAACCGCATGCCGGTGCGCGGCAACAACAACTTCGGCAACAACACCGGCAACCGGCGGATGAGGCGGCCCCGGCGGTCGTATGGACGCGCCGGGTTAATCACATCAATGCGCAGGAGGCACAGGAAGCACAAGGCGTAGTACTCGGTGAGTTCTCGGTCGGCTCGCTTTTGGCTACCATACCGTTCGATTCGGGAGCATCACACTCATTCATATCCTCAAGCTTTGTGGAAAAGCATAGCATACCCACGGTACTACTAAAAGCACCCCTAATAACTCGAACACCCGCAGGTGACATTAATTGTCAATCGGGATGCCCCCGGTAAGGATTATTTTAAGTGGGGTAGAGTTCCTAGCGGACTCCGGTAGTACCGAAATCCAAGGGGATAGATGTGATCCTTGGTATGGACCGGTTAAGCCAACACCATGGCCTCATAAGCCGCGCCGATAAAGTAGTGCACCCGACCAACCCGGACGGGATACAAGTGACCCGCCACACCCGGGGACACAGGCGGATATAATGGTTTTCAACATAGAAGCCAAGTCCATAGAAGATGTCCCGAGAGTACGAGAATACCCGGATGTGTTCCCCGAAGAACTCCCCGGAATGCCACCCGACAGGGACATAGAGTTCGTGATCGACCTTATCCCCGGAACCTCTCCCATAGCCAAGAGACCCTATAGGATGGCAGCCCCCGAGTTGGCGAGAATTGAAGAAGCGGCTAGCGAGCTCCGGCCGAAGCGGTTCATCGACCAAGCTCATCACCATGGGGAGCCCCGGTGCTTTTCGTGGAGAAGAAGGATAAGAGCATGAGGATGTGTGTGGACTATCGCTCACCGAACGAGGTCACTATTAAGAACAAGTACCCTCTTCCCGAATAGATGACCCTGTTTGACCACCGAAGGGAGCCAAGTATTTCTCGAAGGTGGATCTAAGATCGGGGTATCACCAACTCAAGATTAGGGAGAGTGACATCCCCAAGACCGCCTTTGTCACTCGCTACGGGCAATATGAGTTCACGGTGATGTCCTTTGGGCTAACCAATGCACCAGCCTACTTCATGAACCTCATGAATAAGGTGTTCATGGAAGAGCTGGACAAGTTTGTCGTGGTCTTCATTGACGACATACTTGTGTACTCCAAGAGCGTGGAGGAGCATGAGCAACATCTTCGGGTAGTACTGGGAAAGTTAAGGGCACACAAGCTTTACGCCAAGTTCAGCAAGTGTGAATTTTGGCTGGAGAAAATATCCTTTCTTGGGCACATTCGACCGCGAAGGAGTAGCCGTAGACCCCGGAAAGTTGAGACAGGTCTCCAACCGGCAAAGAACCAACCAATGTGAGTGAGATCGGGAGTTTCCTAGGTTTAGCCGGGTACTACCGGAGATTTATCGAGGGATTCTCCAAGATCGCCCGGCCCATGACAGAGCGCTCAAGAAAGAGAAGAAGTTTAACCGGACCGAGGCTCCGTGAAAGAAGTTTCCAAGAGTTGAAGAAGAGGTTGACCACGGCCCCGGTGCTAACCCCCGCGACATTCAACGGGACTTTGTCGTGTATTGCGACGCCTCCCGACAAGGGTTGGGATGTGTTCTCATGCAAGATGGGAAGGTAGTGGCATACGCCTCCCGTCGCTCAAACCCCATGAGCGAGAACTATCCCACCCATGATCTAGAATTTGCGTACCGTAGTGCATGCCCCGAAGATCCGGAGACACTATCCGATTGGGAACAAGTGTGAAATCTACACGGACCACAAGAGTCTAAAGTACATCTTCACCCAGCCCGACCTAAACCTAAGGCAAAGAAGATGGCTAGAGCTAGTCAAGGACTATAATCTAGAGATTCACTACCACCGGGGAAGGCCAACGTAGTAGCGGATGCCCTAAGCCGGAAAACCTATCGAAGGCGGCACCCAAGAGTGCCCGGTTGCAAGAGGAGATGGCTCGGCTCAACGTACACATCGTTCCCCAAGGTTACGTCCGCCGCCTAAGTGTTCAGCCTACCCTAGAAGAAAAGATCCGAAGGCCCAAGAGACCGACGAAAATCCGATGAGGATCCGCAAGCATACCGAGAGAACAAGGCCCCCGACTTCGTGGGTAGATGACCAAGGCACCCCGTGGTACAAGAACAGGATATGCGTGCCCGAAGGTGGAGATTTCCGACGGACCATCATGGATGAGGCACACAACTCGGCATATTCCATTCACCCGGATCCACCAAGATGTACATGGACTTAAAGCGAAGTACCGGTGGAATGGGATGAAAGCGGACATTGCACGGTTCGTCGCCCACCGTGACACTTGTCGAGGATCAAAGCCGAACATCGAAGCCGCCAGGATCGTTGCAACCTTTACCAATCCCGGTATGGAAGTGGGACGAGATAGGTATGGACTTCATAGTAGGGTTGCCAAGGACCCGTAAGGGACATGACTCCATATGGGTGATTGTGGACCGACTCACTAAAGTCGCTCACTTTCTACCCGTACGGACCACCTATGGAGGAGAAAAGTTGGCGAAACTCTACATAGAGAATATAGTAAAGCCGCATGGAGTGCCCAGCGAATAGTCTCGGATAGAGGGACCCAATTCACCTCTAGGTTCGGGAAAAGCCCGCACAAAGCCATGGGCACCAAGCTAGACTTCGCTCGCCGTACCACCCACAGACCGACGGACAGACCGAAAGGGTGAATCAAATCCTGGAAGATATGTTGAGAGCATGCGTCCTCACCTATGGCAAAGATTGGGAGCAGAGCCTGCCGTATGCCGAATTTTCCTACAACAACGGTTACCAAGCAAGTCTGGGAATGTCACCATTCGAAGCTCTATACGGGAGAAAATGCAGGACACCCCTGATGTGGTCAGAAGTAGGAGAGCGTGCCCTGGTTGGGCCCGCACTTATAAAGGAAGCCGAGGAGCGAGTAGCAGACATCCGAGAAAAGTTGAAAGCCGCTCAGTCCCGACGAAGAGCTACGCGGACAAGAAAAGGCGTGAAGCGAGCTTCAATCCGGAGACTTCGTCTACCTCAAGGTTTCACCCATCCGGGGACTCGAAGGTTTCAAGTACACGGGAAGTTGGCCCCTCGGTACATCGGCCCGTATAAAGTGATCAAGAAAGTCGGAGCGATAGCGTACCGGTTGGAGCTACCCGAGGAAATGGCGATATACACCCGGTATTCCACATCTCTCGGCCACGCCGATGTTTGAAGGTTCGGAAGATAAGCAAGTACCGGTGGAGACCATCGACCTACACCGGACCTTAGGTACCAAGAGGTGCCCGTCAAGATCTTAGACACCGTGGTCAAGCGGACAAGAACGTCGAAGTACGGGTGTGCGAGTCCAATGGAGTAGACACGGGGTGGAAGAAGCTACGTGGGAAAGAGAGGATGCACTGAGGAAGGAATTCCCCCACCTATTCGAGACTTAGCCGAATCTCGAGGACGAGATTCATTTTAAGTGGGGTAGGTTTGTAACGCCCGCGTTTTTAGCTCTAAAATAAATCACCTACTAAATCATGCGTAATTTCAAAAGAAAACCGATCCGCCGAGCTCAGTTACCATTCAAACCCTAGCCGCTGTTCTCTCTCTCTCTCTCTCTCTCTCTCTCTCTCTCCCCAATGCGCGTGCCGCGATTCCCGCCGGCACCGCACCTCGGCCGCGCCCCTGCGCGCCTTCCCAACGACGCGGTCGGCCACCGGCCGGGAATCCCGCGCACGCCGCGGTCCCGCCGGCCGGTCCGCCTCGCCATCATCGCCGGCCCAAAAATCACGCCGACACCCGGAAAACGGAAAACCCCGCAAAACCCTTCCCTAATTTCCCTAACGATTTTCCAAATTCTCTAGATTTTTCCCCAATTTCTTTTCCTCTTTTTCCTATTTTTCTTTCCAATTTCTTCCTTTCCTTTCTTTTCCTTTTTCCTTTTCTTTCTTTTCTCCTTCCTTTTTCTTTTTCCCTCTTCCCTCTCTTCTTCCTCTCTTCTCCTCCTTTCCCCTCGCCCTCCCGCGCGATCGGCGCGCCGACCGGCGCCCGACCGCCGCCGGCCGGGGCCCCGCGCGCGCCGGCCCCCCCCCCACCCCCCGCACGCCACCGGCCGGCGGGGACGCCGCCCTCGCACGCCACCGTGGCCCCGCCCGCCCCGCGCCCGCCGGTGGAGCGGCCGGCCGCCAGGCCGCGGCCACCATTAATGCCCCCCGCTCGAGCCGTCCTTTCCCCCACCGGCCGACGCAGCCTTGCCCCGCGCCCGCACGACGGGTCTAATCCCCGCCAAATCCCCTCGCACAAGTTGACCCGGCCGAGCCCTCGCGAAGCCGCCCGAGGTCGCCGGAGTTGTCCTCGCCGGAAAATATCCCCTTCCCGAACCGCCTCTCGCCGCCTATAAAAGGGGCCGACGGCCTCCCCGCTCGCCGCACCACACCAACGCACGCCCTCACCGCACCTCCTCCCCTCCTCCCCGAACTCCACAGCGCCGCCGCCCCCTAGCACCGCCGCCGCGCCACTGCCTCCTCGTAGAGCCGCCTCCACCGTGCGCAATAGCTCGAGGTGAGCACGGGAATAGGTTCCCCTCGCCCTCCTCTCTCTTTTCCCCTCATCCCCGGCCGTCACCGTGGCCGGAGCCGCCGGAGAGCACCCCCCACCGCCGGCCTCCCCGCACGGTTCGCCCCCCCCGTTCTCTCGTCTAATTCGAAGGGGGAAGGGGGGAAGAAGATGGCAATCTTGCCAAAGACCCCCCCCGTTTTTCCTTTTTCCCCAAACCGAGCCCCTTTCTCCCATTCCTTTCCGTTCCAACCCCCAAAACTTTAGTTTCTTTACCAAAACACCCCGTTAATTCTAGATAAACCCCTAGGCTAATTAAACCCCACCTAAAAAGTATGTTTAGGTCCTGTTAATTCAAATTAAATTACTAACCAACCCTAGTTAATTATGAACCCCCTCCCTAACACAACATTTCATGCGCAGTTTAATCCCAATCACGCCTAACCTCCCCATTAATGGAAATCACCAATAGGTCCTTAGTATCTATACCCCTCCTTAACTTAGCCCTTTCATACACGCCCTTCCTTCTCGGTTAAGACCAAACCCTACCGCGCCTATATATGCCCCTCCTCCGCTCATTTCCTCTCCCCCGAGCTCGGCCGGAAACATGTGTGCTAATATTGCTTGCCTCGCTTGTGTGTATGCCATAGCCGACGGAGTAGACGGAGGAAGGTACCCCCGAGCCGTAGATCGAAGCCGACTACCGCGAGCAGGAGCCCGAGGTCCCGAACGCCGAGCCGCACTCCCCGAAGACTTCGAAGACGGCAAGTTCAACCCCCTCCTTTGATGCATGCTTCTGCCCTAGTTTTATAAATATACCCTATACCCGTTTTATAAATTGCATATTGTTTTACTGCAAAACATGGTAGGATAGCCACCCTTGATTGCTATGATTGAACCTTGTTTTGGCCTAAATGTTTGCTTTAAAAATATGTGAGTGCTTTCAAAATGTGTGAGTGCTTTAAAAATGAAAAAAAGGGGATATGTTGGGAAAATGAGTAAAGAACTGGGTAGACGGGATGGACGTGTGTGTCAGGAGTATGGGTGAGCTCGTACCTGTGTGGTTGAGCGTGTTGGGAGTTGTCCATCTTGTCGGTTAAGGACCGGGTTGCGTGACATCTCACCTGACCCAAATCATCGTACAACCACTCGACCGTTGTATGTGGCAACGGCTTAGCATAAACCCCACTAGTTAATCTACTTGCCATCTGGTGTGCGGGTGAGCAGCGGAAGACCAAGGAGTAGGGGTACGCTCTGTGTGAGGTACGCCCTGGTTATGTGGGATAACCCCTTGGTTGCTTCCGAGGTGGCTTGTAGTGTTAGCTAAGGTGGGTAATGGCTATGATAGGATCCGTACCGGCGCTGAGGTGTCCGTGTGACGGTACCCTACTTGTGGGTAAAGATGTACAACCTCTCGCAGTGTCAAACCTATTCGAATAGCCGTGTCCACGGTATTGGATGAGTCACGGTGTGGTCACAAAAACTAGTGTTTGGGTTGGGATGTTTTCTGGCGTGAGTCGTTTTCTGGGTGAAGTGTGTGGCTGTGTGCCTGGGCTACGACGGACGGGAAGTCCGGTAGATCCACGGTGGCTTTTCCCTAAAACAATTGAGTTACTTGGGTTGTGATAATGATTTGCGAAAACCTTTTTGAAATGAACCCCCGCATGTGTAAGTTTGCAAAATGAACCTTAACATGATCCTTGTTATACCTCATGCATGATTCTCGCTTATAAGCCCCTCCGTGGGTGGGGTTGGAATTGCCGAGTACGTATGTACTCACCCTTGTTTTACTAACTATTTTACGAGAGGAGGATCCCGATTACATTCCCGAAGACGTTGAGTAGGTCGTGCCCTACACCCAACCGTGCCTCGTGTACCCGGGGCCCTACCGAAAGCTTCCATGGTGTGGTACTCGAGGAGGCTATGGAAGCCTTTGCTATTGTAGTGTGGTCGTTAGCGTTTGTGTTGTTCCTTGTAGCGTTGGCACTACCGTGCCCTTTGTGTCGCCGTGATGTAAAAGACCGATTCCACCCGTTGTAATAAATGTGTTACCGGCCTCCCGGGACCGGTATTTGTGTCACATTTAGTCACCTCTCGATGGGGGGACGCTTCACCACGTGAGCACACTCGTGCTACGGCCGGCCGTGCTCGCGAAACGCAGGGAATCGACGTTTCGGGGGAGCCAGGCTCCGACGTCGATTTTGGCTCGCGAGAGCTGGGCTCGCGCGCGAGCCAAGACGGCAAACACAGGAGGCTGCACCCCGCGGGCGCAAGGCCGGACTGAGCCACCCTCACAAACGCACCCCAAGTAAAGTTGGGTAAAACAATGGAAACTATCCATCTCGGCTGCTACGTCTAGCATCACATGTGGTGGGAAGGGTTAACCGAACCGACCGGAACCGGTCCGGATACTGTGGGAACCGGTGGAACCGGACCGGCCCGGTACCGGTTCCGGCCGGTTTCAAACCGGTGGAATTCAAAATGTTGAATTTGAATTAAAAAATAAAAAAATCTCCAAAAATCCCTAAAAATACTTCTACTTGCGACAAATGTAAAAGTGTAATTTTTTCAAATATTCATCCCTTTAGTATATTTTGCACGAATTGGAAGTTAAATAAAAAAGAAAAAGGAAAAATAACGCCGGCCCATTAGAGGCATGCTTCGGCCCAAAGAGGGGGGGGGGGGGCAAAATATCAGCGCATGGCCGGTCGGTCTCTCACCTTCTCGGCTCAATCGCGTGACCACTCCTCTCCTGCGAACTTGCTGCTCGGCGTCCGCCACCCAGACGGCTCCGAGCCGTTCCCCACCGCCGGTAAGCCTCTTGGCCCGCTCGGTTAACCGTCAGCGATATGGATCTATCTGTTCCCGGCGGTTAACCGATGCGGAACCTCGGTATACCGCCCGGACTCGGCGGTTGGCCGGCCAGTAGTCTGGCGGATGGCCGGAGAGAAGCAAGCCGAAGCAGATGCATAGTTTAGCACCTCCACTTTCTTGATTTAGGTTCCTTTTTCATGTAGATGTGAATGATTTCAGTTAGGATTTAGGTAACCTATTATTTGTTTGTATATATGCTTTAGGTACATTTGGTTTAGGTCAATAAATCATTTAGGAAAATATTAGTTTGATGTCTAAATGGTCTAGATGTACATAATGTTTAGGTAGATTGCATATCTATATCTATATATGTGAGTATATGACTTATGTAGGATTGTAGGTTTGATTTAGGTGTATGTATGACTTAGGTGTATTTAGGGAGGTTTGATTTACATAAACTTTATTTATTTGGTTGATTTTTGGTCGTTGTCTATGTATGCAGGTAGACAATGTCAGGCTGAAAGTCCTTGTTTCGTTTTGGTAATTGAGTGACAACTTAAAAGGACTAATGTGTGGTTGAGTGAAATACACAGGTGATTAGTCCACAAGTAATTATGTGATGAAGAAGCTCATTACATTTGAGACATGACATGAAGTCATGTGACTAGATGGAGAAGATGCAAAGTCACTGATGATTGTATCAAATATCATTCACATCTAAAAATATCTTTGAAAATACAGAATTGCCAAACCATTCAACCTTTCTCGAGACATTTTGGACCTTAGATGATTCTTCAACATCTTCAACTTTGAAAAAAAATCAACCGAGGACACAATAACAAACTATATGACATGGTAGTGCTTTGTCCTGAATATTAAAAAATACAATTAGTTTTGAGTGCAAATATTTATTATGGTAATTTTTTGATCAGTAGAAACACACTGAACCTGAAGTGACGGCTATCCATATTCAATTTTCTTTTTGCATCCTACTGCAAGGCAGCATATCTTGCCTGCCATGGTCTCAACTTGCAAGCTTTACGCTAAAATTTAATTCCAGCTACTTGCTAAAATGTTTAAAAAATAGCGTACTATAGCTAGCAGTGAGGCAGCTTTTTCCTTGTCAATGTATAGGTCAATCCTAATTATTTTGAATCTGAACTCCTAGTTCGTGGCATCTTAATTGTTTTTATTATTTCTCTGTGGGAAGAGTGTAAGTATGTGGCATGCCAAATTTATCGGAACTAGGTGATACCCCGCGCGTTGCTTTGTGGGAATATTTTAAACAAAATTTTAAGGTGCAATGTGAAAGTAGAACACCAAAGTGATTTCATGATATCATTCTTTTGTAAACAACATTATACATAGGAGCATCATAATTTTCTTGAGAGAGAACCATTCTAACTTATTGATCCTACATTTTTTTTACTGCGGGAATTTGTGGCATCCTACTCGCAGACACATGATATTAACCATAGAAAATCAGTTGAAGACATAAATATATAATCTAGTGGATGATAACATGGTTTATAGTGGATGGTGAGGTCGAATGCTTGCATATTGAGAGAAATCTATTCATGACTTGTAGTGGGTTCAATCTAAGAGAGTTTATTTTTGATAGCATATGGATGTTAATAAAAAAGTTGAGGACTAAACTTATATTAAAGGCCTTTTAAGTTTGAATAAAAACTACTATTAAAGTCTCATCAAAATGCACAAAACAATAATCATATTAAAGAAATATGTGTGTTAGCTTAGAAGTTTCTTCTCGCATTTGAAGATGCAAAGTCACTGATGATTGTATCAAATATCAATCACATATAAAAATATCTTTGAATACAGAATTGCCAAACCATTCAACCTTTCTCGAGACATTTTGGACCTTAGATGATTCTTCAACATCTTCAACTTTGAAAAAAAATCAACCGAGGACACAATAACAAACTATATGACATGGTAGTGCTTTGTCCTGAATATTAAAAAATACAATTAGTTTTGAGTGCAAATATTTATTATGGTAATTTTTTGATCAGTAGAATACCTAGTTGCTTTTGAATCCCGGTGAATCTTGAATCCTAGTGAGCTGATCGGTCTTTTCTATTTGCTGAATGCTGCAAGGAGTACTTAAAATTAAAGAATAATGTATGCGATCATGGCCTCCAGGCAGGTGGTGATAGAACTGAAATTAACTTACATGCATGAACTCATACCTTTGCTTGCGTGTGGGACAAGGAGAGATAGAGAGCCACGACTAGGGTTTGGTGTTCCAGCGATGCCGACAAGTACCATTGGCCGCCGCCAAGGTGCGCCTTCTTGACTGCGTCTGCAGTATGCCGATTCAATCACTGCGGGTGGGAAAAGGCTGGGCATGCATCAGATTGCAAACGAAAGGGCTCGCCACAATCGACGTTTTACGCTTCGTATGGCAGCCTCCGCCCGATCAATTTTTGTTACATACGTGTGTACTCTAAGGGCTCATTTGGGAACCCCAAATCCTCGAGTTTTCCACGGGACGGAACCCTGCGGCAGTTTCGGCCCATGGCCAAATTTGTCGCTGTTTGGAAGCTCACTTCCACGGGTTCGGCAAACCCTATCCGCAGCTTTTCCCCCCGGGCGACCGCACCCCACCTCTCGGGTCCGGACGGCGCTCCCCCCGTCCCTCTCCCCCGCGACTCCTCGTCGTCCTCCTCCCACACGACGTGCTTCTGGACCACGCTGCCTCGCAGTACGCTCCACCACGCCGCCTCGCCGTCTGCCTCACCACGCTACCTCGCTGCCGTCCCCGCTGCTCCTCCGCCATCCCCGGTCCCGAAGCCGCCGCCGTCTCCGCGCATCTACTTCTGTAGCTCGGTGGCAACAACTTCCACACAACCGTCGCCTCCATCTTCACAGCCACAATTTTCACCTCCGCCTTCACACTGCAGCTTGGCATCTCTCGGTATGCTTGATTCTCTCCCCCCATCTCCCCTTCCTCTCCCATTCTCCCATTTGCTCTAGGGTTCTAAGCATAGATTTCGTGAAATTGATGATTTCTTCCCCTTTTCTATGTTACTCGACATCTTGATCCATTGATTAGAATAGGAGGCTCGTGCTGGTTACCGGAGCCTTGCGAGTTGCGACCATGCCCTGGCGTGGGGCGCTTGCCCGCAACCTGTTCGTGGAAATGTCTGCCGGAGGTCTTGGGGCCTGACTGTTGAGGCGCTCGACTTGTACTGCGCTACTGTGGCTCTAGCAGATTGTGGCGCCTCGCGCACCCTTTCTGCGCCAATCGAAGGAGCCTCTGGCAGTCTAGCTTCCCATCTCCTTCGGGTTAGCCACAGCTCGCGAACAGGATGCACTGATTGGTCTCATGCTGAGTGGTAGGGTTAGTGATTAATTCACTGCTAATCAAATGCGTGTGAGAGAGCTGGGAGTAATTTAGACTGCAAGTGGTGAATATATGCTTTGAGTCGCCGTCCCCAACTCAGCATGCACTACCACTACCTTATGGATGGAGCAGGTAGACAATGCAACAAACAAATAACTCCAGTACTCCACATTGCTACGAAGGTGCACTGCTGTTAGCTAATTACACCTTAGAATTTGAGCACATTCCTTTCTGATCCACTTTGTTGGTCGTCGTTTTCTTTCATTACTTAAGGTGGTGAGGGTACATTTCAGAGTGTTTACTTATCATGAGGGACCGGCCGGCAAGCTGTACCTCCTTGTTTTGTTTACATTTCTTTATAATCAGAAGTAATCTTTCCAATTTGAAATTGAAACAGCCTGTGTAATGATTATTGGTAATCACCAAAGGTTTCTAGATGATAAAGTTACTCTTGCTAGGATCTTTGGAGCAAAATGAATCAACAAAGATTGATTTTTAGAGAACAATGTCCTTGTCTGCTTCTTAAACTTGTTACTAGACTATTTTCGAATTATGTGGCTGCTCTACCTATTGTTTTTTAGTATGATGTCTGCAAGTGTCCACCTTTTAATTTGGATGATTATGTCAGTCATGGCATGTCCAATTGCTTAACTAACGAGATTGTTGTTTGTCCTGCTGAAGCTGGTGCTGCTGGACCTGCATGAGAACGACGACAAGAAGAGGGAGGTGCTCAAAGCAGTTTCTGCGTCTTTGGTAGTCCTCCCTCCTTTAACTACTTGGCTTAAATATATCCGGTCACAATTTTTAGTTTTGTTTTCTTCCTCTCTGCAGAATATTTTAGATTTTCAATTCAAAGAACTACTCAGAATTATTAAATATATCCCTTTAGAAGAGTGCATAACAACATTGCTAACTGCAAGAATAAGAAAACTGACATTTGTGTACTTTGATATCTCATGCATTTGCTATGGTTTTGTTGAACTGATGTAAGACTCTTGGTCATTTGCGAATACGGGCTCATGAACTGGCCGTCTGCCAATATGTGCTATGATTTTAGAGAATTGCTGTAGGACCCTTGGACAATTATGCCAGTTTTAGCTCATGCATAATTATTTCCTTAGATAAAATTGTTAGCTTTTAGTTATTCGTAGCTTTCGAGATGTTTATTTCACTTTTTTTGTTCAACACATAGTAGCTTTTGTTTTATTTGGCTGCAGTAGGAAGTGTCGCCACTGACCTCCGGCTTGCTCTCCCAACAGCAGAGGGCCTCTCAACGGTGGCAGCTCGCTCTCCGACAGCCCGTCCGTCTCACCGGTGAGTCTGTTCTGAAGTTTTCTAAGCTGATTCCATAGTTGGGGTGGAACTATGTGCTAAAACAGTCTCGTTTTGGTGTGATTTATTTTGTATATAAAATATAAGGATTTTACAATGGACCATGCATATATCTCCTCAACACTTTGACCATATCTAGCCTGGGAAAGTTGTGCAAGCATGTTGAATAAGACATATGTGTAACTTACCTTTCACCTCCTTGTTTATTACGATTAAGAAACAGATTAATTTTTGTGCTATGTGAAGGCAATGCAATAATCTTGAATAAATCATTTTTTTACTTGCGGAGTGTTTGTTGTTGCTATTATGTTATTAACAGTGATCTTATTTTTTTATTGTTTATTTGCCAGAATTTGTGAGTGTTGAAGATAATCAAGATGCACAAAGACAATGGTTGGGGGAAGGCCCTTGGTTTGATTTAATAAAAAAACTAGTACTGCATCACATGTTATTATTTTTTTTCCCGCTAGAGTAAGGGCATCATATATGTTCCGTATTAATTATTCCCTCCCTGTGCTGCTTCCCTGCCTCAGAACGTCCAAACAGTGACAGGGTGAGAGGGGGCAGCAAAACCCTCTGATGGAAGGGATTTGAAAATCCAAAAAAATCCCGTAGGGGCATTATTTTCCTGGGCTAATCAGCCCTGTGCTCCCAAAGGAGCCCTAACTGGGCTGGGATGGTAGTAAGCAAATGCGACGTGGGGTGGGATCCGAGCGTGAGGGATTTAGTGAGGAGGACATCACAACATGATGTGGCACATCTAGGATTGAGAGAATTTGTGGGTAGCAAAAACATAATTGTCTATGATGTCATATAAATAACGTCAGCAGTGAAGGTTAGTGCAATATAACTGAAATGTGTTTTGTACCTGATGTCTTTTGGAAACAGGACCGACCATTAATGATCTAATCATGAGGTCGGAAGACAAGGCAGAGCCAGGCAACTTTGTAAGGAATCGGTTCTTTATTTTCAGCTTCGTTAGTTAAAATGGGCATTTCAACAGAACAAGAAGCGCTATAAATCTATAATCATGCATGTGTAACTGGAGGTAAGAAACTTCAAAACTTCTTCTGCGCAACCTGCAATTGCTTCTTCAACGAGTGCCAGGAGTATGTAGATGCAGAGTGTGCGTGGACCGCTTCAGTTGGCTCCACTCAAGTAGTGGGCCTCTATTAGTTATTACATGGGACTGAGTAATGGGCACAAGCGCCACTGTGTTTCTTCCCGTCGAGGCAATAGCCACAAATCCAGTTGTCAGAAAATATGTCATCTATCCTGAATTTCCAATACCTCCCACCCGCAAGACACTGGTATTTCAACTGGCTCGCTTTGCGCTCCAACAGAATAGGTAATCTCATGATGCAACGGATGAGTGACGGACCAATCCAAAGTTCCCTCTATTTATGGGCTTTGTAGGACTGAATAGTAGAGATGTATGCATGGCTAGGACATGTATACATAGTGCGTCTATTAGTGCTTCACCAAACTAGTTGCTACACATATCAGAGAAAAGCCCTTGTTCCTCATAAAGTCATAATGTATAAATTTTAGTTACGAAAGGATAGAATGACACATGGTTTGTATCACCGGTGCAGTACACACTACAGCAGCCACCTGCTTCCCCGTGTGCCCGAAGCACTCGGGGAAGAGCCAAAAGCACTCGGGGAAGCCTTCCCCCAGCTCAACACTCGGGGAAGAGCTTCCGGGGATGCTTCTCACGGGAAAGAGCTCTTTCCCGAGTGCCAAAAATCGTGCACTCGGGGAAGACTTCCCCGAGTGCCACGGTAGCACTCGGGGAAGATTTAACGCCGTCGACGGGGTTTTTTACTCTTCCCCGAGTGCAACACTCGGGGAAGAATTTTCATTTTTTTAACCTCTTCCCCGAGTGCAACACTCGGGGAAGAAATTCTTTTTTTTTTTTTGAAAATTCTTCCCCGAGTGCCAGTTGCCAAGGCACTCGGGGAAGGCTTCGGTTTTTTTTTTTTTTGTCTTCCCCGAGTGCCGGTGTGCGGGGCACTCGGGGAAGGCCCGGGTCTTTTTTTTTTAGTTTCCTCTTCCCCGAGTGCCAGGTGCCCAGGCACTCGGGGAAGCCTCCTTCTCTTTTTTTGTTTTTTTCTTTTGCTTTACCGTATGACAAATAAAACATATATTTATATAAATCACAATTCAACTTCAATATCTCACAAACCACATTTATAAATGAAAAACGACACATCCAAAAGTATGGCCAAACATATCCGGAATACATAAAAATGAGTGCACAAAAGTACAAACCACGTATCGAAAAGTACACATACAAACCACATATCCAAAAGTACACATACAAACCACATATCCAAAAGTACACATTATTCCAAGTTCACAAGTGCAATACATATAAACGAGTCCGCGGGTGGGTCGCGGCAACCGGGATCCCGGCGATGCTCCGGCCGGGGATGCCCCGACGTGCATCCCCGCGACCCTCCGACATGGTTCGACGACGCCCCCGAGAGCCGCCGAATAAAAAAATTGCACGTGAGTAACAAGATAAAAATCCAAGTTGTAAAGAAAAGTTGAAAATTTTGGCGAGCACCTCCCCTACATGGGGAGGTTTCCAAAACTCGCAAGAAGGTCGACACGAAGGCCGACAAACACATTTCCGGCACGAAGGCCGACAAATCAACAACTCGGGCACGAAGGCCGACAAATCAACACATCGGCACGAAGGCCGACACTAGGTTTGACACTAAGCATTAGCACAAAAAGTAAAACAATTGTGCTTATACTCACCGGGGTGACCGGGTGGACTCTCGACGAGGTGGTGGAGGTGGTCGTGGTGGTGCAAGCGGGCCAGTCTTGGGATCCGCAAACCTTGCTTTGCCGCCCAAGTTATTGCACGAACGCGAGCAAACCTTGCATCGTCTCCCGCTCGGCCTCCCGCTCGGCCCGCTCGGCCTCCCGCTCGGCAAGCAAGGCCTCCCCGTCGGCTGCCGAAGACGCCGCATCTCGGCCCGCAATATTTGACACCAATGTTCCAATAATGCAGAGCTAAGGAACGTAAAAGTCAAAGTCAAAGAACGACTAATGAAAGTGAGAATACTTACCTGGAGTGACATTATCGCTGTCGGCCGCTAGCTTATGGGCACACTAGAGCTCGTGCTCGCTGCTCGTAGGCGGTCGAGAGGAGGAGTAGAGGCCGTGTCGAGGATTTTTGTCGCCAATGTAGAACCGTCCATGCTTCTTGCCTTGCCCAATCCTCATCACTAGCTCAGGATCAAGGTGTTCCTCGGACCTCGGGTCGTAGTCTGGCCCGTGGACTAACCTTAATGCCTCCGTGTACGAACTAAGGCGGGTGTGGACGCTGGAGTTTGTGTACGCCTCTGGGCCCGCATCGGGGTTGTACTCGATGTTGGACTTGGCCGGGCCCATGTGGGCGAGAGCATACGCCTCGAGTTGGGTAATTGGCCGGCCACCGTGCGCCGCCTCCTACAAAAAAGCCAACATGTGGTTAGGAATCAATTAGAATTGAACGCGGCTATATTAGACAAGTGGTGTCGACTTACATATGTCTTTTTGTATTTGCCGAGGCCGGCAATCGCCCCGGTGGTGAGGTGCACCGGCATGAGCATACGGTGGTCTTTTTTCTCTTGGTGCATCTTCCGCCGATCCGCGTCCAACCATTTCTCCACAATAGCGGCCCGCCAATCGCAAAAGGTTGCGCACCAGCTCGGAATCACCTACAAGCCATCAGAAGATCAAATTGGCATAGGTAATAATCTGAAAAGAGATCAATAGGAGATGTTTTGTATTTACCAGGAGGTACTGCTCCCTTGTCAGAATCTCTGTGTCACTTCTTGCCTGCTTTCTGTTGATTCTTCTATTACAGTAGGTGGCGTTGTAGTCAATGTGCGCTGCGCAGCGGGCCTCATAATACAAGTCCGAGACACGTCTTTTACAGGAAGCGTAAGCCACCTGATACGCCCTTTCCTCCCCGTCCCGGGCCGGCATCCGAAGAAGTCCTGCATAAAGACACGAGGTATCCATTATTTTATTTGAACAATGAAAGCAATGAAATGAGGGCCGTAGAGCGAGAAAGGCTTACCCATAACTCCGAAATCACCCGATCCGCTAAGTTTACGTACGGTTCGGGCGCGGGGAAGAGAGCGTGCATCGGTCAAACGAGGGTAACTCTCCCTCCACATCCTCCCTCCGACTTGTACACCGTGCCGGGGAAGTGTTCCCTACACGAAGTCCCAAGATCCCATTGACATTGCGAGCCTCCACCCCCTCCTCAACAAGTATCCGGTTCCTCGCACAAGTGGTTAACAATAGTTATTATTAGTTCTTATTCTGATTTTTCTATATATCAAATGAAGAACATATGAAGTTACTTAATTACCTATCCCCCTGGGGTGCAATCAGTGGGCGGCGGTCAACAGGAATCGGTCGCTTCGGGAGCTGGCTGGGACCTCGCTTATATGGTATCGAGGCTGTAGTGGAAGTCGAACCCCCTGCCCCCTCAGACGCGTGCGGATCCGCCTCCTCAGATGCGTGTGGGCCCCCCTCGTCGTACATCTGCGGAGGGACGTCCTCGCCCCTAGAAGAGCGAGAGGAGCCAAGGTCGTCTCCGGCTGTGCCCCTAGCCCTCCTCTGCCTCTGTGAGGGCTCCGGCTCCCCAGTCGCTGGCTCCGGCTCCGGCTCCCGCTATCTCGAGTAAGTCGAGCGACACCTCCTAGTGGGCCCCATCACCTGCAATTAAAACAAATAAACCAGTATTAGTCTTGGTAAACGATAAGTAATTAGCAAGGAAGCAAAACAAAAAAAAATGTATTTACAAGTATTAAAACGAGAAGTATCACATGTTTTTCTAATATTTACAAGTATTAAAACGAGAAGTATTACATGTATTTCTAATATTCTTCATGATCGGGATTATTTCGACGATAGGTCTCGTCATCACTATCAAGAGCCTCCAAATCGTCAAGAGCCTCATCCTCACCGTTGTCATTGTCTAGTTGTAATCCATCAAGCATTTTCAAGTCTCTCGGATCATGCACCTCATCTGCAGCCTTCCTCGTCAACAATCCATTCCTCGTCTACTTCCATTTCAATATCTTCGCTTAAGTCTATCTCAAGCATCCCCGGTAGCCCCTCGTCTTGTTGATAAAACTCCTCGTTATCCGTGGGTGGGTTCAAGTTGTAATCGTCATCGTTTGGGCGAGCACATTTACCACGTGGTGACACCTTGTGCACAATATACCAACCCTGGAGACGTGGGTCGGTTTTGCAAGCATATGGACAATAATAAACTTGTCTGGCTTGCTGAGCCACAATATAGACATCCTCACCTAGATAGAAGGAATCCTGTCTAATTTCGACTATCCCAAATTTAGGAGACCTTTTCGATACTCCGGGATCAAACCACTTGCATTTGAATATGACTGGCTTAGGTGCATTTTCACCATGGAATTCGAGCTCGTATATTTCTTCAACTATGCCATAATAGTCCTCAGGCTCCTCATGCTCCTCAACTACTCCAGGCGTAAATACTCCGTATTGGTGGTCCTTGGATTGGGCCGATTCTTCTCGTAGCTTGTTGTGTGAAAGCGATATCCATTCACGTCATAAGCGTTAAATGACAAGACCTTGTAGTCAAACCCTCTAGCCGCCTTGTCGTAATTCGACATTTATAGACAAATCGCTTTTGCACTCGCAAGCTCAAGGAGAGAGATGAAATTAGGCAACTATCAAAACCAAACTTGGAACGACCTAAGTTGGCCGGAAGGTACCTTTTTTTGAAACCATGTAATGAAATCATGTTCATGAAGAAGGTTTTCTCGTTCATGTTCGGTAGGTGGCCTTGGATCATGCCGGTATTGATCAAAAAATTCCCCCCGCACATACAAGCAACAAGGGTGTTGGATGCGGAAAATTTATGAAGTATGTAACAAGTTCGTTGAGAATTTACCTCTCGAAACTTGTCGACTTCGTCAAGGTTCGTCAACAAGTACGGCATGATCTTGCGCCACTCTAGATTGGTCAAGAACTTTGTGGCCGCTCCACTTGATCTCCCATGTTGCCCTTTGAATAGGCCGAGGGTCGATTGATTTTCTTCCTCGTTGTAACGAGTGGATGGATTATGCACACTTGGAAGATTGTCACTATAGTATGTTGTTGTAAAGTTTGACACCTCCTCACGAAGGAATGCCTCTGCTATGGAAGCCTCAATCCCGCCTATGTTTCCACATTTACGGCGAACAGTCTTTAGCACTCTCTCGATTGGATAGCACCAACGGTTCCGCACGGCCCCCGCAATCATACCTCGCTCGGAAGGTGCAAAATCAAATGCTGCATCGACAAGAAAAAGCCAGGGGGAAAGATCTTCTCCAACTTACAGACCAACTCGGGTGCCATTTTTTTCCAACTCCTCAACCACTTTTAGAGATATCTCTTTGGCACAAAGCTGGCGAAAGAAAAAGCTCAACTCGCCAAGAAAAAGCTCAACTCGCCAAAGACCTTCCGGATATGCTCGGGGACATAGCCTCTAACCATCGACGGAAGAAGCCGCTCAATCCATATGTGGAAGTCATGACTCTTCATCCCTAAGACTCGACCGGTACTTGGGTTCGCTCCCCTCCTCGGATTCGCCGCAAACCCATCGGGGAAACTTAATGTCCGCATCCATTCTATCACTTCCGTCCTCTCGTCGCTTTTCCAAGACGTAATCGGCCTTAGGCCTTTTCCATGGTTTGCCATCTCTTGGAGGCATCATGTGTAGCTTTGGTCTGTCACATAGTGTTGCCAGGTCTACTCTGGCCTTAGGGTTGTCCTTTGTCTTTTCAGGAATGTCCATGAGTGTTGCCCAAAGTGCTTCGGAGACATTCTTCTCGGTGTGCATTACATCTATGCTATGTGGAAGGAGAAGGTCATCAAAGTATGGAAGCCTCTCTAATCCCGGCTTATGAGACCACATATGATTCTCACCATAGCCCACAAAGTGATTTTTCTTTAGCTTATCTTTCTTTGGATTAAGATTCCTTCTTTTACCCTTCTTTGGATTATCTTTCCGTGTCGGTAGCACAAGAGCATCTATTTGAGCATGAACACCGAGCAATAGTCATCTTCTGAGGTGCAGGGCCGGTCACTGTGACACCTTTTCTGAAGTTCTTGGTGTCTCGTCTGAATGCATGGTCAAGAGGGAGGAACTGTCGATGCTTGTCGAACGACGAGAACTTGCCACCCTTCTTCAACCACATGAACTCTACACCTGCCTTGCATACCGGGCATGGAAACTTCCCGTGGACACACCAGCCGGCGAATATCCCATATGCGGGAAGTCATGCATGGAGTACGGTACCAAACAAACATTCCGAAGTTCTTCTTTGTAGCTCGGTCGTAAGTCAATACGCCTTCATTCCAAGCCTTGATCAATTCATCATAGACAAGTTGCATGTACACACCCATTTTGTTTCCCGGGTGTCCGGAATTATCAACGTCAAGAATATGTTTTGCCGTTGAAGTAGGACCCGGGAGGGAGATTTAGGGGGATAGCGAACACGGGCCAACAAGTGTATGGGGCCGACATCGATCCATAAGGATTGAATCCATCCGTTGCCGCCGCAACACGTACATTACGAGCCTCTAAATGTTTTAGACGATGTTTGTCATTAAACGTTTTCCATGCTTGACCATCTGCCGGATGTACCATCTTGTCATGATTGTATCGAACCCCTTCCTTGTGCCATGTCATTTGTTTCGCAGACTCCTCGGACATGAATAGTCGTTGGAGCCTCGGTACGATCGGAAGATGTCTTAGGACTTTCATGGGGATGTTCTCATTCTGCTCCTTCGTTCCATCACCCTTGTCTACCTCCACATACCTAGAGGATTTACACTTGGGACAATACTTTGCATCCTTGTGTTCTTCTCTAAATAGGACGCACCCCTTCGGACAACAATGTATCTGATCATGCGGCATCTTCAGTGCCCGAAGGAGTCTCGTTGACTCGTACAAGTTGCTCGGAAGATGATGACCCTCCGGAAGCAGTCCCCCAATAATTGCCATCATAGCATCGAAGCAGGCTCGAGTCATGTTGTACTGGGACTTCAACCCCAGTAAGCGCCCAATGGCATCAAGTTGAGTAACCGTTGTCTTCTCATGTAGGAGCTTCTGTGCGGACTCCATCATGGCCAAGAACGCCTTAGCACTCGGCTCTGGCTCCTCCTCCTTATCATCCCGCTCGTCCTCCGTAGGCCTTTCAGCAAACGTCGCATCCTCATAGTCACCTAACCATCCTGCTACCCCACCATCACCATCAAATTCCTCCAAGCGTTGTCTCACGGCCTCCTCTCTGGGACGATAGGCTTCACCATGGCACACCCACCGGGTATAGTTTGACATAAATCCATACTTGCAAAGATCCTTCAACATGACTTCCCTTTTTTTTTCTTCTTGTTTTTACATTGGCTACATGGACAAAACGTGACCCCCGCTCCCTTGGCTTCCTTAAACGCATGGTCCAAGAATTTCTCGGTCTTATCCATCCATTCACGAGTTACTTGAGCCTCGACTTGGGCGTCCCGTGTACATCCAAATCACGGTTATCCATTCTCTAGCATATACACATAATGTAGTAACATAACCATCAATCGCATCTGCATGGCGTGCCTATTGTCTAATAGGTAAGGATAGGTCCTAATCCCACCCGCGGATGCGTAGATGAGGTTAGTTTTCATGCTCTACTCGATCCGAGACGAAATTTCGGCGGCACCTCCCCGCCGCTCTCCCGATACACGTCCCGGAAGGGAGAGTGTGTATCCGGAGAACAACGAGGAGGTGGTGCCGAAACTCCATCTCAGATCCGAGCAGAGCATGGAAACTAACACATCTACGCATCCGTGGGCTGTCCAAAAAACGTGGACAATCCGAAACAGATACAGTCATGAAGATATACAAAGATTCATATATCTCCAACTGTATCTGTTTCGGACGGGAGACGCCTAACCGGGCTACACCGATCCGCGTACAATAACGAGTAATGAAAAGAGCTCAATTATACCCTAGAGTGGCGGTGGAGACAAGCGGGGTGCTCCGGTTCCCTCCGACAGTCCCGCTCTACAAAACAAAAAAACAAGACTATAAGTACAAAATTTCGGCGAACCCCCCCGCACGGGGAGGCTTCCAAAACCTGCAAGAAAGATGTCGGCTCGATGGCCGACTACACATATAAGTCATCCCTTGGTAAGACTCCTAGTGATGAAAAATTTCGAGAATGCCAAACTCCCTGCTTCTCCTGCTAGCAATTCTTGAGGCAACGGATTCTCATGATCAAGGTTTTCTTTTTAAAAAAAACACGAAGAAGATGGACCAAATTAATCAGGGCCCATCTATGACACCTGACCCAATTTGAATTATCCAGTGTTGACCCATGACTGTTGTGTGTTGTGTGGACATCATGTTTAATAACACCTTTACTAGTTGAGTGAAACCAGCTTATAAGACTTTATCCTCCAACCATAGAACACTTGGACTATAGCCAATTGCTAGCTATTGGCTCCAGTAAAAGAATTACCAATACATAGGGAAATGCCAATACATATCATTGTTATTTATGCATGGACATGGCGAGAGAAAGTGGGTCCTATTTGAGAGAATAATTTTCACATGCATCGTGTTCCATTACCAAATTAAATCCGCGGCTCACCAAAGTTCAATTTCTCGCATAGTTTACACATACACCAGGAGCATTTCTACCAAACCGCCCGCCATGTCCCTACTCACACACAACAAAGGCCCATGACACGAAAGACTCGCGACACCGATCATTGGGGAGCTAGCTAGCTCTCACAACCGTGACGCCCGGAGGCCACACGCGGATAAAATAGCCGGGCGCCCGGACGGGGGAGCGCGAGTTGACGGGGGTGATTGGCACCGGTGCGTTCGTGGACGGGTTGATGACAATACCGGAGGAGCGGTCGGGGCGGGGCGTCGAGGAGGGCGGGGTGGCGCGGGGCGGCGAGGAGGGGGCCGGGCGGATCCGCCCGGCCCCCGGCCGCGCGGAGGGGCCGGGCGGGGCGGGGGTAGGGGCGCGGGGGCCGGGGCGGGGCGGCTCGGATCCGGCGGCCGGGCCGCGCCGGAAGGGCCCCCCGCGAGGCGGTGGCGGCGCATCGCGCGCGGCGCGGGCGGGGGCGCGCGCGCGCACCGGCGGGCCCGGGCGTGGAGGAGGGGCGGGGGCGGGGCGCACCGGCGGCGGAGCGGGCGTGGAGGAGGGGGCGGGGCGGGGCGCGCCGGCGGCGGAGCGGGGGCGCGCGGCGGCGGCGGGCACTACAAAAAATCTCGTGGTCTATGACGGTCAATTTTCGTCACGGATCATCAAAATTTCGTCATAAAATGACATCTATGACGAAATTTGAGAACGTCATGTATTGAGCTTCACGGATCCCTTCTCATGACGTCCTTAAATTTTCGTCATAGATTAGCGTGATCCATGACGTTCTCAAGCCGTCATAGATTGGTGTAAAGCCCATTGAACCCGGCCCGAAGCCCAAAATCCGTGACAAAAGTGATCGTCATGGATTGACTCGCCACGTCACTTATAGAGATGAGTTGGGCGCCACGTGGCGGTAACATGGCTGCCACGTGGCGCTAACATGGCTGCCACGTGGATGCCATGTGGCGCCGACGTGGCATCCCATGGCGCTAATCTAGCCAAATTCAATACCAACGATACATAAATGATGACATCATAATATTTTCAGCCCATTAAGATGTACGACACATAACAAATATTGGCCCAATAATTTTAATAGAATTTCAGCCCACTTCAAGATTACAATTTCAACCCATGGATCTCATTTACACAATTAAACGAACTAGCATCACATAAAAAAAGCTGTTTATCTTGTATTACAACAAATATAAAGTCTTTCTTCCAACACTTCGGATACAAGTATTCATCCAAGCAAGAGCTTTATCTCACTTCTTGTTCTCTATTTTTTCTGAAATTAAAAGAACAAATGTAACATTAGTGATTATCGAAGAGCTCTCGCTTTAACATAAATGGTAAAGTGATCTAATTATGGCCATCACAAATAAAACATCATTGCACATGTCTCATTCCTCGGGTTTAGTGTACCATCGAAATAAAATATCATTGCGGATGTCTAATGCCTTAGGTAGAAAACGGATAGAAAAATCATCATTGCACATGCGTGAAGCCTTAGAGCAAGAAAAGTATCAAACAATAATAAACATCATTGCATATG
The DNA here is from genome assembly GCA_947561735.1 of Cenchrus americanus. Lineage (NCBI taxonomy): Eukaryota > Viridiplantae > Streptophyta > Magnoliopsida > Poales > Poaceae > Cenchrus > Cenchrus americanus. The sequence goes on along the minus strand of OX387242.1, from coordinate 31,728,969 downwards.
TCCATAGTCTCGGATTAGTGTAGTATCTTACAAAATTAAAAATCATCACCACATTTATCCAATCTCTCGGCCATAGACCGAGAAACAATAAATATCACCGCATATGTCCGGAAAGATAGCTAAGTTCAAGAAAGAAAAGTAGTTGAAGAAAGACAAAATAGTTGTGCAAAGGCATAAGTAACAATCGACTATGCCATTATTCCCTAGTCGAGCCCAAGCATGACTAGGTTACTAACAAAGACAAGTGCTCAAGATCTGAACAAATCATTTTAAACAATGAGCTGAGAACAAACATTCAGTAGAAGGGACATATGCTCAGATTTTATTTGCAATCATCATAGACTTAGACATATGCTCAAAATCAAATTGTTGTCATCATATACTAACTTGGACCAGATCTCAGAAAATAACAAATATATATCATCATTGCAGCACACATAAATTAGTGGGGCGGGGGGGTGAGAAGGGACTAGATGCCTCATTATACTGAACAAGAACTTGCAGGGCACCAGATGGGATGATAGAGCTCTGCAAATCTACATGAGAAAAACAGATTTTGCATACAATTGTTATATTTAATTACTGGAAATATATAGAAAAAACAAAGAAACCCTAAAGAACATGGATTCATACGGCGGCGAGAGGCCGGTGAGGGGGGTTGGAGAGCTCGGTGGCGGCGGCGAGATGGGGATTATGATAGCTCGCATTTTACCTCCAACAACACCCGGTTAAATGTACTACATATCACGCTCTGAATCAGACAATAAGGTAGCGAAACGAAGCCCTACGACCCGAGGAATGAAGATCGGCGACCGCACACCCACTAGATTGGACCGTAGGGGCTCCATCAAACCCTAGAATAGCGCACCACGAACGGAGCCCTCGGATCGAGGGGGCGGGGGGACGCATCAAAGGGAGACGAGACGGGGGTATGCGGCGGCGTGGGGGCCCTTCGGTCGGCGTCAACTCGAGCTCGGCGGCGGCATTGCCCCGACCAAGCTCGCAGCCTAGGCGAGAGCACCCCCAAGAGAAACGAAATCCTCCCCATCCGAAAACAAAAAGGCGACGTACGGACGACGGAGCCCCGAAGCTCCGTCTCGCCCGCCGGCGACCCGCGGCCCGGATCCCGCGCCGAGGGGAAGCCGCCCCACCCCGCGCGTGGAGGAGGCGGGAGGCGGCGGACCCCGGCGACCGCGACGCGCGGCGGGAGGAGGAGGCGGCCCGGATCCCGCGCCGAGGGAAGCCGCCCCCACCCCGCGCGTGGAGGAGGCGGGAGGCGGCGGACCCCGGCGGGGCGACGCGCGCGGCGGGGAGGAGGAGGCGGCCATGGCGGGAGGAGGAGGCGCCCGTGCCCGTGGTGGTGGATGGGGGGGTGGGAGTAGGAGTTAGGGTTTCGGGCCGGTGAGGGGAAGTCTAATGATTATATATCATCGGCACGCGATCCGAGCCATCGATCCGAAATGGACGGCCGAATTTATGTGGGCTTTTGGGCCATAATGGGCTCGTTTATATTCCTACTATGCTTAACATTTTTCTTTTTCTTTTTCCATTTTTTTGCAATATGGAACAATTCCAATTTGAACTATATGTATCTCAAATAAAATTTAAAAAAATTATCAAAATTATATTTTAAGTACTTCGATCTACTATAACTCGTATTCGAAAATATATGAAAGTTTCAAATGTTTCTTGTCATAATTCAAACTTCTACTTGCATATTTACTGTAAAATAATGATAATAAAATCTAAAACTTCTTAAAAACTTCTAAAAATTGCCATGAAATCATTGTATTGATGTTTAAACATGACATAAAAGTTTCATTGGATTTTGCAAAAAAGAAGTGTACATTGCTCACAAAATGAATGGATCCCTCATATTGTTTCATACATCTCAACATGAACTTTGATATTTGAACACCTCATAACGTTTTCCAACTCCATTACATCTAAAATTTGTACCCAAACATAAGTCGACCTTGACTTTAACAATTATGAAGTTTAATTACTAATTGGCATGGCAAAAACATGTATTTATGTTATATGCTTTAATAGAAGGAAACAAGCCCTATGTAGATTATACTATTAATAATAATTAAAATAAAAACAAATGAAATTATATGGAAGAACGTGATTTTAGACAAAATTAGGAAAAAGAATCAACCGATTTGGAGTTCGTATGAAGAAGAAAAACAGTTTACAAGTTTTATCCGAAGATTAAAAACAGAAATTGCACTTGCTATGAACTGAGATGAACAAGTGTGTTTTCTCTTTTTAATCTTTGTCTAAAATTCGTAACTAGTTTTTCTGCCTCATACTAACTCCAAATTGGATGATTCCTTTTTCTAAAATTTTCTAAAATCATTCTCTACCAAGATCTACAACTTTAACAAATAAAAAATGGTTTTTCTATATAGTTGTGCAAAAAGTTGATTTTTCTAAATTTTAAATCACTAATGAGTACACCCTTGTGAAGAAAGTTGCAAAATTGTTATCTTATAAACATTTGTGAGTTTTCATTACCAATTGTTGTGCAAAAACTTATTTTTTTCAATTTTTTAAATAACTAATGTGTACACCCTTGTTCATTTTTCATTACCTCATAGTAAACGAAATAATTCTATTAACACCTCAATTCTTAGTCATGTACACCTCAATTCTACACATAACCTTAAATTTACTCTTCTATTAACACAAGGGGGTCACAGTGCCATTTATTATGCAAAAAACATATTTTTCTATTTTAAAATACCTAATTAAGACACATTTATGAATTAACTGAAAAACTAATTATCTTATATACCCCAAATATATTTTTCGCATGTAAAAGAACACATTTAAGTTGTCTCTTAGAAGTTTCAAGATTTTTCAAACAAAATGCCATTTTCTATCATTTAAATGAATTTATGCGATTTATTAGAAATAATTGAATGTTGAACTCATGGATGGCAAAAAGTCTAGTGGTGACCCTCCATTTTCGCAAATTTGGGCCGGCCTTTTGGGCTGTGCCTTTGGGCCGGCTTTGTTGTGCGGCGTGGGCTGGTTTGGTTGTCGGGGTGGGTTTCATAAGCACGTCAAGTAGTTAAAGGGCCGCCAGCGGACTTTGACTCGGTTAGCAAGCCCAAATCACTTTGACACCTATTCAATTTTTGCGAAAGTCTAGTTTTCGTCCCTAAACTCGTAACTACACAAAGCATATCCTTCAACCTTTGAAATTGTAAAGACTACATCTAGAACTTGGTTATGCGTAGTTTTATAAATGATTTTGTCTTTTTTTTTATTTTTTCGACCAAATATTTAGAAAATCATAGTAAATTATAAAAAATCATAAAACGGAAATTCAATTTTATTTGCCTCTATATATGTATATCTATATATTGAATATATAATATTATATGCTTTAGAAAAAATTTAAAATTTAGATTTTTAAATTTAAGACTGTTATCATCTATAATTCTTTTCATACATTATATGATTTTGTAAATTTATTAATCATGAGGAAATGTTGAAATGCAATGTGTGTCGGATTATGATGAAATTGGCGCATCGTCATGGTGCTTGGACTTTGTATTGGGATTTCATATCCAACACTGCTAATCCATGACGAAATTTGACGGTTGTCATGGAAGTAGTGTGATCTGTGACGAAATCTATGACAAAATTGGCAGAACGTCATAGTGTTTAGACTTCATATCGGGCTTCATATCCAAGACCATCGTGAATCTATGACGAAATCGATTGTTTGTCATGGATGCGGTGTGATCTATGACGAAATAAAAAAACGTCATGAGAATTTCGTCATAGATCAAAGGATTTCTTGTAGTGGGGGCGGCGCGGGGGGGGCCGGTCTCGGGGACGCGGGGTGGGGGCGTACGCGGGACGCGGTGTGTGTGTGTTTTTTTTTTGTTTAAGCGGCGGGGCGGGGTAAAGGAGGCACGCATGTTTTTTTACCAAACTTCCAAGAGTGCCAGGGACAAGGCACTCGGGGAAGAGGTGACCTTCCCCGAGTGCCTAGTTGCTGGCACTCGGGGAAATATTTATTTTTTTTGTTTTTTTGCCCCAATTTTTTGTGAGGCCTTCAAACATTATTTAGGACCCTCTGCCCAAATTTGGCTTACTTTTGAAGTTTTTTGTTATATTTCGTTAGTTTTTTCTTTTTTCTTGAATTTTTAGGAAAAGTTCAAATTTGAACTACGGTACATGAAATCATATAATTTGGCGATTCAAAAAATGATATACATGATATTTGGTGTATATTGAGGCCTTATCCACCAACTCACATGAAATATCGAGCATCTTGTTGTCGTGACATGACTAACAACATACGGGAAAAGTGTTTCTAAATTAAAAAAAATCCGGACGAAGTCCGAAAAACACGAAACTTGTCGGGACATCGTGTTATCACATGTAGAGGTTGTGTACAACGGTTGAGAAGATTTCGAGCAAGTCTGCGACGTTTGATGCCTACAACTCACACATCTCCTGGTGTGTTATCACATGGATCACATGTGGAGATGTCTGGGTTTCAGGCTTCACACATCGCAACTTGCTCGAAATCTTCTCAACTGTTGGACACAACCTCTACATGTGATAACACGGTGTCCCGACAAGTTACGTGTTTTTCGGACTTCGTCCGGATTTTCTGTAATTCATAAACACTTTTCCCGTATGTTGTTAGTCATGTCACGGCAACAAGATGCTCGATATTTCATGTGAGTGGTTGGATAAGGCCTCAATATACACCAAATATCATGAATATCATTTTTTGAATCGCCAAATTATATGATTTCATGTACTTGTAGTTCAAATTTGAACTTTTCCTAAAAATTCAAGAAAAAGAAAAAACTAACAAAATATAACAAAAAACTTCAAATGTTAGCCAAACTTGGGCAAGGAGTCTTAAATAAAGTTTGAAGGCCTCACAAAAAAATTGGGGCAAAAAAAAACAAAAAAAATAAATATTTCCCCGAGTGCCGGCAACTAGGCACTCGGGGAAGAGGCCCTTCCCCGAGTGCCGGGGACAAGGCACTCGGGGTTCCCCGAGTGCCTAGTTGCCGGCACTCGGGGAAATATTTATTTTTTTTGTTTTTTTGCCCCAATTTTTTGTGAGGCCTTCAAACATTATTTAGGACCCTCTGCCCAAATTTGGCTTACTTTTGAAGTTTTTTGTTATATTTCGTTAGTTTTTTCTTTTTTCTTGAATTTTTAGGAAAAGTTCAAATTTGAACTACAGGTACATGAAATCATATAATTTGGCGATTCAAAAAATGATATTCATGATATTTGGTGTATATTGAGGCCTTATCCACCAACTCACATGAAATATCGAGCATCTTGTTGTCGTGACATGACTAACAACATACGGGAAAAGTGTTTCTAAATTAAAAAAATCCGGACGAAGTCCGAAAAAAACACGAAACTTGTCGGGACATCGTGTTATCACATGTAGAGGTTGTGTACAACGGTTGAGAAGATTTCGAGCAAGTCTGCGACGTTTGATGCCTACAACTCACACATCTCCTGGTGTGTTATCACATGGATCACATGTGGAGATGTCTGGGTTTCGGGCATCACACATCGCAACTTGCTCGAAATCTTCTCAACTGTTGCACACAACCTCTACATGTGATAACACGGTGTCCCAACAAGTTACGTGTTTTTCGGACTTCGTCCGGATTTTCTGTAATTCATAAACACTTTTCCCGTATGTTGTTAGTCATGCCACGACAACAAGATGCTCGATATTTCATGTGAGTGGTTGGATAAGGCCTCAATATACACCAAATATCATGAATATCATTTTTTGAATCGCCAAATTATATGATTTCATGTACCCGTAGTTCAAATTTGAACTTTTCCTAAAAATTCAAGAAAAAGAAAAAACTAACGAAATATAACAAAAAACTTCAAATGTAAGCCAAATTTGGGCAAGGAGTCTTAAATAAAGTTTGAAGGCCTCACAAAAAAAATTGGGGCAAAAAAAACAAAAAAAATAAATATTTCCCCGAGTGCCGACGAACTAGGCACTCGGTGAAGAGGCCCTTCCCCGAGTGCCGGGGACAAGGCACTCGGGGGAAGAGGTGACCTTCCCCGAGTGCTTAGTTGCGGCACTCGGGGAAATATTTATTTTTTTTTGTTTTTTTTTTTGCCCCAATTTTTTGTGTGGCCTTCAAACATTATTTAGGACCCTCTTGCCCAAATTTGGCTTACTTTTGAAGTTTTTTGCTATATTTCGTTAGTTTTTCTTTTTTCTTGAATTTTTAGGAAAAGTTCAAATTTGAACTACATGTACATGAAATCATATAATTTGGTGATTCAAAAAATGATATTCATGATATTTGGTGTATATTGAGGCCTTATCCACCAACTCACATGAAATATCGAGCATCGTGACATGACTAACAACATACGGGAAAAGTGTTTCTAAATTAAAAAAATCCGGTGGAAGTCCAAAAAACACGAAACTTGTTGGGACATCGTGTTATCACATGTAGAGGTTGTGTGCAACAGTTGAGAAAATTTCGAGCAAGTCTGCGACGTTTGATGCCTACAACTCACACATCTCCTGGTGTGTTATCACATGGATCACATGTGGAGATGTCCGGTTTCGGGCATCACACATCGCAACTTGCTCGAAATCTTCTCAACCGTTGCACACAACCTCTACATGTGATAACATGGTGTCCCGACAAGTTACGTGTTTTCGGACTTCGTCCGGATTTTCTGTAATTCATAAACACTTTTCCCGTATGTTGTTAGTCATGTCACGACAACAAGATGCTCGATATTTCATGTGAGTGGTTGGATAAGGCCTCAATATACACCAAATATCATGAATATCATTTTTTGAATCGCCAAATTATATGATTTCATGTACCTGTAGTTCAAATTTGAACTTTTCCTAAAAATTCAAGAAAAAGAAAAAACTAACGAAATATAACAAAAAACTTCAAAAGTAAGCCAAATTTGGGCAAGGAGTTTTAAATAAAGTTTGAAGGCCTCACAAAAAAATTGGGGCAAAAAAAAACAAAAAAAATAAATATTTCCCCGAGTGCCAGCAACTAGGCACTCGGGGAAGAGGCCCTTCCCCGAGTGCCGGGGACAAGGCACTCGGGGAAGAGGTAGCCTTCCCCGAGTGCTAGGTCTAGGCACTCGGGGAAGAGCTTTTCCAATTTTTTTTAAACGGTTCGTCTATTTGCGCCGTCAAATGCAACTTTTCTTTTTCGTGTGCCTTTCTTCCCCGAGTGTTGCGCTCGGGAAGATGGCCTTCCCGAGTGCCTTTCTTCCCCGAGTGCTCTGCCCTTTCAGGCACTCGGGGAAGGCCATCTTCCCCGAGTGCAATTCTTCCCCGAGTGCAACACTCGGGGAAGATTGTCTTCCCCGAGTGCCCGATTTTTGGCACTCGGGGAAGCACGTGGCACTCGGGGAATATTGCTTCTCCCGTAGTGACATGTACATTCATATCATCGTACCTATCTAGACGTGTTGGCCTGCATACTGAACATGAATTGCAAATATTTCACTGTAACACCCTAATTTTTAACACTTGCAACTTAGTTGACTTTGTTAGAACTTACTAGAATATTGAGCTTGTTTGAGGAATGCAGAGTTTTATTTGATATCCTAGGCATTCAAATGTTTTTTCAAATTATATTAATGGATCACAGGATTTCAATGTTGCATTCATGATGGTCCGTTGCTTTTTGTCGTTAAGTCAAATTCCATATTTGAATTCAATATTGTTTGAATCAATTTTAGAAATAAAAAAGTTGTAACTTTTGATCGCTACTCCTATTCTTAAGTTCCTCCTGCCTACAATCCTGAAAGCATAGTTAATTTTATTGAACGAAAGCAACTTTTCTTGTATGATTATGTTAATACCACGCTCGCTGGCTGACAACTCTACTGATGAAGTCAGAGAATTTAAACTACTTCAAATTATTATTTTTTAAACGGCCTCTGTCCTTTTGTGTATACAACATGTTTTGTATTTTCTGACAACTATATATGAACATATATAGTTTCAAGTTCCATCCCATTGCACATAAAATTCATCAGTTGGTTCGATAATAATAGGAAAACTCCAATGCCGGCTGGTTTGAGCGTGAAGGAAGTGCATCACTGATGCCACCTTTTTTTGTATTATGACATGCACGGGTGAGCTGTGCCTGATTCACACCTAGACTGCCATTCCTTGGCAGGGATGCCAGAAATTAGTGTGAATGTCAGGACCTGACGGGTGCAAAAAAAAATCACAGTGAACCACGGAGCGACAACTACCTATATTCAACTCGTACTCATATGGTGCATCCCACCCCAAGTAGCAAATCTTGCATTTGAAACCACCGCAACATCCATTTGCACATATTGTTTCCCATCGCCACTGGGAAAACGTCCACTTGCAGACAACGGTGGATTTCAACAATGCATGTCGTTTATCCTTCTTTCACAGTTCCTCATTTATCCTGCTTTCCCAGTGCATCTCATCCCCCAACCCGCACTGGCGTTTAAGGTCTCGTTCTCAGACGAGCAACAGAAAGATCTCAATCACAGGAGTAAACACAGGTAGGACACCTCATCCAAAAGCTAATTGGCCTAGACGAGATCCATGTATGCATGGCTGGATCACGATCACGATCCCATTGAACACCGGCATCCTGTCTTTTAAAGCGTGTGCCTTAGCTAGCTGCATTCACGCAATGGACATCATGCTCCACCTTCGAGAGCCGTTTCCTACGCAATTGCATGCCGAATAGAGTAGGTAACAATATGGTGGCCAATCACAGGTAATGCCATCAAGCGTGTGAGGACAAATGTATGTGCTGTTCATTGTGTTGTTCATGCGTCTCACTCTCAAATCATCAAGCTAGCTCCTATACCACCACGTAAAGCTACGATCTCCATTGGCCTGGAAAAATTGCGGAAGCTAGCTAGCAATTTATTTTTGCTAGCTACGAGAAAGATGTGTCATATTTTAAGACCAGAAGCTAAAATGTCACTGAAGCAGGTGTACAGATCCGGTCGTTCCGGTCGTTAATGTCGGTTTTAAAGCGCCATCACCGACGGTTTTAGAAACCGTTGTGAACCAAATGGCGGTGATGGGAAACACCACCACCAACGTTTTCAAAACTGGTTGTGATGCCTATTTTCAAAAATAAAAAAGGAAAAAAAATCCCCACCAGGCACCCCAGCTGGCCGCCACCAACCCGCTACAGTTCGTCGACCCTACTTGGCACCACGGCAACGCCGGTGTGCCCTGCCAGTTCGCCACTGCCGCCACCCATAGGCGGCACAGGCAAGGGCGTAGCCAGGATTGCAACATTGGAATCAGTTGTAAGGGGGCAAACAACAAATTTTTAAGTCAAAATAGACTAATTTTACAGATTTTTCACTATTTTTTTTATTTCATCAATGGTAGATTAGTGTTTATTGGAGCATAAGGGGGGCGGGGGTCAGGCCCCTACCTGCCCCCCTATGGCTCCGCCCCTGTGCACCGGAAAAAAGGAGAGAGGGAGGGAGAGGGGGCCCTTACCCGGAGAGATCCAACACCGCCACTACTCAATGCTAGCACCTGCTACTCTCTGCCACTGTTGGGAAGAGGGAGACATCCGGCGTTGCAGGCATCGCTCGCCGCCGGCACTGTTGCTCCTTGCCGCTACTTGGGATATATCCAGCGTCACTGCTGCCACCACGCGTTCTTTCAGGCAACACCACCACGATTCTGGGTGCCGCCACCTCGTCTCGCCCCGCCGCTGCTGCTCGCCATGAGGTGAGGATAAGGATGCAGGGAAGGCAGGAGTCCGCGGGGGAGACAGGGAAGGAAGAGTGTGCCTAGGGGAGAGGATAAGAATGTCCACACTAGGGTACGCCAACCCCTCCTTCAGTAAGGGGTAGCAGAAATTGCTCCATAGTAGGCACCTAGGAAGGCTCCTTTAACCCGGCTCTGCCTCCTGTTTCATTTATTCTGAGTGGATGTAGTGGCTGCTTCCTACACCGACGTGGTGTGGGTCCCACACCAAGGCTTTTCCTCCGCGTTGTGACCAAGAAAGGGTGGGAATAGTGAGGGGGATGGCCGCCGGGAGCCCGAGCTAGAGCCACCACCGCCGGTGGCACCTCCATGGCACACCGGAAGTAGACCTGAGCATTTTTCGGGCTGGGCCGGGTTCGGGCCGAAAAAATCATGCCCATGACCATCCCATTGGACGCATCGGGCCTCAATTTTCGGGCCGGGCCCGGGCTTGGGCGGGCCGCCTGTGCGTTTTATAGTGTAAAACAACTAAAAACAGTATTTCGGGCCGGGCTCGGGCCAAAAAACATTTCGCGGGCTTCAAGATCTCTGCCCACGCCCATCCAGTAAGATTCGCGGGCAAGCCTGGCACGGTCCGGGCCCGGGCCGAGCCTGCGGGCCGGGCTCAAAAAACCTCAGGTATAACCGGAAGCCCCGAACTCGAGCCACCACCACAAAATCTGGCAGACCACGCCGTCCTCCTCCCACCCTCCACCGACGTGGCTCTCAACAAGCACAGGGACCAACGATGCCGCCGCAGCCCTGCCATTAGCATGTAATCACGCGGGCCATTAGTATGCATAGAATTAGTCTAAATGAAGCCAATCACAAACAATATTGATTGGTGTGGCCGATGACACATCATGGAAAGCAAAAATAAAGGAAAAATCATTGTCTAATTAAATGTACTAAGGAAAGAATTGTTGCGTCATTTTGTCAATGGTAGCTACGTAATTCTTTCCACCCGCATTCCCATATTTGCGAGCCACTAGAGCCACCATCGCCTCCCTGTGGGCATTGACCCCTTCTCCCGCCGGTCTCCTTCTCCCCATTGTCCTCGTCTTCCATGCCGGTTGGTGGCGAGCTCCCCCATCGAGGATCGAGCACACGAGCAGGTGAGCTCCCCCACTGGGGTGTGGTATACCAGATCTGCGGACCCTCATCCCCACCTTGAAGATGGCGGCAGTTGATGTACCTCCCTCCCCGGACAGTCTCCTTCAAAGTCACGTGGAAGGTGGTGGCGGTGATGCAACACGATGCTGAGACGGCGCGGAGACCGGTAGGGTGGATGGTCGATGAACGCCGACTTCCATAATCCCCAAGTGTGAAGGATGAATTGATCTTTTTTATAATTAGATTTTACTTTAATATATTTTTATTTTCTACATACGTACTAATTAAACCTTTTATATAATTCTTTTTTATCACATGTGTGCCGCGCGTCACTAGTTATTAATAAACTTTGTTAGATATTCCTTGAATTTATTGATCATGTATGAGGATTGAAGAACCTTCTCTAAGGTTTTATTTGATTTCATAGGCATTTAAAATGTTTTTTGAGATTAATGAATCATAGGATTTCATTGTTGCATTAATGCTGGTGTAATGCTTTTGATCGTTTGGTTCAAATTCAATATTTGAATTCAATCTTATTTGAACCTGTTTTTAAAATAACCAAGTTATAACTTTTGATGGCTAGTCCAATGCTGAAATCATAGTTGTTTAAACTGAGCAAAATGAATCTGCCTTATATGATGATTTTGATATCACACTTGCTAGCTCGCACACATGCTAACATTGATCAAAAGCAGAAAAAATCCCTTACATAATGTCACCACCTCTACTGAAAGAGTCAAGAAATTGACACATCTTGATATTAAAGAAAATATTAAAAATGGTCTCTCTCCTTTTGTGTCTACCATGATTTGTATATGCTGATCAGGTTTCAACCATCTTCCTCGTGTCACCGTCGTGAGGGAATGGATGGGCTGTTCAGTGTGAGATAATTTTTGGTTATGTTAGACACTACTCTGGTTTCATCCAATTGCACGTAAAATTCATTTGTTAGTGTGATAACGATAGGAATAGGCCAACAAGGTATTATTTAAGTGATTACGATAGGAATAGGCAGCCACTCACTTGCGAGCCAACATAATTGTAGGAAATCATAGGATCAACCGTGAATGCATTGATTGATGGCCAAAGCCTCTTATACAGATACAACTCGGGGAGTACAACAGAAAGATCCTGGAATCCAGGACGTGCTAGCGATCCATGGGAGCGCGGCGTCGTGGGCGTGTATGCCCGGGTCTTGTGGGCTGTTGAGCATGCCGTGGCGAGCGCGCCGAGTATACGACGCCTGCGCGCATGCAGAGCGCGTCGTGCGCGCGAGAGACGCGGAGCGCGCCGACGCTTGCTGAAGCCGTTAGGCGCCGATGTGCCGATGCACTTGTTCGCCAACACCCCCCCCCCCCCCCCCCCCCCCCCCCCCCGCGGTCTCGCCCTAGGCGAGCCGACGCAGACCGGCTCGGAAATCCTCGAAGAGCGCCGTAGGCAATCCTTTGGTGAAGATATCGGCGAACTGGCGAGCACTGGGAATTTGAAGAACACGTAGCTCACTGAGAACCACTTTTTCTCGGACGAAGTGGATGTCGATCTCTATGTGCTTGGTGCGCCGATGATGGACAGGGTTGCGGCTCATGTAGACGCTGGAGACGTTGTCACAATAAGCCACGGTCGCCTTCGTCGCGCGGCAGTGCAGTTCCTGTAGAAGTTGCCGCAGCCACGTACACTCGGACACTGCGTTCGCAACGCCGCGGTATTCAGCCTCTGCGCTAGATCGGGATACGGTAGTTTGGCGCTTGGAAGACCATGACACCAGCGAGTCACCGAGGAAGATGGCAAATCCAGACGTTGAGCGCCGCGTATCCGGGCAGCCGGCCCAGTCCACGTCTGTGTATGCAGTGATGGTAGGTGATGATGATGCCAGCAGTTGTAGACCGAGCAACGCCGTGCCCTTGAGGTAGCGCAGGATCCTCTTCAAGAGGACGCAGTGTGCCGTCGTTGGTGCGTGCATGTGCAAGCATGCTTGTTGGACGGCGTACGCGATGTCCGGCCGTGTCAACGTCAGGTACTGGAGCGCGCCGGCCATGCTGCGGTACCAGGAGGCGTCGACGGCGCTGAGGGGTGTGCCATCGGATGTTGAAGCCTTGGATGTTGTCTCGGCCGGGGTAGCGACGGGCTTGCAGTTTGTCATTCCGGCTCGCTCGAGGACGTCGAGTGCGTAGGAAGACTGAGAGAGCAGGAACCCATCACGATTGCGTTGCACCTCAACACCTAGGAAGTAGCTCACCGGCCCCAAATCTTTGATGGCGAACGCGTACTTCAGGGTGCGTACGAAGTGTTGGAGCAGCTCTTGTGAGGACGCCGACAGGATGATGTCATCGACATATAAGAGGAGATACGCCATGGCATCCCCGCGCTTGTAGATGAACAAGGAGCTGTCGGTACGGGACTGCTGGAACCCGATGGAGACCGCGTGCTCGATGAAGCGCTGGAACCATGCTCGCGGTGCTTGACGGAGGCCGTAGAGTGACCGGGAGAGAAGACACACATCGTTTGGGCGCGCTGGATCCTCGAATCCGGGCGGCTGCTGGCAATAGACGCGTTCGTTTAGGTGGCCGTGTAGGAATGCATTGGATACGTCTAGCTGGTGTGCCGGCCACTGCTTAGAAGCAATGAGGGTTAGCACTGTCCGGATCGTGGCGGGCTTGACAACCGGAGAGAACGTCTCGTCAAAGTCGATCCCAGGTTGCTGTCTGTCGCCGCGCACAACCCAGCGTGCCTTGCACCGCTCGAACGCGCCGTCGGGTCCTGTCTTGATCTTCCATACCCATTTGCCTGAGAGCACGCCAGCATCGCGCAGCCGTGGAACCAGCGTCCACGTTCTGTTGCGTTGAAGCCCATCAATTCTTGCTGCATAGCCGCGCGCCACTGGGCATCACGAAGGGCAATGCAAACCGACTGCGGCACGGCGGACACTGGGGACGTGGCGGTGAGCGCGTATCTGGGATTCGGCTTGAAGATGCCCGCACGCCCTCGTGTCACCATGGGGTGGATACGATGGAGGAGTTGGAATTGCATGAGCTGCGGGTGAACTTGCATCTGATGACGTCGCGGCTTGAATGGGAGACACGACTGTTGCATGTGGCGATGCTGTGATGGACTGCGCTGCAGCTGGTGAGGCACTGGGCGTAGACAAGGGCGGCGTGCAGACGAGCGGCGTCGCAGGCACTGGCGTGGCGTGGCGCTGCGGTCGGCGCGACGCGGGACACGCTGGTGGAGTTGGTGTGTCGTCGTCGCCGTCGACGGATGGCGTGGGCGGCGCGGCACTAGGTCGGCGGTCGCGGAACGGGAAGGCATTCTCCACGAACGTGACGTGCCGAGAGGTGTACACACGACCCGTGGCGATGTCGAAGCACCGGTAGCCGCGATGATCGCTTGGGTAGCCGAGGAAGACGCAGGCCACTGATCGTGGACTGAGTTTGTGCGGTGCCGTCGACGTCGTGTTGGGGTAGCAGAGGCAGCCGAAGACGCGGAGCTCGTCGCAGCGTGGAGGAACGCCGAGCAGCAGGTGATGAGGCGTGACGGCGGCAGTGGCACGGCAAGGGCGCCGGTTGATGAGGTAAGTCGCCGTGTTGAGCGCCTCCGCCCAGAACGAAACAGGAGCTGCACTATGGATTAGAAGTGTACGCATACAGTCATTAATGGTACGTAAAATTCGTTCAGCCTTCCCATTCTGCTGAGAAGTATATGGGCAAGATAAACGAAAGACTGTCCCTTGCGCAGAGAAGAAAGCACGCACGACGGCGTTGTCATATTCAGTGCCATTGTCAGATTGGAAAGCAACGATAGGCAACCTGAATTGAGTGTGGACATATGCAAAGAAAGTGCGAATGACAGTTGGGACATCAGACTTGTTACGAACGGGATAGGTCCAAACGTAGTGAGTGAATGCATCAAGAAACACGACATAGTATTTGTAACCCGAGTGACTGAAAACAGGCGATGTCCATACATCTGGTGAATAAGGTGAAATGGAAAATAAACTGGAGTGTCTGAATGCTGAAAAGAGAGGCGCGCATGCTTGCCTACACTGCAATGGTGACAAGAGTGTGCTGCCGTTTTATTACACTGGAAATCCAAATCACGCAGGAGTTGACGAAGAGCAGGAGATCCCGGGTGACCAAGACGGTTATGCCAAAGCTCGACAGACGCCGGTGAAGACGCAGATAGAGCTTGATGGGGCGGCCGTCGGAGAGGGTAGAGATCACCGTGGCTCTCACATCGGAGTGTCACCGTGTTGGTTGGAAGATCCTTAATGGAGAAACCAGCATGGTCAAATTCAACGGAGACGTTATTATCACGGGTTAATTGACGAACGGATACTAGATTTTTAACCAGAGACGGAGTGACAAGAACATTATTCAGAAGTAAAGGAGCAATGTAGGAAGAGTGGCTGCGGCCGTGTGTAAGGAATCGGATGCCCGTTAGCCTAAGAGCGGGAGGGGGGTGAATTAGGCAACTTAAAACCTTAACCTACGACTCACTAAATTTTACACAGTAAGTAAACTAGAACATACTATCTATATGTGCGGTTGTTCTAGTGTGAAACTCCCATCCCAAAAGAAGGTTTGCAACCTATAGCCAATCCTAGCATGATACTACTCTAGGAAAGTAGAGGCAAGCAAAGATTGCAATAGAGTAAATGCGGAAACGTAAAGGGGATGAGAGGAAGCAAACTCTTGACACGTGATTTATCCCGTGGTATCGGTAGGCACTAAGCCACCCCTAGTCCACGTTGTTGAAGCACTCACACAAGAGTATGGCTTCCCGGTCACCAAGTCTCTCCCAAGAGCACCAACTTGACTTGCCACAAAGGCTAGCCACTTAGGCACTTGTCAAGCTCCCTTGGTCACCTTGATGCAGCCTCCACTAAGGAGCTTCTCCACCAAGGAAGGGGGTCTCCACGTCCCCCGCACAAAGTGTCCTCGCCGCTCCACACCAAGCCGAGGGTCGATGACGATTGCCGGTGAGCCACTTAGGCCCCAAGGCTTCCGGCGAACCTTGTACAACTGGATTCACTCAAGAATCACCTCACAAGGTTGGCACAACCTTGCACTCACTCAGCTCTAAGCTAAGCCTAGCACTAAGCACATACACAAAGCATATGCAAGTCTAAGGATGAGCAATTAAGCACTTGGATGGATTGGATATGATCTTCAATGTGTCTTGAACTCCTCTGCACTTCCACACAATCCAAAGAACCTCAAATGGGTGAGTGGAGGGGGTATAAATAGCCCAAGGCATCAAACTAGCCGTTGGCTAACGTCCACTGAAAAAGGTACCGTCGGATGATCCGACGCTATGCTTTTCCGGGCGTCGGTTCATCCGTGCCCCTCCCACGTCACTTAGCCGTTGAGGTTCTCTCGACACAACCGCTCCGACGCTATGCTCCGATGCCACGTCGGATCATCCGTGCCGAAGGCCTCGCGTCCGTGCTCGGCATCGTTAGCTTCCAACGGACCGCTCGGATAGACCGATGCTATGCCTTGACCAAGGCGTCGGATCATCCGGTGCTGAAGGCTTCGTCTTGGCGCGTCTCTGTATGAATTCAAACTGAGCGTCGGATAGACCGACGGGGTCCCCACTTAGACCGTCGGATCATCCGGTGCTACTGTCTTCCTTGCTCTTCCTCTGCAACTCGTCCGACGCATGTAGAAATTGGACCGTCGGTTCATCCGACGGTACCTAGGGTTTCACCCTGTGTACCAACTCGTCCGACGATTGCACCGACGCTTGTATTTGAGGGACCGTCGGTTCATCCGACGGTGTCTTCTCGTTTCCTTTTCTTGCTCGGTTTTGACCCTTTGATTTGGCATTTTTGCATGGGGTTTTCTTGCATCCTTGGGACCTAGAAATGTCTACAAAGACATGCTCAAACAATATGGTTAGTCCCAATGATCATGTTGTCATGAATCACCAAAATCAAACTCCGAACAAATGGCATATGAGGCCATGTTCGCTACAATCTCCCCCTTTTTGGTGATTTATGACAACACAACCAAAGCAAGCATAAATTTGCTAGAATTGACAGAATTAGAACCACTTACACTTGCTTGGATGCTTACCATCATCCAAACTCCCCATAGATCAAACTTCCCCTTTTTGATCTTATGTTCGCATTCTCCCCTTTGGTCTCATATCCTTGAAATCACTCGTAAGCATCCTTGAGCCCACTTGTAAGCTTAAGCCGCAAGCTTGCTTTGGTCTCACATTCTCCCCCTTTGGAATAAAATCTCCAAAAAGTCCAAAGCAAACGGGTCCAAGGAAACTAGCAAGATCTAGCAACCATAGCTCAAGGGAGAGATGTTAAATGCAAGGGAGAAAGCCGCATGAACCATGATCCATATGTATGATATCAATGAAGATACCACATGTGTGAATAACTAAGGTGGATCACAAGCTCATGAGACTAACATGATACAAACTAAGCTCCCCCTAAGTGTGTGCATAAAAAGAATACCACTTGTAAGACAAGGGTAGTGAGAAACAAGTGCACAACTACAAACTTGTAAAACAAGGAAGCTTAGAGCATATCATGCAAAGAGGTAGCTTAAGGAACAAGAGATAAGACAAATGGGTTCTTGTTACATTACCACTTGTAGATATCACTTGTAGTCTTTTGATCATTGCATACCTCCGCGGGATGATCCTCTCTACCTTGTTGGCAGCACATTGAGATGAGCCACTTGGAAATGATATCACTAGGTGACACCACTTGAAAGAAGCTTGTAGAGAAGACACTTGGGGTACCACAAGGATTAGGAATGTATGAGTACATTGCCTTTGAACTTATATAGAGACATAAGCTCGCAAGGACATGACTCAATAGCATGAAGCTCATATTGCTATGTTCACTCTATTAGAGATGTTAGATCACATTGAGAGTGAAATAGCATTCTCTTAGAATGAAACACCGCACCGAACGCGTCGCTAAGGGACTACAGAAGAAAAGCTTGAAACAACGTTAGTCCCATAACCAAACCATAGGATGAGCTCCCCCTAAATGTGTGCATTTAGTGTTTGAATCACCAACCAATTGTATGCACATTGTTTATGATAACAAAAGGGAAGCTAACCCTATAGCTTGCTCATGATGCAAAAAAGATATATATGAAAACATGCACCATGAAAGAACAAGTGTAGCTTTCCTACACACTAATCAAACCATGTAGATTGCTCATGGGTTAGCACATGACACAAGCAACCTACCATATGTAAACATTGCAACAAATGCAACCTAAACAAGGCAATGGAGCTACAATGATGCAAGAGATAGGTACTAGTTTCCATTACCTCAACCGGGGAACTTGGGCAACACATGTCCAATTTGCAAGCTTGGCTTATAGGCTTGAATCTTCTCATCTTGATTGTACCAAGCCTCCCAAGTCCCCGCTATTAAGGCCTTCAAGTGGCCTTTGGAACCCAAACCATTTGAGGCCCCTTCATGTTGGTGATGACTTCCTTGGGCACCCAAATAGGTTGGTTCCAACCCCGCTCTTCCTTCATCTTCCCAACTTTGTGTGCAACCACCTTGCCATTTGCCTTCTTCTTGATGACGTAAGTGTTGCTCTTGGTCTTGTTCTTGCGGTTGGGCTTGGTGTAGATGGGGGAGCTCTTGATGGTGGGCTTCAACTTCTTCTTTGCGCCCTTGTCCATCTTCTTGACAAATTGAGGGCATTTGTAGAACTTGTGCCCTTCTCCATGACACTTGTAGCAAGTCACGGTTGCACCCTTCTCAAGCTTCTTCACCATGGGATCACGGTTATCTTGAGAAGGTTGGACTTGGCTCTTCATGTCTTGAGAGATGTCCACGGTTATCTTGAGAAGGTTGGACTTGGCTCTTCATGTCTTGAGAGATGTCCACTTGTTCTTCATCGTTCTTGCCCTTGCCCATCAAGTTTGCCAACCTCTCTCGGAGCCATTTCACTTCTTGCTTGAGCTCATCATTTTCCTTGCCTATGAGATAATCACATGATTCTACAACAACATTCTCATGGCAAGATGGTGAGCAACATTCATCAATTAAATCAATGAAAGAAGTTGAAGCATCTACCTTGGGGATAGGAATTGCACAAGGGATAGATGTTTCATCAAGCTCAATGGAATTACTTGTTTTAGTCTCATTGCTCTCAAGCTTAGATTTTATATCATCACATTCCTTGCTAAGAAATTTGAATTTGCACAACAAATGTTCATAATTTGTAGCAAGGGTGTCACTAAGATCATTGAGAGCATTGAGTTCTTTAATTTTATTAGCTTGTTGTTCAAGCATTCCTTTTTGCTCATGGATTAGCTCAACAAGATCATTGAGAGAGGTGGTGTCGGATTCGTCATCACTTACATTGCTTTCCATACCTTTGGCCATAAGGCACATGTGTGACGATGAAGGACCTTGCATGAAGCGGGTGGTGAAGTTCTTTCTTGATTCATCGCTTGAGCTAGAAGAACTTGATCCACCACTTGTCCACTCGCGGATGGCGAAGGTTGCTTCTTGCCTTGGTCTTCTCTCCTTGACCACCTTCCTTTTGGGCTTGTGCTCAATCTTGGTGAACTTGATGTGTTGATGATGGCGCCCTTCTCTCAAGTGGATGTTGTAGCCGTACATGTTGACTTTCTTCACATACTTGAAGATCTTCTTCACGTACTCGGCCACCATAGATTCAACCTCTTCATCACTCGAGGAATCTTCATTATCACCATCATCACCATTATCTTCGCTTGAGCTTCCACGAGTAGCCATCCTACTCAACATTTTCTCTTGTCGGCTTGAGAGAGCATGGCTTGTGGTTGGAGAAGATGGTTCTTGGGGCTTTTCTTGGGGCGCCTTCTTTGACTTGGGCATTAGTTGAAGCTCATGTGCCATGATCTTGCTCAAGATATGCGATGGATTCAAATCTTCGAGCTTCTTCTCGTAGATGATTGCTTTCACCAAGTCATAGTCGGGCTTTCGGAGACTTTGAAGGATCTTGCGGTTGATGTTCAAGTCCGTGATGTCCTTCACATCTAAGGCATTAATCTCATTGACAAGCACATTTAGGCGTGAGTACATAGATTCGGCATTTTCATTAGCAAGTTGCTTGAAGCTATTGAATTCCTCAAGGAGACAACCGTAGCATTCATTAGCAACTTCTTTTGAACCCTCATTTTGCTCCTTGATGGTTTTCCATAGCTCATGAGCATTTTCACAAGTAAAAACTCTATTGAAAACGCCTACATCTAGTGAGGACAAAATGATACTCTTAGCAATCACATCAAATTGCTTTTCCTTTCTAGTACCATTTTTCATGCCCTCATCGGTGACTCTCCAAACATCAAGGTCCCTTGCTTGGAGATAGGCCTCCATGAGAACCTTCCACCGAGGATAGCCCGTGCCATCGAAATGTGGAGCCAAACCTAAGGTATCCACCCCTTTCATACCTCTATAGAGCAACTCACTAGGCGGTGAAGCCTAACCGTTCCAATGAGCCGGTTTTCACAATTTACCAATCGAATTGGTGTTTCCTTGTGAAGGAAGTGAGTCCCGGCTCTGATACCACTTGTAAGGAATCGGATGCCCGTTGGCCTAAGAGGGGGAGGGGGTGAATTAAGCAACTTAAAACCTTAACCTATGGCTTACTAAATTTTACACAAAAGTAAACTAGAACATAATATCTGTATGTGCAACTATGGTTGTTCTAGTGTGAAACTCCCATCCCAAAAGAAGGTTTGCAACCTATAGCCAATCCTAGCATGATACTACTCTAGGAAAGTAGAGGCAAGCAAAGATTGCAATAGAGTAAATGCGGAAACGTAAAGGGGATGAGAGGAAGCAAACTCTTGACACGCGATTTATCCCGTGGTATCGGTAGGCACTAAGCCACCCCTAGTCCACGTTGTTGAAGCATTCACACAAGAGTATTGCTTCCTGGTCACCAAGTCTCTCTCAAGAGCACCAACTTGACTTGCCACAAAGGCTAGCCACTTAGGCACTTGTCAAGTTCCCTTGGTCACCTTGATGTTGCCTCCACTAAGGAGCTTCTCCACCAAGGAAGGGGGTCTCCACGTCCCCCGCACAAAGTGTCCTCGCCGCTCCACACCAAGCCGGAGGGTCGATGACGATTGCCGGTGAGCCACTTAGGCCCCAAGGCTTCCGGCGAATCTTGTACAACCTGATTCACTCAATAATCACCTCACAAGGTTGGAACAACCTTCACTCACTCAGCTCTAAGCTAAGCCTAGCACTAAGCACATACACAAGCATATGCAAGTCTAAGGATGAGAAATTAAGCACTTGGATGGATTGGATATGATCTTCAATGTGTCTTGAACTCCTTTGTACTTCCACACAATCCAGCAACCTCAAGTGTGCGGGTGGAGGAGGTATAAATAGCCCAAGGCATCAAACTAACCGTTGGCTAACGTCCACGAAAAAGGTACCGTCGGATGATCCGACGCTATGCTTTTCCGGGCGTCGGTTCATCCGGTGCCCCTCCCACGTCACTTAGCCGTTGAGGTTCTCTCGACACAACCGCTCCGACGCCACGTCGGATCATCCGGTGCCGAAGGCCTCGCGTCCGGTGGTCGGCTGCGTTAGCTTCCAACGGACCGTCGGATAGACCGACGCTATGCCTTGACCAAGGCGTCGGATCATCCGGTCTTGAAGGCTTCGTCTTGGCGCGTCTCTCGTATGAATTCAACCGAGCGTCGGATAGACCGACGGGGTCCCCACTCAGACCGTCGGATCATCCGGTGCTACTGCCTTCCTTGCTCTTCCTCTGCAACTCGTCCGACGCATGTAGAAATTGGACCGTCGGTTCATCCGACGGTACCTAGGGTTTCACCCTGTGTACCAACTCGTCCGACGATTGCACCGACGCTTGTATTTGAGGGACCGTCGGTTCATCCGACGGTGTCTTCTCGTTTCCTTTTCTTGCTCGGTTTTGACCCTTTGTTTTGACATTTTTGCATGGGGTTTTCTTGCATCCTTGGGACCTAGAAATGTCTACAAAGACATGCTCAAACAATATGGTTAGTCCCAATGATCATGTTGTCATGAATCACCAAAATCAAACTCCGAACAAATGGCATATGAGGCCATGTTCGCTACACCGTGTGAGTGACAGGCGGCCGCGCGCCGCTTCCAACCGTAACGAAAGACCGAAAAGGGGTCAAAGAGGAGAGATAGATACCGGAGCCACCGGTCATGTGAGCGGAAGCGCCGGTGTCCAAGTACCGGTCCGCCGCAGCTCGGAGGAAGTGTGGCGACGCCGGCGTTGTTCAAGGCGGCGTAGAGCGCCGTATTGTCCCGGGGCGCACCGTAGTGGGCTCCAACCAAAGTTGGTGCGGCAGCCGATGATGGGCCACAAGAGCCTCGCTAGGCGGAGGACGAGGGCCCAAGAGGCTCGAACCGGGCGCCTTGAATGGCATGGACCGTGCCCGGACCGGGTCCGGTCCAAGGATTGTAATTCGCGGTCCCGGGCACCGCGGCTTGGGCGATGCGCCTCCGCCGCCGCCGCCGCCACCGGCGGCCGAGGCGTTGTTGGGGCCACGGCCCCGCCGCTTCCCCTTGGTCTTGAAGCCGTGGTTGGTGTTGGAGTCCACGGCGGGGAAGCCACCGGCGCCGGAAGAAGAACCACCGGCGTTGGTGGAGCCGCCGGAGCCGCGGATCCTCCGGAGCCGGTGGAGGCGCCATGGGTGGCGAGCAGTGCCTGACCCGCGGCGGTCTTGTCATCCTGCTGAAGCTGGAGCTCCTCGAGAAGAAGGTAGGAACGTGCGCTCATGAACGTGTGGGTCTTGGAAGTGAGCACAGGTTTGACATGGCGGAATTTGGGATTCAGGCCACGGAGAAGGTTCAAGACCTGGCTCGGCTCGGAGACGGGATGACCGACATCGCGCAGGTTGTCGGCGAGCTTCTTCAGCTTGGTGCAGTACTCGTCGACGCTGAGGTCACCCTGGACGACATTGCGGAATTCTGCCTCGAGCAAGACAGCGCGCTGAAGCTCATTGTCTCGGCGAGACCTTCGATTTCCCGCCCGGATGGTGAAGGCGGAAGCTTCAGGTTTGTAGATGAGGTCGAAGACACTCTTGTTGATGGTGGTGTAGATCCAATTTGTGAGACAGCAATCCACCTGCTGCCACTCGGCGTCGCGGTCGATGATGGGCGGCGGCGAGCGGACATGGCCGGTGAGACCAAACTTGCCAAGAACTGAGTCAAAAAGACAGCGCCACTGGCTGTAATTAGAATCGGTGAGGTCAAGTTGGAGAGGAACGTGGTTACGGATGTTGACAGGCTGCAGCACAGCAAGGGAGGCAGGTTGCGGAGCATCATTGAAGGGATTTGTGGCAACGCAGAGGAGGAGGAAGAACGAGGGGAATGCGCCATGGCAGCCGTAAGTCAAAGGATGCGGAAGAAGAATGATCGTGGTTAGACTGATACCATGTAGGAAATCATAGGATCAACCGTGGGTGTATTGATTGATGGCCAAAGCCTCTTATACACATACAACTCAGGGAGTACAACAGAAAGATCCTGGAATCCAGGACGTGCTAGCGATCCATGGGAGCGCGGCGTCGTGGGCGTGTATGCCCGGGTCTTGTGGGCTGTTGAGCATGCCGTGGCGAGCGCGCCGAGTATACGACGCCTGCGCGCATGCAGAGCGCGTCGTGCGCGCGAGAGACGCGGAGCGCGCCGACGCTTGCTGAAGCCGTTAGGTGCTGATGTGCTAATGCACTTGTTCGCCAACAATAATGCACCATGTACTCCATTTGCGAAGCGGTTACCTGTGTTGGTTGTCTGGGTCTAGGTTTAGCTAATTGTCTAGCCTAATGGATCAAGAAATGGCTGGAAAATATGGTCTACGATGAAACTTGCTGCAATGAAGGCAGCAAACTGAAGAATAGCAGCTGGTTTACGACACAACCATGCCGGACCATCGATTTGTGGCAATTTAACGGCACTGACCGGTGCATATCCAGCATTCCAGGAGCTTGGTCAACTCGTGTTCGCCATGCATCCCATTCCCATGTAGCACATATTGCTGCGCAAAGAAGCTTTCTCGTTTTCTTTTTTTGTACATCCAAGAGCAAAGTGGTGGGTGTCTATATATTCTATGAAGCTGGAAGCTAGGGTTGTAGCAATTACTAATTTGCAGGCATAAGGTGCATGTGGAAACTTTGCATCCATTGATTGGCTAGGAGTGAGGTTATAAGTAGAGCTTTTTACAATCGGTAATGCTTGGACGCGGACGTCCGGAGGGAGGAGAAAAAATCGGACGCTTCGTTCTCCACCACGGAAGAAAGAGTCAACCGCTCACCATTTCTCTCTCTTGCCTTTTTTCTTCTTCTCCAGCAAACAGAGCTCCTCCGCCGCGCGCCAGATGCGCCACCGCGCGCCCCCCACGGCCGGATGCGCCGCCGCCATGGCCTCCTCCTCCCCTTCTTCTCTATTCGCGGCGGCGGCGGCGGCGCCCGCGCACGGAGCTCGCGGGCGGCGGCAGCACCCCCCGCACGGAGCTCGCGGCGGCGCGAGGCTCCCACAGCTCCCTCGGCGCCGAGCAACAGGGGATGGTTCGAGGAAGCGAGTGCAAGCGATCACGGCGACGAGGAGACATTCATGGCGTGCGACTGGATTTGTGCATGTTGCAAGTGTGTGTTCTACGTGTTTCAGATGTTTCATAAGGATGTTGCAAGTGTTTCGTGCAGATGTTGCAAAAATAGATCGGGGGTGTTTCAGCGTTGCGACATGAGTGAGGCATGGAAGATGTTGCAGAGCCTTGAGGCTGCGTTTCCGATGTTGCATGAAGCGTTTCGAGATGTTTCATCTAGTGCTATCTGATGTTTGCACGAAGTGATTTGAGATGTTTTCATCCAGTGCTATTCGATGTTGCATGAAGTAATTTGAGATGTTTCACTATTGTTTTGATGATGTTGCAACATTTTGTTTCTCGTGTTTCATCTGCTACTCTAACATGTTGTGACATAAGCATCTTAATGTTTCACTGTGATTTGGCAAATGTTGCGGATGTTGAGTTTCGATGTTGCAGACGTGTGATGTTGGGTTTGTGTTGAGGAGGAGAGAGAGGAGAGCTCTTGATGTTGGATGTTGCACACAACACTGGTCGCAACATGTTCGTAATATAGTCGCAACATGGGGGGAGGGGGAGAAAGACTCCTGATGTTGGATGTTGCACGTAACCACGTTCGCAACATGCTCGCAACACGTTCGCAACACGCTCGCAACATGTACTCTTTGAATGTTGTAAGCACCACAGTTCGCAACATGGGAAAAGCTCTTCGCAACATCGCAAAAGTTGTTCGCAACATCACTACGCCTCGCAACGAGATCAACGGCTGATACGCTCCCTCATCTGAATCGTGCGGCCGCGGATCCGTCCGATGCTAGCGCCCGGATTGGACGTCCGGGCGCTAGCAGTACCGTTTTACAATGCAGAGTACTAGGCTATACAAGTGTTCGAAATGAACTAATATAAAACATCTGATGCATGGTCAAGATTAATTGTATAGTATAGAAAACTTCATCTGAGTACTATAAGAGTATCATAGGAAAATAACACGAGCTGTACCACTATAATTTATCTTGACACTAGCACAAAGTCTGAAAGACAATGTCATTTGAAATATCGGGTCTGATTGGTTTGATGCCAAAATGTTGGCATGGCAAAGTATTACATCATGTCCTCAAAGACATACTGCAAAGTGAAATTATGCCCCCAAAAATGTTTCCAAATCTGGAAATCAATCTTACTCGATTCCAGAAGAACTAGAGACTGTAATTAGTAGACATTAACCAGGAATGCATGTCGAAAATAGACTCGTTAACATCTGGTGGCGATTCCTATTCGTCCCAACTACAAGAGATGGGCTGGAGAAGCGATGTTGAACCTGTCCCGCCGGTCTGCGTTGACCCCCGTGCGCCTACAGCTGTTGCTTGTTGATTGAGGGTATGGCTGCCCAGCTGCCCGTTGTGAGGCGAGGTTGGATCTCCTCCACTTTCCGCCGCAGCAAGACTGTTCGCCGGTCCACGCGATAGATCAGAAAAGGGCAACATCATACTGTGTGCTCCCACACCAAAAGCAATGAGCACCCGCGTGAGATCCAAGTGAGCTATCGAGTCGGCAACATGATTCGTACAACACTGTTGTAGTGGACGATATATATAAGTGTTTAGCTTGGCCACCTACATTCTCGAAACCAGTAATCTGCACCAAATTCATAGAAATTTAGATAAAATATAATTTTTAGGTTGTTTGGTTGCATATTAATTTATTTGACAGTGTTCACTACAACAATATGAGTTTTTAAATTGCAGGCAGAGACATTATGTGTCACGAAAGGACGTACAACACTCTGTTTCCAATAAGATATAAAATTTAAGCCTCCCCTCTGCTCACTGTTTTATTTCATTAGTAATGCTCCCTTTGATAAAAATTAGGAACTCAAATTAGCAGTTGATGTAGATTTAAGGTGTAGGATTTCTCGTTCTTCTCTATCTATCCTTATGTTGCTGAATCAGCTGTGCTAGAATTGCAACTCCTAAAACAGGGATGGAATACCTGCATCTACATCTTACTAATGATGCATGGGAACAAATTAAAGACCGGCCGGTCGTGGCCTGCAATTATTAACAATGGGAATATGTATGGGATATGAATGTGTGTGGACTGCTTCGTTATAAACTAAGGCACATTTTTTTGCCAACATTTGCATCATTATCTCTATCACCGTCACCAATATTAGCCTCCATCATAATCACCATCACATTCTTCTTCGCTTGTATCTGTATTCTCTGGTATTTCTGGTGTGCACCCTTTTGTGATCAAGAAAAAGTTTTTGGTCTTTATTTCTTCGCTTTTCAGCATTAGATTCATACTTTCTAATTATTGTAGTAGACATAGGACAAGGAGACTAATGTATATTGCAAATCAGATAGCAGCTTTGTTTAGATGCAATTCAAGAAGACAGGAAAAGGGAGTTGTGAACCAACGGATTGCATCATGATTCACAAAAACTGACCTGCTGCCTGGTGCTTGTCGTGGTGTGCCCTCCTGCCATCAGGAACGCCGAAATTGGAGCGGGATCGAAGTAACCAGGGAATGATCGAAGGAATACGAACCGCTCACCCACGGTGCCATCCTGTCCTCGATTTTTGTGACGATAGAAGTGGAAACGGCTGCGACAAGACGCAGACTCGCGAGTTCCCAAGATTCAGCAGTTGGACAAACAAATTTTGGAGGCCCATCGCCACTGGGAAAACGTCCACTTGCAGACAACAGTGGATCTCAACAATGCATGTCATTTATCCTGCTTTCACAGTTCCTCGTTTATCCTGCTTTCCCAGTACATCTCATTATTGGGGAAACCCTCTCACCCTCGAAACGTCGAGTCTGACAAATCTCGTGCAATGAGCTTTCAGGATGATTAAACATTGTGAAGATCTGGAGTCTTGAATTTGCGAAGCCCCGAAGTCGCGAATCCGCGAAGATCTGGAATCTTGAACTTGCGAAACCCCGAAGTCGCGAATCTGCGAAGATCTGGAATCTTTAACCTGTGAAGCACTGAAGTCACGAACCTGAGAAGATCTGGAACCAGAATCTATGAAATTCGGAAATCTACTGAGGGTCAAATTCAGAAGTTATGGTTCAGAGGTTATGGCGCGAGAAGGCTTCCATGAATAAAAGATTCCCGAATCAGCAAGAAGTCAAGTCAGAGACGTCGCCTCAAAAGTCCGGGTTTAGCGTGTGAACTAGTGGCAGGCTTGTAAATGTATGAGGTGTAAAAGACATTCATGTATGTGTTCACATTAGGAATATTCCTTGGATCCGAAGGTACTTTTGGAATGTAAAAGTCCCTTTGTCTCCCTATAAAAGGGGGGACTCACAACTTTTGAGGCTTGGGCAGTCTTTAGGAGATTCTTTATCTCTTGCGTCATCAGTGAATTTAAACGTGCTTGCATTCTTTTCTCTTGTGTTCGGGGATTTCATCCGGAATTTCGGATACCCCCCCAACACTCATTCCCCAACCCGCACTGGCATTTCAGCCTGGTCGCCTAATGAGCATGGCAGCTAATACTATATAAACCTAGCAAGGAGCCAGCTGAGATGACTAATACTTCAGCACTGGGAGAAGATATATAGTGCTACTTCTTAGCATTAATTCCATATGTATTCTCTGCTGGTGTCATGATCATGCTACATATATAGTTGAAGTCTCCAATTTTGAAGTCCAAAACTTAACTAATATATGCTAGAGCATGAATTAGTGCACTCACCTTAGTGTTGGGGAATTCAGGAAAACCGGACACCCTCGAAACGTCGAGGTTTATGAAATTCATGAAATGAGTTTTCAGGAATATCGAACCTGCGAAGATCTGGAATCTCGAACCTGCGAAGCTCCGAAGTCACGAACTTGCGAAGATCTGGAATCTTGAACCTGCAAAGCTCTGAAGTCACGAACTTACAAAGATCTGGAATCTCGAACCTGCAAAGCTCCGAAGTCACGAACTTGCGAAGATCTGGAATCTTGAACCTACAAAGCTCCGAAGTCACGAACTTGCGAAGATCTGGAATCTCGAACCTGCGAAGCTCCGAAGTCATGAACCTGCAAAACCACGAAATCGGGAGTCTGCGAAATTTGGGAATCTGCTAGGGGTTGAGTTCGGAAGTCACGGAGCATGAAGATTTCCTGAATGGGAAGATTCACGAACTAGTAAGAAGCAAAGTCAAAGATGTCATCTCAAAAAGTCCGGGTTTGGTGTGTGAACTAGTGGCGGGCTTGTAAATGTATGAGATATAAAAGACATTTTTGTACGGGTGCACACTAGGAATATTCTTTAAGTTTGAGGGTATTTTCAGAATGTAAAAGTACCTTCGTCTCCTTATAAAAGGGGGCGCAGGGCACGTGTAAAAGCATTCACAACTTTTGAGTTGTGAATAATTTTTAGGAGATTCTTTGTCTCCTTTAACGTCATCTGAGTACCTGAACTGAATGTGTCTGCTCTCTCTTCTCTCTCGTGTTCAGGGATTCTATCCGGATTTTCGGATACCTCCAACATTGGCGCCCACCGTGTTTCAGCCGAAAAACAACTCACAATGCCACCACAGAAGAGGTCCAAGAAGAACATTCCAGCTGAAAAAGATCAAGAAGAGCACCATCATCTTGAAGGCAATGAAATCTCTTTCCTTCCCGAACCTTCAAACATCACAGATCAAGAATGGAGAGCAAAACTTGAAGCTCTGATGAAGGCAAGAGCTGAGAAGATAGCACACATTCAAGAACAACCTACTGAACAGCAAACACATGAGAACGATGATGATGATGACGAGACCATAGACAGAGAACTTGAGAGAGTTCAGCAGAAGATACAGCAGCTGCAGAAAGAGAAAGAAAAATTCGCAAGCCAATTGCAGGCAAAAAGAAAGATGTTTGAAAAGATAGAACAACTCAACCAGGCAAGAGAACAAATTGAAACAATACAAAGAGAAATAGATGAAATGAAAGAACAAGAAAATAGTTCATTGTGGCAAGATTCACCACACCAGAACTCTGGACCAACCAGATGAACCTCGAAAGAAAATTTCTTTGAGGGAAATGGAATTTCACAGTTCGTAGATTCTGAATCACCACTATCCATAGGGCTGCAAACAACACCATGGCCACCAAAATTCAATCCGGTCTCTCTCCCGAAGTATAACGGCTTCGAAAATTCTAGGTAGTTCCTCATGAGGTATGAATTGGCTATGAATTCAGCGGGAGGAGACGATGTTGCACTGGGAAAAACCTTCATCATAGCTTGCGAAAGGACCAGTCCTGAATTGGTATTCTTTGCTGCCACCGCATTCAGTCTGTAGCTGGGTAGACCTCAAGACAAAATTCATGCAAGCATTTCAGATGTTCCATGACACGACAATCGAGTCATCGGATTCGTACAACGCAAGCAGAAAGACAGAGAGCCATTGCGGAACTTCGTAAGAAGATTCATGCAGCAGAGATCCCAGATCCCAGAAGCTGATGACAAAACAACGATCAAAGCACTGATTAAAGGTCTGACTCCAGGACCAACAGCGTCGCATCTAACGCGAAAGAAACCTATGACAATTGAAGAACTTTTTCACGAACTAGAAGAATACATCTTGTCCGACGATGATCACCGCAAAAGAGTGGCTGAATGAAATGAAGCAAGACAGGTCAACAGGGAAATGACTTGGAGATCACAGTCCCAGAATCCACGAAACATCAATAATGTGGAAAATCCTCAGCCTGACCAGAACAGCAGACCAAGCACAAGAGGAGGATTCATACCCAGGGGAAGAGGAAGAGGAAGAGGACCCCCGAGACTCACGAATCATAACCCAAAAGACCCATACTTTTATTGTCAGTATCATGGAAGTGGACACATCACTGAAGGGTGCCCAGAAACCAAGAAGAACATCGCAAGAATTCAGAAAGGGAAAGCTTTGATGAGCATCGCATCCTCAATGCCGAATCAATTCCACCCGAACTTTTGGCAGCCACAATTCATGAACTCTCAGCCAAGTCCGGTCGCAATGCAGCAATTTCAACAACCACAATCATCATGGCAACCATCTCAGCAATTTTTCCCTCAATCGCAGGCAATCCAATCAATCCATCAACCACAGCCAATTCGGGAAATCTTACCACCACCGCCCGTAGTTCGTCAAGACCAGAATCAAGTTTGGGACCACAGAACTCGAATGCCTTGCCATCTTTCGGGACAATCATGCCAATTTCAGGAGGGTATGCCATGGAATTCGACACTAAGAAGCAAAGAAATAATTATTTCAGGTCTGTGAACACCATCATCAATGACGGTCCAGCTGCACGACCAGAATTGGCCAAGGTGCCAATCACTTTCACAGAAGAGGATTTTAAACTGAAATTTGCGATTCACAATGATGTCATGGTCATCGAGGTAAACATAGCTGGGTGGATCATTGGAAAAGTCCTAGTAGACAATGGAAGTTCGGCAGGCATTTTATTCTTGAAAACTTTCGAGAAGATGAACCTGAGCTAGCACATGTTGCACCCGCCGGAATATGCATTGCAAGGTTTCGGAGGAAAGCCAATCAAGCCGGTTGGAAAGATATCACTTCCTGTATCTTTCGGTGATCTTGACAAAGCTTATACAATTCTTGAATAAGAACAAGGATGTTTTTGCATGGTCAGCCAAAGACCTGCAAGGCGTTGATAGGGACATCATTGAACATGCTCTGGAAACAGATGAAAGAGTAGCTCCAAAAAAGCAGAAACTTCGGAAAATGTCCGAAGAAAAAGTGAAGGCAGTTGAAGCTGAAGTTCAAAGGCTGCAAGATGCGAAAGTAATCAGAGAAGTGAAGTATCCAGTCTGGCTGGCCAACACTGTACCAGTGAAGAAGAAGAATGGAAAGTGGAGGATGTGTGTAGATTTCGCTGATTTAAACAAGGCATGCAAGAAAGACAATTTTCTCTTGGAAAGTGTGGATAAAATCATAGATGATGCCGCTAACAGTGAGATGCTTTCGCTCCTGGACATGTTTTCAGGATATCATCAGATCAGAGTTCGTAAGGAAGACGAAGAAAGAAAAGCTTTATCACTCCCTTCGGAACGTTTTGTTTCGTGAGAATGCCAGAGGGGCTGAAGAACGTAGGATGCACATTCTCCAGAGTGATAGCGATAGTCCTCCACCCTCAAATTCGGAGAAACATTTTGGCATACGTGGATAAATAGTCGTCAAAAGTGTCCAGAGAAGAGATCATATCAGTGATCTGGCAGAAACATTCGCGAACTTGAGAGCAGCGAATCTGAAGCTGAGTCCTGAAAAGTGCGTCTTCGGCATTCACAAAGGGAAAGTTCTCGGATGCCTAGTTTCAACAAAGGGCATAGAGGCCAATCCCGACAAAATCAGGGCACTGGTGGAAATGCAAGATCCAGTTTCCGTGAAGGATATGCAGAAATTGACAAGAAGAGTGGCCGCGCTCAACAGATTCATTCCTTGGGCTGTAGAAAGAAGCTTACCATTCTCTCAAGTTCTGAGAAGCACTAAGAACTTTCAGTGGTCCGAAACTCAGAAACAAGCTTTCCGAGAACTAAAAGACTACTTGTCCAACATGACCAAGTTGTGTCCTCCCGAACCAAGATCGCCACTTCGCCTATATGTGTCTGCATCAAATTCGGCAGTGAGCGCCGTATTAGTGCAAGAAAAGGAGGATGAAAGAAAGCTCAAACAGATTCCCGTATATTTCGCTTCAGAAGCCCTGTCTGGCTCAAAAATCTTCTATTCCGAGTTGGAAAAGATTGCATATGCAGTTATCATGGCTGCGAGAAAACTGAGACATTACTTCGAGGGTCACAGGATAAGGGTCATCACCAATCAACCACTGAGTGACTTGTTCACAAATAGAGAGGCATCTACCCGAATAATCAAGTGGGGCGCTGAACTCTCAGAATACATCGTGGATTTCGAGAGAAGAAGCGCGATACAATTGCAAGTCTTGGCAGACTTTGTCGTGGATTGGACTTCACCAACTCAAAATCTTGATGAAGAGATACCTACGCCTTCGATAGTGCAGTGTGATGGAGCTTGGTTCTACAAAGGAGTTGGAATTTCGGCGGTGGTAACATCTCCGACGGGAGTCGTGATAAGATACGCAGCACGGCTCAAACCGAATTGGCTGTGCTCCATTGATCATGGTCACATGGCATCAACTAACAACAGGAAACGGAGTCACGTACTACTACGTGGACAAGTGATGGTGAGGCAGCTGAACGGGCTAATTTTTAGAATACTTCAATGGTCACCTGACTTTATTATGTACCACCTTGACTTTAGCGACATGGTTACTATAGTTGCTACATTTTAGAGGCCAATAAAAAGGTTCACCACGCTGTGTAGCAGCATATAGAGCCAGCTTCAGTTCTCATAATGCCAAATGAGCGCAAATGATGTTGGTTTGTTGTACAATAAGACATACTACACGGGAATGCGATGCATAGGGAATATTAGCTAAGCATAAGCACACACCTTGATTTGTTATGCGGCAATTCGACGTGCGAGGAGATCAAATGTGGCACCAGCCAAACCAGAACACAGTGCATATGTGGAGGCGGCAGCCACTGGAGATGCTCTGTCATCCGCGCTATTAATTGTACTCCGCTCCACTCATGCGAGATCTGGACGCCATGTTGAGGCTGAGAGGTGTGTCAGGGCAGACTGCGGTTTGTGGAGCTTACTCGCGCCATCAGTGATCCGCCTGGAGAGCGACCGCACGTGATCGTAGTGTGGACATTAGTGACCAATAATCCCGATGTGCTGAGCCGGTGGAAACATCGCTCCTTGCCAAGTTTCCAGGAAATTTGGTCAAGCCAGTCCTACAAGTCGAAAATGCAAGAAGATGTTCCCATCCTTGCTCTGATGTTTGGTCTAAAATAGGTGCACGTCTCGATAGAGATCCCAGGCGAAAAATCAATTCGACAATCGATCGAGCGATCGGTCGGCCCGACCGGACTCGCGCGCCCTCACGTGGGGCGGAATGGCATATCCCCTCTTTTTTTCCCTTTTCTTTTCTTTTTTTCTTTTTTTCTTCCTTCAACTATTTTGTTTTTTTGCACAAGGTATGTGCATAACTCGATGTACAGAAAAAGGTTATGCGCACAACTCGTTGTGTACAGGAACAATTATTCACACAATTTGTCGTTAGCGAAAAAATATATGCACAAGTTATTCTTTAAATATTATGCATACAAATTGTACGTATAAGTTCTGCGTGGCATCAAACTTATGCTCAAAAATTATCTGTCAAAAATTTATACTTCATAGTTATGTGTATAAGTTCCAAAAATAAAAAGATAAAACTGATGTTCGAAAAAATTTCAAAAAAAACATGTATAAGCTATTTTTCAAGAAAATGTGCATACAAGTTACATACATAAGTTTTGTACGCCGGCTAATGTCAAAATTGTGCCAAAATTTATCTCATACAAATTATATCTTGAAGTTATATGTCAAAATCGTGTGCATAACTTATAGCATTCCAAAAATAGAAAGTGGCGGGATTGCAAACTTTCCTTCAAAGGAAAGTCGTGGGTAGCAGAATCGATCGCTAGGGGGCTTCCTAGCGCCCGATCGCTAATTAGACTCCCCCGATCCCAGGCAGCGATTTCGCGAGGCATCCCACTCCGAGGCATGCATGGTCACACCGTATGCAGCTGCTGCCAACATTTCAAACTCCATACGTGTATCTCAGCTCCTACTAGTAGGAGCTAGCTATTTATATGCGCTGACTAGTACCTAAGAAAGAGATTGGCTGGACGCGAGGTCCATCAGCTTTAGGTAAACACTTCACCTGTCACCAGAGAGCCCGTATGTAGCTTGTCTGCACGCTACAAATATTTGTTTTTTATTTAAAAAAGTAACATCGGCATACGGCCTCCGATTGAACAATTTTCGATGACTCCGCTCGTAGAGACGTTAATTATAAGGCAGATGTCACCAAAGAAAATTCTAAAAAAACAAAAGCTGGGCCATCCATGTATCCCACTTGTGTCGTTATGAATTCCACAAAGAATGGGACCCGCTTAGGCATCAATAATACAGATCGTGATGTTGACCCGAAGATATGATACATCAAAAATTGTGAACTTCATCAGCAGTTGGATCCAGGGTTAACAAAACCGTGGATGGCCGGTTCCCACGGTTCAATAAAAAACGGCCGGTAAACTGGTCAAACCGGCCGGCTTGCCGATGAGTAAAAATTTTAGGCACGGTTTGGAGGTGGGACCGGACCGGTTCATGTGCCGGGTCGGACCGGTTCTACCGGAAACCGGCCGAACCGGACCGGTTCCCACCGATTTTGCGAACCCCGGTTGGATCCAGCAAACTCTACAACTCACCTTACTTTGTTCGCAAAGATTTTTTACGAGAAAGATTTTGGGTTTTTTAACACTAATGAGGAGAATTAAACATAGATTAATTATAAATTAATTACATAGACATCCTCGCGAGACGAATATAATAAGTCTAATTAATAGATCATCGGGCGGGCACGCATCCACCGCGACCTTGCTGCCCTCCGATGCAAGCCTCGTGATCATACCGCGTCTCCCCCGCTTCAAATTGTCCTGTCACACTTGGATCTCATCTCCGTTGCGCCGAGTGCTGGGCATGGTTTTGAGGCCCAATCCGAGAAACTGTCGTAGGTTGATTTTGGTCAAACCAAGAAACTGTCGTAGGTTGATTTTGGTCAAACCAACAAACCAGGCGCACAAGGCACGACCTCACCACGCCAAGTTTCGAGCATGCCAAGCCTTTCACCTCCAGCATCATATGGTCTACTCGGTCTTGCCTCGTTCCTCAACTTAGCCGCTACTATTGCACCAACTCCATGTACATGACTTTGTCTCTGTCTTCTTGCACCATTCAGACCGCACTTGACCCCAACGTTCGTCGGGTCTCTCGAACCAAGCCTACTTGTCTTTTCATCACTCGGAGGCCGGTCTGGCTAAAACCTTTCGCACTTGTTCTTCACCTGAAACAACACAAATCAAGCTGCATCCAACACACTACGTGAAAACCTCAAATAGGTCACGTAGCATTTGTAACGGGCCCTTAACGCCTGTTACATCTACCCACATCTGTAACGGTTGTTGTTTGGCGCCCATTACCTATAAGCGCGCCAGGACGATCCCGGGGTTGGCCTCCACAACACCCATTACCAATGTGGACTTCTGGTAACGGGCTTCTTAAATAGCCATTACATACATTCTTTGTAAAGCATGATACAAATGTCAAACCTATCGGTAACGGGCTTGTAAAGTCCGTTACCGGTCAATGCCCTATCAGTAACGGGTTGCTTAAGTTCGTTACTAATCGCTGCCGTATTGGTAACGGGCTATAAAGTCCGTTACCGATAAGTTCGTACTGGAGACGCATGCTTGTAGGATGCGTCTCCTTTGGTTGCCACCCAGGGTCGCCTTTTTCTCACATCGAAGACGCATGTTCTTATCTCGTCTGTGTCTTATCCTTTCGACACCACTCACTCTCTCTCCGCAGAATCTAGGCCACTCCTGTTCTGACAACGACACTCGCTCTCTCTCTCTCCTCAGAAGGTCACTCGCTCGATCTGTGTGCTCAGATGTCCCCGCCGACCTGTCCCGTTCGCCACCGCTAGCTCCACGCGCTCTGAGGATCGCGCTTAATTTCTCTCCTCGAAAAGCCGATGCCTTGCGGCGGGCCGGCCGGCCGCGCATGCACGACGGCGAAAGAGGACAGAGCGGACGTCGTTACCGCCGCGACGCCGCCTCCGATCCTCCTCGGTCGTGCTGGCCTCATAGAAAGTCCTCGTCAAGGTGGAAATTAATTGGCCCCTTTTATTGAAATTCTTCAGTTGTCTTTTTGTGTGATGAATTGTGCTTATTTGGTGTATGGAATGCAGATGGCGTCTACTGCTCGGGCTTGGATGTACAGACAACCCCAAGAAGATTGGGAGAATTTCTTAAGCGGGGTCAATGGTTTTCTAAATCAAGCGAGGCGGAATTGAGAAACCGTGTGGTGTTCAGGCAATGCTTTGCCCCTGTATTGGTTGTCTCAACCAAAAGAAATTCACACAACGGGAAATCATTTTTCATCATTTGGTCACATGTGGTTTCACAAAAAATTACACGTGTTGGAATAAACATGGTGAGGAAGGCCTTAATAAACTCAAAGAAGGCTGCCTAAATGAAGGTGAAGTGCGACACCATGCTAATAACCATGATGAAGACCTTGATGACAGTGGACTTTTTGAGGGAAATGAACCATTAATCCCACCAAATGTGTTGAGGACTGAGGATATCACCGATCAAGAAGTTAGGGGCTTTGATGATGGTGAGGTGTTGCAACGTGTGCACAATGCTGATCAAATGTTGCGGGATATTGAGTTTCAACTAGTGTACACACCTTCTGAATTAGCGAGGTTGAAGCAGTTCATTGAAGATTAAAAGAAACCCCTCTATCCTGATTGCCAGAAGTACTCTCGCTTTCTGTTGATCTAAAACTTCTACAGCTTAAGGCAGATCATGGTTGGAGCAACAAAAGTTTCAAACATCTATTGGATGTGCTTAGAGACATGCTAGCCGAAGAAAACCAAGTAGCGAGTCCGTCTATGAGGCGAAGAAGATAATATGTCCTATGGGAATAGAGGTTGAAAAAATCCATGCATGCAAGAACAGTTGTGTATTGTTCCATGGAGATTATGCAGACCTTGACAAGTGCCCCAAGTGTGGCTATGATCGGTACAAGAGGAAAAAGGATGGTAGAGATGAAAATAATGCTGATGGCGGGAACAAGCCCGGCGAGATCAGAGGGAACAAGAAGAAGGCTAATAGAGGGACTCCTATGAGGGTGGCATGGTATTTTTTGCATCATTCCACGCTTGAAAAGATGGTTCGCAACACGAAAAGAGGCCCAACTCTTGCGTTGGCATGACGAAGGCCGAAAGGAGCTTAAGAAAGATGGCAAGTTTAGGCACCCCACAGATGCAGCACAATGGGGTAACATTAATAACCACTTCCCATGGTTTGACGAAGATGCAAGGAGCATACGGTTTGCTATGAGCACAGATGGCGTGAACCCATTCGGTAACCAGAGCTCAACACATAGCACCTGGCCTGTCGTACTGTCGTTGTACAACCTTCCACCCCGGCTATGCAAGAAACAAGTAATATATGATGCGACAATATTGGTCTCCGAGCGTATTGATGTCTACTTGAGGCCACTAGTTGATGACTTGAAGATATTGTGGAAGCCTTGGTGTGCGGAGGTTTGGGATGAGTACAAGGGTGAGGAGTTCACAATGCATGGCATGTTGTTCACCACCATTAACGACAGCCCGGCTCATCGCAACCTCTCTGGCCAGAGTAAAAGGAAAGATGCATCTTGCCCACACTACTTGGAAGATACTTGCGCAATATGGCAAAGACATTCAAAGAAATGCGTATTTATGGGGCACCGTCGTTTCCTCGGTAAGAAACATCCATACCGGGCCATGGATTGTCAGTTTAATGGGGAAAAGGATAATCGAGAGGCGCCGTTGCATGTGACTGGAGATTTGGTCCACTTGAAAGTCAAGGACATCAAAACTATCGATGAGTTACCCAAACTAACTGGAAAACCCCTTGGCAAAAGAAAGAAACAAGATGGTGAAGAAGAAGAAGGAATGTGGAACAAGAAATCAATTCTATGGGAGCTAGAGTATTGGCCGATGTTGGATGTGCGTCATTCGATTGACAACATGCACGTCAATAAGAATGTGTGTGAAGCTATTAACACCAAAATTTGGTAAGGAGTCGACTTGTGGGTCCGGCTCGATGAAGAGTCCGTCTGGTGGAAGGAAGGATCTTTTCAGAGATATTCGGCAAAGAGATCTGCGGTCGGCTATCTGCTCCAGTTCGGCAAGGGAACAGTAGAGCTGATTTTGCGAGATTGGACGGTGACGTGGCTCAATCAGGGAGAACGAATGGATGGATAGGCGATCAAGCTTAGAGATAAGTTAGGCAACGAATCCATTCGAAGTTGTACTTGACAGGGTATAAATATGACCCCTGAATGTATGTAAAGAACACAATCATTCTTCAATACACACCGGCCTTACGCCAAACCCTAGAGTCCTTTTGTCGTGTCGTCGAGTTCTTCGAGAGGGTTCATCGATCCGTCGACCTCCGTGAGTACCGGCAACCTTGTATCATGTCTATTATCATGCGGTGGATTTAGATCTGATGCAAGTAGTCTTGTTACCATGCTTAGTGTCATGCGGTAGATTCAAGCTTGGTTCAAGAAGGTTTCTTGTTAGGTCATGAGCCATGCGGTAGGCTAAGATCTAGCTTGAAGCTAGTTATCGGCTCTATTGGATTTTGGCAAGATCTAGTAGATTCATTAAGTTACCCCGTGTTGCTTTGAGTTTTTACTTTATGTTTAAATTCATGTAACACACTTTTGCCCAATCTAGATAGATTTGGATCGGCTTTATCCTTTTGTGATCCTTGTACGAGTCGAGTTCGTGTTTTAACACGTGGATCTTGTGCTTTCTGATAGCCGAAACCGAATCGATCTAGGTTGTTACGTGTTGCGGGTTCAAGCTTGCTAACGTTGGTATAAATCTTGAAAGAGCCGGGTATCATGCGGTAGATGCAGGTTTTTGGGTTGCTTTGGAGCTAGTCATCCGGTGGATTAGATTTCAAATCAATCTGATAGATTTATTCACTTGGTAATGTTTGTTCCTTCTTCATGGACCCCGAATCGGCATTCAGCCGTATTCGGTTATGCTTCTTCACGAGTAGAACACGTGTGTTATTCATGCTTTAAATAATATGTGCTTTTAGCTTTCCATATTTAGATTGTATCATGCGGTGGATAGCTCTATTTGTGGAAAGTGGTACGGTCTTCATGCAAGTTGTATCATGTGGTGGATAGATTTGTTTGATATCGTACCCGACGGGTTTTAAAGTACCTAGACATGCGGTAGACTAGTGCTTTGGATCTATGCATGCTTGTTTATTAAATGATTATGTCCGTGCTTTACTTTTTTCATTTATCTAATGCTAATCTTCATGGGGATCGGTCATGGCCTCGTGCATGTGCATCTTTGTTCAAACAAAAACCGATCGCCGTCATGCTTACGTCATCCATTCGGCAATGTTATTTTTTCCTTTCATAAGTTCCAAATTGGTTTCAATCGTTGGCGAGATAGCTCCCTATAGCTATGTGTCATCCCATCCGGCTCCTTAGCCGTAAATATGGAACCGTGTGGTACCACCCGACAAGTTCCAAACTTTGGAATCTAACTATTTTATCTTTTGTTAATTTTCAGGAAAAATTGACTGGCACGTCTCGTGACTCTTTGCGCGTGTGAAGCCAGCTTGTTCGGCTTGCTGTGTGTTTGGCGCTAGGTGCACTTTTTGCGTCAACACACTTTTTGGCACGCCCAGTGGGACCACAGCCGAATAGATCAAGATGCCCGAAATCGGGGACATCATGGACGTCAACCTTGAAGACCTCTCTCCCGAGCAGCGGCAGCAACTCCAGGACGCCATGGACCAGTTCCAGCAGAAATGTCTGCTGTCATTCAAGAAAAATAGAAGTGGCGTCCCGTACTTGAAGAACGAGATGCCCAGGGTGTTGCGCCAGGGGAGAGCGATACCACGGCTCAGCAGGAGAAAGAGGAGTGCATGCGAGTATTCCGAGAATCTGCCAGACTACATGCTAAGCAAGCACAACAAAGCTTTCTTCGGTGCGCTCCAACGGATGATGGTGGCCGTCTTTGGCCCGGCATGGAACAAGCATTCGGCAAGGCACCCGTCCAAGGGGGCACCGTGGAGCCGGGCGAGTCAAGTTCTCAACCACCATTACGGAGCCGGCCACATCGGCCTCCTCCTTAGAGCTGCGGAAGTCGGGCGTTCCGGCCTCCTCCGCAGGGTGCCGGGGGTCGGCCCGGTTCGGCCCCCATTACAGGCTTCGGGAGGGCAGCCAATCCAGCCACCACCGCGCGAGGCGGCACAGGTCAACCCGTGCAACGGCCCGAATCCGTGCCGGCCTACGTACGGAGAACTAGCGTTCGGCTCGCCTGGAGCCCCACTTGCCTCCGGCCACAGGATTGCTCCGGCGAACAACTGGCCGCAGAGGAACTTGTACGGCGGAGGCTACCATGAGGTGGGAAACTATGGAGCATTTGACGCCTTCCCGCATCCAGGATACGCGCCGACCACGGGCGCGCAAGAGGACGACGCCCTAGCACGGAAGATGGCCGAGTTGATGCAAAATCAGTTCGGCCTCAAGCCAAAAATGCGGGGGCCCGCCTACAAGCCGCCGTTCCCGCAATGGTACTACAACGTGCTCCTCGCTCGCCAAGGGTGAAGCCGCCGACGGAGTTCACGAAATTTTCGGGGCAAGACGACACGAGCACGGTGGAGCACATCGCTCGTTACCTCATGCGGCTCGGGGAATGCTCGGGCCGAGGAAACATTCGGGGTCCGCTACTTCCCCGCATCGCTGACAGGTCCAGCATTCCAATGGTTCTCGTCCCTACCCCCTGAATCAGTTTGCAGATGGAAGGACCTAGAGCGGAAATTCCACGCTCATTATTTCAGTGGCAGCTCGGAGAAGAAGTTGATCGACCTTGCCACCCTGAAGCAGAGGCACAGCGAGACGCCGTTAGAGTTTCTCAGAAGATTCAGGGAGGTTAAAGGCATGTGCTTCTCGCTTAACTTGCCAGATGACCAGTTGGCTGATATGGCCGTCGCCGGGATGCTGCCGGCCGTACGTGAGAAATTGTTCGGGATGGAGTTTGAGAACTCCGGGCCGCCTATCGCAGAAGCTATCACTGATGAGCAACCAAGCGTATGGCTTCAAGAAGGATGCTAAGTTTGGCAAGCGGCATGATGTCGGCGGCATCTACAACCGGTTCTTAGACAAGGCCGATCTCGTTCGAGGATTCGATGATGAATTGGATGTGGCCGCAGCGAGAGATCATGTGGGGGAAGGAGCCTTTCACGATGAATCGGCCGAGTCAAACAAACCAAAGGCACCTACGATTTTGATATCACGGAGGCCGACAAACTCGTTCGAGCTCTTAGTGAAGGAAGGCCGAATCAAGGCGCTCGAGGGGCATTCCATGCTTCGGCCCGATGGGGTTAAAGGGAAACGTTACTTGTGGCTTCCACGACGGGGATTCACACTCCATCAATGATTGCGGGGTCTTCGGGATGAAGATCCGTAAAGCCATCCAGGAGGGACACCTTAAGTTCGACAACAAGATGAAGCTGGATGGCCACCCCTTCCCTCAGAACATGGTGGGCTTTTCTGTTAATGTGATAACGGCCGAGGAGAAGGGAAACGTCAAAGTCTTGACCTCGGCCAGGGCTAGACAAGATGGAGCAGCGGACCCAGAGCGCCAAGTAACTCTGGAACAGGTGCATGGTGAAGCCCCCCGCATTCTCAGGAGTCACATCGAAATCGGGGAGTCATCCAGAGCCAAGCCCAGGGTGACCACGCGCATCCTCCTCAACAAGTGGCAGCGCCAGATGGAGAAAGAGCGCTACCAGAAGCGACGCTACAAGGAGGAGAAACGCAGAGCCGAAGAAGAAGCACACAGAAGGGACCAGGAGCAATACACGCGCGAGCAGGAGCGCGCGCACTGGGGATGTGCCTTCTTCCGGCATTGTTGGAACGAGGGTTTGAAGCTGCCCACGTTGAAGAACTGTCCTGAATGCAGTGACAGGTATTTTGAGTACAGGCAGGAGACTGCCAATCGCCGATCCGTCCACGAGAGAATTGGAAGGATCCACCCTAATGGGGATCGGCGCCAAAAAATTGAAGTCATCGATCATCCTAGGAAGCGGCAAGCTGACCTCAGGTGGGCTGATCAAGAGGAGGATGAAGATGACTACATCGGCAAAAGGGGCAATGGTGCCCGCCCGCCCGAGGAGAAGCCAGAAGAGACGGGTCCAGCGCTTGAGGAACCGCGAGCTGAGGCAGGCTGGGATCCAGACAAGGCAGGTGTGGCGCCCCAAGGATCAACCTGAAGGGTCAAAGCGTTCGGCTCCGACATGCATGGTATACTTTCTGCCGAACGAGTTCATGGCTCCTGCTAACCAGGTTGTGCAGGAGGAAGCTTCCTTGGATGACGAGCAGACCGAGGGGATGATGGCACAACTGGTGTTAGCCAAGCAGGCAATCTTCGACAAGCCGGCCAAAAATCGACATATGAGGCCGCTGTACTTAAGAGGATACGTCAATGGAAAGCCATTGACCAAGATGTTTGTCGACGGTGGAGCGGCAGTCAACGTAATGCCGTACACCACCTTCAGGAAACTTGGCATGGGCCCGAGCGATCTGACGCCCACAAGCATAATCCTGAATGATTTCGCCGGGAACCCTTCGGATACTAAGGGATGCGCTCACGTGGATTTGATGATCGGGTCCAAGATGTCGCTCACTACCTTCTTTGTCATCGAAGGTAAAGGAGCCTACGGCCTCATCGCTTGGGCGGGGCTGGATTCATGCCAACCGTTGCGTCCCATCCACCATGTGTCACACCCGATTTTACAAGGAAAACCGAATGCATCTCATATGTGCGCCGGGATCATTTACACACACATGATTAGACAAAACGAGAGTAATACCATTGCCTTGTAATAAAACGTACAAGAGTTTAAACCAAGATGACATCCTTTATTACATCCATAGGGGTGGACTCGAAGGTCCGAACAAGACGATAACTAAACGACGACGAGCAACTCCATCGGCGACATCCACGGGCATGATGACGGGGGATCCGCATGCCTAGAACTCCTCGAAGTCACTCCGGTACTCGTCCTCGCCTCC
The DNA here is from genome assembly GCA_947561735.1 of Cenchrus americanus. Lineage (NCBI taxonomy): Eukaryota > Viridiplantae > Streptophyta > Magnoliopsida > Poales > Poaceae > Cenchrus > Cenchrus americanus. The sequence continues at coordinate 31,685,712 of OX387242.1, read as the reverse complement.
GACGTTCTCCTCCGAACGGCGGTAAGCAAGGGTGAGCACACTTATGGTTGGAGCTCGGCAAGTGGGGGAAAAATGCAAGGCTATCAAGGATAGGCTATGGTTCACGGCGGTAAGCATTTTAAAAGTTGGTCAAGTTTTATTAGTAAGCACCTAGTTACTAGATGTAAGTGTATACCAACCCACTTAACCTTAAAAGAAACCTCCAACCAAACCTTCAACCCATGATTTCCATTAAACTTCAAGTTCATTAATCATGTGAGGGTCCAAGCCGCTCGTGACCGTGAGCACGGGCGATCGATCGCCTTTACACTCGCGCGAGGTTGTACACTTTACCCACGGTTCGTGTTCCCCATCTTGCCCGGGTTAGCTAGACCCTTAAACACTTCCAAGGTGAGTGGCTAGGGGTCCACTACGAAGCCTTTACAAAGGAAAGAAGAGAAACCAACGACCCGCAACGATTCTGACGGCGGAGCGGGCCATAACCCTCCCTAGTGGTCAACACCTTAGCCAAGGTTGCTACCCCAAAAGGACCGGGCTATACCCCTTCAACTCCGGCCCCCTGTGCCCCTCTCGGAAAAGAGCTATCAGCTACCCCACTCTCCTAATTAATTGGCTAAGCCAGAGCCATGTGGACTGTGGTTGTCTTGTTAACTTGGGTGGTTCTCCATGTTCCGATTATATCAAGTTGTCTTGGTTTAAGCACAAACATGTTTATAAGCAAAACCGAGATGTATAACATAAACAAGCATAACCAAACTTATGTTGAGCAAGCTAAGCATTTATCTACCCCAAACATTTGTTTAAACAGGGTTGATCAAGGTAAAGTGATAAAGCATCTAGTCTAGTCCTTAGCTAGGTGTTTGCCCATCGATTTATGCATAACAACGAGAACAAGAAACATTGTTTAACATGCAGGTGTTGTAGGTTCAAAAGATTATGCGAGGGGGAAATCCACTTGCCTTCCTCTACAAGCTGGGTGAAATCCTCTTCAAAGACAGGTTCTTCCCGATCACTTCCGACGGGGAGCTCGGACGAAACGAGCACGATATCTACGAGTCAAACATGGATAACAATCAATAAACAAAACAGTACACCAAACAGTAATAAAACTGGTAAATTTACTGCTTAAAAGATTCTACTCGTCGAGACGATCATTTCGGTATATAGAACGCTAAAAACGGAGTTAAAATGAGAAAGATATGATTAAAACAGTTTTCAGGGGCCTATTTGCAAGAAAACTATGTTTACGGGGTTGTTTCTGAATAAAATCAGGGGCTAAAACATTTTTATAAATTAAATCAGAGGGTTTAAGTGCAAAAAGAAGTGAAAAGGGCTTAAAACAAGATTAAACAGGGTAGATAGGGGCTAGTTTGCAAGAATCAGGACCTAACTGTGATTATTTTCAAAGGTGGAAGGACCGTAGGCTATTATTTGAAAACCCGGGGGCTCTTAAACAAAACCGCCACTCAGCACCGTGGATCCGAGATCCAACGGCGGATGGCGCAAGGGTGCACCGTGGACCCGGTCGTGGGCGCGGTCTATGGGTTCACCGTGGACCAATCACTTAAACCGAAGGGGTACGTGATCCCCATCGTCCACTCGTGATCCAACGGCGCCGCGACGAATGCATGCGGCGGGCGGCGGCGATGTCGCCGGGAATAGGGGCGGCGCGGCGACGCGCGGGCGGCGCTTCGCCGGCGCAAGCTCTGGGGTGAGCTCCCGGCCGTCTTTTCGTGCACGAGCGGGTGCTACACGTAGCGGGGAAGCTAACGCACGCAACTAGGGGTTCAGGGGAGGGGCTCGGGTTTCTACGGTGGCCGGCGCCGGAAGGGGGCGGAGCCACTACTCCGGCGAGCTCGTGGGGAGGGCACTGGGCGCGATAAGGAGGCAAATTGGGCAGGGAGGGTTGCTTACCACACACAGGCGATGAGGACGGGCCGAAGGGTGGAAAGGAGGCGGCAACAGGGCGGCTTGGTGACGGCGGCGGCTCGGGCGGCGCTCCGGCGAGCTCGGGGCGCGGGCCGCCACGGGCGTCGAGGGCGTGAACTGCAGGCACAAGAGCTTGTCAAGCTCCTTGCGAACCTAGTGATCAAAAGAAACGGGCGGGAGGCCTAGCCCTTCACCGGCGGCGACGAAACGACGGCGGCGGCGGAAACCGAGGCGGCGGCGCTGTTGAAATTGAGCTCGGGCTCGGGCGCGTGTGTGTTGCAGAGGCGAAAGGGGAGCCAAGGAGTGCGTGAGCGAGCTTATAAGGGCCCGAGGGAGGGTAGGCGAAGCGGCTAGAGGTCGGGGCGGCGGCGGCTTGCCATTGATGGCCGGCGGGCCGTCCGGGCTTAAAGATAGTAAGGGAAACGGCCGTGGGGTTTGGGTGGAGAGTAATTGCCTTAATTGGCATGCTCGCAGTGCAGGGAAGGAAGGGGAGAGGGCGGGGGCGAGGCGGATTCAGCGGCATGCGGCGGCGGCCGGTGCGGACGCGGGGAAGAAGAAAGGAAGGAGGGGGAGTAGGGGCTGACAGGTGGGGTCCGCCTGTCGGCGCCGCTGCGAAAAAGAAAAGGGAAAGGGGGAAAGCGGTGGGCCGGCGGGGAACCGGGTTGGGCCGTCTGGGCCGAAAGGGTAAGGGTGCTGGTTTTGTTTTTTTTCTTTTCTTTTTCAAACTTCATTTTCAAATCCATTTTCAACCCAAATTCAAATCAAACTTTTGCAAACCTTTCTCAAATATTTTATAGACTTTTTAGAGACCACTCAAGCAACAAAACCATGCAATCCAAATGATGATGCACATACACTTGTTGTTTCTAACTTTATTATATTATCTTTAATATTTTTAGAGCTCAATTTATTTAGCATTTTAATCTCCTTAAATCCCTAAGACAATTTAAGTTGCTAAGTAATTTCGGTGATGGAATTTTAGGGTGTCACAAATCCTACCCCCTTAAAGAGAATCTCGTCCCGAGATTCGAAGAATTAGAGAACAAACGAGGGAAGTCTTCCTTGAGTTCATCCTCTCTTTCCCAAGTTGCCTCTTCCTCGGTGTGATGACTCCACCGCACTTTGCACATTCCGATAATCTTACTCCCGGTAACTCTTTCGGACACATCCAAGATCTTAACAGGGTATTCTTTGTATGTCAGGTCATTCTCCATTTGAATATCCTCTAACTGTACCGGTTCTATCCTAACCTCACTTGTGCATTTCTTTAACTGTGATATATGAAACACGTCATGAACTCCTGACAACTGTGCTAGCAACTCTAACTGGTATGCTACTTCTCCTTTTCGTTCCAAAATCTTGAAAGGTCCGATAAATCGAGGTGATAACTTTCCCCTGACATTAAACCTTCGTAACCCCCGAATAGGTGACACTCTGAGGTATGCATAATCACCGACTTCCAAGATCACCTCTCTTCGCCGAGGATCAGCGTAACTCTTCTGTCTTGACTGTGCGGCCTTAAGATTCTCCCTTATGATTTCAACTTGCTTTTCTGCTTCTCGTATACTGTTCTCCGGTCCAAAGAATTGCCTTTCACCAGTCTGATTCCAAAACAACGGTGTTCTACACTTCCTTCCATACGAGCTTCAAAAGGTGCCATTTTGATGCCGGATCGATAGCCGTTGTTGTAAGCAAACTCGCATAAGGCAAACTCTTATCCCAACTGCCATTGTTCTTCAACGCACAAGCTCTCAACATATCCTCGAGTATCTGATTTGTTCTCTCTGTCTGCCCATCTGTCTGAGGATGATACGCTGAGCTGAAGTTTAACTTTGTATCCATCGATTCATGCAACTTCTGCCAAAACCGTGAAGTGAACTGCGTACCTCGATCTGACACTATCTTCTTCGGTACTCCGTGCAAACACACTATCCTTGAATTATACAACTCAGCCTAGCTTCACTCCTGTATAGGTCGTCTTCACTGGAATGAAGTGCGCTACCTTGGTTAATCTATCCACAATAACCCAAATAGAATCATACCCGTCACGAGTACGAGGTAATCCCACTATGAAATCCATACCGATTTCCTCCCATTTCCACTCAGGTACCTTCAGAGGCTGTAGCAATCCTGCTGGTCTTTGATACTCAGCTTTCACTCTTTGGCACACATCACACAAAGCTACATGAGCTGCTACATCTTTCTTCATTCCATACCACCAGTATCTCTGCTTCAAATCTTGATACATCTTGGTACTACCAGGGTGTATAGAGTAAGCTGAATCATGTGCTTCCTTCAAGATAGCTTCTCTCAATTCCTTGATCTCAGGTACACGGATTTCGTTCTTAAACGATACCGTTCCTTGCTCATCTTCTCCGAATTCGGAACTTTGCCTAACTTAATCAACTTCTTGTATTCCGCAATCTTGTCATCGATCAACCGTCCCTTCCCGATATCCTCGCTCAAGGGTCGACTCGATCTCTAACGTCGAGTCTCACTCGAAGCAACCATTCCCAAGTTAAGCCGTGCCATTTCCCAACATAGCTCCCGAGGTAACAGGTGTCCCAATAGCATGTTAGTTCTGTCCTTCCGACTCAAAGCATCCGCCACAACATTCGCTTTTCCCGGATGATACTAGATATCCAAATCATAATCTTTGATCAACTCTAACCATCTCCTTTGCCTCAAATTCAGATCCTTCGAGTAAAGATATACTTCGGACTCTTATGATCGGTAAAGATCTTACACTTGTTTCCAATCATGTAATGTCTCCGGATCTTCAATGCGTGAACAACCGCGACCAACTTAAGATCATGAGTAGGATAGTTCTGTTCATGTTTCCTCAACCTGTCTTGAAGCATAAGCTACTACCTTTCCTTCTTGCATTAACACACATCCCAAACCTTGCCGAGAGGCGTCACAAGATACATCGAACCCTTTGTGTATGTCCGGCATGATCAACACAAAAGCCGTAGTCGGCCTCTTTTTCAACTCCTCAAAACTAGCCCGACACTTCTCATCCCATTTGAATTCTCTTCCTTTCTCGAGCGAGTGGTAAGTGGCTTCACTATCTTAGAAAACCCTTCAATGAATCTCCGATAGTATCCCGCAAGACCAAGGAAACTTCGATCTCCGGCACATTCTTAGGCGGACTCCGCTCAATACATCCCGAACCTTGCTTGGATCAACTGCTATGCCTCCATCCGTGATGATGTGTCCGAGAAAAGAGACCTCCTTCAACCGTAAAGCACACTTGCCGAACTTGGCATACGGTGATGTTCCCGTAACTTCGTAACACAAGCCTCGTATGTTCCTCATGTTCTTCCTCACTCCGAGAGAATACCAATATATCATCAATGAATACCACAACAAACTTATCCGGATACTCCATGAATACCTTGTTCATCAAATACATAAAGTATCTTGGTGCATTGGTCGAGCCAAAGGACATCACGGTGAACTCATATAACCCGTATCTAGAAGTGAATGCTGTCTTTGGTATATCCTCCACACGGATTTTCAACTGATGATAACCTGATCTAATATCTATCTTAGAGAAAGCCTTAGCTCCTCTCATTTGATCAAACAAATCCTCAATCCGAGGTAAAGGGTATTTATTCTTGATAGTAACCTCGTTAAGTGATCGATAGTCTATACACAACCTCCTAGATCCATCCTTCTTATCAACGAAGAGTGTGGGGGCTCCCCATGGTGATGAACTAGGACGGATAAACCCTTTACTAAGTAATTCTTCAATTTGTTTCTTTAATTCAGCTAGATCTTTAACATCCATTCTATATGGTCTTTTAGATATGGGAGCAAGATACCGTGTATAAGTTCAATACTAAATTCAATGTCACGATCGGGTGGCATACCCGGCAAATCCTCCGGAAACACATCGGGGAATTCATTCACTACCCTTATATCCTCCAAGGCCTTGCCTTCAACGAGTTCATAACTCCTTTGACGGATGAGGGTGCACTCACATACTCTACTCTTTCCCCTTGAGGACCGGTTAACGATCGACCTCTTCCGACACCGAATAACTCCATCACAACTCCTTAACCAATCCATACCAAGAATGACATCTATTCCCCATGATTTTAGAACTACCGATTAGCAAGAAAGTCTACCCCCATGATATTAATCTTTACTTGTGGGCATATATGACCAGTTTTCATTTCTCCCCCGGGAGTGCTAACTATCGGTGGGTTCTTCATTGTACTCATAGATAAGTTATATTTTGCCACAAATTGATCGATTATGAATGAATGTGATGCTCCCGAATCAAATAATACGGTAGCGAGTACGAGTTGACGAAAAACGTACCCAATACCACGCCGCATCATTCCGAGCTTGCTCCACCGATACATGGTTGACTCGGCCACGCACATGACTCGCTAGCCTCTCTTGCCTTGGGTGTCCGTGGAGTACGAGCTCGCGAAGATGGCTGCCCGATCCTCGTTCCCAATGTCTCTCTGCGGAGTCCGCATCACCCTCTTAGGACAGCTTATTAGCATAATGCCCCGCTCTCCACACTTGAAGCATCCTCCAGTGCCGAACAGGGTTAGTGTTTCCCGACGGGTGCCCCGCAGTTGTTGCTAGGACGACTCGGTCGTGGGGTAGGAGCTCGGGTGTCCGAGGATTGAAGCGTTGTGGCTGAAACGAGCGCCGGAGCCGCATGTTCGTGGGTACCTCCCGGCCTTGACCACCAGGACGATATGGAGTCGAGCTCGCCGAGAACCGTAACGGGGACGGGTGTTACCGCTAGACCGCCCCCGAGACCGAAACTTGCGCTTATGTTCACCCATCTCCTTTCTCTTGCTTTCCAGCCCAATAGCTTTGTTCACCAGCGTCTGAAAGTCCGGAAGATGTGACTCGCGAGTAGATAGTTCGGAGGACTAATCAAGCCATCCAGGAACCTTTCTTGCCTCTTTGGATCAGTGTTGACTTCATCAGGTGCATAGCGTGACAAGTGAGTGAACTTGTCCGGATACTCGATCACCGACATATTGCCTTGCCTCGGTGACAAGAACTCCCTCTGCTTGAGCTTGAGAACCCCTGAAGGGATGTGATAAGTGCGGAAGTTGTCACGGAATTCCTGCCAAGTGATGTTCTGCCTGTTGGGATGAGCAGTTGAGTACGCATCCCACCAATCTGCGGCCTGCCCCACAAGTCTTCCAGCAGCATACAAAACCATCTCTCTATCAGTGCACTGCACGATTTCCAGCTTCTTAGTGATAGTTTTCAGCCAGTCATCAGCATCTAGTGGATCAGCTGAGTGAGAAAATGTAGGGGGGTGGTGGCTCATGAACTCCTTGTGCCTGTCCCTTGGTGGCGGGGGTGGTGGAGGAATCGGTGGTGGTGGCTGGTTTTGTTGAGCTTGCATCTGCTGCACTGTGTTGGTAAGGTTTTGAATCAGTTGCATCTGCGCTGCCAGGAATTGCTGCATGTTCGGGTCCATTGCTTGGTTGATCGGTGGAGGTGGTGCTGGGTTTTGCTGATTTGCAATATGTGCCCGGATCACAGGTGGCACGTCTTGACCTCCTCCGGACCTGGTGTTTACCATCTGACCGTTAGAAAAATCATATCTCAGATAATTGTACTTGAATCATTGCATAAGAGAGTAACTCAAAATAAAATGACAGCATGTACTCAGTTTAGACAGATTCTGTTGACCTCAAAGAATTATGCATAACTTTCTGTGTAATTGTACAATGACCACGAATTTTTACCAGATTATAGTGTATAAAATTATGGAACCATCCCAACTGGAATCACCTCATTTGGATATGTATAACTCGAGATATAATTCAAACAGTACAGCTATATCAGCAGAAATTTACAGATTCTGACTTGTTCATTACTTCGTGCATAACTCCCAGAATATGTATTGTATACTATTGAATTTTTGACAGAAATTCATCCTCTAAATTTGTGAAATAACCCAATTGGTTTCATGTCATTTGGAGTTCTGTAGCTTGAGTTATAAGCAAAACATTACTGAAATGTCATAAGACTGCGAAAACAGATTTGAGCCAATCATACTTGCATGAGAGATTAAGCAATGACCACCGATAAAACCCAAACCAAACTTTAATTAACTTAAAATTTCAGATTGCATAGTGGCCATCGCTCCACCATACAATTTACAATCAAGCAAAGATCCAACTCAAGCATGTTTGCAAACAGCATTCATTATTACAAGCAAATACGTTCACGCAGGAACGGTCTATCGAAAAGGTAAATGATAAGGGCGAGCATCCTAGGATCCTAGCCAAGATGAGTAGTAGCTTCATCAGTGTTGTAACGAAGCCTCTTGCGCGGAGGGGAAGCTGTAGTCTGGTATGGCATGACTTCCTGAGGCAATCGCTGTCCTGCAAGCTGTGCTTCCAGACGTGCTATCTTTGCCCCGAGCGACCGCAGCTCTTCATGATACTTGTTTATCTCCAAAGTTGCTCCCTCCGGATCCGCATTCGCAGCAGCAGTCACCCGTGCCAAGACATCGATGCGGTCATCGCCTCCTCGCGGGCACCACGCCACTTCCGTGCCACTTGCACGTCGAGGCACATGACGGTACTCCGATTGGAACAACCGCACCCGATTAGCATTACAAACCGACCGCAGCGCCCTCCTTGCCGCATCATTCACCGCGCGTCATCCGTAGAGAACCGAGCCGTGCTATGGTGGGATGAGCGATACCTCCATCCTTCAGTATCATTCAGAGGCTTCCTGATGTAAACTTTGCAAGTGTAGTAATCCCTCATTCCAGGCTCACTGAAATGCTTGGTCACATAGAGAGGCCTTATGGTATACCCCAGATACCTCAGAACATCCCACAGGAGAATGCAGAACCGTCCATTCTCAGCTTCAGTAGAGTGCTTATGGTATTCAGCTCCATGGTAGCGGGGATCTTCATCTTCCTCTGGGTTGCCGCGAGCATGGTTACCATCATCCTCACCCACACTGTCATCACCGGAGTCTTCTCGGATCACCTTCCGGCACAGATCGGCGGAGTGCGGGGGGGTGCTTCCTCATTGATCGGCAGCGCCGGTGGAATCACGATGTCACCGTCTCGCGTCCGCCTCAAGCACCGTGCCATCGTACCCGTGGGCGTTCCAATGGCTCCTCCGGCTCCTCCTCCTCCTCCATCTCGACTTCTTCGGATCCTCTTCTTCTTCTTCCCGGCTGGACCTCCTCCGGGTCTTCCTCAACCTCAACCTCTCGGGCCGGAACTCCTCCCCGTTCCTCCTCAACATCTTCAAGGCGATGGCGAGGGGCCACCGTCCAAGAGGGAAACGCCCACCAGTGCTCTTGCGAGGGGTCATGTAAGTCCTGGCCATCTGTCAAAGCAAAACTGATCTCAGAGTGCAGAATAAATCAAAATGATAGTTTAAAATGATAAACAAAATTAAATTAGATTTTTAGTGCGTAAATAAGATGATTTGAAGCATGATGAGGCTTTCTAGAACATGAATCCTTAATTTCGTCCATTTCTAACTAAGGCTGCGTCCTACAGTCATCACGGCTCTGGTACCACTTTGTCACACCCGATTTTACAAGGAAAACCGAATGCATCTCATATGTGCGCCAGGATCATTTACACACACATGATTAGACAAAACGAGAGTAATACCATTGCTGTAATAAAACGTACAAGAGTTTAAACCAGTATGACATCCTTTATTACATCCATAAGGGTGGACTCGAAGGTCCGAACAAGACGATAACTAAACGACGACGAGCAACTCCATCGCTGACATCCACAGGCATGATGACTGGGGGATCCGCATGCCTAGAACTCCTCGAAGTCACTCCAGTACTCGTCCTCGCCTCCGACGTTCTCCCTGAACAGCGGTAAGCAAGGGTGAGCACACTTATGGTTGGAGCTCAGCAAGTGGGGGAAAAATGCAAGGCTATCAAGGATAGGCTATGGTTCACAGTAAGCATTTTAAAAGTTGGTCAAGTTTTATTAGTAAGCACCTAGTTACTAGATGTAAGTGTATACCAACCCACTTAACCTTAAAAGAAACCTCCAACCAAACCTTCAACCCATGATTTCCATTAAACTTCAAGTTCATTAATCATGTGAGGGTCCAAGCCGCTCGTGACCGTGAGCACGGCCGATCGATCGCCTTTACACTCTCGCAGGTTGTACACTTTACCCACGCTCGTGTTCCCCATCTTGCCCGGGTTAGCTAGACCCTTAAACACTTCCAAGGTGAGTGGCTAGGGGTCCACTACGAAGCCTTTACAAAGGAAAGAAGAGAAACCAACAGCCCGCAACGATTCATAAAGCGTGAGCGGGCCATAACCCTCCCTAGTGGTCAACACCTTAGCCAAGGTCGCTACCCCAAAAGGACCGGGCTATACCCCTTCAACTCCGGCCCCCTCGTGCCCCTCTCGGAAAAGAGCTATCGGCTACCCCACTCTCCTAATTAATTGGCTAAGCCGAGCCATGTGGACCGTGGTTGTACCGTTAACTTGGGTGGTTCTCCATGTTCCGATTATATCAAGTTGTCTTGGTTTAAGCACAAACATGTTTATAAGCAAAACTGAGATGTATAACATAAACAAGCATAACCAAACTTATGTTGAGCAAGCTAAGCATTTATCTACCCCAAACATTTGTTTAAACAGGGTTGATCAAGGTAAAGTGATAAAGCATCTAGTCTAGTCCTTAGCTAGGTGTTTGCCCATCAGATTTATGCATAACAACAAGAACAAGAAACATTGTTTAACATGCAGTGTTGTAGGTTCAAAAGATTATGCAGAGGGGGAAATCCACTTGCCTTCCTCTACAAGCTGGGTGAAATCCTCTTCAAAGACAAGGTTCTTTCCGATCACTTCCGACGGGGAGCTCGGACGAAACGAGCACGATATCTACGAGTCAAACATGGATAACAATCAATAAACAAAACAGTACACCAAACAGTAATAAAACTGGTAAATTTACTGCTTAAAAGATTCTACTCGTCGAGACGATCATTTCGGTATATAGAACGCTAAAAACGGAGTTAAAATGAGAAAGATATGATTAAAACAGTTTTCAGGGGCCTATTTGCAAGAAAACTATGTTTACGGGGTTGTTTCTGAATAAAATCAGGGGCTAAAACATTTTTATAAATTAAATCAGAGGGTTTAAGTGCAAAAAGAAGTGAAAAGGGCTTAAAACAAGATTAAACAGGGTAGATAGGGGCTAGTTTGCAAGAATCAGGACCTAACTGTGATTATTTTCAAAGGTGGAAGGACCGGCCGGCTATTATTTGAAAACCCAGGGGCTCTTAAACAAAACCGCCACTCAGCACCGTGGATCTGAGATCCAACGGCGGATGGCGCAAGGGTGCACCGTGGACCCGGCCGTGGGCGCGGTCTATGGGTTCACCGTGGACCAAACACTTAAACCGAAGGGGTACGTGATCCCCATCGTCCACGCGCGATCCAACGGCGCTGGACGAATGCATGCGGCGGGCGGCGGCGATGTCGCCGGGAACAGGGGCGGCGCGGCGACGCGCGGCGGCGCTTCGCCGGCGCAAGCTCTGGGGTGAGCTCCCGGCCGTCTTTTCGTGCACGAGCGGGTGCTACACGTAGCGGGGAAGCTAACGCACGCAACTAGGGGTTCAGGGGAGGGGCTCGGGCTTCTACGGTGGCCGGCGCCGGAAGGGGGCGGAGCCACTACTCCGGCGAGCTCGCGGGGAGGGCACTGGGCGCGATAAGGAGGCAAATTGGGCAGGGAGGGTTGCTTACCACACACAGGCGATGAGGACGGGCCGAAGGGTGGAAAGGAGGCGGCAACAGGGCGGCTTGGTGACGGCGGCGGCTCGGGCGGCGCTCCGGCGAGCTCGGGGCGCGGCTGCCACGGGCGTCGAGGGCGTGAACCTGCAGGCACAAGAGCTTGTCAAGCTCCTTGCGAACCTAGTGATCAAAAGAAACGGGCGGGAGGCCTAGCCCTTCACCGGCGGCGACGAAACGACGGCGGCGGCGGAAACCGAGGCGGCGGCGCTGTTGAAATTGAGCTCGGGCTCGGGCGCGTGTGTGTTGCAGAGGCGAAAGGGGAGCCAAGGAGTGCGTGAGCGAGCTTATAAGGGCCCGAGGGAGGGTAGGCGAAGCGGCTAGAGGTCGGGGCGGCGGCGGCTTGCCATTGATGGCCGGCGGGCCGTCCGGGCTTAAAGATAGTAAGGGAAACGGCCGTGGGGTTTGGGTGGAGAGTAATTGCCTTAATTGGCATGCTCGCAGTGCAGGGAAAGGAAGGGGAGAGGGTGGGGGCGAGGCGGATTCAGCGGCATGCGGCGGCGGCCGGCGCGGACGCGGGGAAGAAGAAAGGAAGGAGGGGGAGTAGGGGCTGACAGGTGGGGTCCGCCTTTCGGCGCCGCTACGAAAAAGAAAAGGGAAAGGGGGAAAGCGGTGGGCCGGCGGGGAAACTGGGTTGGGCCGTCTGGGCCGAAAGGGTAAGGGTGCTGGTTTTGTTTTTTTTTTCTTTTTCAAACTTCATTTTCAAATCCATTTTCAACCCAAATTCAAATCAAACTTTTGCAAACCTTTCTCAAATATTTTATAGACTTTTTAGAGACCACTCAAGCAACAAAACCATGCAAGCCAAATGATGATGCACATACACTTGTTGTTTCTAACTTTATTATATTATCTTTAATATTTTTAGAGCTCAATTTATTTAGCATTTTAATCTCCTTAAATCCCTAAGACAATTTAAGTTGCTAAGTAATTTCGGTGATGGAATTTTAGGGTGTCACACCATGCACCAGCAGCTTATCCAGTGGGTGGACGATGAGATTGAGGTCGTCCAAGCAGATGACTCCGTGAGCGTGGCGAACATGGAACCAGCCTTCTGGGAATACCAAGGTATTGATTGTTTCTCAGGGAAAGACTGGGGAGAAGGTCCTGTTGAACCTGTCAGCAGTGATCAACAGCCGATTCAAGCAGTCGGCTCTTATAGCAATTTTTAATGGAGAACCCCGTAGATGGCACTGATGGCAAGTTGGGGCGAGGATTCATGTCGGCTGATAAATTAGAAGAGGTTGACATTGGAAGCGGTGATAAGCCAAGGCCGACGTTCATCAGTGCAAACTTGCATCCGTACTTCGGGGGGAGTCAATCGGGCTTCTCAAGGAATACAAGGATTGCTTCGCCTGGGATTATTCGGAGATGCCCGGATTGGATCGTTCCATCGTCGAGCATCGGTTGCCAATCAAATCTGGTTTCAAACCATACAAGCAACCTCCCCGGAAAATGTACAAGGATGAGGTATTGGCCGATGTGAAGAAGGAAGTTGAGAGATTGCTTGATGCAAACTTCGTTCGGCCATGCAGATATGCGGAGTGGATTTCTAACATTGTCCCTGTGTACAAGAAGAATGGAAAAATGAGGGTCTGCATAGATTTCAGGGACCTGAACAGAGCTACTCCGATGGATGGTTACCCAATGCCTATTGCCGATTTGTTGATTGACGCCGCACCGGACACAAGGTGATCGGTTTCATGGATGGCAATGCGGGATACAACCAAATCTTCATGGCAATAGAGGCCATATCAAAGACGACCTTCGGATGTCCCGGTCATATAGGCCTCGTTTGAATGGATAGTCATGATGTTTGGGTTAAAAAATGCCGGTGCAACTTATCGGCGAGCCATGAATTACATTTTTCATGAGTTGATCGGCAAAATTGTGGAGATCTACATTGATGATGTGGTAATCAAGTCCCTAAGTCATGACACGCATTTGGAAGATGTAAAGAGGACCTTAGAGTGCACCGGAAACATGGTTTAAAGATGAACCCAAACAAGTGCGCTTTTGGGGTATCACCGGAGAATTCTTGGGGTTTCTAGTCCACGAAGAAGGAATTGAAGTTGGCAAGAAGAGCATGAAGGCCATTGATGAAGTTGTTCCTCCAACTAATCTCAAGGAGTTGCAATCACTTGCTCGGCAAAATCAACTTCGTGAGAAGATTCATTTCAAATTTATCACGAAGGTTTTGCCATTCTCTCCATTGCCTTGAAGCTAAAGAAAGATCGAAGTTCACATGGGGCGACGAACAACAAAAGGCTTTCGATGAAATCAAGCGGTACATGAAGGAGCCACCGGTCTTTGGTCCCTCCTCAGTGGACAAGCCTTTCAAGTTGTACGTGGCGGCCGATACCCAAACCATTGGATCGGCCCTTATTCAAGAATTTGAAGGAAAGGAGCGGGTAGTAGCATATCTTAGCCGAAAATTACTTGGTCCCGAAACCAGGTATTCGGCCGTAGAGAAGCCGTGTCTTTGCGTGTACTACTTGTGTACAAAGTTTCGGCACTACCCGTTGAATGCCGAATGCGTCGTGTATTCCAAGTTTGATGTGATAAAACATATGTTATCTATGCCAATTTTGAATGACAGGATTGGCAAGTGGATTTTAGCTTTATCGAGTTCGAGTTGAAGTTCGAATCGGCAAAGGCCATCAAAGGACGGATCATTGCCGATTTTATAACCGAACATCGCGATCCGTCAATTGATTTGCTTGAGATTACCCCTTGGGCTTTATTTTTTGTTGGATCATCATGTGGTAAAGGTGGGGGAGTAGGGATCCTACCGATTTCGCCTAGAGGTGAGATGTTTGAATTTGCCATCCCTATACGGCCCCTTGTCACAAATAACCGAGCCGAATACGAGGCATTACTTCGAGGGCTTCAATACTTGAGAGAAGCGAGGGGCCGTTTCGGTTGAAGTTTATGGAGATTCGGAGCCGGTGATCAAGCAATTGAACGGCCAATACGAGTGCAAAAGTGAAGCGCCGAGGAGTTACTACGAAGAATGCGGGGAAATCTAGAAGAGCTTCCCGTTGGTAACTCTACAAAGATATTCCTAGGAAACATAACGAAGAAGCAAACAAGTTGGCTCAAAGCGCCTCCGGTTACAAAGAGGGTCAAGAAGCGTTTGCTGCGGAAGTGTGTGCACTGGGGGCGGATCTTGCAGAAGATGATTGGAGGAAAGAGATCGTTGATTACTTGAAGGATCCATCCCGAAAGGTCTCTAGGAAGCTCAGGTACAAGGCCATAAAGTTCGTTCTTCTGGATGATAATTTATTCTATAAATCATTAGATGGGGTATTATTACGATGCCCGGGTCCGAAGAAGCTAAGAACATGATGAGCGAAGTGCACGATGGGATATGTGGAGCACACCAATCGGCCTACCGTATGAAGTGGGTTATTAGACAAGCCGGATGCTTTTGGCCGACGATATTAGAGTACTTGCTTTGAGTATTACAAGGGATGTCAGGATTGCCAAAGGTTTGGGAATATTCAAAGGGTCCCCGCATCAGCATTGAATCCCATCATCAAGCCATGGCCATTCAGGGGTTGGGGTATATACTTGATTGGCCAGATGAATCCACCATCTAGCAAGGGGCATAAGTTTGTGCTTTTGGCTACGGATTATTTTACCAAATGGGTCGAGGCGATCCCGCCGAAGAAGGTGACATCGAAGCACATCATCTATCGCTTTGGAATCCCTCGGACGACCACCACCGATCAAGGGGCACAATTCGTGTCACTAGAGTTCGCAGAATTTGCCGAAAGCATGGGGATCAAATTGTTTAAGTCTTCTCCCTATTATGCCCAAGCTAATGGTCGGCGAGAGGCTTCTAATAAGATCATGATCAAGCTAATACAAAAGAAGATCGACCAGAAGCCAAGGAGGTGGCATTCGGTACTCAGTGAGGCACTGTGGGCTTACCGAATGGCCCCTCACGGAGCTACAAAGACTTCTCCTTACGAATTGGTTTACGGGCATCACGCGGTTCTACCGTGGGAAGTGCAATCTGATTCAAGGAGGGTTGTGTTACAGAAAGATTTGAGCTCCAAGGACTACAGTGGTCTAATGATGGATGAGCTAGAGGATTTACACATGATCCGTCTTAGGGCCCTGGAAAACATTGAGAAGAACAAACTGTGGGTTGCCAAGTACTACAACAAGAAGGTAAAAGTAAGGCAATTTGCGGAAGGCAATTTGGTTTGGAAAGCGCTATTGCCGATTGGAACTAAATACGATGAATTCGGCAAATGGTCCCCTAATTGGGAAGGACCTTTGCGTGTGGTCGATGCGTCCCTGGTAATGCATATATATTGAAAACTTTGCTAGGAGAAGAATTTTCCGCTGCAATAAATGGAAGATATCCGAAGAAATATTATCCTAGCATTGAGATCGATCGATGATTACACACATCTGACACAGAGATAGCCGGTGCTCAAGAACGAGGCCGCCTTCAGAACAAAAAATCCATAAACAGAAGAAATGGCCAGTGCCTAGATGCATTGCCCTTAGCACAAAAACTACATTACAACTGCTTCTTGCAGGTTTACATCTAACAACCCTGGTGGTCAGATCTTCAAGGAGGTGGGAAGCAGAAGGCGTGGAGGAAGAAGCGAAAGTATGATTCAATCTTTTCTTTGCTTCTTCTGCTGCTCCCTCTTCAGCTGTTCCAGGACCACCGTGACGGCAACTTGGAACGCATGGGGGTGACCATGGTTTGCGGCCTCCACCAAGCTGTCCCAGGCCGTCTTCAGGTTGTTGTACCTGTCAGAGACATCTAAAGCGGAGGAATCGATGTTAGGGGCAAGAAATCCAAATGCAGGCATAAGGTCAAGAAGAGGTCAGAAGCATTTACCCCCTACTAGTGCCTCCAGAGCCATGCGACGCTCGCGCTCGGCTTGGCAACGGGCGGTGATGTCCCCCGAGGCCGTGCTCCGAGTGCCGAACGCGGCGGCGCGGCTTGATGGCCGGTCCTCTCGTTCGGGCGTGGCATCCTCTCGCTTCGAGGGAGGAATCGGAGGAGATGTACTCAGGCACATCTTCGGTCCCGATGATTTCTTCGGGGAGCAAATCAAGGCCGGAAGAGGAAAGGAAGAAAAACATGAAGCACGAGATCATATGGAGAACGAGGAATAGATCAAGGAAGAACTCACCTTCGAATCGTGCGCTTCTTTGGTGAGCTGCTCTCCCCGGGGTTGCTTGCCCTTGTCCATGGCCTTGGGGTTTTCTCCTCTAGAGACGGGGAAGAGATGAGAAATGATGGATGAGTGTGCGAGTGGATTTGCGGGGCATCCCGGCGGACTATTTTATTGACCGAAGGGGTGCATTGGGAGTGATGATCGGCCAATACACACTTGTTGGAATACCAAACGGCGGGTTTTCCCCCGGATGCGAAAGGGTTTTGCTTGAACAGTGCTTATGGATTGCCGAACCGGGGATCTTCCGTGGATTTTGCGCCAAGGGGTATTTGTTCTCACGTGTTCGGCTCAAGATAGTTCCCGAATACGTTTAAGGAAAAACGAGATTCACGGAGGCAAATGTAAAAATCGACGCAATGCAAGCACAGAAATCAAAAGTCCTTTATTTATTGCCGATGATCAAACATCCCTAATACAATCTAGTCGAAAAGCCTATTCAGTACAGATTGGGGATGAGTGATTTCGGCAATGGCGTCGCCGTGGCCATCGAGGCGCTCCAGGATGAGCTCGATCTCATCAATGTCCTCTGGCGCGCCGCCCCGGAAGCCGCGCGGCCTGGTGGAGTAGTCGACGTCCGTATGCGTCGCCATGGCAGCCAGACCCAGGGTGGTGCCCAAGCGAACGCCATGGGTGGCCACCTCGTCGACGCGGTGCTCCACCGCGAGCCCGGGCCCTCCACCGGCATGTCACCACGGGCGTTCACCTTGTCGGCCAGCTGCTCCACCAGCGCCTTCAGCTGGTTGAGCTCGGCGTCGCGGGCTGCAAGAAGCAAGAAGAAAAGAGATTAGCATCAAAAGCCGGGCTGGATCAAAGAGCTGATTTCAGGGCTGTACCATCGATGGTATCCAGCAGCTGTTTGCGCTGGTCCTCCCATTCTAGCTCGGCTATACCCGCCTTCTTGGAGACGTCCTCCAACTCGTGCCGGGCCGTCTCCAGCTCCTCCTTGAAGCGGAGGGCGTCGAGCTCCCCGTACGGCACGGGGGAGTGGCCATCGGACTCCGAGGAGTCGTCTGGAAGGGGTTGATTGGCCGGCGCAGGAGACGGATTCCACTGAATCAATCTGAAAAGAAGATGATCGTCAAAATAAGAAGAAGATCAAAAGTTGAAGCAAAGAAGAGGAATCGACGATCATTGCCTCCGGCGCGCATTGGCGCTGCTCCCCTCTGCCTCGTCGGAGGCGCGGCGGCGGTTGAGGCGGCGCACCATGTTGGTTTGGGATGTGCACTGTTTGGAAAGAGGAGCAACCGAGATTGGCAAATATTCGAGAGCTAAAAGGCTTGGTGGAGAGCTAGGGGCACCTACGGTTGCATTTATAGGCCTGGCAAGGTGAATCGTGGCCTTGAGTCGTGGCTTTGGATCGTGGCGCATATCCCAAGAAAATCGGAAGGTGGAAAGGTTTCCTTGGCCAGCCCGCCGGCGGGTCGCTTGGAGTTCTAGGCTGAGTCACATTCAGTTGACTGGCTCGGCTAAGAAGAGTCAAAGTGCCATTCGGGAGTTGGCGTTTCTTTGCCGAATGGGTCGTTCGGCATTATATTTGAAGGTGCGCGAGAAGAGAAGGAAATAAATTGCAAGAAAAATATCGCAAGAGCGACCAATTCGGTTATACATCGGTTAGAGCATTCAAATGTTCAAGTGTTTCGCAATCACACCACGAGCATTGGATGTTGCTTGGCGGAAATTGTCCAACAGTTCTTGGCAGTCTTTTTGGGCGCCGGGACAAGGTGGTGAGTTCTGCATCGCATTGTTCCATCTTGGCTATAGCCGATCTTGCTTCCTCTTGGGTCTTTTCTATCAATCCAGGATGCTCGGCTATTTTCTTTTTATCAGCCTCTATCTCAGCTGACAGGCTTCTCAGCTCCGCTTCTAGAGCAGCTTTCCTGGCAATTTTCAGATCACAAGAAGCACACGGACTAGCCAATGTATCTTTGTGGCTCTCTGTTGGGATTGCGCCCGTTCATGGCTTGTTCGGCATCGGATCTCTTCTTTTCGATAGCCGGGCGGGAGCGCAATTTCCTCAAAGCGTGCCTTATGGGCGCATAAAGGATGTCCAAGCCACAGATGGATACCGCAGAAGCACCGATATCCTCGGGAAGTTCTTGGGCGATAGATTCAAGCATCTCCTCGAAGTGATCGAGATCCTTGAACCGATCTTGTGCATCTCTTTCCGGCCAGGCAACGATTTCTCTAAGCTTTGCTAGCACCTCATCCGACGAGAGGTGGTGCATTTCTTCCATCGCCTCGGCAAGCTGGATTGTTCCCCGTTGGCGAGGGCTTGATGATGATGGGGCTTGATCCTAAGAAGCGAGATTGCCGAGTTAGGAGTGCTAAATGCAAAGGTAGCGAGTTAAGTGCAATTGAGTACCTCATGGCTGATTTCTTGCTGGGGCAAGATTTTGAGCAGGGGCAATCACAGGTGAAGAAGGTGTTCCAGGTAAAGCTGAAGCTTCCAAGTTAGAGGGTGTTGATGCAGTCGCTGGTAACTCATGGGCTTCTGGCTGAAGAGGAGTTGGATCCACCTCTGTTGGGATTGGTGTCTCTGCATGACCAACAGGTGATTGTGCCCTTGGAGGACTTGACGGCTCCGGCTGGATTGGGAGACTCATCTCTGGAGAATTCATTGCTTCTGCAGAAGGTGATGAAGATGAGATCTCCACTGGGATAGGTAATTCAACCCTGGGTGGACTTGCTTGTTGAGCCACTGGGACATCCACAAGTTGTTCTTCCATTGTCGCTTCGCAAGTGTCAAATTAAAAGGGTAAATGCCAGTGTTCATCCTTAAGAGAAGACAGTAGAGGTCATACCAGTGGATGGGGCATTGGCAGGTTCTGGCACTGAAGGCTGCTGGGCTCTGGTCTGAAAATGCACAAGAGATGATTTGTCAGAACTAGAGTAACCTTGTGATCAAGAAAGCAAAAGATTTTACCTCAACAAGAATTTTCTTGACAGTTCTCCTCCTCTTGGCATTTGGAGGAGCAACCAGAGACAAACCTTGCCTCCTGTCAGCAGCAAGGCTAGAGAGGCTGGGGTCTGTTGTAGCAAACACGGCCATTAACCGAGCCGAGTTGTGGACTTGAATCCCGATCTTTGAGATTGGGCCTACGGCATTGTAGGTGATATTCCTAACTCGAGGGGCAGGCACTGTGTTCTGTGAGTAAGAAGATGAAGGTCAGAATCGTGATTAAAAGAGATTATGTCTGAGTCAATGGTTCATCATATTACCTCTGAAGTTGGCTGAAAATCAGGCATCAACTCTGCACAGAACGAGTGCACAGGCTCATTGAAGATATGATCATGGAATTCTTGCCACCAGGAATTGAAGGTGGGATGAGCTAAGGTTATAGGCACAAAAGGCCAGGTGTAGACAGTGGGACTGCACACATAATGGAAAACCCTGCTACTGTGCATAAGTTCTTTAATTTCCTCTCTGGGCTTGAGGAACTCATGAAGGAACAGCCTTGGGGGCATCTGGCCACACCCAAGTTGCCTAGCCATTACATTGGGCTGATAATATTCATAAGTACTGGAGTTCAGCCTCCCTCCATTGAATTCAGCTGGCAGCATACATGGGCAGATTATGATGTTGAGGATCTCAAAGAATCTCCCATCTTGGCGTTCGCATTCAAAGTGTCATTGTCCGGATAAGGAAGCCGGAGAGGATTCCCGAAAACCTTTGAAGAATAGCTCGAAAAGTCGGGCCGATGTCTCGTCGAACAAGAACAGTTGAACCCGCTTCTCCATAATTCCGGCATCCTCTCGGTGGCTTGGGGCTCCCCCTTCGGGGTGATTGGATAAGGGGAAGAGCCTCGGTGTTCAAATCGACACCAATGATCCGATGCATGTGGAGCTGCAGCCACATTTGAACAAACCACCAAGGATCGTTGACACATGTTATCCTCTCGGCTAGTGTACATTTGGGTGACGAGTTTGGTGAAGCATGTGGTACACACTTGCCTAAGAGGAATTTTCCAAGGGGGAGGCGGTTGCCACCGGCCAAATGAGACGCCATTGTGATGTGATTCGGGGTAGGCTCATTGGCTTTGCCACGAAGACAAATCTGCGCACGGCCACATATTCGAGAAAATGCCTCGTATTCGACATCACCAAGGGGATTGTCTTTCATGTGCTTCAATATGTAATTCTTGTATCCGTTCCCCGGCTTCACCCCTGTTTGCCGAGAAGAATTTTTGAATTCCCAAGGTTGAACAAACCCCGTGATGTCAAGGCCGGTGATCATATACACATCGGCCAGGGTTGGAGACATTGGGCCATGGCCAAAAAGGAAGGCGTTGACGCCGTTTGACCAAAAGTGGCAGTCGCTATCGGGAGGTCTTCATTCTTGGGGGTCTCGGCCACGGATAACTCCAAGCATTGAGCAATGCGGAGGGTATCCCGAGTTTTTGGTCAATCCACTCTTGTCCGCAAGAATCCTCCGGTACCAAGTCTTCCGACTGCGATTGGAGGTAAAGGCCGGTTCTTGAAAGCGTCTTGCCACCGAGGAGGTGGGGACAGAGCCTGCTTTGAAGGGGATCCTCGAGATTCGGCGCGATGAAATCTTGAGGATCAGAGTTCCCTACGGGACCAAGGTAATAGGATCTCGAATTGGCCCCGGTGCGAATTAGAAGCTCAGTGGAGGGCTCCTGAAGAAAAAGCGGAAGAAGAAATCTCAGGTAAAATTGAAAACCTAAATGCCGAACGAAGCTTACGGGAGAGGAATTTACCTGAGCATCTTGGTTTTGAGCTGCCATTGGGGATTTGAGCTCGGAACGAGGGGATCTAGGGTTTGGATCTAGATGAAGATTCCGGCGGATTGCGAAGAACAGGTGTTGACAGATTTGATTTGAAAGTATTCGTGGCTAGAGTCAATTGCGGAACAAAATTACTTTTATCCCGCAATTGAAGGGGCATGTGTTAACACCAAAATTTGGTAAGGAGTCTGACTTGTGGGTCCGGCTCGATGAAGAGTCCGTCTGGTGGAAGGAAGGATCTTTTTAGAGATATTCGGCAAAGAGATCCGACTGCGGTCGGCTATCCGCTCCGGTTCGGCAAAGGAACGATGAGAGCTGATTTTGCGGGATTGGAAAGTGACGTGGCTCAATCGGGGAGAACGAATGGATGGATAGGCGATCAAGCTTAGAGATAAGTTAGGCAACGAATCCATTCGAAGTTGTACTTGACGGGGTATAAATATGACCCCCGAATGTATGTAAAGAACACAATCATTCTTCAATACACACCGGCCTTACGCCAAACCCTAGAGTCCTTTTGTCGTGTCGTCGAGTTCTTCGAGAGGGTTCATCGATCCGTCGACCTCCGTGAGTACCGCAACCTTGTATCATGTCTATTATCATGCGGTGGATTTAGACCTCGATGCAAGTAGTCTTGTTACCATGCTTAGTGTCATGCGGTAGATTCAAGCTTGGTTCAAGAAGGTTTCTTGTTAGGTCATGAGCCATGCGGTAGGCTAAGATCTAGCTTGAAGCTAGTTATTGGCTCTATTAGATTTTGGCAAGATTCAATAGATTCATTAAGTTACCCCGTGTTGCTTTGAGTTTTTACTTTATGTTTAAATTCATGTAACACACTTTTGCCCAATCTAGATAGATTTGGATCGGCTTTATCCTTTTGTGATCCTTGTACGAGTCGAGTTCGTGTTTTAACACGTGGATCTATGTGCTTTCCGATAGCCGAAACCGAATCGATCTAGGTTGTTACGTGTTGCGGGTTCAAGCTTGCTAACGTTGGTATAAATCTTGAAAGAGCCGGGTATCATGCGGTAGATGCAGGTTTTTGGGTTGCTTTGGAGCTAGTCATCCGGTGGATTAGATTTCAAATCAATCTGATAGATTTATTCACTTGGTAATGTTTGTTCCTTCTTCATGGACCCCGAATCGGCTGTTCAGCCGTATTCGGTTATGCTTCTTCACGAGTAGAACACGTGCGTTATTCATGCTTTAAATGATATGTGCTTTTAGCTTTCCATATTTAGATTGTATCATGCGGTGGATAGATCTATTTGTGGAAAGTGGTACGGTCTTCATGCAAGTTGTATCATGCGGTGGATAGATTTGTTTGATATCGTACCCGACGGGTTTTAAAGTACCTAGACATGCGGTAGACTAGTGCTTTGGATCTATGCATGCTTGTTTATTACATGATTATGTCCGTGCTTTACTTTTTTCATTTATCTAATGCTAATCTTCATGGGGATCGGTCATGGCCTCGTGCATGTGCATCTTTGTTCAAACAAAAACCGATCGCCGTCATGCTTACGTCATCCATTCGGCAATGTTATTTTTTCCTTTCATAAGTTCCCGATTGGTTTCAATCGTTGGCGATAGCTCTCTATAGCTATGTGTCATCCTATCTGGCTTCTTAGCCGTAAATATGGAACTGTCTGGTACCACCCGGCAAGTTCCAAACTTTGGAATCTAACTATTTTATCTTTTGTTAATTTTCAGGAAAAATTGACTGGCACGTCTCGTGACTCTTTGCGCGTGTGAAGCCAGCTTGTTCGGCTTGCTGTGTGTTTGGCGCTAGGTGCACTTTTTGCGTCAACATAAGCTACTTGTGGAACATTGCTACAACAAAAGTCCAAAGGAAAAGATCATAAAAATGCAAGGGAGGATCTTAAAGAGCCGGGCATTAGGCGGAGCTCTATGCGAGAGGAAACAGAGACGAGGACGAACCTTCCCGTTGCCGCAACACCTTGTCAAAGGCGAGAGAAAAAGAATTATGTCGGTTTTTGCATGATTTGAAAGTACCTTCGGGATACTCATCAAACTTCAAGAGGCTAGTATTAGTGAAGGACATGAAAATGAAGTTCAACTTGATGAAATCTCATGATTGCCATGTGTTGATGACAGCCTCCTTCTTCTGTTGCACTTAGAGGTATCGAGACAGAATCGGATCACGACGTGGTCACGAGCTTGTGTTTATTCTTCAATGCAATAGAACAGAAGGTGATTGATGAGGAAAAACTATTGGACTTGGAGAGGAGGCATTTCGAGACCCTATGCCCGCTTGAAGCTACCTTCCCACCTGTCATTCTTTGATCTCATGCCGCATCTAACATCACACCTCGCAAGGGAAATCGGTTCCTTGGACCATGTTACCTTCATCGATGTTTCCATATGAGAGGTTCTATGGACTCCTGAAATCATTGGTACATAACCGGTTATTTCCGAAGGGAGCCATTATTCGTGGCTACGAGACCATAGAAGCGATGGAATGGGCCATGGGTTATATGGACCCACAAAACGCTATTGGTGTGCCTCGTTCACGGCATGAAGGTAGGCTTTCAAGTGTTGGGACCATGGGGAAAAGGTCGGTCACTCTGGATGCGGATGCCTTCAAAAAGGCTCATTTCACCGTGATACAACAGCTGCACCTAATTACACCGTTTGCCAATGAGCACAAATGACAACTACGTGAAGACAACCCTAACCGTGGTAGGGCTTGGCTTGCAAAGATGCACATGCAAGGTTTTAACGGTGGCTCCGAGATTATGTCGAGACATGCAACAATAATGCCGTAATTACCGACGAGATAAGGAATCTAGCAACGGGGCCATTGTTCACTTGTTTCAAGATACGAAAGAATGGATATCAATGGATACACATTCTACACCACGACCCAAGATAAAAAGAGCATCTATCAAAATAGTGGTGTGCGTGTATAGGCCGTTGTTGATGACAGTCATGACTATGATGATGACACGGAGACAGACACATATTATGGTCAAATAGAGGAGATATGGGAGCTTGATTATGTATGATTGAAGGTGGCCTTGTTTTTGTGTAGATGGGTCATCAATGGGAAGAGAGCTGTGAGCAAGGACAAATATGGTTATGTTAGTGTTGATCTCCGGTCTTTGGTTACAAAAACAAACCATTTGTCTTCCCCAATGATGTTGAGCGGTGTTTTATGTACCGACCTTGCAAAGAAGAACTGGTTTGTGGTTATGCATGGAAAAAGGATTGTAGGGATTGAAAATGTTGCTGAGGAGGAGGAATACAACGAGTTTGACGAAATTCCATCCTTTGACACTTCATACAAGCCCCAGCTCTTGGGAACTAACAAAACACCGTACTTGTGAAGCGACCATAGTGAAAAATCCATATACAAAAATCAAGGAAGAAAAAGCAAGCATGATTTCTGCTGAATCCTTTTTGTAATGCCGGAGGATGTGTCTATTGGTGGAAATGGATTCCGTTTTGTAATATAAAGGATGCGATGTTTTGGTGGAATTTCAATCCTTTTTGTAATATATGGGATGTGGTGGAATTTGAATCCTGCTTGTAATATATTCTGCCAAAGATACCATATATACTCTGTTTATATTCTACTTCAATTCAATAACGGGTAAGAGACGGGGATTAACGAACCCGAGTCGCTTTTGTTACGGGCCCGGCAAGAGACGAGGACTAATGAACTAACGTCGCCTTTGTTACGGGCAAGAGATGCGGACTAACGAACCAGCATCGCTTTTGTTATGGGCAAGAAGATATGCGAAATCACGAATAGATTACATCAAAAGAGACACGGATTAGAGCATCTCCAAGAGTTTGCCAAATTTTACTTGGCAAATCTTGTGCTTTGCCAACTTCTAAAAAGATATGCCAAGTAAAAAAGAGTTTATCTCCAACAATCTGGCATAATTTCAAAAAAGCATGTCTCTTGAGATGCAAAATCACACACACACAGATTACAGTCATTATTGAAATATCAGAACAAGGTTACAATGCGGCCATATGCAAAATCACACACACACACATCGATCTTGCTCGCAGGTCGTCGATCTTGCTGCACGTGGTCATCGAACAAGCTCCATTTCTGCTGACAGCTTAGAGGCTTGATTCCTGGCATGACTAATTAAAGAAAGCTTTTGTCTTGCAACCCTAATTTTGGTTTACAAGACAAAAGCTTTCCTTAATTATGCTCATCTTACAAGGAAAAATAATGAGATATGCTCCATCCGGATTCTCGTCGCTTCCTCATCTTAAAAGTGAACATAAGAGAAAGATACAAAGAGGGTGGAAACATATCCCTTAAAAAATCCCTCCTCCTGGAGGAGAAGGGGAAAGCAAAAGGAAGCCCAAGTGTGACGGAAAAGCTGCAGCAGGCTTTCCGTCTGCTTGTTCATCCTGATACAAGGAGGTTCTGGGCTACCTTCCCCGGACACAGCTCCAAGCAAGGGGTATGTCACAAGAATTCTTCTCGCAGCTGTGTTCGAGGGATGAGCAACCCAATCACCCCTATCACAAGAATTCTTCTACCAACTGAGAGATCGAGGAGGAGGAAGAAGAGAGAAAAGCAAAAGCTTGCGCCCAACAAGATATATTCTTTGCGCCATAGATAGGTCTAGATCTAGAGAATGAGGAAGCAAGTGACTCGCTTTATTGTATCAGAAGAAGGAACCATATAGCTAGATCTAGATCTAGAGAAGAATGAAGCAACTTGAAGTGAGGAGGACCGATACACGTCGGTGCCTTTTTATAGAAAAAGCAAGGAAGGGATAAGATCAAGAGCACAGGAACGGCCGGGAAGGTTCCCAAGACGGTCAATGGCGAAACTGTTGCTAGTCAATGGCTTAGAGCAGAGCTGCAGAGGTAGTGATTCCAATGTAGAATTAAATGATACACAGAGTAAGCAAACATCATCTCCAATGGCCGTGTGTGGATGGTAGATGTTAGAGTTACTGTTACTGGTAGTTTTTAACACCTCCAAATTAACACATAAAAAACTAACATCTTGGATGTTTGGATGGAGGTGTTATTTGCATTTGAATTAACTTTTCCAAACATTTGATAAAGGAGAGGGAGAGAGAGAAAAGGGGTGGGGTCCACCAAACACTACTAGATTTTCCCCCTAATGCAACGCACAAAATGTGTTGCTATATGCCATATTTGGTTGCAATAGACACAATTGCAACCAAATTATTCCGTGGGCCATGGGATGCGAAAGGCCGCGTTGCATTAGGGTATTGCGTCGTTGTCCATCTAGTGGTTGCCAAAGTTTTTTGTTGCAACATAACACAACGTTGCAATTAGGTTTTTTTACAACGCTTGTTCCCGTTGCAAAGTGTACTATTGCGACACATCCGTGGTGTTGCCAAAGGTGGAATTGCAACGTTTCGTTTCGTTGCAAGTTATAGTATTGCTACGCACCGACTTTGGTTGCTATTGGTTGAACCTCGTCTATTACCACGAAAGTAATTCGGTTGCAATATGTAGTATTGTATGATGCCACGAAATTGGTTAGTTGTTATAGGTGGTCTCCTCTATTGCCACAAAAGTTGATTTCGATGTGATAGGTAGCATTGTCCGATGCCACAATATTGGTTACGTTGCTTTAGGTGGTATCCTCTATTGCCACGTAATTTGATTGGTTGTAATATGTGGTCCTCTATTATTGCTTCAAAATTTGGTTGGTTGCCATAAGTTAAAGTCTTTATTACAACGTTTCTATTAGGGTTGCTACAAGTGCACTATCTATTGCCACACTCATTTTGTGTTGCTACAAGTTGAACTTCTTATTACCACGTTCCTATTAAGGGTTGCTACAAGTACACCATACTATTGCCACGTTCCTTTTGTGTCGCTACAAGTTGAATTTCTTATTACCACGTTCGTATTAGGGGTGCTACAAGTGCACCTTACTATTTCCACGCTACTTTTTGGCAACGAAAAACACTGGTTGTGATATCATGATTTATCATTTGCAACGTATGGTGTATTCCCGCCACGCTCATTTATGTAGCAACGGTAATTGCAACATTAATTAACATCAAGAGATAAATATAACAATGCATCTATAGTTAATTAACCAACATTGAACCATCCACCGAGTTAATTACATGACTCATGAAGTACTTAAATACCGAAAAGTTTGGCACGGGACATTGTTTCAACACATAGTAGACAAATTTGCTAGGACATGAAGAACTTGGTCTCGCCAATTGTGACTTGGAGATGATCCCAACACTTGATCAGCAAAGGGGGATTCAATGCAAGGAGGTCGCATCACCCGTAAAGAATCAACACAATTTTTAAGCTAGCATCAATTAATCTCTAATATTGGAATTTGTGAAACAAACGCAACATATAGCAAACCAAAGATTGATTGTGATTCGTAAAAATAGCATAATGACATCAAATAATTACCACAACCATAAACGAGACTTTGATAGCCGAAACATGAATTACATTCACGGCAGAAGAGTTGTTGAAAAAAGCTTCACCTCATGTCTTTTTGGTGCTTTGTCGTCTCCTTTGTGCAACTTGTACCGTAGCCGTTGAGAAGAAATTTTTCTAACGGTGGATTGTGTTTCGGGATTGTTAACACCACCTTTAGTGCTTCGGTTTTGCGAAATACTTGTTTCCGAACTTTTTCGCATTCCTTCTCCTATGAACCAATCATTTGGAAGGACAAGATTAGGCGTAATTTCATCGATGAATCGATGACATGTACTAGTAAAAAGTTGTGAATTCGAGAACAACCCGAGTACACGAGAGCACATTCCCGGAGTCCGGTTGTACATTCCCGGATGTAGGAATTGATGGTTCCGCCGCCACATTGTCCGCGGATTTAGCGACAAGGTTGTTTCTTTGGGTGATTGATGCAACCGCCGCCACGTCGGCATATTCGGTGACATTATCGCTTGGGCTTGGTTGCACGAGATATTGGCTGGTCAATCTACCAAAGGATACAAACATTCATATATAGAACCCAAGGAAAGAAACCCATTCATGCAAATAGCTTGACCGAGCACTGTGGAACTTGTGATCTGTCCATTTGATGCTTGCGGCATTGATAGGAACTCTTGCCTAAGCTGTTGTAGATCCGCCCGCCTTCTCTTTTCACTTTCTTCAAGTTGGCGTGCATGTTCTCTCCTTTCTCGCTTCCCTTTCTTCTTCCCATCCCGACATTTTTTCTTGTAGCTGCCCAAATGCGTCCATGAGCTCGACGTGTTCCTCATGCGTAGCTCTTCCCTACGAATTTGTTCCACGCGCTCCGCATTGAGCACCGCCTTCTAGTTCGGTTTTTTGCCGTGTACCCGTTTCCATGCAACTTGGTGGATTTGCACTTCGTGACTTCTTTGTAGGCTTTTTGGAACATCTCGTTTTTTCCTTTTGGGAAACAAAGTTGTTGTCGCATTTGATTTCGCCTCGGCAATAACGCCGCTTGCGGTGTCCTAACATTTGCAAGGCACGGTGGAGGAGTTAGTTGAACAAGAGATTGGTTGCATTCTATAGTTGCATAAGCCTATGTATAGTAATGTATGTACTAATTCATTGAGAACTCACATAGACATTTTTAGATTGTTCGTCCGTCCAAGACCCCCGGTTTGTGTGAGTTATCCACCAAAGTTCCATATCATCGGGCTCTTCACCGCTTTCGGGTCTCTCTCGTTATGCCAAGAAAATAATAAATTAATGTTCTTCATCCCGCAAGACAGATTGGATATGTGCTTGTCCGGTTATTACCTTCTCATAGCTTCTTAGGCCGAGAATAAGGCTTAGCGCCCGAAAAATGTCTTGTCATTTGTTGGCATCGAATCGCGAGAATTTTGTGTGCTCCTTTCCTATACAATGTAAAGTTATGAACAAAAATCTTAAAGACTCGGACATCGCCATTTGAATGAAAAATGTAGTGGTCGAAATCGTAATTAACAATGTGGAACAAACCTTGAATTTAGCGATCTTCGAAATACTTCAACGGATAGTGCCATTCAACAATATCCAATTTTGTAGGCTTATGTAACATTCTCCGGTGGTAGCCGTTGTATGTCTTGGCCGTAGCACCGAAAGTTGAACGCCATCCTTTGTAACGCTCCCTAGCAATGGCCCATATCTTTTCCCTTGATTCACATTATCCTCCATGTCCCACTTTGCCCGTTATATAATCACAATAGCATTCAAATATTGTGTGAGTTGATATGTTAGTTTTTATTTGAATCGTACTGAAAAGCAAAGTCTATTATTACCAATACATCAGTTGCTATTGCGTTTTTGACTTCTTCCCTAACATTTTTCCATGATTTCACTCCAATGATAGGAGCCCTTTTCCTTGTATACATGACCACTTCATCAACGAATGAGCGGTAGTTATCACCTACCGGTCCTCCATGTTTAGAGAATTGAATGTCTAACTGCTGCTTGCCCGCCTTGATTCTCTTGGCGATTACCGTCAATACTCTTACGGGACCGCGTCCTCTTTTCTTAACTTTTTTGTGAGCCTATTCCATGTGAACAACATGCATGTGATAATACCCACTAAATAATTGTATGCACAGACAGGTAATTTCTATGGAACACATGTTACCAGATCCTTGCTCCTGTTGTTTCCAACGCCGAGCATGAGATGGAGGCCGCACCGCGAGGTGTTGGGTTCATTTCATTCCCGTGTTGCAAAATGAAGGTGGGGTCCACGTACCGTTCTGCAGAGAATTTAGTGGCATATGATGACCGATCATATTTTGTAGTCTGACAAAAAATGGTAATTTGCTTGCAAATTAGGAGAGGGATATTACCGATGTCTTCAAGTAGTCCTGCAACATTCAGGTATTCTCTGTATGTATCGATTGTGTCATCCCTGAAAATGTCTTTTAATTCTGAAATATAATCCATAATTAATTTCATTCATGTGACTGAACATGCAAATTCAGGAGTATAAGTACACAAATATTTGGCTGAAGCATATCTTACCCAAGGCTTTCTTCTCTTGATGCAAATCGGCTAGCCAAAGTTTGTATTCATCTAAGTCACGTTCTTCTACTTCTTCTTCATCATCGGCATGTATGTAAGCACTTTTGGATTTCAAAGGTGTTATGGCCATGGTATGGTTTATAGGTATTGGCTCTCTCCGGAGATAACTAATCCGATCACCATCTCCTCCTCGTGAATCGTTTCATTCTTTCTACGTCGACGTCGTAGTCGATCTCGGTGAGTGTTGCTTCCGCGAGAGAGTCGGAATTCTAGTCTTGTAGTAAACAATGTCCCTCATCCTATACCCCGGTTTTTGTTTCGGGTTGTTTATGGTTTGTAGGGTGATTTGTGAACCACGAGGGTGACAAGTATGTGTTGTATCCGGCTCCCCA
The DNA here is from genome assembly GCA_947561735.1 of Cenchrus americanus. Classification (NCBI taxonomy): domain Eukaryota; kingdom Viridiplantae; phylum Streptophyta; class Magnoliopsida; order Poales; family Poaceae; genus Cenchrus; species Cenchrus americanus. The sequence goes on along the minus strand of OX387242.1, from coordinate 31,654,683 downwards.
TCTATACCCTTCTCAATCATATATACGATCCAAGACCGATCATCTAATGATCCGTGCATTCATTTCGATGTCATATCAATAACATGTGAAGAAATTTGGTGTGCAAATCACGTGATCAAATGCATGAAATCTAGGGTACCGGTGCGTGCACGGATGCATGAGATGTTGGATGCGGTACGAACGAGGGGAAAGATGGAACCACGATACGAGCATACCCGGCCTCGGTCGTCTCGTTCGAGATGAAGGTAAAACATCGGGGTCCGCATCTATAACCACGTCGACGTGTGCTTCATCGTCGCCCGAAGGTGATGATGACCCAAAGAGAGCCCCCGTCGCCCTAGGCATGGGGGCCATGGTGGCGGTAGGTTCACCAATCGCCGCACCAGGGGTTGTGAACATTCTAGGTAGCATGGCCGACGACGGTGTGCGCTGCGCTTCAGAGGACGTAGGGGTCACCCTTGCCGGCTCCCTCGACGACGGCATCCTCGTGTACGCGCGGTGAGAAGCAGCTTGGCGGCGGCGGCGGTAGTCGTATCGTCTACCCGGCCCCTAACTGACCGAGTTGTAGATTTGTTTTGCGAGGGGATTCAGGAGGGAAAGTAAAGACGCGCGACTTTTTACTCTTGTAACCCGGCGTGGTGGCCTCGGTCATGGTTGCGCGGTAGTTTGGGCAAAAGTTAAATAATTCGGATGGGAAAAAGCGGCGCCACATTCCAAATCGCCGGCTACCCATTTTTTCCGAACGGTTGGCGTATTTGAGGGATGCGTTTTGGTGTGGCCACCGACGGGTGGGTCCCACAAAGTTTACTTCTTGTTTACCACAAAGTTATTGTATATTGGTTACACATTTTTTGATGTGGTCGAGTAAATTTACGAATGTCATATTTGTATAAACTTTAGCAGACTACCATAAACCCTTTATTAAATTTGTACCGTAGTAAAATGCATCACACAAATATGTGTAACAAACATAAAGATCGGGTAGCAATGGGTAAGATTTATGACAACTGAGTTTACACAAGCTAGCTACCCGAGTCACGTTGACACCACACCAACTAAGGATCATCAAAAACATGCTCTACAAGGACACAATTGTAAAGACACATACATAGTCGAAAGACACAACTTGAGAGACATGCTTTGTGTTTATTAGCTGGATTTCTTCAAAGATGTGACTGAAATGACGCCAGAGCCTCTCTGCAAGGTCCCTCGTCGATGGCGGATAAATTTCCCGAAAATGAAGAAAGCATTAAACGAACTCGTCGGAACAAATGATAACCGAAATCCCGTGCACCTTGAAACAATGTTTAGCAATCGGTGAACTTGTAAAACACAAGAAAGAACGCAAACATGTACACTGAAATCCAGAATGTCTTTTAGGGTGCATCATGTGTGGAACAAATTTATCAAGAAATATCAGCAATCACAACTTTTATACTTTCTTTCAGATCATTAACGCTTCCTTGAGTGTGTAGAAGAACCAATCACACTCGTTTCGGATCCTACACTCCTCGCCGCAGAACCTACGCCACGAGTACCAAGCATGCCATCCTGCGTGGTCGCCACACCCGCGACCCGCACATTGCAAATCGTCGTGGCGAGGTACGGGCGCCGGCACTGGTGACACGGCAATCGCATTCGCATCTGTAAGCAGGTAGTCCCACGTCGACGCAATGATCCTGGAGCGGCGTTTTGTGCAAGTCAAATTTATCCAAGGAAGCACCATCGCCCCCTCTTGGGGTGCCTCGACCAAGCGCAGGAGCCGCCTGGCCTCGTCGTTGTCGGCCTCGCCACTGTTGGGTCTGTAGAGGAAGAGGGAGAGGGCGTACATCGATTCCTTGTGACCCGCCTCCGCGGAGCGCCGTAGGGCGGTCGAGGCACGGCGTGATGACGCCACGTGTGTTCCCCGATCTTGCGCGGCGCAAGCCGCCTCCGGAACAAGGCCTCCGGGTTGCCGACGTTGGCCGGTGTGTTGACGAGCGCCGCGCGATACTCGTGGCCGAGGTAGAATCGATGCCGCGGGACGCGTTTCGGGGCTAGGCGTCGTCCGACCGTGGCGGCGCCGCCCACCACGCACATTGCCTTCCATGTTGCGCGCGAAGTTGCGGAGATCCACAATGGCATCCTCCGACCGCGCGGCCGACGCGGGAGACGATGTCAATCGTCCGCTCCGTCGGCGGTTCCGGCGGCCTCGACGACGCCTCGTAGCGAGCCACGGAGATCTTTTCCATGGAGTGGTTGCGGTTCGTCACGCGCGGTGGGTAATTGGATGTGCGACGCCGTTATCCCCGGCGAGGATGAGGGGAGATGGGAAAGAACCGCCGCCTCCGCGATCATGTTGTAGATTGAATTTGGGGGGTCGCAGGGTTCATTGGGTTTTAAGGAAAGCTGCGCTTTCATAGGGAGGACACGGAATCACGGGGTCAATGACGGGTGTACCCGAGCACTTGTTGGCCCACAAATCGGTCTTTACGGAAATTTGACTCGGGTGACCCCATCCGTGGACGGAGTTGCGGGACCCACACCGTAGGATTGTTGCGCCAAACCGTCGGCCCGAACCCGCGAGAGATTTCCCCATTGGACGAGTTGTGGGCCCCACTGTCGGTGCCTAGATTGGGATGTGTTCTTGAGTTGTTCATGTTCATAATGAACTTGATCATTTGTATCGTTTAATCATAACTTCAAAGTTGTTTATATTTGTCAAATGACGTCCAAATCGGGAAATTTTTTTCCTACATTCTTATGACAACATAACCTAGATCATGGTGTCCACTCCATATCGTGTCACAAGCGTACGAGCAATAATAATTTAAAAATAGAACATTTCATAACTAGATTCAAGATTTTCAATCAGTAGATGACGTCAATTTGAAATGAGATGAATACCAAAGTTTCATAGCTCGTCGAGATGAACAATCTTTATATTGGTTGGATTCTCATTTGAAGAAGGGGTACGATCACGTAGAACAAAAATGACATGTCTCCGACCAAGTTTCTTAAACAATGAGAGTGAACCTAGGATTAACGAATAATGTGTAGGACCGAGTTCTTCAAATAAGTGGGGTCGCGTCTTCAAGGAGCGGTACCCGAGCATCTAGACCACCGTCACTTGCGACGCGGGAGTAGTGGCGGAGTACATCAACGAAATCAAAGGTAGCCCACCTCCCGAACGTTTGCTCGTTGGATTGGACACCGAGTGGATTGAGCTTCGCAGTGGCGGGTAGAAGCTCGCATTGCTGCAATTGTGTGTTGGTTCGCGCTGCCTTATTTACCAGGTGCACCATGCCGGCTACAAGCTTCCTGATGTCCTGAGCAAGTTTCTCGGCCGAGGAAGGCCACATCTTTGTCGGAGCGCATATCACCAACGATGTTGAACGCCTACAGGAGGACTGCGGCGTCAAGATTTCTAATTGTAAAGACCTTCAGCGATTGTTTCCGACGTTGATGAGAAGTATAGCCATCCGTACCGAAATGGTTACGGGTCGTCATTGGAGAAGATTGGAAATCGAGTACGGAGCTACCTCTGTACAAGGACAGAAATGTGAACCACAGGCTTTGGGGTTTGAGGGTGTTGCACGAATGGCAGGTGAAATACGCCGCCAAGGATGCATTTCTGTCTTTTAAGATTGCTAATCAACTTGAGATCAAGCATGGTTACCGATTTCTACCAAATGCTAATTTGTAGAATCATGTAACTAATGTACTAACCAAAAGTAGCAAGTAGAATTTCTTGGTTTTCGGAACAAGTATATGTGTACATATTAGTAGTAATTCAGTGATGGATTGAAACTAAGAGGCCTTGTTTATTTGGGCAATTTTGACAGATAATTTCTATATTACTCTAATTATTTGTTGATTTACTAAAGATTAATTTGTATCATTTGTGAGTCAATTTTTTATTTTCTATATCAACATATTAAAAGCAACAACACATATGCAAATTATCAATGTGCCCTTTTGTTAGAAAAGGATTGCGGTCCGAGATTGGACCGGCCCATTTGTCCTTATTACTTCCGGTGTGTGGGAAGCGCCGCACAACAAGACATCGGCATAATCTTTAGTGCCACACCGCTACCTCAAGCGGGCGCACCACAACTTAAAAGGCGAGGCGTGCTTGCCATCCCGAACTCCTCCGAACACTTGCTTCCTCTCTACTAATCTCCGGGTTTGTTGGGGTGGCCGGCCCATCGGGCTCCCGCTCGCCGGGCTTCACGCTCGCCGGTAGAGCTGTTGGTGACACCGGCCTGCCCTACGCCCCCTATTTTTGTTTGTCATACCAATTTTTAGATTCATATTTTAAATATTAAGATTTATGCAAAAGTCTTCCGAAGTAGTAAATAATGGCAACATAGAAGTCATGACTACGGTCGAGTAAGTATCAATTGAAAAACTCATCATCTTGGGCATCTTGAACTATTGGTGCAACAATTCAATCATCAATGTACGTGTCATCCGCATCATGTTCATCATCAACATCAAATACTTCATCGTACGGTTCGTCAACCGCCTCGGCCCGAACGTGATTAATAACCGAGACATCGCTTTGTTGTGCCTTCCTTGTCCAATCTAAACCAATTTGTCAAAACCTGGTGTTCACCGAGCAAATTAATACCTTCGATACCCACGGCAAGTGAGTCCTCGAGATCTAATTCGGGCATGGCAAACAAGTTCCTTGGTTTCATTGAAATAACACTTTGCTCCGGCCAGGTTTGTTCACCGATTCACATAAAACACCGATTCTGCTGTGTTGCCGAATATAGGGTTCATTGCTAAACTTGTGTCGAGTAGTATCGATGTCAATGACCCCATATTTATCTTTCTTTTACCGTATCCTTTGCCTCTGTTGGTACTTGTGACAAGAGGCACATCAAACCAGTCACCTGTGGAACGAGAATAACTTCTTTTTGTCCGGGGAATTCCGGTGAGATCATTCTTTTAATCACCCCATACCAATTTGTGCCTTCCGCCTCACCCTTGACAAGCACACCACCTGTTTTGTGTCACAAGGGTTCTCTCGATGTTAACGTACGAAACGACCAATTGTTGATATGACATCTATTCAATGTACGAGGTCGGGGATCCGGTCCTTGAGCAAGTGCAAACAAATCCGAACTTACTTCCCCTCTAGCATGTAAACTCGTGATCTTGCTTTCAAACCATCTTACGAGTTGAGCCTCATGTCGCTTATCAAGATTTACGGATCCATGTGCCCTCGGTTCTTCCAAATGCTCACCGCACACAAAAGAATATTACCGTTAGTTTGATATTTAAAATTAAAAGCAATAATGATGTTGAGTAGTGCATCTTACTCGACATATGGTCTAGCTTCATCACAATTGCAAATTATGTAGTGCCTCATCTTCCGAAACTCATTTGGTGGTATTTCTTAAACCGTCCGTCCTCTCTTGTAATCCATTTCGAAAAAATGCTCAAACCAGATGGTGGCTCATTAACGATAACCGTTTCATGTCGATCAACACGATTGTCTTTGGTGTCCACATCCAAGAATCTTGAGCGAGAATGTAAGGCACTCCTTGAGTATGTATCCCTCGGCAATTGAACCTTCGGGGTGAGCCTTGTTCCTCACATATCCTTTCACGGTGCGTAGGTACCGTTCCACCGGGTACATCCATCCGTAACACACTGCCCCCCCAAATTTAGCTTCTTCGGCTAGATGAACAGGCAAATGGATCATGATATCAAAAAATGCGGTGGGAATATCATCTCAAGTCGACAAACGACCTCCCTAATTGAATAGCTAAGCTTTGTCCAATTACGATTCCACCAACTCCTTTGAACATAGTGCATCGAAGAAATTACTAAGCTGAATCAATCCAATGACAACGACACGGCAAAATCCTACGCACCACTAAGGGTAAAAGTTTCGTAGAATTAGATGGTAGTCATGCGTTTTCAAGCCCGACACCTTACGTGACTTTACATCAACACATCTTCTTATATTCGAGGAAACCCCATCGAGGCATCTTCACTCCATATAGAAATTCACACAAACTTTCCCCGGCATCCTTATCTTTCTCGTACAAGGCCGATGGAAAGGTATACTTATCATCTTTAATCACGAGGGTGCGATACGGTCGTATCCGTAGATGCTCCATGTCAAGCCGAGCATTCTCCCCGTCCTTACATTTGCCATCCAACTTAAGCGAGTGCCTAGTATGCTCTCGCATATATTTTCCTCAATGTGCATGACGTCCAAATTATGCACGATGAGCAAAGAAGACCGAAGGGAGCTCAAACAAATATTCTTCTTCCTCCGGTTGTGCCATCCGTTGTCTTCGTCACGCTTCCTTTTTTTGATAACAATGTCTTTCCAAATTCTACTTGTTCAAAAGTAGAATACTGCTCAAGTACACATACGTGCACCGGATAGTGGTTCCGGTGCCTCCTCGGTTTCTACCTTGTTGTTGAAGGCCGACCGCATTGTTGCGCCATGGATGGTCGGGGGCCAAAAAACATCGATGTGCCATGTAGCGGTGCTTCCGCCCATGTTTCAACCACAAATACTCGGTATGTTTGTGGCGGTATGGACATGCAAACTTTCCTTTAGTGCTCCAACCGGACAACATAGCATAGGCCGGAAGTCATTAATTGTCGAAAAAAGTATAGCACGCAATCTAAAATTCTTCTTAGTCCCTGCATCTCTTGTTTTAACACCATTATTCCAAAGCTACTTGAGCTCCGATGTATCGGGGGCCTCAAATATACATCAATATCCATTCCGGGAGATTTTGGACCAGGAATCAACATTGACAAAATCCGGTTAGATTGTTTCGACACATCCATGGTGGCAAATTGTAAGGAACCGGGATGACGAGCCAAATGGAATAAGTAAGACTTTGCATGCCAAAGGGATTGAACCCATCGAAGCAAGACCCGGCCTAACGTTACGACCTCCTCCTTCGAAAACCATTTAAACTGCGAATCCATGTGCTTCCATGCCTTTGAGTCGGCGGGGTGACGCATTTTCCCATCATTCACCAATTCATTCTTGTGCCACCGCATATCGTTTGACATTTGCTTTGACATATACATTCTTTGAAGCCGAGGAATAAGAGGAAAGTAGTGTAGGATCTTAACGGTAACCGCTTTTTAACGAAGTAGCACCTTTTTGCACGCAATTATTATCGGAGGTTTTATCTACAACTTTCCACCTTGACTCCTTACAAATGGGACATGTTTCTAGATTTGTGTATTTATCAAAAAATAACACACAATCATTTTGGCATGCGTGTATCTTGACATAGTCCAAGCCCGGTCTCGAATCACCCTTTGCACTTTATCCAAGGAGTCGGGAATACAATGCCGGTCGGGGAGAACCTTTCCAAAGAGCTTAAGTATGGCCTCCAATGACGCGTTACTTAAGCCATACATGCACTTTATCGAAAAAGATCCACAATAAAAGAGACCTTCGTTGCATTTTTACATCCTGGATACAATTCCTTCTTTGCTGCTCTAATAGTTTCAAAAAGATCTCTGCTGCTTATCCGCCTCTTCCTCATCTCCGGTTTGTCCACCGATGTATAGTGCCACCGATAATGTTTCTAATCGGAGTATTGGTGGCGAGCGGGGTTATCATCCAAACCATCTTCTTCATCGTCTTCTACAAATAAATGTGTTGTATCATCGAGTGTAGGTACGCATCATGATTATTGAGATCGACGGTAACATCTTGATTCACGGGACCACGAGAAGAAGTATTAGTTTGGTCTTGAATGTTACCGACATCGATGAAACAATCGGCAAACCCTCTATTGAGTAAATGAATTTGAATGGGACCCACGGTGGGAATGTACGATCATGCATTGACACAAATTACATGGACACGCAATAGAACCACCTCGCGCCGATGAGGCCGTAAATTTTTGCAAAAAAAATTCGAAAATTGTTCCGCAATCCACCGAGTGTCGAGGCAAGCGCATCCAACTTCGATCTTCTTCGATGCCATTAGTTAATCCGCATTGTTCATGTTTCAATCGACCTTGATCACGATATATATACCAATATACATATATATGCGAAATAACGATTGAATATATATACGAGATCAAGACATCGGTACGTACCACTCGTGGCCGTAGCGCCGCTCGGATCTCCGCAACAAGAATCACGTGGAGATCGCCGTGGAGATCGATCCCCTAGAGGCCCTCGTGGAGATCTCCGCAACAAGAACCGGTCGTTGAAGACGGAATTTTGGAATGGTCCGGATCGGAAGAGCCCCTATCCGATCGTGGCAATACATACACGATAGACAAAATTTTAGTACAACCAAGGAATACTGGTTTCAATATTTACGAGGTTGTACGTAGTATGACCTTTCTCGGGGTTTTCAACATATGCGTAATTCATTGTTTTTCTTTTACGATCGTCTACTATAGAGGCTAACAATAATACACAAAATTCGGGAGTTCTAGTGAAGAGTCTCCAAATTGTTGATCACAATGCTTTGTGAATATACACATGAATAGCATAAACAATAGCATGCCGCAATTCGAAAATAGACGGATGGTTAGTCCAAATATGCATGACGGGACCCAACAGATTTCAATTTGTGTCACTCATAAGTTCAAATATTTTACAAGGGCTCATCCACATCCAAACACATAGACATACGAAGATGCATATATAAAGGTTCAAAGTTATTACTTAGATGTTGGCATACTTAGATGTTGCCACATACACATCCATTCTTAGACCATTCACCGAAGATCGCATAACATTCACCTAGGACCTGGTTATGTTACGTACTAAGCTAGATTACTACTACTTGCGATTGACTTTATCCCGAAGCTTGCGGATCTTCTTCGCCATCACTTCTAACTTGTCGACAACGGTTTCCATGAATTCCTTCGAGGGTCATCTCCATGTCTTCCTGCGTTCCGGCAATGTCGACGCTTAGGTTCTTAATCTGCTCCCGCAAATCATCATAGCGCTCCTTCGGTTCGTTGAACCATTTGGCGCAAGGGCATTTGCTATGGCGGACAACAAACACAAGTTACTAACATGAAATGTGTTACAACGAAATTGTGGCCAATGCAGCAAAATAGTCAAAAAATGCACCTTTCTTTTCGATGATCCCGAAGCTTTCGATGGAGACGGTTTCTTGCTATTGTCCTGCTCTTCATCCGAGTCTGGAATGATGATCTCATCGATTAGCGGTGTTCACTAGCCTGACCAAACAAAACAATTTGCTGTTTTTCAGTTTAAAATAGCCAATTCAATCTCTTGACTCATAATGTATACCAATTTACCCGTGATCCCCCGACTACCTGCCAGAAAAGGCCTAACCTACTAAATGGGACAGCCTGCGTTCATTTGGCTGGCTTTGTTTTCAAGATTGTGATCAAATGTACGGAGGTCGATTCACGGCAAAAGATGGCAAGAAATCAAGCCAATTATCATTATCATTATCTAGTATGGGGTGAGATGGATCCACACAAAAACACATTTATCATTATCTAGTATGAAATTTTGATTACTATGAACTACTAACATTTTTCTAATTGCAAAAGGAGTCACATGATTCCCGGAAAATCAAAGAGGGTAGGGCGGTGTACCTCACTTCTCTTCTCGGAACACTTGCATCCGACTAGGGCCCCGCTTACCCTTACCGGATGGATCGACTTGGCGATGCGGGCCGTCAGACGACGACGACGACGAGGTGGCGGTGTCGTCCGTACCGAGGACGACGGGGGTTGGGGTGCCGTCGACCATACCGGAGGACGACGAGGTAGGTGGTGTGGAACACTTGAACCGCCCGCGTGCATCGCGCTTCTGCGTGGTGGAGTAGTGGCACCTCCGTACGCCGCCGCCGCTCGCCCGAAAACCCTCGGTGCGGCCTCGCCGTCCGCCGCCGCCGCTCTCTAGGATCCCCTCGATGCGGCCCCCGCTGCGTGGCGGCCGCTCGGGCCGTGTTGCGGCGCGTGGCCCCCTTCGTCCGCGCCCGCCACTGGTCTGGGAAGGCTCGATGCGGCCACTCCGGCCGCTGTCGCCGCTTGCCGCAGGGGAAACCGCGATGCGGGGCATCTCGATGTGGACGCGACGGTCAGAGCCGACGAGGGGGGTGGTTGGGAGCAAAAGTGTATTGGGGGTGGGGGAGCTGAAAGTTATAGACGATTTGGGCCGGCATATCCTTGTTCTTATTACTCTCATCGGCCCATTTGACATTTTCACATCCTAGTCTCCGGTACCTTTAGTGCCACCCCGTAAACTAAGAAGGGGGTATCCCGGCTTAAAAGGAGAGGCGTGCTGCGTTTTCGAACTCCGTATTACCATCATCAACTAATGCTTGCTACTTGCGCTATGGGGCTTAATGGGCTGGCCGGTCCACTCGGGCTCCCGCTCGCTGGGCTTTACGCTCGCCGGTTGAGCCTATTGTGGTCTGGCTTAGCCCACATCCCCATAGCACACAATTTTTTCATCTAAACAAATCCTCTCTTTTTTTCATGGTACATATAGTCTATACCATATTGTTAAAATTCAGATTTTTCATAATAAAATTTATTTATTAAATCGCATTTTAAATTTCGCTACAACCCCATAGCAGATTTTTTCATCAAAACAAATTTTGTGGCAATACGTACACAATATTCCTCCTTGAGGCTACAAACGAAGCAGTAGCCTTCCTTGTATTGCAACAACGCAAAGAGATATTTGCAACCCAAATAAGACGTTGCGTAAGGCCGTTCAAACGCAACCAACCCTAGTATGGTAGCCATAGCAAGTTTATATTGCAACACCCGAATTTCTAGTGCAACGCGAAATAGGGTAGCAATATTTCCCACCAAATGCAACACAATTCGAATAATGGGTGCATTAGCGCCAACTTGTTGCAACATCGCAAAGATATATTTGCAACCAAAATTCTACGTTGCGACATACTTGTTCAAACGCAACCATCCCTAGTATGGTGGCTATAGAAACTTTCTGTTGCAATGTAAGGAATGCTAATGCAACACAAAATTGGGGTGGCATTATTTCCAACCAAATGCAACGGAAATCCTAAAAAAAGCGCATTAGCGTCAACATGTTGCAACCGAACAAATAAATAATGCAACTCAAATTTTGTGTTGCAATAGACACACAATTGCAACCAAATCACCGTTTCGGTGCAATAGTACCCCCTATTGCAACCGAAATAGTGGTGTTGCCTAAGGGATTTGTTGCAATAGGGGGAAAACCTTGTAGTGAAACTAACACCAATTACCACCTCTTGGAGGTGTTAGTTCCAACTAAACACCAAACTAACACATGTGTTCGGCTCCAAAGTGTTAATTTTGGTGTTAGTTTGCTCCAAACTAACACATGCCGAGCGGTCTCGGGAATCCGGAGGCTTGCTTCCTCTCCGAATCAAAGGCTTCTTCATTGAACACGGGGGATATAGTGATCTCCGCGCGCGCCCCGAGGGTGGGCACGATGCGGAGACCTATCTACACGCCATCTTTCTCTACGAGACAATAGCGGTGCCGCCGTCGACGACACCACGAAGCGGTACATGAGGTGGGTCGCGGGCGCGCGGCGGTATGACGTTGTGATGGATGAGCAACGAGGGGTGTACCGCCTTTGCGCGAGAAGGCCGTGCATGTGCTCCACTACTCGACTTGGTGCATTTGGGGTGAATCGCGGCCGCCTCGGCACGGGTGCGCGGCGATCGGCCGTGCGCGAGGCACCGGCGGCGGCTACGGCATGGAAAAAGGATGGCTTCGAATTTTTCTCGTTTTGCGGTGAAGAGCGTAGGCCGCGCCGCGAAATGGTGAAGTTCGCACGAGTATTGGAATAGGAAATCAGTACTAGATTAGCTTTTGTATGATGCTCAAATTATCTGTGTAAAATTTTGGGAGAGCAGCAAATCCGACGTGGGTTATCAGCCCAGCGTTGCTAATGGTTGTGGGATCCGGTTCTATTCAAATGAAGAATAGTTCCCATTTCTCCTTTTAATCTGCAATCAAATGTTGTAACAGGTATTTCTTCATCGTTATTAGTCCAAATTTGATACTTTTTTTCTAATTTTTTCTAAAGTCACCATCTATTCATTAATTTCATTGTCTAGTGTACATTTTGTTTGTTGAGTGATGTTTATATGCCTTATTTTGTTCTTTGTAAGTACAATGTACAAATAATTTTTGTTTTACACAACCATTAGTGATGGAACTTTACATTTCGTAAGCTCAAGGTGAACACAAGGTTTTGTTAAGTTTTCAAATGCATATGAGTTCGAACATGTTGCAAAGTGTGGAAAACTTCAATGTTTAAGCAAACATTCTAGGAAACTATGTGAGAGATGTAGATATTTGTACACAAGTATATAATTCCTTCATAGAAACCATTTGAAATTTTGAAGACAAGTCTATGTACCCAAATTATGTTGGCAAGTCAATTTGTAGATTTTTTAGAGCACACTAGATGTTAGTAGAATTATTACATCGTTAACATGCGATGTAAAAACGGATTCCGAGAATCTTGGGCGGACAAGTTTGATTGTTGATATTTTATTCAAATATCGAATGTCCAAATACGTATTTTTCGTATTTTTATAATTTTTAGGTGCTATTTTATGGGCTCTAATAATTCGGGGAATCAAGTTTCATTAAAAAAAAATTGTGACGGGCCCACGCATCGGCGTCGGCGACCAATATAAAAAAGATAATCATTGCTGCCCCGCCCGCCCGACCCAACGCCAACAAATGTGATCCGGTTCACTAACCATCGTCACCAATGACAACGGCCCACACGTCGGCATCGGCGTCGGCGAGCTAACTGCGTCGACAATGGCTACTCTAATAAGATCTAATTCATCACAACAGATCTCCAGTTCATCACAACGCGGTTGGATCTACTCGCGTAGGTCGAGTTCATGACATACAAAATCTAACAACCAAACTAGTTGACTAAGTAGTTCATGATCGACAGACAAACTAAGCAGTTCATGTCCAAGAACCAGACGAAGACACAAAAGCACACAGACATTATTGTTACTAATTTGTAGAGGAGTATATCAATTAGTCGAGTCCCACCGCCGTCGCCGCCGTGGCTGCCGTCGTCGTCGCCGTCGCTACCGTGGGTGCCGTCGTCATCGTGGCTGCCGTCGTCCTTTGTCGGAGCTGCCGTTGTCGAAGAAGAAGTGGCGGCGGGTAGCCCGCTTGACCACGAGGAGGTTCTCGAGCTTCTCGGCCAACTCTGTGGATCTCGAAGGCGAGACCCTTCACGGTCGGGTTCTTGTACACATCATGATGCGCCTTGATGTCGAAGGCCTCGCCAACACCTTCAAGCTTTCGAAGGTGCTCTCGAGCGGCTCGACAAAGCAAACTTATTGTCGTCAAAGAGTGGTTCCTCGTCGGCGTCCTTGGCTGCCGGCTCCTTCCCCTTCTCCAACTTCTTCCGACGACGGCTTTCGTCATCGTCGTCCTCCCTTCGTCCCCGCTTCGACGGCGGTGGGCTCCTCGACGCCATCTCCTCTTTCTCTCGGAGACCGAAGATTTTGTAGTGGTGAATCGCGAGGAGGAGGAAGAAGTGAAGAAAAAGATGATAAGCTTATGAAAGAAGCGAGGCGAAAGCGAGGGAGGGAGACGAGCGAGGGAGTTATATTGACAAGACGCGGAACCGTCAAGCGCCTCTACCCCCACCCACTACTCAATTACTGCCAGTACGTGCCACTCGATTGCGCATCGGGCTCCATCCACGCGTCGCCTTTCAATTACGCGGGAAGGAGAAGGGGTGGGGCAATGATGTCGGGTCCACTTGTCAACAACGGCGACCAAACTTTGGCGCCTTTTCAATTTCCATTTATTGTTTTATTACGACATGGCCAAGGCGCCATCTTCAACCCTCAACCCTCGAGCTCGTCGCCTCCTTCTTCAATCCTAGTCGCCAACTTCATCCCTCTTCAACTTCAATCCTCCTTGCCAACTTCAACCCTCGTCGGCATTCAAATTCTAAACCCCGTCGCTGTGCTATTTCCTCCCCTTCTCCTTGATGGTCGTGGTGTGCTTGATGTTGCTGCTACCAGATGAACTTCTCACCAAGGTCATCGTCCACTACATCAAGGATGTGGCCGTTTTCCATTTTTTGACCATTTTCAATAAAATCTACGGCACCTTCTAGCGCATCTGCAACTCCGATGTGGTACTACTGCACGTGTCGCTACGTGATCTTCGTGAGGCGTGCAAGAATCGCTACGTCGGTCGTGGTTTGAGCGGTGCTTCCGTGAGGCCAATCATCGGGAGGCATTGTGCTTTGAGGGGATGGTGAGGTTGGTGAGGCGGCGAGAACCCCGATAAGGGTCCGAAGCTCATCGGAGATGCCGCCGCCGCCGCGGACTGCGGTGCCAAGTACTTTTTAGTGATGCTAAAGTATCGTTGCAACCCGGCGGACCCCGAAGCCATGGCACTACTCCGGAAATCAATCGGCGGCCCGTCGCCCCCACGACGGCCGGTGGAAGAACCACAACTTTGCGGCGGGCCGCGCTGCGAGGACCATGTGTGGTTCGAGGACCGGTGGATGGTCGCTTCCTTGTGTGATGAGTCATTGACAACCTTGTGTGGACTGATTCTTGGCTAAGTATTGCGGGTGCGAGGTTGTGGCATGACCGGTGTTGGTGCGGGTGAAGAACAAGCGCGAAAGGTCGTCGCCGGTGAGGCCTCCGGGTGTGGAGAAGACAAGTAGGCTTCGTTCGAGGGACCCGATGGCTAGCGGGGGTCAAGTGCGGGCCGCATGGTGGCATGAACAACAAGATGAAGTCATGGACGGTTTCTTGGTTGAGCCTCAAAACCAAAGTCGAGCCGGGACTACGTGGGAGCCAAGTCATGAGTCGAGATTGGCGTAGGCTACACCGAGTTCGCGGGGTTTCCGGTGGTTCACCGAAAAACCACCGGGTTCCTTGGTTGATCCACAAAGCCAAGACCGGAGAACCGAAGACGGTCTTTGCGGCGGTGCGGACCGGTCGGCCGGTCGATCGGTGGTGAGCACCGGTCTGACCGGTGTGCGACGACGCAGTCCGGAGACTTCGAAGCGGAGGACACGCGTCGGGATCGCATGGCTTGCGTCGAGGCTACGCTGGGTGCGGTCGCCGGGCATCCGTCCGATGGTGAAGACATGAAGACTTCCAAATCCGCCCTTGAGGGGCTTGTATCCCTAGTCATTAGGTAATGGCATTTTAGACTTTCGGTTGCCTCCATATAACCGAAGAGGTGAGAGGATGGCAGCCAACTCTTGGAACCCTAGCTCATTTGTTTTCCTATTTTCCTTCCTATTTTCCTTAGGATTTCCATATGACTAGCTTGAGAGCTTCATGATGAGATCTTGTGAGAGGGTTGGATGATTGGGCGGCAAGCTAGACCTTGTATGAACCTTTGTTGCATGTATAGATGATTCGGCGTGGTTCCTCAAGGTTTGGATGTGTTGTTCCCAATTGTTCTTGGTGGTGATTTTCGGAGCCCTCTCTTGGTGATTTCTTTGGGGTGTTTTTGAGACCTTTCTCTTGGGGATTTGATGGGGGAAATTTGTGGGAACCCTTCGTGGTTCTTTGGGCTGTGATTCCCCTCCCAAATCCGTGAGTAAAGGGTCTCGATTTTGGGGTTTTCCGAGTTCTAGGGTTTGTGGTGCTCTTGGCGGGATTTCTTCGATTCCTCCTATTTGGACAAGTTTTGGTGGGATTAAACTTGCCTACAGACTCCTCATGAGGTGTTCCTAATATCCCCAAAGTCTTGTTCAAGTCCGCTGAGCGATTCGGGAGATCGAGGTTTGGATTTGGGGGTGTTGACCCGCGGGTGCTGTTCATCCCGAGCTGCCCAGGCTACACCGGTCTGACCGGTGCTCTTGGCTCGTCCGACCGGTGCGAGCCCCGGTGGGTTTTTGCTCGGGTGAACGTCCGGGTGTGTTCGTTGTTGTCTCGTGTTGGGGCTGTTTCGAGTTTGGGTCGGTTGGTGGTCGGTTGGCTTTGTTTGGTGTTTTGGGAGCTTTCGGTGGTGGACCGGTCCGACCGGTGTGTCTCGGCGGTCGACCGGTGTGGAACCACTTAGTGAAAGTTGCTCGGTTTCACCGGTAGGGACCGGTCGGCGGTGGTGCTCACCGGCCTTACCGGTGTTGGTCCGTAGACTCGAGGTTTGGTGTTCCCCCTGCGTTCTCGGGTCGGAAGGTTGTGTGTTGGTTCCTAGGTCCGGTGGCACTCCGGTGGCTACGTGGGCTTGGCCAACTTGGCTAGTGAGTCGGAGACGTGTGTTGGAAGTCGTGTTCATCTTGTTGGAGTTTCCATCTCCTTCGAGAAAATTTTTTATCGGCTCCCATTCACTCCCCCCTCTCTGCGGTTCGCCATATCGGTACTTCAAGTGGTATCGAGCCGGTTCGGGTCTTTATTGACTCTAACCGGTCTAAGATCCAAGGATGGCATACCGAGAACGGGGTTCGGGTCCTCCACACTTCGATGGCAAGAACTACAAGATGTGGAGCAAGCGGATGGGTGCGTTTCTCCGCGGAAAGGGTCGGATCCTTTGGGATGTCACGGTGGACGCGAGCTATGTCTAGGCGATGGACTTCCTCACTCCCGGGATCGAGGGACGGATTCGACGCCAATAATAAGGCGGTCGACTACTTGTTTCGTGCTTTGTGTCGGCCGAGTTCGATCGGGTGCACACCGAGCACTTGGCTTGTAGAATTAGGACGGTCTTCGAAGGAGGCTCATGTTGGGAATGCCCGTGTTCGAGGCACGGATGTATGCGACCTACTTGGAGAGAGTACGAGAACTTCACTCATCTCCCCGGTGAGTCCATCGATGCCTTGTTTCGAGAGGTTCACGGTGGTTGTGAACAACATGAGGGCCAATGTGGACGTGCTCCCGTACGATGATCATGATAGAGCGGTCAAGCTCTTACACTCTTTGGATCGTACGATTTGGGGCGGAAAGTTCGAGGCCATTGTGGAGTCGAGAGAAGTATGACACTCGACGGTGAATGAGCTTGTTCTCGAAGCTCAAGTCGGGCGAGGTGGATAGGGGCATTACTGCCAAGCTCGAGGGACCGACCGATTCCCATTGTCTTGTCCTCGTTGGTTGTTCGAAAGGAAAGGCTAACACTAACCCATCCACCAGGATGTTCTCTTTGTCCTCTTTGATGTCTATGCCAGATGAGGAGTTCGATGTGCTTGGAGAGGATGAGCCGGCGGCGCCGACGAGGAGGTTCGAGAGGCTGCACGAGAACCGCTTGAACCTGAGGAGGAACACGAGGACATGCTTCCAGTGTGGCAAGCCGGGACACTTCGTCACCGACTGCCCGGAGAAGGTCAAGAACAAGGACGGCTACAAGAACAAGTCGAGGACGGATGGCAAGTACCGTTCGAGGCGCGACCACAAGAGCAAGCAAAAGAACAAGTACAAGGACGAGCGACGATCGAAGAAGAAGGAGAGCTGAGGCAAGGCCCGAGCGATGGTGGGAGTGAGCGACGTCGACTCGAGTTCCGCGTACTCCACCTCGAGCTCGAGCAGCAGTGAAGACAAAGGTGATCGTCGCAAGAACAAGAAGTCGTCCAAGAACCTGAGCGGGCTGAGCTGCTTCGCGAGAGACGGCTTCTGCACCATGGCGCTGAGCTCCGGCAGCAAGAAGAGCACACAGAGCGACTCGGACTCTGAGTCCGACGACGAGGTGCGTGATGAACTTCCCTTCTTGCGTCGGGAGAATGAGAGGCTTGGCACTTTGCTTGATAACCGTGATGACATGCTTAGAGAGGCCAAGAAAATGAGAAAAGAGCTTAGGGCTTCACTCGAGGATGTTAGGACTAGAGTGGGTGAGCTAGAAACATAGGTGCTTGATAGCAAGCTTGAGATTGATTCCCTTAAGGCTAGCCCCGTTGTTTCGGATGAGGTTGATTGTCTTGATTGCTCCATCTTTCTTGCTGATCTTGCTTTGTTTAAGGAGAAGCATGCCTCCAAGTGTGAGGAACTAGATGTGCTTAGGGTTGAAGTGGCCGGGATTAAGTCTAGACCTGCTTTGCTAGGTGCTTGCACTTCTTGCCCTGTTTTGCATGCTAAGATTGATGAGATGCATGCTTACACTAGTTCTCTTGAGGCTAAGCTGAAAGAACCCATGCCTACATCATGCTCTACCTATGAAATGCATGCTTTGAAAAATTTGGAACTTGCACATTATGTTGATCGTTTGCAGGATGAGAATGATGAGCTGAGAAAGTTGATGGGTTGGTTGTCTGGTCATGAGCCTCAGTTGAGGATGATGATTGAGGCATTTAAGAGGCGAGGATGGTGAGGGACTTGGGGCAAACAAGGTTGGTGAGGGAAGTGGAGAGAATATCCCGCAGCCACCAAAAACACACCCCAAAAATGATTTCCTCCAAAACCCAACCATCTTAGGAACCGACTAGACACAACCCCGGCTCCACCCGTGTTTCCTACACCCACAAATGATCTAAAAAAGCCTATCAAGTTTGTGAGCACTTCGGGGAAAGTGTTCTTTGGGAAAGAAAGTGAGAAGGCTAGTGAGGGGAAATCGGTGGAGGAATTGAGTGGAGAGAAACCAAGTGAGCGACCACGGCCCAAGCCTAAGCCTAAGCTTGTGAGGTTCCATTGTGGCTATCGTGGGAGAGATGGCCATAAGGATGAGTTTTGCTTCAAGAGAAAGCGAGAGGAGAGAATGGCAAAGGAGTGGGCTAACAAGGACAAGTACCACCTTTCCGATGGTGTACTTGAGCCTCGTGTGCAGATGCCCAGGGCCAAGGCGAGTGTGAGGACAGTTCGGGCTTGGGGAGAGCGGAAGGCTGTTGGAGGTGCTGCTGCCCAGGTCACACCGGTCAGACCGGTGTGGAGCACCGGTCAGACCGGTGCAGGCCTGGACAGGCAGCGTTTTGGGTTTCGTGCTCGTACAGGTGCGAGGGTTGTTTCTGGAGGTCGTGGTTCTGGTGGTTGGGCTGGAGAGTTTGCGGGGAGGTCGGGTTGCTAGGCGTTCTCCCCATCGAGTTCACTACGGGGATGGGAGGAGTCATAGCTTTGAGAAGGAGAGGAGGGACGTTCCACGGGCTTTCTTTCGTGGTTTTGGTCCTCCTCCGGGCGAGAGAGGGGTGGTTCCCTTAGGGTGGTTACCGTGGTGGTGATCGTGGAAGTAGCTTTGGTAGGAGAGATGCTTTGGTTGGTGCTAACCCCACTTTCGAGCAAATGGCTCGGCATTGGTTTTACTCTTTTGGTACTAACCCCGCTCTTTGAGTCGTTTGTTCGCTCACGTGCTCGTTTTTGAATTTCATGTGGGAGACTTGAAGAACATTTGGTTGATTGACTCGATTGCTCGAGACATATGACCGGAGACGGGGGGTGGTTCTCAAGTCTCGTCCGGTGGTGACGAAGAGGTACATCACTTTTGGGGACAATGGGCGTGGGCGTGTGCTTTCGAAGGTGAGATCAAAGTGAGTGACAAGATCACTCTCGGGCGTGTTGCTCTTGTTCAATCGTTGGGGTACAATCTCGCTTTTTGTGTCCTAGGCTCTGGATGAGGGTTTTGAGGTGTTGTTTCGGCCTGGTGGTTCTCGGATTTTGGACTCTCGAGGGGATCTTGTCCGTATGGTGGTTCCCGAGGGTCGGGTGTTTCGTGCTTGATTTTTCTCGGTCTTCGGGTGTGGAGCGTTGTTTCTTGGCCGGTTCTTCGAGTGAGTTGTGGAAGTGGCATAGGAATTTGGGTCACTTGAGCTTTGACCTTTTGTCGCGCTTGAGTAAACTCAATTTGGTCCGAGGATTTCCACGGTTGAGGCTTGAGAAAGAGTTGGTTTGTGCGCCGTGTAGGCATGCCAAGATGGTAGCCTCTTCTCACCCGCCTCTCACCGATGTGATGACTGAGTGTCCATGCGAGCTGCTCCATATGGACCTTGTTGGCCCAGCTCGTGTGCGATCTGTGGGTGGGAAGTGGTATGTCCTTGTTGTGGTGGATGACTATTCTCGGTATGCGTGGGTGTTCTTTCTCGAGGATAAGGGGGAGACGTTTGGTTTTGTTCGAGACCTAGTCTTGAGGTTGAGGAACGAGAGGCACGGAGATGCCATACGAGCTATCCGCAAGGGATAATGGCTCGGAATTCGAAACTCTCGTTTTGAAACCTTTTGCCATGACTTGGGTCTTGAGCACCAGTTTTCGAGTCCGTATACGCCTCCCTAGAATGGTGTTGTGGAAAGGAAGAATAGGACTTTGTGCGAGATGGCTCGAACGATGCTTGATGAGCATAGGACTCCGAGGAGGTATTGGGCTGAGGCGGTGAATACCGCGTGCTATGTGTCAAACAGGATCTACCCGAGAGTGCGAAGAAGAAAACATGCTATGAGTTGATGCATGGTCGCACACCCAAGGTGAGTCACTTCCATGTCTTTGGTTGCAAGTGTTTCATTCGAAGAAAGGCGGGGAAGTTGGATAAGTTTGAGGCTAGGTCCGTCGATGGTATTTTCTTTGGTTATGCATCTCATTCTAGAGCATATCGTGTGCTCAATCTTGAAACTAACCAAATCGTGGAGACTTGCGAGGTAACCTTCGACGAGACGAGCCACGTAGTCGGTTGTCTTTGAGTGTGCGAGGTGATGATGAGCTTGGCGAGGAGATCTTTCGGGAGGAGGAGCATGAACATGGAGACGATGAAGATGGCGGTGTGATGCCCCCGGCCGAACATGTACCCACTACTTCGACTACGGTGGTGGACGGACCCTCTACTACACCTACGACGACGAATCAAGAATGAGGAGAAGCCGATGTTGAGGGGGAGGTAGCATCGAGGCGAGAACCTCCCCGG
The DNA here is from genome assembly GCA_947561735.1 of Cenchrus americanus. Lineage (NCBI taxonomy): Eukaryota > Viridiplantae > Streptophyta > Magnoliopsida > Poales > Poaceae > Cenchrus > Cenchrus americanus. The sequence goes on along the minus strand of OX387242.1, from coordinate 31,633,908 downwards.
CGAGTACAAGTTGATCACCCGGCTTCGAGGATCATCGGCGACATGAATGAATGCACTACACGGTCGAGGGTTTGGAACAATTCTCATTTCTCTCATGCTGCGTTTGTTGCTACTTTTGAGCCCAAAGACATTGGACACGCGTTATCCGATCACAATTGGGTTAATTCGATGCATGAGGAGTTGGAGAACTTTGAGAGGAATCGGGTTTGGGAGTTGGATGACCCTCCCCCGGGGTGTAAGCCGATTGGTACAAAGTGGGTGTGGAAGAACAAAGAGGGAGAGAAAGGTGAGGTTGTGAGGAACAAGTCGAGGCTTGTTGCTCAAGGGTTCAGTCAGAAGGAGGGGATCAACTACAAGGAGACCTTTGCTCCCGTAGCCCGTTTGGAGGCGATTAGGATCCTTCTAGCCTTTTCCGTGGCTAAAGGGTTCAAGTTGCACCAAATGGATGTGAAGAGTGCTTTTCTGAATGGTGTGTTGGAGGAAGAAGTGTATGTGAGGCGGCCTCTCCGGGTTTGAGAGTGAGAAGTACCCCACCTGGGTGTACAAGTTGAGGAAGGCGTTGTATGGGTTGGAAGCGGCGCCTAGAGCTTGGTATGGTAGGTTGAGGGGGTTCTTGTTTGAGAGAGGTTTTGAGATGGGGAAGGTCGATCGGATCTTGTTTTTGCCGAGGGGGGCGGAGATATCCCGATTGTGCGGGTGTACGTGGATGATATTGTCTTTGGTGGCTCGTCTAACTCTCTTGTTGCAAGGTTTGCGAGAGGATATGAGCGGGGAATTTGAGATGAGCATGATGGGCGAGTTGCGGTTCTACCTCGGGCTACAAATCAAACAATCAAAGGAAGGAACATTTGTGCACCGGGCTAAGTACACCAAGGACATTGTTCGGAAGTTCAAGATGGAGGACTCCAAGGCTATGACGACGCCAATGAGTACGAATACGGCTCTTGATGCGGACGAGGAAGGTGAACACGTGGACCGGAGAAGGATTACGGAGCATGATCGGGTCACTCCTCTACTTGACGGCGACGAGGCCGGACATACGGTTTTCGGTGTGTACCGTGCGCTCATTTTCAAGCGTCTCCGAGGACTTCGCATCGGCAAGCGGTGAAGCGAATTTTCGGTACTTGCGTCGCACTCCCGACTTCGGCCTTTGGTACTCCGCGTGCTCTTCTTTGGCGCTTCATGGTTTTTCGGACGCGGATTTTGCTTTGGGTGTCGGTTGGATAGGAAGTCCACTTCGGGACTTGCCGAGTTTTGGGTTCTTCTTTGGTGTCTTGGCCTTCCCGCAAACAATCAAGTGTTGCTCAATCCACTACCGAGGCCGAGTATGTTGCCGCCGCTAGTTGTTGCTCTCGGCTCCTTTGGATTTCATACACCATGAGTGACTTTGGTGAGGAGTATACACATGTCCCACTTCAATGTGATAGCACCAGTGCCATAAGCGTTGCAAAGAACCCAATGCTCCATTCCAAAACCAAGCACATAGAAGTGAGGTATCATTTTCTGAGAGACAACTTAGAGAAAGGAAAGATAGCTTTGATCCATGTACCCACACATGACCAACTAGCCGATATTTTCACCAAAACCCTAAATCAAGCAACTTTCACTCGTTTGCGGGGGGAACTTGGTGTGTGTTTGATTTCTTAAGTTGGGTGTGTGGGAGCTCCTTTGTAGCATATGTATAGCTTTCCTTTGTGCATTTCTTGCATTTGGCATGGCATATGTATCATGATGTATAGGCATCCTTGTATCTTAAATTGCATGCATTTTGTATCATATGCATCGGTTAGGAAAAGCTTCTCTCATATACATTGTTCACCATGGATTGAGATATATGTCTTTGTGAGCTTGTTTGGTATGCTATGGTTAGTTCGGCTTAGCTCTTGATGATCTTGATGAATAATCCATGGTTGATGGCTATGTTTTTGAAAACTTGTCACATGTATGCTCTCTCATGTGTAAATGCCTTTATATGATCTTGACATGTTTTAGTGGCTTGTTTATGCTTAATTTGTGGTTGGATAGCTAGTTTATTGATCATATGGGGCCAAAGGATCATTTGCCATCATGAATGTTTAGCCCTCTTGCTTCATCTTGTGGTGTCGCAAAGACATTTCATGTACCATTTATAAATCTGAAAATGAAATGGAAAATGCTTGGAAAATATGCTCCCATGTCATATGTGCTGAATTTAATTTGCTTTGGGTGCTAAATCGTTGCATGATGCCTACCAATGAGAAGTCTCATACATAGAAGTAGGCACATGGCTCGGTGGCTTTGACATGACATGAGGTGCTTGTGGGTGTTTGTGATGGTCTTATGATTAGAATGGCTGTCCTAGCATGAAGTTTGTGTGGCTTTGCCATTTCGATATGCTTTGATCATGTTTAGGACTTTGCTCATGAGAGGCAAGTTTTTCGCAAAATTTCCCAAATCCATCTTCGCTTCGTCCAATGGTTGTGAAACTTGGTGATCATGTAGTTGAGATCGATACGAAGCCGTAGAGTATCTAACTTGCTCATTTGGACATGTGTAGCATTCTTTGTTGAATTTCGTCTATTTGAGAAGCTCTAGGTTGTAAATTTTGCATTTTTGGCTTGATTCATGCATTGCCAACAAGGGGGAGAAGTTTGAGCTTGAATTGGCTTGCTTTGGATGCTTTTAGAAGGTTTTCGTGTGGTGCTTTTAGAAGGTTTTCGAGTGGTTTCGAGCCATTTCGGGCTTCGTTGTGCACCGGTCGACCGGTGGTGAGCACCCGGTCCGACCGGTGTGAGTGCTGGTCCCGTGCACATGTTAGGCACCGGTCGGATCGGTGGTGATGACCGGTCGACCGGTGTGAGCCGAATTTGCTGTCTTGTTTGCTTTGTTTTCGGCTAGTTTGCATGCATTCGTCCGGGGGAGGTGCATTGGTTCGGGGGGAGCTTGCATGTGTGCGGGGGAGCTCTTTGTGTTGTTTGAGCTTTGGTTCGGTGGTTCGCGCTCGTTGCTTGAGCTTTGTTTTTGTCTTGGATGTGTCGAGCCGTTGCCCTTGCCTAAGGGGTCCGAGACTTGTCTTCTTCAAGTGATCTTGCTCTTTGCCTTTGTTTGGCTTTCGATCGCTTGTTGGAGTTTCTTTTTGTTCGTTTCTTTCCTTTTTCTTTTCTCGTCTTGTTACATTCGTGTGGGTGTTGTCAATGCACTCATCAAGGGGGAGATTGAGGACCATGTGTGGTTCGAGGACCGGTGGATGGTCGCTTCCTTGTGTGATGAGTCATTGACAACCTTGTGTGGACCGATTCTTGGCTAAGTATTGCGGGTGCGGGTTGCGGCTTGACCGGTGTTGGTGCGGGTGAAGAACAAGCGCGAAAGGTCGTCGCCGGTGAGGCCTCCGGGTGTGGAGAAGACAAGTAGGCTTCGTTCGAGGGACCCGGTGGCCGGCGGGATCAAGTGCGGGCCGCATGGTGGCATGAACAAGCATGATGAAGTCATGGACGGTTTCTTGGTTGAGCCTCAAAACCAAAGTCGAGCCGGGACTACGTGGGAGCCAAGTCATGAGTGGAGATTGGCGTAGGCTACACCGAGTTCGCGGGGTTTCCGGTGGTTCACCGGAAAAACACCGGGTTCCTTGGTTGATCCACAAAGCCAAGACCGGAGAACCGAAGACGGTGTTGTAGCAGATGCTAGACCGGTCGACCGGTGGGTACCCCGGTCGACCGGTGGTGAGCACCGGTCCGACCGGTGTGCGACGACGCGGTCCGGAGACTTCGAAGCGGAGGACACGCGTCGGGATCGCTTTGTCTTGCGTCAAGGCTACGCGAGGGTGCGTCGCCGGCATCCGTCCGATGGTGCGGACATGAAGACTTCCAAATCCGCCCTTGAGGGGCTTGTATACCTAGTTATTAGGAAAGGACATTTTAGACTTTCGGTGGCCTCCATAAATTCCAAGAGGTGAGAGGATGGCGGCCAACTCTTGGAACCCTAGCTCATTTGTTTTCCTATTTTCCTTCCTATTTTCCTTAGGATTTCCATAGGACTAGCTTGAGAGCTTCATGATGAGATCATGTGAGAGAGTTGGATGATCGGGCGGCAAGCTAGACCTTGTATGAACCTTTGTTGCATGTATAGATGATTCGGCTTGGTTCCTCAAGGTTTGGATGTGTTGTTCCCGGTTGTTCTTGGTGGTGATTTTCGGAGCCCTCTCTTGGTGATTTCTTTGGGTTGTTTTCGGGACCTTTCTCTTGGGGATTTGATGGGGGAAATTTGTGGGAACCCTTCGTGGTTCTTTGGGCTGTGATTCCCCTCCCAAATCCGTGAGTAAAGGGGCTCGATGTTGGGGTTTTCCGAGTTCTAGGGTTTGTGGTGTTCTTGGCGGGATTTCTTCGATTCCTCCTTTTTGGAAAAGTTTTGGTGGGATTAAACTTGGCTATGGACTCCTCATGAGGTGTTCCTAATATCCCCAAAGTCTTGTTCAAGTCCGTGGAGCGATTCGGGAGATCGAGGTTTGGATTTGAGGGAGTTGACCCGCGGGTGCTGTTCATCCCGAGCTGCCCAGGCTACACCGGTCTGACCGGTGCTCTTGACCGGTCTGACCGGTGCGAGCCCTGGTGGGTTTTTGCTTGGGTGAACGTCTGAGTGTGTTCGCCGTTGTCTGTGTTGGGGCCGTTTCGAGTTTGGGTCGGTTTGGTGGTCGGTTGGCTTGTTTGGTGTTTTGGGGGCTTTCGAGTTGTGACCGGTCCGACCGGTGTGTCTCGGCGGTCGACCGGTGTGGAACCACTTAGTGAAAGTTGCTCGGTTTCACCGCAGGGACCGGTCGGCGACGGTGGTGCTCACCGGCCCGACCGGTGTTGGTCCGTAGACTTGAGGTTTGGTGTTCCGCCGCGTTCTCGGGTCGAAGGTTGTGTGTTGGTTCCTAGGTCCGGTGGCACTCTAGTGGCTACGTGGGCTTGGCTAACTTGGGTAGTGAGTCGGAGACGTGTGTTGGAAGCCGTGTTCATCTTGTTGGAGTTTCCATCTCCTTCGAGAAAAAAATTTTATCGGCTCCCATTCACTCCCCCCCTCTCGGTTCGCCGTATCGGTCCTTCGACTACCTCGTCAAGCGGGATCTCAACAACATTGCGTGGTGTAATGGCTTGATGACGGAGACCACGATGACGACATTCCGTTGCTGCCCGTCCGTAATCCCCACATCCGCATTTGGGGAGAGGGATGTAGGCGCTACGGGCCGGATACGAAAGAGATCATCCACTACTTTGCGGCGCCGAGTGTCGCATCCGTCATGAGTTCGACCTTCGGACGCGTAGCTTCCGCCCCACCGTGGAGTACGGCATCGGCGGGATAAACATCGGGATGTAGGTGCAAGTATCAATGAACATTATCTATCTTGAATGTAAATTATGAGATATTACTAAACGCGGATTTGATTTTATCGGGGTGTCGGTTTTTAATCAGGTTTTGATTGACAATAATTGATTTGTCACGTTTGTGAGTCAAATCGAAGGTTGCGGTGGTCTCATTTGCCGTCGACGAGGCCTAGGATGCCCTCTTGGGTGTCAAAACCGCCGAAGCGGGCACGACAGCGGCGGACGGCGGTGCCCTCTGCTTCCTCCTTTGTTCTATTCAAATGACTGTGGGGGCCAGTTCTATTCAAATGATGAACAGTTCCCATTTCTCCTTTTAATATGCAATCAAATGTTGTAACAAGTATTTCTTTGTCGTTATTAGTCCAAATTTGATATTTTTTCTAATTTTTTCTAAAATCACCATCTATTCATTAATTTCATTGTTTAGTGTACATTCTGTTTGTTGAGTGATGTTTATATGCCTTATTTTGTTCTTTGTAAGTACAACATACAAATAATATTTGTTTTACACAACCATTAGTGATGGAACTTTATATTTCGTAGGCTTAAGGTGAACACATGGTTTTGTTACGTTTGCAAATGCATATGAGTTCGAACATGTTGCAAAGTGTGGAAAACTTCAATGTTCAAGCAAACATTCTAGGAAACTATGTGAGAGATGTAGATATTTGTACACAAGTATATAATTCCTTCGAAACCATTTGAAATTTTGAAGACATGTCTATGTACCCAAATTATGTTGGCAAGTCAATTTGTAGATTTTTTAGAGCACACTAGATGTTAGTAGAATTATTACATCGTTAATATGGGATGTAAAAACGAATTCTAAGAATCTTGGGCACACAAGTGTGACTGTTGATATTTTATTCAAATACTAAATGTCCAAATAAGAATTGTTTGTATTTTTCTGATTTTTAGATGTTGTTTTATGGGCTCTAATATTTTAGGGAAGCACATTTCATTCGAAAGAAAATAGTGTTTGGCCCACGCGTCAGCGTCAGCAGCCAAAATAAAAGATAACCGCTGACCCAACTCCCAACAATGGCGATCCGGGTTCACTAACCATCGCGCCCATGACACTAGCCCACTCGACAGCGTTAGCAGGCGAACCGTGCACGGGCTGCTCAAAATTTCCCACCTATATTTACTATAGTGCCCATGAAATTCCAATTGCCGCACGAGTCGTCAAGGGCACGCCGGTGGTTTCATTAAACACGCTTACGCGCGGCATTCATATTCGGCTCCTCGCTAGACGGATCCACAACGCGCGCATTCTCCCCACCTGTCGCCGCCACTCGCCCCGCTCGCCTTGGTCGCTCTCTCCCCGCCACGCCCCCGCTCTTCTCCGGCCCCCCACCGCTCCCTACGTGACGACGGCGACGAGGACGCCGTTACCGGCGTGCGAACATACGTCCGGCCAACCTAAAGATAGTTGACGTATATCCGTCGACGTTGTCCCCGGCCACGACGACGAGCCGGACGCCTCAGGCCACGAGCTGACATGGATCCGATCGCTCTGACCATCATGAGAACAACTACTTCATTCACGACAAAGGTTAGTCCTGCTTGAACCCCCAACTCCCTCTCTCTCATCGGCCACCAAAATCTGCTATATATTCATGTCAATGTGGATTAATTAGGGAGACATGCCTTGATAGTTCATCTTTAATTGATTGACTGTGGAATCGATGGATGGATTTTGTTGCCCCAAGTCTGTTTGAATAAATTGGTGCTAACAGATGTAGTTATATGAACTGTTGAAATTCATTTTCATGTTCCTGGTGCTACAATTTTTGCACTTACAATTCATGAAAAGCATCGAGGATGTTAGCATACTTTAATTATATTATGCTTTGAATGTACCAGATCGACAGTTATGCTTTGGACCTGTTAGCATATACTTTAATTCTGCTATGCTCCGAATGTAGCAGATCGTCGGTTATGCTTTGGACCTGTTAGCATATACTTTAATTCTCGCTATGCTCGGATCAACCGTTATGCTTTGGACCCGTTAGCATCTTTTAATTCGATGGCCACGTAATGTCATTGGGAATTGCATCGTAGTGGTTTATAATGTAGTCCACCCAATCTGCTATATATTCATGTCAAGGTGAATTAGGGAGACATGCCTTAATAGTTCATCTTCAATTGATTGATTGTGAATTTGATGGATGAATTTTGTTGCTCCAAGTCTGTTTTGAATAAATTGTTGCTAACATATGAAGTTATATGAAATGTTGAAATTGATTTTCATGCTCCTGGTGCTATAATTTTTGCACTCGTAAATTCATGAAAAGCACAAAGGATGTTAGCATACTTTAATTCTAATATGCTTTGAATGTACTAGATCGACACTTATTCTTTGGACTCGTTAGAATACTTTAATTCTAATGGCCACATAATGTCGATGGGAATTGCATCGCGTGGTTTATAATGTAGTCCACCCAATCTCGCTATATATTCATGTCAAGGTGGATTAGGGAGACATGCCTTAATAGTTCATCTTCAATTGATTGACTGTGGATTTGATGGATGGATTTTGTTGCTCCAAGTCTGTTTTGAATAAATTGTTGCTAACGAGATGAAGTTATATGAAATGTTGAAATTCAATTTCATGTTCCCGTTGCTATAATTTTTGCCTTCGTAAATTCATGAAAAGCATAAATGATGTTAGCACACTTTAATTCTGCTATGCTCTCCGAATGTACCGGATCGACACTTATGCTTTGGACTCGTTAGCATACTTTAATTCTGATGGCCACATAATGTCAATGGGAATTGCATCGCAGTGGTTTATAAGGTAGTGATAACTAGACTGTCTTTAGCTTTGTTTTGAGTGTTAATTGTTTCACTATTGTCATATATATTGTTATTGTTGGTGTATTGATGTGTTGTGAGTGATGTTTCACTAGTGTCATTTATAATGTCATGACCATTGCTTTATCCTCTTGTTGCATGTACATATGGAACACACAATCCATCGCTGCTCAAGTGGGACAAGGAAGCAGTTGAAGGAATTTATTCTCTGCTTTGATATATAAGCATGTTGTTGTGTCCCCGTCAAAATGGTTAGCACCTATCCTTGTATGCTAATTAAGTAAAATATGAACTCGTGTATGTATGAAGTTCACGGAGGTTTGGTATCTAGATTCGCTAAACAATATCCCCCCGCTAAAGTTCCCGGACCTCCAAAATGTTTTGAACTGGTCGGTTTCTTGTAGGTTTTGTTCACAAAAATTCAATCTCTTAGTGTTTCTAATTGGTATTGCCGACCATGCGGGGCCTTTGGTACGGTATTTTTTGTTAAAAAAATCAATCTCTTAGTGTTTCTAATTGGTATTGCTGATCATGCAGGGCCTTTGGTGATGCACAGTACAGAGTGACGAAAGGAAAGAAAAAAGCCAAAAGCCACACTCAAGCACAAAACAAATCTCGCTGTAAGACCGAGGTTTTTTATGGTCCCTTCTTACCTATTTGGTACTGCATTAACTTGTCATTTTGGTACCTCGATGCAGTGTGCTCAGCAGCCACGGGGGTCCTCTTTGTGTGGATTCCATGTGGCATTCCATATGTTAAGACTACTCGATGCTGTAAGTAGATAATAATGCTCAACCTTGTCTCTCGCTCATATTATCCATCCGATTTTAGAAAATGATTTCTACTTGTATTCTCATAAATTATTGTATTTTGCAGGATTTCAAACCTCCCGTAGATGTTTCCATAGAAGATGTAAAGCGTGTCCGGAGATGCTTTGGGCGAGTACATTTTTAAGGAGACCATCGACCGAAAGGGCAACTTTTACGGTGGTGCACCGTGAGTTTATTGTGACCGAAACTTGAAACTCATTCGGTCTTCTTTAGTCGGTGTTGTTGCCCGAGAAACACTCGCTTGGCTTGCTCGGTTGTGGTCGATATCTCCTGGTTTAGGGCTTCGGGTAGTTTTCTCATGACTCCATCCAAACAAGGCTTGATGAGAGTAACTTGAAACTTGATGTGATCCAAGCTTGTCTATAAATGTTATCTTGCTTTGCCTATATCTGTGATGTGAGAATGTGTTTGTGATGTCTCCTTGCTTGTGGTGGCTGCCAAATCTGGGCCGCTTCCGGGATGCGGCCCACGGTGGCCGCCAAATCTCGGGCCGGTTCCGGGATCTGGCCGGCAACCGGCGGTTCGTAGTTGTGGCGATGCAGGTGCACATCAAGCGTCTCTGATATTGAGCTTCTGTAACGGGTTTTGCTTTGGTGCCCGTTACGAAAGTTCCCTGTGGGCTCATAAAAACAGTCATTTCACGTGACCGTGGCTAGTTGTGGTAACGATCGTTGTTTAATGTCCGTTATGAATAGTCTTATCACTAACGGGCATCTGCCCGTTACCTTTCTTGGCTAATTTGTAATACTTGATTGGTAATGTGCGCATTGCCCGTTACCAAAGGCGATCTACGCCCGTTACCAAAGCCAGTTTTTCACGTAGTGACACCTACAATACAAGGCCAAGAGTCAGTCCAAACAACATTGTCAATGACCCATCATTAAAAAGTGACCATCCACTGGTCCTCACCAGCATCAACTAAATGCATTTAACACAATGGCTCTGAATACATTTAGCGCTCCATTTTGAAGTAGTTCAACTTTAATTCCAGGAGCATCGCACTCCCAATAGTAGGCAACATATCTTGCCATGCAGCTGCCACTAATATCACTACTGGAAAGACCTTCTCCTTAGGTGTGAAAACCCAACAGGAAAATGCAATTTAGGGCCAGGAAAATTGTCCATGGGAAACCACAGAAATAATTTCCATGTCGGTTACCCGTCAGCAAAATACCGACATAAAAATAAGATTCAGACAGATCTGAACATATATTCCTGTAACAAAAAAACTGGCAGAAAAACTAATACATAGCGACAGAAAAATGTTTTATTCTATCAACCTTTGCCATCAGGATAGAAACCTTTTTCCCTATCATGCAATGACCGCCAGGGAAATTCCATCCGGAAAACTGAAGGCTCATGGCGTCAAACAACCATTGTTTTTTTTCTCAGTCATCCTCTTCCTCTAGGCGACATGACTTATTTTCTATTGGTTTATAAATGTACATAACTGGTAGGGTTTACACCACCAGGACAAAACAACACAGGCACATAATCATAATTTTGATGGTCCACTACTCGAAATTCAGGCTTTGCTGAGAGCCTGAAACTCTTGGCAAAGGCCATTACACCCTCGGCAAAGCCCAAAGGGCCCCCGGGAAATTTTTTCTCGGCCACAATTCTTTGTCGAGCACCCGAGCTCTAGGCTCTTGGCACAGCCTTTGCCGAGAGCCTACTGCGGGCCGTCGGCCAAAAAAAGTAGCTGTTAATAGGGGGTGAAGTTGACGGTTTTTGAAATCCCTTTTGCCGACGGCCTCATGACCGGTCCGTCAGTAAAGAAGAGGGTTTTTTAATTTTTCTTAGAAAATATGTGACGAGAGCATGCGTCCGCCCGTCGGCAAAGATAATTTTCATTTTTTTGGAAAACCCTTTGCCGAGAGTGGAGACCGTCGGCAAAGAAGTTTTTTATTTTGTAAAAAACTTTCTTTGCCGAGAGCTCATGGCCATTACACTCGGCAAAGCTGGGAACACCCGAGCTGGGAAAATTTGTTCCCAGAGTTGCCAAGAGTAATGACCAGGGACTCTCGGCAAAGGCCTCTTTGCTAACGGCCCCGCTCAGCAAAGTGGTCATTTTTTACTTTTTTTTTGCTTTCCACATTGACAAACATATATATATATGACACATATCACATCCAGCACTCACATAACACATATATATCACATCCTAAGCATAAATGTCATCCTACACTACATATATAACATATGTAGCAAATGTCCATCACCACAAGTCCACAAGTGCATCAAGTTTGTCCATACAAATCCACAAGTGCCTCAAATTCATCGAAACAAGTTCACAACATGATCAACTAAGTCAAAGGGCCTACGGTGACTGTTGGTGCAGTGGGAAAGGTGTGAAAGGTGGCATCTAAGTGACGGGTTGTCCAGAAAATGTGGATAATCCGAAACAGATACGGTCGTAGGTATGCACAGAAATGCATACCTCCAGTTGTATCTCTTTCGGACGGGAGACACCTAACTAGGTTACGCGATCTATGACCATACAACCAGAAGACGCGTTATTCGTACCAAGGGTGCTGGTGACGAGGCGCCGCAGTGTAGGCAGACTCGCAATGCCTAGGAAGAAGATCAGGGTTGTCGAGGTACTCCGGCTTGCCTTCCAATAGCCCATCTCTGCAAAAAAGAAATGAACATACAACTTAGCTCAAAATTTCGGCAGCACCTCCCCTGCATGGTGAGGTGTCAAAACCTGCAATTAAACATTCGACACGAAGGCCGACAACTAGATATATGCATTCGCATCGAACTCAACAAGGCATTGCCAATTCACATTCATATTCTACCACTAGTCATTCTACCACTAGTCATTGCCAGCAAGTCATTACCACTAGTCACATTCACATGTCGGCTCACCTTGCTCGGGCGGACGACGATAGCGTGGGCGGGACGTGGATGGACGACGACAGCGGGGCTGTACCAGGCGTTGGCCCTGTGCTTCTCCTCCCCCCTTCTCGATCCTCCCTATCCTCGTCCTCTCCCCTTCTCCTCCATCTCCTTTTCCTCCACTCCCTACTCCATTGCTCCCTCTCCCTTCCTCCTCTTATCCAGCAGCTGGTGTGGGGAGTAGGCGGGGGCGAACGAGCGAGCGGCGGCCAGTGTGGGGAGTCAACGATGGTGGCGGGCGGGCGTTGCCATGGGAGGGCGGGCAAGCGGTGTTCGGGGGGTGGGGGCGGTTGGTCGTGTGTGCATCTAAGTGTTGGTCGGGCGTGCGTGCGTCTGTAATAGCACTTCTTTGTCGACAACCTTCAGATCTTTCCCTCGGCAAAGGTAACAATATTTTTTAAAAAAATCGAAAATAAATATTTGCCGACGGCCAGATCTGAAGGTCGTCGGCAAAGACTCAAGCTGTGCCGAGCACCGCGGCCCAACTCTCAGCAAAGACATTGACCATGGCTTACCACGGTTAACTGGCCATTTCCGAGAGCTGGGTGGAGCCGTTGGTAGAGTACACCTCTTTGTCGACAGCCAACCCTCAGCACACATTCCTATGCCGAGGCCCCACCAGGCTCTCAGCAAAGTATTAATTCTTTTTTTATTTTTGTGTTGAGTTTTTTTGTGTTAAAGGTACCGTAACTAAAGCTTGATTTCCAATTTTAGAATTTTTTTGACAAAGTTTTACTATATTTCATGCATTTTCGTCTTTTTTTGAATTTCTTTACAAAGTTCAAATTTGAACTGCAAGTCCTCAAAATAGTGCATGTATATGACTGGAAAATTGATATTTTTGCTTGTTAGTGTGAGTTTAGTCCTAATCTAGGGCCACATGCCAAGATTCAAACATCTCTGTGCGGATCACATGTCCACCCACTTGCGTGCGAATCGTTTTCAAATTATATAAAATGCAAACAAAGTCGAAAAATCATAAAATTTGACGAGTTGTCGTTATATCACATGTGTAGTCAGTGGTTAAAATTTGACATGATTTCGTGGAAGTTTCGATCCCAGACTGCAGAAATGGGGAGATCTCCAGGACATTGTCTATGATCACATGATGGAGATCTCCTGGTTCAAATATATCGTTGGCCTTGGTGTGGAACGAGCCCACGGCTTGTATAGCATCATTGCTTTATTGTATCAGATTGTGACTCCTGAAATTGCTTACTACTTGCATTGTTCTTTGATTGACTACTAATGAACATTTCTAGATTATTATTCCCGCACGAGTTCGACTCAAATAGGCTAGTGCTTTGTCTTTCGGTTGAAGGGGCTTTATCTTTCGGTTCCATTTGGTTCTGACTTTGATGTTGCTACGCCTACCGATGTTGTCCATTGCACTATAGGTCGTGAACTCGTATGTTTTGTTTTGTTGCCTTCTTCCATGTGCTTAATTCTAATAATTGGTACCCGGTTCGGGCAAATTGCAGCGGATGTGCTTTTAAGGTTCTTTTTTGCCTTGATCCGTAGTAGTACTACTACTAGTAACATCTTTTACGTTAGTGCTTTGTTTGAGTAGCATCTCGTGTTTTGCTTTGTTGCCTTCTTCCTAGTGCTTAATTCTAATAATTGGTTGCACATTGCACTATATTAGTGATCATTTGTTATGTTGAAGTTCCGGTGTTTAATTCTAATAATTGGTTGCACTTAGATTCTTACTTGTCTACATTTTCGGAGAAGCGGATGAATTGATGATCAAAAGATTCACAAAGTACTTGTTGGTTGAACTTTAGCTGTTTCTCTTACTCTTTTGAGAATTGATTCTTTCCTAAGTTATAATTTGGATGGAATTCGTAATGCTCACCAAACGAAATTATAATGCTCTGTAATTCTCGGTATTATGGTACTCTAAGTTTGTTTCAAAGCAAACTTTGACTGTCTAATACTCTAAGCTATCACTCGATACTATGGTAACACTTGTCCGGTTGTGAAACTTCATTTTGGATTTCCATTGCATCATTTTGAATTGTAAATCGGCTTGATAAACAGTAACAACTCCTATCCCTCAATCAATATCTGTGCCTAACCGAACAAGAAAAAGGTCGCGGGGTTTAGTGCTAACGGGGAACATAAACCCCGGTGTTCGGTGGCAGCGGGGGGTTCCACCCAATACCGGCTGGTATTTAAAAAGCCTAGGGATTTGACACCCTGCAGCCCAACAAGGACTAATAGGGAAACCAGCAATAATCCCTCGTTGCACGGGGCAAATATCCCCAACAACCATGCATCCGGACAAATCATTCGAGACTAAAGGTACCCCTTGAGTCCTCATTCACAACGCATGAATTTGATTCCATTCACAACACTTTACAACGAGTAGTTAGATTATTTCATTCATAATTTTGTTTCACACACAAAACAATCATGACGATAATGTAATAAATACGTTGCCTTACAACTTGATCCCATTATTGTACGGGTTGCATTACTGGTGCACCCCCCTCCTTTGTGGCCAACATACTTTCATGCACCGGTAAAGGGCCTTCCAATTTAGCCTAGCAATTTTAAGAATCGACTAAATAAAGGTCGGGTCATATTCGTAAATAATTTTGAGCTAACAATTAGTAGAGTTTTCTTAGATTGTGAAGAATACATTAGAGCCATAGTCTATTACCACCCCTCAACACCACATACATATACGGAGAGTATACTCTGTTGCCGCACCACCAGGACCCAAGTTACGAGCCACCGGCCGCGTCCGCATTTCACCATCCGGCGACAGGGCTTTAGTTATTACTTCACCTGTTGCCACGAATGAACCCCTAGCTTTTTATTACGCAACAAAACCTTATATATTTCCGTAACATGCTAATTTGGATCTTATGCCTCCATATGGTTCTCTACTCCAAAATTTGGAGTTTAATGAAAAAAATCAACTTCGGCGGGACTTCCAAATGGACCTCAATTTTATATACTCCTCCAAATTTCCCCTCTCAACCTCCATTCGTAGAGGCCCTCTACTCCCCCTACAAAACATGGGTCCCACCCTTTTCATTTCCCCCCCCACCCAGCCACCCATCGTTTCTCTGCCCCGCGGAGGCACCATGGACAACACCGCTGTCCACCGCCTCCAAGCGTTGCCACCGCCCTCCCCTCTCTTCCCTCCCCCCTGCTCTCCTATCGGCGCACCATCCCCTCCCCCGCCTCGTTCATGCGCCATCCATGGATGCACCGGCGGCGGCATGAGGTGCGGCTCTGCTTCGGGTGCGGCGGCCATGGCGACCGGCGGCCCTCCCTCTTCTCCCCGAACAATAATTTAGTCCCGTGGCTCACGCCCAAAGCCACGAACTAGTGCGCACACGTAGCGGTCCGAATCCGACCCCAACCGAGCTCCCCTGCTTGTCTCAAGTGTGCTCGCATCGCCGGCCGGACGGAGCTCCTCTCGCTCGGTGGTGGGCGGCGGCGGCGGATCCGCCTCTCCTACTTGCTCTTCGTGGATCCGTCCCCCCCTGTCATACCTTCCGCACAAGAAGAATGGGGCCGGCGGCAAGAGCCGGTATGCTTGCCACCTCGTGCGAACTCGAAGTCGTCCCGCGCAAGGAGCCGAGGCTGCACCGAGCTAGCCGTGGGCGATGCGGTGACATGCTTGGTGCGGAAATGTGTTAGAAATCGTATGCTTGTTAGCCTAAGAGGGGGAGGGGGTGACTTAAACAATCTAAAACCTTAACCTATGGCTTCACTACTTTTTCTCAAAGTAAACTAGAACATACTATCTAGATGTGCAACTAAGGTTGTTTTAGTGTGAAACTCCCATCCCAAAACAAGGTTTGCAACCTATAGCCAATCCTAGCAAGATACTATTCTAGGAAAGTAAAGGCAAGAAAATATTGCAAAAGAGTAAATGCGGAAACCAAAAGGGGATGAGAGGAAGCAAACTCTTGACACGCGATTTATCCCGTGGTATCGGTAGGCACTAAGCCACCCCTAGTCCACGTTGTTGAAGCACTCACACAAGAGTATTGCTTCCCGGTCACCAAGTCTCTCCCAAGAGCACCACTTGACTCACCACAAATGCTCGCCACTTATGCACTCGTCAAGCACCCTTGGTCACCTTGATGTCGCCTCCACGAAGGAGCTTCTCCACTTTGGAAGGGTGTCCCCACGTGCCCTGTACAAAGTGTCCTCGCCACTCCACACCAAGGCGGAGAGTCAAAGATGATTGCTGGTGAGCCACTTAGGCCCCAAGGCTTCCGACGCACCTTGTACAACTTGATTCAATCAAGAATCACCTCACAAGGTTGCCACAACCTTGCGCTCACTCAGCTCCAAGCTAATCCTATCACTAAGCACACACACACTAAGCGTGTGCAAGTCTATAGATGAGCAATTAAGCACTTGGATGGATTGGATATGATCTTCTAGGTGTCTTGCACTCTTATGCACTTCCACACAATCCGACACCTCAAATGGATAAGTGGAGGGGGTATAAATAGCCCAAGGCACTCAAAGAGGCTGTTGGCTAACGACCACCGAAAAAGTAAGTGTCGGATGAACCGATGCTATGCTTTTTCTAGGCGTCGGTTCATCTCGTGCCCTCCACGTCACGTAGTTGTTGGAGATCCGGCCGACACAACTACTCCGACGCTTATACATCGAAGCGGCGTTGGTCCATCCGGGCTCGAAGACCCCGCGGCCAAATCGTCTCTGTTAGCTTTCACGCAACCGTCGGATAGACCGACGCTTCCCCTTGACCAAGGCGTCGAATCATCTGGTGCTGAACACTTCTTCTTGGCGCGTCTCTGTCTTGATTCAAATTGAGCGTCGGATAGACCGACGGTGTCCTCACTTAGACCGTCGGATCATCCGGTGCTACTGTCTTTCCTGCTCTTCCTCTGCAACTCGTCCAACACTACTAGAAAATGGACCGTCGGTTCATCCGATGGTGTTAACTTCATTTCAACCTCTGCGCGAGTGTACCAAGTGCTTCGATGCTTGCACCGATGGTACCGTCGGTTCATCCGATGGTTTCTTTTTTCCTTCCTTTTCTTCACGTCTTCAACTTGGATCTTTGCTTCAACTTAACATCCTTAACATAACTAACATGCCATTACTTATAGCCTCAAAATATATACTAAGTCCTCAATTTTGCTTTGTAAGTAACCAACATGTCCATGGTATGTTAACTTGTGGTATGACATGTTAGCTTGGGCATGGTATGTTAACTTGTGCATCGTATGTTAACATGTGGTAACATCCATGGGACCTAGAAATGCCTACAAAGACATGCTCGACAAAGTGGTTAGTCCCATTGCTTGTGTTAACATGAATCACCAAAATCAACTCGAACAAAAGGCAAATGGGGCCATGTGCACTACAAAATGCACAAGCAGGCGCATATTATGAAAGTGCCATATCACCTTATCCTACATATTGCGTATTAAAAAAACTAACTAGATTACCCAAATTACAAGTCGATAAACTAGCATAACAAGTCGAGTACGAGGTCAAATTACATGCATATAACTCCTATCTGCTCAATATATTGCATTTCGAGTTTACCCAAACACCGAAACTAATCTTAGCACCTACAAATAGATACTCCGTCGGTGAGAGAGGTAAAGCCGCACCGTTCTTCTCGGGCACGGGCACCACGCTATCGGTCCTCGGCTCCGGTGTGGCCACGGATCCACCCATGGCCTTAAGTTGCGCCGCCTCCAATGCTTTCTCGCCCCACTAAGAATCCTCTCGTCTTGAGCAGCTTTCGCATAGTGGAGAGGTTAATTTGGAGGGAGAATGCGCATCGGATCCGAGTCACCATTGACGACTCGCGGTAGCTTTCCGCCCCGCCACCGCCATTCCCTTTCCGCCCCGCCGATGTATCACGCCACCAAGGCCTTTCGCTATTGCCGGAGAGGGAGTTGTGGCGCATCTTCCCGCGTGGGCACCAAATCTCGTAGGCTGCGGGAGATCGACCTTGGGCGTACGGCGCTACCGACGCTACCGACCTTGGCGATATGGCACGGGAGCAAGAGCCCCGTCGTCCTTTCACAAAGGGACGATGTGCTTGTCACTCGGCACTGTCGGTGCGGAATGTAGTCCCGATACTAACTAGTAAGAAGCACTAAGATCTATCTCTCGATGGCCGGTGCTAAGCAACTAGTGACACCTGGATTTTATCCTCGGTTCCGACCGGGGGTCCTACGTCCAGCGGGGGTGTGCTCGGGGCACTATATTGCGTTGCACCGTGGTGCTCCTAGAGGGGGTGTTGACGGTGTATTTTGGTGCACCTAGCATGTTCATTACACTTTGGTTTGGATTTGATTATGGAACTAACCCGCCACTAGGCACACTAATCATATAACAAGTTCATCTTTGTGCATGCATTTGGAAGTGTTATGTTTGTGTAGGAAAACATGGACATAAAGGATGGATTCGCAACAAGTTCAAAGGAGCATTTACGGAGTCTTGTTCGTGTTCATGAGCTTGATGAAATCACTTCCAATGGTGGCGAGGACCGAAGTGCTATGAGGAACACCCCCGGGGATTGAAGCGTAAAAGATCCAACTTCATGCGAAGAGAACCTCCATCTTGGACGCGAGGATAACGTCATCAAAATCATGCAAGTGGAGGGGGTAAAGTACATAAGTGCATGAGGACCCACGGAGCAAAAGGGGCGACCGAATCGGGCCGAACTGGGCCCGGGCCGGCCGGCCCGGCCTCGTTCGGCACCGGTTCGGTCCCGTTTTCCTTGCCCTCGAAGGATCTTCAACCCTAAAAGCCCCTAGGCGCCGCCAACACCGGAGAGAGGAGTCATTCGCACCAGAAGGCCATCCACAAGCTAGAGAGAGAGGAGGAGGATCTCCGGCGGGAGGTCAACCACCTCGAAGGAAGCACCCTCTCGTGGAGAAGAAGGAAGACACCGGCGGAAGGGAAACCATGATCAACGGTGCCATGATCGGCACCTTGATGGGGTAATCTTCTCATTCATCCATGAGTTGTAATCGATCTTGAGATGTAATCGCACTTTGTTGGATTATCTATCTATCATCTTGTGTTGAATATGGTTTCATGCTTAAGGTTTGCTACCATGCCGTAAAGGGAGTATAGGCCTCAATGCTTCCTTGGATCCATTCAATACGCCGTGTCCATCAAAGGTCTAGTCATGAATACCTTCGCGTAGTGACAGTACGAGAGGAGGGAAAGGGCGAAACCGTGGTCACAACCCCGATAGATTAGATTGGTTTTCATGTGTTTTAGCGATTGCATGCTCTAGTATCATAGACCCGTGGGCGAGTGTCTTTTACCTTGATATCTTAATCATTCTCTCTAGTGTAGTTTAGTTGTTTTCTAGTATAACAGTAGTTAGGTTTTTAGTAGCTAGTGTGTCGTTGTAGATCGAACGCTTGTAATCCCCTTGCTCCGCGGATTGACAAGAACCTTGGGAATCCCGTGGTGAAAAAGGTGTGGGGTCCGTACGCTTGCGGATCGTAGAGGGATACGTCTTTTATCCGTCAACGGGGGCTACAAGCGAGGCGGGAGAGGAGGTCGGGCCTCCGGGTCCCGGAGGTACGGTTGAGGCGGGTGCCAATATCGTGGTGATGGCGGAAAGTGTGCGGGTGATTGCTATCCGTCGTCCCGTCCCCCTGCGGGCCGGGGGATTACCTCTCCTTTTATAGGCCAAGGAGGAAGCAGGTTTACAAGTGTGCCGCCTTGTTCTAGCTACGTGTGAAGGCATGGCGTACAACGCCATGGAGTAGACGGTCGTCTGGCGAATCTTACTTCGGCGGGGTGTCATGGCGCCTCTGTGCGCGCCTAGGAGCGGCTTCAAGGGTGGCGGTGTAGCGGTTTCCTGTTCGGTGACCGCCCGTGTGAGGACTCGAGAGTGCTGTTGACACGAGGTCGTACATGGCATAGTGGCCGGCGTGGCGGTGTCCTATCGCCGCATGCTTCCACAACATTAGGGATTGTTGACGGTGAAAATCCGTCAACCTAGCCATGAGTTTACCTTCGGTGTTGGCATAACTTTTGTATCTTATTCATTGGTACTAACCCCCGTGGTATAACAAGTTCACTTGTGCATGTCGGTTTTGGAGTTATGTGTTTACGCAGGGTTTTAACGTTGAAAGCAAGACTTCCGGGATAAGTTCATTAAGCACCTCATGAAAAGACCTTGAAGCCCGATACAAGTCAAGCAATGAAGTGAACATGACTCCAAGAGCCCAAGGACCAAGCCCGAGAAGATGATAAACTCCGAGGACCGAACCGAGAAAAGTCTTGAATCTTGCAAGACAAGGAGTTGAGTCCAATTCGAGAGAGAAACCGACGTCAAGGGCCCACATGCAAAAGGGGAGAACATCTAGAAGACGTGGGAAGCAACACGGCGAAGCGAGGCCGTGGGATGGGCCGAATTGGGCCCGGGCCGGCCGGCCCGGCGCCGGCCGGCCCAGCCCAATTCGGGGCCCAATCGGCCTCTCCTTTGACCTAATTGCTTCTCGGGCTATAAATAGCCCCCCGATCGAGAGCCACGCGAGAACCGAAGTCGTAATCCGCCGCCGAGGAGCGAGAGAAGCTTGAGGGACACCATCTCGGAGATGAGGGTCGTGCTAGTTATCTAGGGTTTCCCTAGCCGACGTGGGAACCTTGCATGGAAGACCACGTCGGAGCTCCGCGATGAGGATCAAGATCGAGGGAAGGCCCCGGTGGTGATCTTGTTCATGTAATCATTCATGGTGAAGTTTGTAAGTGAATTCGATTTCTAGCGATCAAGTGCCTTCTCGAAGATTTTGTTTTCTTCTTGGTTTTGCTTCTTCTACGATCTATACTTAAGATAGATTACATAGGGTGCTCTTGTAGCCGCGGTCGCTAGAGGTGCATACCGGACCGGCCAAGTGATTTCAACTTGTTCTATCGAACTCGCCCTAGACTACCCGCATGAATAGGAATACGTTGTGACAGAACGGGGGTTCCGAAAGGCGGGCGTTTTCGGAGTCGGATGGGAAGGCCACGATTTAAAGATGCTTTTAATAAGATTCGCTTTACTATCTTCACCTATCTTGTTTGGAGCTACAACATAAGCATGATCTAGATTCTCTAGATTGGTTATCTCTTGTTTTCTCTTGCTACCTCTTTAGTAGATTAGATTAGATTCGTTTTCTTTATGAGTTAGTAGATTAGATGCAACTTACCTTCATAAGATAGCTTACCTTGCTTTACTAGATTGAATCCTTGCGTTGCACATTGTTCCACGGATTCGATACCTTGGGTTCACCACTCGAGGGAAGAAGGGTCCCTTGACTATGACGGGAGACTTGTCCGCTTGCAAGTCACAAACGAACTTTGATACAACTATTAACCGTCAACAAGCCCCTTTTTCTCCGGCGCCGTTGCCGGGGAACAAGCAATCAAGATCCGATCTAGTATCGCTTATCCTTCGAGTTTTTCTTTTTGATTTTCTTTTGCATCTTTTATGTTTGGTCATCCCCGAAAAGAAAAAAAAAGAGTCAATCTAATCTAGTTTTGATTAACCCTAATTTTTCTTTTGTTAGATTTTTGTTTTATCACTAACCCTAACCGGAGATTGTTGGCTACCTCTCCAAAAACCCAAAACTTTTTTGTGGATGATCCGGAAAACTTTACGAGCAAAGGTGACGTGCAACACAAGCTCGAAGGACCATCAAAATCTCCAAGGGAATCACCACCTCCAAGTCAAGACGCCGGAAGGCCGTTCAAGATCAAGAGGAGGATGGAGAAGATGGAGATGGAGAAAGAAGCTCAACACCTAAAGGCCGCCAAGGCAAGATCCACATGCGAAGTGCTCATCATGATGAAGATGCTAGAGACGCAAGTGGGACAACTTGCCGGGCGCCCGATGGGCAACAAAGAAGAATTTCGGAGACAACTCCAAGGTCCCAAGACGGCGAAAGGCTACTCAAACTCACTCGGGAGAGATGAAGGATCACACTAGAGACCATGAAGATCACAACCGAAGGACCGGAGTTCGAGATGCCGAGCCACAAGGAAGTTGTTGCATCCATCAAGACCAAAGGACAAAGCCGGCACTCGTGAAGACCAAAAAAATTGACTAAGCCAAAGTGGGTACCCAAGATTGCAACGCCCACAAAGAGCGCTGATCCGAAGTAATCAAGTGAAGAAGTCTAGCCATGGACTATAAACGAAGCGCTAGGCGGGAGGCAACCCGTTTCGTCAAGTCAAGAATAAGCTAACGGGAGGACAACCCGATTCCAGGTTTTTCAAGTCTTTTTAAATATAATTCAGTTTTGAATTTTACTACGCAAAACATTAGACTTAGAATGGTTGAACAATATTAGAGACATAATTCTTGGTTGAATATTTTGCTTGATCATAAACCCTTTACATGAACCATCCTATGTGATTGTTTGCTTCTTTTTCGAGAAACCACAACCAAAAAAAAAAATTTCAGAACCTAACTCAACCCTTCACCCTCATTATGGTGCTGTGGTTGACTTGTTTTTCATGCTAAAAACACACGAGTAGAGCCACGACTTGTATCTAGATGTTATTTAAATTTCAGCATGTGGTAGGACTCGCGTGAACCTAGAAGCTTGATTTTTGGTTGGTTTAAAAATCCATATCCTTGGTTTCTCTAAGATTAGAATTTTTCTAAGCCTCACTCAATTTTATTTCATTCAAAATCTCTCTCATCTAATCAAAATTAGGACCTAAAGCTATGCCCCCATGATCAAGCCGGGAAAAGCTTGCTCTCAACTAATGAAGGCAAACTATACCGGTGAGACCGATATCGACGTAGTCGAAAAATATTTTCGACTTACATTTGTTTTTAATGGTTTAAAAACTTCTCTAAATTTATGCTTGAGCTCTTGCATGGCTCTGAAAAATATTTTTAAATTTCAAAATTAGAGGAGTGCTTAGCCTTAAACACACTTACAGGGAGGCAATCTAGTTAACCTAACCATGCATGCACCATGATACATCACGGGATGCCCCTCCAACATATTTAAACCACATGCAAAGTATAAGCATGGGGGCAGCCAAGGCTTTGTTTTGTAGGAATATCTTGGATGCATGGGAGGCAAGGGAGTATGGAAGTGAATAAAGCGAAAACATCAAGTGGAAGGAGCAATAATGCAAGCGAAGGAGTGGACGGGAACGTTTGGAAGGTGTACGCGATCACGAAGCAACATGAATGCACTAGAGAAGAACCAAGCCAAGAGGAGGAGAGAGGTAAGTCTTTCATCCAACTCTTTGTTCGTGTGCTCTAGTTTGTAGGCCGGAATCACCTTAGACTTAGCCATCCACCGCGTTTGTTTCGTGCAACAAACCACATCCTTAATCCACTCAAAGTCTAGACTCCAAAATAATATTTGTGTACCTTGTTACCGGGTGAAAACCCCGGATATATATTTGTGAGGGAGAGTGCTGCAATCATGGAAGAAAACTACAAGCCTTTTCACCAAAGAAGAAGGGATCATCGTCGTCTAAGCCATCATCGACAACCTCTTCGAGGAGGCACTCGTTTCCGAGTTTCCTCGGGGTACGGAGGAGGACACGGCACCACCGAGGAGGAACCACACTCTTCTCCTTGGTGGCATGAGGGCCACACGAAACTCGTTTATTAGGTTTACCAAACTTCAATAACATATGGAGGAGCCGCTCGTCCAACCTCGCCACTTGACACGATCATCCGCTCCACCTCCATATGCTCCGCGGTATTCCGAGGGGTATGTCATCATGACGGAGGAGGAGAAGAAGCTCGCTCGCCTTAAGTAGAGGCTTGTAGCGAACGTCGACATCGACGACCAAGCTCTCCACATATTGGGTTTCACACGGGACACCGGTGCAATTCTCTAACGGAGTGTCGGCAAACACCCACAAGGAATTCGCCTAGGAAATTTTTGTGACCATGGCGCATACCCTTGATGAAGGAGTGCTGAGTCTCTCATTCCGTTGGAGGGAGCCCACAAGTGGAGAAGAAGGAAGACACCGTCGGAAGGGTAACCTTGATCAACGATGCTATTTCTAGCACCTTGATGGGGTAATCTCCTTTCATCCATGGATTGCAATCGATCTTGAGATGTGATCATACTTTGTTGGATTATCTATCTATCATCTTTCACCGTGACCGTCATTGGTCTAGTCATGAATACCTTCGCGTAGTGAGAGTACGAGAGGAGGGGAAGGGCGAAACCGTGGTCACAACCCCCGATAGATTAGATTGGTTTTCATGTTCGAAATGATTGCATGTTCTAGTATCGTAGACCCATGGGCGAGTGTCTCCTATTTTCAAAAGGGAGCTCCGGAACAAGTGGATGTGCATGAAGGCACATGGGAAGGTTTTTGGAGTATGATCACGGGAAGAGACCATCAACGAAGAAATACTATCCGGAACCCCATCATCCAAGTGTGTCACTTTTGTGCAAGTGGATTTTTGGGAGAACAAGAGAGACAAAGATAACCAACACGGAGTTGAATTGGCTTTACTTGGCTTTGATTGCCAAGTGGCCAATAGATCCCACTCACCTATGATCAACCGGTGGTGTTGTTAAGCAACATCGAGTTCGAAAGATATTGGTTCGGGGTGTTACCTCTCCATATTGGCTATCTCTTTAAAACCGGGTATTACAAGGAACCCAAATCATCTCCTACCCGGGACTTCCCTAGGAATATATGAAGAAAGGAAAATATAAGAGCGAAGATGAGAGAGGAGGCTTCCAAGTGGCCTAGGTGAATTTGCCCCTTCCGGATTCAAGATTAAGACTTTTCTTGAGGGGAAGAAGATCGGTTAGAGGAAGGACTTCTTGTGCCGGCGAAAAAAAAATATAATAGAGAAGGATTAGGAGAAGGTTTTTCCACGACCCAAGAAGGAGGTGCACAACAAAATTATGTCCCACCATTGGGAGGAACCCCGGCGCCGCCGAGTTACTACGGTGGTGTACCAATGCAAGCATGGGGGAGTGGTGCAGCCATACCCCCACCATTTTTGCGGTGCCCAACGTAGCCTTTGCGGAGCCATTTGCACACCTTCCTCAACCACAACAAAATGGAGCCACCATTGGAGGATACGCTGCAAGAAACATGCAAAATATTGCAGCCATCCAAACCAATGCAAACCAAATGGGTGAAGGTAATGCAACATTCGCTTATGAGCTTTGACAACTTCACCTAGCACCGTCGGACAATTCATAGGAGGAGTGGTCCATTCCTATTACAAGTAAGGGTACAACAACCAAGACTATCAATATCAACCACCGGCGGAAGATTAGAGAGAGGAGGAGCTCTAGTTATCTTTCCTTTACCCCCTTTTCTTTAATTTTCAGCTTGGTTGCACCTATGTATGCGTAGTGTTTTAAGTTTTTATTTAAATTTCAGCAAGTATGTTAGTTTAATTTTTAAGCGTGTGTCTTAGTTTTTATTTTCATCATGAATAATGTCACCACCAAGTTTTTACCTTTGGTAAAGTTACAAAGTTTGTGCCATGATGATATATGATTATAATTGCCGCTTTGTTTATCTTTGTAATTGATTTATGCATGTTTGAACTAGTGCTCTCTTAAAAATACAAATCTGAAATTATCTAAATGCTAGCTCAATCTTCAGCGCAGGTTATGATTAAAATAAAGACCCATAGTGTTTTATGTGCTCTCAAGTTATGAATAGATTAAAGATGTCTTTTATGCTAAAAAATATCGCTAACCTTGTCACAAATATCGCTTGTGTGTTGCTCAACCTATCCGAGCCTTATATATATTTGAGTGCATAAACCTTAGTGTACAAGATTTATTTTTGAGTGAGTTATTGCAGGCCATGATTTCTCTGGCCCGAGACTAAGAAGCTGGTCATTTCGTTTTTGCGTATCTATCTTTTTGCTAGCCTTTTATCCGTGCATTGTGTATCCCCGCATCGGAGATCTCACAAACTTCGCCGGATATCCACCCTTAAACCAAATATCATCTTTTGTGATTACCTCCTTGACCACAACCTATCGTTGAGAATGGATCATCAATTCAAGGAAGATCGCAAGACGGTGCCAACATTGAAGATTTCAAGTATCTCTCCAAGGAAAATATTTCCGGTACCTACCTTATTTTTCGCCTCTTTGCTCGAGGACGAGCAACGTCTAAGCATGGGGGAGGAGGTAGGTACGGTGCAGTTTTAGAGTTCAAAGGGGAGTATTTTTTTTAAAAAAAATAATATAATGATGAAAGAAAAAAATTCGGCGATATACTTGACTTCCAAGGTAAAGAAAAAAAATATATAATGAATGAAAGAAAGAAAGAAAGAAAGAAAAGAATGAGAAATATGAGAAAGAGAAAAAAAATATAAGCGTAAAGTGAACTCCCCGGTTCTCTAAGAGTGCATTCAAGGCTTCAAGTTTAAAAGATCCATTCTCATCTTCCAACCATGTGCAATCCGATAACGAGGACTTCCTTTGTGCCTCGGGATCACTCTTTGCCATTTGCACATGTCCACTCATCTAAAAGCGTGTGTATTTTTCTCTTTCCCCTCCTTGACTTAACATTATTTTCCAATGACCTTTTTGACAAGTCTCGGTAAGACCATGAGAAGCTTGTCTTGTTTTGACAACACCTCATTTATAAAATCTTGTTAGGACTAAACTTTCCCAAAGCTCCATTTAAAGCCTACCACACATATATGTTATGAGAGGGAAAGGAGTAGAATATATAGGCTTGAGAGACAAGTGAGATGAGAGTTCATGAGCAATATACAAGATGATTTAAACTTGTGAACTTGGTTTAGCTTTTCTTTATCTCGTTCTTTATTTCAAAAATTCCGAGGTCTATTTAAACTTTGTGAGCATGTTAATACTTGTGGGATAAGCTTAATAAGAATCTACCCTACGTAGAGGTGAAGGCTAGTACATTATGGAACTTTAACGAATTAAACTTTTGAGAGCATTATGTTTTTTTTTCATGTATGATCAAGTGCAAGGTTTAAACATTGATGGGCAACGATGATATCCATCGAAGGCTTACTCGAGGACGAGCAAGGTTTAAGCATGGGGGAGATGTTGACGGTGAAAATCCGTCAACCTAGCCATGAGTTTACCTTCGGTGTTGGCATAACTTTTGTATCTTATTCATTGGTACTAACCCCCGTGGTATAACAAGTTCACTTGTGCATGTCGGTTTTGGAGTTATGTGTTTACGCAGGGTTTTAACTTTGAAAGCAAGACTTCCGGGATAAGTTCATTAAGCACCTCATGACAAGACCTTGAAGCCCGATACAAGTCAAGCAATGAAGTGAACATGACTCCAAGAGCCCAAGGACCAAGCCCGAGAAGATGATAAACTCCGAGGACTGAACCAGAAAAGTGTTGAATCTTGCAAGACAAGGAGTTGAGTCCAATTCGGAGAGAAACCGACGTCAAGGGCCCACATGCAAAAGGGGAGAACATCTAGAAGACGTGGGAAGCAACACCGGGCGAAGCGAGCCGCGGGATGGGCCGAGTGGGCCCGGGCCGGCCGGCCCGGCCCAATTCGGGGCCCAATCGGCCTCTCCTTTGACCTATTTGCTTCTCGGGCTATAAATAGCCCCACCGACCGAGAGCCACGCGGAACCGAAGTCGTAATCCGCCGCCGAGGAGCGAGAGAAGCTCGAGGGACACCATCTCGGAGATGAGGGTCGTGCTAGTTGTCTAGGGTTTCCCTAGCCGACGTGGGAACCTTGCATGGAAGACCACGTCGGAGCTCGGAGCGAGGATCAAGATCGAGGGAGGGCCCGGTGGTGATCTTGTTCATGTAATCATTCATGGTGAAGTTTGTAAGTTAATTCGATTTCTAGCGATCAAGTGCCTTCTCGATGATTTTGTTTTCTTCTTGGTTTTGCTTCTTCTACGATCTATACTTAAGATAGATTACATAGGGTGCTCTTGTAGCCGCGGTCGCTAGAGGTGCATACCGGACCGGCCAAGTGATTTCAACTTGTTCTATCGAACTCGCCCTAGACTACCCGCATGAATAGGAATACGTTGTGACAGAACGGGGGTTCCAAATGGCGGGCGTTTTCGGAGTCGGATGGGAAGGCCACGATTTAAAGATGCTTTTAATGAGATTCGCTTTACTATCTTCATCTATCTTGTTTGGAGCTACAACATAAGCATGATCTAGATTCTCTAGATTGGTTATCTCTTGTTTTCTCTTGCTACCTCTTTAGTAGATTAGATTAGATTCGTTTTCTTTATGAGTTAGTAGATTAGATGCAACTTACCTTCATAAGATAGCTTACCTTGCTTTACTAGATTGAATCCTTGCGTTGCACATTGTTCCACGGATTCGATACCTTGGGTTCACCACTCGAGGGAAGAAGGGTCCCTTGACTACGACGGGAGACTTGTCCGCTTGCAAGTCACAAACGAACTTTGATACAACTATTAACCGTCAACGGGGATGGTGATGCGGTGGGCCGGGATGGTGTCGCGACGGCCGGGACGGTCGCACGGGGCCGATGGTGATGGAGGTGACCACTTCCGCCGGCCCGACGTCACGGTGCCGTCCCGTGCGGTCGCGGAGCGCTTGTTCGTCTTCCCTTCGAGGGATCCGTCGTCCCTTTTCGAGGGTGCGGTGCGCCGGCCGTACGGGAGTGGGTGGTACGGTGCCACGGGGTAGTTGATGACCATGTCGCACAATGTCGCACGGCGGCGGGGATGGCCTCGCCACGAGTGTTGGCGGAGCGATGCCGAAGCTTGATTCCCGGGCGCGTAGTGGTGTGGATTCACCTTTGACTTGGGCGCCCGCGGATGTTAGTGCATTAAATGCCCCCTCGCCGGGGGGCAGGTATGGAGGCGGTGGGCTCGTGATGCCCTCGAGCGAGACGGAAGCTCGCTCGAGGGGGCGCTTGGCTCTCGGTTGAGACGGGGCCTCGCTCGAGGGGGCGTCCGGCCCCCGAGCGAAGCGGAGTCCCGCTCGAGGGGGTGTCCGACCCTTGAGCGAGACGGAACCTCACCCGAGGGGGCAACCGGCCGACTAGCGAGGCAAAGTTGTAACCGAGGCGGCGTTGTGCCCCTCGAGCGGAGCGGAGTTCCGCCCGAGGGTGGTTAGGCCGCGTGTTTGTTTTGCGCGTGTGTTTAGGTTCATTTGCATTTGTTTTTATGAATGTAAGCGGGTTTTCCCTCGGTTGTTTAGGGGACCCTCATGGTTGTCCCCGACAGTAGCCCCCGAGCATCTGTGGGGGTATCCGTTAGGATCCCGCCGGATGCCGGCGCTTGCCGATGGGATGTTCTTCCCCCCTGGTCGCTGGTGCTATTCTGTGGGGCCACGCTAGCGGACCCGCGGGTCTAGCCCCCGAAGCCTTGCAGGAGCGTGGGTGCTCCCCGCAAGGGTTTTTGCCACACGGGATCCGCCGGCGTGTGGGGTGTTAGTTTCAGCCGGCATCGACAATATTCCAGCCGGCCTCGGCGGTGCCACACACACGTAGGCGGCATCGTCCGCGTTTGGTGCGCCCTAGGAGGTGTAGCCGTGCGTCGAGCACCCGAGCCTCGGGCCCGTTCGAGGTGATCGGGGGCGAGCTCTTCGACTTGTTTGAACGCTCCCTCGCCATCCCTCCGCGGGACGGAGGGTGAGATTTCCGCAACTCCCATCGAACGGGTCGCGAATTGCGGATTCCTCGTTGAGCCGTTATCGGGTGATTCAAGTGGACGCCATGGCCCGTTCGATAAGGGTTGGCTCGTGGTCCGGAGACTCGTCCATGAAAGCGCTTACATGGGTTTGCTAGGTGGAGCTCGGTCCCGTTCGCTAGGGACCGAGGGCGCGAAAGCTCTCCCTCGATGGGATCCCCCGACTAGCTGCCCTCGTTGGCTCTTGAATGCGACATGTGGGGCGCCCCGAGCCGGTGAGCTCGAGGATAGGCTCGAATGTGCGTGCCCTCGTCGTCCCCGACTCGCGGTGATCCGAGGCACCCGTTCGAACCCTTCGAGGGTCAGGCTTCGAACCCCTGATCAGTAGGGCCGCTGCGGGGTGGCAGTTGGGTGCCCCCGTCTTTCTACACCCCGCAAGACTCGGGGACTAGCGGTCGAACCGGCCCACGAGTTGCGATCGGTAATCCTCTTGAATCGAGGGCACCGGTGGCGCCCGCTCTCGCCGAGTGGGCTTCGAGACCACCGGTTGGTAGTTACACCCTTCGAGGGTCGGATTTTTCGAGCCTGGACTCGGGCCGCTTGAGGGTCATGCTTACTTGGTAAGGGACCGGGCCATTTTGTCGGGGACCGCCCTAAGGGTCCCCTCAAACAATGGGGGAACCCCTATCCAAATTCCCCGCATCAACATAAGCTAAGCCTAACCATGCGGAAACTAACCATGCGGATACGGCCCATGCAAGCAAGACTTCGGAGGCCCACCAAGGCGGCCCGCCTAGGAAGACCCCTCGAGCGAGGCTCCGCCTCGCCCGAGGGCATGCTCCCTCCTCGAACGGGCTCCGCCCCCGTTCGAGGGGCAACTCCCTCCTCGAACGGGTTCCGCCCCGCTCGAGGGGCGGCCCCTTCCCTCGAGCGGTCCCGCCCCCGCCCGAGGGCGCGCTCCCCCTCGAGCGAGTCCCGCCTCGCTCGAGGGTCCGCTCCGCCCTCGGCGGGGGCCCGCCACGATCACGGGCGCCCCGCACGCGTGCGCCGGCCCCGTACTTGGGCATTTTACGCCCCGACGCCGCGGACGGCGCCATCATGCGCCCGGGCTCACGCCCCGTGCCGCCGCACCAACTCCCCGGGGAAGGAGCCCATCCCCGCCACCGTGGGATGGACCGTGCGGTACGGCCGGTGTCGGTCCCGTGACACCGTGCGCACGCCGCCGCATGGCTAACGCGCCCGACCCTCGAAAGGGGGCCGGCGCACCCTCGATTCCACTTTCCCGTGACCTTGCGGTTAGGTAAGGGGCGCTAGGCCGGTGGACGGCCATCCCGGCCACCGTAACGGCGCGGCCGCCGTACCCACGCATGCGGGCGCACGCCCCGACTCCGCAGCGCACGCCCAAGCACCGGCAACCACTCCCGCCACCGCGAGCTCATTGGGAAGGAACGCCGTCATCGCCCGCTCCCCGTACCCCGTACCGGTCATCATCGCACCTCCCTCGAAGCCTACCGCGAGAACGCCATCACCGTCCGCCGCCTCCTACCCTCGAACCGCCACCGTTCGGGAACGAAGTAGGCCATCATGGCCGGATCGCAGCATGGATCGTTCGGACGATCGCCCGCTCTACACCGTAGCACGACGTGCTCCTACACGTAGCTAGGTAGCGCGGCGTGCATGTAACTTGCCGCCCCCTTGGCCTATAAAAGGGGAAGCGAGCCCCCGCCCGCGGGGGACGAACCCGTAGGAACACGGCGCATTGTGCACTCACTCTCTTATTCTCCCATAACATCTCCAGCCACCCACCGGGGACCCGGAAGCCACGCTTCTTCTCCCACCTTGCTTGTACTTGCCCCACTACAAGCACCCCGTGCCGAGCAATATAGTGCCACGAGCACACCACCGCCGGGACGTACGGCCCCCTCGGCGGAACCGGGATAAACCTTGTGTCATTTGTTGCTTAGCATCGACCATAGAGGGATAGACTTAGGCGTCATCTACCGGTTAGTGTCGGGACCATATTCCGCACCGACGCTTGGCGCCCACCGTGGGGCTAACGAGCGCCTAAGGTCATTTCGCTAACTCCCTCCATGGTGATTCGCACCGAGTACCGTAGCACCCGCTACAACATGGGTAGCTCAGACCCCCTTCCGGCCGGGCTCGAGATCCGCTTCGGGGACTTGAACTTCCGTGCCACGGGGAATGGCTATCTCATGCGCCTCACCAACCGTGAGGAGCTACGCGCGCGGCGGGGAGGCCGGGTCCGCTGCGGTCTCCGCCGCGCGCACGACACCGGCGCGAGGCACCTGCGGCAGCACGGATGCGCGGGTCCGTCGACGCCGCGACGCCGCCGCCGCTCCGGGCTACGCTCGCGCCGGGCGCGGTCCGAGCGGCGGCGGGGGCGAGCGCGCCGCCGCCCGGCGCGGTGCGCCCAACGTCACGACGGCCGCCACCACCCCGGCGGGACCGCGTGCGGTCTCGGGACCGCGCGTCCCCATCGGCCGCGTGGCGTCACTACGGCCTACAACGCCAACGTCAACACGACAATGCGCGGGTGCCGCCCGGTCGGCACGTCTTCGTCGCCGGGGATCCCGGCACTTCAGCAGCGGACGAGTCGTCCCTGGGCTCCGTCGACACGATGCCACCCGCCAACCGTCATGGGTACGCGGAGTGGGACTTTTCCGGGTGTGCGGACCCGGTCCGCGTTCGGGCGCTTCCCTCGACGCCACGGACTGCGCGGTTCGGCCGCTCCGACGACTCCAAGACGGGGAGCTACGACCCCACGCGGGAATGCTGCGCCGTCATCACCAACGACCCGGCCAACGCCGCCGGTGCGGCGGGCGCCGAGATGGGGAAGTCACGCCGGCCCCCGGGGGTTGCCACGCGCCCGGCCGCGGGGCCAAGCGCACCCGCCGGGGCCGACGTCGACGCGCGGGCCGGCCCAAGCTCGCGAGCTCGAGGCCAAGCCGGCGAGGAGTACCGGACCGTGCGGCTCCTCCGCGCCTCGATGGCGGGGGAGGCCTCCGCGCGCGGCGAACGCGCACGGGAGTTAGGCCGACAAGTCCGCGACCGCCTCAACCCCCGTCCCCAACGTCGACAACGCGGATACTCCACCGCGAGCGAGCCAAAAGCTCATCGCCGCCGCGACACCGCCGCGCGCCATGCCGGCACCCTCGACCCCCGAGGCTCGAGACATGCACCGCGAGGTGCGGACCCTCCTTGAGCAAGCGGCGCGTCCAGCGAGGCCGAAAGCTCGGCCTCACGCATCCGCCAACGGGGGGGACGCGCGGGGGTGATGATCCCGCACCGGGGGGCGAACCCTCGGTGCATGCGGGTCGACCCGCCGACCGGGACGCACGCCGGCCAAGGAACGACTCCTCGACACACGCAGGGCGCCGGATGGCGACGCCCGCAACGTCATCAACGCCGGCGCACCGGCAAGGCGGACGCGCGAGCGGCCGGGGGCTACCACCCTCGAAGGGGTGGGCGCTATGACAGCGGCGGTGAGGATCGCTCCCCGACGCCGGAGCCCCCGGCACCCGTGTGTTCAGCGAGGGAGATCCGCACGGCGGCGTTCCCCCGCCGCTTCCGTCAACCCACGACGATCATCAAGTACAACGGGGAGACGGACCCTCGTGTTTGGCTCAACGATTACCGCCTAGCTTTGTCGGTGGGCGGGGCCACCAACGACGAAGTAATCATCCGCAACTTGCCCCTGCATCTGGGTGATGCGGCCCGGACATGGCTCGAGCACTTGCCCGCCGGCCCGCATCCACAACCGGGACGATCTAGTCCACACTTTCGTGGGCAACTTCCGTGGCACATACGTGCGCCCGGGAACTCCCCGGGATGCGCGCTCCCCGCACGCGAAAGCCGGGCGAGTCGCTGCGGGACTTCATACGGCGCTTCTCCAAGCGCTGCACAGAGCTCCCCAGCGTGGCACAGTCAGAGATCGTGCACGCGTTCCTCGAGGGCACCACGTGCCGGGACCTTGTGCGCGAGCTGGGACGTAGCCCGCCCACGGACTCGAACGAGGCCGTTCGACATTGCCACCGCCTTCGCCTCCGGAGAGGAGGCCGTGGGGGCGATCTTCGACGGCAAGAAGGGCAAGCGCTCCGAGGACACGCCCGCGGAGGGCGGCGGGTCCAAGGAGCCACGCCGCAACGACAAGCGGGGCAAGAAGGGGAAGAAGCGCGCGCCGCGAGGCGCGCGGGCACGGGGCGCAACGGCGGCAATGCCGAGGCCCTCGGCCGTTGACCCGGCCCGACGGGGCCCTCGACCGGCTCCTCGAGGCCCGGGGGTGTTCGATGACATGATGAAGAAGCCATGCCCCTACCACAAGACCCCCGTGAACCACACTCTTGAGCAGTGCGACATGCTCAAGAAGTTCTACGGCCGTGCCGCCGCGAAGGAGGCAGAGGCCAAGAAGGATGGGGGCGATGGCGACGCGGGCGGTTTCCCCGCTGTCGAAAATGTGTTCCTCATTTTTGGAGGACCTACCGTTGACATGTCAACCCGGCAGCGCAAGAAGGAGCGGCACGAAGTCCTCGCCGCAGAGAGGGCACCTCCGGCCTTTCTCAACTGGTCGAAGGATGCCATCACCTTTAGCCGGGATGATCACCCAAATCGCATCCCGAACCCGGGCCAGTACCCCCTGGTGGTCGATCCCATCATTGGGAACGCCCGGTTTTCGAAGGTCCTTATGGACGGAGGCAGTAGCCTCAATATCCTCTTCGCGCATACGTTGCGCCTGATGGGGATTGGGCTGGACCAACTGCGGCCCAGCACAAAGCCGTTTCACGGCATCGCGCCTGGAAAGCAGGTTCAACCCCTCGGGCAGATCGATCTGCCCGTCTGGTTTGGGACCCCCAAGAATTTCCGCAAGGAAACCCTCACATTCGAAGTGGTGGGATTCAAAGGGGCCTACCACGCCATCCTCGAGCGACCGTGCTATGCCAAGTTCATGGCGGTCCCCAACTACACGTACCTGAAGATGAAGATGCCGGGTCCAAACGGCGTCATCACCGTCGGGTCGTCGATCGAGCATGCATTCGACTGCGACGTCGAGTGCGTGGAGCATGCGGAAGCACTAGCGCTGGACGAAGCGCTGGTGAACACACTGGAGAAGATGGTCAACGACGACCTCAACTCCGCCACCAAGCACGTCGGCACGTTCGAGGCCGCCCGGCAAGCCAAAGGGGTCCCCCTCGACCCATCGGCCCCCGAGGGCAAGGCTTTGAGGGTCAGCTCGACCCTCGATCCTAAATAGGAAGCAAGTGCTCGTCGACTTCCTCCGCGCCAACGCCGACGTTTTTGCGTGGAGCCCCTCGGACATGCCGGGCATCCCGAGGGAGGTCGCCGAGCACTCCCTTGATATCTCCGCCTAACGCACGCGGCCGTTCGCGCCGGCCGCGCCGCTACGACGAGGAACGGCGACGGGCGATCGGAGTGGAGCCGCGGAAGCTCCTCGAGGCCGGATTCATCAAGGAAGTGTTCCACCCGACATGGTTAGCTAATCCCGTGCTTGTAAAAAAGAAAAATGGGAAGTGGAGGATGTGTATCGACTACACCGGTCTCAATAAAGCATGTCCAAAAGTTCCCTTTCCTTTACCACGCATAGATCGGATCATTGATTCCACCGGCCGGGTGTGAACTACTCTGTTTCCTTGATGCCTATTCGGGATATCATCAAATAAAAATGAAAGAGTCCGACCAGCTCGCGACTTCGTTCATCACACCGTTCGGGACGTTCGTTACGTCACGATGCCTTTTGGCCTCGTAAACGCGGGCGCAACATACCGGCGCCGCATGCGCACGTTTTTGGGGACCATATCGGGCGGACGGTCGAGGCTTACGTAGACGACATCGTCGTCAAAACCCCGAGAAGGCGGACGACCCGGTCGGCGATCTTGGCATCGCATTCGCCGTTGCTCGCGGGCCAACGGGGTCAAGCTCAACCCCGAAAAATGTGTCTTTGGAGTGCCGCGGGGCATGCTCCTAGGATACATCGTCTCCCGGCCGGGGAATCGAGGCCAACCCCCGAAAAGGTCGCGGCCCTCGAGCGAATGGGTCCACTTCGGGACCTCAAAGGGGTGCGAAGGTGTTGGGATGCCTTGCCGCCCGAGCCGCTTCGTCTCGAGGCTCGGTGAGAAGGGCTCCGCCCCTCTACGGCCGCTCAAGAAGCACGAGCGCTTCTCTTGGACCGCCGAGGCCCGGGAAGCGCTCGACAAGCCGAAGGCATCTCCGACGCACGCCCCAATCCTTACGCCGCCGCGAGACGGCGAGCCCCTCCAACTCTACGTGGCCGCAACCACCCGGGTGGTCGGCGCCGTGATCGTCGTGGAGCGCACGGAGGAAGGGCATGCCCGCCCGTGCGAGAGGCCGGTCTACTACATCGGCGAAGTCCTATCGGACACGAAGACGCGCTACCCCCGGAGTCCGTGGCCGTTGTACGCGGTAGTCCTCGCGCGGCGCAAGCTCCGCCACTACTTCGAGGCCCACCCGGGTACGGTGGTCTCTTCCTTCCCATTAGGAGAGATCATTCGCAACCCCGACGCGGCGAGCGAATTGCCAAGTG
Organism: Cenchrus americanus; assembly: GCA_947561735.1. Classification (NCBI taxonomy): domain Eukaryota; kingdom Viridiplantae; phylum Streptophyta; class Magnoliopsida; order Poales; family Poaceae; genus Cenchrus; species Cenchrus americanus. The sequence goes on along the minus strand of OX387242.1, from coordinate 31,597,881 downwards.
GTCCGTGGAGTTGATGGGCGAGACGCTCGCCTACGCCCCGCGCAAGGCCATCAAATCGCAAATCCTAGCCGACTTCGTCGGCGAATGGACGGACACACAGTTGCCGCCGCCCAAATTCAAGCGCAGTGGCTTGGACTCGTTCTTCGACGGCTCGGTGATGAAGACGGGAGCGGGCGCGGGCTGCTCTTTGTGTCACCCCTCGGGGAACACATGCGCTACGCGGTGCGCCTCCACTTCCCCGCGTCTAACAATATGGCGGAATACGAGGCCCTCCTCTCGCGGCCTCAAGATCGCCATTGAGTTGGGCATCAAGCGCCTCGATGTGCGAGGGGATTCGCGGCTCGTGATCGACCAAGTCATGAAGAACGCGAGCCGCCACGACGACAAGATGGAGGCCTACCGCAAGGCCGTGCGGGCCCTCGAAGACAAGTTCTACGGCATCGAGCTCAATCATGTACCCGCCGGTACAATGAGGAGGCGGATGAACTTGCCAAGATCGCGTCCGGCGGATCACCGTTCCCCCGAACGTTTTCGCGCGCGACATCGCACGGCCATCGGTCACCTTCGAGCCCTACCCCTCGAGCGACGGCGGACCCTCGGGGGGCTCCCTCGAATCCGGCGGGTGCGGAACCCATGGAAGAGGACCCCTCGAACGAGGCGTACGTGCTCTCCCTTCTCGAGGGGTACGGCTCCCACGAGGCCGTCGCAATGGACATCGAGCCGGCTCCCGCCCGGGCGGACGGCGGGAGAAGTACATCGCCCGGATTGCTCGAGGGGAGCTCCCCGCGAGGCCGGGCCGCGGCCGGGCGCATCGCCGGGATGGCCAAATCATTCACTCTCGTCGACGGCGAGCCGTACAAGCGCGCCGCGTCGGGCATCCTCCCGGCGGTGTATACCCATTCCCCCGAAGGGCGCGAGCTCCTACGGGACATCCACGCGGGGATGCGTGGCCACCACGCCGCGCGCGCACCCTCGTCGGCAACGCGTTCCGCCAAGGCTTCTATTGGCCTACCGCGGTCGCGGACGCCAACGAAATCGTGCGCACTTGCGAAGGGTGCCGCTTCTACGCTCGCGGGACCAACTTGCCGGCTCACGCTGCGCAAACAATCCCCGTAACATGGCCGTTCGCCGTGTGGGGGTTGGACATCGTCGGCCCCCTGCGGAAGGCGCCGGGGGCTTCACCCACCCGCCGGTTGCAATTGACAAGTTCTCCAAGTGGGTGGAGGTGCGCCCCATTACGAATCCGAGGGCCGAGCGGGCGGTCACGTTCTTCACGGACATCGTCTACCGCTTTGGAGTGCCAAACTCCATCATCACGGACAACGGGTCCCGCTTCACGGGCGGAAGTTCTTGGAATTTCGCGACAAGTTCCACATCCGCGTGGATTGGGCAGGCGTGGCACACCCACGGACCAACGGCCAAGTAGAACGTGCCAACGGCATGATCCTACGGGGCCTCAAACCCGGGATTTTCGACCAGCTCAACAAATGCGGCGGAAATGGCTCCAAGAACCGCCGGCGGTCGTGTGGAGCCTAAGGACTACCCCAAGCAGAGCCACCGGGTTCACCCCGTTTTTCCTAGTCCACGGCGCGGAGGCCGGTCCTCCCCACGGATGCGGAATACGGGTCGCCCAAAGTTCGAGGCTACAACGAGGATGCTAACCGGCGAGCCGCGAGGACTCGCCGGATCGGTCCGGACGAAGTACGCCTCGTGGCGTTGATGCACTCCGCAAGATATCAACAGTCCCTACGGCGCTACCAAGCGCGCAAGATACGTCGGAGGGATTTCGGCGAGGGGGGATTTGGTCCTAAGGCTACGCCAAGACAACCGAGGGCGCCACAAGCTATCGCCCCCATGGGAGGGACCCTACGTCGTGGTGAAGGTGCTCAAACCAGGCACGTACAAGCTTGCCAACGAGGACGGCGAAGAACTCACCAACGCTTGGAACATCCAACGGCTACGTCGCTTCTACCCTTAGCTAGGATTTCCAAATATTTTACGTTGTACAAATACACGGCCAACGCCCCGATTGGTGTCACCTATGTAAATACTCCAAGTATAATAAAAGGGCAACTCGGCTTTCCCCCGAAACCCAAGTTACCCTCGGGGGCTGCTACGGGGGGGCACCCCCCCCAAATGGTCCCATTTTTTTCGCGCAAAAAACGTAATAACACGCGCTAAGTTTGTTCCCCACTTCAACCTCGAGCCATGATTCGAACAGGGCGTAGGCGGCACAGCGGAAGGAGCGCGCGAGCCAGAGACAGCCTACGCCGCGCGGCTATGGCCCGTCTCTCTCGCCCCCAACCCAGCGGGCCCCTGCGAAAGGCGGACTCCCCTAACTAGAATCTACTCAGGAAGAAGAAGAAGCAAAAAGCGCAATAAGCAAGCGATTTCATTTATAAACTGACCATGTTCACGAAACTACTTGTTTGTTTACAAGAGGCCACGAGGCCAGAGTTCTGACACACATAAACAAAAAATGGGCCTAGCGCCCAGGTGCTTTCAGGCGGGTGGAGCGGCAGCATCAGCGGCGTCCGGAAGAGGAACTCTTCGAAGGCCTCGGCGAGCGACTCGGCGGCGTCAGCAGCAAGCGCGTCCGCACGCTCCATGGCCACCTCGTCCTCGACGCCCTCGGGCACGATGTAGCCTTCCGCTACCGCCTCGAGGTTGACCTCGTAGTGGGATCGCACCACTCCGAGGGGCCTTCGCACGCCCGGGGTGCAACGCCCGACGCACCCGCCCCGTGACGTGGCCGCCGAGGGCGCGTAGGCGGCGGCCGCCGAGCCGCCGGCCCGGGCATCGCCTTCCTCGACGACGCGACGGGTCTCGAGGGCCGCGTCCCGCCGGCTCCCCGCAGCCTCCCGCTCGGAGGAGTTGTAGGAGGCTTGCGGGGCCTCGGCCCCGCCCGGCCGGCGTGTCCCGGGCGTGCGCAAGCTCCGGGAGCGACGAGACGACAAGAAATCGAAAAGGGGAAACGAACCCTCTAAAGCCAAAACTAACGAGCGAGGGTCGGACAATAGCTTACCTTCGATTTGTCTCCTCCCCAGATCGAGGTCGCGGCGCGCGGACTCAAGCGCCGCCTCGAGGCTTCGGACGGTCTCGCCTTGCTCGACGAGGGCCATCTCTTGGGCGGCATTGCGATGCGAGCGTCAACGCCTCATCCTCAACCTCGGAGAATGCGGCGTTCCGCTCCTCCAGCGACTTCTCCGCCGCCTCGCGAGCAACACGCTCCCGCTCCGGCGCCGGTCCGGGCGTCGCCAAGGGCAGCCTCTGCTCTGCCGGAGCCGCCCCTCGCCCCCCCGGCGGGCGATGCGCTCTTGCTTGGAGCGCGCCCCTCGCCGGCGACGAGAGCGCGGCCTTGACGTCGAGGGCGGCCTTCGGGTCGTCGGCCTCCTTGGCGCGCCGCTCCCGCCCAGCCCGCGCGCCCGCTCCTCGGCCGGCGGCGCTGCGCGCCCTGCGCCCCCTCGAGCGACGTGCGGAGCTCCCGGGCCTCGGCGCGAGCGGTGGCCACCTCCGCCTCCCGTGTGGCGGCCGGCGTCCGCGTCTTGTCTAGGTCCTCGCGCGCATTCCACGGCGCCTCGTCACGATCGACGAGGGCTGCGCGGATCCGCCGAGACTCGAGTCACGCGCCGCGTCCCCGCCCCCGAGCTCTCGGGAAGCACGTCGCACCACGCCATCGCCCGGTAGACCCGCCCGGCGTCCGGCGTCCTAAGAGCTTCCGCAAGCGCGTCGAAAGCGCCGCATCGCTCCGGAGGGCGGCGGGCCTCGGCATTCACCCGGTCGAACGCGCTATACTTTTCACGAGCGCGGCGCTCGAGCTCCCGGCATCCACACATCGAATCTCGCAAGTGTCAAGGCTTGAATGCGGCACGCGAAAACGAAATAAGGAAGGGAGACGAGCAACCGTGGCTCACCCGGAAGACGATCCGGGCCGGGCCGCCGTGGACCCGCCGGCGCTTCGTTCAACGCGCGGTTGAGCGTGGCGCCGGTGGCTCGGAGCTCGCCCCGAGCTCCTCGCTCCCTCGGGCGTCGGCGAACGCCGGGGGATCCTCCACGGCCCCTCCCACCTGGGCGGGGCGGCCGGCATGGGAGGATGAGGCCTCGGCGTCGTGCCCTCGGCCCCCCACTATCATGTGACCCTCGTGTCGCCTCACGAGGGCCCTCTCTCGGGGCTCGGGGAGAGTTCGTGGGCCAGCTGGCCCACTGGTTCCACCCAGGCGGCGAGGAGTCATCCGAGAGCTCCACCACCTCCGCCTGGGGACCGCCGGCGGGCGGAGCCGCCCTCGCTCCGCCTCCGCCGGCGCCTCCCCCCGCGCCTCCGCGGCCGCGGCGCCCCGTTGTGGCGCCGTTGCCGCCACCTCCGTCCGCGCCGTCACGTCCGCGGGGCGCTCCCGCGAGTTGCGCCCGCTCCGCCTCCTCCGCAAGTGGCCGCCACCGCGGGTGGCACCCCCACCGTAGCCGCCGTTGCGGCCCGCGCCTCCATGGCGGCCGGCGCCGGCCGCCCCGGCGACCTGCCGGCCGCGCGGCCGCGGCGGGTTGATCCACCGGCCGGGACCTCGAAGCCCCGGCCGGGCCTTGCGCGCTCGTGCCCGCCGCCGCGCCCGTTCCCCGGGCGCGACCCCCTCGACGAACGCCGCCGGTGGGGATCGACGCGTCCATCCTCGACACCTTGGCCGGTGCAAGAGGAGGGACGGTTGGCACCGCCCTGCGGAAACACGAACGGAGGATTAGAGCGTCTAATAACCAGCAAATTAAGGCAAAGCAAAGGAAGAACGGGTTCCTTACCTTGCGGAGGAAAAGGCCCGCTTCCTTTTCCTCGAGGCCTCCGACGAGGCCGGCGCGGGGGGCCGCGCCCGCCGCGGCACCTCCCGACGGCGCCGCCGCACGCGCGGGCACGCCCACCTCACGCGTGGGCGCGTCCGACGCCGCCACCACGCGCGGGGGCACGCTAGCCCCGCGCGCGGGCGCGCCCCCCGACGCGCCCCTCGACGAGGACGCCGCGCGCGCGGACGCGCTCCCGCCACGCGCGGGCACGCGCGGACGCGCGCGCGGCACGTCCGCCGCGCGCGCCTCGGTGGCGCGCGCGCGGCACCCTCGCGCGGCGCGTGCCGCCCCGACGACGACCGCCCGGCGGCGGACGCCGACGCGCCCGCCCCGGCAAAGCCACCCCCGACGCCGGCGCGAGATCCGGCGACGGGGGCGCGGGCGCCACCGTACGAGGGGCCCTCCCCCTCGGACTCTTCCTCCTCGTCCCGGTCCGAGGACGAGGGCTCCTCGATGTCCGGGGAGGAGAGCCCCGGCTCCTCCCGCCGCCGATATTCCGCGGACCGTGCGTCGCGGCGCGCTCGGCGCCGCCTTGCGTGTTCCCGTCCGCGCGCCGCCCGCTCTCCGCTCCCCGCTGCGCGCCGCCGGCCGAGCGCACGGGAGTCGGGGGTGGGTGGAACGGACTTGGCGGCATTGAACTGCACCAGCTGCGCGCAAGAGTAACAATGGCGCGTCAGAAATCAAAAACAAGACCAAGGATGGAAGTGAAATCAGGAACTCTACTCACCAGCGGGCCCGTGGGGAGCATCTCGATATCCCACGGGGTCCGACCCGCAGGTGGCGGCGTCCTGGTGTCGACGGCACTCCGCGCCCGGGTGAGCGCGTACGGCCGCTCCAGCGGCGTCGGGGAGCATCCGCGACCTCGCCTGGTCGACGGGGTTGGCCGCCTCCGTCATCTCGAAGATGCGAGAGGGGCCTCTCCATCAACGGCACGACTCGCCGGTGATGAAGAAAGGCGAGGACGCCCATCGCGTTGAGCCCTTCCCTCGCCGGCCCGGCCGCAAGGCGGCGAGGACGGACCCCCCGGCGCGCCCGATGGTTGGCCGTGGGCAACCCGTAGCCCCGACGGTCCGGCCTCTTCTTGAACACCGGCCGGTGTAGGGAGGAAGGCCGGGCTCGGCGTTGCGCGGATAAAACCATCCCCGCTCCCGGCGGCGTTGTTCGTCGTCATGGTGCGGGGGATGTAGAACTCCTTGAGGCGCCCCCGCACGGCGAGCGACATCCCGCCGGCGCGCACCGCGCGCGCGGGTCCTCGGCTCCCGACGTGGGGCTGCGTGATGAGCTCCGCGCGGAAGAGGTGTACCCCGCAGCTCCCAATTGGAGCGGGATCCCCCGGGTACCCTTCGCGGACGCCCACGAACGTGGCCGCCCGCGAGATAGCGTTGGGGGCGAAGTTGTGCGGCTCCACTCCATAGTGGTAGCACAATGCCCGCATGAATGTGCTCGGCGGCGCGTTGAAGCCGCGCTCGTGGTAGCGGAGGAAGCTCACCACGTAGCCCTCCGGCGGATTGCGCTCAAGGTGTGACGATGGCGGCACGATCCACTCCCGCCGGCGCCCTTCTTCGTTGGCCGAGAGCGGCCGGCGGCGACCGGCTCGCCCGGGCGAGCCGGGTCACGGTCGACTTCTCCCATGCGTATGGCTCCGGGACCCTAATCGGAAGCGAGGCGGCGCCATAAGGAAGGACGAACGGAGTGCGAGGGCGGAGGACAAGGAAGCGAGAAAAAAAGCTCTAAGCGGCGAAACCGCGCGGTGGCGAGAGCAAGACGAAGGCGAAGGGACGGAGGACCGAAAACGGTGAGGAGCCAAGGTAAAAAAAACCACCGTCCCTTCCTCACCGCAGCTTTATAGGCAACCGGCGAGTTCTCCCGAGCGCACGCCCTCGCCAACAAGAATCGCTGCGGGAATCTTTCCATCGCGTCGACGGGCGGGCCCCACCACGGCTGCAGGCGACTCTAACACCGCGGGCGGGTCATCATTATGGCGAGACCGGCGGCGACCGAGGCGAAACCGTCACGTCCGCCGGCCACGTCGCCCACTACGCGCGCGCGCGGCCGCAGCGCCTAAAAAGGCGCGCCCGCGCTGCAAAACCCGCGGCCACGCCCGCGGGGCACTAAATGCCGGGCCCCTTGCCAAGCAAGGAGAGCCCTCGAGCGAGGCGAATCCTCGGCTCGAGACAAAGGTGACCCTCGATGGATGACAGCGTGAGAAGGTCGCCGGGACCTGCTCGGTGTAGAGCGAGCGGCCGCGGGCACCCATGCCACGTGAAGCCCTCGAGCGGCATGACCCTCAACTCGAAACAAGGCGACCCTCGATGGGATATCGGCGTGAGAAGGTCGCCGGGACTCGCTCGATGTAGAACGGACCACCGCGGGCACCCATGCCACGTAGGACCCTCGAGCGGCATGACCCCCAACTCGAGACGATGTCAACCCTGCGAAAGAAGGCATGCGCGTGAGAGGATCGCCCGGGTCACGCTTGAAATAGAGCGACACCGAAAGCACTCATACCGCGCCACGCCGCCAACAAGCACCTCGAGGGCCGGTACGCCCAGACCCCTCGACGGCCGCAAACGTGAAAAGACGGGGCCGGCCAAGGCACGGCCCCGCACGGCCTTGCGATCGGGGGTTCGAAGCCCGACCCTCGACGGGTTCGAACGGGCGCCCCGCTTCTCGCAGTTAGGGACGACGAGGGCACGCGCATTCGAGCCATACCCCGAGCCCGTCGGCTCGAGGGTGCCCCACATGTCGTGTTCGAGAGCCAGCGAGGGCAGCTAGCCGGGGGGATCCCACCGAGGGAGAGCTTCCGCGCCCTCGGTCCCTAGCGAACGGGACCGAGCCCCACCTAGCAAACCCACGCAAGCGCTTCCATGGACGTGTCTCCGACCGCGCGGCCCTACCCTTATCGAACGGGGCATGGACGTCCACTTGAACCACCCGCTAGCCGGCCTCGAAGAGGAATCCGCGATTCGCGACCCGCTCGATGGGAGTCGTGGAAACCTCACCTCCCGACCCGCGGAGGGACGGCGAGGGCGCGATAAAAAACAAGTCGTCGAGGGCTCGACCCGATCGCCTCGAACAGGCCAAGGCTCGGGGGCTTGGCGCACGGCTACACCTCCTTGGAATTGCACCCGCCGGAGACGGGTGACGGGGGAGCGTGCACCCCGATGCCGGCTGAAATACCGCCGATGCCGGTTGGCATATGTGCCACGCCTTTCGACCGAATTGCTCGCGGTTAACCCCTGCGGGGAGAGCCCACACTCCCCGCAGGGCTTCGGGGCTAGACCCGCGGGTCCGCCGACGCGGCCCCACGGATAGCGTTCGCAAACAAGGAGGGAAGAACGTCCTATCGGTGGGTTCCGGCATCCGCGGGAGCCTCAATGGCGAACCCGCGGATGCTCGGGGGGCTGCGTCGGGGACCGCCCTAAGGGTCCCCTCAAACAATGGGGGAACCCCTATCCAAATTCCCGCATCAACATAAGCTAAGCCTAACCATGCGGAAACTAACCATGCGGGATACGGCCCATGCAGCAAGACTTCGGAGGCCCACCAAGGCGGCCCGCCTAGGAAGACCCCTCGAGCGAGCTCCGCCTCGCCCGAGGGCATGCTCCTCCTCGAACGGGCTCCGCCCCGTTCGAGGGGCAACTCCCTCCTCGAACGAGGTTCCGCCCCGCTCGAGGGGCGGCCCCTTCCCTCGAGCGGTCCCGCCCGCCCGAGGGCGCGCTCCCCCTCGAGCGAGTCCCGCCTCGCTCGAGGGTCCGCTCCGCCCTCGGCCGGGGCCCGCCACGATCACGGGCGCCCCGCACGCGTGCGCCGGCCCCGTACTTGGGCATTTTACGCCCGACGCCGCGAGGACGGCGCCATCATGCGCCGGGGCTCACGCCCCCGTGCCGCCGCACCAACTCCCCGGGGGAAGGAGCCCATCCCCGCCCGCGTGGGATGGACCCGTGCGGTACGGCCGGTGTCGGTCCCGTGACACCGTGCGCACGCCGCCGTACGGCTAACGCGCCCGACCCTCGAAAGGGGGCCGGGCGCACCCTCGATTCCACTTTCCCCGTGACCTTGCGGAGTTAGGTAAGGGGCGCTAGGCGGTGGACGGCCATCCCGGCCACCGTAACGGCGCGGCCGCCGTACCCACGCATGCGGGCGCACGCCCGACTCCGCAGGGCGCACGCCCAAGCACCGCAGCAACCACTCCGCCACCGCGAGCTCATTGGGAAGGAACGCCGCTCGCCCGCTCCCCGTACCCCGTACCGGTCATCATCGACACCTCCCTCGAAGCCTACCGAGAACGCCATCACCGTCCGCCGCCTCCTACCCTCGAACCGCCATCTTGTTCGGGAACGAAGTAGGCCATCATGGCCGGATCGCGCATGGATCGTTCGGACGATCGCCCGCTCTACACCGTAGCACGACGTGCTCCTACACGTAGCTAGGTAGCGCGGCGTGCATGTAACTCGCCGCCCCCTTGGCCTATAAAAGGGGGAAGCGAGCCCCCGGCCGCGGGGGGACGAACCCGAGAGGAACACGGCGCATTGTGCACTCACTCTCTTATTCTCCCATAACATCTCCGGCCACCCACCGGGGACCCGGAAGCCACGCTTCTTCTCCCACCTTGCTTGTACTTGCCCCACTACAAGCACCCCGGTCCCGAGCAATATAGTGCCACGAGCACGCCCCGCTGCCTGGACGTACGGCCCCCTCGGCCGGAACCAGGATAAACCTTGTGTCATTTGTTGCTTAGCATCGACCATAGAGGGATAGACTTAGGCGTCATCTACGGGTTAGTGTCGGGACCATATTCCGCACCGACACATTTAATGCCCACGGTCGTGGCTATAGTCATGCGTTGCGGGTGCACCTTTCCGGGCGTCGCAACCGCACACGTAGTGGGCGACGTGGGCGGGCGGACGTGACGGCCCGCCGCGTCTCTTCGGTTGCCGTGCCATAATGATCGCGCGCGCTCGTGCGCCCGGCCGTTTCGGTCGCGGTGGGGCCCGCTCATCGGTGACGGGTGCCATCACCCATGCGGTTAATGCGCGCGGAGTGCGCGATTCGGGAGCGCGGCTCCCATGGATCTATAAATCCAAGGGGAAGGAGGGGCGAGTTCTTTACCTCAACACTTAGCACCCATCGCTCCCGTCTTTCTTGCTTCCACTCCCGGAGCACCGTGCGCCCTTTCATTTTCTCCCTAGCGTTCGCCGCTCGTCTCTCTTCCGCTCGCTACCACCGACCGCAATGGCGCCCCCGCGAGCGATCCGGGTCTTGCACAAGCTCGAGAACGGCAACCAGCTAGCGCCGAATGTGGACGGGCAACCCCGGCATGGATCGTCCCGCCGGCGGTGGATCGGGAGCCCAACCCGCCGTACGGCTACGTCATCGGCTTCATCCGCCACCACGAGCGTGGCTTCGCGGCGCCCGGTGAGCCGCTTCATGCACGGGGCTTGTGCCACACCGTTAACACCAAAATTCGGTAAGGAGTCCGACTTGTGGGTCCAACTCGGTGAGGAATCCGTCCGGCGGAAGGAAGGTTTCTTCGGATGCATTCGGCGGAGAAAAATCCGCGGTCGGCTATCCGCTTCCGTTCGGCAAGGGAACCGTTGAGCCGATTTTGCGGGATTGTACGGTGACGTGGCTCAAGCGGGGAGGGACGAATGGATGGATAAGCGATCAAGCTTAGAGATAAATTAGGTATCAAATCCATTTGAGGTTGTGCTTGGCGGGGGTATAAATATGAACCCTGGATGTATGTAACAGATATACGTAATCATTCTCAATACAAACCGGCTTTACGCCAAACCCTAGAGTCCATTTGTCGTGTCGTCGAGTTCTTCGAGAGGGTTCATCGATTCGTCGACCTCCGTGAGTACCGGCAACCTTGTATCATGTCTAGTATCATGCGGTGGATTTAGATCTGATGCAAGTAGTCTTGTTACCATGCTTAGTGTCATGCGGTAGATTCAAGCTTGGTTCAAGAGGGTTTCTTGTTAGGTCATGAGCCATGCGGTAGGCTAAGATCTAGCTTGAAGCTAGTTATCGGCTCTATTGAATTTTGGCAAGATTCAATAGATTCATTAAGTTACCCCGTGTTGCTTTGAGTTTTACTTTATGTTTAAATTCATGTAACACCTTTTTGCCCAATCTAGATGGGTTTGGATCGGCTTTATTCCTTTTTGATGATCCTTATGCGAGTCAAGTTCGTGCCTTTGGCTAAATTAACACGTGGATCACATGCTCTTTGATAGCCGAAACCGAATCGATCTAGGTTGTTATGTGTTGCGGGTTCAAGCTTGCCAAAGTTTGTATAAATCTTGAAAGAACTGGGTATCACGCGGTAGATGCAGGTTTTTGGGTTGTTTTGGAGCTAGTCATCCGGTGGATTAGATTTCAAATCAATCGATAGATTTGTCTTGCTTGGTAATGTTCGTTCCTTCTTCATGGACCCCAATTCGGTACATTCGGTCGTATTCGGTTATGTTTCTCATGAGTAAAACACGTGCGTAATTTATGCTTTAAATAATGTATGCTTTTAACTTTCCATACTTAGATTGTATCATGCGGTGGATAGATCTATTTGTGGAAAGTGGTACGATCCCCACGCAAGTTGTGTCATGCGGTGGATAGATTTGCTTGGTGTCGTACCCGACGGGTTTTAAAGTACCTAGACATGCGGTAGACTAGTGCTTTGGAATCTATGCATGCTTGTTTATTACATATTTATGCTCGCGCTTTTACTTCATTTATTATTCAATGTTGATCACCACGGGGATCGGTCACGGTTTTGCGCACGTGCATCTTTGTCCAAATGAAGACCGATCGTCGTCATGCTTGCGTCACCCATTCGGCTATGTTACTTTTTCCTTTTTAAAGCACCCGAATGGTTTCGGTTCTATTTGAGATAGCTTTCTATAGCTATGTTTCATCCCATTTGGCTTTATAGCCGTAAATATGGAACTCTGCGGTACCACCCTGCAAGTTCCAAGCTTTGGTATTTAACTACTTTGTCTTTTGTTAATTTTTAGGGAAAATTGAGCGGCACGTCTTGTGATTCTGCGCGCGTGTGAAGCCGGCTTGTTCATCTTCTTGTGTGCTTGGCGCTAGGTGCACATTTTGCGTCAACACACTTTTTGGCACGCCGGTGGGACCACGGCTGAAAATCAAGATGCCCGACATAGGGGATATCATGGATGTCAACATCGAAGACCTCTCTCTCGAACAACGGCAACGGTAGCCAGGGGATGCGCGTGGACCAATTCCAACAAAAGTGCTTGCTATCATTCAAGAAGAACGGGAGTGCCATCCCATACTTGAAAAATGAGATGCCCGAGTGTTGTTGCCGGGGGAAAGTGACGCTACAACCCAACGGGGAGAAGGAGGAATGCATACAAGCGTTCCGAGATGCCGCGGACCACGTCTTGAGCGAGGCACCATAGAGCTTTCTTAGGTGCGTTCAAACAAATGATGGTGGTCGTCTTCGGTCCGGGCATGGAGCGGGCGTTCAACAAGACACCCATTCAAGGAGGCACCGTAGAGATGGGTGAGTCCGGTTCTCGACCGCCATTACGAGCCGGCCCGGCCCGGCCTCCTCCGCGAGCGCCGGGAGCCAAGCTTTCCGGCCTCCTCCACAAGGTGCTTGGGGGTCGGCCGATTCGGCCCCCATTGCGGGCCGCGGGGGAGGGCGACCGGTCCGGCCACCACCGCGGGGCAGCACGGGTCAGCACCGTGCAACGGCCCGAACTCATACCGGCCCACGTACGGGGAGTTGGCATTCGGCTCGCACGGGCCCCGCTTGCTTCCGGCTACGGGATTGCTCCGGCAAGCAACAAGGCACGGAGAGGAATCTATACGGCGGAGGCTACCACGAGGTGGGGAACTACGGAGCCATCGACGCTCTCCCGAATCCGGGTTACGGACCGGGCGCGCGCGGAGGATGATATCCTGGCGCGAGAAAATGGCCGATTTGATGCAGAATCAATTCGGCCTCAAACCAAAAATGCAAGGGCCTACCTACACGCCGCCATTCCCGGAGTGGTACTACAACGTGATCCTGCCGCCAAGGGTAAAACCTCCGACGGAATTCACAAAGTTTTCCGGGCAGGATGACACGAGCATGGTGGAGCATATTGCTCGCTACCTGATGCAGCTTGGAGAGTGCTCATGCGAAGAAGCATTCGAGTCGAGATACTTCCCCGCGTCATTGACGGGTGCGGCGTTCCAATGGTTTTCATCTTTGCCCCCTCAATCAGTCAGCACATGGAAGGAGGCCGGAACGAAAATTCCACGCCCACTATTTCGGCGGCGGCTCGGAAAAGAAGGCCGATCGACCTCGCTACCCCGAAGCGAGAGACATAGTGAGACGCCCTTGGAGTTCCTTAGGAGGTTCAGGGAAGTTAAGGGCATGTGTTTTTCGCTCAATCTTGCCGATGACCAGTTGGCCGACATGGCCGTTGCCGGGATGCTGCCGGCCGTGCGTGAGAAGCTGTTTGGCATGGAGTTCGATAACTCGGGGCCGGAACCGTCCCAAAAGCTGTCGTTAATGAGCAACCAAGCCTACGGGTTCAAGAAAGATGCCGAGGTTCGGCAAACGGCACGACATGGCGGATATCTACAATCGGTTCTGGACAAAGCCGACCTAATGGAGGATTCGATGACGACCGGGACGTGGCGGCCCGAAATCATGTGGGGAAAAGAGCCATTGACCATGAATCGGTGGTGGGTCAAACGGACCAAAGGCACCTATGATTTCGACATCACTAAAGCCGACAAGCCGTTTGAGCTCTTGGTGAAGGAAGGCCGAATCGGATTGCTCGAAGGGCATTCCATGCTTCGGCTCGATAGAGTAAAGGAGAAACGTTATTGTGGCTTCCACGACGGAACTCGCACTCCATCAACGACGGGGGTCTTCGGGATGAGGATCCGGAAAGCCATCCGGGAGGGGCACCTCAAATTTGATAACAACATGAAGCCTGGATGGCCACCCTTTTCCTCGAACATGGTGGGTTTTTCCGTCAACATGGTAACGAGGAGGAGAAGGGCAAGGTCAAAGTCTTGACCTCGGCCCGGGCAAGGCGAGGATGGAACGATGAGACCGGAACGTCAAGTAACTTTGGAACAGGTGCATGGTGAAGCCCCCGCGTTCTCAAGAGCCATGTCGAGATCGGGGAATCATCTAGAGCCAAACCCCGGGGTGACCACGCGCATCCTCCTCAATAAGTGGCGGCGCCCGGAAGAAAGAGCGCTACCGAAATGGAAGTACGAGGAGGAGAGGCGCGGGGCCGAAGAGGAAGCGCGCGGGGAGAGATGCGGAGCAATATACGCGCGAGCGGGAGCGCGCGCGCCGGGGGTGTGCATTCTTCGGGCACCGCCGGGAACGAAGGGTTGAAGCCGCCCACGGCCGAGAAACCGCCCCGAGTGCGGTGATAGGTATTTTGAGTACAGGCAGGAAACTGCCAATCGTAGATCCGTCCATGAAAGAATTGGAAGGATACATCCCAGCGAGGACCGGCGCCAAAAAATTGAAATCATTGATCATCCCAGGAAAAGGCAAGCTGATTTGAGGTGGGCTGATCAAGAGGAAGACGAGGACGACTACATCTGGCAAAAGGGGCAATGGTGCCCGCCTGGCCTACGAAAGAGTCAGAAAAGGAGGGTTCAACGCTTGAGGAACCGTGGACTGAGGTAGGCCGGGATCCAGACAAGACAGGTGTGGCGTCCAAAGGATAAACCTGAAGGGTCAAACCGTTCGGCTCCGGCGTGCATGGTATATTTTCTGCCGAATGAATTTATGGCTCCTGCTAATCAGGTTGTGCAGGAAGAGGCGTCCCTGGATGATGAGCAGATTGAGGGACTGATGGCGCAGTTGATGCTGGCCAAGCAAGCCGTCTTCGACAAACCGGCCAAGAATCGACACATGAGGCCGCTATACTTGAAGGGATATGTCAATGGCAAACCATTGACCAAGATGTTTGTCGATGGTGGAGTGGCGGTCAATGTAATGTCGTACACCACCTTCAGAAAACTTGGTATGGGCCCTAGCGATCTGACACCTACAAGCATAATACTGAACGATTTCGCCGGGAATCCTTCAGACACCAAGGGATGCGCTCACGTGGATCTGATGATCGGGTCCAAGACACTGCTCACAACCTTCTTTGTTATCGAAGGTAAAGGAGCCTACAGCCTACTGCTTGGACGGGACTGGATTCACGCCAATTGCTGCGTCCCATCTACCATGCATCAGCAGCTCATCCAATGGGTGGATGATGATATTGAGGTGGTCCAAGCAGATGACTCCGTGAGCGTTGCAAATGTGGAACCAGCTTTCTGGGAGTATCAAGGCATTGACTGTTTCTCAGGGAAAGAGGCGGGGAGAAGGTCCTCTTGAGCCCCGTCGGCGAGCGATCAACGGCCCGATTCAAGCAGTCGGCTCTTATAGCAATTTTTAATGGATAACTCCGTCGATGGTACTGATGGCAAATTGGGGCGAGGATTCATGTCGGTCGATAAATTAGAAGAAGTTGACATTGGAAACGGTGACAAGCCAAGGCCGACATTCATCAGCGTGAACTTGCGCTCAGACTTCAGGGAGGAATTAATCAAACTACTCAAAGAATATAAAGATTGCTTCGCCTGGGATTATTCGGAGATGCCTGGACTGGACCGTTCGATTATTGAGCATCGGTTGCCAATCAAATCTGGTTTCAAACCATACAAGCAGCCACCCCGGAAAATCTACAAGGATGAGGTATTGGCCGATGTGAAGAAAGAAGTTGAAAGATTACTTGATGCAAACTTCGTTCGGCCATGCGGATATGCGGAGTGGATTTCTAATATTGTCCCCGTTTACAAGAAGAATGGAAAGATGAGGGTTTGCATAGACTTCGGGGACTTAAACGAGCTACTCCGATGGATGGTTACACCATGCATGTTGCTGATTTGTTGGTTGACGCCGCTGCTGGACACAAAGTTATCAGTTTCATGGATGGCAATGCGGGATACAACCAAATCTTTATCGCAATAGAGGACATATCAAAGACGGCCTTCAGATGTCCTGGTCATATAGGCCTGTTTGAATGGATAGTCATGACATTTGGGTTGAAAAATGCCGGTGCAACTTATCAGCGAGCCATGAATTACATCTTTCACGAGTTGATCGGCAAAGTTGTTGAAATTTACATTGATGATGTCGTGATCAAGTCCCTAAGTCATGACACACATTTGGAAGATGTGAAAAGGACCTTGGAGTGCACCCGAAAGCATGGTTTGAAGATGAATCCAAACAAATGCGCTTTTGGGGTATCACTGGAGAATTCTTGGGATTCTTGGTCCACGAAGGGGGATTGAGGTTGGCAAGAAGAGCATGAAGGCCATTGATGAAGTTGTCCCTCCAACTAATCTCAAGGAGTTGCAATCACTTGCTCGGCAAAATTAATTTCGTAAAGAGATTCATTTCAAATCCGTCACGAAGGTTTTGCCATTTTCTCCATTGCTGAAACTAAAGAAAGATCAGAAGTTCACATGGGGCGACGAACAACAAAAGGCTTTTGACGAGATCAAGCAATACATGAAGGAGCCACCGATCGGTCCCTCCTCGGTTGGATAATCCTTTCAAGTTGTACGTGGCGGCCGATACCCAAACCATTGGATCGGCCCTTATTCAAGAATTCGAAGGAAAGGAGCGGGTAGTAGCATATCTTAGCCGAAAATTACTTGATCCCGAGACCGAGGTATTCGGTCGTAGAGAAGGCGTGCTCGTGCGTGTACTACTCGTGTACAAAGTTTCGACACTCGCTTGTTGAATGTCGAATGCCTTTGTATATTCCAAGTTTGATGTAATAAAACATATGTTATCTATGCCAATTTTGAATGGCAGGATTGGCAATGGATCTTGGCTTTGTCGAGTTTGAGTTAAAGTTCGAATCGGCAAAAGCTATTAAAGGTCGGATCATTGCCAATTTTATAACCGAGCATCGTGATCCGTCAATTGATTTGCTTGAAATTACCCCTTGGGCTTTATTTTTTGATGGGTCATCATGTGGTAAAGGTGGGGGAGTAGGGATTCTCGTTAATTTCACCCGAGAGGTGAGATGTTTGAATTTGCCATCCCTATACGACCCTTTGTTACAAACAATCGGTGAATACAAGGCATTACTTCGGGGGCTTCAATATTTGAGAGAAGCCGGGCCGTTTCGGTTGAGGTTTATGGAGATTCAGAGTTGGTGATCAAGCAATTGAACGGCCAATACGAATGCAAAAGTGAAGCACTGAGGAGTTACTACGAAGAATGCAGGGAGATCTTGAAGAGCTTTCCGTTGGTAACTCTACAGCATATTCCTAGGGAACACAACGAAGAAGCAAACAGGTTGGCTCAGAGCGCCTCTGGTTACAAAGAGAGTCAAGAAGCGTTTGCTGCAGATATATGTGCACTGGGAACGGATCTTGCGGAGGATGATTGGAGAAAAGAGATCGTTGACTACTTGAAAGATCCATCCCGAAAGGTCTCTAGGAAGCTCAGGTACAAGGCCATAAAATTCGTTCTTCTGGATGACAATTTGTTTTACAAATCATTAGATGGGGTGTTGTTACGATGCCTGGGTCCAGAAGAAGCCAAAAAGATGATGAGTGAAGTGCATGATGGGATATGTGGAGCGCACCAATCGGCCTACCGCATGAAATGGGTTATCGAGCAAGCCGGATGGTTTTGGCCGACGATATTAGAGGATTGCTTTGAATATTACAAGGGATGTCAAGATTGCCGGAGGTTTGGAAATATTCAAAGGGTCCCCGCGTCGGCATTAAATCCCATTATCAAGCCATGGCCATTCGGGGGCCGGGGGCATAGACTTGATTGGCCGATTAATCCACCATCTAGCAAGGGGCATAAGTTTGTGCTTTTGGCTACGGATTATTTTACCAAATGGGTCGAGGCAATTCCACCGAAGAAGGTGGCGTCGGAAAACATGGTTGAATTTGTTAAGGAGCACATCATCTATCGGTTTGGAATCCCTCGGACAATCACAACCGATCAAGGGGCCCAATTCGTGTCCCCGGAGTTCGGGGAGTTTGCCGAAAGCATGGGAATCAAATTGTTCAATTCTTCTCCCTATTATGCCCAAGCTAATGGTCGGGCGAGAGGCTTCTAATAAGATCATCATCAAGCTTATACAAAAGAAGATCGACCGGAAGCCGAGGAGGTGGCATTCGGTACTCGGTGAAGCATTATGGGCTTACCGAATGGCCCCTCATGGAGCTACAAAGACCTCTCCTTATGAATTGGTTTATGGACACCATGCGGTTCTACCTTGGGTGATACAATCGGATTCCGGGAGAGTTGTGTTACGTAAAGATTTGAGCTCCAAGGATTACGGTGGCCTAATGATGGATGAGCTAGAAGATTTGCACATGATCCGTCTTAGGGCCCTGGAAAACATCGAGAAGAACAAGCTGCGGGTTGCCAAGTATTATAACAAGAAAGTAAAAGTCAGGCAATTTGCAGAAGGGGATTTGGTTTAGAAAGCGCTATTGCCGATTGGGACCATATACAGCGAATTCGGCAAATGGTCCCCTAACTGGGAAGGACCCTTTCGCGTGGTCAGATGCGTCCCTGGTAATGCATACATATTGAAAACTTTACTAGGAGAAGAATTTTCTGCTGCAATAAATGGGAGATATTTGAAGAAATATTATCCTATTATTAAAATCGATCGGTGATCACCAGCAGTGGGATTACATGCATCTGACACAGGAATAGCCGGCGCTCAAGAGCGAAGCCGCCTTTAGAACAAAAATTCACAAACGAAGGAACGACCAGTGCCTAGATGCATTGCCCTTAGCACAAAACTACATTACAACTGCCTCTTGCAGGTTTACATCCAACAACCCTGGTGATCAGGACTTCGAGGAGGTGGGAAGCAGAAGGCCTGGAGGAAGAAGCGAAAGTATGATTCAATCTTTTCTTTGCTTCTTCGGCTGCTCCCTCTTCAGTTGCTCCAGGACCACCGTGACGGCAACTTGGAATGCACGGGGGTGACCATGATTTGCTGCCTCCACCAAGCTGTCCCAAGCCGCTTTCAGGTTGTTGTACCTATCAGAGACATCTGAAACAGAGGAGTGGTTATTAGGGGCAAAGAATCCAGATGTGAACGCGAAGTCAAGCGAGGAGTCGAAACATTTACCTCCCACTAATGCCTCCAAGGTCATGCGACGCTCGCGCTCGGCACGGCAACGAGCGGTGATGTCCCCGAGGTCATGCTCCGGGTGCCGAACGTGGCGGCGCAATTGATGGGCGGTCCTCTGTTCGGGCGTGGCATCCTCTCGCTTCGAGGGAAGAATCGGAGGAGACATACTCGAGCATGTCTTCGGTCCCAATGATTTCTTCGGAAGCAAATCAAGGCCGAAAGAGGAAAGGTAGAGAGGAGGTAAAGCGCAAGAACACATGAGAAAACAAGGAGTAAATCAAGGGGAAACTCACTCTTGAATCGTGCGTTTCTTCGGAGTCTTTGCTCTCCCGGGGCTGCTTGCCTTTGTCCATGGCCTTGGGGTTTTTTCTTCGAGGACGGGGGGAGGAAATGGGAAGTGATGGATGAGTGTGCGAGTGGATTTGCGAGCATCTCGGCGGACTATTTTATTGACCGAAGGGGTGCATTGGGAGTGATGACGGCCGGCGTACACTATTGGAATACCAAGCGGCGGGGTTTTCTTCCCGAATGCGAAGGGTTTTCTCTTGAACGATGCTTGCGGATTGCCGATTCGGGGATCTTCCGTGAATTTTGCGCCAAGGGGCATACGTTTTCGCGTGTTCGGCTCAAGCAAGTTCCCGAATACGTTTAAGAAAAACAAGATTCACGGATGCAAAAATAAAGGAAATCATCGCGGTGCAAGCACGAGAGATCAAAAGTTCTTTATTTATTGTCGATATTCAAACATCCCTAATACAATCTAGTCAAAGAGCCCGTTCAACACGGATTGGGGATGAGTGAGTACGGCAATGGCGTCGCCGTGGCCATCGAGGCGCTCCAAGATGATCTCGATCTCCTCGATGTCTTCGGCGCGCCGCCCGAAGGCCGCGCGGCCTGGTGGAGTAGTCGACATCGGTGTGCATCGCCATGGCGGCCGAGGCCCAAAGTGGTGCCCAAGCGGACACCATGGGTGGCCACTTCATCCACGAGGTGCTCCACCGCAGAAGGCGCTCCGCCGGCGTATCTCCGCGGGCGTTCACCTTGTCGGCCAACCGCTCCACCGGCATCTTTAGGCGGGTTGAGCTCGGCATCACGGGGCCGCAAAGTGCAAGAAAAAGGGGTGATTGACATCAAAGGCCGGATTGGATCAAAGAGCGGTTTCGGAGCCGTACCGTCGATGGTCTCCAGCAGCTGTTTGCGCTGGTCTTCCCACTCCAATTCGGCTATGCCAGCCTTTTTGGAGACATCCTCCAGCTCGCGCTGGGCCACCTCCAGCTCCGCTTTGAAGCGGAGAGCGTCAAGTTCCCCGTAGGGCATGAAGGAGTGATGGTCGGACTCCGAGGAGTCATCCGGTAGGGGCTGACCGGCCGGCGCAGAGGATGGATTCCATTGAATCAACCTGAAACAAGGATGATCGTCAAAAACAAAAGGGGATCAAAGATGAATCGTGAAAGAAGAGTTGGCGATCATTGCCTCCCGGCGCGCACCGGCGCGGCTCCCCTCCCGCCTCATCGGAGCCACGGCGTCGGTTGAGGCTGCGCACCATGCTTCTGGATTTGCTCTGTTTGGAAAAGAAGAAGAAGACTTGAGATTGGCAAAGATTTGAGAGCTAAAGGCTTGGTGGAGAGCTAGGGGCACCTACGGTTTTCATTTATAGGCCCGGCAAGACGGATCGTGGCCTCGGGTCGTGGCTCGGATCGTGGCGCATATCCCAAGAAAATTGGAAGGTGGAGAGGTTTCCTTGACCGGTCCGCCGACGGGTCGTTTGGAGTTCTAGGTTGAGTCATGTTCGGTTGGTCGGCTCGGCTGAAAGGAGTCAAAGTGTCGTTCGGGTATTGGCATTTCTTTACCGAATGGGTCGTTCGACATTGCATTTAAGGATGTGCGAAGAAAAGAGAAATAAAATTGCAAGAACAAATGTTACGGGAGCGACCAATTCGGTTACACATCGATTGAAACATCTAGATGTTCAAATATTTCGCAATTACGCTACGGACATTCGATGTTGCTTGGCGAAAATTTTCTATCCGCTCTTGATAATCTTTACGGGCGGCGGGACGGGGTGGTAAGTTACGCATCACATTGATTCACCTCGGCTATGGCCGATATTGCTACCTCTTGGGTCTTTTCTATCAATCCGGGGAGCTCGGCTATTTTCTTGTCATCGGCCTCTATTTAAGGCGACGGACTTCTCGGTTACGCCTCCAAAGCGTCTTTTACGGCGATCTTCAATTCACGAGAAGCTTGCGGATTGGCCAATGTACCTTTGTGGCTCTCGGTCTGAGATTGTGCCCCCTTTACGGCTTGTTCGGCTACGGCCCACTTCTTTTCGACAATTGGGCGGGAGGACACCTTTCTCAAAGCTTGTCTTATGGGCACATAATGAATTTCCAGACCGGAGATGGATGCAAGTGAGGCACTGATGTCCTCAGGGAGTTCTTGGCTGATGGGTTCAAGCATTTCTTCAAAGTGATCAAGATCTTTGAACTGATCTCACGCATCTCTTTGCAACCGAGGCAAAAATCTCCTTGAGTTTTTCTTGCACTTCCTCCGACAAAGTTTGAGGCACTCCTTCCCTTACCTCGGCAATCGGATTGTTCCCCATTGATGGACTTGATGATGATGCGGCCTGATCCTAAGAGAGCAATATTGCCGAGTCGGGGAGTATTGGAAGTAAAGAATAACAAGATTAAGTGCAAATAAGTACCTCATGTCCGATTTCTCGAACTAGAGCGAGGATTTTGTTCGGGGGCGGCCACCGGTGAAGGAGGTGTTCCGGCGAGGCCGAAGCTTCGTGTGAGAGGGCGGCGATGCGGTTTCGGCAACTCAAGAGCTTCGGCCGAAGAGGAAATGGGTTCGCCTTTGCTTTGGGGTTGATGTTTCGCTTGACCGGTGGGTGATTGAGCCCTTGGAGGACTTCATGGTTCCGGTTGGATTGGGAAATTCATCTCTGGCGAGTCCGGTGTTTGTTTGAACGGGGGGTGATTGAGTCCCCGATGAAGATGAGATTTCCACATGGACGGGTGGCTCGGCCACAGGTGGACTTGCTTGTTGAGACAACGGGACGTCCGAAGTTGATCCTCTATTATTTCTTCCGCAAATGCCGGATCAAGAATGAATGCCAGTGTTCATCCTCAGGAAAAAGACAGTAAAGGTCATACCAGTGGATGGAGCATTGGCAGGTTTTGAAGTTGAGGATTGCTGAGTTCTAGTATGAAAATGCATAGGATATGATTTATCAGAAAAAGAGTGATCCTGTGATCAAGAAAGGAAGAAATTTTACCTCAACAAGGACTTTCCTGATGGTTCTTCTCCTCTTGGCATTTGGAGGAGCAATCAGAGACAAGCCTTGCCTCTTGTCGGCGGTAATGCTAGACGAGTTGGATCTGTTGTAGAATACCTAGCCATTAACGAGCCGGGGTTGGTGATCCGAATCCCATTGCTTGAGATTAGGCCCTCTGCATTGTAAGCGATCTCCCCGGCCGGAGGGGCGGGAATTGTGTTCGTGGGCAAAAGAAATAAGATTAGAATCATGATTGGAAGAGGAAATGTCGATTTAAGGATTAATCATATTACCTCCGAAGTTGGTCGGAAATCGGGCATCAACTCGTACGGAACAAGTGTACGGGCTCACCGAAGATATGATCATGGAATTCTTGCCACCGGGGAGTTGAAGGTGGGGTGAGCTACTTGTTGTGGGTATGAAAGTCCGGGTGTAAACGGGATGACCGCACACATACGAAAAACTCGCTAGTTTGAGTAAGTTCTTTGATTTCCTCTCCGGGCTTGAGGAATTCATACACAAACGATCTCGGGGGCATCCGGCCACATCCAAGTTGCCGAGCCATCATGTTGGGCCGATAATATTCATAAGTGTTGTGGTTCGGCCTTCCTCCACCGAATTCGGCCCGGCGAGAATGCATGGGCGGATGATGATGTTGAGGATCTCCGGAAATCTTCCATCTTGGCGTTCAATTTCAAAGGAGAACTCACAAGGGAGAGTTAAATTGTCATTATCCAAATAAGGGAGCCGAGAGAGGATTTTGGAAACCTTTGAAGAAGAGTTTGAAGAGTCGGCCGACATTCCGCTTGATGAGAACGGTTGAGACGACTTCTCCATATGTGTGGCATCCTCTCGGCGGCTCGGGGTTCCCCTTCATGATAATTGGATGAAGGGAAGAGCCGGGTGTTCAAATCAACACCAACAATCGATGCATGTGCGATTGTAGCCACATTTGGACAAACCACCGGGGACCGTTGACACATGCTATCCTCCGGTCGGTGTACATGCGGGTGACGGTTTGATGAAGCATGTGGTACACACTACCCGGGAGGTATTTCCCAAGAGGGAAGCGATTGCCATTGGCTAGGTGTGAAGCCATTGCAATATGATTCGGGGTAGGCTCATTGGCTTTACCACAGAAGATGAACCTGCATAGCCACATGTTCAGAAACACCCTGTATTCAACTTCACCAAGGTGGCCGTCCTTCATGTGATTCAGGATGTAATTCTTGTATCCGCTCCCTGGTTTCACCCCTGTTTGTCTGGTGGAACCTTTGAAATCCCAGGGACGAACAGAGCCTGTAATGTCAAGGCACCGTAATCATGTACACATCGGCCAGAGTTGGGGACATTGGGCCATGACCAAAAAGGAAGGCGTTGACGCCATTCGACCCAAGTGGCAAGCCGCTATCAAGAGGTCTTCGTTTTTTGGGTCTCGGCCAAAGACAATTCCAAGCATTGAGCAATGCGAGGGTATCCCGTTTTGGGTCCTAGCACTCTTATCCGCAAGGATCCTCGGTACCAATTTTTCCGGCTGCGATTGGGGGCAAGGGCCAGTTCTTGAAAGCATCCCCGCCACCGAGGAGGTGTGGTCGAGCCGCTTTGAAGGGGATCCTTCGGGATTCGAATTGCGATAAATTCTCGAGGATCGAAACTCCCACATGACCAAGGTAGTAGGATCTTGAATTGGCCTCGGTACGAATCAAAAGCTTGGTGGAAAGCTCCGAAGGAAAGCGGAAAAGAAATCTCGGGTAAAAATTGAAAACCTAAATGCCGAATGAAGCTTATGGTAGAGGAATTTACCCGAGCAAACTTGATTTTGAGCCGCCATTGGGGATTCGAGCTCGGAACAAGGGGATCTAGGGCTTGGATCTAGACGAAGATTCCGGCGGATTGCGAAGAGAGAACGGGTGTTGAAAGATTCGATTTGAAGACGTTGGTGGCTAGAGTCAATTCCGGAATAAAATCACTTTTATCCCGTAATTGAAGGGGCATGTGTTAACACCAAAATTTGGTAAGGAGTCGACTTGTCGGTCCAACTCGGTGAGGAATCCGTCCGGCGGAAGGAAGGTTTCTTCGGATGCATTCGGCGAGAAAAATCCGCGGTCGGCTATACGCTTCCGTTCGGCAAGGGAACCGTTGAGCCGATTTTGCGGGATTGTACGGTGACGTGGCTCAAGCGGGAAGGACGAATGGATGGATAAGCGATCAAGCTTAGAGATAAATTAGGTATCAAATCCATTTGAGGTTGTGCTTGGCGGGGTATAAATATGAACCCTGGATGTATGTAACGGATATACGTAATCATTCTCAATACAAGCGGCTTTACGCCAAACCCTAGAGTCCATTTGTCGTGTCGTCGAGTTCTTCGAGAGGGTTCATCGATCCGTCGACCTCCGTGAGTACCGGCAACCTTGTATCATGTCTAGTATCATGCGGTGGATTTAGATCCGATGCAAGTAGTCTTGTTACCATGCTTAGTGTCATGCGGTAGATTCAAGCTTGGTTCAAGAGGGTTTCTTGTTAGGTCATGAGCCATGCGGTAGGCTAAGACCTAGCTTGAAGCTAGTTATCGACTCCATTGAATTTTGGCAAGATTCAATAGATTCATTAAGTTACCCCGTGTTGCTTTGAGTTTTACTTTATGTTTAAATTCATGTAACACCTTTTTGCCCAATCTAGATGGGTTTGGATCGGCTTTATTCCTTTTTGATGATCCTTATGCGAGTCAAGTTCGTGCCTTTGGCTAAATTAACACGTGGATCACATGCTCTTTGATAGCCGAAACCGAATCGATCTAGGTTGTTACGTGTGAGGACCCGGGGAGCGTCCCGGTGGTCGATGGATGACCGCTCCTCGGTGATGAGTGATTGACAACGGGTGTCGGACCGACTCTTGGCTTAGTGCGCGCGGTGTAGGCCGTGGCCTAGTCCGTGTTGTTGCGGGTGAAGAACAGGCGCGAAAGGTCTTCGGCCTTGAGGGGCCTCCGGAGATGGAGAGACAAGTAGGCTTGGTTCGAGGGACCCGGTGGACGACGGGGCTGGGGTGCGGGCCACATGGTGGCGACACGAGCAAGAGGAAGTCATGGACAATCGAGCCGGTGCACGGTGGCGGTCAAGTCAAGTGGTTTGGCGGGAGGCCGAACCGGCACGCGGGGTTTGGTGGTTTGCCCACAAAACCATCGGCGGACGGTTTCTTGGTTTGGGCCTCAAAACCAAGTCCGAGGGCCCAACACGACGGAGACGGGATCCGGGCGTGTCGGGAAGCTTCGAGGCGGAGGACACGCGGCGAGATCGCATGGCTTGCGTCGGGAGGACGCGGGGTTGCGGCAAAGGCGTGGCCGTCCGATGGCAAGACCCACAAACATTACCTAAATGCCCCTACGTGGGTTGTATCGCCGTAGTTGAGTTAGGGGTAGTCGAGTCATTTACCACTCCGGTGGGATCCGATATATAAGCCATGGGTGTGTGTGGATGGCTCTCTCTCTCCGCGACTTAGGGTTTCATTTCCTCCCTCCTCTTTCTCATTTTCGTAGCCATTTTTCTTCCATTTTTCTCTAGGCTAGCATGAGAGCTTCATGAGAGGTTTCTTGAGAGGGATGGATGCTAGGGCGGCATGCTAGACCTGGTGAATCTTTCCTGGTTTGTATAGAAGATTTGGGGTTGTGTTTTCGTGGCTTTTTGTGCTTGTTTTCGTGCCTTTGTTCCCGGTTCGATTCCTCGGATTTGAGTGGGTTTCTCCCCGGATTTCTTTGAGGAATACATGGATAGATGTCTCGTGCATCTTTGTGATTGATCTTGTGCCCTCAAACGCCCGGAAACCACTTGGATTCGAAGTTTTTCGTTCGGTGCTCTAGCTTTTGGTGGTGCTCAAAGGATTCGCGATTCCCGGTGATTTAGGGAGTTATGAGGCAAGATTTTTGGGCTATAGCATCCTTGTGTGACGCTTTTCAAGTCCCCAAACCCTTGTCTCCATAGCTTCAACCGTTTGGGAAATCCGATGATGATTTGGGGGAGCTGACTTTCGGGGTCGGGCGTTTTACGCTCTGTCCGCACTCGGCGGACGATCCCGCGGGGTGCCGGCGGACGGTCCGCTCGGCTAGGGTACGTCGCCCGTTCGTCGTGTTCTTGCGCGCCTTTGTTTTCGATCCGGTTTGCTTTTTGGTTTTTGTTGCGGCGGTTTGCGGACGGTCCGGGCTTGAGTAGCGGACGGTCCGCGGGTGGCTCCGGGCGGTCCGCCGGTCTCGGCGGACGGTCCGTTTTTCTCGGGTCGCTTCTGGTGTTCTGTGTGCTTTAACGGACGGTCCGCGGTGTAGGGCCGGACAGTCCGCAAGGTTGGCGCGGACAGTCTGCGGCTTCAGCGGACGGTCCGCGAGGCCCGTGCGGACGGTCCGCCCCTCCTGGCCGGACGGTCCGCCAGAGCCTGTGTGCTTTGCTTCTTGGTTCGATTCCTCCCTCCCTTTCTAGTGCTTCCGCGTGTGCTTCTAGGAATCGTTCCTAAGACTAGAGGTTGATCCATAACCTCGTGGTCTTGGCGATTGGTGCGTGATTCGATCCATCGCTTGTGTGTGACCGGGGATTTGACTAGGGCATAGGCCGGGTTCTTTGGAAAGAATTTTTACCGGCTCCTATTCACTCCCCCCTCTCTAGTCGCCATCTGATCCTTCAATTGGTATCAGAGCTTGGTGCCGGATTCTTTGCGACTTTGACTAGTCCCGAATCCTAAGATGGCGTACGTTGAGCGGGGCGGTCCGCCGCACTTCGATGGCAAGGGTTACCACAAGTGGGCGGCTCGTATGATGATCTTTCTTCGTGGGAAGCTCGTTGGATTTCATTGTGCTTGACAAGACCTATGCTATTCCGGACAACATCCATACTCTTATGGTGACCGATGCCGGTGCTAAGGCCAAGTATGAGGCTAATGCAAAAGCCGTTGATCACTTGGTCGGAGCTTGTGTGATCCAGAGTTTAAGCGTGTTCGCCATTTGAATCTTGCTTGGCAAATTTGGGAGAAGTTGTTGGTTACTCACGGTGGTGATAACCATGTGAAGGCTCGCCTCTTTGTCTCTTACCGGATGCAATATGAGAATTTCACTCCACTTCCCGGTGAGGACATTGATGCGATGTTTCAGAGGTTCACAGCCATCATGAAATACATGAAGGCTAATGTTGAGCATTTTCCCTACACTGAGCATGAACAGACTTTGAAGCTCTTGCATGTCTTGGACCCAAATGTTTGGGGTGTTAAGGTTGAGGCCATCAAGGAGTCTGGGCAGTACTTGACTATTGAGTTGGATGACCTCTTTTCTAAGCTCAAGTCGGCTGAGGTTGACAGGAAGTTGCAATCCAAGCATGAGGGCTCGACTGACCTTAGTCTTGCTCTTGTGGGCGGATCAAATGGCAAATCTAACCCTTCCCCGTCGACGCTTTTCCTTGTCTTCTCTTATGTCCATTCCGGATGAGGAGTTTGATGTCTTGGGCGAGGAGGAGCCGGCCTTGCTCTCAAGGAGGTTTGATCGACTACACGAGAGTCGGAGGAACGCAAGGCGGAGCTCAGGGACGTGCTACAAGTGTGGAAAGCGTGGCCACTTCATCGCCGAGTGCCCGGAAGCGGAGGAGAACAAGTACAAGGTGAACGAGTACAAGACGCACCCGAGGCGTGAAGACAAGTACTCCTCCAAGGGCAAGCACTTCAACAAGTCCAAGAGCAAGGACAAGGACAAGCGGTGACCGAGCAAGAGCGGCTACAAGAAGAACAAGGCAAGAGCGATGGTGGCCGGTGCGAGTGATGTCGACTCAAGCTCAAGCGATGAGCGATCAAGCTCAAGCGGCGAAGATGAAGACGCCGGGAGACGCAATGGCAAGAAGAGTGCAAGCGGAACCTCGGCGGGTTGAGCCGTGTGGCGCTTGAGGGCTTTTGTGGCATGGCCCATAGCTCAAGCGACAAGAAGAGTGAGAAGGAAGACGGCGACTCCGACTCGGAGGATGAGGTAAACCGTGACCCCGACTCTTTGCTTGCCGAGATTGCTAGGTTGAATGGCTTGCTTGATAACCGTGATAGTGTGCTTAGAGATGCCAAAAAGATGAGGAAAGATCTTAGGGCACAACTTGAGAATGCTAGTGAGAAAGTAGGAGAGTTAGAGTCCAAATTGCTTGAATTGAAACTTGAGAATGACTCTTTGAAACTTGCTCCTACTACTCCTGATGATGTTGAATGTGTTGAGTGTGATGCATGGTTGAATGAGATCAAACTCGCTTAATGAGAATAATGCTTCTACTTTGGCTAAACTAGATGCTCTTAGGATCGAGTATGATGAGCTTAAGGCTAGACCTACTTTGCTTGGTGCTTGCAAATCATGTCCTACTATGCATGCTAAGCTTGTTGATGCTCGTTCTACCATTAGTTCTTTGGAAGCATCTTTGAAATCTCCCGTTGTCAATGCATGCACTAGTCGTGATGAAGTCACTTTGCGCAATCTTGAACTTACTTCCCGTTTGGATGTCATCTATGAGGAGAATGACTATTTGAGGAAGGTGTTGGGTTGGTTGTACGGGCGGGAACCTCAATTGAAAATCATGATTGAGGAGTTCAAGAGAGCTGATGGTCGTGGTTTGGGTTTTGAGAAGTTGGGTGAGAAAGTGGGAGAGAACAGTGGGGAGAGTGTGTATGAGAAGTGTGTTGAGTCTAACCCCGAGTTTGAGGTGATCGGAGAGATCCAAGTCCCACTTCCAAAAGCACCCAAGAACTCTTTCACACCAAAGCCCAACCACCTTTGCAGCAAGCTTGACACAACCCAAGATCCACCCAAATTCCCACCTAAGACAAATGATTTACGAAACCGGTGAAGTTTGTGGGTGAGAAGGGTGAGAAGCCTAGAGAGAAGCCGAGCCAAAACCAAAACCCATCCCCTTCGGTGTGAGTATTGTGGCAAGGAGAGGCATCTTGCGAGTTTTGCTACAAGAGGAAGAGGGATGAGAGGCTTGCTAGGGAGCAAGCAAACCGGGACGTGGTATCGCCGATCTCGCGGTATTCCCGAGCCTAGAGTGCCACTTCCACGGGGGTGGGAAGTGTGAAGAGTGTTGGTAGAGTTGGAGCTCGAGTGGTAGGTTTGTGAGGAGAGATGATGGTGTGCGTGCTTTGGTGAGAGGTTTGGTCGGGCTCGTGGTGGTTTCTTTGGACGTCCTCCTACTCGTCCTCGGTACGGGTTTAGGGGAGATGATCGCGGCTTTGGGTTCCGGAGGAACTACGGACCACGTTTTCCCCCTCGTGGTGCTCGTACTCCTCCCATGGGACATGGGAAGTTTGGTGGCAAGGGAATGATGTTTGCTAACCCCTCTTTTGAGCGAGATGGCTCGACAACTCGGTTTAACTTTCTTTGTGCTAACCCCGGTGTCGAGTCTCTAGCTCACTCTCGTTCTTATTTCGACTACGGGCAGGAGGCTTGGAGAACATTTGGTTGATCGACTCCGGATGTTCTCGACACATGACCGGAGATAAGAAGTGGTTCTCCACCTCACCCCGAGTGAAGGAAAAGATGTACATCACATTTGGGGACAATGGACGAGGAAGGGTGCTTTCGGAGGGTGTTGTGCATGTGAGTGACAAGGTAACGTTGAAGAGAGTGGCTCTTGTGAAGTCTTTGGGTTTCAATTTGCTTTCGATTTCTCGGTTGCTTGATGAGGGTTTTAAGGTGCGTTTCAAGTCCGGCGAGTCTCGTTTGCTTGATTCTCGAGGTGATCTTGTACGTATGATCATCCCCGAGGGTCGGATTTTCGGGGCTGATTTCTCTCGTTCTTTGGGTCCCGCTCACTTTGTTTGATGGCCGGTCCTTCTTCTGATTTGTGGAAATGGCATAGGCGGTTGGGACACTTGAGCTTTGATTTGGTTTCCCGCTTGAGTGGTCTTGACCTTGTCCGAGGATTGCCGAGGTTGAAGCTTGAGAAGGATTTGGTTTGTGCTCCTTGTAGGAATGGCAAGATGGTAGCCACTCCCCATCCACCCCTGACCGATGTCATGACCGAGCGTCCGACAGCTATTGCATATGGACCTTGTTGGGCCAGCTCGAGTTCGCTCGGTGGGTGGGAAGTGGTATGTCCTTGTTGTGGTGGACGATTACTCTCGCTATGCCCGGTGTTTTTCTTGGAGGAAAAAAGTGAGACATTTGGTTTTGTTCGAGATCTGATCGTGAGGTTGAAAAACGAGAGGCATGGGAATGCTATTCGAGCTATCCGCGGTGATAATGGCTTAGAGTTCAAGAACTCTCGTTTTGATGCCTTCTGTCGTGATCTAGGTCTTGAACATCAGTATTCGACCCCTTTCGTGCCCCCTCAAAATGGAGTTGTGGAAAGAAAAAATCGGACTCTTTGTGAGATGGCTAGGACGATGCTCGATGAGCACAAGACTCCTAGGAGGTATTGGGCTGAGGCGGTCAATACGGCTTGTCATGTTTCCAACGAGATTTTATTGCGAGCTTTCAAGAAGAAGACTGTTATGAGCTGATGCATGGTCGGGCACCCAAGGTGAGTCATTTCGAGTCTTTGGCAGCAAGTGCTTTATTCGAAGATGGGAAAACTCGACAAGTTTGAGGCTAGGTCTAGTGATGGTATTTTCTTTGGATATGCTAACAATTCTAGAGCCTATAGGGTGCTTAACCTTGAGACTAACAAAATCATGGAGACTTGCGAGGTAACCTTCGACGAGACAATGCCATGTACCTCTCTTGGCTTTGAATGTGCGGGTGATGAAGAGATGGCCGAGGACCTCTTTGAAGAGGAGAAGGATGAAGGCGGAGATGATGATGGGGAGAACCATGCGCCCGAAGGCGAGTGTGTACCCACTACTTCCCCTACGACCACTATGGAACATGGACCGTCTACTTCATGGACAACGACGGTACAACAAGAGGACCAGGCGAGAGAAGCTGAAGTTGAGGGGGAGGTAGTCTCGAGGCGTGAGGCTCCCCGGCGGATTCAAGAAGTGCATCCCCTGTCGAAGATCATTGGGAACATCGACGAACGCACTACACGGTCGAGGTCCGGGAATTCCTCTCATTTTGCTCATCTTCTTTTGTTGCCGCTTTTGAGCCTAAGGACATTGGACATGCCTTATCCGATGCAAACTGGGTCAATTCTATGCATGAGGAGTTGGAAAACTTTGAGAGGAACCAGTGTGGGGAGTTAGTTGAACCACCTCCAAATTGCCATCCCATAGGAACCAAGTGGGTTTGGAAGAACAAAGAGGGAGAGAATGGGATGGTTGTGAGGAACAAGTCCAGACTTGTTGCTCAGGGGTTTAGTCGAAGGAGGGGATCGACTTTGAGGAGACCTTTGCTCCTGTGGCCCGTCTTGAGGCAATTCGGATCCTTCTAGCCTTTGCCGTGGCTAAAGGGTTCAAGTTGTTTCAGATGGACGTGAAGAGTGCTTTTCTGAATGGGGTCATAGAGGAGGAGGTGTATGTGAAGCGACCACACAGGGTTTGAGAGCGAGTTTGTACCCACATAGGGTATACGGGTTGAAAAGGGCTCTGTATGGGTTGAAACGGGCGCCCGTGCTTGTTATGGAAGATTGAGAGGTTTTCTTTTGAGCGAGAGGGTTTGTGATGGGTCTTGTGGATAGGACCTTGTTTCTCCTCAAGCATGGAAATGACTTGTTGATTGTTCGGATATACGTGGATGATATTGTCTTTGGTGGCTCGTCACATAACCTTGTTGCCAAGTTTGCGGATGAGATGAGCGGGGAGTTCGAGATGAGCATGATGGGCGAGTTGCGGTATTTTCTCGGGGCGGCGATCAAGCAAGTGAAGGATGGTACATTTGTGCACCGGACCAAGTACACAAAAGACATCTTTGAGGAAGTTCCGGATGCAAGATGTGAAGCGATGTCGACTCCCATGGGGAGTACGACCACTTTGGATGCGGATGAGGACGGAGAACCGGTGGACCGGCGGGAGTACGGGAGCATGATCGGCTCCGTCCTCTACTTGACGGCGACGAGGCCGGACATACGGTTCGGCGTGTGTCCGTACGCTCGTTTCGAGGCTTCGCCGTGGACATCACATCGACGGGCCATCAAGAGGATTTTCGGGTACCTACGATCCGCCCCTTGGTCTTGGCCTTTGGTATTCTTCCTCCTCGACTCTTTCCCTTCATGGTTTTTCCGATGCGGATTTTGTCTTTGGTTGTCGAGTCGAGAGGAAGTCTACTTCTAGTACTTGCCAATTTCTTGGGTCTTCGTTGGTCTCATGGCCTTCCCGCAGCGGCGGTCTAGTGTAGCTCGGTCTACCACCGAGGCGAGTATGTTGCGGCCGCGAGTTCTTTGCTCCCGAGTTTGTTGTGGATTTCATACACTTTGAGAGACTTTGGTGAGGAGTGCACCCGCATCCCACTTCTTTGTGATAGCACCGGTGCCATAAGCGTAGCCAAAAACCCGATTCTTCACTCCGGAACCAAACATATAGAAGTGAGGTATCATTTCTTGAGGGACAATGTGGAGAAAGGAACCATTGTTTTGAGCCATGTCCCTACCCAAGATCGGCTAGCCGACATCTTTACAAAGCCTCTCGACCAAGCTACATTTGTCCACTTGCGGGGGAACTTGGGGTTTGTTGCCCTTTCTAGTTGATTCTTGGGGGATTTCCTTTTTGTATCATATGTATCATACCATGTTTTACTTTGATGTATATACATGCTTTGCTTGATGTATAAACCATGGTAGGATAGCCATCTTGTCATATATCATGTTGCATTTGTATCATATTACATTTTAGGATGATGAGCTTCTTTCATATGCCATATTTGAGTCTCTTTGGCTATTTGTGAGATATTGGTCATATGTGTGGAGAAATGGTGATGTGAGGCTATGCTCTTGGAATATTTGAGATATATGTGTGGTGAGATAGCCCTTTTTAAAATAAATGCTAATCTTGACTAATTTTTGATGAAATATGCTCCACTCGTATGTAGTTGTGTATCCGTGTCACGAGTTTGGTCTAAATGTGCTTTTCATGCTTAGATTGTGCTTGGATGCCTTGTTCTTGCATTTGGGCCAAAGGCCGAATATCATTGTGAATGTTTAGCCTATGTTGCATTCATGGGGGAGCATAAGCTTCTTTTTGCCGCAAAGGCACTTCATGTACCATAAAATGAATTAATCTTGAAAAGAAGTGTGTATGCTTGAAAAATGCTCCATCCATCATGTCTATGCTTAAAATGTCTCATCTATTACATATGGGTGCAAAACATGTTGCATGATGTTCACCGGTGGAGAAGTCTCCCCGAAGTGTACACATGGCTCATGAGCTTTGACATGACATGCTTTGCTTTATGGGTGTTTGCTATGATCTTTTGCTTTGAGAATTTGATATCCTTGTATGATCTTTGAATGGCATGCATGTTTTTGGCTGAAATATGACATGGATAGGCTTTTACATGTGAAGCGAGCCTTCTTTTGGTAAAAATGCTTAAATCTGAAAATTTTGCTTTGTCACATGCTTGTATTTTCATATATTACTTGTGGCAATGCTTTGACTATGCTATGATTCATATGTGTGATCTTTGTCTCATTTTTAGCCTTTGACACTAGATTTGGCCTATTTGAGAAGCTCATGTAGATGTTTATATGCTTTGTTTTGCATTTACGCATTTTCACCTTGATTCATACATTGTCAACAAGGGGGAGAAGAGGTGAGCTTAATGAAAATTCGAAGAGGTGAGCTGAAATTTGGGAATTTGCATCCTCATTTTCGGGGGAGCTTCCATTTGCTCGGGGGAGCTTTCTTGCTTTGTTTTCGGTGTGGTTTGTGCTTTGCTTGGCTTGTGACCTTTCTTTGCCTTTCCTTGGTTTTGGTCATGAGTTGAGCTTCTTTGTTTTTCTTTCTTCTTTCTTTCTTTCTTTCTGCGAATTTCATTAAAAGCGTGGGGGGGGGGGGGGGGGGGGGGGGGGGGGGGGGGGGTGAACGGCCCCCCCCCCCCCCCCCCCCCCCCCCCGTGCTGGCTGTTATATATTATTATTAGCTATTATACACATACACACACACGCCACACACACACACACACATACACACACACACACACACACATACATACACACACATACAGAGAGACACACACACATACACACACACACACACACACACACATATATATACACACATTACGCCATTATACACATATACATAATAATATAATAATAAAATATACATTAATAGATAATATTAATATATCATCATCATCATCATCATCATCATCATCACACACACACACACACACACACACATTTCGTTAACATTACTACCATTAATATTCGACACACACACATTACCACCATTACCATTACCATTACCACACACTATCAATACCATTATATGACAGCCAACATTACCATTAACATTAACACACACACACACACACATTAACATTACCACTTTAATATACCAATAATACCAATACCATTACCATCATCATCATCATCAACATATAATAGATTAACATTAATAATATATCATTAATACCACATTGCCACTACGAGCTACTACCACGACACATTGCTATCATCATCATCATCATTGATTGATTATCAACATTACCAACATTACCATTGCCGATTACCATTACAGTAAAAATTCTTCTCTAGCCACCGCGTGTACCACTCCTATGTAATCTATCCCGCAACAGAATTGGAATAAGCAAAGCCGATCGAAAACGAAATTCGAGGAAACACTTGATCGGCGAAAAGATTCAACTTGATAATTCAACTATAACAATGATACATACACAAGATCACCACCGGGATCCTTCCTTGATCTTGCTTCTAGCTCGCGGGAACTCCGACGTGGTCTTCCTTGCAAGGTTCCCACGTCGGCTAGGGCAACCCTAGTCAACTAGCTCGACCCTCTCCTCTCCTAGATGGTGTCCCTCTCTTCTCTGCTTCTCGGCGGCCGAAGACGAAATCTTCTCTGCGTGGCTCTCGGTCAGGGGACTATAAATAGCCCGATTGGCGGCTAGGGCAAAGGGCGACGGTTTTGGGCCCTAAATGGGCCTGGGCCGACCGGACTGGGCCGGCCGGCTCCGGGCCCATTTAGGGCCGGCCCCACGGCTCCTTTTGCCCGAGGTCGGTTCCCTTGCTTCCCGGATGCTTCCCCCTTCGCATGTAGGTCCATGTCGTCGGTTTCTCTCCGAATTGGACTCAACTCCTTGTCTTGCAAGATTCAGCACTTTTCTGGTCAAGTCCCTGGAGTCTGTCGTCTTCTCGGATCAAGTCCCCGGCTTCTTGGAGTTAATTTTGCTTCATTGCATGACTTGTTCGAGACTTCAAGGTCTTGTCATGAGGTGCTTGATGAACTTATCCCAAAAGTCTTGCATTCAACACTAAAACCCTGCATAAACATTAAACTCCAAAAACGACATGCACACGTGAACTTGTTATACCACGGGGGTTAGTACCATTGGATAAGGTATAAAACTAATGCCAACACCGAAGGTAAACTCATGGCTAGGTTGACGGATTTTCACCGTCAACATCTCCCCCATGCTTAAACCTTGCTCGTCCTCGAGTAAGCCTTCGATGGATATCATCATTGCTAAACAATGTTTAAACTCGCACTTGAATACACATGAGAAAACATAATGCTCTCAAAATTTTAATTTATTAAAGTTCCATAATGTACTAGCCTTCATTTCTACGGAGGGTAGATTCTTTTTAAGCTTATCCCACAAGTATTAATATGCTCACAAAGTTTTAAATGGATCTCAGAATTTTTGAAATGAAGAACGAGATAAGAAAAGCTAAACCAAATTCACAAATTTAAATCATCTCGTGTATTGCTCATAAACTCTCATCTCACTTGTCTCTCAAACCTATATATTCTACTCCTTTCCCTCTCATATATATGTGGTAGGCTTTATATGGAGCTTTGGGAAAGTTTAGTCCTAACAAGATTTTATAAATGAGGTGTTGTCAAAACAAGACAAGCTTCTCATGGTCTTACCGAGACTCGTCAAAAAGGTCATTGGAAAATAATGTTAAATCTAGGAGGGGAAAGAGAAAAATACACACACTTTAGATGAGTGGACATGTGCAAATGGCAAAGAGTGATCCCGAGGCACAAAGGAAGTCCTCGTTATCGGATTGCACATGGTTGGAAAATGAGAATGGATCTTTTTATCTTGAAGCCTTGAATGCACTCTTAGAGAACCTAGGGAGTTTACTTTACGCACAAATATATTTTTTTCCTTTCTTATATTTCTCATTCTTTCCTTCTCATTTTTTTCCTTCCTCGTCATTTATTCAGTCCATGACTTTCACAACGAAGTTTTGATTTTTTATACCTTGAAAGTCATGAATATCACCGGATTTTTTTCTTTCATCATTATATATTTTTTTAAAATACTCCCTTTTGAACTCTAAAACTGCACCGTACCTACCTCCTCCCCCATGCTTAGACGTTGCTCGTCCTCGAGCAAAGAGGCGAAAAATAAGGTAGGTACCGGAGATATTTTTCCTTGGAGAGATACTTGAAATCTTCAACGTTGGCACCGTCTTGCGATCTTCCTTGAATTGATGATCCATCCTCAATGATAGGTTGTGGTCAAGGAGGTAATCACAAAAATATGATATTTGGTTTAAGGGTGGATATCCGGCGAAGTTTGTGAGATCACCGATGCGGGGATACACAATGCACGGATAAAAGGCTAGCAAAAAGATAGATACGCAAAAACGGAATGACCAGCTTCTTAGTCTCGGGCCGAGAAATCATGGCCTGCAATAACTCACTCAAAAATAAATCTTGTACACTAAGGTTCATGCACTCAAAAAAATATATATAAGGCTTTGGATAGGTTGAGCAACACACAAGTGATATTTGTGACAAGGTTAGCAATATTTTTGAGCATAAAAGACATCTTCAATCTATTCATAACTTGAGAGCACATAAAACACTATGGGTCTTTATTTTAATCATAACCTCCGCTGAAAATTAAGCTAGCATTTAAATAAATTCAGATCTGCATTTTTAAGAGAGCACTAGCTTAAACATGCATAAATCAACTACAAAGATGAACAAAGCTGCAATTTTAATCATACATCATCATGGCACGAATTTTGTAACTTTTCCAATGATATAATCAAGGTGGTGACTTTATTAATGGTGATATCAAGTTGAAATACACACTGAAAATAAACAAACATGCTTGCTGAAATTTAAATAAAAACAGAAAAATACTACGCAAACACACATAAGCAAAAGCTGAAAATTACGAGAGAAAAAGAAAAGAAAAGAAAACTAAAGTTCCTAAATCTTCTAGTCCTCCGCCGGTGGTTGATGTTGGTAGTCTTGATAATAATACCCTTGCTCATAATATGAATGAACGCTTCCTCCGTCGAATTGATTTGGCTCCACAAGGTGAAGGCGTCCAAGTTCAAAGGCAATATTTGCGTTGCCTTCACCGAGTTGAGCTGCGTTGGATTGGATGGCTGCGATATTTTGAGCATTTCTTGCAGCATACCCTCCAATAATAGCCATGCTTTGTTGTGGTTGGGGATGATGAGCGTAGACTCCGCGAAGTTAGCGTTGGGCACAACATAATTTTGTGGGGGTACCGGTGCACCACCCCCCATGCTTGTTGTTGAGACCCTCCGTAATAACTTGGCGGAGGAGGAACTCCGCCGAATGGTTGCACATTGGGTTGTGCTCCACTCGCTTGTGCGGAGGATGTTCCCTCCTCTACGATTCTTCCTCTTTTGTTCTTCCTTGCGGGGACAAGTAGTCCCTCTTCCAACCAATCTTCCCTTCCTTCGGTGAAAAGCCTAAGCCTCTCATCCGGAAGGGGGAGGTTCACAATGGCCAATCGATAACCTCTTCTCTCATCTCCACTAATGTACTTGCCTTGCCGCAAGTACTCAAAACCGAGAGAGGTACCACGCAAAAGGTGAGCGGGGTTTCTTGCGATCCCCGGTCGCAAGGAAAAGGCCAACATGGAGAGGTAACACCCCGAACCAATATCACCAGCCCCCGATGTTGCTTCACAACACCAATGGTTGATCATGAGGTAAGAGGGGTCAATTGGCTGCCTGGCAATTAAAGCCGAGTATAGCCAATTCAATTCCGTGTCGGTCACCTTTGTTTCCCTCATCCTCCCCAATACCTTCTTGCACATCCAAGAGTGAAATATCCGGATAATGGGGTTGCGGATGCATTTGCGTTGTTGATGGGCATCTCCGGAGATCATGCCCCAAAATTCCGCCAACATGCCGGGAGGCACGTCAACTTTCTCCGGAGCTCCCTTGTGGAATCCAAGCAGCTCCCTAACGTGCTCGTAGGGAACCACTTGCTCGATTCCCTCCAACCGGAATGACAAGCTTTGCACCCCATCATCATCAACGATGGGTGCAATAGTCATTAAAATTTCCAAGGCGTAACCCATGTGGGTATCCACCGATATTCCGTTGGAGAACCGAACCCACCCGAGGTGCCCCAACATGTAGTATATGTCGGTGCGAAAACCCAAGGTGTGGAGTGCTTGGTCGTCGAACTCGACGTTTGGCACAAGCCTCTTCTCAAGATTTGCGAGCCTATCCTCCTCCTCCGCCGACAAGATGATGAAGCCGTACGAAGATTGTGTCGGGGTGTAAGGAGGTGGTGTGGTTGAGCGAGTCGATCGTCGTGGTGGCGCGGGCTGCTCCTCCGTGTGCCCACGAGGTTCGGTGAACCTCATGGAAGTGCTTCTCGCAGCTCTCATACCACCAAGGAGGAGAGCGTCGTTCCTCCCTCGGTGGTGCCGTGTCCGTCTCCATGCTCCGGGGAGACTCGGAAACCGAGTGCCTCCTCGAAGACGTGATTGATGACGGCTTGGATGACGACGAACTCTTCTTCTTGGAGAAGAGACTTGTGGTCTTCTTCCACATGGTTGTTGCACTCTTTATTCAACTAAAAATCCGGGTTGCAACCGGTATACTAGGCACTTAAACTCTTTGCTTCGGATGTGGACTTTGAGTGGATTTAAGGATGTGGATTTTTCTTGAGCTATCAAGCTTGGGATGGTTGGCTAAGTCTACGGAGGTTTTGAGCACACAAACTTGAACACACTAACAAAGGAAGGAGAGGGAAGCTTGCCCGCGGAAGACGGGCGCCGGGGGGCTGGTTTTATAGGGCGGGCCGGCCGGCCGGGCCGGCCGGCCGGGGGTCCTCCGGCTCCTCCTCGGCGCGTCTTTCTCCCGAGCACGATCATTTTGCCTCTCGCAACTTTTCCTGCCCGCGTGCTCCACGAGTTGCACCGCCCAAATGCTCTCGTCCACTCCTTTTCTTGAATTATTGGTCCTCCCACTTGATGCTCCATGCTTTGGGTCATGTCCATGCTCCCTAGCTCCACTTGCTTCACATGCCACCATGAAAATCCTGCAAAGTTGATGCTTGCTGCCCACCATGCTTGTCCTTTGCATGTGGAATTGGTGAAAGTTGATAAAAGGGAATCCAATGGTGCATGCATGATTAATTCAAACTTGATTGCCTCCATTTAGGTGTGTTTAAGGTTAAGCACTCCTCTAATTCGAATTTTAAAATATTTTTCAGAGCCATGCAAGAGCTCAAGCATAATTTTAGAGAAGTTTTTAAACCATTAAAAACAAATGTAAGTCGAAAATATTTTTCGACTACGTCGATTTTGGTCTCACCGGTAAAGTTTGCTTTCATCGGTTGAGAGCGAACGTTTTCCCGGCTTGATCATGGGGGCATAGGTTTAGGTTCTAATTTTGGCTAAATAAGAAAGATTTTGAATAAAACAAAATTAGAATAGGCTTAGAAAAATTCTAATCCTAGAGAAACCAAGGATAAAAGATTTTTAAAACCAACCAAAAGCTTCGATTTCTAGGTTCACGCGAGTCCTACCACGTGCTGAATTTTTATAACACTTGAATATAAATCGTGGCTCTACTCATGTGGTTTTAGCATGAAAAATAAGCCAACCTCAGTACCATAATGAGGGTGAAAGGTTGAGTTAAGGTTCTGAAATTATTTGGTTAAAGGGTTTCTCGAAAAGAAAAGAATCAAACAAGCACATAGGAGGGTTCATGCAAAGGGCTTATGATAAAGCAAACATTCAATCAAGAATTATGTCTCTAATATTGTTCAACCACTTCTAAGTCTAATGTCTTTGCGTAGTAAAACTCAAAAACTAAATTATTAAAAATACTCGAAAAACCCGGAATCGGGTTGTCCTCCCGTAGCTTATTCTTGACTTGACTTGACGAAACGGGTTGCCTCCCGCCTAGCGCTTCGTTTATAGTCTATAGCTAGACTTCTTCACTTGATCACTCCGGATCAACGCTCTTTGCGGGCGTTGCAATCTTGGGTACCCACTTCCGCACCATCTTGGGCGCGGGCTTGTCTTTTGGCTTGGTCTGTCTTAGTCATTTTTTTGGTCTTCACGGGCGGCTTCTCTTCCTTTGTCTTGACGGATGCAACACCTTCTTTAATTTTCGTTACGTTCACTTTTTTCGGCTCCTTCTTCTTTTTCAGCCCCTCCGTTTGTTTTGGTTCTCCCTTCACTCCAATCATGTTGCATGCCTCAATCCTTGGACGGAACTTGAAGGAACTCCTTTCTCCGTTGATATCGAACATGATCTCCCCCTTGCCAACATCAATAGTTGCTCCCACGGTCTTGAGGAACGGCCTCCCTAGGATGAGCGGCGGCTTCTCCCTCTCTCCCATCTCGAGCACAACGAAGTCGACGGGGATGAAGTGGTGTCCAATCTTCACGGGTACATCTTCGGCAATGCCCAAGGGATAGCGAATGGAGTTGTCACCCAACTCCAAACATATTCTCGTAGGCTCCATCGGTAGGCGTAGCTTCTCGAACACATCCCTCGGCATGACACTCACACTAGCTCCAAGGTCACATAACGCCTTCTCGAAGTTGAAAGAACCAACCGAACATGGAATTGTAGGGCACCGGGGTCTTTTTGCTTCTCTAGCCCATAAGCAATAGCCGCACTACACTCCTCGGACATTTTGACATGATCTACCCCGAGCGTTGCTATCTCATATTTATTTGCAAGTATATCTTTAAAGTAACGAGAATATGTAGGTACTTGTAGGGCATCTAGTAACGGCATGTTGATGCTAAGTCTACGCACAACTTACACAAACTTCTCAAAGTGGTTGTCAAGTTTACCTCGGAAGTAGCGTGGCTTGAGTTGCGGTATCTTCGTGTCATCCTCCGGCATCTCGAATTCGGGTTCCTCGGTGACGATCCCCGTAACCTTCTCTTTAGCAGCCTCCTTCCACCTCGGTGGACGGTTTAAGCTTCCTTGCTCCCGCGGAACGTTCCGGATCTTCGGTCTCCTTCCCCGAACGCGTTTGAATGGCCTTCGCCGATTCGGGACATTTGGGTTGTCCCGGAAGCTTCCCTTCATCATTAGTGAGGCGCCCCGCAAGTTGTCCAACTTGCGTCTCGAGCATCTTCATCATGTTGAGTACTTGATGATT
This sequence comes from Cenchrus americanus, assembly GCA_947561735.1. Lineage (NCBI taxonomy): Eukaryota > Viridiplantae > Streptophyta > Magnoliopsida > Poales > Poaceae > Cenchrus > Cenchrus americanus. The sequence continues at coordinate 31,556,124 of OX387242.1, read as the reverse complement.
GGAACTTCCGACCTCCGTCACCTTGCTATCGATGTTCTCCAACACCTTGTCTATTGTCTTGAACTTGGTGACGGTGTCCTTGTTGTCTTAGCTTGCTCATCCATGAACTCCTTCAATTGTATCCGAAGCGGAACCGCGTTAGGAATAGATGAGCTTGCATTAAATTGAGGCCTACCTTGCCCGTAGCGGAAGTTCGGCCACTCTCCCTTCCTCATGTAGTCGAGCACTTTGGCTTCCTCCGGGACAATCTTTGCCGACATGGCCATACTCTCGACATTCTTCGCATGTGGACCTTGCTTCGGCGGCCTTCAAGTCTTGAGCCTCTTTCTTTTCTATCTCCATCTTCTCCAACCTCCTCATGAGCGAGTCGATCTTGCCTTCAAGTATGTCTTCCTTCTCCACTTGCAAGACTCCTTTGACGTTCCCCATGGGTTGAGCCGGATGTAGGCGCCTGGATGACGCCCACGTATCATTATCCGCGACCTTCTTGAATAGCGTGAAAGCTTCCGTCGGTGTAAGCTCGATGATAGATCCTCCCGCTGATGCATCGATGATCGTCCTTGACACCATGGTGAGTCCTTGATAGAACTTTTGCACGAGGTCTTCTTTCGGGAACTTGTGATGTGGAACCGCCCGGTGTACTCGTTGAAGCGCTCGAATGCCTCGGAGATAGTTTCGTAGGATATTGAACAAAGGTGGCAATCTTGTTACGCAAGCTTTGAGTTTTACCCGTGTGTAGTATTCCTTCATGAAAGCCTTCATCAACGTGTTCCAATTTTGCACCGTCTCCGCCGGTTGAGAGTGGAACCATTGCAAAGCCTTCCCGAGTAGTGAAAACGGAAAAAGCCTTGCCCTCATTTGATCTTGAGTCACCCCATCCATGTTGAAAGTCTGACATAGTTGAATGAATGCTTGGAGGTGAAGGTTCGGATCCTCTTTGCCGGTGAAGGGTGAATGTTGCACCATGCGGATGGTTGAGGTCTTGATCTCGAACGGTCTTCCGATCTCGTCGAGGTTCAAGATTGGTAGGTCGATGATGTCTGGGGTGCATAGCTCCCCAATCTTGCGTTCTTCCGGTGGTTGGTCACCCATTGGTGGAAGTCGATTCTCCCGCGGACTTTGAGGTGGTGAATTCTCCGGAGATTCCTGCGATCCTTTGTCTTCCGACTCCGAATCTACAAAATCCGGCTTTTTAGCTTGATGTGCTTCGCGTCTCCTTAGCCTCGTAAAGTTTTTCCGGATCATCCACAAAATTATTGGGTTTGTTGGAGAGGTAGCCGTCCATCTCCCGTTAGGGTTAGCAATAAACAAAGTATGCAAAAAAAACTAGAAAACAAAACAAATCTATAAAGACTAGAGTTAGACAAACTAGATTAGATGTATTTTGAGGATGATCGAAGCTTAGTAGATGCAAAAATAAAATAAAATCAGTACTGAAAATTACAAAAAAAAGCAATAAAAAATCAAATCTTGATCACTTGCTCCCCGGCAACGGCGCCGGAAAAAAGGGGCTTGTTGACGGTTAATAATTGTATCAAAGTTCGTTCGTGACTCGCAAGCGTACAAGTCTCCCGTCGTAGTCAAGGGACCCTTCTTCCCTCGAGTGGTGAACCCAAGGTATCGAATCCGTGGAACAAATGTGTGACGCAAGACTTAATCTATTAAAGCCAAATAACCGCAATCTTCAATAAAGAACCTAATGCATCTAAGTAAAAGAAACAAAACAGATCTAATCTACTAAAAACCGGAGAAAACAAAGTAAGATTGGGTAGATAAACCGATCTAGAGGGATGGGGGTAAGCCTTTTGTTGAAGTTCCAAGCAAAAGAAGAAGTAGCAAATCGAATCTTAATAAAAGCCTCTTTAAATCGTGGTTTCCCGTCCAAATCCGAAAACATCCGCCTTTCGAGACCCCCGTTCTGTCACAACGTATCCCTATTCATGCGGGGAGCTTAGGGCGAGTCAAAAGACAAGTCGAGATTCTTTCGGAAGATCCGGCGTGTACCTCTAGCCACCGCGGCTACAAGAACACCCTATGTAATCTATCTCGAGAATAGAATTGGAATAAGCAAAGCCGATCGAAAAACGAAATCTTCGAGGAAACACTTGATCGGCGAGAAAAGATTCAACTTGATAATTCAACTATAACAATGATACATACACAAGATCACCACCGGGATCCTTCCTTGATCTTGCTTCTAGCTCGGGAACTCCGACGTGGTCTTCCTTGCAAGGTTCCCACGTCGGCTAGGGCAACCCTAGTCAACTAGCTCGACCCTCTCCTCTCCTAGATGGTGTCCCTCTCTTCTCTGCTTCTCGGCGGCCGAAGACGAAATCTTCTCGCGTGGCTCTCGGTCGGGGGACTATAAATAGCCCGATTGGCGGCTAGGGCAAAGGGCGACGGTTTTGGGCCCTAAATGGGCTCGGGCCGACCGGACCGGGGCCGGCCGGCCCGGGCCCATTTAGGCCCGGCCCCACGGGCTCCTTTGCCCGAGGTCGGTTCCCTTGCTTCCTGGATGCTTCCCCCTTCGCATGTAGGTCCATGTCGTCGGTTTCTCTCCGAATTGGACTCAACTCCTTGTCTTGCAAGATTCAAGACTTTTCCGGTTAGGTCCCTGGAGTCTGTCGTCTTCTCGGATCAAGTCCCCGGCTTCTTGGAGTTAAGTTTGCTTCATTGCATGACTTGTTCAGGACTTCAAGGTCTTGTCATGAGGTGCTTGATGAACTTATCCCAAAAGTCTTGCATTCAACACTAAAACCCTGCATAAACATTAAACTCCAAAAACGACATGCACACGTGAACTTGTTATACCACGGGGGTTAGTACCATTGGATAAGGTATAAAACTAATGCCAACACCGAAGGTAAACTCATGGCTAGGTTGACGGATTTTCACCGTCAACAAGAGACAAGTAGGCTCGGTTCGAGGGACCCGGTGGACAGCGGGACTGGGTGCGGGCCACATGGTGGCGACACGAGCAAGACGAAGTCATGGACAATCGAGCCGGTGCACGGTGGCGGTCAAGTCAAGTGGTTTGGCGGGAGGCCGGACCGGGCACGCGGGGTTTGGTGGTTTGCCCACAAAACCATCGGCAGACGGTTTCTTGGTTTGGGCCTCAAAACCAAGTCCGAGGGCCCAACACGACGGAGACGGGATCCGGGCGTGTCGGGAAGCTTCGAGGCGGAGGACACGCGGCGGGATCGCATGGCTTGCGTCGGGAGGACGCGGGGTTGCAGCAAAGGCGTGGCCATCCGATGGCAAGACCCACAAACATTACCTAAATGCCCCTACGTGGGTTGTATCGCCGTAGTTGAGTTAGGGGTAGTCGAGTCATTTACCACTCCCGGCGGGACCCGATATATAAGCCATGAGTGTGTGCGGATGTCTCTCTCTCTCTCTCCGCGACTTAGGGTTTCATTTCCTCCCTCCTCTTTCTCATTTTCGTAGCCATTTTTCTTCCATTTTTCTCTAGGCTAGCATGAGAGCTTCATGAGAGATTTGTTGAGAGGGATGGATGCTAGGGCGGCATGCTAGACACGGTGAATCTTTCCTGGTTTGTATAGAAGATTCGGGGTTGTGTTTTCGTGGCTTTTTGTGCTTGTTTTCGTGCCTTTGTTCCCGGTTCGATTCCGCGGATTTGAGTGGGTTTCTCCCGGATTTCTTTGAGGAATACATGGATAGATGTCTCGTGCATCTTTGTGATTGATCTTGTGCCCTCAAACGCCGGGAAACCACTTGGATTCGAAGTTTTTCGTTCGGTGCTCTAGCTTTTGGTGGTGCTCAAAGGATTCGCGATTCCCGGTGATTTAGGGAGTTAGGAGGCAAGATTTTTGGGCTATAGCATCCTTGTGTGACGCTTTTCAAGTCCCCAAACCCTTGTCTCCATAGCTTTAACCGTTTGGGAAATCCGATGATGATTTGGGGGAGTTGACTTTCGGGGTCGGGCGTTTTCTCGCTCGTCCGCACTTGGCGGACGGTCCCGCGGGTGCCGGCGGACGGTCCGCTCGGCTAGGGTTCGTCGCCCGTTCGTCGTGTTCTTGCGCGCCTTTGTTTTCGATCTGTTTGCTTTTTGGTTTTTGTTGCGGCCGGTTTGCGGACGGTCCGGGCTTGAGTAGCGGACGGTCCGAGGGTGGCTCGGACGGTCCGCCCGGTCTCGGCGGACGGTCCGTTTTTCTCGGGTCGCTCTCGGTGGTTCGTGTGCTTTAACGGACGGTCCGCGGTGTAGGGGCGGACGGTCCGCAAGGTTGGCGGGAACGGTCCGCGGCTTCGGGCCGGACGTCCGCGAGGCCCGTGCGGACGGTCCGCCCCTCCTGGCCGGACGGTCCGCCAGAGCCTGTTGCTTTGCTTCTTGGTTCGATTCCTCCCTCCCTTTCTAGTGCTTCCGCGTGTGCTTCTAGGAATCGTTCCTAAGTCTAGAGGTTGATCCATAACCTCGTGGTCTTGGCGATTGGTGCGTGATTCGATCCATCGCTTGTGTGTGACCGGGGGATTTGACTAGGGCATAGGCCGGGTTCTTTGGAAAGAATTTTTACCGGCTCCTATTCACTCCCCCCTCTCTAGTCGCCATCGATCCTTCAACGTGTTGCGGGTTCAAGCCTCGCCAACGTTTGTATAAATCTTGAAAGAACTGGGTATCACACAAGAGATGCTGGTTTTTTGGGTTGTTTTGGAGCTAGTCATCCGGTGGATTAGATTTCAAATCAATCTGATAGATTTGTCTTGCTTGGTAATGTTCGTTCCTTCTTCATGGACCCCGATTCGGCTGTTCAGCCGTATTCGGTTATGTTTCTCATGAGTAAAACACGTGCGTAATGTATGCTTTAAATAATGTATGCTTTTAGCTTTCCATATTTAGATTGTATGCGGTGGATAGATCTATTTGTGGAAAGTGGTACGATCCCCACGCAAGTTGTATCATGCGGTGGATAGATTTGCTTGGTGTCGTACCCGACGGGTTTTAAAGTACCTAGACATGCGGTAGACTAGTACTTTGGAATCTATGCATGCTTGTTTATTACATATTTATGCTCGCGCTTTTACTTCATTTATTATTCAATGTTGATCACCACGGGGATCGGTCACGGTTTTGCGCACGTGCATCTTTCTCCAAATGAAGACCGATCGTCGTCATGCTTGCGTCACCCATTCGGCTATGTTACTTTTTCCTTTTTAGAGCTCCCGAATGGTTTCGGTTCTTGTCGGCGATAGCTTTCTATAGCTATATGTCATCCCATTTGGCTTTATAGCCGTAAATATGGAACCGTTCGGTACTACCGGCAAGTTCCAAGCTTTGGTATTTAACTACTTTGTCTTTTGTTAATTTTCGGGGAAAATTGACCGGCACGTCTTGTGATTCTCTACACGTGTGAAGCCGACTTGTTCGGCTTGCCGTGTGCTTGGCGCTAGGTGCACATTTTGCGTCAACACCACCATTACGGCGTGGAGCCGCACAACTTCGCCCCGAACGCAATCTCACGGGCGGCCACCTTCGTCGGCATGTGTGAGGGGTTCCCGGGGTCCCGGCGAACCGGGACTCTCCGGGTCCACCACTTTCGCGTGGAGCCGCACACGCTCACCACGCCCGAGCCGCGCGGTGCGCCGCACGGTGCGCGCGGTGGGATGTCGATTTTGCTCGCGGGAGTCACGCGGGGAATTTTACATTCCGTGCACGATGACCTCCAACAACGCGAAATGGGAGCGGGGGTGGTTCTACCTCCGCAACGACGAGCCCGGCCTCCCCTTACACCGGCAAGGTTTCGAGGGGAGAAGGCCGACTCCTGGTGGCATGGCTTGTCCCCTTCCTCGCACCGGACCCGGCTAGAGTCGGCCCGCTCGCGCTGAAGAGCCTGGCGGATGCCGGGCTGGGCGCGGCCTTGGTTCTCGCAAACCTCCACCACCAGTGGATCACCCCCCTCATGGAGAGGGAGCTCCGCATCTTTGAGATGGACGAGACGGCCAACCCTGTGGCGCTGGCGCGCTCGCGGTTCCTTTCGAGCGCTTTTCGCGGGGAGAATGCGGCCACGAGGGCGAGGCGGGCCGTCGCCCTCAAAGCCGTCGGGCTACGGCGACGCCGACCTCTCGTTGTTCGTCATGCTTCCCGACGCCCCGGCCGGTGAGTGGTTCTCCCCTTTTTTCTTTTATCCCTCCGTGACGTGCCGTCGTGGTTCCGACGTTTCACTCTCCATAGCGAGAAGGTAACCGTGGACGCCGTGCGGTCCGACCCGCCTACGCCCCGAGCCCGAGCGCGCGCGCGGCGCGGCGGCGGCGGCCAGCAGGAGCGGGCGGCGCGCAAGAAGGAGCGAACGATCCGGCGGCGGGAACACCGGGAGCAAGAGGGATGAAGAATTCCCGGCCGCGCGAGCGACAGGGGACTCTCTCCCCCGGCGACCTCGGAGGATTCGTCGTCGTGAGAGGAAGAGAAGGAGGAGAGTGACGGGGGCGGGCCCCCCGAGAGTTGGGAGCTCCGCCCCCCTCACCGAGAGCCGCGGAGGCGACAGAGGAGTAAGCGACCGGGGTGGGCGCGAAAGCACCCGCCGCCGGGTGGTCTACGGAAGAGGTGGCGTGCGGGAGCGCGATGATGGCGTCGTCGGCCGCGGCCTCGCCGCCCATCTAGCCCTCTAGGAAGAGGAAGCGGGGCTTCTCTACCCCGAGGTAGGCCATCGCTCCTCCGACGCCCCGTTTTCGAGAGGCGGTGGGTTGAATCCTTCGTTTTGCGCGTTCGCAGGGGTGGCACCGACCGTCCCACCCCGGCACTCGCCAAGGCGCTTAGGGCGGATGCATCCATCCCCACGAGGCGACGCTCATCGAGGGCTCCGCGGGTGACAGGGAGTACGGCGGCGGCAACGAGCGAGGCCCCGCGCGCCGTGGCCGCGCCGGCGGAGCCGCGGCGGTGACGGCGGCCATGACGGCGGTCACGACCATGGCGGTCGCCGCTCCATCGATTTTGCCGGCACCGCCCCGGTCGGAGGCGGTCGGGGTGGCGGTCTTGGGATGTCCCGGACGACGACACCCCACCGCCCGGATCGGACCGGGGTGGGGGAGCCCGGCCGCACCGGCCCCCGAGCACCGGTGGGGATGCTTGTGATGAGGGACGACGGTCGCGTGATGTCGAAGCGCCGGCGCACGGCACCAATGCCTTGTCGTCGCGCGTCGCCCTTCCAGCTTTGGACGTGATCGCGGAGGGCCCGGAGCGAGAGCGGGAACGCATCAACGCACCGCCGGCCCACTTCGCCGATGCCCGTGCCGAGCGAGCATTGTGGCGAGGAATTCCGCGACCATGGCGCTTTGCTCAACCGGCGCCCGAACGACGCGCTACGGATCCATGGAGGTCCCGCATGGCGCATCTTCCGGGTTTGTGACCTCTTAGCGGGTTTCGTTTCTTCCGCGTTTGCGTTTTCTCCGATCCCCATCTTCTCTTGCTTTGTCGCCGGCGGCGGGGTGGAGGGTCGGGCCGGGAGAGATACGGCACCCTCGCCGGGCCGGACGCCGAGGTCGGCTAGTACGGGGGCGGTACAATGCCCTAGACGGCCTCATCGAGGCCCTAAGGACCCCGCACCGGTGGCCGGTGTGCGGGCGGAAGCCCCGCGGATCGCCCCCGGAGGCCGGATGCCCAGCCGGCGGAGGACGTCTCCGTGGTCGAGAGGGTGAAGATTGTGCTCGTGGACCAGACGAGGCGCCGCACAAGGCGCGGGAGGACCCGGCAAGTGGGAGGCCGAGGTGGCCTCGTTCGGCCCGGCTCCAACAAGACCGCACGACCCTCGAGGGAGCGCGATCTTGGCGAGCCGAGCAGAAGAGAGGGCCAAGGAGGTGGAGGGGCCGAGGACTAGCTTGGCGGACAAGGCCGCCGCGCTCGCCACGACGTAGGAGCAGCCCGGCGGAGAACAGGGTCGCGCGCCGGCGGGCGGAGGCCTAGCTCCGGCCGGGAGCGGACCGCCCTTGCCGAGGCCCGGGCCGCCCTCGAGCGCGAGCGTCTAGCGTGGGAAGAGGAGCCGGGCCGGCTCCAACAAGAGCGTGCCGCGATTGAGGGGGCATAGGCGTTCCTCAAGCAGCGGGATGACGAGGTCTCCAGGCTCAACGGGAGCCGGCCCGGCTCGGTATCTCGCACGAGGACCTACGCCGGTCCCTCGAGAAGCGAGGAGGCCACTATCCTCGGCCCGCGGCAGCGACCGAGGACGCGCGCCGGTGCCCTCGAGGTGGAGAAGAAGCAGGTCGAAGGTGAGTTATCTTTCATTTGTCTTCTCGCTAGTGTCTTCGTCTTTTTTGGGATCCGCTCCCAAGTTTTCGTCTCTTGTTTGTGGCTTTCGTGCCCGCGTGTCGCCTTGGGGAACTCGACGACTCGAGCTCGGGTCGTGCGGACGGCCTACAAATCCTCGCAACGAGGAGTTGGAGGAGATACGGGCCGCCGCCCTCGAGACCCGCCGGGGAGGTCGAGGAAGCCGAGGTGCAAGCCGGGAGCTCGGTGGCGAGTCGCCTTCATGCTCTCGGCGGGCATGTCGCCGGCGCATGCGCCGCGCCCTTCACCTCGGGCGTCAAGAAGACCCTTGGCGTGGTGGCCTCTCACTACCGGGTCGACTTTGAGGTCGTCTCCTCCGGTTACGTCGTTCGGTCGGCGTCGAGGATGAGGTGGCGATGGACCGTGCGGACGCGCTCGCCGCCACCGCCGCCGATATGCTCGCGGAGGACTTCACGGACTTCTAGTTCCCGGACGCTCCCGCGGTGGGCGGCCCTCAAGCCTAAAGAGCACTAGGCGTTCGTGCCCTTGTTGTTTGAGTGTTAGTATTCGGGCCGTGTGGCCATGTAATAAACAATTACTTGTTTGAAACATTCGAATCTTTGTAAATTGGAGTAATGCTTTTTACTCCGGCAATTGTACTTGTTCCACCTCCCAACTTTCTTAGGTGAATCCTAGCTAGGAAAGGTTCGGTCGCATGAGTAGCTTGTAGGCGAAGCGGGGAGGGGGAAGGGCCATATCCCGCCGGGAGGCGTAGGTTATCACCGACTCGCGCCGCTTCACCCTTTAGCCGCTCGCGTCCCGCGTAGGTTTACCCGGAACTTGGGTCGAGGCGTACTTGGAGCATTCGCGACAGTTTTTGCGAAAAAATGGGACCATTTTTTGGGGGTGATGCCCCCGCAAGAGGCCCCCGAGGGTGGCTTGGTTTTCCGGGGAAATCCAAGTCTCCCTTTGACTTTATCCATCTTAATGAAAATTTACATTCGTGCCACCAAGCTGGGGTGTTGGGTGCGTAAATAAAAAAAGAACTTGGAAATCCTTCGTAAGGGTAGAAGCGACGTAGTTGTTGGATGTTCCAAGCGTTGGTGAGTTCTTCGCCATCCTCGATGGCCAGCTTGTAGGTGCCGGGTTTGAGTACTTTGACCACGACGTAGGGTCCTTCCCACGGGGGCGACAGTTTGTGGCGGCTTTAATTGTCTTGGCGCAGCCTTAGGACTAGGTCCCCTTCGTTGAAGTCTTGGCGCCGTATCTTCCGGGCCTGGTAGCGCCTCGGCGCTTGCCGGTACCTTGCCGAGTGCATCGGGGCCATGGTGCGGGCCTCGTTCGGCCTGGTCCGGCGAGTCCTCGCGAGCTCGCCGGTTGGTGCCTTCATCGTAGCCCCCGACTCTAGACGACCCATATTCCAAGTCCGTGGGGAGAACGGCCTCCGCGCCATAGACAAGGAAGAACGGGGTGAATCCCGTGGCTCTGCTCGGAGTGGTTCTGAGGCTCCACACGACCGCTGGTACCTCCTGGAGCCACTTTCGACCGGACTTGTTCAGTCTGTCGAAAATGCTAGGCTTGAGACCTTGCAGGATCATGCCGTTGGCGCGCTCCACTTGACCGTTGGTCTGTGGATGCGCCACAGCCGCCCAATCCACGCGGATGTGGAACTTGTCGCAGAACTCTAGGAATTTCCTGCCGGTGAATTGGGACTTGTTGTCGGTGATCATGGAGTTGGGCACCCCGAACCGGTAGATGGTGTTGGTGAAGAACGTCACGGCATGTTTTTCCCCGGGATTCGTTATCGGGCACACCTCGACCCACTTGGAGAATTTGTCGATAGCAACCAGTAGGTGGGTGTAGCCCCCTGGCGCTTTCCGCAAGGGCCCGACGATGTCCAACCCGACACGGCGAAGGGCCATGTGACGGGGATTGTCTGGAGGGTGTGCGCAGCAAGGTTGGTCTTGCGGGCGTAAAACTGGCACCCTTTGCAGGTGCGTACGATCTCGCTGGCATCAGCGACCGCGGTGGGCCAGTAGAGGCCCTGACGGAACGCGTTGCCCACGAGGGTGCGTGGCGCTGCGTGGTGGCCACACACACCCGCGTGAATGTCTTGAAGGAGCTCGCGGCCCTGCGGGATAGACACACATCGCTGCAGGACGCCTGACGCGACGCGCTTGTACAGCTCGCCATCGACGAGGGCGAATGACTTGGCCATCCTGGCGATGCCCCTGGCCTCGGATTGGTCCGGGGGAAGCTCACCTCGATCCATCCAGGCAATATATTTGTCTCGCCACTCCTCCGTGCGTTGGACCAGCTCTGTATCCATGGCCTCGGCCTCGCCCGTGCCATACCCCTCGAGCAGGGAGAGCACGAACGCCTCGTTCGAGGGGTCCTCATCCATAGGCTCCGCGCCTGTTGGGTCCGAGGGAGCCCCCGAGGGTTCCTCTTGGCTCGAGGGGGTCGGCTCGAGGTTGACGGATGGCCTGGCGACATCCCGCGCAAAAATGTTCGGGGAACGGCGATTCACCCCGACGTGATTTTGGCGAGCTCGTCCGCCTCCTCTTTGTACCGGCGGGGCACGTGGTTAAGCTCTATGCCGTAGAACCCGTCCTCGAGTGCCCGCACGGCATTGCGCACGCCTCCATTTTGTCGTCGTGGCGGCTCACGTTCTTCATGACCCGGTCGATCACGAGCCGCGAGTCCCCCCCGACGTCGAGGGGTTTGATGCTCGTCTCGATGGCTATTCCGAGGCCGCGGAGAAGGGCCTCGTACTCGCCATGTTGTTTGACACGGGGAAGTGCGGGCGCACCGCGTACCTCATGTGCTCCCCGAGGGGTGAGATGAAGAGCGAGGCTCGCGCCCGCCCCCGTCTTCGTCACCGACCCACCGAAGTAGAGGGTCCGCATTCGGCCTTGGACTTGCGGTGGCGGTAGCCGCGTGTCCGTCCATTCGGCGACAAAATCCGCCGGGATCCGGGATTTGATCGCTTTGCACGGCACATAGGCGAGTGTTTCGCCCATTAACTCCGCCGACCACTTGGCAATCTCGTCGGCCGCGTCCGGGTTTCGGATAATCTCCCCCAATGGAAAGGAGGAGACACCATGACCGGATGGGCCTCGAAGTGGTGGCGAAGCTTGCGCCGTGCAAGCACCACCGCGTAGAGCAGCTTTTGGATCCGCGGGTAACGCGCCTTGGCTTCGGACAACACCTCACCGATGTAGTACACGGGGCGTTGGACCGGTAAGGTGTGTCCCTCCGCCGTGCGCCCCACCACGATGACAGACGCGACCACCCGAGTGGTCGCGACGACGTAGAGGTACAGAGGCTCACCATCCCGGGGTGACATTAAAATCGGCGCATGGGCGAGCGTCGCCTTGAGTTGTCAAGCGCCTCCTGGGCCTCGACGGTCCAGGAGAAGCGCTCGTGCTTCTTTAAGAGTCGGTAGAGGGGCAGCCCCTTCTCGCCGAGCCGCGAAATGAAGCGACTCAAGGCGGCGAGGCACCCCAGCACCTTCTGGACCCCCTCGAGGTCTCGAATCGAGCCCATCCCCTCGAGGGTTGTGACCTTCTCGGGGTTGGGCTCGATCCCCCGCCGGGAGACAATATATCCCAACGGCATGCCTCGCGGCACTCCGAAGACGTACTTCTCGGGGTTCGGCTTTACCCCGTTAGCTCACAGGCAATCGAACGCCACGCGCAGTTGTTATATAGGTCGTCCGCGTTCTCGCTCTTTATGACTATATCATCTACGTAAGCCTCAACGGTTCGCCGATGTGATCTCCGAAAACATGCTACATGCATCGCCGACATGTAGCGCCCGCGTTTCGGAGACCAAACGACATCGTTACGTAGCAAGACATCCCGAAGGGAGTGATGAATGAAGTCGCGAGCTTGTCGGACTCCTTCATCTTTAGTTGGTGGTACTCGGAATAGGCATCAAGAAAGCATAAGAGCTCGCACCCTGCGGTCGAGTCAACGATTTGATTGATTCGTGGCAAAGGAAAAGGAACTTTAGGACATGCTTTATTCAAGCTAGTGTAATCTACACACATCCGTCATTTCCCATTCTTTTTCTTAACTAGTACGAGATTAGCTAGCCACGTAGGGTGGAACACTTCCTTGATGAACCCGGCCTTGAGGAGCTTCGCAACTCCACTCCGATTGCCCGCGCCGCTCTTCGTCAAAGCGGCGCGGCCGTTGCCGCACGGCGCGGGAGTGAGGTAGGATATCAAGGGAGTGCTCGGCAACCACCCTCGAGATGCCCGGCATATCCGAGGGGCTCCACGCAAAGATGTCGGCGTTTGCGCGAGAGAAAGTTGACGAGCACCACTTCCTATTTCGGGTCGAGGGTGGAACTGACCCTCAACGCCTTGCCCTCGGGGGCAGCAGGGTCGAGGAGCACCTCTTTGGTTTGCTCAGCAGCCTCGAAGCTATCGGCGTGCTTGGCGGTGGAGTCGAGGTCCTTGTTGACCACCTTCTCCAAGTTCGCCACAAGCACTTCGTCCGGCGCTAGAGCCTCGCCGTGCTCCACGCACTCGACGTCGCGGTCGAACGCGTGCTCGATCGACGAGCCCAAGATAATGACGCCTTTGGGTCCCGACATCTTCATCTTGAGGTAGGTGTAGTTCGGGACGCCATGAATTTGGCATACCACGGCCGCCCGAGATTAGAGTGGTACGTGCCCCCGAACCCCACCACCTCGAAGGTGAGAGTCTCCTTGAGGAAGTTGTCCGGCGTGCCATACCGGATAGGCGGTGTCGATCTGCCCGAGGGGCTGGACGCGCTTGCCCGCGCGACGCCATGGAACGCCGTCGTGCCGGGCCGCAACTCGGTCCAACCAGGTCCCCGGCGGGCGTAGGGTGTGCACGTAGAGGATGTTGAGGTTGCTTCCTCCGTCCATTAGCACCTTGGAGAACCGGGTGTTCCCGATGACGGGGTCGACCACCGGCGGGCTTGGGCCGATTGGGGATATGGTTCGGGTGATCTTCGCACCGAAGGTGATGGCATCCTCCGACCGGCCGAGGAAGGAGGGAGGAGCCTTCTCCGCGGCGAGGACCTCGTGCCGCTCCGCTTGTGCCGGGCCGTTGGACATGTCCACGGTCGGCTCCCCGAAGATGAGGAAGACGTTTTCCACCGCGGGGGAAGCCGCCGGCGTCGCCGTCACCCCCATCCTTCTTGGCCTCTCCATCCTTCGTTGCGGCGCGACCGTAGTATCTTGCAAGCGGTGTCACACCTTGCTCGAGGGTGTGGTTGACCGGTGTCTTGTGGTGCGGACGGGGCTTCTTCGGCATGTCGTGGAATACACCGGGGCCTCGAGGGGCCGCTCGAGGGCCCCTTCGAGCGGGTCGGACGGCCGAGGGCCTCATCCCCGTCGTTGTCGCGCCCCTACGCGTGCGCCTCATGGCGCGGCTTCTTGCCCTTCTTGCCCGGCTTGTGCTTCTACTAGGGCTCCTTGGACTTGCCGTCCTCTCGCGGGCACGTCGTCCATGTGCTTGCCCTTCTTCCCATCGAAGATGGCCCCCACCGCCTCCTCGCCGGAGGCAAAGCCGGTGGCGATGTCGAAAAGCTCGTTGGAGTCGACCGGCGGGCTACGCCCGGCTCGCGCATGAGGTCCCGGCGAGTCATGCCCTCGAGGAAGGCGTGCACGATCTCGGGCCCGGGCCACGCTCGAGAGCTCCGTGTAGCGCTTGAATAAGCGTCGTATGAAGTCCCTAAGCGACTCGCCGGGCTTCCGGGTGCACGCGCGCGAGTCCCCGGAGTTCCCGTGGCGCACGAACGTCCCCGGAAGTTCCCCATGAAGGTGCGGACTAGGTCGTCCCAGTTGTGGATCTTGGTGGCCGGCAGATGCTCAACCCACGTTCGCGCCGAGTCAGTGAGGTGTAGCGGCAGGTTGCGGATGATCACCTCGTCGGTGGTGGCTCCGCCCACCGGCATGCTAGGCGGTAGTCGTTGAGCCATACACGGGGGTCCGTCTCCCCCGTGTACTTGACGATCGACGTGGGCTGACGGAAGCGTTGTGGGAAGCTCGCCGTGCGGATCTCCCGGCTGAACACGCGGGTCCCGGGGGCTCGGCGTCGGCGAGCGGTCTTCACGTCTATCGTAGCGCCCACCCCACCGTGGATTGTAGCCCGCCGCCGCCCGTGCCTCGCGCGTTGCCCGTCCGCCGGGCATTGATGACATTGCGAGCGTCACCGTCTTGGGCCTCGCCCACGCGTGTCAAGGATCCGCTCCTTGACCGACGTCCGGCCTTGGCCGGCGGGCTGCCCCGTCGCGCCACCCGCGTGAACCGATGCCTCGGGGCCTTGCGCGCCTCCTTCGTCCTACGCGCTCCCCTGCTGGCGAATGCGGGACACCGAGCTCTCGGCTCTGTTGTATGGCCGCTTGCTCGATGAGCGCCCGCACCTCGCGGTGCGGGTTCCGCGCCTCGGGCGTTGAAGGAGCGGGCATGGCCCGCAACGGTTTCGCGGCGAGAGATGAGCTTTTGGCTAGCTATTGATGCAAAATTAGCACCTCGCGCCAAGCACACAGGCAAGCCGAAAAGAGCTAGCTTACACACGTGATGGATCCCGAGCGTGCCGATCAATTTTCCTAAAACGCGACAAAAAAATAAAAATAGTTAGATAAAACATGGAACTTGCGCCGGTGGTACTAGACAGTTCCATATTTACGCTAGAAAGCTAGTTAAAATGATATATAGCTACAACAAGCTATCTATCGGCAGTTCAAATATCATTCGGGAGTCGTTAAACATGACAACATGATATAGCCGAATGGATGACGTAAGCATGATGAATGATCGGTCCTTGTTTAAATAGCGTTGCTCGTACATGATCATGACCGATTCTCAAGAATAAACAATGATTTTAAAGCAAATAAGGTAAAAGCATGATTATAAATATGAAATAAACAAGCATGCATAGGCCAAAAGCACTAGTCTACCGCATGTCTAGGCACTCTCAAACCCGTCGAGCATAATGCCAAACAAGTTAATCCACCGCATGATACAACTTATTTGAAATCATACCACCAACCACAAAGAGATTAATCCACCGCATGATACAATCCGAATATGGAAGGCTAAAAGCACGCATTATTTAAAACAAACTTATGAACACGTTTTACTCATGGTAGCACAACCGAATACGGTTGCATGTACGGCCGAATCGGGTTCCGTGGAGAAGGAACAAACATTGCCAAAGATGGTAAACCTATCGGATTAAATCGAAATCTAATCCACCGGATGATTAGCTCTAAAACAACCCAAAAACCCGCATCTACCGCATGATACCCAGTTCTTTCAAGATTCATACAAAATCAACAAGCTCGAACCCGCAACACGTGACAACTTAGATTGATTCGGGTTCGACTATTAGGGAGCACGTGATCCAATGCACCACGTTGAGTTAAAGACATGAATATGTAATATAAGGATCACGAAACAAGATAAAGCCGATTCTAATCAATCTAAATTGGGCAAAAGAGTGTTACATGAATTTAAACATATAGTAAAAACTCAAAACAACACATGGTAACTTAATGAATCTATTAGATCTTGCCAAATCTAATAGAGCCGATAACTAGCTCCAAGCTAGATCTTAGCCCACCGCATGGATCATGATCTAACAAGAAACCTTCTTGGACCAAGCTTAAATCCACCGCATGATACTAAGCATGGTAACAAGACTTCTTGAATCACGGTCTAAATCCACCGCATGATACTAGACATGATACAAGGTTGTCGGTACTTACGGAGGTCGACGGATCGATGGCTCATCTCGAAGAACTCGACGACTCGACTAAAGGACTCGATTTTGGCACGGGGCTGGTTTAGTTGTGAAGATGTTCGTTTCCTATTACAGACATCAAGGGTTTATATTTATACCTTTGTCCTAACACGACTCCTGGTCGACTACGAGTACAACATTTAATGGCTAAATTAAAGCTCCGACGCCAATGTCTATCTCGTATACGCCATCAACTCGCTCCTTCCTTATATCGGGCCGCGTCACCACGCATTCCCAAAAACTTCCCTTTAAAAGCGCAAACGGTCCTTCCGCCGAACGACGGCGTATTGCCGACCGCAAGCGTCCTTTACCGAATTCTCTCGAGAAGATTTTTCCTAGCCGAATGGTATTTCATCACCAAGCTCGGCCCACAAGTCGATCCCTTTCTGTACCATTTTTGGGTGTTAACATATGCCCCTTCAATTACGGGATAAAAGTGATTTTATTCCGAATTGACCATAAATGCCCAATGTCTTCGAGCTAAATCCGTTCAACACCCATTCCTGCTCCTTGCAATCGTTGGAGTCTCCACTCGGATCCAAACCCTAGGTCATCAATCTCCAAGCTCAAATCTCCAATGGCGGATCAAAATCAAGTCGTTCGGGTAAATCTCATCCCCTTTAGGTCCATTCGGTATTGCTTTTTTCGATCCCCAACTTAGATTTCTTCCTCTCGTCTTCTCCGATAGGCTCAATCCACCGAGCTCCCCGATTCCCATCAAGGATAAATCATCATCCTATTTCCTCGGTCCAGGGGGGAATCTCCGACCCCCATGAGTTTATTGAAGCCGAATCCAACAGTACCCTTCAAATCGGCTTTAGCAAGACCTCATGTGTGGCAAGATGCCTTTAAAAACTAGCCCCCGCCCGCAATCGCAGGCTGGAGGAACTGGTATAAGAGGATACTCGAAGATAAAAGTGTAAAGACCAGCAATTGGGACACCCTTTATATTGCCCAGTGTTTGGAGTTATCTCTAGCCGAAACCCCCAAAAATGAGAATCTTCTAATTGCAACTTGTCATTTCTAGTAAAACGGCGTCAATGCTTTCCTTTTTGGTCATGGACCAATGTCTCCCACTCTGGCCGATGTATACATGATGACTGGCCTTGATGTCACAAGATCTATGTACCCTTACAAGTACAAAAGCTCTGGCAGGCAAAGAGGAGTGAAAACAGGATCTGGATATAAACAATATATCCAAAACCATATGCATGATGGTCCCCTGTCTGAAGTTGAATACGAGCTCTCCCCGAACATGTGGCTATGCAGATTTATCTTTTGTGGCAAAGCCAATGAGCCAACTCCGAACCACATTGCAATGGCCGAAGATTTGGCTACGGACATCGCATCCCCCTTGGGAAGTACCTCCTAGGAAGTGTTTACAATATGCTCCATCAAACCACCCATATGATGTATACCGGTCGAATATCTCTTGTGTCAACGGCCCCTGGTGGTTTGTACAGATGTTGCTGCAACTGTATATGCACCAGATTGTTGGTGTCAATCTCAACAATCGGCATTTTCCTTCATCCGACTATAAGGAAGGAGAAAACCAGATCACAAAAGGATGTCAAACTTATGGTGAAGCCGCCTCAACCATAATTATTGACCAAAACATCAGTCAACTCTTTGAGCTCTTCTTCAAAGGCTTCACCAATCCCCTCTGGCTTCCTTATTTGCACAATGACAACTTTGACCCTTCCTTATGAATTCTCCTTTGAGAATGGATGCAATGATGCAAAATCCATAGAAATTTTCAATATCTTTATTCATCCATGCATCCCGCCAGCAGAATTTTGGGGAGGAAGGCAAAATCATAGCACTTATGAGTATTACCGACCAAATATGATGGCTCGACAACTAGGATGTGGCCAAGTGCCCCAAAGTTGTTTCTTCATGAATTCCTCAAGCCCGGAGAGGAAATAAAAGAAAGCCTCGCAAGCAAAAAGAATCTTTGAATATCAATCCGACCCAACTATTTATCCTTGGTCGTTTGTACCAACAACAATAGTTCATCCTCTCTTCATCCCCCGGTGGCAAGAGCTTCATGATCATATCTTCGGTGAACCAGTTCACTCCTTTTGTCTTGAACCGATGCGTGACTTCCAACCAACTTCGAGAGGTAATACACTTATCCTTTTCTTTTGCCAAGCATGCCCTCCTTTACTCGATCAAGATTTTTGCCACTCCTTGCAGAACACGGTGTCCGCCCCTCGAGGCGGGACAATTGCTTACCATACGCGAGGCCCAATTTCTCGCTCCGGGACTTAAATCCACAACTCTTGCTCGGTCGATGTCTAGATATGCTACAATGGACCCAACTCTTATCGGCTCAACCTCGATAAGAGAAAAGCTCCATCTTTG
This sequence comes from Cenchrus americanus, assembly GCA_947561735.1. Classification (NCBI taxonomy): domain Eukaryota; kingdom Viridiplantae; phylum Streptophyta; class Magnoliopsida; order Poales; family Poaceae; genus Cenchrus; species Cenchrus americanus. Next base: position 31,537,762 of record OX387242.1, on the reverse strand, counting down.
GTTACCCCTCCAAGCGCCAAGAAGAAAAGAACTACCAAAAAGATCCCTATTGAGGTAATATCTCTTCCTTTTTGAACATAAGACCATTCTTCATCCGACAAATTTCATCTTGTGTAATTTCGGACCGGGAATCCAAAGAACCATCAACAACTTCGAACTTGCCAATGCTCCATCCGTTGGTATGGCCCCGATCACCTTACTTTCTTTTCAAGACCATTATTCACACCGGCATTAACCCTTCATCTACCATCTCGCGAAGAAACATTGGTGAATCAACCCGTAGAGATCTCTTCTCCGAACATACTTCAAATCCAAATTCACCAAGGGTTCAAACATCTCCCCCTCAAGAAGAAATGCCGCCTTCACCAAGGATTCAATCTTCTCCCTCTCAAGCGAAACTCCGGTATCACCGGGGATGAATCCATCTTCACCATAGCCGAAGCTTCAAATCTACCAGGAACCGCACCAACTTCCCCTCGATTAGAAGCTTCACTTTACCAGGAATTCCTTAAGCTCCTCCTCGGTGATTACCCAAGAAATCCCTCTTGAGCCCGAACAAAACCCTCCTCCAATTCGGGAAACCGAAATGAGGTAAGTGTAAACACCCGCACTTCTATTTCCATTTAATAAATCACCCTTAATTCAGCAATTCCTCCTTTCAAAATAAGGCTATGTCAACATCAATCCCTCCATTTATTGTGGATGACCCAACTTCCGAAAAAGGAGATGAGGTTTCCTCACATCGGGCTCTATCGAGAGGAGAATCGAGGCAAAGCCGAAGGAAGTTTTCTCTGTTGCAAAGGGATATTCGGGATCAAGTTAGGGACGTTGATCGTCCGGAGGAAATACTTGAATCCATTGACCAAGAACTTCACAGTAATATCAAAACTCTCCCGGAGCCCATCTCTCATCCGGACAATCATTATGCGGCGGTGAGGTGAGCCTTAAAGAACCAATCCTCACGACCGGTCCTTGAGCAAAAGAGAGCCAAAGTCAAGCGAGTTCGTGGAAGAATCCCAAGCTCAAATCCGGGGGAACAAGGAACTAATACCCGAACCGCCACCCGCACTTGAGGTGAAGATTGCCAGAAAGCTGCACTAGAAGCTGAGTTGAAAACTTTGACAGCTGAGATTGAGGCTGACAGGAAGAAGATAGCCGAACTCCCTGGATTAATAGAGAAAATCCAGAAGGAAACTTCAGCAGCCATGATTGAATCAAACCAGCTTAAATCAAAGATTTCCATCCTGTCCGCCACTCAAGAAGCTGATCAAAAACTGCTAGAAAACATCAGCAAAATGATAATAGATGCTTCTAGTGTAATTGCAGAGTATTTGAACATTTAATTGTGCCAAACAATTTGTAGCTGAATGATTAATCGTCCTTGTAATTTTTGTTTATCACAAACTTCACTTTCCATTCCCTATACCTCCTTGTTTGCAATTTTTTGGACGATTCATTCAGTAACTCTGGCCAAATAGTACTATACCCGAATAGCACTCCGATCGCAACTCAGCCGAGCCAGTCAACCGAATATGACTCGGCTTGAATTCCAAATGACCCGACGGCGATTCGGTTAAGGAAACCTCACCACCTTCCAAATTTCTCGGGATATGCAGCACGATCCAGGGCCACGATCTCTTTGTCATCCCCATAAATAAAACCGTAGGTGCCCCCAGCCTTTCACCAAGCCTTTTGCCTTCAAACCTTTGCCAATCTAAGCTTTCTTCCTCTAGTACTAGCACACCAAAAAAACCTGATGGCGGGTAGTGGCAGCAGGTGCCGCGCCAGCAATGAGGTGGAAGGAAGTCTCGTCGGCGCTCGTCGGAGGCAGAGATCATCAACTTCCTTTACGATTCTTTCCAGATTTCTTTCTTTTCTGACGATCCTCTTTTGTTTCGGGCTCATCCATCGGAATCCGGCCCTACCGGACGACTCCTCGGAGTCATACAACTACTCCCCCGTGCGCCGACCACGAATCCGGCCCTACCGGACGACTCCTCGGAGTCATACAACTACTCCCCCGTGCCCTACGGCGAGCGCGACGCCCTCCGGTTCAAGGCGGAGCGTGACGAATCCCGGCGCGAGCCGGGAAAAATTTCCAATAAACCCCGCATCGCCGAGCCGGAATGGGAGGATCGGCGTAAACGACCGCCGGAGACTATTGACGATATATCCCTTTAATTGACTTTGATCCACTCCAACTTTTGAAACTAACCGCCATTACCTTGCAACTTTGTAGCCCGCGACACCGAGCTTGACCGGTTGAAAATGCGGTGAAGCAACTAGCGGACAAGGTGAACGCCCGGGGGACACGCCGGCGGACCGGCTCGGCTGCGGTGGAAAACCGCTTGGATGAAATGGCTCTCCACGGCGTCCGCCTAGGCACCACCTTGGGCCCGGCCGCCATGGCGATGCACACCGGCGTCGACTACTCCATCCAGCCGCGCGGCTTCCGGGCGGCGCACCAGAGGACGTCGACGAGATCGAGGTCATCCCGAAGTGCCTCGATGGCCATGGCGACGCCATTGCCGATACCATCGATCCCCGATCTATGCTAAACGGGCTCTTTGATTAGTTTGTACTAGGGATGCTTGGTTTTTGGCAATAAATAAAGAATTTTAATTTTTGTGCTTGTATTGTGGTGATCCCCTTCGCTTGTAGATGCGAACTTCTTGTTTCCAAATGAATTCGAGAACTTTATCTTAGCCGAATACGCAAAAACAACCGCCCCTTGGCACAAAATCCGCGAGAAAATCCTTGATTCGGGAACCATAAGCACTATTCAATGAAAACCATTCGCATTCGGGAAGAAAACCCCCGCCGTTTGGTATTCCAATAATGTACGCCAACCAGTCATCACTCCCAATGCGCCCTCTTAGTCAATAAAATAGCCTCCTGGGTGCCCTGCAAATCCACTCACATACTCTTCCATCACTTCACATCTTCTCCCTTTGCTCCAGAGGAGAAAACCCCAAGGCCATGGCGGCCAAGGGAAAGCAACCCATCAAGGGGAGCAGCGCTCCACCAACGAAACGCACCATTCAAGGGTGAGTCTTCTGTTAATTTGTTTCTTGCTCCCGTTTGCAATCTCATGGTTCCCCCCTTTTCGTCCTTTCCATCCTTGACCCGCTTCCCGAAGAAATCTTTGGAACCGAAGAGGTTCCCGAGTACATCCTTTCCGATTCCTCCACCGAAGAAGAGGATGCCATGCCGAAACGAGAAGATCAACCACCGAGCCCGCGCCGCCGTATCCGCATCTAGAGCACAACCCGCGGGACATCACCGTCCGCCGCAACGCCGAACGCGAATGCCGCATTAGTTTGGAGGTGTTGGTAGGGGGTAAGATTTCCATCTTTATTTGATTCCCATGCTCAAACTCAAATCTTCATATTCTAACAAGCTGTTCCCTTCCCCTAGATGTCTCTCGACGGGTACAATAACCCGAAGGCTTCTTGGCACGGCTCGATGGAAGCCGCAAGTCATGGCAACCCCCGAAGCTTCCGGAGTTGCCGTAACGGTGGTCTTGGAACAGTTGAAGAAGGAGGAGCTAAAGAGGAAAAACAAGGAATCGAGAGGAATGAAGCATACTTTCGCTTCTTTCTCTAGGCCTTCTGCTTCCCACCCCTTTGTAATCTTAAGTAGCTGGGTTGTCAAATAAAAGCTTGAAAGAAACATCCGTAATGTGGAATATTTTTGTGTTAAGGGCAATACATTCCGGTATTGGCCATCTCCTCTCGTTAGGATTTTTTGTTCTAAAGACGGCTTTTTTCCCGAACGCCTTTGTTTCTATGTATCAAATGCCCGTAATCCTCGGTGCTTGTAATCAACAATCAACTTCAATACTAGGATAATATTTATTCAAATATCTTCCATTTATAGCAGCAGTAAATTCCTCTCCTAGTAGAGTTTTCAATATATAAGCATTACCACGCGCACATCCGACTACCCAAAAAGGACCTTCCCAATTCGGGGACCATTTGCCGAACGTACTATATTTAGTCCCGATCGGCGGTAACACTTTCCAAACCAAATCTTCTTCGCAAATTGCTTAACCTTTACTTTCTTGTTGTAATATTTAGCAACTCGCATCTTGTTCTTTTCAATGTTTTCCAAGGCTTTAAGACGAATCTTATGCAAATCCTCTAATTCGTCCATCATTAAGCCAATGTAGTCTTTGGAGCTCAAATCCTTTTGCAATACCACCCTCCTTGAATCGATTGTATTTCCCGGGGCAAAACGAGCATGATGCACCGTTGACGGTGAAAATCCGTCAACCTAGCCATGAGTTTACCTTCGGTGTTGGCATAAGTTTTATACCTTATCCATTGGTACTAACCCCCGTGGTATAACAAGTTCACGTGTGCATGTCGGTTTTGGAGTTTAGTGTTTATGCAGGGTTTTAGCGCTGAAAGCAAGACTTTCGGGATAAGTTCATCAAGCACCTTATGACAAGACCTTGAAGCCCCGTACAAGTCATGCAATGAAGAAAACTTAACTCCAAGAAGTCAGGGATTTGATCCGAGAAGACGACAAACTCCGAGGACCTGACCTAAAAAGTGCTGAATCTTGCAAGACAAGGAGTTATGCCCAATTCAGAGAGAAACTGACGACATGGACCTACATGCAGAAGGGGGAAACATCCAGGAAGCAAGGGAACCGACGTAGAGCATAGGAGGCCTCGGGGCCGGGCCTAGATGGGCCCGGGCCGGCCGGCCCGAGCCGGTCGGCCCGGCCTGTCCGGGGCCCGTTTGCCCCCTCTTTTGCCCTAGCCGCCATTCGGGCTATTTATAGCCCCCCCGACCGAGAGCCACGCATCATCCAATTCATCATCGGCCGCCGAGGAGCGAGAGAAGAGAGGGACACCATCTCGGAGAGGAGAGGGTCGAGCTAGTTGACTAGGGTTTCCCTAGCCGACGTGGGAACCTTGCACGGAAGAGGGTCGAGCTAGTTGACTAGGGTTACCCTAGCCGACGTGGGAACCTTGCACGGAAGACCACGTCGGAGTTCCCGAGCTAGAAGCAAGATCAATGAAGAATCCCGGTGGTGATCTTGTGTATGTATCATTGTCATAGTTGAATTATCAAGTTGAATCTTTTCCTAGCGATCAAGTGTTTTTTCGAAGATTTCGTTTTACGATCGGTTTTGCTTATTCCATTTCTATTCTCGAGATAGATTACATAGGGTATTCTTGTAGCCGCGGTGGCTAGAGGTACACGCCGGATCTTCCGAAAGAATCTCGACTTGTCTTTGGACTCGCCCTAGACTCCCCGCATGAGTAGGGATACATTGTGATAGAACGGGGATTACGAAAGGCGGATGTTTTCGGAGTTGGACGGGAAACCACGATTTAAAGAGGCTTCTTATAAGATTCGATTTGCTACTTCTTCTCTTCCTTGGAACTTCAACAAAAGGCTTAACCCGATCTCTCTAGATCCGTTTATCTACCCAATCTTACTTTGTTATCTCCGGTCTTTAGTAGATTAGATTAGTTTCGTGTCTTTACCTAGATGCATTAGGGTTTCTTTTACCGAAGATTGAAGTTACTTGGCTTTACAAGATCAACTTTTGCATCACACATTTGTTCCACGGATTCGATACCTTGGGTTCACCACTCGAGGGAAGAAGGGTCCCTTGACTACGACGGGTGACTTGTCCGCTTGCAAGTCATAAACGAACTTTGATATAACTATTAACCGTCGACAAGCCCCTTTTTCCGACGCCGTTGCCGGGGAACAAGTGATCAAGATTTGATTTTTTATTGCCTTTTTGTAATTTTCAGTTTTCTTTTTGTTTTTCTTTTTGCATCTACTAAATTTTGATCATCCTTAAAATACATCTAATCTAGTTTGTGTAACCCTAGTTTTTATAGATTTGTTTTAACTTTCTAGTTTTTGCATACTTTGTTTATTGCTAACCCTAACGGGAGATGGACGGCTACCTCTCCAACAAACCCGATAATTTTGTGGATGATCCGAGAAAAACTTTACGAGGCTAAGGAGACGCAAAGCACATCAAGCTAAAAAGCTGGATTTTGTAGATTCGAAGTAGGAAGACAAAGGATCGAAGGAATCTCCGAAGAATTCACCACCTCAAAGTCCTCGGAAGAATCGACTTCCACCAATGAGTGAACAACCACCGCAAGAACGCAAGATCGGGGAGCTATGCACCCCGGACATCATCGACCTACCAATCTTGAATCTTGAGGAGATCGGAAGACCGTTCGGGATCAAGACCTCAACAATCCGCATGGTGCAACATTCACCCTTCACCAGTAAAGAGGATCCGAACCTTCACCTCCAAGCATTCATTCAACTATGTCAGACTTTCAACATGGATGAGGTGACTCAAGATCAAATGAGGGCAAGGCTTTTTCCGTTCTCACTACTCGGGAAGGCTTTGCAATGGTTCCACTCTCAACCGGCGGAGATGGTGCAAAATTGGAACACGTTGATGAAGGCTTTCATGAAGGAATACTACTCGTCGGGTAAAACTCAAAGCTTGCGTAAAAAGATTGCCACCTTTGTTCAATATCCTACGGAAACTATCTCGGAGGCATTCGAGCGCTTCAACGAGTACACTCGGGCGGTTCCACATCACAAGCTCCCGAAGGAAGACCTCGTGCAAAAGTTCTATCGGGGACTCACCATGGCGTCAAGGACGATCATCGATGCATCGGCGGGAGGATCTATCATCGAGCTTACACCGACGGAAGCTTTCACGCTATTCAAGAAGGTTGTGGATAACGACACATGGGCGTCATCCGGGCGCCTACATCCGGTTCAACCCACGGGGAACGTCAAAGGAGTCTTGCAAGTGGAGAAGGAGGACATACTTGAAGGCAAGATCGACTCGCTCATGAGGAGGTTGGAGAAGATGGAGATGGAAAAGAAAGAGGCTCAAGACTTCAAGGCCGCCGAAGCAACGTCCACATGCGAAGAATGTGGAGAGTATGGCCATGTCCGCAAAGATTGTCTGGAGGAAGCCAAAACGCTCGACTACATGAGGAAGGGAGAATTGCTGAACTTCCGTTACGGGCAAGGTAGACCTCAATTTAATGCAAGCTCATCTATTCCTAATGCGATTCCGCTTCGTATACAATTGAAGGAGTTCATGGACGAGCAAGCTAAGATTGTCGGGGACAGCCCTGAGGGTCCCCTAAAACAACCAGGGGAATCCTACTTAAAACCTGCAAAAAACCAAAACTAAACACATCCCACTTAAGCACACACACGGGGCACGACCCACACTGCGCGGGGGTTCCGCGGCCCACCAGAGCGGCCCACTCAAAGGCCCCCTCGAGCGAGGTTCCGCCTCGCTCGAGGGTTCACACCTCCCTCGAGCGGGTTCCGCCTCGCTCGAGGGTTCATTGCTCCGTCGAGCGGGCTCCGCCTCGCCCGAGGGTTCGCCTCCGCCTCGCTCGAGGCCCCCTCACGCGCACGTCCTTTCCCGCACGCAGTACTTGCATTTAATGCTCTGGCACGGCAGGGCGGCGCCATCATGCGCCTGGGACTCACGCCCCGGTCCTGTTGCACCAACTCCCTAGGGGGAACCCATCCCCGCCACTGTGGGGGACTGTGCGACGTGGCCGGTGTCAGCCCCGTGACACTGCGCCGCCTACTCCCGTACGGCTAACGTGCCGAGCCCTCGAAGGGGGGCCGGCCACACCCTCGAACCGCTTTCTCGTGAACTTGCAGGGTCAGGTCATGACGCTAGGCCGGCGGGACGCCATCCCTGCTACTGTTGGTTGCGGGCGGCCGCCCGCGTGCGTACAACACCACGCCGCGCGGCCGTTATAACAGCTCCGGCGCTGTGAGGCACGCGGGAACAGGACGCCGCCATGCCTGCCACTGCATCCCGTACGGATCGACGTCAGCGGCTACCTCGGGCCGTCCGAAAATGCCATGGCCAACCACTACACCCCTACCCTCGAAGCCGCACTTGTTCGGGTACGAGACGCGCCATGATGACCAGATCGTGGCAAGGACCGTCAAGGCGGCCGCCTACTCGCGGCGTTGCACACCATACCTCCCCATGTAGCCGAATAGTGCGGCATGCTTGTAATTCGCCCTCTCCTTGGTCTATAAAAGGAAGGTGAACTCCCCCGCCGCAGGGGAGAAGGATAACAAACACGAGACATCGGACGTCCAAACCGCACCACGCACAATTCTCCCACAACATCCGAACTCATTTCGATCATCCCACCGGGGACTTGGAGGCCACGCCTCCTCTCCCGCCTTGCTTGTAGCCGCCCCACTACGGGCACCCCGGTCTCGAGCAATATAGTGCCCCGAGGACACCACCGCTCGGACGTACGGCCTCCGGTGGAACCGGGATAAATATCGTGTCTTTAGTTGCTTAGCATCGACCATTGAGGGATAGACCTTGGCGCTCACTACCGGTTAGTGTCGGGACCACATTCCGCACCGACAGTTGGCGCCCACCGTGGGGCACGCGAGCGCTGAAGGTCAATCCACCGTCAACTCCCTCCATGGTGATTCGCACCGAGTACCGCGGCACGCGTTACTCTATGGGCAGCTCGGACCCCCTCCCCGCCGGGTTCGAAATCCGGTTCGGGGGCCTGAATTTCCAGACTACGGGGAACGGCTACCTAATGCGCCTCACCAACCGTGAGGAACTTCATGCGCGGCGCCAAGGCCGGGTCCTCCCCGGCCCTCGGCGCACGGGTCGCCACGACGCCAACGCCCGCCGGCACGGACGTTGTGGGCCCATCAACGTCACGGCGCGCCGCCGCTCCGGCCGGCGCTCGCGCCGGGCGCGGTCGGAGCGACGGCACGGCGGGCGCGTCGCCTCACAACGCGACGCGCCCGTCGGCACGACGGCGGCCGCCCGGCGGAGGAGCGCGCGGTCTCCGGCCGCGCTTCCCTATCGGTCCGCGTGGCGCCACGGTGGCCTACACCGCCAACGCCAACGCCGGCACCGCAATGCGCGGGGTTCCCCCCGGCCGCCATGTTTACGTCGCACGGGATCCTAGCGCCTCCACCGGCGACGAGTCATCCCTAGGCTATCTCGACGCGCTACCACCCGCCACCTTGCATGGGTACGCGAGTGGGACTTCTCCCGGCGTGCGGGGACCCGATGAATGTTCGGGGCGATTCCTCGACGCCACGGACTGCGGTTCGGCCGCTCCGACGACTCCGGACCGGAAGCTACGACCCCACGCGGGGGAATGCTGCGTCGTTATCGCCAACGACCTGGCGAACGCCACCGGCGCAACGGGCGCCGGCGACGGAGAAGCTCCACCCGCTCTGGGGATCGCTTCGCGCCTGGCAGCTGGACCAAGCGCCCCTGCTCCTTCACCCCCAGCAGGGGCTGACATCAATGCACAGCTGGCCCAAGCACGCAAGCTCGAGGCCAAGCTGGTGGAGGAGTACCGGACGGTGCGATTGCTCCGCGCCTCCATGGCAGGAGAAGCCTCCGCGCGCGGCGAGCGCGTGCGTGAGGCCGGGCATACGGGCCCGCGACCGCATTAATGCCGATTTCAACATCGACAATCTAGATACACCTCCGCGAGCGAGCCAAAAGCTCATCGCCGCCGCAACACCGTTGCGGGCCATGCCCGCCCCTTCAACGCCCGAAGCGCGGAACCCGCACCGCGAGGCACGGGCGCTCATCGAGCAAGCGGCCGTCCGGCGGGCCGAGAGCTTGGCGTCCCGCATCCGCCGGCAAGGGGACGCGTGGGGCGATGGGGGCGTGCGAGGGGGCCGAGCCCTCGGTACACGCGGGTGGAGCAACGGAGCACCCCGCCGACCCGGGCGCACGCCGGCCAAAGAACGGCTCCTCGACACGAGCGGGCGGGGCACGCGGCGGCCGATGCCCGCAACGTCATCAACGCTCGGCGGACGGGCAAAGCGGATGCGCGGGCGGGCGTAGGCTACCACCCCCGACGGGGCGGGCGCTACGACAGCGATGAAGACCGCTCGCCGACACCGGAACCCCCGGGGACCCGCGTGTTCAGCCGGGAGATCCGCGCGGCGGCCTTCCCGCAGCGCTTCCGCCAGCCTATGACCATCGTCAAGTACAACGGGGAGACGGACCCCCGTGTGTGGCTGAACGACTACTGCCTGGCGTGCCAGCTGGGCGGAGCCACCAGTGACGAGGTCATCATCCGCAACCTCCCCCTACACCTCGCTGACTCGGCCCAGACGTGGCTCGAGCATCTGCCGGCCAGTCAGATCCATAATTGGGATGACTTGGTTCGCACGTTCGTGGGCAACTTCCAGGGCACGTATGTGCGCCCTGGGAACTCCTGGGACTTGCGCTCCTACACCCGAGAAGCCCGGCGAGTCGCTCCGAGACTTCATACGGCGCTTCTCCAAGCGCCGCACGAGCTCCCAAGTGTGGTGCAATTCGATATTGTGCACGCCTTTCTCGAAGGTACCACGTGCGGGACCTCGTGCGGGAGTTGGGGCGCGGCCGCCGGTCGACTCGAACGAGCGGTTCGATATCGCCACCGTTTTGCTTCGGGCGAAGAGGTGGTGGGGGCGATCTTCGACGGCAAAAAGGGCAAGCGCACGGACGACGCGCGCCGCGGAGGGCGGCAAGTCCAAGGAGCCCCACCGGAAGGACAAGCGGGGCAAGAAGGGGGAAGAAGCCGCGCCGCGAGGCGCGTGAGCGAGGACGCGACGCCGACGATGGCGAGGCCCTTGCTATTGACCCGGCTCGATGGGGCCCTCGACCGGCCCCTCGAGGTCGGGGATTTTCGACGACATCTTCGAAGAAGCCATGTACCTACCACAAGACACCGGTGAACCACTCCCTCGAGCAATGCGACTTGCTCAAGCGGTTCTATGGTCGCGCCGCCGCGAAGGACGCCGAGGCCAAGAAGGACGGGGGTGATGGTGACGCCGGCGGCTTCCCCGCTGTGGAAAACGTTTTCCTCATCTTCGGGGGGCCGACCGTCGACATGTCATGCCGCCAGCGCAAGCGGGAGCGGCACGAGGTTCTCGCCGCGGAGAAGGCGCCTCCCTCCTTCCTTGACCGGTCGGAGGATGCCATCACATTCGGCCGCGAGGATCACCCGAACCGCATCCCTAATCCGGGCCGGTACCCGCCGGTGGTCGACCCGGTCATTGGGAACATGCGGTTCTCAAAGGTCCCGATGGACGGAGGCGGCAGCCCTCAACATCCTCTACACGCACACGCCGCGCCCGCCGGGGATCGGGTTGGACCGAGCCGCGGCCCGGCCACGACGTCGTTCCATGGCGTCGCGCCGGCAAGCGCGTCCGGCCCCTCGGGCGGATCGATGCTGTTTGGTTCGGCACTCCGAGCAACTACCGCAAGGAGATGCTCACCTTTGAGGTGGTGGGGTTCGGGGGCGCGTACCACGCCATACATGGGCGGCCCCGCTACGCACAATTCATGGCGGTCCCCAACTACACCTAGCTCAAGATGAAGATGTCGGGCCCCAACGGCATCATCACCGTGCACTCATCCATCGAGCACGCCTTCGACTGCGACGTCGAGTGCGTGGAGCACGCCGAGGCCCCGGCGCCGGACGAAGCGGCGGTGGCCAACTTGGAGAAGATGGTCAACGAAGACCTCAACTCCACCACCAAGCACACCGGCGGCTTCGAGGCCGCGGGACGGACCAAGGAGGTGCCCCTCGACCCTGCCGCCCCCGAGGGCAAGGCGTTGAGAGTCGGTTCAACCCTCGACCCGAAATAGGAAGTGGTGCTCCTCGACTTTCTCCGCGCCAACACCGACATCTTCGAGTGGAGTCCCTCGGACATGCCGGGCATCCCGAGGGAGGTCGCCGAGCACTCCCTTGACATCCTACCTCACTCCCGTGCCGTCCGGCAACGGCTCCGCCGCTTCGACGAGGAGCGGCGGCGGGCGATCGAGCGGAGGCCGCGAAAGCTCCTCGAGGCCGGGTTCATCAAGGAAGTGTTCCACCCTACGTGTCTAGCCAATCCTGTATTAGTAAATAAAAAGAACGGGAAGTGACGGATGTGTGTAGACTACACTAGTCTTAATAAAGCATGTCCAAAGGTTCCTTTTCCTTTGCTGCGCATCGATCAAATCGTTGATTCGACCGCTGGGTGTGAGCTACTTTGTTTCCTTGATGCCTATTCCGGGTACCACCAAATCAAGATGAAGGAGTCCGACCAGCTCGCGACTTCATTCATCACGCCGTTCGGGATGTTTTGCTACGTCACGATGCCGTTCGGCCTCCTCGGAACGCGGGTGCAACGTACCAACGGTGCATGCGGCACGTTTTCGGGGACCACATCGGCCGGACCGTCGAGGCGTATGTAGACGACATAGTCGTGAAAACCAGGAAGGCGGACGACCTGGTTGGCGACCTCAGCATCGCGTTCGGCTGCCTACGGGCCAACGGGGTAAAGTTAAACCCCGAAAAATGTGTCTTTGGTGTGCCGCGGGGCATGCTTCTGGGATACATTGTCTCCCAGCGAGGCATCGAGGCCAACCCCGAAAAGGTTGCGGCCCTCGAACGAATGGGTCCGATTCGGGACCTCAAAGGGGTGCAAAGGGTGCTGGGGTGCCTTGCAGCCTTGAGCCGCTTCATCTCGCGGCTCGGCGAGAAAGGCTTGCCCCTTTACCGCCTCCTCAAGAAGCACGAGCGCTTCTCTTGGACCACCGAGGCCCAAGAGGCGCTTGACAAGGCGAAGGCGTCCCACGACCCATGCCCCAATCCTCACGCCGCCGCAAGACGGCGAGCCTCTATACCTCTACGTGGCTGCGACTACTCAGGTGGTCAGCGCCGTGATTGTGGTAGAATGCACGGAGGAGGGGCACGCCTTGCCGGTTCGGTGCCGGTGTACTACGTCGGGCGAGGTCTTGTCCCACACCAAGGCACGCTACCCTCAAGTCCGAAGGCGCTCCGCACGGTGGTCCTCACGCGGCGCAAGCTTCGCCGGTGCTTCGAGGCCCACCCCTGTCACGGTGGTTTCCTCCTTTCCGCCGGGGGAGATCATCGCGGGTCGGACGCGGCGGGCGAATCGCCAAGTGGTCGTTGGAACTGATGGGCGAGACGCTCGCTTACGCCCCGCGCAAGGCCATCAAATCCCAGATCTTGGCAGATTTCGTTGCCGACTGGACGGACACGCAGTTGCCGCCGCCACAGATCTAGGCAGAGTGCTGGACTCTGTACTTTGACGGCTCGGTGATGAAAACAGGGGCGGGCGCGGGCCTGCTCTTTGTGTCACCCCTCGGGGAGCACATGCGGTACGCGGTGCGCCTCCATTTCCCCGCGTCGAACAACATGGGCGAGTACGAGGCTGCGCTCGCGGCCTCAAGATCGCCGTCGAGATAGGCGTCAAACGCCTCGACGTGCGGGGAAAGTCGTAGCTCGTGATTGACCAAGTCATGAAAAATGCGAGCTGCCACGACGACAAGATGGGAGCATACCGCAAGGTCGTGCGGGCCCTCGAGGACAAGTTCTACGGAATCGAGCTTAATCACGTGCCCCGCCGGTACAACGAGGAGGCGAACGAGCTTGCCAAGATCGCGTCCGGGGCGGATCACTTGTCCCCCCGAACGTTTTCGCCCGAGATATCGCCCGGCCATCCGTCACCCTCGAGCCGCACCCCTCGAACCACACGGAACCCTGCGGGGCTCCCTCGAATCCGGCGGGCGCGAGCCCATGGATGAGGACCCCTCGAACGAGACGTACGTGCTCTCCCTCCTCGAGGGGTACGGTGCCGGCGAGGCCGAAGTGATGGACGTCGAGCCGGCCCCCATCGGGGCGGACCGGCGCGACAAATACATCGCTCGGATGGACCGAGGGGAACTCCCCTCGGACCGGTCCGAGGCCGGGGCACATCGCGGGGATGACCAAGTCCTTCGCCCTCGTCGACGGCGAGCTGTACAAGCGCGCCGCTTCCGGCATCCTGCAGCGATGCGTGCCCATCCCCGAGGGGCGCGAGCTCCCTCGGGACATACATGCGGGGATCTGCGGCCACCACGCCGTGCCCCGCACCCTCGTAGGCAACGCCTTCCGCCAAGGCTTTTACGGCCCACGGCGGTCGCAGATGCCAGCGAGATCATGCGCACCTGCGAAGGGTGCCAATTCTACGCCCGAAAATCCAACCTCCCTGCGCACGTCCAGACCATCCCCATTACATGGCCTTTCGCCGTGTGAGGGGCTGGACATCGTCGGGCCCTTGCGAAAGGCACCGGGGGGCTTCACCCACCCGCCGGTCGCGATCGACAAATTTTCCAAATGGGTGGAGGTGCGCCCCATTACGAATCTCAGGGCGGAGCAGGCGTTGACATTCTTCACCGACATCGTCCATCGTTTTGGAGTGCCAAACTCCATCATCACCGACAACGGGTCCCAGTTCACGGGCAGGAAATTCCTAGAGTTTTGCGATAAATTCCACATCCGTGTGGACTGGGTGGCTGTGGCACACCCACAGACCAACGACCAAGTAGAACGTGCCAACGGTATGATCCTACAAGGCCTCAAGCTCAGAATTTTCGACCAGCTGAACAAGTCTGGTCGGAAATGGCTACAGGAATTGCCTGCGGTCGTGTGGAGCCTAAGGACCACCCCGAGCAGAGCCACTGGGTTCACCCCGTTTTTTCTAGTCCATGGCGCGGAGGCCGTCCTCCCCACGGACTTAGACTATGGGTCGCGCGGGGGTGCGAGGCTATGACGAGGACACCAACCGGCGGGCTCGCGAGGACTCACTTTGGACCAGTTTGGATGAAGCGCGCCTCGTGGCCCTAATGCATTCCGCAAGATACCGGCGGTCCCTAAGGCGCTATCGGGCCCGGAAGATACGCGGCGGGACTTTAGCGAAGGGGATTTGGTCCTAAGGCTACGCCAAGACAACCGAGGACGCCACAAGGTGTCACCTCTCGTGGGAGGGACCCTACGTCGTGGTGAAGGTGCTCAAGCCCGGCACATACAAGCTAGCCAACGAGGACGGCGAAGAACTCACCAACGCTTGGAACATCCAACAGCTACGTTGCTTCTACCCCTAGCTAGGATTTCCAAGTCTTTCGTTGTAAATTACCTGCCCAACACCCCAGTTGGCAGCGAACGTGTAAATAGCGACGAGTTCAATAAAAAGGGCAACTCGGCTTTCCCTAGAAAACCAAGTCACCCTCGGGGGCTACTACGGGGGGCATCCCCCCCCCCCCCCCAAAAAAATGGTCCCATTTTTTCGCAAAAAAAAACCCCACTCGCGCTAAGTTTGGCTCAACCTTAGCCTCGAGCAAAGTTCGAATAGGGCGCGGACGGCTTAGCGAAAAGGATGCGCGAGCCGAGATAGCCTACGCCTCCACGAGGATACGACCCTTCTCTCTTGCCTCCGGACCCGGCGGGCTGCTCGCAAAAATCGAACTCCCCTAACTTAAATTTACTCGGGCAAAGGAAGAAACAAAACGATTGCCATAAAAATAACAAACATCATTTGCTCCCACAAGTTCTTGAAACAAAATGATTGTTCATTTACATGGCCACATGGCCCACATACTAACGTACGAACAAAAAAGGGCCTAGAGCCCAAGCAATCTTCGAGCCTAAGAAGCGTCGGCTTCGGCGGCGTCCGGAAACGAAACGCCTCGAAGGCCTCGGCAAGCGCCTCGGCGGCGTCGGCGGCTAACGCGTCCGATGACGGTTAATAATTGTATCAAAGTTCGTTCGTGACTTGCAAGCGTACAAGTCTCTCGTCGTAGTCAAGGACCCTTCTTCCCTCGAGTGGTGAACCCAAGGTATCGAATCCGTGGAACAAATGTGTGACGCAAAACTTAATCTAATAAAGCCAAGTAACTTCAATCTTCGATAAAAGAAACCCTAATGCATCTAAGTAAAAGACACGAAACGAATCTAATCTACTAAAGACCGGAGAAAACAAAGTAAGATTGGGTAGATAAACCGATCTAGAGGGATCGGGGTAAGCCTTTTGTTGAAGTTCCAAGCAAGAGAAGAAGTATCAAATCGAATCTTAATAGAAGCCTCTTTAAATCGTGGTTTCCCGTCCAAATCCGAAAACATCCGCCTTTCGGAACCCCCGTTCTGTCACAACGTATCCCTATTCACGCGGGGAGCTTAGGGCGAGTCAAAAGACAAGTCGAGATTCTTTCGGAAGATCCGGCGTGTACCTCTAGCCACCGCGGCTACAAGAACACCCTATGTAATCTATCTCGAGAATAGAATTGGAATAAGCAAAGCCGATCGAAAAACGAAATCTTCGAGGAAACACTTGATCGCTAGGAAAAGATTCAACTTGATAATTCAACTATAACAATGATACATACATAAGATCACCACCGGGATCCTTCCTTGATCTTGCTTCTAGCTCCGGGAACTCCGACGTGGTCTTCCGTGCAAGGTTCCCACGTCGGCTAGGGGAACCCTAGTCAACTAGCTCGACCCTCTCCTCTCCGAGATGGTGTCCCTCTCTTCTCTGCTCCTCGGGGGCGATGACGAATTCCTCTCTGCGTGGCTCTCGGTCAGGGGGCTATAAATAGCCCGATTGGCGGCTAGGGCAAAGGAGGGGGCAAATGGGCCCTGGATGGGCCTGGGCCGACCGGACCGGGTCGGCCGGCCCGGGCCCATCTAGGCCCCGGCCCGAGGGCTCCTTTGCTCCACGTCGGTTCCCTTGCTTCTGGATGTTTCCCCCTTCGCATGTAGGTCCATGTCGTCGGTTTCTCTCCGAATTGGACTCAACTCCTTGTCTTGCAAGATTCAACACTTTTACGGTCGGGTCCTCGAGTCCGTCGTCTTCTCGGATCAAGTCCCCGGCTTCTTGGAGTTAAGTTTGCTTCATTGCATGACTTGTACGGGGCTTCAAGGTCTTGTCATGAGGTGCTTGATGAACTTATCCCGAAAGTCTTGCATTCAACGCTAAAACCCTGCATAAATATTAAACTCCAAAACCGACATGCACACGTGAACTTGTTATACCACGGGGGTTAGTACCAATGGATAAGGTATAAAACTCATGCCAACACCAAAGGTAAACTCATGGCTAGGTTGACGGATTTTCACCGTCAACATCTCCCCCATGCTTAAACCTTGCTCGTTTTCGAGTAAGCCTTCGATGGATATCATCATTGCCAAACAATGTTTAAACCTTGCACTTGATCATACACGAGAAAACATAATGCTCTCAAAATTTTAATTCATTAAAGTTCCATAATGTACTAGCCTTCATCTCTACGGAGGGTAGATTCTTATTAAGCTTGTCCCACAAGTATTAACATGCTCACAAAGTTTAAATAGATCTCAGAATTTTTGAAATAAAGAACGAGATAAAGAAAAGCTAAACCAAGTTCACAAATTTAAATCATCTTGTATATTGCTCATGAACTCTCATCTCACTTGTCTCTCAAGCCTATATATTCTACTCCTTTCCCTCTCATATATATGTGGTAGGCTTTATATGGAGCTTTGGGAAAGTTTATGATTTTATAAGTGAGGTGTTGTCAAAACAAGACAAGCTTCTCATGGTCTTACCGAGACTTGTCAAAAAGGTCATTGGAAAATAATGTTAAATCAAGGAGGGGAAAGAGAAAAATACACACACTTTAGATAAGTGGACATGTGCAAATGGCAAAGAGTGATCCCGAGGCACAAAGAAAGTCCTCGTTATCGGATTGCACATGGTTGGAAAATGAGAATGGATCTTTTTAACTTGAAGCCTTGAATGCACTCTTAGAGAACCGGGGAGTTTACTTTACGCATATATTTTTTTCTCTTTCTCATATTTCTCATTCTTTTCTTTCTTTCTTTCTTTCTTTCTTTCATTCATTATATATATATTTTTTTCTTTCTTTGAAAGTCACGATCGTCGCCGAATTTTTTCTTTCATCATTTTTTTTAAATATTCCCCTTTTAACTCTAAAACTGCACCGTACCTACCTCCTCCCCCATGCTTAGACGTTGCTCGTCCTCGAGCAAAGAGGCGAAAAATAAGGTAGGTACCGGGGTATTTTTCCTTGGAGAGATACTTGAAATCTTCAATGTCGGCACCGTCTTGCGATCTTCCTTGAATTGATGATCCATTCTCAACGATAGGTTGTGGTCAAGGAGGTAATCACAAAAGATGATATTTTGGTTTAAGGGTGGATATCCGGCGAAGTTTGTGAGATCTCCAATGCGGGGATACACAATGCACGGATAAAAGGCTAGCAAAAAGATAGATACGCAAAAATGGAATGACCAAAGCTTCTTAGTTTCGGGCCGGAGAAATCATGGCCTGCAATAACTCACTCAAAAATAAATCTTGTACACTAAGTTTTATGCACTCAAATATGTATTAGGCTTTGGATAGGTTGAGCAACACACAAGTGATATTTGCGACAAGGTTAGCGATATTTTTGAGCATAAAAGACATCTTTAATCTATTCATAACTTGAGAGCACATAAAACACTATGGGTCTTTATTTTAATCATAACCTCCGCTGAAAATTAAGCTAGCATTTAAATAAATTCAGATTTGTATTTTTAAGAGAGCACTAGCTTAAACATGCATAGATCAATTACAAAGATAAATAAAGCTGCAATTATAATCATATATCATCATGGCACGAATTTTGTACTTTTCTCCAATGATATAATCAAGGTGGTGTCTTTATTAATGATGACATCAAGTTGAAATACAAACTGAAAATAAACAAACATGCTTGCTGAAATTTAAATAAAAACAGAAAATACTACGCAAACACACATAAGCAAAAGCTGAAAATTACGAGAGAAAAAGAAAAGAAAAGAAAACTAAAGTTCCTAAATCTTCTAGTCCTCCGCCGGTGGTTGATGTTGATGATCTTGATAATAATACCCTTGCTCATAATATGATTGGACATTCCCTCCGACGAATTGATTTGGCTCCACGAGGTGAAGGCGTCCGAGCTCAAAGGCAATATTTGCGTTTCCTTCACCAAGTTGAGCTGCGTTAGCTTGGATGGCTGCGATGTTTTGGGCGTTTCTTGCAGCATACCCTCCAATTATGGCCATGCTTTGTTGTGGTTGGGGATGATGAGCGTAGGATTCCGCGAAGTTAGCGTTTGGCACAACATAATTTGGTGGGGGTACCGTGCACCACCCCCCCCATGCTTGCTCTTGTGGCCCTCCGTAATAACTTGGCGGAGGAGGGATCCCGCCGAATGGTTGCACATTGGGTTGTACTCCACTCGCTTGTGCGGAGGATGTTCCCTCCTCTATGATTCTTCCTCTTTTGTTCTTCCTTGCCGGGACAAGGAGTCCCTCTTCCAACCAATCTTCTCTTCCTTCGGTGAAAAGCCTAAGCCTCTCATTAGGAAGGGGTAGGTTCACTATGGCCAACCGATAACCTCCTCTCTCATCTCCACTAATGTATTTGCCTTGCCGCAAATATTCAATGCCGAGAGAGGTACCACGCAAAAGGTGGTCGGGGTTTCTTGCGATCCCCGGCCGCAAGGAGAAGGCCAACATGGAGAGGTAGCACCCCGAACCAATATTACCCGCCCCCCGATGTTGCTTCACAACACCAACGGTTGATCATAAGGTAAGAGGGGTCCATTGGCTGCCTGGCAATTAAAGCCGAGTATAGCCAATTCAACTCCGTGTCGGTCACATTTGTCTCCTTCATCCTCCCCAATACCCTCTTGCACATCCAAGAGTGAAATATTCGGATAATGGGTTGCGGATGCAATTGCGTGGTTGATGGGCTTCTCCGGAGATCATATTCCAAAATCCCACTAACATGCCGGGTGGCACGTCAACTTTCTCCAGAGCTCCCTTGTGGAATCCAAGCAGCTCCCTAACGTGCTCGTAGGGAACCACTTGTTGGACTCCCTCCAAATGGAATGACAAGCTTTGCACCCCATCATCATCAACGATGGGTGCAATAGTCATCAAAATTTCCAAGGCGAACCCCAAGTGGGTGTCCACCGATACTCCGTTGGAGAACTGCACCCATCCAAGGTGCCCCAACATATAGTATATGTCGGTGCCAAAACCCAAGGTATAGAGTGCTTGGTCGTCGAACTCGACGTTGGGCACAAGCCTCTTCTCAAGATTAGAGAGCCTCTCCTCCTCCTCCGCCGACAAGATGATGAAGCCGTACGAAGAGTATGTCGGGGTGTAAGGTGGGGGCGCGGTTGAACGGGTCGATCGTCGTGGTGGCGCGGGCTGCTCCTCCGTGTGCCCACGAGGTTCGGTAAACCTCATGGAAGTGCTTCTTGCAGCCCTCATACCACCAAGGAGGAGAGCATCGTTCCTCCTCGGTGGTGCCGTATCCGTCTCCATGCTCCGGGGAGACTCGGAAACCGAGTGCCTCCTCGAAGACGTGGTTGATGACGGCTTGGATGACGACGAACTCTTCTTCTTGGAGAAGATACTTGTGGTTTTCTTCCACATGGTTGCTGCACTCTTTTCTTCAACTAAAACTCCGGGTTGCAACCGGTAACTAGGCACTTAAACTCTTTGCTTCGGATGTGGACTTTGAGTGGATTAAGGATGTGGATTTTTTTTTCTTGAGCTATCAAGCTTGGGAAGGTTGGCTATGTCTACGGAGGTTACGAGCACACAAACTTGAACACACAAGAAAAGGAAGGAGAGGGAAGCTTGCTGCGAGAAAACGGGAGCCGGGGGCTCCTTAAGTAGGTGAGGCCGGCACGGGCCGCCGGCACCGGGCCGGCCGGCACCGGGGTCCTCCCCGGCTCCTCCCCGCCTCGTCTTTCTTCCGGCATGATCATTTCGCCTCCGCAACTTTCCCCGCCCGCGTGCTCCACGAGTTGCACCGCCCAAACGCTCTCGTCCACTCCTTTTATTGGTCCTTCCACTTGATGCTCCATGCTTTGGGTCATGTCCATGCTCCCTAGCTCCACTTGCTTCACATGCCACCATGAAATTTCTGCAAAGTTGATGCTTGCTGCCCACCATGCTTGTCCTTTGCATGTGGAATTGGTGAAAGTTGATAAAAGGGAATCCAATGGTGCATGCATGATTAATTCAAACTAGATTGCCTCCATTTAGGTGTGTTTAAGGTTAAGCACTCCTCTAATTCGAAATTTAAAATATTTTTCAGAGCCATGCAAGAGCTCAAACATAATTTTATATAAGTTTTTAAACCATTAAAAACAAATGTAAGTCGAAAATATTTTTCGACTACGTCGATTTCGGTCCCACCGGTATAGTTTGCCTTCATCGGTTGAGAGCAAACTTTTCCCGGCTTGATCATGGGGGCATAGGTTTAGGTTCTAAATAAGAAAGATTTTGAATAAAACAAAATTAGAATAGGCTTAGAAAAATTCTAATCCTAGAGAAACCAAGGATAAAGATTTTTTAAAACCAACCAAAAGTTTTGATTTCTAGGTTCACGCGAGTTCTACCACGTGCTGAATTTTATTAACACCTAAATATAAATCGTGGCTCTACTCGTGTGGTTTTAACATGAAAAATAAGTCAACCTCAGCACCATAATGAGGGTGAAAGGTTGAGTTAGGTTCTGAAATTATTTGGTTGAGGTTTCTCGAAAAGATAAGAACAAACAAGCACATAGGAGGGTTCATGCAAAGGGTTTATGATAAAGCAAACATTCAATCAAGAATTATGTCTCTAATATTGTTCAACCACTTCTAAGTCTAATGTCTTTGCGTAATAAAACTCAAAAACTAAATTATTAAAAATACTCGAAAAACCCGGAATCGGGTTGTCCTCCCGTAGCTTATTCTTGACTCGACGAAACGGGTTGCCTCCCGCCTAGCGCTTCGTTTATAGTTGTCGGTGCGGAATATGGTCCCGACACTAACCGAGTAGATAGCGCCGTGGTCTATCCCTCAATGGTCGATGCTAAGTAACAAGTGACACGAGAGATTTTATCCCGGTTCCGGCCGAGGGGGCCGTACGTCCGACGAGAGGCGTGCTCGGGGCACTATATTACTTAGCACCGGGGGTGCTTGTAGTGGGGCTGATACAAGCAAGGCGGGAGAGGAAGCGTGGCTTCCAAGTCCCTGGTGGTGTGGCTGAAGATATTGTAGGAGAAGAGAATGAGTACGTGGTGAGAGGGGTCTCGTGTGCCGCCGGGAGTTTCTTGTCTCCCCCGCGGCTGGGGGCTCGCCCCCCCTTTTATAGATCAAGGGGGCGGCGGGTTACATGCGCGCCGCGCTACCTGGCTACGTGGGGGAGCACGTCGTGCTACGCTGTAGAGTGGGCGGCTGTCCGGACGATCTTCGCAGCGATCTGGCCATGATGGCCTGCCTTGTACCCGAACAGTGGCGGTTCGAGGGTAGAAGGGCGGCAGATGGTGGCGACGTCCTCTTATAGGCTTCGAGGGAGGTGCTGACGTTGGCTTGTACGGGGCACAGGAGTAGGTAGAACGGCGTCCCTTCCCAACGCGCTTCACAGTGTTGGAGTGGTTGCTACAGCGTCTGGCATGCGCCTGCACGCGCGGGGACGGCGGCCATGCTGTTACAGTGGCCGGGATGGCGATCCACCAGCCTAGCGCCTCCACCTAACCCTGTAGGGTCACAAGAAAGTAAATCGAGGGTGCGCCGGCCCCTTCGAGGGTCTGGCGCGTTAGCCGTACTGGAGTAGGCGCGCGGTGTCACGGGACTGACACCGGCCGCACTGCACAGTCCCTCCCCACAGTGGCGGGGATGGGCTCCTCCCCGGGGAGTTGGTGCGGCGGACGCGGGGGCGTGAGCCCGGGCGCATGATGGCGCCGTCCCGCCCGTGTCGGGGCGTTAAATGCCCGTGTACGGGGGCCGGCGCACGCGTGACGGGCACCCTCGAGCGTGGTGGACCCCGCCGAGGGCGGGACGTACCCTCGAGCGGGGCGGAACCCGCCCGAGGGGGAGCGAGCCCTCGAGCGGGGGCGGAGCCCGCTCGAGGGAAGTGTCGCCCCTAGAGCGGGGCGGAGCCCCCGCCCAAGGGGGGCATGCGTCCTCGAGCAAGGCGGGGCTTGCTCGAGGGGGTTACTAAGAGGGCCGCCTTGGTGGGCCGTCGGGGTCCCCTGCGGCGTGGGCCGTGTCCGCATGGTTAGTCTTAGCGTGTTTTGGTTTTGTTGTGGGTTTTAAGTGAGGATTTCCCCGTCGTTTAAGGGGACCCCTAGGGCTGTCCCCGACAGTAGCCCCCGAGCATCCGTGGGTTTGCCATTGAGGCTCCCGCGGCATGCCGGAGCCTGCGATAGGACGTTCTTCCCTCCTTGTTCGCGAACGCTTTCCGTGGGGCCGCGTCAGCGGACCCGCGGGTCTAGCCCCCGAAGCCCTGCAGGAGTGTGGGTGCTCCTGCAGGGGTTAACCGCGAGAATTGGTCAGAGGGCGTGGCACATGTTCCAACCGGCATCGGCGATGTCTCAGCCGGCTTCAGGGGTGCACGCGGCTGCGCTTGTCTCCGGCGGGTGCAATCTCAAGGAGGTGTAGCCGTGCGTCAAGCCCCCGAGCCTTGGCCCGTTCGAGGCGATCGGGTAGAGCTTTATGACTTGTTTTTTAACACGCCCTCGCCGTCCCTCCGCGGGACGGAGGGTGAGGTTTCCGCAACCCCCATCGAGCGGGTCGCGAATTGCGGATTCCTCGTCGAGCTACTAGCGGGTGGTTCAAGTGGACGCCCATGCCCCGTTCAATAAGGGTAGGCTGCGAGGTCGGAGACACGTCCATGGAAGCGCTTGCGTGGGTTTGCTAGGTGGGGCTCGGTCCCGTTCGATGGGGACCGAGGGCGCGGAAGCTCTCCCTCGGTGGGATCCCCCGCTAGCTGCCCTCGGCGGCTCTCGAACACGACATGTGGGGCACCCTCGAGGAACGGCTCGAATGCGCGTGCCCTCGTCATCCCTAACTCGCGATGCCGTGGCGCCTGTTCGAACCCGTCGAGGGTCAGGCTTCGAACCTCTGATCAGTAGGGCCGTGCGGGGCCGCGCCCGAGCGGCCCCGTCTTTTGCGCTTGCGGCCGTCGAGGGGTTTGGGCGAGCCGCCCCCCGAGGCGGCGGTTGGTAGCTCAGCGCGGCATGGGTGCTTGCGGTGCCCGCTTTACTTCAAGTGGGCCCTGGGCGACCCTCTCACGAGCGTGCCCTCTTTAGAGGGTTGATATTGTCTCGAGCCAGGGGCCCGCGCCGCTCGAGGGTTTTACGTGGCATGGGTACCCGCGGTGCCCGCTTTACGTCAAGCGGGGCCACGGGCGACCTTCTCACGTCGATGTCCCATCGAGGGCTGCTTTCGTTTTGAGCCAAGGGCTCGTGCCGCTCGAGGGTTTTACGTGGCATGGGTGCCCGCGGTGCCTGCTTTACATCAAGCAGGCCCTGGGCGACCTTCTCACGTCGATGTCCCATCGAGGGCTTCTTTCGTTTTGAGCCAAGGGCTCGTGCCGCTCGAGTGTTTTACGTGGCATGGGTACCCGCGGTGCCTGCTTTACATCAAGCAGGCCTTGGGCGACCTTCTCACGTCGATGTCCCATCGAGGGCTGCTTTCGTTTCGAGCCAGGGGCTCGTGCCGCTCGAGGGTTTTACGTGGCATGGGTACCGCGGTGCACCTTTACATCAAGCAGGCCCTGGGCGACCTTCTCACGTCGATGTCCCATCGAGGGTCGTCTTTGTTTCGAGCCAGGGGTTCGCCCCGCTCGAGGGTTCTCCTTGCTTGGCAAGGGACCCGGTCTTTAAATGCCTCGCAGTTGAGGCCGCGGTTTTGCAGCGCGGGCGCGCCTTTTTAGGCGCTGCGGCGCGCGCGCGCGCGTAGTGGGCGGCGTGGCGAGGGCGGACGTGACGGCTTGCCTCGGTCCCTGCGGGTCTTCGCCGTGATGATGGCCCGCCTGCGGTGATGTGGCCGCTGCGGTCGTGGTGGGGGCCCGCCCATCGACGTGAAGGAAAGATTCCCTGCCGGTTAATGCGAGCGGGGCATCCGCTCGGAGAGCTCGCCCGTCGGCTTATAAATCTGAGGGGAGGAGGAGACGGCGGTTTTTTACCTTAACGCTTCACCATTTTCAGTCCCTGCCCCTTCGTCTTCCTCTCGCCCTTGCCACCGCGCGGTGTCGTTGTTAGAGCTTTTCTTCCGTTCCTTGTCTTCCGCTCTCGCTTTCCTTTGCCTCCTTCTCATGGCGCCGCCTCAGCCTCCCCTCACGATCTTGGACCCATACGCCTGGGAGAGGTCGTCGGTGACCCGGCCGGCCCTTGGCGGGCGGCCGGTCGCCGCCGGCCCCGGGGCGGCCAATGAAGATGGACGCCCGACGGAGTGGATAGTGCCGCCGGCGGGGGACCATGCGCCCAACCCGCCGGGGAGGGCTACGTGGTGAGCTTCATCCGCTACCACGAGCGGGGCTTCAACGCGCCGGCGAGCGGCTTCATGCGGGCGATGTGCCACCACTCCGAGTGGAGCCGCACAACTTCGCCCCCAATGCGATTTCGCGGGCGGCCACGTTCGTGGGCGTCTGCGAAGGGTACCGGGGGATCCCGGTCAGCGGGAGCTGCGGGTTCACCTTTTCCGCGCGGAGCTCTTCACGCAGCCCACGACGGAGCCGAGGACCCGCCGCGCGGTGCGCGCCGGCGGGATGTCGCTTGCCCTGTGGGGGCAATTTAAGAACGTCTACATCCCCTGCACCATGACGACGAACAACGCCGGCTGGGAGCGGGGATGGTTCTACTTGCGCAACACCGAGCCCGGCCTCCCCCCCCTACACCGGCCGGGTGTTCAAGGAGAGACCTGACTCCTGGGGCTACGGGGTGTCCACGGCTCGGCATCGGAGGCGGCGAGGAGTCGGTCCCGGCCGCCTGCGGCGCCGGCGGGGCCGGGGCCGAACGCGATGGGCGTCCTCGCCTTCCTCCATCACCGGCGGGTCGTGCCCTTGATGGAGAGGCCGCTCCCGCATCTTCGATATGACGAGAGGCGGCCAACCCCGTCGATACGGCGAGGTCGCGGATGCTCCCGACGCCCCTCGAGCGGCCATATGCGCTCACCGGGGCGCGGAGCGCCGTCGACACCCGACGCCGATGCTCGCGGGCCGGACCCCATGGGACCTCGAGATGCTCCCCACCGGCCCGCCGGTGAGTTTGGTTCTTGATTTTGTTTTGTTTCTTGGTGTTGCTTTCGTTTCCCCGACGCGTCCTTGATGCCCTTGTGTGCGGTGGTGAGCTTTACCACCTCCAAGTCCGTTCCGCCCACCCCCGACTCCCGTGCGCTCGGCGGGCGGCGCGGCCGGCGGGAGCGAGGAGCGGGCGGCGCGCGGAGAGGGAGCGCGCGAGGCGACATCAAGCGCGCCGCGACCGGCGGGCCGTGGAGTGCCGGCGGCGCGAAGAGCCGGGGCTCTCTTCCCCGGGGACCGAGGGAGTACTCGTCCTCGGAGGAGGACGAAGAGGAAGAGGCCGAGGGGGAGGGCCCCTCGATAGGTGGCGCCTCGCGCCCCCGTCGCCGGAACCGGCGCCGGCGACAAGGGCGGCTTCGCCCGGGGCGGGCGCAACGGCGCCCGCCGCCGGGCAATCAACATCGTGGGCGGCGCGCGCGCGGGGGTGCCGGCGCGCGCGCCACGAGGCGCGCGCGGCGAGCGCGCCCGTGCGCGCGTCAAGCGTGCCTCGCGCGCGGGGCGAGCGCGCCTACGCGCGAGGGCGAGCGTGCCCGCACGCGCGGCACCGTCGTCGTGGGGCGCCATGGCAAGCGTGCCCACACGCGGAGCGAGCGTGCCCGCGCGCGCGGCGGCGCCTTCGGGGAGGTGCGGCGTCGGGCGCGCCCGCGCGCGCGGGCGGGAGTGCCAGCCGCGCCGGCCTCATCTGCTGAGGCCTCGAGGAAAAGGAAACGGGCCTTTTCTTCTTCGAGGTAAGGAGCTCGTCTTTTTTCGCTTGGTTTGATTTGTAGGGTCAAGTGTTCTAACCCTCTGTTTGTGCCTGCGCAGGGTGGTGCCAACCGTGCCTCCTCTCGCACCAGCCAAGGTGCTGAGGACGGATGCGTCCATCCCCACCCGGCGGCGCTCGTCGAGGGCGTCGCGGCCGGGGACAAGCACGGCGGCGGGCGAGAGCTCGCAAAGCCCGGCCGGGGCCTCGAGGCCCCGGCCGGCGGATCATCCGCCGCGGCGCGGGCGGGGGAGGTCGCCGAGGAGCGGCCGGCGCCGGCCGTCGTGGGGACGCGGGGGCGCGCGGCGGCGGCCGTGGTGGAGGTGCCGCCCACGGAGGCGGCCGCCATGGCGGCGCCGGCCGCGGCGCGCCGGCCGCAGAGGAGGTGGAGCGGACGCAAACCGCGGCGGCGCCCGTGGACGCGGCGGCACGGCCGGAGGGTGATGGCCGCGGCGCCACGACGGGTGCCCGCGGCCACGGAGGCGCGGGTGGAGGTGCCGGCGGAGGCGGCACAAGCGGCCGCGCCCCGCCGGCGATCCGCGGGCGGAGGTGGTGGAGGTCTCGGACGACTCCCCGCCGCCCGGGTGGGATCGGTGGGCCGCCGGCCCACGAATTCCCCCCGAGCCCCGGAGAGGGGGCCCTCGTGAGGCGGCACGAGGATCACATGGTGGTGGGGGCCGAGGACACGGCGCCGAGGCCTCGTCCTCCCGCGCCGGCCGCCCGCCCGGGTGGAGGGGGGCCGTCGACGATCCCCCTGCGTTCGCCGACGCCGGGGGGGAGCGAGGAGCTGCGGGGGCGAGCTCCGAGCCACGGCGCCACGCTCAACCGCGCTGCGAACGAAGCGCCGCATGTCCATGGCGGCCCCGCATGGCGCGTTTTCCGGGTAAGCCGTGGTTGCTCGTTTTCTTCTTTCTTTCGTTTTTGTATGCGCCCCGTGTCGCGGTGCTTATGGGTTTTGGTTTTGTGGTTGCCGGGGAGCTCGAGCGTCGCGCCCATGACAAGTACGACGCCTTCGACCGGGTGAACGCCGAGGTTCACCGGCTCCGGGAGCGGTGCGGCGCCTTGACGCGCTTGCCGACGCCCTCGGGACGCCGACGACCGGGCCGGCGTATCGGGCCATGGCTTGGTGCGACGAGCTCCCGGAGAGCTCGAGGCAGGACCCGGCGCGCCGCTCGAGCCTCGGCGGGTCCGCGCAGCCCTCATCGATCGTGATGAGGCGCCGCGCGCGGAGCGCACTCGGACTTGGAGAAGACGCGGACGCCGGCCGCCAAGCGGGAGGCGGAGGTGGCCAACGTCCGCCGCGAGAACCGGGAGCTCCGCACGTCGCTCGAGGGGGCGCAAGCGCGGCGGCGCCGGGGCCGAGGAGCGGGCGCGTGGGGCGGGAGCAGGCGGGCCAAAGAGGCCGATGACTTGAAGGCCGCCCACGACGCCAAGGCGCGGCGCTCGCCGTCACCGAGGAGCGGCTTCGGCGAGGAGCGCACCGCCCGCCAAGGAGCCGAGGGGCGGCTCCGGCGAGGAGCAAGCCGCCCTCGTCGACGCCGGGACGGCGCCGGGAGCGAGGAGCGCGTCGCTCGCGTGGCGGCGCCGAAGTCGCCGGAGGAGAGGAACACCGCGTTCTCCAAGGTGGAGGACGAGGCGCTCATGCTCGCATCACTAACGCCAACCGGGAGGCGGCCCTCCGGGAGCAAGGCGAGACTGTCAAGCGCCTCGAGCTGACGGTCGAGGCCGTGCGCCGCGACTTCGAGGCGGAGAGGAAGCAAGTCGAAGGTGAGCTGCTGCTTGACTTTTTATTTGGTTGGTTTTTCGTTAGAGGGCTCGTTTCCCCCTTTCTGATTTCTTTCTTGTCTTGTCGATTCCAGGCTTGCGCACCGCTCTGGGGCACGCAGCTGAGCGGGCCGAGGCGCTGCAGGCTTCTTACAGCTCCTCTGAGCGGGAGCTGCAGGAGTTGCGTGATGCAGCCCTCGAGACCTGCCGTGCCGTGGAGGAGGGCGAAGCGCAGGCCGGCAGCTCGCTGGCTAGCCGCCTGCGCGCCCTTGGCGGCCATGTCACGGAGCGGATGCGCCGGCGCGGCGCATCCGGGCGTCCAGAAGGCCCTCGGAGTGGTGCGATCCCACTACGAGGTCAACTTTGAGGCGCTGGCGGAAGGCTACATCGTTCCCGAGGGCGTCGAGGACGAGGTGGCGATGGAGCGTGTGGATGCGCTCGCCGCCGACGCCGCCGGGTCGCTCGCCGAGGCCTTCGAGGAGTTCCTCTTCCCGGACGCCGCTGACGCTGCAGCTCCTCCCGCCTGAAAGCAGTTGGGCGCTAGGCCCGTTTTTGTGTATCAGTATTCTGGCCTCGTGGCCCTTGTAAATAAGCACATTATCTCCACCGTAAACATTTGATGATGCGTAATGAAGTTTTTGCTTATTGCGCCTTTTTGTTTCTCCTTCTTCCTGAGTAGATTTTACTTAGGGGAGTTCGATTTTCGTTGGGGGTCAGCTGGGCTGGAGGCGAGAGAGAAGGGCCATATCCACGCGGCGTAGGCTATCTCTGGCTCGCACGCTCCTCCCGCTGGGCCGCCCGCGCCCTGTTCAAATCGTTGCTCGTAGTTGAAGTAGAAAACAAACTTAGCGCATGTGAGTTGTTTTTATTTTTGCGCAAAAATGGGACCATTGGGGGGGGGGGTGCCCCCCGCAAGAGGCCCCCGAGGGTAACTTGGGTTTTCGGGGGGAAAGCCGAGTTGCCCTTTTATTAGACTTGGAGCATTTACATAGTTGTCACCAAGCGGGGCGTTGGCCATGTGATTTTACAACGAGAAAGTACTTGGAAAATCCTAGCTAAGGGTAGAAGCGACGTAGCCGTTGGATGTTCCAAGCGTTGGTGAGCTCTTCACCGTCCTCGTTGGCCGGCCTTGTACGTGCCGGCTTGAGTACCTTCACCACGACGTAGGGTCCCTCCCATGGGGGCGACGGCTTGTGGCGCCCTCGGTTATCTTGGCGCGGCCTTAGGACCGGATCCCCTTCGCCGAAATCCCGTCGACGTATCTTGCGTGCTTGGTAGCGTCTTAGGGGCTCGTTGATACCTCGCGGAATGCATTAAGGCTACGAGGCGTGCCTCGTCCAGCCGAACCCGGCGAGTCCTCGCGGGCTCGCTGGTTAGCATCTTCGTCGTAGCCTCGAACCTTGGGCGACCCGTATTCTAAGTCCGTGGGGAGGACGGCCTCCGCGCCATGGACTAGAAAAAATGGGGTGAACCCGGTGGCTCTGCTTGGGGTGGTCCTTAGGCTCCACACGACCGCCGGTAGTTCTTGGAGCCATTTTCGCCTAGATTTGTTGAGCTGGTCGAAAATCCTGGGCTTGAGGCCTTGTAAGATCATGCCATTGGCACGCTCCACTTGGCCGTTGGTCTGTGGGTGTGCCACAGCCGCCCAATCCACGCGGATGTGGAACTTGTCACGAACTCCAAGAACTTCCGCCCGTGAAGCGGGACCCATTGTCCGTGATGATGGAGTTTGGCACTCCGAAGCGGTAGACGATGTCGGTGAAGAATGTTACCGCCGCTCGCTCTTAGGTTCGTGATGGGGCGCACCTCCACCCACTTGGAAAACTTGTCGATCGCGACCGGCGAGGTGGGTGAAGCCCCCGGCGCCTTTCGCGAGGGGCCCGACGATGTCCAGCCCCCACACGGCGAATGGCCATGCTATGGGGATGGTTTGCGGGGGCATGGGCGGGCAAGTTGGACTTGCGGGCGTAGAACTGGCACCCCTCGCAGGTGCGCACGATCTCGCTGGCGTCGGTGACCGCGGTAGGCCAGTAAAAGCCCTGGCGGAACGCGTTGCCGACGAGGGTGCGGGGCGCGGCGTGGTGGCCGCAGATCCCCGCATGAATGTCCCGTAGGAGCTCGCGCCCCTCGGGAATAGGCACGCACCGCTGTAGGATGCCGGAGGCGGCGCGCTTGTACAGCTCGCCGTCGACGAGGGCAAAGGATTTGGCCATCCTGGCGATGCGCCTGGCCGCGGCCCGGTCCGCGGGGAGCTCCCCTCTAGCGATCCGGGCGATGTACTTTTCGCGCTAGTCCTCATGGGCGGGGAGCTGGCTCGATGTCCATCGCGTCGGCCTCGTGGGAGCCGTACCCCTCGAGGAGGGAGAGCACGTACGCCTCGTTCGAGGGGTCCTCATCCATGGGTTCCGCACCGCTGGATTCGAGGGGGGCCCCCGAGGGTCCGTCGTGACTCGAGGGGTAGGGCTCAAAGACGACCGAGGGTTGCGCGATGTCGCGCGCGAAAACGTTTGGGGGAACGGTGATCCGCCCAGACGCAATCTTGGCCAGTTCGTCTGCCTCCTCGTTGTACCGGCGGGGCACATGGTTGAGCTCGATGCCGTAGAACTTGTCCTCGAGGGTTCGCACGGCTTTGCAGTAGGCCTCCATCTTGTCGTCGTGACAGCTTGCGTTCTTCATGACCTGATCGATCACGAGTTGCGAGTCCCCCCGTACGTCGAGGCGCTTGACACCCAACTCAATGGCGATTTTGAGGCCACAGAGAAGGGCCTCGTATTCAGCCATGTTGTTGGACGCGGGGAAGTGAAGGCGCACTGCATAGCGCATGTGTTCCCCGAGGGGTGACACGAAGAGCAGGCCCGCGCCTGCTCCCGTTTTCATCACCGAGCCGTCGAAGAACGAGTCCGGCACTCGCCTGGATTTGTGGGGGCGGCGGTGCGTGTCCGTCCAATCGCCGACGAAATCCGCCAGGATTTGCGATTTGATGGCCTTGCGCGGGGCGTAGGCGAGCGTCTCGCCCATCAGCTCCACGGACCACTTGGCAATCCTGCCTGCGGCGTCAGGGTTGCGGATGATTTCTCCTAGCGGAAAGGAGGAAACCACCGTGACCGGGTGGGCCTCGAAGTAGTGGCGGAGCTTGCGCCGCGCAAGGACTACCGCGTACGGCAACTTCACGGACACGGGGGTAGCGCGTCTTCGTGTCCGATAGGACCTCGCTGACGTAGTAGACCGGCCGCTGCACGGGCAAGGCGTGCCCTTCCTCCATGCGCTCCACGACGATCACGGCGGCCGACCACCCGGGTGGTTGCGGCCACGTAGAGCTGCGGGGGCTTCGCCATCTTGCGGCGGCGTGAGGATCGGGGCGTGCGTTAGAGACGCCCGGCTTGTCGAGCGCGTCCCGGGCCTCGGTGGTCCAAGAGAAGCGCTCGTGCTTCTTAAGCGAGGGCGGTAGAGGGGCAGGCCCTTCTCACCGAGCCGCGAGATGAAACGGCTCAAGGCGGCGAGGCACCCCAGCACCTTCTGCACCCCTTTGATGTCCCAGATCGGACCCATTCGTTCGAGGGCCGCGACCTTTTCAGGATTGGCCTCGATTCCCCGCTGGGAGACAATGTATCCTAGGAGCATGCCTCGCGGCACTCCAAAGACGCATTTTTCGGGGTTTAGCTTGACCCCGTTGGCTCGCAGGCAGTTGAACGCGACGCCAAGGTCGCCAACCAGGTCGTCCGCCTTCCTGGTCTTTACGACGATGTCGTCCACGTATGCTTCGACCGTCCGTCCAATGTGGTCCCCAAAAACGTGCTGCATGCAACGCTGATATGTTGCACCCGCATTTCTGAGGCCAAACGGCATCGTGACGTAGCAGAACGTCCCGAACGGCGTGATGAACGAAGTCGCGAGCTGGTCGGACTCCTTCATTTTTATTTGGTGGTACCCGGAGTAAGCATCAAGGAAGCAAAGCAATTCACACCCGGCCCGTTGAATCAACGATCTGATCAATGCGCGGCAAAGGAAAAGGAACTTTGGGACATGCTTTATTAAGACTAGTGTAGTCTATACACATCCGCCACTTCCCATTCTTTTTCTTTACAAGCACGGGGTTTGCTAGCCACGTAGGGTGGAACACCTCCTTGATGAATCCGGCCTCGAGAAGCTTCCGCAGCTCCGCTCCGATTGCCCGTCGCCGCTCCTCGTCGAAGCGGCGCAGCCGTTGCTGCACGGCGCGGGCGTTTGGCGAGATGTCAAGGGAGTGCTCGGCGACTTCCCTCGGAATGCCTGGCATATCCGAGGGGCTCCACGCGAAGATGTCGGCATTGGCGCGGAGGAAGTCGACGAGCACCACTTCCTATTTGGGGTCGAGGGTGGAGCTGACCCTCAACGCCTTGCCCTCGGGGGCGACGGGTCGAGGGGGGGCCCCTTGGTCGCTCCGCGGCCTCGAAGGTGCCGGCGTGCTTGGCGGCGGGGTCGAGGTCCTCGTTGACTATCTTCTCCGGCGTGTTCACCGGCGCTTCGTCCCGGCGCCGGTGCCTCTGCGTGCTCCACGCACTCGACGTCGCAGGTCGAACGCGTGCTCGATGGATGACCCGACGGTGATGACGCCGTTCGGTCCCGCATCTTCATCTTCGGGTAAGTATAATTGGGGAACGCCATGAATTTGGCGTAACGGGGTCGCCCAAGTATAGCGTGGTAGGCCCCCTTGAACCCCACCACCTCGAAGGTGAGGGTCTCCTTGCGGAAATTCTTCGGGGTGCCAAACCAAGGCGGCGGATCGATCCGCCCAAGGGGCCGGACACGCTTGCCGGGCGCGATGCCATGGAACGGCTTCGTCTTTGGGCGCGGCCCTGGTCCAACCCGATCCCCATGAGGCGCAACGTATGCGCGTAGAGGATGTTGAGGTTGTTGCCTCCGTCCATGAGGACCTTCGAGAACCGGGCGTTCCCGATGATGGGATCAACCACCGGCGGGTACCGGCCGGGTTGGGGACGCGGTTCGGGTGGTCCTCCGGCTGAAGGTGATGGCATCCTCCGACCAACTGAGGAAGAACGGAGGAGCCCTCTCCGCGGCGAGGACCTCGTGCCACTCCTTCTTGCGCTGGCGTGTCGACATGTCGACGGATGGCCCTCCAAAGATGAGGAACACATTTTCAACGGCGGGAAAGCCGCCTGCGTCGCCATCGCCCCCATCTTTCTTGGCCTCTGCCTCCTTCGCGGCGGCACGGCCATAAAACTTCTTGAGCATATCGCACTGCTCAAGGGTGTGGTTCACCGGAGTCTTGTGGTAAGGACATGGCTTTTTCAGCATGTCGTCGAACACCCCCGGGCCTCGAGGGGCCGGTCGAGGGCCCCGTCGAAACGGGTCAACAAAGCAAGGGCCTCGGCATTGCCGCCGTCGAGCCCCTGCTCGCGCGCCTCGCGGCGCGGATTCTTCCCCCTCTTGCCCCGCTTGTCGTTGTGGTGCGGCTCCTTGGACTTGCTACCCTCCGCGGGCGTGTCCTCCGAGCGCTTGCCCTTCTTGCCGTCGAAGATCGCCCCCGGCGGCCTCCTCTCCGAGGCGAAGCCGGTGGCGATGTCGAACGGCTCGTTGGAGTCCGCGGGCGGGCTGCGTCCCGGGCCCCGCACGAGATCCCGGCACGTGGTGCCCTCGAGGAAGGCATGCACGATCTCGGACTACGTCACGGCCGGGGAGCTCCGTGCGGCGCTTAGAGAAGCGCGAGTGAAGTCCCGCGGCGACTCGTCGGGCCCACGCGTGCGGGGAGCGCGAGGTCCCGGGAATTCCCGGGGGCGCACGTACGTGCCCCGGAAGTTGCCCACGAACGTGTGGACCGAGGTCGTCCCGGTTGTGGATTTGGCTAGCGGGCAAGTGCTCGAGCCATGTCGAGGCCGCGTCGCCAAGATGCAAGGGTAGGTTGCGGATGATAACCTCATCGCTGGTGGCCCCGCCCAGCTGGCAAGCCAAGCGGTAGTCGTTAAGCCACACGCGAGGGGTCCGTCTCCTCGTTGTACTTGACGATGGTCGAGGGTTGGCGGAAGCGTTGGGGGGGAACGCCGCGCGCGCGGATCTCCCGGCCGAACACACGGGTGCCGGGGGCTCCGGCGTCGGGGAGCGGTCCTCGCCGCTGTCGTAGCGTCCACCCCGTCGAGGGTGGTAGCCCCCGGCTGCTCGTGCGTCCGCCCCCGCTCGTGCGCCCGGCGTTAATGACGTAGCAGCGGCGTCGCCATCCGGGGCGCCTGCGTGCGTTAAGGAGCCGCTCCTTGGCTGGCGTGCGCCCTTGGTTGGCGGGTTGCCCCGCCGGTTCCCCTGCGTGCACGGAGGGTTCGCCTCCCGGTGCGGCTTCGTCACCCCGCACGTCTCCCTGTTGGCGGATGCGTGAGGCCGAGCTCTCAGCCTGCTGGACGGCCGCTTGCTCCATGAGAGTTTGCACCTCGCGGTGCAGGTCTCGAGCCTCGGGGGTCGAGGGTGCCGGCATGGCGCGCAGCAGCGTCGCGGCGGCGATGAGCTTTTGGCTCGCCCGCGGGGGCGCGTCCGCGTTGTCGACGTTGGGGACGGTGTTGATGCGGTCGCGGACTGTCGGCCCGGCTCCCGCGCGCGTTCGCCACGCGCGAGGCTTCCCCGCCATTGAGGCGCGGAGCGGCGCCGCACCGTCCGCATTCCTCCGCCGGCTTTGCCTCGAGCTCGCGGGCTTGGGCCGGCGCGCGTCGGCATCGGCCCCGGCGGGGAGCGCTTGGCCCCGAGGCCATGAGCGCGGCGATCCCCGGGGCGGGGGTGATCTCCCCATCTCCGCGCGCCCGCCGCGCCGGCGGCGTTGGCCGTGTCGTTGGTGATGACGGCGTAACACTCCCGCGCGGGGTCGTAGCTCCCGGTCTTTGGAGTCGTCGGAGCGGCCAAACCCGGAGTCCGCGGCGTCGAGGGAAACGCCACGAACGCGGCGGGTCCGTACGCGGGAGAAGTCCCACTCCGCGTACCGTGGCGGTTGGCGGGTGGCAACGCGTCGATGGAGCCTAGGGACGACTCGTCGGCTATTGAGGCACGGGATCCCACGGCGACGAAGACGTGGCGGCCAGGCGGAACCCTGCGCATCGTGGTGTTGACGTTGGCGTTGTAGGCCGACGTGGCGCCACGCAACCCGATGGGGGATGCGCGGTCCCGAGACCGCGCGCGGTCCCGGCGGGGGCGGTGGTGGTCGTCGTGACGGTGGGCGCGTCGCGCCGAGTGGCGGCGCGCTCGGCTGCCGCCGCTCGGACCGCGCACGGCGCGAACGTAGCCCGGAGCGGCGGCGGCGTCGCGGCGTCGATGGACCCGCGGCATCCGTGCCCGCGGGCGCTGCGCCGTGGTGGCGCGTGCGGCGGAGACCGGAGCGGACTCGGCACGGCGGCGCGCGCGGAGCTCCTCACGGTTGGTGAGGCGCATGAGATAGCCGTTCCCCGTGGCCTGAAAGTTCAGGTCCCCGAAGCGGATTTCGAACCTGGCTGGGAGGGGGTCCGAGCTACCCATGCAGTAGCGGGTACCACGGTACTCAGTGCGGATCACCATGGAGGGAGTTGACGGAATGACCTTAGGCGCTCGTTTGCCCCACGGTGGGCGCCAGCGTCGGTGCGGAATATGGTCCCGACACTAACCAGTAGATAGCGTCGTGGTCTATCCCTCAATGGTCCATGCTAAGTAACAAGTGACACGAGAGATTTTATCCTGGTTCCGGCCGAGGGGGCCATACGTCCGGCGGAGGCGTGCTCGGGGCACTATATTACTTAGCACCGGGGGTGCTTGTAGTGGGGCGATACAAGCAAGGCGGGAGAGGAAGCGTGGCTTCCAAGTCCCTGGTGGTGTGGGCGAAGATATTGTAGGAGAAGAGAATGAGTACGTGGTGAGAGGGGTCTCGTGTGCCGGCGAGTTTCTTGTCTCCCCCGCGGGGCGGGGGCTCGCCCCCCTTTTATAGATCAAGGGGGCGGCGGGTTACATGCGCGCCGCGCTACCCGGCTACATGGGGGAGCACGTCGTGCTATCTTTGTAGAGTGGGCGGCGTCCGGACGATCTTCGCGGCGATGCGGCCATGATGGCCTCGCCTTGTACCCGAACGGTGGCGGTTCGAGGGTAGAAGGGCGGCAGATGGTGGCGACGTCCTCTTATAGGCTTCAAGGGAGGTGCTGACGTTGGCTTGTACGGGGCACAGGAGTAGGTAGAACGGCGTCCCTTCCCAACGCGCTTCACAGTGTTGGAGTGGTTGCTACAGCGTCTGGCATGCACCTGCACGCGCGGGGACGGCGGCCATGCTGTTACAGTGGCCGGGATGGCGATCCACCGGCCTAGCGCCTCCACCTAACCCTGTAGGGTCACGAGAAAGTGAATCGAGGGTGCGCCCGGCCCCCCTTCGAGGGCCTGGCGCGTTAGCCGTACTGGAGTAGGCGCGCGGTGTCACGGGACTGACACCGGCCGCACTGCACAGTCCCTCCCCACAGTGGTGGGGATGGGCTCCTCCCTGGGGAGTTGGTGCGGCGGCACGGGGCGCGAGCCCCGGGCGCATGATGGCGTCGTCCCGCCCGTGTCAGGGCGTTAAATGCCCGTGTACGGGGGGCCGGCGCACGCGTGAGGGGCGCCCTCGAGCGTGGCGGACCCCGGCCGAGGGCGGGACGTACCCTCGAGCGGGGCGGAACCCGCCCGAGGGGGAGCGAGCCCTCGAGCGGGGCGGAGCCCGCTCGAGGGAAGTGTCGCCCCTCGAGCGGGGCGGAGCCCCCGCCCGAGGGGGGGCGCGCGTCCTCGAGCAAGGCGGGGCTTGCTCGAGGGGGTTACTAAGAGGGCCGCCTTGGTGGGCCGTCGGGGTCCCTGCGGCGTGGGCCGTGTCCTGCATGGTTAGGCACACTCGCATGGTTAGGCTTAGCGTGTTTTGGTTTTGTTGCGGGTTTTAAGTGAGGATTTCCCCGTCGTTTAAGGGGACCCCTAGGGCTGTCCCCGACAATAGTCTATAGCTAGACTTCTTCACTTGATTACTCCGGATCAACGCTCTTTGCGGGTGTTGCAACTTTGGGTACCCACTTCCGCACCATCTTGGGCGCGGGCTTGTCTTCCGGCTTAGTCGGCTTAGTCATTTTTTTGGTCTTCACGGGCGGCTTCTCTTCCTTTGTCTTGACGGATGCAACACCTTCTTTGATTTTCTTTACGTTCATTTTTTTCAGCTCCTTCTTCTTTTTTAGCCCCCTCCGTTTGTTTTGGTTCTCCCTTCACTCCAATCATGTTGCATGCCTCGATTCTTGGACGAAACTTGAAGGAACTCCTTTCTCCGTTGATATCGAACATGATCTCCCCCTTGCCAACATCAATAGTAGCTCCCACGGTCTTGAGGAAAGGCCTCCCTAGGATGAGCGGCGGCTTCTCCCTCTCTCCCATCTCGAGCACAACGAAGTCGACGGGGATGAAGTGGTGTCCAATCTTCACGGGTATATCTTGACAATGCCCAAGGGATAGCGAATGGAGTTGTCACCCAACTCCAAACATATTTCGTAGGCTCCATTGGTAGGCGTAGCTTCTCGAACACATCCCTCGGCATGACACTCACACTAGTTCCAAGGTCGCAAAACGCCTTCTCGAAGTTGAAAGAACCAGCCGAACATGGAATTGTGGGGCACCCGGGGGTCTTTTTGCTTCTCTAGCCCATTAGCAATAGCGGCACTACACTCCTCGGACATCTTGACATGATCTACCCCGAGTGTTGCTATCTCATATTTATTTGCAAGTATATCTTTAAAGTAACGAGAATATGTAGGTACTTGTAGGGCATCTAGTAATGGCATGTTGATGCTAAGTCTACGCACAACTTCCACAAACTTCTCAAAGTGGTTGTCAAGTTTACCTCGGAAGTAGCGTGGCTTGAGTTGCGGTATCCTCGTGTCTTCCTCCAGCATCTCGAATTCGGGTTCCTCGGTGATGATCCCCATAACCTTCTCTTTAGCAGCTCCTTCCACCTCGGTGGATGGTTTAAGCTTCCTTGCTCCCGCGGAACGTTCCGGATCTTCGGTCTCCTTCCCCGAACGTGTTTGAATGGCCTTCGCCGATTCGGGACATTTGGGTTGTCCCGGAAGCTTCCCTTCATCATTAGTGAGGCGCCCCGCAAGTTGTCCAACTTGCGTCTCGAGCATCTTCATCATGTTGAGCACTTGATGTTTGGAACTTCCGACCTCCGTCACTTTGCTATCGATGTTCTCCAACACCTTGTGTATGGTCTTGAACTTGGTGACGGTGTCCTTGTTGATCTTAGCTTGCTCATCCATGAACTCCTTCAATTGTATACGAAGCGGAACCGCGTTAGGAATAGATGAGCTTGCATTAAATTGAGGCCTACCTTGCCGTAGCGGAAGTTTGGTAATTCTCCCTTCCTCATGTAGTCGAGCACTTTGGCTTCCTCCGGACAATCTT
Source organism: Cenchrus americanus (assembly GCA_947561735.1). NCBI lineage: Eukaryota > Viridiplantae > Streptophyta > Magnoliopsida > Poales > Poaceae > Cenchrus > Cenchrus americanus. Next base: position 31,498,880 of record OX387242.1, on the reverse strand, counting down.
TGCGGACATGGCCATACTCTCCACATTCTTCACATGTGGACCTTGCTTCGGCGGCCTTCAAGTCTTGAGCCTCTTTCTTTTCCATCTCCATCTTCTCCAATCTCCTCATGAGCGAGTCGATCTTGCCTTCAAGTATATTCTCCTTCTCCACTTGCAAGACTCCCTTGACGTTCCCCGTGGGTTGAACCGGATGTAGGCGCCCGGACGACGCCCACGTGTCATTATCCGCGACCTTCTTGAATAGCGTGAAAGCTTCCGTCGGTGTAAGCTCGATGATAGATCCTCCCGCCGATGCATCGATGATCATCCTTGACGCCATGGTGAGTCCTTGAGAGAACTTTTACACGAGGTCTTCTTTCGGGAACTTGTGATGTGGAACCGCCGGGGTGTACTCGTTAAAGCGCTCGAATGCCTCCGAGATAGTTTCCGTAGGATATTGAACAAAGGTGGCAATCTTATTACACAAGCTTTGAGTTTTACCGGTGAGTAGTATTCCTTCATGAAAGCCTTAATCAATGTGTTCCACTTTTGCACCGTCTCCGCCGGTTGAGAGTGGAACCATTGCAAAGCCTTCCCAAGTAGTGAGAACGGAAAAATCCTTGCCCTCATTCGATCTTAGAGTCACCCCATCCATATTGAAAGTCTGACATAGTTGAATGAATGCTTGGAGGTGAAGGTTCGGATCCTCTTTACCGGTGAAGGGTGAATGTTGCACCATGCGGATTGTTGAGGTCTTGATCTCGAATGGTCTTCCGATCTCCTCAAGATTCAAGATTGGTAGGTCGATGATGTCCGGGGTGCAAAGCTCCCCAATCTTGCGTTCTTGCGGTGGTTGGTCACCCATCGGTGGAAGTCGATTCTCCCGAGGACTTTGAGGTGTTGAATTCTTCGGAGATTCCAGCGATCCTTTGTCTTCCGACTCCGAATCTACAAAATCCGGCTTTTTAGCTTGATGTGCTTCGCGTATCCTTAGCCTGTAAAGTTTTTACGGATCATCCACAAAATTATTGGGTTTGTTGGAGAGGTAGCCGTCCATCTCTGTTAGGGTTAGCAATAAACAAAGTATGCAAAAACTAGAAAGTAAAAACAAATCTATAAGAACTAGGGTTAGACAAACTAGATTAGATGTATTTTGAGGATGATCAAAATTTAGTAGATGCAAAAATAAAAACAAAAAGAAAACTGAAAATTACAAAAAAGGCAATAAAAAATCAAATCTTGATCACTTGTTCCCCGACAACGGCGCCGAGAAAAAGGGGCTTGTTGACGAGTTAATAATTGTATCAAAGTTCGTTTGTAACTCGCAAGCGTACAAGTCTCCCGTCGTAGTCAAGGGACCCTTCTTCCCTCGAGTGGTGAACCCAAGGTATCGAATCCGTGGAACAAATGTGTGACGCAAAACATAATCTAATAAAGCCAAGTAACTTCAATATTCGATAAAAGAAACCCCAATGCATCTAAGTAAAAGATACGAAACGAATCTAATCTACTAAACCGGAGAAAACAAAGTAAGATTGGGTAGATAAACCGATCTAGAGGGATCGGGGTAAGCCTTTTGTTGAAGTTCCAAGCAAGAGAAGAAGTATCAAATCGAATCTTAATAGAAGCCTCTTTAAATCGTGGTTTCTCGTCCAAATCCGAAAACATCCGCCTTTCGGAACCCTCGTTCTGTCACAACGTATCCCTATTCATGAGGGGAGCTTAGGGGCGAGTCAAAAGACAAGTCGAGATTCTTTCGGAAGATCCGGCATGTACCTCTAGCCACCGCGGCTACAAGAACACCCTATGTAATCTATCTCGAGAATAGAATTGGAATAATCAAAGCCGATCGAAAAACGAAATCTTCGAGGAAACACTTGATCGCTAGGAAAAGATTCAACTTGATAATTCAACTATAACAATGATACATACACAAGATCACCACCGGGATCCTTCCTTGATCTTGCTTCTAGCTCGGGAACTCCGACGTGGTCTTCCGTGCAAGGTTCCCACGTCGGCTAGGGGAACCCTAGTCAACTAGCTCGACCCTCTCCTCTCCGAGATGGTGTCCCTCTCTTCTCTGCTCCTCGGCGGCCGATGACGAATTCTTCTGCGTGGCTCTCGGTCAGGGGGCTATAAATAGCCCGATTGGCGGCTAGGGCAAGGGAGGGGGCAAATGGGCCCTGGATGGGCACTCGGGCCGACCGGATTGGGCCGGCCGGCCCGGGCCCATCTAGGCCCAGCCCGAGGGCTCCTTTGCTCCACGTCGGTTCCCTTGCTTCTGGATGTTTCCCCTTCGCATGTAGGTCCATGTCGTCGGTTTCTCTCGAAGTGGACTCAACTCCTTATCTTGCAAGATTCGAGCACTTTTACGGTCGGGTCCTCGGAGGCTGTCGTCTTCTCGGATCAAGTCCCCGGCTTCTTGGAGTTAAGTTTGCTTCATTGCATGACTTGTACGGGGCTTCAAGGTCTTGTCATGAGGTGCTTGATGAACTTGTCCCGAAAGTCTTGCATTCAACGCTAAAACCCCGCATAAATATTAAACTCCAAAACCGACATGCACACGTGAACTTGTTATACCACGGGGGTTAGTACCAATGGATAAGGTATAAAACTCATGCCAACACCGAAGGTAAACTCATGGCTAGGTTGACGGATTTTCACCGTCACGGCGTCCACGCGCTCCATCGCCACTTATTCCTCGACGCCCTCGGGACGATGTAGCCCTCTCGCCACGGCTTCGAAGTTGATCTCGTAGTGAGATCGCACCACTCAAGAGCCTTCCGGACGCCGAGGTGCGGAGCGCGGTGCATGCGCCGGAGACGTGCCCGCCGAGGGCGCGCGGGCGGCGGCCAGCGAGCTTCCGGCCCCGCGCCTCGCCCTCCTCCACGGCCTAGCGAGTCTCGAGGGCCGTGGAACGCAACTCCAACGGCTCCGCTCGGAGGAGTTGTAGGAAGCCTGCGGCGCCTCGACACGGTCGATCGTGTGCCCCGGCCGCGGTGCGCAGGCCTGAACGTTGTCAGTGAAAGAAATCAGAAGGGGGAACGAACCTTCAAAGGAAAGATCAGCAAAACAAGAGACGAGACGGTGACCTACCTTCAACCTGCTTCTTCTCCACCTCGAGGGCGCGGCGCTCGGCCTCGACCGCCTGCTGCAGGCTGACGACGGTGGCACTCTGCTCCTTGAGGGACTGCTCCTGATCCGCACTCGTGATGCTAAGAGCTACCAGTTCGCCCTCGAGCTTCGAGAACTCAGCGTTCCGCTCCTCCAGCGACTTCTGCGCCGCCTCGCGAGCGGTACGCTCCCGCTCGAGCACCGACCGGCATCGGCAAGAGCGGTCCGCTCCCGCCGGAGGGCTGCCCCTCAGCCCCCGGCGGGCGGTACGCTCTTGCGGGAGCCGGTCTTCCGCGGTGGTGAGCTCGGCCGACCTTGGCATCGAGGGTGGCCTTCGACTCGTCGGCCTCCTTGGCCTTCGCTCGCCCGCACGCGCCCTCTCCTCGGCACGGCTCGCCGAGGCCTGCGCCTCCGGAGCCACGAGCGGAGCTCCCCGATCGGCGGCCGGACGGCGACCACCTCCGCCTCCCGGTTGGACGCCAACGTGCGCATCCTCTCCCGAATCCCCCGCGCTGCCGCGGCGCCTCATCCCGATCGATGAGGGCCGTGCAAATCCGTTTGAGGGTGGAGGGGTGCGCGCGCGCGCTCGCCTTTCACACTCCTGGAGCTGGTCGCGTAGGGCCTCGGCCCCGTACGACGACAGCCCGCCCTGGAGTCCCCAAGGCGTCTGCGAGCGCGTCGAAGGCATCGCGCTGCTCCCGGAGCTGGCGGAACTCGGCGCTCATCCGGTCGAAGGCGCCATACTTGTCGCGGGCGCGGTGCTCGAGCTCCCCGTCACCAATAGATTAGAACCGAAGTGGCGTCGCGCGCAAGAAACAAACACGAAGGCGAAGAAGTCGAAGGAAACGGGCAACAATGCCTCACACGGAAGACGCGCCACGCCGGGCCGCCGTGGATCCGGAGCTCCCCCACGGTGCTGCTCCTCTTGAGCGTCGGCCGAAGGCGGGCGGCTCGTCGACGCGTCCCTCTCCCGGGCGAGTGGCCGGCGTGGGGAAGAAGAATCCTCGCCGCCGAGCCCTCGGCCTCCGGCCACCATGTGGCCATCCCACCGCCTCACGAGCACCCCCCTCCTCCCGGGGCTCGGGGGAGGGCACGGGGAAGTTCACCCACTCGGTCCCACCCGGCGGCGGGGAGTCGTCGTCCGGATCTCCACCGCCACCGCCGGGAGGCCGCCGGCGAGTGCGGGCCCCTCGCTGCGTCCCCACCGCCGCCTCCGACCGCGCCTCCGTGGCCGCGATCTCCCGCCGCGGCGCCACGCCCGCGCCTCGGCCGTGGCTCGGCGGCCGCGGCACCGGGTGGCCCTCCGCGGTAGACGCCGCGTAATGCCACCACGACCGGCGCCGCCGGCCATGCCCCCCTCCTCCGGCCTCGCCTCCTCCACGACCCGGCGCCCCGCCGCTCCTCTCGCGACCGCCGGATGCGGCTCCACGGGCGAGGCCGCCGAGCCGTGGCCTCGAGGCCTCGGCCTACACCATGCGAGCTCGCGCTCGCCGACGCCGCCCTCGCTCGCCCCGCCCGCGGTGCCCTTGATGAGCGCCGCCGGTAGGGATGGACGCATCCGCCCTCGCACCTTGGCCGGTGCGAGGGGAGGCACGGTTGGCACCACCGCGGGAGACGCAAACAACCGTCGGGTTCTCGCCCGGTGGGCACGCGACCCCTCGAAAGACGATCCCCTTACCTCGAGGAGGAGAAGGCGCGCTTCCTCTTCCTCGAGGTCCCCGCCGATGTTGCGGGTGCGGCTGCGCGGCCGCCGCCGCACCTCCAACCCTCTCCACCGCGCGCACGGGCGCCTTCTCCGCGCGCACGGGCGCCTCCGAGACGCGCGCCGGCGCCTCCGCGGCCCGCGCCGCCTCTCGTTGTCGATTGCCGGCGGCGGGCGCCTCCGCGCCCGCCCCAGGCGATGCTACTCCAGCCCACGGAGCCGGCCGCCCGGCGACGGGGTGCGGGCTCCCACCTATCGGGGGAGGGCATGCCCCCTAACTTCTTCCTCCTCTTCCTCCTCCTCGTCCGAGTGACGAGTAGTCCCTCGGTCCCCGGGAGGAGAGCCCCCTGGCGCTCGCGCAGCCGGTACTCCTCACTCCTCCGCTCGCGACGCTTCCGATGTCGCGTCGCGCGCTCCTTCTTGCCCGCCGCCCGCTCCCGCTCTCGGCCGCGCGCGCGCGCGCGCGAGCGCGCGAGAGCGGGGGGGTGGGCGGCTCGGACTTCGCGGCGCTCACGCTCACCAACCGCGGGCGGAACATTAAAATGCGTCAACAACTCGGGGAGCGGCAAAATCGAAAACGAAATCAAGAACCCCCCGCTCCCGGCCTGCGTTATTGGTCGTCATCGTGCGGGGGATGTAGTCGTCCTTGCACCGACCCCGCACGGCGAGCGACATGCCGCTAGCACGCACCGCGCGGCGGGTCCTCTGCTCCGTCGTCGGTCGGCGTGAATAGCTCCGCGCGGAAGAGGTGAATCCGAGAGATCCCGATTCACGGGATCCCTAGGAAGCCCTCGCAGACGCCAACGAATGTGGCCGCCTGCGAGATCATGTTCGGCGCGAAGTTGTAGAGCTCCACGCCATAGTGGTGGCAAGGAGCCCGCATAAAACGGCTCGGCGGCGCCATGAAGCCCCACTCGTGGAAGCGGACGAAGGCGACCACGTAGCCGCTCCGAGGGTTGGGCGCTTGGTCCCTTCCCGGCGGCACGATCCACTCGGCCGGCCGTCCATCCTCGTTCGCCGCCAAGCGGCCGGCGGTCACCGGGCGGGTTCGGGGCCGGCCCGCGTCACCGTCGAGCGCTCCCATGCCAATGGGTCGACGATGGTGAGAGGCCGCCGGGGAGCCATGCGAGCGGACGAAGAAGCGAAGAACGGGGGAGCAAGAAGAGTTTTGAGAACGGGGGCGCAATGGCGAGAACGACTCGGGGGGCGGGGCGCGAGGGAGCAAGAACGGTGAATGCTAAGGTGAATACCCCTTTCCCCTTCCACCGGATTTATAGGCGCGGGGCACGTTCTCCGAAGCGTGCGCCCGCGGCGCATTAACCGGGTGGAATCTTCTCTCGCCGATAAACGGGCCCCACCACGACCACGGCGGCCACGTAACCGCACGAACGCCATCATCACGGCGTAGTAGCTCGGAGGGTCGTGGCGAGCGGTCACATCCACCGCCCACTCCGCCCACTACGCGCACGGCCAAGGCGCACCGAAAGGCGTGCCCGCGGCGCAAGACCTCATTCGCAAGCGCGAGCATTTAATGGCCCTGTCCCTTACTGAGTAAGGTAGACCCTCGAAGCGGCCCGAGCCCCAGGCTCAAATTAATACGACCCTCGAAGGGTGCAAACATTGACCAGTGGCCTCAAAGCCCGTTTGAAATAAGCGGGCGCCACAGGTGCCCTCGATTCACGAGTACTACTGATCAGCGGTTCGGGGCTGGTGAAGCCAGGGACCCTCGAAACCTGCAGATGCAAAAGACGGGAGCACCCAGCTGCTACCCCCGCACGGCCCTAGCGATCGGGAGGTTCGAAGCCTGACCCTCGACGGGTTCGAACAGGCGCCCCAGATCACCAGAGTCAGGGACGACGAGGGCATGCGCATTCGAGCCTTTCCTCGAGCCCACCGGCTTGGGGTGCCCCACATGTCGTGTTCGAGAGCCAGCGAGGGCAGCTAGCCGGGGGGATCCCACCGAGGGAGAGCTTCCGCGCCCTCGGTCCCTAGCGAATGGGACCGAGCCCCACCTAGCAAACCCACGCAAGCGCTTTAATGGACGTGTCTCCGGACCACGCAGCCTACCCTTATCGAACGGGGCATGGGCGTCCACTCGAACCACCCACTAACAGCTCAATGAGGAATCCGCAATCCGCGACCCGATCGATGGGGGTTGCGGAAACCTCACCCTCCGTCCCGCGGAGGGACGGCGAGGGTGCATTAAAAAAAAGTCGTAGAGCTCGCCCCGATCACCTTGGCCAGGGCCCGGGCTCGGGGGCTCGACGCACGGCTACACCCCCCCGAATTGCACCGCCGTGGGTAGTGCCGGTCGTGCGAGCGTCACCGAAGCCGGGCCGGAACATCGCCGACGCCGGTTGAAACATGTGCCACGCCCACGCGACCGGATTCCACGGTGAAACCCCTGCGGGAGCACTCACGCTCCTGCACCCGCCGACGCGGCCCCACGGAAAGCTCTAGCAACCGGGGGGGAGGATGTCCTATCACTAGGTTCCGGCATCCGCGGGGCCGGCCGGCGTACCCGCGGTGCTCGGGGGGCTGCGTCGGGGACACCCGAGGGTCCGTCGGTGTTTTAGACCGGCAACCTACTAAGGGGTGTACCCGAAGTAGATGAATGTGGCCTCGCCGAGATCGGTAACTCGAAGGAAGAGACACGTGGCACACAATTTAGACGAGGTTACGGCCGCGAGGTGCGTAATACCCTACGTCCTATATCTTTGCGTAGCTACGGATTGATTGGGCACGATTACAAGATGGTGTAATAGTGCGCGTGGATTGGATGAGATGAGATGCTAGAGAGAGGTCCCCGCCCCGCCTTATATAGTCCGGGAGGCAGGGTTACAAGTCGGAGTAGGGAGAGAGTACTAGTCGGGTACGTCTAGGAGTCTTCCATACATTGCGGGACATGTACAGCTTCCTAAGCGAGTACTTCTCCTCCGTGGTCCTTGTGCTCCACGCCATCAGGTGCCGTGTAGCGCAAGCCGTGTAGTCCCAGGGGCCCACCGAGTAGTCGGTCCAGATACCCACCGAGGTAGTGGGCCCGGGGAGGTCCATACGATAAGCCCCAGAGTACTTTGTAGTCAAGAAGGATAGCTTCAAGTAGTCTTGACGGCCTTAACGAGTAGTCCTCAAGCGTCCCCGAGTACTACAAGTCAAAAGTCCTTAAGAGTAGTCGAAGCATCCTGAGGCTGGAATGTACTCCAGCTGATGTTTGAGCAATCTTGAAGTCTTCTCGAGTAGTCCCAAGCGTCCTCGAGTACTGCCCTAGAAGGTCTTCAAAAAATGCCCGTCTTGTCTTGAAGCCGGAGCTAATATGGAAGTGCGATTGCAAAATCGCACTCCATATGGAGTAGCCCCCGAGCCTTAGGTTGAGCCGCGAGGCTCTAGGCGAGGGTCCATCTCGAAGTCTTGGCAAGAAAATCCCGAAAAATCCGGAGAGAAAAAACCGAAGGACACATGGCACGGAGCCCCGAGCCTTGAGTCGAGTACTTCCTCTTGAATTGAAGGGTCATCTTGAAGAATGTGTCCTGAGATGCTCCTGAGTCTTGTCGCTTCCCAGGTAGTCGAGTAGAAGTAGCCGAGCCCCCGAGGTGAGGCGCGTCGACTAGTAGAATGCGAAGAGTCATGCGCGACCGCCGAGTCGGCCCGAACGCATACTTATCCATCCGGCCGTTGGAGGGCCGGTTTGACTTATAAATAGAAGCCAAAACCCTTAGGGTTTTTCACCCATCACTGTCGTAGCCATTTCGAATCGATCTGAGGTAGATCCACTTCCAGCGCACGCCGCCGCCGCAGTAGATCAAGTGTGCCGCCACCCAAAGCTTCCGAGTAGCCCCCGAGCGGATGCGCGTGAAGACGCCCTGTACTTGGAGAATGAAGCCTTCACCGTCCAAGTCCGCAAAGGTCACCGGGAAGAAAAGAGGCAAGCACGCCGATGTCTCCACCGCGGCCAGATCCAAGCCGCGAGTGGAAGAAGTCCAAGGTGAAGACCGAGGATTTGTTGGCCCTTCTCAACAACGGATTTATTTGGGAGAAGAAGGTTGATATGTGGAGAGCCGCCGCCGGAGATCCGTACCCAATGGAGAAAGGCGAAGACGAGATCCCGATGTTCGCGTGCTTCGTGGAGCGCGGACTCGCTCTTCGGCCGAGCGATTTCTTCAAAGGCCTCCTCGGGTACTATGGAGTTGAGTACCTCAATCTCAACCCTAACGGCATTTTCCGTACCGCGGTCTTTGTCCATTTTTGTGAAGCATTCCCGGGGATAAGGCCGCACTTGGATCCCGTTCCGGAAATTCTTCTAGGTGAAGCCGCGGCCAAGCGCCCGGCAATCCTCGAGTAGTCGGAGGAGCCGGCATCCAGATGAGGGAAGACGCCGCCGAGCAGTACCTCGCGTACAAGCTCATTGACTCCAACGCCGATTGGAAGGCGAGGTGGTTCTACGTCACGAACCACCACCCCGGCCTCGCCGAGGCCGAGCGGGGAGGCGGCCCGGAGCACGGGGCCCCGGTGGAACACGGAGCCCACAATGCAAGAGGGGATCCGGCTCCCCGAACTCTTGGCGCGCATCAAGGGAGCTCGGAGAAGCCGGAGCGAGGGCCGAGCACGTGGCCTTTAGTTTCATGAAGTGGAGGGTGCAGCCGCTGATGGCCCGCGACACCCTCGGCTTCGAGTACACCGGCGACGACGACACGTCGCGGATGCCAGGAGGTGAAGTCGACGATGACGACATCGTGGAGAGGCGACGCTGTCGGTGCGGAATATGGTCCCGACACTAACCGGTAGATAACGCCTAGGTCTATCCCTCAATGGTCGATGCTAAGCAACAAATGACACAAGGATTTATCCTGGTTCCCGCCGAGGGGGCCGTACGTCCGGCGGTGGTGTGCTCGTGGCACTATATTGCTCGGCAGGGGGTGCTTGTAGTGGGGCAAATACAAGCAAGGCGGGAGAGGAAGCGTGGCTCCCAAGTCCCCGGTGAGTAGGCGAAGATGTTGTGGGAGAATAAGAGAGTGAGTGCACGGTGCGGCGTGTTCCTCCGGATTCGTCCCCCGCGGGCCGGGGGGCTCGCCTTCCCTTTTATAGGCCAAGGGAGCGGCGAGTTACATGCACGCCGCGCTACCTAGCTGCGTGTGGGAGCACGTCGTGCTACGGTGTAGAGCGGGCGACCGTCCGGTCGATCTTCGCTGCGATCCGGCCATGATGGCCTACCTTGTACCCGAGCCGGTGGCGGTTCGAGGGTAGGAGGCGGCGGATGGCGATGGCGTCCCCCGATAGGCTTCGAGGGGGGTGCGATGATGGCCGGTACGGGGCACGGGGAGCGGGCGAACGGCGTTCCTTCCCAATGAGCTGCGTGGTGGTGGAGTGGTTCTTTGCCGGTGCTCGGGCGTGCGCCGCGGAGCCGGGCGTGTGCCCGCGCGCGTGGGTACGGCGGCCGCGCGTTACGGTGGCCGGGATGGCCACCCACCGGCCTAGCGTCCCTCACCTAACCTGCGGGGTCACGGGGAAAGTGGAGTCGAGGGTGCGCCGGCCCCCTTTCGAGGGTCGAGCGCGTTAGCCGTACGGTGGCGTGCGCACGGTGTCATGGGACCGACGCCGGCCGTACCGCACGGTCCACCCCACGGTGGCGGGGATGGGCTCCTCCCTCGGGGAGTTGGTGCGGCGGCACGGGGCGTGAGCCCCGGCGCATGATGGCGCCGTCTGCGGCGTCGGGGCGTTAAATGCCCAAGTACGGGGCCGGCGCACGCGTGCGGGGCGCCGTGAGCGTGGCGGGCCCCGGCCGAGGGTGGAGCGAACCCTCGAGCGAGGCGAGGCCCGCTCGAGGGGGAGCGAGCCCTCGGCGGGGGCGGGACCGCTCGAGGGAAGGGTCGCCCCTCGAACGGGGCGGAACCCGTTCGAGGAGGGGGTTGCCCCTCGAGCGGGGCGGAGCCCGTTCGAGGAGGAGCGTACCCTCGGGCGAGGCGGAGCCTGCTCGAGGGGTCTCATAGGCGAGCGTCTTGGTGGGCCTCACGAAGTCTGTCTGCATGGGCCACGTCCTGCATGGTTAGTTCTCTGCATGGTTAGGCTTAGTTCATTTTGATGCAGGAATTTAAGTGAGGGTTCCCCCATTATTTGAGGGGACCCCTAGGGGCGGTCCCCGACAGTAGCCCCCGAGCATCTGCGGGTTTGCCATTGAGGCTCCCGCGGATGCGGAACCTACTGATAGGACGTTCTTCCCTCCTTGTTTGCGAACGCTTTCCGTGGGGCCGCGCTAGCGGACCCGCGGGTCTAGGCCCCGAAGCCCTGCGGGGAGTGTGGGCTCTCTGCGGGGGGGTTAACCGCGAGCAATTCGGTCGGAAAGGCGTGGCACATATGCCAACGGCATCGGCGGTGTTTCAGCCGGCATCGGGGGTGCACGCTCCCCTGTCCTTCGTCTCCCGGCGGGTGCAATTCCAAGGAGGTGTAGCCGTGCGTCAAGCCCCCGAGCCTTGGCCCGTTCGAGGCGATCGGGTCGAGCACGACGACTTGTTATTTATCGCGCCCTCGCCGTCCCTCCGCGGGTCGGGAGGTGAGGTTTCCACGACTCCCATCGAGCGGGTCGCGAATCGCGGATTCCTCTTCGAGGCGCTAGCGGGTGGTTCAAGTGGACGTCCATGCCCCGTTCGATAAGGGTAGGCCGCGCGGTCGGAGACACGTCCATGGAAGCGCTTGCGTGGGTTTGCTAGGTGGGGCTCGGTCCCGTTCGCTAGGGACCGAGGGCGCGGAAGCTCTCCCTCGGTGGGATCCCCCGCTGGCGTCGCCCTCGCCCGGCTCTCGAACACGACATGTGGGGCACCCTCGAGCCGACGGGCTCGAGGAACGGCTCGAATGCGCGTGCCCTCGTCGTCCCTGACTCTGGTGATCTGGGGTGCCTGTTCGAACCCGTCGAGGGTCAGGCTTCGAACCTGCGATCGGTAAGGCCGTGCGGGGGCCGTGCCTTGGCCAGCCCCGTCTTTTCGCGTTTGCGGCCGTCGAGGGGGTCCGGGCGTGCCGAGCCCTCGAGGTGCTTGGTTGGTGGCATGGCGCGGTATGAGTGCTTTCGGTGTCGCTCTATTTCAAGCGTGACACGGGCGATCCTCTTACGCGCGTGCCTTCTTTAGGGGGTTGACATCGTCTCGAGTTGGGGGTCATGCCGCTCGAGGGTCCTACGTGGCATGGGTGCCCGCGGTGGTCCGCTCTACATCGAGCGAGGTCCGGGCGACCTTCTCACGCTGATATCCCATCGAGGGTCGCCTTGTTTCGAGTTGGGGGTCATGCCGCTCGAGGGTCCTACGTGGCATGGGTGCCCGCGGCCGGCCTCGCTCTACACCGAAGCCGGGTTCGGGGCGACCTTCTCACGCTGTCATCCCATCGAGGGTCACCCTTGTCTCGAGCCGAGGATTCTCCTCGCTCGAGGGCTCTCCTTGCTTGGCAAGGGGCCCGGGCATTTAATTGCCTTGCGGGCGTGGCCGCGGGTTTTGCAGCGCGGGCGCGCCTTTTTAGGCGCCGCGGCCGCGCGCGCGCGTAGTGGGCGACGTGGCCGGCGGACGTGACGGTTTCGCCTCGGTCGTCGCCGGTCTTGCCGTGATGATGACCCGCCTGCGGTGTTAGAGCCGCTGCGGTCGTGGTGGGACCCCGCCGTCGACGCGATGGAAAGATTTCTGCAGCGGTTAATGTTGGCGGGGCGTGCGCTCGGAGAACTCGCCCGTCGCCTATAAACCGCGGTGAGGAAGGGACGGCGGTTTTCTACCTTGGCTCCTCACCGTTTTCAGTCCTCCGTCCCTTCGCCTTCGCCTCACTCTTGCCGTCGCGCGGGCTCGCTGTTTAGAGCTTCTTCCTTGTTTCCTTGTCCTCCGCCCTCGCACTCGTCGCCCCCCCCCCCTCATGGCGCCGCCTCGGCTTCCGATTAGGGTCCGGAGGCCGTACGCATGGGAGAGGTCGACCGTGACCCGGCTCGCCACGGGCGAGCCGGTCGCCGCCGGCCGGCTTGTCGGCCAACGAAGAAGGGCGCCGGCGGAGTGGATCGTGCCGCCATCGTCGCACCTTGAGCCCAATCCGCCGGAGGGTTACGTGGTGAGCTTCCTCCGCTACCACGAGCGCGGCTTCAACGCGCCGGCGAGCACCTTCATGCGGGCATTGTGCTACCACTATGGGGTGGAGGCGCACAACTTTGCCCCCAATGCGATCTCGCGGGCGGCCACGTTCGTGGGCGTCCGGCGCGAAGGGTACACGGGGATCCCGATCAGCGGGAGCTGCGGGTACACCTCTTCCGCGGGGAGCTCATCACGCGGCCCACGTCGGAGCGAGGACCCGCCGCGCGGTGCGCGCCGGCGGGATGTCGCTCGCCTGCGGGGGCGGCTCAAGGAGTTCTACATCCCCCGCACCATGACGACGAACAACGCCGGCCGGGAGCGGGGATGGTTTTATCCGCGCAACGCCGAGCCCGGCCTTCCTCCCTACACCGGCCGGGTGTTCAAGAAGAGGCCGGACTGGCCGGGGCTACGGGTTGCCCACGGCCAACCATCGGGCGCGCCGGGGGGTCCGTCCTCGCCGCCTTGCGGCGGGCGGCGAGGGAAGGGCTCAACGCGATGGGCGTCCTCGCCTTCCTTCATCACCGGCGAATCGTGCCGTTGATGGAGAGGCCGCTACCGCATCTTCGAGATGACGGAGGCGGCCAACCCCGTCGACGTGGCGAGGTCGCGGATGCTCCCGACGCCGCTGGAGCGGCCGTACGCGCTCACCCGGGCGCGGAGCGCCGTCGACACCGGGACGCCGCCACCGCGGGTCGGACCCCCGTGGGACATCGAGATGCTCCCCATCGGCCCGTTGGTGAGTGTGGTTCTTTGATTCCGTTTTAGTCCTTGTTCTTGCCTCCGTTTCCCGATGTGCCATCGTTGTTCTCGCGCGCAGCGGTGCGGTTCAACGCCGCCAAGTCCGTTCCACCTACCCCCGACTCCCGTGCGCTCGGCGGGCGGCGCGGCCGGGGGGGCGGCGAGAGCGAGCGGCGCGCGGGGAGAGAGCACGCAAGGCGGCGCCAAGCGCGCCGCGACGCACGGTCCGCGGAGTACGGCGGCGGGAGGAGGCGGGGCTCTCCTCCCCCGACATCGAGGAGCCCTCGTCCTCGGAGCGGGACGAGGAGGAAGAGTCCGAGGGGGAGGGCCCCTCGGATAGGTGGCGCCCGCGCCCCCGTCGCCGGATCTCGCGCGGCGTCGGGGGTGGCTTTGCACGGGGCGGGCGCGTCGGCGTCCGCCGCCGGCGGTCATCGTCGGGGGCGGCACGCGCCGGCGGAGGTGCCGGCGCGCGCCACGGAGGCGCGCGCGGCGACGTGCGCGCGCGCGTCATGCGTGCCCGCGCGTGGCGGGGAGCGCGTCCGCGCGCGCGGCGTCCTCGTCGAGGGGCGCGTCGGTGGGCGCGCCCGCGCGCGGGGCTAGCGCGCCCCCGCGCGTGGTGGCGGCATTGGGGCGCGCCCGCGCGTGAGGAGGGCGTGTCCGCGCGTGCGGCGGCGCCGTCGGGAGGTGCCGCGGCGGGGCGCGGCCCCCGCGCCGGCCTCGTCGGAGGCCTCGAGGAAAAGGAAGCGGGCCTTTTCCTCCGCGAGGTAAGGAACCCTGTTCTTCCTTTGCTTGGCCTTAGTTTGCTGGTTATTAGACGCTCTAATCCTCCGTTCGTGTTTGCGCAGGGCGGTGCCAACCGTCCCTCCTCTTGCACCGGCCAAGGTGCGAGGACGGACGCGTCGATCCCCCACCGGCGGCGTTCGTCGAGGGGGTCGCGCCCGGGGGACGGGCGCGGCGGTGGGCACGAGCGCGCAAGGCCCGGGCGGGGCTTCGAGGCCCCGGCCGGTGGATCGGCCCCCGCGGCGCGGCCGAGAGGTCGCCGGGGGCGGCCGGCGCCGGTCGCCACGGAGGCGCGGGCGCGGCGGCGGCTACGGTGGAGGTGCCGCCCGCGGTGGCGGCCCATTGCGGAGGAGGCGGAGCGGGCGCAACCTGCGGGAGCGCCGCGGATGCGGCGAGCACGGACGGAGGTGGCGGCAACGGCGCCACAACGGGCGCCCGCGGCCGCGGAGGCGCGGGCGGGGCGCCGGCGGAGGCGGAGCAGGCGGCTCCGCCCGCCGGCGGTCCCCAGGCGGAGGTGGTGGAGCTCTCGGATGACTCCCCGCCGCCTGGGTGGAACCAGTGGGCCAGCTGGCCCGTGAACTCCCCCGAGCCCCAGGAGGGGGCCCTCGTGAGGCGGCACGAGGGTCACGTGATAATGGGGGGCCGAGGGCACGACGCCGAGGCCTCGTCCTCCCACGCCGGCCGCCCCCGCCCGGGTGGGGGGGGGGCCGTGGAGGACCCCCCCGGCGTTTGCCGACGCCCGAGAGGGAGCGGGAGCTGCGGGGCGAGCTTCGGAGCCACGGCGCCACGCTCAACCGCGCGTTGAACGAGGCGGCGCGGGTCCACGGCGGCCCGGCCTGGATCGTCTTCCAGGTGTGCCACGGTTGCTCTTCTTCTTTCCCTTTTTCGCTTTCGCGTCTTGTATTCAAGACTTGGCGCTTACGAGGTTCGATGTGTGGATGCCGGGAGCTCGAGCGCCGCACCCACGAGAAGTACGGCGCGTTCGACCGAGGTGAACGCCGAGGCCCGCCGGCTCCGGGAGCGATGCGGCGCTTTCGACGCGCTTGCGGGAAGCTCTTAGGACGCCGGACGGGGGCTGGTCTACGGGCGATGGCGTGGTGCGACGTGCTCCCCGAGAGCTCGGGACGGGGCACGGCACATCACGCGAGCCTCGAGCGGATCCGCGCGGCCCTCGTCGATCGCGACGAGGCACGCGTGGAACGCGCGCGAGGACCCGGACAAGACGCGGACGTTGGCCGCCACACGGGGAGGCGGAGGTGGCCACCGCTCGCGCCGAGGCCCGGGAGCTCCGCACGTCGCTCGAGGGAGCGCGGGCGCGGCAGCCGCCGGGCGAGGAGCGGGCGCGCGGGCTGGAGCGGCGCGCCAAGGAGGCCGATGACACGAAGGCCGCCCTCGACGTCAAGGGCGCGGCTCTCGTCGCCGGCGAGGGGCGGCTCCGGCGGGAGCGCATCGCCCGCCCGGGGGGGCGAGGGGCGGCTCCGGCGGGGAGCGAGGGCCGCCCTTGGCGACGCCCGGACGGCGGCGGGAGCGGGAGCGCGTCGCGCGCGAGACGGGCGGAGAAGTCGGCCCGGAGGAGCGGAACGCCGCATTCTCCGAAGTTGAAGATGAGGCGTTGGCGCTCGGCATCGGCAATGCCGCCCAAGAGATGGCCCTCGTCGAGCAAGGCGAGACCGTCCGGCATCTCGGAGCGGGCGCTCGAGTCCGCGCGCGCGCGACCTCGATGCGGGAGAAGAGGCAAGTCGAGGGTAAGCTCACCGTCCGACCCGGCTTGTTAGTTCTTGTTTCGGAGGGTTTGTTTCCCCCTTTCGATTTCTTGTCGTCTTGTCGCTTCCGGGCTGCGCACGGCTTTGGGGCACGCGCGTTGGGCGGGCCGAGGCCTGCGGAGCCTCCTACAACTCCTATGAGCGAGGAGCTGCGGGGAGGCCGCGGGACGCGGCCCTCGAGACCCGTCACGTCATCGAGGAAGGCGATGCCCGGCGGCAGCTCGCTGGCCAGCCGCCTACGCGCCCTCGGCGGCCACGTCACGGGGCGGGTGCGTCGGGCGTTGCACCTGGGCGTGCAGAAGGCCCTCGGAGTGGTGCGATCCCACTACGAGGTCAACCTCGAGGCGGTAGCGGAAGGCTACATCGTGCCCGAGGGCGTCGAGGACGAGGTGGCCATGGAGCGTGCGGACGCGCTTGCTGCTGACGCCGCCGAGTCGCTCGCCGAGGCCTTCGAAGAATTCCTCTTCCCG
Source organism: Cenchrus americanus (assembly GCA_947561735.1). Lineage (NCBI taxonomy): Eukaryota > Viridiplantae > Streptophyta > Magnoliopsida > Poales > Poaceae > Cenchrus > Cenchrus americanus. Next base: position 31,482,247 of record OX387242.1, on the reverse strand, counting down.
GACGCCGCTGATGCTGCCGCTCCACCCGCCTGAAAGCACCTGGGCGCTAGGCCCGTTTTTTGTTTATGTGTATCAGAACTCTGGCCTCGTGGCCTCTTGTAAATAAACAAGTAGTTTCGTGAACATGGTCAGTTTGTAAATGAAATCGCTTGCTTATTGCGCTTTTTGCTTCTTCTTCTTCCTGAGTAGATTCTAGTTAGGGGAGTTCGCCTTTCGCAGGGGCCCGCTGGGTTGGAGGCGAGAGAGACGGGCCATAGCCACGCGGCGTAGGGGCGTCTCGGCTCGCGCGCTCCTTCCACTGTGCCACCTACGCCCTTTTCGAATCGTGGCTCGTGGTTGAAGTAAGAAACAAACTTAGCGCGTGTTATTACGTTTTTTGCGTGAAAAAATGGGACCATTTGGGGGGGGGGTGCCCCCCCGCAGTAGCCCCCGAGGGTAACTTGGGTTTTCGGGGGAAAGCCGAGTTGCCCTTTTATTAGATTCGGAGTATTTACATAGGTGACACCAAGCGGGGCGTTGGCCGTGCGTTTTTACAACGGAAAATACTTGGGAATCCTAGCTAAGGGTAGAAGCGACGTAGCTGTTGGATGTTCCAAGCGTTGGTGAGTTCTTCGCCGTCCTCGTTGGCAAGCTTGTACGTGCCCGGTTTGAGCACCTTCACCACGACGTAGGGTCCCTCCCATGGGGGCGATAGCTTGTGGCGCCCTCGGTTGTCTTGGCGTAGCCTTAGGACCAAATCCCCCTCGCTGAAATCCCTGCGACGTATCTTGCGCGCTTGGTAGCGTCGTAGGGACTGTTGATACCTTGCGGAGTGCATCAACGCCACAAGGCGTACTTCGTCTAGCTGGTCCAGTGAGTCCTCGCGGGCTCGCTGGTTAGCATCCTCGTTGTAGCCCCGAACCTTGGGCGACCCGTATTCCAGATCCGTGGGGAGGATGGCCTCCGCGCCATGGACTAGGAAAAACGGGGTGAACCCGGTGGCTCTGCTTGGGGTAGTCCTTAGGCTCCACACGACTGCTGGCAGTTCTTGGAGCCATTTTCGGCCAGATTTGTTGAGTTGGTCGAAAATTCTGGGTTTGAGGCCCTGTAGGATCATGCCGTTGGCACGTTCCACTTGGCCGTTAGTCTGTGGGTGCGCCACAGCTGCCCAATCCACTCGGATGTGGAACTTGTCGCAGAACTCCAAGAACTTCCGGCCCGTGAACTGGGACCCGTTGTCTGTGATGATGGAGTTTGGCACTCCAAAGCGGTAGACGATGTCGGTGAAGAACGTAACCGCTGCTCGGCCCTCAAATTCGTAATGGGGCGCACCTCCACCCACTTGGAGAACTTGTCGATCGCGACGAGCAGGTGGGTGAAGCCCCCCGGCGCCTTCCGCGGGGGCCGACGATGTCTAATCCCCACACGGCGAACGGCCATGTTACGGGGATCGTTTGCAGAGCTTGAGCTGGCAAGTTGGTCTTGCGGGCGTAGAATTGGCACCCTTCGCAAGTGCGCACGATTTCGTTGGCGGCGTCGCGACCGCGGTAGGCCAATAGAAGCCTTGGCGGAACGCGTTGCCGACGAGGGTGCGCGGCGCGGCGTGGTGGCCACAGATCCCCGCGTGGATGTCCCGTAGGAGCTCGCGCCCCTCGGGAATGGGTATACACCGCTGGAGGATGCCCGACGCGGCGCGCTTGTACAGCTCGCCGCCGACGAGGGTGAATGACTTGGCCATCCCGGCGATGCGCCCGGGCGTGGCCCGGTCGCGGGGAGCTCCCCTCGAGCAATCCGGGCGATGTACTTCTCCCGCCGGTCCGCCGGACGGGAGCCGGCTCGATGTCCATTGCGACAGCCTCGTGGGAGCCGTACCCCTCGAGAAGGGAGAGTACGTACGCCTCGTTCGAGGGGTCCTCTTCCATGGGGTCCGCACCCGCTGGGTTCGAGGGAGCCCCCGAGGGTCCGCCGTCGCTCGAGGGGTAGGGCTCGAAGGTTACCGAGGGCTGCGCGATGTCGCGCGCGAAAACGTTCGGGGGGAACGGTGATCCGCCGGACGCTATCTTTGCCGGCTCGTCGCTTCCTCGTTGTACCGGCGGGGTACATGATTAAGCTCGATGCCGTAAAATCTGTCCTCGAGGGCTCGCACGGCTTTACAGTAGGCCTCCATCTTGTCGTCGTGGCGGCTCGCGTTCTTCATGACTTGGTCGATCACGAGCCGCGAATCCCCTCGCACATCGAGGCGCTTGATGCCCAACTCAATGGCGATTTTGAGGCCACGAGAGAAGGGCCTCGTATTCCGCCATATTGTTAGACGCGGGGAAGTGGAGACGCCTTGCGTAGCGCATGTGCTCCCCGAGTGGTGGCACGAAGAGCGAGCCCCGCGCCCGCTCCTGTCTTCATCACCGAGCCGTCGAAGAACAGAGTCCAGCACTCTGCTTGAATCTGAGGGGGCGGCAGCTGCGTGTCCGTCCATTCAGCGACGAAATCGGCTAGGATTTGCGATTTGATGGCCTTGCGCGGGGCGTAGGCGAGCGTCTCGCCCATCAATTCCACGGACCACTTGGCAATTCTGCCTGCCGCGTCGGGGTTGCGAATGATCTCTCCTAACGGGAAGGAAGAGACCACCGTAACTGGGTGGGCCTCGAAGTAGTGGCGGAGCTTGCGCCGCGCGAGGACTACCGCATACAGCAGCTTCTGGACCTGGGGGTAGCGCGTCTTCGTGTCCGATAGGACTTCGGCGATGTAGTAGACCGGCCTCTCGCACGGGCAAGGCATGTCCTTCCTCCGTGCGCTCCACAACGATCACGGCGGCGACCACACGGGTGGTTGCGGCCACGTAGAGTTGGAGGGGCTCGCCGTCTCGTGGCGGCGTAAGGATTGGGGCGTGCGTCGGAGATGCCTTCGGCTTGTCGAGCGCTTCCGGGCCTCGGCGGTCCAAGAGAAGCGCTCGTGCTTCTTGAGCAGCCGGTAGAGGGGCGGGCCCTTCTCACCGAGCCTCGAGACGAAGCGGCTCGGGGCGGCAAGGCACCCCAACACCTTCGCACCCCTTTAAGGTCCCGAATTGGACCCATTCGCTCGAGGGCCGCGACCTTTTCGGGGTTGGCCTCGATTCCCCGGCCGGGAGACGATGTATCCTAGGAGCATGCCCCGCGGCACTCCAAAGACACATTTTTCGGGGTTGAGCTTGACCCCGTTGGCCCGCGGCAACCGAATGCGATGCCAAGATCGGCCGACCGGGTCGTCCGCCTTCCTGGTTTTGACGACGATGTCGTCTACGTAAGCCTCGACCGTCCGCCCGATATGGTCCCCAAAAACGTCCGCATGCATGCGGCTGATATGTTGCGCCCGCGTTTCTGAGGCCAAAAGGCATCGTGACGTAACAGAACGTCCCGAACGGTGTGATGAACGAAGTCGCGAGCTGGTCGGACTCCTTCATTTTTATTTGATGATATCCCGAATAGGCATCAAGGAAACAGAGTAGTTCACACCCGGCTGTGGAATCAACGATCTGATCTATGCGTGGCAAAGGAAAAGGAACTTTTGGACATGCTTTATTGAGACTGGTGTAGTCAATACACATCCTCCACTTCCCATTTTTCTTTTTTACAAGCACGGGATTAGCTAACCATGTCGGGTGGAACACTTCCTTGATGAATCCGGCCTCGAGGAGCTTCCGCGGCTCCACTCCGATCGCCCGTCGCCGTTCCTCGTCGAAGCGGCGCGGCCGGCGCCGCCGAACGGCGCGGCGTTAGGCGAGGATATCAAGGGAGTGCTCGGCGACCTCCCTCGGGATGCCGGCATGTCCGAGGGGCTCCACGCGAAAACGTCGGCGTTGGCGCGGAGGAAGTCGACGAGCACCGCTTCCTATTTAGGATCGAGGGTCGTGCGACCCTCAATGCTTTGCCCTCGGGGGCCGATGGGTCGAGTGGGACCCCTTTGGTTTGCTCGGCGGCCTCGAACGTGCCGACGTGCTTGGTGGCGGAGCTGAGGTCGTCATTGACCATCTTCTCCAGTGTGTTTACCAGCGCTTCATCCAGCGCTAGCGCCTCTGCATGTTCCACGCACTCGACATCGCAGTCGAATGCATGCTCGATCGACGACCCGACGGTGATGACGCCGTTTGGACCCGGCATCTTCATCTTCAGGTACGTGTAGTTGGGAACCGCCATGAACTTGGCATAGCATGGTCGCCCAAGGATGGCATGGTAGGCCCCTTTGAATCCCACCACCTCGAAGGTGAGGGTTTCCTTGCGGAAATTCTTGGGGGTCCCGAACCAGACGGGCAGATCGATGCCCGAGGGGTTGAACCCTGCTTTCGGGCGCGATGCCGTGAAACGGCTTCGTGCTGGGCCGCGGCACTCGGTCCAGCCCAATCCCCATTAGGCGCAATGTATGCGCGAAGAGGATATTGAGGCTACGCACTCCGTCCATAAGGACCTTCGAAAACCGGGCGTTCCCAATGATGGGATCGACCACCAGGGGGTACTGGCCCGGGTTCGGGATGCGGTTTGGGTGATCATCCCGGCTAAAGGTGATGGCATCCTTCGACCAGTTGAGAAAGGCCGGAGGCGCCCTTTCTGCGGCGAGGACTTCGTGCCGCTCCTTCTTGCGCTGCCGGGTTGACATGTCGACAGTAGGTCCCCCAAAAATGAGGAACACATTTTCGACAGCAGGGAAGCCACCTGCGTCGCCGTCGCCCCCATCCTTCTTGGCCTCTGCCTCCTTCGCGGCGGCACGGCCATAGAACTTCTTGAGCATGTCGCACTGCTCAAGAGTGTGATTCACGGGGGTCTTGTGGTAGGGGCATGGCTTCTTCATCATGTCGTCGAACACCCCCGGGCCTCGAGGAGCCGGTCAAGGGCCCCGTCGGGCCGGGTCAACAGCGAGAGCCTCGGCGTTGCCGCCGTTGCGCCCCTGCTCGCGCGCCTCGCGGCGCGGCTTCTTCCCCCTTCTTGCCCCGCTTGTCGTTGCGGCGCGGCTCCTTGGACCCGCCGCCCTCCGCGGGCGTGTCCTCGTGGCGCTTGCCCTTCTTGCCATCGAAGATTGCCCCCACGGCCTCCTCTCCGAGGCGAAGGCGGGTGGCAATGTCGAACGGCTCGTTCGAGTCCGTGGGCGGGCTGCGTCCCGGCTCGCGCACAAGGTCCCGCACGTGGTGCCCTCGAGGAACGCGTGCACGATCTCGGCCGACCGTGCCACGCCGGGGAGCTGCGTGCGGCGCTTGGAGAAGCGCCGTATGAAGTCCCGCGGCGACTCGCCCGGCCCCTCGCGTGCGGGGAGCGCGGATCCCGAGGAGTTCCCGGGGCGCACGTATGTGCCCCGGAAGTTGCCCACGAAAGTGTGGACTAGATCGTCCCGGTTATGGATGCGGGCCGGCGGGCAAGTGCTCGAGCCATGTCGGGCCGCGTCGCCCGGATGCGGGGGCAAGTTGCGAATGATCACTTCGTCGTTGGTGGCCCCGCCCAGCTGACAGGCCAGGCGGTAATCGTTGAGCCAAACACGAGGGTCCGTCTCCCCGTTGTATTTGACGATCGTCGAGGGTTGACGGAAGCGCTGGGGGAAAGCTGCCGTGCGGATCTCCCGGCTAAACACACGGGTGCCCGGGGGCTCTGGTGTCGGGGAGCGATCCTCGCCGCTGTCGTAGCGTCCACCCCTTCGAGGGTGGTAGCCCCTGGCCGCTCGCGCGTCCGCCTTGCTGGTGCGCCTGGCGTTGATGACGTTGCGGGCGTCGCCATCCAGCGCCCTGCGTGTGTCGAGGAGCCGTTCCTTGGCCGGCGTGCGTCCCCGGTCGGCGGGTCGACCCACATGCACCGAGGGTTCGCCCCCGGTGCGGATCATCACCCCGCGCGTCCCCCTTTGTTGGCGGATGCGTGAGGCCGAGCTTTCGGCTTGCCGGACGGCCGCTTGCTCAAGGAGGGTCCGCACCTCGCGGTGCATGTCTCGAGCCTCGGGGGTCGAGGGTGCGGCATGGCGCGCGGCGGTGTCGCGGCGGTGATGAGCTTTTGGCTCGCTCGCGGTGGAGTATCCGCGTTGTCGACGTTGGGGACGGGGTTGAGGCGGTCGCGGACTTGTCGGCCTAGCTCCCGCGCGCGTTCGCCGCGCGCGGAGGCCTCCCCCGCCATCGAGGCGCGGAGTAGCCGCACGGTCCGGTACTCCTGCCGCCGGCTTGGCCTCGAGCTCGCGAGCTTGGGCCGCCTGCGCGTCGACGTCGGCCCCGGCGGGAGCGCTCGGCCCCGCGGCCGGGCGCGTGGCAACCCCCGGGGGCGGCGTGACTTCCCCATCTCCGGCGCCCGCCGCACCGGCGGCGTTGGCCGGGTCGTTGGTGATGACGGCGCAGCATTCCCGCGTGGGGTCGTAGCTCCCAGTGCTGGAGTCGTCGGAGCAGCCGAACCAGTAGTCCGTGGCGTCGAGGAAGCGCCTGAACGCGACTGGGTCCGGCACACCGGAGAAGTCCCACTCCGCGTACCCATGACGGTTGGCGGGTGGCATCGTGTCGACGGAGCCCAGGGACGACTCGTCCGCTGCTGAAGTGCCGGGATCCCCGGCGACGAAGACGTGCCGACCGGGCGGAACCCGCGCATTGTCGTGTTGACGTTGGCGTTGTAGGCCGTAGTGGCGCCACGCGGCCCGATGGGGACGCGTGGTCGGAGACCGCACGCGCGGTCCCGGCCGGGGCGGTGGCGGCCGTCGTGACGGTGGGCGCACCGCGGCCCGGGCGGCGGCGCGCTCGGCTGCCGCCGCTCGGACCGCGCCCGACGCGAGCGCGGCCCGGAGCGGCGACGGCGTCGCGGCGTCGACGGTCCCGCGGCATCCGTGTCCGCCGGCGCTGCGCGCGGTGTCGTGCGTGCGGCGGAGACCGCAGCGGACCGGCCTCCCGCCGCGCGCGTAGCTCCTCACGGTTGGTGAGGCGCATGAGATAGCCATTCCCCGTGGCCACGGAAGTTCAAGTCCCCGAAGCGGATCTCGAGCCCGGCCGGAAGGGGGTCTGAGCTACCCATGTTGTAGCGGGTGCTACGGTACTCAGTGCGAATCACCATGGAGGGAGTTAGCGAAATGACCTTAGGCGCTCGTTTGCCCCACGGTGGGCGCCAGCTGTCGGTGCGGAATATGGTCCCGACACTAACCAGTAGATAACGCCTAGGTCTATCCCTCAATGGTCGATGCTAAGCAACAAATGACACAAGGATTTATCCTGGTTCCGGCCGAGGGGGCCGTACGTCCAGCAGTGGTGTGCTCGTGGCACTATATTGCTCGGCACGGGGGTGCTTGTAGTGGGGCAAATACAAGCAAGGCGGGAGAGGAAGCGTGGCTCCCAAGTCCCTGGTGAGTAGCTGAAGATGTTGTGGGAGAATAAGAGAGTGAGTGCACAGTGCGCTGTGTTCCTCCGGATCCGTCCCCCCGCGGCCGGGGGGCTCGCCTTCCCTTTTATAGGCCAAGGGAGCGGCGAGTTACATGCACGCCGCGCTACCTAGCTGCGTGTGGGAGCACGTCGTGCTACGGTGTAGAGCGGGCGACCGTCCGGTCGATCTTCGCCGCGATCCGGCCATGATGGCCTACCTTGTACCCGAACAGTGGCGGTTCGAGGGTAGGAGGCGGCAGATGGCGATGGCGCCCCCTGATAGGCTTCGAGGGGGTGCTGATGATGGCCGGTACGGGGCACAGGAGCGGGCAGAACGGCGTTCCTTCCCAATGAGCTCTGTGGTGGTGGAGTGGTTGCTGCAGTGCTCGGGCGTGCGCTGCGGAGCCGGGGGCGTGTGCCCGCGCGCGTGGGTACGGCGGCCGCGCCGTTACGGTGGCCGGGATGGCCACCCACCGCCTAGCGTCCCTCACCCAACTGCAGGGTCACGGGAAAGTGGAGTCGAGGGTGCGCCCGGCCCCCTTTCGAGGGTCGAGCGCGTTAGCCGTACAGTGGCGTGCGCGCGGTGTCATGGGACTGACGCCGGCCGTACCGCACAGTCCACCCCACAGTGGCGGGGATGGGCTCCTCCCTGGGGAGTTGGTGCGGCGGCACCGGGGCGTGAGCCCCGGGCGCATGATGGCGCCGTCCTGCGGCGTCAGGGCGTTAAATGCCCAAGTACGGGGCCGGCGCACGCGTGCGGGGCGCCCGTGAGCGTGGCGGGCCCCGGCCGAGGGTGGAGCGAACCCTCGAGCGAGGCGAGGCCCGCTCGAGGGGGAGCGAGCCCTCGAGCGGGGCGGGACCGCTCGAGGGAAGGGTCGCCCCTCGAACGGGGTGGAACCCGTTCGAGGAGGGGGGTTGCCCCTCGAGCGGGGCGGAGCCCGTTCGAGGAGGAGCGTACCCTCGGGCGAGGCGGAGCCGCTCGAGGGGTCTCATAGGCGAGCTGTCTTGGTGGGCCTCCGAAGTCCTGCTGCATGGGCCACGTCCTGCATGGTTAGTTCTCTGCATGGTTAGGCTTAGTTCATTTTGATGCAGGAATTTAAGTGAGGGTTCCCCCATTATTTGAGGGGACCCCTAGGGCGGTCCCCGACGGACGCGCATCTTCAAGGACATGCCACCGATACACGGCGTGTCCCATCCGGGAGTACTCCGCCGCGCGCCCGCCTAAGGAGGTAAGTAGTCATACCCTCTAGTCGAGTAGTCGTTTCTTGAGAGTAGTCATGCCGATGTCCTGTGCCTTGCGGTACGACTTGAAGAGGTTCGTCTCCGAGCCGCGGCCGCACCCTCGGGGAATCGAGATCCCGAAGGAGGGGAAAGCCAAAACCAAGGAGCGGCGAGAGGTCGGCGAAGGCGATAACACCGTCATCGTGGAAGACACGTCCGAGGACGACGACGATGACGACGACGACGTGACGCTACGGAGACCGCTTCACGTCGTGGTCGAGGTTCGAAGCGTCCCGGCTTGCCTCATGTACCCCTTGTGCAATGTTGACGGTGAAAATCCGTCAACCTAGCCATGAGTTTACCTTCGGTGTTGGCATGAGTTTTATACCTTATCCATTGGTACTAACCCCCGTGGTATAACAAGTTCACGTGTGCATGTCGGTTTTGGAGTTTAATGTTTATGCGGGGTTTTAGTGTTGAATGCAAGACTTTCGGGATAAGTTCATCAAGCACCTCATGACAAGACCTTGAAGCCCCGTACAAGTCATGCAATGAAGCAAACTTAACTCCAAGAAGCCGGGGACTTGATCCGAGAAGACGACGGACTCCGGGGACCGACCGTAAAAGTGCTGAATCTTGCAAGACAAGGAGTTGAGTCCAATTCGGAGAGAAACCGACGACATGGACCTACATGCAGAAGGGGGAAACATCCAAGAAGCAACGGAACCGACGTGGGGCAAAGGAGCCCACGGGGCTGGGCCTAAATGGGCCCGGCGCCGGCCGGCCCGATCCGGTCGGCCCGGGCCCATTTTGGGCCCAAACACGCCTCTCCTTTGCCCTAGCCGCCAATCGGGCTATTTATATTCCCCCGACCGAGAGCCACGCGAACCGAAGTCATAATCCGCCGCCGAGGAGCGAGAGAAGCTTGAGGGACACCATCTCGGAGATGAGGGTCGTGCTAGTTGTCTAGGGTTTCCCTAGCCGACGTGGGAACCTTGCATGGAAGACCACGTCGGAGCTCGGAGCGAGGATCAAGATCGAGGGAGGGCCCGGTGGTGATCTTGTTCATGTAATCATTCATGGTGAAGTTTGTAAGTGAATCCGATTTCTAGAGATTAAGTGCCTTCTTGATGATTTTGATTTCTTCTTGGTTTTGCTTCTTCTACGATCTAGTCTATAGCTAGATTACATAGAGTGCTCTTGTAGCCGCGGTGGCTAGAGGTGCATACCGGACCGGCCAAGTGATTTCAACTTGTTCTATCGAACTCGCCCTAGACTACCCGCATGAATAGGGATACGTTGTGACAGAACGGGGGTTCCGAAAGGCGGGCGTTTTCGGAGTCGGATGGGAAGGCCACGATTTAAAGATGCTTTTAATGAGATTCGCTTTTCCATCTTCATCTATCTTGTTTGGAGCTACAACATAAGCATGATCTAGATTCTCTAGATTGGTTATCTCTTGCTTTCTCTTGCTACCTCTTTAGTAGATTAGATTAGATTCGTTTTCTTTATGAGTTAGTAGATTAGATGCAATTTGATTCTTCAATAAGATAGCTTACCTTGCTTTACTAGATTGAATCCTTGCGTTGCACATTGTTCCACGGATTCGATGCCTTGGGTTCACCACTCGAGGGAAGAAGGGTCCCTTGACTACGACGGGAGACTTGTCCGCTTGCAAGTCATAAACGAACTTTGATACAACTATTAACCGTCAACAAGCCCCTTTTTCTGGCGCCGTTGCCGGGGAACAAGCAATCAAGATCCGATCTAGTATCGCTTATCTTTCAGTTTTTCTTTTGATTTTCTTTTGCATCTCTTATGTTTGATCATCCTCAAAAAGAAAAAAAAATCAATCTAATCTAGTTTTGATTAACCCTAATTTTTCTTTTCTTTTTAGATTTTTGTTTTATTACTAACCCTAACCGGAGATGGTTGGCTACCTCTCCAAAAAACCCAAACTTTTTTGTGGATGATCCGGGAAAACTTTACGAGGCAAAGGTGACGTGCAACACGAGCTAAAGGGGTGGAACCCCTAGATTCAAAAGTTGAAGTCGAAGGACCGTCGAAATCTCCAAGGGAATCACCATCTCCAAGTCCAAAGGGAGATCAACCTCAACCACCGGAGCGCTACGCACCCCGGACATCGTTGATCTACCTATCATAAACCTTCAAGACGCCGGGAGGCCGTTCAAGATCAAGGTCTCAACTATCCGCATGACGATTGCGAGAGCTGAATGCATACGAGCCGGATTCCTTGAGTGGCATATCGGTTCACTTAAGAGGAGGATGGAGAAGATGGAGATGGAGAAAGAAGCTCAACACCTAAGGCTGCCAAGGCAAGATCCACATGCAAGGAGTGTGAAGTGTTCATCGTGATAAAGATGCTAGACGCAAGTGGGACAACTTGTCGGGCGCCCGATGGGTAACAAAGAAGAATATCCGAGACAACTCCAAGGTCCCAAGACGGCGAAGGCTACTCAAGCTCGCTCGGGAGAGATGAAGGATCACCATGAAGATCACAACCGAAGACCGGAGTTCGAGATGCCGAGCCACAAGGAAGATGTTGCATCCGTCAAGACCAAAGGACAAAGCCGCCCGTGAAGACCAAAAAAAATTTGACTAAGCCAAAGTGGGTACCCAAGATTGCAACGCCCACAAAGAGCATTGATCCGGAGTAATCAAGTGAAGAAGTCTAGCCATGGACTATAAACGAAGCGCTAGGCGGGAGGCAACCCGTTTCGTCGAGCCAAGAATAAGCTACGGGAGGACAACCCGATTACGGGTTTTTCGAGTCCTTTTAATTCAGTTTTGAATTTTACTATGCAAAACATTAGACTTAGAATGGTTGAACAATATTAGAGACATAATTCTTGGTTGAATATCTTGCTTGATCATAAACCCTTTACATGAACCATCCTATGTGATTGTTTGCTTCTTTTCGAGAAACCACAACCAAAACCAAAAAATTTCAGAACCTTAATCAACCTTTCACCCTCATTATGGTGCTGTGGTTGACTTGTTTTTCATGCTAAAAACACTCGAGTAGAGCCACGACTTGTATCTAGATGTTATTTAAATTTCAGCATGTGGTAGGACTCGCGTGAACCTAGAAACTTGATTTTTTGGTTGGTTTAAAAATCCATTTCCTTGGTTTCTCTAAGACTAGAATTTTTCTAAGCCTCACTTAATTTTATTTCATTCAAAATCTCTCTCATCTAATCAAAATTAGGACCTAAACCTATGCCCCCATGATCAAGCCGGGAAAAGCTTGCTCTCAACTAATGAAGGCAAACTATACCGGTGAGACCGAAATCGACGTAGTCGAAAAATATTTTCGACTTACATTTGTTTTTAAAGGTTTAAAAACTTCTCTAAATTTATGCTTGAGCTCTTTCATGGCTCTGAAAAATATTTTTAAATTTCGAAATTAGAGGAGTGCTTAGCCTTAAACACACTTAAAGGGAGGCAATCTAGTTAACCTAACCATGCATGCACCATGATACATCACGGGATGCCCCTCCAACATATTTAAACCACATGCAAAGTAGAAGCATGGGGGGGGGGCAGCCAAGGCTTTGTTTTGTAGGAATATCATGGATGCATGTGAGGCAAGGGAGTATGGAAGTGAATCAAGCGAAAACATCAAGTGGAAGGAGCAATAATGCAAGCGAAGGAGTGGACGGGAACGTTTGGAAGGTGTACGCGATCACGAAGCAACATGAATGCACTAGAGAAGAACCGAGCCAAGAGGAGGAGAGAGGTAAGTCTTTCATCCAACTCTTTGTTCGTGTGCTCTAGTTTGTAGGCCGGAACCACCTTAGACTTAGCCATCCACCGCGTTTGTTTCGTGCAACAAATCACATCCTTAATCCACTCAAAGTCCAGACTCCAAAATAATATTTGTGTACCTTTGTTACCGGGTGAAAACCCCGGATATATATATTTGTGAGGGAGAGTGCTGCAATCATGGAAGAAAACTACAAGCCTTTTCACCAAAGAAGAAGGGATCATCGTCTTCTAAGCCATCATCGACAACCTCTTCGAGGAGGCACTCGTTTCCGAGTTTCCTCGGGGTATGGAGGAGAACACGGCACCGCCGAGGAGGAATCGCACTCTTTTCCTTGGTGGCATGAGGGCCACACGAAACTCGTTTATGAGGTTTACCAAACTTCAATAACATATGGAGGAGCCGCTCGTCCAACCTCGCCACTTGACACGATCATCCGCTCCACCTCCATATGCTCCGCGGTATTCCGAGGGGTATGTCATCATGACGGAGGAGGAGAAGAAGCTCGCTCGCCTTAAGTAGAGGCTTGTAGCGAACGTCGACATCGACGACCAAGCTCTCCACATATTGGGTTTCACACGGGACACCGGTGCAATTCTCTAACGGAGTGTCGGCAAACACCCACAAGGAATTCACCTGGGAATTTTTCATGACCATGGCGCATACCCTTGATGGAGTGTTGAGTCTCTCATTCCGTTTGGAGGGAGCCCACAAATGGAGAAGTAGGAAGACACCGTCGGAAGGGTAACCTTGATCAATGATGCTATTTCTAGCACCTTGATGGGGTAATCTCCTTTCATCCATGGGTTGCAATCGATCTTGAGATGTGATCATACTTTGTTGGATTATCTATCTATCATCTTACACCGTGACCATCATAGGTCTAGTCATGAATACCTTCGCGTAGTGAGAGTACGAGAGGAGGGAAAGGGCGAAACCGTGGTCACAACCCCCGATAGATTAGATTGGTTTTCATGTTCAAAACGATTGCATGTCTAGTATCGTAGACCCATGGGCGAGTGTCCCCTATTTTCAAAAGGGAGCTCCGGAACAAGTGGATGTGCATGAGGCACATGGGAAAGTTTTTGGAGTATGATCGCGGGAGGAGACCATCAACAAAGAAATACTATCCGGAACCCCATCATCCAAGTGTGTCACTTTTGTGCAAGAGGATTTTTGGGAGAATAAGAGAGACAAAGATAACCAACATGGAGTTGAATTGGCTTTACTCGGCTTTGATTGCCAAGTGGCCAATAGACCCCACTCACCTGCGATCAACCGGTGGTGTTGTTAAGCAACATCGAGTTCGGGAGATATTGGTTCGGGGTGTTGCCTCTCCATATTGGCTATCTCTTTAAAACTGGGTATTACAAGAAACCCAAATCATCTCCTTCCGGGACTTCCCTAGGAATATATGAAGAAAAGTAAATATATAAGTGAAGATGAGAGAGGAGGCTTCAAAGTGGCCAAAGTAAATTTGCCCCTATCGGATGGAAGATTAAGACTTTTTCTTGAGGGGAAGAAGATCAGTTAGAGGAAGGACTTCTTGTGCCGGCGAAGAAAAAAATAATAAAAGAGAAGGATTGTAGGAGAAGGATCTTCTATGGCCCAAGAAGGAGGTGCACAACAAAATTATGTCCCACATTTGGGAGGAACCCCGGCGCCGCCGAGTTACTACGGTGATGTACCAATGCAAGCATGGGGGAGTGGTGCAGCCATACCCCCACCATTTTGCGGTGCCCAACGTAGCCTTTGCGGAGCCATATGCACACCTTCCTCAACCACAACAAAATGTAGCCACCATTGGAGGATACGCTGCAAGGAACATGCAATTTATTGCAGCCATCCAAACCAATGCAAACCAAATGGGTGAAGGAAATGCAAACGTCGCTTATGTGCTTTGACACCTTCACCTAGCACCGTCGGACAATTCATAGGAGGAGAGGCACATTCCTATTACAAGTAAGGGTACAACAACCAAGACTATCAATATCAACCACCGGCGGAAGATTAGAGAGAGGAGGAGCTTTAGTTATCTTTCCTTTACCCCCTTTTCTTTAATTTTCAGCTTGTATGCACCTATGTTTGCGTAGTATTTTCAGCTTTGCTTTAATTTTTAGTTTTTAGTTTAATTTTCAGTGTGTGTGTTAGTTTTTATTTTCATCATGAATAATGTCGCCACCAAGTTTTTACCTTTGGTAAAGTTACAAAGTTTGTGCCATGATGATATATGATTATAATTGCCGCTTTGTTTATCTTTGTAATTGACTTATGCATGTTTGAACTAGTGCTCTCTTAAAAATACAAATCTGAAATTATCTAAATGCTAGCTTAATCTTCAGCGGAGGTTATGATTAAAATAAAGACCCATAGTGTTTTATGTGCTCTCAAGTTATGAATAGATTAAAGATGTCTTTTATGCTCAAAAATATTGCTAACCTTGTCACAAATATCACTTGTGTGTTGCTCAACCTATCCAGAGCCTTATATATATTTGAGTGCATAAACCTTAGTGTACAAGATTTATTTTTGAGTGAGTTATTGCAGGCCATGATTTCTCTGGCCCGAGACTAAGAAGCTGGTCATTCCGTTTTTGTGTATCTATCTTTTTGCTAGCCTTTTATCCGTGCATTGTGTATCCCCGCATTGGAGATCTCACAAACCTCGCCGGATATCCACCCTTAAACCAAATATCATCTTTTGTGATTACCTCCTTGACCACAACCTATCGTTGAGAATGGATCATCAATTCAAGGAAGATCGCAAGACGGTGCCGACATTGAAGATTTCAAGTATCTCTCCAAGGAAAAATATTTCCGGTACCTACCTTATTTTTCGCCTCTTTGCTCGAGGACGAGCAACGTCTAAGCATGGGGGAGGAG
The DNA here is from genome assembly GCA_947561735.1 of Cenchrus americanus. Classification (NCBI taxonomy): domain Eukaryota; kingdom Viridiplantae; phylum Streptophyta; class Magnoliopsida; order Poales; family Poaceae; genus Cenchrus; species Cenchrus americanus. Next base: position 31,467,042 of record OX387242.1, on the reverse strand, counting down.
GTAGGTACGGTACAGTTTTAGAGTTAAAAGGGGAATATTTTAAAAAAATGATGAAAGAAAAAAAAATCCGGTGATGATCGTGACTTTCAAAAGAAAAAAATATATAATGAATGAAAGAAAGAAAGAAAGAAAGAAAGAAAGAAAGAAAGAAAAGAATGAGAAATATGAGAAAGAGAAAAAAATATACGCGTAAAGTGAACTCCCGGGTTCTCTAAGAGTGCATTCAAGGCTTCAAGTTAAAAAGATCCATTCTCATTTTTCCAACCATGTGCAATCCGATAACGAGGACTTCCTTTGTGCCTCGGGATCACTCTTTGCCATTTGCACATGTCCACTCATCTAAAAGTGTGTGTATTTTTCTCTTTCCCCTCCTTGATTTAACATTATTTTCCAATGACCTTTTTGACGAGTCTCGGTAAGACCATGAGAAGCTTGTCTTGTTTTGACAACACCTCATTTATAAAATCTTGTTAGGACTAAACTTTCCCAAAGCTCCATATAAAGCCTACCACATATATATGAGAGGGAAAGGAGTAGAATATATAGGCTTGAGAGACAAGTGAGATGAGAGTTCATGAGCAATATACAAGATGATTTAAATTTGTGAACTTGGTTTAGCTTTTCTTTATCTCGTTCTTTATTTCAAAAATTCTGAGATCTATTTAAAACTTTGTGAGCATGTTAATACTTGTGGGATAAGCTTAATAAGAATCTACCCTCCGTAGAGATGAAGGCTAGTACATTATGGAACTTTAATGAATTAAAATTTTGAGAGCATTATGTTTTCTCATGTGTAATCAAGTGCAAAGTTTAAACATTGTTTAGCAATGATGATATCCATCGAAGGCTTACTCGAGGATGAGCAAGGTTTAAGCATGGGGGAGATGTTGACGGTGAAAATCCGTCAACCTAGCCATGAGTTTACCTTCGGTGTTGGCATGAGTTTTATACCTTATCCATTGGTACTAACCCCCGTGGTATAACAAGTTCACGTGTGCATGTCGGTTTTGGAGTTTAATGTTTATGCAGGGTTTTAGTGTTGAATGCAAGACTTTCGGGATAAGTTCATCAAGCACCTCATGACAAGACCTTGAAGCCCCGTACAAGTCATGCAATGAAGCAAACTTAACTCCAAGAAGCCGGGGACTTGATCCGAGAAGACGACGGACTCCGGGGACCCGACCGAGAAAAGTGCCGAATCTTGCAAGACAAGGAGTTGAGTCCAATTCGGAGAGAAACCGACGACATGGACCTTAATGCGAGAAGGGGGAAACATCCAGAAGCAAGGGAACCGACGTGGGGCAAAGGAGCCCACGGGCGGGGCCTAAATGGGCCCGGGCCGGCCGGCCCGGTCCGGTCGGCCCGGGCCCATTATGGGCCCAAACACGCTCTCCTTTGCCCTAGCCGCCAATCGGGCTATTTATAGTCCCCCGACCGAGAGCCACGCGAACCGAAGTCGTAATCCGCCGCCGAGGAGCAAGAGAAGCTTGAGGGACACCATCTCGGAGATGAGGGTCGTGCTAGTTGTCTAGGGTTTCCCTAGCCGACGTGGGACCTTGCATGGAAGACCACGTCGGAGCTCCGGAGCGAGGATCAAGATCGAGGGAGGGCCCCGGTGGTGATCTTGTTCATGTAATCATTCATGGTGAAGTTTGTAAGTGAATCCGATTTCTAGCGATTAAGTGCCTTCTTGATGATTTTGATTTCTTCTTGGTTTTGCTTCTTCTACGATCTAGTCTATAGCTAGATTACATAGGGTGCTCTTGTAGCCGCGGTGGCTAGAGGTGCATACCGGACCGGCCAAGTGATTTCAACTTGTTCTATCGAACTCGCCCTAGACTACCCGCATGAATAGGGATACGTTGTGACAGAACGGGGGTTCCGAAAGGCGGGCGTTTTCGGAGTCGGATGGGAAGGCCACGATTTAAAGATGCTTTTAATGAGATTCGCTTTTCCATCTTCATCTATCTTGTTTGGAGCTACAACATAAGCATGATCTAGATTCTCTAGATTGGTTATCTCTTGCTTTCTCTTGCTACCTCTTTAGTAGATTAGATTAGATTTGTTTTCTTTATGAGTTAGTAGATTAGATGCAATTTGATTCTTCAATAAGATAGCTTACCTTGCTTTACTAGATTGAATCCTTGCGTTGCACATTGTTCCACGGATTCGATACCTTGGGTTCACCACTCGAGGGAAGAAGGGTCCCTTGACTACGACGGGAGACTTGTCCGCTTGCAAGTCATAAACGAACTTTGATACAACTATTAACCGTCAACATGCAAGATCCGCCGACTAGCACGGAGGCTAGTCGGCTACGCCGCCACGGAAGCCGCGCAACCCAGCCCGCAAGCGGGTGGCGAAGAAGCCGAGGGTTTCGAGACCACGCCTCGGGAGTTAAGATGTCTTGACTAGTGTAGTCGAGTACCCGTCGTACGAGTACACTTGCTGATTACCGGTCTCCCTTGTATGCAGGAGGTGCCGCCAACGGAGCCCGTCGAGGAGGGCGACGAAGGCGAGTGGGACACAGTGGGGGAGCCTGCTGGGAGTCGTAGCCCAGCCCTCACTGTTGAAGAACTCATAGCGCAGTTGGAGCGCCAGCCCCCTGCTCCTCAGGGGAGCACAGAGCCTGCGGCCGCTACCGCTGAAGAAGTAGTAGACGCGAGAGCGCGAGGAGAGCGCGCACCGGCTACCGCTGGCCGGAGGAGAAGAAACGGCCACGGAGGCGCAAGAGGAGGCGCCCACCGAAGCTGGACTGGTAGATATTGCCAGCATCCTTGGAGCCCCGACCGTGACGATAGTCCGGTCGAGCTCGTAAGTACCGAGCCTTCCGAGTAGTACTTGGTGTAGTAGTCGAGCTTGAATGACAACCAATTGTGTACTTCGCAGAAATCAACAGACTTGTCCTGGGAGGGAGATGAGCCCTCCGCGACGGTGGCGGAAGAAGTCGCGCCGCCCGCCGAGGAGTCTACCCCAGCCCCTCAGGCGGAGACGGAAGTGCCCGGCCGCCGGAGGCTGCGTTGCCCGAGGCCAGCGTGGTCGAGGGTGAGTACTCTACTGAGGATTTAATCTTCCCCGTAGAGTAGTCATAGTTGCTGATGGAGTTGACGTCTTCTTGCCAGGTGTCGAGGCCGAAGGGAGCGACATCCCCGCAGCCGTGCCCGTGGAGAAGTCGACACCGCAAGCGCCGAGAGGTTGCGAGGAAGCCCCCGAGCCGATGGAGGAGGTCGCCGGGGAAGCCGCGGCGGCGGCCGGAGGAGATGAGGCCACCGTGCCACCAGAGGTTGCTCTGGAGGTGGCTGTCCGTTCCCCGGAGATCCAGGACGCAGAGCCCATCCGCTCTGCGCCGATGACGGAAGCTGCCACGAGTAGTCGTGGCGGGGTGGAGCTGCTCGCGGACGATCTGGTGGACCCGGCAACGGTGGCCAGGCACCTGGAGGCAGTCCGCCAGGCCGAGCAGTGGATGAAGGTAAGTAGCCTTAGCTTCTGAGTAGTCAATCCTCTATTGTTGAGTACTCGTTGACGTGTGTTGTCTGTGCAGGACGTCGTGGAGAGGTCCCGCGAGAAGTCCAACATGCTGCAGGGCTTTGGTGACACAAGGTGCTCGGCCGAGGCATTAGAAGATCAGCTTGTGAAGTCGCGGAAGCACACGGCCGCCATGTAGTCCAAGCTCGACACCGCCTTTGCCAAGTATCATAATGATGTCCAAGAGTTGCGAGGCAAAGGGCGATGACTTGGTGCGGAAGAACAAGAGCCTCCGCAACAAGAAAAAAGGTATCTTGCTTGACTTGTTGGGTAGTTGTTGGAGGTCGAGAGGTAGTCCGACCCGTTGCGCTTGTTGTGTTGCGGGGCTTGAGGGCCAAGTGGGAGCATTGAAGTCCTCGGAGACAAGTATGAAGAACCTCTTCTACGGGAGCAAGAGGCTCGCTGTGTACTCTAGCTCGACTACAAAGAACTTGCCTTCGAGTGCGAGAAGCACATGGAGCTTCGAATTGCTTCGACCGCGATCTCGTCAAGCGGCTACAAATCGTTGCGAAGTTGAATGAAGACCGCGAGGCACCGCGGGCCCACGCGAAGGATCTTGAAGAAGCCGCGCCGCCGATCGCGAGGCTCTTGGTGCCTCATCCGGCGGCCCCAAGATCGCTCCACCGGTGGATCGCCTCGGGGAAGCCCCAAGCCGGGCGGCGGCGCTTATGTGAAGCACATGGCGAGGTCGCTCCCAAAGCAGGTCTTGGCCTTCATGAAGTCCTACTTCCCGAAGGCGCCGGTGGAAGTGGTCGGCGGCGGGGTAGCCGCCAACTGCACCGATGCGGAGTACGCGGAGCTGCTGGAGCAGATGGCTCCCATTGCGGAGCAAGTAGCCGATAAGCTCAATCTCCAGTAGCCCTGTAATAGTTAGCTCGTAGCCAAGATTGTACAAAAACAATTGTAATGAATTGCTTAAGTATTAATGAAAGAAAAATTCCAGCAATGAGTACTCGTAGTCGCGATCTCAGAGTGCAGAGCCCCATCGTGGAGGGGGATGCGAGTAGTCGTACTTCGACAGTAGTCCCGTTGAGGGAAGTAGACAAGAAAGAAGTTGATGAACGATCAAATTTTATTACCGAAGAAGTACACCCGGATGGCCGGGCCGTAGTTCGCGGAGTAGTCGCACGGACTCGGAGGCCGCTTACAGCCGAGTAGTGCTAGGGCGGGTAGCCGCTTACGGCGGTAGATCCGTAGGTAGCCGTGTAGGCCGGATCTTGGAGTTCATGGTCTCTTAGTAGACGGCCGCTAGAGTCCTTGTTGCCCGTCGCGACCCTAGGATCCGTAGGTAGCCGCGTGGGCCGGATCTCGGAGAGGAGAAGTCCGGAGACCGGAGCCGGGACCCGGGAGGCCGCTTACGGCTAAGGGGTGTTGATGTAGTCGTGTAGACTTGAACCTCGGAGTAGTCGTATAGACTAGGCGTAGAACCGACAGAGCTGGTCGAAGTTCCACGAGTTGTTGATATCTTCGCCTTCAAGGGTCCGGAGGCGGTAAGAGCCCGGCCCGGTCACCTTAGCCGAGCTTGTGTAGCCCTTCCGTGTTCGGGATATGACGGAGGACGAGATCACCAACGTTGAAGGAGCGTTCCTTGACGTTGCGATCGTGGTAGCGTCGGATACCCTCCGAGGTACCTTGCCGATTGGACGAGGGCGGCGCGGCCGAGCTTCTTCGAGGTTGTCGATGTCAACTCGTCCGTCGTCTTCCGAGACGCCTTCATCGTAGTGCTCCACCGCCGGCGAGTTCCATATGACGTCGGCGGGGAAGGATTGCTTCGGAGCCGTAGACCAGAAGTAAGGGGATTGCCCCGTAGGCTTGGATGGCTTAGTCCGTAGCCCCCGCAGTGCGTTGGGTAGTTCCTTGATCCACTTGCCCCCTTTGGAGTTAGCGGCGTCGTGTAGCCGCTTCTTGAGAGCGTCGAGCACCATCCCATTGGCGCGCTCGACTTGTCCGTTGGCCCGACGATGACCGAGACGTATCGGACGTCGATGCCGCTGTTCTCGCAGCACTCCCGAAATCGGTGGTTGTTGAAGTTGGAGCCCGGATTTGTGATGATGCGGTGGGGTAGTCCGTAGCGATGCACGAGTTCATCCAGAAGTCGAGTACTCGTCGCCCTTGGGGCATGTGACCGGCTTGACCTCGATCCACTTGGAGAACTTGTCGATGGCCACCAAAGACTCGTTGAAACCACCGGCGCAGCTTGGCGGTGGGCCCAATCATGTCGAGCCCCCGGCAGGCGAAGGCCAGGTTGGCGGTATGGTGACTAGCTTATAGGCCGGGACGTGTTGTCGCTGGGCGAAGTACCGGCATCCTTGGCACCTTCGACGAGTTCTTCGCCGTCGCCCGCAGCAGAGGGCCAAGAGAAGGCTCGCCGAAAGGCCTTGCTGACCAGCGTGCGGGAGGATGCGTGGTTGCCGCAGACGCCCTTTTGGATCTCCTCCAAGATGTCCTTGCCTTCTTGCCGAGGGACGCACTTCATGAGTACTCCAGAGGATGCGCCCCGCTTGTAAAGCTTGTCTCCGACGAGGACGTAGGATTTTGCGCGGCGGACGAGCTGCTCGGCCGAGTTCTTGTCGAGGGAACCTTCTGCTCGCTGAGGTAGTCGATGAAGGGTTGCCTCCAGTCCATGTCGATCATCATGACCTCCGTCCACCGGTGGGTGTCTGTCGGGACAATGGTCGGTGGCGCCGCTCCGGATGCATGGCGCATGAAGCTCGTGAACAAAGACACCCGCTAGTACTTGAGCGCGGGTAGATCCAAGCTTCGAGAGGACGTCCGCTGCAACGTTGTTGTCGCGGACGATGTGGTGGAACTCGAGACCATAGAACTTGTTCTCGAGCTTGCGGACTTCTAGGCAGTAGGCGTCCATGTTCTCCTTGTTGCGGTCCCAGGACTTGTTGACTTGGTTGATGACCACTGCGGAGTCGCCGTAGACTAGTAGCCGCTTGATGCCCAGTGAAGCCGCGAGGCGGAGCCCGTGTAGGAGAGCCTCGTACTCGGCTTCGTTGTTTGAGACCTTCCGAAGATCCGCAGGACGTACTTGAGTTGTTCGCCCGTTGGAGAGATCGGCGGTACCCCCGCACCCGCGCCCAAGAGGTTGAGTGAGCCGCCGAAGTACATCACCCAATGCTCTGGTCGCACGGTTGGAGTAGGCAAGCTGGTTCTCGCGCCACTCCGCCATGAAGTCGACTAGTGCCTGCGACTTGATGGCCGTGCGTGGCTTGAAGTCGATGGTGAGGGCGCCGAGCTCGACTGCCCACTTGGAGATTCTTCCAGTAGCATCTTGGTTCCGCGAGATGTCGCCGACCGGGTAGTCGGTGACGACGGAGACCGAGTCTTCGCCGGGAAGTAGTGTCGTAGCTTCCGGGAGGTGATGAGTACCGCATACGGGAGCTTCGTACGGCCGATAGCGTGCCTTGGACTCGATAGGACCTCGGCCGACGAAGGAGACCGGGCGCCGGACCGGGTAGGCGTGGCCGTCTTCCCCGCCACTCGACGACGATGGCAGTACTGACCATGTGAGTAGTCGCGGCGAGGTAGAGCAGTAGCTGCTCGCCCTTGTGAGGAGCCGTGAGGATCGGCGGCTTCGATAGGAAGTCCTTGAGCTGGGCAAGGGCTTGATCCGCCTCTGGAGTCCACACGAACTTCTCTTGATGCTTGAGTAGTTTGAAGAAGGGGAGCCCCCGTTCTCCGAGCCTCGAGATAAATCGTTCGGTGCCGCCATGCACTCGGTCGGCTCTCGGACGTCTTTGATGCTCGTGGGAGCTTTCATGCCGGTGATGGCGGAGATCTTCTCGGGGTTGGCTTCGATGCCACGGCCGGGTCGATGATGAAGCCGAGTAGTTTGCCCGAGGGTACGCCGAAGACGCACTTGTTCGGGTTGAGCTTCCGGCGGTACTCGCGCGGGGATGCGAAAGTCTCTTCAAGGTCGTCGATGAGGGTACCGGAGTCTCGGTCTTGACGACCACGTCATCCACGTAGGCTTCGACGTTCTTGTTGAGTTGCCTCTTGAAGCGAGGCCTCGGATAGCTCGTTGGTAGGTGGCGCCGACGTTCTTCAACCCGAAGGACATGGTCGTGTAGCATGACGCGCCAAACGGGGTGATGAACACGGTCTTCTCCGGTCTTCTTCCTTGATCGCGATTTGGTGGTACCCGGAGTAGCGGTCGAGGAAGCGAGAGCGAGTCGCGGCCTCGCCGTGGAGTCGATGACTTGATCAATCCGCGGCAACCCGAAGGGGTCCTGGGGGAGTGCTTGTTGAGGTCGGTGTAGTCGACGCACATCCTCCACTCGTTCGAGTTCTTCTTGCGGACGAGGACGGGGTTGGCGAGCCACTCAGGATGGAAGACTTCTCCGATGAAGCCGGCCGCGAGTAGTTTGGCGAGTTCCTTCTTGATGGCATCCCGTCCGTCGTCGGCAAAGCGTCGGAGGTGTTGTCGCTTGGGGGTAGCCTTAGGGTCGACGTTGAGGCGGTGCTCGATCGGCTCCCCGGGCACTCCCGGCATGTCCGCTGGCTTCCACACGAAGATGTCGCGGTTAGCCCGAAGGAAGCTGATGAGCGCGTCTTCCTATTTGGGGTCGAGGCCAGCCCCGATGGTGATGGTCTTGGCTTTGGGGTCGCCTGTTCCGAGGTCGATCGTCTTGACGAGTACCTCCTCAGGTGGCTGAGGCTTGTTGGCGCTGTCAGACTTCTCTGGGATGTCGAGTTCACTTGTAGCAAGCTTCTTCGGCGCGGCGTAGACCTCCATCATCGTGTTGGGTACTTGATTCGTAGAGGCGATCTCCACGGCTTCTGTGTCGCAGTCGTGGGAGATCTTCAAGTCCCCTTGGAGAGAGAGTACACCTGCCGGGCTTGGCATCTTAAGTACCAAGTAGGTGTAGTGGGGCACCGCCATGAACTTGGCGATGGCCGGTCTGCCGAGGATGGCGTGGTAGGAAGTCTCGAAGTCTGCGACCTCGAACTTGATGTACTCGGTACGGTAGTTGTCCCGAGATTCCCCGAAGGTAAGCGGCGGGGACCACCGAGCCCGGTGGTATAGCCGCGTTGCCGGGGGACGATGCCGTAGAAGGGCGTGTTGCTCTTGGTGAGCATGTCGGTGTTTTGGACCGGCAACCTACTAAGGGGAGTACCCGAAGTAGATGAATGTGGCCTCGCCGAGATCGGTAACTCGAAGGAAGAGACACGTGGCACACAATTTAGACAGGTTCGGGCCGCGAGGTGCGTAATACCCTACGTCCTGTATGCTGCGTAGCTCTGGATTGATTGGGCACGATTACAAGATGGTGTAATAGTGCGCCGTGGATTGGATGAGATGAGATGCTAGAGAAAGGTCCCTGCCCCACCTTATATAGTCCGGGAGGCAGGGTTACAAGTCGGAGTAGGGAGAGAGTACTAGTCGAGTACGTCTAGGAGTCTTCCATATAGTGCGGGACATGTACGGCCTTCCTAACCGAGTACTTCTCCTCCGTAGTCCTTGTGCTCCACGCCATCGGGTGCCGTGTAGCGCAAGCCGGTAGTCCCGGGGGCCCACCGAGTAGTCGGCCCCGGTACCCACCGAGGTAGTGGGCCCGGGGGAGGTCCATACGACAGGGTCCCCTAAAACAACCGGGGGGAATCCCGCTTAAAACTCGCAAAAAACCAAAACTAAACACATCCCACTTAAGCACACAAACGGGGCATGGCCCCACCGTGGGGTCCCCACGGCCCACCAAAGCGGCCCACTCAAAGGCCCCCTCAAGCAGGTTCCGCCTCGCTCGAGGGTTCACACCTCCCTTGAGCAGGTTCCGCCTCGCTCGAGGGTTCATGGCTCCCTCGAGCGGGCTCCGCCTCGCCCGAGGGTTCGCCTCCGCCTCGCTCGAGGCCCCCTCACGCGCACGTCCGTTCCCGCATGCGGGTACGGACATTTAATGCTCTGACAACGGCGGGGCGGCGCCATCATGCGCCTGGGACTCACGCCCCGGTCCTGTTGCACCAACTCCCTAGGGGGAACCCATCCCCGCCAGCGTGGGGGGGCGTGCGGCGTGGCCGGTGTCAGCCCCGTGACACTGCGCCGCCTACTCCCGTACGGCTAACGTGCCGAGCCCTCGAAGGGGGGCCGGCCACACCCTCAAACCACTTTCTCGTGAACTTGCAGGGTCAGGTCATGACGCTAGGCCGGCGGGACGCCATCCCCGCCACTGTTGGTTGTAGGCAGCCGCCCCCGTGCGTACAACACCACGCCGGGCACTGTTATAACAGCTCCGGCGCTGTGAGGCACGCGGGAACGGGACGCCGCCACGCCTGCCACTGCATCCCGTACGGATCGACGTCAGCGGCTACCTCAGGCCCGTCTGAGAACGCCACGGCCAACCACTACGCCCCTACCCTCGAAGCTGCACTGTTCGGGTACAAGACGCGCCATGATGACCAGATCGTGGCAAGGACCGTCAAGGCGGCCGCCTATTCTGCGGCATTGCACACCATACCTCCCCATGTAGCTGAATAGTGCAGCATGCTTGTAATTCGCCCCCTCCTTGGTCTATAAAAGGAAGGTGAACTCCCCCGCCGCAGGAAGAGGGGACAACGCACACGGGACATCAGACATCCAAACCGCACCACACACAATTCTCCCACAACATCTGAACTCATTCCGATCATCTCACCAGGGACTTGGAGGCCACGACTCCTCTCCCGCCTTGCTTGTAGCCGCCCATTGCAGGCACCCCGGTGCTGAGCAATATAGTGCCCCGAGCACACCACTGCTGGACGTACGGCCTCCGGCCGGAACCAGGATAAATCTCGTGTCTTTAGTTGCTTAGCATCGACCATTGAGGGATAGACCTTGGCGCTTACTACCGGTTAGTGTCGGGACCACATTCCGCATCGACAAAGATCAACAAGGACACCGTCACCAAGTTCAAGACCATAGACAAGGTGTTGGAGAACATTGATAGCAAAGTGACGGAGGTCGGAAGTTCCAATCATCAAGTGCTCAACATGATTAAGATGCTCATGACGCAAGTTGGACAACTTGCGGGGCGCCTCACTAATGATGAAGGGAAGCTTCGGGACAACCCAAAAGTCCCGAATCGGCGAAGGCCATTCAAACACGTTCGGGGAAGGAGACCGAAGACCCGGAACGTTCCGCGGGAGCAAGGAAGCTTAAACCATACACCGAGGTGGAAGGAGTTGCTAAAGAGAAGGTTTCGGGGATCGTCACCAAAGAGCCCAAATTTTAGATGCCGGAGGAAGACACGAGGATACCGCAACTCAAGCCACGCTACTTCCGAGGTAAACTTGACAACCACTTTGAGAAGTTTGTGGAGGTTGTGCGTAGACTTAGCATCAACATGCCATTACTAGATGCCCTACAAGTACCTACATATTCTCGTTACTTTAAAGACATACTTGCAAATAAATATGAGATAGCAACACTCGAGGTAGATCATGTCAAGATGTCCGAGGAGTGTAGTGTCGCTATTGCTAATGGGCTAGAGAAGCAAAAGGACCCCGGATGCCCTACAATTCCATGTTCTGTTGGTTCTTTCAAGTTCGAGAAGGCGTTATGCGACCTTGGAGCAAGTGTGAGCGTCATGCCAAGGGATGTGTTCGAGAAGCTACGCCTACCAATGGAGCCTACGGGTATATGTTTGGAGTTGGGAGATAACTCCATTCGCTATCCCTTGGGCATTGCCGAAGATGTACCCATGAAGGTCGGACACCACTTCATCCCCGCCGACTTCATTGTGCTCGAGATGGGAGAGAGGGAGAAGCCACCGCTCATCCTTGGGACACCTTTCCTCAAGACCGTGGGAGCTACTATTGATGTTGGCAAGGGGGAGATCATGTTCGATATCAACGGAGAAAGGAGTTCCTTCAAGTTCCGTCCAAGAATCGAGGCATGCAACATGATTGGAGTGAAGGGAGAACCAAAGGAAAATGAGGGGCTGAAAAAGAAAAAGGAGCCGGAAAAAATGAATGTAAAGAAAATCAAAGAAGGTGTTGCATCCGTCAAGACAAAGGAAGAGAAGCCGCCTGTGAAGACCAAAAAAATGACTAAGCCGGAAGACAAGCCTCGCGCCCAAGATGGTGCGGAAGTGGGTACCCAAGATTGCAACGCCCGCAAAGAGCATTGATCCGAAGTAATCAAGTGAAGAAGTCTAGCTATGGACTATAAACGAAGCGCTAGGCGGGAGGCAACCCGTTTCGTCGAGTCAAGAATAAGCTACCGGGAGGACAACCCGATTCCAGCTTTTTTTCAAGTCTTTTTAATAATTTAGTTTTGAGTTTTATTATGCAAAGACATTAGACTTAGAAGTGGTTGAACAATATTAGAGACATAATTCTTGATTGAATATCTTGCTTTATCATAAAACCTTTGCATGAACCCTCCTATGTGCTTGTTTATTCTTTTCTTTTCGAGAAACCACAACCAAATAATTTCAGAACCTAACTCAACCTTTGACCCTCATTATGGTGCTGTGGTTGACTTATTTTTCATGCTAAAAACACACGAGTAGAGCCACGACTTATACCTAGGTGTCAATTAAAATTCAGCACGTGGTAGGACTCGCATGAACCTAGAAACTGAACTTTTGGTTGGTTTTAAAAATCTATATCCTTGGTTCTCTAAGATTAGAATTTTTCTAAGCCTCATTTAATTTTGTTTTATTCCAAATCTCTCTCATTTAGCCAAAATTAGAACCTAAACCTATGCCTCCATGATCAAGCCGGGAAAAGTTAGCTCTCAACCAATGAAGGCAAACTATACCGGTGAGACCGATATCAACGTAGTCGGAAAATATTTTCGACTTACATTTGTTTTTAATGGTTTAAAAACTTCTCTAAATTTATGCTTGAACTCTTGCATGGCTCTGAAAAATATTTTTAAATTTCGAATTAGAGGAGTGCTTAACCTTAAACACACCTAAAGGGAGGCAATCTAGTTTGAATTAATCATGCATGCACCATTGGATACCCTTTCATTAACTTTCACCAAGTCCACATGCAAAAGGACAAGCATGGTGGGCAGCAAGCATTAACTTTGCAGGAATTTCATGGTGGCATGTGAAGCAAGTGGAGCAAGGGAGCATGGACATGACCCAAAGCATGAAGCATCAAGTGGAAGGACCAATAATGCAAGAAAAGGAGTGGACGAGAGTGTTTGGGCGGTGCAACTCGTGGAGCACGCGGGCGGGGAAAGTTGCGAGAGGAGAAATGATCGTGCGGAAGAAAGCCGAGGCGGGGAGGAGCCGAAGCCACCCGGGCCGGCCGGCCTCCCCTACTTAAGGAGCCCCCCGGCACCCGTTTTCTGCAGGCAAGATTTCCTCTCCTTCCTTAGTTTGTGTGTTTAAGTTTGTGTGCCCAGAACCTCCGTAGACATAGCCAACCTTACCAAGCTTGATAGCTCAAAAAAATCCACAACCTTAATCCACTCAAAGTCCACATCCGAAGTAAGTTTTTAAGTGCCTAGTTACCGGTTGCAACCCGGAGTTTTAGTGGAGAGAAGAGTGCAGCAACCATGTGGAAGAAAACCACAAGTCTCTTCTCCAAGAAGAAGGGTTCATCGTCATCCAAGCCGTCGTCGACGACGTCTTCGAGGAGGCACTCGGTTTCCGAGTCTCCCCGGAGCATGGAGACGGATACGGCACCACCAAGGAGGAACGATGCTCTCCTCCTTGGTGGTATGAGGGCTGCAAGGAGCACGTCCATGAGGTTTACCGAACCTCAAGGGCACACGGAGGAGCCGCCCGTGCCACCACGACGATCGACCCGTTCGACCGCGCCACCTCCATACACTCCGATATATTCCTCGTACGGCTTCATCATTTTGTCGTCGTCGGAGGAGGAGAGGCTCTCTCGTCTTGAGAAGAGGATTGTGCCCAACGTCGAGCTCGACGACCAAGCACTCTACAACTTGGGTTTAGGCACCGACATATACTACATGTTGGGGCACCTTGGATGGGTGCAATTCTCCAACGGAGTATCGGCGGACACCCACAAGGAGTTCGCCTTGGAAATCTTGATGACCATTGCACCTATCCTTGATGATGGGGTGCAAAGCTTATCATTCCGTTTGGAGGGAGTCCAACAAGTGGTTCCCTACGAGCACGTTAGAGAGCTACTTGGATTCCATAAGGGAGCTCCGGAGAAAGTTGACGTGCCACCGGCATGTTAGATGGATTTTGGAATTTGATCTCCGGAGAAGCCCACCAACAATGCAATTGCATCCGCAACCCCATTATCCGAATATTCCACTCTTGGATGTGCAAGAGGGTATTGGGGAGGATGAGGGAGACGAAGATGACCGACACGGAGTTGAATTGGCTCTACTCGACTTTAATTGCCAAGTAGCCAATAGACCCCTCATACCTTATGATCAACCGTTGGTGTTGCGAGGCAACATCGGGAGCGGGACATATTGGTTCGTGGTGCTACCTCTCTATGTTGGCCTTCTCCCTACGGCCGGGGATCACAAGAAACCCCGAACATCTTTTGTGTGGTACCTCTCTCGGCATTGAGTATTTGCGACAAGGAAAATACATTAGTGGAGATGAGAGAGGAGGTTTTCGTTTGGCCACGGTGAACCTACCCCTTCCGGATGCGAGGCTTAGGCTTTTCATCGAAGGGAGGGAAGATTGGTTGGAAGAGGGACACCTTGTCCCGGCAAGGAAAAACAAAAGAGGAAGAATCGTAGAGGAGGGAACATCCTCCGCACAAGCGAGTGGTGCACAACCCAATGTGCCACCATTCGGCGGGATCCCTCCTCCGCCAAGTTATTACGGAGGGCCACAAGAGCAAGAATGGGGGGGTGGTGCACCGGTACCCCCACCAAATTATGTGGTGCCCAACGTAAACTTCGGGAGCCCTATGAACAATATCCCCAATCACAACAAAGCATGGACATAATTGGAGGGTATGTTGCAAGAAACGCCCAAAACATCGCAGTCATCCAAGCCAACGCATCTCAACTTGGTGAGGGCAATGCAAATATTGCCTATGAGCTTGGACGCCTTCACCTAGTGGAGCCGAATCAATTCGTCGGAGGGAATGTCCAACCCTACTACGAGCAAGGGTACTACTATCAAGATCATCAACACCAACCACCGGCGGAGGACTAGGAAGATTAAGGAACTTTAGTTTTCTTTTCCTTTTCTCTGTAATTTTCAGCTTTTGTTTATGTGTGTTTGCGTAATATTTTCTGTTTTTATTTAAATTTCAGCAAGTGTGTTTGTTTATTTTCAGTTTGTATTTTAGCTTGATTTCATCATTAATAAAGACACCACCTTGATTATATCATTGGAAAAGTTACAAAAATTTGTGCCATAATGATATATGATTATAATTGCCGCTTTGTTTATCTTTGTAATTGATTTATGCATGTTAAAGCTAGTGCTCTCTTAAAAATACGAATCTGAATTTATTTAAATACTAGCTTAATCTTTAGCGGAGGTTATGATTAAAATAAAGACCCATAGTGTTTTATGTGCTCTCAAGTTATGAATAGATTAAAGATGGTTTTTATGCTCAAAAATATTGCTAACCTTGTCATAAATATCACTTGTGTGTTGCTCAACCTATCCAGAGCCTAATATATATTTGAGTGCATAAACCTTAGTGTACAAGATTTATTTTTGAGTGAGTTACTGCAGGCCATGATTTCTGCGGCTCGAGACTAGAGAAGCTGGTCATTCCGTTTTTGCGTATCTATCTTTTTGCTAGCCTTTTATCCGTGCATTGTGTATCACCGCATCGGAGATCTCACAAACCTCGCCGAGATATCCACCCTTAAAACCAAATATCATATTTTGTGATTACCTCCTTGACCACAACCTATTGTTGAGAATGGATCATCAATTCAAGGAAGATCACAAGATGGTGCCAACATTGAAGAATTCAAGTATCTCTCCAAGGAAAAATATTTCGGTACCTACCTTATTTATCGCCTCTTTGCTCGAGGACGAGCAACGTCTAAGCATGGGGAGGAGGTAGGTACGATGCAATTTTTAGAGTTCAAAGGGGAGTAATTAAAAAAAGAAAGTTCAAAAGGGGAGCAAAATAAAAAAAAATCAAATTTCCGATGTGAAAGTCTCGTGACCGAATGTATGACAAGAAAAAATGAATGTATGAGAAAGAAAGAAAGAAAGAAAGAAAGAAGAAAGAAGAAAAGAAGGAGAAATATGAGAAAGAGAAAAAAATATGAGTATGCGTAAAGTGAACTCCCCGGTTCTCTAAAGTGCATTAGGAAATTGTTGACGGATAAAACTCGTATCCACCTACGATCCGCAAGCGTACGGACCTACACCTTTTTCACCACGGGATTCCCAAGGTTCTTGTCAATCCGCGGAGCAAGGGGATTACTAGCGCTTAACCAAGCACTAATCTAGTTGAATGGAAAACCTTTGAAAGAGTATTTATCTAAAGGTAAAGACAATCTAATCTAAGTTAATCTAAGTTAAGTTGATCAAACAAATCTAGGGATAAACTAGATGGTAAACGGGTGAACACAAGAGAGTGAGTAAGAAAGATAAGCGTTCCCTCCCTAGGATCTAGGATAACATGGTATGCATCTACTACACGAAAGCGGTAAACCAATCTACGCGGGGTTGTGACCACGGTTTCGCCCTTTCCCTCCTCTCGTACTATCACTACGCGAAGGTATTCGTGACTAGACCTATGATGGACACGGTATGTTGATGGAATCTATGGGAGTAGCGGATATCATACGCCCGAAAAACATGGTAGCTAACCTTAATCATCAAAGCATCATCAACATGAAAACAATAGATTGAAACCACGAATCAAGTAGCGATCACATAGCATGTATCCATCTAATCCTAGGGATGAACGGAGACATTACCCCATCATCTTACACGGATTGAAGCACATAGGGGTGATGGAGACTCCGGAGAACGTCGTCGATGAAGATGGCAGCGATGGAGCTTGGGAACACCCCTAGGCCAACGGCTTGGAGTCCTCCTCTTGCTTCCTTCTCTCCGCCGGCGTTGATCCTTGCGACGAGCTCATCTAACTCTCTCCCTCATCTTGCGGCGGCGGTTTTCTGGTGATTGGCGTCGGTAGGATGATTTGTTCGATGTGGCGGCCGACGGCGGCGGAGGCAATAAATAGACGAACACCTAGGGCAAAGGGGGGACCGAACCGACCCCGGAGTGGGCTGGGCCGGTCGGCCCGAGCCGGCCGGCCCGAGCCCACTTCGGCCCGGTTCGGCCCGGTTTTCTCCCCGGTTGCTTCTCGCGTGATCCCTTATTCGTGTGCACTTGCATGTGGGCCTTTGACGTCGTTTCCTTCACGTTTTAGGCTTGAATCCTTGCTATGTAAGCTTCGCTGTTTTACGGTTGAGTCCCCGAAGATTTGCACGTTGACGCTTCGGTCCTCGGGTCATTTGGAGTCATGTTCATCGCGTGTCTTGACTCTTATCGGGCTTCATGATCTTCTTCCAAAGTGCTTGGTGAACTTATCCCGAAAGTCTCCTCTTTAGCGTAGATTTCCGCGTAAACAACAAACTCCAAAATCGACATGCAAGTGTGAACTTGTCATATCATTAGTATGCCTAGTGGCGGGTTAGTTGCAAATCATAATCGAAAACAATGTATAACAAGTACTCTAGGTTGACGGAAATTCACCGTCAACATCTCCCCCATGCTTAAACCTTGCTCGTCCTCGAGTAAGTGGTCCTCGCTTAAAAGGGAAATCAGCGTTGCCTTCCAATGTTATCCCCGTACTTAGTCATTCATGACGAGACAAATTGCTCTCTCTTAAGAATTTATTTTTAAAGTTCAAGTTGTGACCGGCTTCTTTTTTCATTATGGAAGATAGACTAACAATAAAGAACAAGCCACATGTAACACAATGCTCTCAAACTTGAGTGAACTTCAAACCATTACCTTGTCACATGGAAGATTTTCAAAAAGATGCATATCCAACATAAGTGAAAATCTCTTGCAAAAGCTCATGGAAACACTCATCTCATCAAGTCACTCAAGCCTATACTAGATTATTTTCAACCTACTCTACTCATATGTGATAGTGGAAGGCTTATGTGGAGCTTGGAAGGTTAAAAAAAACAATCCTAGCAAAACATACCTCCGAAATATTGTCAAATTAAGAGAGAGATCTATTGGAATTACCGAGACTCGTCAAAAAGGCCATGGAAAATAAATGTTGGAAAGAGAGAGAGGGATGAAACACACACATTTAGATAAGTGGACATGTGCAAGTGGCAAATGGATGATCCCGAGGCACGAGTGAAGTCCTCGTTATCGGATTGCACATGGTTGGAAGATTTGAGTATGGATTTGTCATCAAGGCACTTGAGAACTTATGAAGCAAAAAGAACCGAGGAGCATCTTTTTTTTCTTTATTTTATTTCCTTCTCATTTTTCTCTCTTTCTTTTTTTTCACTTTATTCTTCCTATTTTTCTTACTTTTCTTTTCTTCTTATCATATTTTTTTTCATTTTTCATTTTTATATTTTTTTCTCTTTTTTTCTTTTGCTCCTCAAAACTTTTTGTAACATAATACTTACATAGCATTTGTGTCAGAGAATGACTCCTCCCCCATGCTTGAACGATGCTCGTCCTCGAGCATAAAAGAGAGGGGAAATGACTGCTAAAGTAAGTATAAATTCCATAATCTTGCGGAATATTTGAATCTCCATCGAGAATTTTACTCCATACTCAAATTGGGTTGTGGACAAGGAGGTGATCACAAAAAGATGTTTTTGGTTTAGGGTGGATGCCCAGCGAAGTTTGTGAAATTTTCGATGTGAAAACCCACAATGCATGGACAAAAAGACTAGCATGAAAAAGTTACACAAAGGAATGACCAGCTTCTTAGTCTCGAACCATAGAAATCAATCCTAATCCAACTCATCAAAACATATGTTTGCAATCTACGGGTTTTGTTATCATAAAACATATATGTATATGGCTTTGGTAGGTAGAACTTTGCAAGAGCATCACAAATATGTAGATAGCATAAAAGTTAAGTTTTCATAAAAACAACAAGTTATCCGGCTATCCATAAACTTAAATCAAAGAGCAAAGATATGTATGTGGGTCTAGAGTGTAGTCATTTCACCTCCAAAAATAAAAGAGCCGGTATTTAAATTAATTTCAGATCATGTTATAGAGAGCAATTAGCCAAGACATGTATAACTTCATGTAGGTAAAACAAAGCGGCAACTTTCATCATCTTTCCGTAAGCATAGGCAATATAGAACATCGAGGTGAACACATGGTCATGCTTATCTATTGAAAGTAAAAAGAAACCTAGGTTGTCCTCCTAGTAGCCATGTTATTGTTGGAAGAGAAAAACAAAAGGTTGCACCTAGTTGATGTTGAAGGCATACTTACAAGCATTTGTGTTTGGAAAAGAGAAGGTCCATGGAGATGTTACCATCTTTTGTAATCCTTCGTTGCCTTCTTCCGGCATCTCCATGTATCGATGTGGCTTTGGCTTTTGTCTTGATTTATTAATGCTCCTAAACTTTTGAATTTGATCTTGTATGCTTAATGGAGTCATTGGTCACCCTTCTCTTCAATGTTGTTATCACCATCTCCTCTTTCTTGTTCTCATCATCTCCTTGCTGTCTCTTTTTCATGGATTTCCCCCTCTGTCCAGAACAGAAAATATATCGAAATATGGCTCTATTGAAAAGTTTATAAAATTACCTTTCCAACGTGTGGTCATTCATCGAAAACGGAGTTCAAACAAGGGAGCTATGTCCGTTTTACTTCAGCACTGCGTGCTGTCCAAAACTGATTTCAGGACGTGTTGCACTCGGTGATTCGGGCATAACCGCTTGTAGGAACCTCCGATTGTCTTGATTCTTGATTTGTTGGAATCATAACTTCATGGGGCTTCTAAATATCCAAAAATATCCAGTGTTTTCCCTTCGAGACCATGCAGAATTTTGATGAGATTGGTGGCTTTTTGCGCATTGATCCGGAGATGTTAACGATCTTTATCATTCTATCTTCTGGAGTGTCATGTTGCACTTCCGTGTTGAAGATTCAGGATCTCCCCCATGCTCAGCATTTTGCTAGTCATGGAAGAAGAAGACAAAGCATTTTTATCTTAGCCATCCTTCAATTTCCTTGTAGTGAGAGTCTTTATCTTGCCTGCAAGACATTTTAAACGCACATTCTACCCCCAAGGTGACGGTTGGGAGTAGATAAAATTGCCAACAATCCAACAATGTCTCCTAAGATTCTTAACTTGTGGCATAATTAGTCTAACGAGGAATAAAAACCTAATGAGTGTACGTGGTGCAATGTGTGTATGCACATGATAGGAAAGCATATAAACAAAGACAATGTTTTCACCTAATTCTAAACACCATGTTTACAACTAGGCTGCCGAATTTCTCCATAGCCATAAAGGTTTATTTATCAAGGATTAAAACACCATGTCTATCCCTAAATCAATAACTCTTATAGCACAAGAAAAATTAAGCGCATTGCAAAGCTTATAAACTAACCAATGCAACATGAAAATATATGAAAAGCTAGCTAGGTTTATCGAACTTAACGATGATGGTCCGCAATCTTGTTTAAACACCACGTTTACACAAGATCACAAAAGGAAAATGCCCAGCTGGAGCATTAACATGGATATGAAAGCATACATCATTGAGCCTTAAAACAACCAAGCCAACTATATGCAAAACATGTACATGCAAAGAAACATCACGTTGATAACAAAATGCAGTGCATGCAAATAAATAAATATGAGCATGAACATGATGGTGGTTCTAAAAAGAAAACTAAACTTAGATTAATAACCACAAGTTGATCATCATAAGATGGTGTCATTCTTTATTCTCTCTAATAAAGGAATAAAAACATAAAGAAACGGGTTGCCTCCCGAAAAGCGCTTCATTTAAAGTCATAGAGCTCGACTTTCTCACATACCTTCTTTTCGTCGCATCGCCATGGCCCTTCATGCAAGAAGAAAAGGTACCAATGCAGCTTTAATTTACTTCCCATGTTGTGCTTGATCACTTATAGAAGACTTGCCCAAAGCATCCTTTTGTTTCATCGTTATCTCCTTCTTTATCATCCTTCGGTGCTGCCTCCACTCCATGAAATTTTTTTTGATGTCCAGAACAGAGAGTATACTCAATCTCTACTCCATTGCACAGTGCACAAAATTTCCTTTCCAATGAGTCTTTATTTGCTCAAATCGGACTCCGAACAAGAGAGTTACGTCCGTTTTACTTCGGCGATGAAATCTGTCCTGAAATTTCAGAACGCGCAACGCTCAATGTTTTCTCCATAACTCCTTGCACGGGTCTTCAAACTTGTTGGTTCTTGATGCGTTGGAATGGTAATTTGATGGAGCTTCTGAATATCTCATTTTCTTCATTTGTACACATCTGAACAAGCTCTAAAATTGATGAAGACAGCAGCATCCATCGCGGGATTCGGAGAGGTTGATGATTTATCTTGCAACTCTTTTAGGCATGACTTCTTTTTTTTTCATTATTCAAGCCTTTCTACATGGTTAGTGAAAATCGGGCCTTTCCCGACATATAATTCTTTAAGGTTATTAGCTTGACCAAGCGCAAAACATGATCGAGATTTACAAAACTTATTGTAAACATATGCGTCCATAATTAACACCACATGTGAATTGTAGCAACAAGTCAAGGTGTAAATAAAAGAAGCATATGTTTCATGCATAGCACTTAGCTCATCATTAGGAAAAGGTTGTTTAGGTGTGAGATTAATTGGATCAAAAATAAATGTTTCCTCTTTTTCATTCTCAAGAAAATCTAGCCTATCAACATGATCACTATTGGAACAAGGCATAGACATTAAACTATCATTCATACTATTGGTTGAGCATTAGTATTTGAATTTATCAATATCAATACCAATAATATCTTGAGATTTCAGCGCGTACCTTGGCCTTAGAGATTTTTCAACAAGAGTGATATTTGGTTCATCTAGCGGTGTTGAAGGCGAATCAATCTCAACGAGTGAAGGTGTTTCTTTGTTACCTTTTTGCATCCCCTCCATATCATCATGTGGAACAGGTAATCCTTCAACTATGTACACATTCATCTCTTCTTTGAAGTCTTCTTTATCAACCAAATCTTCATCTTCAAAGTCTTGTGTGATGCTTTCTTCATCTCCCGTGTACCACATGTCGTCAAGATCGCTCATCATTGATTCACTCTTTTCTTCATCCTTGAGTACTTCCATGTCTTGATTTGCTAGTGTGTAGGCTTCAATGGCACACAAGCTATCATCTAGCTTGAGTCCTATCTCCTCCCATTTATCCTTTGAGTCACTAGGCTCATCACGGTTGTACTCTTCTCTTCCTTCATCATAAATCTTTGAGTTGTCAAACCGGTCGATCCATCCTTCATCTCCTTCTTCTCTTTCTTCTTCAAACATCTTTTGGATCGACTCTCCACTCATCTCTTGATCAAATATATCTTCAATTAGTTTGGCAACGTGTCGGTGTTCCTCCTTCCTTCGGTAGTTGATTAGTGGGGCGAAATCAACTTGAACCCAACCGGATTGCTTGAACTCCGCCAATGGTCTAGCATTCCACATACTTCGGCCTACATTCATGTTAGTTTCAACATTTTTAACATCCGAAATGACTTCTCTTACCTTAGGAAGTGGATCTTCAATTTCTTGAATGGTCGGTTCATCTTCCTTGACCTCCGGTTCATCTTTTTCAGAAATTTCAGCAAGCACCTTGGGCTTGCTTTTGTCGTTTTGCTCCTCTCGACAACATCTTTGCCAATCTCGTATTGTTCTTTGTCCATTGCTTATCCTTTGTAAGATTTGTGCGGATTCACTAATTGTTTTATCCATTATATCACCGCCTGCACACATGCTTACAAAACGAGACGAGTTAGGGGTTAGTGAAAAATAAAAGGTATGCAACATCAAGTCACCGGAAAATCCCAAGTTCGGGCCTCGCTCAAGTAGTTCATTAAAACGGTCCCATGCTTCATCAATTCCTTCATCCTCTCCTTGCTTGAAAGTGAGCACTTGCCTCCTTAAGTCTTGGACCTTGCGTATGGGAAAGAACTTCAAAAGAAACTTCTTCACTAGCTCATCCCAATTTCCTTTTGCTTCAATGGACGCAAGTGTGTACCATCTTCGCGCTTCATCTTCGAGAGAGAATGGAAAAAGATTCCACTTGAACCAAGCGGCCGGAACTCCTTTTTGTTGCACCGTGTTGCATAACATCGTGAATTTCTTAATGTGTCTATATGGGTTGTCATCCTCCAATCCTCTAAATGGTTTTGTCGCCACTAACTTGATGATTCCAGGCTTCACTTCATAGTGGGTTGTAGCAAACGTCAAATCTGATTTTTGCATCTCAATGTCTTCCATTGACGGCATTGCTAGCTCCCTTAGCGACATCTCTTCGTCTTCCAATGGTGAGGTGAACAAATCCATCTAGGCACAAGAAAAGTAGAAAGAAAAACAAAAAAGATTTTTTTTTCTTTTTTTTAGAAAATAAGGGTTAGGTGTTAGTAATCAACAAAATTAATACTAGATTAAACGTAGCAAACTGGCTTGTTCCCCGGCAACGGCGCCAGAAAAAGGGGCTTGTTGACGGATAAAACTCGTATCCACCTACGATCCGCAAGCGTACGGACCTACACCTTTTTCACCACGGGATTCCCAAGGTTCTTGTCAATCCGCGGAGCAAGGGGATTGCTAGCGCTTAACCAAGCACTAATCTAGTTGAATGGAAAACCTTTGAAAGAGTATTTATCTAAAGGTAAAGACAATCTAATCTATGTGAATCTAAGTTAAGTTGATCAAACAAATCTAGGGATAAACTAGATGGTAAACGGGTGAACACAAGAGAGTGAGTAAGAAAGATAAGCGTTCCCTCCCTAGGATCTAGGATAACATGGTATGCATCTACTACACGAAAGCGGTAAACCAATCTACCGGGGGTTGTGACCACGGTTTCGCCCTTTCCCTCCTCTCGTCCTGTCACTACGTGAAGGTATTCGTGACTAGACCTATGATGGACACGGTATGTTGATGGAATCTATGGGAGTAGCGGATATCATACGCCCGAAAAACATGGTAGCTAACCTTAATCATCAAAGCATCATCAACATGAAAACAATAGATTGAAACCACGAATCAAGTAGCGATCACATAGCATGTATCCATCTAATCCTAGGGATGAACGGAGACATTACCCCATCATCTTACACGGATTGAAGCACATAGGGGTGATGGAGACTCCGGAGAACGTCATCGATGAAGATGGCAGCGGTGGAGCTTGGGAACACCCCTAGGCCAACGGCTTGGAGTCCTCCTCTTGCTTCCTTCTCTCCGCCGGCGTTGATCCTTGCGACGAGCTCATCTAACTCTCTCCCTCATCTTGCGGTGGCGGTTTTTCGGTGATTGGCGTCGGTAGGATGATTTGTTCGATGTGGCGGCCGACGGCGGCGGAGGCAATAAATAGACGAACACCTAGGGCAAAGGGGGGACCGAACCGACCCCGGAGTGGGCCGGGCCGGTCGGCCCAGCCGGCCGGCCCAGGCCCACTTCGGCCCGGTTCGGCCCCGGTTTTCTCCCCGGTTGCTTCTCGCGTGATCCCTTATTCGTGTGCACTTGCATGTGGGCCTTTGACGTCGTTTCCTTCACGGTTTAGGCTTGAATCCTTGCTATGCAAGCTTCGCTGTTTTCTGGTTGAGTCCCTGAAGATTTGCACGTTGACGCTTCGGTCCTCGGGTCATTTGGAGTCATGTTCATCGCGTGTCTTGACTCTTATCGGGCTTCATGATCTTCTTCCAAAGTGCTTAGTGAACTTATCCCGAAAGTCTCCTCTTTAGCGTAGATTTCCGCATAAACAACAAACTCCAAAATCGACATGCAAGTGTGAACTTGTCATATCATTAGTATGCCTAGTGGCGGGTTAGTTGCAAATCATAATCGAAACCAATGTATAACAAGTACTCTAGGTTGACGGAAATTCACCGTCAACAAAAATTCAAGGCTTCAAGCTTAAAAGATCCATTCTCATTTTCCAACCATGTGCAATCCGATAACGAGGACATCCTTTGTGCCTCGGGATCACTCTTTGCCATTTGCACATGTCCACTCATCTCAAGTTTGTGTATTTTTCTCTTTCCCCTCGTTGATATGACATTATTTTCCAATGACCTTTTTGACGAGTCTCGGTAAGACCATGAGAAGCGTGTCTTGTTTTGACAACATCTCATTTATAATATCTTGGTAGGACTAAACTTTCCCAAAAGCTCCATATAAAGCTTACCACACATATATGTTATGAGAGGGAAAGGAGTAGAATTATAGGCTTGAGAGAGAAGCGAGTTGAGAGTTCACGAGCAATATGCAAGATGATTTAAATTTGTGAACTTGGTTTAGCTTTTCTTCATCTCGTTCTTTATTTCAAAAATTGTGAGATCTATTTAAACTTTGTGAGCATATGAATACTTGTGGGATAAGCTTAATTAAGGATCTACCCTCCGTAGAGATGAAGGCTAGTACATTATGGAACTTTAATGAATTAAAATTTTGAGAGTACTATGTTTTCTCATGTGTGATCAAGTGCAAGGTTTAAACATTGATGGGTAACGATGATATCCATCGAAGGCTTACTCGAGGACGAGCAAGGTTTAAGCATGGGGGGGGGGAGATGTTGACGGTGAAAATCCGTCAACCTAGCCATGAGTTTACCTTCGGTGTTGGCATAAGTTTTATACCTTATCCATTGGTACTAACCCCCATGGTATAACAAGTTCACGTGTGCATGTCGGTTTTGGAGTTTCTCGTTTATGCGGGGTTTTAGCGTTGAAAGCAAGACTTTCGGGATAAGTTTATCAAGCACCTTATGACAAGACCTTGAAGCCCCGTACAAGTCATGCAATGAAGCAAACTTAACTCCAATAATTCGGGGACTTGATCCGAGAAGACGACAAACTCCGAGGACCTAACCAGAAAAGTGCTGAATCTTGCAAGACAAGGAGTTATGCCCAATTCGGAGAGAAACCGACGACATGGACCTACATGCGGAAGGGGGAAACATCCAGGAAGCAAGGGAACCAACGTAGAGCAAAGGAGGCCTCGGGGCCGGGCCTCGGATGGGCCCGGGACGGTCGGCCCGGGCCCCGTCCAGTGGCCCGTTTGCCCCCTCCTTTGCCCTAGCCGCCATTCAGGCTATTTATAGCCCCCTGACCGAGAGCCACGCATCATCCAATTCGTCATCGGCCGCCGAGGAGCAGAAAAGAGAGGGACACCATCTCGAAGAGGAGAGGGTCGAGCTAGTTGACTAGGGTTTCCCTAGCCGACGTGGGAACCTTGCATGGAAGACCACGTCGGAGTTCCCGGAGCTAGAAGCAAGATCAAGGAAGGATCCCGGTGGTCATCTTGTGTATGTATCATCGTCATAGTTGAATTATCAAGTTGAATCTTTTCCTAACGATCAAGTGTTTCCTCGAAGATTTCGTTTTTCGATCGGCTTTGCTTATTCCAATTCCATTCTCGAGATAGATTACATAGGGTGTTCTTGTAGTCGCGGTGGCTAGAGTTACACGCCGGATCTTCCGAAAGAATCTCGACTTGTCTTTGGACTCGCCCTAGACTCCCCGCATGAGTAGGGATACGTTGTGACAGAACGGGGGTTCCGAAAGGCGGATGTTTTCGGAGTTGGACGGGAAACCACGATTTAAAGAGGCTTCTTATAAGATTCGATTTGCTACTTCTTCTCTTGCTTGGAACTTCAACAAAAGGCTTAACACGATCTCTCTAGATCGGTTTATCTACCCAATCTTAATTTGTTATCTCTGGTCTTTAGTAGATTAGATTAGTTTCATGTCTTTTACCTAGATGCATTAGGGTTTCTTTTACCGAAGATTGAAGTTACTTGGCTTTACTAGATCAACTTTTGCGTCACACATTTGTTCCACGGATTCGATACCTTGGGTTCACCACTCGAGGGAAGAAGGGTCCCTTGACTACGACGGGAGACTTGTCCGCTTGCAAGTCATTAACGAACTTTGATATAACTATTAACCGTCAACAATGCCCATTAACTAACTCATAAGGAGATGTTTTTGTAGCTCCATGACGAGCCATTCGGTAAGCCCATAAAGCCTCATTGAGTACCTAATGCCACCTCTTTGGCTTCGATCAATTTTCTTTTGTATAAGCTTGATCATGATCTTGTTAGAAGCCTCTCGCTTGACCATTAGCTTGGGCATAGTAAGGAGAAGAGTTCAATAACTTGATCCCCATGCTTTCAAGAAACTCTCCGAACTTTGAAGATACAAACCGTGCTCCTTGATCGGTTGTAATTGTTTGTGGAATCCCAAATTTGTAAATGATGTGTTCTTTAACAAATTCAACCATGTTTTTCGATGTTACTTTCTTCAATGAAATTGCCTCAACCCAGCTTAGTAAAATAATCTGTTGCCGAAGCACAAACTTATGCCCTTTACTAGATGGAGGATTTATCCGGCCAATCAAATCTATACCCCATCCTCCGAATGGCCATCGCTTGATGATAGGATTCGTAGCCGACGTCGGGACCCTTTGAATATTTCCAAACCTTTGACAATCTTGACAACCTTTGTAATACTCAAAGCAATCCTCCAAAGATCGTCGGCCAAAAACATCCAAGTATGCCGATAACCCATTTCATTCGATAAGCCGATTGATGTGATCCACATAGCCCATCGTGCACTTCACTCATCACTTTCTTTGCTTCTTCGGACCCGGGCGTTGCGGCAACACCCCATCTAATGATTTGTAAAACAAACGTCCATCCGGAAGAACAAATTTTATAGATTTATACCCGAGCTTCCTAGAAACCTTTCGGGATGGATTCCCCGGATATTCAACAATTTCTTTTCTCCAATCATCCTCTCGCCGATCACTCCCGAAAGCACACACCTCCATGGCAAACGCTTCTTGGTTTTCTCTATAACTCGAAGCACTTTGAGCCAACCCGTTTGCCTCTACATTGTGTTCTCTAGGAATATGTTGTAGAATTACTAACCGAAAACTCATCAAGATTTCCCCCGCCTTCTTCGTAGTAACTCCTCGAGATATCGCTTCTACATTCGTATTGTCCATTCAATTGCTTTATAACTAGCTCGAATCTCCATAAATTTCAACCGAAACTTGACCTTGGCTTCTTTCAAATATTGAAGCCCTCTAAGCGGTGCTTTGTATTCACCTTAATTGTTTGTGACAAAGAGGGCCGAATAGGGATAGCAAACTCAAACATCTCACCTCTAGGTGAAATTAATAAAATCCCTACTCCCCCACCTTTGCCACATGAGGATCCATCAAAGAACAAAGCCCAAGGAGTAATCTCAAGCAAATCAATCGATGAATCACGATGCTCAGTAATGAAATCAGCAATAATCCGACCTTTAATAGCTTTTGCCGATTCAAATTTCAGCTCAAACTCAGATAAAGCCAAAATCCACTTGCCAATCCTTCCATTCAAAATTGGCATAGATAACATGTGTTTAATTACATCAAAATTTGAATATACAACGCATTCGGCATTCAACAAGTAGTGTCGAAACTTTGTACATGAGTAATAAACACACAAGCACAATTTCTCCGTAGCCGAATACCTGGTCTCAGGATCAAGTAATTTTCGGCTAAGGTACGCCACTATCCGCTCCTTTCCTTCAAATTCTTGTATAAGGGCCGATCCAATGGTTTGGGTATCGGCCGCCACGTACAACTTGAAAGGCTTGTTTAACTGTGGAGGCACCAACACCGATGGTTCCTTCATGTACTGCTTGATCTCATCAAAAGCCTTTTGTTGTTTGTCACCCCATACAAATTTCTGATCTTTCTTGATCCTCAGCAACGGAGAGAAGGGCAAAACCTTCTGTGACAGATTTGAAATGAATCTCCTCAAAAAATTGATCTTGCCAAGCAGTGATTTCAACTCCTTGAGATTGGTTGGAGGAACAACTTCGTCGATAGCTTTAATGCTTTTCTTGCCAACTTCTATTCCTCCTTCATGCACCAAAAATCCTAAGAATTCTCCAATTTGAAACTCCAAAGGCACACTTGTTTGGATTCATCTTCAAACCATGCTTTCGGGTGCACTCTAGAGTTTTTCTCACATCATCCAAGTGTGAGTCATGATTGAAAGACTTGATCACGACATCATCAATGTAAATATCAACAATTTTGCCGATCAACTCATGAAAGATATAGTTCATGGCTCGTTGATAAGTTGCACCGGCATTTTTCAACCCAAATGTCATGACAATCCACTCAAAAAGGCCTATATGCCCAGGACATCTGAAGGCTGTCTTTGATATGTCTTCTATTGCCATAAAAATTTGATTGTACCCTGCATTACCATCCATGAAACTGATAACTTTATGTCCAAGAAGAAGCATCAACCAAGATAAATCAAGAACGGGCATCGGGTATCCATCCATGGGAGTAGCTCTGTTTAAATCTCTAAAGTCTATGTAAACCCTCATCTTCCCATTTTTCTTGTAGACAAGGACGATGTCGAGATCCACTCGCATATCCGCATGGCCGAATGAAATTTGCATCAAGCAACCTTTCAATTTCCTTTTTCACGTTGGCCAATACTTCATCCTTGTAGATTTTTCGGGGAGGTTGCTTGTAAGGTCTAAAACCAGGCTTAATTGGCAACCGATGCTCAACAATGGAACGATCCAAACCAGGCATCTCCGAATAATCCCAAGCAAAGCAATCTTTATATTCCTTTAATAGCTTGATTAATCCTTCCCTAAAACTTGACTCCAAGTTAGCGCTGATAAATGTCGGCCTTGGCTTATCACCATCTCCAATGTAAATTTCTTCTAATTTGTCAGCCGACATGAATCCACGCCCTAACTTTCCATCAGTTCCATCAACTGGATTATCCATTTAAAAATTGCTATAAGAGCCAATCGCTTGAATCGGTACGTTGATCACCGCCGATCGGTTCAACGAGACCTTCACCCCGGCCCTTTCCCGAGAAGCAATTGATGCCTTGATACTCCCGAAGTCCGGTTCAACATTATCTACGCTCACCGAATCATCTCGCTTGGACCACTTCTATGTCATCATCTAGCCATTGAACAAGTTGTTGGTGCATGGTAGATGGGATGCAGCAGCTTGCATGGATCCGGGCCCCGTCCAAGCAAAGAAGTCGTAAGCCCCTTTGCCTTCAATGACAAAGAAGGTTGTGAGCAAAGTCTTTGACCGGTCATCGGGTCCACGTGCACGCAGCCCTTGGTATCCGAAGGATTCCTAGCAAAATCATTCGAATTATGCTTTTTGGCGTTAAATCTCCGGGGACCATGCCAAGCTTCCCGAACGTGGTGTATGGCATCACGTTGATTGCGGCCCCACCATCAACAAACATCTTGGTCAATGGCTTGCCATTGACGTATCCCTTCAAGTACAACGGCCTCATTTGTCGATTTTTGGCCGGTTTGTCAAAGGTAGCCTCGCTTAGCCAACACCAACCGTGCCATCAACCCCCCAAGTTGCTCATCCTCATTGACATCCGGAAATGTTTCTTTCTCGCATAACTTGGTTAGCGAGAGCCATGAACTCATTCGACAAAAAGTATACCATGCATGTCGGAGCCAAACGACCCAATCCATCGTGCCTATCTTTTGGACGCCACACCTGCTTTCTCTCGATTCCCGCCTGCTTCAATTCTTGGTTCCTCAAGCGCTGAACCCTTCTCTTTTGGCTTCTCCTCAAGCCAGCGTGCACCACTGTCCTTCTTGCCGGATGTATTCGCGTTCCTGTTCTTCTTGATCAACCCACTTTTGATCGCCTTGTCTTTTCCTTGGGTGATCATTGACTTCATTTATTTTTAGGCGTCGACCGTCACCGGGATATATCCTTCCAATTCTTTCATGGACGGATCGGCGATTGGTAGTTCCCTCGCCTATATTCGGTGTACTTATCACCGCATTCGGGGCAATTCTTTAATGTGGGGAGCTTCAAACCCTCGTTCCAAAGAATGCCCGAAGAATGCGCATCCCCAATGTGCACGCTTCGTTCCCGTGCATGCTCTTCCGGCTCTCTTCTATGCGCTTCTTCTTCAAACCTCCGCCTCTCCTCTTCGTATTTCCGCTTCGGTTGCGTTCCTTTTCCGTCGACGCCGCCGCTTGTTAAGGAGAATGTGTGTAGTTACCCTGGGCTTGGATCCGGAAGATTCCCCAACTTCAATCCGGCTTCTCGGGATGCGAAGAGCCTCTTTGTGGACTTGCTCCACTGTCACTTGTCGTGTAGGATCAACTCGATCCATCCCGTTTTGCTCTAGCCGAAGTCAAGACCTTCACTTTCACCTTTTCCTCACCGTCACCATATTAACGAGAAAAGCCAACCATGTTTTAGGGAAAGGGTGGCCATCCAGCCTTCATCTTATTATCAAATTTCAAGTGACCCTCCCGGATAGCTTTTTGGATCCTCATCCCGAAAACCCCGCAATCATTAATGGAGTGAGAGTTTCTGTCATGAAAACCACAGTAACGTTTCTCTTTAACTCCATCGGGTCGAAGCATAGAATGCCCCTCGGGCAACTTGATTCGGCCTTCCTTCACCAGGAACTCAAAGAGCTTGTCAGCCTTAGTCACGTCAAAGTCATACGTGCCCTTGGCTTGCTTTATCCATCAACGGTTCACGTTAGCGGCTCTTTGCCCGACATGATCTCACCGCGGCCACTTCCTCCTCATCATCAAACTCTTCCACTTGATCATCTCTTTCGAGGAACTGGTTGTAGATATCGCCTATGTCATTGTGCTTGGCGAACCCGGAATCTTTCTTGAACCCGTAGGCTTGATTGCTCATTAATGACAACCTCTCGGGACAACCGACCAAGATTGTCAAACTCCATGCTAAACTCGCTTTTCTTGAATAGCCGGTAACATTCCCGCAATAGCCATATCGCCAATTGATCATCTGGCAGGTTCAAAGAGAAGCACATGCCTTTGACCTCTCTGAACCTTCTGAGAAATTCCATGGGTGTTTCATTGTGCCTCTGTCTCAAAGTAGCCAGATCAATTAGCTTCTTCTCAGTGCTACCACTGAAGTAATGAGCATGGAACTTTTGTTCCAAATCCTTCCAGGTACCGATCGATTGAGGAGGCAAAGAAGTAAACCATGTAAAGGCCGGGCCCGTCAATGACAAAGGGAAGTATCTGACCCTGAACGCCTCATCAGCCGAAGCTTCCCCAAGTCGCCTCAAGTATCGTGCAATGTGCTCCACGGTGCTTGTATCATCTTGCCCAGAGAATTTTGTGAATTATGTAGGAGGTTTCACCCTTGGTGGCAAGATCACCCCGTGGTACCACTCGGGAAAGGAGGTGTATAAGCTTGTCCCCGCATTTTAGGTTTAAGGCCAAATTGGTTTTGCAAAACATCGGCCATTTTCTCGCACCAAGATATCATCATTAGCATCTTGCATTCCCGCATTGTACCATATCCGGGGTTTGGGAAAGCGTCAATAGCGCCATAGTCCATGACTTCGAATATCCCCCGCCATACATATTCTTCTCGTACTCGTTGTTGGCGGGGCTATCTTGTAAGCGAGTTAGGTGGCGGTCCGGATGAACCGAACGCCGGATCTCTATATGTAGGCCCATTTGCTCGATACGGGTTCGGTTGTTGAATTGGGCGACCTCCATTGCTTTGTAGAGGCGGCCGGACCGGTTGACTTCCCATGCTCGTGGAGGCGGTTGGATTGGTTGTCTTTGCGGTGGCGGCCGAGCACTTGCATCCCGAGTCGGTTGAGCGGTACTAGTTTCTCCAACCTCCGCAAAGAGATGCTTGAGGGGATACTCGACTAAGCATCCTCTCCATGCTGGGCCGAAACTCCGACCATCACCTCGCTTGAACATATTCAGGAAGGCAGTATGATGCTTAACCATTACGTTGTCAATAGTCTCCCGAAAAGCATTCAAAACCTCCTGTTTCTCTTGAGCAGACGAGGAATCGGGCTCCCCCGGTAACAGAACCCTAGGCATATCAGACTTGAGGTATGGTACACCACTTCGTTTTTGCCAAACGACATTAAGCATTTCTCGCCGAAACCGGTCAATGGCATCTTTCAACCGTACTTGTCGCTCGCGAGACAGATCATCAATGGTGACATCCATGACGTCTTGAATATCGGGCATCTTGAATCAATCGGCGTGTCCCACCGGGCGTGCCAAAAAGTGTGTTGACGCAAAATCAGCACCTCGCTCCAAGCACACAAGAAGCCGAAAGGAGCCGGCTTAACACACGTGATGGATCCCGAAGCGTGCCGGTCAATTTTCCCGAAACCGACAAAGAAATACAAATAGTTAGATAAAACATGGAACTTGCCGGGTGGTACCGGACGGTTCCATATTTACAACTAGAAAGCCGGTTAAAATGATATATAGCTACAACAAGCTATCTATCGGCAGTTCAAATATCATTCGGGAGAGTCGTTAAACATGACAACATGATATAGCCGAATGGATGACGTAAGCATGATGAATGATCGGTCCTTGTTTAAATAGCGTTGCTCGTACATGATCATGACCGATTCTCGAGAATAAACAATGATTTTAAAGCAAATAAGGTAAAAACATGATTATAAATATGAAATAAACAAGCATGCATAGGCCCAAAGCACTAGTCTACCGCATGTCTAGATACTTTCAAACCCGTCAAGCATGAAACCAAACAAGTTAATCGACCGCATGATACAACTTGCTTGAAATCACACCACCAACCACAAAGACATTAATCCACTACATGATACAATCTAGCTATGGAAGGCTAAAAGCACGCATTATTTAAACAAAACTTATGAACACATTTTACTTATGGTAGCACAACCGAATACAGCTGTACAGCCGAATCGGGTTCTGTGGAGAAGGAACAAACATTGCCAAAAACGATAAACCTGTCAGATTGAATCAAAATCTAATCCACCGGATGATTAGCTCAAAAACAACCCAAAAACCTGCATCTACCGCATGATACTCAGTTCTTTCAAGATTCACACAAGATTAGCAAGCTTGAACCCGCAACACGTGACAACTTAGATCGATTCGGGTTCGTCTATTAGGGAACACGTGATCCAATGCACCACGTTGAGTTAAAGATATGAGTATGTAATATAAGGATCACGAAACAAGATAAAGCCGATTCTAATCAATCTAAATTGGGCAAAAGAGTGGTACATGAATTTAAACATAAAGTAAAAACTCAAAACAACACATGGTAACTTAATGAATCTATTAGATCTTGCCAAATCTAATAGAGCCAGTAACTAGCTCCAAGCTAGATCTTAGCCCACCGCATGGCTCATGATCTAACAAGAAACCTTCTTGGACCAAGCTTAAACCCAACGCATGATACTAAGCATGGTAATAAGACTTCTTGCATCACGGTCTAAATCCACCGCATGATACTAGACATGATACAAGGTTGACTGTACTTACGGAGGTCGACGGATCGATGGCTCCTCTCGAAGAACTCGATGACTCGACTAAAGGACTCGATTTTGGCACGGGGCCGGTTTAGTTGTGAAGATGTTCGATCCCTATTATAGACATCAAGGGTTTATATTTATACCCTCGTCCTAACACGACTCCTGGTCGGCTACGAGTACAACATTTAATGTCTAAATTAAAGCTCCAACGCCAATGTCCATCTCGTATACTCCATCAACTCGCTCCTTCCTTATATCGGGCCACGTCACCACGCATTCCCGAAAACTTCCCTTCAAAAGCGCAAACAGTTCTTTTGCCGAACGACAACGCATTGCCGACCGCAAGCGTCTTTTACCGAATCCCCTGAGAAGATTTTTCCTAGCCGAATGGTATTTCATCACCAAGCTCGGCCCACAAGTCAATCCCTTTCCCGTACCATTTTTGGGTGTTAACACTAGCTCGTGGGGGTGTGTTCGGGTTGTTGACGTCGAAGTCGGCGTTGATGCGTTCGCGGGCCTACTTGCCTAGCTCACGCGCGCGTTCGCCCCGCGCAGGCTTCTCCGGCGGTGGAGACGCGAAGTAGCCGCACCGTGCGATACTCCTCTCGCGAGTTTGCCCTCGAGCTCGCGTGCTTGGGCCAACCGCGCGTTGATGTCGGCGCCTCTCGGTGGCGATGCGGGGGGAGCGTTTGGCCCCGCACCCTAGTGTGGTCCGGGCTCCGGGGTTGAGGGGGACCTCTCCATCGCCGGGTTCCGCGGCGTTCGCTTGGTCGTTGGCGATCACGACGAAGCACTCCCGCGCGGGTCCTAGATCCCGGTGCTGGATTTGTCGGAGTAGTCCGCGGCGTCGAGGAACCGGCCGGAACATCACCGGTCCGGGACGCCGGAGAAGTCCCACTCCGCGTACCCGTGCGAAGTGCCGGTGGCGGCTCGCCGGCGGAGCCGTGGTAGGACTCGTCTCGTCGTATGGACCTCCCCGGGCCCACTACCTCGGTGGGTACCGGGACCGACTACTCGGTGGGCCCCCGGGACTACCCGACTTGTGCCGCACGGTACCCGATGGCGTGAGGCGCAAGGACTACGGTGGAGAAGTACTCGGATAGCAAGCTATACATACCATGTACCGTGTAGAGGACTCCTAGACATACACGACTAGTACTCTCTCCCCTAAACCGACCCGTAACCCCGCCTCCCGACTATATAAGGCAAGGCGGGGACCCTTCTCTCTCATTACGCATCATCTTGTAATCACATCCAATCAATCCGTAGCTACGCAACATACAGGACGTAGGGTATTACGCACCTCGCGGCCCGAACTTGTCTAAATTGTGTGTCGCGTGTCTCTTCCTTCGAGTTACCGATCTCGGCGAGGCCACATTCATCTACCTCGGGTACTCCCCTTGGTAGGTTGCTGGTCTAAAACACCGACATCCGGCGCGCCGGTAGGGGGATCTCGCCGAAGATCATATGGCAAACTCGACGGCTACAATCTTCATCAAGCCAAGCGTCGCCTTCAAACACGGCGACACCTTCGTCTTCGGCTCTTGGGTCCGCACCGCCGACGGTGCCGGGATCTTTCCGCCGCGACCTCACCATGCACTCCGGAGATGATATAAGTTATGTACATATGCAATTTGTTCTTCTCCACAAACTACACCTTATCAACATGTCCTTATATCTATGTCATACTTCTAATTGTTCATGTTCAGCCTTAGCTTTTATTATGAGCAAGTGCTTTATCCGTGAATTGGTTTATAGAGACATTAGTTAGCGTTTAGCAATAGTTTCCCCGAAACCATGTTGGCCCGGGAAGCAGAGTAGTCTCCATGCTTGCTAGCCTTCGCCATTTTGAAACAAAAAAGAATAACGAGATAAAAAAGTGCTTCACTGCGAAAAGAGTAAAATGCACTAGAAGTCCATCAACTTGTACGGTTGTGTCATTTAGGTCCATCAACTTTGAAATGCATTTCTAGGTCCATAAACTTGTTGAGTAGTTCATTGTAGGTCCATAACTATCTACATTTGCTTCTACTACAAAAATAACATGATGACTTAGCTCGAAGAAGCATATTTAGCTAAGGCATTTCATCGAACGACTTATGAGTGGCACATACTTGACATTTATGAAGCTTAACGACAACGTACCTACTCCCATGTGGTGACACGGGAGGAGCTACCGTCATTTCGACTCAAGGAATGACATGTCTCTCTCACACATATGTAACATACTTGTTGAAATGCCTCATCCGAGAAGATGTTGCTTCCTTGCTAGAGCCGAGTCATCATGTCATGACACCGGTAGAAGAATATATGGACGATTATGGACCTGCGGTGTACGACTCAATAAGTTTATGGACCCAAAAATGCATGTTCGAGTTAATGGACCTAAGTGACACACCCTTACATGTTGATGTACCTCGGTGCATTTTACTCAAAATGTAGTGGTAGAGTAGCAAAGCTAATCAACTAGATTCGCCCAGTTTAGCTTTGTACCCTTATATCACATTCCCGAATGTTGTCACCTTACTCGCTATATTCTTGCATATACTCCCTCCGTCCCGAAATATAAGGCGTTCTAGGATTTTTAAGACAGATTAAAAATGTGAAAAAATGTCACATATACCCTTAGTCAATGATAATTAAAGGTAAGTTTTTAGTTAACACGTGCAATATTTGGCAAGTCCGTAATTGCGTTGATTGAGTACTTACCAAAAACTCGCGATGCCTTATATTTGGGGACAAATTTTGAACCCTTGAATGCCTTATATTTCGGGACGCGGGGAGTACTCGTTCTTCCTTTGTTTTCCCACATTCTTGCACTTTTTGTTCCGATAGAGTGATGGACCGCCTATAGGATAAGCTAATTTATGTGAGCATAGCCCGCCAAATCTGCATCATTCATTGTCATCACTACCCTCATGGTTGCTTTAGCTTTCACTCCAAGGTCTTCTTGCACTTACCCATTCAAAGCAACGTGCCAATTGCTCGAGCACTCTTATCTTTGTACTCTTTTCACCTTGTTAGCCGAAAGCTGCCATAACTTTTGCCGCACTTTAGAAAAGGTTGCTATTCCCTTCGTATCGAAATATTTGTTCTCACCGACTTTTTCACAACTTTGACCATTTGTATTATTCAATAAATTATGTAAGTAGCATTTTTTTGTTCGAGATGCTTTTCTAATGTAAATATTTTAAGCTCGACTTATCCTTTTAGATATTTGCAATAATTTTTTGAGTAGGACTCAAAGTTGTAGAAAAAAGTCAACGGTGACCAATATTTCGATACGGAGGGGAGTAGTTTGGTAGTCCGCTTCCTCGCGAGGTTCCCGCCTTTTCCCCGCGAAGGAAGCCTGTCACACCCGACCCAATTTGTATGGCCCATCGGTGGCCCATGAGCACAGCTTGCGCGTGTTTAGTGTCACATTGCTAGTTGAGTAATTGTGGAGCCAACTTTTAAGCCTTTGTCCACCAGCCATAACGCCCTCGGGTTAACCCTTTTACGAAGCGAAGACGAAAGTGTAAGCAAGGGGTGCTATGTGTACGCGTGCCCGCCCCTACGGAACGGCCGGGCGGTGCGGCTTTGGTGGGCGGGGTGTTACAAAGGACGAAGATTATTTCGCGGGCCACCGAATTGAAAGCAAGCTCATTTCCTCACGAGGTTCCCGAGGGCTAGTCGGAAATCCTATATACCTTCCGGAAGATTTTTCCTTATGCATCTATAACCCACCGTAAACCCAAATAACGACCCATCTAGCCCAACAAAAACAAACCCTAACCCCACCTTTCTTCCACCTCCGGCAGCTCCGGCCCGTGCGCACGCCCGGTGCCTCCATCGTGGCCTCCAAGTGCCCCGCCGGCGGCCCCCAACCTCATGCGTGCGGCCACGACCGCCCAATCTCCATGGCCGGTGTGGCTCCCTCGGCTCGAGCTCGCCGGTCCCGATCCCAAGTGACCACGCCCTCCTAACCCCACCTTTCTTCCACCTCCGGCGGTCAACCGTGCGCACGCCGGTGCCTCCATCGTGGCCTCCAAGCGCCCCGCCGCGGGCCCCCAACCTCATGCGCGCGGCCACGACCGGCCCAATCTCCATGGCCGGTGTGGCTCCCTCGGCTCGAGCTCGCCCGGTCCCGGCCCCAAGTGACCACGCCCCGCACGTCGACCATCATGGCCACGCACGCCGGCCGGTGCGCCGCCCGAGGCACCGACGGTGATGGAGGTGGGACATTTCTAAAAAATCTTGCAACATTTTTTGCAAAATGTTGACCAAAAAATAGTTGATGAAACCAACATTTCTTAAAAATGTTGTAACATTTCGAAAAATATTAGAAGAAGCCAAACAAATGTTGATTAAAAAAATGTTGGTCACAGAAATGTTGCAACATTT
Source organism: Cenchrus americanus (assembly GCA_947561735.1). Taxonomy (NCBI): domain Eukaryota; kingdom Viridiplantae; phylum Streptophyta; class Magnoliopsida; order Poales; family Poaceae; genus Cenchrus; species Cenchrus americanus. Next base: position 31,428,702 of record OX387242.1, on the reverse strand, counting down.
GTATAATGTTGACGAAAAATGATTAGAAATGTTGGAACATTTTTAATTTATAATAGTCATGAAGTGGGTTTGGTGGAAAAATAAAAAACATACATTTAGATGGGCTTTTGTGAGATGGAAGTTCATAGCCTTATCCATCTTCCGGTAGCCGTACAGTTAGAGGAGCCTCAAGAGCTAGTTTGGCACTTTGGTAGCCGGAGTTTGACGGCGGAGTTAATTAGCCCACCAGGGAATAATCCGGACACCCTCCCCATGTAAAATATCCACGAATGGGTGGTAGAATCTCCCCTCTACAGTTTGGAAGGCAAATTCCGGGCTCTATACGCTCATTGGATGACATGACATTTGTCTATGTAAGATAACATAGTTAGCCACCACCTTTGATTGATAAATAACATATATATGAAACTCATGAAAAATCGCAAAAAGTAAAAATGGGAAAAACGAGCAACATGACAATCATAAAACACACAAGTAATGTGAGAAAATAAAAATTGCATCCGACATTACAGAATGATGAATTATTCAAGATAGTCCATTCATGCAAAATTTAGTTCAAATATCATCAAGTTGTCCATTCATCATTACATCATAGAAGGTCATCTCAAAGCCAAACAAATAATAAAAAATAAAATGGAACAAAAGTAAAACAAGGGAGCATGATTTATCATATCATACATTGCGAACACTCGCAAGTAACACAATGAAAATGGTTAGCTCCAAGTTAAGTTTGCAACTACAAAACATGAACTTTAAAGATTGGACAAATTTTAAGCTCTAAAAAGCAGGTTGTTATTCTTCTAGTTTCAGCTTATTTTGATCAAAAGTTGGATTTATGGTTTCAACAAGCGTAGTTATAGTTCTTTATTAGGGGATTCATAAGGACACGAGAGTGAGATACATTGATGCCAACTTTTTCTTATCTTCTTTTGAGTAGTATCTTTTGTGACTTATGTCTTGCAACATCTCTATAACGATACGCATCATCATTCAATATTGTTCAACCCGAATAACGGATTTTGTATACACAATATATCGTAGCACACATAAACAATTGTCTTCTATATAATCTTCTTGCGTCATATGAAATCATAGTCATACTACTAAGTCGCTTGTAACATGTTACAAGTAGGTAGTGATAGAAAAATATTTCCAACAGTTTTGGGAAATCATGTCGAACCGCACAAGATGTTGTGGTTGTGATAGGCGACGAAGTGGACACCTTTTCGGTTCTACTTTTGTATGCATAGCACACCAATGATGTCATTACTCATGATGGAAAGCTATGGTGGGTCGGTATGTAACACGGTATACTCGGTGGCAATCCATTCCAACAACATATACATCTTGTGACGAATTTCCGGAAACTATATTTGTGATGATTTTCCGGAAACTATATGTGATGATTACCGGTTCAAATCTCACCGTCATGTTGAAGCTAAGAGGTGCATCAAAGTCGACCTCGATACAAGGGTGTGCTTAATGCATGTTGTGTCAAAAGTTTTGGTGGTTTGAAGACTCGTAGAGTTACATACTAGTGTTGAGAAAATCGGCAAGTGTGATACCTTGAGTTTAGACTTGTGTGTGTTGTGCGATGTACTTGCAACACCTTGAGTTACTTGATATGATTAGCTCGATAAGTTTCTTCCATTACCTTTTCGAAGCATTTTAGTTTTTAGTCACTTAATCACACAACAATAGCATCAATTTGTGTCTTCAACTTAGAACAAGTTGAGGTATTGCCTGCATTTTTCTACTTTCTTGAAGTATTTACGAGCTTTTTGGCACGGTTTCTTTTCGATTTACCATGAATATTGTATTGTACTCTCGGGATCCTTGAACTTACGCAATACCACTCGGATGTTTAAAAGTAGCACTCTCGGGATCCTTGAACTTACGCAATACCACTAGGATGTTTAAAATGCTACTTCCTCCATTCCAAATTTGAGGTTGTTTAGCCATTTCAAGATTAACATTTTTTTGTTGAGCATCTCGAAATATACTTGTATTAAAATACATAATAAGAGCAACTCCAGCAGTTTGGCAAATCAACTTGGCATCCATATATTTTTGGCAAAAGAAGAAAAATTGGCCTCCAACAGCTTTGTCAAACCAACTTGGCAAAAATAGAAACTTGGCAAAACTCACCTCCCTACGTGCATATATGCGCGTGCGGATCGTGGTTGCCATCGTTGTTTCCCTCTAGGTGGGAGGGTGAAAAAGAAATAAAGAATAGAGAAGGATTCTTGTTGTGAGTTTTTCAAAAGGTGGAAGGGCACATACATAATTTTGTTTCTCTCGAGATTCCCGATGTAAGTTAGATTTGGATTTGGCAAGTGAATTATGCCAAATTGTTGGAGATGAATTCTTTTTTTACTTTGCATAGCTTTTTAGAAGTTGGCAAAACACGGGATTTGCCAAGTAAATTTTGGTAAACGCTTGGAGATGCTCTAACAACTATGAATCTGGATTTGCCAAAATGACCTACAAATTAGAACCGAGGGATTATTATTTTAAAGGGAATATAACATCTTACTTGGTTGAATGCTGATCTACTTCTTAGTTTCGAGTTTGGAAATTGAACTCTAGCTTTTGAGTGAACCGATTTCAAACGAGTTAAGGGTCCTGTGCACACCGCCGATCGGTATGTTCCCGGGGGAGTGGTGAACTTATTACCACATTTTTAATTGACGGTGTACAATTTTGAATGGTTTAATAAAATCTTTCAAAATAAAAGCATGAGATAGTGCATGTCCATTACAAACTAATCAACTATTCTTCAGGATCATGTCACCAGTTGTTTACCTTTTGTTGTTAATTCCATGAGATTTTCATTCATTATTGAGTTGGGGACAGATCGGACGGAATGGTGGATGCTATATATCCTTCCATACTCCCTCCGTCCTGAAATATAAGGCATTCCATGATTTTTAGGACAAAATAAAGAGGTGGGAAAATGTCACATATACCCTGCCAATAATAATTAAAGGTAAGTTTTCTAGTTAACAAGTGCAATATTTGGTAAGTCTTTAATTGAGTTGATTGAGTACTTACCAAAAACTCCTAAGATGTCTTATATTTAGGGACAAATTTTGAACCCTTGAATGCCTTATATTTCAGGACGGAGGGAGTATGTTACTAATGGAAAGGGGAAATTAATACATATACTGAAGTATTTAGTTTTAACTTTTTGATCATCTTTCATGTATTTCCTTTAAAAATTGACCCCATTGTATTGTGGTTTTTAACCTTCCTCTTCCATACTTGCTACTTTATTACTAATTTTGATATCTTTTGGTATATTATGAAAGTAAAGACTTTATAAATGCTATTAATGTGGGGTTGATTTATTATCACCATTTCTACTTTTTCTTACATGAATGTGAAATCGTGGCATTACACTCTTGTAAACTATTGCACAAAGGAAAATATATGTTGCAATTAGTTAGGTTAATTAATTAGTGGTAAATTAGATAATCAAGGCATTAGCAACTGCTAATGACAGTTTATTATAAAGACACATTATCAGCAACGTTTGCTCTGCCATCACTGACACTGTAGGCAAACAGATTGAAGAAAGGTAAAAGAATTCACCGGAGTTTTTCATGGAACGGCTGGAATCGCTGTTTGAACGGAGGTTGTGGTTGCCTTGCTTCGCACTGTACAGCACCACATCGCTCCAACAGTAACGCCTGTGGCATGGCCACCGGACTTCGCATACTATGCCGACGGCGCTGCTGCACGCGGTTAGGGACAGCCCCGTCCCATCGGTTCCATGTGCCCCTCCTCCTTGGCATCGACATCGTCTTCCCGAATTTTTTCCCAACAGTTCACGAGCCCTCCTACACTGACATGACGGCCAATCGCCCGCTGCGGGCCGTCCTTCCGCCCGGGAGCGCGCTCGGCGCCGGCTTCATCTCTCCCTCATCGCCGAGGGAGGTGGACGCTCGCCGCTGAGTGGCGCTCGAATGGCTAGCGAGGAGCGGATCTGCTGGGCCCCGGCTTGCAATGATGGTCTTGAGGACCGGAGCTCGCCGGGGAACGGGCGAGCACCCCGCCGGCCGGCCTCCATGCAATGGCCAGACTCGGGTCCGCCATGAAGGAAGAAGAAGGGGCCCGAGGCACTGGCTGCAGTGGTGGTTGCGCAAGCGGCGGTGGTGCCTAAACGGCGGGGGGTCGGATGACGATGGGCGGTGGTGGCAGCAACGGACTAGGGGGGTGTACGGGTTAGGGGTTGGGAACCCTAACCACCACCCCTCAGCCCTTTTATACGGGCCGACTGTAGTGGGTTGGCTGGGTCGCAACGCGGACCGCGCGAGTCCGCCACGGCCGACAGTTGGACCATGTGCCGGGCTGCTAGGCAGGCAGGGCCATACGCCTGGCTGATGGGCCGACTGCTGGGGCTGCCATTTTTTCTCTTTTCTTCTATTTTCTTATATTTACAACAGTATAGTATTTTATTTAGCATATGTTTTGGCTACGTTAGTTTATTTTCTTGTGAAAATAACTGAAGTATTTATACTATATGCCTGATTTGTACTGCTATACTTGTCACTGTAATATTTTTGTGTTTTGATTATTTTATATTACAATGGCATTGCTAATTCTATTATGTATTTTGGAGTATGTTGTGGGCCAAATCCGCCTTTGCACAAAATACATATTATATTTGTGACTTTCATTATTGATTATTGTTTGGTATAAGTTGGTGCCTCCAAACCCCTACTTTGAACCAACATATAGGTCACACTTGTAGTAACATAATAGATTTGAGTACGTTGGTGCACACAAACCACAATCTTGCACCACATACACGTTAAATTTGCTAATTTAACTTAGTGGCAATTTAACATAGTTTCTCATAAAATAATCAAATTTTAATAATTATATGATTATAGGATTAAAATTGTAATATAAATATCTTGGTTATTTTGGTTAATTAACACGGGGTAATGGAGTTTATGGCATTGGATGCGTTTAATTCCTCGACCATGCCATAGCAATGATTTATCCACCTATTACGGAGAGGTCTACATCTTGTTTATATGGAACTTGATGATTACCTACAATGTGTTTTTACTCAAAATAAAAGTTTTGGACTGATCTTCATTATCATATTATTTTACTATTACACATGATAGTAGAGTCCTAAATGCATTGGTCGCGTCTAATTCCTTGCGAATTATTCAGCCCTAAGATCGTGCTTAGACAGCAATTTACATTGCCTACTATAAAGATCTACAAATTTATGATGATTTGTTTGTATGGTCAACACATTTATGTACTACCTACAGTAATCCAAAACTATGATAAGATATACACCTATAAAATATTGCATTTCATACTACAACATTATCGTATTGATTTTGAGTTTTACCTTAATTGTAAATTCATTAAATCCATGGTTGTCACATGTTGTGGATATTGACTTCAGACAAGTCCGTTGAACTCGCTCTCGATGGCATCAATATCCCACATGGACACTGGACATTATTCTCGTTTTATCCCATAAACTAATATAAGAGTTTAAGGTACTACATCCATAAAGATTATCTACAAAAATATCTTATGGAAGGAAATGCATATACTTTATGGCATACTCTTAACTTCAAGATTGATTTATATCAAACAAGAAAAGAGGGGGAGCTAAGACTTAAGATTTGAAAGTTTTTTCAATCTTAAATTTAAAGCTTATGAAGAAGTTTCTAATGTCCGTCGAAATATGTTGTAACACTTGTTGTCATAACAATTGTAAGTATCATTTTGAGAAATTTTATATTTGACAATATTTATGGATTTCTATATATTAGACACAATTCTATCAAAATCTTGTCATATATAGATTGTGCAGGAATCTTTCCTATTGGGATTGACATGTGCATAATAGACATTTGTGTTTTCATAGCGAAACACAAATGGACGACATTAGATATGACACATAAATAATGAGATAAGTACCATTTTGGTTGTATTATTGTCGGGGACAGCCATAAGGGTCCCCTAAATAACCGGGGGAAACCCGCTTAAAACCTGCAAAAACGCAAATCACGAATCAACTCACGCACCTAAAACACATACAAGACACGACCACGCCCCTGGTGGCCCCCGCGGCCCGCCAGACGACACGGCGGGACGCCCCTCGAGTGAGGTCCGCCTCGCTCGAAGGTTAGACGCTCCCTCGGGTGAGGTCCCCCTCGCTCGAGGCCTTAACGCCCCCTCGGGGCGGGGTCCGCCTCGCTCGAGGGCTCAACCCCGATTCTCGAGCGAGGTCCGCCTCGCTCGAGGGCTAAGCACCCCCTCGGGCGGGGTCCGCCTCGCTCGAGGGCACCCGCATGTGCGCGCCCCGCGCTCCCGCCCCCGTGTACGGCATTTAATGCCCCGACACCGCGGGACGCACACCACGACTTTGGCACGCCCGGGGAATCGCGTCCGTGCTCGTTCCACCAACTCCCCGGGGGAGGCCATCCCCGACGCCGTGTAGCACTGTGCGGCAAGGCCGGTGTCAGCTCCGTGACACTGTGCCGCCTACCCCCCGTATGGCTAGCGCGCCGCGCCCTCAAAGGGGGCGGCGGCACCCTCGAATGTCTTTTCGTGCTAACGCGAGGCCACGCCATGACGTCAGGCCGGCGGGATCGGTCATCCCCGTCGCTGTCAACCCTGTGCGACCATCCCCGCCACTACCGCACCACGCCGGACACCGTGGTGACATCCCGACGTTTTGTTGGGACATGCGGGGACAAGACGTCACCACGACGGCCACTGTGCCACGTACGGGCCCCCGTCAACGGCACCCTCGAAGCGGCCCACTACGGCGACCGGTCAACCAACCGCTACACCGCCACCCTCGAAGCCGCTCCGTACGAGCGCGGGGACGCACCACGACGCCTCAATAGGAGCGGGATTCGCCGGGATGGCCGTCGGCTCCATGGCGCCGCTCGCCATACCTTCACACGTAGGGAAACAAGTGCGGCATGCATGTAACTGCTCTCTCCTTGGCCTATAAAAGGAGGGGCGGTCCCCGGCCCGCGGGACGACGGACGACGGACGAGAGATCACTCACACGCTCTCTCGCCTTCCCCACGATATTGGCACTCGCCTCAATCAATACCTGCGGGACTTGGGGGGCCACACCTCCTCTCCCACCATGCTTGTAGCCACCCCCTCTATGAGCACCATGGTGCAAGCAATGCGTGCCCCGAGCACACCACGTTGGACGTACGGCCCCGGCGGGAACCGGGATAAACCCGGTGTCCATTAGTTGCTAGCACCGAACCATCGAGGAGGGCGGATCTCGGCGCTCATTACTAGTTAGTGTCGGGACTACTTTCCGCACCGACGGTTCGTGCGCCAAGTAGGGGAATCGCGGCGAAGATCGGCTCGTCACAAGCCCTCTCGATGGTGATTCGCAACGAGTACCGCGGCCGGGAGGTATTCCATGGGAAGCTCGGACCCCCCTCCCCGGCCGGATTCGAAATCCGGTTCGGGAGCCTGAACTTCCAGGCTACGGGGAACGACTACCTCATGCGCCTCACCAACCGTGACGAACTCCGTGCACGGCGGCAAGCCGGGTCGATCCCGGTCACCGCCGCACCCGTCGCCGCGACGCCAACGCCCGCCAGCACGGACACTGCGGGTCCCTCGGCGCCTCGGCGCCGCCGACGCTCCGGCCGGCGCTCGCGACGGGGCGCGGACGGAGCACCGACATGATGCATGTGTCGCCTCGCAACGTGATGCGCTCACCGGCGAGACAACGGCCGCTCCGACGGTGGAGCGCTCGGTCTCGGGACCGCGCTTCCCCATCGGTCGCGCGCGGCGCTACGACGGCGTACGTCGCCTCCGCCAACATCAACACGGCGATGCGCGGGGGTTCGCCACGGCCGCCATGTCCCGGCCCGCCGGGGATCCCGGCGTCTCCGCCGACGACGAGTCGTCCCAAGGCTCCACCGGCGAGCTACCATCCGCCACTTCGCACGGGTATGCGCGAATGGGACTTTTCGGTGTGCCCGACCCGGTGATGTTCGGCGGTTCCTCGACGCCACGGACTGCGGTTCGGCTACTCCGACGACTCCGGCACGGGAGCTACAACCCCGCGCGGGAGTGCTTGCGTCGTGATCACCAACGACCGGGCAAACGGCGCTAGTGCGGCGGAAGCCGGCGACGGAGAGGTTCCCCCCGGCCCGAGGGCCCGGAACACGCCGGGCGCGGGGCCAAGCGCCCCTCCCTCCTCACCACCGAGGGGGGCCGACGTCAATGCGCAGCGGCTCAATCACGCGAGCTTGAAGCCAAGCTCGTGGAAGAGTACCGCGCGGTGCGGTTGCTTCGGGCCTCCATTGTCGGGGAGGCCTCCGCGCGCGGCGAACAAGCGCGCGGGGCCGGGCCGTCAAGCCCGCGATCGCATCAAGCGCCTCGACGTGAGGGGAGACTCGCGGCTCGTGATCGACCGGGTCATGAAGAACGCGAGTTGCCACGATGACAAGATGGAGGCGTACTGCAAAGCCGTACGGGCCCTTGAGGACAAGTTCTACTGCATAGAACTCAACCACGTGCCACACCGGTACAACGAGGAGGCGGACGAGCTCGCCAAAATCGCGTCAGGGCGAATTACCGTTCCCCCGAACGTTTTTGCACGGGACGTCGCCCAGCCGTCCGTCAACCTCGAGCCATGCCCCTCGAGCTGTGAGGAACCCTCGGGGGCTCCCTCGAGTCCAGCGGGTGCGGAGCCTATGGATGAAGACCCCCCGAACGAGGCATACGTACTCTCCCTGCTCGAGGGTTATGGCGCCGACGAGGCCGAGGTCATGGATTCGAGCCGGCCCCTAGCAAGAGGGACTATCGCGACAAGTACATCGCCCGGACGGATCGAGGGGAACTACCCTCGGACCGATTCGAGGCTCGACGCATCGCCGGGATGGCCAAGTCATTCACCCTTGTCGACGCCGAGGCGTACAAGCGCGCCGCGTCGGGGAGTGCTACGAGCGCCGCGTGCTCATCCCTCGGGGGCGCCGGCTCCTCCAAGACATACATGCGGGCGTGTGCGGCCACCACGCGGCGCCACGCACCCTCATGGGCAATGCGTTCCTCCGGGGCTTCTGCGGCCCACCGCAGTCGCCGACGCCGGCGAGATTGTGCGCACCGCGAAGGGTGCCGATTCTATGCCCGCAAGTCTAACCTCCCCGCGCACGTCCTGCGGACCATCCCCGTCACGTGGCCTTTCTCCGTGTGGGGACCGGACATCGTCGGGCCTTTACGAAAAGCGCCCGGGGGCTACACCCACCGCCGGTCGCCATCGACAAATTTTCCAAATGGGTGGAGGTGCTCCCCATCACGAATCTCGGGCGGAGCAAGCGCGCGACGTTCTTCACCGACATCGTCTCATCGCTTCGAGTGCCCAACTCCATCATCACCGACAACGGGTCCCAATTCACGGGCGGGGAAATTCCTAGAGTTCTGCGACAAGTTCCACATCCGTGTGGACCGGGCGATGCCGTGGCACATCCGCGGACCAACGGTCATGTGGAACGTGCCAACGGCATGATCCTACAAGGCCTCAAGCCCTGGATTTTTGACCGACTGAAAAAGTCTGGTCGGAAATGGCTCCAAGAGCTGCCAACGGTTGTGTGGAGCCTCAGGACCACCCCAAGCAGGATCACTGGGTTCACCCGTTCTTCCTGGTCTACGGCGCGGAGGCTGTCCTCCCCACGGACTTGGAATACGGGTCGCCCAGAATTCGAGGCTACGATGAAGGCGCCAACCGGCGAGTCCACGAGGACTCGGCCGGACCAACCGGACGAGGCCCGAAGTGTGGCTGCGATGCACTCCGCAAGGTACCAGCAAGCCCTAAGGCGTTACCAAGCCCGGAAGGTGCGGCGACGAGACTTCAGCGAAGGGGACCTCGTCCTAAGGCTACGCCAAGACAACCGAGGCCGCCACAAGCTGTCGCCCCCATGGGAAGGACCCTACGTCGTGGTGAAGGTGCTCAAGCCCGGCACGTACAAGCTGGCCAACAAGGACGGTAAGGAACTCACCAACACTTGGAACATCCAACGCCTACGTCGCTTCTACCCTTAGCAAGGATTTCCAAGTTTTTTGTTGTAAATTACATGCCTAACACCCCGAGTTGGCGGACCTAGATGTAAAAATCGGCAAGTTAAAGTTAAAGGGCAACTTGGCTTTCCCGGAAAACCAAGTCACCCTCGGGGGCTACTGCGGGGGGCATCCCCCCCCCCCCAAAAAAATGGTCCCATTTTTTCGCAAAAGTTCGCAAGTGCGCTAAGTACGATTCGACCTAAGCCTCGAGCGGATTCAGGCGGGGCGCGGGCGGCCAAGTGGGAAGGACGCGTGAGCCAGAGATAGCCTACGCCTCCGCGAGGATACGACCCTTCTCTCTCGCCTCCGGACCGGCGGGCTACTCGTGGAATCGAACCTCCCCGACTTGAATTCATCCGGGGAAAAGGAAAAACGGAGCAATGTGACAAGCGAAATAAATAATGTCACTCCTATTTACAAACGTTCAAACATTTCGAGAAGAATACTTGTTTATTACATGGCCACACGGCCCGCATTCTAACACTTAAACAAAAAAGGGCTCGGCGCCTAGTGGTCTTCGTGCTTGGGGCTCACCGGCGTCGGGAGCGTCGGGGAACAAGAAGTCCATGAAGTCTTCCGCAAGCGTCCCGGCGGCGGCGGCGGCAAGTGCGTATGCTCGCTCCATCGCCACTTCATCTTCAACGCCGATCGGGGACGACGTAGCCCGACGCCACGGCCTCGAAGTCCACCCGGTAGTGAGACCCCACCACGCCGAGGGCCTTCTCGGACGCCCGGATGAAGGGCGCGACGCATGCGCCGGGAGACATGCCCACCGAGAGCACGCGGGCGACTCGCCGGCGAGCTCCGGCTTGCGCTTCGCCTTCTTCGACCCCCGGCGGGTCTCGAGGGCGGCGGCCCACGGCTCTTCCAACTCCTGTTGAGAGGAGTTGTAGGCCGCCTACACCACCTCGGCCCGAGTGGTTGCGTGCCCCGCAGCGGTTCGAAGGCACGAAAGCCACGAACAAAGAAAAACAAGTTGGGAGCGACACTACAAGAAATCAACCCTTTGCCAACACCTATATATGGTTGCAATATGGCTGTTTTGGTTGCATCCGGAAATCAGTTCCATCGAAGTGAGGTGGTCGACAAATGGTTGCAATTGGAACGGTGCAATAGCCTGAGGCAACCGTAAGATGATGTGTTGCGATAGAGTTTGTCAATGCAATGACCAGAAATCCTATTGCAACCAATAGTTGGTTGCTACAAAAAATATTGCAACGCACAAAAAAGGAAATGCAACCAATTTTTGGTTGCAAGAGTAAATATTGCAATGACTTTATTGGTTGTCTCAGGTTTTATTGCAACCAAACGCTAGGATGCAATAGTTCAAGATTGCCACGACCAAATGTGTTGCAAAAGAAAAGTATTGCCACTCCAAAGATACGTAGGCATATAGTCTTATTCCCACGAATTTTGATCCATTGCATTACAATGCTTTTGCAACAAATCGGATATGGTGGCAATAGGCGATATGTTAATGCAACGAATTAGTCGCGAGGTATTATACATATGTTGCAAGGAATTTGTGTGGGTTGTAATAGAGGTTAGATGCAACAAACAATGGTTTGTGGCAATAGATGTTATGATAAAGCAACACTTAAAGTTCGTAGCAATAATGCATATTGCAACCAAAATGAATGGTTGCCTATTATTCGTCGCAACGCAGTTGAATTTGAATAGTAGTTTACAAAGCAATTGCACAACATGCACATAACATTTAATAACTGAGTAATTCTTTATTTAAGATTGTCTCATAACATAGTAACAGGTAATGACCAGAATTCGTCTTGATTGAACATGACCACAAGTAAAAAAATAAAGACATCACATTTAACTAAGTTCACAACATTGTTTAGCATATAATAAATGGATCTAAAAATTAGTTCCCTGGTTGCTCCATCGCCCATCAGCTTCTCGTACATCAATCTTGTTGGTCGCCCATCAACAGTAATCCATGGTTGCTTTCTCTAATTGTTTTGGTCGTCCGAGTTTCTCTGCCGAATCATGAAAGCATATATGATTAAATTAGCATACACCGATTAGTTGGTATAAAAAGATAATAGAAAAGGATGCACATTTCAAGTAACTCTAGCATCATATTTGGATAATAAAAAAGGATGCATCCGATTAGTAAGTACATATTCCTATTAAAAGCGTACTCGTTCACCGAAGATATAAATTATATGACAATCCAATGGTACACAAAAAGATGTAATGTAGTTTATTTATTCCCACACATTAAACAAAAGCAACAGCAACAAAAAATTAATATGTTGCATCATACACCGGATTAGTTGTTCAATAGTATTAAATGTCTAGTTTAACTATACTTAGTAAATAAATTGGGTAACATTAGTTATCTTTTTACTTGAGGGCATATAGAACACAAGGCATAGGCATAAATAATAAATTACTTGGTAAACATCAGGTGCAGATTTAGTTATGACGTTATTCATACCTGTTGATTCTTTTTCTGATTACAAGTCCTCAATAGCTGATTGGAAGTAACAAAACTAATCGTTGATCCTGGAGCAAGATTAGTTTTTGAGAAAATATTCCTAGGTGAGCTACTCTTAGTTTTTATGGTCTGAGGTGGTACAATATCTTTTTCTGTTGTCATCACACTTGGTGGTTCAGGAGTCTACCACAGAGAAAATTTGGTGTAAACATAATGCTAAAATTTTTGAAGCATGTATGTGCATCAGCCTCTCCAACGAAATACCTTTGCGAGTTCAGCTTCTACACGTGGTGGTGTGATGAACTCCGTGAAGTAGGTCCATTTGACTCATGTGTGGCGATCATGGTTCCAGACATAGCCTGTGGAGGAAATGGAGAGAGAAATTATAGCAATTATGGTCTGAAACAATAGTTCAAACACGGTTGAAATGGGTACCTGTTGCAAAAGCTGACGGAATTCTTCCCTCATATCATCCATTTGTTTCTTACTTTCTTCCTTATCTTTTTCCCTTGCTGAAATTACATTTGCAAGGCTTTGTTTCAGTTCTCGTACCTCTTCTTGGTGCTGCAATCTTTCTTCCTGGGCATCCAATTCAGCACGTGTTGCATCTTCTTCCCTTTGTTTCAGTAGTGCTCTTCGTGTTGGATATTTCGCCATGTACCCACGACCATGTGTCTTGTATGATTTTATTCCAAGAGTCTTTGAATAGTTGACCGAAAACCGAGTTCTCCTCCTCGGCCCGTAAGGAAAGGCCTATCCTTACCTTTTTCTGCATTGCTAACTTCGATGGAAGCTTTTTCCTAGGTGTGACATGTCGAATAAATTAGGAGGATGTGAGATTAAACATTTACAATTAACAGGAGAAAAATGTTGTAAATGTAATGATGCAAACATAATCACTCACATATACATCCCTAGCTTCATCACTTGTCTATTCTCCATTCTTGTTGACGTGAGTAGTCATCCAAAGTTGCGGATCGGTCGGTTGTTGACCATTGGCACGGTTTGTCTAAGGTTCCGAAAATGTAGCATTAGGTGATGACTATATATCATAAAGTAATAAGCAAATTAGTTAATATAGTTATAACTTGTTCATATCGAATTTGGGAATATGGTTTTGCTCCCATCACATGCTTAGTCTTTTGCTTCTTCCCCGACTCCTGAATTTTTTGTACTAATTTTCTCGCAAAAGGAGTATGAGGAAAACGTTGTTAATTGCATAACAAACCGGAATTAACAACGAAATTTGTTTGAAACGAACCCCTGAAAGCCGTCGGATCCAAAGTCTTGGATCGGTAGTACCACTCCACAATGTCTAAGTCCTCGGGCTTATGCTTCATACGTTCGCATCGGTGGAGTATGCCTTGTATTATGTAGAACTAAATGAAGATCTCCATCCTTTGTACCTCTCTTGCACTATTGTCGGTATCTTTTCACTAGCATCTTCAACATTGTCTAAGTTCCAAATTTTACGTTTCAATGTGAATGACAAATATATCAATACAGTAGAGGAAATGAATTAATTAGATGTGGCTACAGCTCATAATTTACTTACCATCATGTCGTCAACTATTGAATCTTTTACAACTTCCCTTACTTTCTTCCAAGATTTGACTCCTATAAGTGGAGTTTTTTTCCTAGTGAACACTACAATCTCATCCACAAATGTACGGCTGTTCTCACCACAGACTCCTCCCGTCAAGGCATCGAACTGAATTTGTAATTTCTGAGTTCCGCTCCCCGACTCTTTGCCGTTGCTTTGTAACCTTTGACAACTCCACGTCGACGGGTTTTAGATGCACCTAATCGCCATTTGAGACAAATATAACATGCATCATTGGCGAAATATGTTAGAATGTACATTTCAAAAGTAAAGGAGAAATGCAAATACCATTCCCTTCTTTTGGCTGTCTTGCATGACTTGGCATATTATATTGATTGATGTCCTCTTTTCATGATTTTCCCCACCCTCCTCACCTTCAGACCTATCATTATTTGTTTCTGACTCTTCTTGTAGTAATGATACTACACACAGCATACATCAAATAATTTATGCAAAGAACAATTATTTCTTTATGTGAGCAAAGTAATTTACTTACACATATGGCGACGCCGTCCTGTGTGCCTGAGCCATTCCTTGTATGTATCGATTGTTTCATTCCTAAAGTCATCCCTTAAGTCTGTGAATCATGATCCCCCATGTGCTAGTGTCAAAACAACTTAATACCCGATCCTAATAAATTTATTAAGATATGGAAAAAATGAGTGTACCTATTTCGGGTCTTCCTCTTTAATTTTAAGTAACCAAACCTTGTAGGCATCCGGTTGTTGATCCGTACTTGTTTCATCATTTCTTTGCTTCCCCCTCCGTTGTTTAATTGGCGTTATGCTTACGGTATCCGAAGTTGGGCCTCCTTTGACATTATCAACCTGATATAATGTTAATCTGGAATTTAATTTTGTTGAACATGGCCATGCAGCAGCTACTCATGTATAAACTGGAATTTAATATGGTGGAACATGGGCATGCAGCAGCTAGTCATGTAGGACAGAGTGATTAAAGAAGTGCATAAGTAACTCGATTTCCTTTTCCTTTGCATTGTCATGTAGCATTTGTTTTGCGTGCTTCGGGAAAAATCAATGGGCTCAATTGTAGCTACATCTACTCCGCAACGCTTCTTGTAGTATAAATAGTCCCTTGATGCATAGCCAAACTCGTTCCTTGAAACATATCGGGTTAGGGTAAGTTAGATTAACTCTATCGATTTTACATTCAATAAAATCATCATCCTCATCTCCACATCCCTTCAAGTGGAAATAAATTGTCCACATGTCATTCGTCGAAGGTTCATTGCATGTAGAACATAGGATCATTAGCACGACCCTTCATAATGTGATCATAATAAAACTACAATTAAATCGGTTTAATAAGGAGCTGCATGCGGGAATAAAATTGAACATATAGTTCAACCATCCGAAAAGGTACATAATTGTGGAACATATATGATGCAACATACCTATTTTAGCATGACACAGGCCCAAATAAATTCAAGAAACTCCATTACTATGTCCCGATTATTGTAGTTGTCCCCGTAAACACAACAAATATCATGTAGTACATATTAAACTAATCGACCAGTGAAGATCAAGTTGCCTACTCGCCCCGGAATTTGGTTTTCATGGAACGAAGGGGCAAGCCGCTAATGAAATTGATCACCTATGACTGATGTAGGATGTTTTAGTGGATTAAACCATAGTAGAATATGGAATTGATCACCTATGACTGAAATTTGAAATGCGAGGTTAGTTGTGGGAGGTCTGAACTGAGAATGGACGATCTGACATTCTCATGACCTTTCCATTAATAGACAGTGGATGGTGACGCTCATTAAAAATGGATGCACTTATATTAATCGTGCTAGTAGATAATTTAACTTATGAGGAGTCATCATTCATTAATGGCATCACAACTTTCCTAGCTTCGACTTACCTTTCCTTTTCTTTTACCAAGGTGAAAAATCATTCTGTTTCCCATTTTATTGGAAAGGATACAATGCATCAGATGCCAATTGTACCAGTACATTCTTCGACATTGAATTGGTGCACATCAGATCCCAAATTGTATCGAGATGCTTTGGTTGTGTGTATATATATCATGAACACACATTTTTCATATGTTGATTTTTTCTTACAAAGCATACATCCGATTTATGACCTTCATAGTTGTGTGTGTTATTTGCCGAGACTCATCCGTTGATATTACGCTTGTATGCAAACTCAATTTCGACATAACTTTTCCACGTGTAGCGTTGCTAAATACTCAAGTCTGATATGGTTGTCAGGGGACAAGTAATTAAGATAGCTTCCATTTCTGGTTATTTCTGTTTCTGCTTTGTAGTGTATCTAGTTGCCTGGCTGTAAGGGGACAAGTAAGATACTGGCTCCATTGACTAGTGCATGTTTCATCTAGTTACCTAGCTGTAAAAAATAATTATGTGAAAGTGCTTTGCTATATGTGAGTTTCCATTTATACCCACATCCCTCAGTTTCTCACATCCCTCATATCTACATTTGTATGTAGTAGCTGCGATTGGAACCAGGACAAAGTGGTCAACAAGTCTGTGAGTAAGGTGCAAATCATCATTCCTGACTCGGATGATGAAGAACCCAACAGCAACAAACCGTCGCCCTTACCCAAACAGACGGATGCGGGATCATCGAAAACAAAGGTGACTACTATAAATAAATTAACCTTGTACACCGATGATCTAAGTCATTTCATGTTAATAACTTAATCTTGTTGACGCCGCTGCAGAAGGTGACCTTGCGCCGGCGGTTGAGCGCTGAAGGATCGCTACGACGATATGCGTGAGCAGATTGAGAGCCTAGCCCTGCAAGTTGATGGAGCTGAGGAAGCCATGGAAATGACCCTGGAGGAGTTCATGGACACTGTCGCTAGCAAGTTAGAAGCCATGGATAAGAAGATCTCCAAGCTTTACGCCAAAGTCAGTCGCAAGTAGTACTAAATGCTTAGTACTTTGCATAACCAGTACCTAGGTTAAGTATGGTGGTGTCTTTTGCCATGGACTAAGTGTGGCTACTTGTAATTAGTGGCAAGATCTAAGTAATGACTCTAGTCGAACTTCAATAAACAAGTTGTAGCAGTACTTAATCTACGTATGGTTGTGTGCTGTTCACATATAGTTGTGTGTTGTTCATATCATCCATGCATTTATGTCTCTTCTGTCCATCCTTTTCATTGCATTAGACCTACACCTTGTTAGCTTATTCATTTGTGTTTCCCCTCCTTATGCAAGAATTCAATCACAAGCAAACCTGCTCCACCCTAATAGCAAGGACGACTAGTGAAAGTACAAAACTGAAAAGCGCCATAAAGTTGAGGAAACTGCTAAGTAGAGCAATCTTGAAGGGACTACATAATCTGCTCCAAACTAAAATAAAAATGAAATTATTACATATATGATCTCAATTATGTAAAAAGCTCATTCCTCGCCCTGGCCTAAAGTGTTCACAGGTGCAACATGCCCGTCATTGATGTATATATCATCACCGTCATCATAATCATCGGGTATGTCATCTAAATCGGGTTCGGCACGCAGTACGGCAGTTTGAATTATGTTGGCATCTCCGGTCAGTCCGTCAAGGTCATTCCTTGTCCAATTTGTCAACTCACAAATCTGGCTGACCATGACCATGTCCTCCACACCTACATCGACTGAGTCAATGTCAATATGTCCCTACTGTTCAGTTTCTCCTTGTTCCGGCATGGCAAACAAGGCCCTAGGCTTCATTCTAACAACACTGCTCTAGCTAGGTTTATGTGCACATTTGACATAAAAAACCTGTTCCACTTGAGTCCCCAGAACGTAAGGCTCATCCATATATCGACAGTGACTTGTTTCAATATCTATAATCCCATATTCATCTCTACTGTACCCTTTACTTTTACTCTTGTTACTCTTCGATGCGTCAGGAACATCAAACCAATCACACTCAAACAATATGACCTCTTTTTCACCAGGGAAATCTAGTGTGATTACCTTCTGAAGCACACCGTACCAATCCATATTGCTCTCTTTTTCATCAGACTTCACTACAACTCCAGAATTTTGTGTATTGTAGTTAGCCTCTACAGTAGCCGTTCGGAAAAAGAAATCATGAATCACACATCTGTTGAAAACCCGAGCCACATAATGAGGACCCTGTGAAAGGTCATATAGCTCTTCACTGATCTTCTGTTCTTCATAAAGGACCTTAGCCTGCGCTCAAGAGAAAAAAATTACAGCTGAAATTTTTTTAAAGTGGAGTACTGCAAAATGTTTTTGTCATGTATGTTATAACATTACTCACCTTACGTTCAAACCATCCAACAAAGTGCTCCTTGTGACGCTTCTCAACACCTTGTGCACTAGTTTTTTTCAACACCGCCTTATGCTCACTATGATTTTAAATTGAAAACAATATTACTATACAATGAACTATAAACTATTTAAGAACAAAAAAAAGTTTGCGGCGGCTTACTTGATCCAAGACACCGCCTCATCACGGTTTGACAAAATGTAGTGGCGCATCCTCAACATTTCGGATTTAGGAAGATGTCGTAATTTGCAGCCTTTCTTACTGTAGTCGATGCTGCCAAGTATGTTAGAACCAGCCGGTGGCTCATTTACCACGCTCCCCTCATGGCGCATTGGCCTATCCGACTTCGTTTCAATGTCTTCTACAAAGCGGCAGCAGAATGTCATGCACTCCTCTAAGATATATCCCTCTGCTATCGAACCTTCTGGATGTGCCTTGTTCCTAACATATCCTTTAAGTGTACGTAGATACCTCTCGATTGGATACATCCATCGATAACGATCGGTCCACCAAATTTAGCCTTCTCGGCTAAATGAACCGGCAAATGGATCATAATGTCAAAGAATGCTTGGTGGAAATATCATCTCAAGCTTACATAAAGTCTACGCAATTGAAGAGCTTAATTTATCCATGTCGGCTTGCACAAGCTCCTTTGAACACGGTGCATTGAAAAACCTCGCTAAGCTCAACCAATGGTCGACAACGGCTTCGAGGCTAGATATGCCTAGCAACTAAGGGTAACAATTTCTGCAATATAACATGATAGTCATGTGATTTAGTCCGGAAACCTTGCACCCATTCACATCCACACACCTCTTAATATTAGACGCGTAACCATCAGGCATCCTCACTCCTTGTAAGAATGTGCATAACATCTTCTTTTGGTCCCTGCCTAAGGAGTACAATGATGGAGGCAAAGTATACTTTCCATTCTCCACCACTGGATGCTGGTCCTGCCGTATCCCAAGATTTTGCATGTCAAGCCGCGCCTTTTCACTATCCTTGCTCTTACCATCTATGTGAAGCAACGTCCCAATAATGCTTTCACGGATATTCTTCTCAATGTGCATAACATCCAAGTTATGCCTTACGTGCAAATTTTTCCAGGACGGAAGCCGAAAAAATATACTCTTCTTCATCCAGGTTGTGCCACCTATTGTCTTCTTCACGTTGCTTCCTCTTCTTTGATCTTTGTCCCAAATTTTGGTTTATCAAAACTTTCAAGCGCTGCGAACCCGATCACCGATCGGTGGCACGGTGCCACCCTCATCTCTCGTCATGTTGTTGAAGCTGCCTTTGCTTTGCTCGCGCCACCTATGGTTCCGAGGGAGAAATCGACGATGACCCATATAACAATGCTTTGACCCAAATTTCAACCATAAGTACTTCGTATCTTTGTGGCGGTATGGACATGCAAATTTTCCTTTAGTACTCCAACCGATAGCATGGCATAGGCGGGGAAGTCATTAATGGTCCACAACAAAAGTGCCCGAAGAGTAAAATTTTCCTTCTTATCCTCATCCCATGTTTTCACACCTGTCACTCATAACTCAATCAACTCATCAATTAGGGGTTGCAATAGACATCAATATTCATTCCGGGTGATTTTGGCCCAAGTATCAAGCATAGACATCATCCAATAGGGTTGCTTCAAACACAACCAAGGAGGCAAGTTGTAAGGGATTAGGATGACGAGGCCATGTAGTATATGCAACATTCAACATCCCAAATGGATTAAAGCCATCAGGTTGCAAGACCAAGTCAGATGTTGCGAGGGTCATCAGGAAAATCCTTATAGTACTCCTTATTCACATGCTTCCATGCCAATGAGTCTGCCGGGTGACGCATTTTCCCGTCATTTACTAGTTCTTCCTCATGCCAACGCATCAGCTTTGATGTTAATGCTCTCATATACAATCTTTGCAAGCGAGGAATAAGTGGAAAATAACAAAGGATCTTACGTGGAAAACGCTTTTGCTTCTTTCCACTTTCACTGTCAACAGGATCATCCTTTTCAGTACCCCCTGTCTCTTTCCACCTAGATTCATCACATGTTGGGCACTTATCCAAATTAGCATAATTCCCACGAAATAACACACGATCATTAACACGGGCATGAATCTTATCATAATGCGGGCCAAGATCTCGAATAACCCTCTCCACTTTGTCCAAGGAAGTTGGCGAGACAATGTCCATCGGGAAGCACAAGCAAGAACAACCGAAGTATGCGTTCTAAACTTTTGTTACTAATACCATCCATGCATTTAATGCGAAATAGCATGACAATGAAAGAAATCTTTGTAACCTCTTTGCGGCCGGATACAACTCCTTTTTTGCCTCATCTAGTAACTTCGAAAAGTTTCTTTGCGGTCGCATTTTTCTCTTCCTCTTCTCTTCCCGTGACTTGTCCATGTATAACACCTCTAATCGGTGAAGAAATTAATTCATTGGAACTCTCGGCATGATTTAGTGCGGTTCCATCGTCGTCGTTATCATTCTCAACTAATGCGGGCTCACAATTACCTTCTCCTTGAATAAAACTATCATCAAAACCTCTCAATGCCACGTGAGTTCGAACCTCCTTTTCACTTCGATAAGACATGCGGCGGCAACGAGTACATGGACGAGGGAGCTGTTTCTTCACTTGATCTTCCACCAAAAACACTATGTAAAAAGTTCTTGAATCCCCGCCCTGCCATTCACAAGTATACCTAGACATCCGCATCCAACTCTTATCTTCATTTGACATTCTTCCCGGTATCCCTACATTGAACATGAATCCATAGAATAAATACCTACTACTTCCTTCACGCATTAAAAAAACTACTACTATCAACCTAACATTAGAAATTGACAATCTAATTGCTATGCTTTTGCAGCTCTATACAAATTTAAACTTGGAACTAGTTCACCAGCATGAAAGACAATTAAAACTTGTTGTTTATTGTTAAACAAGAACTGTTGTCTGCTCATCTTTGTTCAAAGGCAGTGCCGAGGGGCAGGGGGTGGGTGGCGGGGGCGCGGGGTGGGCGTACCAAGCGAGGACGAGCGGCGGAAGGAGGGGGGACGTATTTGCCACCGCGCGCGCCGCCGCCTGCAAATCCGTCGCCGTCGCCCGCCCGAGGAGCGGCGCGCGCGTCGCCCGGCCTCACGAGGGGCGCGACCGACGAGACGAACGAGAGCCCGCCACGCAAGGAAGGGAGTCGGCCTTTTTTTTCCTTCCCAAGTTTTTTCCCCTCTCCTCAACCGCCGGTGGGGCTGGGCCTATACGGTTTTTAATTTTTAATTTTGTTAATACAAAGCGGTTCAGCTTGCTTAATTTTCTATCTTCATAAGTGAGATGGGCTAATGAATTTTTTATTGCAACCAAAAAAAGACTAATGAATGAACAAAATTTGTCGTGGCAATAGAAGCTAATTGGTGCAACGATTTGTTTTACGGATGCAACAAATCACATGACCTATCGCAACCAAGTTTAAGTTTTTGGCGACGTAAATTCATCGTGGTTGAAAGCTGGCATTATTGCAACCAACTATATATTCGTGGCAACATACAAACATCAAATGCAATGAAGAATTTTTTCGATGCAACATGACCACATCAGCTATCGCAACAAATTTTACACTCTAGACAACGTAATTTCATCGTGGCCATAAGCATGTATTATCGCAACCAAATAAAAATTCGTGGCAACAAACACATATCTATCGCAACATAAAATTGATACTATTGCAATGCACAAGTAGTTGTGGCAATAGGTACCATTTAAGGCAACCACCAGTTTCACCGTGGCATTAGCACCAACTTGTTGCAACGACTATTTCAACAAACGCAACCCACATGTTTTGGTTGCCATAACATCCAGATATCGCAACCAATAAAAAAGTTGGTTGCTATAAAACAACCTATTGCAACCAAATACGTGGTGTTGCAAAAACATTTGGTG
This sequence comes from Cenchrus americanus, assembly GCA_947561735.1. NCBI lineage: Eukaryota > Viridiplantae > Streptophyta > Magnoliopsida > Poales > Poaceae > Cenchrus > Cenchrus americanus. The sequence continues at coordinate 31,406,332 of OX387242.1, read as the reverse complement.
CTCTAAGGGTCAATTCCTAGTAGTGCGAGTCCAAAAAGAACGAATCAACAAGCGAAAGGCGGGGCGAAAGCAAACTCACCTTCTACCTGTTTCTTCTCCCCCTCGAGGGACTGGCGCGCCTCCTCGGCACCGCGCGCGCCTTGAGAAACGAGGCCTCCTGCTCCTCGAGGGACTGGCGCAGATCCTCATGCGAGATGCTGATCTGAACCAGCTCACCGTTGAGCCTCGACACCTCCTCCTCCTCCTGCTGCTGCTTGAGCGTGGCCCGCTCCTCCTCGAGCGCGGCACGCTCCCGCTGGAGTTGGCCCAGCGCTTCCTCCCGCGCCATGTGCTCTGCTCGGCGCGGCCGGGGCCTCGACAAGTGTGGCCCGCTCCCCGCCGAAGCCGGCCTTCGCACTCCGGCGTGCGGCTCGCTCCTGCCGGAGTTGCTCCCCCGCCGCGGTGAGCGCGGCGGCCTTGTCCGCCGGGGCCGTCTTCGCCCCTCGGTCTCCTCGAGGGCCGCGCGGCCCTATTGGAGCCGGGCGCGAGCGGTGACGACTTCGGCTTCCCATGCCGCCGCGACGGAGCGCGCCCCCTCCGAGGTCCTCACGAGCTCGGCGTAGCGCGTCGTCCCGCTCCACCAATTCCGTCTCGCACCCTCTCGACCGCGGAGGCGCCTCCCGCGGCCCGGGCGCCTCGCTCGGGGGTAGGTCCGCATGGCCTTAGCCCCGTACGCCGACCCACCGGTCCGACGACCTCGGGGGCCTCGACGAGGGCGTCCGGGGCCTCGCCCGCCGCCGGTACCGGTGAAGGTCGGCGTCGAGGCGGTCGAGGGCGTTGTATCGCTCCCGGGCCGGCGCTCCGGCTCCCGCCGCCAACAAGCACGGCGAGAAGAGCGGGCGTCGAAAAAAACACGAACGCGGAGAGAAAGCGGAGGAGAAGGAACTCGCGAAACTCCACGAAACCCATCTAACCTGGAAGACGCGCCACGCGGGACCGTTGTGGATCCGCAACGCCTCGTTCGGCGCCCGTTGAGTGAGGCGGCGTGGTCGCGGAGCTCTGCCCGAGCCCTTGCTCCGCCCGGGCCTCGACGAAATGGGCCGACGGGGGCGTCGGCGCATGCTCCCCGCCCTCGCTCCGGGCGCGGCGCGGGTCCGGGCGCGCGACGACGAGGCCCCAACGCCGTCCATTGGGTGCCTCGGCGGCTGCGCCGACGTCGCCCGGGCCACGAGTGCCCCCCGCCGAGGCCTCGGGGGCCGAAACGGGCGGGCTCGCCCCCGGTCCCGGCCGGGGGCGGGATGTCGTCGTCATCGGGGATCTCCACCACCACCGCCCTCGGGGGCGCCGGAGCGGCGGGGCGCCGGCGAGTTGGCGGCGTGGCGACCGCCACGGACGTGGTCGCCACCGTCACCGACGCCGCCCGCCGCGGCTCCACCGCCGTCGCCGCTTCTTCGTGGCTCCGCAACCGTCGCCGCCCGCCGCGCCGTGGCCACCGCGGCGGCTCCGCGATCGTCGCCGCCGGTGCGGCTGCGAGACCTCGGCCGCGCCACGCGAGTCCCTCGCTCGCCACCGTCGCCGTACTCGCGGTCGCCCGCGACGTCCTCGACGAACGCCGTTTGGTAGGGACGGCCGCGTCCGTCCTCGGCACCTTGGCAAGCGCAAGAGGGGGCACGGTGTCCGCCACCCCGCGAACACGAAGGCAAGAAAGTTAGGCCCTAACCGACTAAAAGACGTGACTAAGGGGAAGCAATCGCCTATCTCGGGGTGGAAAACCCTCGTTTCCTTTTCCTCGGGGGCTCGGCGAGACGTCGTTGCCGCCACCGGTGCGCCCGTCGCCGCACCCCCGGCCATCTCTCGCGGTGCGCGCGGGCGCCCCGCGCGCGCGCGCGTCGCCTTTCCCATGGGATGCCGGCGGCGGGCGTTCCCGCGCCCGCCCCGGCGCTGCCTCTTCCACCGCCTCCGCGGCTCTGGGCGAGGGGGGCGAAGGCTCCCACCTTTCGGGGGGAGCCCGACCCCCATCATCCTCATCCTCCCCCTCCTCCTCGTCCGACGACGAATACTACGAAGTCCCGGGGGAGGAGAGCCCCTGCTGCTCGCGCAGCCGGAACTCCTCACTCCTCCGTTCCCGGCGCTCCCGTCGCCGGATCCTCTTCTCTTTCTTGCGCGCCGCGCCGCTCTTGCTCCCGCCGCCGCACCGCGCGCGCACGTTCTCGGGCTTGGGGCGTGGGCGGGTCGGACCACGCGGCATTCACGGCCATTATCCGCAAAGAACGAGGCAAGGCTTCAAAACACCCCGATATCCCACGGAGAACAAGGGGAGGCGGAAGTCCACTCAATAATGGGCCGACCGGGAGCATGGTAAATGCCCGAGAGGGCCGCGTCGTCGCTCGGGCGGCCCCGAGGTCGATGGCGCGCCGCGCCCGTGTGGCCGCGTACTCCCGCGGGAATAGGTCCGGCATCAACCGCGCGATCGCGCCGGCGCGACGGGGTCCGCGTCCTCGTGCATCTCGAAGATGCGGAGTGGCTTCTCCATCGGGGGAATGATCCGCCGGTGATGGAGATTCACGAGGACGCACCCCGCGGTCAACCCTCCGTCCGCCGGGGTCTTCAACGCGGCCAGGAGCAAATCCGGCCCGCGCCTGGTGCGAAGACGGGGACACCGCGTGGTGCCAGGAGTCGGTCTTCTCCATCAGCACCTTGCCGGAGTAGGGGGAAGGCCGGCGCCGTCGTTGCGGAGGTAGAACCACCCCCGCTCCCACTCCGCTTTGTTGGAAGTCATCGTGCAGGGGACGTAGAGCTCCCTGCGCGTGTTCCGCAACGCGATCGTCATGCCGCCAGTGCGCAGCGCGCGGCGTATCTTCGGCTCCGGCGTAGTCAGCGTGTGCAGCTCCGCGCGGAAGAGATGAACCCAGAGGTCCCAGTTCACTGGGATCCCCAGGAAGCCCTCGCACACGCCGACGAACATCGCCGCTTGCGAAATCGCATTCGGCGTGAAGTTGTGCAACTCCAAGCCGTAGTGGTAGCACAGCGCGCGCATGAAGCAGCTCACTCACCGGCGCCGCGAAGCCGCGCTCATGAAAGCGGATGAAGGTGACGACGTAGCCGAATGGCGGGTTGGGCTACCGGTCCCTCGCCGGCGGCTCGATCCACGTCGTGGGACGCCCATCCTCATTCGGCCGCAAGCCGGCCGCGGTCACCAACTCGGCGAGGGCTAGCCTTGTCACTTCGCCGAGCGCGGCCATGGCGGTGGATCGATGATGGTGATGGGCTGCGGGGGAGCCATGCGGATTGGCGAAGGAGCGTGGAGTGCGAAGCGAGTGCTATGCGACGGTGAAGGAGCGGGTGCGGCTCTCGGGTCGGAAACGGAAGGGGCGAGGAAGACGGACGTTAAGTGTTGAGGTAAAGATTCGCCTTGTCCCCCCCCCCCCTCGGATTTATAGATCCACGGAGCTACGCTCCCCGGAACGCACGCCCGCGCGCATTAGCGCAGGCGAACAACTCGGCCACCGACGGACGGGACCCACCACGACCGAGGCAACCGGGCGCATGCACGCGCGCTATCATTATGGCGCGGCAACCGAAGAGCCGCGGCGGGCGTCACGTTTGCCCGCCCACGTCGCCCACTACCCGCGCCGCCGCGACGCCCGAAAAGGCGCACCCGCGGTGCGAAGGCGTGGCCGCGACTATGGGCATTAAATGGCCCGGTCCCTTACCAAGTAAGGATGGCCCTCGAGCGGCCCAAGCACCGGGCTCAAAATACCGACCCTCGAAGGGTGCGACTACCGACCGGTGGCCTCGAAGCCCGCTCGGCGTGAACGGGCGCCATAGGTGCCCTCGATCTACAAAAGTTTGCGATCGGCGGTTCGAGGGCCGGCCGCCGAGAACCCTCGAAACCTCGCGGATGCGAAAAGTCGGGGGCACCTAGCTGCCACCCCGCAACGACCCTCCGATCGGGGGGTTCGAAACCCGACCCTCGAAGGGTTCAAACGGGTGCCCCGGATCACCGCAGTCGGGGACGACGAGGGCACGCACATTCGAGCCTATCCTCGAGCCCACCGGCTCGAGGGCGCCCCCCATGTCGAGTTCGAGAGCCGGCGAGGGCGGCTAGTCGGGGGGATCCCATCGAGGGAGAGCTTCCGCGCCCTCGGTCCCTAGCAAACGGGACCGAGCCCCACCTAGCAAACCCGCGCAAGCGCACTTTTATGGACGAGACTCCGGACCACGAGCCTACCCTTATCGAACGGGGGGCGGGCGTCCACTCGAACCACCCGATAGCGGCTCAACGAGGAACCCGCGACCCGATCGATGGGGGTTGTGGAAACCTCACCCTCCGTCCCGCGGAGGGACGGCAAGGGAGTGTTTAAAATAAGACGGAGAGCTCTCCCCGATCGCCTCAAACGGGCCCCGGGTTCGAGGCTCAACGCACGGCTACACCTCCCGGGGTGCACCGAACGCGAGAGGTACCGGTCATGCACGCGTGACCGAAGCCGGCCGAAACATCGCCGATGCCGGTTAAAACAAATACCACGCACACCGGTAAAAACTTGCGAAAAAACCCCCCGCGGGGAGAACTCACGCTCTTGCGGGGCTTCGGGGGGCTAGACCCGCGGGTCCGTTGACGCGGCCCCACGGAAACGGCATTGGCAACCGAGGAGGGAAGAACGTCCCATCAACGAGGCTCCGCATCCGCGGGACCCCCGACGGGTACACCCACAGATGCTCGGGGGCTACTGTCGGGGACAGCAATAAGGGTCCCCTAAATAACCAGGGGAAACCCTCTTAAAACCTGCAAAAAACACAAATCACGAATCAACTCACGCGCCTAAAACACATACAAGACACGACCACGCCCCTGGTGTCCCCCCGCGGCCCGGCCAGACGACACGACGGGGACGCCCCTCTAGTGAGGTCCGCCTCGCTCGAGGGTTAGACGCTCCCTCGGGTGAGGTCCGCCTCGCTCGAGGCCTTAACGCCCCCTCGGGGCGGGGGTCCACGTCGCTCAAGGGCTCAACCCCGATCCTCGAGCGAGGTCCGCCTCGCTCGAGGGCTAAGCACCCCCTCGGGCGGGGTCCGCCTCGCTCGAGGGCACCCGCACGCGCGCGCGCCCGTGCTCCTCGCCCCCGTGTGCGGGCATTTAATGCCCCGACACCACGGGACGCACACCACGACTTTGGTACGCCGGGGAATCGCGTCCCGGCGCCGTTCCACCAACTCCCCGGGGGGAGGCCATCCCCGCCGCCGTGTCGCACGCGTGCGGCAAGGCCGGTGTCGGCTCCGTGACACCGTGCCACCTACCCCCGTACGGCTAACGCGTCGCGCCCTCGAAGGGGCCGGCGGCACCCTCAAATGTCTTTTCTTTGCCGACGCGGGGCCACGCCGTGACGTCGGGCGGTGGTATCGGTCATCCCCGTCCTCGTCAACCCCGTGCGACCATCCCCGCCACCGCTGCACCACGCCGGACACTGTGGCGACATCTCGACGCTTGTTGGGACACGCGGGGACAAGACGTCACCACGACGGCCACTGTGCCACGTACGGGCCCCCGTCAACGGCACCCTCAAAGCGGCCCACTACGGCGGCCGGTCAACGAACTACTACACCGCCACCCTCGAAGCCGCTCCCGTACGAGCGTAGGACGCACCACATCGCCTCAACGGGAGCGGGATTCGCCGGGACGGCCGTCGGCTCCATGGCGCCGCTCGCCATACCTCCACACGTAGGAAAACGGTGCGGCATGCATGTAAGCTGCTCTCTCCTTGGCCTATAAAAGGAGGGGCGGTCCCCGGCCCGCGGGACGACGGACGACGGACGGCGATCACTCACACTCTCTCCGCCTTCCCCACGATATTGGCACTCGCCTCAATCAATACCCTGCGGGACTTGGGGGCCACACCTCCTCTCCCACCTCGCTTGTAGCCACCCCTCTACGAGCACCACGGTGCAAGCAATACGGTGCCCGAGCACACCACCGCTGGGCGTACGGCCCCCGGCGGAACCGGGATAAACCCGGTGTCCATTAGTTGCTAGCACCGAACCATCGAGAGGCGGATCTCGGCGCTCATTACTAGTTAGTGTCGGGACTACTTTCCTCACCGACAATTATGCATACAACTATCCCGTACAATATGTTGCGCATAAGATTTTACACATTGTTGATCCATTTAAGATTTGGAATGATCAACTTAGCCATCCAAAGAGATACATGAGCAATTAATAGAAATTCTCTTGGTTGGGATTTCCCCAAAGTATGGATACGGTAAGTACCATAGGGAAACATATTTTAAGACCCGCTTATCTTAAAATCAAATTGATTGAGACTCATAGATCATATTCCAAAGAATATTTTGAGTTCGACACAAAGATTTTCCGGATAGTTCGGGCATTTCATGGTTGTATAGATACATCTATGAGTGATCTAAAGTATGGAAGTGAAGGATCAGATGGCGACTAGAGAGGGGGGGAGTGAATAGGAGCCGGTAAAAATTCTTCCCAAAGAACCCGGCCTATGTCCTACTCAAATCCCGGTCACACACAAACGATGGATCGAATCACGCACCAATCGCCAAGACCACGAGGTTATGGATCAACCTCTAGCCTTAGGAACGATTCCTCAAAGCACACGCGGAAGCACTAGAAAGGGAGGAAGGAATCGAGCCAAGAAGCAAAGCACACGGCTCGGCGGACCGTCCGCGCGAGAGGGGCGGACCGTCCGCAAGAGCCGCGCGACCGTCCGGCCGGGTATCGCGGACCGTCCGCACCCGAGCCGCGGACCGTCCGGCCTTAGCCGCGGACCGTCCGTTAATTTACACACGAACGACCCAAAGACACCCCCGTGCCACGGACCGTCCGCGGGGAGCACGTGGACCGTCCGCCAAGCACCCGCGGACCGTCCGCCCGACACCGCGGACCGTCCGAAACTCCGTCCAACCAAAAACCAAAATCACAACGGATCGAAACGAAGGACGAGCAAGAACACGAAGAACACGGGACGAACCCTAGCCGCGCGGACCGTCCGCCCGGTCCTCGCGGACCGTCCGCCGGTGCGGACGGAACCGAAAATAGCCCGACCCCCGAAAGTCAACTCCCCCAAATCATCATCGGATTTCCCAAACGGTTGAAGCTGTAGAGACAAGGGTTTGGGGACTTGAAAAGCGTCACACAAGGATGCTATAGCCCAAAAATCTTGCCTCCTAACTCCCTAAATCACCGGGAATCGCAAATCCCTTGAGCACCACCAAAAGCTAGAGCACCGAACGAAAACTCACGAATCGAAGTCGTTTCCCGGCGTTTGAGGGCACAAGATCAAGCACAAAGATGCACAAGACATCTATCCATGTTTCCCTCAAAGAAATCCGGGAAGAAACTCACTCAAATCCGCGGAATTACACCGGGAACAAAGGCACGAAAATAAGCACAAAAAAGGCCACGAAAAACAACCCCGAATCTTCTATACAAACCAGGAAAGATTCACAAGGTATAGCATGCCGCCCTAGCATCCATCCCTCTCAACAAATCTCACATGAAGCTCTCATGCTAGCCTAGAGAAAATAGGAAGGAAAATAGCTACGAAAATGAGAAAAAGGAAGGAGCAAATGAAACCCTAAGTCACGGAGAGAGAGAGCCATCAACACACACTCATGGCTTATATATCGAGTCCCGCCGGAGTGGTAAATGACTCGACTACCCCTAACTAAACTACTGGCGATACAACCCACGTAGGGGTATTTTGGTAATGTTTGTGGGTCTTCCCATCGGACGGCCACGCCTTTGCCGCACCCCGCGTCCTCCCGACGCAAGCCATGCGATCCCGCCGCGTGTCCTCCGCCTCGAAGCTTCTCGACACGCCCGGATCCCGTCTCCGTCGTGTTGGGCCCTCGGACTTGGTTTTGAGGCCCAAACCAAGAAACCGTCCGCCGATGGTTTTGTGGGCAAACCACCAAACCCCGCGTGCCGGTCCGGCCTCCCGCCAAACCACTTGACTTGACCGCCACCGTGCACCGGCTCATTTGTCCATGACTTCGTCTTGCTTGTGTTGCCACCATGTGGCCCGCACCCGGGCCCCGCCGTCCACCGGGTCCCTCGAACCGAGCCTACTTGTCTCTCCATCTCCCGAGGCCCCTCAAGGCCGAAGACCTTTCACGCCCGTTCTTCCTCGCAACAACACGAACTAGGCCGCGGCCTACACCTGCGCACTAAGCCAAGAGTCGGTCCAACACCCGTTGTCAATCACTCATCACCGAGGAGTGGTTATCCATCGACCACCGGGACGCTCCCTGGTCCTCAATCTCCCCCTTGATGAGTGCATTGACAACACACAACGCGAAATGAAATTCGAGTAAGAAAGAAAAGAAGAAGAGAGAAAAACAAATAAGCTTAACTCATGACCAAAACCGAAGAAAGGCGAAGAAAGGTCACAAGCCAAGCAAAGCACACAATCCACACCGAAAACAAGCAAGAAAGCTCCCCCCGAACAAATGCAAGCTCCCCCCGAACATGTGGATGCAAACTCATGCAAACTCCCAAATTTCAGCTCACCTCTTCGAATTTTCATTAAGCTCACCTTTTCTCCCCCTTGTTGACAATGTATGAATCAAGGTGAAAATGCAGAAATGCAAAGCAAAGCATATAAACATCTACATGAGCTTCTCAAATAGGCCAAATCTAGTGTCAACGGCTAAAAATGAGACAAAGATCACACACATGAATCATAGCATAGTCAAAGCATTGCCACAGGTAATATATGAAAATACAAGCATGTGACAAAGCAAAATTTTCAGATTTAAGCAGTTTTACCAAAAGAAGGCTCGCTTCAAATGTAAAAGCCTATCCATGTCACACTTGAGCCACCAACATGCATATTACTCAAAGATCATACAAGGATATCAAATTCTCAGCAAAAGATCATGGCAAACACCCATAAAGCAAAGCATGTCATGTCAAAGCTCATGAGCCATGTGTCCACTTCGGGGAGACTTCTCCACTGGTGAACATCATGCAACATGTTTTGCACCCATATGTGAAAGATAAGACATTTTAAGCATAGACATGATGGATGGAGCAATTGTCAGGCATTATGCACTTCTTTTCAAGATTAATTCATTTCATGGTACATGAAGTGCCTTTGCGGCAAAAAGAAGCTTATGCTCCCCCATGAATGCAACATAGGCTAAACATTCACAATGATATTCGGCCTTTGGCCCAAATGCAAGAACAGGCATCCAAGCACAATCTAAGCATGAAAAGCACATTTAGACCAAACTGTGACATGGATACACAACTACACACGAGTGGAGCATATTTCATCAAAAATTAGTCAAGTTTAGCATTTATTTCAAAAGGGGCTATCTCACCACACATATATCTCAAATATTCCAAGAGCATAGCCTCACATTACCATTTCTCCACACATATAACCAATATCTCACAAATAGCCAAAGAGACTCAAATATGGCATATGACAGAAGCTCATCATCCTAAAATGCAATATATGGCAAATGCAACATGTTATATGACAAGATGGCTATCCTACCATGGTTTGTACATCAAGCAAAGCATGTATATACATCAAAGTAAAACATGGTATGATACATATGGTACAAAAAGGAAATCCCCCAAGAATCAACTAGAAAGGGCAACAAACCCCAAGTTCCCCCCGCAAGCGCACAAATGTAGCTTGGTCGAGAGGCTTTGTAAAGATGTCGGCTAGGCGATCTTGGGTAGGGACATGGCTCAAAACGATGGTTCCTTTCTCCACATTGTCCCTCGGAAAATGATACCTCACTTCTATATGTTTGGTTCGGAGTGAAGCACCGGGTTTTTGGCTACGCTTATGGCACCGGTGCTATCACAAAGAAGTGGGATGCGGGTGCACTCCTCACCAAAATCTCTCAAAGTGTATGAAATCCACAACAAGCGGGAGCAACAACTAGCGGCGGCAACATACTCCGCCTGCGGTAGACCGAGCTACACTGGGCGCTTGCGGGAAGACCATGAGACCAACGAAGAACCAAGAAACCGACAAGTACCGAAGTAGACTTCCTCTCGACTCGACAACCGAAGCAAAATCCGCATCGGAAAAACCATGAAGAGACAGAGTCGAGGAGGAAGAATACCAAAGGCCAAGACCAGGGGCGGGGCCGTAGGTACCTGAAGATCCTCTTGACGGCCTGTCGATGTGATGTCCTCGGCGAAGCTCGAAAACGAGCGCACGGACACACGCCCGAACCGTATGTCCGGCCTCGTCGCCGTCAAGTAGAGGAGGGAGCCGATCATGCTCCTGTACTCCCGCTGGTCCACTGGTTCTCCGTCCTCATCCGCATCCAAAGTGGCCGTACTCCCCATGGGAGTCGACATCGGCTTCACATCTTGCATCTGGAACTTCCTCAGCATGTCTTTCGTGTACTTGGTTTGGTGCACAAATGTACCATCCTTCACTTGCTTGATCGCGGCCCGAGAAAATACCGCAACTCGCCCATCATGCTCATCTCGAACTCCCTGCTCATCTCATCCGCAAACTTGGCAACAAGGTTATGTGACGAGCCACCAAAGGCAATATCATCCACGTATATATGAACAATCGGCAAGTCATTTCCACGCTTGAGGAGAAACAAGGTTCTATCCACGGTACCCATCACAAACCCTCTCGCTCAAAAGAAAACCTCTCAATCTCCCATACCAAGCACGGGGCGCCCGTTTCAACCCATACGAGCCCTTTTCAACCCGTATACCCCGTGTGGGTACAACTCGCTCTCAAACCCGGGCGGTCGCTTCACATACACCTCCTCCTCTATGACCCCATTCGGAAAAGCACTCTTCACGTCCATCCGAAACAACTTGAACCCTTTAGCCACGGCAAAGGCTAGAAGGATCCGAATTGCCTCAAGACGGGCCACGGGAGCAAAGGTCTCCTCATAGTCGATCCCCTCCTTCGACTAAACCCCCGAGCAACAAGTCCGGACTTGTTCCTCACAACCATCCCATTCTCTCCCTCTTTATTCTTCCAAACCCACTTGGTTCCTATGGGATGGCAATTTGGAGGTGGTTCAACTAACTCCCACACCCGGTTCCTCTCAAAATTTTCCAACTCCTCATGCATAGAATTGACCCGGTTTGCATCGGATAAAGCATGTCCAATGTCCTTGGGCTCAAAAGTAGCAACAAAAGCGAGCACGAGCAAAATGAGAGGAATTCCCGGACCTCGACCGTGTAGTGCGTTCATCAATGTTCCCAATGATCTTCGACGGGGGATGCACTTCTTGAATCCGCCGGGGAGCCTCACGCCTCGAGACTACCTCCCCCTCAACTTCGGCTTCTCTCGCCTGGTCCTCTTGTTGCACTTGTCGTTGTCCATGAAGTAGACGGTCCATGCTCCAAAGTAGTCGTGGGGGAAGTAGTGGGTACATGCTCGGCTTCGGGCGCATGGTTCTCCCCATCATCATCTTCAACTTCATCTTTCTCCTCTTCAAAGAGGTCCTCGGCCATCTCTTCATCACCTGCACATTCAAAGCCAAGAGAGGTACATGGCATTGTCTCGTCGAAGGTCACCTCGCAAGTCTCCATGATTTTGTTAGTCTCAAGATTAAGCACCCTATAGGCTCTAGAATGGTTAGCATATCCAAAGAAAATACCATCACTAGACCTAGCCTCAAACTTGTCGAGTTTTCCCTTCTTCAAAATAAAGCACTTGCAGCCAAAAACTCGGAAGTGACTCACCTTGGGTGCCCGACCATGCATAAGCTCATAACAGGTCTTCTTCTTGAAAGCTCTCAATAAAATCCGGTTGGAAACATGACAAGCTGTATTGACCGCCTCGGCCCAAAACCTCCTAGGAGTCCCGTGCTCATCGAGCATCGTCCTAGCCATCTCACAAAGAGTCCGATTTTTCCTTTCCACGACTCCATTTTGAGGGGGCACATAAGGGGTCGAATACCGATGTTCAAGACCTAGATCACGACAAAAGGCATCAAAACGAGAGTTCTTAAACTCAGAGCCATTATCACTGCGGATAGCTCGAATAGCATTCCCATGCCTTTCGTTTTTCAACCTCACGATCAGATCTCGAACAAAACCAAAAGTCTCACTCTTATCCTCCAAGAAGAACACCCAGGCATAGCGAGAGTAATCGTCCACCACAACAAGGACATACCACTTCCCACCCACCGAGCGAACTCGAGCCGGCCCAACAAGGTCCATATGCAACGGCTACGTCGGACGCTCGGTCATGACATCGGTCAGGGGTGGATGGGGAGTGGCTACCATCTTACCATGCCTACAAGGAGCACAAACCAAATCCTTCTCAAGCTTCAACTTCGGCAATCCTCGGACAAGGTCAAGACCACTCAAGCGGGAAACCAAATCAAAGCTCAAGTGTCCCAACCGCCTATGCCATTTCCACAAATCAGAAGAAGGACCAGCCATCAAACGGCGAGCGAGGACCCAAAGAACGAGAGAAATCAGCCATGAAAATCTGACCCTCGGGGATGATCATACAGACAAGATCACCTCGAGAATCAAGCAAGCGAGACTCGCCAGACTTGAAACGCACCTCAAAGCCCTCATCAAGCAACTGAGAAACCGAAAGCAAGTTAAAACCCAAAGACTTCACAAGAGCCACTCTCTTCAACGTTACCTTGTCACTCACATGCACAACACCCTCAGACAGCACCCTACCTCGTCCATTGTCCCCAAATGTGATGTACATCTTTTCCTTCACTGGGGTGAGGCTGGAGAACCACTTCTTATCTCCGGTCATGTGTCGAGAACACCGGAGTCGATCAACCAAATGTTCTCCAAGCCTCCTGCCTGCAGTCAGAAACAAGAACGAGAGTGAGCTAGCGACTCGACAACCGGGGTTAGCACAAAGAAAGTTAAACCAGTGTCGAGCCATCTCGCTCAAAAGAGGGGTTAGCAAACATCACTCCCTTGCCACCAACCTTCCCATGTCCTATGGGAGGAGTACGAGCACCACGAGGGGGAAAACGTGGTCCGTAGTTCCTCCGAAACCCAAAGCTGCGATCATCTCCCCTAAACCCGTACCGAGGACGAGTAGGAGGACGTCCAACAAAACCACCACGAGCCCTACCAAACCTCTCACCAAGCACGCACACCATCATCTCTCCTTACAAACCTCTCACCACCACCTCTCCGTGGGAACACGCCAACACTCCTCACACTTCCCACACCCCGTGGAAGTGGCACTCTAGGCTCAGGAATACCGCGAGACTGGCGATACCTGTCCTGGTTTGCTTGCTCCCTAGCAAGCCTCTCATCCCTCTTCCTCTTGTAGCAAAACTCTGCAAGATGCCTCTCCTTGCCACAATACTCACACTTGAAGGGGATGGGTTTTGGTTTTGACTCTGGCTTCCCTTTAGGCTTCTCACCCTTCTCACCCACAAACTTCACTGGTTTCTGGAAATCATTTGTCTTAGGTGGGAATTTGGGTGGATCTTGGGTTGTGTCAAGCTTGTTGCAAAGGTGGTTGGGCTTTGGTGTGAAGGAGTTCTTGGGTGCTTTTGGGAGTGGGACTTGGATCTCTCCGATCACCTCAAACTCGGGGTTAGACTCAACACACTTCTCATACACACTCTCCCCACTGTTCTCTCCCACTTTCTCACCCAACTTCTCAAAACCCAAACCGCGACCATCGGCTCTCTTGAACTCCTCAATCATGATTTTCAATTGAGGTTCCCTGCCCGGACAACCAACCCAACACCTTCCTCAAATAGTCATTCTCCTCATAGATAACATCCAAACGGGAAGTAAGTTCAAGATTACGCAAAGTGACTTCATCACGGCTAGAACATGCATTTGCAACGGGAGATTTCAAAGATGCTTCCAAAGAACTAATGGTGGAACGAGCATCGACAAGCTTAGCATGCATAGTAGGACATGATTTGCAAGCACCAAGCAAAGTAGGTCTAGCCTTAAGCTCATCATGTTCGGTCCTAAGAGCATCTAGTTGAGCCAAAATAGAAGCATTCTTCTCATTAAGCGAGTTTGATCTCATTCAACCAAGCATCACATTCAACACATTCAACATTATCGGGAGAAGTAGGAGCAAGTTTCAAAGAGTCATTCTCAAGTTTCAATTCAAGCAATTTTGACTCTAACTCTCCTACTTTCTCACTAGCATTCTCAAGCTGAGCCCTAAGATCTTTCCTCATCTTTTTGGCATCTCTCAGCACACTATCACGGTTATCAAGCAAACCATTCAACCTAGCAATCTCAGCAAGCAAAGAGTCGGGATCACGGTTTACCTCATCCTCCGAGTCGAGTCGCTGTCTTCCTTCACACTCTTCTTGCTGCTTGAGCTATGGGCCATGCCACAAAAGCCCTCGAGCGCCACACAGCTCAGCCCGCTGAGGTTCCGGCTTGCACTCTTCTTGCCACTGCGCCTCCCGGCATCTTCATCTTCGCCGCTTGAGCTTGGATTGCTCCTCGCTTGAGCTTGAGTCGACATCGCTCGCACCGGCCACCATCGCTCTTGCCTTGTTCTTCTTGTAGGCGCTCTTGCTCGGTCGCCGCTTGTCCTTGTCCTTGCTCTTGGACTTGTTGAAGTGCTTGCCCTTGGAGGAGTACTTGTCTTCATGCCTCGGGTGCGCCTTGTACTCGTTCACCTTGTACTTGTTCTCCTCCGCTTCGGGCACTCGGCGATGAAGTGGCCACGCTTGCCACACTTGAAGCACGTCCCCGAGCTCCGCCTTGCATTCCTCCGACTCTCGTGTAGTCGTTCAAACCTTCTTGAGAGCAAGGCCGGCTCCTCCTCGCCCAGGCACATCAAACTCCTCATCCGGAATGGACATAAGAGAGGACAAAGAAAAGCGTCGACGGGAAGGGTTAGATTTGCCCTTTGATCCTCCCACAAGAGCAAGACTATGGTCGGTCGAGCCCTCATGCTTGGATAGCAACTTCCGTCAACCTCGGCCGACTTGAGCTTAGAAAAGAGGTCATCCAACTCAATAGTCAAATAATTCCCATACTCCTTGATGGCCTCAACCGTAGCACCCCAAACATTTGGGTCCAAGACATGCAAGAGCTTCAAAGCCCGATCATGCTCGGAGTACGGAAAATCCTCAACATTAGCCTTCATGTTGTTCACGATGGCGGTGAACCTGCGAAACATCGCATCAATGTCCTCACCAGGGAAGTGGAGTGAAATTCTCATATTGCATCCGGTAAGAGACAAAGAGGCGAGCCTTCACATGGTTATCACCACCGTGAGCAACCAACAACTTATCCCAAATTTGCCAAGCAAGAATCAAATGGCGAACACGCTCAAACTGCGGATCACACAAGCTCGGCACAAGTGATCAACGGCTTTTGCATTAGCCTCATACTTGGCCTTGGCATCGGCATCGGTCACCATAAGAGTATGGATGTTGACCGGAATAGCATAGGTCTTGTCAAGCACAATAAAATCCAACGACTTTCCTCGAAGAAAAATCATCATACGAGCCGCCCACTTGTGGTAACCCTTGCCATCGAAGTGCGGCGGACCGCCCCGCTCAACGTACGCCATCTTAGGATTCGAGACTTGTCAAAGTCGCAAAGAATCCGGCACCAAGCTCTGATACCAATTGAAGGATCAGATGGCGACTAGAGAGGGGGGGGAGTGAATAGGAGCCGGTAAAAATTCTTCCCAAAGAACCCGGCCTATGTCCTACTCAAATCCCGGTCACACACAAACGATGGATCGAATCACGCACCAATCGCCAAGACCACGAGGTTATGGATCAACCTCTAGCCTTAGGAACGATTCCTCAAAGCACACGCGGAAGCACTAGAAAGGGAGGAAGGAATCGAGCCAAGAAGCAAAGCACACGAGGGCTCGGCGGACCGTCCGCGCGGGAGGGAGGGCGGACCGTCCGCAAGAGCCGCGCGGACCGTCCGGCCGGGTATCGCGGACCGTCCGCACCCGAGCCGCGGACCGTCCGGCCTTAGCCGCGGACCGTCCGTTAATTTACACGAACGACCCAAAGACACCCCCGTGCCATGGACCGTCCGCGGGGAGCACGCGGACCGTCCGCCAAGCACCCGCGGACCGTCCGCCCGACACCGCGGACCGTCCGAAACTCCGTCCAACCAAAAAACCAAAATCACGACGGATCGAAACGAAGGACGAGCAAGAACACGAAGAACATGGGACGAACCCTAGCCGCGCGGACCGTCCGCCTGGTCCTCGCGGACCGTCCGCCAGGTGCGGACAGAACTGAAAACAGCCCGACCCCGAAAGTCAACTCCCCCAAATCATCATCGGATTTCCCAAACGGTTGAAGTTGTAGAGACAAGGGTTTGGGGACTTGAAAAGCGTCACACAAGGATGCTATAGCCCAAAAATCTTGCCTCCTAACTCCCTAAATCACCGGGAATCGCGAATCCCTTGAGCACCACCAAAAGCTAGAGCACCGAACGAAAACTCACGAATCGAAGTAGTTTCCGGCGTTTGAGGGCACAAGATCAAGCACAAAGATGCACAAGACATCTATCCATGTTTCCCTCAAAGAAATCCGGGAAGAAACTCACTCAAATCCGCGGAATCACACCGGGAACAAAGGCACGAAAATAAGCACAAAAAGGCCACGAAAAACAACCCCGAATCTTCTATACAAACCGGGAAAGATTCACAAGGTCTAGCATGCCGCCCTAGCATCCATCCCTCTCAACAAATCTCACATGAAGCTCTCATGCTAGCCTAGAGAAAATAGGAAGGAAAATAGCTACGAAAATGAGAAAAAGGAAGGAGCAAATGAAACCCTAAGTCACGGAGAGAGAGAGCCATCAACACACACTCATGGCTTATATATCAGGTCCCGCCGGAGTGGTAAATGACTCGACTACCCCTAACTAAACTACTGGCGATACAACCCACGTAGGGGTATTTTGGTAATGTTTGTGGGTCTTCCCATCGGACGGCCACGCCTTTGCCGCACCCCGCGTCCTCCCGACGCAAGCCATGCGATCCCGCCGCGTGTCCTCCGCCTCGAAGCTTCCCGACACGCCGGATCCCGTCTCCGTCGTGTTGGGCCCTCGGACTTGGTTTTGAGGCCCAAACCAAGAAACCGTCCGCCGATGGTTTTGTGGGCAAACCACCAAACCCCGCGTGCCGGTCCGGCCTCCCGCCAAACCACTTGACTTGACCGCCACCGTGCACCGGCTCATTTGTCCATGACTTCGTCTTGCTTGTGTCGCCACCATGTGGCCCGCACCCAGTCCCGCTGTACACCGGGTCCCTCGAACCGAGCCTACTTGTCTCTCCATCTCCCGGAGGCCCCTCAAGGCCGAAGACCTTTCACGCCCGTTCTTCACCCGCAACAACACGAACTAGGCCGCGGCCTACACCGCGCACTAAGCCAAGAGTCGGTCCAACACCCGTTGTCAATCACTCATCACCGAGGAGCGGTCATCCATCGACCACCGGGACGCTCCTGGTCCTCGGGAAGTCACCATACTTAGCCCGGCATTTGGTAGATAATGGCTCTTCTTGTAAGCATTATCTTGAAAACCACTAAACTTTTTTACCTTCAATGATGATTGCTTGGTATAACTGAAATTTAGTTACACATCCAAAAGGGATAAATTGGAATCTATAAGTATAACATTAAGGTCATACAAGAATATTATTAGTAATTGCTATTTGTCAACTTCGCGTTGGAGGCGGGTAGATTTGCACTCCCGACCCATGATTAACAACATATCCCCCATATGCATTTAGTACGTGTGAATCCATGAAGATTTCCTATTTGCGTAATATTAGGTTACGTTGAATACGTACCAATCTCACCACCGCAACATACATTTATGGGTTAACACGGGAAATTGGGGATCAATGCGAGATTTCGGATCTCCGTCAATTGTTCGGTATCTAGATCTCTTAGAGGAATCTATTTACAACTTGTTGGCTTTTCGTATAAATAGGTTTTTTCCAGGCATTAGGGGATATTAGTAGTACAATATATAATGCTCGGAAAAAATTTGGAATCCACAGAGAATTTCAAGCTCATGATCACATACTAAATAAAATGAATCAATGGTTTGCATAATATTGCAAACAAGCTACCAAATGCATTTATCGATTATTAATCCGCAAAGGTATGAGTCAAAAAGAGTAGTGGTACCGAGTAAAACCACTCGACTCCCAATCGCAAATAAGAGGATGAGAAGTATGGCCATAAAGCGAGATTTCTCATGCCGGCAATAGAAGGCTTTCCTTCTATGATAGTAAATGTAGGTCAAGCTATGGTTGGCAACACCTTGTGGGTAAATATTAAATATTACATAGTGGATGAATGTCATTCACAAATCTAGCTCGGATATGCGCATAAACACTAAGGTGGAACATCGGAAAGCTCTAACTCTCGTTTTGGGAAATCGTGATGAGTCATTCGGGGTATATTTTGAATTTTCGTGATCGGAAAATTATATCAATATGAAAAAAAATCCTATGGTTGTTCTACCTCAAGATAGAGGAAGATTGTTTTTAAACCATAGCGATTGGAATGAGATATTGAGACATGTGGTCCATTATCTCTATGCTATTTATGCACTAATATATATATATATATATATATATATTTTGCAAACTTCCCGGCCGGGTAACTATCATTGCAATAATTTTTCGTCTAGTAGCGGCGCTACCCTACCAAATGTTGGTAGATTAAAGTTAAGAATATCTTTGATATATCCAAATAGCACATGTGATCTTGGTATAATCAATGATCCAACTATATGGATATTATAATTATGGTTATCTATAAGATCCCCAAATTCCATATTATTGAAATTGAGCTTTACATAAATATGTAAAGACCGGTTTGTAATAGTCTTTAACTAGATATTTAATGGTTAGGTCCGTTAATAATTTTGATTGTATTATACAAAGTCTACCATACTCTACATCTCATATGTGTTGAGTACATTAGTATGAAAGGTTTGCAAGTCTTAGGGGTGGAGTATCTTGTCTCTCTAATTAGTAACTTGTTGAAAACATCATATTGCACTCTTTTCTTTGTATGAGTTTTTCCTTTGGGGTTTCTCATATATAGTTTTTAATGAGACAATATCAACACAAGATTATGTCATACCATCCATTTTTCCCATAGGGGTTTTTTTTCGAATGATATTGGCACATAAGATACATTGCACTCTTTTCTTTATTTGAGTTTTTCCTTTCGAGGTTTCTCAAATAAAGTTTTTGATGGGGCAATGCCTATTTAAAGTTATATGCTTTATCATCGGGTTTTCCCCACCGGGTTTTTTGAAAGATGATATTCAAGCATATTGACCATGTGGTCAAGGTGTTTTTAGACTAAGACTTTGGGTTTATCTAAAGGGTCTAACAACATTCATGATTGTATATCATGACGTTTCTCCTTGTTTTCCTAGGAGTTTTACCCGATATCTTGGTATTACTTTGGATTTTTCCCATCGAGTTTTTCCAAAGAATCCCCTCACATTTTTCCTAAATGGTTTTTGTGAGAAGCTATAATATTGTCTATTTGTCCCTACAGGGGTTTTTAAGGATAATATATATGACATATTGATCTTTGATCAAATTGCTTTTAGACTATGTCTTTAGGGTCACCTAAAGCGTCTATAAACATTGGAAGTTCTATATATATAATAGTTGTTCTCCTTCTTTTTCCCACAAGGTTTTTCCAAAGATTCAAGACTATGGTGACGAATATACAACGGTGCTCACACAAGATTAAATGGAGTCTACAACATCAATTGATCAAGGGGGAGTGTTAGGATTAATTAAGTTAATTAATTAGTTATCAATAAGATAATCACATCATTAGCAACTACTAATAATAGTTCATTGTAAACACACCTTTTCACCCCAGACACCCTTTCCCAACCGTGGGCACCCCTTGGCCTTGTATATATGTAAAGCATTGTACAATATATCAATACAATCATTCGTTTCTTTCACTCTCACTCGCAACAATATATATGTGAGACAAATATATATGTGTGAGACATGTACTTTTAAGTATTTACGAAAACATACTCCCTCCGTCCCGAAATATAAGGCATTCAAAGGTTCAAAATTTGTCCCCAAATATAAGGCATCATAGAAGTTTTTTTGGTAAGTACTCCATCAACTCAATTAAAGACTTACCAAATATTGCACTTGTTAACTAGAAAACTTACCTTGAATTATCATTAGCTAAGGGTATATGTGACATTTTCCTACCTTTTTAATTTGTCTTAAAAATCCGAATGTCTTGTATTTCGGGACGGAGGGAGTATGTGATTGCATAGTAATCACGGGAGCACAAAATTTGGACGAACTTTATTGGTTAGCTCTTCAATCTTACTATTACTAATTGCGAGGCTCCTTTTGAGGTCCGCACGTGATGCCACCTAGAATCCTAGGTGGATAGTCTAAATAATAGAGAAATCCTATAAATTCTTAAAAAATCGAAACATCTAACCATCAATTCAACATCTCTAATCATAATAGCCATTGGATCTATTATCTTTCTAATAAATTGCCCACTATTACTAATTGGAGGCTCCTTTTGAGGCCTCCACATGATGTCACCTAGGATACTACGTGGACATCTAAAAAATAGAGAAATCCTATAAATTCTAACAAAAATCGAAACACCCGACCATCAATTAAACATCTTAATCATAATAGTCATTGGATTTGTTATCTTTCTAATAAATTATCCACCTCTCGTCATTATGAAAATAGACCAAAGTAACCCCCTAAATATTTATCTAATTAGAGGCTCCTTTTGAGGCCTCCACGTTATGCCACCTAGTATCCTAGGTGGACGAGTCTAAAAAAATTAGAGAAATCCTAGAAATTCTAACAAAATCGAAACATCCGATCATCAATTCAACATCTCTAATCATAATAGCGATTGGATCTGTTATCTATCTAATAAATTACCCAACACTACCATTATGAAAATAGACCAAAGTAGCCCCCTAAACATGTATCTAAATTACCCACATATGCCATTATAAAAAATAATGTAATTTTCATGTAAATTACCCAACTATATTACTATAAAAACAATATCAAATAAACCCCCTAAATTTTCAAATTATCCACTTATGTGCGTATTAAATTTAAAGTAACCTCTAAATCTGAATCTATATCATATAGTTATATAATAAAATCTTAAAGTGAATCAATATAAAATTTTAAATTACTATTTCTATAATTATTAATATATTATTTATGTTTTCTCAAAAAATATATTATTTATGTTATTATTTATATAAATAATAGTTCCCATAATGTGTGTCGTCATATACTCATATATTCATGAATGAGACATATGAGAATACCAATTTTTATGTTGTTCATAGCTTAAAATAGAATGCTCAATTAAATAGAAATCAATGGAGGTGCTATGCTAAGTGAAAAACTGTTACTAACTAAACCTATTACAATTATTAGAATATGTAATAGATGAAAGATAATTATAATTATCAACTATTTCTAACTAGCCCGTGCGGGGCACGGGTTGATAGACTAGTACAAGGGAATCCTGATCGGGGTTTATAGCATTAGGCAAATCCGATCATAATCCTTATCAGTCAATATATTGTGTCACCGTTAATTATTGTTTTTACTTTTTCTGCAACATTGACTTTTGTCTAACTTAGAAATTATAGTAAATATATGAAAATATAAGTGCCGGTTAAAACTAGCTATGATGGTAAAGTAAGCAATGTACGAAAATAACTGGTACTTACATAATTTTTTTAGTAATACAAATGCTCAAATGTCATATTTTTAAGTTAAGAACAACAAATTATTTTCTTACAGAGGTTGTAGACTTGTCATTCATGGGTTGTAGGAATAAATAACAAGTTTAGTAAATAAACACAACTATATCACGATTCGAGATCTCAACTTCAAACCAGATAATTGACTCTTTGAGGAAGATGACGATTTAGGAGCAGGTTAAAAATTTGAACATCACAAAGGGCAGGGAGGGTGATAGAAATGGTTAATTTATTGATTTGCAAGGTTGCAAAATTTGACCAATTACAAAGTTACTATTCCTTTGACATCATATATGTAAGTTATGATAATTCAATTTTTGTATCCTTATTTTCTACTCCATCGGTTCCAAATTGTAGCTCGTTTTTACTCTTTTAGATTCATAGTTTTTGCTAGCATATGTCGAAATGCATAATAATATCTCTAAACATAAAAAAAATATAATCATCTAAATTTAGAATGGGGTGACTACTCCACATGTGTTCTACTAGCTAGGTCGGAGTACATGTATTTGTAGTCTAATTAAGTTCTTGGAACCAACATTAGTAGCGTTACTGAATCCAACTAAATATAACATGACAATTCAAGGAATTAAGATGCAGATTTACTATACAAATTCCATATTACATTGTAGATTTAATCCTAGTCGTATTTGCATCTAAGCATCCACAAGAGTTGCAAAAAAAAAAGTTTGTAACCACGAACACATCATACTGCAGGTCCACTGGATCTGGATATACTGATATAAGCTACTACTCGGGGAACAACTCTTCCTTGACAGCCGGCGCGATCCACTGGATCTGGATGTAGGTGATCTCCCAGAGCTCGTCGCCTTCCCTCGGCACGAGCACCTCCTTGGCCTTCATCTCCACGATCATCCGCTTGAGCATCCGCGGCACGAGCTCCTGCATCAGCCCGGCGCCGCCGCCCGCGGCGAGATCGCACTTGATGCACGTGTCCATCCGCCGCAGCACGCCGAGCCAGAAGGTACGGAACCCCGGCGCCTGCACCAGCGTCGGCAGCAGCAGGACGAACACGTCGGCGAGCAGCTCCGCGGCGGCCGCCAGCGTGCCCTCCATGCTCCGCGTCTCCCGCTCCGCGCCCTCCCGCCGTGAGTACTCGAGCGTCTTCTCGGTGAGGTCGTCCACCATGGCGAAGATCACGAGGTTGAAGCAGGCCAGGCACCCGCCCGGGCCGAAGTCGAGGTCGCCGGCGGCGGCGAGGTTGAATGCCCGCCCGAGCTCGAACACTGCCTGGCACCGGATCTCCTCCCGCCGGACCAGGCTCGTCTTGCGCAGCGCCTCGGCGAGCTTGATGAACATGTTTGTCGCCAGGTTGCCCATCCGCGACGCGTCCGCCGCCGCGTCCACCGACGTCGTGGAGGAGGCCGACGACGAGCCGCCGCTGAAGCCGACGCCGCTGTTCCCGGGGTCGGAGTAGCCGCACTTGTGCCATTGGACGAGCCAGTTGACGGACTCAGCCATGAGCTCGAGGATCTTGGTGCTCACGTCGAGCGGGCTGATCTTGAGCGCCGCGAACCCGAAGGCGGCCTCGATGACGGCGGCGTAGTTCAACCGCGTGACGTGGGCGCCGCCGTCGCTCATGACCTTGACCATCGCAGCCACCGACTGGTCGAATGTCTCAGGATGGCGGCCGGTCACGGTGAGCAGATGGAGCAGCGTCTTCCACCCCAGCGGCGTCTGGACGCTGCCGGCGTGCTCCGTGAGAAGCTTGACGACGCTCTCGGAGATGCCCTCGCAGCAGGTGTCGAGGATCTCCTTGTCCAGCTTCCACATCATGTTGATGGACTTGAACACGAGCTCCTCGGCGATGCGGCTGTCGGCGGCACCGGGCTTTGGCGGCTGCGGCGGTGCCGAGAGCAGGCGCACGGCGACGCGGAAGAGCGCGACGATGGCCTTCTCGGCGAACGGGCACGGCGAGAAGAGCGGCAGCTGCGAGACGGCGGCGAAGCAGTCCAGGAGCGGCGGCAGGAAGGTGGGGAGGCGGTGCAGGTTCGCTGACGCAAGGAGCGCCAGGAGATCCCAGCAGAAGCCGACGGTCTCGTCCTCCTCGATGGGCGTGCTGAACTTCTGGCCCTTGCCGCCGGCGGCGAAGACGAGCGCCCGCCCCAGGTTCTGCAGCGCCTCGTCGGGCAGCTTACCACTCTCAGTGAAGATCCTCCCCGCCTGGCACTGCTGCACGACCTTGAGGTTGTTCTCGAACTCGCTGCCGACGCTGAGCAGCGACTCGCCGCCGCTGCCGCCGTCCAGCGACAGGAACTGCGAGAACCGCCCAATCATGCCTGACACGTGCCGGCTAGTCCCGACGCCCTTGTGAGTCGGGGGGAAGATCACTCCGCCGCCGGCGTCTGAGACGGACGCCCTCTGCCGGTGCCCCGGCGGCCGCTCCGCCGCCGCCGCGGACCCACCGCCACCGCCGGGATCGATGACCGACGGCGGCAACAGCTTGAGCCTCTTGAGCTTGAGCAGGCAGTCAACGACGTTCTTCCACGCGCCCCTGACCGACTCCCCGAATCGGTTGGCGATGGTGAACAGCGCGAGCGTGGCCATGCGCGGCTTGAGCTCGTTGCTGAAGGTGAAGAGCGTCTCCTCCGTGGTGGCGTAGGGGTTGAGCAGCGTGGTGAACTTGCAGAGGCAGCAGAGCAGCTCGTCGAGCACGTCCCCGAGCCCGTACCGCGCCACGCGCGCCACTGACACGAGCCCCTCCACGCACTGGCTGAGTGTCTCCTCGTCGTCGGCGCTGTCGAAGACGGCCGCCAGCGCCGCCACGGCGGGGCCGGACACGGTGACGAACACCTCCCGACTCAGCTTGTGGCGGAAGTCGCACGGCGTGAAGGGCTCCATGGCACGAGACCGGCGCACCAGGTCGGCCCACCGGCTCGCCGTCATCTCCGCCGCCGCCGCCGCGCTGGAGCTGAACACGGTGATGGCGTTGGTGGAGATGGAATGGAAGAGCTCCGACAGGTACTCCCTGGGGAGGTCCTTCTTGTCGTTGATGGCGCGGTTGTTCCGGATGAAATCCTCCTCGGACATCTTCTTCTTCACCTGCGGGTTGTGCAGGTCGGTGTTGAGCATGATGAGGGAGTAGCAGAGGATGAAGGCGGCGTCCTTGGTGGCGAAGACGCCGGTAGTCTGCTGCTCGAAGAAGCGCTCGGAGAAGGCCTCGAGGATGCGCTGGATCTTCTGGGACTCGCCGGGGAGGCGGAAGGTCTCGAGGTAGGTGCGGAGGGCGGTGTCAAGGATGGCGCCGGTGAAGTCGAAGGAGTCGGTGAACTCCTTGAGGACCTTGAGGTTGAAGTCGTCGGGGTCGCCGAGGAACTCGCCGATCTTGTTTTTGTCGAGCCCCGGCGAGTAGCGGAGGAAGTAGGCCATGCTCCGGGGCTCCGGCGGGGTGGGGAGAAGGTGGCACAGCTTCAGGTACTCCACGCCCTTCTTCTGGTCGCGGTTGTAGTGGTTCGCCGCGATCGCCGCCTTCTTCTTCCGGAGCTTGCGCTTGCGCACGAAGTCCACCCACGTCTCGCGCTCGCCGGCACCGGCGCCGGAGGATGCAGGGTCCCAGCGCTCGGTCCAGAAGAGGCGGAACTCGGAGACGTCGACGGCGTAGGCGTCGGTGTCGGGGGCCTTGTCGACCTCGACGTTGTCGGCGATGGTGGTGATCATGTTGACGAGGCCCTCGAAGGCCTGCTGCTGCACCGCCGACATCGGGCCCGGAGACGACGGGAACGCCGCCTTGCACAGCAGCTTGCCGACCTCCTCGAACACGTTGCGCAGCAGCGGGTCGCAGTCGTAGTTGACGTACACCTCGATCACGAACGTCGGCTGGCGGATGAAGCTGATGAGGCCCTCGACGGCAACCTCCTGTAGCTGCGGACCGTTGGCGCCGCCGCACAGTTTGAGGAGCACGAACAGGAAGAAGGCCTCCAGCTGCAGCTTCAGATGCCTGCAGGTGGGGCAGAGCACATAGCAGAGTATAAAACAGGGGGTTCTGGTTTCAAAGTTCAGTGGGCTCATGGTATATTTTCTAGAAAATAAAAAATTCATTATTTTCTTATTTGGTTGAGGATAATATATTGATATATTCAATTATTTGCCACGGTTCTAAAGCTAAGATATAGCATGGTTTAACTTTAGCCTCATTTCCCTTCACTATTAGTTGTTCAGACACTAGCATATCAATTCGAAGATAGTGTTAGAATTCCATTATATTAACATACTCCCTGCGTCCCAAAAAAAATGACGTTTTCGGATTTAAAATTTGTCCAAAAAATGACGTTTTACTTAATTTGACATGTGTGCATGTGCATGTAGGCATGCAACAATCAATTATCACCTAATATGGCAAATAAATAGGGGCAATCGAGGTCATTTGACCTCCTTAATAATCTGTCCTAAAATTCTTAAAATGACATTCTTTTTCGGACGGAGGGAGGATGAATATTTTCACATCATACTCATCACAGCTAAATTACAAATATGAGATGTGATAAAAATTTTAAATTTCTCCACCATATTCTTTGGCAATACCATAGTATTAGTACTCCGTACCACGTTTTTTTTCCAACAAAAATATGCATGTCACTCCAATTTTTATAGACCATCATTTCTACAAAGATATGAATATTTGTTGCTTCATACGCATCACCCTAAATTACAAATATGAATCGCAAAACTTGAAGTGTTTCTCTGTAAACCAATGTGACGATAATTTAAAGTTAGTTCTTCCCAACATATTTGGTGGCCATGCCAGTATGTTGTATTAATAAGTGTGTTGTTGGATTATTCCAAATGTCCAGCAGCAGTAACAAGTTGTTAACTTATCGAAAATAAATTAGTTAACCAGAAAAAATGTTGCTCAAGAAAAATAATTATGTATTTCTGTCAGATTTTTTACGGCTTACCATTTCTATTATAGTCAGTCAGACAGTCACCATCCCTAAAATTGAAGAAACAGCATAATCGTTGCTCACCGGCGTAGGAAGTGGTAGAGGTTGAGAGCCGTGCTGCAGATCATGGAGAGGACCAGCGGGCTGTACTCAGTGGCGTAGTTGATGAGGTGGTAAAAGAGATCGTCCTGGATGAGTCGCAGGAGCTTGGCGTGCTTGCCGATGGCCTCGCCGCCGAGCTCGACGGCGGAGTTGACGAGCACGAGCGAGAAGAGCATCACGTCCTCCTCCGAGGAGAACGCGCCCTGCCCGTCGGCGGTGATCACCATGTCCGACGCGTTCTGCAGCAGCGAGCAGAGGAAGCTGAACACGTCCACCATGCACCGCGCGCCGAACCCGGCGCCCGCCGACGCGCCGCCGCCTGCCGCCGCGTCGCCGCCGTCGGCGTCGACGGCGGAGTCGTCGCGGATGTCCGGCAGCCGCGCGAACACGGACTGCAGGATCTCGTGCATGCAGTGGCGCGCCGTGCGCTGCAGGAGCTCGCTGCCGCGGCTGCCGGCGGCGTGCTGCACGATCTGGAAGCACGTGTTGACGGCGGTGCAGACGGAGGTGTCGGAGAGCAGGGGCGCGGCGCGGGCGCGGAGGAGCGCGGCGAGCACCTGGAGCACGCGGAGGAGGACGGCCTCCTCGGCGCCGGCGTCGGAGATGCGGTCCGCGCGGCAGCTGGTGAGCGCGGCGAGGATGGCGTGGACGGCGTCGCGGGCGCCCGGGGAGCACTCGTCGAACACGTCGATGCGGAGGATCTTGAGCACGGACGAGAGCGCCACTCCCGTCGCCGCCGGCGGGGCCTCGTCGCTCTGGACCACGTCGAGGAACGGGCTCAGGTAGGTGGACGGGTCGGAGCACCTCCACGCGCCGTGCCGGGGCTGGAAGAGCAGGCCGCGAAGCGTCTTGAGGGAGGAGATGAGGCCCGCGAAGGTGGCATCCTCGGCGGCGGCGACGGCGGGCGGGAGGTACGAGTAGGGATCGGGGCGGCGCCGGATCACGGCCAGCAGCGCGGCGACCTCGGTGTTGAGCATGCAGGAGATGCCCAGGTCCTTGAGACGCGGGTCGCGGCGGGGGCCGCGCTGTGCGGCGTAGGCCGGCGGCGGGCCGTCGTCGTCGTCATCGGCCGCCGTCCTGGCCATTGCTGCTGCCGGGCTTGGTCTGGTGGCCGATGCCGGAGTCCGGGAGGAGGATCGATCAGGTGGTCAGTGTGGCCGTTGGAAGGAGGACGGAAGCCATCGTTTTGCCACGTGGCGGCTCAGTCCGCGATGGTCGATGTGTCATCGGTTGAGGTTGCATGCGCGGATGAGTGATTTTTTCTTTTTACCAAAAATAGCATCCCCTCAGTGTTCTCCGCAATTTCGATGCGCCCAAGAAACTTTGGTGGGCCCAAAGCCCCAAAGAATTTGCCTGTTGCTTTGGAATGTGTAAGGAATTGGATGCCCGTTAGCGCAAGGGGGGAGGGGTGAATTAGGCAACTAAAAACTTAACCTATGGCTTAACTAATTTTGCGCAAAGGTAAACTAGAACATACTATCTATATGTGCAACTACGGTTGTTCTAGTGTGAAACTCCCATCCCAAAAGAAGGTTTGCAACCTATAGCCAATCCTAGCATGATACTACTCTAGGAATGTAGAGGCAAGCAAAGATTGCAAGAGAGTAAATGCGGAAACGTAAAGGGGATGAGAGGAAGCAAACTCTTGACACGCGATTTATCCCGTGGTATCGGTAGGCACTAAGCCACCCTTAGTCCACGTTGTTGAAGCACTCACACAAGAGTATTGCTTCCCGGTCACCAAGTCTCTCCCAAGAGCACCAACTTGATTTGCCACAAAGGCTAGCCACTTAGGCACTTGTCAAGCTCCTTTGGTCACCATGATGCCGCCTCCACTAAGGAGCTTCTCCACCAAGGAAGGGGGGTCTCCACGTCCCCCGCACAAAGTGTCCTCGCCGCTCCACACCAAGTCGGAGGGTCGATGACGATTGCTGGTGAGCCACTTAGGCCCCAAGGCTTCCGGCGAACCTTGTACAACAGGATTCACTCAAGAATCACCTCACAAGGTTGGCACAACCTTGCACTCACTCAGCTCTAAGCTAAGCCTAGCACTAAGCACATACACAAAGCATGCACTAGTCTAAGGGTGAGCAATTAAGCACTTGGATGAATTGGATATGATCTTGAATGCGTCTTGAACTCCTCTCGCACTTCCACACAATCCAAAGCAACCTCAAATGAGTGAGTGGAAGGGGTATAAATAGCACAAGGCATCAAACTAGCCGTTGGCTAACGTCCATTGAAAAAGGTACCGTCGGATGATCCGACGCTATGCTTTTCCGGGCGTCGGTTCATCCGGTGCCCCTCCCACGTCACGTAGCCGTTGAGGTTCTCTCGACACAAGCGGCTCCGACGCTATGCTCCGACGCCTCGTCGGATCATCCCGTGCTTCGAAGGCCTTGCATCCAAGTCGTTATTGTTGGCTTCCAACCGACCGTCGGATAGACCGATGCTTCACCTTGACCCGGGCGTCGGATCATCCGGTGCCGAAGGCTCCGTCTTGGCGCGTCTCTCGTATGAATTCAAACTAAGCGTCGGATAGACCGACGGGGTCCTCACTCGGACCGTCGGATCATCGGTGCTACTCGTCTTCCTTGCTCTTCCTCCGCAACTCGTCCGGCGCTACTAAATAACGGACCGTCGGTTCATCCGACGGTACCTAGGGTTTGACCCACGAGCATCAACTCGTCTGATGATTGCACTGACGCTAGTATATGAGGGACCGTCGGTTCATCCGACGGTGTCTTCTCTTTTCCTTTTCTTGCTCGGTTTTGACCCTTGAAAAATAGACTATCTTCTCAATTTGGAATATGGTTTTCTTGCATCCTTGGGACCTAGAAGTGTCTACAAAGACATGCTAAAGCAATAGGTTTAGTCCCAATGATCATATTGTCATGAATCACCAAAATCAAACTCCGAACAAATGGCATATGAGGCCATGTTCGCTACAATCTCCCCCTTTTTGGTGATTTATGACAACACAACCAAAGCAAGCATAAATTTGCTAGAATTGACAGAATTAGAACCACTTACACTTGCTTGGATGCTTACCATCATCCAAACTCCCCCTAGATCAAACTTCCCCCTTTTTGATCTTATGTTCGCATTCTCCCCCTTTGGTCTCATATCCTTGAAATCACTCGTAAGCATCCTTGAGCCCACTTGTAAGCTTAAGCCACAAGCTTGCTTTGGTCTCACATTCTCCCCCTTTGGAATAAAATCTCCAAAAAGTCCAAAGCAAACGGGTCCTAGGAAACTAGCAAGATCTAGCAACCATAGCTCAAAGGAGAGATGTTAAATGCAAGGGAGAAAGCCGCATGAACTATGATCCATATGTATGATATCGATGAAGATACCACATGTGAGAATAACTAAGGTGGATCACATGCTCATGAGACTAGCATTATACAAACTAAGCTCCCCCTAAGTGTGTGCATAAAAAGAATACCACTTGTAAGACAAGGGTAGTGAGAAACAAGTGCACAACTACAAACTTGTAAAACAAGGAAGCTTAGAGCATATCATGTAAAGAAGTAGCTTAAAGGACAAGAGATAAACAAATGGGTTCTTGTTACATTACCACTTGTATATATCACTTGTAGTCTTTTGATTATTGCATACCTCCGGGGGTTGATCCTCTCTACCTTGTTGGCACCACATTGAGATGAGCCACTTGGAAATGATATCACTAGGTGACACCACTTGAAAGGAGCTTGTATAGAAGACGCTTGGGGTGCCACAAGGATTAGGAATGTATGAGTACATTGCCTTTGAACTTATATAGACATAAGCTCTCAAGGACATGACTCAATAGAATGAAGCTCATGTTGCTATATTCACTCTTTTAGAGATGTTAGATCACATTGAGAGTGAAATAGCATTCTCTTAGAATGAAACACCGCACCGGAACGCGTCGCTAAGGGACTACATAAGATAAGCTTGAAACAATGTTAGTCCCATAACCAAACCATAGGATGAGCTCCCCCTAAATGTGTGCATTTAGTGTTTGAATCACCAACCAAATGTATGCACATTGTTTATGACAACAAAAGGGAAGCTAACCCTATAGCTTGCTCATGATGCAAAAAGATATATATGAAAACATGCACCATGAAAGAACAAGTGTAGCTTTCCTACACACTAATCAAACCATGTAGATTGCTCATGGGTTAGCACATGACACAAGCAACCTACCATATGTAAACATTGCAACAAATGCAACCTAAACAAGGCAATGGAGCTACAATGATGCACGAGATGGGTTCTAGTTTCCATTACCTCAATCGGGGAACTTGGGCAACACATGTCCAATTTGCAAGCTTGGCTTATAGGCTTGAATCTTCTCATCTTGATTGTGCCAAGCCTCCCAAGTCCCCACACTTAAGGCCTTCAAGTGGCCTTTGGAACCCAAACCATTTGAGGCCCCTTCATGTTGGTGATGACTTCCTTGGGCACCCAAATAGGTTGGTTCCAACCCCGCTCTTCCTTCATCTTCCCAACCTTGTGTGCAACCACCTTGCCATTTGCCTTCTTCTTGATGACGTAGGTGTTGCTCTTGGTCTTGTTCTTGCGGTTGGGCTTGGTGTAGATGAGGGAGGTCTTGATGGTGGGCTTCAATTTCTTCTTTGCGCCCTTGTCCATCTTCTTGACAAATTGGGGGCATTTGTAGAACTTGTGCCCTTCCTCATGACACTTGTAGCAAGTCACGGCTGCACCCTTCTCAAGCTTCTTCACCATGTGATCACGGTTATCTTGAGAAGGTTGGACTTGGCTATTCATGTCTTGAGAGATTTCCACTTGTTCTTCATCGTTCTTGCCCTTGCCCATCAAGTTTGCCAACCTCTCTCGGAGCCTTTTCACTTCTTGCTTGAGCTCATCATTTTCCTTGCCTATAAGATAATCACATGATTCTACAACAACATTCTCATGGCAAGATGGTGAGCAAGATTCATCAATTAAATCAATGCAAGAAGTTGAAGCATCTACCTTGGAGATAGGAATTGCACAAGGGATAGATGTTTCATCAAGCTCAAAGGAATGACTTGTTTTAGTCTCATTGCTCTCAAACTTAGATTTTAGCTCATCACACTCCTTGCTAAGCAATTTGAATTTGCACAACAAATGTTCATAATTTGTAGCAAGGGTGTCACTAAGATCATTGAGAGCATTGAGTTCTTTGATTTCATTAGCTTGTTGTTCAAGCATTCCTTTTTGCTCATGGATTAGCTCAACAAGATCATTGAGAGAGGTGGTGTCGGATTCGTCATCACTTGCATTTCTTTCCATACCTTTGGCCATAAGGCACATGTGTGATGATGAAGGACCTTGCATGAAGCGGGTGGTGAAGTTCTTTCTTGATTCATCGCTTGAGCTAGAAGAACTTGATCCACCACTTGTCCACTCGCGGACGGCGAAAGTTGCTTCTTGCCTTGGTCTTCTCTCCTTGACCACCTTCCTTTTGGGCTTGTGCTCAATCTTGGTGAACTTGATGTGTTGATGATGGCGCCCTTCTCTCAAGTGGATGTTGTAGCCGTACATGTTGACTTTCTTCACATACTTGAAGATCTTCTTCACGTACTCGGCCACCATAGATTCAACCTCTTCATCACTTGAGGAATCTTCATTGTCACCATCATCACCATCATCTTCGCTTGAGCTTCCACGAGTAGCCATCCTACTCAACATTTTCTCTTGTCGGCTTGAGAGAGCATGGCTTGTGGTTGGAGAAGATGGTTCTTGGGGCTTTTCTTGGGGCGCCTTCTTTGACTTGGGCATTAGTTGAAGCTCATGTGCCATGATCTTGCTCAAGATATGCGATGGCTTCAAATCTTCGAGCTTCTTCTCGTAGAGGATTGCTTTCACCAAGTCATAGTCGGGCTTTCGGAGACTTTGAAGAATCTTGCGGTTGATGTTCAAGTCCGTGATGTCCTTCACACCTAAGGCATTAATCTCATTGACAAGCACATTTAGGCGTGAGTACATAGATTCGGCATTTTCATTAGCAAGTTGCTTGAAGCTATTGAATTCCTCAAGGAGACAACCGTAGCGTTCATTAGCAACTTTTTTTTGAACCCTCATTTCGCTCCTTGATGGTTTTCCATAGCTCATGAGCATTTTCACAAGTAAAAACTCTATTGAAAACGCCTACATCTAGTGAGGACAAAATGATACTCTTAGCAATCACATCAAATTGCTTTTCCTTTCTAGTACCATTTTTCATGCCCTCATCGGTGACTCTCCAAACATCAAGGTCCCTTGCTTGGAGATAGGCCTCCATGAGAACCTTCCACCGAGGATAGCCCGTGCCATCGAAATGTGGAGCCAAACCTAAGGTATCCACCCCTTTCATTCCTCTATAGAGCAACTCACTAGGCGGTGAAGCCTAACCGTTCCAATGAGCCGGTTTTCACAAATTACCAATCGAATTGGCGTATCCTTGTGAAGGAAGTGAGTCCCGGCTCGATACCACTTGTAAGGAATCGGATGCCCGTTAGCCTAAGAGGGGGAGGGGGTGAATTAGGCAACTAAAAACCTTAACCTATGGCGTCACTAATTTTGCGCAAAGGTAAACTAGAACATACTATCTATATGTGCAACTACGGTTGTTCTAGTGTGAAACTCCCATCCCAAAAGAAGGTTTGCAACCTATAGCCAATCCTAGCATGATACTACTCTAGGAATGTAGAGGCAAGCAAAGATTGCAAGAGAGTAAATGCGGAAACGTAAAGGGGATGAGAGGAAGCAAACTCTTGACACGCGATTTATCCCGTGGTATCGGTAGGCACTAAGCCACCCCTAGTCCACGTTGTTGAAGCACTCACACAAGAGTATTGCTTCCGGTCACCAAGTCTCTCCCAAGAGCACCAACTTGACTTGCCACAAAGGCTAGACACTTAGGCACTTGTCAAGCTCCCTTGGTCACCTTGATGCCGCCTCCACTAAGGAGCTTCTCCACTAAGGAAGGGGGTCTCCACGTCCCCCGCACAAAGTGTCCTCGCCGCTCCACACCAAGCCGGAGGGTCGATGACGATTGCCGGTGAGCCACTTAGGCCCCAAGGCTTCCGGCGAACCTTGTGCAACTGGATTCACTCAAGAATCACCTCACAAGGTTGGCACAACCCTGCACTCACTCAGCTCTAAGCTAATCCTAGCACTAAGCACATACACAAAGCATGCACTAGTCTAAGGATGAGCAATTAAGCACTTGGATGGATTGGATATGATTTTCAATGTGTCTTGAACTCCTCTCGCACTTCCACATAATCCGGCAACCTCAAATGAGTGAGTGGAGGGGGTATAAATAGCCCAAGGCATCAAACTAGCCGTTGGCTAACGTCCACTGAAAAAGGTACCGTCGGATGATCCGACGCTATGCTTTTCCAGGGCGTCGGTTCATCCGGTGCCCCTCCCACGTCACGTAGCCGTTGAGGTTC
This sequence comes from Cenchrus americanus, assembly GCA_947561735.1. Classification (NCBI taxonomy): domain Eukaryota; kingdom Viridiplantae; phylum Streptophyta; class Magnoliopsida; order Poales; family Poaceae; genus Cenchrus; species Cenchrus americanus. Next base: position 31,372,167 of record OX387242.1, on the reverse strand, counting down.
TCTGACACAACTGCTCCGACGCTATGCTCCGACGCCTCGTCGGATCATCCGGTGCTGAAGGCCTCGCGTCCAAGTCGTTACTGTTAGCTTCCAACTGACCGTCGGATAGACCGATGCTTCACCTTGACCTGGGCGTCGGATCATCCGGTGCTGAAGGCTCTGTCTTGGCGCGTCTCTGTATGAATTCAAACTAAGCGTCGGATAGACCGACGGGGTCCTCACTCAGACCGTCGGATCATCCGTGCTACCGTCTTCCTTGTTCTTCCTCCGCAACTCGTCCGGCGCTACTAAATAACGGACCGTCGGTTCATCTGACGGTACCTAGGGTTTGACCCTGTGCACCAACTCGTCTGATGATTGCACCGACGCTAGTATATGAGGGACCGTCGGTTCATCCGACGGTGTCTTCTCTTTTCCTTTTCTTGCTCGGTTTTGACCCTTGAAAAACAGACTATCTTCTCAATTTGGAATATGGTTTTCTTGCATCCTTGGGACCTAGAAGTGTCTACAAAGACATGCTAAAGCAATAGGTTTAGTCCCAATGATCATATTGTCATGAATCACCAAAATCAAACTCCGAACAAATGGCATATGAGGCCATGTTCGCTACGGAATGTTAAGGTAGTATGAGAGAGAGAACGGGAACATAGGTGACATGAATTTCACCGGATGATGCATTTTGATGCTAGGAAGATAGTCAAATTTTCCCTTATTATTTTACATTTTACAATACAGACCTTAACAGATGAGAAATTACACAAAGATCATTTAGGCGGGATAACATACAACCAAAGATTCTTGAACAAAGCAACGAAATAACATACAAAGATTATACTTATACTTATACTTGATCATTAGAATTTTGTATGGGTTATTTAAGAATTAATTAGTTTGCAAACAACAGAATAAAAGAGCCATGATAGTAGCAAAAAAAAAGAAGAGCCATAATATGATTTGTTTATTTTGGTTGCTTTATATGATGTGACAAGTATTTGCATACGACAATTGTCTAAGCGCTGTTAAATGCGCCATTAGCAAAATTTAAGGAGCTGGTTGTAAAGTCAGTCTCAATGGAGGAGTGTATCACACAGTTACCAAGACTGGAACCTTAAGAACCGTGCCAGTGGAGGGTCATGGTGATGACCCTCATCTCTCATTCCATGACATTCTCCATTCTCTCATCATAAATTTGCTGATGTGGCAGGAAATTTAATGTTCATGACCGTCTCATGACACATCCCATGAGACTGGCCTAAACAGTCCATGGTATAATTGAAACATACTCCATGGATTCCAATTAGTCTTCCAGGACATTGGCACAGTTTTCGTATATGTAAGTTGATATTTATTGTTAAAGTATTTTAAATAGAGAAAGTTGTACATATCATTAAGATCTATCAACATGATCTGAACATGTTGTTAATAACAACAATGTTTAATTTCATTATTGATGTTTCAAGCTTAAGATATATAAAAGAGTTCCACCAACTATATAATAATAAAAAGGACCTACTCTAGGAATTAATGTAGGCATGTATCAGGGTCTTCAAAGCTTGTGACACAATAAAGTTTGTATCTCATCATCTTTCGACCAAATATTACATGATGCTCTTTTGAGGAACGTGCATACTGCATTGTATATTTTTTTGACGGTCAAGAGGGGGTGTGTGTGTGTGTGAAGGTTCCCCCATCTGATTTTTTTAATTACCACCAGAGAGGCATCGCATGAATAGCGAGGCCGAAAGGATTACACCAGGGGGGAGTTTTGGGAGGTTTCTACAGCACGGGGTCGTGATTTCATGGGGGAAAAGATAAGGCACCAAGACTCAGGGATAGAAGCGTCGCCGGCGGGGAGCCGATGTGCCCACAGCCGGGCGTCCTCAACACACACCCTCAGTAGCCGACGAAGGCACGTGCGCTGAGCGTCAAAGACAGCAGTGTTCCAGTGTTTGATCAGTGGCAGAGTCAGCTTAATTAAGAAGCAAGGGATTTGCTCATCCTTCTTTCATTTTCCTTTTCTCCTTCCTCTTCTTCTTTACACTATGAGAAACATGTGGTTATAACATGTTACTAGCAAGTCTTCGGTAATGACCACCATACCATCCCCAGACCCTACATAACCTCGGTTTTGACATAGTGATTGGTAAAATGTCAATAGAAGCAACTTTATGTTAGGCTAACTTATGGCATAGACATAGATTCGACAAGTATTGACAATGATACATTTGAAATATCATGTAAACTTCAAGTGCTTTGGCATGCCATATTATCGATAAATTGGTATTGAGAAATTTCAACCATAATATTTTTTGTGATTATAGTTCCAAACCTATCCTAGTTTAGGCCCAATTTACAAACCTACCTAGATTTATTCTCCAAACCTACAACTTATGGATATTTCACATTCATGACCAATCGATCCCACAAGTCCATGACAGGTCATAAAATTATACATGTGGGTCTTGCTAGTCACAAATGTGCCCCTTACCTGTGGGTCTGGCTGATCATGAAAGTTGAACAATCACAAGATTGTAGCTCAAAATAGTGGTTACTTTTATTGAGAGATATGGGCACCCCATAGGCCCCACCGACCAGGGTCTCAGCCGTCCCCGATAGGTGGGTCTGACCTATCAGATGACCTGTCGACTTGCGAATGGCCCAACAGACCTGACCCGTGGCCCGACGCCCCCAAAGACGGGAAGACAACTTGGCGCACAAGCCAAAGCAGTCTAGATAGATCAAAACAGCTCAGATAAGCTTTCCATGTTGTAACCGACTAGGATAAATGGAAACCGACTTGTATCCCAAGGTCGTCGGCCAATATAAGGCGGCTTGGGGCACCCCCCGAGGGCAGACCCATGTAGACCGACCGGAATTGCATCCTGAAGCAATACAATCACAAAAAACTATACGTAGGGTTTTACTCTTCAGAGGCCTAAACCAGTATAAATCCTTGTGTTCCGTGTGCTCATCGCATAACCATTAGTGCTCTCTATTCTCGACCCCTCTCTACCTCTAAATCAACCATGTGGGTACTTCCATGTGAACTAGTCCAGGTCTCACCATCTAACGATTAATAAATTTTTTCCATTTTTAAGTGTCTTTGAGAATGGTGTCTTTAACTCTAATCAAGGCATTTCTTGAAAAGTGATTGATTGCATTTTTTTCTTACTTGGTTGGAGATTTTTTTTATTTTTAATTTGTTTTCGCCCTAGGATAATGTCCAAATCAGACAAAAAGAAACCTTCATCCACTTAAAAATATTGTGCTGAACAATCTTTTTTCCTTCTGCAAAAAATAAGTTGTCATTTGAGAAAGCAATGATTAGGAAATAACGATTATGTTGCAGAACTTATTTATTGAATAGGCAAAAAATGTTGAAGCAGCATTATTTAATGATTATGGGAATAGTTTCAAATGGTAATTTATTCATTTAGTATTTTCGTGCCCAAGTTTTGGCATTCCACATAGCTTGGCCTGCTAATTGTAACAGCCCCAGAATTTTTAAGAAATCTAAGTATATGAGTTTAGCCTGCTGCGATAGTGTGAGCTCAGGGAAGGTACAGCAACACAATCCAACCTCTAGCGCGATCTTGTACAACATCTGTGATGCTTGTTGTGAATTGTGATATATGCACGATGCCTGTGATGTTTATTTGAGTGAGGACCTTTAAACACAAAAAATAATTACAACAAGGACTATTTGGTCACATTGCTATGTGCAATGTCCATGGCACACAGCAAAGCATTTATGTCCATTTTGGAGGTTACTTTGCCGTGTGCTAAGGCGTTGCACCTGGTAAATGACAAATTTTATCGTGTGCCTCATGCATGGCACACGGCGAAGTTTCAAATTAACATTATCGTATGCCTCGTGCCTGACCCATGACAAACCCACCTAGTCGCGTTGTGTGGCCCCCGCCGTCTCCGTCCCTGCATCATCTGAAACTTTGTCGCGTGCCGCCTGGCACATGACAAAGCTGCCCCACTCCCTTGCCCTGCGCCATCTTCCACCACCGTATCCGTTCCCATGGTGTCGGTTGCTTTTTTTCAGCGTGCCGACTATAAGATGCGGCAAAGAGATTTGTTTTGTGCTCGTTAAAATCCTTTTCGTCTACTCCCTGGTTGTCGTGTTGGCTTCGCCATTGGTGGTCGATGGCAAAGCCTTTGTCTCGACGTCGCTCTCCTCTTGGGGCACTCTAGAGACTTGGGATGGGGACAACAGGGTCTGCTTAGAAGGGGTGGTGGTGCCAAATTTTTTTTGCAAACTATCTGGATGAGGAAGCAAGGATACAGAAATCCTAGTTACAACCTCTCAGAACCATGATTTCTATCTTTTGTTGTCTTTGTATTCTTTCTTGTGAGTTGGAGTCTAAGTACTCTTGTATCAATTTAGAGTCCAAGCACTCTCTTGTAACTTTTTGTTCTATATATATCCACTCGTGGATACAGAGATCAGATTTGCATCCTTTATCTAAAAAACGGAAGTCATTGAAATTAAACGTCTTACGTAAAAAGAACAGTTATGTGCACCATCTTACAAATCAACAATGTGATGTTTCACTAGTAATTTGGGCGCGCCCATGCGCGCGGCTGAATTTGTAAGTGTCTGAGGTAATGAAATATCAAAGTGATAATACAATGAAAACAATACATTTTAGAAGGTATATTGCACAGGCCGATATGCATTAGCGATATACATTAGAAGCTAATGCTACAGATATGCACATTGTAGATTTCTCGCCATCGTGGACATGCCAAGGATCCACCTTGCCGGCTAACTTCCATGCTATATGGTTTATGCCATCCTGAAAAGCAATCAAGATAACATTAACATATATTTTCATGCTCCTTCCATAGTTATTTGAGAAACCACACCACAATGGAAGACCTACGTTCCAAATCATTGGACAGTTTCAACCATTTCAACTTTTGGATGGTTTTTAAACGTAATAGTATTTATTACTCAAGGTCAATCTGTAGTCATTAAAAGATCTGTAGGAAATGGAAAGAAGAAAGCTAAATGTCAGGCGAGCAAAGGCTGAAAAAGGAGAAACTAATAGTCGTGCATCAACTCAAACTATCATCATGTCAAGACATTTAGGTCATCTCGTAGACACCCCGACAACACCATCCAATATTCCATCTAGGAACCTTTACAACCTAAAAACCAAGAAAGGATCAAAAGAAATCATTAGTTCCAGTGTTTTTGACCTTGTATTTATGACGAATCTGAATGTATGCATCTTATGTTAATGGCATTATGAGACATAGCTCTACACTCAATGATTTGTAAAACTTTTGAGGATTAGAGTCATTGTGTTACCCTCGAAAACCTCTGTTCCACTGAAAATTCAGATACAATTGATATTTTCATTTCCAGTCACAGAGTATCAGTATCTGTTCATTTTTGTTATTTCAGAATTAGGTAAAGAAAGATGTGTCCAAACGGAAGGATTTACATCCCATGCCAGAAGAATTATCTACAATTTGCTTAACATGTCTGTGATCTTGCATGTTTCCGTAGTGAAAATCTTCCACCGATAAGATAGGTGAATGGTTGGAAACCGACAACCGAATGTTTGTATTCTTGGATTGTACACGGGAGCATAAAAGGTGAAGAACTTTGTTAAAGAACTTCGAGTTCTCTCTTAGCTTGCACTGCTATTGCTAAGGAAGAAAGACTTTTCTTTTCTTTGTTGTATGTTGACGGTTAATAGTTGTATCAAATTTTGTTTATGACTTGCAAGCGGACAAGTCTCCCGTCGTAGTCAAGGGACCCTTCTTCCCTCGAGTGGTGAACCCAAGGTATCGAATCCGTGTAACAAATGTGTGACGCAAAACTTAATCTAATAAAGCCAAGTAACTTCAATCTTTGATAAAAGAAACCCTAATGCATCTAGGTAAAAGACACGAAACTAATCTAATCTACTAAAGACCGGAGAAAACAAAGTAAGATTGGGTAGATAAACCGATCTAGAGAGATCGAGGTAAGCCTTTTGTTGAAATTCCAAGCGAGAGAAGAAGTAGCAAATCGAATCTTATAAGAAGCTTCTTTAAATCGTGGTTTCCCGTCCAAATCCGAAAACATCCGCCTTTCGGAACCCCCGTTCGTCACAATGTGTCCCTACTCATGCGGGGAGCTTAGGGTGAGTCAAAAGACAAGTCGAGATTCTTTCGGAAGATCCGTGTGTACCTCTAGCCAACGCGGCTACAAGAACACCCTATGTAATCTATCTCGAGAATAGAATTGGAATAAGCAAAGCCGATCGAAAAACGAAATCTTCGAGGAAACACTTGATCGCTAGGAAAAGATTCAACTTGATAATTCAACTATAACAATGATACATACACAAGATCACCACCGGGATCCTTCCTTGATCTTGCTTCTAGCTGCGGGAACTCCGACGTGGTCTTCCGTGCAAGGTTCCCACGTCGGCTAGGGAAACCCTAGTCAACTAGCTCGACCCCCCTCCTCTCCGAGATGGTGTCTCTCTCTTCTCTCGCTCCTCGGCGGCCGATGACGAATTGTATCCTTTGTGGCTCTCGGTCGGGGGGCTATAAATAGCCCGATTGGCGGCTAGGGCAAAGGGGAGCCTCACCGGGCCCCGGGACGAGGGCTAGGCCGACCGGCCCGGGCCCATCCGAGGCCCGGCCCCGAGGCCTCCTTTGCTCTACGTCGGTTCCCTTGCTTCCTGGATGTTTCCCCCTTCTGCATGTAGGTCCATGTCGTCAGTTTCTCTCCGAATTGGACACAACTCCTTGTCTTGCAAGATTCAACACTTTTCTGGTCAGGTCCTCGGAGTTTGTCGTCTTCTCGGATCAAGTCCCTGGCTTCTTGGAGTTAAGTTTGCTTCATTGCATGACTTGTACGAGGCTTCAAGGTCTTGTCTTGAGGTGCTTGATGAACTTATCCCGAAAGTCTTGCATTCAACGCTAAAACCCTGCATAAACATTAAACTCCAAAACCGACATGCACACGTGAACTTGTTATACCACGAGGTTTAGTACCAATGGATAAGGTATAAAACTCATGCCAACACCGAAGGTAAACTCATGGCTAGGTTGACGGATTTTCACCGTTAACATCTCCCCCATGCTTAAACCTTGCTCGTCCTCGAGTAAGCCTTCGATGGATATCATCATTGCCAAACAATGTTTAAACCTTGCACTTGATCATACACGAGAAAACATAATGCTCTCAAAATTTTAATTCATTAAAGTTCCATAATGTACTAGCCTTCATCTCTACGGAGGGTAGATTCTTATTAAGCTTATCCCACAAGTATTAACATGATCACAAAGTTTAAATAGATCTCGAATTTTTGAAATAAAGAACGAGATAAAGAAAAACTAAACCAAGTTCACAATTTAAATCATCTTGCATATTGCTCATGAACTCTCATCTCGCTTGTCTCTCAAGTCTATATATTCTACTCCTCTCCCTCTCATAACATATATGCGTGATAGGCTTTATATGGAGCTTTGGGAAAGTTTAGTCCTAACAAGATTTTATAAATGAGGTGTTTTCAAAACAAGACAAGCTTCTCATGGTCTTACCGAGACTCGTCAAAAAGGTCATTTGGAAAATAATGTTAAATCAAGGAGGGGAAAGAGAAAAAACACACACACTTTAGATGAGTGGACATGTGCAAATGGCAAAGAGTGATCCCGAGGCACAAAGGAAGTCCTCGTTATCGGATTGCACATGGTTGGAAAATGAGAATGGATCTTTTAAACTTGAAGCCTTGAACGCACTTTTAGAGAACCGGGGAGTTCACTTTACGCATATATTTTTTTCTCTTTCTCATGTTTCTCATTCTTTCCTTCCTTTCTTTCTTTCTTTCATTATATATATTTTTTTTCTTGTGAGACTTTCACCTTGGAAGTCACGTACATCGCCTTTAAATTTTTCTTTCATTGATTATTTTTTTAAAATACTCCCCTTTGAACTCTAAAACTGCACCGTACCTACCTCCTCCCCCATGCTTAGACGTTGCTCGTCCTCGAGCAAAGAGGCGATAAATAAGGTAGGTACCGGAAATATTTTTCCTTGGAGAGATACTTGAAATCTTCAATGTTGGCACCGTCTTGCGATCTTCCTTGAATTGATGATCCATTCTCAACAATAGGTTGTGGTCGGGAGGTAGTCACAAAAGAAGATATTTGGTTTTAAGGGTGGATATCCGGCGAGGTTTGTGAGATCTCCAATGCGGGGATACACAATGCACGGATAAAAGGCTAGAAAAAAAGATAGATACGCAAAAACGGAATGACCAGCTTCTTAGTCTCGGGCCGGAGAAATAATGGCCTGCAATAACTCACTCAAAAATAAATCTTGTACACTAAGGTTCATGCACTCAAATATATATTAGGCTTTGGATAGGTTGAGCAACACACAAGTGATATTTGTGACAAGGTTAGCGATATTTTTGAGCATAAAAGACATCTTCAATCTATTTATAACTTGAGAGCACATAAAACACCATGGGTCTTTCTTTTAATCAAAACCTCCGCTAAAGATTAAGCTAGCATTTAAATAAATTCAGATTCGTATTTTAAGAGAGCACTAGCTTTTAACATGCATAAATCAATTACAAAGATAAACAAAGCTGCAATTATAATCATATATCATCATGGCACAAATTTTTGTAACTTTTCCAATGATATAATCAAGGTGGTGTCTTTATTAATGATGATATCAAGTTGAAATACAAACTGAAAATAAACAAACACGCTTGCTGAAAATTAAATAAAAACAGAAAATATTACGCAAACAAAAGCTGAAAATTACAGAGAAAAAGAAAAGAAAAGAAAACTAAAGTTCCTAAATCTTCTAGTCCTCCGCCGGTGGTTGGTGTTGATGATCTTGATAGTAATACCCTTGCTCATAATATGATTGGACATTCCCTCCGACGAATTGATTCGGCTCCGCTAGGTGAAGGCGTCCAAGCTCATAGGCAATATTTGCATTGCCTTCACCAAGTTGAGCCGCGTTGGCTTGGATGGCTGCGACGTTTTGGGCGTTTCTTGCAGCATACCCTCCAATTATGGCCATGCTTTGTTGTGGTTGGGGATATTGTGCGTAGGGCTCCGCGAAGTTAGCGTTGGGCACCACATAATTTGGTGGGGGTACCGGTGCACCACCCCCCCCATGCTTGCTCTTGTGGCCCTCCGTAATAACTTGGCGGAGGAGGGATCCCGCCGAATGGTTGCACATTGGGTTGTGCTCCACTCGCTTGTGCGGAGGATGTTCCCTCCTCTACGATTATTCCTCTTTTGTTCTTCCTTGCAGGGACAAGTAGTTCCTCTTCCAACCAATCTTCCCTCCCTTCGGTGAAAAGCCTAATCCTCTCATCGGGAAGGGGTAGGTTCACTATGGCCAAACGATAACCTCCTCTCTCATCTCCACTAATGTATTTGCCTTGCCTCAAATACTCAATGCCGAGAGAGGTACCACACAAAAGATGGTCGGGGTTCCTTGCGATCCCCGGTCGTAAGGAGAAAGCCAACATGGAGAGGTAACACCCCGAACCGATATGTCCCGCCCCCGATGTTGCTTCACAACACCAACGGTATCATAAGGTAAGAGGGGTCTATTGGCTGCCTAGCAATTAAAGCCGAGTAGAGCCAATTCAACTCCGTGTCGGTCACCTTCGTCTCCTTCATCCTCCCCAATACCCTCTTGCACATCCAAGAGTGAAATATCCGGATAATGGGGTTGCGGATGCAATTGCGTTGTTGATGGGCTTCTCCGGAGATCATATTCCAAAATCCCGCTAACATGCCGGGTGGCACATCAACTTTCTCCGGAGCTCCCTTATGGAATCCAAGTAGCTCCCTAACATGCTCGTAGGGAACCACTTGTTGGATTCCCTCCAAACGGAATGACAAGCTTTGCACCCCATCATCAAGGATAGGTGCAATGGTCATCAAAATTTCCAAGGCGAACCCCTTGTGGGTGTCCGCCAATACTCCGTTGGAGAATTGCACTCGTCCAAGGTGCCCCAACATGTAGTATATGTCGGTGCCAAAACCCAAGGTGTAGAGTGCTTGGTCGTCGAACTCGACGTTGGGCACAAGCCTCTTCTCAAGACGAGAGAGCCTCTCCTCCTCCTCCGATGACAAGATGATGAAGCCGTACGAAGAATATATCGGAGTGTAAGGAGGTGGCGCGGTCGAATGGGTCGATCGTCGTGGTGGCGCGGGCTGCTCCTCCGTGTGCCCTTGAGGTTCGGTAAACCTCATGGACGTGCTCCTTGCAGCCCTCATACCACCAAGGAGGAGAGCATCGTTCCTCCTCGGTGGTGCCGTATCCGTCTCCATGCTCCGGGGAGACTCGGAAACCGAGTGCCTCCTCGAAGACGTCGTTGATGATGGCTTCGATGACGACGAACCCTTCTTCTTGGAGAAGAGACTTGTGGTTTTCTTCCACATGGTTGATGCACTCTTTTCTTCTACTAAAACTCCGGGTTGCAACCGGTAACTAGGCACTTAAACCTTTTAATTCGGATGTGGACTTTGAGTGGATTAAGGATGTGGATTTTTTTTTTTTTTGAGATATCAAGCTTGGGAAGGTTGGCTATGTCTACGGAGGTTTTGGGCACACAAACTTGAACACACAAACAAAGGAAGGAGAGGGAAGCTTGCTCGTGAAAACGGGAGCCGGGGGCTCCTTAAATAGGGTAGGCCGGCCGGCCCGGGCCGACCGGCCCGGGGGCCTCAATGCACCTCCCCACCTCGTCTTTTTTCCAAAGACGATCATTTCGCCTCCGCAACTTTCCCCGCCCGCGTGCTCCACGAGTTGCACCGCCCAAACGCTCTCGTCCACTCCTTTTCTTGCATTATTGGTCCTTCCACTTGATGCTTCATGCTTTGGGTCATGTCCATGCTCCCTAGCTCCACTTGCTTCACATGCCACCATGAAATTCCTGCAAAGTTGATGCTTGCTACCCACCATGCTTGTCCTTTGCATGTGGAATTGGTGAAAGTTGATGAAAGGGAATCCAATGGTGCATGCATGATTAATTCAAACTAGACCGCCTCCATTTAGGTATGTTTAAGGTTAAGCACTCCTCTAATTCGAAATTTAAAATATTTTTCAGAGTCATGCAAGAGCTCAAACATAATTTTAGAGAAGTTTTTAAACCAAGTAAAAACAAATGTAAGTCGAAAATATTTTTCGACTACGTTGATTTCGGTCTCGGCGGTATAGCTTGCTTTCATCGGTTGAGAGCAAACTTTTCCCGGCTTGATCATGGGGGCATAGGTTTAGGTTCTAATTTTGGCTAAATAAGAGAGATTTTGAATAAACTAAAATTAGATGAGGCTTAGAAAAATTCTAATCTTAGAGAAACCAAGGATATAGATTTTTAAACAAACCAAAAGTTTTGATTTCTAGGTTCACACGAGTTCTACCACGTGCTGAATTTTATTAACACCTAGATATAAGTCGTGGCTCTACTCGTGTGGTTTTAGCATAAAAAATAAGTCAACCTCAGCACCATGAGGGTGAAAGGTTGATTTAGGTTCTGAAATTATTTGGTTGAGGTTTCTCGAAAAGAATCAAACGAGCACATAGGAGGGTTCATGCATAGGGTTTATGATAAAGCAAATCATTCAATCAAGAATTATGTCTCTAATATTGTTCAACCACTTCTAAGTCTAATGTCTTTACGTAATAAAACTAAAAACTAAATTATTAAAAATACTCGAAAAACCCGGAATCGGGTTGTCCTCCCGTAGCTTATTCTTGACTCGACGAAACGGGTTGCCTCCCGCCTAGCGCTTTGTTTATAGTCTATAGCTAGACTTCTTCACTTGATTACTCCGGATCAACGCTCTTTGCGGCACTTGCAATCTTGGGTACCCACTTCCGCAACATCTTGGGCGTGGGCTTGTCTTCCGGCTTAGTCATCTTTTTGTCTTCACGGGCGGCTTTTCTTCCTTTGTCTTGACGGATGCAACACCTTCTTTGATTTTCTTTACGTTCATTTTTTCCGGCTCCTTCTTCTTTTTCAGCCCCTCCGTTTGCTTTGGTTCTCCCTTCATTCCAATCATGTTGCATGCCTCGATTCTTGGACGGAACTTGAAGGAACTCCTTTCTCCGTTAATATCGAACATGATCTACCCCTTGCCAACATCAATAGTAGCTCCCACGGTCTTGAGGAAAGGCCTCGCCAAGGATGAGCGGCGGCTTCTCCCTCTCTCCCATCTCGAGCACAACGAAGTCGACGGGACGAAGTGGTGTCCGACCTTCACGGGTACATCTTCGAGCAATGCCCAAAGGATAGCGAGTGGAGTTATCTCCCAACTCCAAACATATACCCGTAGGCTCCATTGGTAGGCGTAGCTTCTCGAACACATCCCTCGGCATGACGCTCACACTAGCTCCAAGGTCGCATAACGCCTTCTCGAAGTTGAAAGAACCAACCGAACATGGAATTGTAGGGCACCCGGGGTCCTTTTGCTTCTCTAGCCCATTAGCAATAGCAGCACTACACTCCTCGGACATCTTGACATGATCTACCCCGAGTGTTGCTATCTCATATTTATTTGCAAGTATGTCTTTAAAGTAACAAGAATATGTAGGTACTTGTAGGGCATCTAGTAATGGCATGTTGATGCTAAGTCTACGCACAACTTCCACAAACTTCTCAAAGTGGTTGTCAAGTTTACCTCGGAAGAAGTGTGGCTTGAGTTGCGGTATCCTCGTGTCTTCCTCCGGCATCTCAAATTCGGGTTCCTCGGTGACGATCCCCATAACCTTCTCTTTAGCAACTCCTTCCACCTCGGTGGATGGTTTAAGCTTCCTTGCTCCCGCGGAACGTTCCGGGTCTTCGGTCTCCTTCCCCGAACGTGTTTGAATGGCCTTCGCCGATTCGGGACTTTTGGGTTGTCCCGAAGCTTCCCTTCATCATTAGTGAGGCGCCCCGCAAGTTGTCCAACTTGCGTCTCGAGCATCTTCATCATGTTGAGCACTTGATGATTGGAACTTCCGACCTCCGTCACTTTGCTATCGATGTTCTCCAACACCTTGTCTATAGTCTTGAACTTGGTGACGGTGTCCTTGTTGATCTTAGCTTGCTCATCCATGAACTCCTTCAATTGTATACGAAGCGGAACCGCGTTAGGAATAGATGAGCTTGCATTAAATTGAGGTCTACCTTGCCCGTAGTGGAAGTTCGGCAATTCTCCCTTCCTCATGTAGTCGAGCGTTTTGGCTTCCTCCGGACAATCTTTGCGGACATGGCCATACTCTCCACATTCTTCGCATGTGGACCTTGCTTCGACGGCCTTCAAGTCTTGAGCCTCTTTCTTTTCTATCCCCATCTTCTCCAACCTCCTCATGAGCGAGTCGATCTTGCCTTCAAGTATGTTCCCCTTCTCCACTTGCAAGACTCCTTTGACGTTCCCCGCGGATTGAACCGCATGTAGGCGCCGGACGACGCCCATGTGTCATTATCCGCGACCTTCTTGAATAGCGTGAAAGCTTCCGTCGGTGTAAGTTCGATGATGGATCCTCCCGCCGATGCATCGATGATCGTCCTTGACGCCATGGTGAGTCCTTGATAGAACTTTTGCATGAGGTCTTCCTTCGGGAACTTGTGATGTGGAACCGCCCGGGTGTACTCGTTGAAGCGCTCGAATGCCTCCGAGATAGTTTCCGTAGGATATTGAACAAAGGTGGCAATCTTATTACGCAAGCTTTGAGTTTTACCCGCGAGTAGTATTCCTTCATGAAAGCCTTCATCAACGTGTTCCAATTTTGCACCGTCTCCGCCGGTTGAGACCGGAACCATTGCAAAGCCTTCCCGAGTAGTGAGAACGGAAAAAGCCTTGCCCTCATTTGGTCTTGAGTCACCCCATCCATGTTGAAAGTCTGACATAGTTGAATGAATGCTTGGAGGTGAAGGTTCGGATCCTCTTTACCGGTAAAGGGTGAATGTTGCACCATGCGGATTGTTGAGGTCTTGATCTCGAACGGTCTTCCGATCTCCTCAAGGTTCAAGATTGGTAGATCGATGATGTCCGGGGTGCATAGCTCCCCAATCTTGCGTTTTTGCGGTGGTTGGTCACCCATCGGTGGAGGTTGATTCTCCCGAGGACTTTGAGGTGGTGAATTCTTCGGAGATTCCTGCGATCCTTTGTCTTCCGACTCCGAATCTACAAAATCCGGCTTTTTAGCTTGATGTGCTTCGCGTCTCCTTAGCCTCGTAAAGTTTTTTCCGGATCATCCACAAAATTATCGGGTTTGTTGGAGAGGTAGTCGTCCATCTCCGTTAGGGTTAGCAATAAACAAAGTATGCAAAAACTAGAAAGTAAAAACAAATCTATAGAAACTAGGGTTAGACAAACTAGATTAGATGTATTTTGTGGATGATCAAAATTTAGTAGATGCAAAAAGAAAAACAAAAAGAAAACTGAAAATTACAAAAAGGCAATAAAAAATCAAATCTTGATCATTTGTTCCCCGGCAACGAGCGCCGGAAAAAGGGGCTTGTTGACGGTTAATAGTTGTATCAAATTTCGTTTATGACTTGCAAGCGGACAAGTCTCCCATCGTAGTCAAGGGACCCTTCTTCCCTCGAGTGGTGAACCCAAGGTATCGAATCCGTGGAACAAATGTGTGATGCAAAACTTAATCTAATAAAGCCAAGTAACTTCAATCTTTGGTAAAAGAAATCCTAATGCATCTAGGTAAAAGACATGAAACTAATCTAATCTACTAAAGACCGGAGAAAACAAAGTAAGATTGGGTAGATAAACTAATCTAGAGAGATCAAGGTAAGCCTTTTGTTGAAGTTCCAAGCAAGAGAAGAAGTAGCAAATCGAATCTTATAAGAAGCTTCTTTAAATCGTGGTTTCCCATCCAAATCCGAAAACATCCGCCTTTCGGAACCCCCGTTCGTCACAACGTATCCCTACTCATGCGGGGAGCTTAGGGCGAGTCAAAAGACAAGTCGAGATTCTTTCGGAAGATCCGGCGTGTACCTCTAGCCACCGCGGCTACAAGAACACCCTATGTAATCTATCTCGAGAATAGAATTGGAATAAGCAAAGCCGATCGAAAAACGAAATCTTCGAGGAAACACTTGATCGCTAGGAAAAGATTCAACTTGATAATTCAACTATAACAATGATACATACACAAGATCACCACCGGGATCCTTCCTTGATCTTGCTTCTAGCTCGGGAACTCCGACGTGGTCTTCCGTGCAAGGTTCCCACGTCGGCTAGGGAAACCCTAGTCAACTAGCTCGACCCTCTCCTCTCCGAGATGGTGTCCCTCTCTTCTCTGCTCCTCGGCGGCCGATGACGAATTGTATCCTCTGTGGCTCTCGGTCAGGGGGCTATAAATAGCCTGATTGGCGGCTAGGGCAAAGGGGAGCCTCACTGGGCCCTGGACAGGGCTGGGCCGACCGGCCTGGGCCCATCCAGGCCCAGCCCGAGGCCTCCTTTGCTCTACGTCGGTTCCCTTGCTTCCTGGATGTTTCCCCCTTCTGCATGTAGGTCCATGTCGTCAGTTTCTCTCCGAATTGGACACAACTCCTTGTCTTGCAAGATTCAACACTTTTCTGGTCAGGTCCTCGGAGTTTGTCGTCTTCTCGGATCAAGTCCCTGGCTTCTTGGAGTTAAGTTTGCTTCATTGCATGACTTGTACGAGGCTTCAAGGTCTTGTCATGAGGTGCTTGATGAACTTATCCCGAAAGTCTTGCATTCAACGCTAAAACCCTGCATAAACATTAAACTCCAAAACCGACATGCACACGTGAACTTGTTATACCACGGGGGTTAGTACCAATGGATAAGGTATAAAACTCATGCCAACACCGAAGGTAAACTCATGGCTAGGTTGACGGATTTTCACCGTCAACATTGTACATATTGTATTCCATTTGTTTGACCAATCGTTAACTCTTTCATTTATGCTTTGCGCCTTGTGAAAATTAAAATCAAGCAAGGTAAGAGATAACTGCATCTCCAATTGTTTTTATCAGTTGAATGTACTTGGTGACACTAATTGCCTTTACTCCTACAGTTGTTATCCGAATAATATAATCTCCGGGCGGAGTGATAATAATTATGCTCCAGTTAACTTGGCAAATAATTGCAGTCTTCCTGTGAAGGTTATGGCCAAAAAAATTCAGGAAATAGATTTCATCTCATATATGCAAGGTGTCCTCAATTATGTAGAATTAAATAACACATGCGAAGATTGCTGGTAAAATTGAAGGGGAGAAATGTAAGCTTACCTCATCTTGCAGGAGCGGTGACCAATCTCAAACACGTAAGAACTTGCTTGTGGTTGCAGGTGATAATAGTTCGAACACAGGTGTAAATCAGTTGCCCGGCAAAGCAAGAGTCATGCATCACATGGCAAGAAAAGTTTGACCAAAGTGCAGATTTTCCAATGAAGTTTTCAAGGATTTATGATCACCAAGAGTGCAAGATGGCATCAATATACAATCTGAAGTCTATAAACCCAACTTATTTACAGTTTGGTAACTCGCAGTCATGCTTATGCACAGTGAGCAGGCGACATGCTCCAGAACGTGAAAGGTAGTTCAATATATATATTTCGGATGCTGGAATTTAGTATTTGTCAGGAAAATAGAACATCTTTTAGATAGATCTATAAATTATATAGTTGCCTAAATGTCCGAATTCATTCATCCATTTCTTATGTAAATGTATGACAAGCCAACCAGAACCATTTTTTCGCCATCCTCAGTGTAGATTAATAGTAAAGGTCTAGGCAAAATCAACCACAAATTCAAACACAGGTTGAATAAGCACACTCAGTCAGGACAGACCTTAAGCTGAATTTGATTACCACAGAGCTGCTAGCCTAGATCCAGGCCACTTGGGCACCTGCAACAACGATAAGACAAATTCTCCAGAGGGGCAAGGCAAGCACGTAGATGAATCGACACTACAAACCCCAACGTACTGTCCTCTCTTACCGCCCAGAGCACAGCTCTTCGACGCTGCTCCACACGACGCACCCCGTTGTTGCTGGCTCGCCGCCCACTCTGTAGTAGCATCTCCTTTGCGAGCTCGACCCGCTGAAGTAGTGCGGAGAGGCAGAGGCCGCCTCGCTGACCATCCTGCTCGGTCGCCGCCTGACCTCGGAGCGTGGCCTGGGATGCACAGACGAACGAAGGAGAGGTAAAAAATGCACCGTAAAGATCCAATCGTATGGTTAAAGTTTTTTTACGCTAACGTGGCCAGCCTGGCTGGCCACCGACCTGCCCAGCTTTCATATGTTCAGATTCCATAATGTTTACAATATTAATCAGACATATTCTTGCTATATCTTTATTAATTCGTGTTCTTCTTGTTCCACACTGTCTTTCTCTTGTTCCACACAGAATCTCCATTCATGTGTTAGGAAAAGTCATCCCATTCTATTGAGCGGCCCAAGGCACCAAAGCTCAACCAAAGTATCTACATTACAAAAGGAGCAGTATACCAGCAGAAGGGAGGATATAGATGATTATTCAGAAATGCCGACAAGCTATCAAATCCTCTTTCTATTGTACTTGTACCTGGACCAAAGGTTCTTCAAGAACTTTCTAGAGTCTTTCCTCTATCTCTAACCCCCTGCTTGCTGCCTATCCAGTACTCTGTTCCTCTTCGATCGTGTTGGATCAAGTTATCATGCTTCGTTGGCCTGTGCATGAGGTAAGTGAGTTGCTAACTGCATAGTGAGATCCCCAGATCTCGCAAAGTTCCATAACTGCAATGCAAGACACGGACCACACTACACGAGTTGAGCGACGAGGTTTGCGTTTCCAACACTATATGCATAACTTCTCAAAATTTACATTTTCCCAATACCTTCCATGCCTACATGCATGCAGCACCACGTACGAAAGCCAAGACAATGTTGCTTTAACAAGTCACTAAAATAGCTTCATTTTCATGGCATAGTTTATTTCTTTCTTGCAGCTCTGCGCTGGTATAAGTAGTATAGCCATACCTAACGTTAAGGATCCACACCACCATATGAAGACCTTCAACATATTTATATAATCAACAGACTTATTGGAACTGGCGTGAGATTTAGGGTCCATGAAAGCATTTTTTTTGTACTCAAGTGATTTTGCATAAATATTTGATCTGAAGAAGAAATCTTGTTTTAACAACCCTTACTTAATGTTTGTGTACAAAACATATGTAATTAAACAAAGGCATCTTAATATCATACTACAACACAAGTTGAACTGATTGAAAATCTGCATTGTCAGCCACATGTATGCGCCAGCATCCATATTTAGTAGAGCTAGCTCAATCGAGAGAGTGCAAAATTTGTAAGCTGGCCACCCTAGCATCCTGATCATTTGTATCCTCGTTAAGCTTTCTAATAAAGCCTAAAAAAAAGAATGATTGATAAATTGTCTCAGAGCAGGCATTATTTAGATTTTTGTATACGGATACAGATAGTGAGAAATCGGGGAGTTGGAGAGGAAAACAAGATTTTCTCTTTAATATTTTAGATTTGCAATACCAAATATACAATTCACACCATATTGATTACATTTACGGATCTATAAATCAACAAAATAGAAACGTTCTGCATTTTAACTCAATAGACAAATAATTCAACACATCAAACTCAAAATATTATTATTTTTTGTTCGAACAGACAAATATTATTATGCAATCATTCATGAGTTAATTGATAATTGAATGACAACTTGCATTTGTCAAGTACTATAGGTCGTAGGAATGAGGTATAAGCAAAGATGCAAACCCAACACAAAGAGATATATGAATCAGGGTGCAACATACCATGATCAATGCTTAGACAACCTCTACTCTAAAACCAAACTAAACAATTTTGCAGTTATGCGAAAGAGACCAACCACTAACAGAGGTCAGACCTTGAACTTAAGCCACAAATCATATTCACACCATTCACAAGATCTGACATTGCAATTTGCATATTCGCAATACCTCCCAAGTCTACACGCGCACAGCACCAAAGCAGTGACCGGCCACATTGCCGCATCGCCAAAATGGCTTCGAGTTCATGGCATCCATGGGTTTGCTCTTCTGTTTTATGGGGTCTTGTTAATAAAATAGGAACACCAAAAGCATCTACCCATTACAAGAAGACCTATTTATAAGCAATAAACTTATTAGCTGAACACGTAACTTATTAAAAATTGAACCAAAACTCTTGCCTTTATCTTTGACATTTCCTGAATCAAGATTTGCTGCACGCCTGCACATGGTACCTTTAATTAAGGTTGTTGACTGAGATCCTAAATCATGTTCGGTGCTCTTTCCAGTAGCATATTGGGTT
Source organism: Cenchrus americanus (assembly GCA_947561735.1). Lineage (NCBI taxonomy): Eukaryota > Viridiplantae > Streptophyta > Magnoliopsida > Poales > Poaceae > Cenchrus > Cenchrus americanus. The sequence continues at coordinate 31,352,852 of OX387242.1, read as the reverse complement.
TAATATTAGGTAAGTTAAGAATCCACATGGTGTAACACCCCGTGTTTCTCAGTGGTGATTTGTGCTAATGACTCTCTTAAATACTCCTCTAACCACCCTTGAGTACCCTAAGTCAATCCATGGTCAAACCCCTTGCCTAAAACCCTAGTTTTCCCTTTGACCCTTTGTGTCATTCTAGAACTTTGGCACGTTCTCCAAAATTCCTCTAAACACTTCAAAATCACCCAATAGGAAAAATGTGCAGTTTTACAAGGCACACAACTTTCATAAAGATTGGCCTTGCTGATTTTGAGTGCAAAGGTCTGAAAAATGCAAAAACAGGCACTAGAGTACTGTTCTCCCGGGCGCCGAGTTTTTGGTCACCTTGCACTACCGTTCCTGCTCAAACCAGTGAGTAAAACCCTATAGAGCCTTTGGCATTCTGGTAGAGGGTGACTTACTGAGCAACTTTGGTATTCAAAGTTTGGAGCACTTCTGTTTGGAATTTTGGAGAAAATTCAATTGAAAGAAGGCTAAATGAAACGGGTCGGTGCAACCGGCGCTCCCGCACACGACGTCGCCCGCGTGCCGCCACGTCGGCCGCGGCGTACCGGCTCGCGCGCACGTCGAGGTGCCGGAAAACCCAGCGGTCCAAGGCACGCGCCGACGCCACTGTGCACTAGAGGTCGTGACCTTGCGTGGAGGCCTAGGCTAGTGCCACGCGGCCGGTGCGAACTCGCCGGTGGGCGAACCGCCATTCCCCATTGGCCGTCGGCTCCACCGCACGTCGCCACCGCCCGCCACCCATGCTGGAGTTCCTGTAGGCCACGACGGTGAGGCGGAACCGCCTCTAGGCGCCTATAAAACCCTCCCCTTCCTTTTCCCCTCGCGCGCCCGAGCAACCGAGCTGTCCGCCGCCGCCCGCCATTAGAGCCGCCAGCGACATTGCTGCTCCGCTTGCTGCCGTGTTAAACCGGTGACCCCTAGCTCTTCCCTAGTACCCACTCGAGCCCCCAAGCACACGTGATGGCCTAGCCTCGTCGGCATTTACCCGGAATCCGAGCTGCGGCGGCCGCACCGTCACTGCTTCGCCGCCGGTCATCACCAGACCTCTCTCCGCCCGAGCCGCCGCCACGAATCAGTCCCTTGTGAGTCAAATCGATCATCCCCCTTGCTTGTTTGCACCCCCCGGACCTACCTCGCTGCCGGCGAGCCTGCTCCGCCGCGGGAGGGTAGAGTTGTGAAGGGGAGTTTTTCGCGGGGGCCTGCGTGTTAAATGTGAGGGCATATTTGTGAAGGTTCAAAAGTCCCAAGGGGCTGAGTGCTAATAGATTCTTCCCAATTTTGTTATTTAACCCAGTGAATTGTAAATTCCATATCAATTTGTAGAAAAATCCAAAAATTGCAAACCCAATTTTGTTGTGCTCTTTGTGACTAACTACAACTTTCTCAAAGCATGTATATACTTTTGAGCTTTAGTTTTTGCTTGAAAAAATTGAAATGTGAAATACCTAGATCTGTGTTTCTGCAAAATCCTTACATGATCTTGAACTGGATTTTGGATATGTTGTGGTCACTAGCCTGTGTAGGTCCTGTGCCAAAATTTGCTCAAAGTTAGTGAAGGAATCTTTTTATATGATTTATCTTGTGTTGTTGACAAATCTATCTACATGATTTTTGTAGCTTAAAACATAATTATTTTTGAGCCCTACTTCTGGATATTGTTTTGTTATGCTAAAATGCACCTCTGGGGAATTTACCCTGATTTTATCCCTGTTAGAAATATTATTTCTTAATTTATGCTTGTTTTTATTCATAAATGTGTATATCAAGATCCATAATAGCTATAAGTGTGTTTGTTGGTTTCTTAGGCTTTTTTGGGCCAGATCATGTGTAGGAGAAAGTTTGGCTTCAATTCTGTTATATTTATTTTTATATGCATGTCCTTTAAATGGTAGCTAGAAATACCTTTATTTGTGTGCATTTAATTTGCAGTGGCTCAAACTTTTTGCTTGCTGTTTGCTACTGTTTGATAATTAAATTGAATTAATTTAATTGTATTTCCATACACAGTCGCTACTAAAAAGTCTAGATAATAAAGCAACGCATACTGTCCCTTTACAGGAAGAGTATGCTGAATGTATTATTATCTAGGTGAATGTGGTCAACCATGCACCCCATGGTTGTCATGTGTTGTTTTGAGGATTAATTAAATCAAACTGTCAATTAAGTCTTGCATTGCATCCTCCGTGTAGAAGTCCCAGACGGTAGCTATACGCTTGTGCCGGCTGACGAGGACGAGGGAACAGGAGGAGACGTGCACTACGTGACCGCAGAGCAAGACCCGGACCAAAGTCCGGAAGGTTGTCTGCCCGCTTGTGCTGACGAAGGCAAGCCCCGGTTCAATCATTAACCTATGTGTTTCATTTAAACTTCTGCATTTATCTTTGTTATTTATGTGCATTTACGTTCAGGAGTTGATTGAAACCCTAGTTGCATGATTTCTAAGTACCTATGACCTTTTACTAGCATGTTAGGACGCTAGTGGCTATGCTCTAAGGATTCGGTACAAGTCGAGTGATGTTCGTCACTCGCGAGAGTAGGATCTCCTTGATGGAATCACCATATTGTATAAATGGATTGCTCACGTGGTAAGAGCATGGGATTGGGCTCCGGTCCAATGGCTTTGTTGGTTAAGTGTTTGAAAGTACTAAGCACTTGTCGGAAATGGGTACGATAAGCCTAGTACCTAAATGAGACGGTGCGGGAACTTTGCGCTACTAAACTTAGGGTTGCGGCCCCGGGCTCGCCACCCGAGTACTTGCGTGAGGCTGGGTGACCTTGGTGGCGTAGCCCAGTAAACCTCGTACTTGAAACTGTAGCATCTGATCTCAATCCGAGGATTGACGGGAACCGCCTGGTGGGTGAACTCTTAGTAAGGGCACCTCCCGTGTGCTTAGGTCCACCTTTCAAGGTTTGAATGAATCGATTGTCGGCCTCTCACTGTATCTGAGACTACTTAATCTACTGGCCATGATATCCTTATGATGGAACTTTGTGAAGATTATTACTTTGATTAATTGTTTGCATAACTTTGATTGCAATAGTTGCTTATGTAGTGATGATTAATTCTACTAGAACATGAGCTAAAATGTGAAAGTAAGGATTCACTACTTAGTAGCTTTTTGGCGAACAAACCCACTAGCCAAAAGCCTTGCATGATTAGAGGTAAAGTCTTTCTTTTAGACGGGTAAGCCTTGCTGAGTATTAGTATACTCAGCCTTGCTTTATAATGTTGTTTCCAGGTAATGCATGTGATGTGTGGCCTGGAGAACTTCCACCCGGCTGGGAGCTGGAATGGGTGGATGACGAAGAGTGATTGCATCATAGACAGGCCTCCAATGATGTGATCGTATCATTTAGTTACCTTTCGTTGTTTTTAATAAACTCTGAACTATTTACTTCCATGTCAAAGAACTATGTTTGTAATAATGGACCCTACGGGGATTCGATGATTAATTTGTAAGGCACTCTGGACTCTCCTTCGTGGGAGTTTTAATGCATACGTCCGATCCTCTCTATGTTGTCAAGTGATTTACCGGGCGTTAACCCGGCAACACTCAACGGGATGATTCTTTATTATCGCTTAATGACCAAATGGAGTGGTTTAGGCGATAGTACGGAATTACCTCGAATGGGGTTGTCACACATGGTAACAATGATATTTGGATTCAATTACTTCAAGAATCATCTATGTCACCATACACTGTTTATTATGTATTGTCCATCATAATGGTGAGAAGAGAATGACTAATGGTATAATTGCCCATATCAAACAATTTACTGGGACTCCCCGTGTTACCATTGAAGCTTAACTAGGATAGACAGATGTATCGGTTACTCCATGTTTCCAGGTATGCCTGGTCATATAGGTGCACTGGTATATGTCTGTTTCCTATATGGAGCAATTGATTGACACATCTCTCCAAATATAGAAAATATCATACGTGCATGTGCAACAAATTTGAAATCTAAAGAACAGAAGATGACTTTAAAATCCAAATATATAAAAGATCGTATGCCCTTCTGATTCTATGAAGTGATTCTCTATGTTGATTTCAGAAGTGTATGCTAAAGAATCAAACAAAATCACTTTCAGCCATGGAATCACTTATCTTAGAAAATTAGGTCCCACAGAGAATTAAAATCAGATGAAGCTCTCCAAACATAGAATCCAAGAGGGTTAAGTATGAACGGGTACGCTTGGAGGGTTCTGACAAGTGAACATGTACATGCAAGCATCTGATCCAATATCCAGCGTAGTGGAGAGTATATGAAACCGATTTATATTTGTGTTTCGATGAAAAGACGCGCCATTTCGACGCATGCGGTAACTGCTTGCGATAAAAATTACCTTCCATGATGGGTAGTAAACTTCATCGGTCAGTAGTAGTTCAATATTTGAGAAAAACAAAAGTGAGTAACAAATGCTCCCAAAGCTTTAAGTAAATTGGCTGGAGTTGTAATATATATAATCTAATTAATTACTATATATACAACCATCATCATTATCAATTAATCATTAAAACATGATGGCCCCAAGCAAGATAGGCAAGGCAAGAGATGAAACTCAACAAGTTCCAACAAATTATCATGGTTCTAAATGTTCTTCAAGCAGCGCTCCAACTCTCATGGAATCTAGCTACCACTACCGGAATTTGTGTCTTTGCCTAGAGTTCGTGTCTTTGCCGAGAGCCAACTAAAAAACTCTCGGCAAAGATGGCTTTGCCGAGAGCCAAATAAAAAACTCCCGGCAAAGAAAAAACTCTCAGCAAAGAGGCTTGTTTGCCGAGAGCCAACAAAAAAACTCTCGGCAAAGAATAAAACACTCGGCACAGATTTCTTTGCCGAGAGCCAAATGGCTAGCTCTCGGCAAAGAAATTTTAAAAAATTACTTTTTGACCTCCAATCTATTTCTATCCTCAACATACACTTATATAAGACTTATACTCAAATTTGACACAACTTTAACTTTGTTTGCTATATTTAACCATTTTATATTTTTGCGTATTTTTCTCGTATACGTCCGATATGAACTGCAAGTGCATGAAGTCATATAGTAAAGTTGTTGGAAAAATGATATTCATGTCCATAAGACATCTCTAAGACCATGTACACGAAATAAAGATAAATTTATGAAATTTGGTTCTCTCGTGCATGATGGAGATCGTGAGGTAGAAAGGATTTAAAATTGTATAAAATTCAAATGAAGTTTGAAAATCACAAATTTTGTCAAGTGACCATGATCTCATATGTGGAGGTTGTGGTAAAAAATTTAGAATGTTTTAAACACTTTGACACATACATTGTTTAGAAACCGGAACATCTCACGAGAATGAACTACTGTCATTATGTTTTGAGTCTTACATAAATTTGAATTTGACTAAAAAACTTTTCTTTGGTAATATACAACATAACTGATTGTCATGTTGAGTTTTAAATTTTTTTACATGTTTTTTGCTATTTTTAATATTTAATTTGATGAAAATTGTCTCTTTGCCGAGAGCCACGCTGGCATCCTCTCGGCAAATCTTCCCACGGCCCATCACCAAACGCCAGCCCATTTGGCCCACTGGCCCAATACCTCGCCAAGCAATAAAAACCACCCCTCCCTCCCCCACCCGCAACCCTAATCCCTCACGCCGCCGCCGCCGCAACTCTCATCTTCCTCTCCCTCAATCCGCCCCAACTCTCCTCTCTCTCTCTCTCCCTCGACCGGCGCGCGCGCGCATCCGGTGCGGTCTCCTCCCCACGCGCCCCTCCTCTCCCCCCCGCGCGCGCGCCTCTCGGCCTGGCAGAGAGGAGCGGCGGCGGGGTGAGATGTGGAGTCAGGGACCGGGGGCGGAGCTCCTCTCTCGGCGTGATGGCGACGGATCCATGCGTGGTGGTGGCGGAGGAGCTCAGCGCGGTGGCGCCGGATCCATGCGCGGTGGTGGCGGAGCCCCTCCCTCGGCGCGGTGGCGGCGGAGCCCCTCCCTCGGCGCGGTGGCGGCGGAGCTCGAGGCGGCCTCAGATCTGCGTCCACCAGGTCCCCCCTCCCTTCTCTCTCAACACTATCTCATATCCTCTCTGTTTCTTCCCACAGGTGGCCGCGGCGGTGGCCGGGTGGTGATGGTGGGCGGCGGTGGTGGTGGCGGTGGCGAGTGGTGGTGGTGCTGCTGATGGTGGCTGGTGGTGGCATGGTGGCGGCGGTGCTGGTGGCTGGTGTTGTTGCGGTGGTGGTGGCATTGTGGCCGTGGCGGCGGGTGGTGCTTGGTGGCGGCGGCGGCGGCATGGGGCCACGGCGGTCGGCTAATGCCCGCTGCCTAGCGATTTCTTTTTTTGTTTTAGGAAATACTCTGTGCCGAGAGCTTTCTGAGCTCACGGCACCCATGTGCCGTGGGTCCTGGACCTTGCTCTCGGCAAAGAGCTCTTTGCCGGCCGGGGCGATGCCGAGAGCATCTTGCTCTCGGCAAAGCCAGTGAATCCGGTAGTGTACATTTAGACTTTTTCAAAGCCACACATTTTTTTTTCAATTTTGACTGCAAATAGAGAAATTATTATATAGAGTAATTACATAAAATTATGTTAGTAGATTTATCTTGAAACCAACCATCATAATATGTCGTATTTCTTTTTAGAAAATAACTTATTTTTTAAAATATTGTTGGTCAAAGTTAAAAGGATCCCATTAGTATCATAATCCTTCATGTATCAGTTATCCTGATGACTTTTGATATGATTTGTTATATATGATTGCTTCTTGAACACATCACCAACATGTAACTCGCTGTTTCTGCATCTGAGCTGCAACGAGTGCAATGTTGCACCGCCCTCTGCTGTCTCCAACAACATCACTGCTGCCTCCAATCTGCCACCATGGCCACAACTCCAGAACCTTGTCGCCAGCATCAGCAACCAAGGTGTTTGCCTCTACATGCTCCACATTACCCAAAATAGCATTTGTAAAAGTATTAGTGAACATATGCTGGTGGTGGAGGGGTCAAGATGAGTCAGATTTGGCAATTTACTTCTTCCCAGTACCTCCCAAGTCTATATCCATGCAGCCAGAGATATGCTCTCCATAGGGATTCAGATCGAGACATCACAAAATGGCTTCAGAAACATTGTTCGGTTTCACAATATTTGGGAATGATGTTGTTCATGTTCGCCATAAGTATATATAAGGACGTCACTTCTTCATAATTACGAAGACTATAACTAACTTGAGCCTGCATTAATTATGTGGTGCAATTAATATTTTTCATGCTTTTTTCTGTCAAATATGTATCACCATATGTACTTCTTATATGCCAGTGACCTGCCTACCTCAAAACAGCATGGTAGACATTATTCCCATTATGAAGGAACATGGCCTCTCCTTGTACACCTAACAAGCAGATTTTTGCAGTTAGCTGACAGGATTTGAAGTACAACACCAATAACCCCTGTTCGCATTATCTCTCGATAGGCACGTAGGTATTAGTCAACATAACAGTATTCCCTTCGATCATTTGGCCATATTGAGGGACATGTTGTACATCCATCACTACAGGAAACTCAGGCTTTGCCTAGGGTTCTAGGCTTTGCCGAGGGCTTTTTATCGCTCGGCACAGCAGTACTCACGGCACTGCAACCTTTGCCGAGGGTCGGGCCGTCGGCAGGCTAGGACCCACGGCATCTGGGGCGGAGCTGGGCCTAAGGCCACCCAGGCCATGGCCTTAGGTGTGGCCCAAAAAACATCTTATACATATGTATGTTTTCCTGGTCCAGTCTGCGTTGTAGTAGCCCTTAGCGCCCAGTAGCGAAGAGCCCAGCCAAGTAGCCAAACCAGGCCACGCAGTCACGCACGGCGCACGCGCTCCATCGCCTCGCGTCCCCGTCCTCCGAAACCTAGCTAGCGGCCAGCGGTGGCGTCCCTAGCGCCGCACCCCACCTCCTCGACAAACACTAGCTGCTCATGGGTAGTGCGGCGGCGCCGGCAGCCTGGCGTCTGGTGAGGCGGGCAAACGGCGGGCGTCGGCTATCCTCCCCAGGTCCACAGCTTCCCCCGCTTCTCTTCTTCATTGACTCCTACCTCCTCAATTGGCCAATCCAAGTCCGGCCGTAATAAGCTGTTCAATTCAGCCTGTTGCGACGGACGACGGCGACATTCAAGCTTAAGGGAGTCAGTTTTGAATACCCATTCCTCCAATCCCCATTCTGGCATTCCCGTCAGCCATATTATTTGCTTAAATTGAATATACTGATTCTAGCATTACTCAATGAATAAGAGGACTGAAACATTGAGATTTTTTTCTCCTGCTCCTATGCCTTTAATTCTTCCAAGACCAAGGCAACTATATGTGAAATTGAGACAATATCATAGTCGTAGTTGTAGTGCAAGTGGTATGTTGCATATTCAATTGTTATTTTTCACTATTCATATATTTTTTATATTGCTTACCTAATTCATTTAAAAATTCCAACTTTGCATATGTAGGCTCGGGTTCCTTTCTTCTGTTGATAAATGATGATATGAATATATGATATGTGGGGAGCTGATGATGAACCATACTGGCACTAGTTAGGTATTTATTTTATCAACTTTCTTTTGCAATTAGGTCTTAAATTGTGATGTACTACTAGTTTAAATGGCATATTTAAGCACTTATTTCATTATATGGAATATCACTATTGTGGTTATCACCATTATATGAACTACACTAAAATTGAGTTGTTTAAGCGCGGCCTTAGGTATCAAAATCCACCAGCTCCGCCACGCGCACGACATAATCAAGACTTTGCCGAGAGCCGGCCCTCGGCACGGATCGCACCGTCGGAGAAGGAGCGAGCGCCGTCACATTTGGGCTACGCGTCCTTTGTCGTGCCGACGGCTCCGCCGTGAGGCCGTCGGCACGGATGCAACTTTGTGTCGAGCGCCCCCTCCAAGGCTCTCGGCAAAGGCATTGACCGGGGGTTTACCCCGGTTGAGCGGCCTTTGCCGAGAGCCGGGCGGGGCCGTCGGCGAGCACACGTCCGTGGCGACGGCCCACCCTCGGCACGGGCGCCTTTGCCGAGGGCCCCACCGGGCTCTCGGCAAAGAAGTAATTTTTTTTGGTTTTTGGGTTGAGATTTTTTTATTGCTAAAGGTACATTAGTTAGAGTTTGATTTCCATTTTGGTGTTTTTCATAAATTTTTTCTATATTTCATGTATTTTCGTCTTTTTTTTGAATTTCTCTCGCATATTTCAAATTTGAACTTCAAGTCCTCAAAAACGGTGCATGTATATGATTGGAAAATTGATATTGTTGCTTGTTAGTGTGAGTTTAGTCCTAATCTAGCGCCACGTGCCAAAATTCAAACATCTTTGTGCGGATGCGAAGGACCGATTAGGCGACCGAGAGGGGGGAGTGAATGGGAGCCGATAAAAATTCTTCTCGAAGGAGATTGAAACTCCGACAAGATGAACTAGCTCGGTCGGACCCCCAAAATCACACGCTCCGCACTTCTACCTTCGTTTGCCAAAACCACGTAGCCAGCGGAGTGCTACCGATCCTAGAAACAAACACTACCAAGCAACCTCAACACACACGCACCCACGACGGATTAGAAACAACTCGAAAGCCGGCACGTCCCGAGGGGGGCGGTTAGACCGAGTATAGGGGGCGGTTAGACCGCCTCCACCGGGCAACCAAGAAATCCTCCGAAACGCCTCTTCCGAGCACCAAAATGCACCACGGTTTCACCAACAAAGATCTGCGGTCGGGGCCATGCTAGCTACCGGAAAATCTTGGCGAAAACCAAAACTCCACCCGGGGGCCTAGGGGCGGTTAGACCGGCTACCGGGGGCGGTCTAACCTCCTGTACCCAAAGAACGAACTCCAAACAAGAACTCCTAACAAACGGCACGAGAACGACCCGAAATTTCACCCGGACGCTCCCTCGATCAAGGCGAACAAACTCACGAGAGGAAAATGCGGCAAAACAAAACTTTGACACGGAAACCCCGGGCGGTTAGACCACCCCCTCCGGGCGGTTAGACCGCCTCTCCTAGAAAAAAACGGCCGTGGGTCAAACCCCAACTTCCTCGTGCCCGATCTCCCGAATCACTCCACGGATTGCAGCAAAACTTCGGGAATAGCCGGGTTACCTCCTGGGCAACCTCTACCTGAAAGGAATCGAACCGAATCGCTCACAATCAAGAGGAATCGAAGAAATCGCTTCTCTAGGTCAAGAAACCGCCCAACTCGAAAAACCACCAAATCGAGTCCGATTCAAAGGAGATTTGGGGGCAAAGTCACTAGCCAAAGAGGCACAAGATCCTCATACGTGACACCCACCAAAGACCCCAAGAAATCATCCTCAAAACACCGCCAACAAAGAGCTCCAAAAATCAACACAAAGATGGACGGGAAAACCACCTTGAGGAACAACGCCGAACCATCTATACATACCATGAAAGGTTCGTACAAGGTCTAGCTTGCCACCCAAACATCCATCCCTCTCTCTAGATCTCACATGAAGCTCTCAAGCTAGTCCTAGGAAAAACTAGGGAAAAAGGAAAATGAAAATGGGAAAACAAATGAGCTAGGGTTCCAAGAGTTGGTGCCATCCACCCACTCAATGAGTATATATGGAGGCACCCAAAAGACTAAACTACCCTTACTTAAAACTAGGGATACAAGCCCCTCGAGGGCGAATTCGGAAGTCTTCGGATTTTCTTCATCGGACGGATGCCGGCCGACCGCAACACGCTTAGCCTCGACGCAAGCATTGCGATCCGACGTGTGTCCTCCGCTTCGAAGCATCTCGGCGTCGGCGGCTAGGGGCGGTCGGACCGCCCCCCCGGGCGGTTAGGACCGGCCCCGGCAATCCGACCGGCCCGGGCGGTCCGACCGCCCCTCCCGGGTGGTTGAACCGGCCCGGGTGGCCGCACCTCCTCGTCGAGTCTTCGGCCTCGGTTTTGTGGCTCAACCGAGTAACCCGGTGGTTTTACGGTGAACCACCGCAAACCCCGCGAACTCGGTGTAGCCTCCGCCAATCTCCACTCATGACTTGGCTCCCACGTAGTCCCGGCTCGACCTTGGTTTTGAGGCTCTACCAAGAAACCGTCCACGACTTCCTCTTCTTTGTTCATGCCACCATGCGGCCCGCACTTGACCCCGCCGGCCACCGGTCCCTCGAACGAAGCCTACTTGTCTTCTCCACACCGGAGGCCTCACCGGCAACGATCTTTCGCGCTTGTTCTTCACCCGCACCAACACAAGTCAAGCCGCAACCCGCACCCGCAATATTTAGCCAAGAATCGGTCCACACAACGTTGTCAATCACTCATCACACAAGGAAGCGACCATCCACCGGTCCTCGAACAACACATGGTCCTCAATCTCCCCCTTGATGAGTGCATTGACAACACCCACATGAAGTAACACAAGAGAAAAGGAAAAAGAAAAGAAACAAATAAAAAGAAACCTCAACAAGCGATCGAAAGCCAAAGAAAGGCGAAGAGCAAGATCACTTGAAGAAGACAAGTCTCGGACCCCTTAGGCAAGGGCAACGGCTCGACACATCCGAGACAAAACCATGCTCAAACAAAGAGCACAAACCACCGAACCAAAGCTCGAACACCACAAAGAGCTCCCCCTGCACATATGCAAGCTCCCCCTGAGCCAAAGCACACTCCCCCGAACAAATGCGACGAAGTGCAACACGAGAATGCAACTAAGAGCAAAAGCTGCTCAACATGCCCAGGGGCGGTTAGAGCGCCCGCACGGGGCGGTTAGACCGCCGGCACCGATCCGACCGCACGGGGCGGTTAGACCGCCCCAAGAGACCGGCCCTACACCAAACTGCTCAAAAACTTCCCGAACAAATTGGAACACCTTCCAAACACTCCCAGGTGCCCAAAGTATGCACAAACATCTCCCCCTTGTTGACAATGCATGAATCAAGGCAAAATGCGAAAATTTTCAACATATAGCTTCTCAAATATACAAAATTCATCACAAGGAGCTTCACAAGTCCAAATGAGCAAGTTAGATACTCTACAGGTTCGTAATGACATGAACTACATGATCACCAAGTTGCACAACCATTGGAAGAGGCTAAAAAGGGTTTGAGTAATTTTGCGAAAAGTTACTCTCTCACAAGCAAACACCTAAACATGAGCAAAACATGTCAAAATGACAAAGCCACACAAACTTCATGATAGGACAACCATTCTAATCATAAGACCATCACAAACACCCACAAGCACCTCATGTCATGTCAAAGCCACCGAGCCATGTGCCTACTTCTATGTATGAGACTTCTCATTGGTAGGCATCATGTAACGGTTTAGCACCCAAAGCAAATTAATTTCAGCACATATGGCATGGGAACATATTTTCCAAGCATTTTACATTTCATTTTCAGATTTATAATTGGTACATGAAATTTCTTTGCAACAAAAAGGAACTTATGCCCCTCCATAAGATAAAGCAAGAGGGCTAAACATTCATGATGGCAAATGAACCTTTGGCCCCATATGATCAATAAACTAGCTATCCAACCACAAATTAAGCATAGCAAAGCCACTAAAGCATGTCAAGATCATATAAAGGCATTTACACATGAGAGAGCATATATGTAACATTTTTCAAAAAACATAGCCATCAACCATGGATTATTCATCATGATCATCAAGAGCTAAGCCAAACTAACCATAGCATACCAAACAAGCTCACAAAGACATATATAGCATCCCATGGTGAACAATGTATATACGAGAAGCTTTTCCTATCCAATGCATATGATACAAAATGCATGCAATATAAGATACAAGGATGCCTATACATCATGTTACATATGCCATGCCAAATGCGGGAAATGCACAAAGGAAACTATACATATGCTACAAAGGAGCTCCCACACAAAACTCACAAACCACCGGCTCCTCGAGGGGAGGCAAAAATGGCTCGACACCACCGGCAAAAGAGCAAAGGAGCACAAAACTTACAAGCTCCCCCTAAACTCATGCATTAAGGCCAAAAAGCATACAAAGCTCACCTTACACGCATGAGATAGGACAAAGAGCAAAAGGAACCACGTGGCTTGACCAAGGCCACACACTTGAAGGTCACAAAAACACTTACCTTTATCATTTCTTCACAAATCACTCATCCTTGTCCACCATCCCCGAAAATGATGCACCTACATGTCACCACCGGAATATGAGCCGGAGAACCACCCCCGATATCAACCAAATGTTCTCCGGGCCATCCACCCGCAACTCAAAACCAAGGGCGAGAGCGAGCAAACAACTCAACAACGGGGTTAGTTCCAAAAGTGTAAAACCGGTGCCTAGCCATTTGCTCGAAAGTGGGGTTAGCACAAACCAAGCCATCTTTCCTACCAAAGCTATCTCCACGAACACCACTACGGTAACCACTCCGAGGAGACCAACCCTCGCCGCCCGGAGGAGGACTAAAACCACGAAAGAAGGCTCGTGGACCGTCCCTCCTCTCTTTCTCAAAGCTACGACTCCTCCCATCCCCGTAGTGAGCTCGAGGGGGAGAATGACTAGCAAGCCGACCACCTGCCGACTCTCTAGACCAACTACCAGCAACACCACCTCCCGAACTAAAACCTCTCGACTCTCCACCTCAAAAACCACTCCACCCCGAGTGCGGGGGCGGTTGAACCGCCGGCCGGCCGGGCCGGTCTAACCGCCCCCCTCTGGGCAGGGCCGGTCTGACCGCCTAGCCAGGCCGGTCTGACCGCCCTCTCCAGAACAGCTCCTCGGCTGCGGGAACTCGCATTTCCCCATGTCGGAACACTTCTCACCACAGCTTTACCCCTGGGCAGTGGCATACGAGGCCTAGGTACACCATGGGAAGGGTTGTACCTATCCTTGTTCGCCCACTCCTTAGCCATTCTCGCCTCTCTCTTTCTCTTATAGCAAAACTCTCTCTTGTGACCATCCTTTCCACAAAACTCACAATGGAAAAGGATTGGTTTGGGCTTAGGCTTGGGGTGAGGCTCTTCACAAGGCTTCTCACTTGGTTTCTCACTAGGCTTTTCACTTGCCTTCTCACTCGGTTTTTCTCTTGGTTGGTTTGGCTTAGATGCAAACTTGTCTTCGGGTGTGGGTTGTGGTGGAGCCGAAACATTCCCAAATTTCCCTTCTCTCTCCCACCACTGCCCTCACCAACCTTATCCAAACCCAAAATCCAACCATCAAAGCGATTACGGCTAGCAATCATCATACCAAGCCGAGGTTCTTGACTCGACAACTAACTCGGCGCTTCACGCAACTTATCATTCTCATCTTGCAAGCGACCAACACATTTTGCAAGATCCAAATTCTTCATAGCATGCAACTCACATGTAGAACAAGAAGTAGGAATAGGCACTTTCAAATCGCCTCTAGCGAAACAATGCGAGAACGAAGCTCAACAATTTTCTCATGCAAACCGGGGCAAGAAGTGCAAGCACCAAGCAAAGTGGGTCTAGATTGTAGCTCGGCCAACTCAACCCTAAGCACATCTAGTTCCTCGCACTTGGAGGTATACTTCTCCCTAACATCGATCAAGTCATCTAGGAAAGCGAGCAATCGGCACAATCATTTTCATCGGAAACAACGGGGCTAGCCTTAAGCGAATCAATTTCAAGCTTGCTATCAAGAACTCTGTGTTTCTAGCTCGACCCACTCTAGTCCTAGCATCCTCGAGCAAAGATCTAAGCTCCTTCCTAAGCTTCTTAGCCTCTCTAAGCATGTGATCGCGATTATCAAGCAAGTCAACCAACTCCTCATTCTCCTTGCGCAAAGAATAGAGCTCATCACATACCTCATCCTCGGAATCCAAGTACGAGGCGTCCTTCGCTTCTCTTCTTTGCTCGAAGCCGCGAGCCATGCCGCGAAGTCGTCCTTGAGTCTTAGGCCCGTCACACCAAGGCCGTTGAGATACTTGCCAAGGTTCTTCTTCTTCTTCTTGTCATCCTCTTCGCCTTCATCACTCGAGCTTGAAGACGTGTCCTCGGAATCGGACTCGATGTCGCTTGATCTCTTCATCTTCTCTCAAGACGGTGTCTTTTTCCCATGTCCATGATCCTTCTTCTTGGACTTCTTTCTCTTGTCCTTGAACTTGTGCTTGTCGTGGTTGTTCACCTTCGGACACTCGTCGAAATAGTGTCCGGTCTTGCCGCACTTGAAGCATGTCCTCGTGTTCCTCCTCATGTTCACCCGGTTCTTGTGCAGCCTCTCGAACCGCCTCGTCAGGAGCGCCAGCTCGTCCTCTCCAAGCACGTCGAACTCCTCATCTGGCATAGACATCAAGGAGGACAAAGAGAACATCCTGGTGGATGGGTTAGTGTTAGCCTTTCCTTTCGAACCACCAACGAGGGCAAGACTATGGGAATCAGTCGGACCCTCGAGCTTGGCAGTCATGCCCCTATCCACCTCAGCCGACTTGAGCTTCGAGAACAGCTCGTTCACCGTCAGAGTGTCATACTTCTCTGACTCCACAATGGCCTCGAACTTTCCGCCCCAAATCGTACGATCCAAAGAGTGTAAGAGTTTGACGGCTCTATCATGATCATCGTACGGGAGCACGTCCACATTGGCCCTCATGGTGTTCACAACCACCGTGAACCTGCGAAACAAGGCATCGATGGACTCACCGGGGAGATGAGTGAAGTTCTCGTACTCTCTCCGGTAGGTCGCATACATCCATGCCGAACACAGGCATTCCCAACATGAGCCTCCTTCGCCAAAGACCGTCCAAATTCTACAAGCCAAGTGCTCGGTGTGCACCCGATCGAGTCGGGGCGACACGAGCACGAAACAAGTTGTCGACCGCCTTGTTGTTGGCGTCGAACCTATCCCTCCATCCTGGAGCAAGGAAATCCATTGGGTGGACATAGCCTGTGTCCACCGTGACATCCCAAAGGATCCGACCCTTTCCGCGGAGGAACGCACCCATCCGCTTTCTCCACATCCGGTAGTTCTTGCCATTGAAGTGTGGAGGACCCGAACCCTTGTTCTGGGACGCCATCCTTGGATCTTGGGCGGTTAGAGTCAACAAAGACCCGAACCGGCTCGATACCACTTGAAGGACCGATTAGGCGACAAGAGAGGGGGGAGTAAATGGGAGCCGGTAAAAATTCTTCTCGAAGGAGACTGAAACTCCGACAAGATGAACTAGCTCGGTCGGACCCCCAAAATCACATGCCCCGCACTTCTACCTTCCGTTTGCCAAAACCACGTAGCCACTGGAGTGCTACTGGTCCTAGGAACAAACACTACCGGCAACCTCAACACACACGCACCCACGACGGCGGAAACAACTTGAAAGCCGGCGTCCCGAGGGGGCGGTTAGACCGAGGTATAGGAGGCGGTTAGACCGCCTCCACCAGGCAACCAAGAAATCCTCCGAAACACCTCTTCCGAGCACCAAAACGCACCACGGTTTCACCAACAAAGATCTGCGGTCGGGGCCATGCGAGCTACTAGAAAATCTTGGCGAAAACCAAAACTCCACCCGGGGGCCTAGGGGCGGTTAGACCGGCTACCGGGGGCGGTCTAACCTCCTGTACCCAAGCAACGAACTCCAAACAAGAACGCCTAGCAAACGGCACGAGAATGACCCGAAATTTCACCCGGACGCTCCTCCGATCAAGGCGAACGAACTCACGAGAGGAAAATCCGGCGAAACAAAACATTGACACGGAAACCCCGGGCGGTTAGACCGCCCCCTCCAGGTGGTTAGACCACCTCTCCCCGGAAAAATAGCCCGCGGGTCAAACTCCAACTTCCTCGCGCTCGATCTCCCGAATCACTCCACGGATTGCGGCAAAACTTCGGGAATAGCCGAGTTACCTCCGGGCAACCTCTACCTCAAAGGAATCGACCGGATCGCTCACAATCAAGAGGAATCGACGAAATCGCTTCTCTAGGTCAAGAACTCGCCCAACTCGAAAAACCACCAAATTGAGTCCGATTCAAAGGAGATTTGGGGGCAAAGTCACCAGCCAAAGAAGCACAAGATCCTCATACGTGACACCCACCAAAAACCCCAAGAAATCGTTCTCAAAACACCGCCAACAAAGATCTACGAAAATCAACACAAAGAAGGATGGGAAAACCACCTCGAGGAACAACGCCAAACCATCTATACATACCATGAAAGTTCATACAAGGTCTAGCTTGCCACCCAAACATCCATCCCTCTCTCTAGATCTCACATGAAGCTCTCAAGCTAGTCCTAGGAAAAACTAGGGAAAAGGAAAACGAAAATGGGAAAACAAATGTGCTAGGGTTCCAAGAGTTGGCTGCCATCCACCCACTCAATGAGTATATATGGAGGCACCCAAAAGACTAAACTACCCTTACTTAAAACTAGGGATACAAGCCCCTCGAGGGCGAAGTCGGAAGTCTTCGGATTTTCTTCATCGGACGGATGCCGGGCGACCGCAACCCGCTTAGCCTCGACACAAGCATTGCGATCTCGACGTGTGTCCTCCGCTTCGAAGCATCTCGGCGTCGGCGGCCGGGGCGGTCGGAGCCGCCCCCGGGCGGTTGGACCGCCCGGGCAATCCGGCCGGCCCGGGCGGTCCGAGCACCCCTCTGGGCGGTTGAAGCGGCCTAGGTGGCCACACCTCCTCGTCGAGTCTTCGACCTCGGTTTTGTGGCTCAACCGAGTAACCCGGTGGTTTTACGGTGAACCACCGCAAACCCCGCGAACTCGGTGTTGCCTCCTCCAATCTCCACTCATGACTTGGCTCCCACGTAGTCCCGGCTCGACCTTGGTTTTGAGGCTCAACCAAGAAACCGTCCACGACTTCCTCTTGTTGTTCATGCCACCATGTGGCCCGCACTTGACCCCACCGGCCACCGGGTCCCTCGAACGAAGCCTACTTGTCTACTCCACACACGGAGGCCTCACCGCAACGACCTTTCGCGCTTGTTCTTCACCTCGCACCAACACGAGTCAAGCCGCAACCTCGCACTCGCAATACTTAGCCAAGAATCAATCCACACAATGTTGTCAATCACTCATCACACAAGGAAGCGACCATCCACCGGTCCTCGAACCACACATGGTCCTCGGGATCACATGTCCACCCGCTTTCTCGCGAATCCTTTTCTAATTATATAAAATGCAAATAAAGTCGAAAAATCATGAAATTGGATGAGTTGTCGTTATATCACATGTGTAGGCGGTGGTAAAAATTTGGAATGATTTCGTGAAAGTCTCGGTCACATAGTGGACAAACCAGGAGATCTCTAGTATGTGATCATAGACAATGTCGTAGAGATATCCCCATTTCTACGGTGAGTGACGGAGACTTTCATGAAATCATTTCAAAATTTTAGCACTGCCTACACATGTCATATAATGACAACTCGTCAAATTTCGTGATTTCTCAACTTTATTTGCATTTTATATAATTAGAAAACGATTCGCAAGAAAGCTAGGAAAGCGGGTGGACATGTGATCCGCACAAAGATGTTTGAATTTTCGCACGTGGTGCTAGATTAGGACTAAACTCACACTAACAAGCAACAATATCAATTTTCCAATCATATACATGCACTGTTTTGAGGACTCGCGGTTCAAATTTGAAATATGCGAGAGAAATTCAAAACAAAGACGAAAGTACATGAAATATAGAAAAATTTATGAAAAAAACACCAAAAATGGAAATCAAACTCTAACTAATGTACCTTTGGCAATGAAAAAAGCTCAACCCAAAAACCAAAAAAAATACTTCTTTGCCGAGAGCACGGTGGGGCCCTCGGCAAAGGCACTGTCTTGAGGGTGGGCCGTCGGCACGGACGTGTGCTCTAACGACGGCCCCCGGCGGCTCTCGGCAAAGGCCGGTCAACCGGGGTAAGCCCCGGTCAATGCCTTTGTCGAGAGGGCGGCCGCGGCCCTCGGCACGAGGTCGCATCCGTGCCGACGGCCTCCCGATCCGGCCGTCGGCAAAGGTAACATTTACCGACAGCCGGATCGGGAGGTGTCGGCAAAGAACCATTACACGGTGCCCCGACCAACACTTAGCCAAAATGCACACATGCACACACGCACACATGCAACCGCCACCTCGCCCGGCCCCGCCTGCGTCGCGCCGGCCCGCGCCCCGCCCTCCCGACCCCACCCGCCGTCCGCCGGCCGGCCGCCCGCCCCCACCGCGCCGTCCGTCGGCCACCACCCCACCCCCCGCCCCCGCCCGTCGTCCGCCGGCCGGCCGCCCCCCCCGCGCGCGCGCGTCCGCGGCGCGCCCTCGCGCCCCCGCCCCCGCCCGCCGTCCGCCCGGGTCGGCCCGCCCGCCCCCACCGCGCCGTCGGCCGGCCGCCCTCCCGCCCCCGCCCCCCGCCCCCGCCCCCGCCCGTGCGCCCGCCCCGCCGCCGCGCGCGAGCCCCCTCCCTTGCCCGCCTTCCCCTGCCGGAGAAGAGAAGGAAGGGAGAGGGAGCAATGGAGTAGGAGGTGGAGTAAAAGGAGAGGGAGGAGAAGGGGAGAGGAGGAAAGGTGGATCGAGAAGGGGGAGAAGCACGGGCCAACGCACCGGGGACGGCCCGCCGCCGTCGTCCATCCACGTCCCGCTTTGCCCGAGCAAGGTGAGTCGACATGTGAATGTGACTAGTGTTAATGACTAGTGGTAACTAGTGGTAGAATACTAGAATATGAATGTGACTAGTGGTAATGACTAGTGGTAACTAGTGCTAGAATCTCTAGAATATGAATGTGAATTGGCAATGCTTTGTTGAGTTCGATGAGAATGCATATATCCGGATGTCGGCCTTCATATCGAATGCTTAATTGCAGGTTTTGACACCTCAC
Organism: Cenchrus americanus; assembly: GCA_947561735.1. Classification (NCBI taxonomy): domain Eukaryota; kingdom Viridiplantae; phylum Streptophyta; class Magnoliopsida; order Poales; family Poaceae; genus Cenchrus; species Cenchrus americanus. The sequence goes on along the minus strand of OX387242.1, from coordinate 31,333,028 downwards.
CGTGCGGGGGAGGTCTTTGCTGAAATTTTGAGCTAAGTTGTATTTTCATTTCTTTTTTTTGCGAGAGATGGGCTAGTGGAAGGAAAGCCGGAGTACCTCGATAGCCCCGATCTTCTTCGTTGTCGTTGCGGATTTGCCGCACTACGGCGCCTCATCACCGGCACCCTAGGTATGAATAACCCGTCTTACGGTCGTATGGTCGTAGATCGCGTTACCTAGTTAGGTGTCTCCCGTCCGAAAGAGATACGGTGGAGGTATGCATTTTTGTGCATACCTACGGCTGAATGCTTGTTTCGGATTGTCCACGTTATACGGGACGGCCGCGGACCCGTAGATGAGTTAGTTTCCATGTCTGGTCCGATCCGAGGCGAGTTTTGGCATCACCTCCTGTTGTTCTCTGGATACACAATCTCCATACTCGGACGTGTATCCGGAGAACGGCGGGGAGGTGATGCCGAAATTCTACCTCGATCGGATCGGGGCATGGCAACTAACTCATATACGGATGCGGTGGGATTAGGACCTATCCTCACCTATTAGACAAGTAGGATGACGATGCACATGGATTTTGTGGTTCACATTCCCGATTGATAAAGGATGGAGGACCGTCGGTGGATGTACACCGGCCGGAGAAGTAAGCGTGATTTTGATGATGAATGGAAGGTTAAGACCAATGATTTCTTGGAATTTGCATGGGCCAATTCTAATGGTCATTTGCTAGTTTGGTGTCCCTGCACAAAATGTGACAACAAGAGGAGAGTTAGCAAGGAGGATATGAGCCGACATGTTCGTACAATGGATTTACCAAAGACTATACCGTGTGGATCTACCATGGTGAAGCACATCGTATGAGAGAGGAGGTGGTGAGACCACGCCGGAGGCGTGCGATGATGATGCGGGGATTGTAGACATGTTAGAAGATGCCCACCAAGCACTTTTCAATGACACCCGTGATCGGGGAGGCGATGGAGGAGGAGGCAAAGTTGTTCTACAAGATGATGGACTCGACAAAGATACCTCTTCACGACAACACCACCGTTTCGCAACCGGACGCCATTGGGTGGTTATTAGGGGTGAAATCCGAGTTAAACATCGATCGAGCGAGGCTTCAATAGGTTGTTGGTCGTTGTTGGCTCCTTGCTTCCAAAGGGCCATTCCCCGCCAACGTCCATGTACGAGTCAACAACACTCTTGAAAGCACTTAAGATGTCGTATGAGCAGATAGATGCTCGTGTGAATGGGTGTGTCCTATTTAGGAAGGAACACGCAGATGCCACGCACTTTTCAAAGTGCAAATCCTCGAGGTTTGAAGAGGTACCACTGCAGATGGTCGGATGAAGCGGATCGATATCGCCCAAAAGATCGTACGGTACCTTCCGTTCGTGCCGAGGATCCGGCGACTTTACATGGCCGAGGAAGCGCACAAACGGATGACATGGCATAAGCATGGCATACGGTATAGTCCCGACAAGATGGTACATCCATCGGATGGTGAAGCATGGCAATACTTTGATGGAAAACATCCTGAGAAAGCAGGTGAGGCACGTAATGTACGTGTTGCGCTGGCAACTGATGGGTTCAATCCTTATGGAATGAGTACTACCCCTTCCACATGTTGGCCCATGTTCATGATACCCCTGAATCGCCCCCCTGGTGTCGCCTTCCAACAAGACACCATATTCATGTCCTTAATAATTCCTGGACACCCGAAGAGTAATATGGGTGTGTACATGGAGCCTTTATGGGATGAATTGATTAGTGCTTGGGAGGAAGGTGTATGGACATACCACCAAGCTAAAAGAGTAACCTTCAAGATGTATGTTTGGTACTAGTACTCTATTCATGACTTCCTGGCGTATGGGTTGTTCTCAGCCTGGTGTGTTCATGGAAAGTTCCCATGCCCAATATGCAAGGAACGTTTGAGGTTCATCTCGGTTGCGTAAGGGTGCTAAGTATTCATCGTTCGACCAACATCGTCGGTTCCTACCTCTTGATCATCCATTCGGACAAGACGAGAAGAACTTCACAAAAGGTCTTGTAGTGACACAACCTCCATCACGGATGCCGACCGGTGTCGAGGTAAGTGCTCGGGTAGAGGCTCTTGTGGCCAATGAAGGAGGTGGTCGTTATGTGGATTATGGTGAGAAACATATGTGGAGTCATAAATCGGGCTTACGGCGGCTCCCCTATCATGATGACCTTCTTGTGCCACATCACATTGACTTCATGCACACCGAGAAGAATATCGCGGAGGCACTTTCTTGCACACTCATGGACACCGAAAAGTCTAAGGATAACCCTAAGGCCGAGTGGACATTGCAACACTATGTGATAGACCAAATCTAGAGATGAGGCCTCCGGAAGCCGCAACAAATGGAGAAGACCCAAAGCTGATTATGTATTGTCCATTGAACAAAGGAGGGAAGTACTTAAATGGATGAAGACGCTTAGGTTTCCGGATGGGTATTGAAGGATCGGATGGCGACTAGAGAGGGGGGGAGTGAATAGGAGCGGTAAAAATTCTTCTCAAAGAACCCGGCCTATACCCTAGTCAAATCCCGGTTACACACAAGCGATGGATCGAATCACACACCAATCGCCAAGACAACGAGGTTATGGATCAACCTCTATTCCTAGGAACGATTCCTTGAAGCACACGCGGAAGCACAAGAAAGGAAGGAAGGAAACGAACCAAGAAGCAAAGCACATAGGCTCACGGCGGACCGTCCGGCCGGGGAGGGCGGACCGTCCGCCGCGGCCACGCGGACCGTCCGGCCGTCGCGCGCGGACCGTCCGCACCAATACGCGTGGACTGTCCGGCCCTACGCCGCGGGACCGTCCGATAAAACACACAGAACCACCAGAGACGCACCGCGAATAACGGACTGTCCACGGGGAGCACGCGGACTGTCCGCCAGGCACCCGCGGACCGTCCGCCCAGCACACGCGGACCGTACGAAACTTCGTCCAACCAAAACTCAAAACCATGACGGATCGAAACGAAAGGCGAGCAAGAACACGAAGAACACCGACGAACACGCGCGCGCGCGGACCGTCCGCGGGGACGACGCGGACCGTCCGCGAGGCACGGACAGAGCAGAAAAACAGCCCGACCTCGAAGGTCAACTCCCCCAAATCATCATCGGATTTCCCAAATGGTTGAAGCTGTGGAGACAAGGGTTTGGGGACTTGAAAAGCGTCACACAAGGATGCTATAGCCCAAAAATCTTGCCTCCTAACTCCCTAAATCACCGGGAATCGCGAATCCTTTGAGCACCACCAAAAGCTAGAGCACCGAACGAAAATCCTCGAATCGAAGTGGTTTCCCGACGTTTGAGGGCACAAGATCAATCACAAAGATGCACGAGACATCCATCCATGTTTCCCTCAAAGAAATCGCGGGGAGAAACCCACTCAAATCCGCGGAATCACACCGAGAACAAAGGCACGAAAACAAGCACAAAAAGACCACGAAAAACACAACTCCGAATCTTCTATACAAACCGGGGAAAGATTCACAAGGTCTAGCATGCCGCCCTAGCATCCATCCCTCTCAACAAATCTCTCATGAAGCTCTCATGCTAGCCTAGAGAAAATGGAGAAGAAAATAGCTACGAAAAATGAGAAATGGGAGGGGGGAAATGAAACCCTAAGTCGCGGAGAGAGAGAGCCATCCACACACACTCATGGCTTATATATCAGGTCCCGCCGGAGTGGTAAATGACTCGACTACCCCTAACTTAACTACTGGCGATACAACCCACGTAGGGGCATTTAGGTAATGTTTGTGGGTCTTGCCATCGGACGGCCACGCCTTTGCCGCACCCCGCGTCCTCCCGACGCAAGCCATGCGATCCCGCCGTGTGTCCTCCGCCTCGAAGCTTCCCGACACGCCGGATCCTGTCTCCATCGTGTTGGGCCCTCGGACTTGGTTTTGAGGCCCAAACCAAGAAACCGTCCTCCGATGGTTTTGTGGGCAAACCACCAAACCCCGCGTGCTCGGTCCGGCCTCCCGCCAAACCAATTGACTTGACCGCCACTGTGCACCGGCTCGATTGTCCATGACTTCGTCTTGCTCGTGTCGCCACCATGTGGCCCGCACCCAGTCCCGCTGTCCACCAGGTCCCTCGAACCGAGCCTACTTGTCTCTCCATCTCCCGGAGGCCCCTCAAGGCCGAAGACCTTTCGCGTCCGTTCTTCACCCGCAACAACACGAACTAGGCCGCGGCCTACACCGCGCACTAAGCCAAGAGTCAATCCAACACCCGTTGTCAATAACTCATCACCGAGGAGCGGTCATCCATCGACCACCGGGACGCTCCCGGTCCTCAATCTCCCCCTTGATGAGTGCATTGACAACACACAACGCGAAATGAAATTCGAGAGAAAGAAAGAAAGGAAGAAGAAAGAAAAACAAAGAAGCTCAACTCATGACCAAAACCAAAGAAAGGCAAAGAAAGGTCACTAGCCAAGCAAAGCACAAACTCCACACCAAAAACAAGCAAGAAAGCTCCCCCGAGCAAATGCAAGCTCCCCCCGAACATGTGGATGCAAACTTCCAAATTTTAGCTCACCTCTTCGAATTTGCATTAAGCTCACCTCTTCTCCCCCTTGTTGACAATGTATGAATCAAGGTGAAAATGCGAAATGCAAAACAAAGCATAAAGACATCTACATGAGCTTCTCAAATAGGCCAAATCTAGTGTCAAAGGCTAGAAATGAGACAAAGATCACACATATGAATCATAGCATAGTCAAAGCATTGCCACGAGTAATATATGAAAATACAAGCATGTGACAAAGCAAAATTTTCAGATTTAAGCGGTTTACCAAAAGAAGGCTCGCTTCACATGTAAAAGCCTATCCATGTCACACTCGAGCCACAAACATGCATACCACTCGGAGATCATACAAGGAGATCAAATTCTCAGGCAAAAGATCATGGCAAACACCCATAAAGCAAAGCATGTCATGTCAAAGCTCATGAGCCATGTGTCCACTTCGGATAGACTTCTCCACCGGTGAACATCATGCAACATGTTTGGCACCCATATGTGAAAGATAAGACATTTTAAGCATAGACATGATGGATGGAGCATTTTTCAAGCATACACACTTCTTTTCAAGATTAATTCATTTCATGGTACATGAAGTGCCTTTGCGGCAAAAAGAAGCTTATGCTCCCCCATGAATGCAACATAGGCTAAACATTCACAATGATATTCGGCCTTTGGCCCAAATGCAAGAAAAAGACATCCAAGCACAATCTAAGCATAGAAGGCACATTTAGACCAAAACGTGACATGGATACACTACTACACATGAGTGGAGCACATTTCACCAAAAATTAGTCAAGATTAGCATTTATTTCAAAAAGGGCTATCTCACCACACATATATCTCAAATATTCCAAGAGCATAGCCTCACATCACCATTTCTCCACACATATGACCAATATCTCACAAATAGCCAAAGAGACTCAAATAAGGCATATAAAAGAAGCTCATCATCCTAAAATGCAATATGATACAAATGCAACATGATATATGACAAGATGGCTATCCTACCATGGTTTGTACATCAAGCAAAGCATGTATATACATCAAAGTAAAACATGATATGATACATATGATACAAAATGGAAATCCCCCAAGAATCAACTAGAAAGGGCAACAAACCCCAAGTTCCCCCGCAAGCGCACAAAGGTAGCTTGGTCGAGAGGCTTTGTAAAGATGTCGGCTAGCCGATCTTGGGTAGGGACATGACTCAACACAATGGTTCCTTTTTCCACATTGTCCCTCAAGAAATGATACCTCACTTCTATGTGTTTGGTTCCGGAGTGAAGCATTGGGTTTTTGGCTACGCTTATGGCACCGGTGCTATCACAAAGAAGTGGGATGCGGGTGCACTCCTCACCAAAGTCTCTCAAAGTGTATGAAATCCACAACAACTGGGAACAACAACTCGCGGCTGCAACATACTCCGCCTCGGTGGTAGACTGAGCTACACTAGACTGCTTGCGGGAAGACCATGAAACCAACGAAGACCCAAGAAACTGGCAAGTACCAGAAGTAGACTTCCTCTCGACTCGACAACCAGCAAAATCCGCATCGGAAAAACCATGAAGAGAGAGTCGAGGAGGAAGAATACCAAAGGCCAAGACCAGGAGCGGATCGTAGGTACCGAAAATCCTCTTGACGGCCGTCGATGTGATGTCCTCGGCGAAGCCTGAAAACGAGCGCACAGACACACGCTGAACTGTATGTCTGGCATCGTCGCTGTCAAGTAGAGGAGGGAGCCGATCATGCTCCTGTACTCCCGCTGGTCCACTGGTTCTCCATCCTCGTCCACATCCAAAGTGGTCGTACTCGCCATGGGAGTCGACATCGGCTCCACATCTTGCATCTGGAACTTCCTCAGCATGTCTTTCGTGTACTTGGTCCGGTGCACAAAAGTTCCGTCCTTCACTTGCTTGATCTCGGCGGCCCCCGTAAAGTACCGCAACTCGCCCATCATGCTCATCTCGAACTCCCCGCTCATCTCATCTCGCAAACTTGGCAACAAGGTTATGTGACGAGCCACCAAAGACAATATCATCCACGTATATCCGAACAATCAACAAGTCATTTCCATGCTTGACGAGAAACAAGGTCCTATCCACGGTACCCATCACAAATCCTCTCGCTCAACGAGAAAACCTCTCAATCTCCCATACCAAGCACGGGCGCCTATTTCAACCCATACGAGCCCTTTTCAACCCGTACACCCCGTGTGGGTACAACTCACTCTCAAACCCGGTGGCTGTTTCACATACACCTCCTCCTCTATAACCCCATTCAGAAAGGCACTCTTCACATCCATCTGAAACAACTTGAACCCTTTAGCCACGGCAAAGGCTAGAAGGATCCGAATTGCCTCAAGACGGGCCACAGGAGCAAAGGTCTCCTCATAGTCGATCCCCTCCTTCTGACTAAACCCCTGAGCAACAAGTCTGGACTTGTTCCTCACAACCATCCCATTCTCACCCTCTTTGTTCTTCCACACCCACTTGGTTCCTATAGGATGGCAATTTGGAGGTGGTTCAACTAACTCCCACACCTGGTTCCTCTCAAAGTTTTCCAACTCCTCATGCATAGAATTGACCCAGTTTGCATCAGATAAAGCGTGTCCAATGTCCTTGGGCTCAAAGGTGGCAACAAAAGCAAAGATGAGCAAAATGAGAGGAATTCCTAGACCTTGACCGTGTAGTGCGTTCGTCGATGTCCCCAATGATCTTCGATAGGGGATGCACTTCTTGAATTCTCCGGGGAGCCTCACGCCTCGAGACTACCTCCCCCTCAACTTCAGCTTCTCTCGCCTGGTCCTCTTGTCGCACCGTCGTTGTCCATGAAGTAGACGGTCCACGCTCCGTAGTAGTCGTAGGGGAAGTAGTGGGTACACACTCAGCTTCAGGCGCATGGTTCTCTCCATCATCATCTCCAGCTTCATCCTTCTCCTCTTCAAAGAGGTCCTCGGCCATCTCCTCATCACCTGCACATTCAAAGCCAAGAGAGGTACATGGCATTGTCTCGTCGAAGGTTACCTCGCAAGTCTCCATGATTTTGTTAGTCTCAAGGTTAAGCTCCCTATAGGCTCTAGAATGGTTAGCATATCCAAAGAAAATACCATCACTAGACCTAGCCTCAAACTTGTCGAGTTTTCACTTCTTAAGAATAAAGCACTTGCAGCCAAAGACTCGGAAATGACTCACCTTGGGTGCCCGACCATGCATAAGCTCATAACGAGTCTTCTTCTTGAAAGTTCGCAATAAAATCCTATTGGAAACATGACAAGCCGTATTGACCGCCTCGGCCCAATACCTCCTAGGAGTCCTGTGCTCATCGAGCATCGTCCTAGCCATCTCACAAAGAGTCCGATTTTTCCTTTCCACAACTCCATTTTGAGGGGCACATAAGGGGTCGAATACCGATGTTCAAGACCTAGATCACGACAAAAAGCATCAAAACGAGAGTTCTTGAACTCGAGCCGTTATCCATTGCGGATAGCTCGAATAGCATTCCCATGCCTCTCGTTTTTCAACCTCACGATCGGATCTCGAACAAAACCAAATGTCTCACTCTTGTCTTCCAAGAAAAACACCCGGGCATAGCGAGAGTAATCGTCCACCACAACAAGGACATACCACTTCCCACCCACCGAGCGAACTCGAGCTGGCCCAACAAGGTCCATATGCAACAGCTCTGTCGAATGCTCGGTCATGACATCGGTCAGGGGTGGATGGGGAGTAGCTACCATCTTGCCATGCCTACACGGAGCACAAACCAAATCCTTCTCAAACTTCAACCTCGGCAATCCTCGGACAAGGTCAAGACCACTCAAGCGGGAAGCCAAATCAAAGTTCAAGTGTCCCAACCGCCTATGCCATTTCCACAAATCGAAGAAGGACCGGCCATCAAACAACGGCGAGCGGGACCCAAAGAACGAGAGAAATCGCCACGAAAATCGACCCTCGGGGATGATCATACGTACAAGATCACCTCGAGAATCCAAGAAACGAGACTCACCGGACTTGAAACGCACCTCAAAACCCTCATCAAGCAACCGAGAAACCGAAAGCAAATTGAAACCCAAAGACTTCACAAGAGCAACCCTCTTCAGTGTTACCTTGTCACTCACATGCACAACACCCTCAGAAATCACCCTACCTCGTCCATTGTCCCCAAATGTGATGTACATTTTTTCCTTCACTGGGGTGAGGCTGGAGAACCACTTCTTGTCTCCGGTCATGTGTCGGGAACATCCGGAGTCGATCAACCAAATGTTCTCCAAGCCTCCCCGCCCGTAGTCGAAACAAGAACGAGAGTGAGCTAGCGACTCGACACCGGGGTTAGCACAAAGAAAGTTAAACCGAGTGTCGAGCCATCTCGCTCAAAGGAGGGGTTAGCAAACATCATTCCCTTGCCACCAAACTTCCCATGTCCCATGGAAGAAGTACGAGCACCACGAGGGGGAAAACGTGGTCCGTAGTTCCTCCGGAACCCAAAGCCGCGATCATCTCCCCTAAACACGTATTGAGGACGAGTAGGGGGACGTCCAACAAAACCACCACGAGCCCGACCAAACCTCTCACCAAAGACGCACACCATCATCTCTCCTAACAAACCTCTCACCACCACCTCTCGTGGGAACCTACCACCCCGAGCTCCAACTCGCCAACACTCTTCACACTTCCCACACCCCGTGGAAGTGGCACTCTAGACTCGGGAATACCATGAGACCGGTGATACCGTTCCTGGTTTGCTTGCTCCCTAGCAAGCCTCTCATCCCTCTTCCTCTTATAGCAGAACTCGCTAGGTGTCTCTCCTTGCCACAATACTCACACCCGAAGGGGATGGGTTTTGGTTTTGGCCCTGGCTTCTCTTTAGGCTTCTCACCCTTCTCACTCACAAACTTCACCGGTTTCTGGAAGTCATTTGTCTTAGGTGGGAATTTGGGTGGATCTTGGGTTGTGTCAAGCTTGTTGCAAAGGTGGTTGGGCTTTGGTGTGAAAGTGTTCTTGGGTGCCTTTGGAAGTGGGACTTGGATGTCTCCAATCACCTCAAACTCGGGGTTAGACTCAACACACTTCTCATACACACTCTCCCCACTGTTCTCTCCCACTTTCTCACCCAACTTCTCAAACCCCAAACCACGACCATCAGCTCTCTTGAACTCCTCAATCATGATTTTCAATTGAGGTTCCCGCCTGCATGACCAACCCAACACCTTCCTCAAATAGTCATTCTCCTCATAGATGACATCTAAACGGGAAGTAAGTTCAAGATTGCGCAAAGTAACTTCATCACGCCTAGAGCATGCATTTGCAACAGGAGATTTCAAAGATGCTTCCAAAGAACTAATGGTAGAACGAGCATCAACAAGCTTAGCATGCATAGTAGGACATGATTTACAAGCACCAAGCAAAGTAGGTCTAGCCTTCACTCATCATACTCGATCCTAAGAGCATCTAGTTTTGCCAAAGTAGAAGCATTCTTCTCATTAAGCAACTTGATCTCATTCAACCATGCATCACACTCAAGACACTCAACATCATCAGGAGTAGTAGGAGCAAGTTTCAAAGAGTCATTCTCAAGTTTCAATTCAAGCAATTTAGACTCTAACTCTCCTACTTTCTCACTAGCATTCTCAAGTTGAGCCCTAAGATCTTTCCTCATCTTCTTAGCATCTCTCAACACACTATCACGGTTGTCAATCAAGCCATTCAACCTAGTGATCTCGGCAAGCAAAGAGTCGGGGTCATGATTTACCTCATCCTCCGAGTCGGAGTCGCCGTCTTCCTTCTCGCTCTTCTTGCCGCTCGAGCTATGGGCCATCCCACAAAAGCCTTCAAGCGCCACATAGCTCAACCCACCGAGGTTCCGCTTGCACTCTTCTTGCCCTTGCGCCTCCCAACGTCTTCATCTTCATCGCTTGAGCTTGACGCGCGCGTCACTTGAGCTTGAGTCGACGTCGCTCGCACCGACCACCATAGCTCTTGCCTTGTTCTTCTTGTAACCGCCCTTGCTCGGTCGCTGCTTCTCTTTGTCCCTGCTCTTGGACTTGCTGAAGTGCTTGCCCTTGAAGGAGTACTTGTCTTCACGCCTCGGGTGCGCCTTGTACTCACTCATCTTGTACTTGTTCTCCTCTGCTTCCGGGCACTCATCGATGAAGTGTCCACGCTTGCCACACTTGTAGCACGTCCCTGAGCTCCTCCTTGCATTCCTCTGACTCTCGTGTAGTCGATCAAACCTTCTTGAGAGCAAGGCCGGCTCCTCCTCGCCCAAAGACATCAAACTCCTCATCCGGAATAGACATAAGAGAAGACAAGGAAAACTCGTCGACGGGAAGGGTTAGATTTGCCCTTTGATCCACCCACAAGAGCAAGACTAAGGTCGGCCGAGCCCTCATGCTTGGATTGCAACTTCCTCGTCAACCTCGGCCCGACTTGAGCTTAGAAAAGAGGTCATCCAACTCAATTGTCAAATACGGGAGGTTGAGTGAAGTTCTCATATTGCATCCGTAAGAGACAAAGAGGCGAGCCTTCACATGGTTATCACCACCGTGAGCAACCAACAACTTCTCCCAAATTTGCCATGCAAGATTCAAATGGCGAACACGCTCAAACTCAGGATCACACAAGCTCCGGACCAAGTGATCAACGGCTTTTGCATTTGCCTCATACTTAGCCTTAGCACCGGCATCGGTCACCATAAGAGTATGGATGTTGACCGGAATAGCATAGGTCTTGTCAAGCACAATGAAATCCAACAACTTTTCACGAAGACAGATCATCATACGAGCCGCCCACTTGTGGTAACCCTTGCCATCGAAGTGCGACGGACCGCCCCGCTCATCTTAGGATTCAAGACTTGTCAAAGTCGCAAAGAATCCGGCACCAAGCTCTGATACCAATTGAAGGATCGGATGGCGACTAGAGAGGGGGGAGTGAATAGGAGTCGGTAAAAATTCTTCTCAAAGAACCTGGCCTATACCCTAGTCAAATCCCGGTCACACACAAGCGATGGATCAAATCACACACCAATCACCAAGACAACAAGGTTATGGATCAACCTCTAGTCTTAGGAATGATCCCTTGAAGCACACACGGAAGCACAAGAAAGGAAGGGAGGAATCGAACCAAGAAGCAAAGCACACAGGCTCTGGCGGACCGTCCGGCCAGGTGGGGCGGACCGTCCGCACTGGCCACGCGGACCGTCCGACGCCTGCCGCGCGGACTGTCCGCACCAACACCGCGGACTGTCCGGCCCTAAGCCGCGGACCATCCGATAAAACACACAGAACCACCAGAGACTCACCGCGAATAACGGACCGTCTGCGGGGAGCACGCGGACTGTCCGCCAGGCACCCGCGGACCGTCCGAAACTTCGTCCAATCAAAACTCAAAACCATGACGGATCGAAATGAAAGGCGAGCAAGAACACGAAGAACACCCAACGAGCACGCGCGGCGCGGACCGTCCGCCAGGACGACGCGGACCGTCCGCGAGGCACGGACAGAGCAGAAAAACATCCCGACCTCGAAGGTCAACTCCCCCAAATCATCATCGGATTTCCCAAACGGTTGAAGCTGTGGAGACAAGGGTTTGGGGACTTGAAAAGCATCACACAAGGATGCTATAGCCCAAAAATCTTGCCTCCTAACTCCCTAAATCACCGGGAATCGCGAATCCTTTGAGCACCACCAAAACCTAGAGCACCGAACAAAAATCTTCGAATCGAAGTGGTTTCCCGGCGTTTGAGAGCACAAGATCAATCACAAAGATGCACGAGACATCTATCCATGTATCCCTCAAAGAAATTTGGGGAGAAACCCACTCAAATCCGCGGAATCACACCGAGAACAAAGGCACGAAAACAAGCACAAAATGACCACGAAAAACACGACTCCGAATCTTTTATACAAACCAGGAAAGATTCACAAGGTCTAGCATGCCGCCCTAGCATCCATCCCTCTCAAAAAATCTCTCATGAAGCTCTCATGCTAGCCTAGAGAAAATGGAGAAGAAAATAGCTACGAAAATAAGAAATTGGAGGGGGAAATGAAACCCTCAATCGCGGAGAGAGAGAGCCATCCACACACACTCATGGCTTATATATCGGATCCCGCCGGAGTGGTAAATGACTCGACTACCCCTAACTTAACTACTGGCGATACAACCCACGTAGGGGCATTTAGGTAATGTTTGTGGGTCTTGCCATCGGACGGCCACGCCTTTGCCGCACCCCGTGTCCTCCCGACGCAAGCCATGCGATCCCGCCGTGTGTCCTCCGCCTCGAAGCTTCCCGACACGCCCGGATCCTGTCTCCGTCGTGTTGGGCCCTCGGACTTGGTTTTGAGGCCCAAACCAAGAAACCGTCCTCCGATGGTTTTGTGGGCAAACCACCAAACCCCGCGTGCTCGGTCCGGCCTCCCGCCAAACCAATTGACTCGACCGCCACCGTGCACCGGCTCGATTGTCCATGACTTCGTCTTGCTCGTGTCGCCACCATGTGGCCCGCACCCGAGTCCCGCTATCCAACGGGTCCCTCGAACCGAGCCTACTTGTCTCTCCATCTCCCGAGGCCCCTCAAGGCCGAAGACCTTTCGCGCCCGTTCTTCACCTCGCAACAACACGAACTAGGCCGCAGCCTACACCTGCGCACTAAGCCAAGAGTCAGTCCAACACCCGTTGTCAATCACTCATCACCGAGGAGCGGTCATCCATCGACCACTCGGGACGCTCCCGGTCCTCGTGTATGCACATAATTTGAAGAGGGGAGTCAATTTAACAACATTACGAGTAAATGGCATGAAGAGTCATGACTACCACAAATGGATTGAGCGGCTTCTTCCCATGATAATTCGAGGCTTTGTCCCGAGAGAATATATGGCAAGTGCTTGGCAGAGTTGAGCTATTTCTTCCGGCAGCTATGTGCGAAGGAGATCTCTCGAACCGTATGTAGAGAGTTGGAGAAAGCGGCCCTCGTGTTACCATGTAAGTTGGAGAAAATCTTTCCACCTGGATTCTTCTTGCCAATGCAGCATATGATTGTGCACCTTCCATACGAGGTACGTATGGGTGGGCCAGTGCAGTACCATTGGTGCTACCCAATTGAGAGAACTCTAAACGTACGCAAAAAATGTAGAAATAAAGCCAGAATCGAGGCTTCAGTTGCAGAGGCATACATTGTGGAGGAGGTGTCAAACTTCACAGAAAAATACTATAAAGAGAACCTTCCTAGCGTGCATGATCACTCCCCTCGTTACAATGTCGTGGAAAATCAATCAAAACTCAGCCTTTTCCAAGGCCAATTTGGAAGCGCGAGTGCATCTACCACCAAGCAACTCACCAATGAAGAGTGGCGTAGCATCATGCTATATGTCTTCGCTCAACTTGCCGGAGGTTGAATCGTACAAACAAGAATTCATCCGTGAGTTCCGGATCGCATCGAGGTTGCCGAGCTACATGAAATTGATACCCTTATTTCGCAAGGTGAGGGCCCACATCGGCGCGATTTCATTTCATGGTTCGGGAGAAAGGCCCAAACCGATCTATCCATCTCTAGTGAGTTGTGTACTGTTGCATGTGGCTGTGAACTAAGGGTTAGGTCATTTACCGGTTATGATGTGAACGGATTTCGTTTCCACATGACTGCCTACGAAGAGAGTCGACCCAATCGAAGTACCACAAATAGCGGTGTGGTTACGATCGACACTGATGGGAAAGAATATCATGGAAGAGTCCTGGAAATATACGAACTTTCATTTTATGGCGCCCCACATCTTAAACCTGTGATATTCAAATGTCATTGGTTTGATCCTGAACGTACTCGAAGGACCCCGACAATCGGGCTAGTCGAAGTTCGACCGGATTCCGTGTATCCACGATCCGATGTATACATTGTGGCCCAACAAGCCGTGCAAGTTTATTACCTTCCATACGTCCGCGAGCAAAGATTACCTTAAGGGTTGGGAGGTTGTGCGTAAGGTCACACCACATGGTAAACTACCTGTCCCCAACGATGAAGACTATAACTTGATAAATCCAAACACATATGAAGGAGAGTTCTATCAAGAAGAGGGGCTGACTGGGAGTTTTGTGATAGACCTAACCACACCTATAACAATGGAAGTAGATAATGAATTGGTCGATTACAACGACGATGAAGAAGAGGTGTATGATCCAAAGGACTTACAAATGCTTGAGCAATTGGGCATCAAACATGAAGAAAACTTAGAGCCGTCGGATTATCTTCATTATCTGGATAATTTTGATAGTGATGACAAGCGAACAGACATACCAGCTAATCCCCACGATGATCCAGACTACTTTTAATACATGTAATACTATGTTCTTTCATAATTGTGTTTTCATTATTGTCATGCATGTCCCATTATTATTATACATGTCATACTAATTATGTTTTGTTTATATGTTGATCACAGGTGACTGAAAAAGATGGCAGCCGGCCGTCGCAGAGGATGACGGCTAGTACCGGAGGTGGAGGTGGACGAGGGCCAGCGTCAGGTGCCCTTGTCCACCTTTTACAGCGCCTCACAGAGGCAAGACGACGCGGAGGGGTCGGAGAGGAGGCCTAGGAGGGCCAGGAGGCCACCTCCTGAGCCGACGAATGGTGCACGGGGGGCCGAGGAGGACAACGATGAGGGGGGTTGTGAGGGTCAGCCGATGGAGACTGAGGACGATGCCTCGGTTGTGGGTTCTTTGGGGGAGGCCGCTAGGGCGGTGAAGGTCTGCTTGTGAGGCCTCGCACGACTCCCTCAGCCCCCGCTCCCTCAGAACCGCCCAGTGATTCGCTCCCAAGGGCGAATGTAAGTAAATTTAGATGCCTAACTTCATTTACATGCCAAACTCCATTTTGATTATCGAGTCACTAATATTTTGTTCGACGTGTGCAGGAACTGGATCGTTGTGTTGGATGGCGACTCACGCAAGCCCAACGGCATTGTCGGGCTTTTGTGTAGGCAGCACTACCCCGGCATTGTCACGTACCACGGGCAGACAGGGCCAGCCTACACGTTTGGCCACTACTACCAGGGTGACGACCGGGACTTCACCCACACGGCAGAGCACGAGCTGAGGACGTTTTGGGTAACTCTAGCTCGCTTTTTCTCGTTACATCACATTCGTTTGACTCAATCTTAAAATAATGAATTTGACATCGTATCCGTATGCGCACCTTCTTCATATGTGAGAATGGCGAAGAGGAGAGAGCGGACATGTGCCCGAAGAACTCCTGCAAGAAACGTGTCACCGACATGCATCACGAGGTAAAGCACCAGGCCGTCATAACCTACTATGCGTTGGTGCTTGGTCAAAAGATAGGCAAGGAAAAAGCCAGAAGGACGATGTGGACTCGTGAGTAGTTCCTTGAGGTACATGAATGCCAGCTATTTTTTGATATTACTTATGTTATGTTTGATCTTCTCATGTATCAATTACTACGTGACGTGTAGGTGACTCCCTGGTGGAGCCGCACCAAAGCCGACGCATGGGCAATGGAGGTGGACAAGTGGTTCACGGAGGAGTACTAGCAGGCGCACGACGCTACACGAGAGAGGCGTTTGATGATGGAGGGCCCTTCACACCACCAAGGCCAGCGGAGCCTTCCAGAGTACAAGGAGCTATGGGTACGCGGTTTCTTTAATCGATTTCGAAGCTCAAACTTGTTTCATCACACTAATCTTCGTCCTGCTTTTCTTGCAGGAAAAGGCACATCCTGGCCA
Source organism: Cenchrus americanus (assembly GCA_947561735.1). Classification (NCBI taxonomy): domain Eukaryota; kingdom Viridiplantae; phylum Streptophyta; class Magnoliopsida; order Poales; family Poaceae; genus Cenchrus; species Cenchrus americanus. The sequence continues at coordinate 31,316,744 of OX387242.1, read as the reverse complement.
GGAATGCTCGTACTTCGATGCCTTGTGCATGGCACACAAGGGCAAGGCGACGTCCGATGTGTCCTACAGCGTGAGCGACGAGCTGGAGGCATACAGCAACCCTAGCTTCGGCCGGCGCATCGCTGAGTACACAGAGGCCTGTAAGCAGAAGTATGGGGAAGATTACAACCTGAGTGAGCATGACATTAATACAGACATAGTCATGGCCTTGGGAGGAGGAAAAAGCACGGGAGGTTGTGGATTGGCGACGGCATCATCGACAGTTCCAGCCTGAGACTTGCCGACGTCCGAGCACAAAGGACGGAGACTGACCCCCAGATGCGAGCACGGCCGAGCGTGGGGATGGGCCGTTTGAACGCCCTTGACGTATGCACTAGTCATTATATTAATGTTTAAACACATTCTTAGATTTGCATTACTGAAACACTTAAGTCAAATGTTGTAGGTCGAGCTAGCAGAGGAGTGGGCTCTACGTCAGCAGCTAGCAGACCAGCTAGCACAGGAGCGGGCTCAGCAGCAGGTGTATTTCCGGTCGTAGCAGGAAATGGCGAGTAAGTTCGAGGAACTTACTAGGTACCTTGCGACGTCAGGTGGTACGACTCTACCACCAGGGCTCCTAGCTCCTATCACTCCACCCCACCTCCACATGTGTTTCCGACACAAGAAGTCCTCGGTACTCGGTGAGTATGATACCAAAGAGTTCCTGGTTTTCCTATCTAATCATGTCTAACACTTGCAATCTTATCTCCTTTGTGCGGCCTTTCTCGGCGGTTCGAATCACCGGGCTCCAAGTGGTGAGCAAGTCCTCCGTCGCTCGTCCCTCCTTTCCCACCACACGAGCACTCACCGTAGGCCCTTGGACTTAGTTGATCATGTTGTGAACTTGTTTCGTTGGATTTGAGACACTTTGTGGATTTGTGGACTTGTTGCATGTGACACTTTGTGGTTTATATATATATATATATATATATATATATATATATATATATATATATATATATATATATATATATATATATATATATATATATATGTTTGTCAACGTGGAAAGCAAAAAAAACAAAAACAAAATGTGGCCTCTTTGCTGAGAGGGGCCGTCGGCAAAGGCGCCTTTGCCGAGTGCCCCATGCAATTACGCTCGGCAACTCTGGGAAAAATTTTCCCAGCTCGGGTGTTCCCAGCTTTGCCGAGCTTAGTTGCACGGGGCGCTCGGCAAAGAATGTTTTTTAAAAAAAATTAAAAACCGTCTTTGCCGACGGCCTTTGCCAGGTACGCTCGGCACAGGATTTTCTCAAAAAAAAAGGAAAACAACCTTTGCCGATGGCCTATGACAGGGGCTCTCGGCACAGGGTTTTTCAAAAAAATAAAACCCCCCTCTTTGCCGACGGCCCGAGCTGGAGGCCGTCGGCAAAGACGATTTCAAAACTGTCACCTTAACCCGCAGTTAACGACTACTTTTTTCGCCAACGGCCCACTGTGGGCTCTCGGCACAGCCTGTGCCGAGAGTCTTGAGCTCGGGTGCTCGGCAAAGAGCCGTGGCCGAGAAAAAATTCTCCGTGAGCCATGTGCCGAGCGCGACCATCGGCAAAGGCTTTGCCGACGGTTTTATAGCCTGTGCCGAGCGTTTCGGGCTCTCGGCAAATCCGTGATTTCCAGTAGTGCATGGTGGTTGGTGAACAGATCATGCTAACAGAGAAGCATAACACATTGAGTCTCCATACACACAAATAGTTATCATGTTAGCACTGAATGTTCGATTCTTTACCATTACTATAAATTCTCCTTGGTGCTCATCTCGAAGGTTTGTTGATAACAATCAGTGTTGGGAGTAAAAATCCGGAACAGATGAGAGGGTGAAGCAGAGCGCGAAAGCCAGATGAACAAGTGAGCAAATGAGGAAATAGCCAAGGGTTCTCTCCCCTAAGCCCTAGTGCTCTATTTATGGTTATTGCATGGGGTTGAATATTATAAACAGGTATACCCCTGTATGACTAACACTATGCCACAACACCGAATTGCCATCACAAGATCTGACGCTAAAATTTTTCTTTATCGATGGATAATCTGACGCTAAATATTACTCAGAGATGATCTGACGCTAAATCCATGTTTAGCGATGTGCTGGCTGACGCTAAAAAGTTCCAGATTTAGCGCCTCTCTGTCTGACGCTAAAACAAACTATAGCATCGTGTAGTCTGACGCTAAACATATATGGGCCCCTCTTGTCTCCCATCCAGCACACGCCTACGCCGAAATCTGACTTTTTAAATTTTTTTATATTATTAGATGCACATGTAGTTTAATTTTGAATTATTTCAAGAAACCACGCAGAAATTCCTTTAATTTACATAAAATAGTAAATCAGCTCAAAAATATTTGAAACTTCTACCATACGAATAATATGTAGTATATTACATATAAAAAATATATTAGTGTATATAGGATAGTTTTTCTTGAGTATATTAGTGTATATAGGATAGTTGTTTTTGAGATTGTGTATATAGGATAGTTATTCTTATATGTTACTTCGCAATAGAGCAATAGATGAAAACGAAAAAATATTCCGAGAAGAAATACATCAAAGCCCATTTCGACCCGTCGGCATACGTATAGAATTGGGCATATGCTCGAGCGGCCCAAGGGCTCGTTTGGCGGGGCTCCGCCTCCTCGAAAAATGGCTGCGCTCGGCTCCTCGGTGGAGTGGGCTTCTGCGGTGGAGTTGGAGCCGTTTTGAAAAACGTTTGGCAAAACGGCTTCACTAGTTCGATTGAGATGGTAAAGAGTCAAAATTGCCCTTGCCTGTATTTTTTTTCCCTTTTCTCCCCTCATTTTCTTTTTTTCTCTTCTCTCTTTTCTCCCCCCCTTTTTTTTACTCGTCTCGTTTTCTCCCCTCCTTTCTTTTTTCTTTTCCTTTTTCTCCTCCTCTTTTCCTTTCCCCCCTCCCCTCTTATCCGTTCACCCCGTGCGCCTCTCCTTCCCTCGATCTCGACCTCGCGCCGCCGCCGCACTCGCCTCGCAGCCTCGCCACCCTTCCCCCGACGCCGCCGCACCTCGCCTTGCCTCCCTTCCGCCGCATCGACGCCTCCGCCCCCCGCGGTTTGTAGTAGTGCCTCTCCCATACAGCTCCATGGCCGCCGGACCGACGAGCTCCCCATAAAACAGCGGCCAAACTGTCCAAGATCCAGCGGCGGGAGAGCAGTCCAAGCTCCAGCAGGAGGATCAGTCCAAGATCCGCCGCAATACGCCAACCCAGCCGTCACCCTCGGCCTGTTCTTGGTGCGCGCAGCCGCGCACTGCTCTACATCGTGCGCAGAGCCTGGGCGCCATCTGCGGCGTTGGGCTCGTCAAGGCGTTATGCACCTACTTCGACAGGTACGGCGGCAGCGCAAACTTGCTCGCCTCCGGCTACTCCCGCAGCACCGGGCTCGGCGTCGAGCTCATCGGCACCTTCGTCCTCATCTACACCGTCTTCTCCGCCACCGACCTCAAGCACAACGCCCGCGACTCCCACGTTCTGGTGAGCACCCGACCAACGCCATCGGCTCCTGCTTTCTCTCCTTTTACTAGCTTCTCGATCTGCTAGCTTGCTCGATTATTAGCATATTTTTTTGCTTGACGACTATGGGAGCTTAGTAGCTTAATCAGAGCTTTATCCTCTGATTAACCTGAATCGTCATATGTTGTTGATGTTGGTAATATAAGTAGTAATATTGCCGAGAGGATGGGATGTACATCTTTTTTTTGGTTGCTGTATCATTCATTTATGGGAACGATTAGTTTCAATGGCTATCTAATTCAAAGGAATAAGCATGTCCCAATGTGATGAACCATTTGTTCATCAAATTTCTGTAATTTCATCAAATTTCAGTAATTTCAGCAGTACTAGTGCACTGTACTAGTAATGATGGTTATACTATCGGTTGTCTTTTTTAGTGGCATTGTTGTATGAGTTTCCCACTGAATAAATGAATAGGTGGATAATAGGAGTTGCACTCTGTTTCACACTAACTGCTTTATTCACGGTTGACAGTTCCATTGGCACTTCACTCACATATAGTAGTGCAAGCTATAACTGGAAATCTCTATTTTTCAACATAGATGCAGGACTGCAGTTTAATTTATCTTTACATGGCTTTATCCTGAAATTGCTTGTGTCTGTAAGCATTATAGCTTCATATGCTAGAAGTGGATTTTGTTTTGGCCTGCGCACTCTTGCCGCATAAAATTCTAAGTGTATGACAACTTGTATAACACTGCAACCTGTTATCTTCAAGGGCCAGTTCAAATTAGCACTTCTGCTCTTCATAGTTGGAAGCAGGTCCTGCTAGTTTATAGAGTGAAGATGGCCCAGTTCAATTTAGTCTATTTCATCTCCATATTTTAATGGTTTGCTTTTCCATGCAGTGGAGGAAACAAGTTGATGCTGGTGCTCCAGAATTGTACATGTCTAGTCGGGCACTGCAGCTATGTTCTCTGTTTCAGTTAGAGTAAACAACTACTATAAAATAATAACTTGTGAAATAATTAGCAATATGCATCACAATCAAACATGTGTAGTTGTATACAAGCCATGACCTTGCTTCCTCTCACTCTGATATGTTGCATGCTTCAAGTATTTAGAGATATTCATAATTAATTTTTTTTGCCTCAAGTCTCTGCATTGCTGTTTTAAAATTTTGAATTCATCAATATGTTTCCTTTCTTGACATGTGCCTGCTAGCTCATATGCCTTTGCTGCACAGCTAGTTTTTTGTAACTTTGTCCATCTTATATTCGTTCTGAACATAGCTCACATTTCAATAAATGCAAATCTGAACCTGTCTCTAAAGCAGGTATGGTCCTCTGTCTCTAAAGCAGGTATGCTCTGTATTTCAGTTTAAGTAAACAACTACTCTGAAATAATAACTTCTGAATTAATTTGCAATATGCTCAATCCTAGGATATCTAGCACTTCTGAAATAACAACTACTGTATAATAATATCTTCCCTGAATGTGCATCATCCTAGGATATCTAGCATTGCTCCTGTTAAACTCTTGGTGTTTGTTTATACTTGTCCTAAATTGGAGTTGGTGCTACAATCATTCATAATTTGTTGTAGTATGTTACTCAGGTTAGGATAGCATTCAGATGTGAGATATACCCTGATGGTTAGGATATCATTGTGCTCGGTTTTGTTGTAGCATTCATGGTTCAGGCTGAATAAACATCTATGTTAACATGTTGATGATGCCTACTAACATTACTTGTGATTTTATCTGCACTTAATCTCCACCATTTTACATATATACACTACATGGCCACTCAATAAAGTAATGGCCAAGACTTGACATGATTTTCATTTTGATTTGATCTGTGATGCATGACCAATGTTTCTAATTAAACATATTTGTGATAGGTAAGGGAATGCAAGAAGAAGGAACACAAGAAGCCATCTAATACACCTCTCAATGGCACTGTAGGTATGTACCAAAATTTAAATGTCAAAATGCTTCTTCTACTTTCTGTACGAACCTAGTGGCCAGCTGTACCAAGCTTACTTGGTTGTAGAACTTGTCTTTGTCTTCATGCCTCTTGTGCTGTATGAAAAGCAAACCTTTGAAATTTTCCTCCCATATGTTTCTTTCTTGCATTGGTGAAATGTCAAGTACCATTCTTGTCCTAATGCATGCTACATACCTCCATGTCTATGTGTAGATGCATGTTTAAATATACTACAAATGTATGTAATTCGGCATCCCATAATAATCGTCTTTCTATAGTGGACTACTATAAATGTATTAGTACAAATGGGATTTGTTTAAAAGTAGCATGTTGGCATTTCCTGTGAAGTGTATACATGCTTTTGGTCGATTGCATCGAGATTCAGCACTGTTTTTATCCAAAGGAGGGCATCCTCGCTGTATACATCTTTGCTATTCTTGTTTTTATCCAAAGGAGGGCATCCTTCTATAAATATATTAGTAGACATCTTAGAAAGTTAAGCATTTTTTGTATATTTCCAAAATAAATCTTCCAGGCAATAGCACACGTACATGCATAGTATTCTACATATCTGATATGTTTTTATTCATGTGCATTCTATTACTATTGATACTGTACTCGTAGAACAGTTCATATATTTTATTCACTTATCTAATTACATGGTTATATTTTTTAGGAAGTGCTAGGCGGCTTGTGGCTTGAAGTTCAGCAAACCTAGTGGATGTGCCATTGTGTTGGCAAGCCATTGCTTTTGGTTTTTGAGTTCCTAGAAATGATTGTGTGCACAATTCTTAGTATGTTAAACCCAAAATACTAGTATTGCTTTCTGGGATGTGCATTTGATGCAATATTTCGCTACTTGACTTTTTGGATGATTCAAACAGTGTGCAAGGACAAGATTGTATGATGATATATATGTATTGTGCTTCATGTGATGTATGTGTGTATCTTTATGTGATGGAGCATAAACTTGAATCTGTATGATATTTTCTAATTGTATTTTTTTGCATATTTATAGTCCTAAAACAATCCGACACTATAAATTCTTGGACCATTGGATTGTCTGACACTATATGAATGGTAACTGAGGATCTGGCGCTGAAAACTAGCAATGGATGATCTGACGCTAAACATTTTCAGGACATCGGACTGTCTGACGCTATAAGTCTTATCTGACGCTAAAGAGTTTTAGCGTCAGGACTTACAGCGTCAGCTGAAGTCTGACGCTATATGTTCTTAGGGTCAGACTGTCTGACGCTATATGTGGCTTTCAGCGTCAGACCATCCAACGGTAATTGTGTTGTTGTGGCATAGTGTAAATTGAGCACATAGACCTCTGATTAGGCCTCTTTATACAAATGGATGCCTAGATCCTGGGCCACAAGGGCACATCCCCAACACGCTTCATTCTTCATGTGTGCTTGGGAATTTTCTGATGAATTTATTATTTTCTATGTAGTTAATTATTCCACGTCAAAAAACAAGTATGCCACATGCAACTTACATAAGCACACGCGTCATGTTTTAATGTTCCAAACAGCTGGGAGCCCTGTGCTATGCATATGACGACACTGCTCATGCAAATACCTATATATCAAGCTGGTCCACGACTCTTTTGCAAGATGCCAGATATTACATCTCCGTATGTTCAAGAGTCTTTTGCAAGTAGTCGTGATTTTAAGGCGGCATCCTCTGAAAATATACCACATCGCAATAGGTATTACATATATCTCTTTATAGCTTCTAGTTCAACAAACACCTACTGCAAATATTCTACTCCCTCTGTATTGAAATACTTGTTGCTATTAACTTTTTCTACAACTTTGATCATTCGCCTTATTCGAAAAAATTGTGCAAGTACAATTTATAATTGTTTTCTATATGTTTCACTGTAGCAAATTATGAATTAATTATGCTCATTAGATTCGTTGCGCAAAGTTGCACTCATCTATGAAAATATGCAGTACTTCATGCATACAATGCAAGATTCCAAGGGGGAGGGGGGGTACCCTTGCATCCAAACACAGGCATGTTGCGCTGCTTCGCATTGTCTCCAGCAATGTCACCGACACCTCGTCCAACTCCAACATGGCATCGATTCCAAAAAATCATGTCGACGGCAGCTTTGCGCATGGTGTTCATATATACTCCGGATTCACTGGTTCCCCGATACAAACTGCCTTAGCAAACTCATTAGTGGTTCGGCCCTGTCCATTTCTGCATATTCCCAGTAGATCCCTAAAGGGCTTATGGTGCAGAAAGCCGCCGAGATTTGCATGTTCCAAGGCGTCCCAGGTCTACATTATTCATGGCACCAAAAAATGCACTAACTGCATATTATGAATGGGCTTTTGTAAAGCTTAAAATGTGAATGTTGGGATCTTGCACATTCTCCGAACAGGGGTATTGATCGATCACATATTTCAGCGTTGCACGCAAGCGTGTGTGTGTGTGGACTAGAAAAGAAATGCAGCGGAGATGTGGGCACCAAATCACTCATATAGGAAAAGCTTGTGAAATGAACTAGCATGACTTATACTAGTTACTGTAATGATGGAACTAAAACTGAATAGCAAACAAAAGGTGAAGATAAAATGTTTTAAAATGGAAATCTATATTTTGTCACTTTTAATTTTAGGGCAACTATGTGAATTACAACATTGATCAGTTTCTGTTGTGTCAAATTCAATTTATATCAAAGTATTGTCATTTCAACCACTGTAATGCTCACCACCCACAACATTGAAAACTAGAAGTACCACCTTACACGGTGCTATATATAGGGATATGACATACAGAGGAACTAGTATATTGTTGGTATATGGTGCTTTGTTGTGAATGTTCTTGTTCATGGCTTTCCTTCTTAGAGATCAACCAAGAGCCGACAATTCCTCATTGAAGTCAAAACAGGGATAAACATTTCTCGGCATGGTCATGAAGGACACGACATCCTTTCCATTGGAGGACAATGCTTATCTTCATCCCTCTAGAGTGTCTTCAAGAGCCTTGTGGACGTTGCATCTCTGTATTCTTGACATGTGTTCTTGACAATAAAAGTCGCACCAATATAATGCTCCCCTTTTCATTCTTAGGCCCATAATCTCTAGATTATTTACGTTCTTATAGACATCTATTCTGTGGCAGACAGGGGCTTTCATTGCGTAATTTGGTGAATTGCAACAGTGTTGTGGAACCTATATAGGGTCCTAAGCATTGACCAACTCCGGCAACCACTCCGGAACGCGACGTCTATAAGAATGGAACTTGATTTCCTAAAATATTAGAGTCCATAAAACAGCACCTAAAACATCAACAGTCACACTTGTGCCAAGATTCATATTTGGACATTTAGTATTTGAATAAAGTATCATATTTGGACATTTAGTATTTGAATAAAATATCAACAGTCACACTTGTGTGCCAAGATTCTTAGAATTCGTTTTTACATCTCATGTTAATGATATAATAATTCTAATAACATCTAATGTGCTCTAAAAAATTTACAAATTGTCTTAGCAACATAATTTGGGTACCTAAACTTGTCTTCAAAATTTCAAATGGTTTCAAAGAAGAAATAATATACTTGTGTACAAATGTCTACATCTCTCACATAGTTTCCTAGAATGTTGCTTGAACATTGAAGTTTTCCACACTTTGCAACATGTTCGAACTCATATGAATTTGAAAATTTAACAAAACCTTGTGTTCACCCTAAGCTTACGACATGCAAAGTTTCATCACTAATGGTTATGTAAAACAAATATTATTTATATGTTGTTGTACTTACAAAAATCAAAATAAGGCATATAAACATTATTCAAGAAACAGAATATACACTAGTATATTTTTGGTATATGGTGCTTTGTTGTGAATGTTCTTCTTCATGGCTTTCCTTCTTAGAGATCAACCAAGAGCCGACAATTCCTCATTGAAGTCAAAACAGAGATAAACATTTCCCGGGATGGTCATGAAGGACACAACATCCTTTCCATTGGAGGACAATGCTTATCTCCATTCCTCTAGAGTGTCTTGAAGAGCCACACAGAGGTTGTATTTCTGTATTCTTGACATGCGTTCTTGACAATAAAAGTCGCACCAATATAATGCTTCCCTTTTTCATTCTTTGGCCTATAATCTCTAGATTATTTATGTTCTTATATACGTAATTTGGTTAATTGCAACAGTGCGGCGGGATCTATATATGGGCCTAAGCATTGGAAAAATTAAATTGATGTCGGAGTATCATAATTTCAACCACTGAACTAAAGGTAATCCCCACACCATTGAAAACTGGAACTATACCACGTTGTTGCACAGTGCTATATATATATATATGGCCAGTGAAGAGCAGCCTATACACATGTTCAGACAATATTCCGTGCCGTACAGGTTTTTTCATGTTGGAAACAGAACAGCTAGTATCATAGGTATGTGGTGCTTTGTGCATTGCTAGTTTGCTATGCTTCTCTCAGAGACCAAGTAAGTTGCCACACCAGAAAAAATTAGGCATGGAAGTCATCAGGAATAAGCATTTCTCAGCTGGGTGATCAACGACATGTGGCATCTTTCCGTCGGAGAATCGCTGCTAGTCTTCTAGACACTGAAGAGGAATGTGGCATCTAGACACTGAAGTTCGACATTCCGTGTCGTATACTGGTGATTTTGCGTGTTGCAAACAGAACGAACCAGCAATATCATAGGTATGTGCGTGGTGCTTTGTTGCGAATGTTGTCCAGATGTTCAAGGCACGTATATCGGCATATTGCGCTTTCTTGCATTGCAAAAGCTGTTTGTTGGTCTCTAGCTTGTGTAGCCTTCAAATCACAAGTGTGACCTCCAATGCAGTAGTTACATTGTTCCACAGTCTCTGGGACAGTCTTCACGGCCACTACAATCTCCATGCACAACACCACGAGTCGACGCCAAAGTTGACCAATGAGGTTTGCTTTTCCAACACATTCTGCGCATCATTTCTACATTCACGTTTTTCCGGTACCTCCCACGCCTACATGCATGCAGCACGTTGCTCTTTACATAGACGCGTCACCAAAATATATAGTTTCAATTCCATGGCATGGTTTCTCTCTTCTTGCAGCTATATGTGCTGATATAAGTAGTACAGCCATACCTAAATCTAAAAGGATCCACACCACCATCCATATGAAGACCTGCCACTCCATATTTATAAAACCAACAGAGAGACTTATTTGTTGAACACAATAAAAAAAGTAGCATCAGAATTTATACTTAAAATTATAGCATTTTCTATACTCACGTGGTTTCGTATAAATGTAAAAAAAACTATCTTTTTTCCAACAACCATTACTAAATGTGTGTCCAACATATGTAATTAAATGAAGACATCATAATATCATATACCACCACACAATTCGTCAGGCACATGCCTTCGTTCAAAAGTTTGAACAATTTAAAGGTTTGTCGTGCCCAATAATATGAATGAGGGTCTTGAGCGAGGAGTACGTAGGGCCAGGTCAGAGCGGCTACTGATCACAGCCACCTCGGTGTTTAGTATGCAGGAGATGTCAATGCAAGGTCCTTGAGCTGCAGGTTCATCACTCATTTTCTGATCACTCATTGTCCGCCACTATCATGGCCATATCCGATGAGGAAAATGAGATAATCATAGCCGATTTCACTGAAAATGAGGTCAGAGAGGCTGTCTTCCAAATGGAGCATAATAAGGCTCCTAGACCGGATGGCTTCCCAGCTGAATTCTATCAAGTTTTCTGGGGGGTGATCAAAGATGACCTTCGGGCCATGTTCCATGAATTCCACAAAGACACTCTTGATCTCTTTAGCCTCAATTTTGGGATCATTACATTAATTTCAAAAATCGAGAATGCCACTAAGATTCAGCAATATAGACCTATTTGTGTCCTCAACGTTAGTTTCAAGATTATTACAAAACATGGAACTAACAAGCCGAATAAAGTAGCAAAGACGGTGGTGAGACCGACACAAACTGCCTTCATGCCTAGTAGGAATATTATGGAAGGTGTTGTTATTCTACACGAGACCATTCATGAACTCCACACCAAAAAAGCTAATGGAGTTATTTTTAAGATTGACTTTGAAAAGGCCTATGATAAAGTTAAATGGTCTTTCCTCCAACAAACTTTACACACGAAAGGTTTCTCACCTAAATGGTGCAGATGTATTCAAAACATGGTTTCGGGAGGGAGTGTGGGACTCAAAGTTAATGATGATGTTGGACCCTACCTCCAAACGAACGGGGGCTCAGACAAGGGGATCATATGTCACCTATCTTATTTAACATTATCGCTGACATGTTAGCCCTGCATATTAATCGAGCGAAAATTGATGGGCAAATAAGAGGGGTGATACCCCATCTAGTTGATGATGGTTTATCTATTTTACAATACGCAGACGACACCATTATCTTCCTAGACCATGATCTTGAGCAAGCAAAAAATCTTAAGCTCCTTTTATGTGCTTTTGAGCAGCTATCGGGGCTGAAGATTAATTTCCACAAGAGTGAAGTCTTTTGTCATGGTGCGGCCAGAGAGATGTAGTCTTTCTATACTTCTCTCTTTGGTTGTAATTCGGGGATTTACCCTTTCAGATATTTAGGTATTCCGATGCACCATAGATAACTCCTAAATTCCGAATGGAGTAAAGTCGAAGAACGCTTCCAGCAAAAACTCTCGTGTTGGAAAGCAAAATATCTATCCTATGGGGGGAGGTTGGTTCTGCTTAACTCGGTGTTAAGTAGCCTTCCTATGTTCATGATGTCCTTTTTTGAGGTCCCTAAGGGAGTTCTTAAAAACCTGGATCATTTCAGATCTAGATTTTTCTGGCAGGGCTCTAATAATAAGGACAAATACAGACTTGCTAGATGGGACATCTTATGTCGCCCCAAAGATCAGGGCGGCGTTGGCATTTTAAATTTACAACTACAAAACAAATGCATGTTGGCTAAGTGGATAGTTAACCTTTTGAACACTGATGGGACCTGGCAATCTTTGCTAATGAACAAGTATTTGAGAACCAAAACTCTGACGCAAGTATCATCAAAACCAAATGACCCTCACTTTTGGAGAGGACTCATGCGTATTAAAGATGAGGTTCTCTCTAAAGGTTCTTTCGTTATTAAAGATGGAACCAACACGAGATTTTGGGATGATATGTGGATAGGTGATAAGCCGCTCAAGGTTACCTACCCGTCCTTATACCATATAGCGCGGGATAGGCATGTTACGATTTCTAAGGTTATGTCCTCTAGACCGCTTAATATTTCATTCAGGCAGTCGCTGGTGGATAATAACCTAAGCCAATGGATTTACCTAGTAGCTCGGGTCTCTAATGTTGTACTAGTGGACGGTAAAGATTATTTTAAATGGCTGCTGACAAAAGTGGATTTTTCATTGTGCGGTCAATGTATCTAGATGGCATAGATACTCATCCACCTTTTCAGCATAGGAAGATCTGGAAGTGGAAAGTACCTCTAAAGATCAAGATTTTTCTTTGGTTTCTTCAGAAGGGAGTCGTTTTTTACAAAAGATAATCTTGCGAAGAAAAACTGGAAAGGGAGCCAACAATGTGTCTGCTGCAATATGAATGAAACCATACAACACTGTTTTTAGATTGCCCTTCCGCAAAAATGATTTGAAGGTTTATTTTCTATGCTACTAATTTGACCCGGCCTAGATCTATTAGCCATATGTTTGGTACGTGGCTTAGTAATCAACATAAGGACTTTAAGCCTCTGATTTGGGTTGGTGTCGCTGTCATTTGCTGGGCTATTTGGAAATGCCGGAATGATATAGTTTCAAAACAACAAAGTTTAACTCGATTTTGCAGGTTATCTTCAGGGGAGCTTACTGGTTACGCTTCTGGACCCAGTTGCAGCGTAAGTAGCAGGCTAAGGATACCCTCTTCGCTATGAGTAGGAAATTAGAAGTCGTTGCTCTACATATTGCCAATGGAGGATGGAACAATTTTTATCATTTACCTTAGTCAGGGACATATTGCCCGTTGCTACTTGTTTTTTTACCACTTTCGTGGACTGTTCTTTTAAACTCCGTAATTTTGGTTGTGTACATCTTCGAATGTAGAGGTCGGATTTAATTATCCATTATTAAAAAAAAGACAGCCCGGCGGCGGTGACAGTGCTGAGGATCGAAGGATCGATCAGGAACAAAAGACATCTCTCTGCTTAAATTAACCAGAAAATGTTGCTCAGGAAAAAAGAATTATGTACTTCTCTAAGTTTTTTTATGCCTACAGATAAATTACATTTGCTTCCCCTAAATTACGTTATCTGTTCCAAATGCATTTTTTTGAAGTTCTTTGGCATTAATCGCTGAGCTGAAGAGAATAATTCTAACAAGAATATGCGTTGCTGACCGGCGCAGGAAGTGGTAGAGGTTGAGAGCCTTCCCGCACATCGCCGGTGGCGTAGTTGATGGGGGTGGTATACGAAGAAGAGGCCGTCCTGGATGAGTCGCAGCCTCGCAGGAGCTTGGCGTGCTTTCTGATTGCGTCGCCGTCGAGCACGAGCTAGAAGAGTGTCATGTTTGCCTCCTCCGACATGAACGCGCCCTGTTCGTCGGCGGTGATCACCATGTCCGACGCGTTCTGCAGCAGCGAGCAGAGGAAGCAGAACGGCGTCATGGATACATAGATGATTCAAGTCAACAGATGCTGCTGGAGGAGTCAAGGTGCACCAGTTTTTGAAACTTACTTCTTCCCAATACCTCCCATTTCTACACCCATGCAACCAGAAATATAGGCTTGGTTTCGCAATATCTGGGAATAATGGTGGTTTCCTTCTTTCTCTTCTCCTTCCTCCTCTCTATTTTCTTCTCACACTCCGTCCATGGCTAAAAAATATGAAGGAGAATAGAGGGATCCATTATATTGGCTTCACACATGTGGCGCTAAAAAATATGGAGTTCTTAGACTGTCTGCACTCGGTGCGCTACTGGCCTCCCGAAGGAAACGCAAAAGCGAAAAAGCTCTGCAACGGGGGAAGCTTCCCCGTCGCAACTCGTGCGTCCCGTGTTTCCGCTGGGAATGGCATGCTCACTAGAAATGTGAAGGCAAGCTCAAGCGGGTCCCACCTGGCCTCCCGCGGCACCCAGCTCCAACCACCGCCCCTTCGCGCCCGTGCTAGGGACGTAGAGGAGCAGACGGAGAGGGAGAGAAGTGGCTGGTCAGAGAGGAGCTGGCACCGTGCCGCCGCCGCCGCCGCCCACACCCGCGATCCCACAAGTCTGTGGTCTTCTACCACACGCTCATGCTACCCCTATGTTGTCGATCTCCGTCCCCCGCGTTATGATCTGGATGAGGAAGAATATGCACTGGAACTGGCCGGGAGTAGATGTGAAGGACAAGGGGGTGTGCGAAGTCAGGTGACCTGCGGAGTGGAGGCACGGATGACGTAAGATAGGCGAGAGGTGGAGACGGCGGCTGCATCTATACTGTAAGGAGCGAAAACAATTGAAAACTTTTCTCACCCAATTCAGATCCACCGTACCCCTCATGACGGACCCACTCGTCATATGTTTTTGGAAGTGGATAAGGTGGAAGGACTATGAAGTACAAAAAAAAATTGCAATTTGGAGAGCGTTTCTGAAAAAACGTAATGTTTTTCTTACCCACCCCGTGTCTACCCCTGTCATGTACCCGTTTTGGGCCCACCACCTACTCGACTGTGCGTTGAAAAGTCGAGGCATGTTTGCCGGGCCGCCACGGTGGGTACACCTCGGACACGCACGACGACGACCGCAAGAACAAGGTCATGGTCGACAACTCACCGTCGGCGTATGTGGGTCGCCTTCTGCGGGGAGAACTCCCTCCACGACCGTGTTGGAGCCTGGGTGTGCAGCATCGAGAACGAGCTGCCTCCGTTCCACATCGCCGAAGAGGACGAAGACTACGATGGAGGCGGCGACGACGAGCGCGGCGCGCCCAAACGCCCGCGTCCCCTCGAGCTCGGGGAGTTGTCTTCGGGGAAGAACCACAACGGCAACCAGATCTCGCGCATCGGCCACGGTGAGCACGTTTCGTTCTGAACTTTCACTATAGACTTCCTTCCAATTTTGCAAAGTACTGGTTACGGATCCATGTCTCTAGGAGTAACTGACAAAAACAAGGATTTGCTATCTGTTGCACACATGCATGATTGCATCTAGCCGACAAGTTGATTTGGATCAAAATCATTGAACGAGACATCTCACTTTGAGGTTCCCGACTTCCCGTTTCATATCTTGGCTGCAAGTGGACACCATTGTTGGGGCTTGGGAGCTGGGACCATTATACAGTTGAGAGATGGCCTTGTCCCGATCTCCCTGGTATTTTACTCACTCTGATCTTGGTACAGCAAGGACTTAAGACAGTTGGGGGAAGCTGATTTTTTTATCAGACTGCTGATTATCAGGTCTAGGAATGGCTCCTTATATTTTTTTATTAATTCAACCCAATGTTGACATTTGTTTACTGATAAGTAATTGACATACCTTCTACTCTGAATAAATGGTTTATTCAAAAGTGGTATGAAAATCAAATAAGGGAGTTGGGTTTAATGAGACCTTACAAAAACCAATACACGAGCAAATGATTCAGGTCAATGTTCTGAATCAAACCCACATGTTCTACAATGCATCCATTTTTTCATATAGCTACTATTCGCCTACTTTGAAATTCAGCAACGGTGTGGTTGAAATATATAGCCAACTGACTAAATTATTAACTTTTATCGGATGGAAAATACAACCTGAGCTAACCATTGGTTTAGCAAAATCCGGAATAGCAAATTTAAAAGGAGATGAGCAACAAGCCATTCATATTAGTTTTCTTAAACTAGATGTATTCTGTATTCAATATGTATCCTACGATTGATTATCATATTTGGTCGAACAGGTATGCACTTTTCCTTTCAAGGATACCCCATTGTAGTACACTCGTTGCGGCTCCTATTTGCAGTCCATGTCAGTTTCCATGTATAGTCAAAATGGTGGTTTCTTCCGTTTGAATTTATACTTTAACATAATAAATGTATTGATTATGTGAGCTCTACAAATATAAAGCACATGTTTATATTATAAAACACGTGTTTATCCATTCCACGACATGCGGCTATTTTGATAGTGTTCCATGAAAGAGATCTCAGCTGTTGTTCCCCAAATAGAAGACACCAAATCGGCTCCCTCACCAGGTGTGTTCCAAAACGACCGTGAATAATCAACAAAAGTAAAGGATCAAACTGTAAAGGAACACAAGATTTAACATGGAAAACTCTCCTAATGCGAGAGGAAAAAAACACGGGTCTCGGCCAACAAGAACTTCACTATGTAGAGAGTCAGTTTACAACACTGAACGACGGCGGCTCAAGAAGATGAGAATTTGATCTCAAAGGGAAACCCTAATGAGGATATATGACCCATACCGTACCGTAGGGTTGGAAACTGATACAGATTTCCTTTGCAGATTATTTTGACAATAGCAAGTGTTTCTACATACCAAATTTCTGTCGGTGCGCACTTGGTTTCGATCAGAGCCAAAACAAATAGGAACCAATTTACACTTGACTACTCTCACATGTGGATGTAGTGCTCAGGGTAATTAAGTTTTATTACCACTTACACTATTACTAAATTTTGTATTACTGAATGGTATCGTCAATTCATTTCCCCAGCATATATAGACTGCCAAATTAAACATGATGCTTTAAAATATTTTGTTTTGTATACACATGTAAGCAGACAGGAGTAAGGACAGGCTTGTGGCAACCTGGATTGTGTTTGCGATACTATGTTTCGGACTAAATCAAGAATTAGACATAGCCCAAATTACTAAAGTTGGTTGCATCTTCGGGAAGGTTTTGAAGCAGCTTTCCAAAATCTCATATAAACAAGTTAGCTAATGTGATTGTGTTGTTCCTTGTAGCAACGTGTATATATGTACCCATTTCCAAACTTCATATATATATTTGATCTAAATGTATTTCGTCAGTTTCTGAGGTCTTTAAATTTATTATATCTTATTTTGATTGTTAATATTTTTATAAAAAACACTGTAGCAATGTGTATATATGTACCGATTTCTGAACTTCTTATATATATTTGACCTAGATGTATTTGGTCAGTTTTTGAGGCTTTTAAATTTATTGTATCTTATTTGATTGTTAATATTTTTAAAAAACACATATCTTTTGAACATGTGTGTGTCGCACGCGCCTGCGGTTCAGCTTCGCTTGCTTCCTGACATTACCTCAATAAAAGATCAGATTAATATGATGGATATAATAAATTTTAATTTGATTGTTAATATTTTAAAAAATATATTTTAAACACGTGCGTGCCGCACGTGCATTTCATACTAGTTATAAGTAATATGGAATAAAATAATTTTGGGTTGTCATTTAACTTCATTCATTACATAAACATACGAAAAATATCAATAATTGAAATTTCGCAAACGAACAATCAAAATTTAACAAACAACAACAAATTATCAGTCAATTTTTGTGTCATATGTATAGAGACATTTGATGCTTTTTTCACTTCCATGCAACGCACTGTCATATTTACTAGTATGGTAAAAAGTGCTACCCGAATTGGATTCATGCATATTCCATCTTAATCCAACCCTAAATAACTACAATATGCGAGATTTTCGACTTTCCCTGCCTGGGTTAATCTATATAATCTACTACCAACCAAGACTCACTTTTGTACCGAAAGAAAAATTCAGGATGAATTCGATCGGGCAGCAAAAAAGGAGCCTCTTGGTGGCCACCGAAAAGTACCTGGTGGAGTTTGTCATCCTGACCTCTCTCAAACCCAACCACCAGGGGGGCATATCATAGGGAATGATCCTGACCTCAATTTTGAGTAATCCTTGGTTTGTATCTAAGTGCAGACGTGAAAGGTCCATTTTATTGGCAGCCCAGGCCCAACACAAAAGTCTACTAAGACTATCTCCAGCAATATGGCGGATCTGCATCAGCAAAATGTAGTTTCGAGAAGGGGAGAGAAGGAAACAATAGCTCAAGAAGATGAGCCTTCCAGCAGCATGCGAATCCCCTTGTGCATCCTGCTTCTGCCCGAGGTGGAGAGGGATTGCGGGGAGAGGGAGAGTGGCGGATGGAGAGGGATGCCCCTGCGGAGAGAGAGAGTGCGGAGAGAGAGAGCTGACAGTTGGGAAACAGTAGTGAAGAAAGGAGAGAGACTCCCCGAGTTTGCACACGTGAGAGGTGGTTCGCGCAAAATGGGGATGCGCATGCAACATCGCATAGTGGACATCGCGTCTCTAGTTTGCGCATGGAGCATGGGATGCAGTCTTTGCTCGAGACAGTTTAACTCATTTTCATATGTACTACTGTGTGCCTTTTGGGCTCTTTTACGGTGGACCATACCACCCTATATCACTGTTGGAAAAGGACCAGTATGAAAAGATCTAACGGCTGAGATTAATTGTATACCACCACAACTTGCACATGTGGTATAGGGTGGTATGCATAAGTGGTATGGGTGGTATAGGGGTATTATTAGAAGTTTTATCTCGGTGTCATAAACGAAATATATGATTTCTTCATTTCAATTATTTTTTCATTTCCATTCGGTGATATGACCAATTTTTTAAAAAAATTAAACAGAAATTTGCATTTAAAATTTAAAAAATGAAAAATTTCAAATTTAAAAAATGAAAATTTCTTTTTTTTCATTTCAAATTTTCGTGACATATTTCAATCCAAATTTGAAAATCGATTTTTTTCAATTTTTTCCATTTCCTATGGCCAATTTTTTTCAAAATTCAAAAACAAAAATTGTCAATTCAAATTTCAAAAAATAGTTTTTTTCAAAAATTTTCATTTCAAATTTTTCTTATGACATAAACAATTTTTTTTCTTAACCCGAGGTTGCCAAATTTAGTAAAAGATTAAAAATTACTTATTTACCCTTACCAAAAATAGTCATATACATCATACCACCACTTGGTGATATGGTCCACCGTAAAAGACCCCATGCCTTTTGTAGACCTCCCAGTACTATATTTTATTTTAAACATTTCCCTTGCCTTTGTATGAGCTTAGTAGTTCGGACCGCCTAGTAAAATTATTGAAGTTCAATAGTCCTTGCTGAAAGAAAAATTTACACAGATACACATTCGAAATGGAAATCCAATCGAGTTAAGTAGTATGTTCTAGTTTACACTAGCTGATAATATACACTAGCTGCACGAATATATTTTAATTAATTTTGTAACGTATTTATTATATATGGGATCTTTTCAAGCAATGCAATTGGCGTGTAAAATTGTTTAAACACACACACCATCTATCTCACTTTGAATGGCTTGAAAACATTCCTAGGTAGCAGAACGAAGCCGTGGGGGATGGCGGCAGAGACCCACCGTCGTGCCCCACGGAGGTAGGAGGCTCGCGGTAAGCGCCTTCCTACCGTCGTGGGGCATGGCGGTAGGGATCCAATCTCTTCTCAAAAATTTATAATTTTTTTGTTTGAACTCGGATTGAGATAAACTTTATATGAAAATTGTAGCTTTCTAGATCTCAGTTTTCAGTTTACGTTCAAAAAATTGTAACTTTTTTCCATGAACTCGGATGGAGGTAAACTTTATATGACTAAATCTACAATTTTGTAGTTCAAAGTTTTTCCATTTGAAGTCATATTCATACTCAAATAATCGATACACTATTAAGATTTGAAGACTGCAAACTAAGATCTGGATAGTTTATCGATTATTTGACTATGAAGATGACTTCAAATGGAAAAACTTTAAACTACAAGATTGTAGATCTCCTCGAAAGCTACAATTTTCATATAAAGTTTATCTCCATGCGAATTCAAACAAAAAAATTACAAATTTTTGAAAAGAGACTGGACCCCTACCGCCGTGCCCCACGGCGGTAGGAAGGTGCTACAGTACCGCGCGCCTGCTACCGCCGTGGGGCATGGCGGTAGGTCCCTACCACCATCCCCCACGGCGTCAGATGTATAGTTTTGCAAAAAAAAGTTTTACGAACCATATATTTTTGCAAAATTGATGTGAAAAAAATGAAAAAAAATGAAAAAATTCGGAGAACAAGCTGTCTCTGGCCAGCAGCCCAGCAGCAACCTCGGAAGAGGCGTTGAGTTCTTTCTGGAGTCTCTGTTAGCGGAAGTGGGGAACAGATTTAGGGTTTATTTGGTAGAGCTATATCTTGTTCAGATTCTTCGTGGGAGCTGATTCTCTGAGAGAAGTAATTGTGTGGTTCGAAGTGATTGACTCTTAATTTAGTATAATATATACACTCTTAAAATCAAAATGGAGTCACTTCACCGAATCAGAAGAAGATACTTTTGCTCCGCTCCTGGTCTCTTAGTTCATTTCAGAGAATCACTTTACTCTTAGTTCATTACATATAATAACTTCAGAAAATCAGTAGAAAATCATTTCTCTATGAGAAACTGTTTGGCAGCACTCATGCTTGAATCAACAGAGAATCAGCTCTGGGAGCTGCCTGGATCGGTCTTTGTTACTGGAGTATGAAGTTACATCACATTACTTTTTTTTGGGTGTTTGTGAACTACAAAGACAATTAGTGTTATATTCGTATTTATCTAAAAAGAACATAATTCGAAGAAATCACTATCCAAAATCAAGGATTTCAAAATATCTATCCCCAAACAAAGGATTCAAAGACATCATAGTGCTTTTAAGGATAATAACTAAAAACGGCATAACTTGAAGCCTAGTTCAAAACAAGAATCATTACACATGTACTGTTAGTACCTGATCTAACAAGCCGGTATCAGTTCAGACAATATTCTGCACGTTGCCCGGTTTGGTTGGAACTCATGCTCTATCCATTAATCCATTGGCTTTACAAAAGTTTAATTTTCTGCCTACCCTTGACGAGAAAAATCAAATGGTGGGGCAAACGGGATAGAATTCGTCAGAAGCTAGCAGGTGCCCATCCAAATGCATGGCAGGGAGCAGAGTTACTGTCAAACTAGTATTCTGGAGAGCTTTGGGGGTTGTTTGGCGGCACTCCGCTCCACTTTCACCAGGTCCACTCCACCAACTCCACACTTTTTCAGCTTTACTCCACCGACTCTAGAGAAACACACCCCTAACTCCGCCCGTAGATCCAGGACTGTTGCCCCGGCCACCATGGCCCATCTCTTCCTCTTGCTCGCAAGGGGGGCTAAGCCACCACGGCCGGCGGCAGAGGCAAAGAGTACCCTCTGCACAACATGGGCGGAATACAAAATCGAACTGGATGGAGGAACTGCAGAAGAAAATGAGGGATTGGGAGGAGGAGGGTCGTTGTCCGCCTCCATTCTCTCCAACGGCGGCGGCTGGTTCCGACGGCGGCGGCACGGGCAAAAAGGGGACAAGCCGACGCAAGGAGCTGAAGATGTCGGGTGTTTTGTTTTTGTTTTTTTCGAACCGGTACGGTGTGTAACCAGTAGCATTGGTGGGTAATTACCCACCAACTCCATAGAGAAGTTTGAAACATGGGTTTTTGGAGCACCTCTTGAGGTACTCCCCGAAAAAGGTGGATCTGCCCCCTCTGCACTTCTTTTTTTCGGATCTGGAGCAGCTGGAGCTCGACGTGTTTGGCAGAGTAATTTCCAGAGTTGGTGGAGTGGAGCTGTTTTGGCTGCTCCGGAGTGCTACCAAACACCAGTTTGGAACATGCATTTCCCTGATACCTTCCATGTCTGGCGCACACACACAATGGTAACCTGTTTACCAAGTAGCAATATGATCCTTGGAGAATTCGGTTTCTATCCATGTCAAACTATGAGGCTGTTAGGTCTCGAAGTTCAATATTTATTTGGGCCGGCAGTTTACACTGGCAGTATATATGCCAGTTTTCACAGATGAGAAGCAATTATACTTTAGGCGCACACCTCTACATATTCTGGACATAAATGTGAGGATGGCACAACCACCAAGTCACCAATTATACTCCATCGTGACCATAAAACATGCAAGAATTAGGGTAAATAGTAATTGTTCCTTGAGTTTATCTTGTCCTGGCTTCCAAATTGAGATTCCTTCTAGAACGAATGTAACAAAGTGTTTATACAATCCTAATAAGATCATCAGCAGGTGGCAAAATGGAACAGATGATCAAAATTCTACATTACACAGGTATAATGCATCATTAAACAAACTTTAGGTGTTTTATCAAGCCGGAAATTTCTCATCAGCAGTCCAATTGTATTTGTTTCTCGAATTGAATATATGTGAAGTAGTGTGAACCGATGAGTAACTGCAACTCCTGCAGCACTACAGCTCCATCCATCTCTTGTGCATGAAATTATTTTTAATCTCGATTCTATTTGACCTCAGCTCTGCTTTGGAAATTATCCTCGAAACTGTACTCAGTGCACAAACTGTCCGAGAATAAGCACTAGAGAGAGCAATCTCAACCTAAAATGCTACTAGAGAGAACAATCCTTGAAATTTCTGATCAGCAGTCCAATTGTATTTGTTTCTTGAATTTTTTTTTGTTGAAAAACATTTCTTGAATTGCATATTCCCAACACCTCTCATGTCTGCAAGTTAGACAGATGAAAAATATAAGCCATTCCCCACTATGCACCACTACTAGCAACTTGCTATGAAACTATTTATCAGGAGCGTAGCAAGTCTAAGAGCTTCACATTCACCTCCGTGTGTGCATGGAAAGCGGAATTTCATTATCACATTAATCTACAGGAGCATAACAAGTCCTTTTAGGTTTTGTCCTAAGCAGGGGCGGAGCCACAGGGGGCGCACAGGGGCATGGCCCCCTATGCTGCCGTAAGATCCCTTCCTGTGTAAGAGCTCTTTTATTACTTTTGCTAATAAATAAACAGGGATCAAAGAATAACCCCAAAACAATCAGCCCATCGGGCCTGGAGGTCATAGCTAACTGATAACACATGCTACTAGCTAGCATACAGCATTAAATGACTCCTTCCTAGTTTTTTATTTTCCAACCATTTAGAGGGTAGATGTCCCATCTTCTCAATTATTTTGGACACTGAGCCAACAAAAAAAACAATTCATTAAGATCCAATTAAGAAAAATCATATAATTGACATGTAGTTTTCTTATATTTTTTCTTTTCTATTTCATTCTATTTTGAAGCAGACCCAAATACAATTTTTTCTGCCGCCACACCTCACATTTGCCAATGCAAGTGCGGCAATGAATTTTCAAGCCATACTTTGCTATGGCATAAGAAATCCCGGTGCTTTTTCCGTCTCAATGACATGTGGAGCAAAAAAAAATCTTACCAAGTGTTAGTTTTTTAACCAAACACTTGTCAATTTTTGTAAAACTTGCCAAAGATTAAATGTGGAAAATTGTGGCTAGGAACTAAACACCTACTATAATAGTAACCCTTAGCATCTCGGGGCCCCTAAGGTTAATTCCTGGCTACGCCCCTGGTCCTAAGTCAAACCTTTTTAACTTTGACCAAATTTATTTAGAAAAATATCAATATTTATGGTATCAATGGGTATATTGTTATAGAAATATTTCTCATGATAAATCTAATGACACTTATTTCATACCATAATTATATGTAGTTTTTTCTATAATTTTGGTCAAATTGAAAAAGTTTGACTTTGGACGACCCTAAAATGACTTATTTCTCAAGGACGGAGGGAGTATAATAGACGGGGAGCCTGATACACATTCTCTGTTTTGAAGAAAAAATATTTTCACATGAATTTGGCAGATGTTGCTCAGGATTTTAATTTAGTCCTAGTTTCTTAAGGCATCAGAGTCACTCTAAGCCTAGTTGGATGGACAAGCAAAGTATGAAGGATGCCAGAATAGTTTTAAAAGACTTCATTAGTCTTGTTTTTCGATATTTATAATAATCATGGTAGAATCATGGCACTCCTTTGTCACACCCTGAAATTTCCAATTTCAGGATGTGAATAGGAAGAAAAACTTAAACAACGATTTAGTCTAAATTTTAAAATTTTGCCCAGCTTTTATTTTCTTTACAGGAAATATAGTATAGGAAAAATCCTTTGATTGATTTTCTAAATTAAATAAAAGTTATGTGTGTTGCATTCATGCCGATGCATCTAGTGGTTCTTGAGTGCAAAAAGGTTTCAAAAATACGTTTAGGAGTTGTCCAAACTCTCTGTAGAATTTTACGGATTTTTCTGGGATTTATTCTCATTTTCCTTGAGCTATTTCTATTTATTAGAAGGCTCTAAAATCTTTTTTCATGAGCTCCAAATGCTTTATTTGGATTGTTCATATCTTAATCTATCTTTAGGAATTTTCCTGGAATTTTTGTGATTTTCGGAATATTTTTCATGCCTTTAAGCAATTTCTAGACTTTTCTGGAAATTGTTTTCGCATTAAAAATGAATTCTGAAAAAAAGAGAAAAACCCTACCTACCGGATTGGGCCGAGCCCGAGGCTCGACCCAACCCGCGCCGCCACCGCAGGCCCGCGCGGGGCCCATCTAGGGCCCGCATCGCGCCGCCGCCCGGGGAGCGGCGCCGGCCGCGCGCGCGTCCCCATAAAGGCGGCGCGCCTCCTAGTGCGGCCCTAGCCGCCGCCCTCCCCGCGCCTCGCAACCCTACGCCGCCGCCTCGCCCGCGCTGCGGCGCGCGCGCGCCCGCGCGCCGCTAAGCCCGGCCGAGCCGCAGAGAAAGCAAGGAACCCGCCAGCGCTGTTGACTTCAATTTCCGGCCGATTCCGTCGATTTCCGCTGCGGGTGAGCACAGCTTCGGGTTCCTCTCGTTCTCCTCGTTCGATTCCAGGTCTCCTCCGGCCTCCTCGTCGCCAGTGCCGCCGGCGCCGCCGTTGGACAGGAGCCGCTGTCCATGGCCGGTTCTACTCTGTGCGTGAGGAAGAAGATGAGGCCGTTTTGCGTGTAACCCCCTGCAAAATCCTGGAAATTAATTAGATTCAAGTTGGTGTCTTGCAATCTTTACTCCAAACCCTCTAGATCTATTAAATCTTCACAACCAGATTCATCCCGAAACTTTTTGCAGATCTAACCCCCAGATTAGATCTATTCGCGAGCACTGTTTGATGTGTCTCGGGAATCTCCTCTGCTAACCCCTAAAAGCTATAGTTAATTATGAATAGGTCCTCTGATCTTGTTTCCTCCATATCTTCCGCGTTTTAACTCCGTTTTTAGCGTTCTTTATATCCACGCGATCGTCTCGACGAGTAGAACGACTTTTTGCCCCTGTTTAGTTCTGTTAGTACTGTTTGGTGATTGTTTCTTATTTTATTCCATTGTATGCTTGTATGTGAATGATGTGGTGCGTAGAAGACGGTTCGTTCGTGGAATACGCCGGAGTTGAAGATTTCCAAGACCTTGAGCAGCAGCACACGTTGGTAGAAGGCAAGTCCTTGCTGCATTCCCGTTAATCCTATTACAACATGCATTTTAGTTACACCGTTATTTATTATTGCTTTGCATTAAATCGATGGGTCCTACTATTAAGGTTTGACTAGTTTTGTTTATCCTGTGCCTTGATCAACCTGGGTTTATGTTTATGTTGGGTAGACCGTGCTTAGTTGCTCAACTTGGGTTTATGGTGGTTTTGATGAACAACAATGTTAATCTTGCTTTACTTATGTTGTACCTTTCATTAAACAAGATCACCTGTGTTAATCGGAACATGGAGAACCACCCAGGAAAACAGTGCTACCACAAGACATATGGCTCTGTCTTGGCTTATTAATTAGTGAACTAGGTGTTAGGTATGCTTTACCTGATAAGGGTTGGGGGTTGCCGGTAGTTGGTGTATAACCCGGCCCTCGGACCGACTGCTCTATGGTAGCTTCGCAGCTGAGAGAGGTTTATGCATTGCGCTGTCAAGTAACCTAGCGAGCAGCCTGCATCTGGGGATCTTTGTAACGGCCTCGTAGCGTCCCTATGCAATCACACCTCGGCAGTGTGGTATGATGCCTGATCAGCATCGCGTGGTTGGGTTTAAAGCTCTTCGGAGTTTTTACGCGACTTGTGGGTAAAGATGTACGACCTCTGCAGAGTGTAAAACTAACTAGTTAGCCGTGCCCACGGTCACGGGCGGCCTGGACCCTCACATGATTAAACTATGGAAGATGGATTAAACTTGTTGCATTTACTTTCGTTCATGATGTTGATGCTCATGTTAATCTTTGGGTTGGTATAAACTTACATTTGCTAGTAATTTAGCTTGCTTAATAATTTGACCAACTAAAATGCTGATCCGCTATGCAACCACAAGCTCCCACCATAAAGCCTTTGCATGTTGTTATAGATCTTTTCCCTTGTTGAGTACGACATGTGCTCATGCTTGTTCTTTTATATGCATCTACACAACCCGGTTCTTTGCTCGTACGGACGCTTTGAAGACTTTTCCGGAGAGTTCGGTGGTTTCTAGGCGAGCGTGCCACCCGGTCAGGGGCACGGGGAGACGTCCTTTACCGCCGCTAGTACTCGCTTATGTTACGATTTGAGACATTCGGTCATGTAATAAAGTTTTAATACTCTCTTTACGCTTTTACACTGTGTTTTGGTATACACTGAGTCGACGCATGTCTGAAACTTGATCCTGGCGCACATGTGTTCTATGCATTCGGATTTGCCCTTAAATCCGGGTGTGACAAAGTGGTATCAGAGCAGTGTTGACTGTAGGACGTTAGCCTAGTTAGAAACTGGTCGAACTTAAGAATTATAACCATCTAGTAGCCATGCTTACTCCGTGCTATGCGTTAATTCCATTCTTAATTTACCTATCATTGATTTTACCCCCATCCTTGGTATTCTACTTGTTATCTATCTCATCTTGGTCAATCTTTTCATTCTATGTTACCTTGTTCTTGCTTTAGGAAATCTTTAGCATCTATTCTATGCTCTCTAACCTTTCCCTATCTTTACGCTACCCGTGTTCATATTGTTCTCAGTTATCTAATGACCCTATCATGTTCAAGCCGAAGATCTTCCTTAGGATCTAGGTTCTTTAGGGATCCTTGTGAAGTCGCTAGTCGCGATCGACGATTAAGTGTGCTTAGTTTAGTGGTGTGTTTAAATGCTTGATCTTGTGTTAATGCTTGATTTGGATCTTTGATTGAGTGCAATGTGTTGTGGGTTGATAACCACAATGACATTGGTGTAGTGTAAGTTTGCTTAGTTGGGGTTAATCTTTGTCTCAACCATCCTTTCATCTTGCACATTCCTAATCCTTTATTAAATCTTTACTCATCTATTTTGGAATCCATCTTGCTGCAAATCTGTTCTCGTCAACTTTTGACACAGCGGTAGTGTTTTGTTTATATCTCGAGCTACAGAGCCCCAATTGATGCAAAACCAGTTGGGTTAGTTCACAAATTTCATAACACATTTTCTGTCAAAAATTCAGCCCCATCCAATACATATCCGGGGAGCCATGCATGAAACATGGGAGTGGTCAGAATCTGTAAAACTCTGCTGACACATTGACTTCATTATTTTATATCTTGGGATATAGACCTCCGGTTGAGGCAAATCCAGTTGGAGAAGTTCAGAAATTTCATGGGTGTCTTCCTGTACAAAATTCAGCAATTTCGATTACATATTCAGAGCGTGATGCCCGAAACTTTGGAGCTACTTGAATCTGTTAACACTGCTGATATACCCGACTTGTTTATTTTATATCTGAAGTTATAGAGCTCCGATCGAGGTGATTCCAGTTGGACTAGTTCCGTAATTCCATTATGTTTTACTGTTAAAAAGCTCATAATTTTTGGTTATCCATGTTGAGAGTTATACCCGAATGTCTGGAGTCGACATAATCTGTCTTAAACTGGAAATCTGCGCTGCTTAATCTTTTGAGCTTTTCTCTTTGTGCAATCATCTAAGTCAATGTTCCTAACACTCAGATGGTGAACACCAGGTCCGGGTCAGGTGTTGATCAACCTCCGGTGACACGCCAAGGACGAGGCGGCAGCTCGGGCAGGTGCACGGCAACCACCAATGGATCCGTTCATGCGGCAGCTTCTTCCGAATCGGCTACAACTCTTGGAGAACCCGACCCACACCGTGGCCAACCTGCGAGCCCAAGCCAACAACCCACCTCGGCCACCGCCACGGCGGCGGCGCCCATGAACAAGCACAGGGAGTTTATGAGCCATCGTCCGCCAGTTTTCACTCATGCTGCTGATCCGCTTGATGCTGATGATTGGTTGAAGACCGTGAGCAAGATGCTCACCACAGCTCAGTGTGATGATAGAGAGAAGGTCCTATTTGCTGCAGGACGACTCCGGGGTTCGGCGGGGAGCATGGTGGGATGCCTACACTACCGCCCATGCTACACCAAACGCCATCACCTGGCAGAGTTCACCGAGAGCTTCGGGAACCATCACATTCCCGAAGGGTTGATGAGGCTATAGAAGAAGGAGTTCCTCTCTCTCCAACGGGGGGGGAATGTCGGTGACGAGTACCGGGACGAGTTCATCGAGTCGTCTCGCTATGCACCGAGGAGGTGGCAGATGACCCAAAGAAGCAGGAGCGTTTTATGGAGGGATTGGCTGGACCACTTCGGTATCAGCTGACATCTCACACTTTTCCGTCTTTCCAAAGCTCGTTAGACAAGGCCATCACCCTGGAGGCCATGCGCATAGAGTTGAGAGATTTGAAGAGGAAGGCCACTACTTTTGTGCCGTTTGGGAGCAGCACTCGTCCCCGTTTCATTCCACCGCAGGGAACAACACCCCATGTTGGAGGTTCAGGTGGTAATTGCGGCGGGAAACGGTTTCGGCGAAGCAATCAACCTTTCAAGCACCCCATTCAAGAGTTGCAGCATTCCCCTCCACAGACTCCACGCCCCAACGACCAGCACGCTAGTCGAACACCCCGGCAGAAACCCAGTGAGACCTAGCGCGCCAAGTGCTCCTGTTGGCAATGCATGTTTCAAGTGTGGAGAGACTGGTCACTATGCTAACAACCTGTCCTCAGAGGAGCGTCCCGAATACCCCAGTGCAGAATCGGCGGATGAGGAATGGAAACCAGACTCCGCAAAGCTCTAAGGGACAGAGAGCTCCGCTCGTGGTAGATTGAACCACATAAATGCAACGACCGTGTTGGGTATGTTCTCTGTCAACATTGTTCTCACATCAGTTCTACCATATCGTTCTCAAAATCTTTCTTTATCCTTCCGAATCTCGAGGACGAGATTCCTTTTAAGGGGGGTAGATTTGTCACACCCTGAAATTTCCAATTTCAGGATGTGAATAGGAAGAAAAACTTAAACAATGATTTAGTCTAAAGTTTAAAATTTTGCCCAGCTTTTATTTTCTTTACAGGAAATATAGTATAGGAAAAATCCTTTGATTGATTTTCTAAATTAAATAAAAGTTATGTGTGTTGCATTCATGCCGATGCATCTAGTGGTTCTTGAGTGCAAAAAGGTTTCAAAAATGCGTTTAGGAGCTGTCCAAACTCTCTCAAGAATTTTCCGGATTTTTCTGGGATTTATTCTCATTTTCCTTGAGCTATTTCTATTTATTAGAAGGCTCTAAAATCTTTTTTCATGAGCTCCAAATGCTTTAT
Source organism: Cenchrus americanus (assembly GCA_947561735.1). NCBI lineage: Eukaryota > Viridiplantae > Streptophyta > Magnoliopsida > Poales > Poaceae > Cenchrus > Cenchrus americanus. The sequence continues at coordinate 31,286,717 of OX387242.1, read as the reverse complement.
TTGGATTGTTCATATCTTAATCTATCTTTAGGAATTTTCCTGGAATTTTTGTGATTTTCGGAATATTTTTCATGCCTTTAAGCAATTTCTAGACTTTTCTGGAAATTGTTTTCGCATTAAAAATGAATTCTAAAAAAAGGAAAAACCCTACCTACCGGATTGGGCCGAGCCCGAGGCTCGACCCAACCCGCGCCGCCGCCGCGGGCCGCGCGGGGCCCATCTAGGGCCCGCATCGCGCCGCCGCCCGGGGAGCCGCCGGCCGCGCGCGTCCCCATAAAGGCCGGCGCGCCTCCTAGCGCGGCCCCCTAGCCGCCGCCCTCCCGCGCCTCGCTACCCTCGCGCCGCCGCCCTCGCCTGCTGCGCGCGCGCGCCCGCGCCTGCTAAGCCCGGCCGAGCCGCAGAGAAAGCAAGGAACCCGCCAGCGCTGTTGACTTCAATTTCCGGCCGATTCCGTCGATTTCCGCTGCGGGTGAGCACAGCTTCGGGTTCCTCTCGTTCTCCTCGTTCGATTCCAGGTCTCCTCCGGCCTCCTCGTCGCCCGTGCCGCCGGCGCCGCCGTTGGACAGGAGCCGCTGTCCATGGCCGGTTCTACTCTGTGCGTGAGGAAGAAGATGAGGCCGTTTTGCGTGTAACCCCCTGCAAAATCCTGTAAATTAATTAGATTCAAGTTGGTGTCTTGCAATCTTTGCTCCAAACCCTCTAGATCTATTAAATCTTCACAACCAGATCCATCCCGAAACTTTTTGCAGATCTAACCCCCAGATTAGATCTATTCGCGAGCACTGTTTGATGTGTCTCGGGAATCTCCTCTGCTAACCCCTAAAAGCTATAGTTAATTACGAATAGGTCCTCTGATCTTGTTTCCTCCATATCTTCCGCGTTTTAACTCCGTTTTTAGCGTTCTTTATATCCACGCGATCGTCTCGACGAGTAGAACGACTTTTTGCCCCTGTTTAGTTCTGTTAGTACTGTTTGGTGATTGTTTCTTATTTTATTCCATTGTATGCTTGTATGTGAATGATGTGGTGCGTAGAAGACGGTTCGTTCGTGGAATACGCCGGAGTTGAAGATTTCCAAGACCTTGAGCAGCAGCACACGTTGGTAGAAGGCAAGTCATTGCTGCATTCCCGTTGATCCTATTACAACATGCATTTTAATTACACTGTTATTTATTATTGCTTTGCATTAAATCGATGGGTCCTACTATTAAGGTTTGACTAGTTTTGTTTATCCTGTGCCTTGATCAACCCGGGTTTATGTTTATGTTGGGTAGACTGGGTTTATGGTGGTTTTGATGAACAACAATGTTAATCTTGCTTTACTTATGTTGTACCTTTCATTAAACAAGATCACCCGTGTTAATCGGAACATGGAGAACCACCCGGAAAAACGGTGCTACCACAAGACATATGGCTCTGTCTTGGCTTATTAATTAGTGAACTAGGTGTTAGGTATGCTTTACCCGATAAGGGTTGGGGGTTGCCGGTAGTTGGTGTATAACCGGCCCTCGGACCGTCTGCTCTATGGTAGCTTCGCAGCTGAGAGAGGTTTATGCATTGCGCTGTCAAGTAACCTAGCGAGCGACTCGCATCTGGGGATCTTTGTAACGGCCTCGTAGCGTCCCTATGCAATCACACCTCGGCAGTGTGGTATGATGCCTGATCGGCATCGCGTGTTTGGGTTTAAAGCTCTTCGGAGTTTTTACGCGACTTGTGGGTAAAGATGTACGACCTCTGCGGAGTGTAAAACTAACTAGTTAGCCGTGCCCACGGTCACGGGCGGCCTGGACCCTCACATGATTAAACTATGGAAGATGGATTAAACTTGTTGCATTTACTTTCGTTCATGATGTTGATGCTCATGTTAATCTTTGGGTTGGTATAAACTTACATTTGCTAGTAATTTAGCTTGCTTAATAATTTGACCAACTAAAATGCTGATCTGCTATGCAACCACAAGCTCCCACCATAAAGCCTTTGCATGTTGTTATAGATCTTTTCCCTTGTTGAGTACGACATGTGCTCATGCTTGTTCTTTTATATGCATCTACACAACCCGGTTCTTTGCTCGTACGGACGCTTTGAAGACTTTTACGGGAGAGTTCGGTGGTTTCTAGGCGAGCGTGCCACCGGTCGGTTTCCGTGGAGACGTCCTTTACCGCTGCTAGTACTCGCTTATGTTACGATTTTGAGACATTCGGTCATGTAATAAAGTTTTAATACTCTCTTTACGCTTTTACACTGTGTTTTGGTATACACTGAGTCAATGCATGTGTGAAACTTGATCCTGGCGCACATGTGTTCTATGCATTCGGATTTGCCCTTAAATCCGGGTGTGACATCCTTTTTTATTCCTCCTACATGAAAATATCATGGAATTGAAGCAAAGTATGCTTGTTTTTTGATAAATTTAGGAGTGCTGAAAAAATGAGAGACGCCCATCAAGCGAAATCGAACAATAGAACAAAGGAAGCACCTTGAAGTATCACTGCTACTTTAAAATCAAGCTCTTGTGTTTTTACATTGGTCCTAGAGATGCATATTAATAATAGGGATGTCCTCTACTCAAATCAAGGATTTTCAAAAACTTTTTATGGTAGAGAAGTTGGCAATCCATTGGAAAAATCTTTAATTCGAAATCGGACCAGATTTTGAACCTTGCACAAGGATCAAAAAACATTGAAGAACACTACAGCCTATTGAAACGATGTAAACCATGACGGATGGCAGGGCACAAGCTTGTCCAAAGAAGGCACCACCTAAGCTATGCTGCAAGAGCGCGTGGCCCAATGCTTTCGCTCCAGAGTTTCTGAATTGTCTTGACAAACAAGTCTTCCTAATACCTCCCATGTCGATATGCGTACAAGCATACATGAACATATTCATAGAAAAAACATTGAAGCCCAGAGAACAAGGCTTCTCTCGACTTCAGCTGTGAGATCTAAATGATGATAGCTACTACTAGTGAGGGTTCCAAAGCGACCTTGGTCCTTATATTTTACCAGTTGAATGAGCAAAACAACCAAACTTAACAGTACGGGTTTCTTCCCAATTTTTTTGTAACTTGGCACATGGTACAAATTAAAAGTTAATGTCCAACTGATTGACACAACTATCTTTAACACATAATGTTGGAGAATGTGATAAAGCTATAGAAAGATATAAACCAAATGGGGTGTGAGGTGATGGGATGTGCTGTTCTCTTTTTGAAAAATGGGGTGTGCTGTTCTCATAAAATCTTCTTGACTGCATTTAGTTTCACTGAGAAAATTAATTATAATATTATCACAGCACGTGCGGCATAGTTCTGACGTAGTCATTAATGAATAATCATGTGTTTTTGTGGAAATTGAATTATTTGTTTATTTCTTTTCCCTCCTACATAAAAAACAAAATATGCTTGTGTGATGTTGATCAATTATTCAAATGCGGGTGCAAAGCCTGTATAGTAAAATAGATCTATTAAAATCAAGGCTTATCACAAACTTTTATGGTAGAGTGTCTGCCATTCCGAAGGAAAATACTAAATCATTCAGAAGCATGACAAGTGCAAGAAACTCTGAAGAATATTACAGTCTGTCCAAAAGACGGAAACATGAAAAATGGCAGGGCATAAGCTAGTACTATACCACCTTAGCTATATGGTGCAACAATCTAATTGAGATCGTGACACAATTGCCTCAATGGTTTTTGCTGCAGGATGTCTTCTCGGCAAATAAGTGTTCATGATACCTCCCATGCATGTTAACATGCATACAAGTATGCACGAACCCATTTGCCAACAACAATAACTAATGAAGCCCTGGAGAACATGCATGGTCTCTCACTCGACTCATGCTGAGATCCAAACAGTAATAAGTCCTAGCTACTATACAGACAGGCCTCAAAGCTAACATTATGGTTTTAATTTCTTCCCAATTTTATTGAAACTCGGCACATGGTACACATGTGTTGATGTCCAACTGACCGATACTACTATTTAATGTTTGATGTTGAGAATGCAACAAAAAATACCGAAACTTTGTCACTAAGCTCATCCAAAGAATAGCCAGAAAGTGGCGTGGTGGAGGTTGCGTTGTTCTAATAATCCATCTTGGCTGCATTTAGTTTCAGGAACAAGTTGTTACCATAACACTGCATCATTGTATTTTATGGAAACTGAACCATTTGTTTCTTAGCGGTTATTCATGCATACCCTTTCATTATCTAGAAAAACCCATTCAGTCCCCAGCAAATAATAGCATCCAAATAGACATTTCATACATCCATGAACAGAGATTCCGTTCAGAACGTATTCTGTAACACTGGCGAATGGACTTATACGTGTTCCAGATACTTCCTATGCCCGAAATACAAACGAGGGTGCGATGTGCATATTCTGACCTCTTTACTCAACACTTGACTCTTTCTTCAATACTTGAGGTTTTTATGAGCCGTCCATCGGTGGAGATCGGGTGGTTGTAAAATAGGAGGAACCTATTACAAGGAACCAATCTCGTGGACAGGAACCAAGTAATTGTGGGACGAGGAACTAAGTAATTGTGAGTAGGAACTAATCCTTACTATGAATTGTGGACCGGAACCACCGGTTCCTCCTTGTTCTGTCTGGTTCCGGTATGACTATGCAATGTATTTCGCCAATAATTTTGAGTACATGGCACAAATTTTTTCCAAAGCATTTTCACAAATTTAGCACATGGCCACACCATCCTCCCCCATAAATAGGGCTCCATCAGCAGCTTTGCTCCGGTGTGCTAGGACACCGAAAGGTATCAAATACTAGAGCGGAAAACTATCAGTAATAATCAACAAAACTCTATTAGTTTGGTACCATTCTTAAATTTTTCATTTTAGTTTTATTCTAAGTCAAACTGCTCTTACTTTTAACCAAGTTTATAGAAAATTCACCACATTCAGTGTTAAATTACGGTAATTAAGTCGACCATAATGTCTTGATAATACATCAATTTAGTATTATACAGATGCTAGTATACATTTTGGAACATGGGAGTGCATAAAGCCCAAGTATGTAAGCTTCCTTGTTGATATTTTGTTCAGTAATAATCACTTCAGGCAGACCTTAGAGAATATAACAGGAAAATATTGACTAAAATAAGAGGTATGATTAAAGAAATGCAAAATTTTAAACTCTAGGAAACAATGTGAGACTCGGACACAGATTAACAGCACAATTAGAACTCGGGCAGTTTCTATTCTGTAGATCAACTTTTGTCTAACATAATTCGTAGATGAAAGTTTTATAACTCAGTAACTGAACCCAACTCCTGAAGACAATATTTAAGGCAGATAGCTACCAGCCTACGATACTACTGCATGATAACAGCAAGCAAATAAGGGTCACAACAATCTCGTCTGTTCTACAGACTGACAACAGAGGGAAAACGTGACAACTACTGATCATCATCCATGCGAAGATCGCGGCCACTTATCATTGAAGGGCACAGGAATGATCCTCTCTTCGTTCATCGGTAGTATACATGCATATTTCAAGGCCTAGAACGCTAGCTCGTAAGTTTCATAGGACTTCAAAGCCTAGTCGCTCCCACCATCATTATCTCCACCAGTGCTCCTGTGGCTCTCAGAAGGCTCCGAGGCGGCACCACCAGCATCTACCTTGTTCATCTGTGTTTGCTGAACCTGCATGGACTGAGGCATGCCATTAACCATGCCAGGCCTCCCAACCATTTGGCCACCAAAATTTAGCAACTGGGCCTGCTGCTGCTGCAGCTGCTGCTCCTGCATCTGCTGTGGTGTCAAAGGTGTCCTCGGGGGGAACATAGGAACCTGTGACATGTACTGCCCTACCCCAGGTGATGCACCAGGTGGCGCCATCTGTTTGCAAAAATTGGCATGAGGGTATAGAGCAAAAAGGATATGTGCACAGCTAGGTATGGAAAAAGACAAACCTGCGGACGGCTTACAGCTGTCTGTGGCTGGGCATCTGCAATTGCAGCAAGATACAAGAGATTCTTCTGAAGCTGAGTTTGATACCTGAAAGTTTCATGGAAAAGAAATTTACTATCATATTTACGTAAGAAAGTGCTTGAGTGAGAACTAGCTGGATGCATTTACATACTAAACGTATACAAGGAAAGTAGATTAGAAAAACTCTCACACATGCTTTGCCACAACAACTATTGCAAGATGAAAAGTAATTACCTCCAGGAAACTAAACAAAATTGCAATGTGATTTAACATATTGTGCTAATTACGGCATACATGATACGGCTAGTAGCAATGATTCCGGCATTAGAGATTGTAAAAGATGCACTCACAGAAATATGGTAATTGGCAGTGGGAAACACCTAGACAGGCAATGAGGAGCAATACTGTATTAATAATAGTGTGAGTATATCACACTAATAATTAAATACACTTGATTTATTCAAAATTTATGTGTTTGCAGTATAGACTTTAGTTACAGCAAACTTTCTGCATCGCTATTTTGCTGGTAGAATTATACATGCTGAAGATGATGTCAGTTAAAAGCACATATGCAAAGGACATAATCCTCTACTCAACACAAACTAGAGAATTTGCATTTATTCTATTGCAGTATCCTTGTGTGACTATTTATTTGTGAAGGGTGATTTGGTGAGACTTCAATTTATTTGTGAGGCTAATTTAGAAAGTTGAAAATTATTGTGCAAACTACCAAAAAGATGATGTCAGAGATGGAAATATCATACACCCATGGAGGATATATATTGGCTGGGGATGTATATATTGGTTCTCAATAGCAGCATTGTGTATGCTATTCAGAATATGAGTCATGCTTTTAGTGTTTCAACCAAGGGCTTGGTCTACCACTTTTTTCGTAGAAAGCAATAGTGATACAGATACACTATTACCATGAGGATACCAGTCTAAATAAGCATGCTTTACATAGAGCCTTTGTTTCATTCCTCGTTGAGAACTTAGGTTCTCAGCAAGTCTACAACACAACTCTACTAACCTGGTCAAAAGCACACAAAAACAAGCACATAGATGACAAAGCTTAGACCACATCATTAAGCATAACATCAACCTACGCCAGGAGGCAACCTAGGTACAAAGGAGCACTGCTAGTAAGGTTGAACACTGTTTTCATGGTCATGCCTTGTTACTTTAGTACAGCTATAAAACGAAATATTGTCATGTAGCAACCCATCTTAGGGCCTGCTTGGTTGCAGGCCGCACATCGCCACGCCACAGACGCCCCCGCCACGGAACAGTGATTTCCGTGGTGGACGAAACGTCCACCGCGGGAGTGTGGCGAGGCGAACAGTGCTGTGGCAGGTGATGGCCACCAACCAAGCAGGCCCTTAGATGTGTTATGGAATGCATACTGAATGACATGCTGTATCACACAATAATACTTCATAGCACATATGTTCTGTCAACATTCGCATTAACAATATTTAATATCTATAGAATATAACAAAGGCTTCGCATTCAAAAAACATCAAGATTTTAAAGTAAAAATATAACGGGGCATTCATTAGTTTTTTTTTAGGAAAAGCAATACCACAAATTGATAAAATCATTCTTGTCAGGTACAATAACTGCATTATCTTATGTTTATGACAACATAATAGGTATACATGGTGGTGCTAAATTTCATTATAATGATCTTGGTAGTTCCTTTATGTGTAATGATTTTTGTATAATCCTTTATATGATCTCTCATGCAGGTACGGGGGAAAGTGGAACTGGAGACATTTTCGTCCCCACCACATGGCTCGACCTGCAACATTTATAGGTGATCAGTGGATAAGTACTGGTCAGAACTCATTCTACATCCAGAATAGGAAGCTGCAAGCTATGCTTTTTCTACCAAGGTGTACGCTAATTTTTTTCTATTTGTAATCACATGGAGTAAGTGTCTCCCACTTTTCATCAATAAAATAGATACCCCATAGGAGCAACATAGGGTATGTATGGTTTATTTGCCAACTGAGGCTAGCCAGCAAGAATTTCACAGCCTAACTGAACAATGAAAGGAAAGGGTATCGCATTTGGTTCATTAGCTGTGGGCTCCCCCTTCCCCCTGTCCCAATCCCATACTTCTCAACTCAGACTGATTCGACTCTAGGCAAACATAACAGCCATGCCAGGCACACAAACAGAGGGGAAGGGGTTGGTTCACACATCCAGAATTCAATTAGAGCTACCAGCCTTTGATTTTCATGATTTCCGTGGGCATGCACCATCTGTGAGGGGACGAAAATTGATTTAGCAGGGGAGCTCAAACAGAATATGAAGGGCCCGTTCCATACCTTGAGTTGATCGATCCAGCAGGGAAGACATCGATTAGGCAGGGATCATCAATTCAGCATATTGTCAATAAGGCAGGAGGTTGTCTTACATGGGACAGCACAAGCTAGCATACTCATTTGCCCCAAAAAAATAAAAAATAAAAACTACCAAACCTTACCCATGTGGGAGAGCCAATTTGGCTTGCCTACATGGGCAATGAAATTCTTATGGAATTGTGCAAGGTTCCAGACAGCTAGTTTTTGGCCAGTCAAAAAAGCTACCGGCAAGGGTACCAAACAAAACAATAGTTGATATGCGATATTCCTGGCTAAAAATGTAACATAAATCACTGCAGTTTTGATTTTTTAGTTGCTCATTTTCAATTACATGACATATGCAACACACGCTATTACTAGCTTGTTATTATATAAGATATTAGTCACAAGAAATGTTTAGAATCAACGGACATGATTGTAGCAATAAAAAGAATGCATATTTATAACATAGTTCAATTAACACGAGCATAAGCAACCAAACAGGAAACATCATCATTTAGTTCAATGAACGATCATATCAAATAGAAAAATAAGAGAGCAAGGTTGAACTAGTTACATACTGGGCACATTCTGCCAACTTTCCCAGGTTCTGATTTTCCAATATAGCCAAAATAAGCTGCTTATTCTCATCCAGATACTGCAGAATGAAACAGGATCAATGAGGGATGGAAATTTGCAACAGACCATACACAAAATCTTTAGAAGGGCCGGTTATTCAAGAAAAAGAATAACACATTAACTGTGACATTGCCATATGATAGACAAGGCAGTTCTGTGAGAACACATGGACACTGAAAACCATCATAATATATTTATGAAACAATTGAATAGCAATATAACAAGACAATAAGAAACATATAGCTTAGTGATAGATGTAAAGTATTAGAGATCGGTTGGAGTCAAGGGTATGACAATGTTCTTGAAGGGCAAATGCTTGGTCCTGTGGGTTACATAAAGACAGGACCATTGCTATGGTGGTTGAAACAGACAAGGCCTACATTGCTCACTACATTCTAGTAAGATAGTATACAATGTATGCTGATTAGGAAACTAATTAGTAGCAAACTCGAGTACAAACTAAAGAAAAGTGCAACAGCTCATAAGCAGAAATTAATATATGAGAAAAAAATAAAACAACGCTGGCAGTTTTCCTTTTTTTTTAACTGAAGCCCAATATGAAGACTGAAAATAAGAATGATAACCCTCAACCATGAGATTACCAAAAAAAGAAGTCATATTGGGACTTCCCTTAACTGAATTAAAATTACTGATAATTACAGAAGAAAATACCGTCAATCATAAACTCATACTCTACTATACTTATTAACCTTCAGTTAAGCCTGTCAAAATAAAATTGGAACATTTAATCCACAACACTTTTAATGATACTCTATATCGGGCTGATGGACCTTTCCATCATAACACCATTCTTTGGAAACTAAAATGCTTCAGAAAAGTAAATATGAGGTCAACGCCCTGGAGCACATATGTTTTTTGTAGGGCTGGAGCACATATGTTAAACAAAGTCAGGTTATGAGGCTGTGCTGCAAGTATGCAAATCCCATTATTGTCAAAAATAATAAGGTCCACTTCTTTGTTGTAAATCTAGGTTAGCCGCAAGCATAATAAGGCAAATATATTTTCAACCAAGCTCTAGATTCATGTTTGACCGCAAGATCATAACACCAATACCTAATACTAAGTTAAAAGAAGCCAGCCTGCTTCAGACACGCCGGTCAAATCCACCAATAAATGTTTTTTTAAAGAAAAACAGCGTCTTTCCTAATCCACCGATCCAAATCACCATTAATCGATCCGAGCGCATACGGAACGAAACCCATCCGATTAAGGCCCCCAAAAGCATCCAATCTTTGACCGGCAAATGCTCCTCAGGAAACCCCGACACGAAGAGGGCGCGCGACCGGACCTCCACACCAAGAAACGGGTATTTGGGGGGAAAGGGGCGGCGAAAGGAGGCACCTTTTGGATCTGCTCGGTGGTGATTCCGCCGGCCGGGGTCATCGCTGGCGGCTGCGGCTGCGGCTGCATGGACATCGGCTGCTGCATCCCCTTCCCCCTTCGGCTGGCTGGCCGCTGGCTTTGGGCTCCTGGGGGGTGGCGTTTGGGTTTTTCGAGGGGTTTGGTCAATTTGGGGTTGGGGGGCGGCCCGGGCTGGGGGAGTAGTCAAAGCAGTAGCAGTGACCAGGGAGCCGCTCAACCGCAGAACAGCTAGACCAGCCAGGCAGCGTGGGATGCGTGAAATCGAAAACAATAATTAGTAGAAATTAAAACAGTGTGAAAATATGTTTTTAAAATTTAAACTAAAAATGTTTTTATTAAGAACATATAAAAATAATATATCAAAAATATGTACCTAATTTTTTGAAAAAAATAATAATTACAAATTAAAATAGTGTGAAATAAAACTAGTAACTGATCAATCAACAATAATGCTTTAGTGCTCGGGAAAAAAACTTTTTCGTGTATTTCTTGATTCAAAATTGTCAAGAACAATATCAAGATCAAACTCTCTGTCATGAGAAACCTATAAATGATTCTTAGGTACATCTCTTTTTTTCAAATTAGTTTATTTGACTTTTTTCTTTACTTTTTAACCAATCATCTTATTCGAAAAATTGTGCAAAATATCTTCAATTTTCGAAAATGATTTAAATTTGACTATATTTTTGAATAAGATGAATGATCAAACTTGGGTTTAGAAAAAACAAACGACTTATAATTTGGAACGGAAGGAGTATCATTCTATAATTCTAACACCTAAATTACAAAGAAAAATAGATATTAAAATTAGAATAGTAAAACAAGTAATAGATTTTTAACTTACTAATCTGAGGAGACTATGTAGAACTTGCTATTTGCTGATGGAAGTGCGAGAACTATTCAACTTGTATATCTAATATAATGAATGATGGATGAGGCAATGAGAGGGGAATGCATACCGGTGATGAGCCAAGATTTGATCTTAGGGGGCGGGATGTAGGAGCAGAGGTAGTGGCATTCGTTGGTGTGAGATGATCATATATTTGTATGTTGTATCGTTCTTTGCATTTTACTATGTGCTAGGTAGTTATGTTGTTTCACCCCGATATATATATTGACTACTACTACTTTTTAACATTAATCAAATGCCAACAAGAAAAGATATCTCCGATAACATAACATAGGGATTGATTTGGTGTGCAAATGAAATTAGGTATTGGTGATGCATTTGGTGACAGAAGGCATAAAAAAATAAGAAAAAACTACATGTCAATTATTATATGTTTTCTCCCAATAGACTTTAATCAATTGGTTTTTTATCATGGTGTGCTGTCCAAAAGAAGTGAAAAGAAAGGTGTCGGTAAACTTTTTGTCAATCAGAAGACCAGAATTGGAGGGCCCAGGATTTGAGATTGGTCAAATTTTCTATTTTCAATAGGGCAGGCCATTGAAGTGACAAATTACATATCAGGTGGATACGGGACGCTGAGGACCATGCTGAAAGGCTTCTTAATTTGATATGTTTTTACATTCACAGTCATTTAATTTCATATGATTTAAGTTACTGTGATTGTGTATATGTGTCGTACACACCTAAGTTAAAACTTTATTTGATATGTTTTTACATTCACACTGTGCATAAAGATTTGATCGAATGATAATAAGAAAATACATATATGGAGCAATATATCATGGCCTTTATATGATAGCAAGTTCCAGGTCAGAGAAAAAAAATGTTTCGCATCTTCAGACACAAGCTGGTCAAGGAACCAAGTCAGTCTGGAGCGTCAGGTAGGAGTGATCATTGAGATCATTAGGCAAATTCAAAGGACCTCATCAACAAGATCAATCTACTCAGCGACACGACATCGTTGTCTCCGACGGCTAATCAGCAACTCGTCGTTTCCTACATCAAGTCCAAGACGGATTTGATATCGTGCCTTTCAGAGATTTGTGCATCATGACGTAGCGGAGAAAGTCGCTGAGTCCAATGCCAATTCAGAATAGTGGTATAGAACGAGGTTAAGAAATGGAGGGAGGATCCATCCTATATGAATCATATCATACCACATGACATATCGTATGGTGCAAAAAGATAAAGGCTTGGTTGTAAATGTGGTTGATCATTGCATTGAAAAGTAGGATTAGACGGTGAGCATGATTACATATTTGAGGTGACTCATTTTCAACATAATTAATTTGAAGTACCACTGTGTTACAGATTTGATGGGCTAACCTATTTCTTTTGGTTCAAATGATACATTCAAGGAGTTACCTATAGTAATCAATGCAATGTGAACCGGAAATGTAGCTCGTTTCATGAACCACAGCTGAGTATGATGAGGCCCCGCACCCCCCACCCACCCACACGCGCGCACACACAAACTGTATTAATTGCATGGTGCATAAATGATGCATGCTTGTGTTGTAAATGAGGTTGATCATTGCATTGAAACATATAATTTGACAGTGACCATGATTACATATTTGAGGTGGCTCGCTCTCAACATAATGAATTTGAAGTACAATTGTGTTCCAAAATGGGTGGGCTAATCTATTTTTTGGTCCAGATGATACATTCAAGAAGTTACCTAGAGTAATTAGTAATCAGCAATGTGAACCGGAAATGGATTATGATAAGGCCCCCAAACACCCCCCCACACACACACGGTATTCATTGCAATCAAGCACATTCAAATCCATGTCTACATTTTGAAGTGTTCAAGACATAAATCATGGTTGGGGCCTTCATTTTGCAGTTGGGATCACATTCGAGTAGGCAAATTTATATGTGAACATGTTGGTGAAGTTATGCATTGAAAAGGAAGGATTAGATAGTGAGGATGATCACGTATTTGAAGTGACTTGCTGTGGGCATAATTTGAAGTGCAACAGTGTTCCATAATCTATGGGCCAACCTAGTTTTTCTAATCCAAATGATATATTGAAGGATACACCTATAATTATCAATAATGTGAACTGCAAATGTAGTTTATTTCATGAACCACAACCGAGACAACCAAGTATATATGATAATCACCCCCACACACACACACGTTGTATTCTTTGCAATCAAGCACATTCAGGTCTGTATCTACATTTTGAAGTGTCTCAAGACACTAACTCGTGGTTGAGGCCTCCATTTTGCGGTTGGGATCCCATACGAGTAGGTAAATTTATTATATGTGGACATGCTGGTGAAGTCATTACATAAAAAAAGGCGGGATAGATGGTGAAGATGATTACATAAAGTCAGTGTCACTGGGCATAATTTGAAGTCAGTGGCTCTAGGCATAGGTTGTGGTCGATTGGTGGATCCTTTACCATTGTGATCATATTTTTCGGTGGATTCTTCGCCACTATTTCGTAGGCATCCTTGTGATGGTGTATGCCTTTTGCAGGTTCAGTTGTTTGTTGGTCGCCAATTAGGGCCGCTGGGTTGGGTGTGACCTCCCCCTTCATGCTTCTTGTGCTATCTGTTTGTTATGTGGTTGTGTGCTTGATTGTCAATTTTTCTAGTGTTTCTCTATTGTTAATCCTTTGTGCTATTGGTTTGTCAGCTCCATTGGGTTGTATCAAAAACTATTTGTAAACTGTTTTCTTCTTAATGAAATATGTGCTAAGGCATGATCCCTAAAAGCACGGGCAAATGACTAGAAATAAAAAAATCACACTTTAGATAGACTAATGCTCTTCAAAAGCAAGTCAACTTCGTATTTGTATATTGTTTATTTGCGATTCTTTTTCAAAAATACTAATCCAACATAAGAGGCATGTTTTGAAACAATTTTGGTACCGTTTGTTCCAAAATATACATGTTATTTAAGTTTCATCCTAAGTTAAAATTGATTAAATTTAACCAAGTACTTAAAAATATGACTTCCCACAAGATATAAATAATGAAATGGTCAAAGTATATTTTAGAAGATCGTAACTAGTGATATCACATCTTATCAATGGGAATTCAGGGAGTATGTTGCATTTTAATAAATTTGGTTAAAGTTTTAAAATTAATTAATTTATGCTAAAATTAAAATGGCCTAATTTGGAAAGGGAATTAATTTTCATAATTATAAATCTAACGGTGTGGTAAATATAGTGGGCCAATATTCCTTTTCTCTTTAAACGATCATGGTCAATTTTTTATCATCTATCATTAAATAATATTTCCTCCGTTTCAAATTGCATATTATTTTTTCCTTTCTACATAGATAGATATTACTATGTATTTATATCTAGATGCATAGTAAAAATCATGTTTATCAAGAAACAAAAAAACACATGTAACTTAGAAACGGAGGGAGTATGACAATGTACCCACTAGATTGTCTTAAGTTGTCCTCCATGGCAGCAAACATTTTCAACATAAAATTACACAAACATCCTTATAAAACCATTTTAGGTTTGACATTGGCCCTATAAGTTATTTTGTTACAACTACCCACTACCTACTTCATTTATTTGCAACTACCCACTTCCTCAAATTTGTAGGATGGGATTAGGGAGGGGGGCTTCATTGGATTTCCATCGGCACGGGTGCAAAATAGTCATTTCCATACGTGGGTCCCACTTGTCAATTCGGTGGAACCGTTAAATTGTAACAGATTGTGGACAGAATGACATGTGCGTAAACAAAAATTGAGTGCATGGCACACATGTGCCTACGAAACTTTTTGTGTCATGTGCGTAACTAGCATCTTTTTAATGGCATGTGGGTAAATCACACAGATGATGGAGGGAGAAAAGAAATAAAAAAGAGAGAAAATGGGAAGGGAAAAAGTAAAAGGAAAATAGGAGGGGAAAAAGAAACATAAAAGAAAATGGGAAGGGTATTATGGACATTTCACCCTATTATCCACATTAGTTGTTTAGCCAAACGTTTTCCCAAAACAGATTCAGCTCCCTCACAGAATCCGCTCCACCGGCCACGATTCTTTGCCGGAGCGAGTCCCGCCAAAAGCACCCTTAATTCGGTGTCCCGTGGCGGAGACCGATGTGATGTAATCACCCTAAGCGACACTAGCGAGATCGGGCTAGGAGCGTGAGTAGAAGCAGCAGATAGAGGAACACGGATTTGATCTCAGAGGTCAGGCTTGGCCTACCTAAAGAGGTCAGGCATGTCCGCCATGGTCAGGCATCTCAGAGGTCTGCGTTCGGCTGGCTTATTTCGGCTTTTTCTACAGTACTTTTCTCTTACAATAAATCAACTGACTTAATCCGTACACAATATTGACTTAATTCGTACACAGTATTTTCTTCTCACAGCAGATCTGCCGCCTTCTCCTCTTAAAGACCTGCCGAACGCATAGCCCTGAGAGTAGTTTTCCGGCTTGTTCGTTTGGCCGGTGGCCGATGGCCGGTCTTTGGTTTGTTACGAGAGAAAAAGCTGTTGGCTGGTTGCTAATGGTTGATTTGTTATGAGAGAAAAGTACTTTGTTTCGGGCCGGTGGTCGATAAGCCAAACGAACAGGCGTTCGCTTACGGGGGTTCGATACAAGCCTGGGGTCTTAGACCATCCGCAATGGGTCCTTTATCCGTCTCCTGCTGCGGCATCTTACAGGACAGACGGGGAAAAGGCGTTCACGCGTGTTTCCCTCATCTTTGGCACGGATGAAGGGCGTCCTCCAGCTGCGATGGGCCCACCGCAGTCCCCTGCTGCTGCCCCCAATAGCCTCGCGCGCTTCCTCGGAACCGCCACCGTCGTCCCCACCTCGCCGCCCTTGCTCCGCCTTGCAGCAGCTCGAGGAAGACGCCCATCTCGCCGCGAGGCCCGCCGGCGGGGAGTGCGGGGAGGGGGAGGCTGCGAGGCCGGCATCGGGGACGAGAGGTGCCGCTCGCCGCGGGGGAGCGCCATGGCCGCCGCCCGTCCACCTCGGCCGAGCTCGAGGCTGCGGGGTGGAGGTTCGCCGGCACTAGATCCGTCGTCGTGGAGCTCGTCGTCGCGGACCTCCCGCCCGCCGCTCCCTCTCCCTCCGTGCCCACGGATGAGGCCGCCCACGCGGCGCCGGCGGGGGAGGAGCCGCCGGGAGGGAGCTCCGGACCTCTCGCCGCCCGCCGCTCACCTCGACGACGCCCGGTTGCTCATCAACGATAGCTTTTGAGACACTCGGCCCGGGTTTTCAAACTCCATCCCGAACAGTTTCTCACGTACGGCCGGCGGCATCCGGCGACGGCCATATCGACCAACCGGTCATCCGGCAAGTTGAGCGAGAAGCACATGCCTTTAACCTCCCCGAATCTCCCGAGAAATTCCAACGGCGTCTCGCCGTGCCTCTCGCTTCGGGGGTGGCAAGGTCGATCAGCTTCTTCTCTGAGCTGCCACTGAAATAGTGGGCGTGGAATTTCCGTTCCAGGTCCTTCCATCTGCTAACTGACTCAGGGGGTAGGGACGAGAACCACTGGAATGCTGGGCCTGTCAGTGACGCGGGGAAGTATCTGACCCTGAATGTTTCCTCAGCTGAGCATTCCCCGAGCTGCATCAGGTAACGAGCAATGTGCTCCACTGTGCTTGTGTCGTCTTGCCCGGAAAACTTCGTGAACTCCGTCGGAGGTTTCACCCTTGGCGGAAGGAGCACGTTGAAGTACCATTCTGGGAACGGCGGCTTGTAGGCAGGTCCCTGCATTTTTGGCTTGAGGCCGAACCGGTTTTGCATCAACTCGGCCATCTTCCGTGCCGGGGCGTCGTCCTCTTGTGCGCTGCGGCTAGCGCGTAACCCGGATGCGGGAAAGCGTCAAACGCTCCATAGTTTCCCACCTCATGGTAGCCTCCGCCGTATAAGTTTCTCTCGCGGCTAGTTGTTCGCCGGAGCAATCCCGTGGCCGGAGGCAAGCGGGGCTCCGGGCGAGCCGAACGCTAGTTCTCCGTACGTGGGGTGGTACGGATTCTGCTGTTGCACGGGGCCGACCCGTGCGCGCCTGCGGTGGTGGCCGGATTGGGCGCCCTCCCGAGGCTGCGGTGGGGGGCCGAACTAGCCGACCCCCCGGCGCCTGCGGAGGAGGTTGGAAAGCTTGACTTCCGGTGCTCGAGGAGGAGGCCGATTTGGGCGGCTCCGTAATGGTGGTTGAGAGCTTGACTCGCCCAGCTCCACGGTGCCCCCTTGGACGGGTGCCTTGCTGAATGCCTGCTCCATGCCTGGGCCAAAGACCGCCACCATCATTTGCTGGAGCGCACCAAGGAAAGCTTTGTGGTGCTTGCTCAACATGTAGTCCGCAGATTCCTGGAATGCTTGCATGCACTCCTCTTTCTCCTGCTGTGTCGTGGCATCGCTCTCCCCTGGTAGCAATTCCCTGGGCATCTCGTTCTTCAGGTACGGGATGCCACTTCTGTTTTTTTTGAAGGACATCGGACATTTTCGCCGGAACCGGTCCATGGCGTCCCGGAGCTGCCGCCGCCGTTGCTCGGGAGAGAGGTCCTCAATGTTGACGTCCATGATGTCCGCGATTTCAGGCATCTTGATCTATTCGGCTATGGTCCCACTAGGCGTGCCAAAAAGTGTGTTGACGCAAAAAGTGCACCTAGCGCCAATCACACACAGCAAGCCGAACAAGCTGGCTTTACACGCGCAAAGAGTCACGAGACGTGCCGGTCAATTTTTCCCGAAAATTAACAAAAGATAAAGGAGTTAGATACCAAAGCTTGGAACTTGCGGGGTGGTACCGGACGGTTCCATATTTACGGCTAGTAAGCCGGATGGGATGACACATAGCTATAAAGAGATATATCGCAATAAACCGAAACCATTCGGGAACTTATAAAAGAAAAGTAACACTGCCGAATGGATGACGTAAGCATGACAGTGATCGGTCTTTGTTTGAACGAAGATGCACGTGCACGAGGCCATGACCGATCCCCATGATAAATGACATTAAATAAAGTAAAGCACGAACATGAACATGTAATAAACAAGCATGCATAGATCCAAAGCACTAGTCTACCGCATGTCTAGGTACTTTAAAACCCGTCGGGTACGATGCCAAGCAAATCTATCCACCGCATGATACAACTTGCATGAAAAACCGTACCACTTTCCACAAATAGATCTATCCACCGCATGATACAATCTAAATATGGAAAGCTAAAAGCATACATTATTTAAAGCATGAATTACGCACGTGTTCTACTCGTGAAGAAATATAACCGAATACGGTGAACAACCGATTCGGGTCCATGAAAAAAGGAACGAACATTACCAAGCGATTAATTCTATCGGATTGGTTTGGAATCTAATCCACCGGATGACTAGCTCCAAAGCAACCCAAAAACTCGCATCTACCGCATGATACTCGGTTCTTTCAAGATTTATACCAACATTGGTAAGCTTGAACCCGCAACACGTAACAAACTAGATCGATTCGGTTTCGGCTATCGGAAAGCACAAGATCCACGCGTTAAAACACGTGCTCGGCTCGTACAAGGATCGCTAGAGGGACAAAGCGATCCAAATCCATCTAGATTGGGCAAAAGTGTGTTACATGAATCTAAACATAAAGTAAAAACTCAAAGCAACACGAGGTAACTTAATGAATCTATTGGATCTTGCCAAAATCCAATAGAGCCGATAACTAGCTTCAAGCTAGATCTTAGCCTACCGCATGGCTCATGACCTAACAAGAAACCCTCTTGAACCAAGCTTGAATCTACCGCATGACACGAAGCATGGTAACAAGACTACTTGCATCAGATCTAAATCCACCGCATGATACTAGACATGATACAAGGTTGCCGGTACTCACGGAGGTCGACGGATCGATGAACCCTCTCGAAGAACTCGACGACACGACAAAAGGACTCTAGGGTTTGGCGTAAGGCCGGTTTGTATTGAAGAATGATTGTGTACGTTACATACATTCGGGGCTCCTATTTATACCCCGCCAAGTACAATCTCGAATGGATTCGTTGCCTAACTTATCTCTAAGTTTGATCGCCTATCCATCCATTCGTCCTCCACGCTTGAGCCACGTCACCATCCAATCCCGCAAAATCGGCTCAATTGTTCCTTTACCGAATGGGAGCGAGATAGCCGACCGCGAGATCTCCTTGCCGAATATCTGCGAAAAGATCCTTCCTTCCACCGGACGGACTCCTCATCGAACCGGACCCACAAGTTAGACTCCTTACCAAATTTTGGTGTTAACACCGGCGCGCGGATCTTGCGAGGGAGGGCGGCCGCCGATGTGGTTGCCCCTCCATCGCCGGCGTGCGAGGGAGGGCCACAAAGGAGCTGAGAACAGGAGAAGCGGAGGAGTAGAGGAATGGAGAAGAGTGGAGAGAGGAAGGAGAGATAGGGGTGGGGTCGTGGGGAGAGATTGGTAGGCGGTGGGTGGGTGGTGGGCACGGGAGGGGGATAAAGAAATGGGATGTGTGGACCCGATTTGGATGAAGGAGAAATATGAAGGGAGATGGATGCGAGAGAAGTGGATTTGAAGGAGGAAATCTAGATGGTGGGGGTGGAATATTCGGTTTTGAATGGTCTTATTCCCCTCGGCGGACCGGCCACGCAGGATCCTTTGAATGGTCTTATTCCCCTTGGCAGCCTGGCCACGCAGGATCCCCACATGTCACAGAGTAAATAAATAAAATAAAACGTACTCACATCCTTTACGCTGTCTTCCTCTGTCGGCGCCTTCATCCTCCCTGATCCCGCCCGCCTACCTCTGTGTGTTGACAGACTCCAGCCAAACAGCCCCTCAGTCTTCCGAGAGAAGGAAGCGGGAGCGAAAGCCCAATATAAAACTTTTGCCGCCTTCGAAGAACTCTTTGAACCCAAAACCAACACAACAACCTTCAGTCCCCTCCGGTCGCTGCGAGTGGGCCCATGTCGTCGTCCGCGGCGCATCAGACGGCGGCTGCGGCGGCGCCGGCGGAGGAGGCGGTGGCGGAGCACGGTCCCTTCCCCATCGAGCAGCTGCAGGTATGACTCCCTCCGCCCGCACCAAGAATCGCGCGTTTCTTGGACTGTTTCCACCGTTTATTAGTTGGTGTGCCTTGTGGATCCTTGGGGGGGGGGGGGGGGGGCGAAACCTCGCGAATTCGATGGTTTCGTCGACGATTTGGTCCGTCAGGAGGGGTGAACCGAGTTGGTTTAGCCCAATTTCGGGAATTTCTAGGGGAATTCTTGGGGCCTCCCAATCCCCATGTTCTTGTTTGTTTTTTCCTCGGAAATTCCACAAAATGCCGGGGGGATGAAGGTTCTCCCCTCTGATTTTCGTGTTGCGGCTGCCAAATCCTAATTTCTTGGGCCTCTTCACAAGTTGGCCTGCAATTGCCGAATTGGTGTACTTTAAAAAAAAAAATCACTGTTTCAGAGTCAATATGCAGTGTAGTGGAAACGAGTATATGCTTTATGCTGGTTTAATTCTTCACCACAGGTAGCATTGAGTCGTCCCATATTTCAGTTCTTTTGAACTTGAAAGGCTGTGGATATTGTTTTGCCTTGTATATGAGTTGAATGCAGAAATTAGGTCCATGTACTATATTATTGAGCTGTTATGATCAAACAAATGTTATAACTGCATTGCACCTTTGCAAAAAGAGGTGCATATGTTCTGAAAACTATTTTCTAAGACTTAATGTTTTCAACATTGCAATTCAGTATGTGTTAGATGCATATCAGCAACAGAAGCTGCAATATATTTTCACCTCCTATCAATGATTTCTTTATTTACATTAGCTGCAATTCTACTGTTAGACTGTACTACTTTGCTACTTCTGAGAGAATAGTGACATTGTGGCAGTTGGGTGCACTATCTTTGCATAATGCCTTCAGTAGGCTATTGAATTGGATGTAATCAGTTAGTGTGATGTCAATGGGAATGGGGATCTTGTTGTAGTTGTAGGGGGAAAAATAGACTGGTGTAGTTGAACCATTATTTAATTCTTATAAAATTCCTGCCCAGGCTTCTGGAATAGCTGCACTTGATGTGAAAAAGCTCAAAGACGCTGGTCTTTGCACCGTGGAATCTGTAGCTTACTCTCCGAGAAAAGATCTTTTGCAAATTAAAGGGATTAGTGAAGCCAAAGTCGAGAAGATAATTGAAGCAGGCATGAATTGTTTGATTCTGTTATCAAACATATTATTGCAGTCCTTTTGTATAAAATAAAATTTCAATGTGCAAACCATAACTGCTTACGAACATCTGGCAGCTTCCAAGTTGGTTCCACTAGGATTTACTAGTGCTAGCCAACTTCATGCACAGAGGCTTGAGATCATCCAGATTACAACTGGATCAAGAGAGCTTGATCAAATTTTGGATGGTAATGTACTGCTGGCTACCATTATGTTTTAAATGCCTGACTGCCACAATTGTGGTATATGATAAGTAATAGAAAAACTGTGTAGTTATGTTTTCAATTTCAACAGGAGGAATAGAAACTGGATCTATCACAGAGATCTATGGTGAATTTCGCTCTGGGAAGACTCAGTTGGGGGGCGAAACCTCGCGAATTCGATGGTTTCGTCGACGATTTGGTCCGTCAGGAGGGGTGAACCGAGTTGGTTTAGCCCAATTTCGGGAATTTCTAGGGGAATTCTTGGGGCCTCCCAATCCCCATGTTCTTGTTTGTTTTTTCCTCGGAAATTCCACAAAATGCCGGGGGGATGAAGGTTCTCCCCTCTGATTTTCGTGTTGCGGCTGCCAAATCCTAATTTCTTGGGCCTCTTCACAAGTTGGCCTGCAATTGCCGAATTGGTGTACTTTAAAAAAAAAAATCACTGTTTCAGAGTCAATATGCAGTGTAGTGGAAACGAGTATATGCTTTATGCTGGTTTAATTCTTCACCACAGGTAGCATTGAGTCGTCCCATATTTCAGTTCTTTTGAACTTGAAAGGCTGTGGATATTGTTTTGCCTTGTATATGAGTTGAATGCAGAAATTAGGTCCATGTACTATATTATTGAGCTGTTATGATCAAACAAATGTTATAACTGCATTGCACCTTTGCAAAAAGAGGTGCATATGTTCTGAAAACTATTTTCTAAGACTTAATGTTTTCAACATTGCAATTCAGTATGTGTTAGATGCATATCAGCAACAGAAGCTGCAATATATTTTCACCTCCTATCAATGATTTCTTTATTTACATTAGCTGCAATTCTACTGTTAGACTGTACTACTTTGCTACTTCTGAGAGAATAGTGACATTGTGGCAGTTGGGTGCACTATCTTTGCATAATGCCTTCAGTAGGCTATTGAATTGGATGTAATCAGTTAGTGTGATGTCAATGGGAATGGGGATCTTGTTGTAGTTGTAGGGGGAAAAATAGACTGGTGTAGTTGAACCATTATTTAATTCTTATAAAGTTCCTGCCCAGGCTTCTGGAATAGCTGCACTTGATGTGAAAAAGCTCAAAGACGCTGGTCTCTGCACCGTGGAATCTGTAGCTTACTCTCCGAGAAAAGATCTTTTGCAAATTAAAGGGATTAGTGAAGTCAAAGTCGACAAGATAATTGAAGCAGGCATGAATTGTGTGATTCTGTTATCAAACATGTTATTGCAGTCCTTTTGTATAAAATAAAATTTCAATGTGCAAACCATAACTGCTTACGAACATCTGGCAGCTTCCAAGTTAGTTCCACTAGGATTTACTAGTGCTAGCCAACTTCATGCACAGAGGCTTGAGATCATCCAGATTACAACTGGATCAAGAGAGCTTGATCAAATTTTGGATGGTAATGTACTGCTGGCTACCATTATGTTTTAAATGCCTGACTGCCACAATTGTGGTATATGATAAGTAATAGAAAAACTGTGTAGTTATGTTTTCAATTTCAACAGGAGGAATAGAAACTGGATCTATCACAGAGATCTATGGCGAATTTCGCTCTGGGAAGACTCAGTTGTCCCACACTCTCTGTGTCACATGTCAGGTATTGTGTTGAAATACCAAAGCTAAGATATCACATCACCACAACCTTAATACAGGAATGATTTCTAGGATAACATACTCCAATGTCTTTGTCTGTATATGGATGAAGTGCCTACTGTTTACTGGTGTTTGAAAATATATTAGTCTGTTCTTCTTGCAGTTATTGTGTAATTTGTTTTTTAGTTTTACAAATGTGATAGTGATTTATGCAGCTCCCATTGGACCAAGGTGGTGGTGAAGGAAAGGCTTTGTATATTGATGCAGAGGGTACGTTCAGGCCGCAAAGAATTCTCCAGATAGCAGACAGGTGATATGGCAATTCAAATAATATTTGCTTCACTGCTATATGTCCTCAAACTATTAAACAAGATTTTTTTTCAGGTTTGGCTTGAATGGTGATGATGTACTGGAGAATGTGGCTTATGCCAGAGCATATAACACTGATCATCAATCAAGACTTTTGCTGGAGGCAGCTTCCATGATGGTGGAGACCAGGTAAGAGTTTATCCATTTATATAGAACTTTAGATATCATGTCTGGTGACAGTAGCAAACTAAACTTTCTAAAAACACTTTACCTTTGATTTCACTTCATGTTTTGGAAGTTTGATAATACTAAGATGAGAATGATGTTCAATATGTTTACGGTTGTGTAGTTTGCTACCGACAAGTGGTATTAGTTGTGATTTATGATCCTCATTACCTTCAAGGAGTTGCAAATTGGAATTGGGCAATGCATGCTACTGTAATGTGCCCTGGTTCATATGTGCTTTGCTGATAATTCTAGATGGTATATCAAATGCCTTCTTTTCCTTGCTAGAGCCTTTTAAGCTCCATAAACAGGATATGAAATAGATACATGGGTTTTTCATTGGACAAAACTCTACTAGTGAAACTATTATCTTGCAGGTCAGAGTCCCTCAGACCACATTTGTTTACATTTGCTTTATATAGGTGGATCCCAATGAGAAATCATTTTCATTACAGTGCTAGTGTAGAAAATAACGAAGCATGTGTCGTAAAGCCTTTTAGGTCCTCACTTCCTGACATCTTAAACATTTCACAGATTCCATTTCAAACCTTAGAACTCCATTTACCTTTTGCCCAAGACATGCTTCTCATCCCCAGTATTGCTAAATTGAAGCACTGTTTCTGCAGGTTTGCTCTTATGATTGTGGATAGTGCCACAGCCCTATACAGAACTGATTTCTCTGGTAGAGGAGAGCTATCAGCAAGACAGATGCATCTGGCTAAATTTCTTAGGAGCCTTCAGAAGTTAGCAGATGAGGTAATCAGCTTTTTACTTTGATCACTGATGTCAATCACAAATTACAAATATTAGTTCTATTTAATTTCATACAGTTTGGTCTTGCAAACTTACTACAACTGAAATTTTATGGAAAGTTTTTGCCACAAAATTAGGGAACAATTACTTCTACTTTATTTTGCTGCATGCTGCTCGATTTGCCGATCAAGCATACCACCAACAGATTGGTCTAATGCCTATTTGGTATACTCACCTTTTTTTATGGCTGACTCTAGTTTGGAGTGGCAGTGGTAATCACTAACCAAGTAGTGGCTCAAGTGGATGGTGCTGCAATGTTTGCTGGGCCACAAATCAAACCCATTGGAGGGAACATCATGGCTCATGCTTCCACAACTAGGTGCGCCACTTTGAGTAACCTGATGTCTCTAGTCTATACTGCCGCTTCTGCTTAGTTCCTGTGTCTGAAGCATGTCAATTTTAATCAGGCTCTTTCTTCGCAAGGGAAGAGCGGAGGAGCGGATCTGTAAAGTAGTAAGCTCTCCGTGTCTAGCTGAAGCTGAAGCAAGGTTTCAGATATCATCCGAGGGTGTCACTGATGTCAAGGACTGAAACTCTTCGCATGTGCAGCCTACAGCACACCTTGCCTGCTCTTAACTCTTATGAATCACTGGTTCACTTTTTGCATTCTCACTACCAGATATGCTTGGATTAGTGCAGGTCCCTTGTATAACCACAATGCCAGTATGGGCTGCCCCAATGGAAATGTGCATATGTTGTATCTTGGACGGGCATTGTTATCCTGATGTGAAGTGCAGTGTGGCCAAATGATAGATGTACAGCCAATCAATGACGATTTGGCAACTCAGCATGCTGCATCAAAGCCTTGTTCTTCATTCTGAATGTACTTTATTTGCCATGATGCCATTTAATAGATTTTTTTTTTCTTGTAGTAGTGATAAGTTGATGGTACCAACATTTGACTCCCTCCGTTCTTATGTAAATTGTGTTTCCGCTAGGCATACAAGTATATTAAACAGTGACATGGATACATATATTCCTCTGAAGATATATTCTATTGAAGCTACTGTGCAAGTACATAATGTGAATATTGTTATCTCCATCATACACAGAAAGCAGTTGGCGTTGATCTTCAGAGTCAAGCAGAGTGATATATCATTCTTACTGCATGTTGTATCACTAAATCAAACTAAAATGCAAAACTGAGCAGTCCACTTCCATTGAAGCAGCTTTCCTTATTTCATTTGGAATGGTTATCTTCGATGCTTTAGAGACCATAGACAGGTTGCAACATACCATCGGTCAGCACAACATATGAATGCAGGTTGTATTAACAAGTACTCTTCATCCCAAATTATAGATTGTTTAGCTTTTCTAAATTTATAACTTTGCCTAGAATCTAGTTTGAATGTTAAATCTATGAACTTGAAAAAGCCAAACCGACTATAATTTGAAATGGAGTATATTGCAGACAACTTATATGAAACATGAATGGTAACTTTATCATGAATGGATTTAAAAGGTCAGTTCAAACCAATTCAAATACACAGCACTTGCGAGGAAAATGCAAAATGTCAACCTGACTACCGAATTACCACCAGAATACTGCTAACTATACAAAGCATGTGTGACAAAATTGTTATCTTCTCTTGCACAACTATTCTCAGAGTTTCTGAAACATCCATTCAGTACCGTAAAGGTGATACATCATGTAGTCAAAACTGATAGGATTATAGGAAAAACCCCCTGGATTCAACGGCAGTAACACCTCGTTTGAGCTGGCAGTTTTTACATCAATGGTCATAGGTACAACTGAATGAGCTCATCGCTCACAACAGATGGTGTAAGAACACCAAGATCAGTCAGGAGAAGTGTGAGGTACTGCGGAGGAGTGTAGTCTCTTGCCGATGTCTCGACTTCCACACCAGTGGGTACTGGGACTCCAAAATCTATTGGCCGGTGAGCTGGAGTCATGTCCTTTTGGTCCAAGGGATATAGACGAGCAAACTGGAGAAGAAGCAACGACATGCAACACCATCAGAAGCCAGTCCCATGCCGCAAGTCATATTAGAATGCCAATCAAAATGCACCAGAATATACATAAACTTGTGCATTATGGAACTAATCACTCAACTAGTCAATCAGTAGTGTTTCTGTATCAATGAAATATGTAGCAGGCCAGGAACTGAATTAATCTCTACTGCTATAAAACATTCTTTAAGAGAATCCATATCTTGTATTCTGGAAAACATACGGTATCAGTTTAATTACATCTAAAAAAACAATAGTAATGTAGTGTAGTGCATGTGAATCAACAAAATGACCAAAGTAATATCTGAGTACATCACTACAGCACATACCTTGTAACTTTCAGCTGCCACGTAAACAGGTTTGTTCATACTATGAGCCACAAGAGCTATCTGATAAGTGCCCATCATGTTGATTATTCCTCCGCTCTCAACAACCCCATCAGCACCAACAAATACCATGTCAATTTCATCCATGGAATAAGCAACAGCTGAATCAATTAGCACCTTGACAGGGATGCCTAATGCTGCAAGTTGGTTTGACATTCTTAAACCAGTTCTGTCTGGCCTGCCCTCTGAAGTCAAATAAAATAATAAACAGACATAAGAAATTACAAGAGTTTGCAACCTGTGCTTTGCACTAATGGAGTAATAGATGGATGCTTGGCTGCTTAATATTGCTTCCAGAAGCAAGAGCACCAGTAGCCCAGATCATCCAAACAAGTAGCAATCAAAACTGATTATGGATGAGATATGTGTTGCTTAACAGTTGCAATATAAAGGACCCGTCCTCCCCCTCCCCCTTATATATGAATTCAATTCAATTTGACTGGTCCCTACATGTAATAGTTAAAAGGGCAAGCAAATCGTGAAACGAGGCCTACTCGATTTGTCATTAAATTGCAGAATGCCGCGCATGATAACTGCATTTCATGCAACGAAAATAGACCATATTTTGATGAGAATCAAAATAAGCCTAACTGCCTAAGGAAATAAGTTTGAAGCTATTATTGTGCACTTCTGTGCAATAATATAATATTTCCCACCCACTATAGATTATTAACAAATCATATTGCACTTTCATGCAATGTTATTTCATTCCCATAATTATTTTATTGTATTGGAAAATCACATATTGCAACTGGATCTCTGTACCTGTGCACAGTACCCGGAAGAGTTTGTGGTTTGATGCAGCTAGCTTTAGAACTTCCAGTACTACTCTGGAGTACCCATGTACAAGCATAGTGCATCCATCATAAATGAAATCCTGGCTGAGCATTGCAATTGTCTTGCGAGCCTGAAAATGCATAACATCAAAGCATCAGAAAAAGGGCATAAATTTGAGTATATAAACTAGAATGAAAGTTCTGGATTGGGTTATAACCTTTAAAGATATCTCTCCAAATTTCTCTCCACGCTCAATTAGGCGTGATTTTGCTGCATCAAACTTCTCATGCTCCAGATGTGAGGTTCTCGTTACAAACCGCATGAACAAATCACATGCAGCAGACAGAGAAATGGAAGTAGCATCCCAGGACTGAAATATATAGGAGTTTTTAGTGTTAATACCCATAGTGAAAGGAAGGCAATGAAAGCTACAGCAAAAAATCTGAATAAATAAAACAACCAGGAGCAGTGTAGGATACACCATCCAGATGGATAAATCAAAACTCCTAGAATTATGAGAATTATACTGCCCAAAGATATTGAGAAAGGAAGACCATGCAGGACATAAGTGGTGACATCACAGTAGATGCATGGATTTGCACACAAGTCAAACTTGAAACCAGTAACATGACTTGGCAGAGGTACACTTACTGTCCTGGGGTTCAGGTAACTTGCGAGCATAAAGGCACAATAAAAAAAGGAAAAAGTGCATGAAGCACGACTGATGGATTTGCACATTAAAATGACTGAACATCGAACATTTAGCTTTTCCAAACTGCCGTCAAATGGTCAGTTGAACTACTCAGATTCAGAGCATCATAATTGAGGTGAGATTGTGGCACAGAAAAAGTAGGGCCAAATGTGCTAATTAAGGTGTCAATAACTTTTATGCAAGCAGAATTTCGATTTGCTATCTTTGCTTATGGACACACACACACAGTAATGGTCATCACTGCAAATATACACTAGCGCAGCAGTTGGGAGTCATGGAGCAGGTGAAAATCTGCTGGGTTACCGACCTTGAGCTTGTCGGATGCCTTCTTGAGCTCAATCTCGAGCTCCATCATGGTGGTGGCCCTGCTGGAGCGGATGACGGCAGCGAGCGCCATGATGGCGGCCACCGCCTCCGCGGCCTCGGGCTTGCGGCGCCAGAAGTTGAACTCCTCGATCACGCCTCCGGCGCCCCCGGGGGAGGGGGGAGGAGCGTCGGCCGCATCCGCCGCCGCAGCCGCATCGCCACCGGGGGAGGCGGCCGCAGCGGCGGCGGCGTGCGCGAGCCAGTCACTGGAGACGACGGCGTGGTGCTCCGCGCGCGTCTGGTAGTAGGCGGAAATGGGCGGCGGGACGGGGCTAGGGTTAGGGTTTTGGGCGGCGTCGGGCTCCATGGAAAGGAAGGTAGGGAAGGGGAGGAGCAAGACGAAAGTGAAGGTGTGGCTCCGTGAGGGTTGATCTCAGCCGTCCGTTGCAGAGAAGAGATGATATTGTAGTTTGTGTTATCGGCGATGGCACCAAAATTTCAACAAATTCGTTTCCGTTTTCAAAATGTTCGAAAAAATCCACTGCATTTTTAATACATAGACTCAGGTCGAATTGATGATACCTCAAATTTCGAAGTCGGTAAATGGAGTAAAACGTGATCTCTCGTGAGCTTATTTTCATTTGGACATTGAAGTTTTAGCATGTAAAAAGTATTTGTTCTTGTGTACCTCTAGTGTTTGTATTATGGAAGTTGGAAACTATAAGATTAAAGTAGCGACTTTTAGTCTATGGGTTGTCTTGAAAATGAATGTACAAAAAAAACAGATCAAACACGAATGGCTTAACCATATGAATTACAGCACAGAATTTAATTGATTGCATCTCCAATTTATTCCCATTGCCGACCTGAAGGTACTCTGCCATGTATAAAATATTGTCATGGTTATATTATCTGAAAATTGATTAAGTTGCTTTATGTATTTGAATCAACAAAGGGCATTTGGTCTAGTGGTATGATTCTCGCTTAGGGTGCGAGAGGTCCCGAGTTCAATTCTCGGAATGCCCCTATTTTTGCATATTTTTTTAGTTTTGTTCCAGCTCTTTCTTATTTCCCGTGCCTGTTTTAAAAAACTACAGCGGATAATATGAAGTAACTGCGTGACTAGATGTTGAAATTTAAAGTTTCTGGGTATTAAATTCATATTCATCATGGTTTGCGGAATGTTGTCCGGTCCACGACAAATAAACCTTTTTTTCACCAAAGGCCACACGATAAGTTCTTTTTTTTTGTAACATATGGGAGCAAAATATCCAAATTTACTTATGTTTTTCACCAAAAGCTACACAGTAGTTTTAAGGAAGGCAACAGCATTTTTTTTAGACTCGAAGAGAACAAATTTGTACCAATGAAGTTACAGGTACGTAGTTTTCATGCAAACTTTGGAAAGCACAAACGTAATGTATGTCCCGCTCTTTTAACCTTGTGCCATGTACTCTTATCCCAGTCTTCACCTACACTATATATGTTTTAGAGTCTCCGTTATTTAGCCGAAAAAGGTGAACTGCATGGACATTTTTGCTCGACATGGTTAGCCATAATTAAACTTTCATATGCCCTTTAATCACTTGAAGCAATTGTTTTGTGCTCTAGTAACTTTTCTTTGCTACAAGAGTCTGCATTAATTCAAAAATGAATGCCTTGGACAGCTCGTGTGATCACACGTACATGTGAAAAATACATGTTCGATAGGAGTTTATGTTTGTTTTTGTTATTTTAAAAACTAAGTTGGTGGGGTAAGACGCTCCCCACAATTTTCATTAAGAAGAAGAAACCTTCTTCCGGTGAGTTTATTTTTTAAAAAAAAAATCAACCACATAATTCGCTCCAACGAGGAATCTCCCGGCTTAGAAAACCCCTAAACCCAATTTCACTGGCGAGCAACCTCATAATTCACTCCAACGAAGAATCAAACCTTGGTGGTTGCCACCATACCTCAACTCCACTAACCAACTATGACTAGAGGGTTTTTTTTTTTCTTTCACGTGAATCTTTGAAACTCCATTTCGAGAAAAGTATGTTTTGAGGAAATGGGATTTAGGACATACACGTTCTTGGGTGTGTGTGGGGTAAAACCAGTTTAGACAAGTAATGTTTATTCACAACAAACACTATTCATTTGATTCAAAATTTATATTGGTTTAAATTCTAGTTAGTCAATCTTATTTCGGTCGACCAACATATAATTGCAGAATTGAACTTTTAAAATTTAAAGAAGTACTCCTTACATTAGCTCTTTCTATGTACATACGATATCTAGATGCATAAGGGCACTCCCAACCCAGACTCTACCCATGAAGTTTATATCTCGAAGGCTCTCTCACAAGAAAACATATTCTCCAATGCACATTTTCTACTATGAAGTCTATATAATATCCCTCTCGGATCTTCTACTCTCGCTTTATCAAATAAGAGGACACATCACGCATGTGGGCAGCCACACGAGATCCGCACGGACTTCGTTTTGCGTGTAGACTTGGAGTCTAACTTAGAGCAAGTATTATAGAGCCAGCAAAGCGGGCGGTAAGAACAGCCACGTCAGAGAAATCACTGCTGGCAGAGAGAGAGAAAAGGAGAGAGAATGGGAAGCGGGCGGTTGGCGAGCCGACCGAAGCGGGGTGGATGCGCGTGCATGCGGCTCTCATTGGTTGTGCTGCTGCTACGCTCGCTGCTCATTTGCTAGTGTGTTGCACTGCTGGCTACTGTTGCATTAAATGCTCTCCACGCTGGCATTTATTTAGCCGGCAACGAGCGAAAGCACAAGTCTTGCTCTTAGACTTGGTTTTTTAAGTTTTCACCCCTCTCTCATCATTAAATTGCTTGCCACATCAGCAATTTACCTAGGTGGCAGTGTATTTAATGACTCTGGACTTTATCCCAGAGTCCAGGTTGAAAGTGCCATAATAATAGCTATACTCCGTACAAAACGAGTGGTAATTTGAAATGGGGTGAGAATACCATAAAAGAAGTCCATTAAGGCATTAACTACCCTAATCAATTGACTTTGTCCGTTTCGCCTCCCGGACAACATTTTGACTCATTTACACTTTCAAATCAAATAGTTCAATCTACCTTTACTCAGATTTTTTCCCATAATGTTTGGATCAGGGTGCGAATCCTATGTTAGAAAATACTTTGTGAATTTTCCATCGCCACTTCAATGCAAATTTCGTGTATCAACATCCAATTTAGTCTAATGAAGAGTATTAGTTAGTCTAATAAAGTTGTGATTCATAAAAAAAAATCCTCTGATAAACTGTAAAACAAATCGTAAAAGATTCTTGATGCATTTTTTGCATCGTGCCTCCTCAATCTGTGCTTGTACTCTTTGTAAGCAGAAGTTCTCTTGGGTCTTGGGCTGGCCTTGCCGACGTTTCAGCCCAGCAGTTCATCAAAAGCTTGACGACGCGAAATCACGGCAGACCAGTGGGACCACCTCATTTACAACGTGCACCGTGGGCCCAGCCGCCAGCAGAGCCGGGAACCCCATTCCCCACAACCTCTCTCTCTCCCACTCTCACGTCCAGAGCACAACCCCCGCTTTCCCCTCTCGTCTCCTCCTCCTCCCACCCCCGCGGCTCGACCTGGGCTCCCTCCCCCTCCGGCCTCCCAAACCCTAGCTGCCTCCCTTCCTCCTCGGGGGCGGGCGGTCTCCTCCTCCTCCGCAGATCCAGTGCGGGGAGGGTTGGGTTCGAAAAAGGAGGGCGCGGCGGAGGCCGGGATGGACGGGCCCAAGCGGCAGCTGCGGGTGCGCCTCCGCGTCACGGCGCGCCGGCGGGGTCTCAGCGGCGACGGCGCGGACGGCGGCGGTGCCGGGGCTGGCGCGGGCGGCCGGAAGCGCCGCCTCGACGCGCCCGCCCTTAACTCCGCCGCCAAGCTGCAGCGCCGCGAGATCGGGGGACGCCAGCTCGCCGCGCGCGGCGGCGGGCCCGCGGCCGCCGTGCCCGAGCGCTTCCGCAACATGCGGCTCCAGGTAGTCCCCCCCTCCTCCGCCGCGCTGCGTCCGTCACTCGCTGCCCTCTGTGCCGGGGAGGCCTGTGGCTCGTGGGCCTGGGCACTGGCGAATCTAGGGTTTTGGTCGGCTTCGGCCACGCGCTGGGTCCAATTGGAGGAAATTCTTCGGTACTTTGGCATGGGATTTAGTTCTCGCGGGTTCCAATTATGCAAGGCGGGAAATTTTGGTTCTTGGAGGAGAAGGATTTGGTCTTGATGGGGGATCCCCAGTCGTTGAGTTCCTGCTAAAAGGTCCGCCTTTGAGGCAAATGGGATGCATTTTAGGGTTATGTCTGTTGGTCCACATGTGCGATGGCCGATGGCGTATAAGCATCGGCTTGAACAGACCATTCCTGTATGCCTTTTATAGAGGTCCTTGCACTGGCACCGTTGCTGTAGTAGGGGATGTGTGAGCTGCTGGAATTGAATTGTAAACGCCATCGTTTAGAATCGGGGCCATTGGGATTGCCCTTCACTCTTTCAGGCTATTCAAATAGAGAGAGTGCTTGTGCATTGGTGCTATTGGTGCCGACAAACCTTGGGTCGTGGCTGGCCCCGTCCATGCACAGGTTCCAATTGCTGAAAATTCGTGGGTTGTTTGGCATGGAATCTCGTTCTCCCAGGTTGCTTTTGTGCAAGGTGGGAAATTTTTGTTCTTGGGAGTCGAAAGATTTGGTCCTGGGGATTCCACAATTGTTGAGTTCCAGCGAATGGTCCACCTCTGAGGCAAATGAGAAGCATTTTAGGGTTATGTTTTCAGTGCCAGACACTCAACTGTTGCTTTCACATCTGTAATGGTCTAGAATCTAGATGCATTGTTGGAACATATCATTCCTGTATGGTTCTTTTATGGGCCCTTGTGCCAGCACCATTGCTGCGTTGGGGCTATCAGCTGCTGGAATTGGAAAGTATCATCATTTTTCAGAATAAGGGCCATTGGGATTGCACTTCTGGCTATTCAATCAGAGATATCTCGTTTGGTAATTTGATCTAGTGCCTTGGTGTAAAATGGAAAATGTGAAATGGCTTTCAATGATCATTTCTAGTATGCACATTATTCATTTCTATTGTAGAAAATGTTGGTCTTGCAGATACCCAGTTGTTAAGGTCTTGCGAAATGTCCGTCTTTTAGACAAATGAGATGACTTTTAGGGTTATTCTTTAGTGTAGAAGCATCAGCTATCAGTTTTTGTTTCATGTCTTATGCTCTAGACACATTAGTTTGAACATATGATTATTTATATTTTCCTTGTTGGTGGGCAAAATTAGTTGGGTACTCTTGCTTAGGGTTGTATTTCTTCATTCTTGCGCCGAATGTGCTAGGCGCCTAGTGCGAAATTCTGTATTTGTGAGGGAAAAATAAAGATTTGATCTTGGGGATTCCCTTGTTAAAAGAGTCCCTCTTTGAGGGAAATGGGATGCCTCTTGAGGGTTATTTCTTGCGTGCCCAAATTTAACTGCTGAATTTGTCATGATTTCTGCTGTAGATACCTTAGTTTGAACATGATTCTTATATGCATTCTTTCACATCATCGTTCAGAATTTTGGCCTTGGGGATTGCGCATCATGTATTTTTATCACAGAGAGTTTGTGGTTCTAGATTAGAACTGGAGCTTTGTCATAAAATGGAATGTATGAAATGACTTGCAATGAACATTTCAAGTACGTGCATTACACTCTTTTTTGCTGTATACCTTTTCTTCCTTTTTCCCTTTTTAAAAATATGTTCTATTTGGCCTGGCATTGTTGAACTTCGAGCCACAGATATTAAAATGAGTAGGATTGAATCTTTAGGTCTGTCTTGCTTTCTTAATCTGAGTGGGAGGGGGGAGGGGAGGATGATTCAGTATTGAGCATTTGAACTAATCAGTATACTGGGAGGTGTAATTTCATTAGGCTACCTAGCTCTCTCCTTCATTCCCTGTCTTCCTCCATACCGTTCGAGAAATTATATGGTTGTTATGGTTCTTTGATACACAAATCTGATTAAAACTGCCATTTCTTTTTTTTAGAGGTACCTCAGTAATGGGTCCTGATTTGTTGTTTGTATCTTTGTTCAATATGCTTAGTAGAGGGCAAACATGGCTTATTATTGCTGATATATCTACTGACATATCTGCTAAGTTTTGTGGGTGTGGAATGTGAATCTGTGCAATGTTTTGATATGACATTGCTCAAACTTTTCAATGTGTAGAGTTACAGAGCCTGTAATATGTTGAGTGTACAAATATTAATTTACTTCCCTTTTGACACAAACCATTTTATTACATTGACATCATATTATTTTGTCTGGTGCAGGAAGAATTTGATACATATGATGCCAATGCTCACCTATTTGTGAAGCTGCAATTTCTTAGAAGAAGATCCAAAATCATTGAGATTGTTGCTGCAAAGGATATCATATTTGCGCTGGCTCATTCCGGTCTTTGTGCCGCTTTCAACCGTGGTAGGTGTTCTAAAGATGAGACATGTACGAGACACAATCTGATAAAAATGTGGGCATTGCTGTTTTCTGATCTTTGTTTTTTTGTGGCATCAGTAACAAACAAGCGCATAGCCTTCTTGAATTTAAGCCCGGATGAAGTGATTCGGAGCTTGTTCTACAACAAGAACAATGATTCACTTATTACTGTGTCAGTTTATGCATCTGACAATTTCAGCACATTGAAGTGCAGAACAACCCCAATTGAGTAAGTTTCCATGTGACGCTATGTGACTTTTCAAGCACTCTATGAATATGTGCTTTTCATGTAATTTACAGTTATTTTAGTCCTGTACATCACATTCAAGTGTTTTTTCATCGATTTTTGTTGACAATGCAACTTATGATAGTTCGTGGACTTTACTAATTTACAGTTTTTGTACTCTGATGTTGTTTCAGGTATATTAGAAGGAATCAATTAGATGCTGGGTTTCCTCTGTTTGAATCAGAATCTCTGAAGTGGCCTGGATTTGTGGAGTTTGATGATGTAAACGGAAAAGTACTCACATATTCAGCACAGGATGGGTAGGCCTTCTGAAACTTTTAATTGCATTGGGTGGTGTTTTTCATAAACAATGTTCTAATTGTCATTGTTTTATCTGAAGTATCTATAAGGTCTTTGACTTGAAGAACTACTCCTTTCTATATTCAATACCAGATGAAAATGTGCAAGAGATAAAGATCAGGTTTGTGCTCTCTTTCCTTTAGTTTTGTATGTATTCCTGTATTCTGAAGGACAAATGATGACTGGAGGTTTTTGGTATATATTTCAGTCCAGGAATCATGCTCTTGATATATGATAGAACACCAAGTTATGTTCCATTGAAGATATTATCAATTGAAGACGGAAAACCACTGAAATTTTTTAAGCACTTGTTGCACCGCAACAAGAAAATTGATTTCATCGAGCAGTTCAATGAGAAGCTGCTTGTCAAGCAAGAGGATGAGAACTTCCAGATACTAGATGTATGTCATACTCATGAGAGTTATTTAATCTTTTTTAGCTTATCTCTTATTGCATGAAGGACTAATGATTAGGTGTTCTTTGTGTTTCAAAGGTGCGGACTTCTGAGCTAATTGAAGTTGGTGTCTCCAAATTTATGACCCCTTCAGCATTCATTTTTCTTTACGAGAACAATCTCTTCTTGACATTCCGGAACAGAACAATTGCTGTATGGAATTTTCGGGGAGAGCTTGTGACTTCATTTGAAGATCATTTGCTTTGGCATCATGATTGTAGCACCAACAATATTTACATCACTAGCGACCAGGATCTAATTATCTCATATTGCAAATCAGAGGCAGTGGCGGAGGATGGTACAGGTATAGTACTCAAACACTTATTAAGTTATTATTGATTAAAAAGTTAATAGGTTCCATATATAATCGCTTCATCTCACTAGTGGTTTCTTACTGGCCTGTGCCCTAGTACACTGATATATAAATATGATAGATTGCTTTAACGTTATAAATTTGGTAGAAATTTTGATGCTTCAGTTCTCCTTCAGTTCTCTTAGTTCTGTAGAACTGTTTGCGAGAGTTATCCTGACACACATTGTATCTGCAGTTACTCCAATTGGATCTATCAACATGAGCGAGATTATGACAGGCAAGTGCATTGCCAAGATTGCTGCTGGTGACCCTGCCCTCAATGTCACCCCTATCAGAAACAGTAGCAAGAAGCGGTCCTCTGTCTGGAGCACAGTTCCAGAAGCTTTGGAGGATGTCACGGCGCTGTTCTACGACGAGGACAGGAATGAGATCTACACTGGCAACAGCCAAGGCCTTGTTCATGTGTGGTCTAACTAGATAGTAACATGTACATAGTTCTGCCCGTTCGATTCCCAGTCGAAGATCAGATTAGTGTTACTGCATTCTGTATAATCCCTGGCCCAGGGGCCAGGGCCTGCCTAGCTTTTGCATTTGCCAATAGGATGTGTTTCCTTGAGCAACCATGAGAACTTGTTCATGTAAATATTATTTTGTATCGTCATGGCCTTTATGATGTTCTTGTTCTGTTAACATAGAAAGTAGCCTCTAAATCAAACATACTAGCTGGATACTGCGTGTGGCCTACCAAGTTTCTGGCTGCGAGATAGTAAAGGTCTGATGTTCTAGATCAAATCCAAATGTAATATTGGTGAAATTATTGTCGCCACATTTGCAATTCCTGATGGCTGTGGTCCCTTTGTGACGACCCTGCGTTGAACGGCGGCATGCCGGACTAGCTGGAGAACAGCAACGCGAGGATCCGGCGGGATAGTGCGGCTGCCGGAGGCGGCGGCGGCGCACGGGAGGGAGAAGCAATAGGA
The DNA here is from genome assembly GCA_947561735.1 of Cenchrus americanus. Lineage (NCBI taxonomy): Eukaryota > Viridiplantae > Streptophyta > Magnoliopsida > Poales > Poaceae > Cenchrus > Cenchrus americanus. The sequence continues at coordinate 31,249,235 of OX387242.1, read as the reverse complement.
GATAGGGAAGTAGTTTAGGGTTCTGGTATTCGATGCCCTTGTTCACGGGTTCACTCCCCATACATAAGCCTAATGCTGCTTACATGGCTTAGGCCCATACACGGCACGCAGGCCGGCCCAGAGAATGTAGAGGTCCTGACATTGCCCTCCCCTTAAACAGCAGCTCGCCCTCGAGTGCTCAGTATGAAGACCATTCGGATGATGAAGGATTAGCACCGATGTTGTTTTACGACAAGTGTTGTAGAGTGTTCATGTTTACCCAAGACGTCCAATCCGTTGGAAGGGAGGACCACCGCACCAAGGCGAAAGGACGCGCCGATTGGCCCACCCGGCAGAGCTTAGTGTGAAGTACCTGCACAGGAGATAACTCAGTTTCTGTTAGTAGCAGCGATAGGTGCTCATCCGGTGTGACAGTTGAATCAGGAGGGATCGCTTTCTTCAACTGGGACACATGAACCACTTGATGTATCTTGCTCGAAGGTGGGAGTTGCAGCTTGTACGCGACCACACCAATCCTTTGCAAGACCAAATACGGCCCAAAATACTTGTAGCTGAGCTTGGCACATGTTCTGCGAGCAACAGAATGTTGGACATGGGGCTGCAATTTCAAATAAACCCAATCACCCACAACAAATTCTCTCTCTGTCCTTTGTTTGTCAGCTTGAAATTTCATACGCTGCTGAGCTCTGGCCAAATGTTGCTGTATCAAGTGTGTCATATCATTGCGGTCCTGCAGCCACTGTTGAAGGTCTGGGACAGAGCAAGTGTCTGTGGTAGTGATGCCAAAATGTCTTGGTTTGTTGCCATAGAGAACCTCAAATGGTGTGGTGCCATGCGCGGAGTGATAGGTGGTGTTGTACCAGTACTCGGCTAATGGAAGCCACTGGCACCATTTTGTGGGACAGCCATGTATCATGCATCGGAGGTATGTTTCAAGACATTGGTTCAGACATTCTGTTTGGCCATCGGTTTGTGGGTGGTAGGAGGAGCTCATGTTGAGTGTGGTGTGGGTGAGTCTGAAGAGCTCTTGCCAAACTGCGCTAGTGAATAGGGATGGCAATGGGTACCCGCCACCCGTTTACCCGCGGGTAAAAACCCTATTAGGGTGCGGGTTTGGGGAATTTTGCCCCCACGGGTGTGTTGATGGGTGAAAACCTCACCCATCGGGTGAAGCGGGTGCGGGTGCATTCTTGAGTACCCCATACCCGCTACCCGGTGGGTCACCCATCTCAATATGACATGTGGACCCTTTGTTATGATATCGCATATAACAGACTGGAATTTGGAAACCCTAGCCTTCATCCCCATTCTATTCTACCCCGCCGCCACCCTCTCACAGTCATGACTCATTGGAGGCCGCCGCCGCCGCTCTTTGCGCCTGCCACCACAGCTCAGTGCAACATCCCGACCAGGTCGCCTCCCCTCCCTATGCGAACCCCGGCCAGGCCGTCAGCCCTCTCTGCACTCGAATCCGGCCGGGCCGCCGCCGCCCCTGCTCTCAAATCCGGTCGGGCGCCACCACATCCCGTGCTTGACCCCGGCCGGGACGCCGCCGCTCCTTGCGCGCGCATCCGGCGAGGGCGCCGCCGGCCGTCCCTCCTCGCGCGCTTGAACTTGGCCCCGCCCCCCCCCGCGCTCGACCTTGGCCGGACGCCGCCACTTCCTCCGCCGACCCCCGGCCGGGCACCACCGCGCCCGCGAGCGCATCCGGCCGAGGATGCCGCCGGACGAGGGAGGCGTCCAACCCCGCCAGGCTGGGCGTCGCCGCCTCTACTCCCGGCCTAGTGAGTCGCTCTCCCTTTGGGTTGGGAGCTCGTCACCATCACCCGGATGTCGGTCTTGGATGCGCAAGTTGGGGCTCGTCCGGCATGGGTGCAGCGGTGACTTGGCGGCGGCGGGTGTGGGTCACCCGATGGGTACCGTTCTTGTGACGCCCCGGGTTTTTAATTATCGTCATTAACATTAATGACCAGGATTAGGCCGGTCAAATGGTCAACCCTAGGTCAACCGGGTCCTCACCCATGAAAACTCCCTAACACACCCCTAGAGACCCCTAATGAATAGTTTTTACACTTGTGGGCCAACCATGGTCAAGGGGTGGGTCAAACCCCCTTGCCATCCCGGTGTCCGGAGGTGCACTGCCGGAACTTTTGCCGCGTTCTCCAAAATTCACCTAAACACTTGAAATTCTACTTTTAGAAAAGTTGTAGGTCTTGTTGAGAGACACAACTTTCATGTAGAATGGCATTGCAAATTTGGAGGGGAAAATTGTGAAAAACCCCTTGCAAGCCGGCTTTTCTTGTTGCCGGACACGAGTTGACATTCAAAGTTGGCACTCAAATAGATTCGGATCTAGAGAGAAAAACCCCATACGACCTTTGTAAAAATTGTAGTTGGTACTTAGATCTACAACTTTGGTATTCATTGCTTGGTCAAGTTTTATTCAAAATTTTGGAGAAAAAGTTGATCAAACACAAGACCACAACAACACCGCCGGGGCCGGTGCGCGTCGTGCGCAACGTCGTGCGCGACCCGTGCGCCGCCGCCGCCGCCCGCCGCCGCCACGCCCGGCGTCCGTGCCCGCGCCGCCCAAGGTCTCGACGCTCGCACCGCGCCCCGTCCCGATGCCCCGCGCCCCTAGAGCGCCCCGTCCCAAGGTGCCCCGAGGCCGCGCGCGCCGCACGCGCGCGCGCGCCACGGACCGGCGGTCCGTCGGCGGCGTCGCCGCCGTACGCGCGCGCCTCGAGCCGCCGTAGCACGGCCGGTATCTCCGCCGTCATCCTCGCGTCATCCACGGGCGGCCGAGCCGGGTATTTAAGCCCTCTCGCTCCTCCCCGCGCGCCACCCCCGAGCGCCCCGCCACCATTGTCGCCGCCGGCGGGTGCCGGAGCTCCTCGCTCGCGCTCGCCGCCGTCCAAGCCCGTAGCTAGCTTCCTTAGCACCGGGGCAAGCTCACGCGCGCGCTTGTTTACTTCAATTTGGCCTCCACGCCGCCACACCCCGAGCCGCCGTGTGCGCGCGCCGCCGCCAACGCCGTGCGCGCGTCGCCGGAGCTCGGCCCCGACCTCGCCACCACCGCCCGGCCGAACCGTGGTGAGCCCAATTCCACTCCGTGCCGCTTGTTGCCGTGGCCGGGCCCCACATCGCCGCCGGCGAGCCCTCCCGCCGCCACCGAGGGCATGGTTGTGAATTCAAGGGCTTAGTTGCAAGGAAACTTAACTTAGTTTTATTACATTTCGGTCCGGTGACTTGTAAAATCTCTAGAAATTCACAGAAAAATCAAAAAAATCCCAAACAAATTTTTTAGGTTTCAGGATGTTAAACCCGACCTCTTTGTTGTATACTCATGGCTAGATTCAAAGTAGTTTTGGCAGGAAAATTACAAATGTGTTATACATGGATCTGTCATAACTTGCAAAGTATAACTCCTCTGTAGCCAAGTTTTGGATATGTTGTGTGTTAGGATATGACTAGATGCTGTGCCAAAATTTGCACAAAGTTATGCAGTAGATTTTGCTAGACAAATTCTTTTCCATTCCTGCAGTAACTGCCTAGATGATTTTTCATGTTAAAAATATTTATGTTCTTGAGCCCAACTTGTGCACACTGTCTTGTAATACCAAAAGGCACATCTTGTGAATTAATCATGAATTTTGGATTAACAGAAATAATTATTCTTGATTTATGCATGTTTTCCTTTGTAAATTAATAAACCAAGTTCAGTAGAGGTTCCATGTGAACATGCTGGCTTTTTAGACTTGTTTAGGACCAGAGAGCATGCACAAGAAAGTTTGGGTCATTTTGAGGCTTAATTATTTTTATATGCATTTAAGTTGAATCACTAGCTAGTCCTTGTTATTTTCAATAATATTTATTTTCCTAGCATCCAACACTTACATGTGGGTCCAATGGACCAGGATAGGTGCTAGTAGGCTTAAGAAACACTCATGTAATTTTTAGTAATTTAATTGATTAATAAAAGGCTTAAATGCCCTTTTAACATTAAAGGGGAAATTAAATAAAAGAAAATCCTTAATTAAATCTTTTTCCTTTTTGAAGGCATTATTTAATATAAATAAGAAATTTAATTATCATCACTGATAAGGAATGAATTCATAAAAATAAATATTAATTACACATTGTTGGTAAAGATAAAAGGGAATGAAGCTTTCACATGAAATGATAAGCTTAATAAAAACCTTATTCAAATGTGGAATAAAGGAGTAACCCATGTACCACCAATAACCTTCCTAAAAGGGAAACCTTAGATAGATGCTTGTTAAGGTGAATATGACCAACTAGAGTTGGATAAGACAACAACTATCACATCACCTAAAGTGCATTGCATTCCGTGTAGATCTTCCGGACGGAGATTACTCCCTGGTCCCGGAAACCGAGGAAGGCGGAGCGGAAGGTTCTCTGCAGTACGTGGAAGTACTCGACACCGAGGGTGCCCAAGCTAACCTAGCTGACGAAGGCAAGCTCGGTGCATCTAACCTAGTTTTAAAGTTCTTTATTCAATTATCTATGAATGATTGTGCATTTACGTTCAGGAGTTGAATGAAACCCTAGATGCATGATCCATAGGTACCTTTGGTCCCTACTAGTATGATAGGTCGATAGTCGCTAAGCTATAGGACCGTTACAAGTCGGGTGATGACCTCACTCGCGAGAATAGGTCCCTAGATAGGAATCATACTATATCCTTAAATGGATTGCTCACGTGGTAAGAGCATGGGATCGCGGGCTCGGTCCGGTGGTTATGTGGGTTAAGTTTTTGAACGTACTAAGCACATGCGGTTATGGGGCCGATAAGCCTAGTACCATAATGAGGCGGCTAGGGATCCTACCGTTACTACTCTTGGGATTCGCTCTCACGGCTCGCCACCGGTGGTGTATGGTGACTCCGGGTATCTCGCGGGGTATGCGGATAGCCCGCACCAAAGAGCGTAAGATTCGATCCCGACCCGAGGATTTATGGGGACGGCACGGGGAAAGTTGCCCTCGCGGGGACGACCTCCTACCGTGTGTTTGGGTCTACCTTGCAAGGTTTAAATCAATCGATTGTCGGCCTCTCACCGTTACCCGAGACTACTTACTCCACTAGTCATGTGATCCCTAATGATGGAAGTTGATGAATATTATGCTTGATTAATTGTATTGTACAACTTTGTTTGTACTAGTTGGCTAATGTAGTAAAGATTAAACCACTAGAACTTGTGCTAAAATCTTGAAAGCAAGGACCTACTCTTTGTTACTTTTTAGCAAAAGCAACCCAAAGAGCCAAAAAGCCTTTCATGGTCTAGAATGGGTGAAGTAGATATCACCGACGGGTAAGACTTGCCGAGTATTAGTATACTCGGCCTTGCTATAATGTGTGATCCAGGTAATGTCTTCAATGATGTGTGGCCGGTGAGATCCCGTTGCACCGGGAGCCGGAGTGGGTGGAGGACGACTACCGAAAGCATCATGGATGGCCTCCCGTGGTGACTTCGCTTCCGTTAGTTTAATTTCCCGTCGCTTTCGAAAACTCGAACTCGTTTCATCGTGACAAAAACTATGGTTTGTAATAATTGAACCCTTCGGGGTACGAATTTGGATTTGAATGTTGTTGTATCTCCGGACTCGCCTTCGAGTGAGTTTTAATGCATATATTCGATCCTTGTGCTATCCAAGTGATTTACGGGCATTAACCGGCGACTTACGACGGGATGGTACTTTATTATTGCTTAACGACCATAGTGGATTGGTCTTAGGCGATAGTACGGTACTTTCCGGGCGGGTTGTCACGGTTACCTTAGCGGGTGGCGGGTGTGGGGGAATTTGAGACCCGCAACGGGTGGCGGGTGCGGGTGACGGGTGATTTCTACCTAGCGGGTGCGGGTGTGTTCTTGTGCCCCCCATGGGGTTTCCCACCCGCTGCCATCCCTACTAGTGAAGACTCTATCCCTATCAGACACAATGATTTGGGGAAGACCATGGAGCTTGTATATGTTGTTGAGATACGCTTGAGCTACGGTCAATGCGGTGTATGGATGGGATAATGGTATGAAGTGGGCATATTTAGACAACTTGTCTATGACAACTAATATGGTGTCAAAAGTTTTAGACTTAGGAAGACCCTCAATGAAATCAAGACTCACTGTGTGTCCGGATTGCTCAGGAATGGGTAGTGGTTGTAGGAGTCCCGGAAGTCTATTATGCTCAGACTTTGCCTTAGCACATACCTCGCACCTGGAGATGAATTGGGTGATGTCCTGCTTCATATTGGGCCAGGAAAATAGAGCTCTTATCTTGTTATATGTTGCGGTGACACCACTGTGGCCTCCCAATCCACTGGCATGTAGAGCTAGCATGACCGCTTCATGAGCGTCAGCATGGTGGCCCAACCAGATCCTACCTTTGTGCCTGGTAACGCCATTGACCAAGGTATATCCTTTGTCATTGGACCCTGTCAAACTGAGCTCTTGCAGTAACTGTTGAGCTGTGCTGTCTTGCTGATAAGCCTCGATGACAGTTTCCAGCCACTTGGGGGTGCATGCAGATAAGGCATGTAGTTCACCTTCTTGTTGCCTAGACAATGCATCAGCAGCCTTGTTTTCTAGACCCTTCTTATATAACACCTTGTAGTGCAACCCCAATAGTTTAACAAAAGCTTTCTGTTGCATGCCCTGGTGTAGTTTTTGCTCTCCCAAATGTACTAGGCTTCTATGATTTGTTGCTATGGTGAACATTTTGTGCTGCAGATAGGGTCTCCACTTTGTTACAGCCAAGATGACAGCCAAGCACTCCTTTTCATAAGTTGAGAGGGCCTGTGCTTGTGGTCCCAATGCTTTGCTGATGTAGGCAATGGGGTGGCCTTGCTGCATTAGAACAACACCTATCCCTGTACCAGAAGCATTTGTTTCCACCACGAATTCTTTGTTGAAGTCTGGTAGTGCAAGCACTGGAGCAGATACCAGAGCCAACTTGAGGGCTTCAAAACTGTGCTGGGTTGAAGGGTTCCACATGAATGGTGTGTTTTTCTTGAGAAGGTTGGTAAGGGGTCTGCTTATCACCCCATAATTTCGTATAAACCTTCTATAGTAGCCAGATAAGCCTAGGAATCCCCTCAACTCCTTGACATTTCTTGGAACAGGCCATTCCTGGACAGCCTTGATTTTGACAGGATCCGTTGCCACGCCTTGTGCACTGATGATATGCCCTAGGTATTCCAGTTGTTGTTGGGCAAAGGAGCATTTGGACTGCTTGAGGAAGAGGTTGTTCTTGTGGAGGATGGCAAAGACAGCCTTAAGGTGGTGTAGATGGTCCTCATAGCTGCTGCTGTAGATGAGGATGTCATCTACGAACACTAACACACATTTGCGTAGCAGTGGCTGAAAGATTGTGTTCATGACCGCTTGGAAGGTTGCTAGAGCGTTAGTAAGGCCGAAAGGCATGACTCTGAACTCCCAATGACCATGATGAGTCTTGAATGCCGTTTTCGTTCATCCTGCGGCCGCAAGCGAATCCGGTGATAACCGGACCTCATGTCCAATTTAGTGAACCAGGAGGCTCCATTCAATTCACCAAGCAACTCTTCGACAATCGGAATTGGGTATTTGTTTTTGACTCGTCAAGGCATTGAGTTGGCTCGTAATCAATGCAAAAGCGCCAAGTGCGCGTCCTTTTTCTTAACTAACGAATCTGGGGAGGAAAAAGGGCTGGTGCTTGGTCGTATCACTCCGTTGAGTAGCATCTCCTTGATTTGCCGTTCAATCTCGTCTTTCTGTGTGGGTGTGTATCGGCTTGACATTCACTGGTTGTGCACCTGGCACAAGAGGAATATGATGATCAAATTCTCTGCTTGGGGGGAGTTCGGTTGGTGTTTTGAACAGCTCCGAGTTTTGAGTGATCAAGTCTTGTATTTCGGACGGGATGGGTCGCTCTTCTGGTGTGATGGCGCACAGTTGGACAAGTTGTGCCACTCCACCCCTCCGCAGGAGGCCTTTGAGTTTCTTGCTCTTGAGCTTGGCACATTGGGAGGTGCAGTCCTTGACTCCTTGCAGTATCACTCGGGTTCCGTGATGTGTGAACCACATTCTTTTCCTTTGCCAGTGCACCCACATGGGACTGCAGCCTTCTAACCAGTCCATGCCCAAAATAATATCATAATAAGGAATCTCAAGCACTCTGGCTGACACAGTGAAGGTGTTACCCTGCGCCCACCATGTCAGATCAGGTACATGTGTATCGCTGGTTAGCTTGTCACCACTAGCCACTGTGACTTGTAAGGATGGTACCGGCTGCGTAGTAAGTTGCAACTGCTTCACTGTCTTGGAGCTAATGAATGTGGAGCTGCCTGAGTCCACCAGGATGAGCACATTCTGATTGCCAATGGTCCCTTGTATGCGCATTGTTTTCTTCCCTTGAATTCCTGTGGCTGCGGCTTCGGACAGAGCCAATAGCTCTTCCTCACTATCAGTAGCCTCTTTAGATCTTTGGTCTGATACTTCCACTTGCATAGCTGCCAAGAGTTCCTCCATGATATGCAAAGAGACCTGAGTTGGGCACTGATGGCCTCTACTCCACTTCTCTCCACACTTCATACATAATCCTGCTTTTCTTCTTTGGGTCATGAGTTCTTGTAATCTGGCATCTGTCTTGCCCTGTTGCTTGCCATCCAAGGTTGGTGATGTGCCCAGCAATCCAGGACTTGGTGTGGCGGATGAAGAAGGCCTGTCACTGTACTTGGTATACCCCCTGTTGTTCCTGGGAAATATCTTCCTCTGTGACGCTTCTAGAGCTTCGGCCTGCATGAGAGCAAGAGATGCGGCGACATCAACAGTTCTAGGGTGATGCAATTGAATGACAGATTTGATATCTGGTTTAAGCCCATCAATGAATCTATTGACAAACAACACATCATCATACTTGTCATTGTGCAGCAGAACTTGATGCCTAATGTGTGTAGCGAACATGGCCTCATATGCCATTTGTTCGGAGTTTGATTTTGGTGATTCATGACAACATGATCATTGGGACTAACCATATTGTTTGAGCATGTCTTTGTAGACATTTCTAGGTCCCAAGGATGCAAGAAAACCCCATGCAAAAATGCCAAAACAAAGGGTCAAAACCGAGCAAGAAAAGGAAAAGAGAAGACACCGTCGGATGAACCGACGGTCCCTCAAATACAAGCGTCGGTGCAATTGTCGGATGAGTTGGTGCACTGGGTCAAACCCTAGGTACCGTTAGATGAACCGACGGTCCGTTATTTAGTAGCGTCGGACGAGTTGCATAGGAAGAGCAAGGAAGACAGTAGCACCGGATGATCCGACGGTCTGAGTGAGGACCCCGTCGGTCTATCCGACGCTCAGTTTGAATTCATACGAGAGACGCGCCAAGACGAAGCCTTTCAAAGACCGGATGATCCGACGCCTTGGTCAAGGCATAGCGTCGGTCTATCCGACGTCCGTTGGAAGCTAACGATGCACCGACTTGGACGCGAGGCCTTCAAGACCGGATGATCCGACGTGGCGTCGGGGAGCGGTTGTGTCGAGAGAACCTCAACAGCTACGTGACGTGGGAGGGGCACCGGATGAACCGACGCCCTAGAAAAGCATAGAGTCGGATCATCCGACAGTACCTTTTTCAGTGGACGTTAGCCAACGGCTAGTTTGATGCCTTGGGCTATTTATACCCCCTCCACTCACTCATTTGAGGTTGCTGGATTGTGTGGAAGTGCAGAGGAGTTCAAGACACATCGAAGATCATATCCAATCCATCCAAGTGCTTAATTGCTCACCCTTAGACTAGTGCATGCTTTGTGTATGTGCTTAGTGCTAGGCTTAGCTTAGAGCTGAGTGAGTGCAAGGTTGTGCCAACCTTGTGAGGTGATTCTTGAGTGAATCCTGTTGTACAAGGTTCGCCTGGGAAGCCTTGGGGCCTAAGTGGCTCACCGGCAATCGTCATCGACCCTCCGGCTTGGTGTGGAGCGGCGAGGACACTTTGTGCGGGGGACGTGGAGACCCTCTTCCTTGGTGGAGAAGCTCCTTAGTGGAGGCGGCATCAAGGTGACCAAGGGAGCTTGACAAGTGCCTAAGTGGCTAGCCTTTGTGGCAAGTCAAGTTGGTGCTCTTGGGAGAAACTTGGTGACCGGGAAGCAATACTCTTGTGTGAGTGCTTCAACAACGTGGACTAGGGGTGGCTTAGTGCCTACCGATACCACGGGATAAATCGAGTGTCAAGAGTTTGCTTCCTCTCATCCCCTTTACGTTTCCGCATTTACTCTATTGCAATCTTTGTTTGGATCTATTTTCCTAGAGTAGTATCATGCTAGGATTGGCTATAGGTTGCAAACCTTTGTTTGGGATGGGAGTTTCACACTAGAACAACCTTAGTTGCACATCTAGATAGTATGTTCTAGTTTACCTTTGTGTAAAAGTTAGTGAGCCATAGGTTAAGGTTTTAAGTTGCCTAATTCACCCCCTCCCCCTCTTAGGCTAACGGGCATCCGATTCCTTACAATGTGCTCAAATTTTTCTAGATAATCCTCAACAGTGCCTACTTGTTTGAGATTGAGTAAATCTCGCATGACATGATGGTAAATATCTTTTCCAAATTTAGTGTCTACTGCTATGCACAGCTCTACCCAACTATTAATTGTGTGACTGGCTTCATATGATTGCAGCCAAAACTCTGCATTCCCCTTAAAATTGATGGTGGCAAAGGGGACCCAGAGATGAAAGGGTATGTTGTATAAGGAAAAATACTTTTCACACTTCTCCCTCCGGACTTTTGGATGTTCCCCATTGAATTTAGGGAAATCTAACTTAGGTAACCTGTGCTCCTTGGCGTAAGACTCATCCCTATTAGCTAGTGTCATGTACATCCCCCAGAATCATTCAGAGGATTGCAGAAATTACCCTTGACCAGGGTGTGACCGGGCGTCGGGAACCCGGAATCAGCACCCTGGGGTAGTGGTCTCTTGCCGTGGCCGTTGGCCCGTCCCTCTTCCTCGCGCGGCGGGACTGGTGGCGGAGCGGTGGATGTGGCCGCCTCCAACGCCTTGATGCGCGATGTGAGACTCTCAATTTCCTTGTTCAAGCCGGCGGAGAACCTTTCCGCACCATCACTCCATGCGTTCACTGTTGTGGTGAGCGTCAGCTGGCCGATCTGGAGCGACTTGACCTCAGAGATGAGGAGGTCGAGCTTCTCTTCCACATTCGCCATCCGATAGGTGAGGGTAGGTGCTCGAGGCTGGCGTGGGCGGAGGCGAGCTTGCGCAAGCGCCTGGGCAAGTGGTGAAGGGGATGGTTGGGGCGGGGGTGGTGGAGGTAAAGGTGGTGAGCTCGGTGAACTGGATCTGGGAGGTGGTGGGGGATTGTTCTGCGGTGGCGCCAGATCTTTGTTGCCGGTGTCGTGGGTGGGTTAGGCTCGGATCGAATGCCGGCAGGAAGCTGCTCGGTGTCTGGCTCTGGTACCAAATGTGACAACCCTGCGTTGAATGGCGGCACGCCGGACTAGCTGGAGAACAGCAACGCGAGGATCCGGCGGGATAGTGCGGCTGCCGGAGGAGGAGGCGGCGGCGCACGGGAGGGAGAAGCAACAGGAGATAGGGAAGTAGTTTAGGGTTCTGGTAGATGCCCTTGTTCACAGGTTCACTCCCCATACATAGTGTTGTAAGGCCCACCGGCCTAATGCTGCTTACATGGCTTAGGCCCATACACGGCACGCAGGCCGGCCCAGAGAATGTAGAGGTCCTGACACCCTTGCCTTCTGATCATCGATTGATCCATATCTTACTGGCCTGAGCATTCTGAAGCCCAAGCAATCCTCGGCAACGGCAGCTCTGGAACATGAAATACATTTACCCAATTTTAGCCCCCATGGACCTAAAGTAATGTCAACATTATGGAACGAAAACAATGTTTTTTTGTTCCTTTGATAAACGTGGCAGTTCTTGCGAATGAGTTTGTAGTCCAATGGTAGGACGGTTCAGTGAGAGGCTACCCATTAAGGTTCAAATCCTGGTGCTCGCACCTTTTCATGGATTTATTTCGGGATTTTCCGGTGTTACGCGTTAAGTGGTAAGCGATGTTCTCGTTGATGACGAGGTGCCAGTGCTCACCTTCGGAAGGGTTTGCGTACGTGTATTCATAGGGGTAAGTGTGCGTGCGTGTTGTGAGCGTCTGCGTTGTACTGTGTAATTATAAGAAAAATCAGAAGATCAGATTAGTGTTACTGCATTCTATATATTCTCTGGCCATGAGGCCAGGGCTCTCCTAGCTTTTGTATCAGCCAATAGGATGTGTTTCCTTAAGCACAACCATAAGAATGCAAAGTGTTCTTGTAAATTTTGTATCGTCAATTCGGCATGCCTTTTTTTACCATGTTCTTGTTCTTCTGGTAACATAGAAATTAGCCTCCGAATGATTCAGTTATTACTGTATCAGTTTATGTATCTGACAGTTTCAGAACAATGAAGTGCAGAACAACCCCGATTGAGTAAGAACATATGCTTTGAAAATTTCCCCGAATGATGCTATATGTAACTGTTAAGTTTAGTGTAATTTGTTGTTTTTTCCTTAGTTCCATATATAAGCTGTGCAGGCGTTTTTAAATTGACTGGTTGTTCGACATTGAAACTTTATCAAAGTTCTTGGGCTCAACTGATAGATATTTGACATTTTTAATATACTTTCAGGTATATTAGAAGGAAGCAGTTAGATGCTGGGTTTCCTCTTTTTGAATCCGAATCTCTGGAGGGGGCAGGATTTGTGGAGTTTGACGATGTAAATAGAAAAATACTCATATATTCAGCACAGGATGGGTATGCCTTCTTGATCAGTCAAAAAAAAATCACAACCATATTGATCTAATGGTCATTCTTTTATATGCAGCAACTATAAGGTCTTTAACTTGGTGAACTACTCCTTTCTGTATTCAATACCAGATGAGAACGTGCAGGACATAAAGATCGGGTTTGCATCTTTTCTCCTGGTTTCTCCTGGTTTTTGTATCTTACACTATTCCAGGGGCCTAATTGATGCCTTGTTTAATTTTTTGTTTCAGCCTGGGATCCATGCTCTTGATATATGATAGGACACCAAGTTATGTTCCATTGAAGATAATATCGATTGAAGATGGAAAGCCACTTAAATCTTTTAAACACTTGTTGCCCCCCAACAAGAAAATTGATTTCATCGAACAGTTCAATGAGAAGCTCCTGGTCAAGCTTCAGGGCGAGAACCTTCAGATACTTGATGTATGGTATACTTCAGTTAAAGATATTTATTTTTTTTCAAGAGTAGCCCTACCTACTTCTTGTGACCCTAATACTTGATATTCTTTGTGTCGTGAAGGTTTCGAACTCTGAGCTCATTGAAATGAGTGCCACCAACTTTTTGAGCCCTTCAGAGTTCGTTTTTCTCCACAAGCGAAATCTTTTCTTGACATTCCGGAATGGAATGGTAGCCGTATGGAATCTACACGGGAAGCTTGTGACTTCATTTGAAGATCACCTGCCTTGGCATGACGATTTGAGCACAAACAATGTTTACATTACAAACGATCAGGATCGGATCATCTTGTACTGTGAATCAGAGGCAGTGGCGGAGGATGGCACAGGTGCTGTACTTAAAGAACTCCTATGGTTTGTATGTAGAACTATTTGCGGCAAATTGTCCTGACAGAAGTTCCATATGCAGTTACTCCAATTGCGTCCATCAACATGAGTGAGATTACGACAGGCAAGTGCATCACAAAGATTGCCGCCAATGATCCTGCCCTCAACGTCGCCCCTTGCGTAAATGGTTGCAATAAGGGGTCCTTGGCCTGCAGAACCGCTCAAGAAGCCCTCAAGGATGTTACAGCGCTGTTCTATGACGAGCACAGGAATGAGATATACACCGGCAACCAACACGGTCTGGTGCATGTGTGGTCCAATACATCCGTGTTTATTTGCGGGAAACTGTGATTGTGCAGTCGACTTCTGTTTTTCTATTCTTAGGCTTGATCCTGCCTACCAAGCTTCTGGCGTTCAGATTGAATTTCTTAAGTGATTGTGCAGCCGTCTTCTGTATTTTCCTATTCCATTTTGGTTTTTCTAGGTGCATACAAACATGAACCTAGAAAAGCTAAAACGGTCTATAATTTGAAACAGAGAGAGCATAGTAAACATAGAATTTAGCCTGTGAGTTCAACTTGGCTGGATACTGCCTACCAAGCTTGTGGCAGTCAATATCTGAAGTGATTGCCAAATATTATAGTTGATCTTTCAATAGCGTTGTTATCAGAATTTCCAGTTTTTAGATAAGTTATTATGTCATTATGTGCCTTCAAGTAGCTGGAATTTGAATGCTCAAATCAGTCATATCTGATCAATGATACACAAACATTTACTAATAATATTTCTGAACAATTAGTAGCTGCTTTTTTGCAAGCGAATAGTATAGGAAGATCACATCACAGCCTAAATGTACGATGGCTTTCATAAGCATGAATGCGTCAATTACTTTGCTGGAGTACCAGACCTTAGTATTCTGATAGTCATGCAATCCTCTTCGATCTATCACTTCAAAATTCACAACACTTTAACCTATGAATTGGATGGCAAGTGATTCCAGGATCAGGTTCAGGTTGGAACCCAAAAGCATTTAGTATATGAGTATATGACAGTTGGCAAGGACAGAGCAACATGACGTTATCTTCTCATAAACAAAGGTACAAACTTGTTTTCAAAGAACCTGTTACCTCAGGTCTACGAAAAATTCTAGAATCATGTTACACGAAATGTGGAGCAAACTGGGATCCTAGATATTTACATCACTCTAGAGAACAAACATTCTAGCTTTCTACCCAAAGGGTTCACAGATGCAACAAACAAATGAAACATTGCGAGGAGCACACTCCAATAGAAGTACCAAGGAATCAGTAGTTCTCATTGGGTACAAAGAAGTCAAATGTCACATCGACACTACCAGATGTTTCTCCAGTGTCCTTGAAGTCAACGCCAACGATTTTCCCTCTGTACTGCTCTTCTGATTCCTGGTACTCTGGCTTCACACGGCGCACAGGAACAGTCACAGAGTACACTGTACCAAGGCCAGCATCAGTTGAGATATCCACTTGGACGTTATCCCTTGATTCTATCTCAACAAACTCAGATAGTGCCTCAATGACATTCTCCACGATTTTTTTCTTTGCTTCATCACTGACTTCACACCTGTCTGAGAACAGGATCATCTTAAGCCTCTGTTTTGCGATGTTTGCATTGGAATTCTCCTTTATGGTTGGCGCAGGAAAAACTATCTTCCACGCTAATTTCAGACGGTCAAGAAATCCCATGTTAACAACATTGTGAAGGAAGCCTTCCACCTCTTTAGTTATAGGAGAAAAATCCTTCCTTGAAAGAGCATAGGTCTGGGTGGAACTATGTGAATAGCTTTGATGTCCAATGACTAGCCTGCTGTTTGTAAGCATGTGATTGCTAGATGCTCCATGATGAAAAGTACAAAAGTAAGCCTGCAGAATGACATAATTATAACGGTATAAGAATTGCAGTATAATCAATGTGAACATTTGAGAAGCACATTGCAGTACCACAACAGTACACTAGTTTAGTTATTCACTGGGTGCGTATGAAAAAATTAACAGAGCTAATCTAATAGAGCAAAAATACCCTCAATTTTGTCAAAGATAGCCTCAGAAACTCTCTTAACTCCTGCTATCTTAAGGCAAAAAAAGAATGAACCCGACCTACTCTAATAGAGAAATAATAACATGACAAGAAGGTTGATAGATACCACATTTGATGGAGTGAACCCTCAAATTTGGTCAAAGATAACCTCAGGAACTCTCTTAACTCCTACTGACAAGGCCAGACTACTGTTATGCACCATCTCATTTCAGGACAGAAAAATGACCTCTGGTTGAGATATAAATGAATTCAAAAGATCTTGATACACAGTATTGTAAATACAAACCTTCTTCATTTATATTTTCTAGCTACATTTCCAACAAGACTCGTACTTTCCAGATCTACCACCAAGTACTGATGTACTATGAAAAAGAGAAGGAACCAGGCAGTCTGGGAGACCGATTTCATGCTCATCCTACGAAAACACTAGTACTAATACTTACACAGTATGCAAAAACACATGACACAGGAAATGGTACAAAGCAAAGGGGAAAAACAAACTAGAAAAGAGAAAAATACCAAGCAAGCTTAACTGACAATAGACTGGTTTTGTTAAGCAATGTTGAGACTACTAGGAATACTAACAAACATACCAACTTCACTAGCACAGCAAACCCACGTCAAAATGTCAAATAGGGATGCCAAATTACTTCCAATTTACATTCAAGCCTACAATTTGATGGACTGAAGTCGTTTTTCCAATGTGTTGGGACAGGCAGCAAAAAAACTGAACATAATTAAAAGAGATCAATAAGGAAAGAGACAAGGCACTCAACTTTGATTTCAAGTAGAGCACTATCAAATGGGACACAAAAGGTGTCCATATAAGGTAGCACATAACAACATGAAGGGAAAATCATTTCACCAGAAAATCAAATACAGGGCTCTTATTTACGGTAAGGCAACATGCAACAATAAAATCAGTAACTCCAGAATGATACATTTGAGGCGAATCCCACAAATGGGTACCTTATGTTCTGAATTACGATATATAGAATACAGGAAGAACATCAGAGTTACAAACAAGAACAAGAACCAAATCAGCAAACTCTTTTGCCCCAGGAATGTTGGTGCAGGACACAGATTAATTATGGCCTGTTTGGTAGGGCTCCACCTAATTCTGATTCTCCAAAAGAAGTGATTCTCTATGATAAACTTTACGGATAAATAGTTTCTGCGCGCGAATTGAATCAGGAGAAGCTAGTTTTTCTTTCAGCTCCCAGTCCAAGCCCCTTAGTTCACTTCACGGAATCAATCAGCACAGATTCTATTTGGAAGAGCTCCTCCTTGATTCAGCCTAGAAGCTGCTCTAGGAGCTCTGTCAAAAGCACCAACATAATGATGAATTTAGGAAAATCATAGCTCCCAAATATAGCTAATCCTAAGGGTTATCCAGAAATGCAACCGATTCAGTGGGCCTTCCTCACACCAGTCTGCCCCCTTAATCCTGCATTCAACTAGCACACTACTCCCCTTCTTCCGGCAGAAGGCATCCTCCCTATCTGAATTCAGATGATTTCTCCGACAACCCCTCCATTTCAATCACCCCAACCAGTTATTATAAACAAATATCCTAGTAATTAGCCCACCAATCAACGCAAAAATTACGCTCCCTCTGCTGACGTCACCGCACTCAGACCCAAGGCAACGCCTGGCACAAAAAAAAAAACCCAACATCGTAACAGCAGCGCAGCGGATCCCGACAAAAATCGCAGCCTCCCTCCCAGGCCGACAAAGCGGCACACATTCGGGCTAATTCCATCTCTACTGCGCAGGATTTAAGTAAACGCTAGGTTTCTGGGATGAATAGGGGAGGGACGGGGATCCGGAGCACATACCTTGGCGGCGGCGCCGCGGCGGAGGGGCGGGCGGAGCGAGGACGCGGACGCAGCGAGGAGCGCGCGGGCCTCGCAGCCGCCGGAGATGGGCAGCGCCATGGATGCAAGCGGGACTTTGCTAGGGTTTAGCTCTCCCTCGTCCCTCTCCTCCTGGGCTGCTGCTCTTCTTCCTCCGCGCTGTTGAGTGAGTGGACTGGGCTGGACTGGACCTGGACTCCACTTGGAAGGACGCTGGAACGGACACGCGGGTGCCAGGTGGCACCAGGCAGGGCTCTGACGGTGGGCCCGATGGTCACACTTGTTAGGTTTCGAAATGCCACGAGGACATCAGTTGCTCGTTGATAGCCTTGTTGACACATCTGTGACAACTGATCTACGCTCTGTTCATCAGGCTTATCAACCACAAGTTGTGGTAAAAAAACCACAACAAGTAGTACTTTTTCTCTCATAACAAATTAGCATTAGATTCTAAAAGAATCAGCTTCAGCCACCAGTCAGTCATCAGTCATCCAACGGTATTTTTCTCTCAGAACAGATCAACATCAACCACTAGCCAATAGAACGGGCTGCTAATTTTCTTCCCCTTTAGAATTTTGTTGTCTTGCGCTTGTAAGCTCATTTTCTTCCCCTTTAGTGCACTAGCCAATCGGAGGCTGAAAGCGAAAACACTGAAAGTGAGATAGAGGGGGAGATACAGACATAGAAAAATGGGGAGAGGCTGGAATACGCGGGCGACCCAGGAACCGGCCGCCAAAAAAGCCACCCAAGAGGAAGACAGGAACAGTTACAAAAGAAGAGAAAGCGGGTGGCCGCACAAAAAGAAAACAGAAATGAAGATACTCTTCTGGAATATCAGAGGCCTTGGTGCCCTGGGGAGGAGAAAGCAACTCGGGGAATTGAGACAGACCCATAGAGTGGACATTGTTTGCTTACAGGAAACAATCAAAGGGGACTTCACGCTGGGGGAATTGTCTGGACTAAGTGAGGGGGGCTCGTTTGAGTGGGTGTGGACTGCTGCTCAAGGACACTCAGGATGGACTTTGATTGGAGTGAGAACAGACGACATCATAGTCTTAACAAAAGATAAAGGAGAGTTTTTCACTAGTATGAAAGTAACGGGAAAACAAGAGAACTACACTTGGGAAGTGATTAATGTCTACGGTCCTATGCAAATAGAGAGGAAAACTAACTTCCTAGAGGAGCTTACTAATAAAGTATCTAGCCTGAGGACCCCTTCCTCATTGGAGGGGACTTCAATATGATCAGATTCCCCTGGGAAAAGTCAACTGACAACACAAACAATACATGGATGGATAATTTCAACCATTTCATTAGAGACAATGGTGTTAAAGAGATGCAAAGGAAAGGGAGTAAGTTTACCTGGTCCAACAAGCAAGAGAATCATGTTATGAGTGTGCTAGATAGAGTGCTTATGAGTCCAAGCTGGGAACAATTCTATAAAAGATCTTCCTGTGAAACTTTAACTAGAGTGGGTTCTGACCACTGCCCGTTGCTTGTGTGTACTGATGACCACAGATTCAAACAACAACATATCTTTAGGTTTGAAATGGCTTGGCTGACACGGGAGGGCTTCAGGGAGAGGGTGGTGTCTAGTTGGCCTGAAAGAGGAAGCAAAAAGGTCCAAGATTACTAGAGAGAGCTCAAATATGTTACAAGAAGATTTTGTAAAGGGTGGGGTGCTAACATCAATAGCCAGATCAAGAAAGATAAAAAAATATTGATGGACAAAATGAAAAGAATGGATAAAATGGAAGAAGAAACGGGGTTTAACACAATTCAATGGCAGGAAAGATACGGGGTGGAGAAACAACTAGAGGAGATCTATCAGTTTGAAGAAATCCAATGGCAAAGAAGAGGGGGTGTCAAATGGGTACTCAAGGGTGACTCAAATAACAACTACTTCCATGGCGTGGCTAATGGTAGGAAGAAACAATGCACCATCTTTTCACTAGAAGATGAAGGCAGGGAGATTCGTGACCCAGCTGAAATCAGAAACCATGTGCAGTCTTACTATAAAGATCTTTTTGGAGCAGAACCAGAAGGAGGAGTTACTCTAGGGGAGGAGTTCTGGCTGGAGAAGGGAAGGCTTTCTGATGAAGAAGCGCAAGAACTGATAAAACCTTTTACCATTAAAGAGCTGAGGGGGCACTGAAAGATATGGATGTGAATGCTTCTCCAGGGCCTGATGGGCTGCCTGTGGGCTTCTATAGAGAGTTTTGGCAGGAAATCAAACTGATAGTACTAGAAATGTTCCAGGATTTATACAGAGGGGAGCTCAATTTAAGTAGGCTGAATTTTGGCATGATCTCTCTGATCCCAAAAATTAAGGAAGCAAATACAATAAAGCAGTACAGACCGATCTGCCTTTTAAATGTAGACTATAAATGGTTCTCTAAAGTCTTCACTATGAGACTCACCCCTTTCGCTGACAAACTAATTAGTAAAAATCAGACAACTTTCATCCCTGGGATGTACATTCTGGAGGGAGTGATTATCCTTCATGAGACACTACATGAATTAAGAGTGAAAAAGATGCAGGGGGTCATTCTGAAATTGGACTTCGAGAAGGCATATGATAAGGTCCGCTGGAACTTCATGATTGAGGTGCATAGGAAAAAGAACTTTCCAGAAAAATGGGTAGAATGGATGAAGCAGATCGTAGAGGGTGGAAAAGTAGGAGTTAATATTAATGGGGAGCTGGAGGATTTTTTAACACCCACAAAGGGTTGAGGCAGGGAGACCCCTTGTCTCCACTTCTTTTTAACATTGTGAGTGATGCTTTGGCAACTATGATTGACAATGCTAAACTGGCTGGTAAAATAAAAGGATTGGTACCAAATTTGATAGAGGGAGGGCTCACACACCTTCAGTATGCAGATGATAGAATAATTTTCCTAAATATGGATGACCGGTCTATTATACACACAAAATTCCTTTTGTACTGCTTTGAAAACATGTCAGGGTTAAAAATTAATTATCAGAAGAGTGAGGTTTTTGCTCTAGGGTGCTCAGAAGAGGAGGCTATAAGAGTGGCCCAAATGCTCAACTGCAACACTGGTCAATTACCTCTAAAGTATTTGGGAGTGCTGGTCCATAATAGAACATGACAGCTTCGGAATTAAATTATGTGGCAGCTAAAGTGGAAAAAGGGTACCAACATGGCAGAGTGTGGATCTCTCCTTTGGAGGAAAAATGATATTAGTGGAATCCTGTCTGAGTTCAGTTCCTAGTTATACAATGGGAGTGTATGCTTTGCAGGAGGAAGTTCACCAGAAAATGGATACGGCTAGGGCCAATTTTTTTCTGGCAGGGACCAAATATGAAGAGGAAGTACCATATGGCTAAATGGGATTTGATGACCACACCTAAAGCAGCTGGGGGTGTAGGATTTACCAACACGAGAGCAATGATCAAATGTTTACTAGCCAAATGGATTTTCAAAATAGAGAGAGGGGATAAAACTATCTGCTGCAAATTGTTGAGACAGAAGTATCTGGGGGAGAAAAGTATATTCAGTTACAAGAAAAAAGTGGGTCACAATTTTGGAAGGGACTGCTAGCAATTAGAGGAGAGGTTAGCAGAGGGATGAAGTATATTCTTGGAGATGGAAGGAAAATAAGATTCTGGTTAGACACTTGGTGTGGACGATGCGGGCTAGACCTGGTCTTTCCCAATCTGTTTAAAATATGTAATCAACAAGAATGGACAATTGATAGAGTGTTAAGAAATGGAGGCATTAACCTTACTGCTTTTGGCGGTGCAGAAGATGTTGAATGGGAAGAATTGATAAAGGTAGTAGAGAGAGTTGCAACCTCACAACAACCTGATTCAGTCACCTGGATTCTAGAAAAGTCAAGAAAATTTTCCACATCCTCACTGTACAAAGAGATTACTTTCCCTGGAATGGAAAACAAATGGATGCTGAACATTTGGCAAGCAGGCCTGCCCCTTAAAATAAATTTTTTCCTATGGCAGGTATGTAATGACAAAATACAATCTGCGGAGCAGCTGAGGAAGAGGAATTGGAAAGGCCCATTAGAATGCAAGCTTTGTGGCATTGTAGAGAGTGTTGAACACTTGCTCCTACAGTGTGTGGTGGCAAGCTATAGCTGGAATATCTTGAGAGATGTATTAGAATGGCCAACTCGGCCTGTATGTATAGAAGACATCTGGGATAAGCTAATTGAGGGCTCTAGGAGAAAAAACAAGAACTTCATCTTTCTCTTTGGTTGCATCGCCTGGAGTCTTTGGTTGATTAGGAATAACTTTGTTTTTAATAATGTGCTAATAACTTCACCTGATGCTAGTGTTTTCCGTACGACATCTTTTATGCAGAAGTGGAAAATCCTAAACATGGAGAAGGAACAACTATGGATCGCCGATGTGATACACAAGCTAAAAACTCGACTTTCATCCTCGCGAACTGAAGACTAGCGCAGATTCTGTTAGGAGCTGCTACTTGCTGTTTTCTAGATCATTTTGCTTTCTGTTTTTTGGTTTGTGAACTGTCTGAAGAGGGAGGTTAGAGGGTGGGTGGGTTGCAAGCCATGTTCAGGTCTTGAGTTCATCTTTTGACTGTAATCTACGTTCAAAAACGCTTACATTGTAATCTTGTAACCCCAGTTTATCCTGAGCTTTTTAAGTAAAGCCGGGCCTTAATGGCCTTCTGTCTAAAAAAGCTCATTTTATTAATATACATTCCCCTTATATTAATACATACCAATTTATCCAGGCCTTTTTTTCAAAAGAGTTATGTTGGGGTGATTTTTTATCACACGTTGTGGAAAGCTTGTTTCTTCAAGACATGTAAATTGCAAAATTAGTATGTTCAGCCCACAGTCGTCTCACCTCCCAACATTGTTGAGGTATTGAGGGCAAGGTATCGAAGATGGTTTCCAATTCCAGATTTCAGGACATCCAAACAATTCACATTCAGAGTTTCCAAAACCATTCCTTAATTTCGAGGCTGGATGTCTATATCCAAACACAGCCTTAACAACATCGCTTTAGTCAGAAACAAGATTGGTAGTAATTTGGGAGTGTTCCACCTTCAGGAGGTGACCCAAGTGCTCAAGATTCATGAGTCTGATCTGTACAGGCTGTGCAGCTATGCACTTCAGCTTATTACCATGTGCCTGCCATGTACAACATTCGTAGTGAAGCAATACAGAATTGGGTTACAATTTATCTTCTTTAGGGAGGTATATCTACTACTCATCTGTTGAGGGTCACCGAGGCGACAATAGAAAGTAGGAACCACGCCAGGAAGAAGTAGCCAACAAGCTTTGTTGGGAACTCGTCTTCAGGTTCCTGTTCCATCAATCAGGCAACAACCCAGATCATGTTATGCAGTTAAGGAGCAAAATTCACATGGATTTAATCTTTTTTTAAGTTAAAAGAAATGTTTTCCAAACAGGGACTTGAACGAAATTTTGCTCTTTGAACATTGTCTTTAACTGTCTCATTATCTTAAATTATGCAACCTACATGTCATCCTTGCAACCAATTGTAGTTCTTAAAATTCCATTATTTGGAGGGCCAATTATCCAATTCCCCATATTTTGATATGAAACAGAAAATTATTCTATTGATCTTCGTAATATGGCTGTGAGGTATTTTTTTTACTCAGGATGGGATTTGTAAGCTCTACTAAATCCACTCTAAATTCCTTTGCTGTTTCTTCACAAGGTGCTTTAACAGCTTCGTTTTTAAAACTTTTAGAATCAACAATTTGTACTGATCATATTGGAGAATTCCATTAAGTTAGTATTGTCAAAATTTTAAAATGAAAAAATAGAGCTCTGTTTTCTCTGAGATGTCGCAAACCTGTGGAGGATCTGGTGCCATCTCCAGGGGATCTACTTGAAAAGGCCAGACATATCGCTCAGGTTGCCCACTTCTGGACAAGCTCCAATCATATAATCTTCGCTCTTCCTCAGTTGATAGTATGGTAAACGATTCCTACATATGTGCACATATGGTTGAAGTACTGGAAAATGGAACAGGTGAAGTGAGGCAGTCTGGTTCCTAGTTTAGGATCAGAACCTTTAGGAGGTCATGTTGTTTGCTGAGCTCCTCTTCTTCCAGTTCTTTACTATTTAGTTCTTCACACTTTTTCGCATAGGCGGCTTTTACCTGAGAGATTGAATCCAGTTATTCAAGGATCATAGTGCTCAGCTGAAAGTAGCTACCAATTAGTGATAAATAAAGGAAGTCAATAAAACATTAAATTGGACTTGAGAGTAAAGCACACAGCAAAGGTAACTCGAGAAGCTCCTGCATGGATAAAACAGACTGCCTTTAAATCTATCTCCACACAGAGATTCTGGATTTCTGGTCTCTCTGGAGCTATTTGAATGAAACATGATGCACTCGGCAGCCATACAAGTTCAGTTTATGCCACGTGTTTGGTTGTTTTAAAAGGTCTCTTTGGAGCTAACCGCTTACTCTTACAAGAGGTGTTTGTCTGCTTGATTATCAGTATTAATATCATTGAATGTTTCAGTGGGTCCAAAACAGCAAATATCCATAATACAACTAAAAGTTTGTACAGCGGACAGATCCTTCATTATCAGGGCTAGTGTACTCTACTACCTGTGTTCCAAAACATAGTCATTGATAACATAAGACCGTAGAGTGGCTAGACTACTATACAACTTTAGCATGGTTGATGGATGCAAATAGGAAGTTGTCTGCAATGGAGCTAGTCATGGCTATTGTTCACACTGAACATTGTTCAGTACTGTGTCTACTTGGTGAATGGGGATGTTTTCCGTAATCTTTGCATGTACTACGAACTTTGCTAATGTCGATATAGTTATATGCTATCTTGGGGATAAGCCAAGGAGACAGCGATATGGAGGTTGTTTAATCTCCTTGTTTACCTGGGTTAAGTCAACTCAAGGGTGCATCTCAATAGGTTGCTAGGGTCATGGGAACTTTAAAAGGATCCATGCTATTGTGGGAATTTTCAGTTTACCTCATCAGTAGAAGCGAGTCTTGTGACTCCAAGCCTCCCGTAGTGATCAGCCTCTGTAATTGCTGGAAGTATTGGAAACATATGTTTCAATAAATACAGCTTTGCAACAGACAATGTATATTATCCAGCAACATCCATGAAAACCAGTTCCAGCATCTTGGTCACTGGATACTTCAACAGCTTATATTGTGCAGTTTATCATATCATTTATCAGGACAAACAACTCCTGATTAGAAACAAGGTGTTGAAGCTACACATATTGAGAAAGGGAGTTCAAATTGCATTGTTAATTTGTTATATACAGTAAGTAGCAAAATTCATACATCAACCATACCTTTTAGCCAATGTAATGAAATTACAAGCAAACGTCATATTGAACTTTCCCTCTCCTTTTGTCTCATTGAGATTTCAATGACAATTTTCATTG
Source organism: Cenchrus americanus (assembly GCA_947561735.1). NCBI lineage: Eukaryota > Viridiplantae > Streptophyta > Magnoliopsida > Poales > Poaceae > Cenchrus > Cenchrus americanus. The sequence continues at coordinate 31,224,288 of OX387242.1, read as the reverse complement.
CAGCAAAACATTGTAACTCTGCTAGCCAATGCATAAAAACACAAAAGTAGCCTGAAATTGGCAAGTTATATAATCTGCTCCCGTTTCACCCAGTTCATATTTCAGAAGACATTGTTGATCAGCAAACAACGACCTTCAAGAGAGAAGTAGAGGCTATGGGGATCGAGAAAGAAGAAACGCACCGAGGCCACGCATCGCCTTCTGCACATTGTCCGCGGAGATGAGCGAGTAGGGCGGCCGCGTGGAGGTCGCGGCGCCCCCAGCGACGTCGGTTCCCGCGTTGGGGTCCTCCGCCACCGCGGCGGTGCCCTCGAAGGCCGCGGCCCCGCCATCTGCGGCGGCGGCGCACCGCACGCGGCGGGAGGAAGCCGCGAATCGGGTGCGGCGGGAGCGGAGGCGGAGACGGGGGATGGATTGTGAGGAGTGGGAGCAGGAAGATGTGGCGGGCGCGAAGGCGGACGGCGCCGGCGGGGAGGTGATGCCAACGGCAGCCATGGTGGAGGCGATGGTGGGAACGAACGAGAGAGCGCGGGAGATAAGGGAGGTGGGGATGGAAATAAAAGAGTTTTGAGTTTTGCTTTTTTCGGATTTCAGAATTACTTTCAAAGCTAAATTGCTAGGCTCTGCGTTTAGCCTTAAAGGATAACCCTTCAAACTTTCATGAAATCAAAAGTTTGGTCCCCACCACTTTTGAAAAAGATGAAAGATGGTTTCTTTAACCTTGTGGCTTGTGCAAACTTTTCTATAATATTTTTTTTCTGATCCCACCATTTCCTCAAAGATCTGTATGTTAGAAAAGTGAATGTATATGACTCTGTACCATCAAAGTTAGAACCTCCTAATTGTTGATTCTACATATTTTGCAGTTTACTATGTTGAATCTCTTCAAGTTTAATTTACTACAGATAAGAATTTTTTATCATAGGGGATAGATGCTGAGACTCACTGTAATGGCAATAGGCTTGGGGAAGCATCTGAAGAAGTAAATTAGACAAATGTATGATTAAATTTCAAAATGGATTTATCATGATACAAGCAAAACTTAGCATGCAATGCTCTAACATACTCCCTCCACATCGAAATATTTTTCATTGTCGATTTTTTTTACAATTTTGATCATTCATCTTGTTCAAAAAATATGCAAGTATCATCTATTTTGTTTGCAACATGCTTTATTATTGTAGTATTGTAAGTTTAACTTGTCCTTTTACATATTTAATTTTTTTAATAAGATGACGAAGTTATAAGAAAAAGTCCACAACGATATACTCCTTCCGTTCCAAATTATAAATTGATCTAGGTTTTCTAGATATTATCATGGATCTAAACATAATAATGATATCTAAATGTGTAACACCATTTTGAATACAATAAAATCAAGACAAACTATAATTTGGAATAGAGGAATACACATTGACCATCCACTTATACTCGCGGAACCCAAAACGATTTTGAGGATGACTAGTGCAGCATACTATCAAAACTCTATCTACAACTAATCTCTCTTTTGTACACGGGCTCTCCATGTCATTGGCTTAATCCTTCTCTACTTGTTTATTAAAAAAAATTCCTTCTCTACTTCTCTCTTATGCTCTCCCTTCTCTCCACTTCCCCACGCCTCCTCCCTCATCTTCGTCCATTCACCATCCAACGCGCGGGGAGCCCCTTCGATCAGTTCACTCGAGCCTTTAAGCACTTGGATGCTAAACAGGGAACGTATCAGGTCTTCAAATATGAAAACTTGTGCAAACTACGACAAAAAAATCGTCTAAAATGAAAAAATCACACATGCAGATGATATTTCTTAATTCACCAAAAAAATCACAAGGTGCTATTTCTTGAGTTTGAAATTTCGGGACATAGGGAATAGTATACGATATATAGTTTTTTTAGCCCCGTAGAAAAAAATGGAGGGACCAGCAGCGCCAAAAGAAGGTTAAACTCTAGGTGGCCCGGTCCGGTGTGGAAGTTCGTTGCAATTTGTGTGCCTGCCTGCCTCCTCTTCGTCTCCGCCGCCCAAGCCCAACCAGTGGCGATGGCGCCGCCGGTCGCCGGCGTCGTGCGGCTCGCCGCGGCCTCCCGCGTGCTGGTCCTCTCCCTCTCCCTCCTCGCCCGCCTTCTCTTCCGCCCCTACGACACCTCCGCCACGCTCAACCCGCCCTGCCTCTCCTCCTCCTCCCCCTCCGCCTCCTCATCCCCGTCGCCGAATCTCTCCGCCGCCGTCTCGTCGCTGGCCGTCTGGGACGGTGTCCACTTCGCCCGCCCCGCCGAGTGCGGGTACGAGTACGAGCAGTCCTTCGCCTTCCTGCCGCTCCTCCCCGCCTCCATCGCGCTCCTCGCCCGATCCCGTAAGCCTCTCACTGCACTTCCTTAGCCTCGTCTTCGTTCGGATGTCGATGCGCGCGCTCGATCTGACCTGGTTCAGGTGATTGGTCCTTCTCCCGTGCAGTGTTCGTGCCTCTGGTCCCCGTGCTGGGGTACAGGGCCGTGCTCGTGCTGTCCGGCTATGTCCTCAACAATGTCGCCTTCGTCGCTGCCGCGGCTTATTTCTACAGGTGATTGACGTTTGGTGAAAATTACTGCTTGTCTGTTCATGTGCTCATTGATTCTGGGTGTTTCTATGCGCTTCATGTACTGTATTGTCACCTGCACGCCTAAATTGGGACATCTCAAGTGATTTATTGGTTCTAGGTTCTTGATATGACTATGATTGATAGCATTGCACATAGGAACGCAGTGGCTGTGTTTCCTGTACATTGGTGTGATTATGCTGATTCAGAGTTTCTGAGCGAACAGGTTCTTTGGTTGCTTCATGAGATAGTCTGCTAATCTTTGATGCTTACTTGTTTTACAATGTAATTTTGGTAATTGTAATGCAAACTCTGCACAAATTCTATTTATACGGTGCAGTCATTTCAAGTATAGGACAATATATCTCTAGTTGCTAGAGTTCACAGTTTTGCTCTATTTGATCCTGTCTGACGATATGGTCATAAAAGCTCTGGAAGTTAAATCAATGCCTTTTGAGCGTATTGCTGCATTACTAAGGCGACTACCTATTCTTGTTGGTGCAGATTGTCTGTGTTGATCTTGAAGGACCGGAAAGCAGCTTACCGAGCATCTGTTCTATTTTGTTTCAACCCTGCTTCTGTGTTCTACTCGTCATTGTAATATTCTTCCCCCTTGCAACACTACAAGCAAAGAAACTAATTGCTGGGCATAATTTAACAGCACCATAAATTGTTGTTTTTGCAGGTATTCAGAAAGTCTTTATGCGCTGTTTTCTCTTGGAGGACTGTTCTACTTATTTTCGGGTGCTAATACTGTTGCAGTGATAATGCTCGCTCTCTCTGGTTCAGCTAGGTCAAATGGAGCACTTAATGCTGGTTATTTCTGTTTTCAGGCCTTGCTACAAGCATATAATGCTGGTGTCCAAAAGAAAAGGCCCTTGGTACGTTCAACTTCTGTTGTTATCGTAATAAAAAAAAACATAGCATGGAAAGATTAAATGTCATACTATCATATTGCATTCACTTATCTTTTGCTTCCATGAGATGCAATCAGCAAAGACATGCTCGTCTAATCAGTTTCTTTTTTCTTTTTCATTTTGGCTAGTTGGCTGTATGGGCCCTTGTGGCAGCAGTTTTGCGCTCCATTATCATATTCCTACCGTTCTTTGCTTTCCAAGCATATGGATATTTAAACATATGTGTACATGGGAGATCTGAGGAATTGAGGCCATGGTGCAAAGCAAAAGTTCCACTTTTGTATGGCTTCATTCAAAGCCATTACTGGTAATTGTTTCTATCTTAAAGTAGTGAATTGGTATTAGCATAATGATCACCAAAGCTAGCATCCTCTTTGTCATTCTTTTTTACCTCTGGAATTTGTCTAGGATTATATGCCTATACAGGTCTCCATGCATATTTTGGTTGAAGATTTCTTTTGTACAAACACAATTCATGTCCATCTTTCATGGTTTTGACTTGCTTGTTCCTTCTCTGTCCACCCTGTGTACTGTACCAATTGGTAACTTATTGTAGATGTGAGGTACACCAGTGTACTTTGTTGTCATAGTCCCTTGCTTCTGCTAAATCACGTGGTAGAGCACGTTATGAAATGAACATGGGTACCAGATGACTTGCGAAAATCTTTCTGCATTTGTGTTACTTAGAATTTTATTAATACTCTGTTGTTCACCATTTTTCAAGGATGTAGATGTTATGCGAGTTTTCTTAACATATTCTTTTCCTCTATTAGCATGCTTAACTGCTCCTTACAAGTTACTTTTGGTTTCATTTTAGGGGTGTTGGTTTCTTGAGATACTTCCAAGTCAAGCAGCTGCCAAACTTTCTTTTGGCCTCACCAGTATTGTCGCTTGCAGTTTACTCAATCACCCATTACACAAAAATGCTTCGCCACCTTTTCCGAACAACTAGCATTCACAGACAGATTATCACCGCTCTTGAGGAAAGGTCAGTTGAATCATGTAAAGGATCAGATGATACAACAGTGTTGAGTGAACATTCTACTGGATTCACTAACAAAGCACATGGTACTATTGCAATCTCAATGATTTTCGGGTTTGCTTTATCTTGAGAAATTATTGCTCATCAACAATTTTTATTTGAATTTTCTTGATGTCAAGCCCTTTTGAACCGACCTAAATTATATTGTGGATAAACAATTTGGAGTGACACACAGATAGAATTTTATGGAACAGTTAAGTAAGCATACAGCCTTCATAGCTAACTGTATAATATTTCATTGTCAGGAAACTCTGAGGTTAAACAGAGAAAATCAGTTGCCACCGGGATAACTTCGGCAACGCTCCATGAAACTATGTTTGCTAATCAAAACATCAAAGAGATCCAGGATGATGGCTCCATATTACTTCTTCCTTTCGTTCTGCATCTGGCCTTTATGACATTCACCGCATTCTTTGTTATGCACGTCCAGGTCAGTACATGCTTTTCCTCATTAAAGCAAGCTTGCCCAAAGGTACTAATGATATCATTGTTTAAAAATTCAAATACTAACTTCCCGTTCCTTTGATGAAGGTGTCAACACGTTTTCTTTCTGCTAGTCCCCCTATTTACTGGGCTGCTGCTCACATTTTGGCTTCCCCAAGCTGCTCCAAAAGATGGAGCTACTTGATCTGTGTTTATTTCATTGCATACATTCTTCTAGGTAGTCTACTTTTCTCCAACTTCTACCCTTTCACATAAGATGGCTGATCCTGGTTGCATTATCCAACTGTGAACTGTGCTGACTATAAAGTGCAAGTTGATCTGTGTTTATCACCATGGGAGGATCGGGCTGATGTACTAACCAGGTTCAGCAGATACATGTTGACTTGCTTGTTGTTTGGAACTTGCTCGGCTGATGTACTCTTTTTTTAACAAATATAATCAAGCTGTATGCCAATGTGGTCTTCATCCACTTGGTGGACCAGGTTTCTGTAATTATATGTGTGTAATATTTGGTTTGGGGTTTGTACATCCTTAGGCTAAGTATTAAATTTGAGAAATGTGGCATGTAACAATTTGAATGTAGCAGCAAAAACTAGAACACGTTACATGGACATAAGTGCATGTCAAAAACAGAATCCGATTCGTCACCAAAATCAATTAACAAAAAAAGTTCATCCAAGTTCCATCTTTGTTCCAAAATCTGATAGTTCAAAATTTGGCAAGTACATATTCAGATCTCACACAGCCTAAAGGCTCATTGAGGAAAGTTACTAAACTATGAGCATATAGGTGATGGGTATTATTCATCAACTGTGAGCTTTCAAGTTAGATCAGACATCTCGAAACAGAGCGGACTAGTGAAGACTTGCACAGGGTGCGAAAACTATCGAAAAATCCAGCTTCTTACAGAGGTAGCTGCATCTTCTCAAAAATAATTATAGCAATAACAGGACCTGCCACATCTCCCAAGGCACAACCTGCAAGAAATACAAGGATACAGTTAGCTGATGTTGCTTTGTACTGATGCTCACTGGCCTTATTCTGGTATTTCTACACAAACAATAAAAAATATATATTTCTGTGAGGAAATAACTCAAGAGAGAGCTAGGAAATACTCACCAAACCATTGTCCATGTACTGGATGCAGGAGGGCACCAATCCCTGCTCCAATTGAAGCCAAAACCAAAGAGAAACAACTTTTGATGGTAATGCCATAAATCTTCCTCCCAAACAATCTGAATTTATCTGAATCATCAAACTGTTGATCACCGTCACTAGGCAGTTCGTCATCCTCACTAGGCTTACGGATGAAACATCTGTACACCTCAATTAAGGATTGCACGACCCAAGCAGCAGATACTCCCAGTGCATGGGCTGTTCAATCAAGAAAATTGTGAGTGATCCCTATACAAAAGGAAAACACCACAGCAAGAAAATCGGACCTACAAAAGAGAGAAGCTAACTGACCTCGGAAAGTTGTTCTGGCAACACAGAATGTGTACTCTGGAGTTGACATACCCCTTGCAGCTTTCCTCTTTGCTGATTTCGAAGCATCTATTGAATGGGAATTGCATGAAAATGCATCAAAAAAGAGTGGTAGATAGTAAAGTGATAACAATACATAAAAATAAACAAATGAAGTGCAAGATTAATGTATTGAGAAACAGTGACATACACTGTAGCATCATCATATGATGTCTGAAAGCTTGTCATGTGATCATGAAAAGAAAATGTAGCAGCATACATATCGTACATCCGGAGATACAGGTACTTGCAAAAATACAAGCTAGGGCAATTCTAAGAGAAATAAACTACAGTAGGACTGTTTGACAATTTGGCTAAGCTCCTTTGCTCGGGTTGCATTTCATCTCTAGTGGATCCTAGATACGTTTCATCTATTATGATATTTCTTCTTGTACTTGGCTAAGCCATCAGATTCTACCAATATTCATTAGCTGAGAACTGAAGTTATTTTTGAATTTGTAACAGTAACTCCTTCAGTTTCACAATATGTGTCCAGTCAAAATATCTAAACCTAAAACGTACTTGCTATACCTACTTCAATCAATGATTTATATAAATGTAGTAAAAATCTGGTTCCGAAAATTTAGAGGCATTTGTGGTATTAAAAGATATATCTTCTTTTAACCCGAAGGAAATGATGATTACAGACAAACAATGTGAAATAGGGGGGACAATCTTCTGACATTTAAATAAATATCAGCATCGATCAGCAAAGTTCGCACCATGAGCTAAGTTCATTAACTTGCACAATTAAGACATGAGGTGTCTCTATAGCACATTATCACCAGAACAAAAATAAAAAAACAATTCAGAGTGACAGATTGTTAATGAACATAAAAAACTGGACAAAACGTACTATAATGTGGTTTCTTCAAACCTGTTGGGTAAATATAGTTGTTTGACAGATTCATAGTTACAGATTTCTGGAACACATGTTAAAAGCTTGCCACGTGGTAATATAATACAATGCACGTGTCGTCAAACAGCGACCCACAATATCACGATGCATATAGTACTTAGAGATATCAAGAGACATCATCAGATGACAAGTTGGAAGAGATGAGAAAAATAAAAAAGAATATTACCTTTGAGAAGTTTCCATGCTGTTCTTTGTGAAACATGACGAACTACAATCCTTTCCAATACACGTCTGGTAGTTACAATAGAAGTCTGCAATGTAAAAGAACAAGAGTATATAAATAACTTATACTTTGAATATAGAAAAAAACCCGAAAAGGCAATTTGACCTATCTTAATCTTCTTCAATGTACAACTCAGGTGTCAGGTTATATATGTGCATAAATCTCCGTCCTCGTAGTAGATTATTTGAGCTTCTAGTAAGTACAAAGCAAGTCTAAGTTTTTCATGACAATCTCAGGAAGTCCAACTCGCTTGGCCTTGTTACTAGGAACAAAGCTATAGTTGACATATACTGAGGATGGGATTATTACTTATTTTGAAGGCAGTCAAGTTTGAAGTTAACATCACAGTAATGTTCTTACAAAGTGTACCAAGAAAAAAATAAAACAACCAAAAAGCTCAGTTATATAATGTAATGAAGAATGCACTAAGTAATCGATCACTTGACCATGAGAGTGTCTGATCACCAAGTTTGACTATAGGATCTTTGCACTATTTAACATGTAACAGTGCTTGCTATTGTTGATGTTTAGTAGCCTGTTTGTTAAAGACTTGTATGCACAGAGAGTTGGTGTGACTTCATAGAATGTCCATGAGTTAATACGAAAAGTAAAAGAACTTGCCTCACGCATGATTTGCTTCACTGAATTGTAGAAGGGAGTAACCAGATCCACAGGCTCTCTGGGAGCCTCTTCAAGCAGATCTTCGTCCTCATCATCAGTATCAGGGTGAGGTTTAGGTTGTAGTAGTGGCAAGTAATACAACAGGAAGGATCTCAGAGTTGTGATGGTAAAATTCTTCAACCCAAACGCAGAGAGGAGCGGTTTCAGCTCCGATGGGTATTCCTTCGTTGGGTATTGGGAGTACTCTGATCTTGCTCGTAGGATGGAGTCACGAATCTTGTCATTCAGATCGGTAATAAGTTCAGGAGTCTCGTTCCATCCAGCGACTGTGCCAGCATCGCAATGAGCAACAGTAATCCGAGGAAAACTGAAGCAAGAATGCAAATGAACTAGTGTCACAATCAGGATAGTAAACAAGTGTCAGAAAACCGCAAGTAAGCAAAATTAAACACCATCAAGACTACACAGAATCTTTTCTCACTGAGGTTTAAGTGTCCCATGTAATCAAAATTCAACTTTGCTAATCATCCTGCCCATGATTATCTACGAAAAATCTAATCTTTTGACTCCCTGATACTTGCACAGTCATACGGAGAGGCCAATTAACAAGCGGCGAGCAAACCCCGCACCACCGGAACCCAGCTGGCTGCGCATACCGCGAAGACGCGAACCAAATCCCTAGCACAGCCTGCTACGCAACGCGTCGAGCACCTCGACCGCGGGGCCGGGGTGGCCGGGCGCGGGCAAAGCCTAGAAAAGCAAGCGCCGGGGGTAAGCCACCGGCTCACAGCCGCGAGAAGCCCTAGCACGAGTAGACCGAGGAGGTGGGGCGAGAGGCGGAGACGAACCCGAAGAGGTGGCGCGCGGAGAGGGGCACCCCGGTGGAGGAGAAGGCGGCGGCGGCGGTGGCGGCGACGGCGGCGGCGGAGAGCCCCGCGTGGGAGTGGGAGGCGGCGGCGGCGGAGGACCCGGCGCGGGGCAGGCGTGAGGTGAGGTCGAGGAGGAGCGCGAGGCCGACCGTCATGGCTGGCAGGGGCGCGGGGATCTCGAGCTGTCGAGTTTCTCTCGAGAGAGGGGATGGCGATGGCCGAGCCGACCGCGCGCTGTCGTGGAGAGAAAGAAGAGGAAGAGGAGGGAGGGGGAGAGGTGAGAGGTATATGGGCCGAGTTCGAGTCCGGGCCGCATTGCGCCCAAGCAAATCGAGCAAGTAATGGACTCTTGTTTTTCCCCTAAAAGGAGGGAGGATTCTTTCTCTTTTTCACTAAATATAAAATGTGATTTAAAATAAAAATAAATATAATGTGCTAAACATAAAGTTGATAAGAACATACTAAAAGGAACCACCCTGGTGTTTACTTCTTTTTTTAGGCATCAACGGTGGGCAGAGATTGCGCACCTGAACTTCAAATTAAGAGCACAAGGCTCAGATGGGGATCCTTTTACAACACAGGCCACGACGCGTCGACTGTCTCCAGCAGCTGCCGGAGCAGCATTTGCATCTTCAAACTGCAGATCGAAACGCTACTGTAGCTGCTCCAGCAGTTGCTGGAACTGGTTCTGCATTTTGCAGTTGCCGGCCTCGACACCCCCATATCTGGTGGTTCTCTCTCCTTTCTTCATCCCTCTCTCACCTGTCATCCTGCTCTCGCGCCATCCCAGGGAAGGAGGCGACGGAGCGCTGGGCGAGGAACTTGTGCAGCAGGAGGCCGGGGAGGAAGACCTGCCGCCCGCTCGCAACGGCCTCGACCTCGCCACCGCCCTCGGCGGGGACTCCGCCGCCACCGCGACCACACCGCCGGGCCGCCGGGACTCGCCGGATTTCACGCTCGAGGCGGCGGCCGGGGAGGAGGGAGAGGCGACGGTGCCCCCGGGAGAGAAAGAGGCGACGACGGCTCGGGAGGAAGTGGCCGCGCCCGCCGGCCACACCGTCGCACGCCGCCGGGAGGAGGCCGGATCTCGCACGGGGCCAATCCGCGGCGGCGGCCCGATAGGAGGGGAGGAGGAGGCGGCCCGAGAGGAGGGAAGGAGGAGGCAACTCGAGTGGAGCGGCTTGAGGTCGGGGAGGCGCTTGAGTGGTTTCTACTCCGGCCGGATCCGCCGCCGGGGAGGAGCATGCCGCCGGTGAAGAAGGCGACGGGGGCCGGTAGGAGGAGTGTGCGAGGAAGTAGTTGAGATGAAGAAGCGAGATGGGGGAAGCTGGCTGGAAGCACCACTTCTTTTGAGCTTAATTTTCCTCTCTCACCTTTTCTCAAAGCCCCGTTTTGCGGATGGGGATCCGATATGTTGCCGGAGACGAGTCTCGAGTTACATAAGCAGTGGGGAGAAGCACTAGTAAAAAGCCGTGATTACAAAATGGGAGGTGAGCACCAATCAAGCAGAAGCGCGATGTCGAGGCGACGACGAGCCCGGGCGACCCAGAGGCGAGTATGGGAGGACACCGCAGCGATGAGCGCAAGCAGGGGCTCGGTGATGCCGTCTCAGATCATGCGGTTGCGGCTCTTCCAGATCACTCAGAGGAGGAGCAGCACCGCGGTCGACTGAAGATCACCGGGGGGAAGATCACCGGAGCAGCACCCTAGTGTTTACTCTTTCACATTGTAAGTCGTTTTTCTAATTTTCATAGATTAGTAGATACTAGTATGCATCTATTGTAGGTTGTTTTTTTAATTATTTTCATCAATTCATAGATACTAGATGCCTCCAGACATCCACTGTATCTAGGTGCATAACAAAATCTCATTACTTAGAGAAAACAAAACAATTACTTTGAGCAGATTATTGTTGGAATGAATGAATAAATGAAATGAAATGAAAAAGCGAACAAAGGAGTCACACTCAATTGGTACTGCCAAGGTCCCTCCCAGCGCAAGACGTGGATCTCACAAGTCACAAATGCATGATGATTGTACACAATTCTTCATCACCGTAATAATCATCCAGAGGCCAGGATTGCGACCTCAAGCTTTAGGGCTCGGTACTGCTTCATGAGCGGTTTCACGAGCAACTTCACAACTTCAATAGCCCAATGGCTAGCTCTCTGCCCAGCTCTCTTGTCAGCTTCTCTAAAAACTCGCTCTCACAGAGTTAAGCACACGGTGAAGCTGCAAAAACATGACTTTTTCCCGCTCATGAAGTTGCTCATGAAGTTGTTTTCTAAAAAAACAGCTCTACCGGTGAAGCTGAGCTGTGCCAAACAGGGTCTCAGTGTAGTCTCTTTGGATCCTCGTGTTTTCTGACGCTAGGACCACGAGAGCCTCTGCTAGCTGTTGCCTCTTGCCATGTCACCTGTGCAACCTGCTGAGACACAACTGCAAACATAACGCTCAGTTCTAATATTCAAAATTTAGATCTAAACTTTGCATCGAATATTTGAGCACAATGATGGTTCTAAATGAGATCTACAACTTCTTTATAAATCTTTTATCCATCCGAGTTCATATAAATTCATTATGATTTTTTTTGAAAATGCGTTGTCTACAAAATCGAAATTCTTTCGGTTTCATTAGATATGAACATTGTATCAAATATTTAGACACGAAGATGACTCTAAATGAGAAAAATTTGAAATTCAAAGTTGTAGATCTCGTCGGTATCTACAATTTTTGTATAAAGCTTTTCTCCATCTAAGTTCATATAAACTAGTTATGATTTTTTAAAACTTGAAGGGAGTTACCACCATTTCAAACGACGAGTAAAACCCAACTGTCGTATGAAATGGCGGTTGAAGTGCTATGGATGTCATATATTTTTGTAAAATCATAAAATAAAAAATGTAAAAATAAAAGCGCCCCAAATGGCCCATCAAATAACACCACAAATGTAGTCCAGCTGGCTATAAATGTTTTCTAGCTAAAAACTCATATGTACCTCTCAACTCCACGAGAACATATGAAACATTGATTTCGGGGGTACTTCTTGAGGAGCTTCGTAGAAAACATGAAATTGGCCCTCAACTCCACCTTTTTTTATGGAGTGAAGTTTTTGAAGCTGGACCTGTTTGGCTGGATGGTTTGGGAGCATAGTTGTAAAGTGGAGTGGAGCAGTCCCAAATAGACCCTAAATGATTTCCTTTGCTCGGTGTGTTGGGTAACTTTATTTTGACCCTCGTAGTTTTGTTTTGTTCAATCAAATGATACGCCTGACATTACTGGTGCTCTATGCTACTCTGCTCTTGTTTGATCAGGTGAGCATGCACTACTGTTGCATTAGGAGACGAAACAATAAATGGCCACAAAACAAAATATTTTTTTCACATAGAAATATGCTTACTCATATGATTTTTTTTTTCAAAAATGGGAATTCTTATAATAATATCTGTCACATGAACTCCACACGAACATGACTGGTTGCCACCAATTGCTTCTTCAGACACCTGTTTATTAACTGCAATAGACCCTTGCGAATCCACTCTTTTTTGCTACTAACAAGTGGGGGTGGCTAGATAGGTTGTCTTACCAACGCTAGGATCAGTAAACTAGAGCAAAAAATTCACCTAGGCCATTGCATCAAGAATTCAACAAAAAAGAAGGCATTGCCTCTTAGGATGGGGACATAGAAGCACAACATTACATGGCTCACATTGGGACACACAATTTCGACAGTCAAATGACAGAAAGGTAAAATTGTTTAAGGTTCACAGTACCATGCCCACGCCTGGTCCCTTGCACTTGCAGTATGTATCTTTCTTGAGAACACATATATAGTATATGCCTATGAGAAGAAAGATAAGAGACCTAAGCTTTGGTTGCTGGCTACCTTGAATAGCAAGCTCACCAAGAACAAGACCCAGGTACATGTGGTACCATTACACAATTGGCAATTGGGTATTAAGTAGAAGGAATGAGATTGTCCCATCTGGCGCTCCAATCAGTAAGATGAATACGTACCAACATGTCAGTAATCCATCCATCCTGAATTATAGGTCATTTTTGGTTTTTTTAGATCCATAATTTTTTCTATGCACATATATATACACTATGTCAAAATAGGCAACAAAATTTATGGATCTATGGATCTAGAATACCAAAACGATCAACAATTTGTAACGGACAGAGTACAGCTATATATACACTATGTCAAGATAGGTAACAAATTTTATGAATCTAGAAAACCAAAACGATCTACAATTTGTAACAAACAGAGTACACCGTAGTATAATAATACTAGTATAAGTGAATTGAGATTTTTTTAGTTCCTCTCAGATGTAGTTCTAGGCTGTACAAATTGCACGAAGAAAATCTGCAAAGTGAGGGCTTTGCACGTGATATAGTGTACTTATAAAGCATTAAATATTTATCTTGTAATTGGCACTTGTGTGCTAAACAGGATGGTATCAGTCATGTCCTTGGAAAGGGAATATTATCATTACCTAGCTAGTGGTTAGTGTAGCTTCTCAATTGTGCCCTCTAATTGATCTCAAAAAAAAAATTGTGCCCCCTAATTCAAATTTGCTCCTTAGCATACCCTATTTGGTGCTGTATATAGAAAGAGCTCATACAAAAAAGTGACACACTAGCCAAGAAAAAAATCATTGCTCATTAAATAAATTTTTTATGTTTTTATTGTAAGGGAATTAGTAGAATAATGTTACTTTAAATACACTAATAATTCTGGAGTGAAGCATTACCACTTTCCAAAAATATTTTTTACTGAACATCTGAGTTCTGAAAATGAATAAGGTTTTTTCAAAAATACCGTGGTGTCTACTCTTGGATAATAGGCAATTCAGAAGTAGCTAGGCAACATGATCCCTCATTCTTAGACGAAAATATGAATACTTGGTATTGAAGTGCTCACTTTTATGTGATGTGATGTTTGATTATAGCTAAAGTCTCATCTTTAAAGAAAAGATGAAAGTAAGACAAGCTGCCTTTAATTAATTATTCTTCCAGCAATCACACTGACTAGCTTTCAAAGAAAAAAATCTAATGAAATAAATTATCAGAACTCGTGCACTTCTTTTGCAAAAGCATGCAGTACTAATTTATTTTAGCTTTAGAATGTGACCTTGAATCTGTTGTGCATCGTCAACATGACATCAGGGTCAATAATTTTCAGAGCAGCTGAAAAAGTTTAGCCAAGCAAGACCAACTTAAAAAAGTTTTAGAAACAAGTTGTTCAGGTCGTCCTAAAACTCTAAAAGGCCTACCGCAAAAGACTGAAATTCATAACGCACTATTTCTATGGAGTGGCGGTCACCTAAAAGGTTACAAAGTTGTGGCTTTCTCCAGTTAGAAAAAACTGAAACTCGTGATTTTTAAGGAGGGCTTTTCTTGTTCTATGTTCAAAATACTTAGGTATCTATCCCAGTTTTATTTATTCCAGATTTTCAAATTTTAAAAATGTAAACCACAATTTTCAATCTAAGGGGCTTCTTCAAACACAGCAAGAAATCAGGGAAGTTTTTTCGCAGTTGTTCAAATAAAAGGAGGCCTAAATTCTAATCATTATAACATGCCTCCACAGATCTAGAGGCACTCTGGATGGATATGTTTAGTTGGTGTACAAGTGCTTTCTATCAGTCAAATAACCTCATGATACTTGAGTGAGATATGAACAATCTGATTTGAGTACAGAAAAGGTTGTCCCTAATATAGCAGGGATGAATCACAACTATACAACATCAAAGAAGCTAGTAGTGAAACAAGTCACCTATATATAAACAAAGATGATTTAATTTTATTCTCGCAAAACATCAAGATGTCACTTCAAGAATGTACCTGAAAAGCATATTCATTCTAGGGCCCACATATTGTTAAACGAAGGACCCATATATATGGAAACAACAAGATATGTTCAGCAGCTAGACAGTGAGATTTGCCTAGTGTGCTTGTGCACTGTGGGAATGATTGACTTATTCATCGAGATTTGTGGCTCAGCGCCTTTTGCTCGAGCTCATGGACAGCGAAATGATAGGCGCCTCTTCGAGATGTCCCTTTCTATTTGTACAGAAGGCCAAGCATTAGTGATAGAGAGGACAGAGGAGAAACAATCCCTTTTTTGTTTTCTGCAGAAGGTTCAGTAATCATGAGAGCTTGTGTGACCATATACTTTCGTGGTTCAGTGGTTGTTGGCTTTTGATGCATCATGCTCCCAGCTAACCATTGTCACCAAGGCTGAAAAGAAATCAGTTGATGCAAGGTGATAGAAGGCTATTTTTTTTGTCACAAAGCACAATTGTCACAGTAGGTGCAAGTTAATAAAGGAAATTTGAAATAAATTTTGGAGACATTACAAAAAAAAAACTGTAGGTCGTTTGACATTTCTAGACTCATAGTTTGTGCTATTCATGTAGATATACACTATATCAAGATATATATAGTAAAAACGACCTACGGTTAGAACGGAGGGTGCTATTTAGTAACATATGAATTGTGTAAAGGCTACAATTTATCTTTTTGCGTATAATGGCATAATAACGTATTAGCATTTGTAATTTGCCTTATGGCACCTACCTGTACGCCTATCCCAATAACACACCATCTTTTAGAGATCTGATCAATATGCCCTGGGCATGGGGAAACTACCGATGCTTAATTCAAAGCTTGTACCGTCGGTGGCTATTTTAACTTGCATACTTGTCTGATATGCTACTTTGCAACCCTGTTCTGACACTGTAGATATAATACTTCTGGGACTTCATATTTAAAAGATTTCATAGAGGTGATTGAGAAGGAGCATTCCAAAGTAGATCCATTTGACTCAGGTCCATTGATGCATTTACTAAACTTGTTCCACTGCCTCATCGGGTATTAATGGCTCATGAAACTCGAGAAGGGGCAGAGTTTTATTTTTCTTTCTTTTCTGCCACCATAGGATTCCATGTTTACAATTCATGGGCTCTGTGAAGATTTGATCCTATACACCCATTGGTTAACCCAAAGACCGCTGCTGTTAGGGAATAGCATGATACTACGCTTCTGCATGTTCTTGTCCATACATGAAGATATAAGGAAATAAATCTCTGCTGGCAAAAAAACTTGTGTGTGCTAACCACTCACCAGTAAAATAGGACCGTGTAAGAAATCAGCAAATTATATTGCTAATCATTTCTGGGGAAAATATTTTGCACAGAAAAGTAAGGATGGAGCAGAGCAGCATATCACGAATGACACATGGAGCACCTCCCATTGCAAGGGGAAACACTGCAGGGAAAGGGGAGAAATTTCATCACAGCAACACCTTTCATGAACAAAGTAAATCCCTGCTTTTGATAAGGGTGACATAAACAGTGACTCAATAAGTGAAAGAGATGAGTATGTGAGGCCCATGTGGTAAACTTTTAATTAACCCGGTGCACATGGGACCCTCTTACTCCTAATCTTATCAGAGCCCCCAAACTCTCTGCCTTGCATCTTTTCATCCCATAGGCAAACTGCAAGGGACCACGGCTTAAATATTGCTGTCATGCAGGACTTAACAACTCTGACCATGATGCAAAGGCAGCAGTTACCTTCATAACATAGTGCTGCAAAGGACAGGGGTGGTGGGCACTGGTAACAGTTCACTAAAAAAGTTTCAGTTTTTCTATGCATTCACTGCTGCAGTTACCTTTGCACCCATCCATCAGTTTCAGATAAAATGGCACTGCAGGCGCATTCTCCATGGTGAGCCCCTCCCTCCTCTGCTTCTCCTCTTTTGTGCCAATTCAAAAACAAAAATCCATTTGATAGAGAAACACACAACCTTTGCCTGCTTTCTCTTTCATGCCTGCCCCATCATGGCTTCGTCCTCCTTTAGCATTTGCATCATTTGTGCCACTAAAGCTCCTGCCCTTGTGAAGCATTTCTTGATGCCTCCCAGCTCCCGGATGGCCATACAACTCACACTCTTACTCATTTCATGTAGCCTTTACAGTATGTATTCTTCTTCTTCTTCATCTTCTTCTTCCTCGCTCGCATTGCTGGTGCTTGTCATCTCCACCTGCATCACCTTGCTCTTCTCCAACCTCAGACACCACCTGCTCAAAGCAACCACCACCCACAAAGGTAAGGTTCCCCCTTCAATGGAGGAGGAGGCTGCGCATCAGGAGAAGAGCATTGTGCCACAAGATGAGGTGCCGGAGGATACACCGGAGGATTTGATGGGAAGCCTATCAGATTCTTCAGAGTCCATGACAAACGATGAAGAGTGCAGTGAGGAGGGCTCAATCTCTGACGACATCGACGATGACGATGACAGCCTCATTGAGATCTCTCTTGTTGATGGCCACTATGTGGGAGCAGGGCAGGCTGAACAATGTGCATACAAGAAGGAGCTCCTCGCCGAGTTCTTTCCTGACTTGGTGCTTGACAAGAGAGATTTCATCGACATCTTGTCGGAGATCAGTGAGGAGGACAGCCTGATCGAGATCGACATCGCAAGAGGCTCCATCAAGTGCTCAAACTTCGGTATCAAGACATGAAGTTACCAAAAGGTTTGGAGAAACTGAAACCTTTCTCAGCGTTGGTTCAAAGCTCCGGTCAGGGAAACTAAGGCAGCAGGTTTTACTGTACCTGTCCTACTACTACATGTAATGCTGTAAGGTGTTGTTTTTTTACAAGCTAGAGCTTACGGTTTTCTTTGTGATTCTTCAGTGGAAGCCTTGCTTTGTCCTCTGTTTCTTAAAACATTATAGCAGAAATAACGTGATTGCACATATTTTTTTGGTAAAATGAAATGTACTTCTTTTCTTTTGATATACATACATATATATATTCAACAGATGGCGACTGCCAGTACTGTGCATATGTGTCTGTACATGTTCTAACTGTGGTTAGCAAGATAATTTTATATCATGTAAAAGGGCTGAAACTCTTTTGCTGCTGGGTTAACACAAGGCATTCAGCTAACCAAATGATGCCAACTTCTTGGTATGGTTCAGAGATAAGGTCAACTTTTGTCCTTCTGAATCAAAAGCCCAAATTTATTCAGTACAATGTACTGACGCATGCTTAAATGGGTCCTTTCAGCAGTTGGGTTCTTTGAATTCGAGAAAGGCTATGAGATCTTCATGATGTAGGCCTCTATTATTAGCTTCAGCACTCAAGTACCAGTGTCCTAAACTACTACTAGATCAATGTATGGTCGTTAACAGGTGTACTGTATGCATGCTTAAATGGCCGCTTATCATTGATATATAGATACTTAGGCATGGAAAATAAGGCATTGAATCATTCTTGTTGAAGCTTGAAAATAAGAGTTTAGTTGGCTTGAAAAGAGCATTCAATGATTCTTGTTGAAGAGGTTTGTTGACTGGAAAAGAATCCAATAAGTGTATGGTTGGTATGAGTTATTAGTAGAAGGGAAAGGGGATTTGGAGGTCGAAGATCTGAATTCTAATAAAATAGTTATAGGAATTTTAATGGGATGGAGGATAGAATTTTGGAGCTCACCCCAGCGGCAGATGAATGGATACGGTGTAGATGAACGGAGGGAGTAATGCACAAAAATGCAAGCACTAATATTTGAACCCTTGTGGGTAGCGTCCAACTAGATCGTCTTACCATTCACAAACTAGCTAGCTAATTAATCTTGTTTCAGTTATTATCCAGTTCGCAGCATAAAAGATAAATGGGCTCAAATGAAGCCTACGGAGGAGAAAAAAAAGAAGCCCAATCTACTAGAAACTAAACAAAAACTCCCGGTTCCCAGCAAGGAGCAAGCCCATGCATGATGCAGTGGATTGCACAGAGCAAAATTTAAGTGAGTGAGGTAACAAACTTTAGTTTAGCAAATTGGCGCATTGGGCCAGCATTTTGGGTTCTTTTGTCAATTTTTTTAGCCTATTAAACAAGTCAAAATTCAAAGTGGACCAGGTATAGGGCATCATCAGCAAGCGGCCCAAACCAGACAAAAGGGTCATACAGCTCTAAAATAGGCTGAATTCGATGCAGCCCAATCTAGCCCAAAACAGGCCATTAAAGCCATAAGAAGAGCCGCAATTTAGTTTACCTAGCCCCCGATTTTTTTTATATTTAATTTGTCATGATTTTTGAAAAATAAATGGTTGAATCAAAATTTTCGACAAATGTACATCTGGCGTCGTACCCCACGACGTCAGGCTCCTGCCGCCGCATCCCACGGCATTAAGTACCTGCCGCCGTGGGGCGCGGCGGCAGGAGTCTATTTCCTGCGCCAGCGCGGGTAGCACGGTGCCAGGACCCTGCCGCCGAGCAGCATGGCGGTAGGTCCTTAACGCCGTGCCGCACGGCGACAGGATTTTTTAGTTTTTGGTTTTCAAAACACTTTTAACTTTTTTAAAACGACCGAATAATAAGTGCAAGCATAATCACAAGGGAATATCGTAATCAACGACGAAGGAATAGTCACAAGGGAATATACATAATCACAAAGGGGATAGTTTATACAAAATAATAGTACTACATCTAAATGCGTCGGGCCCTCTTCCCCCTAACAGCTCTAGCGCCAGCCCAGGTGTGGTCCCGGTTGTACGTCCACAGGTCAGGTGCCCTGACAACCCGTGGTGCTAGATAGTCGGGAGACGGTGTCGCCATGGCCGCCTGCGACGAGCCTGCAACATCCAGTGTCGCTTTGCTGGCCGGTGTCGCTCCTCCGCCCACGGTGTCGTTCCGACGCCCGCCGGTGTCGCTTCGTCGCCTGTGGTCGCTCCGTCGGTCGCCAACTGTGACGGCTGAGTCAAAACCGGCAGTGGCTGTGTCAACTGTGTCGCCAACTTTGAATTTAAATAATTTTCTACAAATCTTATAGCAATTTAATCAAATTATGTCAACTTCCTAGAAGTTTAAAACGAATTTAAATGAATTATGTGAATTTAAATAATTTTCTACAAATTTTATAGCAATTTAATCAAATTATGTCAACTATAATCATTTCCTAGAAGTTTAAAACGAATTTAAACTAATTATGTAAATTTAAATAATTTTCTACCAATTTTATAGCAATTTAATCAAATTATGTCAACTATAACCATTTTCCACAAATTTAAAATGAATCAAAACAAAATATGTAAATTTAAACATACCTAAGTTAACTAAACTAAATTTATAAACTAAATTTAATTAAATTAGGTTAACTAAATTAAATTTCTAAACTAAACTAATTTAACTAAACTAACGAACTAATCTAAGTTAACTAAACTAACTAACTAATATAAGTAACTAAACTAGTTAACTAAAATAACTAACTAAACCGGACTAAATTTAGAAAACATATCTCAGAAGTGTTCCAAAGAGGTTGAAAGCCGAAGGTTTGGAGGGAGGAGTGAGGGGCTGGCGGCAGGGGCGCGACCCCTTATATAGGGCGGCGCTGCCGCCCACGGCGCCAGGGTCCTGACGTTGTGGCACACGACGCTAGGATTTCCTGACGCCGTGGGCCTCGGCGTCAGGACCTAGCCCCACCGGCCAGTGCTGCCGACCGTTGGCGGCTCCCCTAACGCCGTGGCCCACGGCGGCAGGAACTCCAAGCGCCGTGGGCCACGACGCCAGATGTATATTTCTCCAAAATTTTGGTTCGACCTATTATTTTTCGAAAATCATGACAAATTAAATATAGAAAAAATTCTAGCCCCCGACTCAATATGGGCCGCGGCAGATGGGGCCAGCGGCCAGCGGACGGGTCTATGTGGAGGT
This sequence comes from Cenchrus americanus, assembly GCA_947561735.1. Taxonomy (NCBI): domain Eukaryota; kingdom Viridiplantae; phylum Streptophyta; class Magnoliopsida; order Poales; family Poaceae; genus Cenchrus; species Cenchrus americanus. Next base: position 31,203,438 of record OX387242.1, on the reverse strand, counting down.
GACAACCGGGAAATTTCATTGGACCTTACACTTTAAGATTCGTGCAAGACCAAGATCCAACAGACGCAGTTCATCTTCTTCCCTAATCTCTTTCTCCTCCACTCGAGAAAGATTGGCCTGAGGGCCGGCTGTTGGCTCGGTGGCCGGCCTAGGTGGTAGTCGCGTTGTAGCAGTGGTGTTAGGGTTAGGGTTTCGGGTTTCCGGGGGAGGGTTACAGTGTCCAGTGGACCTAGAGAGAGAGGGGGGGTCGGGGTTGTGACAACCCGCCTAGGAAAATACCGTACTATCGCCTAAGACCGATCCACTTTGGTCATTAAGCAATAATAAAGTATCATCCTGTCGTTAGTTGCCGGGTTAACGCCCGGTAAATCACTTGAAAAGCAACAAGGATCGAATATATGCATTAAAACTCACTCGAAGGCGAGTCCAGAGATACAACAACATTAATATCCAAATTCGTACCCCGAGGGGTTTATTTATTACAAACCATAGTTTTGGCCATGATGAAATAGTTCAGAGTTTTCGAAAGCAGTGGAAATAAACTAACGGAAGCGAAGACACCACGGGAGGCCATCCATGATGCTTTCAGTAGTCGTCCTCCACCCACTCCAGCTCCCAGCCGGGCGGGATCTCTCCGGGCCACACATCACTGAAGGCATTACCTGGATCAACACATTATAGCAAGGCTGAGTATACTAATACTCAGCAAGACTTACCCGTCGGTGATAACTACTTCACCAAATCTAGACCATGAAAGGCTTTTAGGCTGCGGGGTTGCTTTTGCTAAAAAGTAACAAAGACTATGTCCTTATTTTCAAGATTTTAGCACAAGTTCTAGTGGGTTTAATCTTTACTACATTAGCCAACTAGTACAAACAAGGTTGTACAATACAATTAATTAAACATAAAGTTCATCAACTTCCATCATTAGGGATCTCATGACTAGTGGAGTAAGTAGTCTCAGATAACGGTGAGAGGCCGACAATCGATTGATTTAAACCTTGCAAGGTAGACCCAAACACACGGTAGGCTGCCCACCAAGGTACAGCTGTCCCAGACCGTTCCCAGAAATCCCCGGGTCGGGATGAAAGACCACAGTCTTTGGTGCAGGCTATCTGGCATGTCCCACCCAGTGCACCCAGAATCACCATACACCACCGGTAGCATGCCGTGAGAGCGAATCCCAAGAGTAGTGACAGTTCCATCCCTAGCCGTCTCATTAAGGTACTAGGCTTACCGGTCCCATACCCGACATGTGCTTAGTACGTTCAAAAACTTATCCCACATAACCACTGGACCGGAGCCCAGATCCCATGCTCTTACCACGTGAGCAATCCATTTAGGATATAATGTGATTCCTATCTAGGAACCTATTCTCGCGAGTGAGGTCATCACCCGACTTGTAACGGTCCTATAGCTTAGCAGCTATCGACCTATCATTCTAGTAAGGACAAAGGTACCTAGGATCGTGCATCTAGGGTTTCATTCAATTCCTGAACGTAAATGCACAATCATTCATAGATAATTGAATAAAGAATTTTAAAACTAGGTTAGATGCACCGGAGCTTGCCTTCGTCAGCTAGGTTAGCCTGGGCACCCTCGGTGTCGAGCACTTCCACGTACTGCAGTGAAGCTTCCGATCCTCCTTCCTCGGTTTCCGGGACAAGGGAGTAATCTCCGTCCGGAAGATCTACACGGAATGCAATGCAAGTTTAGGTGATGTGATAGTCTGTTGTCTTATCCAACTCCTGTTGGTCGTATTCACCTTAACAAGCATCTAGGTAGGGTTTCCCTTTTAGGAAGGTTATTGGTGTACATGGGTTATTCTTTATTGCATTTTGAATAAAGGTTTTTATTATACTTGTCATTTCATGTGAAGGCTTTAATCCCTTTTCTTTTCACAAGCAAAGGTATAAATAACATTTTTATTCATGAATTAAATTCTGATCAGCAATGGTAATTTAATTACCTTTACTTTCTAAAAAGGAAAAAGAATTAAGTAGGGGTTTTCCTTTATTTAATTTCCCTTTAATAATAAAAGGGCTTTTAAGCTTTTTATTAAGCAATTAAATTACCAAAAATTTAAGAAATGTTCCTTAAGCATATTAGCACCTATCCTGGTCCATTGGACCCACATGTAAGTGTTGGATGCTAGGAAATTAAATATTATAGAAAATAACAAAGGCCACCTAGTGATTCCATTTAAATGCATACAAAAAATAAATAAGCATTAAAATGATCCAAACTTTCTCACGCATGCTCTCTGGTCCTAAACAAGTCTAAAGAACCAGCATATTCACCTAGGAACTCTACTGATCTTGGTTCATTAATTTACAAATGAAAACATGCATAATTAGAGAACAAATATTTCTGTAAGCCAAAAATCATGATTAATTCATAGATGTGCATTTTGACATTACAAGACTGTGTGCACAAGTTGAGCTCAAAAGCATAAATATATTTAGCAAGAAAAATCATTTATGCAGATCTGGCAGAAATGGAAAAACATTTTTATAAAAAGATTTACATAATAACTTTGTGCAATGTTTGGCATAGCAGCTACTCATGCCAAGGCACACAACATATCCCAAAATTAGCTACAGAGGAGTTATGGTTTTTGAGATATTGCAGATCTAGGGTTTTCACACTTGTATTTTTCATGCAAAAACTAACAGGAATTAGCTCAGGCAAGAATAACAAAAGTTGTGGGATATTTCACAATGAATCCAACAAAATTAGTTTTACATTTTCCGATTTTTATGTGATTTTCTATGCAATTTACAAGAATCAGGAAATCACTTTTACTATTGGAGTTCACCTTTTGCAGTGAGGCCCTCGCAAAGATCCTGAGTTTTGCAATGTAGCCCCTGGGGGCGCCGCTGGCGCGGGCTGGGCTCAATTCCGGCGAGGCTCGCCGGAGATTGGCCGGGGGACGATGGGGGAGTGAGCTAGGGGATGCTACGGGCCGATTTGAGTTGGATTTGGGGGGTAGAAGTGGTCGGCGGCGGGGTGTGCGGCGGCGCCCGGCGGCGGCGGGCACGGCCGTGCCGGCGGCTCGGTGCGGAGGGGGAAGGGCTCGCGCGGCGAGGTTGGCTAGCGGCTCCCCCCCTTTTATAGCCGGCCGCCCGCCTTGGGAAGCGCGACGGCCCGCCGCCCGCGCGGCCCCCGCCCGCGGGAGGCATCCCCCCGCCGGGGCGGCGCGGCGCGCGCGCACGGCGCGGTGCCGACGCGGCACGGGCGGCGCCGGCCCCCGGGTGCCTCGGCGCGCGGGTCTCGGGGGCGCGCGCCTCGGGACCGAGCGCGTGGGGGCGCGGACCGGGTCGTACGGCGCGTACGGCGCTGTGCAGAGCGGCTCGGCGTCGCGACGGGCATCGGCCACTGAACAGTGTTTCTGAGACCCTGTTTGAACGCGCGTATCTCCAAAAAGTTGAATAGAAGTGCACTAAGTGATGAATAGGAAAGTTGTAGATCTAACTACCCTCTACAACTTTCGTAAAGGCCGTCTAGTGTTTTTCTCAACGGATTTTGCAGGAACGTCGTGTCAACTTTGAATGCCGCTCTATCTTGGAAAACAGGAGGTGCTGTCAGTCAATCTAGTTTTTCACCAATTTCCACCCAACATTTGAAATGCCAATTTGCATGAAAGTTGTGTCCCTCAACAAGATGGACAACTTTCATAAATGTAGATTTTGAAGTGTTTAGGTGAATTTTGGAGAACGCGGCAAAAGTTCCGGACGACATTCGCTGACGTCAACGGTTAAGCCGGTTTTGACCGTGTCTTTGACCAAGGGTCCACTACGGGTGTGTGTAGGCTTGGTCAAGGGGTTCATTAGGGTTCATTGGCGAGGTTTTCGGGGTGATGGCCCAGGTTGACCTAGGTTTGACCGGTGTTTGACTGGTTTGACTCGGCTGAGCCGGTCATTAGCGTTAATGATAGTAATTAAAAACCTGGGGCGTCACAGTGCCGGAGGAGCAGTGATGGTCGCGGTTCGGTCGACGGTGGCGGCCGGGCAGGGCAGGATGGCTGGTGGGCTGGTGACTGGTGGCGGGGGCGCGAGAAGCCTTCCGGTTAGGAAGGGTGGAGGGGAGGGCGGCGGTGGGTCACGGGCGGCGCGGCGGCAAGGAGCCGACGGGGATGGTGTGCAATCGGGCCGACGGGGATGGTGTGCAATCGGGGAAGAAGAAGAAGTTGTTGGGTCGCTATTGGGTTGGAAGATAACTTCCTTATCCATCTTCCGGAAGGGAAATAGGAGCCCTAGCGCCAACGGCTACTTTCGGAGGTAGTATTGATTGAATCTTCTACCGTTTTAGATTCGTGCAAGTATTTACCATCGTTTGATCATCAGACTAAACCATAAACTCAACCATCCTCGCACTGGCTGCTCTGCCTGCCATGCTTGCGTCCCTCCAGGTCCCACCGCACGGCCTCGTCGGAGTCGGAGCAGGGCGTCGTCAGCCTCCCCACAACCGCTGGCCCGTGCTCCACCGCCACCCCTCGCCATGTTCCTTTCGCACGAGCACCACCGCAGATTCGTTCGGTCTCCTCGCGCCTGCAAACGACGCCGTTGCGGTTGCTTTTGGCCTACACCGTGCCGTGCTGCCAGGCTCCTTACGCGCCGCTGCGGATTCACCGGGAGAGCAGGGGCACCACCGGCCTCGCCGCGGCTGCCCTCGGCCAGTCGTCGGCCTGCGCCGCTGCCGTCGCCGAACAGGTCTATATATGTCAAATACTAGGTGGCAACTCAAATGATACTATCAAAAAAAGAAAAAAAATTAATTTTACAGATAACACTATCAAAGGAGAATAGGGGAGTAGTATATAGGAGCCCCCCCACCACTACGTAAATCAGCATGGTCCAATACTCCAATCCTCTCCGGTGCATCAAAATTAAAACGCTGTTAAACTAAACGTGTAAGCAAAAACAACCATCTTTATGCGCACGAATAATTCACGGCTTTAGTTTTCCCCACCAGCCTTATTACAATTCACAACACACACTACATACACAGTATCACCATATGCGCAAATGCTGAGGTGTGTTTAGTACTCGAAGGGCTTGTTGGGGCCGCTCCCGTGCTCCCGCCCGCCGCGGTACCTCACCACCGGCCCATCGTCGTAGTCCTCCTCGTCGTCTCCGCTGCCGTGGCCTTCGACCTCCTCCCCGTCCATCCCGCTCTGCCGCCGGCGGCCCGCCGCCACGCAGCAGCAGCAGCAGCAGCACACGAGGAGCACCGCCACCACAACAGCCGCGGCAGCTGGGAGGGCGACGGCGAGCCCGCCACGCGCCAGCGAGCCAAGCGTGGCGAGGAGCTGTGCCACTAGCTCCTGGGCTGAGGTGGCCAGGAAGCGTAGGAGCTCCGCGAGCTTCTCCCCGACGACGTCCCACGGCAGCTCGTCGCCGCCTGCGCCGGTGCCGAATCCGAGAGCCTGCTTCGCCACGAGGGACGAAGCGGCGGCGGTGACCTTCCTTGGTGCTGCCATGGTGGCCTGATGCTCTACTGCTAGCTTAGCTGCTCAACTTGTTGCAATAATGTTCTTCTTGGTCTTCCCAAGGAGTTAGAGAGAAGAGGCTGCTTAATTTGTGCACGCCACGACGCGTTTGTTTATTTTGGAGACTAGGATTATGCGGAGTTTGGGCGCGACGACTTTTGCGCCGAGTAAATTAGTGCTGTGGATTTCGTTTAGGGTCGATAAGATAGTTCTGATAAGATTTCGTCAGCAAATATGATAATATGGCAAACTATTATTTAAGAGAGAAGGTTGAAAAGATAAATATCACCACGATATAACTGTGTGGAAGTGTGGATATAAAATTATTCGAAGACTACAAACATATTTAAATTGTCATTAATCGCAAAAAGAAATAATTTATCAATTCAGTGCATCACAATTAACATTTCTAGCTTGCCTAGGAAAATCATGACACAATTGCGTTGTAGAGTTGTGATTTGATTCATCGAAAAAATAGTTTAGATGAAATGGTAGTTTTTTTTTACGAAAAAGATGGGGGAGATCAGTACTGAATTGATAAAATTTAAAGATATGTACAAGGTTCAGAGATACTACCCAAAAGAGATTATCTCCAAAAATAGAATAAAAGCAGCACATTGATCCTCCCGAACTCTCACGAGTTGGAGGTAGCCCTGGTCTCTGAATTTTCGGACCCATAGCCTAATGGAAGGAGCACCCCCATCAAAAATTTTAAAATTTCTAAGGTTCCATATCTCCCAAAGAGCAATCATGACGATCTCCATGAAGAAGGGATGTGATGACTGCCTTTCAGCTTCCAGAACTTTGTCATAGATTTTGAGCAGGCCATTCCATTGGATGCCCAGCTTCTGCCAACAAGTCATAGCAAAAGGACAACCAAATAAAGAAGAGGTGATCAAGATCCTCTTCTGCGTCCAGAAACTCAGAAAGCACATCACACAATTGGCGTTGGGTTGAACATTATAAGTCCTTCTTAAGAGCATGCTTCTGGTATTCAGCCGATCCACCACAACAAGCCACATAAAGAACTTCATACGTGGCGTGCATTTGGAATGGCACATCTTCTTGTAAATAGGGGAGGCTGGTAGATTGCTAAAGACAGACTTGTAATATTTCCTGGAAGAATAAATAGATGAACCCCACAAGAAACTCCAAGAATCTACTGCCTCAGGGTCATATGGGATGGTATTCAACATATCCTGGAGGGCGATGAGTTCGTCCATGGCCTCTGGATGGAGAGAGAGAGAGAGAGAGAGAGAGAGAGAGAGAGAGAGAGAGAGAGAGAGAGAGAGAGAGAGAGAGAGAGAGAGACAAGTGGAAGAGGGAGTCAAGGTCCTTGGCCAACATGATCCCTTGGATAGAGATGTTGCCATTGAGAGCAAAGGAAAATAACCTTGGAAAAGCTTTAGACAACACTTATCCAGTCCATAAATCCTCCCAAAAGGATACTGACACACCATTACCAATGGTGAACTTGGCAATTCCCCTGAACAAAATGTGAAGCCTAAGTAAATCCTTCCACCAGAAAGATCTTGTCTCATGGGATAGGTGTGGGACCTTTGAGGTGTAATATCTGCTCCAAATAAGATTGACCCAAGGAATATTTTCATTATTGTAGAACTTATGCAATTGCTTCAGGAGTAGAGCATCATTCTGCAATTTGAGATTCAGCACCCCAAGTCCACCCTTGTGTTTTGGTTTTTGCACGATTCTATCAATGTTTTCTATGACACCAATAGGCAACTTTAGGGAGCACATTGCATATGTGACAGTTGGGGTTATAACAGAGTTAATCATCTCTAAACGACTTGAATATGATAGGAAGTTGGAACAAGCATTGAGGCACCTTTCAACTCTATCCATCAATGGAGTGAGGTTCTGCATTCGAGGCTTGGTTGTACCCATGGGCAAACCAAGATATGTGAAGGTCATGGTTGTAATCTGGCAGCCAAAAGCTCCTGCAAGGTCTTGCATGACACCATTTGAGACATTGATAGAGACCATTGATGATTTCTAGTAGTTGACATGTAAGCCAGTGAAGGCTGCAAAGTCAGCTAGTAGATTTTTCAGGTGTAGAACCTCTGTTATATCAGCTTTCATGATCAAAATGTTATCATCAGCATATTGGACTATTGGGAAATCATTGGAGCCATAGGGTATGGGTAAGGTCAAGTGTCCATTCGCCTTTTCTTCCCCTTCCGCAAATTGTGACTTTTATATGGTCGTTACGCGCTTTATCACGCAACCCGACGGGTGGGTCGGCGTGAGGGGTAAGGCGAGGTCCGAATTGGATGAGAAAATTTTTCAATTGTTTTCGCTCCTAGAAGATAAAAGATATATATATATATATATATGATTATTCACACTATTCACAAAACGTCGAGCTCTGCTAGCACACGATGGGTTTGTTGGGATGCATGCTGAAGATCCTTCCCTTGGACCCACCACGGCGGAAGCTCACCACCGGCCCGTCGCTGCCGCCGGGGCCCTCGACGACCTCTTCCCCGTCCGGCCCTCTCCGGCGCCGCCGCCCGGTCGCCGCGCAGCAGCAGCCGCACAGGACGAGCAGCAACGCCACAGCAGCCACGGCAGGGAGCGCGAACTGCGCCAGCGAGACCAGCACGGCGAGGAGCGAGGCCGCGCGCTCCCGGAGCTCGGCCGCCGTCGCTTGGGCCACGGAGGAAAGGAAGCGAAGGAGCTCGGCGAGGTTCTCCCCGACGACGTCCCACGGCAGCGCGCCTTCGCCGGGGTCGAATCCGAGAGCCGGTTTCGCAGCGACAGCGAGGGACATGGTGCCGAGCTTCCTTGGGGTCGGCATGGCCTGCGAGCTGGCGGCGCAGCTTGTAGCTTGAACGGCAAGATCGAGGTTCTCTTGCTCACCTCGAGGATTGAGAGAAGAGGTTGATGCGTGCGATGAATGATAAATTGGCAATAATATCGACTTTAATTTGGAGTTTGGACGTGACGACTTTTGCGCCGATTAAATTAGCGTTGCGGGTTCGTCACGGTGCGCCGACGGAAAAGCCACTGGCCGGCCGCGAAGTGCAAACCACTGGCGATGATAGTCCTGGGTCAATATCAGGTTTCTTTTTTTCCGACTGGTCAGGCCGAACCACTGTGGTCGGGTACTGGTAATACCGGACCGATTCAACCCGGAACCACACAAAACCGGTTGAATTCAAATTCCAAATCAAAATCCGTAGTTCACTCGGTTTGGTTCGTAGGTCATTGAAACAAAAAAACCGAATCAATGGAGAATTTGATGTGTTTTCAAATTTGAATTAAAAGTTGAAAAAATAAAATAAAATTTTCAAAAAATATTGCAAGGTGCATAGAATCTAATGGTGTCAAAAAATTTCAAATATTCGTGCATTTAGTATGTTTTGCGGGTATTAGAAGTATACTAAATGAACGAATATTTGAAACTTTTTGACACCATTAGATTCTACACACCTTGAAGTATTTTTGAGATTTTTTACATTTTTGAATTAATATTCAAAATTTGAATTTGGACCGGTTACCACCGGTTTGGTTAACCCTGGTCAATATAACTATATAAGAGCAACTCCAAGAGACTCATTAAATTAGACTAGCTAAATTCACATTTAGCTAGTATTCTTACTCTATATTTCCTCTTTTTCCAACATGTACTAACTAAAATGACTAGCCATCCCATAACTAGGCCCACATGTTAGCCGCGCGAGGGAGGTGGGAGTAGGTGGGGACTGCACGGAAGGTGGTGTTGCCGCGAAGGATATCTAGCAGAGGGTGCTAGCCATCTTTGGCTAGTGAAGGCACAAGAGGGTGCTAGCCATCTTTGGCTAGTGAAGGCACAAGTTTAGCCAGTGAGGATAGCTAGCGGGTGTTTCACTAGTTTGTTGGAATTCTATTTTTGTTGATTTTTTCATTTTTTAGCTAGTCAAGCTAAGATAGCTAGTCTCTTGGAGTTGCTCTAACTATCAACCAGGGAACGATCCGGTTCTGTGTTCGCTAGTCCCGTCTACTCCCTCTGGGACAGATTTAGAGTCATTTAGGACATGATTGCGCTTACCAAGGAGTGATTAATTAAGGGTAAATTTTCCCTGGCTTAGCCTGTTAGCATAGCACCTCCTGAGGTAACAAGCATGGGATCGATGCACCACGGCTTCTAATTTAGTTGCTGTTTGCGTCATTTTGTATGGTAGTCCCTCCGGTTTAGCTTTAGGAGTCGTTCTGCAGTGACGCCCAAGTTGGATAAAACGAGTTGTTTTGTTTTTTTAGCATGGTTTTGGACGAAGATGCCCTTGAGTAATTATGGCTGCCTCGATCCAGGTTCCGACCGTATGCACACGCGTGCGTTTCGTCTTCCGCACGCCGCTTTTAAGACTACACCTGCGGAATGCCAAACACAACTCTCCATTGTCGCTCGCTGCTTGCATCACCATCGTCAAACGCCAGCGCTTGCTACTTTCTCTAGTACCGCTGGTCGACGTTGAGCTCGACATCTTCTTTCGACCGCAGCGTGTTGAGATCGAGCTGCTCATCGACGTCGAGCTCATCGTCTTGCTCGTCGCACTCCTCTCTACACGTCATGACCTCACTTGACTCCGACTCCCTGCTGACGCCGGCCGACTCCATGGCGGAGGAGCTCGCGCTGGACTCCTAGATGATGCCGACATCCATGGTGCCCAAGCTTGTCATGCCGGATTCAAAGTCCCTCGAGGTTGTGTCTGACTCCTTGGTCATGGAGTCCTTGACGCTGGATTCCATGGCGGAGGAGCTCACACCAGACTACGTCGCGAACGACAACGTCATACCGAAGCTTTGCTCACACTGCAACACTATCCACAACATCAGCGACAGTGAAGGTTGCCGTCTAGCTCGCCGGATGCAGCCATTGTGGTCTTGTTCACAAGGACTACGACCTCACCACATGGATCATCTACGACATGGATACATTTGATTGCAAGAAATTCATTCCAGATGTGGAGAAACTTCAAATGGATGGCCACACAATACTTGTTCCTGAGCATGTTTCGAAGAAGATGGAGGAGAATAAGGAGATGAATCAAGATGCATAAAAAACAGTAAGCTTTCTACTACATGCAATTGTCTACTAGTACTGATCAGCAAGTGCTTCCTCGGCTTCCTCTAGCACAGATTGTGGGCACGAGTTTGTAATGTGCAACATGTCTTGTCTTTCTAATGTAGCTTTGTTCATGTGAGGGATTTTGTAATTGTTGCTTTCTTTGATCTCCATTGACTCCAATAAGACAGCTTGTAGTGTTACAAAGATGCGATTTGTTTTATGGTTACAAAACTCCATAAATGCCTAAAAAACAGTAATGAAATTAGTTGCTAATGAAATGATGATGAATGTGTGAACAAATTGAGAAACAATGTGTGAACACAATACCTGTTGTACTGCCGAAAGTAATTGTTCAAGTGTTTTTGCATTCTTTTTGTATTGGATGCTTTGAATAGATTGGAAAAATCTCAAATCCAAAATGTTAAAATCAAGGGAATTAGGAGGTTGAGAAATGAGGTGAATATCAAAACCAACTTGTTATGCTACCTCAAAAAACAATGGATCATCCAACTTTAGATATGATGGTGCATTATCTTGTTGCCCACATCCTCTCTTGGCTACTTAGCTCTAATGGCCTGCAACACTTGGTTAATCATAAATCCCCTAATTACATCTCTTGTGATATTTTTAATAGGCTTCGTAACCTCCTAATTCCCTTGATTTTAACATTTTTGAGCTATTCAAAGCATCCAATACAAAAAGAATGCAAAAACACTTGCACAACTACTTCCGGCAGTACAATAGGTATTGTGTTCGCACATTGTTTCTCAATTTGTTCACACATTCATCATCATTTCAGCAACTAATTTCACACATTCATCATCATTTCAGCAACTAATTTCATTACTATTTTCTCCATAAAGCAAATCACATCTTTGTAACACTACAAACTGTCTTATTGGAGTCGATGAAGATCAAAGGAAGCAACAATTACAAAATCCATCACATGAATGAAGCTACATTAGAAAGACAAGACAAGACATGTTGCCCATTACAATCTCGTGCCCACAATCTGTGCTAGAGGAAACCGAGGAAGCTCTGATGATCAATACTAGTAGACAATTGCATGTAGTAGAAAGCTTACTGTTTTATGCATTCATCTCCTTATTCTCCTCCATCTTCTTCGAAACATGCTCAGGAACAATTATTGTGTTACCATCCATTTGAAGCTTCTCCACATCTGGAATGAATATCTTGCAATCAAATGTATCCATGTCATAGATGATCCATGTGGTGAGGTCGTAGTCCTTCTGAACAAGACCGCAACGACCACACCTGCTAGCGAGCCGGCGAGCTAGACAACAACCTTCACTGTCGTTGACGCCGTGGACAGTGTTGCAGCGTGAGCAAAGCTTCAGTGTGATGTTGCCGTTCGCGACGTAGTCCGGTGCGAGCTCCTCCGTCATGGAATCCGGCACCGAGGACTCCATCACCAATGAGTCAGGCACAACCTCCAGGGACTCTGAATCCGACACGACAAGCTTGGGCACCATGGAAGCCGGCGCCATCTCGGAGTCCAGCGCAAGATCCTCCACCATGGAGTCGGCCGGCGTCAACAGGGAGTCGGAGTCCGTCGAGGTACGACATGCAGAGGAGTGCGACGAGCAAGACGACAAGCTTGACTTCGACGTTGACGAGCAGCTCGATCTAAATGTGCAGCAGTCGGAAGAAGATGACGAGCTCGACGTCGATGAGCAGTACTAGAGTGAGCAGCGAGCGGCGGCGTTTGGCGATGGTGCAACAAGCAGCAAGCGACAATGTCGAGCTGCGTTCGGCGTTCTGCAGGAGTAGTCTTAAAAGCGACGCGCGGAAGACGAAACACACACGTGTTGCGAACGGCCGGGAGCTGGATCGAGGCAGCCGTATTTTTCAATGGCATCATCGTCCAAAAGCATGCTGAAAATAGAAAATGTCTCATTTTATCGAACTCGCGCGTCGCTGCAGAACGACTCCTAAAGCTAAACCGAAGGGAGTATATTTTCTACTCCCCTTTCTAATTTTCTTTTGCATTGATTTGATCAAATTAATGTACTTGTCGGTTTGTTTTCATGCTATCTTTTACATTAAATTCTAAATAAAATTGTTTCATGCTAAGGTTTTATTCAAAGACACAACATGCTCATTAGAATTGAAATACATGTCCCGTGACACAACCAATGCTAAGGGTTGTTTTCAAGTTTCAACTTTTCTTTGCACTTACTTCGCCTATTATTTGAAGCCTAAACAAGCTTAAAACTATTACTAAGCTGCTGATTTTTCCTTTTCTATCAACTTGCTATTAATAGTTACATAGGTATTGGTACAATCCCCTAAATCATATTGTTGTGTTCTCGCTCCACTAGCACGGACTCGGGAGCTAAGGATAATAATCAAGCACTTAGAAAATATAATCAAGTCATTCATAAAAAACTAGGAAGATTAGCAATCGTTTGTGCTGAATGGAAGTAGAATAGGCACTAAACAAGAATCATACAAGGGCATATTGTAGCCAACATGAATCACCGGGATCATCCGTAAGCGTTTACACAAAATTATTCCCGATCGATTTGTCCGTTTTTTTGTTTCTTAGATATTAAGCATTCAGTTTGTAGGGAAATTGAATCAAGATGAAGAATGAATGAGAAGAAGACATGAACACGATTCATGCGGGGGGCTTTTGTTGCATGTGCGGCGGGGCCGGTGGAGTGAAGACACGAATCCGCTAGGCAAGAACGACGCCGGCGGCCCTTACCCTCCACACCGCCGATAAATTCTATTCCTAGATGTGTGACAATACACTTGTGTTTCTATTCCTAGATGTGACTAGGTTAGCCTCCATAATTGTTTTGATTTGTGAGAAATCAACACAATTAGCCATCAACAAGCTAGAATTGGGTTGAGAATGACTCAATCGGTGGCTTTGAGGTTTGATTTGAGAATCAAGTGGCTCAATTCTCCTTTGAGGTACTTGATTGGGTGGGGTAAAGATAAGTGCCTCTATATATGAGTTTGATTTGGAGGAATCGATTGATTTGGACATGAAGGAGCTCAATTTTTGCATCTTTCTTATTTCCCAAGGATGAGTCACTCCCAACTCTCTCCCAATAAGTGTAATCGATGGTGCAAGGATTAAGGTTCGCAGTAAGCATTAAGTTCAAATCAATCATTTGCCTAAAGATACCATTAATAGTTCTAGATGATACACTTGCTAAATAATTTTTATGTTTGCGAGAGAGGATTGCGGCTACGCTTCGACGTAGTGCTTCTCTCAGGCTCGTTTGCGGTAGTAGGCATTGCTAAAGCTCTCAAGGCCGAATTAGTGCTTGCCCTTGGCGAGTGCTCGCCCGTGTCTTCTCCGGCCTGGACCTCGCCACGTCTATTAAAGTTGTCCCAAGTTCACAATGCTCTCCGGGCGACACCGTGGCTTGTTCGGCACGAGAGCCTAATCGTAGTTGCATTATTTTGTTTTTATAGACAACATAGTCGTTTTTTTGCAATAGGCAACATAGTAGTTGTTCTCGCTTTGAATCAATTATGTGACTTTACCGTAAATTTAATAAAATATTTGATGCTATTATGTGTTTTATGAATATAAAATATGTGTTTTGCAAATTTCCTTAACACGTGCGTGTCGCACGTACATTTTGCTAGTTTTCTTTGAGTGTCGAATCATCTTAGTTTGATCAAATTAATACAATAAATTACTAATATTCATTATAGCAAATAAGTACAATTAATTTTTTTATTAAATATATTTTCATAGTACATTTTACTATAGATTTTAGTCCAACATAAACTTGATCGACTCTTCCTAAATCTCTCTCTATCTCTACCTAATAATCTCTACCTAATATTAAAGCAAGGACTGTTTCTGCCTATTTTTTTCGTACGTCCTGACAGGTGGGACCCACCCGTCAGTATTTGCCTCTCTCAGTTCCCGACGCCTGCGCGCTGCTCTGTCTGGTTCGTCTCTCTCGTCGGCCGCTTGCGCCCCCCCTCTTCGTCCCTCCCGTCCGCCGCCGGAGTGCCTCCGCCCCTCCCTTCTTCGATCCCTCTGTCCCCCTCTCCCTCCCTCTGCCCCTCCGTCTTCAATATTCATACCGGCACCGGACTAAGAACAAATCAACAAGAAAACATGAACTACAGAAATTAAAAAAATCAATCGAAGTTTAGTTCAGTTCAGAAAAATCAAGATGCAGGGTCGCCTACCATTTTTTCGTGGAGGCAAAGATCCAAATCGAACAAAATATAGACAACATGTTGTCCCATCAAGAACGAGTAATAAATTTCAACAGACTCAAGCAATGGAGCCATGGATTGCACATCAATCCGACCAAACAAAAGATTCATATGCCTATTAATACTAGATCGAAGAGAGCACACAATCAAGGCAAAGCTACCAGGCGAGGAGCTGTCGTGTGTTGGGATGGAGCATTGATGTTGCGGGGCTGCCGGCTGCCTGCTCGCGTAGAAGCTAGGGCCATCTGTGTCGTCACCCCCAGCAGGACGCCGCCGATGTGCCATTTGCTCTGCCTTGTCGCAGGCGCGGCCTTCGGGTCGAATCAGATGGGGAGGATGCAGTTGCAGGTGGGAGAGAGAGAGAGAGAGAGAGAGAGAGAGAGAGAGAGAGAGAGAGAGAGAGATGGAGGGAGTGGCTGCGGCGTGAGAGAGTCTGGGGGGAGAGATGAGTGGTGGGTGGCCGGTGGGGGTAGGTAGGGTTAGATAGGTAAGCTGGGCCAACTTGGGCCGTTTTGGGTTAGTATATTTCAGGCCTTTTTGTTATATAAGTAGAGGATATGTAACTTTTTAAAATTATATTTTGATTCAATTTACCCTCTAACTTATGCTATTTGGTTTAGTTCACCTCATAATGCAATTTGTCAATTTTGTTTCTCCAAATACAAGTTGATTTTTTTATTTGAGACTGCATTTACTGGATTTTTGTGAGTGCATTTACAGAGTGGACATCATAATCTATATTGTAAATATTTTATAATTTATCATTATCATTTTATATAAAATTTTTTATTTAAATGATACAGATTGTTGTTAAATATCATACCCTATCAAAATAGTGATGAAAAAATCACAATATATTTTTGACATATATTATGTTGTTATCATCATGCAAAATTTGAACTTAAATTCAACTTGTGCATGAAAAAAATAAAAAACACAAATTATTTTAGTGGAGTAAATTGAATCAGATGATATGAGTCAGGGAGTATACTGAATCAAGAAATACTTGAGAGGATTAATTTGACTTTTCCCCCTAAATCGATTAAACTTATTTCCTCTCTACAGGTATCTTCCCATATTCCCCATTATCCTAAAAAAACTTAGTGCATAAGAATAGAGTAAAAATAGAAGGTACGTCAAGATAATGAACATGTGCGATGTATGGGTAAAACAAAGAAAAAGTATATCATCATGTGTGGGGTTGGACTAGATGGTGTGTAGCTCAGTCTCAAACTCCAGTTGATATAGTATTAATATATATAGAGTATCTCTTATCCGTAGCAACGCACGGGCATTATGCTAGTAAATATTAAAGCAAGGATTGCTTCTGCCCAATTTTTTGGTACGTCATTGACCAAGTCAAAGTTGTGAAAACCGGACTCTGGTTTTCAAAATCGGAAGAAAATCGGACGTTACCAAAAGAAAACCGGACTCTGGTTTTCAAAACTAGAGTAGGGAAAAAAAGTCGGCTTCCTACAGCAAACCGTAGAGAACCAGGGCTCGCAGCCCCGCCCCGCCCCGCCCCCTCGCGGGCCCCACCCGTGACTGGAAAAAAATCCCTCGAACTCATCGATTTTTGTTTTTATTCCTTCCGACTGCCTCCCGCGGTGCCCCTGTTTATATCGCGAAACAAAAACGTCACACAAAATCGTTTTTTTCTAGCCTTTGGCAAGGATTTTTCCAACCGAAACATGCTCCTGCAGACAGATACGTATACGGGACGGGACAAACGAAAGGAAAGGATGGTGCGGGATGAGACAAGGGAAGAACATGACATTTACGAGAAATCTAAAGACTCTAGCGCACGTGCTAGAGTGATAAATTAGATGGAGTAATAAAAATTTAAGTTATACTACTTCTCATCAGGTGACTGCATATTCGATTATCCATCGGTCGCTCTGAATACACTAGAACACGAGACAGACTCTGGCGTCTCCATCCCACCGCTCCATTGTCAGCACTAACGCAGTTGCTCGGGCTCGCGAGCCTCCCCCTTTCTTCTCTAACTCCGGCGGCTATAGATCGAAGGGGTCAGCCGGGGGAGGTAGGCAAGCCAAGCGGTGGAGATGGTGGATGGGCGGCTTAGGGCCCTTGCAGTGGTAGAAGAGGCCCGGCCAGGTTGGGGCAGGGGAGCTCGATGGAGTTGGTGAAGATGGCAGCGACCGAGCTCGCCAGAGTTGGAGAAGGTAGCGGTACGGCAGTGGCGACGGCCGAGCTCGCCGGAGTGAGGCCCAACGTACGAGTTAGCATGGGGGTGGTGGCACTGTCACACCCGATTTTACAAGGAAAACCGAATACATCTCATATCAAATTACACACACATGATAGACAAAAGAGTGTAATACCATTGCGTAATAAAAACGTACAAGAGTTAAACCGATACAATATTCTTTATTACACTCGAAGGGTGGACTCGAAGGTCCGAACACAAAACAATAACTAAAAACGAGTAGCTCCTTCTTCGTTTCCACGGTGCATAATGACCGGGGATCCGCATGCCTTAGAATTCCTCGAAGTCGCTCCAAGGTACTCCTCCTCACCGATGTTCTCCCTCGAATAGTGGTAAGCAAGGGGTGAGCACACTTATGGTTGGAGCTCGGCAAGTGGGGGAAACATGCAAGGCTACCAAGGATAGGCTATGGTTCACACCGGCAAGCATTTTATAAGTTGGAAAAGTTTTAATTAACAACACCTAGTTACTAAGTGTAAGTTTATACCGACCCACTTAACTTTAAAGACATCTCAACCCAAAACCCATACGACTCACGATTTACATCCATCTTTAAGTTTTATTATCATGTGAGGGTCCAAGTCGCTCTTGACCGTGAGCACGGTCGATCGATCGGTTTACAATCTGCAGAGGTTGTACACTTACCCACGTTCGTGTTCCCCGTTTTGCCGGGTTAGCTAGACCCTTAAACGCTTCCAAGGTGAGTGGCTAGGGGTCCACTACAAAGCCTTTACAAAGAAAAGAAGAGAAACCAATAGCCCGCGACGATTCTGACTCGGGGGGACGATAACCCTCCCTAATGGTCAGCACTTTAGCAAAGGCTGCTACCCCAGAAGAACCGGGCTATACCCCTGCAACCCCGAGCCCCCTGTGCCCCTCTCGGCAAAAAGGCTATCAGCTAACCCACTCTCCTAATTAATTGGCTAAGTCAGAGCCATGTGGACTGTGGTTGTACTGTTGTCTTGGGTGGTTCTCCATGTTCCTTTTAAGTTATAGATGATCTTTTCTTTAAACATTAACACATTTCATAAACGGAACCGAGTTGCATTTCATAACCAAAACATAACCATTCCCATGTTAAGAGAACTAAGCAATTATCTACCCAAAGCATTTGATAAACAGGGTTGATCAAGGTAACAGGATAAAACATCTAGTCAAGTTCTTAAAAAGGTGTTTGCCCATCATATTAATGCATTGCAACAGAAATAGTAAATATTGTTTAAGCATGCAGTGTTATAGGTTCAAAAGAGAAAAATGTAGAGAGGGGGAAAGCCACTTGTCTTCCTCTACAAGCTGGGTATACTCCTCTTCAAAGACAGGCTCTTCCTGATCAGTTCCGACGGGGAGCTCAGACGAAACAGGCACGATATCTACGCACAAGCATATACAACAAACAATAAATAAACAATACACCAAACAGTAGTAAAAGTTTAAAACTCGCTGTCTAAATGATTCTACTCGCTGAGATGATCATTTCAGTATATAGAACGCTAAAAACGGAGTTAAAACAAGTTATGTTTAAAACAAGTCTCGGGGACCTATCCGTAATAAAACTAAATTTTACGGGACCTTTATAAACAAAACCAGGGGCTAAAACATAATTTCATATAAAAACGGGGAGGGCTAACTTGTTAAAACAAAAGAAAAGGACCTCGGGTGCTATTATACGGGGTAGACAGGGGCTAGATTACAAAACTCGGGACTCGATTGCAAGAATCCTAACAAGTGGAAGGACCGGCATGTAAATATGAAATTGCTCGGGGACTCTTAAAAGAAATCGGCTCGGCCGAGCCATGGATATCCGATCCAACGGCCGAGGGAGCCGTGGACCGCGCGCCGTGCACCCGGTGCACAAGTCCACGGTGAACCGCCCCGAAGGGGTACGCCCCATTAAAATCCGAGCCACCCGTGCGAGATCCGACGGTCCGGATCCCGTGCACGCGGGGCGTGGCGGCGAACACACTCGAGAGGAAAGACCGCGCGGCGGTGACTCACCGGCGTCGCCCCCGGACAGTGCTCCCGGCCATCACTTTGTCCACGAGCCGGTGCATTTCGTAGCGGGGGCGCACGCACACGTGACGGGGGGGTTCAAGGGAGGTGCTCGGGCTCCGTTGACGGCCGACACCGGAAGGGGCGGAGCGGCCACTCCGGCGAGCTTGTGAGCGCGCCGTTGTGCACAAGGAGAAGGGGAAATGAGCGGGGGTTATCCATGGCCTCGTATAGAACCGAAGCGACAACGGGAGTGGAAGGGAAAGCGGAGGAGCGGGCCCGCGTCGACGGCAATCCCGGCGGCGCCGCGGCGACCCTCGAACCGGCTCGGGGACCGCTTGGTGTCGTCAACTTGCGGCACGACAAGCTCGATAAGGTTCGGCGAACCAAGAGAGAAAGAAAAGGGGCGGAGGGGTGTTATCTTTCACCGGCGGCGACAATGGCACGACGGCGGTGGAAGAACGGAGGTGGTGGCGCCGCGGTTTCGAGCTCGGGAGGCCGAATGCGTGTGTGTGGAGGGCAAAGGAAGGGAAAGGGAGCTCGCAGTTGAGTTTATATAGCGCCGGAAGGATTTTAGGGGGAAGAAGGAGAGCTCCGGCGGCGGTGCCTTGCCATTGATGGCCGCGGGCATCTCGGGGCAGAAATGGGGAAGGTAGAAGGGGAAACGGAGGGTAACTTCCGGTGAATTATGGGCGCGGCAATTACGGCTCTTGATTGCCGGTTGAAGAAGGAAGGGAGAGGAAGGGAAGAGGCGCGGGCGGAGGAAACGACGGTGGCCCGCCGCGGCAGAGGAAAGGGAAGGGGCGAGTGAGAGGAAGGAGACAGCCGACGACCGGGTCCCCACTCGCCGGCAAGCGCGAGAGGAAGAGGCGGGGGTGAGCTCGAAACAACCGATCCGGTCTCTAAATTAATTAAATTAAATTAATTAGTTAAGAGCTCAATTTAATTTAGCTTTTCATTATAAATCCTTAAGGCTATTTGACATGTTGTTAAGTGTATTTAGTGATGGAATTTTAGGGTGTCACAACGAGGTGGCGGTAGGGCCGCCGAAACTGGACGAGATGAGGTGGAGGTGGGGGCGTCAAACACCGGAGTTCAGGAAGATGCGGTATTGAAAGTGGTATCTGTCCCGATATATTAGCATCGGGCGGCGACGGAGGCGGCAGGGCCGCCGGTGGAGAGAAGAGCGTCGGACCCTGGAGCGCGGATGGGAGAATCCAGCTGTTGAGCGGACAGTTCCAAGTGGCGACGTTCAACGGGATCGCAGGCTCTCGGGTGGGACCAGAACGAAGGAAGACGATAAAGAAGGTAGGAATATATGGATATCTATAAGCCGGTGGATCAAGATCTAATGCCATATGTGGTGACAGGTGGAAAGGCAGAAATTCTGTCGACTGATAATTAGATAGATCTTAAAAATTATCACATATTGAACAGTGGCGGTGCACAAATGTTGCACTATACTTACTATATGCACAGAGAAAAGAATCCAAATACAATTGAAAACTAATTTAAATACAATCGAAAATATTGTCAAATTATGGTTGTACGGTTGTACATTTGTACTATACCTATTTAGTTTTCTTTAGCAATTCTTTTGCTTAAATAGAAAGGCAGAAATGTAATGAGTATTTTAGTTAAAAAGGAAGAAATGTGATGAGTACTTTAATTGAAGAAAATATAATAAGTTGAAATTTTGTTGGTTTTATCTAGCAACTGTGCAAACATCAACCAAGTATAATAAAATTACTGTGATAGGAAAAACTAATTTTTGACCGTAGCAACGCACGGGCACTTTGCTAGTGATTTGTAATTCGGAACCCAAGAAATATTTCATTCCAACAAATTTGTAATTGATTTTCTACCACCTCCTTCTAATTCAAGAATATCAAAATGCAAGAAAATGGGAAACACAGTTATCCATAGGACACATAATTCCCACTCGATTGCCTAGGAAAATAATGTAGAACAATTTAATTAAGCTTAGCAGAGAGACTTGGAAATAAAGGAAGTTCCCATGACCTCACGAAGATCATGTTACATACGGAGTATTACCTGAAAATTTCATACGTCCAAGGCAGTTAATTAAGCATCCATTATTGATCTTACTTCATGGGCAGCAACGAGAAGTTCAGCCAACAGGGTTGGGCTGTTGGCCATCAGATCCTTGAACCCCTCCGTCTTCATGACCTCATCAAGATTTTCACGTGACCCTCCAGCAATGAATTCCACGCATTTAGCCTTGAGCTGCGAGCAGCCATGCCGCTCTGCTAGAGAAAGCGTTGTGGCTGCAGTGCTAGAGTCGATTGCAAATGCGAGCCTGCACTCGCACAACACCTTGAGCCTGTCCAGCTGGTACCTATCAGCGGCTACAAGCAAATGCTGAGCCAAATTTGCTAAACCTGCATCCATCTTACAGAGCTCTGGTACCGCATCGGTGTAGATGAAGCGAAGCATGGCCCCAAACACAGAGGGCTCCATCCCACGGATCTTGACGACTCCTGAGGCCTTCCCCTGCATCTCCCCAAAGAACTCAGCCATGAAGACAGGGGACCTTGCAGCCAGTACATTCTTGTGCGCGGGGAAGGACTCGGCGGACACTATGAACGTCACGTCCGCTCCCACCTTGCTCTCCAGGAGTTCACCGAGGTGTTGGGGCAGGATAGATGGTTGCACGGTGGTGATGGCCATTAATGGGTCCCTGGAAACGGTGATGGCATATTCTATGCTCAAAGAATCATCACTCTTGTGGTAAACCGATTCCAACACCTCACGGCAGCTCATGAAACAAAATGTTTCGGAGGATTCCGAGGGGCGCTGAAACGATGCAGGCGCGCTCATCCTCTCCGGTGACGGAGGAAGGCTGCCGCTTGGATCCACAAGACGGCAGCTTAGGTACGCGGTCGGCTTGTTGACACCAGCATCGCCGAGGAAGATGAGCTTGAGAGCAACTTGTGCTGATGAGGACCCATCGGAGTGCCAAGGGTAAACACGGACTTCCCACTCGCACCCGTCCAATTTCCATGTCGATGTGTAGTAGTTGAAGGCCTGGAGGATCGATGTGCAATAAACGCTGGAGAAGCCATCGATCCTTTGGACGGCGCGCGCGGTCACGGAGAGGAAACTGCAGGAATGCTTCATGGTAGAGCCGACGGCTGAAGCTTCAGTGGTGGTGAGAATGTGAGATCGCCGTGGAGGCGGAGGCGAGAGGTGACTTGTGAACGAAAATATGGCTGTAGAGTATCTTCTTCTTCCGTCGTATGTACTATTGTTTATAGAGCCAAGGCCTCGACACGAAGAGGTGGTTCGAAGACTCTTCGGATGCCACCATATGAAGAGTATTATTTCTCCCTCGGAAGTTGGAACTCGTGAGTCATCATCGGGCGAATGCCATTGAATGCCGCAGAGAATTCTATCGGTCACCTCTGTTCGAATTGGAGCGGCAGCCGGCGGTCACGAAGGGTCACCTGCTGACCGGCTGACCGCGTCGGCCATTCGCGGCCGTGGACATTGTATGAGAAGCTGACATTCATATCTTGTGAGCGTCCTCTATATTGTACCAAACTCTTAGACGGTGCTTAAGGGCAGTCTCAGTGGGGATTTCATAGAAATAGATTACCATGTGAGCACTTTTGATGATGTGACAGTGCATTAATGGAGAGAGATGTAAAATGAGTTTAATGAGGATGACACTCTCTATACACAGTTACCTAGACAACTTGTGTCTTGCATGCAACCTAGAAAACAACAATAGATGAAATTATGCTTTGAGAGAGGTGTTTCATTATAGTTTCAAATGTTTTTAAGATGATGTGTCACTCTAGGTAATCGTGTTCATGACATATGCACTGAGAATGGCCTTGGATAGCAAAGTTTACAAATTTTTTTGCAAACTTTCTTTACTGTGAAATGCAATTAGATGCATCAAAGGTTTTTTCGTAAAGATGCATGTGAATGTTGGCATGCGACGCAATGCACTTTTTGCTAGTTTTTGTGTGCGTTGCCCACCAATTGCAAAAAAATTGCAAAAAATGATTAATTACATTTACCCCAAAAGTTTTTGCAATCTTTGCAAAATTTTTATGGTATAGGAATCAAGCACAATGTCCAAGCAACCATATCAGCAAAATTTGTTTAGGGCACTCCCAAGATTTTATGATATAGTCTATAGTCAGGTAGGCAAATTGCTGATGTGGCGAGACATTTATTGAAGAAAAGAAAAAAAATGGAGACCCGTTTCTAATATGGACACCAAAGTCTTCGTCAGCTTCGAGAGTGTAGACTCCACCCGTCTGGCACGTTGGGGGGACAACGTAGTTTCCATGGATCGCTTGCTCCATCTACTTGCTGCCGCCGCTCTTACTCCCGGTCCTCTCTCTGCACACGCTTCTACTCCGGCTACTTTCCGCACGTGCCACTCCCGCGCTTACGCCGTACTCAGGTCTCCCGCACGCAGTCTCCTGGCACTCCCGCCGTTGCCGCCACCATTCATGAGAGGAACCTCACGCAGCCGCCCCCTCCCACTCCGACATAAGGTAAATGCCCCCTCCACCTCCCCCTTCGGCCATCCTGCCATATCCTTCCCTGTACAGCCCCTCCCCCTTTGATTTCATCTCCGTCATCGTCGTCGTCTGGCCCCAACCTCTAAGAGGGTGTTGCTGGAACCCACAGGCCCTCTCGCAGCGACATGTTTTGCCTGACCCAGTCCTACTGCAGCAGGGTCGGGAGACAATGGAGTGGATCAAAGGGGCTGGTTTACTACTCGTGCACGGTCGGTGGGAGAGAAATTGCGAGCTGAGAAGGCAAGCTCATCGATCGATTACGGACTCACAAGTAGAGGACGGTGGGTTCGAAGTCTGCATCGGGGATGAGGCGGCCATGGACGATGAATTGGGAAGGTCCATGGAAGGGGAAGAAGCAGCAAGGATTTTTTTTTGAAAGTAAAGGCGCCAAGGATATTTTGGTTAGATTTTCTCTCTCTCCCTTCCCGTTTCTCAATTGCTCAGCCTCCATTCCTCTCTACGGCCAGCACGAGGTGGTCGGCATGGGGCGGGCGGCGGGCAAACACGAGGTGTCGGTGAGTGGAGGTGCCGGTGACTGGTGGGACAACATGAGGCGGTGGGTGAGCGGCCAGCCATGGAAGATGGCATCTGCACGCCTAGGTCGTGGCGGTGCCGCAGGCTACATGGGCCTTTGGTTTGTAAGCAACACACATGATGAATTGCCTGAAACATTCTTAACTATTTACCACAACCTCCACATATGATATCATGACAGTTTGACAAATTTCATAATGTTTTTGACTTAGTTTGCATTTTATAGAATTAAACAACAATTTGTATCATGTTTCCTAAACAAGATGTGCAAAATTAGCTTTTATTTAAGGAGTAAGGCCTCAAAATGTACTAAGTATAATGAATAACATTTTGTAGTAATTTTATAACAGTATTGTAATCACTTCCGGTTCAAATTTGACATATTCCAAAAAATTCCTTCAAATGAAATTATTAACAAAATAATTGCAAACAGATCGAGAAATTTACAAAAATTCAACATGGAGTACCAAGTATCATATGAGAATTAAAAAACGGTTCGAAGGCAAGAGGAGAAAAAATTGTAGTTTGCCAAGTGACTTCGTAAAACACTCGACAAAGCTTGTCTTTTTACTGAGTGTCTGGGGAAAACACTCAAT
The DNA here is from genome assembly GCA_947561735.1 of Cenchrus americanus. Lineage (NCBI taxonomy): Eukaryota > Viridiplantae > Streptophyta > Magnoliopsida > Poales > Poaceae > Cenchrus > Cenchrus americanus. Next base: position 31,178,750 of record OX387242.1, on the reverse strand, counting down.
GAAGAGCTGTTGCCGAATGTCAATGTCTCGGCAAAGGTCTGACACTGTGTGTGGTCCTCGATGGCGCCACGACGGCGCGTAGGGCCACGTGCATGCCCGTTGATGGGCAGGAGCAAGCTGAGCGACCGCTCACGGGCCACCAAAACTAAAGGCTCCCAATGGTTGACAGCTCAAGGCTTTAGACCCGCACTTCCCATGCCATGTTCACTGCAGCTATCCAGTGTCCTTGGATGCCTCCCTTCGCTTCCCCCTCACGTGTCGCAATCGACCCATGTCATGCCTGCAATCATAATCTCTACATGCCAAGCCGACAAGCAGGCAAGACCTATAGCGGCCAACGTGAGGTGAGTCTGCCAATAATGTTCTAATCATACAAAACTTAATAAGAGCACTCCCACTAGATGATTTCTCTCCATCCTCAGCTCACCACATTAGCGAATGACGTCATCTGCACTCCCTCGCGCCGCAGCCACTGTCATGGACGAGGAGGTGGGGCGCAGGGGTGAGGAGGCATCGGCACCGGCCACCACACGCTGAATTCAGCCTCACACGAGCCGGATCCGGCCTCCCACGCGCCGTCGGTGAGGGAGCAGCCCACCGCCCGTTGTCGTCGTGTCGCCGGTGGTGAGAGAGGGAAGGGAGAAGGGTTCCACGCCTGTTGCCATCCGCCGTCGCCGTCTGCCGTCTGCCATCGAAGGAGAGGAGGAAGAGGGCGACCGCGGCGAGATATGGGGGAGGGGAGGGCGGTGGAGGGAGAGGTGTAACCATCTAGGCCCTTTCGCACCTTTGGTAAGGGTGTGTTTCGGTGATAAATGACAACCATATGCTTGTGACTAACCTTTATTTTGTAGCAGATATTATATTGGGTTATTGTTACAAGTGTTGAATGAGAAGAGACCCCTCAATTTGAATTCATGAACGATAAATGGATGAATACTACAAGGCTAAGGACTTTGATAGTTCCAAGTGTCACAAGGAGATGAAGGACACTTGTATTGCTAGTTTGTAGTGTTTGACCGTACTATTAAGAGGGGTTCATGCACTAGTAGCTTGACCATGCACCAAAAGCCATGAAAATATGCACACTCAAGTTCTTTGGTTGTCATCTAGCTCGTAGAGTTCATGGAAGCAAGTTGAAGCAAAAGAATCGACGTAAAACTCAAAGGCGCTTGAATTGGATGAGTTAAAATGAAAATCATAGCGTCGGATGAACCGACGCCCTTATTTCTACATGCGTCGGATGAGTTCGTGGCCAATAGATTCAAAACAAACCGTCGGATGAACCGACGGTACAAGCATCGGTTCATTCGACGCTTTAGGGTTTGGCTACAGTACGAGTCAAGGCTCAGCACTCCGCAAAGACCGAACGATCCGATGCCTTGACCAACGGTTCATCCGATGGTTGCATTTAAAACATACCGAGACACACCAAAACTTCTTCTTCAAACACCGCATGAATCGACGCTTGGATTTTGACTCGGTGGTTCATCCGACGGTTATATTTGAAACATATAGTACCGCCCCAAGGGAGAAGTCTTTAGCACGGATGGTCCGACGGGGGCGTCGGTGTATAGCGTCGGTGCATTGTCCGGGATTCTTGGTTCAACAGCCTATATTAGAGTCCGTGAGTGACCGGATGATCCGACGCTTGTGCGGGGGGTGACCATCGCTCATCCGACGGTACTACTTTTTCAGAAACCTTTTCTAATGGCTAGCCTCCCTTGCTACGCCTATAAATATGACCCCCGCCTCTCTTGAGCTGCCTTTGCCATTCCGAAGACCTATTGCAACAAAGGAGAGAAGGAGAGTGTGTTCTTGCCATTTAGGATTCTCTTCCTCTTCATTGAGGAGTTCTTCTTAGTGATCAAGAGTGTTCAAGGTGCATACATGGCTTTGCTGAGTGCTTAGGTCAAGTGAAAGTGTGCGGGCTTGTTACTCTTGGAGTTTGACGACTCCTAGACGGTCTCGTGATTTGGGGGTTCTTGGTGAGCCCTTGGAGATGGTGGGAGCCTCAAGAAAAGCTTGGTGTACACAGTTCGAGACCCACCGTTCCGGAGATGGAGAATGGGTACTCTTAGTGAGCACTTGTGTCTTGGTGACTCAATGGGGAGCTATACTCTAAGTGAGTGCTCCAACGTGGATTAGGGGGAAGCGTCAACTTCTCGATACCACGGGAAAAAAAATCCCGTTGTCTCTTGTATCTCTCTATCTACTTCTTGCATTTAATTTCAGCACCTAATTTCCGCACTTAAGTTTCCTTGTCTTTGTTCTTGGTTATTTTCTTGTGTGCTTCTTATCTTGCTTAGGTTGTTTCATATCTCCTAGTGTAATATTTGCTAATGAAACTTTTGTTAGTGTGCTTTAGTAGTAGAGAAAAACTCTTTTAGATGGGCAACACTAGCCGATAGGTTAAGGTCTTTTGTCTCTTTAGAAATCGAAAAGAAGTCCCATATTCAACCCCCCTTCTATGGACCATTGATCCTACAAGTGGTATCGTAGCTAGGCTCCCTTGTTGCTTGGCTTAACCGCCTTGGGAGATGGGCAACGGTAGCGGCAATGGCCCTCCCAAGTTGGTGGGGAAACGCTTTACCTTTTGGGCGCATAGAATGGCAAGCTACCTTCAAGCTTAACACCATGATGCATGGCGCACTACCAGGTATCCGTTGCCTAGGGTTCTCACCGAGAGTGAGGCTAAGTGGAATGCACGTGCTAGAAATCATATTTTTGAGGCACTAGATGAGGAGTTGTTTGATCGGGTCTTTGCTTTGGAAACTACCCATGAGGTGTGGATGCAACTCAAAGAAATCCATGTGGGTAACAAAAAGATCCATGAGGAAAAATATGAGTTGCTCAAGGTGGAACTCAATGAGTTCAAAATGAAGGATGATGAGGGTGTAGAGCAAATGTATTCTATGATGGGTGTGCTCATTCAAAGTATCAATGCTCTCAATGTTGCTAAACTTTCCGAGCAGGAAATTATTCGGAAAATCCTTCAAACGCTCCCAAAGCCAAGATACAACATCGTCAAGGCACTTCTCTTTGAGAAGGATTTCACTACCCACACCATCACCGAGGTTGTCGGGGACCGCCATAAGGGTCCCCTAAACAACTAGGGAAAACCCGCTTACCTTCGTAAAAAACAAACACAAACGAACCTAAAAACATGTGTAGGAATAAACCCACGGGCCCGCGGCCCACCAAACGAGCCGGCCTAGCCACCCTCGGGCGGAACTCCGCCTCGCTCGAGGGGCGCGGTGCCGCACTCGGTAAAACTCCACCTCACTCGAGGGCCGGTAGCCCCCCTCGGGTGAGGTTCCGCCTCGTTCGAGGGCCGGTTGCCCCCTCGGGTAAGGTTCCGCCTCGCTCGAGGGCCGGCCGCCCCCTCGAGCGAGGTCCCGTCTCGATCGAGAGCCGAACGTTCCCTCGAGCGAGTTTCCGTCTCGCTCGAGGACATCACGGGCCCACCGCCTCCCTACCTGCTCCCCCGACAGGGGGATTTAATGCACTGACATTCGCAGCGCCCGGGTCAAAAGCGAATCCACGCCACGACGCGCCCGGGAATCACACCCCGACACTTGCTCCACCAACTCCCCCGGTGAGGCCATCCCCGCCATTGTGCGACGCCGTGCGGCATGACCAAGAACGACCCCGTGGCACCGTGCCACCCACTCCCGTACGACCGACGTGCCGCACCCTCGAAAAAGGACGGCGGAGCCCTCGAAGGAAAGACGGACGACTACGTCGCGTCCGCACAAGGACAACGCCATGACGTCGCGTCGGCGGGTCCGGTCACCCCCCCGTTGCCATCGGTTACGTGCAACCGTCCCCGCCGTCCCCAACACCATCCCGGGCACTGCATCACCATCTCCCGCACTGTGGGGGACGGGGCGACAAGACGCCGCCACACCGGCCGTTGTGTCGTGTCGCCCGCGGCCTCCCGTCGAGCCGCACCCTCGAGCCAATGTACGTACGACGACCACACGGGCGACCCCTACACCGCCACCCTCGAAGCCACTCCCGGGCGAATACGGGGCACACCATGACGCCCCGCCGGGTGCTAGATTCGTCGGACGGCCGTCTACTCCGTGGCGCTATATGCCATGTCTTTACACGTAGAGGAAAATAGTGCGGCCCGCTTGTAAACCGCCGCCTCCTTGGCCTATAAAAGAAGGGGCAGTCCCCCAGCCGCAGGGGGACGACGGACAGTGCTCACTTGCACGCTTTCTGCCTTCACCACGATATTGGCACTTGCCTCAATCAGTACCTGTGGGACCTGGAGGATCGACCTCCTCTCCCGCCTCGCCCGTAGCCCCCCTCTCGCAAGCACTACGGTGCAACGCAATATAGTGCCTCGAGCACACCCTCGCCGGACGTACGGCCCCCGGCCGGAACCGGATAAAATCCGGTGTCACTAGTTGCTTAGCACCGGCCATAGAGAGATAGATCTCAACGCTTCTTACTAGTTAGTGTCGGGACTACTTTTCGCACCGACAGAGGTTATGAACAAGATCCGCTCCCACGAGATGTTCATGATGGAAGACATGGAATCATCTACCTCTCACTCAAGTGCTAAGAAAGATCTTGCACTCAAGGCTAGTGAGAAGACCAAGTCCAAGAAGACCAATGCAAAGCCTCCTTCTTCCTCAAGTGAGAGCGAAGATAAGAGTGATTCAAGTGAAGCAGAGAGCGATGATGCAAAGCTTTCTCTCCTCATGAAGAAAACTACAAGAATGCTCTCCAAGATTGGCAAGAAGGGCTACGGTTATGATCCCAAGAAGCAAAAGTTTCGGGCATCAAGAAGAAGTGGTGAGGGAAGCAATCGGAAGTGCTACAATTATGGAAGCTATGATCATCTATTATATGATTGCCCCAAGCCCGACAAGCGAGTGTCAAGCTCAAGCAAGAAGAACGATGAAGATGATAAAGATGCCAAGTACTACAAGAAGAGCTCAACCAAGAAGAAATCATCAAACAAGCCCTACCACAAGAAGAAGGGTGAACAACGTTCTCTCTTGGTCAATGAATGGGTAACCGGTGGTGAAACTTCAAGTTAATCAAGTGAGAGTGAAGAAGACAAGAACAAGAAGATCGCCAGTATCGCTATCATGGATGATGAAGAGCCTCCACTCCCACCTCCACCTATGTGCTTGATGGCAAAGCACTCTAAGGTGAGCGATAACGATAGTAGTGGTTCTTCTAGTAGTGATGATGAACTCTCACCGCTTGCTCTTAAATGTCTTTTTGATGAATACACTTCCATGGTTAAGTAACAAAAGAGTAAGCTCAAAGCACTTGATGAGACTCATGAGAGACTTAAGCTATCATATGATGAGTTGCTTGTGAAGCACAATGACCTTAGCAAAGAACATGATGCTTTGGTAGTGTCCAACAAGTCACTTAGAGATGACCACAACAAGTTGCTTGATAAGCACAATAATCTAATCGTCAACCATGACGACATAACCGTGATTAAAAAGTCTCTTAAGTCAAATCATATGAAGCTTAAGAAAGAACATGTGCTCTTAGAGATGAAATATCAAGAACATGAGCTTGCTAGTGAGGACATTGGCTCTAGTGGGCATGCAAATGCTAGAGAAGTCACTAAAACCAATGCCTCTACCTCATGTGATGATCTAATTGAAGAACCTAAGGTCTTGCTTAATGATGAAAATGTTGCATCTTCCTCCAAGACTAACCATGCTAGGGTGAAAGCTCTTGAAGAAGAAGTGAGAAGCCTAAGGTCTTGTGTGAAGACTTTAGACAAGGGTGAGGAGTTACATAGGGAGATCCTCTACTAGAATGCAAGAGATTATGGGACAAGGGGTCTTGGTGCTTTCCCTAATCCCATCAAGGAAACTCCTAGGTCTAAGCTGCTATATGGGTGTTTTATCAATGAAGTTGGATCTTATTGTCAACATTGCAAGGTCACCGGTCATCACACAAGGGAGTGCCCAACACCTACTCGCCCTTTGCTCACCTTGACTAACAATTACAAGTCCATGTACAATGATAACCATTTCTTGTTGATGAAGAAGAACAATGGCAAGGTTGCGATCAAGTTCACTAGGGCCAAACCAAAAGTCAAGCCACATAGAAGCTTGTGGATTCCTAAAGCTCTTGTCACCCACGTCAAGGGGCCCAAACTAGCTTGGGTTCCTAAATCTCAATGCTAATTTCTTGTGTGTAGGTGAACTACAAGGCCGGAGGGAGTCATTGGATACTTGATAGTGGTTGCACTCAACACATGACCGACCAAGTAAAAATGTTCACCTCACTAGTGGATGATGCGGGAGATCATGAACAAGTGCCATTTGGTGATAACTCTAAAGGAAGGATCTCTGGATTGGGTGAAATCTCTCTAACAAATGATCTATACCTCTCCAGTGTTCTCTATGTGGATTCTTGTAGTTGTAATTTGCTTTCCATTGCACAATTTTGTGACCTTAGTCTTTCATGCACATTTGATGATGAAGGGGTCACAATCACTAATAAGAAAACTAATGAAGTTGTTTTCAAGGGATTCCACTATGGCAATCTTTATCTTGTAGATTTTGCATCCCATGAAGCAAACTTGACTACTTACCTCATCTCCAAGACATCAAAGGGTTGGCTATGGCATCGTCGCATTGCACATATAGGCATGAGCCAACTCAAGAAAGCTTTCAAGAAGGGCATGATACTTGGTGTGAAGGATGTTACATTTGAGAAGGACAAGTTATGTAGTGCATGTCAAGCCGGCATGCAAGTTGCAAGTCATCATCCTATGAAGGATTATGTATCTACCACAAGACCATTGGAGCTCATTCACATGGACCTCTTTGTACCTACTACATACAAGAGTCTTGGTGGTAATCTCTATTGTCTTTTCATTGTTGATGATTACTCATGCTATACTTGGATTTTCTTTTTGGAGGACAAGGGCAAGACATTTGACATCTTCAAGAAGTTTGCTACTAGAGCCCAAAATGAGTTTGAGTCATCCATGGTGAGATTAGGTGTGACAATGGATCGGAATTCCGCAACACAAGAGTGGAAGAGTATTGTGATGGTGAAGGCATCAAGCATGAGTTCTCTTTAACCTATACACCACAACAAAATGGTGTGGTAGAGAGAAAGAACAAGACACTCATCACTCTTGCAAGAGCTATGTTGGATGACTATGGGGTTTCACAAAGGTTTTGGGCGGAAGCTATCAACACGGCATGCCATGCTTCAAATAGAGTGTACCTCCACCGACTAATGATGAAGACACCATATGAGATACTCATTGGGAGAAAGTCCAACATCTCTTACTTCCGGGTGTTTGGTTGTAAGTGTTTCATATTCAAGAAGAGGAAGCATCTAGGGAAGTTAGAGAGTAGAGTAGATGAGGGCATATTTGTTGGTTATGCATCTAACTCCAAGGCATATAGAGTATTCAATAACTCCACACGAGTGATTGAAGAAACATGTGACGTGGAGTTTGATAAATCTAATGGCTCCTAAGGAGATGGTTTTTGTTCTGATGATGTAGGGAAAGAACCTCTTTGAGAAGCAATGAAGAAGATGACCATTGGTGACATCAAGCCAAAGGAGGATGATGACTCTCACTCCATCCATGAAGACTCCTCCGATGATGATGACAATGATGATCAACCAAGGCGTCCAACATCATCTCCCACAAGACAAGATAGAACATCTTCCTCACAAGAACCGCCTCCTATATCACAAGACACTCAAGATCAAGTAGAGGAAGCGGAGGAAGTTCAATCTCAAGATGATCCAACCTCTACAACATTTGGGAGGCATACAAGGACTTCAACAAACCATCCAATTGATCTTGTATTGGCTGATCCCAAAGGGGGTACAAGGACTCGCCGCAAGCAATATGCCTCATTTTGTAAACATGTCTCTTTTGTAGAACCCACAACTATAGATGAAGCTCTTGGGGAACTCGGATTGGATCTTGGCTATGCAAGATGAGCTCAACAACTTCACAAGAAATCAAGTGTGGGAGTTGGTTGAGCGCCCCAAGAACAAGAATGTGATTGGCACCAAGTGGGTCTACCGGAACAAGCAAGATGAACATGGCATTGTGGTGAAGAACAAGGCAAGACTTGTCGCCAAGGGTACTCTCAAGTAGAAGGCTTGGACTATGGAGAGACCTTCGCTCGGTGGCACGTCTTGAAGCTATTCGTATCCACCTTGCATATGCATTGTTGACGGTTAATAGTTGTATCAAAGTTCGTTTAGACTTGCAAGCGGACAAGTCTCCCGTCGTAGTCAAGGGACCCTTCTTCCCTCGAGTGGTGAACCCAAGGTATCGAATCCGTGGAACAATGTGCAACGCAAGGATTCAATCTAGTAAAGCAAGGAAAGCTATCTAATGAAGAACCAAATTGCATCTAATCTACTAACTCATAAAGAAAACACATCTAATCTAATCTACTAAAGAGGTAGCTAGAGAAAACAAGAGATAACCGATCTAGAGAGTCCGGATCATGCTTATGTTGTAGCTCCAAACAAGATAGATGAAGATTGAAAAGCGAATCTCATTAAAAGCATCTTTAAATCGTGGCCTTCCATCCGACTCGAAAATGCCCGCCTTTTGGAACCCCCGTTACGTCACAACGTATCCCTACTCATGCGGGTAGTCTAGGGCGAGTTCGATAAGGACAAGTTGAAATCACTTGGTCGGTCCCGATATGCACCTCTATTCACCGCGGCTACAAGAGCGCCCTATGAAATCTAGCTATAGACTAGATCGTAGAAGAAGCAAAACCAAGAAGAAAACAAAATCATCGAGAAGGCACTTGATCGCTAGAAATCGAATTCACTATAAAAACTTCACCATGAATGATTACATGAACAAGATCACCACGGGGCCCTACCTCGATCTTGATCCTCGCTCCGAGCTCCGACGTGGTCTTCCATGCAAGGTTCCCACGTCGGCTAGGGAAACCCTAGAGAACTAGCACGACCCTCATCTCCGAGATGGTGTCCCTCAAGCTTCTCGGCTCCTCGGCGGCGGATTACGACTTGATTGATGCGTGGCTCTCGGTCGGGGGGGCTATAAATAACCCGAGATGCAATTAGGTCAAAGGGGAGGCCGGCGGGTTCGGAACAGAGCCGGGCGGGCCGGCTCGGGCCGACCGGCCCGGGCCCTTCCCGGCCCGGTTGTGTCCTCCTTCGTTTGGTATTGCTTCCCGAGTCTTCTAGATCCTCTCCCCTTTTGCATGTGGGCCTTGACGTCGGTTTCTCTCCGAATTGGATGAAGCTCCTTGTCTTGCAAGATTCAGGCACTTTTACGGCTAGGTCCTCGGAGTTTTCCATCTTCTCGGGCTTGGTCCTTGGGCTCTTGGAGTCATGTTCACTTCATTGCTTGACTTGTATCGGGCTTCAAGATCTTGTCATGAGGTGCTTAATGAACTTATCCCGAATTCTTGCTTTCAACGTTAAAACCCTGTGTAAACACTTAACTCCAAAACCGACATGCACAAGTGAACTTGTTATACCACGGGGGTTAGTACCAATGGATAAGATACAAAAGTCATGCCAACACCGAAGGTAAACTCATGGCTAGGTTGACGAATTTTCACCGTCAACATGCATCTAGTCATAAAATGAAATTATTTCAAATGGATGTTAAGAGTGCTTTCTTGAATGGCTTCATCAATGAAGAAGTCTATGTGGAGCAACCTCCCGGCTTTGAGGATGCTACATATCCTAATCATGTCTATAGGTTGCACAAGGCTTTGTATGGACTCAAGCAAGCTCCTAGGGCATAGTATGAGAGGCTCCGAGATTTTCTCTTTGAAGCGGGATTCAAGATTGGTAGAGTGGACAACACGCTATTCACAAAGATAATCAACAAAGAGCTTTTCATTTGTCAAATTTATGTTGATGATATTATCTTTGGCTCTACTAATCTCAATGTGTGCAAGGATTTTAGTGAACTCACGACTAGGGAATTCGAGATGTCAATAATAGGAGAGCTCAACTTCTTCCTTGGATTTTAAATCAAGCAATTGAAGGAAGAGACTTTCATTCATCAAGAGAAGTACACTAATGATATCCTCAAGAAGTTCAAGATGGATAATTGTAAGCCGATCAAGACTCCAATGCCTACCAATGGACATCTCGACCTAGATGAGGGAGGTAAACCGATTGACCAAAAGCTTTACCGTTCTATGATTGGTTCTCATCTTTATCTTACCGCATCTAGGCCCGATATCATGTTTAGTGTACGCATGTGTGCTCGGTTTCAAGCCAACCCTAAAGAATCTCACCTAAGTGCTTTGAAAAGGATCCTTAGATACTTAAAATACACACCTAGCATTAGCTTGTGGTACCCCCATGGTGCTTGTTTTGAGCTCTTGGGTTATTCGGATTCGGACTTTGTCGGATGTCAAGTAGACCGTAAGAGTACTTCGGGTGGGTGCCATTTGCTACGTCGCTCTTTGGTTGCTTGGTCCTCTAAGAAGCAAAACTCCGTGGCCTTATCCATTGCGGAGGTGGAATACATTTCCGCGGGGTCTTGTTGTGCTCAAATCCTCTATATGAAGCAAAGCCTCTTGGATTATGTTGTGGTTCTATATAGGGTTACCCTCCTTTGTGACAATGAAAGTGCCGTAAAAATTGCTAAAAACTCGGTTCAACATTCACGCACCAAGCACATTGATATCCGTCATCACTTCTTGCGAGACCATGTTGCTAAAGCGGACATTGTCCTTTGTGGTGTTCGCTCCGAGGAGCAATTGGCCGATATATTCACCAAGCCTCTTGATGAAAACACCTTTTGTAGGCTTCGGAGTGAATTAAATGTGCTTTATGCGTCCAACATCATGTAATGCTTGTCATATAGTTTTCGATTGCATATGTACATGATTAGGGGCTTGTCTAACCTTGATGAGAGATAGTGGTGAGTATGGGTCTTACTTGAGTGGCGGTTCTCTTGTTTCGCTCAAGGCATCTTGAAAGGCTCACCATGAATAAGCTTATCAAGGGTTCAAACTTGGCAAGATAGTTTACCTTTTCACTTTGCACTTATGCTTGTCATGTAGGATGCACTCATGTTTAATTTCATGCATTTGTTCTTGCATAGCATTGTGTGAGAGAAGTCACAAAGGAAACTCACACTATGAGAAAGTTGCTTAGCATTCAATGCAAATCAAAAACTCTTAAGGTGTGTGTTGACGTAAAATGCGCACTCAACGCCAATCACACAAAGCAAGCCGAACAAAGCCGGCTTTGCACGCGCGAGAGAGCAAGTGACGTGCCGATCAATTTTTCCCGAAAATTAACAAAAGATAAAATAGTTAAATACCAAAGCTTGGAACTTACGGGTGGTACCGGCAGTTCCATATTTACGGCTAAGAAGCCAAGCAAGATGACATGTAGCTATGTAGAGCTATCCGTCGGAGAATCATAGCCATCCGGACCATTACGAGAGGAAAAAAGGAATACTGCCGAATGGATGACGTAAGCACGACGATGATCGGTCTTTGTATAAATAAAGATACAAGCACGAAATTATGACCGATCCTCATAAGGTTCATTATCACATAAAATGAGGTAAAGCACGGACATGATCATGTATTAAATAAGCATGCATAGATCCAAAGCACTAGTCTACCGCATGTCTAGGCACTTTAAAACCCGTCGGGTACGTTAACAAGCAAATCTATCCACCGCATGATACGACTTGCACGAAAAACGTACCACTTTCCACAAATAGATCTATCCACCACATGATACAATCTAAATATGGAAAGCTAAAAGCATACATTACTTAAGACATAAATAATGCACATGTTCTACTCGTGAGAACATAACCGAATACGGTTGAACAACCGATCCGGGGTCCATGAAGAAGGAACAAACATTACCACGTGAATAAATCTATCGATCGAATTGGAAATCTAATCCACCGGATGACTAGCTCCAAAGCAACCCAAAAACCTGCATCTACCGCATGATACCGGCTCTTTCAAGATTTATACGCACAAAGCAAGCTTGAACCCACAACACGTAACAACCTAGATCGATTCGGTTTCGGTACGTCGAAGAGCACAAGATCCACGCGTCAAAACACGAAACCCGCTCGTACACGGATCTTAAAAGAAATATAGCCGATCCAAACCCATCTAGATTGGGCAAGAGTGTGTTACATGAATTAAAACATAAAGTAAAACCCATGATAACACGGGATAACTTAATGAATCTATTGGATCTTGCCAAAATCCAATAGAGCCGATAACTAGCTTCGAGCCGGATCTTAGCCTACCGCATGGCTCACGATCTAACAAGAAACCCTCTTGAACCAAGCTTGAATCTACCGCATGACACGAAGCATGGTAACAAGACTACTTGCATCGGATCTAAATCCACCGCATGATACTAGACATGATACAAGGTTGCGGTACTCACGGAGGTCGACGGATCGATTGGCCCTCTCGAAGAACTCGACGACACGACAAGGACTCTAGGGTTTGGCGTAAGGCCGGTGTGTATTGAGGAATGATCGTGTTTTTTTACATACATCCGGGGATCGTATTTATACCCCTGCGATTACAACCGCGAATGGATTCATTGCCTAACTAAGCTCGATTGCCTATCCCTCCATTCGTCTCCTTTGATTTGAGCCACGTCACCGTCCAATCCCGCGAAATCGGCTCTCTTGTTCCTTTGCCGAACCGGAGCGGATAGCCGACCGGATCTCTTTGCCGAAAATCTCTAGAAATATCCTTCCTTCCACCGGACGGACTCTTTTCGAACCGGACCCACAAGTCGGACTCCTTACCAAATTTTGGTGTTAACATATGCCCCTTCAATTGTGGGATAAAAGTAATTTGTTCCACAATTGACTCCGACCACGAATCCTTGAGTTAAATCGTCAACACCGCTCTTCGCAATCCGCCGGAATCTTCGTTCGGATCCAACCCTAGATCCTCTTCGTTCCGAGCTCGAACCTCCAATGGCAACTCGGAACCAAGCCGCTTAGGTAAATTCATCCCCCGCAAACCTTGTTCGGCATTAGGTTTTCAATTTTACCGAGATTTTTCTTTTTCGCTTTCTTCCGGGAATCTTCCTTTGCTCTTTTGATTCCTATCGAGGCCAATTCGCGAGTCTTACTACCTTGGTCCCGTGGGGAATCCTGATCCTCTAGATCTCATTACTGCTGAATCTCAGAGAATCCCCTTCAAGGCAGCTTTGTCCCCACCTCCTCAGTGGCAAGATGCGTTCAAGAACTGGCCCTTACCTCCAATTGCAGGTTGGAAGACTTGGTACCGGAGGATCCTTGCAGATAAAAGTGGATTAACCAACCTGGATGCTCTCCGCATCGCTCAATGCCTGGAGTTGTCCGTGGCTGAGACACCCAAGAATGAGGATCTTCTGATAGCCGCATGCCACTTCTGGTCAAATGGCGTCAACGCCTTCCTTTTTGGGCATGGCCCAATGTCTCCAACCTTGGCCGATGTATACATGATCACCGGCCTTGACATCACCGGTCCGTCCGGCCCCCGGAACTTCAAAAATTCCTCACGCCGGACGGGGGTAAAGCCGGGGAATGGCTACAAGCATTATATCCCGAAGCACATGAGAGATAATTCCCTTGGCGAAGTTGAATACAGAGCCTTTCTGAACATGTGGCTATGCAGATTTGTCTTCTGTGGCAAGGCCAACGAACCCACTTTGAATCATATCGCAATGGCGATCCATCTGGCTAGTGGCAATCGCCTCCCTCTGGGAAAATTCTTCTTGGGCAGTGTATATCATATGCTTCATCAGACTGTTACCCAAATGTACACCAGCCAGAGGATAACGTGCGTCAATGGCCCTTGGTGGTTTGTTCAAATGTGGCTGCAGCTCCACATGCATCAGATTGTCGGCGTCGATTTGGACTCCGGGTTCTTCCCTTTGTCCAATTACCCCGAAGGAGAGCCTCAAGCCACCGAGAGGATGCCAAAACTATGGAGAAGCGGCTTCAATCGTTCTTATCCGGCGGGACATTGGCCGGCTCTTCGAGTTGTTCTTCAAAGGTTTCTCCAATCCTCTCGTGGCTTCCTTATCTAGGCAATGACACTTTGACCTTCCCCGTCGAATTCTCCTTCGAGCCGGCCATCAAGATAGGGGATTCTTGGAGATCTTTAATATCATAATCCGCCCATGCATATTACGGCCGAGTTCAATGGAGGGAGGCGGAATGTCGACACTTATGAATACTACCGCCCTAATGTAATGGCCGGACAACTTGGATGCGGCCGGATGCCCCCAAGATTGTTTTTGCACGAATTCCTCAAACCCGGGGAGGAAATCAAAGAATTGATGCAATGCAAGCGAGTTTTCAACTATGTGTGCGGTCAACCGTCTATACATGTCCTTTTGTGCCCGCAACCATAGCTCACCCCACCTTCAACTCCTGGTGGCAAGAATTTCATGACCACATCTTCGGTGAACCCGTTCATGTGTTACTGTGCGAAGCCGGTACCGATTTTCCGCCGACTTCGGAGGTAACACAATGAGCCCTTAGATCGGACCTTCCCCTTTATTCATGGTTCCGACCTTCATCTCCTTGTCCACGGAACACGGTTCTCGCCCCTCGAGCCGGGGCAATTGCTTACAATGCTAAAGGCCCAATTTCAAAGCACCGGGGTTCAAATCCACAACCCCGCAGCAATTAATGGCCGGGTATGCTACCACGGATCCCGACCTTTCTAGCCTTGCGTTGCACGGGAGGCAAGGTCCGCACCGATTGCCCCTCCAAGTGCCAAAAGAAGAAGAACTGTCAAGAAGGTGCTTGTTGAGGTAAAACCCTTTACCTTCTTGATTATCGAGTCACTCTGTTCTTGATGGACTATATCATTGTGTATTTTCGGACCGAGCCCAACATCCTTCGGAACCAATACCGCCGATGCCCCATCCACCGGTATGACCTTTCTCGTTCTTTCTCAAGGATGAGCACCGGCACTTACTCTTTCGATTGGGCACTTGCGAGAAGAAAGCGTGGAAGAACAGGCTTGTAGATGTTCCGGTGGTTCAACAAAGCGAGTCCATCCGGGGTTGAGTTACCCATCCCGGTGGAGATCTCATCTTCATCACCTTCTGCGAAGCAATAAATTCTCCGGAGATGAATCTCCCGGCTCAACCGGAGCCAACAAGTTCTCCCGGGGTGCCATCGCCTATTGGTCAAGCGAGAGATGGCCGACCCACCGAGAGGCGGCGGACCCAACTCCTCTCCGGCCCGAAACCCACGAGCCGCCAATGCCCACATCGGCACCTCTTAGCTCGAAGTTTCGGCTCTTCTTGGAGCGTCCTCTTCACTCGTGATTGCCCCTACTCAAGAAACCAGCCATGAGGTAACCACCCGTACTCAATTCTGGTGCCTTGGTGTTTAGTATCCCTAATTCGGCAATGTTGTTCATCAGGATCAAGTTCCATCATCACCAAGCCTGCCATCAGAGAGCAATCCAGCTGCCGAGGTGATGGAAGGAGTATTCCAGCCGCTGCCAAATGAAGTGTTGTCCAAGCTCACAGAAATTGCTGCCTGGCTAGAGAAAGATGCTCAGGATCAGTTCAATGATCTCCATCATTTCGAAGAAATGTTTGAACCCATTAGTCAAGAACTCCCCGAAGACATCGAGCTTCTCGTCATCCGTCTATGACTTAGAGCCCCTTTATGTACCCTTGAGGCGCGCTTGGAGGAAATTGCGCTCCCGTCCGGCCATTGAGAGAAGGAAAAGCGATGTTGAACAAGCCATGAACGGGGCACAATCCCAAGAAGAGAACCATAAAGATGCATTGGCTAACACCGCAAGCTTCTTATGATCCGAAAGCTGCTAGGAAGGTCGCTCTAGAGGCCGAAATGAGAAGCCCGTCGGCGGAGATGGAGATTGACCAAAAGAAAATAGCCGAACTTCCGGATTGATGGCAAAGACCCAAGCTGAAGTAGAATCGGCCGTCACCGGAATAAAGCAATGCGATGCGGAGCTCACCGACTTATCCGGTGCCCAAAAAGACCGCCAGGAGATCTTTGGACAATTCCCGTTTGATAATATCCAATGTTCGTCGTGTACTTGCCAAACTCCGAATGCCGAATCCTCATTGATGTATAATTGAAGCGGTCGCTCTCGTAATATCTCCTTGTGATTTGTTTCCTTTCTTTTGCGTACTTTGAGATGCAATGCTGAACGACCCATTCGGCAGTGAAGCGCTAACTCCCGACCAACACTTTGAATTCCTTTAGCCGAACCAATCGACCTGCGCGCGGTCCAGCTTAGAACTCCAAACGATCCGCCGGCGGGCTGGTCAAGGAAATCTTTCCACCTTCCGATTTTATTGGGACGTGCGCCACGATCCACAGCCACGACTCAAAGCCACGATTCATCCCCGCCGGGCCTATAAATGTTGCCATAGGTGCCCCTAGCTCTCCACCGGGCCTTCTAGCTCTCGAATCTTTGCCAATCTTTAGCCTTCTCGCAAACAGTGCTCATCCCAAATCACAATGGTGCGCCGCCTCAACCGTCGCCGTGCCTCCGACGAGGCCGAAGGGAGCGAGCGCCAATGCGCGCGGGCGGTGACGATCGTTAACCTCTCCTCCGTGATTCGCTTTTAATCTTCCTTTGCCTTGACGAACACCTCTCCCTTTTCGGGCGATTCGGTGGAATCCGCCCGTGCGTCGGCCAATCGGCCCCTCCCCGGATGACTCCTCGGAGTCCGATGGCCCACTCCCCCGTGCCGCACGGGGGAAGCAGACGCCATCCGCTTCAAGGAGGAGCTAGAGGCGTCCCGTCGCGAACTGGAGGACGTCTCCAAGAAAGCGGGCGTGGCCGAGTTAGAATGGGAGGACCAGCGCAAGCAGCTGCTGGAGGCCATTGACGGTATGGCCCTGAGATTGATTCTTGATCCAGCTCAGCCTCTGATGCTAATCTTTTCTGTTTGCTCTTTTGCAGCCCGCGACGCCGAGCTCGACCAGCTAAAGGCGCTGGTAGAGCAATTGGCCGAGAAGGTGAACGCCCGGGGTGACACGCCGGCGGAGCGCTTGGCCGCGGTGGAGCGCCGTGTCGATGAGGTGGCCGTCCATGGCGTTCGTCTGGGGACCACCTTGGGCCTGGCTGCGATGGCGACGCATACGGACGTCGATTACTCCACCAGGCCGCGTGGCTTCCAGGGCGGCGCGCCGGAGGATATCGACGAGATCGAGCTCATCCTGGAGCGCCTCGACGGCCACGGCGAGCGCCGTTGCCGAAATTACCCATCCCCAATCTGTGTTGAACAGGCTCTTCGACTAGATTGTACTAGGGATGTGTAAATATCGGCAATAGATGAAGAACTTTTGAATTCTGCACCTGTTCTGCGATGACATCCTTCGCATTTGCATCCGTGAATCTTGTTTTCTTTGAATGCATCTCGGGAACTATCTTTAGCCGAACGCGCGAGAACAAGCTCGCCCCTTGGCGCAAAATCCACAAAGGATCCCAATTCGGCAATCCGTAAACACCGTTCAAAAGAAAACCCTTCGCACTCGGCGGGAAACCCCTGCCGCTTGGTATTCCAACGGTGTGTAGCGGCCGGTCATCACTCCCAATGCGCCTACCGGTCAATAAAATAGCTCGCGGGGTGCTCGCAAATCCATTCGCACACTCTTTCATCATTTCTTATCTCTTCCCCCCGCCCCCGGAGGAGAAAACCCCAACGCCATGGACAAGGGTAAGGAACCTCGGGAGGGCGGCTCATCAAAGAAGCGTACGATTCAGAAGTGAGTTTTCTCTTGATCTGCTCCTTGTTCTCCCGCTTGATCTTGCGCTTCATGTTTTCTTCTCGTCTTTTTCATCCTTGATTTGCTTCCTGAAGAAGTCATCGGGACCGAAGATGTGCCTGAGTACATCTCCTCCGATTCCTCTCTCGAAGCAGAGGATGCCACGCCTGAACAGAGGACCAACCATCGGCTGCGCCGCCGCGTACGACACCTGGAGTGCGGCCTCAGGGACATGTCCGTCCGTTGCCAAGCTGAGCGCGAGCGTCGCATGGCGCTGGAAGCGCTAGTAGGGGGTAAATGTTTCTGACTCCTTCATGTTTGTATCTGGATTTCTTGCCCCTAACCTTGATTCTTTTGCTCCAGATGTCTCTCGACGGATACTGACAACCCGAAGGCGGCACGGGACGGCCTTGATAGAGGCCGCCAATCATGGTCATCCTCGTGCGTTCCAAGTCGCGCGTCACGGTGGTCCTGGAACAACCGAAGAGGGAGCGAGCGGCCCGAAGAAGCAAAGAAAAGAATGAACCATACTTTCGCTTCTTCCTCCACGCCTTCTCGCTTCCCACCTCCTAGGGTACCCGACCATCGGGGCGTTAGATGTAATCCCGCAAGAAGCGAGCTTGTAATGTAGTATTGAGCTAAGGGCAATGCATCCAGGCACTGGCCATCTTCTTTTGTTCATGGATTTTGTTCTGAAGGCGGCCTCAATCTCGAGCGCCGGCTATTTTTTGTGCCAGATGTGTGTAATCAACGATCGATCTCAATGCTAGGATAATATTTCTTCAGATATCTTCCATTTATTGCAGCGGAAAATTCTTCCCCTAGCAAAGTTTTCAATATGTATGCATTGCCAGGAACGCATCTGACCACATGAAAGGGCCCCTCCCAGTTAGGGGACCATTTGCCGAATTCACTGTATTTAGTTCCAATCGGCAATAGTGCTTTCCAAACTAAATCACCTTCTGCAAATTGCCTTACTTTTACTTTCTTGTTATAGTACTTGGCGACTCGCAGCTTGTTTTTCTCGATGTTCTCCAGGGCCCTGAGACGGATCATATGCAAATCTTCTAACTCATCCATCATTAAGCCACTGTAGTTCTTGGAGCTTAACTCGTTTTGCAACACTACTCTCCTTGACTCGATTGCATTTCCCGGGGCGAGGATTGCATGATGCCCGTAAACCAACTCGTAAGGAGAAGTCTTTGTAGCTCCATGGGGGGCCATCCAGTAAGCCCACGGCGCTTCACCGAGCACCGAATGCCATCTCCTTGGCTTACGATCGATCTTCTTCTCGTATCGGCTTGATCATGATCTTATTAGAAGCCTCTCGCTTGACCATTAGCCACGGGCATAATATGGAGAAGAATTAAACAATTTGATTCCCATGCTTTCGGCAAAATCTCTCGAATTCCAATGACACGAATTGTGCCCCCGGTCGGTGGTAATTGTCTGAGGGATCCCAAATCGATAGATGATGTGCTCCTTGACGAACTCGATCATGTTTTCTGACGTCACTTTCTTCAGTGGGATCGCCTCGACCCATTTGGTGAAGTAATCTGTAGCCAAAAGCACGAACTTATGCCCCTTGCTAGACGGCGGATTAATTTGGCCAATCAAGTCTATACCCCAGCCCCTGAATGGCCATGGCTTGATGATGGGGTTCAATGCTGATGCGGGGACTCTTTGAATATTCCCGAACCTCGGCGGTCTTGACATCCCTTGTAATACTCAAAGCAATCCTCTAATATCGTCGGCCAAAAGCATCCAACTTGTCTAATAACCCATTTCATCCGATAGGCCGATTGGTGCGCTCCACATATCCCATCATGCACGTCACTCATCATGTTCTTGGCTTCTTCGGGACCCAAGCATCGTAGCAATACTCCGTCTAATGATTTATAGAATAAAGTGTCATCCGGAAGAACGAACTTAATTGCCTTGTACACGAGCTTCCTAGAGACTTTTCGGGATGGATCTCTCAAGTAATCAACGATCTCTTTCCTCCAATCATCTTCGCAAGATCCGCCCCTAGTGCGCACACCTCTGCAAAGCAAATGCTTCTTGACTCTCCTTGTAACCGGAGGCGCTCCGAGCTAGCTTTGTTTGCTTCTTCGTTATGCTCTCTAGGAATGTCTTGTAGGGTTACTAATGGGAAGCCCTTCAAGATTTCTCTGCATTCCTCGTAGTAACTCCTCAGCGCTTCGCTCCTGCATTCGTATTGGCCGTTCAATTGCTTGATTACCAGTTCTGAATCTCCATAGACCTCAACTGAGACGGCCCCGGCTTCTCTCAAATATTGAAGCCCTCGAAGCAGTGCCTCGTACTCAGCCTGGTTATTTGTGACAGTGGGTTGTATAGGAATGGCGAATTCAAACATCTCACCTCTGGGCGAAATTAGTAGTATCCCTACTCCCCCACCTTTGCCACATGACGACCCATCAAAAAATAAAGCCCAAGGGGTAATTTTAAGCAGATCAATTGAAGGGTCACGATGTTCAGTTATAAAATCGGCAATGACCTGACCTTTGATGGCTTTTGCCGATTCGAACTTCAACTCGAATTCTGATAACGCTAAAATCCATTTGCCAATCCGTCCATTCAAAATTGGCATGGATAACATATGCTTTATCACATCAAACTTTGAGTATACAGTGCATTCGGCATTCAACGAGCGGCGATTGCCGAAACTTTGTACACGAGTAGTACACGCAAAGACACAGTTTCTCTATAGCCGAATACCTGGTTTCAGGGTCAAGTAGTTTTCGGCTAAGGTAAGCTACTACCCGCTCTTTTCCTTCGAATTCTTGAATAAGGGCCGATCCAATGGTTTGGGTATCGGCCGCCACGTACAACTTGAAAGGCTTGTTTAGGCGAGGAGGAACCAAAGACCGGCGGCTCCTTCATGTACTTGCTTGATCTCGTCAAAAGCCTTTTGTTGTTCGTCGCCCCATGTGAATTTCCGATCTTTCTTTAGCTTCGGCAATGGAGAGAATGGCAACACTTTACGCGATAAATTTGAGATGAATCTTCTCACGAAGTTGATCTTGCCGAGCGGTGATTGCAATTCCTTGAGGTTGGTTGGAGGAATGACTTCATCAATGGCTTTCA
Organism: Cenchrus americanus; assembly: GCA_947561735.1. NCBI lineage: Eukaryota > Viridiplantae > Streptophyta > Magnoliopsida > Poales > Poaceae > Cenchrus > Cenchrus americanus. The sequence goes on along the minus strand of OX387242.1, from coordinate 31,157,905 downwards.
TGCTCTTTTTGCCAACTTCGATTCCCCCTTCGTGGACCAAAAACCCCAAGAACTCTCCGATACCCCAAAAGCGCACTTGTTTGGATTCATTTTCGGACCATGTTTCGGGTGCACTTCAAGGTCTTCTTCACATACGCGGATGGGTGTCATGACTTAAGGACTTGATCACCACGTCATCAATGTAGATTTCCACAGTCTTGCCGATCAACTCATGAAAAATGTAATTCATGGCTCGTTGGTAGGTTGCACCGGCATTTTTTAACCCAAACGTCATGACTATCCATTCAAATAGGCCTATATGACCAGGACATCTAAAGGCCGTCTTCGAGATGTCTTCTATTGCCATGAAGATCCGATTGTATCCCGCGTTGCCGTCCATGAAGCTAATCACCTTGTGTCCGGCGGCGGCGTCAATTAACAAATCGGCAATAGGCATCGGGTATCCGTCCATGGGAGTGGCTCGTTTAGGTCCCCGAAGTCTATGCAAACTCTCATTTTCCCATTCTCCTTATACACAGGGACGATGTTAGAAATCCACTCCGTATATCTGCATGGCCGAACGAAGTTTGCGTCAAGTAATCTTTCGATTTCCTTCTTCACATCGGCCAATACTTCATCCTTGTAGATTTTCCGGGGCGGTTGCTTATATGGTTTGAAACCAGGCTTGATTGGCAACCGGTGCTCGACGATGGAACGATCCAATCCGGGCATCTCCGAGTAATCCCTGTGCGAAGCAATCTTTATATTCTCTCGAGAAGCTCAATTAAGTTCCCCCCGAAGTACGGTTGCAAATTTGCACCGATGAACGTCGGCCTTGGCTTATCACCGCTTCCAATGTCAACTTCTTCCGGCTTATCGGCCGACATGAATCCTCGTCCTAACTTGCCATCGGTGCCATCCACGGGGTTCTCCATTAAAAATTACTATAAGAGCCGACCGCTTGAATCGGCCGTTGGTCACCGCCGACGGGTTCAACGGGACCTTCTCCCCGGTCCTTCCCCGAGAAGCAATCGATGCCTTGGTACTCCCGGAAAGGCTGGTTCCATGTTGGCCACGCTCACGGAGTCATCCGCCCGGACGACCTCGATCTCATCATCCACCCACCGGATAAGTCGTTGATGCATGGTGGATGGGACGCGGCGATTGGCGTGAATCCGGTCCCGCCCAAGCGAGGCCGTAGGCTCCCTTGCCTTCAATGACAAAGAAGGTGGTGAGCGGCGTCTTGGATCCGATCATCAAGTCCACGTGAGCGCATCCTTTGGTGTACGAGGGGTTCCGGCGAAGTCGTTCGGGATGATGCTTGTAGGTGTCGGATCGCTCGGGCCCATGCCAAGCTTCCTAAAGGTGGTGTACGGCATGACGTTGACCGCCGCCCCGCCGTCGACGAACATCTTGGTCAATGGCTTGCCATTGACGTACCCCCTCAAGTACAGCGGCCTCATATGGCGATTCTTGGCCGGCTTGTCGAAAATGGCACCGCTTGGCCGGCACCGGTTGTGCCATCATCCCCTCGGGTTGCTCATCGTCAAAGGAAGCTTCCTCCCCGCATAATGCGGTTAGCGGGAGCCATGAACTCGTTCGGCGGAGAAGTATACCATGCACGCGAGGAGCCGAACGCTTCGATCCTTCCGGGCCGATCCTTGGGGCGCCACTTCGCCTCGTCCGGATCCCGGCTTGCTTCATCTCGCGGTTCCTCAAGCGCTGGACCCGCCTCTTCGGCTCCGCGTAGACCGAGCGGGCACCACCGCCCTTTCTGCCAGACATGGACCTCCTCATCCTCTTCCTGATCAGCCCACCTGAGATCAGCTTGGCGCTTCCTGGGATGATCGATGATCTCAATTTTTTGACGCCGATCCCCGTTCGGGTGGATCCTTCCAAGTCTCTCGTGGACGGATCGGCGATTGGCGCTTTCCCGCCCGTACTCAACGTATCGTCGGCCGCACTCGGGACGGTTCTTCAATGTGGGCGGCTTTAGGCCTTCATTCCGGCGGTGCCGAAGAAGGCGCATCCCCGGTGTGCGCGCTCCGCTCGCGCGTGTATTGCTCTCGGTCCCTTCGCGCGCTTCCTCTTCGGCCTCTCGCGCCGCTCCTCCTCGTGACGACGCTTCGGTAGCGCTCCTTTTCCATCCGGCGCCGCCATTTGTTGAGGAGAATGCGTGATGTCACCTTGGGTTTAGGCACGGACGATTCCCCAATCTCGATGTGGCTCTTGAGAACGCGGGGGCGTCGCTCTGCATTTGCTCCAAGGTCACCTGGCGTTCTGGGTCCACCGCTTGCTTGGACCTGGCTGAGGTCAGGACCTTGACCTTCCCCTTCTCCTCGGCTGTTATCGCATTGACAGAAAAGCCGAGCATGTTCTGAGGAAAGGGGTGGCCATCCAGCTTCATCTTATTATCGAACTTGAGGTGTCCCTCCTGGATAGCCTTCTGGATCCTCATCCTGAAGACCCTGCAATCGTTGATGGAGTGCGAGTCCCTGTCATGGAAGCCACAGTAACGTTTTGCTTTGACTCCATCGGGCCGAAGCATAGAATGCCCTTCAGGCAGCTTGATTCGGCCTTCCTTTACCAAGAGCTCAAATAACTTATCAGCCTTTGTGATGTCGAAGTCGTAAGTTCCTTTGGTCTGCCTGACCCACCGCTGATTCATTGTCAAGGGCTCTTTACCCCACATGATCTCTGCTGCAGCTATCTCCAACTCGTCGTCAGAATCCTCGCATAAATCAGCCTTGTCCAAGAATTGGTTGTAGATGTCAGCGACGTCATGCTGCTTGCCGAACTTGGGGTCCTTCTTGAGGCCATATGCCTGATTGCTCATCAAAGACAACTTCTGTGACAGTTGGCCCAAGTTCTCGAACTCCATCCCAAACGGCTTCTCGCGCACGGCGGTAACATCCCGGCGACGGCCATATCGGCCCACCGATCGTGCGGTAAGTTCAATGAGAAGCACATGCCCTTGACTTCCCTGAATCTTCTAAGAAACTCCAACGGCGTTTCGTCGTGCCTTGCTTCAGGGTGGCGAGATCAATTAACTTCTTCTCAGAACTGCCGCTGAAATAATGAGCGTGGAATTTACGCTCCAAATCTTTCCATCTGGCCACTGATTCAGGTGGCAGGGACGAGAACCACTGAAAAGCTGGACCCGTCGGCCGAGGCGGGGAAGTAGCGAACCCTGAACGTCTCCTCGGCCGAGCATTCTCCAAGCTGCATGAGGTAACGGGCGATGTGCTCGACCGTGCTTGTCTCGTCTGCCCCGAGAACTTTGTGAATTCCGTCGGCGGCTTCACTCTAGGCGGCAAGAGCACGTTATAGTACCACTCCGGGAACGGTGGCCTGTAGGCGGGACCCTGCATCTTTGGCTTGAGGCCGAACCGATTCGCATCAATTCGGCCATCTTGCGCGCTAAGGCGTCATCTTCTTGCGCGCTGCGCGGGGGCGCGTACCCGGATGCGGGAAGGCGTCGAACGCTCCGTAATTCCCCACTTCATGGTAACCACCGCCGTACAGATTTTTCTGGAGCCGGTTGGTCGACGGTGCAATTCTCCGACCGGGGTCAAGCGGGGCCCCGAGCCGAGCCGAACGCTAGGTCTCCGTACGTAAGCCCGGTACGGATTCGGCCGTTGCACGGGGGCCGACCCGTGCTTTCTCGTGGTGGCGGCGGGGCGGTTGACTTCCCGAAGCTTGCAACGGGGGCCGAACCGGCGCCCCCCCGGCGCCTGCGGAGGAGGTTGGAATGTTTGGCTTCGGAGCTTTGAGGAGGAGGCCGCCGCAATCGGCTCCGTAGCGGCGGCCGAGAGCTTGATTCACCCGGCTCTACGGTGCTCTTCCCGGCGGGCGCCTTCCCGAACGCTTGCCCCGCGCCCGGCCAAAGAGGGCCACCATCATCTGCTGGAGCGACCCGAGGAAAGCCTGGTTGTGCTTGGTGAGCATGTCGTCTACCGACTCTTGGAATATCCGCGCGCATTCCTCCTTCTCTTGTTGGGCTGCGGCGTCGCTCTCTCCGGGCAACAGCACTCTGGGCAGGTCATTCTTTAGATACGGTACACCACTTCGATTCTTCTTAAACGACATGAGACACTTTTGCTGAAACTGGTTCACGGCGTCTAGGAGCTGCTGATGCTGCTCTGGAGAAAGCTCTTCGATGTTGACATCCAGGAGGTCTGAAACTTCAGGCATCTTGAGCCAATTCGGCTGTTGTCCCACTGGGCGTGCCAAAAAGTGTGTTGACGTAAAATGCGCACTCAACGCCAATCACACAGCAAGCCGAACAAAGCTGGCTTTGCACGCGCAGAGAGCAAGTGACGTGCCAATCAATTTTTTTCCCGAAAATTAACAAAAGATAAAAATAGTTAAATACCAAAGCTTGGAACTTGCCGGGTGGTACCAGGTTCCATATTTACGGCCAAGAGAGCCAAGCAAGATGACATGTAGCTATGTAGAGCTATCTGTCAGAGAATCATAACCATCCGGACCATTACAGAGGAAAAAAGGAATACTGCCGAATGGATGACGTAAGCACGACGATGATCGGTCTTTGTATAAATAAAGATACAAGCACGAAATTATGACCGATCCTCATAAGGTTCATTATCACATAAAATGAGGTAAAGCACGGACATGATCATGTATTAAATAAGCATGCATAGATCCAAAGCACTAGTCTACCGCATGTCTAGGCACTTTAAAACCCGTCGGGTACGTTAACAAGCAAATCTATCCACCGCATGATACGACTTGCACGAAAAACGTACCACTTTCCACAAATAGATCTATCCACCGCATGATACAATCTAAATATGGAAAGCTAAAAGCATACATTACTTAAGACATAAATAATGCACATGATCTACTCGTGAGAACATAACCGAATACGGTTGAACAACCGATCCGGGGTCCATGAAGAAGGAACAAACATTACCACGTGAATAAATCTATCGAGTCGAATTGGAAATCTAATCCACCGGATGACTAGCTCCAAAGCAACCCAAAAACCTCGCATCTACCGCATGATACCGGCTCTTTCAAGATTTATACGCACAAAGCAAGCTTGAACCCACAACACGTAACAACCTAGATCGATTCGGTTTCGGCTGTCGAAGAGCACAAGATCCACGCGTCAAAACACGAAACCCGCTCGTACACGGATCTTAAAAGAAATATAGCCGATCCAAACCCATCTAGATTGGGCAAGAGTGTGTTACATGAATTAAAACATAAAGTAAAACCCATGATAACACGGGATAACTTAATGAATCTATTGGATCTTGCCAAAATCCAATAGAGCCGATAACTAGCTTCGAGCCGGATCTTAGCCTACCGCATGGCTCACGATCTAACAAGAAACCCTCTTGAACCAAGCTTGAATCTACCGCATGACACGAAGCATGGTAACAAGACTACTTGCATCGGATCTAAATCCACCGCATGATACTAGACATGATACAAGGTTGCGGTACTCACGGAGGTCGACGGATCGATTGGCCCTCTCGAAGAACTCGACGACACGACAAGGACTCTAGGGTTTGGCGTAAGGCCGGTGTGTATTGAGGAATGATCGTGTTTTTTTACATACATCCGGGGATCGTATTTATACCCTGCCGATTACAACTCGCGAATGGATTCATTGCCTAACTAAGCTCGATTGCCTATCCCTCCATTCGTCTCCTTTGATTTGAGCCACGTCACCGTCCAATCCCGCGAAATCGGCTCTCTTGTTCCTTTGCCGAACCGGGAGCAGATAGCCGACCGCATCTCTTTGCCGAAAATCTCTAGAAATATCCTTCCTTCCACCGGACGGACTCTTTTTCGAACCGGACCCACAAGTCGGACTCCTTACCAAATTTTGGTGTTAACGGTGTGATGAGACAAATGAGTGTGCTTAATGCCTATTGAGTTAAGTCCTAACGAGCTTATGGTGTCAATCTCTAAGTTCAAAGGCAATTAACTTATACATTCCCTTTTTGGAGTTCCCTCCCTCCTTTGGTTTTTATTTTGCCTATTTTATCTACGGTTTATCCTTTCTTAGGGAGCTATTTGTGTATCTATAAGTATTTTACAAAGGAGTGCTTGAGGGGTGAGGTTGTCACTTAGGATTGATCCAAGAATGTGCTTGTGTTGGCTTGTGTGTGACATTTGACGGATCCAAAATGAGAAGTAGTTCAAAAAAATCGAAGTGTCACCGTCGGATGAACCGCTGTCGAGTAGGTTCCGAGTCGGTTCATCCGGTGAAGGGGTACGTGCACTCGGTTCTTCTTTGTTAGAAAATTTCCTACCGTCGGATGAACCGACGCCTACGCGTTTTTCACCGGCATCTCATCCGGTCTTGAAGGAATTTTCAAAATTTCACGGACTCACGCGTAAGCGCTCCGACACATCTATTTTGCGGGCCGTCGGATCATCCAATGCCTACTTTCTCCCGGGAGTAGAAGCGTTCCGACGGTTCAACCGACACTCGCTTTTCTCGGCCCGTCGGTTCATCCGACGCCACTCGAAGCGTGGTTCCCGTCCGTCATAACGATTGGCGGCCGCCCTCATCACCTAACCCTAATCTTATCGAGCCGCCACCGCCCGAGGCCGATTCGCCCGTATGCCGCCATTCCTCTCACCTTCGGTGACTCCCGCACGTACGCGTGCTCCCGCGCCGCTCCGCCGTCCACCCGAGCTCACCGCGGCCGGCAAAGCCGCGCCTCTCCTCCACGTCGGGATCCGCGCACGTGCCGCCGCCACCCGACTTAGGGTTTGGCCGCCGCCGCGAGTTTTCGGCCGGGCGTCGCCACCTAAGCTCGCCGGCGTCCACATTGAGGAGTGTGAGGCCCATTCTCTCATCCACGGCCGCAAATTGACTCCAATCTTGCACCGTGGTGAGGATTTTGCACCTCTTCCATCTTGTTCCTCAACGGTACTAGCCAATCTTTGCTCCGTAGTTCATGAGTTTAGGATTTTGTTGAATTGTCCTTTCGCTGAAGTGAAATCTTGCTCCTATACATGCTCACTGTGCTAGTCACCGCCATATTCATGATTTTGAGCACCTTTAACATGGCATGTACAAGAATTTCTCACAATTGTCCACACACACTTGCACAACTTGTTCACATAAGGACCTCATTAGCACTTTCCTTTATTTGTGGCGGTAATTCTTCTAGAATTTTCATACTTAGGCTCATATCTACTCCTATGCTTTGCTTAAGGACTCTTACCTTTAGTTACATATCACGTTTACTCGTATCTCGCCATTCTATAATCTTCAATCATTTCTTTCACGGATGGCGGGCGACAAGAGGAAGGGTAAGGCGGTAGCCGAGCCAAAGAAGAAGAAAACTCGCCACCGAAGGAGTGGGACCGTGTACTCTCCGTGCCAGACACACAGGGTCAGCCGCAGAGGGGCATTCGTATTGGAGAGAGTGCACAGAGTCAGGGGTAGCAGCCCCGGGGTGAGCAACAACGGCGGTCTCGGCGGCGGCAGCAATTACAACGGTCGGGCAAGGGTCGGCGGGCGGAGCGAGACAGAGTCACCTCCTTCACTGGCCAGGTCCGGTCCTCGGACTCGTGGAGGACACACCCGGCCACGGCCGACTCCGCGACAAAGGAGAGCCGCAATTGAGGAGCTTGTTGACCGAGAGCGGCGGGGAGGCACACGACCCACGGATCCCCGAGAGGTCCACGGACGAGAGGCTTTCGGTGTGTACCTCCGTGACCTGCGACACTTGCACGGGCCGAAGATTCGACATTTGAGGAGTGTGCCCGAGGATTAATGGTTCCCTCGTGGCCATGAGGAGTGTGACCCCGGGGTTCTAGACCATCTTGCGGAGGAGAGCTTCTACGCTTCCTACGTTCACGGGGGTTCACGGTTGAGTCGGCACGGGATGCTACGGTTCACAACACTACGAGCAGCGCGGCCGGAGAGCCTATCTTGTCGTTCTTTGACTACGAGAGAGGCTTGGGCGACTTGGTGGGCGAGGAGGTCAAGTTACGTCCCCGACCGGGTACGAGTGTTCTACGCCACCGTGTACGTCGAGGCCGACCGACTCTCTCTCGGGTTCATGTTTATGGGTCGGCGGCGAGAGGCTCACCGGAGAGGGGATAGCAGAGTTACCCCGGAGTTGACCTCCACGATGACTCGATTCACTACCGAGGCCTACCCCGACGTCAAGCCTCCCCGTCGTGCTTACTCTCCTGTTCTACCCTCGGATGAGGAGATCGGCTTTCGTTCCGGCCAGTCGTTCCTCCCGGGACTCCCGAGGACACCGAACCGTCGATCCATGAGGCGTACATTGTTCACTACGCACTCCGGGAGGTCCGTTCGTACGGGACGAGGAACGCCGACTCTTTGACAGAGTGCGAGGTAGTGGTTAGCGATGTACGTGATGGCGAAGCGCCCCTTCGATATAGTTGATATCATGATCAGTGAGATCGAGGATGCTATTATGGATGGGATGGGGATGACACATCAGCAGTCGTTTGCTCACTGGATCAGTTGGATGTTGTCCTGACTCGAGGCTCAGAGGTACGTAGGGATGCTTGAGCAATCTAAGTTTGTGTTCCCTACCTACTGGCCTCCGATGCCGGGTGACGGGGAGGCGAGGCCCGAGAGGCTTGAGGAGAGCTGAGGAGACCCTCCAGGCACGAGCAACGGCCTCGAGGTTGTGATGGACAAGGCGGCCCGACACGACGCTACACTTGCGGCGGCTAAGGAACCTCTCCCACAGTACTTTGCCACGGACGACGAGTCTTCCAGCGACGACGAGGACTTTACACCGGCTCCCGAGCCCGTGTTCCGAGTTCGTCGAGCTCATGATGACGAGGCGGGGAGGTTCAACTTTGCCGGAGCCGAGAGAGAGGCTGAGTCACCACTTCCTCCTCAGTTTACCTCAGCTCGGGTGACCCGGCCGGACCGGCTCACTTCAACGATACGGTCTGCGGCGGCTCGGACTCAAGCCACCCTCCGGGTGCGGTCAGCAGATGTAGGCATAGTTTCGGCAAAGCACCAAGAGACTCGGCAGGTGATCCTTGAGGGGATCCGCAGCCAGCGGGGAGGCTCGGGCGGCGGATGCTCCGGCACTCGGATGATGACCACTCGGATGTTCACGTTCGTGTCCGGTTGCCTCGGTCGGCTTTTCCAACGATCCGGGTTGCGGCTTTCTTAGTTTCCCACCTCTCGGCGGCTCCGGAGCCGACCCGACAACACCTCTACCTCCCCGCCGGTGGGTTCATGAACATACCTTTCGCGTCCTTTCCACGGTCACCACTACTTCGGATGGGGATGTTCGCGGTACCTCAGACGACGACACCTCAGTCAGTGGCAGCTACTACCTTCCTTGACCAGCTTCAGATGGCCACTCCGACATCGTCACAGCTGCCGTCTCCACTCACCACAGGAGCACTTGTGTTTGAGACACCAAATCGTAACTCACTACCTAGTCCGCGGGTGTCTTCACCTCTTACGAGCTTCACTACACCATGGACAGAGGGTTTGGGGCGGGGAGGATCACTACCGCGTGATATCTCCGAGCGATTTCTACGGCGATCGCCTCCGACCCGGAGGTTATAGGTCCCGAGGCCACTCGGGCTACGACTTCGGGTGCCGGGACGACTACGGCTCCACCTCCTCCACCTTCGGGTTCCTCCTCTCTAACTTGGTCCGCTCTCGGCGACGACTCGACGACGACGCCGCCCTCGGCTTCTCCGTTCGACCCTCGAGGACCGTCTCTACCTCGCCGCCGAATCCTTCCTCTCCGCCACGGGCTTAGTTTCATTTTTGGTGCTTGTTGCCAAAGGGGGAGATAGATAGGGGGAGTAGAGATAGGGGGAGTTAGGGGGAGTGCGGGATTTTGAGTTTTTGTAGCCTCTCTCGCTTTGTGGAGTTTCATGATGAGACATGTATTTGGATCTTGTGCTTGTCGTTGGTTTACATGTCTACTCATGTTTGTGGTGCTCATTTACCTTAATGCATGTGTGTTTATAGCTTATCTCGTTTTATGCATTAGAAGTAGAGTTTATATGCTTTTAATTTCAAATTTTCATATATCTCTACTCGTATTGTCATCTATCACCAAAAATGGGGAGATTTTAGCCATCTAGGACCTTTGGCACCTTTGGTAAGGGTGGGTTATTGTCACAAGTGTTGATTGAAAAGAGACCCCTCAATTTGAATTCATGGACGATAAATGGATGAATTCTACAAGACTAAGGACTTTGATAGTTCCAAGTGTCACAAGGAGATGAAGGACACTTGATTGCTAGTTTGTAGTGTTTGTCGTACTATTAAGAGGGGTTCATGCACTAGTAGCTTGACCATGCACCAAAAGCCATGAAAATATGCATACTCAAGTTTTTTGGTTGTCATCTAGCTTAGAGACTTCATGGAAGCAAGGTTGAAGCAAAAGAATCGACGGAAAACTCAAAGGCACTTGAATTGGACGAGTTAAAATCAAAATCACAGCGTCGGATGAACCGACGCCCTTATTTCTACATGCGTCGGATGAGTTCTGTGGCCAAAGGATTCAAAACAAACCGTCGGATGAACCGACGGTACAAGCATCGATTCATCCGACGCCTTAGGGTTTGGCTACAATACGAGTCAAGGCTCAGCACCTTCAGCACCGGACGATCCGATGCCTTGACCAACGGTTCATTCGATGGTTGCATTTAAAACATACAGAGACACACCAAAACTTCGCTTCAAAGACCGGATGAACCGACGCTTGGATGTTGACTCGGCGGTTCATCCAACGGTTATATTTGAAACATACAAGATCGCCCCGAGTGAGAAGTCTTCATCACGGATGGTCCGACGGGGCGTCGGTGTATAGCGTCGGTGCATTGTCCGGGGTTCTTGGTTCAATGGCTATATTGGAGTCCCGTGAGTGACCGGATGATCCGACGCTTGTGCGGCGGGTGACCATCGGTTCATCCGACGGTACTACTTTTTCAGAAAACCTTTTCTAATGGCTAGCCTCCCTTGCTAGGCCTATAAATATGACCCCCATGCCTCTCTTGAGCTGCCTTTTCCATTCTGAAGACCTATTGCAGCCAAGGAGAGAAGGAGAGTTTGTTCTTGCCATTTGGGATTCTCTTCCTCTTCATTGAGGAGTTCTTCTTAGTGATCAAGAGTGTTCAAGGTGCATGCATGGCTTAGCTGAGTGCTCAGGTCAAGTGAAAGTGTGCGGGCTTATTACTCTTGGAGTTTGATGGCTCCTAGACGGTCTTGGTGATTTGGGGGTTCATGGTGAGCTCTTGGAGATTGTGGGAGCCTCAAGATAAGCTTGGTGTACACTGTTCGAGACCCACCGTTCCGGAGATGGAGAGCGGGTACTCTTAGTGAGCACTTGTGTCTTGGTGACTCAAGGGGGAGCTATACTCTAAGTGAGTGCTCCAACGTGGATTAGGGGGAAGCGTCAACTTCTCGATACCACGGGAAAAAATTCGGTTGTCTCTTGTGTCTCTCTTGTTAACACCAAAATTTGGTAAGGAGTATGACATGTGGGTCCGATTCGGAAAAAAGTCCGTCCGGTGGAAGGAAAGATATTTTCGAGAGATTTTCGGCGAAGGATCCGCGGTCGGCTATCCGCTCCCGGTTCGGCAAAGGAACAAGAGAGCTGATTTTGCGGGATTGGACGGTGACGTGGCTCGATCGAGAGGAAGCGAATGGATGGATAGGCGATCAAGTTTAGTTAGGCAATGAATCCATTCGCGGTTGTAATCGGCGGGGTATAAATACGATCCCCGGATGTATGTAACGGACACGTTCATTCCTCAATACACACCGGCCTTACGCCAAACCCTAGAGTCCTTGTCGTGTCGTCGAGTTCTTCGAGAGGACCAATCGATCCGTCGACCTCCGTGAGTACCGGCAACCTTGTATCATGTCTAGTATCATGCGGTAGATTTAGATCTGATGCAAGTAGTCTTATTACCATGCTTCGTGTCACGCGGTAGATTCGAGCTTGGTTCAAGAAGGTTTCTAGTTAGATCATGATCCACGCGGTAGGCTAAGATCTGGCTTGAAGCTAGTTATCGGCTCTATCGGGTTTTGGCAAGATCCGATAGATTCATTAAGTTACCCTGTGTTTTTCATGAGTTTTTGCTTTATGTTTTAATTCATGTAACACACCCTTGCCCAATCTAGATAGGTTTGGATCGGCTATATTCCTTCTAAGGTCCTTGTACGAGCAGGTTTCGTGTTTTGACGCGTGGATCTTGTGCTCTCCGATAGCCGAAACCGAATCGATCTAGGTTGTTACGTGTTGTGGGTTCAAGCTTGCTTTGTTAGTATAAATCTTGAAAGAGCCGGGTATCATGCGGTAGATGCAGGTTTTTGGGTTGCTTTGGAGCTAGTCATCCGGTGGATTAGATTTCCAATTCAGCCTGATAGATTTATTCACGTGGTAATGTTTGTTCCTTCTTCATGGACCCCGGATCGGTTGTTCAGCCGTATTCGGTTATATCTTCACGAGTAGATCACGTGCGTTATTTATGTTTTAAAAGACGTGTGCTTCTAGCTTTCCATATTTAGGTTATATCATGCGGTGGATAGATCTATTTGTGGAAAGTGGTGCGTTTTTTCATGCAAGTTGTATCATGCGGTGGATAGATTTGCTTGACATCGTGCCCGACGGATCTTAAAGTGATTAGACATGCGGTAGACTAATGCTTTGGATCTATGCATGCTTATTTTAATACATGATCATGTCCGTGCTTTACTTCATTTAATGTTAATCTTCATGAAGATCGGTCATAGCTTTGCTCATGCACCCATGTTTATTCAAAGATCGATTATTGTCATGCTTACGTCACCCGTTCGGCAATGTTCTTTTTTCCTTTTACGGTTACCCGAATGGTCGTGGTTCTTTGACAGGTAGCTTCGCATAGCTACATGTCGTCTTACTTGGCTTCTTAGCCGTAAATATGGAACTGTCTGGTACCACCCGGCAAGTTCCAAGCTTTGGTATCTAACTGCTTTATCTTTTGTTAATTTTCAGGAAAAATTGACTGGCACGTCACTCTCTCTCTGCGCGTGCGAAGCCAGCTTTTCGGCTTGCTGTGTGATTGGCGCTGAGTGCACATTTTGCGTCAACACACTTTTTGGCACGCCCAGTGGGACCAACAGCCGAATTGGTTCAGGATGCCTGAGATCACAGACCTCCTGGATGTCAACATTGAGGAGCTTTCTCCAGAGCAGCATCAGCAGCTCCTAGACGCCGTGAATCAGTTTCAACAGAAGTGTCTCATGTCATTCAAGAAGAATCGAAGTGGTGTACCATATCTGAAGAATGGCCTGCCCAGAGTGCTGTTGCCGGGAGAGACCGACGCCACAACCCAACAAGAAAAGGAAGAATGCGCGCGGATCTTCCAAGAGTCAGTAGACGACATGCTCACCAAGCACAACCAAGCTTTCCTCGGGTCGCTCCAACAGATGATGGTGGCCCTCTTTGGCCCGGGCGCGGGGCAGGCGTTCGGAAAGGCGTACGCCGGAAAGAGCACCGTGGAGCTGGGTGAATCAAGCTCTCAGCCGCCACCACGGGGCCCGGTGCAGCAGCCTCCTCCTCAGAGCTCCGGGAGCCAAACGTTCCAACCTCCTCCACAGGGCGCTGGGGGGCAGCCAGTTCAGCCTTCGTTGCAAGCTTCAGGAAGTCAACCAATCCCGCCGCCACCACGGAGCAAAGCACGGGTCGGCTCGTGCACGCCGCGAATCCGTACCAACCTACGTACGGAGACCTAGCGTTCGGCTCATCTGGGGCCCCACTCGACCCCAGTCGAAGAATAGCTCCGTCGACCAACTGGCTCCAGAGGAATTTGTACGGCGGTGGCTATCATGAAGTGGGAAATTACGGAGCTTTCGATGCCTTCCCGCACCCAGGGTACGCGCCGGCTGCAGACGCTCAGGAGGAAGATGCCCTAGCACGCAAGATGGCCGAATTGATGCAGAATCAGTTCGGCCTCAAGCCAAGGATGCAGGGCCCCACCTACAGGCCGCCGTTCCCGGAGTGGTACTATAACGTGCTCCTCGCCACCAAGGGTGAAACCGCCGACGGAATTCACAAAGTTCTGCGGGCGAGACGAGACAAGCACGGTCGAGCATATCGCTCGTTACCTCATGCAGCTTGGGGAATGTTCGGCCGAAGAGACGTTCAGGGTTCGCTACTTCCCCGCCTCGCTGACGGGTCCAGCTTTTCAGTGGTTCTCGTCCTTGCCGCCTGAATCAGTGGCCAGGTGGAAAGATTTGGAGCGTAAATTCCACGCTCATTACTTCAGCGGCAGTGCTGAGAAGAAGTTGATTGATCTCGCCACCCTGAAGCAAAGGCATAGTGAAACGCCGCTGGAGTTTCTCAGAAGGTTCAGAGAAGTCAAGGGCATGTGCTTCTCATTGAACTTGCCAGACGATCAGCTGGCTGATATGGCCGTCGCCGGGATGTTGCCAGCCGTGCGCGAGAAGCTATTTGGGATGGAGTTCGAGAACCTGGGCCAGCTGTCGCAAAAGTTATCCCTGATGAGCAATCAGGCATATGGCCTCAAGAAGGACCCCAAGTTTGGCAAGCAGCACGACATCGCTGATATCTACAATCAATTCTTGGACAAAGCTGATTTGTTCGAGGATTCTGACGACGAATTGGAGATAGCTGCAGCAGAGATCTTGTGGGGTAAAGAGCCCTTGACAATGAATCAGCGGTGGGTCAGGCAGACCAAAGGAACTTACGACTTCGACATCACAAAGGCTGATAAGTTGTTTGAGCTCTTGGTAAAGGAAGGCCGAATCAAGCCGCCCGAAGGGCACTCTATGCTTCGGCCGATGGAGTCAAAGCGAAACGTTACCGCGGCTTCCACGACGGGGGACTCGCACTCCATCAACGATTGCGGGGTCTTCGGGATGAGGATCCGTAAGGCTATCCGAGAAGGGCACCTCAAATTCGATAACAAGATGAAGTTGGATGGCCACCCCTTCCCACGAACATGCTCGGCTTTTCTATCAATGCGATAACGACCGAAGAGAAGGGGAAAGTCAAGGTCCCGACCTCGCCGAGTCCAAGCAAGATGGATCGGTTGACCGGAGCGCCGGGGGTGACCATAGAGCAAGTGCAGGGCGACGCCCCCCGCGTTCTCAAGAGCCACATCGAGATTGGGGAATCGTCCAAGCCCAAACCCAAGGTGACGTCGCGCATCCTCCTTAATAAATGGCAGCGCCAGATGGAGAAGGAGCGCTACCAGAAGCGTCGTCACGAGGAGGAGCAGCGCAGGGCTGAGGAGGAAGCGCGCAGATGGAATCAAGAACAGCACACGCGCGAGCAGGAGCGCGCCCACTGGGGGTGCGCCTTCTTCAGGCACTGCTGGAATGAGGGCCTAAAGCTGCCCACATTAAGGAACTGTCCTGAATGCAGCGACAGATATGTTGAGTACGGGCGAGAAAGCGCAATCGCCGATCCGTCCATGAAAGACTTGGAAGGATCCACCCGAATGGGGATCGGCGGCAAAAAATTGAAATCATTGATCATCCCGAGAAGCGCCAAGCCGATCTCGGGTGGGCTGACCACGAGGGGGACGAAGATGTCTACGTCTGGCAGAAGGGGCAATGGTGCCCACCGGTCTACGCAAGAGCCGAAGAGGCGGGTCCAACGCTTGAGGAACCGCGAGATGAAACAAGCCGGGATCCAGACAAGGCAGAAGTGGCGCCCCAAGGATCAGCCAGAAGGATCGAAGCGTTCGGCCCCTACATGCATGGTATACCTCCTACCGAACGAGTTCATGGCTCCTGCTAACCGGGTCATGCGAGAGGAGATTTCCTTCGACGACGAGCACGCCGAGGAGATGACGGCGCAACCGGTGCTCGCCAAACAAAGCCGTCTTCGACAAGCCGGCCAAAAATCGCCACATGAGGCCACCGTACTTGAGGGGGTACGTTAATGGCAAGCCATTGACCAAGATGTTCGTCGACGGTGGCGCGGCCGTCAACGTGATGCCATACACCACCTTCGGGAAGCTTGGCATGACCCCGAGCGATCCGACACCAACAAGCATCATCCCGAACGACTTCGCCGGAACCCCTCGGACACCAAAGGATGCGCTCACGTGGACTTGATAATCGGGTCCAAGACGCTCGCTCACCACCTTCTTCGTCATCGAAGGGAAGGGAGCCTACGACCTGGCCGCTTGGGCGGGGACCGGATCCACGCCAAGCTGCTCGCGTCCCATCCACTATGCATCAACAGCCGATCCGGTGGGTGGACGATGAGATCGAGGTCGTCCGGGCGGATGACTCCGTGAGCGTGGCTAACATGGAACCGGCCTTGCGGGAGTACCAAGGCATCGATTGCTTCTCGGGGAAGGAGCGGGGAGAAGGTCCCTGTTGAACCCGTCGGCGGTGACCAACGGCCCGATTCAAGCGTCGGCTCTTACGAAGTAATTTTTAATGGAGAACCCCGTGGATGGCACTGATGGCAAGTTAGGACGAGGATTTATGTCGGCCGATAAGCTGGAAGAAGTTGACATTGGGAGCGGTGATAAACCAAGGCCGACGTTCATCAGTGCAAATTTGCAACCAGACTTCAGGGGGAACTTAATTGAGCTTCTCAAAGAATATAAAGATTGCTTCGCCTGGGATTATTCGGAGATGCCTGGATTGGATCGATCCATCGTCGAGCACCGGTTGCCAATCAAGCCTGGTTTCAAACCATATAAGCAACCGCCCCGGAAAATCTACAAGGATGAGGTATTGGCCGATGTGAAGAAGGAGATCGAAAGATTACTTGACGCAAACTTCGTTCGGCCACTGAGATATGCGGAGTGGATTTCTAACATCGTCCCCGTGTATAAGAAAAATGGAAAAATGAGAGTTTGCATAGACTTCGGGGACCTAAACGAGCTACTCCCATGGATGGATATCCGATGCCTATTGCCGATTTGTTGATTGACGCCGCCGCCGGGCACAAGGTGATTAGCTTCATGGATGGCAACGCGGGATACAATCGGATCTTCATGGCAATAGAAGACATATCAAAGACGGCCTTCGGGTGTCCCGGTCATATAGGCCTATTTGAATGGATAGTCATGACATTTGGGTTGAAAAATGCCGGTGCAACCTATCAGCGGGCCATGAATTACATTTTTCATGAGTTGATCGGCAAGACCGTGGAAATCTACATTGACGACGTAGTGATCAAGTCCTTAAGTCATGACACCCATCTGGAAGATGTGAAGAAGACCTTGGAATGCACCCGGAAGCATGGCCTAAAAATGAATCCAAACAAGTGTGCATTTGGGGTATCAGCTGGAGAGTTCTTGGGGTTTTTGGTCCACGAAGGAGGGATCGAGGTTGGCAAGAAGAGCATGAAAGCCATTGATGAAGTCATTCCTCCAACCAACCTCAAGGAGTTGCAATCACTGCTCGGCAAGATCAACTTCGTGAGAAGGTTCATCTCAAATTTATCACAGAAGGTGTTGCCATTCTCTCCGTTGCTGAAGCTAAAGAAAGATCAGAAATTCACATGGGGCGACGAACAACAAAAGGCTTTCGATGAAATCAAGCAATACATGAAGGAGCCGCCGGTGCTGGTTCCTCCTCAGCTAAACAAGCCTTTCAAGTTGTACGTGGCGGCCGATACCCAAACTATTGGATCGGCCCTTATTCAAGAATTCGAAGGCAAGGAGCGGGTAGTAGCATATCTTAGCGGAAACTACTTGATCCTGAAACCAGGTATTCGGCTATAGAGAGATCGTGTCTTTGCGTATACTACTCGTGTACAAAGTTTCGGCACTACTTGTTGAATGCCGAATGCACTGTATACTCGAAGTTTGATGTGATAAAACATATGTTATCTATGCCAATTTTGAATGGTCGGGTTGGCAAATGGATTTTAGCTCTATCAGAATTCGAGTTGAAGTATGAATCGGCAAAAGCCATCAAAGGTCAGGTCATTGCCGATTTTATAACTGAACACCGTGACCCTTCAATTGATCTGCTTGAAATTACCCCGTGGGCTTTGTTCTTTGACGGGTCATCCCGTGGCAAAGGTGGGGGAGTAGGGATCCCGCTAATCTCGCCCGAGAGGTGAGATGTTTGAATTCGCCATTCCTATACAACCCATTGTCACAAACAACCGGGCGGAATACGAAGCGCTACTTCGAGGGCTTCAATATTTAAGAGAAGGCGGGGCCGTCTCGTTGAGGTCTATGGAGATTCGGAATTGGTAATCAAGCAATTGAACGGCCAATACGAGTGCGGGGAGCGAAGCGCCGAGGAGTTACTACGAAGAGTGCGGGGAGATCTTGAAGAGCTTCCCATTAGTAACCCTACAAAGACATTCCTAGAGAGCATAACGAGGAAGCAAACAGGCTGGCTCAGAGCGCCTCTGGTTATAAAGAGAGTCAAGAAGCATTTGCTGCAGAGGTGAGTGCACTAGGGACGGATCTTACAGAAGATGATTGGAGGAAAGAGATCGTTGATTATTTGAGAGATCCATCCCGAAAAGTCTCTAGGAAGCTCAGGTACAAGGCAATCAAGTTCGTTCTTCTGGATGATAATTTATTCTATAAATCATTAGATGGAGTATTGCTACGATGCCCGGGTCCGAGAAGAAGCCAAGAACATGATGAGCGAGGTGCACGATGGGATATGTGGAGCGCACCAATCGGCCTATCGGATGAAATGGGTTATTAGGCAAGTCGGGTGCTTTTGGCCGACGATATTAGAGGATCGCTTTGAGTATTACAAGGGGTGTCAAGATTGCCGAGGTTCGGGAACATTCAAAGAGTCCCCGCATCGGCATTGAATCCCATCATCAAGCCATGGCCATTCGGGGGCGGGGTATAGACTTGATTGGCCAAATTAATCCACCATCTAGCAAGGGGCATAAGTTCGTGCTTTTGGCTACAGATTACTTCACCAAATGGGTCGAGGCAATCCCGCTCAAGAAGGTGACGTCAGAAAACATGATCGAATTCGTCAAGGAACACATCATCTATCGATTTGGGATTCCTCAGACGATTACCACTGACCAAGGGGCACAATTCGTGTCATTGGAATTCAGAGATTTTGCCGAAAGCATGGGAATCAAATTATTTAATTCCTCACCATATTACGCCCAAGCTAATGGTCAAGCGAGAGGCTTCTAACAAGATCATGATCAAGCCGATACGAGAAAAAGATCGATCGAAGCCAAGAAGGTGGCATTCGGTACTCGGTGAAGCGCCGTGGGCTTACCGAATGGCCCCCCATGGAGCTACAAAGACCTCTCCTTACGAATTGGTTTACGGGCACCATGCAATCCTACCTTGGGAGATGCGGTCGGGAATCAAGGAGAGTTGTGCCGCAAAACGAGTTGAGCTCCAAGGATTACGGCGGCCTAATGATGGATGAGTTGGAAGATTTGCACATGATCCGTCTCGCAGCCCCGGAGAACATAGAGAAAAACAAGCCGCGGTCGCTAAATACTATAACAAGAAAGTCAAAGTAAGGCAATTTGCGGAAGGCGACCTGGTGTGGAAAGCGCTACCGCCGATTGGAACTAAATACGTTGAATTCGGCAAATGGTCCCCTAGCGGGAGGGGCCTTTTCGTGTGGTCGATGCGGTCCTGGTAATGCATACATATTGAAAACTTTGCTAGGAGAGGAATTTTCCGCCGCAATAAATGGAAGATATCTGAAGAAGTATTATCCTAGCGTTGAAATCGATCGATGATTATACACATCTGACACAGAAACAGCCGGCGCTCAAGGATGAGGCCGCCTTTAGAACAAAATCCATGAACAAGAGAAAATGGCCAAGTGCTCGATGCATTGCCCTTAGCTCAATACTACATTACAAGCCGTTTCTTACGGGATTACATATAGCGGCCCCGATGGTCGGGTCCCCTAAAGGGTGGGAAGCGAGAAGGCGTGGAGAAAGAAGCGAAAGTATGACTCAATCTTTTCTTTGCTTCTTCGGGCGCGTCGCTCCCTCTTCAGTTGTTCCAGGACCACCGTGATGGCGACTTGGAACGCACGAGGATGACCATGATTGGCGGCCTCTACCAGGCTATCCCAGGCCGCCTTTAGGCTGCTGTACTTGTCAGAGACATCTGGAGCAAAAGAATCAAGTTAGGGGCAAGAAATCCAGATGCAAACATGAAGGGGTCAGAAGCGTTTACCCCCTACTAGTGCTTCCAGCGCCATGCGACGCTCGCGCTCGGCTTGGCAACGGACGGACATGTCCCTGAGGCCACGCTCCAGGTGCCGGGCACGGCGGCGCAGCTGATGAATGGCCCTTTGCTCAGGCGTGGCATCCTCCGCCTCAGGAGAAGAATCGGAGGAGATGTACTCAGGAACATCTTCGGTTCCGATGACCTCTTCAAGAAGCAAATCAAGGCCGAAAGAGGCGGAGGGAAAAGATGAAGCGCAAGATCAAGCAAGAGGACAAGAAGCAGATCAGGAAAGAACTCACTTCCGAATCGTACGCTTCCTTGACGAGCCGCTCCCCGAGGTCGTTTACCCTTGTCCATGGCGTTGGGGTTTTTTCTTCTAGCGAGCGAGAGGAAGAGACGAGAAGTGATGGAGGAGTGTGCGAGTGGAGTTGCGGAGCACCCCACGGGCTATTTTATTGACCAAGGAGGCGCGTTGGGAGTGATGATGCGGCGGTACACACTGTTGGAATACCAAGCGGCAGGGGTTTTCCACCGAGTGCGAAGGGTTTTCTTTTGAACAGTGTTTACGGATTGCCGAATTGGGATCCTTTGTGGATCTTGCGCCGAGGAGCAGTTGTTTGCGAGCGTTCGGCTAAAGACAGTTCCCGGATGCATTCAAAGAAGACAAAATTCACAGATGCAAATGCGAAGGGAGATATCACGGAACAAATGCAGGATTCAAAAGTTCATCATATATTGCCGACATTTACACATCCCTAGTACAATCTAGTCAAAGAGCACGTTCAACACGGAGACCGGGGATGGGTAATTTCGGCAATGGCGTCGCCGTGGCCGTCGAGGCGCTCCGGGATGAGCTCGATCTCGTCGATATCCTCCCGCGCGCCGCCACGGAAGCCACGCGGCCCGGTGGAGTAGTCGACGTCCGTATGCGTCGCCATCGCGGCCGGGCCCAAGGTGGTGCCCGGGCGAACGCCATGGACGGCCACCTCGTCGACGCGACGCTCCACCGCGGCCGGGCGCTCCGCCGGCGTGTCGCCGTGGGCATTCACCTTCTCGGCCAATTGCTCTACCGGCGTCTTTGGGCCGGTCGAGCTCGGCGTCGCGGGCCGCAAAAGACAAGCGAAGGGATTAGCATCAAAGGCCGAGCCGGACCAAGAATCAATCTCGGGGCCATACCGTCAATGGCCTCCGGCGGTGCTTGCGCCGGTCCTCCCATTCTAGTTCGGCCACGCCCGCTTTTTTGGAGACATCTTCCGGCTCGAGACGGACGCCTCTAGCTCCTCCTTGAAGCGAATAGCATCGCGCTTCCCCGTACGGTGCACGGGGAGTGGCCATCGGACTCCGAAGAGTCGTCGGGGAGGGGCCGATTGGCCGGCGCGCGAGGCGGATTCCACCGAATCAACTCCGAAAAAAAGGAGATGATTGTCAAGGCAAAAGATCAAGAGGAGGATCAAAGAGGAGAAATTGATGATCATCACCGCTCGCGCGCATTAGCGCCGCTTCCCTCGGCCTCGTCGGAGGCACGGCGGCGGTTGAGGGCGGCGCACCATTGCGGTTTGGGGACGTGCACCGTTTGCAAGGAGACCGAGAGATCGGCAAAGATTCGAAAGCTAGAAGGCCCGATGGAGAGCTAGGGGCACCTATGGCAACATTTATAGGCCCGGCGGGGTAAATCGTGGCTTCGAGTCGTGGGCGTGGATCGTGGCGCACGACCCAATAAAATCGGAAGGCGGAGAGATTTCCTTGACCCGCCCCGCCGGTGGGTCGTTTGGAGTTCTAAGCCGGGCCGTGCGCAAGTTGATTGGTTCGGCTAAAGGAACTCAAGGTATCGTTCGGGAGTTAGCGTTTCACTACCGAATGGGTCGTTCAAAGATCACATCTCAAAGTACGCAAAGGAAAGGAAACAAATCGCAAAGGAAATATTACAAGAACGACCAGTCCAGGTATACATCAACAAGGACATTCAAGCATCAAGGAGTTTTGCGAGTGCGTGACGAACATTGGATACTATCAAGTGGGAATTATCCAAGATCTCCTGGTAGTCCTTTTGGGCATCAGATAAGTCAGTGAGTTCTGCATCGCATTGCTTTACTCTGGTAACAGCCGATTCTACCTCCGCTTGGGTCTTTGCTATCAATCCAGGAAGATCGGCTATTTTCTTCTGGTCAATCTCCATCTCCGCTGACAGGCTTCTCAATTCCGCCTCTAGAGCAGCCTTTCTGGCGACTTTCAAATCGTAAGAAGCTTGCAGGTCAGCCAAGGCATCTTTATGGCTTTCTGCTTGGGATTGTACCTCGTTCATGGCATGTTCAGCATCAGTTTTCTCCTTTTCAATGGCCGAACGGGAGCGCAATTTCCTCCAAGTGCGCCTCAAGGGAACATAAAAGGGCTCTAAGTCGTAGACGGATGATAGGAAAGCTCTGATGTCATCGGGAAGTTTTCGACTAATGGGTTCAAACATCTCTTCAAAATGGCGAAGATCATTGAGCTGATCCCGAACATCTTTTTCTAGCCGGCCGCAATTTCTTTGAGTTTGGGCAACACTTCATCGGCGGCGGGCTGGTTTATTTCTTTCATCACATTGGCGGTTGATGGGCCCTCGATGGCAAGCTCGATGATGACGGGGCGTGATCCGAAAACAACATTGCCGAGGTGAGAATGCTAGCATCAAGGTATCGAAATCAAGAGCGAGAATTGGGCACCTCATGAGTGATTTCTTGAGCGGGGGCAATCGCAGACGGAAGAGGCGTCCCAAGTAGAGCCGAAACTTCCAAGTCAGGAGATGCTGATGCAGCCATCAGCGACTCGTGAGTTTCTGGCTGGTGAAGAATTGGATCCTCCTCTGTTGGGTTGGTCATTGCTGCTTGATTGATAGGTGATGGCATCCTGGGGGAATTTGGTGGCTCCAGTTGAGTTGGGAGGTTCATCTCTGGAGAGTGTACCGCTTCTGCAGAGGGTGATGAAGACGAGATCTCTACTGGGATGGGCAATTCAACCCTAGATGGGCTCGTTTGTTGAACCACTGGAACATCTACAAGCGATTCTCCTACGGCTTCCTCTCGCAAGTGTCCAACCGAAAAAAGTGAGTGCCGGTGCTCATCCTTGAAAAAGGACAAGAAAAGACATACCGGTGGGTGGAGCATTGGCGGTGTGCCGGTTCTCGAAGAATGTTGGGCTCGTCCGAAATACACAATGATATGATCCATCAAGAACGAGTGACCCGGTAATCAAGAAGGTAAAGGAGTTTACCTCAACCGTACTTTCTTGACGGTTCTCCTCCTTTTAGCGCTCGGAGGGGGAATCGGATGCGGACCTTGCCTCCTGTCGACAAAGCAAGGCTAGAAAGGCCGGGATCGGTGGTAGCATACCTGTCCATTAGTTGGCGCGGGGTTGTGGATTTAAACCCCGATCTTTGAAATTGGGCCTTCGGCATTATAAGTTATTACCCTGGCTCGAGGGGCAGGAACTGTGTTCTGTGGACAGAAAATGAAGGTCAGGACCGTGAATAAAAGAGGGAAAAGTCTGATCAAGGGGCTCATTGCGTTACCTCTGAAGTCGGCAGGAAATCAGGCACCAATTCTGCACAAAACACATGAACGGGTTCACTGAAGATGTGGTCATGGAATTCTTGCCACCATGAGTTGAAGGTGGGGTGAGCTATGGTTGCGAGCACAAAAGGACATGTGTAGACGGTGGGACCGCACACATAGTGGAAAACTCGTCGCATTGCATCGGTTCTTTGATTTCCTCCCCGGGCTTGAGGAATTCATGCGTAAAAACAATCTTGGGGGCATCCGGCCGCATCCAAGTTGCCCGGCCATTACATTAGGCCGGTAGTACTCATAAGTATCGGTATTCCGCCTCCCTCCATTGAATTCGGCCGGTAATATGCATGGGCGGATTATGATGTTAAAGATTTCTAAGAATCCCCTATCTTGATGGCCGGGCTCAAAGGAGAATTCGACGGGGAAGGTCGAGTGTCATTGCCTAGATAAGGGAGCCAAAGAGGATTGGAGAAGCCTTTGAATAACAACTCGAAGAGCCGGATGATGTCCCGCCGAACGATGACGATTGAAGCCGCTTCTCCATAGCTTTGACATCCTCTCGGTAACTTGAAGCTCTCCTTCGGGGGGATTGGACCGGGGGAAGAACCCGGAGTTCAAGTCGACGCCTACAATCCGATGCATGTGAAGTTGCGGCCAAATTTGAACAAACCACCAAGGGCCATTGACGCATGCTATCCCTCGGTCGGTGTACATTTGGGTAACCGGTCTGATGAAGCATATGGTATACACTGCCCAAGAGGAATTTTCCCAGAGGAAGGCGATTGCCACTAGCCAGATGGATCGCCATTGCGATGTGATTCAAAGTGGGTTCGTTGGCCTTGCCACAGAAGACAAATCTGCATAACCACATGTTCAAAAAGGCTCTGTATTCAACTTCGCCAAGGGGATTGTCTCTCATGTGCTTCGCAATATAATTCTTGTAGCCATTCCCTGGCTTTACCCCTGTCTGGCGTGAGGAATTTTTGAAATTCCAAGGCTTGACAGACCCGGTGATGTCAAGGCCGGTGATCATGTACACATCGGCCAAGGTTGGAGACATTGGGCTATGCCCGAAAAGGAAGGCGTTGACGCCATTTGACCGAAGTGGCATGCGGCTATCGAAGATCTTCATTCTTGGGTGTCTCGGCTACGGATAACTCCGGACATTGAGCAATGCGGAGAGCATCCGGATTGGTCAATCCACTCTTATCCGCAAGAATCCTCCGATACCAAGTCTTCCACCGCAATTGGGGGCAAAGGCCGCTTCTTGAACGCATCTTGCCACCGGGGAGTTGGAGATAAAGCTACCTTGAAAGGGATTCTTTGAGATTCGGCGGCAATAAAATCTCGGGGGTCGGGATTCCCTTCGGGACCAAGATAATAAGGCTGCGAATTGGCCTCAATAGGAATCGAAGAGCAAGAGAAGGTTCCCGGAGGAGAGCGGAAGAAGAAAATCTCGGGTAAAATTGAAAACCTAATGCCGAACAAAGGTTTGAAAGGGTGAATTTACCCGAGCAAACTTGGTTCCGAGTTGCCATTGGAGATTCGAGCTCGGAACGAAGGGGATCTAGGGTTGGATCCGAGCGAGGAATCCGGCGGATTGCGAAGAACAAAGTGTTGACGAGGTTTGGCTCAAGGATTCGTGGCTAGAGTCAATTGTGGAACAAAATTACTTTTATCCCACAATTGAAGGGGCATGTGTTAACACCAAAATTTGGTAAGGAGTATGACATGTGGGTCCGATTCGGAAAAAAAGTCCGTCCGGTGGAAGGAAAGATATTTTCGAGAGATTTTCGGCGAAGGATCCGCGGTCGGCTATCCGCTCCGGTTCGGCAAAGGAACAAGAGAGCTGATTTTGCGGGATTGGACGGTGACGTGGCTCGATCGAGGAAGCGAATGGATGGATAGGCGATCAAGTTTAGTTAGGCAATGAATCCATTCGCAGTTGTAATCGGCGAGGTATAAATACGATCCCCGGATGTATGTAACGGACACGTTCATTCCTCAATACACACCGGCCTTACGCCAAACCCTAGAGTCCTTGTCGTGTCGTCGAGTTCTTCGAGAGGACCAATCGATCCGTCGACCTCCGTGAGTACCGGCAACCTTGTATCATGTCTAGTATCATGCGGTAGATTTAGATCTGATGCAAGTAGTCTTGTTACCATGCTTCGTGTCACGCGGTAGATTCAAGCTTGGTTCAAGAAGGTTTCTAGTTAGATCATGAGCCACGCGGTAGGCTAAGATCTGGCTTGAAGCTAGTTATCGGCTCTATTGGATTTTGGCAAGATCCAATAGATTCATCAAGTTACCCCGTGTTATCATGAGTTTTACTGTATGTTTTAGTTCATGTAACACACCCTTGCCCAATCTAGATGGGTTTGGATCGGCTACATTTTTTCTAAGATCCTTGTACGAGCAGGTTTCGTGTTTTGACGCGTGGATCTTGTGCTCTCCGATAGCCGAAACCGAATCGATCTAGGTTGTTACGTGTTGTGGGTTCAAGCTTGCTTTGTTAGTATAAATCTTGAAAGAGCCAGGTATCATGCGGTAGATGCAGGTTTTGGGGTTGCTGTGGAGCTAGTCATCCGGTGGATTCGATTTCCATTTCAGCCGGATAGATTTATTCACGTGGTAATGTTTGTTCCTTCTTCATGGACCCCGGATCGGTTGTTCAGCCGTATTCGGTTATATCTTCACGAGTAGATCACGTGCGTTATTTATGTTTTAAAAGACGTGTGCTTCTAGCTTTCCATATTTAGGTTATATCATGCGGTGGATAGATCTATTTGTGGAAAGTGGTGCGTTTTTTCATGCAAGTTGTATCATGCGGTGGATAGATTTGCTTGACATCGTGCCCGACGGATCTTAAAGTGATTAGACATGCGGTAGACTAATGCTTTGGATCTATGCATGCTTATTTTAATACATGATCATGTCCGTGCTTTACTTCATTTAATGTTAATCTTCATGAAGATCGGTCATAGCTTTGCTCATGCATCCATGTTTATTCAAAGATCGATTGTTGTCATGCTTACGTCACCCGTTCGGCAATGTTCTTTTTCCCTTTGCGGTTACCCGAATGGTCGTGGTTCTTTGACAGTAGCTTTGCATAGCTACATGTCGTCTTACTTGGCTTCTTAGCCGTAAATATGGAACTGCCGGTACCACCCGCAAGTTCCAAGCTTTGGTATTTAACTGTCTTATCTTTTGTTAATTTTCGGGAAAAATTGATCGGCACGTCACCCTCTCTCTCGCGCGTGCGAAGCCGCCTTTTCGCTTGCTGTGTGATTGGCGCCGAGTGCACATTTTGCGTCAACATCTCTATCTACTTCTTGCATTTAATTTCAGCACCTAATTTCCACACTTAAGTTTCCTTGTCTTTGTTCTTGGTTATTTGCTTGTGTGCTTCTTATCTTGCCTAGGTTGTTTAATATCTTCTCGGTGTGATATTTGCTAAGGAAACTTTTGTTAGTGTCCTTTAGTAGTAGAAAAAAACTCTTTTAGATGGGCAACACTAGCCGATAGGTTAAGGTCTTTTGTTTCTTTAGAAATTGAAAAGAAGTCCCATATTCAACCCCCCTTCTATGGGCCATTGAGCCTACAAGTGGTATCGCAGCTAGGCTCCCTTGTTGCTTGGCTTAACCGCCTAGGGAGATGGAGAAAGGTAGCGGTAACGCCCCTCCCAAGTTGGCAAGGAAACGGTTTACCTTTTGGGCACATCGAATGACAAGCTACCTTCAAGCTCAACACCATGATGCATGGCGCACTACCATGTATCCGTTGCCTAGGGTTCCCACCGAGAGTGAGCCTAAGTGGAATGCACGTGCTAGAAACATTTTTTTGAGGCATTAGATGAGGAGTTGTTTGATCGGGTCTTTGCTTTGGAAACCGCCGATGAGGTGTGGATGCAACTCAAAGAAATCCATGTGTATAACAAAAAGATCCGAGGAAAAATATGAGTTGCTCAAGGTGGAACTCAATGAGTTCAAAATAAAAATTTTCAATTCAAATCCAAATTTGAACTTTACTACGACTACAAACTTAGTGAAGTAGATCTCAACACTCTAAAACTTCTGGTGAGATACTTTGGTTTTTAAACACCATCCGTGGCGATTTGCTCAAAACTCTCTATATGATTTATCACAAGCTTCACATAGGATATCATGAGCCCTTGACGAATCTCATGATTTTCGAACTTTGTTTGCATTTTATACAATTAAAAAACATTACAGCCGCATGTGGATTTTCATGGTCCACGAACAAAATGTTCAAAGTTCCATCCAATTTCATGGATAAGGTTTTAAAAATGATTCAATACATGAATACCATTTTCCAGAAACTTTACTCTATTATACTTTATACACTTGCATTTCAAATTTGTTGTATACAGTAAAAATTCTTGAAGTGACACATAATTGTTAAAAATTGTAAACATATCCAGACATGTATAAAATTGAAATACAGAGTACAAAATAATGTTTTTGAGTGGAGAAATAAAAAGAAGTACAAAAATGAAAGTTTTTAAAATACTTTGACGTGCGCTTTAGGAAAACACACGGTAAAGGTATATGTTTGCCTTGTGCCAGAACGAAATGCACAGCAAAGGTATATGTTTGCCGTGTGCTGGAAGGAAACACACGACAAAGAGAACGTCTTTGCCGTGCGCCTTCACACGATGATGCACGACAAAGGCTAATGGCCGTATACCGCCACGGTGGGGGAAGAATAAAAATAGTTTGCCCCTCTAAGAAATAAAACGTACGACAAACACTCTTTGTCGTGCGCCAGAAAATAGAATGCGTGACAAAGATTGTTTGCCGTGCGCCGGCAAATACGCACAACAAAATGTGCTCTTTGTCATGGTCTGATACAAAGAGCACGACAAAGATCGGAACGGACGCCAAACATTAGTTTTCCCGTAGTGAGCTCTATTAAAGTATAGTTCCACCCATATAAAAGAACGTCCAAAACAGACTCCCTATGCGGGCATCATTTATCGTGTGTGCTGCTCTTGGATTCTGAACTGGGCTCGAACTTGAATTGCGTTGTGACTCCACCTTAGTGACTCGAACCGAATTAGCCTCTGGTCTCCTACTAGAATTGGACACCCTTGTTGGACTCCTTCTACTCTACTCCATCCATTCATGACCGTATGCATGGGTGTCATGTCCT
The DNA here is from genome assembly GCA_947561735.1 of Cenchrus americanus. Classification (NCBI taxonomy): domain Eukaryota; kingdom Viridiplantae; phylum Streptophyta; class Magnoliopsida; order Poales; family Poaceae; genus Cenchrus; species Cenchrus americanus. The sequence continues at coordinate 31,129,079 of OX387242.1, read as the reverse complement.
CATCACAAGTGGTGTACTCTTGGTCTACCATATTTGTTGAATAGAGTCCTCAAATACCCGTACAATATTATTTACTTTTATTTTCTCTAGCTAGCATTAAACTATGGGCTTTAATTCTCATAACAAAATCTTGTGACGGTGATGAAGAAGGAGAGGGTTCAAGGATCTGATGGCGAGCAGCCCGTCCCGGTTTTCTGAGCTACTCGTTGCTGCGCATGGAAGGAATATGTAAAGTTCTTAGTAGATCAATGGATGCTAAATCTGCCATGATTATTGTATGACTTTTTTATGAAATGGAAGCTAAAGTTTTCTTAAGCATCAATTGTTCTACTTTTACAGAGGCAATAAAGTGGAAATACGCTTCCGTTTTCTGTGTTCCCATATCTTAAAATTCGTGAATGCGATACGGCCGCCGCAGAGCGTTTGTCGGGGCCTTGGAAGCATGGGCCTTATAACATAAATATAATGTGGTTTCATCGGCATGCAAAGCGGGGAAAATGGCAGCTTCAATGTTAAAAAGTAATGGCAAAATTACAAAATTAGAAAAGGAGGGATGAAATCACAATTGTACTCGGGGGCATAAGACTAGTCTCGGTAGGAAGGAGCTCGCGCGCGCCTCCGGCCGTCGGGGAGGCGGGGGGGGGGGGGGGGGGGGGCGAGGTCGGCGGGTGGCGGTTGGGGAGGCGGGCCATGGTGGGCGGCGGTGCGGAGAGGCTAGCCATGGCGCGCAGAGGTGGGTGGCAGCGGGGCCTCAGGTGAAAGACATGGCGTGCAAGAGGTGGAAGGAAGGCTAGATGCTAGTGTTGATTTTGTTGGGCTGGCTGGGCTGTTAAAACAATCTTTCCGGAGGTATACATAATTGGAGCGTATCAAATGGAAACCGACCCACCTATGCAAACTCCGATCACGGACACAAGATCCGGATCCAAAGGCTACGGAGAGAGAGGAGAGGTCATTTTACGTAAACCCGCCCGCCCGCCTCCTACCGGTCTTGTACGTTTTGCAATAACCCCCTTCTCACCCGCCGCCGCACCCCACTCGATCCCCCCACTCGATCCCGCATCCCCGCAAGAAACCGAGCAGTTGCCGCCGTCCTCGCCGCCGCCTCCCTCTCCCCGATGATCCGGTCCATCATACCGCCGACGCCCTCCGCGCCGGTGCGGGGATGAACGTTCAACACGCCGGCGAGCCACATCGGCTCCACGAGGGCGGCGGAGCGTCACGCAGAGGAGGTACCGGGGCCCTGCGGTTGCGGCGGCTACGGTGGCGAGCAAAAGAAAGGGAGCTCGCAGGAGAGGTCGTTTCTCTCGAGGAGTCAACGGTGCCCTCCTACCCCTCTCGTATCCATGGATTGCGGCGGTTGCCGGCGTGAGGGGCCGTGGATCGAGAAGCGTAGGACCGCACGCACCCGCCGCCGGTGGCTCGCAACGCCATGTGATTTGCGTTGGTTCGACCACGTCAAGCTCGATGAAGAAAATTGGAAGCTTCACACATCGTCATGATATGTTGATTTGACAATAGCAAATGAGTAGGAATAGGTCGGACTAGATGCGGAGTCACGAGATTCATCAATTTTGCTCGCATCGCCTCATTATGCTCCATGCATGACACCACGCCCGATGTGCTCCCCGGCCGCGCAAGCCCGCCCCCGCCCTCGCATCGATTTTCTAGGGATGGTAGGCGGACAGGGAGGTCCCCGCGCACGCCGCTCGCGGCCCTCGCGTCACGTGACCGCGCCCTCGCGCGTCCCTCGGTCATCGCACCCGCGCGTGCCGAAGGCCGCCCTCCGCGCCTATTCCGCCGCCGCTCCCCGACATCTTCCTCCCCGCGCCGCCGCCGTCCACACCCGCTTGCTCTCACGCGCTCGCGCTCGCACGGAGTGGTGGAAGCCTAGTTGGGCACGGTGAAGAGAGGGGCGCCGCGCCACTCGCCCGGAGAGGTGGAAGCCTAGTTAGGGGCCGCGGCAAATTGCGGGAGGGGGTTATTGCAAAAGTATCGAGACCGGACGGGGCGGGCGGGCGGGTTTATGTAAAATGACCTCTCCTCTCTCTCGTAGCCTTTGGATCTAGAACTTGCGTCCGTGATCGGAGTTTGCATAGTTTGCACCGGTGGGTTGATTTCCACCGGATACGCTCCCATACGAATTAGCCAAAGAAAGCCGGGTCGAATAGAAACACAAGGTCGGAACTCTCTCGGGTATTTTTGCAAGCTAAGAGCATCTCCAACAGCTTCCCTACTTTTCACTTGCCAAATTGCGAGTTTTAGCAAGTTGCTATAATGATTTACCAAGTTGAAACGAGCCCATCTCCAACAGTTTCCTACTTCTCCTTGCCAAATCCAAAAAAAGAGCAGCCCTTTGTTGACCGGTATGTTCCCGTGCGCATCGACCCCGTCCCCTTCGCCGCCCCGTGCATCGGCCTTCCTCATATCGTCATCGCGCTTCTATCGGGACGGCGGACGCCGCCGTAGGTCGGCCGACGTGGGGCCGCCGATTCACGCAGACAAGGCACCCCTAGGTCTTGATCACGCCGTGCTCGCCGATCTAGGACATCGACTCCCCGGCCCCCCCCCCAAGCGATCTAGGACATCGACTCCTCGGCCGTTCTAGGTCGCATCTCCTCTCTCCCTCTAGCACTAGGTAATTTTTTTTTCTCTATGCCTGATTATATGGGACGATCTAGGTTATGTTGTTGATCCTCTCTACTTGTGGTTAGAAATCATGCCTAGGAAGAGATCCCGTGCGCGAAGAGTTCTAGAGGAGTCATCATCCGATGACGATGAATCGCTAATATTATCGACTGCTCAACTAGTTCAAGCCGCCTTCTCCAATGAAAAAGGAAAACACGGTGGCTCTGTGAAAGGTCACAGAGTTCTGGACCGTGATAGACATGGCGGACCTTTGGATATGGCATGCCTTTTTTGGAATGCCCGGGTCTCACAATGACATCAACGTTCTTGACAGATCTCCCTTGTTTGATAACTTGGCAGAAGGTATTGCTCCAAAAGTGAATTTTTCCGTTAACGGCCATGACTACACAATGGGTTATTACCTTGCGGATGGTATATACCCCTCATGGGCTACTCTGATCAAGTCCATCCAGCTGCCTATGGGAAACAAGAAGCAATATTTTGCCAAAGCGCAAGAAGCAGCTAGAAAGATGGTCGAGAGAGCTTTCGGGGTTCTTCAATCAAGGTGGGCAATTATTTGAGGACCGGGACGTTGTTGGGACAGTGAGACTTTGGCACTGATCATGAGGGCATGTATCATCATGCACAACATGATTGTAGAAGATGAAGGATACGTGGTTGATACTCAGGAGCGTTTTGATTATGGTGGTGACAATGTCGAGCCTGAACATGGTGTCGCTCATCGCACACTTGAAGAATATATTGAGGCGCATAGAAAGATCAGAGACAAGAACACCCATGTGCAGTTGAAGGAAGACCTCATCGAACACTTGTGGAACAATCATCCAGATTTATACTCGTACAACATATGATTACATTTATATTATGTCAAGTGTCCGCATTGAACCATTTTTATATTTTTTGTAGTCAAGTGGAATAAACAATTTCATTACTGGTTTCATTCAAGTTTGATAAACATTTTTTTTTAAAGAAGTGTAGCATGCACGTCAAATCTCCTCTGTCAAACCGATGACCTTCACTGGAGCAGGTAGCATGCACGTCAAATCTGTGTAGCACGTCAAACCGATGACCTTCACAGTAGCCGGCCAATGATTGGAGCAGGTAGCATTCACTTTGCCGGCCAATGATGAGTAGCATGCACTGTCCCTGGAGCAGGTAGCAGCACTGTCCTCATCGGCTTGATTTGCCGGCCACCAACAAATCAATGCAGCAGGACGGGCTGGATACGTGACCAAGAAATCACGCGGGAGGGGGGTCGACATATAGAGGGAGGTCGCGCGGGAGGCAGAGTTTCACGCGGGAAGGAAAAGTCACGACGCGCGAGATTTTCCTCCGAGAACCGCGGCGATCGATGGCAAGGCCGATGCGCGTGCGCACCGCGCGCTCGATGGAAAGTTGGAAAAAAATGGCAACCAAAATAGGGAACTGTTGGAGATTGTGTTTTGCCAAATTTTAGAGGATGGCAACCCAAATAGGGAACTGTTGGAGATGCTCTAAGATGAGGTGAGAAATAAGCTAACGAGCAATTCACATCACGTGGGTATAAATTGATTCAAGAGGTGAGTCAATGATAAATAATTATTTTTGAATCTCTTGACTTGAAAAGTCTTTCTCTACGTGTTCAATATTTATTTTAGAATAAAATGTACTGACGGTATTTAAATTTGTCCCGCTGTGTCACTTATGTCCCCAATCCCCATAATCTCCAAATGCATTTTGACTCTTAATCTTGGGCTCAGGTGTCATTTAGGTCCATATATACTCTCAAGTGCAGATTTATCCTTCTAAACATGACTTCTGGACAGGGGCGCAACTAGCAAATCAAGTCACTGACTGATGTCAGATTCATGGATTAGCAATAGATAAAGTGATTTGCCACTAGTTTGCAAGAAAACCACCAATGTCAACTGACATCGATGAGTACACATAGCTCCGCCACTACTTCTGGAGCCATTTAAGTCCATATACTTTCTAGAGGCATTGTCATCTCAATTAAATTGATAGAAACTTAATTTTAATGTAGATGATCAATTTTGTTTGAGACATAGGTATCCCTGGGTCCCCACCGACCAGTCTCACGGCTATCCCCGACAAATGGGTCCGACCTACCAGAAGACCCGCCGACCTGATAGTGGGCCCAACTGACCTGGTTTATGGCCCACACGAGCTCCTCAAGACCTTCTAGAAGATTCCCCATACGACCTTATCTGATCCGGTCGGGTAACTTGGCGTGCAAGACAAGGCAGAAGATGTCGGTTGCGCCTCTAGATAGTCCGAAGATCTGGGGATTATGTCGTAGCTTTCCTTAGATTGGTTCCCTATTGTAACCGACCTGGACTCTGGGTCCATGCATTGACCTTGTTCGTCAGCCAATGCAATATAAGGCAGGCAAGGCTGAACCCGGAGGCCAAGTAATTGCAAGTCGCCCCAAGTCATCCACATCAATACAATCAAGAACTGGACATAAAGTTTTACTCTCTGGAGGCCCGAACCAGTATAAACCCACCGTGTTCTTTGTGTTCCGTGTGCTCGTGCGTAACCTTCGAGTTCTTAGCTCTAGATTTCTCCCCACCGAACAAATAAACCATCGGGGTTGACACCCTTGCGGGCTATGCAGATCTAAACATCTGACAGTTGGCGTGCCAGGTTGGGGCAGATTGGGAGCTCTTCGTGTAGCGCGATGACAATTCGCTCCAGCGATCATCTTCGGCGACGACTGCGGGTTGGCCTCAATGCCGCACAACGGATTTGATGCGATGAGTGTGGCTAAACTTCGACTCGGAGACAAGAAGATGACCCGCCAAATGACTTTGATGTGCTAGGAAAAGGGGGATCTTCGTGAAGAACACAAGATGGAACCATTGGAAGTGAAAGAGAATGAGAGAAGGATCGACGCCTTGCATTGATCGGGGACTTTGTACTTGCCTCTCTCTTAGAGACTCCATCGGTGTTGCGTTTGTTTTCACCGCATAGTGAGACACCCTTGCTCTCATGGCGTTACTAGACATCCTTGCTCTCGCGATGCTCCGTCATGTCCTTGTTTCAACCGCGTTGTGTTACTCTCACGGTGTTGCTGCACGTCTTTGCTCTCGCGACGCTTGCCACATTTTTGTTCTTGCGGCATGACTAGGATCCAGGCTTATTAGGCACCACTAGTCTATCAACCCGTGCCATCGCACGGGCTAGAAATAGCTAATTATAATTATCTGTCTCATACTCTCATTCATCTATTACATATTTTATCTAATAATTGTAATAGGTCTAGTTAGTAATAATTTTTCCCCTTAGCATAGCACCTCTATATGTGTTTGATTTGTATCTAATTGAACACTATATTTTAAGCTATGAACAACATAAAATTTGGTATTTTTTTATCTCAGTCATGAATATATGTGTATATGACGACACACATTATGGGTTTTATATAATTGATAACATAAATAATATTTTTGATAAAAACATAAATAATATATTAATAATTATAGAAAAAGTAATTTAAAAGTTTATATTGATGCACTTTAAGATCTTATTATAATTATATGATCTAGATTCGGATTTCGAGGTTACTTTAAATTTAATAAGCACATAAGTGGATAATTTATATGCAAATTTTGGGAGTTATTTGATATTGTTTTTATAGTAGCATAAGTAGGTAATTTACATGAAAACTAAGGGCTAATTTACATTAATTTTATAATGGCACATGTGGGTAATTTAGATACATATATAGGGGATTACATTGGTCTATTTTCATAATGGCGGATGTGGGTAATTTATTAGAAAGATAACAGATCCAATGGCTATCATGATTAAAGATGTTGAATTGATGGCCGGATGTTTCTGATTTTCGTGAGAATTTAAAGGATTTCTTTATTTTTTTTAGGTTGTCCACCTAGGATCCTATGTGACATCACCTGGAGGCCTTAAAAGGAGCCTCCAATAAAACATAACTAATATATCAATAATTATAGAAAAAGCAATTTAAAATTTTATATTGATGCACTTTAAGATCTTATTATAATTATATGATTTAGATTCAGATTTAGAGGTTACTTTAAATTTAATAAGCACATAAGTGGATAATTTATATGCAAATTTAGGGGGTTATTTGATATTGTTTTTATAGTAGCATAAGTGGGTAATTTACATGAAAATTAAGGGCTAATTTAAATTAATTTTATAATGGCACATGTGGGTAATTTAGATACATATTTAGGGGGTTACATTGGTCTATTTTCATAATGGCAAAGGTGGGTAATTTATTAGAAAGATAACAGATCCAATGGCTATCATGATTAGAGATGTTGAATTGATGGCCGGATGTTTCTGATTTTTGTGAGAATTTAAAGAATTTCTCTATTTTTTTAGGTTGTCCACCTAGGATCCTAGGTGACATCGCTGGAGGCCTTAAAAGGAGCCTCCAATTAGTAATAGTAAGATGGTGCTGCAACACGATCAGTACAGAAATGAAACTACTAGTCTACCTAATTAAACAAAGCACGAATTGAGGAACCAATGAACACATGTACCCTCACCGAATCAACATTGGTGGGTTACAATGGGAAGATGTCAACAGGACAGTGGCAGAAGTTATTGAAGTTCAGCCCGATATGGTCCTGCGTAATAAGGAACGGAGCAATTCAGCTAACAATAGGAAAAAAACGAACTGGTGGTACTACCATCATCATCAGTATCATCCCTTGGTTAGGATGGTCCATCAAGATCCAAAATCTCATCCAGGTCAAGCTTCTCCCCATCTGCGTGTTGGCCTCCGGGCCACACAACTGGATTGATGCAATGAGTGTTGCTCAGCTTCGCGACTCTTTGAGGACTCGGAGACAGTGTATAGGATACCCCACGTCCAAGGTCATAATGTGGTCGAGAAGACGACCCGTTGGATGACTGTGTAGGTAAAGGGATTGGTAGGGATCTTCGTGAAGAACGCAAGATGGAACCATTGGAAGAACCTCCGACCTTTGCCTCTCCCTTAGCAACTCCATCAGCAAACCTGATCCTCTTGACTAGCTGCAGCAGCTAGCGGCATCCACCACTACGGACTCTGCGTAGCCGTCCCAAGTGCAACTACCGCATCCTCGACCATGCTTGCCTCCACCGCCATAAAACGTGCTACTGTTGCTGCTTCCGCCAGCATCACCGAAGGTGCCGGTGGTGATCGTGTCGGCGGGTGTCCACCATGGGTGTCCTTCACATCATCATCATCATCATCCACAACAACAACCCTTCTTCCGCACTGTTGCTGCAGCTGTGACGTCGCCTCCTCCTCGGTCGTGCTTGCCTTCGATCAAACACGAGCGTGTGCACGCGGCTGCCTCTACCGGCCTCCTCAATCATCTGCCTCCCGTGGCCTGCAGTGTCTCCGCCAATCGCTCCTTTATTGTCCACCCTAAAGCACGAGCACGGTTCTAGCTATTGCTGCGGTCGCCATTCTTCACCTATCTGCCAGCCGACAGCCCATCACTGCCTCGCACCCTCCTCCTCATCTTCCAGCACAGCACACCCTCTCATGGGTGCTAAACGCCTCTCACTTCGCCGTAATAGTACCCGTCGCTCCAATCCTTCGTTGTGCCTTGGCTGTGCGCCACCGGTCCTCATCAAGGTGGAAATTGCCCTTCCTAATCCTCTTACATACTGTTCAGTTTAGGTGATGAATTATGCTGATTTGGTGTATGTAAAATGCCAATGTTTGTTGAACTTGTTGATGGCGTCATCTGATCGGGCTTAGATGTACAAGCAACCTCGAGATTGGGATACATTCCTAAGTGGGGTCATTGCTCAAGCAGAGACATAACAAAAAACTATGTTTTCTGATAATGGTTTGCCCCTGTTTAGATTGTCTCGAACAGTTCCTTAATTTGATCACACGTGGATTCATAGAAAATTACACATGTTGGAACAAGCATGGCGAGGAAGGCCTTAATGAAGGCGAAGTAGGGTGCCTTAATGAAGGTGAAGCTTGAGACCATGCTTAATGCCTTAATGAAGGTGAAGCATGATGCCATGATGAAGCCCTTAATGAAGGTGAAACAAGTGTAGAATGACTGAAATCAATGATTTATCATTGTTATAGGGTAATAAAGCCGGATGTCTTAACTCCTTGTTTTCTTGTTATTTTAGGGGAAGAAGAATGTGAAAATCACTTTAAGGAACTTGAAGCATTCCCACCCATTATGATGTGGCCCAAGGATATGACTGACCAAGAAGTTACGGGCATCAATGATCATGATGTGCTGCATCGTGTGAACAATGGTGATCAAATGGTGAGAGATGTTTAGATTCAAAGCTTGTACACAACCTCTAAATTAGTGAGGTTCGAAGAATTCGTCAAATATTCCAACCTCTCAACCCTGGTTACCAAAAGTACTCTGGCCTTTCTGGTGATCTAAAACATCTACAACTTAAGGTTGATCATGGTCGGATCGACAAAAGTTTGAAGCAACTTTGGATTTGCTTAACTACATGCTACCTAAGGGAAATCATGGGGCCAAGTTTGTCTTTGAGACAAAGAAGATAATATGTTGTTCTTTGGATTTAGAAGTTGAAAAAAAATCATGCATGTAAGAACTTTTGTGTGTTGTTCTGTGGAGATTATGAGGATCTTGACAATTTTCCCCAAATGGGGGTTCCATCAGTACAAGAGGATAAAAGATGGCTGAGATAATTTTGATAACTGGAATGAGCCTATGAAGGTCAGAGGCAAGAATGGTAATAGAGGAGGTCCTGTGAGGGTGGCATGATATTTTTCCATCATTGCCCACTTTAAACGCATGTTTGCCACAAAAAAGGAGGTCGAACTCTTGCAGTGGCATAAAAAAGCCCGAAAGAAGTTGGGCAACGCAAAATTAGGCACCCCGCTGATGCAGCACAATGGGGTAACACTGATTCCTAAGTGGTTTGTTGATGATTGCATGAATATTCGGTTCATTATAAGTTCAAACAACGTGAATCCATTCGGTAACCATGTATAGCATCACCTGCTCTGTCATGCTGTCAGTATTGAACCTTGAGGCCATTGGTGGATGACATTTTGGAGACCTAGTGTAGAGGAGATATGAGATGAGTTCTAGCATGAGGACTTTAAGTTGCACACCATGTTGTTCACCTTATCAATAGCAACCCAGCTCATCTCAACCTCTCCGGACAAAGTGAAAGGAAAGGTGCGAAGATGTAGTCATGCAACATCTTAGAGCTGGCCGCCGGCCTTTGGGAGTTGCGAATTGAATTATGTGTGTTTGCCGGTGAGTTGCGAATTGAATTTTGATTGCAAATTGCCGGCCGGTGAGTTGCGAATTGAATTTTGTATCTTTGTCGGTGAAGTGGTGAATCAAATCAAACTTTGTGTAATTTTTATGGTGAAGTCTCGAATTGAGTCAAACTTGTGTGATTGAATCGAATCAAACTTGTGTGCTGTGAATGTTTTTTGAATCAGATCAAATTTGTGCTTGTGGTGGAATTGAACTTGTATTTTTGTTGGAGTGAGATCTGGAGCTAGCGGTGGTGAAGTTAAAGGTGGTGGCGCTGGAGCCGGTCGGAGTAGGAGCTGCTGGTGCCAGACCCCAGTTCGTGGGGCTCTTTTTTTTCGGACCCCCTTTGGTCCTGATTGGTAATAACGACTTGGACTAAAGGATCCCCTTTAGTCCCGGTTCGTTCACCCACGACTAAAAGAGGGATCTTTTATCTCTCACTACCGGAAATCCGGGCTTTGCCGAGGGCCCGAAACTCTTGGCAAAGGGCACCAAACACTCGGCAACGCCTTTGCGTAAAGTAGCACTCGGAAAAGGGCCGACGGAAAATTTTTCTCGGCCACGATTCTTTGCCGAGCACCCTAGCTCTAGGCTCTCGACACGGCCCGTGCCGAGAGCCCACGATGGGCCGTCGGCCAAAAAAAAGTAGCCGTTAACGGGGGTTAAGATAACGGTTTTTGAAAAGTTTTTGCCGACGGCCTCGAGTCGGGCCGTCGGCAAAGAGGGGGTTTTTATTTTTTTTTAGAAAATTCCGTGCCGAGAGCCCCCGACAGAGGCCGTCGGCAAAGATGGTTTTTCTATTTTTTTGAAAAAAAAATCATGTGTCGAGCGCCGGGGCAAAGGCCGTCGGCAAAGACAGCTTTTTTATTTTTTCTAAAAAAATTTCGTGCCGAGCGCCCCGTGCAACTACGTTCGACAAAGCCGGGAACACCCGAGCCGGGAAATTTTTTCCCGAGTTGCCGAGCGCAATTGCCAAAAGCACTCGGCAAAGGCCACTTTGCCGACGGCCCCTCTCGGCAAAGAGGCCACATTTTGTTTTTTTTTTGTTCCCACATTGACAAACACACACACACATATATGACAATATCACATGCAACAATAGATAACACATATATATCACATCCACATGTGAATACACACCACATGTGTCCACAAGTTCATACACACCACAAGTCCATCAAAACAAGTCCACAAATCCACAAAGTGTCTCAAATCCAACGAAACAAGTTCGAACATGATAAACTAAGTCCAAGGGCCTATGGTGAGTGCTCGTGCGGTGGGAAAGGTGGGACGGACGACTGGAGGACTTGCTCACCACTTGGAGACTCGTTGATTCAAACTCACCGAGAAAGGCAACACAAAGGAGACAAGAATGCAAGTGTTAGACATGATTAGACAGAAAACCGTAAACTCTTTGGTATCATACTCACCGGAGTACCGAGGACTTGTTGTGTCGGAAACACCTGTGGAGGGGGGCCGGAGTGATAGGAGCTAGGAGCCCTGGTGGTACAGTCATACCACCTGACGTCGCAAGGTACCTAGTAAGTTCCTCGAACTTATCGCCATTGCCGCTGCGACTGGAAATACTCCTGCTGCTAAGCCCGCTCATGTGCTAGCTGGTCTGCTAGCTGCTAACGTAGATCCCGCTCCTCTGCTAACTCGACCTACAACATTTGACTTAAGTGTTTCAGTAATGCAAATCTAAGAATGTGTTTAAACATTAATATAACATGACTAGTGCATACCTCAAGGGCGTTCAAACGGCCCATCCCCACGCTCGTTCATGCTCGTATCCGGGGGTCGACTCCGTCCTTCGTGCTAAGACATCGGCAAGTCTCGGGGCCGGAACTGTCGATGATGCCGTCACCAATCCACAACCTCCCGTGCTTCTTTCCTCCTCCCAAGGCCATTACTATGTCTGTATCAATGTCATGCTCCCTCGGGTTGTAATCTTCCCCGTACTTCTGCTTATAGGCCTCTCGTGTACTTAGCGATGCGCCGGCCGAAGCTAGGGTTGTTGTATGCCTCCGGCCCGTCGCTCACGCTGTATGACACATCGGACGTCGCCTTGCCCTTGTGTGCCATGCCTAAGGCATCGAAGTCCGAGCATTCCCGGCTAGGATGTGTCTTTTCCGCAAGAAAAGGAGGACGAAGATTAGTGTGATGAAACAAGTTTGAGCCTCGAAAATAGATTAAAGAAACCGCGTACCCATAGCGCCTTGTACTCTGGAAGGCTCCGCTGGCCTTGGTGGTGTGATGGGCCCTCCATCATCAAACGCCTCTCGCGTGCAGCGTCGTGCGCCCGCCGGTACTCCTTCGTGAACCACTTGTCTACCTCCATTGCCCACGCGTCGGCTTTGGTGCGGCTCCACCAAGGAGTCACCTGCACGTCACGTAGTAATTGATACATTAGAAGATCAAACATAACATAAGTAATATCAAAATATAGCCGGTATTCATGTACCTCAAGGAACCGCTCACGGGTCAACATCGTCCTTCCGGCTTCTTCCTTGCCTATCTTTTGACCAAGCACCAACGCACGTAGGTTATGACGGCCTGGTGCTTTACCTCGTGATGCATGTCGGTGACACATTTCTTGCGGGGAGTTCTTCGGGCACATGTCCGCTCTCTCCTCTTCGCCATCCTCACATCCGAAGAAGGTCCGCATACAAATACGTTGTCAAATTCATTATTTTAAGATTGAGTCAAACGGATGTGATGTAACGAGAAAAAGGGAGCTAGAGTTACCCAAAACGTCCTCAGGCACGCGCTCCGTCGTGTGGGTGAACTCCGGTCATCACCCCGGTAGTAGTGGCCAAACGTGTAGGCCGGCTCGTCCGCCCATGGTACGTGACAATGCCGGGCAAAGGCCGCCTACACGAAGCCTCGACAATGCCATTGGGCTTGCGTGAGTCGCCACCCAACACAACGATCCAGTTCCCGCATATGTCGAACAAAATATTAGTGACTCTCAATAATCAAAATGGAGTTTGGCATGTAAATGAAGTTAGCCATCTAAATTTACTTACATTCGCCCTTGGGGGCGAATCACCGGGCGGTTCCGAGGGGAGCGGGGGCCTAGGGAGTCGTGCGGGGCCTCGCAAGTAGACATTCGCCGCCCTAGCGGCCTCCCACGAAGAACCCGCACCTAAGGCGTCGTCCTCGGTCTCCGTCGCCCGGCCCTCACAACCGCCCTCGTCGTCGTCCTCCTCGGCCTCCCGTGTACCATCCGTCGGCTCGAGAGGTGGACATATTGGTTTGGGCCTTTCTCCCGAACTATGAAATGAAATCGCGCCGATGTGGGCCCGCACCTTGCGAAATAAGGGTATCAATTCCGTGTGGCTCTGGCAACCTCGATGCAGTCCAGAACTCACGGATGAATTCTTGTTTGTACAATTCAACATATAGCATGATGCTACGCCACTCTTCATTGGTGAGTTGCTTGGTGGTAGATGCACTCGCGCTTCCAAATTGGCCTTGGAAAAGGCTGAGTTTTGATTGATTTTCCACGACATTGTAACGAGGGGAGTGATCATGCACGCTAGGAAGGTTCTCTTTATAGTATTTTTCTCGTGAAGTACCGAAGTTTGACACCTCCTCCACAATGTATGCCTCTGCAACTGAAGCCTCGATTCTGGCTTTATTTCTACATTTTTGCATACGAGCTTTAGAGTTCTCTCAATTGGGTAGTACCAATGGTACTGCACTGGCCCACCCATACGTACCTCGTATGGAAGGTGCACAATCATATGCTGCATTGGCAAGAAGAATCCAGGTGGAAAAATTTTCTCCAACTTACATAGTAACACAGGGTCCACTTTCTCCAACTCTCTACATACGGTCCGAGAAATCTCCTTCGCACATAGCCGCCGGAAGAAATAGCTCAACTCGCCAAAGACTTGCCATATATTCTCCGGGGACAAAGCCTCGAACCATCGTGGGAAGAAGCCGCTCAATCCATACGTGGTAGTCATGACTCTTCATGCTATTTACTCGCAATGTCGTCAAATTGACACCCCTCTTCACATTATGTGCATACTCATATGGAAACCTAAGCGTCTTCATCCATTTAAGTACTTCCCTCCTTTGTTCAATGGACAATACATAATCCGCCTTGGGTCTTCTCCATTTCTTGCGGCCTTCCGGAGGCCTCATCTCTAGATTTGGTCTATCACATAGTGTTGCAATGTCCACTCGGACTTAGGGTTATCCTTAGACTTTCCCGTGTCCATGAGTGTGCAAAAAAGTGCCTCTGCGATATTCTTCTCAGGTGTGCATGAAGTCGGTGTGATGTGGCACAAGAAGGTCATCATGATAGGGGAGCCGTTGTAAGCTCGATTTATGACTCCACATGTGTTGCTCACCATAACCCACATAACGACCACCTCCTTCATTGGCCACAAGAGCCTCTACCCGAGCACGAACCTCGGCACCGGTCCAAAGCATCCGCGGTGGAGGTTGTGTCACTACAAGACCTTTTGTGAAGTTCTTCTTGTCTTGTCTGAATGGATGATCAAGAGGTAGGAACTGACGATGTTGGTCGAACGATGAATACTTAGCACCCTTCGCAACCAGATGAACCTCAAACGTTCCTTGCATATTGGGAATGGGAACTTTCCATGAACACACCAGGCTGAGAACAACCCATACGCCAAGAAGTCATGAATAGAGTACTGGTACCAAACATACATCTTGAAGGTTGCCCTTTCAGGCTCGGTCTTATGTCCATACACCTACCTCCCAAGCACTAATCAATTCGTCCCACAAAGGCTCCATGTACACACCCATATTACTCCCCGAGTGTCCAGGAATTATTAAGGACATGAATATGGTGTCTCGTTGGAAGGCGATACCGAGGGGGGGGGGGAGATTCAGGGGTATACAAAACACGGGCCAACATGTGTAAGGGGCGGTACTCATTCCATAAGGATTGAACCCATCGATTGCCGGCGCAACATGTACATTACGCGCCACACCTCGCTTTCTCGGGATGTTGTCCATCACGGTATTGCCATGCTTCACCATCTTGTCGAACTATACCGTATGCCATGCTTATGCCATGTCATCTATTTGGCGCTTCCTCGGTCATGTAAAGTCGCTAGATCCTCGGCACGAACGGAAGGTACCGTACGATCTTTTGGGCGATATCGACCGCTTCATCCGATCATCCGCACTGGTACCTCTTCGAACCTCAAGGATTTGCACTTTGGACAAGTGCGTGGCATCCGCGTGTTCCTTCCTAAATAGGACACACCCATTCACACAGGCATCTATCTGCTCATACGACATCTTAAGTGCTTTGAAGAGTGTTGTTGACTCGTACATGGACGTTGGCAGGGAATGGCCCTTTGGAAGCAAGGAGCCAACAAAGAGCAACAACCTATTCAAGCCTGCTCGACTGATGTTTAACTCGAATTTCACCCCTAATAACCGCCCAATGGTGTCCAGTTGCGAAACGGTGGTGTTGTCGTGAAGAGGTACCTTTGCCGAGTCCATCATCTTGTAGAACAACTTTGCCTCCTCCTCCATCGCCTCCCCGATCATGGGTGTCATTGAAAAGTTCTTGGTGGGCATCCTCTAACATGTCTACAACCCCCGCATCATCATCGCACGCCTCCGGGCGTGGTCTCACCACCTCCTCTCTCATACGATGTGCTTCACCATGGTAGATCCACACGGCATAGTATTTGGTAAATCCATTATTCGAAGATGTCAGCCCATATCCTCCTTGCTAACTCTCCTCTTGTTGTCACATTTTGTGTAGGGACACCAAACTAGCAAATGACCACGAGAATTGACCATGCAAATTTCAAGAAATCATTGGTCTTAACCATCCATTCATCGTCAAAATCACGCTTACTTCTCCGGCCGGTGTACATCCACTGACGGTCCTCCATCCTTTATCAATCAGGAATGCGAACCATAAAATCCATGTACATCGTGATCCTACTGTCTAATAGGTGAGGATAGGTCCTAATCCCACCCGCGGATCCGTATATGAGTTAGTTTCCATGCCCCGATCCGATCGAGGCAGAATTTCGGCAGCACCTCCCCGCTGTTCTCCAGATACACGTCCGAGTATGGAGATTGTGTATCCAGAGAACAACAGGAGGTGATGACAAAACTCTGTCTCGGATCGAACCAGGACATCGAAACTAACTCATCTACGGATCCGTAGGGGCCGGTCCGTAAAACGTGGACAATACGAAACAGATACGGTCGTAGTTATGCACAAAAATGCATACCTCTAGCCATATCTCTTTCGGACAGAGACACCAAACTAGGTTACGCGATCTACAACCATACGACCGGAAGACAAAGTTATTCATACCTAGGGTGCCGGTGACAAGGCGCCGCAAAGTGTAGGCAGATCCGCAACGACAACAAAGAAGATCGTGGTCGTCGAGGTACTCCGCTTGCCTTCCACTAGCCCATCTCCGCAAAAAAAGAAATGAACATACAACTTAGCTCAAAATTTCGTCAAAGACCTCCGCCGCATGGTGAGGTGTCAAAACCTGCAATTGAACATTCGACATGAAGGCCGACAACCAGATATATGCATTCTCATCGAACTCAACAAGGCATTGCCAATTCACATTCATATTCTAGAGATTCTACCACTAGTTACCACTAGTCATTACAACTAGTCACATTCATATTCTAGTAGTCTACCACTAGTTACCACTAGTCACATTCACATGCCGGCTCACCTTGCTCGGGCGGACGATGATAGCGTGGGCGGGCGGGACGTGGATGGACGACGACGGCGGGGGCTGTCCCGGCGTTGGCCCCGTGCTTCTCCCCCCTTCTCGATCCTCCTTTCCTCCTCTCCCCTTCTCCTCTCTCTCCTTTCCTCCACCTCCTACTCCATTGCTCCTCTCCCTTCCTTCTCTTCTCCGGCAGGGGAGGGGGGCTTGCGCGGACGGGCGGGGGAGGGGGCGCGCGCGGCGGGCGGTGGTGGGTGCGCCGGCCGGCGGTGGTGGGGACGCGTGCGGCGGGGGAGGGCGGGCGCGGCGGGCGGTGGCCGGGAGGGCGGGGAGGGGAGGGCGCGCGCGCGGGCGGTGGCCGGAGGGCGGGGAGGGAGGGCGGGGGGTGCGGCGGGCGGGGCGGGGGGGGGCGCGGCGGCCGGCGGCCGATGAGCGGGAGCCGGCGGGCGGGGGCGGGAGGCCGGCCGCCGGACGGCGGACGACGGGCGGTGGTGCGGGCGCGCGCGGCGGGCGGGCGGGCGTGGCGGCGGCGGTTGTGTGCGTGTGTGCGTGTGTGGCTAAGTGTTGGTCGTGCCACTCGTAATGCCACTTCTTTGCCGACGGCCCTCGCATCCCATTGTCGGCAAAGGTAACATAATTTAAAAAAACCGAAAATAAACCTTTGCCGACGGCCGGATCGTGAGGCCGTCGGCATATATGCAACTCCGTGCCGAGCGCCCCCACCAAGGCTCTCGGCAAAGGCGTTCACCCGGGTTTAACCCGGTTGATCGGCCGTTGCCGAGAGCCGCCTAGGACCGTCGGCAGAGCACACGTCCGTGCCGACGGCCCACGCTCGGTACATGCCCCTTTGCCGAGCGCCCCACCGTGCTCTCGGCAAAGAAGTAATTTTTTTTTAGTTTTTGGGTTGAGCTTATTTCTTTGCTAAAGGTACATTAGTTAGATCTTGATTTCCATTTTTGGTGTTTTTTCATAATTGTTTACTATATTTCATGTATTTTCGTCTTATTTTTGAATTTCTCTCGTATATTTCAAATTTGAACCGCAAGTCCTCAAAAAAAGGCATGTATATGATTGGAAAATTGGATATTCCCGCGAATCGTTTTCAAATTATATAAAATGCAAATAAAGTCGAAAAATCACGAAATTTGACGAGTTGTCGTTTTATCACATGTGTTTCGTGAAAGTCTCCGTCACACGGTGGACAAACCAGGAGATCTCTAGCATGTAATCATAGACAATGTCGTGGAGATATCCCCATTTCTACGGTGCGTGGAGATACCTCGGCCGAGCCCCTCGAAGCTCGAATCGCCGGCAATTTTGGCAGCTCAGGACCTTCATCCGTCGGTCAAGGAAGCAAAGAGGCCCATGTTTTTGGGTCAGCCTGTCACTGGGGAGGGTATGGATAAATCCACTCTTGCTCATACCCAAATCCAAATCATTATTATCCACTTCTTACCCTCCCCAATCCCACCCATACCCAATGGATAATTAGTTTTGTACTAGATTATATACATACCCAATGGATTATTTGTACCCTCCCCACACCCACCCTACCCATTTCTTCAATGGATAATTATTTTCTACTCATACCCTCCCCATTTGAGATGGGTGTGGATTTGAATGTGGATAGTGGATAAAAACAACAGGCCTATTTTTGGGTTTAGACCCCTGAAAGATCCTATAACCTTGACTAGTCTTATGTGTCTTCCAAGTTTCACAAAAAAGCCCCTAGTAGATAGGTTCCTTACAAACCAATTCAAGCCGTATCATTAGTAAAAAAAATATGTGTTGAAGATTCTATCAAGACTCCTTAAATCATCATATCTGTCATCTATCTGCAGTTTGTGATTCTATGGTTGTGGTTCCTGTATAAATATCGCAAGCAGATGTGGAATGCGTCTTATGTTCATGGTGCCTCCTACGATTCCACCCAAGCTAAAATATTTTTCCAACTCCGCCAGGCAAGAGGCGAAACAAGAGATGACACCACGGAGCTAGATAGACGCGCCCTTTTGATGCTGTTGCACCCTAGCAGGATCAGGGTCTCCACCCGCTCACCTTGTCCTCGCTTGTGTGAAAATGGAATGCTGGAGGAAGGAACCGTAAGTGCTTAAGGATTACACGATCGGATTTCTCGTTCCTCGTAGAGCGGGTGTGGGTTTGTTTGGTTCTTAAGTGTTACATGATCGACTCGTGTGTGTACTATTTTTTAGATCACAATGTGACGAAACTTATGAAGTGTTAAGCACGCGGTATCCATTCACACTACTGAGAATAGTACCATTTATTGTCATCTTTAGTGTGGCAAATGGTAATTTTATTTCAGCTAACGTATAAGTGCTTCAAAACAACCCACGCATTCAAGAATTTCAAGATGGGGGAGCACAAAAAACGGATATATATATATATATATATATATATATATATATATATATATATATATATATATATATATATATATATATATATATATATATATATATATATATATCCACTTGATTCCCTATATATAGAGAAAAATAGAACAATCTTTTATCCACTTGATTCCCTATATATAGAGAAAAATAGACCAATATAATCTTTGCTTATTACGAAAAAAGTTCCCATGAACCAAATAAGGTCAAGTCACATTACCTCCAAATCCATCTAGTTCCATCCATTTCATTAAAATTTCATACAATAGCCATGACAGATTTAGCATCCATTGATCAATGTACTAAAAACTTTAGTTCTTCCTTTCATGCGCAGCGACGAGTAGCTCAGCAAACAGGGACGGGCAGCTCACAATCAGATCGTTGAACCCCTCCGTCTTCATGACCCTATCAAGATTTTCACGTGATCCTCCAGCAATAAACTCCACGCACTTGACCTTGAGCTGGGAGCAGCCATGCCGCTCTGCTAGAACCAGCATTGTTGCCGCATTGCCAGTGTCAATTGCGAATCCGAGCCTGCTCTCGCACATCACCTTGAGCCTGTCCAGCCCGTACCTATCAGCGGCTACAAGCAAATGCTGAGCCAAGATCGCCGTCGCCGCCTCCATCTTCTTATCGAGCTCCGGCACTGCATCGGTGTAGATGAAGCGAAGCATGGCTCCAAACACCGAGGGCTCCATCTCACCGATCTTGACGCGATCCGATCTTTTCTCCTGCATCTCCCCGAAGAACTCGATCGGCCATGAAAACGGGGGACCTTGCAGCCAGCACGTTCTTGTGGGCGGCGAAGGACTCGCCGGACACGGAGAACGTCACGTCCGCTCCGACGTTGCTGTCCAGGAGTGCACCGAGGTGTTTGGGAAGATTAGGGGACGGCACCAGGATATCTTTGAATACAGTGATGGTGCATTCCACTGTCATAGACTCATTCTTGATGTACCCAGACGAACGTGCTACGTTAGCGGTCATGAGCCCAACAATGGCAGACGAATCTGAGGGATGCTGAAACGACGCAGCCACACTGGCCGGCCATTGGTGCCGATGGCTCGATGCCCCCGCTTGGATCTACAAGCCGGCAGCTCAGAGCTGCCCTCACTCTGTTTTCGCCGGCGTTGCTGAGGAAGACTAGCATGAGTGCGATCCGGGGGTCGCCGGATAGGAACCTACAAGGGTAGAATAAGCGGATTTCCCACTCGTACCCATCTACTTCACATATGCTTGCAAGGATGGTCATGACGCCGGCGTGGTTGCAGCCATCGATCTTGAGCAGGAATGTGGAACACGCGCCGTCGGCGAGGTGAGTAGTGCGTGTGAGATTCATCTCGGCGGAGCCCTCCTAAGACCCAAGCATTTGGTGGGGAAGGGCCGAAAATGGCAGCGTTATGGTTTTTTGGTGTGAATCAAGTCGTGGCTCGCGGCTCGCCGAGACAATTTATAGCGACTGCACGCTCGATCGTGTACGGTGGAGAGGCGGTCAAGCTCTCTCTCAACGTGGATAGACGAACCGGAGAGGCCAGCAAATGCAGCAGACCATCAAGCGTCAGTCGCCGCTCTTGCGTCCAAAGTCCAAACTCGAGCGCTTGCGCTTCGTCTCCTTTGTTGCTCTCTGCATAGGAAAAGGCTCTATCCAGTAGGAGCTTGACACCTCATTAATTTTAATATGAGTAACCATTTTGGGTTCTCTGCATAGGAAAGGCTCTATCAAGTAGTCCTATTTTGGGTTCCGAGCCGAAATACTAAATAAAATACATGATTTGGAAAATTGACCTACCATAATTGAATTTTTTATGATTTTAGGTGAGTAAAATAGTTTTCTAAAAATTAAATAAAGTTGACGTGGGTGGGATACATGCCGCTTGCATAATGTTCTT
Source organism: Cenchrus americanus (assembly GCA_947561735.1). Lineage (NCBI taxonomy): Eukaryota > Viridiplantae > Streptophyta > Magnoliopsida > Poales > Poaceae > Cenchrus > Cenchrus americanus. The sequence continues at coordinate 31,108,158 of OX387242.1, read as the reverse complement.
AACAAAAATGAATTTAAGCTGTTGTTTGTTTTTAAAAAAGGTAAATACTACGAATATGAGTAACCATTAGGTTCTTGTATCGAAATCATCTTGCAGTAGTTCAATTCTTAATCATTTTGTGCCAGCCCTTGTTATCCTGGTTCAACCGATCTAGCACTAGTATTCCAGTAATTTTGCTCTATCTTTTCTATCCCCTTTCTTGTACTGGACGAACCAACTTCTCTCTCTCTTGTGCTTCCTGGGCGACAAGGTACCGCAAGGTTGTTCGAATTCGTCCCGGCCCTCCAGAAGTTGATCTCGGCCACCATCCTGTCGAGTTCATCTTGCCCCACCTTAGTGGTGTTGCTAGGATATGGGCAGGGACGAGGGCGCGAGGCAGGATGGGGCACACCATCTCGGTCTCGAGCTCGCTGACTGGTTACTTTTCAAACGAGGAAACTAGACACTCGGCGGGTGAGGTGGGTGAACAATGTATAAATTTCTAACTTTAATTTAATAATAATAATTTAGTATGCTACATATTTTTTCAGTATGCGTGAAATAGTTTAATACCTGCTTTACAAGTCACAAATAAATCAATATAACAAATAATCATTCAGTAAATAACTAGATTGTGTAGTTACTACCTACTCCCTTCGCCCCCAAAAAAATAACGTTTTATGGCCGTCCTAAGTCAAACTTTCTCATTTTTGACCAAAATTACAGAGAAAAGTATCAATGTGTATAACATCAAATAGATATATCGTAAAAATAAATCTCATGATGAATCTTATGGTATATGTTTCATACCATAAATATACGTTGCTTTTTCTGTAACCTTAGGACTAGGGATGAAAGTGGTATGGATATTATCCGTCCGACCGAAAGGGTCAGACACTCGAATGGTAAGACCGTATTCGAATCCGGACATTTCATATCAGTAACTATCCGTACCGCATTAGTATCCGGAAATTCAATGTTGAATTTCTGTGATCCAAATATGATGAATATCACTATTCGACAAAAAATATATTCTCCGTATCCGTATTCGATCCGAGAATTCTTTCCGAGAAAGAAAAATTATCTGTATCTGTGTCCGCAGTATCCGTCCGTATCCGATCCGTTTTCATCCCTACTTAGGACAATCCTAAAAACGTCATTCTTTTTTGGTACTAAGTGCACGTGCGACACGCACGTGTTTTGAAAAAAATTAAAACTTATGATGAAATACTCTAATTATTTCAAAAAAATTAAATTATTGTATACACCAATACCTCACACGCTTCTATGAAGATCAATTAAACAACTTTATTGAAAAAAATTGTTTAACAATCAATTCTTCATCAATTGAAAGAAATATTGACTTACTAATAAAAAATATCCTTTAATAACAAGCAACAACAATCGAAGAAAAGAGTAAGTGGTAGTATCCAGTTTCTTTTCTTTGATGAGGGCACACGGACTTGGTTTTTGTTCATGACACATAATCTCATATGCTTCTGGTGTGCTTCGTTCCTATTTTATTCGGAAGCCGCAACCAACTTTGTCTTGCCAAACCAAGTTCCTTGTTTTTTGTCACTCGTAGGGATTAAACTGAAGAGCCTGATGTGTAGGCCACACAAACATGAGGATGTACCAATATATAGGTAGATCTTGCCTAGTGTCAGAGGGATCCACCATTTCTATCATCACTACTTTGTCACAGGTTCACAACACATTAACACCTACTTTTCCATTGTAGCTACCTGAAAATTGAGAATAGACAATTGAATTCTTCATATGCCAAGTTGTTTTATGTCTTGTTTAATGTTGCAGAAAAACCTGTTCCTCTTATTTCTACTTGCTGATTGCACATGATGCATCTTACCATTGGCTTCTGAACATAATTGTTGTGATTCATAATCTGAAATATATGCATAATTTATAATTTGGAATTGTGCATCTACTGATCTGAAATGTTGGCACTAAAGGAAGGAAACCATGACACCTACTATATGATTTGCTATTTCTTACACAGACATGATGTTTGGGAATTAGTTGTCTACTTCTGAAATAAATAAATAAATAAATAAATAAATAAATAAATAAATAAATAAATCTTTGTGTTTGTTTTTGACATTCATAAATGAGAATGGATTTGCCTAGGTAGGCATGTCATACTACCAACAATCAAGAGAATTTTCAGAAAATGGAAAAAATGATAGGCTATAAAATCATCATTCTTCACTAAGCACCAGCAAGGATCAAAGAGAGTCCCATTGAGTGCCAGTTACATCAAGAGCTTGTTCTCAAACAGGCCACAACCATATGTACTTTGGCAATGCATGATAGAAATTGTATGTATGTGTTTCAGTATCTTAAAAGAATAATTATTGATTGGCGTACCATATACATGTTGTAAAATAATAAAGAACAAAATGGTACCTTTCTTTTACCCAAGGCAAGCATATCCTCTCCCTTGAACTCAATAAGAAAATTCACCTTTAACGTTGTTCCCTCATCTGCCTGCACTATTAGCAAATTCGATATATTCACCATAGTTTCATCTCTATGCACCTGCACAGAAAGAGCAAATATTGTTAGGATCACAGGATCACCAGTAGTAGATCTAGACGGGGTTTCTCTTTGACAAAGATGTAAGAGATGGTGTTCTTGTGGTTAACTGAGAGAGAGATGAAAGAAATGGAGAGACTAACCACTGTGTATGGAAGTAGGGGATGAACTCGTCAGTGTAATGGAGTCCGGCAATGCAGTGTTGTGCAGTGACGATCGTCGGGGAAGGCAGTGACGACCGACAGTGGGCTTCTCATCATTTCAGCGCCCCTCTCGATCGGTCTAGGGTTCGGACGGTGGGGTCACTGGCAGTTGCGACGAACCTCATGACCCGTGTCATGGTCCCCACCTCCTATTTATGGCGCTGCGTGACAGGGGCCCAGCAGCCATCTATTGGGCTGGGCGCCCCCCGATCAGGACGCAGTCAAAGGTCCAGGTTGGACCTTTGGGCCAACCGGTGGAGATCAAACTAACAAATATATCACATACAATGCACTGTGTGCCACATGATATAGATTTTAGCTCGTTTGAGTTTCTGCAAAACATGCTTTCCATTTTTTCTCAAAAAGCTAACTACCGACCTAGAGTGAAAGGAAACAAAAACATGTAAGTGCTTATGCAAAAAAATCAAGCAATATCTATTATTGTTTACCCAAATGGATAGATCATGTAAATAAGGTGAAACAAACACATGTGAGTGATGTGATGATCAATAAATTATAATGATACTTGAAAAACATTATAACAAGTTCAAAAGTCACCTTCCATGTCAAACAATTTTATATCAATTCACCAGGCAATGATGGGAGCAATTATGCTAATCCAAATTAAACTATTATGTTTTCCACTATCAAGCAGGACTCAGATGCGAATTGGCCTCAGTTTCTAGAGTCAAAATTCCAACCCAGCCATTCTCCGGTCCAAAAAATCACAGATTTTGAATATGTAACACTTCTCTTCTTTTTCTATATAAAACCAAACTCGTGTGTGCACAATTAATTAACGCAAGAAACATCCATATGTCGAGCTGCAGGAGTTAACCTTCAAACACATCTCTCCCACTCCCTATTCCTCTCTCTGCATAAGCAAGGAAGAGCATTATGTGAATATATCACGTCATATGGGATATGCAAGACAAAAAGGGAACAAAAAAATTGGATTTGCACACAGGCAAAGCGGAGACAGAGGAGGTGTGCTGGTGGTTGCTCTTCAGCGTCAGGTCCTGGTCCGGCCTCTTCTTGCATAAGGGTACAAGACATCGTCACTATCCTCTCCTGGCGATGTTCTTCTGGAACTTTGTGGTCTTCCTGTCAGCAAGGCGCCTTGAGGTAGTCTGTCCACACAAAAGCCAGCAAGTCCAGCATTCAGCATAAACGAAAATCCGTAGTCAATCTGATAGCTAATTTACATGAAGAAAGTCAAACAATCAGCAAGCATTTCAGTTATTCTTCAGGTTCCATGCAGTTGGCAAATGAGGTATGGAAGGGAAGGAAATAAATAACAACATCACCAGAATGCACAACACAAATTAGTTGGCTCCCTGCCATTTCAATCAGTTATTGAATGGGGAGAAACACAGAAAGGTTTCTGTTTTCTGAACTTTTAGGTCATATAAGGTCAATCAAATTAGAAATGGGCCAACAGGCACAATCCACCACCAACAAAGGAACAAAGCTCTATTATTTGGCGATTCATATTCCCAAACTAACCCATGGTCCATTGTGCGAAAGTGGTAACCGGAAGCAGGGGGGTGGGTACATGAAGAATAAACAACATGCATCTGATGCTCGCTGGCCGTACCTTGATTTATCGAAGAGACCTGATGCAGGACCGGTTGGCGTGCTGGGTTGGAGGCATATAAATCCGGGTCGGTGGCAGTTTGGCTGTCGGCGCGGTCGGCGGCACAGCTTGGCCGTCGGTGCACAGTACAGAAGGCCGTGAAGGAAGCACAACACCTCCCCCACACATCTTGCAAGAAGAGGAAGGGAGTGAGCCGTTGAGGAAGAGAAGCGGATGCAGAGGAGATGGAGAGACGAGGTGGAAGTGGAGTACCTCGATCCGTCCGTCGACATCGGAGGAGGGGAGGTGCGGCGGCGATGGCGACTGGCGGTGGCGACGGCGGCCGGCGTCGGGAGTCACAACACGAGGCCGCAGGACTCTGAACCCGTTACTACCCACACAAATGGATCCCCCGTTCAAAAACCCACCCCAAAATCCCCATTTGACCCCGCCCCGCTAGTAGGCCTTAGATGGGTGGCCAGCGACATGTGGGCCCAAGGCGAGTACAAAAGGTGGGTATGGGTAGGGTGGGTGAGAAAAACAATTCATTTTTGGCAGAAACACTCCAAATTGCGATTTTTCGGCACTTCATAGGGCCCGTTTGGTACAGCTTCATGAGCAGCCTCACGAGTAGCTTCACAACTTCAATAGCCAAACAAAGCCCAACTCTCTCGCCCAACTCTCTCCGGTCGCTTCTCGAAAACTCACTCTCATAGAGTAAAGCACATGGTGAAGCTACAAAAACATGACTCTCTCCCCCGCTCATGAAGTTGCTCATGGAGTTGTTTTCTAAAAAACAGCTCTACGGTGAAGTGAAGCCGAGCCGTGCCAAACGGGCCCATAGTCCTTCCACGCTATCCACTTCCAAAAACTTATGATGGGTGGGTCCGTCGTGAGGGGTAAGGTGGATCCGATTTGGGTGAGAAAAGTTTCAATTGTCTTCGCTCCTTATTTCTTTTTTTTGGTATAGAGGGGTACTACAAATTCATTAGCACTAAGTAATATATGTTCATTAGCATTAAGTAATTAATATATGTTTGTTTGGCTGGGGGGGTTGCACTGGCCCCTGCAACCCCCTGTTGCGAGTTGAGAGCGAGAGAAACGAGAGATGCAATGAATGAATGAAATGATTCGATTCTAGATTAACTGTTGTGTACAAGATAATTATATACAAGGGCTAATAGCCCAAAAGATGCCTCTTCTGAACAGGTGTCTTGACTCCCAAGGATGTGCCCGAAAGGGCCTAATCGGTTACCATCCTAATGAGGGTTCTTATCTACTTGATCACTAATTAATCTAATTAATCTTAACACTCCCCCTTGATCAATAGATCTTGTGTAGGCTCTATTTAATCTTGTTGTAGGCACTATTGTATATTTGTCGGTCATAGTCTTGAATCTTTGGAAAACCCTATTGGAAAAATCCAAAGTATATCAATATACCAGGCAAAGCTCCTTAAAATCCAGTGGGAAGGATAAAACTATGATATATATAACTCCCGATGTTTATAGACCCTTTAGGTGATCCTAAAGACATAGTCTAAAAACAACTTGATCAAAGATCAATATGCTATATGTATTATCCTTAAAAACCTCTGTAAGAAAAATAGATAATATGACAACAACTCACAAAACCCTTTTAGGAAAAATGTGAGGAGAATCTTTAGAAAAATCCAATGGGAAAAATCCAAAGTGCTATTGATATATCAGGTAAACTCCTTAAAAGCTAATGGGAAAAATAAGGAGAAACCTCGTGATATACAATCACCAATGTTGTTAGACCCTTTGGGATAAGCTCAAAGCCTTAGTCTAATAACACCTTGACCATATGGTCAATATGCTCGTATATCATCTTCCAAAAACCTCAATGGGAAAGACTTGATGATATGGCATATAATTTTGTATAGGCATTGCCTCGTCAAAAACTTTATATGAGAAACCTCGAAAGGAAAAATTCAAATAAAGAAAAGAGTACAATGTATCATATGTCACAATATCATCCACCAAAAACCCTATGGGAAAAATGGATGATATGACATAATCTTGTGTCAATATAGCCTCATTAAAAACTTTCTATGAAAAACCCTAAGGGAAAAGCTCATACAAAGAAAAGAGTGCAATATGATGTTTTCAACAAGTTATTAATCGGAGAGATGAGAGACTCCCCCCTGAAACTTGCAAACCTTTCATACTGTTGTACTCAAAACATAAGAAATGCGTAGTATGGTAGATTTTGTGAATATCTCTCCGAGATTATCACAACACTTAGTTTGCAAATATTCATATGTCTATAATTATTAAAGGCTATTTCAATAATCTGGAATTTGGGCATCTTATAGATAACCAGAATTATAATATTTATATAATTGGATCTTGGATTATATCAAGATCACATGTGCTATTTTGATATATCAAATATATTCTCAACTTTAATCTACCAACATTTGGTAGGATAGCACTACTACTAAATAGCAAATTATTGCAATGATAATATCCGGTTGAGAACTTTGCAATATATATACTAGCGCATAAATAGCACAGAGATGATGGACCACATGTCCCAATATCTCATTCCAATCGCTATGGTATAAAAACAATCTTCCTCTACCTTGAGGTAGAACAACCATATGATTTCTTTTCATATTGAGCCATTCAATATGATGTGGATATAGATAGCTTTACTACAAAACTTGGGAGAGGATACTTGGATCCTAAGCTCATAATGAAATTTTGGTCTAGACCGTATCTCCCATCTTTAAACTCCGTCTTTAGATTACGACGTGCTTTTGACAAGTGTTCATTACCAATGATATCAAGATTGTTGACGATCATATAATACTAGAGAATCCAATTAAAGGACTCTAAATGAACACCACGTGTAACCAATCTTGTATCCATTCAATTTAAGGAATACATACACGGTCGATTGTATCAAATTCGACTTAACTACATTAAGTCATATATTGACTTAAGTAATACACAATATGTGTTGCGCTTTTTATGTATTGGTGTTTGGTATGTGAACTCATTCCCGGAAGCTTCACAAATATACCAAATCAAGTGATTATATGTAATCACTACACCTATCAGCTGCAAAGATAGATGCTTTTATACTACCCATCACAATTCGTATCGGAAATTTAACTTACTATGGAGAATAATTGCATTGGTAAACAATGTGTTGGGCTTTTGGTAAACCCCATTGTGCCACTAGTCTTGCTTTATATCTCACCACCACCTTGTTCTCAATCCGTCCTAGGATGAAAACACTTTGTACCCACTGTAAAGTTATGTGAGGTGTTAGCTTTACAGCTCCTAACTCCTCTTTTCTGGTGAGCAAGACTATCTCTATATGTATAACTAATCAAGTCCCAGAAAGAGTGACAAAGCACTCTGCCATGGTCTTATTACCTGGATAACTTGGAATATACAATCTATTCAGAGAAGTATGAGTCGACTCATGTAGCCTTTATATGATATAATTCTCCTATTATCAAAACTAAAAATGAACCCTAAATGACTCTTCGTGACTTCCGTAAACGAGAGTCAGGGTTTTCCGATATCCTAGCCTCAGTATTTCAGTGCACTTCTGAGCTAGGTTTGTGGATTATAAATATCCACAGGACAGTACATGTCCTCTAGGTGTCTTTCAACCTAAGGTTGAGTTGCATTTTTCAGTCTTCTTTTTGCTTGCCAGCAATCGCATCTTGCCACTTGGAAGTGCTTCTCCCCCTTCATATAGCCAATATGGGGGTGAGTGGTATATTCCACTCTTTCTGGCACTTTCCTTGCAGGATGGAGAGACTTTGCAACACCTATATAATCTATGAAAGTATTTAGGCAGTTTGTTTGCAGTACTATGCAAATCATCCTTTGAACTCAATGTTAATGTCCATTTTCCTAGTGAGATATTGATACTGTCGAGAGCGAGTTCAGCTAATTCCTCTGAATTCAATATCCACAATATGGGCAAACCATTGGTTCAGTTTATTTCGTATGTGATCTTGAGCTTGAAATGCTTTATGCATTACAAATATTTTCCGGGCATTATATATGGTACTACTATTCTCCCCATAATGCCTGGAAAAGCTCATGTATTCTAAAACTAGCATACTGGTTGTAAATAGATCCTCTATAGAGATCTAGGTACTAAATAATCGACGGAGATTGAAATCACAGATTGATCCCCAGTTTCCTGTACGGACCCATCAATGTATGCTACGGTGGTGAGATTGGTACGTATACAATGTAACCTAATCTTACGCAAATAGGAAATCTTATGAATTCCAACGTACTGAATGGATATGGGGGGTATGAAGTTAATCTTAAGTCAGGAGTGTCTAAATCTTACTGACTTCAATACAAAGTTGACAAATAGCAATTTACTAATAATGGTCTTGTATGATCTTAATATCATACTTATAGATTGTAATCTATCCCTTTGGCTATGTAATTAAACTCTTATTATACCTAACAATCGTCATTGAAGGTACAAAGTTTAGTAGTGTTCTGGATAATGCCAATAACAAGAACCATAATCTACCAAATACAAGGCTAAGTGTGGATATTTCCACACTTTAGATCATCTCATAGATGTATGTATACAACCATGAAATGCCTAAACTGTCTAGACAATCTTTCTATTGGACGCAAAATATTCTTTTGAATACGATCAAGGGATCTAAGTCAATCTGATTTTAAGGTAAGATGGTCCTAAAATTTGTTTCCCTGTGATACTTATCGTATCCATACTCTGGGGGAATACTGACCAAAATAATTGCTATTAATTTTTCACTCATCTCTTTGGATGGCTAAGTTGATCATTCCAAATCTTAAATTGATCAACCATGTGAAAAATTCTTATACGCAACATGTTGTACGGGGATAATTGTATGCATAATACAACCAAAATGAGACTTATCTCATTGCTAATCTATCATATCTAATGTTTTACTTTTGTGTTTCTCTGTGAAAACACAAATGTCTATTGGGCACATATCAATCCCTATTAAGAAAATTCCTGTACCATCTATATATGACAGGAAATAAATGAAATTCTTGTCTAATATATAGAAATACATAAATATTGTCGAGTATACTCACAATAGTTATGATGACAAATGTTACAACATTTCGATGGACATTAGTAATTTCCTAGGGAGTTTTAATTTGAAGATTGAAAATTATTTGAATAAATTAACAACCTAGGTACAACTCAAAAACAATATGGTAACGTTGTAATCTAAATTGCAATTTTTATGGGTGTATATATCTTATCATAGTTTTGGACTATAGAAGGTAATCACATAAATGTGTAAACCATACAAACTAATCATCATAAGTTTTAGTATGCACAAGACAAGATAGTCTCTATGTCGAAGACAAAGAGTAGATCTTTATAGTAGCCAAATATATTGTTGCCTAAGCACGGCCTCAAGGCAGAATAATTCACAAAGAATTAAACGCAGCCAATGCATTTAGGACTCTACTATCTTGTGTAATAAAAAAACAATATGATGAGAAAGATCAATCCAAATTTTTATTTTGATTAGAAAATTAACCAAAATAACCAATATATTATATTGCAAATTTTAGTCCCATACTTATATCAGGGTTAAAAATTTCTTATTCAACAAATCCTTGTTAACTTACAATTAATACAACTAGCAAATTTAACTTGTATGTGGTGCAAGATTGTGGTTTAGGTTACCAACATACTCAATTCTATTATAAAATTTATAAATATAATTTATTTGTTGGTGTAAAGTAGGGGCTTGGTTGCACTGACATAGCCCAATTAATTTATCAAAAATAATAAATGTAATATGTATGTGGTGCAAAGGGAGATTGGGCCCACCACATACACCAAAATTATAATAGAATTAGAATGCCATTGTATTATAAAATAAAAAAACCATAAAATATTACAATGACAAATACGACAGTATGAAAGCAGTAATACAATATAAATATTTCAGTTATTTTCACAAGAAAATAAACTAAGGTAGCCAAAACATATGCTTATTAAAACAATATTTTGTTGTAAATAAAATAAAAATAGAAGAAAACAGAAAAACGGTAGCCCCAGCAACTTGCTTGCGGCCCAGCCGACCCAAAGGTCGGTTAGCAACCCACCGGGCCAGCGGCTTTGTTCGGGCCCAGCCAGCCGGCATCAGCAAGGCACAGGCGGCCCAGCCGGCCTATCAGGCACGCGGCCCAGTTGGCCTGGCCGGCATCCTATAAAAGGGCGGGAGTTAGGGTTTCACCCTAACTACCCCCATTCCGGTCCGCCACCGCCGTCTGGTCGTCGTCGCCGCCGTCGTCCGTCGATGTCCGGCCACCGCCGTCTACCCACCGCTGCCGCTTGTGTAGGGATGGCAACGGGGACCCGATCCTCGATTCCCCGCGGGGAATTCACCTATTAGGTGACGGGGATGGTAGAGTTTTACGCCCCACGAGGAACGAAACGGGGAAATTGTGTCCCCGTCGGGGCTGGCGGGTGCAGGAATGATCGGACATCCCCCGTCCCAGTTTCCCCGCATACCCGGTTAGGAATGCAAGTAAGCCTTCGCGCCCAGTAAAGAAGATCCAACTTCCGGCCCATGAAAATAAAGCCCAATAGCAGTTGTCAAAGTATATATCCAACATCTAACCCTAACAGCTCATTCTATCCTCATCACCTCCCAATACTCTCCCCGCCACCCACCAGCAGAGCTCTGGTCCCGGTCGCCGCCACCCAGCAGCAGCAAGCTCTCTCAGTCGGCCCCCACTGCTCAAGCGCTAGGACAGGCAAGAGCAGGGCACGACCTGGCTCGCTGACCTCCCTTCGGTCTTGCCGCCCTGTATCTGTGTGTTGGCTCTAGCCTGAGCCTCAAGCCCCACGGATGCTGCTGATCCCTTGTGCAGCTGCTCATACTTATGATCTAGTGGTAGCAAATTCAAGACAAAGGAGACAGAGTAGATGGAAGATAGGAAAAGTGGAAGACAGATGTGGTTTTGCTAATTAGTTCCTAGCCGTGATCTCTTTTATTACTTCTTTTTCTCTATGTTTTGGATTTTTGCAATGATAACTGGTGATGTCTCTTGGAAATTGATGAGATATTTGCGTGAGCTATTGATCTCCTTCGGAGATTTCTGGAGATTACATACTGCATAGTTCGCGGGGGGCGGGGACCCTGCGGGAATCATCCCCACGCGGGGACGGGAGGAAAACATCCCTGTGAGCATTGACGGGGACAGGGGCGGGGAAATTCTCTCCCCGCGGGGGCGGGGATGGGAAGCTGTTCCCCGACGGGGAATTCCCCGTTGCCATCCCTACGCTTGCGCAACACCACTGAAGCCACCACATCGACCCCCTTCTTCTCCCTTCATGGTGGACCCGAGTCCGACCATGGAGGCCGGCCGATGGGGTGCCCGCCCGTTTCCCTGCGATCTCCAGTCCCCAAGACCATCACCGCAAGTTGAGGCCCAGCGGATCCGCTCCTCGCCGGCCATTCGAGCAACACTCAGTGGCGGGCGGACGCCTCCCCCAGTGACGAGGGATAGATGAAGTCGGCGCGTGGTCGGGGCCAATCCGTCCCCGTCTCGGTGTAGTAGCGGCGACGACAGGAGGGTCGGTGGCGCTCGCGGAAGTGATGACAGCATCTGCGGCGTCACCGATGGGGTCCCAATGTAGACTCCGTTGAAGCGGTGAGGCGGGATGCGACCTTCAGATATGTCTCGAAGGGTACGACGAACAGTGCCCTGTGGCATGTAGTGGCGGAGACCTCCGACGGTGGGGCCGCAAGAGGCCAAGCCACAGCCGGCCAGGGCTTCAAGCGCCCTACTCAGCGAGTGCGAGGGCCGTCAGGTCGCCAGACGACGCCGTAGCCGCACCGGCCAGGAAGTCGCGGGCGTTGCCGATTTGGCATGCGGATGTTGCTGTTGCCTCCAATGCACTCGAGCCGTGAAACGATGGGGGGTGCAAGCGTGCTCTCTGTTCTTAGATCGAACATGGTGCGGTGGTAGGCGGGGATCCGATTCGGGCTTCTTGTTCTAACGCGGACGTCTGCCGCAACTTCAAATCTTTTCACGTCCAAAAACCAGAGGAGAGCAAAGTGCGTGAAGCGGAGACAGACGCCGGCAATCTGGACTCCGGCGAGTCTTGCAACAACGACACCGTCCAACGCTATCTCGGCAAACTGCCGTGTTCTGGTTCTCCTCTTGAAGGATTGACGAAGAAAGCCTCTGCTCTTCTCGTCTCGCAGTGCGTCAACAACGCCGTTGAAGCAGCGTGGCTTTGGGAGAAGACCACAGCGACGTTGAAGTTTTCCTGCGAACTCCAGTTTTTCCGACGAACTCCTCTGCCTACAGCCTCAGCGGTTGCAGGGCGTGCGTGCTGATAATGTGTTGTGAGTTGAGAGCGAGAGAAACGAGAGATGTAATGAATGACTGAAATGATTCGATTATAGATTAATTGTTGTGTACAAGATAATTATATACAAGGGTTAATAGCCCAAAAGATGCCTCTTTTGAACTGGTGTCTTGACTCCCAAGGATGTGCCCGAAAGGGCCTAATCGGTTACCATCCTAATGAGGGTTCTTATCTACTTGATCACTAATTAATCTAATTAATCTTAACAGCCCCGATGGCATTAAGTGGTCTCAATAAAACCAATAATAATGTAAAAGCAGCAATTTAAATGACTATGAGGAACGACTACGTACGTATCAGGTGCCTACAACACCAGTGGCCACCAAGTACTAGTGATCATCACTATGAAGTCGATGTTGTTTGGTACTTAGATTCTGCTAAACTTCATCCGTGCGAAAATTCAAGGACGTCCAATAAGTTGTAAACTTGTCCGTATTTTGTAGGTTTTGTTTACAAAAATATTTGTGTTTGTGTGCGGGGTCAATATAATCAACTAGGGGAATCTCACCCGCGTGTTGCTGCGGGAATTAACAAAAAATACAATGACCGTAAGAGAGAATTTCGACAACCTCACGCGTTTGATCATAAGAGAGAATTTCGGCGACCTCGGCAACCTCGTCCGCCGTAGGTAATTCTTTGATCTAGGTTTGAACACCACGCGTGTTGCCGCGGCCCTAATAAACCCTAGAGTAATCGGTGTTACCATGTGTTAGCATGATGCGATACTAAAGTCACGGTGGTATTTCACCAAAATTCACCTAGCTTTGTTAGCGCTTGCATGATTTCTCTTATAATAACATATCTCTTACAATAGCATTTCCCTTTCACGGATTGTCAGCATCCAAAAGGAATTTTAGAAACCATAACTTACACTTTTTAAGCGTAGTTTAGGGTGGTACGGTGCCGGGCCTACTCACATGTTGAATAGCTATTTAGTATAAAATGGATATATTTCATGATGTCAAATGAAAAAAGATCGATCGTTATGTTTTCGCTAGGACTATCTACGTTCGCTATTCATTTATATTCCTCTATTCTCTACGCGTTGCCGCGGGTATGTAGGAGAAATCTATGAGCTAGTCGAATATTACCATCACCCTCCGGTTCTTTTCTTTCTTCCTTTTCCTTTTCCTTTTTCTTTTTTCATTCTTTTTTTTATTTTTCACTTTACTCTATACCACTACCATCGATGGCGCCTATTTGTCATTTTATCAAAAATATATTCATATGAGATCTTATTTTGAACGATTTATTAAAAGGAATCCAATGATGTAATCAGAATTTTATTTGGGTTTTTGATTTTTGAGTTATAACATTTTATAGCTAGTTCAAACAATGAGGTTCACCACTGGATGTCATGGTCTTAGTGGGGTTATTGAGGTGGCATGCTTGCATATTGAGAGAACTCCTAGTAGGGAGCTCCTGTATAGGAGTTATGGATAATCATTCAATAAATACGAGGCAGGATGAAGCGCGATGAGGCACACCATCTTAATATAACTTGTAATCGTTCAATGAATATGGGGCTGGGGCGGAACGAGACGGGATAGGGCACACCATCGCAATCTCGAGCTTGCTAAGTGAGTAATTGTTTACTTTTGAAACGAGGAAACTAAGCATCGAGCGACTAAGATGGGTCACTTCAATTTTAGATTAATTTAACATGCTAAATGTTTTTCCGGTATGAGCAAAATGGTTTAATACCGCTTCATAAGTCACAAAAGATCAATAACAAATTATCATTCAATAAATAACTAGATTGTGTATTTATTACATACTACGGATCCATTATCACCAAGTAATACGAGGCCATCCCCCCTGGGCTAGTAAGGCTGTCAATGTTTGAGAACCACCCCAAAACCAAACCAAACCACACATAAAAGAAAAATTAATTTGAAACCACACCATCCAACCCAATTCTCTTATGTATCCAAACCAAACTAACTAAGTGGTGTAGAAGACAACAAACCAAACCAAACTTATATCTCAAAGCAGTTCTATGTCACATAAAATCCATTCTTCATATATATCATATGTTTGCCTTTTCAGATGGGCCCACATGTGGATCTAGCTGTACCAAATTGCACAAAGTAGCATACGGTCATTTTAAGACATTTCCAACAAATTTCGATAATTTCGTTGAAATTTTAATGTGTGAACGTGAGCTTTTAGTTTTAGGGTCCGGCTCTTGACGTGGGCCCACATGTGGATCTAGGTATGATAATTTGCACAAAATAGCATACTGTCACTTGAAGGCATCTCAAACAAATTCTAGTCCAATTCGCTGAAATTTTAAGATGTAAACGCGAGTTTTTAGTCTTAGAGTTCAACTTTTGATCTAGGTGACACATATAACCAATCCAAACCATTTCAAACCGATCCAAACTATTAAGATTGCTAAACCGAACCAAACCAAACCATTATGTATGTCACCACATTATTCACCAAACCAACCAACGCCAATTAGGAAAACCAAACCATTAAAACTGGTTTAAAACCAAACCATTCCCGGGCTTACGGGCTAGGCCACTGAGCCATCTCAATGTTCTGCGTCCTCGTTCAGTATCACATCTTCGTCATCGCCACCCACCATTGATTCTGATCATCGCAACGCCAGCACATGCGCATGCAAAATAAGCTACCGCCGTTATTTAGAGAGGCGGACGGGCGGTCAACCTCTCTCTCGAACGTGGAGACGAACCGGTTACGCTAGCAATTTTGCAAATGCAGCTAGCGAACATCATGCGTCACCGCTCACGCGTCCGAACTGATTTGTAGAGTCGAAGGCTTCATCTCCTTGCCCTGCATAGGAAAGCAGGCTCTGTCCAGTGGCAAACACTAAATACTAGCGGGCCGGGCGCACCCGCGCGCGCGGACCGAGAAACCGGAGCTGGTGCCACTCCAACGGGATCTTCACATTCTTCAGGATGGGCTTAGTGTGCGTAGGGGCTGTGTACGTGGAATCTTTATCAATGGCTGGAATTGTCGGCTCTCAGGCCCATGAAACGCAGTAGAAGGTGGCCCAATTGGTACGTGATGGTGCCTACTTATTGTTGCTGCCGTCGAGGAGAGAAAGATATAGAGATAAATAAAGCAGAGTAGGCGACGGACGACAGTGTGGCCTTGTGGTTGTGGGTGCCATTGTCTAGACGGTGGCATGAGTCGCCTCATGGTGAGGTGTGTATGCGGAGCAGGTGGTGGGCAGGGTTATCTGGGGGAGTTTCCTTCTGCGTGGTCGGGTTAGTCAGTGGCCTCACGCCCCTCGCAGTTGCATCCCTTCGCCGGAGAGATCTGTGGTAAAACAATTCAGGTCGAATCAGTGGCGGCAGCGTGGTTGGCCTGGTGTCTTTGATTGATTCGATTGCGAGCGGGAAGAGTCCGGCGGCGCGCATAGCGGCGGCGGCGGATCCGTAAGTTCGGCCGGGAGCGTAAATAGTTGCGGTCTATGGTATTCCGCGGAGGTCGTTGGTTTATTCGATTTGGCCAGGATTTTTTATTGGATTTTTTGATCTGAGCACTTCTTGCGTTTAGAAAGGTGGAGCAGTTGCCGCAGTTGGGCAAGAAGTCTAGAAGAAAGAGTAGGACGAATCTTTATTTCTTTCCTTGCATCGACACCGATCTTAGTTGTCCACCGATGGACATGTTGTCATATAAGGTACATGGTTTCCTAATCCCGATCACAATATGTTTATATTACGGTGGAACAAAGTACATCTGAATAGAAGTTACGGCTACGGATTGGGTTACAAAAGACTACACCGAGCGATGTTTGCAGCACTCGATTGGGATGGGTCTAGTAGCATGCTTCTATGCCATGATCTATGCTAGTTTGAGCAAGGTGTAAATCTTGCATAAGCATTCCGCCAGCTGCTCCTCTTCGTTCCTTGGCGGATCTCGCCCCATGTAGATCATGTGAGGATAGGATGCTGGTGTCAATTTCGATGGAGTAGTGTTCTCTGCGAGGCTCAATATTTGTGGTAATTTTTTTGCTGTTGCTATCATGTTAGTAATCGCTGATTTTCTGTGTTCACTGATCCTTGCAGCTTCAACAGCAGCTTTGGTGTACTTTTCCTCTATAATTGCTGACATTGCTGTACACATGTCCAATTGGTATTGTGTTTCTTTTAGCTGCTTGTTTGCTTTGATGTCTATTATCAGATTGACCTCTGATTGCAGCCAAGTGAGAGCTTCTGAGTAGACGTCTTCCCTTGCATCATTGAATGTGTCATGAAAGTAGCTATACATAGTGGCTTTCTTTGGGCTTTCTGTGCATGGATAGTTATTGATCTGAACTTTCAAGATGGCAAAATATTTGCCATCGTCCGTCGCTTCAAAGTGTATGTTGTGCTCACTCCATGCTATCTTGGTCAGAGCTGCCTTGAAAATGGTTTCTGCTTCAATAGTGACCTGTCCAGCCTACTGAAAGAGATTAGGAATCTAGAGTTGCGAAGGTTCCTTCCTACATTCATGTGCTATGAAGTATAAATAATGCATCTTTGTTACCTGAGCAACGCTAGCTGAGTGTTTTGCGATGAGGTTGGCGTTCTTGGTGTCTTCCATGGAGGAGCTGTTGAGGAGAGGGTGTCAGGCAGGATGAAAGAAGTGGAGAGGTTGGCTGTGCTTGGGGATTTATATATTGGTGTGTTACACTGCTTGCTTGTGTGTGCAACATGGTAAAAATGGACAGACGCACGTCTGTAGTAGCTAGGTAGGGTGATTATTTTGTAGTTCTGCAAGCAACAGTTCTTGGCAATGTACCCTTTTTAGTTTTTTAGTGTATTCTTCTCTCCCTCGTGGTATAGTTACCACAGTCTCTCTGCTTCCTTTTACTGACTGCAAGTTCTTCTTCCATCAAGTAAATATTTTGGTTTCACTAACTTTCACTCGCTGATGATCCCTCTTTCCGTTTGACTTGACTGCAGATGCTTGTGATCCTAAGTTAACTGAGCGGCAGTCGAGTGTAGCTGTCAATCCTCGCTTGGACAGGATGCGCTCCTACATTGGTCATAGATGCATGAAAAATAGTGTGTGTTGTGAACTCAAATGTTCGATCAATGTTGTTCTCATCTCACCCTGTATCTTGGATAAGATCGGAAATTGTATCTTGCATAGTCATACGCCCAACGGTGTATGTGCGTATCTGAGTCCTGTTTTGATTGGACTGTGTTGCGAGGCTGATTTTTTGGAACCTAAGTATATGGAAGTTCGCAAGGAACGTTCTAAATTACAGTTCAGCACAATCCCCAATTTTGATGTGCATTTAGCTGTGGACGGTCGTCTTGGATTTCAATTTAGAAACGAAGATGGAGATATCATCACAATAGAGGCGTATAATCCTAGCTGCATCTCTTTGTAGAATTTACAATTTATGGAGTAATATGCACGATCTACGTGGCTCTCTTTGGAAGTTTTTTTGAAACAATGTCAGCACACCGCACCTTTTTTTCAAAATAAACGTTTGACGCAAAATTTGGCAAGCATGCGACGGCAGAGGAAATCAGGTCTAACATATGTACCGAAAATTTTTCCGCACAGGGTATTCTATATTCTCTGGGTTATGAAAGTTCAAACCTGAGAAGTAGAAACTGCTATTTCAGCATGATCATCGATCTGTGCTTAGAAAACATTAGTAGCACTGCGCATTAAGAAAATAGTGCGGGAAACACACGCATCTTAAATATTTTAATGTACCATAAAACATATACAGTTTTGCTCGGACCTTCTGCTGCTGTACAAAAGTATGCTAAGTATTGGACATGCACTGGAAATAGGGAAACATTACATACTTTCCAGATCAAGCAACCATGGTTTAGCCATGAAACCATAAAATCATTCCAAATTACACATCTCCGGAAGACACTCCGGGTCAATTTCTGTAGTTACTAAATCGTTCCTGTTTCTTCTCCCCTGCAGGAGTGAAAGAAAGCGAAGTTGTCAAGACATAGGAATCACTGCCAGGATTCAGCAGATCTTATCCCAAAAATGCAGGGAATCATTGCTATATAGAAGACAGAATACTAAACCAGTCTGGGGTTCGCAGTGTTGGCAGTACAAACCTATAAGCATCCCCCGCGATCAAGGTCGGGCGCATTGCTGCTGTGGAAAATAGACAACTGGGCTGCAAGACACAATTCAATAGAATTCAATACTTTTATAAACTAACATACTTTAGGTATCGCTTGTCCTGAGAAGCTAGAAAGCAAGAATTGAGTTTGCAGATCGAAGATTCATAGGAGACATTACCTCAGTTTGTCGAAAATCTCGTGGAAAACTATATTTCTGGTAACCGAACAGCATCTAGCACTTTCATCTTCAATCAATATCTTCAGGCCTTTCTTTGACGTGACTCTAGAAACAGCAACATATAACTGTCCATGGGTGAAAACAGGGTTTCTTAAATACACTCCTACATTTGCTAATGTTTGGCCCTGACTTTTGTTGATTGTCATTGCATAGCAAATTCTAATTGGGAATTGCCTTCTTTGAAGGACAAAAGGCCATTTGGGATTTGATGTGGATAAAACAATTCTAGGAATGTAGACAACATCACCTATGTTCGATCCTGTTATAACAAGAGATTCTATAACATTATCACCAAGTGTTTTAATCATGAACCTCGTTCCATTACATAGCCCTAGACTCGGTTTAGATTCCTTAATAACATTATTGGGGTGTTCTTCTTCGGTACAATTCCGTGTTCGAGAAAGTTCGGCACGTATATCGAATTTAAAAATTCTATTGGATACAATGCATCAACATCATATGATTTATTGTTGTTTTTTGCCATTGTATCGTAACTCAAATATTCCCTTCCTTCACCAGGTATAGTGCCTAAAATAAAATTATTGACTTCATCAACCACAAAGTTTGTTGGTGACAAAATTGCACGTTCACATAGATATTTTTTATTCGTGTACATGGTACTGAGATTTTCATAAACTGATTCAACTATAACTTTTATCTTATCATCATCAGTGTGTATCAGTATATCACGTGGAATTTCAATCAAATTAGGATCTGATTCTTTATCTCTTGGAATAGGAGGAACTTTCCCATCCCCAATTGCTAAGATCCAATCGCTGAATTTTTGGAGTTCCAGCTGCGCGGAACTGTCTAGCGACGGATTTTTAAGCCTCATAGAATTGGTTCTTTCAGCTTAGCCTCAAGAGAAACAGTGTAAGCATGCATCTCATCAATTTTAGCATGCAAGACAGGGCAAGAAGTGCAAGCACCTAGCAAAGCAGATCTAGACTTAAGCTCAGCCACTTCAACCCTAAGCACATCTAGTTCCTCACACTTGGAGGCATGCTTTTCCTTAAACAAGGCAAGATCAACAAGGAAAATAGAGCAATCCGCACATTCAACGTCATCGAAACAACGGTGAAGCTTTCGGAGAATCAATTTCTAGTTTAGCATCCAAATTATGTGTTTCTATCTCGGCCCACTCTAGTCCTAGCATCCTCGAGTGAAGCTCTAAGCTCTTTCCTCATTTTCTTAGCCTCTCTAAGCATGTCATCACGATTATCAAGCATCAAGCCAAGCCGTTCATTCTCCCCGGCGCAAGAAGGGGAGTTCATCACGCACCTCATCGTCGGAATCGCAGTCCGAGTCGCTCCGTGTGCTCTTCTTGCCGCCGGAGCTCGGCCGCCATGGTGCGAAGCCGTCTCTAGTGAAGCGGCTCGGCCCCGCTCGGAGTTCTTGGACGACTTCCTCGCTCTTGCGACGATCACCTTCGTCTTCACCGCCGCTTGAGCTCGAGGTGGAGTACGCGGACCCGGAGTCGACATCGCTCGCTCCAACCATTGCTCGGGCCTTGCCTCGACTCTCCTTCTTCCTCTATCGTCGCTCGTCCTTGTGCTTGTTCTTGTGCTTGCTCTTGTGGTCGCACCTCGACCGGTACTTGCCATCCGTTCTTGACTTGTGCTTGTAGCCTTCCTTGTTCTCGACCTTCTCCGGGCAGCCGGCGACGAAGTGTCTTGGCTTGCCACACCGGAAGCATGTCCTCGTGTTCCTCCTCATGTTCACCCGGTTCTCGTGCGGCCTCTCGAACCTCCTCGTCGCAACGCCGCCCGTCCTCTCCAAGCACATCGAACTCCTCATCCGGCATAGACATCAAGGAGGACAAAGAGAACATTCTGGTGGATAGGTTAATGTTAGCCTTTCGTTTCGAACCGCCGACGGGTGCAAGACTATGAGAGTCGGTCGGACCCTCGAGCTTGGTTGTCATGCCCCTATCCACCTCGCCCGACTTGAGCTTCGAGAACGGCTTGTTCACCGTCGAGTGTCATACTTCTCCGACTCGACAATGGCCTCGAACTTTCCGCCCCAAATCGTATGATCCAAAGAGTGTAAGACCTTGATGACTCTATCATGATCATCGTACGGGAGCACGTCCACATTGGCCCTCATGTTGTTCACAACCACCGTGAACCTCCGAAACAAGGCATCGATGGCATGCGGATGTTGCCGTTGCCTCCAATGCACTCGAGCCGTGAAACGATGGGGGATGCAAGCGTGCTCTCTGTTCTTAGATCGAACATGGTGCCGGTGGTAGGCAGGATCCGGGTTCGGGCTTCTTGTTCTAACGCGGGACGGTCGCAACTTCAAATCTTTTCAAGTCCAAAAACCGAGAGGAGAGCAAAGTGCGTGAAGCGGAGACGGACGCCGGCAACGGACTCCGGCGAGTCTTGCAACAACGACACCGTCCAACGCTATCTCGGCAAACCGTCGTTCTAGTTCTCCTCTTGAAGGATTGACGAAGAAAGCCTCTCGCTCTTCTCGTCTCGCGGTGCGTCAACAACGCCGTTGAAGCGCCGTGGCTTTGGGAGAAGACCACGGCGGCGTTGAAGTTTTCCCCGCGAACTCCAGTTTTTCCGACGAACTCCTCTCGCCTACAGCCCTCGGCGGTTGCGGTGGCGTGCGTGCCGATAATGTGTTGTGAGTTGAGAGCGAGAGAAACGAGAGATGTAATGAATGACCGAAATGATTCGATTCTAGATTAACCGTTGTGTACAAGATAATTATATACAAGGGTTAATAGCCCAAAAGATGCCTCTTTTGAACCGGTGTCTTGACTCCCAAGGATGTGCCCGAAAGGGCCTAATCGGTTACCATCCTAATTAGGGTTCTTATCTACTTGATCACTAATTAATCTAATTAATCTTAACAGCCCCGATGGCATTAAGTGGTCTCAATAAAACCAATAATAATGTAAAAGCAAGCAATTTAAATGACTATGAGGAACGACTCGTACGTATCGTGTGCCTACAACACCGGTGGCCACCAAGTACTAGTGATCATCACTATGAAGTCGATGTTGTTTGGTACTTAGATTCTCGCTAAACTTCATCCGTGCGAAAGTTCAAGGACCTCCAATAAGTTGTAAACTTGTCCGTATTTTGTAGGTTTTGTTTACAAAAATATTTGTGTTTGTGTGCGGGGTCAATATAATCAACTAGGGGAATCTCACCCGCGTGTTGCTGCGGGAATTAACAAAAAATACAATGACCGTAAGAGAGAATTTCGACAACCTCACGCGTTTGATCATAAGAGAGAATTTCGGCGACCTCGGCAACCTCGTCGCCGCCGTAGGTAATTCTTTGATCTAGGTTTGAACACCACGCGTGTTGCTGCGGCCCTAATAAACCCTAGAGTAATCGGTGTTACCATGTGTTAGCATGATGCCATACTAAAGTCACGGTGGTATTTCACCAAAATTCACCTAGCTTTGTTAGCGCTTGCATGATTTCTCTTATAATAACATATCTCTTACAATAGCATTTCCCTTTCACGGATTGTCGCATCCAAAAGGAATTTTAGAAACCATAACTTACACTTTTTAAGCGTAGTTTAGGGTGGTACGGTGCCGGGCCTACTCACATGTTGAATAGCTATTTAGTATAAAATGGATATATTTCATGATGTCAAATGAAAAAAATCTGATCATTATGTTTCTGCTAGGACTATCTACACTGCTATTCATTTATATTCCTCTATTCTCTACGCGTTGCCGCGGGTATGTAGGAGAAATCTATGAGCTAGTCGAATATTACCATCACCCTCCAGTTCTTTTCTTTCTTCCTTTTCCTTTTCCTTTTTCTTTTTTCATTCTTTTTTTTTATTTTTCACTTTACTCTATACCACTACCATCGATGACGCCTATTTGTCATTTTATCAAAATATATTCATATGAGATCTTATTTTGAACAATTTATTAAAAGGAATCCAATGATGTAATCGAATTTGATTTGGGTTTTTGATTTTCGAGTTATAACATTTTTTAGCTAGTTCAAACAATGAGATTCACCACCGGATGTCATGGTCTTAGTGGGGTTATTGAGGTGGCATGCTTGCATATTGAGAGAACTCCTAGTAGGGAGCTCCCGTATAGGAGTTATGGATAATCATTCAATAAATACGAGGGCAGATGAAGCGGGATGAGGCACACCATCTTAATATAACTTGTAATCGTTCAATGAATATGGGGGGGGGCGGAACGAGACGGGATATATAGGGCACACCATCGCAATCTCGAGCTTGCTAAGTGAGTAATTGTTTACTTTTGAAACGAGGAAACTAAGCACCGAGCGACTAAGATGGGTCACTTCAATTTTAGATTAATTTAACATGCTAAATGTTTTTCCAAGATGAGCAAAATGGTTTAATACCGCTTCATAAGTCACAAAAGATCAATAACAAATTATCATTCAATAAATAACTAGATTGTGTATTTATTACATACTACGGATCCATTATCACCAAGTAATACGAGGCCATTCCCCCCGGGCTAGTAAGGTCGTCAATGTTTGAGAACCACCCCAAAACCAAACCAAACCACACATAAAAGAAAAATTAATTTGAAACCACACCATCCAACCCAATTCTCTTATGTATCCAAACCAAACTAACTAAGTGGTGTAGAAGACAACAAACCAAACCAAACTTATATCTCAAAGCAGTTCTATGTCACATAAAATCCATTCTTCATATATATCATATGTTTGCCTTTTCAGATGGGCCCACATGTGGATCTAGCTGTACCAAATTGCACAAAGTAGCATACAGTCATTTTAAGACATTTCCAACAAATTTCAGATAATTTCGTTGAAATTTTAATGTGTGAACGTGAGCTTTTAGTTTTAGGGTCCGGCTCTTGACGTGGGCCCACATGTGGATCTAGGTATGATAATTTGCACAAAATAGCATACTGTCACTTGAAGGCATCTCAAACAAATTCTAGTCCAATTCGCTGAAATTTTAAGATGTAAACGCGAGTTTTTAGTCTTAGAGTTCAACTTTTGATCTAGGTGACACATATAACCAATCCAAACCATTTCAAACCGATCCAAACTATTAAGATTGCTAAACCGAACCAAACCAAACCATTATGTATGTCACCACATTATTCACCAAACCAACCAACACCAATTAGGAAAACCAAACCATTAAAACTCGGTTTAAAACCAAACCATTCCGGGCTTACGGGCTAGGCCACCGAGCCATCTCAATGTTCGCGTCCTCGTTCTCGCATCACATCTTCGTCATCGCCACCCACCATTGATTCTGATCATCGCAACGCCAGCACATGCGCATGCAAAATAAGCTACTGCCTGTTATTTGGAGAGGCGGGCGGTCAACCTCTCTCTGAACGTGGAGACGAACCGGTGACGCTAGCAATTTGGCAAATGCAGCTAGCAGAACATCATGCGTCACCGCTCACGCGTCCGAACTGATTTGTAGAGTCGAAGGCTTCATCTCCTTGCCCTGCATAGGAAAGCAGGCTCTGTCCAGTGGCAAACACTAAATACTAGCGGCTGGGGCGCACCCTGCGCGCCAGACCAGGAAACCGGAGCTGGTGCCACTCCAACGGGATCTTCACATTCTTCGAGATGGGCTTAGTGTGCGTAGGGGCCGTGTACGTGGAATCTTTATCAATGGCTGGAATTGTCGGCTCTAAGGCCCATGAAACGCAAGAGAAGGTGGCCCAATTGGTACGTGATGGTGCCTACTTATTGTTGCCGCCGTCGAGGAGAGAAAGATAGAGATAAATAAAGCGAGTAGGCGACGGACGACGGTGTGGGTGCCATTGTCTAGACGGTGGCATGAGTCGCCTCATGGTGAGGTGTGTATGCGGAGGCGGTGGTGGGCGGTGGTTATCCGGGGGAGTTTCCTTCGCGTGGTCGGGTTAGTCGGTGGCCTCACGCCCCTCGCAGCTTGCATCCCTTCGCCGGAGAGATCCGTGGTAAAACAATTCAGCTCGAATCGGTGGCGGCAGCGTGGTTGGCCTGGTGTCTTTGATTGATTCGATTGCGAGCAGAAGAGTCCGGCGGGGCGCGCGTAGCGGCGGCGGCGGATCCGTAAGTTCGGCCGGAGCGTAAATAGTTGCGGTCTATGGTATTCCGCGGAGGCCGTTGGTTTATTCGATTTGGCCAGGATTTTTTATTGGATTTTTTGATCCGAGCACTTCTTGCGTTTAGAAAGGTGGAGCAAGTTGCCGCAGTTGGGCAAGAAGTCTAGAAGAAAGAGTAGGACGAATCTTTAGTTCTTTCCTTGCATCGACACTGATCTTAGTTGTCCACTGATGGACATGTTGTCATATAAGGTACATGGTTTCCTAATCCCGACCACAATATGTTTATATTACAGTGGAACAAAGTACATCTGAATAGAAGTTACGGCTACGGATTGGGTTACAAAAGACTACACCGAGCGATGTTTGCAGCACTCGATTGGGATGGGTCTAGTAGCATGCTTCTATGCCATGATCTATGCTAGTTTGAGCAAGGTGTAAATCTTGCATAAGCATTCCGCCAGCTGCTCCTCTTCGTTCCTTGGCGGATCTCGCCCCATGTAGATCATGTGAGGATAGGATGCTGGTGTCAATTTCGATGGAGTAGTGTTCTCTGCGAGGCTCAATATTTGTGGTAATTTTTTTGCTGTTGCTATCATGTTAGTAATCGCTGATTTTCTGTGTTCACTGATCCTTGCAGCTTCAACAGCAGCTTTGGTGTACTTTTCCTCTATAATTGCTGACATTGCTGTACACATGTCCAATTGGTATTGTGTTTCTTTTAGCTGCTTGTTTGCTTTGATGTCTATTATCAGATTGACCTCTGATTGCAGCCAAGTGAGAGCTTCTGAGTAGACGTCTTCCCTTGCATCATTGAATGTGTCATGAAAGTAGCTATACATAGTGGCTTTCTTTGGGCTTTCTGTGCATGGATAGTTATTGATCTGAACTTTCAAGATGGCAAAATATTTGCCATCGTCCGTCGCTTCAAAGTGTATGTTGTGCTCACTCCATGCTATCTTGGTCAGAGCTGCCTTGAAAATGGTTTCTGCTTCAATAGTGACCTGTCCAGCCTACTGAAAGAGATTAGGAATCTAGAGTTGCGAAGGTTCCTTCCTACATTCATGTGCTATAAAGTATAAATAATGCATCTTTGTTACCTGAGCAACGCTAGCTGAGTGTTTTGCGATGAGGTTGGCGTTCTTGGTGTCTTCCATGGAGGAGCTGTTGAGGAGAGGGTGTCAGGCAGGATGAAAGAAGTGGAGAGGTTGGCTGTGCTTGGGGATTTATATATTGGTGTGTTACACTGCTTGCTTGTGTGTGCAACATGGTAAAAATGGACAGACGCACGTCTGTAGTAGCTAGGTAGGGTGATTATTTTGTAGTTCTGCAAGCAACAGTTCTTGGCAATGTACCCTTTTTAGTTTTTTAGTGTATTCTTCTCTCCCTCGTGGTATAGTTACCACAGTCTCTCTGCTTCCTTTTACTGACTGCAAGTTCTTCTTCCATCAAGTAAATATTTTGGTTTCACTAACTTTCACTCGCTGATGATCCCTCTTTCCGTTTGACTTGACTGCAGATGCTTGTGATCCTAAGTTAACTGAGCGGCAGTCGAGTGTAGCTGTCAATCCTCGCTTGGACAGGATGCGCTCCTACATTGGTCATAGATGCATGAAAAATAGTGTGTGTTGTGAACTCAAATGTTCGATCAATGTTGTTCTCATCTCACCCTGTATCTTGGATAAGATCGGAAATTGTATCTTGCATAGTCATACGCCCAACGGTGTATGTGCGTATCTGAGTCCTGTTTTGATTGGACTGTGTTGCGAGGCTGATTTTTTGGAACCTAAGTATATGGAAGTTCGCAAGGAACGTTCTAAATTACAGTTCAGCACAATCCCCAATTTTGATGTGCATTTAGCTGTGGACGGTCGTCTTGGATTTCAATTTAGAAACGAAGATGGAGATATCATCACAATAGAGGCGTATAATCCTAGCTGCATCTCTTTGTAGAATTTACAATTTATGGAGTAATATGCACGATCTACGTGGCTCTCTTTGGAAGTTTTTTTGAAACAATGTCAGCACACCGCACCTTTTTTTCAAAATAAACGTTTGACGCAAAATTTGGCAAGCATGCGACGGCAGAGGAAATCAGGTCTAACATATGTACCGAAAATTTTTCCGCACAGGGTATTCTATATTCTCCGGGTTATGAAAGTTCAAACCTGAGAAGTAGAAACTGCTATTTCAGCATGATCATCGATCTGTGCTTAGAAAACATTAGTAGCACTGCGCATTAAGAAAATAGTGCGGGAAACACACGCATCTTAAATATTTTAATGTACCATAAAACATATACAGTTTTGCTCGGACCTTCTGCTGCTGTACAAAAGTATGCTAAGTATTGGACATGCACTGGAAATAGGGAAACATTACATACTTTCCAGATCAAGCAACCATGGTTTAGCCATGAAACCATAAAATCATTCCAAATTACACATCTCCAGAAGACACTCCGGGTCAATTTCTGTAGTTACTAAATCGTTCCTGTTTCTTCTCCCCTGCAGGAGTGAAAGAAAGCGAAGTTGTCAAGACATAGGAATCACTGCCAGGATTCAGCAGATCTTATCCCAAAAATGCAGGGAATCATTGCTATATAGAAGACAGAATACTAAACCAGTCTGGGGTTCGCAGTGTTGGCAGTACAAACCTATAAGCATCCCCCGCGATCAAGGTCGGGCGCATTGCTGCTGTGGAAAATAGACAACTGGGCTGCAAGACACAATTCAATAGAATTCAATACTTTTATAAACTAACATACTTTAGGTATCGCTTGTCCTGAGAAGCTAGAAAGCAAGAATTGAGTTTGCAGATCGAAGATTCATAGGAGACATTACCTCAGTTTGTCGAAAATCTCGTGGAAAACTATATTTCTGGTAACCGAACAGCATCTAGCACTTTCATCTTCAATCAATATCTTCAGGCCTTTCTTTGACGTGACTCTAGAAACAGCAACATATAACTGTCCATGGGTGAAAACAGGGTTTCTTAAATACACTCCTACATTTGCTAATGTTTGGCCCTGACTTTTGTTGATTGTCATTGCATAGCAAATTCTAATTGGGAATTGCCTTCTTTGAAGGACAAAAGGCCATTTGGGATTTGATGTGGATAAAACAATTCTAGGAATGTAGACAACATCACCTATGTTCGATCCTGTTATAACAAGAGATTCTATAACATTATCACCAAGTGTTTTAATCATGAACCTCGTTCCATTACATAGCCCTAGACTCTGGTTTAGATTCCTTAATAACATTATTGGGGTGTTCTTCTTCAGTACAATTCTGTGTTCAGGAAAGTTCGGCACGTATATCGAATTTAAAAATTCTATTGGATACAATGCATCAACATCATATGATTTATTGTTGTTTTTGCCATTGTATCGTAACTCAAATATTCCCTTCCTTCACCAGGTATAGTGCCTAAAATAAAATTATTGACTTCATCAACCACAAAGTTTGTTGGTGACAAAATTGCACGTTCACATAGATATTTTTTATTCGTGTACATGGTACTGAGATTTTCATAAACTGATTCAACTATAACTTTTATCTTATCATCATCAGTGTGTATCAGTATATCACGTGGAATTTCAATCAAATTAGGATCTGATTCTTTATCTCTTGGAATAGGAGGAACTTTCCCATCCCCAATTGCTAAGATCCAATCGCTGAATTTTTGGAGTTCCGGCTACGCGGAATCGTCTAGCGACGGATCTTTAAGCCTCATAGAATTGGTTCTTTCGGCTTAGCCTCAAGAGAAACAAGGTGTAAGCATGCATCTCATCAATTTTAGCATGCAAGACAGGGCAAGAAGTGCAAGCACCTAGCAAAGCAGATCTAGACTTAAGCTCAGCCACTTCAACCCTAAGCACATCTAGTTCCTCACACTTGGAGGCATGCTTTTCCTTAAACAAGGCAAGATCAACAAGGAAAATAGAGCAATCCGCACATTCAACGTCATCAGAAACAACAGGTGAAGCTTTCAGAGAATCAATTTCTAGTTTAGCATCCAAATTATGTGTTTCTATCTCAGCCACTCTAGTCCTAGCATCCTCGAGTGAAGCTCTAAGCTCTTTCCTCATTTTCTTAGCCTCTCTAAGCATGTCATCACGATTATCAAGCAACAAGCCAAGCCGTTCATTCTCCTGGCGCAAGAAGGGGAGTTCATCACGCACCTCATCGTCGGAATCAGAGTCCGAGTCGCTCTGTGTGCTCTTCTTGCTGCTGGAGCTCAGCGCCATGGTGCAGAAGCCGTCTCTAGTGAAGCAGCTCAGCCCGCTCAGGTTCTTGGACGACTTCCTGCTCTTGCGACGATCACCTTCGTCTTCACTGCTGCTTGAGCTCGAGGTGGAGTACGCGGAACTGGAGTCGACATCGCTCGCTCCAACCATTGCTCGGGCCTTGCCTCGACTCTCCTTCTTCCTCTATCGTCGCTCGTCCTTGTGCTTGTTCTTGTGCTTGCTCTTGTGGTCGCACCTCGACCGGTACTTGCCATCCGTTCTTGACTTGTGCTTGTAGCCATCCTTGTTCTCGACCTTCTCCGGGCAGTCGGCGACGAAGTGTCTTGGCTTGCCACACTGGAAGCATGTCCTCGTGTTCCTCCTCATGTTCACCCGGTTCTCGTGCAGCCTCTCGAACCTCCTCGTCAGTAACGCCAGCTCGTCCTCTCCAAGCACATCGAATTCCTCATCTGGCATAGACATCAAGGAGGACAAAGAGAACATTCGGTGGATAGGTTAATGTTAGCCTTTCGTTTCGAACCGCCGACGGGTGCAAGACTATGAGAGTCGGTCGGACCCTCGAGCTTGGTTGTCATGCCCCTATCCACCTCGGCCCGACTTGAGCTTCGAGAACGGCTTGTTCACCGTCAGAGTGTCATACTTCTCCGACTCGACAATGGCCTCGAACTTTCCGCCCCAAATCGTATGATCCAAAGAGTGTAAGACCTTGACAGCTCTATCATGATCATCGTACGGGAGCACGTCCACATTGGCCCTCATGTTGTTCACAACCACCGTGAACCTCCGAAACAAGGCATCGATGGCATGCGGATGTTGCTGTTGCCTCCAATGCACTCGAGCCGTGAAACGATGGGGGGTGCAAGCGTGCTCTCTGTTCTTAGATCGAACATGGTGCCGGTGGTAGGCAGGATCCAGTTCGGGCTTTTTGTTCTAACGCGGACAGTGCTGCAACTTCAAATCTTTTCACGTCCAAAAACCAGAGGAGAGCAAAGTGCGTGAAGCGGAGACAGACGCCGGCAATGCGGACTCCGGCGAGTCTTGCAACAACGACACCGTCCAACGCTATCTCGGCAAGCGTCGTTCTAGTTCTCCTCTTGAAGGATTGACGAAGAAAGCCTCTCGCTCTTCTCGTCTCGCAGTGCGTCAACAACGCCGTTGAAGCAGCGTGGCTTTGGGAGAAGACCACGGCGGCGTTGAAGTTTTCCCCGCGAACTCTAGTTTTTCCGACGAACTCCTCCTCGCCTACGGCCCTCGGCGGTTGCAGGGCGTGCGTGCTGATAATGTGTTGTGAGTTGAGAGCGAGAGAAACGAGAGATGTAATGAATGACTGAAATGATTCGATTATAGATTAATTGTTGTGTACAAGATAATTATATACAAGGGTTAATAGCCCAAAAGATGCCTCTTTTGAACTGGTGTCTTGACTCCCAAGGATGTGCCCGAAAGGGCCTAATCAGTTACCATCCTAATGAGGGTTCTTATCTACTTGATCACTAATTAATCTAATTAATCTTAACAGCCCCGATGGCATTAAGTGGTCTCAATAAAACCAATAATAATGTAAAAGCAGCAATTTAAATGACTATGAGGAACGACTACGTACGTATCAGGTGCCTACAACACCAGTGGCCACCAAGTACTAGTGATCATCACTATGAAGTCGATGTTGTTTGGTACTTAGATTCTGCTAAACTTCATCCGTGCGAAAATTCAAGGACGTCCAATAAGTTGTAAACTTGTCCGTATTTTGTAGGTTTTGTTTACAAAAATATTTGTGTTTGTGTGCGGGGTCAATATAATCAACTAGGGGAATCTCACCCGCGTGTTGCTGCGGGAATTAACAAAAAATACAATGACCGTAAGAGAGAATTTCGACAACCTCACGCGTTTGATCATAAGAGAGAATTTCGGCGACCTCGGCAACCTCGTCGCCGCCGTAGGTAATTCTTTGATCTAGGTTTGAACACCACGCGTGTTGCTGCGGCCCTAATAAACCCTAGAGTAATCGGTGTTACCATGTGTTAGCATGATGCCATACTAAAGTCACGGTGGTATTTCACCAAAATTCACCTAGCTTTGTTAGCAGTTTGCATGATTTCTCTTACAATAACATATCTCTTACAATAGCATTTCCCTTTCACGGATTGTCAGCATCCAAAAGGAATTTTAGAAACCATAACTTACACTTTTTAAGCGTAGTTTAGGGTGGTACGGTGCCGGGCCTACTCACATGTTGAATAGCTATTTAGTATAAAATGGATATATTTCATGATGTCAAATGAAAAAAATCTGATCATTATGTTTCTGCTAGGACTATCTACACTGCTATTCATTTATATTCCTCTATTCTCTACGCGTTGCCGCGGGTATGTAGGAGAAATCTATGAGCTAGTCAGAATATTACCATCACCCTCCAGTTCTTTTTCTTTCTTCCTTTTCCTTTTCCTTTTTCTTTTTTCATTCTTTTTTTATTTTTCACTTTACTCTATACCGCTACCATCGATGGCGCCTATTTGTCATTTTATCAAAAATATATTCATATGAGATCTTATTTTGAACGATTTATTAAAAGGAATCCAATGATGTAATCAGAATTTTATTTGGGTTTTTGATTTTTGAGTTATAACATTTTATAGCTAGTTCAAACAATGAGGTTCACCACTGGATGTCATGGTCTTAGTGGGGTTATTGAGGTGGCATGCTTGCATATTGAGAGAACTCCTAGTAGGGAGCTCCTGTATAGGAGTTATGGATAATCATTCAATAAATACGAGGCAGGATGAAGCGCGATGAGGCACACCATCTTAATATAACTTGTAATCGTTCAATGAATATGGGGCTGGGGCGGAACGAGACGGGATAGGGCACACCATCGCAATCTCGAGCTTGCTAAGTGAGTAATTGTTTACTTTTGAAACGAGGAAACTAAGCATCGAGCGACTAAGATGGGTCACTTCAATTTTAGATTAATTTAACATGCTAAATGTTTTTCCAGTATGAGCAAAATGGTTTAATACCTGCTTCATAAGTCACAAAAGATCAATAACAAATTATCATTCAATAAATAACTAGATTGTGTATTTATTACATACTACGGATCCATTATCACCAAGTAATACGAGGCCATCCCCCCTGGGCTAGTAAGGCTGTCAATGTTTGAGAACCACCCCAAAACCAAACCAAACCATACATAAAAGAAAAATTAATTTGAAACCACACCATCTAACCTAATTCTCTTATT
Source organism: Cenchrus americanus (assembly GCA_947561735.1). Taxonomy (NCBI): domain Eukaryota; kingdom Viridiplantae; phylum Streptophyta; class Magnoliopsida; order Poales; family Poaceae; genus Cenchrus; species Cenchrus americanus. The sequence continues at coordinate 31,075,596 of OX387242.1, read as the reverse complement.
TATCCAAACCAAACTAACTAAGTGGTGTAGAAGACCACAAACCAAACCAAACTTATATCTCAAACCAGTTCTATGTCACATAAAATCCATTCTTCATATATATCATATGTTTGCCTTTTCAGATGGGTCCACATGTGGATCTAGCTGTACCAAATTGCAGATAGTCATTTTAAGACATTTACAACAAATTTCAGATAATTTCGTTGAAATTTTAAGGTGTGAACGCGAACTTTTAGTTTTAGGGTCCGGCTCTCGACGTGGGCCCACATGTGGATCTAGGTATGATAATTTGCACAAAATAGCATACTGTCACTTGAAGACATCTCAAACAAATTCTAGTTAAATTCGCTGAAATTTTAAGATGTAAACGTGAGTTTTTAGTCTTAGAGTTCAGCTTTTGATCTATGCGACACATACAACCAATCCAAACCATTTCAAACCGATCCAAACTATTAAGATTGCTAAACCAAACCAAACCATTATGTATGTCACCACATTATTCACCAAACCAACCAACACCAATTAGGAAAACCAAACCATTAAAACTCGGTTTAAAACCAAACCATTCCGGGCTTACGGGCTAGGCCACCGAGCCATCTCAATGTTCCGCGTCCTCGTTCGGTATCACATCTTCGTCATCGCCACCCACCATTGATTCGATCATCGCAACGCCAAAGACATGCGCATGCAAAATAAGCTACCGCTCGTTATTTAGAGAGGCGGACGGGCGGTCAACCTCTCTCCGAACGTGGAGACGAACCGGTTACGCTAGCAATTTTGCAAATGCAGCTAGCGGAGAACATCATGCGTCACCGCTCACGCGTCCGAACTGATTTGTAGAGTCGAAGGCTTCATCTCCTTGCCCTGCATAGGAAAGCAGGCTCTGTCCAGTGGCAAACACTAAATACTAGCGGCTGGGGCGCACCCTGCGCGCCAGACCAGGAAACCGGAGCTGGTGCCACTCCAACGGGATCTTCACATTCTTCAGGATGGGCTTAGTGTGCGTAGGGGCTGTGTACGTGGAATCTTTATCAATGGCTGGAATTGTCGGCTCTAAGGCCCATGAAACGCAGGTAGAAGGTGGCCCAATTGGTACGTGATGGTGCCTACTTATTGTTCTTGCCGTCGAGGAGAGAAAGATAGAGATAAATAAAGCGAGTAGGCGACGGACGACGGTGTGGGTGCCATTGTCTAGACGGTGGCATGAGTCGCCTCATGGTGAGGTGTGTATGCGGAGCGAGGTGGTGGGCGGGGTTATGCGGGGGAGTTTCCTTCGCGTGGTCGGGTTAGTCGGTGGCCTCACGCCCCTCGCGGTTGCATCCCTTCGCCGGAGAGATCTGTGGTAAAACAATTCAGCTCGAATCGGTGGCGGCAGCGTGGTTGGCCTGGTGTCTTTGATTGATTCGATTGCGAGCGGGAAGAGTCCGGCGGGCGCGCGTAGCGGCGGCGGCGGATCCGTAAGTTCGGCCGGAGCGTAAATAGTTGCGTCTATGGTATTCCGCGGAGAGGTCGTTGGTTTATTCGATTTGGCCAGGATTTTTTATTGGATTTTTTGATCCGAGCACTTCTTGCGTTTAGAAAGGTGGAGCGAGTTGCCGCAGCTTGGGCAAGAAGTCTAGAAGAAAGAGTAGGACGAATCTTTATTTCTTTCCTTGCATCGACACCGATCTTAGTTGTCCACCGATGGACATGTTGTCATATAAGGTACATGGTTTCCTAATCCCGATCACAATATGTTTATATTACGGTGGAACAAAGTACATCCGAATAGAAGTTACGGCTACGGATTGGGTTACAAAAGACTACACCGAGCGATGTTTGCAGCACTCGATTGGGATGGGTCTAGTAGCATGCTTCTATGCCATGATCTATGCTAGTTTGAGCAAGGTGTAAATCTTGCATAAGCATTCCGCCAGCTGCTCCTCTTCGTTCCTTGGCGGATCTCGCCCCATGTAGATCATGTGAGGATAGGATGCTGGTGTCAATTTCGATGGAGTAGTGTTCTCTGCGAGGCTCAATATTTGTGGTAATTTTTTTGCTGTTGCTATCATGTTAGTAATCGCTGATTTTCTGTGTTCACTGATCCTTGCAGCTTCAACAGCAGCTTTGGTGTACTTTTCCTCTATAATTGCTGACATTGCTGTACACATGTCCAATTGGTATTGTGTTTCTTTTAGCTGCTTGTTTGCTTTGATGTCTATTATCAGATTGACCTCTGATTGCAGCCAAGTGAGAGCTTCTGAGTAGACGTCTTCCCTTGCATCATTGAATGTGTCATGAAAGTAGCTATACATAGTGGCTTTCTTTGGGCTTTCTGTGCATGGATAGTTATTGATCTGAACTTTCAAGATGGCAAAATATTTGCCATCGTCCGTCGCTTCAAAGTGTATGTTGTGCTCACTCCATGCTATCTTGGTCAGAGCTGCCTTGAAAATGGTTTCTGCTTCAATAGTGACCTGTCCAGCCTACTGAAAGAGATTAGGAATCTAGAGTTGCGAAGGTTCCTTCCTACATTCATGTGCTATGAAGTATAAATAATGCATCTTTGTTACCTGAGCAACGCTAGCTGAGTGTTTTGCGATGAGGTTGGCGTTCTTGGTGTCTTCCATGGAGGAGCTGTTGAGGAGAGGGTGTCAGGCAGGATGAAAGAAGTGGAGAGGTTGGCTGTGCTTGGGGATTTATATATTGGTGTGTTACACTGCTTGCTTGTGTGTGCAACATGGTAAAAATGGACAGACGCACGTCTGTAGTAGCTAGGTAGGGTGATTATTTTGTAGTTCTGCAAGCAACAGTTCTTGGCAATGTACCCTTTTTAGTTTTTTAGTGTATTCTTCTCTCCCTCGTGGTATAGTTACCACAGTCTCTCTGCTTCCTTTTACTGACTGCAAGTTCTTCTTCCATCAAGTAAATATTTTGGTTTCACTAACTTTCACTCGCTGATGATCCCTCTTTCCGTTTGACTTGACTGCAGATGCTTGTGATCCTAAGTTAACTGAGCGGCAGTCGAGTGTAGCTGTCAATCCTCGCTTGGACAGGATGCGCTCCTACATTGGTCATAGATGCATGAAAAATAGTGTGTGTTGTGAACTCAAATGTTCGATCAATGTTGTTCTCATCTCACCCTGTATCTTGGATAAGATCGGAAATTGTATCTTGCATAGTCATACGCCCAACGGTGTATGTGCGTATCTGAGTCCTGTTTTGATTGGACTGTGTTGCGAGGCTGATTTTTTGGAACCTAAGTATATGGAAGTTCGCAAGGAACGTTCTAAATTACAGTTCAGCACAATCCCCAATTTTGATGTGCATTTAGCTGTGGACGGTCGTCTTGGATTTCAATTTAGAAACGAAGATGGAGATATCATCACAATAGAGGCGTATAATCCTAGCTGCATCTCTTTGTAGAATTTACAATTTATGGAGTAATATGCACGATCTACGTGGCTCTCTTTGGAAGTTTTTTTGAAACAATGTCAGCACACCGCACCTTTTTTTTCAAAATAAACGTTTGACGCAAAATTTGGCAAGCATGCGACGGCAGAGGAAATCAGGTCTAACATATGTACCGAAAATTTTTCCGCACGGGGTATTCTATATTCTCCGGGTTATGAAAGTTCAAACCCGAGAAGTAGAAACTGCTATTTCAGCATGATCATCGATCTGTGCTTAGAAAACATTAGTAGCACTGCGCATTAAGAAAATAGTGCGGGAAACACACGCATCTTAAATATTTTAATGTACCATAAAACATATACAGTTTTGCTCGGACCTTCTGCTGCTGTACAAAAGTATGCTAAGTATTGGACATGCACTGGAAATAGGGAAACATTACATACTTTCCGGATCAAGCAACCATGGTTTAGCCATGAAACCATAAAATCATTCCAAATTACACATCTCCGAAGACACTCCGGGTCAATTTCTGTAGTTACTAAATCGTTCCTGTTTCTTCTCCCCTGCAGGAGTGAAAGAAAGCGAAGTTGTCAAGACATAGGAATCACTGCCGGGATTCAGCAGATCTTATCCCAAAAATGCGGGGAATCATTGCTATATAGAAGACGAGAATACTAAACCGGTCCGGGGTTCGCAGTGTTGGCAGTACAAACCTATAAGCATCCCCCGCGATCAAGGTCGGGCGCATTGCTGCTGTGGAAAATAGACAACTGGGCTGCAAGACACAATTCAATAGAATTCAATACTTTTATAAACTAACATACTTTAGGTATCGCTTGTCCCGAGAAGCTAGAAAGCAAGAATTGAGTTTGCGGATCGAAGATTCATAGGAGACATTACCTCGGTTTGTCGAAAATCTCGTGGAAAACTATATTTACGGTAACCGAACAGCATCTAGCACTTTCATCTTCAATCAATATCTTCGGGCCTTTCTTTGACGTGACTCTAGAAACAGCAACATATAACTCGTCCATGGGTGAAAACAGGGGTTTCTTAAATACACTCCTACATTTGCTAATGTTTGGCCCCGACTTTTGTTGATTGTCATTGCATAGCAAATTCTAATTGGGAATTGCCTTCTTTGAAGGACAAAAGGCCATTTGGGATTTGATGTGGATAAAACAATTCTAGGAATGTAGACAACATCACCTATGTTCGATCCCGTTATAACAAGAGATTCTATAACATTATCACCAAGTGTTTTAATCATGAACCTCGTTCCATTACATAGCCCTAGACTCGGTTTAGATTCCTTAATAACATTATTGGGGTGTTCTTCTTCGAGTACAATTCGTGTTCGGGAAAGTTCGGCACGGATATCGAATTTAAAAATTCTATTGGATACAATGCATCAACATCATATGATTTATTGTTGTTTTTTGCCATTGTATCGTAACTCAAATATTCCCTTCCTTCACCAGGTATAGTGCCTAAAATAAAATTATTGACTTCATCAACCACAAAGTTTGTTGGTGACAAAATTGCACGTTCACATAGATATTTTTTATTCGTGTACATGGTACTGAGATTTTCATAAACCGATTCAACTATAACTTTTATCTTATCATCATCGGTGTGTATCAAGTATATCACGTGGAATTTCAATCAAATTACGATCCGATTCTTTATCTCTTGGAATAGGAGGAACTTTCCCATCCCCAATTGCTAAGATCCAATCGCTGAATTTTTGGAGTTCCAGCTGCGCGGAACTGTCTAGCGACGGATTTTTAAGCCTCATAGAATTGGTTCTTTCAGCTTAGCCTCAAGAGAAACAGTGTAAGCATGCATCTCATCAATTTTAGCATGCAAGACAGGGCAAGAAGTGCAAGCACCTAGCAAAGCAGATCTAGACTTAAGCTCAGCCACTTCAACCCTAAGCACATCTAGTTCCTCACACTTGGAGGCATGCTTTTCCTTAAACAAGGCAAGATCAACAAGGAAAATAGAGCAATCAGCACATTCAACGTCATCGAAACAACGGTGAAGCTTTCGAGAGAATCAATTTCTAGTTTAGCATCCAAATTATGTGTTTCTATCTCGAGCCACTCTAGTCCTAGCATACTCGAGTGAAGCTCTAAGCTCTTTCCTCATTTTCTTAGCCTCTCTAAGCATGTCATCACGATTATCAAGCAACAAGCCAAGCCGTTCATTCTCCTGGCGCAAGAAGGGGAGTTCATCACGCACCTCATCGTCGGAATCAGAGTCCGAGTCGCTCGTGTGCTCTTCTTGCTGCCGGAGCTCGGCGCCATGGTGCGAAGCCGTCTCTAGTGAAGCGGCTCGGCCCGCTCGGGTTCTTGGACGACTTCTCGCTCTTGCGACGATCACCTTCGTCTTCACTGCCGCTTGAGCTCGAGGTGGAGTACGCGGGCCCGGAGTCGACATCGCTCGCTCCAACCATTGCTCGGGCCTTGCCTCGACTCTCCTTCTTCCTCTATCGTCGCTCGTCCTTGTGCTTGTTCTTGTGCTTGCTCTTGTGGTCGCACCTCGACCGGTACTTGCCATCCGTTCTTGACTTGTGCTTGTAGCCATCCTTGTTCTCGACCTTCTCCGGGCAGTCGGCGACGAAGTGTCTTGGCTTGCCACACTGGAAGCATGTCCTCGTGTTCCTCCTCATGTTCACCCGGTTCTCGTGCAGCCTCTCGAACCTCCTCGTCGCAACGCCGACTCGTCCTCTCCAAGCACATCGAACTCCTCATCCGGCATAGACATCAAGGAGGACAAAGAGAACATTCGGTGGATAGGTTAATGTTAGCCTTTCGTTTCGAACCGCCGACGGGTGCAAGACTATGAGAGTCGGTCGGACCCTCGAGCTTGGTTGTCATGCCCCTATCCACCTCGCCCGACTTGAGCTTCGAGAACGGCTTGTTCACCGTCGAGTGTCATACTTCTCCGACTCGACAATGGCCTCGAACTTTCCGCCCCAAATCGTATGATCCAAAGAGTGTAAGACCTTGACGGCTCTATCATGATCATCGTACGGGAGCACGTCCACATTGGCCCTCATGTTGTTCACAACCACCGTGAACCTCCGAAACAAGGCATCGATGGCATGCGGATGTTGCTTGTTGCCTCCAATGCACTCGAGCCGTGAAACGATGGGGGGTGCAAGCGTGCTCTCTGTTCTTAGATCGAACATGGTGCCGGTGGTAGGCAGGATCCAGTTCGGGCTTTTTGTTCTAACGCGGACAGTGCTGCAACTTCAAATCTTTTCACGTCCAAAAACCAGAGGAGAGCAAAGTGCGTGAAGCGGAGACAGACGCCGGCAATCTGGACTCCGGCGAGTCTTGCAACAACGACACCGTCCAACGCTATCTCGGCAAACTGCCGTGTTCTGGTTCTCCTCTTGAAGGATTGACGAAGAAAGCCTCTGCTCTTCTCGTCTCGCAGTGCGTCAACAACGCCGTTGAAGCGGCCGTGGCTTTGGGAGAAGACCACAACGGCGTTGAAGTTTTCCCCGCGAACTCCGGTTTTCCGACGAACTCCTGCGCCTACGGCCTCGGCGGTTGCGGGGCGTGCGTGCCGATAACGTGTTGTGAGTTGAGAGCGAGAGAAACGAGAGATGTAATGAATGACCGAAATGATTCGATTCTAGATTAAGCTCGTTGTGCACAACATAATTATATACAAGGGTTAATAGCCCAAAAGATGCCTCTTTTGAACCGGTGTCTTGACTCCCAAGGATGTGCCCGAAAGGGCCTAATCGGTTACCATCCTAATGAGGGTTCTTATCTACTTGATCACTAATTAATCTAATTAATCTTAACAGCCCCGATGGCATTAAGTGGTCTCAATAAAACCAATAATAATGTAAAAGCAGCAATTTAAATGACTATGAGGAACGACTACGTACGTATCAGGTGCCTACAACACCAGTGGCCACCAAGTACTAGTGATCATCACTATGAAGTCGATGTTGTTTGGTACTTAGATTCTGCTAAACTTCATCCGTGCGAAAATTCAAGGACGTCCAATAAGTTGTAAACTTGTCCGTATTTTGTAGGTTTTGTTTACAAAAATATTTGTGTTTGTGTGCGGGGTCAATATAATCAACTAGGGGAATCTCACCCGCGTGTTGCTGCGGGAATTAACAAAAAATACAATGACCGTAAGAGAGAATTTCGACAACCTCACGCGTTTGATCATAAGAGAGAATTTCGGCGACCTCGGCAACCTCGTCGCCGCCGTAGGTAATTCTTTGATCTAGGTTTGAACACCACGCGTGTTGCTGCGGCCCTAATAAACCCTAGAGTAATCGGTGTTACCATGTGTTAGCATGATGCCATACTAAAGTCACGGTGGTATTTCACCAAAATTCACCTAGCTTTGTTAGCAGTTTGCATGATTTCTCTTACAATAACATATCTCTTACAATAGCATTTCCCTTTCACGGATTGTCAGCATCCAAAAGGAATTTTAGAAACCATAACTTACACTTTTTAAGCGTAGTTTAGGGTGGTACGTGTTGACGCAAAGAGTGCACTCAACGCCAATCACACGGCAAGCCGAAAAGCCGGCTTCACACGCGCGAGAGAGCAAATGACGTGCCGGTCAATTTTTCCCGAAAATTAACAAAAGACGGGGCGATCGGATATCAAAGCTTGGAACTTGTTGGGTAGTACCGACAGGTTCCATATTTACGGCTAAAGAGCCAATTTGGATAACACATAGCTATAGAGAGCTATCCGTCAAAGAACCACGACCATTCGGGAAAACGCGAGAGGGAAAAGGAACACTGCCGAATGGATGACGTAAGCATGACAACGATCGGTCTTTGTATAAACATAGATGCATGCGCAAAGTCATGACCGATCCTCATGAAGATTAACATTAAAAATAAATAAAGTAAAGCACTGACATAATCATGCATTAAATAAGCATGCATAGATCCAAAGCACTAGTCTACCGCATGTCTAGTTACTTTAAGATCCGTCGGGTACGATATCAAACAAATCTATCCACCGCATGATACAACTTGCAAGAAAACCGCACCACTTTCCACAAATAGATCTATCCACCGCATGATACAATCTAAATATGGAAAGCCAAAAGCATACATCATTTAAAACATAAATAATGCACGTGATCCACTCGTGGGGAAATATAACCGAATGCGGCTGAACAACCGATCCGGGGTCCATGAAGAAGGAACAAATATTACCACGTGAATAAGTCTATCGACCGATTTGGAAATCTAATCCACCGGATGACTAGCTCCAAAGCAACCCAAAAACCCGTCGTTAACACCAAAATTTGGTAAGGAGTATGACTGGTGGGTCCAGTTCGAAAGAGAGTCCGTCTGGTGGAAGGAAAGATATTTCTAGAGATTTTCGGCAGAAGAATCCGCGGTCGGCTATCTGCTCCGGTTCGGCAAAAGAACAGTAGAGCTGATTTTGCGGGATTGGACGGTGACGTGGCTCAAATCAGGAGAGACGAATGGATGGGCAGGCAATTGAGTTTAGTTAGGCAATGAATCCATTCGCAGTTGTAATCAACAGGGTATAAATACAATCCCTGGATGTATGTAAAAAACACGTTCATTCCTCAATACACACCGGCCTTACGCCAAACCCTAGAGTCCTTGTCGTGTCGTCGAGTTCTTCGAGAGGATCAATCGATCCGTCGACCTCCGTGAGTACCGGCAACCTTGTATCATGTCTAGTATCATGCGGTAGATTTAGATCTGATGCAAGTAGTCTTGTTACCATGCTTCGTGTCACGCGGTAGATTCAAGCTTGGTTCAAGAGGGTTTCTGGTTAGATCATGAGCCATGCGGTAGGCTAAGATCTGGCTTGAAGCTAGTTATCGGCTCTATTGGATTTTGGCAAGATCCGATAGATTCATTAAGTTACCCCGTGTTATCGTGAGTTTTGCTTTATGTTTTAATTCATGTAACACACCCTTGCCCAATCTAGATGGGTTTGGATCGGCTGTATTTCTTCTAAGGTCCTTGCACGAGCAGGTTTCGTGTTTTGATGTGTGGATCTTGTGCTTTCCGATAGCCGAAACCGAATCGATCTAGGTTGTTACGTGTTGCGGGTTCAAGCTTACCTTGTTAGTATAAATCTTGAAAGAGCCGGGTATCATGCGGTAGATGCAGGTTTTTGGGTTGCTTTGGAGCTAATCATCCGGTGGATTAGATTTCCAATTCAGCCTGACAGATTCATTCACGTGGTAATGTTTGTTCCTTCTTCATGGACCCTGGATCGGTTGTTCAGCCGTATTCGGTTATATCTTCACGAGTAGATCACGCGCGTTATTTATGTTTTAAAAGACGTGTGCTTCTAGCTTTCCATATTTAGATTATATCATGCGGTGGATAGATCTATTTGTGGAAAGTGGTGCGTTTTTCATGCAAGTTGTATCATGCGGTGGATAGGTTTGCTTGATATCGTGCCCGACGGATCTTAAAGTAATTAGACATGCGGTAGACTAATGCTTTGGATCTATGCATGCTTATCTTAATACATGATCATGTCCGTGCTTTACTTCATTTGTTTAATATTAATCTTCATGAAGATCGGTCGTAACTTTGCACTTGCATTCATGTTTATCCAAAGACCGATCGTTGTCATGCTTACGTCATCCATTCGGCAATGTTCTTTTTCCCCTTGCGGTTACCCGAATGGTCATGGTTCTTTGACAGGTAGCTTTACATAGCTACATGTCGTCTTACTTGGCTTCTCAGCCGTAAATATGGAACTGTCTGGTACCACCCGGCAAGTTCCAAGCTTTGGTATCTAACTGCTTTATCTTTTGTTAATTTTCAGGAAAAATTGACTGGCACGTCACTCTTTCTCTGCGCGTGCGAAGCTTGCCTTTTCGGCTTCTTTGTGTGATTGGTGCCGAGTGCATTTTCTCGCGTCAACACACTTTTTGGCACGCCCGGTGGGACAAACAGCCGAATTGGTTCGAGATGCCTGAAATCACAGATCTCCTGGATGTCAACATCGAAGAACTTTCCCCAGAGCAGCATCAGCAGCTCCTAGACGCTGTGAACCAGTTTCAGCAAAAGTGTCTCATGTCATTTAAGAAGAATCGAAGTGGTGTACCGTATCTGAAGAATGGCCTGCCCAGAGTGCTGCTGCCGGGAGAGACCGACGCCACAACCCAACAAGAAAAGGAAGAATGCGCGCGGATCTTCCAAGAGTCAGTAGACAACATGCTCACCAAGCACAACCAAGCTTTCCTCGGGTCGCTCCAGCAGATGATGGTGGCCCTCTTTGGCCCGGGCGCGGGGCAGGCGTTCGGAAAAGCGTACGCCGGAAAGAGCACCGTGGAGCTGGGTGAATCAAGCTCTCGGCCCGCCGCTACGGAGCCAGGTGCGGCGGCCTCCTCCTCGAGCTCCGGAGCCAAACGTTCCAACCTCCTCCACGGGGCACGCGGGGGGGCGGCCGGTTCGGCCTTCGTTGCAAGCTTCAGGAAGTCAACCAATCCTGCCGCCACCACAGAGCAGCACGGGTCAGCCTGTGCAACAGCCGAATCCGTACCAGCCTACGTACGGAGACCTAGCGTTCGGCTCATCTGGGGCCCCACTTGACCCCAGTCGAAGAATAGCTCCGTCGACCAAGCGGCTCCCGAGAAGAGTTTGTACGGCGGTGGTTATCATGAGGTGGGGAATTACGGGGCGTTCGACGCCTTCCCGCACCGGGGGGTACGCGCCGGTGCCGGGCGCGCAAGAGGATGACGCCCTAGCACGCAAGATGGCCGAATTGATGCGGGAATCAGTTCGGCCTCAAGCCAAAGATGCAGGGCCCCACTTATAGGCCGCCGTTCCCAGAGTGGTACTATAACGTGCTCCCCGCCGCCGAGGGTGAAGGCGCCGACGGAATTCACGAAGTTCTCCGGGCAGGACGAGACAAGCACGGTCGAGCACATCGCCCGTTACCTCATGCAGCTTGGGGAATGCTCGGCCGAGGAGGCGTTCAGGGTTCGCTACTTCCCCGCTTCGCTGACGGGCCCGGCTTTTCAATGGTTCTCGTCCCTGCCGCCTGAATCAGTGGCCAGATGGAAGGATCTGGAGCGTAAATTCCACGCTCATTACTTCAGCGGCAGTTCCGAGAAAAAGGCCGATTGATCTCGCCACCCTGAAGCAAAGGCACAGCGAAACACCGTTGGAGTTCCTTAGAAGATTCGGGGAAGTCAAGGGCATGTGCTTCTCGGCCGAACTTGCCGGACGATCGACCGGGCGATATGGCCGTCGCCGGGATGTTACCGGCCGTGCGCGAGAAGCTATTTGGGATGGAGTTCGAGAACCTGGGCCGACTTTGTCACAAAAGTTATCCCCGATGAGCAATCGGGCATATGGCCTCAAGAAGGACCCCAAGTTTGGCAAGCGACACGACGTCGCTGACATCTACAATCAATTCTTGGACAAAGCTGATTTGTTCGAGGATTCGACGACGAATTGGAGATAGGCCGCAGCAGAAATCATGTGGGGTAAAGAGCCTCTAACAATGAATCGCCGGGTCGGGCGGACCAAAGGGACTTACGACTTCGACATCACAAAAGCTGATAAGTTGTTCGAGCTCTTGGTAAAAGAAGGCCGAATTAAGCCGCCCGAGGGGCATTCTATGCTTCGGCTCGATGGAGTTAAAGCGAAGCGTTCATTGCGGCTTCCATGATAGGGACTCGCATTCCATCAATGATTGCGGGGTCTTCGGGATGAGGATCCGAAGGCTATCCGGGAAGGACACCTCAAGTTCGATAACAAGATGAAGCCTGGATGGCCACCCCTTTCCTCAAAACATGCTCGGCTTTTCCGTCAACGCGATAACGTACTCGAAGAGAAGGGAAAGGTCAAGGTCCTAACCTCAGCCAGGTCCAAGCAAGCTGGATCAGTGGACCCAGAGCGCCAGGTGATCCTGGAGCAAGTGCAGGGCGACGCCCCCCGCGTTCTCAAGAGCCACATCGAGATTGGGGAATCGTCCAGGCCTAAACCCAAGGTGACGTCACGCATTCTCCTTAATAAATGGCAGCGCCAGATGGAGAAGGAGCGCTACCAGAAGCGTCGTCACGAGGAGGAGCAGCGCAGGGCTGAAGATGAAGCGCGCAGAAGGGACCGAGAGCAGTACACGCGCGAGCAGGAGCGCGCCCACTGGGGGTGCGCCTTCTTCAGGCACTGCTGGAACGAGGGCCTAAAGCTGCCCACACTGAAGAACTGTCCCGAGTGCAGCGACAGATATGTTGAGTACGGGCGAGAAAGCGCAATCGCCGATCCATCCACGAGAGACTTGGAAGGATCCACCCAAATGGGGATAGGCGGCAAAAAATTGAGGTTATAGATCACCCCAGGAAGCGCCAAGCTGATCTCAGGTGGGCTGATCAGGAAGAAGACGAGGATGGCTACGTCTGGCAGAAGGGGCAGTGGTGCCCACCCGGTCTACGCAAGAGCCAGAAGAGGCGGGGTCCAACGCTTGAGGAACCGCGAGATGAAACAAGCCGGGATCCAGACGAGGCAGAAGTGGCGCCCCAAGGATCAGCCAGAAGGATCGAAGCGTTCGGCCCCTACATGCATGGTATACTTCCCCGCCGAACGAGTTCATGGCTCCCGCTAACCGGGTTATGCGGGGAGGAAGTTTCCTTCGACGACGAGCACGCCGAGGGAGATGATGGCGCAACTAGTGCTCGCCAAGCATGCCGTCTTCGACAAGCCGGCCAAGAATCGCCATATGAGGCCACTGTACTTGAGGGGGTACGTCAATGGCAAGCCATTGACCAAGATGTTCGTCGACGGTGGAGCGGCGGTCAACGTGATGCCATACACCACCTTCAGGAAGCTTGGCATGGGTCCAAGTGATCTGACACCGACAAGCATCATCCTGAACGACTTCGCCGGGAACCCCTCAGACACCAAAGGATGCGCTCACGTGGACTTGATGATCGGGTCCAAGACGCTGCTCACCACCTTCTTCGTCATCGAAGGGAAGGGAGCCTACGACTCGCTTGCTTGGGTGGGACCGGATCCACGCCAACCGCTGCGTCCCATCCACTATGCATCAACGACCGATCCGGTGGGTGGACGATGAGATCGAGGTCGTCCGGGCGGATGACTCCGTAAGCGTGGCTAACATGGAACCGGCCTTCCGGGAGTACCAAGGCATCGATTGCTTCTCGGGGAAGGACCGGGGAGAAGGTCCCGTTGAACCCGTCGGCGGTGACCAACGTACCGATTCAAGCGTCGGCTCTTACGGTAATTTTTAATGGAGAACCCCGTGGATGGCACCGATGGCAAGTTAGGACGAGGATTTATGTCGGCCGATAAGCCGGAAGAAGTTGACATTGGGAGCGGTGATAAACCAAGGCCGACGTTCATCAGTGCAAATTTGCAACCGGACTTCGGGGGAAACTTAATTGAGCTTCTCGCAGAATTTAAAGATCGCTTCGCCCGGGATTATTCGGAGATGCCCGGATTGGATCGATCCATCGTCGAGCACCGGTTGCCAATCAAGCCTGGTTTCAAGCCATATAAGCAACCGCCCCGGAAAATCTACAAGGATGAAGTATTGGCCGATGTGAAGAAAGAAATCGAGAGATTACTTGACGCAAACTTCGTTCGGCCATACGGATGCGCGGAGTGGATTTCCAACATCGTCCCCGTGTATAAGAAGAATGGGAAAATGAGAGTTTGCATAGACTTCAGGGACCTGAACAGAGCTACTCCCATGGACGGATACCCGATGCCTATTGCCGATTTGTTAATTGACGCCGCTGCTGGACACAAGGTAATTAGTTTCATGGATGGCAACGCGGGATACAATCAGATTTTCATGGCAATAGAAGACATCTCGAAGACGGCCTTTAGATGTCCTGGACATATAGGCCTATTTGAATGGATAGTCATGACATTCGGGTTGAAAAAACGCCGGCGCAACCTATCAACGGGCCATGAACTACATTTTTCATGAGTTAATCGGCAAAACTGTGGAAATCTACATCGATGACGTGGTGATCAAGTCCGTAAGTCATGACGCCCATCTAGAAGATGTGAAGAGGACCTTAGAATGCACCCGGAAGCATGGTCTAAAGATGAATCCAAACAAGTGTGCATTTGGGGTGTCAGCTGGAGAGTTCTTGGGGTTTTTGGTCCACGAAGGAGGGATCGAGGTTGGCAAGAAGAGCATGAAAGCCATTGATGAAGTCGTTCCTCCAACCAACCTCAAGGAGTTGCAATCACTGCTCGGCAAGATCAACTTCGTGAGAAGGTTCATCTCAAATTTATCACGAAGGTGTTGCCATTCTCTCTCCGTTGCCGAAGCTAAAGAAGGATCGTAAATTCACATGGGGCGACGAACAACAAAAGGCTTTTGAGGAAATCAAGCAATACATGAAGGAGCCGCCGGTCTTTGGTTCCTCCTCGACCGAACAAGCCTTTCAAGTTGTACGTGGCGGCCGATACCCAAACTATTGGATCGACCCTTATTCAAGAATTCGAAGGCAAGGAGCGGGTAGTAGCTTATCTTAGCCGGAAACTACTTGATCCTGAAACCAGGTATTCGGCTATAGAGAGACTGTGTCTTTGCGTATACTACTCGTGTACAAAGTTTCGGCACTACTTGTTGAATGCCGAATGCACTGTATACTCGAAGTTTGATGTGATAAAACATATGTTATCTATGCAAATTTTGAATGGTCGGGTTGGCAAATGGATTTTAGCTCTATCGAATTCGAGTTGAAGTTCGAATCGGCAAAAGCCATCAAAGGTCGGGTCATTGCCGATTTTATAACCGAACACCGTGACCCTTCAATTGATCTCGCTTGAAATTACCCCGTGGGCTTTATTCTTTGACGGGTCATCATGTGGCAAAGGTGGGGGAGTAGGGATCCTGCTAATTTCGCCCAGAGGTGAGATGTTTGAATTCGCCATTCCTATACAACCCACTGTCACAAACAACCAGGCGGAATACGAAGCACTACTTCGAGGGCTTCAATATTTGAGAGAAGCTGGGGCCGTCTCAGTTGAGGTCTATGGAGATTCAGAACTGGTAATCAAGCAATTGAACGGCCAATACGAGTGCAGGAGCGAAGCGCTGAGGAGTTACTACGAAGAGTGCAGGGAGATCTTGAAGAGCTTCCCATTAGTAACCCTACAGCACATTCCTAGAGAGCATAACGAAGAAGCGAACGGGCTAGCTCGCAGCGCCTCCGGTTACAAGGAGAGTCAAGAAGCATTTGCCGAGAGGTGTGTGCACTAGGGGCGGATCTTGCGAGAAGATGATTGGAGGAAAGAAATCGTTGATTACTTGAAAGATCCATCCCGAAAAATCTCCGGGAAACTCGGTACAAGGCAATCAAGTTCGTTCTTCCGGATGATAATTTATTCTATAAATCATTAGACGGGGTATTGCTACGGTGCTCGGGTCCCGAAGAGGCCAAGAACATGATGAGCGAGGTGCATGATGGGATATGTGGAGCGCACCAATCGGCCTATCGAATGAAATGGGTTATTAGACAAAGTGGGTTGCTTTTGGCCGACGATATTAGAGGATTGCTTTGAGTATTACAAGGGATGCCAAGATTGCCAGAAGTTCGGGAATATTCAAAGGGTCCCTGCATCAGCATTGAATCCCATCATCAAGCCATGGCCATTCAGGGGCTGGGGTATAGACTTGATTGGTCAAATTAATCCGCCGTCTAGCAAGGGGCACAAGTTCGTGCTTTTGGCTACAGATTACTTCACCAAATGGGTCGAGGCGATCCCACTGAAGAAAGTGACGTCAGAAAACATGATCGAGTTCGTTAAGGAACACATCATCTATCGATTTGGAATCCCTCGGGCGATTACTACCGACCGGGGGGGGCACAATTCGTGTCATTGGAGTTCGGAGATTTTGCCGAAAGCATGGGAATCAAACTCGTTTAATTCTTCTCCATACTATGCCCAAGCTAATGGTCAAGCGAGAGGCTTCTAACAAGATCATGATCAAGCTTATACGAAGAAGGTCGACCGAAGCCGAGGAGATGGCATTCGGTACTCGGTGAAGCGCCGTGGGCTTACCGAATGGCCCCCCATGGAGCTACAAAGACTTCTCCTTACGAGTTGGTTTACGGGCATCATGCGGTCCCGCCTTGGGAAATGCAATCGAGTCGAGGAGAGTAGTGCCGCAAAACGAGTTGAGCTCCAAGGATTACGGTGGTGGCCCGATGATGGATGAGTTAGAAGATTTGCATATGATCCGTCTCGGGGCCCCGGAGAACATCGAGAAAAACAAGCCGCGGGTCGCTAAATACTATAACAAGAAAGTAAAAGTAAGGCAATTTGCGTAAGGCGACCGGTGTGGAAAGCGCTATTGCCGATTGGAACTAAATACGTTGAATTCGGCAAATGGTCCCCTACCGGGAGGGGCCTTTTCGTGTGGTCGGATGCGTTTGGTAATGCATACATATTGAAAACTTTGCTAGGAGAGGAATTTTCCGCCGCAATAAATGGAAGATATCTGAAGAAGTATTATCCTAGCATTGAAATCGATCGATGATTATACACATCTGACACAGAAACAGCCGGCGCTCAAGGATGAGGCCGCCTTTAGAACAAAATCCATGAACAAGAGAAAATGGCCAGTGCCTGATGCATTGCCCTTAGCTCAATACTACATTACAACTGTTTCTTACAGGATTACATATAGCAGCCCTGATGGTCAGGTCCCCTAAAGGGTGGGAAGCAGAAGGCGTGGAGAAAGAAGCGAAAGTATGATTCAATCTTTTCTTTGCTTCTTCGGCCGTCGCTCCCTCTTCGGTTGTTCCGGGACCACCGTGACGGCGACTTGGAACGCACGAGGATGACCATGATTGGCGGCCTCTACCAAGCTATCCCGGGCCGCCTTCAGGGTTGTCGTACTCGTCGAGACATCCGGAGCAAAAGAATCAAGGTTAGGGGCAAGAAATCCGGATGCAAACATGAAGGGGTCGAAGCGTTTACCCCCTACTAGTGCTTCCAGGTGTCATGCGACGCTCGCGCTCGGCTTGGCAACGGACGGACATGTCCCCGAGGCCACGCTCCGGGTGCCGGCACGGCGGCGCGACTCGATGAATGGCCCTTTGCTCGGGCGTGGCATCCTCCGCTTCGAGAGAAGAATCGGAGGAGATGTACTCGGGAACATCTTCGGTCCCGATGACCTCTTCGGGAAGCAAATCAAGGCCGAAAGGGGCAAAAGGAAAACATGAAGCGCAAGATCAAGCGGGGAGGACAAGGAGCGGATCAAGAAAGAACTCACTTCCGAATCGTACGCTTCCTTGATGAGCCGCTCCCCTGAGGTTGTTTACCCTTGTCCATGGCGTTGGGGTTTTTTCTTCTAGCAAACAGAGGAAGAGACGAGAAGTGATGGAGGAGTGTGCGAGTGGATTTGCAGAGCACCCCACGGGCTATTTTATTGACCAAGGAGGCGCATTGGGAGTGATGATTTGGCCAGTACGCACTGTTGGAATACCAAGCGGCAGGGATTTCCACCAAGGTGCGAGGGGTTTTCTCTTGAACGGTGTTCACGGATTGCCGAATTGGGATCCTCTCGTGGATTTTGCGCCAAGGGGCATTTGTTCTTACACGTTCGGCTAAGGATAGTTCCGGATGCATTCAAAGAAGAAGTCGCGGATGCAAAATGCAAAGAGAAGTCATCGCGAACGGGTGCGTAATTCAAAAGTTCTTCATCTAATTGCCGATATTTACACATCCCTAGTACAATCTAGTCGAAGAGCCTATTCAACACAGATTGGGGATGGGTAATTTCGGCAATAGCGTCGCCGTGGCCGTCAAGGCGCTCCAGATGAGCTCGATCTCGTCGATGTCCTCCCGCGCGCCGCCCGGAAGCCACGCGGCCCGGTGGAATAGTCGACGTCCGTATGCGTCGCCATCGCAGCCGGTGCCCAAGGTGGTGCCCAAACGAACGCCATGGACGGCCACCTCGTCGATGCGGCGCTCCACCGCGGCCGGGCGCTCCGCCGGCGTGTCGCCGTGGGCATTCACCTTCTCGGCCGGTTGCTCTACCGGCGCCTTTAGCGGGTTGAGCTCAAGCATCACGGCCGCAAAAAGACAAACAAGAAAGGGTTAGCATCAAAGGCCGGCCGAATCAAGAATCAATCCCGCAGCCATACCGTCGATGGCCTCCGGCACCGTTTCCGCCGGTCCTCCCATTCTAGTTCGGCCACGCCCGCTTTTTTGGAGACGTCCTCCAGCTCGAGACGGGACGCCTCTAGCTCCTCCTTGAAGCGAATAGCATCCGCTTCCCCCGTACGGCACGGGGAGTGGCCATCGGACTCCGAAGAGTCGTCAGGGAGGGGCTGATTGGCCGGCGCGCGAGGCGGATTCCACTGAATCAACCTGAAAAAGGGAGATGATTGTCAAGGCAAAAGAAGATCAAGAGGAGGATCGAAGAAGAGAAATTGATGATCATCACCGCCTGCGCGCATTAGCGCCGCTCCCCTCGGCCCTCGTCGGAGGCGCGGCGGCGGTTGAGGCGGCGCACCATTGCGGTTTGGGGATGTGCCTTGTTTGCAAGAAGACCAAAGATTGGCAAAGACTCGAGAGCCGGGAAGGCCCGGTAGAGAGCTAGGGGCACCTATGGCAACATTTATAGGCTCGGCGGGGATGAATCGTGGCTTCGAGTCGTGGCCGTGGATCGTGGCGCACGTCCCAATAAAATCGGAAGGTGGAAAGATTTCCTTGACCAGCCCGCTGCGGATCGTTTGGAGTTCCAAGCCGGACCGTGCGCAAAGTTGATTGGTTCGGCTAAGGGAACTCAAGGTGTCGTTCGGGAGTTAGCGTTTCACTACCGAATGGGTCGTTCAAAGATTACATCTCAAAGTACGCAAAGGAAAGGAAACAAATCGCAAAGGAAATATTACAAGAACGACCGGTCCAGGTATACATCAATAAGGACATTCAAGCATTAAGGAGTTTTGCGAGTGCGTGACGAACATTGGATATTATCAAGTGGGAATTATCCGGGATCT
Source organism: Cenchrus americanus (assembly GCA_947561735.1). NCBI lineage: Eukaryota > Viridiplantae > Streptophyta > Magnoliopsida > Poales > Poaceae > Cenchrus > Cenchrus americanus. The sequence goes on along the minus strand of OX387242.1, from coordinate 31,056,201 downwards.
CCCGGTAGTCCTTTTGGGCACCGGATAAGTCGGTGAGCTCGCATCGCATTGCTTTACTGCGGTGACGACCGATTCTACCTCCGCTTGGGTCTTTGCTATCAATCCGGGAAGATCGGCTATTTTCTTCGGTCAATCTCCATCTCCGCCGACGAAGCTTCTCAATTCGCCTCTAGAGCAGCCTTCCCGGCGACTTTCAAATCGTAAGAAGCTTGCGGGTCGGCCAAGGCATCTTTATGGCTTTCTCGCTTGGGATCGTGCCCCGTTCATGGCATGTTCAGCGTCAGTTTTCTCCTTTTCAATGGCCGGACGGGAGCGCAATTTCCTCCAAGTGCGCCTCAAGGGAACATAAAAGGGCTCTAAGTCGTAGACGGATGATAGGAAAGCTCTGATGTCATCGGGGAGTTTTCGACTAATGGGTTCAAACATCTCTTCAAAATGACGAAGATCATTGAGCTGATCCTGAACATCTTTTTCTAGCCAGGCTGCAATTTCTTTGAGTTTGGGCAACACTTCATCTGGCAGCGGCTGGTTTATTTCTTTCATCACCTCGGCGCTTGATGGGCCCCTCGATGGCAAGCTCGATGACGGCGGAGCGTGACCCTGAAAAGTAACATTACCGAGGTGAGAATGCTGACATCGAAGTACCGAAACTAAGCGCGGAATTGGGTACCTCATGAATGGTTTCTTGAGCGGGGGCAATCGCGGACGGAAAAGGTGCCCCGAATAGAGCCGAAACTCCCAAGTCGGGGGGATGCCGATGCGGCCATCGGCCGACTCGTGAGTTTACGGGCCGGTGAAGAATCGGATCCTCCTCTCGTTGGGTTGGTCATTGCTCGCTTGACCGATAGGCGATGGCATCCGGGGGAATTTGGTGGCTCCGGTTGAGTTGGGAGGTTCATCTCCGGAGAGTGTCTCGCTTTCTGCAGAAGGTGATGAAGACGAGATCTCTACTGGGATGGGCAATTCAACCCTGGATGGGCTCGCTTGTTGAACCACTGGAACATCTACAAGCGGTTCTCCTACGGCTTCCTCTGCAAATGTCCAATTGAAGGGATAAGTGCCAGTGTTCATCCTTGAGAAAGAATAGTAAAAGTCATACCAGTGGATGGAGCATCGGCAGGTACTGGCTCTGAAGGTTGCTGGGCTCTGGTCTGAAAATACACAATGATATGATCCATCAAGAACAGAGTGACCTAGTAATCAAGAAGGTAAAGGAGTTTACCTCAACCAGCACTTTCTTGACAGTTCTCCTCCTTTTAGCATTTGGAGGGGCAATCAGATGCAGACCTTGCCTCCGTCGACAAAGCAAGGCTAGAAAGGCCGGGATCGGTGGTAGCGTACCCGGCCATTAGTTGATGCGGGGTTGTGGATTTAAACCCCGAGTCTTGAAATTGGGCCTTCGGCATTATAAGTAATTACTGCGGCTCGAGGGGCGTAATCGTGTTCGTGGACGGAAAATGAAGGTCAGGGCCATGAATAAAAGAGGAAAAAGTCTGATCAAGGGGCTCATTGTATTACCTCTGAAGTTGGCAGAAAGTCAGATACCAACTCTGCACAGAATACATGAACAGGTTCACTGAAGATGTGGTCATGAAATTCTTGCCACCAGGAGCTGAAGGTAGGGTGAACTATGGTTGTGGGCACAAAAGGACATGTGTAGACCGCAGGACTGCACACATAGTTGAAAACTCGTCGCCCCCGCATCGGTTCTTTAATTTCCTCCCCGGGTTTGAGGAATTCATGCAGGAACAATCTTGGGGGCATCCGGCCGCATCCAAGTTGTCCGGCCATTACATTAGGCCGGTAATATTCATAAGTGTCGACATTTTGTCTTCCCCCATTGAACTCGGCCGGCAAGATGCAGGGGCGGATTATGATATTAAAGATCTCCAAGAATCCCCTGTCTTGATGGCCGGGCTCAAAGGAGAATTCGACGGGAAAGGTCAAAGTGTCATTGCCCAGATAAGGAAGCCACAGAGGATTGGAGAAACCTTTGAAGAACAATTCGAAGAGTTGGCTGATGTCCTGCTGGATGAGAACAGTTGAAGCCGCTTCTCCGTAGTTTTGGCATCCTCTGGTAGCTTGAGGCTCTCCTTCGGGGTGATTGGACAAAGGGAAGAATCTGGAGTTCAAATCAACGCCGACAATCTGATGCATGTGGAGTTGCAGCCACATTTGAACAAACCACCAAGGGCCATTGACGCATGTTATCCTCTGGCTGGTGTACATTTGGGTGACAGTCTGATGAAGCATATGATACACACTGCCCAAGAAGAATTTTCCCAGAGGGAGGCGATTACCACTAGCCAGATGACTCGCCATTGCGATATGGTTCAAAGTGGGCTCGTTGGCCTTGCCACGAAGACAAATCCGCATAGCCACATGTTCGGAAAAGCCCCGTATTCGACATCACCCGGGGGGATTGTCTTTCATATGCTTCGGGATATAATTCTTGTAGCCGTTCCCCGGCTTTACCCCCGTCCGGCGTGAGGAATTTTTGAAATTCCAAGGCTGAACGGAACCCGCAATGTCAAGGCCGGTGATCATATATACGTCGGCTAAGGTTGGAGACATTGGGCCATGCCCGAAAAGGAAGGCGTTGACGCCGTTTGACCAGAAGTGGCACGCGGCTATCAGGAGATCTTCATTCTTGGGTGTCTCAGCTACGGATAACTCCAGACATTGAGCGATACGGAGAGCATCCAGATTGGTCAATCCGCTCTTATCCGCTAGAATCCTCCGATACCAAGTCTTCCGACCGCAATTGGGGGCAGAGGCCAGTTCTTGAATGCATCTTGCCACTGGGGAGGTGGAGATAAAGCTGCCTTAAAAGGGATTCTCTGAGATTCAGCGGCAATAAAATCCCGAGGGTCAGGATTCCCTTCAGGACCAAGGTAATAAGACTGCGAATTGGCCTCAATAGGAATCAGAAGAGCAGTAGAAGGCTCCTGGAGGAAAGCGGAAGAGGAAAATCTCAGGTAAAATTGAAAACCTAATGCCGAACAAAGGTTTGAAGGGGTGAATTTACCCGAGCGGCCTTGGTTCTGAGTTGCCATTGGAAGTTCGAGCTCAGAGCAAGGAGATCTAGGGTTAGATCTGGATGAAGATTCCGGCGGATTGCGAAGAACGGGTGTTGACAGATTCGTGGCTGGAGTCAATTGTGGAACAAAATTACTTTTATCCCACAATTGAAGGGGCATGTGTTAACACCAAAATTTGGTAAGGAGTATGACTGGTGGGTCCAGTTCGAAAGAGAGTCCGTCTGGTGGAAGGAAAGATATTTCTAGAGATTTTCGGCAGAAGAATCCGCGGTCGGCTATCTGCTCCGGTTCGGCAAAAGAACAGTAGAGCTGATTTTGCGGGATTGGACGGTGACGTGGCTCAAATCAGGAGAGACGAATGGATGGGCAGGCAATCGAGTTTAGTTAGGCAATGAATCCATTCGCAGTTGTAATCAACAGGGTATAAATACAATCCCTGGATGTATGTAAAAAACACGTTCATTCCTCAATACACACCGGCCTTACGCCAAACCCTAGAGTCCTTGTCGTGTCGTCGAGTTCTTCGAGAGGACCAATCGATCCGTCGACCTCCGTGAGTACCGGCAACCTTGTATCATGTCTAGTATCATGCGGTAGATTTAGATCTGATGCAAGTAGTCTTGTTACCATGCTTCGTGTCACGCGGTAGATTCAAGCTTGGTTCAAGAGGGTTTCTGGTTAGATCATGAGCCATGCGGTAGGCTAAGATCTGGCTTGAAGCTAGTTATCGGCTCTATTGGATTTTGGCAAGATCCGATAGATTCATTAAGTTACCCCGTGTTATCGTGAGTTTTGCTCTATGTTTTAATTCATGTAACACACCCTTGCCCAATCTAGATGGGTTTGGATCGGCTGTATTTCTTCTAAGGTCCTTGCACGAGCAGGTTTCGTGTTTTGATGTGTGGATCTTGTGCTCTCCGATAGCCGAAACCGAATCGATCTAGGTTGTTACGTGTTGTGGGTTCAAGCTTGCTTTGTTAGTATAAATCTTGAAAGAGCCGGGTATCATGCGGTAGATGCGAGTGTTTTGGGTTGCTTTGGAGCTAGTCATCCGGTGGATTAGATTTCCAATTCGGCTCGACGGATTTATTCACGTGGTAATGTTTGTTCCTTCTTCATGGACCCCGGATCGGTTGTTCAGCCGTATTCGGTTATATCTTCACGAGTAGATCACGCGCGTTATTTATGTTTTAAAAGACGTGTGCTTCTAGCTTTCCATATTTAGATTATATCATGCGGTGGATAGATCTATTTGTGGAAAGTGGTGCGTTTTTCATGCAAGTTGTATCATGCGGTGGATAGGTTTGCTTGATATCGTGCCCGACGGATCCGAAGTAATTAGACATGCGGTAGACTAATGCTTTGGATCTATGCATGCTTATTTTAATACATGATCATGTCCGTGCTTTACTTCATTTGTTTAATGTTAATCTTCATGAAGATCGGTCATAACTTTGCACTTGCATCCATGTTTATCCAAAGACCGATCGTTGTCATGCTTACGTCACCCATTCGGCAATGTTCTTTTTCCCTTTGCGGTTACCCGAATGGTCGTGGTTCTTTGACAGGTAGCTTCGCATAGCTACATGTCGTCTTACTTGGCTTCTTAGCCGTAAATATGGAACTGTCTGGTACCACCCGGCAAGTTCCAAGCTTTGGTATCTAACTGCTTTATCTTTTGTTAATTTTCAGGAAAAATTGACTGGCACGTCACTCTCTCTCTGCGCGTGCGAAGCCAGCTTTTCGGCTTGCTGTGTGATTGGTGCTGAGTGCATTTTCGCGTCAACACCGCATCTACCGCATGATACCCGGTTCTTTCAAGATTTATACGAACGCAGCAAACTTGAACCCGCAACACGTAACAACCTAGATCGATTCGGTTTCGGCTATCGGAAAGCGTAAGATCCACGTGTTAAAACATGAAACCTACTCGAACAAGGATCATAAAAGAGATATAGCCGATTCAAACCCATCTAGATTGGGCAGAAATGTGTTACATGAATTAAAACATAAAGTAAAACTCAAGTTAACACGGGATAACTTAATGAATCTATTGGATCTTGCCAAAACCCAATAGAGCCGATAACTAGCTTCAAGCCAGATCTTAGCCTACCGCGTGGCTCATGATCTAACAATAAACCCTCTTGAACCAAGCTTGAATCTACCGCATGACACGAAGCATGGTAACAAGACTACTTGCATCAGATCTAAATCCACCGCATGATACTAGACATGATACAAGGTTGCCGGTACTCACGGAGGTCGACGGATCGAATGGCCCTCTCGAAGAACTCGACGACACGACAAGGACTCTAGGATTTGGCGTAAGGCCGGTGTGTATTGAGGAATGATTGTGTCTGTTACATACATTCAGGGGTCGTATTTTTAACCCTGTTGAGTACAGATGCGAATGGATTCATTGCCTAACTAAGCTCGATCGCCTATCCATCCATCCGTCTCCCCGATTGAGCCACGTCGCCGTCCAATCCCGCAAAATCAGCTTTATCGTTCCTTTGCCGAACCGGAGCGTATAGCCGACCGCAGCATCCTTTTGCCGAAAATCTCTCGAAAATATCCTTCCTTCCACCGGACGGACTCTTTTTCGAACCGAGCCACGAGTCGACTCCTTACCAAATTTTGGTGTTAACAAGACGGTGCGGGCCTACTCACATGTTGAATAGCTATTTAGTATAAAAATGGATATATTTCATGATGTCAAATGAAAAAAGATCCGATTGTTATGTTTCGCTAGGACTATCTACGTCGCTATTCATTTATATTCCTCTATTCTCTACGCGTTGCCGTGGGTATGTAGGAGAAATCTATGAGCTAGTCGAATATTACCATCACCCTCCAGCTTCTTTTCTTTCTTCCTTTTCCTTTTCCTTTTTCTTTTTTCATTCTTTTTTTATTTTTCACTTTACTCTATACCGCTACCATCGATGGCGCCTATTTGTCATTTTATCAAAAATATATTCATATGAGATCTTATTTTGAACGATTTATTAAAAGGAATCCAATGATGTAATCAGAATTTTATTTGGGTTTTTGATTTTTGAGTTATAACATTTTATAGCTAGTTCAAACAATGAGGTTCACCATTGGATGTCATGGTCTTAGTATAACTTGTAATATAACTTGTAATCGTTCAATGAATATGGGGCTGGGGCGGAACGAGACGGGATAGGGCACACCATCGCAATCTCGAGCTTGCTAAGTGAGTAATTGTTTACTTTTGAAACGAGGAAACTAAGCATCGAGCGACTAAGATGGGTCACTTCAATTTTAGATTAATTTAACATGCTAAATGTTTTTCCAGTATGAGCAAAATGGTTTAATACCTCGCTTCATAAGTCACAAAAGATCAATAACAAATTATCATTCAATAAATAACTAGATTGTGTATTTATTACATACTACGGATCCATTATCACCAAGTAATACGAGGCCATTCCCCCCGGGCTAGTAAGGTTGTCAATGGTTTGAGAACCACCCCAAAACCAAACCAAACCATACATAAAAGGAAAATTAATTTGAAACCACACCATCTAACCTAATTCTCTTATTTATCCAAACCAAACTAACTAAGTGGTGTAGAAGACCACAAACCAAACCAAACTTATATCTCAAACCAGTTCTATGTCACATAAAATCCATTCTTCATATATATCATATGTTTGCCTTTTCGGATGGGCCCACATGTGGATCTAGCCGTACCAAATTGCACAAAGTAGCATACGGTCATTTTAAGACATTTCCAACAAATTTCGATAATTTCGTTGAAATTTTAATGTGTGAACGTGAGCTTTTAGTTTTAGGGTCCGGCTCTTGACGTGGGCCCACATGTGGATCTAGGTATGATAATTTGCACAAAATAGCATACCGTCACTTGAAGGCATCTCAAACAAATTCTAGTCCAATTCGCTGAAATTTTAAGATGTAAACGCGAGTTTTTAGTCTTAGAGTTCAGCTTTTGATCTATGCGACACATACAACCAATCCAAACCATTTCAAACCGATCCAAACTATTAAGATTGCTAAACCAAACCAAACCATTATGTATGTCACCACATTATTCACCAAACCAACCAACACCAATTAGGAAAACCAAACCATTAAAACTGGTTTAAAACCAAAACATTCCCGGGCTTACGGGCTAGGCCACTGAGCCATCTCAATGTTCTGCGTCCTCGTTCAGTATCACATCTTCGTCATCGCCACCCACCATTGATTCTGATCATCGCAACGCCAGCACATGCGCATGCAAAATAAGCTACTGCCTGTTATTTGGAGAGGCGGGCGGTCAACCTCTCTCTGAACGTGGAGACGAACCGGTGACGCTAGCAATTTGGCAAATGCAGCTAGCAGAACATCATGCGTCACCGCTCACGCGTCCGAACTGATTTGTAGAGTCGAAGGCTTCATCTCCTTGCCCCCGCATAGGAAAGCGAGGCTCCGTCCGAGGGCAAACACTAAATACTAGCGGGCCGGGGCGCACCGCGCGCCGGACCGAGAAACCGGAGCCGGTGCCACTCCAACGGGATCTTCACATTCTTCGAGATGGGCTTAGTGTGCGTAGGGGCTGTGTACGTGGAATCTTTATCAATGGCTGGAATTGTCGGCTCTAAGGCCCATGAAACGCAAGTAGAAGGTGGCCCAATTGGTACGTGATGGTGCCTACTTATTGTTGCTGCCGTCGAGGAGAGAAAGATATAGAGATAAATAAAGCAGAGTAGGCGACGGACGACGGTGTGGGTGCCATTGTCTAGACGGTGGCATGAGTCGCCTCATGGTGAGGTGTGTATGCGGAGCAGGTGGTGGGCAGGGTTATCTGGGGGAGTTTCCTTCTGCGTGGTCGGGTTAGTCAGTGGCCTCACGCCCCTCGCAGTTGCATCCCTTCGCCGGAGAGATCTGTGGTAAAACAATTCAGGTCGAATCAGTGGCGGCAGCGTGGTTGGCCTGGTGTCTTTGATTGATTCGATTGCGAGCAGGAAGAGTCTGGCAGGCGCGCGTAGCGGCGGCGGCGGATCGGCTGGAGCGTAAATAGTTGCAGTCTATGGTATTTCGCGGAGGCTGTTGGTTTATTCGATTTGGTCAGGATTTTTTATTGGATTTTTTGATCTGAGCACTTCTTGCGTTTAGAAAGGTGGAGTAGTTGCCGCAGTTGGGCAAGAAGTCTAGAAGAAAGAGTAGGACGAATCTTTAGTTCTTTCCTTGCATCGACACTGATCTTAGTTGTCCACTGATGGACATGTTGTCATATAAGGTACATGGTTTCCTAATCCCGACCACAATATGTTTATATTACAGTGGAACAAAGTACATCTGAATAGAAGTTACGGCTACGGATTGGGTTACAAAAGACTACACCGAGCGATGTTTGCAGCACTCGATTGGGATGGGTCTAGTAGCATGCTTCTATGCCATGATCTATGCTAGTTTGAGCAAGGTGTAAATCTTGCATAAGCATTCCGCCAGCTGCTCCTCTTCGTTCCTTGGCGGATCTCGCCCCATGTAGATCATGTGAGGATAGGATGCTGGTGTCAATTTCGATGGAGTAGTGTTCTCTGCGAGGCTCAATATTTGTGGTAATTTTTTTGCTGTTGCTATCATGTTAGTAATCGCTGATTTTCTGTGTTCACTGATCCTTGCAGCTTCAACAGCAGCTTTGGTGTACTTTTCCTCTATAATTGCTGACATTGCTGTACACATGTCCAATTGGTATTGTGTTTCTTTTAGCTGCTTGTTTGCTTTGATGTCTATTATCAGATTGACCTCTGATTGCAGCCAAGTGAGAGCTTCTGAGTAGACGTCTTCCCTTGCATCATTGAATGTGTCATGAAAGTAGCTATACATAGTGGCTTTCTTTGGGCTTTCTGTGCATGGATAGTTATTGATCTGAACTTTCAAGATGGCAAAATATTTGCCATCGTCCGTCGCTTCAAAGTGTATGTTGTGCTCACTCCATGCTATCTTGGTCAGAGCTGCCTTGAAAATGGTTTCTGCTTCAATAGTGACCTGTCCAGCCTACTGAAAGAGATTAGGAATCTAGAGTTGCGAAGGTTCCTTCCTACATTCATGTGCTATGAAGTATAAATAATGCATCTTTGTTACCTGAGCAACGCTAGCTGAGTGTTTTGCGATGAGGTTGGCGTTCTTGGTGTCTTCCATGGAGGAGCTGTTGAGGAGAGGGTGTCAGGCAGGATGAAAGAAGTGGAGAGGTTGGCTGTGCTTGGGGATTTATATATTGGTGTGTTACACTGCTTGCTTGTGTGTGCAACATGGTAAAAATGGACAGACGCACGTCTGTAGTAGCTAGGTAGGGTGATTATTTTGTAGTTCTGCAAGCAACAGTTCTTGGCAATGTACCCTTTTTAGTTTTTTAGTGTATTCTTCTCTCCCTCGTGGTATAGTTACCACAGTCTCTCTGCTTCCTTTTACTGACTGCAAGTTCTTCTTCCATCAAGTAAATATTTTGGTTTCACTAACTTTCACTCGCTGATGATCCCTCTTTCCGTTTGACTTGACTGCAGATGCTTGTGATCCTAAGTTAACTGAGCGGCAGTCGAGTGTAGCTGTCAATCCTCGCTTGGACAGGATGCGCTCCTACATTGGTCATAGATGCATGAAAAATAGTGTGTGTTGTGAACTCAAATGTTCGATCAATGTTGTTCTCATCTCACCCTGTATCTTGGATAAGATCGGAAATTGTATCTTGCATAGTCATACGCCCAACGGTGTATGTGCGTATCTGAGTCCTGTTTTGATTGGACTGTGTTGCGAGGCTGATTTTTTGGAACCTAAGTATATGGAAGTTCGCAAGGAACGTTCTAAATTACAGTTCAGCACAATCCCCAATTTTGATGTGCATTTAGCTGTGGACGGTCGTCTTGGATTTCAATTTAGAAACGAAGATGGAGATATCATCACAATAGAGGCGTATAATCCTAGCTGCATCTCTTTGTAGAATTTACAATTTATGGAGTAATATGCACGATCTACGTGGCTCTCTTTGGAAGTTTTTTTGAAACAATGTCAGCACACCGCACCTTTTTTTCAAAATAAACGTTTGACGCAAAATTTGGCAAGCATGCGACGGCAGAGGAAATCAGGTCTAACATATGTACCGAAAATTTTTCCGCACAGGGTATTCTATATTCTCTCGGGTTATGAAAGTTCAAACCTGAGAAGTAGAAACTGCTATTTCAGCATGATCATCGATCTGTGCTTAGAAAACATTAGTAGCACTGCGCATTAAGAAAATAGTGCGGGAAACACACGCATCTTAAATATTTTAATGTACCATAAAACATATACAGTTTTGCTCGGACCTTCTGCTGCTGTACAAAAGTATGCTAAGTATTGGACATGCACTGGAAATAGGGAAACATTACATACTTTCCAGATCAAGCAACCATGGTTTAGCCATGAAACCATAAAATCATTCCAAATTACACATCTCCAGAAGACACTCCGGGTCAATTTCTGTAGTTACTAAATCGTTCCTGTTTCTTCTCCCCTGCAGGAGTGAAAGAAAGCGAAGTTGTCAAGACATAGGAATCACTGCCAGGATTCAGCAGATCTTATCCCAAAAATGCAGGGAATCATTGCTATATAGAAGACAGAATACTAAACCAGTCTGGGGTTCGCAGTGTTGGCAGTACAAACCTATAAGCATCCCCCGCGATCAAGGTCGGGCGCATTGCTGCTGTGGAAAATAGACAACTGGGCTGCAAGACACAATTCAATAGAATTCAATACTTTTATAAAGTAACATACTTTAGGTATCGCTTGTCCTGAGAAGCTAGAAAGCAAGAATTGAGTTTGCAGATCGAAGATTCATAGGAGACATTACCTCAGTTTGTCGAAAATCTCGTGGAAAACTATATTTCTGGTAACCGAACAGCATCTAGCACTTTCATCTTCAATCAATATCTTCAGGCCTTTCTTTGACGTGACTCTAGAAACAGCAACATATAACTGTCCATGGGTGAAAACAGGGTTTCTTAAATACACTCCTACATTTGCTAATGTTTGGCCCCGACTTTTGTTGATTGTCATTGCATAGCAAATTCTAATTGGGAATTGCCTTCTTTGAAGGACAAAAGGCCATTTGGGATTTGATGTGGATAAAACAATTCTAGGAATGTAGACAACATCACCTATGTTCGATCCTGTTATAACAAGAGATTCTATAACATTATCACCAAGTGTTTTAATCATGAACCTCGTTCCATTACATAGCCCTAGACTCTGGTTTAGATTCCTTAATAACATTATTGGGGTGTTCTTCTTCAGTACAATTCTGTGTTCAGGAAAGTTCGGCACAGATATCGAATTTAAAAATTCTATTGGATACAATGCATCAACATCATATGATTTATTGTTGTTTTTTGCCATTGTATCGTAACTCAAATATTCCCTTCCTTCACCAGGTATAGTGCCTAAAATAAAATTATTGACTTCATCAACCACAAAGTTTGTTGGTGACAAAATTGCACGTTCACATAGATATTTTTTATTCGTGTACATGGTACCGAGATTTTCATAAACTCGATTCAACTATAACTTTTATCTTATCATCATCGGTGTGTATCAAGATATCACGTGGAATTTCAATCAAATTACGATCCGATTCTTTATCTCTTGGAATAGGAGGAACTTTCCCATCCCCAATTGCTAAGATCCAATCGCTGAATTTTTGGAGTTCCGGTACGCGGAATCGTCTAGCGACGGATCTTTAAGCCTCATAGAATTGGTTCTTTCAGCTTAGCCTCAAGAGAAACAGTGTAAGCATGCATCTCATCAATTTTAGCATGCAAGACAGGGCAAGAAGTGCAAGCACCTAGCAAAGCAGATCTAGACTTAAGCTCAGCCACTTCAACCCTAAGCACATCTAGTTCCTCACACTTGGAGGCATGCTTTTCCTTAAACAAGGCAAGATCAACAAGGAAAATAGAGCAATCCGCACATTCAACGTCATCAGAAACAACAGGTGAAGCTTTCAGAGAATCAATTTCTAGTTTAGCATCCAAATTATGTGTTTCTATCTCAGCCACTCTAGTCCTAGCATCCTCGAGTGAAGCTCTAAGCTCTTTCCTCATTTTCTTAGCCTCTCTAAGCATGTCATCACGATTATCAAGCAACAAGCCAAGCCGTTCATTCTCCTGGCGCAAGAAGGGGAGTTCATCACGCACCTCATCGTCGGAATCAGAGTCCGAGTCGCTCCGTGTGCTCTTCTTGCCGTTGGAGCTCGGCGCCATGGTGCGAGAAGCCGTCTCTAGTGAAGCGGCTCACCCCCGCTCGGTGTTCTTGGACGACTTCTCGCTCTTGCGACGATCACCTTCGTCTTCACCGCCGCTTGAGCTCGAGGTGGAGTACGCGGAATCGGAGTCGACATCGCTCGCTCCAACCATTGCTCGGGCCTTGCCTCGACTCTCCTTCTTCCTCTATCGTCGCTCGTCCTTGTGCTTGTTCTTGTGCTTGCTCTTGTGGTTGCACCTCGACCGGTACTTGCCATCCGTTCTTGACTTGTGCTTGTAGCCATCCTTGTTCTCGACCTTCTCCGGGCAGTCGGCGACGAAGTGTCTTGGCTTGCCACACTGGAAGCATGTCCTCGTGTTCCTCCTCATGTTCACCCGGTTCTCGTGCAGCCTCTCGAACCTCCTCGTCAGTAACGCCAGCTCGTCCTCTCCAAGCACATCGAATTCCTCATCTGGCATAGACATCAAGGAGGACAAAGAGAACATCCTGGTGGATGGGTTAATGTTAGCCTTTCGTTTCGAACCGCCGACGGGTGCAAGACTATGAGAGTCAGTCGGACCCTCGAGCTTGGTTGTCATGCCCCTATCCACCTCAGCCGACTTGAGCTTCGAGAACAGCTTGTTCACCGTCAGAGTGTCATACTTCTCCGACTCGACAATGGCCTCGAACTTTCCGCCCCAAATCGTATGATCCAAAGAGTGTAAGACCTTGACAGCTCTATCATGATCATCGTACGGGAGCACGTCCACATTGGCCCTCATGTTGTTCACAACCACCGTGAACCTCCGAAACAAGGCATCGATGGACTCACCGGGGAGATGAGTGAAGTTCTCGTACTCATTCTGGTAGGTCACATACATCCGAGCCTGAACCTAGGCATTCGCAACATGAGCCTCCTTCAACACCAACCAGATTCTACAAGCCAAGTGCTTGGTGTGCACCCGATCAAACTCAGGCTGACACAAAGCACGAAACAAGTAGTCCACCGCCTTATTGTTGGCGTCGAACATATCCCTCGATCCTGGAGCAAGGACGTTCATCATCTGGACATAGCCTGTGTCCACCGTGACATCCCAAAGAATCTGACCCTTTTCGTGGAGTAACGCCACCATCCGCTTACTCCACATCTGGTAGTTCTTGCCATCGAAGTGTGGAGGACCCGAACCCCATTCCTGGTACGCCATCCTTGGATCTTAGACTGGTTAGAGTCAATCAGGACCCAAACTTGCTCTGATACCACTTGAAGGACCGATACGATGAACCAGAGAGGGGGGGGGGGGTGAATGGGAGCCGATAAAAATTCTTCTCGAAGGAGATGGAGACACCAACAAGACGAACATGGCTTCCAACACACGTCTCCGACTCACTACCCAAGTTGGCCAAGCCCACGTAGCCACTGGAGTGCCACTGGACCTAGGAAGCAACACACAACCTTCCGAGCCAAAACACACCAACACACACAGCGGAAACTTGCACGGCTTGCTGCCTGTGCTACACCGGTCAGACCGGTGACACCGGTCAGACCGATGGACAGTGCCGGTCAGGCCAATGGCTACAACAGCCGCACAACAAGCGTTCCAGAGAGCCTCAGTGACTTCTCTAGGCCCTGGAACAAAAACACCCCCAAAACACAACCTGCAAGGAAGGAAAACCCTACACAAAACCTAACAAAACAACTCCAAACAGACCAAGAACTGACAAGCAGCACCAAGACCCAAAGACACATGAGTCAAGCAGTTCACCCGAGGCAAATCCCACAAGTGACTTGCACCGGTTAGACCAGTCAAGAGCACCGGACAGACCGGTGTAGCCTGGGCAGCTCGGGATGAAGAACACCCGCGGGTCAACTCCAAATCCAAACTTCGATCTCTCGAATCGCTCCACGGACTTGAACAGGACTTTGGGATAATAGGAACACCTCATGAGGAGTCCATAGCCATGATTTTGTCCACCAAAACTTACCAAATCAGGAAGAATCGAAGAAATTCCGCCAAGAACTCCTCTAACCCTATAACACCGAAAACCCCAAAAACGATCCCCTTAACTCACGGATTTGGGAGGGGAATCACAGGCCAAAGAACCACGAAGGGTTCCCACAAATTTCCCCCATCAAATCCCCAAGAGCAAGGTCCCGAAAACACCCAAGAAAACCACCAAGAGAGGGCACCGAAAATCACCACCAAGAACAACCGGGAACAACACAACAAAGCCTTGAGGAACCACACCGAATCATCTATACATACCAAGGAGGTTCATACAAGGTCTAGCTTGCCGCCCGATCATCCAACCCTCTCACAAAATCTCACCATGAAGCTCTCAAGCTTGTCCTGTGGAAATCCTAAGAACATAGGAAAGAAAAATAGGAAAGCAAATGAATTAGGGTTCCAAGAGATGGCTGCCATCCTCTCACCTCTTGGGTTACATAGGAGGAAACCGAAAGTCTAAAATACCCTTGCTAGCTAATTAGGGATACATGCCCCTCCAGGGAGAAATCGGAAATCTTTGTCATCGCTCTATTGGACGGATGCCCGACGACCGCAACCTGCTTAGCCTCGATGCAAGCCTTGCGATCCTGACGCGTGTCCTCTTCTTCGAAGTCTCTGGACTGCGTCATCGCACACCGGTCAGACCGGTGCTCCTCACCGGTCAGACCGGTACGCACCGGTCGAACCGATCTGGAGCTGCTGCAGCACCTTCTTTGGTTCTTCGGTCTTGGCTTTGTGGATCAACCAAGGAACCCAGTGGTTTTCTGGTGAACCACTGGAAACCCCGCGAACTCGGTGTAGCCTCCGCCAATCGCCACTCATGACTCGGCTCCCATGTAGTCCGGCTCGACCTTGGTTTTGAGGCTCAACCAAGAAACCGTCCATGACTTCATCTTGCTGTTCATGCCACCATGCGGCCCGCACTTGACCCCACTGGCCACCTGGTCCCTCGAACGAAGCCTACTTGTCTTCTTCACACCTGGAGGCCTCACCGGCGATGACCTTTCGCGCTTGTTCTTCACTTGCACCAACACTAGTCAAGCCGCAACCTGCAACTGCAATACTTAGCCAAGAATCAGTCCACACAACATTGTCAATCCCTCATCACACGAGGAAGCGGCCATCCACTGGTCCTCGAACCACACATGGTCCTCAAATTTTGAACTATGTAGGTCGGAATCGACCTAGAGGGCAATAGGGCCTCAGCGGGGCATTGTGATCATGACCAGGAGGTCGTCAACGGGCAGTAGAGCCTTTAAGCATGGAGTCGTTGATGGTGGTGAGCCACTATAGGTCGGGGCGTCTTATAAGGCGTGCAGGCAGCTGGGCCTAGTTGACGTGGTGTGAACTCGCCATGTGGAGTCGAGGCGATCTGAGAGGCTGCTGATGCCTTTGCGACCTAGAGTGGGCGATAGAGATGACCCATAGGTCGTCCATAGGTCTTAGCGACCTTGAATGTCACACTGGAGATTTTGATGTTGGGGGGCTTGAAGTGGGGCATAACGAGTCCACGTCGACCGGAGCGCTACTTGGAGGTCGACGGACATAGATTCTCGTATGGAACTAGCCGTTACTACCAATTTACCATTAGGCTGAAAGAGCCATTGAGCGGTATATCTGTTGGAGGTGCTGGGCTGCTGGGTCGCTGTGATTTGTGCCAAAGAGATGTTGAGGCGCAGCCACCCGTTGCGCAGCTGGGGGCCCGATTATATAAGACTAGTCCATGGGTTGAGGACCTCTACTTGCTTTCATTTCCACACCGTGCTAGGGTTCGACCGCCGCTCCATTGCTTAGAGTGAACAGCAGCGCCGCCGTGCTTATTAGGTCCGCCGCACACCACGACCTCAAATGCGAACCAAGACCCTCATAGTGCTTAGATCCAAGTCCACCGACTTCGAGGAGGGGAACATGGAGAAAGCACCCATTCCGGAGCCGCACACCATCTGGGAGCTGTCACGGTGACGGAGGAGTAGGTCTAGGCCCCGGTGACCCGCGAGTTGCTAAGGCCCAAGACAGAGGTCGGCTGGAGGCCGACGGCGGGTGAGGAGTTCCCGATGGAGGAGACCGGCGAGACCGTCGTCTTCCTCGCGCACATCAAGCGCGAATTCGGGGTCCTGGCGGGCAACTTCTTCTGCGGCCTCCTCTTCTTCTACCGAATTGAGCTGGTACATCTTGTTCCGAACTCAATCACCATCATTTCCACCTTCATCCACCTCTGCGAGGCCTACCTCGGCGTAGCGCCACACTTCCACCTATGGTGCCACTTCTTCGAGCTCAAGAAGACGGGCAAGTACGGGGTCGTGGGCAGTGTCAGCTTCATGTTGTGCTGATACATGAAGCCGGAGTATGTCGACCTCGTGCTCCCCGACAACACCACCGGCTCGAAGTAGGGGTGGTTCTACCTCGACAACCCTACGCCGGTGTTTCCGGGTAGGACGGGGCGAGCTCCCATTTCGTACCCGGAGTGGACCAACATGCTCACGTCGAGGGAGACGGAAGAGCTGTGCCCTCTACTGGACGACTTGGAGAAGCTGAAGACGGAGGGGTTGACCGGCGGTGTTGTCGCTATAAGCTTCAGCTGCCGGTTGATTCAGCCCATCGAGGACCAGGTCCACCCGACCTTTGAGTACTGGGGGCAATCTGACCCCACCCGAGTCATCAAAGCAAGGTCTCCAAGGGGGAGATGGCGTCCCGAGTGAAGAACATCTCCGGCGGGTGCTTTCACAATCGGGAATGCCCCAAGGCGTTTGGGGTGTACCGACCTTCCGACGCGGTAAGTCTTCGACCTTGGTTTTTATCCAGCTTAGGTCTCGAGCTATTCTTACACAGATTTCTCCATCTGTCTTGTTTTATTTTCAGCATCATGAGGGCATCTATTGGTGCCCCGCACCAATGCACAACGAAGAAGAGCTCATCTACAAGGTTCGTGATGCGGCGGACGTGAAGGCGGCCCCGCAGCCGCCCATCGAGGAGTACATCTCCAAATCGTTGGTGGGGAGCGATGACGATGCTCCCGCCACAAGAAGGGTGCCACCAAAGGTCGCCACGTTCGCGTCGCGGCATACACGGCAGGCGACGGGCAAGATCGATACCCACCTCCCGGGCCGCGGCCACGATCGCCGCGACCCAGACAACAGAGGAAAAGAAGAATAAGCGGAAGAGGACCGGGCCTACAGTGTCGGTGGACACGGCCACAGTTAGTTCTGGCGTTGAGACCATCGACGTCGGGGACGAGGAGGACGACTCCAAGTTGCCGGGCGCAACGACAGCCCCATCTGCTGGAACACCCCGCAGGCCGGCATCGACGGAAGAGCAGGCAATGGAGATGCCCCGCCGGACGTCAACAATGGAGGAGCGCCCTAGGTCGAGAGAAGAGGGCAAGGAAGGCTCCTCGAAGCCCTGCAAGCCCGGCCTAAGGTCGGCGACTAAATAAGTCATGGGACCTACACCTTGTCATGTTTTGCATGTTTAGTTCGCTGGACTTTCATCTGATTGAGGTCATTTGTTTGTACGCAGTGCGCTCCCAGCCACGTCGGAGAGCCCCAAGAGCACCTCGGGCCAAGAGGCGTTCGACATCAAGGGGAAGGAGATGTCGGTGGAGCAATCACCGGCGGTCTCCACGGCAGATGTGACGAGCTCGGCCGTCGGTGCTGGAGCGACAACAACGTCTGCGGCGGTGAAGGCCGGAACCAGTACTGCTCTGTCCGCTAGAGGGGAACAGGACGACCTCTGCATGGCTGACCCACAACTGACGCCAGACCCGCAGACGACTGAGGCGAGGGGTGCCCGCACCAAGGATGACATAGACCGGTGCCTATACATCGGCACCCCATGGGAGGACGACGTTACCGCCGACCGCCGCGACGTCGACGACTTCAAAGAGGCGTCACGCACGATCGGACGCATACTCACGGTAATGATTCGTGTCTCGATGCTTCAATCTTTGTCCCTGATCCCTGCTATCTTGCAAGGTCTCAGATCGAAGTTTCTTTGCTTCTGTTGTAGTCGCTTACCAAACGAGCTTAGGCTCGGGCAGGTCTGTTGCTTGAGGCGGCCAATGCCCACGCAGAGGTTGCCGCGGCCTACGAGGCTACGTTGCAAGCCCAGGTCGGGGCCGCGCAGAAGATTTAGCATGTGAAGGAGACCATGGCTCGTCAGGCGGAGAAGGAGGTGACCACCTTGAAGAAGAAGTTGGAGGTTGCCGAGCGGAAGGCGAAGGATGTGACTGGCAACCTCCAAGATGTGGTAGAGGGTAAGTTACCAAGGTCACCAAACGTTGAACCCGTGTACCCCGTGGGTCTTTTATCTGACTTCTCGACCTTGAATGAATTCAGACGCCAAGGAGAACAAGGACGCCCTGAAGAAGGAACTGGCAGAAACCAAGGATCAAGAGAGGACCACGGAGGTCCGTCAGGGTAAGTGGCTCGTCCACCGCAATGAGGCAGTGTAGCTTATCGTAACTAGATGGCGAGCGAGTTACTGAATTTGTCTATTTGCAATGCAGGTCTGAAGAAGGAGCTCAGCGACCTCAAGGATGTCGTCCAGTACGTGATGGATCTCTATGTCCCTCAGGAGGAAGGGGCGGAGCCAAAAGAGCTTGTCGACCGGCTTGATGAGGCTGAGGGTCGCATCAAGGGCCAGCTACTGGACACCGCCAAGCTTGCGGTGGCTGCGGCACTGTCGACAGTGAAGTACCATGATCCGTCATCGATCTACGAAAGGTCTTAGAGGAATTCGACCTGTCCAGCTTGGTGAGGCGCGAAGACATCGTGGCAGCCGCGAAGGAGGTCGTCAACAAGTTCGATTTCAGTACTGACTGAGTCGAGCTGGAACAAACTGTAGGTGTAAGTTAGGCCGAGGCCTAGCAGATATCAATGAACTTTTATCATAATAAAGCTTTTGCCAATTATATAAAGTGTGCACATCATTTGAGTAGCAAGGACAATCGTTATGTGTGCTCGAAAATAACTAGGTTATAAGGGAAACCCTCCGCTAACCCAACTCAGTCGAGGAACGACTTACCGACTATGATGTCGTATGGACCTCCCTGGGCCCACTACCTCGGTGGGTACCAGGACCGACTACTCGGTGGGCCCCTGGGACTACCCGGCTTGTGCCACACGACACCTGATGGCGTGAGGCGCAAGGACTATAGTGGAGAAGTACTCGGATAGGAAGCCATACATGCCTTGTATTGTGTAGAGGACTCCTAGACGTACACGACTAGTACTCTCTCCCTGAACCGACATGTAACCCTGCCTCCTGGACTATATAAGGCGAGGAAGGGACCCTTCTCTCTCATTACGCATCATCTTGTAATCACACTCAATCAATACAAAGCTACACAACATACAGGACGTAGGGTATTACGCACCTCGCGGCCCGAACCTATCTAAATTGTGTGCCACGTGTCTGTTCCTTCGAGTTACCGATCTCGGTGAGGACACATTCATCTACCTCGGGTACTCCCCTTGGTAGGTTGCCGGTCTAAAACACCAACAGCTGGCGCGCCAGGTAGGGGCTCTCGCCGAAGATCACATGGCGAACTCGATGGCTTCAATCTTCATCAAGCCAACTGTGGCCTTCAACCGCGGTGACACTTTCGTCTTCGGCTCCTGGGTCTGCACTGCTGACGGCGCCGGATCTTTCCAGCGCCGCATCACCATGCCGCCCAACCCAAAGACCGGGCTCGTGACGCTTCCCGAAGTAGCTACGGGTGATCTCGCCGGAAAGTTCGGCGAAATTTCACTCTACAACCAGCACGCCGACTTCGAGCTTGGATCCGACTCCAACTCAAACTCGACCTCCCCGTGGGCCATCGAATGCGAGCTGGCTATCGAGCCATCGTGTGCGGACTCCCCACTCCATGAGCACTTCCCATACAGCCTCTGCATCGCTAGCAAGGCCCACGCAAAAGCTCTTTCCGCGCACCGGGCTGGGAAGGAGATCGTCTCCGAGTACAACTCGGACTCCAACCCCTTCTCCGTCTACTACTCGGACTCCTCCTACGAGTTCAACTTCGGGGCGGACCCTGATGAGCCCAAGTCCGAGAACTACACGACAGAGCAACCACTATCAGGACCAGCCTCCAGCCTGGGTATAACATCTACACCCGCCGGCAGATTCGTCTACTGGCCAGACCGCAAGCCCGCAGACCTGACAGACGGGAACTCACGCCGCGTCACCTACCTCGACTCACTTCCCTTCCAGGAGGGAACACCGCTAGCTCTAGCTAAGGAGCACACTCCGACAGAGGTGGCGACTAGCGACTCCAGCCTCGGCTCTCCTGATCGTCAAGTCTTCATGACTACCAACGAGACGTCGGGACCCTCGGGGACACTCCCTGACCGATATCTTGAAGATATCTCAGCAGACGAGCTGTCTACCAATGCACCCGCAGACAAGACCGACGCAAACAAGAACACCCGACGTGAGCGCAACAGAAAGCGGAACGAACGGCACTGACGTCTCCGCGAGTCCCTACCCATACAGAATCTCACAGAGGCTGTCGACCAAGTCGAAAACCGGGTGCACACTACCCCAGAGCAATGCCTCATGACTATCACCATGATAGCACGTCAGGCTCAAGGGATGCGCGCGGGAGAAGTCATCGCCAAGCTCACGGAGGACGCCAACTTCATGTGAGTCGACAACATAATCGCTCAAGTGCCCCCCGTCAGAAATCGCCAACAAGACAACGATGCCACAAATCGCAGTGCGGCTGACAACGGACGCAACCGTACCTGAGGAGAACTACCGGCTAACCCCAACCATACTTGGGCATCGGCCGACGGACCTTCTCATGGTGGAAACAGTGTCGGCGGCGCTGGCGGCAACCGCGACATTGTCCCTCACCGCGATCCTGGTGGCGGAGGCAGCGACGGCGGGAGCTCCTCACACGGGGCTGGCAGGAGAGCTGGGGGCGGAGGCGACCGCGGTGGCCGAGGCCACGCGAACAGCCACGCCTCCAGTGTATCACGCGGCGACTTCGATGCCCGCCAAAAAACGAAGAACTACGACGCAAAAAGTCCTCCACTGCGGGCGACAACGACGGCTTCCCCGCCTTCTCTGCACGGCTTCGCAATCTACTTCTCCCGGAGAAATTCAAACCACTGGGGATCAGCAAGTACGATGCGAAGCAGGATCCAGTACAGTGGCTCAGATGCTACGCCCTCTCCATCGAAAATGCTGGTGGCAGTAATGACACAAAGTGCCTCTACTTTCCCTTCTTCCTGGATCAAGCTCCGCTTACATGGCTCGAGTCACTTGTGAAGTACTCGATCGACAAGTGGGACCAGCTCAAGGAACAGTTCACCAGCAACTTCGCGGGTGCTATGGGTCGCTCGGGTACTCGCATGGACCTGGCAATGGTGAAGAAGGAATAGGGTGAGACCCTTCACAAGTACATGCGGCGTTTCTTCGACAATCGCGCCACCGTAGTCGACGTCACCGACAAGGAGGTCATCGACCTCTTCCAAGACGGTCTCTACCACCATCGCACCTTCGAAGACTTCGGTCACCGCCGCCCGAGCTCCATCAGCCACCTCAAGGACATGATCACCTCCTAGGCTGATGAAGAAGACAAGGCTAACACCAAGTACGACGCCATCTGTGGCAAGAGCAAGCAGAACTCGGGCGGCAACAGCAACAACAATGGGAACCAAGGCGGTCACAGCAACAACTACTCGGGTCCTAATCGCAAGCGCAAGCCAGGCAACACTGTCGCGGCTATCAAGCACCCTGCGAAAGACAACTCGAAGAAGACCTCCGGCAGCTTCAAGGACTTGCTGAAATAGAAGTGCCCGTGGCATCTGGACGTCAACCACACCACCGAGCAGTGCTACCAACTCCGGCGAGCACTCAAGGACACTCCAGAGCCACGACACCGTCACGACAAGAATGGCAAGAAAAAGGCCGACAAAGGCAACGACGACTTCCAGGAACCCGACAAGACGGTGAACATCCTCTTCGGCGGACTACCCAACCGACGGGCTCAGAAGGCCGCCCGACAAGAAGTCCTAAGCTTAACCAGCGGTCCCGACCCCTCTTTGGTGGTCGGAGGTACCCATTACCTTCTCCTTCGCAGACCAATGGACAAGCTTCTTTGAACCAGGATGGTTTCCACTCGTCCTGCAGCCGGTAGTCGCGGGCTCCAGACTCAACAAGGTCCTTATCGATGGTGGAAGCGGGCTCAACGTCCTTTTCACCAAGACCTTGAAGAAGATGAAGCTCGACATCACCCACATGCTCACCAAGAGCACTTCACCTTTCTATAGCATCATCCCCGGGAACGCGGCTATCCCACTGGGCTCAGTGGTCCTGCCAGTTACCTTTGGGGAGACAAGGGAAAACTACCGTACCGAGTACATCAAGTTCGAAGTCGCGGACTTCGAGACTTCCTACCATGCCATCCTCGGCAGACCAGCTATCGCCAAGTTCATGGCGGTACCTCACTACACATACTTGGTACTCAAGATGCCAAGTCCGGCGGGTGTACTCTCACTGCAAGGGGACTTGAAGATATCCTTCGACTGTGACATAGAAGCTGTGGAACTCGCAGCCACAAATCAAGTACCCAACACAATGATGGAAATCTATGCTACATCCAAGAAGCTTGCCCCAAGTGAACTCGACATCCCAGAGAAGTCGGACAACGCCAACAAGCCTCAACTAGCTGAGGAGGTTCAAGTCAAGACGATCGACCTTGGGACAGGCGACAGCAGAAAGACCACCACCATCGTGGCGGGCCTCGACCCGAAATAGGAAGATGCTCTCATCAGCTTCCTCTGGGCTAACCGAGACATCTTCGCATGGAAATCAGCGGACATGCCAGAGGTGCCCAGGAATCTGATCAAACACTTACTCAATGTCGATCCTAAAGCTACCCCGAAGCGACAACACCTCCGCCACTTCGCCGACGACAGATAGGATGCCATCAAGAAGGAACTCGCCAAACTACTCGCGGCCATCTTCATCAGAGAAGTCTTCCATCCTGAGTGGCTAGCTAACCCGGTCCTCGTCCGCAAGAAGAACTTGAACGAGTGGAGGATGTGCGTCGACTACACCGACCTCAACAAGCACTTCCCCAAGGACCCCTTCGGGTTGCCGCGGATAGACCAAGTCATCGACTCCACGGCGGGCTGCGACCTGCTCTGCTTCCTCGACTGCTACTCCGGGTACCACCAGATCGCTATCAAGGAAGAAGACCAGGAGAAGACCACGTTCATCACCCCGTTTGGCGCGTACTGCTATACGACCATGTCCTTCGGGTTGAAGAACGCCGGCGCTACCTACCAGCGAGCTATCCAGGCATGTTTCAAGAGGTAGCTCAACAAGAACGTCGAAGCCTATGTGGATGACGTGGTCATCAAGACCAGAAACTCCGACACGCTCATCGCCGATCTTGAAGAGACTTTCGCATCCTTGCGAGAGTACCGCTGGAAGCTCAACACGAACAAGTGTGTCTTCGGCGTACCGTCGGGTAAACTACTTGACTTCATCATCAGCCATCGCGGCATCAAAGCCAATCCCGAGAAGGTCTCCGCCATCACTAGCATGAAAGCTCCCACGTGCATCAAGGACGTGCAGAAGCTAACCGGGTGCATGGCGGCCCTGAACAGATTCATCTCGAAGCTTGGAGAACGGGGCTCCCCTTCTTCAAATTACTCAAGCATCAAGAGAAGTTCGTGTGGACTCCAGAGGCAGACCAAGCCCTTGCTCAGCTCAAGGACTTCTTATCCAAGCCACCAGTCCTCACGGCTCCTCGCAAAAAGGAGTAGCTACTGCTCTACCTCGTTGTGACTACTCACGTGGTCAGTACTGCCATCGTTGTCAAGCGACAGAAAGACGGCCACGCCTACCCAGTCTAGCGATCAGTCTACTTCGTGAGCGAGGTCCTATCGGAATCTAAGGCACGCTATCAACCAGTATAGAAGCTACTGTATGCAGTGCTCATCACCTCGCGGAAGCTACGACACTACTTCCAGGAGTACTCAATCTCCGTCGTCACCGACTATTCGCTCAGCGACATCTTGCAGAACCAAGACGCTACTGGAAGGATCTCGAAGTGGGCAGTCGAACTCGGCGCCCTCAACATCGACTTCAAGCCACGAACAGCCATCAAGTCGCAGGCACTAGTCGACTTCATGGCAGAGTGGCGGGAAAATCAGCTACCTACTCCAACTGAGCGCCCAGAGCATTGGGTGATGTACTTCGACGGCTCGCTCAAGCTTGAAGGCGCAGGTGCAGGGGTACTCCTGATTTCCCCAACGGGTGAACAACTCAAGTAAGTCCTGCAGATCTTTTGGGAGGTCTCAAACAACGAAGCCGAGTATGAAGCTCTACTACACGGGCTTCGCCTCGCAGCTTCATTGGGCATCAAGCGACTACTAGTCTACGACGACTCCGCAGTGGTCATCAACCAAGTCAAGACGTCCTGGGACCGCAACAAGGAGAACATGGACGCCTACTGCTTAGAAGTCCGCAAGCTCGAGAACAAGTTCTACGGTCTCGAGTTCCATCACGTCGTCCGCGACAACAATGTTGCAGCGGACGTCCTGTTGAAGCTTGGCTCTACTCGTGCTCAAGTACCAGCGGGTGTCTTGGTCCACGAGCTTCACGCGCCATCCATCCCGGAGCCGGCGCCACCTACCACTGATCCAGCACATCCTCCAGCTGGCCAGGAGATCATGATGATAGACGTGGACTGGCGGCAACCCTTCATTGACTACATCTGCGAGCAGAAGGTTCCCACGGACAAGAACTTGGCCAAGCAACTCATCCGCCGTGCCAAGTCCTACATCCTAGTCGGAGACAAGCTCTACAGGAGGGGCGAATCTTCTAGAGTACTCATGAAGTGCGTCCCCCAAGAAGAAGGCAAGGGCATCTTGGAGGAGATCCACAAAGGCGTCTGCGGCAACCACGCGTCTTCACGCACGCTGGTCAGCAAGGCTTTTCGACGAGCTTTCTACTGGCCCACAGCTCTGGGCGATGCCGAAGAACTCGTCAGAAGGTGCCAAGGGTGCCAATACTTCGCCAAGCAACAACATGTCCCGGCCTACAAGCTAGTCACCATACCGCCAACCTGGCCCTTCGCTTGCTGGGGGCTCAACATGATTGGGCCTCTCCCGACTGCGCCAGGTGGATTCAACAGAGTCTTGGTGGCCATCGACAAGTTCACTTGAAGCTATCCTGCTCGACTACAAAGTACTCGGGGGCTTGTCGTATGGACCTCCCTGGGCCCACTACCTCGATGGGTACCAGGACCGACTACTCGGTCGGCCCCTGGGACTACCCAGCTTGTGCCACACGGCACCTGATGGCGTGAGCCGCAAGGACTACGGTGGAGAAGTACTCGGATAGGAAGCTATACATGCCTTGTATTGTGTAGAGGACTCCTAGACATACACGACTAGTACTCTCTCCCTGAACCGACCTGTAACCGTACCTCCTGGACTATATAAGGCGAGGCAGGGACCCTTCTCTCTCATTATGCATCATCTTGTAATCACACTAAATCAATCTAGAGCTACGCAGCATACAGGACGTAGGGTATGTCGGGGACAGCCCTAGGGGTCCCCCTCAACAACCGGGGAATCCCCACTTAAAACCTGCAACAAAGCCAAAACATACTTTGCCTAACCATGCAGGATACGGCCCACGCTGCAAAGGACCTCAACGGCCCACCAAGGTGGCCCTCTTAAAGATCCCCTCGAGCAGGCTTCGCCTTGCTCGAGGGTACACGCCTCCCTCGAGGGGGCTCCGTCCCGTTCGAGGGGGTGCGCTCCCCTCGAGCAGGCTCCGCCCCGCTCGAGGGTCCGACCCGCCCTCGACCGGGGTCCGCCTCGCTCGAGGGCGCCCCGCTCGCGTGCGCCCGCCCCCGTACACCGGGCATTTAACGCCCCTAACACCGGCGGGGCGGTGCCATCATGCGCCGGGGCTCGCGCCCGTGCCGCCGCACCAACTCCCCGAGAGGGAGCCCATCCCCATCACCGTGGGGAGGGACCGTGCGCCGCCGCCGGTGTCAGTCCCGTGACACCGTGCGCCTGCTCCAGTACGGCTAACGTGCCGAGCCCTCGAAGGGGGCCGGCTTCACCCTCGATTTGCTTTCTTGTGACCCTACAGGGTTAGGTGGAGGCGCTAGGAGGGAGGAACGCCATCCCTGCCACTGTTACGGCATGGCAGCCGTCCCCGTGCGTGCAGGCGCACGCCCGGCGCTGTAGCGACAACTCCGGTACGGCGGAGCGCATCGGCACGGGACGCCGTTTTACCTACTCCTGTACTCCGTACGGGCCAACGCCGGCCAGCCTCCCTCGAGCCCATCAGAAGACATCACCGCCATCCGCCGCCCTCCTACCCTCGAACCGCCACTGTTCGGGTACAAGATAGGCCATGATGGCCGGATCGCTGCAAGGATCGTCCGGACGGCCGCCCACTCTACAGCATAGCACGCCACGCCCCTTCACGTAGCTAGATAGCGCGGCGTGCATGTGATTTGCTCCCCCCTTGATCTATAAAAGGGGGACGAACCCCCCTGCCGCAGGGGAGACGAACAGAGGACAACGAGGTGAACACAGGCACTCACTCTCCAATTCTCCCACAACATCTTCAGCCATCACACCAGGGACTTGGAAGCCAGGCTTCCTCTCCCGCCTTGCTTGTAGCAGCCCCACTACAGGCACCCCGGTGCTAAGTAATATAGTGCCTTGAGCACGCCACTGCTGGACGTACGGCCCCCTCGGCCGGAACCAGGATAAAAACTCTGTGTCGCTTGTTACTTAGCATCAACCATTAAGGGATAAACCGCGGCGCTTACTACTGGTTAGTGTCGGGACCACATTCCGCACCGACAGTTGGCGCCCACCGTGGGGCAGGCTGAGCGCCTAAGGTCAATCCGTCAACTCCCTCCATGGTGATCCGCACTGAGTACCGCGGTACACGCTACTGCATGGGCAGCTCGGACCCCCTCCCCGCCGGGTTCGAAATCCGGTTCGGGGGCCTGAACTTTCAGGCTACGGGGAATGGCTACCTCATGCGCCTCACCAACCGTGAGGAGCTCCGCGCGCAGCGCCAGGCCGGGCCCGCTACGGTCCCCGCTGCACGCACCACCACGGCGCAGACGCCCGCAGCGCGGATGCCGCGGGTCCGTTGACGCCGCGACGCCGCCGTCGCTCCGGGCTACGTTCATGCCGGGCGCGGTCAAAGCGACGGCGCAGCCGAGCGCGCCGCCTCTCGGCACGGCGCGCCCACCGCCACGATGACCGCCACCGCTCCGGCGGGGACGGCGCGCGGTCTCCGACCGCGCATTCCCATTGGGTTGCGTGGTGCCATGTCGGCCTACAACAACAACGTCGCACCACGATGCGCGGGGTCCCGCCCCGGCCGTCACGTCCTCGTCGCCGGGGATCCCGGCGCCTCGCTGGCCGACGAGTCGTCCCCGGGCTCCCCTCGACGCGTTGCCACCCGCCAACCGCCACGGCTACGCAGAGTGGGACTTCTCTGGCGTGCCGGACCCAGTCATGTTCAGGCGTTTCCTTGACGCTACGGACTACTGGTTCGGCCGCTCCGACGACTCCAAAGCACCGGGAGCTACGACCCCGCGCGGGAGTGCTACGCCGTCATCACCAACGACCCGGCCAATGCCGCCGGCGCGGTGGGCGCCGGAGACGGGGAGGTCACGCCCGCCCCTGGGGATCGCCGCGCGCCTAGCCGCGGGGCCAAGCGCTCCGCCGGGGCCAACGCCGACGCACACCGGCCCAAGCCCGCGAGCTCGAGGCCAAGCCGGCGGGAGGAGCACGGACGGTGCGGCCGCTCCGCGCCTCGATGGCCGGAGAAGCCTCCGTTCGCGGCGAACGCGTGCGGGAGGGGGGCCGGCGGACGAGGCCCGCGACCGCATCAACGCCGACAACCCCCGACATGCCGCCGCGGGCAAGTCGAAGCTCGTTGCCGCCGCAACGCCGCTACGGGCCATGCCGCGCCCTCGACTCCCGAGGCACGAGATCTGCACCGCGAGGTGCAGACTCTCATCGAGCAAGCGGCCGTCCAGCAGGCCGAGAGCTCGGCCTCGCGCATCCGCCAACAAGGGGATGCGCGGGGCGACGGGGCCGCACAAGGGGGCGAACCCTCAGTCCACGCAGGAGGGGCGGCGGAGCATCCCGCCAACTCAGGACGCGCACCAACCAAGGAACGACTCCTTGACACGCGCAGAGCTCTGGACGGTGACGCCCGCAACGTCATCAACGCCCGCCGCACGAGCAAGGCGGACGCGCGAGCAGTGGTGGGCTACCACCCTCGACGGGGCGGGCGCTACGACGGCCGGTGAGGACCGCTCCCCGACGCCGAACCCCCGGGGACCCGTGTGTTCGCCGGGAGATCCGCACGGCAGCCTTCCCCCAGCGCTTCCGCCAACCCTCGACCATTGTCAAATACAACGGGGAGACGGATCCCCGCGTGTGGCTCAACGACTACCGCTTGGCTTGCCAGCTGGGCGGGGCGACCAGCGATGAAGTCATCATCCGCAACTTGCCCCTGCACCTCGGCGATGCGGCCCGGACATGGCTCGAGCACCTGCCCGCCAGCCAAATCCACAATTGGGACGATCTGGTCCGCACGTTCGTGGGCAACTTCCGAGGCTAGTACGTGCGCCCACGGGAATTCTCGGGACCTCGCGCTCCGCACGCGAGAAGCCCGGCGAGTCGTTGCGGGACTTCATACGACGCTTCTCCAAGCGTTGCACGGAGCTCCCCAGCGTGGCGCAGTCCGAGATCGTGCACGCCTTCCTCGAGGGCACCACGTGACGGGACCTCGTGCGGGAGCTGGGACGCAGCCCCGCCCGCGTACTCCAACGAGCTGTTCGACATCGCCACCAGCTTCGCCTCAGGAGAGGAGGCCGTGGGGGCGATCTTCGACGGCAAGAAGGGCAAGCGCCGGAGGACGCGCCCGTGGAGGGCGACAAGTCCGGGGAGCCCCACCGCAACGACAAGCGGGGCAAGAAGGGAAAGAAGCCGCGCCGTGAGGCACGCGAGCGAGGGGCGCGACGGCGGTAATGCCGAGGCCCTCGCTGTGGACCCGGCTCGACGGGGCCCTCGACCGGCCCCTCGAGGCCCGGGGGTGTTTGACGACATGCTGAAAAAGCCATGTCCTTATCACAAGACCCCAGTAAACCACACCCTTGAGCAGTGCGACATGCTCAAGAAGTTCTATGGCCGCGCCGCCGCGAAGGAGGCAGAGGCCAAGAAAGACGGAGGAGATGGCGACGCCGGCGGCTTCCCCGCCGTGGAAAACGTGTTCCTCATCTTTGGGGGGCCCACCGTCGACATGTCGACCCGCCAGCGCAAGAAGGAGTGGCACGAGGTCCTCGCCGCGGAGAAGGCGCCTCCCTCCTTCCTCAATTGGTCGGAGGACGCCATCACCTTCAGCCGGGAGGACCACCCGAACCGCGTCCCCAACCCGGGCCAGTACCCGCTGGTGGTCGACCCCATCATCGGGAACACGCGGTTCTTGAAGGTCTTGATGGACGGGGGCAGCAGCCTCAACATCCTCTACGCGCATACGTTGCGCCTGATGGCGATCGGGATGGACCAGCTACGGCCCAGCACGAAGCCGTTCCACGGCATCGCGCCGGCAAGGTGTCCATCCCCTCGGGAAGATCGACCTGCCGGTTTGGTTTGGCACCACGAAGAATTTCCGCAAGGAGATCCTCACCTTCGAGGTGGTAGGGTTCAAGGGAGCCTACCACGCTATACTTGGGCGACCCTGTTACGCCAAATTCATGGCGGTCCCCAACTATACCTACTTGAAGATGAAGATGCCAGGACCGAACGGCGTCATCACCGTCGGCTCGTCCATCGAGCACGCATTCGACTGCGACGTCGAGTGCGTAGAGCACGCAGAGGCGCTAGCGCTAGACGAAGCGCTGGTGACCACTTTGGAGAAGATGGTCAACGACGACCTCGACTCCGCCGCCAAGCACACCGGCACGTTCGAGGCCGCGGAGCAGACCAAGGAGGTCCCCCTCGATCCTTCTGCCCCCGAGGGCAAGGCGTTGAGGGTCAGCTCCACCCTCGACCCCAAATAGGAAGTGGTGCTCGTCGACTTCCTCCGCGCCAACGCCGACATCTTCGCGTGGAGCCCCTCGGATATGCCAGGCATCCCGAGGGAGGTCGCCGAGCACTCCCTTGACATCCTACCTCACGCCCACGCCGTGCAACAACGGCTCCGCCGCTTCGACGAGGAGCGGCGACGGGCAATCGGAGCAGAGCTGCGGAAGCTTCTCGAGGCCGGGTTCATCAAGGAGGTGTTTCACCCAACGTGGCTAGCAAACCCCGTACTTGTAAAGAAAAAGAATGGGAAATGGCGGATGTGTATAGACTACACCAGTCTTAATAAAGCATGTCCTAAAGTTTCTTTTCCTTTGCCGCGCATTGATTAAATCGTTGATTCAACGGTACCGGGTGTGAATTGCTTTGCTTCCTTGATGCTTACTCCGGATACCATCAAATAAAGATGAAGGAGTCCGACCAGCTCGCGACTTCGTTCATCACGCCGTTCGGGATGTTCTGCTACGTCACGATGCCATTTGGCCTCCGAAACGCGGGTGCAACATACCAGCGCTGCATGCAGCACGTTTTCGGAGACCATATCGGGCGGACGGTCGAGGCGTATGTGGACGACATCGTCGTAAAAATCAGGAAGGCGGACGACCTGGTTGGCGACCTTGGCATCGCGTTCGGTTGCCTACGGGCCAATGGGGTCAAGTTAAACCCTGAAAAGTGTGTCTTTGGAGTGCCGCGAGGCATGCTCTTGGGATACATTGTCTCCCAACGGGGGATCGAGGCCAACCCCGAAAAGGTTGCGGCCCTCGAACGAATGGGTCCAATCCGGGACCTCAAAGGGGTGCAAAAGGTGCTGGGGTGCCTTGCCGCCTGGAGCCGCTTCATCTCGAGGCTCGGTGAGAAGGGCCTGCCCCTCTATCGCCTCCTCAAGAAGCACGAACGCTTCTCCTGGACCGCCGAGGCCCAGGACGCGCTCGACAAGCTAAAGGCGTCCTTAGCGCACGCCCCCATTCTCACGCCACCGTAGGACGGCGAGCCCTTACAGCTCTACGTCGCCGCAACCACCCAGGTGGTCAGCGCCGTGATAGTCGTGGAGCGCACGGAGGAAGGGCATGCTTTACCTGTGCAATGGCCTGTCTATTACATCAGCGAGGTCCTGTCAGACACCAAGACGTGCTACCCCCAGGTCCAGAAGTTGTTGTACGCAGTAGTCCTTGCACGGCGCAAGCTCCGCCACTACTTCGAGGCCCACCCCGTCACGGTGGTCTCCTCTTTCCCGCTGGGGGAGATCATCCGCAACCCCGACGCCGCAGGCAGGATTGCCAAGTGGTCCGTGGAGCTGATGGGCGAGATGCTTGCCTACGCCCCGTGCAAGGCCATCAAGTCGCAAATCTTGGCGGATTTTGTCGCTGAGTGGACGGGTACGCAGCTACCGCCCCCACAGATCCAAGCAGAGTGCTGGACTCTGTTCTTCGACGGCTCGGTGATGAAAACAGGGGCGGGCGTGGGCCTGCTCTTCGTGTCACACCTAGGGGAGCACATGCGCTACGCAGTGCGCCTCCACTTCCCCGCGTCCAACAATATGGCTGAATACGAGGCCCTCCTCTGTGGCCTCAAAATCGCCATTGAGTTAGGCGTCAAGCGCCTCGACGTACGGGGGGACTCGCAGCTTGTAATCGATCAAGTCATGAAGAACGCGAGCTGCCATGATGACAAGATGGAGGCCTACTGCAAAGCCGTGCGAGCCCTCGAGGACAAGTTCTACGGCATCGAGCTCAACCATGTGCCCCGCCGGTACAACGAGGAGGCGGATGAGCTGGCCAAGATTGCGTCCGGGCGGATCACCGTTCCCCCGAACGTTTTCGCGCGCGACGTCGCTCAACCCTCGGTCGTCTTCGAGCCCCAACCCTCGAGTCACGCTGAACCCTCGGGGGATCCATCGAACCCAACGGGTGCAGAACCCATGGACGAGGACCCCTCGAACGAGGTGTACGTGCTCTCCCTTCTCGAGGGGTATGGCGCCTACGGAGATGACGTCATGGACATCGAGCCAGCTCCTGCCAAAACGGACTGGCGTGACAAATACATTGCCTGGATGGCTCGAGGGGAACTCCCCGCGGACCGGGCCGCGGCCAGGTGCATCGCCTGGATGGCCAAGTCTTTTGCCCTTGTTGACGGCGAGCTGTACAAGCGCGCCGCCTCTGGCATCCTGCAGTGGTGCGTGCCCATTCCCCGAAGGGCGCGAACTCCCCGCGGGACATCCACGCCGGATCCGCGGCCATCATGCGGCGCCTCGTACCCTCGTCGGCAACGCGTTCCGCCAAGGCTTTTAGCGGCCTACCGCGGTTGCGGACGCCGGCCGAAATCGTACGCACCGCGAAGGGTGCCGTTCTACGCCCGCAAGTCCAACCTACCCGCCCATGCCCTACGTACCATCCCCGTAACATGGCCATTTGCCGTGTGGGGGCCGGACATCGTTGGGCCCCTGCGGAAGGCGCCCGGGGGCTTCACCCACTTGTTGGTCGCGATCGACAAGTTCTCCAAGTGGGTCGAGGTGCGCCCCATCACGAACCTCAGGGCAGAGCAGGCGGTAACATTCTTCACCGACATCGTCTACCGCTTTGGAGTACTGTTGACGGTGAAAATCCGTCAACCTAGCCATGAGTTTACCTTCGGTGTTGGCATGAGTTTTATACCTTATCCATTGGTACTAACCCCCGTGGTATAACAAGTTCACGTGTGCATGTCGGTTTTGGAGTTTAATGTTTATGCAGGGATTTAGTGTTGAATGCAAGACTTTCAGGATAAGTTCATCAAGCACCTCATGACAAGACCTTGAAGTCCTGAACAAGTCATGCAATGAAGCAAAATTAACTCCAAGAAGCCGGGGACTTGATCCGAGAAGACGACGGACTCCGGGGACCCGACCGGAAAAGTGCGCGAATCTTGCAAGACAAGGAGTTGAGTCCAATTCGGAGAGAAACCGACGACATGGACCTACATGCAGAAGGGGGAAGCATCCGAGAAGCAAGGGAACCGACCTCGGGCAAAGGAGCCCGCGGGGCCGGGCCTAAATGGGCCCGGCCGGCCGGCCCGGTCCGGTCGGCCCGGTGCCCATTTAGGGCCCAAATCCGTCCTCCTTTGCCCTAGCCGCCAATCGGGCTATTTATAGTCCCCCGACCGAGAGCCACGCGGAACCGAAGTCGTATTCCGCCGCCGAGGAGCAGAGAAGCTTGAGGGACACCAACTTGAAGATGAGGGTCGTGCTAGTTGTCTAGGGTTTCCCTGGCCGACGTGGGAACCTTGCATGGAAGACCACGTCGGAGCTCCGGAGCGAGGATCAAGATCAAGGGAGGGCCCCGGTGGTGATCTTGTTCATGTAATCATTCATGGTGAAGTTTGTAAGTGAATCCGATTTCTAGCGATTAAGTGCCTTCTCGATGATTTTGTTTTCTTCTTGGTTTTGCTTCTTCTACGATCTAGTTTGCGGCTAGATTACATAGGGTGCTCTTGTAGCCGCGGTGGCTAGAGGTGCATACCGCACCGGCCAAGTGATTTCAACTTGTTCTATCGAACTCGCCCTAAGCTCCCCGCATGAATAGGGATACGTTGTGACAGAACGGGGGTCTCGAAAGGCGGATGTTTTCGGAGTCGGATGGGAAGGCCACGATTTAAAGATGCTTTTAATGAGATTCGCTTTGCTATCTTCATCTATCTTGTTTGGAGCTACAACATAAGCATGATCTAGATTCTCTAGATTGGTTATCTCTTGCTTTCTCTTGTTACCTCTTTAGTGGATTAGATTAGATTCGTTTTCCTTATGATATCTTAGATTAGATGCAATTTGATTCTTCAATAGATAGCTTTACCTTGCTTTACTAGATTGAATCCTTGCGTTGCACATTGTTCCACGGATTCGATACCTTGGGTTCACCACTCGAGGGAAGAAGGGTCCCTTGACTACGACGGGAGACTTGTCCGCTTGCAAGTCACAAACGAACTTTGATACAACTATTAACCGTCAACAAGCCCCTTTTTCTCGGCGCGCGTTGCCGGGGAACAAGCAATCAAGATCCGATCTAGTATCGCTTATCTTTCAGTTTTTCTTTCGATTTTCTTTTGCATCTCTTATGTTTGATCATCCTCGAAAAGAAAAAAAAATCAATCTAATCTAGTTTTGATTAACCCTAATTTTTCTTTTCTTTTTAGATTTTTGTTTTATTACTAACCCTAACCGGAGATGGTTGGCTACCTCTCCAAGAAACCCAAACTTTTTTGTGGATGATCCAGGAAAACTTTACAGGCAAAGGTGACGTGCAACACAAGCTAAAGGGGTGGAAACCCTAGATTCAAAAGTTGAAGTCGAAGGACCGTCGAAATCTCCAAGGGAATCACCACCTCCAAGTCAAGACGCCGGAAGGCCTTCAAATCAAGAGGAGGATGGAGAAGATGGAGATGGAGAAAGAAGCTCAACACCTAAAGGCCGCCAAAGCAAGATCCACATGCAAGGAGTGTGAAGTGTTCATCGTGATGAAGATGCTAGACGCAAGTGGGACAACTTGCCGGGCGCCCGATGGGTAACAAAGAAGAATATCCGAGACAACTCCAAGGTCCCAAGACGGCGAAGGCTACTCAAGCTCACTCGGGAGAGATGAAGGATCACCATGAAGATCACAACCGAAGACCGGAGTTCGAGATGCCGAGCCACAAGGAAGATGTTGCATCCGTCAAGACCAAAGGACAAAGCCAGCCTGTGAAGACCAAAAAAATTGACTAAGCCAAAGTGGGTACCCAAGATTGCAACGCCCGCAAAGAGCGTTGATCCGGAGTAATCAAGTGAAGAAGTCTAGCCATGGACTATAAACGAAGCGCTAGGCGGGAGGCAACCCGTTTCGTCGAGTCAAGAATAAGCTACCGGGAGGACAACCCGATTCCAGGTTTTTCAAGTCTTTTTAAATTTAATTCAGTTCTGAATTTTACTACGCAAAACCTTAGACTTAGAATGGTTGAACAATATTAGAGACATAATTCTTGGTTGAATATTTTGCTTGATCATGAACCCTTTACATGAACCATCCTATGTGTTTGTTTGCTTCTTTTCGAGAAACCACAACCAAAACCAAAAAAATTTCAGAACCTAGATCAACCTTTCACCCTCATTATGGTGCTGAGGTTGACTTGTTTTTCATGCTAAAAACACTCGAGTAAAGCCACGACTTGTATCTAGATGTTATTAAAATTTCAGCATGTGGTAGGACTCGCGTGAACCTAGAAACTTGATTTTTGGTTGGTTAAAAAATCCATATCCTTGGTTTCTCTAAGATTAGAATTTTTCTAAGCCTCACTTAATTTTATTTCATTCAAAATCTCTCTCATCTAATCAAAATTAGGACCTAAACCTATGCCCCCATGATCAAGCCGGGAAAAGCTTGCTCTCAACCAATGAAGGCAAACTATACCGGTGAGACCGAAATCGACGTAATAAAAAAATATTTTCGACTTGCATTTGTTTTTAATGGTTTAAAAACTTCTCTAAAATTATGTTCGAGCTCTTGCATGGCTCTGAAAAATATTTTTAAATTTCGAAATTAGAGGAGTGCTTAGCCTTAAAGGGAGGCAATCTAGTTAACCTAACCATGCATGCACCATGATACATCACGGGATGCCCCTCCAACATATTTAAACCACATGCAAAGTACAAGCATGGGGGGGCAGCCAAGGCTTTGTTTTGTAGGAATATCATCGATGCATGTGAGGCAATGGAGTATGGAAGTGAATCAAGCGAAAACATCAAGTGGAAGGAGCAATAATGCAAGCGAAGGAGTGGACGGGAACGTTTGGAAGGTGTACGCGATCACGAAGCAACATGCATGCACTAGAGAAGAACCGAGCCAAGAGGAGGAGAGAGGTAAGTCTTTCATCCAACTCTTTGTTCATGTGCTCTAGTTTGTAGGCCGGAATCACCTTAGACTTAGCCATCCACCGCGTTTGTTTCGTGCAACAAATCACATCCTTAATCCACTCAAAGTCCGGACTCCAAAATAATATTTGTGTACCTTGTTACCGGGTGAAAACCCCGGATATATATTTGTGAGGGAGAGTGCTGCAATCAAGGAAGAAAACTACAAGTCTTTTCACCAAAGAAGAAGGGATCATCGTCGTCTAAGCCATCATCGACAACCTCTTCGAGGAGGCACTCGGTTTCCGAGTTTCCTTGGAGTATGGAGGAGGACACGGCACCGCCGAGGAGGAATCACACTCTTCTCCTTGGTGGCATGAGGGCCACACAAAACTCGTTTATTAGGTTTACCAAACTTCAATAACATATGGAGGAGCCGCCTGTCCAACCTCGCCACTTGACACGATCATCCGCTCCACCTCCATACGCTCCGCGGTATTCCGAGGGGTATGTCATCATGACGGAGGAGGAGAAGAAGCTCGCTCACCTTAAGTAGAGGCTTGTAGCGAACGTCGACATCGACGACCAAGCTCTCCACATATTGGGTTTCACACGGGACACCGGTGCAATTCTCTAACGGAGTGTCGGCAAACACCCACAAGGAATTCGCCTAGGAAATTTTCGTGACCATGGCGCATACCCTTGTTGAAGGAGTGCCGAGTCTCTCATTCCATTGGAGGGAGCCCACAAGTGGAGAAGAAGGAAGACACCGTCGAAGGGTAACCTTGATCAACGATGCTATTTCTAGCACTTTGATGGGGTAATCTCCTTTCATCCATGGGTTGCAATCGATCTTGAGATGTAATCACACTTTGTTGGATTATCTATCTATCATATTGTGCTGAAAATACTTTAATGCTTAAGGCTAGCAACCATGCCGTAAAGGGAGTAGAGCTCCAATGCTTCCTTGGATCCATTCAACACAATCCCCGATAGATCAGATTGGTTTTCATGTTCGAAACGATTGCATGTCTAGTATCGTAGACCCATGGGCGAGTGTCTCCTACTTTCAAAAGGGAGCTCCGGAACAAGTATGTGCATGAAGGCACATGGGAAGGTTTTTGGAGTATGATCGCGGGAGGAGACCATCAACGAAGAAATACTATCCGGAACCCCATCATCCAAGTGTGTCACTTTTGTGCAAGTGGATTTTTGGGAGAATAAGAGAGACATAGATAACCAACACGGAGTTGAATTGGATTTAAGCCAATCAACCCTACTCACCTATGATCAACCGGTGGTGTTATTGCAACATCGAGTTCGGAAGATATTGGTTCGGGGTGTTACCTCTCCATATTGGCTATCTCTTTAAAACCGGGTATTACAAGGAACCCAAATCATCTCCTACCCATGACTTCCCTAGGAATATATGAAGAAAGGAAAATTTATTTGAAGATGAGAGAGGAGGCTTCCAAGTGGCCTAGGTGAATTTGCCCCTTTCGGATTGAAGATTAAGACTTTTCTTGAGGGGAAGAAGATCGGTTAGAGAAAGGACTTCTTGTGCCGGCGAAGAAAAAAATAATAAAAGAGAAGGATTATAGGAGAAGGATCTTCTATGGCCCAAGAAGGAGGTGCACAACAAAATTATGTCCCACCATTCGGAGAAATTCCGGCATCGCCAAATTACTACGGTGGTGTACCAATGCAAGCATGGGGGAGTGGTGCAGCCATACCCCCACCATTTTTTGCGGTGCCCAACGTAGCCTTTGCGGAGCCATTTGCACACCTTCCTCAACCACAACAAAATGTGGCCACCATTGGAGGATACGCTGCAAGGATCATGCAAATTATTGCAGCCATCCAAACCAATGCAAACCAAATGGGTGAAGGAAATGCAAACGTCGCTTATGTGCTTGGACACCTTCACCTAGAACCGTCGACAATTCATAGGAGGAGTGGTGCATTCCTATTACAAGTAAGGGTACAACAACCAAGGCTATCAACATCAACCACCGGCGGAAGATTAGAGAGAGGAGAAGCTTTAGTTATCTTTCCTTTACCCCCTTTTCTTTAATTTTCAGCTTGTTTGCGCCTATGTTTGCGTAGTATTTTCAGCTTTGCTTTAATTTTCAGTTTTTAGTTTAATTTTCAGCGTGTATCTTAGTGTTTATTTTCATCATGAATAATGTCACCACCAAGTTTTTACCTTTGGTAAAGTTACAAAGTTTGTGCCATGATGATATATGATTATAATTGCCGCTTTGTTTATCTTTGTAATTGATTTATGCATGTTTAACCTAGTGCTCTCTTAAAAATACAAATCTGAAATTATCTAAATGCTAGCTCAATCTTCAGCGGAGGTTATGATTAAAATAAAGACCCATAGTGTTTTATGTGCTCTCAAGTTATGAATAGATTAAAGATGTCTTTTATGCTCAAAAATATTGCTAACCTTGTCACAAATATCACTTGTGTGTTGCTCAACCTATCCGAGCCTTATATATATTTGAGTGCATAAACCTTAGTGTACAAGATTTATTTTTGAGTGAGTTATTGCAGGCCATGATTTCTCCGGCCCGAGACTAAGAAGCTGGTCATTCCGTTTTTGCGTATCTATCTTTTTGCTAGCCTTTTATCCGTGCATTGTGTATCCCCGCATTGGAGATCTCACAAACATCGCCGGATATCCAACCTTAAACCAAATATCATCTTTTGTGATTACCTCCTTGACCACAACCTATTGTTGAGAATGGATCATCAATTCAAGGAAGATCGCAAGACGGTGCCGACATTGAAGAATTCAAGTATCTCTCCAAGGAAAAATATCTCCGGTACCTACCTTATTTTTCGCCTCTTTGCTCGAGGACGAGCAACGTCTAAGCATGGGGGAGGAGGTAGGTACGGTGCAGTTTTAGAGTTCAAAGGGGAATATTTTAAAAAAAATGATGAAAGAAAAAAAATCCAGTGATATTCATGACTTTCAAGGTATAAAAATTAAAACTTCGTTGTGAAAGTCATGGACTGAATATATGACGAGAAAAAAAAATGAATGAATGAAAGAAAGAAAAGAATGAGAAATATGAGAAAGAAAAAAATGTGCGTAAAGTAAACTCCCCGGTTCTCTAAGAGTGCATTCAAGGCGTCAAGATAAAAAGATCCATTCTCATTTTCCAACCATGTGCAATCCGATAACGAGGACTTTCTTTGTGCCTCGGGATCACTCTTTGCCATTTGCACATGTCCACTCATCTAAAGTGTGTGTATTTTTCTCTTTCCCCTCCTTGATTTAACATTATTTTCCAATGACCTTTTTGACGAGTCTCGGTAAGACCAGGAGAAGCTTGTCTTGTTTTGACA
Source organism: Cenchrus americanus (assembly GCA_947561735.1). Lineage (NCBI taxonomy): Eukaryota > Viridiplantae > Streptophyta > Magnoliopsida > Poales > Poaceae > Cenchrus > Cenchrus americanus. The sequence goes on along the minus strand of OX387242.1, from coordinate 31,016,603 downwards.
ACACCTCATTTATAAAATCTTGTTAGGACTAAACTTTCCCAAAGCTCCATATAAAGCCTACCACATATATATGAGAGGGAAAGGAGTAGAATATATAGGCTTGAGAGACAAGTGTTTATGAGCAATACACGAGATGATTTAAATTTGTGAATTTGGTTTAGCTTTTCTTATCTCGTTCTTCATTTCAAAAAAATTCTGAGATCTATTTAAAACTTTGTGAGCATGTTAATACTTGTGGGATAAGCTTAATAAGAATCTACCCTCCGTAGAGATGAAGGCTAGCACATTATGGAACTTTAATGAATTAAAATTTTGAGAGCATTATGTTTTCTCATGTGTAATCAAGTGCAAAGTTTAAACATTGTTTAGCAATGATGATATCCATCGAAGGCTTACTCGAGGACGAGCAAGGTTTAAGCATGGGGGAGATGTTGACGGTGAAAATCCGTCAACCTAGCCATGAGTTTACCTTCGGTGTTGGCATTAGTTTTATACCTTATCCATTGGTACTAACCCCCGTGATATAACAAGTTCACATGTACATGTCGTTTCCGGAGTTTAATGTTTATGCAGGGATTTAGTGTTGAATGCAAGACTTTTGGGATAAGTTCATCAAGCACCTCATGACAAGACTTTGAAGCCCTGAACAAGTCATGCAATGAAGTAAAATTAACTCCAAGAAGCCGGGGACTTGATCCGAGAAGACGACATACTCCAGGGACCTGACCAGAAAAGTGCTGAATCTTCCAAGACAAGGAGTTGAGTCCAATTCGGAGAAAAACCGACGACATGGACCCGTATGCGAAGGGGGAAGCATCCGAGAAGCAAGGGAACCGACCTCGGGCAAAGGAGCCCGCGGGGGCCGGGCCTAAATGGGCCCAGGCCGGCCGGCCCCCGAGCCCATTTAGGGCCCAAACGCGTCGTCCTTTGCCCTAGCCGCCAATCGGGCTATTTATAGTCCCCTGACCGAGAGCCACGCGGAGAAGATTTCGTCTTCGGCCGCCGAGAAGCAGAGAAGAGAGGGACACCATCTAGGAGAGGAGAGGGTCGAGCTAGTTGACTAGGGTTTCCCTAGCCGACGTGGGAACCTTGCAAGGAAGACCACGTCGGAGTTCCGGAGCTAGAAGCAAGATCAAGGAAGGATCCGGTGGTGATCTTGTGTATGTATCATTGTTATAGTTGAATTATCAAGTTGAATCTTTTCTCGCCGATCAAGTGTTTCCTCGAAGATTTCGTTTTTCGATCGGCTTTGCTTATTCCAATTCTATTCTCGAGATAGATTACATAGGGTGTTCTTGTAGCCGCGGTGGCTAGAGGTACACGCCGGATCTTCCGAAAGAATCTCGACTTGTCTTTTGCCGCCTCACGAGGGCCCCTCCCGGGGCTCGGGGGAGCGTGTGGGGAAGCTCGCCCACCGATCCCACCCGAGCGGCGGGGAGTCGTCATCTAGGACCTCCACCACCTCCGCCCGAGAATCGCCGGCGGGCGCCGGCCCTTGCGCCGCCCTCCGCCGGCGCCTCCACTTGCGACGCCGCGGCCACCACCTCCGGCCGTGCCGCCGCGACCACGGGCGCCGCCGCGGGTTGCACCCGCTCCGCCTCCTCTCCGCAGCCGGCGCCACGGGCCGCGCCTCCGCGCGCAGCGGCCTCCGCGGGCGCGCCCGCCACGGCCGCCGCCGCGGCCTCGCGTCCCCACAATGGCCGGCGCCGGCCGCTCCTCGCCGACCGCCGGCCGCGCCGCGGCGAGTTGATCCGCCGGCCGAGGCCTCGAAGCCTCGGCCGGCTTTGCGAGCTCTCGCCCGCCGCCGCACTTGCCCCCGCCCGCGACGCCCTCGACGTGCGCCGCCGGGTGGGAACGGATGCGTCCGCCCTCAGCACCTTGGCCGGTGCAAGGGGAGGCACAGTTGGCACCACCCTGCGCAGGCACAAACAAAAGGTTAGAATGCCTGATCGTCACAAAACCAAATCAAGCGAAAAAGCGAAGCCCCTTACCTCGAAGAGGAAAAGGCACGTTTCCTTTTCCTCGAAGCCTCAGCAGATGAGGCTGGCGCGGCCGGCGCGCCCGCCGCCGCGCCTCCGACGACGCCACCGCGCGCGCGGGCCCCGCCCGCGCGCGGGCACGCTTCGCGCGCGCGCGCGCGCGCTTGTCATGCGCGCCTCCGCGCGCGCGCGCGCGCCGCCGCGCGCGCGCCCTTGTTGTCGATTGCCGGCGGCGGGCGCCGTTGCGCCCGCCCCGTGCAATGCCGCCCTTGCCGCCGGCGCCGGCTCCGGCGACGGGGGCGCAGGCTCCCACCTATCAGAGGGGCCCTCCCCCTCAGCCTCTTCCTCTTCGTCCTCCTCCGAGGACGAGTACTCCTCGGTCCCCGGGGAGGAGAGCCCCAGTTCTTCGCGCCGCCGGTACTCCGCGTTCAGTCGCTCGCGGCGCTCTTGGTGTCGCCTCGCGCGCTCCCTCCTGCGCGCCGCCCGCTCCTGCTCCCGCTGCTGCGCCGCCCGGCCAAGCGCGCGGGAGTCGGGGGTGGGCGGAACGGACTTCGCGGCGGTGAAGTTCACCAGCTGCATGAGAGAACATCAATGGCGCGTCAGAAGGCATAGGCAACACCAGGAACTAAAACGGAATCAAGAATCGAACTCACCAGTGGGCCGGTGGGGAGCATCTCGAGGTCCCACGGGTCCGGTCCGGGTGCGTCGGCATCCGGGTGTCGACGGCGCTCCGCGCCCGGGTGAGCGCATACGGCCGCCCGAGGGGGGTCGGGAGCATCCGCGACCTCGCCAACGCGATGGGGTCCGCCTCCTCTGTCATCTCAAAGATGCAGAGCGGCCTCTCCATCAGGGGCACGACCCGCCGGTGATGGAGGAAGGCGAGGACGCCCATCGCGGTCAGCCCCCGCGCCGCCAGGCTCCTCAGGGCGGCCAAAACCGACTCCTGCCGCCTCCGGTGCTGGGCCGTGGACACCCCGTAGCCCCAGGAGCTGGGCTTCTCCTTGAACACCCGACCGGTGTAGGGGGGAGGCCGGGCTCGGCGTTGCGCAGGTAGAACCATCCCCGCTCCCGGCCCGGCGTTGTTCGTCGTCATGGTGCGGGGGGATGTAGACGTCCTTGAACCGCGCCCCGCGGGGCGAGTGACATCCCGCCGGCGCGCACCGCGCGGCGGGTCCCTCGGCTCCGTCGTGGGCTGCGTGAAGAGCTCCGCGCGGAAGAGGTGCACCCGCAGCTCCCGGCTGATCGGGATCCCCGGTACCCCTCGCAGACACCCACGAATGTGGCCGCCTGCGAGATCGCGTTGGGCGCGAAGTTGTGCAACTCCACGCCGTAGTAGTGGCACAGCGCTCGCATGAAGCGGCTCGCCGGCGCGTTGAAGCCTCGCTCGTGGAAGCACACGAAGCTCACTACATAGCCTTCCGGCGGGTTCGGTACACGGTCCCCCGCCGGTGGCACTATCCACTCCTCCGGGCGGCCATCCTCATTGGCCGCCAACTGGCCGGCGGTGACCAGCTCGCCAAGGGCCAGCTGGGTCACCGTCGACCGCTCCCAGGCGTACGGCTCAAGGATCGTGAGAGGCTGAGGCGGCGCCATGGGGAAGGGCAAAGGATGCGGAGAACGAAGGACAGGAAGAGGAGAAAAAGCTCTAATGGCGAAGCCGCACGGAGGCAAAGGCAAAGCGGGGAAGAAAGCACGGAGGGCTAAAATGGCGGAGCGCTAAGGTAAAAAACCGCCGTTTCCCCTTCGCCTCAGGTTTATAAGCCGTGGGCGAGCTCTCCGGAGCGGATGTCCCGCGCGCGTTAACTGCAGGGAATCTTTTCTCCTCGCTGGCAAGCGGACCCCACCACGACCGCGGCGGCCACGTCACCGAAAACGGGCCATCATCACGGTGAATACTAGACGGGGCCGTGGCAGGCGGTCACATCCGCCTGACCACGCCGCCCACTACACGTGCGCGCGCGGCCGCAACGCCTAAAAAGGCGCGCCCGCGATGCGAAAACCGCAGCCTCTACTGTGGAGCATTTAATGCCCCGGTCCCTTGTGAAACAAGGAGAACCCTCGAGCGGCACGGACTCCTGGCTCGGGATAAATTCAGCCCTCGAGCAGGTGCAAGCGTGAGAAGGTCGCCCCGAGGCCCGCCTGAAACAAAGTGGGCCTCGCGAGCACCCATGCCACGTAGCACCCTCGAGCGGAACGAGCCCCTGGCTCTAGACAATGTCAACCCTCTAAGGGACATTGGCGTGAGAAGGTCGCCACGGGGCTCGCCTGAAACAAAGTGGGCCTCGCGAGCACCCATGCCACGCAAAACCCTCGAGCGGTACGAGCCCCTGGCTCTAGACAATATCAACCTTCCAAAGGGGCACAAGCGTGAGAAGGTCGCCCCGAGGCCCGCCTGGAACGAGGCAGGCATCACAAGCACCCATGCCACGTAGTGCTACTGACCAACGCCTCGGGGGCTGGCACGCCCAGACCCCTCGACGGCCGCGAACGCAAAGACGGGGCTGCCCAGGCGCCGCCCCGCACGGCCCTACTGATCAGAGGTTCGAAGCCTGACCCTCGACGGGTTCGAACGGGTGCCCCGCATCGCGAGTCAGGGACGACGAGGGCACGCGCATTCGAGCCGTTCCACGAGCCCATCGGCTCGAGGGTGCCCCACATGTCGTGTTCGAGAGCCAGCGAGGGCAGCTAGCCGGGGGATCCCACCGAGGGAGAGCTTCCGCGCCCTCGGTCCCTATCGAACGGGACCGAGCCCCACCTAGCAAACCCACGCAAGCGCTTCAATGGACGTGTCTCTGGACCACGCAGCCTACCCTTATCAAACGGGGCATGGGCGTCCACTCGAACCACCCGCTAGCAGCTTGACGAGGAATCCGCAATTCGCGACCCGCTCGATGGGGGTTGCGGAAACCTCACCCTCCGTCCCGCGGAGGGACGGCGAGGGCGCGTTAAAAAACAAGTCGTAAGGCTCTACCTGATCGCCTCGAACGGGCCCAGGCTCGGGGGCTTGACGCACGGCTACACCTCCTTGAATTGCACCCGCCGGAGACAGCGCCAGCAGCGCATGCGTCACCGAAGCCGGCTGAGATATTGCCGATGCCGGTTGAAACATGTGCCACGCCCTCTGGCCAGTTCTCGCGATTAACCCCTGCAAGAGCATCCACGCTCCCCGCAGGCTTCGGGGCTGGGACCCGCGGGTCCGCTGACGCGGCCCCACGGAAAGCGTTCGCGAGACAAGGAGGGAAGAACGTCCTATCAGTAGGTTCCAGCATCTGCGGGAGCCTCAATGGCAAACCCACAGATGCTCGGGGGCTACTGTCGGGGACAGCCCTAGGGGTCCCCCTCAACAACCGGGGAATCCCCACTTAAAACCTGCAACAAAGCCAAAACATACTTTGCCTAACCATGGAGGATACGGCCCACGCTGCAAAGGACCTCAACGGCCCACCAAGGTGGCCCTCTTAAAGATCCCCTCGAGCAGGCTTCGCCTCGCTCGAGGGTACACGCCTCCCTCGAGGGGGCTCCGTCCCGTTCGAGGGGGTGCGCCCCCTCGAGCAGGCTCCGCCCCGCTCGAGGGTCCGACCCGCCCTCGACCGGGGTCCGCCTCGCTCGAGGGCGCCCCGCTCGCGTGCGCCCGCCCCCGTACACCGGGCATTTAACGCCCGACACCGGCGGGGCGTGCCATCATGCGCCGGGGCTCGCGCCCCGGTGCCGCCGCACCAACTCCCCGAGAGGGAGCCCATCCCCATCACCGTGGGGAGGGATCGTGCGCCGCCGGTGTCAGTCCCGTGACACCGTGCGCCTACTCCAGTACGGCTAACGTGCCGAGCCCTCGAAGGGGGGCCGGCTTCACCCTCGATTTGCTTTCTTGTGACCCTACAGGGTTAGGTGGAGGCGCTAGGAGGGAGGAACGCCATCCCTTCCACTATTACGGCATGGCAGCCGTCCCCGTGCGTGCAGGCGCACGCCCGGCGCTGTAGCAACAACTCCAGTACGGCGGAGCGCATCGGCACGGGACGCCGTTTTACCTACTCCTGTACTCCGTACGGGCCAACGTCAGCAGCTCCCTCGAGCCCATCAGAAGACATCACCGCCATCCGCCGCCCTCCTACCCTCGAACCGCCACTGTTCGGGTACAAGATAGGCCATGATGGCCGGATCGCTGCAAGGATCGTCCGGACGGCCGCCCACTCTACAGCATAGAACGCCACGCCCCTTCACGTAGCTAGATAGCGCGGCGTGCATGTGATTCGCTCCCCTCTTTATCTATAAAAGGGGAACGAACCCCCCTGCCGCAGGGGAGACGAACAGAGGACAACGAGGTGAACACAGGCACTCACTCTCCAATTCTCCCACAACATCTTCGGCCCATCACACCGGGGACTTGGAAGCCAGGCTTCCTCTCCCGCCTTGCTTGTAGCAGCCCCCACTACAGGCACCCCGTGCTAAGTAATATAGTGCCTTGAGCACGCCACCGCCGGGACGTACGGCCCCCTCGGCCGGAACCAGGATAAAAACTCTGTGTCGCTTGTTACTTAGCATCGACCATTGAGGGATAGACCGCGGCGCTTACTACTGGTTAGTGTCGGGACCACATTCCGCACCGACAGGGTATTACACACCTTGCGGCCCGAACCTGTCTAAATTGTGTGCCACGTGTCTCTTCCTTCGAGTTACCGATCTCGGTGAGGCCACATTCATCTACCTCGGGTACTCCCCTTGGTAGGTTGCCGGTCTAAAACACCGACATATGCAGCTCACTGTGGAGGTTTAGGCACAGCTGACGTGCGGAGGGGGTCCTGGACCTTTGGTCTCGCAAACCATCAACTTAGGAACATTCATAAAGAATGTGAAAGCCAAACATGTGATGGAAACTTAAAAGCATAAGGTATGCGAAAACCCCTTCAGGTCGTGAGACCCTTAGGTTGGCAAAGCCAAACCCCGAGCGCTTCAGGGCCTAACCTAGACCAAGCCCCTGAGCGTTTTGAGGGGGAAGGGTAAAAACAGAAAGTAAAAGGGAGACCAAAATGCAGGTCGACAGAGAGGCTGCCGAGAGGGGATCTCTTTCTTTACTAAATGAAATTTAAAAAGATGAGAGTACAAAGCTTTTATTTTGGTACACATCTTCTAAGGATAGAAGCAACATAAGTGCTCGAGGTTCCAGATGTTCGGGACGCCTTGGCCATCGGCCCACTGAAGGCGGTAGGTCATTGGACCAACGACCTGCATCACGATGAAGGGACCTTCCCAATGAGTGGAGAGTGTATGCATTCCCTTGGTGTAGTGGATGCAATGCAAGACTAGGTCGCCCACGTTGAAGGATCACTCATGCACGTTGTGATCGTGGTAGCGACGTAGTTGCTACTCGTGTCGAGTGTGTCGCATCAGCGCAGGAACACGATGTTCCTCGATGCTATCGAGGTCGACCTTGCGCGTCTCCTCGGATGTCCTCTCTTTGTAGTGTTAGATGCGTGGAGCACCAAAGGCTAGGTCAGAAGGGAGGACGACCTCCGACCCATACACCAAGAAAAATGGTGAATAATAGCTGAACTGACATGGGTCTGGAGACCCCAAATCACATGAGGCAGCCCGGCCAGCCACCTGGTGGCCAGCGAGGAGCATTACGCTCCTGGTCGATCTTCTTCCGCAGCCGACATCCGTGGACGGTGTGTCACACGCCCTTGTGATAGGTGCATGGTACGTCGAGCTGATCACGGAGGGCGCGAGGCTCGATCTTGAGGTCGCCAGAAGACTCCAGCCGCCCAGAGTAGATCTAGGAGGACTTGGCTACCTGGCGGATGTAGGCATCGCTGGGTGGTCGCATACTAAAGGGGAAGGTCTTGCGATGCGACGCGGTCTGCGTTGAGCGTTGGGCTCTTTCGCAGATCTGGAGGGTCTCCTCCATCATGTCGATGACACGCTCCATTCCCTGAACAATATCGTAGGGTTTGGGCGGGTGGGTCTTCAACATCGGATCGGAAGCAGGGGCGGCAACGGGTGTCGTCGGGGAGGTCGCTGCTGCCAGAGTGCTTGAGGTCGCCATGAAGGAGACGAAGTAGATATCCACGAGGTTGGCGAGGATGTCTGCCATGCTCACCGGAAAAACAACACCAGATCGAGCCACCATGCCGCACAGCGAGTTCCCGATCATCCCTACCTGGCGCACCAACTGTCAGGGGGGTGAGACCTGGACAGATCCGCTAGGGGGCGACCCAAGCGGTTGTAGGTTTATTGGAGGGGATCGGGACCTAAGAGCGTAGGTGGTAGTTCGCAGAAAGAACTCAGAACACAGCGAGAATGGCGAAATACACAAAGGTTTAGACTGGTTCAGTCCTTCGAAGAGTAAAATCCTACATCCAGTATGCGGTGGAATCATGTGCGAATGGGGAAGTCCCCTGGAATGGAGCTCTAGGCCGCCTTATATGGCCAGCGAGCTAGGGCTTACATTCGAGGTCGATGGACCCTCATCGGGGTCGGTTACAAGTTAGGAAGGTCATGTTCCATGATTACAGGGCAGATCCCGCAATCCGCGGACCTACTGGTGGCATCTTGCCGCGACCTAGGGGAGAAATTTGCGCCACAAGCCCGGCAGGTCTTCCGGGATCCAAATAAGGTCGCCGTGGTTGTGGATAAGGTCTCCGGGCCCACTTGCAGGTCGGTGGGGCTTCTGATAGGTTGGGTCCACTTGACTGGGACCTCCAGGACCCTGGTCGGTGGGGATCCATGGGTACCCATGTCTCTCAGAAGGGTATTCTCCAAATCGAAGATCTTCACCCGACAAGTGCACGTGCTCATACCAGAAAAAACGTCGTGATATGCGGGCTGAAATCAGAAAAGCACCGCTTAGGTGACGACCAAAATGGAGAATTCCCAAGATTAGCCTATTACATGCTTGTTCGATCTATTTCAGACAAGGTTGAAGGACCGATTAGGTGACCAGAGAGGGGGGAGTGAATGGGAGCCGATAAAAATTCTTCTCGAAGGAGATTGAAACTCCGACAAGATGAACTCGCTCGGTCGGACCCCCAAAATCACATGCTCCGCACTTCTACCTTCTGTTTGCCAAAACCACGTAGCCACTGGAGTGCTACTAGTCCTAGGAACAAACACTACCAGAAACCTCAACACACACACACCCACGACAGCGGAAACAACTCGAAAGCCGGTGTCCAGAGGGGGCGGTTAGACCGGGTATAGGGGGCGGTTAGACCGCCTCCACCAGGCAACCAAGAAATCCTCTGAAACACCTCTTCCGAGCACCAAAATGCACCACGGTTTCACCAACAGAGATCTCTGGTCAGGGCCATACTAGCAACCAGAAAATCTTGGCGAAAACCAAAACTCCACCCAGGGGACTAGGGGCAGTTAGACAGGCTACCAGGGGAGGTCTAACCTCCTGTACCCAGTAACGAACTCCAAACAAGAACTCCTAGCAACCGGCACGAGAACGACCCGAAATTTCACCCAGACGCTCCTCTGATCAAGGCGAACAAACTCACAGAGGAAAATCTGGCAAAACAGAACTTTGACCGGGAAGACCCAGGGCGGTTGGACCGCCCCCTCCAGGCGGTTAGACCGCCTCTCCTAGAAAACCAACCCGCGGGTCAAACCCCAACTTCCTCACTCCCGATCTCCCGAATCACTCCACGGATTGCAGCAAAACTTCGAGAATAGCTGGGTTACCTCCTGGGCATCCTCTACCTCAAAGGAATCGACTCGAATCGCTCACAATCAAGAGGAATCGAAGAAATCGCTTCTCTAGGTCAAGAACTCACCCAACTCGAAAAACCACCAAATCGAGTCTGATTCAAGAGAGATTTGGGGGAAAAGTCACCAGCCAAAGAGGCACAAGATCCTCATACGTGACACCCACCAAAAACCCCAAGAAAACGTCCTCAAAACACTGCCAACAAAGAGCTCCAAAAATCAACACAAAGAATGACGGGAAAACCACTTCACAACCTTGAGGAACAACGCCGAACCATCTATACATACCATGAAGGTTCGTACAAGGTCTAGCTTGCCACCCATACATCCATCCCTCTCTCTAGATCTCACATGAAGCTCTCAAGCTAGTCCTAGGAAAAACTAGGGGAAAAAGAGAAATAAAATGGAAAAACAAATGAGCTAGGGTTCCAAGAGTTGGCTGCCATCCATCCACTCAATGAGTATATATGGAGGCACCCAAAAGACTAAACTACCCTTACTTAAAACTAAGGATACAAGCCCCTCAAGGGAGAATTTGGAAGTCTTTAGATTTTCTTCATCGGACGGATGCCCGACGACCGCAACCTGCTTAGCCTCGACACAAGCCTTGCGATCCCGACGCGTGTCCTCCGCTTCAAAGCATCTCGGCGCCAGCGACCAGGGCGGTCAGACCGCCCCCCTGGGCGGTTAGACCGGCCCGGGCAATCTGACTAGCCCAGGCGGTCTGACCACCCCTCCTGGGAGGTTGAACCGGCCTGGGTTGGCCACACCTCCTCGTCGAGTCTTCAGCCTCGATTTTGTGGCTCAACCGAGTAACCTAGTGGTTTTCTGATGAACCACTGCAAACCCCGCGAACTTGGTGTAGCCTCCGCCAATCTCCACTCGTGACTTGGCTCCCACGTAGTCCCGACTCGACCTTTGTTTTGAGGCTCTACCAAGAAACCATCCATGACTTCATCTTGCTGTTCATGCCACCATGCGGCCCGCACTTGACCCCACTGGCCACCGGGTCCCTCGAACGAAGCCTACTTGTCTTCTCCACACCTGGAGGCCTCACCGGCAACGACCTTTCACGCTTGTTCTTCACCTGCACCAACACGAGTCAAGCCGCAACCTGCACCTGCATTACTTAGCCAAGAATCAGTCCACACAACGTTGTCAATCACTCATCACACAAGGAAGCGACCATCCACCGGTCCTCGAACCATGCATGGTCCTCAATCTCCCCCTTGATGAGTGCGTTGACAACACCCACATGAAGTAACACAAGAGAAAAGAAAAAGAAAAGAAACAAATAAAAAGAAACCTCAACAAGCGATCGAAAGCCAAAGAAAGGCGAAGAGCAAGATCACTTGAAGAAGACAAGTCTCGGACCCCTTAGGCAAGGGCAACAGCTCAACACATCCGAGACAAAACCATGCTCAAACAAAGAGCGCAAACCACCGAACCAAAGCTCGAAGACCACAAAGAGCTCCCCCTGCACATATGCAAGCTCCCCTTGAGCCAAAGCACACCCCCCTGAACCAATGCAAGAATGCAAAGACAAAGAATGCAAAGAAAGAGCAAAAATCTGCTCACCAGGCCCAGGGCGGTTAGACCGCCTTCACAGGGCGGTTAGACCGCCTGCACCTCAACTGACCGCCTGGGGGCGGTTAGACCGCCCCAAGAGACCGGCCCTGCGCCAAACTGCTCAAAATTTGCCCGAACCAATTTGAACACCTTCCAAACACTCCCAGGTGCCCAAAGCATGCACAAACTTCTCCCCCTTGTTGACAATGCATGAATCAAGGCAAAATGCGAAAAGTTTCAATATATAGCTTCTCAAATATACAAAATTCATCACAAGAGGCTACACAAGTCCAAATGAGCAAGATAGATACTCTACAGGTTCGTAATGACCTTAACTACGTGATCACCAAGTTTCACAACCATTGGACAAGGCTAAAAAGGATTTGAGTAATTTTGTGAAAAGTTACTCTCTCATAAGCAAAAACCTAAACATGAGCAAAACATGTCGAAATGGCAAAGCCATACGAACTTCATGCTAGGACTGCCATTCTAATCATTAGACCATCACAAACACCCACAAGCACCTCATGTCATGTCAAAGCCACCGAGCCATGTGCCTACTTCTATATATGAGACTTCTCATTGGTAGGCATCATGCAACGGTTTAGCACCCAAAGCAAATTAAATTTAGCACATATGACATGGGAGCATATTTTCCAAGCATTTTACATTTCATTTTCAGATTCATAATTGGTACATGAAATGTCTTTGCGACAAAAAGGAACTTATGCCCCTCCATAAGATAAAGCAAGAGGGCTAAACATTCATGATGGCAAATGAGCCTTTGGCCCCATATGATCAATAGACTAGCGATCCAACCACAAATTAAGCATAGCAAAGCCACTAAAACATGTCTAGATCATGTAAAGGCATTTACGCATGAGAGAGCATATATGTGACATTTTTCAAAAAACATAGCCATCAACCATGGATTATTCATCAAGATCATCAAGAGCTAAGCCAAACTAACCATAGCATACCACACAAGCTCACAAAGACATATATAACATCCCATGGTGAACAATGTATATAGGAGAAGCTTTTCCTATCCAATGCATATGATACAAAATGCATGCAATCTAAGATACAAGGATGCCTATACATCATGTTACATATGCCATGCCAAATGCAAGAAATGCACAAAGGAAACTATACATATGCTACAAAGGAGCTCCCACACAAAACTCACAAACCACCGGCTCCTCGAGGGGAGGAAAAAGGGCTCGACACCACCGGAAAAAGAGCAAGGGAGCACAAAACTCACAAGCTCCCCCTAAACTCATGCATTAAGGCTAAAGAGCATACAAAGCTCACCTTACACACATGAGATAGGGCAAAGAGCAAAATAAACCAAATGGTTTGACCAAGGCCACAGACTTGAAGGTCACAAAAACACTCACCTTTGTCATTTCTTTACAATTCACTCATCCTTGTCCACCATCCCCGAAAGTGATGCACCTACATGTCACCACCGGGATATGAAGCCGAAGAACCACCCCCGATATCAACCAAATGTTCTCCGAGCCATCCACCTGCAACTCAAAACCAAGAGCGAGAGCGAGCAAACGACTCAACACTGGGGTTAGTTCCAAAAGTGTAAAACCAGTGCCTAGCCATTTGCTCGAAAGTGGGGTTAGCACAAACCAAACCATCCTTCCTACGAGAGCTACCTCCACGAACACCACCACAGTGACCACCACGAGGGAACCAACCCTCTCTGCCTGGAGGAGGACCAAAACCACGAAAGAGAGTCTATGGACTGTCCCTCCTCTCCATCTCAAAGCTACGGATCCTCCCATCCCCGTAGTGAACACGAGGGGGAGAATGCCTAGCAAACTGACCACCTGCTGACTCTCCAGACCAACCACAAGCACCACTATCTCCAGAACTAAAACCTCTCGACTCACCACCTCGAAAAGCACTCCGCCCAGAATTCTAGGGGGGCGGTTGAACCGCCTAGCCAGGCCGGTCTAACCGCCCCCCTCTGGGCAGGGCCAGTCTGACTGCCTAGCCAGGCCGGTCTGACCGCCCTCTCCAGAATAGCTCCCCGGCTGCGGGAACTCGCACCTCCCCATGCCGGAACACTTCTCACCACAGCTTTACCCCTGAGCAGTGGCATACGAGGCTTAGGTACACCATGGGAAGGGTTGTACCTATCCTTGTTCGCCCACTCCTTTGCCATCCTTTCCTCTCGCTTCCTCTTGAAGCAAAACTCTTCCTTGTGACCATCTCTTCGACAATAGCCACAATGAAACCTCACAAATTTAGGTTTAGGCTTGGATTGGGGCTGCTCACTTGGTTTCTCTCCACTCGACTTCTCCACCGGTTTCTCCTCACTAGCCTTCTCACTCTCTTTCCCAAAGAACACTTTCCCGGAAGTGCTCACAAACTTGATAGGCTTTTGGAGATCATTTGTATGTGGGGGAAACACGGGTGGAGCTGGGGTTGTGTCTAGTCGGTTCCTTAGATGGTTGGGTTTAGGAGGGAAATCATTCTTGTGGTGGGTTTTTGGTGGCTCTGGGATATTCTCTCCACTTCCCTCACCAACCTTGTTTTCCCCAAGTCCCTCACCATCCTACCTCTTAAATGCCTCGATCATCATCCTCAACTGAGGATCACGACCAGACAACCAACCCATCAACTTTCTCAGCTCATCATTCTCATCCTGCAAACGATCAACATAATGTGCAAGTTCCAATTTTTTCAAAGCATGCATTTCACAGGTAGAGCATGATGTAGGCATGGGTTCCTTCAATTTAGCCTCAAGAGAACTAGTGTAAGCATGCATCTCATCAATTTTAGAATGCAAAACAAGGCAAGAAGTGCAAGCACCTAGCAAAGCAGATCTAGATTTAAGCTCAGCCACTTCAACCGTAAGCATATCTAGTTCCTCACACTTGGAGGCATGCTTTTCCTTGAACAAAGCAAGATCAACAAGAAAGATGGAGCAATTAGCACAATCAACCTCATCGGAAACAATAGGGCTAGCCTTAGGGGAATCAATCTCAAGCTTGCTATCAAGCACCTGTGTTTCTAGCTCAGCCACTCTAGTCCTAGCATCCTCGAGTGAAGCCCTAAGCTCTTTTCTCATTTTCTTTGCATCTCTAAGCATGTCATCACGGTTATCAAGCAAAGTGCCAAGCCTCTCATTCTCCTGGCGCAAGAAGGGAAGTTCATCACGCACCTCGTCGTCGGACTCCGAGTCCGAGTCGCTCTGTGTGCTCTTCTTGCTGCCGGAACTCAGCGCCATGGTGCAAACGCCATCTCTAGCGAAGCAGCTCAGCCCGCTCAGGTTCTTGGATGACTTCTTGCTCTTGCGACGATCACCTTCGTCTTCACTGCTACTCGAGCTCGAGGTGGAGTACGCGGAACTGGAGTCGACGTCGCTTGCACCAACCATCGCTCGGGCCTTGCCTCGGCTCTCCTTCTTCCTCGATCGTCGCTCGTCCTTGTGCTTGTTCTTGTACTTGCTCTTGTGGTCGCGCCTCGACCGGTACTTGCCATCGTTCCTCGACTTGTGCTTGTACCCGTCCTTGTTCTCGACCTTCTCCGGGCAGTCGGTGAAGAAGTGTCCCGGCTTGCCACACTAGAAGCATGTCCTCGTGTTCCTCCTCATGTTCACTTGGTTCTCGTGTAGCCTCTCGAACCGTCTCGTCAGGAGCGCCAGCTCATCCTCTCCAAGAACATCGAACTCCTCATCTGGCATAGACAACAAAGAGGACAAAGAGAACATCCTGGTGGATGAATTAGTGTTAGCCTTTCCCTTCGAACCACCAACGAGGGCAAGACTATGGGAATCAGTCGGTCCCTCGAGCTTGGCAGTCATGTCCCTATCCACCTCAGCCGACTTGAGCTTCGAGAACAGCTCATTCACCGTCAGAGTGTCATACTTCTCCGACTCCACAATGGCCTCGAACTTTCCGCCCCATATTGTACGATCCAAAGAGTGTAAGAGCTTGACAGCTCTATCATGATCATCGTACGGGAGCACGTCCACATTGGCCCTCATGTTGTTCACAACCACCGTGAACCTCTGAAACAAGGCATTGATGGACTCACCGGGGAGATGAGTGAAGTTCTCGTACTCTCTCCGGTAGGTCGCATACATCCGTGCCTGAACCTGGGCATTCCCAACATGAGCCTCCTTCAGCACCGTCCAAATCCTACAAGCCAAGTGCTCGGTGTGCACCCGATCGAACTCAGGCTGACACAGAGCACGAAACAAGTAGTCGCCTGCCTTGTTGTTGGCGTCGAACCTATCCGTCGATCCTGGAGCGAGGAAGTCCATCGGCTGGACATAGCCTGTGTCCACCGTGACATCCCAAAGGATCTGACCCTTTCCGCGGAGAAACGCTCCCATCCGCTTACTCCACATTTGGTAGTTCTTGCCATCGAAGTGTGGAGGACCCGAACCCCGTTCCTGGTACGCCATCCTTGGATCTTAGACTGGTTAGAGCCAACAAAGACCTGAACCGGCTCTGATACCACTTGAAGGGCCGATTAGGCGACCAGAGAGGGAGGAGTGAATAGGAGCCGATAAAAATTCTTCTAAAAGGAGATTGAAACTCCGACAAGATGAACTCGCTCTGTCGGACCCCCAAAATCACACGCTTCGCACTTCTACCTTCCGTTTGCCAAAACCACGTAGCCACTGGAGTGCTACTGGTCCTAGGAACAAACACTACCAGCAACCTCAACACACACGCACCCACGACAACGGAAACAACTCGAAAGCCGCGGCCCGTAGGGGACGGTTAGACCGGGTATAGGGGGCAGTTAGACCGCCTCCACCAGGCAACCAAGAAATCCTTCGAAACACCTCTTCCGAGCACCAAAACGCACCACGGTTTCACCAACAGAGATCTCTGGTCAGGGCCATGCTAGCTACCAGAAAATCTTGGTGAAAACCAAACTCCACCCAGGGGCCTAGGGGCGGCTAGACCGGCTACCAGGGGCAGTCTAACCTCCTGTACCCAGCAACGAACTCCAAACAAGAACTCCTAGCAACCGGCACGAGAACGACCCGAAATTTCACTCAGACGCTCCTCTGATCAAGGCGAACAAACTCACACAGGAAAATCCAGCGAAACAGAACTTTGACCTGGAAGACCCAGGGCGGTTAGACCGCCCCCTCCAGGCGGTTAGACCGCCTCTCCCAGAAAACCAACCCTCGGGTCAAACCCCAACTTCCTCGCGCCCGAACTCCCGAATCACTCCACGGATTGCAGCAAAACTTCGGGAATAACTGGGTTACCTCCCGGGCAACCTCTATCTCAAAGGAATCGACCCGAATCGCTCACAATCAAGAGGAATCGAAGAAATCGCTTCTCTAGGTCAAGAACTCACCCAACTCGAAAAACCACCAAATTGAGTCCGATTCAAGAGAGATTTGGGGGCAATGTCACCAGCCAAAGAGGCACAAGATCCTCATACGTGACACCCACCAAAAACCCCAAGAAAATGTCCTCAAAACACCGCCAACAAAGAGCTCCAAAAATCAACACAAAGAAGGACGGGAAAACCACTTCTCAACCTTGAGGAACAACGCCGAACCATCTATACATACCATGAAGGTGCGTACAAGGTCTAGCTTGCCACCCATACATCCATCCCTCTCTGTAGATCTCACATGAAGCTCTGAAGCTAGTCCTAGGAAAAACTAGGGGAAAAGAGAACGAAAATGGAAAAACAAATGAGCTAGGGTTCCAAGAGTTGGCTGCCACCCATCCACTCAATGAGTATATATGGAGGCACCCAAAAGACTAAACTACCCTTACTTAAAACTAAGGATACAAGCCCCTTAAGGGTGAATTTGGAAGTCTTCAGAATTTCTTCATCAGACGGATGCCCGGCGACCGCAACTTGCTTAGCCTCGACGCAAGCCTTGCGATCCCGACGCGTGTCCTCCGCTTCGAAGCATCTCGGCGCCAGCGACCAGGGCGGTCAGACCGCCCCCTGGGCGGTTAGACCGGCCTGGGCAATCTGACCGGCCTAGGCGGTCTGACCACCCCTCCTGGGCGGTTGAACCGGCCTGGGTTGGCCACACCTCCTCGTCGAGTCTTCAGCCTCGGTTTTGTGGCTCAACCGAGTAACCCAGTGGTTTTCTGGTGAACCACTGCAAACCCCGCGAACTCGGTGTAGCCTCCGCCAATCTCCACTCGTGTCTTGGCTCCCACGTAGTCCCGGCTCGACCTTGGTTTTGAGGCTCTACCAAGAAACCGTCCACGACTTCATCTTGCTGCTCATGCCACCATGCGTCCCGCACTTGACACCACTGGCCACCGGGTCCCTCAAACGAAGCCTACTTGTCTTCTCCACACCTGGAGGCCTCACCGACAACGACCTTTCGCGCTTGTTCTTCACCTGCACCAACACGAGTCAAGCCGCAACCTGCACCTGCATTATTTAGCCAAGAATCAGTCCACACAACGTTGTCAATCACTCATCACACAAGGAAGCGACCATCCACCGGTCCTCGAACCACGCATGGTCCTCAAAGGTATTTTCAGAATGTGAAATGTCAGTTCATCTCCTTATAAAAGGGGGCCGACCGGCACTTGTAAAGGGGATCGACTTTTGAGAATTACACTGCTGAGAGTTTTTTCCCATCTTCCGTGTTTGCTACTTGAGTTGCTCATTTCATTGCTCATGTTAAGCTTCGCTATAGCACAACAGTGCCTGTGGTCGAGCCACCACTCCCCCGCGGTCGGGCACCAATCGCCAGCAAAGCTCCACTCCGATGTTCGCGGCACGACCCCAGGTGGGTCATGCTCAAGGTGTCGTTGCGTAGATGTTGCGGATTTTGAATCTCGATGTTGCATACATTATTTTTCCATGTTATCTCCGCGTTTGAATGTTTCATCGTGTTATAGATGTTGCAATAGTTTTTTTCGTGTTCCATATGCTACTTTTCCATGTTGCGATACATTTTTTTTAGATTAAGGGATAAAAATCCCATCCTCTATATCCACAACTGGATATATACGGCCTACACAACAATAGAGTTGTTGATGGTGAAATTCCTTCAACCTAGCCATGAGTTTACCTTCGGTGTTGGTATGAGTTTTATATCTTATCCATTGGTACTAATCCCCTAGGTATATCAAGTTTGTTCGTGCATGTCGGTTTTGGAGTTTAGTGTTATGCAGGGTTTTAGTGTTGAAAGCAAGACTTCTGGGAGAAGTTCATCAAGCACCTTGTGACAAGACCTTGAAGCCCGGTACAAGTCAAGCAATGAAGCAAACATGACTCCAAGAAGCTCAGGGACCAAACCCAAGAAGATGACAAACTCCGAGGACCCAGTCAGAAAAGTGCCGAATCTTGCGGGACAAGGAGCTACATCCAATTCGGAGAGAAACTGACGACAAGGGCCCAAAAGTAGAAGGGGGAAGGATGTAGAAGACTCGGGAACCAACACCGGGCGAAGGAGGGCTAACTGGGCCGAAGTGGGCCCAGGCCGGTCGGCCCCGCCCATTTCGGGGCCCAGTCATCCCCCCTTTGACCTAGACACCATTCAAACTATTTATAGCTCCGAGGCCAAGAG
The DNA here is from genome assembly GCA_947561735.1 of Cenchrus americanus. Lineage (NCBI taxonomy): Eukaryota > Viridiplantae > Streptophyta > Magnoliopsida > Poales > Poaceae > Cenchrus > Cenchrus americanus. The sequence goes on along the minus strand of OX387242.1, from coordinate 30,997,808 downwards.
CCATGCATCAACTCATTCGTCATCGTCCGCCGAGGAGCAGAGAAGTGAGGGACACCATCTCGGAGAGGAGAGGGTCGAGCTAGTTGACTAGGATCTTCCTAGCCGGCGTGGGAACATTGCAAGGAAGACCACGTCGGAGTTCCCGGAGCTAGAAGCAAGATCAAGGTTGGATCCCGGTGGTGATATTGATTCATGTATCATGTACTATGTTGAATTATCGAGTTGCAATCTGATTTCTAGCGATCAAGTGTTTCTCATATGTCTTTGTTTTCGATTGGCTTTTTGTATCTTAAGATGTAATCTCGAGATAGATCACTAAGGATGTTCTTGTAGCCGTGGTGGCTAGAGGTGCATGCCTGACCTTCCGTAAGATTTCAACTTGTCCTTGGACTCACCTAGACTAACCCGCACGAATAGGGGTGCGTTGTGACAGAACAATGGCTCCAAAAGGTGGGTGTTTTCGGAGTCGGACGGGAAACCGAGGTTTAAAGAGGCTTTTAATGAGATTAAACTTGTTATTTCTTCCTTTGCTCGGAACTTCAACGAAGGCTTGATCCAATCTCTCTAGATTGGTTTATCTATCCCCTCTATCTCTTGCTACCTCTTATCTTTAGTAGATTAGATTCGTTCTTGTGATGTTCTTTGAGATTAGATGCATTAGACTCTCTTTTTGAAGATCTAAGTTTCTCGCTTTAATAGATCAACTCTTGCATCACACATTTGTTCCACGGATTCGATACCTTGGGTTCACCACTCGAGGGAAGAAGGGTCCCTTGACTATGACGGGAGACTTGTCTGCTTGCAAGTCTACTTGAAGTTTAATATGATTATACACTGTCAACAAGCCCCTTTTTGTGGCGCCGTTGCCGGGGAATAAGTGATCAAGATTCAATCTTTTATTGCTTTTTGTGTAATTTTCAGTTTTCTTTTGGTTTTTCTTTTTTGCATCTACTAACTTTTGATCATCCTCAAAATCAATCTAATCTAGTTTGTCTAACCCTAGTTTTCTTAGATTTGTTTTTACTTTTCATTTTTTGTATATTTTATTTATCGCTAACCCTAACAGAAGATGGACGGCTACCTCTCCAACAAACCCGATAATTTTGTGGATGATCCAGAAAAACTTTACAAGCTAAGGAGACACGAAGCACAACAAACTAAGAAGCTGGATTTTGTAGATTCAAAATCGGAAGATGTAGGATCATTGGAATCTCCGCAGAATTCACCACCTCAAAGTCCTCAGGTGAATCGACTTCCACCGATGGGAGAACAACCGCAAGAACGCAAGATCGGGGAGCTATGCACCCTGGACATCATCGACCTACCAATATTGAACCTCGCGGAGATCGGAAGGCCGTTCGAGATCAAGACCTCAACAATCCGCATGGTGCAACATTCACCCTTCACTAGTAAAGAAGACCCGAACCTTCACCTCCAATCGTTCGTTCAACTATGTCAGACATTCAACATGGACGGGGTGACTCAAGATCAAATGAGGGCAAGGCTCTTTCCGTTCTCGCTGCTCTAGAAGGCTTTGCAATGGTTCTGCTCTCAACCGGCAGAGACGGTGCAAGATTGGAATGCATTGATGAGGGCCTTCATGAAGGAATACTACTCAGCGGGTACAACTCAAAGCTTGCGTAATAAGATTGCCACTTTTGCTCAATATCCTACGGAGACTATCTCGGAGGCATCGAGTGCTTCAACGAGTACACTCGGGTGGTTCCACATCACAAGTTCCTGAAAGAGGAGCTCGTGCAAAAGTTTTACGAAGGACTCACCATGTCGTCAAGGACAGTCATCGATGCATCGGTGAGAGGATCTATCATTGAGCTTACACCGACTCAAGCTTTCACTCAATTCAAGAAGGTCACAGACAATGACACGTGGGCATCGTCTGGATGCTTACTTCCGGTTCAACCCACGGCGAGCGTCAAAGGAGTCTTGCAAGTGGAGAAGGAAGACGTACTCGAAGGCAAGATCGATTCACTTATGTGGAGGTTGGAAAAGATGAAGATAGAAAATAAAGAGGCTCGAGACTTAAAGGATGTCGAAGCAAGATCCACATGTGAAGAATGCGGAGAATATGGTCATGTCCATAAGGATTGTCCGGAGGAAGCCAAGGTGCTCGGCTACATGAGGAGGGGAGATTTGCCGAACTTCTTCTACGGGCAAGGTAGACCTCAATTTAATGCAAGCTCATCCATTTCGAATTCGGTTTCGCTTCATATACAATTGAAGGACTTCATGGATGAGCAAGCTAAGATCAATAAGGACACCGTCACCAAGTTCAAAGCCATAGACAAGGTGTTGGAGAACATCGATAGCAAAGTGATGGAGGTCAGAAGCTCCAACCATCAAGTACTCAACATGATGAAGATGCTCGAGACGCAAGTGGGACAACTTGCCGGGCGCCTAACCGCTAATGAAGGGAAGCTTCCGGAACAACCCAAAGGTCACGAAACGGCGAAGGCTATTCAAACACGTTCGGGGAAGGAGACCGAAGGTCCGGAACGTTCCGCGGGAGCAAAGCCTAAACCATCCACCGAGGCGGAGGAATTTTCTAAGGAGGAAGTTATGGAGATCGTGACCGAAGAGCCCGAGTTTGAGATGCCGGGAGAATACACGAAGGTACCACAACTCAAGCCACGCTACTTCCGAGGTAAACTTGATAATCACTTTGAGAAGTTTGTGGAGGTTGTGCGTAGACTTAGAATCAACATGCCGTTATTGGATGCCCTTCAAGTTCCTACATATTCTCGTTACTTCAAAGATATCCTTGCAAATAAATATGAGATAGCAACACTCGAGGTAGATCATGTCAAGATGTCCGAGCAGTGTAGTGCCGCTATTGCTAATGGACTAGAGAAGCAAAAGGACCTCAGATGCCCGACAATTCCATGTTCCGTTGGTTCGTTCAAGTTTGATAAGGCGTTATGCAACCTTGGAGCAAGTGTGAGTGTCATGCCGAGGGATGTGTTCGAGAAGCTACGCCTACCATTGGAGCCTACGGGTATGTGCTTGGAGTTGGGTGACAACTCCATTCGCTATCCCTTGGGCATCGCCGAAGATGTGCCCGTGAAGGTCGGACACCACTTCATCCCCGTCGACTTCGTGGTACTCGAGATGGGAAAAAGGGAGAAGCCACCACTCATCCTTGGGAGGCCTTTCCTCAAGATCGTGGGAGCTACCATTGATGTTGGCAAGGGGGAGATCATGTTCGACATTAATGGAGAAAGGAGTTCCTTCAAGTTTCGACCATGCCTCGAGGTATGCAATATGATTGAAGTTAAATATGTTCCACCTCATCGTCGAGTTGTTAAGGAAGAACCAAGGAAGAAGGAAGAGCCGAAGAAGAAGGACGTGAAGAAGATCAAAGAAGTTGTTGCATCCGTCAAGACCGCCTGTGAAGACCAAAAAGATGACTAAGCCGGAGAATAAGCCCATGCACAAGATGGTGTGGAAGTGGGTACCCAAGATTGCAACGCCCGCAAAGAGCGTTGATCCGAAGTAACCAAGTGAAGAAGTCTAGTCATGGTCTATAAACGAAGCGCTGGGCGGGAGGCAACCCATTTTGTCGAGTCAAGAATAAGCTACCAGAAGGACAACCTGATTCTAGGTTTTTCAAGTCTTTTCAAGTAATTTAGTTTTGAATTCTGCTACGCAAAGACATTAGACTTAGAGTGGTTGTACAATATTAGAGACATAATTCTTGGTTGAATATTTTGTTTGGATCATAAACCCTTAACATGAACCATCCTATTTGTTTGTTTGCTTCTTTTCGAGAAACCAAAACCAAATAAATTCAGAACCTAACTAAACCATTCATCCTCTTTATGATGTTGTGGTTGACTTGTTTTCCATGCTAGAAACACATGAGTAGAGCCATGACTTGTACCTAGATGTTATTTAATTTTCAGCACGTGGTAGGACTCGCGTGAACCTAGAAACTTAATTTTTAGTTGGTTCTCTAAGATTAGAATTTTTCTAAGCCTCACTTAATTTTATTCAAAATCTCTCTCATTTAGCGAAAATTAGAACCTAAACCTATGCCCCCATGATCAAGCTGGGAAAAAGTTTGTTCTCAACTAATGAAGGCAAACAATACCGGTGAGACCGATATAAATGTAGTCGGAAAATATTTTCGACTTACATTTGTTTTTAATGCTTTAAAAACTTCTCTAAATTTATGCTTGAGCTCTCCCATAGCTCTGAAATTATTTTTAATTTTCGAAATTAGAGGAGTGCTTAGCCTTAAGACATGCTTAGAGGGAGGCAATCTAGTAAAACTAATCATGCATGCACTGTGATACATCTTTGGATGCCCTTTCAACAACTTTCATCAAGACCACATGCAAAGGACAAGCATGAGTGGGCAGCAAGCATTGCTTTGCAGGAAATTCATGGTGGCATGTGAAGCAAGGGAGCATGAACATGACTCAAAGCAAAGGCATCAAGTGGAAGGACCAATAATGCAAGCAAAGGAGTGGATGAGAGAGTTTGGGCGCTGCAACTAGTGGAGCACGCGAGCATGAAAGTCACAAAGGGGAGATCATCACGCTGGAGGAAAGACGCGCCAGGGGAGGCACGAGGCCACCCAGGCCGGTCGGCCCAGGTCGGCCGGCCTCCCCTATACATTGCACCCCTGGTGCTCGTCTTCAGCAGGCAAGCAGCTCTTCCCTTCCCCTATTTGTGTGCTCGAGTTTTTAGTCAAGAAACCACCATAGACTTAGCCATCCTTCCCAAGTTTGTTTGATCAAACAATTCAAACCCTTAATCCACTTAAAGTCCATACTCTGAAGTAATTCTTGAAGTGCTTTGTTACCGGTTGCAACCCCGAAATTATATTAGAGAGAAGAGTGCTGCAATCATGTGGAAGAAAACCACAAGTCTTTTCACCAAGAAGAAGGGGTCGTCGTCGTCCAAGCCATCTTTGATGACGTCTTCGAGGAGGCACTCGGTTTCCGAGTCTCCTCGGAGCATGGAGGAGGACACGACACTACCGAGGAGGGATGACACTCTCCTCCTCGGTGGCATGAGGGCTACAAGGAGCTCGTCCATGAGGTTTACCGAACCTCAAGGGCGTACGGAGGAGCCACTTGTCCCACCTCGTCGATCGACCCAATCATCCGCTCCACCTCCATACACTCCGCGGTACTCCGCATATGGCTTCATCATCTTATCGGAGGAGGAGAAGAAACTCTCTCGTCTTGTGAAGAGGCTTGTGGGAAACGTTGATTTTGACGATCAAGCTCTCAACTCATTGGGTTTTGGCACGAACATTTATTATATGTTGGGGAACCTTGGATGGGTGCAATTCTCCAACGGGGTGTCGGCAAACACCCACAAGGAGTTTGCCTTGGAAATTTTGATGACTATGGCGCCTATCCTTGACGAGGGGGTGCCAAGTTTATCATTCCGATTGGAGGGGATTCAGCAAGTGGTTACCTATGAGCATATTAGGGAGCTACTTGGTTTCCAAAAGGGAGCTCTGGAGAAAGTTGACATGCCAGAAGGCATGTTGGATGGATTTTGGAATTTAATCTCCGGGGAAGCCCACCAAGAACGAAATTCCATCCGAAACCCCATCATCCAAGTATTCCACTCATGGATGAGTAAAAGGATTTTGGGGAGAATGAGGGAGACGAAGGTGACCGACACGGAGTTGAATTGGCTTTACTCAGCCTTAATTGCCAGGCAACCAATAGACCCCTCATACCTCATGATCAACCGATGGTGTTGTGAAGCAACATCGGGATCAGGAGATATTGGTTCGGGCTGCTACCTCTCAATGTTGGCCATCTCCTTAAGGCCGGGAATTCCAAGAAATCCCGAACATCTTCTACCTGGGACCTCTCTCGGATTTGAATACTTAAAGCAAGGAAAATATTTAAGTGGAGATGAGAGAGGAGGCTTTAATGTGGTCAAGGTGAACTTACCCCTTCCGGATCCAAGACTAAGACTCTTCATTCAAGGGAAGGAAGATTGGTTGGAGGAAGGACTCCTTGTACCGGAAAGGAAGAATAAAAGAGGAAGAATTGTAGGGGAGGGATCCTTATCAGCACAAGAGGGTGGTGCACAACAAAACTATGTGCCACCGTTAGGAGGAATCCCTACACCGCCAAGTTATTAGGGAGCGCCACCAATGCAATCATGGGGGAGTGGTGCAGCCGTGCCCCACAAAATTATGTGGTGCCCAACGTAACCTTTGCGGAGCCCTATGCACAATACCCCCAACCACAACAAAGTATGGACATAATTGGAGGATATGCTGCAAGAAACATGCAAAAAGTCGCAGCCATCCAATCCAACGTGGCTCAATTGGGTGAAGGTAATGCAAATATTGCCTATGAGCTTGGGCGTCTTCACCTAGTACCGCCAGATCAATTCATTGGAGGGGATGTCCAAACCTATTATGAGCAAGGGTACAACTACCAAGATTATCAATACCAACCACCGGCGGAAGATTAAGAAGAAGGAGGAGCATCAATTTTCTTTTCTTTTCCCTTTTTCTTTAATTTTCAGCTTGTATTTGCTTATGTGTGCGTAGTGTTTTCAATTTTTATTTAAATTTCAGCATGTGTGTTAGTTTATTTTCAGCATGTGTGTTAATTTGTTTTCTTCATGAATATAGTCACCACCTTGTTTTTACCTTTGGTAAAGTTACAAAATTTATGCCATGATGATATATGATTATAATTGCCGTTTTTTATCTTTGTATTTGTTTTATGCTTGATTAATCTAATGCTCTCTTAAAATACAAATCTGAATTTATCTAAATGCTAACTTAATCTTTAGCAGAGGTTATGATAAAAATAAAGACCCATAGTATTTTATATGCTCTCAAGTTTTCGATGGATTAAAGATGGTTTTTATTCCTAAAAGTAATGCTAACTTTGTCATGAATATCACTTGCGTGTGGCTCTACCCATCCAAAGCCTTATAAATATTTGAGTGCTTAAACCTTAGTGTACAAGATTTATTTTTGGGTGAGTTATTGCAGGCCATGATTTCTCTGGCCCGAGACTAAGAAGATGGTCATTCCGTTTTTGCATATCTATCTTATTGCTAGCCTCTTATTCGTGCATTGTGTATCCCCACATGGGAGATCTCACAAATATCGCAGGATATCCACCCTTAAAACCAAATATCATCTTTTGTAATTACCTCCTTGACCACAACCTATCATTGAGAATGGATCATCAATTCAAGGAAGATTGCAAGATGGTGCCAAGATAGAAGATTTCAAGTATCTCTCCAGAGGAAAAGTATTCCCGGTACCTACCTTATCTCTATCACCTCTTTGCCCGAGGACGAGAAAATGTCTAAGCATGGGGAGGAGGTAGGTACAATGCAATTTTAGAGTTCAAAGGGAGCAAATAAAAAAAATCGATGACAAAGAAAAAGAAAAAAAATGAGAAAGAGAAAGAAAAAAAGAAATAAAGAAAAAAATATATATGTATAAGAAAAAGAAAAAATGTGAGTATGTAAAATAAAATAAGCTCCCCGGTTCTCTAAAGTGCATTAGGAATTTCAAGGTTTCAAGATTAAAAGATCCATACTCATTTTCCCAACCATGTGCAATCCGACAACGAGGACTTCCTTTGTGCCTCGGGATCATTCTTTGCCATTTGCACATGTCCACCTATCTCGAGTTTGTGTATTTTTTCTCCCCCTCATTGATATAACATTAATTTCCAATGACCTTTTTGACGAGTCTCGGTAAGACCATGAGGAGCTTGTCTTGTTTTGACAACATCTCATTTGTAATATCTTGGTAGGACTAAACTTTTCCAAGAAGCTCCATATAGAGCCTACCATATATATATATATATATGTTATGAGAGGGAAAGGAGTAGAATTAATAGACTTGAGAGACAAGATGAGATGAGAGTTCACGAGCAATATGCAAGATGATTTAAATTTGTGGACTTGGTCTAGCTCTTTTCCATCTCGTTCTTTATTTCAAAATTTCTGAGATTTATTTAAATCTTGGAAGCATGTTAAATACTTGTGGGATAAGCTTAATTAATAATCTACCCTCAGTAGGGATGAAGGCTAGTAACTTTATGAAACTTTAACGAATTAAACTTTTGAGAGCATTATGTTTTCTTATGTATGATCAAGTGCAAGGTTTAAACAATGAAGGGCAACGATGATATCCATCGAAGGCTTACTCGAGGATGAGCAAAGTTTAAGCATGGGGGAGACGTTGACGGTGAAATTTCGTCAACCTAGCCATGAGTTTACCTTCGGTGTTAGCATGAGTTTTATATCTTATCCATTGGTACTAGCCCCCTTGGTATAACAAGTTCGTTCGTGCATGTCAGTTTTGGAGTTTAGTGTTTATGCAGGGTTTTAGTGTTGAAAGCAAGACTTCCGGGAGAAGTTCATCAAGCACCTGGTGACAAGACCTTGAAGCACGGTACAAGTCGAGCAATGAAGCAAACATGACTCCAAGAAGCCCAGGGACCAAACCCAGAAGATGACAAACTCTGAGGACCTAGTCAGAAATGTGTCGAATCTTGCGGGACAAGGAGCTACATCCAATTCGGAAAGAAACTGGCGACCAGGGTGCACATGCAAAGGGGGAAGGATCTAGAAGACTCGAGAACAAAAACCTGGCGAATGAGTTGGCTAACTGGGCCGAAGTGGGCCTAGGCCGGTCGGCCCAGGCCGGCCGGTCCAGCCCATTTTGGGGCCCAGTCAGCCCCCCTCTTTGATCTAGCCGCCATTCGCACTATTTATTGCCCCGAGGCCAAGAGCCACGCATCAACTCATTCGTCATCGGCCACCAAGGAACAGAGAAGAGAGGGACACATCTCGGAGAGGAGAGGGTCGAGCTAGTTGACTAGGATCTTCCTAGTCGGCGTAGGAACCTTGCAAGGAAGACCACGTCGGAGTTTCCGGAGCTAGAAGCAAGATCAAGGTAGGATCCCGGTGGTGATCTTGATTCATGTATCATGTACTATGTTGAATTATCAAGTTGCAATCCGATTTCTAGCGATCAAGTGTTTCTCCTACGTCTTTGATTTCGATCGGCTTTTCGTATCTTAAGATCTATTCTCGAGATAGATCACCAAGGGTGTTCTTGTAGCCGTGGTGTCTAGATTTCAATTTGTCCTTGGACTCGCCCTAGACTAATCCGCACGAATAGGGGTGCGTTGTGACAGAACGATGGCTCCAAGAGGCGGGCGTTTTCGGAGTCGGACGGGAAACCGTGGTTTAAAGAGCCTTTTAATGAGATTGAACTTGTTATTTCTTCCTTTGCTCGGAACTTCAACAAAGGCTTGATCCAATCTCTCTAGATTGGTTTATCTATCCCCCTCTATCTCTTGCTACCTCCGGTCTTTAGTAGATTAGTTTTTGTTGACGGTGAAAATCCGTCAACCTAGCCATGAGTTTACCTTCGGTGTTGGCATGAGTTTTATACCTTATCCTTTGGTACTAACCCCCGTGGTGTAACAAGTTCACGTGTGCATGTCGGTTTTGGAGTTTAATGTTTATGCAGGGTTTTAGTGTTGAATGCAAGACTTTCGGGATAAGTTCATCAAGCACCTTATGACAAGACCTTGAAGACTCGAACAAGTCATGCAATGAAGCAAACTTAACTCCAAGAAGCCGGGGACTTGATCCGAGAAGACGACGAGACTCCGGGGACACGACCGGAAAAGTCTTTGAATCTTGCAAGACAAGGAGTTGAGTCCAATTCGGAGAGAAACCGACGACATGGACCTACATGCGAAGGGGGAAACATCCGAGAAGCAAGGGAACCGACGTGGGGCAAAGGAGCCCACGGGGCCGGGCCTAAATGGGCCCGGGCCGGCCGGCCTGTCGGCCGGTCGGCCGGGCCCATTTTGGGCCCAAATTCGCCCTCCTTTGCCCTAGCCGCCAATCGGGCTATTTATAGTCCCCCGACCGAGAGCCACGCGAGAGAAGAATTCGTCTTCGGCCGCCGAGGAGCGAGAGAAGAGAGGGACACCATGTCGGAGAGGAGAGGGTCGAGCTAGTTGACTAGGGTTTCCCTAGCCGACGTGGGAACCTTGCATGGAAGACCACGTCGGAGTTCCGGAGCTAGAAGCAAGATCAAGGAAGGATCCCGGTGGTGATCTTGTGTATGTATCATTGTCATAGTTGAATTATCAAGTTGAATCTTTTCTTAGCGATCAAGTGTTTCCTCGAAGATTTCGTTTTTCGATCGGCTTTGCTTATTCCAATTCTATTCGTACGATAGATTACATAGGGTGTTCTTGTAGCCGCGGTGGCTAGAGGTACACGCCGGATCTTCCGAAAGAATCTCGACTTGTCTTTTGACTCGCCCTAAGCTCCCCGCATGAATAGGGATACGTTGTGACGAACGGGGGTCTCGAAAGGCGGATGTTTTCGGATTTGGACGGGAAACCACGATTTAAAGAGGCTTCTATTAAGATTCGATTTGCTACTTCTTCTCTTGCTTGGAACTTCAACAAAAAGCTTACCCCGATCCCTTTAGATCGGTTTATCTACCCAATCTTACTTTGTTTTCTCCGGTTTTTAGTAGATTAGATTTATCTTTGTTTTGTGTTCTTATCTAGATGCATTAGGGTTTCTCTTTTACCATAGATTGAAGTTACTTGGCTTTACTAGATCAACTCTTGCGTCACACATTTGTTCCACGGATTCGATACCTTAGGTTCACCACTCGAGGGAAGAAGGGTCCCTTGACTACGACGGGAGACTTGTACGCTTGCAAGTCACAAACGAACTTTGATACAATTATTAACCGTCAACAAGCCCCTTTTTCTGGCACCGTTGCCGGGGAACAAGTGATCAAGATTTGATTTTTTTTATTGCCTTTTTGTAATTTTCAGTTTTCTTTTTGTTTTTCTTTTTGCATCTACTAAACTTTGATCATCCTCAAATTACATCTAATCTAGTTTGTCTAACCCTAGTTTTCATAGATTTATTTTTCCTTTCTAGTTTTTGCATACTTTGCTTATTGCTAACCCTAACCGGAGATGGTTGGCTACCTCTCCAAGAAACCCAAACTTTTTTTGTGGATGATCCGGGAAAACTTTACGAGGCAAAGGTGACATGCAACACAAGCTAAAGGGGTGGAAACCCTAGATTCAAAAGTTGAAGTCGAAGGACCGTCGAAATCTCCAAGGGAATCACCACCTCCAAGTCCAAAGGAAGATCAACCTCAACCACCGGAGCGCTGCGCACCCGGACATCGTTGATCTACCTATCATAAACCTTCAAGACGCCGGGAGGCCGTTCAAGATCAAAGTCTCAACTATCCGCATGACGATTGCGAGAGCGAATGCATACGAGTCGGATTCCTTGAGTGGCATATCGGTTTACTTAAGAGGAGGATGGAGAAGATGGAGATGGAGAAAGAAGCTCAACACCTAAAGGCCGCCGAAGCAAGATCCTCATGCAAGGAGTGTGTGGAGTACGACCATGTCCAAGGTAACCCCGATTTAATGCAAGTTCGTCGATTCAAGTTTTGGTTTCTCTTTGTGCACAATTCAAGGACTTGATGGACGAGCAAGCTAAGATCAACAAGGACGCCGTCACTTAGTTCGAGGCTATGGAGAAAATATTGAAGAATTTAGATGGCAAGGTGACGGAGGTCGGAAGCTCTATACGTGAAGTGTTCATCGTGATGAAGATGCTAGACGCAAGTGGGACAACTTGCGGGCGCCCGATGGGTAACAAAGAAGAATATCCGAGACAACTCCAAGGTCCCAAGACGGCGAAGGCTACTCAAGCTCATTCGGGAGAGATGAAGGATCACACTAGAGACCATGAAGATCACAACCGAAGGACCAGAGTTCGAGATGCCGAGCCACAAGGAAGTTGTTGCATCCGTCAAGACCAAAGGACAAAGCCAGCCTGTGAAGACCAAAAAAAAATGACTAAGCCAAAATGGGTACCCAAGATTGCAACGCCCGCAAAGAGCGTTGATCCGGAGTAATCAAGTGAAGAAGTCTAGCTATAGACTATAAACGAAGCGCTAGGCGGGAGGCAACCCGTTTCGTCGAGTCAAGAATAAGCTACGGGAGGACAACCCGATTCCGGGTTTTTCGAGTATTTTTAATAATTTAGTTTTTGAGTTTTATTACGCAAAGACATTAGACTTAGAAGTGGTTGAACAATATTAGAGACATAGTTCTTGATTGAATGTTTGCTTTATCATAAACCCTTTGCATGAACCCTCCTATGTGCTTGTTTGTTCTTTTCTTTTCGAGAAACCTCAACCAAATAATTTCAGAACCTTAACTCATCCTTTCACCCTCATTATGGTGCTGAGGTTGACTTATTTTTCATGCTAAAACCACACGAGTAGAGCCACGATTTATGTTTAAGTGTTAATAAAATTCAGCACGTGGTAGAGCTCGCGTGAACCTAGAAATCAAAACTTTTGGTTGGTTTTGAAAATCTATATCCTTGGTTTCTCTAGGATTAGAATTTTTCTAAGCCTATTCTAATTTTGTTTTATTCAAAATCTTTCTTATTTAGCAAAAATTAGAACCTAAACCTATGCCCCCATGATCAAGCGGGGAAAATGTCTGCTCTCAACCAATGAAGGCAAACTATACCGGTGAGACCGAAATCGACGTAAAAAAATATTTTCGACTTGCATTTGTTTTTAATGGTTTAAAAACTTCTCTAAAATTATGTTCGAGCTCTTGCATGGCTCTGAAAAATATTTTAAATTTCGAATTAGAGGAGTGCTTAACCTTAAACACACCTTAATGGAGGCAATCTAGTAATCATGCATGCACCATTGGATTCCCTTTCATCAACTTTCACCAATTCCACATGCAAAGGACAAGCATGGTGGGCAGCAAGCATCAACTTTGTAGGAATTTCATGATGGCATGTGAAGCAAGTGGAGCTAGGGAGCATGGACATGACCCAAAACATGAAGCATCAAGTGGAAGGACCAATAAAGGAGTGGACGAGAGCGTTTGGGCGAGTGCAACTCGTGGAGCACGCGGGCGAGGAAAGTTGCGAGAGGTGAAATGATCGTGCTTTGGAAGAAAGACGAGGCGTGGAGGAGCACCGAGGCCGGCCTCACCTACATAAGGAGCCCCCCGGCTCCCGTTTTACGCGAGCAAGCTTCCCTCTCCTTCCTTTGTTTGTGTGTTCAAGTTTGTGTGCTCAAAACCTCCGTAGACATAGCCAACCTTCCCAAGCTTGAGAGCTCAAGAAAAAAAAATCTACATCCTTAATCCACTCAAAGTCCACATCTGAAGCAAAGAGTTTAAGTGCCTAGTTACCGGTTGCAACCCGGAATTTTAGTTGAAGAAAAGAGTGCAGCAACCATGTGGAAGAAGATCACAAGTCTCTTCTCCAAGAAGAAGAGTTCGTCGTCGTCCAAGCCGTCATCAACCACGTCTTCGAGGAGGCACTCGGTTTCCGAGTCTCCCCGGAGCATGGAGACGGATACGGCACCACCGAGGAGGAACGATGCTCTCCTTCTTGGTGGTATGAGGGCTGCAAGAAGCACTTCCATGAGGTTTACCGAACCTCGTGGGCACACGGAGGAGCAGCCCGCGCCACCATGACGATCGACCCGCTCAACCGCGCCACCTCCTTACACCCCGACATACTCTTCGTACGGCTTCATCATCTTGTCGGCGGAGGAGGAGGAGAGGCTCTCTAATCTCGAGAAGAGGCTTGTGCCCAACGTCGAGTTCGACGACCAAGCACTCTACACCTTGGGTTTTTGCACCGACATATACTATATGTTGGGGCACCTCGGATGGGTGCAGTTCTCCAACGGAATATCGGTGGACACCCATTTGGGGTACGCCTTGGAAATTTTGATGACTATTGCACCCATCGTTGATGATGATGGGGTGCAAAGCTTGTCATTCCGTTTGGAGGGAGTCCAACAAGTGGTTCCCTACGAGCACGTTAGGGGAGCTGCTTGGATTCCACAAGGGAGCTCCGGAGAAAGTTTACGTGCCACCGGCATGTTGGCGGGATTTTGGAATATGATCTCCGGAGAAGCCCATCAACAACGCAATTGCATCCGCAACCCCATTATCCGGATATTTCACTCTTGGATGTACAAGAGGGTATTGGGGAGGATGAAGGAAACAAAGGTGACCGACACGGAGTTGAATTGGCTATACTCGGCTTTAATTGCCAGGCAGCCAATAGACCCCTCTTACCTCATGATCAACCGTTGGTGTTGTGAAGCAACATCGGGGGCGGGTAATATTGGTTCGGGGTGTTACCTCTCCATGTTGGCCTTTTCCTTGCGGTCGGGGATCGCTAGAAACCCCGACCACCTTTTGCGTGGTACCTCTCTCGGCATTGAGTATTTGCAAGGCAAGTACATTAGTGGAGATGAGAGAGGAGGTTATCGGTTGGCCATTGTGAACCTACCTCTTCCCAACGAGAGGCTTAGGCTTTTCAATGAAGGGAGAGAAGATTGGTTGGAAGAGGGACTACTTGTCCCTGTAAGGAAGAACAAGATAGGAAGACGTAGAGGAGGGAACATCCTCCGCACAAGCGAGTGGAGCACAACCCAATGTGCAACCATTCGGCGGGGTCCCTCCTCCGCCAAGTTATTACGGAGGGCCACAAGAGCAAGCATGGGGGGGTGGTGCACCGGTACCCCCACAAAATTATGTTGTGCCCAACGCTAACTTCGCGGAGTCCTACGCTCATCATCCCCAACCACAACAAAGCATGGCCATTATTGGAGGGTTTGCTGCAAGTAACGCTCAAAACATCGCAGCCATCCAAGCTAACGCAGCTCAACTTGGTGAAGGCAACGCAAATATTGCCTTTGAACTTGGACGCCTTCACCTTGTGGAGCCAAATCAATTCGTCGGAGGAAATGTCCAATCGTATTATGAGCAAGGGTATTATTATCAAGATTATCAACATCAACCACCGGCGGAGGACTAGAAGATTTAGGAACTTTAGTTTTCTTTTCTTTTCTTTTTCTCTGTAATTTTCAGCTTTTGCTTATGTGTGTTTGCGTAGTATTTTCTGTTTTTATTTAAATTTCAGCAAGCATGTTTGTTTATTTTCAGTTTGTATTTCAACTTGATGTCACCATTAATAAAGACACCACCTTGATTATATCATTGGAAAAGTTACAAAATTCGTGCCATGATGATATATGATTAAAATTGCAGCTTTGTTCATCTTTGTAATTGATTTATGCATGTTTAAGCTAGTGCTCTCTTAAAAATACAAATCTGAATTTATTTAAATGCTAGCTTAATTTTCAGCGGAGGTTATGATTAAAATAAAGACCCATAGTGTTTTATGTGCTCTCAAGTTATGAATAGATTAAAGATGTCTTTTATGCTCAAAAATATCGCTAACCTTGTCACAAATATCACTTGTGTGTTGCTCAACCTATCCAAAGCCTTATATATATTTGAGTGCATAAACCTTAGTGTACAAGATTTATTTTTGAGTGAGTTATTGCAGGCCATGATTTCTGCGGCCCGAGACTAAGAAATTTGGTCATTCCGTTTTTGCGTACCTATATTTTTGCTAGCCTTTTATCCGTGCATTGTGTGTCCCCGCATCGGTGATCTCACAAACTTCGCCGGATATCCACCCTTAAACCAAATATCATCTTTTGTGATTACCTCCTTGACCACAACCTATTGTTGAGAATGGATCATCAATTCAAGGAAGATCGCAAGACGGTGCCAACGTTGAAGATTTCAAGTATCTCTCCAAGGAAAAATATCTCCGGTACCTACCTTATTTTTCGCCTCTTTGCTCGAGGACGAGCAACGTCTAAGCATGGGGGAGGAGGTAGGTACGGTGCAGTTTTAGAGTTCAAAGGGGAATATTTTAAAAAAAAATGATGATGAAAGAAAAAAAATCCAGCGATATTCATGACTTTCAAGGTAAAAAAAATATATATATAAGAAAGAAAGAAAGAAAGAAAGAAAGAAAGAAAGAAAGAAAAGAATGAGAAATACGAGAAAGAGAAAAAAATATATATGTGCGTAAAGTGAACTCCCCGGTTCTCTAAGAGTGCATTCAAGGCTTCAAGTTAAAAAGATCCATTCTCATTTTCCAACCATGTGCAATCCGATAACGAGGACTTCTTTTGTGCCTCGGGATCACTCTTTGCCATTTGCACATGTCCACTTATCTAAAGTGTGTGTATTTTTCTCTTTCCCCTCCTTGATTTAACATTATTTTCCAATGACCTTTTTGACGAGTCTCGGTAAGACCATGAGAAGCTTGTCTTGTTTTGACAATACCTCATTTATAAAATCTTGTTAGGACTAAACTTTCCCAAAGCTCCATATAAAGCCTACCACATATATATGAGAGGGAAAGGAGTAGAATATATAGGCTTGAGAGACAAGTGAGATGAGAGTTTATGAGCAATACACGAGATGATTTAAATTTGTGAATTTGGTTTAGCTTTTTTTATCTCATTCTTCATTTCAAAAATTCTGAGATCTATTTAAAACTTTGTGAGCATGTTAATACTTGTGGGATAAGCTTAAAAAGAATCTACCCTCCGTAGAGATGAAGGCTAGTACATTATGGAACTTTAATTAATTAAAATTTTGAGAGCATTATGTTTTCTCATGTGTAATCAAGTGCAAAGTTTAAACATTGTTTAGCAATGATGATATCCATCGAAGGCTTACTCGAGGACGAGCAAGGTTTAAGCATGGGGGAGATGTTGACGGTGAAAATCCGTCAACCTAGCCATGAGTTTACCTTCGGTGTTGGCATGAGTTTTATACCTTATCCTTTGGTACTAACCCCCGTGGTATAACAAGTTCACGTGTGCATGTCGATTTTGGAGTTTAATGTTTATGCGGGGTTTTAGTGTTGAATACAAGACTTTCGGGATAAGTTCATCAAGCACCTCATGACAAGACCTTGAAGCCCCGAACAAGTCATGCAATGAAGCAAACTTAACTCCAAGAAGCCGGGGACTTGATCCGAGAAGACGACGGACTCCGGGGACCCGACCGGAAAAGTGCTCGAATCTTGCAAGACAAGGAGTTGAGTCCAATTCGGAGAGAAACCGACGACATGGACCTACATGCGAAGGGGGAAACATCCGGGAAGCAAGGGAACCGACGTGGGGCAAAGGAGCCCACGGGCCGGGCCTAAATGGGCCCGGAGCCGGCCGGCCCGATCCGGTCGGCCCGAGCCCATTTTGGGCCCAAATTCGCCCTCCTTTGCCCTAGCCGCCAATCGGGCTATTTATAGTCCCCCGACCGAGAGCCACGCGAGAGAAGAATTCGTCTTCGACCGCCGAGGAGCGAGAGAAGAGAGGGACACCATGTCGGAGAGGAGAGGGTTGAGCTAGTTGACTAGGGTTTCCCTAGCCGACGTGGGAACCTTGCATGGAAGACCACGTCGGAGTTCCGGAGCTAGAAGCAAGATCAAGGAAGGATCCCGGTGGTGATCTTGTGTATGTATCATTGTCATAGTTGAATTATCAAGTTGAATCTTTTCTTAGCGATCAAGTGTTTCCTCGAAGATTTCGTTTTTCGATCGGCTTTGCTTATTCCAATTCTATTTGTACGATAGATTACATAGGGTGTTCTTGTAGCCGCGGTGGCTAGAGGTACACGCGGATCTTCCGAAAGAATCTCGACTTGTCTTTTGACTCGCCCTAAGCTCCCCGCATGAATAGGGATACGTTGTGACGAACGGGGGTCTCGAAAGGCGGATGTTTTTGGATTTGGACGGGAAACCACGATTTAAAGAGGCTTCTATTAAGATTCGATTTGCTACTTCTTCTCTTGCTTGGAACTTCAACAAAAAGCTTACCCCGATCCCTTTAGATCGGTTTATCTACCCAATCTTACTTTGTTTTCTCCAGTTTTTAGTAGATTAGATTTATCTTTGTTTTGTGTTCTTATCTAGATGCATTAGGGTTTGTCTTTTACCATAGATTGAAGTTACTTGGCTTTACTAGATCAACTCTTGCGTCACACATTTGTTCCACGGATTCGATACCTTGGGTTCACCACTCGAGGGAAGAAGGGTCCCTTGACTACGACGGGAGACTTGTACGCTTGCAAGTCACAAACGAACTTTGATACAATTATTAACCGTCAATAGTTTTGTTCTTGTGATGTTCTTTGAGATTAGATGCATTAGACTCTCCTTTTGAAGATCTAAGTTTCTCGCTTTAATAGATCAACTCTTGCATCACACATTTGTTCCACGGATTCGATACCTTGGGTTCACCACTCGAGGGAAGAAGGGTCCCTTGACTACGACTGGAGACTTGTCCTTTTGCAAGTCTACTTGAAGTTTAATACGATTATACACCGTCAACAAGAGTACATAGACTCTAAACCTCTCTCTGAGGTTGTCACACCCAGTTTTAAAAGCAAAATCGAATGCATAGATCACGTGTGCACCAGGATTAAGTTACACACACACTTAGACATTGTGAATACCAAAATCAGTGCCACACGAAGAAAGGGTTATTACAATCCATAGTCTTAAACGAAACTTAAATAACGAGTTCTCGCAGCGGAAAATATGCCTCCACAGGCAGCTGACTGAAGATAATGCACACCTAGAACTCCTGGGAATCGCCGGGGATGTCTTGAAAGTTCTCCTAGTCTGAGCAGCATTCTGAGTGTTGTAGATACAAGAAAGTAAACAAGCATGAGCACATGACGTACTCATCAAGGGAGAACAACATAACATGCAAGGTCATATGGTGGATGGCTAAGGTTCAAGCAGTTTGGCATTTTAGTGGGTCAAGTTTTATTAGGAACTTAATTACTAAAGAGTATAAGTTCATACCAACCCAATTAATAAGGTATAAACATCATAAATAAAGAATAAAACAACAGTTAAACATTTAAATTCCATAATTTAATCATGTGAGGGTCCAGGCCGCTCTTGACCGTGAGCACGGCTAATCGATTAGTTTTACACTCTACAGAGGTTGTACACTTTCACCACAAGCAGTGTAAATGCTCCAAAGAACTTTGAACCCAACCATGCGGTGTTTGCAAGGCACCATACCACACTACCGAGGTGTGGTTGCATAGGGACGCTACAAGGCTTTTACAAAGGTTCCCTAGCAAGTTATGACCCACAAGGTCCGGATTAGTTAGCAAGGTATAAAGTCCCCTAGCAGGTCGATACCCCACCATAAAAAGAATAACTCGCCCAACCTCCAGCTAGAGCGAGTCTATACCCCACAGTACCGCTGATCCCTTGACCTTATCAAGTAAGACCATCCCAAGCTAAAGTTCCTAATTAATCAGCCAAGACCATTGCCCATTAGTTCTTGTGGTTGTACTATTTTCATGGGTGGTTCTCCATGTTCCGATTAACATATCAAGGTGGTTTTGTAAAGTAAAAACAACATAAAGCGGAACATAGAATGTAAAGCATCCAAGTTTGATTAGTACCATCCCAGTTAAGCATGCTAAGCCATAGCTACCCTCAAAATTAATTTGATTAAGCCGGTTACAAGGTAAAGGTCATAAAAGACTAGGCATGATCCTTAATAGGTTCCCGTCAAGTTAATTCAAGCAAGAAAAGTAAATACAGTGAATTTAAATGCATGTTATGTAGGACAAGTGGGCATGCATCAAGGAAGACTTGCCTTCAACAAAACTCGGCTGCTCAAACTCTAGCGCGTCTTGATCTTCAAATCCTTCGAACGCTTCGCTCTCTACGGTCCACAATCATCACATACAAGCATACAACAAGAATGAATAAGAAACAGTTACCAAACAATACAAACAGTAAAAAAACAGTGGTGTAAAACTAATCTGCGCTTCGAGACAAACACGTGGACATAAAGAACGCTAAAATCGGAGCTAAAACGGCCAAGTTACGCCCTATGGAAGGTGCAAGGACTAATCTGTAAATATTTAAAAAGAATTTGGGCTAAACCGTAAGGTTTTGCCTCCGCGGGAGGGTATTGTGAATTCCAGAAAGTGTAGGGGGCTTTCTGCAAAATCGCCAGGTCGGCAGGTTTGACCTGGTTGACCTGGGTTGACCCGATCTAGATCCGTCGGATCTGGATCTAATGGTGGCTGGCGATCGCGGGTTAAGATGGCGGTGGGTTTGAATCGGGGGCATCAGATCTTTGATCTGACGGCCAAGGACGCATGCGTGTGGCTGCGCGGCGGAGGGTGACGGCCGACGGCGGCGGCCGGCGGCGGCGGCGGTGGGGCTCGCCGGCGAACCCGATCTAGGGCTCCAGGGCATGATTTGAGGCGCGGGAAGCATCTACGCGCAGCGCGCGGGACTTCGAAGCTATCTAGGGCGGCGGTAGCGGCGGAGACGCGGCGGAGGCCGGCGCACATCGCGGCGGCGCGGCGCGGCACGGCGGCGGTGAACTCCGGCGACGGCTCCCGGGTGCTACGGTGTGCGGGGACGGCGACAAGCGACGCAGGGCTGCTCCTTACCTCCTTGCGCGGCTCCTGGACGACTTCACGACGACGAGGAACGACGACGGTGAGGGACCAACGGCGGCGGCAGCTAGGGTTCCGGGCGGCGGCGGAGCACAAGGGCTCGGGTGGCTAGGGCACGGGTGGGGAGGTCCGAGGGTGCAGTGCGGCTTTAAATAGCCCGGGGGACGGCCTAGGTGTGGGGGCCAAGGCAATCTAGGCGGCGCGCGCGGCGGCGACGGGTCGGACTCGACCTCGAGTCCCGGCCGGGACACGCTTGGACGGGGATGACGGTGGGCCCCGGCGGTCGGCCTCGGCGGCGGCGCGGGCGAGGGCGGGGGAAACGTGCTGGCGGCTAGCTGGGTCGGCTAGTCGGTTGGCGGCGCTGAGCTGCTACGCGGGCTGGAGTGGGCTGCGGCCTTCTGCTGCTGCTGGGCTAGGAAAGGCTGACGGGCTGAAATGAGAAAGGAAATAGGGTAGGGAAGGGAGAATGGTTTTTAGGAATTTTGAAAAAGGGCTCAAACAATAGAATTCAAACTTTGAATTTGAATTCCAACAACCAAAAGCAATGCAACAATTAATTCCTATATTTCATTTATTTTATTTTAGAGAAATTTTAAATGCCTAAAAGAAAATAAAGCAACCTTATATTCCTTAAGCAATTAAAAGGGTTTCTAGCAAATTTTTAATAAAAACCTAATTTAGCAAAATTAGGGTGTTACAAAGGTAAACCAAGAGACAAGAAGAAAAACGCACAAGCAAAAAGAAAAAGCAATACTAAGCTTCAATCTTCATCTCCGCCCATGCTCCAAACAAACCTCCATCCGCTCACCATACCGTTCCTCCACAATTGAAGCCGATCACTTGATTTCCAAGGCGACGCCTCCAAGAAGTATACGACGTCGAAGCCGCCGTCGTCGCCCCTCTGGTCAGCCGGAGAAAGGTTTTCACCTGGAGAATCAAAGACCAAGCAGGGAGCCTCACAACCAACGCCTCTATGGAGGTACATGACATCCGAAGACGCCATCATAGTTGACCTCGACACCAGCGCCGGGATAGACTTTCGCCCGAAGCACCATCCAATGTCGGCCCGCCGACGAAGAACACGATGAACCACAACTCTGGACGCAATCGCCGGTAGTGTGAGGGGCAAGCGCTTAGGCTCCCCTCAACCCAACCCCGACTAAAGGCACAAGAGTCATGACCCCCCTGCTCCGCTCACCGGTGCCTCGACATAGACTAGTGAGGCCCACCCCTTCCTATGTGGACATCGACGAAGAAAGCAACCTGCAGCAGCCGCTAGCCACCACCGCCACCACGCAGCCTGCCGACGGACCTCCACTGCACTTATGCCTTGGGAAACATCCGCACACAGGGATACGACGCTGGTCGTAGCCAACGTCACCCACAAGTCACCCCGAACTCCCTCCCGAAGAGATCACCTGAGACCAAATCCTTCCACAACACTTAGTCTAGGCAAGGTAGGCCCCGAGAACCGCCACCAGGCAGCGAGCCATCGTCACCCACGCTGCTACCCACATGAGCAGGCCACGACTTCGTAGATCTGAGCAACCTGACCATCGCCAACTCCATCCAAGGAAGAACTCGGAGAGGCCCGAGATGGCCTCGGTGCCACCGGACATAGCCACTAGCACCAGATGACCCCAGCCCTACCGCCCACTGCTAGCCTCCCCGATGCAGTCGAAGCCCGTGCCATGCGGGCGGCCGCCACAAGCACGCAAAGACCGACCGGCCGCCGCCGCCCCGCGTTCGCCGTGCAGCCACCCTCCGGAGCCGCCGCCACCCAGCCTCCATCCGCACCGAAACGAAGATCCTCCTCCATGCATGCCCCAGATCCGGCCAAGGCCCCGCCGGATCCGGAGACTGCACCGCACGCCGCCTGTGACAGGACCGCCCAAAATAATTCCGTATTATCACCTAAGCCGGTCCACTTGGCCATTAAGCAATAATAAAGAATTATTAAGCCCGGTAAATCACATACAACAGGATCGCTGATATGCGCTAAGCCTACACGAAGGCGGGACCAGAGTACAACATTACATTACATAAAAGTTCACAATTTCAACATTATTACAAACCAGGTTTTTCATACATAAAAGTAAACATGGTTCAGAGTTTAAACAACGGAAAGTAAACTACACGCATGATACACATAGGAGGCCATCCATGCATATCACTCATCATCATCGTTCTCCCATTCAAGCTCCCAACCATCTGGGATAGAACCAGGCCAGATGGGATTACCTGAGAACAACAAATTAAGCAAGGCTGAGTACTAATACTCAGCAAGACTTACCCGACAAAAATAAAGTAAGACTAGACATGCAAGGCTTTTTGGCTTGTGGGTTTGTTTTGCCAAAAACGACTAAGAGTGGATCCTTATTTTCAAGTTTTAGCTCATATTCTAGTATGTTAATCAGTCTAGGTGAGCACCTGTACTAAACAAGCATGTTGTGCAAACAATATTAAACTTGTAGCAATATTAATCCAAAATGTTTCATAAATAAACATGGGGTAGCCAGTGGTCAAGCCGACTCAGATAACGGCGAGTGACCGACGATCGATCGATTTATATCCTTGCAAGGTAAACCCAAGATACACGGAAGAAGTAGACCCCAAGAATTCAAATAAAAGCAAATGCAGGGTCTACCCCGACCAGGCAGTTCCCAACATCCCACAGTTTGGGATCAGACGGTACAAACTCTGGTACACGGTTATCCAGAGGGTCTAACCTTACTAGTCCGGACTCACACACTATACCACGGGTAGCTAGCCCGGAGACACATCCCAAGCGGGTAGCTAGAAAGATCCCGCCCCGGTTCAGAAGGTACTAGGCTTACCGATCCCATTCCCGACAAGTACTTGGTACATTCAATAGCTTAGGACCAGCACCATGCTACTCGGTCGAGACCGAACCCATTGCTCCTACCACATGAGCGAGTCAATTTAACCAACTTATGATTCCAACATAAGCATCCTATATCTCGCGAGCAATGAGTCATTACTCGACTTCTACAGTAACCTTAGAGCATGGCACTACCGTTCCTAACATACTTGTAAAAGAGCATAGGAGTCCTAAGGATCATGCATCTAGTTTTCAAAGCAACTCCTGAAACTTAAATGCACAAGTAAAGCAATAAAGTACTGAAAAAGTAAAGGATATGATTTTAATTTATAAAAGATGGGTTAGATGACACCGGTGCTTGCCTTCCACAGTCTCAGTACCAAAACAAGCCTTGGGCTCTTCTGGACTTTGGTCCAGGTCTTGCTGCACACTCAACTGATTCACCTCTCCGCTAGCTGCTCCCTCCTCCTCCTGGGTGAGCGTGTATGTTCCGTCGGGAATATCTACACGTTTACATGCGCATGCATTAGGTTATGGTGAAGGTGGGAGAATTACCACAAAACCAACTCTTGTTGGACACATTCATCCAAACAACATTATTTTCTTACAGAAATTATTAGTGTGTTTGATAAATAATAAAACACTATTTTGATGGTGATTGTGTGCACATCTAAGCAATTTAAGTTACTTAACTTCACCAAACAGCAAGGGGGTGTGTTTAATTTAAAAAAAAACAGAAACACATGATTTCACAATTTAACACTTTAATTTCTATAACTTTCTTTAATTATTCAAAGCAAGCCTTTCTACCATAAATCCAAATTAAATCAAAAACACTTCCAATGAACCTAATCTTTTGCACACCACAACATATGCTTAGTTTAAGCTCTCACACCAAAATTTGGCTGAAGATCATTTATAAATTAATTTATACGAAAAAGACAAATTGCAGCCTAGTAAATCAACATTAATTTATATAAAAAGATTTAATAAACTTTTTGATCTCAACTTTCTCCTACGGGTCATGTATGCCAAGAATGAGCTTCTGACCAAAGCATGGTTGCAGATTCAAATTATTTTTCAGATTTTGAATTTAAACTCCTACACAAGATTAAATCCAAAACATCTATTAAACAATTCCCTAAAATCATATCCATCACACAAGGGGTAGTAATCATCAAGTCAAAGCCCTAGGGTGCACTTGTTCTCAAAGAAAAGTTCATTAAAGGGGCTATAAAAGGCATCAAACTTATTCTAGCATGAAGCTTAAATAAATCATAACTGAAAATATATACATCAAAATCATGCAAACTTTTGCCACAGATCTACAAATGCTATAAAGAGCAACATATCCAAAATTCAAGTTCATAGCATGTGTATATTTTAAATCACACTAAAAACACTCCAAACTGAGTTTGAATTTTTAATTCAAAAATTGTATAGAAAAACCCTATACATGTTTTCTAGAAAAGATAGATTTCTTCACCACAAACCCAACAAAATTGGTTTTTCATTTTTCTGATTTTTCTACGATTTTTAATGATTTTCCGAAGTCGCTGTTGTAACCCTAGAACTACCTTTACAGCCGGGTCCCTGGAATTTTACATAAATCACCCTGCGAAGAACTCGATCCTTGCAATGTACCCCCTGGGGCGGTCTGCCCGCGCCGGCGGTCGGAATCCAGGGCCGGCGGCGGTCGGACTTGGCCGGTGGGCGGTGCACGGGGCCGCCACGGACCGAGCCCGGCGGGGAGGTGGCCTCGGCCGGCCGGCAACGGGGGCCGGTGGCGGCCGGCGGCGGCGGCGGGTGCGGTGCGCCCGCCGTGGCTGGCGCCGCGGCGGCGGCGGCGGCCACGCGCGGCGCAGGGCGACTCTAGAGGGTTCGGAGGGGGGCTAGGGGAGGATTAGGGCTAGAGGGTGGCGATGGTTTGGCGCGGAACGCGGTTTCGCGACCTCATGGCAATGGACAGCGGCGGCGCCGGGATAAACGGACAGCGGCTCCGTTTTTGGCAGGGCGACGGTTTCGACGACGGCGCGAACGAGGCAAGGACGCCTTAAGGCACCCCCAGCCCGCTGGACCCGGCCGCAGGCACACGAGGCACGCTGCGCGCGCATTGCACGGCACGTGGCGCCATGCGGGGCGGTCGGTGCACGGGCGCGGCGTACGGCGAGGGCGGATGGGGCGGAGGGCCCACGACCGGTCCGTGGTCTACCGCGAAGCCACCGAGGCTGTCCGTACGCCGGAGCAATGCGCGGATGCCACGTGGCCGGTGCGGTCCAGACGCGCGCGCAACGCGCTGGGCGCAGCGACGACGTCGCCCGGCTCAAATCTCTTTCCGTTTAGGCTTTTTCGAAATTGCAAAACTCCAAAAATTGTCAACTAAGTTGAAAATCTCCAAAAAGCAAAGTTGTAGGGGAGCTATAGACCTACAACTTTCCCTAAGGGCGACATATGTTTTGATCAACGGTTTGCCCGGGAAAGTCGACCGAAGTTGCAGATTTTCCACGGCTCGAATTACTGTTCACAGCGCAGTCAAACCGATTTTTGGCTAATTTGCACTCAAAATTGGAATGTCCGCCAATTACAAAAAATGTGTTCCCGGAAATAACGAACAACTTTCGTATTGGCCGATTTTGAACTTCTATAGTGAAATTTGGAGAACGCGCAAGAAAACCATTTCAGCCTTAAAGGAGATCTAGGGTTTGACCGTGGTTTGAGATTTTGACCGAGGTCTTTTGTGCAAAAGTGTGCCCAATCATGTCAAACATGCTTAGAAGTTAATTAACCTTGATTATTTCATGTAATTAATGTCATTAGCGCAATTAAACATCAGGGATGTTACACCGCCGCAGGGGATGGCTCGTGCCGGCGAGCCTCGCCGCCGTGCTTGAGTGACCGCCCCGCCCTAGTCCACCAGCAACGAGAGGAAGAAGGCCGCGTCGTCGCCTTCCCCGCGGGTCGGCCGAGATGCGGCGCCCCTCTCCCGGCGGCGGTGCGGTGAGGGGGGGAGGGAGGGAGCGGCGGCGGCGGACTCGGGTTTGGCGGTGGCGACCGCGTCGCCCGAGCGGGAGCGACGGGCCGCCCGTTGTTTCCTTTGGCCTTTCTCATGTTGCGATACATGTGTCTCAGTGTTTCAGTATGATTCAGTAAATGTTGCACGAAGCAACCGTTCGGTGTTACAATGGATTTTTTAACTGGTTAATGTTGCATGCAACATAGTCCGATGTTGCGGTGAGAATTTTTCCTTAAATAGATCTGACGCCTACTGTGATGAATGATCTAATCTGACGGCTATCGTGTGTTCGGGCGCTAGCAACACCGTACAAGGAAACCAATAATTATATTGTGTTTCTATTCGAGCTTTCTCGTTCGGGTGTCAAATCTGGGAGAAAGCCTGACCCGGCGAAAGGCCTGCCACATGTATTAATAGGCCCTTTAACGCACAAACCCTAGCTACCAATAAGTTCACGGGAGCGCACGAAGCGAGGCTCCAGCGGCGTCGTCTCCCCATACAGCAGGGGCTTCTTCGAGGATTCCGGTCGCCGCCTGGCAGCTGGCGCCCCATGTACATAAAGATCGAGCAATTCTACTCACCTGCAAGTCTTCAACTTCTCTCGCGTTCCCGCTCCGGCTCCTGTGCTCTCCCTTTCATTTGATCTCAGTCATTGTCGTTCAAATAAGCAGATTCCACAAGCGGCGATGAAGTCCACCTTCACTTGAATCCGGGAGGTCGTGACCTCCAAGATCGAGCTCAACGTCGACGGGTTCTCCATCGCCGAGGCCAACGACGGCGGGGGACTGCATCAGGTCCAGGTGCGACGTCGATGGCCACAAGTGGGAGATCCGTTTCCATCCCGCACTCTACGTCCACGGCGAAAGCCACTACTGCCCGGGACTCGAGCTCGTCTTCCTCGGCAAATCAAGAACGAGCGTGACGGCTACTCTGAGCGGCAAGGTAATCCAACCGAGGATTGTGTAAGGAATCGGATACTCGTTAACCTAACAGGGGGATGGGGTGAATTAGGCAATTTAAAACATTAGCCTATGGCTTCACTAAATTTACACAAATATAAACTAGAACATGCTATCTAGATGTGCAACTAAGGTTGTTCTAGTGTGAAACTCCCATTCCAAAACAAGATTTGCAACATATAGACATTCCTAGCAAGAAACTACTCTAGGAAAGTAAAAGCAAGCAAAGATTGCAATAGAGTAAATGCGGAAACGTAAAGGGGTGAGAGGAAGCAAACTCTCGACACGCGATTTATCCCATGCTATCGGTAGGCACTAAGCCACCCCTAGTCCACGTTGTTGAAGCACTCACACAAGAGTATTGCTTCCCGGTCACCAAGTCTCTCCCAAGAGCACCACTTGACTCGCCACAAAGGCTAGCCACTTAGGCACTTGCCAAGCTCTCTTGGTCACCTTGATGCCGCCTCCACTAAGGAGCTTCTCCACCAAGGAGGGGGATCTCCACGTCCCCCGCATAAAGTGTCCTCGCCGCTCCACACCAAGCCGGAGGGTCGATTACGACTGCCGGTGAGCCACTTAGGCCCCAAGGCTTCCGGCGAACCTTGTACAACTTGATTCACTCAAGAATCACCTCACAATGTTGGCACAACCTTGCACTCACTCAGCTCTAAGCTAAGCCTAGCACTAAGCACATACACAAAGCATATGCAAGTCTAAAGATGAGCAATTAAGCACTTGGATGGATTTGATATGATCTTCAATGTGGCTTGAACTCCTCTGCACTTCCACACAATCCAGCCACATCAAATGGGTGAGTGGAGGGGGTATAAATAGCCCAAGGCATCAAACTAGTCGTTGGCTAACGTCCACTTAAAAAGGTACCATCGGATGATCCGACGCTATGCTTTTCCAGGGCGTCGGTTCATCCGGCGCCCCTCCCACGTCACGTAGCCGTTGAGGTTCCCTGACACAACTGCTCCGACGCTATGCTCCGACGCTACGTCGGATCATCCGATGCTGAAGGCCTCGCGTCCAAGTCGCCTCTGTTAGCTTCCAACTGACCGTCGGATAGACCGACGCTAACCCTGACCAAGGCGTCGGATCATTCCGTGCTGAAGGCTTCGTCTTGGCGTGTCTCTGTATGAATTCAAACTGAGCGTCGGATAGACCGACGGTGTCCCCACTCAGACCGTCGGATCATCCGGTGCTACTGTCTTCCTTGCTCTTCCTCTGCAACTCGTCCGACGCTACTAAATGACGGACCGTCGGTTCATCCGACGGTTCCTAGGGTTTGACCCTGTGCACCAACTCGTCCGATGATTGCACGGACGCTTGTATTTGTGGGACCGTCGGTTCATCCGACGGTGTCTTCTCTTTTCTTTTTCTTGCTCGGTTTTGACCCTTGTTTTCTACATTTTTGCATGTTTTTTATTGCATCCTTGGGACCTAGAAATGTCTACAAAGACATGCTCAAACAATATGGTTAGTCCCAATGATCATGTTGTCATGAATCACCAAAATCAAACTCCGAACTAATGGCATATGAGGCCATGTTCGCTACAATCTCCCCCTTTTTGGTGATTTATGACAACACAACCAAAGCAAGCATAAATTTGCTAGAATTGATAGAATTAGAACCACTTACACTTGCTTGGATGCTTACCATCATCCAAACTCCCCCTCGATCAAACTTCCCCCTTTTTGATCTTTATGTTCACATTCTCCCCTTTGGTCTCATATCCTTTAAACCACTTGTAAGTATCCTTGAAACCACTTGTAAGCTTAAGCCACAAGATTGCTTTGGTCCCACATTCTCCCCCTTTGGAATAAAATCTCCAAAAAGTCCCAAAGCAAAGGGTCCA
The DNA here is from genome assembly GCA_947561735.1 of Cenchrus americanus. Lineage (NCBI taxonomy): Eukaryota > Viridiplantae > Streptophyta > Magnoliopsida > Poales > Poaceae > Cenchrus > Cenchrus americanus. The sequence goes on along the minus strand of OX387242.1, from coordinate 30,968,727 downwards.
AGGAAACTAGCAAGACCTAGCAAACATAGCTCAAAGGAGAGATGTTAAATGCAAGGGAGAAAGCCCCATGAACCATGATCCATATGTATGATATCAATGAAGATACCGCATGTGAGAATAACTAAGGTGGATCACAAGCTCATGAGACTAACATAATACAAACTAAGCCCCCCTAAGTGTGTGCACAAAAGGATACCACTTGTAAGACAAGGGTAGTGAGAAATAAGTGCACAACTACAAACTTGAAAGACAAGGATGCTTAGAGCATATCAAGCAAAGAGGTAGCTTAAATGACAAGAGATAAGACAAATGGGTTCTTGTTACATTACCACTTGTAGATATCACTTGTAGTCTTTTGATCATTGCATACCTCCGAGGGATGATCCTCTCTACCTTGTTGGCACCACATTGAGATGAGCCACTTGGAAATGATATCACCAGGTGACACCACTTGAAAGAAGCTTGCATAGAAGACACTTGGGGTACCACAAGGATTAGGAATGTATGAGTACATTGCCTTTGAACTTATATAGAGACATAAGCTCGCAAGGACATGACTCAATAGCATGAAGCTCATATTGCTGTATTCACTCTTTTAGAGATGTTAGATCACATTGAGAGTGAAATAGCATTCTCTTAGAATGAAATACCGCACCGGAATGCATCGCCGAGGGACTACATAAGATAGGCTTGAAACAATGGTAGTCTCATAACCAAACCATAGGATAAGCTCCCCCTAAATGTGTGCATTTAGTGTTTGAATCACCAACCAAATGTATGCACATTGTTTATGACAACAAAAGGGAAGCTAACCCTATAGCTTGCTCATGATGCAAAGAGATATGTATGAAAACATGCACCATGAAAGAACAAGTGTAGCTTTCCTACACACTAATCAAACCATGTGAGTTGCTCATGGGTTAGCACAAAACACAAGCAACCTACCATATGTAAACATTGCAACAAATGCAACTAAACAAGGCAATGGAGCTACAATGATGCAAGACATAGGTACTAGTTTCCATTACCTCAATCGGGGAACTTGGGCAACACATGTCCAATTTGCAAGCTTGGCTTATAGGCTTGAATCTTCTCATCTTGATTGTTTCAAGCCTCCCAAGTCCCCGCTCTCATGGCCTTCAAGTGGCCTTTGGAACCCAAACCATTTGAGGCCCCTTCATGTTAGTGACGACTTCCTTGGGCACCAAAATGGGTTGGTTCCAACCCCGCTCCTCCTTCATCTTCCCAACCTTGTGTGCAACCACCTTGCCATTAGCCTTCTTCTTGATGACGTAGGTGTTTCTCTTGTTCTTGTTCTTGCGGTTGGGCTTGGTGCAGATGAGGGAGCTCTTGATGGTGGGCTTCAACTTCTTCTCGCCCTTGTACATCTTCTTGACAAATTGAGGGCATTTGTAGAGCTTATGCCCTTCTCCATGACACTTGTAGCAAGTCACGGTTGCACCCTTCTCAAGCTTCTTCACCATGGGCTCACGGTTATCTTGAGAAGGTTGGACTTTGCTCTTCATGTCTTGAGAGATGTCCACGTGTTCCTCATCGTTCGTGCCTTTGCTCATCAAGCTTGCCAACCTCTCTCGGAGCCATTTCACTTCTTGCTTGAGCTCATCATTTTTCTTGCCTATGAGACAATCACATGTTTCTACAACAACATTCTCATTGCAAGATGGTGAGCAAGATTCATCAATTAAATCAATGCAAGAAGTTGAAGCATCTACCTTGGAGATAGGAATTGCACAAGGGATAGATGATTCATCAAGTTCAAAGGAATTGCTTGTTTTAGTCTCATTTCTATCAAGCTTAGATTTTAGCTCATCACACTCCTTGCTAAGCAATTTGAATTTGCACAACAAATGTTCATAATTTGTAGCAAGGGTTGCACTAAGATCACTGAGAGCATTGAGTTCTTTAATTTCATTAGCTTGTTTCTCAAGCATTCCTTTTTGCTCATGGACTCGCTTAACAAGATCATCGAGAGAGGTGGTGTCGGACTTACATTGCTTTCGATACCTTTGTCCATAAGGCACATGTGTAGTGATGATGAAGGACCTTGCATGAAGCGGGTGGTGAAGTTCTTTATTGATTCATCACTTGAGCTAGAAGAACTTGATTCTCCACCACTTGTCCACTCTCGGACGGTGATGGTTGCTTCTTGCCTTGGTCTTCTCTCCTTGACCACCCTCTTCTTGGGTTTGTGCTTGATCTTGGTGAACTTGATGTGTTGATGATGACGCCCTTCTCTCAAGTGGAAGTTGTAGCCGTACATGTTGACTTTCTTCACATACTTGAAGATCTTCTTCACGTACTCGGCCACCATGGATTCAACCTCTTCATTACTTGAGGAATCTCCATCGTCACCATCATCACCATCATCCTCGCTTGAGCTTCCATGAGTAGCCATCCTACTCAACATCTTCTCTTGTTGGCTTGAGAGAGCATGGCTTGTAGTTGGAGAGGATGGTTCTTGGTGCTTTTCTTGGGGCGCCTTCTTTGACTTGGGCATGAGTTGAAGCTCATGAGCCATTATCTTGCTCAAGATATGCGATGTCTTAAAATCTTCGAGCTTCTTCTCATAGATGATTGCCTTCACCAAGTCATAATCGGGCTTCCGGAGACTTTGAAGGATCTTGCGGTTGATGTTCAAGTCCGTGATATCCTTCACACCTAAGGCACTAATCTCATTGACAAGCACATTTAGGCGTGAGTACATAGATTCGGCATTTTCATTAGCAAGTTGCTTAGAGCTATTGCATTCCTCAAAGAGACAACCGTAGCGTTCATTAGCAACTTATTTTGAACCCTCGTTTTGCTCCTTGATGGTTTTCCATAGCTCATGAGCATTTTCACAAGTAAAAACTCTATTGAAAACGCCTACATCTAGTTAGGACAAAATGATACTCTTAGCAATCACATCAAATTGCTTTTCCTTTCTAGTACCATTTTTCATGCCCTCATCGGTGACTCTCCAAACATCAAGGTCCCTTGCTTGGAAATAGGCCTCCATGAGAACCTTCCAATGAGGATAGCCCGTGCCAACGAAATGTGGAGCCAAACCTAAGGTATCCACCCCTTTCATACCTCTATAGAGCAACTCACTAGGCAGTGAAGCCTAACCGTTCCAATGAGCCGGTTTTCACAATTTACCAATCGAATTGGTGTTTCCTTGTGAAGGAAGTGAGTCCCGGCTCTGATACCACTTGTAAGGAATCGGATACTCGTTAACCTAAGAGGGGGACGGGGTGAATTAGGCAACTTAAAAACTTAGCCTATGGCTTCACTAAATTTACACAAATATAAACTAGAACATGCTATCTAGATGTGCAACTAAGGTTGTTCTAGTGTGAAACTCCCATCCCAAAACAAGGTTTGCAACCTATAGACATTCCTAGCAAGAAACTACTCTAGGAAAGTAAAGGCAAGCAAAGATTGCAATAGAGTAAATGCGGAAACGTAAAGGGGTGAGAGGAAGCAAACTCTCGACACGCGATTTATCCCGTGGTATCGGTAGGCACTAAGCCACCCCTAGTCCACGTTGTTGAAGCACTCACACAAGAGTATTGCTTCCCGGTCACCAAGTCTCTCCCAAGAGCACCACTTGACTCGCCACAAAGGCTAGCCACTTAGGCACTTGCCAAGCTCTCTTGGTCACCTTGATGCCGCCTCCACCAAGGAGCTTCTCCACCAAGGAAGGGGGTCTCGATGTCCCCCGCACAAAGTCTCCTCGCCGCTCCACACCAAGCCGGAGGGTCGATGACGATTGCCGGTGAGCCACTTAGGCCCCAGGGCTTCCGGCGAATCTTGTACAACTTGATTCACTCGAGAATCACCTCACAAGGTGGGCACAACCTTGCACTCACTCAGCTCTAAGCTAAGCCTAGCACTAAGCACATACACAAAGCATATGCAAGTCTACGGATGAGCAATTAAGCACTTGGATGGATTTGATATGATCTTCAATGTGTCTTGAACTCCTCTGCATGTCCACACAATCCAGCCACATCAAATGGGTGAGTGGAGGGGGTATAAATAGCCCAAGGCATCAAACTAGCCGTTGGCTAACGTCCACTGAAAATGTACCGTCGGATGATCCGACGCTATGCTTTTCCAGGGCGTCGGTTCATCCGGTGCCCCTCCCATGTCACGTAGCCGTTGAGGTTCTCTGACACAACTGCTCCAACGCTATGCTCCGACGCTACGTCGGATCATCCGGTGCTGAAGGCCTCGTGTCCAAGTCGCCTCTGTTAGCTTCCAACTGACCGTCGGATAGACCGACGCTAACCCTGACCAAGGCGTCGGATCATCCGGTGCTGAAGGCTTCGTCTTGGCGCGTCTCTGTATGAATTCAAACTGAGCGTCGGATAGACCGACGGTGTCCCCACTCAGACCGTCGGATCATCCGGTGCTACTATCTTCCTTGCTCTTCATCTGCAACTCGTCCGACGCTACTAAATGACGGACCATCGGTTCATCCACGGTTCCTAGGGTTTGACCCTGTGCACCAACTCGTCCGATGATTGCACCGACGCTTGTATTTGTGGGACCGTCGGTTCATCCGACGGTGTCTTCTCTTTTTTTTATTGCTCGATTTCGACCCTTGTTTTCTACATTTTTGCATGTTGTTTTATAGCATCCTTGGGACCTAGAAATGTCTACAAAGACATGCTCAAACAATATGGTTAGTCCCAATGATCATGTTGTCATGAATCACCAAAATCAAACTCCGAACAAATGGCATATGAGGCCATGTTCGCTACAGATTGACGATGACTTCATGCGGCTTGAGGGGGTCAAAACCGTGCCCAAAGCATTCCACCGCCGCTTGGATCGGTCCCTTCCCATTTACATCGGTGTGGGCAAAGCTAGAGCTGTACATGATTTCGAGACATGTTTGTTCACGGTGGAATGCACCATCACCATGTTCAGAGAACCAGCGGCGGCGGAGGGAGCCATCCCCGTGCCGTCCTCCGATCTTACCGAGCATCTCGGTGAGCTCTTGCACAGCCAGGCCGTAGTGGATGTCACCTTCTCCGTGTCCGGCGAATGTTTTGCCGCGCACAAGAGCGTGTTAGCTGCAAGGTCTCCCGTTTTCATGGATGAGTTCTTTGGCGAAAAGAAGATGGAAAATTTCCAGCTTGTTGAGATCCAGGGCATAGGCTCGGATGTGTTCAAGGCCATGCTTCAGTTCATCTACACGGATGCAGTGCTGGAGCTTGATGTGAAGCCAGATGTAGCAATGACAGCCTTCAGTCAGGATCTGCTCATTGCTGCTGACGCAGGTACGGGCTGGATAGGCTCAAAGTTATGTGCGAGCTCAGGCTCGCCCATGCAATGGATGCCAGCATGGTAGCATCGATGCTGGTTCTAGGGGAGCAGTGAAACTGTTCACGGCTTAAAGCTAAGTGCATCGAGTTCATTGCAGAAGGATCAAAGGAAAATCTTTATGTTGTGTTGGCGTCAGAAGGATACAAGGATCTGGAGGCAAGGAGCCCTTTGGTGTTGACGGAGCTTCTCAAGGCTGCTCATGGAAAAAAGAGTAACTGCTCATGCCAGACACATCATGGCCAGGTCAGATCAACTGATGATCAGGCTTCCACTCTGCACACCATGGAGCACACCTTCACTCAGCTCAACGAGGGAGTTCAATCCGTGCATCTACTCAAGATCGATGGGTTCTCTGTCACTAGGGCCAGCATGGGCAGCAATAAGGATTTCATCAAGCATAGGTGCACCGTCGATGGGTACCACATGGAGATCCGTTTCTATCCGGTTCCCTGTCACCAACTGGAGAGTTGCCCTCAAACTTGCCTTCGTCGGTGACACATGTATGCACGGTTTGGCGGCAAGTCTGAGTGGCTGGCTACTCGAATATGAAAGCTGTGGTATTTCACCAATCAGCCCATGTTAACTTTTAAGCACCCCTCGGTTTGCACTTATCCACTTTTCATTGGAAGAGGGGAAGCTAGAGATTCACAAGCACCATCTCTGTGGATTGTGGAATGCAACATAACCGTGTACAGAGACCTAAAACCCATCCACCTGCCAACCTCTGACATTCGCAACTACCTCGACAACCTCCTGCAGAGCCAGGCAGGAGCGGACGTCACATTCACCATGTGCGGCGAGTCTTTCGCTGCTCACAAAAACATATTATCTGCAAGGTCTCCGTTTTCAAGGCCGAGTTCTTTGGGGAGATGGTGGAGAAGAACTCCAAGTGTGTTGAAATCAAGGATATGGACCCTCAAGTTTTTAAGGCCATGTGTAAGGAATCGGATGCTCGTCCTAAGAGGGGGAGGGGGTGAATTAGGCAACTTAAAACCTTAACCTATGGCTTCACTAATTTTACACAAAGATAAACTAGAACATACTATCTATATGTGCAACTAGGGTTGTTCTAGTGTGATACTCCCATCCCAAAACAAGGTTTGCAACCTATAGCCAATCCTAGAATGATACTACTCTAGGAAAGTAAAGGCAAGCAAAGATTGCAATAGAGTAAATGCGGAAACGTAAAGGGGATGAGAGGAAGCAAACTCTTGACACGCGATTTATCCCGTGGTATCGGTAGGCACTAAGCCACACCTAGTCCACATTGTTGAAGCACTCACACAAGAGTATTGCTTCTCGGTCACCAAGTCTCTCCCAAGAGCACCATTGACTCGCCACAAAGGCTAGCCACTTAGGAACTTGCCAAGCTCCCTTGGTCACCTTGATGCCGCCTCCACTAAGGAGCTTCTCCACCAAGAAAGCGGTCTCCACGTCCCCCGCACAAAGTGTCCTTGCCGCTCCACACCAAGCTGGAGGGTCGATGATGATTGCCGGTGAGCCACTTAGGCCCCAAGGCTTCCGGCGAACCTTGTACAACATGATTCACTCAAGAATCACCTCACAAGGTTGGCACAACCTTGCACTCACTCAGCTCTAAGCTAAGCCTAGCACTAAGCACATACACAAAGCATATGCAAGTCTAAGGATGAGCAATTATGCACTTGGATGGATTGGATATGATCTTGTAGGTGTCTTGAACTCCTGTGCACTTCCACGCCATCTAGCCACCTCAAATGGGTGAGTGGAGGGGGTATAAGTAGCCCAAGGCATCAATCTAGCTGTTGGCTAACGACCACTAAAAAAGGTAGTGTTGGATTAACCGATGCTAGATTTTCCAGGGTGTCGGTTCATCCGGTGCCCCTCCCATGTCACATAGCCTTTGAGATTATCTGACACAACTGCTCCGACACTATGAACTGACGGTGCGTCGGATCATCCGGTGCTGAAGACCCCGCGACCAAGTCGCCTCTGTTAGCTTTCACGCGACCGTCGGATAGACCGACGCTTCACCTTGACCAAGGCGTCGGATCATCCGGTGCTGAAGGCTTTGTCTTGGCGCGTCTCTGTCTTGATTCAAACTTAGCGTCGGATAGACCGACGGTTTCCTCACTCAGACCGTCGGATCATCTGGTGCTACTGTCTTCGCTGCTCTTCCTCTGCAACTCATCCAACGCATCTAGAAATTGGACCGTCGGTTCATCCGACGGTGTCTAGGGTTTTACCCAGTGAACCAACTCGTCCGACGATTGCACCGACGCTTGCTATTTGGGTATCGTCGGTTCATCCGACGGTGTCTTTTCTTTTTCTTTCTTGCTCAGTTTTGACCGTTGATCTTCTCATTTTGGCATGTGGTATTTTGGCATCCTTGGGACCTAGAAATGTCTACAAAGACATGCTAAACAATAAGGTTAGTCCCATTGATCATGTTGTCGTGAATCACCAAAATCAAACTCGAACTAATGGCATATAGGGCCATGTTCGCTACAATCTCCCCCTTTTTGGTGATTTATGACAACACAACCAAAGCAAGTATAAATTTGCAAAATTGACAAAAAATTAGAACCACTTACACTTGCTTAGATGTTTACCATCATCCAAACTCCCCCTAGATCAACCTTCCCCCTTTTTTGGTCTTCTCTTCCTATTTTCACATTCTCCCCCTTTGGTCTCACATACTTGGAACCACTAGCTTGCTTTGGTCTCACATTCTCCCCCTTTGGAATAAAATCTCCAAAAAGTCCAAAACAAAAAGGGCTCCAAGGAAACTAGCAAGTCCTAGCAAACATAGCTCAAGGAAAAATGTTAAATACAAGGGAGAAAGCCACATGAACCATGATCCATATGTGGGATATCAATGAAGATACCACATGTAAGAATGACTAAGGTGTATCACATGCTCATGAGACTAGCATGATACAAACTAATCTCCCCCTAAGTGTGTGCACAAAAAGATAGTGTGAAAAACAAGTGCACAACTACAAACTCGTAAGACAAGGAAGCTTAGAGCATATCATGCAAGGAGGTAGATTAAAGGACATGAGATAAGACAAATGGGTTCTTGTTACATTACCACTTGTAGATATCACTTGTAGTCTTTTGATCATTGCATACCTCCGGGGGTTGATCCTCTTTACCTTGTTGGCACCACATTGAGATGAGCCACGTGGAAATGATATCACTAGAGGTGACACCACTCGAAAGAAGCTTTTAGGTGGCCTTTGGAACCCAAACCTTTTAAGGCCCCTTCATGTTGATGATGACTTCCTTGGGCACCCATTTGGTTCCAACCCCGCTCCTCCTTCATCTTCCCAACCTTGTGTTCAACCACCTTGCCATTAGCCTTCTTCTTGATAATGTCGGTGTTGGTCTTGTTCTAGCGGTTGGGCTTGGTGTAGATGAGGGAGCTCTTGATGGTGGGCTTCAACTTCTTCTTCTCGCCCTTGTCCATCTTCTTGACAAATTGAGGGCATTTGTAGAACTTGTGCCCTTCTCCATGACAGTTGTAGCAAGTCACGGTTGAACCCTTCTCAAGCTTCTTCACCATGGGATCATGGTTATCTTGAGAAGGTTGGACTTTTCACTTTATGTCTTGAGAGATGTCCACTTGTTCCTCATCTTTCTTGCCCTTGCCCATCAAGCTTGCCAACCTCTCTCGGAGCCATTTCACTTCTTGCTTGAGCTCATCATTTTTATTGCTTATGAGACAATCGCATGTTTCTACAACAACAATCTCATTGCAAGATGGTGAGCAAGATTCATCAATTAAATAAATGCAAGAAGTTGAAGCATCTACCTTGGAGATAGGAATTGCACAAGGGATAGATTATTCATCAAGCTCAAAGGAATTACTTGTCCTAGTCTCATTGCTCTCAAGCTTAGACTTTAGCTCATCACACTCCTTGCTAAGCAATTTGAATTTGCACAACAAATGTTCATAATTTGTAGCAAGGGTTGCATTAAGATCATTGAGAGCATTGAGTTCTTTAATTTAATTAGCTTGTTTCTTAAGCATTCCTTTTTGCTCATGGACTAGCTCAACAAGATCATCAAGAGAGGTGGTGTCGGATTCGTCATCACTTACATTGCTCTCCATACCATTGGCCACAAGGCACATGTGTAGTGATGATGAAGGACCTTGCATGAAGCGGGTAGTGAAGTTCTTTCTTGATTCATCACTTGTGCTAGAAAACTTGATTCTCCACCACTTGTCCACTCACGGACGGTGATAGTTGCTACTTGCCTTGGTCTCCTCTCCTTGACCACCTTCTTCTTGGGCTTGTGCTTGATCTTGGTGAACTTGACGTGTTGATGATGATGCCCTTCTCTCAACTGGACGCTGTAGCTGTACATGTTGACTTTCTTCACATACTTGAGATCTTATTCACGTACTCGGCCACCATGGATTCAACCTCTTCATCACTTGAGGAATCTTCATCGTCACCATCATCACCATCATACTTGCTTGAGCTTCCATGAGTAGCCATCCTACTCAACATCTTCTCTTGTTGGCTTGAGAGAGCATGGCTTGTAGTTGGAGAGGATGGTTCTTGGGGCTTTTCTTGGGGCGCCTTCTTTGACTTGGGCATGAGTTGAAGCTCATGTGCCATGATCTTGCTCAAGATATGAGATGGCTTCAAATCTTCGAGCTTCTTCTCGTAGATGATTGCCTTCACCAAGTCATAATCGGGCTTCCGGAGACTTTGAAGGATCTTGCGGTTGATATTCAAGTCTATGATGTCCTTCACACCTAAAGCATTGATCTCATTGACAGGCACATTTAGGCATGAGAACATAGATTCGGCATTTTCATTTGCAAGTAGCTTAAAGCTATTGAATTCCTCAAGGAGACAACTGTAGCGTTCATTAGCAACTTCTTTTGAACCCTCATTTTGCTCCTTGATGGTTTTCCATAGCTCATTAGCATTTTCACAAGTAAAAACTCTATTGAAAACACCTACATCTAGTGAGAACAAAATGATACTCTTAGCAATCACATCAAATTGCTTTTCCTTCTTAGTACCATTTTTCATGCCCTCATCGGTGACTCTCCAAACATCAAGGTCCTTTGCTTGGAGATAGGCCTCCAAGAGAACCTTCCACCGAGGATAGCCTGTGCGATCGAAATGTGGAGCCAAACCTAAGGTATCCACCCCTTTCATTCATCTATAGAGCAACTCACCAGGTGGTGAAGCCTAACCATTCCAATGAGCCGGTTTTCACAATTTATCAATCGAATTGGCATATCCTTATGAAGGAAGTGAGTCCCGGCTCTGATACCACTTGTAAGGAATCGGATACTCGTTAACCTAAGAGGGGGACGAGGTGAATTAGGCAACTTAAAAACTTAGCCTATGGCTTCACTAAATTTACACAAATATAAACTAGAACATGCTATCTAGATGTGCAACTAAGGTTGTTCTAGTGTGAAACTCCCATCCCAAAACAAGGTTTGCAACCTATATACATTCCTAGCAAGAAACTACTCTAGGAAAGTAAAGGCAAGCAAAGATTGCAATAGAGTAAATGCGGAAACGTAGAGGGGGTGAGAGGAAGCAAACTCTCGACACGCGATTTATCTGTTAACACCAAAATTTGGTAAGGAGTCTGACCTGTGGGTCCGGTTCGAAAAAGAGTCCGTTTGGTGGAAGGAAGGATATTTTCAGAGACTTTCGGCAAAGAGATCTGCGGTCGGCTATTTGCTCCGGTTCGGCAAAGGAACAGTAGAGCTGATTTTGCGGGATTGGACGGTGACGTGGCTCAATCAGGGGAGACGAATGGATGGGTAGGCGATCAAGCTTAGTTAGGCAACGAATCCATTCGCAGTTGTACTCAACAGGGTATAAATACGACCCCTGAATGTATGTAACAGACACAATCATTCCTCAATACACACCGGCCTTACGCCAAACCCTAGAGTCCTTGTCGTGTCGTCGAGTTCTTCGAGAGGGCCAATCGATCCGTCGACCTCCGTGAGTACCGGCAACCTTGTATCATGTATAGTATCATGCGGTGGATTTAGATCTGATGCAAGTAGTCTTGTTACCATGCTTCGTGTCATGCGGTAGATTCAAGCGTGGTTCAAGAGGGTTTCTTGTTAGATCATGAGCCATGCGGTAGGCTAAGATCTGGCTTGAAGCTAGTTATCGGCTCTATTGGATTTTGGCAAGATCCAATAGATTCATTAAGTTATCCCGTGTTATCTTGAGTTTTACTTTATGTTTTAATTCATGTAACACATCTTTGCCCAATCTAGATGGGTTTGGATCGGTTATATCTCTTTTATGATCCTTGTTCGAGTAGGTTTCATGTTTTAGCGCGTGGGTCTTATGCTTTCCGATAGCCGAAACCGAATCGATCTAGGTTGTTACGTGTTGCGGGTTCAAGCTTGCTATGTTCGTATAAATCTTGAAAGAACCAGGTATCATGCGGTAGATGCAGGTTTTTGGGTTGCTTTGGAGCTAGTCATCCGGTGGATTAGATTCCCAAATCAATCTGATAGATTTATTCTCGTGGTAATGTTTGTTCCTTCTTCATGGACCCCGAATCGGCTGTTCAGCCGTATTCGGTTATGTTTCTTCATGAGTAGATCCCGTGCGTTATTTATGTTTTAAATGATGTATGCTTTTAGCTTTCTATATTTAGATTGTATCATGCGGTGGATAGATCTATTTGTGGAAAGTGGTACGGTTTTCCATGCAAGTTGTATCATGCGGTGGATAGATTTGTTTGATATCGTACCCGACGGATCTTAAAGTAACTAGACATGCGGTAGACTAGTGCTTTGGATCTATGCATGCTTATTTAATACATGATCATGTCCGTGCTTTACTTTATTTATTTAATGCTAATCTTCATGGGGATCGGTCATAACTTTGCACATGCATCTTTGTTTATACAAAGACCGATCGTTGTCATGCTTACGTCATCCATTCGGCAGTGTTCCTTTTCCCTTTGCGGTTTCCCGAATGGTCGTGGTTTTTTGACAGGTAGCTTTCTATAGCTATGTGTTATCCCAATTGGCTCTTTAGCCGTAAATATGGAACTGTCTGGTACCACCCGGCAAGTTCCAAGCTTTGATATCTAACTGCCTTATCTTTTGTTAATTTTTAGGAAAAATTGATCGGCACGTCATTTGCTCTCTGCGCGTGTGAAGCCGCTTTGTTCGGCTTGCTGTGTGATTGGCGTTGAGTGCACGTTTTGCGTGAACACACTTTTTGGCACGCCCGGTGGGACCTCGGCCGAATTGGTTCAAGATGCCGAAATCTCACACCTCATGGATGTCAACCTCGAAGAGCTTTCTCCCGAGCAAGCGGCGGAAGACGCTCCAAGACGCCATAGACCGGTTTCGGCAAAAGTGTCTCATGTCGTTTAAGAAGAATAGAAGTGGTGTCCCGTATCCGAAGAATGACCTCGCCCGGTGCCGCCGCCGGGGAGAGAGCGATGCCACATCCCGGCGGAGAAAAGGAGGAATGCGCGCGCGTATTCCAAGAGTCGACGGACTACATGCTCACCAAGCACAACAAGGCTTTCCTCGGGTCGCTCCGGCAGATGATGGTGGCCATCTTTGGCCCGGCATGGAGCAAGCGTTCGGGAAGGCGCCCGTCCGAGAAGAGCACCGTGGAGCCGGGTGAATCAAGCTCTCGGCCGCCGCCGCGGAGCCGGCCACGGCAGCCTCCTCCTCGAGCTCCGGAAGCCGGGCATTCCAACCTCCTCCGCAGGCGCCGGGGGGCGGCCGGTTCGGCCCCCGTTGCAAGCTTCGGGGAAGTCGGCCCGATCCGCCGCCACCACGGAGCAAGACACGGGTCGGCCGTGCACGCGGCCGAATCCGTACCGGCCTACGTACGGAGACGTAGCGTTCGGCTCGTCCGGGGCCCCACTTGATCCCGGCCGGAGAATTGCTCCGTCGACCAACCGGCTCCCGAGAAGAATTTGTACGGCGGTGGTTATCATGAAGTGGGAAACTACGGAGCATTCGACGCCTTCCCGCACCCGAGGTACGCGCCGGTACCGCAGCGCGCAAGAAGATGACGCCCTAGCGCGCAAGATGGCCGAATTGATGCAAAATCGGTTCGGCCTCAAGCCAAAGATGCGGGGCCCCACCTATAGGCCGTCGTTCCCGCAGTGGTACTATAACGTGCTCTTGCCGCCGAGGGTGAAGCCGCCAACGGAATTCACAAAGTTCTCGGGGCAGACGAGACAAGCACGGTCGAGCACATCGCCCGTTACCTCATGCGCCTTGGGGAATGCTCGCCGAGGAGGCGTTCGGGGGTTCGCTACTTCCCCGCCTCGGCCGACGAGTCCGGCTTTTCGGTGGTTCTCGTCCCCGCCTCCCGAATCGGTGGCTAGATGGAAGGATTTGGAGCGTAAATTCCACGCTCATTATTTCGGTGGCGGCTCCGAGAAGAAGCCGATTGATCTCGCCACCCCGAAGCAAAGGCACGGCAAAACACCGCCGGAGTTTCTTAGAAGATTCGGGGAAGTCAAAGGCATGTGCTTCTCGGCCGAACTTGCCGGACGATCGGTGGCCGATATGGCCGTCGCCGGGATGTTGCCGGCCGTGCGCGAGAAGCTATTTGGGATGGAGTTTGAGAACCGGGCCGCCTATCACAAAAGTTGTCTCCGATGAGCAATCAAGCATATGGCCTCAAAAAGGACCCCAAATTCGGCAAGCGACACGACGTCGCCGACATCTACAACCGGTTCCGGACAAAGCCGATCCGTTCGAGGATTCCGAGGACGAATTGGATGTAGGCGCAGCGGAGATCATGTGGGGCAAGGAGCCCTTGACAATGAATCGCCGGGTCAAGCAGACCAAAGGGACTTATGACTTTGACATCACGAAGGCTGATAAGTTGTTTGAGCTCTTAGTGAAAGAAGGCCGAATCAAGCTGCCTGAAGGGCATTCTATGCTTCGGCCCGATGGAGTTAAAGCGAAATGTTACTGTGGCTTCCATGACAGGGATTCACACTCCATCAACGATTGCAGGGTCTTCAGGATGAGGATCCAGAAGGCCATCCAGGAGGGACACCTCAAGTTCGATAACAAGATGAAGCTGGATGGCCACCCCTTTCCTCAGAACATGCTCGGCTTTTCTGTCAATGTGATAACAGCCGAGGAGAAGGGAAAGGTCAAGGTCCTGACCTCAACCAGGTCCAAGCAAGGTGGAGCAGTGGACCCAGAGCGCCAGGTGACTCTGGAGCAAGTACAAGGCGACGCCCCCCGCATTCTCAAAAGCCACATTGAGATTGGAGAATCATCCAGGCCTAAGCCCAAGGTGACGTCGCGCATTCTCCTCAACAAATGGCAGCGCCAAATAGAGAAAGAGCGCTACCAGAAGCGTCGTCACGAGGAGGAGCTGCGCAGAGCTGAAGAAGAGGCGCGCAGAAGGGACCAAGAGCAGTACACGCGCGAGCAGGAGCGCGCACACTGGGGATGCGCCTTCTTCAGGCACTGCTGGAATGAGGGTCTAAAGCTGCCCACATTGAAGAACTGTCCCGAATGCGGCGACGGGTATGTTGAGTACAGCGGGGAAGGCGCCAATCGCCGATCCGTCCACGAGAGACTTGGAAGGATCCACCCTAATGGGGATCGGCGCCAAAAAATTGAAGTCATCGATCATCCCGGGAAGCGCCAAGCCGATCTCGGGTGGGCCGATCAAGAAGAGGACGAGGATGACTACATCCGGCGAGAAGGGGCGGTGGTGCCCGCCCGCCTACGCAAGAGCCGAAGAGACGGGTCCGGCGCTTGAGGAACCGTGAATTGAAGCAAAGCCGGGATCCGGACGAGGCGGATGTGGCGCCCCAAAGACCAACCCGAGGGATCGAAGCGTTCGGCTCCAAGATGCATGGTATACTTCTCGCCGAACGAGTTCATGGCTCCCGCTAACCGGGTTATGCGAGATGAAGCTTCCTTCGACGACGAGCACACCGAGGAGATGATGGCACAACCGGTGCTGGCCAAGCGGAGCCATCTTCGACAAGCCGGCCAAGAACCGTCACATGAGGCCGCTGTACTTGAGAGGATACGTCAATGGCAAGCCATTGACCAAGATGTTCGTCGACGGTGGAGCGGCAGTCAATGTAATGCCGTACACCACCTTCAGGAAGCTTGGAATGGGCCCGAGCGATTTGACGCCTACAAGCATCATCTTGAACGACTTCGCCAGGAACCCCTCAGACACCAAGGGATGTGCTCACGTGGACTTGATGATCGGGTCCAAGACGCTACTCACCACCTTCTTTGTCATCGAGGGCAAAGGAGCCTACGACCGCCGCTTGGGCGGGATTGGATTCATGCTAACTGTTGCGTCCCGTCCACCATGCATCAACAGCTTATCCAGTGGGTGGACGATGAGATCGAGGTCGTCCAGGCAGATGACTCCGTGAGCGTGGCCAACATGGAACCAGCCTTCTGGGAATACCAAGGCATTGATTGTTTCTCGGGGAAAGGCGGGGAGAAGGTCCCGTTGAACCCGTCGGCGAAGTGATCAACGTACCGATTCAAGCAGTCGGCTCTTATAGTAATTTTTAATGGAGAACCCCGTAGATGGCACTGATGGCAAATTAGGGCGAGGATTCATGTCGGCCGATAAACCGGAAGAAGTTGATATTGGAAGCGGTGATAAGCCAAGGCCGACGTTCATCGATGCAAATTCGCAACCGAATTCGGGGGGGGATTTAATTGAGCTTCTCAAAGAATATAAGGATTGCTTCGCCTGGGATTACTCGGAGATGCCTGGATTGGATCGTTCCATCGTCGAGCATCGGTTGCCAATCAAGCCTGGTTTCAAACCATATAAGCAACCACCCCGGAAGATCTACAAGGATGAAGTATTGGCCGATGTGAAGAAGGAAATCGAAAGATTACTTGACGCAAACTTCGTTCGGCCGTGCAGATATGCGGAGTGGATTTCTAACATCGTCCCCGTGTATAAGAAGAATGGAAAAATGAGGGTTTGCATAGACTTCGGGGGACCTAAACAGAGCTACTCCCATGGATGGATACCCGATGCCTATTGCCGATTTGTTGATTGACGCCGCCGCTGGACACAAGGTGATTAGTTTCATGGATGGCAACGCGGGATACAATCAGATCTTCATGGCAATAGAAGACATATCAAAGACGGCCTTTAGATGTACCGGTCATATAGGCCTATTTGAGTGGATAGTCATGACATTTGGATTGAAAAATCCGGTGCAACCTATCAACGGGCCATGAATTACATTTTTCATGAGTTGATCGGCAAAACTGTGGAAATCTACATTGATGACGTGGTGATCAAGTCCTTAAGTCATGACACCCATCTGGAAGATGTGAAGAAGACCTTGGAGTGCACCCGGAAACACGGTTTGAAAATGAATCCAAACAAGTGCGCTTTTGGGGTATCAGCTGGAGAATTCTTGGGGTTTTTGGTCCACGAAGGGGGAATTGAAGTTGGCAAGAAGATCATGAAAGCCATTGATGAAGTTGCTCCTCCAACTAACCTCAAGGAATTGCAATCACTGCTCGGCAAAATCAACTTCATGAGAAGATTCATCTCAAATTTATCACAGAAAGTGTTGCCGTTCTCTCCATTGCTGAAGCTAAAGAAAGATCAGAAATTCACATGGGGTGACGAACAACAAAAGGCTTTTGATGAGATCAAGTAGTACATGAAGGAGCCACCGGTGCTGGTTCCTCCTCAGCTAGACAAGCCTTTCAAGTTGTACGTGGCGGCCGATACCCAAACCATTGGATCGGCCCTTATTCAAGAATTCGAAGGAAAGGAGCGGGTAGTAGCTTATCTTAGCCGAAAAATACTTGATCCTGAAACCAGGTATTCGGCTGTAGAGAAACTGTGTCTTTGTGTGTACTACTCGTGTACAAAGTTTCGGCACTACTTGTTGAATGCCGAATGCACTGTATACTCCAAGTTTGATGTGATAAAACATGTGTTATCTATGCCAATTTTGAATGGTCGGATTGGCAAATGGATTTTAGCTTTATCGGAGTTCGAGTTGAAGTTCAAATCGGCAAAAGCCATCAAAGGTCAGGCCATTGCCGATTTTATAACCGAACATCGTGACCCGTCAATTGATCCGCTTGAAATTACCCCTTGGGCTTTATTTTTTGATGGGTCATCGTGTGGCAAAGGTGGGGGAGTAGGGATCCTACTAATTTCGCCTAGAGGTGAGATGTTTGAATTCGCCATTCCGATACAACCCACCGTCACAAATAACCAGCCGAGTACGAGGCACTACTTCGAGGGCTTCAATATTTGAGAGAAGCTGGGGCCGTTTCAGTTGAGATCTATGGAGATTCAGAATTGGTAATCAAGCAATTGAACGGCCAATACGAGTGCAGAAGCGAAGCGCTGAGGAGTTACTACGAAGAGTGCAGGGAAATCTTGAAGAGCTTCCCATTGGTAACCCTACAGCACATTCCTAGAGAGCATAACGAGGAAGCAAACAGGCTAGCTCAGAGCGCCTCTGGTTACAAGGAGAGTCAAGAAGCGTTTGCTGCAGAAGTGTGTGCACTAGGGGCGGATCTTGCAGAAGATGATTGGAGGAAAGAAATCGTTGATTACTTGAAAGATCCATCCCGAAAAGTCTCTAGGAAACTCAGGTACAAGGCAATTAAGTTCGTTCTTCTGGATGATAATTTATTCTATAAATCATTAGATGGGGTATTGCTACGATGCCCGGGTCCGAGAAGAAGCCAAGAACATGATGAGCGAGGTGCACGATGGGATATGTGGAGCGCACCAATCGGGCTATCGGATGAAGTGGGTTATTAGACAAGCCGGATGCTTTTGGCCGACGATATTAGAGGACCGCTTTGAGTATTACAAGGGATGTCAAGATTGCCAAAGGTTTGGGAATATTCAAAGAGTCCCCGCATCAGCATTGAATCCCATCATCAAGCCATGGCCATTCGAGGGGCCGGGGTATAGACTTGATTGGCCAAATTAATCCGCCGTCTAGCAAGGGGCATAAGTTCGTGCTTTTGGCTACGGATTACTTCACCAAATGGGTCGAGGCAATCCCACCGAAGAAGGTGACATCGAAAAACATGATCGACTTCGTCAAGGAACACATCATCTATCGATTTGGGATCCCTCGTACGATTACCACCGACCAGGGGGGCACAATTCGTGTCATTGGAGTTCAGAGATTTTGCCGAAAGCATGGGAATCAAATTGTTTAATTCTTCTCCATATTATGCCCAAGCTAATGGTCAAGCAGAGGCTTCTAATAAGATCATGATCAAGCTGATACAGAAGAAGATCGATCAGAAGCCGAGAAGGTGGCATTCGGTACTCAGTGAAGCGCTGTGGGCGTACCGAATGGCCCCCCATGGAGCTACAAAGACTTCTCCTTACGAGTTGGTTTACGGGCATCACGCGATCCTGCCTTGGGAGATGCAATCAGATTCCAGGAGAGTGGTGCTACAAAACGAGTTGAGCTCCAAGGATTACAGTGGCCTAATGATGGATGAGCTAGAAGATTTGCATATGATCCGTCTTAGGGCCCTGGAGAACATCGAGAAAAACAAGCTGCGGGTCGCCAAGTACTATAACAAGAAGGTAAAAGTAAGGCAATTTGCAGAAGGCGATCTAGTTTGGAAAGCGCTATTGCCGATTGGAACTAAATACAGCGAATTCGGCAAATGGTCCCCTAACTGGGAGGGACCTTTTCGCGTGGTCAGATGCGTTCCTGGTAATGCGTACATATTGAAAACGTTGCTAGGAGAGGAATTTTCCGCTGCAATAAATAGAAGATATCTGAAGAACTATTATCCTAGCATTGAGATCGATCGATGATTACACACATCTGGCACAAAAATAGCCGGCGCTCAAGAATGAGGCCACCTTCAGAACAAAATCCACGAACAAGAGAAAATGGCCAGTGCCTGGATGCATTGCCCTTAGCTCAAAACTACATTACGACTGCTTCTTGCAGGATTACATCTAACAACCCCGGTGGTCAGATCCTCGAGGAGGAGGGAAGCAGAAGGCGTGGAGGAAGAAGCGAAAGTATGATACAATCTTTTCTTTAATTCTTCGGCTGCTCCCTCTTCAGTTGCTCCAGACCACCGTGACGGCAACCCGGAACGCGCGGGGGTGACCATGGTTGGCGGCCTCCACCAAGCTATCCCAGGCCGTCTTCAGGTTGTTGTACCTGTCGAGACATCTAAAGCGGAGGAATCAAGATTAGGGGCAAGAAATCCAAGTGCAAGCACGAGGTCAAGAAGGAGTCAGGAACGTTTACCCCCTACTAATGCCTCCAGAGCCATGCGACGCTCGCGCTCGGCTTGGCAACGGGCGGACATGTCCCTGAGGCCGTGCTCCAGATGCCGGACGCGGCGACGCAGGTGATGGTTGGTCCTCTCGCTCGGGCGTGGCATCCTCTCGCTTCGAGGGGAGGAATCGGAGGAGATGTACTCGAGCACATCTTCGGTCCCGATGACTTCTTCGGGAAGCAAATCAAGGCTGAAAAGGACGAGAGGAAAACATGAAGCGCAGGATCATGCGGGAGAACGAGGAGCAGATCAAGAAAGAACTCACTTCCGAATCGTACGCTTCTTTGATGAGCCGCTCTCCTGGGGTTGTTTACCCTTGTCCATGGCGTTGGGGTTTTTTCCCTCTAGAGACAGGGGAAGAGATGAGAAATGATGGATGAGTGCGCGAGTGGATTTGCAGAGCATCCCCGCAGGCTATTTTATTGACCGGAGAGGCGCATTGGGAGTGATGACCGGCCGCACACACCGTTGGAATACCAAGCGGCGGTGGTTTTCTACCAAGTGCGAAGGGTTTTTCTTGAACAAGTGTTTATGGATTGTCGAACCGGGATCCTCTCGTGGATTTTGCGCCAAGGGGCGCTTGTTCTCGCGCGTTCGGCTAAAGATAGTTCCGGATGCATTCAAAGAAAACAAAATTCGCATGCAAAATGCAAAGGGAGTCATCACAGAACAGGTGCAAACTTCAAAAGTTCTTCATCTATTGCCGATATTTACACATCCCTAGTACAATCTAGTCGAAGATCCTGTTCAGCACAGATTGGGGATGAGTAATTTCGGCAATGGCGTCGCCATGGCCATCAAGGGGCTCCAGGATGAGCTCGATCTCCTCGATGTCCTCTGGCGCGCCGCCCCGGAAGCTGCGCGGCCTGGTGGAGTAGTCGACGTCCGTGTGCGTCGCCATGGCAGCCAGGCCCAAGGTGGTGCCCAGACGGACGCCATGGACAGCCACCTCATCAACGCGGCGCTCCACCGCGGCAAGGCGCTCCACCGGCGTATTGCCGAGGGCGTTCACCTTCTCGGCCACCGCTCCACCGCCTCCTTCACCGGTTGAGCTCCGCGTCGCGGGCTACAAGAAGCAAGAAGAAAAAGATTAGCGTCAAAAGCCGGGTGGAATCAAGAACTAATCTCAAAGCCGTACCATCAATGGTTTCCAGCAGCTGTCTGCGCTGGTCCTCCCACTCTAGCTCGGCTATGCCCGCTTTCTTGGAGACGTCCTCCAGCTCACGCCGGGACGCCTCCAGCTCCTTCTTGAAGCGGATGGCGTCTTCTTCCCCGTACGGTACGGGGGAGTGGCCATCGGACTCCGAGGAGTCATCCGGGGAGGGGCTGATTGGCCGGCGCACGAGGCGGATTCCACCGAATCAATCCGAAAAAGGGGGATGATCGTCAAGGCAAAATAAGATCAAGAATAGAATCAAAGAGGAGAGATCGACGATCATCACCGCCCGCGCGCATTGGCGCTCGCTCCCCTCGGCCTCGTCGGAGGCGCGGCGGCGGTTGAGGCGGCGCACCATTGTGGTTTGGGATGTGCCTCGTTTGCAAAAGGGCTAAAGATTGGCAAAGATTCGAGAGCTAGAAGGCCTGGTGGAGAGCTAGGGGCACCTATGGTAACATTTATAGGCCTGGCAGGATGAATCGTGGCTTCGAGTCGTGGCTGTGGATCGTGGCGCATATCCCAAGAAAATCGGAAGGTGGAAAGGTTTCCTTGGCCAACCCGCTGACGGGTCGCTTGGAGTTCTAGGCTGAGCCGCGTGCAGTTGATTGGTTCGGCTAAAGAAAATCAAAGTGCCATTCGGGAGTTGGCGTTTCACTACCGAATGGGTCGTTCAGCATTATATTTGAAAGTGCGCAGAAGAAAGGAAACAGATTACAAGAAGATATTACAAGAACGACCAATTCAGTTACACATCAATAAGGACATTCAAGCATTCAGAAGTTTGGCAATCACACCACGAGCATTGGATGTTATCAGATGGGAATTGTCCAGCAGCTCCTGGCAATCCCTTTGGGTACCGGATAGATCAGCGAGTTCTGCATCGCATTGCTCTATCTTGGTGATAGCCGATTTTGCTTCCGCTTGGGTCTTTGCTATCAATCCAAGAAGTTCGGCTATTTTCTCTTTGTCGATCTCTATCTCCGCTGACAGGCTTCTCAGTTCTGCTTCTAGAGCAGCATTCCTGGCGATTTTCAGATCATAAGAAGCCTGCAGGTTAGCCAATGCATCCTTGTGGCTCTCTGCTTGGATTTGTGCCCCGTTCATAGCATGTTCAAGCATCGCTTTTCCTCTTTTCAATGGCCGGGCGGGAGCGCAATTTCGTCCAAGCGTGCCTTACGGGTGCATAAAAGGCTTCTAAGCCATAGACGGATGATAGAGAAGCTCGATGTCTTCGGAAGTTCTTGGTCGATAGATTCAAACATCTCTTCGAAGTGATGGAGATCATTGAACCGATCTTGAGCATCTTTTGCTAGCCGAGCAGCAATTTCTTTGAGCTTGGACAACACTTCATCCGGGGCAAATGGGCCGGGTATACTCCTTCCATCACCTCGGCAGCTGGATTGCTCTCTGATGGCAGGCTTGATGATGATGGAGCCTGATCCTGAGAAACAACATTGCCGAATTAAGAATGCTAAACATCGAGGTACCAAAATTAAGTGCAGATGGATACCTCATGGCTGGTTTCTTGAGCAGGGGCAATCACAGGTGAAGGAGATGCTCCAGGCAGAGCCGAAACTTCCAAGCTAGGAGGTACCGATGCGGCCACTAGCAACTCGTGGGTTTCTGGCTGAGGAGGAGTCGGGTCTGCCGCCTCTGTTGGGTTGGTTATCTCTGCTTGACCAACAGGTGATGGCACCCTTGGAGAACTTATTGGCTCCGGTTGAATTGGGAGATTCATCCCTGGAGAATTTGTTGCTTCGCGAAGGTGATGAAGATGAGATCTCCACCGGGATGGGTAATTCAACCCCGGATGGACTCGCTTATTGCACCACCGGAACATCTACAAGCTGTTCTTCCGTGGCTTCTCCCCGCAAATGTCAAAGTGAAAGGGTAAATGCCAATGCTCATCCTTAAGAAAGAACAAGAGAAGTCATACCAAAGTGGATGGGGCATTGGCGGTGTACCGGTTCCGAAGGCCGCCGGACTCGGTCCGAAAATGCACAATAATATAATTCATCAAGAGCAGAGTGACCTGGTAATCAAGAAGGTAAAGGGGTTTACCTCAACAAGCACTTTCTTGACAGTTCTTCTCCTTTTAGCACTTGGAGGGGCAATCAGATGTAGACCTTGCCTCCTGTCAACAGCAAGGCTAGAAAGGCTAGGATCTGTTGTAGCATACCTTGCCATTAGCTGATGCAGAGTAGTGGATTTGAATCCCAGTGCTGAAATTGGGCCAGCAATATTGTAAGCAATTTCCCTGGCTCGAGGGGCGGTGCATCGTGTTCGTGGATAAGAAGGTGAAGGTCGAATCATGAATAAAGAGGACATGTCTGATCCAAAGTTCATGATGTTACCTCTGAGGTTGGCAAGAAGTCAGGCATCAACTTTGCACAAAACACATGGACAGGCTCACTGAAGGTGTGATCATGGAATTCTTGCCACCAGGAGTTAAAGGTGGGGTGAGCTATGACTATGGGCACAAAAGGACAGGTATAGATAGTAGGGCTACACACATATTGGAAGACCCCGCTCTATCGTGCATACTTTCTTTGATTTCCTCTCTCCGGGCTTGAGGAATTCATGCAAGAACAACCTCGGGGGCATCTGTCCACATCCAATTTGCCTGGCCATTACATTAGGCTGATAGTATTCATAAGTGCTGACATTTAGCCTTCCTCCATTGAATTCGGCCGGCAGTATGCATGGGCGGATTACAATGTTGAGAATCTCCAAGAATCTTCCATCTTGGTGGCCAGGCTCAAAGGAAAATTCAACAGGGAAGGTCAAGGTGTCGTTGCCTAGATAAGGAAGCCAGAGAGGATTGGGGAAACCTTTGAAGAACAACTCGAAGAGCCGGGCCGATGTCCCGCCGGATGGAAACAAGCTTGAAGCCGCTTCTCCGTAGTTTTGGCATCCTCTCGGTAGCTTGAGGCTCTCCTTCGGGGTGATTGGACAAAGGGAAGAACCCGGAGTTCAAATCGACACCGACAATCTGATGCATGTGGAGCTGCAGCCCACATTTGAACGAACCACCAAGGGCCGTTGACACATGCTATCCTTTCGCTGGTATACATCTGGGTAACAGTCTGGTGAAGCATATGGTATACACTGCCCAAGAAGAATTTTCCCAGAGGAAGGCGGTTGCCACTGGCCAGATGGGACGCCATTGCGATATGGTTCAGGGTAGGCTCGTTGGCTTTACCACGAAGACGAATCCGCACGCCCACATATTCAAGAATGCTCGTATTCAACGGCACCCGGGGGGATTGTCCTTCATGTGTTTCAAGATGTATTGCTTGTATCCGTTCCCCCGGCTTCACCCCCGTCTCGCCGTGAGGAATTTTTGAAATTCCAAGGCTGGACAGATCCTGTAATGTCAAGGCCGGTGATCATATATACATCGGCCAAGGTGGGAGACATCGGACCGTGGCCAAAAAGGAAGGCGTTGACGCCATTTGACCAAGAGTGGCAGGCTGCTATCAGAAGATCTTCGTTCTTGGGGGTCTCAGCCACGGATAGCTCCAAGCACTGGGCAATACGGAGGGCATCCAGGTTGGTCAATCCACTCTTATCTGCAAGAATCCTCCGATACCAAGTCTTCCAGCCTGCAATTGGAGGTAAAGGCCAGTTCTTGAACGCATCTTGCCACTGAGGAGGTGGAGACAAAGCTGCTTTGAAGGGGATTCTCTGAGATTCAGCGGCAATGAAATCTCGAGGGTCAGGATTCCCCACAGGACCAAGGTAATAAGACCTCGAATTGGCCTCGGTGTGAATCAAAAGTTCAGTAGAAGGCTCCTGGAAGAAAGCGGAAAGAGAAAATCTCAGGTAAAATTGAAAACCTAATGCCGAACAAGGTTTGCGGGGGATGAATTTACCTGAGCATCTTGGTTCTGAGCTGCCATTGGAGGTTCGAGCTCGGAACGAGGAGATCTAGGGTTGGATCCAGATGAAGATTCCAGCGGATTGCGAAGAACAAAGTGTTGACGGATTTGATTCGAGGATTCGTGGCCGGAGTCAATTGTGGAACAAAATTACTTTTATCCCACAATTGAAGGGGCATGTGTTAACACCAAAATTTGGTAAGGAGTCCGACCGTGGGTCCGGTTCGAAAAAGAGTCCGTCCGGTGGAAGGAAGGATATTTTCGGAGATTTTCGGCAAAGAGATCTCGCGGTCGGCTATTTGCTCCGGTTCGGCAAAGGAACAAGAGAGCCGATTTTGCGGGATTGGACGGTGACGTGGCTCAATCGGGGGAGATGAATGGATGGATAGGCGATCAAGCTTAGTTAAGCAACGAATCCATTCGCAGTTGTACTCAACAGGGTATAAATACGACCCCTGAATGTATGTAACAGACACAATCATTCCTCAATACACACCGGCCTTACGCCAAACCCTAGAGTCCTTGTCGTGTCGTCGAGTTCTTCGAGAGGGCCAATCGATCCGTCGACCTCCGTGAGTACCGGCAACCTTGTATCATGTCTAGTATCATGCGGTGGATTTAGATCTGATGCAAGTAGTCTTGTTACCATGCTTCGTGTCATGCGGTAGATTCAAGCGTGGTTCAAGAGGGTTTCTTGTTAGATCATGAGCCATGCGGTAGGCTATGATCCGGCTTGAAGCTAGTTATCGGCTCTATTGGATTTTGGCAAGATCCAATAGATTCATTAAGTTATCCCGTGTTATCTTGAGTTTTACTTTATGTTTTAATTCATGTAACACATCTTTGCCCAATCTAGATGGGTTTGGATCGGTTATATCTCTTTTATGATCCTTGTTCGAGTAGGTTTCATGTTTTAGCGCGTGGGTCTTATGCTTTCCGATAGCCGAAACCGAATCGATCTAGGTTGTTACGTGTTGCGGGTTCAAGCTTGCTATGTTCGTATAAATCTTGAAAGAACCGGGTATCATGCGGTAGATGCAGGTTTTTGGGTTGCTTTGGAGCTAGTCATCCGGTGGATTAGATTCCCAAATCAATCTGATAGATTTATTCTCGTGGTAATGTTTGTTCCTTCTTCATGGACCCCGAATCGGCTGTTCAGCCGTATTCGGTTATGTTTCTTCATGAGTAGATCCCGTGCGTTATTTATGTTTTAAATGATGTATGCTTTTAGCTTTCTATATTTAGATTGTATCATGCGGTGGATAGATCTATTTGTGGAAAGTGGTACGGTTTTCCATGCAAGTTGTATCATGCGGTGGATAGATTTGTTTGATATCGTACCCGACGGATCTTAAAGTAACTAGACATGCGGTAGACTAGTGCTTTGGATCTATGCATGCTTATTTAATACATGATCATGTCCGTGCTTTACTTTATTTATTTAATGCTAATCTTCATGGGGATCGGTCATAACTTTGCACATGCATCTTTGTTTATACAAAGACCGATCGTTGTCATGCTTACGTCATCCATTCGGCAGTGTTCCTTTTCCCTTTGCGGTTTCCCGAATGGTCGTGGTTTTTTGACAGGTAGCTTTCTATAGCTATGTGTTATCCCAATTGGCTCTTTAGCCGTAAATATGGAACTGTCTGGTACCACCCGGCAAGTTCCAAGCTTTGATATCTAACTGCCTTATCTTTTGTTAATTTTTAGGAAAAATTGACTGGCACGTCATTTGCTCTCTGCGCGTGTGAAGCTAGCTTTGTTCGGCTTGCTGTGTGATTGGCGTTGAGTGCACTTTTTGCGTCAACACACTTTTTGGCACGCCCAGTGGGACCTCAGCCGAATTGGTTCAAGATGCCTGAAATCTCAGACCTCATGGATGTCAACCTCGAAGAGCTTTCTCCAGAGCAGCGGCAGCAGCTCCAAGACGCCATAGACCAGTTTCAGCAAAAGTGTCTCATGTCGTTTAAGAAGAATAGAAGTGGTGTCCCGTATCTGAAGAATGACCCGCCGGTGCTGCTTTGCCGGGGAGAGAGCGATGCCACATCCCGGCGGGGAAAAGGAGGAATGCGCGCGCGTATTCCAAGAGTCGACGGACTACATGCTCACCAAGCACAACAAGGCTTTCCTCGGGTCGCTCCGGCAGATGATGGTGGCCATCTTTGGCCCGGCATGGAGCAAGCGTTCGGGAAGGCGCCCGTCCGAAGAGCACCGTGGAGCCGGGTGAATCAAGCTCTCGGCCGCCGCCGCGGAGCCGGCCACGGCAGCCTCCTCCTCGAGCTCCGGAAGCCGGGCATTCCAACCTCCTCCGCGGGGCGCGGGGGGCGGCCGGTTCGGCCCCCGTTGCAAGCTTCGGGGAAGTCGGCCCGGTCCCGCCGCCACCACGAGTAGCACGAGTCGGCCCGTGCACGCGGCCGAATCCGTACCAGCCTACGTACGGAGACGTAGCGTTCGGCTCGTCTGGGGCCCCACTTGATCCCGGCCGGAGAATTGCTCCGTCGACCAACTGGCTCCAGAAGAATTTGTACGGCGGTGGTTATCATGAAGTGGGAAACTACGGAGCATTCGACGCCTTCCCGCACCCAGGGTACGCGCGCGCCACCGCAGCGCGCAAGAAGATGACGCCCTAGCGCGCAAGATGGCCGAATTGATGCAAAATCAGTTCGGCCTCAAGCCAAAGATGCAGGGCCCCACCTATAGGCCGTCGTTCCCAGAGTGGTACTATAACGTGCTCTTGCCGCCGAGGGTGAAGCCGCCAACGGAATTCACAAAGTTCTCGGGGCAGGACGAGACAAGCACGGTCGAGCACATCACCAGTTACCTCATGCAGCTTGGGGAATGCTCAGCCGAGGAGGCGTTCAGGGTTCGCTACTTCCCCGCCTCGCTGACAGGTCCAGCTTTTCAATGGTTCTCGTCCCTGCCTCCTGAATCAGTGGCTAGATGGAAGGATTTGGAGCGTAAATTCCACGCTCATTATTTCAGCGGCAGCTCTGAGAAGAAGCTGATTGATCTCGCCACCCTGAAGCAAAGGCACAGCGAAACACCGCTGGAGTTTCTTAGAAGATTCAGGGAAGTCAAAGGCATGTGCTTCTCGCTGAACTTGCCAGACGATCAGCTGGCTGATATGGCCGTCGCCGGGATGTTGCCGGCCGTGCGCGAGAAGCTATTTGGGATGGAGTTTGAGAACCTGGGCCAGCTATCACAGAAGTTGTCTCTGATGAGCAATCAAGCATATGGCCTCAAAAAGGACCCCAAATTCGGCAAGCAGCACGACGTCGCTGACATCTACAACCAGTTCCTGGACAAAGCTGATCTGTTCGAGGATTCTGAGGACGAATTGGATGTAGCTGCAGCGGAGATCATGTGGGGCAAGGAGCCCTTGACAATGAATCAGCGCTGGGTCAAGCAGACCAAAGGGACTTATGACTTTGACATCACGAAGGCTGATAAGTTGTTTGAGCTCTTAGTGAAAGAAGGCCGAATCAAGCTGCCTGAGGGGCATTCTATGCTTCGGCCCGATGGAGTTAAAGAGAAACGTTACTGTGGCTTCCATGACAGGGATTCACACTCCATCAACGATTGCAGGGTCTTCGGGATGAGGATCCGAGAAGGCCATCCGGGAGGGACACCTCAAGTTCGATAACAAGATGAAGCCGGATGGCCACCCCTTTCCTCGAACATGCTCGGCTTGTCCGTCAATGTGATAACGGCCGAGGAGAAGGGAAAGGTCAAGGTCCTGACCTCAACCAGGTCCAAGCAAGGTGGAGCAGTGGACCCAGAGCGCCGGGTGACTGCGGAGCAAGTACAAGGCGACTCCCCCCGCATTCTCAAAAGCCACATTGAGATTGGAGAATCATCCAGGCCTAAGCCCAAGGTGACGTCGCGCATTCTCCTCAACAAATGGCGGCGCCAAATAGAGAAAGAGCGCTACCGAAGCGTCGTCACGAGGAGGAGCGGCGCGGAGGCCGAAGAAGAGGCGCGCGAGAAGGGACCAAGAGCAAGACACGCGCGAGCAGGAGCGCGCACACCGGGGATGCGCCTTCTTCGAGCACCGCCGGAATGAGGGTCTAAAGCCGCCCACATTGAAGAAGCGTCCCGAATGCGGCGACGGGTATGTTGAGTACGAGCGGGGAAGCCGCCAATCGCCGATCCGTCCACGAGAGACTTGGAAGGATCCACCCTAATGGGGATCGGCGCCAAAAAATTGAAGTCATCGATCATCCCGAGAAGCGCCAAGCCGATCTCGGGTGGGCCGATCAAGAAGAGGACGAGGATGACTACATCCGGCGAAGGGGCGGTGGTGCCCGCCCGGCCTACGCAAGAGCCGAAGAGACGGGTCCGGCGCTTGAGGAACCGTGAATTGAAGCAGGCCGGGATCCAGACGAGGCAGATGTGGCGCCCCAAAGACCAACCTGAGGGATCGAAGCGTTCGGCTCCAGCATGCATGGTATACTTTCTGCCGAACGAGTTCATGGCTCCTGCTAACCAGGTTATGCAGGAGGAAGCTTCCTTCGACGACGAGCACACCGAGGAGATGATGGCACAACTGGTGCTGGCCAAGCAAGCCATCTTCGACAAGCCGGCCAAGAACCGTCACATGAGGCCGCTGTACTTGAGAGGATACGTCAATGGAAAGCCATTGACCAAGATGTTCGTCGACGGTGGAGCGGCAGTCAATGTAATGCCGTACACCACCTTCGGGAAGCTTGGAATGGGCCCGAGCGATTTGACGCCTACAAGCATCATCTTGAACGACTTCGCCGGAACCCCTCGGACACCAAGGGATGTGCTCACGTGGACTTGATGATCGGGTCCAAGACGCTACTTACCACCTTCTTTGTCATCGAGGGCAAAGGAGCCTACGACCGTCGCTTGGGCGGGATTGGATTCATGCTAATCGTTGCGTCCCGTCCACCATGCATCAACAGCTTATCCAGTGGGTGGACGATGAGATCGAGGTCGTCCAGGCAGATGACTCCGTGAGCGTGGCCAACATGGAACCAGCCTTCTGGGAATACCAAGGCATTGATTGTTTCTCAGGGAAAGACTGGGGAGAAGGTCCTGTTGAACCTGTCAGCAGTGATCAACAGCCGATTCAAGCAGTCGGCTCTTATAGTAATTTTTAATGGAGAACCCCGTAGATGGCACTGATGGCAAATTAGGGCGAGGATTCATGTCGGCTGATAAACTGGAAGAAGTTGATATTGGAAGCGGTGATAAGCCAAGGCCGACGTTCATCAGTGCAAATCTGCAACCAGAATTCAGGGGGGATTTAATTGAGCTTCTCAAAGAATATAAGGATTGCTTCGCCTGGGATTACTCGGAGATGCCTGGATTGGATCGTTCCATCGTCGAGCATCGGTTGCCAATCAAGCCTGGTTTCAAACCATATAAGCAACCACCCGGAAGATCTACAAGGATGAAGTATTGGCCGATGTGAAGAAGGAAATCGAAAGATTACTTGACGCAAACTTCGTTCGGCCGTGCGGATATGCGGAGTGGATTTCTAACATCGTCCCGTGTATAAGAAGAATGGAAAAATGAGGGTTTGCATAGACTTCAGGGACCTAAACAGAGCTACTCCCATGGATGGATACCCGATGCCTATTGCCGATTTGTTGATTGACGCCGCTGCTGGACACAAGGTGATTAGTTTCATGGATGGCAACGCGGGATACAATCAGATCTTCATGGCAATAGAAGACATATCAAAGACGGCCTTTAGATGTACCGGTCATATAGGCCTATTTGAGTGGATAGTCATGACATTTGGATTGAAAAATCCCGGTGCAACCTATCAACGGGCCATGAATTACATTTTTCATGAGTTGATCGGCAAAACCGTGGAAATCTACATTGATGACGTGGTGATCAAGTCCTTAAGTCATGACACCCATCCGGAAGATGTGAAGAAGACCTTGGAGTGCACCGGAAACACGGTTTGAAAATGAATCCAAACAAGTGCGCTTTTGGGGTATCAATTTGGAGAATTCTTGGGGTTTTTGGTCCACGAAGGGGGAATTGAAGTTGGCAAGAAGAGCATGAAAGCCATTGATGAAGTTGCTCCTCCAACTAACCTCAAGGAATTGCAATCACTGCTCGGCAAAATCAACTTCATGAGAAGATTCATCTCAAATTTATCACAGAAAGTGTTGCCGTTCTCTCCATTGCTGAAGCTAAAGAAAGATCAGAAATTCACATGGGGTGACGAACAACAAAAGGCTTTTGATGAGATCAAGTAGTACATGAAGGAGCCACCGGTGCTGGTTCCTCCTCAGCTAGACAAGCCTTTCAAGTTGTACGTGGCGGCCGATACCCAAACCATTGGATCGGCCCTTATTCAAGAATTCGAAGGAAAGGAGCGGGTAGTAGCTTATCTTAGCCGAAAAATACTTGATCCCGAAACCGGGTATTCGCGTAGAGAAACCGTGTCTTTGTGTGTACTACTCGTGTACAAAGTTTCGGCACTACTTGTTGAATGCCGAATGCACTGTATACTCCAAGTTTGATGTGATAAAACATGTGTTATCTATGCCAATTTTGAATGGTCGGATTGGCAAATGGATTTTAGCTTTATCGGAGTTCGAGTTGAAGTTCGAATCGGCAAAAGCCATCAAAGGTCAGGTCATTGCCGATTTTATAACTGAACATCGTGACCCGTCAATTGATCTGCTTGAAATTACCCCTTGGGCTTTATTTTTTGATGGGTCATCGTGTGGCAAAGGTGGGGGAGTAGGGATCCTACTAATTTCGCCTAGAGGTGAGATGTTTGAATTCGCCATTCCGATACAACCCACCGTCACAAATAACCAGCCGAGTACGAGGCACTACTTCGAGGGCTTCGATATTTGAGAGAAGTCGGGGCCGTTTCGGTTGAGATCTATGGAGATTCGGAATTGGTAATCAAGCAATTGAACGGCCAATACGAGTGCGAAGCGAAGCGCTAAGGAGTTACTACGAAGAGTGCGGGGAGATCTTGAAGAGCTTCCCATTGGTAACCCTACAAAGACATTCCTAGAGAGCACAACGAGGAAGCAAACAGGCTAGCTCAGAGCGCCTCTGGTTACAAGGAGAGTCAAGAAGCGTTTGCTGCAGAAGTGTGTGCACTAGGGGCGGATCTTGCCAGAAGATGATTGGAGGAAAGAAATCGTTGATTACTTGAAAGATCCATCCCGAAAAGTCTCTAGGAAACTCAGGTACAAGGCAATTAAGTTCGTTCTTCTGGATGATAATTTATTCTATAAATCATTAGATGGGGTATTGCTACGATGCCTGGGTCCAGAAGAAGCCAAGAACATGATGAGCGAGGTGCACGATGGGATATGTGGAGCGCACCAATCGGCCTATCGGATGAAGTGGGTTATTAGACAAGCTGGATGCTTTTGGCCGACGATATTAGAGGACTCGCTTTGAGTATTACAAGGGATGTCAAGATTGCCAAGGGTTTGGGAATATTCAAAGAGTCCCCGCATCAGCATTGAATCCCATCATCAAGCCATGGCCATTCGGGGGCCGGGGTATAGACTTGATTGGCCAAATTAATCCGCCGTCTAGCAAGGGGCATAAGTTCGTGCTTTTGGCTACGATTACTTCACCAAATGGGTCGAGGCAATCCCACCGAAGAAGGTGACATCGGAAAACATGATCGACTTCGTCAAGGAACACATCATCTATCGATTTGGGATCCCTCGACGATTACCACCGACCGGGGGCACAATTCGTGTCATTGGAGTTCGTAGATTTTGCCGAAAGCATGGGAATCAAATTGTTTAATTCTTCTCCATATTATGCCCAAGCTAATGGTCAAGCGAGAGGCTTCTAATAAGATCATGATCAAGCCGATACGAAGAAGATCGATCGAAGCCGAGAAGGTGGCATTCGGTACTCGGTGAAGCGCCGTGGGCGTACCGAATGGCCCCCCATGGAGCTACAAAGACTTCTCCTTACGAGTTGGTTTACGGGCATCACGCGATCCCGCCTTGGGAGATGCAATCGGATTCCGAGGAGAGTGGTGCTACAAAACGAGTTGAGCTCCAAGGATTACAAAGTGGCCTAATGATGGATGAGCTAGAAGATTTGCATATGATCCGTCTTAGGGCCCCGGAGAACATCGAGAAAAACAAGTTGCGGGTCGCCAAGTACTATAACAAGAAGGTAAAAGTAAGGCAATTTGCGTAAGGCGATCTAGTTTGGAAAGCGCTATTGCCGATTGGAACTAAATACGGCGAATTCGGCAAATGGTCCCCTAACCGGGAGGGACCTTTTTCGTGTGGTCGATG
This sequence comes from Cenchrus americanus, assembly GCA_947561735.1. NCBI lineage: Eukaryota > Viridiplantae > Streptophyta > Magnoliopsida > Poales > Poaceae > Cenchrus > Cenchrus americanus. The sequence goes on along the minus strand of OX387242.1, from coordinate 30,935,787 downwards.
CGTTCTCGGTAATGCGTACATATTGAAAACGTTGCTAGGAGAGGAATTTTCCGCTGCAATAAATAGAAGATATCTGAAGAACTATTATCCTAGCATTGAGATCGATCGATGATTACACACATCTGGCACAAAAATAGCCGGCGCTCAAGAATGAGGCCACCTTCAGAACAAAATCCACGAACAAGAGAAAATGGCCAGTGCCTGGATGCATTGCCCTTAGCTCAAAACTACATTACGACTGCTTCTTGCAGGATTACATCTAACAACCCCGGTGGTCAGATCCTCGAGGAGGAGGGAAGCAGAAGGCGTGGAGGAAGAAGCGAAAGTATGATACAATCTTTTCTTTAATTCTTCGGTACGCTCCCTCTTCAGTTGCTCCAGGACCACCGTGACGGCAACCTGGAACGCGCGGGGGTGACCATGGTTGGCGGCCTCCACCAAGCTATCCCAGGCCGTCTTCAGGTTGTTGTACCTGTCAGAGACATCTAAAGCGGAGGAATCAAGATTAGGGGCAAGAAATCCAAGTGCAAGCACGAGGTCAAGAAGGAGTCAGGAACGTTTACCCCCTACTAATGCCTCCAGAGCCATGCGACGCTCGCGCTCGGCTTGGCAACGGGCGGACATGTCCCTGAGGCCGTGCTCCAGATGCCGGACGCGGCGGCGCAGCTGATGGTTGGTCCTCTGTTCAGGCGTGGCATCCTCTGCTTCGAGGGAGGAATCGGAGGAGATGTACTCAGGCACATCTTCGGTCCCGATGACTTCTTCGGGAAGCAAATCAAGGCTGAAAAGGACGAGAGGAAAACATGAAGCGCAGGATCATGCGGGAGAACGAGGAGCGGATCAAGAAAGAACTCACTTCCGAATCGTACGCTTCTTTGATGAGCCGCTCTCCTGGGGTTGTTTACCCTTGTCCATGGCGTTGGGGTTTTTTTCCTCTAGAGGCAGGGGAAGAGATGAGAAATGATGGATGAGTGCGCGAGTGGATTTGCGAGCATCCCCGCGAGCTATTTTATTGACCGGAGAGGCGCATTGGGAGTGATGACCGGCCGCACACACCGTTGGAATACCAAGCGGCGGGGTTTTCTACCAAGTGCGAAGGGTTTTTCTTGAACGGTGTTTATGGATTGTCGAACCGGGATCCTCTCGTGGATTTTGCGCCAAGGGGCGCTTGTTCTCGCGCGTTCGGCTAAAGATAGTTCCGGATGCATTCAAAGAAAACAAAATTCGCGGATGCAAAATGCAAAGGGAGTCATCACGGAACAAGAGTGCGTAATTCAAAAGTTCTTCATCTATTGCCGATATTTACACATCCCTAGTACAATCTAGTCGAAGAGCCCGTTCAACACGGATTGGGGATGAGTAATTTCGGCAATGGCGTCGCCATGGCCATCAAGGGGCTCCAGGATGAGCTCGATCTCCTCGATGTCCTCGGCGCGCCGCCCGAAGCCGCGCGGCCTCGGTGGAGTAGTCGACGTCCGTGTGCGTCGCCATGGCGGCCGGTGCCCAAGGTGGTGCCCGGACGGACGCCGTGGACGGCCACCTCATCAACGCGGCGCTCCACCGCGGCAAGGCGCTCCACCGGCGTATTGCCGAGGGCGTTCACCTTCTCGGCCACCGCTCCACCGGCTCCTTCGGCCCGGTTGAGCTCCGCGTCGCGGGCTACAAGAAGCAAGAAGAAAAAGATTAGCGTCAAAAGTCGGGTGGAATCAAGAACTAATCTCAAAGCCGTACCATCAATGGTTTCCAGCAGCTGTCTGCGCTGGTCCTCCCACTCTAGCTCGGCTATGCCCGCTTTCTTGGAGACGTCCTCCAGCTCACGCCGGGACGCCTCCAGCTCCTTCTTGAAGCGGATGGCGTCTTCTTCCCCGTACGGTACCGGGGAGTGGCCATCGAACTCCGAGGAGTCATCTGGGAGGGGCTGATTGGCCGGCGCACGAGGCGGATTCCACTGAATCAATCTGAAAAAGGGGGATGATCGTCAAGGCAAAAGAAGTTCAAGAATAGAATCAAAGAGGAGAGATCGACGATCATCACCGCCTGCGCGCATTGGCGCTGCTCCCCTCGGCCTCGTCGGAGGCGCGGCGGCGGTTGAGGCGGCGCACCATTGTGGTTTGGGATGTGCACTGTTTGCAAAAGGGATAAAGATTGGCAAAGATTTGAGAGCTAGAAGGCCTGGTGGAGAGCTAGGGGCACCTATGGTAACATTTATAGGCACGGGCAGATGAATCGTGGCTTCGAGTCGTGGCTGTGGATCGTGGCGCATATCCCAAGAAAATCGGAAGGTGGAAAGGTTTCCTTGGCCAGCCCGCCGACGGGTCGCTTGGAGTTCTAGGGCCGAGCCGCGTGCAGTTGATTGGTTCGGCTAAAGAAAATCAAAGTGCCATTCGGGAGTTGGCGTTTCACTACCGAATGGGTCGTTCAAAGATTATATTTGAAAGTGCGCGAGAAGAAAGGAAACGATTACAAGAAGATATTACAAGAACGACCAATTCAGTTACACATCAATAAGGACATTCAAGCATTCAGAAGTTTGGCAATCACACCACGAGCATTGGATGTTATCAGATGGGAATTGTCCAGGCAGCCTCCCGGCAATCCCTTTGGGTACCGGATAGATCAGCGAGTTCTGCATCGCATTGCTCTATCTTGGTGATAGCCGATTTTGCTTCCGCTTGGGTCTTTGCTATCAATCCGGGAAGTTCGGCTATTTTCTCTTTGTCGATCTCTATCTCCGCCGACGGAGCCTCTCGCTCGCTTCTAGAGCGGCCTTCCCGGCGATTTTCGGATCATAAGAAGCCCGCGGAGTTAGCCAATGCATCCTTGTGGCTCTCTCGCTTGGATTTGTGCCCCGTTCATAGCATGTTCAGCATCAGTTTTCCTCTTTTCAATGGCCGGGCGGGAGCGCAATTTCCTCCAAGCGTGCCTTACGGGTGCATAAAAGGCTTCTAAGCCATAGACGGATGATAGAGAAGCTCTGATGTCTTCAGGAAGTTCTTGACTGATAGATTCAAACATCTCTTCGAAGTGATGGAGATCATTGAACTGATCTTGAGCATCTTTTGCTAGCCAGGCAGCAATTTCTTTGAGCTTGGATAACACTTCATCTGGCAGCGGCTGGTATACTCCTTCCATCACCTCGGCAGCTGGATTGCTCTCTGATGGCAGGCTTGATGATGATGGAGCCCGATCCTGAGAAACAACATTGCCGAATTAAGAATGCTAAACATCGAGGTACCAACATTAAGTGCAGATGGGTACCTCATGGCTGGTTTCTTGAGCGGGGGGCAATCACGGAGGTGAAGGAGATGCTCCAGGCAGAGCCGAAACTTCCAAGCTAGGAGGTACCGATGCGGCCACTAGCAGCTCGTGGGTTTCTGGCTGAGGAGGAGTCGGGTCCGCCGCCTCTCGTTGGGTTGGTTATCTCTCGCTTGACCGACGGGTGATGGCACCCTTGGAGAACTTATTGGTTCGGTTGAATTGGGAGATTCATCCCTGGAGAATTTGTTGCTTCTGCGGAAGGTGATGAAGATGAGATCTCCACCGGGATGGGTAATTCAACCCCGGATGGACTCGCTTATTGCACCACCGGAACATCTACAAGCTGTTCTTCCGTGGCTTCTCCCCGCAAATGTCAAAGTGAAAGGGTAAATGCCAATGCTCATCCTTAAGAAAGAACAAGAGAAGTCATACCGGTGGATGGGGCATTGGCGAGTGTCTTCGGTTACGAAGGCCGCTTTGGACTCGGTCTGAAAATGCACAATAATATAATTCATCAAGAGCAGAGTGACCTGGTAATCAAGAAGGTAAAGGGGTTTACCTCAACAAGCACTTTCTTGACAGTTCTTCTCCTTTTAGCACTTGGAGGGGCAATCAGATGCAGACCTTGCCTCCTGTCAGCAGCAAGGCTAGAAAGGCTAGGATCTGTTGTAGCATACCTTGCCATTAGCTGATGCAGAGTTGTGGATTTGAATCCCAGTGCTGAAATTGGGCCCGCAACATTGTAAGCAATTTCCCTGGCTCGAGGGGCAGGCACTGTGTTCTGTGGATAAGAAGGTGAAGGTCAGAATCATGAATAAAGAGGACATGTCTGATCCAAAGTTCATGATGTTACCTCTGAGGTTGGCAAGAAGTCAGGCATCAACTTTGCACAAAACACATGGACAGGCTCACTGAAGGTGTGATCATGGAATTCTTGCCACCAGGAGTTAAAGGTGGGGTGAGCTATGACTATGGGCACAAAAGGACGGTATAGATAGTAGGGCTACACACATATTGGAAGACCCCGCTCTTCGTGCATACTTTCTTTGATTTCCTCTCGGGCTTGAGGAATTCATGCAAGAACAACCTCGGGGGCATCTGTCCACATCCAATTTGCCTGGCCATTACATTAGGCTGATAGTATTCATAAGTGCTGACATTCAGCCTTCCTCCATTGAATTCGGCCGGCAGTATGCATGGGCAGATTACAATGTTGAGAATCTCCAAGAATCTTCCATCTTGGTGGCCAGGCTCAAAGGAAAATTCAACAGGGAAGGTCAAGGTGTCGTTGCCTAGATAAGGAAGCCAGAGAGGATTGGGGAAACCTTTGAAGAACAACTCGAAGAGCTGGCTGATGTCCTGCTGGATGGAAACGATTGAAGCCGCTTCTCCGTAGTTTTGGCATCCTCACGGTAGCTTGAGGCTCTCCTTCGGGGTGATTGGACAAAGGGAAGAACCACGGAGTTCAAATCGACACCGACAATCCGATGCATGTGGAGCTGCGGCCACATTTGAACGAACCACCAAGGGCCGTTGACACATGCTATCCTTTCGTTGGTATACATCCGGGTAACGATCCGGTGAAGCATATGGTATACACCGCCCAAGAAGAATTTTCCCGAGAGGAAGGCGGTTGCCACCGGCCGGATGGGACGCCATTGCGATATGGTTCGGGGTAGGCTCGTTGGCTTTACCACGAGAAGACGAATCGCACGGCCACATATTCAAGAATGCTCGTATTCAACGGCACCCGGGGGATTGTCCTTCATGTGTTTCAAGATGTATTGCTTGTATCCGTTCCCCGGCTTCACCCCCGTCCGCCGTGAGGAATTTTTGAAATTCCAAGGCCGAACGGATCCCGTAATGTCAAGGCCGGTGATCATATATACATCGGCCAAGGTGGGAGACATCGGACCGTGGCCAAAAAGGAAGGCGTTGACGCCATTTGACCAAAAGTGGCAGGCTGCTATCAGAAGATCTTCGTTCTTGGGGGTCTCAGCCACGGATAGCTCCAAGCACCGGGCAATACGGAGGGCATCCGGGTTGGTCAATCCACTCTTATCCGCAAGAATCCTCCGATACCAAGTCTTCCAGCCTGCAATTGGAGGTAAAGGCCAGTTCTTGAACGCATCTTGCCACTGAGGAGGTGGAGACAAAGCTGCTTTGAAGGGGATTCTCTGAGATTCAGCGGCAATGAAATCTCGAGGGTCAGGATTCCCCACAGGACCAAGGTAATAAGACCTCGAATTGGCCTCGGTGTGAATCAAAAGTTCAGTAGAAGGCTCCTGGGAGAAAGCGGAAAAGAAAATCTCAGGTAAAATTGAAAACCTAATGCCGAACAAGGTTTGCGGGGGGTGAATTTACCTGAGCATCTTGGTTCTGAGCTGCCATTGGAGGTTCGAGCTCGGAACGGGGAGATCTAGGGTTGGATCCGGATGAAGATTCCGGCGGATTGCGAAGAACAGGTGTTGACAGATTTGATTCGAGGATTCGTGGTCGGAGTCAATTGTGGAACAAAATTACTTTTATCCCACAATTGAAGGGGCATGTGTTAACACCAAAATTTGGTAAGGAGTCCGACTCCGTGGGTCCGGTTCGAAAAAGAGTCCGTCCGGTGGAAGGAAGGATATTTTCAGAGATTTTCGGCAAAGAGATCTGCGGTCGGCTATTTGCTCCGGTTCGGCAAAGGAACAGTAGAGCTGATTTTGCGGGATTGGACGGTGACGTGGCTCAATCAGGGGAGACGAATGGATGGGTAGGCGATCAAGCTTAGTTAGGCAACGAATCCAGTTGTACTCAACAGGGTATAAATACGACCCCTGAATATATGTAACAGACACAATCATTCCTCAATACACACCGGCCTTACGCCAAACCCTAGAGTCCTTGTCGTGTTGTCGAGTTCTTCGAGAGGGCCAATCGATCCGTCGACCTCCGTGAGTACCGGCAACCTTGTATCATGTCTAGTATCATGCGGTGGATTTAGATCTGATGCAAGTAGTCTTGTTACCATGCTTCGTGTCATGCGGTAGATTCAAGCGTGGTTCAAGAGGGTTTCTTGTTAGATCATGAGCCATGCGGTAGGCTAAGATCTGGCTTGAAGCTAGTTATCGGCTCTATTGGATTTTGGCAAGATCCAATAGATTCATTAAGTTATCCCGTGTTATCTTGAGTTTTACTTTATGTTTTAATTCATGTAACACATCTTTGCCCAATCTAGATGGGTTTGGATCGGTTATATCTCTTTTATGATCCTTGTTCGAGTAGGTTTCATGTTTTAGCGCGTGGGTCTTATGCTTTCCGATAGCCGAAACCGAATCGATCTAGGTTGTTACGTGTTGCGGGTTCAAGCTTGCTATGTTCGTATAAATCTTGAATGAACCGGGTATCATGCGGTAGATGCGGTTTTTGGGTTGCTTTGGAGCTAGTCATCCGGTGGATTAGATTCCCAAATCAATCGATAGATTTATTCTCGTGGTAATGTTTGTTCCTTCTTCATGGACCCTGAATCGGTACTGTTCGACCGTATTCGGTTATGTTTCTTCATGAGTAGATCCCGTGCGTTATTTATGTTTTAAATGATGTATGCTTTTAGCTTTCTATATTTAGATTGTATCATGCGGTGGATAGATCTATTTGTGGAAAGTGGTACGGTTTTCCATGCAAGTTGTATCATGCGGTGGATAGATTTGTTTGATATCGTACCCGACGGATCTTAAAGTAACTAGACATGCGGTAGACTAGTGCTTTGGATCTATGCATGCTTATTTAATACATGATCATGTCCGTGCTTTACTTTATTTATTTAATGCTAATCTTCATGGGGATCGGTCATAACTTTGCACATGCATCTTTGTTTATACAAAGACCGATCGTTGTCATGCTTACGTCATCCATTCGGCAGTGTTCCTTTTCCCTTTGCGGTTTCCCGAATGGTCGTGGTTTTTTGACAAATAGCTTTCTATAGCTATGTGTTATCCCAATTGGCTCTTTAGCCGTAAATATGGAACTGTCTGGTACCACCCGGCAAGTTCCAAGCTTTGATATCTAACTGCCTTATCTTTTGTTAATTTTCAGGAAAAATTGACTGGCACGTCATTTGCTCTCTGCGCGTGTGAAGCCAGCTTTGTTCGGCTTGCTGTGTGATTGGCGTTGAGTGCACTTTTTGCGTCAACATTATCCTGTGGTATCGGTAGGCACTAAGCCACCCCTAGTCCACGTTGTTGAAGCACTCACACAAGAGTATTGCTTCCCGGTCACCAAGTCTCTCCCAAGAGCACCACTTGACTCGCCACAAAGGCTAGCCACTTGGGCACTTGCCAAGCTCTCTTGGTCACCTTGATGCCGCCTCCACTAAGGAGCTTCTCCACCAAGGAAGAGGTCTCGACGTCCCCCGCACAAAGTGTCCTCGCTGCTCCACACCAACTGGAGGGTCGATGACGATTGCCGGTGAGCCACTTAGGCCCCAAGGCTTCCGACGAACCTTGTACAACTTGATTCACTCAAGAATCACCTCACAAGGTTGGCACAACCTTGCACTCACTCAGCTCTAAGCTAAGCCTAGCACTAAGCACATACACAAAGAATATGCAAGTCTAAGGATGAGCAATTAATCACTTGGATGGATTGGATATGATCTTGTAGGTGTCTTGAACTCCTGTGCACTTCCACACCGTCCAGCCACCTCAAATGAGTGAGTGGAGGGGGTATAAATAGCCCAAGGCATCAAACTAGCCATTGGCTAACGGCCACTGAAAAAGGTAGCGTCGGATGAACCGATGCTAGATTTTTAGGGCGTCGGTTCATCCGGTGCCCCTCCCACGTCACATAGCCGTTGAGATTCTCTGACACAACTTCTCCGACGCTATGAACCGACGGTGCGTCGGATTATCCGGTGCTGAAGACCCCGTGACCAAGTCGCCTCTGTTAGCTTTCACGCGACCGTCGGATAGACCGACACTTCACCTTGACCAAGACGTCGGATCATCCGGTGCTGAAGGCTTTGTCTTGGCGCGTCTCTATCTTGATTCAAATTGAGCATCGGATAGAGCGACGGTTTCCTCACTCAGACCATCAGATCATCCGGTGCTACTGCCTTCGCTGCTCTTCCTCTGCAACTCGTCCGACGCATCTAGAAATTGGACCGTCGGTTCATCCGACGGTGCCTAGGGTTTTACCCAGTGAACAAACTCGTCCGACGATTGCACCGACGCTTGCTATTTGGGTACCGTCGGTTCATCCGACGGTGTCTTTTCTTTTTCTTTCTTGCTCGGTTTTGACCCTTGATCTTCTCATTTTGGCATGTGGTATTTTGGCATCCTTGGGACCTAGAAATGTACACAAAGACATGCTAAATAATAAGGTTAGTCTCATTGATCATGTTGTCGTGAATCACCAAAATCAAACTCCAACTAATGGCATATAGGGCCATGTTCGGTACACCATGCAGACTGGTAGCTGCAGACAAGTTCGGGCTAGGCAGGCTCAAGGTAATGTCGGAGAACAGGCTGTCCCTTAGTATCGGCATTGAGACATTAGCATCAACCTTTGCTCTAGTAGAGCAGTTCAACTGTTCGCATTTAAAGGCCAAGTGCGTCGCGTTCATCTGTGGAGGATCAAGCAAAACTCGTGATGCAATCTTGGCAACGGAGGGGTACAGGCATTTGGATATGAACAGTGCCCCTCTGCTGACAGAACTTGTCCAGGCTGCGCACATAAGCAAGAGAAGTCGATCAACAGCCGATGCCTTGTTGGAGTATAAGTGAATTGCCCCACATTTCCCTATCAGCTTAAGCTTTTGGGTTGAACTAGTTGGTGCATGCAACTCAATATGGTACCAGAGCCAAAGGTCTCGAGTTCGAATCTTGGCGGGCGCGTTAATTAAAATAATTACAGCCCACTCCAATATCCACATATGCGGCCTGAGGGAGCCTGCACACGTGAGGAGGAGTGTTGGAGTATAAGTGAATTGCCCATCTTTCCCCATCAACTTAAACTTTTGGGTTGAACTGGTTGGTGCATGCAACTCAATATGCCTGAATGAAGATTTAAATGATTTTCCAGCATAGTGCAATATAATAGGTTCATCTATATTTGCAAAAATACACTGTATGACCATCTGCTAGTTTCTATTTTTTAAATATATAAAGTTAGTAGTTTGTGCTGTCTTCTCCTTTAGAGCATCTCCAAGAGTTTGCCAAAATTTACTTGGTAAATCCTGTGTTTTGCCAACTTCTAAAAAGCTATGCAAAGTAAAAAAAGAATTCATCTCCAACAGTTTGGCATAATTCACTTGCCAAATCCGGATCTAACTTACATCGGGAATCCTAAGAGAAACAAAATTATGTATGTGCCCTTCCACCTCTTGAAAAACTTTACATCGGGAATCCTTCTCTATTCTTTATTTCTTTTTCACCCTCTCACCTAGAGGGAAACAACGATGGCAACCACGATCCGGCGCGCGCATATATGCGCGCGGGGAGGTGAGTTTTGCCAAGTTTCTATTTTTACCAAGTTGATTTGCCAAACTGTTGGAGGCCAATTTTTCTTGTTTTGCCAAAATTATATGGATGCCAAGTTGGTTTGCCAAACTGTTGGAGTTGCTCTTAGTCTAGTCACAAGCTGCCAATAGAAAGAAACAACTCCCCAATCTTATCCTAACTTAGGCCAGATTTTATCGTGTATCCAATGATTATCTTGTCGTAAATACACTTCACGTCAGACGGCAATGCTTGGCACATCCAATGATAAAACTAGTTTTCAATAAATTAATTCATATTATGAACCTAAATTCTTGCGGATTATATACAATATGATTGATTGCTTCTCAAAGTTATTACACTATGGGAAATGGAGCCTTCCCGAGAGTAATAATCTTTGGCGAGAGCCTACCCTTAGGCTCTCGGTGAAGAGGTCTTCGCCGAGAGTAAAAAAATTTCTCGACGAAGATAAAAACTCTAGGTGAAGAATTTCTTCGCCGAGAGCAAAAAAACTCTCGGCGAAGAATTCTTCGCCGAGAGCAAGCCGATTGGCTATCGTCGAAGAAATTCTTCGCCGAGAATTTTTTGGCTCTTAGCAAAGAAATTTTAAAAAAAATCACTTTTGCACCTTCATATTTTTCTATCATCAACATGCACTTATACAAAGGATATTTACAAATTTGATGCAATTTTATCTATGTTTCCTATATTTAAAATTTTTACTCTCGCCACAACACCTCCTCGTCGCCGCTCATGCTCCTACTGGCTGCTTGGTGCCTGATTGGTTGGGTTGGTCAGCGTTGGTGGCGTGCATTGTGTGCGCTGGTCTCCACCCGCCCGACGACGAGGATCTATGGCGAGGCGGGCTCTAGATGTGCGGCGAGGTGGCGGCTTCCTCTTCACCCCCCCTCGTTGGACGGATCCGGCGCATGGAGCAAGCCGGGCGGACGGTGGCGCCGAGCACCACTCGCGGTGGCCACCTCTTCATCCCCTCCAGTGCAGCGGACGGAGGTGGCAGCGTGCGGTGGTGGGACGGCGGCAGCGAGCTCCTCTTCCCAGAGGCCTTCTCTTCAACCCCTCTGGCGCGGCGCACGGCGGTGGCAGCGGGCGGTGGTGGGACGGCAGCGGCCAGCAGTGGGCCCGACCCTTTAGTTTTTTGGTTTTTTATTCTTTTGAAAACCTCTTTGCCGAGAGTCTAAAGATACTCACGGCCCCGTGAGCACGAGCTTCAGCTCACGTCATAGATCTCTGTGCCGGCAAAACTCTGCCGTGAGCTCTATGACGGCGGCTACTTGATCACGGCAAACTCTTTGCCGTGAGTAGACCGTTGCTTGCCGTGAGCTGAAGCGACGTTCCCGTCGACAACGAGGCACCATTGGTGATTTCGGGAATCTCCAGATTAGTAGGTGCTCAGTCCTTCGGAGGTGCTCATAGGGATAGGGTTTGCGTACGTGTATTCATAGGGTTGAGTGTGCGTGCGTGTTGTGAGCTCATAGGGATAGGGTTTGCGTACGTGTATTCATAGGGGTGAGTGTGCGTGCGTGTTGTGAGCGTCTGCGTTGTATTGTGTAATTTTAAAAAAAATCGTGGGTACCTAGTACCTACACGTATAAAATATATGGTAGGTAGAATTTTGTACACATATAAATCTATAATCATATGAGTGTATACTTCAATATAACTATGCAATCTATCGTATATAGAAATGCACTATCCATATCCATAGTCTTAGTCCTGTAAGGCACAACAAATGCCATATCCGTAGTCATAGTCTTTTGACTATATAAAATGTATGAACTATAAAATTTTACAGATTTGCTAGGCATCAAATGCTTGATTTCTAACTTTCTCTCAATCATTTTTCGCAGGGCCGTCAGATGGACAACAGATGGAGTAGATCAACTCATGTGTTATCTATCCGGGAGTGCTTCTCAGGTAGTCAGGGGTCTCGCCCCGCGTCTTTGTGTGCATCTATCTTCCCCAGTGCCTGTTCTTTTTCTTGATAGTGCCTGTTCCTTTCCATGTTCCTTCCTCCTAGTCCTAGTTTTTCCTCATTTGCCACAGGGTGAAAGAGCTGGAGAGGGATATGTGGTGTCGCAGCAAGGGAGGTCCCCCCCAGGCAATGTGGATTCCCAGCAAGGGGGGCGGTGTGGCTCCGTGACGGGCAAGCTCCGCTTCCTAGCGGGGGCAGGGGAAAGGCGAGCACAGCTTCCTGTCGGGGGTGGCGGCGTGTTTCGTCGGCAGGTGAGCCCATCCTGGTTTATCGGCCAATCGGCGGGAGAACCTTTGTGCTACCCATCGCTTTGAGGTATTTGGTCTACCCATTGACTAATTAGGATTCTCAACAGTTTTACGGTAGGCTCGTGGTTGCGTTTGGGGTTCCTGATCTGTTTGTGCTTAGGGTCGGGTATGGTGTGTGTATGGCAATTAGGTAGAGTTTACTTCTTGGTCATGGTTCAGTCTGTGTTCTGCTAGGTTTCGATTTGTACATTTTTCACTGACTTCTGCCTCAAGTTGCTGATTGTATGTTTGATTTTTGGAATACATCTGCTGATTTAGTGGTCCAATAGGTTAAATCTTGGAGTCTGCAGTCTGCTTTGTGTTCAGTTTTGGGGATTCGTGCTCCTATTATATGTGATTTATATTCTGCTAGATTGCATTTGTAGATTATTAGCAAAATGTATTTGGTAAGTTGTACTCTGTTGGGAGGTACCACCTAGTGAAACAGGGAATTAGAAAGTTGCTTGCTTTAATGAAAGGCAAAATAGCCAACATCATCCCTAAACTTTCTTCATGGGGTCAATTTGGCCCCTGAACTTTTAAAAAGGATCAATCTAGTCCCTCAACTCTTGCTTTTTGGTTAAACACATCCCTGTGCTGATGTAGCATTGCATAGTGGCGTGAAATGAAAGTGAAATAACAATTTTGCCCTTGGTGGTCAACTGCATACGGTATACTGGGAGCCCACCTGTGGATTTGTTCAGTCTATTGGGTGCAGGCCATAGAAGCGAAGCCACGAGGCTGGGCACACACACTCTTTAACAAAGAATAAAAGAAGAAGATAAAAAACAAAACAAGCTCATTCTGGTTCTTTTTGCAGCGCCAAATCCATGATGTTCAAGTATTTGAGCGTTAGAGTTCTAGCCAACAGGTCCCACCTTTCGTTATGCAAGGGTAAAATGGGCATTTAACATTCATGTCATGCCACCAAGTAGCACCACATAATCACAAGGATGTGTTTGACCCAAAAACAAAAGTAGGAGGACTATATTGACCATTTTCAAAGTTTAAGGACTAACACTACCGGAAACGCGGCCTTTGCCGTGCGTTCAAATCTTTGTCGTGCTTCTTTTATCGGGCACACGGCAAAGAAGCTCTCTGCCGTGCGCCGAACAAAACGCACGGCAAAGAATCTTTGCCGTGCGTCTTATTTTCTGACGCACGGCAAAGATTCTTTGCCGTGCGTTTTAATTTCGGGCGCACGACAAAGATTTTGACCTTCCTCCACTTTTGCAATAAACGGCCGTTAGTCTTTGCCGTGCGTTTTAATTTCCGGCACACAGCAAAGATTTTTTCCTTCCTCCACTTTTTCAATAAACAGTAGTTAAAAAATTTAATTTTTGTACTTCTTTTTGTTTCTCCACCTTAAAAATATTATTTTATACTCTATATTTCAATCTTATGCATGTCTTGATAAATTTACTATTTTTAACAATTATGTGTCACTTAAAGAATTTTTGCCGCATACATCAAATCTGAACTGCAAGTGCATAAAGTAACGGAGTAAAATTTGTGGAAAATGATATTCATGTAATTTAGTTATTTTTATTACCTTATCCATGAAATTGGGTGGAATTTTGAACATTTTGCGCCAATCATGAAAATCCACATGCGGTTGCCATGTTTTTTAATTGTACAAAATGCAAACAAAATTCGAAAATCATGAGATTCGTCTAGGGCTCATGATATCCTGTGTGAAGCTTGTGATAAATCATATAAAGTGTTTTGGGCAAGTCGTCATGGATGGTGTTTAGAAACCGAAGTATCTCACTAGAAGTTTCAGAGTGTTTCATAGAGTCACGAAAGATATGGTTAGATTTGTACGTGACGCGACATTCAAATTAAGTTTTGACTTCAAATCTTTTTTCTATAAGCAATATACAACATAAAATGGCTTGTCTTCATTTTATAAATTTTAAAAAAATTATTTGATAAATTTTATGAATTTTATAAAATCGTAGAAAATTCTTTGCCGTGCGCCGGTGCACGGCAAAGAAATATTACTGTGCGCTTTTTATGAGGCGCACGGCAAAGAAATAGCTTTGTTGTGCGTTTTACAATTGGCGCACAACAAAGAACCCGGAGGCCCATTTCCCCCTTCCCCACCACCGGCCCAATTCCCCCTCCCCACCGCCGGCCCATTCGCCCCTCCCCACCGCCGGTCCATTCGCCCCCCCCCCCGCCGGCCTATTTAACCCTCAAACCCTAGCCCCACCCCCCGCCCCGTCCCCGCCCCCTCCCATCGGCCGCCGCCGACCCCTCCCATCTCCTCCCATGGCGTCGCCACCCCCTCCCACCTCCTCCTCCACGGCGACCATCGACGACGACGACGGTGCGCGCGGGCGCACGACGACACGCGCGCGCGGGCACACGCCGACGGCGTGCGAGCGGGCGCCGGCGGCGCGGGCGCATGGAGGCCTCCCTCTCGGCTCGTGGTCGTCGGCACCGTCTCCCTCACCCTCGACCGGCTCCCCCAAGCACGGAAGACGACGGCGGCGAGCTCCTCATGGCCGGCCTCCTTGTGGTCACCACCGGCACGGTCGCCTCCGGATCCGGCGCGGCGGGCCTCCTCCGCCCCCGACGGCCGGCGCGGCGGGCGCCGCCTCCTCCCCCGACGGTCGGCGCGCGAAGGCCCACCGGCACGGATCCGGCGGCACCCTCCCCCCGCGGCCGGCGCGCGGAGGCCCACCGGCGCGGATCCGGCGGCCCCCTCCCCCGCGGCCGGCGCGAATCCGGCAGCCCCCTCCCCTGCGGCCTGCGCGCAGAGGCTCCTCGCTCCGTCTGCCTCCTTCCCCACCGGCGTGTGGCTGGCGGTCCTGCCTCCCTCCTCGTGCGGCGTTCTCATCCTGCCTCTCTGGCAGTGGTCGACACTGGGAGGAGCCGCGACGATGTGGTGGTGGTGGCGTCGCTGGCGTGGGGCTGGCGTGGGGAATGGAGGACCGGCGGCCGACGACGGCGTGGTAGTGGCCTGGCGGAGGCGGGCCCCGGCCTGCCTTGTTTTTTTCTTTTTTTTTCTTTTTCTGTGCTGTGAGTATTTGTGGGTGGCGCACGGCAAAGAGCGGGTGACGCTGTCTCGCCGGGGACGGCCATCAACAGCCTTTGCCGAGAGGAAGCTCTCGGCATAAAAGTCTCCGCACCTTTGGATATAGATTATGATGTCTACTACCACCTTGCAAAATCTCAAATAAACATTTAACTTGTGTATGCAAAAACAAAAATAAAATGTTGCCTTAAGGGTAAGTTGAACTAAATAGCATAGTTTAGAGGGTAAATAAAACCAAAACATATTTTAGCATGTTATTTGAACTTTCTATATACTTGAACCAAGAAATTTGGATTATATAGGAGTATAGCACTAATTCATCACCTACTCCTCTCCAGAATCAAATTATATATATAGGAGTATACCACATAATAATTACTTTTTTTCTCACCTCAATTAGCTTGCACGGTGCGCCCGATCAAAGACCTAAACCTATCCCGGCCCGTCACAGGGAAATTATCAATTCTATTGTATTTCATTTCAGCTCCCGTTCGGGTTCGGTTGCGAAATTGTTTTATCTGGGGGAAGCCTCGCCCAGCAAAAGGCCTGACAGATAAATTAATTAGCCTCTTTTCCCCACAAAATTAACCCTAGCGAGGGTGAAGACTCCGGCGGCGTCTCCGATCTCCTTCTTCTCCGCCGCGGACTCCGGCTGCCACCTCATCCCACGTAAGGCTCCATCAACTCCACTCATCACCTACAACTCGCGTGCGCCGGCCTTCCGATCTTCCTCCCTAATAAGGTTAATTTCAGATAATCATAACCACAAACGGGCTCCCAGTCCCAGACTCCACCACACCATGAACGAGCTCCCAGTCCCAGACTCCACCGCCACCATGAAGTCCACCTTGACTCGAGTCCGGGAGGTCGTGAGCTCCGAGCTGGAGCTCAAGGTCTCGAGGGCCAACATCAACGACAACATGGGCTGCGTCAAGTGCAGGTGCAATGTCGACGGCCACGACTGGGAGGTCCGTCTCCATCTGGCTGATCTGGACCACGGCAACAGTTACTGCCGGCCGGCACTCGAGCTCGTCTTCCTCGGGGAATCGAGAACGAACGTGACAGCCATCCTTACCGCCACGGTAACCGATCCGAGCGGCTACGATGTCTTTGAGCAACCAAAGGTGAACAAGAGCGTGCCCAAAGCGTTTCACCGCCCCTTGGATCGGTCTCTTCCCTTTTACATCGGTGTGACCTGCAGCAAGGCTAAGTCTAGAGCTTCGAACTGTTGTTCGTTCACGGTGAAATGCACAATCACGGTGCTCATAGAACCGGCGGCAGCGGAGGAGGCCTTCTGCGTGCCGTCCTCCGACATTCACCTGCAGCTTGGCGAGCTATTACACAGCCGGGCTGCAGCGGATGTGACCTTCTCCGTGTCCGGTGAAAGCTTCACCGCCCACAAGAGCGTGCTAGCTGCAAGGTCCACCGTTTTCATGGCTGAGTTCTTTGGTGAAGAGAAAGTGGAAGGTTCTTACCAGCGTGTTGAGATCAAAGACATGGATGTTGGGGTGTTCAAGGCCTTGCTTCACTTCATCTACACTGATGCAGTGCCGGAGCTTGATGAGATGCCAGGCGCAGCGGCGATGGCCTTAGCTGAGAATCTGCTCGTCCCTGCATGCAGGTACAGGCTGGACAGGCTAAAATTGATGTGCGAGCGCAGGCTCGCCCTTGGAATGGACGTCAGCACGGTAGCGTCATTGTTGGTTGTAGCGGAGCAGCGAAACTGCTCACAGCTGAAGGCTAAGTGCATCGAGTTCATTGTACAAGGATCACCGGAAAATCTCAATGCTGTGTTGGCAACTGAGGGGTACAAGCATCTGTTGGAGAGTAGCCCCATGTTGTTGACTGAATTTCTTAAGGCTGCATGTGGAAAGAATAGTACCGGCTTGCTTCAAGACCGCTCGCCGCTTCAGCAATCGTTCACATCAACTCAGCTCAACGAGGGCGTTCAATCTGTGCATGTCCTCAAAATCGATGGATTTTTGGTCACCAGCTCCATGATTGGGAAACATACGGATTGCATCAAGTCCAGGTGCACCATTGATGGTTACGATTTCGAGATCCGTTTCTATCCCGCAGAGAGTTGCTACGATAATTATCACTTAGTGGTCCTCAAACTCGCTTTCCTTGGCGAGGCAAGCACGCAAGGTGTGGAGGCAAGTATTAGTGGACATATAGTCGAATTTGAAAGATCCGTTGTTGCACCAAGGGAACCAAATCCCGTGTCCAAAGTTTTTAAGAACCCCATGGATTGCACTCCTCCCATTTGTATTGGAAAGGGAAAAGCAAGTGATTCAAACTCATCACCATCTTCCTTGAGTGTGAAATGCACCATCACCGTGTTCAGGGACCTCAAAGCCATCCGCCCACCATCCTCCGACATCCACCAACACCTCGACAAGCTCCTGCAGAGCCAGGTTGGAGCGGATGTCATGTTCTCTGTGTCCGGTGAGTCTTTCGCCGCTCACAAGAACATACTAGCTGCAAGGTCTCCTGTTTTCAAGGCCGAGTTCTTTGGGGAGATGGTGGAGAAGACCTCCAAGTGTGTGGAAATTACGGACATGGACCCTGAAGTGTTCAAGGCCATGCTTCACTTCATCTACACTGACATGATGCCTGGTGAGTTTGTCAACCAGCTAGAGGAGGTGGATAGAATGGCGATGGCTCAGCATCTACTAGTAGCTGCAGACAGGTACGGGCTAGATAGGCTCAGGATAATGTCAGAACAGAGGCTTTCACTTAGTATCAGCATTGACACAGTGGCATCAGCATTGGCTCTAGCAGCGCAACTTAACTGCTCACGGCTGAAGGCGAAGTGCATCGAATTCATGATTGAAGCATCAAGCGAAGAACTTGACACCATCATGGCAACAGAGGGGTACATGCATTTGGAGGTGAGCAGCCCCTCTCTTTTGACAGAGCTTCTAAAGGCTGCGCACAGAAATAAGAGAAGTCGATCAACAGATGCCTGAATGAAGATTTAAATGATTTTCTAGGACAGTACAATAGGTTCATCTTTATTTGCAAAGATACACTGTATAGCCATCTGCTATTTTCAATTTTAATCTGGAAAAGATAAAGTTAGTGACATGTGCTGGCTTCTCATTTAATCTATAGGCTGCCAATATGAAGAAACCACTCCCTAATCTCATCGTAAATTAGGCCAAGATTTCATACTTTATCTAAAAAACGTCTCATTGTAAATAGACTTCTTTTCTCACTGTTTTTGACAAGGTGGTTGCCCGTCCTCGTGTCTGTTTTCTTTGCATAGAGCTCTGACCTAATGCCCATATATTTAAGATTCTCCCCTGCATTGTTCCTTTGTTCTTCTGTTGTAACAATGTTCCACTCACACTTTCATACACATTCTTCCCGACATGCATGTTGTTAATCGAACGACACACATAAATCGAACATTTCTCAATACTCGAATTGATTTCTTGCTCCAGATTCGACATTTCAACATTTCTCACGTAGAATTCATTTCTTGTTCTAGAGTCCTTGCCCATCTTCTTCTTCACCATCTCGTTTTTAAAAACAATGTATCTAGTGAAGCCATAGCGCTAACAGTATATACCCTAAATAATTTATTTATTGAAATCCCCATCGTCAAGATATTAATATCCCCATCGCCAAGATATCCTTATGTCACACCCAGATTTAAGGGCAAATCCGAATGCAAGAATACATGTGCGCCAGGATCAAGTTACACACATGCATCGACGCAGTGAATACCAAAACACAGTGCAAAGCATAAAAAGAGTATTAAACAGTTATTACATGACCGAATGTCTCAACTAAACAAACGTTCGAGTAGCTAACAGCGGAAAAGAAACACACGCAGAAGTCCTCCACAGGCAGCTGACTAGAGAACGAACGCCTAGAACTCATCGAACTCTTCATGGAAATCCTCAAAGCGTCCATCTGAGCAGCAGCCGGGTAGTGTAGATGCAATAAAGGAACAACAAGCATGAGCACATGTCGTACTCAACAAGGGAAAAGTTCTATAACAACATGCAAGGCTTTATGGTGGAAGCTGATGGTTTATAAGCAAGTCAGCATTTTAGTTGGTCAAGTTTTATTAAGCAACTGTTACTAGCAAGTGTAAGTATATACCAAACCCAGATAATAAAATGCAACAGATCCATACAATGTAATGCACAAGTTTAAAAGTTCCATCTTCCATATAATTAATCATGTGAGGGTCCAGGCCGCCCTTGACCGTGGGCACGGCAAACTAGTCAGTTTTACACTCTGCAGAGGTTGTACATCTTTACCCACAAGTCGTGTAAAAGTCCCGAAGAACTTTAGACCCAACCATGCGATGCTAGCTAGGCATCATACCACACTACCGAGGTGTGATTGCATAGGGACGCTACGAGGCCGTTACAAAGATCCCCAGATGAAGGCTGCCCGCTAGGTTACCTGGTCAGTGCAACGTATAAAGCTCCCGGACGAGTACCGCGTCTTAGCTAAGCCCACACCTACGCCCGAGCAGGTCCATACGTCACTACCCGCCAGCCCCCAACCCTTATCAGGTAAAGCATACCTAACACCTAGTTCACTAATTAATAAGCCAAGCCAGAGCCATATGTCTTGTGGTTGCACTGTTTTCCTGGTGGTTCTCCATGTTCCGATTAACAAGCATAAAGTGTTCTTGCATTACATGAATGATAGCATAAATAAATCCATATTAACAAGTGTTCATTAAACCATCCGAAACCACGTAAAGCGCTAGCATGTGCTACCCAACATAAAGTAAACCCAGGTTGATCAAGGCATAGGATAACAAAGCTAGTCGAACCTTAGTAATAGGACCCATCAATTTAATGCATAGCAATAATAAACAACAGTGTAATTAAAATGCATGTTGTAATAGGAATAACGGAAATGCAGCAAGGACTTGCCTTCTACCAGCACCGGAAACTGCTCAGGGTCTTGATAATCTTCAACAGCAGCGAAGTCCCCCAGCTGCTCGTACTCTACGCTCCACACATCACATACAAGCATACAATGGAAACAAATAAGAAACAGTACACCAATCATCTCAAACAGAAGTAAAAACAACAGAAAGCTATTCTACTCGTCAAGACGATCGCGTGGACATAAAGAACGCTAAAAACGGAGCTAAAACGACTAAGTTATGGCTAAAACAAGTTTTAGGACTATTCTGTAAATAAAAAGTTAAGTTTCGGGCTAAACTGAAGAAAACAGGACCTAACTGCAAGGATTTTCCTAAGGTGGAAGGACCGGGTTGCAATTTTGGAAAAACTCAGGGTTTTCTTAGCAAAAGCGCATGGGTGAATCTATAGGGATGGATCTGATCCGTAGGATCCAGATCGGGCGGCTAGGATCTATCGCGGGTGCTGGCTTATAGTTTGACCGGTATAGGGTTGACCGGTATGGTTCCATCCATCCTGGGCCGTTGATCAGAGATCCGACGGCCCCGGTCTTGAGCAAGCGGCAGCGGCGGAGCGCGGCCGACGGCGACGCGCGAGGTGCGGCGGCGCAACGACGATGAGCGGCGGCGCTAATGCGATCCGGCGGCCCGGGGTGCACCGGATGCGGCGGGATCTTCACCACGACGTCGAGCACGCGCGCGCGAACTCAACGAGGGGGGCTTCCGAGGCGATGACGACGACGCGCGGCGCCTCACGGCGAGCAGGGGCCGCGGCGGAGCCCCGACGAAGTCGAGCCGACGACGAGGTGCACGAGGGTGCAAACATACGACACGTGCGGGTTCCTTACTGTGCGGCGGTTCTAAAGCGCAGCTCCAAGGCGACGGACCGGCGACGAAACGACGGGGAACGGGCGGAACCGGAGCGGCGGGTTCACGGCGGCAGCCAACTAGGGTTAGGTGGCAGCGGGTGCTAGGGTTTGGGGAAAAATCGTGGGGCGGCGCGGTGGAGGCGGCGCACCTAAATAGACGGGCGGGGGAGTCGGCCGGCTCGCGAGCCGGGAAGCGCGGGCGCGCGGCGGCCGAACTCGGGCTCGACCCCAAGTCGGAGTCGGGACGGCGGCGGGGAGGAAGGCCGCCGACGAGCGGGCCCGCGCGTCGGCGGCCGACGGGGGCGACCGCGGCGCGAGTTGCGGTGCGCGCGCGAGACTGGGCCGACTGGGCCGCTGGCGCACGGGCTGAAAAGGCAGGTTGGGCTGAAAAGAAGAAAAGGAGAGTGGAGGGAGGAAGGGAACCTTTTCACAATTTCAAAAGTCACTCAAACAAATGAATTCAAGTAAAGATTTGAATTCAAACACTCAAAACAATGCACCAGCATGTATTGTTAGAAGATTTGAGCCTTGGCCCAAATATTCCTAGTGAAATCCCAAAGGCCCATCACACATGTATGCAATGGTGGGGGACTTTAGTCCCACCTTGCTTGGCTAGGAGGAGTGAGAGCAACTTAAATAGGTGAGCTCTCCCCTCCTTGTTGAGCTATTGGTAAGAGGGAAAAGGAGGAACACACGCGCGCGCTCACTCGCCTCGCCTCGGCGGGGCGAAGGGCGCGGGCGCACGACATGCGCGTGAATGGTCCAGCCATTTCCCGCCCTCGTGCCTGCAGGTGCGCGGCATCCTTTTGCCACTTGAATTTTTGCATGCATGGAGAAAATTGCGCTGTCAAATTGGAAAGCAATTACTCTCGTATTATGGTGATAGCGTTATTGCCTTAATACTGTGATTGACGCGGCTAATTACCTACCTTAATTAGCAGCGACGCGTGTGTATAAATGTAGGAGCGAGACGTCGTTCCTTCCAACGAGAGAAATCATTCTCTACCTGTTCCATAGTTTCCCTGTCTTGTCGTTGTCTTCCCCATCCCGCCGCCGACGTGCCATCGGTGCGGGAGAGCGAGCTCCGAAGCCCACGTCTCCTCGCGTCCCCGCACGGGGTAGGGGGACGTATAAGGTTTTTGGGAAGCGCCGTCGCGGCGCTCGCTGATCGTCTACTTCCTCTGCGTTCGCCGGCGATCTTCACCGACGGTCTGCTTCGTCTACTCTTGCGCTGCCAAGCGGGCGCCGACAACCCCAACGTGAGAATGTCGCTCCTCTCCCCTCTGTTCGTTCTTTTGTTCTTGTTATTGCTAGCACTAGATTACCAGTGTTTCTCTAGTATCATTGTGCTAGTGTTAGATCTTATATGTCTGATACATGCAGTAGATCTTTTTCTAATTGTCGGAATTATTTATTGCGTTACTGAATTGCTGTTATTTCCAACAATCCAAAAACCTTATAGTATGCAATCAGTCGCAATGAAGAGTTATACTGATGCGATGAAACCGGAGAAGTTCAATGGTGTAAACTTCAAGAGATGGCAGACGAGGTGCCAGTTGTGGCTCTCGGCTATGGCCGTGTTTTGGGTCGTTAGTAACCCTCCAGCACTACCTCTCGGATCTGAGAAAGAGGTGCAGGAGTTTACTGCGGCTACGACGATATTCGTCGGATGCGTCCTTAGCGTTCTCTCTGACCAGCTGTGTGATGTTTACATGAACATCAAAAATGCTGCTGAACTGTGGGAGGCCCTTGATCATAAGTACGGGACCTCAGATGCTGGGCATGAGCTGTATGTGATGGAGCAGTACCATGACTACAAGATGGTTGATAACCGTCCTGTCGTGGAACAGGCTCATGAGTTCCAACTTATTGTGAGGGAACTCGAACAGCTTGGACATGCTTTGCCTGATAAGTTTGTGGCCGGTGGCATGATTGCCAAATTACCTCCTTCTTGGAGGAACTTTGCCACATCTCTGAAACACAAGCGACAGCAATTCTCAGTTGAAGATCTGCTGGCTAATCTTGATGTTGAAGAGAAAGCTCGGGCAAAGGATGCTCCGTCTAAAGCTCCTGAGCAGTCTAGTGCCAATGTGATGCAGCATGCTGGCAAGAACAAGCAGAAGGTCAATCAGACTACTCAGTTCAAGAAGAAGAAGATGAACATGGATGAAGTGGTGTGCTTCGTTTGCGGTGAGAATGGGCACTTCGCCAAGAAGTGCAAGAACCGCAAGGGAAAGAAGAATCAGCCAGGGCAGAAATCTGCCAACGTGACTATTGGTGATGCTAGCGGATCTGGGTATGGTAATCCCTCACCTAGTGTATTTTCTGTATTCCAATCTAATGATTGGTGGATAGATACAGGTGCCAATATTCATGTTTGTACTGATATCTCTATGTTTTCATCTTATCAGGCAGCACGAGGTTCAACCGTCATGATGGGGAACGGCTCACATGCTTCTGTTCTTGGTGTTGGTTCGGTCGATCTGAAGTTTACTTCGGGGAAGATCGTGCGGCTCAAGAACGTTCAGCATGCGCCCTCAATAAAGAAGAACCTCGTTAGTGGATCCCTCTTATGTCGAGATGGGTTCAAGCTTGTCTTTGAGTCAAATAAAGTAGTCGTCTCTAGATTCGGCCAATTTATTGGCAAGGGCTATGATAGCGGAGGCTTGTTCCGTTTTTCACTCTCCGATTTTTGTAATAAAGTCGTGAACCATGCTTGTGATGCAAACCATTCTGTGGCTGATATATGGCACTCACGTTTGTGTCACGTTAATTATGGTTGTATGTCGCGGTTATCCAGTATGAGTTTAATTCCGAATTTTCCTAATGTCAAAGGCTCTAAATGTCAAGCATGTGTGCAAGCAAAGCAACCTCGTAAGCCACACAAGGCTGTAGACGAGAGGTGCACAACATTATTAGAGCTCATACATTCTGATATTTGTGAAATGAATGGTGTGTTGACAAAAGGAGGAAAAAGATACTTTATGACTTTAATTGATGATGCTACAAAATATTGTTATGTGTTTCTTCTAAAGACTAAGGATGAGGCGCTAGAATGTTTTAAGACTTATAAAGCTGAGGTGGAGAATCAACTAGAAAAGAAAATTAAACGTGTTAGGTCTGATCGTGGTGGGGAGTACTTTTCCAATGAATTTGATCTTTTCTGTGCGGAGAACGGAATTATTCATGAACGGACACCCCCATATTCGCCTCAATCTAATGGGGTTGCCGAAAGAAAGAACCGGACGCTAATGGACTTGGTGAATGCCATGTTAGGAACGTCGGTATGGCTAAGGCATGGTGGGGGGAGGCTGTCTTAACAGCATGTCATGTTCTAAATAGAGTTCCCACTAAAAATAGTGATGTGACTCCGTACGAAGGATGGAAAGGTAGGAAACCATCTCTCCATTACTTGCGCACGTGGGGCTGTTTGGCCATGGTTAGTGTACCAATTAATAAGAAGCGCAAGCTCGGACCAAAGACAGTTGATTGTGTATTTTTGGGATACGCACACCACAGTACGGCATATAAGTTTTTAGTGATAAAATCGAAACGCCTGATATTTTAGTTGATTCACTTTTGGAGTCACGGGATGTTACATTTTTTGAGAATATATTCCCGATGAATGTTGCATATTCTTTACCTAGTTCATCAAATGAAATTATTCCTGAACCCACACCCAGCTTTGAGCCAATAATAAATCCTCCTGGAAATGATGAGAATGACAGTATTGTAGCTCCTAGAAGGAGTAAAAGACAGAGGGTTGCAAAATCCTTTGGTGATGACTTTACTGTGTATCTCATAGATGACACTCCCACTACTATTGCAGAAGCATATGCATCACCAGATGCAGAATATTGGAAGGATGCGGTCCGTAGTGAGATGGACTCCATCACTGCAAATGGAACATGGGAAGTCGTAGATAAACCAGTGGGGTGCAAGCCAGTTGGCTGTAAATGGGTATTTAAGAAGAAGCTTAGACCTGATGGTACTATTGAAAAGTACAAGGCTAGGCTTGTTGCGAAAGGTTATACACAGAAGGAAGGAGAAGACTTCTTTGATACCTACTCACCTGTTGCCAGACTTACTACAATCCGAGTGTTGCTATCCTTGGCTGCTTCCCATGGTCTTCTTGTTCACCAGATGGACGTGAAGACGGCTTTCCTTAATGGAGAGCTAGAGGAAGAAATTTATATGAACCAGCCGGATGGATTTATAGCACAAGGACAAGAGGGTAAGGTGTGCAGGTTACTTAAATCCTTGTATGGGTTAAAGCAAGCACCTAAGCAGTGGCATGAGAAGTTTGATAAGACTCTAACTTCTGCTGGGTTTGCTGTCAATGAAGCCGATACTTGTGTGTACTATCGCTATGGTGGGGGCAAAGGAGTAATCCTGTGCTTGTATGTTGATGACATACTAATTTTTGGGACCGATATCGATGAGATTAATGATGTGAAATCATTCTTATCCCAAAATTTTGACATGAAAGATTTGGGAGAAGCGGATGTGATCCTTAACATTAAACTTAATAAGGGTGAGAATGGGATTACTCTTTTGCAATCTCATTATGTGGAGAAGGTATTGAATCGCTTTGGCTATATGGACAGCAAGCCTTCTCCAACACCCTATGATCCTAGCCTAATACTTAAAAAGAATAAGAGGCTAGGAAAGGATCATCTGAGATACTCTCAAATCATCGGTTCATTGATGTACTTAGCTAGTGCGACTCGTCCTGATATCTCATTTGCCGTAAGCAAGTTGAGCAGATTCTCTTCAAATCCAGGATCTGAACATTGGCTTGGAATTGATCGAGTAATGCGCTATCTAAAGGGCACAATGAGTTATGCCATTCACTACTCAGGGCACCCAGCGGTGCTTGAAGGATATAGTGATGCAAACTGGATTGAAAATGATGCGCTTAAGGCCACTAGTGGATATGTATTCACTCTAGGTGGTGGTGCTGTCTCTTGGAGATCTTGTAAGCAGACAATACTTACAAAGTCAACAATGGAGGCAGAGCTCACAGCTCTAGAGACAGCCTCTTCTGAGGCTGAATGGCTAAGAGACATGTTGATGGACTTGCCCGTGGTTGAGAAACCAATCCCTGCTATTCTCATAAATTGTGATAATCAAACAGTGATCACAAAAGTGAAGAGCAGTCAGGATAATGCAAAGTCCAGCAAGCATGTAAAGCGAAGACTGAAGACTGTCAGGAAATTATGGAGCTCCGGAGTAATAGCTGTAGACTACATTAATACGGCTAAGAACACGGCGAGATCCCTTTACTAAGGGACTATCACGTATCGTGATTGATAATGCATCGAAGGAGATGGGAATGAGACCCATGTGAGTTAACCTCGGTAGTAACCCAACCTATGTGATCGGAGATCCCGTGAATTAGGACCTGGGAAGAACAAGCCGTTGGTTGACGGGAGAGTACAACTTTTCCTTAAACCCACTCCGATGGAGATGCAGTACTCTCATTTCTGTAAGGCAGGTTGACTTTGTCTTAATGTGTTCTGAGGCTTTACAGCAAGGTACTGTCCTACAGAGTATTCTTGTAAGAACACACCTATGTGAGCCCCAACTGTTAGTCGCAGTTTATAAGACTTGGGAACTCTTTAGAGGCTCATGAAGTGAGATAGGAGTATGACTTATACGCTCCACTCGCGGGGTTGGCTATGGCAGCCTAGTATCAGTAAAGACTTCAAGAGAAGCCCATTCACACCAAACTGTCAATTCAAGGCCTAGTCCATTGTGCAGTTGTGGATGGGCCAATCTTGTCGTTCTAGGTGGATGTTCAACCTTAACCGGTCTCCACTGAATATCTGGTATATTAACAGTACTGTGGTACAGGGAGGATGACACGTGCCTTTGGGATCTGGTGGGGGATTGTTAGAAGATTTGAGCCTTGGCCCAAATATTCCTAGTGAAATCCCAAAGGCCCATCACACATGTATGCAATGGTGGGGGACTTTAGTCCCACCTTGCTTGGCTAGGAGGAGTGAGAGCAACTTAAATAGGTGAGCTCTCCCCTCCTTGTTGAGCTATTGGTAAGAGGGAAAAGGAGGAACACACGCGCGCGCTCACTCGCCTCGCCTCGGCGGGGCGAAGGGCGCGGGCGCACGACATGCGCGTGAATGGTCCAGCCATTTCCCGCCCTCGTGCTGCAGGTGCGCGGCATCCTTTTGCCACTTGAATTTTTGCATGCATGGAGAAAATTGCGCTGTCAAATTGGAAAGCAATTACTCTCGTATTATGGTGATAGCGTTATTGCCTTAATACTGTGATTGACGCGGCTAATTACCTACCTTAATTAGCAGCGACGCGTGTGTATAAATGTAGGAGCGAGACGTCGTTCCTTCCAACGAGAGAAATCATTCTCTACCTGTTCCATAGTTCCCTGTGCTGTCGCTGTCTTCCCCATCCCGCCGCCGACGTGCCATCGGTGCCGGGAGAGCAGGCTCCGAAGCCCACGTCTCCTCGCGTCCCTGCACGGGGTAGGGGACGTATAAGGTTTTTGGGAAGCGCCGTCGCGACTGCTCGCTGATCGTCTACTTCCTCTGCGTTCGCCGGCGATCTTCACCGACGGTCTGCTTCGTCTACTCTTGCGCTGCCAAGCGGGCGCCGACAATCCCAACGTGAGAATGTCGCTCTTCTCCCTTCTGTTCGTTCTTTTGTTCTTGTTAATGCTAGCACTAGATTACCAGTGTTTCTCTAGTATCATAGTGCTAGTGTTAGATCTTATATGTCTAGTACATGCAGTAGATCTTTTTCTAATTGTCGGAATTATTTATTGTGTTACTGAATTGCTGTTATTTCCAACATGTATGCGACAGGGAATTCCTATATTTCATTAATTAATTAAGAAGAAAAAAAGATTGAATGCCTATAAGAGCACAATATCCTTATAGTCCTTAAACGAGAACGCAATGTTGCTAAGCAAAATTTTAGTTAAACACAAACAATGGAATTTAGGGTGTTACACCTTATCACTCACCCGGCGAACATTGGATATTTATTTATTTATTTATTTATTTTTGCACAATTTAAAAGATATGGATCCATATATATAATAATAAAAATTAAAATTCGCGTCCCCAAGATATCCATATCCCCGAGCTGGTGAACATTGGATATATATAAAATATTAAAATTGCATGCCTTGGGATATCATAAATATATGAAGTTGGTTGTGCCTTTGTATATGAGATATATACATCCATAAGTAACAATATTCTCATCTTCATATATATCATCATCGCCAATCAAGATGTGTACGAGGATTGTGTACTTGGCTGTTGCTCTGTTCTTGGTTCTTGGCACAATGTCTACTTTCCCATCTTGCCAAGCTGGAGGCTGTACGCACCACATTTTTTTTCTTACTCTGTGTTATTCTTTGTTCTAAAATTAGTGTGACCAAAAGTCTTGTCTGACTTTACTGATGTACTGTGTTGCATTGCATCTCGTGTTTGCATATATAGGCTGCCCTGGAGGGACAAGCGGCCTTGAATGCGCCATGTGGGAGGGGAAGCTACCCTGCACAAATAAAGCGTGTGGTGATCACTGCAAGTCAATAGGCCACAAGAAAGCTGGTGCCTCCTGTGTTTATCCTGACTGCTGCTGTAAAACTAATAAAACTAGTTAAGGCAGCCATGCACGTTCCGTAAACGTTGAATAAGATATTTCTCAATGGAGAGTCGTTTTTATTTGAAGGCTGTCACATGCATCACCACTATTGGAAACTTTACATTCCCTGAGGTTTCAATTTTTTTATGGTTATTGCATAAACCCTAAGGGAAAATACATCATTTTTACGTTTGTTGAAAAACGTGCAGGGAAATTAATATTATCTTGGCGGTATCTAGGAAACACACAGGAAAATTGAATAACCATCAGGAAAATTCTTAATTAATTGTGAGTATAGATAACTGTTAGGTTAAATTCATTTGATGATTTCGAACTTTCTGTGAACGTTAGTTAAGGAGGAAACCATCAGGGTGATTAATCTTATTTTAACAGTTTCAAGAAAAACACACAAGGAAATTAAATAACCGGCCATCAGGAAAATTCCTAATTAACTTTGAAAACAAAGATAGTTTGAAATCATAAAATTTGTACTTTTACGATCCTGAACGAATTCCACTAAAAAATATGTCAACTACAAAATTTTAGGAAAAACTCAAGCTAGATAACCCTGGCCCTCACCTATCCTGACACTGACTACGTTTCATGCCAACCTATAAAACCAGGTATCTAACCCCATTACATTTGCAAAACCATTCAACTAAGCCTTATGGTGGTTTTGCACTACGGCTTTGGCATGTTGAGGTGGACGACAAAAGCCACCATGTCCCGGACCGCTTTGCTTGCATTGGAAGTACCACATCTAGCAAGGTCTGATGGAAGCTCAACTGTAGAAACAAATAGACACAATACCTACTCAAGCCTCCCATGCCAACAATTGCATTGTTATCGCCTGTCTATCGAGCGCCAAAACCTATGTTTTTAACAATTAGTTTGCCAATATTTTTGTCTCGATGTGCTCACAGTCAGTCCGGAAATGTAACACACCGGTGGAGAGGGAGGTTTTGGTTTCGGCCTTTAGTCCCGGTTCCACTTTGGAGCCGGGACTAAAGGGGTTTCATCGACGTGGCCACTAATGACATGAGTGCTCACTCCCTTTAGTCCCGGTTGATAATACGACCCGTGACAAAAGAACCCCCCAGTCTAGGTTCGTGTTACGAACCGTGACAAAAGGGTCACCCCCTTTAGTCTCGGTTCGCAACACAAACCGAGACTAGAGGGGTGACCCTTTTGTCACGGGTCGTGTTACGAACCGAGGCTAAAGGGGGGTCTTTTGTCACGGGTCGTGTTACGAACTGAGACTCAATCAGCAAGAGAGGCTTGTGGTGAGCAGGAGAGATAGCAGAGCACAAATATATATAATGCAGCTTGTCAGCCACATCACACATGATCGGTGGTTTCTTGGCCCACATCATCTCCAACACCTATGGCATCGCCATCCACGCACGTTAGGAGAAGATCATAGGTTTGAGCAATAAACTGGGCAAACGATTTTCACTACCTGTGGATAAATGGAGTATAAATTTGGTGGTTACCAGGGCTCGCTGGATCTCCAGACGTTGCGTCGCATGCTGCTTTGGGTGACCCTCAGCGACCATAGCCAGGTGGTTCATTAGGTCAAAGGAACATTATTAGGATGGACGCACCAAGGTGGTGGGATTTGATTTTTACCAACTCAATTGAAAATAGAATAATTTTAGAGTCATAAGTGCATTGAATTACTTCATCCATGAAACAGTAACCGATGAATCAAGACATCATGACGTGTTCAATTTGCATGTCTGGATCTTTTTGTTTCACTCCTAAATTCAAGCCTACCTCCCTCAAAAACTAGTCACAAATATTTCTCACAAATTACGCTGACCCTTTTCCAGTGCACATGCAAGCATTAATTTTGACGAAAATACTTTTGCGTTGCATGCACGTAATTGGGTGCAAGTGCCTAATGACACAAGTTTTAGAAAGAAGGCCATGCCGCCCAGCTTTACTGAAAAAGCTAGAATGTGCACTTGGGATACCAGTTTTTACAAGATAGATCAAACAGGAAAGCAAGCCTCCACCCAGGGAGAAAAATGAGCAACAGGGACAGCATAGACTTGCAAACCACCACTCTCTCTAGACCCCTCTACCAAACATTTGTCTTATTACAAAGCTGCGGAAGTCACACCGTTTTTAGAGCATAAGTTCAGTTACAGCAAAAGAACAAGGTACTATCCAGGCGTCAGGTAAACTCAGTCTTCAGAGCTTAACAAACAGAGTCGACGTCTGAGCTTGTGTATCACCATATCGGTCTAAAGTTGCGCATGTTCCTTGCTCAGGATTCTCCACCTCTGCATGAAAGAGATAGTTGAAAAATACAGACATCCGGTGAGAGAGCTACAAAGTTACTAAAGATAAGATCATTCCTCAACAGCCATAACGATCAAGCCAAGCAACCGAAAATGTAAACAAAATTTGCATTTTCCCTCTCATTCCCCTCTACCAGTTTGCAACTAAGCTCTTCCAGGCTATCTGGTGTGCTTGACCATGCCATCACATCTCTAAACACACTCCATCCATATTTGTCCAAGGCACAGTCCACAAAAATGTGTTCTGTGCTTTCTACCTGCCCACACATCTTACATTCTATAGGACCCTCCCAGTTTCTCTTCTTAAGTTGTTCTGCTCACTGAATTTTGTCATTGCATACCTGCCATAAGAAAATCTTGATTTTCAGTGGGATTTCAGCTTTCCATATACTCATCATCTATCTATTATCAAAACCTGTGTAAAAGATTCCCCTGTAGAGCGAGGCAGTGGTGAAAACTTCTTTCCTATCTAGACACCATCTTACTGAGTCAGGTAAATCATTCAGGGAGACTCCCTCTATAAATGCAGAGAGCTCTGCCCACTCCTGCTTATGTAAAACATCAAAACTACGTCTAAAGGTTAAATTG
Organism: Cenchrus americanus; assembly: GCA_947561735.1. Lineage (NCBI taxonomy): Eukaryota > Viridiplantae > Streptophyta > Magnoliopsida > Poales > Poaceae > Cenchrus > Cenchrus americanus. The sequence goes on along the minus strand of OX387242.1, from coordinate 30,904,435 downwards.
ATACACCCATTATTCAGACTTTTACAAACTGACCACTCTTTTTGGTTGCGGATTTCAAACAGATTTGGAAAAGATACACACAGAGCACACTTTCCTATCCACACATCCAGCCAAAACCTTGCCTTTTTCCATCTCCTGTAATATAGATTAAACCTCTAGCAGCTTCACCTCTAATTGAGAGTAGGCCTCTCCAGAATTGGGAGCCACTCTTTTTCTTATAACTATAGATGCTTTCCTCTCCTAGATACTTTTATCTCAGCAAATTACAGCACAAAGTATCATCTCCTCTTTCCAGTTTTACCAGCCACTTAGTCAATAGACAAATATTCATCACTCTAGTATCTGTGAAGCCAGCCCCCCAGCCTCTTTTGGGGAAGCCATCACTCTCCATTTAGACATATGGTACTTTCTTTTTGATGCGGCCCATGCCAGAAGAAGTTGGCTCTGGCCATATCCATCTTGTGATGTATCTCCTCTTGTAAATAGTAAATGCCCATTGTATAGGTTGGGATGGAGCTGAGGCAAGATTCTGTCAAGATCATTTTCCCACCAGAGGACAAACCCACACTCTGCCAAGTTGGGATTTTTTTTCTCAACTTTGATGTGTACATAACTCAAATCAGCTGCTGACATATGCTTGCTGCTGACCAATATCCCCTGATATTTCAGTGGCAGGACCCCAATATTACAGTTGAACATCTCAGCCACATTTTTTTGCTCCTCATCAGAACAGCCTAAGGCAAAGACTTCTCAAAGTCCAATTTAAGAATCACCCCTCTTAGATTGCTCACTCTTAACTCATGTAGTACCTCATGCAGAATCACAACCCCCTCTATAATGTATCTGCCTGGAATAAAAGTTGTTTGAGTCTCACTTATCAACTTTGTTTCCTGTGGAGTAAGTCTTAGAGTTAAGGTTTTTGTAAACCACTTGTCATCCACATTCAAGAGACAAATGGGTATGTACTGTTTAATGTTATTGGCTTCCTTCGTCTTGGGTATTAGAGAGATCATACCATAGTTCAACCGGTTGAGATTCAGCTCTCCTTTATAGAATTCATTGAACATTTCTAGAACAAAAGGTTTCAATTCCGGCCAAAACTCTCTATAAAATCCAACTGGAAGCCCATCTGGGCCAGAAGCTGAATTAACTTCCATATCTCTAAGTGCCTCCTCTAGTTCTTTTAAAGTAAAAGGTCTAATTAATTCTTGAGCTTCTTCATTAGGCAGCCTCCCTCTTTCATTCCAGAAGTTGTCTCCCAGGGTAATAGATCCCTCTTGTTCTTTCCCAAACAGGGACTTGTAATAAGATTCTACATGATTTCTTATCTCTTTAGGATCTTTAATAACTCTCTCTCTCTCTCTCTCTCCATCTTCGAGGGCAAAGATTGTGCACTTTTTCTTTCTTCCATTAGCTTTACCATGGAAATATCTGCTATTGGACTCCCATTTCAAAATCCATTTCACCCCACCTCTTCTTTGCCATTGCATCTCCTCAAAATGATATATTCTCTCCAGATCATTCTCCCATTCATATCTTTGTTGCCATTGTGGGATACTCATACCATTATTCTCCATCTCCGCATCTAGATTTTTCAGTTTATTAAGTAGATCCTTTTTCTCTTTTTTGATTTGACTATTTGTATTTGCCCCTCAACCTTTGCAGAACCGCCTAGTGTATGTCTTAATCTCTCTCTAGAAATCTTGTATTTTACTCCCCCCTCTTACTGGCTAGCTTGCAATCACTTGTTCTCTAAATCCTACTTGAGATAGCCATGCCATCTCAAAGCAGAAGTTATGTTGCCGTTGGAATCTATGATCATCAGTGTCAACTATAATTGGACAATGGTCTGAACCCACTCTAGTAAGGGTTTCACAAGAGGCCTTCTTGTAAAACTGGCCCCATCTAGTTCAGGTTAACACTCTATCTATCACACTCATTATTGGAGTTGATTGTTTATTTGACCATGTGTACTTGCACTTCTGTCCATCTCTTTGATCCCAGAGTTTCTAATGAAGTCATTGAAGGCATTCATCCAAAACTGATTTACATTTCCTGAAGATTTTTCCAAGCACACCTGATCAGGTTGAAATCTCCTCCCATAATAAAAGGATCTTCCATACTAGAAATTTTTTGGCTGAGTTCCTCAATGAAATTGGTCTTCCTCTCTATCTGGGATGGCCCATAAACATTCACAACCTCCCACTTGAAATCATCTTGTTTAGAAATTATTTTCATGCTTGAAAAGAATTCACCACTGTCTTTGCTTATCACTATGCATTTGTCTGTTCTCACTCCTACCAGGGTCCCTCCTGAATTACCTTGTGGCAGTCCATATCCACTCATAACTGAAGCCTTCACTCAAAGCAGATAAATCCCCTAAACTAAAATCTCTTGATAGTTTCTTGTAAAGAGATTATCTCCACTCTATGAGAAAGTCTCAGTTCACTAAGCTGCCTTCTTCTTCCTTCCGCACCCAAGTCTCTAATTTTCCAAAAGAGGATCTTCATTTTGATAGTTCTTTGTGGCTGCATCCCCCAGCTCCTCTCTCTCTCTCTTACTTTAGATCTTCCTCTTTTTTGGTGGTTTCTTTGGTGGGCGGTGTGCTGAATTCTCGTGACACCCTAAAAATTCCATCACTAAAATCACTTAGCAACTTAAAATAGTCTTAAGGATTTAAAAGAAATTAAATTGCTATTTAAATTGAGCTCTAAAGTATTAAATATAATTTAATAAACTTAGAGACAACAAGTGTATGTGCATCATTAGTTGGCTTGCATGGTTTTTGGTTGCTTGTGAGGTTTCTAAAAAGTCTATAAAATTCTTGGGAAAAAGTTTGAAAGGTTTGATTTGAATTTGAAATGAATTTGTTTGAAAATGGAGTTTGGAAAAGAAAAAAAAAAAAAGAAAACAGCACGGGCTCCCTTTCGGCCCAAGCGGCCCAACCGGCCTCCCGCGCCGGCCCACCTTACCCCTTCCCTTTTTCTTTTTCCCCGCGGCGGCCGACAACCGGGCCCGCCCGTCGGCCCTCCCTTCCCCCCTTCCTTTCTTCTTCCTCCCTCCCCCCCCCCCCCCCCCCCCCGAGCCCGCGCCGCGCGCGATTCCCGCCGCGCCGGCCGCCTCCCCACCTTCCTTTCTTCTCCTTGCGGTTAATTAAGGCAATTAACCTTCCCCGTGATCAATTAGGACCGTTTCTTTCCATCTTTTAACCCTAGCCGTGATGGCCGCGGCCATCAATGGCAAGCTGCCGCCGTCCCGTCCCCTACCCGCCTCGCCTTCCTCCCTTTGCTCCTACTTAAGCTCGCGCACGGACTCCTGCGCCTCCCTTTGCCTCTGCGTCTCGCTAGCACACGCGCTCGAGCACTAATTTCCCCGCGCCGCCGCCTCGGGTTTCCGCCGCCGCCGGTGAAGGACCACCTCCGCCGCTCCTATTTCCTTATCCTCGGGTTCGCCGGGGAGCTTGACAAGCTCGTGTTGTCGCAAGTCTTCGTCCCCGACGCCCGTGGCGGTCGCGCCCGAGCTCACCGAGCGCCGCCCGAGCCGCCGCCGTCATCGAGCCCCTCCACTGCCGCCTCCTCTCCGCCCGTTAGCCCGCCGTCATCCTCTGTGCGCGGTAAGCATTATCCCCCGCTCAATTGCCCTTTGTTTCGCGCATGACATCATCTCCCCGGGCTCGCCGGAGTAGCCGCGCCGCCCCCTTACGGTGCCGGCCGCCGGTGAGGCCCGATCGTCTCCCCGACCCCATGGTCACGTGCGCAAGCGCCCGCGCGCAAATTGCCCCAACCCGTGGTCGAAGTGATGGCCGGGAGCGCCGTCCGGGGCTAGCGCCGGCGAGCCCCCGCCGCGCGCCGCCACACTCCGGCGACGTCGCCGCCGCGTCCCGCACGCACGCATCCAGGGCCCTTGGATCTGCGATGGATGGTCTGGGGCGCGTACCCCTTCGCGTTTAAAGACCGGTCCACCGTGGGCTTGTGGACCGCGCCCACGGCTGAGTCCACGGCGCGCGCACGCGTCGTCAACCGTTGGATCTGAGATCCACGGTGCGGCTGCGGCCCTTTTCCTTAAGAGCCCCTGAGCTTTTACAGTTTTGCAAGCCGGTCCTTCCACCTTTAAGAATCTTTACGGTTAGGTCCTGGTTTTTACAATCTAGCCCCTGTCTACCCTGGTTAATAGTGTTAAAGGTCCTTTTCACTCCTTTTTGCACTTAGACCTCTCTATTTTATTTTGTAATTATGTTTTAGCCCCTGATTTTATTTATAAAAAGCCCCGTAAACTTAGTTTTCTTGCGGATAGGCCCCCGTAAACTCGTTTTAATCATATCTTTCTCATTTTAACTCCGTTTTTAGCGTTCTATATATCGAAATGATCGTCTCGACGAGTAGAATCTTTTAAACAACAAATTTACCAGTTTTGTTACTGTTTGGTGTACTGTTTTATTTATTGTTTGTTGTTCATGTTTGACTCGTAGATATCGTGCTCGTTTCGTCCGAGCTCCCCGTCGGAGGTGATCGGGAAGAGCCCGTCTTCGAGGAGGATTTCACCCGGCTTGTAGAGGAAGGCAAGTGGCTTTCCCCCTCTGCATTATCTTTTTGAACCTATATCACTGCATGCTAAACAAAGTTTACTATTCCTGTTGTTATACATAAACCTGATGGGCAAACACCTAGCTAAGGACTTGACTAGATGCTTTACCACTTTACCTTGATCAACCCTGTTTAAACAAATGCTTGGGGTAGATAAATGCTTAGTTTGCTTTACATGAGTCCGATTATGCTTGGTTTATGTTATACATCTCGGCCTTTGCTTATATAATGTGTTTGTGCTTAAAACAAGATAACTTGATATATAATCGGAACATGGAGAACCACCCAAGATAACAAGACAACCACAGTCCACATGGCTCGGCTTAGCCAAATAATTAGGAGAGTGGGTTAGCCGATAGCTCTTTTCCGAGAGGGGCACGGGGGGGCCGGAGTTGAAGGGGTATAGCCCGGTCCTTTTGGGGTAGCAGCCTTGGCTAAGGTGTTGACCATTAGGGAGGGTTATGGTCCGCTCCGCTGCTGTAACTGTTGCGGGCTGTTGGTTTCTCTTCTTTCCTTTGTAAAGGCTTCGTAGTGGACCCCTAGCCACTCACCTTGGAAGTGTTTAAGGGTCTAGCTAACCCGGGCAAGATGGGGAACACGAGCTGTGGGTAAAGTGTACAACCTCTGCAGAGTGTAAAACTGATCGATCAGCCGTGCTCACGGTCATGAGCGGCTTGGACCCTCACATGATTAATAAACTTGAAGATTAATGCAAATCATGGGTTTGTGGTTTGGTTTGAGGTTTCCTTTAAGGTTAAGTGGGTTGGTATACACTTACACCTAGCAATTTGGTGCTTGCTAATAAAACTTGACCAACTTATAAAATGCTTACCGCTGTGAACCATAGCCTATCCTTGATAGCCTTGCATTGTTTCCCCCACTTGCCGAGCACCAACCATAAGTGTGCTCACCCTTGCTTACCGCCGTTCGAGAGGAGAACGTCGGAGGCGAGGACGAGTATCGGAGTGACTACGAGGAGTTCTAGGGCATGCGGATCCCCCGGTCATCATGCCCGTGGAAGTCAATGATGGAGCTGCTCGTCGTTTAGTTGTCGTTGTGTTCGGACCTTCGAGTCCACCTCTCTCGGATGTAATAATGGATATCGTTCGGTTTAACTCTTGTACGTTTTATTACAGCAATGGTATTACTCTCATTTTGTCTATCATGTGTGTGTAAATGATCCTGGCGCACATATGAGATGCATTCGGTTTTCCCTGTAAAATCGGGTGTGACAAAGTGGTATCAGAGTTGTGATGACTGTAGGTCGCAGCCTTAGTTAGAAATGGACGAAATTAAGGATTCATGTTCTTGAAAGCCTTATCATGCTTCAAATCATCTTATTTACGCATTAAAAACCTAATTTAATTTTTGTTTATTATTTTAAACTGTCATTTTGATTTATTCTGTACTCTGAGATCGGTTTTTGCTTTGACAGATGGCCAGAACCTACATGACCCCTCGCAAGAGCACTAGTGGGCGCTTTCCTTCCGGACAGCTGGCCCCTCACCATCGTCTTGAGGATGTTGAGGAGGAACAGGAGGAGTTCCAGCCAGAGGTCGAGGTGGAGGAAGATCCAGAGGAGATCCAGCTGGAACCAGAAGAGGAGGATCCTGAAGAGGTTGAGATGGAGGAGGAGGAGCCAGATGAGCCATTGGAACGCCACCACGGTATGTACGATGGCACCGTCTTTGGAGGAAGACGCCGATGGGGATATTGTGATTCCACCGGCGCCGTGGCCAATGAGGAAGCACCCCCCGTACCCGCCGATCCGGTGCCGGATGGTGAAGGAGATGACCCGGATGACTCCGGTGATGACGGTGTGGGTGAGGATGATGGTGATAATGCTTGTTGGCAATCCGGAGGAAGATGAGGATGAAAACCCCCGCTATCATGGAGCAGAATACCACAAACACTTTACCGAAGTTGAGAATGGACAGTTCGCATTCTTCGTGGGATGTTCCGAGGTACCGGGATATACCATAAGGCCTCTCTATGTGACTAAGCACTTCGGTGAGCCGGGAATGAGGGACTACTACACCTGCAGAGTCTACATCGGGGAAGCCTCCGAATGATACGGAAGGATGGAGGTATCGCTCATCTCACCATAGCACGGCTCGGTTCTCCACGGATGATGCCGCGGTGAATGATGCAACAAGGAGGGCACTCGGTCGATCTGCAATGCAAATCGGGTGCAGTTGTTCCAATCGGAGTACCGCCATGTGCCTCGACGTGCAAGTGGCACAGAAGTGACCGTGGTGCCAGTAGGAGGCAATGATCGCATCGACGTCTTGGCACGGGTGACTGCTGCTCTGAACGCAGATCTGGAGGGAGCAACTTTGGAGATAAACAAGTATCATGAAGAGTTGCAGGCTGCACAGGCGAAGATAGCACGTCTGGAAGCACAGTTGGCAGGACAGCGACTCCCTCAGGAAGTCATGCCATATCAGACTACAGCTTCCCCTCCGCGCAAGAGCCTTCGTTACGACACCGATGAAGCTACTACTCGTCTTGGCTAGGATCCTAGGATGCTCGCCCTTATCATTTACCTTTTCGTTAGATCGTTCTCGCGTGAACGTAATTGCTTGTAATAATGAATGCTGTTTGCAAACATGCTTGAGTTGGATCTTTGCTTGATTGTGAATTGTATGGTGGAGTGATGGCCACTATGCAATCTGAATTTTTAAGTTAATTAAAGAATGGTTTGGGTTTTATTGGTTGTCATTGCTTAATCTCTTATGCAAGTTTGATTGGATCAAATCTGTTTTCGCAGTCATATGACATACCAGTAATGTTTTGTTTATAACTCAAGCTACAGAACTCCAAATGACATGAAACCAGTTGGGTTAGTTCACAAATTTAGAGGATGAATTTCTATCAAAAATTCAATGGTAGACAATACATATTTTGGGAGTTATGCACGAAGTAATGAACAAGTCAGAATCTGTAAATTTCTGCTGATATAGCTGTACTGTTTGAATTTTATCTCGAGTTATAGATGTCTAAATGAGGTGATTCCAGTTGGGATGGTTCCATAATTTTATACATCATAATCTGGTAAAAATTCGTGGTCATTGGATAATTACACAGAAAGTTATACATAATTCTTTGAGGGCAACAGAATCTGTCTTAACTCATGCTGTTATTTTATTTGAGTTATCCTCTTATGCATTGATTCAAGTACAACTATCTGAGATATGATTTTTCTAACGGTCAGATGGTAAACACCAGGTCCGGAGGAGGACAGGACGTGCCGCCAGTGATCCGGGCACATATGGCAAATCAGCAAAACCCAGCACCACCTCCACCGATCAACCAAGCAATGGACCCAAACATGCAGCAGTTTACGGCAAAGCACGGATGCAAGGCGATTCGAACCTTACCAACACAAGGTGCAGCAGATGCAAGCTCAACGGAACTAGCCACCACACCGATCCCTCCGCCACCCCCGCCACCAAGGGACAGGCACAAGGAGTTCATGAGCCACCATCCCCCTACGTTTTCCCACTCGTCTGATCCACTGGATGCTGACGACTGGCTGAAAACTATCACCAAGAAGCTGGAGATCGTGCAATGCACTGACAGGGAGATGGTCCTGTATGCTGCTGGAAGACTTGTGGGGCAGGCCGCAGATTGGTGGGATGCGTACTCAACTGCTCATCCCAACAGGCAGAACATCACTTGGCAGGAGTTCCGTGACAACTTCCGTACTTACCACATTCCTTCAGGGGTTCTCAAGCTTAAGCAGAGGGAGTTCTTGTCACTGAGGCAAGGCAATATGTCAGTGACTGAGTATCTGGACAAGTTCACTCACTTGTCACGCTATGCACCTGATGAAGTCAACACCGATCCAAAGAGGCGGGGAAAGATTCCTGGATGGCTTGATTGGTCCTTTAAACTATCAAGCGCGAGTCACATCTTCCCGGACTTTCGTACGCCGGTGAACAAAGCTATTGGGCTGGAAAGCAAGAGAAAGGAGATGGGTGAACGGAAACGCAAGTTTCGGTCTCATGGGCGGTCTAGCGAAGCAACACCCGTCCCCGTTACGGTTCTCGGCGGAGCCTCGACTCCATATCGTCCCGGTGGTCAAGCCGGGAGGTATCCACGGAACATGCGACTGCCGGCGCTCGTTTCAGCCACGGCGCTTCAATCCTCGGACACCCGTAGCTCCTACCCCTCGGCCGAGTCGTCCTAGCAATAACTGCGGGGCACCTGTCGAAACACCAACCCCGTTCGACTCGGTGGATGCTTCAAGTGTGGAGAGCCGGGGCATTATGCTAACAATTGTCCCAAGAGGGTGATGCAAACTCCGCGAGAGAGACAATGGAAACAGAAGCGGGCAGCCATCTTCGCGAGCTCGTACTCCACGGACACCCGGCAAGAGAGGCCGGCAGAGTCATGTGCGTGGCCGAGTCAATCATGTATTAGTGGAGCAAGCTCGAATGACGCCGGAGTGGTATTGGGTACGTTTTTCGTCAACTCGTACCTTCTACCGTATTATTTGATTCGAGAGCATCACATTCATTCATAACCGATCAATTTGTGGCAAAATATAACTTATCTATGAGCACAATGAAGAACCCACGCGATAGTTAGCACTCCTGGGGGAGAAATGAAAAGCGGTCATATATGCCCACAAGTAAAGATTAATATCATGGGGGTAGACTTTCTTGCTAATCTGGTAGTTCTAAAGTCATGGGGAATAGATGTCATTCTTGGTATGGATTGGTTAAGGAGTTGTGATGGAGTTATTCAGTGTCGGAAGAGGTCAGTACTGTTAACCAGTCCTCAAGGGGAGAGAGTAGAATATGTGAGTGCACCCTCATCTAGCAAAGGAGTTGTGAACTCGTTGAAGGCAAGGCCTTGGAGGATATAAGAATAGTGAATGAATTCCCTGATGTGTTTCCAGAGGATTTGCCAGGTATGCCACCTGATCGTGACATTGAATTTAGTATTGAACTTATACCGGGTATCTTGCTCCCATATCTAAAAGACCATATAGAATGGATGTTAAAGATCTAGCTGAATTAAAGAAACAAATCGAAGAACTACTTAGTAAAGGGTTTATCCGTCCTAGTTCATCACCATGGGGAGCCCCCACACTCTTCGTTGATAAAAAGGATGGATCTAGGAGGTTGTGTATAGACTATCGATCACTTAATGAGGTTACTATCAAGAATAAATACCCTTTACCTCGGATTGAGGATTTGTTTGATCAGATGAGAGGAGCTAAGGCCTTCTCTAAGATAGATCTTAGATCAAGTTATCACCGAGTTAAAAATCCGAGTGGAGGATATACCAAAGATAGCATTCACATCTAGATACGGGTTATATGAGTTCACCGTGATGTCCTTTGGTCGACCAATGCACTAGCATAGTTTATGTATTTGATGAACAAGGTATTCATGGAGTATCCGGATAAGTTCATTGTGGTATTCATTGATGACATATTGGTATTCTCTCGGAGTGAGGAAGAACATGAGGAACATCCGAGGCTTGTGTTACGAAGCTACGGGAACATCGGATGTATGCCAAGTTCGGCAAGTGTGCTTTCCGGTTGAAGGAGGTCTCTTTTCTCGGACACATCATCACGGATGGAGGTATTGCGGTCGATCCAAGCAAGGTTCGGGATGTATTGAACTCGGAGTCCGCCTAAGAATGTGCCGGAGATCGGAATCTTCCTTGGACTTGCAGGATACTATCGGAGGTTCATTGAAGGATTTTCTAAGATAGTGAAGCCACTTACCACTCGCTCGAGAAAGGAAGAGAATTCAAGTGGGATGAGAAGTGTCAAGCTAGCTTTGAGGAATTGAAGAAGAGGCCGACCACGACTTTGTGTTGATCATGCCAGACATACACAAAGGGTTCGATGTATACTGTGATGCCTCTCGGCAAGGTTTGGGATGTGTGTTAATGCAAGAAGGAAAGGTAGTAGCTTATGCTTCAAGACAGTTGAGGAAACATGAACAGAACTACCCTACTCATGATCTTGAGTTAGCTGCGGTTGTTCACGCATTGAAGATTTGGAGACATTACATGATTGGGAACAAGTGCAAGATCTTTACTGACCATAAGAGTCCGAAGTATATCTTTACTCAAGAATGATTTGAATTTGAGGCAGAGAAGGTGGTTGGAGTTAATCAAAGATTATGATTTGGATATCCAAGTACAATCCGGGGAAGGCAAATGTTGTGGCATATGCTTTGAGTCGGAAGGGACAGACTAGCATGCCGATAGGACACCTATTACCTCGGGAGCTATGTTGGGAGATGGCACAACTTAATTTGGGAAAGGTTGCTTCGAGTGAGACTTTGACATTAGAAATTGAATCGACACTCGAGCGGGATATCGGGAAAGGACGATTGACCGATGACAAGATTACGAATACGGGGAAGTTGATTAAGTTAGGCAAAGTTCCGAAATTCGGAGAAGATGAGCAAGGAACAAAGGTGGTTTAAGAACAGAATCCGTGTACCCGAGATCGGGGAGTTGAGAGAAGCTATTTTGAAGGAAGCACATGATTCGGCTTACTCTATACACCCGGTAGTACCAAGATGTATCGGGACTTGAAGCGAGAGATACCGGTGGTATGGGATGAAGAAAGATGTAGCAGTACTCATGTAGCTTTGTGTGATGTGTGTCAAAGAGTGAAGGCTGAGTATCAAAGGCCAGCAGGATTGCTTCAGCCTCTGAAGGTACCTGAGTGGAAATGGGAAGAAATCGGTATGGATTTCATAGTGGGATTACCTCGTACTCGTGATGGGTATGACTCTATTTGGGTTATTGTGGATAGATTAACCAAGGTAGCGCACTTTATCCCAGTGAAGACAACCTATACAGGAGTGAAGCTAGCTGAGTTGTATAATTCAAGGATAGTGTGTTTGCACGGGGTACCGAAGAAGATAGTGTCGGATCGAGGCACACAGTTCACTTCACCGTTTTGGCGAAGTTGCATGAATCGATGGATACGAAGTTAAACTTCGCTCGCATACCATCCTCGGACGGATGGGCGGACGGAGAGAACAAATCGGATACTCGAGGATATGTTGAGAGCTTGTGCGTTGAAGAACAAATGGCGCTTGGGATAAAAGTTTGCCTTACGCGAGTTTGCTTATAACAACGGCTATCGGTCCGCATCAAAATGGCACCTTTTGAAGCTTTGTATGGAAGGAAGTGTAGAACACCGTTGTTTTGGAATCGACCGGTGAAAGACAACTCTTTGGGCCGGATAGCATACGGGAAGCGAGAAAAGCAAGTTGAAATCATAAGGGAGAATCTTAAAGCAGCCCAGTCACGTCAGAAGAGTTATGCTGATCCTCAGAGAAGAGAGGTGATTTTGGAAGTCGGTGACTATGCATACCTCAGAGTGTCACCTATTCGGGGATTACGAAGGTTTAATGTTAGAGGGAAGTTATCACCTCGATTCATCGGACCTTTCAAAATTTTGGAACGGAAAGGAGAAGTAGCATACCAGTTAGAGTTGCCAGCACAGTTATCAGGAGTTCATGATGTGTTTCATGTATCACAGCTGAAGAAATGTACAAGTGAGGTTAGGATAGAACCAGTACAGTTAGAGGATATTCAAATGGAGAATGACCTGACATACAAAGAATACCCTGTTAAGATCTTGGATGTATCGAAAGAGTTACCGAAATAAGATCATCGGAATGTGTAAAGTACGGTGCGGTCATCATACCGAGGAAGAGGCAACTTGGGAAAGAGAGGATGAACTCAAGGAAGACTTTCCTCACTGTTCTCTAAGTCTTCGAATCTCGGGACGAGATTCTCTTTAAGGGGGTAGGATTTGTGACACCCTAAAAAATCCATCACTAAAATCACTTAGCAACGTAAAATAGTCTTAAGGATTTAAAAGAAATTAAATTGCTATTTAAATTGAGCTCTAAAATATTAAATATAATTTAATAAACTTAGAGACAACAAGTGTATGTGCATCATCAGTTGGCTTGCATGGTTTTTGGTTGCTTGTGAGGTTTCTAAAAAGTCTATAAAATTCTTGGGAAAAAGTTTGAAAGGTTTGATTTGAATTTGAAATGAATTTGGTTTGAAAATGGAGTTTGGAAAAGAAAAAGAAAAAAAAAGAAAACAAAGACCGGCTCCCTTTCGGCCCAAGCGGCCCAACCAGCCCCCTCCCGCGCCGGCCCACCTTACCCTTTCCCTTTTTCTTTTTCCCCGCGCGCCGACAACCGGGGCCCGCCGCCCGTCGGCCCTCCCTTCCCCCCTTCCTTTCTTCTTCCCCTCCCCCCCCCCCCCCCCCCGAGCCCGCGCCGCCGCGCGATTCCCGCCGCGCCCGGCCGCCTCCCCACCTTCCTTTCTTCTCCTTGCGGTCAATTAAGGCAATTAACCTTCCCGTGATCAATTAGGACCGTTTCTTTCCATCTTTTAACCCTAGCCGTGATGGCCGCGGCCATCAATGGCAAGCCGCTGGCCGTCCCGTCCCCTACCCGCCTCGCCTTCCTCCCTTTGCTCCTACTTAAGCTCGCGCACGGACTCCTGCGCCTCCCTTTGCCTCTGTGTCTCGCTAGCACACGCGCTCGAGCACTAATTTCCCCGCGCCGCCGCCTCGGGTTTCTGCCGCCGCCGTGCAAACGCCGCCGCCGGTGAAGGACCACCTTGAAGGACCGATACGGCGAACCGAGAGGGGGGGGGGAGTGAATGGGAGCCGATAAAAATTCTTCTCGAAGGAGATCGAAACTCCAACAAGATGAACACGGCTTCCAACACACGTCTCCGACTCACTACCAAGGTTGGTCAAGCCCACGTAGCCACCGGAGTGCCACCGGACCTAGGAACCAACACACCACCTTCCGACCCGAGAAACGCGGCGGAAAAACCAAGCCTCGAGTCTACGGACCCACACCGGTCGGACCGGTGAGCACCACCGGTCGAGACCGGTCCCCGCCGGGTGAAACCGAGCAACTTTCACTAAGTGGCTCTACACCGGTCGGACCGGTGAGACACACCGGTCGGACCGGTGGCGACCGAAAGCCCCCAAGGCACCAAACAAGTCAACCGACCACCAAACGGACCCAAACTCGAAACAAGAAGCAACACGGGACAACAACGAACTCACCAAGACGTTCACCCGAGCAAAAACCCACAAGGGCTTGCACCGGTCGGACCGGTCAAGAGCACCGGTCGACCGGTGTAGCACGGGCGACTCGGGATGAACAAGACCCGCGGTCAACTCCCCCAAATCCAAATCTCGATCTCTCGAATCGCTCCACGGACTTGAACAAGACTTTGGGGATATCAGGAACACCTCATGAGGAGTCCATAGCCAAGTTTAATCCCACCAAATCTCGTCCAAAAAGGAGGAATCGAAGAAATCCCGCCGAAAGCACTTCCAACCCAAGAGATCAAGAAACCCCAAAATCGAGCACTTTTACTCACGGATTTGGGAGGGGAATCACGGCCCAAAGAACCACGAAAGGTTCCCACAAATTTCCCCCATCAAATCCCCAAGAGAAAAGCCCCGAAAACACCCCAAAGAAATCACGAAGAGAGGGCTCCGAAAATCACCACCAAGAACAACCGGGGAAAACACATCCAAACCTTGAGGAACCACGCCGAATCATCTATACATGAAACAAAGGTTCGTACAAGGTCTAGCAAGCCGCCCGATCATCCATCCCTCTCTACAAGATCTCTCCGTGAAGCTCTCTTGCTAGTCCTAAGGAAAACCTAGAGAAAATAGGTGGAAAATAGGAAAACTAATGAGCTAGGGTTCCAAGAGTTGGCTGCCATCCTCTCACCTCTTGGGTTATATAGGCGGCAACCGAATGTCTAAAATGCCCTTCTCTACTAACTAGGGATACAAGCCCCTCAAGGGCGGATTTGGAATTCTTGATGTCTTCACCATCGGACGGATGCCGGCGACCGCACCCTGCGTAGCCTCGACGCAAGCCATGCGATCCCGACGCGTGTCCTCCGCTTCGAAGATTCGGACCGCGTCGTCGCACACCGGTCGGACCGGTGCTCATCACCGGTCGGACCGGTCCCCACCGGCCGACCGGTCGGACCCACCGGTCGGGGACCGGTCCGGTGCCGCCGCACCTCCGTCTTCGGTTCTCCGGTCTTGGCTTTGTGGATCAAGCAAGGAACCCGGTGGTTTTACGGTGAACCACCGGAAACCCCGCGAACTCGGTGTAGCCTCCGCCAATCTCCACTCATGACTTGGCTCCCACGTAGTCCCGGCTCGACCTTGGTTTTGAGGCTCAACCAAGAAACCGTCCACGACTTCATCTTGCTTGTTCATGCCACCATGCGGCCCGCACTTGACCCCCGCCGGCCACCGGTCCCTCGAACGAAGCCTACTTGTCTTCTCCACACACGGAGGCCTCACCGGCGACGACCTTTCGCGCTTGTTCTTCACCCGCACCACCACGAGTCAAGCCGCAACCCGCACCCGCAATACTTAGCCAAGAATCAGTCCACACAACGTTGTCAATCACTCATCACACAAGGAAGCGACCATCCACCGGTCCTCGAACCACACATGGTCCTCAATCTCCCCCTTGATGAGTGCATTGACAACACCCACACGAAAGTAACAAGGGAGAAAAGAAAAAGAAAAGAAACGAACAAAAAGAAACTCCAACAAGCGATCGAAAGCCGAACAAAGGCAAAGAGCAAGATCACTTGAAGAAGACAAGTCTCGGACCCCTTAGGCAAGGGCAACGGCTCGACACATCCGAGACAAAGCAAAGCTCAAGCAAAGAGCACAAACCACCGAAACAAAGCTCGAAAACTCACAAAGAGCTCCCCCCGCACACATGCAAGCTCCCCCGAACCAATGCAATTCCCCCGGACGAATGCATGCAAAACAAGTGAAAACGGGGCAGGGCCGCAAAGCAATTTCGGCTTACACCGGTCGGACCGGTCATCACCACCGGTCGACCGGTGCCCAACATATGTACGGGCCAGGCACTCACACCGGTCGGACCGGTGCTCATCACCGGTCGGACCGGTGTACAACGAAGCCCGTAAATGGCTCGAAACCACCTGAAAACCTTCTAAACGCGTCCAACAAGCCATTTCAAGCTCAAACTTCTCCCCCTTGTTGGCAATGCATGAATCAAGCCAAAAATGCAAAACTTTCAACCTAGAGCTTCTCAAATATACAAAATTCAACATAGGATGCTACACATGTCCAAATGAGCAAGTTAGGTACTCTACGGCTTCGTATCGATCTCAACTACATGATCACCAAGTTTCACAACCATTGGACGAAGCTAAGATGGAATTTGGCAATTTTGCGAAAAACTTGCCTCTCATGAGCAAAGTCCTAAACATGATCAAAGCATATCAAAATGGCAAAGCCACACAAACTTCATGCTAGGACAGCCATTCTAATCATAAGACCATCACAAACACCCACAAGCACCTCATGTCATGTCAAAGCCACCGAGCCATGTGCCTACTTCTATGTATGAGACTTCTCATTGGTAGGCATCATGCAACGATTTAGCACCCAAAGCAAATTAAATTCAGCACATATGACATGGGAGCATATTTTCCAAGCATTTTTTCATTTCATTTTCAGATTTGTAAATGGTACATGAAATGTCTTTGCGACAAAAAGGAACTTATGCTCCTCCACAAGATAAATCAAGAGGGCTAAACATTCATGATGGCAAATGAGCCTTTGGCCCCATATGATCAATAAACTAGCTATCCGACCACAAATTAAGCATAGCAAGGCCACAAAAACATGTCAAGAGCATGTAAAGGCATTTACACATGAGAGAGCATACATGTGACATTTTTCAAAAGCATAGCTATCAACCATGGATTATTCATCAAGATCATCAAGAGCTAAGCCAAACTAACCGTAGCATACCAAACAAGCTCAAAAAGACATATATCTCATTCCATGGTGAACAATGTATATGAGAGAAGCTTTTCCTAACCAATGCATATGATACAAAATGCATGCAATCTAAGATACAAGGATGCCTATACATCATGTTACATATGCCATGCCAAATGCAAGGAATGCACAAAGGAAAGCTATACATATGCAATAAAGGAGCTCCCACACAAAACTCACAAACCACCGGCTCCTCGAGGGGAGGCAAAAAGGGCTCGACACCACCGGCAAAAGAGCAAAGGAGCACCAAACTCACAAGCTCCCCCTAAACTCATGCATTAAGGCCAAAGAGCGTACAAAGCTCACCTTACACACATGAGATAGAGAAGGAGCAAAACAAACCAAGTGGCTTGACCAAGGCCACACACTCGAAGGTCACAAATACACTTACCTTTATCATTTCATCACAATTCCCTCATCCTTGTCCACCATCCCCGAAAGTGATGTACCTCCATGTCACCACCGGGATATGAAGCCGAAGAACCACCCCCCGATATCAACCAAATGTTCTCCGGGTCGTCCACCTGCAACTCAAAACAAAGAGCGAGAGCGAGCAACCGACTCAACACTGGGGTTAGTTCCAAATGTGTAAAACCAGTGCCTAGCCATTTGCTCGAAAGTGGGGTTAGCAAAAACCAAACCATCTTTCCTACCAAAGCTACCTCCACGAACACCACCACGGTAACCACCATGAGGGAACCAACCCTCTCTGCCTGGAGGAGGACCAAAACCACGAAAGAAAGCTCGTGGACCATCCCTCCTCTCCTTCTCAAAGCCATGACTCCTCCCATCCCCGTAGTGAGCTCGAGGGGGAGAATACCTAGCAAACTGACCTCCTGCAAACTTTCCAGCCCAACCACCAGAACCACGGACTCCAGAACCAAACCCCGCACCTGTACGAGCACGAAACCCAAAGTGCTCGCCGTCCAGCCCGCACCGGTCCGACCGGTGCCCCTCACCGTCCGACCGGGGTAGCCGGGCAAGCAAAGCACCTCCAACAGCCCCTTCCGCTCTCCCCAAGCCCGAACCGACCTCACACTCGCCTTGGCCCCGGGCACCGCACACGAGGCTCAAGTACACCATCGGAAGGGTGGTACTTGTCCTTGTTAGCCCACTCCTTCGCCATTCTCTCCTCACGCTTCCTCTTGAAGCAAAACGCTCTCTTGTGACCATCCTTTCCACAAAACTCACAATGGAAACGGATCGATCTGGGCTTAGGCTTGGGATGAGGCTCTTCACAAGGCTTCTTACTTGGTTTCTCACTAGGCGTTTCACTTGCCTTCTCACTCGGTTTTTCTTTTGGTTGGTTTGGCTTGGATGCAAACTTGTATTTGGGTGTGGGTTGTGGTGGAACCGAAACATTCCCAAATTTCCTTTCTCTCTCACCACCGCCCTCACCAACCTTATCCAATCCCAAAGCCCAACCGTCAAAGCGCTTACAGCTAGCAATCATCATACCAAGCTGAGGTTCTTGACTCGACAACCAACTCAGCGCTTCATGCAACTTATCATTCTCATCTTGCAAGCGACCAACACATTTTGCAAGATCCAAATTCTTCATAGCATGCAACTCACATGTAGAGCAAGAAGTAGGAATAGGCACTTTCAAATCAGCTTCAAGTGAAACAATGCGAGAACGGAGCTCAGCAATTTTCTCATGCAAACTAGGGCAAGAAGTGCAAGCACCAAGCAAAGTGGGTCTAGATTGTAGCTCAGCCAACTCAACCCTAAGCACATCTAGTTCCTCACACTTGGAGGCATACTTCTCCCTAAGATCGACCAAGTCGCCTAGGAAAGCAGAGCAATCGACACAATCGTTCTCATCCGAAACAACGAGGCTAGCCTTAAGGGAATCAATCTCAAGCTTGCTATCAAGCACCCGTGTCTCTAGCTCGGCCACTCTAGTCCTAGCATCCTCGAGCAAAGATCTAAGCTCCTTCCTAAGCTTCTTAGCCTCTCTAAGCATGTGATCGCGATTATCAAGCAAGTCAACCAACTCCTCATTCTCCTTGCGCAAAGAGGAGAGCTCATCACATACCTCATCCTCGGAATCCAAATCCGAGGCGTCCCTCTCGGCTTCTCTTGTCGCTCGAACCGCGAGCCATGCCGCGAAGTCGTCCTTGAGGCTTAGGCCCGTCACACAAAGGCCGTTGAGATACTTGCCAAAGTTCTTCTTCTTCCTCCTCTTCTTCTCATCCTCTTCGTCTTCATCACTCGAGCTTGAAGACGTGTCCTCGGAATCGACTCGATGTCGCTTGATCTCTTCATCTTCTCTCGAGACCGTGTCTTCTTCCCATGTCCATGATCCTTCGTCTTGGACTTCTTCTTCTTGTACTTGAACTTGTGCTTGTCGGGGTCGTTCACCTTCGGACACTCGGCAAAATAGTGTCCGACCTTGCCGCACTTGAAGCATGTCCTCGTCTTCCTCCTCATGTTCACTCGGTTCTCGTGCAGCCTCTCGAACCGCCTCGTCAGGAGCACCAGCTCGTCCTCTCCAAGCTCGTCGAACTCCTCATCTGGCATAGACATCAAAGAGGAGAAAGAGAACATCCGGTGGATGGATTAGTGTTAGCCTTTCCTTTCGAACCACCAACGAGGGCAAGACTATGGGAATCAGTCGGTCCCTCGAGCTTGGCGATCATGCCCCTATCCACCTCGGCCGACTTGAGCTTCGAGAACGGCTCGTTCACCGTCAGAGTATCATACCGCTCCGACTCGACTATGGCCTCGAACTTTCCGCTCCATATCGTACGATCCAAAGAGTGTAAGAGCTTGACCGCTCTATCATGATCATCGTACGGGAGCACGTCCACATTGGCCCTCATGTTGTTCACCACCACCGTGAACCTCTCGAAACAAGGCATCGATGGACTCACCGGGGAGATGAGTGAAGTTCTCGTACTCTCTCCGTAGGTCGCATACAACCGTGCCCCGAACTCGGGCGTTCCCAACATGAGCCTCCTTCAAAGACCGCCCAAATCCTACAAGCCAAGTGCTCGGTGTGCACCCGATCGAACTCGGCCGACACAAAGCACGAAACAAGTAGTCGACCGCCTTATTGTTGGCGTCGAAGCCGTCCCTCGATCCTGGAGCGAGGAAATCAACCGGCCGGACATAGCCTCGTGTCCACCGTGACATCCCAAAGGATCCGACCCTTTCCGCGGAGAAAAGCACCCATCCGCTTGCTCCACATCCGGTAGTTCTTGCCATCGAAGTGTGGAGGACCCGAACCCCCGTTCTCGGTACGCCATCCTTGGATCTTAGACTCGGTTAGAGTCAACAAAGACCCGAACCGGCTCGATACCACTTGAAGGACCGATACGGCGAACTGGGAGAGGGGGGGGAGTGAATGGGAGCCGATAAAAATTCTTCTCGAAGGAGATCGAAACTCCAACAAGATGAACACGGCTTCCAACACACGTCTCCGACTCACTACCAAGGTTGGTCAAGCCCACGTAGCCACTGGAGTGCCACTGGACCTAGGAACCAACACACCACCTTCCGACCCGAGAAACGCAGCGGAAAAACCAAGCCTCGAGTCTACAGACCCACACCGGTCAGACCGGTGAGCACCACCGGTCAGACCGGTCCCTGCTGGTGAAACTGAGCAACTTTCACTAAGTGGCTCTACACCGGTCAGACCGGTGAGACACACCGGTCAGACCGGTGGCAGCCTGAAAGCCCCCAAGGCACCAAACAGGTCAACCGACCACCAAACGGACCCAAACTCGAAACAGCAGCAACACGGGACAACAACAAACTCACCAAGACGTTCACCCGAGCAAAAACCCACAAGGGCTTGCACCGGTCAGACCGGTCAAGAGCACCGTCGACCGGTGTAGCTCGGGCGACTCGGGATGAACAGCACCCGCGGGTCAACTCCCCCATATCCAAATCTCGATCTCCCGAATCGCTCCACGGACTTGAACAAGACTTTGGGGATATCAGGAACACCTCAAGAGGAGTCTATAGCCAAGTTTAATCCCACCAAATCTCGTCCAAAAAGGAGGAATCGTAGAAATCCCGCCGAAAGCACTTCCAACCCAAGAGATCAAGAAACCCCAAAATCGAGCACTTTTACTCACGGATTTGGGAGGGGAATCACAGCCCAAAGAACCACGAAAGGTTCCCACAAATTTCCCCCATCAAATCCCCAAGAGAAAAGCCCCGAAAACACCCCAAAGAAATCACGAAGAGAGGGCTCCGAAAATCACCACCAAGAACAACCGGGGAAAACACATCCAAACCTTGAGGAACCACGCCGAATCATCTATACATGAAACAAAGGTTCGTACAAGGTCTAGCAAGCCGCCCGATCATCCATCCCTCTCTACAAGATCTCTCCGTGAAGCTCTCTTGCTAGTCCTAAGGAAAACCTAGAGAAAATAGGTGGAAAATAGGAAAACTAATGAGCTAGGGTTCCAAGAGTTGGCTGCCATCCTCTCACCTCTTGGGTTATATAGGCGGCAACCGAATGTCTAAAATGCCCTTCTCTACTAACTAGGGATACAAGCCCCTCAAGGGCGGATTTGGAATTCTTGATGTCTTCACCATCGGACGGATGCCCGGCGACCGCACCCTCGCGTAGCCTCGACGCAAGCCATGCGATCCCGACGCGTGTCCTCCGCTTCGAAGATTCCGGACCGCGTCGTCGCACACCGGTCGACCGGTGCTCATCACCGGTCGGACCGGTCCCCACCGGTCGACCGGCCGACCCACCGGTCGGACCGGTCCGGTGCCGCCGCACCTCCGTCTTCGGTTCTCCGGTCTTGGCTTTGTGGATCAACCAAGGAACCCGGTGGTTTTTCGGTGAACCACCGGAAACCCGGCCGAACTCGGTGTAGCCTCCGCCAATCTCCACTCATGACTTGGCTCCCACGTAGTCCTGGCTCGACCTTGGTTTTGAGGCTCAACCAAGAAACCGTCCACGACTTCATCTTGCCGTTCATGCCACCATGCGGCCCGCACTTGACCCCGCTGGCCACCGGGTCCCTCGAACGAAGCCTACTTGTCTTCTCCACACCTGGAGGCCTCACCGGCGACGACCTTTCGCGCTTGTTCTTCACCTCGCACCACCACGAGTCAAGCCGCAACCCGCACCCGCAATACTTAGCCAAGAATCGGTCCACACAACGTTGTCAATCACTCATCACACAAGGAAGCGACCATCCACCGGTCCTCGAACCACACATGGTCCTCACACCTCCGCCGCTCCTATTTCCTTATCCTCGGGTTCGCCAGAGCTTGACAAGCTCGTATTGTCGCAGTCTTCGTCCCGCACGCCCGTGGGCGCCGCGACCCCGAGCTCACCGGAGCGCCGCCCGAGCCGCCGCCGTCATCGAGCCCCTCCATTGCCGCCTCTTCTCCGCCCGTTAGCCTGCTGTCATCCTCTGTGCGCGGTAAGCATTATCCCCCGCTCAATTCCCCTTTGTTTTGGCACACGGCATCGTCTCCCCGGGCTCGCCGGAGTAGCCGCGCCGCCCCCCTTACGGTGCCGGCCGCCGGTGAGGCCCGATCGTTCCCCCTGACCCCATGGTCACGTGCGCAAGCGCCCGCGCGCAAATTGCCCCAACCCGTGGTCGAAGTGATGGCCGGGAGCGCCGTCCCGGGGCTAGCGCCGCGAGCCCCCGCCGCGCGCCGACGCACTCCGGCGGACGCCGCCGCCGCGTCCCGCACGCACGCATCCGGGGCCCTTGGATCCGCGATGCACGGTCCGGGGGCGCGTACCCCTTCGCGTTTAATGACCGGTCCACCGTGGGCTTGTGGACCGCTCCCACGGCCGGGTCCACGGCGCGCGCACGCGTCGTCGCCCGTTGGATCCGAGATCCACGGTGCGGCCGCGGCCCTTTTCCTTAAGAGCCCCCGAGCTTTTAAACTTTAGCAAGCCGGCCCTTCCACCTTTAAGAATCTTTATGGTTAGGTCCCGGTTTTTACGATCTAGCCCCCGTCTACCCCGGTTAATAGTGTTAAAGGTCCTTTTCACTCCTTTTTGCACTTAGACCCCTCTGTTTTATTTTGTAATTATGTTTTAGCCCCTGATTTTATTTATAAAAAGCCCCGTAAACTTAGTTTTCTTGCGTATAGGCCCCCGTAAACTCGTTTTAATCATATCTTTCTCATTTTAACTCCGTTTTTAGCGCTCTATATATCGAAATGATCGTCTCGACGAGTAGAATCTTTTAAACAACAAATTTACCAGTTTTGTTACTGTTTGGTGTACTGTTTTATTTATTGTTTGTTGTTCATGTTTGACTCGTAGATATCGTGCTCGTTTCGTCCGAGCTCCCCGTCGTGAGGTGATCGGGAAGAGCCCGTCTTCGAGGAGGATTTCACCCAGCTTGTAGAGGGAGGCAAGTGGCTTTCCCCCTCTCGCATTATCTTTTTGAACCTATATCACCGCATGCTAAACAAAGTTTACTATTCCCGTTGTTATGCATAAACCCGATGGGCAAACACCTAGTTAAGGACTTGACTAGATACTTTACCACTTTACCTTGATCAACCCCGTTTAAAACAAATGCTTGGGGTAGATAAATGCTTAGTTTGCTTTACATGAGTCTGGTTATGCTTGGTTTATGTTATGCATCTCAGTTTTGCTTATATAATGTGTTTGTGCTTAAAACAAGATAACTTGATATATAATCGGAACATGGAGAACCACCCAAGATAACAAGACAACCACAGTCCACATGGCTCGGCTTAGCCAAATAATTAGGAGAGTGGCACAGGGGGCCGGAGTTGAAGGGGTATAGCCCGGTCCTTTTGGGGTAGCAGCCTTGGCTAAGGTGTTGACCATTAGGGAGGGTTATGGTCCGCTCCGCCGTCAGAATCTGTTGCGGGGCTGTTGGTTTCTCTTCTTTCCTTTGTAAAGGCTTCGTAGTGGACCCCTAGCCACTCACCTTGGAAGTGTTTAAGGGTCTAGCTAACCCGGGCAAGATGGGGAACACGAGCCGTGGGTAAAGTGTACAACCTCTCGCAGAGTGTAAAACCGATCGATCGGCCCGTGCTCACGGTCACGAGCGGCTTGGACCCTCACATGAATAATAAACTTGAAGATTAATGCAAATCATGGGTATGTGGTTTGGTTTGAGGTTTCCTTTAAGGTTAAGTGGGTTGGTATACACTTACACCTAGTAATTAGGTGCTTGCTAATAAAACTTGACCAACTTATAAAATGCTTACCGCCGTGAACCATAGCCTATCCTTGATAGCCTTGCATTGTTTCCCCCACTTGCCGAGCACCAACCATAAGTGTGCTAACCCTTGCTTACCACCTGTTCGAGGAGAACGTCGGAGGCGAGGACGAGTACTGGAGTGACTACGAGGAGTTCTAGGGCATGCGGATCCCCCAGTCATCATGCCTGTGGAAGTCAATGATGGAGCTGCTCGTCGTTTAGTTATCGTTGTGTTCGGACCTTCGAGTCCACCTCTCTGGATGTAATAATGGATATCGTACTGGTTTAACTCTTGAACGTTTTATTACAACAATGGTATTACTCTCGTTTTGTCTATCATGTGTGTGTAAATTGATCCTGGCGCACATATGAGATGCATTCGGTTTTCCTTGTAAAATCGGGTGTGACAAATTCTCTTCTAACTCTCTTTGTATCTCTGCAGTAATCATCTCACTTTCCTCTGATACACCCTCTTTTTTCTTTCTGTTCAGCCAACCTCTTTTTAGTTTGCATAAGAGCAGCTTTTGCTACCTCTTTAGCTTGGATTGTTGCTATATTACCAGTAATTTTATCAGGGGCATTACCTAGATTAATATTACTAGCAGAAGTATTTGTTCAAATAAAGCAGGATTAACAAAATTTAGGATAGCGAAAGACGAAGTGCTACCTGATATTTTGTTGTTTTGCTTTTTGATCTCCTCCGCCTTGTCTTGTATCTTTCCTACCTCATACTTGTTCCTCTCACTCCTCCTTACAGTTACTGGGCCACTCTTTTTGTCTTTGGGGATTGTTGGGATAGATGATTTTCCCAGATTGGACCACACATTATCCTAGTCAATTTCTTCATCTGTACTAGGAGTTGAGTTGACTTTTTCAGTTTCCTCCCCTCCCGCATTGATTGACCCCTCCATTGGAATATTGACAGCTGCCCTGTCCAGTAGCATATGTGCTCTACTCTCAATTTTCTTTTCCAGCTTTGCCATCTCTATCTTTTCGGCAATGGCATGGTCTTCATCATAGTCTACCAATTCTTCTTCACACATTTCTTCCCCCTCTCCATCCTTCTCACAAG
The DNA here is from genome assembly GCA_947561735.1 of Cenchrus americanus. NCBI lineage: Eukaryota > Viridiplantae > Streptophyta > Magnoliopsida > Poales > Poaceae > Cenchrus > Cenchrus americanus. The sequence goes on along the minus strand of OX387242.1, from coordinate 30,879,718 downwards.
CTGCAGTGCTGCTATGCTGAGTTTGAATTAAGTCCTCCTCCTCCTCTATCAGTTTAACTTCCTTATCCTTTTTGTCTTCCTTCATCTTGTCAGACTTATCTTGAATTGCAGCTGATCCTCCTTCATTATTTTGGGTATTATCTGTTACATTATTTTCAGCCATCAAAACATCCTTTTTGGGCTGTTCATCCTCTAGTCCAGCTTGCTGCCCTTTTTGTTTATGATGTATGGTACCCTCTTTACCCCCTTGCTTGTTGATATTAGTATTAGCTGAGGCCCCTTCCTTACTGTTATGGACACCTTTGTCATATTCCTCAAGAAACTCTCCATCTTCGTTATCCTCATCCTCTTCTTCATCCTCTCTCAACCTATCAAATTTAGAGGTGTTTCCACTTTTCTCTCTGTCATCTTCAATTATTTCCCATCTTATCCCTCTACTCTCTTTGTTGAAGTATACTTGGGTTTCTCCTCTTACATGCTTTGCATCTCTGTAAGACAACTTAATTCTAACTAGGCCAAATCCCTCTAGAGATTTAAGATCCACCTCTTCAGGTTCCCCCACCTGGTAAGCAATCTCCCTAACCACCTCCTGTTTTCTAGCAATTGGTGGGAAATTATAAGCCTTCACCCATACTGTTTCTAGTTTATCATCATCACCCACAGACAGATCTGTAGGTATCACCTTAGCTTTAACATTTGCAGTCTCAAACTCAAAGCTTTTGAATTTGGCAACATGGAATCTCATGTCTTCATTGGGAAAAGTTATCATGTACTTGTCCTCTCCCTTCAACTATTTGATAGTCCACTTGGTAACCTCTCTAAAAAGGTGTCTCATTTCTCTCTCCACAATCCCCAAAGAAGCATGTCGACTTTTTATATGCATTAAGCCCAACACCTCTTTGGTTTTCACCTCTTTTTCCACAGGTAAATGAATGCTATAGAACCCTTGACCAGGGTTACCATATCCACACATCTTGAATCCCCTCTTTTCTGGACAAGCTGAGGATCTATGACCAGACTTTTTACAACAATAGCAAAAATGTGGGTTCATACAATCCTTCCTCAAGTGTCCAGTTAGAATACAGTTATGACATAGCTCTGTTTGCATCTGGTTTGTCTTGCCTTTCCTAGCATCCCAGACATCCTCTCTCTGCCTGTTCCAGTGACTCTGCTCATTAGCTCGACGCTCATCTTGCCCCCTCTTTAGTTTGGCTCTTAGTTCTTGCTCCTCACAGTCAACCCTCTCTCAGTCTTCATATTGCCTCTTGTTAGGGTTCACTCTTTGTTGCTCAAATCTTGGTCTGTCCTCCCTGAATCCACTTTGGAAAGTAGAGCTGTTATTGTTGAAGTCGTAGGGCCTCTCTATTTCGGCTTCTTGGGAGTTCCACTCTCTATTCCATGATTCCCTCTCGAAATCTTCATACCCCCGATCCTCGCTCGGTCGCCCTGGGCCCCCTCTACCACCCAATCGCGGCGCCATACCTCCTCTCTTCATCTGGCCCTGGCCACGCCGTGGGTCCATGACCGCAACCTCCGCGAAGGATCTCTTGTCAGTAGTTCTGGATGCCACTCGAACCACTCTCCTGCTCTTGTATCCGAATTTGTGGATCTCGTCTTTTCTAGCTGGATAACCTAACCCTAACTCATCCGCCTCTAGCGCCGCCCCTCTCCTCACCCATACCCTAATGACACAAGTTTTGACTTTGATCCAAAGGCATTCTTCTATTGTTTGCACTGCCCGTTAGCTTCATCTCAGTCATGTCGCCAGAAGAGAAGACAACCAACCGGTGGACAAAGTTCCATGAAATGACTTTGACAATGCAGCAGCTCGACCGTACCAACCGCACTCCAGCTCTAGCGTCCTCCATGCTTCTCTTGATCTACAACCTAGACAAATGTCGTATCTCCGTCCATGCTGCACTCCATCCCCGCCTCGAGCCTTCAATTTCTCACATGGGAATCCCATCAATCTCAATGAATAAGGTTTAGACAAGTCAACCTACATCAAAATTGATTGCACCTACCACATGTATCAAATTTTTACTCCCTACATACTGATGACGCTGACCGGTGCGTTCATGTGTGCTCCTCGACACCGAGACCACAACCGCAGGTGCCATCGCCGGTGGGCTCGAGATTTATAACAAAAGACCAAGAAATGGAGTGATTTTGTGATTAACTAGACTCACCAAAGCTCGGGTCGTTGCCGGCGATGCATGCTGAATAATATTTACCACGCAAATCATTATTTAAACTTTAAAACTTTAACAAATTAAGTGATTAGGGTAACAATATTTATTTATTATCATGCAAATTTTGTGTTGACACTTTTTATGGCCAACACACAAGAGCACTAGAGAGTGCGGATCACGAACGAACCAAAAAGGCAAAGATGCTGCCTAGGGAGGTTAGACCGCCCTGGCAAGGAGGTTAGACTGCCCCCTAGGGTTTTGGCTCGGGATGGTCGTTCGGGAAGGTAAATACCACACTTTGTAGAGATGTAGGCCCTTTCGCACCTTTGGTAAGGGTGTGTTTCGGTGATAAATGACAACCATACGCTTGTGACTAACCTTTGTTTTGAAGCGGGTTTCTATTTGGGTTATTGTCATGAGATTGAATGGAATGAGACCCCTCAATTTAATTTAATGGGCTCAACTTGGTTGAAGACTACAAGGCTAAGGACTTTGTTAGTTCCGAGTGTCACAAAGGAGTTGAAGAACACTTGGATTGCTAGTTTGTAGTTTCGACCGTACTATTAAGAGGGGTTTGCATGCTAGTAGCTTGACCATGCACTCAAATGCCATAAAATATGCACACTCAAGTTTCTTGGATGCTATCTAGCTCGAGAGTATATGGAAGCAAGGTTGAAGCAAAAGAATCGACGGAAAACTCAAAGGCGCCGAATTGGATGAGTTAAAATCAACTTCATAGCGTCGGATGATCCGACACCCATTCATTTACATGCGTCGAATTAGTTTTGCAGCCAACCGGTTCAAAATGGACCGTCGGATGAACCCATGGTACGAGCATCGGTTCATCCGACGCCTTAGGGTTTGGCTACGGTTCGGTCAAGGGTCCGTGCTCAAGCATCGGAGGATCCGACGCCTTGACCATCGGTTCATCCGAAGGTTGCATTTAAATTCAACAGAGACGCGCCAAAACTTATGCTTCAAAGACCGGATGAACCGACGCTTGGAAGGGATAATCAACGGTTCATCCGACGGTGTGTTACAAATCATACGCACCGCCCCGAGCGTGGTGCCTTCAAGGCATCGGATGATCCGACGGGGCGTCGGTGTATAGCGTCGGTGCATTGTCCGGGTTTCTTGGTTCAACAGCCTATATTGGGCGCCGTGAGACACCGATGACCCGACACTCGGCGAGAGGGAACCATCGGTTCATCCGACGGTACTACTTTTTCGGGGGGACTTTTCCAACGGCTAGCCTCCTTTGCTAGGCCTATAAATAAGCCCCCCTACCTCTCTAGAGCTGCATTTGCCATTCGAAGATCTACCGCAGCCAAGAAGAGAAGGAGAGTGTGTTCTAACCAATTGGGATTCTCTTCCTCTTAAGTGAGGGCCATCTTTCTTAGTGAGCTTGAGTTTTAAGGTGCATCCATGGCTAGCTGAGTGCTCAGGTCAAGTGAAGGAGTGCGGGCTTGTTACTCTTGGAGTTTGACGGCTCCTAGACGGTCTAGGTGACTTGGGGTTCTTGGTGAGCTCTTGGAGATTGTGGGAGCCTCAAGACAAGCTTTGTGTACACGATTCGAGACCCACCGTTCCGGAGATGGAGAACGGGTACTCTTAGTGAGCACTTGTGTCTTACTGACTCAAGGGGGAGCAATACTCTAAGTGAGTGCTTCAACGTGGACTAGGGGGGAAGCGTCAACTTCTCGATACCATGGGAAAAAATCCGGTCGCCTCTTGTCCCTCTTATTTACTACTCGCACTTACTTTCGGCTCTTTATTTCCGCCGTCAAGTTTCTTTGTCCTTGTTCTAGCTTGTTTCGCTTGTGTTCCTTATATCTTGCCTAGGTTGTCATATTGCCTCTAGTGTGATATTTGCTAAGGAAACTTGTGATAGTGTGCTCTAGTAGTAGGGAAGAACCTTTTTAGTATGGGCAACACTAGTTGATAGGTTAAGGTTTTCGTTTTTGCATTAGAGCTTGAAAAGAAGTCCCATATTCAACCCCCCTTCTATGTGACTAGATCCTACAAGTGGTATCAGAGCTAGGCTCCCTTTTTGCTTGGCTTAACCGCCTAGGGAGATGGGGAAGGGTAGCGGCAATGGAACCCCAAAGTTGGCGGGGAAGCGCTTCACCTTTTGGGCGCATAGAATGGCTAGCTACCTTCAAGCTCAACATCATGATGCTTGGCGCACTACCTTGTACCCGCTGCCTTCGGTTCCCACCGAGAGTGAGGCTAAGTGGAATGCACGTGCTAGAAATCACATCTTTGAGGCGCTAGACGAGGAGATGTTTGATCGGGTCTTTTCTAAGCCCACCGCCCATGAGGTGTGGATGGAACTCAAAACTATCCATGTGGGTAACAAAAAGATCCGTGAGGAAAAATATGAGTTGCTCAAGTTGGAACTCAATGAGTTCAAAATGAAGGATGATGAGGGGGTAGAGCAAATGTATTCTAGGATGGGGGTGCTTATTCAAAGTATCAATGCTCTCGATGTTGCTAACCTTTCCGAGCAGGAAATCATCCGGAAAATTCTTCAAACGCTCCCCAAGCCAAAATACAACATTGTCAAGGCACTTCTCTTTGAGAAGGACTTCACCACCCTCACCATCACCGAGGTTGTGAGAAAGATTCGCTCCCAAGAGATGTTCATGATGGAAGGCATGGAATCATCTACCTCACACTCAAGCGCCAAGAAAGACCTTGCACTCAAGGCAAGTGAAAAAGGGAAGTCCAAGAAGATCAAGGAAAAAGCTCCTTCTTCCTCAAGTGAAAGTGATGATCCAAGTGACTCAAGTGAAGCGGAGAGCGATGACGCCAAGCTTGCTCTTCTCATGAGGAAGACCACAAGAATGCTCTCCAAGATTGGCAAGAAGGGCTACAACTATGATCCTAAGAAGCAAAAGTTCCGGTCATCAAGAAGAAGTGGTGAAGGAAGCAATCGGAAGTGCTACAATTGTGGTAGCTATGATCATCTCTCATATGATTGCCCCAAGCCCGACAAGAGAATGTCAAACTCAAGCAAGAAGAATGATGAAGATGACAAGGATGTCAAGTACTACAAGAAGAACTCATCCAAGAAAAAGTCATCAACCAAGCCCTACCACAAGAAGAAGGGTGAACATCGTTCTCTCTTGGTCAATGAATGGGTGAGTCGGGGGTGAGACTTCAAGTGAGTCAAGTGAAAGTGAAGAGGACAAGAACAAGAAGATCGCCGGCATTGCTATCATGGATGATGAGCCTCCACTTCCACCTCCACCTATGTGCTTCATGGCAAAGCACTCCAAGGTGAACTACAAGGCCGGAGGGAGTCATTGGATACTTGATAGTGGTTGCACTCAACACATGACCGACCAAGTAAAAATGTTCACCTCACTAGTGGATGATGCGGGAGATCATGAAAGATCTCCGGATTGGGTGAAATCTCTCTAACTAATGACTTATCCCTTTCCAATGTTCTCTTTGTGGATTCTTGTAGCTATAACTTGCTTTCCATTGCACAATTCTCGTGACCTTGGTCTTTCATGCACATTTGATGATGAAGGGGTCACAATTACTAACAAGAAAACTAATGAAGTTGTTTTCAAGGGATTCCGCTATGAAAATCTTTATCTTGTAGATTTTACATCCCGTGAAGCAAACTTGACTACTTGCCTCGTCTCCACTACATCCAAGGGTTGGCTATGGCATCGTCGCATTGCACACATAGGCATGAGCCAACTCGAGAAAGCTTTCAAGAAGGGCATGGTCCTTGGTGTTAAGGATGTTACATTCGAGAAGGACAAGTTGTGTAGTGCATGTCAAGCCGGCAAGCAAGTTGCAAGTCATCATCCCATGACGGCTTATGTATCTACCACAAGACCTTTGGAGCTCATTCACATGGACCTCTTCGGACCAACTACATACAAGAGTCTTGGTGGTAATCTCTATTGTCTTGTCATTGTTGATGATTTCTCACGCTATACTTGGACTTTCTTTTTGGAGGACAAGGGCAAGACATTTGACATCTTCAAGAAGTTCGCCACTAGAGCCCAAAATGAATTTGGGTCATCCATGGTGAAGATTAGGAGTGACAATGGGTCGGAATTCCGCAACACCAAGGTGGAAGAGTATTGTAATGGTGAAGGCATCAAGCATGAATTCTCCTCAACCTATACACCCCAACAAAATGGTGTGGTTGAGAGGAAGAACAAGACACTCATCACTCTTGCTAGAGCTATGTTGGATGACTATGGAGTCTCGCAAAGGTTTTGGGCGGAAGCTATCAACACGGCATGTCACGCTTCAAATAGTGTATCTCCACCGACTCATGATGAAGACACCATATGAGCTACTCATTGGGAGAATGCCCAACATCTCTTACTTCCGGGTGTTTGGTTGTAAGTGTTTCATATTCAAGAAGAGGAAGCATCTAGGGAAGTTTGAGAGTAGAGTAGATGAGGGCGTATTTGTTGGTTATGCATCTAACTCCAAAGCATATAGAGTACTCAATAACTCTACACGAGTGATTGAAGAAACATGTGATGTGGAGTTTGATGAATCTAATGGCTCCCAAGGAGATGGTTTTTGTTGTGATGATGTAGGAAAAGAACCTCTCCGAGAAGCAATGAAGAAGATGGCCATTGGTGACATCAAGCCAAGGGAGGATGATGACCCTAACTCCATTCTTGAAGACTCATCCTCCAATGAAGATGATAATGATAATCCACCAAGGCATCCACCTACATCATCCACAAGACAAGATAGTCCATCTTCCTCATAAGAACCACCTCCTATCTCACAAGACAGTCAAGATCAAGTAGAGGACACGGGCGAAGTTCAATCTCAAGATGATCCCACCTCTACAATATTTGGAAGACGCACAAGAACTTCAACAAATCATCCAATTGATCTTGTGTTGGGTGATCCTCAAGGGGGTACAAGGACTCGCCGCAAGCAATATGCCTCATTTTGCAAACATCATGCTTTTGTCTCTTTTGTAGAACCCACAACTATAGATGAAGCTCTTGGGGATTCGGATTGGATCTTGGCTATGCAAGACGAGCTCAACAACTTCACAAGAAATCAAGTGTGGGAGTTGGTCGACCGCCCCAAGAACAAGAATTTGATTGGCACCAAGTGGGTCTACCGGAACAAGCAAGATGAACATGGCATTGTGGTGAAGAACAAGGCAAGACTTGTCGCCAAAGGGTACTCTCAAGTAGAAGGCTTGGACTATGGAGAGACCTTCGCTCCGGTGGCCCGTCTTGAAGCTATTCATATTCTCCTTGCATATGCATATAGTCATAAAATGAAATTATTTCAAATGGATGTAAAGAGTGCTTTCTTGAATGGCTTCATCAATGAAGAAGTCTATGTGCAGCAACCTCCGGTTTTGAAGATACTACATATCCTAACCATGCCTATAGGTTGCACAAGGCGTTGTATGGACTCAAGCAAGCTCCTAGGGCACGGTATGAGAGGCTCCGAGATTTTCTCATTGAAGCGGGGTTCAAGATTGGTAGAGTGGACAACACTCTCTTCACAAAGATAATCAACAAAGAACTCTTCATTTGTCAAATTTATGTTGATGATATTATCTTTGGCTCTACTAATCTCAAAGTGTGCAAGGATTTTAGTGAACTCATGACTAGGGAATTCGAGATGTCAATGATCGGAGAGCTCAACTTCTTCCTTGGGTTTCAAATCAAGAAATTGAAGGAAGGGACCTTCATCCATCAAGAAAAGTACACTAATGATATTCTCAAGAAGTTCGGGATGGATGATTGTAAGCCGATCAAGACTCCAATGCCTACTAATGGACATCTCGACCTAGATGAGGGAGGTAAATCGGTTGACCAAAAGCTTTACCGTTCTATGATCGGTTCTCTTCTTTATCTTACCGCATCTAGGCCCGATATCATGTTTAGTGTTTGTATGTGTGCTCGGTTTCAAGCCAACCCTAAAGAATCTCACCTAAGTGCTTTGAAAAGGATCCTTAGGTATTTAAAATACACACCTAGCATTAGCTTGTGGTACCCCCATGGTGCTTGTTTTGAGCTATTGGGTTATTCGGATTTGGACTTTGCCGGATGTCGAGTAGACCGTAAGAGTACTTCGTGTGGGTGCCATTTGCTAGGTCGCTCTTTGGTTGCTTGGTCCTCTAAGAAGCAAAACTCCGTGGCCTTATCCACCGCGGAGGCGGAATACATTTCTGTGGGGGCTTGTTGTGCTCAAATCCTATATATGAAGCAAAGCCTCTTGATTATGGTGTGGTTCTAGATAGGGTTCCCCTCCTTTGTGACAATGAGAGTACCGTAAAAATTGCTAACAACCCGGTTCAACACTCTCGCACCAAGCACATTGATATCTGTCATCACTTCTTGAGAGACCACGTTGCAAAAGGGGACATTGTCCTTTGTGGTGTTCGCTCCGAGGATCAATTGGCGGATATATTCACCAAGCCTCTTGATGAAAACAAAACACCTTTTGTAGGCTTCGGAGTGAATTAAATGTGCTTGATGTGTCCAACATCATGTAATGCTTGTCATATAGTTTGCATTTGCATATGTACATGATTAGGGGCTTGTCTAACCTTGATGAGATAGTGATGCGTATGGGTTTTGCTTGAGCGGTGGCTCTCTTGTTTCGCTCAAGGCATGAAGAATGGATCATCATGAACAAGCTCATCAAGGGTTCAAACTTGGCAAGATAGTTTACTTTCTCACTTTGCATGTTTGCTTGTCATGTAGATGCACTCATGTTTATTTTCATGCATTTGTTCTTGCATAGCATTGCGTAAGAGAAGTCACAAAGGAAACTCACACTATGAGAAAGTTGCTTAGCGTTCAATGCAAATCAACAACTCTTAAGGTGTGATGAGACAAATGTTTGTGCTTAATGCCTATTGAGTTAAGTCCTAACGAGCTTATGGTGTCAATCTCTAAGTTCAAAGGCAATTAACTCATACATTCCCTTTTTGGAGCTCCCTCCCTCCTTTGGTTCTTATTTTGCCTATTTTTACCTATGGTTTATCCCTTTTTAGGGAGCTAATTGTGTACTATAAGTATTTTGTAAAGGAGTGCTTGAGGGGCGAGGTTGTCACTCAGGATTGATCCAAAGATGTGCTTGTGTTGGCTTGTGTGTGACATTCAATGGATCAAAAATGAGAAATAGTTCAACAAAATCGAATTGTCACCGTCAGATGAACCGACGCCCTGTAGGTTCTGGCGTCGGAACATCCGGTGAAGGGGTCTGGGCGCTCAGTTGCTTACTGTTAGCAAATTTCGCATCGTCGGATGAACCGACGCTTCGCATCTTTTGACCATCGGTTCATCCAGTCTTCGAAGAAATTTGCCCTTCTTCCCAGACCCGCGCGCAACTGCTCCGACGTGTTATAAAAATAGGCCGTCGGACCATCCGATGCCTTGTTTCACACGGGAGCTCAGTTGCACCAACGGTTCGACCGACGCTTCTATTTTTCGACCGTCGGTTCATCCGACGCTAAACCGAAGCGTGGGTCCTACCGTCATATTCATCGGCGGTTACACGTTCCTCTCTAACCCTAACACTCCGTCCGCCGCGGCCGCGCCGTCCGCCGCCGCCCCCGCGCGCCTCCGGGCCACCATCCGCGCGCGCAAGCTCCTTCGTCGGCCCTCCGCCGCTCCTCGCGCTCGCCGCCGGCCGCCGCGCCGCTCAACCGCGCCGAATCGCGCGCCGCCGCCGCCGCACCTAGCTAGGGTTTTGCCCGTGCCGCCGCAATCCGGCCATCCGCCACCGTCTTAGCTCGCCGGCGACCTCGGGGGGGGGTGCGCAAGGCTCCAATCTTCCTCCACGGCCGTTCCTCGTCGTCCAATCTCATCTTTGTGGTGAGATTTTTGCTCTAATCCCTTTGAACGTGCACTTGTTCCTGCGCATAAGAGGGCAACTTAATGCAATTCACGCTCTAGATTGACTTGTGGTTCTGATTAATCACTGGAATTCATGTGTATGGCCACAAGTCTTGCAATTCTTGCATATCCTTCTTTAATCTAGAGCATTTAGGGCTAAATTTCTCTTGTGTCCATGAGCTAATTTGATCATTTTGGAGAAAGGCTATGCCATGGTCACATCTTTTGCTCGCATGATTTAGTGCTATGATGTTGGTTGGCAATTTGCAAGCACTTCTTCATGTTAATTCACACACACTTGCACATCTTGAGCACCTAAGGACCAATCTAGTATCTTTTTAATCTTGTGGTCACATTCTCCTAGAATTCTCATATTTAGGCTCATATCTGCTCATATGCTATGCTTAAGGACCCTTACCTCTAGTTACTTATCATGTTTATTCTCGTCTCTAGCCATTCTATAATCATCTACCATTTTCTCTCACAGATGGCAGGCGATAAGCGGAAGGGTAAGGCAGTTGCTGAGCCGAAGAAGAAGAAGACCAGGCAGCAGAAGGAGTGGGAGCGAGTGCTCGCAGTGCCAGACACACAGGGGCAGCCTCGGAGGGGCATTCACATTTCGGAGGGCACACGAGTCGGGGGGCAGCCCCGAGTGAGCGGCGGCAACGGCGGGGAAGAGCATTAGACTCGGCGGCAATAGCAGCCACGTCGGTCAGGCAGAGGGCACCAGACCACAGAGCAGTCAGAGTCACCACCCTCACTAGCCAGGTCCGGACCTCGGACACGCGGTGGTCACACACAGCCACAGCCGACACCGCGACGGAGGAGAGGGCGCAGCAGAGGAGCTCAAAGAGAGAGAGAGCGACAAGCTCTAGACCCCCCGGCTCCCCGAGAGGTCCACATGAAGAGGCCTTTGGAGTCTACCTCTGTGACCTTCGTCACTTTTCGGGGCCGAAGATTCGGAAGGCGAGGAGTGTGCCCGAGGACCGGTGGTTCCCCCGTGCCGGAGAGGAGTGTGACCCCGGGTTACGGACGATTCTTCAGGAGAGCTTCTATGCCTCCTACACTCACAGAGGGTCCCAGCTCAGCCAGCACCGTATGCTACAGTTCACAGCTTTGAGGGCAGCTGCGGAGAGGCGATACTCCCCTTCTTCGACTACCAGCGGGGACTGGTGGACTTAGTGACTCAGAGGTCACGTTACGTCCCCGACTGGGTGAGAGTTTTCTATGCCACTGTCTACGTTGACGCTGACCGGGTCGCCATCAGGTTCATGTTCATGGGTCAGCAGCAGCGGCTTACTCGAGAGGGGATTGCAGGGCTGCTTCGGTGGATCTACACGACGACTCTATTCACTACCTGGCGCACCCCGACGTCGAGCCTCCTCGTCGTGCACACTCACCTGTTTTACCTTCCGATTAGGAGATCGGCTTTTTGTTCCGGCCCACCGTTCCTCCCCGGTACACCCGGGACACGGACCGTCCGATCCGTGAGGCATACGTCGTTCACTACGCTCTCCGGAGGTCCGTGCTCTATAGGATGGGGAACGCGAGTCGTTGACGGGGGTGCGGCGGTGGCTCCCGATGTACATGATGGCAAAGTGCCCCTTTGACCTCGTGGACATCATGCTAGCGAGAGATTGAGGATGCCATTATGGATGGCATGGGGATGACTCGACAGCGGCCGTTCGCTCACTCGGATCGGTTGGTCGTTGTCCCGGCTCGAGGCTCAGATGTACGTTGGGATGCTTGAGGCATCGAAGTTCGTGTTCCCGAGCTACCGGCCTCCGATGCCAGGTGACAGGAGGAGAGGCCCGAGAGGCATGAGGAGAGCCGAGAAGACACTTCAGGCTCGGACCGCAACAGAGGCAGCTATGGACGAGGCCGCACGACAGGATGCCACTCTTGCTGCAGCCGAGGCACCTCTCCCTCAGTACTTTTCCACTGTCGACGAGTCCTCCAGTGACGACGAGGAGTTCGTGCCTGCTCCGAGAGACGCCCGGTTTTCGAGTCCGTCGGTCACACGACGACGAGGCGGAGAGGCTCCACCTTGCCGGGCCAGAGAGAGGCTGAGTCACCGGTTCCCACGATCACGGCCTGCTGCGGTGACCCCGGTCGGACCAACTCACTTCACCGATCACGTCTATGGTCGCTCGGACTCGGGCGACTCTCCGGGTATAGCGAGCGGATGCGGGCTCGGTTCCGGCGGTACCGGGAGTCACGGCGGGTGATCCTTGAGGGGATCCGTCAGCAGCAGGAGGCTCAGAGGCAGCAGATGCTACAGCACCAGATGTTGACTTCCCAGATGTTCACGTTCATGTCTGGTTGCCTTGGTCAGCTCTTCTAGCAGCCGGGACTCCAGCTACCTCAGCCACCTACCACTGCCGAGCTACAGGCTGACCCAATAGCTCCTCTTCCTCCAGCGGGCGGGTTCGTGAACATTCCCCTGTCGACTTTCCCACAGTCACCACTACTTTAGACAGGGGCGTTCGTGGTACCCCAGACGACTACACCACAGGCTGCAGTCACGTCCCCCTTCCTGGCTTAGCTACAGATGACCACGCCTACGTCGCCACAGCTGGTGTCTCCGCTTACCACAGGAGCACTCGTCTTCGAGACACTGCTCGCACCACTGCCCGGCCCCACCGGCGTCTACACCACTTCCGACGTTCACTACGCCAAGGACAAAGGGTTTGGGACGGGAGGACCACTACCTTCGAGCGATCACGGAGCGGATCTCGGCGGCACTTGGCTCCGACACCGTTCCTCCCGCTCCCGAGGCTACTACGGCTCCCGCATCCACTCCGATTCGACTTCGGGCACGAGACGACTACGGCTCCTCCAACGACGACCTCCTCCGCTCCGGTTCTACCTCTCCGTCTTGGTCTCTTCTCGGCCGAGGAGGACGACGACGACGACGCTTCCGGCTTCTCTCCGTGCGACCTTCGCGAGTCATCTCTACTTCGCCGCCAGATCCTTCCTCTCCGCCTCAGGCTTAGTCTCCTTTTTGGTGCTTGTTGCCAAAGGGGGAGATAGATAGGGGGAGTAGAGATAGGGGGAGTTAGGGGAGAGTGCAAGTTTGGGAGTTTTTGTAGCCTCTCTCGCTTTTGTGGAGTTTCATGATGAGACATGTATTTGGATCTTGTGTATGTCGGTGGTTTACATGTCTACTCATGCTTGTGTGTTTACTTAATGCATGTGTGTTTACCACTTATTCTATTTCATGCATTAGGAGTAGAGTTTATATGCTTTAAATTCAAATTTTTCTATATCTCTACTCGTGTTGTCATCTATCACCAAAAAGGTGGAGATTATAGCGATCTAGGCCCTTTAGCACCTTTGGTAAGGGTGTCTTTCGGTGATAAATGACAACCATACGCTTGTGACTAACCTTTGTTTTGAAGCGGATTTCTATTTGGGTTATTGTCACGAGATTGAATGGAATGAGACCCGTCAATTTGATTTAATGGGCTCAACTTGGTTGAAGACTACAAGGCTAAGGACTTTGTTAGTTCCGAGTGTCACAAAGGAGTTGAAGGACACTTGGATTGCTAGTTTGTAGTTTCGACCGTACTATTAAGAGGGGTTTGCACGCTAGTAGCTTGACCATGCACTCAAAGGCCATAAAATATGCACACTCAAGTTTCTTGGATGCTATCTAGCTCGAGAGTATATGGAAGCAAGGTTGAAGCAAAAGAATCGACGGAAAACTCAAAGGCGCTGAATTGGATGAGTTAAAATCAACTTCATAGCATCGGATGATCCGACACCCCTTCATTTACATGCGTCGAATGAGTTCTGCGCGACCAAGCTGGTTCAAAATGGACCGTCGAATGAACCGACGGTACGGGCATCGGTTCATCCGACGCCTTAGGGTTTGGCTACAGTTCTGGTCAAGGGTCTGTGCTCAAGCATCGGACGATCCGACGCCTTGACCATCGGTTCATTCAACGGTTGCATTTAAATTCAACAGAGACGCGCCGAAACTTCTGCTTCAGCACCGGATGAACCGACGCTTGGAAGGGATAATCAACGGTTCATCCGACGGTGTGTTACAAATCATACGCACCGCCCCGAGCATGGTGCTTCAAAGACCGGATGATCCGACGGGGCGTCGGTGTATAACGTCGGTGCATTGTCCGGGTTTCTTGGTTCAACGGCAATATTGGGCGGCGTGAGACACCGGATGATCCGACGCTCAGCAGGGGGGAACCATCGGTTCATCCGACGGTACTACTTTTTCAGGGGACTTTTCCAATTGCTAGCCTCCTTTTCTAGGCCTATAAATAAGCCCCCCTGCCTCTTTAGAGCTGCCTTTGCCATTCTGAAGATCTACTGCAGCCAAGAAGAGAAGGAGAGTGTATTCTAACCAATTGGGATTCTCTTCCTCTTAAGTGAGGGCCATCTTTCTTAGTGAGCTTGAGTTTCAAGGTGCATCCATGGCTAGCTGAGTGCTTAGGTCAAGTGAAGGAGTGCAGGCTTGTTACTCTTGGAGTTTGACGGCTCCTAGACGGTCTAGGTGACTTGGGGGTTCTTGGTGAGCTCTTGGAGATTGTGGGAGCCCGAAGATAAGCTTGGTGTACACGGTTCGAGACCCACCGTTCCGGAGATGGAGAACGAGTACTCTTAGTGAGCACTTGTGTCTTAGTGACTCAAGGGGGAGCAATACTCTAAGTGAGTGCTCCAACGTGGACTAGGGGGAAGCGTCAACTTCTCGATACCACGGGAAAAAATCCGGTCGCCTCTTGTCCCTCTTATTTACTACTTGTACTTACTTTCGGCTCTTTATTTCCGTTGTCAAGTTTCTTTGTCCTTGTTCTAGCTTGTTTCGCTTGTGTGCTTTATATCTTGCCTAGGTTGTCATATTGCCTCCTAGTGTGATATTTGCTAAGGAAACTTGTGATAGTGTGCTTTAGTAGTAGGGAAGAACCTTTTTAGTACGGTCAACACTAGTTGATAGGTTAAGGTTTTCGTTTTTGCATTAGAGCTTGAAAAGAAGTCCCATATTCAACCCCCCTTCTATGTGACTAGATCCGACACACTTATGTGATGGTAAACGGCTAGGTTCACGAGCAAACCAGCAAAGAGATAAGCAACACACTTACGTGGCAAAGAATGAATAGTTTACGAGAAAACTAGCAAAGGCCGTCGAAGCTCTCGCCCGGGAGGGACCCCGTCAGGGCGTGGACGTCATCGGCATGTCCTAGGTCGACCAACAAGCCTTAGGATGTCATCTATGACTATGGAGATAAGCAGAGGTTGGAAAAGCTAGGGTTTGGAAACAAAAAGTAAAGGTAATGTTTGATTCGATTGTCTTCCCCTCAATCGGTCGTGACCCTTCTTAAATATAGGGTGGGGAGGTCTTGCCCCAGTAGGAGTCGAAGCATATACAAATCCCGTGTCAAAATACAACTGCTAACTCGGATTTGACTGCGGGCAACGGTCAGACCGTCGGGCCCCACCGGTCGGACCGGTCATGAGCAGGGCTAATTCTTGTCGGGTCCATAACTCCCTCATCCAGACTCCAAACTGGACGTTCCACATATGCATTTCGATCGTCTCGACGAGATCTACGCAATGGTGAAGTACAATTGGCATTTTGAGCACTTTGGTCTGACCGGTCTGACTGGTGTGGTGAAAAGTCAGACCGGTCAGAGCTGCTGAATCAGCTATATGATCAATAACTCATCAGATCATTTGGCCTTGTCCTAGTAACCAGATCAGCAACCTTTGACTATGATTATATGATCTAAATGTCCATATTGATCATCTTGGCAAATAGTTCATCTTGATAACTTGAACCCATGACTTGACTTGATTTGACGTTGCTCCAAGACTGTCTTCGTCCCTTTCAATGAAATCACATCTAGAATATCCAAGATGACCCCCTGACCTCTAAAATGCATATCCAAGCCAAACTAGCAGTATATCAAGGATTAGCACTAAATTGACACTTCTAGCCTTTAACTTCACATATCTCGAACCGTGCCACTTTGGGTGCGAACATTTTGTATAATTATTTTTGTAAGGAATTATACTATCCTATGATTATAAGTTTATAAGCATAAATAATATAATGTAATGTAAAGGAATGGTCAAAGTGTAATTTTGGAGATCGTGTCAATATTCTAACTTGCGCAGAATAAAATGAACTGGAGGGAGTATTTTTATAGTCTGCATATCTATAACCGCTACTAACATCACAGATATTAGATATCTATGTCTCAGTCCCCAAGATATCCATATATATAATAATATACATCAATATCCCCATCCCCAAGATATCCATGTGGTGAACAGTGGTACATATATATTTATTTATTTTTGTACAAGCTAAAAAGATATGGATCCATATCTCCATCGCAAGATATAACAGCAAATATAAAAATTAAAAGTGCATGCCTTGGGATAGTATAAATATATGACGTTGGTTGTGCCTTTGTATATGCGATACATCCATAAGTAACAATATTCTGGTCTCCGAGGCATCGCCAATCAAGATGTGTACTAGGATTGTGTACTTAGCTGCTGCTTTGTTCTTGGTTCTTGGCACAATGTCTACATTCCCGTCTTGCCAAGCTGGAGGCGGTAATATACACGTCACTTTTTTTTTGGCTTACTCTGCGTTGTTCATCATTTGTTCTCAAATTAGCAGTCTTGTCTGACTTATTCTACTGTTTTGCATCTCATGTTTGCATAGGCCGCCCTGGAGGCCGCCCTGGGTTTGAATGCGTGAAATGGCCGCGGGGGCCCTGCAAACCCGAAACGTGCGGTGATCACTGCAAGAAGCTGGGCCACAAGGAAGATGGTGCCTACTGTGTTTATCCTAACTGCTGCTGTAAAACTTAGTTAATGCAGCCACGCATGTTCCGTAAACGTTGAATAAGATATTTATCAATGGAGAGTTTCATTGAGTCGTTTTAATTTGAAGACTGTCACATGCATTACCACTTTTGAAAAATAACATCCCCTGACGTTTTAAAGTCTTTATGGTTATTGCGTAAACCGTAAGGGAAAATACATCATTTTTACATTTGTTGAAAAACATGCATGGAAATTAATATTATCTTGACGGTATCTAGAAAACACACGGGAGAATTGAATAACCATCAAGAAAATTCTGAATTAATTATGAGTACAGATAACTGTTAGGAAAATCATAATTCTTTGATGATTTCGAACTTTCTGTGAAGGTTAGTTAAGGAGGAAACCATCAGGGTGATTGTTGTGATGTAACGAAGATACCCCTCTCAAACAATGAAAGAAAACAAACTCAAATTCAATGGAAAACCAAAGGAACGGGAGAATGGAAATTCCCCGAGTGCCTCGGGCTTCCCGAGTGCCAAATATCGGGCACTCGGGGAAGAAACTCTTCCCCGAGTGTTGCACTCGGGGAAGAAATGCACTCGGGGAAGAGGGTCTTCCCCGAGTGCCTAATAGTCCATGACACTCGGGGAAGAAATGCACTCGGGGAAGCCAACCTCTTCCCCGAGTGCCTCACCCTAGCACTGCGGGAAGCAAGCCTCTTCCCCGAGTGCTTGGTTGAGGCACTCGGGGAAGAATTTTTTTTTTTTGTTTTTTTCCTCATTTTTTTTGAAGCCATCCCACATTATTTGAAACCCCTTGATCAAATTTGGGGTTATTTTGGTTTTGTTTTGTATATTTCATTAGTTTTTTTCATTTTGTTGATTTTTTAGCATTCTTCAAATTTGAGCTGCGGGTGCATGAAGTAATGAAATTTCTTAATTAAAAAAATGATATTCATTATATTTGGTGTATGTTGAGGCCATATCTAGGAAGCCACATGAAATTTTGAACATCTTTTTGTCGTAACATGACGGACAACTAGCGGGAAAAGTGTTCGTAAATTATATAAAATCCAAACGAAGTCCGAAAATCATGAAACTTGTGCGGGTGTCATGTTATGGCATGTAGAGGCTGTATGCAAGAATTGAGAAGATTTCGAGCAAGTTGGGACGTCGGATGCCTCAAACCCCGGACATCTCCACACATGATATCACACTTGATCACGTGTGGAGATGTTTGAGGCATCCGATGTCCCAACTTGCTCGAAATCTTCTCAACTCTTGCATACAGCCTCTACATGCCATAACATGACACCCGGACAAGTTTCATGATTTTCGGACTTCGTTTGGATTTTATATAATTTGCAAACACTTTTCCCGCTAGTTGTTCGTCGTGTTACGGCAAAAAGATGTTCAAAATTTCATGTGGCTTCCTAGATATGGCCTCAACATAAACCAAAAATAATGAATATCATTTTTTGAATTAATAAATTTCATTACTTCGTGCACCTGCAGTTCAAATTTGAAGTATGCTAAAAAATTCAACAAAATGAAAAAAACTAATGAAATATACCAAAAAAATTCAAAATAACCCCAAATTTGAGCAAGAAGTTTCAAATAATGTGGGATGGCTTCACAAAAAAATGAGGAAAAGACGAAAAATAAAAAAATTCTTCCCCGAGTGCCTGACCCTAGCACTCGGGGAAGAGACCCTTCCCCGAGTGTCAGGCACATGGGCACTCGGGGAAGGCCAACCGGCCCAAAATAAACTGGCAAAGGCCCAGCCGGCCCATAGACGAAACCCTAACCCTATATAATTCCGCCCCACCCCGCAAGCCCCCCCCCCCCCCCGCCCAACTCGCGCCCCCTCAGATCCGCCGCACCCGCCCATTTCCCCTCGGATCCGCCGCCGCAACCAACCACACGGCGTCGTCCTCAACTCCGACGCGGTGGCCTCGACTCTCCCCGGGCGCGGCGGCCTCGACCCCCCCCCGGGTGCGGCGGAAGCGGCGGCCTCGCCTCCCTCCGGCGCGCGGCGGCGGGCTCGGCTCGGGCGCGGCGGCGGGCTCGGCTCCGGGCGCGGCGGCGGGCTCGGCTCCGGCGCGGCGGCGGTCTCCTCGGTGCGGCGGCGGGCTCCCTCCGGCGCGGAGGTAGGCTCCCTCCGGGCGTAGCGGCGGCGGGCTCCTCCCGGCGCGGCGCGGCTCCCCTCCGGGGCGCGGCGGCGGGCTCCCTCCGGGGCGCGGCGGCGGGCTCGCCTCCCTCCCGGCGCGGCGACAGGCTCCTCCAGGCGCAGCGTCATCTCCGGGTGCGGCCACATCTCCAGGCGCGAGCTCCTCGGGCGGGACATGCGGCGGCGTGGCTTCCTCATCTCTAGGAGCGGCGGGATCTACGGCGGAGGGGTGGGACGGAACAGAGGCGGCCGGCCGGCCAGCTGGAGGGGCCACAGTGCCTTTTGCGATTTTTTTAAAAAAAATCCATAATTCTTCCCCGAGTGCTTCTTCGCCTCTCGGTGAAGCCTTCCCCTAGTGTGCGGTTTTGGCACTCGGGGAAGGCGGCTTCCCGTGAGCCACTTCCCCGAACCCTCTTCCACGAGAGTTGCACTCGTGGAAGCCTTCCGAGTGCAGCGGGTCCTTCCCCGAGTGCAATTGGCACCGGGGAAGACCCCGCCTCCCGTAGTG
The DNA here is from genome assembly GCA_947561735.1 of Cenchrus americanus. Taxonomy (NCBI): domain Eukaryota; kingdom Viridiplantae; phylum Streptophyta; class Magnoliopsida; order Poales; family Poaceae; genus Cenchrus; species Cenchrus americanus. The sequence continues at coordinate 30,860,183 of OX387242.1, read as the reverse complement.
GAAGGCCAAAAGCTATCTCTCAACAGTGAATTTTTCAAAAGACGATCCCCTTTACAAGTGTCAGTCGGCCTCCTTTTATAGGGAGACGAACGGACTTTTTACATACCGAGATTGCCCTCATGTAAAACGAATCGAACAGGAATGTACTAGGCTAATTTTGGGACATCTACATCGAGTCTTTACGTAATCGGCGCCCTATGACGTAAGCCCGCAAATCACAACGCTTTTCCCGGCATCATCACGTGTGCCTGTCGGGTTAAGACCTTCTACTTTTTTGGAGATATCCCTTTCTCCTAGTGCATCCTCGCACCTGAAATGCATTCCAAACCAAAACGTAAATGCATTAGTCTGTTAAGAGCAACGAAACCCGGTGCGAAACCTAAGCTGAAACTTACTAAGTGGGTAGGATTCGGCCCCAGGGTTTCGTCATGAAGAAAACCGAATCACCAAACCCGAAACCTAATATCTTGGATCGCTGGACCTATTCAAGAACTTTTCTTGCGACGAAAGGTACCGGGCGAAAGCTGTGATATGAAAGGCAAAACGGAGCTGAATGGCTTCAGGGGTTTCGCTGTTATTCTCCCGGATCATTCTCGCCTAACTACATCAATATTATGATTTTGAGTGCGATTGACTCGATTCTGAATCCCCCAACAGTGATTAATCTTAGAGTAAAATACACCGTAAGTCCGTTAACTTGTAAGCAAGTGTCATCTAGGTCCATCAACTCTGAAACTGCATTTTTGGATCATAAACTAATTTTTAAGTGGTTCACCATAGGCCCATACCCCTTCGTTTGAGTTTGGAAATTATTTTTAACCCCCATGTGCATCTTTTTTTTTCTCACAAGTGAGTCCTCAGGCACTATAAGCCCGCCTGCCCAAGGCACGAGCTCTCAATAAGCGATGAACGGCAGGTGGCACTGGACTAGTGGGCCTGGGCACGCGGCCTTGCAACGTGGACGCGACGTTCGTCTGTGGCAGGTGTGATGCCCATGCGCATGCACGACATTGGGTTGGGCCACACGCGGGGTCGACCGGTCGAGCTCTGGGAGGTCTACGAGCATGCATCAGGCTGCTGATAGCGTTGGCGTCGGGCAACGGGTGCTGCCGGCGTGACCTCTCAGTCGTCGTCGAACATCATCCGGTGCCGCCACTCCTTGTAGCACGCAAGATCGCCCGCACCGCCGGCGGCGGTCGCACATGTCAGTGTTCCGGCACAGCAGGTTGCTGAGGCGTGAGGTGATGCCAGCAACGCGTCCTGTGTCTGCGATAGCACTGCCGACCTTGCCTGACGACGGTCAAGACGTGCATGTTGTTCGTCCAATGGTCGGCGCTCCGCACGACGCAACCCATGGCGACGAGCAGCGCACACACCTTGAAGAGCGGGCATACCAAGAAGCAAACGGATTGAACAAAATTGATTACACATATTTGCTCCTGTTAAATCAAATATGGGGCCGTTCTTGGTGCTGGCACCTCGACACCCGACGCAGACGGTGTGCGCCGCCGCTGAGCGCGGGCCGCAGGCGCATCGATGGGCACGCCGTCTAGTGCGAGGCCGAGCGGTGGTTGTCGGTGAGGTGCATAAAGGCGATGCACGGGCCTGGAGCTGGAAGTACGCACGGGTCCTCGGCGGCGCTCGCCACATCGAACGGGCTCACGGTTCACCGCCACCAAGATCATGTCTGCCGCTTAGAGTGGAGGGAGATTGGGAGAAGGACTCGCTTGTAAGAAAAAATATGTACACAGGGTTATACATAAATGTCAGAATCAAACGAAGGGGTATATATGGACCTACGTTGAACCACTTAACAAGTTTATGGACTCAAAGATGCAGTTGTAGAGTTGGTGGACCTAGATGACACTTGCTTAAGTTAATGAACCTATGGTGCATTTCACTCTTAATCTTATTTTAACAGTTTCAAGAAAAACACACAAGGAAACTAAATAACCATCAGGAAAATTCCTAATTAACTTTGAAAACAAAATAGTTTGAAATCATAAAATTCGAATTCTATACGATCCTAAACGGATTCCACTAAAAAATATGTCAACTACAAAATTTTGGGAAAAACTCTAGCTAGATAACCCAGGCCCTCATTTATCATAACATTGACTACTTCTGACGCCAACCTATAAAACCAAGTATTTAACCCCATCACCTTTGCAGAACCGTTCAAATAAGCCTTATGGTGGTTTTGCACTACAGCTTTGGCATGTTGGCGTGTTGAGGTGGATGACAAAAGCCACCTTGCCCCGGACTGCTTCGCCTGTACTCCAATTGGCAGTGAATACTCCAAATTGTTTGCCATAGAGCTTTCTTCATTGGAAGGATGCTTATGTTGGGTGTCGTTGAGGTCTGGACGGCCGCAGCACCGCGAAGGTGAAATTCTTCTCACCCTCTTCTGGCTTGCGTTGCATGGCAGCCTATTTCTACCCAAAAAAACGCGTAAGCGTAACGTCTCTCCTGTGGTTCTGCCCCCTGGGCGTTCTGTCGGTAGAACCACGGGCGGATCCGTGCCTCTCGCCCCGCACCAGGGTGGCGTCTGCGCTCGCCTCCGCCACGACCTCGCTCCCCTCGCCGTCATCCCACATCGCCCCCCCCCCTCACCCAGAGCATCCGCCTTTTGCTCAAACCGCACACGTGTCCGTCACGGGCTCCCTCATCCGCGCGTCCGCCTTCCGTCTCCATCTCTGCGACCTTGCATCCGCCTCCCATGGCGGACGGGCACGAGGGCAGCGGCGTACGGGGCTCCTCGACAGCGCATGCCTCCCTCCTTCTGTCTCCTGCTCGGGGATGACGAATCGACGACTGGCGGCGCTCGATTTGTCCCACGGGCCTCCAACCCGCCAGCGCCATCACATCAACCTCCTGCGCACAGATTCGGCGGACATGACTCCCTCCACGGCGGCGCCCGCTCCCTCGTCCACCGGCAGCGGAGCTCCACGTGCGCGATGCGGCCTAGTGGCTCCTCAACTCCTACGCTGTTGTTCTTCACCCCAACTCTCTAATCTGTTGTTGCCTGCAATTGCAGCTACACGGAGGTGCAAGGCGGTGCGAGGTGGCATGATGGCTGCAAGGTGTTTGTCAAAATATCCAGTACCAATGGTAAGCTTCACATTCACGTTTCGACCATCTATATTGGAAGTCAAGTTAATTTATCTTACTAAAGCATCACCTGACGTGTTTTTCAGATGCTTTAATTTTCTTTTTTTAGTTGTCAGATTTGATCCTTGCAGCTCCGCCGGATGGGTATGACCTCAGATCCAATAGGTTTGTGGTGGTTAGGATTGTGTGTAGTGAAGATATCAGATACTTCATTTCTCTTGGAGTTCCTGATAGCCTAATAGGTAAGATCTCCTATGCATTAATTTCTATTGTTCAGTTCATTTTCGTCCAAGTTTGGAAATTCGTCGTAGGAAAATTGTCCGAATCAGTTGAACTGGCTGCAATACAAATAGGTCATACACTTTTTTTGTGTAATGTGATTCTATATTGTCACGGACAGTTGCTGGATTTTTGGGTGATTATAGTTGGCAGTTCCACTTTCAGTTCTTTTTCCTGATGCAATTTCAGCAATGCTCCCTTCCCTGAGATGTGAAGAAAATTTTCTCTTGCTCTGGTCAACAGCCTATACTTATTTTGTACAGAGCTACCTCTCATCATGAGGCCTTCAGTTTCTGAGTTACGGAGCTACCTCTAAACAATCACTACTTGTTTGGTAAGCAATATCCATACTGCATTAGTTTCTGTAAGCAATCTGGGTCGGAATTGCAGTACCATATATGCTGCATTACTACTCTAGGAGATCCCCTTCCTAAGTTTGATTGCTTGTCGTGTGAGTAGTATCATCGAAGCCTATTTGGCTGAACTGCATCAAATCAAAGCCTATATTGTTTGTCAGATTGCAATGGAAGTATGTTATGTTTCCTCTTGAAAAATAACATACATTGAAAGTGCATAAAAAATGTATACATTGGATTATTGAATGACTTATGTTTCAGATAAGTGCAAACTCAGTTCACTACAACAGGATGGGCTATTAACGACCTGAGACTAACGACGACAGAAAATATGTGGTCGTCGTGGTACCATCCTGCACTATCCTAGCGCTACCCAGTGTTACCGACGACGACATTAAGTCCGGTTGTTATCTGACCTCGCCTCGTGGTCGTTAACCGCAGTTGCGCAGGAAATCAACCACGTCTCTCCGATAGATAATTAGAGATCGAACTAATTTATTACAAAAGAAAAAAAAGGGGGAAATCCATCTCCCTTTGGAGGTTTCCTCCCACAAACCGCACAGAGCCCCTTCGTGACTCCTGTCCAGTTAATTCTCCTCTCCCGTTCTCTCAAGAGTCAAGTCTCGAGAACTGCATCAGGATCAGGATCGGCTGCACCGTTGCGCTCTACCCTTCCGTAAGTCAAATCTTCTGTGCCCTTCGACGTTCAATCCCTTGCCTACTCTGTTCATCTTGTGCGTCAGGATCGCGCCGCCCGTTTTGGATGCTGCAGGTACCAACCAGGCCAAGTGTATTCTGATGATGATTACAAAATTTCAGATCGGTTAGGTTTAAACCGATTAGACTATATCACAAGGTTCTATTTTCCCTCAATTTTGGGTTTGATTCTTGTATGATATGCACATTACCTTCACAGCTATGTCTCCCTTTTCATTATTGCCGCTGTCTCCCTCAACCTCTGTTACTGTTTCTGCAACCACGAACTCCCTGTGAAAGTCTGTTTCAATTCCCATCTCCCCTGATCCCCTCTACTAGTTTGTTTTCCTAACAAAAATAAATGAGAATGTGTTGTTCGATAAGATTGGCAGTTAACAATTTTTTGCTAAATAGCAAACCAGTCATAGGTCTTGTTAACACCAAAATTTGGTAGAGGAGTCGACTGTGGGTCCGGTTCGAAAAAGAGTCCGTCCGGTGGAAGGAAGGATATTTTCGGAGATTTTCGGCAAAGAGATCCGCGGTCGGCTATCTGCTCCGGTTCGGCAAAGGAATTGAAGCGTCCCCTCATCCGAGGTGACCAAATGTGACACAAATACCAGTCCCAGGAGGCTGGTAGCACATTTATTACAACAGGTGGAATCAGTCTTTTACATTACGGTTACAAAAAGGGCACGGTAGTGCCAACGCTACAAGGAACAACACGAACGCTAGCGACCACACTACGATAGCAAAGGCTTCCATAGCCTCCTCGCAGTACCACACCATGGAAGCTTTCGGTAGGGCCACGGGTACACGAGCACGGTTGGGTGTAGGGCACGACCTACTTAACGTCTTCGGGAATGTACTCGAGATCCTCCTCTCGTAAAATAGTTAGTAAAACAAGGGTGAGCACATACGTACTCGGCAAATCCAACCCCACCCACGGAGGGGCTTATCAACGAGAATCATGCATAAGGTATAACAAGGATCGGGTTAAGGTTCACTTTGCAAACTTACACATGCGGGGGTTCATTTCAAGAAGGTTTTCGCAAATCATTTTTGTAACCAAGAAAAACCACCGTGGAACTACCGGACTTCCCGTCCGTCGTAGCCCAAGCACACAGCCACACACTTCACCCAGAAAACAACTCACGCCAGAAAACATCCCATCCCAAACACTAGTTTTTGTGACCACACCGTGACTCGTCCAATACCGTGGACACGACTATTCGAATAGGTTTGACACTGCGAGAGGTTGTACATCTTTACCCACAAGTAGGGTACCGTCACACGGACACCTCAGTGCCGGTACGGATCCTATCATAGCCATTACCCACCTTAGCTAACACTACGAGCCACCACGGAAACACCCAAGGGGTTATACTACATAACCGGGGCGTACCTCACACGGAGCGTACCCCTACTCCTTGGTCTCCCGTTGCTCACCCGCACACCCGGATGGCAAGTAGATTAACTAGTGGGGTTTATGCTAAGCCGTTGCCACATACAACGGTCGAGTGGTTGTACGATGATTTGGGTCGGGTGAGATGTCACGCAACCCGGTCCTTAACCGACAAGATGGACAACTCCCAACACGCTCAACCACACGAGTACGAGCTCACCCATACTCCGACACACACGTCCATCCCGTCTACCCGGTTCTTTACTCATTTTCCAAACATATCCCCTTTTGTTTTTAAAGCACTCACACATTTTGAAAGCACTCACACATTTTGAAAGCACTCACACCTTTTAAAGCAAACATTCGAGGCCAAAACAAGGTTCAATCATGGCAATCAAGGGTGGCTATCCTACCATGTTTTGCGGTAAAACAATATGCAATTTATAAAACGGGTATAGGGTATATTTATAAAACTAGGACAGAAACATGCATCAAAGGATGAGGGTGAACTTGCCGTCTTCGAAGTCTTCGGGGAGGGCCGGCTCGGTGTTCGGGACCTCGGGCTCCTGCTCGCAGTAGTCGGCTTCGATTTCCGGCTCGGGGTACCTTACTCCGTCTACTCCGTCGGCTATGGCATACACACAAGCAAGCAAGCAATATTAGCACACACGTTTCCGGCCGAGCTCGGGGAGGGAAAAGTGAGCGGAGAAGGGGTATATATAAGCCCTAGGGGGGGTGGTTCAGTGGTGTACCACAGGGGAATAGCGCGGTGAGGTCTGGGTTTAATCGTAAATGTTGGGTCACAGGGGTGGTATAGGAGTTAGGGACCTATTAGCAATTCCTACAAATGGTAAGAAGGGTGTTTATGCTAATATAAACTAAGTTAGAGTCATTTTGTAATTTATTCTAGGGTGTAACGGTGCTTAACCTTTAATTAACTATTGACCTAGGGACTTAGTTGGAAAAATAAAGAGAAATAAGAAAGGAGGGCTCGGTTTTGAAGTAATAAGGGGAAACGGGGGGGGGTCTTTGGCAAAATGCCATCTTCTCCCCCCCCCCTTCCCCTTCGATTCGAACGAGAGAGCGGGGGGCGCGGCACGGCTTGGCCGGCGGGGGCTGCGCCGGCGGCCCTGCGCTCGTCGGTGACCGGGGAATGGGGGGGGAAAAGAGAGAGGCGGCGAGGGAATTTGATTCCGGTGCTCACCTTGAGGCGGGGCGGCGCGTAGGGACGGATCGGCGGCGGACGGTGGCGTGGCCACGGTGCTAGGGGGGGCGGCGGTGCTTTGCGGAGCTTGTGGGAGAGGGAGAAGATTGCTTGTGCGTCCGCGGTGATGAGGTGCGGCGGCCGGGAGGGCGGTCGGCCCCCTTTTATAGGCGGCGGCGGATGGTTCGGGGAAGGGGAGATTTTTCCCCCGGCGAGCTCAACTCCGGCGACCTCGAGCGGCTTCTCGAGGCGTCGGCCGGTGACGAACGGCTCGGCGGCGGGTCAACTTGTGTAGGGAAGGGGGCGGCGCGGTGGACGGGGACACGACGGGCGGAGGTCCGGTCGACGCGTGCGGTGGTGGGTTGGACGCGACGGCTCGGGCGGGGCGCATTGATGGCCTCCGCGGCGGCGAGCCGGCACGGTGGCGTCTTCGAAACGGGCGGCGCGGTCGGACGGGGTCACGCGGGCCGGGTGGCGCGGGGGAGGTCAACGGCGTCGGGCGGGTTGCGGGGGTGCGGGGGAGGGGCGGCGCGGTCCCGGCCGCGGGAGGAGGAAGGAGAAGGGAGGAAGAGAGAAGAAAGAAAGAGAAAGGGAAAAGAAAAGAGGAAAAGGAAAAAGGAAAAAAAGAAAAGAAAGAAAGAAAAGGAAGGAAAGAAAAGGAAAAATGGGAAAAAGATAGGGAAGAGATTGGAAAAATTTTAGAAAATTAGGAAAAATTGTTAGGGAAATTAGGGGAGGGTTTTATGGGGTTTTTCCGATTTCCGGCGTCGGCGTGATTTCGGGACGGCGGTGATGGCGAGGCGGACCGGGCGGCGGGACCGCGGCGTGCGCGGGATTCCGGCCGGTGGCCGACCGCGGCGTTGGGAAGGCGCGCGGGGGGTGCGGCCGTGGTGCGGTGCCGGCGGAAAGTGCGGCACGCACGTCGGGGAGAGAGAGAGAGAGAGAGAGCGAGGGAGAGAGAGAGAGCGGTGGCTAGGATTTGAATGGCAACTGAGCTCGGCGGATCGGTTTTTGAAAATACGCATGATTTAATAGGTGATTTATTTAGAGCTAAAAACGCGGGCGTTACAAACCTACCCCACTTAAAATGAATCTCGTCCTCGAGATTCGGCTAAGCCTCGAATAGGTGGGGGAATTCTTTTCTCAGTGCATCCTCTCGCTCCCACGTAGCTTCTTCCACCCCGTGTCTACTCCATTGGACTCGCATACCCGTACCTCGGTCGTTCTTGTCCGCTTGACCACGGTGTCTAAGATCTTGACGGGCACCTCCCGGTACCTAAGGTCCGGCGTAGATCGATGGTCTCCACCGGTACTCGCTTTTCTTCCGAACCTTCAAACATCGGCGTAGGCGAGAGATGTGGAATGCGGGTGTATATCCGCCATTTCCTCGGGTAGCTCCAGTCGATATGCTACAGCTCCGACTTTCTTGAGCACTTTATACGGGCCGATGTACCGAGGGGCCAACTTCCCGTGTACTTGAAATCTCCGAGTCCCCCGGATGGGTGAAACCTTGAGGTAGACGAAGTCTCCTGGGTTGAAGCTTGCTTCACGCCTTTTCTTGTCTGTGTAGCTCTTCTGTCGGGACTGAGCGGCTTTCAACTTTTCTTGGATATCAGCTACTCGCTCCTCGGCTTCCTTTATAAGCGCGGGCCCAACCAGGGCACGCTCTCCTACTTCTGACCACATCAGGGGTGTCCTGCATTTTCTCCCGTATAGTGCTTCGAATGGCGACATTCCCAGACTTGCTTGGTAGCCGTTGTTGTAGGAAAATTCTGCATATGGCAGGCTCTGCTCCCAATCTTTGCCATAGGTGAGGACGCATGCTCTCAACATATCTTCCAGGATTTGATTCACCCTTTCGGTCCGTCCGTCCGTACGTGGGTGGTATCTTTGAGTGAAGTCTAGCTTGGTACCCATGGCTTTATGCGGACTTTTCCCGAACCTCAAGGTGAACCGGGTCCCTGCGTCCGAGACTATTACGCTAGGCACTCCATGCGGCTTTACTATATTTTCTATGTAGAGTTTCGCCAATTTCTCTCCACCATAAGTGGTCCGTACAGGTAGAAAGTGAGCGACTTTGGTGAGTCGGTCCACGATCACCCATATGGAGTCATGTCCCTTCGAGTCCTTGGCAACCCTACTATGAAGTCCATACCTATCTCGTCCCACTTCCATGCGGGATTGGTAAAGGTTGCAACGATCCTGCGGGCTTCGATGTTTGGCTTTGATCCTCCGACAAGTGTCACGGTGGGCGACGAACCGTGCAATGTCTCCGCCTTCATCCCATTCCACCGGTACTTCGCTTTAAGTCCATGTACATCTTGGTGGATCCCGGGTGGATGGAGTATGCTTGAGTTGTGTGCCTCATCCATGATGGTGCGTCGGAAATCTCCACCTTCGGGCACGCATATCCTGTTCTTGTACCATAGGGTGCCTTGGTCATCTACCACGAAGTCGGGGGCCTTGTTCTCTCGGTATGCTTGCGGATCTTCATCGGATCTTCATCGGTCTCTTGGGCCTTCGGATCTTTTCTTCGAGGGTAGGCTGAACACTCGAGCCGACGGACGTAGCCTTGGGGAATGATGTGTACGTTGAGTCCGGCCATCTCCTCTTGCAAGCGAGCACTCTTGGGTGCTGCCTTCTCGTAGGTTTTCCGGCTTAGGGCATCAGCTACCACGTTGGCCTTCCCGGGGTGGTAGTGAATTTCTAGGTTGTAGTCCTTGACTAGCTCTAGCCATCTTCTCTGCCTTAGGTTCAAGTCGGGCTGGGTGAAGATATACTTTAGACTCTTGTGGTCTGTGTAGATTTCACACTTGTTCCCGATCAGATAGTGTCTCCAGATCTTTAGGGCATGCACTACGGCTGCAAACTCCAGATCATGGGTGGGATAGTTCTGCTCATGGGGTTTGAGCTGACGGGAGGCGTATGCCACTACCTTCCCATCTTGCATGAGAACACATCCCAACCCTTGTCGGGAGGCGTCGCAATACACGACGAAGTCCCGTTGAATGTACGGCGGGGGTTAGCACGCGGGGGCCGTGGTCAACCTCTTCTTCAACTCTTGGAAACTTCTCTCACGGGCCTCGGTCCGGTTAAACTTCTTTTCTTTCTTGAGCGATTCTGTCATGGGCCGGGCGATCTTGGAGAATCCCTCGATAAATCTCCCGTAGTACCGGCTAAACCTAGGAAACTCCCCGATCTCACTTACGTTGGTGGGTTGCTGCCGGTTGGAGGCTGTCTCAACTTTTCCGGGGTCTACGGACTACTCCTTACGCGGTCAATATGTGCCCAAGGAAGGATATCTTTTCTAGCCAAAATTCACACTTGCTGAACTTGGCGTATAGCTTGTGTGCCCTCAATTTTTCGGCAGACTACTCGAAGATGTTGTTCGTGCTCTTCCACGCTCTTAGAGTAAACAAGTATGTCGTCAATGAAGACCATGACAAACTTGTCCAGTTCCTCCATGAACACCTTATTCATTAGGTTCATGAAGTAGGCCGGTGCATTGGTTAGTCCAAAGGACATCACCGTGAACTCATATTGCCCGTAGCGAGTGACAAAGGCGAGTCTTGGGGATGTCACTCTCCCTAATCTTGAGTTGGTGATACCCCGATCTTAGATCCACCTTCGAGAAGTACTTGGCTCCCTTCGGTGGTCAAACGGGTCATCTATTCCGGGAAGAGGGTACTTGTTCTTAATTGTGACCTCATTCGGCGAGCGATAGTCCACACACATCCTCATGCTCTTATCCTTCTTCTCTACGAAAAGCAGCGGGGCTCCCCATGGTGATGAGCTTGGTCGATGAACCCGCTTCGCCGAAGCTCGCTAGTCTGCTTCTTCGGTTCGCCAACTCGGGGGGCTGCCATCCTATAGGGTCTCTTGGCTATGGGAGAGGTTCCGGGGAATAAGGTCGATTACGAACTCTATGTCCCCTGTCGGGTGGCATTCCAGGGAGTTCTTCGGGGAACACATCTGGGTATTCTCGTACTACTGGGACGTCTTCTATGGACTTGGCTTCTATGTTGAAAACCATTATATCCGGCCTGTGTCCCCGGGTGTGGCAAGTCACTTGTATCCCGTCTGGGTTGGTCAGGTGTACTACTTTATCGGCGCAACTTATGAGGCCATGGTGTTGGCTTAACCAGTCCATACCAAGGATCACATCTATCCCCTTGGATTTCGGTACTACCGAGTCCGCTAAGAATTCTACCCCACTTAAAATAATCCTTACCGGGGGCATCCCAGTTGACACTTAATGTCACCTCCGGGTGTTCGAGTTATTAGGGGTGCTTTGAGTAGTACTGTGGGTATGCTATGCTTTTCCACAAAGCTTGAGGATATGAATGAGTGCGATGCTCCCGAATCGAATAGTATGGTAGCCAAAACTGAGCTGACCAGGAACTCACCGAGTACCACTCCTTGTGCTTCCTGTGCCTCCTGCGCATTGATGTGATTCACCCGAGCGCGTCCATACGACTGCTGGGGCTGCCTCATCTGCTGGTTGCTGGTGTTGTTGCCGAAGTTGTTGTTGCTGCGCACTGGCATGCGGTTGGCTCCTGACGCAAGTGGCCTTGGCCGTTCACCGAGTTGGAGTAGGTAGTGGTGGTCGGCTTTTTAGCATAGGGGCGGTTCGCGATGAAGTGCCCGGTTCTCGGCGGTTGAAACACACTCGGGAGCCGTTGTTGTTGTTGTTGGTAGTGATCCGGCCGGTGTTGTTCGTGGGGGCTTCATGGCATTCGGTTGTAGGAGGGCTTGAAGCGGGCTGCGGGGGCTTGCGAGCTCGTGGCTTGGGATTGGGTTCTGCATCGCATAGGAGCTTGGAACCGGACATGGGGTGTCCAAAGTTTCTCGGCCTCTGGGACCGCTCTTGCTGTTTGGCCTTGTGCTCCATGAACTTGCGCTTGTTTTCCTTCTTTTCCTCGGCCCTTGCTCTCTCCGTGAGGATCGCCATGTTCATAAGGGTATTAAAGTCCGGGTAAATGCGAGGAGTCGGCGGTGTCCTCGGTTCGGAGTCGGCCCCTTCTTGAACATCTCTTGCTTTTTGGAGTCTTTATCCACCTCCTCGGGGGCATAGCGTGCCGGCTCTATGAAGCGGTACGTGTATTCCTCCACGGACATGTTACCTTGGCGGAGTTCGCGGAACTCGTCCGCCTTCCGCTTCGGTGTGGCCTCCGGGATGTGGTAGCGGCGGAACTCCTCCACGAATTCATCCCATGTGATGGCGGAGGGATCCTTGGGCGCAGCCGCGGTAGTTCTCCCACCAAGCTAGGGCTGTCCGGTGAGTTGGTGAGCTGCCGGAGAGAACCTTGTCATGGTCCTCGCGGTGGAGGGGCTCCGGTTCCCTCGGGATGGCTCTCGGCCAATCGTCGGCGTCCGGAGGATTCACCGACCCGGCGAAGGTGGGCGGCATAGTCCGAGGAACTCGATCGGTTTCTCATTCATGCTCATGGCACGGGGTCTTGGACGGTTGATGGCATTGAAGATAGCCTCCATCAAGACGATCCGGTTGGCTAAGACACGAGCCAAGTCAATAGGAGGGGGTGGTGGTGGCGGGGACCACGTTCTCCCCTCCATCTTCATTTTGGTTAACCTCCTGTTCGGGGAGACGCTCCCTCCGATCGACTTGCGATCCCTCAGCATCCGACCGGTGGGTCCTGACAGGGCGCCTGGAAACCATCTGTAAAGGAACGGGTTTTCTAAGAGACCTAGTTTTATGTGATGTTTAAGTGGATTATAACGGGTTTCTTTTTGAAAAGGCAGGGTTTAGTCTGCCGGTAAGCACACAACAAGCACATAGCAAACAAGCAAGCACAAACAAGTTTTTATTACAAACCAGCGAGGAGGATACATCCCGACTACGCGGACACACTACACGACTAAAGGCTAAGGGCGTGACTTGGACCGGTACGGCTTCATTCCCCTGGGTCTTAGGGCACACTACTCGCGAGGGGAGCTGTCTTCTGGGGTCGAGTGTTCTTCCGGCGGAATGAGCAACTCGTCATCGTTTCCGCCTTCGGGGTCTCCGTTTTCCGGGGCTGTCTTTGCGGCTTCGGTGGTAGTCATTGGGGGTTCGGTGATCGCTTGGTGGTGGCTTGGTGGGACTTCTATGGTTCCTCCCCATCCTACAAGGGGTGTTCCCAGCAGGACTTGAGCTTCTCCAATGGCTGGAACGGGTGTTCCGCCGTGGGTCCATTCTTGCATGCGTTGGTCCTGGATTCTCCTGAGGCTTTCCTGGGCAACGGCTTCACTGCTTATGGCGGCTGCGGTCCTTGCTTCAGCTTGAGCCACTCGGACTTGGTGCATCCGCACTGTGACTTCAGCTTGCTCGGCCCGGCTGATCTGCTCCCTCAAGTGCCTGGCCTGGTCATCAAAGAGCTTGTCCAGGGAGACAAGGTAGGCGACTACGTGGTACAGCGGGTCTTCTTGGTGGCGACGTCGTTCCAGGTTCCTCATGCGGGCTTGCCAAACTGGGGTTCTGATGGCAGGAGGGAAGTACCTCATTGGTGTGGGGACGAGGTGTTCCTCGTAGATTCGGCACAGGTAGCGGAGGGCTTTTCTGAGGGCCAAAGGGTAGGTGTCCCGGTGTCGGAACCCTGTGGCGGTCACGCGCCACGGCTCGATGTTGGTGTGGCGGTTGCTTCTAGCGACGGAGAGGACCACTCTACAGCGAAGAGTGCCGAGTTGCTCGTACTCTCTGCTGTAGTACCTAGGGCGCTCGGTGATACCGAGGCGCTCCGGGGAGTTGATGAGCAAGCGAGCAAAACCGGGCTCCTCCGGCACACGCCTTGGGTCCATCCATCTTCCGCCATCCGAAAACAAAGATAGGGTTGAACAGGGTTGTGGTGGGGTACAAAAGATGGATAACTTTATTTAGTAAGAGGGTTGGGGTACATCCTTCGGGGTACACTTATTACTAGGACTCAACTTCTAGCCTAACATTCTAGTCTTATCCTCATGGTGACTCTTCCTCTAGCCGGATACGGCGCTTCTTTAGTGGAAGATCTTGCTCCGTATCTCATCTTCGATCCGGGTTCCTTTGTCCCGGTGGGTTTCTTCGGGTTCATTCTCTTCGCTTCCGGCTCCTTCATCTCTCGCTTCTACGCTCCTTCGAGTTCATCCCATAGGGCTTTATGGGCCAACGGCGTGCGCTCTCTTTCCCCGAGGTATTCTTGCTTGGTGTTGTGTAGTTCAACTTCTCGCTATGGTTGTCTTCACCCTTTCTAGTTCTATCCTCTCGTTCTCGCTCTTTCCGCCCGTCGATCCGTCGCTTCGTTCTTTGCCGGGCTTGCTCTCCCGATAAAGGTGGTCTAGGCCTGCGAGGTATATGGATAGGTGGGAGACCGCGTCCTCTAAGTCTTCTTCTTCTCGTTCTAAACCTCTCATGCGATCAATCCACGAGCGTCCTCTTCCTCCGGAGGGTGGAAAGAATCCCATTGGAGTCCTTCGGAGGTCTTGTCTATAAACCACTCGTAGGCCGACGCGAGGCCTTCCGAGCGGCCTTGGGGTAGGTGTCGGCAAAGCGAAAACCGGTGGCGTTGACGAACCATGGCTCTATGTCGGGGTAAAGCGTGCTCCTTCCCACAAAGATCGGCGGCTTACACCGAAGGGTGCCGAAGCGTTCGTACTCCCGTAGACGAACTGCGGCGGATCCCTTACTCCGACGCGCTCCGGCCGAGTAGCAACGGAGTTAGGGAGGCCGAGCTGGACGGGGCAAATTCCTCCGTTCCACTCGGGGTTAGGCATGCGGCAACGGGCAAGAATCAAGGTAAGGATTTTGCAAAAGGTGAGCTTAGCAAAGGAAAGGTTAGAGAGGGCCGAGAGGAGGTCTCGTATCCTAGGGGTCATGTCCTGCGGCCAACCTGCGGCTCGATACCACCGAAGCGTCCCCTCATCCGAGGTGACCAAATGTGACACAAATACCGGTCCCGGGAGGTGGTAGCACATTTATTACAACGGTGGAATCGGTCTTTTACATTACGGTTACAAAAAGGGCACGGTAGTGCCAACGCTACAAGGAACAACACGAACGCTAGCGACCACACTACGATAGCAAAGGCTTCCATAGCCTCCTCGCAGTACCACACCATGGAAGCTTTCGGTAGGGCCACGGGTACACGAGCACGGTTGGGTGTAGGGCACAACCTACTCAACGTCTTCGGGAATGTAATCGGGATCCTCCTCTGTAAAATAGTTAGTAAAACAAGGGTGAGTACATACGTACTCAGCAAATCCAACCCCACCCACGGAGGGGCTTATCAACAGAGTCATGCATAAGGTATAACAAGGATCTGGTTAAGGTTTACTTTGTAAACTTACACATGCAGGGGTTCATTTCAAGAAGGTTTTCGCAAATCATCTTTGTAACCAAAGTGACTCGACTGTTTTAAGAAAAACCACTGTGGAACTACCGGACTTCCCGTCCGTCGTAGCCCAGGCACACAGCCACACACTTCACCCAGAAAACAACTCACGCCAGAAAACATCCCATCCCAAACACTAGTTTTTGTGACCACACCGTGACTCGTCCAATACCGTGGACACGGCTATTCGAATAGGTTTGACACTCTGCAGAGGTTGTACATCTTTACCCACAAGTAGGGTACCGTCACACGGACACCTCAGTGCCGGTACGGATCCTATCAAAGCCATTACCCACCTTAGCTAACACTACGAGCCACCACGGAAACACCCAAGGGGTTATACTACATAACCAGGGCGTACCTCAAACAGAGCGTACCCCTACTCCTTGGTCTCCCGCTGCTCACCCGCACACCAGATGGCAAGTAGATTAACTAGTGGGGTTTATGCTAAGCCGTTGCCACATACAACGGTCGAGTGGTTGTACAATGATTTGGGTCAAGTGAGATGTCACGCAACCCGGTCCTTAACCGACAAGATGGACAACTCCCAACACGCTCAACCACACAGGTACGAGCTCACCCATACTCCTGACACACACGTCCATCCCGTCTACCCAGTTCTTTACTCATTTTCCAAACATATCCCCTTTTGTTTTTAAAGCACTCACACATTTTGAAAGCACTCACACATTTTGAAAGCACTCACACCTTTTAAAGCAAACATTCAAAGCCAAAACAAGGTTCAATCATGGCAATCAAGGGTGGCTATCCTACCATGTTTTGCGGTAAAACAATATGCAATTTATAAAACGGGTATAGGGTATATTTATAAAACTAGGACGAGAAACATGCATCAAAGGATGAGGGTGAACTTGCCGTCTTCGAAGTCTTCGGGGAGTGCGGCTCGGCGTTCGGGACCTCGGGCTCCTGCTCGCAGTAGTCGGCTTCGATTTCCGGCTCGGGGTACCTTACTCCGTCTACTCCGTCGGCTATGGCATACACACAAGCAAGCAAGCAATATTAGCACACACGTTTCCGGCCGAGCTCGGGGAGGGAAAAGTGAGCGGAGAAGGGGTATATATAAGCCCTAGGGGGGTGGTTCAGTGGTGTACCACAGGGGAATAGCGGGGTGAGGTCTGGGTTTAATCGTAAATGTTGGGTCACAGGGGTGGTATAGGAGTTAGGGACCTATTAGCAATTCCTACAAATGGTAAGAAGGGTGTTTATGCTAATTTAAACTAAGTCGAGTCATTTTGTAATTTATTCTAGGGTGTAACGATTGCTTAACCTTTAATTAACTATTGACCTAGGGACTTAGTTGGAAAAATAAAGAGAAATAAGAAAGGAGGGCTCGGTTTTGAAGTAATAAGGGGAAACGGGGGGGGGGGTCTTTGGCAAAATGCCATCTTCTCCCCCCCTTCCCCTTCGATTCGAACGAGAGAGCGGGGGGCGCGGCACGGCTTGGCCGGCGGGGGTGCCCGCCGGCGGCCCCGCGCTCGTCGGTGACCGGTTTTACTTTATGTTTTAATTCATGTAACACATCTTTGCCCAATCTAGATGGGTTTGGATCGGCTATATCTCTTTCATGATCCTTGTTCGAGTAGGTTTCATATTTTAACACGTGGATTTTATGCTTTCCGATAGCCGAAACCGAATCGATCTAGGTTGTTACATGTTGCGGGTTCAAGCTTGCTATGTTCGTATAAATCTTGAAAGAACCGGGTATCATGCGGTAGATGCAGGTTTTTGGGTTGCTTTGGAGCTAGTCATCCGGTGGATTAGATTCTCAAATCAATCTGATAGATTTATTTTCGTGGTAATGTTTGTTCCTTCTTCATGGACCCCGAATCGGCTGTTCGGCCGCATTCGGTTATGTTTCTTCACGAGTAGATCACGTGCGTTATTTATGTTTTAAATGATGTATGCTTTTGGCTTTCCATATTTAGATTGTATCATGCGGTGGATAGATCTATTTGTGGAAAGTGGTACGGTTTTTCATGCAAGTTGTATCATGCGGTGGATAGATTTGTTTGATATCGTACCCGACGGATCTTAAAGTAACTAGACATGCGGTAGACTAGTGCTTTGGATCTATGCATGCTTGTTTAATACATGATCATGTTCGTGCTTTACTTCATTTATTCATTTAATGTTAGTCTTTGTGGGGATCGGTCATAGCTTTGTGCATGCATCCATGTTCTTACAAAGACCGATCGCCGTCGCGCTTACGTCATCCATTCGGCAATGTTCTTTTTTCCCCTTTGCGGTTTCCCGAATGGTTGTGGCCTTTGACGGATAGCTTTCTATAGCTATGTGTTATCCCATCCGGCTTTTTAGCCGTAAATATGGAACTGTCCGGTACCACCCGGCAAGTTCCAAGCTTTGATATCTAACTCGCTTTATCTTTTGTTAATTTTCGGGAAAAATTGATCGGCACGTCATTTGCTCTCGCGCGTGTGAAGCCAGCTTTGTTCGGCTTGCTGTGTGATTGGCGTTGAGTGCACTTTTTGCGTCAACACACTTTTTGGCACGCCCAGTGGGACAACAGCCGAATTGGTTCAAGATGCCTGAAATCTCAGACCTCATGGATGTCAACATCGAAGAGCTTTCTCCGGAAGAAGAAGCGGCTCCAAGACGCCGTGAACCAGTTTCAGCAAAAGTGTCTCATGTCGTTTAAGAAGAATAGAAGTGGTGTCCCGTATCTGAAGAATGACATGCCCGGGGGCCGCTGCCGGGAGAGAGCGATGCCACATCCCGGCGGGGAAAAGGAGGAATGCGCGCGCGTATTCCAAGAATCAGCAGACTACATGCTCGCCAAGCACAACAAGGCTTTCCCCGGGTCGCTCCCGGCGGATGATGGTAGCCATCTTTGGCCCGGGCATGGAGCAAGCGTTCGGGAAGGCGCCCGTCCAGAAGAGCACCGTGGAGCCGGGTGAATCAAGCTCTCGGCCGCCGCTACGGAGCCGGCCACGGCGGCCGCCTCCTCGGGGCTCCGAAGCCAAGCATTTCAACCTCCTCCGCAGGCGCCGGGGGGCGGCCGGTTCGGCCCCCGTTGCAAGCTTCGGGAAGTCGGCCAATCCTCGCCACCACCACGGAGCAAAGCACGAGTCGGCACCGTGCACGCGGCCGAATCCGTACCGGCTTACGTACGGGGACGTAGCGTTCGGCTCGTCTGGGGCCCCACTTGATCCCGGCCGGAGGATTGCTCCGTCGACCAACTGGCTCCAGAAGAATTTGTACGGCGGTGGTTATCATGAAGTGGGAAACTACGGAGCGTTCGACGCCTTCCCGCACCCAGGGTACGCGCCAGCTGCAGGCGCGCAAGAAGATGACGCCCTAACGCGCAAGATGGCCGAATTGATGCAAAATCGGTTCGGCCTCAAGGCAAAGATGCGGGGTCCCACCTATAGGCCGTCGTTCCCGCGAGTGGTACTATAACATGCTCTTGCCGCCGAGGGTGAAGCCGCCAACGGAATTCACAAAGTTCTCGGGGCGGACGAGACGAGCACGGTCGAGCACATCGCCCGTTACCTCATGCAGCTTGGGGAATGCTCGGCCGAGGAGGCGTTCAGGGTTCGCTACTTCCCCGCCTCGCTGACAGGTCCAGCTTTTCAGTGGTTCTCGTCCCTGCCTCCTGAATCAGTGGCTAGATGGAAGGATTTGGAGCGTAAATTCCATGCTCACTATTTCAGCGGCAGCTCTGAGAAGAAGCTGATTGATCTCGCCACCCTGAAGCAAAGGCACAGCGAAACACCGCTGGAGTTTCTTAGAAGATTCAGGGAAGTCAAAGGCATGTGCTTCTCGCTGAACTTGCCGGACGATCGGTGGGCCGATATGGCCGTCGCCGGGATGTTGCCGGCCGTGCGCGAGAAGCTATTTGGGATGGAGTTTGAGAACCCGGGGCCGGCTATCACGAAGTTGTCTCCGATGAGCAATCGGGCATATGGCCTCAAAAAGGACCCCAAATTTGGCAAGCAAGACGACGTCGCTATCATCTACAACCGGTTCCGGACAAAGCCGATCCGTTCGAGGATTCGAGGACGATTTGGATGTAGCGCAGCAGAGATCATGTGGGGTAAGGAGCCCTTGACAATGAATCGGCCGGGTCAAGCGGACCAAGGGGACTTATGACTTTGACATCACGAAGGCCGATAAGTTGTTTGAGCTCTTAGTGAAAGAAGGCCGAATCAAGCCGCCCGAGGGGCATTCTATGCTTCGGCCCGATGGAGTTAAAGCGAAACGCTACCGTGGCTTCCATGACGGGGATTCGCACTCCATCAACGATTGCGGGGTCTTCGGGTGATGAGGATCCGAAGGCCATCCAGGAGGGACACCTCAAATTCGATAACAAGATGAAGCTGGATGGCCACCCCTTTCCTCAGAACATGCTCAGCTTTTCTGTCAATGTGATCACAGCCGAGGAGAAGGGAAAGGTCAAGGTCCTAACCTCAACCAGGTCCAAGCAAGGTGGAGCAGTGGACCCAGAGCGCCAGGTGACTCTGGAGCAAGTACAAGGTGATGCCCCCCGCATTCTCAAGAGCCACATCGAGATTGGAGAATCATCGAGGCCTAAGCCCAAGGTGACGTCGCGCATTCTCCTCAACAAATGGCGGCGCCAAATAGAGAAAGAGCGCTATCGAAGCGTCGCCACGAGGAGGAGCGAGCGTAGAGCCGAAGAAGAGGCGCGCGGGGAGGGACCACGAGCAAGACACGCGCGAACGGGGAGCGCGCACACCGGGGATGCGCCTTCTTCGAGCACCGCCGGAATGAGGGTCTAAAGCTGCCCACATTGAAGAACGCGTCCCGAATGCAGGTGATGGGTATGTTGAGTACGAGCGGGGAAGCCGCCAATCGCCGATCCGTCCACGAGAGACTTGGAAGGATCCACCCTAATGGGGATCGGCGCCAAAAAATTGAAGTCATCGATCATCCCAGGAAGCGCCAAGCCGATCTCGGGTGGGCCGATCAAGAAGAGGACGAGGATGACTACATCCGGCGAAGGGGCGGTGGTGCCCGCCGGCCTACGCAAGAGCCAGAAGAGACGGGTCCAGCGTTGAGGAACCGTGAATTGAAGCAGGCCGGGATCCAGACGAGGCAGATGTGGCGCCCCAAGGACCAACCTGAGGGATCGAAGCGTTCGGCTCCAGCATGCATGGTATACTTTCTGCCGAACGAGTTCATGGCTCCTGCTAACCAGGTTATGCAGGAGGAAGCTTCCTTCGACGACGAGCACACCGAGGAGATGATGGCACAACTGGTGCTGGCCAAGCAGGCCATCTTCGACAAGCCGGCCAAGAACCGTCACATGAGGCCGCTGTACTTGAGAGGATACGTCAATGGAAAGCCATTGACCAAGATGTTCGTCGACGGTGGAGCGGCAGTCAATGTAATGCCGTACACCACCTTCAGGAAGCTTGGAATGGGCCCGAGCGATTTGACGCCTACAAGCATCATCTTGAACGACTTCGCGGGAACCCCTCAGACACCAAGGGATGTGCTCACGTGGACTTGATGATCGGGTCCAAGACGCTACTCACCACCTTCTTTGTCATCGAGGGCAAAGGAGCCTACACCGTCGCTTGGGCGGGATTGGATTCATGCTAAGCGTTGCGTCCCGTCCACCATGCATCAACGGCTTATCCGGTGGGTGGACGATGAGATCGAGGTCGTCCAGGCAGATGACTCCGTGAGCGTGGCCAACATGGAACCAGCCTTCTGGGAATACCAAGGCATTGATTGTTTCTCAGGGAAAGACTGGGGAGAAGGTCCTGTTGAACCTGTCAGCAGTGATCAACAGCCGATTCAAGCAGTCGGCTCTTATAGTAATTTTTAATGGAAAACCCCGTAGATGGCACTGATGGCAAATTAGGGCGAGGATTCATGTCGGCTGATAAACTGGAAGAAGTTGATATTGGAAGCGGTGATAAGCCAAGGCCGACGTTCATCAGTGCAAATTTGCGGCCCGGACTTCAGGGGGAATTTGATTGAGCTTCTCAAAGAATATAAGGATTGCCTCGCCCGGGATTACTCGGAGATGCCCGGATTGGATCGTTCCATCGTCGAGCATCGGTTGCCAATCAAGCCTCGGCTTCAAACCATATAAGCAACCGCCCCGAAAAATCTACAAGGATGAAGTATTGGCCGATGTGAAGAAGGAAATTGAAAGATTACTTGACGCAAACTTCGTTCGGCCATGCGGATATGCGGAGTGGATTTCTAACATCGTCCCCGTGTATAAGAAGAATGGAAAAATGAGGGTTTGCATAGACTTCAGGGACCTGAACAGAGCTACTCCCATGGATGGATACCCGATGCCTATTGCCGATTTGTTGATTGACGCCGCTGCTGGACACAAGGTGATTAGTTTCATGGATGGCAACGCGGGATACAATCAGATCTTCATGGCAATAGAAGACATATCAAAGACGGCCTTTAGATGTCCTGGTCATATAGGCCTGTTCGAGTGGATAGTCATGACGTTTGGGTTGAAAAATGCCGGTGCAACCTATCAACGGGCCATGAATTACATTTTTCATGAGTTGATCGACAAAGCCGTGGAAATCTACATCGATGACGTGGTGATCAAGTCCTTAAGTCATGACACCCATCCGGAAGATGTGAAGAAGACCCCGGAGTGCACCCGGAAACACGGTTTGAAGATGAATCCAAACAAGTGCGCTTTTGGGGTATCAGCTGGAGAATTCTTGGGGTTTTTGGTCCACGAAGGGGGAATTGAAGTTGGCAAGAAAAGCATGAAAGCCATTGATGAAGTCGTTCCTCCAACCAACCTCAAGGAATTGCAATCACTGCTCGGCAAGATCAACTTCGTGAGAAGATTCATCTCAAATTTATCACAGAAGGTGTTGCCATTCTCTCCATTGCTGAAGCTAAAGAAAGATCAAAAATTCACATGGGGTGACGAACAACAAAAGGCTTTTGATGAGATCAAGCAGTACATGAAGGAGCCGCCGGTGTTGGTTCCTCCTCGCCCTAAACAAGCCTTTCAAGTTGTACGTGGCGGCCGATACCCGGACCATTGGATCGGCCCTTATTCAAGAATTCGAAGGAAAGGAGTGGGTAGTAGCTTATCTTAGCCGAAAACTACTTGATCCCGAAACCGAGGTATTCGGCCGTAGAGAACCGTGTCTTTGCGTGTACTACTCGTGTACAAAGTTTCGGCACTACTTGTTGAATGTCGAATGCACCGTATATTCCGGATTCGACGTGATAAAACATATGTTATCTATGCCAATTTTGAACGGTCGGATTGGCAAGTGGATTCTAGCTTTATCGAGTTCAAGTTGAAGTTCGAATCGGCAAAAGCCATCAAAGTTCGGGTCATTGCCGATTTTATAACCGAACATCGTGACCCGTCAATTGATCTCGCTTGAAATTACCCCTTGGGCTTTATTTTTTGATGGGTCATCGTGTGGCAAAGGTGGGGGAGTAGGGATCCCGCTAATTTCGCCCGCAGGTGAGATGTTTGAATTCGCCATTCCTATACAACCCACCGTCACAAATAACCAGGCCGAGTACGAGGCACTACTTCGAGGGCTTCAATATTTGAGAGAAGTCGGGGCCGTTTCGGTTGAGATCTATGGAGATTCGAATTAGTAATCAAGCAATTGAACGGCCAATACGAGTGCAGAAGCGAAGTGCTGAGGAGTTACTACGAAGAGTGCAGGGAAATCTTAAAGAGCTTCCCATTGGTACCCTACAGCACATTCCTAGAGAGCATAACGAGGAAGCAAACAGGCTAGCTCAGAGCGCCTCTGGTTACAAGGAGAGTCAAGAAGCGTTTGCTGCAGAAGTGTGTGCACTAGGGGCGGATCTTGCAGAAGATGATTGGAGGAAAGAAATCGTTGATTACTTGAAAGATCCATCCCGGAAAGTCTCTAGGAAACTCAGGTACAAGGCAATTAAGTTCGTTCTTCTGGATGATAATCTGTTCTATAAATCATTAGATGGGGTATTACTACGATGCTTGGGTCCAGAAGAAGCCAAGAACATGATGAGCGAGGTGCACGATGGGATATGTGGAGCGCACCAATCGGCCTACCGTATGAAGTGGGTTATTAGACAAGCCGGATGCTTTTGGCCGACGATATTAGAGGACCGCTTTGAGTATTACAAGGGATGTCAGGATTGCCAAAGGTTTGGGAATATTCAAAGGGTCCCTGCATCAGCATTGAATCCCATCATCAAGCCATGGCCATTCAGGGGCTGGGGTATAGACTTGATTGGCCAAATTAATCCGCCGTCCGGCAAGGGGCATAAGTTCGTGCTTTTGGCTACGGATTACTTCACCAAATGGGTTGAGGCGATCCCACTGAAGAAGGTGACGTCAGAAAACATGATCGAATTCGTCAAGGAACACATCATCTATCGATTTGGGATCCCTCAGACGATTACCACTGATCAGGGGGCACAATTCGTGTCATTGGAGTTCAGAGATTTTGCCGAAAGCATGGGAATCAAATTGTTTAATTCTTCTCCATATTATGCCCAAGCTAATGGTCAAGCAGAGGCTTCTAATAAGATCATGATCAAGCTGATACAGAAGAAGATCGATCAGAAGCCAAGAAGGTGGCATTCGGTACTCAGTGAAGCGCTGTGGGCTTACCGAATGGCCCCCCATGGAGCTACAAAGACTTCTCCTTACGAGTTGGTTTACGGGCATCACGCAATCCTGCCTTGGGAAATACAATCAGATTCAAGGAGAGTGGTGCTGCAAAACGAGTTGAGCTCCAAGGATTACAGTGGCCTAATGATGGATGAACTAGAAGATTTGCATATGATCCGTCTCAGGGCCCTGGAGAACATCGAGAAAAACAAACTGCGGGTTGCCAAGTACTATAATAAGAAGGTAAAAGTAAGGCAATTTGCAGAAGGCGATCTAGTTTGGAAAGCGCTATTGCCGATTGGAACTAAATACAGTGAATTCGGCAAATGGTCCCCTAACTGGGAGGGACCTTTTCGTGTGGTCAGATGCGTCCCTGGTAATGCATACATATTGAAAACTTTGCTGGGAGAAGAATTTTCCGCCGCAATAAATGGAAGATATCTGAAGAAGTATTATCCTAGCATTGAGATCGATCGATGATTACACACATCTGGCACAAAAAATAGCCGGCGCTCAAGAATGAGGCCGCCTTCAGAACAAAATCCATGAACAAGAGAAAATGGCCAGTGCCTGGATGCATTGCCCTTAGCTCAAAACTACATTACAACTGCTTCTTGCAGGATTACATCTAACAACCCCGGAGGTCAGATCCTCGAGGAGGAGGGAAGCAGAAGGCGTGGAGGAAGAAGCGAAAGTATGATACAATCTTTTCTTTAATTCTTCGGCTGCTCCCTCTTCAGTTGCTCCAGGACCACCGTAACGGCAACCTGGAACGCGCGGGGGTGCCCATAATTGGCGGCCTCCACCAAGCTATCCCAGGCCGACTTCAGGTTGTTGTACCTGTCAGAGACATCTAAAGAGGAGGAATCAAGATTAGGGGAAAAGAAATCCAAGTGCAAGCACGAGGTCAAGAAGGAGTCAGGAACGTTTACCCCCTACTAATGCCTCCAGAGCCATGCGACGCTCGCGCCGGGCTTGGCAACGGGCGGACATGTCCCCGAGGCCGTGCTCCGTGTGCCGGACGCGGCGGCGCGGTACCGATGGTTGGTCCTCTCGTTCGGTGCGTGGCATCCCTCGCTTCGATGGAGGAATCAGAGGAGATGTACTCAGGCACATCTTCGGTCCCGATGACTTCTTCGGGAAGCAAATCAAGGCTGAAGAGGACGAGAGGAAAACATGAAGCGCAAGATCATGCGGGAGAACGAGGAGCAGATCAAGAAAGAACTCACTTCCGAATCGTACGCTTCTTTGACGGGCCGCTCTCCTGGGGTTGTTTACCTTTGTCCATGGCGTTGGGGTTTTTTCCTCTATAGGCGGGGGGAAGAGATGAGAAATGATGGATGAGTGCGCGAGTGGATTTGCGAGAGCATCCCCGCGAGGCTATTTTATTGACCGGAGAGGCGCATTGGGAGTGATGACCGTGCCGGTACACACCGTTGGAATACCAAGCGGTAGGATTTTTACCAAGTGCGAAGGGTTTTTTCTTGAACGGTGTTTATGGATTGCCGAACCGGGATCCTCTCGTGGATTTTGCGCCAAGGGGCGCTTGTTCTCGCGCGTTCGGCTAAAGATAGTTCCGGATGCATTCAAAGAAAACAAAACTCGCGGATGCAAAATGCAAAGGGAGTCATCACAGAACAGGTGCAGAATTCAAAAGTTCTTCATCTATTGCCGATATTTACACATCCCTAGTACAATCTAGTCGAAGAGCCTGTTCAACACAGATTGGGGATGAGTAATTTCGGCAATGGCGTCGCCATGGCCATCAAGGCGCTCCAGGATGAGCTCGATCTCCTCGATGTCCTCTGGCGCGCCGCCCGAAGCCGCGCGGCCTGGTGGAGTAGTCGACATCCGTGTGCGTCGCCATGGCAGCCAGGCCCAAAGTGGTACCCAGACGGACGCCGTGGACAGCCACCTCATCAACGCGGCGCTCCACCGCGGCAAGGCGCTCCACTGGCGTATTGCCGAGGGCGTTCAACTTCTCGGCCAGCTGCTCCACCAGCTCCTTCAACTGGTTGAGCTCCGCATCGCGGGCTGCAAGAAGCAAGAAGAGAAAGGTTAGCATCAAAAGCCGGGTGGAATCAAGAACTAATCTCAGAGCCGTACCATCAATGGTTTCCAGCAGCTGTCTGCGCTGGTCCTCCCACTCTAGCTCGGCTATGCCCGCTTTCTTGGAGACATCCTCCGGCCGACGCCGGGACGCCTCCAGCTCCTCCTTGAAGCGGATGGCGTCTTCTTCCCCGTACGGTACGGGGAGTGGCCATCGGACTCCGAGGAGTCATCCGGGAAGGGCCGATTGGCCGGCGCACGAGGCGGATTCCACCGGATCAATCCGAAAAAGGGAGATGATCGTCGGGGCAAAAGAAGATCAAAAAAGGAATCAAAGAAGAGAAATCGACGATCATCACCGCCTGCGCGCATTGGCGCTGCTCCCCTCGGCCTCGTCGGAGGCGCGGCGGCGGTTGAGGCGGCGCACCATTGTGGTTTGGGATGTGCACTGTTTGCAAAAGGGCTAAGATTGGCAAAGATTCGAGAGCTAGAGGGCCTGATGGAGAGCTAGGGGCACCTATGGTAACATTTATAGGCCCGGCGGAGATGAATCGTGGCTTCGAGTCGTGGTCGTGGATCGTGGCGCATATCCCAAGAAAATCGGAAGGTGGAAAGGTTTCCTTGGCCGCCCCGCCGACGGGTCGCTTGGAGTTCTAGGGCCGAGCCGCGTGCGTTGATTGGTTCGGCTATAGAAAATCAAAGTGCCGTTCGGGAGTTGGCGTTTCACTACCGAATGGGTCGTTCAACATTATATTTGAAAGTGCGCGAGAAGAAAGGAAACGGATCGCAAGAAGATATTACAAGAACGACCAATTCGGTTATACATCAATAAGGACATTCAAGCATTCGAAGTTTTGCAATCACACTACGAGCACCGGATGTTATCGGATGGGAATTGTCCGGCGGCTCCCGGCAATCCTTTTGGGTACCGGATAAATCGGCCGAGTTCTACATCGCATTGCTCTATCTTGGTGATAGCCGATTTTGCTTCCGCTTGGGTCTTTGCTATCAATCCAGGAAGTTCGGCTATTTTCTCTTTATCAACCTCTATCTCCGCTGACAGGCTTCTCAGTTCTGCTTCTAGAGCAGCTTTCCTGGCAATTTTTAGATCATAAGAAGTCTGCAAGCTAGCCAATGCATCCTTGTGGCTCTCTGCTTGGGATTGTGCCCCGTTCATAGCATGTTCAGCATCAGTTTTCCTCTTTTCAATGGCCGGGCGGGAGCGCAATTTCCTCCAAGCGTGCCTTACGGGTGCATAAAGGGCTTCTAAGCCATAGACGGATGATAGAGAAGCTCTGATGTCTTCAGGAAGTTCTTGACTGATAGATTCAAACATCTCTTCGAAGTGATGGAGATCATTGAATTGATCTTGAGCACCTTTTTCTAGCCGAGCAGCAATTTCTTTGAGCTTGGACAACACTTCATCGACAAACGGCGGTGGTATACTCTTTCCATCACCTCGGCGGTTGGATTGCTCTCTCGATGGCGAGGCTTGATGATGATAGAGTCTCGATCCCGAGAAACAATATTGCCGTATTAAGAATGCTGAACATCGAGATACCAAAATTAGGTGCGGATGGATACCTCATGGCTGGTTTCTTGAGCAGGAGCAATCACAGGTGAAGGAGATGCTCCAGGCAGAGCCGAAACTTCCAAGCTGGGAGGTGCCGATGCGGCTACTAGCAGCTCGTGAGTTTCTGGCTGATGAGGAGTCGGGTCCACCTCTGTTGGGTTGGTTATCTCTGCTGGACCAGCAGGTGATGGCACCCTTGGGGAACTTGGTGGCTCCGGTTGAATTGGGAGATTCATCTCTGGAGAATTTATTGCTTCTGCAGAGGGTGATGAAGATGAGATCTCCACTGGAATGGGTAATTCAGCCCTGGATGGACTTGCTTGTTGCACCACTGGAACATCTACAAGCTATTCTTCCACGGTTTCTCCTGTAAATGTCAAATTGAAAGGGTAAATGCCAGTGCTCATCCTTAAGAAAGAACAATAGGGGTCGTACCAGTGGATGGGGCATTGGCAAGTACTGGTTCTGAAGGCTGCTGGACTCTAGTCTGAAAATGCACAATGATGTAATTCATCAAGAGCAGAGTGACCTGGTAATCAAGAAGGTAAAGGGGTTTACCTCAATAAGCACTTTCTTGACAGTTCTTCTCCTTTTAGCACTTGTAGGGGCAATCAGATGCAGACCTTGCCTCCTGTCAGCAGCAAGGCTAGAAAGGCTGGGATCTGTTGTAGCATACCTTGCCATTAGCTGATGCAGAGTTGTGGATTTGAATCCCAGTGCTGAAATTGGGCCTGCAACATTGTAAGCAATTTCCCTGGCTCGAGGGGCAAGCACTGTGTTCTGTGGATAAGAAGGTGAAGGTCAGAATCATGAATAAAGAGGACATGTCTGATCCAAAAGTTCATGATGTTACCTCTGAGGTTGGCAAGAAGTCAGGCATCAACTTTGCACAAAACACATGGACAAAGGCTCACCGAAGGTGTGATCATGGAATTCTTGCCACCAGGAGTTAAAGGTGGGGTGAGCTATGACTATGGGCACAAAAGGACGGTATAGATAGTAGGACTACACACATATTGGAAGACCCCTGCCGCCGTGCATACTTTCTTTGATTTCCTCTCCGGGCTTGAGGAATTCATGCAAGAACAACCTCGGGGGCATCCGTCCACATCCAATTTGCCCGGCCATTACATTAGGCCGATAGTATTCATAAGTGCCGACATTCGACCTTCCTCCATTGAATTCGGCGGCCAGTATGCATGGGCAGATTACAATGTTGAGAATCTCCAAGAATCTTCCATCTTGGTGGCCAGGCTCAAAGGAAAATTCAACAGGGAAGGTCAAGGTGTCATTGCCTAGATAAGGAAGCCAGAGAGGATTGGAGAAACCTTTGAAGAACAACTCGAAGAGCTGGCTGATGTCTTGCTGGATAGAAACAGTTGAGGCCGCTTCTCCGTAATTTTGGCATCCTCTGGTAGCTTGAGGCTCTCCTTCGGGGTGATTGGACAAGGGGAAGAATCTGGAGTTCAAATCGACACCGACAATCTGATGCATGTGGAGCTGCAGCCACATTTGAACGAACCACCAAGGGCCGTTGACACATGCTATCCTTTCACTGGTATACATCTGGGTAACAGTCTGGTGAAGCATATGGTATACACTGCCCAAGAAGAATTTTCCCAGGGGAAGGCGGTTGCCACTGGCCAGATGGGACGCCATTGCGATATGGTTCAGGGTAGGCTCGTTGGCTTTACCACGAAGACGAATCGCACGACCACATATTCAAGAATGCTCGTATTCAACGGCACCCGGGGGATTGTCCTTCATGTGTTTCAAGATGTACTCGCTTGTATCCGTTCCCCGGCTTCACCCCCGTCCCCGCCGTGAGGAATTTTTGAAATTCCAAGGCTGAACAGATCCTGTAATGTCAAGGCCGGTGATCATATATACATCGGCCAAGGTAGGAGACATTGGACCGTGGCCAAAAAGGAAGGCGTTGACGCCGTTTGACCAAAAGTGGCAGGCTGCTATCAGAAGATCTTCGTTCTTGGGAGTCTCAGCCACGGATAGCTCCAAGCACTGGGCAATACGGAGGGCATCCAGGTTGGTCAATCCACTCTTATCTGCAAGAATCCTCCGATACCAAGTCTTCCAACCTGCAATTGGAGGTAAAGGCCAATTCTTGAACGCATCTTGCCACTGAGGAGGTGGAGACAAAGCTGCTTTGAAGGGGGATTCTCCGAGATTCGGCGGCAATAAAATCTCGAGGGTCGGGATTCCCTACGGGACCAAGGTAATAAGACCTCGAATTGGCCTCGGTGCGAATCAAAAGTTCGGTGGAAGGCTCCCGGAAGAAAGCGGAAAAGAAAATCTCGGGTAAAATTGAAAACCTAATGCCGAACAAGGTTTGCGGGGGGATAAATTTACTCCGAGCATCTTGGTTCCGAGCTGCCATTGGAGGTTCGAGCTCGGAACGAGGGGATATAGGGTTGGATCCGGATGAAGATTCCGGCGGATTGCGAAGAACAGGTGTTGATAGATTTGATTCAAGGATTCGTGGCGGAGTCAATTGTGGAACAAAATTACTTTTATCCCACAATTGAAGGGGCATGTGTTAACACCAAAATTTGGTAAGGAGTCTGACCTGTGGGTCCGGTTCGAAAAAGAGTCCGTCTGGTGGAAGGAAGGATATTTTCAGAGATTTTCGGCAAAGAGATCTGCGGTCGGCTATCTGCTCCGGTTCGGCAAAGGAATAGTAGAGCTGATTTTGCGGGATTGGACGGTGACGTGGCTCAATCAGGGGAGACGAATGGATGGATAGGCGATCGAGCTTAGTTAGGCAACGAATCCATTCGCAGTTGTACTTAACAGGGTATAAATACAACCCCTGAATGTATGTAACAGACACAATCATTCCTCAATATACACCGGCCTTACGCCAAACCCTAGAGTCCTTGTCGTGTCGTCGAGTTCTTCGAGAGGGCCAATCGATCCGTCGACCTCCGTGAGTACCGGCAACCTTGTATCATGTCTAGTATCATGCGGTGGATTTAGATCTGATGCAAGTAGTCTTGTTACCATGCTTCGTGTCATGCGGTAGATTCAAGCTTGGTTCAAGAAGGTTTCTTGTTAGATCATGAGCCATGCGGTAGGCTAAGGTCTGGCTTGAAGCTAGTTATCGGCTCTATTGGATTTTGGCAAGATCCAATAGATTCATTAAGTTACCCCGTGTTATCTTGAGTTTTACTTTATGTTTTAATTCATGTAACACATCTTTGCCCAATCTAGATGGGTTTGGATCGGCTATATCTCTTTCATGATCCTTGTTCGAGTAGGTTTCATATTTTAACACGTGGATTTTATGCTTTCCGATAGCCGAAACCGAATCGATCTAGGTTGTTACATGTTGCGGGTTCAAGCTTGCTATGTTCGTATAAATCTTGAAAGAACCGGGTATCATGCGGTAGATGCAGGTTTTTGGGTTGCTCTGGAGCTAGTCATCCGGTGGATTAGATTCCCAAATCAGTCTGATAGATTTATTCACGTGGTAATGTCTGTTCCTTCTTCATGGACCCCGAATCGGTACATTCGGCCGCATTCGGTTATGTTTCTTCACGAGTAGATCACGTGCGTTATTTATGTTTTAAATGATGTATGCTTTTGGCTTTCCATATTTAGATTGTATCATGCGGTGGATAGATCTATTTGTGGAAAGTGGTACGGTTTTTCATGCAAGTTGTATCATGCGGTGGATAGATTTGTTTGATATCGTACCCGACGGATCTTAAAGTAACTAGACATGCGGTAGGCTAGTGCTTTGGATCTATGCATGCTTGTTTAATACATGATCATGTTCGTGCTTTACTTCATTTATTCATTTAATGTTAGTCTTTGTAGGGATCGGTCATGGCTTTGCGCATGCATCCATGTTTTTACAAAGATCGATCGGCCGTCGCGCTTACGTCATCCATTCGACAATGTTCTTTTTTCCCCTTTGCGGTTTCCCGAATGGTTGTGGCTCTTTGACGGATAGCTTTCTATAGCTATGTGTTATCCCATCCGGCTTTTTAGTCGTAAATATGGAGCCCGTGCGGTACCACCGGCAAGTTCCAAGCTTTGATATCTAACTCGCTTTATCTTTTGTTAATTTTCGGGAAAAATTGATCGGCACGTCATTTGCTCTCTCGCGCGTGTGAAGCCGCCTTTGTTCGGCTTCTTCGTGTGATTGGCGTTGAGTGCACTTTTTGCGTCAACGGGTCTAGTCACGAATACCTTTGCGTAGCGACAGTACGAGATGAGGGAAAGGGCGAAACCGTGTTTAAAGCGATTGCATGTTCTAGTATCGTAGACCCATGGGCGAGTGTCATTTATCTTGATTGCTTAATCGTTCTCTCTAGTGTAGTTTAGTTGTTTTCTAGTTTAATCATAGTTAGTGTTTGAGTAGCTAGTGTGTAGAGGTAGATCAAACACTTGTAATCCCCTTGCTCCGCGGTTTGACAAGAACCTTGGGAATCCCGTGGTGAAAAAGGTGTAGGTCCGTACGCTTGCGGATCGTAGGTGGATACGTCTTTTATCCGTCAACAGATCGGTAAATGATCGTGATCCTTCGGTCTAATGGATGAATTCAATGGATTATAAAGCTGAGACCGATGTCTTAGTTTATACGAAGCTTCAATGCAAAGCACTTTAGCTCAAACCTCGATGTAGAAGCATGATGGACCTCTCATTCTCTCCTTAGGAGGTAGTAGTGAGGATCGAACACATCATCTTGGCCAGGAATGTTCATTCTCTCCGAACTACTCTTTCCGTCCTCCCACGAGACAAAGTCTCGGGGAGAAGGTCTAAGAAGATGCACGACAGGGGAACCCAGGGGTAGATCTCGCACAACGAAATACTTCCCTTAGACTCCTGCTATTCAGGAATGACATCTTCAGCTAGAGCTCAGAAAGAGTGGATATGAAGTCTCAGGCTCGGCTGACGATGGATCTAGGTGGCTTAACTATTCCTCTAGTGGGTGCCTCATTGACTATCGGTGTTTTAGACCGGCAAACCTACCAAGCGGGTACCCGAGGTAGTAAATTGTGCGGTGAGGATCGTGATCGGGAGACCGAGAACTCGAAGGTATACGCAAGGACACGAGACACAAGATTTATACAGTTTCAGGTTGCCAACGTGGCGAACCCTACGTCCTGTTTGGGGATCAAGTATGGCGCCCTGCGCTTGGTGTTGGGTTGAGATCAGGTGCCCGGCTAGGTACCCGACCCTCCTTTATATAGTCCAAGGGGCAGGTTCCTAGTCAGATACAAGGCAGGAGTCCTAGTAGGATTACACGGAACGAGTCCTAGTAGGATCACAGGGAAATTCTAATAGGAGTCTGTCTTCATCCTTCCTTGCATGAGTACCCGGGGTGTATGCCTGACAAGCCCCCGAGCACATTGTAGTCGAGAGTAGTAGTTCGAGTAGTCTTGAAGCATCTTCAAGTAGTTCTTGAGCGTCCTCGTGTACTGCTTGGAGAAGTCTTCAATAGTACTTGAACTGTCACGAGGCTGGAAGGTGGTCCAGCTCATTTGTCTTGAAGTCGAGCTTTATATGGAAGTGCGGTTGCAAAAATCACACTCCATATGGAGTAGCCCCCGAGCCTTAGGTTGAGTTGTAGACTCTGGCTGAGGGCCAATCT
This sequence comes from Cenchrus americanus, assembly GCA_947561735.1. Classification (NCBI taxonomy): domain Eukaryota; kingdom Viridiplantae; phylum Streptophyta; class Magnoliopsida; order Poales; family Poaceae; genus Cenchrus; species Cenchrus americanus. The sequence goes on along the minus strand of OX387242.1, from coordinate 30,826,913 downwards.
TGATTCTGCTTCCATCTTGAAAAAATCAATTGATGGGTGTAGCCTAGTAGCCTCCAAGCCTTGAAATGATTATGTAACCAATCCAAGGGTCTTCAGTGTTCGCGAAAGCCATCATCCAAGTACTCTTGCAGTGTGTAGCCCTCGAGATAAGAGAGCCATATGAGCCACGTTGAGTACTTTTTGGTGCATAGCACCCGAGCTTGAGAGCGAGCGAAGCCTGCTAAAGTTATCCTCGAGTAGTAATTTGAGTGCAGTCCCCGAGCTGGAGAGATTCCGAGTAGTAGTTTGGTGTCGACCCGCGGAGCATGAGAAGTGGTCGTGCCGTCAGAGCGGACATTAAATGCGACCGAAGTTGACTTTAGATGCCGGCAGTGTGGACTTTAGAAGGCGACTTGAAAACCGAAGTCGACTTTGTGCCGCGCGGAGCGGACTTTGAGATGCAACTTAAAAACCGAAGTCGACTTTAGTTGCAGCTCGGGGCGGACTTTAGATGCGACTTGAAAACCTAAGTCGACTTTAGTTGCCACACGGGGCGGACTTTAGATGCGACTACAGTAGTCGACTTTGTGCCACACGGGGTGGACTTAAGATGCAAAAAATGAAAAGCACTTTCCGGAAAGCCAAAGTGAATGAAAAATTAGGGAAAACGAGTAGTTTTGCCGCCGGAGCGGGCTTAAGATTGCGACCAAAGTCAGCTTGTGCCAACAGAGTGGGCTTGGGTTCGACTGTTAGCGTCGACTTGTGCCACCGGAGTGGGATTAAGTACCTGAGCCATGGATTTCAGACCCAATGTACGATTGCCGCTAGAGCGGGCTTGAAGGTGCGACCGAAGTCGACTTGTGTACCTGGGCCATGGATTTCAGACCCAAGGTACGATTGCCACCGTAGTGGACTTGAAATTGCCACCGGAGTCGACTTGTGTACCTGGGCCATGGATTTCAGACCCAAGGTATGGAGCACGAGTACTTAGGGTACTTGGACCCATGGTACAGAGTGTGAAGACCACGTGCAACTAGGTTCCATCGTTGCCAGGACCCGAGGGCCACTTACAGCTAGGTTCCATCGAAGCTTACACACGTAGTATGCCACCGAAGCAGGTGAAGACACGACCGGAGTCGACTTTAAGTTGTCGCACGGAGCGGACTTTAGAATTCGACTTTAGAAGTCGACTTTAGATTGCCGCACGTAGCGGACTTTAGAAGCTGCCTCCTTGGGATAGCGTCCGAGTTGATGAAGTAGGCTCGTGGTGACTTGATTGATATACCCCAAGAGTAGTCAGCAGAGTGTAGCTCCCGTGAAAACCCGCCGAGGAGCGTACATAAATGAGTAGTCGGCAAGTAGTCCTAAATGATGAGGAGAACAAGCCAAGAAAAGAAAACAGTACTCATTTAAATAAATGACTTAGCTGTTGTTGCCTGGGCAGGCTGTTGATGAAGCCGTGGCGGTCGACGATGGAGCCGCGATGGTTGTTGCTGAAGTTGACTAGTCAGAGCTGATTCCGACTAGTTGTTGGGGGCGTGACTGCCGTTCCCGACTAGTCGAGATGAGTGGTCGACGTGATGCGACCGGAAGACGACGTCGCGGTGGCGTACGGCATACTCGAAGTAGAGTCGGTGTTGCCGCGAGACAAGTAGTCGCGACGCACGGCGTGGCTGAAGTAGAGCCAGTGTGGCCACAAGACGAAGTCGCGGCGCATGGAATAGTCGACGACGAGTCGCGTGACGTGTCGAGGCACCCGGACGCGCGGCTTAGGTGAAGTAGTCGACGACGAGTGGCACGACGAGCCGCGCGACATGCTGTGGCACCCGGACGCGCGGCGTAGGCGAAGTAGTCGACGATGAGCGGCGCGAGGCGGAGTAGTCGACGACGAGCCACGAGACGAGCCGCGTGACATGTCGAGGCACCCGGTCGCACGGCGTAGGCGAAGTATATCCGTTGCGGCTGTGAGACGGGTAGTCACGATGCACAACAAAATGACCGGGCACACGACGAGAGCCAGTGCGACTGATTGACAAGAAGTCGAGCGTCAAGACGGCGCGTCCGGGTGCACGACATTGGTGCAATAGAGGCGGTGCAATCCGGACGACGAGTAGTCGCGCCGCGAGATGTAGTGACCGGACGCATGGCGAGAGCCAATGTGGCCAACCGATGAGAAAGTCGACCGGCGAGATGGTGCGTCCGGATACATGACATAGGCGCAGTAGAGCCGGTGCAATCCGGATGACAAGTAGTCGCGCCACGAGACGCAGTGACCGGACACACGACGAGAGCCAGTGCGGCCGACTGACGAGAAGTCGAGCGGCGAGACGGCGCGTCCGGATGCACGACATAGGCGCAGTAGAGCCGGTGCAATCCGGACGACGAGTAGTCGCGCCGCGAGACGCAGTGACCGGATGCACGACGAGAGCTAGTGCGGCCGACCGACGAGAAGTCAAGCAGCGAGACGGCGCGTCCGGATGCACGGCATAGGCGCAGTAGAGCCGGTGCAATCTGGACGACGTAGTCGCACCGCGAGACGTAGTGACCGGACGCACAGTGAGAGCTATTGAGGCCGACCGACGAGAAGACGAGTGGCGGGACGACGCGTCTGGATGCACGACATAGGCGTAGTAGAGCCAGTGCGACTTGAAGACGAGTGCTCGCGTACACCTTCCAGTGTACGACAAGCAAAGACCTTTAAGCTTGCTGGTAGCCTCCTTGTGCTAGCAAGAACACCTACACAAGCAAGTGCTAGCTCTCTACGCAAGATAAACTAGGAATGTAATTGCAAGAGTGAGAAGCTTGTTATACCACAATGTCGGGGCAATGAACCAATCACCAAGGGAAATATGATCAATCACAATATGATGGAGAACCAATCACCAAGGAGATAATGAACACTTTGATTTATCCCCGGAGTTCACTTGCACACCGGCAAGCTACGTCTCCATTGTGTCGACCAACACTTCGATGGTTCTTGGACTAGACTTGCACTCGCTAGTTGGCCACCCGGGCGCTCCAAGACACCACACACAAGAGAGGTACTCACCGACACGAGCAATGTATTACTTGCACTTTGTCTTCCCGACGAGGAGTGCGTGATCCTCTCACAAATCACCGGAGGTGGCCAAGAACAATCACCTTTTCTTGCCAACGCCTCCACCAATTCACCAAGCCGGCTAGGAGCGGTGTCTCCAAGAGTAACAAGACAATCACCGGCTCACAAAGCTATCCAAGTGCCTCTAGATGCAATGATCACAATGCAATGCACTTGAATCTCTTCTTCTCTCAAGAATGAAGCTCACAAGCAAGAATGAGAGAGAGGGGCTTTGGCTCAGCTCACAAAGGATTGGGAATGAATCAAATGACCAAGAGAGAGAGCCAAGACCGGCCATTGGGGTATAAATACCCCCCTCACACGAAATGGAGTCGTTGGGGGCAAAATCCCCAAAATTCTGTGTGTGACCGGACGCACCGGTCGCCACTGGCCAGTGACCGGTCCAGCGTCCGGTCACAAACGACAACGCTCGCGGGCGGGCGCCGGCCGGTGACCGGACGCACCGTGGCCGGCGTCCGATCAACCCGACCGGACGCGTCGGTCGGCCGCGGCCCCGGTCCCCGAACTCTCGGGTTCGACCGGACGCACCGGTCGCCGCAGCCCAACGTCCGGTCACCCTATGACCATCCCGTCTTCGTCGTCTTCACGCCATTTCTTCTTTGGTGCTCCAAACGACGTTCCGCCACTTGATTTGAGTTGCGAACTTGTCGAAGAACACCCCGACCTCCATAGTTAGCATTTTGAAAACATTTTTCATCAAGCACGGAGTTAGCTCTCTAGGTTAGAATGCATGCATATGAATTATGAACCTAGAGGCACATGAAGATCGATATGTCCGACAATTGTCCCTTCTTAATAGTACGGCTTATCGATCCTAAATCACTCACACCCTCTATGGTGTCTTGTGTGCAAAACCAAATGGCCCTATGGTTATACCTTTGCCTTGAGCCAATTTGATCTCCGAAACTCCACCAAGTTGGACACTTGATCATCTTTTGGACCACCTCGATCCATCCTTCATGATCACCATGCTCCAACCTTGGCATGACCAATCTCTAATCTAAATCAACCACTTAGCATAGAGAGATTAGTCCTTAGGTGTCAGTAATTGCCAAAACCAAACAAGAGATCTTCATTGTGCTAGTTGTTTAGACTTGTTTAGTTTTTAGTGGTAGAACTAGTTAGTGTTCTTGCTCTCCTAGGAGTTTGTAGCAACCTAGCTCTTGTGTGATCTTAGAGACAATAGAAATCCTAGAATTGCAAGGTGGCGTGCTTAGTTAGACTTGTACCACCGCATTAAGTTGCTTCGCCCCATAATTGTCTAACCTCTTATCGTGGTGTTGTTGTACAATTTTTTAATAGGCTATTCACCCCCTAGCCATTAGGAACTTTCACCCGGTCATGCAAATTGTTGTTCAGCCTGGGCACGAAAAACCGAAAAACCGAACAGAACCGAAAAACCGAAAACCGAACCGAAAAAACCGAAGCCGAACCAAAAAACCAAAACCGAAAACTTCGGTTCCTGTTCGAGTCCTGATTCCTGGGAATCGAATTAAAACCGAGGTACTTTCGGTTCCGTACCTCGGTAAACCTAACGAACCGAACAGAACCGAAATTCACGATGGAAAGCTGAAAACAGGTTGACAACAGCCCAGTGCGGTGCATACAATAGCCCAGTGTGGTGCTACCAAAGAAACCCTAGGTCGACCGCCCACCCCGACTCCTAACCGGTCACTCCACTCCACTCGCGAAGCCGCCGCCTAACCAGCCTCGCGCGAGTCGCGACGCCAACGCCAACGCCCTCGCATGCTGCCTCCCTCCTCCGTGCGACGGTGTCAGCCCGCGAGGGGCGATCACTTCCTCCTCCGCGCGAGCCTGCGAGGGGCGACGCCTTCCCCAGCTCAAGGCCTAGCCATGGCCACGACGGTGCGGCGTCGTACGCCCGTCCCCCGGCTCCACGCGCGGCTCCTTCGTCCTCGCAACGCTCCATGCCGCGCCGGCGCCGTTCGCCCGTCCTCGACGCCTCACGCTCCCCGGGCCATGTGGCCACCTTGCAACGCGGCCGTGCCGACACCGTTCGCCCGTCCCCAGCGATAAGAGCGAGAAGAGCACGAGCAGCAAGATGGTGGTGTTCGGTAATTTCGGTATTTACCGAAACCGAACCGAAAAAAACCGATACTGAATACCCTTGGTATCGAGGATTCTGAGGAACTGATCGGTACCATGTTTGTCAGGAACCGAATTAGCTTGGGTACCGAGGAACCGAACCGATTGGTTCGGTAATAACAAACGCCCAGGGTGAATTGCTATGAACCGAGAAATGTGTTGGCATGGCTACTTTTTTCCCCCCTAGTTGTAAATTAGAGCTGCATGCAGCTTCATTACAGTGATCAACGAGCCATGCAAGTAGACCTCGTATGGATGAGATAAAATCCATATCCAATTGGATTTTATTAGAGCATCTCCAAAAGGATGTGAAAAAATTGATGCTAAAACAATGTATTGGGGCCTATGCTAAAAATTTTATTTTCCTAAAAACATATCTCCTACAGCAGAATGCTAATAACTATCTCCCAATATTCCAAAACAGGCCACGTGGCGGATTGCGAGCGAGAAAGAGGAAATCGGAGGGATTGGGAAGATGTACGGGGTGCCAATATATGCGGCTCGGCCTGCTGTTTTTGGGCTCCCAAAAGATTGGGAGGGTGATAGGGTCTCGTTGGAGTGCTTTCTTTTTCTTATTTCTCCCTAAAACAATTATTAGGAATACAATTAGCACTCTTTTGGAGTTGCTCTTAGATGGACTCTATTAGACTTGGACTCAGTTAAATTTTGGATATCCATGTGCTCTGGAAACGTTGGATTTTTTTGAAGGTACAGTAATTCGCTCCGGATTGGTTTGATGTTTATCAATTGATGACGTGGACAGGATAGGATACGTCTACATGCAAGTTAAAAGTACATACTTCTTCCATCCCAAGTGCACATCAACAGGCTTGATGAAACTCTGATGCTTCCATCCCAAGTGCACATCAACAGGCTTGATGAAACAGCATGAACGAGTAGAAATAACCCCATTGAACCCCCAATTTAGTTTTTATCGACCAACCGGATTTAATGCATGAACAGATAAACGTTAGCACAGTAAGAGCACTCCCAATGCAGACTTCATCTTGGAGTCTAAGTGTATTAACTACCTCTCATTTATAGTTATTTGCTGATGTGGCACGGTATTTATTGAAGAAAGGGAGGGAAAACACAAGAAACCAAGTCTAACTAAGAAACCAAGTCTTCACGAAAACCAAGACCGATTGTGAGAAAGACAAGCGGGCCATGGGGTACTAAAATAGAAAGTTGCATTGTGAAACATAGTTTCTTGACACAATGCCCAAAAATATAGAAACTATGGTAGTTTCTAGCATTGTGAGTGCCCTAAGTTAAACTGTCCAGAAAACTCTTTCAGAACAATTGAGCGGAATCTTGACGTATGGGTTAAAAGTGTTATTATGAGTAGCCGTCTAGCGTGGAAGACAATAGAAACCTTTGGGCCAAAAGCAGGACAACTTCATTATCATGCAAAGCTCCACAAAACAAGATGTCACAAAGCAAAGCTACCACGAAACATGTAAGATTTCAGTGTCAATAGAATATGCCACTTACACCAATCTAGGCATTACAGGTAACAGAGCAAACACAAAATACTACCACACTATGCTAGGCATTGCATGGCAGTCCTGACCTAGGCCTTTACTATACTTCCTCATGGAGATGTAGTTCTTATGCTTCCTTTCCCTCTCCATCTTCAGAGAAAGCTGTGGGACAAATCAATAAAATGTTGGTTCAGTGCGGTTAAAGCAACAAAGAAAAAGGTATGGACATAAGAAAAACCCATTTGTATGATGCAAAACCAAAACCAGTGGTATCTCCAAAAATGGAAAAATAGAAGGTCAGAACATAAGAAAACAATGATCCAAGAAACAGTGGATTGAATGTGGCATAACAACATGAAAATGTTATCCCACTATATTTCAACCTAATGTTAAGGGTATTATAGTTGTCTAGAAACAGTCCATTTACTTGAAGAGTGCTAGAAACGCACAAACAATTTCATAACAGTGCATAAGGTGTCAACTTTGAAATACCAGTTACACCGGCAAAGCTGACTTGCTACCACATTTAAAATGTTTAAGCAAAATAAAAAAACACTAATGTTTTAAAAAGTGGTAGAGAAAGCAATCTAGCTCCAGCTCCACCTAGCAACTAGACCACTGCCTAGCATTTCTAGGCATTCCACAAAAACAAGAGCCAGGTGTGTGTATATATACATACATACTTCATTATACACTAAATTTTTAAATTTGACAAGGATGAGTACTTCAATCAGTCAGATATTTACTAGACACAGTTTCCATACATCTCCCACTTATCCTCTTAACTACCCACTGATCTTGTCATGCAAAGTAGGCAGTAGCATGCAAGAAGCACTGAATCAATATTGGAAACACAGACCGTTGCTGTGCGACTGACACAATAAAGCGGCAAAAAGCAGGGGGGGGAACACCTTTTCGAATGCTTAAGCATCGAGGCACTTAAAAGCAATCGCTTCGATGAAAGACCTTAGGCGCAGCTTTTTAAACACTAAACTACTAAGGTAACTTTGACATAACATCTGCTATCAAAAACCTAATAAGACTAGCGCAGTCACTACTATCATCAGGAACAAGAGTCTTCAAAAGATCCCACTATTTCAACCTATATAACAGTCCTTTTACATGAAGAGTGCTAGTAATGCCCAATTTCATAAAAGCGCATAAGGAGTCAACTTTGAATTACCAATTACACCAGCAAGTAGAATTGCTTTGACATCCAAAATATTTAAGAAAAAACCACCAATACTTAACAAGTCATATAGAGAAGCAAGCGCTCCAGCTCCACCTAGCACCCACGCGCTGCCTATCGTTTCTAGGCGTTTCGCAGAGAACAGAGCAAAGTGTATGTACTCTTCATTATAAACTGTATTTTTATTAAATTTGACAAGGATGAATGTTTCGATCAACGATATATTTAGTAAATAGAATTTAAATACATCTCATTTTTCCTCCTCTATTACGACCCATTGTTCAGTAGCATGCAAGAATCACAGAAGTATTGGAAAACATGAATCGGTGCTGTACAGCCAACACACTAATAAAGCAGCAAAAGGCAGAAAAAAGACCCTTTCGGATTAAGCGTCCAGCCAGTTAAAATCCAACGCCACACAGCCCTTGGGCGCAGCGTTTTAAACACTAATCCACTAAGCAAGGTAACAGTCAGTACTATTGTCAGAAACAACACTCTTCAAAAGAATAGTAAACAGTCAATACTATCGTCGAAACATCACTCTTCAAAAGAAGAGCTACCCCTCCAGTCACAGATAACCAAGAACATCTTATGATTGGTTCCCAAATAAGACAGTCACCTCTAATTTCAGCTACTATTATATTATTATTACGTATTCTCTAAATAAACATCTTGCGAACGAAAAATAACGCCATCAGATACTGACATAGACCGCAGGCAATACAGTGAGTAGCATTGGTCATGGTATATCAACCTGGGAGCACACCTGGTGGTGATGCGACGGTGCAGCACGGGTATTCTTGGGAGTTGAGACGGAGGATGGGGGGTTCGCGATTGCTGTACGCCTCGAGCAGCGCCGCCTTCTGCTTCTTCGACACCTCCTCGAGATAAGGGCGCATTTTCTCCCTGAACAACCCAATCTTGCCTCGGTTAGAATCAATTCCCGAAAATAGACAGACGCGCAAGCGAACAAGAGAGAGGGCGCGCGCACATCTCGGACAGGGACAGCTTGTTGGCGCCGGGGAGAGATCCCTCCTCATTGAGTTTCTTCAGCTCCGCCTGGAGCTCCTTCAGCTGCGCCGCCAACTTGACCCGATCTGCAGCACAACAACGGAGGCGTGAGATCCACAAGAAACTGTAAGGACGGACGCAATGATGCATCGGCGATGCCGCGGCTTACCCATGGCGACGGTAGCGGTTGCAGTGGGAAGGGCAAAGCGGAGCTCCTTCAGCGGCGCCTCCAACTCGACCGGGTCTGCCGCACAACAACGGAGGCGTCAGATCCACAAGAAACCATAAGGACGAACGCAATGATGCATCGGCTTACCCATGGCGACGGTAGCGGTTGCAGCGGGAGGGGCAAAGCGGAGCTCCTTCAGCTGCGCCTCCAACTTGACCGGGTCTGCCGCACAACAACGAAGGCGTCAGATCCACAAGAAACTGTAAGGACGGACGCAATGATGCATCGGCGATGCCGCGGCTTACCCGTGGCGACGGTAGCGGTTGCAGTGGGAGGGGCAAAGGCAAAGGGAAGGCGGCGGCGGAGCAGGGTGGAAGATGTGCGTGAAGGCAATTGACGGCCGGCGGCGGAGCGGGGTGGAGGCTGTGCGCGAAGGCAATTGACTGCAGGCGGATGGGGACGCTTATACAAGGACCGAGTAGGCGCGACATGTCGCGCGTTAGGGGATCGCGCGACACGTCTGACTGCCTTCCCGGGCTCCCTCTCCTTCCTTTCCTAGCGTTCGTACCAAAAAAAAAGCATAGACCGCTAGCCGCCGATTACAGGGCGCGCCGGCTCCGCTATCGTGTGCGGCGCCGCCGTTGCTCTTCGCGACCCCGCCGTTCCTCCCTGCGGCCCCATCCCCCTCCGTCGTTCATCACCAAATCCGCCCTCCGCCGTTCCTCGTCAAAAAACTCGGCGCCTTCTTCGCTGCTACGCCACCATCTTTGCTTGCTGCAAACCCTTGTTGGAGGAAGGGCAAATCCCTGTCGGAGGAGCTTTCGAACTAGGTAAATCCGCTGTTCTTGGTTGATGCAATTGGATTTTGCATCCGCAAAAAAAATTATGGTGAATAAGTTGCCACAACAAAATTGGCAGCCTATCTAATTTGTCGTGATTTGCTGCAATTTAGTGCCATGAGCTCTGAATCTGCTTTCATTATTGTGGAGGTTCTGTTGAGATGGCTGTTTATGCTCAAGTGGGCGTTCTCTATTTTGGTTTATCCCGTCCAAGCACGACAAAATTCCTGATCTTGGCCTTGGGTTCGTGTTTTTGTTTTGCAGATGGAAGGGGTCTTTTTGACCTGAATGCTCAACTATGCCTGCTACTAACCCTTCACATGTGAGTGTTGTTCTGCCTGAAGAGATTGATGAGCCTGACGCAGAGTTTCCTAATCCTATCCCAACTCCATATGCCACATTGCTGCATCTTATAGTGCACCTATTGCTAGATTTGGTACTCAACATCAACAACAACTTGGATGGTCAGGAGCAACTTCAGCAATTAGGGGTTTGGCTGCAGTAGCAGTGACTTGCATGTCGAGGAGCAACAACAGTTTAATTCAGAGGCACCACAAATTGGGTCTGTTGATTTAAGAGTGCCTGCAGCAGTAACTTGTGACCTGAGTGACTCCAGCAACAACTTTGATGTTCAGCAGCCGTGGCAGATTGTTTCAAAAGGCACTGCAACCTGAGTCTGCAGCTGCTACATCCACTTTTGGAGCTGAAGTTAAGGGTGGGTTTGAGGACTTGAGGTTCTATCTAATCCACAAGAGCCTTTCCTTTGCATGATTTTCAATAGTTCATATGCTGCCAGGGATCATTACAATTCTTGCATAAGTTGTACTGCCTTGTTCAAGCAAGAAATATTTTTCTGCATAAGTTGCTACTGCCTTGTTCGAGCAAGAAAATAATTTTCTATGTAAGTTGCTACTGCTTGATCAGAGACAAATTAAGTGTCAAATATAAGTTACTACTGGCTTGTGAAATAAAAAAAGAAAGAAATAATGTTTTATAAGGCTTTGCTGCCTTGTCTGGTTGATTTTAAGTTGGTCAACACTTTCCAATCAGCCTTCTTTCTTTTGCTTTGTGATGAAAAAACTAAAAAGACCCTGACACAAATTGCCAGTGATGAAAAAACTTAAAAAAAAGGTCTAGGTCCTGACACAAGTTCTTGGTGATGAATAACACAAGTCCTCTTTTGCACTGTTAAACAAATAGATATGTACTCCTCTTTTGCACTATTAAACAAATATATGTGTGCTAAACAAATGACTGTACAGTACCACAGTGGGCTCTTTATTCGTGAAAAGTAGCAACTAAAAATAGATATGTACTAACTTATGTGAGTACAAAATTTGAGCAAATTCAAGTTGCCCGGATTGATCTTGCTGCCAGGGCCTTTTCCCACTGCCAGCACACTTGAGAATAGCAAAGACACACCATACAACAAAAAAGCACACTACGCTGAACTCTGAAGTGCCCAAGTCTGAACACTAGAGCACCAAGGCTCACTTTGCCAAAATCTAGGGACTGTACAACTTGATACGAGATTGATATGGCACAATGAGGCGCTACTGAACCCAACAACTTGTAGTGCTTCTCCTTGGCGAAGTTCTGTGCCTTGGCTCTCCCTCTCCCTCTCTATTTTTTTCCTAAGATCCTGAACAAACAAAAGAATGAGAATAAAAATTAATTTCAGTTAATGTAGGAATACATAACAAAAAAAAAGAAAGGTATGTTGTAAAATTGTGACAACATTAACATTTAGTAATAAAGTTGCTGCAACAAAGAATTATCTTTTTAAGTTTCTATTGGATTGATAAGACATAATAATAGTTTCCGATATATGTAGCTACTGGCTTGATCAAGCAAGATCGAGAATTTCTTGTATAAGTTGCTACCGGCATGTGAGATAAAAAAGAATTTTCAAGTTCCTTCATAGCTCGATGTTTTGTGTTGTGCTTAACAACTATAAATTGCTATTGCAACTAGCAGATAATTAAGTTGCCCTCTGCAATGACAATGGAACATTTTGTAATACACCTATTAGCAGATAAGTTGCTATTAAAAATGGTACACTGAACATATAAGTTGCTACTGCAAATTGAAGATAAGTTGCTACTGGGTTGTATCACTTCTGTCTTCTAAATCATCACCATTTCTTAAAGTCATCTATTGTATTGGTTATGTTTTCCTATATCATTTTGCTTACCTTGTTTGTCGTTCCTTCTCAATCCATATAAGATGTCGGGTTGCCCTTCAGTAGGTACCATGTTGGTTTGCACACTCGCACTGGTGTGGGAAGCATTCAATCTGAAATATGGGTATGGGTACGGTGGCAGCAGCCATGGTGGCTTTTCTTCTTTCTTGTCACCATATATCTTATCATCTTTATCCTCCTCGGGTGGCAGGACGGTGACGATGTGCACCATGAAAATTCTCATCGTTCTTCTCATACATTGGAAATAGTATCTGTGAAGTAAAAACATAAAAAATTATGAAAAGAAAATTAACAACTTGTATTGGAAGAGGACTAGCAACTTGTATGAAAAAGAAAGCCATGTTGGGGGAGGGGGTGGGAGGGGACTAAACTGCTTTACCATGCATAGTCTGTGCTTAAAGAAGTCAACAGCCTTTACAACCACCTTGTAGTAAATTCCATCATTACTCTATTTTCATCTGCACCATTTGTTGGGAGGAAAAGAGCTGAGAAATGCCTCTCTGATGTTGTAATGCAAGGAGTTTACCGGTTCTAATGTTGTAGCCACTGAATCCTTTTTTGACTTCACTTCTATTTGTTGTGCCTTTTCGACTCCAGATGATGTCCTTTCATTGACCTTCCGTATATAGACTACCGTCCTTGCAGCAGTTGACTCTTGATTGTCAGTCTTTTGTTAATTCCTTGTTTTGCCCCACCAAATCCACGGGATTGGCGAACTTCACCTTCTTTGTGGTCATCGTCCTCAATGGTGCACCAGTTCTCTGAATACACCTCTTTGTCGTCCCTAGTTTCGTGGCACATCTTGCATTATCTTGGCTCCTAACATCTCAACTTGTGCCTTCGTTGACAGATTCATTTCCTCAGACATCTTCTCCACGTCCTTCAACTCTTCAATCTCTATATTAGCAAATTGGGCAAGCGCTTTTCCAAAATGTTAACTTTGGGCTGTCTGGAATTTCTGGTACTACGAACATTGTTTGCTGATTTGCAAAATCCTTCAAAGCTCGCTCTTGTGGTGGTGTGCCTAATAACTCAGACATAGTCATGCCTCCTAACAGTTTTGCATCTGCAGGTGTTGGGGGTGATCGGTCTTCAAAATCCTTGTCAGAACTGTTGGAATTTTCCCAATTGCTTTGACCTGAAGCCTCTGATCTTTGTCAGTGTCAAACAAAAGATAACTTGTTGGTTAAATGATGCAGAACTTGCTGGTGGGGAGTGTATCAAACTGATAATGATGAAAAAACAAAAAATTGCTGGTAGTGATGAGAAAAAGTTGCTGGTGATGATAAAAATAAATTGCTGGGCTTAATTGTTGATGTCCTCATTTAAGCACGTGTTCGACGCATTTGGGTATTCGTTTTCTTTGATGTTTGTTTCACCAGTGATGGTGTTGGGATCAAACTCTTTTTTGCCATCTCTAATGACATGCCAAAATGCTGAGTAATTTATGTTCTCTTGTAGCGAACATGGCCTCATATGCCATTTGTTCGGAGTTTGATTTTGGTGATTCATGACAACATAATCATTGGGACTAACCATATTGTTTGAGCATGTCTTTGTAGACATTTCTAGGTCCCAAGGATGCAAGAAAACCCATGCAAAAATGCCAAAACAAAGGGTCAAAACCGAGCAAGAAAAGGAAAAGAGAAGACACCGTCGGATGAACCGACGGTCCCTCATTTACAAGCGTCGGTGCAATCGTCGGACGAGTTGGTACACAGGGTGAAACCCTAGGTACCGTCGGATGAACCGACGGCCCAATTTCTACATGCGTCGGACGAGTTGCAGAGGAAGAGCAGCGAAGGCAGTAGCACCGGATGATCCGACGGTCTGAGTGGGGACCCCGTCGGTCTATCCGACGCCCAGTTTGAATCAAGACGAGAGACGCGCCAAGACGAAGCCTTCAAGACCGGATGATCCGACGCCTTGGTCAAGGCATAGCGTCGGTCTATCCGACGGTCCGTTGGAAGCTAACGATGCCGACCCGGACGCGAGGCCTTCGGCACGGATGATCCGACGTGGCGTCGGAGCATAGCGTCGGAGCAGTTGTGTCAGGGAACCTCAACGGCTACGTGACGTGGGAGGGGCACCGGATGAACCGACGCCCTGGAAAAGCATAGCGTCGGATCATCCGACGGTACCTTTTTCAGTGGACGTTAGCCAACGGCTAGTTTGATGCCTTGGGCTATTTATACCCCCTCCACTCACTCATTTGAGGTTGCTTGGATTGTGTGGAAGTGCGAGAGGAGTTCAAGACACATTCAAGATCATATCCAATCCATCCAAGTGCTTAATTGCTCATCCTTAGACTAGTGCATGCTTTGTGTGTGTGCTTAGTGCTAGGCTTAGCTTAGAGGCGAGTGAGTGCAAGGTTGTGCCAACCTTGTGAGGTGATTCTTGAGTGAATCCAGTTGTACAAGGTTCGCCGGAAGCCTTGGGGCCTAAGTGGTTCACCGGCAATCGTCATCGACCCTCCGGCTTGGTGTGGAGCGGCGAGGACACTTTGTGCGGGGGACGTGGAGACCCCCTTCCTTGGTGGAGAAGCTCCTTAGTGGAGGCGGCATCAAGGTGACCAAGGGAGCTTGACAAGTGCCTAAGTGGCTAGCCTTTGTGGCAAGTCAAGTTGGTGCTCTTGGGAGAGACTTGGTGACCGGGAAGCAATACTCTTGTGTGAGTGCTTCAACAACGTGGACTAGGGGTGGCTTAGTGCCTACCGATACCACGGGATAAATCGCGTGTCAAGAGTTTGCTTCCTCTCATTCCCTTTACGTTTCCGCATTTACTCTATTGCAATCTTTGCTTGTCTCTACATTCCTAAAGTAGTATCATGCTAGGATTGGCTATAGGTTGCAAACCTTCTTTTGGGATGGGAGTTTCACACTAGAACAACCGTAGTTGCACATATAGATAGTATGTTCTAGTTTACCTTTGCGCAAAATTAGTGAAGCCATAGGTTAAGGTTTTAGTTGCCTAATTCACCCCCTCCCCCTCTTAGGCTAACGGGCATCCGATTCCTTACAAGTGGTATCAGAGCCGGGACTCACTTCCTTCACAAGGATACACCAATTCGATTGGTAAATTGTGAAAACCGGCTCATTGGAACGGTTAGGCTTCACCGCCTAGTGAGTTGCTCTATAGAAGGATGAAAGGGGTGGATACCTTAGGTTTGGCTCCACATTTCGATGGCACGGGCTATCCTCGGTGGAAGGTTCTCATGGAGGCCTATCTCCAAGCAAGGGACCTCGATGTTTGGAGAGTCACCGATGAGGGCATGAAAAATGGTACTAGAAAGGAAAAGCAATTTGATGTGATTGCTAAGAGTATCATTTTGTCCTCACTAGATGTAGGTGTTTTCAATAGAGTTTTTACTTGTGAAAATGCTCATGAGCTATGGAAAACCATCAAGGAGCAAAATGAGGGTTCAAAAGAAGTTGCTAATGAACGCTACGGTTGTCTCCTTGAGGAATTCAATAGCTTCAAGCAACTTGCTAATGAAAATGCCGAATCTATGTACTCACGCCTAAATGTGCTTGTCAATGAGATTAATGCCTTAGGTGTGAAGGACATCACGGACTTGAACATCAACCGCAAGATCCTACAAAGTCTCCGAAAGCCCGACTATGACTTGGTGAAAGCAATCATCTACGAGAAGAAGCTCGAAGATTTGAAGCCATCGCATATCTTGAGCAAGATCATGGCACATGAGCTTCAACTAATGCCCAAGTCAAAGAAGGCGCCCCAAGAAAAGCCCCAAGAACCATCTTCTCCAACCACAAGCCATGCTCTCTCAAGCCGACAAGAGAAAATGTTGAGTAGGATGGCTACTCGTGGAAGCTCAAGCGAAGATGATGGTGATGATTGTGATAATGAAGACTCCTCAAGTGATGAAGAGGTTGAATCTATGGTGGCCGAGTACGTGAAGAAGATTTTCAAGTATGTGAAGAAAGTCAACATGTACGGCTACAACATCCACTTGAGAGAAGGGCGTCATCATCAACACATCAAGTTCACCAAGATTGAGCACAAGCCCAAAAGGAAGGTGGTCAAGGAGAGAAGACCAAGGCAAGAAGCAACCTTCGCCGTCCGCGAGTGGACAAGTGGTGGATCAAGTTCTTCTAGCTCAAGCGATGAATCAAGAAAGAACTTCACCACCCGCTTCATGCAAGGACCTTCATCATCACACATGTGCCTCATGGCCAAAGGTATGGAAAGCAATGTAAGTGATGACGAATCCGACACCACCTCTCTCAATGATCTTGTTGAGCTAATCCATGAGCAAAAAGGAATGCTTGAACAACAAGCTAATGAAATTAAAGAACTCAATGCTCTCAATGATCTTAGTGACACCCTTGCTACAAATTATGAACATTTGTTGTGCAAATTCAAATTGCTTAGCAAGGAGTGTGATGAGCTAAAATCTAAGCTTGAGAGCAATGAGACTAAAACAAGTAATTCCTTTGAGCTTGATGAAACATCTATCCCTTGTGCAATTCCTATCTCCAAGGTAGATGCTTCAACTTCTTGCATTGATTTAATTGATGAATCTTGCTCACCATCTTGCAATGAGAATGTTGTTGTAGAATCATGTGATTATCTCATAGGCAAGGAAAATGATGAGCTCAAGCAAGAAGTGAAAAGGCTCCGAGAGAGGTTGGCAAACTTGATGGGCAAGGGCAAGAATGATGAAGAACAAGTGGACATCTCTCAAGACATGAAGAGCCAAGTCCAACCTTCTCAAGATAACCGTGATCCCATGGTGAAGAAGCTTGAGAAGGGTGCAACCGTGACTTGCTACAAGTGTCATGGAGAAGGGCACAAGTTCTACAAATGCCCTCAATTTGTCAAGAAGATGGACAAGGGCGCAAAGAAGAAGTTGAAGCCCACCATCAAGAGCTCCCTCATCTACACCAAGCCCAACCGCAAGAACAAGACCAAGAGCAACACCTACGTCATCAAGAAGAAGGCAAATGGCAAGGTGGTTGCACACAAGGTTGGGAAGATGAAGGAAGAGCGGGGTTGGAACCAACCCATTTGGGTGCCCAAGGAAGTCATCATCAACATGAAGGGGCCTCAAATGGTTTGGGTTCCAAAGGCCACTTGAAGGCCTTAAGAGCGGGGACTTGGGAGGCTTGGTACAATCAAGATGAGAAGATTCAAGCCTATAAGCCAAGCTTGCAAATTGGACATGTGTTGCCCAAGTTCCCCGATTGAGGTAATGGAAACTAGAACCCATCTCTTGTATCATTGTAGCTCCATTGCCTTGTTTAGGTTGCATTTGTTGCAATGTTTACATATGGTAGGTTGCTTGTGTCATGTGCTAACCCATGAGCAATCTACATGGTTTGATTAGTGTGTAGGAAAGCTACACTTGTTCTTTCATGGTGCATGTTTTCATATATATCTCTTTGCATCATGAGCAAGCTATAGGGTTAGCTTCCCTTTTGTTTTCATAAACAATGTGCATACATTTGGTTGGTGATTCAAACACTAAATGCACACATTTAGGGGGAGCTCATCCTATGGTTTGATTATGGGACTAACATTGTTTCAAGCTTATCTTATGTAGTCCCTTAGCGACGCGTTCCGGTGCGGTGTTTCATTCTAAGAGAATGCTATTTCACTCTCAATGTGATCTAACATCTCTAAAAGAGTGAATATAGCAATATGAGCTTCATGCTATTGAGTCATGTCCTTGCGAGCTTATGTCACAATATAAGTTCAAAGGCAATGTACTCATACATTCCTAATCCTTGTGGTACCCCAAGTGTCTTCTATGCAAGCTTCTTTCAAGTGGTGTCACCTAGTGATATCATTTCCAAGTGGCTCATCTCAATGTGGTGCCAACAAGGTAGAGAGGATCAACCCCCGGAGGTATGCAATAATCAAAAGACTACAAGTGATATCTACAAGTGGTAATGTAACAAGAACCCATTTGTCTTATCTCTTGTCCCTTAAGCTACCTCCTTGCATGATATACTCTAAGCTTCCTTGTCTTTCAAGTTTATAGTTGTGCACTTGTTTCTCACTACCCTTGTCTTGCAAGTGGTATTCTTTTTATGCACACACTTAGGGGGAGCTTAGTTTGTATCATGTTAGTCTCATGAGCTTGTGATCCACCTTAGTTATTCACACATATGGTATCTTCATCGATATCATACATATGGATCATGGTTCATGCGGCTTTCTCCCTTGCATTTAACATCTCTCCTTTGAGCTATGGTTGCTAGATCTTGCCGGTTTCCTTGGACCCGTTTGCTTTGGACTTTTTTGGAGATTTTATTCCAAAGGGGGAGAATGTGAGACCAAAGCAAGCATGTGGCGTAAGCTTACAAGTAGGCTCAAGGATGCTTACAAGTGATTTCAAGGATTTGAGACCAAAGGGGGAGAATGTGAACATAAAAAAAAAAAGGGGGAAGTTTGATCTAGGGGGAGTTTGGATGATGGTAAGCATCCAAGCAAGTGTAAGTGGTTCTAATTCTGTCAATTCTAGCAAATTTATGCTTGCTTTGGTTGTGTTGTCATAAATCACCAAAAAGGGGGAGATTGTAGCGAACATGGCCTCATATGCCATTTGTTCGGAGTTTGATTTTGGTGATTCATGACAACATGATCATTGGGACTAACCATATTGTTTGAGCATGTCTTTGTAGACATTTCTAGGTCCCAAGGATGCAAGAAAACCTCATGCAAAAATGCCAAAACAAAGGGTCAAAACCGAGCAAGAAAAGGAAAAGAGAAGACACCGTCGGATGAACCGACGGTCCCTCATTTACAAGCGTCGGTGCAATCGTCGGACGAGTTGGTACACGGGGTGAAACCCTAGGTACCGTCGGATGAACCGACGGCCCGATTTCTACATGCGTCGGACGAGTTGCGAGAGGAAGAGCGGCGAAAGGCGGTAGCACCGGATGATCCGACGGTCCGAGTGGGGACCCCGTCGGTCTATCCGACGCTCGGTTGAATCAAGACGAGAGACGCGCCAAGACGAAGCCTTCGGACCGGATGATCCGACGCCTTGGTCAAGGCATAGCGTCGGTCTATCCGACGGTCACGTTGGAAGCTAACGATGCACCGAGCACCGGACGCGAGGCCTTCGGCCACGGATGATCCGACGTGGCGTCGGAGCATAGCGTCGGAGCAGTTGTGTCAGGGAACCTCAACGGCTACGTGACGTGGGAGGGGCACCGGATGAACCGACGCCCTGGAAAAGCATAGCGTCGGATCATCCGACGGTACCTTTTTCAGTGGACGTTAGCCAACGGCTAGTTTGATGCCTTGGGCTATTTATACCCCCTCCACTCACTCATTTGAGGTTGCTGGATTGTGTGGAAGTGCAGAGGAGTTCAAGACACATTCAAGATCATATCCAATCCATCCAAGTGCTTAATTGCTCATCCTTAGACTAGTGCATGCTTTGTGTGTGTGCTTAGTGCTAGGCTTAGCTTAGAGCCGAGTGAGTGCAAGGTTGTGCCAACCTTGTGAGGTGATTCTTGAGTGAATCCGGTTGTACAAGGTTCGCCGGAAGCCTTGGGGCCTAAGTGGCTCACCGGCAATCGTCATCGACCCTCCGGCTTGGTGTGGAGCGGCGAGGACACTTTGTGCGGGGGACGTGGAGACCCCCTTCCTTGGTGGAGAAGCTCCTTAGTGGAGGCGGCATCAAGGTGACCAAGGGAGCTTGACAAGTGCCTAAGTGGCTAGCCTTTGTGGCAAGTCAAGTTGGTGCTCTTGGGAGAGACTTGGTGACCGGGAAGCAATACTCTTGTGTGAGTGCTTCAACAACGTGGACTAGGGGTGGCTTAGTGCCTACCGATACCACGGGATAAATCGCGTGTCAAGAGTTTGCTTCCTCTCATTCCCTTTACGTTTCCGCATTTACTCTATTGCAATCTTTGCTTGTCTCTACATTCCTAGAGTAGTATCATGCTAGGATTGGCTATAGGTTGCAAACCTTCTTTTGGGATGGGAGTTTCACACTAGAACAACCGTAGTTGCACATATAGATTGTATGTTCTAGTTTACCTTTGCGCAAAATTTAGTGAAGCCATAGGTTAAGGTTTTAGTTGCCTAATTCACCCCCTCCCCCTCTTAGGCTAACGGGCATCCGATTCCTTACATCTCTACTGCATGACAGTCAAAGAAATGCTAGGTTGGATAGTTTGAGATTATTAAATTACAGTCCTCTTTTGTACTGTTTAAAATCCCCAAATCAAACTGTAAAATCAAAGAAACAGGTTGCTAGTAACAGTGGAGAACAAAAATAGGAGGGCAGATTCTTTAGGATGGAAGTGGAATTTCTGAAAGCTCTGAAAGGTTTGGTCAGAAGCTAAAAGAGAATGCAGCCTTTATCTCTGCAAATTTATTTCAGTGACAGTTGGTTTGTGGTGTGGGAACCCTTGCAGCTAGTGGCATCTGGCATGTTTCTAGAATTCTAGTGTCCAGTAATCATGGTGGGATAATTATACCGTGGAATTGGATGACAATTGTTCATCAGTTGTAGTTGACAAACAAAGCCTAACAACTCCATTGACCGGTTAACAAACGAGATAGAATTGAATGATGATCGTTTCGCTAAAGTATAGTTGTGCCCATCCTGTGCTTTTAATTTAGTAGATTTTATCATGCCACTATTTGTTCTTGAATGTGTACCTGTGTATCCTAAAAGTGTGTGATTATTGACTACGAATTACCACACTAGCATAGAGCAAGTTGCCAGCACAGCATAAAAAATGCATTGATGATACAAGTTATCAGAAGCATAGATAAGCATATAACATATATTGGTGCCACGATAATCCATGTTGCCGCGACGACCAAAAGTACAAGTCCCCTCTGCCCCCTCCCTCAAATGCCCCAAAAATCAAACCCTAAAATCCGACAAATACACTGAACCCCCCCCCCCACCCCCACCCCCACCCCCTAAAATCCCCAAATCTCTAAAGGGGCTAACCTTGATTTGTCGATCGTCCATGACTTCGTCTTGCTCGTCTCGCCACCATGTGGCCCGCACCTAGTCCCGCCGTCCACCGGGTCCCTCGAACCGAGCCTACTTGTCTCTCCATCTCCCGGAGGCCCATCAAGGCTGAAGACCTTTCGCGCCCGTTCTTCACCTGCAAAAACATGAACCAGGTCGCAGCCTATACCTGCGCACTAAGCCAAGAGTCAGTCCAACACCCGTTGTCAATCACTCATCACTGAGGAGCGGTCATCCATCGACCACCGGGACGCTCCTGATCCTCACTCCACGCCAGCGGCCGATCGAGATTCGGCGCTCGCCGCACTGCTCCTCCCTCCGCATGACACAGCAGCCAGCTCCTATGTGGTGGTGGTGAGTGGGGGCAGCTGGAGGTACATGCAGGACAGGCGTGCGGGGCGGTGGCCAGGGAGCTCGGCAGCCAGCGATGCCGGTGGCGGGCCTGTTTTGCCTCCCCAAAATGCACGACCTGTTGGAGCAGACAACACGTTTTGCCTCTCCAAAATGCAACTTGTTGTTGGGGTTAGTCTAAGGAAAGCATCTTAAAATTTCCTTGAGAGGATACATGAGTTTCTGTTCCTTGAGAGGAAGAGGATACATTAGTTTCCGTAGTTTCAAGAGAGATACACTAATTAGCTAGTAGCTTAGACAGGTAATATATCTTGAGCACGGTACGAGCGATCAACCCAAAGCCAAAAGGCGAGGAGTCCGGCGATGACGACAGCGACAGCGCCGGCAAAGACAACAGCCTCGGAAGCGTGACCATAGGCGGCGCAGAAGAGGCCTAGCATAAAGACAATAAATGCAACCAAGAGGTAGACGCGCTCGAAAACGAAGCGCGCGCCGACGGGCGCGAGCGGCAGGGACAGGTGGGTCAGGTAGGTCCAGATCACGGTGCCCAGCATCGCGACGGGCGCCCACGTGAGAGAGACCGGCAGCCGCGAGGGGTCGTGTTTCATCTGGGTGGATCGGGTGGCGGCGTAGGCCATGCACAGGGCAAGGGCGAAGAAGAGCACCTGCATGGAGACCGCCGTTGCCCATATACCTGAACGGCCGTCCCTGCTGTTGGCTTCGCCAATCGTTGTCGACCAGCACGACATGATGGATAGTGCTCGCTCCTGGCTTCACAGCAAATAAATCGCCCGAAAGTACAGGGATCATATGATGATCGATCGCATGTATATATATGCGCATAGACGATAGACATATACTTAGAGCCTCTTTGGCAGGGTTTTGGCTGCAGCTTCTCCACCGGCGGAAGCCGAAGCCCTGCCAAAGGGCAACCAGCAAAACGGCTTCGGCCTGGAAGCTCCGCAATATCCGGTGACTAGAGTCGATTGAGAAAGCGGAAGCCAAAAATACTAGCTCCCCGCGGCTTCCCCCACCCCACATTTTGCAAAAAAGCCCCTGGATTTCTCAAATTTTACCCACAACACTCCCTGAATCGATCCCATCCACCCGACCCTGTCTCGCGACTTCTCTCCCTCTCCTTCTCCTCTGGCGGCGACCGGCGCAGATGGAAGACCGGACGGCGGCGGATCCGCCCCGAAGAGGAGCTCCGGTGCCCCAGGATCCAGCCACCAGTGCCTCGTCTTGGTTCGCGTGGCAGGGAGGCCCGCCGACGGGTTCTCTGGGTGCTCTACTGGCCGCCGCTGGAGCTCCCCCAGGCGTCGGCGCGGGAGCATGGCGCGGCTTCCCCGCCGCGGGCGCATGGCCCTTCTTCCCCGGCGCGCATGTACCAGCAGCATCGGCGGGGGCGGACGGCGTCGCCAACACCTGTCAGGTCGCCGGGTCCAGGGGCGGCGGCCCAACCTTGGCAGGCCTACCCACCGGCGCATAGCCGCCTAGTGCCGCCATGGCCGGAGGAGGCACCAGCCCTGCTGTCCATGGAGGATTACCAGATTGGTTTGCCGGAGCAGCAACCGCAGCACTAGGATCGGAATGGCTCCGTGCCGATTTTGGGACTCCCGGCGGCAGCACAAGAGCGTCGTCGTCAACCACCAAGGAGGTGCCTTCACAAGCGTTTGATGTTGACGAAGAGCGGCTGCCAGTTCGAGCTTCCTCTGGTCCAATTCGGGGCTCCTCAAGTCGTCGGTGTGGTGGCCGCGTACCTAGGCTGCCACCATCTAGGACAGCTCCTGCTCCGGCATCTGTGGATGTCGACCTCACCAGTCCAAGGTATGAGCCCCGAACACACATATCATGCCATTGTTCTTTCAGTGCACATGACTTGTTTGCTTGAGTTTGGGCCTGCACATTGGTTGCTTGCGATTTCCTTGAGTGTGGTAGAATGATAGGATACTGTGTATTATACCCTGTAGCTGCTCAATGCTGAATCGTTCAACATTTTGTCCGTTTCTTGCTGTTAATGGTATGTGCATGGTTCATTGTCTGGCTTGGTATTTCTGAAAGATGTTAAAGTAAAATGTTCCATACTAGAGAACCGTATGTAGGTTAATCCTTGTTAATTAGTATTCGTTTGATTGGCCTTTGTTTAATATTACTGCTGGACGCAATCGTTGCAAGCGGCTGTAAGCGCTTTCATGGACTGGGGGGACAGGCGTGCTTTGCTGACAAAAAGAAATTAGCTAGCTATGATGTGAAGTATATTTTACAGCTCCATCAGTTGGGTTATCTTCAGCTTAGGAATGTCTCCAGTAAAATTAGTTTAATTTCTTCAGACACTCCTTTTTTTTCTTGTGCTGTGTTTGAATTACTGGTTGAGGAATGTGTGATTCAGGTGATAAAACTTTGAACTTCTTTAATGATTCAGTCTGGCATGACTGTGTCTTATGCTGAAGTTGGCAATTGTTTTGTGTTTGTTTGATCTACTAGTTAATTAAGCTGAGAATTCCAGGAGCTATTGGCTACACCATATGTTAACGGATTTGCGCATTTGGAGCTAAAGCTTTAAATGATACATAATAAACTATGTCGTGTATATACCAGTTCAAAAATTAATGATCAATGAAATTCATCTAGGTGTTTTGCCCACATGTATCGAACACAGCATGGTGTGTTTTACATGTTTTCTATCTGAATTCTGAACATTGATATTGTAGACTAACTTCTAATGAACATACAATATTGTTAGAGTATTTATGCAACTCCAGATATGGTTAGTTTAAGATTGATGTAATCCTGGGATAGCCTTCCTTATCTCTAGGAGAGGCTACTTGCCCTCCAAGCCTTGTACTCCATATATAGATGGTCTTTCCTCTGTTTTCTGGTGTCGTATGTGCCCTGTTTGTTGGGGTTCTGTTTGCAGTTTATGCTATGTACCTTATCCATTCAGCATATTTATCGTTAAAGCTCAACAATCTATTCTATGTGTGACCTCTGGGCTCTGGTACAATTTCTCAGGATGCCGGCAGGGCCGGAAATATGTGTACTGATTAGCAATTTTTGTTTTCAAAAAAATGGTGATATGGCTTGCTTTTTCCTCTGGTACAACTGTCTTTAGTGTCTGATTTCCTGAATCATGTAGTAGTAATACTACCACACCTTTCTAGTAGTAGTACTTGGCTTCAAGTGCTTGTTTGTTGCCCCAATAGTTACACAGTTTCAGGTGAATTTGCTTGTTTGTATGCGCTGTCATCTTTGTAATCTGGTTGTCCTGCAACTTGTGACAAGGTTCTCTGTCATAGTCTGCGAAAGCTTGATGCCGCTGATGTTCTTGGTTTAGGATCCATAACTTCTGAGCTGCCTTTTTGTTGTTTGGGTAATCCCTGCTAAGATTGTGGGTCGATATTCAGTACTAGTGGATGACCCTACCAGTGATAGTGATAGCATCTCTCATGTTTAGGTGGTTTGGTGGAATCAGTAGAATTCCTTGAGACAGGCAGTGAAATATTAATACTAGTTTCTAGCTCAGTATTAATACTGGTTTGAGACTCTGCTCCATTTGTGATCGAGGGAACTGGATTATGTCCTTTTTGTCTAAAGAATAAGTATCTTCAAACAATAACTTGTGGGTCATTTTAGCATTTAACATGGTCACGGATAGCACTTGGCAGGAGTATTCCTGAATTATTTTACTGTCTTGTTATTTTACTGTATGCTGGACATCTTGTTGTTTTGTAATCCCTTTCCATGGCTTGCATTTATTTCATCATATGCTATGTTGTAAAACTTTCAGCTGCATGCTTCCTGTTGTTGCTTGCTTTCGGTTTGCTATGTCCTTCTACCTGTAAGCATTGTCGAGGAATTTTTGGTCTTACAGCCTGTTCGGTTGGTTGGTGGGCCGATGGTAGTCTTGGTTTGTTTTGAGAGAAGAGTACTGTTGGCTGATTGCTGGTGGCTGGTTCGTTCTGAGAGAAAAGTACTGCTGGCTGGTGGCTGATAAGCCAAGCGAACAGGGCGTTAAAATCATAATTTTGTGCTTGCTGTAGACATGGGCTAGGAGAAGGTACTAGGGTGCTCAATACCAAATGGTGATGGTCCAGAATCATGGTTAAAACACAGCGGCAGAAAATTAGTGGTTTAAAATGAGCCAGTGTACTAGGGTGCTCCCAACTCATGTGTCTCTCAACTCATGTGTTGAGGGTGCCGATAGATATTCTTGAAACCTTGGCCACCCACTTCTTTGGGTTTGTTGATAGAACATACAGTATATAGTTTCATCTTCTTAGCATTGTTCTGTAGGCAGTGTTTGTCCTAAAGATAATTCAGATAATTTGATTTGCATGGTTTACTGTAAACACCACACCTTAATTAGCAACCTGCTTCTGGCTGTAAAGTTGTTTTCAGCATGCTGCATTCCTTATCAAACTGATTTTGTTGGCAACAGCTTAGCTGACTGGTGTGATGAGAACACTAGGATAGTCTGTGAGATTTTTGCTGATGAGGTTTTAAAAGGAAATAGATCAAGCACCCATTTGAGTAAGACCGGCTATAAGAATGTGATAGAAAGGTTTAAAGATAAAACTGGGATTGACTATACGCGGAAGCAATTCAAGAACAAATGGGATAAGTGCAAGCAAGATTATGATATTTGGAAGAGATTGACAACTAATGAGACTGGGATTGGATGGGATGAATCAAAAAAGAATATTGTAATGATAGAGGCATGGTGGAAAAAAGCAGCTCAAGTAAGTTATCTGACTAATGATTGTAGCTCAAGATACAGTTTCTAGTTTTTCATTTTATAACATGACTAGTGATCTTTATCTGATTTGTGCATTTCAGGACATAAAGGGTTGTACCCGATTCAAGTTGAAAGGACTACAAAATGAAGAGCAGCTAAGTATCATGTTTGAAGACCTCAGGAACACTGGTGACGACCATTGGTCAGCTTCTAGTGGTATAGCACCTTCTTCGGCGAACTCCCCTATTCCCGTTGATGATGAAGATGAACTAGAACATGATGATGATAGTGATCCTGAGGAGGTGACAACTATGAGTCTGCCAAGTTCAAAGAGAGGTAGAGGGGCCAGGAACAAGAAGGAGAAGAAAGCAAAAAGAAGTACTGGACATTGGTTACAAGAAGAAATGGGTAAACTTATGAAGATGAATGAAAGGACAACTGTATCTTGTGAGTCCTTCGCAAGGAGGGAGGACACATCTGGTTGTTCTATCAAGGATGTCATGACACTGGTCAAGAGTTGTGGTGCAGTTCCGTCTACAAATGAAAATTTTGCTGCTACTCTACTCTTCACCAACAGGCCTGAGCGAGAGATGTTCATGACTATGGACACTCCAGAGGAGAGGTTTGATTGGTTGAAGAGAAAGTATGAGTGGATTATAAGAAATGATGTGCCAAAGTAGCTTGTGTGCTGTTTTGTGATATTTATGACTCTTGTGTGCTAATGTTTAACTCTTGTGTGCTACCATAATATTTATGACTCTTGTGTGCTGTTTTGTAATATTTATGACTCCAAATAATGAAACAATGTTGTTTTTGTGTTGAACAGATCTGATGATGACATGAGTGATGATGAGTTGTTTATTAAAAGAACTCTAGGATTGATGAGATCTCATCAAATCAATCTATATGCTACTGCACTTCTTTCATGCAAGTATTTCATGAAGTACTGTGACGAGAATGATGCAAGAAGTCCATCACAAAGTGGATTTGGTTGGACAATGGAGAAATTGCAAAATCCAGGCGAATGTTACAGGATGTTTCGAATGGATGCATCTCTATTCTATATGTTGCATGATCTGTTGGTGAGTGATTATGGACTCCAATCTTCTATTCATATGAATTCAATTGAGTCACTGGCTATATTCCTCCTGGCTTGTGGGCAAGGTATGTCTAATAGTGCTTTGGATGGCATATTCAAGCACTCTTCAGAGACTAATAGTAGAAAATTTGAGGAGGTTTTGCTTTGTGTGGTGGCCACGAGTGTAGACTACATAAGGCCAGTGGATCCAAATTTCTCTACTACTCATACTAGGATCAGTCGTGATCGTAGGATGATGCCATATTTTAAAAATTGCATTGGTGCTTTAGATGGCACTCATATTTCGGCAACACCACGTTCGGAAGACCTAATGAGATACATTGGCACTCATATTAGAGGTCCACCCAGGCCGAGCAGAAGGCCCAGGAGGCCGAGCAGCTGGGCGTTTCCCTTAAGGAGAAGGGCGACGCGTTTATGGGTCAAGGGCCAGCCCCCCAACAGGAGCGCGTGGTGGCTCGAGCGCACGGCGCTCGAGGGTGTGAGATCCACGCTCCAGTAGCGGGACGCGTTCGTTGTGGCGGCAAATTCCCAGCTCCAGATCCGATAAGTAGCGGTCGAGCACCTCACCGGGGCTCTGGTGCGGGAGAGCTGCAACGTCAAGGCTTTGCAGTCTATCAAGTTCAATAGTTTGTCCGTATGACTGCCGGCAAAAACTGAATTAAGCACATCCAGTTTTCTCAATACAGCAGGCGTAGGGAGCTGAGCAGGAGAAAAAATGATCTCGATATCTTAGTTCTTATTCATTGACACTGAGCAATGCTAATCTACAATAATCTACAAATTAAATAGTGCATAAATATCTTCGTACTCAGTAAGGAATTGGGGATTGCGGATTGGCCAATTTTGGGGATTGAAAAAACAAAGCTGACCTGCTAATTTTGCTTGTTGTTGGAGAATGAAGATGGCTAGATGGGGTGAACTGCCGTCGCCGCCTCCCTCTTTGGGCTCTCCACTTGAGAGCGGCAGGCGGTGCCCGTCCCCCAGCCACCTCCCTTGCCGCTAGGCACTGGGCGGCGTGGACCGGTGGATGCGTGGTGACTGTTGGAGTATAAGTGAATTGCCCACCTTTCCCCATCAGCTTAAGCTTTTGGGTTGAACTGGTTGGTGCATGCAACTCAATATGGTACCAGAGCCAGAGGTCTCGAGTTCGAATCTGGCGGGCGCGTTAATTAAAATAATTACAGCCCACTCCAATATTCCACGTATGCGGCCTGGAGGAGCCTGCACGTGAGGGGGAGTGTTGGAGTATAAGTAAATTGCCCACCTTTCCCCATCAGCTTAAGCTTTTGGGTTGAACTGGTTGGTGCATGCAACTCAATAGTGACCATTGACCAGTGATTCGGTGAAGATGATGTTTGCTGGCCACCGCCGAGTGCCCCACCTGCGCTGCCTGTCAGGCCGCCGACGCACGCCAGAGCCAGTGAGCCACCGCCATCCAGCCTCTACTGCTACCGCGAGCACGAGGAAATTGGGAGGGGCAAGGCGGCGAGGGCGCAGTCGCCCGAGCGCGGAGGGCAAGCGGGAGAAAAGCAGGCCGAGGCCGTCCGGGCAGAAGCAGCAGCAAATTTTTTGGGTCGCGGATTAACTTGGTCTACCCAAAGACCGCAAAGGGTGTAAGTGATTTTTGAAATTTTTTTATATTTTAACACTTTTAAAACTATAAAATTTTAAAAATAAGCCCCTCCAAACTAAATTCTCAAGAAGTAGCCCTTTTGGCCGCGCCAAATCATTTGGCGTGACTCCCTATATAGTCGCGCCACATGTTTTGGCGTGACCAAATGTTCACACTGGATTGTGAGCTGAACTGGAATGGGCGCAGTCGCGTCACACGCACTGGTGTGACTGAGTCGCGCCATGGTCCTTGGCACGACCGAGTAGCAAAAATTGTGCACGCACCGAAGCCTGCCTAGGGAGCTGTGGGGAGGGGGCTAATTCTTGAAAATTTAGTTTGGATAACTTCCTGAAAATAGCACTAGACATTCTCTAATCTGCCTGTAACTCACACTTAAAACAGCGAATCAATACATGTTTGACCCCGTCACTTAGTACTTGACCCCAATAAGGTAATATCCTAGATTCGCTTGTAACGAACATGGCCTCACATGCCATTAGTTCGGAGTTTGATTTTGGTGATTCATGACAACATGATCATTGGGACTAACCATATTGTTTTAGCATGTCTTTGTAGACACTAATAGGTCCCAAGAATGCAAGAAAACCACATGCCAAAGTGAGAAAAACAAGGGTCAAAACGAGCAAGAAAAGGAAAAGAAAAGACACCGTCGGATGAACCGACGGTATCAATTTAACAAGCGTCGGTGCAATCGTCGGACGAGTTGGTACACAGGGTCAAACCCTATGTACCGTCGAATGAACCGATGGTCCATTACTTAGTAGCGTCAGACGAGTTGCAGAGGAAGAGCAGCGAAGATAGTAGCACCGGATGATCCGACGGTCTGAGTGGGGACACCGTCGGTCTATCCGACGCTCAGTTTGAATTCATACAAAGACGCGCCAAGACGAAGCCTTCAGCACCGGATGATCCGACGCCTTGGTCAAGATGAAGTGTCGGTCTATCCGACGGTCAAGTGGAAGCTAATAGAGGCGACTTGAGCGAGGAGTCTTCAGCACCGGATGATACGACGCACCGTCAGTGCATAGCGTCGGAGCAGTTGTGTCAGAGAACCTGAACGGCTAAGTGACGTGGGAGGGGCACCGGATGAACCGACGCCCTGGAAAAGCTTAGCGTCGGATCATCCGACGGTACCTTTTTCAGCAGCTTTGAGCCAACGACTAGTTTGATGCCTTGGGCTATTTATACCCCCTCCACTCACCCATTTGAGATTGCTGGATTGTGTGGAAGTGCAGAAGAGTTCAAGACACATTGAAGATCATATCCAATCCATCCAAGTGCTTATTTGCTCATCCTTAGACTTGCATATGCTTTGTGTATGTGCTTAGTGCTAGGCTTAGCTTAGAGCTGAGTGAGTGCAAGGTTGTGCCAACCTTGTGAGGTGATTCTTGAGTGAATCCAGTTGTACAAGGTTCGCCAGAATCCTTGGGGCCTAAGTGGCTCACCGGCAATCGTCATTGACCCTCCGGCTTGGTGTGGAGCGGCAAGGACACTTTGTGCGGGGGACGTGGAGACCCCCTTCCTTGGTGGAGAAGCTCCTTAGTGGAGGCGGCATCAAGGTGACCAAGGGAGCTTGACAAGTGCCTAAGTGGCTAGCCTTTGTGGCGTGTCAAGTGGTGCTCTTGGGAGAGACTTGGTGACCGGGAAGCAATACTCTTGTGTGAGTGCTTCAACAACGTGGACTAGGGGTGGCTAAGTGCCTACCGATACCACGGGATAAATCGCATGTCAAGAGTTTGCTTCCTCTCATCCCCTTTACGTTTCCGCATTTACTCTATTGCAATCTTTGTTTGCCTCTACTTTCCTAGAGTAGTATCATGCTAGGATTGGCTATAGGTTGCAAACCTCCTTTTGGGATGGGAGTTTTACACTAGAACAACCGTAGTTGCATATATAGATAGTATGTTCTAGTTTACCTTTGCACAAAAATAGTGAAGCGATAGGTTAAGGTTTTAAGTTGCCTAATTCACCCCCTCCCCCTCTTAGGCTAACGAGCATCCGATTCCTTACAAGTGGTACCGGAGCAGGGACTCACTTCCTTCACAAGGAAATGCCAATTTGATTGGTAAATTGTGAAAACCGGCTCATTGAAACGGTTAGGCTTCACCGGCCAGTGAGTTGCTATATAGAGCAACGAAAGGGGTGGATACCTTAGGTTTGGCTCCACATTTCGATGGCACGGGCTATCCTCGGTGGAAGGTTCTCATTGAGGCCTATCTCCAAGCAAAGGACCTTGATGTTTGGAGAGTCACCGATGAGGGCATGAAAAATGGTACTAAGAAGGAATAGCAATTTGATGTAATTGCTAAGAGTATCATTTTGTCCTCACTAGATGTAGGTGTTTTCAATAGAGTTTTTACTTGTGAAAATGCTCATGAGCTATGGAAAACCATCAAGGAGCAAAATGAGGGTTCAAAAAAAGTTGCTAATGAACGCTACGGTTGTCTCCTTGAGGAATTCAATAGCTTTAAGCAACTAGCAAATGAAAACGCCGAATCTATGTACTCACGCCTAAATGTGCTTGTCAATGAGATCAATGCATTAGGTGTGAAGGAAATCATGGACTTGAACATCAACTGCAGGATCCTTCAAAGTCTCCGGAAGCCCGATTATGACTTGGTGAAGGCAATCATCTACGAGAAGAAGCTCGAAGATTTGAAGCCATCTCATATCTTGAGCAAGATCATGGCACATGAGCTTCAACTAATGCCAAAGTCAAAGAAGGCGCCCCAAGGAAAGCCCCAAGAACCATCCTCTCCAACTACAAGCCATGCTCTTTCAAGTCAACAAGAGAAGATGTTGAGTAGGATGGCTACTCATGGAAGCTCGAGCGAGGATGATGGTGATGATGGTGACGATGGAGATTCCTCAAGTGATGAAGAGGTTGAATCCATGGTGGCCGAGTACGTGAAGAAGATCTTCAAGTATGTGAAGAGAGGCAACATGTACGGCTACAACGTCCACTTGAGATAAGGGCGTCATCATCAACACATCAAGTTCACCAAGATCGAGCACAAGTCCAAGAAGAATGTGGTCAAGGAGAGGAGACCAAGGCAAAAAGCAACTATCGCCGTCCGTGAGTGGACAAGTGGTGGAGAATCAAGTTCTTCTAGCGGAAGTGATGAATCAAGAACGAACTTCACCACCCGCTTCATGCAAGGTCCTTCATCATCACTACACATGTGCCTTATGGCCAAAGGTATGGAAAGCAATGTAAGTGATGACGAATCCGACACCACCTCTCTTGATGATCTTGTTGAGCTAGTCCATGAGCAAAAAGGAATGCTTGAGAAACAAGCTAATGAAATTAAAGAACTCAATGCTCTCAATGATCTTAGTGCAACCCTTGCTACAAATTATGAAAAATTGTTTTGCAAATTCAAATTGCTTAGCAAGGAGTGTGATGAGCTAAAATCTAAGCTTGAGAGCAATGAGACTAAAACAAGTAATTCCTTTGAGCTTGATGAATCATCTATCCCTTTTGCAATTCCTATCTCCAAGGTAGATGCTTCAACTTCTTGCATTGATTTAATTGATGAATCTTGTTCACCATCTTGCAATGAGAATGTTGTTGTAGAAAAATGTGATTGTCTCATAGGCAAGAAAAATGATGAGCTCAAGAAAGAAGTAAAATGGCTTCGAGAGAGGTTGGCAAGCTTGATGGGCAAGGGCAAGAACGATGAGGAACAATTGGACATCTCTCAAGACATGAAGAGCAAAGTCCAACCTTCTCAAGATAACCGTGATCCCATGGTGAAGAAGCTTGAGAAGGGTGCAACTGTGACTTGCTACAAGTGTCATGGAGAAGGTCAGAAGTTCTACAAAGGCCCTCAATTTGTCAAGAAGATGGACAAGAGCGAGAAGAAGAAGTTGAAGCCCACCATCAAGAGCTCCCTCATCTACACCAAGCCCAACCGCAAGAACAAGACCAAGAGCAACACCTACGTCATCAAGAAGACGACAAATGGCAAGGTGGTTGCACACAAGGTTGGGAAGATTGTTGGGGAATTCAGGAAAACCCGTCACCCTCGAAACGTCGAGTTTAACGGAATTCTCAAAGCATGTTTTTCAGGAGCAGGGAATTCGCGATTCTCGGAAGACTGGGACCTGCGGAGTCTCGAATTCGCGAATGTGCAGAGTTCGGGAATCTTGATTCGGTGAAGAGGCGGAGTCATGAACATGCGGAAGCCCGGAATCTCAACTGTTGATGGTCCGAACTTCGGAGATTTGCCGATTCGGGAATCTGATGAAGACTCTGATCGGGACTTAGGCGCAAGGACACGCACGAACCTGCTGGGAAGCAAGAGCCACTTCGGGAATCTGTAGAAGACCTAGTTCAGGAATTTCGGGCGAAGACATTCACGAATCACGGGAGAAGCAAAGTCAAAGTTGTAGTCCCAAAAAGTCGGGCTTAGAGTGTGAACTAGTGGCGGACTTGTAAATGTGTAAGGGGGGAAAAGACATTCTTGTGTGTGTTCACATTAGGAATATTCTCCGAGCCCGAGGGTGTTATCGGAATGTAAAAGTCCCTTCGTCTCCCTATAAAAGGGGGCGCGAGGGCACGTGTAAACGAATTCAGACTTTTTTTGGGACTAGTGCTATTTGCAGGAGGGATTTCAATCTCTTTGCGCCTGAACTGTGCTATTGAACGTGTTAAGAACTTTCACTTGTGTTAGGGTAGTATTCCGAATTTTTCGGGTACCCCCAACATTGGCGCCCACCGTGTCTCAGCCGAAAAAGAAACTCATGATGCCACCTCAAAAGAAATCCAAGAAGAATGCCCCAGTACAGGCAAACCAGGATGATCGCCTTCCCACCCAAGGAAATGAAACCTCGTTTGTTCCTGAATCCTCGAACGTAACAGACCAAGAACGAAGAGAAAAGCTCGAGGCCCTCATGAAGGCAAGAGCAGAAAAGACAGCTCACATCCAAGAACAACCTACTGAACAGCAAGAGCACGAGAGTGTTGATGCTGATGATGATGCCATAGACAGACAGCTAGCCATGGTCCACCAAAAGATACAACAAATTCGGAATACTACCCTAACACAAGTGAAAGTTCTTAACACGTTCAATAGCACAGTTAAGGCGCAAAGAGATTGAAATCCCTCCTGCAAATAGCACAAGTCCCAAAAAAGTCTGAATCCGTTTACACGTGCCCTCGCGCCCCCTTTTATAGGGAGACGAAGGGACTTTTACATTCCGATAACACCCTCGGGCTCGGAGAATATTCCTAATGTGAACACACACAAGAATGTCTTTTCCCCCCTTACACATTTACAAGTCCGCCACTAGTTCACACTCTAAGCCGGACTTTTTGGGACTACAACTTTGACTTTGCTTCTCCCGTGATTCGTGAATGTCTTCGCCCGAAATTCCTGAACTAGGTCTTCTACAGATTCCCGAAGTGGCTCTTGCTTCCCAGCAGGTTCGTGCGTGTCCTTGCGCCTAAGTCCCGAACAGAGTCTTCATCAGATTCCCGAATCGGCAAATCTCCGAAGTTCGGACCATCAACAGTTGAGATTCCGGGCTTCCGCATGTTCATGACTCCGCCTCTTCACCGAATCAAGATTCCCGAACTCTGCACATTCGCGAATTCGAGACTCCGCAGGTCCCAGTCTTCCGAGAATCGCGAATTCCCTGCTCCTGAAAACATGCTTTGAGAATTCCGTTAAACTCGACGTTTCGAGGGTGACGGGGTTTTCCCGAATTCCCCAACACTAGCCCCTCGGGGAAGCGGGTTGACTCCGACGATCCGATTCCACGAACCTTTCGGAAATTTAGTAAAAAACGTCACCCTCGGAACGTCGGAGGGGACACGCGTCGCCCGGGGAGCCAAAGGCGGTTAAATCGAGGCGCACTTCGCGAAACTACCCCTCCCCGGCCCTATAAATAGCGGGCTGGCGCTGTTAAAAAATCTTTTTACTGCTCTCGCGCCTTTCACGATTCTCACATTTTTCTTCCTTCGCGGGACTAGCTTTCTCTGCTAGAAAACTTGCGAACTCCAGGCCTTGTTCGCGCTCTTCTAAGGTATTCCTTTATGTTTGCTTTGTTGTTTCGTTAGTTCGTTAAACTTTGGTGTAGTAATGTCACGATTTTCCTAGTTTTATTTTCGAATATTAGTCTAAACTGTCTGAATGTTCGCGTTTGTTAGGTGGCTCGCATTAGAAGTACAGCTAGACCCATGACTACTGAAGAGCTGATCGCTGCCGGTCTCCCACTCGACCAAGCTGCCGAAAGTGCAGATCGTGATGCACCGGCCGAAGATGTTGGTTCACCCAGCGGTTCCCGAAGTCGCGAAGACGGAGAGGTTGGGTCCGACGGCGGCGAAGACGTCGGGGATGTGGACGCCGGTGTCGACGATCTCGTCATGCTGAGGACTTCTGGCCCACTGCCGCCCTCGCTCGCCTTCGGAGAGTCGAAGGTCACGAGCAACATTATTCGCGAGTACAAGAAGGCCGGATTCTTCTCTCCGGCGCCGGGCGCGCCCCCGCTTGATGAACTAACTCCTACTCCCAAGGCCGGAGAAATTGTGGTTTTTCGAGACTTCTTCATCTGTGGGCTGCGGTTCCCTTGTGACCCAATCCTACCAGCAATTCTCGATGCATTCTCAGTGAAGATCCACCAGCTTACCCCAACGTCCTTCCTCGAAGTATCGAAGTTTATCTGGATTCTGAAGACCTTCGGCTGCAGTCCTACAATCGACGCCTTCACCAGATTTTACGAACTGGTGATTATTCCAGAAGTTGTGAAAGGTGAAGACGGGCAGTTCTACCACAGCCAGCACGCATGCTGTACCTTCAATACACACGCCAGAACACCCGACAAGGGATTACCCGAATCCAGATTTCTCCTTGCTGCAAGTCCAACCTTTCCGACGATTGGAAGTCCTACTGGTTTTACTTGAAAGTCAATGTGCCGAAGTTGTCATGCCCGATCGCGCCCCTCGCCGCAGTGAATGTGGGGAAGTACAACCAGTGGGCCCTAGGGATCCGTAATTGCGAGAGTGCATTTCATCTGGCCAGCACAATACTTGGCGGCCGTGACATTATCGAAGAATTTGTCGCCGCGCGAATCTGGCCTATCTCGAACGGTTGGGCCCCTGCCGAACTCGTGTATTACAATGTCAACTGGGCCGATCAGAAGGTGCCTTTTCCGAAGTTCGGGATCAAGCTTCGCGAAGGCCAGAGCGCCAAGGACTTCATGGACGAAGTGGAAAAAAGAGTGAATGTTATGGTGGGCGAATATACGATGAACGAGTACAAGGCATACAAAGCTCTGGTGAAGCACAAGAAGAAAATCAACCGCATCTTTTCGGAAGTTTGTGGTGATAAATTTTTCAGCTCTCGAGGACCTGGTCCCAAGTTGAAACTTCCCGCCGTCGCTGTTGCCGGTTTGCTCGGCCCGCCCCCATCAACGCTCCCCGAATCAGGTCGTCGAAGCGAAACTCGTCACCTGCCACCGAGGGAACCTCTTCGGGAGTGAAGCCTTCAAGGACCAGATCGCTTGAGTCATAGAAGCGTAAATGAAGGACCTCCGAACCTCAAACCTCAGAAGCTGAATCGCAAAAAATTGAAGAAAGCTGTGAAGAAGGTTTCTTCCACCGGAGTTCGGCGGGTCCCATCCGCCTTCGACGACGACATCCTCACGAAGACAGATAGCCCCAAAGGTGTTTTCCTCTGGCCATTATTTAACTTTCGAGACATTTGCCCTGCTGGTTCCGAAAATGAATTCGTCGACATCGATTCCTTTTCAGATGTTGCTCCCGAAGTCCAAAAAGAGGCATCCCCTGCTGCTGCTGAGAAGTCAGTTGTTGCTGCTGAAGTTGTTGTTCACACTGAGTCCCCTGCTGCTGCCAAAACCCCTGCTGTTGAGGTCGCTGCCGCTGATGAAGTTTCCTCCGAATTCGCTCGGGACCTTGAGCGCACTATCCAAAGGGAGGGCCACTGTGCCGAAAATGTTCCTTTGGTCGAAGTTCGGGAGGTCGTCCCCGAAGACCAGGCGCCCTCTCCTTCCTTGGCCGCTTTTAACAAAAGCTTTGGTACGTCTTATCGTGACAAACTATTGCGTGTTGGTTTCGAGACAAGTGGCGTCGGGGGCAAGGCGTCCAAGTTTTTAACTCTATGGAAATCGTCCGCCATTGTTGATGAAACAGGGGAGGAAGCGCCCGAACGACCCGAAGAGGCCGCTCAAGGCTCCGAGAGAAGGCCCCTCTCTGTCTCCGAAACCGCTCCTTCGCCTCGAGGGAAAACTTCTTCGGGTTCGAGCAAACAAGTTACCATGCAGCGGTTCTCTAAAGAAGGTTCGTCCTTCCTTACTATCTTTTCATACGTTTCCCAGTTATTGAGTCTTAGTCTGAGACTTTCTCTTGATCTTCGCAGAATTCAAGAATCTGTTACACTCGTATTCGCCTTCAAAGCTTGCACGATTTCATGAAGACTATGCCCTCAAGTACTCGATGCTTGGGAAGGTTGCCGTAGACCGGCTTTCTGAACAGCTGAAGATTAATGAAGAACTTTCTCAGAAGTCGAAAGAGCTGGAGCGCAACTTCACCCTCGCGCAATCCACGAGTCTGGAACTCGAGAGGAAGGTGTCTGAGCTGGCAGAGGCTCTGAAAAGAAGTAAGGATGAAAAGAAAGTGGCCGAAGCTGCGCTCGAGGAATCGAAAAAGGATCTCGAGAAAATTCGGAAATCTCATGAAGATGATTTGAGCGTAATCGAAAAACTTCGGCAAAAGCAAGAGCGAGACGCGAAAATCGCTGAAGATCTTCGCATCAACAATGCCAGCCTCGCTAAGTCACTGAGCTCAAAGGATCGGAAGATCGTGGATCTTGAGAAGGCGCTGGTAGAGCAAGGTGAAGCTTCAAAGAAAAACACCTCGGAAATTTTGGGGAAGCTGAAATTGCTTTATGCTGAGTACCAGAAGTCCCTGAATGAGTACGGTGTTCGTCCAGCCCCTCTCCCAGATGACATTGATATCCTCGATTTCATGGATTGACTAGAGGATGAATTCAGGGCTCTTCCCGAAGTGATCTCTGGTGCCAGCAACTTCGCCGTATCTTTTTCTGTGGAGAGTATTCTGAAGGTCCTTCACGATTACGACTGTGTGGACTTGGCGAAGTTTCGCGCGAACCTTTCTCAGTTCCCAAGCGTTACCAGCGATACGATACTTCAAGATAACCCTGACATTGTGGTTATAAAGTTGAAATTCGCGAAGGAATTCTGGCTGGTTGGCGGGGCTGATATTGTTAAGACTATTGCGCGGGCAAAGCTTGACGAGGTAATTTCTTTTTGCTCGATTTCGTGACTTATGCTCGTCGCAGGTGTTCCAATTTCTTAAGCCTTCCTTACTCTTCTCTTCCTTTCACAGCTGAGAGAAAAGGAGGAACAAGAAGGCGTCGCCGCGTCTCCCGAAGGATCGACTTCCGGGGAGAGTTCGGGTGGGTCCGGCGAGGACGGCTCAGGGCGGCAGCGGAGCAGGCAGCAGTGATGATGGCAACGACGGTGGACAAGTCCCCGAACAAGAAGAAGATTCGCCGAAGGTGGATGTTACGAATTGAGCGACATGTCTAGACTCTTTTTGGGTGAATTCGAGACTGGCTGTAGATTTATGTAGATTCATCAAACTTCTCTCGAGATGTATTGTTTTGTAAATTTTAACTGCGCGAGTCCCGCAAGCCGGGCTGCGCAGGACGTGCTACCACTTCGGATTCATCGAGACGATATGTTCGTTAGTGGTGAAGCGTGGCGCCTGTTCAAACGAGCTCATCCTGAACAGGATTTTTCCGATTTTTGGTTTGAGGCTTCGCTTAAGTTTTCTATAGGTTGTTTTGACCTCTCCTCGTCTTTCTTACTTCGCAAGAAGGTTCGCTCCGTGTCACCTACTCCGCCGTCTGACAAGGTTCCCAAGACGGAGCCCCTTAGCCCCTTAGCCGATGCATCTGATTTCGCCTACGCTTGCGATGTGGCTGAAGACAGTGCTTGTAAACCGGGACATGTTGTTGAGCTTTCGTTTTGAGTTTTACGCCAAGCGTTGTAATTACCAAAGAACTGTTCGGAAGTTTTTATGCGAATAAGGCAATGAATTTGTTTTTTCTTCGAAAAAACGTCACCCTCCCCCACCTTGCCGTTTCGCATGAAAACTAGATTGCAAGGTCGCGAATTTTACTATTCGCAAACTTTTTTAACGCATCCTTAGGAGGAACCTTCGTTAATTTTTGAAAATCTCTACCGTCGTTACGCAAGTCGACAAAATTTGTTTTTCGAATTTTGTGGACTTGCCCCACTTGGCAGGCTTGCCTCGGTTGAAATTGCAACCTTCAGTTGAATCAACCAAGATTTTTCTGTGAACGTCTGATGGAGCCCCTTGCTCTTTTCTTATAATGGTGATACCTGAAAGAATTTTCAACAATTTGAACTAGGTGAGAATACATAGGCGAACCCCTAGGCATTCGTTTTCTCGATATTGTCATGCGAACTTCCTGGTGGGAATCCCTTCGTGGATGGGATTTTTCTAGGCCACAACTTGTTGTTGTCTCAGGCCTTTTTTGATGGGAATCCCTAGATGGATGGGATTTTTCTAGGCCACAACTTGTTGTTGTCTCAGGCCTTTTTTGATGGGAATCCCTCGATGGATGGGATTTTTCTAGGCCACAACTTGTTGTTGTCTCATGCCTTTTTCACATAGCCTTTCTCACAAACTTTCTCTTTTTTATCGATGGGATTTCGGCTATCAGGAAGCCCTTTCTCATGAACCACTTCTTTTTTTCACTATGGAATTTCGGCTATCAGGGAGCCTTTCTCACGAACCACTTCTTTTTTCACGATGGAATTTCGGCTATCAGGGAGCCTTTCTCACGAACCACTTCTTTTTTCACGATGGAATTTCGGCTATCAGGGAGCCTTTTTTCACGACTCTTTCTCTTTTCACGAACTCTTTCTTTTTTCACGATGGAACTTCGGCTATCACGGAGCCTTTTTTTTCACGAACTCTTTCTCTTTTCACGAACTCTTTCTTTTTTCACGATGGAACTTCGGCTATCACGGAGCCTTTTTTTTACGAACTCTTTCTCTTTTCACGAACTCTTTCTTTTTTCATGATGGAACTTCGGCTATCACGGAGCCTCTTTTTTTTTACGAACTCTTTCTCTTTTCACGAACTCTTTCTTTTTTCACGATGGAACTTCGAGACACAAAATACGAAACGTGCAATTTGGGGGAAGACTCTTTTCATATATATATATCAGAAAGAGTATTTACATAGGATCCGCCTCGTTAAAAACCTTGCCTCTTGATTTAGAGCCCCCTTTGCAAGGAAAAGAGTACGGTCCTTTTTATTCTAGAACTACGATTAAGACATAAAACTAGTTTTCTCCCGAAGTCACTTATAGACACGTGATTCGGGCTTTTATTTTCCTACAGTGTAATCTTACGAAAATTGAAAACTGCTACCTACTACACTTATGTACAACTAGGGTCTTCATGGATAGTACCTCTTTAAGCTATCGGCATTCCACGAATACGGCAACTGCTCGCCAGTCTGCTCCATCAGGCGAAAAGCCCCTGGCATATCTGTTTCCCTAGCTATGTAAGGCCCTTCCCATGACTCATGAAGCTTTCCTGGGTTCTCCCAATTTTTCTTTCTTTTCAAGACAAGATCACCAGTTTTGATGTCCTTCCGGACCACCTTTTTGTCTCTCCATGCCCTTGTCTCTCTCTGGTACTTCTCAATGTTTTCTGCTGCTTCAAGGATTGTCAGCTCTATCATATCTTTCTCCACCTTTTTATCAATTTCCTCTATCTCTTTTCCTTTCAAGACTCTCATGCTTTCATTCTTGATCTCCTCTGGTGTCATAGCCTCAGTTCCGAAGAGTAGGCGAAAAGGTGTGAAACCTGTTGCCCTTGAAACTGTGGTGTTGTGAGACCAGATCACCTTCGGAAGTTCATCCACCCACTTTCCCTTTTTCTGATCAAATAAGCATTTCTTGATTCCCGAAAAATCAGGCCATTGGCTCTTTCAACTGCTCCATTGGACTGTGGATGGTAAACTGATGAAAATTTCGCTTGTGTGCCTAGGGTTCTGCAGTACTCTTTGAAGGTGTAGCAGTCAAACTGTTTGCCATTGTCAACCGTTAATTCTCTAGGAACTCCGAACCTGCAGACTATGTTCTGCCAAAAGAATTTCTGAACTGTTGCCGCTGTGATGTTCGCGAGTGGTTTTGCTTCTACCCACTTCGTGAAATAGTCGACCGCTACAGCCACGAATCGGCAATTACCCTGAGCTGTTGGCAACGGGCCTACTAGGTCCATGCCCCATCTTTGCAGAGGCCAGGTTGGAGGAATTAAATGAACTGGAATTGAAGGCAGATTCTGCTGATTTCCCGTCTTCTGGCATGCTTCACATTGCCGAACCAACATCTTGGCGTCGACGTTTATGGTGGGCCAATAGAATCCCTGCTTTATCGCCTTGCCAGCCAAAGCCCTGGTGCCTATGTGTGCCCCACAAAATCCACTGTGAATTTCTTTCAGGAGTTCGCGACCTTTTTCGGAGGTGATGCAGCGTAGCCAAGGTTCAGTGACTCCTGATTTGTACAATTCTCCATTTACCACTGTATAGCCCCGAGCCCTTTGTCTCAACCTTTTCTCCTCCAGTTCATCTTGTGGTTCGTAATGTCCCCTCAGGTAGGCCATTATTTCTGCTCTCCAGTCTGGAATTTCCACCATATTCACGATTTGAGTTCTTGGATCTTTGATGGAGGGTTCTCTGATGATTTCAAAGAACACGTCCGGTGGTAGCTCTTGATTTCTGGCTGGTGCCTTCGCCTGTTTATCCGCCTCATTGTTATCATCCCTTGGGATGTGCTGGACTGAATACCCTTTGAAGTGTCTTTCCATTTCTCTGACTTTTTCAAGATATTTTATGAGAACTGGATTCCTGGCCTCGCTTTCCTTCTCGATATGTTCCTGGATTACTTTCGAATCCGTTCTGATTATGAAGGTCTGCTGCCCCAAGGCTTTCATTTTTC
The DNA here is from genome assembly GCA_947561735.1 of Cenchrus americanus. Classification (NCBI taxonomy): domain Eukaryota; kingdom Viridiplantae; phylum Streptophyta; class Magnoliopsida; order Poales; family Poaceae; genus Cenchrus; species Cenchrus americanus. Next base: position 30,785,001 of record OX387242.1, on the reverse strand, counting down.
TCAATGCCAGCAGTAGAGCTTCGTACTCTGTTGTGTTGTTCGTGGAGTATTCATTATTCGCGAATACGAGCCGCGCTGCATATCTTATGACCACGCCCGTCGGAGATGTTACAACAGCCGAAATTCCGACCCCCTTGTAACACCATGCTCCATCACACTGCACTATCCAAGGTTCGTTCATATTTTCCTCAAGATTCTGAGTAGGTGAGGTCCAGTCCACGACAAAATCGCGCGTAACTTGCGATTTTATTGCACTTCTTCTTTCGAAATCCACCACATACTCGGAGAGTTCAGCACCCCACTTGATGATTCGGGTGGATGCCTCCCGTTTGCGAACGAGTCACTTAACGGTTGGTTGGTGATAACCCTTATTCCGTGGCCCTCGAAGTAGTGTCTTAGCTTTCTTGCCGCCATGATGACCGCATACGCGATCTTTTCTAGTTCGGAATAGAAAACCTTGGAACCAGACAATGCTTCAGAGGCGAAGTATACGGGAATTTGCCTGAGCTTTCCTTCTTCTTCCTTTTCCCGTACCAAAGATCGCGCTTCATCGCCGAATTTGATGCAGACACATATAGCAAAAGCGGCGATTTTGGCTCGGGAGGACATAGCTTGGTCATATTGGACAAGTAGTCCTTCAGTTCGTGAAAGGCCTGCTTCTGAGGTTCGGACCACTGAAATTTCTTGGCACTTCTGAGAACTTGGAAGAATGGCAAACTTCTTTCTGCGGCTCTGGGGATGAATCTGTTGAGGGCAGCCACTCTCCCTGTCAACTTCTGAACATCTTTCACTGAGATTGGCTCTTGCATTTCCATCAGAGCCTTTATCTTGTCGGGGTTTGCTTCAATGCCTTTCGTTGAAACTAGGCATCCGAGAACTTTTCCCTTGTGAATTCCGAACACACATTTTTCTGGGTTTAGCTTCAAGTTTGCTGTCCTCAAGTTCGCGAATGTTTCTGCCAAATCACTGATATGGTCTTTTCTCTGAACACTTTTGACAACTATGTCATCCACGTATGCCAAGATGTTTCTCCGAATCTGCTGATGCAACACTATTGCTATCATCCTTGAAAACGTGCACCCTGCATTCTTCAGCCCCTCTGGCATTCTTACGAAACAAAATGTTCCGAAAGGAGTGATGAAACTTGTCTTCTCTTCGTCCTCTTTGCGAACTCTGATCTGATGATACCCAGAGAACATGTCAAGGAGCGAAAGCATCTCACTGTTGGCTGCATCATCCACGATTTTGTCCACCCTTTCCAAGGGAAAATCGTCCTTCTTGCATGCCTTGTTCAAATCGGTGAAATCCACACACATTCTCCATTTGACATTTTTCTTCTTGACTGGCATAGTGTTGGCTAACCAGACTGGGTACTTGACCTCTCTGATCACTTGGGCATCCTGTAACCTCTGAACTTCTGCTTCCACTGCCTTGACCTTTTCGTCAGACATTTTCCGAAGTTTTTGCTTCTTGGGTGGTATCTTGTCATCTGTTTCGAGGACATGTTCGATTATGTCCCTGTCAACGCCTTGCAAATCTTTGGCTGACCATGCGAAAACATCCTTGTTTCTGTTCAGGAAGCGTATGAGTTCATCGTCCTCTTCGGCACTGAGGTTCGCCCCTATTATGACTGCTCTGTCGGGCATGTCATCAAGATACACTCTCTTTGTTTCATCTTCTGCGGCTATGTTATTTTTCTCTTTGTCTCGCTTCGGCTCTTCATAGGTTTCCTTCCTCTCTTCAGCTACTTTCAGCTGATACACATTCGTTTGACCAGGCGTGTGGCCCTTTTCTATGTTCCTGGCCTCCTGCTGATTGCCGAATACTGTGATAACCCCTTTGGGCGCAGGCATCTTCATGCATAGGAACCGTTGCCTTATGACAAGATCGAACTTGTTCATGAATCCTCCGCCGAAGATCGCAAGATACGGGTGATATATGTCAACTACATCAAAGGTGAGGTTCTCCGTTCCGGCATTCTCAAGATCTCCGAAAGAAACCGGGAGTGAGATTTTTCCAACCGGCTTGATGGGCTTCCCTCCGAACCCCCGCAATGGGTACTGCGGTGGGTCCAACATGTGCCGGCTCGATTCATTTTCTCGAATGTTTTCAGGAATAGGATGTCCGCCGAACTCCCGTTGTCCACCAAGATTTTTCCTATGACCCACCCAGAATGTTGACTTCGATCACCATGGCATCATTGTGGATCGCGGATTTCAACCTGAAATCTTCCTCTGTGAAGGTAATTGGCACCTTCGCCCACTCCGGGCGGGCCGCTGGGCCATCATTGATTATGGTATTTACAGATCTGAAGTAGTTGTTTCGCTGCTTCTTTGTTTCAAATTCCATAGCAGATCCACCCGTGATTGGCATGATAGTCCCGAACGATGGCAATGCTTTGGAGTTCTGAGGTCCCGAACTTGACTGAGGCCTTGATGAGCTTTCTGGAGGAGGTGGCAAGATTTCCCGAATGGGCTGTGGCTGCTGGATCGACTGTATTGCTTGCGACTGAGGGAAGAATTGTTGTGAAGGCTGCCATGCTGATTGTGATTGTGGAAATTGCTGAAACCGGTACGGAGAGAGTCGGATCGCGGACTCGCGAACCGCGGCGCGAAGTTCGGCCGAAACTGGGTTGGCATCGAGGATGCAATGCTCATTAGTGCTTTCTCTTGTTGGATTCGTGCCATGATCTTCTTTGTCTCTGGGCACCCTTCGGTGCTGTGGCCTCTTCCGTGATATTGGCAGTAGAAGTGGGGATCTCTTGGGTTGTGGTTCGGGAGGCTTGGGGTTCCTCTTCCTCTCCCCCTTCCTCTATGACTGAATCCTCCCCTGGCACTTGGCCTGCTTTCTTATTGTTGCTGAGGATTTCCGACACTGTTTACATTTCGTGGATGCTGTGGTGGTGCTCGCCAGGTCATATCTCTGCCACCCTGTCTTGCCTCGTTTCGTTCGGCTACTCTCTTGCGGTGGTCGTCATCGACGACGAATGTAATCCTCCAATTCCCGAAATAGTTCTTCAACTGTTTCAGGCTTCTTTCTTGTGAGGTGGGAAGCCGTTGGCCCTGGGGTGAGACCTTTGATCAGTGCCTTGATCGTTATCTTGTCATCAGCGTCGGGGATTTGAGACCTCTGTTGCATGAACCTTCTCACGAAGTTCCGCAGTGGTTCCCTGTCCCTTTGCTTGCAGTTGTACAGATCTGAGGCTTCGGCTGTTGTGTCATGGAACATCTGAAACGCTTGCATGAATTTTGTTTTGAGATCTACCCAGCTGTAGATCGAGTGTGGAGGCAGCAGTGAGTACCAATTCGATCGGTCCTTCGCAAGCTATGATGAAGGATTTGGCGAGTGCAACATCATCTCCTCCTGCCGAATTCACAGCTGACTCGTATCTCATGAGGAACTGCCTGGAGTTTCCAAAGCCGTTGTACTTGGGAAGAGAGACAGGCTTGAACTTCGGCGGCCAAGGTGCTGTTTGCAGCCCTATTGATAGCGGCGATTCAGAATCCACGAAGTGTGAGACTCCGTTTCCCGCGAAAAAGTTTTCTTTCGGGGATTCTCTTGCGGGAGCGCGGGTCTCCGCTCGTGGTGTTTCCTGCCATAGGGAGCTGTTCTCTTGTTCCTTCATTTCGTCAATTTCTCTCTGTATTGCTTGTATTTGTTCTTTTGCTTTGTTCACACTGCTCTAGCTTTTCGGAGATTTTTCTCTTCGCCCGCAACCGAGCCGCGAACTTTTCTTTGCCTCTCCGTAGTTGTTGTATCTTTTGGTGGACCATGGCTAGTCAGTCCGTCTATGGCATCATCATCGGCATCAACATTCTCGTGCTCTTGCCGTTCGCAGGTTGTTCTTGGATGTGAGCTGTCTTTTCTGCTCTTGCCTTCATGAGGGCCTCGAAACAAAGAAGCAGCGAAACAACTACTTCAGATCTGTAAATACCATAATCAATGATGGCCCAGCGGCCCGCCCGGAGTGGGCGAAGGTGCCAATTACCTTCACAGAGGAAGATTTCAGGTTGAAATCCGCGATCCACAATGATGCCATGGTGATCGAAGTCAACATTGCTGGGTGGGTCATAGGAAAAATCTTGGTGGACAACGGGAGTTCGGCGGACATCCTATTCCTGAAAACATTCGAGAAAATGAATCTGAGCCAGCACATGTTGGACCCACCAGAGTACCCATTGCAGGGGTTCGGAGGGAAGCCCATCAAGCCGGTTGGAAAAATCTCACTCCCAGTTTCTTTCGGAGATCTTGAGAATGCCAGAACGGAGAACCTCACCTTTGATGTAGTTGACATATATCACCCGTATCTTGCGATCTTCGGCAGAGGATTCATGAACAAGTTCGATGCTGTCATAAGGCAACAGTTCCTATGCATGAAGATGCCTGCGCCCAAAGGGGTTATCACAGTATTCGGCAATCAGCAGGAGGCCAGGAACATAGAAAAGGGCCACACGCCTGGTCAAACGAATGTGTATCACCGAAAGTAGGCCGAAGAGAGGAAGGAAACCTATGAAGAGCCGAAGCGAGACAAAGAGAAAAATAACATAGCCGCGAGAAGATGAAACAAAGAGAGTGTATCTTGATGACATGCCCGACGAGAGCAGTCATAATAGGGGCGAACCTCAGCGCCGAAGAGGACGATGAACTCATACGCTTCCTGAACAGAAACAAGGATGTTTTCGCATGGTCAGCCAAAGATTTGCAAGGCGTTGACAGGGACATAATCGAACATGTCCTCGAAACAGATGACAAGATACCACCCAAGAAGCAAAAACTTCGGAAAATGTCTGACGAAAAGGTCAAGGCAGTGGAAGCAGAAGTTCAGAGGTTACAGGATGCCCAAGTGATCAGAGAGGTCAAGTACCCAGTCTGGTTAGCCAACACTGTGCCAGTCAAGAAGAAAAATGGCAAATGGAGAATGTGTGTGGATTTCACCGATTTGAACAAGGCATGCAAGAAGGACGATTTTCCCTTGGAAAGGGTGGACAAAATCGTGGATGATGCAGCCAACAGTGAGATGCTTTCGCTCCTTGACATGTTCTCTGGGTATCATCAGATCAGAGTTCGCAAAGAGGACGAAGAGAAGACAAGTTTCATCACTCCTTTCGGAACATTTTGTTTCGTAAGAATGCCAGAGGGGCTGAAGAATGCAGGGTGCACGTTTTCAAGGATGATAGCAATAGTGTTGCATCAGCAGATTCGGAGAAACATCTTGGCATACGTGGATGACATAGTTGTCAAAAGTGTTCAGAGAAAAGACCATATCAGTGATTTGGCAGAAACATTCGCGAACTTGAGGACAGCAAACTTGAAGCTAAACCCAGAAAAATGTGTGTTCGGAATTCACAAGGGAAAAGTTCTTGGATGCCTAGTTTCAACGAAAGGCATTGAAGCAAACCCCGACAAGATAAAGGCTCTAATGGAAATGCAAGAGCCAATCTCAGTGAAAGATGTTCAGAAGTTGACAGGGAGAGTGGCTGCCCTCAACAGATTCATCCCCAGAGCCGCAGAAAGAAGTTTGCCATTCTTCCAAGTTCTCAGAAGTGCCAAGAAATTTCAGTGGTCCGAACCTCAGAAGCAGGCCTTTCACGAACTGAAGGACTACTTGTCCAATATGACCAAGCTCTGTCCTCCCGAGCCAAAATCGCCGCTTTTGCTGTATGTGTCTGCATCAAATTCGGCAGTAAGCGCAGTGCTGGTACAGGAAAAGGAAGAAGAAGGAAAGCTCAGGCAAATTCCCGTATACTTCGCCTCTGAAGCATTGTCTGGTTCCAAGGTTTTCTATTCCGAACTAGAAAAGATCGCGTATGCGGTCATCATGGCAGCAAGAAAGCTAAGACACTACTTCGAGGGCCACAGAATAAGGGTTATCACCAACCAACCGTTAAGTGACCTGTTCGCAAACAGGGAGGCATCCACCCGAATCATCAAGTGGGGTGCTGAACTCTCCGAGTATGTGGTGGATTTCGAAAGAAGAAGTGCAATAAAATCGCAAGTTCTGGCAGATTTTGTCGTGGACTGGACCTCACCTACTCAGAATCTTGAGGAAAATATGAATGAACCTTGGATAGTGCAGTGTGATGGAGCATGGTGTTACAAGGGGGTCGGAATTTCGGCTGTTGTAACATCTCCGACGGGCGTGGTCATAAGATATGCAGCGCGGCTCGAATTCGCGAATAATGAATACTCCACGAACAACACAACAGAGTACGAAGCTCTACTGCTGGCATTGAGAAAAATGAAAGCCTTGGGGCAGCAGACCTTCATAATCAGAACGGATTCGAAAGTAATCCAGGAACATATCAAGAAGGAAAGCGAGGCCAGGAATCCAGTTCTCATAAAATATCTTGAAAAAGTCAGAGAAATGGAAAGACACTTCAAAGGGTATTCAGTCCAGCACATCCCAAGGGATGATAACAATGAGGCGGATAAACAGGCGAAGGCACCAGCCAGAAATCAAGAGCTACCACCGGACGTGTTCTTTGAAATCATCAGAGAACCCTCCATCAAAGATCCAAGAACTCAAATCGTGAATATGGTGGAAATTCCGGATCGGGAGAGCAGAAATAATGGCCTACCCGAGGGGACATTACGAACCACAAGATGAACTTGGAGGAGAAAAGGTTGAGACAAAGGGCTCGGGGCTATACAGTGGTAAATGGAGAATTGTACAAATCAGGAGTCACTGAACCTTGGCTACGCTGCATCACCTCCGAAAAAGGTCGCGAACTCCTGAAAGAAATTCACAGCGGATTTTGTGGGGCACACATAGGCACCAGGGCTTTGGCTGGCAAGGCGATAAAGCAGGGATTCTATTGGCCCACCATAAACGTCGACGCCAAGATGTTGGTTCGGCAATGTGAAGCATGCCAGAAGACGGGAAATCAACAGAATCTGCCTTCAATGCCAGTTCATTTAATTCCTCCAACCTGGCCTCTGCAAAGATGGGGCATGGACCTAGTAGGCCCGTTGCCAACAGCTCAGGGTAATTGTCGATTCGCGGCTGTAGCGGTCGACTATTTCACGAAGTGGGTAGAAGCAAAACCACTCGCGAACATCACAGCGGCAGCAGTTCAGAAATTCTTTTGGCAGAACATAGTCTGCAGGTTCGGAGTTCCTAGAGAATTAACGGTTGACAATGGCAAACAGTTTGACTGCTACACCTTCAAAGAGTACTGCAGAACCCTAGGCACACAAGCGAAATTTTCATCAGTTTACCATCCACAGTCCAATGGAGCAGTTGAAAGAGCCAATGGCCTGATTTTTTCGGGAATCAAGAAATGCTTATTTGATCAGAAAAAGGGAAAGTGGGTGGATGAACTTCCGAAGGTGATCTGGTCTCACAACACCACAGTTTCAAGGGCAACAGGTTTCACACCTTTTCGCCTACTCTTCGGAACTGAGGCTATGACACCAGAGGAGATCAAGAATGAAAGCATGAGAGTCTTGAAAGGAAAAGAGATAGAGGAAATTGATAAAAAGGTGGAGAAAGATATGATAGAGCTGACAATCCTTGAAGCAGCAGAAAACATTGAGAAGTACCAGAGAGAGACAAGGGCATGGAGAGACAAAAAGGTGGTCCGGAAGGACATCAAAACTGGTGATCTTGTCTTGAAAAGAAAGAAAAATTGGGAGAACCCAGGAAAGCTTCATGAGTCATGGGAAGGGCCTTACATAGCTAGGGAAACAGATATGCCAGGGGCTTTTCGCCTGATGGAGCAGACTGGCGAGCAGTTGCCGTATTCGTGGAATGCCGATAGCTTAAAGAGGTACTATCCATGAAGACCCTAGTTGTACATAAGTGTAGTAGGTAGCAGTTTTTCAATTTTCGTAAGATTACACCGTAGGAAAATAAAAGCCCGAATCACGTGTCTATAAGTGACTTCGGGAGAAAACTAGTTTTATGTCTTAATCGTAGTTCTAGAATAAAAAGGACCGTACTCTTTTCCTTGCAAAGGGGGCTCTAAATCAAGAGGCAAGGTTTTTAACGAGGCGGATCCTATGTAAATACTCTTTCTGATATATATATGAAAAGAGTCTTCCCCCAAATTGCACGTTTCGTATTTTGTGTCTCGAAGTTCCATCGTGAAAAAAGAAAGAGTTCGTGAAAAGAGAAAGAGTTCGTAAAAAAAAGAGGCTCCGTGATAGCCGAAGTTCCATCGTGAAAAAAGAAAGAGTTCGTGAAAAGAGAAAGAGTTCGTAAAAAAAAGGCTCCGTGATAGCCGAAGTTCCATCGTGAAAAAAGAAAGAGTTCGTGAAAAGAGAAAGAGTTCGTGAGAAAGGCTCCCTGATAGCCGAAATTCCATCGTGAAAAAAGGAAAGAGTTCGTGAAAAGAGAAAGAGTTCGTGAAAAAAGGCTCCCTGATAGCCGAAATTCCATCGTGAAAAAAGAAGTGGTTCGTGAGAAAGGCTCCCTGATAGCCGAAATTCCATCGTGAAAAAAGAAGTGGTTCGTGAGAAAGGCTCCCTGATAGCCGAAATTCCATAGTGAAAAAAAGAAGTGGTTCATGAGAAAGGGCTTCCTGATAGCCGAAATCCCATCGATAAAAAAGAGAAAGTTTGTGAGAAAGGCTATGTGAAAAAGGCCTGAGACAACAACAAGTTGTGGCCTAGAAAAATCCCATCCATCGAGGGTTCCCATCAAAAAAGGCCTGAGACAACAACAAGTTGTGGCCTAGAAAAATCCCATCCATCGAGGGATTCCCATCAAAAAAGGCCTGAGACAACAACAAGTTGTGGCCTAGAAAAATCCCATCCACGAAGGGATTCCCACCGAGAAGTTCGCATGACAATATCGAGAAAACGAATGCCTAGGGGTTCGCCTATGTATTCTCACCTAGTTCAAATTGTTGAAAATTCTTTCGGTATCACCATTATAAGAAAAGAGCAAGGGGCTCCATCGGACGTTCGTTAAAAATCTTGGTTGAATCAACTGAAGGTTGCAATTTCAACCGAGGCAAGCCTGCCAAGTGGGGCAAGTCCACAAAATTCGAAAAACAAATTTTGTCGACTTGCGTAACGACGGTAGAGATTTTCAAAAATTAACGAAGATTCCTCCTAAGGATGCGTTAAAAAAGTTTGCGAATAGTAAAATTCGCGACCTTGCAATCTAGTTTTCATGCGAAACAGCAAGGTGGGGGAGGGTGACGTTTTTTCGAAGAAAAAACAAATTCATTGCCTTATTCGCATAAAAACTTCCGAACAGCTTCTTTGGTAATTACAACGCTTGGCGTAAAACTCAAAACGAAAGCTCAACAACATGTCCCGGTTTACAAGCACCGTCTTCGCCCACATCGCAAGCGTAGGCGAAATCAGATGCATCGGCTAAGGGGCTAAGGGGCTCCGTCTTGGGAACCTTGTCAGACGGCGGAGTAGGTGACACGGAGCGAACCTTCTTGCGAAGTAAGAAAGACGAGGAGAGGTCAAAACAACCTATAGAAAACTTAAGCGAAGCCTCAAACCAAAAATCGGAAAAATCTCGTTCGTGATGAGCTCGTTTGAACAGAGCGCCACGCTTCACCACTAACGAACATATCGTCTCGATGAATCCGAAGTGGTAGCACGTCCGCGCGAGCCCGGGCCTTGCGGGACTGCGCGCAGTTAAAATTTACAAAACAATTTGTTCGGAGAAGTTTGATGAATCTACATAAATCTACGACCGGGTCTCGAATTCACCCAAAAAGAGTCTAGACATGTCGCTCAATTCGTAACATCCACCTTCGGCGAATCTTCTTCTTGTTCGGGGACTTGTCCACCGTCGTTGCCATCATCACCGCCGCTACCGCCGCCGCCGCCGCTCGAGCCGTCCTCGCCGGACCCACCCGAACTCTCCCCGGAAGTCGATCCTTCGGGAGACGCGGCGACGCCTTCTTGTTCCTCCTTTTCTCTCAGCTGTGAAAGGAAGAGAAGAGTAAGGAAGGCTTAAGAAATTGGAACACCTGCGACGAGCATAAGTCACGAAATCGAGCAAAAAGAAATTACCTCGTCAAGCTTTGCCCGCGCAATAGTCTTAACAATATCAGCCCCGCCAACCAGCCAGAATTCCTTCGCGAATTTCAACTTTATAGCCACAATGTCAGGGTTATCTTGAAGTATCGTATCGCTGGTAACGCTTGGGAACTGAGAAAGGTTCGCACGAAACTTCGCCAAGTCCACACGGCCGTAATCGTGAAGGACCTTCGAATACTCTCCACGAGAAAAAGATACGGCGAAGTTGTCGGCACCGAGAGATCACTTCGGGAAGAGCCTTGAATTCATCCTCTAGCCAATCCATGAAATCGGGGATATCAATGTCATCTGGGAGAGGGGCTGGACGAACACCGTACTCATTCAGGGACTTCTGGTACTCAGCATAAAGCAATTTCAGCTTCCCCAAAATTTCCGAGGTGTTTTTCTTCGAAGCTTCACCTTGCTCTACCAGCGCCTTCTCAAGATCCACGATCTTCCGATCCTTTGAGCTCAGTGACTTAGCGAGGCTGGCATTGTTGATGCGAAGATCTTCAGCGATTTTCGCGTCTCGCTCTTGCTTTTGCCGAAGTTTTTCGATTACGCTCAAATCATCTTCATGAGATTTCCGAATTTTCTCGAGATCCTTTTTCGATTCCTCGAGCGCAGCTTCGGCCACTTTCTTTTCATCCTGACTTCTTTTCGCAGCCTCTCGCCGCCTCGTACACCTTCCTCTCGAGTTCCAGACTCGTGGATTGCGCGAGGGTGAAGTTGCGCTCCAGCTCTTTCGACTTCTGAGAAAGTTCTTCATTAATCTTCACCTGTTCAGAAAGCCGGTCTACGGCAACCTTCCCAAGCATCGAGTACTTGAGGGCATAGTCTTCATGAAATCGTGCAAGCTTTGAAGGCGAATACGAGTGTAACAAATTCTTGAATTCTGCGAAGATCAAGAGAAAGTCTCAGACTAAGACTCAATAACTGGGAAACGTATGAAAAGATAGTAAGGAAGGACGAACCTTCTTTAGAGAACCGCTGCATGGTAACTTGTTTGCTCGAACCCGAAGAAGTTTTCCCTCGAGGCGAAGGAGCGGTTTCGGAGACAGAGAGGGGCCTCCTCTCGGAGCCTTGAGCGGCCTCTTCGGGTCGTTCGGGCGCTTCCTCCCCTGTTTCATCAACAATGGCGGACGATTTCCATAGAGTTAAAAACTTGGACGCCTTGCCCCCGACGCCACTTGTCTCGAAACCAACACGCAATAGTTTGCCGCGATAAGACGTACCAAAGCTTTTGTTAAAAGCGGCCAAGGAAGGAGAGGGCGCCTGGTCTTCGGGGACGACCTCCCGAACTTCGACCAAAGGAACATTTTCGGCAGAGTGGCCCTCCCTTTGGATAGTGCGCTCAAGGTCCCGAGCGAATTCGGAGGAAACTTCATCAGCGGCAGCGACCTCAACAGCAGGGGTTTTGGCAGCAGCAGGGGACTCGGTGTGAACAACAACTTCAGAAGCAACAACTGACTTCTCAGCAGCAGCAGGGGACGCCTCTTTTTGGACTTCGGGAGCAACATCTGAAAAGGAATCGATGTCGACGAATTCATTTTCGGAACCAGCAGGGCAAATGTCTCGAAAGTTAAATAATGGCCAGAGGAAAACACCTTTGGGGCTATCTGTCTTCGTGAGGATGTCGTCGTCGAAGGCGGATGGGACCCGCCGAACTCCGGTGGAAGAAACCTTCTTCACAGCTTTCTTCACTTTTTTGCGGCTCATCTGGGCAAGCCCCGGCGACTCGGGAGTTCGGCCTTTCTGAGGTTTGAGGTTCGGAGGTCCTTCGTTTATGCTTCGACGACTCAAGCGATCTGGTCCTTGAAGGCTTCACTCCCGAAGAGGTTCCCTCGGTGGCAGGTAACGAGTTTTGCTTCGACGACCTGATTCGGGGAGCGTTGATGGGGGCGGCTGAGCAGCTGGCAACGGCGACGGCGGGAAGTTTCAACTTGGGACCAGGTCCTCGAGAGCTGAAAAATTTATCACCACAAACTTCCGAAAAGATGCGGTTGATTTTCTTCTTGTGCTTCACCAGAGCTTTGTATGCCTTGTACTCGTTCATCGTATATTCGCCCACCATAACATTCACTCTTTTTTCCACTTCGTCCATGAAGTCCTTGGCGCTCTGGCCTTCGCGAAGCTTGATCCCGAACTTCGGAAAAGGCACCTTCTGATCGGCCCAGTTGACATTGTAATACACGAGTTCGGCAGGGGCCCAACCGTTCGAGATAGGCCAGATTCGCGCGGCGACAAATTCTTCGATAATGTCACGGCCGCCAAGTATTGTGCTGGCCAGATGAAATGCACTCTCGCAATTCCGGATCCCTAGGGCCCGCTGGTTGTACTTCCCCACATTCACTGCGGCGAGGGGCGCGATCGGGCATGACAGCTTCGGCACATTGACTTTCAAGTAAAACCAGTAGGACTTCCAATCGTCGGAAAGGTTGGACTTGCAGCAAGGAGAAATCTGGATTCGGGTAATCCCTTGTCGGGTGTTCTGGCGTCGTGTATTGAAGGTACAGCATGTGTGCTGGCTGTGGTAGAACTGCCCGTCTTCACCTTTCACAACCTTCGGAATAATCACCGCTCGTAAAATCCGGTGAAGGCGTCGATTGTAGGACCGGCAGCCGAAGGTCTTCCGTAATCCAGATAAACTTCGATACTTCGAGGAAGGACGTTGGGGTAAGCTGGTGGATCTTCACTGAGAATGCATCGAGAATTGCTGGTAGGATTGGGTCACAAGGGAACCGCAGCCCACAGATGAAGAAGTCTCGAAAAACCACAATTTCTCCGGCCTTGGGAGTAGGAGTTAGTTCATCAAGCGGGGCACCGCCAGCGCCAGGAGAGAAGAATCCGGCCTTCTCGTACTCGCGAATAATGTTGCTCGTGACCTTCGACTCTCCGAAGGCGAGCGAGGGCGGCAGTGGGCCGAAGTCCTCAGCATGACGAGATCGTCGACACCGGCGTCCACATCCCCGATGTCTTCGCCGCCGTCGGACCCAACCTCTCCGTCTTCGCGACTTCGGGAACCGCTGGGTGAACCAACATCTTCGGCCGGTGCATCACGATCTGCACTTTCGGCAGCTTGGTCGAGTGGGAGACCGGCAGCGATCAGCTCTTCAGTAGTCATGGGTCTAGCTGTACTTCTAATGCGAGCCACCTAACAAACGCGAACATTCAGACAGTTTAGACTAATATTCGAAAATAAAACTAGAAAAATCGTGACATTACTACACCAAAGTTTAACAAACTAACGAAACAACAAAGCAAACATAAAGGAATACCTTAGAAGAGCGCGAACAAGGCCTGGAGTTCGCAAGTTTTCTAGCAGAGAAAGCTAGTCCCGCGAAGGAAGAAAAATGTGAGAATCGTGAAAGGCGCGAGAGCAGTAAAAAGTTTTTTTAACAGCGCCAGCCCGCTATTTATAGGGCCGGGGAGGGGTAGTTTCGCGAAGTGCGCCTCGATTTAACCGCCTTTGGCTCCCGGGGCGACGCGTGTCCCCTCTGACGTTCCGAGGGTGACATTTTTTACTAAATTTCCGAAAGGTTCGTGGAATCGGATCATCGGAGTCAACCCGCTTCCCCGAGGGGCTAGTGTTGGGGAATTCAGGAAAACCCGTCACCCTCGAAACGTCGAGTTTAACGGAATTCTCAAAGCATGTTTTTCAGGAGCAGGGAATTCGCGATTCTCGGAAGACTGGGACCTGCGGAGTCTCGAATTCGCGAATGTGCAGTGTTCGGGAATCTTGATTCGGTGAAGAGGCGGAGTCATGAACATGCGGAAGCCCGGAATCTCAACTGTTGATGGTCCGAACTTCGGAGATTTGCCGATTCGGGAATCTGATGAAGACTCTGTTCGGGACTTAGGCGCAAGGACATGCACGAACCTGCTGGGAAGCAAGAGCCACTTCGGGAATCTGTAGAAGACCTAGTTCAGGAATTTCGGGCGAAGACATTCACGAATCACGGGAGAAGCAAAGTCAAAGTTGTAGTCCCAAAAAGTCCGGGCTTAGAGTGTGAACTAGTGGCAGACTTGTAAATGTGTAAGGGGGGAAAAGACATTCTTGTGTGTGTTCACATTAGGAATATTCTCCGAGCCCGAGGGTGTTATCGGAATGTAAAAGTCCCTTCGTCTCCCTATAAAAGGGGGCGCGAGGGCACGTGTAAACGGATTCAGACTTTTTTGGGACTTGTGCTATTTGCAGGAGAGATTTCAATCTCTTTGCGCCTTAACTGTGCTATTGAACGTGTTAAGAAACTAGTACCTATCCCTTGTATCATTGTAGCTCCATTGCCTTGTTTAGGTTGCATTTGTTGCAATATTTACATATGGTAGGTTGCTTGTGTCATGTGCTAACCCATGAGCAACTTACATGGTTTGATTAGTGTGTAGGAAAGCTACACTTGTTCTTTCATGGTGCTTGTTTTCATATATATCTCTTTGCATCATGAGCAAGCTATAGGGTTAGCTTCCCTTTTGTTGTCATAAACAATGTGCATACATTTGGTTGGTGATTCAAACACTAAATGCACACATTCAGGGGGAGCTCATCCTATGGTTTGGTTATGGGACTAACATTGTTTCAAGCTTATCTTATGTAGTCCCTCAGCGACGCGTTCTGGTGCGGTACTTCATTCTAAGAGAATGTTATTTCACTCTCAATGTGATCTAACATCTCTAAAAGAGCGAATATAGCAATATGAGCTTCATGCTATTGAGTCATGTCCTTGCTAGCTTATGTCTCTATAAAAGTTCAAAGGCAATGTACTCATACATTCCTAATCCTTGTGGTACCCCAAGTGTCTTCTATGCAAGCTTCTTTCATGTGGTGTCACCTAGTGATATCATTTCCAAGTGATTCATCTCAATGTGGTGCGAACAAGGTAGAGAGGAACATCCCCCGGAGGTATGCAATGATCAAAAGACTACAAGTGATATCTACAAGTGGTAATGTAACAAGAACTCATTTGTCTTATCTCTTGTCCTTTAAGCTACCTCCTTGCATGATATGCTCTAAGCTTCCTTGTCTTTCAAGTTTGTAGTTGTGCACTTGTTTCTCTCTATTCTTGTCTTACAAGTGGTATCCTTTTCGTGCACACACTTAGGGGGAGCTTAGGTTGTATCATGCTAGTCTCATGAGCTTGTGATCCACCTTAGTCATTATTGCATGTGGTATCTTCATTGATATCATACATATGGATCATGGTTCATGCGACTTTCTCCCTTATATTTAACATTTCTCCTTGAGCTATGTTTGATAGGACTTGCTAGCTTTCTTGGACCCATTTTTCTTTGGACTTTTTGGAGATTTTATTCCAAAGGGGGAGAATGTGAGACCAAAGCAAGCTTGTGGCTTAAGCTTACAAGTGGTTTCAAGGACATGAGACCAAAGGGGGAGGATGTGAACATAAGATCAAAAAGGGGGAAGGTTGATCTAGGGGGAGTTTGGATGATGGTAAGCATACAAGCAAGTGTGAGTGGTTCTAATTCTGTCCATTCTTGCAAATTTATGCTTGCTTTGGTTGTGTTGTCATAAATCACCAAAAAGGGGGAGATTGTAGCGAACATGGCCTCGTATGCCATTAGTTCGGAGTTTGATTTTGGTGATTCATGACAACATGATCATTGGGACTAACCATATTGTTTTAGCATGTCTTTGTAGACACTTATAGGTCCCAAGAATGCAAGAAAACCACATGCTAAAGTGAGATAAACAAGGGTCAAAACCGAGCAAGAAAAGGAAAAGAAAAGACACCGTCGGATGAACTGACGGTATCAATTTAACAAGCGTCGGTGCAATCGTCAGACGAGTTGGTACATAGGGTCAAACCCTAGGTACCGTCGGATGAACCGACGGTCCATTATTTAGTAGCGTCGGGCGAGTTGCAGTGGAAGAGCAGCGAAGACAGTAGCACCGGATGATCCGACGGTCTGAGTGGGGACACCGTTGGTCTATCCGACACTCAGTTTGAATTCATACAGAGAAGCGCCAAGACGAAGCCTTCAGCACCAGATGATCCGACGCCTTGGTCAAGGTAGCGTCGGTCTATCCGACGGTCGATTGGAAGCTAACAGAGTCGACTTGGACGCGGGGTCTTCAGCACTGGATGATCCGTCGCACCGTCGGTGTATTGCGTCGGAGAAGTTGTGTCAGATAACCTCAACGACTATGTGACGTGGGAGGGGCACCGGATGAACCGACGCCCTGGAAAAGCTTAGCGTCGGATCATCTGACGGTACCTTTTTCAGCAGCTTTGAGCCAACGGCTAGTTTGATGCCTTGGGCTATTTATACCCCCTCCACTCACCCATTTGAGGTTGCTGGATTGTGTGGAAGTGCAGAAGAGTTCAAGACACATTGAAGATCATATCCAATCCATCCAAGTGCTTATTTGATCATCCTTAGACTTGCATATGCTTTGTGTATGTGCTTAGTGCTAGGCTTAGCTTAGAGCTGAGTGAGTGCAAAGTTGTGCCAACCTTGTGAGGTGATTCTTGAGTGAATCCAGTTGTACAAGGTTCGCCGGAAGCCTTGGGGCCTAAGTGGCTCACCGGCAATCGTCATCGACCCTCCGGCTTGGTGTGGAGCGGCGAGGACACTTTGTGCGGGGGACGTGGAGACCCCCTTCCTTGGTGGAGAAGCTCCTTAGTGGAGGTGGCGTCAAGGTGACTAAGGGAGCTTGACAAGTGCCTAAGTGGCTAGCCTTTGTGGCGTGTCAAGTGGTGCTCTTGGGAGAGACTTGGTGGCCGGGAAGCAATACTCTTGTGTGAGTGCTTCAACGTGGACTAGGGGTGGCTAAGTGCCTACCGATACCACGAGATAAATTGCGTGTCAAGAGTTTGCTTCCTCTCATCCCCTTTACGTTTTTCCGCATTTACTCTATTGCAATCTTTGTTTGCCTCTACTTTCCTAGAGTAGTATCATGCTAGGATTGGCTATAGGTTGCAAACCTCCTTTTGGGATGGGAGTTTCACACTAGAACAACCATAGTTGCACATATAGATAGTATATTCTAGTTTACCTTTGCGCAAAAATAGTGAAGCCATAGGTTAAGGTTTTAAGTTGACTAATTCACCCCTCCCCTCTTAGGCTAACGAGCATCTGATTCCTTACATCGCCACTGCTCACCGCTAGTTGTCAAGGGAGATTGTCGTGCCTGGTGAAGTTTTGACTTGCGTACCCTTTACCACCATTAGTCCCCTTTTCGTTGGCTGGCCCTCAAACGGAGGGTATCATCAGATTGATGTAGCTACTGAGGGGTGGCGTGAAGGTTCCGTGGTCATTGTTGTAGTCATGGAGCATGTCGCTTGATGGAGTCACGATCTGAAGATCGAGAGTAGTCTTTCATATTGCGTCATAGATGGTCCTAGGTTTGTGTCCATCTGTCCTTGGATGTGTTCCTTTTTCTTTTCTCCTTGGTTGTGTCCAATTGTATTCCTTGCTTCATATCCCTGTACATGCTTATGTGGTTTGCCACCTTTAATGGAAGAGTTCCGGCCGGCTTCTTGCTTGCCGTAGTTGTGCGGTACTCCCTCTGCTCCAAATATTAGGTTGTATTTTGCTTTTATAGGTACATATTTTTTTGTTATGCATTTTGGTATAGTGTATGTCTAGGTGCATAATAATAATAATATTTATGAATAAAAAATATAAACGATCTAGGCGAAGATAGTACCCATTATTTCTCAAAGTCTTACAGGGATAAGATAAACAAAATACCCATCTTGTCGGGTGCCTTATTATTAATCTGCTCCCACTATCATCATCCGTGAGTGTCTGTCTGGTTGACAAATATCATCCGTGAGTGTACATGTGATCTTTGATTGTCAAACTAAAACATTTCTCTTACCAATCACGAATCATTATTTGCAAATTAGTCCCTTATTATTACATTATAATATGTAAGATTATTTTGGTTCACGGTAACAATGTCTGACCACAAAAGCTAGATGCTTGAACATGTTTACAAACAATATACAATAATTAATATGTCCTGGCACTAGTAGGCCAAAACAACAACAGAAGGTTCAGTTCAGACACACGTTCAAACAGTACTAGCAACACTTACAAGATCGAGCCCGTCAAGATCTTGCTGGTAATAATCGCACCGTTGTTATTTAAATAGACTCCACCGTGGTATCCAAATTATGAGAATACTTGAGGGTGCGTGTCCTTTATAGTTTTGGCAGTGCGTAGATTTTGCGCATGTATAGCAAAGCTAATAGGCTCGTCCAGCCCTCTTGACGAAGGCCAGGTCACCGTACGGCATGAAGTGGCACACCGGCGAGCCACCGGGGCGGGTGTTGAGTATCTCGAAGGCCGGGTGCGCCGGGTTCCAGCTGGAGGTGTCGACGTGGCAGAACGCCAGCATGGACGCCGCCGGCCGGCCGCCGCCGCGGCCGAGGCCGCTGAGAGACACCACGTAGGCTCTGTACCCCATCGTCGTCCCCGCGATGTGGCACTGGTAGACGGCGTACGGGAACGGCACCTTGTGGCAGGACACGTAGCGGTCGCCGTCCAGCGGGGCGACACCCTGGACCATGTAGGCCTGACGTGGCAGCCCCCCGCGGGGGAGCTCCGACGTCGCCGCCCACACGCCCTCATCACCGCTGTCGACGGTGCCGAGCATGTCCATGGCGCTCTGCACGGTGCTCTCCAGCGAGGTGGTGCAGGACTTGACCTCGCCGGCGACGGGCGGCTCCTGGCACCTGATCAGGGTGTCCCTCACCTCGGTTGCCTCGGCGGAGCCCGCCGGGATGTGGAAGGTGGCGAGGACGTCCCCTAGGTTGGCAAAGGGGACACGGTCGGCGACGCCGTGGGGAAGGATGGCTGCCTCGGCCGCCGCCGGGATGGAGAGCGTCATGGCGCTGCCGGGACGCAGCTGCGCCTCGTGGAAGAAGATGCCGGTCTCCGCGACTGTCAGTGGGTTGCAAGCGGAGTTGAACATCGTGCATACGCTGATGCTGGGCTGTGCAGAGTAGTGCTCCACAAGCGGCGAGTGGTCAACGCCTTCAGGTTAATTCAGGATACAAATTTAATTAGATCAACGATCAGGGATTTTTTTCTTTTCAGATTCTCAATTATTGTCAACAGACGATGCCGACCAATTATGAATAAGTACAATACTACCATTCTTGACAAGATCTGCAATGGCGTCTGGCATCGTCGTGCCCGGGAGGGCCTGCTGCCAGAACTGTGCCGCCGCCGGAGTTTTCGTGACACGGTGACCGTGCACCACGGCGGCGCCGGCGATCACCACAATCAGGAGGAGCGTTGATGGATGCATGCTTTAATTCGGTATTCCTCTTAGCTAATTGCTCTAAGCTCTGGTTGCGTGGTGGTTCCTGGTTCCAGGCGAGCTGGTTTAAATAACCACTTGCTATTCCTCTGAGTAGGTGACGACCCCGCGCAATACCAAGGGCCCGTTTGACACACCTCAGCTTCACCTGTAGAGCTATTTTTTTTAAGAAAACAATTCCATGAGCAACTTCATGAGCGGGGGAGAGAGTCATGTTTTTGCAACTTCACCATGTGCTTAACTGTGTGAGAGTGAGTTTCCAGAGAAGCTGACCACAGATTTGGGCAGAGAGTTGGCTGTTTGGCTATTGAAGTTGTGAAGCTACTCGTGAAGCTGCCCGTGAAGCTCTACCAAACGGGCCCCAAGGCTCGCACCATGTGATATTCTTCTATTTAACCTTGTGGGACAAAGTCTGTTGGGGAGTTTTTAAAGCGGCTTTAGCTGATTTGTACGGATAATTTATTGTAAGAGGAAAATATTGCGCAAACAAATAAGTCAAATACCATAAAGAACATGAGAAAATAACCTAAGCGGCTTGGTTTGTAGATTACTTTAATTTATTATCTATAAATGGGCTGTCATCCCATAGAAATTAAATTTAAGTTTGAAGGAGAATAAGTATACATATGTACATTGAACATCTTGTTCTTTTTTCGTATTTACTTGTCCTCAACTGATATAGAGTTTCAACACCAAAAATTAGATTGTGATATAAATTTTTGAATGAAAAAGAAAAATGCAGTGCAATCGGCTTAGATTAAAACATAATTATAGAGCACATATATTTTCCCCATTACCTCCTATTTTGCAAAAAGTGATTATTATTCCAACTGTTACCATCACAACAGTGATTAAAGCATGCACGTAACATCAAACACACTCAACGCGAATCTAAAACTACATAGATATATTTTTTACAGGAATCTAACACGTACCGGATATATTTTTAATACAAAGCTCGTATGTGCACGTTAACTTCACTGAAAAGGTTGGCTAGCTGATATTATAGTTTGTCTCGGTGCCGTAATAAAGGTAATAGAGAGAATAAAACTAGGGGACGAAATTTGTTAGACTGGTTCAGAAGAATATATACCTCATTTATTTATTTTTCTTTAGGAAAAGGAACTGATACCCCATAATAGCTAATTATATTAAATCACTTAATTACTCGTGGACCAAAGATGTAAGGAATCGGATGCTCGTAGCCTAAGAGATGGAGGAGGTGAATTAGGCAACCTTAACACCTTAACCTATGACTTCACTATTTTTGCACAAAGATAAACTAGAACATACTATCTAGATGTGCAACTAAGGTTGTTCTAGTGTGAAACTCTCATCCCAAACAAGGTTTGCAACCTATAGCAAATCCTAGCAAGACACTACTATAGGAAAGTAAAAGAAAACAAAGATTGCAATAGAGAAAATGTGGAAACGTAAAGGGCATGATAGGAAGCAAACTCTTGACACGCGATTTATCCTGTGGTATTGGTAGGCACTAAGCCACCCCTAGTCCACATTGTTGAAGCACTCACACAAGAGTATTGCTTACCGGTCACCAAGTCTCTCCCAAGGGCACTACTTGACTCGCCACAAAGGCTAGCCACTTAGGCACTTGCCAAGCTCTCTTAGTCACTTTGATGCCGCCTCCACTAAGGAGCTTCTCCACCAAGGAAGGGGGTCTCCACGTCCCCCACACAAAGTGTCCTCGCCGTTCCACACCAAGCCGGAGGGTCGATGACGATTGCCGGTGAGCCATTTAGGCCCCAAGGCTTCCAGCGAACGTTGTACACCTTGATTCACTCAAGAATCACCTCACAATGTTGGCACAACCTTGCACTCAGTCAGCTCTAAGCTAAGCCTAGCACTAAGCACATACACTAAGCATATGCAAGTCTATGGTTGAGCAATTAAGCATTTGGATGGATTGGATATGATCTTCTAGGTGTCTTGCACTCTCCTGCACTTTCACACAATCCAGCTTCCCCAAATGGGCGAGTGGAGGAGGTATAAATATCTCAAGGCATCAAACTAGCCGTTGGCTAAAAGCTGCTGAAAGTAGTACCGTCGGATGATCCAACGCTATGTTTTTCAGGGCATCGGTTCATCCGGTGCTACTAGCCATTGCCTCCACCGCACATGGCTGTTGACACCACTGCTCAGATGCTATACACCAACTGTGCGTTGGATCATCTGGTGCTGAAGGACTTGTCGCAAAAACGTCGATCTGTTGGTTTCTTCGTGACTGTCGGATGGACCGACGCTTCCTCTGACCATGGCGTCGATTCATCTGGTGCTTAAGGTTTCGTCTTGACGTGTTTCTGTCTTGATTCAAACTGAGCGTCAGATAGACCGATGGTGTCCTCACTCAGACCATTGGATCATCTGGTGCTACTGACTTTGCTTCTTCTGCTCGGCAATTCATCTGGCGTATCTAGAAACTGGACCGTCGGATCATCCGACGGTGACATCTTCATTTGCCTGCTTCTGCGCTATGAACCAAGTGCACCGACGCATGCACCAATGGTACCATCGGTTCATCTTTTCGCGTCTTCAACTTGGATATTTGCTTCAACTTAACATACTTAACATACCATCACTTATAGCTCCAAAATATATATTTACAAAATATGTGGTATGTTAACATGTGGTAACATCCATGGGACCTAGGAATGCCTATAAAGATATGCTAGACAAAGTGGTTAGTCCCATTACTTGTGTTAGCATGAATCACCAAAATTAACTCGAATAAATGCCAAATGGGGCCATGTTAGCTACAAAAGATTGTCCCTTTGGGTCTATCCTAAGTCAAACAACCTTATGTTTGACCAAATTTATACAAAAATATATCAATACTTTTGATGTCTAACAAGTTTCATTAGATTCATTCTGAATTATATTTTGATACCATCTCTATTTAATGTTATAAATATTGATAGTTTTCATTATAATTTGGTCAACTTCAAATAGTTTGACGGAGACCAAACCAAAGTGGACACTTTTTTCGCGGGACAGAGGGAGTAAGTTCTAATTAGACTTGAGTACTAAAAAGACAGGTAGCTAGCTATTAGGTATATATAGTACCTTTAGCAATATCATTTAGAATACTGGAATAGCTAGGAAGCTGATCTCATTTCTGAAATGAGAAGGCAAGGTTTCGCAAAACAAAAAAAAACCAAAAAAATGAAAGAAACAGTGCGGGCATATGATTTAATAAATATATGCACAGTTAAAATTGTTGTGTGTCAAAACTTTATAAACTTTGGTCATCTGCCATGAAGCAGTTTGTAAACCGATAGGCAGAAAAAGAAAAATTGCTAAACCTTGTAAACGTGGAAATTTAAGCTGATAGGCATCTGCGCTACCTGATAGAATTTTCTAAACCCAATAGAAAATTATTGTTTATTACATATGGATGAGACACATTTGTCTAATGAGCCGGCCCAGTGTTTTCTTTAAATTTGTCTGCTGGCCGCCACTACCGGCGTGAGCCAGGCGTTTTGCCGTGAGCCAAAAATTGGGCTCATGGAAAAATACCTTTTTCCAGACGGCTAACAGATAAACTCACGGCAATTGGAGCAGCTCAAGGCAAAAAGGAATTTGCCAAGAGCGGCTCACGGAAAAAAGTTTGTCGTGAGCCTTTTGTGGCCGACGGCAAAAGGTTCTTTTGCCGAGAGCATCTTAGGGCGAAGAGCTTTTTTGCTGTGAGCCTTTTTCCTATCCTACGGGAAAATGGTCTTCATCCTAAATTGAAAAAAAAATTGAAGTAGTAAATTAAGTCAAATAAAAATATTTCAATTACAATGTTTCATTACTTCTCAAGATGTACACTTCTTATTAGGATCATTTCTTCATTTGACAAAGATGTACTAATTTTGTTTACAAAACCTATATCTCTTATATAGTTTCATGAAACTATGTGAGAGATGAATAGGATTTGTGAACATTATCACTACAACAATACCAGATGATCAAATGACCAAAATAAAAGTTGTGGGTATTGAAAATTTATGAAACTTCATAGTTGAACCATTTCTAATTTTAATTACTTTCATCAACGAAAAGGAGTATGAATTTTTTGAATTTGAATTTTTGAAATGACATCCGGAATTGAGAGACATTATAAATATAAGTTGTGCATCTTGAAAAGTTATGAAACTTTGTTGTTTAGCACTTTTTCAGTTGAAATCATGTTGCAAAAAAACTAGGTTTGAATGTATGTTTGATTTTTTTTTTGAATTTGAAAATTCAAATTTTGTAAATGTTCTCGAATGGAGAAACTTGCAATATGAAAGTTGTGTATCTCAAGAAGTTATGAAACTTTGTATTTGGCAACTTTTTCATTTGAAGTCGTTTACAATAATTAGCTATTTAAATACACTTTAATCATTTTTAAAAAGAAATCGAGAGTCAGGTTATGGGCTAATGGCCCATTAACCTCCTCCGGTCCATTAACCCGCCTAGATTATTTAAGAACCCCTCTCCCCTTCGCAACCCTAGGGTGCCCCTCCCCCACAGCGCAGCCACCCCCCTCGACAGCCCACGCCACAACCATCCCCTCCCTCCTCTCCCTCAGATCCGGCGACGCTCCCTCCTCTCCCTCAGATCCGGCGGTGCATGGAGCGGCGGCCGGTCCCTCCTCTGCCTCCCCTCCCCTCCCCCCTCTGCTCGCCCCTCACCGAAGGTGAGGAGCAGCGGCGGGGCGAGGTGAGGCGACAACATGTAGAGGTCCCCCGAGACCGTCATCCCCTCCGGCGAGAGCAAGGCGCGGGCGAGCTACGTGCCCCGTCGGCCTCCGCTTCCTTCCCTTCGACGCGGTGAGCTCGATCTGCAATAACCTCTTCTTCCCGGAGGCCTCGTGGGGGCGTGCATGGAGGGGGTGGCGGCCTCCTCTTCCTCCACTCCAACGAGGTGCGGCGCCAGATCCGGTGCATGGAGCAAGTCGTGAGCCAGTTTGACGACCTCTTCATCCATGGCGAGATCTACGGTGCCAAGATCTGCGGCGACCCCTTTTTCCCGGCAGCGGATCTGGCATGTGGAGCAAGGCAGGCGAGCACCGAGGACCCGTCGATGACATCTTCATCCACAGTGAGATCCAAGGCGAGATCTGCGACTGCGAGATCTGCAGGGACATCTACGACGACCTCTTCTTCCCAGCGGCCTCGTGGTGTTGTGGCAGCCACCGCTCCGACAAGGGACCCGCTGCGCATGGAGCAAGGAGCAGGGAAGCTCACTCCGCACCCGGCCGGCCTCCTCTTCATCCCCTCTGGTGTGGCGGCAACACATCTACGGCTGCGAGCACCACATCTGCGGTGGCGAGCTCCTCGTGTTGGCGTGTGGCAGAACCACGGTGGCTGGCCAGTGGGGCCGCAGTACCCAACATGTGGGCCTTCTTTTCTTTTTTTATTTGTTTAAAATAAGTTTTCCGTGAGCTAAATAGGACACACGGTACATGTGTGACGTGGGCATGAGGGAAGGCTCACGGCAAATAGCTGTTTGCTGGCAGAACTGTGCTGTGAGCCCTTTGCCGGTGGCAACTCACGGCAAAATCTTTGCCGTGAGTGAACCGTCCTTTGTCGTGAGGAACCAGCTCACGGCAACTAGGCTGAATCCGGTAGTTCTCCCATGCGACCATTTCATGAAATTTGTGAAAGGACCTCTAGCCGAGTTGGTTCTAGGGACTAAGTAGCATGGTCGCACCAGTAGGCTCGGGTTCGATTTCTCGCGGTTGTAGATTCTTGTTTTTATTAACAAAATCCACTCGCCTACGTAGATAGGGTTCAAGGGTTTTCTAGACCTGAAGAAATGTTTCTTCTTAATGAAAAACAATAATGGGGCTCTTCACCCCATCAAGTCTAGTTTCTTTTTTTTATCTCTCGTGAAATTTCTACATTACAAATTGGGTTTCACATGCATTTCTTTTTGTCTGAACTCTCAAAATACTTGCTCCTTCCCTGGCCTCATGTTCATAGAATTGTAAGTTGTGCGTGGAAACACCAACACATCTCTGCAAGGATTACACCTTCACAAAGCAGGCCTGGGAACAACTCACCAGATGGTACAATCTAGCCGGCCTGCCGCCTAGCTGTAGCGCGAGTTCATTTTCGGGATGGTGGAAGAAAAGCAGAAAACTTTTTCAGAAGCTCCATAAAGCACACTTTGATGGCCTTATCATTTCCTTCTGGTGGAACATGTGGAAAGAACAGAATCGACGGACTTTCAATCAAGAGTCAAAAACTTTTGAGGAAGTGGCCTTCCTCACCCGAGAAGAGGTTCAACACAGTTCCATTTGGCGACAAGATCACCACAAGCAGACTCAGGCGTTTTTTGTTGTCCCCTTTAATTGGCTCGTAGTTGTTTTTTGGGTCTCAGTTGTGGTCTCGCTCGTTTCCTTCGCTGCTTGAGTCCCTGTTTCTATGTTTTTCTTCGCTGAAGTCTGGTTCCGGCGCCCCTTGTGGTAGGGTAGTCTGGTCCGCCTTGGTTGTCCTAGTTGTGTTTTTACCTTTTGTGTACATGTTTGTTTCTCCTATTCTAATAATAATTCAGCTAGCAAAGCTCTTACCGTCCTTTCAAAAGAAAAGCAAGGTGCAAAGATTTTACAACAATGCTACATCAATCCTGCATGAGGGAGGCCTAGAGAAAAGGCGTCCCGCAGTGTAATCTTCAGTGCGCATGTAATTATTTATTTGCTGCTACAATATCAGGAAGAACGAAATCATCGACTGATAAGGCACATCATCATGATGACCAGTTGGTGATTATGTACCCGAAATCCTAACCCCTAGTACGCACAATGGATCACAGTGGTGGCGGTGCGCCACACAACACGTAGACGAGTAATGCGCGATACCCAAGTGCTGGGCTGGGGCTGTTCCACCGGCCTCTATTACACACACAAAGACACACATCACTATGCCAGAAACGATTTGTCCTGGCGGCTAAAACCGGTTTTTGCTGGCGGGCGAGGCACCCGCCAGCACAGAGCCATTTGTGCTGGCGGGTCACTTAAACGACCACCAGCACAAATCTCATCAGCGCTGGCAGTTACTTAAGCAGCCCGCCAGCACAAATGCCATCAGTGTTGGCGGTTTCTTAGGATGCCCGCCGGCACAAAATTCATCATTGCTGGCGGTTGCTTAGACCGCCCGCCACAGAAAGCAATTTTCCCATTTCCTATATAATTCCCCATAATTGTTTATTATTTGTATATAATTTGTCATTTTCGTCCATTATTTTTTCACATTGGCATTTGTATGCTAAATTCACTTTAATTTACTGTAATTTAATTTGTATTTTAACCGCCAAATCCAAATATATGTCTCACAAACACACAATCCAAACTAAAATAAAAAATGTATACATAAGTCACATTACAAAACATTGTGCATAATAGATAACCCTAATACACCCATCTACGTAACCTTTCTGCATCATCTAATGTCAAAACTCCTTCTTTATCGAAGAATTCTCCATCCTCGTGGCAAATCTCACGTAGGATGAATCTCGCCATGTACGCACAAATGTTGGTGATTTGATTGCCACCAAGTTGCCCCCATGATCCCTCAATGGTAGGCATCTGCACGTAAACACAATAAATGAAGATTGTTATGCATTACCATCAGGACCATAATTAGCACATACATACTTGTGTACAAACAAGAGGCTTACGTCTTCAGGATTCGTCCGGTACCTCCCATTATTTCTCAAAACCTCACACACATAATATGCACATAGCACACTGCCAGGAGGTTGTTTGTAGCACTGTAAATAAATAAAAAATGATCGGTACTAATTAACAGAAGTGTACAACTCTGATAAAAATGACTGCTACTTATTAACAGAAGTGTTCTTACCCATTTGGCATGTCGTATCACCAATTTTTTCTTCTTGTGCTCCCCGCCATTGAGTGTGTATAGCCTATACGCACTTTAAGGATACAAAGACATAAGTTAGTAATACAATTTGAAATATAGCCGATACATGCAGTAGTGATTATATATTGCACTTAGTTGTCTTACTTTCTTATAATCTCAATGATTTTCTTGTAAGAAGCCTCTGAATAGTGTAATGAGTCGAAGACCCCCACAGTTCCCAACTTCGGGCACATGTGAAAGCAAATGAAATGATCGCTACATAAAATTAAAATAATTAATATAAATAGACTAAAACATGAAGGCAAATGATTAAATAGTTATTTAAAGGATCTTACTCAAAATGGTAATAAGCAAACTTGATAGAATCCTTATGTTGGTTTTTCCTCATGACCCTTGCAATGTATACAGACACCTCGTGAAGTTTAGCTTTCTCGTAACCCTTTATTAAGTCTTCCTTCTCTTTTGGTGTCTTTGCTTCTTCCTCTATTTGCTTTCTTAGTTGATCCCTCATTATGAACGTGTGTTGTGACTGGCTTACTTGTTGTGGGTCAACATATGCTACCTTCCACCTCCCATTTTTCTTCTTTTCGTCAGACGCGTGCATTCTGCAAAAAAGTTTACTTAGGATGGTAATAACAATACATATGGAATTCAATAGATTTGGATGTCGTATAGGGATGTTGACTTACATGGAACAAATGGTGACGAGGTTGATGTCGAGTTTTTCACGACGGAACATCGCATGCAAATCGGGGAAATCGATTGCAACCTTCCGTTCAAAAGAGCTACTGAACACCCATTTCGTGAGATTGGCGGTGATAGTGTCAATGCCTTGCTGCATGGCGTGCATGGTCCAAGTATGCAGCCTCATCAATTTTGACGGCCCTTCGTTCAGTTGCCACCTAAACAAGAATGGTTTGCCATGCTCATATTTGTCGGGCACCTCATCTGACGAAAACATACTTATGTGCTCCTCCTTTTGTTTTTGTAAAAAGGTGCGGGATAAAGACTTTTCATCTGGTGCCTTTTTGAGTACTTGAGCATTAGGTGATTCTTTACCGGATGTTGGAGCCCGTTTAGGTTTATTCTTCAGTACTTTCAAGAACAAGTCAACATCAGATGATTTCGTCTTTGGTTCATATGAGTTTATCATCCGGTGTATTGTTGTTGGCGTCTTGGTTGCTGGAGGAGGAGATGGTGGTCTTGGACATGGCAGAGGAGATGGTGGTGCCCCTGCCTCTGCCCCTGATGTCGGAGGAGTTTGTGGTCTTTGATCGGATTTCGGAGATGATGTCCCTACCCTTGCCCCTAATGTTGGAGGAGTTTGTGGTCTTGGATCGGATTTCGGAGATGATGATGCCCCTGCCCCTGATGCCGGAGGAGTTTGTGGCATGTTGTTGTCATTATTGTTAACTCCCTGCTCCACAACCATCATGTCGTTGTCATTGTCACCACCTCCATGTTCCCCACCCATTGTGTACTCGACCATTGTAGCATCTGGATCATGGGGGGTTCTCGTTCTTGGCTAGGTTGCAAGCAGGGACTTGGTGATGCATTAATTATGATATCTCGACGATGCCACAGTATGTATTGGTTCCTCGCATCACCGAGAAGCGCGATCCCATCCTCAGTAGGGATATCAATCTCGCACGACTCATCAGAAACTGAAACAACTTGAACCCATGCGTACTCTGGCGGTGGTGGATTCGGAAACACACGACCCGTTAGTGCCATGGCTGTCCCAACTTCTCAAAACTTATCTAGTTTTCTTCCATATGGAATACCCAACTTGCATGGTGTATCCTCTACAATGTCATCCACAGGATGCTTGGCGTTAGCAATAGAACCAACACTACTTGGAGTCGGGATGGCTCCGATCTGGGCAAGCATCAAGTTTGGAGGAACCTGTCCAGAACTACCAGATACTAGATTCTCTGCACTTGGTCCAACAGAAGCTTGTTGTTGTTGTATGAAGAAGCCTATCAATTCTTGCTTGGCAATTTCTCTCATCTTGTCTTCAAGATTCTTCTTATAACGGTCTCGCTTTTTATAACTTGATCGGTGTTCATGAAATGCTTTACCCCAGGGCATGGTGGAAGAAATCCCTCGAACACTGCCAGGGTGCTCAGGCGTTCCGATCGCGGTGGATAGCATATCTTTCTTCCTGTCGGGTACGAAAAGACCTTTCTTTTGCATTTCCGCAAGTTCTTCCAGCTTCTGATAAATTTGTTCTGTTGAGGGCTTCTGGAATGAAACATTACTTTCAGGTGCTATAGCCGGAACTCGAGCAAGGATCCAATTCCTTCTACGCTCATCCATGCCTTCAAAAATAGTTGGTAAACCAGCTACCCTCCTTTCTTCTTCCTCCTTCCTCCATTTTTCCATTTTGGCAGCATATCCTCCCGAACACAAGCGATGGGGGTTCTCAGCAGCTTTCATGGCCTTCTCCTTTTATTGGACGCTCAGAGCTACTGCTTCTGTCGTCTTCTTCTGATCTACGAATTCTTCCCAGACTGCTAGCGGAATGTTGCCATACACATCCCTAGCATCCTTTCCTTTCTGGACAAATTCAGTATTAAGTGTAGACCTCCTATTCCTAAGAGCTCTTCCACAAAGGCCCTCAGCAAAAGTTCTACCTGCATTTTCTGTACCTTCCGGATAAACTAATTTTTCTTTCACTTTGGCTCATAATACATCCTTCGTAGCCTTAGGGACTGTCTTCCAATTAGTAGTTGTGATCCAAGACTCCAATTGGTCTCTGACAATTGCACCGACAAT
Organism: Cenchrus americanus; assembly: GCA_947561735.1. Classification (NCBI taxonomy): domain Eukaryota; kingdom Viridiplantae; phylum Streptophyta; class Magnoliopsida; order Poales; family Poaceae; genus Cenchrus; species Cenchrus americanus. The sequence goes on along the minus strand of OX387242.1, from coordinate 30,755,073 downwards.
GTTTCGAAACCTAGCAGCTATCCCCTTAGGTTCGACGGGCTCACCTTTGTCACCCAACCATTCTATCACAAGTTGTCCTCTTTCAAAGATCTGGTTTCTTCTTCTATGACCACGTTTCCTTTTCAGGTTACTAGAACTAGTAGTACCCGAAGGTTGTGGTTCTGAAATGACTTCTGCCTCTTGGGCACGAATGTTAGATGCTCTACGACATCGTCGCGGGGATCGGTCATTGTTCTACACATAAAACACTATTTAAAGTATATCTTAATTGAATAAACAAACATTAATTTGAGTGAATGTGCATGCAGACCTCATTATCGCTGGGTTCGTAATCAACATCATCGTCTTCGGGACGCCTACGAGGTCGTGGTTCACTTGGTTCGTACTCAGAGGGAGTTTCATAGTCTCCAATTATACCCCTATCACTAGATTCCTCCTCACCGGATTGTTCACTGTTAACATTTGATCATAGATAATCCATAATCCATAGTCCATATTTATACAATAATCCATAGTCCATATTTATACAACAATCCATTTTTATAAAAAAATCTATTTATCAACAATCCATAGTCCATATTTAATTATTTATACACCAAAACTAATAAAATTAAATCCATAGTCCATTTTTATATAATAAATCTATTTAAAAATTATACACAATCCATAGTCCATACTTATAATAAATCTATTTATACAAAATGCATCATCCATTTTTATAAAATAAATCTACTTATCCACAATCCATGGTCCATATTAATTAGTTATGCAACAAAATTAATAAAATAAAATCCATAGTCCATTTGTAACATTTTTAAATCTACTTATCCACAATCCATGTAATTGCATTTATCCACAATCTATTTATCCACATTTTTAACACATGTAATTGCATTTTGAAAAAAAAAAGAAAAAAAACAACCAAGCGTGGGCCGTCGTTGCCGCGCCGCCGGCCCCATCCCCCCGCCTCCATGCGTGCCGAGCGGTGAGGAGATGAGGTGTCGGTGGCAAGCGGGGGCGGCACCGCCGGCGGAGGCGGCGGCGGTGGCGTCGGCGGTGGTGGAGCGGTCGGCGGCGGTTCCCGGCCGGCCCGTTGGGGAAGCGGCCGGCGGGGAGGAGGACGCCATCCCGGTAGGGAAGAGGGGCGGTGGCGCTTGGGGAGGAGGTCATCGATCGGCGGGGCGACCGTGGGACGACGGCGCGGCGACGGTCCACAAGAGAAGGGGCGGCGCCCTAGCGGAAGACGGCGGCGGTCCACAGGGATAAGGGACGGGGCCCTCACGGATGACGGCGGGGCGCTCGTGGACGTGGGTCGGGCACTCCTGGAGGACGGCGGGGTGGTCGGAGGGGCGAAGGCGGTCGGGGACGACGGCGGTGCTCGGCGGGAAAATTTGCCAGCCTGACGGCGTCGCTTCGTATTCGCGCCAGACTTAGAAAATTTTCGAGACCGTGTCACGTTTATATATAGATGGAAGCACTACTGGCGGGCCACATCAGGCAACCGCCAGTGGTAGACCACTGCTGGCAGGTCACATTAAACAACCGTCAGCGGTGAACCTTACCACAGGCGGATGACTTAAGAAACCGCCAGTGGTGAGAATTCCCGCTGGCGGTTATCATAAGCGCCCGCCAGCTTTGTGATTTGAAAGAATTTAATCTTAACTTTTCAAATGCAAACCTTTTCAAATTCAAATGACAAAACACCTCCTATAAATAAATTCAAATATTTATGATAAGTTTTGGAAGTTTCAAAGAGTTTTGAACATTTTCACACCAGGATTTCAATTTTTCAAATTTTGGCAAACCACTATGCTGGCGGTTGACTAATCATAACCGCCAGCATAGTGTTTTTCCATAATTTGCAAAATTTGAAACAGGGGCTTAAATTATTCAAATTTCATTGAAACTTCCCAATGTATCATAAAATATTTCAATTTAAGTATAGGGGGTGTGTTTTTTGTAAAATAAGTCCTAGTTAGAAAAGGTTAGTCCAAATAGGTTCATACACCTAATGAGTTACAGGTTGTTTGACCCTAGAGTCTCATTTGAACTAACCTTTTCAAATTCAAACCTATTCTTATAACAAAACACCTCCTATAAATAAATACAAATAATTTATGATAAGTTTTGGAAGTTTCAAAGAGTTTTGAACATTTTCACGTCGGGATTTCAAATTTTCAAATTTTGGCAAACCACTATGCTGGCGGTTGACTTATGATAACCGCCAGCATAGTGTTTTTCCATAATTTGCAAAATTTGAAATAGGGGCTTAAATTATTCAAATTTCATTGAAACTTCCCAATGTATCATAAAATATTTCAATTTAAGTATAGGGGGTGTGTTTTTTGTAAAATAAGTCCTAGTTAGAAAAGGTTAGTTCAAATAGGTTCATACACCTAATGAGTTATAGGTTGTTTGACCCTAGAGTCTCATTTGAACTAACCTTTTCAAATTCAAACCTATTCTTATAACAAAACACCTCATATACATAAATTCAAATATTTTATGATAATTTTTGGAAGTTTCAAAGAATTTTGAACATTTTTAGGCCAGGATTTCAATTTTTCAAATTTTGGCAAACCTCTGTGCTGGCGGTTGACTTATGATAACCGCCAGTGGTGTGTCTCACCGCTGGCGGTTTCTTAAGATGCCCGCCAGCATAATGTTTTTCCATAATTAGCAAAATTTGAAACAAGGGCTTAAATTATTCAAATTTCATTGGAACTTGCCAATGTATCATAAAATATTTCAATTTAAGTATAGTGGGTGTGTTTTTTTGTAAAAGTTGTCCTAGTTAGAAAAGGTTAGTTCAAATAGGTTCATATATACACCTAATGAGTTATGGGTTGTTTAGCTGTAAGGAATCGGATGCCCGTTAGCCTAAGAGGGGGAGGGGGTGAATTAGGCAACTTAAAACCTTAACCTATGGCTCACTAATTTTGCGCAAAGGTAAACTAGAACATACTATCTATATGTGCAACTACGGTTGTTCTAGTGGGAAACTCCCATCCCAAAAGAAGGTTTGCAACCTATAGCCAATCCTAGCATGATACTACTCTAGGAAAGTAGAGGCAAGCAAAGATTGCAATAGAGTAAATGCGGAAATGTAAAGGGGATGAGAGGAAGCAAACTCTTGACACGTGATTTATCCCGTGGTATCGGTAGGCACTAAGCCACCCCTAGTCCACGTTGTTGAAGCACTCACACAAGAGTATTGCTTCCGGCCACCAAGTCTCTCCCAAGAGCACCACTTGACTCGCCACAAAGGCTAGCCACTTAGGCACTTGTCAAGCTCCCTTGGTCACCTTGATGCCGCCTCCACTAAGGAGCTTCTCCACCAAGGAAGGGGGTCTCCACGTCCCCCGCACAAAGTGTCCTCGCCGCTCCACACCAAGCCGGAGGGTCGATGACGATTGCTGGTGAGCCACTTAGGACCCAAGGCTTTCGGCGAACCTTGTACAACTGGATTCACTCAAGAATCACCTCACAAGGTTGGCACAACCTTGCACTCACTCAGCTCTAAGATAAGCCTAGCACTAAGCACATACACAACGCATGCACTAGTCTAAGGATGAGCAATTAAGCACTTGGATGGATTGGATATGATCTTCAATGTGTGTAGAACTCCTCTGCACTTCCACACAATCCAGCGACCTCAAATGGGTGAGTGGAGGGGGTATAAATAGCCCAAGGCATCAAACTAGCCGTTGGCTAACGTCCACTGAAAAAGGTACCGTCGGATGATCCAACGCTATGCTTTTCCAGGGCGTCGGTTCATCCGGTGCCCCTCCCACGTAACCTAGCCGTTGAGGTTCTCTGACACAACTGCTCCGACGCTATGCTCCGACGCCACGTCGGATCATCCGGTGCTGAAGGCCTCGCGTCCAGGTCGGTACTGTTAGCTTCCAACAGACCATCGGATTGACGAAGCTATGCCTTAACCAAGGCGTCGGATCATCCGGTGCTGAAGGCTTCGTCTTGGCGCGTCTCTGTATGAATTCAAACTGAGCGCCGGATAGACCGACGGGGTCCCCACTTAGACCGTCGGATCATCCGGTGCTACTATCTTCCTTGCTCTTCCTCTGCAACTTGTCCGACGCATGTAGAAATTGGACCGTCGGTTCATCCGACGGTACCTAGGGTTTCACCCTGTGCACCAACTCGTCCGACGATTGCACCGACACTTGTAATTGAGGGACCGTCGGTTCATCCGACGGTGTCTTCCTTTTTCCTTTTCTTGCTCGGTTTTGACCCTTGAAAAATACACTATCTTCTCAATTTGGCATATGGTTTTCTTGCTTCCTTGGGACCTAGAAGTGTCTACAAAGACATGCTAAAACAATAGGGTTAGTCCCAATGATCATGTTGTCATGAATCACCAAAATCAAACTCCGAACTAATGGCATGTGAGGCCATGTTCGCTACAATCTCCCCCTTTTTGGTGATTTATGACAACACAACCAAAGCAAGCATAAATTTGGAAGATTTGACAAAATTAGAACCACTTACACTTGCTTGGATGCTTACCATCATCCAAACTCCCCCTAGATCAAACTTCCCCCTTTTTGATCTTCATGTTCACATTCTCTCCCTTTGGTCTCATATCTTGAAAACACTTGTAAGCATCCTTGAGCCCACTTGTTAGCTTAAGCCATACGCTTGCTTTGGTCTCACATTCTCCCCCTTTGGAATAAAATCTCCAAAAAGTCCAAAGCAAATGGGTCCAAGGAAACTAGCAAGATCTAGCAACCATAGCTCAAAGGAGAGATGTTAAATGCAAGGGAGAAGGCCGCATGAACCATGATCCATATGTATGATATCGATGAAGATACCACATGTGAGAATAACTAAGGTGGATCACATGCTCATGAGACTAGCATGATACAAACTAAGCTCCCCCTAAGTGTGTGCATAAAAAGAATACCACTTGCAAGACAAGGGTAGTGAGAGACAAGTGCACAACTACAAACTTGTAAAACATGGAGGCTTAGAGCATATCATGCAAAGAGGTAGCTTAAAGGACAAGAGATAAGACAAATGGGTTCTGGTTACATTACCACTTGTAGATATCACTTGTAGTCTTTTGATCATTGCATACCCCCGGGGGTTGATTCTCTCTACCTTGTTGGTACCACATTGAGATGAGCCACTTGGAAATGATATCACTAGGTGACACCACTTGAAAGAAGCTTGCACAGAAGACACTTGGGGTACCACAAGGGTTAGTAATGTATGAGTACATTGCCTTTGAACTTATATAAAGACATAAGCTCGCAAGGACATGACTCAATAGCATGAAGCTCATATTTCTATATTCACTCTTTTAGAGATGTTAGATCACATTGAGAGTGAAATAGCATTCTCTTAGAATGAAACACTGCACCGGAACGCGTCGCTAAGGGACTACATAAGATAAGCTTGAAACAATGTTAGTCACATAACCAAACCATAGGATGAGCTCCCCCTAAATGTGTGCATTTAGTGTTTGAATCACCAACCAAATGTATGCACATTATTTATGACAACAAAAGGGAAGCTAACCCTATAGCTTGCTCATGATGCAAAAAGATATATATGAAAACATGCACCATGAGAGAACAAGTGTAGCTTTCCTACACACTAGTCAAACCATGTAGATTGCTCATGGGTTAGTACATGACACAAGCAACCTACCATATGTAAACATTGCAACAAATGCAACCTAAACAAGGCAATGGAGCTACAAGGATACAAGAGATAGGTACTAGTTTCCATTACCTCAATTGGGGAACTTGGGCAACACATGTCCAATTTGTAAGCTTGGCTTGTAGGCATGAATTTCCGCAACTTCTTTGTGCCAAGCCTCCCAAGTCCCCGCTCTCAAGGCCTTCAAGTGGCCTTTGGAACCCAAACCATTTGAGGCCCCTTCATGTTGGTGATGACTTCCTTGGGCACCCAAATGGGTTGGTTCCTACCCCGCTCTTCCTTCATCTTCCCAACCTTGTGTGCAATCACCTTGCCATTAGCCTTCTTCTTGATGACGTAGGTGTTGCTCTTGGTCTTGTTCTTGCGGTTGGGCTTGGTGTAGATGAGGGAGCTCTTGATGGTGGGCTTCAATTTCTTCTTTGCGCCCTTGTCCATCTTCTTGACAAATTGAGGGCATTTGTAGAACTTGTGCCCTTCTCCATGACACTTGTAGCAAGTCATGGTTGCACCCTTCTCAAGCTTCTTCACCATGGGATCACGGTTATCTTGAGAAGGTTGGACTTGGCTCTTCATGTCTTGAGAGATGTCCACTTGTTCTTCATCGTTTTTGCCCTTGCCCATCAAGTTTGCCAACCTCTCTCAGAGCCATTTCACTTCTTGCTTGAGCTCATCATTTTCCTTGCCTATGAGACAATCACATGATTCTACAACAACATTCTCATGGCAAGATGGTGAGCAAGATTCATCAATTAAATCGATGCAAGAAGTTGAACCATCTACCTTGGAGATAGGAATTGCACAAGGGATAGATGTTTCATCAAGCTCAAAGGAATTACTTGTTTTAATCTCATTGCTCTCAAGCTTAGATTTTAGCTCATCACACTCCTTGCTAAGCAATTTGAATTTGCACAACAAATGTTCATAATTTGTAGCAAGGGTGTCACTAAGATCATTGAGAGCATTGAGTTCTTTGATTTCATTAGCTTGTTGTTCAAGCATTCCTTTTTTCTCATGGATTAGCTCAACAAGATCATTGAGAGAGGTGGTGTCGGATTCGTCATCACTTACATTGCTTTCCATACCTTTGGCCATAAGGCACATGTGTGATGATGAAGGACCTTGCATGAAGCGGGTGGTGAAGTTCTTTCTTGATTCATCGCTTGAGCTAGAAGAACTTGATCCACCACTTGTCCACTCGCGGATGGCGAAGGTTGCTTCTTGCCTTGGTCTTCTCTCCTTGACCACCTTCTTCTTGGGCTTGTGCTTGATCTTGGTGAACTTGATGTGTTGATGATGACGCCCTTCTCTCAAGTGGATGTTGTAGCCGTACATGTTGACTTTCTTCACATACTTGAAGATCTTCTTCACGTACTCGGCCACCATGGATTCAACCTCTTCATCACTTGGGGAATCTCCATCGTCACCATCATCACCATCATCTTCGCTTGAGCTTCCATGAGTAGCCATCCTACTCAACATTTTCTCTTGTCGGCTTGAGAGAGCATGGCTTGTAGTTGGAGAGGATTGTTCTTGGGGCTTTTCTTGGGGCGCCTTCTTTGACTTGGGCATGAGTTGAAGCTCATGTGCCATGATCTTGCTCAAGATATGTGATGGCTTCAAATCTTCGAGCTTCTTCTCGTAGATGATTGCTTTCATCAAGTCATAGTCGGGCTTCCGGAGACTTTGAAGGATCTTGCGGTTGATGTTCAAGTCCGTGATGTCCTTCACACCTAAGGCATTAACCTCATTGACAAGCACATTTAGGCGTGAGTACATAGATTCGGCATTTTCATTAGCAAGTTGCTTAAAGCTATTGAATTCCTCAAGGAGAGAACCGTAGCGTTCATTAGCAACTTTTTTTGAACCCTCATTTTGCTCCTTGATGGTTTTCCATAGCTCATGAGCATTTTCACAAGTAAAAACTCTATTGAAAACGCCTACATCTACTGAGGACAAAATGATACTCTTAGAAATCACATCAAATTGCTTTTCCTTTCTAGTACCATTTTTCATGCCCTCATCGGTGACTCTCCAAACATCGAGGTCCCTTGCTTGGAGGTAGGCCTCCATGAGAACCTTCCACCGAGGATAGCCCGTGCCATCGAAATGTGGGGCCAAACCTAATGTATCCACCCCTTTCATTCCTCTATAGAGCAACGCACTAGGCGGTGAAGCCTAACCGTTCCAATGAGCCGGTTTTCACAAATTACCAATCGAATTGGCGTATCCTTGTGAAGGAAGTGAGTCCGGCTCTGATACCACTTGTAAGGAATCGGATGCCCGTTAGCCTAAGAGGGGGAGGGGGTGAATTAGGCAACTTAAAACCTTAACCTATGGCTCACTAATTTTGCGCAAAGGTAAACTAGAACATACTATCTATATGTGCAACTACGGTTGTTCTAGTGTGAAACTCCCATCCCATAAGAAGGTTTGCAACCAATAGCCAATCCTAGCATGATACTACTCTAGGAAAGTAGAGGCAAGCAAAGATTGCAATAGAGTAAATGCGGAAACGTAAAGGGGATGAGAGGAAGCAAACTCTTGACACGTGATTTATCCCGTGGTATCGGTAGGCACTAAGCCACCCCTAGTCCACGTTATTGAAGCACTCACACAAGAGTATTGCTTCCCGGTCACCAAGTCTCTCCCAAGAGCACCACTTGACTCGCCACAAAGGCTAGCCACTTAGGCACTTGTCAAGCTCCCTTGGTCACCTTGATGCCGCCTCCACTAAGGAGCTTCTCCACCAAGGAAGGGGGTCTCCACGTCCCCCGCACAAAGTGTCCTCGCCGCTCCACACCAAGCCGGAGGGTCGATGACGATTGCCGGTGAGCCACTTAGGCCCCAAGGCTTCCGGCGAACCTTGTACAACTGGATTCACTCAAGAATCACCTCACAAGGTTGGCACAACCTTGCACTCACTCAGCTCTCAGCTAAGCCTAGCACTAAGCACATACACAACGCATGCACTAGTCTAAGGATGAGCAATTAAGCACTTGGATGGATTGGATATGATCTTCAATGTGTCTTGAACTCCTCTACACTTCCACACAATCCAGCAACCTCAAATGGGTGAGTGGAGGGGGTATAAATAGCCCAAGGCATCAAACTAGCCGTTGGCTAACGTCCACTGAAAAAGGTACCGTCGGATGATCCGACGCTATGCTTTTCCAGGGCGTCGGTTCATCCGGTGCCCCTCCCACGTCACCTAGCCGTTGAGGTTCTCTGACACAACTGCTCCGACGCTATGCTCCGACGCCACGTCGGATCATCCGTGCTCGAAGGCCTCGCGTACGGGTCGGCATCGTTAGCTTCCAACGACGACCGTCGGATAGACCGACGCTATGCCTTCAGCAAGGCGTCGGATCATCCGGTGCTGAAGGCTTCGTCTTGGCGCGTCTCTGTATGAATTCAAACTGAGCGTCGGATAGACCGACGGGGTCCCCACTTAGACCGTTGGATCATCCGGTGCTACTATCTTCCTTGCTCTTCCTCTGCAACTCGTCCGACGCATGTAGAAATTGGACCGTCGGTTCATCCGACAGTACCTAGGGTTTCACCCTATGCACCAACTCGTCCGACGATTGCACCGACGCTTGTAATTGAGGGACCGTCGGTTCATCCGACGGTGTCTTCCTTTTTCCTTTTCTTGCTCGGTTTTGACCCTTGAAAAATACACTATCTTCTCAATTTGGCATATGGTTTTCTTGCTTCCTTGGGACCTAGAAGTGTCTACAAAGACATGCTAAAACAATAGGGTTAGTCCCAATGATCATGTTGTCATGAATCACCAAAATCAAACTCCGAACTAATGGCATGTGAGGCCATGTTCGCTACATTAACCCTAGAGTCTCATTTGAACTATCGTTTTCAAATGCGAACCTTTTTTATGACAAAACAGCTCATATACATAATTCAAATATTCAAACACTAATTGAAACCATAATTTCCATGATTTGAATTTAAGTAGAGGAGGAGAGTCTCATTTCATCAAAACTTCCAAAACTCTCCTAAATTGATTGAAAGTCTTACAACAACACTAATTATATAAAGTCGTACAAGTGATACATCAAGCCCGACTAATAAGAAGTGCAAGTTTATGCTTTAACAATTCTCCCATCACAGTTTGTACGTAACCATTGCTTCTCCGATTTAGGAATGGTGGCTTCAATTTTTTTTTATTCTCTTCTCATGATCTTTGAACAAGACTAGTTCCTTGAACTGATTGTAATCCTCAACATCAATTACACCTTCTACTCCTAGAATTCTTTGTTTTCCGGAGACGGCAATGTGCTTCTGCACATTCATAGGATCAGCTATGTAGAAAACTTGTGCAACACGCTCGGCGAGTATCCATGGATCATCTTTGTAACCTACATTGGCAAGGTCTACAAGTGTCAATCCATAATTGTCATCCGTGACGGCATTCGGGTGTTTGACCCATTGGCACCGAAACACGGGGAACCTGATATTCTCTCTATAGTCAAGTTCCCATATTTCCTCTATGAACCCGTAGTAAATGATGTTGTTTCTAGATTTATCAGTCGCATATATGCGAACACCACTATTTTGATACGCAACACTCTTGTTGTCTTTCGCCTTCGTATAGTAGGTGTACCCATTAATTTCGTATGCTTGCCATGATGTAACATTGCTTGATGGACCAGCCACCAACCTAGTCAACGTTGTGTCATCTATGGAATTTCCTTGAAATACATGCTCATGTTCCTTTAACCATGATGGGAAACGACACTTTTGCTCTTTGATGACCCAATCCTCGGTCCGACTATCATTTTCCTCACGAATCTCATTTTTGCGTTTCACGATAAATGGCTCCACTATTGCAAGTTGTTGTAGAACACTAGCATGTGGTTTCTCTAGTTGTTGGTTGTCCTCGTCAATGAATCTTTTCCTTCCAATGGTCCCTTTCCCTGACAATCTGTCTTCGTGTCGAGATTTCGGTAAACCGATCGCTCTCTTATCTTTTATGTAGTCTATGCAACAATCAACACTCTCTTCTGTATTGTAGCTCTCGATCATGCTTCCATCTGGAAATGCCTTGTTTCTCATGTATCCATTGAGAATCGACATGAACCGTTCGTACATCCACATCTGATGAAAGTACACTAGTTCAGTAATTTGCTCGACCATGTGGATCATTAGATGTTCCATGATATCAAAAAATGACGGAGGGAAGCACATCTCGAGTTGGGCTTGAGTTTGTGACATAAACAGCTGAAGCCTTGCCAACTCTACACAATCTACCACTTTCTGCGAAATGACATTGAATAAGTAGCACATCCTTGTGATGACCATCTTAAGGAATACTGGTTTGATAGCTCGGATCGCAATCGCGAGAAAAACAGTAATCATCACATGACAGTCATGAGAGTTACAACCAGTAAGCGTCATGTCCTTCAACGAGACCAATGATCGGATGTTGGATGAGAATCCGGTTGGCACTTTCAGCCCGCGCAAGCATTTGCAGATAGCCAACCTCTCATGTTGTGTCAAGTTGAAGCTAGCAGGTGGAAGATACTGCTTACCATTAGGACGTTGTTGTGGGTGAAATTCTTGCCTAATTTTTAGGTCAACAAGATCCTTACGCGACTTCAGTCCTTCCTTTACCTTTCCTGTTAAGCCTTAGAATCCCATTGTGCTTTCAAACACATTCTTCTGAAGATGCATCCCATCGATGGCATGACGCACTATCAAATCTTCCTAGTATGGCAAGTACTTAAAAATATAGACATCTTCTTGAAAGGCACATCAATGTTTTCTGTAGTTTCAGCCTCCTTCCTTCCCCCTTTTGAATTATCACCTTTTGATTTCTTACCAAGTTTAAACTTGACCTTCTGACACATTTCAAATACGGTTCTACCGGTGGCCGGTTTTGGGGCAAAAGAGTCTTTCTCAATCTTTCCATCGAAATAGTTTGCCATCTTACGGTACTTGTGAGTCCTTAGTAGCCAGCGTCTGTGCCCCATATACACTGTCTTCTTAGATCCTTTCAGATACACAGATATTGTACCATTCAAACAAACTACACAACCTGTTTTTCCTTTTTCCTGACCAGATAAAGAAAATAGGGCAGGGTAATCATTAATGGTAACAAAGATAATTGCCTTAAGTGTGAATGTCTCCCTTCTGTACTCATCCCACATCTCAACCCCATGTTTCCAAAACTTCTCCATTTCTTCCATCAATGGCTCCAGGAAGACATCTATATCAATACCAGGTTGCTTCGGTCCTTGGATTAGAATGGTAAGCAAAAGGAACTTTCTCTTGTGACATAGCCAGGGGGAGGTTGTATATGGTCATCAACACTGGCCATGTGCTATGCGTCGTTGCTTCTTTCACCAAATAGATTCATACCATCTGTACTTAACGCGAACCTTATATTTCTTTTTTCTTCTCTAAACTCTTTGTGCTTGGAATCAAAGGTCCTCCACTGCCGAGCATCAGAAGGATGTCGAAGCTTCCCATCGGACTTCTGCGGGCGATCGCGTGCCAAGTCATTAGTTCAGCGGTCTTTGGGTTCGAGAACAATCGCTTTAGACGATCCTCCACCGGCAAGTACCACATCACCAATGCAGGGACTTTACGTTGAGTAGCAGTGTCAGTACCAATACTATACTCCTTCTCAACTTGAGAAAATACACTTTTCTTTCCACCCACCCTCCTCTTCGTTCCTTTAGATGCAATGACCCGTTCCACAGCAAAATCGACATTACTTTTGTAACGATTAGCATCGCAATTTGGACACTTCTCTAGTTCTGCATAGTCACCGCGGTACAATATGCAATGGTTCCTACATGCGTGTATTCTTTGCACTCACATCTTCAATGGGTTGATAATCTTCTTTGCTTCATATGTGTTTCTTGGGGCGAAGTTAGGCTTCAGGAGTAGATTGGCCAACAAAGTAAGGAGTTCGTTAAAACTATTGTCCGACCATCCAAATTTTGCCTTCACAATCAGAAGATGGAGCATGAAACGCAACACAGTCCACTCCTTCCCACAACCCTCATACATACGGTCCTTTGCTGCCTTCTTTAGTGTCTCAAAATTTTCTAACCCTTTAGCACTCCCTAGCAACACCTCCGGTTCAATGTGGCGCAACATTTCTTCCATATCAACATCACATTCCTCATCCACCTGTGGTGCATCTGTTTGATCATCATTTTGATCTTCACAGCCAAAAGCATCATCCATCATGACATGATCATTTTCATCTGCATCTTCATCACCCACTTCATCATACCTGATGCCGATGTCTGCATTGTTGAAAGTACATTCTGCTTCACCACGGTGGGACCAAGTTTTGTATCCTTTCACAAAACCACGCTTTATCAAATGCATTTTGATGGCATTAATATCTTCCCACACAATTTTGTTGCTACAATCACAACATGGACAATGTATTTGCTTTGTCCTAGAAATTTGGGCATGCTTCTGCGCAACCTCAAGAAAGTTTGTTAACTCTGTCAAGAATGTAGACGAATTTCTCCGTATGCCATACATCCACGCTCTATGTTCCATCTTAAATAACCTATAAAAGTAATTCTATTAATTACAAACTCTGTATGCTCTATGCTTCATTTAATATGTAAAAAACGGAAACAAAACTAAATTCTATAAATTTAATTATTGAAGATAATAATTTTAATTACAAACTAATAATTTAATATGTAAACTTGCTTCTATAATTGAAATAATAATTTAATATAATTGCTTCTATAATGCAAACTAGCTATTAATGACAAACTAATAACTTATATAATTTAATATAACTTGCTTCTATATTATGAACATTTAAATATTTTGCATTGACAAACTAATAATTTAAATCTAAGGCTATTTAAAAAATAAATCTCTAAATCAATATCTCTCTTCACTAGCTCCCCTCTCTCTCCTAGCTAACCCTAGGTCTAGATCTAGATCTCTATCTACATAGAAATCATTAATAAAAGGAGAAAACAAGGTTAAAATAGCACAAACTCACCTTATATAGCCACCTCCTCCAATAAAATCAAGAGCGAACCTTCCCCCCCTAGATTTGGTGTTTTTGGAGCTTTTCCCGAGCTCCTCTCGGGCACAACGCCATTGGAAGGTTGCTGGGAAGAAGGGGCTGATCTACATTTATAGAAGACACAGTGCTGGCGGTTGGCATAAGGCAACCGCCGCCAGAATCTCTCGCGCTAGCGATGCCTTATGTTGACCACCGATCGTGTCCATTTATGCCGGCGGGTGGCATAATCTGACCGCCAGCAGTGATACCTCTCCTGGCGGGCTATTAAGCCACCCGCCAGCACTGATGCCTCTCCTGGCGGGCTATTAAGACAACTGCCAGCACACTTATCTGAATATCTTCGGTCGTAACGCGGTTTGACTCAACTACTCACTCACTCACTCACTCACTCGCTCCCAACCTAGCCGCCGCCGCAAGCAGCCGCAACCGACCTTGCCCCCTGCCACCGCCGCCGCAAGCAGCCGCAACCGACCCTACCCCCTACCACCGCCGCTCGTGCGTGAGCTTCGCATGGCAACCTTGGCAAACTGTCGACCCACTCTTCAACCTCCAGTTCCTCGACCGACATCGAGCAGGTTCACCGCCGTCGCATGGCGAGCAGCTCCGTCGAGCCAAACCTTAGCCAATTCATGCCTCTCCCCCTGCTAATCTACCCATCGTGTCGACTTCGGTTAATTTGGTACAAGACCAAGACAAATAGCATCATCTACAAGTGCTCGAACAACCACTTGGTTTGTTTTTCATCTCATGCCCTAATTCATTTTTTAGTACTGATTCGGTTGATATAATAGTAGTGATTATTCGTTGATTATTAGTTGATATAATATTAGTAGAATTTGTTGATTATTATTGATTTGGTTGATATAATATTAGTAGATTTGTTGATCATTATTGATTCTGTAGATATAGAATTATCCACAATTGTTGATAATTAATGATTTGGTTAATATAATTTTATGTCTATAGAATTATCCAATTTATTGATGGAAGCCACATTTGTTGTTTATTCTTTTAGGGGGACCCTAATGCATGTCAAGAAGTTTATTTTGAAAATCAATACATCAACCATTTGAAAATTTTTCACCCTCATTTGCTGCCGCCAAACTATCAGTCGTTTAGCAGTTTAGTTGGTGCAATGCCAACACCAGGAGCAGCACAACCGTCTAGTGTTGTGTATCCGCCGGGGCAGGTGCAGGAGCCACCACTAGAAAATTCAGAATTTCTGGAACAATGGAATCAGATGAAGTGTGTCATTTCTGATCTGAAGGTGGGGATGAGTGATTTGAAGATAGCAAGTAATGAAACGAGGCTTGAACTTGCTGACCATAGAGGGCAACTTATTGACATTATGGGGGAAATTGGCTATCGGAAGAAGCGCAACAAAAATCAAGGATTCGCATGCGGTGGCACCATCATCGCCGTTGTGGTCTTGATAATAGGTTTAGTGCTTGGTAGCTATATCACGGCCCGTGACCGTCAAACAAATTTGAGTGAGGCAAAGTTGTGTTGATTTGTGAGTGAGGCCCCTATTGTAGTGTACTTTAAGTTGTGTTGGTTTTAAGTGTGCTTTGAAACATTTGTCATCATGCATGTTGTTTGTGTGAAATAAACCTTTCTAAGGTGTTGTTTGTGTTGATATTTCAGTTTGAATTTTACTTGTTGTTGTTGTCCATGCATGTTGAAATATTCGTGACTTGTATCAATTTCAAGCTATTTTCAGCTTCACTGTGTTGGCGGGTGCATATGAAAACCGCCAGTAGTAAAGATCCCTATTGGCGGTCGATATAGGCCACCTGCCAGCAGAAATGGGACCATTTGTGCTGGCGGTTGGCTTATGTTGGCCGCCCCCACTAAACCTTTTGTGCTGGCGGTTGACATAACTCGTCCGCCAGTATAAATGGTACAATTTGTGATGGCGGGTGGGTTATGTAGCCCGCCAGCAGTGATGCTTCAATGCTGGCGGTTGTTGTCTCGACGCCCCTGCGCCCCACATTGCTAGCGGTTGATAGTTGCACCCGCCAGCGCGCTAATTTGCTAGTGCCAGGACAAATCGTTTCTGGCCTAGTGCATGGTGTCAAAATGCTAAAGTTCAAGTACCGAACGCTAGGGATGCATAGGTCGTCCTTTGGATTTCCTCTTTGAATAGAAGAACATGCATTCAACCAGGCCCATAGGTTTCACAGAAGTGCACTTATATTCTAGCACAACACGTCAATTTTCCAGTTTCTTGCAATTCTGCCCAGATAGATGGACTTGGGATCTGTTTGGTAGAGCTCTGTCTGATTTCGATTATCTATGAGAGTTGATTCTCTGAGAGAAATGATTTTGTGTCTGAAAGTGATTCTTTTTATTACCTAATATAACATAAACTTTTAACATCAAGATGAAAAATCACTTCACATAAACATGAGAAACTAGTTTTTTCAGTTCCCAACCCCTTAGTTCATTTCAGAGAATCACTTCGTAGAATCAGCAGAGAATTAATCACTTCTCTCAGAAAAATTGTTTGGCAGAGTTCCTGCTAGAATCAGCAGAGAATCAGCTCTGGGAGCTCTGCCAATTCATTCAAATATGTTGGTTGTTTTGGTCCACTTGACAAGGATTTTCTTGTAGCGTAACAATAAGAAAAGCTCAGGACACAAACCACTAGGAATACAGTTAGCTAGACATTCAAATTCTCTTCGTGGCAAAGGTTAATGAAGTTGTTTTATCACATACCCATCATCATGAGGTCTTTTACGGTGCACATTATTGCCTTATGCTACCATTTAAAAATGACTCGTATGTGATAAAAAAAGACCTATTTTGAAGAATCCGATGGTTGAAATTAATTCAACACTACCGGTTTTTTAAGCGGTAGTGTCGGTACTAGGTAGTATGGGCAGTATAGGGGTATGATTAGAACTAGTGAAAACAGTATTGTTGTAATATATGAAATCAAACATATATTAAATCTTTTATGTAGCCTTATCTCACGCGGGTTAATATATTTTGAGTAAATTACCATTTTATATTTTGAGCAAATTATCATTTTACCCATATCAAAAAAAGTTATACTACAATACTACCACCACGTAATATTGTGCACTGTAGAAGACCTTGTCGTAAAAGATACAAAATAGCTTATGTAAGATAGGATATAAAGAACATAAAAGCTTGTTTTTTACTAAATACAAAATCATTGCTACATCAAATCAAAATTTCCAAGATTTTGCTGTCTGCGCTATGCAATCACATGGTTTTTGGACATTATTAATAACAACAAAGAATACGCCTATATTATGTTGCTGCTACCTATCATATTGCTGCATATATAGATACCTTGATGCTAGGTGACACAGTAGATGAGAAACTTGTTTGTCGGGAAGCATATATATTTTTTACCAGTGGCAGCATTGTTCAACGTATCTCCAATTCCCCATGTATACTAATCCCCAACTTGATTCGGATTTTGCAGTAAAATAACCATGTCTGGATTGGATCATTAGACATTTGGTCAAAACATATGATAAATTTGTCTTACTCTCAGTCGAGGTATCTTTACACCCATGTGTTGATTTAAATGTGTTAGCCTTTTAAGTTCAAAATTGCATCAAACATTTATGACTGATATTTCTTTTTTCAGGTTTGTCTTAGTGCAAACTGCTATATCATGGCTTGCAGTCAATCCTTTGCACATGCCAACTGTCTCGAAGGTTCACTACTCCCATAGCCAAGTTGTGGCTGCGCTGGTAGAAAACAGGACATTAGTCCCAGTTGGATAGATATATAGATCTCTAATATCTAGCCGGGACTATATTTTCGAGATAAAAGGTTCGTGTGCCGACTTCTAGCAGCCACGGAGGATAGGCTATCAGTGGCACCTGCGAGGATAGGGATTGGGCACCAGCGGTGGGGAGAGATAAAAGAGTCCAAGGAAATAGAACTCGGTTGGTGGATCCAACTGCTACTAAAAAGTTATGTTTATTACCCATTGGATCCACCAACCGAGACTACATCTTCAACGTGAAATTTAGGCACATACTACGAAATTTAGAACTTAGAGGCTAATAGTTTTGGGCCCAAAATCATCTGGGGCTAAGGGGTTATTGGATGGAAGATGAGGTTTCTACTGGTGCTGGTTTGGGTTTAGAAGTGATCAAGCCGTGTTTACCCAGTGTGGTTAGACATTTGTAGTGTGGATGTGGGAATGTACCTAGTTCCCATCCCTCATACTTGAGACAAATGAATAAACCACGGAAACATAAATGAACGAAAAGATCGTCTTGAAAGTATGATGACATAGTACAAATCAGATATTTGGTATACCAAGGAGAGATTACATGAGTTCTCAACTACCTAGTGAGAAGTAAAGAGAGAGAGAGATTAAGGAGAGCAATTATATATGGACGATTGATAGGATGCACTTCGGGTCATCTAGCTTGTGGCATGTTAATCGTTGTCCTTTTGCGAGTTCTGTTAACAGCATGTGTATAAAATCATTTCCTTAAAATGCAACTATCACCAAATCGTAAACCAACGGTTTCCAAATAATGCATGCATGTTACAATTGTGGACCAACAATGAATTACAACAGTTGTTTGAGCATGAACACATTTGCACTACTTCAGAGTTCAGACCAATCAAGCCACACCTTACTACAAGCTTATATCTGCAACTAAGCTAGTAGTATCTCTTATTAAATAGACACCACATAGAAAATGCACGCATGCATGCACATGGATATTGCGTGTGTCAAGCTATGCTCCGTCCTTGTTGGTCTTGACAAACACCAGATTGGCGTACGGCATGAAGTGGCACACCGGCGAGCCACCGGGGTGTGTGTTGAGCACCTCAAACGCCGGGTGAGCCGGGTTCCAGTCGGAGGTGTCGAGGTGGCAGTAGGCCAGCATGGCAGCCTCCTGCCCCCCATGTAGGGCGCTTAGAGAGACCACATGAGCTATGTACCCTAGCTTCGTCATGTGGCACTGGAAGACGGCGTACGGGAAGGGCACCTTGTGGCAGGACACGTAGCGGCCGCCGTCGACCCTGGTGACCCCCTTGACCACGTACGGCTGCCGCGGCAGGCCGCCGGCGGGGATCTCCGACGTCGCCGCCCACACGCCCCGGTTGGTGCCCAGCATGTCGACGGCGCTCCGCACGGTGGCTTCCAGCGACGTGGTGCAGGTCTTGACCTCGCCGGCGAGCGGCGGCGCCTGGCACCTGTCAAGGGTGTCCCTCACCTGGGCAGCCTCGCCGGAGCCCGCCGGGATGTTGAAGGTGGCGAGGACGGCTTGCAGGTCGCTGAAGGGGACCTTCTCGGCGACGTCGCGGGGGAGGATCGCCGGCTCTCGCTCTGACGGGAAGGAGACCGTCATGATGCTGCCTGAACGGAGTTGTGACTGGTGGAAGAAGAGGCCTGTCTCCGCCACCATGCGTGCGTCGCAGATGGTGTTGGTGAGGATGCACGAGCTGATGCTGGGCAGGGCAGAGTAGTGCTCCACAAGCGGCGAGTGATCGATGCCTGCGCAGGGCAGATCAACATATATTCAGCTAGGCAGGGGATTTAGGTAACCCTTTCATGCATACATATGTGATGCGTGTCAACACGACGATACTCTTAACTAGTATATATACCTTCCTGGACAAGATCTGCGATGGCTTCTGGCATCGGCGTGCCCGGGAGAGCCTGCTCCCAGAACTGGGCTGCCGGAGTGTTAGCGGCAGGGCTGCCGTCAACCATGGCAGTGCCGCTGGCCACCATCATCAGAAGGAACGCGAATGGATGCATGCTTCAGTTTCAGTATTGCTATGTGCTGAATGTTAGTTCCAGCTGGGGTGAATGGGAAGAAAAGGGAAGAAGCTTTGCTCTGCCTCTGATTGCATTGTTATTGCCTCCCAACCTCTGGTATATATAACCCTTTGCTCTGCCTCTGAGCTAGCTGCGGCACCATAATAGTACCAAGACATGTATATGCAATGTATACCTATATCCAACTTATATTATCTGAAAAAATGGTTCTTAATGTTTATGATCCCTATAAGATTTTAGTACCTATATCCAACTTATATTATCTGAAAAAATGGTTCTTAATGTTTAGCATCCCTATAAGATTTTAGTAAGATATATCCTCCGTCCTTTTTTCTACGCATTTAGACATTTCGTATATCTAAGTGCATAGCTAGCAAAATCTGTGAATCTAAAAATGCGAAAATGGCACAGAAAGAGTAGAGCTGTCCAATAAAATTTCACATAAAAAGATACAGCTTACATAGCTATAGCATCTGACCTCGTTTAGGTTTTGTCAAGTTTACTTATATATTTATTCTCCTATGTTCAGTGATCAGTATGGGATGGGGGAAAAGCAATTTAATTGGTGCAAATTTATACTAGTATGTAGGGGATAAGACAAATAGTGCAATTCCTCTTAGACGTGCAAATATATAATACGAAAGTAAATAGAATCTATGAGATATATTTTGTTAATAATCTTATGGACCAAATTTTGCAATAAGTAATGGCTATTTTCTTGGAGATATATAACTAAAGTGGACACAACAATAGCCATATATGTAAATTTTGGAAGTCAAGGAAAGGAATGCAAGGAGTTTTTTTATATTAAGCATAGTAATGTGGATGCAGGTGCTCACATCAGTGCTTGCATACTAAAATCCTTTTTAGCAAGCAGCAGATTGTGAAATTGATGAAGTTACTACAAAAGCGCCTCTCGTTAGATGGACACATATCCTGTGCACCACTGGTCCCAATGTTTCTAGCACAAATTAAGGCCAATCGAGTTTTAAAAGTACTTAAGCACCGTACCGGTGAACCATCTTTTAATTTAATTGTCTCGGAGACTAGACATGCATGACAGAAGAAATGGACAAAACCTGGTGTGGGTTTTTTTGTTTTCTGATTACAACATGGTTACCTGGGATTGGAGAGGTTGATACGTCACCTTTTGTGTTGATTGAATCAGATTTGTTCGTTTCTTTGTACTATGCAACAGTTTGATTTGATTTTCCATTAGCAACCATAAAAAATGCACATATTGTCGATTTACAGTTCTGTTTATAGTTGGATTTTTTTTCCAATGTACCATTCAAACATTTGCCTCCCTCCGCTCCAAATTATAGTTCATTTTACATTTTGACCTCAAGTTTGACCGCTCACACAACCGGAAACCGCGGCTTTGCCGTGCAAAGGCCATAAAACGCACGGCAACCTCTTTGCCGTGCCTTTTTCGTCGGGGCGCACGGCAAAGGGCGCATGGTAGCATTTTACACAGTAAAGCCCCTTTGTCGTGCGCCACGTCTGACAACGCACAGTAGACAATCTTTGCCGTGCTTTTTTCACGACGCACGGCAAAAAAAGCAACTGACGGCACTGGCGCCAAACGGCGTGTGACACCCTTTGCCGTGCGCCGGGAGCAAAACGCACGGCAAACATGGGCTCTTTGCCGTGCGCCTGCCTGAAAAACGCACGGCAAACAGGGATCTTTGCCGTGCGCCTGCGTGAAAAACGCACGGCAATAAATGGCACCTTTTGCCGTGCGCCTCTATAGACGCACGGCAAAGGCACTGTTTTGACTATTGGTTTTGGTCACTTTGCCGCGTGTCTTCCGAAAGACGCACGGCAAAGTGACCATTACAATTTGTTTTTTTTGGTTTTTCACGTTTAACAATACCCAAAAATCACAGGAATATCATATATATCATAATATTCATCACAAGCATCATATATATCATAATATTCATCACAGGCATTATATATGTCACAATAACCATCACAAACATCATATATATCACAATAAGACATCACATATAGATAAATTCACATGTTACTCATCGACAAGTCCACTAGTACATCCAAGTTCATCGGAAAGTCCACAAGTTCATCGACAAGTCCACAAGTTCAACAACAAGCATTATTCAAGTTCATCGACAAAGCTCCACAAAGTCCAGGAACTCAAATGACATAAACGCGACTCACTGAGGAGGAGGGAAGAGCTGCTGTGGGGCCATCGGCGGTGACATGCCCGGGGACCCTTGTAGATTATTCGAAGCCGCCGATTGATTCTTTCAATAAAAAAAGTAAATTGCATGTGAGACCAGAATCAAGTTTTCTATCTTATAATCTAAGTTCTAAGTCTTTACTTTCTCTAGGTTTCTAAGTGAGTCTAAGTCTCTATGTTCTCTAAGTCTGGAATTATTGAAATGAAAGAACAGATGTCAAGTAACTCACCACAGGAGTCTCAGGAGCTGCAGCCGGAGTCGGAAAGACGGGCACCGGGGGCATCGGGGGCATCACGGACATCGGGGGCATCGGGGGCATCTGTAACACCCAAAAATTTTAATTATTGTTTTAATAAAATTTTGCTTAGCAACAAATGTTTGTTTAAGGATTTTTAAGGTCTTATTTAATTTTTTATAGGCATTTAATTATTTTTAATTAAATTAATGAACCATAGGAGTTTATTGTTGCATTCATGCTGGAGCACCATTTTTGTTTGGTTGAATTGAAACCTGTGTTTGAATTCATTTGCTTCAATCCTTTTTCAAAATTTCAAATCTATCTCTCCTTCCTTTTTCCTTTTCTTTTGTTTCAGCCCACCTAGCCGCTTGCTTCGGCCCAAGTCGGCACCGTGGCCCAGCTCGTTTTCACTCGCGCGCAGCCCAGCTTTAGGCAGCCCACCAGCGGCTCGTCGCAGCCCTCTCCGCCTCCTCCTCTTGCAGCCGCTGCCGGTGGGACCCATCGGTCATCCCTTCCCTGCGTCCGGCTGCCGTGTGGGTCCCGGTCGTCATCTCTTTCCTCAGACCCACCCTGGATGGAACTGAGCCCGAGCTCGAGTCTGACCGAGCCCCGGCCAGTGTTGCGTCACCCTGTCCCGGCCCGCACATCTAGGATGCTCAGGTCCCTTTAAAGGGAGCGCCGCCTCTCAGCTCTAGGCCGTTCGCCCCATCTGCAACCCCCAAGCCGCCGCCTGATCTCCAAACCCTACACCGCCGCCAGCTTCGATCTCCTCGGTCGTTGCCTCTCCGCCGACGAGGAGTGGTGCAGGAGCTTCGCTCGGTCGTGAGGAAGCCGCTGGCACCGCGTTTCTGTGTCGCCGAGTCCTTCGTCGCCGGGACGCCGTCACCGGAAGTAGGTGCTCGCCGCCGCCCGCCTTTCCTGGACTGCGTGCCGTCGTCGTCGCGCAAACCGCTGCGAAACCCCCCTAGTTGTGTTCGCGTGGACCTCAGCTAGCTCCAGGGCCAGACCGCGTCGAAAACTGTGGCCCGACGTTCCACCCCGGGCAACTCCGGCGAGGTGCCGCCGCCCACCGGTGAGCCCTCCGCCTCCGGTGCGCCGCCGCCCTGCTGCGGACGCCGCCTGCACGTCCGATCCTGATCCTGCAGTCCAGATCAATCCAAGCCGCGGGGCCAATCGAAGGGGTACCGGTCAACAGATCTGTTAGGCGTTGTTTTGCATAAAAAACCTTGTTCTTTTTAAAGTTCCCAGGCCGGTCCTCCCACCATAGAGAAGTCCTTGCAATTAGGTCCTGTTCTTTATGGTTTTAACCCTAAGTTTTTAAGGTTTTGTGCCCGCAGTCCAGCCCTGGAAGTTTTGTGCTTTAGACCCCGTGTTTATAAGCATAATTTTGTTTCAGCCCTTGGATTCTTGCAGTTAGGCCCTTGTAAGCCCAGTTTTCCTGCAGTTAAACCCCTACACCTTGTTTTGGTCGTAGATTACGCGTTCTAACTCCGTTTTTAGCGTTCTTTATATACAGTTGTTCGTCACGACGAGTTGATCAGTTTAGTGAAGCTTTTGTTCATGTTTGAAGTGATTGGTGAACTGTTTTCTTATTTTATTGTATTGTCTCTTGCATGTGAATGTGTGATGCGTAGAGAATGAGAAGTCTGAAGATTTTCTGTGGTGAAGACTTGAAGACTCTGAGCATTTCCGGATCTTGTGAGAGGCAAGTGTCCATGGTCATACCCGCTTTATCCTATATGAACATGCATTTAATCACTGTATTTACTTTCTTGCTTGCATTAATTTTGGCGGGTTCCTATTAAGGACTATGCCTAGATTCTTTTGACCGTTGCCTTGTAACTGGGTTACTTAATTAATCTTGATGGTAGATGCTGCTTAGTTGCTCAACTCGGTTGGTAATAAACAACACGCTATCCGTTTGTGCTCTATGTTCTTTGATGGTAAATTAATTACAAGACCATATGTTTAATTGGAACATGGAGAACCACCTAGGACAACAGTACAACCACAAGGCTATATGGCTCTGGCTTGGCTGAATAATTAGAGACCTTGGTGTTGTAGTGATCTTACCTAAAAGGGACAAATGGGGAGGCGTTGACGGAGTATAGACCTGCTCTAGCGGGGAGTTGGGCTTTGCTAAGACACGGTACCCGCTAGGGAGCATTATGCCCCGCTTCGTCCTGAAACCTAGTGGGTTGCTGCACATTAGGGACTCTTTGTAAAGGCCTCGTAGCGTCCCTATGCAATCACACCTCGGCAGTGTGGTATGATGCCTGATCAGCATCACGTGGTTGGGTCTAAAGCTCTTCGGAGTTTTTACGCGACTTGTGGGTAAAGATGTACAACCTCTGCAGAGTGTTTAAAACTAATCGATTAGCCGTGCTCACGGTCAAGAGCGGCCTGGACCCTCACATGATTAATCTATCGGAAGATGAATTTAAATTATTCTTTACTTTATGTTCATGGTTATGATGTTACACTCTAATTGTGGGATGGTATACACTTACATTTGCTAGTAAGTAAGTTGCTTAATAAAATTTGATCAACTAAAATGCTAACCTGCTTAAACCCTTGGCCATCCACTTATACAGCTTGCATGTTTATTATGATATTCTTCCCTTGCTGAGTACGACATGTGCTCACGCTTGTTTATTTATTGCATCTACACAACCCGGATTGCTGCTCAGATTCGAAGATTGATGATGAGTACTAGGCGTGCGTACCACCAGTCAGCTGCCTGTGGAGTTCCATTATGAAGATCCGCTGCTAGTTGTTCGCTCTGATGATACGTTGTTGAGACTCTCGGTCATGTAATGGTTTTAATACTCTCTTTTACGCTTTGGCATTGTATCTGATATTCACTAAGTCATTACGTGTGTGTAACTTGATCCTGGCGCACATGTAATTTATGCATTCGAGTTTGCCTTCAAATTCGGGTGTGACAAAGTGGTATCAGAGCCGTGTTGACTGTAGGAAGTTAGCCTAGTTGGAAATGGTCGAATTTAAGGATTATAATATCATAGAAGCCATTCCCACTTCATACTATGCTTTAATTCTATTTTAATATACTTATCCTTGCTTTTAACCTCATCCTTGATGATCTACTTGTTCTCTACCTTATCTTGATCAATATTTTCACTCTAAACTTCCTTGATCTTGCCTTAAGGAACCTTTAGCGCCTGTTGTACTCCTCTCCAATCTTTCTTTGCCCTTACCCTACCCGTGTTCCTGATCGTTCCCAGTAATCCAGTGACCCCATCGTGTTTGTCTCAACGATCTTCTTTAATAGGGTATAGGAGCTTTAAGATCTTTCTTAGTAAAATTGATAGATGCGAGCGTCTTAACGTGTGCTTAGTTTAGAGGTGTGTTTGAATGTTTGATTTTGTGATAAATGATTGATTTGGATCTTTGTTTGAGTGCGGTGTGTTGTGGAGTGATGACCACAAGGACATCGAATTTGGTAGCTAGTTTGTTGGTGGGGTGTAACTCTTTCCCAATCCTCGCAACCTTGAGTAATCTTTGCTTTATCTAACTTTCTTTTTCTCTCCAACAAATCTTGTGGATACAAAATCTGTTCACGCAGCTCTCTGACATAGCAGTAGTGTTTTGGTTATATCTCAAGCTACAGAATTCCAAACGACATGAAACCAGTTGGGTTAGTTCACAAATTTCATATATGATTTTGTTTCAAAAATTCAGCACCATCCAAGGTATATTCTGGGAGTTATGAACGAAACATTGGAGCTACCAGAATCTGGAAACTCTGCTGACCCAGTCGACTTGTTTATTTTGTATCTGAAGTTCTAGATCTCCAATTGAGTTGATTCCAGTTGGATTAGTTTCATAATTTCATACCCCCTGTTCTGGAGAAATTTCATAATTTATGGATATCAATAATGATAGTTGCACATGATTTATTGGGGCAAGCATAATCTGTCTTAATCTGGAAGTTCGTGTTGCTTCATCTTTCCGAGTTATCTCTTTACTCTAGTATCTAAATCTCATGATCCTAACACTTAGATGGTGAACACCAGGTTTGGATCCACATCAGAGGACGAGTGGCCGTTTTAGTATCACTCGACAGCAAAGTCAAATGGATCCGGCGATGCAGCAGTTTCTGGCTGCACAGATGCAGCTTCTCCAAGACATGTCCACCAACATGACAAGCATGCAGGCTCATATAAATCAGAACCAGCCCCATAAGGACAAGCACCAGCAGTTCATGAGCCATTGCCCGCCGGTGTTTTCTCATGCAGTTGATCCATTGGAGGCTGATGATTGGCTGAAGACAGTGGAGAAGATGCTCACCATCGCACAGTGCGACGCTAGAGAGAAGGTCTTGTATGCTTCAGGTCGACTTCAGGGGACAGCGTCAGCTTGGTGGGATGCCTACGTTGCTGCTCATGCCACCCCTGATGCTATCACTTGGTAGGAGTTCACCACCAGCTTCAGGAGCTACATATACCTACTAGCCTTATGAAGTTAAAGAAGAAGGAGTTCCTGGCACTCAAGCAGGGAGAGATGTTTGTGATAGAGTACAGGGATAAGTTCGTTGAATTGTCTCATTATTCTCCTGAGGAGGTTGTTGATGATATGAAGAAGCAGGAGTTGTTCTTGGAAGGGTTAGCCGAACCACTCCGGTACCAGCTCATATCTCACACTTTTCCATCCTTTCAGATGTTGCTAGACAAGGCCATTGGGTTAGAGTACATTCGCAAGGAGTTGGAAGATCTAAAGAGGAAAGCCACCACCACTGGACAGTATGGAAGTAACACTCGCCCTTGCTTTAATCCACCTCAAGAGACTCCCTTTCAGTTTGGAAGCCCTATTGAGGACGTTGGTCAATAGCAGTTTCAGTGTCCAGTGCAGCAGACTTCACGACCCCGTTCTCTACGGAATCGTCAAATGGCACCAGCTGTCACCCCAATGAAGACTAGCATCCCTATTGGTACCGCCTGCTTTAAGTGTGGAAAGGTTGGGCATTATGTAAATGCCTGCCCTAAGAGGAATGCCCCCAACACTCCAGCACAGAGTCAGCATAGCCAACAGAGGAGGAAGGAGAGCCAGATCTCGAAGGGCAGCAAGGGAAAACTGAATTATGCACGTGGCAGAGTGAACCATGTGAGTGCAGAGACTGCTCAAGAGAACCCCCGAGTAGTGTTCGGCATGTGTCTTGTCAACTCCGCCCACGCTTCAGTTTTGTTTGATGCTGGAGGAACTCATTCTTTCATTACTTCTCACTGTGCAGCTAAACTTAACATCCCCATGAGCACCATGCCACGTCCCATGCTAGTTAGTTCAACAAGAGGAGACATAAAGGCACTATACAGGTGTAACAATGTTAACCTTCAGATTTTGGGGAAGGATTTTCAAGCAGACCCCATAGTATTGGATTCTATTGGCATTGATGTGGTACTTGGAATGGGATGGTTAGGTAAGTTCAAGGGAGAAATCCGGTACGCCACGAAATCAGTTCTCCTCACCAGTGTAGACGGCGAACAGATTGAATTTGTAGCTGCGCTACCATCAGTAGAAGGGTGTTCAGTAAACCAGATGAATGGTGAATCTTTAGAGGACATTAAGGTGGTGTGTGATTACCCAGATGTGTTCCCAGATGAGCTGCCAGGTATGCCACCTGATCGAGAAGTTGAGTTGTTATCGATCTTTTACCTGGTACTGCTCCTATCTCTAAGCGCCCCTACAGAATGTCTAGTGATCAATTACTTGAGCTTAAGAAGCAGATTAAGGAGCTATTGGAAAAGGGATTCATTCATCCTAGTTCATCACCTTGGGGAGCACCGATTATCTTTGTGGAGAAGAAGGATGGTACCCAGCGGATGTGTGTGGATTATCGATCGCTTAATGATGTTACTATCAAGAATAAGTATCCATTGCCCCGTATTGACGATTTGTTTGATCAGATGAGAGGTGCTAAGGTGTTCTCAAAGATTGATTTACGTTCTGGTTATCATCAGATGAGGATCAGATTATCAGATATCCCTAAGACCGCATTCATTACTAGGTATGGACTCTATGAGTACACCGTCATGTCTTTTGGACTGACCAATGCACCTGCCTACTTCATGTATTTGATGAACAAAGTTTTTATGGAGTACCTGGATAAGTTTGTTGTGGTGTTCATTGATGACATCTTGATTTACTCCAAGAATGAGGAGGAGCATGAGGAACATCTATGGCTTGTGTTGCAGAAGCTGAGAGAGCAGCAGTTGTATGCCAAGTTTAGCAAGTGTGATTTCTGGTTGAAGGAAGTTTCTTTCCTTGGGCATATCATCACAGATGGTGGTATTTCAGTTGATCCCGCAAAGGTCAGTGACGTATTGAAGTGGGAGCCGCCACGGACTGTCAAGGAGATCAGGAGTTTCCTTGGCCTTGCAGTGTATTATCGTCGGTTCATTGAAGGGTTCATTGAAGGTTCATTGAAGGGTATTATCGTCGGTTCATTGAAGGGTATTATCGTCGGTTCTCTAAAGTAGCAAAGCCTCTTACATCACTACTAGAGAAGGATAAAGAGTTCAAGTGGACTGATGCCTGTCAAGCTAGTTTTGAGGAATTGAAGAAGAGGTTGACTTCAGCTCCAATTCTAGTGATGCCAGACGTGCAAAAGAGTTTTGATATCTACTGCGATGCGTCCCGAGAAGGTTTAGGTTGTGTTCTCATGCAGGAAAGTCATGTTATAGCCTATGCATCTCGACAGTTGAGGAAACATGAGCTGAATTATCCTACACATGATCTGGAGTTAGCGGCAGTGGTTCACGCTTTGAAGATTTGGAGACACTACATTATGGGAACCAAGTTCCAGATTTACACAGATCATAAGAGTTTAAAGTACATCTTCACTCAGAAAGTTTTAAATATGAGACAACGTCGCTGGTTAGAGCTGATCAAGGATTATGATCTGGAGATACACTATCATCCTGGGAAGGCAAACTTGGTTGCAGATGCTTTGAGTTGGAAGGTACATGCCAACATGGCTTTGACATTCCAGTTGCCTGAAGAGCTGATGAAGGAGTTTGAGAAACTCAATCTGGGATGGTTGCTCAAACCGAAGGAGTTACCTTGGAGGTAGAGTTGGTCTTGGAGCAGGAGATACGCAAAGGACAACTGGAAGATATAGAGATAAAAGAAATCAGAGAGACTATGGAAAAGGGTAATGCCCCAGATTTCACAGAGGATGATCAGGGAACTATATGGTTTAGGAACAGGATTTGTGTGCCTGATGTGGGAGATCTCCGCAAGACCATCTTAAGAGAGGCTCATTATTCAGCTTATTCCATTCACACAGGTAGCTCCAAAATGTATCAAGATCTCAAGCAGAGGTATTGGTGGTATGGGATGAAGAGGGATGTAGCCGCCCATGTGGCCTTGTGCGACACCTGTCATAGAGTTAAAGCTGAGCATCAAAAGCCAGCGGGGTTGCTTCAGCCGTTGAAGGTGCCAGAGTGGAAGTGGGAAGAGATTGGCATGGATTTTACCGTTGGGTTGCCTCGTACTCGTGATGGGTATGATTCAATATGGGTTATAGTGGATCGTTTAACCAAGGTTGCTCACTTCATACCCGTGCGAACCACCTATACAGGGGCAAAGCTAGCTGAGTTGTACATGTCTAGGATCATGTGCTTGCATGGTGTACCTAAGAAGATAGTGTCCGACAGGAGTACTCAGTTCACGTCACGTTTCTGGGAAAAGCTTCATAAATCCTTGGATACGAAGTTAAATTTCAGCTCAGCCTATCACCCACAGACCGATGGACAGACTGAGAGGACTAACCAAATTCTAGAGGACATGTTGAGAGCTTGTGCTCTTAAGCATGGAGGTAGCTGGGATAAGAGTTTGCCCTACGCTGAGTTCTCTTACAACAACAGCTACCAGGCTAGCCTCAAGATGGCACCCTTCGAGGCATTGTATGGAAGGAAGTGTAGAATGCCCTTGTATTGGAGCCAAACAGGAGAGAGTCAGTTGTTTGGAACCGATATCGTTAAGGAAGCAGAAAGACAAGTTCAGATCATAAGAGAAAACTTGAGGGCTGCTCAATCCAGACAGAAAAGTTATGCGGACGGAAAGAGGAGAGACGTAGTTCTCCAAGAAGGTGACTATGTGTACCTAAAAGTGTCACCGATCAGAGGTTTGCGCAGGTTTAAAGTGAAGGGAAAGTTGTCACCTCACTTTATTGGACCCTTCAAGATCTTAGAGAGAGTGGGAGAAGTAGCCTACAGGTTGGAGTTACCAAATCAGCTCTCGGATGTGCATGATGTGTTCCATATCTCTCAATTGAAAAAGGGTCTCCAACCTCATGATAAAGAGCCACTACCTATGGACTGTTTGACGGTCAAGGAGGATCTCACTTACACTGAACGTCCCATCAGGATCTTGGAAACTTTAGCACGTGTCACAATGAATCGGGTGATTAGGATGTGCAAGGTGCAGTGGAGTAATCATGCAGAGGATGAGGCAACCTGGGAAAGAGAGGATGAACTGAAGGAAGACTATCCAGATCTTTTTGTTGATCCTTCCGAATCTCAAGGATGAGATTCATCTTAAGGTGGTAGGATTTGTAACACCCAAAAATTTTAATTATTGTTTTAATAAAATTTTGCTTAGCAACAAATGCTTGTTGTTGACGGTGAAAATCCGTCAACCTAGCCATGAGTTTATCTTCGGCATTGGCATGAGTTTTATACCTTATCCATTGGTACTAACCCCCGTGGTATAACAAGTTCACGTGTGCATGTCGGTTTTGGAGTTTGATGTTTATGCAGGGTTTTAGTGTTGAATGCAAGACTTTCGGGATAAGTTCATCAAGCACCTCATGACAAGACCTTGAAGCCCCGTACAAGTCATGCAATGAAGCAAACTTAACTCCAAGAAGCCGGGACTTGATCCGAGAAGACGACGGACTCCGGGGACACGACCGGAAAAGTGCCGAATCTTGCAAGACAAGGAGATGAGTCCAATTCGGAGAGAAACCGACGACATGGACCTACATGCGAAGGGGGAAACATCCGGGAAGCAAGGGAACCGACGTGGGGCAAAGGAGCCCACGGGGCCGGGCCTAAATGGGCCCGTGCCGGCCGGCCCCTGTCCGGTCGGCCCGAGCCCATTTTGGGCCCAAACACGCTCTCCTTTGCCCTAGCCGCCAATCGGGCTATTTATAGTCCCCCGACCGAGAGCCACGCGAGAGAAGATTTCGTCTTCGGCCGCCGAGGAGCAAGAGAAGAGAGGGACACCATTTCGGAGAGGAGAGGGTCGAGCTAGTTGACTAGGGTTTCCCTAGCCGACGTGGGAACCTTGCATGGAAGACCACGTCGGAGTTCCGGAGCTAGAAGCAAGATCAAGGAAGGATCCCGGTGGTGATCTTGTGTATGTATCATTGTCATAGTTGAATTATCAAGTTGAATCTTTTCTTAGCGATCAAGTGTTTCCTCGAAGATTACGTTTTTCGATCGGCTTTGCTTATTCCAATTCTATTCGCGCGATAGATTACATAGGGTGTTCTTGTAGCCGCGGTGGCTAGAGGTACACGCCGGATCTTCCGAAAGAATCTCGACTTGTCTTTTGACTCGCCCTAAGCTCCCCGCATGAATAGGGATACGTTGTGACAGAACGGGGGTCTCGAAAGGCGGATGTTTTCGGATTTGGACGGGAAACCACGATTTAAAGAGGCTTCTATTAAAATTCGATTTTCTACTTCTTCTCTCGCTTGGAACTTCAACAAAAGGCTTACCCCGATCCCTCTAGATCGGTTTATCTACCCAATCTTACTTTGTTTTCTCCGGTCTTTAGTAGATTAGATTTATCTTTGTTTTGTGTTCTTATCTAGATGCATTAGGGTTTCTCTTTTACCAAAGATTGAAGTTATTTGGCTTTACTAGATCAACTCTTGCGTCACACATTTGTTCCACGGATTCGATACCTTGGGTTCACCACTCGAGGGAAGAAGGGTCCCTTGACTACGACGGAAGACTTGTACGCTTGCGAGTCACAAACGAACTTTGATACAATTATTAACCGTCAACACTTGTTTAAGGATTTTTAAGGTTTTATTTAATTTTTTTATAGGCATTTAATTATTTTTAATTAAATTAATGAACCATAGGAGTTTATTGTTGCATTCATGCTGGAGCACCATTTTTGTTTGGTTGAATTCAAACCTGTGTTTGAATTCATTTGCTTGAATCCTTTTTCAAAATTTCAAATCTATCTCTCCTTCCTTTTTCCTTTTCTTTTGTTTCATCCCACCTAGCCGCTTGCTTCGACCCAAGTCGGCACCATGGCCCAGCTCGTTTTCACTCGCGCGCAGCCCAGCTTCAGGCAGCCCACCAGCGGCTCGTCGCAGCCCTCTCCGCCTCCTCCTCTTGCAGCCGCTGCTGGTGGGACCCATCGGTCATCCCTTCCCCGCGTCTGGCTGCCGTGTGGGTCTCGGTCGTCATCTCTTTCCTCAGACCCACCCTGGATCGAACCGAGCCCGAGCTCGAGTCTGACCGAGCCCCGGCCAGCGCCGCGTCACCCTGTCCCGGGCTCGCACATCGGGGATGCTCAGGTCCCTTTAAAGGGAGCGCCGCCTCTCAGCTCTAGGCCGTTCGCCCCATCTGCAACCCCCAAGCCGCCGCCCGATCTCCAAACCCTACGCCGCCGCCAGCTTCGATCTCCTCGGTCGTTGCCTCTCCGCCGACGAGGAGTGGTGCAGGAGCTTCGCTCGGTCGTGAGGAAGCCGCTGGCGCCGCGTTTGTGTCGCCGAGCCTTCGTCGCCAGGACGTCGTCACCGGAGCAGGTGCTCGCCGCCGCCCACCTTTACTGGACTGCGTGCTGTCGTCATCGTGCGAACCGCTGCGAAACCCCCTGGTTGTGTTCGCGTAGACCTCAGCTAGCTCCAGGGCTAGACCGCGTCGAAAACTGTGGCCGGACGTTCCACCCCGGGCAACTCCGGCCAGGTGCCGCCACCCACCGGTGAGCCCTCCGCCTCCGGTGCGCCGCCGCCCTGCTGCGGACACCGCCTGTTTGCCCGATCCTGATCCTGCGGTCCAGATCAATCCAAGCCGCGGAGTCAATCGAAGGGGTACCGGTCAATAGATCTGTTAGGCGTTGTTTTGCATAAAAAACCTTGTTGTTTTTAAAGTTCGCAGGTTTGTCCTCTCACCATAGAGAAGTCCTTGCAATTAGGTCCTGTTCTTTATGGTTTTAACCCTATGTTTTTAAGGTTTTGTGCCCGCAGTCCAGCCCTGGAAGTTTTGTGCTTTAGACCCTGTGTTTATAAGCATAATTTTGTTTCAGCCCTTGGATTCTTGCAGTTAGGCCCCTGTAATCCCAGTTTTCCTGCAGTTAAACCCCTACACCTTGTTTTGGTCGTAGATTACGCGTTCTAACTCCGTTTTTAGCGTTCTTTATATCCAGTTGTTTGTCTCGACGAGTAGATCAGTTTAGTGAAGCTTTTGTTCCTGTTTGAAGTGATTGGTGAACTGTTTTCTTATTTTATTGTATTGTCTCTTGCATGTGAATGTGTGATGCGTAGAGAACGAGCAGTCTGAAGATTTTCTGTGGTGGAGACTTGAAGACTACGAGCAATTCCGGATCTTGTGAGAGGCAAGTGTCCTTGGTCATACCTGCTTTATCCTATATGAACATGCATTTAATCACTGTATTTACTTTCTTGCTTGCATTAATTTTGACGGGTTCCTATTAAGGACTATGCCTAGATTCTTTTGACCGTTGCCTTGTAAGTGGGTTAATTAATCTTGATGGTAGATGCTGCTTAGTTGCTCAACTGGGTTGGTAATAAACAACATGATATCCGTTTATTCTCTGTGTTCTTTGATGGTAAGTTAATTACAAGACCATATGTTTAATTGGAACATGGAGAACCACCTAGGACAACAGTACAACCACAAGGCTATATGGCTCTGGCTTGGCTGAATAATTAGAGACCTTGGTGTTGTAGTGATCTTACCTGAAAGGGATAAATGGGGAGGCGTTGACGGAGTATAGACCTGCTCTAGCGAGGAGTTGGGCTTTGCTAAGACATGGTACCCGCTAGGGAGCTTTATGCCCCGCTTCGTCCTGAAACCTAGTGGGTTGCTGCACATTAGGGAATCTTTGTAAGGGCCTCGTAGCGTCCCTATGCAATCACACATCGGCAGTGTGGTATGATGCCTGATCAGCATCGCGTGGTTGGGTCTAAAGCTCTTTGGAGTTTTTACGCGACTTGTGGGTAAAGATGTACAACCTCTGCAGAGTGTTTAAAACTAATCGATTAGCTGTGCTCACAGTCAAGAGCGGCCTGGACCCTCACATGATTAATCTATCGGAAGATGAATTTAAATTATTCTTTACTTTATGTTCATGGTTATGATGTTACACTTTAATTGTGGGATGGTATACACTTACATTTGCTAGTAAGTAAGTTGCTTAATAAAATTTGATCAACTAAAATGCTAACCTGCTTAAACCCTTGGCCATTCACTTATGCAGCCTTGTATGTTTATTATGATACTCTTCCCTTGCTGAGTACGACATGTGCTCACACTTGTTTATTTATTGCATCTACACAACCCGGATTCCTGCTCAGATTCGAAGATTGATGATGAGTACTAGGCGTGCGTACCACCAGTCAGCTGCCTGTGGAGTTCTATTCTGAAGATCCACTGCTAGTTGTTCGCTCTGATGATACGTTGTTGAGACTCTCGGTCATGTAATGGTTTTAATACTCTCTTTTACACTTTGGCACTTTATCTGTATTCACTAAGTCATTACGTGTGTGTAACTTGATCCTGGCGCACATGTAATTTATGCATTCGAGTTTGCCTTCAAATTCGGGTGTGACAACATCGGTTGGCCGTTCTGGATAGCTAGCATGGAAGCTTGCATGTGCTCGGACATCATCTGCTGCTGCAACGCCATCCACTGCTGCATCTGCACCTGGTGTGTGGCAAAAAGCTATTGCTGCTGGGTCATCATCAGCTGCTACTGGGTCATCAACTGCTGCTGCTGGGTCATCTGCTGCTGGTGGTCAACCACACGTAGCTCAACCGCGTTTAAGGCCGTCTGCAATTGGTCATCCAAGTGTTACAATTGACAGGAAACATATGTAGAGATTCATTAAGGATGAGTATAACAGAAATAACCTGAAGTCGCTCCACGCGGGCCAGTGCCGCGGTCGGCCGTGGGAGTATCGGAGGGGCATTGCCCGTGTCCCTTGCTTTTAGCATCGCGAGAGTGGGAGTAGTGGCTGTGTCCAAAATGCTATCACCCATGTAGTAATGGCCATGCTTCTTTCCATGACCCGTCCTCATGATCGCCTCTCCATCAAACGGTGCACGGATCGGATCCCACTCTGGCCCATGGATCTGTCGTCCCGTCTCCATGTATGCATTGATGCGGGAGTGGATAGAGGGATTGCTATACGCCTCCTGCGGGTCGTCGGGGTTGTAGGTGGTCTCGGACACGGTGGCCTTGCCCTTGTGGGACAAGATCCATCCCATCACCTTGCTGCACTCACTATCTCCATGTGCCCGAGACTGAAAAACAACAAGTTCATTATAGGTCAAGCAGAATTGAGCTTAACAACAAAGAAATGAATATTCATACCCATCTAGCCATGTACTGTGAGTTGGAAAGGTTTCCTTGGTGGTGTGATGGGCCTCCCATCAACAAATGCTTCTGTCGGCCAGCATCATGCTTCTCAATCCACTCCGGTGTGAACCACTTGTCAACTATGAGTTTCCAGCAGTCCAAATCATTGCGGCACCACCACGCAGGCATCTACAAGTAATCAAGTGAACTACATGTAAAAATCTCATATTAAGCATTGTTCTCAAGGTGAAATACAATTGTACCTCCTCGTATTGCTCTCTGGTCAGCTTATAGGTTCTTGCTTCTACTTTTGACATCTTCTTTGCAAGCTTTGAAGCAGAGTAGTTTATGACGCACTGAATTTGCGCCTCGTAATGCATGTCCAGCACAAGCTTCTTGCATACCGTCTCCTGCACCTTATTTGCATGCTCCTCAAATCCACCCACCAACCTATAGAAATCATGCATATACACCAGATGATATACAATCAATATTGCAAAAATGTCCAATAATTACGATGAATTGAGCAGTGTATGCGAGAAAGACTTACCCACAGCTCGGCCTTCACTCGCTCTGCCTTACTGTCGAAGCATCTGTCTTCCCTGTAGTGTGCCCACGTCTAGGCCGGCTCGTACCTGGTAGCATCACCCTGACCCATCCGAACTATGCCTGGGAAGTGCAACCTGCACAAAAGGCCTAGGATGCTGTTGACCAGGCGGTTGTGACCAACCGCCTCGACGACCTCCCAACTCCTGCAAAAAGTGAAAAAGATGAAACATTAGTCTCTATTGTGATTTCAAGTTCTCAAAGGACAAAATATTAACAACGTCGAAAATTACTTACTGTTTTCCACTGGGTTTTATCAGTTGTCGTAGCGAAACCGGTATCGGCCTATCCGGGAGTCGTGAGCGACCTCGCTGCCAAATGGTACCACTAGAGTCACCACCTGTCATATCATCCTCTTCCTCACGCTCCTCGCCCCCACTACCCTCCTCAGGTGACGGCAGCACATACTCCTCGTGGGGCTGCTCCTCCTCCTGGTGCTCTTCCTCCTCCTCCTCCTCCTGGTGCTCCTCCTCGTCCTACTGTCGTGCTTTCCTGGACCTTTTACCCCTCTTGGGGCTACCCTTCCCTCGACCCCTGCCTCTGGTGCCCACTGGCAACGGCGGAGGTACGTCTACGGATCTTCTGAACATAGACAAGCACGTACACTGAAGGAAGCCGCCCACCATCTTCGTTCTATCACCTGAAAGTAAAATAATAAATCAGTCAGTAGGAGAAACACATAACTAAGAGAAGTAAGGCATAATTAAAAATAACATGATATTTCAAAAGAGAAGTAACACATAATTAAAAATAACATGATATTGCAAATATTAGTACAATAAGTGTGGAGCATACATTTATTAGTAATAAACATCTTCATGGAGATTATCAGGATCATAAGTCTCATCATCACTATCACGCATGTCCATGTCCAGGTATTCCTCCGATGGAGGAGCGTCTACATGAAGCCCGACTGCAACTTTCTCAAGTAATTCTATGTCCCTCTCATCGTCAACCTCATCTCCATCGTCATCTTCTACTTCCATTGTTAAGTCTATCACAAAATCCCGTGGTAGTCCATCTTCTTGGAAGAACTCTCCCTCGTATGTATCTAGATTTATGTTGTAATCTTCATTGTTTGGGACAGGTAGTCTACCGTGTGGTGATACCTTGTACACAACATCCCAACCCTGAAGACGTTCGTCGGTTTTGCACGGGTATGAGAGATAATACACTTGTGTGGCTTGTTGAGCCACAATGTAGACATCGTCTCCTGCATAGACGGATGACTATTGAATTTTGACTAGTCCAATATCTCGGGTCTCTCGCTTTTCTTCTGGATTGAACCAATGGCATTTGAATACGACAGGTTTGAGACGTTTACAACCAGGGAATGTCAGTTGATATATTTCTTCAATTATTCCATAATAGTCTTTTCCATCATTGCCTGTCGTACAAACTCCGGTGTTTGTGGTTCTGCGGTTTGGCCGATTCTGCTCATGGCTTTTTGTGTGAAAGTGGTACCCATTCACGTCAGAGGCGCCATATGACTCTATCCTATCCTCACAACCAACGAAAACCTGTCTCAACTCAGGATCCATTGACATATCATTTTGGCCCTGCAAGTAGAAGCAAGACATATCGTTGTTACATTCGCACCTACGAGGAATTTGTAATCTCAAAACAAAAGTATGAGGTCCTCTTGAATGACCGTACCTTCCGCTTGAACCAAGAAATGAAATCGTGGTCCTCAAGAAGTTTATCAACTTCCTGCGGGGTTGGTTCCCTTCTTCTCCGCCAGAATTGATAGGTAAATTAACTGTACGAATGAGGTTGTTAGGTACTATTCATTAAATACACCATATACTAGCAATAATGGATAACAAGTATGTTGAGAACTTACTCGATGTGTGGAAACACTTCCTCAAGGTTTTTCAGCACATACATCATGATAGTGTGCCACTCTTCATGTTGCAAGTTCTTATGAGTCACAACACTTGCTCTTCCGAGTTGCCCTCTGAAGAGGCTGAGTTTCGATTCATTTTCATTGGCATTGTAACGAGGGGTTGGATTATGCACGCTTGGAAGGGTGTCAGTATAGTATTTAGTTGTGAAGTTTGTCACCTCCTCGGTACAATATGCCTCAGCAATGGAAGCTTCAATTTTGTTTTTGTTTCTACATAACGTCCGAATGACCTTAAGTACCCTTTCAATTGAATAGCACCAACGGGCATGTACAGCCCCCCCATTCGTGCCTCATACGGGAGGTGCAAAATCATGTGCTGCATTGGATTGAAAAAACCAGGTGGATAGATCTTCTCCAACTTACAAAGCAACACCGGAGCCGCATCTTCCAAGTTTTTAACAAGTGGCCGAGATAACTCCTTAGCACAAAGGATGCGAAATAAATAGCTTAACTCTGCTAGCACTTGCCATGCATGGTCAGGTAGATAGCCTCGAACCATCACCGGAAGAAGCCGCTCAATCCATATGTGGTAGTCATGGCTCTTGAGCCCATTGATTCTCATAGTAGTTAAGTTCACCCCTTCCTAAGATTCGCTGCATACCCATCGGGGAACATTAAAGTTTGGAACCACTCTAGTACTTCCTTCCTTTGGGGCCTGGTCAGGAGGTATGGGGCTGAAGGCTTTTTCCATTTCTTGTCTGGCTTGGGAGGCTTCATGTTGTACTTTGGTCTATCGCATATACTAGCATGATTAATTCTAGCCTTAATGTTATCTTTTGACTTATCAGCAATCTCCATGGTTGTACACCGGAGTGCCTCAGCGACGTTCTTCTCCGTGCGCATCATATCAATGTAATGTGGACGAAGAAGGTCAGTCATGTAGGGTAGTCTCCACAAGCCTGACATCTGAGTCCAAGCATGCTCCTCACCGTACCCCTCGTAACCACCTGTTTGCTTTTTCCTTGAGCGCGGTTAACTGAGCAAGAATACCTACTCCTGTCAACATCGGCGGTGGGGGGTCTTCAACCATGACACCTTTTGTAAAGTTCTTGGTGTCTCGTCTGAATGGATGGTCCATAGGGAGGAATTGTCGGTGTAGGTCGAAACAAGAATACTGTCTTGGTTGTTGCACCCTTGCTCATAATAGGAATGCACTACTCCTCCTACGAATTGTCCGATGGTGCTAGGTGAAGGTGTCAAAGCTCATAAGTGATGTTTACATTTCCTTCACCCATTTGGTTTGCATTGGTTTGGATGGCTGTAATAATTTGCATGTTTCTCGCAGCGTATCCCCCAATGGTGGCCACATTTTGTTGTGGTTGAGGAAGTTGTGCATATGGCTCTGCAAAGGTTACGTTGGGCACCGCAAAATTTGGTGGGGGTATGGCTGCACAACTCCCCCATGCTTGCATTGGTACACCACCGTAGTAACTTGGCGGCGCCGGAATTCCTCCAAGTGGTGGCACATAATTTTGTTGTGCACCTC
This sequence comes from Cenchrus americanus, assembly GCA_947561735.1. Lineage (NCBI taxonomy): Eukaryota > Viridiplantae > Streptophyta > Magnoliopsida > Poales > Poaceae > Cenchrus > Cenchrus americanus. The sequence continues at coordinate 30,715,541 of OX387242.1, read as the reverse complement.
CTTCTTGGGCCATAGAAGATCCTTCTCCTATAATCCTTCTCTTTTATTTTTCTTCGCCGGCACGAGAAGTCCTTCCTCTAACCAATCTTCTTTCCCCTCACAAAAAAGTCTTAATCTTCCATCCGATAGGGGCAAATTTACTTTGGCCACTTTGAAGCCTCCTCTCTCATCTTCACTTATATATTTTCCTTTCTTAGGGAAGTCTGGGTAGGATATGCTTCGGGTTTCTTGTAATACCCGGTCTTAAAGAGATAGCCAACATGGAGAGGTAACACCCCGAACCAATATCTCCCGAACTCGATGTTTCCACAACACCACCGGTTGATCATAGGTGAGTGGGGTCGATTGGCTACCTGGCAATCAAAGCTGAGTAAAGCCAATTCAACTCCGTGTCGGTTGCCTTTGTTTCTATCATTCTTCCCAAAATCCTTTTGCACATCCATGAGTGAAACACTTGGATGATGGGGTTCCGGATAAAATTTCTTTGTTGCTACGCTTCTCCCATGATCATACTCCAAAAACCTTCCCATGTGCCTCCATGCACATCCACTCGTTCCGGGGCTCCCTTTTGAAAACCGAGTTATTCCCTAACATAGGGAACCACTTGTTCAATCGAGATTGGAGACACTCGCCCAAGGGTCTACGATATTAGAACATGCAATCGTTTCGAACATGAAAACCTATCTAATCTATTGGGGGTCGTGACCACGGTTTCGCCCTTTCTATCCTCTCGTACTCACTACGCGAAGGTATTCATGACTAGACCTATGATGGACACGGCGTATTGAATGGATCCAAGGAAGCATTGGAGCTCTTACTCCCTTTACGACATGGTAGCTAACCTTAAGCATTAAAGTATATTCAACACAAGATGATAGATAGATAATCCAACTAAGCATGACAAGATCGATTGCAACCCATGGATGAAAGGAGATTACCCCATCAAGGTGCTAGACATAGCACCATTGATCATGGTTACCCTTCCGACTGTGTCTTCCTTCTTCTCCACTTGTGGGTGGCCTCCGGGTGCGAATGGCTCTCTCCAAACGGAATGAGAGACTTGGCACTCCTTCATCAAGGATATGTGCCATGGTCATGAGAATTTTCTAGGCGAATTCCTTGTGGGTGTTTGCCGACACTCCGTTAGAGAATTGCACCCATCCTCGGTCCCGTATGAAAACCCAATATGTGTAGAGCTTGGTCGTCGAAGTCGACGTTCGCTACAAGCCTCTACTTCAAGGCGAGCGAGCTTCTTCTCCCCTCCTCCGTCATGATGACAAACCCCTCGGAATACCGCGGAGCGGATGGAGGTGGAGCGGATGATCGTGTCGAGCGGTGAGGTCGGACAGGCGGCTCCTCCATATGTCCTTGAGATTTGGTGAACCTCATAAACGAGTTTCGTGTGGCCCTCATGCCACAGAGGAGAAGAGTGTGGTTCCTCCTCGGCGGTGCCGTGTCCTCCTCCATACTCCGAGGAGACTTGGAAACCGAGCGCCTCCTCGAAGAGGTTGTCGATGATGGCTTAGACGACAATGATCCCTTCTTCTTTGCTGAAAAGGCTTGTAGTTTTCTTCGATAGTTGCAGCACTCTCCCTCACAAATAAATATCCGGGGTTTTCAACCGGTAACAAGGTACACAAATATTATTTTGGAGTCTGGACTTTGAGTGGATTAAGGATATATTTTGTTGCACGAAACAAACGAGGTGGATGGCTATGTCTAAGGTGGTTCCAGACTACAAACTAGAGCACACGAACAAAGAGCTGGATGGGAGACTTACCTCGCTCCTCCTCTCGGCTCGGTTCTTCTCTAGCACTCTCATTTTGCTTCGTGACCGTGTGCACCTTCCAAACGTTCTCGTCCACTCCTTCGCTTGCATTATTGCTCCTTCCACTTGATGTTTTCGCTTTGAGTTACTTCCATACTCCCTTGCCTCACATGCCTCCATGATATTCCTACAAAACAAAGCCTTGGCTGCCCCCATGCTTGTCCTTGCATGTGGTTTGATAAGATGTTAAAGGGGCAACCCATGATGTATCATGGTGCATGTATGGTTAGGTTAACTAGATTGCCTCCCTCTAAGCATGTTTTAATGCTAAGCACTCCTCTAATTTCGAAAATAAAAAATAAAATCAGAGATATTAATAAGTTAAAATATAAATTTAGAGGAGTTTTTAAAGCATTAAAAACAAATGTAAGTCGAAAATATTTTCCGACTACTTTTATGTTGAGAGCAAACTTTTCCCGGCTTGATCATGGGGGCATAGGTTTAGGTTCTAATTTTAATTAGATGAGAGAGATTTTGAATGAAATAAAATTAAATGAGGCTTAAAAAAATTCTAATCTTAGAGAAACCAAGGATATGGATTTTTAAATCAACCAAAAGTCAAATTTCTAGGTTCACGCGAGTCCTACCACGTGCTGAAATTTAAATAGCATCTAGAGACAAGTCGTGGCTCTACTCGTGTGTTTTTAGCATGTAAAACAAGTCAACCACAACATCATAAAGGGGGTGAATGGTTGAGTTAGGTTCTGAATTTATTTGGTTGTCGTTTCACAACAAACATGTAGGATGGTTCATGTAAAGGGTTTATGATCAAAACAAAATATTCAACCAAGAATTATGTCTCTAATAATGTTCAACCACTCTAAGTCTAATGTTTTGCGTAGTAAAATTAAAAACTAAATTATTAAAAGACTCGAAAAACCTGGAATCGGGTTGTCCTTCCGGTAGCTTATTCTTGACTCGACGAAACGGGTTGCCTCCCGCCTAGCGCTTCGTTTATAGTCCATGGCTAGACTTCTTCACTTGATTACTCCAGATCAACGCTCTTTGCGGGTGTTGCAATATTGGGTAACCACTTCCGCACCATCTTGGGCACGGGCTTATTCTTAGGCTTAGTCGTATTTTTGGTCTTCACAGGCTGGCTTTGTCCTTTGGTCTTGACGGATGCAACAACTTCCTTCATGTAGTGGCTCGGCATCTCAAACTCCGGTCCTTCGGTCATGATCTTCATGGTCTCCTTAGTGTGAATCTTCATCTCTCCCGAATGAGTTTGAGTAGCCTTCGCCGTCTTGGGAACTTGGAGTTGTCTCGGAAATTCTTCTTTGTTACCCATCGGGCGCCCGACAAGTTGTCCCACTTGCGTCTCTAGCATCTTCACACTACTAGAAAAGTTGCTATCTGTGACGATTTGCTCGTGACGCTGCTCACTTTCGTCACAGAATGGTATGTCTTATATGACAAATTCTCCAATTTCGTCATAGGTGGCAAGTGACAAAGATTTGGCCTGAAAAATTATGACGAAAATGAAAATAACGTCACAGAATTGTAAAAGGAGATCGTCATAAAACTTGTTTTGGGTATACCGTATTGGAATGACGAAACCTGATCGTCACAAATTAGTTTTGATATTGTCACCATTTATTGAAATTGTTTGACACACTTAATGATGAAACAAATTGGTCACAAATCAGTGGGGCACTTGACGGCGTGGGATGCGTGTTCCAAATGGGTCGCTCTGCTCCCTGTTTTTTTTGGAATTGGGCCACTCTTTTGGCTTTAATCAGCGTGAAAAAGAGGGACTAGGGGGATTAGAACCCTGGTATGCACAATGGGAAGGGAGGGAGTTACCACTGAGCTATAACATGATTTCTGTCCCATTGGTGTACGTCATTCATCTTATCAACATTTTAATGGAACATCTCTTGGTGACTCACAGTGACATGTGTGAGACATGTATGCTTCAGTGGGGAAGTGCATCATCACTTTCTCAGAATCACTTGAAACTTTTTTGACAACATACCGTACCAAAAGGAGGAGCTCCAGCAAAATTTCAGATTTTTTTGAGCAAGGTTACAAGTTTTTTATATTTATTCCTTATTAAATAAACAAATATTTACAATAATAGGAAAATTTGGTCAGAAAATTCCGAAACTTCACCCAATATCTTAGATTGCATCCATTAGCATCAAAAAAAGTTTCACACGATTTCAAGCAACTTGTACTACACGTCCCACATAGGGATGAACATCTCTTGGTGACTCACAGTGACATGTGTGAGACATGTATGCTTCAGTGGGGAAGTGCATCATCACTTTCTCAGAATCACTTGAAACTTTTTTGACAACATACCGTATCAAAAGGAGGAGCTCCAACAAAATTTCAGATTTTTTAAGCAAGGTTACAAGTTTTTTACATTATTCCTTATTAAATCAACAAATATTTACAATAATAGGCAAATTTGGTCAGAAAATCCCGAAACTTCCCCCAACATCTTACATTGCATCCATTAGCATCCAAAAAAAGTTTCACACGATTTCAAGCAACTTGTACTACACGTCCCACATAGGGATGAACATCTCTTGGTGACTCACAGTGACATGTGTGAGACATGTATGCTTCAGTGGGGAAATGCATCATCACTTTCTCAGAATCACTTGAAACTTTTTTGACAACATACCGTACCAAAAGGAGGAGCTCCAGCAAAATTTCAGATTTTTTAAGAAAGGTTACAAGTTTTTTACATTTATTCCTTATTAAATCAACAAATATTTACAATAATAGGCAAATTTGGTCAGAAAACTCCGAAACTTCCCCCAACATCTTAGATTGCATCCATTAGCATCCAAAAAAAGTTTCACACGATTTCAAGCAACTTATACTACACGTCCCACATAGGGATGAACATCTCTTGGTGACTCACAATGACATGTGTGAGACATGTATGCTTCGGTGGGGAAGTGCATCATCACTTTCTCAGAATCACTTGAAACTTTTTTGACAACATACCGTACCAAAAGGAGGAGCTCCAACAAAATTTCAGATTTTTTAAGCAAGGTTTCAAGTTTTTTACATTTATTCCTCATTGAATCAACAAATATTTACAATAATAGGCAAATTTGTTCAGAAAATTCCGAAACTTCACCCAACATCTTATATTGCATCCATTAGCATCCAAAAAAGTTTCACACAATTTCAAGCAACTTGTACTACACGTCCCACATAGGGATGAACATCTCTTGGCGACTCACAGTGACATGTGTGAGACATGTATGCTTCAGTGGGGAAGTACATCATCACTTTCTCAGAATCACTTAAAACTTTTTTGACAACATACTGTACTGAAAGGAGAAGTTCCAACAAAATTTCAGATTTTTAAGCAAGATTACATTTTTTTACTAAAAAAATGAAAGTACGATAAAAATTTGGTACGTCTTTTTCCGCTCCCCCGTACGTCCGCCCGTGCGTCAGTGCCCCGTCCTCGCCACTCGCGCGTACGCATCCCCCACTTCTCTTACAAGATTCAAGGTGATTAATATCTGCTATTATCCTTTTTTGCATAAAAAAATAATACAACCTTGATTAAACTGTTAGTTGACATTGACAATTTAATTATAATTTGTATGTAACGATATATTTTTTCAAAATTTAACTGTGTTTATTATCCAAAAGTAACACTTTCTAAATTTTGTTAAACAAGACTAAACACTTGGGCCTAGCCCAGTTTTTGGTCAAGCACGAACGGCCTACTGAGCAGGACAATTATTCTTGGACGTCCATCTCCGATCGACGGTTCAGATCGTATGCACGCGAAATAAATACTCGGCAAGACTTCCGTGAAACCCTAGCCCGCCGCTCTACAGCAGCAGCACCATCGCCGCCGCTCCACGCCTCCCTCACACGCGTCGCGTGCTCGCGCCGGCGCGCGCGGAGGAGGGCGCCAGCGCAGAGGCATGTCGCCGCCAGGGCGTCCACCGCGGTCGCGGAGGAGGCGAGCGGCTCTGGACCGGCCAAGTTCTCCGTCAGCATCCCCGTCGGTGAACACGAAGTGAGCGCCAGTGAACTGCATTTCCTCCCCCCACGAGCTGTGAACTGTTGCGTCGTGCTCTGTTTGTGCGCCGCGAATCGCTGCGGTTGCGTCGAAGTGTGGGCTGACACAATGCTCTGTTTGCGAGTGCTTCTATAATGGTCACAGACCGGGAGACAGTAAGTTGCCAGAATTTAGTTTTTACTGCCTCTAATTACCTGTCTTAAGAAATTATATGTAGATGTATAGCAGTCTATTTGATTGATTGGCAAAACTATCAGAATTCCTACTCAGAGTACATCATTTGAATGTGTTTAATTCTTCAAATTTAATATAGGGGGCAGTAGATTTGGAGTTATACAGTGTGTTTATGTCATTCTGTCAAAATATCAGGTCCTGCGTTCTTTGTTCTTTCCATAATTTAGGTTGTCATGACTTAGCCAGTATTTTGATATATAATTTTGCTATGTGCATGGCAACTAAAGGGACCTCGTCTGACCATGGCTCTTCTGTTCTCATTGATGTTTACCGTAATTCACGAATGGCATTCCGGAGGATAGCATGTTGCCTATGCATTGCATAATAAATTCGCCTTCTCCCCAATCTACAGGATGTTGTAGTCTGAATTTTATTCCACCCATTGTTCTCCAGTTTATTTGATGAAGACTGTAGTCCCAAATATTATTAATCTCATTGTTTCAATTTGTAGACATTTTTATGTCTAATTGGAATTTCAAACTGTTCTGGCAGATTCTCTACTGTTCTGTTTGTCTGTCTGATTCTCCAAATGACCCTTCTGACTTTTTCCCTTTATTGGTTCACTATCAAGAGCGTCTTTCAGCTGCTGGAAGAACTAGGTATAGAAACCTAAAACTGTTCTTTCCACCCTTTTCACCAATTTATGTACAACATCATGCAGCTTTGGTTCTGGATTCAACATCATGCAACTTGGCCAATCCATTCAAGGTTCAACCTTTAAATATGAAATACCTGTTATTTAGAGTTTTATTGAAAAAATAGAAACTTCGACCATAAGACCTGATGCTGTATAATATCAGCAATCTTCATAGATGACTGTTCTATGTTTATTTATGGTAGATGCCCCGAACAGAACCTTTTCATAGAAGCTAGGCGTAACTTCAGTTGTACTCATGTTTATTTGCAAATACAATTGTTTTTGGTTGTTCCCTTTTCCTACCTTTGTAGCAAAAAATACATGGTTGGCTACCTTTTCCCTTGACACTTTTGTGGTTGATTGGCCAGCTTCAAACATCATATTCTGTTTTTCTATTTTCTACCTTTTGTGATGACTCCATCAGTGACTCGATGTGATGTGATAGTCTGACTGTTGCAGATCTTCAGTTATACTAGTAAATTATAGTAGCCCGACTATACTTTTGTTTTCTGAAGTTTGTTACTAACTCTATATATTACAGTATCTAGAGTTTTATATTACTGTATCTGTTTGTGGAACTACAGTATTTGAAAAGTACTAGACTTTCTAGACATAATAATGAATTTAATTTTGAGTATGTGAACTGGGGTATATGAAAAAACTAGTCGTTATGCCTTAGTTGAAAAATGAGTGCTTATGCTATTTCAACATTTAATGCTGGTATGTATTGTATTCCGTTTTAAATACAGTTGCTTATGTCTCAAATTTTTGTTTTGAAACTGCAGAAGTTGGCTTAAGCATTATGAATATTGTATATAAGAAGGCGTAATTGTCAGGTAATTACTTCTTCCTTTTCAGTATTACTACATTCTTCCAGCCATGAATTCACCATGCATTAGGCAAATTTGTTCGTTGCAAAGTAGATAACTAGTAGTATTTTTCTCGTTTGCTCATTTATTGAAATTAGTGTGCTACTTGATGTTGCAGAAAAGAAAACCTTATCATTATGATCCACTTTGTTTGACTCATTGCAGGTAAGTAATAAGTGAAAATTTGTTGGGTGGTTATTGCTCTGTCTGCTTCTAATAGTTGTTTCATTATCTTTGCTTTATAACTCTTATTTTCTTGGCGAGTCGGCTAGCTCATCTCTACACTTCTTTTCTGCAGGTCAGCTCGACAGCTCATGCACAAGCTGCAACAGATCGAGTTTGATTTCTCTCAGGTGAGAACAAGATCAAGGTCAGAATAACCCCTTTGCCTCTTTCTTCTCCCCTAATGCAAAGCAGCAACAATGTAAGAACTCTATTTTGAATGGCATGTGTGCAGGATGCTGAAAGGAAGGGTGGTTTCTATGAGAAGTACAAGATGTCAAATAAGATGTAACTTGTAGTTAGAATCTGCTGTAATTTGTAGTTCGAATCTGTTGTTATGTTAGTAGTAATATGAATTGAGTTGAGTTATGGAGTTGTATGGTCATTGGAATACTAGATCTGTTAATTTATACAATTTTTTGTTATTTCAGTATTATTTGTAAATTGTATTGATAATTACCATTTGCACTTTTGTGACAAAATAAAACTGATCAGATCAAGCCACGTGGCTCAATAAAGGGCAACCTGTGGCCAAAACAATGGCAAATTTGTGACCATTTTATATCAAAAGGTGACAATGGCAAATATCATTCTGTGACGATATAAACTTGTCTTCTATGACGATTCCAAAAAGATGATGTCAGCTGCCACGTCATTGATGATGTCACCGCCACGTCATAGCTGACGTCACCGCCACGTCAGATGCAAACGCAGTTAATGGGAGATTATGACCAAAACATAGGAACATCTGTGACCAAATTTGATCGTCACACATCACAAACGGCGTTAACAGTGACGTCAGTTAGCCAGGCGGACGTGAAATTATGACGAAAACAGGGTATAATCTATGACCAAAAACGTTTGTCATAGAATGAATTTAAATCCATGACGACACAAAATTCGTCACAGATTGGAGACACATCTATGATGGAAAAACCAATTTCGTCACTGATGAACAAATGTGACGCCACCATAGTGACCAAAACAAAATCGTCACAAAAAACTAATTGTGACCATTCTGGCGTCTTCAATGACGTTAATGTAACGTCATTGATGACAACATCCCTACTAATGTCATCACGATGAACACTTCACGTATCGAGCTTCCGACCTTCGTCACCTTGCCATCTAAATTCTTCAATATTTTCTCCATAGTCTCGAACTTAGTGACGGCGTCCTTGTTGATATTAGCTTGCTTGTCCAAGAAGTCCTTGAATTGTAGACAAAGAGGAACCAAATCTTGGATGGACGAACTTGCATTAAATCGGGGTTACCTTGGACATGGTCGTGCTCCTCACAATCCTCACATGTGGATCTTGCCTTGGCAGGCTTTAGGTGTTGAGCTTCTTTCTCTATCTCCATCTTCTCCATCCTCCTCTTAAGTAAACCAATATGCCACTCAAGGAATCCGGCTCGTATGCATTCATTGAAATGCTCCAAAGCTCTCGCAATCGTCATGCAGATAGTTGAGACCTTGATCTTGAACGGCCTTCCGGCGTCTTGAAGGTTTATGATAGGTAGATCAACGATGTCCGGGGTGCATAGCTCGATCTTGTGGTCCGGTTGTAGTTGTTCTCCCATGGGTGGCGGTTGAGGTTGATCTTCCTTTTGACTTGGAGGTGGTGATTCCCTTGGAGATTTTGACGGTCCTTCGACTTTGGCTTTTGAATCTAGGGTTTCCAACCCTTTAACTTGTGTTGCACGTCTCCTTTGCCTGTAAAGTTTTCCTGGATCATCCACAAAAATATTTGGGTTTCCTGGAGAGGTAGCCAACCATATCCGGTTAGGTTTAGCAATAAAACAAAAATCTAAAAAGAAAAATTAGGGTTAGACAAGAACTAGATTAGATTGATTTTTTTCTTTTTGAGGATGACCAAACTTAAGAGATGCAAAAGAAAAATCAAAAGAAAAACTGAAAAATAAGCGATATTAGATTGGATCTTGATTGCTTGTTCCCCGGCAATGGCGCCAGAAAAAGGGGCTTGTTGACGGTTAATAGTTGTATCAAAGTTCATTTAGACTTGCAAGCGGACAAGTCGCCCGTCGTAGTCAAGGGACCCTTCTTCCCTCGAGTGGTGAACCCAAGGTATCGAATCCATGGAACAATGTGCAACGCAAGGATTCAATCTAGTAAAGCAAGGAAAGCTATCTATTCAAGAACCAAGTTGCATCTAATCTACTAACTCATAAAGAAAACACATCTAATCTAATCTACTAAAGAGGTAGCAAGAGAAAGCAAGAGATAACCGATCTAGAGAGTCTAGATCATGCTTATGTTGTAGCTCCAAACAAGATAGATGAAGATAGAAAAGCGAATCTCATTAAAAGCATCTTTAAATCGTGGCCTCCGGCCTGACTCCGAAAACGCCCGCCTTTCGGAACCCCCGTTCTGTCACAACGTATCCCTATTCATGCGGGTAGTCTAGGGCGAGTTCAATAAGAACAAGTTGAAATTACTTGGTCGGTCCGGTATGCACCTCTAGCCACCGCGGCTACAAGAACACCCTATGCAATCTAGCTATAGACTAGATTGGGGAAGAAGCATAACCAAGAAGAAAACAAAATCATCGAGAAGGCACTTGATCGCTAGAAATCGGATTCACTTAAAGACTTCACCATGAATGATTACATGAACAAGATCACCACCGGGATCCTACCTCGATCTTGATCCTTGCCCCGGAGCTCCGACGTGGTCTTCCATGCAAGGTTCCCACGTCGGCTAGGGAGACCCTAGACAACTAGCACGACCCTCATCTCCGAGATGGTGTCCCTCAAGCTTCTCGGCTCCTCGGCGGCGGATGACGAATTGATTGATGTGTGGCTCTCGATCAGGGGGCTATAAATAGCCCGAGATGCATCTAGGTCAAAGGGGAGGCCGACTGGGCCCCGTGTTAACACCAAAAATTGGTACAGGAAGGAGGCTGATTTGTGGGCCGAACTTGGTAACAAATTCCATTCGGCAGGGAAAGATTTCTTCCGAGGATTCGGTAGAAATATCTGCGGTCGGCAGTACGTTCTCGTTCGGCAAAAGGACTGTTTGCGCTGGATTCGCGGGATCGCGTAGTGACGTGGCCCGAACGGAAGGAAGGGACGAATGGATGGATAGGCATTCGCATTTGAGCATTAAATTAGGTATCAAATATTGTGCTCGTAGTCCATTAGGAGTTGTGTTAGGACAGGGTATAAATATGAACCCTGGATGTATGTAATCGTAATCGAATATTCTCATAACAAACCGGCTTTACGCCAAACTTTCGAGTTCTCTAGTCGTGTCGTCGAGTTCTTCGAGAGGGTTCATCGATCCGTCGACCTCCGTAAGTACCGGCAACCTTGTATCATGTCTAGTATCATGCGGTGGATTAGGATCGTGATGCAAGTAGTCTTGTTACCATGCTTAGTATCATGCGGTGGATTTAAGCTTGGTTCAAGAGGGTTTTATTGTTAGATCATGAGCCATGCGGTGGGCTAAGATCTAGCTTGGAGCTAGTTATCGGCTCTATTAGATTTGGCAAGATCTAATAGATTTATTAAGTCACCATGTGTTGCTTTGAGTTTTTACTTTATGTTTAAATTCATGTAACACTCTTTTGCCCAATTTAGATTGGTTTGAATCGGCTTTATCTTGTTCGGTGATCCTTATGTTACATGTCCATATCATTTGCTTAATATGGCACGTGGATCACGTGTTCTTTAATAGCCGAACTCGAATCAATCTAAGTTGTCACGTGTTGCGGGTTCAAGCTTGTTAATCTTGTGTACATCTTGACAGAACCAGGTATCATGCGGTAGATGCAGGTTTTTGGGTTGTTTTAGAGCTAATCATCCGGTGGATTAGATTTCAATTCAATCTGATAGGTTTACCATCTTTGACAATGTTTGTTCCTTCTCCACGGAACCCGATTCGGCTGTACAGCTGTATTCAGTTATGCTTCCATGAGTAAAACGTGCTCGTAAGTTTTGTTTTAAATAATGTGTGCTTTTAGCCTTCCATATTTAGATTGTATCATGCGGTGGATTGATCTCTTTGTGGTTGGTGGTGTGATTTGAAACAAGTTGTATCATGCGGTGGATTAACTTGTTTGATCTCATACTTGACGGGTTTTAAAGTACCTAGACATGCGGTAGACTAGTGCTTTTAGCCTATGCATGCTTGTTTGCTTCATATTTATGATCATGCTTTACTTTATTTATTTTATTTGTTGTTTATCATCAAAAATCGGTCATGATCATGCACGAGCAACGTTATTTAAACAAAGACCCATCTTTTGTCATGCTTACGTCATCCATTCAGCTATGTTCTGTATTATGTTCTAAAGCTCCCGAATGATTTTCAACCTGTTGACAGATAGCTTCTCATAGCTATATGTCATCTTACGTGGCTTTCTAGCCGCAAATATGGAACTGTCTGGTACCACCCGGCAAGTTCCAAGCTTTGGTATTTAACTGCTTTATCCTTTGTTAATTTCAGGAAAATTGACTGGCACGCTTTGGAATCTATTCGCGTGTTAAGCTAGCTTTGTTCAGCTTGTTGTGTGCTTGGTGCAGGGTGCGGATTTTGGGTCAACACACTTTTTGGCACGCCTGGTGGGACCAATCTAGTTGAATCAAGATGCCTGAAATTGGTGACGTCATGGACGTCACCATTAATGACCTGTCTCCGGAACAACAAGTGCAGCTGAATGATGCCATTGACCAATTCCAGCAGAAGTGCCTGATGTCGAGAACAGAAGTGGCACCCCCTATCTTAAGTCTGACATGCCCAGGGTCCTGTTGCCAGGGGAACCTGATACCACATCTTTTCAAGAGAAACAAGAGGCTCTAAATGCTTTTCGGGAGGCTATAGAAACTGTGATGGCTAAGCATCACACTGCTTTCTTAAACATATTCAAGCAGATGATGATCGACGTATTTGGCCCAGGCATGGAGAGAATGCTTGGTCGAGTATCCACTCATACATCTTCTGCAGAGGTTGGAGAGACCAGTTCTGCTCAACCACCTCGGGATACGGGAGCTCAACCACCACTGCAAAGCCAACCGATCCAGCCTCCTCCACAAAGCGTTGGAAGTCAGCCAATCCAGCCACCTCTACAAAACAATGGAGGTCAACCAGTTCAACAGCCGAACCCGTATCAGGCGATGCCCAATAGGCCTACATATGGTGACCTGGCATTCGGTTCGTCTGGGATGCCGCCTAACTCTACTTACAAGATAGCCCCGGCCACTAAAAGGTTACAGAAAAAATACGTATGGTGGGGGATATTCAGAGGTTATGGATTACAGCGCTATCGATGCCTTCCCAAATCCTGGGTATGGTACAGCTGCAGGAATGCAAGATGATGATATCCTGGTACAGAAAATGGCCGATGTGATGCAAAATCAATTCGGCCTTAAACCTAAAATGCAAGGACCAGCTTATACACCTCCTTTGCCAGAGTGGTACTATAGGGTGATCTTGCCTCCAAGGGTGAAGCCTCCTACAGAATTCACAAAGTTCTCTGGGCAGGATGATACAAGCACTGTAAAGCATATTGCCCGATATTTAATGCAGTTTGGTGAAGCTTCAGCTGATGAGGCATTCAGGGTCAGATATTTTCCTTTATCATTGACAGGACCGACATTTCAATGGTTTACTTCTTTGCCTCCTCAATCAGTCAACACCTGGAAAGACTTAGAGCAGAAGTTCCATGCTCATTACTTTAGTGGTAGCACTGAGAAGAAGCTTATTGATCTGGCTACCTTGAAACAGAGACATAATGAAACGCCTCTGGAATTTTTCAGAAGATTTAGAGAGGTCAAGGGCATGTGCTTCTCTTTAACCCTACCGGATGATCAACTGGCTGACATGGCTGTTGCGGGGATGTTACCAGCTATTCGGGAGAAGCTGTTTGGCATGGAATTTGATAATCTTGGTCAGTTGTCCCAGAGACCGTCATTGATGAGCAATCAAGCTTACGGGTTCAAGAAAGATTCCTGATTTGCCAAGCACCATGACATAGCTGATATCTACAACTAGTTCCTCGAGAAGGCTGATCAAGTGGAGGAATTTGATGGTGATGAGGAAGTGGCAGCGGCTGAGATTATGTGGGGCAAAGGGCCTTTGACTGTGAACCAGCGGTGGATAAAGCAGACCAAGGGCACGTATGACTTTGATGTCACCAAAGCTGACAAGCTCTTTGAGTTCTTGGTGAAGGAATGCCGAATCAAGTTGCCTGAAGGGCATTCTATGCTTCGGCCCGATGGAGTTAAAGAAAAACGTTATTGTGGTTTTCATGATAGAAACACTCACTCCATTAATGATTGCAGGGTCTTCAGGATGAGGATCCAAAGGGCTATCCAGGAAGGGCATTTGAAATTTGATAACAAGATGAAACTAGATGGTCACCCTTTCCCTCAAAACATGGTTGACTTTTCTGTCAACATGGTAACTGCCGAAGAGAAGGGGAAAGTGAAGGTCCTGACTTCGGCTAGAGCAAAACAGGATGGATCAGTGGATCCTACACGACAAGTGACGGTGGAGCAAGTCCACAGAGAAGCCCCTCGCATCCTCAAGAGCCAGATTGAAGTTGGGGAATCCTCCAGGACCAAGCCCAGGGTTACCACACGCATTCTCCTTAACAAATGGCAGCGTCAGCAGGAAAAGGAACGCTACCAGAGGCAACAATATGAAGAGGAGAGGCGCAGGTTTGAAGAAGAGGTGTGCAGAAGAGAACTAGAAGAGCACGCGTAGGAACAGGAGCGTGCACATTGGGGATGCGCATTCTTTAGGCACTGCTGGAACGAAGGCTTGAAGCTCCCCACATTGAGGAATTGCCCTGAATGTGAAGGACCGATACGGCGAACCAGAGAGGGGGGGAGTGAATGGGAGCCGATAAAAATTCTTCTCGGAGGAGATGGAAACTCCAACAAGATGAACACGGCTTCCAACACACGTCTCCGACTCACTACCAAGGTTGGCCAAGTCCACGTAGCCACTGGAGTGCCACTGGACCTAGGAACCAACACACAACCTTCTGACCCGAGAAACACAGCGGAAAAACCAAACCTCGAGTCTACAGACCCACACCGGTCAGACCGGTGAGCACCACCGGCCGACCGGTCCCCGCCGGTGAAACCGAGCAACTTCCACTAAGTGGCTCTACACCGGCCGACCGGTGAGACACACCGGTCGGACCGATGGCGACCGAAAGCCCCCAAGGCACCAAACAAGGCCAACCGACCACCAAACGGACCCAAACTCGAAACAAGCAGCAACACGGGACAACAACGAACACACCAAGACGTTCACCCGAGCAAAAACCCACAAGGGCTCGCACCGGTCGGACCGGCCAAGAGCACCGGTCGACCGTTGTAGCTCGGGCGCTCGGGATGAACAAGACCCGCGGGTCAACTCACCCAAATCCAAATCTCGATCTCCCGAATCACTCCACGGACTTGAACAAGACTTTGGGGATATCAGGAACACCTCATGAGGAGTCCATAGCCAAGTTTAATCCCACCAAAACTCGTCCAAAAAGGAGGAATCGAAGAAATCCCGCCGGAAGCACTTCCAACCCAAGAACTCAAGAAACCCTAAAATCGAGCACCTTTTCTCACGGATTTGGGAGGGGAATCACAGCCCAAAGAACCACGAAGGGTTCCCACAAATTTTCCCCATCAAATCTCCAAGAGAAAAGTCCCGAAAACAACCCAAGGAAATCACCGAGAGAGGGCTCCGAAAATCACCACCGAGAACAACCGGGGAAAACACATCCAAACCTTGAGGAACCACGCCGAATCATCTATACATGAAACAAAGGTTCGTACAAGGTCTAACAAACCGCCCGATCATCCACCCCTCTCTACAAGATCTCTCCGTGAAGCTCTCTTGCTAGTCCTAAGGAAAACCTAAGGAAAATAGGTGGAAAATAGGAAAAGTAATGAGCTAGGGTTCCAAGAGCTGGCTGCCATCCTCTCACCTCTTGGGTTATATGGAGGCAACCGAATGTCTAAAACGCCCTTCTCTACTAACTAGGGATACAAGCCCCTCAAGGGCGGATTTGGAATTCTTGATGTCTTCACCATCGGACGGATACCTGGCGACCGCACCCTGCGTAGCCTCGACGCAAGCCATGCGATCCCGACGCGTGTCCTCCGCTTCGAAGATTCCGATCGCGTCGTCGCCGCACACCGGCCGACCGGTGCTCCTCACCGGCCGACCGGTCCCCACCGGCCGACCGACCGGTCGGACCGGTCCGGTGCCGCCGCACCTCCGTCTTCGGTTCTCCGGTCTTGGCTTTGTGGATCAACCAAGGAACCCGGTGGTTTTCTGGTGAACCACCGGAAACCCCGCGAACTCGGTGTAGCCTCCGCCAATCTCCACTCATGACTTGGCTCCCACGTAGTCCCGCTCGACCTTGGTTTTGAGGCTCAACCAAGAAACCGTCCACGACTTCATCTTGCTATTCATGCCACCATGCGGCCCGCACTTGACCCCCGCCGGCCACCGGTCCCTCGAACGAAGCCTACTTGTCTTCTCCACACCCGGAGGCCTCACCATCAACGACCTTTCGCGCTTGTTCTTCACCCGCACCAACACGAGTCAAGCCGCAACCTCGCACCCGCAATACTTAGCCAAGAATCAGTCCACACAACATTGTCAATCACTCATCACACAAGGAAGCGACCATCCACCGGTCCTCGAACCACACATGGTCCTCAATCTCCCCCTTGATGAGTGCATTGACAACACCCACACAAAAGTAACAAGAAAGAAAAGAAAAAGAGAAGAAACGAACAAAAAGAAACTCCAACAAGCGATCGAAAGCCAAACAAAGGCAAGGAGCAAGATCACTTGAAGAAGACAAGTCTCGGACCCCTTAGGCAAGGGCAACGGCTCGACACATCCGAGACAAAAGCAAAGCTCAAATAAAGAGCGCAAACCACCGAAACAAAGCTCGAACACCACAAAGAGCTCCCCCTGCACACATGCAAGCTCCCCCTGAACCAATGGACCTCCCCCTGGACGAATGCATGCAAGACACCACTTTAAACAGGGCAGCTGCAACAAAACAGCCCTGACCGGTCAGACCGGTCAACACCACCGGTCAGACCGATGTGCAACATGTGTACAGAACCAGCACTCACACCGGTCGGACCGGTGACCCTGACCGGTCAGACCGGTGCACAACAGAGCCCAGAAATGGCTCAAAACCACTTGAAAACCTTCTAAACACATCCAGCAAGCTATTTCAAGCTCAAACTTCTCCCCCTTGTTGGCAATGCATGAATCAAGCCAAAAATGCAAAACTTTCAACCTAGAGCTTCTCAAATAGACAAAATTCAACAAAGAATGCTACACATGTCCAAATGAGCAAGTTAGGTACTCTACAGCTTCGTATCGATCTTAACTACATGATCACCAAGTTTCACAACCATTGGACGAAGCTAAAATGGATTTTGGCAATTTTGCAAAAAACTTGCCTCTCATGAGCAAAGTCCTAAACATGATCAAAGCATATCAAAATGGCAAAGCCACACAAACTTCATGCTAGGACAGCCATTCTAATCATAAGACCATCACAAACACCCACAAGCACCTCATGTCATGTCAAAGCCACCGAGCCATGTGCCTACTTCTATGTATGAGACTTCTCATTGGTAGGCATCATGCAACGGTTTAGCACCCAAAGCAAATTAAATTCAGCACATATGACATGGGAGCATATTTTCCAAGCATTTTTCATTTCATTTTCAGATTTGTAAATGGTACATGAAATGTCTTTGCGACAAAAAGGAACTTATGCTCCTCCACAAGATAAATCAAGAGGGCTAAACATTCATGATGGCAAATGAGCCTTTGGCCCCATATGATCAATAAACTAGCTATCCAACCACAAATGAAGCATAGCCAAGCCACTAAAACATGTCAAGATCATATAAAGGCATTTACACATGAGAGAGCATACATGTGACATTTTTCAAAAACATAGCTATCAACCATGGATTATTCATCAAGATCATCAAGAGCTAAGCCAAACTAACCGTAGCATACCAAACAAGCTCACAAAGACATATATCTCATTCCATGGTGAACAATGTATATGAGAGAAGCTTTTCCTAACCAATGCATATGATACAAAATGCATGCAATCTAAGATACAAGGATGCCTATACATCATGGTACATATGCCATGCCAAATGCAAGAAATGCACAAAGGAAAGCTATACATATGCGACAAACCGGCTCCTCGAGGGGAGGCAAAACGGGCTCGACACCACCGGCAAAAGAGAGCTCCCACACACCCAACTCAAGAAATCAAACACACACCAAGTTCCCCCCGCAAACGAGTGAAAGTTGCTTGATCTAGGGGTTTGGTGAAAATATCGGCTAGTTGGTCATGTGTGGGTACATGGATCAAAGCTATCTTTCCTTTCTCGACGTTGTCTCTCGTAAAATGGTACCTCACTTCTATGTGCTTGGTTTTGGAATGGAGCAATCGGATTCTTTGCAACGCTTATGGCACTGGTGCTATCACATTGAAGTGAGACATGGGTATACTCCTCACCAAAGTCACTCATGGTGTAGTTGATCCAAAGGAGCTGAGAGCAACAGCTAGCAGCAGCAACATACTCGGCCTCGGCCGTAGATTGAGCAACACTCGACTGCTTGCGGGAAGATCAAGAGACCAAAGAGGAACCCAAAAACTGGCAAGTCCCAGAAGTGGACTTTCTATCCAACCGACACCCGGCGAAATCCGCGTCTGAAAAACCATGAAGCGCCAAAGAAGAGGACGCGGAGTACCAAAGGCCGAAGTCGGGAGTGTGACGCAAGTACCTGAAAATTCGCTTCACTGCTTGCCGATGCGAAGTCCTCGGAGATGCTTGAAAACGAGCGCACAGACACACCGAGAACTGTATGTCCGGCCTCGTCGCCGTCAAGTACAGGAGTGACCCGATCATGCTCCGGTACTCCTTCTGGTCCACGTGTTCACCTTCCTCGTCCGCATCAAGATCTGTAGTCGTACTCATCGGCGTCGTCATAGCGTTGGAGTCCCCCATCTTGAACTTCCTCATGATGTCCTTGGTGTACTTAGCCTGGTGCACAAATGTTCCTTCCTTTGATTGCTTAATCTGTAGCCCGAGGAAGAACTGCAACTCGCCCATCATGCTCATCTCAAACTCCCTTCTCATATCATCTGCAAACCTCGCAACAAGAGAGTTAGATGAGCCACCAAAGACAATATCATCCACGTACACCTGCACAATCAGGATATCTCTCGCCCCGCCTCAAAAAAACAAGTTCGATCGACCTTCCCCATCTCAAAGCCTCTCTCGAACAAGAACCCCCTCAACCTCGCCATACCAAGCTCTAGGCGCCGCTTCAACCCATACGGCGCCTTCCTCAACTTGTACACCCGGTGGGGGTACTTCTCGTTCTCAAACCCCGGAGGTCGCCTCACATACACTTCTTCCTCCAAAGACACCATTCGGAAAAGCACTCTTCACATCCATTTGGTGCAACTTGAACCCTTTAGCCACGGAAAAGGCTAGAAGGATCCTAATCGCCTCCAAACGGGCTACGGGAGCAAAGGTCTCCTCGTAGTCAATCCCCTCCTTCTGACTGAACCCTTTAGCAACAAGTCTCGACTTGTTCCTCACAACCTCACCCTTCTCTCCCTCTTTGTTTTTCCACACCCACTTGGTACCAATCGGCTTACACCCCGGGGGGAGGGTCAACCAACTCCCACACCCGATTCCTCTCAAAGTTCTCCAACTCCTCATGCATCGAGTTAACCCAATTGTGATCGGATAGTGCGTGTCCAATGTCTTTGGGCTCAAAATAAGCAACAAACGCAAAGCATGAGCGAAATGGGAATTGTTCCGAACCCTCGACCGTGTAGTGCATTCATCCATGTCGCCGATGATCCTCGAAGCTGGGTGATCCACCTGAACTCGCCGGGGAGGTTCTCGCCTCGAAGCTACCTCCCCCTCAACATCAGCTTCTCCTCGTTCTTGATTTGTCGTCGTAGGTGTAGCAGAGGGTCCATCCATCATCGTAGTCGAAGTAGTGGGTACATGTTCAGGCGGGGGCACCGCACCGCCATCTTCATCATCACCATGTTCATGCTCCTCCTCCTGAAAGATCTCCTCGCCAAGCTCATCATCACCTGCACACTTAAAGACAAGCCGACTACGTGGCTCGTCTCGTCGAAGGTTACCTCGCAAGTCTCCATGATTTGGTTAGTTTCAAGATTGAGCACACGATATGCTCTAGAATGAGATGCATAACCAAAGAAAATGCCATCGACGGACCTAGTCTCAAACTTATCCAACTTCCCGCCTTTCTTCGAATGAAACACTTGCAACCAAAGACATGGAAGTGACTCACCTTGGGTGTGCGACCATGCATCAATTCATAGCATGTCTTCTTCTTGTGCACTCGAGGTATATCCCGTTCGACACATAGCACGCGGTGTTCACCGCCCTCGCCCAATACCTCCTCGAGTCTTATGCTCATCAAGCATCGTCCGAGCCATCTCGCACAAGGTCCCGTTCTTCCTTTCCACAACACCATTCGGGGAGGCGTATACGGACTCGAAAACTGGTGCTCAAGACCCAAGTCATGGCAAAAGGTTTCAAAACGAGAGTTCCTGAATTCCGAGCCATTATCACTGCGGATAGCTCGTATGGCATCTCCGTGCCTCTCGTTCCTCAACCTCAAGACTAGATCTCGAACAAAATCAAACGTCTCCCCCTTATCCTCCAGAAAGAACACCCACGCATACCGAGAATAGTTGTCCACCACAACAAGGACATACCACTTCCCACCCGCAGATCGCACACGAGCTGGGCCAACAAGGTCCATATGGAGCAGCTCGCATGGACGCTCAGTCATCACATCGGTGACAGGCGGGTGAGAAGAGGCTACCATCTTGGCATGCCTACACGACGCACAAACCAACTCTTTCTCAAGCCTCAACATTGGCAATCCTCGGACCAAATTGAGTTTACTCAAGCGAGACAAAAGATCAAAGCTCAAGTGACCCAACTTCCTATGCCATTTCCACAACTCACTCGAAGAACCAGCCAAGAAATAACGCTCCACACCCGAAGACTGAGAAAAATCAGCACGAAACACCTGACCCTCGGGAACGACCATACAGACAAGGTCCCCTCGAGAGTCCACAATCCGAGAACCACCTGGCCGAAACAACACCTCAAAGCCCTCATCCAACAACCGGGACACGAAAGCAAATTGTACCCCGGCCGATTGGACAAGAGCAACACACCTCGCAGTGATCTTGTCACTCACTTTGATCTCACCTTCGAAAGCACACGCCCACGCCCATTGTCCCCAAAGGTGATGTACCTCTTCGTCACCACCGGACGAGACTTGAGAACCACCCCCCGTCTCCGGTCATATGCCTCGAGCAACCGGAGTCAATCAACCAAATGTTCTTCAAGTCTCCCACCCGAAATTCAAAAACGAGCACGTGAGCGAACAAACGACTCAAAGATCGGGGTTAGTACCAAAAGAGTAAAACCAAAGGCCGAGCCATTTGCTCGAAAGTGGGGTTAGCACCAACCAAAGCATCTCTCCTACCAAAGCTACCTCCATGAACACCACCACGGTAACCACCCTGAGGGAACCACCCCTCTCTGCCTAGAGGAGGACCGAAACCACGCAAGAAAGCCCGTGAAACATCCTTCCTCTCCAACTCAAAGCCACGACTCCTCCGATCCCCGTATTGAGCACGAGGAGGAGAACGCCTAGCAAACTGACCACCTGCACCCTTTCCGGCCCAACCACCGTAACCACGACCACCCGAAACAACCCTCGCACCCGTACGAGCTCGAAACTTGGGTCACCGTCTCCGTCTGTGCCCGCACCGGTCCGACCGTGCCCCACACCGGCCCGACCGGTGTGACTCGGACGAAGCAGCACCACCTGCAGCCTTCTTCTCTCCCCAAGCACGAACTGTTCTCACACTCGCCTTGCCCCTGGGCATCTGCATACGAGGCTCAAGTACACCATCGGAAGGGTGGTACTTGTCCTTGTTAGCCCACTCCTTTGCCATTCTCTCCCCTCGCTTCCTCTTGAATCAAAACTCCTCCTTATGGCCATCTCTCCCACAATAGCAACAATGGAACCTCACAAGCTTAGGCTTAGGCTTGGGATGTGGCTGCTCACTTGGTTTCTCTCCACTCAAGCCCTCCACCGGTTTCTCACCACTAGCCTTCTCACTCTCCTTCCCAAAGAACACTTTCCCCGAAGTGCTCACAAACTTGATAGGCTTTTGTAGGTCATTTGTGGGTGTAGGAAACACGGGTGGAGCCGGGGTTGTGTCTAGTCGGTTCCTTAGATGGTTAGGTTTTGGTGGGAAATCATTTTTGTGGTGGGTTTTTGGTGGCTCCGGGATATTCTCTCCACTTCCTTCACCAACCTTGTTTGCCCCAAGCCCCTCACCATCTTGCCTCTTAAAGGCCTCGATCATCATCCTCAACTGAGGCTCATGGCCGGACAACCAACCCATCAACTTCCTCAAATCATCATTCTCATCCTGCAAACGATCAACATAATGTGCAAGCTCCAAATTTTTCAATGCATGCATTTCACAGGTAGAGCAAGATGTAGGCATGGGTTCCTTCAATTTATCCTCGAGCGAACTAGTGTAAGCATGCATCTCATCAATCTTAGCATGCAAAACAGGGCAAGAAGTGCAAGCACCTAGCAAAGCAGATCTAGACTTAAGCTCAGCCACTTCAACCCTAAGCACATCTAGTTCCTCACACTTGGAGGCATGCTTCTCCTTAAACAAAGCAAGATCGCAAGGAATATGGAGCAATCAAGACAATCATTCTCATCGAAACAACGGGGCTAGCCTTAAGCGAATCAATCTCAAGCTTGCTATCAATCACCCGTGTCTCTAGCTCACCCACCGTAGTCCTAGCATCCTCGAGTGAAGCCCTAAGCTCTTTCCTCATTTTCTTGGCCTCTCTAAGCATGTCATCACGGTTATCAAGCAAAGAGCCAAGCCTCTCATTCTCCGGCGCAAGAAGGGAAGTTCATCACGCACCTCGTCGTCGGACTCGCAGTCCGAGTCGCTCCGTGTGCTCTTCTTGCCGCCGGAACTCGCCGCCATGGTGCGGAAGCCATCTCTCGCGGCGGCGCCCTCACCCCGCTCGTGTTCTTGGACGACTTCTTGTTCTAGTGGCGATCTCCCTCGTCTTCACTGCTACTCGAGCTCGAGGTGGAGTAAGCGGAACTGGAGTCGACGTCGCTCGCTCCAACCATCGCTCGGGCCTTGCCTCAGCTCTCCTTCTTTCTCGATCGTCGCTCGTCCTTGTACTTGTTCTTGTGCTTGCTCTTGTGGTCGCGCCTCGAACGGTACTTGCCATCATTCATCCTCGGCTTGTGCTTGTAGCTGTCCTTGTTCTCGGCCTTCTCCGGCGGCCGGCGACGAAGTGTCCCGCTTGCCGCACCGGAAGCACGTCCTTGTGTTCCTCCTCATGTTCACGCGGTTCTCGTGCGGCCTCTCGAACCGCCCTCGTCAACGGCCGCCGGCCGTCCTCTCCAAGGTCATCAAACTCCTCATCTGGCATAGACATCAAAGAGGAAAAGGAGAACATCCTGGTGGATGGGTTAGAGTTAGTCTTTCCTTTGGAACCACCAACGAGGGCAAGACTATGGGAATCAGTCGGTCCCTCGAGCTTGGCAGTCATGCCCCTATCCACCTCAGCCGTCTTGAGCTTAGAGAACATCTCGTTCACCGTCAGAGTATCATACCTCTCCGACTCGACTATGGCCTCGAACTTTCCGCCCCATATCGTACGATCCAAAGAGTGTAAGAGCTTGACCGCTCTATCATGATCATCGTACGGGAGCACGTCCACATTGGCCCTCATGTTGTTCACCACCACCGTGAACCTCTGAAACAAGGCATCGATGGACTCACCGGGGAGATGAGTGAAGTTCTCGTACTCTCTCCGTAGGTCGCATACATCCGTGCCCTCGAACTCCGGGCGTTCCCAACATGAGCCTCCTTCAACACCGCCCAAATCCTACAAGCCAAGTGCTCGGTGTGCACCCGATCGAACACAAAGTCGACACAAAGCACGAAACAAGTAGTCGACCGCCTTATTGTTGGCGTCGAATCCGTCCCTCGACCCCCGGAGCAAGGAAATCCATCGGCCGGACATAGCCCGTGTCCACCGTGACATCCCAAAGATGCCGACCCTTTTCGCGGAGGAACGCACCCATCCGCTTGCTCCACATCCGGTAGTTCTTGCCATCGAAGTGTGGAGGACCCGAACCCCGTTCTCGGTACGCCATCCTTGGATCTTAGACTCGGTTAGAGTCAACAAAGACCCGAACCGGCTCGATACCACTTGAAGGACCGATACGGCGAACCGCAGAGGGGGGGGGGAGTGAATGGGAGCCGATAAAAATTCTTCTCGAAGGAGATGGAAACTCCAACAAGATGAACACGACTTCCAACACACGTCTCCGACTCACTACCAAGGTTGGCCAAGTCCACGTAGCCACTGGAGTGCCACTGGACCTAGGAACCAACACACAACCTTCTGACCCGAGAAACACAGCAGAAAAACCAAACCTCGAGTCTACAGACCCACACCGGTCGACCGTGAGCACCACCGGCCGACCGGTCCCCGCCGGTGAAACCGAGCAACTTCCACTAAGTGGCTCTACACCGGCCGACCGGTGAGACACACCGGCCGGACCGATGGCGACTCGAAAGCCCCCAAGGCACCAAACAAAGCCAACCGACTACCAAACGGACCCAAACTCGAAACAAGAAAGCAACACGGGACAACAACGAACACACCAAGACGTTCACCCGAGAAAAAACCCACAAGGGCTCGCACCGGTCATACCGGTCAAGAGCACCGGTCAGACCGGTGTAGCCTGGGCAGCTCGGGATGAACAGCACCCGCGGGTCAACTCACCCAAATCCAAATCTCGATCTCCCGAATTACTCCACGGACTTGAACAAGACTTTGGGGATATCAGGAACACCTCATGAGGAGTCCATAGCCAAGTTTAATCCCACCAAAACTCGTCCAAAAAGGAGGAATCGAAGAAATCCCGCCGGAAGCACTTCCAACCCAAGAACTCAAGAAACCCCAAAATCGAGCACCTTTTCTCACGGATTTGGGAGGGGAATCACAGCCCAAAGAACCACAAAGGGTTCCCACAAATTTCCCCCATCAAATCCCCAAGAGAAAAGTCCCGAAAACAACCCAAAGAAATCACCGAGAGAGGGCTCCGAAAATCACCACCAAGAACAACCGGGGAAAACACATCCAAACCTTGAGGAACCACGCCGAATCATCTATACATGAAACAAAGGTTTGTACAAGGTCTAGCAAGCCGCCCGATCATCCATCCCTCTCTACAAGATCTCTCCGTGAAGCTCTCTTGCTAGTCCTAAGGAAAATCTAAGGAAAATAGGTGGAAAATAGGAAAACTAATGAGCTAGGGTTCCAAGAGTTGGCTACCATCCTCTCACCTCTTGGGTTATATGGAGGCAACCGAATGTCTAAAACGCCCTTCTCTACTAACTAGGGATACAAGCCCCTCAAGGGCGGATTTGGAATTCTTGATGTCTTCACCATCGGACGGATGCCCGGCGACCGCACCCTGCGTAGCCTCGACGCAAGCCATGCGATCCCGACGCGTGTCCTCCGCTTCGAAGATTCCCGGACCGCGTCGTCGCAAACCGGTAAGACCGGTGCTCCTCACCGGCCGACCGGTCCCCACCGGCCGACCGGCCGACCCACCGGTCGACCGGTCCGGTGCCGCCGCACCTCCGTCTTCGGTTCTCCGGTCTTGGCTTTGTGGATCAACCAAGGAACCCAGTGGTTTTCTGGTGAACCACCGGAAACCCCGCGAACTCGGTGTAGCCTCCGCCAATCTCCACTCATGACTTGGCTCCCATGTAGTCCCGGCTTGACCTTGGTTTTGAGGCTCAACCAAGAAACCGTCCAGGACTTCATCTTGCTGTTCATGCCACCATGCGGCCCACACTTGACCCCGCTGGCCACCGGGTCCCTCGAACGAAGCCTACTTGTCTTCTCCACACCTGGAGGCCTCACCAGCAATGACCTTTCGCGCTTGTTCTTCACCTGCACCAACACGAGTCAAGCCGCAACCTGCACCTGCAATACTTAGCCAAGAATCAGTCCACACAACGTTGTCAATCACTCATCACACAAGGAAGCGACCATCCACCGGTCCTCGAACCACACATGGTCCTCAGAATGCAGTGACAGATATACCGAATATAGGTAGGAAGCTGTCAATCGCCGATCCGTCCATGAAAGAATTGGAATGCATCCTAATGACGGTCCGCGTCTAAAAATAAAAGAGGTCATTGATCACCCGAGGAAAAGGCAAGCTGACCAAAGGTTGGTCGATCAGGAAGAAGAGGAGCGCGAGTACATCTGGCAAAAAGGATAGTGGTGCCCGCCTGGCTTGATGAAAAGCCAAAAGAGAAGGGTTCAACGCTTGAGGAACTGAGAATTAAAGCAGGCGGGGATCAAGAGGAAACAAGTATGGCGCCCAAAAGATAAGCCTGATGGATCTGGTCGTTCGGCTCCAGCGTGCATGGTGTATTTTTTGCCGAATGAGTTCATGGCATCCGCTAACCAAGTTGTGCAGGAGGAGGTGTCTCCAGGTGTTAATGAGGATGAGCAAGTTGGGAGATTAATGGCGCAACTGGTGTTGGCTAAGCAGACCACTTTTGACAAGCTGGCCAGGAATCGACACATGAGGCCGTTATATTTGAAGGGGTATGTCAATGGCAAGCCATTGACCAAGATGTTTGTTGATGGTGGGGCTGCAGTCAATGTAATGCCATACACCACATTCAGGAAGCTTGGCATGGGCCCCAGGGACTTAACGCCAACAAGCATAATTCTGAATAATTTTGCTGGAAATCCTTCAGATACTAAGGGCTGCGTGCACGTGGACTTGATGACTGGGTCCAAAACATTGCTCACAACCTTCTTTGTCATTGAGGGCAAAGGAGCTTACAGCTTGCTACTTGGACGGGACTGGATCCATGCCAACTGCTGCATCCCATCTACCATGCATCAACAACTTGTTCAGTGGGTGGATGATGACATTGAAGTAGTCCAAGCAGATGATTCAGTGAGCGTAGCTAATGTCGAACCAGCCTTCTAGGAGTATCAATGAATTAATTGCTTCTCAGGAAAGGACTGGGGTGAAGGTCATGTTGAACCAGTCAGCAGTGATCAACAGCCGATTCAAGCCGTCGGCTCTTATAGTAATTTTTAAATGGATAATCTAGTGGATGGAACTGATGGAAAGTTAGGGCGTGGATTCATGTCAGCTGATAAGTTAGAAGAAATCGACATTGGAAATAAGGCTGACATTTATCAGTGCTAACTTGGAGTCAAGTTTCAGAGAAGAACTAATCAAGCTATTAAAGGTATATAAAGATTGTTTCGCTTGGTATTATTCGGAGATGCCTGGTTTGGATCGTTCTATTGTTGAGCATCGGTTGCCCATCAAGCCTTGTTTTAAACCGTATAAGCAGCCTCCTCGAAAAATCTACAAAGATGAAGTATTGGCCGACGTGAAAAAGGAAATTGAAAGACTACTTGATGCAAATTTCATTCGGCCGTGCAGATATGCGGAATGGATCTCAAACATCGTCCCTGTTTACAAGAAAAATGGGAAGATGAGGGTTTGCATAGACTTCAGAGATTTGAACAGAGCCACTCATATGGATGGATACCCAATGCCTGTTGCTGATCTATTGGTTGATGCTGCTGCTGGACATAAAGTTATCAGTTTTATGGATGGTAATGCAGGGTACAATCAAATACTTATGGCAATAGAAGACATATCGAAGACAGCCTTCAGATGTCCTGGTCATATAGGCCTGTTTGAGTGGATTGTTATGACATTTGGGTTGAAAAATGCCGGTGCAACTTATCAACGAGCCATGAATTATATCTTTCACGAGTTGATCGGCAAAATGGTTGAAATTTATATTGATGATGTCGTGATCAAATCTTTGAATCATGACTCACACTTAAAGGATGTAAAGAGAACTTTGGAGTGCACCCGAAAGCATGGGTTGAATATGAATCCAAACAAGTGTGCTTTTGGAGTCTCAGCTGGAGAATTCTTGGGATTTCTGGTACATGAAGGAGGGATTGAAGTTGGCAAGAAAAGCATGAAAGCTATCGACGAAGTTGTTCCTCCAACCAATCTCAAGGAGTTGCAATCACTGCTTGGCAAGATTAATTTTGTGAGAAGATTCATTTCAAATTTGTCACAGAAGGTCTTGCCTTTTTCTCCGCTATTAAAGCTCAAGAGGGACCAAGAATTTGTATGGGGTGACGAACAACAATAGGCTTTTGATGAGATCAAGCGATACATGAAGGAACCACCAGTGCTGGTGCCTCCACAGTTGAACAAGCCTTTTAAGTTGTACGTGGCGGCCGATACCCAGACCATTGGATCAGCCCTTATACAAGAATTTGAAGGAAAGGAGCGGGTAGTAGCGTACCTTAGCCGAAAATTACTTGATCCTCAAACCAGGTATTCGGCTGCAGAGAAGTTGTGCTGATGTGTTTACTACTCGTATACAAAGTTTCGGCACTACTTGTTGAATGCCAAATGCGTTGTATATTCCAAATTTGATGTAATAAAACATATGTTATCTATGCCAATTTTGAATGGAATGATTGGCAAGTGGATTTTGGCCTTATCTGAGTTTGAGCAGAAGTTCAAATCGGCAAAAGCTTTAAAAGGTCAGATTATTGCCGATTTTATTACTGAGCATCGTGATCCATCAATTGATTTGCTTGAAATTACTCCGTGGGCTTTGTTCTTTGACGGATCTTCATGTGGTAAAGGTGGAGGAGTAGGGATTTTATTAATTTCACCCAGGGGTGAGATGTTTGAGTTTGCTATCCCTATTCAGCCTACTGTCACAAACAATCAAGCTGAGTACGAGGTGCTACTTAGAGGGCTTCAATACCTGAGAGAAGCCGGGGCTGTTTCAGTTGAAATTTATGGAGACTCAGAGCTGGTTATAAAACAATTGAACGACCAGTATGAATGTAGAAGTGATACCCTGAGGAATTAATACGAAGAATGCAGGGAAATCTTAAAGAGTTTTCAGTTAGTAATTCTACAGCATATTCCTAGAGAACACAATGAAGAGGCAAACAGGTTGGCTCAAAGTGCTTCAGGTTATAGAGAGAATCAAGAAGTGTTTGCCATGGAGGTGTGTGCTTTCGGGAGTAATCTTGCAGAGGAAGATTGGAGAAAAGAAATTATTGATTATCTGGAAAATCCATCCTAAAAGGTTTCTAGGAAGCTCAGGTATAAAGCTATAAATTTTGTTCTTCTGGATGGACATTTATTTTACAAATCATTAGATGGGGTGTTGCTGCAATGCCTGGGTCCAAAAGAAGCAAATAAAATGATGAGAGAGGTGCATGATGGGCTGTGTGGAGCGCATCAATCAGCCTATCGTATGAAGTGGGTTATCAGACATACTGGATGTTTTTGGCCGACGATACTGGAAGATTGCTTTGAGTATTACAAGGGTTGTCAAGATTGTCAGAGGTTTGGAAATATTCAGAGGGTTCCACCATCTCACTGAATCCAATTATCAAGCCATGGCCATTCAGAGGATGGGGTATAGATCTGATTGGCCAAATAAATCCTCCATCTAGCAAGGGGCATAAATTTGTGCTTTTGGCAACAGATTACTTCACCAAATGGGTCGAGGCAATTCCACTGAAGAAAGTAACATCAGAAAACATGATTCAGTTTGTTAAAGAACACATCATTTACAAGTTTGGAATTTCTGAAACAATTACAACTGATCAAGGAGCTCAGTTTGTATCTTTGGAGTTCAGGGAGTTTGCCGAAAGCATGGGAATCAAATTGTTTAATTCTTCTCCTTATTATGCCCAAGCTAATGGTCAAGCAGAGGCTTCTAACAAGATCATGATCAAGCTTATACAAAAGAAGATTGACCAGAAGCCAAAGAGGTGAAATTCGGTACTCAACGAGGCTTTATGGGCTTACCGAATGGCTCCTCATGGAGCTACAAAAACTTCTCCTTATGAGTTAGTTTATGGGCATCATGCTGTTTTGCCCTAGGAAATGCAGTCAGATTCAAGAAGAGTGGTTTTGCAAAAGGATTTGAGCTCCAAAGATTACAGTGGCTTAATGATGGACGAGTTAGAAGATTTGCATATGATTCGTCTTAGAGCCCTGGAAAACATTGAAAAGAACAAGATGTGAGTTGCTAAATATTACAACAAGAAAGTAAAGGTTAAGCAATTTGCAGAAGGAGATTTAGTTTGTAAGGCGTTACTGCCGATCGGGACTAAGTACAGTGCATTCGGCAAATGGTCCCCGAATTGGGAAGGCTGTTTTCGGGTAGTCAGATGTGTACCTGGCAATGCTTACATATTGAAAACTTTGCTAGGAGAGGAATTTACTGCGGCTATAAATGGAAGATATTTGAAGAAATATTATTCTAGCATTGAAATTGATCGTTGAGTACGAACACCAGGATTACAAGCATTTGATACACAGGGATAGCCGGCGTTCAAGAGAGAAACCGCCTTTAGAACAAAAAAAATCCTAAACAGGGAAGATGGCCAATACTAAATGTATTGCACTTAGCACGAAAATACATAACATTACAGATGTTTCTTGCAGGCTTTTATTTGACAATCCGGCTACTCGAGATTACAAGGGGGTGGGAAGCAGAAGGCCTGGAGGAAGAAGCGAAAGTATGCTTCATTCATTTTTCTTGTTTTGCATCCTCAGCTCCTCCCTCTTCAGCTGTTCCAGGACCACCGTAACAGCAACCTGGAAGCTTCGGGGATTGCCATGACTTGCAGCTTCCATTAGGCTGTCCCAAGAAGCCTTCAAGTTATTGTACCTGTCAGAGAAGTCTGAAAAGGGGAACTGTTGTCAAGTGAAAGTTTGAGATTGAGTACAGGAGTCAAATGAAGACGATGATCTCACCCCTAACCAACGCCTCCAAGCTCATGTGGCGTTCGCGTTCGGCATTGCAGCGGGCGGTGATGTCTCGCAGATCGTGCTCCAGATGACGAATGTGGCGGCGCAGCTAGTGGTTGACTCTCTGTTCCGGCGTGGCGTCCTCTTCTTCAAGGGAGGAATCAGAGGAGATGTACTCGGGCATTTCTTCAATCCCAAAGATTTCTTCAGGGAACAGATCAAGGCTGGAGAAAATAAGAAGGGATAAACATGAGATTGCAAATGAGAGCAAGAAACGAATTAAAAGAAAACGCACTCTCTAATGGTACGCTTCTTTGGTGCAGTGTTGTCCTCCTTGATGGGTTGCTTTCCCTTGTCCGCCATGGCTTTGGGGTTTTTCCCTCTAAAGCAGGGGGGAGAAGATGTGAAGTGATGGAAGAGTATGCGATTGGATTTGCAGGGCACCCAGGGGGGCTATTTTATTGACTATGAGAGCGCATTGGGAGTGATGTCTGGTTGGCGTACGTTATTGGAATACCAAGCAGCAGGGTTTTCCTCCCGAATGCGAAGGGTTTTCATTGAACAGAGTTTATGGTTCCTGAACTGAGGATTTTCTGCGGATTTTGCGCCAAGAGGCAGTTGTTTTCACGTATTCGCCTCAAGTAAAGGTCCCGAATTCATTTTAAAACAGTGAAGTTCGAGGGGATCATCGCAATACAAGCATGGAAATTAAAATTCTTTATTTATTGCCTAAAATGAAGCATCCCTAGTACAATCTAATCGAAAAGCTTGTTTAGCACAGACTGGGGATGGGTGAGTTTGGCAATGGCATCGCCGTGGCCATCGAGGTGCTCCAAGATGAATTCGATCTCGTCGATGTCTTCTGGTGCGCCGCCCTGGAAGCCGCGTGGCTGGATGGTGTAGTCGACGCCGGTGTGCGTCGCCATGGCAGCTAAGCCCAGGGTGGTGCCGAGGCGGATGCTGTGCACAGCCACCTTGTCCACGCGGTCTTCTACCGCGGCGAGGCGCTCCGCCGGCGTGTCTCCAGGAGCGTTCACCTTGTCAGCCAATTGCTTCACCAGCATTTTCAGCTGGTCAAGCTCGGCGTCGCGGGCTGCAAAGTTGCAAGGTAATGATGGTTAGTATCAAAAGTTGAATTGCATTGAAAGTTAATCTAAAGGATATACCGTCGATGGTTGCCAGCAACTATTTGTGCTGGTTCTCCCACTCGAGTTCGGTGATTCAAGCTTTCTTGGAGACATCCTCCAGCTCGCGCTGAGCTTCTTCAAGCTCCGCCTTGAAACGGAGGGCGTCGAGCTCCCCGTATGGCACGAGGGAGTAGTTGTTCGACTCCGAGGAGTCGTCTGGCAAGGCCGGATTCATGGTCGGTGCAGGGCCGGGTTCCACTGGATGATCCTGAAATAGAGAAGATCGTCAGAGACATAAGGAAATCTAGGAAGAGTCATAAGGAAAGTTGACGATCACTGCCTCCGACGCGCCCCGGCGCGACTTCCTTCCGCCTCATCAGCGGCGCGGCGCCTGTTGCCACTACCCGCCATTAGTTTTGGAGGTGTGCTGGTGATGGAGGAAGAAAGCTTAGATTGGCAAAGGTTTGAAGGCTAAAGGCTTGATAAAAGACAGGGGGCACCTACGGTTTTATTTATAGGGATGGCAAAGAGATCGTGGCCCTGGATCGTGGTGTATATCCCGAGAAACTTGGAAGGTGGAAAGCTCCTATCAAGAAAAGACAGAAGAAGAAATCTGAGGTAGGAGTTGAAAAGAATAATACCGAATGGGCCTTAAGGGGATGAAATTTACCTGAGCAGCTTGATTTTGATCCGCCATTGAAGATTTGAGCTTGGGGAGAAGATGACCTAGGGTTTGATCTGAACGGAGACTCCAATGGATTGCAAGGAGAGGGAATAGGTGTTGAACATATTTGATTTGAAGACGTCGGCGTTTACGGTCAATTTCGGAATAAAATCACTTTTATCCCGTAATTGAAGGGGCATGTGTTAACACTAAAAATTGGTACAGGAAGGAGGCTGATTTGTGGGCCAAACTTGGTAACAAATTCCGTTCGGCAGGGAAAGATTTCTTCAGAGGATTCGACAGAAATACCTGCAGTCGGCAGTATGTTCTCATTTGGCAAAAGGACTGTTTGCGCTGGATTCGCGGGATCGCGTAGTGACGTGGCCCGAACAGAAGGAAGGGACGAATGGATGGATAGGCATTCACATTTGGGCATTAAATTAGGTATCAAATATTGTGCTCGTAGTCCATCAGGAGTCGTGTTAGGACAGGGTATAAATATGAACCCTGGATGTATGTAATCGTAATCGAACATTCTCATAACAAACCGACTTTATGCCAAACTTTCGAGTCCTCTAGTCGTGTCGTCGAGTTCTTCGAGAGGGTTCATCGATCCGTCGACCTCCGTAAGTACCAGCAACCTTGTATCATGTCTAGTATCATGCAGTGGATTTGGATCGTGACGCAAGTAGTCTTGTTACCATGCTTAGTATCATGTGGTGGATTTAAGCTTGGTTCAAGAGGGTTTCTTGTTAGATCATGAGCCATGCGGTGGGCTAAGATCTAGCTTGGAGCTAGTTATCGGCTCTATTAGATTTGGCAAGATCTAATAGATTCATTAAGTTACCATGTGTTGCTTTCAGTTTTTACTTTATGTTTAAATTCATGTAACACTCTTTTGCCCAATTTAGATTGGTTTGAATCGGCTTTATCTTGTTCGGTGATCCTTATGTTACATGTCCATATCTTTGGCTTAATACGACACGTGGATCACGTGTTCTTTAATAGCCGAACTCGAATCAATCTAAGTTGTCACGTGTTGCGGGTTCAAGCTTGTTAATCTTGTGTACATCTTGACAGAACCGGGTATCATGCGGTAGATGCAGGTTTTTGGGTTGTTTTAGAGCTAATCATCCGGTGGATTAGATTTCAATTCAATCTGATATGTTTACCATCTTTGGCAATGTTTGTTCCTTCTCCACGGAACCCGATTCGGCTGTGCAGCTGTATTCGGTTATGCTTCCATGAGTAAAACGTGCTCATAAGTTTTGTTTTAAATAATGTGTGCTTTTAGCCTTCCATATTTAGATTGTATCATGCGGTGGATTGATCTCTTTGTGGTTGGTGGTGTGATTTGAAACAAGTTGTATCATGCGGTGGATTAACTTGTTTGATCTCATACTTGACGGGTTTTAAAGTACCTAGACATGCGGTAGACTAGTGCTTTTATCCTATGCATGCTTGTTTGCTTCATATTTAGGATCATGCTTTACTTTATTTATTTTATTTGTTGTTTATCATCAAAAATCAGTCATGATCATGCACAAGCAACGTTATTTAAACAAAGACCGATCTTTTGTCATGCTTACGCCATCCATTCGGCTATGTTCTGTATTATGTTCTAAAGCTCCCGAATGATTTTCAACCTGTTGACAGATAGCTTATCATAGCTATATGTCATCTTACATGGCTTTCTAGCCGCAAATATGGAACTGTCTGGTACCACCCGGCAAGTTCCAAGCTTTGGTATTTAACTGCTTTATCCTTTGTTAATTTCAGGAAAATTGACTGGCACGCTATGGAATCTGTTTGCGTGTTAAGCCAACTTTGTTGGGCTTGCTGTGTGCTTGGTGCAGGGTGTGGATTTCGCATCAACACCCCGAAACAGGCTGGGCTGGCCAGCCTGGGCCGACCGACCTGGCCCCATCTCAGCCCAGTCCGTGGCCTCCTTCGCCCGGTGTTGCTTCCCGAGTCTTCTATATCCTCTCCCCTTTTGCATGTGGGCCCTTGTCGTCGGTTTCTCTCCGAATTGGACGAAGCTCCTTGTCTCGCAAGATTCAGCACTTTTCTTGCTAGGTTCTCGGAGTTTGTCATCTTCTCGGGCGTGGTTCTTGGGCTCTTGGAGTCATGTTCACTTCATTGCTTGACTTGTACCGGGCTTCAAGGTCTTGTCATGAGGTGCTTAATGAACTTATCCCGGAAGTCTTTCTTTCAATGCTAAAACCCTGCATAAACACTAAACTCCAAAACCGACATGCACAATTGAACTTGTTATACCACGGGGGTTATTACCAATGGATAAGATACAAAAGTCATGCCACCACCGAAGGTAAACTCATGGCTAGGTTGACGGATTTTCACCGTCAACAACCACCACTATGGACGTAAGCTGGAACAAATAGTATTATTAAATCACGTATCATAATTAATAGAATCTAGTATTTGTATATGGTTCGAGATAGAGTTGTAGTCATTACCTGATGGAAGAACAACGCTAGTGGATGAGGAAGGAATCGGTGGTACTAGTGGTGCTGCTCGTGTTGCTGCTGCTGCTGCAGGTCCTCCTAGTGCTGGTCCTAGTGTAGGTTCAGGACCTCTGGGAGACGGCTCCCTAGACAAGACATCCTAAAGGGAGGATGCACTAAAGGTCACCGTAGATCTCGTCATGGATCTTGCCGCCTCAGATCTAGAGCCCGTCGCGCCGGAGGGGAGGAAGAGGAGGCTGACAGGGCACGGAGCTCGCCCGCGTCTTTCTCCATGCGCCGAATCTGCCGCCGGAACACCTCATCGGAGCGGAGGAAGAGGATGTCGCCACCCCCTCCTCGCATCATGCCCCGCACGCCACCATGAGGCCGCTGAGAAGAAGAGGTTGCCATAAATCTCGTCAAGGATCTCGCCGCTGCAGATCTAGAGCCCGCAGACCCGGAGAGGTGGAAGAGAAGGCTGTCGGGGCACAGAGCTCACCTACGCCTTGCTCTCACTAGAGGGGGTGGCCAGCTCGGGGGACCTCTGTGCATAGCTGCCTCACCTCGCCCCACCACTGCTTCGGTGAGGGGCGAGCAGAGGTGGGACGGAAGTAGAGAAGGGACCAGTCGCCGTTCCATGTGCCGCCAGATCTGAGGATGAGGAGGGGGCGTCACCAGATCTGAGGGAGAGGAGGGAGGAGAGGAGACCGTGACATCGAGGGAGGGGATGGCTGCACGGTGGGGGTATGGGGGCGCAACCTAGGGTTGCGATGGGAAGGGGTCGTGGTCTCAAATATGCTAGGTGAATTAATGGGGTGGGGGAGTTCAGTTTACTGTGAGCCCATAACCCAACTCTCGGATTTTTTTTAAAAAATGATCAAAGTGTATTTAATTAGCTAAATATTGTAAATGGCTTCAAATTTAAAAGTTATCAAATACAAAATTTAATAACTTTTTGAGATACACAACTTTCATATTGCGAGTTTGTCCATTTGAGAACATTTACAAAATTGGAATTTTCAAATTCAAAAAATTCAAACTTACATTCAAACCTAGTTTTTCTTTTATAACATGAATTCAAATAAGAAAGTGCTAAACAACAAAGTTTCATAACTTTTGAAGATGTACAACTTTTATTTATAATGTCTCTCCATTCAACGTCATTTCAAAAATTCAAATTTTAAATTCGAGAAATTTAGATGTACTTTTGATTGACGAAAGTAATTCAAATTAGAAATGATTCAACGACGAAATTTCATAAATTCTCATTACCGATGACTTTTATTTTAGTCATTTGATCATCCGGTTTTGTGATAGTCACAATCTTCACAAATTCTTAGGTTTTGTGAACAAAATTATTACAACTTGTCAAATGAAGAAATTACCGTAATAAAAAATTGTACATCTTCAGAAACAATGAATCTTTGTAATTGAAAATGTTTTTGTTTGAATTAATTTACTACTTAAAAATTTGATTTCAGCAAAGGCGATTTTCATGTGGGTTAGAAAAAAGGTTCACTACAAAAAGTTTCTTTGCTCTGAGCAACTCTCGGCAAAAATACATTTTGTCATAGGCCACAAAAGGCTGATAGCAAAAGTAGTTTTCGCTGTGAGCCTCTCTCGGCATATTCCTTTTGCTATTAGCCCCGTGAGAAGTTGGCCGTCGGGAAAAGTTATTTTTCCATGAGCCTGAATTTGGCTCATGGCAAAATACCTGGTGTTGACGCAAAATCCGCACCCCGCGTCAAGCACACAGCAAGCCGAACAAGCTAGCTTCACACACGAGCAGATTCCCAAGCATGCCAGTCAATTTTCCCTGAAAATTAACAAAAGACAAAGTAGTTAGATGCCAAAGCTTGGAACTTGCCGGGTGGTACCAGACAGTTCCATATTTGCGGCTAGAAAGCCATGTGAGATGACATATAGCTATGAGAAGCTATCTGCCAGCAAATTAGAAACCATTCAGGAGCTTTAAAGCGTAAAATAGAACATAGCCGAACAGATGACGTATGCATGATGATAGATCGGTCTTTATTTGGACAAAATTGCACGTGCACGAGACCATGACCGATCCTCGAGAATAAATAACTATAAATAGTGAATGAAGTAAAGCATGATTACAAATATGTAATGAACAAGTATGCATAGGACCAAAGCACTAGTCTACCGCATGTCTAGGTACTTTCAAACCCGTCGAGCATGAAACCAGACAAGTTAATCCACCGCATGATACAACTTGTTTGAAATCACACCACTAACCACAAAAAGATCTATCCACCGCATGGTACAATCTAAATATGGAAAGCTAAAAGCACATGTTATTTAAAACATAACTTATAAACACGTTTTACTCATGAAAGCATAACGGAATGCGGCTGTACAGCCGAATCGGGGTCCGTGGAGAAGGAACAAACATTGCCAAAGATGATAAACCTATCAGATTGAATCGAAATCTAATCCACCGGATGATTAGCTCTAAGACAACCCAAAAACCAGCATCTACCGCATCATACCTGGTTCTATCAAGGTTTACACAAGATTAACAAGCTTGAACCCGCAACACGTAACAACCTAAATTGGTTCGGTTTTGGCTATTTGGGAAACACGTGATGCACGTGCCTTATTGAGCCAAGATGTGTACGTGCAATGTAAAGATCACCGTACAAGATAAAGCCGATTCAAATCAATCTAAACTGGGCAAAAGGGTGTTACATGAATTTAAACATAAAGTACAAACTCAAAGCAACACGTGGTAACTTAATGAATCTATTAGATCTTGCCGAAATCTAATAGAGCCGATAACTAACTCCGAGCTAGATCTTGGCCCACCGCATGGCTCATGACCTAACAAGAAACCCTCTTGAACCAAGCTTAAATCCACCGCATGATACTAAGCATGGTAACAAGACTACTTGCATCACGATCTAAATCCAACGCATGATACTAGACATGATACAAGGTTGCCAGTACTTACGGAGGTCGACAGATCGATGAACCCTCTCGAAGAACTCGACGACACGACTAGAGGACTCGAAAGTTTGGCGTAAAGCCAGTTTGTTATGGGAATGTTCGATTACAACTACATACATCCAGGATTCATATTTATAACCTGTCGTGGCATGACTCCTTGTGGACTACGAGAACAATATTTGATACCTAATTTAACGCCAAAGTGCGAATGCTTATCCATCCATTCGTCCCTTCTGCTCGGGCCACATCACCATGCGATCCCGCGAATTCAGCGCAAACAGTTCCCTTGCCGAACGGAAGAAAAACTGCCGACCGCAAGCATCTCTGCCGAATCTTTTGAAGAAATCCTCCTCCGCTGGACGAGATTTTTTTACCAAGTCAGGCCCACAAATCAGACTCCCTCCTGTACTAAACTTTGGTGTTAACATATGCCCCTTCAATTACTGGATAAAAGTGATTTTATTCCGAATTTGACTCCAATTGCCAACGTATTGAAGTTAAATCTGTTCAACACCTATTCTCTCTCCTCGCAATCCATCGGAGTCTCCGTCCAGATCCAAACCCTAGGTCATCTTTTCCCCAAGCTCGAATCTTCAATGGCCTGTCAAAATCAAGCTGCTCAGGTAAATTTCATCCTCGTAAGTTTCATTCGGCATTACCCTTTTCGATTTTTACCTCAGATTTCTCCCTCCGTCTTTTCTTGATAGGAGCTTTCCACTGAGCTTTTGATTCGTACTGAGACGAACTCGACATCTTATTTCCTCGGACCTGTGGGAACTTCCGATCCCCGCGAGTTCATTGCAGCCGAATCCCAAAGAATCCCTTTCAAAGCGGCTTTATCAGGGCCTCCCCTGTGGCAAGATGCTTTCAAGAACTGGCCTTTGCCCCCAATTGCAGGCTGGAGAAATTGGTATAAGAGGATACTTGCAGATAATAGCGCCAAGACCAGCAATTGGGACAGTCTCCGTATCGCTCAATGTTTGGAGTTATCCTTGGCCGAGACCCCAAAGAATGAAAATCTTTTGATGGCGTCAATGCTTTCCTCTTTGGTCACAACCCAATGTCCCCAACTTTGGCTGATGTGTACATGATCACTGGCCTTGACATTTCAGGAGCCATGTATCCCTAGGATTTCAAAGGCTCCACAAGGCAGACGCGAGTGAAGTCAGGAAGTGGATACAAATCATATATCCAGAATCACATGAAAGACGACCCTCTGAGTGAAGTTGAATACAGGACGTTACTAAACATGTGGCTGTGTAGATTAATTTTCTGTGGCAAAGCCAATGAGACAACTTTGAATCATATTGCAATGGCTACACATTTGGCTGCTGGTCGTCGCATTCCTCTTGGAAAATACCTCCTGGGGAGTGTGTATCATATGCTCCATCAGACTATTTCTCAAATGCATACTGGCCAGAAGATACTATGTGTCAACGGCCCTTGGTGGTTTGTGCAGATGTGGCTGCAACTGCACATGCACCGGATTATCAACATCGACCTCAATAATCGGCTTTTCCCTTCATCCAGCCACAAAGAAGGAGAAGCTCAGACTACCAGAGGATGCCAAACTTATGGAGAAGCTGCTTCTGTCGGTGTTTTAGACCGGCAAACCTACCAAGGGGGTACCCGAGGTAGTAGATTGTGCGGTGGGGATCGTGATCGGGAGACCGAGAACTCGAAGGTACGCGCGAGGACACGGGACACAAGATTTATACAGGTTCGGGCCGCCAAGGTGGCGAACCCTATGTCCTGTTTGGGGGATCAAGTATGGCGCCCTGCGCTTGGTGTTGGGTTGTCCCCGGAGGGATTGGGATGATCGGCTAGGTACCCGACCCTCCTTTATATAGTTCAGGGGGCGGGTTCCTAGTCGGTTACAAGGCAGGAGTCCTAGTAGGATTACACAGAGCGAGTCCTAGTAGGAGTACAGGGGAATTCTACTAGGAGTCTGTCTTCTACTATTCTTCCTTCCTTGCACGAGTACCCGGGGAGTATGCTCGACAAGCCCCCGAGCATGTTGGAGTCGAGAGTAGTAGTTCGAGTAGTCTTGAAGCCTCTGCGAGTAGTTCTTGAGCGTACTCGAGTACTGCTTGGAGAAGCCTTCAATAGTACTTGAATCGCCGCGAGGCCGGAAGGTGGTCCGACTCAATCGGCCTTGAAGTCGAGATTATATGGAAGTGCGATTGCAAAATCGCACTCCATATGGAGTAGCCCCCGAGCCTTAGGTTGAGTTGCAGACTCTAGCTGAGGGTCAATCTTGATTCCAAATCTTCCGTCTTGAAAAATTTGAATGATGGGTGTAGCATAGTAGCCCCCGAGCCTTGAAATGATTAGGTAATCAATCCAAGGGTCTTCAGTGATCGAGAAAGCCATCATCTCAGTACTCTTGCAGCGTGTATCCCTCGAGATAAGAGAGCTTATATGAGCCACGTCGAGTAGTGATTGGTGAGGAGCCCTCGAGCTTGAGAGCGAGCGAAGCATGCTGAAGTTATCTTCGAGTAGTATGTGAAATGCAGCCCCCGAGCTGGAGAGATTCCATGTAGCAGTTTGGTGTCGAGCCGTGGAGCTTGAGAAGTAGTCGTGCCGTCAGAGCGGACTTTAGTTGCGACCGAAGTCGACTTTAGATGCCGGCAGAGCGGACTTTAGAATGCGACTTGAAAATCGAAGTCGACTTTGTGCCGCGCGGAGCGGACTTTGAGATGCGACTTGAAAACCGAAGTCGACTTTAGTTGCCGCGCGGAGCGAACTTTGATATGCGACTTTAGAAGTCGACTTTAGGATGCCGCGCGGAGCGGACTTTGAGATGTGACTGAAGAAGTCGACTTTGTGCCGCGCGGAGCGGACTTTGAGATGCGACTACGATAGCCGGCTTTGTGCCACGCAGGGTGGACTTTGAGATGCGACTACGATAGCCGGCTTTGTGCCACACAGGGTGGACTTAAGATGCAAAAAACGAAAAGCACTTTCCGGAAAGCTAAAGTGAATAAAAAATCAGAAAAAATGAGTAGTTTTGCCGCCGAAGCGGACTTAAGATTGTGACCGGAGTCGGCTTGTGCCACCGGAGTGGGCTTAAGTACCTGAGCCATGGATTTCAGACCCAAGGTACAGTTGCCGCCGGAGCGGGCTTGAGTGCGACCGTTAGCGTCGACTTGTGCCACCGGAGTGGGCTTAAGTACCCGAGCCATGGATTTCAGACCCAAAGTACGATTGCTGCCAGAGCGGGCTTGTGCCACCGGAGTGGACTTGAAGATGCGACCGGAGTCGACTTGCGTACCTGGGCCATGGATTTCAGACCCAAGGTACGGAGCGCGAGTACTTAGGGTACTTGGACCCATGGTACAGAGCATGAAGACCACATGCAGCTAGGTTCCATCGTCGCCAGGACCCGAGGGCCGCTTACAGCTAGGTTCCATCGAAGCTTACACACGTAGTATGCCACCGAAGCAGGCGAAGATGCGACCGGAGTCGACTTTAAGTTGCCGCACGGAGCGGACTTTAGAATGCGACTTTAGAAGTCGACTTTAGATTGCCGCGCGTAGCGGACTTTAGAAACTGCCTCCTAGGGATAGCCCCCGAGTTGATGAAGTAGGCTCGTGGCGACTTGATTGATATACCCCAAGAGTAGTCAGCAGAGTGTAGCTCCCGTGAAAACCCGCCGAGAAGCATACACAAATGAGTAGTCGGCAAATAGTCCTACATGATGAGGAGAACAAGCCAAGAGAACAATAATCATTTAGATAAATGACTTAGATGTTGCTGCCTGGGCAGACTGATGATGAAGCCGCGGCGATCGGCGATGGAGCCGCGACGGTTGTTGTTAAAGTTGACTAGTCAGAGTTGATTCCGACTATTTGTTGGGGGGTGACTGCCGTTCTCGACTAGTTTGGAGATGAATGGTCGACGCGATGCGACCGGGGAAGATGACGTCGTGGCGGCGCGCGGCGTACTCGAAGTAGAGACAGTGTTGCCGCGAGACAATTGGCCACCATGCACGCCGTGGCTGAAGTAGAGCCAACGTGGACGCAAGACGAAGTCGCGGCGCACGGAGTAGTCGACGATGAGCCGTGTGACGGGCCGCGCGACGTGCCGAGGCACCCGGACGCGCGGCGTA
The DNA here is from genome assembly GCA_947561735.1 of Cenchrus americanus. Lineage (NCBI taxonomy): Eukaryota > Viridiplantae > Streptophyta > Magnoliopsida > Poales > Poaceae > Cenchrus > Cenchrus americanus. The sequence goes on along the minus strand of OX387242.1, from coordinate 30,673,382 downwards.
GGCGAAGTAGTCGACGACGAGCGATGAGCCGCGCGATGTGCCGAGGCACCCAGACGCGCGGCGTAGGCGAAGTAGTCGACGACGAGCCCGGAGTAGTCGACGATGAGCGGCGCGAAGAGCCGCGTGACGAGCCGCGCGACGTGCCGAGGCACCCGAACACGCGGCGGAGGCGAAGTAGTCGACAATGAGCCCGGAGTAGTCGACGATGAGTGGCGCGAAGAGCCGCGTGACGAGCCGCGCGACGTGCCGAGGCACCCGGACACACGGCGGAGGCGAAGTAGATCGCTGCAGCCGGGGGAGTGGAGACGAGTACTCGCGGTGCACGGCGAGGTCGACATAGAGCGCGTGCGGCCGGAGACGAGTAGTCGCGGCGCACGGCGAGGTCGACGTAGAGCGCGTGCGGCCGGAGACGAGTAGTCGCGGCGCACGGTGAGGTCGACGTAGAGCGCGTGCGGCCGGAGACGAGTAGTCGTGGCGCATGGCGTGGTCGACGTAGAGCGCGTGCGGCCGGAGACGAGTAGTTGCGGCGCATGGCGAGGTCGACGTAGAGCGCGTGCGGCCGGAGATGAGTAGTCGCGGCGCTCAATGTCGTTGAAGTAAAGCCGAGGCGACCGAGAGACAAGTTAATGCAGCCGGGAGCCGATGTAGTCGTACCCGCGTACGTCTTCCAGTGTGCAGCATGCAAAGATTTGGAGGCTTCCTTTTGCACCTATGTGTGCGTGTAGCTGATTTACATCAAGATGATTTTGCCACGGTAGTAGAAAAATCTTGGAGCCTTGTGGTTACTTGCGTGTGTGCATGTACGACTTTTGATGAATTGAATTTTCAGCCGTATGGACAGCAACACATGGCCTGATTGCGATGCTCATTGCATGGCGCCGTGAGTGATCCGAACTCGGTGGCTGCACGACGCAACGCAAGTGCTCTGCTCCGCCTCGGAACTCGACAAGAAAACTGATTCCTAGACGAACTCTGATTCAAGGCTGGAGGAAACGTGAGTTGCAGGTTAAGCCTCTCTAGCACGATCTGATCGATGATTGATTTGGTGCAGAGCAGCCTTGTATGATTAGCTTGGAGGCTCGACGAGATCGAGTAAGCTTCGGATTCCGCCGTCAACAGATTTGCTTCATAGGAGATGTACGTGACTGAGTAGTAATCCGCTCATCGCTGATTCGATCTCGCCTTGAATTTTGATGTGGTGACACGACGAGATTAGTTGTTGACTTGTAAACAACTCCGCCGCAATGCTCGGTAGATTGATCTTGCTTTGCTTGAGGTCCTTCGAATTCGCCGGTGGTGATGATCACCCCCTACCGGCGCGCCGGTGTCGGTGTTTTAGACCGGCAAACCTACCAAGGGGGTACCCGAGGTAGTAGATTGTGCGGTGGGGATCGTGATCGGGAGACCGAGAACTCGAAGGTACGCGCGAGGACACGGGACACAAGATTTATACAGGTTCGGGCCGCCAAGGTGGCGAACCCTACGTCCTGTTTGGGGGATCAAGTATGGCGCCCTGCGCTTGGTGTTGGGTTGTCCCCGGAGGGATTGGGATGATCGCCTAGGTACCCGACCCTCCTTTATATAGTCCAGGGGGCGGGTTCCTAGTCGGTTACAAGGCAGGAGTCCTAGTAGGATTACACAGAGCGAGTCCTAGTAGGAGTACAGGGGAATTCTACTAGGAGTCCGTCTTCTACTATTCTTTCTTGCTTGCACGAGTACCCGGGGAGTATGCCCGACAGCTTCAACCATATCTATTGATCAGAATGTTAGTCAGCTTTTTGAGGTCTTCTTCAGAGGTTTCCCTGATCCCCTTTGGCTCCCCTATCTGAATAATGAAAATTTAACTCTCCCCTTTGAATTCTCCTTTGAAACTGGATGCCATGATGCAAGATCTGTAGAAATCTTCAATATCTTCATCCATCCATGTGCCTTACCAGCAGAATTTTGTGGGGGAAGGTTAAATCACAGCACTTATGAATATTATCAACCAAATATGATGGCCCGACAACTTGGATGTGGCCAAATGCCCCCAAGATTATTCTTTCATGAATTCCTCAAACCCAGAGAGGAAATCAAGGATAGCATACAAGCCAGAAGGGTTTTTGAGTATGAATGCAGCTCAACTCTTTATACCTGGCTTTTCACACCCATAACAATAGCTCATCCCTCCTTCATCTCCTGGTGGCAAGAATTCTATGACCATATCTTCAGTGAGCCAGTGCACTCATTCTGCTTGGAGTTGATGCCTGACTTTCAGCCAACCTCAGAGGTAACACACTTGTCTTTTTCCCTTTGATCAGGCATACCTTTCACCACTAACCATGATTTTGATCATCTCCTGCAGAATACAGTGCCCGCCCCTCGAGCCAGGACAATTGCTTATAATGTGGTATATCCAATTTCAGCTCTGGAATTTAAATCCCCAACTCTGTCTCAGCTGATGGCCAGATATGCTACAATGGACCCAAATCTCTTCAGCTCTACTGCTGACAAGAGAAAAGTCCTATCCTTGGTTGCACCTCCAGCTGCCAAGAGGAAAAGAACCACCAAAAAGGTCCCTATTGAGGTAAGATTTCCTCTTTCTTGAACATAGGATCACTCTTATTCTGACAAATTTCATCTTGTGCAATTTCAGACTAGAACCCAGCAGTCATCAGCTTCAGAACCTGCCAATGCTTCATCTATTGGTATGACCTTTATTACTTTCCTTTTTCTTGAAAGATCATTACCCACACTGGCATTTACCCTTCATCTGGCATTTGCAGAAGAAATATTGGTGAATCATCCTGTGGAAACCTCTTCCCCTCAGCATGCAAGTTCACCAAGGGCTGAACCATCTTCTGCTCAAGTGGAGACCATATCTTCATCAGGGATCCAGTCACCCCCTTCTCAAACAGAAGTGCCAGCTTCACCAGAGATGAACCCATTAATTCAACCAGAAACTTCAAGCCCTCTAAAGGTTCAATCTCCCATTGGCCAAGCAGAAATCCCAGTCTTAACAGAGGTAAATCCACCTTCACCTCAGCCAGAAGCTTCAAATTTGCCAGAGACTGCACCAGCCTCCCTTCAAGTAGAAGTTTCAGCTTTACCAAGAGCTCCTCAGACTCATCTTCCACCAGTGGCCCAAGAAATTCCCCCTGAACCTGAACAAGTCCCTGCCCCAGTTTAGGGAATCAGGCATGAGGCAAGCGCATGCACCAACTATGTTACCTTCTTTTAACAAACCATTCCTAACCCCGCAATCTTTCTTTTTCAAGATCAAACTCCATCACCATCGAGCTCATTTGTGGTGAGTGATCCAGCTGCCGAAACAGGAGATGGAGGAACTCAAAATCAGACTCTACCAGAGGAAATTCAGGAAAGGCTCAAAGAAATCTTTGCTTGGCTGCAAAAGGATGCTCGAGATCAAATTAGAGATGTTGATCATTTCGAGGAAATGCTTGAACCCATCTGTCAAAAACTCCCTGAAGACATCAAAGCTTCATTGGAGCCCATCTCTGGTCTGGACATTCATTATGTGGCAATAAGGCGAGCCTTGAAAAGCCAATCCTCCCGACCAGCCATTAAGCAAAAGAAAGCCAAAGCTGAACAAGCTGCGAACGGAGCACAAACCCAAACCGAGAGCCACAAGGAAAATTGCCATAAAGACTGCACTGGAAACAGAGCTGAAGAATTTGTCAGCTGAAATAAAAGTTGACGAAAAGAAGATTGCCGAGCTCCCTGGACTGATAGAGAAAACCCAAAAGGAAGCATCATCGGCCATAACTGAAGCAAATCAGTTCGAGGCAGAGCTCACCGTCCTGTCCAACACGCAGAGAGATTATCAGGAACGGATGAAGAACATTAATTAGACAATATCAAATGCCTCTAATGTAATTGCAAAGTACTTGAACAGTTAATTGTACTGAGCAATGTGTAACCGAATTAACCGTCCTTGTAATATTTGCCTTTTATAAACTTCATTTTCCTTTTCTCTGCATGATTTTGATCGCAACTCTGAACGATCCATTCGGTAACTAACAGTCAAACAGTGCTACACCCGAACAGCACTCCGACCACAACTCAGCCGAGCCAGTCAACCGAATATGACTCAGCTTTGAATTCCAAACGACCCGATGGCGAATCGGTTAAGGAAACCTCTCCACCTTCCAAGTTTCTCGGGATATGCACCATGATCTAAGGCCACGATCTTCTCACCAGTCCTATAAATAAAACCGTAGGTGCCCCCAACTTTTTCACCAAGCCTTTAGCCTTCAAATCTTTGCCAACTCAAGCTTGCTTTTCCAATCTCCAGCGCGGCCCCAATAACTCATGGCGGGTAGCAGCAACAGGCGCCGCGTCGCCGACGAGGCGGAAGGAAGCCGCGCCGGCGTGCGTCGGAGGTAGTGATCGCCATCTTCTCTTATGATTCCTTCCAGATTTTTTCTGTTCCTGATGATCTCCTCTGTTTTAGGCTCATCCACTGGAATTCGGCTCCCGCACCGGCCATGAATCAACCCCTGCCGGACGACTCCTCGGAGTCGAACCATTACTCCCCTGTGCCCTACGGGGAGCTCGACGCCCTCCGCTTCAAGGCGGAGCTCGAGGTGGCCCAACGCGAGCTGGTGGATGTCTCCAAGAAGGCTGGCATCACCGAACTTGAGTGGGAGGACCAGCGCAAGCAGTTGCTGGCAACCATCGACGGTACATCTCTTAGATTACTCCCCAATCCAATTCGGCCTTTGATACTAATCACCACTGTCTTGCACCTTGCAGCCCGCGACGCTGAACTTGACCAGCTGAAAAAGCTGGTAAAGCAGTTGGCCGACAAGGTGAACGCTCCTGGCGACACGCTGGCGGAGTTCCTCGTCACGGTGGAAGACCGCGTGGACGCGGTGGCCGTCCATGGCATCCGCCTTGGCACCACACTGGGCTTGGCTGCCACGGCGACGCATACCGGCATCGACTACTCGATCCAGCCGCGCGGCTTCCGGGGCGGCGCACCAGAAGACCTCGACGAGATCGAAGTCATCTTGGAGCGCCTCGATGGCCACGGCGATGCCATTGCCGAACTCACTCATCCCTAGTTTGTGCTAAACAGGCTTTTTGATTAGATTGTACTAGGGATGTTTGATCTTCGGCAATAAATAAAGAATTTCCATGCTTGTATTGTGATGATTCCCTCGTGTTTGCAACTGCGAGCCTTATTCTTCTTAAACGCATTCGAGAACTTTGCTTGAGCCGAACACGCGAAAATAAATGCCCCTTGGCGCAAAATCCGCAGAAAATCCTCAATTCGGGAATCCATAAGCACTGTTCAATGAAACCCCTCGCATTCGGGAGAGAAAACCCTGCCGCTTGGTATTCCAATAATGTACGCCAACCAGTCGTCACTCCCAATGCGCTCTCTCTGTCAATAAAATAGCCCTCTGGGATGCCCTGCAAATTGTTGACGGTGTATTTTGGTGCACCTAGCATGTTCATTACACTTTGGTTTGGATTTGATTATTGAACTAACCCGCCACTAGGCACACTAATCATATAACAAGTTCATCTTTGTGCATGCTTTTGGAAGTGTTGTGTTTATGTAGGAAAACATGGACATAAAGGACGGATTCGCAATAAGTTCAAAGGAGCATTCATGGAGTCTTGTTCGTGTTCATGAGCTCGCCGAAATTACTTCCAATGGTGGTGAGGACCAAAGTGCTACGAGGAACACCCCCGGGGATTGAAGTGTAAAAGATCAACTTCATGCAAAGAGAGTCTCCATCTTGATCGCGAGGATAACAGCGTCAAAATCATCCAAGTGGAGGGGGTGAAGTAGATAAGTGCACGAGGACCCACGGAGCAAAAAGGGCGACCGAACCGGCCGAACCGGGCTCCGGGCCGGCCGGCCCGTCGGATCGGCCCGGCCCACTTCGGGCACCGGTTCGGTCCCGTCTTCCTTGCCCTCGAAGGATCTTCGACCCTAAAACCCCCGACGCGCCGCCAACAGACAGAGAGGAGTTATTCGCACCAGAAGGCCATCTACAAGCTAGAGAGAGAGGAGGAGGATCTCCGGCTGGAGATCAACCACCTCGAAGGAAGCACCCTCTCGTGGAGAAGGAGGAAGACACCGGCGGAAGGGAAACCATGATCAACGGTGCCATGATCAGCACCTTGATGGGGTAATCTTCTCATTCGTCCATGGGTTGTAATCGATCGTGAGATGTAATCGCACTTCGTCGGATTTTCTGTCTATCATCTTGTGTTGAATATACTTTAATGCTTAAAGGTTAGCTACCATGCCGTAAAGGGAGTACGAGCTCCAATGCTTCCTTGGATCCATTCAATACGCCGTGGCCATCAAAGGTCTAGTCATGAATACCTTCGCGTAGTGACAGTACGAGAGGAGGGAAAGGGCGAAACCGTGGTCACAACCCCGATAGATTAGATTGGTTTTTCATGTTTTTAAGCGATTGCATGCTCTAGTATCGTAGACCTGTGGGCGAGTGTCTTCTCTCTTGATCGTTTATCATCCTCTCTAGTGAGTTTAGTTGTTTTCTAGTATAATAGTAGTTAGGGTTTTAGTAGCTAGTGTGTCGTTGTTGATCGAACGCTTGTAATCCCCTTGCTCCGCGGATTGACAAGAACCTTGGGAATCCCGTGGTGAAAAAGGTGTGGGGTCCGTACGCTTGCGGATCGTAGAGGGATACGTCTTTTATCCGTCAACAAGCCCCTTTTTCTGGCGCCGTTGCCGGGGAGCAAGTTAGTTTACATCGTTTGATTTGCATCTAACTTAGTTTTATATTTTAGTTCATCTTTTATTTGCTTTATCTAACATATATTATCAGAAAAACACTTGTTTCTTTTTTTGTTTTTGTTTTTATCTTATTGTCTAGATGGGGTCCGTGAATCAACCCGTGGAAGAACCGGAGAAATCATTAAGGGATTACGCTAGCCCTCGATGTGAAGACATAAAGGTACAAGAGTCGGATTCGAAGCTCGAAGCGACCAAGTATGAAATTAAATCCAAGATCATGAAGATGGTGGCGGAAAACCCATTTGAAGGGATGGTTACGGAGAACCCATATAGACACATAAGGGATTTCACGACAATATGCAACACGGTGCGTCAAGAAGGAGTTCCCGATGAATGGTTCAAATGGAATCTCTTTCCCTACTCACTTGCCGGCAAAGCAAAGACATGGTATTCGGTTGCGTCCTTTGAAGTTGAAGGCAATTGGAACAAGTTGACAAAGAAGTTTTGCGAGAAGTTCTTTCCAATGAGCAAGGTTCAACATCTAAGGAGGCAAGTGATCAATTTTATGCAAGGAGAAGAGGAAGGGATAGACCAAGCCGGGGAAAGGTTTAATGAATTAATCGAACAAGGACCAAAACTCGGCTTCACCGGTGACGTACTCTTGCATACATTTTTCTTTTCCCTAACCCCTAGTTGCATGCGACACGTCGAAATGTGTGCGAGGTGGGGATCTCATGGAGAAAACACTCACGGAAGCCGCCCAACTTCTACAAAAAGTTAGTAAAGCGGCTGCCATGCGAAGAGATTGGGAAACAAGACTTGCGGAAGAGCCGAATTCAATTCAAGGAAGAAAAAGCTTGCTGAATTTTCTAAAGAGGCAACCCGGAAGTCACAAAAGAGGAGCCAATCATGGAGGAGCTTGAACAAGAACACATTAAGTCAAGAACTATACCAAACGTCGACTTCGCCGCGCCAATTGAGACGAACAAGAGAAGCATGTCAAGCGCGAAGCCACTAAGGGAGTTCGAGCCAATGGATTGGGTTCCTATTGATTATGGAGAAGTATTCGACAAGAGAAGACCGTTCCCTAATCAAAAGGGAATGGCAAGAGCATTGGAAGTCGATTTCCCACCGGAGAGGAAAGCTGAAAATTCATACGACCTCGAAACCACCGGTGAGATTTTTGAAAAGCTCTTTGGAGATGACGTGGTGGATCCGGAACATATTGCCGAGGTGAAGAGAATCATGGGGATCAAGCCCGAAGCATCACCATACGCTCGCCTTGCTGAAATTTATTCGATCGGATCCGAAGAAGAAGAGAAGATGACGCCGCACTTGAGTTGTGAGATCAACGGAGTTCAATGCAAAGCTTTATGCGACATCGGAGCCCAAGTAAGTGTTCTATCTTCTAAAATTTACGATAAAGTTCAATACCACAACCTAGACTTAGCTCCAACATCAACGAAATTAATTATGGGAGATGGTAGAACTATCAAACCTCTAGGAATTGCTTGCAACATGAAAGTAAAAATCTCTAGAAACTACATACCAACCGATTTCTTTGTTATTGATGCTTACCATAGTAATTCTGATCATATAATCTTAGGTAGGCCTTTTCTTAAGTTGGTTGATGCCGTGTTAGATGCCGGAGAAGGCAAAGTAACAATGAACCTTAATGGAACAAAGTACACATATAACTTTCTTCGTGCTTCTAAACACCTTACTCCTTTTCCTCCCGAAGATGAAGAAATAGAAGAGATAGATAGTCTTTGTTTTGTTGAAACCCTTAGAGACCCGCTGCAAAGAGCGATGGAAAATCAAATTAGTAATCAACAAGATGAAGAACTAGAGGAAGCAACAAAAGGCTTAGAGCCGCATGATGGTAGCGTGGAGGAAGAGAAGTTCGAAGACATAGGAGAAATCAAACCCGAGGAGCCACAAGTGCCCGAAGTAGACCTTAAACCTTTGCCCAAGGGATTAAAATATGAATTTTTGGGCCCGGACATAAAACTTATCCGGTCATTGTGAGCGACGAGTTGAGTCCCGAAGAAAATGAAGCGTTGCTGATTTTATTAAAAAAACATAGGAAGGTGATTGGATATTCAATTAACGATCTCAAAGGTATTAGCCCAGCCTTTTGTACTCATCGTATACCAATGGAAGACCAATGTAAGCTCGTAGTGGACCACCAAAGGAGGCTAACCCATGCCATGCGAGAGGTAGTAAAGAAAGAGGTTATCAAGTTACTTGATGCCGGAATCATCTACCCGGTTCCACATAGCGAATGGGTGAGCCCGGTACATTGTGTACCGAAGAAAGGAGGTTTGACCGTGGTGAAGAATGAGAAAAACGAATTGATACCGCAAAGAACCGTGACCGGGTGGCGGATGTGTATTGATTACCGTAAGCTTAACAAAGCGACGAAGAAAGATCACTTCCCCCTACCGTTCATAGACGAGATGCTCGAGAGGTTAGCAAACCACGCTTATTTTTGCTTTCTCGATGGATACTCGGGGTTCATGCAAATTCCCATTCACCCGAAGATCAACATAAGACAACATTTACGTGTCCTTACGGAACGTTTGCATATAGGAGGATGCCCTTCGGCCTATGCAACGCTCCGGCCTCTTTTCAACGTTGCATGATGGCCGTGTTTTCGGAATTCATCGAAGAAATTGTCGAAGTGTTCATGGATGATTTTTCCGTTTACGGGAAGACGTTCATGGATTGCTTAGCAAACTTAGAAAAGGTCCTTACAAGGTGTGCGGAGGTAGATTTGGTTTTAAATTGGGAAAAGTGCCACTTCATGGTTAAGCAAGGCATAGTGCTCGGACATGTTATATCCGAGAGAGGAATCGAAGTGGACAAGGCTAAGGTAGAGACGGTTGAGCAACTCCCACCTCCTACGGATATTAAGTCCTTAAGGAGCTTTCTAGGCCATGCCGGATTCTATAGAAGATTTATAAAGGACTTCTCAAAGATCACCAAGCCTTTAACGCACCTTCTTCAAAAGGATGTGGCTTTCGACTTTGATGAGAAGTGTCTAGCGGCATTCCGGACCTTGAAAAATGCGTTGGTGAGTGCTCCCATCATCCAACCTCCGGATTGGAGCCAACCTTTCGAGATCATGTGTGACGCAAGTGACTACGCCGTAGGCGCGGTCTTGGGACAAAGAAAGGAAGGCCGAGTTCACGCCGTTTACTACGCTAGCAAAACTCTTAGTGGGGCTCAATTAAATTACGCTACTACGGAAAAAGAGTTGCTAGCGGTGGTATTCGCTTTCGAAAAATTCAGATCCTACATCGTGAACTCGAAAGTCATTGTTTACACCGATCACGCAGCCATAAAGTATCTCTTGGCTAAGAAGGAAGCTAAACCACGTTTGATTCGTTGGATCCTTCTTCTCCAAGAGTTTGATGTTGAAATTCGTGATAAAAAGGGGGTGGAGAATGTTGTGGCCGATCATTTGTCTAGGATGAATCGTGGACAAGATGATAAAGAGCCCATAGAAGATAAGATGAGAGATGACCACCTCTATAGAGTGCTTGATAAAGACACTTGGATGATCGACATCATTCGAGCAATTCGAAAGATGCCCCTCGATCATCTAGACAAAAACACTCAAAGGAAGATAATTTTCGAAAGTAAGAAATATTTTTGGGATGCACCATACCTCTTCAAGCTTGGCAATGATGGAGTGATGAGAAGATGTGTGCCAAGAGAAGAGAGGCTTGAGATTCTAAGGAAGTGCCACTCGGCGGAGTACGGTGGGCACTATAGCCATTTTCGAACCGAAGCCAAAGTATGGTCGAGCGGATTCTATTGGCCGGAGATGCATGAAGATACTAAAAGATATGTTGCGTCATGCCCCGAATGCCAAAGAACCGGAAACATCTCTCAAAGAAATTCTATGCCTTTGAAATACAACTTGCAAGTCGACATATTCGATGTATGGGGCATAGACTTCATGGGGCCTTTTAAAAACTCATTTGGATTCGAGTATATACTTGTTATGGTCGATTACGTATCCAAGTGGGTAGAGGCCATACCATGTCGTAAAGCTTCCACGGAGGAGTCCATCACTATGATCAAGAATGTGATTTTTCCTCGTTTCGGTACACCGAGAATCTTGATAAGCGATGGAGGAACTCATTTCACCGGGAAGAACTTCAAAAAGTGCTTGTCCAAGTTGGGAATTGAGCATAGGGTCTCCACGGCCTATCACCCACAAACCAACGGACAAGCGGAGACGTCAAATAGGCAATTAAAGAGCATACTTAACAAGACCATAGAGAAGGGAGGCAAGGACTGGTCAAAGAAATTAGACGGAGCTTTATGGGCTTATCGAACGGCGTTTAAAACACCGATAGGTATGACCCCCTATCAATTCGTCTATGGAAAAGCTTGCCACCTTCCGGTTGAGTTAGAACATAAAGCCTATTGGGCGATTAAAGAGATGAACCTTGATCTCGATGCCGCGGTGGTGAAACGGAGAATTCAAATAAGCGAGCTAGAGGAGTTGAGGTTGAAAGCTTATGAAAACGCAAGCATATACAAGGAGAGAATCAAAAGGTGGTATGATAAAAGATTGAAGAAAAAAAGAATTCAAAGAAGGAGATAAGGTCCTCCTCTACAATTCGAGGTTTAAAACCTTCGGAAAGGGGAAATTGCAAAGCAAGTGGGACGGACCTTATGTTGTGCATTCGGTGTTCTCCAACGGAGCGGTAACCATTATGGATATAAACGGTGATCAATTTGTGGTGAATGGACAGCGGCTTAAGGTTTACTACGAACCCGATGTCGTGCCCGTTCATCATGTTGACGTCTTTACCATGGAGGAAGAGCCCGAACGTCCCGCCTAGGACGAAAAACAAGGCACCAACTTCTGTAAATAATTTTTCTTTTAGTTCTCTGGAGTTTTTCGCGAAGATTAACTGGGCCAACTTTTTCCCACGGGCCGAGGACGAAAAAATAGGGCGGTGTGCAAAAACCGGACCGGCCCGGTCCCCGAGGCGAGGTGGGCCGGCCGGCCCGGTCGGATCGGCCCAAGGGGGGCCCGACGCCCGATGTCCCCGAATTTCGCCCGAACTCGCTCCTTTTCGACTTCCTTGTTTGGTCGGGAAATTTTAAGGGAAGTGTAAAAAAGGAAAATAAGGTTCCCGGTGGCTTTTCTCTCGGGACTATATATTTGGCCGAATTGGGAGCTCGAGAATCAATCCTTTCAAGCAATGTGTTGCACCCTTGTAGCACCATTGAGCCTCCAAAAAGCTTAGAGTTGAAGGTAGGAGCCAAGAAGCCATCGATGGAGGAGGCGATGCGATGCGAGGTCAAGCTACCCGTCAAGAGGACCGCACGTATCCGTTGCGGAGGACGTGTCCCGACCGGAGCTCTTGCATCTCGCTACCCCGTCGAAGGAGAGAAGGTCCCTACACCCGTTCGAAGGTCGGCACGTCTCCAAGGCATCAAGCGTAAGGATTACAAGGAGGCGTCGCCGGAACCTAAGGATTATGGGGATAGCGACTACTCCGACGATCGTAGCCCGAGCTCGTGGGCGGCTGCCGGTAGAGACGATGACGATTGGGGCGAACAGCCCTACGAAAGGACTCCCGAGGGCCCCAACGGCGACGGCAACGGCGGTGGCGAAGGCGACAACAATGGAGGTGGCGACGGCGGTGGTGACAACGGTGGAGATTATGGCGACGACGACCCCTTCGGATTGCATCCGGTGTGTTGTCGATTTTGCCGTCAATCCATTGCAGCTCTCTACGCGTCGGCCGACGAATGTCTTCAAACCATGGAAGCGATGAAGCAGCGTATGGAGGACTTGGAGCGCGTAGTTGAAGACGACTACAAGTTCCTTAACCGTAACGTGCGCAAACTTTTCGGCATGGTTGGAAACATGAGAGGCAAGTGGTGCAAGGCTTGCTCGAAGTACCATTAGATCTAGTTTTCCCCTTTGGTTTTTGTAAGATACGACGAGGACGTCGTATGTTTTAAGTGTGGGGGAGAGCTAGCTCGCTAGCCTTAGCTTTTGAACTTCAAGTTTAGGTTCGGTTTAATCTTCGTGTGAGAGTCTTAGTGTTTTAATGAGTCTTTAGTTTTCGAGTCTGTTTTTAAAAATTTTTGCAAGTGTCTTAAATTAGTGTTGAGTCAAGAAAACCAAATAAAAAGAGTCTTATATATCTTTGTGTTTTATGTATTGTTTATCTTTATTTACTTGTTTGTCTAATCTTTGATTCTTGATATATGAACGCAAGTATGTGGTTTGAAAATCGTTTACTGTGGTGCTTAGTGGAATAGCTACTACTTAAAGTACCCATACCGCACTTCGATCTTGAGCTTCACATGCTAGTTGTGCTATGTTCGATGCTAAAAATTGGAGGATTTCAGTTCTGAAAATTATATTAAAACCCTTGTAATAAAGGTTAGCAAAATCTCTTTTTCCAAGTTGAGAGTATAAAAAAATTCCTATCCAAAGCCAAGTTTGTTTTTTTCGCTCCACTATAAGTGTGATTAGCACGATGAGTTAGGCTAGGACCCTTCTCTCTTGGTGAGTTTTAATTTCGAGCAATGATCATGTCCTTGTGCTTATCTTTTGTTGCTAGCCTCGTCATATATTCAGTTCATGACTTTCGCAACGAAAGTCATGCATATCACTGAATTCCATACCTAACCTTATACATCTCTTTTGAACATCGTATTCCTTGAACACAACCTATTTTCAAAGTTTCGTCTCGTCTCTAGCATGATTTATTTAAAAATTTCAGATTGTGTGCATGCGAGAAAAGGGAGAATTGAAAGCTTTGAAAAGATGTCAAGAGAGAGAAAAATAAAGAGAAAAAGTATGTGTATGAAAAAAAGAAGAAAAAATTATATATATCATATGTGAATGAAAGAAGAAAAAGAAAAGAGAAAGATGAGTTAGCAATGAAGATATGAGAGGGATGGATCAAGTGAAAGAAAAGAAAAATAATAAAGTGTAAGGAAGGATGTCACGTTGATTGTGAGACGAAACTTTTACTCTATTTCCAACCATGTGCAATCCGACAACGAGGACATCTTTGGTGCCTTGAAGTCACAATTTTCTTTTGCCCTTGCACATGTCCACCATTCTAAATCTTCTCATCCTTGATATCCCTACATATGGTTAATTCTCATGATCATTGGCTTTGAAAGGTAGACAACCATTAGAGGAAGTTCTTAGTTTGACAATATTTGTGTTGATTGCGCTAGCCCTACCTATAGCTCCACTTTTACATGATATATGAGAGATTAATGGGAGGTGAGAGTTTTATAAAATTTGGTTAGGATAGACATTTTATATGAGTGACTTGAGAGAGCTTGGAGAAAGGTTTTTGTCTAATACTTGTTGCAGGAATTTTTGTTTTGAAAATCATAAAAACCCTCCGATGGAAGCAAAGAAGTAAGTATGGCTGAAATTGAAAGCTTTGAGTGAAGAGTTTGAGTTGTGGGGTAAATCTTGACGTGGTAAAAATTCTAAACGCCCATGTTTATGTTTGATTATCATTACTTTGTGTTTATGTATTAAAGATGAAGGGATTGACTAACTTGTGAAGAAGGATAAGTGATACACGATTACACACCTTGGACGAAGTTCTTTTACGAGTACTTGCTCGAGGACGAGCAAGAGCTAAGTGTGGGGGAGATGTTGACGGTGTATTTTGGTGCACCTAGCATGTTCATTACACTTTGGTTTGGATTTGATTATTGAACTAACCCGCCACTAGGCACACTAATCATATAACAAGTTCATCTTTGTGCATGCTTTTGGAAGTGTTGTGTTTATGTAGGAAAACATGGACATAAAGGACGGATTCGCAATAAGTTCAAAGGAGCATTCATGGAGTCTTGTTCGTGTTCATGAGCTCGCTGAAATTACTTCCAATGGTGGTGAGGACCAAAGTGCTACGAGGAACACCCCCGGGGATTGAAGTGTAAAAGATCAACTTCATGCAAAGAGAGTCTCCATCTTGATCGCGAGGATAACAGCGTCAAAATCATCCAAGTGGAGGGGGTGAAGTAGATAAGTGCACGAGGACCCACGGAGCAAAAAGGGCGACCGAACCGGGCCGAAGCGGGCCCGGGCCGGCCGGCCCGGTCGGATCGGCCCGGCCCACTTCGGGCACCGGTTCGGTCCCGTCTTCCTTGCCCTCGAAGGATCTTCGACCCTAAAACCCCCGACGCGCCGCCAACGGACGAGAGAGGAGTTATTCGCACCCGAAGGCCATCTACAAGCTAGAGAGAGAGGAGGAGGATCTCCGGCTGGAGATCAACCACCTCGAAGGAAGCACCCTCTCGTGGAGAAGGAGGAAGACACGGCGGAAGGGAAACCATGATCAACGGTGCCATGATCAGCACCTTGATGGGGTAATCTTCTCATTCGTCCATGGGTTGTAATCGATCGTGAGATGTAATCGCACTTCGTCGGATTTTCTGTCTATCATCTTGTGTTGAATATACTTTAATGCTTAAAGGTTAGCTACCATGCCGTAAAGGGAGTACGAGCTCCAATGCTTCCTTGGATCCATTCAATACGCCGTGGCCATCAAAGGTCTAGTCATGAATACCTTCGCGTAGTGACAGTACGAGAGGAGGGAAAGGGCGAAACCGTGGTCACAACCCCGATAGATTAGATTGGTTTTTCATGTTTTTAAGCGATTGCATGCTCTAGTATCGTAGACCTGTGGGCGAGTGTCTTCTCTCTTGATCGTTTATCATCCTCTCTAGTGAGTTTAGTTGTTTTCTAGTATAATAGTAGTTAGGGTTTTAGTAGCTAGTGTGTCGTTGTTGATCGAACGCTTGTAATCCCCTTGCTCCGCGGATTGACAAGAACCTTGGGAATCCCGTGGTGAAAAAGGTGTGGGGTCCGTACGCTTGCGGATCGTAGAGGGATACGTCTTTTATCCGTCAACACAAATCCACTCGCACGCTCATCTATCACTTCACATCTTCTCCCCCCGCTCCAGAAGATAAAACCCCAAGGCCATGGACAAAGGCAAGCAACCCATCAAGGAGGACAGCACCCCACCAATGAGGCGCACCATTCGAGAGTGAGTTTTCCTTTAATCTACTTCTTGCTCTCGTATGCAATCTTATGTTTACCCCTTCTTGTTCCTCTCCAGCCTTGATCTGCTTCCTGAAGAAATCCTTGGAACTGAAGAAATGCCTGAGTAGATCTCCTCTAACTCCTCCCTTGAAGCAGAGGACGCCACACAAGAACAGAGGATCAACCACCAGTTGCGCCGCCGCGTTCGGCATCTGGAGCACGATCTGCGAGACATCACTGCTCGCTGCCAGGCCGAACGCGAACGTCGCATGACCTTAGAGGCGTTGGTAGGAGGTAAAACTTCCATCTTTATTTTGACTCCATGCTTGCGGTCAGATCTCTATTTCTAACAATTGTTCTTCTGTCTCAGATGTTTCCGACAGGTACAGTAACCTGAAAGCTGCTTGGGACAGCCTGATGGAGGTTTCTCTTCTTTCGCCAGGCCTTCTGCTTCCCACCCCCTTGTAATCCTGAGCAGCTGGGTTGTTAAATAAAATCCAGCAAGAAACATCTGTAATGTTAGGTATCCTCGTGCTAAGGGCAATACATCTTAGTACTAGCCATTTCCTTGTTCAGGATTTTTTGTTCTAGAGGCGGCTTCTTTCTTGAACGCCGGCTATCTCCGTGTAACATGCTTGTAATCCTGGTGCTTATGATCAACGATCAACTTCAATACTAGGATAATATTTCTTTAAATATCTTCCATTTATTGCAGCAGAAAATTCTTCTCCTAGTAAAGTTTTTAGCATGTAAGCATTACCAGGCACACATCTGACCACCGGAAAAGGTCCTTCCCAGTTCGGGGACCATTTGCCGAATGCACTGTATTTGGTTCCAATTGTCAGTAATGCTTTCCAAACCAAATCTCCTTCTACAAATTGTCCGACCTTTACTTTTTTGTTGTAATACTTAGCAACTCGCAGCTTGTTCTTTTCAATGTTTTCGAGGGCTCTAAGATGAATCATGTGCAAATATTCTAACTCATCCATCATTAAGCCACTATAATCTTATGAGCTTAAGTCCTTTTGTAAAACCACTATCCTAGAATCTGATTGCATTTCCCAAGGCAAAATAGCATGATGCCCATAAACCAATTCATAAGGAGACGTTTTTGTAGCTCCATGAGGAGCCATTCGGTAAGCCCATAAAGCTTCATTGAGTACCGAATGCCACCTCTTTGGCCTCTGGTCGATCTTCTTTTGTATAAGCTTGATCATGATCTTGTTAGAAGCCTCTGCCTGACCATTAGCTTGGGCATAATAAGGAGAAGAATTAAACAATTTGATTCCCATGCTTTCGGCAAACTCCCTGAACTCCAAGGATACAAACTGAGCTCCTTGATCAGTTGTAATTGTTTGAGGAATTCCAAACCTGTAGATGATGTGTTCTTTAACGAACTCAACCATGTTTTCTAATGTTACTTTCTTCAGTGGAATTGCCTCAACCCATTTGGTAAAGTAATCCGTTGCTAAAAGCACAAATTTATGCCCCTTGCTAGATGGTGGGTTGATCTGGCCAATCAAATCTATACCCCAGCCTCTGAATGGCCATGGCTTGATAATGGGATTCAATGCTGATGCTGGAACCCTTTGAATATTTCCAAACTTCTGACAGTCTTGACATCCCTTGTAATACTCAAAGCAATCCTCCAACATCGTCGGCCAAAAACATCCAGCTTGCATAACAACCCATTTCATATGATAGGCCGATTGATGTGCTCCACATATCCCATCATGCACCTCACTCATCATTTTCTTTGCTTTTTCTGGACCCAAGCATCGCCGCAACACCCCATCCAATGATTTGTAGAATAGACTTCCATCCAGAAGAACAAATTTTATGGCTTTGTACCTGAGCTTCCTAGAAACTTTCCGGGATGGATCTTCCAGATAGTCAATAATTTCCTTTCTCCAATCATATTCTGCGAGATCCCCTCCGAAAGCACACACCTCCATGGCAAACGCTTCTTGATTTTCTCTATAACCTGAAGCACTTTGAGCCAACCTGTTGGCCTCTTCATTGTGTTCTCTAGGAATATGCTGTAGAATTACTAACTGAAAACTCTTTAAGATTTCCGTGCATTCCTCTTAGTAATTCCTCAGGGCATCACTTTTGCACTCATATTGGCCATTCAATTGTTTTATAACCAGCTCTGAATCCCCATAAATCTCAACTGCAACAGCCCCGGCTTCTTTCAAATATTGGAGCCCTCTAAGCAATGCCTCGTACTCAGCTTGGTTGTTTGTGACGGTAGGCGGGATAGGGATAGCAAACTCAAACATCTCACCTCTGGGTGAAATCAATAAGATCCCTACTCCCCCACCTTTACCACATGATGATCCATCAAAGAACAAAGCCCAAGGAGTAATTTCAAGCAAATATGTCGATGGATCACGATGCTCAGTTATAAAATCGGCAATAATCTAACCTTTTATAGCTTTTGCCGATTCGAACTTCAACTCAAACTCAGATAAGGCTAAGATCCACTTGCCAATCCTTCCATTCAAAATTGGCATAGATAACATATGTTTTATTACATCAAACTTGGAGTATACAACAAGTAGTGCCGAAACTTTTTACACGAGTAGTACACACATAAGCACAGCTTCTCTGTAGCCGAATACCTGGTCTCAGGATAGAGTAATTTTCGGCTAAGGTACGCTACTACCCGCTCCTTTCCTTCAAATTCTTGTATGAGGGCCGATCCAATGGTTTGGGTATCGGCCGCCACCTACAACTTGAAAGGCTTGTTCAACTGCGGAGGCACCAGCTCCGGTGGTTCCTTCATATATCTCTTGATTTCATCAAAAGCCTTTTGTTGTTCGTCACCCCATATGAACTTCTGGTCCTTCTTGAGCATCAACAACGGAGAAAAGGGCAAAACCCTTTGTGACAGATTTGAAATGAACTTTCTCACAAAATTGATCTTGCCAAGCAGCGATTGCAATTCCTTGAGATTGGTTGGAGGGACAACATCATCGATAGCTTTCATGCTTTTCTTGCCAACTTCAATCCCCCTTTCGTGTACCAGAAATCCCAAGAATTCTCCAGCTGATACTCCAAAAGCAAACTTGTTTGGATTCATCTTCAACCCATGCTTTCGGGTGCACTCCAGAGTCCTCTTTACATCCTCCAAGTGTGAGTCATGATTCAAAGATTTGATCACGACATCATCAATGTAAATTTCAACAATTTTGCCGATCAACTCATGAAACATATAATTCATGGCTCGTTGATAAGTTGCACCGGCATTTTTCAACCCAAATGTCATGACTATCCACTCGAACAAGCCTATATGACCAGGACATCTGAAGGCTGTTTTTGATATGTCCTCTATTGCCATAAATATTTGGTTGTACCCTGCATTACCATCCATAAAACTGATAACTTTATGTCTAGCAGCAGCATCAACCAATAAATCAGCAACAGGCATTGGGTATCCATCCATAGGAGTAGCTCTGTTCAAATCTCTGAAATCTATGCAAACCCTCATCTTCCCATTTTTCTTGTAGACAGGGACGATGTTCGAGATCCACTCCGCATACCTGCATGGCCGAATGAAGTTAGCATCAGGTAATCTCTCAACTTCCTTCTTCACATCGGCCAACACTTCGTCTTTGTAGATTTTTCGGGGAGGTTGCTTATAGGGTCTAAAACAAGGCTTAATTGGCAACCGATGCTGAACAATAGAACGATCCAAACCAGGCATCTCTGAATAATCCCAAGCGAAGCAATCTTTATATTCTTTTAACAGCTTGATTAACTCTCCTCTGAAACCTGACTCCAAGTTAGCACTGATAAATGTCGGCCTTGCCTTGTCACCGTTTCCAATATCAACTTCCTCCAATTTGTCAGCCGACATGAATCCTCACCCTAACTTTCCATCGGTTCCATCGACAGGATTGTCCATTAAAAATTACTATAAGAGCCGACTGCTTGAATCGGCTGTTGATCACTGCTAACAGGTTCAACAGGACCTTCACCCCAGTCTTTTCCTGAGAAACAGTCGATGCCTTGATATTCCCAGAAAGCTGGTTCAATGTTTGCCACGCTCACTAAATCATCTGCTTGGACCACTTCAATATCGTCATCTACCCACTGAACGAGTTGTTGATGCATGGTAGATGGGATGCAGCAGTTGGCATGGATCCAGTCCCGCCCAAGCAGCAAGCTATAGGCTCCTTTGCCTTCGATGACAAAGAAGGTCGTGAGCAATGTCTTGGACCCAATCATCAAGTCCACGTGCACGCAGCCCTTGGTATCTGAAGGATTCGCGGCGAAATCGTTTAGAATTATGCTCGTTGGTGTCAAATCCCCGGGGCCCATGCCAAGCTTTCTGAAGGTAGTGTACGACATCACGTCGACCGCAGCTCCGCCATCAACAAACATCTTGGTCAATGGCTTGCCATTGACATATCCCTTCAAGTACAACGGCCTCATGTGTCGATTTTTGGTCGGCTTGTCGAAGGTGGCCTGCTTGGCCAGTACCAGTAGCGCCATCAATCCCCCAAGCTGTTCATCATCATTGATATCTAGGGACGTTTCCTCCTGTACAACTTGGTTAGTGGGAGCCTTGAACTCATTCGGCAAAAAGTATACCATGCACGCCGGAGCCGAACGACCCGATCCTTCAGGCTTGTCTTTTGGGCGCCACACTTGCTTTCTCTGGATCCCCGCCTTCTTCAATTCCTGGTTCCTCAAGTGCTGAACCCTTCTCTTTAGGCTTTTCCTCAAGCCAGGCGGGCACCATTGTCCTTCTTGCCAGATGTAATCGTGTTCCTCTTCTTCTTGATCAGCCCATCCCTGGTCAGCTTGCCTTTTCCTGGGGTGATCAATGACCTCATTTATTTTTTGACGCCGATCGTCATTAGGATGTATCCTTCCAATTCTCTCATGGACGGATCGGCGATTGACAGTTTCCTGCCTATATTCAAAATACCTATCACTGCACTCAGGGCAATTCTTCAATGTGGGGAGCTTCAAGCCCTCATTCCAGCAGTGTCTGAAGAATGCACACCCCCAATGTGCACGCTCCTGTTCCCGCATGTACTATTCTAGTTTTTTCCTGCATGCCTCTTCTTCAAACCTGCGCCTCTCCTCCTCGTGTCTTCGCCTCTGGTAGCGTTCTTTCTCCTGCTGACGCTACCACTTGTTGAGGAGGATGCGCGTGGTAACCCTGGGCTTGGTCCTGGATGATTCCCCAACTTCAACATGGCTCTTGAGGACGCGAGGGGCTTCTCCACGGACCTGTTCCAACGTCACTTGTCGCGCGGGATCCACTGCTTCACCTTGTTTTGCTCTAGCTTACGTCAGGACCTTCACCTTCCCCTTCTCCTCAGCAGTCACCATATTGACAGAAAAGCCAATCATATTTTGAGGGAAAGGATGGCCATCCAGTTTCATCTTATTATCAAATTTCAGGTGTCCCTCCTGGATAGCCTTTTGAACCCTCATCCTGAAGACCCTGCAGTCATTGATGGAGCGAGAGTTTCTATCATGGAAGCCGCAGTAACGTTTCTCTTTAACCCCATCGGGCCGAAGCATAGAATGCCCTTCAGGCAGCTTGATTCGGCCTTCTTTTACCAAGAACACGAAAAGCTTGTCAGCTTTGGTGACGTCGAAGTCATATGTGCCCTTGGTTTGCTTGATCCACCGCTGGTTCACAGTCAAAGGCTCCTTGCCCCACATAATCTCAGCGGCGGCCACTTCCTCATCATCATAAGAATCTTCCATCTGGTCAGCCTTCTTGAGGAACTGATTATAGATGTCAGCTATGTCGTGGTGCTTGTTAAATCTAGTGTCCTTCTTGAACCCATAGGCCTGGTTGCTCATTAGTGACAGCTTCTGAGACAATTGACCTAGGTTGTCAAATTCCATGCCAAACAACTTTTCCCGTATAGACGGCAACATTCCTGCGACGGCCATATCAGCCAACTGATCATCCGGTACAGTCAAAGAGAAGCACATGCCCTTGACTTCCCTGAATCTTCTGAGGAACTCCAGAGGCGTCTCGTTGTGCCTTTGTTTTAAGGTGGTCAGGTCGATCAGCTTCTTCTCTGTGCTACCACTGAAGTAATGGGCGTGGAACTTTTGCTCTAGCTCCCTCCATGTGCCAACTGACTGGGGAGGCAAAGAAGTAAACCATTGGAACGCCGAGCCCGTCAACGACAGGGGGAAATATCTAACCCTGAACGCCTCGTCAGCTGAAGCTTCTCCAAGCTGCATCAAATACCGAGCGATATGCTCCACCGTGCTTGTATCGTCTTGCCAAGAGAACTTTGTAAACTCCGTAGGAGGCTTCACCCTTGGCGGCAAGATCACCCTGTAGTACCACTCTGGGAAGGGAGGCGTGTAAGCTGGAACTTGCATTTTAGGTTTAAGGCCGAATTGATTTTGCATCAGATCAGCCATTTTCTGCACCAGAATGTCATCGTCTTGCATTCCTGTAGCTGTATCGTACCCAGGATTTGGAAGAGCGTCAATAGCACCATAATCCATAACCTCATGGTAACCTCCGCCGTACATGTTTTTCTGCAACCTGTTACTGGCTGGAGCTACCTTTTAAGTGGAATTGGGCGGCACTCCAGACGAACCGAATGCCATTTCCCCATATGTAGGCTGATATGGGTTCGGCTGTTGAACTGGTTGACCTGTATTGCCTTGTAGAGGTGGCTGGACTGGCTGCCCCCCCCACGACTCGTAGAGGAGGTTGCATTGGCTGACTTCCAGCGCTGTGTGGCGGAGGCTGGATTGGCTGGCTCCCAACACTTTGTAGAGGAGGCTAGATCGGTTGGCTCTGCAGTGGCGGTTGAGCTCCCATTGGTTGAGCAGAACTGGTTTCTCCGACCTCCGTATAATATCCGTGAGGGGATACTCGACTAGACACCTTTTCCATGCCTGGGCCGAACACGCCAATCATCATCTGCTTGAACATGCCTAAGAAGGTTGTATGATGCTTACCCATCACAGTTTCCGCAGCATCCCGAAAAGCCTACAGAATCTCTTCTTTCTCTTGAAAAGATGTGGTGTCAGATTCCCCCGGCAACAGGACCCTGGGCATTTCAGATTTAAGGTATGGAACGCCACTTCTGTTCTTCTTGAATGACATCAAGCACTTCATCTGGAATTGGTCAGTAGCGTCTTTCAACTGTTGCAGTTGCTCTGGAGATAATTCGTCAATGGTGACGTCCATAACGTCGCCGATCTCAGGCATCCTGATTTCAGCTATAGGGGTCCCACCGGGCGTGCCAAAAAGTGTGTTGACGCAAAATCCGCACCCCGCGTCAAGCACACAGCAAGCCGAACAAGCTAGCTTCACACACGAGCAGATTCTCAAGCGTGCCAGTCAATTTTCCCTGAAAAATTAACAAAAGACAAAGTAGTTAGATGCCAAAGCTTGGAACTTGTCGGGTGGTACCAGACAGTTCCATATTTGCGGCTAGAAGGCCATGTGAGATGACATATAGCTATGAGAAGCTATCTGCCAACAAATTAGAAACCATTCGGGAGCTTTAAAGCGTAAAATAGAACATAGCAGAACAGATGACGTATGCATGACGATAGATCGGTCTTTATTTGGACAAAATTGCACATGCACGAGACCATGACCGATCCTCGAGAATAAATAACAATAAACAGTGAATGAAGTAAAGCATGATTACAAATATGTAATGAATAAGTATGCATAGGCCCAAAGCACTAGTCTACCGCATGTCTAGGTACTTTAAAACCCGTCGAGCATGAAACCAGACAAGTTAATCTACCGCACGATACAACTTGTTTGAAATCACACCACTAACCACAAAAAGATCTATCCACCGCATGATACAATCTAAATATGGAAAGCTAAAAGCACACGTTATTTAAAACATAACTTATAAACACGTTTTACTCATGGAAGCATAACCGAATGCGGCTGTACAGCCGAATCGGGGTCCGTGGAAAAGGAACAAACATTGTCAAAGATGATAAACCTATCAGATTGAATCGAAATCTAATCCACCGGATGATTAGCTCTAAGACAACCCAAAAACCTGCATCTACCACATGATACCCGGTTCTGTCAAGGTTTACACAAGATTAACAAACTTGAACCCGCAACACATAACAACCTAAATTGGTTCGGTTTTGGCTATTTGGGAAACACGTGATCCACGTGCCTTATTGAGCCAAGATGTGAACGTGCAATGTAAAGATCACCGTACAAGATAAAGCCGATCCAAATCAATCTAAATTGGGCAAAAGAGTGTTACATGAATTTAAACATAAAGTAAAAAACTCAAAACAACACGTGGTAACTTAATGAATCTTTTAGATCTTGCCAAAATCTAATAGAGCCGATAACTAGCTTTGAGCTAGATCTTGGCCAACCGCATGGCTCATGACCTAACAAGAAACCCTCTTGAACCAAGCTTAAATCCACCGCATGATACTAAGCATGGTAACAAGACTACTTGCATCACGATCTAAATCCACCGCATGATACTAGACATGATACAAGGTTGCCGGTACTTACGGAGGTCGATGGATCGATGAACCCTCTCGAAGAACTCGACGACACGACTAGAGGACTCGAAAGTTTGGCGTAAAGCCGGTTTGTTATGGGAATGTTCGATTACAAATATATACATCCAGGGTTCATATTTATACCCTGTCGTGGCATGACTCCTGGTGGACTACGAGCACAATATTTGATACCTAATTTAACGCCCAAGTGCGAATGCTTATCCATCCATTCGTCCCTTCTGCTCGGGCCACGTCACCATGCAATCCCGCAAAATCAGCGCAAACAGTTCCCTTGCTGAACGGAAGCAAAACTGCCGACCGCAAGCATCTCTACCGAATCTTTTGAAGAAATCCTCCTCCGCCGGACGAGATTTTTTTACCAAGTCAGGCCCACAAATCAGACTCCCTCCTGTACCAAATTTTGGTGTTAACACCTGGCTCACGGCAACAATGAGAATTCTGGTAGTGCGCAGTCATGGTTATCATGTTATCTCATGAAAAACTAGCTATGAAAATAATATAGACCCACCAGTCACCACATGCTTTTTCTGTTATTCCTATGTTTTCCCACAGTTTTTTTGAAAAAATTCTACATTATAAATTCCGCATATATTTTGATCACAAATTACTTTGATCAGGCTATTTTTTTCTAAACAAACCTTTTCCAGAAGCTATGCCCCCTCCAGAATAGTTTATAGTTAAACTAGAAAAACTCGCGGCCTTACCGCGAATGACCACTGGTGGGCCTGTTGTTATGTTCATCTGTGTTATTTTTACCTGTGTTCTTACTTGTTTCGTGCTACGTAGTGTGAAAGTAGATGATTTTAATTGTACCACTTAATAATCTAAGCTTGAATATAAAATGATGTGTTAAAAGTAGGTGAACTATGTCTAGCAATAATTCAATAAGAAAACAAATTTAACTTAATTCTTTTTGTGGAGTTAAATGTTGTTTGTTAGATTTGTACAGAATTGGTACATAACTTCTCTATGTTGTGTGGTTCATGTCCATTCATATATTACCGTCCTGTTCTCTTGGCTTATCAGCCACCAGCCAGCAGTACTTTTCTCTCAGAACAAACCATCCACCAGCAACCAGCCAGTAGTACTTTTCTCTCATAACAAATCAGCACCAGCCATCAGCCACAAGCCAAACGAACAGGCTTACATCTGGAAATCTCAATTGTTCTCATGTTTCTAGAACACTTGATATTTGAAGCACCTATACTAACTCCTCTCTACCTATATTACCTCCATATTTTATTTTATACCAAATACTGAAGCAGGAGGCACGAAGCATGTGTGGTTCTCCCAGTTTTCATTTTGTTTTTCCATGTCTCACATTATCTATTCACGTGCCTGTAGGTAGGCATTGCTTGATCCACTATATATGTTCGACCCTTTCCTCTTGATTTGTTGCTTGTCTTCCTCCCTCGCTCATGTGGTTGCCTCGCGAGGCTGTCGCAGCCGATGGAGCACAACTTACGTGGTCGGGGCGTGGCAGAGCGGGGTCAATGATTGACGGCACGGCACCTCCCAGTGTGGGGTGTGTCTGGGGGGGGTGTTGACGGCTTGGCAACGCGCGGTCTCGCTAATGGGAGTGTTGTGGCATCACAGACGGGGTGCTGCGAGTATGATCAGTTGTCTTATATACTCCATAGTATTTGATACAATATATTTGTCATCTATTATATTTTGAGTTTGAAATATGAATATTTTAGTCAGCGTGTGGTAGGTGGGGACTAAGGTTATTTCTATTAAAAAATGTCTAGGTTGAATTTTTTAGAAGGTATATACCACATCCACCTCCAGAGGACACCATTGATTTTAAGAAGGGAATCATCATTGGGTTGTTACGTTTTCCGAGTTTTTTTGTATCGAACGTCATCATGACATATGTTTTGTATAGGATTCCACTGTTGGTCAATATGCATTCTTATCTCTTCAACAGCTGTTACAGCTCAACCTTATCTTCTCGTTTCTTCGACTCCCTCCGTTCTTTCTCTCTGGTACGGGCTCTGGAGCGCAGAGCGTGCGAGCGTCTGTCCGCAGGGAGGTGCGGGTTTTCCCGGCGTGAGCGCGACGGCCTGGTGGCTTGCAGGAGGGTCCCCTGCCTCCCGTCTTTCTTCCTCCGATCCTTTATCTTTCTCTATCGCCCAACTTCATTGAGGGGGCACTGGCGCAACTCCCCTTCATCCCTCCCCTTTGTCAATTGTGTGGCTCGTCGGTGGGAGCGCTGCGGCCAGCGGCCTCCCCGAGGTCGTCTTCCTCCTCCGTGGTTTTCGCCTCCCTGGCCGCGGCATGACCAAGCTCACCGTTGTCGAGGGCGAGGTAGAGCGGAGCTGCATCGAGGTCAATCGGGAGGTAGGCATCCGCATGTAAGGAATCAGATGATCGTTAGCCTAAGAGGGGGGGGTGAATTAGGCAACTTAAAACCTTAACCTATGGCTTCACTATTTTTGCACAAAGGTAAACTAGAACATACTATCTAGATGTGCAACTAGGGTTGTTCTAGTGTGAAACTCCCATCCCCAAAGAAGGTTTGCAACCTATAGCCAATCTTAGCATGATACTACTCTAGGAAAGTAGAGGCAAACAAAGATTGCAATAGAGTAAATGCGGAAACGTAAAGGGGATGAGAGGAAGCAAACTCTTGACACGCGATTTATCTCGTGGTATCAGTAGGTACTAAGCCACCCCTAGTCCACGTTGTTGAAGAACTCACACAAGAGTATCGCTTCCCGGTCACCAAGTCTCTCCCAAGAGCACCACTTCACTCTAACTCCTCTCTACCCATATTACCTCCATATTTTATTTTATACCAAATACTGAAGCAGGAGGCATGAAGCATGTGTGGTTCTCTCGGTTTTCATTTTGTTTTTCCATGTCTCACATTATCTATTCACGTCTCTGGAGGTAGGCATTGCTTGATCCACTATATATTGTTGGATTAATTGGGCCTTGGGCCATTTAGTCTCAATTAATTCTAAGAATTAAAAGGTCAACAAAATAAATGCTAGGGATTCAATCCCGCATTGAAAGTCAATGAGAATCTTAACCAACTTAAAGGGTGGACCAACGGTGGACCACTTGTGAAGTTGGTAAAAGGAGAAGGGCGTGCCACACGCGCGCGCGCTCGCTCGCCGGGCCGGGCCAGGCCGTGACGAGACCGTGATCGTGATGCGTATGCACTATTTTTATCATTCATGTCAATCATAATCTCCTGCATTAAAACGACCGTTACTGGTAACTGATGACCTTGAATACAGCGGTTACTGGTAACTGTCGTTTAATGGGAATTATGGTGGTCAGTAGCGTCCAGGTTCATTCCCCCTCTCCTCTCCTCTGCGCCTATATAAGAGGACTCCCTCCTCTGGCACAGATGCACATTCTCACACCCAGGTACTCCTGCTTAGGAGACCTCTCTCTTCTCCCTCTGTGTTGCTGCTCCCTGCCATTCCCAACGCAAGCTTTGCGCGCACACTGCTTGCGTGAGCAGTTGCCTCCGAACCTCGTCTGCCTAGTGATCCTGCTCGGGATAGGCGGGGGATAAGGTTTTTGGGGAGTGTACCCGTACGCGCCTACTCGCTTCCGCAGTATGAATACGTCCTCGTCCTCGTGAACGACTACTTCCAGTACGACTACGTCCTCGTCCACGTGAACGACTACTTCCCGAAGGCCGTTCGTGGGACTCCACTGCAGTGAACGACTACTTCCCGAAGGCCGTTCGTGGGACTCCACTGCAACGACTCGTCACTGCATCGACTCTGTACGGCTACATCGAACAAGGTCCCTCCACGATTAGCATGTCTAATCCAAGGGATAACGGCGCACCGGTTGACTCCGTCAACCGTCCCGCCTTTGGGTACATACTAAATCTCTTGTGTGTATTTTTGTTGTTCAAGTTTTATTTGAGTTTTAACTTGAACACTTGCACATGCTTTGTTCTCACGGGATCACTCATAACTGTCATGAACTTGCTAAAAATTTCTAGAATTAAAATGTACCGAAAATTTCCTAATTGTCTAACAATCCAAAAACCTTATATTGTTGATAGGCTTTCGGTAACTAGTTTTGCTGCATCGCTCAAACCAAATGTTTTCGATGGTTCCAATTACAAGCGTTGGAAGCAGAGGATTACGTATTGGTTGACAGCGATGAGCATCATGCATGTCATACAGGGGAAGCCCAAACAGTTTTCTCCCGAGGAGGAAAAGGCTTTTGAGGCAGCCGATAACCTGTTTCGTGGTGCCATCTCGAGTGTTCTCGCTGAAAACCTTGTGGACACGTACCTTCTACTGCCAGGTGGCAAAGAAATTTGGGATGCGCTTGAGGCTAAGTTTGGGGTTTCTGATGCTGGTGGTGAGCTGTATGTCATGGAACAGCTCTATGACTACAAAATGGTTGAACATCGTTCTGTAGTAGAGCAAGCCCATGAAATTCAGGCACTAGCTAGAGATCTTGAGAACTATAGCAAGGATGCACCATGTAAGTTGCCTGACAAGTTTGAGGCTAGAGGTATTATCTCCATGTTACCACCCTCTTGGAAGGACTTTGCAACCTCTCTGAAACACAAGAGGCAAGAGTTTGCTGTTGTTGATCTTATCGGCACTCTTGATGTTGAAGAGAAGGCGAGAGCAAAGGACAAGACACATGGTAAAGGGATTGCTGGGTCTTCTAGTGCCAACTTGGTGCAGAAGAAGAACCACAATGCATTCAAAAAGAAGAACAAGCCGCATCAGAACCAATCAAAGACTAAGCAGACGGCTTAGTTCAAGCAGAAAAAGCTGCCAACTGGGAGGTGCTACTGCTGTGGTAGCACGGAACACTTCGCTGCAAAGTGTCCGGAACGCAAGCATAAGAAAGATGGCAAGAGTGCCAACATGGTTATTAGTGAAACTGACGGAACGTCGGGGTACGGTAATCTTTTACCTACAGTTCTTTCAGTATGTCATTCACCTGGTTGTTGGATTGACACTGGTGCTAATATTCCTGTTTGTGCTGACATTTCCTTGTTTTCCTCTTACCAGGCGGGCGGAATTTCCTCCTTGTTGATGGGAAACGGATCACATGCTCATGTTCTTGGTGTTGGTTCGATCGATCTGAAGCTTACTTCGGGAAAGATCGTTCGATTGAAGAACGTGCAGCATGTCCCTACTATCAAGAAGAACTTAGTCAGCGGGTCTCTACTATTGGAAGTTTTATTGGAAAAGGTTATGATAGCGGAGGTTTGTTCCGCTTTTCTTTGTCATATGATTGTAATAAAGTTGTGAACCATGTTTCAAACATGAATGATGAGTCTAATGTTTGGCATTCACAACTTTGTCATGTTAATTTTGGTTGTATGATGTGTCTTGCAAACTTGAGTTTAATTCCGAAATTTACCTTAGTCAAAAATTCTAAGTGCCATGTGTGCGTTGAATCAAAACAACCTCACAAGCCTCATTTTTTGGCTGAGGTGAGAGACTTGGCACCTCTAGAATTAATCCATTCCGACTTATGAGAGATTAATGGTGTGATGACGAAAGGTGGTAAAAAGTATTTCAGGACTCTAATAGACGATTGTACTAGATTTTGTTATATCTATTTGTTGAAGTCTAAAGATGAAGCGTTACAATATTTTAAAATCTATAAAGCTGAAGTAGAAAACCAACTTGAGAGGAAGATCAAAAAAATTAGGTCTGATCGTGGTGGAGAGTACTTTTCTAATGTTTTCACTGCGTTCTGTGAGGAACACAGAATAATTCATGAGAGGATGCCTCCCTACTCACCTCAATCAAACGGGGTAGCCGAAAGAAAGAACCGCACTCTAACTGATTTGGTTAACGCCATGTTAGACATAGCGGGACTTTCCAAGGAATGGTGGGGTGAGGCTATATTGACTGCATGTCATGTCCTGAATTGTGTTCCCATAAAGAACAAAGAGATAACACCATTTGAGGAATGGAAAAAGAAAAGGCTAACTCTTTCATACTTACGGACTTGGGGATGTTTGGCCAAAGTGAATGTGCCTATAACCAAGAAACGTAAACTAGGACCTAAGACTGTCGATTGTGTCTTTCTTGGTTATGCTCTACATAGTGTGGGTTATAGGTTTTTAATAGTAAAGTCTGGAGTACCTGATATGCATGTTGGCACCATCATGGAATCCAGAGATGCTACATTTTTTGAAGACATTTTTCCTATGAAAGAGGTAGATAGCACATCTAGTCATGAATTGTCTATTAATAATGAACCTAAAGAACCTGATGTTTTGATAGAACACAATGAACAACCACATGAGGAAAATCCTGAGGAGGATGGCAATGAAGCTCTTAGAAAGAGCAAGAGACAGAGGATTGCAAAGTCCTTTGGTGATGATTTCATTATGTACATCGCGGATGATACTCCCAGAACCATCGAAGAGGCATATTCCTCTCCGGATGCTGACTATTGGAAGGAAGAAGTTCAGAGTGAGATGGATTCTATTATGTCTAATGGTACTTGGGAGGTTGTGGAGCGTCCTTATGGGTGCAAACCTGTAGGATGCAAGTGGGTGTTCAAGAAAAAGCTTAGGCCTGATGGTACTATTGATAAGTACAAGGCAAGGCTGGTGGCTAAAGGCTATACTCAGAAAGAAGGAGAAAACTTTTACGATACCTACTCACCGGTTGCCCGATTGACCACTATTCGAGTACTACTTTCCTTGGCAGCTTCCCATGGTCTTATCGTTCACCAGATGGACGTTAAGACAACTTTCCTAAATGGAGAGTTGGAGGAGGAGATCTATATGGATCAGCCAGACGGATTCGTAGTAAAAGGTCAAGAAGGGATGGTGTGTAGGTTGGTAAAGTCTTTGTATGGTCTTAAGCAAGCTCCTAAGCAATGGCATGAGAAGTTCGACAAAACTTTAACGTCAGTTGGCTTTGTTGTGAATGAAGCCGACAAACGTGTGTACTATCGCTATGGTGGGGGCGAAGGAGTGATCCTATGTTTGTATGTAGATGACATACTAATATTTGGGACAAGCCTCATTGCGATTAAGGAATTGAAAGAATTCTTGCCTCAAAGTTTCGAGATGAAAGATTTGGGTGAGGCTGATGTGATTCTGAACATTAAACTAGTGAGAGAAGGTGATGGTGGGGTTGTTCTTACACAATCTCATTATGTGGAGAAAATCTTGAGTCGTTTTGGCTATAACGACTGCAAGCCAGCTCCAACACCATTTGATGGTAGTAAAATGTTGCGGAAAAACCAAAGAATAATCAGAGATCAGCTGAGATACTCCCAGATCATTGGTTCATTAATGTACCTAGCTAGTGCTACTAGACCTGACATCGCGTTTGCTGTAAGCAAACTGAGTCAATTCGTGTCTAACCCGGGAAATGCTCATTGGGAAGCTCTTGAACGGGTAATGCGCTATCTGAAAGGTACAGTGGACTACACGATTCACTATACTGGGTATCCTAGGGTACTAGAGGGTTACAGTGATTCGAATTGGATCTCTGATGCAGATGAGATTAAAGACACAAGTGGATATGTGTTTACACTTGGAGGTGGCGCTGTCTCCTGGAAGTCTTGCAAGCAGACCATCTTAACGAGGTCAACTATGGAGGCAGAATTCACTGCATTAGACACCGCCACAGTTGAGGCTGAATGGCTTCGTGAACTCCTTATGGATCTGCCGGTAGTTGAAAAACCGATATCAGCAATCCTCATGAACTGTGATAATCAAGCGGTGATTGTCAACGTGAACAGTTCAAAGGACAACATGAAGTCATCTAGGCATGTAAAGAGGCGGCTGAAATCTATCAGGAAAATGAGAAACTCCAGAGTGATAGCCTTCGACTACATCCAAACGTCTAAGAATCTGGCAGATCAATTCACAAAGGGTCTTTCACGTAATGTGATAGACAATGCATCCAGGGAATTGGGCTTGAGACCCGTCAGCGTTATTAAGTAGTGGTAACTTGTCCTATGTGATCGGAGATCCCGTGAATTAGGATAGTGAAACAAACTACTGTTTAACAGAGAGAAGAGAACCTCTGTAAAGGGCTCATTCCAGTAGAGATGCATTTCCCTTCTAAAATCTGTATGGCAGGTTGGTGAAAACCTTAATGTGATCCGAGTGGCTCAATAAAGAGCAAAGATGTTGGCCTACAAAAATCTTAAAGGATTGCACCTATATGGGTCTAATTGCTAGTCACAATCTATGAGATAGGGTAATCTCTAAACACCCATGAAAGGCACGAAGTATGACTTATACGCTCCAACCCGAGGGGATGCTTATAGCAGCCTAGTACCGGCAAGGGGCTCTAGTCAAACTTGTTTGCACGAAACTGCCAATTCAAGGCATAGTCAATTGGTCAGTTGCGAATGAGTGTAGCTTTTGTCTCAGGTGGATGTTCAACTTACAGTCTCCACCATAAAGTCGGTATATCAAAACAAGAGCTGAGAAGAGGACATTTCCTTGTGTACCTTGAAATTCTTGGTGGGATTGTTGGATTAATTGGGCCTTGGGCCATTTAGTCTCAATTAATTCTAAGAATTAAAAGGTCCACAAAATAAATGCAAGGGATTCAATCCCGCATTGAAAGTCAATGAGAATCTTAACCAACTTAATGGGTGGACCAACGGTGGACCACTTGTGAAGTTGGTAAAGGGAGAAGGGTGTGCCACACGCGCGCGCGCGCTTGCTCGCCTCACCGAGCCGGCCGGGCCGTGGCTGTGGCCGTGGCCGTGGCCGAGGGCGAGGGCGAGGCGAGGCGTGTCGTGTCGTGGCGTGTCTGCAAGGAATCGGATGCCCGTTAGCCTAAGAGGGGGAGGGGGTGAATTAGGCAACTTAAAACCTTAACCTATGGCTTCACTAATTTTGCGCAAAGGTAAACTAGAACATACTATCTATATGTGCAACTAGGTTGTTCTAGTGTGAAACTCCCATCCCAAAAGAAGGTTTGCAACCAATAGCCAATCCTAGCATGATACTACTCTAGGAAAGTGGAGGCAAACAAAGATTGCAATAGAGTCAATGCGAAAACGTAAAGGAGATGAGAGGAAGCAAACTCTTGACACGCAATTTATCCCGTGGTATTGGTAGGCACTAAGCCACCCCTAGTCCACGTTGTTGAAGTACTCACACAAGAGTATTGTTTCCCGGTCACCAAGTCTCTCCCAAGAGCACCAACTTGACTTGCCACAAAGGCTAGACACTTAGGCACTTGTCAAGCTCCCTTGGTCACCTTGATGCCGCCTCCACTAAGGAGCTTCTCCACCAAGGAAGGGGGTCTCCACGTCCCCTGCACAAAGTGTCCTCGCCGCTCCACACCAAGCCGGAGGGTCGAAGACGATTGCCGGTGAGCCACTTAGGCCCCAAGGCTTCCGGCGAACCTTGTACAACTGGATTCACTAAAGAATCACCTCACAAGGTTGGTACAACCTTGCACTCACTCAGCTCTAAGCTAAGCCTAGCACTAAGCACATACACTAAGCATGTACTAGTCTAAGGATGAGCAATTAAGCACTTGGATGGATTGGGTATGATCTTCAATGTGTCTTGAACTTCTCTGAACTTCCACACAATCCATCAACCTCAAATGGGTGAGTGGAGGGGCTATAAATAGCCCAAGGCATCAAACTAGCGGTTGGCTAACGTCCACTGAAAAAGGTACCGTCGGATGATCTGACGCTATATTTTCCAGGGCGTCGGTTCATCCCGTGCCCCTCCCACGTCACTTAGCCGTTGAGGTTCTCTAACACAACTGCTCCGACGCTATGCACCGACGGTGCGTCGGATCATCCGGTGCTGAAGACTCCGCGCTCCAGTCGCCTCTGTCAGCTTCCACTTGACCGTCGGATAGACCGACGCTTCATCTTGACCAAGGCGTCGGATCATCCGGTGGTGAAGGCTTCGTCTTGGCGCGTCTCTGTATGAATTCAAACTGAGCGTCGGATAGACCGACGGGGTCCCCACTCAGACCGTCGGATCATCCGGTGCTACTGTCTTCCTTGCTCTTCCTCTGCAACTCATCCGACGCTACTAAATAATGGACCGTCGGTCTATCCGACGGTACCTAGGGTTTGACCCTGTGCACCAAATCGTCCGACGATTGCAACGACGCTTGTATTTGAGGGACCGTCGGTTCATCCGACAGTGTCTTCTCTTTTCCTTTTCTTGCTCGGTTTTGACCCTTTGTTTTGGCATTTTTGCATGTGGTTTTCTTGCATCCTTGGGACCTAGAAGTGTCTACAAAGACATGCTCAAACAATATAGTTAGTCCCAATGATCATGTTGTCATGAATCACCAAAATCAAACTCCGAACAAATGGCATATGAGGCCATGTTCGCTACAGTGTCGTGTCGTGGCGTGTCGTGTCGTGACGTGACGAGACGAGACCGTGACCGTGACCGTGATGCATATGCACTGTTTTTGTCATTCATGTCAATCATAATCTCCTGCATTAAAACGACTGTTACTGGTAACTGATGACCTTGAATACAGTGGTTACTGTTAACTGTCGTTTAATGGGAATTATGGTGGTCAGCAGCGTCCAGGTTCATTCCCCCTCTCCTCTCATCTGCGCCTATATAAGAGGACTCCCTCCTCTAGCACAGATGCACATTCTCACACCCAGGTACTCCTGCTTAGGAGACCTCTCTTTTCTCCCTCTGTGTTGCTGCTCCCTGCCATTCCCAATGCAAGCTTTGCGCGCACACTGCTTGCGTGAGTAGTTGCCTCCGAACCTCGTCTGCCTAGTGATCCTGCTCGGGATAGG
Organism: Cenchrus americanus; assembly: GCA_947561735.1. Classification (NCBI taxonomy): domain Eukaryota; kingdom Viridiplantae; phylum Streptophyta; class Magnoliopsida; order Poales; family Poaceae; genus Cenchrus; species Cenchrus americanus. Next base: position 30,638,337 of record OX387242.1, on the reverse strand, counting down.
CGGGCGATAAGGTTTTTGGGGAGCATACCCGTACACGCCTGCTCGCTTCCGCAGTACGACTACGTCCTCGTCCTCGTGAACGACTACTCCCAGTACGACTACGTCCTCATCCACGTGAACGACTACTTCCCGAAGGCCGTACGTGGGACTCCACTGCAGTGAACGACTACTTCCCGAAGGCTGTTCGTGGGACTCCACTGCAATGACTTGTCACTGCATCGACTCTGTACGGCTACATCGAACAAGGTCCCTCCACAATTAGCATGTCTAATCCAAGGGATAACGGCGCACCGGTTGACTCCATCAACCGTCCCGCCTTTGGGTACATACTAAATCTCTTGTGTGTATTTTTGTTGTTCAAGTTTTATTTGAGTTTTAACTTGAACACTTGCCATGCTTTGCTCTCATGGGATCACTCATAACTGTCATGAACTTGTTAAAAATTTCTTGAATTAAAATGCACCGAAAATTACCTAATTGTCTAACATATTTGTTCATCCCTTTCCTCTTGATTTGTTGCTTGTCTTCCTCCCTCGCTCATGTGGTTGCCTCGCGAGGCTGTCACAGCCGATGGTGCACAACTTACGTGGTCGGGGCGTGGCAGCGCGGGGTCAATGATTGACGGCACGACAGCTCCCAGTGTGGGGTGTGGGGGTGGGTGTTGACGGCTCGGCAACGCGCGGTCTCGCTAACGGGAGTGTTGTGGCACGACGGATGGGGTGCTGCGAGTATGATCAGTTGTCATATATACTCCATAGTATTTGATACAATATATTTGTCAGTATTATATTTTGAGTTTGAAATATGAATATTTTAGTCAGCGTGTGGTAGGAGGGGACTAAGGTTATTTCTATTAAAAAATGTCTAGGTCGAATTTTTTAGAAGGTATAGACCACATCCACCTCCAGAGCACACCATTGATTTTAAGAAGGGAATCATCATTGGGTTGTTACGTTTTCCAAGTTTTTTTGTATCGGACGTCATCATGACATAAGGTTTGTACAGGATTCCACTGTTGGTCAATATGCATTCTTATCTCTTCAACAGCTGTTACAGCTCAACCTTATCTTCTCGTTTCTTCTGCTCCCTCCGTTCTTTCTCTCTGGTACAGGCTCTAGAGCGTAGAGCGTGCGAGCGTCTATCCGCAAGGAGGTGTGGGTTTTCCCGGTGTGAGCGCGGCGGCCTGGTGGCTTGCAGGAGGGTCCCCTGCCTCCCGTCTTTCTTCCTCCGATCCTTTATCTTTCTCTATCGCGCGACTTCATGCAGGGGGCACTGCCGCAGCTCCCCTTCCTCCCTCTCCTCTGTCTCTTGTATGCTCGTCGGCGGGAGCGCTGCGGCCAGCAGCCTCCCCGAGGTCGTCTCCCTCTTCCGTGGTTTTCTCCTCCCTAGCCGCAGCATGACCAAGCTCGCCATCGTCGAGGTCGAGGTAGAGCGGAGCCGCATCGAGGTGAATCGGGAGGTAGGCTTCCGCATGTAAGGAATCAGATGCTCGTTAGCCTAAGAGGGGGAGGGGGTGAATTAGGCAACTTAAAACCTTAACCTATGGCTTCACTATTTTTGCACAAAGGTAAACTAGAACATACTATCTAGATGTGCAACTAGGGTTGTTCTAGTGTGAAACTCCCATCCCAAAAGAAGGTTTGCAACCTATAGCCAATCCTTGCATGATACTACTCTAGGAAAGTAGAGGCAAACAAAGATTGCAATAGAGTAAATGCGGAAACGTAAAGGGGATGAGAGGAAGCAAACTCTTGACACGCGATTTATCCCATGGTATCGGTAGGTACTAAGGCACCCCTAGTCCACGTTGTTGAAGAACTCACACAAGAGTATCGCTTCGCGGTCACCAAGTCTCTCCCAAAAGCACCACTTGACTCGCCACAAAGGCTAGCCACTTAGGCACTTGCCAAGCTCCCCTGGTCACCTTGATGCCGCCTCCACTAAGGAGCTTCTCCACCAAGGAAGGGGGTCTCCACGTCCCCCGCACAAAGTGTCCTCGCCGCTCCACACCAAGCCGGAGGGTCGATGACGATTGCCGGTGAGCCACTTAGGCCCCAAGGCTTCCGGCGAACCTTGTACAACTTGATTCACTCAAGAATCACCTCACAAGGTTGGCACAACCTTGCACTCACTTTGCTCTAAGCAAAGCCTCGTACTAAGCACATACACAAAGCATGTACAAGTCTAAGGATGAGCAATTTAGCACTTCTATGGATTGGATATGATCTTCAATGTGTCTTGAACTCCTCTGCACTTCCACACAATCCAACAACCTCAAATGGGTGAGTGGAGGGGGTATAAATAGCCCAAGGCACTCAAAGAGCTATTGGCTAACTGTCACTGAAAAAGGTAGCGTCGGATGAACCGATGCTATGCTTTTCCAGGGCGTCGGTTCATCCGGTGCTGAGGACCATGTGTGGTTCGAGGACCGGTGGATGGTCTCTTCCTTGTGTGATTGTAATCACCACACCACGGAAAACGCAAGAACAGGAAGGAATTCAGACGCAACTGGTCAGCGATGCCGAAGCGGCGACGGCCCCTCTACCTCCTGGAGTCCTTGCTGGTCGTCGTCAACCAATCCAACCCCAACCCCAACCCCAACTCGATCTCCTCCGAGTCCAACGGAATTCACTCACATCGGGTACCTGCCAACCGCCCTCCGTCCCCCTCCCTCTCGCCCGCCGTCCTCATTAACTCCCGCCCGCCGGCCGGCAAGCCACTCCTCCCATCTCCATCTCCATCTCATCTCCTTGTGCTATTTGATTCACCTCCGCATCCAGCCATCCACGCGCCCCGCCCCGCCCCGCCCCGCCCCCAATTCTCTATCACCATCCATCGACGTTCCGGATTCCCACCACCACACCAATGGCCTCCACCGCCGCCGCCGGCACCGGCACCGCCCCCTCCGCCCCGGCCTGGCCTTCTTCAACACTCCAAGCCGCCCCAACCCAACCCCCAAGAACCGGCGCTGCCTCTGCGTGTGCCTCCTCGCCACCCTCGCCGTCCTCGCGCTCGCCACCACCCTGCTCGTCCTCTTCCTCACGGTGCTCAAGGTCCGGAACCCCACCACCCGCCTCGTCTCCACGACGCTGGCGGGCGTCGCCCCGCGCCTCACGTTCCCGGCCATCTCCCTCAGCTCAACGTGACGCTGCTGCCTCACCGTGGCCGTGCACAACCCGAACCCGGCCTCCTTCGCCTACGGCGCCGGGGGGCACGCACCGACCTCACCTACCGGGGCGCCCGCGTCGGAGCCGCCGAGATCGACCCGGGGGTGGTCCCGAGCGGGGGCGACGGGGAGGTGAGGCTGGCGCTCACGCTGCAGGCCGAGCAGGTTCGCGGCCGACCTGGCGCGGCTGGTGGCGGACCGTCGAGCGGGGAGGTGGCCATGGAGGCCAGCACCAGGATCCCCGGCAGTCACGATACTGGGGGTCTTCAGGAGGCGCGCCGTCGCCTACTCCGACTGCAGCTTCGTCTTCGGCGTCGCGGAGATGAAGGTGCGCAGCCAGCAGTGCCACGACCGGACAAAGCTCTGATCTTTCTTGATCCGTCCGTCCGTCCGTCGATCGTTCGGTGCCTGTCGCTGTTCCCGCTCGCCCGTGACGCACGGCGCGCCGCCCGTGCTAGCTGTTAGGTGCGGGTTCACGCTCACGTGGTGCCAACCCTGTTGATGGTTTGCGGGTCTTGCTTCGCCGTCACCCACCCTCGCCTCCGTCGGCGTCGGCACCGGCCGCAGCCCCACACAGGCTGTCTCGCTCATGGCGTATTCTTCGTCTCATCGCACGTTTCATTCAGTAGAGACGCTACTAGAGGCACACGCAGAAGATGCTTAGATTAGAAACTACTAGTTCCTTTGTTACCGGCCAGGTGTTATTACTATATTCAATGTACTGTATGACCATTGCTTATGTACATAATAAACAGGTTTGGAGACATGCCAACCTCTAATAATTTGTTCTGCTATTACAATTTGGTGACACGATTCACCACCTTTTCAACTCTTCTTCTATCTATACTACTGGTGTCGCATTTGATTGCAACTAAGGCTACCTTTAAAAAAGTTCCAATACTTAGTGCCAATACTTAGTGCCACCAAGCATATACAATGCAAGTTTTAAATTTTGCTCTTTCGTGCGCTTTGCTTTGAGAGGAGACAATGATGATACTCTTATTCCTACTAGCTTCTTGCATTATCTAGCCGTACCGTACGGCATGTGAGATGATGTATGGATCCATCTGTATAACTGTATTTCCACAAAGTTGTTTTCAGCTGGCAGACTGCTAGCGCCTGGGACACCTCCGTGACCATCGGATGGGGATCGAATCGCTCTTCGGCCGTGCGATTCAAAGCCCGGGGAGCAAATGTTGCGAGCGTGTTGCGCGCGTTACGAGCAATGTTGCGAGCGAGGTTGCGTCAAGCATCTGAATATACGCGGTATCCTCCTCCTCCTCCCGCGTATTGCGAGCCGTGTTGCGTACGACATCAGAACGTCGGAGCCCTCCCTTCCTCATCGCCGATCTGGCCATGTGACATCCATTATGCCTTAACATCAAAACTCAATATACGTAACATTAAAATTTAATGTTTTTAACGACACCCAACATGAGGCCCTCTCCCCCCCTGAAACGCAACACCCAACATCACATGGCGGCGTGCGGTGCCGTGTCCCGGCGACGAGCTTCACCCCGGGCGCGAGGAGCTCGGCCTTTGCACGGGCGGGCTCCGCCTCGGGCGAGCGTGAGCTCGGGCCTTGGCGCGCAAGCTCCTCACGCGGCCCGGAGCACGGGAGCTCGTTCCCCGACGCGGACGAGCTCGACCCACGGCGCCCCGCGCGGCGGACCTCGACGCGGCGCCGCGTGCGCCCCGCGAGCTCATCCACGCGGCCCCTGTCCATGGAGTCGTCGGCGGGCGTGAGAAGAAGAACGAGGATGTGTGGATAAGAATAAGAGGACAAGAGAGCATTTGGTGGTTCTCGTGAAAAATACTTGGACCTTCTAGTGCCCGTCACTGTGCGCAGGCGGCGGACATGCGAGTCTAGCGTTTCCGTTTTCACTATAGTAATTTTTCGCGGGGCAAAAGTTTTAAAGTTCTAGTTTCTTTCCATATATAATTATAATTGACAAAAATAAAAAAAAAATAAATTGTCAGAAGTGGGATTTGAACCCACGCCCTCGTTAGAGGACCAGAACTTGAGTCTGGCACCTTAGACCACTCAGCCATCTGGCTTTCCCGTGTTCAAATTCGGCTTATCGTTTATTTGTAGGTTGCTTGTACGCATACATTTAGACATTACCAAAAATTCAGAGGTGTGACGGCAACTCATCACATTCGTCTTTTAATGTAGCCATTGTAACAAGTAAATGTCTAGGTTGACGTTCCGACAATTATTCCCTAGCCTAACTGAAACAAGAAGGGGCCGGGTGGCACTAAGTTCTACTGTTACAGTGTCACTGACACGATCATGGTTTAGTATATACATATATATAGCTTCTTAAGAATGTGGAGAACTTATCGGTACTCATATATAATATCGAACAGACATAGTGACTAATAGACTGGACAAGGCAACTGAACTCCATATTTGAAAGTCTAACATTCAAAATTTTAACATCTCATTAGACCCCCTTAAGAGATCCCTGGAACTGCAAAGTAATCAAGTCGGTGGATGGTTTCTTGGTTGAGCCACAAAACCAAGGTCGAGCCGGGACTTCATGGGAGCCAAGTCATGAGTGGTGATTGGCGGAGGCTTCATCAAGTTCGCGGGGTTTGCGGTGGTTCACCGTAAAATCACCGGTTACTCGCGCCGAGCCACAAAGCCGAGGCCGAAGATCGGTGTGGTCGTCGGCCAAAACCGCCCGACCGGTTTGGAGAACCGGTCTCGACCGGTTTGGGGTCGCAGTGGCGCCGGAAGCTTCGAGGCGGAGGACACGCGTCGGGATCGCAAGGCTTGCGTTGAGGCTACGCAGGTGCGGCCGCCGGGCATCCGTCCGATGGTGAATACATCAAGAATTCCGAATCCGCCCTTGAGGGGCTTGTATCCCTAGCTAGTAGAGAGGGGCATTTTAGACATTCGGTTGCCGCCTATATAACCCAAGAGGTGAGAGGTTGGCAGCTAACTCTTGGAACCCTAGCTCATTAGTTTTCCTATTTTCCACCTATTTTCTCTAGGTTTTCCTTAGGACTAGCAAGAGAGCTTCACGGAGAAATCTTGTAGAGAGGGATGGATGATCGGGCGGCTTGCTAGACCTTGTACGAATCCTTGTTTCATGTATAGATGATTCGGCGTGATTCCACAAGGTTTGAATGTGTTTTTCCCGATTGTTCTTGGTGGTGATTTTTGGAGCCCTCTCCCGGTGATTTCTTTGCGGTGTTTTCGGGACCTTTCCTTTGGGGATTTGATGGGGGAAATTTGTGGGAACCCTTCGTAGTTCTTTGGGCTGTGATTCCCCTCCCAAATCCGTGAGGAAAAGTGCTCGATTTTGGGGTTTCTTGAGTTCTTGGGTTGGTAGTGCCTTTGGCGGGATTTCTTCGATTCCTCCTTTTTGGACGAGATTTGGTGGGATTAAACTTGGCTATGGACTCCTCATGAGGTGTTCCTGATATCCCCAAAGTCTTGTTCAAGTCCGTGGAGCGATTCGGGAGATTGAGATTTGGTTTTGGGGGGAGTTGACCCGCGGGCTGTGTTCTTCTCGACTGTTCAGGCTAAAACCGGCCTGACCGGTTTCCCAAACCGGTCGACCGGTTTCGCCCGTTGGGTCGTCGAGAAAGATCTTTGAACAAGGAAGTCTTTCATTGCTCCATGGCTTCGTTTGTTCGGATGTTGAAAGGCTTTTGAAGTGTTTGGGGGTCTTCGGGAGTTTCGGACGGAATCGGTCCGACCGGTTTGCCTAACCGGTCCGACCGGTTTTTCCCCTCGCCCTCGTGAGGCTAAGTCCAACGAGAGCGGTCCGATCGGTTTCGTAAACCGGCCCGACGGCTTTGTCTGGCCGGCAGCCTTGTCGTGTGAGTTTCCGCCGCGTGTGTGTTGAGGCCGTTGTTCGGGTCTTGTTCCTAGGTTCGTAGCACCCCGGTGGCTACGTGAACTTGGCAAGAGAAGCTTGCGGAGGTGCACGAGTGAATTTGGGTTCATAGGCCGAATTCTTGAATAGAATTTTTATCGGCTCCCATTCACTCCCCCCCTCTCGGTTCGCCGTTTCGGTCCTTCAAGTGGTATCGAGCAGGTTCGGGTCTTTGTTGACTCTAACCGCCCAAGATCCAAGGATGGCGTACCGAGAACGGGGTTCGGGTCCTCCACACTTCGATGGCAAGAACTACCGGATGTGGAGCAAGCGGATGGGTGCGTTCCTCCGCGGAAAGGGTCACCGCTTTGGGATGTCACGGTGGACACAGGGCTATGTCCACCGATGGATTTCCTTGCTCCGGTGGTCGAGGGACGGATTCGACGCCAACAATAAGGCGGTCGACTACTTGTTTCGTGCTTTGTGTCACCGAGTTCGATCGGGTGCACACCGAGCACTTGGCTTGTAGGATTTGGGCGGTGTTGAAGGAGGCTCATGTTGGGAACGCCTGTGTTCGAGGCACGGTTGTATGCGACCTACCGGAGAGAGTACGAGAACTTCACTCATCTCCCTGGTGAGTCCATCGATGCCTTGTTTCAGAGGTTCACGGTGGTGGTGAACAACATGAGGGCCAATGTGGACGTGCTCCCGTACGATGATCATGATAGAGCGGTCAAGCTCTTACACTCTTTGGATCGTACGATATGGGGCGGAAAGTTCGAGGCCATAGTCGAGTCGGAGCGGTATGATACTCGACGGTGAACGAGTCGTTCTCGAAGCTCAAGTCGGCTGAGGTGGATAGGGGCATGACTGCCAAACTCGAGGGACCGACTGATTCCCATAGTCTTGCCCTCGTTGGTGGTTCCAAAGGAAAGACTAACTCTAACCCATCCACCAGGATGTTCTCGTTTTCCTCTTTGATGTCTATGCCAGATGAGGAGTTTGATGACCTTGGAGAGGACGAGCTGGCGCTGTTGACGAGGCGGTTCGAGAGGCTGCACGAGAACCGCGTGAACATGAGGAGGAACACTAGGACTTGCTTCCAGTGCGGCAAGCCGGGACACTTCGTCGCCGACCGCGCCGGGAGAAGACCGAGAACAAGGACGCCTACAAGCACAAGCCGAGGAAGAACGATGACAAGTACCGTTCGAGGCGCGACCACAAGAGCAAGCACAAGAACAAGTACAAGGACGAGCGACGATCGAGGAAGAAGGAGGGCCGAGGCAAGGCCCGAGCGATGGTTGGAGCGAGCGACGTCGACTCCTGGGTCCCGCGTACTCCACCTCGAGCTCGAGCAGCGAGCCGACGACGAGGGAGATCGCCGCAAGAACAAGAGGTCGTCCAAGAACTCCGAGCGGGGGCCGAGCCGCTTCGCGAGAGACGGCTTCTCGCACCATGGCGTTGAGCTCCGGCGGCAAGAAGAGTACACGGCAGCGACTCGGACTCCGAGTCCGACGACGAGGTGCGTGATGAGCTTCCCTTCTTGCGCCGAGAGAATGAGAGGCTTGGCTCTTTGCTTGATAACCGTGATGACATGCTTAGAGAGGCCAAGAAAATGAGGAAAGAGCTTAGGGCTTCACTCGAGGATGCTAGGACTAGAGTGGCCGAGCTAGAGACACAGGTGCTTGATAGCAAGCTTGAGATTGATTCGCTTAAGGCTAGCCCCCGTTGTTTCGATGAGAATGATTGTGCTGATTGCTCCATATTCCTTGCTGATCTTGCTTTGTTTAAGGAGAAGCATGCCTCCAAGTGTGAGGAACTAGATGTGCTTAGGGTTGAAGTGGCTGAGCTTAAGTCTAGACCTGCTTTGCTAGGTGCTTGCACTTCTTGTCCTGTTTTGCATGCTAAGATTGATGAGATGCATGCTTACACTAGTTCGCTCGAGGCTAAATTGAAGGAACCCATGCCTACATCATGCTCTACCTATGAAATGCATGCATTGAAAAATCTAGAGCTTGCACATTATGTTGATCGCTTGCAGGATGAGAATGATGATTTGAGGAAGTTGATGGGTTGGTTGTCCGGTCACGAGCCTCAGTTGAGGATGATGATCGAGGCCTTTAAGAGGCAAGATGGTGAGGGGCTTGGGGCAAACAAGGTTGGTGAGGGAAGTGGAGAGAATATCCCGGAGCCACCAAAAACCCACCATAAAAATGATTTCCCACCAAAACCTAACCATGTAAGGAACCGACTAGACACAACCCCGCCTCCCGGCCGTGTTTCCTACACCCACAAATGACCTACAAAAGCCTATCAAGTTTGTGAGCACTTCGGGAAAAGTGTTCTTTGGGAAGGAGAGTGAGAAGGCTAGTGGTGAGAAACCGGTGGAGGATTTGAGTGGAGAGAAACCGAGTGAGCAGCCACATCCCAAGCCTAAGCCTAAGCTTGTGAGGTTCCATTGTGGCTATTGTGGAAGAGATGGCCACAAGGAGGAGTTTTGCTTGAAGAGGAAGCGAGAGGAGAAAATGGCGAAGGAGTGGGCTAACGGGGACAAGTTTCACCCCTCCAGCGGTGTACTTAAGCCTCGTGTGCAGATGCCCAGGGCCAAGGCGAGTTTGAGGATAGTTCCGGCTTGGGGTGATCGAAAGAGTGCGAGGAGGTGCTTCTTTGGAGGAGTGAAACCGGCCGACCGGTTTTGGAACCGTCGACCGGTTTGGGGTCTGCGGAATGACAAGCTTGGTTTCCGTGCTCGTACAGGTGCGAGGGTTGTTTCTGGAGGTCGTGGTTCTGGTGGATGGGCTGGAGAGTTTGCAGGTGGTCAGGTTGCTAGGCGTTCTCCCCCTCGAGCTCACTACGGGGATGGGAGGAGTCGTAGCTTTGAGAAGGAAAGGAGGGACGGTCCACGAGTTCTCTTTCGTCGTTTTGGTCCTCCTCCAGGCAGAGAGGGGTGGTTCCCTCAGGGTGGTTACCGTGATGGTGTTCGTGGAGGTAGTTTTGGTAGGAGAGATGCTTTGGTTGGTGCTAACCCCACTTTCGAGCAAATGGCTCGCACCGGTTTTCCTCCTTTGGTACTAACCCCAGTGCTGAGTCGTTTGTTCTCTCACGTGCCTATTTTTGATTTTCAGGTGGGAGACTTGAAGAACATTTGGTTGATTGACTCCGGTTGCTCGAGGCATATGACGGGAGACGGGGGTGGTTCTCAAGTCTCGTCCCGGTGGTGACGAAGAGGTACATCACTTTTGGGGACAATGGGCGTGGGCGTGTGCTTTCGTAAGGTGAGATAAAAGTGAGTGACAAGATCACTCGAGGCGTGTTGCTCTTGTTCAATCGCCGGGGTACAATTTGCTTTTCGTGTCTCGGCTTGTTGGATGAGGGTTTTGAGGTGTTGTTTCGGCCCGGTGGTTCTCGGATTGTGGACTCTCGAGGGGACCTTGTTTGTATGGTCGTTCCCGAGGGTCGGGTGTTTCGTGCTGATTTTTCTCGGTCTTCGGTGTTGAGCGTTGTTTCTTGGCTGGTTCTTCGAGTGAGTTGTGGAAGTGGCATAGGAAGTTGGGTCACTTGAGCTTTGACCTTTTGTCTCGCTTGAGTAAACTCAATTTGGTCCGAGGATTGCCACGGTTGAAGCTTGAGAAAGAGTTGGTTTGTGCTCCGTGTAGGCATGCCAAGATGGTGGCTTCTTCTCACCCGCCTCTCACCGATGTGATGACTGAGCGTCCATGCGAGCTCGCTCCATATGGACCTTGTTGGCCCGGCTCGTGTGCGATCTCGCGGTGAGAAGTGGTATGTCCTTGTTGTGGTGGATGACTATTCTCGGTATGCGTGGGTGTTCTTTCTCCGGAGGATAAGGGGGAGACGTTTGGTTTTGTTCGAGATCTAGTCTTGAGGTTGAGGAACGAGAGGCACGGAGATGCCATACGAGCTATCCGCGGTGATAATGGCTCGGAATTCGGGAACTCTCGTTTTGAAACGTTTTGTCATGACTTGGGTCTTGAGCATCGCTTTTCGAGTCCGTATACGCCTCCCCGTAATGGTGTTGTGGAAAGGAAGAACGAGGACCTTGTGCGAGATGGCTCGGACGATGCTTGATGAGCATTGGACTCCGAGGAGGTATTGGGCCGAGGCGGTGAATACCGCGTGCTATGTGTCGACCGGAATATACCTCGAGTGCACAAGAAGAAGACATGCTATGAGTTGATGCATGGTCGCACACCCAAGGTGAGTCACTTCCATGTCTTTGGTTGCAAGTGTTTCATTCTCAAGAAAGGCAGGGAAGTTGGATAAGTTTGAGGCTAGGTCCGTCGATGGCATTTTCTTTGGTTATGCATCTCATTCTAGAGCATATCGTGTGCTCAATCTTGAAACTAACCAAATCGTGGAGACTTGCGAGGTAACCTTCGACGAGACAGAGCCACGTAGTCAGCTTGTCTTTGAGTGTGCAGGTGATGATGAGCTTGGCGAGGAGATCTTTCAGGAGGAGGAGCATGAACATGGTGATGATGAAGATGGTGGTGTGGTGCCCCCGGCTGAACATGTACCCACTACTTCGACTACGATGATGGATGGACCCTCTGCTACACCTACAACGACAAATCAAGAACAAGGAGAAGCTGATGTTGAGGGGGAGGTAGCTTCGAGGCGAGAACCTCCCCGGCGAGTTCAAGTGGATCACCCAGCTTCGAGGATCATCGGCGACATGAATGAACGCACTACACGGTCGAGGGTTCGAAACAATTCCCATTTTGCTCATGCTGCGTTTGTTGCTTCTTTCGAGCCCAAAGACATTGGACACGCTCTATCTGATCACAATTGGGTTAACTCGATGCATGAGGAGTTGGAGAACTTTGAGAGGAATCAGGTGTGGGAGTTGGTTGATCCTCCCCCAGGGTGTAAGCCGATTGGTACAAAGTGGGTGTGGAAAAACAAAGAGGGAGAGAAGGGTGAGGTTGTGAGGAACAAGTCGAGACTTGTTGCCCGGGGGTTCGCCGAAGGAGGGGATCGACTACGAGGAGACCTTTGCTCCCGTAGCCCGTTTGGAGGCGATTAGGATCCTTCTAGCCTTTTTCGTGGCTAAAGGGTTCAAGTTGCACCAAATGGATGTGAAGAGTGCTTTTCCGAATGGAGTGTTGGAGGAAGAAGTGTATGTGAGACGAATTCCTCCGGGTTTGAGAGTGAGAAGTACCCCCACCGGGTGTACAAGTTGAGGAAGGCGCCGTATGGGTTGAAGCAGCGCCTAGAGCTTGGTATGGCAGGGTTGAGGGGGTTCTTGTTTGAGAGAGGTTTTGAGATGGGGAAGGTCGATCGACCTTGTTTTTGCAGAGGCAGGGCGAGAGATATCCCGATTGTGGGTGTACGTGGATGATATTGTCTTTGGTGGCTCGTCTAACTCTCTTGTTGCGAGGTTTGCGATGATATGAGCAGGGAGTTCGAGATGAGCATGATGGGTGAGTTGCGTTCTTCCTCGGGCTACAAATCAAGCAATCAAAGGAAGGAACATTTGTGCACCAGGCTAAGTACACCAAGGACATTGTGAGGAAGTTCAAGATGGAGGACTCCAAGGCTATGACGACGCCGATGAGTACGACTACAGCTCTTGATGCGGACGAGGAAGGTGAACATGTGGACCAGAAGGAGTACCGAGCATGATCGGGTCACTCCTCTACTTGACGGCGACGAGGCCGGACATACGCTTCTCGGTGTGTCCGTGCGCTCGTTTTCAAGCGTCTCCGAGGACTTCGCATCGGCAAGCGGTGAAGAGAATCTTCGTGTACTTGCGTCACACTCCCGACTTCGGCCTTTGGTACTCCGCGTCCTCTTCTTTGGCGCTTCATGGTTTTTCGGACGCGGATTTTGCCGGGTGTCGGTTGGATAGGAAGTCCACTTCGGGACTTGCCGCTTTTTGGGTTCTTCGTTGGTGTCTTGGTCTTCCCGCAAGCGGTCGAGTGTTGCTCAATCCACGACCGAAGCCGAGTATGTTGCCGCCGTTAGTTGTTGCTCTCGGCCTCCTTTGGATCACCTACACCATGAGTGACTTTGGTGAGGAGTATACCCATGTCCCACTTCAATGTGATAGCACCAGTGCCATAAGCGTTGCAAAGAACCCAGTGCTCCATTCCAAAACCAAACACATAGAAGTGAGGTATCATTTTCTGAGAGACAACGTCGAGAAAGGGAAGATAGCTTTGATCCATGTACCCACACATGACCAACTAGCCGATATTTTCACCAAACCCCTAGATCAAGCAACTTTCACTCGTTTGCGGGGGGAACTTGGTGTGTGTTTGATTTCCTGAGTTGGGTGTGTGGGAGCTTTCTTTTGCCGGTGGTGTCGAGCCCGTTTTGCCTCCCCTCGAGGAGCCGGTTTGTAGCATATGTATAGCTTTTCTTTGTGCATTTCTTGCATTTGGCATGGCATATGTAACATGATGTATAGGCATCCTTGTATCTTAGATTGCATGCATTTTGTATCATATGCATTGGTTAGGAAAAGCTTCTCTCATATACATTGTTCACCATGGAATGAGATATATGTCTTTGTGAGCTTGTTTGGTATGCTACGGTTAGTTTGGCTTAGCTCTTGATGATCTTGATGAATAATCCATGGTTGCTAGCTATGCTTTTGAAAAATGTCACATGTATGCTCTCTCATGTGTAAATGCCTTTACATGCTCTTGACATGTTTTTGTGGCTTTGCTATGCTTAATTTGTGGTTGGATAGCTAGCTTATTGATCATATGGGGCCAAAGGCTCATTTGCCATCATGAATGTTTAGCCCTCTTGATTTATCTTGTGGAGGAGCATAAGTTCCTTTTTGTCGCAAAGACATTTCATGTACCATTTACAAATCTGAAAATGAAATGAAAAATGCTTGGAAATATGCTCCCATGTCATATGTGCTGAATTTAATTTGCTTTGGGTGCTAAACCGTTGCATGATGCCTACCAATGAGAAGTCTCATACATAGAAGTAGGCACATGGCTCGGTGGCTTTGACATGACATGAGGTGCTTGTGGGTGTTTGTGATGGTCTTATGGTTAGAATAGCTGTCCTAGCATGAAGTTTGTGTGGCTTTGCCATTTTGATATGCTTTGATCATGTTTAGGACTTTGCTCATGAGAGGCAAGTTTTTCGCAAAATTGCCAAAATCCTTTTTAGCTTCGTCCAATGGTTGTGATACTTGGTGATCATGTAGTTGAGATCGATACGAAGCCGTAGAGTACCTAACTTGCTCATTTGGACATGTGTAGCTTTCTTTGTTGAATTTTGTCTATTTGAGAAGCTCTAGGTTGCATTTTTTTGCATTTTTTGGCTTGATTCATGCATTGGCAACAAGGGGGAGAAAGGAAGGTGGAGAAAAGTTGTTTTGTATCCCTGGAACCTGTCCCAAGTGTCAAGGGGGAGCTTGTGCATTTCCTTTGCATTTTTGGCTTTTGGGGCATGGTCTCGTCGTGTGAAATCGGCTCGATCGGTTGTGGAAACCGGTCTGACCGGTTTTGGTGGAACCGGCCTGACCGGTTATGGGAACCGGTCTGACCGGTTTGTGCCCTGAGTTGGCACTTGATCAGGGGGAGTTTGCGTCTGTGCAGGGGGAGCTCTTGTGTGCTCTGGTGGTCGGTGCTCTTTGCTTGAGCATGGTTTTTGTCTCGGATGTGTCGAGCCGTTGCCCTTGCCTAAGGGGTCCGAGACTTGTCTTCTTCAAGTGATCTAGTCTTTTGCCTTTCTCGGCTTTCGATCGCTTGTTGGAGTTTTTCTTTTTTTCTTTTCTGTTTTCCTTTTCTCTTTACTTACCATGTGTGTGTGTTGTCAATGCACTCATCAAGGGGGAGATTGAGGACCATGTGTGGTTCGAGGACCGGTGGATGGTCGCTTCCTTGTGTGATGAGTGATTGACAACGTTGTGTGGACTGATTCTTGGCTAAGTATTGCGGGTGCGAGGTTGCGGCTTGACTCGTGTTGGTGCGGGTGAAGAACAAGCGCGAAAGGTCGTTCTCGGTGAGGCCTCCGGGTGTGGAGAAGACAAGTAGGCTTCGTTCGAGGGACCCGGTGGCCGGCGGGGTCGAGTGCGGGCCGCATGGTGGCAAGAACAAGAAGATGAAGTCGGTGGACGGTTTCTTGGTTGAGCCACAAAACCAAGGTCGAGCCGAGACTTCATGGGAGCCAAGTCATGAGTGGTGATTGGCGGAGGCTTCATCAAGTTCGCGGGGTTTGCGGTGGTTCACCGAGAAAATCACCGGTTACTCTGGCCGAGCCACAAAGCCGAGCCCGAAGATCGGGTGTGGCTGTCTGGCCAAAACCGGCCTGACCGGTTTGGAGAACCGGTCCGACCGGTTTGGGGTCGCGGTGGCGCCGGAAGCTTCGAGGCGGAGGACACGCGTCGGGATCGCAAGGCTTGCGTTGAGGCTACGCAGGGTGCGGTCGCTGGGCATCCGTCCGATGGTGAATACATCAAGAATTCCGAATCCGCCCTTGAGGGGCTTGTATCCCTAGCTAGTAGAGAGGGGCATTTTAGACATTCGGTTGCCGCCTATATAACCCAAGAGGTGAGAGGTTGGCAGCTAACTCTTGGAACCCTAGCTCATTAGTTTTCCTATTTTCCACCTATTTTCTCTAGGTTTTCCTTAGGACTAGCAAGAGAGCTTCACGGAGAAATCTTGTAGAGAGGGATGGATGATCGGGCGGCTTGCTAGACCTTGTACGAATCCTTGTTTCATGTATAGATGATTCGGCGTGATTCCACAAGGTTTGAATGTGTTTTTCCCGATTGTTCTTGGTGGTGATTTTTGGAGCCCTCTCCGGTGATTTCTTTGCGGTGTTTTCGGGACCTTTCCTTTGGGGATTTGATGGGGGAAATTTGTGGGAACCCTTCGTGGTTCTTTGGGCTGTGATTCCCCTCCCAAATCCGTGAGGAAAAGTGCTCGATTTTGGGGTTTCTTGAGTTCTTGGGTTGGTAGTGCCTTTGGCGGGATTTCTTCGATTCCTCCTTTTTGGACGAGATTTGGTGGGATTAAACTTGGCTATGGACTCCTCATGAGGTGTTCCTGATATCCCCAAAGTCTTGTTCAAGTCCGTGGAGCGATTCGGGAGATTGAGATTTGGTTTTGGGGGAGTTGACCCGCGGCCGTGTTCTTCTTGATCGTTCGAGCTAAAACCGGCCGACCGGTTTCCCAAACCGGTCGACCGGTTTCGCCCGTGGGTCTGTCGAGAAAGATCTTTGAACAAGGAAGTCTTTATCGCTCCATGGCTTCGTTTGTTCGATGTTGAAAGGCTTTTGAAGTGTTTGGGGGTCTTGGGGAGTTTCCGGACGGGGAATCGGTCCGACCGGTTTGCCTAACCGGTCCGACCGGTTTTTCCCCTCGCCCTCGTGAGGCTAAGTCCAACGAGAGCGGTCCGACCGGTTTCGTAAACCGGCCCGACCGGTTTGCTTAGGCGCCAGCAGCCTTGTCGTGTGAGTTTCCGCCGCGTGTGTGTTGAGGCTGTTGTTCGGGTCTTGTTCCTAGGTTCAGTAGCACCCCAGTGGCTACGTGAACTTGGCAAGAGAAGCTTGCGGAGGTGCACGAGTGAATTTGGGTTCATAGGCCGAATTCTTGAATAGAATTTTTATCGGCTCCCATTCACTCCCCCCCTCTCTGGTTCGCCGTTTCGGTCCTTCAGGTGCCCTCCACGTCACTTAGTCGTTGCAGCGCTACTGACACAACTGCTCCGACGCCATACACCAACGGTGCGTCGGTTCATCCAGTGCTGAAGACCCCACGGCCAAGTCGTCTCTGTATGCTGGTTCATGACCATCGGATAGACCGACGCTTCCCCTTGACCAAGGCGTCGGTTCATCCGGTGCCCTCCACGTCACTTTGCCGTTGCAGCTCTGCTGACACAACTGCTCCGACGCTATACACCGACGGTGTGTCGGTTCATCCGGTGCTGAAGACCCCGCGGCCAAGTCGTCTCTGCATGCTGCTTCGTGACCATCGGATAGACCGACGCTTCCCCTTGACCAAGGCGTCGGTTCATCCGGTGCTGAAGACTTCATCTTGGCGCGTCTCTGTCTTGATTCAAATTGAGTGTCGGATAGACCAACGGTGTCCTCACTTAGACCGTCGGATCATCCGGTGCTACTGTCTTCGCTGCTCTTCCTCTGCAACTCATCCGACGCTACTAGGAAATGGACCGTCGGTTCATCCGACGGTGCCTAGGGTTTCAGCCAGTGTACCAACTCGTCTGACGATTGCACCGACGCTTGCTATATTGGTACCGTCGGTTCATCCGACTGTGTCTTTTTCCTTTGTTTTCTTCGCGTCTTCAACTTGCATCGTTGCTTCAACTTAACATACTTAACATGCCATTACTTATAGCCTCAAAATATATACTAAGTCCTCAAATTTGCTCTATGTAACCTAACATGTCCAAGGTATGTTAACTTGTGGTATGACATGTGGTAACATCCATGGGACCTAGGAATGCCTACAAAGACATGATAGGCAATGTGGTTAGTCCCATTACTTGTCTTAGTATGAATCACCAAAATCAACTCGAACAAATGGCAAATGGGGCCATGTTCGCTACACCACGTCCTCACCCGCCACGCGACCTCCTCGTCTGCTGCTCTCCGCTGCCACTCCTATCTCTTCTTCTCCCTTTGAGACCCCTCGATTCGCTCTCCGTCTGCGCCCCTTTCTCCTCCTTCGCCTCTTTTTCTCCGTTCGCAGGCTGTAGTTCTGAATGCGGCGGCTTTGCTCGAGTGCGCCGCCGCTGTTCGGGTGCCCGAGCCCTTGCCTTCGGCCGTAGAATGATTTTTAGAATGATTAGGGTCTTTTGTGAAAAAGGTTGGTAATCATCCGTTCAAGGCCATTCATGTGTTTGATCCCACGGGCGAGAATTGCGCATGACGTGGCCGCGTTCCCTGGCCTCGGTATTGGTTAGGAATCGTAGTAAAAGATTGCTTTCAATTACAATTGCTTTTGTCACTGTGGTACTGAATGCTTATGCCGTCTCTAGGGTAGTAGGGTAGACCATACAATGCCACAGAGAGAAACTGAAGAAAATCAAACCAAATGAGCTTGTGAAACACGAGGGAGGGAGCGGATGGGCGACGTTGCTTACCTTGTTGACCACCAGGGCGGATCTGGGTAGCACGGAGCAGGGTTAGACTTACCGTTGGTAACCGGCCGGTTTACTGCGGTAACCGGCCTTACCGGCCTGGACCGGTTACGGTACCGGCCGGTTAGCAACCGTTAGGGTTAGGGTTTTTTGAATTTGAATTTCAAAAAATGAAAATTGTGGAAAAAATCCCTAAAAATACTTCGTGATTTATGGAGTCCAATGGTGTCAAATTTGTTGCAAACTTAGTTCGTTTAGTATAAATTTCAACCAAAAGAAGTTAAACCAAAAAAGAAAAAAGAAAAAAAGCAGGCGGCCCAGCTCGGCCCACATAGGCCCAACCAGTGGGGGGGGTCAAAACGACCCCAGATGGATGCTAGGCATCCAGAGAGGCAGTGACGCCCCCTTCCGCCCCCCGTCCGCGGATGTAGATAGGGTTTGATTTAGGATGTAGATAGGATTTGATTTAGGATGTAGATAGGGTTTGATTTAGGGTGTAGATTTTAGGTTTGATTTTAGACATGTTGTTTAAAACTTTATATGATTCATGTGATTAGTTTGTGTGTGTTGTCCATTTTTGCAGATACAAAATGGCATCTAGAGATGTTGTGTGGGAACACGGTGAAAATCAACACCCCGGATGGCGATGCAACTATTGTCATATGCGGAAAAGTGGAGGTGGTGCGACTAGGTTCAAACAACATTTGGCCGGAAGAGGGACCCGGGTGGTCCATTGCGGGAATGTGCCACCACCGTGCGGGAATACTTTCGCCGTGAGATTGAGAGGACTAAAAAGGCTACGTATGAACGGAATAAAGAGAGGTTGAGAAAGGAGGCGGTTGCGGCCGAGGGAAACTATCCTACCGCCGAAGATGATGAGGAGGCTCAATTGGAGCGTGCCATCCACCTATCGAGAGCTGAAGAATTGTACCGTCAGGGAGTGGAACAGAGAGGTGGTGCATATGAGCATGGAGGGGGTAGTGGTTCGGGTGCCACGAGGGAGAATCCTTTGCAAAGGATGTTGCGAAGAAGTGGTTCGCGAAGGGATACTCCCGTGGTGGTGGAGGACTATAACTTGGTCTGCGAGGTGGGAGAAGAGGAATGACGCAACCAAGGATTGATACGAGTGCTCCCGGACACGAAGGGTAAGAATGCAAAGGAAGCTATTGGTAAAGCGTGGTCAAAATTCTTCCATATCGCGGGAGTACCTGGGAGACAGGCTGATAATCCGTACTTTGTTAGTGCGGTCGAGAGACACGAAGTGGGGTAAGGTTTCTATCATTGATATCACACACAAACTATGAGATTACATTGCTGTAACTAATCTTTTGATTTCCATATGGTTGCGAGGTGAAGGTATCGCATCACCCAGTGGAAAGGAAATTGATGGCAAGTACCTTGATCAAAACGAGAAAGATTTGATGGATAGGTACAAACAGTTTCAGAAAGAGTGGGACATCTTTGGCGTCACGTTGATGTGTGATTCTTGGACTGGCCCAACGAGGATGAGTGTCATAAACTTTTTGATATATTGTAATGGGGTCACGTGGTTCCACAAGTCCATTGATGCGACTGGTAAATCTCAGGATTCCAAATTCTTGCTCAAGGTAGTAACTACACACTTGCCACTGACATTGATTATGTGTTCAAGGATTACTAAAGTTTGTGCATATTTTTTTCAGGAGATTCGAAAGGTGGTGGATGAGATTGGTCCAGAGCATATCGTCCATATAGTCACCGACAATGGCTCCAACTACAAGAAAGCATGTAGGCAATTGAAAGAGGTGTATGAACACATTGTGTGGACACCATGTTTGGCACACACTGTCAATTTGATGTTGAAGGATATTGGTCAGAGGCCCGAACATCAAGGTATGATCACTAACTGCAAGCGGATTTCAGCTTGGTTACATAATCATGCTCAGCTAAATGCAATGATGAGGGAGGCTATTGGTGGTGAGTTGGTCAAGTGGAATGCCACTCGATTTGGGACTAACTATATGTTCTTGGAAAGCCTACATCGCAAACGTGATAGATTCATGCAGTGGATGACATCTCCAGCGTTTTTAGATAGCAAGTGGGCCAAAACCGCTGAAGGACGATTTGCGCAAGTGAGGTTATCAAGTATCGAGTTTTGGGAAGGAATGGATTACATCATCAAGACAGTTGAACCAATTTACAAGATGCTACGATTCACTGATCAGGACAAGAAACCCAACATGGGAGATGTTGTGATGGCCTTCCAGCGGATGAAAGCGGAGTTGGAGTCTTACTTTGGCTCCAATGTTCACACTTGGAATGAGTACAAGGAGATTTTGGACAATAGGATTCGTGATGTGTACCGGGGCACATATGTTGGTTCGAGTAAGATTGTATTACTCCTCTTTTTTGAATCTCTACTCTCCACATGCATTGTTTCCGAATATTTGAAATGATTTATGTTTTGCGGCCGCTTGCTTACATCCAAGGCATGCTTTTATGATGGATCCAACTCCGTAAATGTTTCGGTCCCCGAAGGATACATTTCGAGCATGACGGATGTCCGGACCGCCGTGCAAGCATTGCGAGAGGTCGAGGTGTTTCGCCAGAAGCTTGGCGAGTTTGGCACTGATATGGCAAGAAGGGCGGCGGTTGACCCTAGGACAAGCCCTTGTAAGAGAACCTCCGTACGCCATTGTTGTTTCTCTGTTGCAAATTTCAAATATTTTGGTCACTAATTCAGTTGCACTTGCACCGCAAGCATCTTGGTGGATGATGTTCGGCTCAAGCACCCCGGGCCGCTACGGAAGCTTGCCGTGAGGCTTGTTTCCCAATGTGTGTCTTCAAGTGGATGCGAGCGTAATCGGAGTACTTTTGCCTTGCCGCATACAAAGGTTCGCAACCGCTTGACGCACAAGAAACCGAACAAGCTTGTCTACGTGAACTACAACCTTCGCCTCGAGCCGAAGGATGTCTCCACCCCAAGTCATGATGAAGGTGATTTTGTTGACCAACTTGCCCATCTCTCATTCTATGACGAGCACCATCCGGTTCGGGAATGGTTTGAATATGGTAGATCTAACCAAGAACCAGTTTTGGATGAGGATGATGATGATGACAGAGACGTCCCTCTACCGTCTCATCTTGTTAGTGATCACGTAGACCCCTCTGATCTACGTGACACTACGGGTGATGATTGCATCAGTGATTGGGCACGCAGAGTGGTGGGAGACAGTCACCTATGGAAGAGGAAGTTTCAGGAGGGGCCTAAGAAGGGTGACCCGAAGCGTCCACGGGGAAAAGGCAAAACAACAACAATTCCAGTGGACAGCGACACCTCCACTGATGATGGCGATGGTCAGCGTAGTCCACCGTATCAGGAGTCAGAGGACAGCAGCTCGGCTGATGACGGTGATGGTGATGATAGTGATGGTGACGGTGGTGATGGTGGTAGTGGTGGTGGTGGTGGTGGTGGTGGTGATGGTGCCGGTGCTAGTGGTGGTGGTGTTATTCGTTTCACGTGTATACATTGAAACCTAATATGCACTCTTGTTTCTGACTATGAGTACTAATTGTGATGTATGCTTCAATGCAGGGGAGACCGATTTCACACATGCTACTCAGGACCAAGACCATGGAGCACCGAATCGCGAGAGGAGAACGGTTGGACCGACAGACTACGACACTCCTCGTACTCTTCTTCCTCGTACGGCCGATACCTCGGCTCCCAGACTTTTCATTATTACAGGCCTGACATTAGCACGCAGCCACCGACAAGATGGGTGTACGAATGGGAAGATCCACATTTCTACAATATGTTACTTCAAGCAATGGCGGACGACAAGAAGCGTGGACGGGGCAAAGTTGGCAAGACTACAAGGCCGAGCTGCTTAGAGTGCAAGGTTTGAATGTCATGTCCACCGCCGAGTACCAGATGGCGACCCAAATGGGGGTCTTCCCATTTCTACAGCGTTGATCTTTTATTACTATGAGTCTATGACTTTGGTATTGTATTTGTATGCACGATTAGCACTATTATTATGGTATTGTATGCACAATTATTACTATGACATTGTTTGTATGCAAAACTATGTTATTTCTCCTATGGTGGGGTTTTGTGATGTTCTTTACATTAAGTTATGCATAAAACATGCTAATATTTTCATTAATTCATCACCGGAGAAGCACAAATGCATCGTCGGTTTTTCTGTGTCTAGCCGCGGTTTACCGGCCTAACCGATCGGTAACCGGTCCAAACCGATCGGTAAACCGGTGCCGAACCGATTGAACTGGGCGCGGATTTGAAAATTTGAATTTGTTCGATAATGAGCGGTAACCGCGGCTTACCGGTCGGTTTACCGTTACCGACGGCCGGCGGTTCGGTTGCCCGGACCGGTAAGGTAAACCCTGGCACGGAGTGAGCGGCGGTCTGAACCTGCGAGTGCTGACTCTGGTAGTGATTAAAAAATCGGACCCCAGCGATAAAGACCACATTTGCGGGAATTTTGTATTATTTTTATTTTTTCAGAAAATATTAAAAATTAAGTTTGATCGGTATTTTTCTCGGCGATGAAACTGAATTTTAATTTTTTCCTGAAATTTTGACCAACACTGTAAACCAAACTCAGCGCACGTACCAGGAGCTACTATCTTTCTGATTTCAGTATTTCACGCACCCGGCACCCAATCCTGCGCTTCAACATCCACTGTTCCAGATATTAGGCATACATAAAACTGAAGATAGGACCCTTCAGATGGTTAATTCTATAGTAGTGATGGAGAGTAATATAATTGCTGATAGAAATTTGTTATACAAATAGAAATCATGTCAGAATATATAATAATGAATAACACTCAAATCTTTAGAAGTGATTTTTTCCCACTTCATTCGAATATGATTATGATATGGTTATTTTGATCTACGTACTAAACAAGGATTTTCTAGTGGTGTAACAATAAAAAAACTCTCAGGACACTAGCGACTGAGGAGAATCCAGTTACCTACATTCAAACTTACATTCAAACCTAGTTTTTCTTTTATAACATGAATTCAAATAAGAAAGTGCTAAACAACAAAGTTTCATAACTTTTGAAGATGTACAACTTTTATTTATAATGTCTCTCCATTCAACGTCGTTTCAAAAATTCAAATTTTAAATTCGAGAAATTCACATGTACTTTTCGTTGATGAAAGTAATTCAAATTAGAAATGATTCAACGACGAAGTTTCATAAATTCTCATTACCGACGACTTTTATTTTAGTCATTTGATCTTCCGGTTTTGTGATCACTACAAGAAACTATTTAATCTGTGACACATTCTCCACGACGTTTTCAGAAAACGTCACGAATGTGCATTGCAGCCCAAAACACTGCGACGATTTCTTTAATTCGTCGCGATTCTACGACATATTCCTTTTTTCGTCATGGATGTGCATCGAAGCCCAAAACACTATGACGATTTGTTAAATTCGTCGCGACTCTACGACGTATTCCTTTTTTCCTCACAAACACTGCGACGATTTGTTTAGTTTGTCGCGATTCTACGACGTATTCATATTTTTTCGTCACAGACGTGCATGGATGGATATTGAAGCCCAAACCATCACGAAGATTTGTTAAATTCGTCGCAATACGGCCCACAACACCGTGACGTTTTAGCAGATTCGTCGTGATCCGTAAAAAAACAGCCACCTCACCAGCACCTAGGACCCACACACACTGCCACGCAGGCGCCACCTCACCCAGGCGCCACGTCACCACCACGTGAGCGCCCAGGGCCCACCTCACTGCCACGCAGGCGCCACGTCACCACCACATGAGTGCCCGGGGCCCACCTCACTGCCATGCAGGCGCCACCTCACCCAGGCGCCACCTCACCCAAGCGCCACGTCACCACCACGCGAGCGCCCATGGCCCACCACACTGCCACGCAAGCGCCACCTCACCCAGATGCCACCTCACTACCACCCAAGCATCTAGGGCCCACCTCACTGCCATGCAGGCGCCACCTCACCCAGGCGCCATGTCACCACCACGTGAGCGCCCAGGGCCCACCACACTGCCGCGCAAGCACCACCTCACCCAGATGCCACCTCACTGCCACGCAAGCATCTAGGGCCCACCTCACTGCCACACAAGCGCCACCTCACCCAAGGAATGAGTTCCTCTAAAAAAAGGAAAACCTGCAGCCAAGGGGAATCGAACCCCCAACCTCACACCTGACCTAGGCGCGCTTCTACCACTAGGCTAAAACGTTGTTTGTGACTGTGTCTAACATTTAAATGCCTTTGAACCTATCTACCCAGAGGAGTAAAAGGATTGAAGTTTCACATCAATCCAGATGCAGACTTCCCTTCCGCCGCCGCTACCTACCACCAGCGGCGCCGCCCCCACCGCCGCCGCCGCCGTCCGCGCCGCCGCCGCCTACCGGAACCGACGCCCCGCACCGCCACCGTTGCCTACCAAGCTGCTTTTCGTTGTCCGCGCCGCCGCCACCATCCGCATCTCGCTGCTGCCCCTGCCAATGCCGCCATCCATGACGCAACCGCCCACCACGCCATCCCGCAGCGCCGCCGTCGCCTTTCCTCCTGCTGCCCCTTCCACCTGAACTCCTGTCGGTACCACGAGCTTCCCCCTGAACAAGGGGTGGCTACCACCACATCACCTTCATTCTCCTGACCGTCACCACCATGCGCGTGCTTGTTCCAGTGGTGGTGCCCGTGTCCGTGGTGGTGGATGGTGAGACAATGCGTGCAGCATTGCTAGTCCATTGACGCATCCAAGGCGCCCAGTGTCATTGCAGCCGAGGAAAGGTACATTTGTATCTTGACTTTGTTGGACTTATAGATTTGAATTGGTGCAGAGGTGTTGATTTGTGTCTTTTGTGTAATGCTTGGTTAGATGGATAGACGATGGGTTAATGGAAGGTTGTTTTCCTCTGAACACATTGATGGAGTCAGACAATTTATGAGCTTCGTTCCAGAGAAGTTCAGTGAAAATGTTGAGATTTTGTGCCCATGTTCAAGATGCCTGAATCACAAGTATCACTGTCAGCCTGTTGTGAAGAAGCACATTTTGATGAATAGTATGGATAGTAGTTCTACTCGTTGTTTTCATCATGGAGAGGATGTCAATGTAGATGTTGTTGAGCACCGTATTGATGTGCATGACAGTGGTGATAGGGGAAATGTGGGAGAGGATTGCGGTGTTGGTTGTGGGGAAAATGTGGGAGAAGATGGCAGTGCTGATCGTTTGGGGAACCTTATAGGAGACCTACATGCTGCAGCAGTAGAAGGAAGAAAGGATGCGAGAAAATGAGGATGCGGTAAAATGAGGATGTCGCTACGGACCCTCATGACTCGCAGTCATTTTTCAAAATATCATGAGAGAGGCAAAGCGTCGGCTTTATCCCGGTTGTAGCAAGTTTTCAAGGTTCTCATTTGTGGTTAACCTTCTTCATATGAAGTCCTTGTACGGGATAAGCAATTCTCGCATTTTCTCGCAATATTGAAGTTGTTGGCTGAAGCATTCCCAGAGGGCAATGCACTCCCCAAATCATACAATGAAGCAAAGAATCTTTTGAAGAAATTAGGTCTTGGATACGAATCGATACATGCGTGCGGCAATAATTGTGTTTTGTTCAGAAAGAGATATGCCCACCTTGACAAGTGTCCAGTTTGTGGTCTTTCGAGATGGAAGGATGAAGAAAGAAGATTCCACAGAAGGTGTTGAGGCATTTTCCGCTAGCACCTAGGCTGAAGAGGCTCTTTGCAACCAAAGAAGCATCACTACTAGCACAATGGCACGACCGACAGCGGCAACCCAGTGAGAAGGAAATGAGTCACCCAACTGATGGTGATGCGTGGCAAGATTTCGATAAAGAATATCCGGAATTTGCTAGAGATGCAAGAAACATCAGGCTTGGCCTTGCTACTGACGGGTTCAACCCATTTTCAGAACAGAACACAAGATACAGCATGTGGCCTGTGTTTGTGGTACCATACAACCTTCCACCTTATGCATGCATGGAGGAGTCCAACTTTATTATGGCTTGGCTTATACCAGGTCCTAAATCCCCTGGGAAGGATTTTGATGTATTTTTGGAGCCTCTGGTGGAAGATTTGATTGAGCTTTGGAAAGGTGTGCGTGCTTATGATGCCAATACTCGCAAAATGTTTGACCTTCATGCTGCAGTTTTGTGGTGCATCCATGATTACCATGCTTTGAGCACTCTTTTAGGTCGAACCACAAAAGGTTATTTTGCATGTACTCACTGTGACAAGCACCCTCTTTCCTACGGCCTAAGGTCCAAATTTGGTTATTTTGGACACTACCGTTTCCTTCCAGAGGGACATCCATTGCGGAGAAACAATCTGTTTGCCAGCCTTCATGAAACCGATGATCCACCAGGTCAATTCACTATGGAGGAGTTGTTAGCTGAACTGGAGAAAGCAATGAATCCACAAGTATGTGGGAAAAGGAAACGTTCTAACTCTGAAGGTGCTCATGTGAAAATATGGAGCCGCATGATGTGCTTATGGAAGTTGCCATACTGGCATAAATTGAAGTTAAGGCACGATCTCGATGTCATGCACATTGAGAAAAACATATGTGAGAGCCTGATTGCGACAATTCTCAATATACTTGGGAAGACAAAGGACACAGTTAAAGCTAGGCTTGATTTGAAAGATCTTGGAATTAGAAAGGAGTTGCAATTTAAAGAGAATGGAGATTCATGTGAGATGCCAAATGCTCGATATACTTTGTCCAAAAAAAGAAGGCGGCCTTTTGTGATTTTCTAAGAGAGGTAAAGTTTCCAGATGTCTTTGCTTCCAATATATATGAAGCATTAGCAGAATTAGGGAAGTTTTTTAGGGAACTCTGCATCAAAACCCTTAACAAGGATGTGTTGGCTGAAATGAAGAAAGAGATCCCTATAATTCTGGTGAAACTTGAGAAAATATTCCCCCCGGCTTTCTTTGATGTGATGATACACCTTGCTATACATTTACCTGATGTGGCTTTGCTCAGAGGCCCTGTGCAGTATGGGTGGATGTACCCAATTGAGAGGCGGTTGTATACTTTGAAGCGCTATGTGAGGAACAGGGCTCGACCAGAAGGGTCTATAGCTGAGGCATATATTGCCGATGAATGTTTGACATTTTGCTCTAGATACTTGGATGGTGTTGAAACAAGATTTAATCGGGAACCAACGAACATAGGTTTTTCTAATGAAGAGGCCTATGGTGTTGACGTTTTTGGGCATGGAGTTCATTTTATGTCGGCGCTTGAGCTTGTATATGATGAAGATTGCTTTGATCAAATGGTGTGGTATGTGTTGAATAACTCTAGTCAAGCTGAAAAATATGTCACGTAAGTTCTGACCATTATACTTCTATATGACAGCTTTGTGTCTTCTACATATGCTTAGTTAATTTTTTTATATATGCAGAATGTTCAAAGAACAATTAGAGAGACAAGGGGTGGCTAACATTGAAAAAACAGCCCGGCTAGGATTCCAGACTTGGTTCAGGAACCATGTGAGTTTACTCCCATAATATTTTAGATAACCATATTTTGTAGTATAGATTTTGATGGGTTGTGTGTTGCATGACAGATCATGAAGTTGAGGAATGATGGTCAAGAAGAGATAGATGCTGATCTATTTACCTGGCATGTGGTCCTGATTTCAGAGTCAAGAAATACACCTCATGCATAGTGAATGGTGTTCACTTCAGATCGTTGATCGAGACAAGAACAAGAAAACACAAAAAAAGTGGTGTAATGGCACGGGCCTCTCATAATAATGAGCTCATTGATTTCTTTGGAACCCCGAAAGAGATAGTGCGGTTAGAATATCCGGAGGATGATAGGTCGGTGGTGTTGTTTAAATGTGACCGGTATAAATCGGATGGGAAGAAAAACTCGAACTTCAATATGATGGTTTTTTTAAAAGCATCAATATTCAAAGTCTATGGTACAAGAATGATTGTTTCATTTTGGCCACTCAGGCTAGGAAAATCTTTTATTTACCGGACACCAAGTTGGGAAAAAATTGGCAAATTGTCCAAACATTTGACCATAGGCATCTTTTCAATGTGAGGGAAATTGAATCTGCACGCTATAATGCTCCTGCATATCAAGAGGATGAGTGATGTGAAGAGGATGGTACACGAGAACCAGTTTCAAGCACTACAACTGATAAGCCCTTGTGTTGACGCGAAAAGTGCACTCAACGCCAAACACACAGCAAGCCGAACAAAGCTGGCTTCACACGCGCAAAGAGCAAAAGACGTGCCAGTCAATTTTTCCTGAAAATTAACAAAAGACAAAGCAGTTAGATACCAAAGCTTGGAACTTGCCGGGTGGTACCAGACAGTTCCATATTTACGGCTAAAAAGCCAAATGGGATGACACATAGCTATAGAAAGCTATCTGCCAACAAACTACAAACATTCGGGAACTCGCAAAGGGGAAAAAGTAATATTGCCGAATGGATGACGTAAGCATGACAGCGATCGGTCTTTGTTTGAACAAGGATGCACATGCACGAGGCCATGACCGATCCCCATGAAGATTAGCATTAAATAAATGAATAAAGTAAAGCACGGGCATGATCATGTGTTAAACAAGCATGCATAGATCCAAAGCACTAGTCTACCGCATGTCTAGTTACTTTAAAATCCGTCGGGTACGATATCAAACAAATCTATCCACCGCATGATACAACTTGCATGAAAAACCGTACCACTTTCCACAAATAGATCTATCCACCGCATGATACAATCTAAATATGGAAAGCTAAAAGCATACATCATTTAAAGCATGAATAACGCACGTGTTCTACTCGTGATGAAACATAACCGAATACGGCTGAACAGCCGATTCGGGGTCCATGAAGAAGGAACAAACATTACCAAGTGAATAAATCTATCAGATTGATTCGGAAATCTAATCCACCGGATGACTAGCTCCAAAGAAACCCAAAAACCTGCATCTACCGCATGATACCCGGCTCTTTCAAGATTTATACAAACATTAGCAAGCTTGAACCCGCAACACGTGACAACCTAGATCGATTCGGTTTCGGCTATCCGAAAGCACAAGATCCATATGTTAAAACATGAAATCTACTCGAACAAGGATCATAAAAGATGTAAAGCCGATCCAAACCCATCTAGATTGGGCAAAAATGTGTTACATGAATTTAAACATAAAGTAAAACTCAAAGTAACACGGGGTAACTTAATGAATCTATTGGATCTTGCCAAAATCCAATAGAGCCGATAACTAGCCTCAAGCTAGATCTTAGCCTACCGCATGGCTCATGATCTATCAAGAAACACTCTTGAACCAAGCTTGAATCTACCGCATGACACAAAGCATGGTAACAAGACTACTTGCATCAGATCTAAATCCACCGCATGATACTAGACATGATACAAGGTTGTCGGTACTCACGGAGGTCGACGGATCGATAAGCCCTCTCGAAGAACTCGACGACACGACAAGGGACTCTAGGGTTTGGCGTAAGGCCGGTGTGTATTGAAGAATGATTGTGTTCTTTACATACATCCAGGGGTCATATTTATACCCTGTCAAGTACAACCTCGAATGGATCCGTTGCCTAACTTATCTCTAAGCTTGATCGCCTATCCATCCATTCGTCCTCCCTGATTGAGCCACGTCGCCGTCCAATCCCGCAAAATCAGCTCTATTGTTCCTTTGCCGAACCGGAGCAGATAGCCGACCGCAGATCTCTTTCCCGAATATCTCAAATTTTGGTGTTAACACATGCCCCTTCAATTGTGGGATAAAAGTAATTTTGTTCCACAATTGACTCCAGCCACGAATACTTCAAATCAAATCTGTCAACACCTGTTCTTCGCAATCCGCCGGAATCTTCATTCAGATCCAAACCCTAGATCTCCTTGCTCCGAGCTCAAATCTCCAATGGCAGCTCAGAACCAAGATGCTCAGGTAAATTCATCCCCCGTAAGCCTCGTTCGGCATTTAGGTTTTCAATTTTACCTGAGATTCCTTTTCCGCTTTTCTTCCAGCCTTGATTTGCTTCCTGAAGAGATCATCGGGACCGAAGATGTGCCTAAGTACATCTCCTCCGATTCCTCCCTCGAAGCAGAGGATGCCACACCTGAACAGAGGACCAACCATCAGCTGCGCCGCCGCGTTCGGCATCTGGAGCACGGCCTCAGGGACATCACCGCCCGTTGCCAAGCCGAGCGCGAGCGTCGCATGGCTCTGGAAGCACTAGTAGGGGGTAAACGTTTCTGATTTCTTCTCGACCTCATGCTTGCATTCGGACTTCTTGCCCCTAACCTTGATTCCTCCGCTTCAGATGTCTCTGACAGGTACAACAACCTGAAGACGGCCTGGGATAGCTTGGTGGAGGCCGCCAACCATGGTCACCCCCATGCGTTCCAAGTTGCCGTCACGGTGGTCCTGGAACAACTGAAGAGGGAGCAGCCGAAGAAGTAAAGAAAAGATCGAATCATACTTTCGCTTCTTTCTCCACGCCTTCTGCTTCCCACCCCCTTGGAAATCTGACCACCAGGGTTGTTAAATGAAAACCTGCAAGAAGCAGTTGTAATGTAGTTTTTGTGCTAAGGGCAATGCATCTAGGCACTGGCCATTTCTTTTGTTTATGGATTTTTTGTGCTGAAGGCGGCCTCATTCTTGAGTGCCGGCTATCTCTGTGCCAGATGTGTGTAATCATCGATCGATCTCAATGCTAGGATAATATTTCTTCAGATATCTTCCATTTATTGCGGCGGAAAGTTCTTCTCCTAGCAAAGTTTTCAATATATACGCATTACCAGGGACGCATCTGACCACACGGAAAGGTCCTTCCCAGTTAGGGGACCATTTGCCGAATTCACTGTATTTAGTTCCAATCGGCAATAGCGCTTTCCAAACTAGATCGCCTTCTGCAAATTGCCTTACTTTCACCTTCTTATTGTAGTACTTGGCAACCCGCAGTTTGTTTTTCTCGATGTTTTCCAGGGCCCTAAGACGGATCATATGTAAATCCTCCAGCTCGTCCATCATTAGACCTCTGTAATCCTTGGAGCTTAAGTCCTTTTGTAGCACCACCCTCCTTGAATCTGATTGCATTTCCCAAGGCAGAATTGCGTGATGCTCGTAAACCAACTCGTAAGGAGAAGTTTTTGTAGCTCCATGGGGGGCCATCCGGTAAGCCCACAGTGCCTCACTGAGTACCGAATGCCACCTTCTTGGCTTCTGGTCGATCTTCTTCTGTATCAACTTGATCATGATCTTATTCGAAGCCTCTGCTTGACCATTAGCCTGGGCATAATAGGGAGAAGAATTAAACAATTTGATCCCCATGCTTTCGGCAAATTCTCTGAACTACAGTGACACGAATTGTGCCCCTTGATCAGTGGTAATTGTCTGAGGGATTCCAAATCGATAGATGATGTGCTCCTTGACGAATTCGATCATGTTTTCTGACGTCACCTTCTTCAGTGGGATCGCCTCAACCCATTTAGTGAAGTAATCTGTAGCCAAAAGCACGAACTTATGCCCCTAGCTAGATGGTGGATTAATTTGGCCAATCAAGTCTATACCCCAACCCCTGAATGGTCATGGCTTGATGATGGGATTCAATGCTGATGCAGGGACCCTTTGAATATTCCCGAACCTTTGGCAATCCTGACATCCCTTGTAATACTCAAAGCAGTCCTCTAATATCGTCGGCCAAAAACATCCAGCTTGTCTAATAACCCACTTCATACGGTAGGCCGATTGGTGTGCTCCACATATCCCATCGTGCACTTCGCTCATCATGTTCTTGGCCTCTTCTGGACCCAGGCATCGTAGTAATACCCCATCTAATGATTTGTAGAATAAATTATCATCCAGAAGAACGAACTTTATTGCCTTGTACCTGAGTTTCCTAGAGACCTTCCGGGATGGATCCTTCAAGTAATCAACGATCTCTTTCCTCCAATCATCTTCTGCAAGATCCGCCCCTAGTGCACACACCTCTGCAGCAAACGCTTCTTGACTCTCTTTGTAACCAGAGGCGCTCTGAGCCAGCCTATTTGCTTCTTCGTTATGTTCCCTAGGAATGTGCTGTAGAGTCACCAACGGGAAGCTCTTCAAGATTTCCCTGCATTCTTCGTAGTAACTCCTCAGCGCTTCACTTTTGCACTCATATTGGCCATTCAATTGTTTGATCACAAGCTCTGAATCTCCATAAACTTCAACTGAAACGGCCCCAGCTTCTCTCAAATATTGAAGCCCTCGAAGTAATGCCTCGTATTCAGCTTGATTATTTGTGACAAGTGGGGCATGACAGGGGATGGCAAATTCAAACATCTCACCTCTAGGCGAAATCGGTAGGATCCCTACTCCCCCACCTTTACCACATGATGATCCATCAAAAAACAAAGCCCAAGGGGTAATCTCAAGCAAATCAATTGACGGATCGCGATGTTCAGTTATGAAATCGGCAATGATCTGACCTTTGATGGCTTTTGCCGATTCGAACTTCAACTCGAACTCTGATAAAGCTAAAATCCACTTGCCAATCCTGCCGTTCAAAATTGGCATAGATAACATATGTTTTATCACGTCAAACTTGGAATACACAGTGCATTCGGCATTCAACAGGTAGTGCCGAAACTTTGTACACGAGTAGTACACGCA
Source organism: Cenchrus americanus (assembly GCA_947561735.1). Lineage (NCBI taxonomy): Eukaryota > Viridiplantae > Streptophyta > Magnoliopsida > Poales > Poaceae > Cenchrus > Cenchrus americanus. The sequence continues at coordinate 30,605,580 of OX387242.1, read as the reverse complement.
AAGACATAATTTCTCTACAGCTGAATACCTGGTTTCAGGATCAAGTAGTTTTCGGCTAAGATAAGCTACTACCCGCTCCTTTCCTTCAAATTCTTGAATAAGGGCCGATCCAATGGTTTGGGTATCGGCCGCCACGTACAACTTGAAAGGCTTGTTTAGCTGAGGAGGAACCAACACCGGCGACTCCTTCATGTATTGCTTGATCTCATCAAAAGCCTTTTGTTGTTCGTCGCCCCATGTGAACTTCTGATCTTTCTTCAGCTTCAGTAATGGAGAGAATGGCAACACCTTCTGTGATAAATTTGAAATGAATCTTCTCACGAAGTTAATCTTGCCGAGCAGTGATTGCAACTCCTTGAGGTTAGTTGGAGGAACAACTTCATCAATGGCCTTCATGCTCTTCTTGCCAACTTCAATTCCTCCTTCGTGGACCAAAAACCCCAAGAATTCTCCAATTTCGATACCCCAAAAGCGCACTTGTTTGGATTCATCTTCAAACCGTGTTTCCGGGTGCACTCTAAGGTCTTCTTCACAACTTCCAAATGGGTGTCATGACTTAGGGACTTGATCACCACGTCATCAATGTAGATCTCCACAATCTTGCCGATCAACTCATGAAAAATGTAATTCATGGCCCGTTGATAGGTTGCACCGGCATTCTTCAACCCAAATGTCATGACTATCCACTCGAACAGGCCTATATGACCAGGACATCTAAAGGCCGTCTTTGAAATGTCTTCTATTGCTATGAAGATCTTATTGTATCCCGCATTGCCATCCATGAAACTGATTACCTTGTGTCCAGCGGCGGCGTCAATCAACAAATCGGCAATAGGCATCGGGTATCCATCCATCGGAGTAGCTCTGTTCAGGTCCCTGAAATCTATGCAAACCCTCATTTTTCCATTCTTCTCATACACAGGGACAATGTTAGAAATCCACTCCGCATATCTGCATGGCCGAACGAAGTTTGCATCAAGTAATCTTTCAACTTCCTTCTTCACATCGCCCAATACCTCATCCTTGTAGATTTTCCGGGGCGGTTGCTTATACAGTTTGAAACCAGGCTTGATTGGCAACCGATGCTCGACGATGGAACGATCCAGTCCAGGCATCTCCGAATAATCCCAGGCGAAGCAATCCTTGTATTCTTTGAGAAGCTTAATTAAATTCCCCCTAAAGTCTGGCTGCAAATTTGCACTGATGAACGTCGGCCTTGGCTTGTCACCGCTTCCAATGTCAACTTCTTCTAATTTGTCAGCCGACATGAATCCTCGCCCTAACTTGCCATCAGTGCCATCGACGGGGTTCTCCATTAAAAATTGCTATAAGAGCCGACTGCTTGAATCGGGCCGTTGATCACCGCCGACAGTTCAACAGACCTTCTCCCCGTCTTTCCCCGAGAAACAATCGATGCCTTGGTATTCCCGTAAGGCCGGTTCCATGTTTGCCACGCTCACGGAGTCATCTCGCTTGGACGACCTCGATCTCATCGTCCACCCACCGGATAAGCCGTTGATGCATGGTGGATGGGACGCAACAGTTAGCATGAATCCGGGCCCCGCCCAAGCAAAGACAGCCGTAGGCTCCTTTGCCTTCGATGACAAAGAAGGTGGTGAGAAGCGTCTTGGACCCGATCATCAAGTCCACGTGAGCGCATCCCTTGGTGTCCGAGGGGTTCCCGGCCGAAATCATTCAAGATGATGCTTGTAGGCGTCAAATCGCTCGGGCCCATGCCAAGCTTCCTGAAGGTGGTGTACGGCATTACGTTGACTGCCGCTCCACCGTCGACGAACATCTTGGTCAATGGCTTGCCATTGACGTATCCTCTCAAGTACAGCGGCCTCATATGACGTTTCTTGGCCGGCTTGTCGAAGATGGCCTGCTTGGCCAGCACTAGTTGTGCCATCATTCCCTCGGTCTGCTCATCATCGAAGGAAGCTTCCTCCTGCATAACCTGGTTAGCGGGAGCCATGAACTCGTTCGGCAGAAAGTATACCATGCATGCTGGAGCCGAACGCTTCGATCCTTCCGGTTGGTCTTTGGGGCGCCACACCTGCCTTGTCTGGATCCCGGCCTGCTTCCGTTCACGGCTCCTCAAGCGCTGGACCTGTCTCTTCTGACTCTTGCGTAGGCCGGGCGGGCACCACTGCCCCTTCTGCCAGATGTAGTCGTCCTCGTCCTCTTCTTGATCAGCCCACCTGAGATCGGCTTGACGCTTTCTGGGGTGATCGATGACTTCAATTTTTTGGCGCCGATCCCCATTAGGGTGGATCCTTCCAATTCTCTCGTGGACGGATCGGCGATTGCGCTTCTCGCCCGTACTCAACATACCTGTCGCTGCATTTAGGACAGTTCTTCAACGTGGGCAGCTTTAAACCCTCATTCCAGCAATGCCTGAAGAAGGCGCATCCCCAGTGTGCGCGCTCCTGCTCGCGCGTGTACTGCTCTTGGTCCCTTCTGTGCGCTTCTTCCTCGGCTCTGCGCTGCTCCTCCTCGTAGCGCCGCTCCTGATAGCGCTCTTTCTCCATCTGGTGCTGCCACTTGTTGAGGTGGATGCGCGATGTTACCCTGGGCTTGGCTCTGGATGACTCCCCGATTTCGATGTGACTTCTAAGAGTGCGTGGGGCGTCACCTTGCACCTGTTCCAGAGTTACTTGGCGCTCTGGGTCCACTGCTCCACCTTGTCTAGACCTGGCTGAGGTCAAGACCTTGACTTTTCCCTTCTCCTCGGCCGTTATCACGTTAACAGAAAAGCTCACCATGTTCCGAGGAAAGGGGTGGCCATCCAGCTTCATTTTGTTGTCGAACTTAAGGTGACCCTCCTGGATGGCTTTTTGGATCCTCATCCTGAAGACCCTGCAATCATTGATGGAGTGTGAATCCCTGTCATGGAAGCCACAGTAACGTTTTGCTTTAACTCCGTCGGGCCGAAGCATGGAATGCCCCTCAGGCAGCTTGATTTGGCCTTCTTTCACTAAGAGCTCGAACAATTTATCAGCTTTCGTGATATCAAAATCATAAGTACCCTTGGTCTGCTTGACCCGGCCGATTCATTGTCAAAGGCTCCTTCCCCCACATGATCTCTCGCTGCGGCTACATCCAATTCATCATCGAATCCTCGAACGGATCGGCCTTGTCCAAGAATCGGTTGTAGACGTCGGCCGACGTCGTGTCGCTTGCCAAATTTGGCGTCCTTCTTAAAGCCATATGCCCGATTGCTCATCGGTGATAGCTTCTCGCGATAGCCGGCCCGCATTCTCAAATTCCACCCCGAACAACTTCTCGCGCACGGCCGGCAACATTCCGGCGACGGCCATATCAGCCAACTGGTCGTCTGGCAAGTTAAGCGAGAAGCACATGCCTTTGACTTCCCTGAATCTCCTAAGAAACTCCAGCGGCGTCTCGCTGTGCCTCTGCTTCAGGGTGGCAAGGTCGATCAACTTTTTCTCCGAACTGCCACTGAAATAATGAGCGTGGAATTTCCTCTCTAAGTCCTTCCATCTGGCAACTGATTCAGGGGGTAGGGATGAGAACCACTGGAACGCTGGACCTGTCAGTGATGCGGGGAAGTAGCGGACCCTGAATGTCTCCTCAGTCGAGCACTCCCCCGAGCTGCATAAGGTAACGAGCGATGTGCTCGACTGTGCTCGTGTCGTCTTGCCCCGAAAATTTTGTGAACTCCGTTGGCGGCTTCAACCTTGGCGGCAAGAGCACATTGTAGTACCATTCTGGGAACGACGGCTTATAGGCGGGTCCTTGCATTTTTGGCTTGAGGCCGAACTGATTTTGCATCAATTCGGCCATCTTCCGCGCCAGGGCGTCATCCTCTCGTGCGCCTGCAGCTGGCGCGTATCCTGGATGTGGGAAGGCGTCAAACGCTCCATAGTTTCCAACCTCATGATATCCTCCGCCGTACAAGTTCCTCTGCAGCCAGTTGGTCGCCGGAGCAATCCTGCGGCCGGGCTCAAGTGGGGCCCCAGACGAGCCGAACGCTAGATCTCCATACGTAGGCTGGTACGGATTGGCTGTTGCACAGGCTGACCCGTGCTGCTCTGTGGTGGTGGCTGAATTGGCTGCCCTCCTGAAGCTTGTAATGGGGGCTGAACTGGCTGCCCCCCAGTGCCCTGCGGAGGAGGTTGGAACGCTTGACTTCCAGAGCTCTGAGGAGGTGGCTGCTGTGGCTGGCTCCGTAACGGCGGCTGAGAGCTTCACTCACCCAGCTCCACGGTGCCCCCCTGGATGGGTGCCTTGCTGAACGCTTGCTCCATGCCCGGGCCAAAGACGGCCGCCATCATCTGCTGGAGTGCTCCGAGGAAAGCTTTGTTGTGCTTGCTAAGCATGTAATCTGCAGATTCTTGGAATACTCGCATGCACTCCTCTTTTTCCTGCTGAGCTGTGGTATCGCTCTCCCCCGGCAGCAACACCCTGGGCATCTCGTTCTTCAAATACGGGACGCCGCTTCTATTCTTCTTGAACGACAGCAGACATTTCTGCTGAAACTGGTCCACAACGTCTTGGAGTTGCTGCCGCTGCTCGGGAGAGAGATCTTCAAGGTTGACATCCATGAGGTCTGCGATTTCGGGCATCTGGAATCTATTCGGCTGGTCCCACTGGGCGTGCCAAAAAGTGTGTTGACGCGAAAAGTGCACTCAACGCCAAACACACAGCAAGCCGAACAAAGCTGGCTTCACACGCGCAAAGAGCAAAAGACGTGCCAGTCAATTTTTCCTGAAAATTAACAAAAGACAAAGCAGTTAGATACCAAAGCTTGGAACTTGCCGGGTGGTACCAGACAGTTCCATATTTATGGCTAAAAAGCCAAATGGGATGACACATAGCTATAGAAAGCTATCTGCCAACAAACTACAAACATTCGGGAACTCGCAAAGGGGAAAAAGTAATATTGTCGAATGGATGACGTAAGCATGACAGCGATCGGTCTTTGTTTGAACAAGGATGCACATGCACGAGGCCATGACCGATCCCCATGAAGATTAGCATTAAATAAATGAATAAAGTAAAGCACGGGCATGATCATGTGTTAAACAAGCATGCATAGATCCAAAGCACTAGTCTACCGCATGTCTAGTTACTTTAAAATCCGTCGGGTACGATATCAAACAAATCTATCCACCGCATGATACAACTTGCATGAAAAACCGTACCACTTTCCACAAATAGATCTATCCACCGCATGATACAATCTAAATATGGAAAGCTAAAAGCATACATCATTTAAAGCATGAATAACGCACGTGTTCTACTCGTGAAGAAACATAACCGAATACGGCCGAAATGTACCGATTCGGGGTCCATGAAGAAGGAACAAACATTACCAAGTGAATAAATCTATCAGATTGATTTGGAAATCTAATCCACCGGATGACTAGCTCCAAAGCAACCCAAAAACCTGCATCTACCGCATGATACCCGGCTCTTTCAAGATTTATACAAACATTAGCAAGCTTGAACCCGCAACACGTGACAACCTAGATCGATTCGGTTTCGGCTATCGGAAAGCACAAGATCCATATATTAAAACATGAAATCTACTCGAACAAGGATCATAAAAGATGTAAAGCCGATCAAAACCCACCTAGATTGGGCAAAAATGTGTTACATGAATTTAAACATAAAGTAAAACTCAAAGTAACACGGGGTAACTTAATGAATCTATTGGATCTTGCCAAAATCCAATAGAGCCGATAACTAGCCTCAAGCTAGATCTTAGCCTACCGCATGGCTCATGATCTAACAAGAAACACTCTTGAACCAAGCTTGAATCTACCGCATGACACAAAGCATGGTAACAAGACTACTTGCATCAGATCTAAATCCACCGCATGATATTGGACATGATACAAGGTTGTCGGTACTCACGGAGGTCGACGGATCGATAAGCCCTCTCAAAGAACTCGACGACACGACAAGGGACTCTAGGGTTTGGCGTAAGGCCGGTGTGTATTGAAGAATGATTGTGTTCTTTACATACATCCAGGGGTCATATTTATACCCTGTCAAGTACAACCTCGAATGGATTCGTTGCCTAACTTATCTCTAAGCTTGATCGCCTATCCATCCATTCGTCCTCCCTGATTGAGCCACGTCGCCGTCCAATCCCGCAAAATCAGCTCTACTGTTCCTTTGCCGAACCGGAGCAGATAGCCGACCGCAGATCTCTTTGCCGAATATCTCAAATTTTGGTGTTAACACCTTGAATAGAGATGATGAACAAGGCCTTATGTTTGAAGCTGCTGATATTGCTCGGTTGATGAAAGTTAGACACGAAGAAGCACAAGTCAGTGGTTGGTGAGGAAGAAGAAGATGACACACTTTTGTAGTACTGCAGTGTTGAAGAAGCTGGTGCTGCAATGGAGGTTGACAGTGATGATGAATAAATGTAAGTCCATCTCTAGCATTTTGCTGTTATGTGATAGAACCAATTTGAATAAATGTAAGTCCATGCTATTAATGTGGCAAATGTCCACCTTCTTACCACTTTTGAATTACTTCTTACCACTTTTGATGTGACTGAACCAATTTAGCTGAAAGTCTTTAGTTGTGTGTTTTATTTTCAGTGAGGAGCATCCGTGAAGTGAGGTGAAACAGTTGTTAGCATCCAGGGAGGAGCATCAGCTGTTGCTAGGCGTCCATGGCACATGTCCATGAGAGTTGTAACTTATTTACCTAGTTAATAACCTGGGAATTGTAATGCTTGGGTTGTAAGACATGCAGTTCTAAATTATTTGAATGAGAAATTATGCAAGACATGTTGTGTGTAAGACATGTTCTAAATTGTTGTGCAACCAGCACATGCCTTGGCTGTATGAAACCATTGCAATCTGGGAATAGATAGCAGATATAAGGAATAGATAGCACATGCTGGGAACTGATGAAACAGGCACATGTTCAGTTGTCCAGCATCCATCACATAACAATCTGGAAATAGATAGAATATATAAGGAATAGATTTCAGCCATCAGATCAACACATAGAAGGATAGATAATAGGACTAATTTTCATTAAGTTTACTACACTTAACAGCAACATGTTTCTGATAGCATATTTACATGACACATCATGACACATCACAGAACACAGATCCTTGGTTCTAAGCAAAAGAAGCTTCACTACTTTTTGCCGCCAAAAGCAAAAGAAGCTTCACAACTCCCAGATTGCCCTTGACTTAATTATATATGCTAAGTACTACGACTTTACTACTTGTTGCCCTTGACTTTCAGCTCAAGCTTGCGGATCTTCTTCCCCATCTCATCTAACTTGTCGACAACTTTGTCCATGAATTCCTTCGTGTGCTCTTCCATGATTTCATGTGTTCCATCAATGTCCCACCCTCGGGTCCTCAATCGCTCACGCAAATCATCATAGCGATCCTTCAGCTGCCTAACCTGATGGCGTACGGGAATTTTCTGCAGCAAGACAACACACATAAGTTGTTTGACTTTACAAGCATCAGTAGTAGACAACGCAGCCATACAATGCAGTCCTAGCTCACCTATCTTTTCGACGGTCTAGCTGCTTCCGATGGCAATGGATTGTTGTTGTTGTCTTGTTCACCATCTGAGTCCGGAATGATGATTCTCACATGCTTGGAACAACCTATCTCACCACTACATGGGAGGAAATTCCAAAAATAAACTTGTGAGAAGGGACTGAATGTACCACTGAATTACAAAATATTCATGAATTCATCAATGAACAGGAAGTGAGAATTAGCATATGACAGCAAAGAATTTCATATTCCGCATCAACAGAATATGACAGCATGTTTGATGCCAACATATGACAGCATGTTTGATGCCATGCTTTCAGATTCGCCTCTTGCCCCCACCTGCAGATTTCATATTCAGCATCAACAGAATCTCTTGCTGGACTTTGTTTACGCAAAACCCCATAAACACGCTAATCTCGAGGCCATGACTAGCTAGTAGGCTCTAAGCTCGGACTAAACAATCTCAACTACAGGCAATGAGACAATCTTGGTTGAGACAATGGCCATGACAAACTTTACCTCTATTCACCTACAGGTAAGTTTCTACGCTCCTTTTCTCCATATTGGTTGAGACAATCTCAACTACAGGCAACATCAACAACCTAGTGGGGCGGTGCTATTCAAACAGCCATTGAATTTTGATAACACATCTTGAAGACCACAAGCAACTTCAGTAAAATCAAACAAGGCACATTGAGGAGCAAGCAGTAGAGATATTCAATGGCCATGACAAACTTTACCTCTGTTCACCATGGCCTCGCTTGTGTCCCACTACTGGCTGCTTCCTCTGACTCGATGGATGCTGGCCTTCGGACGACGTGGAGGAGATGGCGTGCATCCCGGATGAAGACGAGGACGAGTTTCCGGCGCCGCGTGTACCGGAGGACAAAGAGGAGGAGGTCCTGCGGCGCCCACCGGAGGAGGACGACGTCGGCGGTGTACTAGCCGTGAAACAGCCGCGCGCATCACGCTTTTGCGTGGCGACGCTGTGGAGGCTACCTCCATCGCGGCCCTTCACTCCGCTGCGGCCGCGCGCAGCGGATCCATCGGTGCGTCCCTTCATTCCGCTGCGGCCGCGCGCAGCGGATCCGTCGGTGTGGGCCCTCCCTCCACCGCGGCCGCGCGCCAATGATCTCTCACTGCGGGTCCTCCCTCCGCGACCGCCGCTCACCTGGGTTGCTTCGGTGCGGCCCCTAGATCCGCCTCCGGCCCTCACTGCGGATCCCTTCACGCCCGCCATCGGGAAGATGGGGAACAGAGGGGACGGAGAGGCCTAGGCTGATCGGGAAGGGGATACGCCTAGACGGAGACTAAAGAAAATGGACGGTGACGAAATGGGCCGGCCCAACTAACTATTTCCCCCTTGGCGCATCTCAGGTGCATCTAACTATTTCCCCCTTGGCGCATCTCAGTGTAGATCTTTTGTCCCACCTCGGCACCGTAGAAGAGCGCAACCCACCTTAAAAGTGCAGGCAGTACTGGCAATCTCGAATTCCGACATAATATCCATCAGTGCTTGCTTATCCTGCTATGTGGGGCTTAGTGGGCTACCTCGGCCCACTCGAGCTCCTGTCGCTGGGCTTCACGCTCGCAGGTCGAGCTTGGGTGGGCTGGCTATGACTCTTCAGCCCCCATAGCACAATTTTTTAAAATTGTCCGAAAATTTAAACCAAAAAATTTGTCCAAAAATTGGGACGAGCCACGACTCGAACTCAAGACCGACAACTACAACTTGAGAAAGTCACACCACTGCGCCATATGTATGTTCATTTATAAGTGTTGAAATTAACTTACTCATACAATACACTGTAAGGGCTACCAGGTGCTAGCACCCTATTGGCTCGGCTATCTTGGCAGTGAAGAACACATGGATAGTTGGTATTTATTCTTTTGATCTGGAATTAAATCTTGCAACTAGTATTTCTTCGTCATACATAATCCTATTTCGACGTTTTTTCCTGAATTTTCTAAAATCACACTCTTTTCTTTAATGAAGTTTTTTTGTACAGATTCAATTTTGCAGATCCTATTTATGTCCATTTATCTAGTTCCTCAAAAATACCGATTAGAAAAAGAGTTTGTTTTCGACAAATATTAGTAATGTAACTTCGTACTTTGTAATAATGAACTAAGCACAACCTTACGGTCAAGTTTCAAGTGTATGTGAATTCGAAATTTCATAAAGGTATGATGCACTTGAATGTTCAAGTAACATTTCAAGAAAGTGTGTAAGACATGTATCTGTTTACAAACAACGTGTGTTCCGCCATTATTGAAATCATTTGAAATTTTTATGACAAGTTTATGGACCCAAATTATGTTACCATGTCAATTCGTAGAACCATCAGAGCATTTTACGATATAATTTGAATTACTACACTGTATATTCAAAGTTTAAGTTTGAATTATCCCTATCAAACTGTTGCCAAACTAATTATTTACATTTGGATTAGCCATAAGTTTGTAGATATGGATGAGTCTTAAAACTTTGGTATTCATCACTTCTTCACCGTAAATCATTCAGGGTTTCAAAACATGGTCTGAAATCACCACTTTGAAAAACATTTCAAATCTTGAATTGTTAAAACTCCATCACAGCACAAATGACAAAAACAAACACATTATATAGATAGATTTCAATTTTAGAAAATTTTAGAAAAAAGAATCAACCAATTTGGAGTTTTTATGAGGCATAAAAACTAGTTACAAGTTTTAGTCAAAGATTAAAAAGAGAAACCACAATTGTTCATCCCAGTTCATAGCAAGTGTAAATTTCTGTTTTTAATCTTTGGATAAAACTTGTAAATTGTTTTTCTTCCTCGTACGAACTCCAAATCGGTTGATTCTTTTTTTCTAAATTTTTCTAAACTCAACACGTTTTGTTTTAGTCTGTTCTTCATTCAAGTACATTTTAAATATGGATTTGTTCAAAGTCAAACACCATACCATTCCAATCTCATCTCAAAGCTCGGGCCCCACCGTCGTCCTTCTCGGCAGCCCACCCACCCCCGCTCAGCCCGCCCACCTGTCAGTGCAACATGAAAACCCACACTTCAGTGGCTGACATGTGGGCCCAAGCAAGTTGGGACCCACACGTCATTGACCCAGTGGCAAGTTCGTCAATGTCATTCGCCCACCCACCGCGGGCGCACAGCGCGGTGCGGGATGTGAAATCCCCCAAATCCCACCCACCCGTTCATTCTCCCCCTCTCCTCTCGGCCTCTCCTCTCCTCGGCGCCGCCCGAAACCCTAGCCTCCTCGGCCCGCGGGTGCCTCTTCGACGACGCCCCGGCCGGGTCCGCCCCTCGACGGCGCATGACGCCCCGGCCGGGTCCGCAACCCTAGCCCCATTTCCACATCCCGCAGCCGCATTTCCCCATCCCGCAGCCGCGGTGTCGCAACCCTAGATCGATGTCTTGCTTCAAGGACCGACGCTTCAAGGACTCATCGATCGTCCATCTACCACTGGCGTGCGGCGCAACACCGATGGCAGGTGCGACGGCGCGGGGCCGATGGCTGGCGGGTGGTGCGGCATCGAGGGCCGGCGCGGCACCGACGGCCGACGTGGCGGCGCAGCACCCACAACCAGCGGTCGGCGCAGCACCGACGGCCGTCGCAGCGGGTCTCCACCTACCAGAAGATGGCTCCTACCCCAAGACCTCCACCACGCCAACAGCACCACGACAGATAACAAGTTTGTGCTCCTTCCCCCTGCTCCATCGATGTGGAATTCTGTTTTGCACGTGGAACTTTTATATATGGATCATGTGAATTGGATTTGAAAACACTTGTCATGTCCTATGTTGCAAGAGCTGCTGTTTGTTTGTTGTCATATGCAGTAGAATGTTTGTTAGCTGTTTGTTTCTGTGCTGCTATGATCCAGATAAAACCTTGTGTTGTTATTTAGTCAGCAGGTGGCAAAAGGAAATTCATGATGTTTATGTATTTTCTCTTGGGAAGGTTTGCTTGCTAAGTATTTTGCATTAGCTGGGTTTGTTGGTTGTAGAAACACAGCTTGAATTTGAATCTGTGCATCCATATAAGACACATGGCATAGAAGTAGGTTTAATTGTTCTGAGTATTGGATAGAATGTAGGATGCAAATCTTGTTGTTGGATAGTATATTTAATTTGTGTAAGACATGCTAATCTGGATGTAAATAAATTCAGGGCTGATGGTTGTTAACCTGATTGTCTGGTTTGCTCACATCTGATTATGAGTACTCTTATTTCCGTATTCAGCATTCAATATGCTTGTGCTATACTACTATGATTATTTCCTTAAGTTTATTTGTTGAGTTTATTTAACTAAGTTACACTATTGGATTACCAGAAGCGGGTGGTGCGGCATCGAGGGCCAGCGCGGCACCAACGGCCGACATGGCGGCGCAGCACCCACAACCAGCGGACGGCGCAGCACCGACAGCCGTCGCGGCGGGTCTCCACCTACCAGAACATGGCTCCTACCCCAAGACCTCCACCACGCCAACAACACCATGTCAGATAACAAGTTTGTGCTCCTTCCCCCCTGCTAACTGCCTATGATGAGTAACAACCCTTATCTGGCATACAAGCTGAGGCCAATGTTTACTGTCTACCTAACTGCCTATGATGATAACCATGTTTGCTCATTGAATTGATGAACTTGAACTTGTGAGGGACTGGAGCTGTTGGTCATCTGTTCTGTTTTGCCTACGAAGATGTTTATTTTTCCTGTTCTATTATTCATGTCTGTCATCAAACCGTGGGACACATCCATTCCTAGGCAATCTGTCATGACTAGGATGGATGTGTCCCTTGGTTCCATGCCTGCAATGACATCCTCTTTGTTACTGCTTTGTATCCTTAAGCTCCAAGCTCAAGTTCAAATGAAATGCAAACTTATCTGAGGCCAATTTGTTAACCTGAGGCAAAGATGTAAATGATATGATGTCAATGTCATGAAATGTAATTAGTCTGGGGCTAATTGTTTGCACTTGTAATTTGCAAACTGCTACTCATTATTTGTAAACTCTTGCTCCTCAATTTAGTGCTGTTATTCATAAACTCAGTGCTGATATTAGGTCATTGGCGCGTCAAGATTGCCTTTTCTAGACTAGTATAAAGTTAGTTTGTGTACATGTTAATCTGTGTACATGTTAATCTAGATGTAAATAAATTCAGGGCTGATATTTGTTAACGTGATTGTCTGGTTTGCTCACATCTGATTATGAGTACTCCTATTTCCGTATTCAGCATTCAATATGCTTCTGCTATACTTCTATGATTATTGCCTTAAGTTTATTTGTTGTGTTCATTTTTTCTTCACTAAATTATTCTTCCTTATCAATCCAGAACATTTCTGATTGCCTTAGTATTTGACTAAGTTACACTAATTGGATTACCAGAAGTGGGTGGTGCGGCGAGCGTACAAGTATCAGAAGATGGCGGCGCGGCCGGTGTACACCTACCACTGGCAAGCTCAAGCTCTTACCCCAAGACGTACTGCACCGACCCCAAGATCTCCAGCGCGAACCAAAAGACCACCAGCACGAAGCCCAAGACCTCCACCATGTCGGCGAAGGGTGGTGCGCAAAAGAAGCCACAAGCACCACGTCAGATCACAAGTTTGTGTTCCTTTCACGTACCTCTCCTCTGTATGGTTTAATCTCCTACTTTATGATGGGATGAGTGCTTAGGGTGCATAGCTATGATTTACCTGTCAGTGTTAATCTCCTACTTTTATGATGGGATGACTTGCCATTGCATACTTGCATAGCAATGATTTACCTCTGTCAGTGTTAGCTTATGTCTATTTCACGCAGTGATTTGCAAACCTTTGTCAGTGACTTTCTCAATTAGTCATGGAAGAATGTTAGCATATATTACTATGGTCAAATCCATGATGAAATATATAACGTTTAATTGACAGTCTAAAGCCTTATAGGACTGCGAAAACCCGAAAGCGGTGATGCATCTATACCTTTTGGTGTTATATTACAGCTATGATGGTAGCACTGTCTTTGGTAGCATGGAATATTTAATTCTTGTTGAACCATTTGCAAGCTATGGTAAAGTGTAGTACTGTGTTCTAAAACTATGGTAAAGTATGAGGTACTGATAATAGATGACTTGCCTTACTTGCACTCTACTTGTCGATCGGTTTCTTTTTTTGTGTGTGTGCATTGTGGTTGTGGTGGTGATGGTGGCAGCCAATGCAATATAATGGACTGGCTTGCTGCCTAGCTTGTTGTATTATTTGCAAGCCACAAATAGACCCATCAGCACCGGTATATGAAATCATTGGGCTGGCATATATAACTAGTAGCAAGCAAAAGCCAGGAGTGGTCTGTCTGCTCATTCCCTCAACTGGTCTTCACCGAAAGAAACGGCGGGAGTGCGGGGAGAGAGGAGGTGAGATGGGTATAGGTAGCACTGTAAACTATTCACATAGAAGTAGATAGCTATTATTTACGGGCATCGCAACCATGCTGTGGAGGCCCTAATATGTTCTTGTTTTCTCTTGTCTCTTAGAAACACCGTTGGAGGAGTACGAAGAGCTGCGTCTCCGAAATTGTATGTAAAACGGTGCACGGCTAAAGCGGCCTAGGAATCGTTGACAACTATCCATACTTTCGAACATCTGCCATTTCTCAAGGAAATAACAATACCAAACAGCATAGTGAAAACTCAGAATCTGAATATGATCCTTTACAAGATGATGATGCTGAAGGAGATGCCATCTCATCAAATGGCACTGCAAAGGTGCCAATTCTTCCAACTTCCCAATCCTTTCAATTGTTGTGTGCTTACTAATACATTTTTACCAGGCCATTTCACTAATCCATGCTTCTATTTCTACCAGGCCAGTAAGACGAAGAGATGCTACAGCACTAAGAATCAAACTTCAGTTGCTCCTTCGTGTGGTGTTAGATTTGGGTCTCGTAAGAGGGTTTTTGCACATGAACCACCCACTAGACGTAAAAAGTCAAAGGAAAGCAATGCTCAGCCAGCTGAACCAAGTGACCTCCATCTCCACATGCTAGCGGCTGAACCAAGTGACCACGTGCCAGCGACTGAACCAAGTGACCACATGGCAGCTGCTGAACCAAGTGACCACGTGGCAGCTGCTGAACCAAGTGACCATGTGGCAGCTGTTCAACCAAGTGATCATGTGCCATTTTCTGCTGAACTAAGTGAGCTTCATGTGCCAGTTGCTGCTCATGGTAAGTACCATGGTTCTTCTATCATTCTGTAACATTTGTTTACATGATTAATGCAATCTAACTTGCTACATCTCTTTAGATGATGCAACTGATGCCATTTCTCAGTCTCACAATCTCACACATATGGCCAGCGAAGGTGGTTCTTTCTAGTTCCATGTGTGTACCACTCATGCTATCCTTTGATTTGTGATGAATGCTAACTTACATCTTCTTACTAGATGATGGAGCTAATGGCATTCCCCAGAATGATGGTGACGAGGATAACATTGAAGGTGGTTGTTCATTATTTGTCATGTTACATTTTCACATTGCTGGTTATGTTGCTGCACGCTAATAGCAATTTCATTGATCATTTATTACAAGGAGTAGAGGTGCCTTGGAATCGAGGAGCTAACATGGGGCATGGCCTCTAGAGGATAAACAGATCTCGCTGTGGCAAGCTACACATCATTATACCTGAAGGAAGCATCAGGCCCCTCACACCTATCATTGCTGCCAAGTTTGCCACTGAATGCAATATTGCAGTTAGAAACCATGTGCCTGTGTTGTTGCATTGGAAGGAGTACAAGAAAAGACCTGCATTGATTGAAGCTTTTCTGGGATTCCTTCGTGTAAGTTATTCTCTAAACTGTCCGAATCTGCTACCAAATATGGTAGGAATCATGACATGACTTTTAGCTTGCAACTATGTTAAATTAGTGAAATGGTACTCATTTTGTGGCTGCTACTTATACACAGCTTTTGAGTTGTTTCTGTTGATCACATGACTGTTTTTAGACATGATAACTGATAAGCTGACGACAACTGTGTATTGTTTCATATTTATCTTATCTGAAAACAATTGATAAGCTGAAGTTAAATGTCCTGCAAGCTATTTCTTTTTTCAAATATTATAGTTCTTATACGTGTTCCATCTTGATAGGCCAAGTTTGACATCAACACTGATGATGCTACAATTAGAAAAGGTTGTGTTGAGATGATGAAAACTGCAGTTCACCAACAACGACATAGGCTGAAGGAAATATTTTTATCCTTTCCCACTTCATTTGGTCACGAGGACTTCTCCAATGAACCCGCCGAAAAGTGATGATGAGTGGCTTCGCCTTGTGGAAGCATGGAAGAAACCTGAAAAAATGGTACAAAAAACCAACTATTGCCTTGTACTTCCTACTTTGGCACTTGTCTAACTTTTGTTCTTTATATGATGTAGGCGAGCTGTCAAAAGAACAAAGACAACCGGGATTTGGTCAAATTCCCTGGTACAACTGGATCATGTAGCTATCCAGTTTTTGTAGAGAAACTGGTATGTTAGCCATGGTTATTTGCAACAATTGAAAACCAGTTTTGTTCAAGTTAACATGCTGTTCTGTTAGGTTTTAGCAAATCAATTATGTTTAATTTCTTGCTGCACAAATACGAAGTTCGTTGCTGCACACATGAAGTTTCTTGATGCACAAACCTTAAGTTTCTTGCTGCACAAATATGAAGTTTCTTGCTGCACATTCTTTTCAGGCAGGTGAGAATGAGGGTAATGAACTGGATGCGTTTGGTTTGTTCAAGCTGACTCACTTCAGCAAGAGGAAGAAGGGCTACATGCCTAATGTAAAATCTGCCATTGTAAGTTTGTTCTCCTATGCATGTTGTTTTCAGTTGCTTATTTTAAATTGTTCTAAGTTACAAATGTTATTTGCTGATGTCTTGCAAGATTGAAATGGAGAATCGGTTGGCGGCAGCACCAATTGAAGGTGAAGAACCAAGGCCTGCAACTCAGGTTGTAGCTGATGTCCTCCATGAAAAGTGCAAAAACAATACATTCCTTCAGAATGCGGGGATCGTGTCTGGGAAACCAAGATCTAGTGCAAAGAGTGTTCAAGCACGACTAGAAGTGGAGATAAGGGCCAATGGTGACCTTCGATCTGTTGTGAGCAGTCAGCGTGTCGAAATTGAAGTTTTGTCAAGGCAAGCTGCGGGGAAATGGAACGAGGCAAGGTTAAGGGACAAGGATGATATGGAGAAGAAGCAAGCTGCTTTGGAAGCAAAACTTGAACGTTTGCTTGGTCAGGCATGAGGGTATGTTATATTTTCCTGGAACCAAGAATATGTCGTTTTGCTAGTTGGATTGCCATATGTTGCCCTTTGCTTGTCCTTGCATGGATCTGGATCCTTGTTTACCCTTGATGGATGCACATAGCATGCGAGCATGTTAGCTCTCTAGAAGTTTATGTTACTTGTTAGCTTGTTAATACTAACATGATACTTGATGTGGATTTGTGATTTAGATATTTGGGCACATCTGTTCCACCTAGTTTTTCTAATATTTGTGCATTTGTGGTTCAGTGGTTCTATATTGTAGTAATGGTTCTATATGTTTTTTCTAAACAATCTGGCATGCTACTAGCTACATAATATTGTTTTTGTCTTGTTAGCACTGCAAGTTAACTGTCTTATTCTTTTGGTTTCGAGGTTCACATCCTGGTGACCTGCTGGTGGCTCATAGTGAGAAGTTGTTGGCTCATGGTGTGATGTACAACTGATGCTCCTGGCGACCTGCATGTCTTTTTTGCATGTCTTTTTTGTTGGCCTTGCCTTGCTTCTGATGGAAAATTTGGCTGCTATATAGAGTTTTTTGTTAGTTCATACTTCTGTTTGTGGAGCTTCATTTTTGCCGCTGAATAGATGCTGATGAGGACCTGTTGTATAGATGCTACTGATGCAAACTTTGCAACAGATTTGTGTTGTGATGCAAAATGAGACCGGAAAAGATACAAATGTTAAATTACAGAAAATTATGTGATTGTCTTATGGGCCGAATTTGACTGTATCTGGGCTAAATTCTGTATGAAAGATTTTTTTGTTTATTGTTCTATTGGTTAAATGTGATTGGTATTTTTCGTGGGCTGAATTGATTTCAGCAGGCTGAAATTCTGGGCCGAAATGTGGCCCACTGCTAGAATAGGGCCTGTCACACAGGGGTCCTAAAAATTCCACGTCATCACGCCACGTCATTGTCCACATCATTGCGGTCGTCCAGGTCAGCTGCCACGTCAGCAACCATGTGGCAAACTGCGTCATTGTCCATGTCATCAAAACCATCCGAGTCAGCAGCCATGTGGCACGCCACGTCGGCATCCAGGTGGCACTCCACGTCGGCATCTCGGTGGCATCCGAGTCAGCAGCCATGTCACATCAGTCAGTAGCAATCCGTGACGATTTTATTTTGTCACGAATAGTGAGCCATGGGTTGGGCTGCATGGGCCTCGGGCTGCTCCGTGACGATTCAGATACGTCACGGATCGCGACGTTTCTTAAGGGAACGTCGAGAGATTTAATCAATGACGCTCATTCCACCACGAAAATGTAAATCGTCGCGGATGCTGGTTTGCGACGAATTTTATTTAATCCGCGACAGAATGGTTACGTCACAGATTAAATAGTTTCTTGTAGTGGATGGTCACAATCTTCACAAATTCTTAGGTTTTGTGAACAAAATTATTACAACTTGTCAAATGAAGAAATTACCGTAATAACAAATTGTACATCTTCAGAAATAATGAATCTTTGTAATTGAATATGTTTTTGTTTGAATTAATTTACTACGTCAAAATTTGATTTCCGCAAAGATGATTTTCATGTGGGCTAGAAAAATGGTTCACTATGAAAAGTTTCTTTGCTGTGAGCAACTCTTGGCAAAAAATACATTTTCTCATAGGCCACAAAAGGCTGACGGCAAAAAGTAGTTTTCGCTGTGAGCCTCTCTCGGCATATTCCTTTTGCTGTTAGCCCCGTGAGAAGTTGGCCATCGCGAAAAGTTATTTTTCCGTGAGCCCGAATTTGGCTCACGGCAAAATACCTAGCTCACGGCAATAATGAGATTTCCGGTAGTGTGCAGTCATGGTTATCATGTTATTTCATGAAAAATTAGCTATGAAATAATATGGACCCATCAGTCACCACATGCTTTTTCTGTTATTCCTATGTTTTCCCACAGTTTTTTAAAAAACATTCTACTTTATAAATTCCGCATATATTCTGATCACAAATTACTTTGATCAGGCTGTTTTTTCTAAACAAACCTTTTCCAGAAGCTATGCCCCCTCCAGAATAGTTTCTAGTTAAACTAGAAAAACTCGGGGCCTTACCGTGAATGACCAGTGGTGGGCTTGTTGTTATGTTCATCTGTGTTATTTTTACCTGTGTTCTTACTCGTTTCGTGCTACATACTGTGAAAGTAGATGATTTTAATTGTACCACTTAATAATCTAAGCTTGAATATAAAATGATGTGTTAAAAGTAGGTGAACTATGTCTAGCAATAATTCAATAGGAAAACAAATTTAACTTAATTCATTTTGTGGAGTCAAATGTTGTTTGTTAGATTTGTACAGAATTGGTACATAACTTCTCTGTGTTGTGTGATTCATTTCCATTCATATATGCGCCCTGTTCGCTTGGCTTATCAGCCACCAGCCAGCAGTACTTTTCTCTCAGAACAAACCATCCACCAGCAACCAGCCAGCAGTACTTTTCTCTCAGAACAAATCAGCACCAGCCATCAGCCACAAGTCAAACGAACAGGCTTACATCTGGAAATCTCAATTGTTGTCATGTTTCTAGAACACTTGATATTCGAAGCACCTATACTAACTCCTCTCTACCCATATTACCTCCATATTTTATTTTATACCAAATACTGAAGCAGGAGGCACGAAGCATGTGTGGTTCTCCCGGTTTTCATTTTGTTTTTCCATGTCCCACATTATCTATTCATGTGCCTGTAGGTAGGCATTGCTTGATCCACTATATATGTTCGTCCCTTTCCTCTTGATTTGTTGCTTGTCTTCCTCCCTCGCTCATGTGGTTGCCTCGCGAGGCTGTCGCAGCCGATGGAGCACAACTTACGTGGTCGGGGCATGGCAGCGCGGGGTCAATGATTGACGGCACGACACCTCCCAGTGTGGGGTGTGTGTGTGTGGGGGGGGGGGTGTTGACGGCTCGGCAGCGCGCGGTCTCGCTAACGGGAGTGTTGTGGCATCACGGACGGGGTGCTGCGAGTATGATCAGTTGTCTTATATACTCCATAGTATTTGATACAATATATTTGTCATGTATTATATTTTGAGTTTGAAATATGAATATTTTAGTCAGCGTGTGGTAGGAGGGGACTAAGGTTATTTCTATTAAAAAATGTCTTGGTTGAATTTTTTAGAAGGTATAGACCACATCCACCTCCAGAGGACACCATTGATTTTAAGAAGGGAATCATCATTGGGTTGTTACGTTTTCCGAGTTTTTTGTATCGGACGTCATCATGACATAAGTTTTGTACGGGATTCCACTGTTGGTCAATATGCATTCTTATCTCTTCAATAGTTGTTGCAGCTCAACCTTATCTTCTCGTTTCTTCTGCTCCCTATGTTCTTTCTCTCTGGTACGGGCTCTGGAGCGCAGAGCGTGCGAGCGTCTGTCCGCAAGGAGGTGCGGGTTTTCCCGGCGTGAGCGCAGCGGCCTGGTGGCTTGCAGGAGGGTCCCCTGCCTCCCGTCTTCTTCCTCCGATCCTTTATCTTTCTCTATCGCGCGACTTCATGGAGGGGGCACTGGCACAGCTCCCCTTCCTCCCTCCCCGCTGTCTCTTGTGTGGCTCGTCGGCGTGAGCGCTGCAGCCAGCGGCCTCCCCGAGGTCGTCTTCCTCCTCTGTGGTTTTCTCCTCCCTGGCCGTGGCATGACCAAGCTCGCCGTCGTCGAGGTCAAGGTAGAGCAAAGCTGCATCGAGGTCAATTGGGAGGTAGGCATCCGCATGTAAGGAATCAGATGCTCGTTAGCCTAAGAGGGGGAGGGGGTGAATTAGGCAACTTAAAACCTTAACCTATGGCTTCACTATTTTTGCACAAAGGTAAACTAGAACATACCATCTAGATGTGCAACTAGGGTTGTTCTAGTGTGAAACTCCCATCCCAAAAGAAGGTTTGCAACCTATAGCCAATCATAGCATGATACTACTCTAGGAAAGTAGAGGTAAACAAAGATTGCAATAGAGTAAATGCGGAAACGTAAAGGGGATGAGAGGAACCGAACTCTTGACATGCGATTTATCCCGTGGTATCGGTAGGTACTAAGTCACCCCAAGTCCACGTTGTTGAAGCACTCACACAAGAGTATTGCTTCCTGGTCACCAAGTCTCTCCCAAGAGCACCACTTGACTCGCCACAAAGGCTAGCCACTTAGGCACTTGCCAAGCTCCCTTGGTCACCTTGATGCCGCCTCCACTAAGGAGCTTCTCCACCAAGGAAGGGGGTCTCCACGTCCCCCGCACAAACTGTCCTCGCCGCTCCACACCAAGCCGGTGGGTCAATGACGATTGCCGGTGAGCCACTTAGGCCCCAAGGCTTCTGGCGAACCTTGTACAACTTGATTCACTCAAGAATCACCTCACAAGGTTGGCACAACCTTGCACTCACTTAGCTCTAAGCTAAGCCTAGTACTAAGCACATACACAAAGCATGTACAAGTCCAAGGATGAGCAATTTAGCACTTGGATGGATTGGATATGATCTTCAATGTGTCTTGAACTCCTCTGCACTTCCACACAATCCAGCAACCTCAAATGGCTGAGTGGAGGGGGTATAAATAGCCCAAGCCACTCAAATAATGGTCACTTGAAAAAGATAGCGTCGGATGAACCGATGCTATGCTTTTCCAAGGCGTCGGTCATCTGGTGCCCTCCACGTCACTTAGCTGTTGCAGCTCTACTGACACAATTGCTCCGACGCTATACACCAACGGTGCGTCGGTTCATCCGGTGCTGAAGACCCCGCGACCAAGTCGTCTCTGTATGCTGCTTCATGACTGTCGGATAGACAAACGCTTCCCATTGACCAAGGCGTCGGTTCATCCGGTGCCCTCCATGTCACTTAGTCGTTGCAGCTCTGCTGACACAACTGCTCCGACGCTATACACCGACGGTGCGTCGGTTCATCCGGTGCTGAAGACCCCGCGGCCAAGTCGTCTCTGTATGCTGCTTCGTGACCGTCTGATAGACCGACGCTTCCCCTTGACCAAGACCTCGGTTCATCCGGTGCTGAAGACTTCATCTTGGCGCGTCATTGTCTTGATTCAAACTGAGCGTCGGATAGACCGACGGTGTCCTCACTTAGACCGTCGGATCATCCAGTGCAACTGTCTTCGCTGCTCTTCCTCTGCAACTCGTCCGACGCTACTAGGAAATGGATCGTCGGTTCATCCGACGGTGCCTAGGTTTTCAACCAGTGTACCAACTCGTCCGACGATTGCACCGACGCTAGCTATATTGGTACCATCGGTTCATCCGACTGTGTCTTTTTCCTTTGCTTTCTTCGCGTCTTCAACTTGCATCTTTGCTTCAACTTAACATACTTAACATGCCATTACTTATAGCCTCAAAATATATACTAAGTCCTCAAATTTGCTGTAAGTAACCTAACATGTCCATGGTATGTTAACTTGTGGTATGACATGTTAGCTTGGGCATGGTATGTTAACTTGTGCATGGTATGTTAACATGTGGTAACATCCATGGGACCTAGGAATGCCTACAAAGACATGCTAGACAATGTGGTTAGTCCCATTACTTGTGTTAGCATGAATCACCAACATCAACTCGAACAAATGGCAAATGGGGCCATGTTCGCTACACCGCATCCTCACCCGCCCCGCGACCTCCTCGTCTGCTGCTCTCTGCTGCCACCCCTATCTCTTTTTCTCCCTTTGAGACCCCTCGATCCGCTCTCCGTCTGCACCCCTTTCTCCTCCTTCGCCTCTTTCTCTCTGTTCGCAGGCTGTAGTTCAAGACCGTTCATGTGTCTGATCCCACGTGCGAGAATTGCGCGTGACGTGGCCGCGCTCCCAGGCCTCGGTATTTGGCAGGAATCGTAGGTAAAAGATTGCTTTCAATTACAATTGCTTTTGTCACTGTGGTACTGAATGCTTATGCCGTCTCTAGGGTAGTAGGTTAGACCATACAATGCCACAGAGAGAAACTGAAGGAAATCAAACCAAATGAGCTTGTGAAACACGAGGGAGCGAGCGGATGGGCGACGTTGCTTGCCTTGTTGACCACCGGGGCGGATGTGGGCAGCATGGAGTGAGGGGCGGCCTAAACCTGCGAGTGCCGACTCTGGTAGCGATTAAAAAATCAGACCCCAGCGATAAAGACCACATTTGCGGGAATTTTGCATTATTTTTATTTTTTTAGAAAATATTAAAAATTAAGTTTGATCGGTATTTTTCTCGGTGATGAAACCGAATTTTGAATTTTTCCTGAAATTTGGACCAACACTATAAACCAAACTCAGCGCACGTACCAGGAGCTACTATCTCTAGCCCTAAAAACGGGCAAGGGCAACGCCTCAGCCCGTGGGTCTGCCCGCCAGGCGTTCTGCCGGCAGAGCCATTGCCGTGCGCGCCGACGGTGGGGCCCCCGGCGCCTCCCGAGTCCCGACCCTTCGGCATCACCCCGCTGCCCCCATGGGTCGTCCGAAACCCCTACATGCCCCCCCGCCGCCCCCCCCCCCCCCGGACCGCCGTCTCCTTCCCCAATCTTCCATCATCGCTGCCCTCCCCGACGTTGCCGCACCCCGGATCGACGGTCTCCTCCCTCCATGCTGGCGCCTCACCTACATCACCAAATCGAGGATCTCCTCCCTCCGCAAGTCCGCATCGGCGCCCTCGCCTCCACGAATGACACCCACCGCCCTCCCCTCCCCTCGATGCGCCCGCCGCCGGTGGCGGTGGAAGAGGCCGGCCTCCCCTCGTGCGCGGCAGAGCGAGCGAGGAAGCGGCGGCGTCGGAGGGCGGCGGGCGTGGAGACGACCACCGCGCGGGAGAGGCGCCGGCGAGGGATGTAGGAGGCCGGCCGGACGCCGTGGCACGATGGAGGCGGCGCGGCGCGGCGGGGCGCGCGCGGCTCGGCTTAGCGGAGGCCGGCGGCGAGCGCTAGGCGAGTGGACCGCCGGAGGCCGCCGGTGGAGGATTCGATGGGGGGCGCCGGTGGGGGAGTTGATGGGGGCGCCGGCGAGAGGAGATGCGCCGGCGCGCGCCGGTGGAAGAGCACGGGGCGGAGGGAGATGGGGCCGGCGGCGGAGGCGGGCGGTGCGGGTCCGAGCGTGGCGATGCGGCCATGCGGTGGTGGACTGGTGGTGAGGATGGATCGGATGGATAAGGTGGGAGAAATAGATAGGGATGGAGAAAAAGAAATAAATGGAGAAAAGGTGGAAGAAAAAATGAAAATAAAAGAGAAAAGAGAAAAAAGAAAATGAAAAAAGAAAAACAAAAGGGTAGTATGGACATTTCACCATTTCATCTACAGAAGAAGCTGTTTTGCCAAACGTTTTTATAAAACTGCTTTAGATTCACCGGAGAATCTGCTTCACCGGCACAGCCAAAGCCGGAGCTGCCACAGCTGCAGCCACAGCCGTGCCACACACACCCAGAATGGGCGTTCGCTCCCTCGCGTCGCCGCCGCGCGGCGACCGAGCGACCTCAAACCCTAGCGCCGCCGCCCCGCTCTTCCTCCGCCCCCCGCGCCCCCTACTCGGCCACACGCGCACCCTCCATGGCTTCCCGCGGCCTCGCCGAGAGCCTCCTCTCCGGCGGGGGCGGGGGCAGGGGCTCCGCCGCCACCGCTACCTCCGCCTCGCACGATGAGTACGAGGAGCGCGCCTACGACTCCGACGACAAGGTCTCCATTTCCATATCGGACTCCGACACCGAAGCCGACGACGGCGGGCGCCCGCTCTTCTCGTGGCGGAAGCTCTCGCGCTTCACGGGCCCGGGTTTCCTCATGTGCATCGCGTTCTTGGACCCGGGAAATCTGGAGGGGGACCTGCAGGCGGGCACCGCCGCGGGGTACCGGCTATTGTGGCTCCTCCTGTGGGCGACGGTCATGGGCGCGCTTGTGCAGCTGCTGTCCGCGCGGCTCGGCGTGGCCACGGGAAAGCACCTCGCCGAGCTCTGCCACGAGGAGTACCCATCCTGGGCCACGCGCGCGCTCTGGGCCATGACCGAGCTCGCGCTCGTCGGCGCCGACATACAGGAGGTGATTGGCAGCGCAATTGCCATCAAGATCCTGTCGGGGGGGGGGGGGGGGCACTGTGTCGCTTTAGGGCGGCGTCGTGATCACCGCGCTCGATTGGTAAGTTGCCTACTGTCGTGATCACCGCGCTCGATTGGTAAGTTGCCTACATTTCTGTACTTTTCACTCTGTGTTATGAACCCATGTCCTAGATTTTTCGGGGTTCATTATTGATTGACTGAGCTGACTTGATTTCTGCTTATTTCGTGGCCACAGCAAGCTGCTCGTCACCGTTCTTCGTCTCCTGAACTACGGTCATAATAGTTTTGTTGCGTTCTGTTGATGAGTTGATGCAGCGAGTAGAACTATTGCGTTCTTATGTAGGAACATGAATGGATGGCATCCCAGGAAAGCTGATGCCTCCTCTTCGCACATTTCAGTGTTTTTGTCCACTGCTTTGTCATCCGATCTCTGCTTTGGATTCTTTTGGTCCCATCTATCTTTAGGTAATAAAGCTTGTGCTCTTTGGTGTAGTGTGATTGGAGTAACGACCTCCAAACAGTAGTCGCAATTACTTCATTTTTAAGCTCACTTGGGTCAGAGAAAGTGTCCATCAACCATATTGGTATACCTTCTTTCTGCAGCCCATATTATTACAACATAAGATCCCTGGTGCTATGGTGAGAAGTAAATTAATTTACACCAATTTACTGCTATTATGGACTCTGGTACCTGTTTCTCAGATCAATTTGATCCTATGTACACTGAAATCACCAGTAGTGTAGGTATTATTTTTTATTATCTATGGTTTTCAGCAGTCCATCTTCTTTTATTAGATATCAAGCATGTCAATGCAGAATATGTATATCTTCTTTTGCCTAATAACATATTGCAACACAAATATTTTGCTGCCCATGGCAATGCACGGGCACAATCCTAGTCTTTCTGATTTCAGTATTTCACACACCCGGCACCCATTCCTGCGGTTCAACATCCACTGTTCCAGATATGAGGCATACATAAAACCGAAGATAGGACACTTCAGATGGTGAATTCTATAGTAGTGATGGAGAGTAATATAATTGATGATAAAAATTTATTATACAAATAGAAATCATGTCAGAATATATAATAATGAATAACACTAAAATCTTTAGAAGTGAGTTATTTTTGTCTAGTTCATTCGAATATGATATGTATGGTTATTTTGATCTACGTACTTAACAAGGATTTTCTAGTGGTGTAACAATAAAAAACTCTATGGACACTAGCGACTGAGGAGAATCCAGTTACCTACATCGAAATGTTCTTTGCAGCAATTTTTTAAAAATTGAGCTGTTTGTCACATACCCCGTACGTAATAAGTAATACGAAATAGCTGACGTAAGATAGGACATATACAGAACATGCTACAGCTTGTTTTTACTAAATATTAAATTGTTGCTACATCCAAATCAAAAGTTTTTGCAAGAAGTGCTGTATGCGCAACCACGGTTTTGGATGTTATTAATAACAACAAAGAATAGGCCTATATTATGTTGTTGCGAACCTATTGTATTGCATATAGATATATAGTAGGTCATTGGTGACAGCATAGATGAGGTGTTTGTTTAGTTTTACAGCTTATCGGAAACGGATTGTTTACCAATGGTATCCCAAGCTTGATTTGGATGGCAGTAGAATAACAAAAAAATAGGATTGGATCATCTCCACCTTTGTTTTTTTAAAAGGCGATAGATTTGCCTCACTCTCAGCGGAAGTAATCTATTTAAATGTATTAGCCTATTACATGGGATAAGTTTGCCTGACTTTGTTTTTTGAAATTTACACGACATCCATCCTGTGCCCACACCCGCTCCGCCCGTCCTACAGCTGCCGTGGGCGCCCGTCGGGTCGTGTTAGGTCCGCGTCTGCCTTAGTTGCCTTGGTCGGGGTGAATTTCGTGCCACCGTGCTCTCTGCCAAATGCTTTGCTGCCACATCATGCTTCGTCGTAGCGCTTTGTTGGATGCTTTGCCATTCTTCTTTTCCAACGTATGCTTTGCCGTCATGGTCTTGTTGTTTAGTGAATACTAGCCACCTATTTCGAGCTTGGTGAATGCTTTGTCACCACTCTACTCTGGCGGATGATTTGCTGTCGTGGTAGCGATGTTCGGTGGTTGCTTTGTTACCGTTGTGTGCTTAAAGTTTGCGGATGTTTTGTTGTCATGCTTCTACTTTGGCGAATGCTTTGCCATCGTAGTTGTGCTCTTTGGTGGATGTTTGGCCACTTTTTTGTGCGGTCGCTTCCGGTCATCGAGGTCGTTCTGGTGTTTGCTAACCTGTGGATGCCTCCTTCTTCATCGCCTTGGAATGCTCACTGCGTTTCCATCATTTGGCTATCATCCAGGTCTTGGAGGTCTACTGCTTGGAGTTGGTTTTGAATGCCTTGGCAAAAGCTTTGCCTGGCGTTCGTTGGTGTTGACAACGGTTGCGTTCCTGAACATAGCTCACCTTGTTGGGGGATGTTGTTGTGGCCACCAAATCTATTTAGTTTGGCCAGGCGAAGACTTGGTGAGCTTCCTATGGACAGACGGACGATGGCAGCATTGATGTCACTCCCTTCTTGGAGGTATTGTCTTGCTTGACGTCCTCAATCTACGTCTGCGGGCTCTGAGTTGGTAGACATTCGAGTGTTCTTGGTGTACTTTTTCAAGAAGGTTTCTACCGCCTAAGATCTTGGTTGTTTGAGTAACGGTGGTCATGGTTTTTTAATCTTGTTTGTCTGAGTGTCTTCGGTCGTAGTTCGTGTAACTCTGCACTTTATGAATTTTTCTAAAACTATATCATTGTAATTCTCTTCTTGTTAATGAAAACATGCATGCTATTCACGTTCTCTAAATCCATATACATAGATAAAATACAAAATATTTGGCCGTCCGCCACAGCAATATGACACAAAGTAAGATTCGTTGAAGAGGACCACACACATGTACCACCACTAGCTACAACACAGTGCCCACACACACCTCTCCTAACCTAAATAGGTAGCTAGAGAGGCCCGCCCTAAGATTATTTCTGCAAAAGCTCTTATTACTTATTAAAAATGTACACATCACACAGAATCAACACGTACGTACGTCCAGCTATGCTCAGTCCGTCTTCTTCTTAAGGAACCCTAGACTGCCGTACGGCATGAAGTGGCACACCGGCATGCCACCGGGGTGTGTGTTGAGCACCTCAAACGCCGGGTGAGCCGGGTTCCAGTCGGAGGTGTCGAGGTGGCAGTAGGCCAGCATGGCAGCCTCTTGGCCCCCATGGAGGGCGCTTAGAGAGACCACATGAGCTATGTACCCTTGCTTCGCCGTCATGTGGCACTGGAACACGGCGTACGGGAAGGGCACCTTGTGGCAGGACACGTAGCCGTCGCCTTGGACCCGTGTGACCCCCCTGACCACGTACGGCTGCCGTGGCAGGCCGCCGGCGGGGATCTCCGACGTCGCCGCCCACACGCCCCGGTTGGTGCCCAGCATGTCCACGGCGCTCCGCACGGTGGTCTCCAGCGACGTGGTGCAGGTCTTGACCTCGCCGGGCAGCGGCGGCGCCTGGCACCTGCTCAGGGTGTCCCTCACCTGGGCAGCCTCGCCTGAGCCCGCCGGGATGTTGAAGGAGGCGATGACGTCTTGTAGGTCGCTGAAGGGGACCTTCTCGGCGACGTCGCGGGGGAGGATCGCCGGCTCTCGCTCTGACGGGAAGGAGACCGTCATGATGCTGCCTGGACGGAGCTGCGACTGGTGGAAGAAGAGGCCTGTCTCCGCCACCGTGCGTGCGTCGCAGATGGTGTTGGTGAGGATGCACGCGCTGATGCTGGGCAGGGCGGAGTAGTGCTCCACAAGCTGCGAGTGATCGATGCCTGCGCAGGGCAGATCAACATATATTCAGCTAGGCAGGGGATTTAGGTAACCCGTTCATGCATGGATTTTTACAACATACACTGTATGTGATGATGCGTGTCAACACGACGATACTCTTAGCTAGTATATATACCTTCCTGGACAAGATCTGCGATGGCCTCTGGCATCGGCGTGCCCGGGAGGGCCTGCTCCCAGAACTGGGACGCGGCCGGAGTGTTAGCGGCAGGGCTGCCGTCAACCATGGCAGTGCCGGTGGCCACCATCATCAGAAGGAACGCGAATGGATGCATGCTTCAGTATTGCTATGTGCTGAATGTTAGTTCCAGCTGGGGTATGTGAATGGGCAGAAAATTAAGGGAAGAAGCCTTGCTCTGATTGCATTGTTGTTGCCTCTCCCAACCTCTGGTATATATATATAGCCCTTTGCTCTGCCTGTGAGCTAGCTGTGGCACCATAATAGTACCAAGACATGTATATGCAATGTATACCTATATCCAACTTATATTAGCTGAAAAGTGGTTCTTAATGTTTATCCTTATAACATTTCAGTAAGATATATACTCCCTCCTTTTCTAAGTCCACAAAATCTTTTCTACGCATTTAGACACATATATCGTATATCTAAATGCATAGCAAAATCTGTGAATCTAAAAATGTGAAATATGACACGGAAAGAGTAGAGCTGTCCAATAATATTCATGAAAAGATACCGCTATAGCATCTGACCTCGTTTAGGTTTTGTCAAGTTTAGTTATATATTTATTCTCTATGTTCAGTGATCAGTATGGGATGGGGGAAAAGCAATTAAATTGGTGCAAATTTATACTAGTGTGTTGGGATAAAACAAATAGTGCAATCCCTCTTAGACGTGCAGAAAGTAAATAGAAACTATGAAATATATTTTGTTAATAATCTTATAGATAAAATTTTGCAATAAGTATTGGCTACTTTCTTATATAACTAAAGTGGAAACAACAATAGCCATATGTGTAAATTTTGGAACTCAAGGAAAGGAATGCAATGAGATTTTTTAATATTATAAGCATAATATAGTTTATATAGACGCAGATGCTCACATCAATGCACACATACTCAAATCCATAAGCATACACCCACCCATCCTATACGTTTTAGCATCTTTAAAAGACTAGGCAAGCAGATTATGAAATAGATGAAGTTACCACAAGTGCCTCTCATTTCACATGGACACATATCCTGTGGCCTACTGGTCCATATGTCGGCCCTGCACAGGGGTGGAGCTAGACATAAATTCAAGGGGGGGGGGGGGGGGGGGTGCACCTTCATTGTATTTGTAGGAATTCAAATTTACATAGTGAACTCTATAGATGACAAAGGACTACAGAATTTTCCTGGTTGCGGCTACACCCAGAGCTCACAACGTAGCTCCGCCCTGGCCCTGCCCGATGGAGCCATTTCTTTTTCTAGCACAAATTAAGGCCAATCGGGTTTTAAAAGTACTTTAGCACCGTACCGGTGAACCATCTTTTAATTGTCTCGGAGACTAGACATGCATGACAGAAGAAATGGGCAAAAGCCGGTGTGGGTTTTTTTTGTTTTCTGATTAGAACATGGTTACCTGTGATTGGAGAGGTTGATACGTCACCTTTTGTGGTGATTGAATCAGATTTGTTCGTTTCTTTGTACTATACTACAGTTTGATGTGATTTTCCATTAGCAACCATAAAAAATGCACATATTGTCGATTTACAGTTCTGTTCATACTATATTCTATCTATGGAATGAGTTGGATTATTTTTCCAATGTAGCTTCTTGACCTCAAGTTTGACCGCTCATCTTATTCGAAAAATTGCGCAAAGCTGCTCCTCTACCGCGGCAAGCGAGGTGACCTTCTAGGCCTCCTGGGCCTTCTGCTCGGCCTGGGCCTGCCAGGACCATGCCCCCTCGAGGGTGGCGCGGTCTTGTTGAAGCTGAGTCTGCGCCGTGGCGAGGGCGGTCTCCTTCTCCGGCATTGCAGTCTGCGCGTCGGCGAGGGCGGCGCACGCCTTTTGCAGCTCCCGGTTCGCCGTCGCCAGCGCCTCATCCTTCTCCAGGAGTGCGGTCTTCACCCGATCGACCGCTGTGGTGCCCTCTGCGGTCAGGGCACGCTGGTCCAGGAGGGCGTCGTGCACGGCCCTTAGCCAGTATTCCAGCTAGCTATTGTCCGTTCGCAGAGCCTCCACCAAGGCTTCGAGGGCCTCGTATTGCCCCCGATACCAGTCGAGGTCTGTGCCCAACTGGGAGAGGCAGTCATATTTCTCACACGCCCGACCCTGCAGCTCCTGCGAGCAGCAGTCAAAGAGCAGGAGAAGGGTCAGACCACGAAACACTCAGACGAGAAAGAGACGAGAAACAAGCTTCGAATCAAACAAAAAACACTTACCTCAAAAAGCCGGAACGACGGGCCCCCGTGGAGCCGCCTCAGTCAGGGCGTTGTTGAGGGAGGCGTCGTGATCACGGAATTCCTGCCACGGCGCCTGCTCGGCCTAGGCCTTGTCGAGAAGGGCACGCAGCACTCCGGGGCGACGAAGCCCTGCTCCGGCTGCGAGATAGAGACGTTGGGTGCGGGCGGCGCGGCGCGGGACGTCAATGCCTCGGCGTCGTGCGCCGGACGCTGCGACATCACGCAGCCATCGGATCGCACCACCAGCACATCGGGCATGCGCTCGGGTGCTGGCCCAGATGCCCCCTCAATCGACCCGTCCTGGCACTACAAGAAACTATTTAATCTGTGACGTAACCATTCTGTCACGGATTAAATAAAATTCGTCGCAAATCAGCATCCGCGACGATTTACATTTTCGTGGTGGAATGAGCGTCATTGATTAAATCTCTCGATGTTCCCTTAATAAACGTCGCGATCCGTGACGTATCTGAATCGTCACGGAGCGGCCGAGGCCCATGCGGCCCAACCCATGGCTCACTATCCGTGACAAAATAAAATCGTCACGGATTGCTACTGACATGGCAGCTGACATGGATGATGATGTGGCATCCTACGTGGACAATGACGTGGCATCCTGCGTGGACGATGACGTGGCTTGGACGATGACGTGGCATCCTGCGTGGACGATGACGTGGCATCCTGCGTGGACGATGACGTGGCATCCTGCGTGGACGATGATGTGGCATCCTACGTGGACGATGACGTGGCATCCTACGTGGATGATGACGTGGCATCCTGCGTGGATGATGACGTGGCATCCTGCGTGGATGATGACGTGGCATCCTACGTGGACGATGACGTGGCAATTAACACACCAAATTTCAATTATTTTTCCATCCCAAATCATTCAACAGTAAGCAATCAGGGAGTCAAATTTATTACAACAGGAACATCCAAATTTTAACATTTAACAGTAAGTAATTCCACCTCACAAGTAACGACATCACATGTTTTACAATTCAGAGTATTAAAAGATCACATGCATTTGTTAATCACTAGTAGTGCAGCATAGAAAATCTAAGTCTCCTCTTTCCTTCTAACTGCTTGTTACCGGATGCAACCGATCCTCATCCAATCACTTCTAGTGGCTTGCTCCTTGCCGATCCGATCCTCGCCTCGAAAGAGCACATTACCAAATACTAATAGTTAGAGGGTAATGTTAAAAAGTTCTCAAATATTAAGTGTCAAAGCTTTTAGTACTTAACTAGATTCTTGCTTTAGATGAATCAAATCGGACGAGACCAAACTGATCTACTATGACGGGTAACAAACACCAATATTCCAATCATTAAATAATTTACCAAAGAAGCTACATGTAGCAAGCATATACCGAAAGTTGAAAATAGAAGAGTAGTGAACAATATAATGTGTTGACATCGAGCAACGGAAGAATAGAGCTAGCAACATGAGTACATAATCACTATTGTTGGTACCGAGTGGCATAGATAAAAGTCAAATCACTATTGCATCTCACCGATCTCCTCCCATATCTACACCCGGTCGGGACATCCCGCTTAGTACATGAGGAAATCCCAAGTTCTAATATTGTAATCATTTATGTAACAAGAGTGACAGCTAGAAGATGAATCGACAAAGTAATAGTAGTTTTGGAGAAAGACTTACATTACATTTGGTCGGCAGAGTCGTCTCAACATCTCGCACCTTGGTTCTTCCTCGCAACAATCAAGCTATAAATATAAATCCGACATAAGTTCCATTTTTAGACATGACTCAACTAACCACTTTCCACAGATTTAGTAATAGTTTAAACATGAAACAACCTATAACATGAAAACAGAAGCTAGGTAAAGCTTCTAAAACTATTCCTTTTATCAAGCCACAATACTGCATACAAGGATAGCAGAAGAGAATAACATCTAGCAATCTACTTTCCAGTGGTACTAGAATCACATAGCACATATGGTTTACCATTATCTTTACTCAAAGGTTAGTTTTAGTCGAGCAATTCACAAATAGGATAACAATAAATTAAATGTATTTACCTGAGAAAATGCTTGAAATATCCGTTCGTAGTTAAAGCATATGAATAACAAACAGGTGGGCATATTTGGGGTATCCAATGCTGGGTAAGCATAGCCAGGTGGCCTCTTAGATTGCTCATGCTGCCAGACACATATTTCAATCACAGTGAGATGCAGGTGAGATACATTAAGAAAACATAACTTAAATTATCCAGATGCAGCTCCATTATTTGGCTCTAGCGCTCCATCTCTGCACCTGCGCAGCAAAACTCAAAACAAATCAGAGTCACGTTCAGAATATATGTGCAGAGTGCAATTCAGGTGATCATCGTACAAGACTAGCATACACTTAGCAAAGCAATGGTGCTTAATGTCAAACAAATTCATAAGCAGTGGTGATTAATGTCAAACAAATTCATACTGTATGCATGCAAGGAGTAATACATGAATTTAAGTCAAATACGACATATAACAGGGAAAGGATTGTGAGATGAAATAGTAGCACTATAAGCATGTAACTGGTACTATTGTTCTTTGTATGCACCAGCAGACTGGGAACGATACAAAAGGAAAGCCCGTTGCGCTATTCCACTAATTAGCCTATGGTACAACAATAGTAATATACATATTTTCATGGGGACAAGGGGTCCAATTGATGATAGAATGCATGTATTTATTTCAAGTAGCAAATTAAATTAACAGCATATGTTTCATCTTGTTGTGGTTTATGCTGCAGAACAGTAGCCAAAGACAACAATAGCTCAACTCTTTAATACAGTACATGAAAAGGAAACTCTAGCTCATGAACAATAGCCAACTTTGACAATTCAAAGTAACAATAGCCCAAATCTTTAATACAGTGCATGAAAAAGAAACTCTACAGATTTAATCACAGTTTCAATTGACATACAATTTAATTAGGGAATTGGCGATGAATCTAATAGTAAAACCCATAAGCCATATGGTCTAGTCAAAATGAGATACAAATAGGCCAACTCAATGCAAGTAGATAATAGTGAAACCACACATCTCATAGTTTACCAACAAGGTAACAAATGCTTAACACTCTGGTATGATGATAGGATCTGTGCAAAATAATAAGTACCTTGAGTGGCGGCTACACTAAGTGAGCGGATTCAGCGTGAGCTCTCTAAACTCCAATCCACAAACCTGCAAACGCAACATAAAGGCAATTAGCACACGATGACAATATTTGAGCTTGAGAATAATCTGAGCTTGAGAATCTCATGAATGTAAAGGTCAGATTATATAAGAAAACATGCACACAGTTGTAGTCATTGTTGAATCAGAGGCATCTCACCAGTAGGAACAACGCTCTTCTGCATCAAAGCATACCAAAAGAAGCAATTAACATCACTGAACTCATTTCTGAAGCAGCCAGCACACATACAGACCACTGCAACATGTTTAAATCAGTTACAGTACCTCTCTTTCCTTTAATAAATTACATATGTTTACTACTTATTGTTTGCACAGGCATATTCAGATGAAAGTTCTAAGCAGACATGAGCTATGTACAACAATAAGCAGGGACATCAATGTGACTTGCAAGCTTTTAAATAGATGCCATTTCATCCTATTTTTAGTAGAATAGGATAGCTAAACACAAGCACACACAAAGTTAAATTAAACTGAATAAGCAGACATTATATTTTATATGCTAGGCCTGGTTCCAATCAAACAACAAAGTACTAAGCTCACCAGAGACAAATACCAACCGCGTTGAATCTACATGATCATTTATATGGCAGATCGGAATCGGAAATATCATCAGGAGCCTTAGACAGTTCCAATATGTTACCAAAAAACAAATCTAATCAAAGACACGAAGCAATCTGTAGCAATTCATATGGCGACAGATCGAACAGAATTTGCAAAAACTAATCCAAATCGATCCCCTGATCCTAACCACACGACGAACCATCGATTAACCAACCAAATCATCAGACCACAACTGGAAGAGAGCTCACCTTGTGGCATCGTCATCATCTGCATCGGAGGTCCTTGTGCGCCCTCGCAGCCGCCGCGGACACCGGTGACGGCGGGAGGACCCTTGCGGCTGCCGCCGCCGTGGACGCTGGTGACGGCTTGAGGATCTTGTTCGGCAGCGTGCACAGGGAGTCACACACGCGCCTCCCTTCTCCCGAGAGCCCAGCAGTGAGCTCCTCCACGCCCTACTGCCGTAGAAGGTGCTCTAGGATGCCGCGGTAGTCGGAAACCGTGTACGTGCCGGCTTGCTACGCGATGGCGACGAAGCGAGTGTAGAAGTCGTCGCCGCTGTGGTGGCCGTCGTTGATGAAGGCAGTCGGCATGTCGATGCACCGCAGATCCGCGCGAGCGCGACGTCCCCGGCGCCACCGCGCCGCCGACGAGGAGCGTCGTGTTGCCACGTGCGACGGCCGTGGCGCGCACCTGGAAGGCGACGTAGACGAAGACGTGGAACGGGCTGGCGGGCGCACGCACGGTCATCCCGTCGCGGATGAGGCGCTGCACGGTGTGCTCCACCTCGCGCATGTCAACGCGGCCGGAGAGGTACATGTAGTGGTTGAGCACGTCGTCGTGGCGGTTCTCCTCCTTGGACCACCCGCGGATCCAGCGCGCCCAAGCCGTGGCGTTGTTGCTCATGGCATCGCGCACAGCCTCGAGGCGGATCTAAGGATGGGGCTGCGGTTGGAAGGAAGGGAGAGGGGAGGGGAAGGGAGCGGGCAGTGCGGTGGCCGGCGGGATCAGCAGAGCAAGGATGGGGCTGCAGATCTGAGGGGAAGGATGGGGGTGGCGTGGATTTGCAGAGGAGCAACGAGGAGGGAGAGGAAAGGGGAAGGGAGGAAGGGCGGCGGGTGGGAGAAGAGAGGCGATGCGCAGGGAGTGACAGGCAAGTAGGGTTTCAGGTGGTGATGATTATTTATACAAAGCACAGAGCATCTGAGCCGTTCAATTTGATCCAATGGCTAAAATTAATATGTCTTTCTGGGCCGTAGTTGTTAAATGGGCCGAAATCAGGATTTATGGCCGAAATCAGGCCTGATGCATGTACTTCACATATTAATATTTTTCGTTTTCTTTTTTCATTTGAAAGCACCTTTTAAAGTAAATTGCAAAATAATATATATTGTATACTCAAATATATTTTTCAAAAGTACTATAATGCATCTTATTTGTTTTGTAATAATCTTAATCGTTATAGAACCGATTTAGTAGTTTTTATAGTTTAAATAAATTTATATATCTTTATTGAAAATAATTCCAAATTGACTTATATGTACCTCTAATAAGATTAAAAAAATAAAAAAACATATTTAGGCTTCTATGGTCCATTCTAGGCCACAACTAAGAGATTGACCAAAATTTTAATTGACTTGTAGGGAAAACTCGAACTTCTACTAGTCACCTTGTTGTAAAATAATGATAACAATAGTTAATTTTGTTCAAAACATTGTACAAATTGACATGAAACCATATTTTAAGCGTATAATGCTCCTATAAAAAATTCATATGGTTTTGATAAAGTGAGATTATAGATGTTCATAAATAGGACACAAGACTCACATAGTTTCCTAATTGAAAACAAACTTTGAGATTTGAACAACTAATAACGTGACCAAACTTGTATGCACCTCAATTTTTGACACCGTCTCATGTTGACCATAACATTAGAGAATATTAAGTTATATTAGCAATTATTATGAAAAAACATGTTTTTTATACTCTCTTTTTAGTTGGAAATGTTATGTTGTATGAAAAGCAACCAAGAAATAGTAATTAGGATACAAACAAATGGCACTAAGTAAAACATCTCAATTTAAAAAAAATTAGGAAAAAGAATCAACTGATTTGGAGTTCGTATGAGTTAGAAAAACAGTTTACAAATTTTATCGGAAGATTAAAAACAGAAATTGCAATTGTTATGAACTGAGATGAACAAGTGTGTTTTCTCTTTTTAATCTTTGACTAAAACTTGTAACTAGTTTTCCTGCCTCATACTAACTCCAAATTTGATGATTTTTTTTAAAATTTTCTAAAATCATTCTCTACCAAGATCTACAACTTTAACAAATGAAAAATGATTGCGACAGCGGTTTATTAGGAGTAATTCAAACTTACATCTCGAATCTACACTATCACTTTAGGGAAAACTCGAATTTCAACTAGTCACCTTGTTCTACAAATTGGCATAACATCATGTTTTTGTCCCAAAATATTGCCATAAAACATTTAAGTGGTTTGAAGAAAGTAGGATCATTCATTGTTCACAAAAGGATACATCCCTTCTACAGTTTCCTAAAACTCAAAGTCAAACTTTGAGATTTCTGTACCTCATTATAAGTTTGAACTTGTATGCACTTCAAACTTGGAGACAAACTTATGTTGAGCATAATATGATCAAATATGAAGTTGCATTATCAATTCTCTTGCAAAAACTTGGTTTTTCTGTATATATATATACACACACACACATACTCGATAGATGAAAACAAGTCATACTAAAAAGTTCAACAAATTTCAATTAACATAGAAACAAACATCACTAAATGAAAGTTCGTGATTTTAGAAAAATTTGGGAAAAAGAAACATAAGATTTGGAGTTCATATGAAAGAGAAAAACCAAACACAACTTTTAATTCAGATTAAAAAGAAAAAGATGAACCCTTAAGGTGTTCTTCAATTTGTAAATTTCGGATATACAATGCAACCCTAACCAACATGTTTTTAATATATATATACAAACTTCTGCAAGTAAACACAACTTGACTTGTAACTCAGTGGTAACTCATCTTCCTCCCTACCCCTAGGTCGTGGGTTCGAGTCCCCCATCCGACGCTTTTTTTGTACGCGGGATATATTTCAGAGGGGTTGGGCCAATGTGGCGTTGTGGCCCATGCGTCGGCTGGGCCTTTGTGGGGCTAGCGGCCCATGCGGTGTTGGCGGGCTGGCGGCCTAGTGGCCAACCTGGCGCTGGCAGCCCGTGCGGTCGTTGGGCCATCTTAGCGTAGGCGGCCCATGCGGCGCTGGGCCAGAGCTGAGGTGGCAGTGTGGTGGGCCCCTGGTGCTCGCGTGGTGGTGACGTGGCGCCTGGGTGAGGTGACGCCTACGTGGCAGTGAGGTGGGCCCCTAGCGTTCGCGTGGTGGTGACGTGGCGCCTGCGTGGCAGTGAGGTGGGCCCCTGGCGCTCGCGTGGTGGTGACGTGGCTCCTGGGTGAGGTGGCGCCTGCGTGGTAGTGTGGTGGGCCTGGGGCGCTCACGTGGTGGTGACGTGGCGCCTGGGTGAGGTGACGCCTACGTGGCAGTGAGGTGGGCCCCTAGCGTTCGCGTGGTGGTGACGTGGCGCCTGGGTGAGGTGGCGCCTGCGTGGCAGTGTGGTGGGCCCGGGGCGCTCACGTGGTGGTGACGTGGCGCCTGGGTGAGGTGGCGCCTGCGTGGCAGTGAGGTGGGCCCTGGGCGCTCACGTGGTGGTGACGTGGCGCCAGGGTGAGGTGGCGCCTGCGTGGCAGTGTGGGTGGGTCCTAAGTGCTGGTGAGGTGGCTGTTTTTTTTACGGATCGCGACGAATCGCTAAAACGTCACGGTGTTGTGGGCCGTATTGCGACGAATTTAACAAATCGTCATGATGGTTTGGGCTTCAATATCCATCCATGCACGTCCGTGACGAAAAAATATGAATACGTCGTAGAATCGCGACAAACTAAACAAATCGTCGCAGTGTTTGTGACGAAAAAAGGAATACGTCGTAGAATCGCGACGAATTTAACAAATCGTCACAGTGTTTTGGGCTTCGATGCAAATCCGTGACGAAAAAAGGAATACGTCGTAGAATCGCGACGAATTAAAGAAATCGTCGCAGTGTTTTGGGCTGCAATGCACATTCGTGACGTTTTCGGAAAACATCGCGGAGAAAGCGTCACAGATTAAATAGTTTCTTGTAGTGTGGGGGCGGAATCGCCACCAGCACGGGCCTCCACTGTCTCGTGGCCCCTGGCAGATCAGTCCCCCGAGCGAGCCAGTCCGCACCGTTGTAAGGGGTCATGGGGCACCAAGGCCTGCGAGGCCGCCACAATCGTCCCTCCCTGTTGCGGCCTCACGGCCGCGGTCGTGGTGCGCGACGACTCGTCCACCGCCGCCATGCTCGCCGCCGCCAGTGGTACCCTCTCCGAGCGCCACCCCATCGTCAGGGATGTCCTTAACTTCAGCGCCTTGATAGGCGCAAGGTCGGGGACGGCCGGCGACCCCCTGACAACGAAAGAAGGGGAGGGGTGAGCAGCTGCCCCTCGAAACAAAGGGTGTGCGGGAAAGAGTGATACTCACCTCAAACTGGAGAAGCCCCGCTTCCTCTTCCTCGAGAGCTGGGGGGCACCTCCACTGCGCCCGCTGGCGCTTCCGCGATGCCCGCTGGCGCCACCACCGACAACCTAGAGGCGGGCGGCTCCGTGCCCGCTTCGGGGGTCGATTCCACGACTGTCCTTTCGGCCCGTGGGGATGGGGGCGCGAGTTCCCACCTGTTAGAGGTGGTCCGCTCCCCGTCGCTCTCCTCCTCGTCCTATGACGAGTTTGCCAACGCCGGTGGAGGGGAGAGCCCTTGCTGCTCGCGCAGCCGGTACTCCTTGTTGTTCTGATTCAGGCGCTCTTGTCGCCTGATCCTCTTTTCCTTCACGAGAGCCGCCAGCTCCCGCTCCCGCTGCTGCGGCGGCACGGCCGACGGTCTGGGATCGGGCCGTCGGCGGGTCTGATCGGGCAGCCTGCACGGCCACCAGCCGCGAAGGGGATTGTCAGCTCAACTGAAGAACGTGAAACAAGAACACACAAGGGAAGAAAGACTGTGCTCACCGACTGGGCGTCGGGGAGTGTCACACCCTGAAATTTCCAATTTCAGGATGTGAATAGAAAGAATAATTAAATAACAATTTTCTCTTAATTTTAAATTTTTTTTTCCAACATTTATTTTCTTTACAGGGAATATAGTATAGGAAAAAAATCCTTTGATTGATTTTCTAAATTAAATAAAAGTTATGTGTGTTGCATTCATGCCGATGCATCTAGTGGTTCTTGAGTGCAAAAGGTTTCAAAAAATGCGTTTAGGAGCTGTCCAAACTCTCCCGAGAATTTTCCGGATTTTTCTGGAATTTATTCTCATTTTCCTTGAGCTATTTCTATTTACTGGCTCAAAAATCTTTTTCATGAGCACCAAATGCTTTATTTGGATTGTTCATATCTTAATCTGTCTCTAGGAATTTTCCTGAAATTTTTGTGATTTTCGGAGTATTTTTCGTGCCTTTAAACAATTTCTGGATGTTTTTAGGAATTGTTTTTGCACTGGAAATAAATTCTGAAAAAAACAAAAAAACAAAAAAAACTACCCTAGCGGTTTGGGCCGAGCCCGTGGACTCGACCCGCCCGCGCCCCTGCGCCCGCACCACGGCCCGGCCCCGCAGCCCGCCGAAGCCCATCGGGGGCCGAGCGGAGCCCGCGCGGCCGGAGGTCGCGGCCTCTTCGGCCGCCGGCGCCGCCGCCGCCCCTTGGCGTGCGCGCCCGGGACGCTCCGAGCCACGCCCCCTATAAAGGCGGCGTCGAACCGCGCGCACGCGAGCCCTAGCGTGCCCCTCGCTCCCCGTAGCCGCGCGCCGCCGCCCGCCGGAGCACCGAGCCCGAGCGCCGCCGCCGGCGGTGCGCCCGTCGCCGATTCGCCGGTTGGAGGCATCCCCGGGGCGAACCAACCCACCAGGAGCTCCAGCCCATCGAGACCAACCCGTTCCACCGCTTCCCGTCGCCGGAGGAGCTCCGCAGCGCCGCCGCCCTTGAACTCGCGCCGCCGGCCACCCCTGTTCGCCGCCGGCCAAGATTCCGGCCGCTCCCGCTCTTTCCCTCCGCTGGTAAGCACATCTTTAGGGTCCCCTTGAACTCCCCTACCTCCTGCGCCATCCGCCTGAGCCGCTAGCTGCCCAAAGCGCCGGCGAGCACAACCACCAGACCCGCCGTCCGCCCCTTCCAGAGGTAGAAGAACAAGATGGTTGGCTGTTTTGTGTTTAGCCCCCTGAGGAACACTCTAATCTATAGATCCTTTAGGTGTCTTGCATCATTCTCAATTTTACCCCTAGATCTTTCCGGACCTTCGCAATCAGATCCAACCAGTGTTTTGTTAGATCTAACCTCAACATTTTATCTATTCGCAAAAACTATTCTTTGTGTCTTGGGAATCTTCTCTGCTAACCCCCGACATCTATGGTTAATCACGACTAGGTCCCCGTAATCTTGTTTTGTTCACCAAATCTTCGTTTTAGCTCCGATTTAATCCATTCAAGTTGCGTTAGGTCCATAATAATGTAAAGCACGCGTTAGTGGTGTGTTTTCACCATGTTTTGTTTTCTGAAAATAAAATTAATATTAATTTTGGTTAATGACTAGTTATGCATGTCTTTTCTAAATAAAAGCAATATAGATCTATATATCGTTTTTCATAATCAAATTTAATTTGATTAATGATTACTTTACATGCTTTTATGAATAAAATCTAATTAGATCTTTTACTCGGTTTTCCATACGTCAAATATTAATTTGCTTAATGATTAATTAACTTTTATAATTAAAAGTTGATTAGGCTT
The DNA here is from genome assembly GCA_947561735.1 of Cenchrus americanus. NCBI lineage: Eukaryota > Viridiplantae > Streptophyta > Magnoliopsida > Poales > Poaceae > Cenchrus > Cenchrus americanus. Next base: position 30,563,870 of record OX387242.1, on the reverse strand, counting down.
TTACTCCGGCTTTATAAATAAATGTTAATCTTGATTAATACCAATTTAATACTGTTTTTGATAATAATATGATGAACTCGCATTACAAAGTTTCGTTTAGATTGTTCATATAGTTTAGTTCTTCTAAATTAAATGTTTAATCGGTTAAATCCATATATGAATCTTTATTAATAAAACTTGACTAGTTCTTTACACCGGTTTCATAAATAAAGTTTAATATTGCATTAATGCCAACATAGGGTATTTTATTTCTGAAATATCCTTTATATTTGTTTTGTTAATTAAAATGAACCTAGCTCATATCGTTGTTCTCTCATATATGCAAAACGTTCGTTAGACGTTCTTTTCTCAGCTCAATCTAAGTGTGATCTTTCCGGTCCTTGCTCAATCTTCCACAACCATCTCTTTAAAGCTAACCAAGCCTTTCCCTTCCAAGCACACTTTGTGTTCTTTAGTGATCCATCTAATCGAACTTATCCTTTAGTGCATTCTTTTAAAGCTTTCTTTTGATTGGTGTTTTGTTCTTAGTATGTCTGTTTGTTTGTTTGTTTTGTATGTTGTGCCCGATGATTGATGCGCTTAGAGTGAACGTCGTTCGAGAAGTTTGGAAGAGCTTGAAGTTGAAGATTCTGAGCAACGACATTACTTTGGTTAAAGGCAAGTGTGTCCTTGATTTTGTCCTAAGAATTATACTTAATCACCCATTGCATTGCTTGCATTAATTTTGATGGGTTCCTATTAAGGATTGCCTAGTCTTTGATTGTCATTCCTTGTTAACCTGGGTTTACATTTATGTTGGGTAGCTTTGCTTAGTTGCTATACCTGGGTTATGGTGGTTTTAATGAACAACAATGATGAACTTGTTTTACCTTTATGTTATATCTTTGGATGCTTAATACAAGACCATATGATTAATCGGAACATGGAGAACCACCCAGACAACAAAGTGCAACCACAAGGACTATATGGCTCGGTCTTGGCCGAGTAATTAGGGAAGTCTTTGTGTGGTTATTACTCGCATAGTAGGTTGGGGACGGAGGAATGCTTTTATGGCTCTTCTATTCCGGAGCGGTGATGGAACGGAAGACTCTATGGCTTACCGTCCGTAATAGAAGTGTGGTACGAAAGATAGCCTCTATGACATACTACTATGGACTAATACGCACGGGAGGACTCTTTGTAAAGGCCTCGTAGCGTCCCTATGCAATCACACCTCGGTAGTGTGGTATGGTGCCTAGCTAGCACCGCATGGTTGGGTTTAAAGTTCCTAGAACTTTTACGCGACTTGTGGGTAAAGATGTACAACCTCTGCAGAGTGTAAAACTAATCGATTAGCCGTGCCCACGGTCACGGGCGGCCTGGACCCTCACATGATAATTGAACTTGAAGATGGACTTAAATCGTTCTCTCTGGTTATGCTTGCCATATGCTTATGGCGTACCTCTTATCTTATGCTTAATTGTGGGATGGTATATACTTATACTTGCTAGTAAATAGGTGCTAATAAAACTTGACCAACTAAAATTGCTTAAATGCTTATAGCCCAGTCCACTATAAAGCCTTTGCATTCATTCTTTTCCCCCACACTTGCTGAGTACGACAAGTGCTCACCCTTGCTATAAACAATGTTGCTCAGAAGGAGGAAGCTACTCTGAAGTCTTGTAAAGATGTTGCTGGTTCTAGGCGTACGCAACCCCCAGTCGACTGCCTGTGAAGTTTGGTTCCTTCGTTTCCAGGATTAAGCATAAATCTCTGATAATCTTTCTTTTTCTTACGTGATACTGTTTCTGTATTCACTTATTTGTCACTATATGCATGAAACTTGATCCTGGCATGCATATAGGTATGCACTTGGTTTTCTTTGGAAAGTCGGGTGTGACAGAGTGGTATCAGAGCTGTATCGACTGTAGGACGTAAGCCTAGTTAGCACTAGTCGTTTCTTAATGCCTCTTTTGTTCTACAATCCCTCCTTACCTTATCCTTGATCTCTCGGATGAATTATCTCACATCTTAACCAACTTCTTATCTCCATACCATGAATTCTCGTATTTTTATCTTCTCTCTCCTTGAACATTTCTTTGATCTCGTCTGTCCTTTCTCTCAACCAATAACACCCCCTTGATTTATTGGTAAATCCGTTACCCTTACCATTCTATCTATTCGCGCAGCTCCTCGACACATCAGCGCTGTTTTAATTCTTTCTCGAGCTACATAACTCGGATCGACATGAAACCAGTTGGGTTAGTTCCTAAATTTCATAAGTGAATTTCTACCAAAAATTAAGCCCTATCCAGTACATGTTCCAGGAGCTATGCCCGAAACATTGGAGCTATCAGAAACTGTAAACTCTGCTGACCTAGTTACCTTCAATATTCTATATCTCGGGCTATAAACCTCCGATTGAGGTAAATCCAATTGGAGTAGTTCCGGAATTTCATCAGCTTCGTCCTGTCCAAAATTCAGCAGTATTCGTTTTGTATCCAGGGAGATAACTACGAATTAGTGGAGCATTCAGAATCTGCCAACACTGCTGACATAGCCGTCTTCTTTAATTCATATCTCGAGTTCTGAACCTCCGATTGAGGTGATTCCAGTTGGGTTGAACTCATAATTTCGTACTCCTTGATCTGGAAAGAAATCCATTATTTATGGATATCCTTGCTGGGAGCTACATCTGATCTATTAGGAGGATACCCCCTGACTTATTTAACAACGTGTAGTATCGTTCCCTTAGCTATGCCTTGATTGGTGGAATTGTGTGTTTGCATGATGATGTTTGGTTTTGTGAACTTGATTGATTCGCTTCTTTGATGTGAGTGGTGGTGTATTGTGGGTCTTACATCCGCAATAACATCAGTTGTCTAGTTGGGTTCTTCTTTTGTACCTCCCACCTCCTTGTTCTCCCCCACTCGTTTTGCACTACTCCTGTTCCCCTCTGATCATATCTTTACCTACCAACCAGATGGAAAACCAAGAAGGAGGTAACCAAGGAGAAAGATATGAGAACAGTGGTGACTATGGATACAATCAAGATGGTTTATCATATCCACCCTCAGATGATAAGTATGCAGAGTTCATGAGGACTGAGCCACCAATGTTTTCCAGTACCACATACCCCTTAGAAGCTGAAGACTGGATCAAGACAATTGAAGAGAAGTTAGACATGATACAATGCAATGATGGAGAGAAAGTTTTGTATGCATCTTGGCAACTTATAGGAGCAGCTTCAGAGTGGTGGAATTCTTACACCAAGGGACATCAACAACCTGAGAGTATTGTGTGGAAGGAATTCAAAGACAACTTTATCTTACACCATACTCCTGTAAGTGCGATGAAGCTCAAGAGGAAGGAGTTCCTTAACTTAAAGCAGGGACAGATGACGGAAGCGAGTACGGGGATAAGTTTGTTCAATTATCTCTGTATGCCCCAAGATCGGCTGAGAGTGATAAGAAGAAACGAGAGCATTTCATCAAAGGGTTGAATGAAGATCTTCAAAGTATACTAAGCTTACACGATTATTCGAGTCTACAAGATTTAATCAACAAAGCCATTGGGCTAGAAAGCAAGCTACAGGAGATCATGAGTAAGAAGAGAAAACGGGAATATCCAGGGGAAGCCAATAACAATTCTCACCTACATCATATGTCTCAAGCCCAAGGTTTTCCTGAAGATCACAATGAAGATGCATATCTAGAATATCCTCATGGTGTCACAATACCAGTGATTTATGAGACCCCACAGAATCGTCGAAATATTAGGGAAAGTAAAGCTTGTTTCTATTGCAAAGCTGGTGGACACTTTATCAACAGGTGCCCGAAGAAGTTTCTAGATCGTCATTTTAAGAAGGAATGGCGACAACGACACAAGCAAGACAAGACCCCCGCTATTTAAGGATGTTTGTATAAGTTAGGCTGTGGAAAGTTTTCTGTAACATGAAAGGAATAATATTGCTGAAGGATATGAAAAGAGTTGAAATAAATCCTTGTCTCTTGCTAGCCTTTTTCGAATCTCGGGACGAGATTCCTTTTAAGGGGGTAGATTTGTCACACCCTGAAATTTCCAATTTCAGGATGTGAATAGAAAGAATAATTAAATAACAATTTTCTCTTAATTTTAAAAAAAATCCAACATTTATTTTCTTTACAGGGAATATAGTATAGGAAAAAAATCCTTTGATTGATTTTCTAAATTAAATAAAAGTTATGTGTGTTGCATTCATGCCGATGCATCTAGTGGTTCTTGAGTGCAAAAGGTTTCAAAAAAATGCGTTTAGGAGCTGTCCAAACTCTCCCGAGAATTTTCCGGATTTTTCTGGAATTTATTCTCATTTTCCCTGAGCTATTTCTATTTACTGGAAGGCTCAAAAATCTTTTTCATGAGCACCAAATGCTTTATTTGGATTGTTCATATCTTAATCTGTCTCTAGGAATTTTCCTGAAATTTTTGTGATTTTCGGAGTATTTTTCGTGCCTTTAAACAATTTCTGGATGTTTTCCGGAATTGTTTTTGCACTGGAAATAAATTCTGAAAAAAACAAAAAAAACAAACCTAGTGGTTTGGGCCGAGCCCGTGGGCTCGACCCGCCCGCGCCTCGCTCTCGCACCACGGCCCGGCCCGCAGGCCCGCCGAAGCCCATCGGGGCCCGGGCCGGAGCCCGCGCGGCCGCAGGCCGCGGCCTCTTCGGCCGGCGGCGCCGCCGCCGCCGCCCTTGGCGTGCGCGCCGGACGCTCCGAGCCGCGCCCCTATAAAGGCGGCGTCGAACCGCGCGCACGCGAGCCCTAGCACACCCCTCGCTCCCCGTAGCCGCGCGCCGCCGCCCGCCGGAGCACCGAGCCCGAGCGCCGCCGCCGGCCGTGCGGCCCGTCGCCGATTCGCCGTTGGAGGCATCCCCGGGCGAACCGACCCACCAGAGCTCCGCCCATCGAGACCTTCCCCGTTCCACCGCTTCCCGTCGCCGGAGGAGCTCCAGAGCGCCGCCGCCCTTGAACCCGCGCCGCCGGCCACCCCTGTTCGCCGCCGGCCAAGATTCCGGCCGCTCCCGCTCTTTCCCTCCGCTGGTAAGCACATCTTTAGGGTCCCCTTGAACTCCCCTACCTTCTGCGCCATCCGCCTGAGCCGCTAGCTGCCCAAAGCGCCGGCGAGCGCAACCACCAGACCCGCCGTCCGCCCCTTCCAGAGGTAGAAGAACAAGATGGTTGGCTGTTTTGTGTTTAGCCCCCTGAGGAACACTGTAATCTATAGATCCTTTAGGTGTCTTGCATCATTCTCAATTTTACCCCTAGATCTTTCCGGACCTTCGCAATCAGATCCAACCAGTGTTTTTTTAGATCTAACCTCAACCTTTTATCTATTCGCAAAAACTATTCTTTGTGTCTTGGGAATCTTCTCTGCTAACCCCCGACATCTATGGTTAATCACGACTAGGTCCCCGTAATCTTGTTTTGTTCACCAAATCTTCGTTTTAGCTCCGATTTAATCCGTTCAAGTTGCGTTAGGTCCATAATAATGTAAAGCACGCGTTAGTGGTGTGTTTTCACCATGTTTTATTTTCTGAAAATAAAATTAATATTAATTTTGGTTAATGACTAGTTATGCATGTCTTTTCTAAATAAAAGCAATATAGATCTATATATCGTTTTTCATAATCAAATTTAATTTGATTAATGATTACTTTACATGCTTTCATGAATAAAATCTAATTAGATCTTTTACTCGGTTTTCCATACGTCAAATATTAATTTGCTTAATGATTAATTAACTTTTATAATTAAAAGTTGATTAGGCTTTTACTCCGGCTTTATAAATAAATGTTAATCTTGATTAATACCAATTTAATACTGTTTTTGATAATAATATGATGAACTCGCATTACAAAGTTTCGTTTAGATTGTTCATATAGTTTAGTTCTTCTAAATTAAATGTTTAATCGGTTAAATCCATATATGAATCTTTATTAATAAAACTTGACTAGTTCTTTACACCGGTTTCATAAATAAAGTTTAATATTGCATTAATGTCAACATAGGGTATTTTATTTCCAAAATATCCTTTATATTTGTTTTGATAATTAAAATGAACCTAGCTCATATCGTTGTTCTCTCATATGTGCAAATGGTTCGTTAGACGTTCTTTATCAAGCTCAATCTAGGTGTGATCTTTCCGGTCCTTGCTGAATCTTCCACAACCATCTCTTTAAAGCTAACCAAGCCTTTCCCTTCCAAGCACACTTTGTGTTCTTTAGTGATCCATCTAATCGAACTTATCCTTTAGTGCATTCTTTTAAAGCTTTCTTTTGATTGGTGTTTTGTTCTTAGTATGTCTGTTTGTTTGTTTGTTTTGTATGTTGTGCCCGATGATTGATGCGCTTAGAGTGAACGTCGTTCGAGAAGTTTGGAAGAGCTTGAAGTTGAAGATTCTGAGCAACGACATTACTTTGGTTAAAGGCAAGTGTGTCCTTGATTTTGTCCTAAGAATTATACTTAATCACCCATTGCATTGCTTGCATTAATTTTGATGGGTTCCTATTAAGGATTGCCTAGTCTTTGATTGTCATTCCTTGTTAACCTGGGTTTACATTTATGTTGGGTAGCTTTGCTTAGTTGCTATACCTGGGTTATGGTGGTTTTAATGAACAACAATGATGAACTTGTTTTACCTTTATGTTATATCTTTGGATGCTTAATACAAGACCATATGATTAATCGGAACATGGAGAACCACCCAGGACAACAGTGCAACCACAAGGACTATATGGCTCTGGTCTTGGCTGAGTAATTAGGGAAGTCTTTGTGTGGTTATTACTCGCATAGTAGGTTGGGGACGGAGGAATGCTTTTATGGCTCTTCTATTCCGGAGCGGTGATGGAACGGAAGACTCTATGGCTTACCGTCCGTAATAGAAGTGTGGTACGAAAGATAGCCTCTATGACATACTACTATGGACTAATACGCACGGGAGGACTCTTTGTAAAGGCCTCGTAGCGTCCCTATGCAATCACACCTCGGTAGTGTGGTATGGTGCCTAGCTAGCACCGCATGGTTGGGTTTAAAGTTCCTAGAACTTTTACGCGACTTGTGGGTAAAGATGTACAACCTCTGCAGAGTGTAAAACTAATCGATTAGCCATGCCCACGGTCACGGGCGGCCTGGACCCTCACATGATAATTGAACTTGAAGATGGACTTAAATCGTTCTCTCTGGTTATGCTTGCCATATGCTTATGGCGTACCTCTTATCTTATGCTTAATTGTGGGATGGTATATACTTATACTTGCTAGTAAATAGGTGCTAATAAAACTTGACCAACTAAAATTGCTTAAATGCTTATAGCCCAGTCCACTATAAAGCCTTTGCATTCATTCTTTTCCCCCACACTTGCTGAGTACGACAAGTGCTCACCCTTGCTATAAACAATGTTGCTCAGAAGGAGGAAGCTACTCTGAAGTCTTGTAAAGATGTTGCTGGTTCTAGGCGTACGCAACCCCCAGTCGACTGCCTGTGAAGTTTGGTGCCTTCGTTTCCAGGATTAAGCGTAAATCTCTGATAATCTTTCTTTTTCTTACGTGATACTATTTTTGTATTCACTTATTTGTCACTATATGCACGAAACTTGATCCTGGCATGCATATAGGTATGCACTTGGTTTTCTTCGGAAAGTCGGGTGTGACAGGGAGCATCACGAATGACCAAAGGTTGTCGTTGCTATGCGGCACCACCTTGAGGTTAATCACGTGCCTCGCCCGTGTGGTCGCGTACTCCTTGGGGAAGCGCTCCTGCAACAGTCGTGAGCGCGCCAGTGACGTGGGGTTGGCCGTGTCGCTCATCTTGAAGATGCGGAGCTCCCTCTCCATGACGGGGATGATCCGCCGGTGGTGGAAGTTGGCGATGATCGAAGCCGCCCCCAGCCCGGAGTCCACCAGGTGGCGCAGGGTGTTGGTGAGAGGCTCCAGCCTTCGTTGCTACGCAGGGGGCGACAGGCCGTAAAACCAGGCGTCGTGCTTCCCCACCAGAACCTTCCCAGTGTAGGGCGGGAGGCCGACGTCGTCGTTGCGGAGGTAGAACCACCCCTTCTCCCACTCCGTGTTGTTGGAGGTCATCGTGCACAGAGGGTACAGCTCCTTGCGCGTGTCCCGCGGCGTGAGCGTAAGGCCACCAGCGCGAACCGCCCAGCGCGTCACCCTCTCGCCCGTGGCAAGAGTATGAAGCTCACCGCAAAAAAGGTGGACCCAGAAATCCCAGTTTGCCGGGATCCCCAGGAACCCTTCATTGACGGCGACTGTCACACCCGGATTTAAGGGCAAATCCGAATGCATAGAACACATGTGCGCCAGGATCAAGTTTCACACATGCGTTGACTCAGTGTATACCAAAACACAGTGTAAAAGCGTAAAGAGAGTATTAAAACTTTATTACATGACCGAATATCTCAAAATCGTAACAAAAGCGAGTACTAGCAGCGGTAAAGGACGTCTCCACAAGCAGCTGACTGGTGGCATGCTCGCCTAGAAACCACCGGACTCTCCAGGAATGTCTTCAAAGCATCCGTCTGAGCAGCAACCGGGTTGTGTAGATGCATATAAAAGAACAACAAGCATGAGCACATGTCGTACTCAATAAGGGAAAAGTTCTATAACCACATGCAAAGGCTTTATGGTGGAAGCTTGTGGTTGCATAGCAGATCAGCATTTTAGTTGGTCAAATTTTATTAAGCAAGCTGTATTACTAGCAAATGTAAGTTTATACCAACCCAGAGATTATCATAAGCATCATCATCATGAATGAAAGTAAATGCAACAAGTTTAATCCATATTCCATAGAATTAATCATGTGAGGGTCCAGGCCGCCCGTGACCGTGGGTACGGCTAACTAGTTAGTTTTACACTCTGCAGAGGTCGTACATCTTTACCCACAAGTCGCGTAAAAGTCCCGAAGAACTTTAGACCCAACCATGCGATGCTGATCAGGCACCATACCACACTACCGAGGTGTGATTGCATAGGGACGCTAGGTTACCTGGTCAGGGTTTAGAGCAGGTCCATACGCCACTACCCGCCAGCCCCCAACCCTAATCAGGTAAAGCATACCTAACACCTAGTTCACTAATTAATAAGCCAAGACAGAGCCATATGTCTTGTGGTAGTACTGTTTTCCTGGGTGGTTCTCCATGTTCCGATTAACAAGCATAAAGTGTTCTTGCATTACATGAATGATAGCAGAAGTAAATCCATATTAACAAGTGTTTGTTAAACCCTCCAAAACCACCTAAAGCGCTAGCATGTGCTACCCAACATAAAGTAAACCCAGGTTGATCAAGGCATAGGATAACAAAGCTAGTCGAACCTTAGCAATAGGACCCATCAATTTAATGCATAGCAATAATAAACAACAGTGTAATTAAAATGCATGTTGTGATAGGAATTTAACGGGAATACAAGGACTTGCCTTCTACCAACGTTTGCTGCTGCTCAAGGTCTTGGAAATCTTCAACTCTGGCGTATTGCACGAACGAACCGTCTTCTACACACCACATCATTCACATACAAGCATACAATGGAATAAAATAAGAAATAATCATCAAACAGTACTAACAGAACTAAACAAGGGCAAAAAGTCATTCTACTCGTCGAGACGATCGCGTGGACATAAAGAACGCTAAAACGGAGCTAAAACGACTAAGTCATGGCTAAAACAAGTTTTAGGGCTAATCTGAAAATAAAAATTAAGTTTCGGGGCTAAACTGAAGAAAACATGACTTATTCGTAAGGGTTCACTAAGGTGGAAGGACCAGGTTGCAATTTTAGAAAAACTCAGGGATTTATTTGCAAAAACACGCGATTAAATCTATAGGAACGGATCTGATCCGTAGGATCCAGATCGGGCGGTGGAGATCTAATGCGGGCTGGTTTGACCGGCACAGGTGGCTTTGACCGGGGTTGACGCGTTCTGGGCCGTAGATGGGGGATCCGGCGGCCCAGATCTTGCGCAGGCGGGCGGGTTGGCGGCGAGGACGCACCACAGCGGGCGCGCGGCGGCGCAGGGCGGCAGACTCGCCGGCGCAAAATCGATCTCGCGCTATAAGTCACGATTCGGCCCGCGGTTTGCACTAGAGCGACGCGCGCGGCACGGGGAAGTCATCAGGCGCAACACGGTTCACCGAAACACCGCAGAGGCGACGCGCATCGCTACGGGGCGGCGACGAGCGGCAGCGTGTCGACGGCGAGCCAGTCTCGGCGGGTTAGGGCATGGGAACAACCTCAAGTCCCACCGGCAGCTCCCTTACCTAGCGACGGAGGCGCGGAGGCGGCGGCTTGACGACAGGAGGCGACGGAGGGTTCGGTCAACGGCGGCGGCGGCAAGGGATGGCGGCGGCGCTGAGCAACTAGGGTTTCGGCGACGGGGGGTTCGCAGCGGAGGGTGGCGGCGGCTTTATAGGGCGGAGGCCCTAGGGCGAGGGACCCGTGGGCCCGGGGTGAGGCGGCGCGGACGCCGAGTCGGGGTCGCCCCGAGCGTGACCCCGGCTCGGTCGCGGGCTCGACCGGCCGGCGCGTGCGGGGAGTGGGCGGCGGGCCGGCCCCCGGTGCTTGGCCGGGCTGGGCTGCAGCGGACGGCACGCGGCTGCGGGGAAAGTCGAGGGGCTATGAGCAGACTTCGCTGAACTGGGCTGCAAAGCTGCGAATACGCTGGCGGGCTGCGAGCGGAGCTGGGCTTGGGGAGCACGGTTGGGCCGAAAGGAGGAAAAGTAGAGTGGAGGGAGAAGGAGAAGGTTTTGCATTTTTTTTAAAGGGATCAATCAATTGAATTCAAATTTGAATTTGAATTCAAGCAATCATAAACAATGCTCCAGCATGAATGCCATACACATCAAGCCACAAATTTAATTTGGAAAAACAAATAACGCTTTAGTTTTTTCCTATACTATATTCTCTGTAAAGAATTAAAGGTTTGGAAAAGTTTCAAAAATTAAGAGAAAATCATTGTTTAATTTTTTTCTTCCTATTCACATCCTGAAATTTGGGAATTTCAGGGTGTGACAAATCTATCCCCTTAAAAGGAATCTCATCCTCGAGATTCGAAAGAACTAAGAAAGATTTTGAGAACAATAGGGTAGAAATTGATGTGAGAACAATGTTGATAGAGAACATACCAAACACGGTCCTAGCATTTACGTGGTTCAATCTACCACGTGCGGAGCTCTACTGTCCCTTAGAACTTTGCGGGGTCTGGTTTCCAGTCCTCATCTGCTGACTCTGCACTGGGGTATTCTGGACGCTCCTCTGGGGACAGTTGTTTGCATAGTGATCAGTCTCTCCACACTTAAAGCAAGTGTTACCAACAGGGGTACTTGGCACACTAGGTCTCACTGGGGTTCCCGCTGGGGTGTTCTGACTAGACTGCTGGTCATTAGGGCGTGGAATCTGTGGAGTGGAGTGTTGTAACTCTTGTATGGGGTGCTTGAAAGGTTGGTTGTTCCGCTGAAACTGTTTTTGCCCAGAGTTGCCACATGAACCTCCAACGTGGGGTGTTGTTCCCTGCGGTGGAATGAAACGAGGGCGGGTGCTGCTCCCAAACTGCGCAGAAGTAGTGGCCTTCCTCTTCAGATCTCTCAATTCTATGCGCATGGCCTCCAGGGTGATGGCCTTATCTAACAGGTGCTGGAAAGACGGAAAAGTGTGAGACGTCAGCTGGTACTGAAGCGGTCCAGCCAATCCCTCCATGAAGCGCTCCTGCTTCTTTGGGTCATCTGCCACCTCCTCCAGTGCATAGCGAGACAGCTCGATGAACCTGTCCCGATACTCTGTCACTAACATTCCCCCCTGTTGAAGAGAGAGGAACTCCTTCTTCTTCAGCCTCATCAACCCTGCAGGAATGTGGTGGTTCCTGAAGCTCTCAGTGAACTCCTGCCAGGTGATGGAGTTTGGCATAGCATGGGCGGTAGTGTAGGCATCCCACCATGCTCCTGCAGATCCCTGGAGTCGTCCTGCAGCAAATAGGACCTTCTCTATATCATCACACTGAGCTGTGGTGAGCATCTTGCTCACGGTCTTCAACCAATCATCAGCATCCAGCGGGTCTGCAGCATGAGTAAACACTGGCGGACGGTGGCTCATGAACTCCCTGTGCTTGTTCATGGGCGCCGGCTGCTGTGGCGGTGGCTGAGGTGGATTGTTGGCTTGGGCCTGCATGTTGGCCACAGTGTTGGTCAGGTTCTCCAAGAGTTGTAGCTGATTCTGGAAGAACTGCTGCATGGTCGGATCCATTGGTGGTTCCTGTGCACTACCTGAGCTGCTGCCTCGTCCTTGGTGTGTCACTGGAGGTTGATCAACACCTGACCCGGACCTGGTGTTCACCATCTGAGTGTTAGGAACATTGACTTAGATGATTGCACAAAGAGAAAAGCTCAAAAGATTAAGCAGCGCAGACTTCCAGTTTAAGACAGATTCTGTCGTCTCCAAACATTTAGGTATAACTCTCAACGTGGATAACGAAAAATTATGAGCTTTTGAACAGTAAAAGATAATGAAATTGCAGAACTCGTCCAACTGGAATCACCTCGATCGGAGCTCTATAACTTCAGATATAAAATAAACAAGTCGGGTATATCTGCAGCGCTAACAGATTCAAGTAGCTCCAACGTTTCGGGCATCCCTCTCTGAGTATGTAATCAAAATTTCTGAATTTTGGACATAAAAACACCCATGAAATTTCTGAACTTCTCCAACTGGATTTGCCTCCAACGGAGGTCTATAGCCCAAGATATAAAATAATGAAGTCAATGTGTCAGCAGAGTTTTACAGATTCTGACAACTCCCATGTTTCATGCATAGCTCCCAGGATATGTATTGGATGGGTCTGAATTTTTGACAGAAAATTGGTTATGAAATTTTTGAACTAACCCAACTGGTTTTACATCAATCGGAGCTCTGTAGCTCGAGGTATACACAAAACACTACTGCTGTGTCGAAAGTTGACCAGAACAGATTTGCAGCAAGATGGATTCCAAAGTGGATAAGTAAAGATTTAATAAAGGATTAGGAATGTGCAAGATGAAAGGATGGTTGAGACAAAGATTAACCCCAACTAAGCAAACTTATACTAAACCAATGTCATTGTGGTTATCAACCCACAACACACTGCACTCAATCAAAGATCCAAATCAAGCATTAACACAAGATCAAGCATTCAAACACACCACTAAACTAAGCACACCTAATCGTCGATCGTGACTAGAGACTTCACAAGGATCCCTAAAGAACCTAGATCCTAAGGAAGATCTTCAGCGTGAACATGATAGAGTCATTAGATAACTGAGAACACTGTGAACACGGGTAGGGTAAAGGTAGGGAAAGGTTAGAGAGCATAGAATAGATGCTAAAGATTTCCTAAAGCAAGAACAAGGTAACATAGAATGAAAAGATTGACAAAGATAAGATAGATAGCAAGTTGAATACAAAGGATGGGGGTAAAATCAAGGATAGGTATATTAAGAATGGAATTAAAGCATAGTACGGAGTAAGCATGGCTTCTAGATGATTATAATCCTTAAGTTCGACCAGTTTCTAACTAGGCTAACGTCCTACAGTCAACACGGCTCTGATACCACTATGTCACACCCGGATTTAAGGGCAAATCCGAATGCATAGAACACATGTGCGCCAGGATCAAGTTTCACACATGCGTTGACTCTGTGTATACCAAAACACAATGTAAAAGCGTAAAGAGAGTATTAAAACTTTATTACATGACCGAATGTCTCAAAATCGTAAGAAAAGCGAGTACTAGCAGCGGTAAAGGACGTCTCCACAGGCAGCTGACTAGTGGCACGCTCGCCTAGAAACCACCGGACTCTCCAGGAAAGGCTTCAAAGCGTCCGTCTGAGCAGCAACCGGGTTGTGTAGATGCATATAAAAGAACAACAAGCATGAGCACATGTCGTACTCAACAAGGGAAAAGTTCTATAACAACATGCAAAGGCTTTATGGTGGAAGATTGTGGTTGCATAGCAGATCATCATTTTAGTTGGTCAAATTTTATTAAGCAAGTTGTATTACTAGCAAATGTAAGTTTATACCAACCCAGAGATTATCATAAGCATCATCATCATGGACGAAAGTAAATGCAACAAGTTTAATCCATATTCCATAGAATTAATCATGTGAGGGTCCAGGCCGCCTGTGACCGTGGGCACGGCTAACTAGTCAGTTTTACACTCTCCAGAGGTCGTACATTTTTACCCACAAGTCGCGTAAAAGTCCCGAAGAACTTTAGACCCAACCATGCGATGCTGATCAGGCACCATACCAAACTACCGTGGTGTCATTGCATAGGGACGCTACGAGGCCGTTATAAAGATCCCCAGATGAAGGCTGCCCGCTAGGTTACCTAGTCAGTGCAACGTATAAAGCTCCCGGACGAGTACTATGTCTTAGCTAAGCCCACACCTACGCCCGAGCAGGTCCATACGCCACTACCCGCCAGCCCCCAACCCTAATCAGGTAAAGCATACCTAACACCTAGTTCACTAATTAATAAGCCAAGACAGAGCCATATGCCTTGTGGTAGTACTGTTTTCCTGGTGGTTCTTCATGTTCCGATTAAAAAGCATAAAGTGTTCTTGCATTACATGAATGATAGCAGAAGTAAATCCATATTAACAAGTGTTCGTTAAACCCTCCAAAACCACGTAAAAGCGCTAGCATGTGCTACCCAACATAAAGTAAACCCAGGTTGATCAAGGCATAGGATAACAAAGCTAGTCGAACCTTAGCAATAGGACCCATCAATTTAATGCATAGAAATAATAAACAACAGTGTAATTAAAATGCAGCAAGGACTTGCCTTCTACCAACGTTTGCTGCTGCTCAAGGTCTTGGAAATCTTCAACTCCGGCGTATTGCACGAACGAACCATCTTCTACGCACCACATCATTCACATACAAGCATACAATGGAATAAAATAAGAAACTATCATCAAACAGTACTAACAGAACTAAACAGGGGCAAAAAGTCATTCTACTTGTCGAGACGATCGCGTGGACATAAAGAACGCTAAAAACGGAGCTAAAACGACTAAGTTATGGCTAAAACAAGTTTTAGGGCTAATCTGTAAACAAAAATTAAGTTTCGGGGCTAAACTGAAGAAAACAGGACCTATTCGTAACGGTTCACTAAGGTGGAAGGACCGGGTTGCAATTTTAGAAAAACTCAGGGCTTTATTTGCAAAAACGCGTGGTTAAATCTATAGGAACGGATCTGATCTGTAGGATCTACGAATCGGGGGCCTTGGAGATCTAATGCGGGCTACGGTTTGACCGGCATAGGTGGCTTTGACCCGGGGTTGACGCGTTCGGGCCGTAGGATGGGGGATCCGGCGGCCCGGCATCTTGCGCGGCGGGCGGGTCGGCGGCGACGACGCACGCCGGCGGCGCGGCGGCGCAAGGGCGGCGGACTCGCCGGCGTAAAATTGATCTCGCGCTATAGTGCACGGATTCGGCCCGCGGGTGCACTAGAGCGACGCGCGCGGCACGGGGAAGTCGGCGGAGCGCAGCGCGGTTCACCGAAACGCGGGCGCGGAGGCGACGCGCATCGCGGCGGGGCGGCGCGTAGACCGGCGTGCCGGTCTCGGCGGGTTAGGGCACGGGAACAACCTCAAGTCGCACCGGCGACTTCCTTACCTAGCAACGCGAAGGCGCAGAGGCGGCGGCTCGACGACGGGAGGCGACGGAGGGTTCGAGTCAACGACGGCAGCGGCAAGGGATGGCGGTGGCCCCGAGCTACTTGCGGGTTTCGGCGACAGGGGGTTCGCACGGAGGGTGGCGGTGGCTTTATAGGGCGAAGGCCCTAGGCGAGGGGAGCCTCGTGGGCCCGGGGGGGCGGCGCGGACGCCGAGTCGGGGCGCCGCCGGGTGCGACCCCGGCTCGGTCGCGGGCTCGGCTCGGCGGCGGGAGGTTGCGGGATGTGCGGGCGGGCCCCCGCGCGTTAGCGGCCGGCCGCGGCGCGCGCGGGGGGAGGGGCGGGGCCGCCGGCGCTTGTTGGGCCGGGCTGGGTGTCTGTGGACGGCACGCGGCCGCGGGGAAAGTCGAGGGGCTATGAGCGGCGACTTCGCCCCGAACCGGGCGGACTAAGCCGCGAGGAAAGAGGAGGGGGCGCGAGCGGAGCCGGGCTTGGGGAGCGGGGTTGGGCAAGCGAAAGGAGGAAAAGTAGAGTGGAGGGAGAAGGAGAAGGTTTTGCATTTTTTTTAAAGGGATCAATCAATTGAATTCAAATTTGAATTTGAATTCAAGCAATCATAAACAATGCTCCAAGCATGAATGCAATACACATCAAGCCACAAATTTAATTTGGAAAAACAAATAACGCTTTAATTTTTTTCCTATACTATATTCTCTATAAAGAATTAAAGGTTGGGCAAAGTATTAAAAATTAAGAGAAAATCGTTGTTTAATTTTTTTTCTTCCTATTCACATCCCAAAATTGGCTAACACGCCGAGCCCTCGAAAGGGGCCGGCGCACCCTCGATTTACTTTCTTGTGACCCTACGGGGTTAGGTGGAGGCGCTAGGCGGAGGAGCGCCATCCCCGCCCGCGTAACGGCGTGACCGCCGTACCCGCGCGTGTAGGCGCACGTCGGGCCACGCAGCAGCGACTCCGGCCCGTGAAGCGCGTCGGGAAGGAACGCCGTTCTGCCTACTCCTGTACTCCGTACGGGACTGCGTCAGCACCTCCCTCGAGCCTATCAGGGGACATCACCGCCATCCGCTGCTCTCCTACCCTCGAACCGCCCCTTGTTCGGGTACAAGTCAAGCCATGATGACCGGATCGGCGCGAGGATCGCCGGACGGCCGCCCACTCTACAGCGTAGCACGTCGCACTCCCCCACGTAGCTAGATAGCGCGGCGTGCATGTAATTCGCCTCCCCCTTGATCTATAAAAGGGGGACGAACCTCCCCAGCCCGCGGGGGGGGGGGGGGGACACACGAGAAACGGGACAAGAGCACACCACCGTGCACTCACTCTCTAATTCTCCCACAACATCTTCAGCCACTCCACCAGGGACTTGGAAGCCGTGCTTCCTCTCCCGCCTTGCTTGTAGCGGCCCCACTACGAGCACCCGGTCTTCCGAGCAATATTGTGCCGAGAGCACACCCCTGCTGGACGTACGGCCCCCTCGGCCGGAACCAGGATAAAAACCCTGTGTCACTTGTTGCTTAGCATCGACCATCGAGGGATAGACCTCGGCGCTATCTACTGGTTAGTGTCGGGACCACATTCCGCACCGACAGTTGGCGCCCACCGTGGGGCAAGCGAGCGCCTAAGGTCGTTCCGTCAACTCCCTCCATGGTGATCCGCACTGAGTACCGTGCTACGCGCTACTGCATGGGTAGCTCGGACCCCCTCCCAGCCGGGTTCGAAATCCGCTTCGGGGACCTGAACTTTCAGGCCACGGGGAACGGCTATCTCATGCGCCTCACCAACCGTGAGGAGCTCCGCGCGCAGCGCCAGGCCAGGTCAGCTTTGGCCCCCGCCGCGCGCACCACCACGGCGCGGGCGCCGCGCGGGCGCGGATGCCGCGGGCCGTCGGCGCCACGACGCCACCGTCGCTGCGGGCGGCGTTCGCGTCGGGCGCGGTCGGGGCCGGCGAAGGTCGGCGCGCCGCCGCCCGGCGCGGTGCGCCCCCCATCACGACCGCCACCGCCCCCGACGGGGACAGCCGCACGGTCTCGGACCGCGCATCCCCATCGGGGCCGCGTGGCGCCACGGCGGCCTACAACGCCAACGTCAACACGACGATGCGCGAGGGTTCCGCCGGCCGCCACGTCTTCGTCGCCGGGGATCCCGGCGCCTCGGCGAGGGATGAGTCATCCCCGGGCTCCGTCGACACGATGCCACCCGCCAACCGCCACGGATGCGCGGAGTGGGACTTCTCCGGCGTGCCGGACCCGGTCGTGTTCGGCGCTTCCTCGACGCCGCGGACTACCGGTTTGGGCGCTCCCGACGACTCCGGCACGGGGGGAGCTACGACCCCCGCGCGGGAGTGCTGCGCGCGTCATCACCAACGACTCGGCCAATGCCGCCGGTGCGGTGGGCGCCGGAGACGGGGAAGTCACGCCCGCCCGGGGATCGCCACGCGCACGGCCGTAGGGCCAAGCGCTCTGCCGGGGCCGACGCCGACGCACGGCTAGCCCAAGCCCGCGAGCTCGAGGCCAAGGCTGGCGGAGGAATACCAAACGGTGCGATTGCTCCGCGCCTCAATGGCGAGGGGAAGCCCTCGCGCGCGGCGAACGCGCGCGGAGGCCGGGCCGACGGGTCCGCGACCGCATCAACACCGCCCCCAACGTCCAAAAACGCGGACGTGCCCCCGCGGGCGAGCCGGGCTCGTCGCCTCCGCGACGCCGCTGCTGCGGGCTATGCCGGCACCCTCGACCCCCGAGGCTCGAGACATGCACCGCGAGGTGCAAACTCTCATCGAGCAAGCGGCGGTCCGGCGGGCCGAGAGCTCGGCCTCACGCATCCGCCCGCGGGGGGGGATGCGCGGGGCTATGAAGGCGCACGCGGGAGGGCGAACCCTCGGTGCACGCGGGGGGGGACCGGCGGGGCGACCCGAGAAAGGGCGCACGCGGGCCAAGGAGCGACTCCTTGACGCACGCGGGCGGCCCCGGATGGCGCCGCTCGCAACGTCATCAACGCCGGGCGCACCGGCAAGGCGGACGCACGAGCGGCAAGGGGCTACCACCCTCGACGGGGTGGGCGCTACGACAGCGGCGAGGACCGCTCCCCGACGCCGGAGCCCCCAGGCACCCGCGTGTTCAGCCGGGAGATCCGTGCGGCAGCGTTCCCCCAACGCTTCCGCCAACCCTCGACGATCGTCAAGTACAACGGGGAGACGGACCCCCGCGTGTGGCTCAACGACTACCGCTTGGCTTGCCGGTCGGGCGGGGCCATCGGCGACGAGGTCATCATCCGCAGCACCGCCCCTACACCTTGGCGATGCGGCCGGACATGGCTCGAGCACCGCCCGCCCGGCCCGGATCCACAAGCCCGGGACGACCCCGGTCCACACATTCGTGAGCAACTTCCCGGGGGCACATACGTGCGCCACGGGAACTCATGGGACTCGCGCTCCCGCACGCGAAGCCGGCGAGTCGGCTCGCGGGACTTCATACGGCGCTTCTCCAAGTGCGCACGGAGCTCCCCGGCGTGGCGCGTCCGAAATCGTGCATGCCTTCCTCGAGGGCACCACGTGCGGGATCTCGTGCGGGAGGCCGGGACGCAGCCCGCCTGCGGACTCCAACGAGTGGTCGACATCGCCACCCGGCTCCGCCTCGGGGAGGAGGCCGTGGGGGCGATCTTCGACGGACAAAGGCAAGCGCTCGAGGGACGCGCCCGCGGAGGGCGGCAGAGTCCAGGGAGCCGCACCGCAACGACAAGCGGAGCAAGAAGGGGGAAAAAGCCGCGCCACGGGCGCGCGAGCGAGGGCGCGACGGCGGCACCGCCGAGGCCCTCGCTGTCGACCCGGCTCGACGGGGCCCTCGGCCGGCCCCTCGAGGCCCGAGGGTGTTCGATGACATCTTTGAAGAAGTCATGTCCCTACCACAAAACCCCAATACACCACACCCTTGAGCGATGCGACATGCTCAAGAAATTCTACGGCCGTGCCGCCGCGAAGGAGGCGAGAGGCCAAGAAAGACGGAGGCGATGGTGACGCGGGCGGCTTCCCCGCCGTCGAAAATGTGTTCCTCATCTTTGGGGGACCAGCGTCGACATGTCGACACGCCAACGCAAGAGGGAGAGACACGAAGTCCTCGCCGGCCGAGAGGGCGCCTCCGTCCTTCCTCAATTGGTCGGAGGACGCCATCACGTTCGGCGGGAGGACCACCCAAACCGCGTCCCCAACCGGAGCCGGTACCCGCCGTGGTGGTTGACCCCATCATTGGGAACGCCGGTTCTCAAAGGTCCTCATGGACGGAGGCGACGATCTCCAACATCCTCTATGCGCATACTGCGCTCGATGGGGATCGGATTGGACCGACTACGGCCCGGACGAAGCCGTTCCATGGCATCGCGCCGCAAGGGGGTTCAACCCCTCGGACGGATCGACTTGCGGGTACGGTTTGGCACCCCTAAGAACTTCCGCAAGGAGACCCTCACCTTCGAGGTGGTGGGGTTCAAGGGGCCTACCATGCTATACTTGGGCGACCTGCTATGCCAAATTCATGGTGGTCCTCAATTATACCTACCTAAAGATGAAGATGCCCGGCCCGAACGGCATCATCACCGTTGGCTCGTTGATCGAGCACGCATTCGACTGCGATGTCGAATGCGTGGAGCACGGAGGCACGCGGCGCGGATGAGCGGCGGTGAACACGCGTCGGAGAAGATGGTCAACGAAGACGTCGACTCCGCTGCCAAGCACGGCGGCACCTTCGAGGCCGCGGAGCGGGACCAAGGGGGTCCCCCTCGACCCTTCGGCCCACGAGGGGCAAGGTGTTGAGGGTCGGCTCCACCCTCGACCCCAAATAGGAAGTGGTGCTCGTCGACTTCCTCCGCGCCAACGCCGACATCTTCGCGTGGAGCCCCTCGGACATGCCGGGCATCCGAGGGGAAGTCGCCGCGCACTCCCTTGACATCACCGCAAACGCTCGCGCCGTGTAGCAACGGCTCCGCCGCTTCGACGAGGAGCGGCGACGGGCAATCGGAGCGGAGCTGCGAAAGCTTCTCGAGGTCGGATTCATCAAGGAGGTGTTCCACCCAACATGGCTAGCAAACCCCGTGCTTGTAAAGAAAAAGAATGGGAAGTGGCGGATGTGTATAGACTACACTAGTCTCAATAAAGCATGTCCTAAAGTTCTTTTTCCTTTGCCACACATTGATCAAATCGTTGACTCAACAGCTGGGTGCGAACTGCTCTGTTTCCTTGATGCTTATTCCGGGTACCACCAGATAAAGATGAAAGAGTCCGACCAGCTCGCGACCTCGTTCATCACACCGGTCGGGACGTTACGCTACGTCACGATGCCATTTGGCCTCGAAACGCGGGTGCAACATATCGGCGTTGCATGCGGCACGTTTTTGGGGATCACATCGGGCGGACGGTCGAAGCGTACGTGGACGACATCGTCGTAAAGACCGAGGAAGGCGGACGACACTGGTTGGCGACCTTGGCGTCGCGTTCAGCGCCTACGGGCCAATGGGGTCAAATTAAACCCCGAAAAATGTGTCTTTGGAGTGCCGCGAGGCATGCTCACGGGATACATCGTCTCCCGGCGGGGAATCGAGGCCAACCCACGAAAAGGTCGCGGCCCTCGAACGGATGGGTCCGATCCGGGACCTCAAGGGGGGTGCGAAGGTGTTGGGGTGCCTTGCCGCCTTGAGCCGCTTCATCTCGCGGCTCGGCGAGAAGGGCCTGCCCCCTCTACCGCCTACTCAAGAAGCACGAGCGCTTCTCTGGACCACCGAGGCCCGGGATGCGCTCGACAAGCTAAAGGCATCTCGACGCACACCCCCGATCCTCACGCCGCCGCGGGGACGGTAAGCCCCTGCAGCTCTACGTGGCCGCGACCACCCAGGTGGTGAGCGTCGTGATCGTTGTGGAGCGCACGGAGGAAGGGCATGCCTTGCCTGTGCGGCGGCCAGTCTGCTACATCAGGGAGGTCCTCTCGGACACAAAGACGCGCTACCCACGGGTCCGGCGGTTCTCGTACGCGGATGGTTCTTGCGCGGCGCAAACTCCACCACTACTTCGAGGCCCACCCGGTCACGGTGGTTTCCTCCTTCCCACTAGGAGAAATCATCCGCAACCCCGATGCCGTGGGCAGGATCGCCAAGTGGTCCGTGGAGCTGATGGGCGAGACGCTCGCCTACGCCCCGCGCAAGGCTGTCAAGTCCCAAATCTTGGCGGATTTCGTCGCCGAATGGACGGACACGCAGCTGCCGCCGCCACAGATCCAAGCGGAGTGCTGGACTCTGTTCTTCGACGGCTCGGTGATGAAAACGGGGGCGGGCGCGGGCCTGCTCTTCGTGTCACCCCTCGGGGAACACATGCGGTACGCGGTGCGCCTCCACTTCCCTGCGTCTAACAACATGGCCGAGTACGAGGCCCTCCTCTACGGCCTCAAAATCGCCATTGAGTTAGGCGTCAAGCGCCTCGACGTAAAGGGCGACTCGCAGCTCGTGATTGATCAAGTCATGAAGAACGCGAGCTGCCACGACGACAAGATGGAGGCCTACTGCAAGGCCGTGCGAGCCCTCGAGGACAAGTTCTACGGCATCGAGCTCAACCATGTGCCCCGCCGGTACAACAAAGAGGCGGACGAACTCGCCAAGATCGCGTACGGGCCGGATCACGCGTCCCCCGAACGTTTTCGCGCGCGACATCGCTCAACCCTCGGTCGCTTTCGAGCCCTACCCCTCGAATCAAAACGAACCCTCAGGGGCCCCCTCGAGCCCAGCGGGTGCGGAGCCCATGGACGAGGACCCCTCGAACGAGGCGTACGTGCTCTCCCTTCTCGAGGGGTACGGCTCCCACGAGGCCGACGTAATGGACATCGAGCCGGCCCCGGTCCAGGCGGACTGGCGGGAGAAATACATTGCCTGGATCGCTCGAGGGGAACTCCCCGCGGACCGGGCCGCAGCCAGACGCATCGCCAGGATGGCCAAATCGTTCACCCTCGTCGACGGCGAACTGTATAAGCGTGCCGCCTCCCGGCATCCTACGGCGATGCGTGCCCATTCCCGAGGGGCGCGAGCTCTGCCGGGACATCCACACGGGGATCGTGGCCACCACGCCGCGCCCCGCACCCTCGTCGGCAACGCGTTCCGCCGGGCGTTTGCGGCCCCCTTGCGGTCGCGGACGCCAACGAGATCGTGCGCACCCCTGCGAGGGGGTGCCGGTTCTACGCCCGCAAGTCCAACTTGCCCGCCCATGCCCTACAGACCATCCCCGTAACATGGCCGTTCGCCGTGTGGGGGCTGGACATCGTCGGGCCCCTGCGGAAGGCGCCCGGGGGCTTCACCCACTTGTTGGTCGCGATCGACAAGTTCTCCAAGTGGGTGGAGGTGCGCCCCATCACGAATCTAAGGGCAGAGCAGGCGGTGACATTCTTCACCGACATCGTCTACCGCTTCGGAGTGCCGAACTCCATCATCACCGACAATGGATCCCAATTCACGGGCAAGAAGTTCTTGGAGTTCGCGACAAGTTCCACATCCGTGTGGATTGGGCGCCGTGGCGCACCCACGGACCAACGGCCAAGTGGAACGTGCCAATGGCATGATCTTACAAGGCCTAAAGCCCAGAATTTTCGACCAGTTGAACAAATCTGGGCGGAAATGGCTCCAAGAACTACCAGCGGTTGTGTGGAGCCTAAGGACAACCCCGAGCAGAGCCACTGGGTTCACCCCGTTTTTCCTAGTCCACGGTGTCGGGGACAGCCCTAGGGGTCCCCTTAAACGATGGGGAAAACCTCACTTAAAACCCGCAACAAAATCAAAATACGTTAAGCTTAACCATGCAGGTGCCTAACCATGCAGGACACAGCCCACAGGGACTCCAACGGCCCATCGAGGCGGCCCACGTAAGGATCCCCTCGAACAGGCTCCGCCTCGTTCGAGGATGCGCGCTCCCTTCGGGCGGGTTTCGCCCCGCTCGAGGGGTAGCACTTCCCTCGAGCAGGTTCCGCCTCGCTCGAGGGTACGCCCCGCCCTCGGCCGGGGTCCGCCACGCCCGAGGGTGCCCCTCACGCTTGCGCCGGCCCCCGTGCACGGGCATTCAACACCCCGACGCCGCGGAGACGGCGCCATCATGCGCCGGGGCTCGCACCCGGCCGCCGCACCAGCTCCCCGGGGAGGAGCCCATCCCGCCACCGTGGGAGGGGAGCGTGCGGCGCGGCCGGTGTCGTCGTCCCGTGACACCGTGCACACGCCCCGGATGGCTAACACGCGCGAGCCCTCGAAAGGGGGCCGGCGCACCCTCGATTCACTTTCTTGTGACCCTACGGGGGTTAGGTGGAGGCGCTAGGCCGGTGGACCGCCATCCCCGCCCGCAGCGGCGTGGCCGCCGTACCCGCGCGTGCAGGCGCACGCCGGGCCCTGTAGCAACGACTCCAGCCCCGTGAAGCGCGTCGGGAAGGAACGCCGTTCGCCTATTCTGTACGCCGTGCGGGCACCGCGTCGCACCTCCCTCGAGCCTATCGGAGGACATCACCGCCATCCGTCGCTCTTCTACCCTTGAACCGCCACTGTTCGGGTACAAGTCAAGCCATGATGACCAGATCGGCTGCGAGGATCGCCGGACGGCCGCCCACTCTACGGCGTAGCACGTCGCACTCCCCCACGTAGCTAGATAGCGCGGCGTGCATGTAAATTCGCCTCCCCCTTGATCTATAAAAGGGGGACGAACCTCCCCGGCCGCGGGGGGGGGGGGGACAAGAGGAACAGAGGACAGCAACACGCTCAAGGTCACGGACCAAGAGCCCTTCACATACACGCGTGCACTCACTCTCTAATTCTCCCACAACATCTTCGACCACTCCACCAGGGACTTGGAAGCCGCGCTTCCTCTCCCGCCTTGCTTGTAGCCGCCCCACTACGAGCACCCGGTCTTCGAGCAATATAGTGCCGAGAGCACACCTGTCTGGACGTACGGCCCCCTCGGCCGGAACCAGGATAAAAACCCTGTGTCACTTGTTGCTTAGCATCGACCATTGAGGGATAGACCTCAGCGCTATCTACTGGTTAGTGTCGGGACCATATTCCGCACCGACAGTTGGCACCCACCGTGGGGCAATCGAGCGCCTAAGGTCATTCCGCCAACTCCCTCCATGGTGATCCGCACTGAGTATCGTGCTACGCGCTACTGCATGGGAAGCTCGGACCCCCTCCCAGCCGGGTTCGAAATCCGCTTCGGGGACCTGAACTTTCAGGCCACGGGGAACGGCTATCTCATGCGCCTCACCAACCGTGAGGAGCTCCGCGCGCAGCGCCAGGCCAGGTTAGCTTTGGCCCCCGCCGCGCGCACCACCATGGCGCGGGCGCCGCGAGGCGCGGATGCGCGGGCCCGTCGGCGCCACGACGCCACCGTCGCTGCGGGCGGCGTTCGTGTCGGGCGCGGTCGGCGGCGGCGGGCCGAGCGCGCCGCCGCCGGCGCGGTGCGCCCACCATCACGACCGCCACCGCCCCGGTGGGGGCAGCGCGCGGTCTCTGGACCGCGCATCCCCGTCGGGCGGCATGGCGCTACGACAGCCTACAATGCCAACGTCAACACGTCGATGCGCAGGGTTCCGCCTGGCCGTCACGTCTTCGTCGCCAGGAATCCCGGCGCCTCAGCAGGGGATGAGTCATCCCTGGGCTCCGTCGACACGATGCCACCCGCCAACCGCCACGGATACGCGGAGTGGGACTTCTCCGGCGTGCCAGACCCAGTCGCGTTCCGGCGTTTCCTCGACGCCGCGGACCACCGGTTTGGGCGCTCCCGACGACTCCGGCACGGGGAGCTACGACCCCGCGCGGAGTGCCGCACCGTCATCACCAACGACCCGGCCAATGCCTGCGGTGCGGTGGGCGCCAGGAGACCGGGAAGTCACGCCGCCCCCGGGGATCGCCGCGCGCCCGGCCGCGGGGCCAAGCGCTCCCGCCGGGGCCGACGCCGACGCACGCCCTTGCCCAAGCCCGCGAGCTCGAGGCCAAGGCGGCGGTGGAATACCGAGCGGTGCGGGCGCTCCGCGCCTCAATGGCGGGGGAGAAGCCTGCGCGCGCGGCGAACGCGCGCGGGAGGCGGGCCGACGGGGTCCGCGACCGCATCAACACCGCCCCCAACGTCGAAAACGCGGACGTGCCCCCGCGGGCGAGCCGAAGCTCGTCGCCGCCGCGGCGCCTTGCCGCGGGCCATGCCGGCACCCTCGACCCCCGAGGCTCGAGACATGCACCGCGAGGTGCAAACTCTCATCGAGCAAGCGGCCGTCCAGCAGGCCGAGAGCTCGGCCTCACGCATCCGCCAACAGGGGGATGCACGGGGCGATGAAGCCGCACCGAGAGGCGAACCCTCGGTGCACGCAGGGGGACCAGCGGGGCAACCCACCGAGCAAGGGCGCACGCCGGCCAAGGAGCGACTCCTTGACGCGCGCAGGGCGCTGGATGGCGACGCTCGCAACGTCATCAACGCCAGGCGCACCAGCAAGGCGGACGCACGAGCGGCAAGGGGCTACCACCCTCGACGGGGTGGGCGCTACGACGGGCGGCGAGGACCGCTCCCCGACGCCGGAGCCCCCGGGCACCCGTGTGTTCAGCCGGGAGATTCGCGCGGCGGCCGTTCCCCCAACGCTTCCGCCAACCCTCGACGATCGTCGAGTACAACGGGGAGACGGACCCCCGCGTGTGGCTCAACGACTACCGCTTGGCTTGCCAGCTGGGCGGGGCCACCGGCCGACGAGGTCATCATCCGCAACCTCGCCCCTACACCTTGGCGATGCGGCCGGGACATGGCTCGAGCACCGCCCGCTAGCCGGATCCATAACCGGGACGACTCGGTCCACACATTCGTGGGCAACTTCCGGGGCACATACGTGCACCCCGGGAACTCATGGGACCGCGCTCCCGCACGCGAAGCCCGGCGAGCCGCCGGCGGGACTTCATACGGCGCTTCTCCAAGCGCGCACGGAGCTCCCCCGGCGTGGCGCGCCCGAAATCGTGCATGCCTTCCTCGAGGGCACCACGTGCGGGATCTCGTGCGGGAGGGCGGGACGCGGCCCGCCCGCGGACTCCAACGAGCCGTTCGACATCGCCACCGGCTTCTCCTCCGGGGAAGAGGCCATGGGGGCGATCTTCAACGGCAAAAAAGGCAAACGCTCCGAGGACGCGCGCCCGCGGAGGGCGGCAAGTCCAAGGAGCCGCACCGCAACGACAAGCGGAGCAAGAAGGGGGAAAAAGCCGCGTCGCGAGGCGCGCGAGCAGGGGCGCGACGGCGGCAACGCCGAGGCCCTCGGCGTCGACCCGGCTCGACGGGGCCCTCGACCGGCCCCTCGAGGCCCGGGGTGTTCGATGACATGCCGAAGAAGCCATGTCCCTACCACAAAACCCCAAAGACACCACACCCTTGAGCAAAGGGCGACATGCTCAAGAAATTCTACGGCCGTGCCGCCGCGAAGGAGGCGAGAGGCCAAGAAAGACGGAGGCGATGGCGACGCGGGCGGCTTCCCCGCCGTCGAAAATGTGTTCCTCATCTTTGGGGGACCAAGCCGTCGACATGTCGACGCGCCAACGCAAGAGGGAGCGGCACGAAGTCCTCGCCGGCCGAGAGGGCACCTCCGTCCTTCCTCAATTGGTCGGAGGACGCCATCACATTCGGCGGGAGAACCACCCAAACCGCGTCCCCAATCCGAGCCGCACCCGCTGGTGGTTGACCCCATCATCGGGAACGCCCGGTTCTCAAAGGTCCTCATGGACGGAGGAAGCAGCCTCAACATCCTCTACGCGCAAACGCTGCGCCTGATGGGGATCGGATTGGACCAGCTGCGGCCCAGCACGAAGCCGTTCCACGGCATCGCGCCCGGCAAGCAGGTTCAACCCCTCGGGCAGATCGACTTGCCGGTCTGGTTTGGCACCCCTAAGAACTTCCGCAAGGAGACCCTCACCTTCGAGGTGGTGGGGTTCAAAGGGGCCTACCATGCTATACTTGGGCGACCCTGTTACGCCAAATTCATGGCGGTCCCCAATTATACCTACCTAAAGATGAAGATGCCCGGCCCGAACGGCATCATCACCGTCGGCTCGTCGATCGAGCACGCGTTCGACTGCGATGTCGAATGCGTGGAGCACGCAGAGGCACTGGCGCTGGATGAAGCGCTGGTGAACACGCTGGAGAAGATGGTCAACGAAGACCTCGACTCCGCTGCCAAACACGCTGGCACCTTCGAGGCCGCGGAGCAGACCAAGGGGGTCCCCCTCGACCCTTCAGCCCCCGAGGGCAAGGTGTTGAGGGTCAGCTCCACCCTCGACCCCAAATAGGAAGTGGTGCTCGTCGACTTCCTCCGCGCCAACGCCAACATCTTCGCGTGGAGCCCCCTCGGACATGCCGGGCATCCCGAGGGGAAGTCGCCGAGCACTCCCTTGACATCCTGCCAAACGCTCGCGCCGTGCAGCAACGGCTCCGCCGCTTCGACGAGGAGCGGCGACGAGCAATCGGAGCGGAGCTGCGAAAGCTTCTCGAGGCCGGATTCATCAAGGAGGTGTTCCACCCAACATGGCTAGCAAACCCCGTGCTTGTAAAGAAAAAGAATGGGAAGTGGCGGATGTGTATAGACTACACTAGTCTCAATAAAGCATGTCCTAAAGTTCCTTTTCCTTTGCCACGCATTGATCAAATCGTTGACTCAACAGCTGGGTGCGAACTGCTCTGTTTCCTTGATGCTTATTCCGGGTACCACCAGATAAAGATGAAAGAGTCCGACCAGCTCGCGACCTCGTTCATCACACCGTTCGGGACGTTCTGCTACGTCACGATGCCATTTGGCCTCAGAAACGCGGGTGCAACATATCAGCGTTGCATGCAGCACGTTTTTGGGGATCACATCGGGCGGACGGTCGAAGCGTACGTGGACGACATCGTCGTAAAGACCAGGAAGGCGGACGACCTGGTTGGCGACCTTGGCGTCGCGTTCAACTGCCTACGGGCCAATGGGGTCAAATTAAACCCCGAAAAATGTGTCTTTGGAGTGCCGCGAGGCATGCTCCTGGGATACATCGTCTCCCAGCGGGGAATCGAGGCCAACCCTGAAAAGGTCGCGGCCCTCGAACGGATGGGTCCGATCCGGGACCTCAAGGGGGTGCAGAAGGTGTTGGGGTGCCTTGCCGCCTTGAGCCGCTTCATCTCGCGGCTCGGTGAGAAGGGCCTGCCCTCTACCGCCTACTCAAGAAGCACGAGCGCTTCTCCTGGACCACCGAGGCCCAGGATGCGCTCGACAAGCTAAAGGCGTCTCTGACGCACGCCCCAATCCTCACGCCGCCGCAGAACGGCGAGCCCCTGCAGCTCTACGTGGCCGCGACCACCCGGGTGGTGAGCGCCGTGATCGTTGTGGAGCGCACGGAGGAAGGGCATGCCTTGCACCGTGCGGCGGCCGCCGCCTACTACATCGGCGAGGTCCTCTCGGACACGAAGACGCGCTACCCACGGGTCCGAAGTTGTCGTACGCGGGGGTTCTTGCGCGGCGCAAACTCCGCCACTACTTCGAGGCCCACCGGTCACGGTGGTTTCCTCCTTCCCACTAGGAGAAATCATCCGCAACCCCGACGCCGCGGGCGGGGATCGCCAAGTGGTCCGTGGAGCCGATGGGCGAGACGCTCGCCTACGCCCCCGCGCAAGGCCGTCCAAGTCCCAAATCTTGGCGGATTTCGTCGCCGAATGGACGGACACGCGGCGCCGCCGCCACGGATCCAAGCGGAGTCTCGGACTCTTTTCTTCGATGGCTCGGTGATGAAAACGGGGGCGGGCGCGGGCCTCGCTCTTCGTGTCACCCCTCGGGGAACACATGCGGTACGCGGTACGCCTCCACTTCCCCGCGTCTAACAACATAGGCTGAATACGAGGCCCTCCTCTCGCGGCCTCAAAATCGCCATTGAGTTAGGCGTCAAACGCCCTCGACGTAAGGGGCAACTCGCGGCTCGTGATTGATCAAGTCATGAAGAACGCGAGCTGCCACGACGACAAGATGGAGGCCCTACCGCAAGGCCGTGCAAGCCCTCGAGGACAAGTTCTACGGCATCGAGCTCAACCATGTGCCCCGTGGGTACAACGAAGAGGCGGACGGGTCGCCAAGATCGCGTCCGGCGGATCACCGCCCCCCCCGAACGTTTTCGGGCGCGACATCGCTCTACCCTCCGTCGCTTTCGAGCCCTACCCCTCGAATCAAAACGAACCCTCGGGGGCCCCTCGAATCCGGCGCGTGCGAGCCCATGGACGAGGACCCCTCGAACGAGGCGTACGTGCTCTCCCTTCTCGAGGGGTACGGCTCCCACGAGGCCGACGTAATGGACATCGAGCGGCCCCCGTCCGGGCGGGACCGGTGGGGAGAAATACATTGCCCGGATCGCTCGAGGGGGAACTCCCCGCGGACCGGGCCGCGGCTAGGCGCATCGCTAGGATGGCTAAGTCTTTTGCCCTCGTCAACGGCGAGGCCGGACAAGCGCGCCGCCTCCGCATCCTACGGCGATGCGTGCCCATTCCCGAGGGGCGCGAGCTCTCGCGGGACATCCACGCGGGGATCCGTGGCCACCACGCCGCGCCCCGCACCCTCGTCGGCAACGCGTTCCGCCGGGGCTTTTAGCGGCCCACCGCGGTCGCGGACGCCGCCGAGATCGTGCGCACCTCGCGAGGGGTGCCAGTTCTACGCCCGCAAGTCCAACTTGCCCGCCCATGCCCTACAGACCATCCCCGTAACATGGCCGTTCGCCGTGTGGGGGCTGGACATCGTCGGGCCCCTGCGGAAGGCGCCCGGGGGCTTCACCCACTTGTTGGTCGCGATCGACAAGTTCTCCAAGTAGGTGGAGGTGCGCCCCATCACGAATCTAAGGGCGAGAGCAAGGGCGGTGACATTCTTCACCGACATCGTCTACCGCTTCGGAGTGCCGAACTCCATCATCACCGACAATGGATCCCAATTCACGGGCAAGAAGTTCTTGGAGTTCTGCGACAAGTTCCACATCCGTGTGGATTGGGCAGCTGTGGCGCACCCACAGACCAACGGCCAAGTGGAACGTGCCAATGGCATGATCTTACAAGGCCTAAAGCCCAGAATTTTCGACCAGTTGAACAAATCTGGGAGGAAATGGCTCCAAGAACAACCAGCGGTTGTGTGGAGCCTAAGGACAACCCCGAGCAGAGCCACTGGGTTCACCCCGTTTTTCCTAGTCCACGGAGCGGAGGCCGTCCTCCCCACGGACTTAGAATACGGGTCGCCCAAGGTTCGAGGCTATACCGAGGATGCTAACCAACGAGCCCGCGAGGACTCGTTGGACCAACTGGACGAAGCACGCCTCGTAGCCTTGATGCATTCCGCGAGGTACCAGCAGTCCCTCAGGCGCTATCAAGCACGCAAGATACGCCGGCGGGATTTCAGCGAAGGGGACCTGGTCCTAAG
Organism: Cenchrus americanus; assembly: GCA_947561735.1. Classification (NCBI taxonomy): domain Eukaryota; kingdom Viridiplantae; phylum Streptophyta; class Magnoliopsida; order Poales; family Poaceae; genus Cenchrus; species Cenchrus americanus. The sequence continues at coordinate 30,532,748 of OX387242.1, read as the reverse complement.
GCTACGCCAAGACAACCGAGGGCGCCACAAGCTATCGCCCCCATGGGAGGGACCCTACGTCGTGGTGAAGGTACTCAAGCCCGCACATACAAGTTGGCCAATGAGGACGGTGAAGAGCTCACCAACGCTTGGAACATCCAACAGCTACGTCGCTTCTACCCTTAGCTAGGATTTCCAAGTATTTTTGTTGTAAAAACCGCACGGCCAACGCCCCAGTTGGCTACAACTATGTAAAAGCTTTGAGCTCAATAAAAAGGGCAACTCGGCTTTCCCCTGAAACCCAAGTTACCCTCGGGGGCTACTGCGGGGGGCATCCCTCCCCAAAATAGTCCCAGTTTTTCGCGCAAAAAACGCAACAACCCACACGCGCTAAGTTTGTTTCCTACTTCAACCTCGAGCCACGATTCGAACAGGGCGCAGGCGGCACAGCGGAAGGAGCGTGCGAGCCAGAGATAGCCTACGCCGCGTGGATATGGCCCTTCTCTCTCGCCTCCAACCCAGCGGACCCCCAGCGAAAATCGAACTCCCCTAACTAGAATCTACTCGGGGAAGAAGGAGAAACGAAAGCGTGATAAACAAACGACTTCATTTACGGCAAATGCTCATGTTCATGAAACAACTTGTTTATTTACAAAAGGCCACGAGGCCGAATACCGATACACATAAACAAATAACGGGCCTAGCGCCCAAGCTCGCTTTCGAGCGGGAGGAGCGAGCGACGCATCGGCGACGTCCGGAAGAGGAACTCCTCGAAGGCCTCGGCGAGCGACCCGGCGGCGTCGGCAGCGAGCGCATCCACACGCTCCATGGCCACCTCGTCCTCGACGCCCTCGGGAACGATGTAGCCTTCCGCCAGCGCCTCGAAGTTAACCTCGTAGTGGGATCGCACCACTCCGAGGGCCTTCTCGGACGCCCGGTACCGGCCGCCCGGCGCATCCGCTCGGTGACATGGCCACCAAGGGCACGCAGCGGGCGGCCGCCGAGCCGCCGCGCCCGTGCCTCGCCCTCCTCGACGGCGCGGCGGTCTCGAGGGCCGCATCGCGCAGCTCCCGCAGCTCCTGCTCGGAGGAGTTGTAGGAGGCCCCGCAGCCGCCTCGGCCCACTCGGCCGCGTGCCCCGTGGAAAGGTGTGCAAGCACGGGAACACCAAGGCAAGAAATAAATCAGAAAAAGGGAATGCGAGTTCCCAATCGAAAAACCAACAAGACGAGAGTCAGACTGTGGCTCACCTTCGACTTGCTTCCTCTCCATCTCGAGGTCGCGGCGCACGGCCTCGACCGTCGGTTCCGAGGCGCTCGACGGTCTTGCCCCTCGCTCCCGGAGGGACATCTCCCTGATTGGCGTTGGTGATGCTGAGCATAATCACCTCGCCCTCGGCATTGGAGAGCTTGGCGTCCCGATCCGCCAAGGACTTCACGCGTCACCTCGTGGGCGGCGCGCTCTGCTCCCGGCCGCACGGGCGTCGGCGAGGGCGGCTGCTCGCTGCTGGAGCCACTCCTCGGCCCCTTGGCGGCGGTGCTCTCTTGCGGAGAGCCGCTCCTTAGCGACGACGAGGGCCGCGCGCCTTGGCGTCGAGGGCGGCCTTCGGGTCGTCGGCCTCCTTGGCCCGCCTCCCGGCTCGCGCGCCCGCTCCTCGGCCGGCGGCCGCTGCGCGCGCCCCCTCAAGCGACGAGCGAAGCTCCCGGGCTTCGACACGGACGGTCGCCACCTCCGCCTCCCGGTTAGCGGCCGGCGTCCGCGTCTTCTCCAAGTCCTCGCGCGCGTGCCGCGCGCCTCATCACGATCGATGAGGGCTCGCGCGCACCCGCTCGAGGCTCGGCGCGCGCGCCGTGTCCTCGCCTCGAGCCCTCGGGCGGCTCGTCGAGCCGGAGCCGGGGGCCCGGTACGCCGGCCCACTGTCCGGGGGACCCGAGAGCGTCGGCAAGCGCGTCGAAAGCGCCGCACCGCTCCCCGGAGGCCGGTGAACCTCGGCGTTCACCCTGGTCGAACGCATCGTACTTGTCGTGGGCGCGACGCTCGAGCTCCTGGCAACCACAGAATCAAAACCCATGAGTGCCGCGACACGAAGGCGACATGCACAAACGAAAGAAAGGAGAGAACAAGCAACCACGGCTAACCCCGGAAGACGAGCCATGCCGGCCGCCATGGACCCGCAGCGCCTCGTTCAGCGCGCGGTTGAGCGTAGCGTCGTGGCTCGGAGCTCGCCCCAGAGCTCTCGCCCGCCCGGCGTCGGCAAACGCAGGGGGATCATCGACCGGCCCCCTCCACGGGGCGGGACGGCCGGCGCGGGAGGACGAGGCCTCGGCGCCGTGTCCTCGACCCCCCACCACCGGGGTGACCCTCGCGCGCCCTCACGAGGGCCCCCTCCTCGGGGCTCGGGGAAGTCGTGGGCCGCCCGGCCCACCGATCCCACCCGGGCGGCGGGGAGTCGTCCGAGACCTCCACCACCTCCGCTTGCGGACGCCGGCCGGCGCCGCCGCTTGTGCCGCCTCCACCGCGCCTCCGCTCGCGTCTCCGCGACCGCGGCGCCGGCACGCGCGCCACGGCCACCACCTGCGGCCGCGCCTGCGCGCCCACGGGCGCCGCGGGTTGCTCCCGCTCCGCCTTCTCCCACGACGCACCGCCCCCGCGGGCCGCGCCTCCACCACCGCCGCCGCCGTGGCCAGCCCCCCCCACCACGGCCGCGCCGGCCGCTCCTCGCCGACCGCCGACCGCGCCGCGGCGGCCGATCGCGGTGGCCGAGGCCTCGGGGGCCCCGCCCGCGCCCCGCGAGCTCTCGCCCGCCGCCGCCGTGCTTGTCCCCGCCCGTGGCGCCCTCGACGAGCGCCGCCGGTGGGGATGGACGCGTCCGTCCTCCGCACCTTGGCAGTGCGAGAGGAGGCACGGTTGGCACCACCGCGCAGCGCGAACGGAGGGTTAGAACGCCAAATCATCAACCGATTAAACCGAGCGAAGCATCGAGTCCCTTACCTCGAGGAGGAAAAGGCGCGCTTCCTCTTCCTCGAAGCCTCGACGGACGAGGCCGCGCGGCCGGCCGCGCCCGCCGCCGCGTCTCCCCGACCGGCGCCGCCGCGCGCGTGGGCGCGCCCGCCCCGCGCGCGGCCACGCCCGATGCTGCGCCCCGACCCGCGGCCGGCCGCGCGCGCAGTACACTCGCCCGCGTGCGGTGCGCCCGCCGTCACGCCTCCCGACGACGCCGCGCGCGCGCGCAGCACGCTCCCCGCGCGAAGCACGCCGATGCGCCGCACGGGCGCGCTTGCCGTGCGCGCCCCCGACGAGCGCGCTCGACGCCTCCGTGGCGCGCGCCGCCCTCGATGTCGATGGCCCCCGGCCGGCCGGCGCCGTTGCGCCCGCCCCCCAGCGATGCCGCCCCCGCCGCCGCCGCCGGCTCCGCGACGGGGCGCAGCCGCCACCGTCGTAGGGGCCCTCCCCTCGCCCTCTTCCTCTTCGTCCCTCCTTCGAGGACGAGTACTCTTCGGTCCCGGGGGAGGAGAGCCAGGGGGCCGCGCTCGTCGGCACTCCGCGGCCCGCCGGCCGCGACGCGCTTGACGCCGCCTCGCGTGCTCCCTCTTGCGTGCCGCCCGCTCCTCGGGCCGCCGCCGGCCGCGCCGCCCCGCCAAGCGCGCGGGAGCTCGGGGGTGGGCGGAACGGACTTGGCGATGGTGAAATTCACCACCGCACGCGGGAGCAACAAGGGCGCGTCGGAGAGGCAAAGACAACACAAAGAACGAAAACGAAATCAAGAACTACGCTCACCAACGGCCGTGGGGAGCATCTCGAGGTCCCACGGGGTCCGACCCGCGAGCATCGGCGGCGTCCGGGTGTCGACGGCGCTCCGCGCCCGGTGAGCGCATATGGCCGCTCGAGGGGCGTCGGGAGCATCCGCGACCTCGCTGTGTCGACGGGTTGGCCGCCTCTCGTCATCTCGAAGATGCAGAAGCTGCCTCTCCATCAAGGGCACGACCCGCCTATGATGGAGGAAGACGAGGACGCCCATCGCGTTCAGCCCCATCGTCGCCGGGGCGATGCGAGCCGCGGCCGGGACCGACTCGCCGCGCCCGATGTCGGGGGCGTGGACACCCCGTAGCCCCGGGAGTCGTGCCTCTCCTTGAACACCCGGCCGTGTAGGGGGGAAGGCCGGCTCGGCGTTGCGCATAAAACCATCCCCGCTCCCGGCCCGGCGTTGTTCGTCGTCATGGTGCAAAGGGGATGTAGACGTTCTTTAATTGCCCCCGCGGGCAAGCGACATCCCGCGGGCGCGCACCGCGCGGGCGGGTCCTTGGCTCCGTCGTGGGCCGTGTGAAGAGCTCCGCGTGGAAAAGGTGTACCGGGGAGCTCCCAACTGATCGGGATACCAGTGTACCCCTCGCAGACGCCGACGAACGTAGCCGCCTGTGAAATCGTGTTGGGGGCGAAGTTGTGCAGCTCCACTCCGTAGTGGTGGCACATCGCCCGCATGAAGCGGCTCGCCGGTGCGTTGAAGCCCCGCTCGTGGTAGCGGATAAAGCTGACCACACAGCCCCCTCCCAAGGGTTGGGCGCACCCGTCCGCCGCCGGCGGCACTATCCACTCCGCGGACGTCCGTCTTCATTGGTCGTCGCCTAACCCGCGGCGACTAGCTCGCCAAGAGCCGCCGGCGGCCACCGTCAACCTCTCCCAAGCATACGGCTCCAAGATCGTGAGGGGAAGTCGTGGCGGCGCCATGAGGAAGGGCGAAGGAATGCGTGGACGGAGGACAAGAAACGGAAGACGAGCTCTAACGGCGACACCGCGCGTGGCAAGAGCGAGGCGAAGACGAATGGGCTAGAACCGAAAATGGTGAGGCGTCAAGGTAAAAACCGCCGTCTCCTCCACCCCCTCGGATTTATAAGCCGACGGGGCGAGCTCTCCGGAGCGGATGCCCCGGTCGCATTAACCGCAGCAGGGAATCTTCCCCTTCACGCCGACGGACGGGCCCCACCACGACGGCAGCCGGCCACATCACCGCGCGGGCCATCATCACGGCGAAGACCCGCAGGGGCCGAGGTGAAGCCGTCACGTCCACCCGCGCCACGCCGCCCACTACACGCGCGCGCGGCCGCGGCGCCAAAAGACGCGCCCGCGCCGCAAAACCGGCAGCCTCGACCGCGAGGCATTAAATGATCGGTCCCTTGCCAAGCAAGGAGAACCCTCGAGCGGGGCGAACCCCCGGCTCGAGACAAGGGCGCCCTCGATGGGATATCGACGTGAGAAGGCCGCCCGGACCCGCTTGACGTAGAGGTGCACCACGGCGCCCATGCCACGTAAAACCCTCGAGCGCACGAGCCCTCGACTCAAAACGAGAACATCCCTCGATGGGATATCGACGCGAGAAGGCCGCCCGGGACCTCGCTTTGATGTAAAGGGGCACCGCGGCACCCATGCCGCGTAAACCCCTCGAGCAAAGCACGCCCTCGGCCGTAACGAAAACAGCCCTCGATGGGATATCGACGTGAGAAGGCCGCCCGGGACCTACTTGATGTAACGTGTGCACCACCGGTACCCATGCCGCGTAAAACCCTCAAGCGGCACGAGCCCTCGCTCAAAACGAAGAAAATGCCTTCGATGGGACATCGACGCGAGAAGGCCGCCCAGACCTCGCTTGATGTAAAGCGGTGCACCGCGGTACCCATGCCGCGTAAAACCCTCGAACGGCACGAGCCCCCGCTCGAGACAACATCAACCCTCAAAGAGGGCGCGCGTGTTAGAGGGTCGCCCGGGCCGCGGAAGTAAAGGTGCACCGCAAGCACCCATGCCGCGCCGTGCCACCAACCGGCACCTCGAGGGCCGGCTCGCCCGCACCCTTCGACTCGCCGCAAACGTGAAAAGACCGGGCCGCCTGTGCGCCACCCCCCCCCGCACGGCCCTACCGATCGAGGTCCGAAGCCCGACCCTCGACAGGTCCGAACAGCGCCGCGATCGCAGTTAGGGACGACGAGGGCACGCGCATTCGAGCCGTTCCTCGAGCCAATCGCTCGAGGGTGCCCCACATGTCGTGTTCGAGAGCCAGCGAGGGCAGCTAGCCGGGGGATCCCACCGAGGGAGAGCTTCCGCCGCCCTCGTCCCTATCGAACGGACCGAGCCCCACCTAGCGAACCCACGCAAGCGCTTCCATGGACGTGTCTCCGGACCGCGCAGCCCTACTCCTTATCGAACGGGCATGGACGTCCACCTGAACCACCCGCTAGCGCCTCGACGAGGAATCCGCAATCCGCGACCCGATCGATGGGGGTTGCGTGAACCTCACCCTCCGTCCCGCGGAGGGACGGCGAGGGCGCGTTAAAAAACAAGTCGCCAAGCTCTACCCGATCGCCCCTCGAACGGGCCAAGGCTCTGGGGCTTGACGCACCGCTACACCTCCTTGAAATTGCACCCGCCGGGAGACAGCGCTTCCGGCGGTGCGTGCACCCCCGAAGGCGGCTCGAAATACCGCCGATGCCGGCAGGCATATGTGCCACGCCCCTCCGACCAAAATTCTCGCGGGTTAACCCCCGCAGAGTACCCACACCCCCGCAGGCTCGTGGGCTAGACCCGCGGGTCCACCGACGCGCACCACCCGAAAGCGTCTCGCAGAACAAGGAGGGAAAACGTCCTATCGCAGGTTCCAAGACCGGCGGGAGCCCTCAATGGCAAACCCACAGATGCTCGAGGGCCATCGTCGGGGAGTGCCTCTAGGGGCCCCCAACGATGGGGAAAACCTCACTTAAAACCCGCAACGAAACCAAAATACGTTAAGCTTAACCATGCAAAAGTGCCTAACCATGCAGACACACCCCCCATGGACTCGCAACGCCCATCGAGGCGCCCACGTAAGGATCCCTCGAACGTGCTCCGCCTCGTTCGAGGATGCGCGCTCCCTTTCGGCGGGTGTCGCCCCGCCGAGGGGCAAGCACTTCCCCTCGAGCAGGTTCCGCCCGCTCGAGGGTACGCCCCGCCCGCCATGTCCGCCACGCCCAAGGGTGCCCCTCACGCGCGTGCGCCGCCCCCGTACACGGCATTGAACGCCCCGACGCCGCGTCGCGCGCCATCATGCGCCCGGCTCGCACCCCGCCGCCGCCGCACCAACTCCCCGAGGAGGAGCCCATCCCCGCCACCGTGGGAGGGGACCGTGTGCCGCGCCGATGTCGCCCCGGGACACCGTGCGCACACGCCCCGCACGCTAACACGCCGAGCCCTCGAAAGGGGCCCCGCGCACCTTCGATTCACTTTCTTGTGACCCCACAGGGTTAGGGTGGAGGCGCTAGGCCCGGGACCGCCATCCCCGCCACTGCACCCGCGTGGGGCCGCCGTACGCGCGCGCGTGCGCACGCCGGCCCCCGTAGCAACGACTCCGGCCCCCCCGTGAAGCGCGCTTCTGGAAGGAACGCCGTTCGCCTATTCCCCGTATGTCGACGGCTCGCGCCGCGCACCTCCTCGAGCCTATCGTAGAACATCACCGCTATCCGTCGCTCTTTCTACCCTCGAACCGCCACCGTTCGGCACAAGTCAAGCCATGATGACCGATCGCCGCGAGGATCGGCCGACGGCCGCCCACACTACAACAAGTAGCACGTCGCACTCCCCCACGTAGCTAGATAGCGCGGCGTGCATGTAATTTGCCTCCCCCTTGATCTCATAAAAGGGGGACGAACCTCCCCACCGGGGGGGGGGGGGGACAAGAGGAACAGAGGACAAAGCAACACGCTCAAGGCCACGCATCAAGAGCCCTTCACATACACCGTGCACTCACTCTCTAATTCTCCCACAACATCTTCGAAACTCACTCCACTGGGACTTGGAAGCCGCGCTTCCTCTCCCGCCTTGCTTGTTGCACCACCAGAGCACCCCGTAGCCGAGCAATATAGGGCCGAGAGCACACCCCCGTCGGGACGCCCCGCCCCCCTCCGAAACCTGTTCGGATAAAAACCCCGTGTCACTTGTTATTAGTGTTTTTTTATCAAACTGTTGTCACCCTATCTAGTGGAATAATCAGACCGGTGGGAAGACATTATTATTGACCCACCAGAGGCAGTCATGCATCTTTTTATGTGAACTAGATTTCAATTCAGCTACCAACATGTACAGATAATAAGAGCTTGATGCTTTTCTGGCTTAATTTAAACAATTTGTACATCATAACTTTTCACATGATGAAAATAGTAAGGATAGTAATTATACTACAAACTTTTGTGATCACAATGTTAGTAAGAATCTTCAGATGCCTAGAGGAAGCAGTTACAGTGCTGACAAGTGTATTAAAAATGATGTTGCAGCAGTGGTTGGTATATTCAGTTTACCCTCACTAGTCAGATTGGTCACAATGACAAGTTTCTATATATGGAAACATCAAAATCAAATTAAATCAACCCTACAATTAACAACATAAAAGTTAAATAGTTTGATAACACATAAAGTCTTTATTCATTACAATGATGAAGTGATCACTGTTGAAGTAAGCCTCCGATGCGTTGTTCCCACCACGGGCGTTCTTTTATTTGGTAGTAAGTCTTCATGGTGGGTAGCGTTGTTTTACAACCTTCGTTATCCTCTTGTTGCCATTTTATATAAAGATAAGCGCAGGGCCAACTACCTCTTAGAAGCGTGAGAACAATTGCAACCTACAATAATTTCGGTATGAAAATAGGAGGCACTCCTTAGCCACGTGTTACAATCCTTTCAACCCTGTGTTTGGTGACGAGTTTACTAAAGAGTTAATTTCACTGTAGGTCCATGAGTTTTTAGAACCCATCTAGATCCGCAAACTAAAACTATGGTCATTTGAAAAAAGATTCCACAAAGAGCGCAAATCTAGAAAATCAGCGTGTACAAACTATTTACTGAATATGGATAAAACAATAGGGGTACTATAGTCTTTTCACACCACCACTCATCTGTCTTAGAAAAACTAGAATAGCACTTTTTATGAGACGGAGGAAGAGTATGTAACTTTATTTTATCAAAACCCATTTAAAGTGACATCAATTTTTTACTCTGTTACATTACAAGCATGTAATTCAATCTTCATTCTATTAAAAACATGGCTAATTAGCGGAATAATTTAAATCAAACTGAGCAAGGAATTGCCGGTAAATCTATTCTCTCACTCTAACACTTCCACTTTCCCCTAGTTTTTTGTTCTTGTAAAGACCCGCTGAAGTGGCATTGGTAGTAGATTTAATCTACCCAGGGTACTTAAGCCACCAGTTGTTGGACATTGACACAGTTTACAGATTGCATCACCCATGCTAAGCAATTGTACCTCTTGCAAGCTTCAATACACACACCAGCCATTGCAACAACTGCAAAGGCATAGTTCCCATTGCCGCACATACCTACCCTATTCTTTCAGCTGTGGGTTTGGAGGTTTCCAGGCAGACAATTTGGGAACATAACTCACACTATACTAAACTTTATGTAGTCGTATGAATGTACCTTAAGACATTCAGTCACTAACAGAATCTGGTAAGTCACCGTGTGTCCCGTGCTACAGCGATGAACTCAAAACGATGACCTCTTAAAGGTGTGTATGGGCCTCTGCACACGGGGACTAGGACACGGCGGAGCCATGTCCGGTGAAGGGCCTCATCGCCGTGTGTCGCCTATTGAGCTGCAGCGTGCTTTCGCCTGCGATGAGTCGAGACTACACGGCGACATAAAGTAGAGAGATGACCGGATCATTTTCGGCCGCTCGGGCCGTGCGCAAACGGCTGAGATCAGCGGAGCGGGAGTGTGCATGGTGTGGCCAGCAAGGAAGTGAAATCATTTACTATTTTTTAATGATGAGAGATAACGTCCGCAACATCAAAAGGTGATGAGACATTCGGTTTGACAACAAAGGTATCCAAAATCCAAATAATCTAACACTATGTTGGAGAATTATGTGGGTGGCTCGTGCCACTTGTTTTTATTCGAGATCACAGTTCGTTGCTAGTGGGATGACGCTTTTACAAGAGGACAAGGCGGAGACTGTGGTCGGTGCACCGCGCCCAGACGGCGGTGAACCAAGCGGATGAACCTGTTTGGCTAGCCGCTGTTGCACTGGTGGCTGGTATATTGTCATCTGTTTTTTTTCTTTTACGCGCGCGACTTGTTTTTGGTGTAATTGACCGTGTTTGGTAGGAGGAGTAAAAAAATTTGAGCTCCTCGCAAAAAAATCGCCTGGGGAATACTTATGCATAGAGCACGAAATGAGGTCTACTTGCAAACCATTTTCACGTGTAGACACAACTTTCATTGAAGATTCTAATAGCATGCTTTGGAGGTATGTCTTTAATTAGTGGCATCAGTTGTGAGTGTGCTACAAAATTGAATTAATGGTCCTATGAAAAAAATCAGAGGTGTCACTTTATTGCTTGAGTTTATTAGATTGACCGCAGCGGTGTTGTGCATCTGCAACCGCAGGATGACGTTTTGCGCCAAGGGGATAGAAGAGATTGGTCTCGCAAAAGAGTGGGCGCCGCAACGGTTCCCCCCTTGCGCGACCCTCCGCCCGCACGGAGCATCATACCCGGCCGCGACATCCGCGACGGCGACATCCGCCACTGTCTGCGCCCGTGAGCTCATTCGGTCGTGGACACGCAGATCGGAGGGGCAGCGCTGCCTGGAATCGCGACCAGCCTACCCCAGCCGCCAAGGAGGAGGGGCCACACCTTCACTCACAATTAAAACAAGGAATGCTGACGTGGGGGAGGTGGGAGGCAGGTTTTGCTGATTATGATTACTCGTCAGCAGGCCTATGTGGCAGGTTGGTTATGTTTCCCTACCCGGCCGTCTCACTTAGCGTGGAAGGCGTGGAGTGATGTGCATCGGGAGCACAGCGGCGGGCCTCGTCTCCCTCGATCATTCTCCTTCCGGTGGCCGGTGTCGACAGTCTCCTTCTCGCACCCTTGTTCCTCTGTCCAAATCCAATCGATTCAGCGTCTAAAATGCTCTAGATGTCTTGGTCGAATGCGGCCACCTCAGGTGCCGGTACGGCCGCTGATGCACGGAAGTCCTCCTCAATGAAGAGGAACCACCCGATGTGCTTCTCCTCATCGACACCCCATGTCTCCCCCACGCGACCACCTAAAGCGTGCCAGCCTCTTCTCCTCGTCCCCTTGCCTACCGCCGCTCATAATTCCGGGACCGTCGGCGCCATCTCCGCCCCAGTCGAGGCTTCCGCTGAGGTCGTATTAGCTATGGTGACCGGCTGCAGCTGCAAGCTGCGTGGCAGTGCAGGCCATCACCACTCCAGGTTTTCTTGGTGGGGATCATGGCGGCGGTGGCTGGATCCATATTCTCGAGCTTCGGTGGGCGTAGCTACATGGCTGTCGGGTGGCTGCCTTGGCTCGCCGCGGATCCGTCGCCGCTCTCGAGGACCGAGCAATACGTTGGGGGTGTAACGCCCGCGTTTTTAGCTCTTAATAAATCACCTAACAAATCACGTGTGTTTCAAAACTATCCAGCTGAGCTCATTTACCCCTTTCAAAACCCTGGTCACCGTCTCCCTCTCTCACCCTCGGCGTGCGTGCCGCGAATCCCGCCGGTACCGCCCGCACTCGGGCCAGCACCCACGCATGCCACCCCGGCGCCGCGGTCGGCCACCGCGCGGGAATCCCGCGCACGCCGCGGTCCCGCCGGCCGGTCTGCCTCGCCATCACCGCCGTCCCGAAAATCACGCCGACGCCAGGAAATCAGAAAACCCCGCAAAAACTTTCCCCCTAACTTCCCTAGCAATTTTCCCTAATTTCTAAACCTTTTTCTTTTCCTTTTCTATTCTCATTTTCTTTCCTTCTTTTCTTTTTATCCTTCCTTTCTTTTTCTTCCTTCCTTTTCCTTTTCTTTCCTTTCTTTTCTTTTTTTTTTCTTTTTTCCTCTTTCCTTTCTTCTTTCCCTCTCTCTTCCTTCCTTCTCCTTCTTCCTCCCGCGGCCAGCCGCGCCTGGCGCCGTTGACCCCCCGCGCCGCTCCCGGGCCGCGCGCGCCCGCACCCGACCGCGCCGGCCCCCTCCCCACTCCCGCACGCCACCACCCGGGCCCCGCGCGCCGCAGCCGCGCCTAGCCTCACGCCCGCCCGCCACACGCGCCGGCCGCCCGCCCGCCGCAGCGCGGACGCCGGCCGCAGGAGTTGACCGACGCGACACACCACTCGCGTGAGGGGTCTTGTCACTGCCTAGTTAGGCCGCGATTCGACCAAGCACTGCACCGAGGCGTCACCTCGCCGGAGTCGCCGCGGGACGGCCGCCGCGACCCACCCTGCTGGAGCCAGCGCCAAGGTCGCCAGAGGGATATTTTGCCCGGGAACCGACCTACGGTGCCTATAAAAGGCCGGCACCACCTCCTCGCCGCCCCACACCTCGCCAATCGAGCCTCCACAGCCATCCTTGCACCCCACCGCGCCGCCAACCGGCAAACTGTCGCCGCCCGCCGATCCATCTCCCCGCACCGCCCCAACTCAAGGTGAGCATGGGAATAGAACCCCCTCGGCGCCCTCTCCGTTTTGCCCCACCGCCCGTCCGCCGCCGTGGCCCGGTCGCCGGGGATTGGTGCCGCCCCCCCCCCCCCCCCCCCCCCCCCCCCCCCGCGACCTCCTCCCTTCCTCTGTTCTGATTCGAGGGGGAGGAGGAAGAAGGACATTTTGCCCAAAACCCCCTGCCTCTTTTCCTTTTCCCAAAGCCCCCTGTCCCTATTCTCTCTCTCCCCCCTTCCTTTCACTTAGCCCCTACCCCTTTAAGCTATTCCACAGAAACCCCCTGCCCTTTACAAATAAATCCCTAAGGCTATTATAGTTAAACCCTGTTAGATTTAAATATTACAATTAGGTCCTTTTCTTTTAACAGGCCCCTAATTAACCCTAAACACCTTCTTTAACCCGTCATTTCATGCGCGATTTTAATCCAAATCGCGCCCAACCTTCCTCACACCCGTACCGGGTATACCACCACCCATCCTTCACCCAAAACCCACTGCCTAATATTTATTTCCCTATTTTATTTAATTACCTTCCTCGAGCTCAGCCGGAGAAATTGTGTATGCTTGTATTGATCGCTTGCTTGCCTGTGTGTGCGCTATAGCCGACGAAGTAAACGAAGGAAGGTACCTCGAGCCGGAGATCGGAGCCGACTACTGCGAGCAGGAGCCCGAGATCCCGAACACCGAGCCGGCACTCCCCGAGGACTTTGAAGACGGCAAGTTCAATCTCATCCTTTGATGCATGCTTTGATCCTAGTTTTATAAATACACCCTATACCCATTTTATAAATTGCATATTGTTTTACTGCAAAACATGGTAGAATAGCCACCCTTGATTGCTATGACTGAACCGTGTTTTGGCCTAAATGTTTGCTTTAAAAATGTGTGAGTGCTTTCAAAATGTGTGAGTGCTTTAAAAATAAAAATGGGATATGTTTGGAAAATGAGTAAAGAACTGGGTAGACGGGTTGGACATGTGTGTCAGGAGTATGGGTGAGCTCGTACCTGTGTGGTTGAGAGTATTGGGAGTTGTCCACCTTGTCGGTTAAGGACCGGGTTGCGTGACATCTCACCTGACCCAAATCATCGTACAACCACTCGACTGTTGTATGTGGCAACGGCTTAGCATAAACCCCACTAGTTAAACTACTTGTCATCTGGTGTGCGGGTGAGCGACGGGAGACCAAGGAGTAGGGGTACACTCTGTGTGAGGTACGCCCTGGTTATGTGGGATAACCCCTTGGTTGCTTCCGTGGTGGCTCGTAGCATTGGCTAAGGTGGGTAATGGCTTTGATAGGATCCGCGCCGGCACTGATGTGTCCGTGTGACGGTACCCTACTTGTGGGTAAAGATGTACAACCTCTGCAGAGTGTCAAACCTATTCGAATAGTCGTGTCCACGGTATTGGACGAGTCACGGTGTGGTCACAAAAACTAGTGTTTGGGTTTGGGATGTTTTCTGGTGTGAGTTGTTTTCCGGGGTGAAGCGTGTGGCTGTGTGCCTGGGCTATGACGGATGGGAAGTCCGGTAGTTCCACAGTGTTTTTCCTTAAACAATGGAGTCACTTTGGTTATGAAAATGATTTGCGAAAACCTTTTTGAAATGAACCCCTGCATGAGTAAGTTTACAAAATGAACCTTAACCTGATCCTTGTTATACTCTATGCATGATTCTGCTTATAAGCCCCTCCGTGGGTGGGGTTGGATTTGCTGAGTACGTTTGTGCTCACCCTTGTTTTACTAACTTTTTTCAGAGGAGGATCTCGATTACATTCCCGAAGACGTCGAATAGGTCGCTGCCCTACACCCAACCGTGCCTGTGTACCCAGGGCCTCCACAGAGAGCTTCCATGGTGTGGTACTCTGATGAGGCTTTGGAAGCCTTTGCTATTGTAGTGTGGTCATTAGCATTTGTGTTGTTCCTTGTAGCATTGGCACTTCCGTGACCTCTGTGTCGCCGTAACGTAAAAGACTGATCCACCTGTTGTAATAAATGTGTTACTAGCCTCCTGGGACTGGTATTTGTGTCACATTTAGTCACCTCTGATGAGGGGACGCTTCAGGTGGTATCAGAGCCGTAGGTTGGCCATAGGACGCGACCCCTAGGATACGAGACCTCCTCTGGCCCCTCTCTAACCTTTCCTTTGTTGAGCTCATCTTTTTCTAAATCCTTACCTTGATCCTTGCCTGATTCCAGAAGGCTAACCCGGAATGGAACCGAGGAGTGTACCCCAACCTTGTTACTAAATAAAGCTATCTATCTTTTGTACCCTACCACAACCTGTTCAACTCTACCCTTGTTTTCAGATGGCGGAAGATGGATGGACCCAAGGTGTGTGCCAGGAGGAGCCTGGTTTTGCTCGCCTTCTTATCAACTCCCTGGAGCGCCTCGGTATCACTGAGCGCCCTAGGTACTACAGCAGAGAGTATGAGCAACTCGGCACTCTTCACTGTAGAGTGGTCCTCTCTGTCGCCAGAAGCAACCCCCACACCAACATCGAGCCATGGCGTGTGACCGCCACAGGATTTCGACACCGAGACACCTATCCTTTGGCCCTCAGAAAATCCCTCCGCTACCTGTGCCAGATCTACGAGGAACACCTCCTCCCCACACCGATGAGGTATTTTCCTCCCGCCATCAGAACCCCAGTTTGGCAGGCCCGCATGAGAAACCTGGAACGACGCCGCCACCAAGAAGACCTGTTGTACCACATAGTTGCCTACCTTGTCTCCCTGGATAAGCTCTTCGATGACCAAGCCAAGCACTGGAGGGAGCAAATCAGTCGGTCCGAGCAAGCTGAAGTCACAGTGAGGATGCACCAAGTCCGAGTGGATCAAGCAGAAGCAAGGACCACATCCGCCATAAGCAGTGAAGCCGTTGCCCAGGAAAGCCTCAGGTGAATCCAGAACCAACGCATGCAAGAATGGACCAACAGTGGAACACCCATTCCAGCCATTGGAGAAGCTCAAGTCCTACTGGGAACACCCCTTGTAGGATGGGGAGGAACTATCGAAGTCCCGCCAGCACCACCAGTAGTCACCGAACCCCCAACGACGACCGCCGAAGCCGCAGCACAGCCCCAGGAAAATGGAAACCCCGAGGGCGAGAATGACGACGAGCTGTTCATTCCGCTGGAATAGCACTCGACCCCGAAAGGTGGCTCTCCTCACGAGTAGCATACCCCAGTAACCCTGACCCAGGGAATGAAGCCGTATTGGTCCAAGTCGTGCCCTTAGTTCTTGTCGCACTAAGTCGTGTAGTGTGTTCGCGTAGTGTCAGTCGCGTAGTGGGATGTATCCTCCTCATTGGTTGTAATAAAAACTTGTCTGTGCTTGCTTGTTTGCTATGCGCTTGTGTGTGCTTGCCGGCAGGAGTAGACCCTGCCTTTTCAAAAAGAGATCCGACATAATCCACTTAAACATCACATAAAGGATAGATCTCTTAGAAAACCCGCTCCTTTGCAGATGGTTTCCAGGCGCCCTGTCAGGACCCACCAAGGCCCCGGGCGATCGGACGCTGAAGGATCGCAAGCCGATCGGAGGGAGCGTCTTAACGACCAGGAAGTAAACTACGTCGAAGATGGAGGAGAGAACGTGGTCCTGCCGCCGCCACCCCCTCCTATTGACTTGGCACAAGTTTTGGCCAATCAGACTGTCCTGATGGAGGCCATTTTCAACGCCGTCAACCGCCCAAGACCCCGAGTTCTGGGCATGAACGAGAAGCTGATAGAGTTCCTCAGGACGAAGCTGCCCACTTTTGGCGGGTCGGTGAATCCTTTGGATGCTGATGACTGGTTGAGAGCCATTCTGAGGGAACTAGAGCCCTTCAACTGTGAGGACCGCGACAAGGTTCTCCTGGCAGCTCACCAGCTCACCGGGACAGCCCTAGCCTGGTGGGAGAACTACTGCGCAGCAGCCAAGGATCCCTCAGCCATCACCTGGGATGAATTCGTGGAAGAGTTCCGCCGCTACCACATCCCAGAAGCCACACTAAAGCGGAAGGCGGATGAGTTCCTTGAACTCCGCCAAGGAAACATGTCCGTGGAAGAGTACACGTGCCAGTTCATAGAGCTGGCTCGCTATGCCCCCGAGGAAGTGGACAAAGATTCCAAGAAACAGGAAATGTTCAAGAAGGGATTGACTCCGGAACTGAGGACCCTGCTTACCCCTCAGATCTACCCGGACTTCAACACCCTCATGAACATGGCCATACTCACAGAAAGAGCGAGGGCAGAAGAGAAGAAGGAGAGCAAGCGCAAATTTATGGAGCACAAGGCCAAACAGCAAGAGCGGTCACAGAGGCCGAGAAACTTCAGACACCCTATGTCCAGGTTCCAAGGTCCCATGCAGTACAGAACCCAATCCCAAGCCACGGGCTCGCAAGGCCCCAGAACCCAGTTTAAGCCCTACAACAACCAGAGTGCCATGAAGCCCCCACAGAACAACACCAGCCAGATCACTGCCAACAACAACAACAGCTCCTGAGTGTGTTTCAACTGCCGAAAAACCAGACACTTCATCGCCAACTACCCGTATGCCAGAAAGCCAACCACTACCACCTACTCCAACTCGGTGAACGGGCCAAGGCCACTCGTGTCTGGAGCCAACCGCATGCCGGTGCGCAGCAACAATAACTTCGGCAACAACAACAGCAACCAGCAGGTGAGGCAACCCCAACAGTCGTATGGACGAGCCCGCGTCAACCACATCAATGCACAGGAGGCGCAGGAAGCACAAGCCGTAGTGCTCGGTGAGTTCCTGGTCAGCTCAGTCTTGGCTACCATATTATTTGATTCGGGAGCATCGCACTCATTCATATCCTCAAGTTTTGTGGAAAAGCATAGCATACCCACAGTACTACTTAAAGCACCCCTATTAACTCGAACGCCCGGAGGTGACATTGAGTGTCAACTGGGATGCCCCCGGGAAAGGATTACTTTAAGTGGGGTAGAGTTCCTAGCAGACCTGGTAGTACTGAAGTCCAAGGGGATAGATGTGATCCTTGGGATGGACTGGTTAAGCCAACACCATGGCCTTATAAGTTGCGCCGATAAAGTAGTACACCTATCCAACCCAGACGGGATACAAGTGACCTGCCACACCCGAGGACACAGGCCAGACATAATGGTTTTCAACATGGAAGCCAAGTCCATAGAGGATGTCCCAGTAGTGCGAGAATACCCACATGTGTTCCCCGAAGAACTCCCCGGAATGCCACCAGATAGGGATATAGAGTTCATCATCGACCTTATCCCCGGAACCTCTCCCATAGCCAAGAGGCACTATAGGATGGCAACCCCTGAGTTGGCAGAATTGAAGAAGCAGCTGGGAGAACTCCAGCGAAGTGGGTTCATCAGACCAAGCTCATGACCGTGGGGAGCCCCAGTACTTTTCGTGGAGAAGAAGGATAAGAGCATGAGGATGTGCGTAGACTATCGCTCGCTGAACGAGGTCACTATCAAAAACAAGTACCCTCTCCCCATAATAGATGATCTATTCGACCAGCTGAAAGGAGCTAAGTATTTTTCGAAGGTGGATCTAAGGTCAGGGTACCACCAACTCAAGATTAGGGAAAGTGACATCCCAAGGACCGCCTTTGTCACCCGTTATGGGCAGTATGAGTTCACAGTGATGTCCTTTGGACTCACCAATGCACCAGCATATTTTATGAACCTCATGAATAAGGTGTTCATGGAAGAGTTGTACAAGTTTGTCGTAGTCTTTATTGACAACATACTTGTTTACTCCAAGAGTGTGGAGGAACATGAGCAGCATCTTCGAGTAGTGCTGGGAAATTGAGGGCACACAAGTTGTACGCCAAGTTCAGCAAGTGTGAGTTTTGGCTGGAGAAAATATCTTTCCTTGGGCATATTTTGACTGCAGAAGGTGTGGTTGTAGACCCCGGAAAAGTTGAAACAGTCTCCAACTGGCAACAACCGACCAATGTGAGCGAGATGAGAAGCTTTCTTGGTTTAGCAGGGTATTACCAGAGATTTATTGAAGGATTCTCCAAGATTGCCCGGCCCATGACAGAGTTACTCAAGAAGGAGAAGAAGTTCAACTGGACTGAGTCGTGTGAGAGGAGTTTCCAGGAGTTGAAGAAAAGATTGACCACAGCCCCAGTGCTGACCTTGCCAGACATTCAACGGGATTTTGTTGTATATTACGATGCCTCCTGACAAGATGGGAAAGTAGTGGCATATGCTTCCCGTCAGCTCAAACCCCATGAGCAGAATTATCCCACCCATGATCTGGAGTTTGCAGCCGTAGTGCATGCCCTTAAGATTTGGAGACACTACCTGATTGGGAATCAGTGCGAGATATATACCGACCACAAGAGTCTAATATACATCTTCACCCAGCCCGACCTGAATCTAAGGCAAAGAAGGTGGCTAGAATTAGTCAAAGACTATAACCTAGAGATTCACTACCACCCAGGGAAAGCCAATGTAGTAGCAGATGCCCTAAGCCGGAAATCCTACGAGAAGGCAGCACCCAAGAGTACTCAGTTGCAAGAGGAAATGGCGCGACTCAACATGCAAATTGTCCCCCAAGGCTACGTCCGCCAGCTGAATGTTCAGCCTACCCTAGAGGAGAAGATCCGAAAGGCCCAAGAAACCGATGAGAATATGATGAAGATCCGCAAACATACAGGAGAGAACAAGGCCCCTAATTTTAGAGTAGATGATCAAGGCGCACTGTGGTATAAGAATAGGATATGCGTGCCTGAAGGCGGAGATTTCCGACAGACCATCATGGATGAGGCCCACAACTCGGCATATTCCATTCAACCGGGATCCACCAAGATGTACATGGACTTAAAACAGAAGTATTGGTGGAATGGGATGAAAGCAGACATTGCACGGTTCGTCGCCCACTGTGACACTTGTCAGAGAATCAAAGCCGAACACCAGAAACCCGCAGGACTGTTGCAGCCTTTACCAATCCCGGTATGGAAATGGGACGAGATAGGCATGGACTTTGTAGTAGGGTTGCCAAAGACTCAGAAGGGACATGACTCCATATGGGTGATAGTGGACCGACTCACTAAAGTCGCTCACTTTCTACCCGTACGGATCACTTATGATGGAGAGAAGTTGGCAAAACTCTACATAGAGAATATAGTAAAGTTGCATGGAGTGCCTAGCAAAATAGTCTCAGATAGAGGGACCCAGTTCACCTCAAGGTCCTGGAAAAGCTTGCATAAAGCCATGGGTACCAAGCTAGATTTCAGCTCAGCATACCACCCGCAGACAGACGGACAGACCGAAAGGGTAAATCAAATTTTGGAAGACATGTTGAGAGCATGCGTCCTCACATATGGCAAAGACTGGGAACAGAGCCTACCGTATGCGGAATTCTCCTACAACAACGGCTACCAGGCAAGCCTAGGAATGTCGCCGTTTGAAGCCTTATACGGGAGGAAATGTAGGACACCTCTGATGTGGTCAGAAGTGGGGGTGCGTGCCCTGGTTGGGCTGAAGAGCGAGTAGCCGATATCCGAGAAAAGTTGAAAGCCGCCCAATCCCGACAGAAGAGCTACGCAGACAAGAAGAGGCGTGAAGCAAGCTTCAATCCGGGAGTTTTCGTTTACCTCAAGGTTTCACCTATCCGAGGGACTCGGAGATTTCAAGTGCACGGAAAGTTGGCCCCTCGGTACATTGGGCCGTATAAAGTACTAAAGAGGGTCGGAGCAGTAGCATACCGGTTGGAGCTACCAGAAGAAATGTCAGATATACACCCAGTGTTTCATATCTCCCAGCTACGCAGATGTTTGATGATTCTCGAAGAAAAGCGAGTACCGGTAGAAACCATCGACCTACAGCCAGACCTTAGGTACCAGGAGGTGCCCGTCAAGATTTTGGACACAGTGGTCAAGAGGACGAGAACATCAGAAGTACGGGTGTGCAGAGTTCAATGGAGGAGACACGGAGTGGAAGAAGCCACGTGGGAACGAGAGGACGCGTTGAAGGAGTTTCCTCACCTGTTCGAAACCTAGCTGAATCTCGAGGGCGAGATTCAATTTAAGTGGGGTCGGTTTGTAATGCCCACGTTTTTAGCTCTTAATAAATCACCTAACAAATCATGCGTGTTTCAAAACTGTCCAGCTAAGCTCATTTACCCCTTTCAAAACCCTGGTCACCGTCTCCCTCTCTCACCATCGGCGTGTGTGCCGCGAATCCCGCCAGCACCGCCCGCACTCGGGCCAGCACCCACGCGTGCCACCCCAGGCCGCCGCGGTCGGCCACCGCGCGGGGAATCCCCGCGCACGCCGCGGTCCCGCCGGCCGGTCCGCCTCGCCATCACCGCCGTCCCAAAAATCACGCCGACGCCCGGAAATCGGAAAACCCCGCAAAACCTTTCCCCCTAACTTCCCTAGCAATTTTCTCTAATTTCTAAACATTTTTCTTTTCCTTTTCTATTCCCATTTTCTTTCCTTCTTTTCTTTTTCTCCTTCCTTTCTTTTTCTTCCTTCCTTTTTCTTTTCTTTCTTTTCTTTCCTTTCTTTTCTTTCTTTTCTTTTTTCCTCTTTCCTTTCTTCTTTCCCTCTCTCTTCCTTCCTTCTCCTTCTTCCTCTCGCGGCCAGCCGCGCCTGGCGCCGTTGACCCCCTGTGCCGCTCCGGGCCCGCGCGCTAAGTTTTGTGTGAGGTACGCCCTGGTTGTGTGGGATAACCCCTTGGTTGCTTCCGTGGTGGCTCGTAGCATTAGCTAAGGTGGGTAATGGCTTTGATAGGATCCGCGCCGGCACTAAGGTGTCCGTGTGACGGTACCCTACTTGTGGGTAAAGATGTACAACCTCTGTAGAGTGTCAAACCTTTTCGAATAGCTGTGTCCACGGTATTGGACGAGTCACGGTGTGGTCACAAAAACTAGTGTTTGGGTTTGGGATGTTTTCTGGTGTGAGTCGTTTTCCGGGTGAAGCGTGTGGCTGTGTGCCTGGGCTATGACGGACAGGAAGTCCGGTAGTTCCACAGTGTTTTTCCTTAAATAATGGAGTCACTTTGGTTATGAAAATGATTTGCGAAAACCTTTTTGAAATGAACCCCTGCATGTGTAAGTTTACAAAATGAACCTTAACCTGATCCTTGTTATACTCTATGCATGATTCTGCTTATAAGCCCCTCCATTGGTGGGGTTAGATTTGCTGAGTACGTTTGTGCTCACCCTTGTTTTACTAACTATTTTTCAGAGGAGGATCCCGATTACATTCCCGAAGACGTCGAATAGGTCGCTGCCCTACACCCAACCGTGCCTGTGTACCCAGGGCCTCCACAGAGAGCTTCCATGGTGTGGTACTCTGATGAGGCTTTGGAAGCCTTTGCTATCGTAGTGTGGTCATTAGCGTTTGTGCTGTTCCTTGTAGCGTTGGCACTTCCGTGCCTTCTGTGTCGCCGTGATGTAAAAGACTGATCCACCTATTGTAATAAATGTGTTACCAGCCTCCTGGGACTGGTATTTGTGTCACATTTAGTCACCTCTAATAAGGGGACGCTTCAGGGGGCGAGGTTTTGAAGCTCCACCCTATAATGGTGGCACATCCCCGCATAAACCGGCACGCCGAGGCGGTGAAGCCGTACTCAAGAAGCCAGACGAAGCTGACGATGTAGCCGTAAGGGGGGTTGGGCTCCTTGTCCGACGCCAGCGGGACCATCGACGCCAGGTATAGGCCGTTGCCGGCCGACGCCAACAGCCCGCCGTTCACCAGCTCGTTCAGCGCCAGCGGCGCCACCATCCACCGGGGCCATGGGATTCTGGGGAGGGGCCATATAGTACAAGAGCGGGAGCAAAGATTGCAGCGGAAAAGAAAGGAATGCGAGCAGGTCCTAAGTGGCGAATCGCGCGGACAAGAGAGAGTGAGCTGCGTGGGCAACGGATACGAGTGGCAAGGTAAGACTCCACCTCTGCCCCTCCCCCGTGATTTATAGATCCAGGCGAGCAACGCCGCCGAAATCTCCGCGTGCAACGCCAATTAATGCGGGCGCCAGCATACATCGCTAACCAACGGGCCCAGCCGCGCTGAAACGGTCGTGCGCGCGCACGCTATCATTACGACGTGGTAACCGAAGGGGCGTGGCGCCTCGTCACGTCCGCTCCCCATGTCGCCCACGATGCTCGCGAAGTGCCGCTTGAAAAGGCGCGCCCACTGCGCACGACCGCGACCACGACCACAGTCATTAAATGGCCGGGTTCCTTACGACATAAGGATAACCCCTCCCCCCATGTGACCAGAGCCAAGGGCTTGAAAAATCGACCCCCGAAGGGTGCGATCGACACCCCGATCTAAAACGCGCGGAGCCAAGCCTCATTCAATGAACTCGAGGGCCGGCCCCTCGAACGCTGCGTTTACTGATCAGTGGCTCTATGCCCTGCCCGTCGAGGGCGGGCACCGCAGATGCTCCCTCGAACAGGAGTTATTGATCAATGGTCTCAAGCCCTGCCCGATGAAGGGAGGCATCGCAGATGCCCTCGATCCGTGGGATTACTGATCAATAGCTCGAGGGTTGATTCGACTGCAACCCCGCGAGTTCCACAAATCAAACCAAGATGGGGGCACCTCGTTGCCACCCCGCAAAGGCCCTACTAATCAGGGGTTCGAAGCCTGACCCTCGAAGGGTTCGAACAGGCGCCTCAGATTGACAGAGTCAGGGACAACCAGAGCGCGCACATTCAAGCCTGACCTCGAGCTCATGTTCAAGGCCAATGAGGGCAGCTAGTCGAGGGATCCCATCGAGGGAGAGCTTCCGCGCCCTCGGTCCCAATCGAACGGGACCGTGCCCTGCCTAGCACACCCGCGTAAAACGCTTTTATGGATGTGTCTCCGAACCACGAGCCGACCTTATCGAACGGGGCATGGACGTCCACTTGAACCACCCATTAACAGCTCGACGAGGGATCCACGATTCGCGACCCGCACGATGGGAGTCGTGGACACCTCATCCCTCCGTCCTGCGGAAGGGTGGTGAAGGGGCACATGGACAAGCCGGAGAGCTAGCCCCGATAGCCTTGAGTGGGCCCAGGCTCGGGGGCTCGACGCAGGGCTGCACCTCCTGGACGCAGGCAAATGTCAATATATGCGCATGGCACCGCCGAGGCTGGCTGAAATATCACCGAAGCCGACTGAAACAGACACCTCGCACGCTGGCACCACGCTATGGAAAAACCTTGCAGGAGTATGCACACTCCTCCAAGGCTTCGGGGCTACACTAGCAGGTGCGCTAGCGCGCCCCCACGGAATGGCACAACAACAAGGAGGGAAGAAAGTCCCATCAGGAAGCACTAACCTTTGCGGGTTCCTAACGGATACCACTGCAAAGGCTCGGGGGCTACTGTCGGGGACAGCCATAAGGGTCCCATGATGACGGGGAAAACACCCTTTTCTAAAAATAATAAAAGTAAATGAACAAGCCTACAATTGCAAATCACACCCTGTGTAGTCGCGGCCCAGGGCAGAGAAGGGCCCACGGCCCAAAACAACTTAGCGGTCCATCAAGCAGCCAGCCTCAGCGCCCCTCGAGCGAACCTCCGTCTCGCTCGAGGGCCAGGCGCCGCACCACGAAAATCTCCGTCTCGCTCAAGGGCTTGACGCCCCCTCGGGCGAATCTCCGCCTCGCTCGAGGGATTGACGCCCCCTCGGGTGAATCTCCGCCTTGCTCGAGGGCTTGACGCACCCCCGAGCGAGTTTCCGCCTCGCTCGAGGCTGCCTTGGACCCACGGCACCGCACCTGCTCCCCGACCAGAGCATTAAATGCTCTGGCACGTCACGGGCGCTCGAGTCAAAGGCGAATCCCCACGCCGACCCTCTCACACTGCCTGGGAATCATATCCCAACGCTGTTCGACCAACCCGCACTGTGCGGCCATCCCCGACGCTGTGCGGGAAGGCCGGTGTCATTCCATGACACTGTGCCGCCCACTCCCGTACCACCTCCACGCCGCCCCCTCGAAAGAGGACGGCGACACCCCCGAAAGGGGTACGACCACCTACTCTGCACCCGTCGGGGACGACGCTGTGACGTAAGGCCGGCGGGGCG
This sequence comes from Cenchrus americanus, assembly GCA_947561735.1. Lineage (NCBI taxonomy): Eukaryota > Viridiplantae > Streptophyta > Magnoliopsida > Poales > Poaceae > Cenchrus > Cenchrus americanus. The sequence goes on along the minus strand of OX387242.1, from coordinate 30,508,275 downwards.
CGTCTTCCCAATCACCTCTGGCCCTGTGCGGCCTTCCCCACCACTATGTCGTCATCCCAGACACTGTAGTGTCATCCCCATCACTGTGGGAACCCAGGTCGACAGGACATCACCACATCCGCCGTTGTGCAGCCCCTGGTCTTCCGTCAGCCTAGCCCTCGAATCGGCGTATGGACGGCGGCCAAGAAAGAGCTCCAGCGCTACTACCCTCGAAGCCACCCCTGGACAGGCACATGATCCACCACGACGCCCGCCAGAGGAAAGATTCGTCAGGATGACTGTCAATTCCACGACACTGTGCACCATGCTGCCGCATGTAGCACTTAGACCGGCGCAGCATGACTATAAACCACCTCCCCTTGGCCTATAAAAGAAGGAGGTGGTCCCCTGGTCGTGGGGGGACGACGAATAGCAACCCATTCGCATTTCCGCCTTCACCTACGATATTGGCACTTTGCCTCAATCAACCCTCAGGGACCTGGAGGCTCCTTCTCCTCTCCCGCCTCCCCTCTGCAAGCACCACGGTGCCAAGCAATACAGCGCCACGAGCGCACCCCTGCTGGACGTACGGCCCACGACCGGAACCAGGATAATCCCCCGTGTCATAGTGTAGCTTAGCACCGGCCATCGAGAGACTGATCTCAGCGCACTTACTAGTTAGTGTCGGGACTACTTTCCGCACCGACAAATAGGATTTAGTAAAATTGCTTTTAATTGCAATTGCTTGTGTCACTGTGGTACCGAATGCTTATGTGAAGGATCGGATGGCGTCTAGAGAGGGGGGAGAGTGAATAGGAGCCGGTAAAAATTCTTCTCAAAGAACCCGGCCTATACCCTAGACAAAACGCGGTCACACACGAGCGATGGATCGAATCACACACCAATCACCAAGACAACGAGGTTATGTATCAACCTCAAGTCTTAGGAACGATTCCTTGAAGCACACGCGGAAGCACGAAAAAGGGAGGGAGGAATCGAACCAAGGAACAAAGCTGCCAGGCACTGGCGGACTGTCTGACCAGGTGGAGCGGACTGTCCGCAAAGGCCACGCGGACAGTCCGGCCAGGTGCCGCGGACAGTCCGCAAGGGCCACGCGGACCGTCTGGCCAGGAGCGACGGACCGTCCATTAAAGCCAACAGAACCACCTGAACCGACTTGAGAAAAACGGACCGTCCGCGAAGACCAGGCGGACCGTCCGCGCGGGTTCCGGACCGTCCGCTACTGAAGCTCGGACCGTCCGCAAACCGGCTGCAATGAAAACCTAAATCAAAACAGGATCAAACCGAAACAATACAAAAACATGAAGAACACCACGACGAACTGGGCTGGACTGGCTCCACGCGGACAGTCCGCAGGGGGCGGGCGGACAGTCCGCCAGTTCAAAACAGAACAGGAAAAGCCCGACTCGCGAAGTCAACTCCACCTACTCATCACCGGATCTCCCAAATGATAGAAGCTATTGAGACAAGAGTTTGGGAACAAGACAAGCGTCAAACAAGGATGTTATACCCCAAAACTTTTGCCTCCTAACTCCCGAAAACACCGGGAATCGTGGATCCTTTGAACACCACCAAAAACTAGAGCTCTAACCAAAAATCCTTGAATCGAAGTGGTTTCCCGGCGTTTGAGGGCACAAGATCAATCCCAAAGATGCACAAGACATCCATCCATGTTTCCCTCAAAGAAATCCCGGGAGAAACCCACTCAAATCCGTGGAAACACACCAAGAACAAGCATGAAAAAGACCACGAAATTCACAATGCCGAATCTTCTATACAAACCAGGAAAGATTCACAAGGTCTAGCATGCCGCCCTAGCATCCATCCCTCTCAACAAATCTCTCATGAAGCACTCATGCTAGCCTAGAGAAAATGGAGACAAAAATGTCTCGAGAAAATGAGAAATGGAAGGGGGGAAATGAAACCCTAAGTCGCGGAGAAAGAGCCCCATCCACTCACACTCATGGCTTATATATCGGGTCCCGCCGGTCTGGTAAATGACTCGACTACCCCTAACTCATCTACCGGCGATACAACCCACACAGGGCATTTATGTAATGTTTGTGGGTCTTGCCATCGGACGGCCACGCCTTCGCCGCACCCCGCGTCCTCTCGACGCAAGCCATGCGATCCCACCGCGTGTCCTCCGCTTCGAAGCTTCCCGACACGCCCGGATCCGTCTCCGTCGTGTTGGGGCCCAAACCAAGAAACCGTCCTCCGATGGTTTTGTGGGCAAACCACCAAACCCCGCGTGCTCGGCCCGGCCTCCCGCCAAGCCTCTTGACTCGACCGCCACCGTGCACCAACTCGATCGTCCATGACTTCGTCTTGCTCGTCTCGCCACCATGTGGCCCGCACCTAGTCCCGCCATCCACCGGGTCCCTCGAACCGAGCCTACTTGTCTTTCCATCTCTCGGAGGCCCCTCAAGGCTGAAGACCTTTCGCGCCTGTTCTTCACCTGCAACAACACGAACTAGGCCGCAGCCTACACCTGCGCACTGAGCCAAGAGTCAGTCCAACACCCGTTGTCAATCACTCATCACTGAGGAGCGGTCATCCATCGACCACCGGGACGCTCCTCGTCCTCAATCTCCCCCTTGATGAGTGCATTGACAACACACAACGCGAAATGAAATTCAGAGAAAGAAAGTAAGAAGAAGGAAAAACACAGAAGCTCAACTCATGACCAAAACCAAGGAAAGGCAAAGAAAGGTCACAAGCCGAGCAAAGCACAAACTCCACACTGAAAACAACAAGAAAGCTCCCCCTGAAGAAATGCATGCTCCCCTTGAACATGTGGATGCAAACTTCCAAATTTTAGATGCATTTTTCTGAATTTTTCATTAAGCTCACCCCTTCACCTCTTCTCCCCTTTGTTGACAATGTATGAATCAAGGTGAAAATGTAGGAATGTAAGACAAAGCATATAAACATCTACATGAGCTTCTCGAATAGGCCAAATCTAGTGTCAAAGGCTAGAAATGAGACAAACAGCACATATATGGATCATAGTATAGTCAAAAAGTTGCCACAAGTAATATATGGAAATATAGGCATGTGACAAAGTAAATTTTCAGATTTGAGCAGTTTTATCGAAAAATGGCTCACTTCAAATGTAAAGTCCTATCCTTGTCATATTCTAGCCAAAAACATGCATATCATCCAAAGATCATACAAGGATATCAAATTTTCAACAAAAGATCATTGCAAACACCCATAAAGCAAAGCATTTCATGTCAAAGCTCATGAGCCATGTGCCCACTTCGGGGAGACTTCTCCACTTGTGAACATCATGTAACATGTTTTGCACCCATGTGTGAAAGGTAAAACATTTTAAGCATAAACATGATGGATGGAGCATTTTTCAAGCATACACACTTCTTTTCAAGATTAATTCATTTCATGGTACATGAAGTGCCTTTGCGGCAAAAAGAAGCTTAGCTCCTCCATGAATGCAACATAGGCTAAACATTCACAATGATATCGGCCTTTGGCTCAAATGCAAGAAAGAAACATCCAAGCACAATCTAAGCATGAAAGGCACCTTTAGACCAAAACGTGACATGGATACACTACTACACATGAGTGGAGCATATTTCATCAAATTTAGTTAAGATTAGCATTTGATTCAAAAAAAGGGCTATCTCGCAACACATATATCTCAAATATTCCAAGAGCATAGCCTCACATAGCCATTTCTCCACACATATGACCAATATCTCACAAGTAGCCAAATAAACTCAAATAAGGCATATGAAAGAAGCTCATCATCCTAAAATGCAATATGATACAAATGCAACATGATATATAACAAGATGGCTATCCTACCATGGTTTATACATCAAGCAAAGCATGTATATACATCAAAGTAAACATGGTATGATACATATGGCACAAAAATAAATCCCCCAAGAATCAACTAGAAAGGGCAACAAACCCCAAGTTCCCCCCGCAAGCGCACAAATGTAGCTTGGTCGAGAGGCTTTGTAAAGATGTCTGCAAGCTGATCTTGGGTAGGGACATGACTCAACACAATGGTCCCTTTATCCACATTGTCTCTCAAGAAATGATACCTCACTTCTATGTGTTTGGTTCTGGAATGAAGCACTGGATTTTTGGCTACGCTTATGGCACTGGTGCTATCACAAAGAAGTGGGATCTGGGTGCACTCCTCACCAAAGTCTCTCAAGGTGTATGAGATCCACAACAGCTGGGAACAACAACTCGCGGCTGCAACATACTCCGCCTCGGTGGTAGACTGAGCTACACTAGACTGCTTGCGGGAAGACCACGAAACCAACGAGGACCCAAGAAACTGGCAAGTATCAGAAGTATACTTCCTCTCGACTCGACAACCAGCAAAATCCGCATCAGAAATCATGAAGTGAAAGAGTCGGGGAGGAAGAATACCAAAGGCCAAGACCAGGGGCAGACTGTAGGTACCTGAAGATCCTCTTGGCGGCCTGTTGATGTGATGTCCTCGGCGAAGCCTGAAAACGAGCGCACAGACACACACTGAACTATATGTCTGGCCTCGTCGCCGTCAGGTAGAGGAGGGAGCCAATCATGCTCCGGTACTCCCGCTGGTCCACTGGTTCTCCGTCCTCGTCCGCGTCCAAAGTAGTCGTACTCCCCATGGGTGTCGACATAGGCTTCACATCTTGCATCTGGAACTTCCTCAGCATGTCTTTCGTGTACTTGGTCTGATGTACAAATGTTCCATCCTTCACTTGCTTGATCTGCAACCCGAGAAAGTACTGCAACTCGCCCATCATGCTCATCTCGAATTCCCTGCTCATCTCATCTGTAAACTTGGCAACAAGGTTATGTGACGAGCCACCAAAGACAATATCATCCACGTATATCTGCACAATCAACAAGTCATTCCCGTGCTTGAGGAGAAACAAGGTCCTATCCACGGTACCCATCACGAACCCTCTGCGCAACAGAAAACCTCTCAATCTCCCATACCAAGCCCTGGGCGCCTGTTTCAACCCATACAGAGCCCTTTTCAACCTGTACACACTGTGTGGATACTTCTCACTCTCGAACCCCGGTGGCTGCTTCGCATACACCTCCTCCTCTATGACCCCATTCAGAAAAGCACTCTTCACATCAATTTGAAACAACTTGAACCCTTTAGCCACGGAATAGGCTAGAAGAATTCGAATTGCCTCAAGACGGGCCACAGGGGCAAAGGTCTCCTCATAGTCGATCCCCTCTTTCTGACTATATCCCTGAGCAACAAGTCTGGACTTGTCCCTCACAACCTTCCCATTCTCACCCTCTTTGTTCTTCCAAACCCATTTGGTTCCTATAGGATGGAAATTTGGAGGTGGTTCAACTAACTCCCACACTTGGTTCCTCTCGAAATTTTCCAACTCCTCATGCATAGAATTGACCCAGTTTGCATCAGATAAAGCGTGTCCAATGTCCTTGGGCTCAAAGGAGGCAACAAATGCAGCATGAGTGAAATGAGAGGAATTTCTGGACCTTGACCGCGTAGTACGTTCATCGATGTCCCCAATGATCTTCGATAGGGGATGCACTTCTTGAATCCGCCGAGGAGCCTCACGCCTCGAGGCTACCTCCCCCTCAATTTCAGCTTTTCTCGCCTGGTCCTCTTGTTGCACCGTCGTTGTCCATGAAGTAGACGGTCCACCCTCCGCAGTGGTCATAGGGGAAGTAGTGGGTACACCTTCAGCTTCAGGCGCATGGTTCTCTCCATCATCATCTCCAGCTTCATCCTTCTCCTCTTCAAAGAGGTCCTCAGCCATCTCTTCATCACCTGCACATTCAAAGACAAGAGAGGTACATGGCATTGTCTCGTCGAAGGTTACCTCGCAAGTCTCCATGATTTTGTTAGTCTCAAGGTTAAGCACCCTATAGGCTCTAGAATGGTTAGCATATCCAAAGAAAATTCCATCACTAGACCTAGCCTCAACCTTGTTGAGTTTCCCCTTCTGAAGAATAAAGCACTTGCAGCCAAAGACTCGGAAATGACTCACCTTGGGTGCCCGACCATGCATAAGCTCATAACAAGTCTTCTTCTTGAAAGCTCGCAATAAAATCCTGTTAGAGACATGACAAGCCGTATTGACCGCCTCAGCCCAATACCTCCTAGGAGTCCTGTGCTCATCGAGCATCATCCTAGCCATCTCACAAAGAGTTCGATTTTTTCTTTCCACAACTCCATTTTGAGGGGGCACAAAAGGGGTCGAATACTGATGTTCAAGACCTAGATCACGATAAAAGGCATCAAAACGAGAGTTCTTGAACTCTGAGCCATTATCACTACGGATAGCTCGAATAGCATTCCCATTCCTCTCGTTTTTCAACCTCATGATCAGATCTCGAACAAAACCAAATGTCTCACTCTTGTCTTCCAAGAAAAACACCCAGGCATAGCGAGAGTAATCGTCCACCACAACAAGGACATACCACTTCCCACCCACCGAGTGAACTCGAGCTGGCCCAACAAGGTCCATATGCAACAGCTCTGTCAGATGCTCGGTCATGACATCAGTCAGGGGTGGATGGGGAGTGGCTACCATCTTGCCATGCCTACACGGAGCACAAACCAAATCCTTCTCAAGCTTCAACCTAGGCAATCCTCGGACAAGGTCAAGACCACTCAAGCGGGAAACCAAATCAAAGCTCAAGTGACCCAACCTCCTATGCCATTTCCACAAATCAGAAGAGGGACCAGCCATCAAACAGCGAGCAGGACCCAAAGAACGAGAGAAATTAGCCCTGAAAATCTAACCCTCGGGGATGATCATACAAACAAGATCACCTCGAGAATCCAGCAAATGAGACTCACCAGACTTGAAACGCACCTCAAAGACCTCATCAAGAAACTGAGAAACCGAAAGCAAATTGAAACCCAAAGACTTCACAAGAGCAACCCTCTTCAACGTTACCTTGTCACTCACATGCACCACACCCTCAGAAATCACCCTTCCTCGTCCATTGTCCCTAAAAGTGATGTACATCTTTTCCTTCACTGGGGTGAGGCTGGAGAACCACTTCTTGTCTCCGGTCATGTGTCGGGAACATCCGGAGTCGATCAACCAAATGTTCTCCAAGCCTCCTGCCTGTAGTCAGAAAGAAGAACGAGAATGAGCCAACGACTCGACACTGGGGTTAGCACAAAGAAAGTTGAACCAGTGTCGAGCCATCTGCTCAAAAGTGGGGTTAGCAAACATCATTCCCTTGCCACCAAACTTCCCATGTCCCATGGAAGAAGTACGAGCATCACGAGGGGGAAAACGTGGTCCGTAGTTCCTCTGGAACCCAAAGCTGTGATCATCTCCCCTAAACCCGTACTGAGGACAAGTAGGGGGACGTCCAACAAAACCACCACGAGCCCGACCAAACCTCTCACCAGCACGCACACCATCATCTCTCCTATCAAACCTCTCACCACCACCTCTCTGCGGGAACCTACCACCCTGAGCTCCAACTTTACCAACACTCCTCACACTTCCCACACCCCGTGGAAGCGGCACTCTAGGCTCAGGAATACCATGAGACTGGCGATACCTGTCCTGGTTTGCTGCTCCCTAGCAAGCCTCTCATCCCTCTTCCTCTTGTAGCAAAACTCTGCTAGATGCCTCTCCTTGCCACAATACTCACACTTGAAGGGGATGGGTTTTGGTTTTGGCTCTGGCTTCTCTCTAGGTTTCACACCCTTCTCACTCACAAACTTCACCGGTTTCTGGAAGTCATTTGTTTTAGGTGGGAATTTGGGTGGATCTTGGGTTGTGTCAAGCTTGTTGCAAAGGTGTTTGGGCTTTGGTGTGAAAAAGTTCTTGGGTGCTTTTGGAAGTGGAACTTGGATGTCTCCGATCACCTCAAACTCAGGGTTAGACTCAACACACTTCTCATACACACTCTCCCCACTTTTCTCTCCCACTTTCTCACCCAACTTCTCAAAACCCAAACCACGACCATCCGCTCTCTTGAACTCCTCAATCATGATTTTCAATTGAGGTTCCTGCCTAGACAACCAACCCAACACCTTCCTCAAATAATCATTCTCTTCATAGATGACATCCAAACGGGAAGTAAGTTCAAGATTGCGCAAAGTAACTTCATCACAGCTAGTGCATGCATTGACAACAAAAGATTTCAAAGAAGCTTCCAAAGTGCTAATGGTAGAACGAGCATCAACAAGCTTAGCATGCATAGTAGGACATGATTTACAAGCACCAAGCAAAGTGGGTCTAGCCTTAAGCTCATCATACTCAATCCTAAGAGCATCTAGTTTGGCCAAAGTGGAAGCATTCTTCTCATTAAGCACTTGGATCTCATTCAACCATGCATTACATTCAGAACATTCAACATCATCAGAAATGGTAGGAGTAAGTTTCAAAGAGTCATTCTCAAGTTTCAATTCAAGCAATTTAGACTCTAACTCTCCTACTTTCTCACAAGCATTCTCAAGTTGGGCCCTAAAATCTTTCCTCATCTTCTTAGCATCTCACAACACACTATCACGGTTGTCAATCAAGCCATTCAACCTAGTGATCTCAGCAAGCAAAGAGTCGGGGTCACGATTTACCTCATCCTCCGAGTCGGAGTCACTGTCTTCCTTCTCGCTCTTCTTGCTGCTTGAGCTATGGGCCATGCCACAAAAGCCTTCAAGTGCCACACAGCTCAATCCACTGAGGTTCCAGCTTGCACTCTTCTTGCCCTTGCGCCTCCCGGCGTCTTCATGTTCACTCCTTGAGCTTGACTGCGCGTCGCTTGAGCTTGAGTCGACGTCGCTTGCACCGGCCACCATGGCTCTTGCCTTGTTCTTCTTGTAGCCGCCCTTGCTCGGTCGCCGCTTGTCCTTGTCCTTGCTCTTAGACTTGCTGAAGTGCTTGCTCTTGGAGGAGTACTTGTCTTCACGCCTTGGGTGCGCCTTGTACTCGCTCATCTTGTACTTGTTCTCCTCCGCTTCCGGGCACTCGGCGATGAAGTGTCCACGCTTGCCACACTTGTAACATGTCCCCGAGCTCCACCTTGCATTTCTCCGGCTCTCATGTAGTCGATCAAACCTCCTTGAGAGCAAGGCCAGTTCCTCCTCGTCCAGCACATCAAACTCCTCATCTGGAATAGACATAAGAGAAGACAAGGAAAACTGTCGAAGGAAGGGTTAGTATTAGCTTTGCCCTTTGATCCGCCCACAAGAGAAAGACTATGATCAGTCGAGCCCTCATGCTTGGATTGCAACTTCCTGTCAACCTCAGCCGACTTGAGCTTAGAGAAGAGGTCATCCAACTCAATGGTCAAGTATTGCCCGGACTCCTTGATGGCCTCAACCTTAGCACCCCAAACATTTGGGTCCAAGATATGCAAGAGATTCAAAGCTTGATCATGCTCAGTGTAAGGGAAATCCTCAACATTTGCCTTCATGTTGTTCACGATGGCGGTGAACCTCTGAAACATCACATCAATGTCCTCACCGGGAAGTTGAGTAAAGTTCTCATATTGCATCCGGTAAGAAACAAAGAGGCGGGCCTTCACATGGTTATCACCACCGTGAGCAACCAACAACTTCTCCCAAATTTGCCAAGCAAGATTCAAATGGCGAACACGCTCAAACTCTATTTATCACCACCGGGCCTTCACATGGTTATCACCACCGGGAAGTGAGTTGGTTTTGAATGCCTTGGCAAAAGCTTTGCCTGGCGTTCGTTGGTGTTGACAACGGTTGCGTTCCTGAACATAGCTCACCTTGTTGGGGGATGTTGTTGTGGCCACCAAATCTATTTAGTATTACATGGGATAAGTTTGCCTGACTTTGTTTTTTGAAATTTACACGACATCCATCCTGTGCCCACATCTGCTCCGCTCGTGGGCGCCCGTCGGGTTGTGTTAGGTCCTCGTCTGCCTTAGTTGCCTTGGTCAGGGCGAATTTCGTACCACTATGGTCTTGTTTGCGCGTCTTCCCAACGGATGCTTTGCCGTCATGGTCTTGTTGTTTAGTGAATACTAGCCACCTATTTCGAGCTTGGTGAATGCTTTGTCACCACTCTACTCTGGCGGATGATTTGCTGTCGTGGTAGCGATGTTCGATGGTTGCTTTGTTACCGTTGTGTGCTTAAAGTTTGCGGATGTTTTGTTGTCATGCTTCTACTTTGGCGAATGCTTTGCCATCGTAGTTGTGCTCTTTGGTGGATGTTTGGCCACTTTTTTGTGCGGTCGCTTCCGGTCATCGAGGTCGTTCTGGTGTTTGCTAACCTGTGGATGCCTCCTTCTTCATCGCCTTGGAATGCTCACTGCGTTTCCATCATTTGGCTATCATCCAGGTCTTGGAGGTCTACTGCTTGGAGTTGGTTTTGAATGCCTTGGCAAAAGCTTTGCCTGGCGTTCGTTGGTGTTGACAACGGTTGCGTTCCTGAACATAGCTCACCTTGTTGGGGGATGTTGTTGTGGCCACCAAATCTATTTAGCTCACTTGGGTCAGAGAAAGTGTCCATCAACCATATTGGTATACCTTCTTTCTGCAGCCCATATTATTACAACATAAGATCCCTGGTGCTATGGTGAGAAGTAAATTAATTTACACCAATTTTGCTATTATGGACTGCGGTACTGTTTCTCGGATCAATTTGATCCTATGTACACGAAATCACCAGTAGTGTAGGTATTATTTTTTATTATCTATGGTTTTCGGCGAGTCCATCTTCTTTTATTAGATATCAAGCATGTCAATGCAGAATATGTATATCTTCTTTTGCCTAATAACATATTGCAACACAAATATTTTGCTGCCCGTGGCAACGCACGGGCACAATCCTAGTCTTTCTGATTTCAGTATTTCACACACCCGGCACCCATTCCTGCGGTTCAACATCCACTGTTCCAGATATGAGGCATACATAAAACCGAAGATAGGACACTGTTCCAGATATGTTCCAGATAGAAAGTTGTACAACTTCTGAAGGTCTATAACTTTTATTTTGGTCATTTCTTCATTTGACATAGCAATAGTAAGGTTGTTCACAAATACTAAAATGTCAGATGAACAAAAGACTAAAATAAAATTTTAGATCTTTAGAAGTTATAAAACTTTGTAGTTGGCAATGTTCTGATTCAAAATCATCTGGTCATGCAAAACTACATTCGAATTTCTAAAATTTTAAATTCGAATTTTGCAAACGGCCTCGGATGGATAAACAACCAAATGAACTTTGTAGAACTTGAAAAGTTATGAGACTTTGTAGTTGGCAACTTTTGATTTGAAATCATCTTGTCATGAAAAACTATGTTTTAATTTCGGAAGTTACAATTTGAATTTTGAAAAAACCTTGGATGGAGAAACTTTCTAAATGAAAGTTGTAGATCTTTAAATGGTATGAAACTTTGTAGTTGACAAGTTTTTCCTTTGAATCCATTTAGGTTGTCAAACGATCAATTTACACTCAAATTAGTACAAAATGTGAGGAACTTAAAGGAATAAAGAGATAACTCCCGCAGCTGCAAAGCACGTGATTTTCGTGTGAAAAATGCCGCTACTTCAATGGAGCTTTCCAGTGAGAGCCTCCCCATTAAAAAAATTCTTATTTTTTGGGTTTTTTCATTTTGAATTAGGACTATGTTTCTTTTTTTTGGTGAGGGCCTTCTCAGCACTCGGCAAAGTCTTTGCCATAGTGCCCGACAAAAGGCACAGCAAAGAGTGCTTTGTCGCCACATTCTTTGTGGAGTGAGATATGTTGTGGGCACTCAGCTATTGAGTTGGATAGGGTAATGATAAAGAAATCTTGTTTTCTAAAAAATATGTAAATATGGATTTATTTAGCATTTTCTATATACCAAAAATGGGACATTATTTACGGTATATACTGTTTAGCGTTTTGGCTTCACTGGATTTGTTGTTTTTAAAATGTATGTAGACATAGTATATAGTTGTATATAACATAACTTTGTATGTAGAAATATAAAAAACTTTGCAAAAAGAAATATTAAAATGTCTTACAATTTTGAATGAAGTACCATATATAACTAGCTTAATTTGATCGTATATATAACTTAAATAATTTGGTTAAAGTATAGCACTTGCGTTAATTGTTACCAGTAGTGAAGAGCACCTGCAATAAGCTCAAAAATAATTACGGGCACTATGCCTATGCATTAGGTAGTTGCATTGGCAGTTTGGTTATATGCCTAGCAGAGTAGCAGTTGGCTTCATTGGATATACCAAGATATGTACACCATCCGGTCCATTTTATCTGGCGCCCACACGCAAATTAAGATTTTAACTTTAAAACTTTGACCAATAATTAGGCTAATATTTTTTATTTATTATAATGAAAACTTTATACGATTATATTGGTAAGGAACTACACTACCCTATATGATTGTAAATGAATGATCAAATTTTAATTTTGGAGATCGTGTCGTTATTCTAACTTGCGCGGAGGGTTATTTTCATACACTCCATATCTCTTACCGCTACCTAAGAGATCAGTTCAGGATATTAGATATCTATATATCTCTGTCCCCAAGATATCCATATATATAATAATATAATTAATATATCCCCATCCCAAAGATATCCATATTTCAGACCTGGTGAACAGTGGATATATATTTATTTTTGCACAAGGTAAAAGATATCTATATCTCATCCATCGCAAGATATAATAGTAAATATAGAATATTAAAAGTGCATGCCTTCGGATAGTATAAATATATGAAGTTGGTTGTGCCTTTGTATACGTGATACGTCCATAATTAAGTAACAAAATTCTCGTCTTTATGGCATCGCCAATCAAGATTGTGTACTTGGCTGCTGCTTTGTTCCTGGTTCTTGGCACCATGCCATCTTGCCAAGCTGGAGGCTGTAATATACGCAACACTTTTTTTGTTCTTACTCTGCGTTGTGTCCTGAATTTGTTCTCAAATTGGTGTGACCAAAATTCTTGTCTGACTTACTCTGCTGTGTTGCATCTCATGTTTGCATATATAGGCTGCCCTGGAGGGCCAAGCGGCCTTGAATGCGCCAAGTGGGAAGGGGGGCAACCCTGCACAAATGAAGCGTGCGGTGATCACTGCAAGTCAATAGGCCACAAGAAAGCTGGTTCCTGCTGTCTTTGGCCTGACTGCTGCTGTAAAACAAAAAAATAGTTAATGCGGCCATGTATGTTCCGTAAATGCTGAATAAGATATTTCTCAATGCGACCCTGCTGTTTGTCTCAAAAAAAAAGTTCTCCCTAGAGGAGGGGGAAGCTTTTGAGGTGGTCGATAACCTACTTCGTGATGTTGTAATATCCGTTCTTGCTGATCATCTCGTAGAGTTTTATCTGTCCAAAGCTATAGCAAAGTGTTGTGGGATGCGCTTGAGGCCAATTTTTGTGCTACCGATGCACGGAGCAAATTATATGTCATGGAGAAGTTCAATGACTATAAGATGGTTGATGACTGTCCTGTAGTTGAACAAGCCCATGAGATACATACGCCTGCAAAGGAGCTTGAAGGTTTTAAGTGCAAGTTGTCCGACAAGTTTGTGGCTGGAACTATCCTTTCCAAGTTACCACCTTCTTGGAGGGATTTTCCTACCTCTCTAAAACATAAGAGGAAATTATTCAGCGTTGCTGACCTGATTGGCTCTTTGGATTTTGAAGAGAAGTTGAAGGCAAAAGACACTAACGGTAAAGAAATTGTTGGAGATTCTAACGCAAATTTTGTGCAGAAGAAAAATAATTTTAGCAACTCCCATAGCAAGAAGAAGAACAAGGATCCTGAAAATGTTGCAAAGACTAAATAGACAACCACCTTTAAGAAGAAGAAGAAGAACGATGGTAACTGCTATGTGTGTAGTCAATCTGGACACTTTGCTGGAAAGTGCCCAAATAGCAAAGGCGCTGGAAAAACATCATACATGGTTATTGGCGAGATAGCAGTAGGAACATCGGGGTAGATCTGATAATGGGCTGCCTGACCCGATAAACCCGACCCAACCCGCCCGAAAATAACCCGACTCAACCAGATGCAACCCAAAAAATATAACTAAAAAACCTGACCCTGACCCAACCGTGTCACGGGTCGGGCGCGGGCCATGGTTTTTGACCCAGTACCAGACATGACTCGACCCGAACCCGACACGACCTGACCCATGATCAGGTCGACATCGGGGTATGGTAATCATTCGCGACAGAGTGCTCACGACCTCAAGACTTCCTCGAACTTTCGAAGGTAGTGCTCTCTTTGTTATTTAGTTATTATTTCTACTTTTCAACATTTGTGTTCACACCTTTTGTTTCGCGAACTTCATTCATAAATGTCGTTTTATTTTCTATTACTTATATTACCGTCGAACAGGTGGCTCGAACTAAAAGTACCGCCAGACCTATGACGACCGAAGAGTTGGCTGCAGCTGGCCTTCCGGTCGAGCCAGAAGTTCAGAATTCTGAGACCGCACAACTCCCGGAAGGGCACTCCTCTCCTGCTGGTAGCGGGTCTAGAACTCACGAAGACGAGGAAGTTGGATCGGAGGATGAAGATGTCGGAGATATTGACCTGATGTCAAAGTTTTAATCGCAGCCAAGCAGTAGGGGTCTCTTCCTCCGTCCTTTGTTTTTGGAGAATCCAAAGTCACAACTAACATGATCAGAGGTTACGAGGCTGCTGGATTTTTTCCCGCGGGCACCGGACGCGCTCCACAGGATGAACAGACTCCTACTCCCAAAGATGGTGATGTCGTTGTATTTCGTGACTTCTTCACCTGCAGGCTGAGGTTCCCCTGCGGCCCAATTTTTCCGGCGATTTTGAACTCATTACTAGGAGTGTCCAAGTTTATTTGGATCATGAAGACATTTGGCTGCAACTTCGGGGCTGACGCTTTCGCTCGATTCTTCGAGCTGGTTATTGTGCCTGACGTTATTAAGGTCGACGACGGCCAATTCTATGAAGCTCATTATACATGTTGCACCTTCAACACTCGTCGGCAGAACACGCGAAGAGGGATCACGTGAATTCAGATCGCACCCTGCTGCAAAACAAATTTCATAGAAGACTGGAGCTCGTATTGGTTCTATGTCAAAGTTGACATGTCTGCAATCCCTGGCTACGAAGGACCGGCTCATCCCCTCTCCTCACCTATTGAGGCGCTAACTGCTGTGTGCACTTCGGAGTTCAATCATCAGGCAGCCAGGATCAGGAGCTGTGAAAATGCATTCCACCTTGATAGCACTATCCTTGGTGGTCGTGATGTCATTGAAGAATTCGTTGCTGCCCGAATTTGGCCGATTTCTTATGGTTGGGCCCCAACTGAAATCGTGAATTTCAATGTCAACTGGGCAGCTCAAGAAGTTCCCTTTCCGAAGTTTAGCCTTCAACTGAGGGAAGGTCAGAATGCCGACAACTTTATGCTTGAAATTGAAAGAAGAGTAAATCTCATGACTGGCGAATACACGATGAATGAGTATAAAGCATACAAGAACTTGGTTAAGCATAAGAAGAGAATAAATTGGGTATTCTCTGAAGTCTACGGAGACAAGTTTTT
Source organism: Cenchrus americanus (assembly GCA_947561735.1). NCBI lineage: Eukaryota > Viridiplantae > Streptophyta > Magnoliopsida > Poales > Poaceae > Cenchrus > Cenchrus americanus. Next base: position 30,492,776 of record OX387242.1, on the reverse strand, counting down.
CCGCTCCTGACGCCCGGGTCGTAAATTGAAGATGCCCGCCGTTGCTGTCACCAGTTGTTTAGCTGCACCCCCAAAAGCTCCGAGAAGAAGATCCTCCAAGATCAACCTTTCGATTGCTGACGAGACTGCGTCCTCTGGTGTTCGACCCTCAAAAACAAAGTTTCTTGAATCGTCGAAACACAAATGCAAGGCTTCCGAACAAGTTTCGGACACTGAACTCCAGGCAGCCTCTAGCCTTGCTCAGATGAGCCGCAAGAAAGCTAAGAAGGCTGTCAAAACGGTTGTCTCTTTCGAAGTTTGATGAGTCCCCTCCGTTTTCGATGATGACCTTTTCGTGGAGTCCAGCCAAAAAGGTTCTTTCTTTTGGCCTTTGTTAAGATTCAATTCTCATGAACACTGCCCATCGGGTTCTGAAAATGAGCTCGTGGACATTGATTCCTTTTCAGATGCTGCTCCCGAAGTTCAGAAGGTAGTTGTTTCCGTTGTTGCTGCTAAGCCCCCAGCTGCTACCATTGACACTATCGTTTCCCAGCTTGTCCATCTTCAAGATGAAGCTTCTCCTGAATTCACCATGGAGCTTGAGCTTACCATTCACAAAGGTGAAAATCCTGTCCCAGACGCTCCCTTGTCGAAATTCGTGAAGATTCCCCTGAAGGCCATGTTCCATCTCCTTCCCTAGCTACCTTTAACAAGAGCTTTGGTACGTCCTACCATGGTGAACTACTAAGTGTTGGCTGCGAAGTGGCTGGTACCGAAGATGGCACATCAGCGATTTTAACACTCTGGAAATCGTCTACACTTGTTAATGACACTAAGAAGGAGCCTCGGAACAAACATCTCACTTGCATGGGGAGAACGCTCGAGACTCTAGAAAGAAACCTTACATTTCCCCGAAGAGGACTTCTATAAGTTCGGAACAGGCGCTAGTCGCCAAAGATAAGAACGGTGCACCACCTTTACAGCTCTTTTCACTTTAAATCTCTCAATTATCCATTTACGACTTTCATTTTGCGATTTTGCAGAATTTGAAGATCTTCTCCGTTCTTTCTCTGCGTCAGAGCTCGCCGTTCAGCGCAGGGATTATGTAGCAAAAGCCTCGATTTCTTGAAGGATCGCCTGCGAATGTTTGATCGTGCAGAAGAAGACAAACAAGAAGTTGATTGAGGATCGCAAGAAATTGAGTCGCGATTTCAAGCTATCTCGAGTGGCGAACTCCGATCTTGAGAAAAAGGTGTCTGAACTGGCTGAAGCCCTCAAGAAATACCAGGATGAAAAGAAGGCCGCTGAAGAGGCTGCTGAGAGTTCAAGAAAAGATCTCTAAAAACTCCAAAAGACACACGATGAAGACTTGAAACTGATTGAAAATCTTCGTAAGAATTACGACAAGTCCTCAAAAGCCGCCGAAGATCTTCGTGCTAACAATGCTGATCTTGCGAAGACTTTGAGTAACAAAGAGCAGAAAATCCAAGACCTCGAAAAGGCGCTTGCTGATCAAAAGGAAACTTCAGAGAGAGACATTTCTGAAATGCTCGACAGGATGAGGCTTTTGTTCGGAGAATATGAGAAATCCCTGAAGAACTTTGGTGTTCGCCCTGCTCCCCTTCCTGCCAATTTAGGGATTTCCGACTTCATGGAGTGGATCGACACCGAGTTTAAAGCACTCCCTGAAGTTATTTCTTGTGCTAGTGACTTTGCTGCTATATTCTCTGTTGAAAGCATATTAAAGCTTCTTCACGACTTTGACTGTGTGGACCTTGCGAAGTTTCGCGAGAAACTTCCGCAGTTTCCTGATGCTACAAGCACTTCACGGTTACGTCCGAATGAAGACGTCATAGCTATCAGAGCAAAGTTCGCGAGAGAATTCTGGATTGCCAGCGGAAAAGAGGCTGTCAAGAAGATCGCTCGTGCTAAGCTGGACCAGGTTGAACACTGCTTACTTTGGCCAGTTCACGAAGTCCTAATTTTTGGTTTTTCTTATATTTTTTCTTTGCTTTCCTTAGGTGCTTGAAGAAGAGAGGCGAGGAAAATGTGTTGCATCTCCAGAATCCTCTTCCGAAGATGACGATGCCAGCGGGACGGATGGAGGGAACTCTAGCGATAGTAGCAGCAGTGGTGATGATGCTTAAGAAAGCTCTGAACATGAAGAAAGTTTCCCGAAGGTTGATATTACTGGTTGAATGTTTCTGAAACATTTGCCCTTCGTGGCCCTTGTGTATATTTGTAACTTTGTTAGGTTGTAATATTTTGTCTGAACAAGTTGTCTTGTAAACTTTAACCTGCGCAGGTCCCGCGAGTTGGGTCTGTGCAGGATGTGATGGCACTACGAATTCATCGTGGGAACATATTTGTTAGTGGTGAAGCATGGCGTTTGTTCAAGGAAGCTCATCCAGAGCAAGATTTCTCAGATTTTTTTGGCTTGAAGTTTCGCTTAGATTTTCGATGGACTGTTTCGATCTTTCTTCTTTCTTCCTTCTTCGTAAAGACGAGAACTCCACTGCTGCAAACTCGAGCTCTCCGGGGATCCCGAAGACGGAGCCCCTTAGCCCCATCACTACTGGGCTCGACTTCGCCTATGCTAGCGATGTTGCGGAGAATAGCAGCCGCGAACCAGGGCATGTTGTTGAACTCTCATTCTAGGGTTTGTAATTCTTAGTGTAATCTTGATGATGTTAAGTCAAGATTTTCATGCAAATAAGGCAATAAAAGTGTTTTCTTGAGAAAAAACATCACCCTTCCCCACCTTGCCGTTTTGCATGAAAATCTTAAGGCAAGTTAAAAAAATTTTATTCTTATGCGGTCGTCTTAAGCATCTGTACTTTTGAGAAATTTTTTGCAGGTTTTGAAATCCCGATTGTGACGCAAGTCGACAAAATTTGCTTGCGAATTTTGTGGACTTGACCCACTTGGCACACTTGCCCTGGTTGTACTGCAACCCTCAGTTGCTTCAACTACTATTTTCTGCGAATCTTCACTCAAGCCCCTTGCCTTTTCAGCGGAAAACATTCATCGCGAAAGGATTTCACGAACCCCTGCCAACAAATTCTTAAACAATGATATATACATTCGCTTAGCCGCGATTACCATTAATTATCATGACGGAAACTCAGGCTACAACTCATTGTTTTCACGAGCCTTTTCAGTGGGAATCCCTTTGACGGTGGGATTTAGGCCACAACTTATTGTTGTCTCAGGCCTTTCGGTGGGAATCCCTTGGACGGTGGCATTTAGGCCACAACTTGTTGTTGTCCCAGGCCTTTTGGTGGGAATCCCTTTGACGGTGGGATTTTAGGCTTTCATGGAGCCTCTGGCTATCACGAAGCCCTTTCACAAGCTCTTCCTCTTTTCACAATAAGATTCTGGCTATCAGGGAGCCTTTCTCACGAACTTTTTATTTTTTCATGATGGAATTCTGGCTATCAGGAAGCCTTTCTCACAAACATTTTTCTTTTTTCATGATGGAATTCTGGCTATCAGGAAGTCTTTTCACAACTTTTTCCTTATTTCACGATGGAATTCTGGCTATCAGGAAGCCTTTTCACGAACCTTTTTCTTTTTCACGATGGACTTCTGGCTATCAGGAAGCCTTTTCACGAATTTTTTTCTTTCTCATGGTGGAATCTCGGCTACCACGGAGCCCTTTTCACGAAATTTTTTCTTTCTCATGGTGGAATCTCGACTATCACGGTGCCCTTTCACGAATTTTTCTTTCTCATGGTGGAATCTCAGCTATCACGGAGCCCTTTCACGAATTTTTCTTTCACATGGTGGAATCTCGGCTATCACAGAGCCTTTTCACGAATTTTTCTTTCTCATGGTGGAATCTCGGCTATCACGGAGCCTTTTCAAGAATTTCTCTTTCACATGGTGGAATCCTTAAAAAAGATGCACGATGTGGGGGAAGACTCTTTTCATATATATCACAAAGTGTATTTACATAGGATCCGCCTCGTTAAAAACCTTGCCTCTTGATTGAGCCTCCTTTGCAAGGAAAAGAGTACCGTCCTCCTTATTCTGATGTAAATGCGAAAAAGAAAGCTAACTTTTTTCATTAGAAATCACTTACTGACTCGTGATTCGGCTATTAAGTTTTCTAGAAAGTAATCTTACGAATAATGAAAACTAGTCTAAGTTAAATCTTCCTAACTCTAGAATTCTCATGGGTAGTACCTTTTCAGGCTGTCGGCATTCCACGAATATGGCAATTCTTCACCAGTCTGTTCTAGCAAACGAAAAGCCCCTGGCATATCTGTTTCTTTTGCTATGTATGGTCCCTCCCATGATTCATGAAGTTTCCCCGGTTTTTCCCAGTTCTTCTTTCTTCTCAACACCAAATCACAGTTTTGATGTCTTTTCTGACCACTTTCTTATCTTTCCATGCCTTGGTCTCTTTCTGGTACTTCTCAATGTTCTCAGCAGCTTCAAGGATTGTCAGCTCAATCATATCTTTTCTACTTTCTGGTCGACCTCTTCGATTTCTTTTGCTTTCAGCACTCTCATGCTTTCATTCTTGATTTCCTCTGGTGTCATTGCTTCAATGCCGAAGAGTAGGCAAAACGGTGTGAAACCTGTTGCCCTCGACACAGTAGTGTTGTGGGACCAAATCACTTTCGGCAATTCATCAACCCATTTACCCTTCTTTTGATCGAACAAGCACTTCTTGATTCCAGAAAATATCAGACCATTTGCCCTTTCAACTACTCCGTTTTATTGCGGATGATACACTGATGAGAATTTCGCATGAGTGCCCAAGGTCTTGCAATATTCTTTGAAAGTGTAATAGTCGAACTGTTTCCCATTGTCAACAGTCAGTTCTCTCGGAACTCCAAATCTGCAGATTATGTTCTGCTAAAAGAACTTCTGAATTGTTGGTGCTTTGATTTTCATGAGTGGTTTCGCTTCTACCCACTTCGTGAAATAGTCAACAGCAATAGCTGCGAATCTGCAGTTCCCTTGAGCCGTTGGCAATGTTCCGACTAGGTCAATCCCCCACCTTTGCAATGGCCACGATGGTGGGATGAGGTGAACTGGCATGGAAGGTAGATTTTTTTGATTCGCCGTTTTCTGGCATGCTTCACATTGCCGAACTAGTGCTTTCGCATCTATGTTTATGGTAGGCCAATAGAATCCCTGCTTTATCGCTTTTCCTGCTAGAGCCCTAGTGCCTATGTGTGCACCGCAGAATCCACTGTGGATTTCTCTGAGAAGTTCAAGGCCTTTTTCAGAGGTGATGCACCTTAGCCAAGGCTCGGTGACTCCCGATTTGTATAGCTCCCCATTTACCACTGCATAGCCCCTTGCCCTTTGTTTTAACCTTTTTTCTTGCAACTCATCTTGTGGTTCATAATGGCCTCTCAGATAAGCCATGATTCCTGCTCTCCAATCGGGGGTTTCCACAACATTCACGATTTTCGGACTTGACTCCTCGATAGATGGTTCTCTGATGATTTCGAAGAACACATCTGGAGGCAATTCCTGATTTCTAGCTGCCGCTTTCGCCAGCTTGTCTGCTTCGTTGTTTTCATCTCTTGGAATATGTTGCACTGAATAACCTTTGAAGTGCCTTTCCATTTCTCTGACCTTTTCCAGGTACTTCATCAAAACGGGATTCCTTGCTTCACTTTCTTTCTCAATATGTTCTTGAATAACTTTTGAATCTGTTCTGATTATGAAGGTCTGCTGTCCCAAGGCTTTCATCTTCCTCAGTGCTAAGAGTAAGGCTTCATATTCTGTTGTATTATTCGTGGAATGTTAATTATTCACGAATATGAGTCGAGCTGCATATCTTATCACAACTCCCACCGGAGATGTTACAACTGCTGAAATTCCAACTCCTTTGTGACACCAAGCTCCATCACACTGCACTATCCAAGGCGTGGGTATTTCTTCATCGAGATTTCGAGTTGCTGAAGTCCAATCCACGACGAAGTTTGCTAGGACTTGTGATTTTATTGCACTTCTTCTCTCGAAGTCCGCAATGTATTCTGAGAGTTCAGCGCCCCACTTGATTATTCGGGTAGATGCCTCTCTATTTGCGAACAAGTCACTCAGTGGTTGATTGGTGATGACCCTTATCCTGTGACCCTCGAAGTAGTGTATCAGCTTCCTCGCAGCCATGATGACTGCGTATGCAATCTTTTCCAACTCGGAATAGAAGATTTTTGAGCCCGACAGGGCTTCTGAGGCGAAATATACGGGAATCTGTTTGAGCTTTCCTTCTTCTTCCTTTTCTTGCACTAATACGACACTCACTGCCGAATTTGATGCAGACACGTATAGGAGAAGTGGCAATCTTGGTTCAGGAGGGCAAAGCTTGGTCATGTTGGACAAGTAGTCTTTAAGTTCTTGGAAAGCTTGTTTCTGAGTTTCAGACCACTGAAAGTTCTTAGCACTTCTGAGAACTTGAAAGAATGGTAAGCTTCTTTCTGCAGCCCTAGGAATGAATCTGTTGAGCGCGGCCACTCTTCCTGTCAATTTCTGCACATCCTTCACGGAGACTGGATCTTGCATTTCCACCAGTGCCTTGATTTTGTCGGGATTGGCCACTATACCCTTTGTTGAGACTAGGCATCTGAGGACTTTCCCCTTGTGAATGTCGACAATGCACTTTTCAGGATTCAGCTTCAGATTCGCTGCTCTCAAGTTCGCGAATGTCTCTACCAGATCACTGATATGATCTCTTCTCTGGACAATTTTGACGACTATGTCATCCACGTATGCAAAAATGTTTCTCACAATTTGTGGGTGGAGGACTATCGCTATCATTCTCGAGAATGTGCATCCTGCGTTCTTCAGCCCCTCTGGCATTCTCACGAAACAAAACGTTCCGAAGGGAGTGATAAAGCTTGTCCTATCTTCGTCTTCCTTACGAACTCTGATCTGATGACATCCTGAAAACATGTCCAGGAGTGAAAGCATCTCACTATTAGCGGCATCATCTACGATTTTATCTACCCTTTCCAAGGGAAAATCGTCTTTCTTGCATGCCTTGCTCAAATCCATGAAATCTACACACATTCTCCACTTTCCATTCTTCTTCTTCACTGGTACAGTGTTGGCCAGCCAAACTGGATACTTCACTTCTCTGATCACTTTCGCATTTTGCAGCCTTTGAACTTCAGCTTCAACTATTTTCACTTTTTCTTCGGACATTTCCCGAAGTTTTTGCTTTTTGGGAGCTATTCTTTCATCTGTTTCCAGGGCATGTTCAATGATGTCCCTGTTAACGCCTTGCAGGTCCTTGGCTGACCAGGCAAAAACATCTTTGTTCCTGTTCAGGAATTGAACGAGCTCTTTCTCTTCTTCGGGATTGAGGTTAGCCCCAATTGTGACTGCTCTCTCAGGCATATCATCCAAGTATACTTTCTTGGTTTCACCATCTGCTGCTATCTCAATCTTCTCTTTGTCCCGCTTAGCCTCTTCGTGAGGTTCCTTCCTTTCTTTAGCTGTTTTCAGCTGGTACACATTTTCCTGGCCTGGAGTATGGCCTTTTTCTATGTTTCTGGCCTCTTGTTGATCGCCGAACACTGTGATAACCCCCCTTGGGTGCAGGTATCTTTGATGTCATTATGCTATTTTTATGAATCACAATCAATCTTTGGTTTGCTATATGTTGTTGTTTCACAAATTCCAATATTAGAGATTAATTGATGCTAGCTTAAAAATGTTGTTGATTCTTTACAGGTGATGCGACCTCCTTGCATTGAATCCCCCTTTGCTGATCAAGTGTTGGGATCATCTCCAAGTCACAATTGGCAGACCAAGTTCTTCATGTCCTAGCAAATTTGTCTACTATGTGTTGAAACAATATCCTGTGCCAAACTTGTTAGTATTTAAGTACTTCATGAGTCATGTAATTAACTCAGTGGATGGTTCAATGTTGGTTAATTAACTATAGATGCATAGTTATATTTATCTGCTGATGTTAATTCGAATTTCTTATTACCACGTTCGTATTAGGGGTGCTACAAGTGCACCTTACTATTGCCACGCTACTTTTTGGCAACGAAAAACACTGGTTGTGATATCATGATTTATCATTTGCAACATATGGTGTATTCTGCCACGCTCATTTATGTAGCAGCACTAATTGCAACATTAATTAACATCAGTAGATAAATATAACTATGCATCTATAGTTAATTAACCAACATTGAACCATCCACTGAGTTAATTACATGACTCATGAAGTACTTAAATACTGAAAAGTTTGGCACAGGACATTGTTTCAACACATAGTAGACAAATTTGCTAGGACATGAAGAACTTGGTCTGCCAATTGTGACTTGGAGATGATCCCAACACTTGATCAGCAAGGGGGGATTCAATGCAAGGAGGTCACATCACCTGTAAAGAATCAACAAAATTTTTAAGCTAGCATCAATTAATCTCTAATATTGGAATTTGAGAAACAACAACATATAGCAAACCAAAGATTGATTGTGATTCATAAAAATAGCATAATGACATCAAATAATTACCACAGGATGCCACAGGATCAAATAATTACGCGGGAATCAATCCAATGACAACAGCTTCTGGCAAAATCCTACGCACCACTAAGGGTAAAAGTTTCTGTAGAATTAGATGGTAGTCATGCGTTTTCAAGCCTGACACCTTACGTGACTTTACATCAACACATCTTCTTATATTCGAGGAAACCCCATCAGGCATCTTCACTCCATATAGAAATTCACACAAACTTTCCCTGGCATCCTTATCTAACTCGTACAAGGCTGATGGCAAGGTATACTTATCATCTTTAATCATAGGGTGCTGATCTGGTCGTATCCGTAGATGCTCCATGTCAAGCCGAGCATTCTCCCCGTCCTTACATTTGCCATCCAATTTAAGCAGAGTGCCTAGTATGCTCTCGCATATATTTTTCTCAATGTGCATCACGTCCAAATTATGCCTGATGAGCAAAGAAGACCAGTAAGGGAGCTCAAAAAAATACTCTTCTTCCTCCAGTTGTGCCATCCGTTGTCTTCGTCACGCTTCCTTTTTTTGATAACAATGTCTTTCCAAATTCTACTTGTTCAAAAGTAGAATATCTGCTCAAGTACCGTGCACCGGATAGTGGTTCGGTGCCTCCCTGGTTTCGACCTTGTTGTTGAAGCTGACCGCATTGTTGCGCCATGGATGGTGAGGGGCCAAAAAACGTCGATGTGCCATGTAGCAGTGCTTCCGCCCATGTTTCAACCACAAATACTCAGTATGTTTGTGGCAGTATGGACATGCAAACTTTCCTTTAGTGCTCCAACCGACAAACATAGCATAGGCCGGGAAGTCATTAATTGTCCAAAGAAGTATAGCACGCACTCTAAAATTCTTCTTAGTCCCCGCATCTCTTGTTTTAACACCATTATTCCAAAGCTCCTTGAGCTCCAGTATCGTGGGCCTCAAATATACATCAATATCCATTCCAGGAGATTTTGGACCAGGAATCAACATTGACAAAATCCGGTTATATTGTTTCGACACATCCATGGAGGCAAATTGTAAGGAACCAGGATGACGAAGCCAAATGGAATACGTAAGACTTTGCATGCCAAAGGGATTGAACCCATCGAAGCAAGACCCGGCCCTAACGTTACGACCTCCTCCTTCGAAAACCATTTAAACTCGAATCCACGTGCTTCCATGCCTTCGAGTCAGCGAGGTGACGCATTTTCCCATCATTCACCAATTCATTCTTGTGCCACCGCATATCCTTTGACATTTGCTTTGACATATACATTCTTTGCAGCCGAGGAATAACAGGAAAGTAGAGTAGGATCTTAACTGGTAACCGCTTCTTAACAGAAGTAGCACCCACTACACTGCAATTATTATCAGAGGTTTTATCTACAACTTTCCACCTTGACTCCTTACAAATGGGACATGTTTCCAGATTTGCGTATTTATCAAAAAAATAACACACAATCATTTTCGCATGCGTGTATCTTGACATAGTCCGAGCCCAGGTCTCGAATCACCCTTTGCACTTTATCCAAGGAGTCAGGAATACAATGTCGGTCAGGGAGAACCTTTCCAAAGAGCTTAAGTATGGTCTCCAATGACGCGTTACTTAAGCCATACATGCACTTTATCTGAAAAAGCTCCACAATAAAAGAGACCTTTGTTGCATTTTTGCATCCTGGATACAATTCCTTCTTTGCCTGCTCTAATAGTTTCAAAAAGATCTCTGCCTGCTTATCTGCCTCTTCCTCATCTCTGGTTTGTCCATGATGTATAGTGACACTGATAATGTTTCAAATCAGAGTATTGGTGGCAGGAGGGTTATCATCCAAACCATCTTCTTCATCGTCTTCTACAAATAAATGTGTTGTACCATCAGCTGTAGGTACTGCATCATGATTATTGAGATCAGCAGTAACATCTTGATTCACAGGACCCTGAGATGAAGTATTAGTTTGGTCTTGAATGTTACCAGCATCGATGAAACAATCAGCAAACCCTCTATTGAGTAAATGAATTTGAATGGGAAGCACGGTGGAATGTCTGATCATGCATTGACACAAATTACATGGACACGCAATAGATCCACCTCGCGCTGATGAGGCTGTAAATTTTTGCAAAAAAATTCGAAAATTGTTCTGCCAATCCGCTAAGTGTCGAGGCAAGCGCATCCAACTGCGATCTTCGTCTGATGCCATTAGTTAATCTGCATTGTTCATGTTTCAATCGACCTTGATCATGATATATATACCAATAGGCATATATATGCAGCGAACGATTGAATATATATACAAGATCAAGACATCGGTACGTACCGGCCGTGGCCGTAGCGCCGCTCAGATCTCCGCAACAAGAATCACGTGGAGATCGCCGTGGAGCTCGATCCCCTAGAGGCCCTCGCGGAGATCTCCGCAACAAAAACCTAGATCGCCGCACAGATCTCCGCAACAGAATTTTGGAATGGTGCGGATTGGAAAAGCCCCTATCTGATCATCGTATTGATCTCCTGCATAAACGTTGTGATAGACACATTAGAGTGCAACCAAAGAATACCTCGTTGCAATAATTTTTATACAGTTGCAACGATCACAAAAAATAATGCAACAACTAAATTTCGTGGCAATACATACACGATAGACAACATTTTAGTACAACCAAGGAATACCTCGTTTCAATATTTCTGAGGTTGTACGTAGTATGACCTTTCTCAGGGTTCACATTATGTGCCCTGGGTTTTGAACATATGCGTAATTCATTATTTTTCTTTTCTGACCGGCTACTATAGAGGCTAACAATAATACACAAAATTCAGGAGTTCTAGTGAAGAGTCTCCAAATTGTTGATCACAATGCTTTGTGAACATACACATGAATAGCATAAACAATAGCATGTCGCAATTCTGAAAACAGACAGATGGTTAGTCCAAATATGCATGACAGGACCCAACAGATTTCAATTTGTGTCACTCATAAGTTCAAATATGTTGCAAGGGCTCATCCAGATGCAAACACATAGACATACGAACATGCATATATAAAGGTTCAAAGTTATTACTTAGATGTTGGCATACTTAGATGTTGCCACATACACATCCATTCTTAGACCATTCAAGAAAGATCTCCGCATAACATTCACCTAGGACCTGGTTATGTTACGTACTAAGCTAGATTACTACTACTTGCAATTGACTTTATCCCGAAGCTTGCGGATCTTCTTCGCCATCACTTCTAACTTGTCGACAACAGTCTCCATGAATTCCTTCGGGGTCATCTCCATGTCTTCCGCGTTCCAACAATGTCGACGCTTAGGTTCTCAATCTCGCTCCCGCAAATCATCATAGCGCTCCTTCACCGTTGAACCATTTGGCGCAACGGCATTTGCTATGGCGGACAACAAACACAAGTTACTAACATGAAATGTGTTACAACAATTTGTGGCCAATGCAACAAAATAGTCAAAAAATGCACCTTTCTTTTCGATGATCCCGAAGCTTTCGATGGAGACGGTTTCTTGCTATTGTCCCGCTCATCATCCGAGTCTGGAATGATGATCCTCACCTGATTAGCAGTGTTCACTAGCCTGACCAAACAAAACAATTTGCTATTTTTCAGTTTAAAACAGCTTATTCAATCTCTTGACTCATAATGTATACCAATTTACCCGTGATCCCCCTACTACCTGCCAGAAAAGGCCTAACCTACTAAATGGGATAGCCTGCGTTCATTTGGCTGGCTTTGTTTTCAGTAATGTGATCAAATGTACACGAGTCGGATTCACAAGCAAAAGATGGCAAGAAATCAAGCCAATTATCATTATCATTATCTAGTATGGGGTGAGATGGATCCACACAAAAACACAATTATCATTATCTAGTATGAAATTTTGATTACTATGAACTACTAACATTTTTCTAATTGCAAAAGGAGTCACACGATTCCTGGAAAATCAAAGAGGGTAGGGCAGTGTACCTCACTTCTCTTCTGGAACGCTTGCATCCGACTAGGGCCTGCTTACCCTTACCGGATGGATCGACTTGGCGATGCGGGCCGTGAGACAACGACGAGGAGGTGGCGGTGTCGTCCGTACTAGAGGACGACAGGGTTGGGTTGCACCGACCATACCGGAGGACGACGAGGTAGGTGGTGTGGAACACTTGAACCGCCCGCGTGCATCGCGCTTCTGCGTGGTGGATCAGTGGCACCTCCGTACGCCGCCGCCGCCGCCCGAAAACCCTCGGTGCGGCCCCGCCGTCCGCCCGCCGCCGCTCTCCCCGGATCCCCTCGATGCGTCCCCGCCTGTCGTGGCGGCGCGTCGGCTGTGTTACGGCGCTGCAGCCCCTTCGTCTGCGCCCGCCGCTGGTCTAGGAAGGCTCGATGCGGACACTCCGGCCGCTGTCGCCGCTTGCCGCAGGGGAAACCGCGATGTGGGGCATCTCGATGTGGACGCGACGGTCAGAGCCGACGAGGGAGGTGGTTGGGAGAAAAAGTGTATTGGGGGTGGGGGAGCTGAAAGTTATAGACGATTTGGGCCGGCACATCCTTGTTTTTATTACTCTCACCGGCCCATTTGATATTTTCACATCCTAGTCTCCTGTACCTTTAGTGCCACCCCGTAAACTGAGAAGGGGGTATCCCAGCTTAAAAGGAGAGGCGTGCCTGTGCTTTCGAACTCCGTATTACCGTCATCAACTAATGCTTGCTACTTGCGCTATGGGGCTTAATGGGCTGGCCGGTCCACTCGGGCTCCCGCTCGCTGGGCTTTACGCTCGCCGGTTGGGCCTATTGTGGTCTGGCTTAGCCCACATCCCCATAGCACACAATTTTTTCATCTAAACAAATCCTCTCTTTTTTTCATGGTACATATAGTCTATACCATATTGTTAAAATTCAGATTATTCATAATAAAATTTATTTATTAAATCGCGTTTTAAATTTTGCTACAACCCCATAGCAGATTTTTTTCATCAAAATAAATTTTGTGGCAATACGTACACAATATTCCTCCTTGAGGCTAGAAACGAAGCAATAGCCTTCCTTGTATTTCAACAACGCAAAGATATATTTGCAACCCAAATAAGACGTTGCATAAGGCCGTTCAAACGAAACCAACCCTAGTATGGTAGCCATAGCAAGTTTATATTGCAACACCCGAATTTCTAGTGCAACGCAGAAATAGGGTAGCAATATTTCCTACCAAATGCAACACAATTCTGAATAATGGGTGCATTAGCGCCAACTTGTTGCAACATCACAAAGATATATTTGCAACCAAAATTCTACGTTGCGACATAGCTGTTCAAACGCAACCATCCCTAGTATTGTGGCTACAACAAGTTTATGTTGCAACGCAAGGAATGCTAATGCAACACAATAATGGGGTGGCATTATTTCCAACAAGATGCAACGGAAATCCTAAAAATGGGTGCATTAGCGTCAACTTGTTGCAACACAAAAAATAAATATTGCAACACAAATTTTATGTTGCAATAGACACACAAATTGCAACCGAATCACCGTTTCGATGCAATAGTACCCCTCTATTGCAACTGAATTAGTGGTGTTGCCTAAGGAAATTGTTGCAATAGGGGGAAAACCTTGTAGTGTGTTGTAGCCATACATGTTGACTTTCTTCACATACTTGAAGATCTTCTTCACGTACTCGGCCACCATGGATTCAACCTCTTCATCACTTGAGGAATCTTTATCGTCACCATCATCACCATCATCCTCGCTTGAGCTTCCATGAGTAGCCATCCTACTCAACATCTTCTCTTGTCGACTTGAGAGAGCATGGCTTGTCTTGGAGAGGATGGTTCTTGGGGCTTTTCTTGGGGCGCTTTCTTTGACTTGGGCATGAGTTGAAGCTCATGTGCCATGATCTTGCTCAAGATATGTGATGGCTTCAAATCTTCGAGCTTCTTCTCGTAGATGATTGCCTTCACCAAGTCATAATCGGGCCTTCGGAGACTTTGAAGGATCTTGCGGTTGGTGTTCAAGTCCGAGATGTCCTTCACACCTAAAGCATTGATCCCATTGACGAGCACATTTAGGCGTGAGTGCATATATTTGACATTTTCATTTGCAAGTTGCTTAAAGCTATTGAATTCCTCAAGGAGACAGTTGTAGCGTTCATTAGCAACTTCTTTTGAACCCTCGTTTTGCTCCTTGATGGTTTTCCATAGCTCATGAGCATTTTCACAAGTAAAAACTCTATTGAAAACGCCTACATCTAGTGAGGACAAAATGATACTCTTAGCAATTACATCAAATTGCTTTTCTTTTCTGGTACCAATTTTCATGCCCTCATCGGTGACTCTCCAAACATCAAGGTCCCTTGCTTGGAGATAGGCCTCCATGAGAACCTTCCACCGAAGATAGCCCGTACCATCAAAATGTGGAGCCAAACTTAAGGTATCCACCCCTTTCATACCTATATAGAGCAACTCACTAGGTGGTGAAGCCTAGCCGTTCCAATGAGCCAGTTTTCACAATTTACCAATCGAATTGGCGTATCCTTGTGAAGGAAGTGAGTCGCGGCTCTGATACCACTTGTAAGGAATCGGATGCCCGTTAGCCTAAGAGGGGGAGGGGGTGAATTAGGCAACTAAAAACCTTAACCTATGGCTTCACTAAATTTACACAAAGTTAAACTAGAACAACTATCTAGATGTGCAACTAAGGTTGTTCTAGTGTGAAACTCCCATCCCAAAACAAGGTTTGTAACCTATAGCCAATTCTAGCATGATACTACTCTAGGAAAGTAAAGGCAAACAACGATTGCAAAGGAGTAAATGCGGAAACGTAAAGGGGATGAGAGGAAGCAAACTCTTGACATGCGATTTATCCCGTGGTATCGGTAGGCATTAAGCCAACCCTAGTCCATGTTGTAGAAGCACTCACACAAGAGTATTGCTTCCCGGTCACCAAGTCTCTCCCAAAAGCACCACTTGACTCGCCACAAAGGCTAGCCACTTAGGCACTTGTCAAGCTCCCTTGGTCACCTTGATGCCGCCTCCACTAAGGAGCTTCTCCACCAAGGAAGGGGGTCTCCACGTCCCCCGCACAAAGTGTCCTCGCCGCTCCACACCAAGCCGGAGGGTCGATGACGATTACCGGTGAGCCACTTAGGCCCCAAGGCTTCTGGAGAACCTTGTACAACTTGATTCACTCAAGAATCACCTCACAAGGTTGGCACAACCTTGCACTCACTCAGCTCTAAGCTAAGCCTAGCACTAAGCACATGCACAAAGCATAAGTGAGTCTAAGGATGAGCAATTAAGCACTTGGATGGATTGGATATGATCTTGAATGTGTCTTGAACTCCTCTGCTCTTCCACTCAATCCAACAACCTCAAATGGGTGAGTGGAGGGGGTATAAATAGCCCAAGGCATCAAACTAGCCGTTGGCTAACGTCCATTGAAAATAGTACCATCAGATGATCCGACACTATATTTTCTAGGGCGTCGGTTCATCCGGTGCCCCTCCCACATCACGTAGCCATTGAGGTTGTTGACGGTGAATTTCCGTCAACCTAGAGTACTTGTTATACATTGGTTTCGATTATGATTTGCAACTAACCCGCCACTAGGCATACTAATGATATAACAAGTTCACACTTGCGTGTCGATTTTGGAGTTTGTTGTTTACGCAAGAAATCTACGCTAATGAGGAGACTTTCGGGATAATTTCACCAAGCACTTTGGAAGAAGATCATGAAGCCCGATAAGAGTCAAGACACGCGATGAACATGACTCCAAATGACCCGAGGACCGAAGCGTCAACGTGCAAGTCTTCAGGGACTCAACCAGAAAACAGCGAAGCTTGCATAGCAAGGATGCAAGCCTAAACCGTGAAGGAAACGACGTCAAAGGCCCACATGCAAGTGCACACGAATAAGGGATCACGCGAGAAGCAACCGGGGAGAAAACCGGGGCCGAACCGGGCCGAAGTGGGCTGGGCCGGCCGGCCTGGTCCGACCGGCCCAGCCCACTCCGGGGTCGGTTCGGTCCCCCCTTTGCCCTAGGTGTTCATCTATTTATTCCCTCCGCCGCCGTCGACCGACACATCGAACAAATCATCCTACCGACGCCAATCACCAGAAAACCGCCGCCGCAAGATGAGGGAGAGAGTTAGATGAGCTCGTCGCAAGGATCAACGCCGACGGAGAGAAGGAAGCAAGAGGAGGACTCCAAGCCGCTGGCCTAGGGGTGTTCCCAAGCTCCATCGCCGCCATCTTCATCGACGACGTTCTCCGGAGTCTCCATCACCCCTATGTGCTTCAATCCGTGTAAGATGATGGGGTAATGTCTCCATTCATCCCTAGGATTAGATGGATACATGCTATGTGATCGCTACTCGATTTGTGGTTTCAATCTATTGTTTTCATGTTGATGATGCTTTGATGATTAAGGTTAGCTACCGTGTTTTTCGGGCGTATGATATCCGCTACTCCCATAGATTCCATCAACATACCGTGTCCATCATAGGTCTAGTCACGAATACCTTCGCGTAGTGACAGTACGAGAGGAGGGAAAGGGCGAAACCGTGGTCACAACCCCCGGTAGATTGGTTTACCGCTTTCGTGTAGTAGATGCATACCATGTTATCCTAGATCCTAGGGAGGCAACGCTTATCTTTCTTGCTCACTCTCTTGTGCTCACCCTTTACCATATAGTTTAACCCTAGATTTGTTTGATCAACTTAACTTAGATTAACTTAGATTAGATTGTTTTACCTTTAGATTAATACTCTCTTTCAAAGGTTTTCCATTCGACTTGATTAGTACTTGGTTAAGCGCTAGTAATCCCCTTGCTCCGCGGATTGACAAGAACCTTGGGAATCCCGTGGTGAAAAAGGTGTAGGTCCGTACGCTTGCAGATCGTAGGTGGATACGAGTTTTATCCGTCAACAAGCCCCTTTTTCTGGCGCCGTTGCCGGGGAGCAAGCCAGTTTGCTACGTTTAATCTAGTATTATTTTTGTTGATTACTAACACCTAACCCTTATTTTCTAAAAAAAAAGAAAAAATCTTTTTTGTTTTTCTTTCTACTTTTCTTGTGCCTAAATGGATTTGTTCACCTCACCATTGGAAGACGAAGAGATGTCGCTAAGGGAGCTAGCAATGCCGTCAATGGAAGACATTGAGATGCAAAAATCAGATTTGACGCTTGCTACAACCCACTATGAATTGAAGCCTGGAATCATCAAGTTAGTGGCGACAAAACCATTTAGAGGATTGGAGGATGACAACCCATATAGACACATTAAGGAATTCACGATGTTATGCAACACGGTGCAACAAAAAGGAGTTCCGGCCGCTTGGTTCAAGTGGAATCTTTTTCCGTTCTCTCTCGAAGATGAAGCGCGAAGATGGTACACACTTGCGTCCGTTGAAGCAAAAGGAAATTGGGATGAGCTAGTGAAGAAATTTCTTTTGAAGTTCTTTCCCATAAGCAAGGTCCAAGACTTAAGGAGGCAAGTGCTCACTTTCAAGCAAGGAGATGATGAAGGAATTGATGAAGCATGGGACCGATTTAATGAACTACTTGAGCGAGGCCCGAACTTGGGATTTTCCGGTGACTTGATGTTGCATACCTTTTATTTTTCACTAACCCCTAACTCGTCTCGTTTTGTAAGCATGTGTGCGGGCGGTGATATATTGGATAAAACAATTAGTGAAGCCGCACAAATCTTACAAAGGATAAGCAATGGACAAAGAACAATACGAGATTGGCAAAGATGTTGTCAAGAGGAGCAAAACGACAAAAGCAAGCCCAAGGTGCTTGCTGAAATTTCTGAAAAAGATGAACCGAAGGTCAAGGAAGATGAACCGACCATACAAGAAAGTGAAGATCCACTTCCCAAGGTAAGAGAAGTCATTTCGGATGTTAAAAATGTTGAAACTAACATGAATGTAGGCCGAAGTATGTGGAATGCTAGACCATTGGCGGAGTTCAAGCAATCCGGTTGGGTTCAAGTTGATTTCGCCCCACTAATCAACTACCGAAGGAAGGAGGAGCGCCGACACGTTGCCAAACTAATTGAAGATATATTTGATCAAGAGATGAGTGGAGAGTCGATCCAAAAGATGTTTGAAGAAGAAAGAGAAGAAGGAGATGAAGGATGGATCGACCGGTTTGACAACTCAAAGATTTATGATGAAGGAAGAGAAGAGTACAACCGTGATGAGCCTAGTGACTCAAAGGATAAATGGGAGGAGATAGGACTCAAGCTAGATGATAGCTTGTGTGCTATTGAAGCCTACACACTAGCAAATCAAGACATGGAAGTACTCAAGGATGAAGAAAAGAGTGAATCAATGATGAGCGATCTTGATGACATGTGGTACATGGAAGATAAAGAAAGCAACATACAAGTCTTTGAAGATGAAGATCTGGTTGATAAAGAAGACTTCAAAGAAGAGATGAATGCGTACATAGTTGAAGGATTACATGTTCCACATGATGAGTTGAAGAAATTGCAAGATGGTGATGAAGAGGCAACTACACTTGTTGAGATCAATTCGCCTTCAACACCTCTTGATGAACCAAATATCACTCTTGTTGAAAAATTTCTAAGGCCAAGGTACGCGCTGAAATCTCAAGATATTATTGGTATTGATGTTGATAAATTCAAATACTCATGCTCAACCAATAGTATGAATGATAGTTTAATGTCTATGCCTTGTTCCAATAGTGATCATGTTGATAGGCTAGATTTTCTTGAGAATGAAAAAGAGGAAACATTTATTTTTGATCCAATTAATCTCACACCTAAACAACCTTTGCCTAATAATGAGCTAAGTGCTATGCATGAAACATATGCTTCTTTTATTTACACCTTGACTTGTTGCTACAATTCACATGTGGTGTTAATTATGGACGCGTATGTTTACAATAAGTTTTGTAAATCTCGATCATGCTTTGCGCTTGGTCAAGCTAGTGACCTTAAAGAATCATATGTCGGGAAAGGCCCGGTTTTCACTAACCATGTAGACAAGGCTTGAATAATGAAAAAAAAGAAGTCATGCCTGAAAGAGTTGCAAGATAAATCATCAACCTCTCCGAATCCCGCGATGGATGTTGCTGTCTTCATCAATTTGAGAGCTTGTTCAGAGGTGTACAAATGAAGAAAATGAGATATTCAGAAGCTCCATCAAATTATCATTCCAACGCATCAAGAACCAACAAGTTTGAAGACCCGTGCAAGGAGTTATGGAGAAAACATTGAGCGTTGCGCGTTCTGAAATTTCAGGACAGATTTCATCGCCGAAGTAAAACGGACGTAACTCTCTTGTCCGGAGTCCGATTTGGGCAAATAAAGACTCGTTGGAAAGGAAATTTTGTGCACAGTGCAATGGAGTAGAGCTTGAGTATACTCTCTGTTCTGGACATTAAAAAAATAATAGAGTGAAGGCAGCACCGAAGGATGATAGAGAAGGAGACAACGATGAAACAAAAGGATGCTTTGGGCAAGTCTTCTATAAGTGATCAAGCACAACATGGGAAGTAAATTAAAGCTGCATTAGTACCTTTTATTCTTGCATGAAGGGCCATGGCTATGCAACGAAAAGAAGGTATGTGAGAAAGTCGAGCTCTATGACTTTAAATGAAGCGCTTTTCGGGAGGCAACCCGTTTCTTTATATTTTTACTACTTTCTTAGAGAAAATAAAAGAATGGCACTATCTTATGATGATCAACTTGTGGTTATTAATCTAAGTTCAGTTTTCCTTTTTAGAACCACCATCATGTTCATGATCTTATTTATTTGCATTTTGTTGTCCTCGTGATGTTTCTTTGTGTATACATGTTTTGCACATAGTTGGCTTGGTTGTTTTATATACTTAATGATGTATGCTTCTTTTTCCATGTTAATACTTCATAAGGCATTATGAGTATTTTCCTTTTGTGATCTTGTGTAAACGTGGTGTTTAAACAAGATTGCGGACCATCATCGTTGAGTTCGATAAACCTAGCTAGCTTTTCATATGTTTTCATGTTGCTTTGGTTAGTTTATAAGCTTTGCAATGCGCTTAATTTTCCTTGTGCTATAAGGGTTATTGATTTAGGGATAGACATGGTGTCTTAACCCTTGATAAATAAACCTTTATGGCTATGGAGAAATTCGGCAACCTAGTTGTAAACATGGTGTTTAGAACTAGGTGAAAACATTGTCTTGTTTATATGCTTTCCTATCATGTGCATACACACCTTGCACCACGTACACTCATTAGTTTTTTATTCCTCATTAGACTAATTATGCCACAAGTTAAGAATATTAGGAGACATTGTTGGATTGTTGGCAATTCTATCTACTCCCAACCGTCACCTTGGGGGTAGAATGTGCGTTAAAACACCTTGCAGGCAAGATAAAGACTCTCACTACAAGGAAATTGAAGGATGGCTAAGAAGTGTTTTGTCTTCTTCTTCCATGACTAGCAAAATGCTAAGCATGGGGGAGACCCTGAATCTTCAACACGGAAGTGCAACATGACACTCTAGAAGATAGAATGATAAAGATCGTTAACATCTCCGGATCAATGCGCAAGAAGCCACCAATCTCATCAAAATTCTGCATGGTCTTGAAGGGAAAACACTGCATATTTTTGGATATTTAGAAGCCCCATGAAGTTACGATTCCAACAAATCAAGAATCAAGACAATCGGAGGTTCCTACAAGTGGTTATGCCCAAATCACCGAGTGCAACACGTCCAGAAATCAGTTTTGGACAGCACGCAGAGCTGAAGTAAAACGGACATAGCTCCCTTGTTTGAACTCCGTTTTTGATGAATGACCACACGTTGGAAAGGTAATTTCATAAACTTTTCAATAGAGCTATATTTCGATATATGTTCTGTTCTGGACAGAGGGGGAAATCCATGAAAAAGAGACAGCAAGGAGATGATGAGAACAAGAAAAAGGAGATGGTGATGACAACATTGAAGAGAAGGGTGACCAATGACTCCATTAAGCATACAAGATCAAATTCATAAGTTTAGGAGCATTAATAAATCAAGAAAAAAGCAAAAGCCACATCGATACATGGAGATGCCGGAAGAAGGCAACGAAGGATTACAAAGGATGGTAACATCTCCATGGACCTTCTCTTTTCCCAACACAAATGCTTGTAAGTATGCCTTCAACATCAACTAGGTGCAACCTTTTGTTTTTCTATTCAAACAATAACATGGCTACTAGGAGGACAACCTAGGTCTCTTTTTACTTTCAATAGATAAGCATGACCATGTGTTCACCTCGATGTTCTATATTGCCTATGCTTACGGAAAGATGATGAAAGTTGCCGCTTTGTTTTACCTACATGAAGTTATACATGTCTTGGCTAATTGCTCTCTATAATATGATCTGAAATTGATTTAAATACTGGCTCTTTTATTTGTGGAGGTGAAATGACTATGCTCTAGACCCACATACATATCTTTGCTCTTTGATTTAAGTTTATGGATAGCCGGATAACTTGTTGTTTTTATGAAAACTTAACTTTTATGCTATCTACATATTTGTGATGCTCTTGCAAAGTTCTACCTACCAAAGCCATATACATATATGATTTATGATAACAAAACCTGTAGATTGCAAGCATATGTTTTGATGAGTTGGATTAGGATTGATTTCTATGGTTCGAGACTAAGAAGCTGGTCATTCCTTTGTGTAACTTTTTCATGCTAGCCTTTTTGTCCATGCATTGTGGGTTTTCACATCGAAAATTTCACAAACTTCGCTGGGCATCCACCCTAAACCAAAAACATCTTTTTGTGATCACCTCCTTGTCCACAACCCAACTTGAGTATGGAGTAAAATTCTCGATGTAGATTCAAATATTCCACAAGATTATGGAATTTATACTTACTTTAGCAGTCATTTCCCCTCTCTTTTATGCTCGAGGACGAGCATCGTTCAAGCATGGGGGAGGAGTCATTCTCTGACACAAATGCTACGTAAGTATTATGTTGCAAAAAGTTTTGAGGAAAAAAAGAAAAAAAGAATAAAAATGAAAAATGAAAAAAAAATATGATAAGAAGAAAAGAAAAGTAAGAAAAATAGGAAGAATAAAGTGAAAAAAAGAAAGAGTGAAAATGAGAAGGAAATAAAATAAAGAAAAAATAAAGATGCTCCTCGGTTCTTTTTGCTTCATAAGTTCTCAAGTGCCTTGATGACAAATCCATACTCAAATCTTCCAACCATGTGCAATCCGACAACGAGGACTTCACTCGTGCCTCGGGATCATCCATTTGCCACTTGCACATGTCCACTTATCTAAATGTGTGTGTTTCGTCCCTCTCTCTTTCCAACATTTATTTTCCATGACCTTTTTGACGAGTCTCGGTAATTCCAATAGACCTCTCTCTTAATTTGACAATATTTCGGATGTATGTTTTGCTAGGATTGTTTTTAACCTTCCAAGCTCCACATAAGCCTTCCACTATCACATATGAGTAGAGTAGGTTGAAAATAATCTAGTATAGGCTTGAGTGACTTGATAAGATGAGTGTTCCATGAGCTCTTGCAAGAGATTTTCACTTATGTTGGATATGCATCTTTTTGAAAATCTTCCATGTGACAAGGTAATGGTTTGAAGTTCACTCAAGTTTGAGAGCATTGTGTTACATGTGGCTTGTTCTTTATTGTTAGTCTATCTTCCATAATGAAAAAGAAGCCGGCCACAACTTGAACTTTAAAAATAAATTCTTAAGAGAGAGCAATTTGTCTCGTCATGAATGACTAAGTGCAGGGATAACATTGGAAGGCAACGCTGATTTCCCTTTTAAGCGAGGACCACTTACTCGAGGACGAGCAAGGTTTAAGCATGGGGGAGATGTTGACGGTGAATTTCCGTCAACCTAGAGTACTTGTTATACATTGGTTTCGATTATGATTTGCAACTAACCCGCCACTAGGCATACTAATGATATAACAAGTTCACACTTGCGTGTCGATTTTGGAGTTTGTTGTTTACGCAGGAAATCTACGCTAATGAGGAGACTTTCGGGATAAGTTCACCAAGCACTTTGGAAGAAGATCATGAAGCCCGATAAGAGTCAAGACACGTGATGAACATGACTCCAAATGACCCGAGGACCGAAGCGTCAACGTGCAAGTCTTCAGGGACTCAACCAGAAAACAGCGAAGCTTGCATAGCAAGGATTCAAGCCTAAACCGTGAAGGAAACGACGTCAAAGGCCCACATGCAAGTGCACACGAATAAGGGATCACGCGAGAAGCAACCGGGGAGAAAACCGGGGCCGAACCGGCCGAAGTGGGCTCGGGCCGGCCGGCCCGGTCCGACCGGCCCAGCCCCACTCCGGGTCGGTTCGGTCCCCCCTTTGCCCTAGGTGTTCATCTATTTATTCCCTCCGCCGCCGTCGACCGACACATCGAACAAATCATCCTACCGACGCCAATCACCGAAAACCGCCGCCGCAAGATGAGGGAGAGAGTTAGATGAGCTCGTCGCAAGGATCAACGCCGACGGAGAAAAGGAAGCAAGAGGAGGACTCCAAGCCGCCGGCCTAGGGGTGTTCCCAAGCTCCATCGCCGCCATCTTCATCGACGACGTTCTCCGAGTCTCCATCACCCCTATGTGCTTCAATCCGTGTAAGATGATGGGGTAATGTCTCCGTTCATCCCTAGGATTAGATGGATACATGCTATGTGATCGCTACTCGATTTGTGGTTTCAATCTATTGTTTTCATGTTGATGATGCTTTGATGATTAAGGTTAGCTACCGTGTTTTTCGGGCGTATGATATCCGCTACTCCCATAGATTCCATCAACATACCGTGTCCATCATAGGTCTAGTCACGAATACCTTCGCGTAGTGACAGACGAGAGGAGGGAAAGGGCGAAACCGTGGTCACAACCCCCGTAGATTGGTTTACCGCTTTCGTGTAGTAGATGCATACCATGTTATCCTAGATCCTAGGGAGGCAACGCTTATCTTTCTTGCTCACTCTCTTGTGCTCACCCTTTACCATATAGTTTAACCCTAGATTTGTTTGATCAACTTAACTTAGATTAACTTAGATTAGATTGTTTTACCTTTAGATTAATACTCTCTTTCAAAGGTTTTCCATTCGACTTGATTAGTACTTGGTTAAGCGCTAGTAATCCCCTTGCTCCGCGGATTGACAAGAACCTTGGGAATCCCGTGGTGAAAAAGGTGTAGGTCCGTACGCTTGCGGATCGTAGGTGGATACGAGTTTTATCCGTCAACAGAGGTTCTCTGACACAACTGCTCCGACGCTATGCACCAACGCTACGTCGGATCATCCGGTGCTGAATGTTAACACCAAAAATTGGTACACGAAAGGGATTGACTTGTGGGCCGAGATTGGTAACGAAATACCATTCGACAAGAAAATCTCCTCGGAGGATTCGGTAAAGATGCTTGCGGTCGGCCGTACGCCATCATTCGGCAGAAAGGCTTTTTTGTGCTTAAAAGAGGAAGTGTTCGGGAATACGTGATGACGTGGCCTGAATATAAGGAATGGACGAATTGATAATGGGTGTAAGATGGACATTGGCACCGGAGCATTAATTTAGGTATTAAATGTTGTAATCGTAGTCGATTAGGAGTCATGTTAGGACAAGGTTATAAATATGAACCCTTAGCGTTTGTAATGGGCATCGAACAATTTCACAACAAAACCGGCTTTACGCTAAACCTTCGAGTCCTTTAGTCGTGTCATCGAGTTCTTCGAGGGGAATCATCGATCTGTCGACCTCCGTAAGTACCGGCAACCTTGTATCATATCTAGTATCATGCAGTGGATTTAAGCTTTGGTTCAAGAGGGTTTCTTGTTAGATCATGAGCCATGCGGTAGGCTAAGATCTAGCTTGGAGCTAGTTATCGGCTCTATGAGATTTGGCAAGATCTAAGAGATTCATTAAGTTACCTTGCGTTGCTTTGAATTTTGCTTCGTGTTTAATTCATGTAACGCTCTTTTGCCCAATTTAGATTGATTGGAATCGGCTTTATATTGTTTTACGATCCTTATGTTGCATGTTCAAATCTCGAACCCGACGTGGTGCATGGATCACGTGCTCTTCAATAGCCGAACCCGAATCAATCTAGATTGTCACGTGTTGCGGGTTCAAGTTTGTTAATCTTGTTTAGATCTTGACAGAACCGGGTATCATGCGGTAGATGCAGGTTTTTGGGTTGTCTTAGAGCTAATCATCCGGTGGATTAGATTTCGATTCAATCTGATAGATTTATCGTCTTTGGCAACGCTTGTTCCTTCTCCACGGAAATCGATTCGGCTGTACAGCCGTATTCGGCAATTCCTTCACAGGTGGAGTGTGCCCACGAGTTTCGCTTTAAATAACGTATGCCTTTAGCTTTCCATGTTTAGATTGTATCATGCGGTGGATTAATCTTTTCTTGGATAGTGGTGTGATTTCAAACAAGTTGTATCATGCGGTGGATTAACTTTGTTTGATATCATGCTTGACGGGTCTTAAGTTGTCTAGACATGCGGTAGACTAGAGCTTTGGGCCTATGCATGCTTGTTTATTGAAGACTCATGTTCATACTTTCATGTTTAATTATTTATCATGTTTTATTCTTGATAATCAGTTATGGCTATATGTTATAATGTTATTCACTCAAAGACCGATCTTTCATCATGCTTACGTCATGCATTCGGCTATATCCTATTTTCATGTTTTAATGATGTTTAATTTGTTGACAGATAGCTTTTTATAGCTATATGTCTTTTTACTTGGCTTTCTAGCCATAAATACAGAACTGTATGCTACCACCTGGCAAGTTCCAAGTTTTTATCTAATCGCTTTTCATCTTTTGTCAATTTCAGGAAAAATTGACTGGCACGCTTTGGATCTAGCACGTGTGTTAAGCCAACTTTTCGGCTTGTTGTGTGCTTGGCGCGGAGTGCGGATTTTGCGTCAACACACTTTTTGGCACGTCTGGTGGGACCCAATCTAGTTGATCAAGATGCCTGATATTCATGATGTCATGGATGTCACCATGGATGAGCTGTCTCTAGAACAACAATTGCAATTGAAGGATGCTATAGATCAATTTCAGCAGAAGTGCTTAATGTCATTTGGTAAGAATAGAAGTGGTGTGCCATATCTTAAGTCTGACATGCCAAGAGTTTTGTTGCCAGGAGAACCTGACATAACAGCTGCTGAAGAGAAAATTGAAGTCATGAATACAGTTCAGCAAACAATGGAAAGCCTAATGGCCAAACACAATACTGCTTTCCTGAATATGTTTCGACAGATGATGGTGGGTGTTGGCGGTGAAAATCCGTCAACCTAGCCATGAGTTTACCTTCGGTGTTGGCATGAGTTTTATACCTTATCCATTGGTACTAACCCCCGTGGTATAACAAGTTCACGTGTGCATGTCGATTTTGGAGTTTAATGTTTATGCAGGGTTTTAGTGTTGAATGCAAGAATTTCGGGATAAGTTCATTAAGCACCTCATGACAAGACCTTGAAGCCCGATACAAGTCAAGCAATGAAGTGAACATGACTCCAAGAGCCCAAGGACCAAGCCCGAGAAGATGATAAACTCCGAGGACCGAACCAGAAAAGTGTTGAATCTTGCAAGACAAGGAGTTGAGTCCAATTCGGAGAGAAACCGACGTCAAGGGCCCACATGCAAAAGGGGAGAACATCTAGAAGACGTGGGAAGCAACACCGGGCGAAGCAGCCGCGGGATGGGCCGGGTGGGCCCGGGCCGGCCGGCCCAAGCCGGCCGGCCCAGCCCTTTTCGGGGCCCAATCGGCCTCCCCTTTGACCTAATTGCTTCTCAGGCTATAAATAGCCCCCTGACCGAGAGCCACGCAGAACCGAAGTCGTAATCCGCCGCCGAGGAGCAGAGAAGCTTGAGGGACACCATCTCGGAGATGAGGGTCGTGCTAGTTGTATAGGGTCTCCCTAGCCGATGTGGGAACCTTGCATGGAAGACCACGTTGGAGCTCCGGAGCGAGGATCAAGATCGAGGTAGGATCCCGGTGGTGATCTTGTTCATGTAATCATTCATGGTGAAGTTTGTAAGTGAATCCGATTTCTAGCGATTAAGTGCCTTCTCGATGATTTTGTTTTCTTCTTGGTTTTGCTTCTTTTACGATCTAGTCTATAGCTAGATTACATAGGGTGTTCTTGTAGCCGCGGTGGCTAGAGGTGCATACCGGACCGGCCAAGTGATTTCAACTTGTTCTATCGAACTCGCCCTAGACTACCCGCATGAATAGGGATACGTTGTGACAGAACGGGGGTTCCGAAAGGCGGGCGTTTTCGGAGTCGGATGGGAAGGCCACGATTTAAAGATGCTTTTACTGAGATTCGCTTTTCTATCTTCATCTATCTTGTTTGGAGCTACAACATAAGCATGATCTAGATTCTCTAGATTGGTTATCTCTTGCTTTCTCTTGCTACCTCTTTAGTAGATTAGATTAGATGTGTTTTCTTTATGAGTTAGTAGATTAGATGCAACTTGTCTTCATAAGATAGTTTACCTTGCTTTACTAGATTGAATCCTTGCGTTGCACATTGTTCCACGGATTCGATACCTTGGGTTCACCACTCGAGGGAAGAAGGGTCCCTTGACTACGACGGGAGACTTGTCCGCTTGCAAGTCACAAACGAACTTTGATACAACTATTAACCGTCAACAAGCCCCTTTTTCTGGCGCCGTTGCCGGGGAACAAGCAATCAAGACCCGATCTAGTATCGCTTATCTTTCAGTTTTTCTTTTGATTTTTCTTTTGCATCTCTTATGTTTGATCATCCTCAAAAAAAATCAATCTAATCTAGTTTTGATTAACCCTAATTTTTCTTTTCTTTTTAGATTTTTGTTTTATTACTAACCCTAACCGGAGATGGTTGGCTACCTCTCCAAGAAACCCAAACTTTTTGTGGATGATCCAGGAAAACTTTACAGGCAAAGGTGACGTGCAACACAAGCTAAAGGGTTGGAAACCCTAGATTCAAAAGTCAAACTCGAAGGACCATCAAAATCTCCAAGGGAATCACCACCTCCAAGTCAAGACGCCGGAAGGCCGTTCAAATCAAGAGGAGGACGGAGAAGATGGAGATGGAGAAAGAAGCTCAACACCTAAAGGCCGCCAAAGCAAGATCCACATGCAAGGAGTGTGAAGTGTTCATCGTGATGAAAATGCTAGACGCAAGTGGGACAACTTGCCGGGCGCCCGATGGGTAACAAAGAAGAATTTCGGAGACAACTCCAAGGTCCCAAGACGGCGAAAGGCTACTCAAACTCATTCGGGGGAGATGGAGGATCACACTAAGGAGACCATGAAGATCACAACCGAAGACCGGAGTTCGAGATGCCGAGCCACAAGGAAGTTGTTGCATCCGTCAAGACCAAAGGACAAAGCCAGCCTGTGAAGACAAAAAAATGACTAAGCCGAAGTGGGTACCCAAGATTGCAACGCCCGCAAAGAGCGTTGATCCGGAGTAATCAAGTGAAGAAGTCTAGCCATGGACTATAAACGAAGCGCTAGGCGGGAGGCAACCCGTTTCGTCGAGTCAAGAATAAGCTACCGGGAGGACAACCCGATTCCAGGTTTTCAAGTCTTTTTTAAATATAATTCAGTTTTGAATTTTACTACGCAAAACCTTAGACTTAGAATGGTTGAAAAATATTAGAGACTTAATGCTTGGTTGAATATTTTGCTTGATCATAAACTCTTTACATGAACCATCCTATGTGATTGTTTGCTTCTTTTTCGAGAAACCACAACCAAAAAAATTCAGAACCTAACTCAACCCTTCACCCTCATTATGGTGCTGTGGTTGACTTGTTTTTCATGCTAAAAACACACGAGTAGAGCCACGACTTGTATCTAGATGTTATTTAAATTTCAGCATGTGGTAGGACTCGCGTGAACCTAGAAGCTTGATTTTTGGTTGGTTTAAAAATCCATATCCTTGGTTTCTCTAAGATTAGAATTTTTCTAAGCCTCACTTAATTTTATTTCATTCAAAATCTCTCTCATCTAATCAAAATTAGGACCTAAACCTATGCCCCCATGATCAAGCCGGGAAAAGCTTGCTCTCAACTAATGAAGGCAAACTATACCGGTGAGACCGAAATCGACGTAGTCGAAAAATATTTTCGACTTACATTTGTTTTTAATGGTTTAAAAACTTCTCTAAATTTATGCTTGAGCTCTTGCATGGCTCTGAAAAATATTTTTAAATTTCGAAATTAGAGGAGTGCTTAGCCTTAAACACACTTAACGGGAGGCAATCTAGTTAACCTAACCATGCATGCACCATGATACATCACGGGATGCCCCTCCAACATATTTAAACCACATGAAAAGTACAAGCATGGGGGGCAGCCAAGGCTTTGTTTTGTAGGAATATCATGGATGCATGTGAGGCAAGGGAGTATGGAAGTGAGTCAAAGCGAAAACATCAAGTGGAAGGAGCAATAATGCAAGCGAAGGAGTGGACGAGAACGTTTGGAAGGTGTACACGATCACGAAGCAACATGAATGCACTAGAGAAGAACCGAGCCAAGAGGAGGAGAGAGGTAAGTCTTTAATCCAACTCTTTGTTCGTGTGCTCTAGTTTGTAGGCCGGAATCACCTTAGACTTAGCCATCCACCGCGTTTGTTTCGTGCAACAAATCACATCCTTAATCCACTCAAAGTCCAGACTCCAAAATAATATTTGTGTACCTTGTTACCGGGTGAAAACCCCGGATATATATTTGTGAGGGAGAGTGCTGCAATCATGGAAGAAAACTACAAGCCTTTTCACCAAAGAAGAAGGGATCATCGTCGTCTAAGCCATCATCGACAACCTCTTCGAGGAGGCGCTCGGTTTCCGAGTATCCCCGGAGTGTGGAGGAGGACACGGCACCGCCGAGGAGGAATTGCACTCTTCTCCTTGGTGGCATGAGGGCCACACAAAACTCGTTTATTAGGTTTACCAAACTTCAATAACATATGGAGGAGCCGCTCGTCCAACCTCGCCACTTGACATGATCATCCGCTCCACCTCCATACGCTCCGCGGTATTCCGAGGGGTATGTCATCATGACGGAAGAGGAGGAGAAGAAGCTCGCTCACTTTAAGTAGAGGCTTGTAGCGAACGTCGACATCGACGACCAAGCTCTCCACATATTGGGTTTCGCACGGGACACCGGTGCAATTCTCTAATGGAGTGTCGGCAAACACCCACAAGGAATTCGCCTAGGAAATTTTCATGACCATGGCGCATACCCTTGATGACGGAGTGCTGAGTC
The DNA here is from genome assembly GCA_947561735.1 of Cenchrus americanus. Lineage (NCBI taxonomy): Eukaryota > Viridiplantae > Streptophyta > Magnoliopsida > Poales > Poaceae > Cenchrus > Cenchrus americanus. The sequence goes on along the minus strand of OX387242.1, from coordinate 30,462,049 downwards.
TCTCATTCCGTTGGAGGGAGCCCACAAGAGGAGAAGAAGGAAGACACCGTCGGAAGGGTAACCTTGATCAATGATGCTATTTCTAGCACCTTGATGGGGTAATCTCCTTTCATCCATGGGTTGCAATCGATCTTGAGATGTAATCACACTTTGTTGGATTATCTATCTATCATCTTGTGTTGGAAATACTTTAATGCTTAAGGTTAGCTACCATGCCGTAAAGGGAGTAAGGGCTCTATCCTTCCTTGGATCCATTCAACACAATCCCCGATAGATTAGATTGGCTTTCATGTTCGAAACAATTACATGTTCTAGTATCATAGACCCATGGGCGAGTGTCCCCTATTTTCAAAAGGGAGCTCCAGAACAAGTATGTGCATGAAGGCACATGGGAAGGTTTTTGGAGTATGATCACGGGAAGAGACCATCAACGAAAAAAATACTATCCGGAACCCATTATCCAAGTGTGTCACTTTTGTGCAAGTGGATTTTTGGGATAACAAGAGAGACTAAGATAACCAACACAGAGTTGAATTGGCTTTACTCGGCTTTGATTGCCAAGTGGCCAATAGACCCTACTCTCCTATGATCAACCGGTGGTGTTGTTGCAACATCGAGTTCGGAAGATATTGGTTCGGGGTGTTACCTCTCCATGTTGACTATCTCTTTAAAACCGGGTATTACAAGGAACCCAAATCATCTCCTACCCGGGACTTCCCCAGGAATATATGAAGAAAGGAAAATATAAGAGTGAAGATGAGAGAGGAGGCTTCCAAGTGGCCTAGGTGAATTTGCCCCTTCCGGATTGAAGATTAAGACTTTTCTTGAGGGGAAGAAGATCGGTTAGAGGAAGGACTTCTTGTGCCGGCGAAGAGGAAAAAAGAATAATAGAGAAGGAATTAGGAGAAGGTTTTTCCACGACCCAAGAAGAAGGTGCACAACAAAACTATGTGCCACCATTTGAAGAAATTCCGGCGCCGCCAATTACTACGGTGGTGTACCAATGCAAGCATGGGGGAGTGGTGCAGCCATACCCCCACCATTTTTTGCGGTGCTCAACGTAGCCTTTGCGGAGCCATATGCACACCTTCCTCAACCACAACAAAATGTGGCCACCATTGGAGGATACGCTGCAAGGAACGTGCAAATTATTGCAGCCATCCTAACCAATGCAAACCAAATGGGTGAAGGAAATGCAAACGTCGCTTATGTGCTTGGACACCTTCACCTAGCACCGTCGCACAATTCATAGGAGTAGTGGTGCATTCCTATTACAAGTAAGGGTACAACAACCAAGACTATCAATATCAACCACCGGCGGAAGATTAGAGAGAGGAGGAGCTTTAGTTATCTTTCCTTTACCCCCTTTTCTTTAATTTTCAGCTTGGATATGCCTATGTTTGCATAGTATTTTCAGCTTTGCTTTAATTTTCAGTTTTTAGTTTAATTTTCAGCGTGTGTCTTAGTTTTTATTTTCATCATGAATAATGTCACCACCAAGTTTTTACCTTTGGTAAAGTTACAAAGTTTGTGCCATAATGATATATGATTATAATTGCCGCTTTGTTTATCTTTGTAATTGATTTATGCATGTTTAACCTAGTGCTCTCTTAAAAATACAAATCTGAAATTATCTAAATGCTAGCTTAATCTTCAGCGGAGGTTATGATTAAAATAAAGACCCATAGTGTTTTATGTGCTCTCAAGTTATGAATAGATTAAAGATGTCTTTTATGCTAAAAATATTGCTAACCTTGTCATAAATATCACTTGTGTGTTGCTCAACCTATCCAGAGCCTTATATATTTGAGTGCATAAATTTTAGTGTACAAGATTTATTTTTGAGTGAGTTATTGCAGGCCATGATTTCTCTGGCCCGAGACTAAGAAGCTGGTCATTCCGTTTTTGCGTATCTATCTTTTTGCTAGCCTTTTATCCGTGCATTGTGTATCCCCGCATCGGAGATCTCACAAACCTCGCCGGATATCCACCCTTAAACCAAATATCATCTTTTGTGATTACCTCCTTGACCACAACCTATCGTTGAGAATGGATCATCAATTCAAGGAAGATCGCAAGACGGTGCCAACATTGAAGATTTCAAGTATCTCTCCAAGGAAAAATACCCCAGTACCTACCTTATTTTTCGCCTCTTTGCTCGAGGACGAGCAACGTCTGAGCATGGGGGAGGAGGTAGGTACGGTGCAGATTTAGAGTTCAAAGGGGAGTATTTTTTTAAAAAAATAATAAAATATATATAATGATGAAAGAAAAAAAATTCGGCGACGATCGTGACTTTCAAGGTAAAGGTTTCACAAGAAGAAAGAAAGAAAATATATATATATATATATAATGAAAGAAAGAAAGAAAGAAAAGAATGAGAAATATGAGAAAGAGAAAAAATGTGTAAAGTGAACTCCTCGGTTCTCTAAGAGTGCATTCAAGGCTTCAAGTTTAAAAGATCCATTCTCATTTTCCAACCATGTGCAATCCGATAATGAGGACTTCCTTTGTGCCTCGGGATCACTCTTTGCCATTTGCACATGTCCACTCATCTAAAAGTGTGTGTATTTTTCTCTTTCCCCTCCTTGATTTAACATTATTTTCCAATGACCTTTTGACGAGTCTCGGTAAGACCATGAGAAGCTTGTCTTGTTTTGACAACACCTCATTTATAAAATCTTGTTAGGACTAAACTTTCCCAAAGCTCCATATAAAGCCTACCACACATATATGTTATGAGAGGGAAAGGAGTAGAATATATAGGCTTGAGAGACAAGCGGTTCATGAGCAATATGCAAGGTGATTTAAATTTGTGAACTTGGTTTAGCTCTTTTCTTTATCTCGTTCTTTATTTCAAAAATTCTGAGATCTATTTAAACTTTGTGAGCATGTTAATACTTGTGGGATAAGCTTAATAAGAATCTACCCTCCGTAGAGGTGAAGGCTAGTACATTATGGAACTTTAACGAATTAAACTTTTGAGAGCATTATGTTTTTTTTCATGTATGATCAAGTGCAAGGTTTAAACATTGATGGGCAACGATGATATCCATCGAAGGCTTACTCGAGGACGAGCAAGGTTTAAGCATGGGGGAGATGTTGACGGTGAAAATCCGTCAACCTAGCCATGAGTTTACCTTCGGTGTTGGCATGAGTTTTATACCTTATCCATTGGTACTAACCCCCGTGGTATAACAAGTTCACATGTGCATGTCGGTTTTGGAGTTTAATGTTTATGCAGGGTTTTAGTGTTGAATGCAAGATTTTCGGGATAAGTTCATTAAGCAGCTCATGAGAAGACCTTGAAGCCCGATACAAGTCAAGCAATGAAGTGAACATGACTCCAAGAGCCCAAGGACCAAGCCCGAGAAGATGATAAACTCCGAGGACTGAACCAGAAAAGTGCTGAATCTTGCAAGACAAGGAGTTGAGTCCAATTCAGAGAGAAACCGACGTCAAGGGCCCACATGCAAAAGGGGAGAACATCTAGAAGACGTGGGAAGCAACACCGGGCGAAGCAGGCCGCGGGATGGGCCGAATTGGGCCCAGGCCGGCCGGCCCAGGCCGGCCGGCCCAGCCCTTTTCGGGGCCCAATCGGCCTCCCCTTTGACCTAATTGCTTCTCAGGCTATAAATAGCCCCCTGACCGAGAGCCACGCAGAACCGAAGTCGTAATCCGCCGCCGAGGAGCAGAGAAGCTTGAGGGACACCATCTCGGAGATGAGGGTCGTGCTAGTTGTCTAGGGTCTCCCTAGCCGACGTGGGAACCTTGCATGGAAGACCACGTCGGAGCTCCGGAGCGAGGATCAAGATCGAGGTAGGATCCCGGTGGTGATCTTGTTCATGTAATCATTCATGGTGAAGTTTGTAAGTGAATCTGATTTCTAGCGATTAAGTGCCTTCTCGATGATTTTGTTTTCTTCTTGGTTTTGCTTCTTCTACGATCTAGTCTATAGCTAGATTACATAGGGTGTTCTTGTAGCCGTGGTGGCTAGAGGTGCATACCGGACCGGCCAAGTGATTTCAACTTGTTCTATCGAACTCGCCCTAGACTACCCGCATGAATAGGGATACGTTGTGACAGAACGGGGGTTCCGAAAGGCGGGCGTTTTCGGAGTCGGATGGGAAGGCCACGATTTAAAGATGCTTTTAATGAGATTCGCTTTTCTATCTTCATCTATCTTGTTTGGAGCTACAACATAAGCATGATCTAGATTCTCTAGATTGGTTATCTCTTGCTTTCTCTTGCTACCTCTTTAGTAGATTAGATTAGATGTGTTTTCTTTATGAGTTAGTAGATTAGATGCAACTTGTCTTCATAAGATAGTTTACCTTGCTTTACTAGATTGAATCCTTGCGTTGCACATTGTTCCACGGATTCGATACCTTGGGTTCACCACTCGAGGGAAGAAGGGTCCCTTGACTACGACGGGAGACTTGTCCGCTTGCAAGTCACAAACGAACTTTGATACAACTATTAACCGTCAACAGTGGGCGTCTTTGGTCCAGGTATGGAAAAGGCGCTTGGTCGGGTATCACCTCAGGGATCTGCTGCAGAAGTAGGGGAAACAAGTGCTGCTATCAACAGCCAACCAGCTCGTAACACAAGTGTACAGCCACCTTTGCAAAGTGCTGGGGGGTCAACCAATTCAGCCGCCTCCGCAAAGCGTGGGGAGTCAGCCAGTCCAACCGCCTCTGCAAAGCATGGGAAGTCGTCCAATCCAGTAGCAGAATCCTTATCAGGCAGTGCCTAACAGGCCCACTTATAGAGATTTGGCATTCGGCTCTTCTGGTGTTCCACCCAATTCTGCTTATAGAATAGCCCCAGCAACTAACAGGCTACAGAAGAATATGTTTGGGGATGGCTATTCAGAATTTATGGAGTACGGTGCTATTGATGCTTTCCCAAATCCTGGATATGGTACGACTGCAGGAATGCCTACTGGGCCTACTGGAAGGCCAGAGGACGCTAACTTTGATCTCATGGTTCAAAATATGGCCGATGTATTACAAAATCAGTTCGGCCTGAAACCAAAGAGTCAGGGGCAAATATATACACCTCCTTTCCTAGAGTGGTACAACAGGGTGGCCTTGCCGCACAGGGTGAAACCTCCTGCAGACTTCACAAAGTTCTCTGGGCAAGATGATACCAGCACCGTGGAACATATAGCCCGGTATTTGATGCAGCTTGGGGAAGCTTCAGCTGATGAAGCATTCAAGATTAGATAATTTCCCTTGTCACTAACAGGCCCGGCCTTCACATGGTTTTCTTCTTTGCCTGCTCAATCAATCTGTTCCTGGAAAGATTTGGAACATAAGTTTCATGCTCACTACTTCACTGGCAGTAGTGAGAAAAAGCTGATTGATTTAACTACCCTGAGACAGAGGCATAATGAAACACCCATGGAGTTCCTCAGGAGACTCAGGGAAACTAAAAGCATGTGCTTCTCCTTGAATTTGCCAGATGATCAATTGGCTGACATGGCTGTTGCGGGTATGTTGCCGGCTATTAGGGAAACACTATTTGGCATGGAGTTTGATAATCTTGGCCAATTGTCACACATATTATCATTAATGAGGAACCAAGCTTATGGCTTCAAGAAAGACTCCAGGTTTGTCAAACACAGTGATATAGCTGACATCTACAACCAATTCCTCGAAAGAGCTGATCAAGGGGAAGAATTTGATGATGATGAGAAAATAGCCGCAGCAGAAATGACGTGGGGCAAAGAGCCATTGACAGTGAATCAGCGATGGGTCAAACAAGCTAAAGGCACATATGACTTTGACGTGACCAAAGCTGACAAGCTCTTTGAGTTCCTTATAAAGGAAGGCCGAATCAAGTTGCCGGAAGGGCATTCTATGCTTCGACCTGATGGAATTAAAGAGAAAAGATACTGTGGATTTCACGACAGGACCTCTCACTCCATCAATTAGTGTAGGGTTTTTAGGATGAGAATACAGAAGGCCATCCAGGAGGGTCATTTGAAATTTGACAATAAAATTAAGTTGGATGGAAATCCTTTTCCTCAGAACATGGTGGGGTTTTCAGTCAATATGTTGACCGCTGAGGAAAAAGGAAAAGTGAAAGTTTTGACTTCAACGAGGGCAAAGCAGGATGGATCAGTTGATCCTGCTCAACAAGTGACAATGGAATAAATCCATAAAGAAATGCCTCGCATACTAAGAAGTCAGATTGAAGTAGGGGAATCCTCCAGGACTAAACCCAGGGTGACTTCACGTATTCTCCTTAACAAGTGGCAGCGTCAGCAAGAGAGGGAACACTACTAGCAATAGAAGTACAAGGAGGAGAAACGGAGGTTTGAAGAAGAGGTGCACAGGAAAGAACTAGAAGAACATGCACGGGAGCAAGAACGTGCGCATTGGGGATGTGCATTCCTCAGACATTGCTGGAATGAGGGTTTGAAGCTCCCTACGTTGAATAATTGTCCTGAGTATAGTGACAAATACACTGAGTATAGATAGGATGTTGTCGATTGCTGATCCGTCCATGAAAGAATCGGAAGATACATCCAAGTGACGGTCGGCACCTAAAAATAAATGAAGTGGATGATCGCCCAAGGAAAAGATATGCTGATAAAAAATGGGTCGATCATGAAGAGCAGGAATGTGAATATGTCTGGCAGAAAGGACAATGGTGCCCACCTGGATTGAGGAGAAGCCAAAAGAGAAGAGTTCAGCGCTTGAGGAATCAAGATTTAGAACAAGCTGGAGTCAAGAGGAAACAGGTGTGGCGCCCCAAGGATAAGCCTGATGGGTCTGGTCGTTCGGCTCCTACATGCATGGTATGCCTTTTGCCGAATGAATTCATGGCCCCAGCTAATCAAGTTGTGCAAGAAGAAACATCGCCAGATATTGATGAAGCCGAGCAACATGGGTTAATGGCACAACTAGTTTTGGCCAAGCAGGCAACCTTTGACAAGCTGGCTAAGAATCGACATATGAGGCCGCTATACTTGAGAGGATATGTCAATGGCAAGACATTGACCAAGATGTTCGTTGATGGTGGAGATGCGGTCAATGTAATGCCGTACACTACATTCAGGAAACTTGGCATGGGCCCTGGGGATTTGACGCCGACCATTATAGTTCTGAATGATTTTGTTGGGAATCCTTCAGACACCAAGGGCTGTGTACATGTGGACCTGATGATCAGGTCTAAAACTTTGCTCACGACCTTCTTTGTCATTGAGGGCAAAGGAGCTTTTAGCTTGCTGCTTGGACGGGACTAGATTCACGCTAATTGATGCATCCCATCTACCATGCATCAACAGCTCGTTCAATGGGTGGATGACGATATAGAGGTGGTCCAGGCAGATGATTCGATAAGCGTGGCAAACGTGGAACCAGTCTTCTGGGAATATCAAGGAATAGATTGTTTCTCAGGCAAGGACTGGGGTGAAGGTCCTATTGAACCAGTCAACAGTGATCAACAGTCGATTCAAGCAGTCGGCTCTCATAGTAACTTTTAATGGAAAACCCAATTGATGGAACGGATGGAAAGTTAGGACGTGGATTCATGTCGGCTGATAAGTTGGAGGAAATTGATATTGAAGATGGTGATAAGCCAAGGCCAGCATTTATCAGTGCTAACTTGAATTCAAATTTCAGAAAAGAGTTGATCAAGCTGTTGAAAGAATACAAAGATTGTTTCGCTTGGGATTATTCAGAGATGCCTGGTTTGGATCGTTCTATTGTTGAGCATCAGTTGCCAATCAAGTTTGGTTTTAAACCGTACAAGCAGCCCCCCCGAAAGATCTACAAAGATGGAGTATTGGTCGATGTGAAAAAAGAAATTGAAAGATTGATCGAAGCAAATTTCATTCGGCCATGTAGATATTCGGAATGGATCTCTAACATTGTCCTTGTTTACATGAAGAATGGGAAAATGAGGGTTTGCATAGATTTTAGAGATCTAAACAGAGCTACACCCATGGATGGATATCCAATGCCTGTTGCTGATTTATTGGTTGAAGCCGCTACTAGGCACAAAGTTATTAGTTTCATGGATGGCAATGCAGGGTACAATCAAATTTTTATGGCAATAGAAGATATATCAAAGACAGCCTTCAGATGTCATGGGCATATAGGCCTTTATGAGTGGATAGTTATGACGTTTGGGCTAAAAAGTTCTGGTGCAACTTATCAAAGATCCATGAATTATATTTTTCATGAGTTGATCGGCAAAATTGTTGAAATATATATTGATGATGTCGTGATCAAATCTTTAGATCACGATTCACACTTGAATGACGTGAAGAAAACTCTAGAATGCACCCGGAAGCATGGGCTTAAGATGAACCCGAATAAGTGTGCTTTTGGAGTTTCAGCTAGAGAATTCTTGGGATTTTTGGTGCATGAAGGAAAAATAGAAGTTGGCAAGAAAAGGATGAAGGCTATTGATGAAGTTGTTCCTGAGGACCAGGAGCGTCCCAGTGGTCGATGGATGACCGCTCCTTAGTGATGAGTGATTGACAACGGGTGTTGGACTGACTCTTGGCTTAGTGCGCAGGTGTAGGCTGCGGCCTAGTTCGTGTTGTTGCAGGTGAAGAACGGGCGCGAAAGGTCTTCAGCCTTAAGGGGCCTCCGGGAGATGGAGAGACAAGTAGGCTCGGTTCGAGGGACCCGGTGGACGACGGGGACTGGGTGCGGGTCACATGGTGGCGACACAAGCAAGACGAAGTCATGGACAGACGAGCCGGTGCACGGTGGCGGTCGAGTCAAGTGGTTTGGCGGGAGGCCGGACCGGGCACGCGGGGTTTGGTGGTTTGCCCACAAAACCATCGGCGGATGGTTTCTTGGTTTGGGCCTCAAAACCAAGTCCGAGGGCCCAACACGACGGAGACGGGATCCGGGCGTGTCGGGAAGCTTCGAGGCGGAGGACACGCGGCGGGATCGCATGGCTTGCGTCGGGAGGACGCGGGGTGCGGCAAAGGCGTGGCCGTCCGATGGCAAGACCCACAAACATTACCTAAATGCCCCTACGTGGGTTGTATCGCCAGTAGTTTAGTTAGGGGTAGTCGAGTCATTTACCACTCCGGCGGGACCTGATATATAAGCCATGAGTGTGTGTGGATGGCTCCCTCTCTCTGCGATTTAGGGTTTCATTTTCCCACTCCCATTTCTTATTTTCGTAGCTATTTTCTTCTCCATTTTCTCTAGGCTAGCATGAGAGCTTCATGAGAGATTTGTTGAGAGGGATGGATGCTAGGGCGGCATGCTAGACCTTGTGAATCTTTCCTGGTTTGTATAGAAGATTCGGAGTTGTGTTTTTCGTGGTCTTTTTCGTGCTTGTTTTTGGTGCCTTTGCTCTCGGTGTGATTCCGCGGATTTGAGTGGGTTTCTCTCCGGATTTCTTTGAGGGGATCAAGGGTGAGTGCTTTGTGCCTCTTTGTGGATGATCTTGACCCCTCAAACGCCGGATTTGGCCTTCGGTTCATTGACTTTTGGATGAACCCGAGGTCATAGTGTTCTTGGCAAGGATTTGCGATTTCGGGAGTTGTAGGATGTTTGAGGCTGTAATTTTTGGTGCATAACCTCTCCTTGGGGTGTTCATCATCTCACCAAAATTTCGTCTCAAGACTCCTTGTGGTTTGGGAGATCCATCGATTGAAGTTTGAGGTTGTTTCTCGTGTTCCTCGGCTGTGCTGATTCACACCTGGTGGACCGTCCGCGAGGTCACCGCGGACCGTCCGCGAGGTAGCCGCGGACCGTTCGCGAGGTCACCGCGGACCGTCCGCGAGGTGCCCGACTGCCCCCACCGTTCTTCGTGTTCTTGCGGAGTTCTTGAGCGCCTCTCTTTTGATTCATTTTGTCGGTGGGTTTTTGGTGCATGAAGTTTGCGGACGGTCCGTACTAGAGTGTAGGACGGTCCGTGACGAGGCGGACGGTCCGCGGGTCCATCACGGACGGTCCGTTTTTCTCGGTGCAGTACTGGAGGTTCGGGTAGCAATTTCGGACGGTCCGTGCCCTCCTCGCGGACAGTCCGTGCCCTCCTCGCGGACGGTCCGCCGGACACTCGCGGACGGTCCGCCCGGTGCTTTCCGCATTGCCTAAGTCCCTTGCTTTTTGAGTTGTGCTTCCGCGTTGGATTGGTTTGGGACTTGTTCCTAGGGTTGGTAGGTCCTTTGTGACTACGCGACCTTGGCAAGCTCGTGTTGGAATCTTTGTTTGTGGATTTGGGGCATAGGCCGAGTTCATTCTTCGGGAAGAATTTTTATCGGCTCCCATTCACTCCCCCCTCTCTGGTCGCCTAATCGGTCCTTCAATTGGTATCAGAGCTTGGTGCCGGATTCTTTGCGACTTTGACAAGTCTCGAATCCTAAGATGGCGTACGTTGAGCGGGGCGGTCCGCCGCACTTCGATGGCAAGGGTTACCACAAGTGGGCGGCTCGTATGATGATCTTTCTTCGTGGGAAGTCGTTGGATTTCATTGTGCTTGACAAGACCTATGCTATTCCTGGTCAACATCCATACTCTTATGGTGACCGATGCCGGTGCTAAGGCCAAGTATGAGGCTAATGCAAAAGCCGTTGATCACTTGGTCCGAAGCTTGTGTGATCCGCAGTTTGAGCGTGTTCGGCATTTGAATCTTGCTTGGCAAATTTGGGAGAAGTTGTTGGTTGCTCACGGTGGTGATAACCATGTGAAGGCTCGCCTCTTTGTCTCTTACCGGATGCAATATGAGAATTTCACTCCACTTCCGGTGAGGACATTGATGCGATGTTTCAGAGGTTCACCGCCATCGTGAACAACATGAAAGCTAATGTTGAGGATTTTCCTTACACCGAGCATGATCAGGCTTTGAAGCTCTTGCATGTCTTGGACCCGAATGTTTGGGGTGCGAAGGTTGAGGCCATCAAGGAGTCTGGGCATTATTTGACTATTGAGTTGGATGACCTCTTTTCTAAGCTCAAGTCGGCTGAGGTTGACAGGAAGTTGCAATCCAAGCATGAGGGCTCGACTGACCATAGTCTTGCTCTTGTGGGCGGATCAAAGGGCAAATCTAACCCTTCTTGTCGACAGTTTTCCTTGTCTTCTCTCATGTCCATTCCAGATGAGGAGTTTGATGTGCTGGGCGAGGAGGAGCTGGCCTTGCTCTCAAGAAGGTTTGAACGACTACACGAGAGTCGGAGGAACGCAAGGCGGAGCTCAGGGACGTGCTACAAGTGTGGCAAACGTGGCCACTTCATCGCCGAGTTCCCGGAAGCGGAGGAGAACAAGTACAAGGTGAACGAGTACAAGGCGCACCCGAGGCGTGAAGACAAGTACTCCTCCAAGGGCAAGCACTTCAACAAGTCCAAGAGCAAGGACAAGGACAAGCGGCTACAAGAAGAACAAGGCAAGAGCGATGGTGGCCGGTGCGAGCGACGTCGACTCAAGCTCAAGCGAAGAGCAGTCAAGCTCAAGCAGCGAAGATGAAGACGCCGGGAGGCGCAAGGACAAGAAGAGTGCAAGCCGGAACCTCAGCGGGCTGAGCTGTGTGGCGCTTGAGGGCTTTTGTGGCATGGCCCATAGCTCAAGCAGCAAGAAAAGCGAGAAGGAAGACAACGACTCCGACTGGGAGGATGAGGTAAACCGTGACCCCGACTCTTTGCTTGCTGAGATTGCTAGGTTGAATGGCTTGCTTGATAACCGTGATAGTGTGCTTAGAGATGCCAAAAAGATGAGGAAAGATCTTAGGGCAAAACTTGAGAATGCTAGTGAGAAAGTAGGAGAGTTAGAGTCCAAATTGCTTGAATTGAAACTTGAGAATGACTCTTTGAAACTTGCTCCTACTACTCCTGATGATGTTGAATGTGTTGAATGTGATGCATGGTTGAATGAGATCAAACTGCTTAATGAGAAGAATGCTTCTACTTTGGATAAACTAGATGCTCTTAGGACTGAGTATGATGAGCTTAAGGCTAGACCTACTTTGCTTGGTGCTTGCAAATCATGTCCTACTATGCATGCTAAGCTTGTTGATGCTCGTTCTACCATTAGTTCTTTGGAAGCATCTTTGAAATCTCCTGTTGTCAATGCTTGCACTTGCTGTGATGAAGTCACTTTGCGCAATCTTGAACTTACTTCCCGTTTGGATGTCATCTATGAGGAGAATGACTATTTGAGGAAGGTGTTGGGTTGGTTGTCTGGGCAGGAACTTCAATTGAAAATCATGATTGAGGAGTTCAAGAGAGCTAATGGTCGTGGTTTGGGTTTTGAGAAGTTGGGTGAGAAAGTGGGAGAGAACAGTGGGGAGAGTGTGTATGAGAAATGTGTTGAGTCTAACCCCGAGTTTGAGGTGATTGGAGACATCCAAGTCCCACTTCCAAAAGCACCCAAGAACTCTTTCACACCAAAGCCAAACCACCTTTGCAACAAGCTTGACACAACCCAAGATCCACCCAAATTCCCACCTAAGACAAATGATTTCCAGAAACCGGTGAAGTTTGTGGGTGAGAAGGGTGAGAAGCCTAGAGAGAAGCCAAAGCCAAAACCAAAACCCATCCCCTTCAGGTGTGAGTACTGTGGCAAGGAGAGGCATCTTGCAGAGTTTTGCTACAAGAGGAAGAGGGATGAGAGGCTTGCTAGGGAGCAAGCAAACCGGAGACAGGTATTGCCGGTCTCGCGGTATTCCCCGAGCCTAGAGTGCCACTTCCACGGGGTGTGGGAAGTGTGAAGAGTGTTGGTAGAGTTGGGGCTCGAATGGTAGGTTTGTGAGGAGAGATGATGGTGTGCTTGCCGGTGAGAGGTTTGGTCGGGCTCGTGGTGGTTTTTTGCCGGACGTCCTCCTACTCGTCCACAATACGGGTTTAGGGGAGATGATCGCGGCTTTGGGTTCCGGAGGAACTACGGACCACGTTTTCCCCCTCGTGGTGCTCGTACTCCTCCCATGGGACATGGGAAGTTTGGTGGCAAGGGAATGATGTTTGCTAACCCCTCTTTTGAGCGAGATGGCTCGACACCGGTTTAACTTTCTTTGTGCTAACCCCAGTGTCGAGTCGCTAGCTCACTCTCGTTCTTGTTTCTGACTACAGGCAGGAGGCTTGGAGAACATTTGGTTGATCGACTCCGGATGTTCTCGACACATGACCGGAGATAAGAAGTGGTTATCCAGCCTCACCCCAGTGAAGGAAAAGATGTACATCACATTTGGGGACAATGGACGAGAAAGGGTGCTTTCGGAGGGTGTTGTGCATGTAAGTGACAAGGTAACGTTGAAGAGAGTGGCTCTTGTGAAGTCTTTGGGTTTCAATTTGCTTTCGGTTTCTCAGTTGCTTGATGAAGGTTTTGAGGTGCGTTTCAAGTCTGGCGAGTCTCGTTTGCTTGATTCTCGAGGTGATCTTGTCTGTATGATCATCCCCGAGGGTCGATTTTCGTGGCCGATTTCTCTCGTTCTTTGGGTCCCGCTCGCCGTTTGATGGCCGGTCCTTCTTCTGATTTGTGGAAATGGCATAGGCGGTTGGGACACTTGAGCATTGATTTGGTTTCCCGCTTGAGTGGTCTTGACCTTGTCCGAGGATTGCCGAGGTTGAAGCTTGAGAAGGATTTGGTTTGTGCTCCTTGTAGGCATGGCAAGATGGTGGCCACTCCCCATCCACCCCTGACCGATGTCATGACCGAGCGTTCGACAGAGCTGTTGCATATGGACCTTGTTGGGCCAGCTCGAGTTCGCTCGGTGGGTGGGAAGTGGTATGTCCTTGTTGTGGTGGACGATTACTCTCGCTATGCTTGGGTGTTCTTCTTGGAGGATAAGAGTGAGACATTTGGTTTTGTTCGAGATCTGATCGTGAGGTAGAAAAACGAGAGGCATGGGAATGCTATTCGAGCTATCCGCAGTGATAATGGCTCAGAGTTCAAGAACTCTCGTTTTGATGCCTTTTGTCGTGATCTAGGTCTTGAACATCAGTATTCGACTCCTTATGTGCCCCCTCAAAATGGAGTCGTGGAAAGGAAAAATCGGACTCTTTGTGAGATGGCTAGGACGATGCTCGATGAGCACAGGACTCCTAGGAGGTATTGGGCTGAGGCGGTCAATACGGATTGTCATGTTTCCAACAGGATTTTATTGCGAGCTTTCAAGAAGAAGACCTGTTATGAGCTTATGCATGGTCGGGCACCCAAGGTGAGTCACTTCCGAGTCTTTGGCTGCAAATGTTTCATTCTGAAGAAGGGAAAACTCGACAAGTTTGAGGCTAGGTCTAGTGATGGTATTTTCTTTGGATATGCTAACCACTCTAGAGCCTATAGGGTGTTTAACCTTGAGACTAACAAAATCATGGAGACTTGCGAGGTAACCTTCGACGAGACAATGCCATGTACCTCTCTTGGCTTTGAATGTGCAGGTGATGAAGAGATGGCCGAGGACCTCTTTGAAGAGGAGAAGGATGAAGCTGGAGATGATGATGGGGAGAACCATGCGCCTGAAGCTGAGTGTGTACCCACTACTTCCCCTACAACCACTATGGAGCGTGGACCATCTACTTCATGGACAACGACGGTGCAACAAGAGGACCAGGCGAGAGAAGCTGAAGTTGAGGGGGAGGTAGTCTCGAGGCGTGAGGCTCCCCGGCGGATTCAAGAAGTGCATCCCCTGTCGAAGATCATTGGGAACATCGATGAACGCACTACACGGTCAAGGTCCGAGAATTCCTCTCATTTTGCTCATGCTCGCTTTTGTTGCCACCTTTGAGCCCAAGGACATTGGACATGCTTTATCTGATGCAAACTGGGTCAATTCTATGCATGAGGAGTTGGAAAACTTTGAGAGGAACCAGGTGTGGGAGTTAGTTGAACCACCTCCAAATTGCCATCCCATAGGAATCAAGTGGGTTTGGAAGAACAAAGAGGGAGAGAATGGGATGGTTGTGAGGAACAAGTCCAGACTTGTTGCTCAGGGGTTTAGTCAGAAGGAGGGGATCGACTATGAGGAGACCTTTGCTCCGTGGCCCGTCTTGAGGCAATTCGGATCCTTCTAGCCTTTGCCGTGGCTAAAGGGTTCAAGTTGTTTCAAATGGACGTGAAGAGTGCTTTTCGAATGGGGTCATAGAGGAGGAGGTGTATGTGAAGCGGCCACCGTGTTTGAGAGCGAGCCGTACCCACACGGGGTATACGGGTTGAAAAGGGCTCGTATGGGTTGAAACGGGCGCCCGTGCTTGGTATGGGAGATTGAGAGGTTTTCTTTTGAGCAGAGGGTTTGTGATGGGTACCGTGGATAGGACCTTGTTTCTCCTCAAGCATGGAAATGACTTGCTGATTGTTCAGATATATGTGGATGATATTGTCTTTGGTGGCTCGTCACATAACCTTGTTGCCAAGTTTGCAGATGAGATGAGCGGGGAGTTCGAGATGAGCATGATGGGCGAGTTACAGTATTTTCTCGGGCTGCAGATCAAGCAAGTGAAGGACGGTACATTTGTGCACCAGACCAAGTACACAAAAGACATGCTGAGGAAGTTCCAGATGCAAGATGTGAAGCCGATGTCGACTCCCATGGGGAGTACGGCCACTTTGGATGCGGATGAGGACGGAGAACCGGTGGACCGGCGGGAGTACGGGAGCATGATCGGCTCCCTCCTCTACTTGACGGCGACGAGGCCGGACATACGGTTCGGTGTGTGTCCGTGCGCTCGTTTTCGAGCTTCGCCGAGGACATCACATCGACGGGCCGTCAAGAGGATTTTCGGTACCTACGGTCCGCCCTTTGGTCTTGGCCTTTGGTATTCTTCCTCCTCGACTCTTTCTCTTCATGGTTTTTCCGATGCGGATTTTGCTTTGGTTGTCGAGTCGAGAGGAAGTCTACTTCGGTACTTGCCGGTTTCTTGGGTCTTCGTTGGTCTCATGGTCTTCCCGCAAGCGATCTAGTGTAGCTCGGTCTACCACGAGGCAGAGTATGTTGCCGCCGCGAGTTGTTGCTCCCGTTGTTGTGGATTTCATACACTTTGAGAGACTTTGGTGAGGAGTGCACCCGGATCCCTTTGCTTTGTGATAGCACCGGTGCCATAAGCGTAGCCAAAAACCCGAGTGCTTCACTCCGGAACCAAACATATAGAAGTGAGGTATCATTTCTTGAGGGACAATGTGGAGAAAGGAACCATTGTGTTGAGCCATGTCCCTACCCAAGATCAGCTTGCAGACATTTTCACAAAGCCTCTCGACCAAGCTACATTTGTGCGCTTGCGGGGGGAACTTGGGGTTTGTTGCCCTTTCTAGTTGATTCTTGGGGGATTTCCTTTGTGTATCATATGTATCATACCATGTTTACTTTGATGTATATACATGCTTTGCTTGATGTATAAACCATGGTAGGATAGCCATCTTGTCATATATCATGTTGCATTTGTATCATATTGCATTTTAGGATGATGAGCTTCTTTCATATGCCATATTTGAGTCTCTTTGGCTATTTGTGAGATATTGGTTATACGTGTGGAGAAATGGTGATGTGAGGCTATGCTCTTGGAATATTTGAGATATATGTGTGGTGAGATAGCCCCTTTTGAAATAAATGCTAAACTTGACTAATTTTTGATGAAATATGCTCCACTCATGTGTAGTTGTGTATCCATGTCACAGTTTGGTCTAAATGTGCTTTTCATGCTTAGATTGTGCTTGGATGCCTTGTTCTTGCATTTGGGCCAAATGCCGAATATCATTGTGAATGTTTAGCCTATGTTGCATTCATGGGGGAGCATAAGCTTCTTTTTGCCGCAAAGGCACTTCATGTACCATAAAATGAATTAATCTTGAAAAGAAGTGTGAGTGCTTGAAAAATGCTCCATCCATCATGTCTATGCTTAAAATGTATTATCTTTCACATATGGGTGCTAAACATGTTGCATGATGTTCACCAGTGGAGAAGTCTCCCCGAAGTGGACACATGGCTCATGAGCTTTGACATGACATGCTTTGCTTTATCGGTGTTTGCCATGATCTTTTGCTGAGAATTTGATATCCTTGTATGATCTTTGAATGGTATGCATGTTTGTGGCTCAAGTGTGACATGGATAGGCTTTTACATGTGAAGCGAGCCTTCTTTTGGTAAAACTGCTTAAATCTGAAAATTTTGCTTTGTCACATGCTTGTATTTTCATATATTACTTGTGGCAATGCTTTGACTATGCTATGATTCATATATGTGATCTTTGTCTCATTTTTAGCCTTTGACACTAGATTTGGCCTATTTGAGAAGCTCATGTAGATGTTTATATGCTTTGCTTTTGCATTTCTGCATTTTCACCTTGATTCATACATTGCCAACAAGGGGGAGAAGAGGTGAGCTTAATGAAAATTCAGAAAATTCAGAAGAGGTGAGCTGAAATTTGGAAATTTGCATTCACACGTTCAGGGGGGGCTTGTATTTGTTCAGGGGGAGCTTGCATTTGTTCAGGGGGAGCTTTCTTGTTGTTGTCGGTGTGGAGTTTGTGCTTTGCTTGGCTTGTGACCTTTCTTCGCCTTTCTTTGGTTTTGGTCATGAGTTGAGCTTCCTTGTTTTTCTTTCTTCTTTCTTTCTTTTTTTCTCTGAATTTCATTTCGCGTTGTGTGTTGTCAATGCACTCATCAAGGGGGAGATTGAGGACCAGGAGCGTCCCAGTGGTCGATGGATGACCGCTCCTCAGTGATGAGTGATTGACAACGGGTGTTGGACCGACTCTTGGCTTAGTGCGCGGGTGTAGGCCGCGGCCTAGTTCGTGTTGTTGCGAGGGTGAAGAACGGGCGCGAAAGGTCTTCGGCCTTGAGGGGCCTCCGGGAGATGGAGAGACAACTAGGCTCGGTTCGAGGGACCGGTGGACGGCGGGGACCGGGTGCGGGTCACATGGTGGCGACACAAGCAAGACGAAGTCATGGACGACGAGCCGGTGCACGGTGGCGATCGAGTCAAGTGGTTTGGCGGGAGGCCGGACCGGCACGCGGGGTTTGGTGGTTTGCCCACAAAACCATCGGCGGACGGTTTCTTGGTTTGGGCCTCAAAACCAAGTCCGAGGGCCCAACACGACGGAGACGGGATCCGGGCGTGTCGGGAAGCTTCGAGGCGGAGGACACGCGGTGGGATCGCATGGCTTGCGTCGGGAGGACGCGGGGTGCGGCAAAGGCGTGGCCGTCCGATGGCAAGACCCACAAACATTACCTAAATGCCCCTACGTGGGTTGTATCGCCAGTAGTTTAGTTAGGGGTAGTCGAGTCATTTACCACTCCGGCGGGACCTGATATATAAGCCATGAGTGTGTGTGGATGGCTCCCTCTCTCTGCGATTTAGGGTTTCATTTTCCCCCTCCCATTTCTTATTTTCGTAGCTATTTTCTTCTCCATTTTCTCTAGGCTAGCATGAGAGCTTCATGAGAGATTTGTTGAGAGGGATGGATGCTAGGGCGGCATGCTAGACCTTGTGAATCTTTCCTGGTTTGTATAGAAGATTCGGAGTTGTGTTTTTCGTGGTCTTTTTCGTGCTTGTTTTTGGTGTCTTTGCTCTCGGTGTGATTCCGCAGATTTGAGTGGGTTTCTCTCCGGATTTCTTTGAGGGGATCAAGGGTGAGTGCTTTGTGCCTCTTTGTGGATGATCTTGACCCCTCAAACGCCGGATTTGGCCTTCGGTTCATTGACTTTTGGATGAACCCGAGATCATAGTGTTCTTGGCAAGGATTTGCGATTTCGGGAGTTGTAGGATGTTTGAGGCTGTAATTTTTGGTGCATAACCTCTCCTTGGGGTGTTCATCATCTCACCAAAATTTCGTCTCAAGACTCCTTGTGGTTTGGGAGATCCATCGATTGAAGTTTGAGGTTGTTTCTCGTGTTCCTCGGCTGTGCTGATTCGCACCTGGTGGACCGTCCGCGAGGTCACCGCGGACCGTCCGCGAGGTAGCCGCGGACCGTCCGCGAGGTCACCGCGGACCGTCCGCGAGGTGCCTGACAGCCCAGCTGTTCTTCGTGTTCTTGCAGGTTCTTGAGCGCCTCTCTTTTGATTCATTTTGTCGGTGGGTTTTTGGTGCATGAAGTTTGCGGACGGTCCGTACTAGAGTGTCGGACGGTCCGTGGGTCCATCACGGACGGTCCGTTTTTCTCGGTGCAGTACTGGAGGTTCGGGTAGCAATTTCGGACGGTCCGTGCCCTCCTCGCGGACAGTCTGCGCCCTCCTCGCGGACAGTCCGCCCGGACACTGCGAACGGTCCGCCTGGTGCTTTCCAGATTGCCTAAGTCCCTTGCTTTTTGATTTGTGCTACCGCGTTGGATTGGTTTGGGACTTGTTCCTAGGGTTGGTAGGTCCTTTGTGACTACGCGACCTTGGCAAGCTCGTGTTGGAATCTTTGTTTGTGGATTTGGGGCATAGACCGAGTTCATTCTTCGGGAAGAATTTTTATCGGCTCCCATTCACTCCCCCCTCTCTGGTCGCCTAATCGGTCCTTCAGTTCCTCCAACTAATCTCAAGGAGTTGCAATCATTGCATGGCAAGATCAATTTTGTGGGAAGGTTTATTTCAAATTTGTCACAAAAGGTGTTGCCTTTCTCTCCACTGCTGAAGATCAAGAAGGGTCGGAAGTTTGTATGTGGTGACGAACAACAAAAGGCTTTCGATGAGATCAAGCAGTCCATGAAGGAACCACCAGTGTTGGTGCCTCCACAATTAAGCAAGCCTTTCAAGTTGTACGTGGTGGCCCATACCCAAACTATTGGATCGGCCCTTATACAAGAATTTGAAGGAAAGGAGAGAGTGGTTGCGTACCTTAGCCGGAAATTGCTTGATCCCGAAACAAGGTATTCGGCTACAGAGAAGCTTTGCTTGTGGGTTTATTACTCATGCACGAAGTTTCGACACTATTTGTTAAATGCCGAATGCGTTGTATATTCAAAGTTTGATGTAATTAAACACATGTTATCTATGCCAATTTTGAATGGAAGGATTGGCAAATGGATGTTAGCTTTGTCTGAGTTTGAGTTGAAGTTTGAATCGGCAAAAGCTGTTAAAGGTCAGATTATTGACGATTTTATTACTGAACATCGTGATCCATCAATTGATTTGCTTGAAATTACTCCTTGGGCTTTGTTCTTTGATTGATCCTCATGTGGCAAAGGTGGTGGAGTAGGAATCTTATTGATTTCGCCCAGAGGTGAGATGTTTGAATTTGCTATCCCTATTCAACCTACTGTCACAAATAATCAAGCAGAATATGAGGCATTGCTTAGAGGGCTTCAATATTTGAAAGAAGCAAAGGCTATTTCAGTTGAAATTTATGGAGATTCAGAAATGGTTATAAAACAATTGAACGTCCAATACGAATGTAGAAGTGATATCCTGAGGAATTACTACGAGGAGTGCAAGGAGATTTTGAAAAGTTTTCAGTTAGTGATTCTATAACATATTCCTAGGGAACAGAATGAAGAGGCGAACAGGTTGGCTCAAAGTGCTTCAGGATATAGAGAAAGCCAAGAGGTGTTTGCTAAAGAACTGTGTGCTTTCGGGAGTGATTTAGCAGAAGATGATTGGAGAAAAGAAATTGTTGATTATTTGGAAAATCCATCCCGAAAGGTTTCTAGGAAGCTCAGGTATAAAGCTATAAAGTTTGTTCTTCTTGATGGGCGTTTATTTTACAAGTCATTAGATCGAGTGTTGTTACAATGCTTGGGTCAAGAAGAGGCAAAGAAAATGATTGAGTGAAGTGCATGATGGGCTGTGTGGAGCGCATCAATCGGCTTATCGAATGAAGCGGGTTATCAGGCACACTGGATGTTATTGGCCAACGATGCTGGAGGATTGCTTTGAGTATTACAAAGAATGTCAAGATTGTCAGAGGTTCGGGAATATTCAAAGGGTTCCAGCATCAGCTTTAAATCCTATTATCAAGCCATGGCCATTCAAAGGATGGGGTATCGATTTGATTGGCCAAATAAATCCTCCATATAGCAAGGGGCATAAGTTTGTGCTTCTGGCGATGGATTATTTTACCAAATGGGTTGAGGCAATTCCATTGAAGAAAGTAACATCAGAGAACATGGTTGAATTTGTTAAAGAACACATCATCTACAGATTTGGGATTCCTCAAACGATTACAACTGATCAAGGAGCTCAATTCGTATCTTCAGAGTTCAAAGAGTTTGCTGAAAGCATGGGAATCAAATTATTGAATTCTTCTCCTTATTATGCACAGGCTAATGGTCAGGCAGAAGCTTCTAACAAAATAATGATCAAAATTATACAAAAGAAGATTGATCAGAAGCTAAGAAGATGGCATTCGGTACTCAATGAGTCCTTGTGGGCTTACCGAATGGCCCCTCATGGAGCTACAAAAACATCTCCTTATGAGTTGGTTTATGGGCACCATGCTGTTTTGCCATGGGAAGTACAATCAGACTCAAGGAGAGTAATTTTACAAAAAGATTTAAGTTCCAAGGATTATAGTGGCTTAATGATGGACGAGTTAGAAGATTTGCATATGATTCGTCTTAAGGCCTTGGAGAATATTGAGAAGAACGAGATGCGAGTTGCTAAATATTAAAACAAGAAGGTAAAAGTTAAGCAATTTGTAGGAGATTTGGTTTGGAAAGCATTACTGCCGATTGGAACTAAGTATAGTACGTTCGGCAAATGGTCCCCGAATTGGGAAGGTCCTTTTCGGGTAGTTAGGTGTACGCCTGGAAATGCATATATATTGAAAACTTTACTAGGAGAAGAGTTTACTACTGCTATAAATGGGAGATACTTGAAGAGATATTATACTAGTATTGAAGTTGATCGTTGATTATAAGCACCAGGATTACAAGCATCAGAAATATGGAGACAACCGGCATTCGAGAAGGAAGCCGCCTACAGAACTAAATTCTAGCAAAGAGATGGCCAATACTGAGGTGTATTGCCCTTAGCATAAAAAATGTTCTACATTACAAATGTTTCTTGCAGGTTCTTTATTTAGCAACTCGAATGCCTAAATTTACAAGAGAAAGCCTGTAGGAAGCAGAAGGCCTGGAGGAAGAAGCGAAAGTATGCTTCATTTCTTTGATTCCGCGTTTTTCCTCTTCAGATCTTCTTTTGTCAGTGGTTCCAGAACCACCATGATGGCGGCGTAGAAGCTTCGAGGGTTGCCATGACTTGCAACTTCCATCAAGCTATCCCAGGAAGCTTTCAAGTTATTATACCTGTCAGAGACATCTGAAAGAAGGGAGCGCTCGTTGAATATGAGATCCAAAACTTAAACATGAAAATCAAATAAGGTTGAAGATCTTACCCCCCACCAATGCCTCCAAGTTCATGCGGCGTTCGCGTTCGGCACTACAGCGGGCGGTGATGTCCCGTAGGTTGTGCTCTAGATGCCGAATGCGGCGGCGCAGCTGGTGGTTAGTCTTTTGTTCCGGCGTGGCATCTTCTTCTTCAGTTGAGGAATCAGAGAGGATGTACCCGGGAACTTCTTTAGTTCCAAAAATCTCCTCTAGGAGCAAGTCAAGGCTGAGAAGCAGAAAGAAGAGAGAAAGGGTAAACCATGAAGTTGTAATCAAGAGCAAAAGAAGGGATTGAAGGAAAACTTACTCTTGAATAGTGCGTTTCTTTGGTGGAGCGCTGGCTTCCTCGATTGGCTTTTTTCCCTTGTCTGCCATAGCCTTGGGGTTTTTTCCTCTGGAGCAGGAAGAGAAGACGTGAGGTGATGGAGGTGTATGCGAGTGGATTTGTAGGCACCCAGGGGCTATTCTATTAGATATGAGGACGCATTGGGAGTGATGACTGGATGGTGTGCTTTGATGGAATACCAAATGGCAGGGTTTTCTCTCCGAATGCGAAGGGTTTTTCATTGAACAGTGCTCATGACTCCCGAGCGAGGATTTTCTGTGGATTCTATGCCAAGAGACAAGAAGTTGTACGTGTTCGGCTAAGATAAAAGTTCCCGAATTTGTTCAAAAACAGTAAAATCCGCATGCACAAATCGAAGGGGATTGTCACAACGCAAATGCAGGAGATAAATTTCATTATTTATTGCCGGAATTCCAACATCCCTAGTACAAGCTAATCAAAAAGTCTGTTCAGCACAGACTGGGGATGAACGAAATTGGCAATGGCGTCCGTGGCCATCAAGACGCTCCAGGATGACCTCGATGTCGTCGATGTCCTCCGGCGTGCCGCCTTGAAAGCCCCGCGGCTGCGTGGAGTAGTCTACGCCGGTGTGCGACGCCATGGCGGCCAGGCCTAGGGTGGTACCTAAGCGGATGCCATGGAGGGCCACTTCATCGATGCGCTCGTCCACCGCGCCAAGGCGATCTGCTGGTGTGTCCCCGGGAGCATTCACCTTGTCCGCCAGTTGCTTCACCCGCGTCTTTAGTGAGTTGAGCTCGGCGTCGCGGTCTACAGCAATTGCGAGGCAATGGCAGTTACTTTGAAGTTGAGTTAATCCGAAGCAAAGCACAAGATTTTACCGTCGATGGCCTCCAGCAACTACTTGCACTGATGCTCCCATTCGAGCTCGGCGATTCCGGCCTTTTTTGAGACGTCCTCCAACTCACGTCGGGTTTCATCATGCTCCTCCTTGAACCGGAGGGCGTCGTGCTCGGTGTAGCGCGAAGGGGAGTAAGGATTGCTGGAAGATCCAGAGGAGTCGTCTGGCATGGCCGGAGTTGTGCCCGGCGCAGGAGCGGGGTTCCATTGGATGAACCTAGAAAAGGGAATACGCAGAAGAGGTTATCAGGATGAAAACAAATCTAAAATAAAGAATTAAGTAGAAGTAAGCAATCCCCGCCTACGACGGGCACCGGCGCGACTTCCTTCCGCCTCGTCGGCGGCCGGTCGCCTGTTACCGCTACCTGCCATGGGGGTTCTTGAGGTGCTGGCTTGGAAACAAAGAACTTGGGTTAGCAGAGGCTTGAAGGCAGAGGACTTGGTGGAAGGTTAAAGCCACCCAAGTGTTTTTATTTATAGGCCTGGCGAAGAGACCGTGTTCAGAGATCGTGGCGCATATCCCAAGGAATTTGGGAAGTGGAGAGACTTTATAAGCTGAACCATCGATGGGTCGTTTGGGATTCCTACTCGGTTTGACTGATTCGGCTGAGTTGCGGTCGGATCGCTATTCGGGTCTAATACTGTTTGGCCAAAATTGCCGAATGAATCGTCTAAAGTTACTCGCAAGGCAAGGCAGAAAGTGGAAAGTAAAGGTTATGGTAAACAAAATTACGAGGATGATAGAATATTCGGCTACAAATTGTTTGGTACAATCTAATGTTCAAGTATTTTGAGAGTACATTAGAAGCATCTGATATCATTTTGTTGATGTTCTCCAGCAGTTTCTGGTCAGCCTCCTGAACATTAGACAACGCGGAGAGCTTTGTTTTGAGCTGGTTTGATTCAATCAGGGCTGCTGAAGCTTCCTTTTGGATTTTCTCTATTAATCTGGCAAGTTCGGCTATTTTCTTCTTATCAGCCTCAATTTCGGTTGTCAGGTTCTTCAATTCAGCTTCTAGTGCAGCTTTCCTGGCAATTTTCTACTCAAGTGCAGGCTGCAGCTCAGTCAGCAATTCCTTGTTGCTCTGAATTTGGGTTTGTGAATCTTTCACGAATTGCTTGGCTTTGGCTCTCTTTTGTTTAAGGACTGGTCAGGAGGATTGATTCTTCAAAGCTCGCCTTACTACTGCAAAGTGATTGTCCAGTTGAGAGATGGGCTCCAAGGAAGCTTTGATATCATCGGGGAGTTCTTGATTGATTGATTCAAGCACTTCCTCCAAATGATCAACATCTCTGACTTGATCCTGGATATCCCTTTGCAACAGAGAGAAGATTTCTTAGTTTTGCCCGATTATCCTCTGACAAAGCTTGATTTGAAGATGCCTCATCTCCTTTTTTGGCAGTTAAATTATCCACAGTGAAGGAAAAGCTTGGTGGTGATGCAGCCTGGTTTTGAGAAGGAAGAATTGCCGAATTAAGGATGGTTTATTAAATGGAAATGAAAGGGGGAGGTGATTCTGCTTACCTCATTCCTAGCCTCTTGAGTTGAAGAAAGGGGGTTTTCAGGCTCAAGAGGAGTTTCATGGATTGTCATTTGAGGAGAAGCTTGAGGGGTCCCTGGTAAAGCTGGAGCTTCTAACTGAGGAGAAGCTGGTGGAGTACTTGGTAGGTTTGAGGCTTCTGGCTGAAGAAGATTTGAATCCATCCTTGGTGAAACTGGAACTTCTATTTGAGAAGGAGATGGCTGAATCTCTGTTGAAGTTGGAGCTTCTGTTTGAGGAGAAGATGGCTGGCTCCTTGGTGAGGCTTGGTTTGAAGCATGTTGAGGAGAGGAACTCCCCACAGTTTGGTTCACCAATGTTTCCTCTGCAAGTGACAAGTAGGAGATAAATGCCAATGAAGAGAATGGTCCTTAAAAGGAAGGAAGATGGTGAAGACCTTACCAGCAGATTGGATATTGGCAGATTCTGTGGTGATTGATGGTTGCTGGACTCTGGTTTGAAATTATGCAAGAAAAAATTATTAGAATAAAGAATGTTTTTATGTTCAGGAAGGAAAAGATGTTAACCTCAATAAGAATTCTTTTAGATGTTCTTTTCTTCTTGGCAGCTGGAGGTGCAACCAGGGATGGAACTTTTCTTTTATCAGAGGCTGAACTGATGAGAGTTGGGTCTGATGTAGCATATCTGAACATCAGTTGAGCCAAAGTTGTAGATTTAAATCCCAAAGCAGAGATTGGACCTACAGCATTGTAGGAGATTTTCCTAGCTCGAGGGGCAAGCACTGTGTTCTGTAAAGAAGTGGCAAAGGGCCATGATTAGTAGAGAAGGACATGTTTGAGAAAAGGAAAAGTAAGTATATTACCTCTGAGGTTGGCTGAAAGTCAGGCATTAGCTCGAGACAGAAGGAATGTACTGGCTCGCTGAAAATGTGATCATGAAATTCTTGCCACCAGAGGGTAAAAGAGGGATGAGCTATTGTTGTTTGTGCATAGGGACAAGCATAAACAGTTGAGCTGCACTGATATTCAAAGACTCTTCTAGCTTGCAGGTTTTCCTTGATTTTCTCTTTGGGCTTGAGGAATTCGTCAAGGAATAATCTTGGTGGTACTTGGCCACATCCTAGCTGTCGGGACATCATGTTTGGTTGATAATATTCAAAGGTGCTGTGGTTTTGCCTTCCTCTATTGAATTCTGCTGGTAAGATGCATGGATGGATGAGGATGTTGAAAATTTTTATGGATCTTGCATCAGTACATCCATTCTCAAAATTGAATTCATAAGGGAGGGTCAAGTTATCATTGTTCAGATAAGGAAGCCAAGGGGATTGGTGAAACCTTTGAAGAAAAGCTCAAAGAGTTGGCTGATGTTTTGATCAATAGATATGGTTGAGGCAGCTTCTCCATAAGTTTGGCAACCTTTGGTAGTCTGAGCTTCCCCTTCACTATAGTTGCATGAAGGGAAATGCCGGTTGTTGAGGTCAATACCAACGATCTGATGCATGTATAGCTGCAGCCACATTTGAACAAACCACCAGGGGCCATTAACGCAAGAGATCTTTTGACTGGTGTGCATCAAGTAGGTAGTCTAATGAAGCATGTGGTATATACTCCCTAGAAGGTACTTTCCAAGAGGAATTAGATGACCAACAGCCAAGTCATCAGCCATTGCAATATGGTTCAGGGTTGGCTCATTGGCTTTGCCACAGAAGACAAATCTGCATAGCCACATGTTCAGGAAGGCCCTGTATTCAACTTCAGTCAGAGGACCATCACGCATATGATTTTGGATGTACATCCTGTACCCAACTCCTATCTTCACTCCTTTTTGCCTGGTAGAGCCTTTGTATTGGTAAGGATACACAAATTTTGTGATATCAAGGCCGGCATCATATATACATCGGCCAGAGTAGGAGACATTGGTCCATGACCGAAGAGAAAAGCATTGACACCATTTGACCAAAAGTGACAGGCTGCAATCAAGAGGTTCTCATTTTTTGGGAGTTTCAGCCAAAGATAACTCTAGACACTGGGCAATGCGAAGGCTGTCCCAATTGCTGGTTTTGACGCTGTCATCATCAAGCATCCTCTTATACCAATGTCTCCAACCTGTAATTGGTGGTAGGGGCTAGTTCTTGAAGGCATCTTGCCATTCATGAGGTTTCGACAAAGCCGCTTTAAACAGGATTCTCTGGGATTCGGCTTCATTGAACTTGAGAGGGTCAGAAATTCCTACAGGCCCGAGGAAGTAGGATGGCGATTGGTCCTCAATAGGAATCAGAATCTCAGTGGCTAGAGCCTGACTAGAACAAGGAAAGATAAAAGAACAAATCTAAGATGGAAATCGAAAAAAGTAATACCAAATGAGCCTTAAGGGGATGAGATTTACCTGGAGGGTTTGATCTTGGTCCGCCATTTGAAGATTTGAGTTTGAAGGATTGATGAGCTAGGGTTTGGATCTGAGCGAGAACTCCAACGGATTGCAAGAGGAAAAAATGGGTTTTGGACAGATTTAGCTCGGAGACGTTGAGTATTTATAGTCAATTCCAGAATAAAATCATTTTTATCCCGTAATTGAAGGGGCATATGTTAACACCAAAAATTGGTACAGGAAAGGGATTGACTTGTGGGCCGAGATTGGTAACGAAATACCATTCGACAAGAAAATCTTTTTGGAGGATTCGGTAAAGATGCTTGCGGTCGGCAGTACGTCATCATTCGGCAGAAAGGCTGTTTTGTGCTTAAAAGAGAAAGTGTTCGGGAATACGTGATGACGTGGCCTGAATATAAGGAAGGGACTAATTGATAACGGGTGTAAGATGGACATTGGCACCGGAGCATTAATTTAGATATTAAATGTTGTAATCGTAGTCGATTAGGAGTCATGTTAGGACAAGGGTATAAATATGAACCCTTAGCGTTTGTAATGGGCATCGAACAATTTCACAACAAAACCGGCTTTACGCCAAACCTTCGAGTCCTTTAGTCGTGTCGTCGAGTTCTTCGAGGGGAATCATCGATCTGTCGACCTCCGTAAGTACCGGCAACCTTATATCATGTCTAGTATCATGCGGTAGATTTAAGCTTTGGTTCAAGAGGGTTTCTTGTTAGATCATGAGCCATGCGGTAGGCTAAGATCTAGCTTGGAGCTAGTTATCGGCTCTATTAGATTTGGCAAGATCTAATAGATTCATTAAGTTACCTCGCGTTGCTTTGAATTTTGCTTCGTGTTTAATTCATGTAACGCTCTTTTGCCCAATTTAGATTGATTAGAATCGGCTTTATCTTGTTTTACGATCCTTATGTTGCATGTTCAAATCTCGAACCCGACGTGGTGCATGGATCACGTGCTCTTCAATAGCCGAACCCGAATCAGTCTAGATTGTCACGTGTTGCGGGTTCAAGTTTGTTAATCTTGTTTAGATCTTGACAGAACCGGGTATCATGCGGTAGATGCAGGTTTTTGGGTTGTCTTAGAGCTAATCATCCGGTGGATTAGATTTCAATTAAATCTGATAGATTTATCGTCTTTGGCAATGCTTGTTCCTTCTCCACGGAACCCGATTCGGTTGTACAGCCGTATTCGGCAATTCCTTCACCGGTGGAGTGTGCCCACGAGTTTCACTTTAAATAACGTATGCTTTTAGCTTTCCATGTTTAGATTGTATCATGCGGTGGATTATCTTTTGTTGGATAGTGGTGTGATTTCAAACAAGTTGTATCATGCAGTGGATTAACTTTTCTTGATATCATGCTTGATGGGTTTTAAGGCATCTAGACATGCGGTAGACTAGCGCTTTGGGCATATGCATGCTTGTTTATTGAAGACTCATGTTCATGCTTTCACGTTTATTTATCATGTTTTATTCTTGATAATCAGTTATGGCTATATGTTATAATGTTATTCACTCAAAGACCGATCTTTCATCATGCTTACGTCATGCATTCGGCTATATCCTATTTTCATGTTTTAAAGCTCCCGAATGATGTTTAATTTGTTGACAGATAGCTTTTTATAGCTATATGTCTTTTTACTTGGCTTTCTAGCCGTAAATACGGAACTGTCTGCTACCACCCGGCAAGTTCCAAGTTTTTATCTGATCGCTTTTCATCTTTTCTCAATTTCAGGAAAATTTGACTGGCACGCTTTGGATCCAGCACGTGTGTTAAGCCAGCTTTTCGGCTTGCTGTGTGCTTGGCGCGGGGTGGGGATTTTGCTTCAACACTAAAGACCTCGCGTCCAAGTCGCCTCTGTTGACTTCCAACTGACCGTCGGATAGACCGACGCTTCACCTTGACCAAGGCGTCGGATCATCCGGTGCTGAAGGCTTCATCTTGGCGCGTCTCTGTATGAATTCAAACTAAACGTCGGATAGTCCCCACTTAGACCGTCGGATCATCTGGTGCTGCTGTCTTCGCTGCACTTCCTCTGCAACTCGTCCGACGCTACTAGGAGATAGACCGTCGGTTCATCCGACGGTACCTAGGGTTTCGCCCTGTGTACCAACTCGTCCGACGATTGCACCAACGCTTGTATTTGAGGGACCGTCGGTTCATCCGACGGTGTCTTTTCCTTTCCTTTTCTTGCTCGGTTTTGACCCTTGTTTTGCTCATTTTTGCATGTAGTTTTCTTGCATCCTTGGGACCTAGAAATGTCTACAAAGACATGCTGAAACAATAAGTTTAGTCCCAATGGTCATGTTGTCATGAATCACCAAAATCAAACTTGAATTAATGGCATATGAGGTCATGTTCGCTACACTATTGCACTACGTAGGCATGGCTAGGGGTGTATGCAGCTTACCAATCACTCCCTATGGAGATGCTAACGGTATGCTTGTTGTTTTTATCCATTGTCCATATTCAAATCCACACCCACCTCAAATGGGGAGGGTATGGGTAGAAAATAATTGTCCATTGAAGAAATGGGGAGGGTAGGGTGTGGGGAGGGTGCAAATAATCAATTGGGTATGTATAGAATCTAGTACAAAATTAGTTATCCATTGGGTATGGGTGGGAACGGAGAGGGTAAGAAGTGGATAATAATTATTTGGATTTGGGTATGAACAAGAGTGGATTTGTCCATACCCTCCCCAGTGGCAGGCTTAGCTAACGGCCAAATAATCAGGGAGTCGGTGAATCTATACTTCCAGTTTGCGATTTGAATGCGGATTGAGTGCTGAATTGACTATGCTAGCTAATTGTCTATGGACACACCAACCAATGACCAATTAATCACGAACCAACGTTCACTTCCAATTTGCAATTGATCGAGCGTGCTAGCGTTGCTGTTGGAGCGAGCTGATTTTTTTAATAAAAGGGTGAGCGACTGGATTGATCAGCAGTTGTGCGACTGAAGCCTAGCTAGTGCCCAAGGGGACTTGTAAAATTTTTATTTTTTATTTTTATATTTTTGCGAATTTTCTGCAATTCTGCAAAAAAAAATATGCAACTCACTGTGTAAAAACTCACTTTGGTAATGGGCATAGATTGTCTTTGGTAACGGGCAATGCGCCTGTTACCGATCCTTTGTTACAAATATGCCAAGAAAGGTAACGGGCAGATACCTGTTACTGATAAGACATATTCGTAACGGGCACTAAACATCGACCGTTACCACAACTAGCCACCGGTCACGTGAAATGGTCGTTTCTCTGGGCCCACAGGGAACTTTCATAACAGGCATGAAAACAGAGCCCGTTACTGTGAAATGAACATTAGAGACGTGTTCCGCGAACGTGCATCTCCTCTGTCTCGACAAAATGAGACACATCTATTTCTACACGCGTCTGCTTTCTCTCTCTATTAAAGGAGACACTTGCTTTCGACCTGCGTCTCTTATATCTCGATGAATGGGCTAGGTCCTGGGGCCCACCAGTCAGGACTGGTAACGGGCTTTTACACTGCCCGTTACATTGTGGGCATGTTTGTAATGGACTTTCCGAATGAAGTCCGTTACTCACTGATCAGTGTTTGTAACGAGCTTTAATTAACGCTCGTTACAGATACATAGGCCACCCCTACAGTAACATGCCCGCTTGCCGGCGGCATCCTGGAACCAGCCAGGATATGGCAGCCATTAGGGGCTGCATCTTGGAACCAGCAGGGGCTGCATCCTGGAACCAGCCAGGATATGGCAGCCACCACAGCAAGGAGACATCACAAACACATTCTCACATCACAGATATGTGCAAAGCAAGATCACATTTATAGACAAGCAAGATCACATTTATAGACAAGCGAGGATCACATCAAGTTTCAAGTTACTCTCATCAGGGCTTGTTTGGATGGAGTCATGAGAAAACTACCCGAACCAGACAGTATCTGACCCAAACCAAGCAAGCAAAGCAGGTTTCTCACGCAACAACACCTGACTAAAGAAGACTGAATGAGTTTCAAGTTTCTGGCTACAATAAACTCACGGTGCACCATTGTAGAAGTTGCCCTTTCGGTCAATGGTCACCTTAAGAATGTACTCGCACAGCATCTCTCGGACACGCTTTAGATCTTCTGTGGAAACATCTACAAAAGATTAGAATTCCTGCAAAATACAATTATTTATGAGAATACAAGTAGAATCAGTTTCTAAAATCGGATGGATAATATGAGCAGAGACAAGGTTGAGCATTATTATCTATTTATAGCAGCCTTCTTGAGGTCAGGTATGTCATCGAGTAGTCTTAACATATGGAATGCCACACGGAATCCACACAAAGAGGACCCCCATGGCTGCCTGTCACACTGCATCGAGGTACCAAAATGACAAGTTAATGCAGTACCAAATAAGTATGGAAGGACCATAAAAACCTCGGTCTTACAGTGAGATTTGTTTTGTGCTTGAGTGTGACTTTTGGATTTTTTCCTTTCCTTTCGTCACTTCGTCCTGTGCATGTTCACCAAATGCCCTGCATGATCAGCAATTCCAATTAGAAACACTAAGAGATTGAATTTTTGTGAACAAAACCTACAAATTTTGTACCAAAGGCCCTGCATGGTTAGCAATACCAATTAGAAACACTAAGAGATTGAATTTTTGTGAACAAAACCTACAAGAAACTGACCAGTTCAAAACAGGTTGGAGGTCTAGGAACTTTAGTGGGGGATGTTGTTTAGCAGAATCTAGATACCAAACCACTTTGAACTTCATACAGATTATCACTGTTACCCAGTGGCTAGTGCAGTAGACACCCAACACGTAGTCGTTGTTCATTGCGTTTGAGATTGCTTTGCCAACTTGGTGAGAATGCTGAGAAATATTTATGGAAGTAAACAAATCTGGATCTAAAAACCCAACACTGATATGCATCTCCACTGCCTTGTCCATCATTTTCCTACAAAAAATCAAATTGTTAGCATGCATGAACTTTGTGGTAAAAAAAGAAATATCTTTTTAGGTTTAAAAGGACTTACAATGTCCACAACCTCATGAAGGTAACATCCAGAGAATCCAGGGTCATAAGGTTATACATGCTACTGAATGCAACGTCTAACATTAAAGCACCACAACCACCTTTAAAGTAGTCTTGATCCACCTTTGCTGGAAAGGCAAGTTTATCCTTACTATGTTCCATGACGTAAGCATGCAACTTGGCACAATTTGGTCCAGTAGCCTTTACATTTTCTTCTAACAACATAGGTGCACTAGGCTTGTATTTTGGTCGTTCCTATTCTGTCCCAAAAATACAGTTAAGAATCTCATCTTTAAACAGATGTTTCCTGGCCTCGTTCCCCTTCTGCAGTGGAGATTGCCTGGGCTCCTCCTGTTGCAGAGGTTGTTGTACTTGTTGCATTTGCTGCTTAGGGGGAGATTGTCTGTGCTCCTCCTCCTACTGCTGGAGAGGTTGTTGTTTCGTCTGTTGCTTATCCTCATGTTGCAGCTGCTGTTTAGGCGTAGTTCGCCTAGGCTCCTCCTGTTGTTGTTGACGCCCCTGCTGCTGGAGAGGGTGTTGTTTCGTCTGTTGATTATCCTCAAGTTGCAGCTGCTGTTTAGGCAGAGTTTGCCTGGGCTCCTCCTCCGGCTGTTGTCGACGCTCCTATTGCGTAGTTTTGCTGATCTGCTCCTGCTGTTGCTGCTGTTGAGTCTTCTCTTGCTGACACTAAGTTGCAGTACCTCCATCTGATGTTGTACCCTTGCTACCTGTTGCGGCTTCAGGGTTGGGATGTCTCGTCATGGGTGGTATAAGGATCCAGTCTTTTGGCCATTGGATCCTTTGAACGAGAGCCTTAGCTAGGGTTACTATGTCACCCCCATCAATTGGTACAGGCAGAGGGTAGTGACCCGCATTGGCCTACACATAAGTAGGTTGCACCACAACATACCCATTGTTCGCACCCAAAATTGGCACGTCTTGTCTGACCGATCAGACCTGTGGGTCCCACCGGTTAGACCGGTGTGGTCAATCACAACCTACTTTAGGCTTTTAAAAGGATTTCCTTGCGGGGCAAGGCCTCCCCATCCTATAAATATAAAGGGCCACGGCCGATTGAGGGATCCAATCAATCAAATCAATCTACTTTTATATCTTTACTTTTTCCCTTTGCCTTATACTTTTCCAAACTATTACTTGTCGTTCCTCCTTCGTCTCTACGTCGATTGAGGCGTTCTAGGTTGCCTTTCCGACCCTAGAGCAACCCTATGTGCGCCGCCTCGACGGGATCCTGCCTGGTGACATTCGGAGGTCTTCTGCCGGTTCACCCCGGCAAAGGTCTGACTGGTGACCTTCACCTGTCTGGCTGGTGTGCAAAGGTCTGACCGGTGACACACACCGGTCTGACCGGTGCCTACGCAGAGGTGTTGCAGTGAGTCCCTCTGCATCTGTTGTTGGTTGTACACTTCTGCCAACAAATTGGTGACTCCGCTGGGGAAGAAGAAGAAGGATTTATCGGCTACCATGGCCGATGACAAAGGAGCTCTTTGTGATCTCGACCCCAAGAACATCATCGACATGACTGACGGTGATGTTCCAGATGCGAAGCGTCAAGCCTTCGAGGAGTATCAGAAAGCTCGAAGGGAAGCTGAGTGGAAGGACTTCAAATCGGGTTTTCGGAAGACTCGTGATGGAAAAATGGTGTAAGTTCAAGAATTTGAGTTTCCTCCTCTTCAACAACCAAAGGTAACACCCATTGTCAATAAACCACTCGAAGCTAATTTAGATATTGCACACATGATTGATGGGGCTGTTAGTGCTAATTTGAATAACAAATTTGTTGCCATGAGTGAAAAATTTGAATCTATGATGAATTCTCGTTTAGATCGTATAGAGGCCCAATTGGGAAAACAATTTTCTGGTAATGATATTAATGCATCTACTTCTAATACCGAAAATTATAAAGATAGCACACTAGATAATTTTTCAAATTTGCATATACCTAAAGTCCCCATTGGTGTACCTCCAATCCCCAGATACATAGCCGTACCACTATTGGTGCTTCGACTGGTGAAGGGAGTACAATGGCCGCTACTAATGCAATGACACCGCATACAGTTGTATATAGCGAGCCAAGTGCATATGTTCCTAATAGTTTGTTGCAGCATGTTCCTAACACATTGCCGAACCAAACATCAACATATAGCACACCACAACCTACTGTAAATCGAACACCACATCTTGCATCGGCTAGACCTAGAACTGCTTTGGGTATGGAGGGATTTAGAGAAGAGATGCTCAAGATATTTAGACAAACTTTTGGTACAGAGCCTAAAACTAAGAGTCGGTCGTATCAAAGACCGTATCCTGATAATTATGAGTACATCCCATACCTGTAGGGATTAAAAATACCAGAGTTTACTAAATTTAGTGGGGATGATGGTAGAAGTACATTAGAGCACATAGGCTAATTTACTATACAATGTGGTGCAGCTGCTTCTAATGATATTTGTAGATTGTTTCCTTTATCTCTATCGGGTGCTGCATTTACTTGGTTTAATTCTTTGCCACCCAACTTAGTTTACACTTTTTCTAATATAGAAAATAAATTTCATGATTATTTATTTATTGGTGAAACTGAGTTGAAATTGTCACATCTTGTATCGGTTAAGAAAAAATCTAATGAATCTGTGACTGAATATATTAGAAGATTTAGAGACACTAGAAACCAGTGCTATAGTTTGACAATTTCTGATAGAGATCTAGCTGATCTTGCATATTCTGGTTTGCTTGATATTCATAAGGAGAAGCTAGATGGTCAAGAGTTTTTAGATGTTAGTCGGTTGTTGCAAAAAAGCTTTAGCTAATGAAAACCGACTAAAAGGAATCTAAGAGTTCACAAAAAACCAATGAAATGTCTAATCGTCCTATTTACTATGCATCTGATTATTCGGACGATGAAGGCAATGAGGTTTTAACTTCTGAATTTGTATTGCCAAAAGATAAACCTAGCACTTGTGAATCTTTAAAGCTGGTCCGAAAGAATCGGCAACAGGAAATTAAATACACTTTTGATGTAGCCAAGTGCGATAGGATTTTTGATGAGTTGTTGAAAGCTGGAAAAATTAAAATAGGTTACACTATACCTCCACTAGAAGAGTTGAAGAGACGTTCTTATTGTAAATTTCATAATTCTTGTTCTCATGCAACTAATGATTGCAATGTATTTCTTCAGCAAGTGCAATCGGCTATTAATGAAGGCCGTTTGATTTTTCATGCTATGCAAGTCGATCATAATGCCTTTCTGATAAATACTCTTGAGTTAAACAATCCAAAAATGCTAATTCGGCCGGAACAAGCCGAAAAAGCTAAAGGAAAAAATGTAATCATTGGTGAGCAAAGGCCTGAAGAGAACATGCAGGACAAGCTACTGGAGGATACCCCCAAGGTTGCAGCAAAGGCTTCAACGCTTGGGGGGCAAGGCAAGACGAAGAAGACTGGTAGCACGTCGACCGGTCTGACCGGTGTCCCAGACCGGTCTGACCGGTGCCCTAGAGATGTCCCATCGTCAAGAAAAAGGTGAAGCCGACCTTCGAGGAGCTTTTGGCCAAGTACAGGAAGAAGGGAGCAAGCCAAAAACAAGGGGGTCGGCCAAGTAAAGGTAAAAATTCGAAACTTTCAACAAAAAATCAAAATATACCTTGTTCTTGCAAATCTCAAGAAAATTATGTTGCTTCACCTTATTCATATGCTGGACCGACTCACCATGGTCCTGGTCATATCCTTGCTATTATTTACCTTTGGATTATGCTAATTTACATATGCGTTCATATATGATTCAATATCCTTCTACATATGTAAATCATGGTTCAATGCAAAGACCGATTGTTCTTGATAATAATCTGGTCGGAAGTGCATCCATTAACTCTAAAGGAGGTCATAAGGACAGTGATGAATCGAAATACTCACAGCCGAGGTGGTGTCCCTCAGGCTTAACTCATACACAAAAAAGAAGATTGCAACGGATGCAGAAGCAAGGATTAATGGAGCAACGAGCAGCGATGATACCAGCAAGACCAGCCATTACTAAGCAGGTATGGAGACCAAAACAAGTTGTTCCATGATTTGAGAGAAAGTTTATGGCCGATAAAGCAATTATCGCCCTTAGGAGAAAAATATGGGTGATGCATTGTTGATCATCGTCTTTAGCCAATTTTGATCTTTGTGAATGTTTTCTGGCATGCAAGTTTTACCAGAAAACAGGGGGGCATATGTTCGCACCCAAAATTGGCACGTCTTGTCTGACCGGTCAGACTTGTGGGTCCCACCGGTCAGACCGGTGCCTACGCAGAGGTGCTGCAGCGAGTCCCTCTGCGTCTGTTGTTGGCCGTACACTTCTGCCAACATCCATCCTGCACCGGTACTGAATGGCAAGCATTTTGAAATGGAAAGACTTTCGCTAGTGCGAGCTCCACATTAATCCCGGTGCCATCAAAAAGGCTGCATGCGGTTGGCTTTGTCAGCTTATCTATTGTGTCCAGCATAGGTGATTGACTATCACTGTGCACTTGATTCGCTTCATCACCATTGGCATTCCAATGATCTTGCTCTCTGCCATCTTCCTCGCTGTCATGCACATGTTCTTCCTCGCGGTCATGCACATCTTCTTCCTCGCTGATACTGACAGGCGCTGGTAATTGGGAAGGGAGAATTACATTTTTCGGTATTTCGATGCCTGATAGTCTTAGAGCATGGACAATTGATTTAAATATTATGTCCATCATATCATGAGCATTACACCTCTTGTTTCTCTTCTTCCTATACATTTCAGTGAACTCTTCAACAAACCCTTTACCCCAGCCAAGTGAAGTAGACACACCTCGGACCTGACCTCGATGCTCTGTAGTCTCAAGTGTTGCGGTGAGGATATCATCCCCCGTAACCCCAGAGAAAGAACCATCGCTACCCTGAGCTACAAGTGTTTTCACCCTATCTGCTACCCCCACAACCGCAGGGTTACTGAATGTTATGCCCCTGCTTCCTTCACTAGTATTCTTCTTCTTCCCTACCCTTGCCACACTACGTGAAAAACTCACTTTGGTAACGGGCGTAGATCGCCTTTGCTAACGGGCAATGCGCCCGTTACCGATCAAGGGATACAAATAAGCCAAGTAACGGGCAGATGCCCATTACTGATAAGACATATTCGTAACGGGCATTAAATAATAACCGTTAACACAACTAGCCACCGGTCACATGAAATGGTTGTTTCTCTGGGCCCATAGGGAACTTTCGTAACTGTCACCAAAGCAAAGCCTGTTACAGTAGCTCAATATCGGAGACGCCTGCTGTGCACCTGCGTCTCCACTATCTTGACGAACTGAGACGCGTCTATTTCACGCGCGTCTCAGTACATATAGGATTCGTAATGGGCATCAAACAATGACCGTTATCACAACTAGTCACCGATCACGTGAAATGGCCCACATGGAACTTTGGTAACAGGCACGAAAGCAGAGCCCGACACTGTGAAATTAACATCAGAGACGCGTTCTGTGAACCTGGGTCTCCTCTGTCTCGACAAAATGAGACGCATCTGTTTCTACGCGTGTCTGCTTTCTCTCTATTAAAGGAGACGCTTGCTTTCAACATGTGTCTCCTATATCTCGATGAACGAGCCAGGTCCTGGGGCCCACCAGTCAGGACTGGTAACGGGATTTTACATTGCCTGTTACATTATGGGCATGTTTGTAATAGTCTTTCCGAATGAAGCCCGCTACTCATTGATCAGTGTTTGTAACAAGCTTTAATTAACGCCTGGCACAGATACGTAGGCCACCCCTACAGTAACCTGCTTGCTTGCCGCCAGCATCCTGGAACCAGCCAGGATTTGGCAGCCTTCAGGGGTTGCATCCTGGAACCAGCCAGGATATGGCAGCCACCACAGCAAGGAGATATCACAAACACATTCTCACATCACGGATATAGGCAAAGTAAGATCACATTTATAGACAAGTAAGATCACATTTATAGACAAGCTAGGATCACATCAAGTTTCAAGTCACTCTCATCAAGGCTTGTTTGGATGGAAGCATTAGAAAACTGCCTGAATCAGGCCATATCTGACCCCAACCAAGCAAGCTAAGCAGGTTTCTCAGGCAACAACACCTGACTAAAGAAGACTGAATGAGTTTCAAGTTTCTAGCCACAATAAACTCACGGTGCACCACTACAGAAGTTGCCCTTTCGGTCGATGGTCTCCTTAAGAATGTACTCGCATAGCATCTCCCGAACACGCTTTACATCTTCTGTGGAAACATCTACAGGAGATTTGAAATCCTGCAAAATACAATTATTTATGAGAATACAAGTAGAAATCATTTTCTAAAATCAGATGGATAATATGAGCAGATACAAGGTTGAGCATTATTATCTACTTACAATAGCCTTCTTGATGTCAGGTATGTCATCGAGTAGTCTTAGCATATGGAATGCCACATGGAATCCACACAAAGAGGACCCCCATGACTGCTGAGCATACTGCATTGAGGTACCAAAATGACAAGTTAATGTAGTACCAAATAGGTAAGAAGGGACCATAAAAAAAAGCTCGGTCTTACAGCGAGATTTGTTTTGTTCTTGAGTGTGGCTTTTGGCTTTTTTTCTCCTTGATACGCCCGGGTACAAATGTGACCACATTTATAACGAAGGGAGATGAAACCCGGTACAAATGTAGATCTCCGTTACTCCACTGTCCACCCGATTTTTTTTCTGGAGCATGGCCTTATCTCCATAGTGACCCACGCCACCCACCGACACCACCATTCATTCATTCTATCTTCCTCATCCATCTTCCTCACCATCATCTCTGACTTGTCCCCTGCCTTCTCTCTTTCCAGGTCGCAGGAGGTCGGGCGGCGATGCAGGGCCGGCCAGCGCGGGCGGCGCTCTTGCGTGCGGGGCCGGCGCGGCACGGGCCTAGGAGCCGGTCGGCGCGTCTCGGCGGCACGGGGGCGCTCTTGCGCGCCGGCGGGCACGGTGGCCTACTCCGGCCGTCAACAGTGACATCCCAGACACCCTCCTCCCTCTCTTGTGTTCTTGTGCTCGGATCTGAGACGTTTTTTAACTGTTGTTCGATTTGATATGTAGAATGCGGTGATGTTCATTGTGATTCGATTGTACCTTATGAATCTTATGCGAATGTTGTGATTTTGGCGATTTTTATTGTTGAATTTATCTATGTGTGAATCTTGCGTGATTGATTGAAGAAGAACCTAATAAAATGAAGGAAAGGATAAGAACTAAAAAAGAAAGAAAAAAAAGGAAAAGGAAAAGGAGAAAAGAGGGGGTGAGGGGGTAGACGGGCAGGGGGTGGAGACAAACGCTCACGGCCATTCGAGGGACGACTGGACGCTGACGGGAGCCACACATTTGGATTAGGTATTTCACCCGGTACAAATTAGACTCCCTCATTTGTACTGATGGTTTTGTATAGACTCCATACCCGGTACGAATGAGGGTTTGGAGCCGGTACAAATGCCCATTTTTCCAGTAGTGTTAATTGTATAATACTAAAAACTTAAGTGGTAGTATGTGTAGTATGGATGAGTAGTATGGGCAGTATAAGAGTATAGTTGAAAATACGTAAAATGACATTTTTGAAATTTATCAAGTCTTTCTTAATTGGATGAGAAAGGGAAAAGAAGAAAAATTCAAATCATAATTTTTTTTATAAATTATAATTTTACCCATGTCAAAAAACAGTTATATGTCATACTACTACCTGGTAAATTACAATGTTTGTTAAATCTGAAAAGTTGTTGCAACAATTGATGTTAATATCTCTGAAGGTTAGAGTAGTGCTGCTTGAATATACTGACAGTAAACATTGGTACTCTGAAGCTACAGATTCATGTATACGTATCATTGTGCTTCAGGAACAGACAAGCTGCAAATATACAGTCAATTTTATTGCCAACAAGTTCAGAGTGGAAAAAAATTTTCATTCTCAAGGTGAAATGTGGCTTACAATTTTGTCATCATCGATTATTGAAATAATCAGTTATGAAACTGTGAAGTGGTTGCCTTCTCAGAAATCATGGTAGCTTTATCCCAGTTCAGACACTTGGGAACAATATCAACTTCAAGATTCTTACTAGGTGTAACTAATGTAAGATGCGATCAGTCATTCATCTTTGGCCTCGCAGGTTTGGTGGCAGTCAGAATTTTCTCTTCTATTCTACAAGGAATTATCGAAGTCCTGAGTTGCTGGAGGTGATGATAATGAATGTACAAAAGAAGATGGCAATACGTCAGTCAAATGATGCAAGGTGCAGTTCACTATGTAAGAAACTATCAAAAAACACACTATCATAGGAGACACGGAAACAAAACACGTCTCCAATATATCATAGGAGACGCGTGTTAATAACCTGTGTCTCCTATGACTCTACCGAAAATTCCAACAAACAATCCGCGTCTCCCATGTCTCTATATAGGAGACGCATATTAACATGAAGCAGAAATGCACAATTCATGTAATTCATCTGTAGCAAACTATTGTGAAAAGAAATATGATAGCTAAAGGGTTGGAGATTATGCTAGTTTCCCCATTAGCACATGGAGAATACTGCTATTTTGGAAATATACAATGGAAAGCCCATGACAAAATGCTGCTAATTTTCAATTTTATAATATGGTTGAAGCAAGGGGATCAAGCTGTGTTATGTGGGCCAGAAGTATTCTAGGCGCAAGAAAAGGAAGGCAGCAGCCACGCCAGCCCCTGAAAAGCTCATAGTTAGTTAGGATTGTTAGTTCAGATTGGTTTGTCTTAGCCATGAAGTTAGATTTTGGTTTAGATACTAGTCGGTTTGAGAGCTTTTCTGAGGGGAAATGATAGTCCTAAGGTCTTGTAACCAGATTCTTCTAACCCCCTTTATTCAATTAAGCGCAGAGTGGAGAGGACTTGATCTAATCCGGCTATCACAAGCTGGGTAATTTGATAATAAGGAAAAGTAACCACAACTTTTGCCCCGCTCGACAATTTTGACCCATTGTTTCAGCATTTTTAAGAACTTGAGGTTTGATAAGTGCAATGGTACTTGCTATAATAAGATTGAAGTTGCTCCTTGTCTTAGTTCTGAAGCCTCGAATTGCAAGGTGGCACTAATTCAGTTGAAGGCTGCAAAGTCACTTCAAGGTTCTCCTACTGGTGGGTGTTATAGCGAGCTTGATGTTGAGACAGTCATCCAAACTGATGAACTCTCGATGTTTCTTGTATGTCCTGCCACCAGAAAGGTTCCAGGTGTTGTCGAGGGTGCAACAGTACTCAGTTCTTATTCAGATGAAGCCAAGCTAGGAATGCTAAAGCAAGAAGGTGGCAGAGTACAAGCATTTGAACATGAGCTATACGGGTGCTATCTGAAGCTACTGGACAATGTCTTGTTCCATGGCCGGTTATTAATACTGAGCATCAAAGTCATGCAAGTGCCCGGGGATCCAAGTGAGTTAGAAAGTACAGTGCATATCGCAGTAACGGCTTTGGGAGACAAGCCGTCTTTCGAGGGGGGAAGAATGTCTAGGGTGCAGGATGTCTGTACTTGCAACTGGAGTAATCTGGTTGGACATGGCTGCAGGAGACTACGGTATAATACGTCAGGCGTAGTATGGCAGCGGTAACGGAAGAGCAATTCTAATGTGGCAATTCTGATATGTGACTTAGTGGTGATTGTGATGTTCTCAGTATCATGGGTGCAGTCTGGTAGAGCATGGTGTTAGATTTAGTTGTTGTTCAGCTCGAGATGAATCTAATTCTGCTTGGCAGAGATTGTGGTGATAGAAGAGAAGGATGCACAGTTGCGGGTGCAGGTGGAGTCACAGAGATGGGAATTACATGGATATAGCAATGTCTCTTCGGGCAGCTCTTGATAGAACGGCAATGGTGACTCAAGTCTGGTGTACATGGAGGTTCGCGCGAGACAAATTCAAGTTGGCGGAATATTCGCCAAGGTGGAGTTTACTAGATATTGTGTCGAATATTTATACAGTCCGGTTACGATGGGACTTGAGTTGTATTAGTAGTATAGGGTAGAGTCCGTGTCATACTCTGTAACCTGAGCCTCCTCATAAATATGAGAGGGGAGGCTGCTGTTGTAACCATGACGACATAGCGACAGGCTCGCACGGTTAGGGCGTATTGTCGGGATCCCGGAGCGACCGGTGTTGCGGTTTGGGGAGGAGCGCCCGTAGTCATGCCCCGGGGATGTAGGCTTCGGCTGAACCTCGTTACCAAAGATCGTGTCTCTGTTGTCGTTTGTGATCGGTGCAACTTCGTCTCGGTAGATTCAATTGTCGTTCCGCTGCGTGGAGATTAGCAAGCGGCTCGTAGCCGCGGAGGGCTATTTTCCTACAAGGATCTTATGTTGCAAATGGGCTGGCTATTGGGCTGCAAGAGTGGACTTTCCCTGACCTAGGAAGTGCTACAGTAGATTCAATAGCAGAATACAAATATGGAGCAAATGCGACAGAGAGGAGGTTTCGATTGACCAGGAACCGGAACCGTGGTGTTATGTCTAGGATAGATAGAAGAAAGGATTTGAGGAAGAACAACACAAAAATTGTGATTGGGGATAGTAGAATGCGCAAGCACGATGAAAACGAAGGCATAGTTTAGATTGTTCTGTTCTAAATTGTCTATCACAGAGTTCGAATGGGGATCATATATCCGCCATTGATGCCAGCTAGCAAGGAAAACGCTACACGTTACAGACTTGCACTCTGGCCCACGGCTCAAGACTTGATTAGCATCCGGCCCATCGCGTAATAACTCACTTGGCGTCCTTGATCATGACACGCGGTAAGCTGCGGCTCGAGGCCAAGCTCCTGCTCACTCCCTATGTACTCACTCCCTATGTACTGTGTGGGAATCGTGAATCAAGTAGTAGGTTTTAAGGGCACTCCCAATGGGCAAGTAGTTTCTATCTACATTAAATATGGTGCCACCTAGGCAAAAAAAAGATGACATGGCGGGTCAATAAATGAGGAA
This sequence comes from Cenchrus americanus, assembly GCA_947561735.1. Taxonomy (NCBI): domain Eukaryota; kingdom Viridiplantae; phylum Streptophyta; class Magnoliopsida; order Poales; family Poaceae; genus Cenchrus; species Cenchrus americanus. The sequence continues at coordinate 30,418,725 of OX387242.1, read as the reverse complement.
AGAGAACCAAACGTAAAGAAATCGTTTCTTGGCTGAGAAACGACGTCCTCCCTCGCACCGAGGCAGTTGGAAACGATGAAAAACGCGTTGTGGAGAAACCGGTAGTTTCCACGGCTCCCGCCGCTCCCCCGCACGCTCGCCGGGCTGCCGCGCCGCGTCCATGCCGTCGTTGCGTTCGATGGAGCTAGCGGGCTGCCGCGCGCCCGCCTGGCGCCCGCTGGAGCATGCCGTCGTCGCGCTCTCCGATGGCCCCCGCGCCCGCCCCCGCCGCCGTAGCGGGCCACAACAGGACGCCGCACACGCTCGCGACGAATGCTGCGCGCCTGGTCACTGGACCATACCGCCGTCGCGCTCGCCGATGGCCCCCGCGCTCGCCCACGCCACTGTCGCGCTTGTCGCAGCACGCCGTTGACCTTGACGAGGAGCAAGCCGCCGCGCGCTCACAGCTCCCGCAACCGCCCACGCTGCCATCGCGCTTGCTGCCGTGCGCGCTCGCCGACAGCCCCCGCACACGCCCATGCCGCCGTCGTGCTTGGCCGCTCAGTTGATTCCCCGGCTCCGTTGGCCATAGAGAAAGCGGTCGTCGCCATGAGCTCTGCTAGGCTAGGCTGCCATCCTCATCTGCCGATGGTGAGCAGCTCCACGAGATCCCCTCCATCTCTTTTGCCTCCGGGGCAACCCAATCGAATTTCTAGTCTGTCAAACCACTCCAATCCCACTCGCTTGTGGCTCCCGTCCGCCATGGCCAGAGTCCTGAGTCCTGACTCTAGAGAACGAGAGGGGAAAGAGATGGAGATGAGATAAAAAAAGGAAAGAAATAATGCTGACATTTATTAGCTATAGACTTTACCATTGTGTGGCATGGTTTCTAATGATGATTTTTTGCTGATGTGTATTTCTTGGATTTTGTGCATGGTTTCCACCATAAGGACTGCCCTAACAAATGCTTGACCTGAGCTATCACCAGAAGCACCATTCTGGCAGCTCGAAGTGAGATGCACCGTCAGGGTCTACAGCTGTATGCCCATCATAGAACTAAGCTGGCATAACTGCGGATGCTTTTGAACACAGCATGGTTGACTTGTGCGTAGGATTCTCATATGGACTATCCTGATGCCTTCCGCGCCGAAACATTGCAGCTTAGTATGTTCTTGAATTTTCATTCACCCCTTGTCTCAGTAATAGAATCTCTCTCAAGAGTCTCGCGACTACAGAAAAAAATCAGAAGAGATGATGTGTTGCTACGGGAAGGAGCATTGGAGCAACAAGAAGAGAGACCGACATATATAGACACTAGGTGACACCCGACACGCTGCTGTGGGATCTTTTGGTGAAATTTGAAAATAAAAATACTAAAGTAAAATTTGGAAGCTGACACACTAAAATGATTTTTCGTATTCTTACATGTTGAGAGAAATAGAAATCAATATTTTGTAGTGGGGTGTTTTTATATAATTAAATATAGATATATAGATTTTTTTAGATTGGACTGTGCAAACAATTAAGATCATGTGGCTGCACCGTATGCAAGAAGTATATATTTTAATATAGATATAGAATTATCAATCAATGCATCTTGGTGGGGTGCTTAGTGGAGGATGACGTGGCGCTGCGATAATTAGCAAATCGATGCATCTTTGTGGAGTGCTTAGTGGAGGATGGCGTGACGCGTTGGTGGAGGATGACGTGACGCGTTGAGGATTGAGAGAATTAATATAGTTTTGTATGATGATGCCTCCCCACCAATCAATGAGCCACCAGTATGAACCAAAGGTCATCTTAGCGGTTCAGTTGCAGCAGCAAATAAATTACAGTAGGCGCTTAAAGTAGACGAGGATAACATTATGATATATACCAAGATCAGAAGTGATTTGGCCTGTTGCCACGGTGAAAGAGGTTTATAATCAATTTATATACAGATTTCAGGGTGTTATTTATGTTTCCTCCATAAAGAATAAATGTGGGTAATTTCAACCGAGATCAGAACTGACTACTGCTATTGTTTTCAATAACGATTCTACACAATTTATGGTCCAATTTTTTTTGCTTTTCTATAGAATTTCAAGGAATTCACCGTTCTTTAGAAAAGAAAAGTCTAGGCATCAGATAGCGTCTGCAGATGTTTGAAGTCATACATGGTTGGAATAAACAGAAAATAGGATGGAGGGCGCTCATTTTTTTTTGCAAGAGAAACTGCAATAATAAATTAATAATCCTCTCTCCATGACACGAACTATGACTATGCGAGCATGTGTCTTCTGCTTGTCATGGCCTGGAAGACTCAAACTGCCAGAACTCCTTGCAAAACTGTCCAGATTTGACACAAGGAGCTTGTTGTCGACCCATCACCCCCAGGCAGGTGCAAAACAACACACTAGGTCACTTGCCTGCACACACCAGCTGAAAACGACTGGTAGACTAACTAATCCCTTATGCCGCCCATCCGAAAAAAAATTCAGCGGTGCTACTAGCATTGTGCCATTTCTGGTTGTTTGATTTTCTAAATTTTTGTCCCTTGCTTCGTCTTATTTACCAGCCGGGGTGTGTAGCCGTGAAGAAAGAAGCATCAAAAGTACCCGCAAAGAAAAAAAAGCGTCAAGGATGTAAGAAAAGTAACATACAGAGAAAGAAAACAGAACTACATATATAGAACGCAGTGGCAGCAGGTGAGGATCATATGAATGCCACCATAAATGGTATGGTGCGAGATACAGATGAGAAGTTATTATAAGCGAGGATCAATACCATTGCGTGGGCCGGTAGTGCGGCGATGGGTTTTGCATATAACTAGAAAACATGGGGCGCGGCGTTGCCTCGCCATCTTTAAGGTGGCCAACCGTGATTCTTTTAGCTTGTATCCTGCAAAATAGTAGTTGTTTTTGCTTCTAAAAGAAGGCGAGCTCTCCCATGACCACCGTGGTTTTTTTTTCTTTTTTTTTTGAGAACATGACCACTGTGGTTGTTCCAAGGACTTGTGACATGAATGTGTAGAGGATCTGAGAGCACCGCTAAACCTGCAATTCTAGAATTGTTATAATGTGCATGCAGAAGAAGTAGGCGTTTAAATGTAAACTGGATGCATCTTTGTTCTATTACATCAGTAAAATTAGTTCTATGGTCCTCCAGTTAGAAAAGTAGGCAATTTTCGGTACATTTTAATTCCAGAAATTATTAACATGTTCATGACAAATATGAGTGATCCCGTGAAAGCAAAGAATGTGCTTGTGTTCAAGTTAAATCTCAAATAAAACTCGAACAAAATTACACAGAAAAGATTTAGTGTGTACCCAAAGGCGGGACGGTTGACGGAGTCAACCGGTGCGCCGTTATCCCTTGGACTAGACATGCTAGTCGTGGAGGGACCTTGTTCGGTGTAGTCGTACTGAGTTGATGCAGTGGCGAGTCGTTGCAGTGAAGTCCCACGAACGGCCTTCGGGAAGTAGTCGTTCACGCCGATGTAGTCGTTCTCGCGGAGGACGTAGTCGTACTGGAAGTAGTCGTTCTCTCGGACAGGGACGTAGACGTACAGAAGAGCGAGCAGGCGCATACGGGTACGCTCCCCAAAAACCTTATCGCGCGCCTATCCCGAGCAGGATCGCTAGGTGGACGAGGTTCAGAGGCAACTACTCACGCAAACAGTGTGCGCGCAAAGCTTGCGTTGGGAATGGCAGAGAGCAGCAACACAGAGGGAGAAGAGAGAGGTCTCCTAAGCAGGAGTACCTGAGTTTGAGAATGTGTGTCTGTGCCAGAGGAAGGAGTCCTCTTATATAGGCGCAGAGGAGAGGAGGAGGGAATGAACCTGGACGCTTCTGACCACCATAATTCTCATTAAACGACAGTTACCAGTAACTGTTGTATTCAACGTCATCAGTTACCAGTAACGGTCGTTTTAATACAGAGGATTATGGCTAACATGAATGACCGACATGAATTTGCGCCGTTATCCCTTGGACTAGACATGCTAGTCGTGGAGGGACCTTGTTCGGTGTAGTCGTACTGAGTTGATGCAGTGGCGAGTCGTTGCAGTGAAGTCCCACAAACGGCCTTCGGGAAGTAGTCGTTCACGCCGATGTAGTCGTTCTCGCGGAGGACGTAGTCGTACTGGAAGTAGTCGTTCTCTCGGACAGGGACGTAGACGTACAGAAGAGCGAGCAGGCGCGTACGGGTACGCTCCCCAAAAACCTTATCGCGCGCCTATCCCGAGCAGGATCGCTAGGTGGACGAGGTTCGGAGGCAACTGCTCACGCAAACAGTGTGCGCGCAAAGCTTGCGTTGGGAATGGCGAGAGAGCAAAGACAACACGAGAGGGAGAAGAGAGAGGTCTCTCTAGCGGGGAGTACCTGAGTTTGAGAATGTGTGTCTGTGCCAGAGGAAGGAGTCCTCTTATATAGGCGCAGAGGAGAGGAGGAGGGAATGAACCTGGACACTTCTGACCACCATAATTCTCATTAAACGACAGTTACCCGTAACGGTCGTTTTAATACAGAGGATTATGGCTGACATGAATGACCGACATGAATGACAAAAACTGTGCATACGCATCACGGTCAGGCCCGGCGCGCGTTTTAATACAGAGGATTATGGCTGACATGAATGACAAAAACTGTGCATACGCATCACGGTCATGGTCAGGCGCGGCGAGCGAGCGCGCGCGCGTGGGGCACGCCCTTCTCCTTTTACCAACTTCACAAGTGGTCCACCATTGGTCCACTCTTTAAGTTAGTTAAGATTCTCATTGGCTTTCAATGCGGGATTGAATCCCTAGCATTTATTTTGTGGACCTTTTAATTCTTTAAAATTAATTGAGACTAAATTCTAAGGGATGCAAGCAATCGGCACGTTTTGGGAGGAGATACTTTATGATAATACAGATCAAATAACTTGCCAATACAATTTGGATAACTGTAGTAACCATCTGGAAGAATCATCTCTTTTAACAACGACACACAATTGAACATCGAGAAATAATTTCTTTATTTAGACAGGAGTCTAAAGTTGTCATCACGCTTTATTGGGTTACCATTATTATTACATTCACTTAGCTATTTGTATCAAGTGGTAAGATCTACTCAAGCTATTTTCTTTAGACAGGAATCTACAATTGGCACCATTGAGGCAAATCATCGAGCAGATGGTGTGCGTTGTCCATGGATGAGGCGTCGCTGTTGTACTTGTATCAAGTGGAATGTTGCAATGAGAAGTATATATGAGCAAATCCTGAAAAAGAATAGCAACAATTCTTGCCAGTAGTTTTACGGATGAGGTCGAGCATCATTCATGGGCTTATTTTCATTCGTTAGCAGAACAACTAAATTTTTCGCGGGAGCAAACTTAGCAAATGTAGATATAAATTAGCAAGTACAGATGAATGAGCACTGCATCATCGAGGCGTTCAGATACAAGAGGCCTCATCGATATCAGAGAGGGGAGAAAGGGAGCTACGGAGGGCCGAAAGGGGCTAATTAAGCGAGGGAGAAGGGGTTACCTAGGACTGGGAATAGGCGGCGCTGGGCAAGGACCAGCAAGCTTCGAAGCTGTAGTGCTCGAGGGGAGGTGATGGAGCCCAGGGAAAGCACTGTGGTGAAGGTCGCTTGTCCCAGCCCCCTGCGCCCAGTATAGCCAGTCGAATTCGATTTGCGCTGCGGCGAAGCTCGATTTGAAAAATCTGTTTCGGTGGGAGGGAGAGGCGACATGTCATCGGTGAGCTCGAGTTTTTCAGCCGGAGTGACGTCGATGCAGGAACGGGATGCACCACAACGGCGGTGGCGCCGGCGTGTAAATTCGAAACCGTACGACGTGGGGATCAGGCGGTGACACGGCAATGGGAAAGGGAGTTGGATTCGAGCCAACGATGTTCACTGCCGGAGTTGCAGGCGGACGGCAGAGGGCGTGCTGCAGGCGGAGGACGGAGCGGGCGCCGGGCGGCAGGGACGGTAGAGAGCAGAGAGCCAGAGACCGTCGGGGAGGCACGGTAGTCAGAAAGGCAGGGGAGCGAGCGAGTTGGTGAGGATTGCCGAGCACCCGCCTCGCGCTTAACGGGCGAGAGACCTGCTCCGCCACTTATCCTACGGTCTTCCTCGTGTTCTTGCAGGATCCAACGGTTAGTGGCCTAAAAGGCGACGTGGCGCTATCGGGTGCCCGAGCTTGAACTCCGGATTCGTTATATAGAGATTAGTCCAATATCGATGCATAATTTTATTGTACAGTTACGAGACATAGAACTAGGAAATTGTGTTAGATGAGTGTCATGGGGATGAACCTTCTCTCTCATCTGATGAAACCAATATATTTGCTATCTTGCCAAGTAAGCAATTCACATTGTACTGCAGGCAGTTGTTGTAAAATCATTGTAATTCATAGTGTAGTGTGGTCATAGCTACTATCTGTCGAGTTCTTTCTAAGATAGCTTTACATGATGCCATTTCATCTCCACAAATTTTGTGGAGGCTGTCTTAATTAATTAGAATCCAACAAACCAAACCAAAAGATGGTTCCTGTCCAATTTCACGAAAAATGATCTACCTTATGACTTGCACAACCATTATTTCTTCAATATGAAAAAATGACCTTCAAACCGATAGGTGGATTATCCTATCGAATTATGCTTGGTGTGAGACTTATTAGCTTGCAAGAACGGGGCGGTAGCTAGGCATGAGAGGTACGCCACAATAATAATGGAGTGTTCCGCATATCAATATGTGCTCCCGCGGACACCACAGACATTGCATGAGTACACAGAGACATGCAGCCTGTTCGTTTGGCTTTGGTGGGCGACACATGGATTTATCTTGATTTGTTACGAGAGAAAGATCTTCTTGGCCGATTCTTTGGTGGGCTGGTTTGTTCGAGAGAAAATCTTCTTGGTTGGTGGTGGCGATAAGCCAAACGAACAGGGCGATGGTCCAGACTGGTGGCAGTCATGTGGTTTCTTGCAAGCTTGTTCTTGTTTGACATCCATACATGCATGCCAGATCATCTCAATTTGATGTGGAGATCACTAACCAACTTGTGCAGCGGATGATCCATCCGACAGTGGAAACCCTCCTGACCCCTTCCGTTCTCAAATAGTATGAGCACATCGCCGAATCCTTATCTTGATTTTGTTTATCCCCAGCATATCACACTCTATCTGTCTCTAGTTGTGCAAAATGGATAGTTTCTATTGGACACTTGAATATATATATATAGGCCAGCGCTATTCCATACCCGAGCGCGCACACCCCCCGCCACCACGCGCGCGGCCCTCCTCCCGCGGTCCAGCTTCGGTTTTTCTGGCGCTCGTGCAGTGCGGTTCGACGGTTTCACAAATACTACTCCTCATAGTTTTTTTCCAGGCGCGTGCGGACGTGTGTGTCGTGTGTGGTACGAGTTCCACCGAGCGCACCACTTGTTATTTTATTCGCACATGTGGACAGTGCTGTAGGGTCCACCGGTGCATCGTTGCTTGCACTCTGCAGGTGCATGGAACATGAATGTCCGGTTTTCATTTTTTAACTCCACCGCTATCGTATATCATTATTGAGATTGTTTACAATTTTAGTCGGAAGTAGTTTGTCACCTGAGGTCCATTTAATTGTTTCTTTTCCTCAAATACAAGACAAAGATAAGCATTCACGTATTGTTGCGTCAACCAAAATTTCAGTGTTTAGGATATTCGACTACTGTATATTTTTAGTTCTTATATCAACAGTGCTACGTCATCTAGTGCTAGTTGAGCACAATGATTTTGTATCCTACATTTTATTTGAGTAGTGGTCAATACACTACTTCGGAATATAGAAAAAGTGACTTTTTGTGACAAATGTTCCATCTGTTCTTTGGTAGTAGTAATTAAAAAATGACACATTAATGTATAAAACATTATTATCTTACAAATTACAAACACGGCAAAATATTGTGACACACATGCCAACGGACATGACTTGAGCTTTAAGGGCACTCTACATACCCCACACTTGTGATATGATTGACCAAACTTGTTTTAAAAGTATAGAGTATTTTTTGTACAAAGCCAACTTTTACCCCTTGATGATTAAAGTTGAGCGGGGGAACTTGATCTATTTTCAAGATTTTAAATGAAGAAAGTGAGTGATCAACAGCTGGTGTAACCATTGTACTGTATGTAAAATGAAGGCCAAAAAATGCACTCTTACCAGTGTGGTTTCTGGTTATCAAGCTGAAGTTTTTTCGTTTGACATTCTCGATCCCGAAAATCAGCCATAAATGTGCAATGAGAAGGGTCTTGGAGTTCACAACTTCACATTACATAAGAATTGCTTTGTTCATGAAAACATTATTGCCATGGAAAGGACTCCACGGGAAAAGGCTGTAGCTAAGATGCAAAGACATATATACACGGAAATGGTCGAACTCTCTCAAAAAACTTTAATCTACTATCTAGTATGAATCAGTCCCTGTATACAAACAATATAAGAAAAAATGCTCTTGAATGTCTACTCTAGCGTTAGGTCCTGAACTTCAAATGTGGTGAGCCATTATTATTTTCTAAGCTACTTGTGGCCCTAGTAATAAATCCTAATCAGTTTCAGTTGAACTAAACAATAATAAAATCAACCACATCAAGGTTTCAGATCATAATCTGATCATGCACATGCTTCAAGTTCAGTAAATGTAGAACTACATGTGAAAGGCAATCTACCTGCAGAATCCCTCCAACATGAATATAGGTTCCACTGAACCATGGAATTTACAATCAAAACTTGGTAATCAACAAACAAACAACCTGTTCGTTTGGCTGGTGGCTGATGGCTGGTGCTGATTTGTTGTGAGAGAAAAGTACTGTTGGCTGGTTGTTGGTGGCTGGTTTGTTCTGAGAGAAAAGTACTGCTGGCTGGTGGCTGATAAGCCAGGCGAACAGGGTGAAAATTAATGCCAAGAAAAAATGGTTCAATAGGTTTTGCACCATCATGCCATGGCATGTCGAATAAAAATTTTGGTATAATGGATGTAAAAGATGGATAACTTACTTAACAACAAGACATTGATGTGAGGCGTGGTCTCCACCCCAATATGCACGAACCAGGAAATTAGACGTGGATGGAACTAATATTTATTCTATTAGTGTAAGTGATTGACGACGGCATTTGCTAGCATGACATTCACTTTGAATAAATATGAGGTAGATATAAATGGTATGCGAATGATGTGTAGGGAGTTATATGCATCAAACAAAATCTGATTGTCAGTAGTTTATGCCCATCTACCGGCAGAACCCGTAAACCAAAATATTGCGGTCTCTAGTCGTAATGATGTATCTTATATTCAAGCTGACTGTTACAAGGATTTTGAAAGGGTAGTAAATCAATAATTAATTGTAAAAAATCTTGTATCATGAAATATACCATTTGTAGGCTACTGAGTTATGCTCATGGTCATGCATATTGTGGTTGAAAGGCCTTCTAATTAAGCAATCAACATGGTCATGCTCGCCGAACATACTCTGACAGAGAGGGTCAATATGCACACACATGGAAATTAGTACTTGCTAATAGACTTAGAAAAAGTACTTTGTAATCCTCATGTCAATAATTTTGGGAAACGAGAACAAAGTCGAACCGCATCGGCACCAAGCCGTGACTAAGATTGAGACCGCTAATAAATTGAGAACACCAACGAAAGCGGTACGCCCATCACTCGAATTATGTGAACACACATCAACGTAGTTTGAGCGGTTGCCACCAACCGAGAAAGTACGCCCATCACACGAATTATATGAAAGCACATCAAAAGGAGTTTGAGCAAAGTGCCATCTAGATGCCATTTTCATTTTGCGGGGATCGAATGAAATTGAGAAAAGAGGGGCTTTTCTCTCGCCTCTACTAGCCTACTTTTTTATTATTGCATCAAATGATTGTCTATCCTAAAAATACGTGAACCGTTGCATGGATATCACCTCCCCGAACCCACTTTGGATAAGTGAATTATCATCGGCACCACGCACCATATTAATCTCAAATGCGAGGGAATATTCCAGCTTCACTACCGTATAGCATAATCGAGAAAAGAAACAACATCACCATTAACAAATAGCCATATCGGACCGGATCTTTTATTGGTTAACATTTAACTATATCCTACTAGCATTCCTACAATCAAAAGAGAATTTTATTAGAAGCAAGTAATCACAAACAAAAGCCGTAAAACAATATGGTACCGAACATTAATGGAAATGATTAATAAAAATACATAAACAATTTTTGTTCCACTAGTAAGATCTCGAACTCAAACAGAGGTACCGTACTTGATCTCTTATATTAAGTTGTCAATTGAAAATGATAGTCAAGAAAAAATCAACAGAGTATAATCAGTAAAAACAATATGAGAAGGAGTGAAACATGCACAATATATGTTTTGGGTATGTCAAGCTTGCAATCCCATGCTCAGAGTTGCCATTGCCGGATGTACCTAGAACATGGGATTTACATAAAACATAGTACAATGTATTTCAAATATCAAAAGTTACTTGACCATATTAATCGAGAATTATGTCTTATTTTGGCAAGGTTGTGCTCGCAAAGATATTAGAGAGGTATGTGTACCGCCTTGAGGCCATATCATGTCAAATGAAATTTCGGTAGAATAGGGGCGATTTGCGACGGTGAGGAGTGCCCGCAACCGAATTCATCGGGAAACAAATGTTAGGAGATCCATGAGCTGTTTGCACTATTGTATGCGGATTTAATTAAAGGAAGTTGACCTTTGGCTACTGGAAATCGAGGACGGAGGGGCAAACCAAAGGAACTGATTAATTCAGAGCAGTATACGGGCAGCTACTTGGAAAATCTTGGATTCTTGGTCAATGTAAGATCGAGCTACAACAGAGAGGAATAAAGGAAAGGAGATCGTAGCACGGACCTGCCCTCGCCAGATCGGACCAGCTGATGGAGCATCGCCGTGCGCGAGGAGTGATGCGGTCGCCTAGGATCTAGGGAGTTCGGACGCCACCAGAGTCGTGGCGCCGCCACGACGCCCCGCTGTCAACCAATCGCCATTGTGCCGCCACCTAGAGGTGCAGGTGCTCCGGGTCAGAGCAGGAAGAGCTGATGCAATGAAGAGGCTGGATCTGGCAATGTGAAACAACCTCCAGGCGACTGCCGTCGTGATGGATCCACTCGCGGAGTCTTATTCGTCGGGTGACTGTAGGTCCGGGGGCGGCGACGAGGAGACAAGGTCGCGAGCGGGCGAGGTTCCGGTGGAGGAGGCGACGTGGGCAGCGGCGACGGGGTCGTAGGCGGCGGCGGATGAGGCACTAGGTAGCAGCGATTAGCAGAAGGACGGGGGCGTGTGCGGCGGCGGTGGCGGCGGCGGAGGAACGGGGTGGCTCGGGGAAAACGGACATGGATTTCTGGGATCCACCATGCGGGATGTGAGAGAGGACCGGGGAAGAAAAAATCGTAAAAAACCAGACTGGTTGTGCGGGGTGTGGCCTGAGCGAGAGAAAACCAGACGGACGGAGTGCGGGACGTGAGTGCGGGAAGAGTCTCGGGTATTGAATATTATTTCATACCTAGGGTATAGCATATAAATACCCTATATATATATATATATATGCATGCTAATCTACACCTGGGGTGTAGAATAGGAATCTACACCCGAGCACCCAAAGTACCAAACGAACCAACGAAACGACTAAACCAACCAGCCCACAAAACCATCCCGTGCCCGACCCGCTAACCCGCACCATCCTCCCATCCATAGACCGTGACTCCCAACCCCCGATACATGCCCACCCAGATCCCGTTTCCCCGAGCATTCCAAGGCGGCGGCAGCGACGACGATTCGCGATCCGCGGTAGCAGCAACGATTCGTGATCTGCGGCGGCGAGGGTTTCCGACGGCCGCCGCGGGGGAGGGCTCTCAAGCGGGACGCGTGCTCGCATCCCCTCCCCTCCGCGAGCCCCTGCAGGTTCCCTACCCGTTCGTTGGGAGGCGGATCGGAGGTGAGGGCCGCGGCGCCGCGCCACCGAGGTAAGGGTCTGCCGGGGAGGAGGAAGTGTCTGCTGGTGCTCCTTGCTCGCACACCAGTGAGCTTCCCTCCACTCACGCACTATTTTTCCTGCTTTTTTGCCGTCCATGGTTGTGCTTGCGTAGGGTTTTCAATTTTGTTTCTAGCTCAGTACAACATGGTGTTGACGCAAAATGTGCACCTGGCGCCAAACACACAGCAAGCCGAACAAGCTGGCTTCACACGCGCAAAGAGTCACGAGACGTGCCAGTCAATTTTTCCTGAAAATTAACAAAAGATAAAGTAGTTAGATACCAAAGCTTGGAACTTGCCGGGTGGTACCAGACAGTTCCATATTTACGGCTAAGAAGCCAGATGGGATGACACATAGCTATAGAAAGCTATCCGTCGATAAACCAAAAGCCATTCGGGATCTTATAAAAGAAAAGTAGCATTGCCGAATAGATGACGTAAGCATGACAGCGATCGGTCTTTGTTTGAATAAGGATGCACATGCACGAGGCCATGACCGATCCCCATGATAGTTGACATTAAATAAAGTAGAGCACGAACATAAACATGTAATAAACAAGCATGCATAGATCCAAAGCACTAGTCTACCGCATGTCTAGGTACTTTAAAATCCGTCGGGTACGATGCCAAGCAAATCTATCCACCGCATGATACAACTTGCATGAAAACCGCACCACTTTCCACAAATAGATCTATCCACCGCATGATACAATCTAAATATGGAAAGCTAAAAGTATACATTATTTAAAGCATGAATTACGCACGTGTTCTACTCGTGAATAAACATAACCGAATACGGCTGAACAGCCGATTCGGGGTCCATGAAGAAGGAACAAACATTACCAAGTGAATAAATCTATCAGGTTGATTTGAAATCTAATCCACCGGATGACTAGCTCCAAAGCAACCCAAAAACCTGCATCTACCGCATGATACCCAGTTCTTTCAAGATTTATACCAACATTGGCAAGCTTGAACCCGTAACACGTAACAACCTAGATCGATTCGGTTTCGGCTATCGAAAAGCACAAGATCCACGTGTTAAAACACGAACTCAACTCGTACAAGGATCACGAGAGGAATAAAGCCGATCCAAATCCATCTAGATTGGGCAAAAGTGTGTTACATGAATCTAAACATAAAGTAAAAACTCAAAATAACACGGGGTAACTTAATGAATCTATTGGATCTTGCCAAAATCCAATAGAGCCGATAACTAGCTTCAAGCTAGATCTTAGCCTACCGCATGGCTCATGACCTAACAAGAAACCCTCTTGAACCAAGCTTGAATCTACCGCATGACACGAAGCATGGTAACAAGACTACTTGCATCAGATCTAAATCCACCGCATGATACTAGACATGATACAAGGTTGCCGGTACTCACGGAGGTCGATGGATCGATGAACCCTCTCGAAGAACTCGACGACACGACAAAAGGACTCTAGGGTTTGGCGTAAGGCCCGTTTGTATTGAATAATGATTGTGTGTATTACATACATTCAGGGCTCGTATTTATACCCTGCCAAGTACAATCTCGAATGGATTCGCTGCCTAACTTATCTCTAAGCTTGATCGCCTATCCATCCATTCGTCCTTCCTGCTTGAGCCACGTCACCGTCCAATCCCGCAAAATCAGCTCAACTGTTCCTTTGCCGAACGGGAGCAGATAGCCGACCGCGGATCCTTCTGCCGAATACATCTAAGAAAAACCTTTCCTTCCACCAGACGGACTCTCCACCGAGCCGGACCCACAAGTCAGACTCCTTACCAAATTTTGGTGTTAACACATGCCCCTTCAATTGCGGGATAAAAGTAATTTTGTTCCGCAATTGACTCCGACCACGAACACTTTCAAATCGAATCCGTCAACACTGTTCTTCTTTCTTCGCAATCCGCCGGAATCCTCGTCCAGATCCAAACCCTAGATCCCCTTGTTCTAAGCTCAACTCCCTCATGGCGGCTCAAAACCAAGATGCTCAGGTAAATTCCCCCCCCCCCCCCGTAAGCTTCATTCGGCATTTAGGTTTTCAATTTTTACCTGAGATTTCTTTTCCGCTTTTTCTTCAGGAGCCTTCCACTGAGCTTCTGATTCGCACCGAGGCCAATTCAAGATCCTATTACCTTGGTCCCGTGGGGAACTCTGATCCTCGAGATTTCATCGCGGCTGAATCTCAGAGGATCCCTTTCAAAGCGGCTCTGTCCCCACCTCCTCGGTGGCAAGATGCTTTCAAGAACTGGCCCTTGCCTCCAATCGCAGGCTGGAAAACTTGGTACCGGAGGGTTCTTGCAGACAAGAGTGCATTAACCCAAAACTGGGATACCCTCCGCATTGCTTAGTGCTTGAAGTTATCCTTAGCCGAGACCCCCAAGAACGAAGACCTTCTGATAGCAGCTTGCCATTTTTGGTCAAACGGCGTCAACGCCTTCCTCTTTGGCCACGGCCCGATGTCTCCAACTCTAGCCGATGTGTATATGATCACCGGCCTTGACATTACAGGATCTGTTCAACCCTGATTCAAAAACTCTTCACGGCAAACAGGGGTGAAACCAGGGAACGGATACAAGCATTACATCTTGAAGCACATGAAGGACAATCCCCTTGGTGAAATCGAATACAGGGCGTTTCTGAACATGTGGCTGTGCAGATTCGTCTTCTGTGGCAAAGCCAATGAGCCTACCCTGAATCACATCACAATGGCGTCTCATTTGGTCAGTGGCAACCGCCTCCCCCTTGGGAAATTCCTCCTAGGCAGTGTGTACCATATGCTTCACCAAACTGTCACCCAGATGTATACTAGCCAGAGGATAACATGTGTCAACGGTCCTTGGTGGTTTGTTCAAATGTGGCTGCAGCTTCACATGCATCAGATCATTGGTGTTGATTTGAACACCAGGCTCTTCCCTTTATCCAATCACCCTGAAGGGGATCCCCAAGCCACCAGAGGATGCCAGAATTATGGAGAAGCGGCTTCAATCGTTCTCGTTCGACGAGACATCGGCCCGGCTTTTCGAGCTATTCTTCAAAGGTTTCCAGAATCCCCTCTGGCTCCCTTATCTGGATAATGACACTTTGATTTTCCCTTGTGAATTCTCTTTTGAATCCGAACGCCAAGATGGGAGATTCTTAGAGATCTTCAACATCATAATCCGCCCATGTATGCTGCCGGCTGAATTCAATGGAGGAAGGCTGACCTGTAGCACTTATGAATATTATCAACCCAATGTAATGGCTCGGCAACTTGGGTGTGGCCAGATGCCCCCAAGACTGTTCCTACACGAATTCCTCAAGCCTAGAGAGGAAATCAAAGAACTTATGCACAGTAGCAGAGTCTTCCATTATGTGTGCAGTCCCACTGTCTACACCTGGCCTTTTGTGCCCACAACCATAGCTCACTCCACCTTCAATTCTTGGTGGCAAGAATTCCATGATCATATCTTCAGTGAGCCTGTACACTTGTTCTGTGCAGAGTTGACGCCCGACTTTCATCCAACTTCAGAGGTAACATGATGAACCATTGAATCAGACATATCCTCTTTCAATCATGATTCTGACCTTTACTTCTCTTACTCACAGAACACAGTGCCTGCCCCTCGAGCCAGGAATATCTCCTACAATGCTGTAGGCCCGATCTCAAAGATCGGGATTCAGGTCCCCAACTCTGGCTCAGCTAATGGCCAGGTTTGCCACAACAGACCCAAGCCTTTCCAGCCTTGCTGCTGATAGGAGGCAAGGCTTATCTCTAATAGCTCCCCCAAATGCCAAGAGAAGAAGAACTGTTAAGAAAGTCCTTGTTAAGGTAAAAACGTTCTCTTCTCTCGATCACAAGATTACTCTGGTTCTGATAAATCATATCTTGTACATTTTCAGACCAGAACCCAGCAACCTTCAGTGCCAGAACCTGCCAATGCCCCATCCACTGGTATGATCTTTACATGTCTTCTTTTAAGGACGAACACTGGCATTTACCCTTTTATTTTGACACTTGCAGAAGAAACAATGGAAGAACAACTTGTGGACATCCCAGTGTCTCAGCAAGCAAGTCCACCCAGGGTTGAATTACCTATCCCAGTGGAGATCTCATCTTCATTAGGGACTCAATCACCCTCTGCAGAAGAAATGAATTCTCCAGAGATGAGTCTCCCAATCCACCCAGAGCCGTCAAGTCCTCCAAGGGCACAGTCACCTACTGGTCATGCAGAGACACCAACCCCAGCAGAGGTGAACCCATCTCCTCTTCAGCCAGAAGCCCATGAGTTGCCAGCAACTGCATCAATGCCTTCTCACTTAGAAGCTTCAGCTCTACCTGGAACACCTTCTTCACCTGTGATTGCCCCTGAACAAAATCCTGCCCCAGCTCATGAGGTACTCATTTGCACTTAACTCTGCTACCTTTACTTTTAGCACCCCTAACTCGGCAATACTGCTTCTCAGGATCAGGCCCCATCATCATCAAGTTTGTCAACGGGGAACAATCCAGTTGCCGAGGCGACGGAAGGAGTGCATCGAACTCTGTCAGAGGCGGTGCTAGCAAAGCTCAGAGAAATTGTTGCCTGGCTAGAAAGAGATGCACAAGATCAATTCAAGGATCTCGATCACTTTGAAGAGATGTTTGAATCTAGTAGCCAAGAACTCCCTGAGGACATCAGTGCTTCTCTGGCATCTATCTGTGGCTTGGAAATCCACTATGTGCCCATAAGGCAGGCTTTGAGGAAAGTGCGCTCCCGCCCGGCTATTGAAAAGAGGAAAGCTAGTGCTGAACAAGCCATGAACGGGGCGCAATCCCAAACAGAGAGCCACAAGGATACATTATCCAATCTGCAAGCTTCTTGTGATCTAAAAATTGCTAGGAAAGCTGCTCTGGAGGCAGAACTGAGAAGCCTGTCAGCTGAGATAGAGGTTGATAAAAAGAAAATAGCCGAGCTCCCTGGATTGATAGAGCAGACCCAAGAGGAAGCAAAATCGGCTATAGCCAAGATGGAACAATGCGACGCAGAACAAACTACCTTGTCTAGTGCCCAGAAAGATTGCCAGGAGCGGTTGGACAATTTCCGTCAAACAACATTGAATGTCCGTAGTGTGATTGCGAAATACCTGAACATTTAGACGCTTCAATTGATGTATAACCGAATTGGTCGCTCTTGTAATATTTGTCCTCGCAATTTTATTTCTTTTTCTTCTGCGCACCTTCAAATGTAATGCTGAACGACCCATTCGGCAAAGAAATGCCAACTCCCGAATGGCACTTTGACTCTTCTTAGCCGAGCCAGTCAACTGAATGTGACTCAGCCTAGAACTCCAAGCGACCCGCCGGCGGGTTGGCCAAGGAAACCTTTCCACCTTCCGATTTTCTTGGGATATGCGCCACGATCCAAAGCCACGACTCGAGGCAACGATCCGTCTTGCCAGGCCTATAAATGAAACCGTAGGTGCCCCTAGCTCTCCACCAAGCCTTTTAGCCCTCGAATCTTTGCCAATCTCAGTTCTTCTTCTCTCCAAACAGTGCACATCCCAAAACAACATGGTGCGCCGCCTCAACCGCCGTCGTGCCTCTGATGAGGCAGAGGGGAGCAGCGCCAATGCGCGCCGGAGGCAATGATCGTCGATTCCTTTTCTTTGATTCACCTTTGATCCTTTCTTGTTTTGACGATCATCTTCCTTTCTGGTTGATTCAATGGAATCCGTCTCCTGCACCGGCCAATCAGCCCCTTCCGGATGACTCCTCGAAGTCCGACGGCCACTCCCCCGTGCCCTACGGGGAACTCGACACCCTCCGCTTCAAGACAGAGCTGGAGACGGCCCAGCGCGAGCTGGAGGACGTCTCCAAGAAGGCGGGCATAGCCGAGCTGGAGTGGGAGGACTAGCGCAAACAGCTGCTGGACACCATCGACGGTACAGCTCTTGAAATCAAATCTTTGATCCAGCCCGGCTTTTGATGCTAATCTCCTTTCTTCTTGCTCCTTGCAGCCCGCGATGCCGAGCTCAACCAGCTGAAGGCGCTGGTGGAGCAGCTGGCCGACAAGGTGAACGCCCGCGGTGACACGCCGGCCGAGCGCCCTTGTCGCGGTGGAGCACCGCGTCGACGAGGTGGCCACCCATGGCGTTCGCTTGGGCACTACCCTGGGCCTGGCGGCCATGGCGACGCACACGGACGTCGACTACTCCACCAGGCCGCGCGGCTTCCGGGGCGGCGCGCCAGAGGACATTGAGGAGATCGAGCTCAGCTTGGAGCGCCTCGATGGCCACGGCGATGCCATTGCCGAAATCACTCATCCCCAATCTGTGCTGAACAGGCTCTTTGACTAGATTGTATTAGGGATGTTTGAATATTGGCAATAAATGAAGCACTTTTGAATTCCGTGCTTGCTCTGTGATGATTTTTCTTTATATTTGCATCCGTAAATCTTGTTTTTTCCTAAACGTATCCGGGAGCTGTCTTGAGCAGAATACGCAAGAACAGGTGCCCCTTGGCGCAAAATCCACAGAAGATCCCTGAATCGACAACCCGTAAGCACTGTTCAAGCAAAAACCCTTCGCATCCGGGAGAAAACCCTGCCGTTTGGTATTCCAACAGTGTGTACTGGCCGGTCATCACTCCAATGCGCCCTTTCGGTCAATAAAATAGCCTGCTGAGATGCCCTGCAAATCCACTCGCACACTCATCCATTACTTCTCATCTCTTCCCCCGTCTCCAGAGGAAAAAACCCCAAGGCCATGGACAAGGGCAAGCAGCCCCAGGAGAGCAGCCCTCCAAAGAAACGCACGATTCGAAGGTGAGTTTTCCCTTGATTTACTTCCTGTTCCCCACATGATCTTGTGCTTTACCTCCCCTTCTTTTCCTCTTTCAGCCTTGATTTGCTCCCTGAGGAAATCATCGGGACCGAAGATGTGCCTGAGTACATCTCCTCCGATTCCTCCCTCGAAGCAGAGGACGCCACGCCTGAACAGAGGACCAGCCATCAACTGCGCCGCCGCGTTCGGCACTTGGAGCACGGCCTCAGGGACATCACCGCTCGTTGCCAAGCCGAACGCGAGCGCCGCATGGCTCTGGAGGCACTAGTGGGGGGTAAATGCTTCTGACTTCTTCTTGACTTTGTGCCCACATCTGGAGTTCTTGCCCCTAACATCCACTCCTCTGCTTCAGATGTCTCTGACAGGTACAACAACCTGAAGGCGGCCTGGGACAACTTGGTGGAAGCCGCGAACCATGGTCACCCTCATGCCTTCCAAGTTGCCGTCACGGTGATCTTGGAACAACTGAAGAGGGAGCAGCCGGAGAAGAAGCAAAAAAAAGATTGAATCATACTTTCGCTTCTTCCTCCACGCTTTCTGCTTCCCACCTCTTGAGGTCCCGATTGCCAGGGTTGTTGGATGTAAACCTGCAAGAAGCGGTTGTAATGTAGTTTTTGTGCTAAGGGCAATGCATCTAGGCACTGGCCATTTCTTCTGTTTGTGAATTTTTTGTTCTGAAGGCGGCCTCGTTCTTGAGCGCCGGCTGTATCTGTGTCAGATGTGTGTAATCCCGCCGCTGGTGATCATCGATCGATCTCAATGCTAGGATAATATTTCTTCAGATATCTTCCATTTATTGCAGCGGAAAATTCTTCTCCCAGTAAAGTTTGTAGTATATATGCATTGCCAGGGACGCATCTGACCACACGAAAAGGCCCCTCCCAGTTAGGGGACCATTTGCCGAATTCGCTGTATTTAGTTCCAATCGGCAATAGCGCTTTCCAAACCAAATCTCCTTCTGCGAATTGCCTGACTTTTACTTTCTTGTTATAGTACTTGGCAACCCGCAACTTGTTCTTCTCGATGTTTTCCAGGGCTCTAAGACGGATCATATGTAAATCCTCTAGCTCATCCATCATTAGGCCACGATAATCTTTGGAGCTCAAATCCTTTTGTAACACAACTCTCCTTGAATTTGATTGCATCTCCCAAGGTAGAACCGCGTGGTGTCCATAAACCAATTCATAAGGAGAGGTCTTTGTAGCTCCATGGGGGGCCATTCGATAAGCCCACAGTGCCTCACTGAGTACCGAATGCCACCTTCTTGGCTTCTGGTCGATCTTCTTTTGTATCAGCTTGATCATGATCTTATTAGAAGCCTCTGATTGACCATTAGCTTGGGCATAATAGGGAGAAGAGTTAAACAATTTGATTCCCATGCTTTCGGCAAACTCTCTGAACTCTAGTGACACGAATTGTGCCCCTTGATCAGTTGTGATTGTCTGAGGGATTCCAAACCGATAGATGATGTGCTCCTTGACAAATTCAACCATGTTTTCCGACGTCACCTTCTTCAGTGGGATCGCCTCAACCCATTTAGTAAAATAATCCATAGCCAAAAGCACGAACTTATGCCCCTTACTAGATGGTGGATTAATTTGGCCAATCAAGTCTATACCCCAGCCCCTGAATGGCCACGGATTGATGATGGGATTCAATGCTGATGCGGGGACCCTTTGAATATTTCCAAACCTCTGGCAATCCTGACATCCCTTGTAATACTCAAAGCAATCCTCTAATAAGCACCCAGCTTGTCTAATAACCCATTTCATACGGTAGGTCGATTGGTGTGCTCCACATATCCCATCGTGCACTTCGCTCATCATGTTCTTGGCTTCCTATGGACCCAGGCATCGTAATAATACCCCATCCAATGATTTATAGAACAAATTGTCAACCAGAAGAACGAATTTTATGGCCTTGTACCTGAGCTTCCTAGAGACCTTTCGGGATGGATCTTTCAAGTAATCAGCGATCTCTTTCCTCCAATCATCTTCTGCAAGATTCGTCCCTAGTGCACATACTGAAAGGACCTTGATGTCGCCTAGAGGGGGGGTGAATAGGCGAGACGACCAATTTAAACTCCTTCTCCCGAAACACTTGAGCTGACAGTGCTCCACCGGTCAGACCGGTGGTGGTGACCGGTCAGACCGGTCAAGCACTGGACTTCACAGGTGACACCGGTCAGACCGGTGCGCCTCACCGGTCAGACTGGTGTAGCACAGAGAACCTGCAAAAACAACTTCAAGCACCTCTTGGCTTCTAGCACGAACCAAACTCAGGGTGTGACTTTGGTAGATGATCACAAGCAGAGTAATGAGCCCTGCACACACAAGTAACACACCCAAGTAGATCGAGGCGGAAGCAAATGAAATATGCTAGAAAAACAACTTAGAGAGTCGAACCACACGAATAAGCAAGGATTTGTTTCCCGAAGTTCACCACCCACTGAGGAATGGCTACGTCTCCGTTGAGGAGCTTGTAAGGGACGATTCCCACAACAAGCCGGGTCTCTTTCAACCACTTTCCTCCTTTCCACTAAGGTGATCTTTTCCACGAAGAGGCAAGATCGCAGCCCTTACAAACTTCCCGCTGCTCACCACAACCTTGGGAGCTAGCCGGCGACACCTAGCCGTCTAGGAGGCAAACCTCCAAGAGTAAAAAATGCACCAAAGTTTGTAGACTCGAAACCAAAGTGCTCAAGCTATGGAACCTGCTCTTGTTAGCTCACAAAGTCACTCCTAGGCTCACTTCCTCAACCCAACACAAAGATGATGGCTTGAATCCACAAATCTCATAAAGGGATGGTTGGGGAGAGCCACTAAGGCTTAGAGCTAGTTAGAAAAGGCTTGGGACCTCAGCAAACACACTAGAACCAGCAACCCTCACTTGAGGAGGGCTTGGGGTATTTATACCCCTCAAAGGAGAAAACTAGCCGTTAGTCCCCGGGTTGCACCGGTCAGACCGGTGCCTCACACCGGTCAGACCGGTGTATGAAAAACTAGCCGTTAGGCTAGCGGCACCGGTCAGACCGGTCAGGCCCGAGTTGCCCCCAAAACCTCTTTTAAAGAAACTAGCACTTCACCACTAAGATGAAATGACCCGGGTTAGGTTAGGAGGGTTAGTTAGCACACTCAAAGGCTAGATCTCACTTAGGTCAACTAAAGAGCACTTTGACTTGGTCAACTTGCTAAGTTGCATCCCTCTTGATAGTACGGCATACCTATACTCAAGAAAAGAGTAAAAGAGCTTTGATGACCCCTTGAGCTTGAACAACTTCAATTCTTGCCATACTTGATCAATAACCACTTGAGGGCTTTCAACATAGCCTTTGACCTGAGCACGTCCAAACTTGAGCTAGTGACTTAGGATCTTTCCATATAGCATAAGAATGCACACTTGGATCCATGGTCACTCCATGTTGCCAATCTTAACGAGTTGGTGACTTGCAAAGCTTCCCTCGGTTAAGGTTTGAATATGATACTTGAAGACCCCACGGATGCTAGAAATTCACCCTAGCAAAACACGAATGGCGGCTTAGCTACGGCCCCAAAGATTGCTTAGTCCCTCACCCTAGCCATCTCGGTTGATCTCTTCATCACTTATCCAATCCACTTTGAGTTCCACTTTGCTTCACACGCAATTAACCTTCATTTGAAAATCCCGCTTCAAATGCTTGATCTTGATTGACAACGGATATGCAAGCTTCCATTTTTAGAACCATGGTGTGTACACTCATCATCTTGTTCTCTTTCAACAAACTCATGAAGTCTTGCACCATATACATGTCTTTAAAGATGTGAGCCGAAATATTCATCCACAATTAAGTACATCAAAGATTGCTTGTGAATATATAGAGAAAACCTGCTCACAATCTTAGACAAAATCATTAGTCCTTTAATCGCCTTGTCATTCAATTCACCAAAATCCACTTAGGGGCCTAGATGCACTTTCACATACCTCTGCAGCAAACGCTTCTTGACTCTCTTTGTAACCAGAGGCGCTTTGAGCCAGCCTGTTTGCTTATTCATTATGCTCCCTAGGAATATGCTGTAGAGTTACCAACGGGAAGCTCCTCAAGATTTCCTTGCATTCTTCGTAGTAACTCCTCAGCGCTTCACTTTTGCATTCGTATTGGCCGTTCAATTGTTTGATCACCAGCTCCGAATCTCCATAAACTTCAACTGAAACGGCCCCAGCTTCTCTCAAATATTGAAGCCCTCGAAGCAGTGCCTCGTACTCGGCCTGATTGTTTGTGACAGTGGGCTGTATAGGGATGGCAAATTCGAACATCTCATCCCTGGGTGAAATTAGTAGGATCCCTACTCCCCCACCTTTACCACATGATGATCCATCAAAAAATAAAGCCCAAGGGGTAATTTCAAGCAAATCAATTGACGGACTGCGATGTTCAGTTATAAAATCGGCAATGATCTGTCCCTTGATAGCTTTTGCCGATTCGAACTTTAACTCGAACTCTGATAAGGCCAAGATCCATTTGCCAATCCTGCCGTTCAAAATTGGCATAGATAAGATATGTTTTATCACGTCAAACTTGGAATACACAGTGCATTCGGCATTCAACAAGTAGTGCCGAAACTTTGTACACGAGTAGTACACGCACAAGCACAGCTTCTCTGTAGCCGAATACCTGGTCTCAGGATCAAGTAGTTTTCGGCTAAGATATGCCACTACACGCTCCGTTCCTTCGAATTCTTGAATAAGGGCCGATCCAATGGTCTGGGTATCGGCCGCCACGTACAACTTGAAAGGCTTATCCGGTTCGAGGAGGGACCAAAGATCGGTGGTCCTTCATGTACCGCTTGATCTCATCGAAAGCCTTTTGTTGTTCGTCGCCCCATGTGAACTTCGATCTTTCTTTAGCTTCAAAGCAATGGAGAGAATGGCAAAACCTTTTGTGACAAATTTGAAATGAATCTTCTCACGAAATTAATTTTGCCGAGCAATGATTGCAACTCCTTGAGATTAGTTGGAGGAACAACTTCATCGATGGCCTTCATGCTCTTCTTACCAACTTCAATTCCCCCCTCGTGGACCAAAAATCCCAAGAATTCTCCAGCTGATACCCCAAAAGCGCACTTGTTTGGATTCATCTTTAAACCATGCTTCCGGGTGCACTCTAAGGTCCTCTTCACATCTTCCAAGTGTGTGTCATGACTTAGGGACTTGATTACCACATCATCAATGTAGATTTCCACAATTTTGCCGATCAACTCATGAAAAATGTAATTCATGGCTCGCTGATAAGTTGCACCGGCATTTTTTAACCCAAATGTCATGACTATCCATTCAAACAGGCCTATATGACCAGGACATCTGAAGGCCATCTTTGATATGTCCTCTATTGCCATGAAGATTTGGTTGTATCCCGCATTGCCATCCATGAAACTGATCACTTTGTGTCCAGCTGCGGCGTCAATCAACAAATCGGCAATAGGCATGGGGTAACCATCCATCGGAGTAGCTCGTTCGTGTCCCCGAAATCTATGCGGACCCTCATTTTTCCATTCTTCTTGTACACGGGGACGATGTTAAAAATCCACTCCGCATATCGCATGGCCGAACGAAGTTTGCATCAAGTAATCTTTCAACTTCCTTCTTCACATCGGCCAATACCTCATCCTTGTAGATTTTCTGGGGTGGTTGCTTGTATGGTTTGAAACCAGATTTGATTGGCAACCAATGCTCGACGATAGAACGATCCAATCCAGGCATCTCCGAATAATCCCAGGCGAAGCAATCTTTGTATTCCTTAAGCAACTTGATTAACTCCTCCCTGAAGTCTGGCTGCAAGTTTGCGCTGATGAACGTCGGCCTTGGCTTATCACTGCTTCCAATGTCAACCTCTTCTAATTTACCAGCCGACATAAATCCTCGCCCCAACTTGCCATCAGTGCCATCTACGGGGTTCTCCATTAAAAATTGCTATAAGAGCCGACTGCTTGAATCGGCCGTTGATCGCCGCCGACGAGTTCAACGAGACCTTCTCCCCAGTCTTCCCCTGAGAAACAATCAATACCTTGGTATTCCTAGAAGGCTGGTTCCACGTTCGCGACGCTCACGGAGTCATCCGCGGGACGACCTCAATATCATCATCCACCCACTGGATAAGCTGCTGGTGCATGGTGGATGGAACGCAACAATTGGCATGAATCCAGTCCCGTCCAAGCAGTAGGCTGTAGGCTCCTTTACCTTCAATAACAAAGAAGGTCGTGAGCAGTGTCTTGGACCCGATCATCAGATCCATGTGAGCGCATCCCTTTGTATCTGAAGGATTCCCAGCGAAATCAATCAGTATTATGCTTGTAAGCGTTAGATCGCTCGGGCCCATGCCAAGTTTCCTGAAGGTGGTGTACGGCATTACGTTGACTGCCGCTCCACCATCGACAAACATCTTGGTCAATGGCTTGCCATTGACGTATCCTCTCAAGTACAACGGCCTCATGTGTCGATTTTTGGCCGGTTTGTCGAAGATTGCCTGCTTGGCCAGCACCAGTTGTGCCATCATCCCCTCGACCTGCTCATCATTTAGGGACGTCTCTTCCTGCACAACCTGGTTAGCAGGAGCCATGAATTCGTTCGGCAGAAAATATACCATGCATGTTGGAGCCGAACGCCTTGACCCCTCCGGTTGGTCCTTTGGACGCCACACCTCCTTCGTTTGGATTCTAGCCTACCTCAGCTCACGGTTCCTCAAGTGTTGAACCCGTCTCTTCTGACTTTTACGTAGGCCAGGCGGGCACCATTGCCCCTTCTGCCAGATGTACTCGTCCTCATCCTATTCTTGATCAGCCCACCTTAGATCAGCTTGCCGCTTCCTGGGGTGATCAATGACTTCAATTTTTTGGCGCCGATCCTCGTTAGGGTAGATCGTTCCAATTCTCTCATGGACGGATCGGCGATTGGCAGTCTCCTGCCTGTACTCAAAATATCTGTCACTGCATTCAGGACAGTTCTTCAGCGTGGGCAGTTTCAAACCCTCATTCCAACAGTGCCTGAAGAACGCACATCCCCAGTGCGCGCGCTCCTGCTCGCGCGTGTATTGCTCCTGGTCCCTTCTGTGTGCTTCTTCTTCGGCTCTGCGCTTCTCCTCCTCGTATCTTCACTTCTGGTAGCGCTCCTTTTCCATCTGGCGCTGCCACTTGTTGAGGAGGATGCGCGTGGTCACCCTGGGCTTGGCTCTGGATGATTCCCCGATTTCGATGTGGCTCTTGAGAATGCGGGGGGCTTCACCATGCACCTGTTCCAGTGTTACTTGGCGCTCCGGGTCCACTGCTCCATCCTGTCTAGCCCTGGCTGAGGTCAAGACCTTGACCTTTCCCTTCTCCTCAGCCGTCACCATGTTAACAGAGAAGCCGACCATGTTCTGAGGGAAGGGATGACCATCCAGCTTCATCTTGTTGTCAAATTTGAGGTGCCCCTCCTGGATGGTTTTCTGGATTCTCATCCTGAAGACCCTGCAATCGTTGATGGAGTGCGAATCCCTGTCGTGGAAGCCACAGTAACGTTTCCCCTTGACTCCATCAGGCCGAAGCATGGAATGCCCTTCAGGCAGTCTGATTCGGCCTTCCTTCACTAGGAGCTCAAACAGCTTGTCAGCCTTTGTGATATCGAAATTGTAGGTACCCTTGGTCTGTTTGACCCAACGCTGATTCATCGTTAAAGGCTCTTTCCCCCACATGATCTCGGCTGCGGCCACATCCAGTTCATCATCAGAATCCTCGATCAGATCGGCCTTGTCTAAGAACTGGTTGTAGATGTCCGCAACATCATGCTGCTTGCCAAACTTGGCATCCTTCTTGAAGCCATACGCTTGGTTGCTCATCAACGATAGCTTTTGAGACAGCTGGCCCAGGTTTTCAAACTCCATCCCGAACAGTTTCTCGCGTACGGCCGGCAGCATTCCGGCGACGGCCATATCAGCCAACTGATCATCTGGCAAGTTGAGCGAGAAGCACATGCCTTTAACCACCCTGAATCTCCTGAGAAATTCCAACGGCATCTCGCTGTGCCTCTGCTTCAAGGTGGCAAGGTCGATTAGCTTCTTCTCCAAGCTGCCACTGAAATAGTGGGCGTGGAATTTCCGCTCCAGGTCCTTCCATCTGCAAACTGACTCAGGGGGTAGGGACGGGAACCACTGGAATGCTGGGCCTGTCAGTGACACGGGGAAGTATCTGACCCTGAATGTTTCCTCAGCTGAGCATTCCCCGAGCTGCATCAGGTAACGAGCAATGTGCTCCACTGTGTTTGTGTCGTCTTGCCTAGAAAACTTCGTGAACTCCGTCGGAGGTTTCACCCTTGGCGGAAGGAGCACGTTGAAGTACCATTCTGGGAACGGCGTCTTGTAGGCAGGTCCCTGCATTTTTGGCTTGAGGCCGAACTGATTTTGCATCAACTCGGCCATCTTCCGCGCCAGGGCGTCGTCCTCTTGCGCGCCTGCAGTTGGCGCGTAACCTGGATGCGGGAAGGCGTCAAATGCCCCATAGTTTTCCACCTCATGGTAGCCTCCGCCGTATAAGTTCTTCCGCAGCCAGTTGTTTGCCGGAGCAATCCTATGGCCGGAGGCAAGCGGGGCTCCAGGCGAGCCGAACGCTAGTTCTCTGTACGTGGGCTGGTACGGATTCGGTTGTTGCACGGGTTGACTCGTGCTGCCCTG
The DNA here is from genome assembly GCA_947561735.1 of Cenchrus americanus. Taxonomy (NCBI): domain Eukaryota; kingdom Viridiplantae; phylum Streptophyta; class Magnoliopsida; order Poales; family Poaceae; genus Cenchrus; species Cenchrus americanus. The sequence continues at coordinate 30,391,258 of OX387242.1, read as the reverse complement.
CGGTGGTGGCCGGATTGGTCGCCTTCCCCGAGGCTGCGGTGGGGGGGCCGAACCGGCCGACCCCCCGGCGCCTCGCGGAGGAGGCTGGAAAGCTTGACTTCCAGCGCTCTGAGGAGGAGGCTGATTTGGCTGGCTCCGTAATGGTGGTTGAGAGCTTGACTCGCCCAGCTCCACAGTGCCCCCTTGGACGGGTGTCTTGCTGAATGCCGGCTCCATGCCTGGGCCAAAGACCGCCACCATCATTTGCTGGAGCGCACCAAGGAAAGCTTTGTGGTGCTTGCTCAACATGTAGTCTGCAGATTCCCGGAATGCTTGCATGCACTCCTCTTTCTCCCCGCCGAGTCGTGGCATCGCTCTCCCCTGGTAGCAATACCCTGGGCATCTCGTTCTTCAGGTACGGGACGCCACTTCTGTTTTTCTTGAAGGACAGTAGACATTTCTGCTGGAACTGGTCCATGGCGTCCTGGAGCTACTGTCGCTGTTCGGGAGAAAGGTCCTCAATGTTGACATCCATGATGTCCGCGATTTCAGGCATCTTGATCTCTTCGGCTGTTGTCCCACTGGGCGTGCCAAAAAGTGTGTTGACGCAAAATGTGCACCTGGCGCCAAACACACAGCAAGCCGAACAAGCTGGCTTCACACGCGCAAAGAGTCACGAGACGTGCCAGTCAATTTTTCCTGAAAATTAACAAAATATAAAGTAGTTAGATACCAAAGCTTGGAACTTGCTGGGTGGTACCAGACAGTTCCATATTTACGGCTAAAAAGCCAGATGAGATGACACATAGCTATAGGAAGCTATCCGTCGATAATCTGAAAGCCATTCGGGAACTTATAAAAGAAAAATAACATTGCCGAATGGATAACGTAAGCATGACAGTGATCGGTCTTTGTTTGAACAAGGATGCACATGCACGAGGCCATGACCGATCCCCATGATAGTTGACATTAAATAAAGTAGAGCACGAACATAAACATGTAATAAACAAGCATGCATAGATCCAAAGCACTAGTCTACCGCATGTCTAGGTACTTTAAAATCCGTCGGGTACGATGCCAAGCAAATCTATCCACCGCATGATACAACTTGCATGAAAACCACACCACTTTCCACAAATAGATCTATCCACCGCATGATACAATCTAAATATGGAAAGCTAAAAGCATACATTATTTAAAGCATGAATTATGCGCGTGTTCTACTCGTGAATAAACATAACCGAATACGGCTGAACAGCCGATTCGGGGTCCATGAAGAAGGAACGAACATTACCAAGTGAATAAATCTATCAGGTTGATTTGAAATCTAATCCACCGGATGACTAGCTCCAAAGCAACCCAAAAACCTGCATCTACCGCATGATACCCAGTTCTTTCAAGATTTATACCAACATTGGCAAGCTTGAACCCGCAACACGTAACAACCTAGATCGATTCAGTTTCGGTTATCGGAAAGCACAAGATCCACGTGTTAAAACACGAACTCAACTCGTACAAGGATCACGAGAGGAATAAAGCCGATCTAAATCCATCTAGATTGGGCAAAAGTGTGTTACATGAATCTAAACATAAAGTAAAAACTCAAAATAACACGGGGTAACTTAATGAATCTATTGGATCTTGCCAAAATCCAATAGAGCCGATAACTAGCTTCAAGCTAGATCTTAGCCTACCGCATGGCTCATGACCTAACAAGAAACCCTCTTGAACGAAGCTTGAATCTACCACATGACACGAAGCATGGTAACAAGACTACTTGCATCAGATCTAAATCCACCGCATGATACTAGACATGATACAAGGTTGCCGGTACTCACGGAGGTCGACGGATCGATGAACCCTCTCGAAGAACACGACGACACGACAAAAGGACTCTAGGGTTTGGCGTAAGGCCCGTTTGTATTGAAGAATGATTGTGTGTATTACATACATTCAGGGCTCGTATTTATACCCTGCCAAGTACAATCTCGAATGGATTCACTGCCTAACTTATCTCTAAGCTTGATCGCCTATCCATCCATTCGTCCTTCCTGCTTGAGCCATGTCACCGTACAATCCCGCAAAATCAGCTCAACTGTTCCTTTGCCGAACGGGAGCAGATAGCCGACTGCGGATCCTTCTGCCGAATACATCTAAGAAAAACCTTTCCTTCCACCAGACGGACTCTCCACCGAGCCGGACCCACAAGTCAGACTCCTTACCAAATTTTGGTGTTAACACATGGATGCCGGCCAGTAATTAGTTTAGCTTCAGTGACTAATTTTAGCTTCATAAATAGGTTCAGTAATTGGACACCGTAGCTTCACAAATAGGCTTAGTAATTGGACATCTCCTATCTTCATAAAAATCTTTTCTCTGTGATGCTTGGTTTGTTTTGACCTATCGTGTGTGGATCACACAACATTCCATATTTCACAGTTCGTGTACTTCCATTAGTCTAGTACTTCTTATATACTTTGTCCTTCACCTCCATTATGCACTAGTGCAGTAATCAAGTAGTTCGTATAGTAGTTTTGTAATTCAATGGTAGCTGCAATTGTTTAGTAATTTAGCGGGATGACCGGATAAAGATGGTGCACTAATACAACAATATATCTATTAGTCGTAGCAATTCATATTCTAGAATGTCATTTCGTCTTTATCAAGTAATCCTATCAAATCAACTGCTGGATTCGAATGTTGATGATGATTCAGTAATATAGTAATTCAACCATCATTTCTTTTGGTCACTTTTTTTCTTATGTAGTTTTTTGTTCAGTAATACATTGCTTAGTAATTCTTCTTTGTTTGGTAATTCTTGTTTAGTAATACGTTTTCTCAGTAATTCGTTTTGCTCAGTAATCCATTTCTCTATTTTTCCCGTGAGCGAATGGTTGGTGTAACTAAGTAGTATTTGTGAGGATGGTGGCTTGTTGATCACACTGTTGTGAAGGAGCTGCAATGCAAAATTGGGGTGAGCTCCACCCCTCCATACCCTTCTCTCTTCTCCCTATCCCCCTCCCTAATTTTGGTGTTACCTGAAAACATTCTGCTTGAGATTAGGACCGAGCCTTATATTAAACAGAGTGGGTACAATGTTTTTTCTAAGCTTATTAGCGCTAATCAGTCCCACCAGATGTGTGAGCATCTTGGCTTCATTAGTAGATTAGCACGCATGTCATTCTTTCATTCAGTAATTTTCAGTCTTTTCCTTCAGTAATAGCCCATCAACTGCTATCGGTATAAGTCTGCCCAAGCACCAACAATTGATTTTTTCAGCGATGATGACCCACTCTTTTCGGATCAGCCATCGGCTCACTGACACGGTTCTCAATTACCATCAAGAGTAATTCAGTAGATGATGGTGACCCACCTAGAGTTGATTTGTTGGTTTTCACCAAGAAGTCTACTAATTCTCCTTCTACCTTTGTTACTCCTTTTTATGAAGTATTCTAGCAATCATGCAATAAGCTATAATTTAACTAGCAGTCTCTGTAATCTAGCTTTTTTTGGGGGGGGGGGTGATGATAGTCCCGATAATTCATATTTCCTTCAAGTAATCAAAGCAACTTAGCATAATGATTTGATGAATGATGACCTAGTAATATAGTAATCACCTAGCTCCACATTATTTGCAGTAATGCATTAATTCAGTAATAGGATCGAGGTAATGATTTGTTGACACCCCCAGGAAGCAAAGGGCGAACGCTAAGTAGCCCTGATCATTCATATTTTATCAAGCAACATAGAAGAATTGTTTTAAGGATGATGACCTAGTAATTTAGTAATTTACCTAGCAGTCCCATTAATAGTCTCAGGTAGCCTGTTTGGTGACCACAAACACTTGCTACAAGTAGTCTGTACCTTTTTAGTAGTTTAGTAGTTTATTCAATCTTTTTTCTTTCTCCCTTCTTTTGAAGTGTCAGCAGTTTGCTGAAGGCTGGTGGGTAAATCTTTTTGGTCAGTAATCATTTTGCTCATATAATTCAGTAATCCTCTAGTAAACCTTCCCAACACTTGTAATTCAGTAATGTTACATTGTAGTAATCCGCACCAGCAATGTGAAATTCAGGGTGAGCCCCGCGCCCCTCCGCACACCTTCCTCCCATCATTTACTTCCGACTTTTGGTTATCTCTGCAAAGTTTGTTCCGACATACAATTCATCGATGGTATTTGTATTTTTCCATGGAGATTACTAGATAGTTCATGTACTTGTAGCGGAAGTATTACTACTGAACACTATACATTTTACTACGGAGTTAGCTCTAGGAGTTCAGTAATAACTTTAGTAGTCACCAGCATTTATGTTTTTCAGTAATCACTTCAGTAATGATGGTGCAGTAATCACTTTAGTAATTTAGCTTTAGTAATAACTTCAGTTATCTTTTTTCAGTAATCACTTCAGTAGTTTAGCTTTAGTAATCACTTAGTAATTTAACTTGAGTAATCACTTCAGTAATTTAGCTTTAGTAATCACTTCAGTAATTTAGCTTCAGTAACCACTTCAGTAATTTAGCCTTAGTATTCGATCTATATATACCGTGTCAGCATTACTAACATTAATATTTTTTATCATCAGTAATTGAGCCAATATTATTTAAACCACCAATATATACTGCTTATTCAGTACCTTCATCTGTTGGTAATTCGGTAATTCATGCCCATGAGATTGATATTCGGTAATTCAGTAATCCAATGCATCATCTGTTGTTGTCCAAAACGAGGCCTTGTTGTGTTGAGCTAAATTGACAGCCAAAGAGCTCTGAACTTCTGATAGCCTATTGTGCTATCCAAAGAGGTTTTTCATTTTTGTTCAGTAATCCATTTGCTCAATAATCTTTTTGTTCAGTAATATATGTTTTCAAAAATAATTGTTCTATCTTTTCAAAATCATTTTGCTCAGCAATCATTTGTTCAATAATTTTATTTGTTCAAATAATGTTTATCATAAATCATTTGTTCAGTAATCATTTGATGAGATTCAGTAATACATGATCCCATCAGTGTCAGCTTCAATAGTTGATCAAGTTCAGTATTCATTTGATGGGATTCAGTAATAGATGATCCCATCAACATCAGTGTCAGCTTTAGTTTTATTCAGTAACATGTAGACCCAGCAAATCTCACATTTTCCCGATGATGTGGCAATTCCATAATTCAGTAATCATGGATACTTTTCATCTATTTAGATGTGTTTTGGGCTATGTAACCTATGTTTTTTTTAATTCAGTATTTTTGAATCTAAAGTTGTGCTTTTACTTGTTTGGTTAAGCACATCTAACATATGTTTGTTTGTTTTTTCAGTAGCTCCTTGTATCCTAATACAGAGCTTATATTCCACAAAGGGAGCAAAAGAGCCTTATCTAGGACATAGAAGAGCTCCCTCCGGGCCAGATTCAGACTATGGAAATCGATATCTTCGCTGAATCCTTACCAAACACACATTACGATGCATGTACTTGAATTAATGGTTTTGATCAACCAAAAAGTGAAAGAACTAGACGTTTATATAGATGCGCGCATCATGCTGTTTTTTCAATAGTATAGTGGCTGCTATGTGATTTTTAGTTGAGTCAAACATTTATGTACAGGCACATACTGAATACCTCTCCCTATTCAAGCATTGCTATGTATACTCATTTGCATGTAATTTGTACCCTCTCGGTGACCCCTCACATATGTTCAGATATGCAATAAGATCCCATGGTTACTTTGACAAGTTGTGATATTCGGTAATTGAGTAAATCATATACAACTTTTGGTAATTTCAATAATCATATACCACTTTTTGGTAATTTCAGTAATCATATACCACCATCCATAATTTAGTGTTTTTGGTGATTCAATAATCATGAAATACAATATCCAATGTATCAAACCCACCTCCAGTAATTTCCAAATAATTACTGACAGGGATGCAATGTGTCTCAACCTTATTTCATTTATGAATATATTTTCAACAGTACGAGCAATCCGCCAACCGCCAAGTAACAACGACCTAATGCAAGTTAGTTCAATCTGATCCCATTTGGACTCAATAATGCATCATGATAGTTCATGATCCATATTAAATCATCATGTGCACACCAACAGTAATTTTAGCAAATTTACTCCCCAGTAACAAAGTAAGGCACCACCAAACTATAGTTCATGAGGTATTTTTTAAATTAAGAAATCACATGGACACCAACAATAGTCCAGTAATAGCAAATTTTGAGGGTTTAACCACACGCTTACTGACCAAAACTCATTGTTGAGCTTGGACTTGCTGCCGGATCACCATGATCTCATCCATATCTGAAGATTCCAAAAAAAACTTCTCAGCTAGGACATGATGTTACCTTTTTGGCCTCCCGTCATTTTAGTAAACAATTCTAAATTTCTGTCAGATTTCTTTCAGCCAAACTCCATTAATTGTACTAATTAGTATCCTCTTCTTCAGTAATCCAAACTTACTCTCATTATTCATAAGCCAAAATCAAGGTTACATGATTGTATAGTTCAAGCAATTTGGGCTCAGTAATTCGACACAACTAGCATGTCAATAACTATGTCAATAACTAGGAGCTCAGCAATTCATAGTACAAGTGGTCTATCAGAGTTATCATGCAAGAAATTAAGCACTTCAAAGACACAGTAATTTACTGTCAGTAAGGTACATAATGGTGATTGTTAAGGCATGCCGATTTTTGGTCGGTCAGCAGCAAGCCGCCAGCCTCCAGAGCTAACTCCGCCCTGCATCTGGGAGCTCCTGCTGAGAATCTTGCAGTAGCTGCTGGCCAGCGCACCCACTCGACGCCAGATGCCCGCCATGCGCAGCTGCTTGCCCACCGTTGGATCCCGCGTGCACCTTGCTGGGGCTCCACGCCCGCACCAACACACCTCGCACATGCTCGCCGTAGCACTCCAGCAGCTCTGCGTGTTCCGCCGGTCGTCGAGGCTCGTCGGAAAGCTTGTGATGAGAGTTAAATTACTGAAGCTCGGAGGAATCGCTAGCTATATGCGGTACAGAGGAATTTGCCAGAGGCGATTCTTACTGGCTAGATTGAGATCGATTTTTCAAGGGGACAGATGGACATCCTATGCGCCGCCGTACCCACCCCGAGCCGCCGGCCGGCCCCTGATCCTGCGAGCCGCTGGGATCCGCACGCCTGCTCTGCTGCCCGCATTCCACCGTTGGACGCTTGCTGCATACCCGCCGTGCCCTCGCCGCCCTGCCCGGTGCCGCGGCTTGCTCCCCGCGCACACCGTAGCTTGGCCGCCGCCGCGCGTGCCGCCGCTATATCTCGGTTCGCCGCACTCGCGCCGAAGGCTGCGCTCCGCTCCTCCTCGCGCTCGCCGCTCGCGCCGCTCGCGGCTCGCGCTTGCCTCGCGGAAAATAAGGCCGGTCGGGATGTGGAAGAGGAAAGGTGCAGGGTGCCTTAACGGGTCCGGAGGCGGAGGGGTGGAATCCGTTTGGGTTGGGGGTTAGGTTGACTGAGCTGTTAGATTGGTTGGGTGTAGAATCCCATTCTACACCTAGGGTGTAGAATAACGCTACCGTGTGTGTGTTATATATATATATATATATATATATATATATATATATATATATATATATATATATATATATATATATATATATATATATATACACACACTAACCACGTATGGGGGGTTGCTACCCAGCATCATGTAGCCGTCGGATCAACATGCAGGCACATCCGTGACATGACGCGAGGCAGACGGAGCTAAGTAGCGGCGTTAGTAATAAAGGTCACATGCAAGACCAGCGGCAGGCTTGTTTTCAATCTGCATGGCAAGCACTGCCATAATGTGGTACCAGGGTTACTTTTTTAGCTGAGGTGAGGCCGTGAGGGATGCGTTCGTGACAACAGGCACTGCCATACTGTATGCGCGTGCTATATGCTAGACAGCCGTGAGATTGGCGGAGGGACCACACATCATGCCAACCTGCCACGCAAGCAAGATGCAAAGCAACTGTATTTTCAAAAAAAAAATGCAAAGCAACCTGCCACGCGCCAACTGTAACACTAGTTGTTCACAAAAAAAATTGTAACACTAGTTGTTGCATGCAGCATACTCAGCTCCATGCAATTGCAGGTCAATCCATTTTGGCATTGAATTCCTCCGCAGGTGGGGTATATACAGCAGCACATTGCTTAAAAAAAGTCATTTGCTCGATGTTTAAAACACAAAAACAACGTGGCAGTACACCCTAGGCTCACCACATCTGATATGCTGGTAGGATTCGCTTGTTCATCCAGTATTAAATGTTGAATAGTAACATTTGCACATCAATCAGTAAACATGGACATAACACCAACGTTAAATTATTCTTGATGCTATTTTTCGGTTATTTTATCGCATTTCAGGAAACACAAGCAGTCTGACTAACAATTAACTGGATTAGTCACGTTAAGCATACACGTTCAAATTTTCAAAAAAAAGCATACACGTTCAGGCCTCACGGCCGCCCAAGACCAGAGGGTGTTGTTTCACGAATACTCCCTGTACACACACCACGCAGGCAAGCGTTGACAACACATGCACACCAACCAGGAATGCGGCTCCCAGATTTTTGACGGAAAAAAAACCATGTGCTGCACTGCTACTGGTCCTGGCAGCTGGCAGCAACGCCTGTATGTGGACCTCTGGTTCATGTTCAGCGCTGGTGAGTTTTGGGACGGTTGGACCACATGTAGCGTGCAGTGATGTCATAGCTCTTTCCTAACGCCCGTTAGTACTGGACCACAAAGAGCAAGACCACGGCCTTATAAGCAAACGAATTTGTCAGCCATTTTGATTTTGGTCCATTTCAGCATACCCCTGTTTTTCATTGATGTTGTTAAGCAAAGAAGAATACCATCACAGGCATTGCCTGGGTGCCGAGGTTATTAGATCAAATGCAAAAGATTAAGCATATCGATATAGAATAAATGCAAATTCTTCAGTCATCCATAGGGTAAACAAAGTCACTTAAATTTTGCATACCACCCTGCTAAACTTTAGCTTTTTAGCTTGTGGGATCTAATGCGCCGCTGAAAACTTGTACCCTCTAGGGCTATGTTACTGCTGAAGCTGGTCTGGAACAAGTCAAAAAAGGATCTTTATTGGTCACACCCAATTGGACCCTGCTAATTCGCGTCTTTACAAACATGTTATTCAGGATCTCTCGGTCAAAGCTGTGCAGAGCCCCCGCAGGCACAACTTGCTTCCCTCCGGTGCATGATGCTTTTGTAAATGCAAGCTGCTGTAACCACTATGCATAGACGAATCCTCCTGAAGCCTCCAACTATCCTCCTTCTTTTGCATAAACTCTGATTTCCAGCCAGCGCCCTTGTAGCGGACATGACCTCATATGCCATTTGTTCGAGTGTGATTTTGGTGATTCATGACAACATGATCATTGAGACTAACCATATTATTTTAAGCATGTCTTTGTAGACACTTCTAGGTCCAAAGGATGCAAGAATATCACATGCCAAAATGAGAAAATCAAGGGTCAAAACCGAGCAGAAAAGGAAAAGAAAAGACACCGTCGGATGAAGCGACGGTACCTTAATAGTAAGCGTCGGTGCAATCGTCGGACGAGTTGGTTTAAAGGGTGAAACCCTAGGCACCGTCGGATGAACCGACGGTTCATTTTTTAGTAGCGTCGGACGAGTTGCAGAGGAGGAGCAGCGAAGACAGAAGCACCGGATGATCCGACGGTCTGAGTGGAGACACCGTCGGTCTATCCGACGCTCAGTTTAAATCAAGACAGAGACGCGCCAAGACGAAGTCTTCAGCACCGGATGATCCGACGCCTTGGTCAAGAGGAAGCGTCGGTCTATCCGACGGTTGCGTGGAAGCTAACAGAGACGACTTGGTCGCGGGGTCTTGAGCACCGGATGATCCGACGTACCGTCGGTGTAAAGCATCGGAGCAGTTGTGTCAGCGGATCTTCAACGGTCATGTGCGGTGGAGGCAACGGCTAGTAGCACCGGATGAACCGATGCCTGGAAAAAGATAGCGTCGGATTATCCGACGGTACTACATTCAGCAGCGTTTAGCTAACGGCTAGTTTGATGCCTTGGGCTATTTATACCTCCTCCACCCGCCCATTTGAGGTTGCTGGATTGAGTAGAAGTGCAGAGGAGTTCAAGACACATTGAAGATCATATCCAATCCATCCAAGTGCTTAATTGCTCATCCTTAGACTTTTACATGCTTTGTGTATGTGCTTGGTGCTAGGCTTAGCTTAGAGCTGAGTGAGTGCAAGGTTGTGCCAACCTTGTGAGGTGATTCTTGAGTGAATCAAGGTGTACAAGGTTCACCAGAAGCCTTGGGGCCTAAGTGGCTCACCGGCAATCGTCATCGACCCTCCGGCTTGCTGTGGAGCGGCGAGGACACTTTGTGCGGGGGACATGGAGACCCCCTTCCTTGGTGGAGAAGCTCCTTAGTGGAGGCGGCATCAAGTTGACCAAGGGAGCTTGGCAAGTGCCTAAGTGGCTAGCCTTTGTGGCGAGTCAAGTGGTGCTCTTGGGAAAGACTTGGTGACCGGGAAGCAATACTCTTGTGTGAGTGCTTCAACAACGTGGACTAGGGGTGGCTTAGTGTCTACCGATACCACGGGATAAATCGAGTGTCAAGAGTTTGCTTCCTCATCCCCTTTACGTTTCCGCATTTACTTTCCTAGAGTAGTATCATGCTAGGATTGGCTATAGGTTGCAAACCTTGTTTTGGGATGGGAGTTTCACACTAGAACAAGCCTAGTTTCACATCTAGATAGCATGTTCTAGTTTACCTTTGTGCAAAATTAGTGAAGCCATAGGTTAGGTTTTTAAGTTGCCTAATTCACCCCCTCCCCCTCTTAGGCTAACGAGCATCCGATTCCTTACAGCCCTGCAAATCCAGCTTCTTCTTCCCCTTTCTCTTGCCCGAGCCATTCATCACCAAGACCTCAAGCTCTTCCTCCATGGCGCCTCAACCTTAGAGAGGTGCTGCTAAATTTTTTCTTCTTGTTTTTGTGAAGATTTCTCTCCTCTAAGTGATTCTGAGGTTTGATTCTTCTTCCTCCCATCATTTGTTGTGATTAATTGTTTTGATATATTTTAGAAATGGAGAAAATAGAAATCTTAAATCCTAGGTGGGAGGAGGTAATGAGAGATGAGGTTATTTATATACTTTAGATTGAGAAAAATGTGGTTGTTTAAACACTAGCATTGTCTTGTTATATTTTATATTAATGTAGAGAAAATTGAATTTTACTTTTTGATATAATGAAACATAGAACTAATTATGATTTTACATTTAGCTAATTTTATAGAAGTTAGTTTATAAAAAATATGGTCATTAATAATGGAGATCAAAATGGCCATCTGGTGACCTCTATATGTCATTGTATCACATTTATGAATTCACATATTGTGTTGAGATGATCAACATGTTAAGGAAGAATGTAGGTAGGCCTCCAGTTCTCATCATCTAGTTCATAACGGAATACATTATCGAATTCACCCTTCTTCATCTTTCTCTTTGTTTACTTTTCAATATAATGAAACATAGAACTAATCTTAATTTTGCATTTAGCTAATTTTATAGAAGTTAGTTTACAAAAAGTATGGCCACTGATAATGGATATCAAAATGGCCATCAAGTGACCTCTGTATGTCATTGTATCACAAGTCCCCAAGCAAAAAACTAGTCAGCTTCTAGATTTTGAACCTCTGCTTCAAACACATTTATGAATTCACGTATTGTGTTGAGATGATCAACATGTTAGGGAAGAATGTAGGTAGGCCTCCAATTCTCATCATCTAGTTCATAACGGAATACATCATCAAATTCACCCTTCTTCATCTTTCTCTTTGTTTACTTTTTAATATAATGAAACATAGAACTAATCTTAATTTTGCATTTAGCTAATTTTATAAAAGATATTTTATAAAAAGTATGGCCATTGATAATGGAGATCAAAAGGGCCATCAAGTGACCTTTGTATGTCATTGTATCACAAGTCCCCAAGCTAAAAGCTAGTCAGCTTCTAGCTTTTGAACCTCGGCTTCAAACACATTTATGAATTCATGTATTATGTTGAGATGATCAACATGTTAAGGAAGAATGTAGGTAGGCCTCCAGTTCTCATCATCTAGTTCATAACAGAATACGTCATCGAATTCACCCTTCTTATTCTTTCTCTTTGTTTACTTTAGTATAATTTGTGGACTTAATATGATGCAAATGAATCAGCAATGGATGAATGCCGACAGACGATCCCCGGAGTACATTGCTGACATGCAAGCTTTTCTCGAAGTGGCCAAAGCCAACAAGAACCCAAAGGGATTCATGTGTTGTCCATGCTCTTTGTGCAGAAACAAAGACTACTCTGACTGGGGGACTCTTCACCTCCACTTGATTAAAAACGGATTCATGGCAAACTATGTGCTTTGGACCAGGAACGGTGAAAGAGGGGTTGCGATGGAAGAGAACGAAGATGAGGACGATGATAATAACATTCTTGACTGGGCCACGGGTTTGCGAATACTTTAATGGAAGATGCTGACGAAGAAAAGATACTGGAAGACGGCAATGTTGATGATCTTGGTCAAGTTCTAAAAGATGCACAAAATAACTTTGAAAAAGATAATGAAAAGGCAAAGTTGCATCGTATGATAGAAGATCATAGAAAACTATTGTACCCAAATTGCAAACAAGGTCACAAAAAGCTTGGTACTACACTTGAAATGTTGCAATGGAAGGCAAAATTTGGTGTGTCTAATAAAGCATTTGAGGGGATGCTAATTATTGTGAAGGACAAGCTTCCCGAGAACAATGAATTACCGTCGACAACATATGAAGCGAAACAGACTGTGTGCCCTCTGGGGTTGTGTTGACGGTGTATTTTGGTGCACCAAGCATGTTCATTACACTTTGGTTTGGATTTGATTATGGAACTAACCCGCCACTAGGCACACTAATCATATAACAAGTTCATCTATGTGCATACATTTGGAAGTGTTGTGTTTATGTAGGAAAACATGGACATAAAGGACGGATTCACAACAAGTTCAAAGGAGCATTTACGGAGTCTTGTTCGTGTTCATGAGCTTGATGAAATCACTTCCAATGGTGGCAAGGACCGAAGTGTTACAAAGGAACACCCCCGGGGATTGAAGCGTAAAAGATCGAACTTAATGCGAAGAGAACCTCCATCTTGGACGCGAGGATGACATCGTCAAAATCATGCAAGTGGAGGGGGCAAAGTGCATAATCACTTGAGGACCCACGGGAATGAAGGGGCAACCGAACCGGGCCGAGATGGGCCTAGGCCGGTCGGCCCAGGCCGGCCGGCCCAGCCCACCTCGGTGGTCGGTTCGGCCCCTCTTTCCTTGCACCCGAAGGATCTTTAACCCTAAAAGCCTAGAGGCACCGCCATCACGAAAGGGGAGAGTCATTCGCACCAGGAGGCCATCCACAAGCTATAGAGAGAGGAGGAGGATCTCCAGAGGGAGATCAACCACCTCGAAGGAAGCACCCTCTCGTGGAGAAGAAGGAAGACACCGTCGGAAGGGAAACCATGATCAACGGTGCTATGTCCAACACTTTGATAGGGTAATCTTCTTATTCATCCATGGGTTGTAATCGATCTTAAGATGTAATCATACTTTGTCGGATTATCTATCTATCATCTTGTGTTGAATATACTTTAATGCTTAAGGTTCGCTACCATGCCGTAAAGGGAGTAAGAGCTCTAATGCTTCCTTGGATCCATTCAATGCGCCGTGTCCATCATAGGTCTATGAATACCTTCGCGTAGTGACAGTACAAGAGGAGGGAAAGGGCGAAACTGTGGTCACAACCCCCGATAGATTAGATTGGTTTAATGTCTTTAATTGATTGCATGATCGTAGACCCATGGGCGAGTGTCTCCTATCTTGATCGCTTATCGTTCTCTCTAGTGTAGCTTAGTTGTTTTCTAGTATAATAATAGTTAGGATTTTAGTAGCTAGTGCATAGAAGTAGATTAAACGCTTGTAATCCCCTTGCTCCGCGGATTGACAAGAACCTTGGGAATCCCGTGGTGAAAAAGGTGTGGGGTCAGTACGCTTGCGGCTCATAGAGGGATACGTCTTTTATCCGTCAACAGGTTGGAGGTTCAGAAGATCCATGCCTGCCCTAATAATTGCATCCTATATCGAGGCACGGAACACGAAAATTTGGAAGCTTGTCCTGTGTGCAAATCACTACGTTATAAGATCCGAAGAGATGATGATCCTGTTGCTTTTGAGGGGACACCTCCCAAGATGACGAAAGTACCGACGAAGGTTATGTGGTATTTTCCTATAATACCACATTTGAAGCGTTTGTTCAGGAACAAAGAAAATGCTAAGTTGATGACATGGCACAAAAGCGATCGTAAGCAAGACTACATGCTAAGACATCCGACAGATGGGTCTCAATGGAGAAAGACTGATAGAAATACAAAGATTTTGCTGGGGAAGCCAGAAACATAAGATTTGGTTTAAGCACAGATGGTTTCAATCCATTTGGTGAGTTTAGCAGTGGTCATAGCACTTGGACTGTGACACTGTGCATGTTCAACCTTCCTGGTTGGATATGCATGAAGCGAAAGTTCATTATGTTGTCGGTACTAATCCAAAGTCCAAAACAACCTGGCAACAACATTGATGTGTATCTAAGACCATTTGTTGATGAAGTATTACTGCTATGGAAGAAAGCATGTGTACGTGTGTGGGATGATAATAAGCAAGACAACTTCAACCTACAAGCATTGTTATTCATTACCATCAACGATTGGTCTGCTTTAAGTAACCTATCTGGGCACTCAAACAAGGGATATCGTGCCTGCACCCACTGTTTACATAAAACAGATGGTATTCATCTGAAAAATTGTAAGAAGGTTGTGTATATGGGTCACCGTCGCTTTCTTCCTGAGAAGCATCCCTTAAGGAAGAAAGGTTTGCATTGGAAAGGAAAGGCTGATCATCATACAAAGCCCCCTATTTTAAAGGAGAGGAGATATTTGAGATGGTAAAGGATCTAAGGGTTGTCTTTGGAAAGGGTGACGGTAGTGAACCTATTCCACATGATGCTAATGGGTGTGCACCAATGTGGAAGAAGAAATCTATATTTTGGGAGTTACCTTATTGAGAAATTCTTGAGGTTCGGAATGCTATTGACGTGATGCACTTGACGAAGAATCTTTGTCTGAATGTCCTAGGCTTCTTGGATTGTTACAAGAACTCTAAGGATACATTGGTAGCACGACGAGACCTGAAAAATATCCATAGGAATGAAGCACCTCTGATAGAGGTTGATGAGGAAGAAGCAGATCTTGAAGAGGTTGAGGAGGAAGAACAAGATTACTTAGGTCTTGCTAGTTACACCCTGAGCAAGGAAGAGAAGAACATCATGTTTGATTGCCTAAACAGTATGAAGGTTCCATCTGGCTACTCGTCGAATATAAAAGGGATAATAAATATGAAAGATAAGAAGTTCACAAATCTAAAGGCCCACGACTACCACATGTTGATGACACAGTTACTTCCAATTGCATTGAGGGTTGTTCTACCAGAGAAAGTACGGTTAGCGCTCGTAAAGCTTTGTACATTTCTCAATACAATTTCACAGAAGGCAATCGATCCAAGGAACCTAGTGAAGCTACAGATTGATGTTGTGCAATGTCTTGCCAGCTTTGAGTTGGCATTTCCACCTTCATTCTTCGATATTATGACTCACCTCCTGGTGCACCTTGTGAAAGAGATTACTATTCTTGGACCAGTATTCTTGCACAACATGTGGCCTTTTGAGAGATTCATGTCAGTCCTCAAGAAATATGTTATTAATCGCGCACGTCCGGAAGGAAGCATCACCAAAGGATATGTAACTGAGGAGGTCATTGAGTTTTATGTGAACTTTGTCAACTCAGTTGACTCGATTGGGGTTACAGTATCACGAAACGAGGGGAGGCTACTAGGAAAGGGCACCATTGAAAGGAAAGCATGTTTAAGCAATGCTACTGATTTGTTCAATAAAGCACACCTAGCTGTTCTGCAACAATCAACCTTGGTGACTCCGTACATTGAGGAACACAAGCAGATTATTTCTTCACAAAATCCAACCAAAACCGAAGCATGGGTTGCACGCCATCACTTGGAAAATTTCCCCTCGTGGTTGAGTTAACAAGTTATTCGTGAATCCACAATTCACCCACAACTCGCTTTGTTAGCCAGGGGACCTTCTAGCACAATTGTCAAATTCCAAGCTTACGATATAAATGGTTATACTTTTTGCACAATAGACCAAGATCGGAAAACCACACACCAAAATAGTGGTGTCCATATAGACGCCATGGACAGCAACAATAACGAGAACTCGTATTATGGTGTCATAGAAGAGATATGGGAGCTTGAGTACAGGCCACTTAACATCCCTCTGTTTCTTTGCCAATGGGTAAAACTAACTGGAGGTGGCATAAGGAAAGATCAATATGGAATGACAATAGTGGACCTGACCAGGATTGGTTTCAAAGATGAACCATTCGTTCTTTCAAAAAATGTACATCAAGTTTTCTATGTCTAGGATATGACTAGAAAGCCGAAGAATAAAAATCCCGAAGGACCACAAGAGCCAAAGCGACACATTGTTCTTCCAGGTAAAAGAGTAATCGTGGGAGTTGAGGACAAAACAGACAAATCAGATGACTATGATAAGTTCAATGGCATGCCTCCATTCGCTGTCGAAGTTGACCCAAGCATACCGCTTGGAAATGAAGAGACATCGTACTTACGTCACGACCATTACCAAGGAACTTTCGTCAAGAAAAGAAACTTCAATATTGTACTATAATGATTAATGTTCAAATCATTTGTGTAATGTTCTATGAGTGTATTCCTTTAGTTCTTTGAACTGAAACTTGTTAAAGCCTTTCAGATGCCCTGTGAGAAGGAACCACAATGTTTGACATTTTTTGAATGAGTTGAGCATTTTGCTTATGTCTTAGGAGACAAATATTGTCGAGTCCGAAAAGAAAGTAATAATTTCAACTATTAAATTATTTTTTATATTGGAAAGTTAAGGCTATTAACACTTAACAAAATATAATTTTGCATGGTTCAAATATTAAACTTACCATTTTTTAAAAATGTTGCAAAGATAAAGGTTGAGAAAATGAGAAGGGGAAATGGGAATAGAATTAAAGTCGCGCTCAAATTAGACCTTTAGTCCTGGGTGGTTTTATGACCCGAGACACTCGGGTCGTAAAACCACCCGGGACTAAAGAGGGAAATTTTCCCATTTGAGACTCCCACGCGAAATCACCCTTTAGTGCCGGGTGGTATCACCAACCGTGACAAAAGCCCCCCTTTTGTCATGGTTCGTTACACGACCCGGGACTAAAGGTGTGTCTATATATAAAAGCAGCAACCCTCCCCTTTAGCACTTAGCCATTTTTCGTCCCCGATCCGCCGCCATCGTCGTCGTCATGTCCTCCTCCCCCACCACCGCCGTCATCCTCCCCAACCGCCGCCTTTCGCGGCACCCCCGTCCTCTGCCCCATGAGATTTTCCGCCGCCGCCGGCCTCCCGAAAATCCGCCAACGCCCTCACCTTCCCTCCACGCCGTCGGCCCCCCGAACGCAGGCGACTTCCTCCCCGACCTGCCCCGGCCTCCGGGGCTCCTGATCCCCATACTCCTCGCGTCGGCCTCCTCCCCATCTCCTCCTCCGCGTCGTCCTTCCCAGCCTCTAGGGCTCCGCCGCCGCCGTCGCGCGCCGCGCGCCTTGCCGCTCGATCGTCCTGAGCATCGTCGCCTCCACCCGCGCATCAACATCGTCGCCTCGTCCTGCTGGTAGGGGTGCCTCACAGTTGTCATCCTCAATGCTGGTAGGGGCGCCCCCCGGCCGCTGGTGTACACATACCCTGCCCGACTGCCCCCAAAATGGGTCTTGCTGGCGCAAGTAAATTAATTGTTTGCATCAGCATTTTTAATTTTCTTTTGAAGAATAAATATATGTATGAAATTGTACTAAATATGTCTATAATAATTTTAATTAAATATGTTTCTCCCCAACATCGTCGACCGCCATCTCACCCCGGCTCCCCACTGCCTCCCTCGACGCACCCAAAATCTCGCCGCCGTCTCGCCCCGGCTGCCCACTACCTCCGTCGACGCACCCAACATCCCGCCGTCGTCTCGCCCCGACTCCCCACTGCCTTCCTCGACGCACCCTAGGATCCCGGCTCCTCTTCTCCTCGCCGACTGCGGTAGGCGTCACTATTGTATATTCCCCTTCTCCTAGAAAGTAGAAATACATAGAAATTATTGTATATTCTCATAAATTCGTGTCGATTCATAAAAATTAGTGTTTATTCTACATGGATACTAGACATACATATAGATTATTGTATATTCTCATAAATTCGTGTAGATTCATAGAAAATTAGTGTTTATTCTACATGGATACTAGAAATACATGGAAATTATTGTATATTCTCATAAATTCGTGTCGATTCATAGAAAATTTCAGTTAATTCTAGATGGATAACAATGACAATGATGAAAGGATTATGGAGGAGATTATTGCTGGCGGTGCAAATGCCTTTGCATCCTACACGGACAAGGAAATTATTCTAAATATGATTGGTCAAGGAGGCGTTGCTGCCGATGACTTTGCAAATAACAAGGAAGACATAGCCGTCGACACAGAAAATAATGATGACCCTAAGGATGCTAATGCAGAAGGTTCCAACGAGGTATACATATCATGCATTAAGTTCATTAGTATTAAATCGATAACCCCATTTCTTGTATATTCTCATAAATTTATGTCGATTCATGGAAAATTACTGTTGATTCTTGTAGGCTTCTGTATCGACGACGAAAAATTCCAAGAGAGGTCGTACACAACTAATCGTCGGTGATGTGATGTATCGTATCACAGAGGTGTCGGAGCTTGGACAGCCTGTTGCTTCAAAAAAAGTCAAGGACAAGTTCATGTCTCAATGCGGGAAAATTGTAAGGGACAACATGCCAATCAAGTATAGAGAATGGAAGAGAAAAGCAAGTAATCCATACTTGGTTCCAGACTTAGTAAAAGAACAGCTGTGGAATGATGTGCTAAAACACTTTGCACTTCCTGAAGGCGTCGACGCAAACCTTGTTAAAGGTTGGACTCTAGTGAAGATGGCAACTCAATTTCAGAATTTCAAGAAGAAGTTGACTAGAGATTTTATCAAGAACAACCGAAGTCCAAACTAGGATGAATATCCGAAGATAAAAGATCACTGGAAGTCCATTGTTGAATACAAGAAAAGTGAAATTTTTGCCCAAAAAAGTGCCCAAGTGAAGAAAAGTGCTAGTAAGAAAGGGGAGTACAACCATCGTCTTGGTCGACGTGGTTACACGATAGCAATTCCCAAGTGGCGGAAGATGGAACAAGACGTTATTGCCAAAGGTATCATATCAGCAGTCTTTCACTGGCCCGAAAGATCGAAGAATTGGTATTATGCGCATGGAGGCAGATTGAACCCGGATGATGGTACCCTTGAATTCCCACCCACGTTACGAGAGAAGGCACTAGAGTTAATGAACAAAATAGAAGATGTCAAACCTGGTAGATTGAAGGTTGACAGAGAAATGGATGAGCTCATTATGGCACTCGGGAATCCAGAACACCCAGGACATTGCAGGGGCTACAGGGTGGTGCCGTGGAAGTATGCCTTCAAGGGAAACCTCGATAGCTATAAAAGCCGCAAAAGAAAAAAAGAGCGCGAAGAGGAGCATTAGTGCCAAATGATGGAGCAAAGACTTAAAGAACAAGAAGAAAAGATGCTGGTAGAGATTGAATGGCGACTGGCCGTAACAATATCTCAAATAGCCCAAACTGGAGCA
The DNA here is from genome assembly GCA_947561735.1 of Cenchrus americanus. Taxonomy (NCBI): domain Eukaryota; kingdom Viridiplantae; phylum Streptophyta; class Magnoliopsida; order Poales; family Poaceae; genus Cenchrus; species Cenchrus americanus. The sequence goes on along the minus strand of OX387242.1, from coordinate 30,371,382 downwards.
CTGCCCGAAGTACCTCTAGATCCCGTCATTATCCCTTCCGCTCAGAAAAGCAGTTGTGCTTCTACCGAGGTTGCACTAGGTGTTTGCACAGAGGTCGCACCGGGTGCTTGCACAGAAGGCCCCAAAGAGCCGAGGGCAATCGAAGGAGTTCCAGTGGATGACAACCAACAATACCCGGTGGATTTTATCTGTCGGTGCACCCCATGTGAGTTGCACAAGCCATTCAGCAACATCATAATGCATGTGGTGTACGGAAGTGCTTTTGCGCATGTTCCTGGACAAACTAGCCACGACATGTTGATTCCACCCGGCTACGCCTCGGTTTCTGTGGAGGAGATTTGTCAGCCACAATTTGAAGATTTAGAGCTAGACATCCAAAGAGGTGACGAGGAAAGGACACTCAAGTATGTGGTTCACAGTATCATATTATGGCCCAATCGTTACATTATAATCCCCCAGACGGAGGGATCAATCCCTCCTACATACCCCCCCCCCCCGCCGATCACGACCATCATCATCTCCTAGGTCGTCCTCACGACCTTCAATATCAGCTCGCTCACCGTCTACACAAGAACCATTATTCCATTCCAGAGGTGCGACCTCAAGCCATGATATTGACATCAATCCCGAATCACCACCAAAAAAGTAGAAAAAACCAATGGCGACAAAGCAAGCACCATCAAAAGCAGAAAAAACAACGCAGCACCGCAGAAAAAACCACACAGCCACGAAAGCACATCAGAAAAACCGACCAGCCACAAAGCATATCAGAAAAAACCGCGAAACCACCGCAGAAGAAACCACCGCAGAAGAAACCATCACAGAAGAAACCACCTAGCCACGAAAGCACAACCGAAAAACTGTCAGAGCACAATCTTCCAACCCAGTGCAACCACCAAAACCACCAACGATAAAAAAAATGGTTGAGCCCATCAGCAAAAGGAAGCTAGCATGGGAGACGACAGAAGAAGAAGGAAAAACAATGATCGGTGCTCAACATGTGCATGAATTTTTTCAACAATCTGAATACAAAACAGCAACGAAGGGAGCTAGAGAAGACCAAAGAAGTAGATCAGTCAAAACTTGGGTTTTTCAAACTAATTAGTGAAAATAGCAAGAAATTTATGTCCATACTAGTGTCGACGCCATCTAAAGAAGATGTGTCGATGAGGAAATAGACTTACGTTCCCTCCGGCCTTAATGCACAGGAACGAGCTGTAGTACAAAAGCCTACACAAAAAGTAGTGAAGCTCCTTGGTTTCATGGAAGAAACAAGGATGCCTTTAGGTGTTGCACTCGGGCATGAAGAACCACCCCAGGATCCAAGTTTCGAGTATAGATGGCCCTTTCAGCTAGGAAAACCTCTTATCAGGCCAGAATTAGTACTTAATCTCTCACCTAAGATGTACAAATTTCATGAGTGGTACATGCGGCAACACTGAAAGGCATACATAGCATAGCTATGCTTGCTGCACCCAAAGATTTTGCCACTGAAGGCATCAAGGTGGTCTGGCTGGAATTCAAAAATATTTATGAAGTTTACCGTCAAGACGCCCTGAATAGCAATCTTATCGTCGCTTGGTGTCTATAAGTGGCATCTTTTTTTATGTTTACTAATTAAATTATTACGTATGTGGATTTACTAATTAAATTTGTACTTCATTTTTGGTAGCATGCAAAAACATGAGATGCAAACAAAGAATATTGCCAGTATTGGTTTCATGGACCCATCAAAAGTCAACGAGTTTGAGGTCAAGCATCAACCAGACACAACAATCACGACAATATATAGAACCTTGTCTAAGTTTCATGACAAGGATCTCATACTACCACCTTACAGCTGCGAGTATGTGCAATTGCCATCTAATTGTCTTTGCTAATCTATTTAGTTCTAATTTGTATAACTATTATGACCATGTATGTACAGTTTCCACTGAATTCTTATGATCATTCAAGTCGACAATAGCAGCGTCATGGTGTGGGATTCATCGAGAAAAAACCCCGCAAGTTACCAAAACCTTCAAGATATGTTCCAAGTGTAATAATTCTACCTAAGATATTCTTTTGCCCGCAAGTTACCAAAACCTTCAATATTTGTTTCAAGATATGTTTTTACTAACACATTATCTCTCATTATTTTTCCTTAGAGCTTGAGAAAATTTCATTGCAGAGAAACAAGGTGAATTTAACCCAACAATTACATTCTATACCGATTATCCGGTACGTAATCCAAATAACAACTTCAGATTTGAGAAAATTTAAATTTATCACACTTATATTTCATAAAACTTTCTCCTATCCACATTAGTGTTTGAGATAGGAACAATGAAATAATTTATGTGGATATTATGTTTGTGAGCACATACGATGTTTGGCAAGTGCAAAATCCAGAAATTATGATGTAAGTTAATTAAATAAACCTATGAATAATACATCATTTCCTAATATATTAACATATTTGCACATTATACAGATGATTCTATATTTAATTGTTGGGTGTAATATATTAACATATTTGCACATTATACAGATGGATATGGTTAAGGACGAGGTCATTCAGAAGGATCGTCTTTCGGCGATTCAAGAAAATCTCTTGGGATTCATCCATGAGGAGGTGGTTATGCCAACAGGAAACCATCATTATGTTTCATCCAAAAAATCTAATAGAGACTAGAAATTTGAAGTGAACAATATTTTGATGTATAAATACTATGTATTTTATATTACTAAGTGTATGTAACTTTATATATAAGTCTAACTTTAAAAACATTATATATAAGTCTAACTGCGTATATGGTATATATAGACAAGTATATACCTATATACATGTTCAAATACGTATACATGCATATACGGGTTAGACAACAATTAGAGTATACGTTCAAATTGAAAAACAAAAAAAAGAGAAACAAGACCCTTTAGTCTCGGTTGGTATTACCAACCCGAGACTAAAGGGGGCGGGCAAGGTGGTGGCGTCCCCCCCCCCCCCCCCCCCCCCCCCCCGCTTATTCCGGGTTCGTAATACCACCCGGGACTAAAGGACCCTTTAGCCCCGGTTGGTTCAACCGGGACTAAGGGGGTGGGGCTTTTGTCTCTGAAATTTAATCCCGGTTGGACTTGAGAGACCTATGCCCCTCTCTAACCGGGACTAAAGCCCCCTCTCCCTATCAGTGCTAGTGTATACCTGCATATATATATATATATATATATATATATATATATATATATATATATATATATCAGATCTTCGATCTTTTCCCAGCTGACATTGTATATGTCACGGCAGGGGCCGGTGGACCAGGATGATATTCTGAAAGTAGATGTGGTACATGCATTTGGGTGTCTAGCTATCCTTCGTAGCATCAACTGACTGGGGCCGGCCATCACTCTGTCCGAGGGTCGATTGAAAATTTGAACCAAACTTGTGTGGTGGCCGGTGGGGGTTTCCACGTACACCAGAACCTCTCCTGATGCCTTCCATTCTCAGAGGTCCAAAAGGCTCACCGCCACTTCCTCATTAGCATGGGTGCACCCACAAACAATTTGATCGAGCACAAATTAACTGGGCATGCCAAGGTGTATGTTATTTTTATTGGTGGACAGATCAAAGTATATACCAACGTGAAGGGAAGGAGCAAGATATTAGGACAATACTTTTATTTATACTGTACCATGCATAGAGGGTAGCCAATTAATAAGTGTGATTTTTACAACATTCATCTGACCGTGTTAGCTGTAAGAAATTAGTCCTCCGCGGCGACGAGCCGCCTGCTAATCTTCACGTAGCGGAACGACGATTAGGTCTACCGAGTCGAACTTGCTCGATCACAGACGACAACGGAGAAACGATCTTTGTTAACGAGGTTCAGCCGAAGCCTACATCCCCGGTGCATGACTACGGGCGCTCCTCCCCAATCGCAACACCGGCCGCTTTAGGATCCCGACATCGCGCCGCCTTCCCCCTGCGAGCCTGTCTCTATGTCATCATGTTTGCAACAGCAGCCCCCCTCTCATGTTTATGAGAAGGCTCAGGTTACAGAGTATGACACGGACTCTACTTATTCTGCTAATACAACTCAAGTCTCATCGTAACTGGATTGTACAAATATTCGACACAGTATCTAACAAACTCCACCTTGGCGAATATTCTGCCATCCTGAAGATGTCTTGCGCGAACCTCCAAGTACACCAGACTTGAGTCATCGTTGCCGCTCTATCAAGAGCTGCACGAAGAAACACTGCTATCCCTGCAATTCCTGACTGCATGACTCCACCTGCAACTGTGCACCCTTCTCTTCCATCACCATAATCTCTGCCAAGCAAAATCAGATTCATCTCCGGCTAGACAACAACTGAATCTAACACCATGTTGTACCAGACTGCATTTATGATGCTGAGAACATCACAATCGCCACTGAGTCACATATCAGAATTTCCACATTAGCATTGCTCTTCTGTTATCGCTGCCATACTACGCCAGACGACTTACACCATAGTCTCCTGAGCCATGTCCAACCAGATTACTCCAGTTGCAAGTACAGACATATCACTGTCGATACTTCCTTCCAGTCCAGCCCTTGAAGCTTCTCCGCACCTTTCGATTTATGCTTCTGTACCCCGCACGTGCAACTCGAATCGATCCGCGCCTTTGCTGATTTGGAAGCACGCAAACTCCCCCATGCAAACCTGCATCCTAAGCTCACGCCACGTGTCGCCACGCCACAAAGAACACTAACTCCATCAGCTGCCACGCTCCTAAGTCGTCATCGTTGATCATGTCATTGCCTCTGACTCACAGTATGACCAGCCAGTTGCCGCCAGTCTCTCCGCCATGCACCATGGTATGTTCACCATCCAAGTGAACTGTTTGCCAGCCATCCTAAACTGTCCGCTATGTGCCCTGCGAACTATTCGACCCAGTCTATCCATCACAGGTAGACCACCGGCGAGCTGCTCCACACGTCGACCCTATCAGCTTGCCACCTGACTCCATCGATCGTGAGCACCCACTAAATCCGGCATAGAACTCCTATCAGTTTCCTTGCATGCCACAATTGAACACCGCCGATAGCATCTGCTCATTGCCAACGAGCCGACAACACTCGGAAAGAGGTCTTGTCTGCCCGTTGCAATTTTCTATCAGCTTTATGTGACATTCTGTCACACCCATTCTTCCGAAGAAAACCAAGTGCATACCTATATGCATGCCAGAATCAAGTTTCATGCACATAGTGACATAAAAGTGAATACAGAAACAGTATCACGTAAGAAAAAGAAAGATTATCAGAGATTTACGCTTTATCCTGGAAACGAAGGCTCCAAACATCACAGGCAATCAACCGGGGGTTGCGTACGCCTAGCACCAGCACATCTTCATAAAACTTCAGAGTAGCATCCTTTTTCTGAGCAACAATATTTATAGCACGGGTGAGCACTTGTCGTACTCAGCAAGTGTGGGGAAAGACATGAATGCAAAGGCTTTATAGTGGACTGGGCTATAAGCATGTAAGCAATTTTAGTTGGTCAAGTTTTATTGGCACCTGATTACTAATAAAGTATAAGTATATACCATCCCACAATTAAGCATAAGGTAAGAAGTACACCATAAGCACATGGCAAGCATAACCAGAGAACACGATTTAAGTCCATCTTCAAGTTGAATTATCATGTGAGGGTCCAGGCCGCCCGTGACCGTGGGCACGGCTAATCGATTAGTTTTACACTCTGCAGAGGTTGTACATCTTTACACACAAGTCGCGTAAAAGTCCCGAAGAACTTTAAACCCAACCATGCGATGCCGGCCAAGCATCATACCACACTACCGAGGTGTGATTGCATAGGGACGCTACGAGGCCTTTACAAAGAGTCCTCCCATCGTATTAGTCCATAGTAGTATGTCATAGAGGCTATCTTCCGTACCACAGTTCTATTACGGACGGTCAGCCATAGAGTACTTCCGCTCCAAGATCACTCCGAAATAGAAGTAGCCATAAAAGCATTCCTCCGTCCCCAACCTACTATGCGAGTAATAACCACACAAAGACTTCCCTAATTACTCGGCCAAGACCAGAGCTATATAGTCCTTGTGGTTGCACTGTTGTCCTGGGTGGTTCTCCATGTTCCGATTAAACATATGATCTTGTATTAAGCATCCAAAGATATAACATAAAGGTATAGCATGATTCATCATTAATGTTCATTAAAACCACCATAACCCAGGTATAGCAACTAAGCATAGCTACCCAGCATAAATGTAAACCCAGGTTAACAAGGATTGACAATCAAAGACTAGGATAAACCTTAATAGGAACCCATCAAAATTAATGCAAGAAATGCAATGAGTGATTAAAAAAAATTTTAGGACAAAAGATCAAGGACACACTTGCCTTTAACCAAAGTAGTTGCTCATAATTTCTTCAACTTCAAGCTCTTCCAAACTTCTCGAACGACGTTCACTCTAAGTGTATCAATCATCGGGCACAAACATACACAAAGCAAACAAACAAGCATACTAAGAACAAAGCACCAATCAAAAGAAAACTTTAAAAGAACGCGCTAAAGGATAGGATCGATTAGATGTATCACTAAAGAACACAAAGGGTGCTTAGAAAGGCTTGGTTAGCTTTAAAGTGATGGTTATGAAAGATTGAGCATGAACTGGAAAGGTCACACTAAGATTGAGCTGATAGAGAACGTCTACCGAACCATATATGAGAGAACAAGGCTATGAGCTAGGTTCATTTTAATTAACAAAACAAATATAAAGGATATTTCAGAAATAAAATACTCTATGTTGGCATTAATGCAATATTAAACTTTATTTACGAAACCGATGTAAATAACTAGTCAAGTTTTATTAATAAAGATTCATATATTGATTAAACCGATTAAACATTTAATTTAGAAAAACTAAACTATATGAACAATCTAAACGAAACTTTGTAATTCGAGTAGATCATATTATTATTAAAAACATTATGGAACTAACATTAATCATGTTAACATTTATTAGAAAAGCTGATGTAAAAGCCTAATCAAATTTTAATTAGAAAAATATTAATTAACTATTAAACAATTTAACATTTGGTTTACGAAAACCGAGATAAAGATCTAATTAACTTTTATGTACAAAAACATGTGATAGAAACATTAATCAAATTAAATTTGCTTATGAAAAACGATGTATAGATCTATATTACTTTTATTTATAAAAGGCATGTATAACTAGACATTAATCAAAATTAATATTAATTTTATTTTCAAAAAACAAAACATGGTGAAAACACACCACTAACACGTGCTTTACATTATTATGAATCTAACGCAACTTGAACGGATTAAAACGGAGCTATAACATAAAAGATATGCGGAAAACAAGATGAAAAAGACCTGTTCGCGGTTAACAATAGATTTCAGGGAGTAGCTGAAAAGATTCCTGAGACACAGTAAACAGTGCTAGTGAAACTGATAAAACTCGGGGTTAGATCTATAAAAGTGCTTGGGATGGATTGGATCTACGGAATCTAATAGATCTAGGGGGTTTCTTATAGTTTTGCTAAGACACAAGAAATAGATCAAAAATTATCGAAAAGGCCAAGGGTCTAAATGCAAACCGGTGGGCCTCATCCCCTACCTCTATTCGAACAGCAGGAGCGGCGGCGGTCCTGGTGGCCATGGACCGGTGGCGGCGCCGGTGATTAGGGTGGCCACGGGCTCGATTGGTGGGTGCAGGAGGTAGAGGAGAAGGAGGGGACCTCGAGAAGAAGCTCACTGGTGGCGGAGTCGCAGAGGAGCGGCCGGTACTCGCGGTCAACGCCGGCGGTTGGCAAGCTCGCCGGCTCGGTGTGCGGGCGGCGGTCCGGCGGCGCCGGGCGAGCCAAGGCGGGGAGCGGGCGGCGGCTAGGGTTCGCGGGCGCGAGGCGTCCGCCTTTATAGGCGCGGGCGGGGAGCCGCACTCACGCCCCCCGGGCGGCGGCGGCGCCGGCCCGGCCGGCCTCCCCCGGCCGATGGGCTTCGGCGGGACTGGGCCGGGCCGGAGCGGGGCGGGTGCGGGCGGGTCGAGCCCACGGGCTCGGCCCGAAGGAATAGGATAGGTTTTTTAATTAATATTTTCTGAAATCATTTCCAGTGCAAAAACAATTACAGTAAAGTCTAGTAAATGTTTGCAAGGCACCAAAAATACTTAGAAAATCACAAAAATTCCAAGAAAATTCATAGAGATAAATTATGACATGAACAATCCAAATAAAGCATTTGGAGCTCATGAAAAAGATTTTAGAGCCTTCAAATAAATAGAAATAGCTCAAGGAAAATGAGAATAAATCCCAGAAAAATCCGGAAAATTCACGGGAGAGTTTGGACAGCTCCTAAACGCATTTTTGAAACCTTTTGCACTCAGGAACCACTAGATGCATCGGCATGAATGCAACACACATAACTTTTTATTTAATTTAGAAAATCAAACAGAGGATTTTTCCTATACTATATTCCCTGTAAAGAAAAATAAATGTGGGAAAAATTTTAAAATTATGATAAAATTGTTATTTAATTATTCTCCCTATTCACATCCTGAAATTGGAAATTTCATGGTGTGACACATTCCGTCGTACCTTGTAACTCTGTTGCGCACACAACCCTGCTAACTCCTGCATGACACACATCATCACCATAAACTAATTAATCTGATCAACTTGGCTTGTTGATCGCTGGACTACCCATCTAGATCCGTCATCACCGAACTTATCCATTGTCATCGAGTAATATTGCGCATCGGAATATCACTGATCACATCGCATGCACTTTTACCGAGCCGTTAGGTTTTGTGCACATCCACCATTGAGATCCAACGAGAAGTCCTGGTGACCCGTCGAGCTTTCCGACCACTGAAAAATTCCATTGTCTTCTTGTACTGATCACGCACTCACAACCTGCATCTTGAACTCCAGAGCCCACACGCATGCACGTACACAAGCATGTAATTTACATGCAAAATAGTACATGCATCTAATGCTCCATGAATTTTTAATGCAATCGTTGATTTAATCAGACAACTACCAGACTCAGAATTTTCCTCTGCCAACTCGATTTCCTGTGCCAAGTCCGACACAGCTTCTCCTTCATGCAACATGGCAACATATACTGGCTGTTGCATGTCCTGATCCACGTAACTATATGCAGCCCGTGCTCGAATCAAAGCTCTGGCTTGTCCAACACGACACCCACCAGCGCTAACTCCATACGTGTAACACCCTAAATTCCACTTCTTGAATTTAATTAAAATTGGCTTAGCAACAATGGGTTCTCGTTTAAGGAATTTAAGAATATTGTGTTCTTATAGGCATTTAATCATTTTTCTTAATTAATTAATGAAATATAGGAGTTTACTGTTGCATTCATGCCGGTGCATGGTTTTTGGGTGTGCGGGTTCAAATCTTGATTTGAATTCAAATTGTTTGTTTGTTTTAAAAAGAAAACGGAAATAGGAATTAGAAAAAGAAGACAACCGCCGCCCAAACCCCTTGCTCCAGCCCAGCAGCCCACCTTCCTTTTCTGCGCTCAGCCCAGTTCGCGAAGTCCGCTTGCGCCCCCTCAGCTTTCCCCGCCGGCCGCATCACCTCCCTCCTCGCCGCAGCAGCCCAGCCCAGCAAGCGCAAGCGGCCCCGCCGGCCCACTCCCCCCCCGCGCGCACGCCCGCGCGCGGCCGACGGGTGGCCCCCACCCGTCATCCCTTCCCCTCGCGCCACCGCCGCACCGCGTCCGAGTCGGGGCGGGTCCGACACGGCGTCCGTGCCCCGCCGCCTTTCCCTCGGGCCCGCGTGCCAGGACGTGGCCCCGGCCTATTTAAGGCGTCGTCCGCACCCCTGGGGCCCCTTACCCGAAACCCTAGCCGCCTCAGAGCCCTGTGCGCCGCCGCCTCCTAACCCTAGCGCGTCGGCGCCGTCCCTCCGCTCCGCCGCCGTCTCCTGGCCGTCGTGTGCAGCTTCAGGCGATTTGCAAGGAGGTGAGGAATTGAACTGTGTCATTTGCTCGCGTCCATGTGCACCGCATCGGCGGCTCGGCCTCGCCGAACCTCCACCGCCGCGCCTTCTCACCGCCCGCCGCGTCGAGCCGTCCCTGTCACCCCGGAAGCCCCCCGTCGTGTTCGCGTGCGCGTGCTTGTCGTCCTGGTGAAATCCCCGCGTTGTTTGGTGCACCCCGGCACCGTTTCTGCGTTGCGCCGCCGCTCGCCGTCCGCCGCCGCCGGCCACGCGCCGCCGCCAACTGTGTGCTCAAGTCCTAGGCCGCCGGATCTCAGATCAACGGCCCAGATTAGATTGAACCCCTTGGTCAAACCACCCTACCGGTCAATCCGGCCCGCTTTGATCTTGACCGCCGGATCTTGATCCAACTGATTAGATCCGTCCCCTCGCCTTAGTCGCGCGCTTTTGCAAATAAAGCCCCGAGTTTTTCTAAAATTGCAACCCGGTCCTTCCACCTTAGGAAATCTTTACGATTAGGTCCTGTTTTCTTCAGTTTAGCCCCGAAGCTTAATCTTTTATTTACAGATTAGCCCTAAAACTTGTTTTAGCCATATATTAGTCGTTTTAGCTCCGTTTTTAGCGTTCTTTATGTCCACGCGATCGTCTCGACGAGTAGAATAGTTTTATGTTGTTTTTACTTCTGTTTGAGATGATTGGTGTACTATTTTTTATTTGTTTCCATTGTATGCTTGTTTGTGATGTGTGGAGCGTAGAGTACGAGCAGTTCGGGGACTTCGTTGCTGTTGAAGATTACCAGGACCCTGAGCAGTTTCTGGTGCTGGTAGAAGACAAGTCCTTGCTACATTCCCGTTAATTCCTATTACAACATGCATTTTAATTACACTGTTGTCTATTATCGCTATGCATTAAATTGATGGGTCCTATTGCTAAGGTTCGACTAGCTTTGTTATCCTATACCTTGATCAACCTGGGTTTACTTTATGTTGGGCAGCACATGCTAGCGCTTTACGTGGTTTCGGGTGGTTTAATGAACACTTGTTAATATGGATTTATTTATGCTATCATTCATGTAATGCAAGAACACTTTATGCTTGTTAATCGGAACATGGAGCGACCACCCAGGAAAATAGTGCAACCACAAGACATATGACTCTGTCTTAGCTTATTAATTAGTGAACTAGGTGTTAGGTATGCTTTACCTGATAAGGGTTGGGGGCTGGCGGGTAGTGGCGTATGGACCTGCTGAGGCGTAGGTGTGGGCTTAGCTAATACACGGTACTCGTCCGGGAGCTTTATACGTTGCACTGACCAGGTAACCTAGCGGGCATCCTACATCTGGGGATCTTTGTAACGGCCTCGTAGCGTCCCTATGCAATCACACCTCGGTAGTGTGGTATGGTGCCTAGCTAGCACCGCATGGTTGGGTTTAAAGTTCTTCGGGACTTTTACGCGACTTGTGGGTAAAGATGTACGACCTCTGCAGAGTGTAAAACTAACTAGTTAGTCGTGCCCATGGTCAAGGGCGGCCTGGACCCTCACATGATTAATATTATGGAAGATGGAACTTTTAAACTTGTGCATTACATTCTATGGATCTGTTGCATTCTATTATCTGGGTTTGGTATATACTTACATTTGCTAGTAACAGTTTCTTAATAAAACTTGACCCACTAAAATGCTGACTTGCTTATGAACCATCAGCTTCCACTATAAAGCCTTGCATGTTGTTATAGAACTTTTCCCTTGTTGAGTACGACATGTGCTCATGCTTGTTGTTCCTTTATTGCATCAACACTACCCGGCTGCTGCTCAGATGGACGTTTTGAGGACTACTATGAAGAATTCGATGGGTTCTAGGCGTTCGTTCTCCAGTCAGCTGCCTGTCGAGGACTTCTGCGTGTGTTTAGTTTTCCGCTGTTAGCTACTCGAACGATTGTTTAGTTGAGACATTCGGTCATGTAATAACTGTTTAATACTCTCTTTACACTTTACACTGTGTTTTGGTATTCACTGAGTCGATGCATGTGTGTAACTTGATCCTGGCGCACATGTATTCTTGCATTCGGATTTTCCCTTAAATCCGGGTGTGACAAAGTGGTACCAGAGCCGTGTTGACTATAGGACGTTAGCCTAGTTAGAACTGGTCGAGAACTAAGGATTTTATAATAATAGAAGCCACACATAGCTTAGTTTGCTTTATTCTGTTTATTATATCTAATCTTGGTTTAATCTTATCCTTGGTTTGCTTTTGTTATCTAAGCTTGATCTTGTCTCATCTAGTAATCTGCACTTGTCTCATCTATCTTAGATGGTTCGTCAACTGAAGACCACTCGCTCAGGTGCTTACCGCTTTCCAAGGTACCTGGAGGACCAGGACTTCTACTGCTACTCCTCGGACAGTGATGAGCACCAGGAAGCTTCTGAAGAGGGAAGTGAAGCGAACTCTGCTTCAGGGCAAGCTTCACCACCCGCTTCAGTCATTGAGCTGTCAGATGATGAGCTAGAAGAGGAGCCAGCTGAAGAGCAGGAACAAGGAGAGGAGCCAGCTGAAGAGCCAGAACAAGGAGGTGATCTAGATGACCACTCAGACCCGGAGGACTCTGATCCAGAGGATGGAGGTGCTGATTAGCAACCAGCGCCTGAGGAGTGGAAGGTGGTCATCTCTCACCATGATGGAGGGCATGCACGCTTTCTGTCCAAGTCGAGGAGGCTCTTCCAACGTCTTCACCTGCAAGTGACTATTGACTACGTTGGACTACGGAGGACTCACCCTCGTTATCCAACGCAGTGGGATGTGTCAGTGCGCATCTTGGAGGATGATCCACAGGAGGGCGGACTGTACGAGGTTGTTGTCCACCAGGCTCTAGCCACCAGAGCTATCTTCGCCGCAGGGAGAGATGATGCTGCTAGAAGGGCTCTTTCCGCATGGTGTTATGTGGAGGCTCACCATCTCACCAACACTGTGTGGGGTGACTTTCCCCGTCGATGTGCTGGAGCAGTGGGCAGCGTGATTCCAGTGGCTAATGAAACCTTGGGACCACGCTATGCAACTCAAGTGGGACTCGTAGCAGCTCTCAATACCAACCTTGATGACACCATCATGGAGCTGCAAGACCTCCGTGACCAGCAAGATGATGACCGGAGGGAGATCAAAAGGCTCAAGGTAGTGATCGCGGGACAGGATCAGGAAGAAGTGCAGGAAGATGGAGAAAACTGGCCTGCTGTGTCACCAAAACCCAGGAGGACAAGCTATGGGTCGTTTGGATCCCGCACTAGGATCATTTGGCCTTAGGTGTTAGGTGTCTTTATCTTCAAGGTTATCGAGTCTGTAATCGTTAGAACGACACGTTGGATCGATGTGTTAGCTAGTGGTGTGTTCGAGTGCTTGAATTGTGAACATGTGTGAGTTGGATTTTTGTTTGATTGCAGTGTGTTGTGGATTAATGCCATAATGACATTGGTTTAGTAATAGAGTTTGATTAGTGGGTTTAAGTTCTGTTCCATCCATCTTTTATCTTGCAAATTCGTAATTCTTTATCTATCATATTTTATCTATCTTAAGGAGTATCGTAGTGCAGAATCTGTTCACGTCACTGCCTGACACAGCAGTAGTGTTTTATTTTTATCTCGAGCTACAGAACTCTGAATTAAGTAAAACCAGTTGGGTTAGTTCACAAATTTCATACATGATTCTCTTTCAAAACTTCAGCTCTATCCAATGTGTATTCTGGGAGTTGTGGACCAGACACTAAGCCAACAGAAATCTGTCAAATCCTGCTGACCTAACTGACTTCATTATTTTATATCTCGAGTTGTAGACCTCCGATGGATGCAAATCCAGTTGGGTTAGTTCAGTAATTTTATGCATCATATCTCCAGAAAACTCCGTGGTTTTTGGTTACTGGTACAGAGAGGTATCCTTGTTTCTTCACAGCTATCAGAATCTGTCATAATCTAGAAGTCTGCATTGTTTATCATTTCAGCTTTTCTATCACTGTCATAATCTAAATCAGTGTTTCTAACACTTAGATGGTAAACACCAGGTCCGGATCAGGGGTTGATCAACCTCCCGTGTCACGCCAAGGACGAGGCAAAAGTTCGGGTAGTGCACCACTCCCACCACCACCACCAATGGATCTCATGTAGCAGTTCTTCCAGAATCAGCTACAGCTCTTGGAGAACTTGACCACCACTGTGGCCAACCTGCAGCCCAAGTCAACAATCCTCCTCAGCCACCACCACAACAGCCAGCACACATGAACAAGCACAGGGAGTTCATGAGCCACCGTCCGCCGGTTTTCACCCATGCTGCTGATCCACTTGATGCTGATGATTGGCTGAAGACTGTGGGCAAGATGCTCACCACTGCTCAATGCGACGACAGAGAGAAGGTCCTGTTTGCTGCAGGCCGACTACAGGGATCAGCTGGAGCATGGTGGGATGCTTACACTGCCGCCCATGCTACGCCTAATGCCATCACCTGGCAGGAGTTCACAAAGAGCTTCAGGAACCACCACATTCCTGCTGGGGTGATGAGGCTGAAGAAGAATGAGTTCCTCTCTCTTAAGCAGGGGGAATGTCAGTGGCAGAGTACCGGGACAGGTTCATCGAGCTGTCTCGCTATGCACCAGACGAGGTAGCTGATGATCCGAAGAAGCAAGAGCGCTTTATGGAGGGGTTGGCTGGACCGCTTCGTTACCAGCTGACGTCTCACACCTTTCCAAGCTTCCAGCAGCTGTTAGACAAAGCTATTGTCTTGGAGTCCATGCGTAGAGAGCTGGGAGAACTGAAGAGGAAGGCCTCCACTCCAGGACAGTCCAGGAGCAGCCCTCGTCCCTGCTTCGCTTCACCGCCGGGAGTTCCGTTCCGTCCAGGAGGTCCGACAGGAGGCTATGTTCAGCAGCCGTATCAGTACCAGCCACAGCAGTATCAGCAGTTCGAGCGCACTCCTCAGCAATTTCTGCGCCCAGGGCCGTAGACTCCACACCCTACCTACCCGCAGCACCGCCCGATGACTCCAGTTGGTACGCCCGTGAGGCCCGGTGCACCCCACACCCCCGCGGGCAACACTTTCTTTAAATGTGGAGAGGCTGGGCATTATGCTAATGCCTGTCCTAAGAGGCACTCCTGTGCAGAACCAGCAGATGCAGCAGATGAGGAGCGGGAACCAAACCCCGCAGAGCAACAAGGGACAACAGAGTCAGGGCCGTGGCAGGGTAAACCACGTGAGTACCGAGACCGCTCAGGAGAATCCACAAGTGGTGCTTGGTATGTTCTTTGTCAACACCATCCCCGCATCTGTCTTATTTGATTCTGGAGCATCTCATTCGTTTATATCTTCTCAATTTGTGGCCAAGCATAGCATACCCATGTATCCCATGAAACAAACCCTGCTAATTAAAACACCCAGGGGGGAAATGAAATCTTTATATATGTGTCCTAATGTTAGTCTAAAGATCATGGGAACAGACTTCTGGGCAAACTTGATAGTGCTGGAATCAAAGGATCTTGATGTTATTCTAGGTATGGATTGGTTGGGCACACATGATGCGACGATACAATGTGCTCAGAGGACAGTTCTTCTCACTGTTCCTAACGGAGAAACGATTGAACTTGTGGCTGATCCACCATCAGATGCAGGAGGTTCTGTGCAGCAGTTGGATGGCAAAGCTTTGGAGGATATCAGGGTGGTCAGTGAGTACCCGGACGTGTTTCCAGAGGAGTTACCAGGTATGCCACCTGACCGAGATGTTGAGTTTTGTTATTGATCTATTACCTGGTACTGCTCCTATATCTAAACGTCCAAATAGAATGTCTAGTACACAATTGATAGAACTTAAGAAACAGATTAAAGAATTGTTGGAAAAGGGGTTTATCCGTCCTAGTTCATCACCTTGGGGGGCACCAGTTATCTTTGTTGAGAAGAAGGATGGTACTCAGAGGATGTGTGTGGATTATCGATTGCTTAATGAGGTTACCATCAAGAATAAGTATCCATTGCCTCGCATTGAAGACTTGTTTGATCAGATGAGAGGTGCTAAGGTGTTCTCCAAGATTGATTTGCGTTCTGGTTATCATCAGATGAATATCAGATGGTTGGATATTCCTAAACTGCATTCACCACCAGGTATGGGCTGTATGAGTACACTGTTATGTCCTTTGGGTTGACAAATGCACCTACCTACTTTATGTATCTGATGAACAAGGTGTTTATGGAGTACTTGGATAAGTTCATTGTGGTGTTTATCGATGATATTCTGGTTTACTCCAAGACTGAGGAGGAACATGAGGAGCATTTGAGATGTGTCTTGCAGAAGTTGAGAGAGCAGCAATTATATGCCAAGTTCAGTAAGTGTGATTTCTGGCTGAAGGAAGTCTCTTTTCTTGGGCATATTGTCATAGATGGAGGTATCTCAGGCGATCCAGCTAAGGCTGAAAATGTGTTGAAGTGGGAACCGCCGAGAACGGTTAAGGAGATCAGGCGTTTCCTTGGACTTGCAGGGTACTATCGACGGTTCATTGAGGGGTTCTCTAATATTGTGAAGCCTCTCACCACCCTATTGGAGAAGGATAGAGAGTTCAAGTGGACTGATGCCTGTTAGGAGAGTTTTGAGGAGTTGAAGCGGAGGTTGACAACCGCTCCAGTGCTTGAGATGCCAGACTTGACAACTACTCCAGTGCTTGAGATCCAGGGTTTTGATATCTATTGTGATGCATCTATACAAGGTTTGGGTTGTGTTCTTATGCAAGAAGGGCACGTCATAGCTTATGCATCGAGGCAGTTGAGGAAGCATGAGCAGAACTATCCTACACATGATCTGGAACTGGCAGCTGTGGTTCATGCTTTAAAGATCTGGAGACATTACATCATGGGAACTAAGTGCCAGATTTACACCGACCACAAGAGCTTAAAGTACATCTTCACTCGGAAGGATCTTAATCTGAGACAATGCCGATGGTTGGAGCTGATCAAGGATTATGATCTAGACATACAGTATCATCCTGGGAAGGCTAATCTGGTTGCAGATGCTTTGAGTCGGAAGGGATAAGCCAATACAGCTCTGGCGTTCCAGCTGCCTGACGAGCTGATGAAGGAGTTCGAGGGACTCAATCTGGGGATGGTTGCTCACACTGAGGGAGTCACTTGGGAGGTAGAGTCCACTCTGGAGCAGCAGATTCGTGAAGGGCAGTTGGAGGATGTGGAGATCAAGGAGATCAGGGACACCATGGAGAGGGGCAAGGCCTCGGATTTCACTGAGGATGATTAGGGTACAATATGGTTTAAGAATAGGATCTGTGTGCCTGATGTGGGAGATCTCCGGAAGACAATCTTGAGAGAGGCCCATGATTCAGCTTATTCCATCCACCCAGGCAGCACTAAGATGTATCAAGATCTGAAGCAGAGATATTGGTGGTATGGGATGAAGAGGGATGTGGCCGCTCATGTTGCCTTGTGTGACACGTGCCATCGAGTTAAGGCAGAACATCAGAAGCCAGCTGGATTATTGCAGCTGTTGAAGGTGCCTAAATGGAAGTGGGAAGAAATTGGTACGGACTTTATAGTGGGGTTACCACGGACACCAGCTGGGTATGATTCGATATGGGTCATAGTGGATCGATTGACTAAGGTAGCTTACTTCATTCCGGTTAAGACTACTCATTCAGGTGCGAGATTGGCAGATCGGTACATGTCTCGTATTGTGTGTTTGCATGGTGTGCCTAAGAGGATAGTGTCTGACAGAGGTACCCAATTCACATCCCATTTATGGGAAAAACTTCATGAGTCTATGGATACGAAGTTGAACTTCAGCTCAGCCTATCATCCGCACGCAGATGGACAGACTGAGAGGACAAATCAGATTCTAGAGGATATGTTAAGAGCTTGTGCTCTTAAGCATGGTGAGAGTTGGGATAAGAGTTTGTCGTATGCTGAGTTCTCCTACAACAACAGCTATCAAGCCAGTCTGAAGATGGCACCCTTTGAGGCACTGTATGGGAGAAAGTGCAGGACACCGTTGTACTGGAGTCAGACAGGTGAGAGTTAGTTGCTTGGGACAGACATCATCAAGGAGGCAGAGAGGCAGGTTTAGATCATAAGAGAGAACCTGGAGTTGCTCAGTCCAGATAGAAGAGTTATGCAGACGGGAAGAGAAGAGATGTATCTTTCCAGGAAGGTGACTATGTGTACTTGAAGGTGTCACCCATCAGAGGTTTACGCAGGTTTAAGGTAAAGGGAAAGCTGTCCCCTCGCTACATTGGACCTTTTCAGATCTTACAACGAGTGGGAGAGGTAGCATACAGACTTGAATTGCCAGAACAGCTTTCAGATGTGCATGATGTGTTCCATATCTCTCAGTTAAAAAGGGGTCTTAAGCCTCATGATAAGGAGCCATTGCCTATGGATGGGTTGGATGTGAAGGAAGATCTCACCATTACAGAACAACCTATTAGAATTCTGGACAGGTTGACACAGGTTACAAGGAACCGGACTTTCACAATGTGCAAGGTGCAGTGGAGTAATCATGCAGAGGATGAGGCAACTTGGGAAAGAGAAGAGGAGTTGAGAGCAGAATATCCACATCTCTTTGATCCATCCGAATCTCGAGGACGAGATTCATCTTAAGGGGGTAGGATTTGTAACACCCTAAATTCCACTTCTTGAATTTAATTAAAATTTGCTTAGCAACAATGTGTTCTCGTTTAAGGAATTTAAGGATATTGTGTTCTTATAGGCATTAATCATTTTTATTAATTAATTAATGAAATATAGGAGTTTACTGTTGCATTCATGCCGGTACATGGTTTTTGGGTGTTCGGGTTCAAATCTTGATTTGAATTCAAATTGTTTGTTTGTTTTAAAAAGAAAACAGAAATAGGAATTAGAAAAAGAAGACAACCGCCGCCCAAACCCCTTGCTCCAGCCCAGCAGCCCACCTTCCTTTTCTGCGCTCAGCCCAGTTCGCGAAGTCCGCTCGCGCCCCCTCAGCTTTCCCCGCCGGCCGCATCACCTCCCTCCTCGCCGCGGCCAGCCCCGGCCCGGCAAGCGCAAGCGGCCCCGCCGCCCACTCCCCCCGCGCGCACGCCCGCCGCGGCCGACGGGTGGCCCCCACCCATCATCCCTTCCCCCGCGCCGCCGCCGCACCGCGTCCGAGTCCGGGGCCGGGTCCGACACGGCGTCCGTGCCCCGCCGCCTTTCCCTCGGGCCCGCGTGCCAGGACGTGGCCCCGGCCTATTTAAGGCGTCGTCCGCACCCCTGGGGCCCCTTACCCGAAACCCTAGCCGCCTCAGAGCCCTGTGCGCCGCCGCCTCCTAACCCTAGCGCGTCGGCGCCGTCCCTCCGCTTCGCCGCCGTCTCCCGACCGTCGTGTGCAGCTTCAGGCGATTCGCAAGGAGGTGAGGAATTGAACTGTGTCATTTGCTCGCGTCCATGTGCACCGCATCGCTGGCTCGGCCTCGCCGAACCTCCACCGCCGCGCCTTCTCACCGCCCGCCGCGTCGAGCCGTCCCTGTCACCCCGGAAGCCCCCCGTCGTGTTCGCGTGTGCGTGCTTGTCATCCTGGTGAAATCCCCGCGTCGTTTGGTGCACCCCAGCACCGTTTCTCTCGTTGCGCCGCCGCCGCCGTCCGCCGCCGCCACGCGCCGCCGCCAACTGTGTGCTCAAGTCCTAGGCCGCCGGATCTCAGATCAACGGCCCAGATTAGATTGAACCCCTTGGTCAAACCACCCTACCGGTCAATCCGGCCCGCTTTGATCTTGTCCGCCGGATCTTGATCCAACTGATTAGATCCGTCCCCTCGCCTTAGTCGCGTGCTTTTGCAAATAAAGCCCTGAGTTATTCTAAAATTGCAACCCGGTCCTTCCACCTTAGGAAATCTTTACGATTAGGTCCTGTTTTCTTTAGTTTAGCCCCGAAGCTTAATTTTTTATTTACAGATTAGCCCTAAAACTTGTTTTAGCCATATATTAGTCGTTTTAGCTCCGTTTTTAGCGTTCTTTATGTCCACGCGATCGTCTTGACGAGTAGAATAGTTTTATGTTGTTTTTACTTCTGTTTGAGATTATTGGTGTACTATTTATTATTCGTTTCCATTGTATGCTTGTTTGTGATGTGTGGAGCGTAGAGTACGAGCAGTTCGGGGACTTCGTTGCTGTTGAAGATTACCAGGACCCTGAGCAGTTTCCGGTGCTGGTAGAAGGCAAGTCCTTGCTGCATTCCCGTTAATTCCTATTACAACACGCATTTTAATTACACTGTTGTTTATTATCGCTATGCATTAAATTGATGGGTCCTATTGCTAAGGTTCGACTAGCTTTGTTATCCTATGCCTTGATCAACCTGGGTTTACTTTATGTTGGGTAGCACATGCTAGCGCTTTACGTGGTTTCGGGTGGTTTAATGAACACTTGTTAATATGGATTTATTTATGCTATCATTCATGTAATGCAAGAACACTTTATGCTTTTTAATCGGAACATGGAGCGACCACCCAGGAAAACAGTGCAACCACAAGACATATGGCTCTGTCTTGGCTTATTAATTAGTGAACTAGGTGTTAGGTATGCTTTACCTGATAAGGGTTGGGGCCGGCGGGTAGTGGCATATAGACCTGCTGTCGATGTTTTAGACCGGCAACCTACTAAGGGGAGTACCCGAAGTAGATGAATGTGGCCTCGCCGAGATCGGTAACTCGAAGGAAGAGACACGTGGCACACAATTTAGACAGGTTCGGGCCGCGAGGTGCATAATACCCTACGTCCTGTATGCTGCGTAGCTCTGGATTGATTGGGTACGATTACAAGATGGTGCAATTGTACGCCGTGAGATGAGATGATGAGAGAGGGGTCCCTGCCTCGCCTTATATAGTCCGGGAGGCAGGGTTACAAGTCGGAGTAGGGAGAGAGTACTAGTCGAGTACGTCTAGGAGTCTTCCATACAGTGCGGGACATGTACAGCTTCCTAACCGAGTACTTCTCCTCTGTAGTCCTTGTGCTTCACGCTATCAGGTACCGTGCAGCACAAGTCGAGTAGTCCCAAGGGCCCAACGAGTAGTCGGTCCTGGTACCCACCGAGGTAGCGAGCCCAGGGAGGTCCATACGACAAGCCCTCGAGTACTTTGTAGTCGAGAAGGAGAGCTTCAAGTAGTCTTGAGGGCCTTAACGAGTAGTACTCAGGCGTCCCCGAGTACCACAAGTCAAAAGTCCTCAAGAGTAGTCGAAGCATCCCGAGGCTTGAATGTACTCCAGCTGATTTTTGAGCAATCCTGAAGTCTTCTCGAGTAGTCCCAAGCGTCCTCGAGCACTGCCCTTGAAGGTCTTCAAAAACGTCCGCGTTGTCTTGAAGCTGAAGATGATATGGAAGTGTGATTGCAAAATCGCACTCCATATGGAGTAGCCCCTGATCCTTAGGTTGAGTTGTAGACTCTAGCTGAGGGTCCATCTGAAGTTTTGGCTAGAAAATCCCGAAAAATCCGGAGAAAAAACCGAAGGACACGTGGCACGGAGCCCCCGAGCCTTGAGTCGAGTACTTCCTCTCGAATCGAAGGGTCATCTTGTAGAATGTGTCCTGAGATGCTCCTGAGTCTTGTCGCTTCCCAGGTAGTCGAGTAGAAGTAGCCGAGCCCCAGAGGTGAGGCGCGTCGACTAGTTGAAGTTGAAGCGTCGCGCGCGGCCACTGAATCAGCCAAGCGCAGACTTAACCATTCGGCCGTTGGAGGGCCGCGTTGACTTATAAATAGAAGCCAAAACCCTTAGGGGTTTTCACCCTACGCAGTTGTAGCCTGTCCCAGTAGATCTTGGCCAGGAATCGCCACTAGAGCGCGCCGCCGCCACTGAGTTAAGTGTAGATCCGAGTGCGCTGCCGTAGAGAACCACCGCAGCAGCCCCCGAGCGGATGCGCGTGAAGACGCCGTGCACTTGGAGGATGAAGCCGTCGCCGTCGAAGACCACGAAAGCCACATGCGGGAAGAAGAGGGGCCGTGAAGAGGCTGCGGGATCTGCCGCAGGAACGACACTGCCGGTGTCCCCGCCGCGGCCAGATCCAAACCGCGAATGGAAGAAATCCAAAGCGAAGACCGAAGACCTGCTCGCCCTCCTCAGCAGTGGATTCTTGCGCGAGAAGGAGGTCGGCATGTGGAGGGCTGCCGCCGGGGATCCGTACCCGATGGAGAAGAATGAAGATGATATCCCAATGTTTACACGCTTTGCGGAGCGCAGACTTTCTCTTCCGGCGAGCGACTTCTTCAAGGGGCTCATGGGGTACTACGGCATCAAGTACCTCAACCTCAACCCCAACGGTATATTCCACACTGCTGTCTTCGTTCATTTCTGCGAAGCCTTTCTGGGGATCAAGCCCCATTGGATTTTGTTCCGGAAGTTCTTCCGGGTGAAGCCGCAACCCAGCGCCAGCAATCCGCGGGTAGTCGGAGGAGCGGGGATCCAGCTGTGGGAGGACGCCGCCGAGCAGTACCTCTCGTACAAGCTCATAGACTCCAACCAAGACTGGAAGGCCAGGTGGTTGTACGTCACGAACCACCATCCAGAGCTGCCGAAGCCGAGAGGGAAGCAGCCCAAGCATCACCCGTGGTGGAACTCGGAGCCGATGATGCAGGAAGAGATCCAGCTGCCTGAGTTGTTGGCGCGGATCAAGGCGCTAAGGGAAGCCGGGCTGAGGGCCGAGCACGTGGCCTTCAGCTTCATGAAGCGGAGGGTACAACTGTTGATGGCCCGCGATACCCTGGGGTATGAGTACACCGGGGACGACGACACGTCGTGGATGCCTGGAGACGAAGTCGACGACGACGACATTGTGGACAGGCTGTCCGGATCTTCAAGGACATGCCGGCGTACACGCCGTGCCCCGTACCGGAGTTCTCCGCCGCGCGCCCACCGAAGGAAGTAAGTAGCCGTATCCATAGTCGAGTACCCGTCCCTTGTGAGTAGTCGCATTGATGAGTTGTATCTTTGCATGATGACTTGAAAAAGTTTGTATCCGAGCCGCCGCCACCTCCTCAACTAGTCGAGGTCCCAGACGAGGGGAAAACCAAGGCCAAGGAGTGGCGAGAAGTCGGCGAAGGAGACGACACCGTTTTCGTGGAGGACACGTCCGAGGAGGACGACGACGGGGAGATGCTGCAAGACCGCTTTCAGCTGCGGTCGAGGTTTAGCCGTCCCGGCTTACCTCACATCCCCCTTGTTCAAGATCCGCCGGCTAGCCTGGAGGCTAGTCTGGCCGCGCCACCAAAGAAGCCGTGCAATCCGGCCCGCAAACGCGTGGCCAAGAAGCTGAAGGTCACAGAGACCACGCCCCAAGAAGTAAGCTGTCTTGAGTAGTGTAGTCGAGTAGTGGTGTCTCGAGTTCACTCGTTGATGAAGAAGTTTCCTTGCTTGCAGGAGTTGCCGCCTACGGAGCCCATTGATAAGGGCGACGAAGACGAGCGGGACACGGTGGGGGAGGCCGCTGGTACTCGAAGCCCAGCCCCCACTGTCGAAGAACTCTCGGAGCAGCTGGAGCGCCAGCCCCCTGCTGCGCAGGAGAGCACAGAACTCGCTGCTGCCGCCGCGGAAGAAGTGATGGCCGCAGAGGCGCAGGAGGAGGCACCCACCGAGGGTGGACTGGTAGACATCGCCAGCATCCTCGGCGCCCCGACCGTGACGGTGGTCCGGTCAAGCTTGTAAGTGTTGGATCTTCCCAAGTAGTACTTGATGTGGTAGTCGTGCGCGAGGGATAACTGGCTTGTGTACTTTGCAGGAAATCAACGGACTTGTCCTGGGAGGGGGATGAGCCCGCTGCAGCGGTGGCGGAGGAAGAAGCCGCGCCACCCGCTGAGGAGTCCGCTCCCACCCCCCAGGCAGAGCCCGAAGCGTCGATCGCTAAGGCTACGTTGCCCAAAGCCAGCGTGGTTGAAGGTGAGTACTCTGCTGAGGTTGTAGTATCCCCGAAGAGTAGTCGTAGTTCGTCAAATATGACTGATGCACTTGTCTTCTCGTTGACAGGTGCTGAGGCTGAAGGGAGCGACATCCCAGTGGCGGTGCCCATGGAGAGGTTGACACCAGAGACTCGGGAGGCTGCCGGAGGAGCCCCCGTGCCGATGGAGGTGGCCGCCGGAGGAGCCGCCGCGACGTCTGGGGGAGAGGAACCTGCCACGCTACCAGAACGCACTCTGGAGGTGGTCGTTCGCTCCCCAGAGATCCAAGACGCGGAGCCCATCCGCTCTGCAACGATGACCGAAGCCGCCACGAGTAGTCGAGGCAGGATTGAGTTGTTGGCGGGCGACTTGATCGATCTGGCAACGGTGGCTCGGCATCTGGAGGCGGTCCGCCAAGCCGAGCAGTGGATGAAGGTGAGTAGTCGTAACTCTTGAGTAGTCAATCCTTTGGTGTTGAGTACCCATTTGATGCGAGTTGTGTGTGCAGGACGTCGCTACGAGGTCCCGTGAGAAGTCCAGCATGCTTCAAGGCTCCGGCGACACTGTACTCCGAGCGGAAGCTTTGGAAGAAGAACTCGCGAAGTCCCGGAAGCAAACTGCCATCATGCAATCGAAGCTGGACGCCGCCTTCACCAAGTACCGCAATGACATCCAGGAGATGCAGGCGAAGAGCGATGACTTGGTGCGGAAGAACAAGTCGCTCCGCAACAAGAACAAAGGTACACCACTTGTATTGATGAGTACTTGTTGGAGGTCGAGAGGTAGTATAACCCGCTGTGCCTTGTTGTTGCAGAGCTTGAGACTCGAGTTGATCAGTTGAAGGCTTCAGAGATGGATCTGAAGAATATCTTCTACCGGGAGCAGGAGGCCCGCCAGGTACTCGAGCTTGATTATAAGGAGCTTGCTTACGAGTGCGAGAAGCACATGGAGCTCCGTATTGCATCCGATCGTGACCTCGTCAACTGCTACAAATCATTGCAGAAGCTAAACGAGGATTGCGAGATGTTGCGGGGCCAGCTGAAGGAGCTTGAAGAAGCCGCGCTCCCCATCGCGAGGCTGCTGGTGCCTCATCCTGGCGGTCCCAAGATAGCGCCGCTGGTGGACCGGTTGAAGGAAGCCCCCAGCCAGCTGGCGGCCTACGTGAAGCATCTGGCGAAGTCGATCCCGAACCAGGTGCTGGCCTTCATGAAGTCTTACTTCCCGAAGGCGCCCGTAGACGTAGTCGCTGGAGGACTAGCTGCCAACTGCACCGACGAGCAATACGCGGAGCTGCTGGAGCAGATGGCACCCATTGCGGAACAGGTCACCGACAAGCTTAATTTCAAGTAGCCCTGTAATAGTTAGCTCGTAGCAGTAGATGTACAAAAACAATTGTAATTGTTTAAGTATTAATGAAGAAAAGTTCCATCAATGAGTACTCGTAGTCGCGATCTCAGAGTGCGGAGTCCCATCGTGGAGTTGTCGCGAGTAGTCGTACTCGGCAGTAGTCCCGTTGAGGGACGAAGACAAGAAAGTAGTTGATGAACAATCAAACTTTATTACTGAAGGAGGTCACCTGGATGGCCAGGGCCGTAGTTACAGAGTAGTCGCCAGGACCCGGAGGCCGCTTATAGCTGAGTAGTGCTAGGGCGGGTAGCCACTTACAGAAGTAGATCCGTGAGTAGCCGTATAGGCTGGATCTTAGGAGTACATGGTCTCTCAGTAGACCGCTGCTAGAGTCCTTTGTCGCTCGTCGCAGCCCAGGATCCGTAGGTAGCCGCGTGGGCTGGATTCTGGAGAGGAGTAGTCCGGAGACTCGTGCCTGGACCCGGAGGCCGCTTACAACGAAAGAGTAGTCCGGAGACTGATGCCTGGACCCGGAGGCCGCTTACAGCGAAGGGGTCTTGATGTAGTCGTTGTGGACTTGAGCCCCAGGGTTGTCGTGTAGACTAGGCGTAGAACCGACACAGCTGGTCGACGTTCCACGAGTTGTTGACTTCTTCGCCTTCAAGTGTCTGGAGGCAGTAGGAGCCCGGCCCGGTCACCTTTGCCACTGTGAAGGGGCTTTCCCAGGGGGAGCTGAGCTTGTGTAGTCCTTCCGTGTTCTGGATGCGACGGAGAACGAGATCGCCCACGTTGAAGGAGCGTTCCTTGACGTTGCGGTCGTGGTAGCGCCGGATACCCTCCAGGTACCTTGCTGATTGGACGAGGGCGGCACAGCGAGCTTCTTCGAGTCCGTCGGTATCAACTCGTCTGCTGTCTTCAGAGACGCCTTCGTCATAGTGCTCCACTGCTGGTGAATCCCATATGACATAAGCAGGGAGGATTGCCTCGGAGCCGTAGACCAGGAAGTAAGGGGATTGCCCCGTTGGCTTGGAAGGCTGACTACGTAGCCCCCAAAGTGCATTGGGTAGTTCCTTGATCCACTTGCCTCCTTTAGAGTTGGCAGCGTCATGTAGCCGCTTCTTGAGAGCGTCAAGCACCATCCCGTTGGCGCGCTCGACTTGTCCGTTGGCCCGAGGATGGGCAACTGAGACATATTGGACGTCGATCCCGCTGTTCTCACAGTACTCCCAGAACTGGTGATTGTTGAAGTTGGACCCCAGGTCTGTGATGATGTGATGGGGTAGTCTGTAGCGATGCACGAGTTCATACAGGAAGTCGAGTGCTCTGTCAGCCTTGGGGCATGTGACTGGCTTGACCTCGATCCACTTGGTGAACTTGTCGATGGCCACCAACACTTTGTTGAATCCACCTGGCGCAGTTGGAAGTGGCCCGATCATGTCGAGCCCCCAGCAGGCGAAGGGCCAGGTTGGCAGTATGGTGACTAGCTTGTAGGCTGGGACGTGTTGCTGCTTGGCGAAGTATTGACATCCTTGGCACCGTCTGACGAGTTCTTCAGCGTCGCCCAGAGCTGTGGGCTAGTAGAAGGCTCGCCGGAAGGCCTTGCTGACCAGCGTACGAGAGGACGCGTGGTTGCCGCAGACGCCCTTGTGGATCTCCTCCAAGATGTCCTTGCCTTCTTGCCTTGGGACGCACTTCATAAGTACTCCCGAAGATGCGCCCCTCTTGTAAAGCTTGTCTCCGACGAGGACGTAGGACTAGGCGCAGCGGATGAGCTGCTCAGCCAAGTTTTTGTCCGAGGGAACCTTCTGCTCGCTGAGGTAGTCGATGAAAGGTTGCCTCCAGTCCGCGTCGATCATCATGACCTCCCGGCCACCGGCGGATGCGCCGGGACAAAGGGTCGCGGGCGCCGGCTCTGGGATGGATGGCGCGTGAAGCTCGTGGACGAAGACACCCGCTGGTACTTGAGCGCGAGTAGAACCAAGCTTCAACAGGACGTCCGCTGCAACGTTGTTGTCACGGACGATGTGGTGGAACTCGAGACCATAGAACTTGTTCTCGAGCTTGCGGACTTCTAGGAAGTAGGCGTCCATGTTCTCCTTGTTGCGGTCCCAGGACTTGTTGACTTGGTTGATGACCATTGCGGAGTCGCCGTAGACTAGTAGCCGCTTGATGCCCAGTGAAGCCGCTAGGCGGAGCCCGTGTAGGAGAGCTTCGTACTCAGCTTCGTTGTTTGAAACCTTCCAGAAGATCTGCAGGACGTACTTGAGTTGTTCGCCCGTTGGAGAGATCAGGAGCACCCCTGCACCTGCGTCCTTGAGGTTGAGTGAGCCGTCGAAGTACATCACCCAATGCTTTGGTCGCACAGTTGGAGTAGGTAGCTAATTCTCCCGCCATTCCGTCGTGAAGTCGACTAGCGCCTGCGACTTGATGGCTGTGCGTGGCTTGAAGTCGATGGTGAGGGCGCCTAGTTCGACCGCCCACTTGGAGATTCTTCCAGTAGCATCTTGGTTCCGCAGGATGTCGCCGAGCAGGTAGTCAGTGACAACGGAGATTGAGTACTCCTGGAAGTAGTGTCGTAGCTTCCGCGAGGTGATGAGTACTGCGTACAGGAGCTTCTGTACAGGCTGATAGCATGCCTTGGACTCTGACAGGACCTCGCTAACGAAGTAGACTGGGCGCTGGACTGGGTAGGCGTGGCCGTCTTCCTGCCGCTCGACAATGATGGCAATACTGACCACGTGAGTAGTCGCAGCGAGGTAGAGCAGTAGCTGTTCGCCTTTACGAGGAGCCGTGAGGACTGGTGGCTTCGATAGGAAGTCCTTGAGCTGGGCAAGGGCTTGATCCGCCTCTGGAGTCCACACGAACTTCTCCTGGTGCTTGAGTAGTTTGAAGAAGGGGAGCCCCCGTTCTCCAAGCTTCGAGTTGAATCTGTTCAAGGCCGCCATGCACCCGGTCAGCTTCTGTATGTCTTTGATGCACGTGGGAGATTTCATGCTAGTGATGGCGGAGATCTTCTCAGGATTGGCTTCGATGCCGCGTTGGCTGATGAAGCCGAGTAGTTTGCCCGAGGGTATGCCGAAGACGCACTTGTTCGGGTTGAGCTTCCAGCAGTACTCGCGCGGGGATGCGAAAGTCTCTTCAAGGTCGTCGATGAGGGTACTGGAGTTTCTGGTCTTGACGACCACGTCATCCACGTAGGCTTCGACGTTCTTGTTGAGCTGCCTCTTGAAGCAGGCCTGGATAGCTCGTTGATAGGTGGCGCCAGCGTTCTTCAACCCGAAGGACATGGTCGTGTAGCAGTACGCGCCAAACGGGGTGATGAACGCGGTCTTCTCCTGGTCTTCTTCCTTGATCGCGATCTGGTGGTACCCGGAGTAGCAGTCGAGGAAGCAGAGCAGGTCGCAACCCGCTGTGGAGTCGATGACTTGATCAATCCGCGGCAACCTGAAGGGGTCCTTGGGGCAGTGTTTGTTGAGATCAGTGTAGTCGACGCACATCCTCCACTCGTTCGAGTTCTTCTTGCGGACGGGGACGGGGTTGGCGAGCCACTCAGGATGGAAAACTTCTCTGATGAAGCCAGCCGCTAGTAGTTTGGCGAGTTCCTTCTTGATGGCATCCCATCTGTCATCGGCGAAACGGCGGAGGTGTTGTCGCTTGGGGGTAGCCTTAGGATCGACATTGAGGCAGTGCTCAATCAACTCCCTGGGCACTCCTGGCATGTCCGCTGGCTTCCACGCGAAGATGTCGCGGTTAGCCCGGAGGAAGTTGATGAGCGCGTCTTCCTATTTGGGGTCAAGGTCGGCCTCGATGGTGGTGGTCTTGCTGGTGTCGCCTGTCCCGAGGTCGATCGTCTTGACTAGAACCTCCTCAGCTCGCTGAGGCTTGTTGGCTTTGTCAGACTTCTCAGGGATGTCGAGTTCACTTGTAGCAAGCTTCTTCAACGCGGCGTAGTCCTCCATCGTAGCGTTGGGTACTTGATTTGTGGAGGCGATCTCCTCAGCCTCCGTGTCGCAGTCGTGCGAGATCTTCAAGTCCCCTTGGAGAGAGAGTACACCTGCCTGGCTTGGCATCTTGAGTACTAAGTAGGTGTAGTGAGGTACTTCCATGAACTTGGCGATGGCCGGTCTGCCGAGGATGGCGTGGTAGGATGTCTCGAAGTCCGCGACCTCGAACTTGACGTACTCGGTACGATGGTTGTCCCGAGATTCCCCGAAGGTAACTGGCAGGACCACTGAGCCCAGTGGGATAGCCGCGTTACCGGGGACGATGCCGTAGAAAGGCGTGTTGCTCTTGGTGAGCATGTGGGTGATGTCGAGCTTCATTTTCTTCAAGGTCTTCGTGAAAAGGACGTTGAGCCCGCTTCCACCGTCGATGAGGACCTTGTTGAGCTTGGAGCCCGCGACCACCGGCTTCAGGACGAGAGGGAACTGCCCTGGTTCGGAGAAGCTGGTCCATTGATCCGCGCGGGAGAAGGTAATGGGTACCTCCGACCACCTGAGAGGGGTCGGGACCGCTGGTTCAATGTTAATGACTTCTCGACGAGTAGCCTTTTGCTCTCGTCTGCTGGGTAGTCCGCCGAAGAGGACGTTGACCGTCTTGTCGGGTTCCTGGAAGTCAGCGTTGCCTTTGTCGTGCTTCTTCTTGCCTTTTTTGTCACGAGGGTCCCGTGGCTCCGGAGTGTCTTTGAGCGCCCGCCTGAGTTGGTAGCACTGCTCGGTGGTGTGGTTTCCTTCCAGATGCCACGGGCACCTCTCCTTCAGCAAGTCTTTGAAGCCGCCAGAGGTCTTCTTCGAGTTCTCCTTCGCAGGGCGCTGGATAGCCATGACAGTGTTGTCTGGCTTGCGCTTGCGGTTGGGACCCGAGTAGTTGTTGTTGTTGCGACCGCCTTGGTTCCCGTTGTTGCCGCTGCCGCCGCCCGTGCTCTGCTTGTTCTTGCCACAGATGGCATCGTACTCGGCATTGACCTTGTCTTCTTCATCCGCCCAGGACGTGATCATGTCCTTGAGGTGGGGGATGGACTTAGGGCGGCGACGACCGAAGTCTTCAAAGGTGGGGCGGTGGTAAAGGCCGTCTTGGAAGAGGTCGATGACCTCCTTGTCGGTGACGTCGACTACGGTAGCGCGCTTGTCGAAGAAGCGGCGCATGTACTTGCGGAGTGTCTCGCCTTGTTTCTGCTTGACCATGGCCAGGTCGACACGAGTACCCGAGCGACCCATGGCGCCCGCGAAGTTGCTGGTGAACTGCTCCTTCAGCTGGTCCCACTTGTCGATCGAGTGCTTGTCGAGCGTCGAGCCATGTGAGCGGAGCTTGGTCCAGGCAGAAGGGGAAGTAGAGGCATTTGGTGTCGTTGTTGCCGCCAGCGTTCTCGATGGAGAGGGCGTAGCACCTGAGCCACTGGATGGGATCCTGCTTCGCGTCGTAATTGGTGATCCCCAAAGGCTTGAACTTGTCGGGGAGGAGCAAGTTGCGAAGTCAAGGTGAGAAGGCGGGGAAGCCGTCATTGTCGCCTGCGATGGCGGACTTCTTCCGCCACAGCTCTTCAATCTTCTGGCGGGCGTCGTAGCCGCCCTATGAGGCTCCGGAGGCATGGTTGTTCGCGTGGTCTCGACCGCCGCGATTGCCACCGCCGGCGGCCCTCCTGTTGGCTCCGTGGTTGGAGCTTCCGCCGTCGCTGCCGCTGCCGTCAGGGTCGCGGCCACCGCCGTCAGGAGCGCGGTGAGGGACGACCTCACAGTTGTTGTTGCCACCCTGTAAGGGCCTGCCAGTGCTTCTGCGAGTACGGTTGGGCTGAGCCGGGAGCTCGGCTCGAGTACGGTTGCGGCCGAGGTCGGCGCTACGACTTGTAGCTTCGTTGTCGCGGTTCCTGGCGGGGGGAGGCTGGTTGACCCTGTTGTCGACCCGCATGAAGTAAGCATCTTCAGCGAGCTTGGCGATGACTTCTCCAGCGCGTATTCCCTGAGCTTTGCGTGCGATCGCTGTGATCGACATGAGGCATTGCTCGGGGGTAGTGTGTACTCTGCTCTCCACGGCTTCGAGAGCTTCTGCGAGGTTGCGGATGGGAAGGTTGTCTCGCAGACGCCGGCGCCGTTCGTTGCGCCTTCTGTTACGCTCACGTCGAGCGTCCCTGTTGGCGTCGGTCTCATCCGCGGGTGCTTCAGCGGACAACTCATCTGCGGAGATGTCTTCAAGGTACCGGTCCAGTGCCCCTGAAGTTCCTGGTGTGTCGCCGGCAGCCATGAAGACTTGGCGATCAGGGTTGCCGAGGCTGGATTCAGAGCTCGCCACCTCGGTTGGGGTGTACGAGTCAGCTCGGGCGAGTGGTGTTCCCTCCTGGAACGGGAGCGAATCGAGGTAGGCGACGTAGCGTGAGTCTCCACTTATCAGGTCCGCGGGCATGCGATCTGGCTAGTAGACGAATCTCCCGGCAGGTGTAGACGTGATAACCAGCCCAGAAGCCGGCCCTGATAAGGGCTGCTCAGTAGTGTTGTCCTCGAACTCAGAATCCTCTGGGTCCGCCCCGAAGTCGAACTCGTACGCGGAGTCCGAGTAGAAGCCGGAGAGGGGGTTGGAGTCCGAAGCGTGGCCGGGGGCGGTGTCGGAGTCCGAGTTGTACTCGGGTACGGGCTCCTTGCCGGCCCGGCGCTGAGAGGGAGCCTCTGTGCTGGCCCTGCTGCCGTTGCGAGGGCCACGCGTGGAGTGTCTGCGGGGTGGTGGGACCGCGCGTGATGGCTGAGTAGCCGGCTCACATGCGATAGCCCATGGAGACGTCGAGTTCGAGTTGGAAGCAGACTCGAACTCGAAGTCAGCGTGGTGGTCGAAGAGCGAAATTTCACCGTACTTGCCGGCGAGTTCGCCTGTGACAACTTCAGGAAGCGTCACGAAGCCGGTCTCCGGGTTGGGTGGCATGGTGAGGCGGCGCTGGAAGGATCCCGCGCCGTCAGCAGTGCAGACCCAAGCGCCGAAAATGAAGGTGTCGCCGCGGTTGAAGGCGACAGTTGGCTTGAAGTAGACAGGAGCCGTCGAGTTCGCCATGTGATCTCGGGCAAGATCCCCTACCTGGCGCGCCAGCTGTCGGTGTTTTAGACCGGCAACCTACTAAGGGGAGTACCCGAAGTAGATGAATGTGGCCTCGCCAAGATCGGTAACTCGAAGGAAGAGACACGTGGCACACAATTTAGACAGGTTCGGGCCGCGAGGTGCGTAATACCCTACGTCCTGTATGTTGCGTAGCTCTGGATTGATTGGGTACGATTTCAAGATGGTGCAATTGTACGCTGTGAGATGAGATGATGAGAGAGGGGGTCCCTGCCTCGCCTTATATAGTCCGGGAGGCAGGGTTACAAGTCAGAGTAGGGAGAGAGTACTAGTCGAGTGCGTCTAGGAGTCTTCCATACAGTGCGGGACATGTACAGCTTCCTAACCGAGTACTTCTCCTCTGTAGTCCTTGTGCTTCACGCTATCAGGTACCGTGCAGCGCAAGTTGAGTAGTCCCAGGGGCCCACCGAGTAGTCGGTCCTGGTACCCACCGAGGTAGCGGGCCCAGGGAGGTCCATACGACACCTGCTCGGGCGTAGGTGTGGGCTTAGCTAATACACGGTACTCGTCCGGGAGCTTTATACGTTGCACTGACCAGGTAACCTAGCGGGCAGCCTACATCTGGGGATCTTTGTAACGGCCTTGTAGCGTCCCTATGCAATCACACCTCGGTAGTGTGGTATGGTGCCTAGCAAGCACCGCATGGTTGGGTTTAAAGTTCTTCGGGACTTTTACGCGACTTGTGGGTAAAGATGTACGACCTCTGCAGAGTGTAAAACTAACTAGTTAGTCGTGCCCATGATCAAGGGCGGCCTGGACCCTCACATGATTAATATTATGGAAGATGAAACTTTTAAACTTGTGCATTACATTCTATGGATCTGTTGCATTCTATTATCTGGGTTTGGTATATACTTACACTTGCTAGTAACAGTTGCTTAATAAAACTTGACCCACTAAAATGCTGACTTGCTTATGAACCATCAGCTTCCACCATAAAGCCTTGCATGTTGTTATAGAACTTTCCCTTGTTGAGTACGACATGAGCTCATGCTTGTTGTTCCTTTATTACATCGACACTACCCGGCTGCTGCTCAGATGGACGTTTTGAGGACTACTATGAAGAATTCGATGGGTTCTAGGCGTTCGTGCTCCAGTCAGCTACCCGTGGAGGACTTCTGCGTGTGTTTACTTTTCCGCTATTAGCTGCTCGAACAATTGTTTAGTTGAGACACTCTGTCATGTAATAACTGTTTAATACTCTCTTTAAGCTTTACACTATGTTTTGGTATTCACTGAGTCGATGCATGTGTGTAACTTGATCCTGGCGCACATGTATTCTTGCATTCGGATTTGCCCTTAAATCCGGGTGTGACAATATGAGCCACGATGCCCACCATCAGAAACGCCTACAAGCCGCTGCCTCCTCATGCTTCTATCATGCGCTCTCAGGCACCATAGCCTTCATGCCCTGCAGCCAGCTTTTCCACCACGACATTTCAGCTTCGCACGCCCTCCAGCCACAAGTCAACTCCTCAGACGACAACACATCTAGCGACAACCATCCAGCACTGCCGACGCTCACGTCGACCCACCGCAGCTCCAGCCACAGTCACATGCTCCACCTTGCACCAAATCTGCTCCGCACCGACCGCACATTGTAGGACGCCTTTTGGATACATAACCCTCGAATCTCCAAGTGATCTTCTGCAAAGCCTCTAGATCCAATCTAACCATAGCTCTTGATACTAATTATAAGAAATTAGCCCTCCGCAGCGACGAACCGCCTGCTAATCTTCACGCAGCGGAACAACGATTAGATCTACCGAGACAAACTTGCATGATCAAAGACGACAACGGAGAAACGATCTTAATTAACGAGGTTCAGCCGAAGGCTACATCCCGGGGCATGACTACGGGCGTTCCTCCCCAATTGCAACACCAGCCGCTTTAGGATCCCGGCATCGCGCCGCATTCCCCCTGCGAGCCTGTCGCTATGTCATCATGGTTACAACAGCAGCTCTCCTCTCCTATTTATGAGGAGGCTCAGGTTACGGAGTTTGACACGGACTCTACCCTATTCTGCTAATACAACTCAAGTCCCATCCGGACTGTACAAATATTCGACACAATATCTAACATTAGCATTGAAGATGGGCTATAGCACACCTACACAATCTAGAAGCTGAAATATGCATGTGTACATCATCCATTTAGACAAAGTCATGCTTTAACTAGTTTTGGACCTTGATAGAGTGCCTTGCAATTATTGCTGGAAATATGGGTCTATCGTGACCCAGAAGACTATAAGCCAGTTTGTTGCACGTACATACATGTTAAGTTCATTGTGCGTTTCTCATGTGAACCTAATATAAAGCTAATGTTACACTCTTGTTTTGTTATCACTGAGCTTTATAACCTTAAGTCGGGGTGCACTAGAACACTCTTGTTTAATTATCAATTTTCTAGAGTTCCAGGAGGGACATGATTCGTTTCGATTGGAACAAAAACATCCAGAAATGTTCAGCGTTTCTCGTACCTGGGAGTTAGCTAACACCTCACGGAAGGCAGGGCCGTGGGATGAAAACCCAAAACTCCCCCCATACTATCTCCACTCTCAAACGCATTTGTGCGTCATCATAATGCTCAATAAGGGCCTGCTTTCTTGCTGTCCGGAGGGATCTCGCGCTCCATTCTCCGACAATGCAAGTCATCCTGATGCTTTCCATTCTAAATTTACTAACACATAGAGGATGCCCTAGAGCTAGCAGATGTCCAGTGGCCCGAGAAAAAAATAATCACTAAGAATATCTGTATAACACTGGTTATGTGAAGTGGTTTTTATTGGACACTGAATGTATTAGGTATGTATAGCACCAACACGAAGGAATGAGCAAGACACACAAGGCCATGTCTGTATATATGTAATGTAGGAAGCTAGTGTTACATACATACAAATTGTGTACCCCGAATTTCTCGGTGGCGCCTTATTTTTACATGATTTCACATTTGGACCTATCTATAGCATCACAATCTAGCTGCGAATTTTGTATATTTAGGTTACACATTTTTTCGGAATGTGCTGTTTACTTTGGAACCTGAATGGCAAATTAAAGCTATGTCGTCGTGCATAATGATGACTGAGCAAAGCTTAATGTTATATTATGTTGTGGTACACAATTGCACGCTCTAGATTTATTACCATTTACAAATTACAAGCTCTTGTTGGCTCCATGTACTGTTTCCTATGGCTTCTAGAAAGCATCCCGCAGGTATTCCAGCATTTTCTGAATTCTTTTATTTGGTTGAACTCGTAAACAATGTCCTAGACGTATTGAGGAACATCCGATGTGGATATGGTACTAGTTGCAAAATTATTGAGCTCCATGGATTGATCTGAAAGCACTAAATCCTTTTGCAGGGCATGACCAAAACCTCTGCACTACACCATAACTCAGTTTGCCTCTTCACGTGCAGAGTGGTTGTGATTTGGATTATGATGACTATGCTTCTCTAAAACCTTCTCTAAAAAACTCTCCCTATATATGCCCTCCATTCTCAAAAATCATCGCTATATATTATTTCATTCTCTCGCAACTCATCATCTCATCCATCTGGTGTATGCCACTATCGGAATCGCGATCTTTGCCGTGGGACGAAAACGCACGGCACCGCCTTTGCCTAGCGCCTTTTCCCAAAGCGCACGACAAAGGGCACCCGGCTCATTTTTACCCGATAAAGAACTTTGCCGTGCGCTTTGGGAAAAGGCAACGCAGGGCACATTTCGTTGCCGTGCGTAATAGGTGACGCACGTCAAAGAAAAGGTGTTGACGGCCGTCCGCGCGGAGACGGCGTCACACCCTCTCTGCCGTGCGCCGCTTAGCACGCACGGGAACGGTAGTAATCTTTGCCGTGTGCCACGTGGCAAGGCGCACGGCAAAGAGTGGTCAAGGCACAAGGTTGACCCTGCCCTTTGCCGTGCGCCGTGCTACGTGGCGCACGGCAACGATTGGTCCAGACGCACTGTGGACTGCTCCCTTTGCCGTGCGCCACGTGGCTAGACGCACGGCAAAGGTTGGTCCAGGCGCCCGGTGCACCATACCATGTGTCGTGCGTCTGATGGCGTGGCGCACGGCAACGAATGGTCAATGTGCCGTGCGCCGCCACAGGCGCACGGCAAAGGGACCACTTGATTGTAATGAACCCAGATATGACAAATGAAGCACTTGGATATCTCGAACATGGAATGCAGTCAAGTAGGGTTTAGTACAGCACTTGCCAATTGATTATGCGAAGTCAAGTAGCTTTTATTGAACAGTGAATGTAGGTATGTAGCACCAACACAAAGGAATCGAATGGGCAAGACAAACAGGTGTATATGTAATGTAAGAATCTGGTGCTACATATATGCAAATTATGTACCCCAAAATTCTTTGGGGCCTTATTATGCCATGATTTCACATTTGGGCCTATAGTGTTACGATCTAGCAGATTCCAATTATGTATATTTGGGGTACACATTTTCATGGGACGTGCTGTTTACTTTGGCACGTGAATGCCAATATTAAGCTATGTTCAGGCATAAGTGAAGCATAGTGATGACTGATAAATCTTAATGTTGTGGTTCACAACATTAACATATTACAACCTCTTGCTGGTTCCATGTAGAGGTCTTTTCCGGTGCCTTATACCACCCATGAGTGGTATGTGTTAGTTCGATCCCTTTACCGTTACGGCCCAAAGGCCGTAACGGGCTTGTTACCGCGCCCTGATCGGGGGCGCCCAACCAATCCATGGTTGGTGGGCCCCCGTCACACAGTGCTATAAAGAGAGGGTGGGGGCCACGGCTCGCAGTACGAGGTTCACCGCGTGGCCGCACACACCCCACCCCACAAACCCTAACCGACCCGAGGGAGCACTGGAGTGGCGGGAAGCTCCGCCACCGCCGCCGCCGAGGCCCTCTTCCTGGATCCGACGCACACGGTGCCACCGCCCGACGCTCGACCGCATCGTGCATGACCCCGTCGTCCCCGAGCCGGCACTGCATCCCCTGCGTCAAGCCGCGGCCGCCCCTGTGACCTCGACCCGAGAGATGGCTTCGGACTCCGCGCTCCCGTCCAACCCCGATGGTCTGCGCCCTTGTTACCCTCTGTTTACCTTAGTAGTTGTTTTAGGTGTAGTAGATCTAGATCTAGGTGGTCGTGTTGCTTATCTGTAATGCTTAAGTTCATACCCAAATAGATTAGCTACTGGTGTTCGTCCATGTTTAAGTACTTAAGATCTAACAATGGTATCAGATAGCCTAACCAGTTAGTAAATTTGTTTCGGGGTTAGATCTTTAATTTTCCAGTGTAGCATGTTGAAGGAGATGACCCCAAATCCTTTAGATCTGGGGGAGAGAACAATGGAAATGACAAATATTCATTGCGAATCGAAGCAAGTTTCAAACCCTAACCCTAGATCTTCCTCGGGTTAGGGGAGAGTAACACAAATTCAAATCACAGAAGCTACCCTAACCCTAGATCCCCTCGGGTTAGGGGAAGAAAATGCAAATCAATCTGCAAATCACTTAAGCATCAAACCCTAACCCTAGATCCACGGGTTAGGGGAAAGCATTAAGACGAAACTCGCAACCCTAGATCCCAAATTTTTCCCCCCGTTGTACTTACCCGTTCCTGTTGAATACCGCCGGTGTGCGGGTATGTTCGGGCGCCATCCTTGAACCGTTCGACGGCGGCGCGCTCTCCCTAGGGGTGAACGCGCTCGCCGGCGACGGGACCAAGGGCGGCGACGCCACCCTCCATGGTGCTGACACAAGAATACCCTCTCTCGATTGGTTCTTGCTGAAGCGTTTTTTCGAGGAGTTAAGGGAGAGGCTAGCAGGAGGCAGAGGGAAAGGAAGGGGCAGCTCGTCGCGGTCTAGGACCGGGCGGTGCAGTTTCCCACCGCCGCCGGCGAGGGCGCCGGCCGCGGGGAAGAAGACCCGCCGCCGCCGCTGTTCTACAGGGCTGCGGGGGTAGGGGGAAGAAAATGACCCGTTCTAGGGTTTTTCCAGGGACCCCAGGGCTTATATACTGCCCGAAATAGGCGGGGTGAATGTTGTCTGTTGATCTGCAGATCAACGGCAGCGGATGGATTGGCGGCCGCGTGGGCTAGTTTGAGCCCGGGCGGGGGTCTTGCGGCCCGGGCCACTTGGCGGGCCGGCCCATTGGCTGCTGGGCCAAGAGCCCATGTGGGCGCGCGTAGCAGGCCGCAGGCCGGATTTCTCAGCCGGGCCGTTCCGGTCGGTTGTGAACAGTAGCATTTTTCATTTAAGTTTTGAATTTCAGAAGCTATTTTGTCTTGTATTTCTTGTTTATTTGCTGTTTTTCATTTATGTTAATATCTCTGTTTAATTTTTTGATAAATTCATGAAATTTTATAGAGAATAGGATGCTTCTGAATTTAAGGTTTACTCTGTTTATTTGTTTGTTTTTCCGCTGCGTTGTTTTATTTTCTCTAGTTAAATTGAACCAAAGGGATATTTAATTAGAGAAGGTTTTTTCTTTTAAGAATATGTTATGATATTGTTACTTTTCTGGCCAAAGCTGATAATTACAAAATTATGACCTGATACACTAAAGTTTTATGCATTAGTTCTATTTTTCTGCCCAAAGGTGATATAGAATTAATGTAGTAGCATGTTGTATGTATTAATTTTGACCAAAGTTAAATTGATGCATGCAATATTTATTGTTATATGTTCTCACACTCTTTCTGAATTTTATTTTCAGCTCAAGCTAGTTATGTTGGCCAGATCCCTGAGCTGACTGGCAACAACTACACGGCTTGGCGCAAGTTCTTCGAACCGGCATTTTTAATGCGGGTATGGAGTATGTCTCGACCACGGAGCGTCGGGGTACCGAGCACGAGGCACCTGTCAGAGAGGCTAATGAGACTGATGCTGCATGGAAAGTAAGGGAAGATGCCCATATCAAGGCGGAAAGTGAGCATCAACTCACCAAAGCGAGGTGGGATCTAGACAACAAGAGATGTCTAGCGATCATTCAAGACTAAGATGACAGAGGCAATTAAGGAGTCCATTCCTGAAAAGGATAAGGACGGGAAGTTACTCACTGCCTCCGAGTATTTGGAGATAGTGGATAAGCAGCACTCTCATCATACTAAGACTTATGCCAGTACTACTATTGGCAGTTTGGTTGCAATGAAGTACACTGGTGGAGGTATAAGGGACCACATACTTAAGATGAGTAACATGAACGGCAAGCTTGCTGAGATGGGAATGGTCCTTCCCACTGAGTTTGTCATTCATTTGATTAATAAGTCCCTGCCTCCTGAGTTTTCTGCTATTGAGGTCAACTACAACACCATACCAGATAAGTGGGATGTGCATAAGTTGATTGCCATGTCTGTCCAGGAGGAAGAAAGGTTGAAGGCTCAAAATGGTGGTCTTGTTAACTATGTAAACCATGGTAAGAAGCCACAGAAGAGAAGCTTTCCAAGTAAGCATTTTCAAGCTAAGAATCAAGCGGAAAGCGGACCTTCAAATGCACCTCCCCAGGGATAGATGAAGCCTAATGGAAAAGCTCCCATGCAGAATGATCAGCCTCAGAAGCCTTAGAGAGCTCCTCAGCAGACGGAGTTTGCACCAAACCAGTGTCACTGGTGCAAGAAGACTGGGCACTGGAAGAAGCAGTGTCCTAAGTGGTTGCATTTCATGTGGTCAAAGGGTGAGGACATTATTACATTTGTATATGAATCCCTGTACTTAAGTTATAGTAAATCTACTTGGTGGATTGATTCAGGTGCAACTACTCATGTTGCTAATTCTATGCAGGGTATGAGTACAACCAGAATCCTAACAAGAGGAGCGAGAACAATTAAGGTTGCGAACGGCGTCGAGGCTGCAGTTGAAGCCATTGGTGATCTCCCCATCAAGTTAAAGGACGGCTTCACACTTCAGCTCCATGACGTTCTTTATGTTCCATCCTTAAGTCGCAATTTAATTTCAGTGTCATGTTTAGCAGACAATGGTTTTGAGTGTCAGTTCAGTGCACAACATTGTTCCATTAATCAATAGAAGAGATCACTCCTTAGACATTTGGTTTGCTAATTTCAAATTCCAGTGTATTGCTCAGTCTATTAGGTTTAAAGTTGATCTGCGATCAGCTTTCTGTGCTTGGTTAGATGCTTTTAGTTAATCTGTAAGTAAACCTTTTCTTTCCCTGAATTAATAAGAGTTTTTATACTGTGGGGATCTCCCCCACAGTGTTTCTCAAAAAAAACATTGTTCCATTAAGTTAAATAATGTGGTTGTGGGTCTTGCCATCCGATATGACAAACTATACATGTTGGCTATTCATGATAATTCCTCTGAATGTGTTGATTCTGTATGTGAAAATGCGAATGTTGTATCATCTACGAATGTAAGCAAGAAGCGGAAGCGAATTGATAGCGTATCATCGAAATTATGGCACTGTCGCTTAGGCCATATTTCGAGGGGAAGGATGGAACGCTTAGTTAAGGAATCAATTCTTCTGCCGTTAGAATTTAATGACTTAGAACAATGCATAAATTGCATTAAAGGCAAGTTTATTAAACAAATTAAGAAAGGCGCAAAGCGAAGCACATGAGTATTGGAGATAATCCACACTGACATTTGTGGTCCATTCCCTGTGGCATCTGTGGATGGTTTTGATTCGTTCATTACATTCACAGATGACTATTCTCATATGGGTACATTTATCCAATTAAAGAGAAGTCAGAAGCGCTAGACAAATTTAAGATATTTAAGGCTGAAGTTGAAAATTAGCACAACTTAAAGATTAAGGTGGTGAGGTCCGACCGAGGTGGGGAGTACTATGGTCGACACACCCCGTATGGCCAAGTTCCTGGACCTTTTGCAAGGTTTCTACAGGAAAATGGCATAATTGCCCAGTATAGTACACCGGGTGAACCTCAACAGACTGGAGTAGCTGAAAGAAGGAACCGTACCTTGATGGATATGGTTAGAAGTATGTTATGCTACTCAACATTACCGATCAGTTTGTGGACGGAGGCATTAAAAACCGCCACTCACATTCTAAATAAAGTACCTAGTAAGTCAGTACCTACAACACCGTATGAATTATGGACAGGTAGGGAACCCTCCTTGAATTATATGCGTGTGTGGGGATGTCAACGACGAGAGGCTAAAGTTTTTAACCCAAATATTGGGAAGTTAGACCCCAAGACGGTAAGTTGTCATTTCATTGGCTACATGGAAAAATCTAAAGGATATCGTTTCTCTTGTCCTCCGGACATACAAAGTTTGTGGAAACGAGGCACGCTGTTTTTCTAGAGGATGAAATGATCAGAGGGAGCAAGGCAGTTCGAAAGATTGATCTTGAAGAAAAGCGGGTGTGTGCACCCACTCCTATGGTTGAAGAACCGTATTTTGAGCTGCCTGCTGTTCCGATAGCCACAGTGCAACCCACTATGGTGCCGGAACCTGTTGTTAGTACGCCTGTGCCATCAGTGGAAGAAAATGAGGAAACTGTTAAACAGAATCCTACAGGAACAACTGATGCACCGGAAGAAACACAACAGCCCCAAGTGCGGGGAAGAGCCGTAGCGAGAGGCTCTGAGGAGGTCATCAAGAGTCAGAAAGTCAGCTATCCCTGATGATTATGAAGTTTATGAATGTGAAGAAATTCACATAGAAGGTGATCCTACTTCATATGAAGAAGCTATGAGTCGTTCTGATGCATCCAAGTGGCAAGAAGCCATGGAAGATGAAATGAAGTCAATGAGTACCAACAGAGTTTGGGACTTGGAGGAAATTCCTAAAGGAGCCAAAACAGTTGGCTGCAAATGGGTCTACAAGATAAAATATGACTCCAAAGGGAATATAGAAAAGTATAAAGGACGGCTTGTGGCCAAGGGCTATACACAAAGAGAAGGGATAGATTACAATGAGACGTTTTCTCCAGTCTCTTGTAAAGATTCTTTTAGGATCATAATGGCCTTGGTGGCGCACTATGATTTGGAATTACACCAGATGGATGTTAAGACGGCATTTCTGAATGGAGATTTATATGAAGATGTATACATGACTCAACCCAAAGGTTTTGTTGTGAAAGGGAAGGAACATTTAGGATGTCGTTTAAGAAAATCCATTTATGGTTTAAAGCAAGCCTCTAGACAGTGGAATTTAAAGTTTGATGAGACCATCACAAAGTTTGGTTTTAAGGCAAATATTGAGGACAACTGCGTTTATGCAAAGTTTAAGAATGAGAAATTCATTTTCCTAATACTGTATGTGGATGACATTCTACTAGCTAGTGGTGATGTTAGACTGCTGCAGGAACGAAAAAGTTCTTGTCCTCAAAATTTGATATGAAAGATCTTGGTGAAGCCTCATATGTTTTAGGCATTGAGATTCATCGAGATAGAAAGAAGGGGGTCTTAGGATTATCGCAAAAAGCATATCTGGAAAAGGTACTAAAGAAATATAATATGCATGCGAGTAGAGCCACACCTGTTCCTATAGTAAAGGGCGATAAGTTTGGACTTCACCAATGTCCAAGGAACCAATATGAGATCGATCAAATGAAAATGGTTCCATATGCTTCAGCAGTCGGTAGCTTACAGTATGCACAAGTGTGCACTCGCCCTGATTTAGCATTTGTTACGGGAGTACTTGGTAGATATCAAAGTAATCCAGGAAAAGAGGACTGG
Organism: Cenchrus americanus; assembly: GCA_947561735.1. Taxonomy (NCBI): domain Eukaryota; kingdom Viridiplantae; phylum Streptophyta; class Magnoliopsida; order Poales; family Poaceae; genus Cenchrus; species Cenchrus americanus. The sequence goes on along the minus strand of OX387242.1, from coordinate 30,328,397 downwards.
ATGATGGCAAAGAAGGCTTTTCGATATCTACAAGGCACGAAGGATTTAATGCTAACGTATAGAAGATCTGATTCCCTAGAGATAAGAGGGTACTCAGATGCTGATTATGCGGGAGATAGAGATGATAGAAAATCCACGTATATATATTCACTCTCGCAGGAGGAGCTATTTCGTGGAGAAGCTCAAAGCAAGAACTAGTTGCAACATCTACGATGTATGCAGAGTTCATAGCCTGTTATGAGGCAACAGGACAGGTGATGTGGCTAAAGAAGTTTATACCTGACTTTAGAGTAGTGGATTGTATTCACAGATCACTACAGTTGTACTGTGATAACAAACCAGCAGTATTCTATGCTCACAACAACAAGTTAAGTAATGCTACCAAACCGATAGAAATAAAATTCTATGCGGTGAAAGACAGAGTCCGGGATAAAACTATAAGTCTGGAGCATATAGGCACTAAAGAAATGTTAGCGGATCCGCTCACAAAAGGCTTACCACCCAATGTGTTTGGAGAACGAATAGCCGGTATGGGTTTAAGGGAAAGCCTATGATTCCCGGACTGGGCCCAAGTTAAGATCCTATCAAAATGGATACTTGTATTGTGGCTGGTTAATCTGGTTGTGATTACAATTTAGATGACCCATGCTCAATATGTTTATTTGTGATGAGGTGAATGCCAAGTAAAGAACTCGAGATTAAGTGAATGTTGTAGAAGAGATCGAGAGGGAGAATGTTAGTTCGATCTCTTTACCGTTACGGCCCAAAGGCCGTAACGGGCTTGTTACCGCGCCCTGGTCGGGGGCACCGAACCAATCTATGGTTGGTGGGCCCCCGTCGCACAGTGCTATAAAGAGTGGGTGGGGGCCACGGCTCGCAGTACGAGGTTCGCCGCGCCGCCGCACACACCCCACCCCACAAACCCTAACCGACCGAGGGAGCACTGGAGCGGCGGGAAGCTCCGCCACCGCCGCCGCCGAGGCCCTCTTCCTGGATCCGACGCACCCGGTGCCACCGCCCGACGCTCGACCGCATCGTGCGTGATCCCGTCGTCCCCGAGCCGGGACTGCATCCCCTACGTCAAGCCGCGGCCGCCCCTGCGACCTCGACCCGCGAGATGGCTTCGGACTCCGCGCTCCCGTCCAACCCCGATGGTCTGCGCCCCCTTGTTTCCCTCTGTTTCCTTTTCTAGTTGTAGTTGGCGCAGTAGATCTAGATCTAGGTGGTCGTGTCGTTTATCTGTAATCATTAAGTACCTACCCGAATAGATTAGCTACTGGTGTTTGTGTATGCTTAAGTGTTTAAGGTATAACAGTACGAAGTATAGAAGGGGTAATTTAATACTACTCATGCGTACCACCTCATACTACCGTTTGGTTTTACGAAGTATAAAGGGGTAATTTAGTACTACCCACGCATACCACCTCAAACTACCGTTTGGTTTTACGAAGTATACAATTAATCTGAACCGTTAGATGTTTGTATACTAGTCCTTTTTTAATAGTAGTATACCCTAGTATATGGCACCGGAAAGGAGCTCTTGCAGGGCATGATCGAAACCTCTGCAGTATGCCATGACTCAGTTTGCATCTTCACGTGCAGAGTGATTGTGATTTGGATTATGATGACTATACTTCTCTAAAACCTTCCCCAAAAATTCTCCCAATGCCCTCCATTCTCAAAACTCATGCTATATATTTTTTCTTTTGAACATGAGGTTAGCCTCTCGTTTCAACAATTTGCACAACCATTTATTTCTATTCTCGGAACTCATCATCTTATCTCTTTCTACCAGTAATATTTAAACTACGGATTTCATCGTCAAGCAAGCACTAGTTTAGTAGGGACTATATGAACAAACAAAAGGAGGCTGATGATAATACGTAACAAGGAGTGGAGCTGATTGTGGTAACACATTGAACCATATGCTAGGAACATTTATTGATTGCCTATTTGAAGGAGGCTACATGAGCAGGTCGGGAGATGACGCTCGCGCCTCGTGAGTGCTCGGGGGGCGACCCCCCGGAACCCACCGCCGCCGGCATCGCCGCAGCCCCTCTCCCAGCTAGGATAGCCACCGAAACCATCTCCACGCCGCCGCGCCATGTCCCCTCGCCCGCGCCGCGCGCTCGGCCTCGCTCTGGGGCCCAGCAAGGTGACAGCACGTCGCCGAGGAACGCATCGCCGACCACGCCCGGGGAGTCTATTCGTGCCCGCTTCCTCCTCGACTTTCATACAACCGTCGTCCCAGGTGAAATCGCACCTTCCTCCCCTGTCCCCATTTGGGTTACCCCACATCCCTTTGTTTCTCCATTCGATCCAACTTCTGTTCAGTTCATGCTCAACTTCCTTCTCACCGCTCGTCCGGGTCGCTTAGTGGTCACGCGCGTTCGGTCTAGGGTTTTCAAAGTGTGGGTGTCTTGTCGGAATGTGGCAAACGCTCTCCTCATCAGGAGCCCTCTGTGCATGGGAGACTCCAAGCTTTGGCTCCACCCGTCCATGGCGGCGGCGGAGCGGGCCGTCGGGGGGAGCCTCAAGTTACTCACCACCTACCCGGGCAGACAGAGTTCAATGCGACAGCTGTTCCCAACAAGAGTATGCGCCTGCCCTGCACTGGTAGCTCCGGATATTCTACTCCAACTGATTCAAAACGAAAGATCTCTGTGGATTCGCCTCGGTCTGTCGGTCACTGTGTTGCGCCTTCTCCCGAGACAGCCGATGCGTGTCACCCGCTCACGGGCACAGCTTCCCGGCGTCTGTCAGGCGCCCCTGCACTCAATGCTGCTCAACAACCCAGCGCGCCATACCTCCAGGCGCTCCTCACACCTGCAAAACCACCAAAAACCCTCTACCGCCGCGCCGCTCCCATCACTGCCACCACCGGCTGTAACATCCTTAGTTTTGACTTGAATTCAAAATGTTGAATTTCAAAACTTGAATTGAAGTTGAGTGCTCGAGATTCGAATAAGAGTGTCTTCCTGTTTCCTTCCCCCAAATTCCTAGATTTAATTTTGGCTTCGACGATGCTTTTAGGGCTTATAACCTACTAGTGTGAAAAATTGGTTCTTCATTTGAATTTTATTTGGGTTTTATTTGGGTGAATTCAAATTTCAATTGAAATTCAAATTTGAATCAACTTAATGGCCTAAAGGATATTAGTAAGCTTCACTATGCACCGCGGGCCGCCAACCTCACTTCTGGCCCAGACCTGCTTTCAGCCCGTTTGCCGGCCCAGCCGCTACCCGCGCCGGCCACCTACCGCGCCGCCCGCTGCCAGGTGGGACCGCCCCTGCGTCATGCCGACGTCGGCGTCGTCATCCTCGAGCTTTACCTTTTGCGGCGTCGAAAGGGGCAAAGCCCGCGCGCGCGGTCATGGCCGCCGTCGCGACGCGCCCCCGCGGCTCCCGGTGCATCCGCGCCGTCGACGTGTCCGCGCCACCGCCGCTATAAGTAGTCGCCGCCGCCGCCTGCGGCTCTCCCCCAACCCTAGCCGCCGGGGGAACCCGGACCTCTCGCTCACCTACCCGCGGCCCCGGAGGAGAGGGGGAAGAAGGGGGAGGAGGAGGAGCCGGAGGCGCGCCGCCACCGCGAAGCCGCACTGCGCGCCGCCGCCGCGACGCCGGAGCTGCCCGCGAGGAGGAGCCGGACCCGCGGGAGCCACGCACGCCTACGACCCCTGCCTACTCGACTTCCTCGCCGCCGTACCGCTCTGCGTCCCCTACCAGCGCCGCCTCCCTCCTCGTCACAGCGCCGCGCACCGTCACCGACGCCTACACGCCGGCCAGAGGCCACCAGGTGAGGACGCTGCCTCGCCTCCCCTCTGTGCGCCGCGGCCTTCGAGCCGAGACGGAACGCCACCGCGGCCGCCGCGCCGCCCGGGTGATGCCGGCCTTCGAGCCGAGGGCCGGGTCGGCCGATTTTGCGGGGTGCCGTCGCCCTCGTCGACGCGCGCGCCGCCCGCCTAGCTCCCCTTTTCCTTTTTGCGTTGGGATTCGGCGCCGTCCGCCGCCGCCGCGCGTGTCGGCGCCGCGACGCGTTCGCGACGCGTACATGCCCTCGCGCTCGCGCCGTGCGTGCCACGGAGCTCGCACGCGTGCACCCCGATGCGCGCGCGTCGCGGCCGTAAGGGCAAGACCGGGCCTTGGCCCCTTCTCTTCAAGCCCCGCCGCGGCCACCGAGCCCCCGTGCTCGCCGCGCCGCCGCCCCCGCACGGAATGACCGGGTGTCACCGTAGCCCGGGGAAGCACGCCGTGTCGATGGGTACCACGAGCGCCTTGCCGTGCCCCCGGCCGAGAACGCGCCGGCCCAACCACGGGCACCTCGCTCGCCGCCACCCATGGCGACGAGCCGGGCTCCGCCGTGGCACCGCCGCGACGCCCCGTCGCGAACCCGAGCCCGTACCCCGGCTAGGAGTGGCCTAACGCGCCGGCGCACCCCCCGCGCATGTTGTTTGCCCTTCGCGCCGCCGTGCCCGCGCGGGTTGAGCCCACACCGCCGCGCGCGTCGCCGCGCCCACGCTGCGGCGACACGCACGACGCCCGCTGGCCGCCCTAGCGGCCTCCGAGCCCCACAGCCCGAGGAACCCGAGTAGGAGCACCTCGCAAGCCGGCCGCCCAGGCGTAGAGGACCATCACCGCCGGCGAGACCCCCACGCGCCGCCGTCCCTTCTTCTTGGGCATTCTGTCGAACACTGGGGCGGCGGTCGAGTATCGCTAGGGAAGGGGGGGGGGAAGCCTGGACACACCTGAGCCAACACGCGCGCGTGGCCGCAATCGATCCACGCGGATCTGGTGCGGCCCGCCACCAGATGGCCGGGCCACACGGTGGCCTACACCGCGGCCCGCCACACCGCCTGCCGCCGGATCGGCTGCGGGGCGGCCGATGGGCGGCCGAGCCGCCGGCGCGAGCCGCGGGGGATCCCGGTCGCATCTGGGATCCGGGGATCCCGTGCGGCCAGCCGTAAGGGGGGGTTTTTCTTTTCATTTAAAAATTCCAGAAAATCGTTTTCCTCTTTTAAAAACCCTGGAAAATTCATTTTAACTCCGAAAATTACGAAACCTCTTCCTGAAAATTTCTAAAATCTCAAACTCCGGGTTGGGTTGGTGTTTGTTCCCTTGTTGGTTCTCAAATGCTCTTATTTGGATTTAAGCTGCCTTAGGACCGCTATTTATTTTCTTTTTCGCGCTACTAGGAGCGGGGGGGAGCGGAGAGCCGAGCCGGGGAGTACGACTACGTCGACGACTTCGCCGCGGAGGACTACCCGACCCCAGGTTCACGCCCGACTGATTCTGAACTACCCATTAGGCATTGCTGAGTAGTATTGCTAGCGCTTTACTTTAAGTATGCATGTTGATGAACCTTGCACTGCCTCTTTATTTACCCTGTCCTTGATTGTCCTACCACTACTATATATACGTTTATGTGAGCGTGTATATACGCCGAGCTTCGCGATGCATGTGTTGGGATGGGAGTAGTGGTTCTTGGTGCGTGTGGGGTAAAAACCGGCAGGAGAAGGCGTTTGGGTACTTTGGCGGGGGTGAGCTCGAAACAACAGATCTGGGATCGGGGATAGGGGTGCACTCCTCAGTGCATCCCTCCTGTTGCGGTTTTCGGAGCCTAGGTGTTGGGGTTTTACGTGTGCTTGGAGGACATGAGCTCGCCCCGGTCTGAAACCGAGTGGATCAACTTTTTTATAGGACATCGTACACACCACCCCGCCGAGAGTGGGGATAGGGCCGAGTTGAGCTCGGCAAGTACGGAACCATACCTGCCTAGGGAGGATAGTGGGTATCTGTGGGGGAGCGGTGGAGGTGAGACCACCCTCTCGGAGCGTCTCCCGTGTGGCCACATGGGAGCATTTCACGGTTCCGGTCTTTGTCTTCCGTTGCGGAGAGGACCGCTTTGAGGGCCGGATGCGAGGGTGGGTTCGTAACTACCGAGAGTTCGCCGGTAGGATGGGCTCGGTCGGCCGTACACCGGCCGGGTACCATTCCGGGATGGGTACAGGTGTACACGCTCTGCAGAGTTGTTCGATCTATAGCTATAGCCGCGTCCTCGGTCATGGACACTGCCTAGAAGACGTACTTGGTCCTCATGTTTTGGGATTTCTACCTTCCCCCTTTAGGTGAGAGTGCACTAGTAGAAAAATGATCTTCTGTGACCTTTTTCTAGTGACGCTGGACAATTTGGTCATGGAATGATAACATTCTATGACCAAATGTTTATCTTCGTCATAAGTAGCAAGTGACCAAAATTTGGCTTTATATTTTGTGACGAAAATGATATGAACGTCACAGAACAACACAAGATAATCGTCATAGATTGTGATTCCCATGTGCTGCATCGTTTGGCGTTAAATATTTGTAAAATAAAATATGGAACCACATGGATTCGATCTTGTGACCTAACACAACTCATAAACCGAGTTACCACTAGGCGGTACACCGTTTTAGAAGGAACGGTGCGGGTTAATATATATATATACACACATTAAACTTGATAATTATAACGTTGGGCCCGCCCTAAACGTATTGGATCAGAGGTCGGTGTCCATCGACCAAGGCTGGCTGCGCAGGGAGTCGACGCAATACGCCGCGACTTAGGATCCTTTTCTGGCGGCGCACCATCCTTTGGTGGCGCAACATCCTGTTCTCGCCATCGTACAGAATCCATGGCGTCGACGTGATCCAGGGCGGGCGTGCGTGAACCTGGTCTCGGCATCATACTGGAAGTGGACGTGCGTGAACCTGATCAAGGGCGGACGTGGACGTGCTCGTCCACCTGATCGAGAGCGTGGACGACTTGTGCGTCGCGACCTGATTGATGTTTGGAGGAGGTTCGCAGGCGTTCATCGTGTAGGAAGAGAAGGTATGTATTTTGGTTAAAATATGCATTAGTATTTTGTTTTGTTTAATCACAGTTAGTTCATAATTTTTATTTAGTGGCCTTGATGGCGTGCGCGACCGATCGAGGCTTGAGAGGATCGCTAGCGATTGTCGCCTACGCACGGGCGAGCGGTGCAACGCACGCTAGCGAGGGCGAGAGAAGGTTTGGCCGTGGACGAACGGCGGGTCGTGCGTGGACCGAATAGCGGCACTTGAAGGTTTGATGGTTTTTTATGTGTTTGAAGTTTGGTTATTATATGCATTAGTAATTTATTTAGTTTAATCACGGTTAGTTAGTTCATAATTTTTTTGTCTAAACAGATGGATAGAAGTTGGGTTTTTGGGAAACAATTCACAACTGTTTATGTCAAGGGAGTTGAAGATTTTATGAAATTTGTTAGTGAAAGGTACCGTGAAGACGAACACATTCGTTGTCCGTGCATTAATTGTCATAATCGAAGGTTGATGCATCAGAATCAAGTAGAAACTCATCCGCACATTTATGGAATTTCACCTACATATACCGGGTGGACTCATCATGGGGAGGCTGAGATGTTGAAATTGATGAGGGTTTAGATGAGGAGGTAGAAGGGCATGATAATGAGTTTGGGATACATGTGGATGCGAACGAAGATGGTTACGATGAGGATCATGGAGTACCAGAGATGATAGGAGATCTGTTTGCAACGGCAGAGGCTGATGGAGAAATACCAACATTTGCAACAGTTCTGAAAGATGCGAAGAAGAAGCTCAGCCCGGGTTCGAAACATTCAAAATTTTCTTTTATGGTGAGGATGTTGTATATGAAGTCCCGTTATCGAATCTCCAATAAAGGGTTCACCGCAATGATAAAGGCGATATCGGATGGACACCGGAGAGTGAGTTGCCAAGATCATATGACGAGGCCAAGAATTATCTTAAAGAATTGGGGCTTGCATTTGAGAACATCCATGTGTGCAAGAACAATTGTGTGTTGTTTCGGGATTCGAAAACAACCAAGTATGCAAAGTTGAATGCGTGCCCGATTGCGCAAGGAGTCACGATGGAAAGACGAAAGCGGGACAAAGCGAGATTCCACACAAGGTATTGAGGCATTTTCCACTCTTGCCAAGGTTGAAGAGAATTTATGCATCAAAGCGAACTTCGAGGAAACTCAATGGCACAAGAAAGTGAGGAAGCCGGTCGAGGGTGTAATGAGCCATCCGGTCGATGGGGAAGCATGGAAGGACTTTGATAGGAGGGAACCATCTTTTGCGGGTGATCCGAGGAACCGAGGCTTGCCTTAGCTACCGACGGATTCAATCCTTTTGGCAACATGAGTTCACGGTACGGTATGTGGCCATTGCTTCGACACCGCTGAATCTCCCACCATGGGAATGTGTGAATCCGGAAAAGCTGCTTTATGTCTTTACTCATCCCGAGTCCAAATGCTCCAGGAAAGGATTTTGATGTGTTCCTTGAACCCCTAATCGAAGAAGCTGCTCGATCTTTGGCAGGGTGTATGGACGTTAGACGCATGTACTGGTACGAAGTTCAAGCTTCGTGCTGCTGTGCTTTGGTGTATACATGATTATCCAGCACTTAGCACGTTATCTGGGCGAACAACAAAAGGGTATTATGCATGTATTCATTGCGACAAGGATCCATTGTCTCGGCGTATAAGGGGCAAGTTATGCTACATTGGACATCGTCGTTACCTTCCTTTGTCACATAAATGGCGGAATTGCTTGGCTTTTGATGGTCAGCGTGAAAGAAACGTTCAGCCTGGCAAGTTTACTGTGGAGGAGGTCGAACGGGAGCTAGACAAGGTGAAAGATGTGATGCCAGGTAAGCAGCCTGACATGACTGGAAATAAAAGGAAGCGGAGTGACGGTCCAAAGATTTATACTCGCAAAAGTGTGTTGTGGAGGTTGCCATATTGGAAAAATTTGAAGCTTCCACATAATCTAGATGTCATGCACATAGAGAAGAATGTTTGTGAAAATATTCTTGGCACTTTACTCAATATACAAGGCAAGTCGAAGGACACACTAAAAGCTAGGTTGGATTTGTATGATATGGGCATTAGACAAGAACCGCACTTGCGGGGAGGATGGTAACTCGGTCTGCGGGGCACCGGCGGCTCCATACGTGTTGGGAAAGGATCGAGAAAATCGAGTTACGCAAGTTTCTCAAAGGTATCAAGTTTCCCGATGGATATGCGGCTAATCTAGGAAGATACATAAGTGATGATGGTTTAAGGATCGTTGGAAAGGCGAAGACACATTCTTGCCACATACTCCCGCAAAGAATCATACCCGTGGCCTTAGAGGACTAGTGAGGAAGGATGTATATGAGGCAATTGCGAGTTGGGGACCTTCTTCGGGGAATTATGCAAGTAGAAATATAAGGACCGATGTTGTGAAACGGTGAAAGACGAAATTCCATTGATACTATGTAAGCTTGAGAAAATATTTCCTCCTGCCTTCTTTGATGTCATGGTGCACTTGTGTGTCCACCTTCCTGATGAGGCACTGCTTAGAGGACCTGTTCAGTATGGATGGATGTACCCAATAGAAAGGCGGCTAGGCACTTTGAAGAATTTTGTGAGGAACAGGGCTAGGCCTGAAGGATCAATTGCTGAGGCATATATGGCAAGTGACACCTTAACCTTTTGTTCTAGGTACATGGAGGATGTGGACACTAAATTTAACCGGGACGACGATAGTGGTACGGGAGCCGCCTTCGCTCGATGACATATCCGTTTTTAAGCATGGTGGTACTCTTGTTGGAGCGAATAGGACCGAGTACATTGAAGATGTTGTCATGAATAAGTTAATTTGGTATGTCCTACACAATGCTGAAGAAGCTGATGAATATAGGAAGTAAGTATTTTTGTGTTTTAATTTCTGTTGTTTTTTGAAAAATCGGAATTTATTCTAACGATTTCATTTTTACTATAGGTTGTACGAGGATGAGCTACTGCAACAAGGTGCACGTGTAAATGAAGTAAAAGCAATGGTTGAAAAGGGATTTGCAAAATGGTTTAAGTCAAATGTAAGTCACTTAGCATTTTGGTCGTAGGATTAGTAATTGCATTATTATCCATATGTAAATGGTGACGTGAGTAATTTTGTTGCTACAGATTGAGAAGAAGCGCAGCGAGAATCCGGGATCGGTTAGTGAAGGATCGTGGGCACTCTCCGTGGTCCGGTTCGGCGAGTTAAGATTGGTGCGAGGTTGCAAGATTAATGGAGTGCGGTACGGCACGATCGATCGTGAAAAGTTCATGCAGACACAAAATAGTGGTGTAATGACTGAAGGTACACATGATATGAAACCCATAGATTTCTATGGTGTCCTTAAAGAGGTTATTGAGTTGCTATACCCCTCAAATTATGATGTTCGACGGACGGTGGTTATATTTCGATGCGATTGGTACAACCAAGAAGGCAAGACTCGTGGGCCTTCGAGATGACAAACATTTCAAATCCATCAATGTGAAGTCATTTTGGTACAAGACGATCCTTTCATCTTGGCTCGGCAAGCAAAAAAAATATTTTACCCGCAAGACACAACTCCACAATGGTCGGATTTCGAGTGGTACGAAATTTGAACATAGGAATATCTATGATGTGGCCGAAACGAACGGGCGGTCATGAAGTGCATCGGGATGAGTACCGTTCGAAACCGAGCATGTAGTGGAAGACGGTGACGACAATGAGGTTATGCCCAATGTCGCCGGTGGAGAAGCAACAATAATTCAAGGCAATTTACGGGAACTTATAAGAAACAAGAAGGAAGCTTCTAGTAATCTTGAAGAGGATGAGGACGAGGACGAGGACGAGGATGATACATTGCTGCAATATTGTTGTGATGGTGGCGATGACAACAATGATGTCATGTCCACAGATGACGAAGATGATGATCGTTGAGTTTATTTTGTGGCGATGACAACTATTTTAGGCAGTTTAGTATTTATTTTACAAAAGAATCGGGCAACAATTCAAGAGTTTGCCCTGGTGTATTTGGTATTTATTTCTGTTAATGAATAAACAGAAATTCAGCATGGCACTACACTGACTACACTGACTAAACAGAAATTTCTGTTGGTATGAACAGCTCCACCACAACCAACACATGAAACCAACACAAGGCAGCAATTTGGAACACAGGTCCTTCCATTAGATACTGATATTTGGATCTTACATCCTAGTAATAGTGGGACTAAAGTACCGACATCCGACATTCCAGACCTAAGTTTATACATGCATAACCATAACCTAAAAGAGTACATTACAGCACCTCATATGCAGTTACATTCACAAAACCAAACAAAAGACATAGCAGGTGCTCTGTAATGCTCTAACAGAGTCCTATTTCTTGGCCTTAAGTTTCTCCAGGTCATCCTTCGTCTAGTACACGTGCAGTACGACCATCTCCAAATCGTGTGAAACTTTTTTGGTGTGCTCGTTGAAGTGTGCAAAAATGCCGTGTGCATCCGCGTAATTTTTGGACCAAATTTTTCATTTATTGTGATTATTTCTTGATTAACTCACGAAAAAATGGAAAAAATTCCCTAAGGTGCCTAGAAAAATCTGAAAACGCGCCAACAACACTTCTTTTAGCTTCTTCATGTTGTAGAAAATATGTGAAGTGATTCCAAAAAAGTTTGTCATGCATATGCTCAACAGACATTGCTCTCTTTGACTTGTCCATAACACTTCGTGAGAGAAACTGATTCGTCTAGTACACGTGCAGTACGACCATCTCCAAATCGTGTGAAACTTTTTTGGTGTGCTCGTTGAAGTGTGCAAAAATGCCGTGTGCATCCGCGTAATTTTTGGACCAAATTTTTCATTTATTGTGATTATTTCTTGATTAACTCACGAAAAAATGGAAAAAAATCCCTAAGGTGCCTAGAAAAATCTGAAAACTGCCAACAACACTTCTTTTAGCTTCTTCATGCTGTAGAAAATATGTGAAGTGATTCCAAAAAAGTTTGTCATGCATATGCTCAACAGACGTTGCTCTCTTTGACTTGTCCATAACACTTCGTGAGAGAAACTGATTCGTCTAGTACACGTGCAGTACGACCATCTCCAAATCGTGTGAAACTTTTTTGGTGTGCTCGTTGAAGTGTGCAAAAATGCCGTGTGCATCCGCGTGATTTTTGGACCAAATTTTTCATTTATTGTGATTATTTCTTGATTAACTCACGAAAAAATGGAAAAAAATCCCTAAGGTGCCTAGAAAAATCGAAAAGCGCCAACAACACTTCTTTTAGCTTCTTCATGTTGTAGAAAATATGTGAAGTGATTCCAAAAAAGTTTGTCATGCATATGCTCAACAGACATTGCTCTCTTTGACTTGTCCATAACACTTCGTGAGAGAAACTGATTCGTCTAGTACACGTGCAGTACGACCATCTCCAAATCGTGTGAAACTTTTTTGGTGTGCTCGTTGAAGTGTGCAAAAATGCCGTGTGCATCCGCGTAATTTTTGGACCAAATTTTTCATTTATTGTGATTATTTCTTGATTAACTCACGAAAAAATGGAAAAAATTCCCTAAGGTGCCTAGAAAAATCTGAAAACTGCCAACAACACTTCTTTTAGCTTCTTCATGTTGTAGAAAATATGTGAAGTGATTCCAAAAAAGTTTGTCATGCATATGCTCAACAGACATTGCTCTCTTTGACTTGTCCATAACACTTCGTGAGAGAAACTGATTCGTCTAGTACACGTGCAGTACGACCATCTCCAAATCGTGTGAAACTTTTTTGGTGTGCTCGTTGAAGTGTGCAAAAATGCCGTGTGCATCCGCGTAATTTTTCGACCAAATTTTTCATTTATTGTGATTATTTCTTGATTAACTCACGAAAAAGGGAAAAAATTCCCTAAGGTGCCTAGAAAAATCTGAAAACTGCCAACAACACTTCTTTTAGCTTCTTCATGTTGTAGAAAATATGTGAAGTGATTCCAAAAATTTTTTCCTACTGATTTTCAGTCGTGCGCTTGTGAAAAAAGCGCGAAAAATGACGCCATCTCGAAAACAAAAGTGCCAAAAAAACCAAAACCCGAAAACTGAAAACCAACGCGCCTTTACCATTTTTCGTTTCCCTCCCCCGGTCCGGTCAAAGACCTCCCCGTCCCCACTTCCCCAATCCCCTCCCCGCCCGTCTCCTCCTAGCTCCATTCCTCCAACCCTAGCCGCCGCCGTGGCACAACCGCTACCGCACAGAGCTCCTCCGTCCTCGACGCCGCCCAGGTACCTACGACGGCGGCTACAACGAGATCCTCCTGCTCCCAAACGCAACCGGCACTCCCGCGAACGTCGTTGCCGACGACTCCCCGCCGCATCTGAGCGGAAGATCTTCTCCGTCCTCTGATCGATCTCCTGCATCCCTTCCGCCCCCCGCTCTAATTACCTCCCTCTCTCTCATCGCGAGGATTTGGTGACCTAGATGGTGGCTACACGGAGGCAAAAAAACAAGCGAGTTCGGAAGAAATAGAAGGTTAAAGCCACATCCATTTTTTGTGCCTTTGATTAATTTCCTTTATTCTATTGCTTTGATTAATTTCTAGCATGTAACCATGATGCCGCGCTAGGACCGCCACCGTCGTGCTAGTGAAGTCCGCAGATGAGTGAAGTCCGTAATTTTGAACTAAATGGTCAACTAATCTTTTTCATGATCTTTGTCCAAGAATGGCAGACATTTGAGTTCATTGATAAAACAAATATATGAAAATTAACATATTGCAGGTTTGGATGGTTGAGAAAGCAACAATGTCTCTATAAATGAACCTTTTTTCCCTGCATTGTAGACTTGTTTACTATTGGGTTGTGATTGTGCTTGTGAAACTGAGTTGGTGTCTATGTGCTTGTGTCATGTACTTTTTGAAATTTGGGTAGTTCAGTTCAATTTCCACCTTCAAAATCACAATAAAAACTAGATCAGTCAATACTCTTCCCTACCTCCTACCTCTTATCTTAATTTCCTGCAACTAATACTACCCCTTACCTCTTATTAAACTCCATTTTATTTATCTAATACACATATTGTGCTTGTTCTTATCTATCTTGCAAGTAGTTCAACCTACAACAACTGAATATGAGAGAAGCCGGGATATACGCGTGGCTAACAATAACAAGAAGATGCAAGAACTAGGACTCGCCAACTCTTGCCGCCGAATTTACTAATTTTGTACCCGAAACTTCGCCGCAAAGAAGGGGGGTAAAAAAACACATAGTGAAGATTCGGATTCGGATTCATCGAGTTTCTCCTTGACAATGATGATCAAGGAGATAGTGAGGATGATGATGACACCGAATCCGATGAGCTGCAAGAACCAAAAAAAAATTAAGGTCATTATTCTATCACCCTAGTAGTTCATGTGGAATAGTTGCATTGCATATAAGTGTTTTCGCTTTGTTGTCTAATATATGGTCCTGCTTTCATATTCATGTTCTACATTTCTAACCTATATTTAAATATCGGATGGCTTCATTATTAATGCACTTGCCCTTTCTTTTTTTCGGTATTCTAAGAAAATCATTTCTTCGAAGAAGACAACAAAACCCACCATGCCTCCGGTACTCGGTCCAAAGCAAGAGAGTGAGGGCAGCTCCACGAGCAGAGGAACGACCGCTCAAACCAAAACAGGATCTTCAAAGAGCCTTCAAGCTACACAGACAGATGACGACAATATTGTACAACCAACAGATGGTCATGATGGCATAGCAGACAGCTTTACAACACTTGGACTTCATGATCATTGGAGCACAGGTGGAGATGAAGGCAAGGCACCTGCTGCCCAAGACAGTACAGCTGCAGATAACGAATCTGAAGGCAAGTAACATTTTTTCAGTAAACATTACATCTATTTACCTCATTTGAATGAAAGTAAACCATTTCATTAAATGATATAAATTTTTAGTGCCTCCAGCACACCAAGCACCAAGGAGCCGGAGGGGACCAACCGTGGGAAAACAGCTAGACAAGATGACAAAAGCTATGAGAAGGAGACTGCCTATTGTTGTTGCAGAAGGCAAAAGAAGGCCGCATGAACCTGTTCAAGCTGCCAAGTTTGCATCAGAGGGTGGCATCATCATTCGGGAAAGCATGCCTGTCCTACCACATTGGAAGGATTACAAGAAAGACGAAAGTTACTACAGCAAATTTGAGGGAGAGCTTTCTGTAAGTGCTATTCCTAATCTAAGCTTTTATACTGCGTCAACTAAATTCTGTTACTAACTATGGAGTTGAAAATACCTAGGGGCGCTTGGCCATTAAGACTGATGACAAGCCAACAAAAGAAGCCTGTACTGATCTGATGCGCACTACGGTCAAAAACCGATATAGGTCAAGGCAAAATACTTCAATGGTGTACCCGCAAATGAGGTTCCGACAACTTCACTGTTCCTTACATGACTGATTTACAGTGGAAAGCACTACTTGCTAAGTGGACTAATCCAAAACACATGGTATGGGTATCTTGTCATATATTATTTTTCACATTCAGTTTGCACATAAACTTCTCATTTTGACTCTATGATCTCATCTCACATTTACTTTCTCTTGTAGGTGACATGTGAAACGAACAAGCACAACCGCAGTAAGGTCAAATATCATCAGACTACCGGCAATCGCTGCTACGAGGCACACCTACATGATTATGTAAGTGTAACTTTCCTTGTTCGATTACCTGTATGTTTCATACAATCAGCTGCCTTTCAACTTCGTTGGAGACAACTTTTCTGTCAATGTTTATGCATGCAACAGAAGCAGAAGAGAAAAAGAGAAGAACCCGGCTTAGATATGACCGATGAATTAGATGCGGTGGAGGCCTTCAAGACCGCCACACCGGCTCCAAACATGGCCTCGGTGACACCGCAAGAGAAGCACTTGTAAGATCATTAGTTTGAATTATTCAATGCATTTTTTTCGGATCATATGCGTTTTAAATTACAAACATCTTGTGCCATGTCTTGTGTTTATTCTATAACGGTCTTAGGAAACCATCTAACCGGATTCTTCCCATGTTTTTTCGGACCGAAATGGAGGTCGTGGAACCGAGATCTTAAAGGTGCGGGTTATTCAACGAGAAGACAAGTGTGATCGCGGTGGCCACCGTGCTATCCAAAACCAGCTCTCAACTATTCCTAAAGAGTATTGGCCTCAACACACCAACATCTTCCAAGTCAACATCAACAAATGAAACCGAGCTTCGGGAACAACTTCGGCCGAAGCACGGCCGCCGTTCAAGGTGAAGTTGACGAGCTCAAGAAGAAAAGTGCGAAAGCCGAGGAAAGGATGGAGAGGCAAGAAAAAGAGCCGGAAGAGTACAAGAAGCCGGTAGAGAAGAACACCAAGGAGATGGAGGAGAACAAGGTGCTCCTCGGGGGCCTACCGAAGATCTATGCTCCTTCTTCGACATGAAGTGGGCTGCCGTGATATGGTTTCTTTTGGCATCTCGTAAACCGAAGTTGCTTGTGGCAAACATCTTTTTAGTATTTGTTTCTTATGAGTCTTGTGAACTAAGTTTTATGTGTGATGTGAACTAGTGGTCGTGCCGTACTTGCTTTATATGATCGGTTGAATTCTCGCTTTATATTTAAAACATGGAATTATGTGGTCTTCCTAATATCAATTGCAATTATATGGTTTACATGGTTTATCCGGATTTTGTGTGACCAAATTATGCTACATTTGTTGACGATTGTGAATCAAATCTGTGACCAAAGTTCTGAAGCCACGTGTCCGATTATAATTGGTCCACGTGGCCCTACCAAAACAAATCACCTAACTGCCACGTCAAACGCCACGTCACACGCCACGTCACACGCCACGTCACACGCCACGTCAGCGTTAACGGCGCCTGGAAGACGGAGAGTTGTGACGAATATGGAGGCATAGCCATGACCAAAGGCAATGGTCATAGAAGGAGAACTTCTATGACAGTACACATTTGGTCATGGATTACGATCGCTTCTGTGACCAAAATTGAGAATTCGTCACTAATTACATAATGTGACGCGACTTCAGTGACGATATCAATTTCGTCACAACTTCGTCACTGATTTGTGTGCATGACCATTTTATCATCTTCAATGACGAAGGATGAAGGTCATGCATTAGCACATTCCTACTAGTGGTGTGGTGAGCCGTGGTTACAGCCGGTTAGAGGAGAGAGGCTCCATCTACCTCGTCGATCCGGTTGTAATCATTGAGGTGCGAGGAGAGGAAGTTCTCGCATCGACCCTAGACAGGAGTAGGAGGTGGTGACGGGTCTTCTGGGTGACCAGGTGGATCCGGGCTGTGTTGAGAGACTTGGGTTTTGGGATATTGATGGAGATACCTTGTTTATACTCGCTGCGTTATTTTCGCATAGGAACCCACAGCCGTTTCCTTGTCTACTCTCTTTACCCTTTAGATGTTAGGCCACTTAAAGCTGCATACGGTTGGTGACGTGGACCTATCCCACTCCTTGGGGATAGACTTTGGGTGTGCAGGGTATGAGTCCGAGTTCGACTGCAACACCGACGGTTGGTACGACTGAGGGCTACGTCGCTTCGCTCGAGTTGCCTGTGGCGGGAAGAATAAAGATGGAGACCCTTCTGAGAAGATGGCTACCGTTGCGTAGAATTTTCACTCTGATTCAGCCAAGTGGCTTGTAATGATGTACTCCATAATGGACTTGTAATAAATTAATGTACTCTTAACTTTATGTGATGCGATGTATGACTTTGTGTATCTATATGTGAGACGTTCTGTACGCGATAGCCACTGATCCAGGGACTATCGCGATGGTACAGGGATTCGGGTTTTCCATGAAAATCCGGGGTTTTACAGGTGGTATCAGAGCCATGCTTGACCGTAGCACGTATCCCTAGGAAAGGTCGATAGAAATAGGACTCTATACGCTCTACCTTTATAGTTATACCCTTGAGCTATGTTATAAAACTCGTTCCCTCTTTAAAAACTTCTTACTCACCTGCGCTGACAGAAATTTCTTGCGTTTCACAGGAGATGGAGCACCAGGTCGCGGAGATCACCTCCGAGACGTGCGGGGCGATCTGCCACTGGATGGATTGGGCCCTACTCGCACAGTACCGCGCCTCCTTCGAGACCGGGACTCTTCGGCTGCTACCCCGGGACTACTGGCGCCTCGCACCACTCGTGGACGGAGTTCCTTCGTACGAGGGGATCGAGGACGACGTCGACGCTGCTCCCTTCCGCGAGACCGACGAGACCCTGGTGGAGACCGCCAGCTACTTGGTCGACCTCGACAAGTACGCGCGCCGACTGGAGGACAAGTCACGTACCCTCTACGGCCAGGTCAGGGACGCCACCATCGACGCGCTCCAGCACCGGCCCCGCCGTGCCGAGCCGGGAGAGGGAGAACACCGCTCTACGCCACCGTGTTCGCCGGCTCGAGTTGAGCCTCGACCGCGCGACCACCGTCCCGCCGGTCGGAGAGAGAGAGAGGGTGGACACCGGGGGAGGAGATGTCGCACGCCAAGGAGGACCTACGCAGTCGACGGCCGAGTCGAACAGGTGAAGGACAAGCTCGAGCGCAAGGACGACCTGCTCACGGTGCGCGCTCACCTGCTCGGGTGTGAGCAGCTCAAGGTGGAGAAGCTGGAGAAGAGCCGAGCGGACAACGTCGCCAACATCGCATGGCTCACGCGCACGGCCGTCTACCTGAGGGACAAGGCCGAGAGACTGAGGAGGACTTGGGAGGACGCCGACTCACTTCGCGTGGACGAGCTCTTCGAGCTCAACGGAGGGCTACCCCCCGAGTCTCAGCGTGAGATTCGCACCGAGACCTTCGAGCTGCACCAGTCACGCCTCAAGCTTCACCTGTGCCCGATGGCCCGTCTGCCGACCCCCGTCGAGACCGAGGAGGTTCGAGAGGCTCACGCCTTGGTGTCCCGGATCTTTCCGTCGGACTACCCCACCGAGGACCGCTACCCCGTCACGTACCAGAGGGCACGCACTGAGTAGAGAGCTGAGCAAGAGGCATGACCTAGATTAGTGTTTTATGCTAGTAGTTTCCATGAGGTGTTCCATGCAGCCGCGAGCATGTTCCGGTGCATGAAGAGAGTCATGTCACACCATGTAGACACTACCCTTTTGAGATTGTACCGATATATTAGATCGTTGACTTGTTGCTGCTACCCCAAGGTTTGAGTCAGCCTCAGGGGAGCAAGTGTAATAATCATGTTTGCTGTGTGCTTGGATCTTAATGATGTTATTTGCGTCTTAATGCTTCTTCTACTTGAGTTTAGGTTATAATTAGAACTATTTTCTTGATTGCTTAAGACTCATGTGTGAGTTGGTGAGTGACGTGCGTAAACTTCTCCCTTTTCCCTTATAAGCGTAAGGATATCGATCCGTCGCTCCAACCGGCTGATAGCCCGCCTCGAGGAGGCAGCCTCGCTCGAGAGGATGAAGCCCAGCAGTGGCGTGGACGCGGTCGTCGGCCGTCCACCCCTCGCGTGGAGGATGAAGGCGGGGCCCGAGGTGACCCGAGCACCGCCACCACCGCCCGAGGACCCGAGGCCGAGGTTGAGCAAGGAGCAACAGCAAGGCCACCGAGTCGACCAGCCACCACCACCCCCACCTAACTTGGTGGAAGTGATGGCGCTCCGTACCCGCCTGATGCGCAGGATGGCGGAAGCCATGGAGCACCGTGGCAACGGTGGGAACCGCGTCGCTCCGCAAGACGAGGACCTCACGAGGAAGATCGAGAGGTTCATCCGCCTGAAGGCCCCCACCTTCAGCTACTCGGATGATCCACTTGAGGCCGACGACCGGGCCGAGGGTGATCGAGACCAAGCTCGACCTCACCGTCTCGCTTCCGACGAGGAGTGCGTCGCTATCGCCGCGCACCGCCCGGAGGGTCCCGCTAAGGCATGGTGGGACAACTACACCGCCACCCACCCGAACCTGCCTTTCATCACATGGCTGGAGTCTCCGCGAGGCGTTCCGCGAGCAAACGCACCTTCCCCGATGAGCCGCGCGGGTCCGTGGCTGGCCAGGAGTTCTGCACCATGACTCAGTATGCCGATGAGGGTCGAGGAGTACGAGCGTCACTATGAAGATGATGCGTACGCCCCCGACGACACCAACACCGACCGAAGAAGCAGCTCTCGGTTCCCGCAAGGCCTCCACCACGGCCTTCGCCAGCGCTGAAGGCAAGAGCACAAGTCCCTGCGCCATCTCGTCAACCGCGCCACGGCGGCCGAGGACGAAAGGAGGGGCCACGAGGAACGCATGAGGGGCAAGAAAAGGATGGGAGATCGGGATCACCGACCGATCCTTCCGTGGGGGTTTGCAGTTTTACGCAGCAACATGATGAGGGGGAGCTACCGCCCCGGGGCACAACCAGCCCGGCGTGGCTTCGAGGAAGTGGACGTAGCCCGTTCCCCGAGGGAGGAACCCCGGCTACCCCCATCGTAATCGAGGCTACACTCGTGCTCCACCGAGCGCCGCGAGACCCGCCGCAGAGGCTTCACCGTCACCTCGCTCGCGTGTGGCAAGCCGTGCCACAAGTCCTTCGAGTGCCCCGACAAAAAGGCCGGTGCTACCCCGCGAGGGCACCGCTTCCAGAGGCCGATTTCCCCCTCAGCCGCGCCGCCGCCGCCGCCGTGGGAGGTTGAACCACCTCACTGAGGAGGAGGTTGCCGATGCCCCCGACGTCGTGATCGGTAAGTTTTTGGTTTGTGGTACTTCTGCTCTGGTTCTCTTCGACACCGGTGCAACCGGGTCTTATATCACCTCTCGGTTCGTGAATAAACTTTCCCTCCCTACAACCACCCGAACGATGCCCATCATCACGAGCTCTCCGCTCGGGGATATCCGATGCACCCTGCTGTGCAAAGGAGTGGAAGTGGTCATCCAAGGTCACACATTCTACGGGGATCTTACCGTGCTGCCTTCCCATGGTATCGACGTGATACTGGGAATGGATTGGATTACTGCCCACAAAGGTGTCATCTCCACTTCGCCGAGGCTGGTGACACTACTACACCCTGACGGAACAAGGGTTACCTTCGAGCCGATGAAGTCTCGAGACATAACAAGCCGTGCATGCGCCTTTCACACGAAGGCCATATCGGACATACCGGTGGTCCGTGAGTATGAGGATGTGTTTCCAGAGGAGTTGCCCAGGTTGCCTCCCCGGTCGTGATGTGGAGTTCGTGATTAACCCGGGTGCCGGGAACCCGCGCCGATAAACATAGAGTCCGTACCGTATATGCAGGTGTTAACACCAAAATTTTGCAAGGAGTCCACCCGTGGGTCCGGTTCGAAAGAGTCCGTCCGTGGAAGGAAGGATATTTTCTGCAGATTTTCGGCAAAGAGATCCGCGGTCGCTATCCTGGTCTCGGCTCGGCAAAGGAATAGTAGAGCTGATTTTGCGGGATTGACTATGACGTGGCTCAATCGCGGTGAGACGAATGGATGGTTAGGCGATCGAGCTTAGTTAGGCAACGAATCCATTCGCAGCGTTGTACTTACCAGGGTATAACATACAACCCCCGAATGTATGTAACGGACACAATCATTCCTCAATACACCCACCTGCCTTACGCCAAACCCTAGAGTCCTTGTCGGTCGTCGAGTTCTTTTTCGGGAGAGGGACAATCAATCCGTCGACCTCCGTGAGTACCGACAACCTTGTATCATGTCTAGTATCATGCGGTGGATTTAGATCCGATGCAAGTAGTCTTGTTACCATGCTTCGTGTCATGCGGCAGATTCAAGCTTGGTTCAAGAGGGGTTTCTCGTTAGATCATGAGCTGCGCGTAGGCTAAGACGTGCTTGAAGCTAGTTATCGGCTCTATTGGGTTTTGGCAAGATCCAATAGATTCATTGCTATCCCGTGTTATCTTGAGTTTTACTTTATGTTTTAATTCATGCAACACATCTTTGCCCAATCTAGATGGGTTTGGATCGGCTATATCTCTTTTATGATCCTTGTTCGAGTAGGTTTCATGTTTTGACACGTGGATCTTACGCTTTCTGATAGCCGAAACCGAATCGATCTGGGTTGTTACGTGTTGTGGGTTCAAGCTTGCTATGTTCGTATAAATCTTGAAAGAACCAGGTATCATGCGGTAGATGCAGGTTTTTGGGTTGTTTTGGAGCTAGTCATCCGGTGGATTAGATTCCCAAATTAGTCTGATAGATTTATTCACGTGGTAATGTTCGTTCCTTCTTCATGGACTCCCGACCGTCGTTCACCTCGCATTCGGTTATGTTTCTTCACGAGTAGATCACGTGCGTTATTTATGTTTTAAATGATGTGTGCTTTTGGCTTTCCATATTTAGATTGTATCATGCGGGGTGGATATCTATCAGGAAAGTGGTACGGTTTTTCATGCAAGTTGTAGTCATGCGGTGGATAGATTTGTTTGATATCGTACCCGACGGATCTTAAAGTAACTAGACAGCGGTAGACTAGTGCTTTGGATCTATGCATGTTTATTTAATACATGATCATGTCCGTGCTTTACTTCATTTATTTAATGTTAATCTTCATGGGGATCGGTCATAGCTTTGCGCATGCATCCATGTTTTTACAAAGACCGATTGTTGTCATGCTTACGTCATCCATTCTACAGCTAGTTCTTTCCCTTTGCGTTTCCCGAATGGTTGTGGCTCTTTACGTATAGCGATAGCTATGTGTTATCCCATCCGTTCTTCGCCACCCGTAAATATGGAACTCACTGTACCACCCGGCAAGTTCCAAGCTTTGATACCTAACCGCCTTATCTTTTGTTAATTTTCAGAAAAAATTGACTGCACGTCATTTTGCTCTCTTCCGCGCGTGTGAAGCCGCCTTGTTCGGCTTGGCCGTGTGATTGGCGTTGAGTGCACTTTTTGCGTCAACACACTTTTTGGCACGCCTCGGTGGACACAGCCTAATAGATCCAAGATGCCCGAAATCTCGCATCTCATGGATGTCAATATTGAAGACCTTTCTCCGTACTCTAAAGGGCAAGAACTCCAAGATGTCGTAGACTCGCCTAGCAGAAATGTTCCGTCAAGCCGTTCAAAAAGAATAGAAGCGTGCGTCCCGTATCCGAAGAACGAGATGCCCAGAGGCCGCCGCCGTGGAGAAAGCGATGCCACATCCCAGCCAGGAAAAGGAGGAATGCGCGCGCGCATTCCAAGAATCAGCGCTACATGCTCACCAAGCACAACAAGGCTCGGGTCGCTCCAGCGATGATGGTAGCCATCTTTGGCCCGATGGAGCAAGCGTTCGGGGAAGGCGCCCGTCCAAGAGCACCGTGAGCCGGGGTGAATCAAGCTCTCGCCCGCTCGCTACGGAGCGCGCCCACAAGCAGCCTCCTCTCGTAGCCCTCGAAGCCAAGCATTCCAACCTCCTCCGGCCCGCGCCGGGGGGGGGGCACGGCCCGGCCCCGTTGCAAGCTTCGTAAGCCGCCCAATCCCGCCGCCAATTACGTAGCAAAGACAGTCGCCCCGTGCAACAAACTCGAATCCGTACTCGGCCTACGTACGCAGACCTAGCGTTCGGCTCGTTCGGGGCCCCACGGATCCCGCCGAGGATTGCTCCGTCGACCTCGAACCGGCTCCAGAAGAATTTGTACGGCGTGGTTATCATGAAGTGGGAAACTACGCAGCGCGGACGCCTTTCCCCGCACCCGTACACGCGCCCGCAGCGGCGCACAAGAAGATGACGCCTAGCGCGCAAGATGGCCGACTCGGATGCAAAATCGCCGTCTCAAGCCGAAGATGTGGCCCCGCCTATAGGCCGCCGTTCCCGTAATGGTACTATAATGTGCCCCCGCGCCAAGGGTGAAGCCACTCACCGGCATCTACAAAGTTCTCGGGCAGACGAGACAAGCACGGCCGAGCACATCGCTCGTTACCTCATGCAACTCGGGGGAATGCCTGGCCGAGGAGACGCCCGTGTCCGGCCATTTCCCCGCCTCACTGACGCGGCTCAGCTTTCGCTGTTCTCGCCCCCGCCTCCCGAATCGCGTCGCGATGGAAGGACTTGAGCGTAAATTCCACGCTCACTATTTCAAATGGGCAAATTTCCGAGAAGAAGCTAATTGATCTCGCCACCTCGAAGCAAAGGCACAAGAAACACCGCCGGGAGTTTCTTAGAAGATTCAGCGAAGTCAAAGGCATGTGCTTCTCGCCGAACTTGCCGCATGATCATTTGGCCGATATGGCCGTCGCCGGATGCCGCCACCCCCGCACGAGAAGCCGTTTGGGATGGAGTTTGAAAACCCGCGCCCATCGCGTGCTGTTCCCGATGAGCAATCAAGCATATGGCCTCAAAAAGGACCCCAAATTTGGCAACGAAGACGACGTCGCCGACATCTACAAATCCGGCCCCCGGACAAAGCCGGGACCGTTCGAGGATTCCGAGGATGAATTGGAGGTAGCTGCAGCGGAGATCATGTGGGGCAAGGAGCCCTTGACAATGAACCGGGCCGGGCCGCGTACCAAGGGGACTTATGACTTTGACATCACGAAGGCTGATAAGTTGTTTGAGCTCTTAGTGAAAGAAGGCCGAATCAAGCCGCCCGAGGGGCATTCTATGCTTCGGCCCGATGGAGTTAAAGCGAAACGTTACAAATGGGCCCATGACAGGGATTCGCACTCCATCAACGGGCTGCGGTGGTCTTCGTGATGAGGATCCGTATACATCCAGGAGGGACACCTCAAGTTCGATAACAAGATGAAGCCGGATGGCCACCCCTTTCCTCGTAACATGCTTGGCTTTTTCGTCAATGTGGATAACAACCCGAGGAGAAGGGAAAGGTCAAGGTCCTGACCTCAACCAGGTCCAAGCAAGGTGGAGCAAAGGGGACCCGCAGCGCCGGTGACTCGAGCAAGTACAAGGTGATGCCCCCGCATTCTCAAGAGCCACATCGAGATTGGGGAATCATCCAGGCCTAAGCCCAAGGTGACATCGCGCATTCTTCTCAACAAATGGCAGCGCCAAATAGAGAAAGAGCGCGTCGAAGCGTCGCCACGAAGAGGAGCAACAAGCAGAGCCGAAGAAGAGGCGCTTGTGAGGGACCACGGAGCAAGACACGCGCGAACAAAGAGCGCGCACACCGGGGATGCGTCTTCTTCTTGTGCACCGCCGGAATGAGGGTCTAAAGCTGCCCACATTGAAGAACTCGTCCCGAATGCAAAGGGATGCATGTTGGAGTACAGCAGAAGCCGCCAATCGCCGATCCGTCCACGAGAGACTTGGAAGGATCCACCCTAATGGGGATCGGCGTCAAAAATTGGAAGTCATCGATCATCCTGTGAAGCGCCAAGCCGATCTCGTGGGCCGAAAGAGGACGAAGATGACTACATCTGCGTATGCTGGTGCCTCGCCCCGCCTACGCAAGAGCGAAGAGACTCGGTCCAAGGCTTGAGGAACCGTGAATCGCGGTGCCGGGATCCGCACGAGGCAGATGTGGCGCCCCAAGGACCAACCTGAGGGATCGAAGCGGCCGGCTCTAGCATGCATGGTATACTTTCTCGCCGAACGAGCCATGGCTCCCCGCTAACCAGGTTATGCAGGAGGAAGTTTCCTTCGACGACGAGCACACCGAGGGGAGGCGGATGCACAACCGTGCCGCCAAGAAGGCCATCTTCGACAAGCCGGCCAAGAACCGTCACATGAGGCCGCCTCTGAGAGGATACATCAATGGAAAGCCATTGACCAAGATGTTCGTCGACGGTGGAGCTGCTAGCCAATGTAATGCCGTACACCACTTTCGGTGAAGCTTGGAATGGGCCCGAGCGATTTGACGCCTACAAGCATCATCTTGAACGACTTCTCACGGAACCCCTCGTACACCAAGGGATGTGCTCACGTGGACTTGATGACTCGGTCCAAGACGTCGCTTCTCACCACCTTTCTTGTCATCGAGGCAAAGGAGCCTACACTTCCGCTGGGCGGGATTGGATTCATGCTAATCGTGCGTCCCGTCCACCATGCATCAACAAACCTTATCCAAAGGTGGACGATGAGATCGAGGTCGTCTAGGCGATGACTCCGTGAGCGTGGCCAACATGGAACCACTTTCCGGGAACAAGGCATTGATTGTTTCTCAAAGTGGAAAGATCGGGGAGAAGGTCCCGTTGAACCCCGTCGTCAGCTGGGATCACCACCGATTCAAGCAAATTTCTGCCTTATAGTAATTTTTAATGGAGAACCCCGTAGATGGCACTCGATGGCAAATTATGGCGAGGATTCATGTCGGCTGATAAACTGAAGGAAGTTGATATTGGAAGCGATGATAAACCAAGGCCGACGTTCATCAAGGCAAATTTGGGTGCTCTGTGACTTCGTGGGGAATTTGATTGAGCTTCTCAAAGAATATAGGGATTGCTTCGCCCGGGATTACTCGGAGATGCCCGGATTGGATCGTTCCATCGTCGAGCATCGAAGGTTGCAATCAAGCCCGGCTTCAAACCATATAAGCAACCGCCCCGAAAATCTACAAGGATGAAGTATTGGCCGACATGAAGAAGGAAATTGAAAGATTACTTGACGCAAACTTCGTTCGGCCATGCAGATATGCGGAGTGGATTTCTAACATCGTCCCCGTGTATAAGAAGAATGGAAAAATGAGGGTTTGCATAGACTTCGTGACCGAATGCAGCTACTCCCATGGATGGATACCCGATGCCTATTGCCGATTTGTTGATTGACGCCGCCGCTGGACACAAGGTGATTAGTTTCATGGATGGCAACGCGGATGCAATCAGATCTTCATGGCAATAGAAGACATATCAAAGACGGCCTTTAGATGTCCCGGTCATATAGGCCTCGTTCGAGTAGATAGTCATGACGCTTGGGTTGAAAAATGCTCTGCAACCTATCAATCTCGCCATGAATTACATTTTTCATGAGTTGATCGGCAAAAACTCGTGGAAATCTACATCGATGACGTGGTGATCAAGTCCTTAAGTCATGACACCCATCCGGAAGATGTGAAGAAGACCTTGAGGGCACCCGAAACACGGTTTGAAGATGAATCCAAACAAGTGCGCTTGGGGTATCACCGGAGAATTCTTGGGGTTTCGGTCCACGAAGGGGGAATTGAAGTTGGCAAGAAGAGCATGAAAGCCATTGATGAAGTCGTTCCTCCAACCAACCTCAAGGAATTGCAATCACTACTCGGCAAGATCAACTTCGTGAGAAGGTTCATCTCAAATTTATCAGCGTAAGGTGTTGCCATCCTCTCCATCGTCGAAGCTAAAGAAAGATCAAAATTCACATGGGGTGACGAACAACAAAAGGCTTTGATGAGATCAAGTAAAGACATGGAAGGAGCCGCCGTGCTGGTTCCTCCTCAAACCTAAACAAGCCTTTCAAGTTGTACGTGGCGGCCGATGCCCAAACCATTGGATTGGCCCTTATTCAAGAATTCGAAGGAAAGGAGCTGTGTAGTAGCTTATCTTAGCCGAAAACTACTTGATCCCGAAACCAGGTATTCTAACAGGAGAAACCGTGTCTTTGTGTGTACTACTCGTAGCAAAAATTTCGCACTACTTGTTGAATGCCGAATGCATCGTGTACTCAAGTTTGATGTGATAAAACATATGTTGTCTATGCCAATTTTGAATGGTCGTATTGGCAAATGGATTTTAGCTTTATCGCAGTTCGAGTTGAAGTTCGAATCGGCAAAGCCATCAAAGGTCGTGTCATTGCCGATTTTATAACCGAGCATCGTGACCCGTCAACTGGATCCGCTTGAGATTACCCTTGGGCTTTATTTTTGATGGATCATCGTGTGGTAAAGGTGGGGAGTAGGATCCTGCTAATTTCGCCCAGAGGTGAGATGTTTGAATTCGCTCTATTCCTATACAACCCACTCGTCACAAATAACCAGCCGAGTACGAGGCACTACTTCGAGGGCTTCAATATTTGAAAGAAGCCGTCGTTTCGCTGAGATTTATGGAGATTCGAATTGCAATCAAGCAATTGAACGGCCGTACGAGTGTGTCGGTTACCGAGGAGTTACTACGAAGAGTGCAGCGGAAACGGAAGAGCTTCCCATTGGTAACCCTACAAAGACATTCCTAGAGAGCATAATGAGGAAGCAACAGCTAGCTCAGAGCGCCCGGTTACAGTCGATGAGTCAAGAAGCGTTTGTCATGGTATGTGTGCACTAGGGGTAGATCTTGCGTAAGATGATTGGAGGAAAGAAATCGTTGATTACTTGAAAGATCCATCCCGGAAAGTCTCTAGGAAACTTAGGTACAAGGCAATTAAGTTCGTTCTTTTGGATGATAATCATCAAGTAAATCATTAGATGGAGTATTACTACGATGCTTGGGTCCAGAAGAAGCCAAGAACATGATGAGCGAGGTGCACGATGGGATATGTGGAGCGCACCAATCGGCCTACCGTATGAAGTGGGTTATTAGACAAGCCGGATGCTTTTGGCCGACGATATTAGAGGACTGCTTTGAGTATTACAAGGGGATGTCAGGATTGCCAAAGGTTTGGGAATATTCAAAGGGTCCTCGCGCGCATTGAATCCCATCATCAAGCCATGGCCATTCGGGGCCGGTATAGACTTGATTGGCCAAATTAATCCGCCGTCTAGCAAGGGGCATAAGTTCGTGCTTTTTGGCTACGTATTTACTTCACCAAATGGGTTGAGGCGATCCCACCGAAGAAGGTGACGTCGAAAACATGATCGAATTCGTCAAGGAACACATCATCTATCGATTTGGGATCCCTCGCACGCATTACCACCGATCGGGGGCACAAGCTCGTGTCATTGGAGTTCAGCATTTTGCCGAAAGCATGGGAATCAAATTGTTTAATTCTTCTCCATATTATGCCCAAGCTAATGGCCGCGCAGGCTTCTAATAAGATCATGATCAAGCCGATACAAGAAGATCGATCGTAAGGCCAAGAAGGTGGCATTCGGTACTCAGCAAGCCGTGGGCTTACCGGATGGCCCCCCATGGAGCTACAAAGACTTCTCCTTACGAGTTGGTTTACGATGCATCACGCAACTCGCCTTGGGAAATACAATCGTATTCAAGGAGAGTGGTGCCGCAAAACGAGTTGAGGCCCAAGGGATTGGCTGGCCTAATGATGGATGAACTAGAAGATTTGCATATGATCCGTCTCAGGGCCCCGGAGAACATCGAGAAAAACAAAACTACGGGTTGCCAAGTACTATAATAAAAAGGTAAAAGTAAGGCACCTATGTATACATCTAGTTTGAAAGCGCTATTGCCGATTGGAACTAAATACAAGAACGTAAATGGGTCCCCAACCGGGAGGGACCTTTTCGTGTGGTCGTATGCGTCCCTTGTATGCATACATATTGAAAACTTTGCCGGGAGAAGAATTTTCCGCCGCAATAAATGGAAGATAGATTCAAGAAGTATTATCCTAGCATTTAGATCGATCGATGATTACACACATCCGGCGCAAAAAGAAAATAGCCGCGCTCAAGAATGAGGCCGCCTTCAGGAACAAAATCCATGAACAAGAGAAATGGCCAAGGCCTTTGATGCATTGCCCTTAGCTCAAACTACATTACAACCGGCTTGCAGATTACATCTAACAACCCCCGGAGGTCGCATCCTCGAGGAGGAGGGAAGCAAGGCGTGGAGGAAGAAGCGAAAGTATGATACAATCTTTTCTTTAATTCTTTCTACTGCCCTCTTCGCCTGCTTGCTCCAGACTCACGTAACGGCAACCCGGAACGCGCGGGGGTGCCCATGAAGCTGCGGCCTCCACCAAGCTATCCCAGCCGACTTCAAAGTTGTTGTACTGCTGAGACATCTAAAGAGGAGGAATCAAGATTAGGGCAAGAAATCCAAGTGCAAGCACGAGGTCAAGAAGGAGTCAGAACGCGACGCTCCCTACTAATGCCTCTGCAGCGGCGACGCTCGCGCTCGGCTTGGCAACGGCGGACATGTCCCCGAGGCCGTGCTCCGTGGGCACGCACGCCGCGCGCGTTCGATGGTTGGTCCTCCGTCTCAGCGTGGCATCCCTCCTCCCCCCCCTCGCTTCGATGGAGGAACCTGGAGGAGATGTACTCGCACATCTTCGGTCCCGATGACTTCTTCGGGAAGCAAATCAAGGCTGAAGAGGACGAGAGGAAAACGTGAAGCGCAAGATCATGCGGGAAAACGAGGAGCAGATCAAGAAAGAACTCACTTCCGAATCGTACGCTTCTTTGACGGGCCGCTCTCCCCGGGGTTGCTTGGTCTTTTGTCCATGGCGTGGGGTTTTTTCCTCTGGGAGTGCGGGGAAGAGATGAGAAATGATGGATGAGTGCGCGAGTGATCGGCAAGAGCATCCCCGTAGGCTATTTTATTGACCGAGAGGCGCATTGGGAGTGATGATCAAGCCAAGACACACCTCCGTTGGGTCACGGCGGTGCGGTGATTTTCTACCAAGTGCGAAGGGTTTTTTCTTGGAATGTTGTTTATGGATTGCCGAACCGGGATCCTCTCGTGGATTTTGTGCCAAGGAGCAAAAGCTCTACGCGTTCGGCTAAAGAGAGTTCCCTGATGCATTCGAAGAAAACAAAACTCGCAGATGCAAAATGCAAAAGGGAGTCATCGTCGAATGTGCAGAATTCAAAAGTTCTTCATCTATTGCCGATATTTACACATCCCTAGTACAATCTAGTCGAAGAGCCTGTTCAACACAGATTGGGGATGAGTAATTTCGGCAATGGCGTCGCCATGGCCATCGAGGCGTTCCAGGATGAGCTCGATCTCATCGATGTCCTCCGGCGCGCCGCCCCGGAAGCCGCGCGGCCTGGTGGAGTAGTCGACATCCGTGTGCGTCGCCATGGCAGCCAGGCCCAAGGTGGTACCCAGACGGACGCCGTGGACAGCCACCTCGTCAACGCGGCGCTCCACCGCAAAGAAGGCGCTCCGACCGGCGTATTGCCGAGGGCGTTCACCTTTCTCGGCTAGCCGCCCACCAGCGCCTTCGCCCGGTTGAGCTCTCGCATCGGGCTGCAAGAAGCAAGAAGAAAAAGATTAGCGCCAAAAGCCGGGTGGGATCAAGAACTAATCTCGCAGCCGCACCATCAATGGTTTCCAAGCACGGCTCCGCACCGGTCCTCCCACTCTAGCTCCTGGCGATGCCGCTTTTCTTGGAGACGTCCTCCGGCCTCACGCCGACGTCTGGGGCCTCCTCCTTGAAGCGGATGGCGTCTTCTTCCCCGTACGGTACCGGGAGTGGGCTATACTCCGACTCCGAGGAGTCATCCGGGAGGGCCGATTGGCCGAGGCACGAGGCGGATTCCACCGAATCAATCCGAAAAGGGGATGATCGACAAGGCAAAAGAAGATCAAAAATAGAATCAAAGAGGAGAGATCGACGATCATCACCGCCCGCGCGTGCACAGCGCTCGCTCCCCTCGGCCTCGTCGAAGGCGCGGCGGCGGTTGAGGCGGCGCACCATTGTGGGTTGGGATGTGCACCGTTTGCAAAAAGGGCTAAGATTGGTAAAGATTCGAGAGCCGTAGGCCTCGATGGAGAGCTAGGGGCACCTATGGTAACATTTATAGGCCTGGCAGATGAATCGTGGTTTCGAGTCGTGGGCCGGGATCGTGGCGCATATCCCAAGAAAATTGGAAGGTGGAAAGGTTTCCTTGGCTGCCCCGCTCGACGAGTCGCTAGAAGTTCTAGCCGAGGCCAAGGCAGCGCTGATTGGTTCGGCTAAAGAAAATCAGAGTGCCGTTCGGGAGTGGGCGTTTCACTGCCGAGTGGGTCATTCAGCATTACATTTGAAAGTGTGCAAGAAAGGAAACAGACTGCAAGGAGATATTACAAGAATGACCACCCGCTATACATCAATAAGGACATTCAAGCATTCGAAGTTTTGCAATCACACTACGAGCATCAGATGTTATCAGATGGGAATTGTCCAAACAGCTCCCCGGTAATCCTTTTGGGTACCAGAGCAACCGCCGAGTTCTCGCATCGCATTGCCTCTATCTTGGTGATAGCCGATTTTGCTTCCGCTTGGGTCTTTGCTATCAATCCAGAAGTTCGGCTATTTTCTCTTTATCAACCTCTATCTCCGCCGATGTGCTTCTCGCCCGTTCTAGAGCAAAGCCTTTCCCGGCAATTATTAGATCATAATAGTCTATGTTAGCCAATGCATCCTTCAGGGTTTCGCTTGGGATTGTGCCCTGCTCATAGCATGTTCGCAGACGTTTTCTCTTTTCAATGGCCGGGCGGGAGCGCAATTTTCCTCCAAGTTGCCTTACGGTGCATAAAGGGCTTCTAAGCCATACGGATGATAGAGAAGTTCCGATGTCTTCGGGAAGTTCTTGACTCGATAGATTCAAACATCTCTTCGAAGTGATGGAGATCATTGAACTCGATCTCGAGCATCTTTTTCTAGCCGTGCGCAATTTCTTTGAGCTTGGACAACACTTCATCCGGGCAAATGGGCCGGTATACTCCTTCCATTACCTCGGCACCGGGATTGCTCTCTCGATGGCAAAGTTTGATGATGGTGGAGCCCGATCCCGAGAAATAACATTGCCGAATTAAGAATGCTAAACATCGAGGTACCAAAATTGGAAATTCGTATGGATACCTCATGGCCGGTTTCTCGAGCAGGGGCAATCATAGGTGAAGGAGGTGCTCAAAAGTGCAGCCGAAACTTCAAAGCTAGAAGGTGCCGATGTGGCCACTAGCAGCTCGTGGGTTTCTCGGGTCAAGAGGAGCTTCCGGTCTCGCCGCCTCTCGTTGGGTTGGTTATCTCTCGCTTGACCAATAGGTGATGGCACCCCGGGAGAACTTATTGACCTTGGCTGAATTGGGAGATTCATCCCCGGAGAATCTCGTTGCTTCGAAGTGAAGGTGATGAAGATGAGATCTCCACCTAGATGGGTAATTCAACTCGGATGGACTCGCTGTTGCACCACCGGAACATCTACAAGTCGTTCCTCCATGGCTTCTTCGCAAATGTCAAATTGAAAGGGTAAATGCCGCGTTCATCCTTAAGAAAGAACAGAGAGGTCATACCAAGGATGGGGCATTGCGTACCGGTTCTCAAGGTCGCTAGACTCCGGTCCGAAAATGCACAATGAATATATTTTACCAAGAGCAAGAGTGACTCCGTAATCAAGAAGGTAAAGGGTTTCTACTCTCAACAAGCACTTTCTGAGCGCTCTTCTCCTTTTTAGCACTTGGAGGGGCAATCAGATGCAGACCTTGCCTCCGCCGCAGGGCAAGGCTAGAAAGGCTAGGATCTGTTGTAGCATACCTTGCCATTAGCTGATGCAGAGTTGTGGATTTGAATCCCAGTGCTGAAATTGGGCCTGCAACATTGTAAGCAATTTCCCTGGCTCGAGGGGCAGGCACTGTGTTCTGTGAATGAGAAGGTGAAGGTCAGAATCATGAATAAAGAGGACATGTCTGATCCAAAAGTTCATGATGTTACCTCTGAGGTTGGCAAGAAGTCAGGCGTCAACTTTGCACAAAACACATGGACAAAGCCCACCGAAGGTGGGATCATGGGAATTCTTGCCACCAAGAGTTAAAGGTAAAGGTGGGGTGAGCCAAGGACTATGGGCACAAAAGGACAAAATGTATAGATAGTAGGCTACACACATATTGGAAGACCCTGCTGCTGTGCATACTTTCTTTGATTTCCTCTCTGGGCTTGAGGAATTCATGCAAGAACAACCTCGGGGCATCTGTCCACATCCAATTTGCCTGGCCATTACATTAGGCTGATAGTATTCATAAGTGCCTACATTCCACCTTCCTCCATTGAATTCGCCTACAAAGATGCATGGGCAGATTACAATGTTGAGAATCTCCAAGAATCTTCCATCTTGGTGGCCAGGCTCAAAGGAAAATTCAACAGGGAAGGTCAAGGTGTCATTGCCTAGATAAGGAAGCCAGAGATTGGAGAAACCTTGAAGAACAACTCGAAGAGTCAAGTTGATGTCTTGCCGGATGGAACAAGCTTGAAGCCGCTTCTCCGTAGTTTTGGCATCCTCTGGTAGCTTGAGGCTCTCCTTCGGGGTCATTGGACAAGGGGAAGAATCTGGAGTTCAAGTCGACACCGACAATCCGATGCATGTGGAGCTGCAGCCACATTTGAACGAACCACCAAGGGCCGTTGACACATGCTATTCTTTCGCTGGTATACATCCGGGGTACGCTTGGTGAAGCATATGGTATACGCCGCCCAAGAAGAATTCTCCCCTTGTGGAAGGCGGTTGCCACTGCCGTATGGGACTCATTGCGATATGGTTCAGTATAGGCTCGTTGGCTTTACCACGAAGATGCAACTGCACAACGACATATTCAAGAATGCTCGTATTCAACGCACCCAGGGACTATCCTTCTATGTGTTTCAAGATGTAATGCTTGTATCCGTTCCCCGGTTTCACCCCGTTTGCCGTGAGGAATTTTTGAAATTCCAAGGCCGAATGTGATCCCGTAATGTCAAGGCCTCTGATCATATATACATCGCCAAAGTGGGAGACATTGGACCGTGGCCAAAAAGGAAGGCGTTGACGCCATTTGACCAAAAGTGGCAGTCGCGACGAAGATCTTCGTTCTGGGAGTCTCGCCACGGATAGCTCCAAGCACTCGGGCGACACGAGGGCATCCAGGTTGGTCAATCCACTCTTATCTGCAAGAATCCTCTCGATACCAAGTCTGTTCCCCGCAATTGGAGGTAAAGGCCAGCCTCTGAATGCATCTTGCCACCGAGGAGGTGGAGATAAAGCCGCTTTGAAGGGGATTCTCCGAGATTCAGCCGGCAATGAAATCTCGAGGGATCGTGGATTCCCATGTGACCAAGGTAATAAGACCCTCGAATTCAGCCTCTGTACAATCAAAAGTTCAAGAAGGCTCCCCGGAAGAAAGCGGAAGGAAAATCTCAAAAGAAATTGAAAACCTAATGCCGAACAAGGTTTGCGGGGGATAAATTTACCCGAGCATCTTGGTTCGAGCCGCCATTGGAAGTTCGAGCTCTAACGAGGGGATCTAGTGGTTGGATCCGGATGAAGATTTCGGTGGATTGCGAAGAACAAAGGATGACGGATCCAAGGATTCGTGGTCGGAGTCAATTGTGGAACAAAATTACTTTTATCCCACAATTGAAGGGGCATGTGTTAACACCAAAATTTGGTAAGGAGTCCGAATTCGTGGGTCCGGTTCGAAAAAGAGTCCGTCCGGTGGAAGGAAGGATATTTTCGCAGATTTTCAGCGCAAAGAGAACTCGCGGTCGCCATCCGGCCTCCGGCTCGCAAAGGAATAGTAGATCCGATTTTGTGGGATTGGACGGTGACGTGGCCTCAATCAGTGAGGGAGACGAATGGGATGGATAGGCGATCGAGCTTAGTTAGGCAACGAATCCATTCGCGGTTGTACTTAACGGTATAAATACAACCCCTGAATGTATGTAACGGACACAATCATTCCTCAATACACACCGGCCTTACGCCAAACCCTAGAGTCCTTGTCGTGTCGTCGAGTTCTTCGAGAGGGCCAATCGATCCGTCGACCTCCGTGAGTACCGGCAACCTTGTATCATGTCTAGTATCATGCGGTGGATTTAGATCTGATGCAAGTAGTCTTGTTACCATGCTTCGTGTCATGCGGTAGATTCAAGCTTGGTTCAAGAGGGTTTCTCGTTAGATCATGAGCCATGCGGTAGGCTAAGATCTGGCTTGAAGCTAGTTATCGGCTCTATTGGGTTTTGGCAAGATCCAATAGATTCATTAAGTTATCCCGTGTTATCTTGAGTTTTACTTTATGTTTTAATTCATGTAACACATCTTTGCCCAATCTAGATGGGTTTGGATCGGCTATATCTCTTTTATGATCCTTGTTCGAGTAGGTTTCATGTTTTGACACGTGGATCTTACGCTTTCTGATAGCCGAAACCGAATCGATCTGGGTTGTTACGTGTTGCGGGTTCAAGCTTGCTATGTTCGTATAAATCTTGAAAGAACCAGGTATCATGCGGTAGATGCAGGTTTTTGGGTTGTTTTGGAGCTAGTCATCCAGGTGGATTAGATTCCCAAATCGCTCGATAGATTTATTCACGTGGTAGTGTTCGTTCCTTCTTCATGGACCCCGAATCGGTACATTCAGCCGCATTCGGTTATGTTTCTTCACGAGTAGATCACGTGCGTTATTTATGTTTTAAATGATGTGTGCTTTTGGCTTTCCATATTTAGATTGTATCATGCGGTGGATAGATCTATTTGTGGAAAGTGGTACGGTTTTTCATGCAAGTTGTATCATGCGGTGGATAGATTTGTTTGATATCGTACCCGACGGATCTTAAAGTAACTAGACATGCGGTAGACTAGTGCTTTGGATCTATGCATGCTTATTTAATACATGATCATGTCCGTGCTTTACTTTATTTATTTAATGTTAATCTTCATGGGGATCGGTCATAGCTTTGCGCATGCATCCATGTTTTTACAAAGCCCGATCGCTGTCATGCTTACGTCATCCATTCGGCAGTGTTCTTTTTTCCCTTTTGCGGTTTCCCGAATGGTTGTGGCTCTTTGACAGATAGCTTTCTATAGCTATGTGTTATCCCATCCGGCTCTTCGTAGTAAATATGGAACTGCCGGTACCACCGGCAAGTTCCAAGCTTTGATACCTAAGCGCCTTATCTTTTGTTAATTTTCAGGAAAAATTGACTGGCACGTCATTTGCTCTCTGCGCGTGTGAAGCCAGCTTTGTTCGGCTTGCTGTGTGATTGGCGTTGAGTGCACTTTTTGCGTCAACAAGAGGTTGAGCTGAAACTATTGAAGGCAGAGCTAGACTCGCTACTCGAGAAAGGGTTCATTCGGCCGAGTGCTTCACCCTGGGGTTCACCGGCACTATTCGTACCGAAGAAGGATGGAACGCAACGTCTGTGCGTCGATTACCGCGCCCTGAACGCGGTGACCATCAAGAACAAGTACCCACTACCCAGGATTGATGACCTGATGGATTAGCTAAGGCAAGCAAAGTACTTCAGCAAGATTGACCTCCGGTCAGGTTATCACGGGATGAAGATGCCTGGAGGACATCCACAAGACGACATTCGTAACCGTATGGGCGGTATGAGACACAGTCGTGTCGTTTGGCACGACCAATGCCCCGGCATACTTCATGAACATGATGAACAAGGTCTTCATAGATGAGTTGGACAAGTGTGTCGTCGTCTTCATTGACGATATCTCGGTCTACTCCCCAGACAGTAGAAGAGCACGAGGAGCACCTGAGGATCGTGCTGGGGAAGCTCAGACAGCATCAGTTGTACGCCAAATTCAGCAAGTGTGAGTTCTGGATGGAAGAAGTCGCGTTTCTGGGTCATGTGTTGTCAGCTAAAGGGGTGGCAGTAGATCCTAGCAAGATTGAGGCCGTGTCCAAGTGGCAGTCACCGAAGTCCGTGACAGAGATCCGCAGCTTTCTCGGTTTGGCCGGATACTACCGCCGATTCATCGAGAACTTCTCGAAGATCGCCAAGCCCATGACAAGAGACGTTGAAGAGCAACACGCCGTATGTGTGGTCGGACAAGTGTGAAGCCAGTTTCCAGGAGCTCAAAACCCGTCTCACCACTACCCCGGTCCTGACCCTGCCCGATGCGAGCAAAGACTTCGTGGTGTACTGTGACGCGTCGAGACAAGGACTCGGCTGCGTATTAATGCAAGGAGGCAAGGTAGTGGCCTACGCCTCACGACAGCTAATGAAGCATGAGGAGAACTACCCTACGCACGACCTCGAGCTAGCCGCTGTCATTCATGCGTTGAAGATATGGAGGCACTATCTGATGGGGAACAAGTGCGACATATATACTGATCACAAGAGTCTGAAGTATATCTTCACCCAGTCGGAGTTGAACCTAAGGCAAAGGAGATGGCTAGAGCTGATCAAGGACTACGACCTGAGCATTCACTACCACCCTGGTAAGGCAAACGTCGTAGCCGACGCTCTGAGCCGCAAGCACTACTGCAACAACCTGATGGTGCGAGAGGAACAGCCATCCTTGCATGAAGAGCTGGAAAAGCTGAGCTTAGAGATTGTGGAGGAGGGGCAGTTGAACCAGATGCGGGTGAAATACACACTCGAAGACCAGATCCGCCAAGCTCAGAAGGAGTGCCCAGAGATCCAAGAGGTAAAACGTCTGATGGAGGATGGCAAAGCAGCTGACTATCGCCTCGACGAACAGGGTACGCTGTGGCTGAAGGACCGCATCTGCGTGCCTCAGGACAGGGAGATTCGGGACTCGATCCTTAAAGAGGCCCACGATTCTCGCTACTCGATCCACCCTGGTTGTACCATGATGTACAAAGACCTGAAGGTACGGTTTTGGTGGGAAAAGATGAGGGAAGATATTGCTGAATACGTCGCTCGGTGCGACACGTGTCAGCGAGTGAAGGCCGAACACCGAGGAGGCCTCGCCGGCTGCCGCAATCGCACTCGAGGTACCCACGTGGAAGTGGGATGACATCAGTATGGACTTCATTGTGGGATTGCCGCGCACGCAGAAAGGACATGACTCCATATGGGTAATTGTTGATCGGTAGCGACCAAGGTAGCACATTTCTTACCCGTTAGGACGGACTACCGCGTAAGCCGACTTGCGGAACTGTATGTAGACAATATCCTAAAGCTCCATGGGGCTCCGAGGAGCATTGTGTCAGACAGAGGGCCCCAGTTCACTGCTCAATTCTGGAAAAGTTTGCACGCTTCCATGGGTACCCAGCGGAACTACAGCACAGCGTTCCACCCACAGACTGACGGTCAGACAGAGAGGGTGAATCAAGTACTAGAAGACTTATTGAGGGCTTGTGTGTTAACCTATGGGTCTGATTGGGAAAAGAGCCTATCATATGCCGAGTTCTCATACAACAACGGCTACCAGGCTAGCTTGAAGATGGCTCCTTTCGAAGCCCTGTATGGCAGAAAGTGTCGGACGCCGTTGATGTGGTCCGAGGTGGGGGAGCGAACCTTTTTCGGTCCCGCCACCATTGTTGAGGCCGAGGAAAATGTCGCCAAGGTCAGGGAGAATCTGAAGATAGCTCAGAGCAGGCAGAAGGGCTACGCCGACGCGAAACGAAAGGATGTCTCGTTCGAAGTGGGGGATCACGTCTACTTGAAGGTGTCACCCCTCCGAGGTACGAAGAGGTTCCACATCAGGGGGAAGCTGTCCCCTAGGTACGTTGGGCCCTACCCTATTGTGAGTAAGGTCGGGAAGTTAGCTTACAGACTCGATCTACCCCCGGAGCTTACGGGAGTACAACCGGTGTTCCATGTTTCCCATCTCCGGAAGTGTGTGGTCGTCGAGAAGAGAGTGCCTGCTCAGGCGCTCGACGTCCAGGAAACCCTGGAGTACTTGGAGTACCCGGTTCGGATCCTGGACTGGGCGGAGAAGTCGACTAGGAACACCACCACGCGCTTCTGCAAGGTGCTATGGAGTAATCACTCCGAGCGCGAAGCTACGTGGGAGAAGGAGTCAGCATTGAGGGAAAAATACCCTCATCTCTTCGAAACGGAGGTAACTTCTTAATCTCGGGGACGAGATTCTTGTGAGGGGGAGTTCTGTAACATCCTTAGTTTTGACTTGAATTCAAAATGTTGAATTTCAAAACTTGAATTGAAGTTGAGTGCTCGAGATTCGAATAAGAGTGTCTTCCTGTTTCCTTCCCCCAAATTCCTAGATTTAATTTTGGCTTCGACGATGCTTTTAGGGCTTATAACCTGCTAGTGTGAAAAATTGGTTCTTCATTTGAATTTTATTTGGGTTTTATTTGGGTGAATTCAAATTTCAATTGAAATTCAAATTTGAATCAACTTAATGGCCTAAAGGATATTAGTAAGCTTCACTATGCACCGCGGGCCGCCAACCTCACTTCGGCCCGGACACCGTTTCGGCCCCGTTTGCCGGCCCGGCCGCTACCCGCGCCGGCCACCTACCGCGCCGCCCGCCGCCGGGTGGGACCGCCCCGCGTCATGCCGACGTCGGCGTCGTCATCCTCGAGCTTTACCTTTTTTCGGCGTCGAAAGGGGAAAAGCCCGCGCGCGCCGGTCATGGCCGCCGTCGCGACGCGCCCCCGCGCTCCCGTGCATCCGTGCCTGTCGGTGTTTTGGACCGGCAACCTACTACGGGGAGTACCCGAAGTAGATGAATGTGACTCGCCGAGATCGGTAACTCGAAGGAAGAGGCACGTGGCACACAATTTAGACGAAGTTCGGGCCGCGAGGTGCGTAATACCCTACGTCCGTATCTTTGCGTAGCTCGGGATTGATAGGGCACGGTTACGGGATGGTGCAACGGTGCGCCGTGAGTTGAGATTGGATGAGGTGAGGTGATCCGGGATCGGTCCCGCCCTCGCCTTATATAGTCCGGGAGGCGGGGTTACAAGTCGGAGCGGGGAAGGAGTACTAGTCGAGTACGTCTAGGAGACCTCTACACGGTGCGGAACATGTACGAGTCCTATCCGAGTACTACTCCTGTCTTGTCCTTGTGCTCCACGCCTTCGGGTGCCGTGTAGCGCAAGTCGGGTAGTCCCGGGGGCCCACCGAGTAGTCGGTCCCGGTACCCACCGAGGTAGTGGGCCCGGGGAGGTCCATACGACAAGCCCCCGAGTACTTTGTAGTCGAGAAGGATAGCTTCCGGTAGTCTTGACGGCCTTAACGAGTAGTCCTCAAGCGTCCACGAGTGCTACAAGTCAAAAGTCCTCAAGAGTAGTCGAAGCATCCCGAGGCTGGAATGTACTCCGGTCGATGTTTGAGCAATCTTGAAGTCTTCTCGAGTAGTCCCAAGCGTCCTTGAAATGCGCCTTCGAAGGTCTTCAAAAATGCTCGCCTTGTCTTGAAGCCGGAGCGCGTCAAGAAGATGCGATTTGCTGAACCGCAATCCACGTGGAGTAGCCCCCGAGCCTCGAGCCGCGGGCTCTGGCTGAGGATCTATCCGAAGCCTTCGCGAGAAAATCCCAAAAAATCCGGAGAGAAAAAACCGAAGGACACGTGGCACGGAGCCCCCGAGCCTTGAGTCGAGTACTTCCTCTCGAATTGAAGGGTCTTCTTGAAGAATGTGTCCTGAGATGCTCTTGAGACTAGCCGCGTCCCAGGTAGTCGAGTAGAAGTAGCCGAGCCACCGAGGTGAGGCACGTCGACTAGTAGAATACGAAGAGTCACGCGCAGCCGCTGAGTCAGCCACGCGCGGACTTATCCGCCGCCCGTTGCGGAGGCGATTTGGCTTATAAATTCAAGCCGAAACCCTTAGGGTTTTTCACCCAAGTGAGCCGCAGGTCATTCGCCACTTGAATCTTGAAGTAGATCCACTCCAACGAGCACCGCCGCCGCAAGAGATCCAAGCGCATCGCCACCCGAAAGCCGTAGGGTAGCCCCCGAGCGGATGCGAGTGAAGACTCCCCGTTCTTGGAGGATGAAACCGTCCCCGTCGAAGACGTTGAAGGCCGGCGGGAAGAAGAGGAGCCATGCGAAGCGCCGCGGCCGGTCGGAGCGGCGCCGCCCACGTCTCCACCGCGCGCTGACCCAAGCCGCGAGTGGAAAAGGTCGAAGGTGAAGACCGAGGACTTGCTGACCCTGTTGAACTCCGGGTTCATCAGGGAGAAGGAGATCGATATGTGGAGATCCGCCGCCGGGAGATCCCTATCCGATGGAGAAGGCGCAAGACGAGATCCCGATGTTCTCGCGCTTCGTGGAGCGCGGGCTTGCGCTCCCAGCGAGCGATTTCTTCAGAGGGCTTCTCAGGTACTACGGCATCGAGTACCTCAACTTGAACCCCAACGGAGTCTTCCACACTTCCTTGTCTTCGTCCATTTCTGCGAAGCATTTTTGGGAATCAAGCCGCATTGGATCCTCTTCCGGAAATTTTCCGCGTGAAGCCGCGGCCCGGCGCCTCCAACCCCGGGGTAGTCGGCGGGGGCGGGATCCGGTTGAGGGAAGATGCCGCCGTGCGATACGGCGTACAAGCTCGTGGACTCCAACACGGATCGGAAGACGAGGTGGTTCTATACCACGAACCACCATCCCGAGCCGCCGAAGCCGAGCGGACGGCGCCCAAGCACCAAGAGTGGTGGAACACGGAACCCACCATGCAAGAGGGGATCCGGCTCCGGAGTTGCCGGGACGAATCAAGGCCTTGCGGGATGCGGGAGCGAGGGCCGAGCATGTGGCCTTCGGTTTCATGAAGCGTCGGATCCGGCCCGCCGGCGCGGGATACGATGGGCTTCGAGTACACCGGCGACGACGACACGTCGCGGATGCGGGGGGGCGAAATTGAAGACAACGACATCATCGAGAGGTTGTCGAGGATCTTCAAGGACATGCGGAGTACACGGCGTGCCCTGTCGAGGAGTTCTCCGCCGCGCGCCCGCCCAACGAGGTAAGTAGCCGTACCCGCCTCGTCGAGTAGTAGGCACTTGTAGCGAGGTGCTAACGCCTTTTGTGTCTTTTTGATGCAGGACGATGTGAAGCGGTTTGTCTCCGAACCGCAGCCACCACCGAGCGGAATTGAGATTCCAGCGGTGGAGAAGGTGAAGGAGCGCCGAGTAGTCGGAGACGACGACGATCCCGTCATCGTGGAGGATACCTCCGATGACGAAGAAGACGAGGAGACGCGGGGATCGCTTCCAGCTGGCGGTCGAGGTTTAGCCGTCCCGGGCTTGCCTCATGTGCCTCTCATCCAAGACCCTCCGCTAGCACGGAGGCTAGCCTTGCTGCGCCGCCAAGGAAGCCGCGCAACCCCCGCCAAGAAGCGGGTAGCCAAGAAGATGAAGATCTCGGAGACCACGCCTCCTGAGGTAAGTCATCTTGAGCGAAGTAGTCGAGTACCCAGTGATCGAGTACGGTGCTGACGAGTAGTCATCCCTGTGTGCAGGAGAGGCCGCCAGCAGAGCCCGTGGAGGAGGGCGATGAGGGCACGTGGCCCACAGTGGGGGAACCGGCTGGAAGCCGAAGTCCAGCTCCCACTGTCGAAGAGCTTCTGGCGCAGCTGGAGCGCCAGCCCCCTGCCCCAGAAGGGAGCAGAGTACCCGCGGCCGCCGCCGCTGAAGAGGTGGAAGCCGCGGGGGCGCAGAGAACGTCTGCGCCGGCCACCGCCGCCGTGGAAGAGGCGGTAGTCGAGAGGCGCAAGAAGAAGCGCCGCCGAGGGTGGACTGGTTGACATCGCCAGCATCCTCGGTGCGCCGGCCGTGACTATCGTCCGGTCGAACTTGTAAGTACCACACTTCATGAGTAGTACTCATTGTAGTAGCCGATGTTGTCTGATGAACCTTTGTGGATACTTGTGCAGAAAGTCCACCGACTTGAGCTGGGACGGAGAGGAGCCCGCGGCAGCAGAGGTAGAAGAGGCCGCGCCGCCCGTCGAGGAACCCGCTCCAGAAGCCCAAGCCACGACCGAGCCCCCGGCTGCCGAAGCGGCGCTGCCAGAGGCGGTCATAGTCGAAGGTGAGTACTCTTCCTGAAGCTGTAGAGCCCCAAAAAGAGTAGTCGAGAATGCTGATGCGCATGTTCCTTGGTGACAGGCGCTGAAGGTGATGACATCCCTGCAGGGGTGCCCGTGCAAGAGTTGACACCGAGGCCCCGGGGGGCCGCGACGGGAGCCCCCGAGCCCGTGGGGGGAACCGTCGAGGAAGTCCGCCGAGGAGGAGGCGGGCGCCACGTCGCCGGGGGTTGCCCCGGAGGTGGCGATCCGGTCCCCGGAGATCCAAGACGCGGAGCCTATCCGCTCGGCGCCAATGACGGAGGCTACGACAAGTAGCCGTGGCGGGATCGAGTTGCTTGCCGACGATCTCGCCGAGCCGGCGGTGTTGGCGCAAGCATCCGGAGGCGATGCGGCGAGCCGAACAAAGGATGAAGGTACGTAGCCGTTGCCTCCCCGAGTAGTCGGGTCCTTTCGTTGAGTACTCTGCTGACTTGAATTGGTTTGTGCAGGACGTCGCGGAGCGATCCCGCGAGAAGTCAAATCTGCTGCAAGGCTATGGCGACACGGTGCTGCGAGCTGAAGCCTTGGAGGAGCAGCTCATGAAGTCGAGGAAGCACGCGGCCGCCATGCAGTCGAAGCTTGACGCCGCCTTCGCCAAGTACCACAACGATGTGATGGACTTGCAGGCGAAGAGCGACGAGCTGGTGCGGAAGAACAAGGGCCTCCGCAACAAGAATAGAGGTATGTCTCTTGACTCGTCGGGTACTTGTTAGGAGTCATCAAGCTCTGACCCGCTGTGTGTGTTCCCGTGTTGTAGAACTCGAAGACCAGGTGGAGCGGCTGAAGGGCTCGGAGATCAGCATGAAGAATCTCTTCTACCGGGAGCAAGAAGCCCGCCAGGTACTTGAACTCGACTACAAGGAGCTGGCCTTCGAGTGCGAGAAGCACATGGAGTTGAGAATTGCATCTGACCGGGATCTCGTCAACTGCTACAAATCCTTGCAGAAGTTGAACGAGGACTGTGAGGCGCTCCGAGCCCAACTGAAGGACCTGGAAGAGGCCGCCCTCCCGATCGCGAGGCTCCTGGTGCCGCACCCGGGCGGCCCCAAGATTGCTCCGTTGGCGGATCGACTTCGTGAGGCGCCAAGCCGGCTGGCCGCCTACGTGAAGCACATGGCCAAGTCAATCCCGAAGCAGGTGCTGGCCTTCATGAAGTCG
This sequence comes from Cenchrus americanus, assembly GCA_947561735.1. Lineage (NCBI taxonomy): Eukaryota > Viridiplantae > Streptophyta > Magnoliopsida > Poales > Poaceae > Cenchrus > Cenchrus americanus. Next base: position 30,283,891 of record OX387242.1, on the reverse strand, counting down.
TACTTCCCGAAGGCGTCCGGTGGAGGTAGTCGCGGGCGGAGTAGCCGCCAACCGCTCGGACGGCAAGACGCGCAGTTGCCGGAGCGAGATGGCTCCCATCGCGGAGCGGTGTAGCCGATAAGTTGAATCTCCGTAGCTCGCATAGATAGCTAGTAGCCATGGTTGTATAGGAAACGCTTGTAATGAACTATCTCATATATCAATGAAATGTGAAGTTCCATCAATGAGTACTCGTAACCGCGATCTCGAGTGCGGAGCGCCCATCGTGGAGTAGGTGCGAGTAGTAGTACTCGGCTTAGTAGTCCCGTCGCGAGGGAGTAGGCGTAAAGAAGTTGATGAACAATCGAACTTTATTACCGAAGAAGTACGCCCGGGTGGCCGTGGCCGTAGTTACAAGTAGTCGCCCGGACCGGGGGGCCGCTTACATACCGAGTAGTACCGGAGCGGGTAGCCGCTTACGTGAGTGATCCGTAGATAGCCGTGCGGCCGGATCGCGGATCCGTAAGTAGCCGCGCAGTCGGATCTTGGAGTGTGGTCTTCTTGGTAGACCGCTGCTAGAGTCCTTGACGCTCATTGCGGCCCGGGTCCGTAGGTAGCCGCACGGGGCTGGACCTGGAGTAGAGTAGTCCGGAGACTTGAAGCCAGGACCCGGAGGGTCGCATGCGGCTAGGGGTGTTGATGTAGTCGCGTGGACTTGGACCCGGAGTAGTCGAACAGACTAGGCGTAGAATCGACAGAGCTGGTCGACGTTCCACGAGTTGTTGACTTCTTCGCCTTCGAGTGTTTGGAGGCGGTAGGAGCCTGGCCCGGTCACCTTAGCCACGGTGAAGGGGCCTTCCCAGGGGGAGCTGAGCTTGTGAAGTCCTTCCGTGTTCTGGATACGGCGGAGGACAAGATCTCCCACGTTGAAGGAGCGTTCTTTGACGTTGCGGTCATGGTAGCGTCGGATACCCTCGAGGTACCTTGCTGATTGGACGAGGGCGGCACAGCGAGCTTCTTCGAGGCTGTCGATATCAACTCGTCTCGCGTCGTCTTCCGAGACGCCTTCGTCGTAGTGCTCCACCGCTGGTGAGTTCCATATGACATCGGCGGGGAGGATGGCTTCGAGCCGTAGACCGGGAAGTAGGGGGGGATTGCCCCGTTGGCTTGGATGGTTGAGTCCGGCGGCCCCCGAGTGCGTTGGGTAGTTCCTTGATCCACTTGCCCCCTTTTGAGTTAGCGGCGTCGTGTAGCCGCTTCTTGAGGGCGTCGAGCACCATCCCGTTGGCGCGCTCGACTTGTCCGTTGGCCCGTGGATGGGCGACGGAGACGTATCCGACGTCGATTCCGCCTGTTCTCGCGGTACTCCCGTAACCGGTGGTTGTTGAAGTTGGACCCCGGTGTCCGTGATGATGCGGTGGGGTAGCCCGTAGCGGTGTACGAGTTCATCCGAGAAGTCGAGTACTCGTCGGCCTTGGGGCATGTGACCGGCTTGACCTCGATCCACTTGGTGAACTTGTCGATAGCCACCGGTACCGGGTGAATCCTCTGGCGCGGTTGGCGGTGGCCCAATCATGTCGAGCCCCCGGCAGGCAAAGGGCCGGGGTTGGTGGTATGGTGACTAGCTTGTAGGCAGGGACATGTTGCGCTTGGCGAAGAACTGACATCCTTGGCACCGTCTGACGAGTTCTTCGGCATCGCCCAGGGCTGTGGGCCAGTAGAAGGCTCGCCGGAAGGCCTTGCTGACCAGCGTGCGGGAGGACGCGTGGTTGCCGCAGACACCCTTGTGGATCTCCTCCAAGATGTCCTTGCCTTCTTCGCGAGGAACGCATTTCATGAGTACTCCGGAAGATGCGCCTCGCTTGTAAAGCTTGTCGCCGACGAGGACGTAAGACTTGGCGCGGCGGACGAGTTGTTCGGTTGCGTTCTTGTCGGAGGGGACCTTCTGCTCGCTGAGGTAGTCGATGAAGGGTTGCCTCCAGTCCACGTCGATCATCATGACCTCCTGCCCAGCTGGTTGGTTAGCTGGGACAGTGGTCGGTGGCGCCGGCTCCGGGATGGATGGCGCGTGAAGCTCATGGACGAAGACGCCCGCGGGTACTTGGGCGCGGGTGGATCCGAGCTTCGAGAGGACGTCCGCTGCAACGTTGTTGTCGCGAACGATGTGGTGGAACTCGAGACCATAGAATTTGTTCTCGAGCTTGCGGACTTCTAGGCAGTAGGCGTCCATGTTCTCCTTGTTGCGGTCCCAGGACTTGTTGACTTGGTTGATGACCACTGCGGAGTCGCCGTAGACTAGTAGCCGCTTGATGCCAAGTGAAGCCGCGAGGCGGAGCCCGTGTAGGAGGGCCTCGTATTCGGCTTCGTTGTTTGAGACCTTCCAGAAGATCTGCAGGACGTACTTGAGTTGTTCGCCCGTTGGAGAGATCGGGGAGTACCCCCGCGCCGCGCCCTCGAGGTTGAGTGAGCCGTCGAAGTACATCACCCAATGCTGCGGTCGCACGGTAGGAGTAGGTAACTCGGTTCTCCCGCCACTCGCCATGAAGTCGACTAGAGCTTGCGACTTGATGGCTGTGCGTGGCTTGAAGTCGATGGTGAGGGCGCCGAGCTCGACGGCCCATTTGGAGATCCTTCCGGTGGCGTCTGGGTTCCTCAGGATGTCGCCGAGCGGGTAGTCGGTGACGACGGAGACCGAGTACTCCTGGAAGTAGTGTCGTAGCTTCCGCGAGGTGATGAGTAGAGCGTACGGGAGCTTCGCACGGGCCGGTAGCGAGCCTTGGACTGCGATAGAACCTCGCTGACGAAGTAGACTGGGCGCTGGACCGGGTAGGCGTGGCCGTCTTCCTGCCGCTCGACGACGATGGCGATCTGACCACGTGAGTAGTCGCAGCGAGATAGAGCAGCAGCTGCTCGCCCTTGTAGGGAGCCGTGAGGACTGGGGGCTTCGACAGGAAGTCCTTGAGCTGGGCAAGGGCTTGGTCCGCCTCTGCAGTCCACACGAACTTCTCGTGGTGCTTGAGTAATTTGAAGAAGGGGAGACCCCGTTCTCCTAGCTTCGAGATGAATCTGTTCAATGCCGCCATGCACCCCGTCAGCTTCTGGACGTCCTTGATGCTCGTGGGAGCTTTCATGCTGGTGATGGCGGAGATCTTCTCGGGGTTGGCTTCGATGCCACGTTGGCTGATGATGAAGCCGAGTAGTTTGCCCGAAGGTACGCCGAAGACGCACTTGTTCGGGTTGAGCTTCCGGCGGTACTCGCGCAGCCGATGCGAAGGTCTCTTCAAGGTCGTCGATGAGGGTACCGGAGTCCCCGGTTTTGACAACCACGTCATCCACGTAGGCCTCGACGTTCTTGTTGAGTTGCCGCTTGAAGCGGTGCCTGGATGGCCCGTTGGTAGGTGGCGCGGCGTTCTTCAATCCGAAGGACATGGTCGTGTAGCAAGACGCGCCAAACGGGGTGATGAACGCGGTCTTCTCCGGTCTTCCTCCTTGATTGCGATCCGGTGGTACCGGAGTAGCGATCGAGGAAGCAGAGCAGTCGCGGCCGCGCCGTGGAGTCGATGACTTGATCAATCCGCGGCAACCCGAAGGGGTCCTTGGGGCAAGTGCTTGTTGAGGTCGGTGTAGTCGACGCACATCCTCCACTCGTTCGAGTTCTTCTTGCGGACGAGGACGGGGTTGGCGAGCCACTCGGGATGGAAGACTTCTCCGATGAAGCCGCGAGCCGAGTAGCTTGGCGAGCTCCTTCTTGATGGCATCCCGTCCGTCGTCGGCGAAGCGTCGGAGATGTTGTCGCTTGGGGGTAGCCTTTGGGTCGACGTTGAGGCGGTGCTCGATCGGCTCCCCGGGCACTCCCGGCATGTCCGTCGGCTTCCACGCGAAGATGTCGCGGTTAGCCCGAAGGAAGCTGATGAGCGCGTCTTCCTATTTGGGGTCGAGGCCGGCCCCGATGGTGGTAGTCTTGGTGGGGTCGCCCGTTCCGAGGTCGACCGACTTGGTGAGCACCTCCTCGGGTGGCCGAGGCTTGTTGGCGCCGTCGGACTTCTGCGGGATGTCGAGTTCGCTTGTGGCAAGCTTCTTCGACGCGGCATAGACCTCCATCATTGGGGTGGGTACTTGATTTGTCGAAGCAATCACCACGGCCTCTCGTATCGCGATCGTGAGAGATCTTCAAGTCCCCCCGGAGGGAGAGTACGCCAGCTGGACTTGGCATTTTGAGTACCAAGTATGTGTAGTGGGGCACCGCCATGAACTTGGCGATGGCCGGTCTGCCGAGGATGGCATGGTAGGAAGTCTCGATATCCGCGACCTCGAACTTGATGTACTCGGTGCGGTAGTTGTCGCGGGACGCCCCGAAGGTAATCGGCGCGGTACCACCGAGCCCGGTGGGATAGCCGCGTTGCCTGGGACAATGCCGTAGAAAGGCATGCTGCTCTTGTCGAGCATGGGGGTGACGTCAAGGTTCATCTTCCTGAGAGTCTTGGTGAAGAGGACGTTGAGCCCGCTTCCGCCGTCGATGAGCACCTTGTTGAGCTTAGAGCCCGCCACTGTTGGTTTCAGGACGAGAGGGAAGCGTCCGGTTCGGAGAAGCCGGGTCCATTGGTCCGCGCGGGAGAAGGTGATGGGCGTCTCGACCACCCGAGAGGGGTCATAACCGCCGGTTCAATGGACATCACTTCACGGCGAGTAGCCTTCGCTCCCTTTGCGGGGTAGTCCGCCGAAGAGGACGTTGACGGTCTTCTCGGGTTCTTGGAAGTCGTCGCCGTCCTTCTTCTTGTTCTTCGATCGTGAGGGTGCGGTGGCTCCGGCGTATCCTTGAGCGCATGCCTGAGCTGGTAGCACTGCTCGGTGGTGTGGTTGCCGTTTGGATGCCACGGGCACTTCTCCTTCAGCAGGTCTTTAAACCCGCCGGAGTTCTTCTTCGAGTTCCCTTTCGGGGGACGCTGGATAGCCGCGACGGTGTTGTCTGGCTTGCGCTTGCGGTTGGGACCCGAGAAGTTGTTGTTGTTGTTGTTGTTGTTGTTGTTGCGGCCGCCTTGGTTTGGATTGCTGCTGCTGCCGCCACCTTGGTTCTGCTTGGACTTGCCGCGGATGGCGTCGTACTTGGCGTTGGCCTTGTCCTCTTCGTCCGCCCAGGACGTGATCATGTCCTTGAGGTGGGGAATGGACTTGGGGCGGCGTCGGCCGAAGTCTTCGAAGGTGCGGCGATGGTAGAGCCCGTCCGGAAGAGGTCGATGACCTCCTTGTCGGTGACGTCCACGACGGTAGCGCGCTTGTCGAAAAAAGCGGCGCATGTACTTGCGGAGGGTCTCGCCTTGTTCCCGCTTGATCATGGCAAGGTCCATGCGAGTACCGAGCGGCCCATGGCGCCCGCGAAGTTGCTTGTGAATTGCTCCTTCGCCTGGTCCCACTTGTCGATTGAGTGCTTGTCCGGCGACTCGAGCCACGTGAGTGGGGCTTGGTCCGTGCGAAGGGGAAGTAGAGGCACTTGGTGTCGCCGTTGCCGCCGCCGTTCTCGATGGAAAGAGCGTAGCATCGGAGCCACCGGACGGGATCCTCGCTTCGCGTCGTATTTGGTGATCCCCAAAGGCTTGAACTTGTCGGGGAGGAGCAAGGTTGCGAAGCCGGGGTGAGAAGGCGGGGAAGCCGTCGCCTTCGGCGGCGGTCGTCGACTTCTTCTCGCCGCAACTCTTCGATTCTCCGGCGAGCATCGTACCCGCCGTGAGAGGCGCCGGAGGCGTGGCTATGCGCGTGGCCGCGGCCGCCGCGGCCGCCGCCGCCTCCGGCTTTCTTGTTGGCTCCGTGGTTGGAGGAGCCGCCGCCGCGCTGCCGCCGCCGTCGGGGTCGTCGCCGCCACCACCGGCCGGAGCACGGTGGGGGACGACTTCTCGGTTGACGTTGTCTTGTCGTGAGGGTCCGCCAGCGGTGGAGCGTCGACGGTTTGGTTCAGCTGGGATGTCGCCCCGAGTACGGTTAGGACCGGGGTCAACACTGCGACTAGTAGCCTCGTTGTCGCGAGGCTTGGCTGGGAGAGGTTGGCTGACTCTCTTGTCGACCCGCATGAAGTAGGCTTCTTCGGCCGAGCTTGGCGATGACTTCTCCGGCCCGTATGCCCCGAGCTCGCCGTGCGATCGTTGTGATCGACATGAGGCATTGCTCGGGAGTGGTGTGAACTCGCTCTCGACGCCGAGAGCTTCCGCAAGGTTGCGGATGGGGAGGTTGTCTCCCGAGCCGCCGGCGTCGTTCGTTGCGCTTCCTGTTACGTTCGCGCGGGCGTCCCCGTTGGCGTCGGTCTCGTCCGCGGGGGCATCGGCGAGACGCCTTGTCCGCGGAGATGTCCTCCGTGTACTTGTCCGCGGCCGTGCTCGAGGTTCCGGGGGTGTCGCCGGCAGCCATGAAGACTTGACGATCGGGGGTACCCAAGCTTGGCTCGAAGGTGCCACCTCGGTTGGTGTGCTTGAGTCGGCTTGGGCTAGTGGTGTTCCCTCCGGAACGGTAGCGAGTCGATGTAGGCGACGTAGCGTGAGTCCTCTCGCGTCGGCTCGGCGGGTTTGCGGTCCGGCCGGTAGACGTATCTCCCGGCCGGCGTTGATCTTATAACCGGCCCCGCAGGCCGGCCCCGACAAGGGAAGCTCAGAGGAGTTGTCTTCGGACTCAGGCTCCTCAGGGTCCGACCCGAAGTCGAACTCGTAGTCCGGGTTCGAGTAGAACTCGGAGAGAGGGCTGGAGTCCGAGACGCGGTTGGAGACGGCGTCGGAGTCCGAGTTGTACTCGGTTACGGGCTCCTTGCCGGCCCGGCGTGGCGTAGAAGCCTCCGTGCGGGCCCGGCTGGGAACGCGAGGGCCACGCACAAAGCGCTGACGTGGAGAGAGGGCTGCCTGCGATGGCTGAGGAGCCGGCTCGCATGCGATGGCCCATGGCGACGTCGGGTTCGAGTTGGAGACGGACTCGAGCTCGAAGTCAGCGTGGAGGTTGGAAAGCGAAATCTCGCCGAACTTGCCGGCGAGCTTGCCCGTGACAACTTCGGGAAGCGTCACCAGGCCCGTCTTCGAGTCGGGTTGCATGATCAAGCGGCGCTGGAAAGAGCCCGCGCCATCGGCAGTGCAGACCCAAGTGCCGAAGACGAAGGTGTCGCCGCGGTTGAAGGCGACGGTTGGCTTGATGTGAACGGAAGCCGTCGAGTTCGCCATGTGATCTCGAGCGAGAGCCCCCTACCTGGCGCGCCAGCTGTCGGTGTTTTGGACCGGCAACCTACTACGGGGAGTACCCGAAGTAGATGAATGTGACTCGCCGAGATCGGTAACTCGAAGGAAGAGGCACGTGGCACACAATTTAGACAGGTTCGGGCCGCGAGGTGCGTAATACCCTACGTCCGTATGCCGCGTAGCTCGGGATTGATAGGGCACGGTTACGGGATGGTGCAACGGTGCGCCGTGAGTTGAGATTGGATGAGGTGAGGTGATCCCGGGATCGGTCCCCGCCCTCGCCTTATATAGTCGGGAGGCGGGGGTTACAAGTCGGAGCGGGGAAGGAGTACTAGTCGAGTACGTCTAGGAGACCTCTACACGGTGCGGAACATGTACGAGTCCTATCCGAGTACTACTCCTGTGTTGTCCTTGTGCTCCACGCCTTCGGGTGCCGTGTAGCGCAAGTCGGGTAGTCCCGGGGGCCCACCGAGTAGTCGGTCCCGGTACCCACCGAGGTAGTGGGCCCGGGGAGGTCCATACGACGTTGCCGTCCACGTGCCTCGCGCCACCGCCGCTATAAGTAGCCGCCGCCGCCGCCTGCGGCTCTCCCCAACCCTAGCCGCCGGGGGAACCCAGACCCCTGCTCACCTACCCGCAGCCGGAGGAGAGGGGGGAAGAAGGGGAGGAGGAGGAGCCCGGAGCTACGCCGCCACCGCGAAGCCGTACCGCGCCACCGCCGCGACGCCGGAGCCGCCCGCGAGGAGGAGCCGGGGACCCGCGGGAGCCACGCACGCCTACGACCCCTCGCCTACTCGACTTCCTCGCCGCCGTACCGCCCGCGCGTCCCCTACGCGCCGCCTCCCTCCTCGTCACAGCGCCGCGCACCGTCACCGACGCCTACACCCCCGGCCGGAGGCCACCGGGTGAGGACGCCGCCTCGCCTCCCCTCTCGTGCGCCGCGGCCTTCGAGCCGAGACGGAACGCCACCGCGCCGCCGCGCCGCCGCTGGTGATGCCGGCCTTCGAGCCAGGCTGGGTCGCTGATTTCTGCAGGTGCCGCCGCCCTCGTCGACGCGCGCGCCGCCCGCCTAGCTTCCCCTTTTTCCTTTTTGCGTTAGGATTCGGCGCTGTCCGTCGCCGCCGCGCCGTGTCGAGCGCCGCGACGCGTTCGCGACGCGTACATGCCCCGCGCGCGCGCGCGTGCGTGCCACGGAGCTCGCACGCGTGCACCCCGGCACGTGCGCGTCGCGACCGTAAGGGCAAGACCGGGCCTTGGCCCCTTCTCTTCGAGCCCCGCCGCGGCCACCGAGCCCCCCCCGCCGCCGCGCCGCCGCCCCCGCACGGAATGACCGTGTCACCGTAGCCCAGGGAAGCACGCCGTGTCGATGGGTACCACGAGCGCCTTGCCGTGCCCCCGGCCGAGAACGCGCCGCCCCAACCACGGGCACCTCGCTCGCCGCCACCCATGGCGACGAGCGGGCTCCGCCGTGGCACCGCCGCGACGCCCCGTCGAGAACCCGAGCCCGTACCCCGGCTAGGAGTGGCCTAACGCGCCGCCGCACCCCCCGCGCATGTTGTTTGCCCTTCGCGCCGCCGTGCCCCGCGCGGGTTGAGCCCACACCGCCGCGCCGGTCGCCGCGCCCACGCCCGCGGCGACACGCACGACGCCCGCCGGGCCGCCCTAGCGGCCTCCGAGCCCCACGACCCCGAGGAACCCGAGTAGGAGCACCTCGCAAGCCGGCCGCCCAGGCGTAGAGGACCATCACCGCCGGCGAGACCCCCACGCGCCGCCGTCCCTTCATCTTGGGCATTCTGTCGAACACTGGGGCGGCGGTCGAGTATCGCTAGGGAAGGGGGGGGGGAAGCCTGGACACACCTGAGCCAACACGCGCGCGTGGCCGCAATCGATCCACGCGGATGCGGGTGCGGCCCGCCACCGATGGCCGGGCCACACGGTGGCCTACACCGCGGCCCGCCACACCGCCCGCCGCCGGATCGGGCCGCGGCCGGCCGGTGGCCGGCCGAGTCGCGACGCGAGCCGCGGGGGATCCCGGTCGCATCTGGGATCCGGGGATCCCGTGCGGCCAGCCGTAAGGGGGGGTTTCTTTTCATTTAAAAATTCCAGAAAATCGTTTTCCTCTTTTAAAAACCCTGGAAAATTCATTTTAACTCCGAAAATTACGAAACCTCTTCCCGAAAATTTCTAAAATCTCAAACTCCGGGTTGGGTTGGTGTTTGTTCCCTTGTTGGTTCTCAAATGCTCTTATTTGGATTTAAGCTGCCTTAGGACCGCTATTTATTTTCTTTTTCGCGCTACTAGGAGCAGGGGGAGCCGGAGAGCTGAGCCAGGAGTACGACTACGTCGATGACTTCGCCGCAGAGGACTACCCGACCCCAGGTTCACGCCCGACTGATTCTGAACTACCCATTAGGCATTCTTTGAGTAGTATTGCTAGCGCTTTACTTTAAGTATGCATGTTGATGAACCTTGCAATCGCTCTTTATTTACCCCGTCCTTGATTGTCCTACCACTACTATATATACGTTTATGTGAGCGTGTATATACGCCGAGCTTCGCGATGCATGTGTTGGGATGGGAGTAGTGGTTCTTGGCGCGTGTGGGGGTAAAAACCGGCGAGAGAAGGCGTTTTGGGTACTTTGGCGGGGGTGAGCTCGAAACAACCGATCTGGGATCGGGGATAGGGGTGCACTCCTCAGTGCATCCCTCCTGTTGCGGTTTTCGGAGCCTAGGTGTTGGGGTTTTACGTGCGCTTGGAGGACACGAGCTCGCCCCGGTCTGAAACCGAGTGGATCAACTTTTTTATAGGACATCGTACACACCACCCCGCCGAGAGTGGGGATAGGGCCGAGTTGAGCTCGGCAAGTACGGAACCATACATGACTAGGGAGGATAGAGGGTATCTGTGGGGAGCGGTGGAGGTGAGACCACCCTCTCGGAGCGTCTCCCGTGTGGCCACACGGGAGCATTTCACAGTTCCGGTGCTGTCTTCACTGCGGAGAGGACCGCTTTGAGGGCCGGATGCAGGGTGGGTTCGTAACTACCGAGAGTTCGCCGGTAGGATGGGCTCGGTCGGTCGTACACCGGCCGGGTACCATTCCGGGATGGGTACAGGTGTACACGCTCTGCAGAGTTGTTCGATCTATAGCTATAGCCGCGTCCTCGGTCATGGACACTGCCTAGAAGACGTACTTGATCCTCATGTTTTGGGATTTCTACCTTCCCCCTTTAGGTGAGAGTGTGGTGAGCCGTGGTTACAGCCGGTTAGAGGAGAGAGGCTCCATCTACCTCGTCGATCCGGTTGTAACCATTGAGGTGCGAGGAGAGGAAGTTCTCGCATCGACCCTAGACAGGAGTAGGAGGTGGTGACGGGTCTTCTGGGTGACCAGGTGGATCCGGGTTGTGTTGAGAGACTTGGGTTTTGGGATATTGATGGAGATACCTTGTTTATACTCTGTTGCAGCTGCATAGGAACCCACAGCCGTTTCCTTGTCTACTCTCTTTACCCTTTAGATGTTAGGCCACTTAAAGCTGCATACGGTTGGTGACGTGGACCTATCCCACTCCTTGGGGATAGACTTTGGGTGTGCAGGGTACGAGTCCGAGTTCGACTGCAATGCCGACGGTTGGTACGACTGAGGGCTACGTCGCTTCGCTCGAGTTGCCTGTGGCGGGAAGAATAAAGATGGAGACCCTTCTGAGAAGATGGCTACCGTTGCGTAGAATTTTCACTCTGATTCAGCCAAGTGGCTTGTAATGATGTACTCCATAATGGACTTGTAATAAATTAATGTACTCTTAACTTTATGTGATGCGATGTATGACTTTGTGTATCTATCTGTGAGACGTTCTGTACGCGATAGCCACTGATACAGGGACTATCGCGATGGTACAGGGATTCGGGTTTTCCATGAAAATCCGGGATTTTACACCGGCTGCTTCCGTTGTCTCAACCCCGACCACCAAGTGCGCTCGTGCCGTGACCCAGTTCGCTGCCGGAACTGCCGCGGCAGCGGACGTCTCCTCCGCGAGTGCAAGATGCCCATTGCCAGGGTCCTCACCCCTTGGCCGCGCCGCTCCCGCCTCCCCACCGTCGCAAACGCCACTGCTCGTGCTGCTGTTCATGCTGTCCCCTACGCTCCTCGCTCCGCCTCGCCCGCTCCCCCACCCACGCCTCCGCTGCCACCCACCCCCGCGCATGCCGCCGTCCCAGCGGCTTTCGACCCACTCGCCATGCTAGCTTCCTCTAGCACCATGTCGCCGGACTTCGAGATCTCGCGTGGGGCCGCGACTCCAATCGCGGTGCTAAAAGCTGGGACTTCGTTCCCTAAAACTTCTGATTCACCAGCGCTCAGAGCAAATGCTCCACCGCCACCGCTCATCCCTAGAGCAGTGGATATCCACGTCCGCCCCCCTCCCCCGGGGGAAGTGTTAGATCTTAAGCACTTAACCGAACACAAACACCAGTAGCTAATCACTTCGGGTAGATACTTAATGATTACAGATAAGGAACTTAACCACCTAGATCTAGATCTACTACACCTAAAACAACTACTAAAAAGTAACAGAGGGAGAACGAGGGTCGCAGACCATCTGGGTTCGAGGGGAGCGCGGAGTCGGAGGCCATCTCTAGCGTCGGGGTCGCAGGGGCGGCGCCGGCTTGACGTAGAGGTAGCAGTGCGGGCTCGGGGACGACGGGATCTGGAACTCTCCGGTCGAGCGTCGGGCGGTGGCACCGGTGCGCGGATCCGGGGAGGAGGGACGCGGTGGCGGCGGTGGCGGAGCTTCCCGCCGCTCCGGTGCTCCCTCGGTCGGTTAGGGTTTGTGGGGTGGGGTGTAGCGGCGGCGCGGTGAACCTCGTATCGCGAGCCGTGGTCCCCACCCCCCTCTTTATAGCACCGTGCGACGGGGGCCCACCAACCATGGTTTGGTTGGGCGCCCCCGACCGAGGCGCGGGATCCAGCCCGTTACGGCCTTTGGGCCGTAACGGTGAAGAGATCGAACTAACATTCTCCCTCTTGATCTCTTCTACAACATTCACTTAATCTCGAGTCCTTTACTTGACATCCATCTCATCACAAATAAACATATTGAGCATGGGTCATCTAAATTGTAATCACAACCAGATTAACCAGCCACAATACACTTATCCATTTTGATAGGATCTTAACATGGGCCCGATCCGAGAATCATAGGCTTTCCCTTAAACCCATACGGCTAAGTGTTCTCCGAACACATTGGGTGGTAAGCCTTTTGTGAGCGGATCCGCTAACATTTCTTTAGTGCCTAAATGCTCCGGACTTATAGTTTTATCCCGGACTCGTCTTTCACCGCATAGAATTTTATTTCTATCGGTTTGGTAGCATTACTTAACTTGTTGTTGTGAGCATAGAATACCGCTGGTTTATTATCGCAAGTACAACCGTAGTGGTTTGTGAATACAATCCACTACTCTTAAGTCGAGTATAAACTTCTTTAGCCACATCACCCGTCCTGTTGCCTCATAACGAGCAATGAACTCGCATACATCGTAGATGTTGCAACTAGTTCTTGTTTCGAGCTTCTCCACGAAATAGCTCCTCCTGCGAGAGTGAATATATATCCTGACGTGGATTTTCTATCATCCCTATCTCCCGCATAATCAGCATCTGAGTACCCTTTTATCTCTAGGGAATCAGACCTTCTATATGTTAGCATTAAATCTTTCGTGCCTTGTAGATATCGAAAAGCCTTCTTTACCATCATCCAGGTGATCCTTTCCCGGATTACTTTGATATCTACCAAGCACTCCCGTAACGAATGCTAAATCGGGGCGAGTGCACACCCGTGCATACCGTAAGCTACCAATCGCTCGAAGCATATGGAACCATTTTCATTTGATCGATCTCATATTGGTTCCTTGGACATTGGTGAAGTCCAAACTTATCGCCCTTTACTATAGGAGCGGTGTGGCTCTACTCGCATGCATATTATATTTCTTTAGTACCTTTTCAAGATATGCCTTTTGCGATAATCCTAAGACCCCCTTCTTTCTATCTCGATGAATCTCAATGCCTAAAACATATGAGGCTTCACCAAGATCTTTCATATCAAATTTTGAAGACAAGAACTTTTTCGTTTCTCGTAGTAGTCTAACATCACTACTAGCTAGTAGAATGTCATCCACATACGGTATTAGGAAAATGAATTTCCCATTCTTAAACTTTGCATAAACGCGGTTGTCCTCAACATTTGCCTTAAAACCAAATTTTGTGATGGTCTCATCAAACTTTAGATTCCACTGTCTAGAGGCTTGCTTTAAACCATAAATGGATTTTCTTAAACGACATCCTAAATGTTCCTTCCCTTTCACAACAAAACCTTTGGGTTGAGTCATGTATACATCTTCATATAAATCTCCATTCAGAAATGCCGTCTTAACATCCATCTGGTGTAACTCCAAATCATAGTGCGCCACCAAAACCATTATGATCCTAAAAGAATCCTTACACGAGACTGGAGAGAACGTCTCATTGTAATCTATCCCTTCTCTTTGCGTGTATCCCTTGGCCACAAGCCGTCCTTTATACTTTTCTATGTTCCCTTTGGAGTCATATTTAATCTTGTAGACCCATTTGCGGCCCTCTTTGTTTTGGCTCCTTTAGGAACTTCCTCTAAGTCCCAAACTCGTTGGTACTCATTGACTTCATTTCATCTTCCATGGCTTCTTGCCACTTCGATGCATCGGGACGACTCATAGCTTCTTCATAAGAAGTAGGATCACCTTCTATGTGAATTTCTTCACATTCATAAACTTCATAATCGTCGGGGATAGCCGACTTTCCGACTCTTGATGACCTCCTCGGAGCCTCCGCAACCGGCTCTTCCCGCACTTGGGGTCGTTGTGTTTCTTCGGTGCATCGGCTTGTACTTGTAGGATTACGTTGAACGTTTCCTCATTTACTTCCACCGATGGCACGGGTGTACTAACAACGAGTTCCGGTACCACGGTGGGTTGCACTTGTGGCTATCGAACAACGGGCGGACTCAAAATACGGTTCTTCAACCATCGGAGTGGGTGCGCACACCCGCTTTTCTTCAAGATCAACCTTTCGAACTGCCTTGCTCCCTCTGATCATTTCATCCTCTAGAAAAACAGTGTGTCTCGTTTCCACGAACCTTGTATGTCCGGTGGGACAGTAGAAACGATATCCTTTAGATTTTTCCATGTAGCCAATGAAATGGCAACTTACTGTCTTGGGGTCTAACTTCCCAATGTTTGGGTTGAAAACTTTAGCCTCTGCAGGACATCCCCACACACGCATATAATTCAAGGAGGGTTCCCTACCCGTCCATAACTCATATGGTGTAGTAGGTACTGACTTACTAGGTACTTTATTTAGAATGTGAGTGGCGGTTTTTAATGCCTCCATCCACAAACTAATCGGTAATGTCGAGTAGCTTAACATACTTCTAACCATATCCATCAAGGTACGGTTCCTTCTTTCGGCTACTCCATTCCGTTGAGGTTCACCCGGTGTACTATCTTGGGCAACTATGCCATTTTCCCGTAGAAACCTTGCAAAAGGTCCGGGAACTTGGCCATACGGGGTGTGTCGACCGTAGTACTCCCCACCTCGGTCGGACCTCACCACCTTAATCTTTAAGTTGTGCCGATTTTCAACTTCGACCTTAAATATCTTAAATTTCTCAAGCGCTTCGACTTCTCCTTAATTGGATAGATGTACCCATATCGAGAATAATCATCCGTGAATGTAATGAACGAATCAAAACCATCCACGGATGCCACGGGGAATGGACCGAAATGTCTGTGTGGATTATCTCCAACACCCCTGTGCTTCGCTTTGCGCCTTTCTTAATTTGTTTGATAAACTTGCCTTTAATGCAATCTATGCATTGTTCTAAGTCATTAAATTCTAACGGCGGAAGAATTGATTCCTTAACTAAGCGTTCCATCCTTCCCCTTGAAATATGGCCTAAGCGACAGTGCCATAATTTCGATGATACGGTATCAATTCGCTTCCGCTTCTTGCTTACATTCATAGATGATTCAACATTCGCATTTTCACACACAGAATCAACACATTCAGAGCAATCATCATGAATAGCCAACATGTAAAGTTTGTCTTGTCGGATGGCAAGACCCACAATCACATTATTTAACTTAATAGAACAATGTTTTGCACTAAACCGACACTCAAACCCATTGTACGCTAAACATGAAACCGAAATTAAGTTGCGACTCAACGATGGAACATAAAGAACGTCATGAAGCGGAAGAGTGAAGCCGTCCTTCAACTTGATGGGGAGATCACCAATGGCTTCAACTTCAGCCTCGACGCCATTCGCAACCTTAATTGTTCTTGCTCCTCTTGTTAGGATTCTGGTTGTAGTCATACCCTGCATAGAATTAGCAACATGTATTGTTGCACCTGAATCAATCCACCAAGTAGATTTACTATAACTTAAGTACAGGGATTCATCTACAAATGTAATAATGTCCTCACCCTTTGACCACATGAAGTGCAACCACTTAGGACCTCGCTTCTTCCAATGCCCTGTCTTCTTGCACCGGTGACACCGGTTTGGAGCAAACTCCATCCGCCGAGGCGGTTTCGAGGTTTAGGAGGCCGATCAATCCGCATGGGAGCTTTTCCATTTGACTTCATCTGTCCCTGAGGAGGTGCATTGGAAGGTCCACTTTCCGCTTGATTCTTAGCTTGAAAGTTCTTATGTGGAAAGCTTCGCTTCTGTGGCTTCTTACCATGGTTTACATAGTTAACAAGACCACCATTCTGAGCCTTTAACCTTTCCTCCTCCCGGACCGACATGGCAATCGCCTTGTGCACATCCCACTTATCCGGTATGGTGTTGTAGTTAACCTCAAAAGCCGAAAACTCGGGAGGCGGGGACTTAAAAATCAAATGAATGACAAACTCATTGGGAAGGACCATGCCCATCTCGGCAAGCTTGCCGTTCATGTTGCTCATCTTAAGTATGTGGTCCCTTATACCACCACCGGTGTACTTCATTGCAACCAAACGCGCAATAGTAGTCCGGCATAAGTCTTAGTGTGATGAGAGTGCTTGCTTATCCACTATCTCCAAATACTCGGAGGCGGTGAGTAACCTTCCGTCCTTATCCTTTTCGGGAATAGACGCCTTAATTGCCTCTCGTCATCTTAGTCCGAATGATCGCTAGACACCTCTTGTTGTCTAGATCCCACCTCGCTTTAGCGAGTTGATGCTCACTTTCCGCCTTGATATGGGCGTCTTCCCTTAATTTCCATGCATCATCAGTCTCATTTGCCTCTCTGACAGGTGCCTGAGGCTCAGCAGGACGCTCTGTGGTCAGCACATACTCCATACCCAGCATTAAGAATGTCAGTTTCACCAACTTGCGCCAAGCCGTGTAGTTGTTGCCGGTCAACTCAGGGATCTGACCAACATACCCAGCTTGAGCTGAAAATGAAATTCAGAAAAAGTGTGAGAACATTTTAACAACAAATATTGCATGCATCAATTTAACTTTGGTCAAAATTAATACATACAACATGCTACTACATTAATTCTATATCACCTTTGGGCAGAAAAATAGAACTAATGCATAAACTTATGTATATCAGGTTATAATATTGTAATTATCAGCTTTGGCCAGAAAAATAACAATATCATAACATATTCTTAAAAGAAAAATCTTCTCTAATTAAATATCCCTTTGGTTCAATTTAACTAGAGACAATAAATCAACGCAGCGGAAAAACAAACAGATTTACAGAGAAAAACTATAATTTCAGAAGCATTCAACTCTCTGTAAAATTTCATGAATTTATCAAAATTAAACAGAGATTTTAGCTTAAGTGAAAAAACAGCAAGAAAAAACAAGAAAAACAAGTCAAAAATGCTTCTGAAATCTAAAACTTAATTGTGAAAAACCACTGTGCATGGCCTGCCGGTTTGGCCCAGCGGCAAAAGCTGGCCCGCGGCCTGCTATGCGCGCCCGCGTGGGCTCCGAGCCCAGCAGCCAATGGCTGGGCCTGCCAAGCGGCCCAGCGCCATCCCCCTCCTGGGCTAAATTCAGCCCGCGCAGCTGCTGAAGCATCACAGCCATTCAATTCAGATGAACGGACAGAAATGCATCCACTGAAATCGGTGGGGTATAAAAGCTCAAGGAACCCTGGAAACCCTAACTCCTTTCATTTCTTCTCCCCCTGCTTGAACCCGCACACAGCCACAAGACGGGGCGGCGGCGGCCATCCGGCCCGCGCCCGGCGCCCGGCCGGCGGCGGCCATCTTGCCCGCGGCGGTGAGGGTGCCTGTGCCGCCCCCCGTTCCCTTCCTTTACCCCTGCTTGCTCCTCAAAAACTCCACCAAAAAACTTTAGAACCACAAGCAACAGGGAATGAAACTCATGGTGGCTCGGTGCTTAACGGCGGCGCTGCTGCCGGCCTTCTCGCCGACGCGCGCGCTCACCTCGCCGGTGAACGCGCGGCCGTCGAGAGGCCCGGTGGCGGCGCCCAACAGTGCAGGTCCCATATTCCGTCGTAGCGGCGGCGAGCCTCTGCTCAATCAAGCCCCGCACGACGGCGGGTCAACCCGCACAGGGGCGGTCTTTACGGGTTGCAGTTTCTTTAGGTGATTTACCTCGGGGGGAAAAATATTTTTGGATCTAGGGTTTATTTTTACTCGATTTGCATCTTTTTGCTTAATTTCTTCCCCTAACCCGAGTGGATCTGGGGTTAGGTAGCCTCTGTTGATGCGTATGTGTGTTTCCTTCCCCTAACCCGAGCAAGATCTAGGGTTAGGGTTTGAACCTTTATTCGTTTTTCAACGATTTTATTGCGAATCCAGTGTTCTCTCCCCCAGATCTAAAAGATTTGGGGTCATCTCCTTCTACTTGCTACACTGAACGAAATAGATCTAACCCCGAAATAAATTGCTAACTGGCCTGACTACTGATACCATTGTTAGATCTTAAGCACTTAACCGAACACAAACACCAGTAGCTAATCACTTCGGGTAGATACTTAATGATTACAGATAAGGAACTTAACCACCTAGATCTAGATCTACTACACCTAAAACAACTACTAAAAAGAAACAGAGGGACAACGAGGGTCGCAGACCATCTGGGTTCGAGGGGAGCGCGGAGTCGGAGGCCATCTCTAGTGTCGGGGTCGCAGGGGCGGCGCCGGCTTGACGTAGAGGTAGCAGTGCGGGCTCGGGGACGACGGGATCTGGAACTCTCCGGTCGAGCGTCGGGCGGTGGCACCGGGTGCGCCGGATCCGGGGAGGAGGGACGCGGTGGCGGCGGTGGCGGAGCTTCCCGCCGCTCCAGTGCTCCCTCGGTCGGTTAGGGTTTGTGGGGTGGGGTGTAGCGGCGGCGCGGTGAACCTCGTACTGCGAGCCGTGGTCCCCACCCCCTCTTTATAGCACTGTGCGACGGGGGCCCACCAACCATGGTTTGGTTGGGCGCCCCCGACCAGGGCGCGGGATCCAGCCCGTTACGGCCTTTGGGCCGTAACGGTGAAGAGATCGAACTAACAGGAAGGCGCCTGTGGCTGCTTCTCCATCGCCGCCCTCCTCCCCGGGAAGGCGCTCCCCCCCATCGCGTGCGTCACCCGTCCGAAGAGTTCGTGCTGAAGCTGTGCACGCGGCGACCGTGGCACCGACTGAGTCTGCGGGGGACACCGAGGAGACCGAAGAGCTTTTGGTCGAGCCCCACAACGAGGGAGGGGCCCACGGCGCCGGCGCCGGCGCCGGGGCGACTGCCGACAGCAGCCGGGACGGCCGGGACAGCGACGACGAAGAAGAGTATGAAAGCGAAGGTGATTCTCTCGACGACTGGGATGGTAGAGTTCAGATGCTTGAGGTTTGCCTGCCGCGCGGACAAGAGGACGTAGCAGCGCGTCTGGCGTTTGCTTACATTGATCCGGCTGCGGCCGTGGGTAGCGCTGCTCTCTTCATCAGACAGGCCCTTGGGGCTGTGGCGCCACAGATTCAAGTTGAGCTACTGCCGTCCTCGCGCGGGGCTATGTTACTGCGTTTTGTGGTTGAGCAAGACCGTGAGCTTGTACGCAACTTGTCCCCCATTGAGCACAATGGTGCGACTCTGGTGCTCGAGCGTCCGCAGGAGACGTCCAACCGTTTCTTCCGTGAGCGGGATTGGCTTGCGTACATTGCTGTTCAGGACTACCCCCCGAACATTGGAATGAGGCTCACATCAGCAACAACTTCAGAGGGTTTTGTAAGCTCCTAGAGATCGACCCAGCCTACTCCCCTCTCCGGTTGCTCGTCACCGTGCATCACCGTCTGGACATCCCCAGTGAGCTTTGGGTGGAGGCAGATGGGAGCCCGCTCGGAGGGAGCGTCATGCAGATCATGCCGATACGGGTCTGGCCTCGCATTAATCAGCTGGATGACGAGGGGGGCCTGATCCCGTTTTTTGGTCCTCCTCCTCCGCCACCGCACGCAGGGCCGGTCCTGGAGGGGGGTGAGAGGGGCGGCCGTCCTAGGCCCCCAAATCAAGAAGGCCCCTTCCCAAGTATCTAAAAATGTATAGTGTAAAAAATATACTAGCACAAGTATATATTACTATAATTTTGTCTAAAGTTTGTTTAGAGACGTGAGTCCTCTGTGATTCTATTTTTGGTAGAGATTAAATACAACGATCAGAAGTCCATGATTGAGGCAGGAAAATGCAATGACCAAGCAGTCATCAAGGTGGGAATTTTTAGATCGCCCTGGGCCCCGAAACCACAGGACCGGCACTGACCGCACGCCCCTGGCTTTCAGCCTGCCGGCCTCCCCGGGCCACCGCTCCCCCCCCCCCCCCCCCCACCAGCCGCCCATTGCTAACAACGCTGCCGAGTTGGCTGCGCCGCCGCACCCACTGCCACCACCAGCTGCTGCTTACCTTCTCCACCTCTCCGCTTTGCTCGCGTGCGCCAAAAACACCGCTCCTGCAACTCCCCCTACTTCGCCTTCGCCTGCACGCCCGCCCACACCACCAGCTGCCGCTGCTGCTCCAGCCAAATGCATCGCTCAGTCTCCGGTTCAGCAACTCCCCGACGGCGGGAGGCCCCCCAGGAACAAGGCTTGTAGCAATGGTATACCACAGCGTCAGAGCTCACGTCTTGCAGCTTTGGACCAGGGGAAATATGTCCCGGTGGCAGACAAGGCAGCACAGTGCACAGCTCTGAAGAACTCACTGGCTGCATGCTCCACCGCTCTGCAGAAACATGTGGAGAAGCGCAACACCCTCTCCCACACCAAGCTACCGATAGCAACTGAAGATCTGTGCAAGATGATGGAGGCCGCTGGTCTGGGACCTGCTGCTGCTAACGCCATTGGGCGTGAGGTGCCTCCGGCTTAAGAATGATCAGCGTGCAGCAGTGGTCTCGCGACGAGGAGAGCTGGTTGCCACTTCCCATTTCCTCTGGTCGCGTGTTAGTGTCGGGTCGTTGTGTCAAGTTTAGCTTTCGTTGTAGATTGCGGAGTTGGGACAGGTGCTTCACGCCTGATCCTCAACCTCGCTCTGTTGTTGTCGTTGTTACTTTTCAGTTGCAGGCTGGCTTGTCCAACCTTGTACCCTGCTACCTCCGATCATGCGGCACCTGTGTCTGCTGCGTGCTCCTTTTATTCATGGTTCTTGTTTATGTCTGCTGGGTGTTTTCCTGCCTTCCTTTCGTTTTTTCTTTCACTTTGCTCTGTTGCGTTCTCCTCGCTATGGGATCTTCTTGCAAAACTTTTAAAGTTATGTCTTGGAATGTGCGCGGTTTAGGCGACCTGGACAAGTGCGATGTGGTGCGGGATGCGATCATGACTGCAGCTCCTTCCATAGTCTGCCTTCAAGAAACCAAACTCCAGGACATTACTGAATTCTCTGCTAAACGTTTCCTCCCCCCTTTCGTCGACTCCTTCCACTTCATCTCTGGGGACGGCTCACGCGGTGGCATCCTCACAGCCTGGAGCAGTGTCGTCTTCACCATCCAATCCTTCATTACCAGACGCCACACCCTCACCATCGTGTTGTCCTCCACGTCTTCCGCCCACCAACTCACTATCACGAATGTGTATGCCCCATCTGACCACCGAGATTCACCTGTGTTCCTCCACAATCTCCAAGAACTCCCCCAACACATTGTCGGCCCCTGGCTACTGGCCGGGCACTTCAATCTCTGCCGTTCAGCGGCTGATAAAAACAACGGTCGCGTTGATGCTCACCTCTGCACTTCCTTCAACAACACCTTGGATCGCCTTGCCCTGGTGGAAATCCCGCTCCTTGATCGCTTCTACACATGGTCTAACAAACGAGATAATCCCACTCTCTCCAACCTCGATCGTGTGTTTGCCAATAATGCTCAGTGCTCAGCCTTCCCTGATACCACTCTCACCTCCCTCCCGCGGCCCACTTCCGATCACACCCCCCTCCTTCTCACTCTCTGTACCAACATCCCAAAAACCACCATCTTCCGTTTTGAGAATGCCTGGCTCCACAACTCATCCTTCCTCCCGATGGTCCTCCCGGCTTGGTCAAATGCATACCCTCAGGTAGACACTGCTGGGCACCTGGCTGCCTGCCTCAAGGTGACCCGAACGGCGGCAAAGGTTTGGAACAGGCATAACAGGGCGCCGCCAGCACTTATTCAAAACTGCAAATTCATCATATTGATGTTTGACACATTTGAGGAATATCGATGCCTCTCATCTGCAGAGCTGCAGGCCCGGGCGCTTTGCCGAGACCGCCTCTCCATGGCCATCAAAGCAAGAGCAGCCTACTGGAAGCAGCGCGGCAAACACCTTGCTATCAAGGAGGGAGATGCAAATACGGAGTTTTTTTCATGCGCACGCCACTCAGCGCATGCGTCGGAATCAGATCAAAGGCATTGAAGTTGATGGGATCATGGTCACAACACACCAGGGCAAAACTGCAGCCCTCGCAGGATACTACAAAGGGATCATGGGCAATCCAGGGGTGTCTACATGGGACTTCGATGTGGTTGCTCTATATCAAAACAGCAGGCGAGCTTCTGCTGCGCTCACTGCCCCCTTATTCACCGAGCAAGAGGCACTGGGGGCTGTCTGTGCAATGAATCGGAACAGCGCCCCTGGGCCAGATGGGTTTGGCCCTAGTTTCTACAAGGCTGCCTGGGCCACGGTGAAGGTTCAGGTCATGACTTTCCTCCATGCTTTTCATAATGGTGAAGTCGACTTGGTGCGGATCAACCGAGCAAACATGGTCCTGCTGCCAAAAAAACTTGGGGCTGCCACTGCGGATGCCTTTCGCCCAATCTGCCTGCAAAATTGTTGTGTTAAAATCTTAGCAAAAATACTCACCACCAGGCTGCAGGCAGAGATGATTGCAATGATTGACATTGATCAAACAGGCTTTCTTAAAGGGAGATCCATCTCTGAAAATTTTGTATATGCTACGGAGTTGGTGCAAGTCTGCTACAAGAGGAAGGTCCCTACAATAGTCCTGAAATTGGATTTCGCCAAGGCCTTCGATACTATCAATTGGGCTGGACTGCTACAGATCATGCTTGCCCGGGGTTTCTCTGAACGCTGGTGTGCCTGGGTACAACAAATACTGAGCACCTTCTTGACTGCCGTGCTTGTGAATGGCTACCCTGGCCCCTAGATACCGTGCCGCCGAGGCCTGCGACAAGGGGACCCCATGTCACCATATCTGTTTCTGCTCGTCGCCGACATTCTTCAAAAAATGGTCAAGCAAGATGGTGGTGTTCGCCGCCCACTCATGGAGACCACATCCTGCTCTGTGCTGCAGTACGCCGATGATACACTCATCCTCCTCCGTGGCGAGCTAAGTGATGTTCTCAGGTTACGTGAACTGCTGGATAGCTTCTCCAATGCCACTGGACTGAAGATCAACTACACAAAGAGTACAGCAGTGCCGATGCACCTCAGTGACTCGGCAGCTGCCTAGTGTGTCCAAGCTCTTGGGTGTCGACAGGAGGGTTTCCCACAAACATACCTCGGCTTGCCGCTGTCGTGTGGAAAACTTCGCTTGGCCACCTTTGAACTGTATATAGCGCGCGCCGACAGATACTTGGCTGACTGGCAATCCTTCTTCCTCAATCCCATGGACGTACCGTTTTGATCAATTCAGTGCTGGATAGTCAGCTCATCTACCTGATGTGTGCCCTCCAACTTCCTCTTGGTTTCATATCCAAACTAGATCAGAAACGAAGAGGGTTTCTGTGGGTGTAAGGAATCGGATGCCCGTTAGCCTAAGAGGGGGAGGGGGTGAATTAGGAAACTTAAAAACTTAACCTATGGCTTCACTAAATTTTACACAAAAGTAAACTAGAACGTACTATCTAGATGTGCAACTAAGGTTGTTCTAGTGTGAAACTCCCATCCCAAACAAAGGTTTGCAACCTATAGCCAATCCTAGCATGATACTTCTCTAGGAAAGTAAAGGCAAGCAAAGATTGCAATAGAGTAAATGCGGAAATGTAAAGGGGATGAGAGGAAGCAAACTCTTGACACGCGATTTATCCCGTGGTATCGGTAGGCACTAAGCCACCCCTAGTCCACGTTGTTGAAGCACTCACACAAGAGTATTGCTTCCAGGTCACCAAGTCTCTCCCAAGAGCACCACTTGACTCGCCACAAAGGCTAGCCACTTAGGCACTTGTCAAGCTCCCTTGGTCACCTTGATGCCGCCTCCACTAGGAGCTTCTCCACCAAGGAAGGGGGTCTCCACGTCCCCCGCACAAAGTGTCCTCGCCGCTCCACACCAAGCCGGAGGGTCGATGACGATTGCCGGTGAGCCACTTAGGCCCCAAGGCTTCCGGCGAACCTTGTACAATAGGATTCACTCAAGAATCACCTCACAAGGTTGGCACAACCTTGCACTCACTCAGCTCTAAGCTAAGCCTAGCACTAAGCACATACACAAAGCATATGAAAGTCTAAGGATGAGCAATTAAGCACTTGGATGGATTGGATATGATCTTTAATGTATCTTGAACACCTCTGCACTTCCACACAATCCAGCAACCTCAAATGGGTATAAATAGCCCAAGGCATCAAACTAGCCGTTGGCTAAATGCTGCTGAAAAAGGTACCGTCGGATGATCCGACGCAGTGCTATTCCAGGGCGTCGGTTCATCCAGTGCCCCTCGCACGTCACGTAGCCGTTGAGGTTCTCTGACACAACTGCTCCGACGCTATGCTCCGACGCTACGTCGGATCATCCGGTGCTGAAGGCCTTGCGTCCAAGTCGGTACTGTTAGCTTCCAACAGACCGTCGGATAGACCGACGCTATGCCTTGACCAAGGCGTCGAATCATCCGGTGCTGAAGGCTTCGTCTTGGCGCGTCTCTGTATGAATTCAAATTGAGTGTCGGATAGACCGACGGGGTCCCCACTCAGACCGTCGGATCATCCGGTGATACTGTCTTCGCTGCTCTTCCTCTGCAACTTGTCCGACACATCTAGAAATTGGACCGTCGGTTCATCCGACGGTACCTAGGGTCTTACCCTGTGGACCAACTCGTCCGACGATTGCACCGACGCTTGTAATTGAGGGACTATCGGTTCATCCGATGGTGTCTTCTCTTTTCCTTTTCTTGCTCGGTTTTGACCCTTGAAAAATACACTATCTTCTCAATTTGGCATATGGTTTTCTTGCATCCTTGGGACCTAGAAGTGTCTACAAAGACATGCTAAAACAATAAGGTTAGTCCCAATGATCATGTTGTCATGAATCACCAAAATCAAACTCGAACTAATGGCGTATGAGGCCATGTTCGCTACAGTGGGCCGGTGATCAAAAGGCTAGTGGTGCATCTTGCCTTGTTGCATGGGATAAAGTTCAAACCTCTCGACAGCAAGGGGGGCTGGGCATCAAGAACTTTGGTGTGCAGAACTGCTGCCTTCTCCTGAAGCTTGTACACCGGCTCCATTGTCCAGAGGGGTCATCATGGGCAGCCTGGGTGCGCCGCCATGCCAATATTGCAAACCTGGACAGAGAGCTTGCAGGTCAACACTGGGCTGTGTTGCGTGAGCTCCTGCCTCTCTATCGAGCGATCACAACGGTGCAGCTTGGCAACGGGTGCAGCACATCCTTTTGGTTTGATGTGTGGTATGAAGATGATTGCTTGGCTGACCGCTTCCCGGCGCTCCTCAGCCATTGCAAGCGGTCCACCCACACAGTCCAGGAGGTCCTCACCCAAGGGTTGGAGTCTACATTCATGCCACGAATGTCAGTCATAGCAAGGCAAGAGCTTGAGGCAGTGAACAACATCAGGGTGACCCTATCGCAAAATGAGGACAAACGCTTGTGCCCGTTTGCCACCCCCGGTGGCAAACTTCGCACTGGCCAACTTTACCAGCTCCTGGTGGATGCGCAAGGAACTGATTCCCCCGCCTCCAAGTTCGTCTGGAAGAACAAAGCTCCACCACTAGTGCAATTCTTCGCTTGGCTGCTGATCCAAGACCGTGTACAATGCAAAGCTAATCTCCTGAAGAAAGGTGTGGTCCAAGATGCAAGCTGTAAGGTGTGTGGTGCCGCTGATGAGACGGCGACACACACCCTCTTCCCTTGTCCCTTTGCTCAAGATTTCTGGCAGACGTTACGGTTCGATCTACCGGAAAGGATCAACACTGCTGCACTTGAAGAGCTGCCATGCCCAGCACATGTTCCACACATTCAGTTTGAAACCTTTGTGCTCCTTTGCTGCTGGAGACTTTGGAAACGCAGGAATAGTGTTGTCTTCCAGGGGCAGCGCCTGTCGAAGAGACAGTTGTTGATGGAATGTAAAACCGGTGCAACCTTGTGGAGGTGTAGAATGAGGCCTAGCGAAGCCTCAGTGTGTGACAAGTGGTGTGATCTATTTGCTACGAGAATGTAAACCCTACAGTGTAACACCCTGTAAACTCTTGTGCGGGCCGTTAGGGGCATCAATGAATCAGGTGGGGGATTCTCGCCTCCCCGGTCGACTTCTCATAAAAAAAGGAGGCTACATCATGTTTGTTCATGTTCGGTTGGAGCGTTTTGTCTCAACACAAAAAAAAGTGGTGCTACATATTTGTACCATTCCCTGCTTATTTCAACAATATATTCTGAATTCCTGATTATCTCACTATGGAATCGCAACTCAGAGCGAAGGAAGCCATTCGACAGAAGTGAGAAGAGTAACACAGGATCAAATAGCACCGGGTGATGTTTCTATCAAGTTTGTATGGTACGGTACTTATTTATACACAACACAGTGCGATCCATCACAGCGTGGACTAATCAAACACGAAGACAAGGGTCTTGATTGCAAAGTGAACGGATTTCAGTAAACAAATAACCAGACATGCATGTTAACCAGACTCAGCTCCACTCATCATCATCATCAGCCTCAGCTCCTTTTGTTTGTTTTGACGATTAACAGAGGAAATGAATCTGTAGTTTAAATGTTACTGATAAAAAGGGATAAGGTGATGAGTTTTGAGAATGGAAGGCTTGATGATAATGTTAACACCAAAATTTGGCACAGGAAGGAGTCTGAATTGTGGGCCCGGCTTGGTGAAAAAATCCGTCCGGAAGAAGGAAGGTTTCTCCAGAAAGATTCGGCAAAGGAGCTCGCGGTCGGCAGTTGGCTTCCGTTCGGCAAGGAAACTATTTGCGCTGATTTTGCGGGATTACGTGGTGACGTGGCCCGAGCGGAAGGGACGAATGGATGGATAAGCGATCACACTTAGAGATAAATTAGGTATCAAATATTGTGCTCGTAGTCCATTCGGAGTCATGCCATGACAGGGTATAAATACAGACCCTGGATGTATGTAATTGTATTAAAAAAACATTCTCATAACAAACCGGCTTTACGCCAAACCTTTGAGTCCTTGTCGTGTCGTCGAGTTTTGCGAGAGGGTTCATCGATCTGTCGACCTCCGTAAGTATCGGCAACCTTGTATCATGTCTAGTATCATGCGGTGGATTTAGATCGTGATGCAAGTAGTCTTGTGACCATGCTTAGTATCATGCGGTAGATTCAAGCTTGGTTCAAGAAGGTTTCTTGTTAGATCGTGAGCCATGCGGTTGGCTAAGATCTAGCTTGGAGCTAGTTATCGGCTCTATTGGATTTTGGCAAGATCCAATAGATTCATTAAGTTACCCTGTGTTGTTTTGAGTTTTTACTTTATGTTTAAATTCATGTAACGCTCTTTTGCCCAATTTAGATTGATTTGGATCGGCTTTATCTTGTTTCGTGGTCTTTACATTGCACGTTCATATCTTGCTTCAAAAGGCACGTGGATCACGAGTTTATCAAATAGCCGAAACTGAACCGATCTAGGTTGTTACATGTTGCGGGTTCAATCTTGTTGATTTTGCGTAAATCTTGAAAGAACCAGGTATCATGCGCTAGATGCAGGTTTTAGGGTTGTTTTAAAGCTAGTCATCCGGTGGATTAGATCTTTAATTCAATCCGATAGATTTATCATTTTTGGCGACGTTTGTTCCTTCTTCATGGACCCCGATTCGGCTGTACAGCCGTATTCGGTTATGCTTTCATGAGTGAAACGTGTTTATAAGTTATGCTTTAAGTATTGCATGCTTTTTTTCTTTCCATATATAGATTGTATCATGCGGTGGATAGATCTATTTGTGGTTAGTGGTGTGATTTTCAAACAAGTTGTATCATGTGGTGGATAGATTTGTTTGGCATCGCGCTTGACGGGCTCTAAAGTACTTAGACATGCGGTAGACTAGTGCTTTGGGCCTATGTATGCTTGTTTATTACATGTTTATGATCATGCTTTACTTCATTTATTGTTTATTGTTATTTATCATGGAGGATCGGTCATGGATTCTTGCACGTGCAATTTCTATTCAAATAAAGACTGATTTTCGTCTTGCTTATGTCATCCGTTCGGCTATGTTCCATTTTGCACTTTGAAGCTCCCGAATGGTTTCTAGTTTGCTGGCAGATAGCTCCTTATAGCTATATGTCATCTCACTTGGCTTTATGGCTGTAAATATGGAACTGTCTGGTACCACCCGGCAAGTTCCAAGCTTTGGAATTTAACTACTTTATCTTTTGTTAATTTTTAGGAAAAATTGACTGGCACGTTTTGGAATCTTTTCGCGTGTGAAGCTAGCTTGTTCGGCTTGCTATGTGCTTGGCGTAAGGTGTAGATTTTGCGTCAACACACTTTTTGGCACACCCAGTGGGACCAACAGCCAAAATCAAGATGCCTGACATCAGTGACATTCTGGATGTCGCCATCGAAGATCTCTCTCCAGAGCAGCTACAGCAGTTGAAAGATGCCACGGATCAGTTTCAGCCAAAATGCTTGATGTCATTCAAAAAGAATCGAAGTGGCGTTTCGTATCTCAAAAATGAGATGCCCAGGGTTCTGCTGTCAGGAGAGACTGACGCCACAACTCTGCAAGAGAAAGAAGAATGCATGCAAGCGTTTCGGGATGCCGCGGAAGACGTGATGGGTAAACATCATAGGGCTTTCCTGGGTGTGTTCAAGAAGATGATGGCGGGTGTCTTTGGCCCGGGCATAGAGCAAGTATTCAGCCGAGCACCCCCTCAGGGATACAGCATGGAGATTGGAGAGTCCAGTTCTCAGCCACCATTGCGAAGCCAGCCAGTCCAGCCTCCTCCGCAGAGCATTGGGAGCCAGGCCGTCCAGCCTCCTCCACGGGCGGCCGGAGGTCAACCCGGTTCAACCTCCTCGCGGGCCGCGGGGAGAGGGCGACCGGCCCGGCCACCTCCGCAAGGCGATGACAGTCAACCGATTCAACAACCGAACCCATATCAGCCCACATATGGGGAGATGGCGTTCGGTTCGTCTGGAGTTCCGCTCACGTCCACCTACAAGATTGCCCCAACCAACAATAGATTGCAGAAGAACTTGTACGGTGGAGGCTACCACGAAGTTATGGAGTACAGTGCTATTGACGCCCTCCCGAATCTGGGGTACGGTGCAGCTGCAGGAGTGCAGGAGGACGACGTTCTGGTTCAAAAGATGGCCGATCTGATGCAAAATCAATTCGGCCTCAAACCTAAAATGCAGGGGCCAGCTTACACGCATCCCTTCCCGAAGTGGTACTACAGAGTGGTCCTGCCACCCAGGGTGAAGCCTCCCACGGAGTTTACGAAGTTTTCTAGGCAAGATGACACAAGCACAGTGGAGCACATTGCTCGTTATCTAATGCAGCTTGGAGAGGCCTCAGCTGATGAGGCATTCAGGGTTAGGTACTTTCCCATGTCGTTGACGGGCTCCGCATTTCAGTGGTTTACCTCTTTGCCTCCCCAGTCAGTTAACACGTGGAGGGAGCTGGAGCAAAAATTCCACGCTCATTACTTCAGTGGTAGCACCGAAAAGAAGCTCATCGACCTTACCACTTTGAAGCGGAGGCACAGTGAGACGCCTTTAGAGTTCCTCAGGAGGTTTAGGGACGTCAAAGGCATGTGTTTCTCGTTAAATCTGCCAGATGATCAGCTGGCTGACATGGCCGTTGCAGGGATGCTGCCGGCTGTGCGGGAAAAGCTGTTTGGTATGGAGTTTGATAACCTGGGTCAATTGTCACAAAAGCTGTCATTGATGAGCAACCAGGCCTATGGGTTTAAGAAGGACACCAGGTTCAACAAGCAACATGACATAGCAGACATTTATAACCAGTTCCTGGAAAAAGCCGACCAAATGGAAGACTCTGATGATGATCAGGAAGTGGCTGCTGCTGAGATCATGTGGGGCAAGGAGCCGTTGACCATGAACCAGCGCTGGATCAAGCAGACCAAAGGCACATACGACTTCGACATCACCAAGGCT
Source organism: Cenchrus americanus (assembly GCA_947561735.1). Taxonomy (NCBI): domain Eukaryota; kingdom Viridiplantae; phylum Streptophyta; class Magnoliopsida; order Poales; family Poaceae; genus Cenchrus; species Cenchrus americanus. The sequence goes on along the minus strand of OX387242.1, from coordinate 30,253,899 downwards.
GATAAGCTTTTTGATTTCCTGGTGACGGAAGGCCGAATCAAATTGCCTGAGGGGCATTCTATGCTTCGGCCCGATGGAGTAAAAGAGAAACGTTACTGCGGCTTTCATGACAGGAATTCTCACTCCATCAACGACTGCAGGGTCTTCAGGATGAGGATCCAGAAGGCTATCCAGGAGGGTCATCTCAAGTTTAACAACAAGATGAAGCTGGACGGCCACCCTTTTCCCCAGAACGTGATAAGCTTTTTTGTCAACATGGTGACCGCCGAGGAAAAGGGAAAGGTTAAGGTCTTGACTTCAGCTAGGGCAAAGAAGATGGAGCAGTAGGTCCAGCGCGGCAGGTGACATTGGAGCAGGTTCATGGAGAAGCCCCTCATGTTCTCAAAAGCCATATCGAGGTTGGGGAGTCGTCCAGGGCCAAACCCAGGGTCACTACGCGCATCCTCCTCAACAAGTGGCAGCGTCAGTTAGAGAAAGAACGCTACCAGAAACGGAGGCACGAGGAGGAGAGACGCAGAGCCGAAGAAGAAGCGCACAGGAGAGATTTGGAGCAGTACACGCGCGAGCAGGAGCGCGCACATTGGGGGTGCGCATTCTTCAGGCACTGCTGGAATGAAGGCTTGAAGCTTCCTACGCTGAGGAACTGCCCTGAGTGCAGTGACAAATACTTCGAGTACAGGCAGGAAACTACCAATCGCCGACGATCGGCGTCAAAAAATAATTGAGGTCATTGATCACCCAGAAAGAGGCAAGCTAATCAAAGATGGGCTGATCAAGAGGAAGACGAATATATCTGGCAAGAAGGATAGTGGTGCCCGCCTAGATTAAGGAAGAGCCAGAAAAGAAGGGTTCAGCGCTTGAGGAACCGTGAATTAAGGCAGGCGGGGATCCAGAAGAAACAGGTGTGGCGTCCAAAGGACAAACCTGAGGGATCAAGTCGTTCGGCTCCGGCATGTATGGTATACTTTCTGCCGAATGAGTTTATGGCTCCCGCTAATCAAGTTGTGCAGGAAGAGACGTCCCTGGGTGTCAATGATGATGAACAGCTTGGGGGACTGATGGCGCAACTGGTGTTAGCCAAGCAAGCCACCTTCGACAAACCGGCCAAGAATCGACACATGAGGCCACTGTACTTGAAGGGATACGTCAATGGCAAGCCATTGACCACGATGTTTGTCGATGGTGGAGCTGCAGTCAACGTGATGCCATACACCACCTTTAGGAAGCTTGGCATGGGCCCTGGAGACTTGACGCCTACGAGCATAATACTGAATGATTTCACTGGGAATCCTGCAGATACCAAGGGGTGCGTCCACGTCGATCTGATGATTGGGTCCAAGACATTGCTCACAACCTTCTTTGTCATAGAAGGCAAAGGAGCCTACAGCCTACTGCTTGGGCGAGACTGGATTCACGCCAATTGCTGCATCCCATCTACCATGCATCAGCAGCTCATTCAATGGGTAGATGACGATATTGAGGTGGTCCAAGCAGATGACTTAGTGAGCGTCGCAAATGTGGAGCCAGCTTTCTAGGAATATCAGGGCATTGATTGTTTCTCAGAGAAAGACTGGGGAAAAGGTCCTGTTGAACCTGTCAGCAGTGATCAACAGCCGATTCAAGCAGTCGGCTCTTATAGCAAATTTTAATGGATAATCCCGTCGATGGTACTGATGGCAAGTTGGGGCGAGGATTCATGTCGGCTGACAAATTGGAGGAAGTGGACATTGGAAACGGTGACAAGCCGAGGCCGACATTTATCAGCGCAAACTTGGAATCAGATTTCAGGAAGGAATTGATTAAGCTGCTAAAGGAATATAAGGATTGCTTCGCTTGGGATTATTCGGAGATGCCTGGTTTGGATCGTTCCATTGTCGAGCATCGGTTGCCAATCAAATCTGGTTTTAAACCATATAGACAACCTCCCCAGAAAATCTACAAAGACGAAGTATTGGCCGATGTGAAGAAAGAAGTTGAAAGACTACTTGATGCAAACTTCATTCGGCCATGCAGATACGCGGAGTGGATTTCTAACATTGTCCCTGTCTACAAGAAGAATGGAAAGATGAGGGTTTGCATAGATTTCAGGGATTTGAACAGAGCTACTCCTATGGATGGGTACCCAATGCCTGTTGCCGATCTATTGGTTGATGCCGCTGCTGGGCATAAAGTTATCAGTTTCATGGATGGTAACGCATGGTACAACCAGATTTTCATGGCAATAGAGGATATATCAAAGACAGCCTTCAGATGTCCTGGTCATATAGGCCTGTTTGAACAGAGCATGGCTTGAAGATGAATCCAAACAAATGTGCTTTTGGGGTATCAGCTTGAGAATTCTTGGGATTCCTGGTACACGAAGGGGTGATCGAAGTTGGCAAGAAAAGCATGAAAGCTATTGACGAAGTTGTCCCTCCAACCTATCTCAAGGAGTTGCAATCACTGCTCGGCAAGATCAATTTTGTGAGAAGGTTCATTTCAAATCTGTCACAAAAGGTTTTGCCCTTTTCTCCATTATTGAAGCTTAAGAAGGATCAGAAGTTCATATGGGGTGACGAACAACAAAAGGCTTTTGATGAGATCAAGCAATATATGAAGGAACCACCAGTACTGGTTCCTCCGCAGTTGGATAAGCCTTTCAAGTTGTACGTGGCGGCCGATACCCAAACCATTGGATCAGCCCTTATTCAAGAATTTGAAGGAAAGGAGCGGGTAGTAGCGTACCTTAGCCAAAAATTACTTGATCCTGAGACCAGGTATTCGGCTGCAGAGAAGCTGTGCCTATGTGTGTACTACTCGTGTACAAAATTTCGGCACTACTTGTTGAATGCCGAATGCATTGTATACTCCAAGTTTGATGTAATAAAACATATGTTATCTATGCCAATTTTGAATGGCAGGATTGGCAAGTGGATCTTGGCTTTATCTGAGTTTGAGTTGAAGTTCGAATCGGCAAAAGCTATAAAAGGTCAGATCATTGCCGATTTTATAACTGAGCATCGTGATCCATCGATTGATTTGCTTGAAATTACTCCTTAGGCTTTGTTCTTTGATGGATCATCATGTGGTAAAGGTGGGGGAGTAGGGATTCTATTAATTTCACCCAGGGGTGAGATGTTTGAGTTTGCCATCCCTATCCAGCCCACTATTACAAACAATCAGGCTGAGTACGAGGCATTGCTTCGGGGGCTTCAATATTTAAGAGAGGTCGGGGCTGTTTCAGTTGAGGTTTATGGAGATTCAGAGTTGGTTATCAAGCAATTGAACGGTCAATACGAGTGTAAAAGTGATGCCCTGAGGAGTTACTACGAGGAATGCAGAAAGATTTTAAAGAGCTTTCAGTTAGTAATTCTACAGCATATTCCTAGAGAACACAATGAAGAGGCAAACAGGCTGGCTCAAAGCGCTTCAGGCTATAGAGAAAATCAAGAAGCGTTTGCCATAGAGGTATGTGTGCTGGGAGTGGATCTTGCAGAGGATGATTGGAGAAAGGAGATCATTGATTATTTGGAAGAACCATCCCGAAAGGTCTCTAGGAAACTCAGGTACAAGGCCATAAATTTGTTCTTCTGGATGGAAGTCTATTCTACAAATCCTTGGATGGGGTATTGCTGCGCTGCCTGGGTCCAGAAGAAGCAAAAAAGATGATGAGTGAGGTGCATGATGGGATATGTGGAGCACATCAATCGGCTTACCGTATGAAATGGGTCATCAGGCAAACTGGGTGCTTTTGGCCGACGATGTTGGAGGATTGCTTTGAGTATTACAAGGGATGTCAAGACTGCCAGAGGTTTGGAAATATTCAAAGGGTTCCTGCATCAGCACTAAATCCCATTATCAAACCATGGCCATTCAGGGGCTGGGGTATAGACTTGATTGGCCAGATTAACCCACCATCTAGCAAGGGGCATAAGTTTGTGCTTTTGGTGACAGATTACTTTACCAAATGGGTTGAGGCAATTCCACTGAAGAAGGTAACATCAGAGAACATGGTTGAGTTTGTCAAGGAACACATCATCTATCGGTTTGGAATTCCTCAAACAATCACAACTGATCAAGGAGCTCAGTTTGTGTCCTTGGAGTTTAGCGAGTTTGCCGAAAGCATGGGGATCAAATTGTTCAATTCTTCTCCCTATTATGCCCAAGCTAATAGTCAAGCAGAGGCTTCTAATAAAATCATGATCAAGCTTATACAAAAGAAGATCGACCAGAAGCCAAGAAGGTGGCATTCGGTACTCAATGAAGCTTTATGGGCTTACCGAATGGCCCCTCATGGAGCTACAAAGACATCTCCTTATGAATTGGTTTACGGGCACCATGCAGTTTTACCTTGGGAAATACAATCAGATTCTAGGAGAGTGGTTTTGAAAAAGTATTTAAGCTCCAAAGATTATAGTGGCTTAATGATGGATGAATTAGAGGACTTGCACATGATCCATCTTAGGGCCCTGGAAAATATTGAAAAGAACAAGCTGCGAGTTGCCAAATATTACAACAAGAAAGTAAAAGTCAGGCAATTTGCAGAAGGGGATTTGGTTTGGAAAGCTCTACTGCCGATTGGAACCAAATACAGTGAATTCGGCAAGTGGTCCCCTAACTGGGAAGGACCCTTTCGAGTGGTCAGATGCGTGCCCGGTAATGCCTACATGCTGAAAACTTTACTAGGAGAGGAATTTTCTGCCGCAATAAATGGAAGATATTTGAAGAAATATTATCCTAGTATTGAAATCGATCGTTGATCACAAGCATTGGGATTACATGCATCTGATACAGAAATAGCCGGTGTTCAAGAACGAAGCCGCCTTTAGAACAAAAATCCCTAAACAGGTGGAATGGCCAATACTTAGATGTATTGCCCTTAGCACAAAACTACATTGCAAATGCTTCTTGCAGGTTTACATCTAACAACCCAGTTGATCAGGGCTACGAGGGGGTGGAAAGCAGAAGGCCTGGCGTAAGAAGCGAAAGTATGCTTCAATCTGTTGGGGGTACCCGAAAAATTCGGAATACTACCCTAACACAAGTGACAGTTATCAACACGTTCAATAGCACAGTTAGAGCGCAAAGAGACTGTAATTCCCCTTGCAAGTAGCACAAGTCCCAAAAAAGTCTGAATCCGTTTACACGTGCCCTCGCGCCCCCTTTTATAGGGAGACGAAGGGACTTTCACATTCCGATAACACCCTCGGGCTCGGAGAATATTCCTAATGTGAACACACACAAGAATGTCTTTTCCCCCCCTTACACATTTACAAGTCCGCCACTAGTTCACACTCTAAACCCGGACTTTTTGGGACTACAACTTTGACTTTGCTTCTCCCGTGATTCGTGAATGTCTTCGCCCGAAATTCTGAATTAGGTCTTCGACGGATTCCCGAAGTGGCTTTTGCTTCCCGGCGGAGTTCGTGCGTGTCCTTGCGCCGAGTCCCGAACAGAGTCTTCACCGGATTCCCGAATCGGAAAATCTCCGAAATTCAGACCATCAACAGTTGTGATTCCGGGCTTCCGCGTGTTCATGACTCCGCCTCTTCACCGAATCAAAGTTCCCGAACTCTGCACATTCGCGAATTCGAGACTTCGCAGGTCCCAGACTTTCTAGATTCGCGAATTCCCTGTTCCTGAAAAACATACTTCGAGAGTGCCGTTAGACTCGACGTTTCGAGGGTGATGTGTTTTCCTGAATTCCCCAACACTAGCCCCTCGGGGAAGCGGGTTGACTCCGACGATCTGATTCCACGAACCTTTCAGAAATTTAGTAAAAAACGTCACCCTCGGAACGTCGGAGGGGACACGCGTCACCCAGGGAGCCAAAGGCGGTTAAATCGAGGCGCACTTCGCGAAACTGCCCCTCCCCGGCCCTATAAATAGCGGGCCGGCGCTGTTAAAAAATTTTTTACTGCTCTCGCGCCTTTCACGATTCTCACATTTTCCTTCCTTCGCGGGACTAGCTTTCTCTGCTAGAAAACTTGCGAACTCCAGGCCTTGTTCGCGCTTTTCTAAGGTATTCCTTTATGTTTGCTTTGTTGTTTCGTTAGTTCGTTAAACTTTGGTGTAGTAATGTTACGATTTTCCTAGTTTATTTTCGACTATTAGTCTAAACTGTCTGAATGCTCACATTTGTTAGGTGGCTCGCATTAGAAATACAGCTAGACCCATGACTACTGAAGAGTTGATCGCTGCCGGTCTCCCACTCGATCCAGCTGCCGAAAGTGCAGATCGTGCTGCACCGGCCGAAGATGTTGGTTCACCCAGCGGTTCCCGAAGTCGCGAAGACGGAGAGGTTGGGTCCGATGGCGGCGAAGACGTCGGGGATGTGGACGCTGGCGTAGACGATCTCGTCATGCTGAGGACTTCTGGCCCACTGCCACCCTCGCTTGCCTTCGGAGAGTCGAAGGTGACGAGCAACGTTATTCGCGAGTACGAGAAGGCTGGATTCTTCTCTCCTGGCGCCGGGCGTGCCCCGCTTGATGAAGTAATTCCCACTCCCAAGGCCGGAGAAATTGTAGTTTTTCGGGACTTCTTCATCTGTGGGCTGCGGTTCCCTTGTGACCCAGTCCTACCAGCAATTCTCGATGCATTCTCAGTGAAGATCCACCAGCTTACCCCAATGTCCTTCCTCGAAGTATCAAAGTTTATTTGGATTCTGAAGACCTTCGGCTGCAGTCCTACCATCGACGCCTTCACCAGGTTTTACGAACTGGTGATTATTCCAGAAGTTGTGAAAGGCGAAGACGGGCAGTTCTATCACAGCCAGCACGCATGCTGTACCTTCAATACACGACGCCAGAACACCCGACAAGGGATTACCCGAATCCAGATTTCTCCCTGCTGCAAGACCAACCTTTCCGACGATTGGAAGTCCTACTGGTTTTACTTGAAAGTCAATGTGCCGAAGCTGCCATGCCCGATCGCGCCCCTCGCCACAGTGAATGTGGGGAAGTACAACCAGCGGGCCCTAGGAATTCGGAATTGCGAGAGTGCATTTCATCTGGCCAGCACGATACTCGGCGGCCGCGACATTATCGAAGAATTTGTCGCCGCGCGAATCTGGCCTATTTCGAACGGTTGGTCCCCTGCCGAAATCGTACACTACAACGTCAACTGGGCAGATCGGCAGGTTCCTTTCCCAAAGTTCGGGATTAAACTTCGCGAGGGCCAGAGTGCCAAGGACTTCATGGACGAAGTTGAGAAAAGGGTCAACGTCATGGTAGGCGAATATACCATGAACGAGTACAGAGCATACAAGGCCCTGGTGAAGCACAAGAAGAAGATCAATCGCGTCTTTTCGGAGATCTGCGGTGACAAATTTTTCAGCTCTCGAGGCCCCGGTCCCAAACCGAAACTTCCTCGCCGTCGCCGTGGCCGGTGCTCGGCCCGCCCCCATCAACGCTCCCCCGAATCGGATCGTCGAAGCGCGGCTCGTCGCCCGCCGCCGAGGGAACCTCTTCGGGAGTGAAGCCTTCAAAGACCAAATCTCTTGAGTCGTCGAAGCGGAAGCGAAAGACCTCCGAACCTCGATCCTCGGAAGGCCGAACTCCAAGGCGCTCGGGGCTTGCCCAGATGAGCCGCAAAAAATTGAAGAAAGTTGTGAAGAAAGTTTCCTCCATCGGAGTTCGTCGAGTCCCATCCGCCTTTGACGACGACACTCTCGCGAAGACAGATAGCGTCGAAGGTGTTTTCCTCTAGCCACCATTTAATTTTCGAGACAGTTGTCCTGCTGGTTCCGAAAATGAATTCGTGGACATTGACTCCTTTTCAGATGTTGCTCCTGAAGTCCGAAGGGAGCCGTCTCCTGCTGCTGCTGAGAAGCCCACTATTGCTGCCGAAGCTATTGTTCGCACTGAATCCCCTGCTGCTGCCAGTACCCCTGTTGCTGAGGTCGCTGTTGCTGATCAAGTTTGCTCCGAATTCGCTCGGGACCTTGAGCGCACCATTCAAAGGGATGGCCATTCTTCCGAAAATATTCCTTTGGTCGAAGTTCGGGAGGTCGTCCCCGAAGACCAAGCGCCTTCTCCTTCCTTGGCTGCCTTTAACAAAAGCTTTGGTACGTCTCATCGCGGCAAACTGTTGCGTGTTGGTTTCGAGACAATTGGCGTCGGGGGCGAGACGTCCAAGTTTTTAACTCTATGGAAATCGTCCACAATTGTTGATGAAACAGGAGAAGGTGCGTCGGAACAACTTGAAGAAGCCGCTCAAGGCTCCGAAAAAAGGCCTCTTTCTATCTCCGAAACTACTCCTTCACCTCAGGGGAAGGCCTCTTCGGGTTCGACTAAACAAGTCACCATGCAGCATTTCAGCAAGCAAGGTTCGTTGATTCTCACTGCCCCCTTGTGTGATTCGTGATTGTTGAATCTTCACCTGAGATTTATTCCTGAATTTTTCAGAATTCAAGAATCTGTTGCATTCTTATTCTCCTTCGAAAGTTGCGCGGTTCCACGAAGACTATACTCTCAAGTACTCTATGCTTGGGAAGGTTGCCATAGAGCGACTTTCTAAGCAGGAGAAGATTAATGAAGAACTTTCTCTGAAGTCCAAGGAGCTGGAGCGCAACTTTGGTCTCACGGAATCCACGAACCTAGAGCTGGAGAAGAAGGTATCTGAGCTGGCTGAGGCTTTGAAAAGGAGTCACGACGAGAAGAAAGTCGCCGAAGCTGCGCTCGAGGATTCCAAGAAAAGACTGGAGAAAGTTCGGAAATCTCACGAAGATGACCTGAGTGTGATCGAGAAACTTCGGCAACAACAAGAGCGTGCTGCAAAGATTGCCGAGGATCTCCGCATCAAGAATGCCAGCCTCGCTAAGTCACTAAGCTCGAAGGATCGGAAGATCGTGGATCTTGAGAAGGCGCTGGTAGAGCAAGGTGAATCTTCGAAGAAAAACATTTCGGAAATTTTGGGGAAGCTGAAATTGCTTTATGCTGAGTACCAGAAGTCCCTGAATGAGTACGGTGTTCGTCCAGCCCCTCTCCCAGATGACATTGATATCCCCGATTTCATGGATTGGCTTGAGGAGGAATTCAAGGCTCTTCCCGAAGTGATCTCTGGTGCCAGCAACTTCGCCGTATCTTTTTCTGTGGAGAGTGTTCTGAAGGTCCTCCACGATTACGACTGCGTGGACCTGGCGAAGTTTCGCGCGAATCTCTCTCAGTTCCCAAGCGTTACCAGCGATACGATACTTCAAGACAACCCTGACATCGTGGCTATAAAGTTGAAATTCGCGAAGGAATTCTGGATGGTTGGCGGGGCGGATATGGCTAAGACTGTTGCGCGGGCAAAGCTTGACGAGGTAATTTCTTTTTGCTTGATTTCGTGACTTATGTTCGTTGCAGGTGTTCCAGTTTCTTAAGATTTCCTTACTCTTCTCTTCTTTTCACAGCTGAGATAAAAAGAGGAGCGAGAATGCGCCGTCGCGTCCCCCGAAGGGTCGACTTCCGGGGAGAGTTCGGGTGGATCCGGCGAGGACGGCTCAGGCGGCAGCAGCAGCAGCAGTGGTGATGGCAACGACGGTGGACAAGTCCCCGAACAAGAAGAAGATTCGCCGAAGGTGGATGTTACGAATTGAACGACATGTCTAAACTCCTTTTGGGCGAATTCGAGACTGGCTTGTAGACTTTTGTAGATTCATTAAACTTCTCTGAACAGCTGTTTTGTATATTTTAACCTGCGCAGGTCCTGCAAGCTGGGCCTGCGCAGGATGTGCTACCACTACGAATTCATCGGGATAGAATGTTTGTTAGTGGTGAAGCATGGCATCTATTCAAACAAGCACATCCTGAGCAAGATTTTTCCGATTTTTGGCTTGAGGCCTCGCTTAAATTTTCTATAGGTTGTTTTGATCTCTCTTCGTTTTTCTTGCTTCGTAAAAAGAGTCGTTCTGCATCTTCTACTTCGCGATCCACGAGAATTCCGAAGACGGAGCCCCTTAGCCCCTTAGCCGGTTCATCTGACTTCGCCTATGCTAGCGATATGGCTGACAACAACGTTTGTAAACCAGGACATGTAGTAGAACTTTCATTTTAAGTTTCGTATTGATTGTTGTAATTATCGAGGAACTATTCGGGAGTTTTTATGCGAATAAGGCAATGAAAGTTTTTTCTTGAAAAAACGTCACCCTCCCCCACCTTGCCGTTTCGCATTAAAACTAGATGGTGAGTTCACGAATCTTTCTATTCTCGAATTTCTAGCATGTCTTTCTAGGAGAATTCTTCCTTAGTTTTTGTGAATCTCGATTGCTACTACGCAAGTCGACAAAATTTGTTTCGAATTTTGTGGACTTGACCCGACAGGCAGACTTGCCCCGATTGATACAGCAACTCTTAGTTGCTTCAACCAAGTCGTTCTGCGATTCCCGAACGAGCCCCTTGCCCTTTTCTTAGAATGATGAAGTTCAGATAACTTTCAACAATCCTTACTACATAAAAAACCTACGGGTAACCCCTTGGGCATTTATTTTCTCGAAATCTTCGTACAATTTTTTGATGGGAATCCCTTCATGAATGGGATTTACTTGGCCACAACTTGTTGTTGTCTCAGGCCTCTTTGGTGGGAATCCCTTGATGGATGGGATTTTCTTGGCCACAACTTGTTGTTGTCTCAGGCCTCTTTGGTGGGAATCCCTTGATGGATGGGATTTTGGCTATCCTTGAGCCTTTTTCATGAACCTCTTCTTTTTCACGATGGAATTTCGGCTATCAGGAAGCCCTTTCTCATAAACTTTTTCTTTTTTCATGATGGAATTCTGGCTATCACGAAGCCTTTTTCACGAACCACTTCTTTTTTCACGATGGAATTCTGGCTATCACGAAGCCTTTTTCATGAACCACTTCTTTTTTCACGATGGAATTCTGGCTATCACGAAGCCTTTTTCACGAACCACTTCTTTTTTCACGATGGAATTCTGGCTATCACGAAGCCTTTCTCACGAACCACTTATTTTTTCACGATGGAATTCTCGAGACACAAAATACGAAACATGCCATTTGGGGGAACACTCTTTTCATATATATATCGGAAAGAGTATTTACACGGGATCCGCCTCGTTAAAAACCTTGCCTCTTGATTTAGAGCCCCCTTTGCAAGGAAAAGAGTACGGTCCTTCTTATTCTAGAACTACGATTAAGACATAAAACTAATTTTTTTCCGAAGTCACTTATAGACACGTGACTCGGGCTTTTATTTTCCTACAGTGTAAACTTACGAAAATTGAAAAACTGCTATCTACTACACTTATGTACAACTAAGATCTTCATGGATAATACCTCTTTAAGCTGTCGGCATTCCACGAATACGGCAACTCTTCGCCAGTTTGCTCCATTAGGCGAAAAGCCCCTGGCATATTTGTTTCCTTAGCTATGTACGGCCCTTCCCATGACTCATGAAGCTTTCCTGGGTTCTCCCAATTTTTCTTTCTTTTCAAGACAAGATCACCGGTTTTGATGTCCTTCCGGACCCCTTTTTGTCTCTTCATGCTCTTGTCTCTCTCTCGGTATTTCTCAATGTTTTCTGCTGCTTCGAGGATTGTCGGCTCTATCATGTCTTTCTCCACCTTCTTGTCAATTTCCTCTATCTCTTTTCCTTTCAAGACTCTCATGCTTTCATTCTTTATCTCCTGCGGTGTCATAGCCTCGGTCCCGAAGAGTAGGCGAAAAGGTGTGAAACTCTGTTGCCCTTGAAACCGTGGTATTGTGAGACCGGATCACCTTTGGAAGTTCATCCACCCACTTTCCCTTTTTCGATCAAATAAGCATTTCTTGATTCCCGAAAAAATCGGGCCATTGGCTCTTTCAACCGCTCCATTGGACTCGTGGATGATAAACTGACGAAAATTTCGCTTGTGTGCCTAGGGTTCTGCAATACTCTTTGAAGGTGTAGCAGTCAAACTGTTTGCCGTTATCAACCGTCAGTTCTCTAGGAACTCCGAACCTGCAGACTATGTTCTGCCAAAAGAATTTTTGAACTGTTGCTGCTGTGATGTTCGCAAGTGGTTTTGCTTCTACCCACTTCGTGAAATAGTCGACCGCTACAGCCACGAATCGGCAATTACCCTGAGCCGTTGGCAACGGGCCTACTAGGTCCATGCCCCATCTCTGCGAGAGGCCGAGGTTGGAGGAATTAAATGAGCGGCATTGAAGGCGGTCCCGCCGATTTCCGTCTTCCGGCATGCTTCACATTGCCGAACCAACATCTTGGCGTCGATGTTTATGGTTGGCCAATAGAATCCTTGTTTTATCGCCTTGCCGCCCAAAGCCCCGGTGCCTATGTGTGCCCCACAAAATCCCGTGAATTTCTTTTAGGAGTTCACGACCTTTTTCGGAGGTGATGCAGCGTAGCCAAGGCTCAGTGACTCCTGATTTGTACAATTCTCCATTTACCACTGTATAGCCCCGAGCCCTTTGCCTCAACCTTTTCTCTTCCAGTTCATCTTGCGGTTCGTAATGTCCCCTTAGGTAGGCCATTATTTCTGCTCTCCGATCCGGAATTTCCACCATATTCACGATTTGAGTTCTCGAATCTTTGATGGAAGGTTCTCTCGATGATTTCAAAGAACACATCCGGTGGTAGCTCTTGATTTCCAGGTTTCGTTGCCTTCGCCGCCTTATCCGCCTCATTGTTATCATCCCTTGGGATGTCTTGGATCGAATATCCTCTCGAAGTGTCTTTCCATTTCTCTGACTTTTTCAAGATATTTCATGAGAACTGGATTCCTGGCCTCGCTTTCCTTCTCGATGTGTTCCTGGATTACTTTCGAATCTGTTCTGATTATGAAGGTCTGCTGCCCCAAGGCTTTCATTTTTCTCAATGCCAGCAGTAGAGCCTCGTACTCCGTTGTATTGTTCGTGGAGTATTCATTGTTCGCGAATACGAGCCGTGCTGCATATCTTATGACCACGCCCGTCGGTGATGTTACAACAGCCGAAATTCCAACCCCCTTGTAACACCATGCTCCATCACACTGCACTACCCAAGGTTCGGGCATATTTTCCTCCGATTCCGAGTAGGTGAGGTCCGGTCCACGACGAAATCGCGGGACTTGCGATTTTATTGCACTTCTTCTTTCGAAATCCACCACATACTCGGAGAGTTCAAGACCCCACTTGATAATTCGGGTAGACGCCTCCTCGTTCGCGAACGGGTCACTTAACGGTTGGTTGGTGATAACTCTTATTCTGTGGCCCTCGAAGTAGTGTCTTAGCTTTCTTCTGCCATGATGATCGCATACGCGATCTTTTCCAGTTCGGAATAGAAAACCTTGGAACCAGACAATGCCTCAGAGGCGAAATATACAGGAATTTGCCTCAGCTTTCCTTCTTCTTCCTTTTCTGTACCAAAGCCTCGCGCTTACCGCCGAATTTGATGCGGACACATACGGCGAAGCGGTGATTTTGGCTCGGGAGGACGAGAGCTTGGTCATCTTGGACAAGTAGTCCTTCGGTTCGCGAAAAGCCTCGCTTCGAGGTTCGGACCACCGGAATTTCTTGGCACTTCGAGAACTTGGAAGAATGGCAAACTTCTTTGCGGCTACGGGGATGAATCTGTTAAGGGCGCCACTCTCCCGTCAACTTCTCGAACATCTTTCACCGAGGGCTGGCTCTTGCATTTCCATCGAGCCTTTATCTTGTCGGGTTTGCTTCAATGCCTTTCGTTGAAACTAGGCATCCAAGAACTTTCCCCTTGTGAATTCCGAACACACATTTTTCCGGGTTCGGCTTCAAGTTTCTTTGTCCTCAAGTTCGCGAACGTTTCGCCAAATCACCGATATGGTCTTTTCTCCGAATACTTTTGATGACTATGTCATCCACGTATGCCAAGATATTTCTCCGAATCTCTTTGGTGCAAGCACTATTGCTATCATTCTTGAAAACGTGCACCCCGCATTCTTCAGCCCCTCTGGCATTCTTACGAAACAAAATGTTCCGAAAGGAGTGATGAAGCTTGTCTTCTCTTCGTCCTCTTTGCGAACTCTGATTTGATGATACCCAGAGAACATGTCCAGGAGCGAAAGCATCTCACTGTTGGCTGCATCATCCATGATTTTGTCTACCCTTTCCAAGGGAAAATCGTCCTTCTTGCACGCCTTGTTCAAATCGGTGAAGTCAATACACATTCTCCATTTGCCATTTTTCTTCTTGACTGGCATAGTGTTGGCTAACCAAACTGGGTACTTGACTTCTCTGATCACTTGGGCATCATGTAATCTCTGAACTTCTACTTCCACTGCCTTGACCTTTTCGTCAGACATTTTCCGAAGTTTTTGCTTCTTGGGTGGTATCTTGTCATCTGTTTCGAGGACATGTTCGATTATGTCTCTGTCAACGCCTTGCAAATCTTTGGCTGACCATGCAAAAACATCCTTGTTTCTGTTCAGGAATCGTATGAGTTCATCATCCTCTTCGGCGCTGAGGTTCGCCCCTATTATGACTGCTCTGTCGGGCATGTCGTCCAGGTACACTCTCTTTGTTTCATCTTCTGCGGCTATATTATTTTTCTCTTTGTCCCGCTTCGGCTCTTCATAGGTTTCCTTTCTCTCTTCGGTTGCTTTCGCCGATACACATTCGTTTGACCGGGCGTGTGGCCCTTTTCTATGTTTACGGCCTCTTGTTGATTGCCGAATACCGTGATAACCCCTTTGGGCGCGAGCATCTTCATGCAAAGGAGCTGTTGCCTTATGACAAGCATCGAACTTGTTCATGAAACCCCCTGCCGAAGATCGCAAGATACGGGTGATATATGTCAACCACATCAAAGGTGAGGTTCTCAGTTCTGGCGTTCTCAAGATCCCCGAAAGAAACTGGGAGTGATATTTTTCCAACCGGCTTGATGGGCTTCCCGCCGAATCCCTGTAATGGGTACTCTGGTGGGTCCAACATGTGCTGACTCAGATTCATTTTCTCGAATGTTTTCAGGAATAAGATGTCCGCCGAACTCCCGTTGTCCACCAAGATTTTTCCTATGACCCATCCAGCAATGTTGACTTCAATCACCATGGCATCATTGTGGATCGCGGATTTCAGCCTGAAATCTTCTTCTGTAAAGGTGATTGGCACCTTCGCCCACTCCGGGCGGGCAGCTGGACCATCATTGATGATGGTATTCACAGATCTGAAGTAGTTGCTTCGCTGCTTCTTTGTTTCAAACTCCATGGCAGATCCACCTGTGATTGGCATGATAGTCCCGAACGATGGCAATGCTTTGGAGTTCTGAGGTCCCGAACTTGACTGAGGCCTTGATGAGCTTTCTGGAGGCGGTGGCAAGATTTCCCGAATGGGTTGTGGCTGCTGGATTGACTGTATTGCTTGCGACTGAGGAAAGAATTGCTGTGAAGGCTGCCATGCTGATTGCGATTGTGGAAATTGCTGAACTGGTACAGAGCTTGGCTGCGAACTCGCGAACTGCGGCGGCCAGAAGTTCGGCCGAAACTGGGTTGGCATCAAGGATGCGATGCTCATCAGTGCCTTCTCTTGTTGGATTCGTGCCATGTTCTTTTTTGTCTCAGGGCACCCTTCGGTGCTGTGGCCTCTTCCATGATACTGGCAGTAGAAGTGGGGATCTCTTGGGTTGTGATTCGGAAGGTTTGGGGTTCCTCTTCCTCTCCCCCTTCCTCTTTGATCGAATCCTCCCCCGGCACTTGGCCTGCTTTCTTGTTGTTGCTGAGGATTTCCAACACTGTTTATATTTCGTGGATGCTGGGATGGTGCTCTCCGGGTCATATCTCTCGCCTTCTGTCTTGCCTCGTTTCATTCGGCTACTCTCTTGCGGTGGTCATCATCGGACGGGGATGTAATCCTCCAATTCCCGAAATAATTCTTCAAGCTGTCTCGGGCTTCTTTCTTGTGAGGTGAGAAGCCGTTGGCCCCGGGGTGAGACCCTTGATCGGTGCCTTGATCGTTGTCTTGTCATCGGCGTCGGGGATCCGAGACCTCTCGTTGCATGAATCTTCTCACGAAATTTCGCGGTGGTTCCCCGTCCTTCGCTTGCGTTATACAAATCCGAGGCTTCGGCCGTTGTGTCATGGAACATCCGAAACGCCCGCATGAACTTTGTTTTGAGATCTACCCGGTCTGTAGATCGAGTGTGGAGGCAGCAATGAGTACCAATTCGATGCATCGGTCCTTCGCAAGCTATAATGAAGGATTTGGCGAGTGCAACATCATCTCCTCCCCGCCGAATTCACGAGCCGACTCGTATCTCATGAGAAAGCTGTCCGGAGTTTCCGAAACCGTTGTACTTGGGAAGAGAGGCGGCTTGAACTTCGGCGGCCAAGGTGCTTGTTTGCGGCCCTATTGACGAGTGGTGATTCGGAATCCACGAAGTGTGAGACTCCGTTTCCCGCGAAGAAGTTTTCCTTCGGGATTCTCTTGCGGGCGCGGGGTTCGCTCGCGGTGTTTCTTGCCACGGGAGCCGTTCTCTTGCTCTTTCATTTCGTCAATTTCTCTCGAATTGCTTGTATTTGTTCTTTTGCTTTGTTCGTTGCTCCGGCTTTTCGAGATTTTCCTCTTCGCCCGCAATCGAGCCGCGAACTTTTCTTTGTCTTTCTGTTGTTGTTGTATCTTTTGGTGTACCATGGCTAGCTCTCTGTCTATGGAATCATCATTAGCATCAACATTCTCGTGCTCTTCTTTGTTCGGAGGTTGTTCTTGGATGTGAGCTGTTTTTTCTGCTCTCGCCTTCATGAGGGCTTCGAGCTTCTCTTTTCGCTGCTGGTCTGTTACGTTCGAGGATTCAGGAACAAACGAATTTTCGTTCCCCTGAGTGAGATGGCGATCCTCCTGGTTGGCCTGCATCGGAGCAGTCTTCTTTGACTTCTTCTGAGGTGGCATCGTGAGTTTCTTTTCGGCTGGAACACGGTGGGCGCCAATGTTGGGGGTACCCGAAAAATTCGGAATACTACCCTAACACAAGTGACAGTTATCAACACGTTCAATAGCACAGTTAGAGCGCAAAGAGACTGTAATTCCCCTTGCAAGTAGCACAAGTCCCAAAAAAGTCTGAATCCGTTTACACGTGCCCTCGCGCCCCCTTTTATAGGGAGACGAAGGGACTTTCACATTCCGATAACACCCTCGGGCTCGGAGAATATTCCTAATGTGAACACACACAAGAATGTCTTTTCCCCCCTTACACATTTACAAGTCTGCCACCAGTTCACACTCTAAACCCGGACTTTTTGGGACTACAACTTTGACTTTGCTTCTCCCGTGATTCGTGAATGTCTTCGCCCGAAATTCCTGAATTAGGTCTTCGACAGATTCCCGAAGTGGCTTTTGCTTCCCAGCAGGTTCGTGCGTGTCCTTGCGCCTGAGTCCCGAATAGAGTCTTCACCAGATTCCCGAATCGGAAAATCTCCGAAATTCGGACCATCAACAGTTGAGATTCCGGGCTTCCGCGTGTTCATGACTCCGCCTCTTCACCGAATCAAGGTTCCCGAACTCTGCACATTCGCGAATTCGAGACTTCGCAGGTCCCAGACTTCCTAGATTCGCGAATTCCCTGTTCCTGAAAAACATACTTCGAGAGTGCCGTTAGACTCGACGTTTCGAGGGTGATGTGTTTTCCTGAATTCCCCAACACAATCCTTTCTTCTTTGCTTCTTCAGCTGCTCCCTCTTCAGTTGTTCTAGGACCACCGTGACGGTAACTTGGAAGCTACGGGGATGACCATGGTTTGCGGCTTCCACCAAACTGTCCCAAGCTGCTTTCAGTTTACTGTACCTGTCAGAAACATCTGGGACAGAGGAACGGTTGTTAGAGACAGAGATCCAGTCGCAAGTATGGAACCAAGATGAGGATGGAAATGTTTACCTCCTACCAGCGCCTCCAAAGCCATGCGATGCTCGCGTTCGGCTTGGCAGCGAGCGGTGATGTCCCGGAGGTCATGCTCCAGATGCTGGACGCGGCGGCGTAACTCGTGGTTGATCTTCTGCTCTGGCGTGGCGTCCTCTGCTTCGAGGGAGGAGTCAGAGGAGATGTATTCGGGCGTTTCTTCGGTCCCAGTGATTTCCTCAGGGAGCAGATCAAGGATCGGAGAAAACAAAAGGAGGTAAAGCACGAGATCACGCACGAAAGCAAGAAGCAAGCTGAAGGAAAACCCACTCTCGAATGGTGCGTTTCTTTGGGGCGCCGTCCTCCCTGGGTTGCTTGCCTTTGTCCATGGCCTTGAGGTTTTCTCTTCTAGAGCAGGGGAGAAGATGAGAAGTGATGGATAAGTGTGCGAGTGGATTTGCAGGGCATCTCAGCAGGCTATTTTATTGACCGAGAGAGTGCATTGGGAGTGATGACTGGCTGGCGTGCGTTATTGGAATACCAAGCGGCAGGGTTTTCCTCCCGAATGCGAAGGGTTTTCATTGAACAGTGCTTATGGATTACCGAACCGAGGATTTTCTGCGGGTTTTGCGCCAAGGGGCATCTGTTTTCGCGTGTTCGGCTCAAGCAAGTTCCTGAATGCGTTCAGGGGAAATAAGGCTCGCAGTTGCAAACATAAAGGAATCATCACAATACAAGCATGGGAATTGAAAAGTTCTTTATTTATTGCCGATAATCAAGCATCCCTAGTACAATCTAACCAAAGAGCCTGTTTAGCACAGACTGGGGATGCGTGAGTTCGGCAATGGCGTCGCCGTGGCCGTCGAGGCGCTCCAAGATGACCTCGATCTCGTCGATGTCTTCTGGCGCGCCGCCTTGGAAGCCGTGCGGCCGGGTGGAGTAGTCGACGCCGGTGTGCGTCGCCATGGCGGCCAAGCCCAAAGTGGTGCCCACGCGGATGCCGTGGGTGGCCACCTCGTCCACGCGGTTTTCCACCGCAGCATGGCGCTCCGCCGGCGTGTCTCCGCGGGCGTTCACCTTGTCAGCCAACTGCTCCACTAGCATTTTCAGCTGGTTAAGCTCGGCGTCACAGGCTGCAAAGTGCAAGGTGGTGATTAGTATCGAAAGCCAGATTGGATTCGGGAGCGGTTCCAGAGCCGTACCGTCGATGGTTGCCAGCAGCTGCTTGCGCTGGTCCTCCCACTCCAGTTCGGCTATGCCAGCCTTCTTGGAGACGTCTTCCAGCTCGCGTTGGGCCACCTCGAGCTCCGCCTTGAAACGGAGAGCGTCAAGTTCCCCGTAGGGCACGGGGAGTAGTGGTCCGACTCCAAGGAGTCGTCCGGCAGAGGTTGATTGGTCGGTGCGGGAGATGGGTTCCATTGAACAAGCCTGAAACAAACAGGATCATTAGAAACAAAGGGACATCTCAGACAAGTAATGAAGAGAAGATGGCGATCATTGCCTCCGACGCGAACTGGCGTGGATCCCTTCTGCCTCGTCAGCGGCGCGGCGCCTGTTGTTGCTCCCCGCCATTGGTTTTGGGGCTGCGCTGGTGATTGGGAAGAAAAGCTTGAGTTTGGTGAAGATTTGAAGGCTAAAGGCTTGGTAAAGAGCTGAGGGCACACACGGTTTTATTTATAGGCCTGGTAAAAAAGATCGTGGCCTCAGATCGTGGCGCGTATCCCGAAAAACTTGGAAGGTGGCGAGGTTTCCTTGACCAACTCGCCATCGGATCGTTTGGGATTCAAAGCTAAGTCGTATTCGGTTGACTAGCTCGGCTAAGTTGCAGTTGAGGTGCCGTTCGGATATGGCACTATTTGGCTACTAATTACCGAATGAATCGTTCAGAGTTGCAGTCAAAGTCATGCAAGGAAAAGGAAAGAGGGCTTATAAAAGGCAAATGTTGCGAGAACGATCAGTTTGGTTACACATCGCTCGGTGCAGCTAAATGTTTAAATATTTTGCGATTACATTGGAGGCATGAGATATTGTTTGGTGGATATTCTCCATCCGTTCCTGGTAATCTTTCTGGGCATCGGACAGGACGGCGAGTTTTGCTTCGCATTGATTCACTTCAGTTATAGCCGATGATGCTTCCTCTTGGGTTTTCTTTATCAGACTGGGAAGTTCGGCTATTTTCTTGTCGTCAGCTTCTATTTCAGCACACAAATCTTTCAGCTCTGCCTCCAATGCAGCCTTTCTGGCGATCTTCAGTTCGCGAGCAGCTTGCAGATTGGCCAGCATTCTCTTGTGAGTCTCAGTTTGGGATTGTGCTCCTTTCACAGCTTGTTCAGCTTTGGCTTTCTTTTGCTCAACAGCTGGTTGGGTAGACACATTCCTCAAGGCTCGCCTTATGGCCACATAGTGAATATCTAGACCAGAGATGGGTTCCAATGAAGTCTTGATGTCCTTAGGGAGTTTTTGGCTGATGGGCCACAACATTCCCTCAAAATAATCGACATCTCTGATTTGGTCTCGAGCATCTTTCTGTAGCCAGGCAAAAATTTCTTTGAGCCTTGTTTGGATTTCCTCTGGTAGGGCTTGGGCTCCTCTTTCTCTTGTTTCGGCAGCTGGATTATTCTCCATTAATGGGCTTGATGATGAAGGAGTTTGATCCTGAAAGGGTAACATTGCCGAATCAAGAGTAGTTCATTGAAAATAAAGAAGATAATGGAGTTAAGTGCATCTGCTTACCTCATGCCTGACTTCCTGAGATGGGGCAAGGTTTTGTTCAGTTTCAGGGGGGATTTCTTGAGCCACTGGTGGAAAAGGAGTCTGAGGAGCTCTTGGCAAAGCTGATGCTTCTGTTTGAGAAGGTGCTGGTACAGTCTCTGGCATATCTGAAGCTTCTGGCTGAAGAGAAGGTGGATTTACCTCTATTATGGTTGGGTTTTCTGCCTGGCCAATAGGGGATTGGACCCTTAAAGGACTGGAAGCCTCTGATTGGATTGAAGGGTTCATCTCTGGTGAAGCTGGTGCCTCTGTTTGAGCAAGAGGTGACTGGGTCCCTGATGAGGATGAGATCTCTACTTGAACAGATGGTTCAGCTCTTGGTGGGCTTGCTTGATGAGGAACAGGGATATCCACAGGATGATTCACCAGTGTTTCTTCTGTGAATACCAGATTAAGGGTAAATGCCAGTGTTAATCTTTGAGAAAAGGTGATAAAAGATCATACCAATAGATGGAGCATTGGCAGGTTCTGAAGCTGAAGGCTGCTAGGTTCTAGCCTGAAAATTGCGCAAGGTGAAATTTGTCAGAATGAGAGTAATCTTGTGATCAAGAAAGAGGAAATCTTACCTCAACAGGGACTTTCTTGGTGGTTCTTTTCCTCTTGGCAGCTGGAGGTGCAACCAGAGATAGGCCTTTTCTCTGGTCAGCAGTGGCACTAAACAGAATTGGGTCCATTGTGGCATACCTGGCCATCAGTTGAGCCAAAGTTGGATAAATCCCAGAGCGGAGACCGGATATATTGCATTATAAATGATTGTCCTGGCTTGAGGGGCAGACACTGTGTTCTGCAGGGAATGGTCAAGATCATGGTTAGTAAAAGAGATGTCTGACCTGAAGACAAAAGCAACGATGTTACCTCTGAAGTTGGCTGAAAATCAGGCATCAACTCTAAACAAAATGAGTGCACTGGCTCACTGAAAATATGGTCATGAAATTCTTGCCACCAAGAGTTGAAGGTGGGATGAGCTATTGTTGTGGGTGTGAAAGGCCAGGTGTAAATGGTTGGACTACATTCATACTGAAAAACCCTTCTGGATTGCGTACTTTCCTTGATTTCTTCTCTGGGTTTCAGGAATTCATGAAGAAACAGTCTTGGGGGCATCTGGCCACATCCAAGTTGTCGAGCCACCATATTTGGCTGATAGTACTCATAAGTGCTGTGATTTAACCTCCCTCCACAAAATTCAGCTGGCAAATGACATGGATGAATCAAGATGTTAAAGATCTCTACAAACCTTCTATCTTGGCGTCCAGTTTCAAAGGAGAATTCGCAGGGGAGAGTTAAATTGTCATTATCATGATAAGGAAGCCAAAGAGGGTTAGGGAAGCCTTTGGAAAAGAGCTTGAAAAGCTGGCTGACATTCTGATTGATGAAAACAGTTGAAGCAGTCTCCCCATAAGTTTAGCATCCTCTGGTGATCTGAGTTTTCCCTTCATGATAGCTGGATGAAGGGAAAAGCCGGTTGTTGAGGTCAATGCCAACAATCTAGTGCATATGCAGTTGCAGCCACATCTGTATAAACCACCAAGGGCCGTTGACACATAGTATCTTCTGGCCGGTATGCATTTGGGTGACAGTCTGATGAAGCATATGGTACACACTACCCAGGAGGTATTTTCCAAGAGGAATGTGTTTACCACCAGCCAAATGAGTAGCCATTACAATATGATTCAAAGTGGGTTCATTGGCTTTACCACAGAAAATAAATCTGCACAACCACATGTTCAGGAATGCTCTGTACTCAACTTCGCCCAGGGGTCCGTCCTTCATGTGATTTTGGATATATGATTTATATCCACTTCCTGGTTTCACCCCTGTTTGTCTTGTGGAACCTTTGTAGTCCCAGGGGTACACGGATCCTGAAACATCAAGGCCGGTAATCATGTAAACGTCGGCCAGAGTTTGGGACATTGGGACGTGACCAAAGAGGAAGGCGTTGATGCCATTGGACCAAAATGACAAGCTGCTATCAAAAGGTCTTCGTTCTTCGGAGTCTCGGCTAAAGAAAGCTCCAAGCATTGAGCAATGCGGAGGTTGTCCCAAGTTTGGGTCTTAGCACTATTATCCGCAAGCACCCTTTTGTACCAGTTTCTCCAGCCCGCAATTGGGGGCAAAGGCCACTTCTTGAAGGCGTCCTGCCACAGGGAAGGCTTAGATAAAGCTGCTTTGAAGGGGACTCTTTGGGATTCGGCTGCGATAAATTTGCGACGATCGGAAATTACCGCAGGACCAAGGAAGTAAGACGTCGAATTGGCCTCAGTGCGGATTAAAAGCTCGGTGGAAAGCTCCTGTTGAGAGGAGGCAGAGAAGGAATCTCAGGTAAAAATCGGAAAGTTAGTGCCGAATGAAGCTTACGGGGATGGAATTTACCTGAGCGGCTTGATTTTGACCTGCCATTGGAGATTTGAACTTGGGGAAAAGGTGACCTAGGGTTTGGATCTGGACGGAGGCTCCGATGGATTGCGGGGAGAGAGAATAGGTGTTGAACAGATTCAATTTGAAGACGTTGGCGATTGGAGTCAATTTCGGAATAAAATCACTTTTATCCCGTAATTGAAGGGGCATATGTTAACACCAAAATTTGGCACAGGAAGGAGTCTGAATTGTGGGCCCGGCTTGGTGAAAAAATCCGTCCGGAAGAAGGAAGGTTTCTCCAGAAAGATTCGGCAAAGGAGCTCGCGGTCGGCAGTTGGCTTCCGTTCGGCAAGGAAACTGTTTGCGCTGATTTTGCGGGATTACGTGGTGACGTGGCCCGAGCGGAAGGGACGAATGGATGGATAAGCGATCGCACTTAGAGATAAATTAGGTATCAAATATTGTGCTCGTAGTCCATTCGGAGTCATGCCATGACAGGGTATAAATACAGACCCTGGATGTATGTAATTGTATTCAAAAAACATTCGCATAACAAACCGTCTTTACGCCAAACCTTTGAGTCCTTGTCGTGTCGTCGAGTTTTGCGAGAGGGTTCATCGATCCGTCGACCTCCGTAAGTATCGGCAACCTTGTATCATGTCTAGTATCATGCGGTGGATTTAGATCGTGATGCAAGTAGTCTTGTGACCATGCTTAGTATCATGTGGTAGATTCAAGCTTGGTTCAAGAAGGTTTCTTGTTAGATCGTGAGCCATGCGGTGGGCTAAGATCTAGCTTGGATCTAGTTATCGGCTCTATTGGATTTTGGCAAGATCTAATAGATTCATTAAGTTACCCTGTGTTGTTTTGAGTTTTTACTTTATGTTTAAATTCATGTAACACTCTTTTGCCCAATTTAGATTGATTTGGATCGGCTTTATCTTGTTTCGTGGTCTTTACATTGCACGTTCATATCTTGCTTCAAAAGGCACGTGGATCACGTGTTTATCAAATAGCCGAAACCGAACCGATCTAGATTGTTACATGTTGCGGGTTCAATCTTGTTGATTTTGCGTAAATCTTGAAAGAACCAGGTATCATGCGGTAGATGCAGGTTTTAGGGTTGTTTTAAAGCTAGTCATCCGGTGGATTAGATCTTTAATTCAATCCGATAGATTTATCATTTTTGGCGATGTTTGTTCCTTTTTCATGGACCCCGGTTCGGCTGTACAGCTGTATTCAGTTATGCTTTCATGAGTGAAACGTGTTTATAAGTTATGCTTTAGATATTGCATGCTTTTAGCTTTCCATATATAGATTCATGCGGTGGATAGATCTATTTGTGGTTAGTGGTGTGATTTTCAAACAAGTTGTATCATGTGGTGGATAGATTTGTTTGGCATCGCGCTTGACGGGCTCTAAAGTACTTAGACATGCGGTAGACTAGTGCTTTGGGCCTATGCATGCTTGTTTATTACATGTTTATGATCATGCTTTACTTCATTTATTGTTTATTGTTATTTATCATGGAGGATCGGTCATGGATTCGTGCACGTGCAATTTCTATTCAAATAAAGACTGATTTTCGTCTTGCTTATGTCATCCGTTCGGCTATGTTCCGTTTTGCACTTTGAAGCTCCCGAATGGTTTCTAGTTTGCTGGCAGATAGCTCCTTATAGCTATATGTCATCTCACTTGGCTTTATGGCCGTAAATATGGAACTGTCTGGTACCACCCGGCAAGTTCCAAGCTTTGGAATTTAACTACTTTATCTTTTGTTAATTTTCAGGAAAATTGATTGGCACGTCTTGGAATCTTTTCGCGTGTGAAGCTAGCTTGTTCGGCTTGCTGTGTGCTTGGCGTAAGGTGTAGATTTTGCGTCAACAGATAATTTTTTAGGCAAGGTTTTATCCATTATCCAAATCACGTACAGTCACTGCACGTTTAATTGTACAAAAATGTGTATATCGCAAATATACTAAATTGGCAGCTAGAGCGTGATGTTTTAGACCAAATGTAAAATCATGGCATAATGAAGGCCACCAAAAACATTTGGGGTACACAATTTGTATATATGTAGGGCCGCGGCCGGCTTCCTACATTACACATATAATTTAGGGTCCTGTCTGTCTTGCTCATTCCTTGGTGTTGGTTCTGTATACCTAATTCATTCAGTGTCCAATAAAAACTACTCCACTTCTCATTTTTGCTCTGGTCACTGGACATCTGCTCTTGGGAATCGGCTATATGCTAGTAAATTTTAGAATGGAAGGGACCAGGAGGAGTTGCATTCTCGAAGAATGGAGATCCCATGCTTTCCACCACTTGTGCGGTGAACCATATACACCCCACGGGGCTGCAAGAAAAGCATTCCAGGAGCTTTTTGAGGCACAGCCACGCTTGAGAGTTGGAGACAGTATTGGAGTTTTGGCTTTTCTTCCTCCGGCCCTGCCTCCGGTGAAGTCGTAGCGATCAAAGTTCCTGTGGCACCACCTTAGCTATATATGCGCTTGGTTATATGCTCGGTAACACAGTAAGCTCGACACTGAACAGGATGTTACTTCACAGGTGCGAGAAACGTTGAACATTGTTGTTTTCTGTTACAGTCGAACTGAATCATGTCCCTATAACTTTAGAAAATTGAGAACCAAACTATAGAGTGCAAGTGTACTGCAACTTAAGATTAGAAAGCTAAATGATTTGGCCCTATTTAGTTCCCCAAAATTTCACCAATTACCCGTCACATCAATCTCTGAACATTAATTAGGAGTATTACATATACATTGATGACAAAACCCATTCCACAACCGTGCTTTAATTTATGAGACGAATCTAACAAGCCAAATTATGCTATGATTAGACAACGTTGTGCTATAGTAACTAATCTCTAATAACAGATTAATTAGATTTAATGGATTTGTCTCACAATTTCCGGTGCATTCGTGTAATTATTTTTGTAACCGGTCTACATTCAACACTCCTAATAGATCTTGAAAGTGAAAGAGACCTACATAGAGTATAACATAGCTTCAGGTTCAGATGGGAACGCACAATAAACTTGACATATATATGTGCAATAAACATGCTTATAGTCTTCTAGATCACAATAAACCCATATTTCTAGTAATAACCGCGAAACCCTCCAACAAGTTTCAAAACAAGATAAAGTGTGAGTTTGGCTAAGCAGATGATGTACAATTCTGCATCTATAGATTCTAGAGTGTGTAGGTGTGCTCCAGCCCACCTTAAATAATGCCGACTTAAATTTTAATGCTTGCCGTATAATTAGCTACATCAGTAAGTATACATACATAGAAGCATTGTCCTATCTTGCTCCTTCCTTTCATCTTGGTACTTCTTTCATCATCTGTCCGCCCATAAAATCTACACTACAAACACCAGGTGACCAGGTGATTTGTGCTCAATCAAATTGTTTGTGGGCATGCAGACCCATGCTAACAAGGAAGTGGTGGTGTGTTTTTTTGACCTTCGAGAATGGAAGGCATCAGGAGAAGTTCCGTTGCAGGATGAAACATCCACCAGACAAGTTGATTCAAATTCTCAATCGGGCGCTCCGTCTGGGTGCAACATGGCCAGCCCCAATCAGTTGAAGTGCCGGCACGCAACACTAGGAAATGGAAATTAACATGGCCAAAGACCAAACACATGTGCCGCATCCGGAATTCCAGATCATCATCCGGTTGGCCCCTCAAAACGGCAGCGAGAGCACGATCGCAGGACTGCAATGCTGCACTCCAGCATAGGCGCTTGCATACGAGGGGGCCTCGGGCCTCCACTTCATCGGCACAGTTCATTCATGACAGGTCACCCGTGCAACTTGGTATGATATTGTTGTGAAAAGTTGTGCATAGTACATATAATTGGGAGGGCCAGGGTGTGAAACGTACAGCAGATAATGTTGGCACATCAATGTAAGAAACATTATATTTGCATTGCTTCTGTATTCTCAAACTCTGAATAACAACGTGACATTCATCAAACTGATTTACATTCCATTGTTTCTGTGCCTTTCAATGTGGTCACTCGTATCTATATATACTTTCAGCATGACCTGGTACAAGTTATTTTTACAGTATTAAGAACACTTATTTCGTTCGGATGTGGCTCGATTTCTCTACTACTTAACTGCATTCCATGTTCGACATATCCAAGTGCTTCATTTGTCATATCTGGGTTCATTACAATCAAGTGGTCCCACTGTTGCGGTGTATGAAACATTAAGTGACCTGGCAACCATATGTCCATATAACCTGCCAACAAGTCTTCTGCAATTTCCTATTGGAAAGAAGAGTCCAGAGTATATGCAAGAGAACAAAGATAGTGGGAGGATTGGGATCGGAATGGCAGGCTTCAGGAGGATTCACCTATGAATAGTGGTTTGCACAGCAGCTCCACAGCACCCATCGCCGTCGACCACACCTCTACCAGTCCCCAGACTCGCCACCGCTCAGGCTATGATTGGTTGACAGGGTTCACACCCCAAAGATGTTTTAATCCAGGGAGGGATTGGGTTGACCCGTCCTTGCCACTTTAGCGTGTTTGGTTAAAACCTAGGATGCTGGGATTGAAATTGAATACAATAGTTTTAGGCAGAGCACGCAGGAAATTTCAAAAAACAGACGCATACAACCATTCACAACTAATTGCCCAGTGTCATATGACAGCATAGTACGTTGCAGTGAGTCTGGCCAATGGATAACAGTTCTAGGAACAATAGCAAATGAGCAATGCTATGCTGATCGCAGTTTACATGTAAATTATTTAGCTTGTTTAAATGCAGTCTACATCTCCTACTTTTGTCCTCCCTCAATCCCTCTGCACCAACACCTGAACCACCTCCCTGTCCTGCATTGTTTACAGGAACTAAAATGGTCAGCAAGTTATGCATGTCAAAGTGATTGATTACAGTGTCCAGCATTGTTTAGAGGAACTAAAATGGTCAGCAAGTTATGCATGTCAAAGTGATTGATTACAGTTTAACAAACTGGTGTATAATATTTTGCAAAGCTAAATGAAAAAATCTTGCAACCGGATGACACACAGCTGCACACACTTGTTGGGGGGTATCCGAAAATCCGGATGAAACCCCCGAACACAAGTAGAAGGAAAGTCAACACGTTCGAGTACACTTATGACGCAAGAGGAGCCAAAGAGTCTCCTAAAGACTGCTCAAACCTCAAAAGTTGTGACCCTGTTACACGTGCCCTCATGCCCCCTTTTAAAGGGAGACGAAGGGACTTTTACATTCCAAAAGTATCCTCAGACCCAAGGAATATTCCCAATGTGAACACATACATGAATGTCTTTTACATCTCATACATTTACAAGCTTGCCACTAGTTCACACACCAAATCCGGACTTTTTGAAGCAACATCTTTGACTTGGCTTCCTGCTGATTCACAAGTTTCCCCACATGCCGCGACTTCCGAACTCGGACTTCAGCGGATTCCCGAATTCCGCGCTCCCGATTTCATGGTCTCGCGGGTTCATGATTCCGGGTCTTCACAGGATCGCGACCTCAAGAGCTTTGCAGGTTCAAGGCTCCAGATCTTCACAGGTTCGCGACTCCCGAACTTCGCAGGTTCCAGATTCCAGATCTTCGCGAGTTCGCGACTTCGGGGCTTCGCAGGTTCAAGATTCCAGATCTTCGCAAGTTCGCGACTTTGGGGCTTCGCAGGTTCAAGATTCTTGAAAACTCATTTCACGAATTTCAATATACCCGACGTTTCGAGGGTGACAGGTTTTCCTGAATTCCCCAACAACACTTGGCCGGGCATCCAAAAGTAGTAAACAAGAAGGCAGCACCAAATGAAAAATCAGGTGATTTTATTGCCAAGCTACATGTATATTTGACTGCGTTAGGCAGCCAACAAAAAAGACTCCAGATTAAATTCTTAACAAAAAAAATCAGGTGAAATCAACATTACTAAATTATAAGGCTTGCAATTCACTTCTACCACAATCATTTCATAAATCAACAAAATTCCCCAAGTGATGCTTCTGAAACAAGCTACTGCCATATCCAAATGCCTGACACACCTTTTTTTCTTTAGAAAAATGGAAACATTAACTTAAGGATCACAATCTTTATCATTTCAGAACTCAAAGATTTCAGACTGAACCATACATGGCCATACAATTCCTCCTTTGCAAGAAAAACTAGGCAATCAGTGGGCAGATGGAAGTAGTCACTGCTACAATGCATAAAGACAGGCTACATACAATGCATGAAGCCCCTTAGTCTAACTAATCAGTGTTCATTGTTCAAGTTCAAGCATCAGTAACACAACAGTACTAGCAATTATTACTGCATCACACATTGCCACATTCATGCATACAACAAACAAGCCTAATAACAGTTCTTACTGTGGTAACATATTTAAGAGTAAATACCATGCAGGTGCAGAAAAGAAAAAAGATTTTAGCAATGATACTTTCAGACTTACAGTCAGCAATGATACTATATATTCAGGAAAGAATACAGTTTACATGCATGCATAGGTGCATGCATCCATCTCCATGATCTCCTTCAATGAAACAGGCAGCTAGCATTCTATTAATTATTTGTTTTGAGTACGTTGAAAAAAATGCTAAATGCGATGTGAGGGCCAAGAACAGATAGGATAATGATGAAAGCGAGAAACTAACTGGTCCAGATCATTTATTTAAAGAGACCCAATTAATCCTCTATGCTACCATCTAAAGTTAGAAGTTCCAACAATTACCTGTGCAGTGCAGTGCAGAAATAACACTTTTTTTTGGCTGTCTAGTACTCAACATACTATCTAAAAAATTTACAAGTTACTCATATTAAATTGAAACATGCTATTCATAGAATCTCAGCATTGACAAAACCTTACAGAAGTACATCCTTTTTTGTGGACCATAAGTCCATAACTGCGTCCGAATAATCAACTGTGCATGTTTATTATCATGTCAAGGGGTTTTTAGTTTTCACAGTCCAATAGTTGAGATAGAAATGTGCACACATGAAACAGATATGGACAGGCAAATTTCAACAAGTACATGTGAGAACAGTGTAGCGTGTTGCAGGAAGAAACTAAAGTGAGAGAAGCAGGTTAACCAAATTTACACAGCCATGTTGACGCTCAATCAGTAGATTTGGGCCAAGCAACTTACCGCTGTGTTTATTACCAAACCAAAAAGAGAGAACGAGATAAAGTAAATGAACGCTGGGCACTCAGCTAAGAAAAGAAAAGCTCAAAGAGCAATGCTCATTCCGGAGAATCAGAGTATAGTTCAATATACTCTCATTTATTTTACTCCGTCCTTTTGTATTGAACAACTGATGCAATTGTTATATGGTTCATTACCCAAACAGATTAACTAGACTTCCTACCCCCCGTGGGGATCCACCGCCACCATCGATAGGGAGCTCGACGTCGGGAGAAGGAGGAAGAAGTCGCCGGAGGGAGGAGGAAAGGAGAGTTGAGCGACACGAGCAGGGAGGGAGGGGTCGCTAGTGGCAGGGAGCCACCGCCGCCCCACTCTGCCGCCGCCGCGGCGCCCAGGAGTCGCATAGGTACGACGAGAGGATTTTTCCACGCGAGTTCCACGCTGAGGGAGTCGAGGATTTTTTACCGGCCAGGATTGAGGGGCATGAGTGGTTTTGGGCCGGGATTGGGCTGGGGTTCGAAACAGAGGGGGATTAAACTAACAGCGACTTTTCGGGGGCGGTCACTACAGGAAACTGCGGCTTCGCCAACAGCCCCACGCTTTCCCAACAGCCAAGACCTGAGCTGTTGGCGAAGAAACTCTTTCCCAATAGGAAAATTCCGCTGTCGGGAAAGAAATCTTCGCCAACAGCCCAAAATCCAATGACTGATGGCAAAGTTCGGCTGTTGGCGAAGGGGTTATTTCCCAACAGCATTCCTGTTGGGAAAGAAAAGCTGTTGGCGAAGCCCCGGCGCGGCCAAACGGTACCGCCGCCGTCAGCTTCGCCAACAGCTTCGCCGTTAGCTGTTGGCAAAGGGAGCAGCCCTTCGCCAATAGGGCTACCAAGCTGTTGGCGAAGAGCCCTCTTTCCCAACAGCCTTGTAGGGGCTGTTGGGGAAGATTGCGGCTGTTGGCAAAGAATTTTCATTTTTTTCGAATTTTGAGTTCAAACTTTTTTGGTAGCCTAGCTACATTGTATAGAAGCACATTGTTAAATATGGGCCCATTTTTTAACATTTAGCTATATTTCGTTAATTATTTTCGTTCACTTGAATTTTCCGGCACAATTCAAATTTGAACTGCAGGTGCGTGAAATAATGAAACTTAGGCGTTCGAAAAATGATATTCATGTCGGGGAGTGTGTTTTGAGGCCGTGTCCCAAAGCTCACCCGAAATATCGAAGTCCTTGTCCATGTAACACGACGGTCCTGGCGTGGTACAACTGTTTTTTAATTATATAAAATCCAAACGAAGTCGAAAAATCACGAAACTTGTCGGGGTGTCTTGTGATCGCATGTGGAGGCTGCGATAAACATTTGAGAAAGTTTGGAGCAAGTTACCGCGTCGGATGCTCAAAACCTAGACAACTCCACATGTGCTCACAAGTGATCACATGGTAGAGATGTCTAGGTTTTGAGCATTTGACGCAGCAACTTGGTCCAAACTTTCTCAAATGTTTATCGTAGCCTCCACATGCAATAACAAGACACCCCGACAAGTTTCGTGATTTTTCGACTTCGTTTGGATTTTATATAATTAAAAAACAGCTGTACCACGCCTGGACTGTCGTGTTACATGGACAAGGACTTTGAAATTTCGGGTGAGCTTTGGGACACGGCCTCAAAACACACTCCCCGGCATGAATATCATTTTTCGAACGCCTAAGTTTTATTATTTCACGCACCTGTAGTTCAAATTTGAATTATGCCGGAAAATTCAAGTGAACGAAAATAATTAACGAAATATAATTAAATAACTCAAAACATCCCCAAGTTTTGAAGTTGAGATGTAGTTATAGTAGGAAGGACCCACAAAAAAGTTGAAAGGAAAAAAAACAAAAATGCAAAATTTCTTTCCCAACAGCCTTGTGATGCTGTTGGCAAAGTGTCTTCGCCAACAGTTTTAATACCGCAGCCGTTGGCGAAGGATGGCACAGTAAAAAATAAAAAAAGCTTTGCCAACAGCCGCACCTACAGGCTGTTGGCAAAGAACTTTAACCTAAAACAAATCAGCCCCGGCCCCTCCCACCCACCGGACCCGCCCCCTCCCTCCCCACCCAACCCCATGCGCCGCCGCCCTCTCCTCCCACCCCGCGCGCGCGCGCGCCGGCGGCCCCGCTCCGCCGGCCCCGCCCCGCCCGGCCACCAGCGCGCGCCGCCGGCGGCGGATCCGCTCTGCCCGCCGGCCCTGCCTGTCGGTCCCGCCCCGCCGGCGAGCAAAGGCAGCTCTAGGCGTCTGATCCCCTTCCTTCCCGATCGAGCCGGGCGGGGAAGACGGCCAGACGGGGGGAACTGACGACCAGCGAAGGCAGCAGTCGGGCCGTCCGTCCCCCTCAATTTCCACGACTCTTCGCTCCCTTTCCGCAGCCTGCCGCCCCCTCCTCGTCTCCCTCGCACCGAACTGCTCTCCCTTCTCCCCCCCAAATTCCAATCCGCCCCCAAACCCAACCCCACTCAAAACCCTCGCCCGTACCCCCCCCCCCCCCCCCCCCCCCGCCGCTCCCCTCACGCGCGCGCGCCCCATGGCCGCCGCCTCCGCGTCCTCGGAGGAGGCCGTCAAGGTGAGTGACGGGGGCCCTCGTCGTTCCTGTCGGACCCGGATTCGCCGCGCGCGGGACCGATTCGGTGTCCGTTTGCCGTGGTGTGCGTGCCCGTGTCCGCGCGGCGATGCGAGCGGCGAAGGTGCTGATGGTCGGTGCGGGAGGCATCGGCCGCGAGCTGCTCAAGACGCTCGCGCTCTCCGGATTCGGCGACATACACATCGTGAGTACCTGTCGCCGGCTTCCTCGCTGCTGCCTGCTGCTCGACCCCCGTGGGTCTAGGGTTGCCGTCTCGCGTTGCTCGGGCTGGGCCTTCGCGTTGTAGATGGAGGCGAAGCCGTTAGCTGGTGAGGTACGGGCTGGTAGTGGGATCTATGATAGGGATAGCGTTGACCTAGAGCTGAGAAGTCGCCGTGTACAGTTTAACCCGTGAGGTGGAGTACATACGTAGTGCTGAGGTCTTTAGTGCTCTTACTTGCAACTGTGCTTGGTGGGGGGATGTATTGCATAAGGTCACCCCTTGTTAGAATTATGCTCTCGAATTATGCTAAGCTATTGCCCTTCTCCTGCTGATCCTTTCCCGTCTTGTTGTTTTTTCTAAAAAAATTGTTAGGTAAATATTCATTTGTTACTTAATCCCATATGGTCGATTTTTTATAAGCAGTTTATGTATGGAAACATTCTAGTCCTTGTCAGGTAACTAAAACTACACAAATCAATGTTTTTGTGATATAAGCAGCTGCCCATGGTTATTATTTTTCGTGATATAAATGCTTAATATCATCACTTAATGTTAGGGATACACTGTATCTAGTAGGAAACTATTTTAAATTTTAAAGCATCCATGGTTGGGTGCTTAACAATGTTTCTGCAAAAAGAAGCAGCCACTTAACACTTATAACATATAACTTAGTGAGTATTCTAATTTAAACCATTCCTCCTGAATTTGAACCCCTTTTTCGATCCTTCTCTAGGAAGCAGTTATTCTGATACATATATAGTTATAATCAAATGTTCAGTGGCATGAAGAATATATAGCTAGTGATATATTTTTTCCTTATGAGGGAAAGGGCATTTCAAAGTTAATTGTGCTGGTGGTTGTTGGGATCTAGTTACTAATTCGTTAAACTAATTAATCAAACAAATACTATATGTATCATCTTCTGTTCTTTTTGGTCCAGTTGATCTGAGAGCGAGATAGAACTGCATTATGGCCATCACCTTGTTGTCATGATTAATTGTCCTTTAAATAACAGCAAACCGCAAAGCTAAATAGCTAATGAACCTATAGAGACATGAGTACACCACAGTATCTGTCTAGTCATTTCAGTTAAGATATGGACGTCCATGCACAAATGTCACCACTTTGCACTATCACAAAGGTATTGTATCTGATACATTTTCTTCTCTAACACGCTTGTATCTGATACTACATGCATGATCTGTGCATTTATACTAGTTAATAATATCTTAGCATTAGGAATACATGTGCTTCTGCCTTCACCAACCACCAGTGGTACAAAAATGGCTATCTAACTTGTGCAAGTAAGATGTCACGTATATGATGCGGGAAGTGTAACTGCACTGAATTAAGAAAGCACTAAATAATGCATGTCTTGTGATCCTGTTTTAGACCTGTTGAAAAGTGACACTTAAGGAAAAAAAGTACTAAAGGAATGTAGCTATGTTTAGTTCAGTTATATTATTATAGTGCCTGACTGATCCTAGTGGTTAGGTTTCCAATTCCATATATACATTCAAATGTAACTTGAGTATAATGTGTACAAATGTCGCATGGATAATATGTTACATACGAGCATACATACTAAGAGTTAGCTAGAATATTTTTATTGATATTAAGCTCTGCTTGACATAATGACCAATCTGCATATCCATTACCTATCCTCCTTTTCTTTTGTGGATGCATATAAAAACTAGACCCATATGCACATGCAATGGTGATTAGTATCAGACAAACGAACACATTAACAGATGGAAAATAAGCAACTGTCACTCTGAAGTTACTTGGCTCAGAAAATTACAATATAAAACCCATCAGGTTGAACAATAAAAATAGAGACAAATATATATAGAAGAGAATGACATGGATGCAGTATGGAAAAGCTTTTTTGTCATTTTCTTATTACAATAACATTTAAACATTGCAATCCATATGTGCTACAGAGTTTAGATTTGGAACATATCATATTTGATACCCCTTCAATGTGATGTGAAATTGCAGCTACTAAACTCTTCTAAGATGGTAATTAGTATGTTGTTTTAAGCACACATTTCCGTTTACTTATGAATGTGCATGCCTTTGCTGAATGCTGATCCAACATGTTGGTTCTGTTTATGTTGACCCTTTATGACTTTTCTAAACTATAAATATCTTCTTCTTTTGAGCTGAAAAACCATCTATGTTGATGGTACACTGTGTGACAAACCTGAGGGTGTGCCATTTTGCAGTCATTGTTGTGTGATCCAAACCCGAATTCGCCCGCTAACTCGGAAGCTGCCCGCATGTTCAGCGAGAACAAGCGAGAGTACACGTGGGCACGCAGCCGTACACGTGGGCTCCACCGTCGCAGACATACTCGTCGTGGCCGGGGGCGCAGACGCAGCGGGGGCCTCGCCCGCCCTACTGGCACTACGACCCACCGCAGGGGTCAGGGTGGACTCAGGCGCAGCCACAGCCACAAGCTCAGTCAGGGTGGTGTGCGTTGGAGCAAGGTGGGGGCGCTGGGACCTCTGGGGACGGCGCCGGGACCCCTGGGGACGGCGCCACGAGCTAGGTATCTGTGACTACCTCTTATGGACCAGTAGCGATGCATGTTAGACCCCTGGACATGTATGTTGGACTTGTCGGACATTTTGGACATGTGTGTTGGACATCCTGGTGTATGTTGGACATGTATGCACTCGTTTCGTGACTTTATGTGTATTATGGACATGTATCGAAGGATTTGATGCGTGTATTCCTGTTGAGATCGAAACCGATGCCGAAATGTGGTTTATATGCTATATTGTTGATATATATGTGGTATTCTGGTTCATATGCTGATGTGTGGATTTGATATGTGAATTAAATGCTAGAAAAGAGAAAAAAAGGGGGGGAATTCCCAGCTTTGCCAACAGCATAGGCCAAAGCTGTTGGCAAAGCTGGGCTTTCCTCACCAGCCTTCCCAGCTTTGCCAACAGCTTTGGGCCAGGCTGTTGGCAAAGATAGGCTTCCCCTGAAGCACGCGCCCAGCTTTGCCAACAGAGGCGGG
The DNA here is from genome assembly GCA_947561735.1 of Cenchrus americanus. Classification (NCBI taxonomy): domain Eukaryota; kingdom Viridiplantae; phylum Streptophyta; class Magnoliopsida; order Poales; family Poaceae; genus Cenchrus; species Cenchrus americanus. Next base: position 30,218,008 of record OX387242.1, on the reverse strand, counting down.
CCAAAGCGTTGGCAAAGCCTTTGTTGGCAAAGCCGGGCTTCTTTGCCAACGACCTTGTCCGACGGATTTGCCAACAGCTTCACCCGATGCTGTTGGCAAAGCTAGCTGTTGGCAAAGCTGCCATTCCCGTTGCCAACAGGACTTTGCCAACAGCCGTCGCTTCCCTGTTGGCGAAGGTAACGACATCCGAGCTGACGGCGTCCCCTTTTCGCCAACGGCACACATGGCTGTTGGCGAAGCTTTCCCAACAGGGTCGGAATTCCTGTTGGCGAAGAGCTCTTTCCCATCACTTAAAACGCCAACGGCTCTTTCCCAACAGGAACTCGGAAACCCTGTTGGGAAAGCCTTCGCCAACAGGGTTTGAGTCTTCGCCAACAGCTTTAAGCTGTTGGCGAAGCACGCGTTTCCTGTAGTGGGTATTGATCCCGGGCCGGGATACCCCCGTGTGGGTTGGCCGTTTTCCCGGCCGGGGAGGTCGTAAACGAACAGTTAGGGGCCGCAAGGAGCTCCTCTTCCGTCTTGTGTTTCCTCGGTACCATGATTCCATGATACTATCCAACTGTCTGGACTGTCTGGACGGCTAATTGAAACCCCCCCCCCCCCCCCCCCCCCCCCCACCCCCAAAAAAAAGGCACATGCCAGAGGCAGACACAATAAGAAAACATCATAAGATATTGGTGATGTGTTCATGCTATTTGAGAATGGAAGGGGTCAAGAGGATTTTCACTGCCGGAACGAGCTCCCGCTGCACAATCGTCTGCCATGTATGGATGTCGAACAAGAGAGAAACTACTTTTGACCGCTGAACCGGCCAGTCCGGACTCCGGACCATGTCTCTGTGTACTAGCTCATGCAAATTAAAGCCTATGGAATACACGGTTGTACCTCTCATGTGTTTTTTTTGGATTAAGGAACCAAGTTCCGGCCTCGACGGTAATCAGAACCGTCTACAGCCAAATTACAAAACCGAGCAGCACACAAACTGCAAGAGCCAAAACTCTCCACTACGGGAAACTCAGGCTTTACCGAGCGTATACGGCTTTGCCGAGGGCCTTTTGTCGGGCACTCGGCAGAGTTGATCTGTGCCGAGAGCCGCCGTCGGCACAGGTTGACTCACGGCACAACCACCTTTGCCGACGGCCGGACCGTCGGCACCTCACGACCCTCGGCAAGACGGTTTTTTTGCCGAGGGCTAGCTCTCGGGACATAAGCGCCCGTCGGAGAAGAACGGACGGCCGTTACATTTGACTGTTGCACACTGTGCCGACGGCCAGATCAAGGGGGCCGTCGGCAAAGAGTGCCCTCGTCAAAGGCCCGCCCCCTGTTGACTGCGCTCAGAACCCAGTTGACCGGCCTTTGCCGAGAGCCCGGCCTGGCCGTCGGCACACGGGAGCTGTGCCGGACGGCCCGCCCTCGGCACACCGTTCTTTGCCGAGGGCCCCACCAGGCCCTCGGCAAAGAAATAATTTTCTTTTTGTTTTTGCTTTGAGTTTTTTTCTTTGGTAAAGGTACATGACCTAGAGATTGATTTGCAATTTTGGTATGATTTTTGACAAATTTTTACTATATTTTATGTATTTTGGTCTTTGTTTTGAATTTCTATGCATATTTCGAATTTGAACTGCAAGTCATCAAAACAGTGCATGTATGTGACGGGAAAAATGATATTCTTGCTTTTTAGTGTGAGTTTAGTCCTAATCTAGGCCCACGTGCCAAAATTCGAACATCTTAGGGCGGATCGCATGTCCACTCACTTTCCGCGAATCGTTTTCAAATTATATAAAATGGAAATATAGTCGAAAAATCACGAAATGTGACGAGTGGTCGTTATATCACATGTGTAGTCAGTGGTAAAAACCTGGAATGATTTCGTGCATGTTTCCGTTCACTTGAGCACAAACCTGGTACATCTCCTAGACATTGTCCAGGTTTGTGCTAAGGACATCTCCAGGTTTGTGCTAAGGTGAACGGAAACATGCACGAAATCATTCCAGGTTTTTACCACTGACTACACATGTGATATAACGACCACTCGTCACATTTCGTGATTTTTCGACTATATTTCCATTTTATATAATTTGAAAACGATTCGCGGGAAAGTGAGTGGACATGCGATCCGCCCTAAGATGTTCGAATTTTGGCACGTGGGCCCGCATTAGGACTAAACTCACACTAAAAAGCAAGAATATCATTTTTCCCGTCACATACATGCACTCGTTTTGATGACTTGCGGTTCAAATTCGAAATATGCATAGAAATTCAAAACAAAGACCAAAATACATAAAATATAGTAAAAATTTGTCAAAAATCATACCAAAATTGCAAATCAATCTCTAGGTCATGTACCTTTACCAAAGAAAAAAACTCAAAGCAAAAACAAAAAGAAAATTATTTCTTTGCCGAGGGCACGGTGGGGCCCTCGGCAAAGAACGGTGTGCCGAGGGCGGGCCGTCGGCACGAGCTCCCCGTGTGCCGACGGCCGGCCGGGCTCTCGGCAAAGGCCGGCCAACCGGGTTCGAGCGTCCAACGGGGGCGGGCCTTTGACGAGGGCACTCTTTGCCGACGGCCCCCTTGATCCGGCCGTCGGCAAGGCGTGCCCGTTACCCCCCGGTTCCCCGCAACACTTAGCCATTTGCAAATCCATCGCGCCCCGGCCCCGCGCCCTCCCGCCGCCGCCACCGCCACCTCCACCTCCCGCCGCCGGCTCGCCCGCCGGCCGACGCGCGCCGCCGCCGCGCTCGCCGCCGGGCCGCCGGCCCGTCACCGCCGGGTGCTCCTCGCCTCCGCCACCGCCACCTCCCGCCGCCGGCTCCTCCTCGGCTCCGCCACCGCCACCGCCCGCCGCCCCTCCCCGCCGCCCTCCCTGCGCCGCCCGCCGCCACCCGCCGCCCCTCCCCCGCCCGCCCTCCCTCCCCCGCCCGCCACCGCCCGCCGCCCCCCCGCCCGCCCTCCCTCCCCCGCGCCGCCGCCGCCCGCCGCCCCTCCCCCGCCCGCCACCGCCCGCCCCCCCCCACCCGCACTCCCTCCCCCCGCCCGCCCCTCCCCCCCCGCCCGCCCTCCCTCCCCGCCCGCCCCCGCCCGCCGCCCCCGCCCCGCCCGCCCTCCGTCGTCGTCGTCCGCCCGAGCAAGGTGAGCCAAAACGAGGAATGTGAGTAGTGGTAGAATGACTAGTGGTTGAATTAGCACTGCCTTGTTGAGTTCGATTAGAATGCATATATCACTAGTGATAGAATAACTACTGGTAGAATTGGCACTGCCTTGTTTAGTTCGATTAGAATGCATATCTCTGTTGTCGGCCTTCGTGTCGAATGTTTAATTGCAGGTTTTGACACCTCACCGTGCAGGGGAGGTGCTGCCGAAATTTTGACCTAAGTTGTATATACATGCTTTTTTTTTCGAGAGATGGGCTAGTGGAAGGCAAGCCGAGTACCTCGACGACCTTGATCTTCTTCGTTGGCGTTGCGGATGCGCGCCGCTTGCGGCGCCTTGTCACCGTCAGGCCCTAGGTATGAATAACCCGTCTTCTGGTCGTATGGTCGTAGATCGCGCAACCTAGTTAGGTGTCTCCCGTCCGAAAGAGATACGGCTGGAGGTATGCATTTCTGTGCATACCTCTGACCGTATCTGTTTCGGATTGTCCACGGTTTCTGGACAGCCCACGGATCCGTAGATGAGTTAGTTTCCATGTCCGGTCCGATCCGAGGCGAGTTTTGGCATCACCTCCTGTTGTTCTGCGGATACACAATCTCCATACTCGGACGTGTATCCGGAGAACGGCGGGGAGGTCTTGCCGAAATTCGGCCTCGATCGGATCGGGGCATGGAAACTAACTCATCTACGGATCCGCGGGTGGGATTAGGACCTATCCTCACCTATTAGACCAGTAGGATCACGATGTACATGGATTTTATGGTTCGCATTCCTGTATGACAAAGGATGGAGGACCGTCAGTGGATGTACACCGGCCGGGAGAAGTAAGCGTGATTTTGACGATGAATGGAAGGATAAGACCAATGGTTTCTTGGAATTTGCATGGGCCAATTCTCGTGGTCATTTGCTAGTTTGGTGTCCCCGCACAAAATGTGACAACAAGAGGAGAGTTAGCAAGGAGGATATGGGCCGACATCTTCCGTACAATGGATTTACCAAAGACTATACCGTGTGGATCTACCATGGTGAAGCACATCGTATGAGAGAGGAGGTGGTGAGACCACGCCCGGAGGGGTGTGATGATGATGCGGGGGTTGTAGACATGTTAGAAGATGCTCACCAAGCACTTTTCAATGACAACCGTGATAAGGAGGCGATGGAGGAGGAGGCAAAGTTGTTCTACAAGATGATGGACTCGGCAAAGATACCTCTTCACGACCACACCACCGTTTCGCAATTGGACGCCATTGGGCGGTTATTAGGGGTGAAATCCGAGTTAAACATCAGTCGAGCAGGCTTCAATAGGTTGTTGGTCGTTGTTGGCTCCTTGCTTCCAAAGGGCCATTCACTACCAACGTCCATGTACGAGTCAACAACACTCTTCAAAGCACTTAAGATGCCGTATGAGCAGATAGATGCTCGTGTGAATGGGTGTGTCCTTTTTAGGAAGGAACACGCAGATGCCACGCACTGTCCAAAGTGCAAATCCTCGAGGTTCGAAGAGGTACCGGTGGGGATGGTCGGATGAAGCGGATCGATATCACCCAAAAGATCGTACGGTATCTTCCGTTTGTGCCGAGGATCCGGCCGACTTTACCAAGCGAGGAAAGCGCCAAACGGATGACATGGCATAAGCGTGGCATACGGTATAGTCCGGACAAGATGGTACATCCATCGGATGGTGAAGCATGGCGGTACTTTGATGGACAACATCCGAGAAAGCGGCAGAGGCTCGTAATGTACGTGTTGCTTGGCAACCGATGGGTTCAATCCTTATGGAATGAGTACCGCCCCTTACACATGTTGGCCCGTGTTCGTTGTACCCTTGAATCTCCCCCCCGGTGTCGCCTTCCAACGGGACACGATATTCATGTCCTTAATAATTCCTGGACACCCGGGGAGTAATATGGGTGTGTATATGGATCCTTTGTGGGATGAATTGATTAGTGCTTGGGAGGAAGGTGTATGGACATATGACCGAGCTGAAAGGTCATCCTTCAAGATGTATGTTTGGTACCAATACTCTATTCATGACTTCCTGGCGTATGGGTTGTTCTCAGCCTGGTGTGTTCATGGAAAGTTCCCGTGCCCAATATGCAAGGAACGTTTGAGGTTCATCTGGTTGCGAAGGGTGCTAAGTATTCATCGTTCGACCAACATCGTCAGTTCCTACCTCTTGACCATCCATTCAGACAAGATAAGAAGAACTTCAGAAAAGGTGTTGTAGTGACACAACCTCGACCGCAGATGCTGACTGGTGCCGAGGTTCGTGCTCAGGTAGAGGCTCTTGTGGCCAATGAAGGAGATGGTCGTTATGTGGGGTATGGTGAGCAGCATATGTGGAGCCATAAATCGGGCTTACAACGGCTCCCCTATCATGATGACCTTCTTGTGCCACATCACATTGACGTTATGCACACTGAGAAGAATATCGGAGAGGCACTTTTTTGCACACCGATGGACACCGAAAAGTCTAAGGATAATCCTAAGGCCGAGTGGACATTGCAACACTATGTGATAGACCTAAGCTAGAGATGAGGCCTCCGAAGGCCGCAAGAAATGGAGAAGACCCAAGGCCGATTATGTATTGTCCATTGAACAAAGGAGGGAAGTTCTTAAATGGATGAATGGGCTTAGGTTTCCAGATGGGTATGCACATAATGTGAAGAGGGGAGTAAATTTAACTACTATGCGAGTAAATGGCATGAAGAGTCATGACTACCATATATGGATCGAGCGGCTTCTTCCCACGATGGTTCGAGGCTTTGTCCCGAAGAATATATGGCAAGTGCTGGCGAGTTGAGCTATTTCTTCCGGCAGCTATGTGCGAAGGAGATATCTCGGACCGTATGTAGAGAGTTGGAGAAAGCGGCCCCTGTGTTACTATGTAAGTTGGAGAAAATCTTTCCACCTGGATTCTTCTTGCCAATGCAGCATATGATTGTGCACCTTCCATACGCCTGCCAGAGCAAAGATTACCTTATGGGTTGGGAGGTTGTACAGAAAGTCGCGCCACATGGTAAACTACCTGTCCCCAACGATGAAGACTATAACTTGATAAACCCAAACACATATGAAGGAGAATTCTATCAATAAGAGGGGCTGATTGGGAGCTTTGTGATAGACCTAACTACACCTATAGTAACGGAAGTAGACAATGAATTGGTCGAACACAATGAGGATGAAGATGAGGTGTATGACCCAAAGGACTTACAAATGCTTGAGCGATTGGACATGGAACATGAAGGAAACTTAGAGCCGTCAGATTATCTTCATTATCTGGATAATTTTGACGGTGATGACGAGCGTACGGACATACCGGCTAATCCCCACGATGATCCGGATTACTTTTAATACATGTAATACTATGTTCTTTCGTATTCGTGTTTTCATTATTGTTATGCATGTCTAATTATTATTATGCATGTCATACTAATTATGTTTTGTTTATATGTTGATCACGTGGTGACCGAAAAAGATGGCGAGGGCGGCCGTCGCGGAGGACGACGACCGGTACCACGGGTGGAGGTAGACGAGGGCCGACGTCGGTGCCCTTGTCCACCTTTTACGAGCGCCTCACGGGGGCGGGGAAGAGGCGGAGGGGTCGCGAGAGGAGGACCGGGGAGGGCCGGGGGGGGCCGGTGTCGAGCCGACGGAGGCCGACGACGAGGTGGAGGAGCCGCCCGACGGTGCACCGGAGACCGAGGACGGCGCCTCGGGTGCGGGTTCCTCGGGGGAGGCCGCTACGGCGGCCAAGGTCTACTTGCGAGGCCCCGCACGACTCCCTCAGCCCCCGCTCCCTCAGAACCGCCCAGTCATTCGCCCCCAAGGCCGAATGTAAGTAAATTTAGATGTCTAACTTCATTTTGATGCCTAACTTCATTTTGATTATCGAGTCACTAATATTTTGTTCGACATGTGCAGGAACTGGCTCGTTGTGTCGGGTGGCGACGCCCCGCAAGCCTAACGGCATTGTCGGGCTTCTCTGTAGGCGCACTACCCCGGCATTGTCACGTACCACGGGCGGACCGAGCCGGCCTACACGTGGGGCCACTACTACCGGGGTGAAGACCGAGAGTTCACCCACACGGCGAGCGCGTGCCGAGGACGTTCGGGTAACTCTAGCAAATCACAAAGTTTCTCATTACATCACATTCGTTCCACTCAATCTTAACAAAATGATTTTGACATCGTATTTGTATGCGGACCTTCTTCGGATGTGAGGATGGAGAAGAGGAGAGAGCGGACATGTGCACGAAGAACTCTTGCAAGAAGCGTGTCACGGACATGCATCACGAGGTAAAGCACCGGGCCGTCGTAACCTACTACGCGTTGGTGCTTGGTCAAAAGGTAAGCAAGGAAGAAGCCGAAGGACAATGTTGACCCGTGAGCGAGTTTATTGAGGTACTTCAAGTGAAGCTATGTTTTGATATTACTTATGTTATGTTTCATCTTCTCATGTATCAATTACCTCGTGATGTGCGGGTTTGTCCCTGGTGGAGCCGCGCCAAGGCCGACGCGTGGGCAATGGAGGTGGACAAGTGGTTCACGGAGGAGTACCGGCGGGCGCACGACGCCGCACGAGAGCGACGTTTGATGATGGAGGGCCCATCACACCACCAAGGCCAGCGGAGCCTTCCAGAGTACAAGGAGCTATGGGTACGCCTTTCTTTCTAAGTCGGCAAAGGCTCAAACTTGTTTCATCACACTAATCTTCGTCCCGCTTTTCTTGCAGCAAAAGGCACATCCGGAAGGGAATGCTCGGACTTCGATGCCTTGTGCATGGCACACAAGGCCAAGGCGACGTCCGATGTGTCCTACGAGCGTGAGCGACGGGCCGGAGGCATACGGCAACCCGTCTTTCGGCCGCCGCATTGCCGAGTACACGGAGGCATGTAAGCACAAGTACGGGGAAGACTACAACCCGAGCGAGCATGACATTGATACGGACATAGTCATGGCCTTGGGTGGAGGAAAGAAGCACGGGAGGTTGTGGATTGGCGATGGCATCATCGACGGTTCCGGCTTGAGACTTTCCGACGTCCGGCACGGTGGACGGAGTCCGACCCCCCGGATACGGGCACGGCCGAGCGTGGGGATGGGCCGGTTGAATGTCCTTGAGGTATGCACTATCCACTAATCATGGTATATTAATGTTGAAACACATTCTTAGATTTGCATTACCGAAACATTTAAGTTAAATGTTCTAGGTCGAGCTAGCGAGAGGAGCGGAGTCTACGTCGGCGGCTAGCGCAGCGACTAGCACGGGGAGCGGGCTCGGCGGCGGGCAATGGCGAGTAAGTTCGAGGAACTTACTAGGTTCCTGGCGACGTCAGGTGGTATGGCTCTACCACCAGGGCTCCTAGCTCCTATCACTCCGATCGGTCCACGAGTGTGTCTCCTACGCCGCAAGTTCTCGGTAGTCCTGTGAGTATGATACCAAAGACTTTCTGGTTTTGTGGCTAATGATATCTAACACTTGCAATCTTGTCTCCTTTGTGCAGCCTTTCTCGGCGGGTTCTAATCAGCAGGCTCCAAGTGGCGATCAAGTCCACCACTCGCCCGTCACTCAGATGCCAGCTTTCACACCCTTCCCGCCGCCCGAGCAGTCACCGTAGGCTTGTGGATCTACCATGGACTTGTTTCGATGGACTTGTGGATGTTATGTGGATTTGTGGACTTGTGTGGATGTGTGAACTTGTGGATGTGTGAACTATTGTGATGTGTGGACTTGTGGATGTGTGATATATGTGATATGTCTTTCTTGCATGTGTGTTTGCAGGTGATATATGTGTGTTTGCAGGGTATATGTATTTGGTTGCAATTTGGAAGCAAAAAAAAATAAACAAAAGATGACCGCTTTGCCGAGCGCGGCCGTCGGCAAAGGCCCCTTTGCCGAGGGTTTTGTGCCAGTACGCTCGGCACACACGGGGAAATCGACCACTCCTCCGGTGTTCCCGACCGTGCCGAGCGTACTTGCAGCGGGGCACTCGGCACGGTGGGAGCACCCCGATCCGGGTCTCCCGGCCGTGCGAGCGTTGGCCGTCGGCAAAGATTACATCTTTGCCGACGGCACGGGGTGAGCCGTCGGCGCGGCTTTGTTTTTTTTTTAAAAAATAAACCTAAACCTCGTGCCGACGGCCTAGCGTCCGGCCGTCGGCAAAGAGGATTCGAAAATCCGTCGGTTCGTAACGGTTACTTTTTTCCTCCGACGGCCCGCCGTGGGCTCTCGGCAGAGCCTTTGCCGAGGGTCTTGACCTAAGGCTCTCGGCAAAGATCCTTGGCCGAGAAAAATTTTCCCGGGAGTACGGTGCCGAGTGCGGCCGTCGGCAAAGCCGTTGCCGACGGTTTCTAGGTCTTTGCCGACGGTTTCGGGCACTCGGCAAAGGACCTGTTTCCAGTAGTGCTCCCTGACCCAAGGGGCCACTACAAAGGTCCAAACACAACACAGTACAAGGACACCAAGACGCCTCATACAGCCACGGGGATACCCGAAACAATACAAAGCAACAAACGACTAGTTCATAATTCTCTTAAGAAAGTTCCATCCGGACCCATGGAAGAAAGCCAAAGCGACAGACTCCAAGTGAAGGCCCCCAGCCTTCAAACTGTTTCTCCCAACATCGTTAGAAAGGATAGCCCAACTTCTGATCCAGAAAACTCCCCTAAAGATCACCTGCAAAATAGATATATACTGTGATTTGTTAAAAACCAACTCATTTCTACTGATCCAGATAGCCCAACAAAGGGCTGCCACTCCAACCACAACAAGGTTCCTTCGCTTCTTCGAAAAACTTCTAAGCCAAGGACCAAAAAGGTGTTGCACACAAGTGGGTCTGTTAATTCCAAAAGCCACGGCAACGCAACCCCAAACAAGCCTAGCTAGAGGGCAGTCGAAAAAGAGGTGCTGGACTGTTTCGTGCTGCGCACAAAAGCAACACTTCGTACACCCCCTCCACCTACGCTTTACTAAGTTATCTTTAGTGAGCACCACCCCATTGTTAAGAAACCATAGAAAAAGTCTAATCTTCAGCGGCAACTTCGCTTTCCAAGCCCTACAATCAACCCGTGTTCCCGCCCTTAAAGTTAAGTCATTATACAAATTCTTGACCGAGAACGTCTTATTGGCTGTCCACAGGAAACAGTCTCTGTGCTCCGTAAGAGACACATCCAAGACCTTGCCTACCAGATCAAGCCAATCCTCCCAAAGCTCTCCCACCAGCGCGCGCCTAAAAGAGATGTTCAATGGAGAGGAACTTAGTACCTGCGCCACTGACACATTCTTCCTCCTGACAATTCTATAAATATTCGGGTACACCGACATCAAGGGAACTTTCCCCAACCACGGGTCCTCCCAGAACCTAGCCTGCGTGCCATCCTGGACTATAAACCTACCCCTTGAGATTACTAAATCCTTGACCTCCATTAGGCCCGACCAGAAATGTGAATCCCCGGCCTTTTTGACCACCTGCGAGAGAGTTTTCCCCTTTAAGTATTTTTTTCTAAGAATTTGCTGCCATAAGCCATCCTCGTTCAGCAACTTAATGACCCACTTGCTAAGCAAGCATTTGTTCTGAATATCCAGGTCAATAATGCCCATTCCCCCCACACTTATAGGTTTATGAAGAATCGACCATCTGGCCAGCCTGTACTTCTTCTTGTGCTCATCACTTTGCCAAAAAAATCTGGATCTATAATAGTCCAGTCTTTCCAAAACACCTTTAGGTATTCTGAAGAAAGATAACATGAACATGGGCAAACTGGATAACACCGAATTGATAAGCACCAAACGCCCCCCATAGGACAAGAGCTTACCTTTCCAACTGCTAAGCTTTTTTTGAAACCTCTCTTCCACTGTTCTCCAATCCCTGTTAGAGAGTCTACCGGTACTCATACGGATGCCCAAGTACCTAAAAGGAAACACCCCCTCTCTACAACCAAACAAATCCACATACTCCTCCACTCTCTCCTTAGTCTCCCCAAACGGGTAAAGCTCGCTCTTGTGAAAATTGATTTTGAGCCCAGAGAGCCTTTCAAATGCATTAAGCACCAGTCTCAACCCCCTGGCCTTCACCAAATCATCCTCCAAAAAGAGAATCGTGTCATCCGCGTACTGCAAAATCGAGAGACCATCCTCCACTATGTGAGGCACAAGTCCGTCAAGGAAACCCAATCTTTTAGACCTCTCGATTAACACCGCCAGCATATCCGCCACGATGTTGAACAGGATGGGGGAAAGAGGGTCCCCCTGCCTTAACCCTTTCTTAGTTTGGAAGAAACCGCCTTGCTCACCATTCACCTGCACACACACACTCCCTTTCGAAACAACCATTTCCATCCACTGACACCAAACAACAGGAAAGCCTCTCATCCTAAGCACTTGCAACAAAAAATCCCAGTTAACCTTATCATAGGCTTTCTCAAAGTCTAATTTAAGAATAACACCACTTTGCTTTTTCCTTTTCAGTTCATGAATGGTCTCATGCAAGACCACCACCCCATCCAGAATATACCTTCCCGGCAAAAATGCCGATTGCGACGGCTTAGTAATCCTACACGCCACCGACGTGAGCCTGTTTGCCAAGACCTTAGTAAAGATCTTAAAGCTAACATTAAGCATGCATATTGGCCTATATTGCTGAATTTTCTTAACTTCCTTCTCTTTAGGTAACAGGGTTATTATCCCAAAGTTCAAAGAAAACAGAGGCAACTTCCCTCTATGGAAGTCTCGAAACATGGCCATTAGGTCATCTTTTATGAGACTCCAAAAAACCTGATAAAACTCCGCCGGAAACCCATCGGGTCCCGGCGCCCTATTATGTTTCATCTGAAAAATGGCGTCTCTGATCTCCTTCTCCGAAAACTCATCAATAAGCCTACCCCTCTCCTCCCCGGTGACCTGAGGGATATCCTCCACCGAACACTCGTTGAGGGAGAGCCCACTCCTAGCTGGGCCTCCAAAAAGATTCTTGTAGTAGCTCGTGATGTAAGACATCAGTTTCTCCTCCCCTTCCACAACACCGTCATCTTGTTCAAGTCGGAAGATTCTAGTCTTCCTCCTCTTCCCGTTAGCGACCATGTGAAAATACTTTGTGTTACTGTCTCCCTTTAAAATTTTGGTCGTCTTAGCCCTCTGGAACCACTTCACCTCTTCCTCCCTTAGCAACTGTGCGAGTCTCTCATGAACACATTGCTTTAAATCCCACTCTTGTTGACTTAGCAACTGGGACTCCGCTTTCTTGTCCAACTCCTCCGCCTTTCTCAATAGCTCTTGTTTTTCCTTTCTATACGCCCCATTCATATTTTTAGCCCATCCTCTTAAAAATTGTCTCAGTCTTCTAATCTTATTCTGCCACCGTTGCATCGGTGAACTACCCTTATTCTCTTTGGTCCAAACCTCTGAAACCATCTCAAAGAACCCCTCCTTTAACAGCCAGCCCAACTCGAACTTAAAAGGGGGCGGCTTCTTGGGCTTGACCCCATCACCCGCACTCAGCAAGAGAGGAGTATGGTCTGAGATGTCCCTAGTAAGGGCCTCCACGGTCGCAAGAGGGAAATTCTGCTCCCACTCAGTGCTAACTAGCACCCGGTCCAACCTCTCATATGTAGGTATCCTACGAGAGTTAGCCCAAGTGAACTTACGACCCGATAAGTCGATCTCTCTCAAATCCAAGCTGTCAATGACCGCATTAAACAAGAAAGGCCATCTCTCCTCAAATCTGTCATTACTCTTCTCGCTACTATTACGAATGATGTTAAAATCACCTCCAATACAAAGCGGTAACCTCTCCTGATTGCATGAGTGAACAAGCTCAGTTAGGAAAGACTCCTTGAATTCAGGTTGAGCTGCCCCATACACAGCCACCAGAACCCACTTAAAATCCCTCACCCTGTCCCTCACTCTGAACTTCACAAAAAACTCCCCGTCATCGATACTACCGACATCCATCACATCCAGGTTCACCCCCAAAAGGATGCCCCCGGAACGCCCCCGGTGAGCTGTCCAATGCCAAACATAGTTCCTCCCACCACTAAAGTTATCTAGTGTGTCTTGAGAAAAATCTTTTTTGCCCGTCTCCAAAAGAGCAATAAACGCTAGGTCCTGCTCCTCGGAAGTCTCCCTCAGAAATCTTGTTTTAGCCAAGTCACTAAGACCTCTGCTATTCCAAAAGATCCCTCTCATTTTACACCTTTGCATGAAAAACAGGCCCTCCTCAATTTGCAAGTTTTCCTCAAACACGACTTAGCGTGGAACTTGCCTTTCCGTGTGATGTTATCGAATTCCCCACTTACGGGGAAGCTAGATTCATCAAAAACCTCCTCCATCAAGCCACCACATAAGCTTTTTAAAGCTGTCCTCTCGAAATCGTCCACACTCTCAACCTCACTCTCAAAACCATCCCCATTCTCAACGTATCCCACCCCCCTACACCCTCCCCAAACCCGACACCCAGCAGATCAAGCATATTCTTGTCTTTCTCTACACTAGAGTCACCTAGGTTGATTCCTAGTTGTTGCAAACAATTCATTGCTAGGTCTCTATTAACGGAAAACAAGGGAGCAGAAGAGGAAATACCTTCCGAAAGCTCTAAGTTCCTCCTGGCCACCCTCCCCTCAGCCTTAGCCAAGGTGTGCTCGTCCTTGGACCGCTCAAGCCTCGGATTCGCCCTGACCTGCGCCTTCGCGACCTCGGGGACCGCTGCGGCCACCAAAAGCCTCTCCTCCCTCTCCACCTCCGTGCCCTCTCCATCCACCCCCCCCCTCCGCCAGCTTCTCCACCTCCTGCATAGCCTCATCCGCCTCACCCATCACTTTATCCGCCAAATCCTCAATCACATTCTTAGCTGCCTTGTCAAGTATCTCACCCGCCTTTGCCTTCAGAAAGGCCTCAAACTCCTCCCTCGACATGTTCTGCACCTGCTCCTTCCATGACACAAACACCTCACCATCCTCCTTATCCTTCTCGGCCTCCCCCTCACCCCCAATGTTCCCCTCATCCCTCTTCTGCTTCTTAGCCAACCTCTCTGAACTCTCCACCCCCGCCTGCCGGCCACCGCCCGCCAAACCCGTTCCCTCACATTCCTCCATCTCCACCGGCCACTCCACATCCACCTCCTCGCCATTCTCGTCAAAACCTCTCTTCTCCACCTCAAACTCCAACTCAAAATAATGATCGCCGATAACCACATCAAGCTGAGTCGGAATCAGTCCCGGGTTAAGGACCGCCACAAGCACACGCCCAAAATCACCCTTCCGAGTAGTCTCCATGTCAACTATCTGTGTGGATCCAAGCATAGACCCCACCGCCCACAGGTCAAGAAACTCGCAAAGCTCTCTCCTTAGCCCAAACACCCTAATCCAAACCTTCGGCAACAAAAAGCCCATTTCCTTCTCCCTCCATTCCTCAAACTTCAGCCTCACACCAGCAGGGACACCATCCCCCCTCACATCAGCACCCCCAAAAGCCACCGCCCTCTGCAACTCCAACTTCGATGGGAACTTAGCCAAAAACGAGCTCTCCCCATGAGCCTTAAGCTCCCAAGCCCACTTTCCAGGAAAGAGCCTCTCAAGCTGCCTCTTCACCTCCTCCAACAGAATCCTGCCCCCCTCGACAGTAATGCACGCCAACCTCGACACCTTCTTGGCTCTAGACAGTGGCGGCCTCGGAATGTGATAAAACCCCAGCCCATGCACCGCATAGCCAACCGCATGCGCCACCGGCCTCGGCATCTTCAGGACGGGACACTTGTGGTTAACATGCTCGTTGCGCTTATCACAAATCACACAATAAATCTCCGCCTTGCAGGCCGCAGCGAAATGCCCCTTCTTGGCACAACGAGAGCACTTCACCCCGGTCGCATCCCCTGTCTGATCCACTTCGCCCTCCACCTCCTTCATCACCACATCTTCCCCATCCCGCCTCTGTTGCTGAACCTGCGCCATCTCCTCAACCCTGTGACCACCGCGGGCACCCTGCACAGCTCCCAGGCCGCCACTCCTACCGCCACGACCCCGGAAGGAGCCCCGACCGCGACCAGCAACCGCACCAGACCCACCGCCATTGACACCACTCCGGTGAACAGCAGCAGCCGCGGCACCCCGGGCACCACCGCCGCCGGCCGCCGCGGCCCTACCCGACGGCCCGAAGCCACGGGCGGGGGGCGCACCCGGGCGCGGCCACGGCCTGCGACCGCCCGGAAGCCCCCCTCCCCTCGCGCTTCGCCGGACCAACCTCCCCGCCCCCCACGCCGCCAGCCCTCCATAGACGCGACGCCCGCCGCCGCCTCGCTGCACGCACGCGAAGGTGGAAGATGCTTAGGTCGCTGGGGAAGTCGAACCGGTTTGCCTCCTCCCAAAAACAATAGTCCCAGACCCCCTGCACACCGAAAACATTCCTGGGCCACCTTTCGGCCCACACCAGCCCGCGAAACGCCACCACCACCACGTGACGTCACCTTTACCTCAGCAACGCAATTCAAAACTGGATCACGCCGGAGCGCCGCCGCCACCTCCGGCTCCGGCGACACCCCCGCCGGCCAAAACCCGCCATTCCCCTCCAGCCACTCAGCCAGCCTTGCCCGCGAAACGCCCCTACCCGACCGCCGGTCATCCACCCAGAGGTCCCCTAGGGACCTTACCTGGACGGCCCTCCGCGGCGGCAGGGGGCCCAGCCATGGCCGCCCGGCCTTGGAGCGCCGCTGCAAGGACTTAGCTTGCAGATCCCGCTCGCTCCGGCCACAAGAACGGTGCTCCGCCGTCGCGCCGTTAGACAACGCCGCCCCTACGGAGCAAATCGAAGCCGCCACCCCGGGCGGAACCAAGTCCGCGCCGGACCCACGGGGCGAAGCACACCGTGAGCCCCCGCCGGACGCGAGCCTCTCACCCGAAATCGAGTCCACATCTGAGCCATCCTCGCCGCCCAACGCCCAGAAACGGGAGCCGTTGGTCACCCTCGCGAACTCCGACCGGAGCTCCGGATTGGAGCCCATGCTTGAGCACAGGTCGCTCACCGCCGGCCGCGCACCGTCCACCTCTCCCCACGCATCGACGCTCCCGCCGAAATCCGCAAAAACCGCTGCGCACGCCCCCGGCGCCGGCCCCCCTTGGCGGACCACAGTCCACGGCCGCGGCGCCAAGGTCAGGCGACGCCGCCGCGCCCCCACGCTCGGCTCACCCTTGTTGCTCATCCCCCCATATTCTACTATATGTAATTCGATCCACCTCTCATGTGTTACTGCCCCATTCTTGCAACCTAAGCCCCACACCTAGCATAATTCGATAGAATAATTAATCCACGCATCAGTTCGAAGATCAAGAAATAATGGTTGTCCAAATCTTAAGGAAGATCATTTTTTCGTCAAATTGGAAAGCAATCATCCTTTGTTTTTGTTGTTGGATTGTAATTAATTAAGACAGCCTCCACAAAAATTGTGGAGATTGTAAGGCATCATGGGAAACTATTTTAGAAAGAGCTGGACAGGTAGCAGCTATGAGCATATACTACAAATATGAATTACATCGATTTTACTGGAACCGCCTGCATTCTTGATCTTGTCCGGCATTTTATTTGACGGCACCGCCAGCAGGCTGCATCTATATTTATGCGGCCTCACTCAGCATCATGGTTTGGTGATTATACAGTCACGGCCAACCAGTCATTACTCCAGTAATAATTTCCATGTGAATGCTTCTGATCATGACAAGTAGATCCAGCAGTGTTTTGAGTCGTTGGTTGACAGTAACACAGGCTCCATAGCTAGTGATTGATCAGAACGCTGAGAAAAATAATACATTCGGCTGTGAGCTAGCTTGGCCCTGTGTCAGGAAACTAGAGGCTAGCAAGTCCAGCACTAGTGTCCGCCATACTGATTCTGATATGGTGTCCCGGATGCTGAGCGACTGAAAGAGTGAGGACAGAGTAAAGCACCCGCGGACAGCCAAAGTTCAATGTCAAGTGTGAATCCCCATGTAGCAACGCCAAGTGTGTAGTCGATGAGTTAGAAAGAATAATTAGTTAAATGCACCAGCAGCCTTTGAACTTGTCGCGAGGTGTCACTTAGGTCCACGAACTTGCAAAATGAAAATCCGGCTCCCCAAACTTGTTAACTTGTGCCACTTGAGTCCATACCCCTTCAGTGATCATGCATATATGCAAAAAAAAAAGACCCTTGATTTTTTATCTTCTTCTCCATCCATGTCCTTCTCGTATCTCTCTCCACACGATCTTCCCGTCTTGCGTTGGGCCGCCACCATCTACCCACATACGGAGTCGTTGTTGTGTTGTCTGTGCTCCCGCCACCATCCCTCCTGCATGGGGGCGCCACCCTCCTATGCTCCGCCGCCATCCCTCCCGCATAAAGATGACACCCTCCCCTGCGATGGGCCACCATCGTCTCCCCCCATGCCGAGCTGCCGCTGTGCCATTTTGCTTGCACTTCTGCCGCCATACCTCCCACACGGGGCCGGCCCTCCCTTGCGCTGGGCCGCTACCGCCTACCCTCATGTCGAGTCATCTCAGTGCCATTCACCTACTCTCCCAGAGGTAGGTGCTCCACGAGAGGGTGGCCATGGCGGGCGGTGGTGCACAAGCAGCCGCGGGATTTGAAATCCCCGGCGCCGGGAGTCAAAGTGGTGGCCAATAGGTGGTTGAGGGGTAGTTAGGGTGTGGCGGAGGCGGGGGAGCTGATGATTTGAGGATGGTGGAGAGGAGGCAGTGGATTCGATCGGCGGGCCTTTGTCGTCGCCACTATTCTTCCTACACAGGGGCCGCAAAACAAGCAATAGTCGCCAATCGCCGTCGTCTAGGTTAAAGGGATGCCGGGAGCGCCGCAGCATAGAGTGGTTCTGCAAACCGATGGCACGCGCACGGTTGGGCATGGCGACCATGTTCACGTCATTTGGTGGGAGACACGATGAGAAGGACGAAAATGGAGAAGAATGATAAAATTGAATGGTCTTTTTGCATATATACATCTTTGTATTATAAGAATCTAAGGTACCAATCTAGAATTAGTTGAATTCAAGATGAGCACTACGTGAAAACACATGGGATAGCTGACGGCCATTTGTGTTGCTCATCACCTGGAACCGTAAAGGTGTTGGACCGGTACCACCGTACCTCTTATTACCACTTTTAATTTTCCAGCCTATGTTATACATTACCTACATACAGCGCCGACTTCCATTCCATGTGGCTCCATCCAACTTAATGTTTCATTGAATTTCACAACCCGCATCTAATAAAAATCATATAAATTTAACACCCGGCTTCCCATACGGAGTACATGCAAAAATTGTTGTCTTTCATTTGCTCCTTCAGCGCTTCACCGTATATATGTATACCACTACTACAGAAATATCTATGTATACTTGATTTTTAGAATCTAAGGTGCTAAAGGGAAGTTGGGAGCACCACAGCATAGGGTGGTTCTCCTCGCTCAGCTTCTCTGTCACCGGCCCCCTCCCACTCTCTGCTCTCCCGCTAACCCCTCTCTACCTTGCATATGAATCAGATCGATGTGGCTTGTGTGGGGTAGACAACACATGTGAATGTGATGAGAAACATTTAGTGCAAATTTTGTAAATGGGAGGCGTCATGAGAACTTGCCCGATAAACACAACCATCACAGTTAGTTACAGCTGACATATTGGCGCTTCTTTGAGCGTTTGCATCAGATTAGAGAATATCATCCATTTGTCCTAGCTAGGGATGAGCATCTACAGGCCGGCGGGGGCGACTATACCTGTGGATTATCATTTGTTTGCATTGTTAAGATGTGTAATTGCTCCTACCCAAACTTAAAACATATGTCCGGTGGGAGAAACATGAATCAGAACTTATGTGACTACACATAGTGGCAGAGCCAAAAATTTTCGAGACCCTAAATGATACATCAGTGGCAAAGGTGCGGAGGCACCCAGCACTTGCCTTTTGGGCCTATAGCACAAGTAGGGAGAGCCCGACAAACAGCCTAGGGACGCTGGGCCTCCACTGCATGCACATTTACATGATTGATGTCGGACATTAATTATTTTTAAAATAGTCTTCAGATATGTGTGCTAACTTAAAACTCTAAATTTAAATCTCTTGTTCCAATTTAATGAGATACAGTAAATTAACTAGTTGCAGCAATGTTGCATCAATGTGGGTTTCAAACATAGAAAATCAGTGCTTACTAAAATAACAATATTTGAAATATAAGAAATGCAGTGAATGTAAATAAGCCCAAACTTCAGCACAATTTGCTTTGCCTGTTAATAATGTGGTAGCCACGAAATTTATAATAAAATAAAAAACATAGCTTTCCTCTAAGCTTCATTTTAGCCATAGTGCATCTAGAAAAAGAATGGGCTAATATCTCGGGTCCATTACTGTGTGCAGCCAAAAATAAAAATAATTTAGGTTTCGGGATTACAAAAAAGGAAAACGTCTATTTTACCTCCTTGGAGACTAAACCAAGTTGACGGTTCCTCCCAAGACTAGAAAACCGTCTGTTTTGCTACCTTGGACTCACAAAACCAGGCATGTTACCTCCCTAAACCCAATCCACCCCGGTTTTCCCCGGTTGGGCCCACATGTTTGTCTCACCGGCTGTCGGTGTTTTAGACCGGCAAACTACCAAGGGGAGTACCCGAGGTAGATGAACGTGGCCTCGTCGAGATCGGTAACTCGAAGGAAGAGACATGTGGCACACTATTTAGACAGGTTCGGGCCGCAATGTGCGTAATACCCTACGTCATGTATGTTGCGTAGCTCTGGATTGATTGGGTGTGATTACAAGATGATGCGTATGAGAGAGAGAGAGGGGTCCCTGCCTCACCTTATATAGTCTGGGAGGCAGGGTTACAAGTCAGTTCGAGGAGAGAGTACTAGTCGTGTACGTCTAGGAGTCCTCTTCATGGATTGGACATGCATAGCTTCCTATCCGAGTACTCCTCCACCGCAGTTCTTGCGCTCCACGCCACCAGGTGTCGTGTAGCACAAGTCGAGTAGTCCCATGGGCCCACCGAGTAGTCGGTCTGGTACCCACCAGAGTAGTGGGCCCAGGGATGTCCATACGACAAGCCCCCGAGTACTTTGTAGTTGAGCAGGATAGTTTCGAGTAGTCTTGATGGCCTTGACGAGTAGCTCCCAAGCGTCCCCGAGTACTACTAGCCAAAAGTCCTCAAGAGTACTCGAAGCATCCCGAGGCTGGAAGGTACACCAGCTGATCCTTGAGTAGTCTTGAAGTCTTCTCGAGAAGTCCCCAAGCGTCCTCGAGTTCTCCTCTTGAAGGTCTTCAATAGTACTCGCATTGTCTTGATAAAGGAACCATATGGAAAATGTGATTCGGAGAATTGCATTCCATATGGAATGTAGCCCCCGAGCCTTAGGTCGAATCGTAGATTCAAGCTGAGGGTCAATCTGATGTTCTGCCAATCTTGTCCCATAAAATCCAGAGAAAAAACTGAAGGACACGTGGCACGGAGCCCCCGAGCCTTGAGTCGAGTACTTCCCCTCGAATTTAAGGGTCATCTTGATTGTAGAATGTGTCCTGAGTAAGTCTTGAATCTTGTAGTAACCCACTAAATTGAACAGATGTAGCCAAGCCCCCGAGATGGATTGCATCGAGTACCGGAAGCTGAAAGGTCGGGCTGCCGCCGCTGAGTCAGCCGCCGGCACTTATCTGCTCAGTCATTGAAGTACCGCTTGTTAGGTTATAAATAAGCTTCTAAGCCCTTAGGGTTTTTCATTCTCCTCAGTAGCAGCTGCTCGAATAGATCTGTTCGACTGCCTCTGCTATCACTACCGCCGCGCGCGAGAGAGAAAATCCAAGCACGCCGCCACCGTCCTCCACCAGCATAGCCCCCAAGCGAATGCGAGTGAAGACTCCCTGTACTTGGAGGATGAAGGGATCTCCATCCAAGGGCTCGAAGACTGCTACAGGGAAGAAGAGGTCTCGTGGTGAGGCGGAGGGATCTGCCCCAGAATCGTCGCCGCCGTCTTCTCCGCATCCCAACCCGGACAAGGAATGGAAGAAGTCCAAGCTCAAGATCGAAGATCTGCTCAACCTGGTTAATAGTTGCTTCCTATGGGAGAAAGAGATGGACCTATGGTGCGCCGCTGCTGGCGATCCATATCCAATGGAGAAGAATCCAAATGAGATTCCGATGTTTGCCAGGTTCGCGGAGTGTGGACTAGCACTGCCGGCCAGCGACTTCTTCGAAGGTCTTCTTAGGTACTACGACATCGAGTACCTGAACTTTAATCCCAATGGCATCTTCCACGTTTCTGTATTCATGCACTTCTGCGAAGCGTTTGTGGGAATCAAACCCCACTGGGTTCTGTTCAGAAAGTTCTTCCGAGTGAAACCGCAGTCGAGCGCCAATGACCCGCGAGTAGTCGGAGGGGCAGGTATTCAGATGCGCGAAGATGCGGTTGACCAGTACTTGTCGTATAAGCTGATAGAGTCGAACCAAGGCTGGAAGGCCAAATGGTTTTATATTTGTAACCACCATCTGGAGCTGCCAAAGCCGAGCGGGAAACAGCCGAAGCACAGGCCGTGGTGGAACACCGAGCCGACAATGCAAGAGGGTATCCAACTGCCCGAGCTGATGAAGAAGATCAAGGCCCTTAGAGAGGCCGGGCTGAGGGCCGAGCACGTGGCCTTCAGCTTCATGAAGAGGAGGGTGCAGCCACTGATGGCTCGCGACACCCTCGGGTACCAGTACACGGGCGACAAAGATTCATCGAGGATGCCCGGTGGCGAAGTCGACGATGACGATATTGTCGAGAGGCTGGGCATGATATTTAAGGACATGCCACCGTACACTCCTTTCCAGTCCCTGAGTATTCCGCGGCACGTCCGCCGAACAAGGTTAGTAGTTGAGACCTCTGCTCCGAGTACTGTTTTGCATGTTGCAATCGTACTCACATGAGTTGTTGTCTGCAGGATGACGTCGCCAAGTATACCTTCGATCACCCCCCCCCCCCCCCCCCCACGACTTGAAGATGTACCAGAGGAGGGGAAAGGCAAAGTGAAGGAGTGCCGCGAAGTTGGCGAGGGTGACGCACTGTCACCATTGAAGACACCTCTGACGACGAGGATGGGGAGATGCTCCAAGAGTGGTTTCAGCTGCGTTCTAGGTTCAGCCACCCTGGACTACCCAATATCCCCCTTATCGTCGAGAGGCCAGCTAGTCAGGAGGCTAGCCTTCCCACACTGCCAAGGAGGCAGCGCAATGTGGCGCGGAAACACGCCACCAAAAAATTGAAGGTCACCGAATCAACCGCCCAAGAGGTGAGTTCCTCGAGTAGTGTAGTCGAGTACTTTCCATAGAGTACTATATGCTGATAGTTGAATCTTGAGTTGTCGCAGGATATTCCGTCGTCCGACCCAGTGGACCAAGGGGAAGAAGAAACCTGGGACAGTGGGAGGAGCGACTGAGAGGAGCCGCAGTCCAGCCCCCACCACTGAAGCAACTGTGCTGGAGGCGGCATAGCAAGCGGCTGTCGCCGACGAGCTGCGGGCATCGACAGAAGAGAGGAGGCCAGAACCCTCCTCGATTGCTGGAGCTGTGGAGCCAGGGGAAGCCCGTGTAGAGGAAGAAACGCCCGCGGAGGCTGGACTCGTTGATATTGCCAACATACTTGGTGCTCCGACCGTGACTGTTGTCCGGTCAAGCTTGTGAGTATAACCAATCTCTGAGTAGTTCATGTAGATTGATAATCTTGCTTGAATGATCATCGAAATTGTATTATGCAGGAAATCCACCGATCTGTCCTGGGATGGTGAGGGACCCAGTGCGCAGCTGGTAAAGATGGCCGGTCGGCGTAAGTTGAGGAATCCGCACCTCTTCCGCTGACCGAAGCCGTAGCACAGGCCACGGAGGCTACACCACAAGAATCCACCATGGTAGAAGGTACGTGAGCTGCGCCAAGGTTAGCCGCCCTGCATAGTAGTCGCAGACTTGAGTTCTGACTATGTGTGCTTTGTTGTGACAGAAGCACAAGTCAAAGGGGCCACAATCCCTGAAGCCATAGCCATGGAAACGGCCGAAGGAGGGGTTGGAGACGCCGTGCCCGTAGCCAGGGTGCCGGAGGGAGCAGCTCTCGGTCCGGAAGCTCCAGCATCCCCTGAGATCATAGAAGGGGGTACATGTTGATGTGCTCCCGGAGTCGAGCATGGATGTGGTCATTCGATCACCCGAGATCTAGGATGCGGAGACAATCCGTGCGGTGCCTATGTCAGAGGCGGCGACAACTAGTCGCGACGGACTAGAACTTCGAGCCGACGACCTCGTTGACCCGACGATCGTGGCTCGCAATCTGGAGTCGATGCGCCGTGCGGAGCAATGGATGAAGGTATGTTGCAGCACCTTGAGTAGTCGAGTTCCCCTGGTTGTTGAGTACTCGATATTGATTGTTGTCTTGTGTAGGATGTCGTGGAGAGATCCTGACAAAAATCTGATATGCTCCAGGGATATGGTGACACGGTGCTCCGCGCAGAGGCGTTGGAGAAGGAACTGAGCAAGGCCAGGAAGCACTCCACCTTGTTACAGTCAAAGCTGGATGGAGCCTTCGCCCTGTACCATAATAAGGTACAAGAGATGCAAGCGAAGAGAGACGACTTGATTAGGAATAACAAGTCGCTGCGTCAGAAGAACAAAGGTATGCTACCCACCAGACTGTTGAGTACTTATTGGGGGTACCTTGTAGCAGTCTAACATTGCCTTGGGATATTTGCGGAGCTTGAGGCCCGAGTAGACTAGATGAAGGCATCAGAAACTAATCTGAAGAATACCGTGTACCGAGAGCAGGATGCCCGTGAGGTACTTGAGTATGAATATAAGCAGCTGTCCCATGAGTGTGTTTATCACATGGAGCTTCGCGAAGACTCGGATCGTGATCTCGTGAATTGTTATAAATCTCTGCAGAAGCTGAATGAAGACTGTGAGAGGCTGCGCGGTTAGCTGAAAGAGCTTGAAGAAGCTGCGCTCTCGATTGCAAGGTTGTTGGTGCCACATCCAGGCGGGCCCAAGATAGCTCCATTGGTGGACCGGTTGAAGGAAGCCCCCGGGCGTCTGGAGACCTACGTGAAGCATCTGGCAAAGTCCATCCCCAACCAGGTCTTGGCGTACATGAAGTCATACTTCCCCAAGGCTCTGGTAGATGTGGTCGCTGGAGGACTTGCTGCGAACTGCACAGACGACCAATACAATGAGTTGATGGAGCAGATGGCGCCGATCACAGAACAAGTCGCGGGGAAGCTCAACCTTCAGTAGTGGTCTTGTAGGGTTAGCTTTTGGTAGCATATGTAATGTAGACAAAGTTGTTAAGAACTTGTTTAAGTTGTGAATGAAGGTTATCCATGATGCATGTTTGTAATGAGTACTCGTTGCCGCTACTTTAAAGTTAAATGTGCGGAGTACCCAACCATGGAAGTGTCGCGAGTAGTAGTACTCGACAGTAGATGCCTGATGAGGAGGCACAATAATTGAGTTGATTGGGAGTCAAACATTATTACTGAAAGAAGAGTACACCTGGATGGACAGGGCCGTTTTACAAGTGTAGTCGCCCGGACCCGGAGGCCGCCTATGGCTGAGAGGTGCTAGGACCCATGGCCTCTTATATCTAGAGATCCGTTAGTAGCCTTGTAGGCTGGATCTAGAGTACATGGTCTTGGAGACTGCCGATAGAGTCCTTGATGCTTTGAGCAGCCCGAGATCCGTTAGTAGCCGGTGACGCTGGATCTTGGAGTGGAGTAGTCCGGAGACTAGTGCCTAGACCTGGAGGCCGCTTACGGTGAGAATCCCAGGATTAGTCGTATAGACTTGGATCCCGGAGTAATCAAGCGACTACGCGTAGAATCGACAGAGCTAGTCTATGTTCCACGAGTTGCTGATGTTGTCGCCTTCAAGTGTCTGGAGGTGGTAGGAGCCTGGTCCGGTCACCTTGGATACTGAGAAGTGACCTTCCCATGGCGAGCTGAGCTTGTGTAGTCCTTCCGTGTTCTGGATGCGGCGGAGGACTAGATCACCAACGTTGAAGGAGTGTTCCTTGATGTTGCAATCATGGTAGTGTCGGATACCCTCTAGGTACCTTGCTGACTAGACGAGGGCGGCACGGCGAGCTTCTTCGAGTTCATCAATATCAGCTCGTCTGTTATCTTCTAAGATGCCTTCGTCATACTGTTCTACTGCCGGCGATTCCCACATTACGTCGGCAGGTAAGATAGCTTCAGAGCCGTAGACCAGGAAGTAAGGTGACTGCCATGTCGGCTTGGTACGCTGTGTACGAAGCTCCCAGAGTGCATTGGGTAGTTCCTTGATCCACTTGAACCCCTTCTGTGTTAGCAGCGTCGTGCAGTCGCTTCTTGAGAGCATCGAGTACCACCCCGTTGGCATGTTCGACTTGTCTGTTGGCCCGAGGATGGGCGACTGAAACATACCGGACGTCGATCTCACTGTTCTCGCAGTACTCCCAGAACTGGTGATTGTTGAAGTTGGAACCCAGGTCTGTAATGTTGCGGTGGGGTAGTCTGTATCGATGCACGAGCTCGTCTAAGAAGTTGAGTACCCTGTCGGCCTTTGGGCAGGTGACCGGCTTGACTTCGATCCACTTAGTGAACTTGTCTATAGCCACCAAAACTCTGTTAAATCCTCCTGGCGCAGTTGGAAGAGGCCCAATCTTGTCGAGCCCCCAGCAGGCGAAAGGCCAGGTTGGTGGTATGGTGACTAGCTTGTAGGCTGGGACGTGTTATTGCTTGGCGAAGTACTGGCACCCTTGGCACCTTCTGACGAGTTCCTCGACATCGCCTAGAGCTGTGGGCCAGTAGAATGCTCGTCGGAAAGCTTTGCTGACCAGCGTGCGGGAAGACGCGTGGTTACCGCAGACACCTCTGTGGATCTCCTCCAGGAGGTCCTTGCCTTCTTCTTGGGGAACGCACTTCATGAGTACTCCAGAAGTGGCACTGTTGGGGAATTCAGTAAAACTCGTCACCCTCGAAACGTTGAGTTTAACAAAGTTCTTGAAGCATGTTTTTCAGGAGCAGGGAATTCGCGATTGTCGGAATCCTGGAACCTGTGAAGCCTCAAATTCGCGAATGTGTAAAGTTCGGGAGTCTTGATTCGGTGAAGAAGTGGAGTCACGAACATGCGGAAGCCCGGAATCTCGAACTATCGATGGCCCGAACTTCGGAGAACGGCCGATTCGCGAATCTGTCAAGGGCTGAGTTCGGGAGTCAGGCGCGTGGGCATGCGCGAACCAGCGGAGAGGCGAAGACCAGTTCGGGAAACTGCTGAAGATCCTGTTCGGGCGTCTCACGCGAAGACATTCACGAACCGGGGGAGAAGCAAAGTCAAAGTTGTTGTCCCAAAAAGTCCGGGTTTAGAGTGTGAACTAGTGGCAGATTTGTAAATATGTTGGATGAAAAAGACAATCCTATATGCGTTCACACTAGGAATATTCTCTGAGGCTAAGGGTGTTATCGGTATGTAAAAGTCCCTTCGTCTCCCTATAAAAGGGGGCGCAAGGGCACGTGTAAACGGATTCAGGCTTTTTGGAACTTGTGCTACTTGCAGGGGCAATCACAGTCTCTTTGCGCTCTAACCTTGTACTTGAACGTGTTAAGAACTCTCACTTGTGTTAGGGTGGTCATCCTAACTTTTCAGGTAACCCCCCCCCCCAACATTGGCGCCCACCGTGTTCCAGCCGAAAAGAAACTCACGATGCCACCTCAGAAGAAATCCAAGAAGAACGCTCCAGCACAGGCAAACCGAGATGATCGCCATCCTACCCAAGGGAATGAAACCTCGTTTGTTCATGAATCCTCGAACATAACAGACCAAGAAAGAAGAGAAAAGCTCGAAGCCCTCATGAAGGCAAGAGCAGAAAAAACAGCTCACACCCAAGAACAACCTGCTGAACAGCAAGAGTTCGAGAATGTGGATGATGATGATGATGCCATAGACAGAGAGCTAGCCATGGTTCAGCAAAAGATACGGCAGCTACAGAAAGACAAAGAAAAGTTCGCAGCTCAGTTACAAGCGAAGAGGAAAATCTCCGAAAAGCTAGAGCAGCTGAACAAAGCAAAAGAGCAGATAGAAGCAATACAGAAAGAAATTGACGAAATGAAAGAACAAGAGAACAACTCCCTGTGGCAGGAGTCACCGCATCAGAACCCTGCGCGTGCAAGAGAATCCCCGAAAGAAAACTTCTTCGCGGGAAACGGAGTCTCACACTTCGTGGATTCTGAATCGCCGCTGTCAATAGGGCTGCAAACAGCACCTTGGCCGCCGAAGTTCAAGCCTGTCTCTCTTCCCAAATACAACGGCTTCGGAAACTCCAGGCAGTTTCTCATGAGATACGAATCAGCTGTGAACTCGGCAGGAGGAGATGATGTTGCACTGGCCAAATCCTTCATCATAGCTTGCGAAGGACCAGTACTGAATTGGTACTCACTGCTGCCTCCACACTCAGTCTACAGCTGGGTAGATCTCAAGACAAAGTTCATGCAAGCGTTTCAGATGTTCCACGACACGACAGCCGAAGCCTCAGATTTGTATAACTGCAAGCAGAAGGACAGAGAACCACTGCGGAACTTCGTGAGAAGGTTCATGCAACAGAGGTCTCAAATTCCCAACGCTGATGACAAGACAACGATAAAGGCACTAATCAAAGGTCTCACCCCAGGGCCAACAGCTTCCCATCTCACGAGAAAGAAGCCCGAGACAGTTGAGGAACTTTTTCGAGAATTGGAGGAGTACATTTTTTCTGATGACGACCACCGCAAAAGGGTAGCTGAGCGAAACGAGGAAAGACAGGGCAACAGAGATACGACCTGGCGGGCACCACCTCAACATCCGCGAAACGTCAACAGCGTCGGAAACTCTCAACCACAACAAGGCAACAGGCCAAGCACCAGGGGAGGATTCAATCCCAGAGGAAGGGGGAGAGGAAGAGGAACCCCAGGACTCACGAACCACAACCCAAAAGATCCTCACTTCTACTGCCAGTATCATGGGAGAGGCCACAGCACCGAAGGGTGCCCAGAAACAAAGAAGAACATGGCAAGAATTCAGCAAGAGAAAGCACTAATGAGCATTGCATCCTCAATGCCAAGCCAGTTTCGTCCGAACTTCTGGCAACCGCAGTTCGCGAGTCCACAGTCGAGTTCTGTCTCAGTTCAGCAATTTCCACAACCACAGTCAGCATGGCAGCCGTCGCAGCAATTTTTCCCTCACTCGCAAGCGATCCAGTCAATCCAGCAACCACAACCCATTCGAGAAATCTTGCCACCGCCCCCAGAAAGTTCGTCAAGACCTCAGTCGAGTTCGGGACCTCAGAACTCCAAGGCATTGCCATCGTTCGGGACTATCATGCCCATCACGGGCGGATCTGCTATGGAATTCGAGACCAAGAAGCAGAGAAGCAATTACTTCAGATCTGTGAACACCATCATCAATGACGGCCCAGCTGCACGCCCGGAGTGGGAAAAGGTGCCAATCACCTTTACAGAAGAAGATTTCAGGCTGAAATCCACGATTCATAATGACGCCATGGTCATTGAGGTCAATATTGCTGGGTGGGTCATAGGAAAAGTCCTAGTTGACAACGGGAGTTCGGCGGATATCCTGTTCCTGAAAACATTCGAGAAAATGAATCTGAGCCAGCACATGTTGGACCCACCAGAGTACCCATTGCAGGGGTTCGGAGGAAAGCCCATCAAGCCGGTGGGAAAAATATCACTCCCGGTTTCTTTCGGAGATCTTGAGAATGCCAGAACGGAGAGCCTCACTTTCGATGTAGTTGACATATATCACCCATACCTCGCGATCTTCGGCAGAGGTTTCATGAACAAGTTTGATGCTGTCATAAGACAACAATTCCTATGCATGAAGATGCCTGCGCCCAAAGGGGTCATCACGGTGTTCGGCAATCAGCAGGAGGCCAGGAATATAGAAAAAGGCCACACGCCCGGCCAAACAAATGTGTACCAGCTGAAAGCAGCTGATGAGAGGAAGGAAACCTATGAAGAACCTAAGCGGGACAAAGAAAAAAATGAGATAACCGCAGAAGATGAAACAAAGAAAGTGTATTTGGATGACATGCCCGACAGAGCAGTCATAATAGGGGCAAACCTCAGCGCCGAAGAGGACAGGGAACTTATACGATTCCTGAACAGAAACAAGGATGTTTTCGCATGGTCAGCTAAGGACTTGCAAGGTGTTGACAGGGATATCATCGAACATGCCCTGGAAACAGACGAGAAAATACCACCCAAGAAGCAAAAACTTCGGAAAATGTCCGAGGAAAAAGTCAAAGCAGTGGAAGCAGAAGTTCAGAGGTTGCAGGATGCCCAAGTAATCAGAGAAGTCAAGTACCCAGTCTGGCTAGCCAACACTGTGCCAGTTAAGAAGAAAAATGGAAAATGGAGAATGTGTGTGGACTTCACCGATTTGAACAAGGCATGCAAGAAGGACGATTTCCCCTTGGAAAGGGTAGACAAAATCGTGGATGATGCAGCCAACAGTGAGATGCTTTCGCTCCTGGACATGTTCTCTGGGTATCATCAGATCAGGGTTCGCAGAGAGGACGAGGAGAAAACAAGTTTCATCACTCCTTTCGGAACATTTTGTTTCGTAAGAATGCCAGAAGGGCTGAAGAACGCAGGATGCACGTTTTCGAGAATGATAGCAATAGTACTGCACCAGCAGATTCGGAGAAACATCTTGGCATATGTGGATGACATAGTTGTCAAAAGTGTTCAGAGGGAAGACCATATCAGTGACCTGGCTGAAACATTTGCGAATATGAGGGCAGCAAACTTGAAGTTAAATCCGGAAAAATGTGGGTTCGGCATTCACAAGGGGAAAGTTCTTGGATGCCTAGTTTCAACGAAAGGCATAGAAGCAAATTCTGATAAAATAAAGGCTCTAGTGGAAATGCAAGATCCACTCTCAGTGAAAGATGTTCAGAAGCTGACAGGGAGAGTGGCTGCCCTCAACAGTTTTATTCCCAGAGCCGCAGAAAGAAGTTTACCGTTCTTCCAAGTCCTCAGAAGTGCCAAGAATTTCCAGTGGTCTGAACCTCAGAAGCAAGCCTTTCGCGAACTGAAGGATTACTTGTCCACCATGACCAAACTCTGTCCTCCTGAACCAAAATCGCCACTTCTGCTGTATGTGTCCGCGTCAAATTCGGCAGTAAGCGCAGTGCTGGTGCAGGAAAAGGAGGAACAAGGAAAGCTCAGGCAAATTCCTATATACTTCGCCTCTAAAGCATTGTCTGGTTCCAAGGTCTTCTATTCCGAGCTAGAAAAGATCGCATATGCGGTCATCATGGCAGCAAGAAATCTAAGACACTACTTCGAGGGTCATAGAATAAGAGTCATCACCAACCAGCCGCTGAATGACTTGTTCGCAAATAGGGAGGCGTCCACCCGAATCATCAAGTGGGGTGCCGAACTTTCTGAATATGTGGTAGACTTCAAGAGAAGAAGTGCAATAAAATCGCAAGTCCTGGCAGATTTTGTCGTGGACTGGACTTCACCCACTCAGAATCTCGAGGAAAATATACCCGAACCTTGGATAGTGCAGTGTGACGGAGCATGGTGTTACAAGGGGGTTGGAATTTCGGCTGTTGTAACGTCCCCGACGGGCGTGGTCATAAGATACGCAGCGCGGCTCGTATTCGCGAACAATGAACATTCCACGAACAATACAACGGAGTACGAAGCCCTACTGTTGGCATTAAGAAAAATGAAAGCCTTGGGGCAGCAGACCTTCATAGTCAGAACGGATTCGAAAGTGATCCAAGAACATATTGAGAAGGAAAGCGAGGCCAGGAATCCAGTTCTCATGAAATATCTCGAAAAAGTCAGAGAAATGGAAAAACACTTCAAAGGGTATTTAGTCCAGCATATCCCAAGGGATGACAACAATGAGGCGGACAAGGCGGCGAAGGCGGCGGCCGGGAAATCAAGAGCTACCACCGGATGTGTTCTTCGAAATCATCAGAGAGCCCTCCATCAAAGATTCGAGGGCCCAAATCGTGAATGTAGTGGAAATTCCAGACTGGAGAGCAGAAATCATGGCTTATCTGAGAGGACATTACGAACCACAAGATGAATTGGAGGAAAAAAGATTGAAGCAAAGGGCTCGGGGCTATACAGTAGTAAATGGAGAATTATACAAATCAGGAGTCACTAAGCCTTGGCTCGCGCCGCATCACCTCCGAAAAAGGTCGGGAACTTCGAAAGAAATTCACGGCGGATTCTCGTGGGGCACACATAGGCACCGGGGCTTTGGCCGGGAAAGGCGATAAAGCGGAGGGGATTCTATTGGCCCACCATAAACATCGATGCCAAGATGTTAGTTCGGCAATGTGAAGCGTGCCAGAAGACGGGAAATCAACAGAATCTGCCTTCAATGCCAGTTCACCTAATTCCTCCAACTTGGCCTCTCGCAGAGGTGGGGAATGGACCTAGTAGGCCCGTTGCCAACGGCTCAAGGCAAGCTGCCGATTCGCGGCCGTAGTGATCGATTATTTCACGAAGTGGGTGGAGGCAAAACCACTCGCGAATATCACGGCGGCAACGGTTCGAAATTCTTTTGGCGAACATAGTACGCGGGGTTCGGAGTTCCTAGAGAAGCGACGGTTGACAATGGCAAACGGTTTGTTGACCGTTACACCTTCAAAGAATACTGCAGAACCTTAGGCACACAGGTGAAGTTTTCATCAGTATATCATCCATAGTCCAATGGTGCAGTTGAAAGAGCCAACGACCTGATTTTTTCGGGAATCAAGAAATGTTTGTTCGATCAGAAAAAGGGAAAGTGGGTGGATGAACTTCCGAAGGTGATCTGGTCTCACAACACCACGGTTTCAAGGGCAACGAGTTTCACGCCTTTTCGCCTGCTTTTCGGGACTGAGGCTATGACACCGGAGGAGATCAAGAATGAAAGCATGAGAGTCCTGAAAGGAAAAGAGATAGAGGAAATTGATAAGAAGGTGGAAAAAGACATGATCGAGCTGACAATCCTTGAAGCAGCGGAAAACATTGAAAAATACCAGAGAGAGACAAGGGCATGGAGGGACAAAAAGGTGGTCCGAAAGGACATTAAAACTGGTGATCTTGTCTTGAAAAGAAAGAAAAATTGGGAGAACACGGGAAAACTTCATGAGTCATGGGAAGGGCCTTACATCGCCAGGGAAACAGATATGCCAGGGGCTTTTCGCCTGATGGAGCAGACTGGCGAGGAGTTGCCGTATTCGTGGAATGCCGACAGCCTAAAAAGGTATTATCCATGAAAACCCTAGTCGTAGATAGATGTAACATGTAGTAGTTTTTCGATTTTCGTAAGTTTGTACTTTAGAAAACTAAAAAATCCGAATCACGTGTCTATAAGTGATTTCGGGACAAAAATTAGTTTTACTTCTTCTAGTCGCATTAGAATAAGAAGGACCGTACTCTTTTCCTTGCAAAGGGGGCTCTAGATCAAGAGGCAAGGTTTTTAATGAGGCGGATCCTATGTAAATACTCTTTGTGATATATATATATATATGAAAAGAGTCTTCCCCCAAATTGCGTATCTCGAGAGTTCCATCGTGAAAAAAGAAAAAGTTCGTGAAAAGGCTTCGTGATAGGCAGACTTCCATCGTGAAAAAAGAAAAAGTTCGTGAAAAAGGCTTCGTGATAGCCAGACTTCCATCGTGAAAAAAGAAAAAGTTGAAAAAGGCTTCGTGATTGCCAGAGTTCCATCAAGGAAAGAGAGGCCTGAGACAACAACAAGCTGTGGCCTAGAAAATCCCATCCACTGAAGGATTCCCACCCAAAGAGGCCCGGACCAGCAGCGAGCTGTGGCCCAGAAAGTCCCACCCACGAAGGGATTCCACCGAAAAGAAAATGCCGGCGGGTTGATTTCGAGAAAGTAAACGCCGAAAAAGTTTTTCGTGATAACGTTGAAAGCGCAAGGGGCTCGTGCAAAAAGTCGTAGAAAAATCCTGGTTGAAGCAACTGAGGGTTGCAATATCAACCGGGGCAAGTTTGCCAAAAAAAGATCAAGTACACAAAATTCGAAAACAAATTTTGTCGACTTGCGCGACGTTGATTCAAAAGTTTTCAAAAGTTCGTGAGAAAATATTATTCTTAAAGGTGTACTCGGTCGAAATACGCGAACAGCAAGTCTTCCAAGCATTCCTTCAAGTTTTCATGCAAAACGGCAAGGTGGTGGAGGGTGACGTTTTTTCAAGGAAAAAACATACTCATTGCCTTATTCGCATAAAAACTTCCGAATAAGTTCCTCGATAATTACAATAGTCAGTGCGAAATTTAAAACGAAAGCTCTACAACATGTCCTGGTTTACAAACATTGTTTTCAACCACATCACTAGCGTAGGCGAAGTCAGACGCATCGGCTAAGGGGCTAAGGGGCTCCGTCTTTGGAACTTTCGCGGATCGCGAAGTAGAGGACGCGGAACGACTCTTTTTACGAAACAAGAAAAATGAAGAGAGATCAAAACAACCTATAGAAAATTTAAGCTTGCAGGACCTGCGCAGGTTAAAGTATACAAAACACTTGTTCAGGGAAGTTTAGTGAATCTACATGAATGTACAAGTAATCTCGAATACACCCAAGGTTCGGACATATTGTTTAGTTC
Organism: Cenchrus americanus; assembly: GCA_947561735.1. Taxonomy (NCBI): domain Eukaryota; kingdom Viridiplantae; phylum Streptophyta; class Magnoliopsida; order Poales; family Poaceae; genus Cenchrus; species Cenchrus americanus. Next base: position 30,184,218 of record OX387242.1, on the reverse strand, counting down.
GTAACATCCACCTTCGGGGAATCATCCTCTTGTTCGGGGGCCTGTTCGCCGTCACTGCCATCGTCGCTGCTGCTGCTACTGCTGCTGCTGCCGCCTGAGCCCCCGTCGCCTGAGTCGCTCGAACCTTCGCCGGAAGTCGACCCTTAGGGAGACGCGGCGATGTCCTCGCGGTTCTCCTCCTCGTTCAGCTAAGAAAGAAAGGTAAGTGTGAAGGAGGTTCGAGAGACTGAAACATTTGCGACAAACACAAGTCACGAAATCGAACAAAGAAACTACCTCAGCGAGCTTTGCACGCGCAATGGCCTTGACAGTCTCCTTCCCGCTAGTCAGCCAGAACTCCCTCGCGAACTTGATCTTGATAGCCAGAACATCGGCATTGGCTCGAAGTATCGCGGTGCTAGTAGCGCTGGGGAACTGAGAGAGATTTGCGCGAAATTTCTCCAAGTCAACGCAGTCATAGTCGTGAAGGATCTTCAAAATACTCTCCACAGAGAAAGCAGCAGCGAAGTCACTGGCGCCGGAGATCACCTCAGTAAGGGCCTTGAACTCGGCCTCCATCCAATCCATGAATTCGGGAATCTCAATATTATCCGGAAGAGGGACTGGACGAACGCCGAATTCGTTCAAGGACTTCTTGTACTCCTCGTAGAGCAGTTTCAGCTTCTCTAGAATCTCGGAAATGTTTTTCTTTGAAGCTTCACTCAACTCCGCCAACGCCTTTTCAAGATCCACGATTTTGCGGTCCTTTGCGCTCAGGGACTTGGCGAGACTGGCATTGTTAATACGAAGATCTTCGGCAGTTTTCGTAGCCCGCTCTTGCTTCTCCCGAAGATTCTCAATCACACTCAAGTCATCTTCGTGAGACTTTCGAACCTTTTCAAGTTCTTTCTTGGATTGCTCAAGCGTTGCCTCCGCGACCTTCTTTTCATCGTGACTTATCTTCAAAGCCTCCGCCAACTCAGCCACCTTTTTCTCAAGTTCCATGTTTGTGGATTGTGCGAGGGCGAAGTTACGCTCCAGTTCCTTGGACTTCTGGGAAAGCTGCTCGTTCACCCTCTCCTGTTCAGCGAGCCGCTCTATGGCAACTTTCCCGAGCATCGAATGCTTGAGGGCATAATCCTCTTGAAAGCGTGCAGGCTTCGAAGGAGAGTAAGAGTGCAGAAGATCCTTGAATTCTGAAAAAATCAGGAGTAAAAAGTCTCAGATCAAAATTCAATAATCGGAAAAGACATGAAAAGGTAATGAGAAGAAACGAACCTCGCTTACTAAAATGCTTCATTGTGACTTGTTTAGTCGAACCAGAAGAAGTTTTCCCCCGAGGCGAAGGAGTGGTTTCGGAGACAGAGTGAGGCCCCCTCTCGAAGTCCTGAGCAGCCCCTTCGGATCGTTCTGAGGCCTCCTCTCCTGTTTCATCAATAATGGCGGACGATTTCCACAGAGTTAAAAACTTGGACGCCTTGCCCCCAACGCCAGTTGTCTCGAAACCAACACGCAATAGCTTGCCGCGATGAGACGTACCAAAGCTTTTATTAAAAGCGGCTAAGGAAGGAGAGGGAGCCTGATCTTCGGGGACAATCTCCCGAACTTCGACCAAAGGAATGTGTTCGGTAGGATTTTCTCCCCTTTGAATGGTGAGCTCAAGGTCCTGGGTGAATTCGGAGGAGGCTTGGTCAGCAGCAGGGGCTTCAGCAGCAGGAGCTTCGGCAGCAGCGGGGGACTCAGAGGGGGCAGTGACATCAGCGGCAACAATGGATTCATCAGCAGCGGCAGGAACAGTCTCCTTTTGAACTTCGGGAGCAGCATCTGAAAAGGAATCAACATCCACGAATTCATTCTCGGAACCAGATGGACAGTTGTCTCGAAAGTTAAACAGTGGCCAAAGGAAAAAACCTTTGAGGCTGTCTGTTTCCACGAAGGTGTCGTCGTCGAAGGCGGATGGGACTCACCGAACGCCGACGGAAGAAACTTTCTTCACCGCCTTCTTCAATCTCTTGCAGCTCATCTGGGCAAGCCCCGAAGAAGCCTGGAGTTCAGCGTCCGAAGTCCGAAGTTCGGAAGTCTTTCGCTTGCGCTTCGACGATTCCAGGGATCTAGTCCTGGAAGGCTTGACTCCCGAAGAAGCGCCCTCGCTGGCAGGTGACGAGCCTCGCTTCGACGACCTTATTCGGGGAGCATTGATCGGGGCGGCTGAGCAACTGGCCACGGCAACGGCAGGAAGTTTCAACTTGGGACCCGGGCCTCGAGAGCTGAAAAATTTGTCACCGCAAACTTCCGAAAAAATGTGGTTGATCTTCTTCTTATGCTTCACCAGGGCCTTGTACGCCTTATACTCGTTCATGGTATATTCGCCTACCATGACGTTCACCCTTTTCTCCACTTCGTCCATGAAGGCCTTGGCGCTCTGGTCTTCGCGAAGCTTAATCCCGAACTTCGGGAAAGGCACCTTCTGATCTGCCCAGTTGACGTTGTAGTACACGAGCTCAGTAGGGGACCAATCACTCGAGATAGGCCAGACCCGGGTGGCGACGAATTCTTCGATGATGTCACTGTCGGTGTTTTAGACCGGCAACCTACTACGGGGAGTACCCGAAGTAGATGATTGTGACTCGCCGAGATCGGTAACTCGAAGGAAGAGACACGTGGCACACAATTTAGACAGGTTCGGGCCGCGAGGTGCGTAATACCCTACGTCTGTATGCTTTGCGTAGCTCGGATTGATAGGGCACAATTACAAGATGGTGCAATAGTGCGCCGTGGGTTGTATGAGAGGAGATTGGATGCTAGAGATCGGTCCCTGCCTCGCCTTATATAGTCGGGAGGGAGGGGTTACAAGTCGGAGTAGGGGAGAGAGTACTAGTCGAGTACGTCCAGGAGTCCTCTATACAGTGCGGAACATGTACAGCTCCCTAACCGAGTACTACTCCTGTGTAGTCCTTGTGCTCCACGCCTTCAGGTGCCGTGTAGCGCAAGTCGGGTAGTCCCAGGGGCCCACCGAGTAGTCGGTCCTGGTACCCACCGAGGTAGTGGGCCCAGAGAGGTCCATACGACAGTCACGGCCGCCAAGTATGGTGCTGGCCAGGTGAAAGGCATTCTCACAACTTCTGATTCCCAAGGCCCGTTGGTTGAACTTCGCAACATTCACCGCGGCAAGAGGCGCGATCGGGCAAGACAGCTTCGGCATATCGACCTTCAGATAAAACCAGTAAGACCTCCAATCATCGGTGAGGTTGGACTTGCAACAAGGAGCAATCTGGATTCGGGTGATTCCTTGTCGGGTATTCTGACGTCGCGTGTTGAAGGTGCAGCACGCGTGCTGACTGTGGTAGAACTGCCCGTCTTCACCTTTGACGACCTCAGGGATGATCACCAGTTCGTAGAATCTAGCGAAAGCATCGACGCTAGGACTGCAGCCGAAGGTCTTCAAAATCCAGATGAACTTTGACACTTCAAGGAAAGATGTCGGCGAAAGCTGGTGGATTTTCACCGAAAACGCATCAAGAATAGCTGGCAGGACTGGGTCGCAGGGGAACCTCAGCCCGCAGATAAAGAAATCCCGAAATACGACAATTTCTCCGTCCTTAGGAGTAGGGATCTGCTCGTCAAGCGGGGCACGCCCAGCGCCAGGAGAGAAGAACCCGGCCTTCTCGTATTCCTGAATCGTGTTGCTAGTCACCTTCGACTCTCCGAAGGCGAGTGAAGGTGGCAACGGGCCGGAAGTCCTTGCTTTGACCAGGTCATCAACACTGGCATCCACATCTCCGATGCCTTCGCCACTGTCAGACTGAACCTCCCCATCTTCGCGACTCCGGGAGCCACTGGGAGAACTAGAATCTTCGGCTGGTGCAGCATGCTCCGCACCTTCGGCAACTGGGTCGAGCGGAAGACCAGCCGTGATGAGCTCTTCGTTAGTCATGGGTCTAGCTGTGCTTTTTACTCGAGCGACTTAACCAAAAGATACGAACATACGAACAGTTAAGAATAACTGTCACACCTGATTTCCGAAGAGGAACCAAGTGCATCTCATATGTGCGCCAGGATCAGTTCACACACATATGATAGACAAAAATGAGTGAAACATCATAAACAGTATTCAAACGTATTTCAGAGTTTAACCACTTATTACACTCATGCGGGAGACTCGAAGGTCTCTAACAACGGAAAACGATAACTACTCGTCGAGTCCTCGTCTTCCACTCCCACAGGCACTTGACTGGGGATCCGCAAGCCTCACAGCTCATCGAAGTCGTCATAGAACTCCCCTCCAAAGTTTTCCTCTGAACAGCGATAGGCAAGGCTGAGCACACTTATGGTTGGAGCTCAGCAAGTGGGGGAAAATGCAAGGCTATCAAGAATAGGCTAAGGTTTTGCAGCGGTTAGCATTTTAATGTTGGTCAAGTTTTAATTATAGAACACCTAATTACTAAGTGTAAGTTCGTACCATCCCACTTAAGAAAAACTTAAATGCCAAAACAACCCAAGCTCAACGAGCTTCACCAACCACGATTTATCTCGTCTTTAAGTTTATTAATCATGTGAGGGTCCAAGCCGCTCATGACCGTGAGCACGGGCGATCGATCGATTTTACACTGCGCAGGTTTGCACACTTTACCCACAGTTCGCGTAAAAGCTCCGAAGAACTTTAAACCCAACCATGCGATGCTGGCCAAGCACCATACCACACTTCCGAGGTGTGATTGCATAGGGACGCTACGAAGCCTTTACAAAGGCATGCAAAAGACTAACGACCCGCATAGTTACAGATCAGGGCGGACCATAACCCTCCCTAGTGGTCAGCACCTTAGCAAAGGCTACTACCCCAAAAGGGCCGGGCTATACCCCTGCAACCCGGATCCCCCTCTGCTCCTTTCGGAAAAGGGCCACTAGTACGATCACACACCTAATTATTCGGCTAAGGTCAGAGCCATGTAACACTGTGGTTGCGCATGTTTTCTTGGGTGGTTCTCCATGTTCCGATTAAAACTGGTGTTCTTGCATTACCCAAAACATTAACCATAAGCCATGTATCGTTTCCCTAAAAGACCCATTTATCCAACCCATGTTAAGCAACTAGCGTTTTCTACCCAAAACTTTATTTAAAAGGGGCTAGGCCAAGGATCAGGGTAAAAGATCTAGGTAAGTCCTTAAAAAGGTTTTCCCGTCAAATTGATGCAATGATATCATAAAGTAAACATTATTTGTAATGCAATTATATAGGACGAAAGAGAACATGCAGGGGGAGAAGACCACTTGCCTTCCTCAACTACGGTAAAAACTTCTTCCTCTTCGAACAACTGCTCCTGATCGTCCCCGAGAGGTGGCTCAGATGAAACAGGCACGATATCTACGATGCACACATAAAGCATACAATAAATAAAACAGATCACCAATCAATCCTAAAAACAAAAAACATGCTACAAAAACAACGGGCTCGCTGAGATGATCGCAAGGACTACTAGAACGCTAAAAACGGAGCTATAACGGAGAAGTTATGCTAAAAACAAGATTTAAGGACTAATCTGTGATAAACTAAACTATACAGGGGCCTAACAGCAAGAAAACAGGGGCTAAAACATAATTAAACTTAAAAACAGAGGGTTTAAACTATAAAAAGGCTGTTCTGGACCTCTGAGCAAAGTTCTATTAAAAACAGGGGCTTAAACATAAAATTCAGGACTGATTTGCAAGGATCTTTAAAGGTGGGAGGACCGGCTTGCGATTATAAAAGAGTTGGGGGTCTCTTTAAGAAATTGTCCTCGGGTTGACCGTTACACGCGGTTTGACCCGCGGGATCCAACGGATCTGAGCCGTGGATGGCCGATCGGACGGCCACCCACGCCCGCATGCGTCTGAGGGGGCGGCGCCGCCCGCGGCGGCGGCGGCGCGCGGCGGCGCACGGCGGTGGGTCGCCGGCGACGACCAAAACAGGGGCTCCCGCCACGAATTTGAGCGGAAGGAGCATCTACGCGTAGGCGGGAACAAGGCTAACCTAGCCAAGCGCTTACACGAGTGGAACGGCCGGCAACCGAGGCGCGGCGTCCATGGGGGCGGACGGCGGTGGCCGGTCGAGCGGCGGCGGCGCTACGGTCGGGCACAAGTGAAAAGGAGGGCGGGGATAGGGTCCTTACGATGGGTAGGAGCTGCGGTGGGCGAGAGTGGACGGAGAAGGCGGCGGCGGCGCGGTTCAACTCCGGCGGCCGGTCTTCACGGGCGGCGACGGCGAGCTGCGGCCCCGGAGTGCACGAGGGCCTGCGGGTTCGATAGGATGCGATGGTTAGCTCACACGTGCGAAGAAGAACCGATTGAGAGGGTCCAGGGGGCTTCACTGACGGTGGACGAGCTCGGGCGACGGCAATGGCGCGACGGCGGGCGGTTCACTGCGGTGGCGCAAGCGGCTAGGGCACGGGAGGCGCTTGGGTTTGGTGTGAAGCGAAGGGGGTGGTGCGGGGTGCTCTGGGGTGTTTATATAGGCCCGAGGGAGCACCGGGAGGCGGTTCCCCGGCGGCCTCGCCATAACGGCCGCGGCTTGATTGGGAGTTAAGGGGGGAGGGGGGGTTAAGGGCAGTAACCGGCGATTTGAAGAGGGGAAGTGATGGAGGGGCTTCACTGCGGCTTAATTGCGCAGTTTTGATGGCGGGGAGTGAAGGTCCCGGCCAGTAACGGCCGGCGGCGCGCGGAGGGGGGGTGCGGCTGACCCGGCCAGAGGTTGGGGACGGCCCTGACGGCCGGGTCCCACCTGTCAGCGGCCGGAGCAAAAGAAAAGGGAGGGAGGGCGGTGCTGGGCCGGCGTGTGTGCGGAGCTGGGCCAAATTGGGCCGTTGCGGGCGCAAGGAAAGGAAAAAGAAAAAGGCCTGCCGGCCCGGTTTGGATGCGGGCCAAAAGTGAAGGGAGAGGAGGAGTGAGGGGAAGAGGGTTTTGCCTTTTTTTTAAATAATTCTTTCAAATTCATTTTCAAACATTCAAACTCCAATCAAACAAAAATCCATGCATTCGAATCATGATGCACAAACACTTATTGTTTCTAAATTATTTTAGTGATGTTTAATTATTTTAAAAGCCAATTTGCTTAATGATTTATTCATGCCCTTAAAGGAATTTTTAAACTTTGCCATTTGTTGCTAAATTATTTTAGTGATGGAATTTTTAGGGTGTTACAATAACATTCGAATAAAGCTCGCGAAATCGCGATACCACTGCACCAAAGTGTAACAAGTAACAATTGACAAGAGAAAGATGAAGGAATACCTTAGAGAAGTGCGAAGAAGACCTGAAGCTCGCGAGTTATTCAGCAAAAGACCAGTTTCCGCGAAAAAGAGAGATGCGCAAATCGTGAAAAGCTGGAAAGCTGTAAAATTTTTTAACAGCGGCAGCCCGCTATTTATAGGGCCGGGGAGGGGTAGTTCCGCGAAACACACCTCGATTTAACCGTCCTTGGTTTCCCGGGCGACGCGTGTCCCCTCCGACGTTCCGAGGGTGACGTTTTTTACTAAATTTCCGAAGGATTCGTGGAATCGGATCGTCGGAGTCAACCCGCTTCCCCGAGGGGCTAGTGTTGGGGAATTCAGTAAAACTCGTCACCCTCGAAACATTGAGTTTAACAAAGTTCTTGAAGCATGTTTTTCAGGAGCAGGGAATTCGCGATTGTCGGAATCCTGGAACCTGTGAAGCCTCAAATTCGCGAATGTGTAAAGTTCGGGAGTCTGGATTCGGTGAAGAAGTGGAGTCACGAACATGCGGAAGCCCGGAATCTCGAACTGTCGATGGCCCCAACTTCGGAGAACGGCCGATTCGCGAATCTGTCAAGGGCCGAGTTCGGGAGTCGTGCACGTGGGCATGCGCGAACCGGCGGAGAGGCGAAGACCGGTTCGGGAAGCGCCGAAGATCCTGTTCGGGCGTCTCACGCGAAGACATTCACGAACCGGGGGAGAAGCAAAGTCAAAGTTGTTGTCCCAAAAAGTCCGGGTTTAGAGTGTGAACTAGTGGCAGATTTGTAAATATGTTGGATGAAAAAGACAATCCTGTATGCGTTCACACTAGGAATATTCTCTGAGGCTAAGGGTGTTATCGGTATGTAAAAGTCCCTTCGTCTCCCTATAAAAGGGGGCGTAAGGGCACGTGTAAACGGATTCAGGCTTTTTGGACCTTGTGCTACTTGCAGGGGGAATCACAGTCTCTTTGCGCTCTAACCTTGTACTTTAACGTGTTAAGAACTCTCACTTGTGTTAGGGTGGTCATCCGAACTTTTCGGGTAACCCCCCCAACAGGCACCCCTCCTATAGAGCTTGTCTCCGACAAAAAATAGGACTTGGCTCGGCGGACGAGTTGCTCGGCTAAGTTTCTGTCACAGGGAACCTTCTGCTCGCAGATGTAGTCGATGAAGGGTTGTCGCCAGTCCACGTCTATCATCATGACCTCCTGGCCAGGCTGAGAGGGCGCTGGCTCAGTGGTCATGGGCGCCAACTCCGGGATGGATGGCATGTGAAGCTCGTAGAGGAAGACTCCTGCGGGTACTTGTGCGCGAGTAGAACCAAGCTTCGACAAGACGTCTGCTACAACATTGTTTTCATGGGCGACATGGTGGAACTCAAGACCGTAGAACTTGTTCTCGAGCTTGCGGACTTCTAGGCAGTAGGCTTCCATGTTCTTGTTGCGATCCCAAGACTTGTTAACTTGATTGATGACCACCGCGGAGTCGCCGTAGACTAGTAGTCGCTTGATGCCCAATGATATTGCGAGGCGGAGCCCGTGTAATAGAGTTTCGTACCCGGCTTCGTTGTTTGAGACCTTCCAGAAGATCTGCACCATGAGTTGTTCGCCCTTTGGGGAGATCAAAAGTACCCCTGCACCTGTGCCCTCGAGCTTGAGTGAGCCGTCAAAGTACATTACCCAATGCTCCAGTCGCTCGGTTGGAGTTGGTAGTTGATTCTCCCGCCACTCTGCCATGAAGTCGACTAGAGCTTGAGACTTGATGGTTGCGCATGGCTTGAAGTCGATGTTGAGGGTGCCAAGTTTGACTGCCCATTTGGAGATTCTTCCAGTAGCGTCTTGGTTTCGTAATATGTCGCGCGAGCGGGTAGTCGGTGACCACGGTAACTGAGTACTCCTAGAAGTAGTGTCGTAGCTTGCTTCCGCGAGGTGATGAGCACTGCATAGAGTAGCTTTTGCACTGGCTGGTAGCGTGCCTTTGACTCTGACAGAACCTCGCTGACAAAGTAGACTGGTCGCTGGACTAGGTAGGCGTGGCTGTCTTCTTGCCTCTCAACGATGATGGCAGTACTGACCACAAGAGTAGTCGCAGTGAGGTAGAGCAATAGCTGCTCATGTTTGCGAGGAGCTGTGAGGACTGGTGGCTTGGACAGGAAGTCCTTAAGCTGAGGCAAGGCTTGATCCGCCTCTAGGGTCCACACGAATTTCTCTTGGTGTTTGAGTAGCTTGAAGAAAGGTAGCCCCCGTTCCCCAAGCCTCGAGATGAATCTATTCAAGGCCGCCATGCACCTAGTGAGCTTCTACACGTCTTTAATGTAGGTGGGAGCTTTCATGTTGGTTATGGAAGAGATATTCTCGGGATTGGCTTCGATGCCCCGATGGCTGATGATGAAGTCGAGTAGTTTCCCAGAGGGTACGCCGAAGACGCACTTGTTGGGGTTGAGCTTCCACTGGTACTCTCGCAAGGATGCGAAAGTATCTTCAAAATCGGTGATGAGCGTGTCGGAATTTCGGGTCTTGACGACCACGTCATCCACATAGGCTTCGACGTTCTTGTTGAGCTGCTTCTTAAAATAGGCCTGGATAGCTCGCTGGTAGGTGGCGCCGGCGTTCTTCAACCCGAACAACATCGTTGTGTAGCAGTAGGCACCAAACGGGGTGATGAACGCGGTCTTCTCCTGGTCTTCTTCCTTGATGGTGATCTGGTGGTATCCAGAGTAGCAGTCGAGGAAGCAGAGCATGTCACAACCCGCCGTTGAGTCGATGACTTGATCAATCCACGGCAACCAGAAGGGGTCCTTGGGGTAGTTTTTGTTGAGATTAGTGTAGTCGACGCACATCCTCCACTCGTGTGTGTTTTTCTTGCGGACGAGGGCGGGGTTGGCGAGCCACTCAGGATGTAAGACTTCTCAGATGAAGCCGGCCGCGAGTAGTTTGGCGAGTTCCTTCTTGATGGCATCCCGTCGGTCGTCGGCAAAACGACAGAGGTGTTGTCGTTTGGGGGTAGTTTTAGGGTTGACGTTTAGTGAGTGCTCGATCAGCCTCCTGGGCACCCCTGGCATGTCCGCGGGTTTCCAAGCGAAGATGTCTCGGTTAGCACGGAGGAAGCTGACGAGCGCGTCTTCCTATTTCGGGTCAAGACCCGCCCCAATCATGGTAGTCTTGCTGCTGTCGCCTATCCCAAGGTCGATGGCCTTGACTTGCACTTCCTCGGATGGTTGAGACTTGTTGGCTGTGTAAGTCTTTTCTGGAATCTCGAGTTCTGTTGGGGCAAGATTCTTAGACGCAGCGTAGATCTCCATCATCGCATTGAGTACTTGATTAGTGGCTGCGAGTTCTACAGCTTTTGTGTCGCAGTCGAAAGATATCTTCAAGTCCCCTTGCAATGAGAGTACTCCAGTAGGGTTTGGCATTTTGAGTACCAAGTAAGTGTAGTGAGGTACCGCCATGACCTTGGCGATGGCCGGTCTGCCGAGGATGGCGTGGTAGGAAGTCTCGAAGTCCGCAACCTCGAACTTGATGTACTCGGTGCGGTAGTTTACCCTAGTCTCCCCGAAGGTAACTGGCAGGACCACTGAGCCTAGTGGAATAGCCGCGTTGCCAGGGACAATGCTGTAAAAAGGCGATGTGCTCTTGGTGAGCATGTGGGTAATGTCGAGCTTCATCTTCTTCAAGGTTCTGGTGGAAAGGACGTTAAGCCCACTTCCACCGTCGATGAGCAGCTTGTTGAGTCTAGAGCCCGCGACTACTGGTTTCAGGACGAGTGGGAAACGCCCTGGCTCGGAGAAGCTTGTCCATTGATCCGCGCGGGAGAAGGTGATGGGTACCTCCGACCACCTAAGAGGTGTCGGGACCGCTAGTTCAATGCTCAAGACTTCTCGTCGAGTGGCCTTTTGAGACCGTCTGTTGGGTAGTCCGCCGAAGAGTACATTGACTGTCTTGTCGGGTTCTTGGAAGTCGTCGTTGCCCTCGTCGGCTTTCTTCTTACCCTTCTTGTCGTGAGGAGGCTGTGAGTCTGGGGTGTCTTTGAGTGCTGGCCGGAGTTGGTAGCACTGCTTAGTGGACATAGACATAAGTACGGTAGCATCGACATTGGATCTAGCGGACCAATGGAACTGCTCATGGCTCAGAGCTAAGTGCATCGAGTTCATCACCGGAGGATCACAAGAAAATCTTAGTGCCGTGTTAGCGACCGACTTGTATAAGCATCTGGTGGAGAGAAGCCCATTGATAACGAATGAGCTTCTCATGGCTGCACATGGAAGAAAAAGAAGTCGATCACCAGATGTTAATTAAATACGTTTACGTTGCTACTCCCCCGGTTTGGTAAAAGAAGACGTTTTGGACAAGATTTTAGTCAAACATTGGAAATATAAATCATGAATAACTTTTAAGTTGTTGAGTTTGGAAATGTGAAAACTACATGAGTAGATTTGTCTTGTAAAATACTTTCATAAAAGTATACATATTTTAGTTTTTAATAAATATTTTTGTAAAAATAGGAAGTCAAAGTTGCACTTTGGACACCGTGTCACTGTCCTAAACGTCTCTTTTACCAAACCGGAGGGAGTAGTTTATTATCTTATTATTATGTCCTCTTATTTCGCATAGACTTGGGTTTTTTTTTGCATTCCACTTTGTATATATTTGGCTGAATTTAATGTGCTCGGAGTTTATTTGCTTTATTTGGACATCATTATTTGTTGATTTCCATATACAGTATATGAGTTATCCCTGCTTAACATTTGCACGGACAAGCCTATTCGATACATACGAGTGCTTTGCTAGTATTATAATCGATGCAGCGAAATAATATTGTGTTCAGAGCGTGGTTAAGTAAGACATAAATAACAAATAAGGATATTAAATGATCAAGTAGATCAATTCAAGTGTTTATTTCACATTTTTTTATCTTATTGCACATATTTTCTTTTGCATTTAAATTTTGCAGAAACATAGATCTTGCATAATCTATCCATATTTCTGGTTGAATGTTACTCCCTCCGTCCCAAAATTCCTGACAAGTAACTTTGACTAAATATATAAAAATATATATTAATACTTATGATACAATATTAATATCGTTAGATAGATAATTGAATCTAGTTTTTTTAGAAAATTTGTAAAAAAACTCCGATATATATCATTCTAATTTTTCTCTGTGCATTTGTAAACATGCAATTTCTCCTCATTTTTACTTTAGTTAAACATGAGAAAATCAATATGTTCTACAGAAAAATCTACCACAAAGCTCTCTTAAATCTCGCAGTTATGCGCATGGAATCACCTAGTATCTAATAATGCAACAGCCATTATAATGAGTTAGCAAACTAATTACTCCCTTACCTGGCATTATAACCCGTCGTCATCCATTCCGGCGAACCCCCTTTCAAGGTCCGCCGCTTAGCCGGTACCCCTATTCTCCAACCCAGTGCCTCTCCTGCTCCCAAATCCTCCATATATCCTGCCGCGGCTGCGCGACGGGTCGCCGTGGTCTGCCAACAGCCACCGCCCACCAGGTCAACGGACTGCCTCCACCGCCGCAGTCGTCAGCTTGCTAACGACGTGGCTAGCACCGGGGAAGCTGAGCTCAAAGCTCATGGTCCCCGGTGGCGTCGTCGTCGTCGTACTCAACGCGGTGTGTCCTCCAGACCTCAGCCTCAGCCACACCTTCGCGTCGTCATCGTCGCCCATGGCCGTCGGTGCACTGTGTCGCTCGCTGCCAACGGCCACCCATCCATTATGTCCTTATTGAGTTGCATGCCCCAACCAATTCAACCCAAAAGCTTAAGCTGATAGGGAAAGGTGGGCAATTCACTTATACTCCAACACTCCCCTCACGTGCAGGCTCCCCCAGGCCGCATACGTGGAATATTGGAGTGGGCTGTAATTATTTTAATTAACGCGCCCGCCAGAATTCGAACTCGAGACCTCTGGCTCTGGTACCATATTGAGTTGCATGCCCCAACCAATTCAACCCAAAAGCTTAAGCTGATAGGGAAAGGTGGGCAATTCACATATACTCCAACAGTCCTCCTCCTCACTTTTCAGAGCGTGAATACAGCGTGGGAATTGCAGCGCATTTATGTCCCTTCATATCTTTTTTTGGTTCTAGCAAAACACAAAACTTGTCATTTTCAATTAATTTCACAGTAAAATCCAAACTATGATGCAAACATGTTCTGCCCCCAAGGCAGCAGAAACAGCAGATCCAACTGAATTGCCAGATAAATCAAAGAGCCCAGCTCACCTGCAGGCTGCAGGCTGAAGCTACTTCAGAAACTCAACACCCGTTGCAGGGATTCATCCTCTGGACCTGGACGCCGTCAGAAATGTAAAGGTGCAGGTGCTTGTTGCATTGGACTAGGCATACATTCAGAAAGAGAGATTTTGCACCTACATACGTGTATAACCTGAAAAAAAAAACGAGAACAAGATAGAGGCTTGCTGAGCCGTGTACTGACAGAAAATGATTCTGGATGCTGAAATGCTTCGCTTGGGTCCTGCTAATAATAAGCAGAAAACGTTCAGTATGACATGCTGCTGAAACTAGTAATGTTTCGGCCTTAATTCATGAATCTCCTCCCTTGCAGGGAAGTTGTGGAAACAAATATCATACACTCTGCATTCTTTTCTAGCTCTGAAATATTAGCCAAAACTTGAGTCGGCAGAGTGCTTAGATAACATTGGTTAATAACTGCGAGAGAGGCCTTTTGCCGAACTGTCCTGATAAGAAATGCTCAAGAAAATGCAGCACCCAGACAGCAACGCACAAGCACAATAACTGATCCAACAGATCCAACTGAATTGCCAGACAAATCAAGAGTCACCAAACTCATCTCCTGTGTTACAGCAACCAATCTGTATGCTGACTGTACCTCACCCGGCAATTACATATTGAGCCGAGCTCACCTGCTATTTCAGGGCAAAGAGAGACAGTCAGACAGGTGAAGCATCAGATCTTGCTCCGAGAACCTCTGGGCCTGGACGCCGTCATCCATTGCCTCCGGATGATCGGTGCCCAACAGTCCACCCTATCTTTCCAAAGCACATCACCAGGAAAGAAAATGGCATTGCTAAAAAATGATCGGTGCTCAAGAAAATTGCTTTAGTTGAAAGCGCAGGTTTGCCTAATCGGACAATATGGACCAAGTTTCTGTACTAGGCGTGAACCAAAAGTAAAGACAACCTACTCACCCATCCAACAATGGTAACAAGCTTCAGAATGTATTTGGTTTTTTATTACTATATCAACACAATAATACATAATGCTTCAGTTTCAGGTCAGTGGTTTTATCTGTCTGAAGTTGTTGATGAGAGGTACCAGTAGGAAAATTCAGTACTTTTCTTTTACGAAAACCTTCATCTCTGAGAAAACATAACCAATTCGATTGCAGCAAAATACAGTTTACAGAACAGAATGGGGCTGACAACTAGTACCAACTAAAAATCTGAAATGACAACGTCGCGTAAATAAAAGTGGACCGATTGTAGTGGAGTGGCTGCACAAGAACACGTATCAACAACATTTGGTTTCATTTATTTTTCTTCCCCCCCTCTTGAGTCTAGTGGAGTAAAAAAACAAACCAAATTAGTTTTTCTATAACAGGGAGGTGCACCTCTCTTTATCGTGCGGTTGTGGCTGCTTCGAGATTCGTACTGCAGCACATGTGAGTGGGACGGTCAGCCAACAATCAATATATTAGTGTGCCAGCACGAATCTCGATGCGCGATTGAATGATTGGAGATAAGAAAATGTGCACCTTCCGGTTGTGGGAAGGATTTTTCGAAAACAAAAAACGAAGAACTTTTGATTTTCTTTTAGCCTGTCTATCTATTCTCGAGGAGGAGGGAAGAGGAAATTGGAGCGATCAGAATCAGAGATGAGGCAGGGACGCAGGGTACGCACATGGAGCTTGGCTTGTGCGAAGAGATCGATGTCGTAGTGGACGGACGGAGACCTTGATGATGCCGTCGACGGACATGATGGCGGCGGCGCATACGTCGTCCGCCGCGGCGGTGATGGCGTCCTGCGCCTCCACGAGCTATCCTGTCAGTCATGTTGTACACAAGGCAGGAAGAACCAAGAAGGGAAGGAAGGGAGACAAGGACGCACGGTGAGGTGCGCGGGCACGCAGAGCGAGCAGACCGCCCGGCCCCGCTCGGTGAGGGACGCGCACGACGGTGAGTGGCCGCAGCGTGATGAAGGCCCGGTCCTGGCCCTCCTCCACTGTGGCGCCGGCGTCCTCCAGCCACCTGCGGGCGGCTGCGGCTATCCACGCCGGGAGGGCCTCCGTCGGGGCGCCCATGCATGCGGGATGGGGATCGGTGGCGGTCAGCGGTGGGCTCGCCTCTGATGGAAGTGGAAGGGAAGTACTCCCTCCGCCTGACAACAAATACAGAAATCAAGATGCGCGCGAGGAGGTGGCCAAGGCGGACGAGGATGCGCGCGATGCGGCCGTCGTCGGAGTCCTCGCCGCCATGCTCCGCCCGCATCTCTGCTTCGCTCTGCCATGCTTCGTCCTCGGAGCTCTGCGGGCCCGCAGGTCGACGTCGAGGCCCACAGTGTGGCGCCTCTTCCTGCCGTGGCGCCGCCGATGGCGGGAGGTGTGACACGGAAGCCTCGCCCTCTCGGCACCGGAGCTTAGCGGTCGCAGCGCAGGCGAGCCTCGAGGCCTCGGCAGCCTGTTCTCCGGCTGCCGTGGCATTACGCAGGAGGATGTGGAGGTGGATGCTGGAGGTAGCAGGAGTCTGCGCGGTTGGGGACGATGCTGGCCGAGGTTGGGCACTACCGAAATCACAAGCCTCGCCTAGAGTCCGGTTCTTTACCGTGAGTCAAGCAAAAACCTCTCGGCAAAGAAATCTTTGCTGAGAGCCAAACAAAAAAACTCTCGGCAAAGAAAAAAACACTTAGCACAGATTTCTTTGCATAGTGTAATGTTTTTCGCCCTTGGTGAAGAAATTATTAAAAATCACTTTTTTATCTCCAAATTTTTTCTATCCTTAACATACACTTATAAAAAACTTATGCTCAAAGTTGGCACAATTTCAGTTATGTTTGCTATATTGAAAATTTTCACTTTTTAATATGTATTTTTTTCATATACATCCGATATGAAATGCAAGTGCATGAAGTCATTGAGTAAAGTTTGTTGGAAAAATGATATTCATGTCCATGAGACCATGTATACGAAATGAAGCTAAATTTGTAGCATTTGGTTCTCTGTGCATGATGGAGCCCGTGAGGTAGAAATGGTTTAGAATTGTATAAAATTAAAATTTAGTTTGAAAATCAAGAAATTTGTCAAGTGACCATGATCTCATAAGTGAAGGTCATGGTAAAATTTGAGAATGTTTTGAACACTTCGACACGTACGCTGTTTAGAAATTGAAACTCTCACGAGAAGGTTCTAAGAATTTGAACTAATGTCACTAGGTTTGAAGTCTTTCAGAATTTCAAATTAAAATTTGACTAAAATTTTTTCTATGGGTAATATACAACATAATTGATGACATGTTGAGTTTTGATTTTTTTTTACATTTTTTGCTATTTTTAATATTTAATTTGATGAAAATGCTCTCTTTGCCGAGAGCCTGGTTGGTGGGCTCTCGGCAAAGAAATGACCTAGCCTACCACCGGCCCAACACAGCCCACTGGCCCAACCTTTCCTCTCTGTCCCGTATATAACACCACCGCCCCCTAACCCTAACCCGTCGCCCCTCCCCCTCCCTCTCTCCAGCCGACCGTAGCCGCCGCCTCCCTCCCCTCTCTCTCGGTCCACGCCGCCGGGCCCGTCCACACCGCGGGCCCGGCCCGCGACCCCCCCTCCCCCCCCTCCGCTCGCCCCTCACCTTGTGGTGGGGAGCGGCGGCGGGGTGAGGCGCGGTGGCGACGGATACGACCGCCGCGCTCCTCCCTCCCGGCGCGGCCTCCCTTCCGGTGCCGCCTCGTCCTCCTTCGGGCCCGCCACCGGCTTCCCGGCGCGGCTTCTCCGGCACGGCTCCCCCGGCGTGGCTTCTTCTGCGCGGCTCCCCCGGTAGGCCAGCACGAGACCTCTAGTGCGGCGTCCAGTTCCAGGCGCGGCTGCCCTGGCGGATCTGAGTGCGGCGTGCCTCCCAGGTTCTCTCCCGCTCCCTCTCTCTCCTATGGCTCTAGATCCGGTGGCGGTGTTGCTGGTGGTGGGTGGTGGCGGTGGCGGCGACGGTGGTGGTGCTAATGTCCGCGATGCCGGTGGTGTTGCAGGTGGCGGGCGGTGGTGGTGGCGACGGTGAGCGGTGCTGGTGGTGTTGCTGGTGGCCGCGATGTGGTGGCTGGCGGCGGCGGCGTGGGGCCACGGCGGCCGGCCAGTTGGCCTGCTGCCCTGGCTATTTGCTTTTATTGTTTTGAGAAATAATCTGTGCCGAGAGCTATCTGAGCTCACGGCACCCATGTGCCGTGGGGCCTGGACCTGGCTCTCGACATAGATCTCTTTGTCGGCCAGGCAGTGCCGAGTGCACTGTGCCGGGCTTCCTCTCGACACAAGCTCGTGTCTATGCCGTGAGCATCTCGCTCTCGGCAAAGCTTGTAAATCTGGTAGTGGGGGTCGGCGCATGAGCACTTGAGCAGTGAGGTTGGGGACGGAGCTCGATTAGCGGCGGCCGCAGGTCACCCGCTCCGCTGCAGGCCTGCAGCTGCCCGTTCACCGACCGCAAGGTTGGGGATGAGTTTGAGATTTTGTTTTTTTTTTGAAAAACTTGTTCCCGTGCATGTGGTGATGTGGTTGTGTGAGGTAATACGTGGTTGGGAGGCCATGAAGTCAGACGTGCGCGGTACAACTAGGGGCTAGTACTAGGGTCAGGCAGAGGCCACAAGCCACGTGCAACAATCTTTTGGGGATAAGGAAATGCAGCTAAAACGACCGTCTTTAGGGGACGGAGGGAGTAGTTGTTATGTTTGACCAGACTGGACAACGGGGGTTATTGCTCTTGTGCTCGGCACCTCCTGCCTTGCTACGCAAATTTTTTCCAAAAAAACCCTTTCCCCTTAGCAGATGTCAGTGTGCCACCGTGTGCACTTTGTTGCTCGTTGGATTAGCTTCAGGTTCAGCTTCGGCCTCTGCTCTATCATCAATGCCATTGATCAAGTAGACATTAGCCCAAGAGGATTCTCCACATGCAGTAATAGCCCCTATTCAAGGCCCCTACTTCACTGAGTAGGGGCTCCCCCAACTTTCTGGGGGCTTAGATTTAGGATTCAACTCCAGCAATAGCCCCAATTGCTAAGCCCTTACTTTGCTATGACATGTGGGACACTTTTGTCAGTGACTTCTCTCTCCCAACTCTCCTCTGTTCTTCCTCCCAAGCTTCTCTTTCTCTCCCCATCTACACTGAATGACACTGCCGCTTGCTCTGCTCTTGCTCGCCGCTGCTTACTCTACTCTTGCTCACCGCTGTTGCCGCTCTGTTCCTCTACTCCCAGACCTCCGCCCGACTACGCGATGGCT
Source organism: Cenchrus americanus (assembly GCA_947561735.1). Lineage (NCBI taxonomy): Eukaryota > Viridiplantae > Streptophyta > Magnoliopsida > Poales > Poaceae > Cenchrus > Cenchrus americanus. Next base: position 30,165,532 of record OX387242.1, on the reverse strand, counting down.
TGTCGCCGCCCATGGCTCGAGGCGCAGGGAGGGGCCACACTCCCTCCGACCGGGGTGGTCCTTGTCGTCACCCACGACTCCAGGCGCAGTGTGGGGCCACCGGGGGGTGCTTGTGGGCAGCGGTGGGAGGGAGGAGGTGGGAGGGGGTCGGACACGAAGACGGTGCCTGAGCGGATCTACCAGCGGTGCTTTAGCTCTTGCTCGATAGCCCACTCGACGCCCGAGTGGATCTGCACGGAGGCGGCGCAGAGGAGGAGTAGTGCCAGCGTTGGTAGAAAAGATCGAGTGGTGCCGCTGGAGCTTCAGGCTCGTTGATTCGATGATCGGCCGGCAAGTGGGTAGCGCATCATCGTCGATTCGCCGACGATCCAGCTCTTCCTGTGCGATAGCCTTGTCGATTCGCCAGTGCCCCGGCTCCTAGTGCGCGAGGAGGCGACGCGGAGGCGCAGCACCAGACAGCAAGCGGCGACAGAGAAAGAGGTGGTGGTGTTGGAGTCTGTAGCAGTGCGGGATGGAGGAACGACCCAACTATCGAGTAGGGGGCTCCCCAGCCACCCGCGGGAGAAGGGGCCGGAGGTGGTGATTTGGGTTCCCCCTAGAATAGGTGCCCGATCTAAGGTCCTCTTGGAGTGCGTTTTTTTCTCTCGGCCCCTACTTTATGAGTAGGGGCTCAAGTAGGGGGACTGCTGTAGTTGCTTTCACAACATCAGCTTCCAAGAACATTTACATGTTTCAACTAAAACAGTTGCATCTTCAGACAAAAAAGATGGGCAATATCAACAATTGAGAAGCACAAGATATCGAAAATGTTCAGCTATTACTCTATTATAAGGCTTTTACCACAATATTTTGATGCTTTACAACACAAAGTATCACAACCAAAACCATTTCACCCACTTTAAATATAGCATAACCGCAACAAAAGTTTAACGATGTACAAGTACAACCCCACTAGGGCACTTATAGACACCTGACTATGGTAACTGTTGGATTCCCATCAAGTAAGCAGAGTCCATATCTGCACACACATAATCTCACTAAGGTAAGAAAATATACATTTCAATGTAGTAGTTTCTTGTTAATGGAACGACGAAATAGAGAGAAAAAGAGAGTGTCTTTCACCTTATAAAAGATTCGGCGAAACCTTCCTCTACCAATTATGATTTGCTTGACACTGACATGGTTAAAGGTTTATCATATACTCATTCTCATCGCTAATCATAGTAAAATCAGCTGGGTTCCTGTTAGTGTGACACATATCCTTCCTCATGAACTCGGGCCTTGGCAATGGATGTTTTGGATTCAAAACAGAGAAAACACAACCCAGATTGTGCCCGGAGCTCTCAGACCAGTTTGCAATCTCCTGCTGCAGCAATGGACCAAACACTCCAACTCGAGGCGAGGACGTAAGGGTATATGCAAATTTTTCTCCACCTCATGTCATCCCAAATCTCGCAATGTCAGTTGAACCTTTCCAGTTAGGTGACTTCCATGTGATCTGCTGGGTGATACACTATACTGGTTATGTTGTGCATACTCTGAACTAAGATTTTGATAGCTTGTGAGGCCTTGTGAGGTTGATGAATCCATCAATCCTAGGAGATATGTTGCAGGCATAGGCTCCTTTGGGTAAATGCATGAGTGTCCTAGGAGATGTGTTACAGGCATACCCTCCATTGTTAATTCTGTGCTTGGGACACTTGTTGGGTGGATATGATTAACTACTTCATTTGTGTATTGTCCTTCTTCACCTGCAGATAATGACTTGTGAGTTACATAGTCATGAGAAGCTCCATAAGCAATGGTAACTTCTTCATCCACACAAATATCTACCTCTTGTTCTTGGGTACACTCTAAAATGGTAGGCATGCGTAGCTGTGTGATGGGAATCTCCATGTTGGATGATGCATGGCAATGTGATGACTCCTGCCTATGTAAATCTCGCATAAGCACATTAGTGGCCTTTGTGCTAGATGATCCACGATCATGTAAATATTTCTTCTTACTTTCTGATACCAGAGACTTCTGAAAATTAGTGTCAAGCACCGTTGATGCATCAGTGGGACCATCCTTTTCAACAATTTCAATTGCAACTATCTCTGGTTGAGTAGAATAATTGGGATCAGCAATCATGATTTGTCTCTCATGTTGTTTTTTGGCAAGAAATTCAGCAATGTCCATGGGGATGTCATCTATCACTGTTTGCACCTCTAGCATGTGTTTCTTCTTATTCTTGGGTATATTCTCCTTGTGAAGACCAGACACATTCTGTAGGATCTTGCCCTTACCTAGAGAAACCTGTGACAATGAATATTTGCAAATCCAGATTAGGGTAGGCACAGTATTCGCAAAGACACAAATATTTATTTCAAATAGCATGCGAGCAAAGTGAAGAAGGGGCACATGTCACAAAAACAAATCCAGTGCTGCACACACAAATAGTATGGATGGCATGCTACCAAAGTGGTATACACACAAATGCCACAAAGATGATTGGGAAAAATCATATACTAGACAAAGTTTTCTTATTTAGATAAGAAAAAATAGATAAACAAATTAATAATCTATTTACAATTATGTAGGAATTCTAGAGAAATTTTTCTTTCTTTTGATAAATTCATACACACAAGATATGCCTTAAAATTTTAGAATAAAGAATGAAGACAAAAATATATAAGAAAGCAAGAAATCATTACCTTTGTCGCACATCTCTGCACAATGCCATTAGATTCCACTTGACCCATATCATCTGTCATGAGCATGCTTCTCTTTAAAGTACCATTCTCATAGATATCACCAGTTTCTGCATGGTCAGCTTCAGTGTCAACTGCACAACTCACTGTCTAAGGGTTCATGATTTCAAATATTAGGTTTGTCTTTTTGGCTTTCTCCGATAAAATTTAAGATCTAAAACATGCCCTTTAGGATCTGGAGCCCTTCGAGCTCCCTGCTTGCGAACTTCGTTGCTTTTCTGTCGAGAGCTGCTCTTAGAGACTTCATGACCAGATATCGATTTATGAACACTGGGCTCATTGTAGTCAACATCCAGAACACAAATCTGAGGATTATTGGGGGAGCCCTGCAAATATGAAGATATACCATCATAACTTATTATTGTAAACAAAGAAAAGTAAACAGTAGTTGAAAATTCATTGAGCTCAAAACCATACCTTTTGTGTCTGGAGCAGTTCTCTCAACGAATGTGTCCAGAATATTATTTTCAACGGATATGGCTGGAACATTTATTGAAGTAATTGCTTTATTGTCGGAAGGAGAACTACATTTCAAGTTGCATTCCTGGACACTCTTTGAATCATTTGATCGATCCACATCATTATCATGAGATGATTGTCTTGTGCAAGAAAAGAGCCTTCTGGAAGCGACATTATAAGGCAAAGTCCGAATAATTGAAATGGAACAATCATCATTAGTTCCATCCTGTTGCATAGGAATGCTTCCAGAGCTAGTACTGCGACATGAATTTATCACTCTGTGCAAGCAATTTGAGTAGTTCCATCGCTGATACTTTGCCACTAAAAGTGGGGATGAGTTCCTATTGTGCTCATCATATTGTTGCTCATTACCGAATATCCCTAAAGAGCACAAATTTGGATCATTCTTCTGATGCATAGCAACGTAACCCCTGCCAAAAGTCTATACATCATTAATAAGACTCGCAGTATAAATAATTCTTATAAGGGATTATATAATGGCTTAAAAACGAAAAGCATTCTATAAACAAAAGTTGTGTGTGTGTGTGACCAATGTTGCCGTAAACGGTCATTTAGGCTGTTTACACGTCGTCTAAATGCTACTCAGCAGTCAACCGTGTTGGCCGTGTAGGCCGTTTAATCCATTTAATCATGTGTAATCCATTTTTTGTCCGTTTACTCAACAATATAGTCCGACTATTCACTAAACGAAGGGTGACCGACCGTGTACCGTGTAGCGTGTAGGGCAACATTGTGTGTGACACATTATATTATATATAGCAGATGAAGATAGATACAAGGAAAATCAAAACAAATAATGTGCATTCGAATCAATGGATATGGACATGTTGCCACATCAAACCAAATGTAGCTATGGATATTGATCAGTGTTTCACAATGTCTACTTGTGATGTTGTGTGTGCTAGCATGCACAAATAATAGATGCAAGCTATACTTGTATGCTTGGCTAGATAATATAACAATGCTATATTCCTATAGATGCATGCTACAATCAATAAAATAAATACATGTATCTTGATATAGAGAAGATTACCTTATGGAGAAATGGTTGCACTCGAGCTCTGCTGCTCTACCATCAGATCCAACAACTGTGGATGGAAGCCTTCGTTCCTCCATCGCTGTAGTTCCAATAGTCTGAGGAGCAATATCTTCTAATGGTACAACTTCTCTACGTTAGTTCCTCTGATCTTGGAACAAAACGAAACACCTCACAAATCCTGCACAAACAACAAGCAGTATTGCATGACCTGTCATACACATATCTTGGTTCATCGAGATTGCAGAAAGATATAGCTGATGCATGCATAAATTAAGTAAATGAAGAAAGGAAACAAAACGTCAGACTATAAACAACCCAACATAACACAAATGACTGCATATGTATATTAATTATGGTTCATGGAAATATGGAATATATGTATATACATATAGCACAACATAAGAAACCATATATTATTCAAAAAATAACAAACCATATAAAAACAAATGAATACAACCTAGTTCTCAGATAAATGTGAATGATTAATGTGAATGATTAACATGCAATGTTAAAACCAGAAAGAGACATAAACATGAACGATTAACTTTCATGCATGGCTATGCAAACAAACTACCCTCAGTGTATTAACTTTGACATGGCAGGAGCCCATTCCTATCTGCATTGCATGCATGGCCCGCATTTTTTGCAACATGGAATATAAGTAGTCACAGCTTCCATGTGGGCACATTAAGCTACGAGTCGTTCAGGTCCCAAGAGGGGACCAACATACAAGCACAGATAGCCCTGGCAAAAAGCCGAAGCTCCACACAAGAAGCAAAGCGAGCAATTGACCGAACGAGAGCAATAGACAAGAAACAACGTGTAGCCCAAATCTTGGCAGGGAACAGACCACTAATCGGATGACCTAATAATGACTGTGTCGCGAGATCCATGAAACGATGATGGCTACCGAAACCTGATGAAAGTTGTAGTGTTGCATCCCTTTCCCCCACCAGATTGGTGGACAGACGAAACAGGAGAAGATCTTTGTCGCAAGAACAATTCGTTGGACCTATAGATGGCCAAATGGGCGGCCCGGCCCGGCTCGGCCTAGCCCATTTAAGCCCGGTCTGCATTGGCCGGCCATGTTGGTGGGCTGGGCCGTGCCACCCATCATGCCTCCTTGTAGGCCCAGGCCCGTCCTGGGTAAATCTTATGCGGGTCGTGCCGGCCCAACAACCCACATGCTAGGTGGGTCGGGCAGCCCATTAGCCCACTAAGCAAAAAAATCTAAAATTGATGATAATTGATGCATAAATAAATATAATATGTCCACATTCTTAGAGTTTTGATAGTTCTAGCATAAATATAATGATACGCATATACATTTCATATATTGACATATGTATAGGTATAATATGTTCAGACAATGGCAAACATAGCTATTTTTAATGTGCGAGGAGAGATATAGCAAGCCAAATCGTGCCATCCACTTAAACGGGCTATGCCGGTGTCGGCCCGCGTGCCGTAGCAGCAGCCCAAGCCTAGCCTGCCATACTGGATCGTGCCGACTTGGCCCATCCTTATGCGGGACGTGCCGGCCAGGCCCATCCTTATACAGGTTGTGCCGTGTTTGGGTCAGGCCAAATCATGTCGTGCCTCATGCCGCTCGTTTGGCACAGCCCATGTGGCCATCTATAGCTGGACCTCCCACCAAAGCCCCATCTGTGCATATAGGAAGAACAAAGATTTCTCTGCGACATCGATAGCCTAGAACGTATATGCGCGTGATCAATCGGAGCATAGGTAAAACTGGATGAGAAATGGGAACTTTTTCTCATCTGAGTAATAAATCTACCGCAACTCGTACTTGTTGGGCTGTATTAGAAGAAATCGATGCGATTTGGTACGAGAAAGGTCCATCAAGATTTGGGGACGAATCTATAGAAAATCCATCAAGAAAAAGTAGATCGAGGAAGCAGGAGCAGACAGATGAAATCAATCCAAACCTAGAAGGGAATCAATCCAAACCTAGAAGGGGAAAACGAAAGAGAGCGAAGAAAAGGACATCAATTACCGATGCGACGTACCTGATGTTGCACGATAGAAGCCACGAGGACGAGGCAGATGAGGCGACTCCCGATTGACGTGGCGGTGTCGGCTGGAATTTTGGGGGTGGAGATAGGGGAAAGGCGTAACCTTTAGGGTTTCTAGGGGGTGAGAGAAGTGGGTGATGCAAATTAAGAAATACAAAAGGTGGGAAGGTAATCAATGCGGAGGGCTACTGTGGACCTGGGTGGTAAACAACTGCGAAGGGCTGCTGTGTGGACATGGGTGTTTCTGGCCTCTGGAGATGTGTGAGGGGTGCCCATGCCGCCACGTCAACAGATGTCCATGTTGTAGGGTTCAGAGAAAATCACAAGTTATCTCATGTGATCAAATGTGACAAGAAGATTTTGTACATGTACATATGACGTGTCGTGCATGGTGACCATTTATTTTTGAACTAACAGGTAGATGAATAGGGGGTAGGTGAAGTGGGAGGATGGGGGTAGGTGGGAGAATTGGGGTACGTGGAATAACCAACGGTTAGATGAATACTAAACAAGGGAAATTAACGGCTCAGATACATGATGCGGTCAAAATCGAATGCCAAGTTGTCTTCCACAAATACAAGTGGACCGTGTATTATATCTGGCTTGTTACTTTGAGAATAATAGTTTTATATGGCAATGATCCTCTTTACTAGGATTATTCTAGTAGGAGAGCCTTTCTTCCCAACTCAGGTAAGTGTCCAATCTTGGTCGATGAAAGTTTTTCACGCAACTATGTACATTTCTTTCTATATCTCAATTTTGTTAAATCTAATCAATTAGGATTTTAAATAATATGTTAATATGCATTTTATCGCAAATTTGAACTAGTTTGAGGCATACACCAGATTATCACGTCATTATATGAGTTGGTGAAATAGAAATGATATTTTAAACTATAGGAAACTCATTAGTATGTATCATGCAATGTGGTGTCGGATACAAACCAAGTAATATCATCCAAGCTTTAACATCTTACAATCTGGACATGGTCATCAAACAATTAATGCCAAATTAATATTATTTTTTGAAAATAAAAGCAGGAGCATTGCTATGTCATATATGAAGAAGTAGCATTGGTACATAACGCGCCGAAGCGAAAACCACCACATGAACAAACCCCTAAATAGAAACAAATGCACCCGACATAGTACACCACTAGCCACAACCACTTGGGAGAGAAGATGAAAACAAGCCACCGACACTTGCGTCGTCGTCACCAACGTTGTGTCACACCGAAGTCACAACCCTCAGCAGGCCCGAACGGCCCCCTGAGCTCCTCCACCACGGGAATGTCACCCTCTAAATGCACACACTCGATCGTCGATCCTTCTGATCCAGTGAAGCTTCAGCAATCACTCCAATCTCAGTACAAGGGGCAAATACAGATCCTGGCCGCTCTCGTGGGGGCCTCGCCTCTCCCACCTACTCATTACTCTACCAATGACTCAGATATTGTTGGGGTTTTCTACCGCCGGCAGTAAATTTGTATCGGATTGCATGCCTGGCCTCGCACGGTTGCGCAAATGGGGTCACAAGGATTTATTTTGGTTCGGGCCTCTGGAGAGTAACACCCTACGTCCAGTTTGTGTTTCTGTGTTATTTGTGTTGATTTGTGGTAGGGGGTACAAATGGACGAGAGAGGGAGCTCGGTCCTGTGAGACATGGGTACCCCTAGGTCTCCACCGACCAAGCTCACAGCCGTCCCTGACAAGTGGGTCCAGCCTACTAGAAGACCTGCCGACCTATCAGTGGGCCCAACCGACCTAGTTGGCGGCCCACACGACCTCCTGAAGACCTTCTGGAAGACTCCCTAGACGATCTAGTTCATCACGACCTCAAGACTTGGCGTACAAGACAAGACCTCGGTGGACTTCGCACAAAGTAGATCGACTGAATATGGCAAGATGTGTAACGTAGACTTAGGTCTCCTAGTCATAATCGACCAGGAGTTTAGGAACCGACCTCATCTACTGGCCAATATAAGGCGGACGAGGAGATCCCTTGTGTAACCTCAACCAACCCCGCAATCCTGAGCAATACCAACCGAAGAAATGGACGTAGGGTTTTACTCTCCTGAGGCCCGAACCAGTATAAACTCGCCGTGTTCTCTGTGTTTCGTGTACTCGTGTGCGACCTTCGAGTTCTTAGCCTTAGACTCCTCTCCGCCGAATAAATAAACCACAGGGATTAACACCCCTTGTGGGCTGTCCAGATCTCCCCATCCTCGCGTTCTAGGTCGCCCACACAACGATCTCCCCAAACTATCCGGGAGAAGAGTTCGAAACCCTAGATCGCCAGATCTTGGACGTCTCTGCGGATGTACCGCCGCAAGATGGAGAAACAGACGAGCAACGTCAAGAACATGAAAATTCTAACGCTGCCAGAGCTGTCCGACGACAACAAGAGATTGCTGCCGCTGCCCCAGGTGCAGGCCAACAACCGGCTAACGCCGGACAGGTCAATGCCAACACCGGACAGGTCAATGCTAATGCTGGACAGGTCAATGCTAACGCTGGAGGGGTCAATGCCAATGCCCGACAAGTCAACGCCAACGCCGAGCAACAAGAACTTGTGGCACAAGGTGCCCCACAGCAGCGACGCCAAGATGATGAACCTTGTGCCAACAGACTGCGTGCGCGCCTCCTCAGGGACTTCGAGTGTGACAGACTCGAAGTTTACAACTCACCGCAAACCAACTTGGGAGCCGCTCTTTCCGCTCTAAATCACCTCGAAGATTCCCCAATGATCCGGCGCCTCCAAGCCAACGTCCGCATTGCAGCCGCTCAAATCGAAGAAAGAGGTCCTAGATACATCAGATCTGTAGCAAGTTCCTACTCCAGAAGCAGATCGGAGCGTCCTCGCCAACGACGTCGTAGCCAGGGTCCTCTCGGCCCGGTGGCTGAAGAAGGTCGGGGAGAAAACAAAGTAGCACAGCTGGTCAACCCAGCTGCTAATGCCACAGCAAATGCTCCAGCCAATGCCGCAGCAAACGCTCCGGTCAATGCCGCTGATAATGCCATCAACAATGCAGGAAACGCTGCCAATGTTTAGGAGAACACCGCACCAAACCCAAGACACAATGCAGGAGCTCAGCCTCCTCTGATCCAGGCCAATCGTGCAGAGGGAAGCCAGCACCACCGCGTAAGAGATGAAGTCGAGATAGCTCGACGTGCTAACTACAACCGCAAGCATGGGGTCTTTGATGCCCTTTGTTGACGGTGAATTTCCGTCAACCTAGAGTACTTGTTATACATTGGTTTCGATTATGATTTGCAACTAACCCGCCACTAGGCATACCAATGATGTAACAAGTTCACACTTGCATGTCGATTTTGGAGTTTGTTGTTTACGCAGGAAATCTACGCTAAAGAGGAGACTTTCGGGATAAGTTCACCAAGCACTTTGGAAGAAGATCATGAAGCCCGACAAGAGTCAAGACACGCGATGAACATGACTCCAAATGACCCGAGGACCGAAGCGTCAACGTGCAAGTCTTCAGGGACTCAACCAGAAAACAGCGAAGCTTGCATAGAAAGGATTCAAGCCTTAACCGTGAAGGAAACGACGTCAAAGGCCCACATGCAAGTGCACACAAATAAGGGATCACGCGAGAAGCAACCGGGGCCGAAACGGGCCGAAATGGGCCTGGGCCGGCCGGCCTGGGCCAACCGGCCCAGCCCATTCCGGGGTCGGTTCGGTGCCCCCTTTGCCCGAGGTGTTCATCTATTTATTGCCTCCGCCGCCGTCGGCCGCCACATCGAACAAATCATGCTACCGACGCCATTCACCAGAAAACTGCCGCCACAAGATGAGGGAGAGAGTTAGATGAGCTCGTTGCAAAGATCAACGCTGGCAGAGAGAAGGAAGCAAGAGGAGGACTCCAAGCCGCTGTCCTAGGGGTGTTCCCAAGCTCCATCGCCGCCATCTTCATCGACGACGTTCTCCGGAGTCTCCATCACCCCTATGTGCTTCAATCCGTGTAAGATGATGGGGTAATGTCTCCGTTCATCCCTAGGGTTAGATGGATTCATGCTATGTGATCGCTACTTGATTCGTGGTTTCAATCTATTGTATTCATGTTGATGATGCTTTGATGATTAAGGTTAGTTACCGTGTTTTTTGGGCGTATGATATCCGCTACTCCCATAGATTCCATCAACATATCGTGTCCATCATAGGTCTAGTCACGAATACCTTCGCGTAGTGACAGTACGAAAGGAGGGAAAGGGCGAAACCGTGGTCACAACCCCCGGTAGATTGGTTTACCACTTTCGTGTAGTAGATGCATACCATGTTGTCCTAGATCCTAGGGAGGGAACACTTATCTTTCTTAATCACTGTCTTGTGTTCACCCTTTACCATCTAGTTTAACCCTAGATTTGTTTGATCAACTTAACTTAGATTAACTAAGGTTAGATTGTCTTTACCTTTAGATTAATACTCTCTTTCAAAGGTTTTCCATTCAACTAGATTAGTACTTGGTTAAGCGCTAGTAATCCCCTTGCTCCGCGGATTGACAAGAACCTTGAGAATCCCGTGGTGAAAAAGGTGTAGGTCCGTACGCTTGCGGATCGTAGGTGGATACGAGTTTTATCTGTCAACAAGCCCCTTTTTCTGGCGGCGTTGCCGGGGAGCAAGCCAGTTTGCTACGTTTAATCTAGTATTAATTTTGTTGATTACTAACATATAACCCTTACTTTCTAGAGAAAAAAATCCTTTTTTTGTTTTCTTTCAACTTTCTCGTGCCTAGATGGATTTGTTCACCTCACCATTAGAAGACGAAGAGATGTCACTAAGGGAGCTAGCAATGCCGTCAATGGAAGACATTGAGATACAAAAATCAGATTTGATGCTTGCTACAACCCACTACGAAGTGAAGCCTGGAATCATCAAGTTAGTGGTGACAAAACCATTTAGAGGATTGGAGGATGACAACACATATAGACACATTAAGGAATTCACGATGTTATGCAACACAGTGCAACAAAAAGGAGTTCCGGCCGCTTGGTTCAATTGGAATTTTTCCCGTTCTCTTTAGAAGATGAAGCACGAAGATGGTACACACTTGCGTCTGTTGAAGCAAAAGGAAATTGGGATGAGCTAGTGAAGAAGTTTCTTTTGAAGTTCTTTCCCATAAGCAAGGCCCAAGACTTAAGGAGGCAAGTGCTCACTTTCAAGCAAGGAGAGGATGAAGGAACTGATGAAGCAGGGGACCATTTTAATGAACTACTTGAGCGAGGCCCGAACTTGGGATTTTCCGGTGACTTGATGTTGCATACCTTTTATTTTTCACTAACCCCTAAGTCGTCTCGTTTTGTAAGCATGTGTGCAAGAGGTGATATAATGGATAAAACAATTAGTGAAGCCGCACAAATCTTACAAAGGATAAGCAATGGACAAAGAATGCAATGAGATTGGCAAAGACGTTGTCGCGAGGAGCAAAACAACAAAAGCAAGCCCAAGGTGCTTGCTGAAATTTCTGAAAAAGATGAACCGAAGGTCAAGGAAGATGAACCGACCATTCAAGAAATTGAAGATCCACTTCCCAAAGGTAAGAGAAGTCATTTCGGATGTTAAAAATGTTGAAACTAACATGAATGTAGGCCGAAGTATGTGGAATGCTAGACCATTGGTGGAGTTCAAGCAATCCGGTTGGGTTCAAGTTGATTTCGCCCCACTAATCAACTACCGAAGGGAGGAGGAATGCCGACACATTGCCAAACTAGTTGAAGATATATTTGATCAAGAGATGAGTGGAGAGTCGATCCAAAAGATGTTTGAAGAAGAAAGAGAAGAAGGAGATGAAGGATGGATCGACCGGTTTGACAACTCAAGGATCTAGGATGAAGAAAAGAGTGAATCAACGATGAGCGATCTTGACGACATGTGGTACACGGGAGATAAAGAAAGTAACACACAAGACTTTGAAGACCAAGATTGGGATGACAATGAAGACTTCAAAGAAGAGACAAATGCAAATGAAGTTGATGGATTACACGTTCCACATGATGAGATGGAGGGGGTGCAAAAAGATAACAAAGAGACACCTTCACTCGTTGAGATTGATTCGCCTTCAACACCGCTAGATGAACCAAATATCACTCTTGTTGAAAAGGCTCTAAAGCCAAGGTACGCGCTGAAATCTCAAGATATTATCGGTATTGACGTTGATAAATTTAAATACTCATGCTCAACCAATAGTATGAATGATAGTTTAATGCCTATGCGTTGTTATAATAGTGATCATGTTGATAGGCTAGATTTTCTTGAGAATGAAAAAGATGAAACATTTATGTTTGATCCAATTAATCTCACACCTAAAGAACCTTTGCCTAATGATGAGCTAAGTGCTATGCATGAAACATATGCTTCTTTTATTTACACCTTGACTTGTTGCTACAATTCACATGTGGTGTTAATTATGGACGTGTATGTTTACAATAAGTTTTGTAAATCTCGATCATGCTTTGCGCTTGGTCAAGCTAATGACCTTAAAGAAGAACATGTCGGGAGAAGGCCCAATTCTCACTAGCCATGTAGACAAGGCTTGGATAATGAAAAGAGAAGTCATGCTTAAAGAGTTGCAAGATAAATCATCAACCTCTCCAAATCCCGCAATGGATGCTGTTGTCTTTATAAATTTGAGAGCTTGTTCAGAGGTGTACAAATGGACAAAATGAGATATCCAGAAGCTCCATCAAGTTACCATTCCAACGCATCAAGAACCAACAAGTTTGAAGACCCGTGCAAGGAGTTATGGAGAAAACATTGAGCGTTGCGCGTTCTGAAATTTCAGGACAGATTTCATCGCCGAAGTAAAACGGACGTAACTCTCTTGTCCGGAGTCTGATTTGGGCACATGAAGACTTGTTGGAAAGAAAATTTTGTGCACTGTGCAATGGAGTAGAGCTTGAGTATACTTTCTGTTCTGGACATTAAAAAAAATTCATGGAGTGAAGGCAGCACCGAAGGATGATAAAGAAGGAGATAACGATGAAACAAAAGGATGCTTTGGGCAAGTCTTCTATAAGTGATCAAGCACAACATGGGAAGTAAATTAAAGCTGCATTGGTACCTTTTCTTCTTGCATGAAGGGCCATGGCGATGCGACGAAAAGAAGGTATGTGAGAAAGTCGAGCTTTATGACTTTAAATGAAGCGCTTTTCGGGAGGCAACCCGCTTCTTTATATTTTTACTGCTTTCTTAGAGAAAATAAAAGAATGGCACTATCTTATGATGATCAACTTGTGGTTATTAATCTAAGTTCAGTTTTCCTTTTTAGAACCACCATCATGTTCATGATCATATTTATTTGCATGCATTGCATTTTGTTATCAATGTGATGTTTCTTTGTGTATACATGTTTTGCACATAGTTGGCTTGGTTGTTTTATATACTTAATGATGTATGCTTCTTTTTCCATGTTAATACTTCATAAGGCATTATGAGTATTTTCCTTTTGTGATCTTGTGTAAACGTGGTGTTTAAACAAGATTGCGGACCATCATCATTAAGTTCGATAAACCTTGCTAGCTTTTCATATGTTTTCATGTTGCATTGGTTAGTTTATAAGCTCTGCAATGCGCTTAATTTTTCTTGTGCTATAAGAGTTATTGATTTAGGGATAGACATGGTGTTTTAACCCTAGATTTATTAACCTTTGTGGCTATGGAGAAATTCGGCAACATAATTGTAAACATGGTGTTTAGAACTAGGTGAAAACATTGTCTTTGTTTATATGCTCTCCTCTCATGTGCATACACACCTTGCACCACGTACACTCATTAGGTTTTCATTCCTCATTAGACTAATTATGCCATAAGTTAAGAATCTTAGGAGACATTGTTGGATTGTTGGCAATTCTATCTACTCCCAACCGTCACCTTAGGGGTAGAAAGTGCGTTTAAAACATCTTGCAAGCAAGATAAAGACTCTCACTACAAGGAAACTGAAGGATTGCTAAGTTAAAAATATTTGTCCTCTTCTTCCATTACTAGCAAAATGCTAAGCATGGGGGAGACCCTAAATCTTCAACACGTAAGTGAAACATGACGTTCTAGAAGATAAAATGGTCAAGATCGTTAACATCACCGGATCAATGCGAGAGAAGCCACCGATCTCATCAAAATTCTGCATGCTCTCGAAGGAAAAACACTAGATATTTTTGGATATTTAGAAGCCCCATAAAGTTACAATTCCAACAAATCAAGAATCAAAACAATCAGAGGTTTCTACAAGAGGTTATGCCCGAATCACCGAGTGCAACATGTCCTGAAATCAGTTTTGGACAGCACACAGCGCTGAAGTAAAACGGACATAGCTCCCTTGTTTGAACTCCGTTTTCGATGAACGACCACACGTTGGAAAGGTAATTTCACAAACTTTTCAATAGAGCTATATTTCGATATTTTTTCTGTTCTGTACAGAGGGGGAAATCCATGAAAAAGAGACAGCAAGGAGATGATGAGAACAAGAAAGAGGAGATGGTGATGACAACATTGAAGAGAAGGGCGACCAATGACTCCATTAGGCATACAAGATTAAATTCAGAAGTCTAGGAGTGTTGATAAATCAAGACAAAAGCAAAAGCCACATCGATACATGGAGATGTCGGAAGAAGGCAACGAAGAATTACAAAGGATGGTAACATCTCCATGGACCTTCTCTTTTCCAAACACAAATGCTTGTAAGTATGCCTTCAACCTCAACTAGGTGCAACCTTTTGTTTTTCTCTTCAAACAATAACATGGCTACTAGGAGGACAACCTAGGTTTCTTTTTACTTTCAATAGATAAGCATGACCATGTGTTCACCTCCATGTTCTATATTGCCTATGCTTACGGAAAGATGATGAAAGTTGTCGCTTTGTTTTACCTACATGAAGTTATACATGTCTTGGCTAATTGCTCTCTATAATATGATCTGAAATTAATTTAAATACCGGCTCTTTTATTTGTGGAGGTGAAATGACTATGCTCTAGACCCACATACATATCTTTGCTTTTTGATTTAATTTTATGGATAGCTGGATAACTTGTTGTTTTTATGAAAACTTAACTTTTATGCTATCTACATATTTGTGATGCTCTCGCAAAGTTCTACCTACCAAAGCCATATACATATATGTTTTATGATAACAAAACCCGTAGATTGCAAACATATATTTTGATGAGTTGGATTAGGATTGATTTCTATGGTTCGAGACTAAGAAGCTGGTCATTCCTTTGTGTAACTTTTTCATGCTAGCCTTTTTGTCCATGCATTGTGGGTTTTCACATCGAAAATTTCACAAACTTCGCTGGGCATCCACCCTAAACCAAAAACATCTTTTTGTGATCACGTCCTTGTCCACAACCCAATTTGAGTATGGAGTAAAATTCACAATGGAGATTCAAATATTCCGCAAGATTATGGAATTTATACTTACTTTAGCAGTCATTTCCACTCTCTTTTATTCTCGAGGACGAGCATCGTTCAAGCATGGGGGAGGAATCATTCTCTGACAGAAATGCTATATAAGTATTATGTTGCAAAAAGTTTTGAGGAGCAAAAGAAAAAAAGAAAAAAAACAAGGAAAAAATGAAAGAAGAAAAAAATAATTATGATGAGAAGAAAAGAAAAGTAAGAAAAATAGGAAGAATAAAGTGAAAAAAAGAAAGAGAGAAAAATGAGAAGGAAATAAAATAAAAGTAAAAAATATATAATAAAGATGCTCCTCGATTCTTTTTGCTTCATAAGTTCTCAAGTGCCTTGATGACAAATCCATACTCAAATCTTCCAACCATGTGCAATCCGATAACGAGGACTTCACTCGTGCCTCGGGATCATCCATTTGCCACTTGCACATGTCCACTTATCTAAATGTGTGTGTTTCATCTCTCTCTTTGCAACATTTATTTTCCATGGCCTTTTTTACGAGTCTCGGTAATTCCAATAGACCTCTCTTAATTTGACAATATTTTGGATGTATGTTTTGCTAGGATTGTTATTAACCTTCCAAGCTCCACATAAGCCTTCCACTATCACATATGAGTAGAGTAGGTTGAAAATAATCTAGTATAGGCTTCAGCGACTTGATGAGATGAGTATTTCCTTGAGCTCTTGCAAGAGATTTTCACTTATGTTGGATATGCATCTTTTTGAAAATTATTCCATGTGACAAGGTAATGGTTTGAAGTTTACTTAAGTTTGAGAGCATCATGTTAAATGTGGCTTGTTCTTTATTGTTAGTCTATCTTCCATAATGAAAAAGAAGTCGGTCACAACTTGAACTTTAAAAATAAATTCTTAAGAGAGAGCAATTTGCCTCGTCATGAATGACTAAGTGCAGGGACAACATTGGAAGGCAACACTGATTTCCCTTTTAAGCAAGGATTACTTACTCGAGGACGAGCAAGGTTTAAGCATGGGGGAGATGTTGACGGTGAATTTCCGTCAACCTAGAGTACTTGTTATACATTGGTTTCGATTATGATTTGCAACTAACCCGCCACTAGGCATACTAATGATGTAACAAGTTCACACTTGCATGTCGATTTTGGAGTTTGTTGTTTACGCAGGAAATCTAAGCTAAAGAGGAGACTTTCGGGATAAGTTCACCAAGCACTTTGGAAGAAGATCATGAAGCCCGACAAGAGTCAAGACACGCGATGAACATGACTCCAAATGACCCGAGGACCGAAGGGTCAACGTGCAAGTCTTCAGGGACTCAACCAAAAAACAGCGAAGCTTGCATAGCAAGGATTCAAGCCTTAACCGTGCAGGAAATGACGTCAAAGGCCCACATGCAAGTGCACACAAATAAGGGATCATGCGAGAAGCAACCGAGGCTGAACCGGGCCGAAATGGGCCTGGGCCGGCCGGCCTGGGCCAACCGGCCCAGCCTATTCCGGGGTCGGTTCGGTGCCCCCTTTGCCCGAGGTGTTCATCTATTTATTGCCTCCGCCGCCGTCGGCCGCCACATCGAACAAATCATGCTACCGACGCCATTCACCAGAAAACCGCCGTAGCAAGATGAGGGAGAGAGTTAGATGAGCTCGTCGCAAGGATCAACGCCGGCGGAGAGAAGGAAGCAAGAGGAGGACTCCAAGCCGCTGGCCTAGGGGTGTTCCCAAGCTCCATCGCCGCCATCTTCATCGACGGCGTTCTCCGGAGTCTCCATCACCCCTATGTGCTTCAATCTGTGTAAGATGATGTGGTAATGTCTCCGTTCATCCCTAGGGTTAGATGGATTCATGCTATGTGATCGCTACTTGATTCGTGGTTTCAATCTATTGTTTTCATGTTGATGATGCTTTGATGATTAAGGTTAGCTACCGTGTTTTTCGGGCGTATGATATCCGCTACTCCCATAGATTCCATCAACATACCGTGTCCATCATAGGTCTAGTCACGAATACCTTCGCGTAGTGACAGTACGAGAGGAGGGAAAGGGCGAAACCGTGGCCACAACCCCCGGTAGATTGGTTTACCACTTTCGTGTAGTAGATGCATACCATGTTGTCCTAGATCCTAGGGAGGGAATGCTTATCTTTCTTAATCACTCTCTTGTGTTTACCCTTTACCATCTAGTTTAACCCTAATTTGTTTGATCAACTTAACTTAGATTAACTTAGGTTAGATTGTCTTTACCTTTAGATTAATACTCTCTTTCAAAGGTTTTCCATTCAACTAGATTAGTACTTGGTTAAGCGCTAGTAATCCCCTTGCTCCACAGATTGACAAGAACCTTGGGAATCCCGTGGTGAAAAAGGTGTAGGTCCGTACGCTTGCAGATTGTAGGTGGATATGAGTTTTATCCATCAACACCCTTGACGCCAACAACCCCATCTAAGCTACAGAACGCCAGATCATGCACGACCAGGAACTCCTGCGACGTGCTCAGTACGACCAAGACAATGGTCCTCCCGACGACCTCTACGTCATCCCCGCAGCTCACACCCCATCTGCAAGCCGAGGAGCGGTCAACAATTTCCCAGCTTTCTCACGACGTCTCCGAACGATCATACCCAAAAGACTTCAAGCCAGCTATTGAGAAGTACGACTGTCGCTCTGACCCAAGTATATGGCTCAAGATGTACAACATTGCAGCATGTGCCTCCGGCGGCAATGAAGACCACATGGCAGGATACTTTCCCCTCGTGATGGGCAAGGCGCCACTCCTGTGGCTCGAAAACCTCTCAGCAGAGTGCATCACCTCCTGGGTGACTCTGTCTCGCCACTTCATGACCAACTACCAGGCGACCTACAATCGTCCTGGTAATACTCACCACCTCGCAAGAGTACGGATGAGGCGTGATGAAACTCTCCGTGAGTACACTAACCGCTACTTCGAGAACCGCAACACCCTTGCGGGTGTCAAAGACGAAGACGTCATCGCTTACTACAAGAAGGGAATCACCAACATCAAGCTGTTCGAGAAGATCCATGAGGCCGATGCACACACCATCGATGACCTCATGGCTTACGTCGACAAACTGGTCGACACTCAAGATGCGGTAATGCATGACTTCAACGGAGAAGAGCACGACGACGGAGGCACCAGGTCACGCAAACGATCTGGTGAAGCCTATGTAGCAGATCCACCAAGACCCTCCACCTTCCTTGAAGGTGACTTCAATATGGTCATGGACGACCAGTGCCAGTTCCACCGCGACGCCAAGCACACCATGAGAGAGTGCGAGTAGCTAAAGCGCGCCCTTGGAGTCCCGTCAACCTCCAAGAAGACCAAGAGCAACGACGACCGTAATGGTGGACAATGCTTCGACAGTCGTGACCATCGACCTGATCTACGAGATTACCGTGATCGTAGGCCCTATCCTCGCAACGATAATAGGGATCGACGTGATTATCACCGCGACAACCGCCGCGATGACAGACGCGACGACTACCGTCGCGATGACAGACGTGATGACCGCAATTATAGGCATGACGACCATAGGAGTGATCATCGCGATGATCGCCATGATGATCGTCCCAACGACCGACATGATAACCGATGTCGCCAGGATGACCATAATCACGAAGACAGCAATCGGAAAGAGCGAACACCTCCGCCACTGCCCAAAGGGGCAACCCCAATGGTGCATTCCAGAAGGCCAACCGTGAGATCAACTTCATCGTCTGTAACACCCGAAAATTCCATCACAATAAAATATTGTTAGCAACATGGTTTAGTTTTATTTTCTAAGGATTTAATAAATTTGAATAAATAAATTTGCCTTTAATTAAAATAAACATCATTTAATAATTAGAATCAATCAAGTGTTTGTGCATCATGTTGAAATGCATGAGTTTTGGTTGTGGTGTGGTTTTAAAAGTCTTAAAAAACACTTGTGAAAAGTCTTAAAAATATTTGTGAAAAAGTCCTTAAACATAATTGTGAAAATTGGTGTAAAAGTTTGAATTAAAAAAAATGAAAGTTTGAATTTAAAAATGTTTGAAAACTTGTTTAAAAAGGTTTTCTAAAAGTCTTAAAATAGTTGGAGAATTTGTGTTAAAATTTGATTTGAAAAGATATAAAAGAAAGGTTTGAAAAGATTTGAAAAGGATTTGAAAAAAAAGAGAAAAGAAAAAAAAAACAGCCAGCCCGCCCCGCGGCCCAACCAACTTTCGGCCCAAGCCGGCCCATTTCAGCGCCCGCTCCGCCCGCCTCCTCTCTCCCTCTCACAGACAAGTGGGGCCCGCTTGTCGGGATCTCCTCCTACCTCAGGCCGCCGCCCCCCTTCCCCGCGCGCCACCGGCCGCGCGCGCCTCCCGCGCCGCCGTCCCGCCTCCCCTGGCTTCCCGCGCCTCCTCCCCTTCCCCTTTATTGCGCCGCCGCCCACTCGCGCCGCCTCACCCCTTCTTCTTCCCCCGAAACCTCCCCACCACTGCTCTCCACCGAGCGCCGCCGCCATTAATGGCGCCGGCCGCCACCAACCGCCGCCCACCGCCTCCACGCCCCTTCCCTTTCCCTCTCGGCCCTATAAAGGGGCGGCACCACCCCCTCTTCACCCCGCGCCCCTCCCCTTCTCTCCTCCCTCACCGCAACAGCACCGCCCGGAGCTCACCGCCCGCCCGCCGGAGCGCCGCCTCGATCTCCTTCGCCGGTGCCTTTCCCTCCCTTCCGAGCTCCCAGGTGCATTCCCCTTGTCCTCCTCTTCATTTTTGTGTCTTCCCCGTCGTGATTGGTGGCCGGAAGGGCCTGTTTGGCCGTCGCCGGTGAACCCTCCGGCGAGCCCGCCGCCGCCGCTTGGCCGCCGCCAGCCGTCTGCCCGCCGCCGCTCGTCGCCTGCAAGCCACCGCGGCCGTCCGATGGAAATCTGCGGCCCAGATTAAAAGGGATTCATAACCCTTGGACCGGTCCACGGTGGACCGGTGGACCGGGTGCACCGTGCCGGTCCACCGCTGACGTCATCAGCCACGTCACGCTTGCGTCATCGCTTGCGTCAGCGCCAGCCAACCACAAGCCGCCACGTGGCGCTCCCATGGCTCACCCGCCGGCTGCCTTGACAGTTTTGCAAATAAACCCCTCCCATTTCCAGAATTCACAAATAAACCCTTCCACCTATATAAAAGCCTTTCAATCAGGTCCTTTCTTTTATGCTTAGGCCCCTGCAGTCCTTAGTTTCTATGTTCTTTAGTCCATCCTTAATCTTTTACATATTAGACCTCCTAGTTTCACACATATTTATGTTTAGGTCCCTGAAATCTTGCAGAAAACTCTATAAACTTTCAGATATTCACAATTTAGTCCCTGAACCTTGTTTCAGCCATATCTTTTCCATCCTAGCTCCATTTTACGCGTTCTTGGTGTCCATGCGATCGTCTCTCCGAGCCCGTCATTTCTAAAAGCTTGTTTTAGCCTTTTGGTAATGTTTGATGTATTGTTTTATTTATTGTATGTTTTCTTGCATGATCGTAGCCAACACGCCGTTCGAGGAAGTTCAAGTGCAGAGCTTTGCAGATAAGGAAAGTAGCTTATCGTTGGAGAAAGGCAAGTGACCCTAACCATCCTTCTACCTATGCTTTAATCAAGATTACTATAAATTAATCGGAACATGGAGAACCACCCAGGAAAACAGTGCAACCACAGTCCATATGGCTCTGGCTTAGCCAATTAATTAGGTGTGCGATTGTATTGACGACCCTATCCGAAAGGAACACAGGGGGCTCCAGGTTGCAGGGGTATAGCCCGGTTCTTTTGGGGTAGCAGCCTTTGCTAAGGTGCTGACCACTAGGGAGGGTTATGGTCCGCCCTGAGCTGTAACTGTCGTGGGTTGTTGATGCTTTTGCATATCTTTGTAAAGGCTTCGTAGCGTCCCTATGCAATCACACCTCGGAAGTGTGGTATTGTGCCTGATCAGCACATGCGTGGTTGGGTTCAAAGTTCTTTGGAACTTTTACGCGAACTGTGGGAAAAGTGTGCAACCTCTGCGAGTGTAAAGGCGATCGATCGGCCGTGCTCACGGTCAAGAGCGGCCTGGACCCTCACATGATTAATTGAACTTAAAGATGGATTAATATTGCTTTCCGGTTATTCCTGTGGCCTTGCTGAGTACCAACCATAAGTGTACTCATCCTTGCTTACGCTGTTCAGAGAAGAACCCTGGAGTGGAGCACTTCACCGACTACGAGGAGTTCTGAGGATGCGATCAACCAGTCAGAAGCCTGTGGAAGATGAAGATGGAGTCGCGTCTTCATAGTTATCGATGTTCGTGTAAAGACCTTCGTGTCTACCTTCGTGAGTGTAATAAAAGTTAATAAACCTTTTCTGTACGTTTTTGAGCAATGTCTTGTGATATTACACTCATGAGTCTATCATATGTGTGAAATTGTGATCCTGGCACACATATGAGATGCATTCGGTTTCCTACGGAAAATCGGGTGTGTGTAACATCCGGATGTTTACTTGTGCTAATGACATAAATTACATGAGTTAATCAAGGTTAATTACCTCCTAAGCATGTTTGCCATGATTGGACACACTTTTGCACTAAAGACCTCGGTCAAAATATCAAACCGCGGTCAAACCCTAGATCTACTCTAAAGGCTGAAATGGTTTTCTTGCGCGTTCTCCAAATTTCACTATAGAAGTTCAAAATCGGCCAACACGAAAGTTGTTCGTTATTTCCGGGAACACATTTTTCGTAATTGGCGGACATTCCAATTTTGAGCGCAAATTGGCCAAAAATCAAGTTTACTGCGCTGTGAACAGATGAACCGAGCCGTGGAAAATCTGCAACTTCGGTTGGCGTTCCTGGGCAAACCATTGATCAAAACATATGTCACCCTTCGGGAAAGTTGTAGATCTACGGCTCCTCTACAACTTTGCTTTTGGGAGATTTTTCACTTAGTTGACGATTTTTGGAGTTTTGCAATTTCGAAAAGGGCTAAACGGAATAAAAATCGAGCTGGGCGACGTCGTCCCCGCGCTCTGGAGCGCGCGGGCGTTCTAGATGCGCCGGCCACGTGGCTGTCGCGCGTTGGTCCGGCGTACGGATGGCCTAGGCGTCTCCGCTGTGGACCCTCCCACGCCTAGACCCCTCCGCCCGTTCCCGAACCGTGAGCCGCGTCTACGCGAGCCCCTCGCGCCGGCCGCGCCACGCGCCGGCCGCGACGGCCGCGAGGCGAGAAAGGAGCGCTTGCCCTCCGGGTGTCCGTCGCGAGGTATAAGAGGGAGAAGGGGTGTGTCGGCGCTCGTGCTCCTCGTCCCACTCGCCGTGCTCGCCACTCGCCATCCGCACCCGAGCCGGTACGGCCTCCCGCGCGCGGGCGGCGGCGCGCGCGCCGGGAACGGCTCGCCGGCGCGGCGGCCGGCCGGCCGAGGCCGCCTACGGCGGGGCGCGAGCCCAAAACGGCCTAGACGCCGCCCTCCCGGCGCGCCCGGCCGCCGCCGCCCCCAATTCCGGCCACCGGCGCGGGCAGCCCCGCCAAGGACTACATTGCAAGAGAGAAGCTCTTTCCGGGGAGATTTTCGCAAGTTTCCGGGGACCCGTTCGTAAAGGTGAAAGTTAGGGATTCGGCAGTACCTTCGAAAAATCATTAAAAATCGTAGAAAAATCAGAAAAATGCAAAACCAATTTTGTTGGGTTCGTGGTGAAGAAATCTACCTTTTCTAGAAAGCATGTATAGGGTTTTTCTGTACAGTTTTTGATTTAAAAATTCAAACGCAGTTTGGAGTGTTTTTAGTGCAGTTTAAAATATACACATGCTATGAACTTGAATTTTGGATATGTTGTTCTTTATATCATGTCTAGATCTGTGGCAAAAATTTGCATGGTTTTGATGCATATATTTTCAGATATGATTTATTTAAGCTTTATGCTAGAATAAGTTTGATGCTTTTTATAGCACCTTTAATGAACTTTTCTTTGAGCACAAGTGCACCCTAGGGCTTTGACTTGATGATTAGTACCCCTGGTGTGATGGATGTGATTTTAGGGAATTGTTTGCTTGGTGTTTTGGATTTAACCTTGTGTAGGAGCTTAAATTCAAAATCTGAAAAATAAATTGATTTTGCAACCATGCCTTGGTCATAACCTCATATTTGGCATACTTGACCGGTAGGAGAAAGTTGGGATCAAAAAGTTTATTAAATCTTTTTATATGAATTAATGTTGTTTTACTAGGCTGAAATTTGTCTTTTTCGTATAAATTAATTTATAAATGATCTTAGGCCAAATTTTGGTGTGAAAGCTTAAACTAAGCATATGTTGCTGTGTGCAAAAGATTAGGTTCTTTGGAAGTGTTTTTGATTTAATTTCGATTTATGGTTGAAAGGCTTGTTTTAAATAATTAAGGAAAGCAATGGAAATTAAATGTGCTAAATGGTAAAATCATGTTTGGTTCTGTTTTTAATATTTAGACACAACACCCTTGCTGTTTAGTGAAGTTAAGTAACTTAAATTACTTAGATGTGCACACAATCACCATCAAGATTAACTTTAATCTACTGCATGTGCATGTAAACGTGTAGATCTCCCCCGACGGTACGTACACACTCGCCCGGGGAGGGAGACGGGACTGTTGATGGTGAGCTGAACCAGCTGGGTGTGCAGCAAGACCTGGACCAAAGTCCAGAAGAGCCAAAGGCTAGTGTAGGAACCGAGTCTGAGGAAGGCAAGCACCGGTTTCATCTAACCCTTGTTTTAAATTAAAATCATGTCCCTTTACTTTTCAGCACTTTAATGCTTTATTTGTGCATTTAAGTTTCAGGAGTTGTTTTGAAACCTAGATGCATGATCCTTAGGACTCCTATGCTCTTTTACTAGTATGTTAGGAACGCTAGTGCCATGCTCTAGGATCACGGTAGAAGTCGAGTAATGACTCATTGCTCGCGAGATATAGGATGCTTATGTTGGAATCATAAGTTGGTTAAATTGACTCGCTCATGTGGTAAGAGCAATGGGTTCGGTCTCGACCGAGTAGCATGGTGCTGGTCCTAAGCTATTGAACGTACCAAGTGCTTGTCGGGAATGGGACCGGTAAGCCTAGTACCTTCTGAACCGGGGCGGGATCTTTCTAGCTACCCGCTTGGGATGTGTCTCCGGGCTAGCTACCCGTGGTATAGTGTGTGAGTCCGGACCGGTCGGGTTAGACCCTCCGGATAACCGTGTACCGAGTTTGTAGCGTCTGATCCCAAACTCGTGGGATGTTGGGAACCGCCTGGTCGGGGTAGACCCTGCATTTGCTTTTATTTGAATTCTTGGGGTCTACTTCCTCCGTGTATCTTGGGTTTACCTTGCAAGGATATAAATCGATCGATCGTCGGTCACTCGCCGTTATCTGAGTCGGCTTGACCACTGGCTACCCCATGTTTGATTATGGAATATTTTGAATTAATATTGTTATCTGTTTAATATTGTTTGCACAACATGCTTGTTTAGTACAGGTGCTCACCTAGCCTGATTAACATACTAGAATCTGGGCTAAAACTTGAAAATAAGGATCCACTTTTAGTTGCTTTTGGCAAAACAAACCCACAAGCCAAAAAGCCTTGCATGTCTAGTCTTGCTTTATTTTTGTCGGGTAAGTCTTGCTGAGTATTAGTACTCAGCCTTGCTTAATTTGTTGATTTCAGGTAATCCTATCTGGCCTGGTGTCATTCCAGAGGGATGGGAGGTTGAATGGGAGAACGATGATGATGAGTGATATGCATGGATGGCCTCCTATGTGTATCACGCGTTAGTTTACTTTCCGCTGTTTAAACTCTGAACCATGTTTACTTTTATGTACCAAAAACCTGGTTTGTAATAATTTTAAACTTGTGAACCTTTTATGTAATGTAATGTTGTACTCTGGTCCCGCCTTCGTGTGGGCTTAGCACATATCAGCGATCCTGTTGTATGTGATTTACCGGGCTTTACCCGGCGGAAGCGACAGAATAGTTCTTTATTATTGCTTAATGGCCACGTGGACCGGCTTAGGCGATAATACGGAACTATTTTGGGCGGTTCTGTCACAGTGTGACATCGTCGGAGGTCGCCAAGCGATCAAAAGCAACTGACAGACCCGATCAAATGCCAGGGAGATTGGACAAGTCAACACCGAAAACCCGCGACCTCTGCAGTGGTCTGAATTCCCAATCACTTTCTGCAGGAAAGATCATTGGGTTCACATCCCTGACCCCGGGACCTACCCGCTGGTCGTCAACCCCATAGTCAATGGGGCCTTCCTGCCTAAGACCCTCATCGACGGGGGCAGCAGCCTAAACATCATCTTCACAGAGACGTTGCGCAAGATGGAGTGTCAGCAAGATGACTTCTTGTGACGAACCCTTCTACAGGGTCGTGCCTGGCAAAGCTGCGTACCCCATAGGTCGTGTATGCCTTCCGGTCACCTTCGGCACAGAGGAGAACTTCCCTACAGAATACCTGACGTTCAAGGTCACGAACTTCCGCTCATCATACCACGCCATCTTTGGTCGACCTATGCTTGCCAAGTTCATGGCTATACCGCATCACACCTACCTCATCATGAAGATGCCAGCACCAAACAGAATTCTTTCTGTCCTCAGGGACATCATGGTCTCCTACAATTGTGAAAGCGCCACCGTCGAGCCCTCCAAAGATTCAGCGATCAAAGCCGCAACAACGGTCATGGTCGCCCAGGCAGCCAAGATCGACCAAACTACCTTGCAAGTACCAGAGCAGAAGCGTACAAGCACGGCTTTGGACCCAAGTCCAGCTGTCAAGAAGGTTTGCCTCGGCCTGCCCGACACATCCAAGGAAGTCGTCATCGGGGCCGACCTCGACCCCAAATAGGAACTCGCGCTCACCAACTTCCTCAGGGATAACGCCGACATCTTCGCATGGAGCCCGTCTGATATGCCTGGCGTCCCCAGGGAGCTGGCTGAGCACAGACTTGAAGTCAACAAGACCGCTCGACCTATCAAGCAAAAGCTCCGGCGATTTGCAAAAGATAGAAAACAAGCTATAGAAGTAGAAGTCTATAAGCTCTTAGCTGCAGGTTTTATTAGAGAATGTCAACACCCGGTTTGGCTCGCAAACCCGGTTCTTGTACCAAAGAAAACTGGTGGATTAAGGATGTGTATCGATTACACCGATCTTAACAAGCACTGCCGAAAGATCCGTTCCCTCTTCCTCGTATTGACCAGGTCGTGGACCCCACGACTCGTCTTACTCTGCTTCCTCGATTGCTACTTGGGATATCACCAGATAGCCCTGCATTCTGACGACGAAGATAAAATGACGTTCATAACGCCCCACAGCATATACTGCTACAAGGTCATGACCTTCGACCTAAAAAACGCTGAAGCAACATACCAGAAGGCAATCCAGAAGTGCCTAATGTCCCAAATCGGAAAGAACGTCGAGGCTTATGTAGACGATGTGGTCGTCAAGACCACAGAAGAAGACAAGCTTATCGCCGACCTTACTGAAACCTTCGTCAATCTACGAGAGTTCCAGTGGAAGCTTAACCCAACAAAGTGTGTCTTCGCTGTCCCCTCTGGACTGCTCCTGGGCTTCATGGTCGGGCACCGAGGCATTGAGGCTAACCCTGCGAAGGTCGATGCTATACGAAAGATGGCCAAGCCATCCAAGAAGAAAGACGTCATGAAGCTCACCGGCATGATGGCGGCTCTAGGTCGTTTCATCAGCAAGCTTGGAGAAAAAGGCTTACCCTTCTTTAAGCTATTAAAGAAGGCTGACAAGTTCGTATGGGACGACAAAGCCCAGAAAGCGTTTGAGGCTCTCAAAGAGTCCTTAACAACACCTCCAGTTATGACACCTCCAAAACACTCCTACTCTACATCTCTGCCACCACTAATGTGGTCAGCACGGTTCTCGTTGCCGAGCGATAAGAAGAAGGGCAGTCCTATCCTGTTCAATGACCTGTGTACTACGTGAGCGAGGTCCTGGCTGACACTAAGACACGTTACACACAACCTCAGAAGCTGCTTTATGCGCTCCTGATCATGTCGAGAAAGCTTCGACACTACTTCCAATCTCACAAGATCGTGGTCACGTCCTCGTTCCCCTTAGGAGAGATCATCTGCAACCGCGACGCCAATGGCCGCATTGTCAAGTGATCAGTCGAGCTTGGAGAGTTCGAAATCGAGTTTTGCCTTAGGCAAGCAATCAAATCGCAGATCCTTGCAGACTTTGTGTCTGAATGGACAGAGTCCAGAAGCCCCCTCCCAAGGAGCGGCCTGAACACTGAATAATGTACTTCGACGGTGCCCTCAACCTCAAAGGTGCAGGCGCAGGAGTGTTGCTTATCTCTCCCCAGGGAAAGCAGCTCAAGTACGTCCTGCAGATTCATTACAAGGCCTCCAAAAACGGCGCGGAATATGAAGCCCTGATCCACGGGCTCCGAATAGCGGTGTCCCTTGGCATCAAGCGACTACTAGCTTTTGGCGATTCCAAGGTCGTCATTGAGCAAGTCAACAAGGAGTGGGATTGCGTCAAGGACACGATGGATGCTTACTGCGCTGAGATCCGCAAGCTCGAAGGCCACTTCGAGGGGATCGAGTTCCAGCACGTCCCACGGAACAATAACGTTGCCGCTGATGTACTTTCCAAACTAGGCTCTCGTCGAGCTCTAGTCCCAGCAGGCGTATTCGTCCAAGACCTACGCAAACCTTCAATCAAGCTCTTGGATCCCTATAATCCAGAACCACCTTCAAACGACCAAAACTCAGCACCTCCCCACGACGTGCTCATGTCTGAAAAAGAGGATGATTGGCGCAAGCCCTTCATAGACTTCATACTCGACCAACTTGTCCCTGATAACAAGGCAGAGCGAGAACGCATCACGCGACAAAGTGCTAAATACGTCGTGATTGGTTCCGACCTATACAAGAAAGCTGCCTCTACTGGCATCTTAATGAAGTGTATCCCACAATCAGAAGATCTCCAGCTCTTAGCTGAGATCCACAACGGCGAGTGTGGTTGCCACGCGGCATCCACCAATTTGGTCGGTAAAGCATACCGATCTGGATTTTACTGGCCAACAGCCATCACTGACGCTAAAGACCTCGTCAGGAGGTGCAAAGGATGCCAATTCTTTGCCAAACAGCAGCACTTGCCATCTTAGGTCCTGCGCACCATCCCTCCGTCATGGCCCTTCGCTATGTGGGGTCTCGACGTTGTAGGGATGTTTCGTACCGCTCCGGGTGGTTACAAACATATCCTGGTCGTCGTAGACAAATTCACCAAGTGGATTGAAGTCCGACCTATTGCGAAAGTAACGTCAGAAGAAGCAGTTAAATTCATCAGAGACATCAAGCATCGCTTCGGTGTGCCTAATAGAATCATCACCGACCTAGGTGCAGCCTTCACTGGCTCGGTCTTCTGGGACTTCTGCCAGGATAACCTTATCGACGTCTACTACTCCTCGATCGCCCACCCACGGTGCAATGGCCAGGTCGAAAGAGCCAACGGCATGGTGCTTCAAGCTCTCAAAGACCATATCTACGACAACGCCTCCAACTTCTCCACCAGGTGGTTAGCCGAGTTGCCACATGTAATTTGGGGTCTCAGGACTCAAGTCAGTTCTGCTACGGGCTTCTCGCCCTTCTTTCTGGTCTACGGATCAGAAGCTGTTCTACCTACCGACATTGCCTTCAGAGCTCTACGCATCCAGTTCTACGAGGAAGGAGAAGCCGAACAAACACGTCGTATCGACCTCGACAGCCTTGAGGAACAAAGACTCACCGCCGTCATGAGACAAGCTCGTCATGACTAGCAGCTACGTCGCTGTCATGATCGCAACGTTAAGGAAACTCCCTTTAACGTTGGTGACCTCGTCCTTAGACGCATCCAGAAGACCGACGGCATGCACAAGCTCTCTGCCCCTTGGGAGGGACCCTTCATCGTCACAGAAGTAATCAGCCCATCAACATATCGACTCCAGTGGGGCGACGGGCAAGGAGTACCCAACCCCTGGAATGTGGAGCATCTACGACGATTCTATCTGTAGAATAGTTTTAAATTTAAGCTATGTATTTCCCTCTTTTTTACCTCTTTTCAGATTAAATAAATAAATATTTCAAACGGCCATCTTCTATGAGTCGAGCACTACCTCCTCCTTCCCCATACAGTAAACCCCCCCTCGACATGTTTGGGGGCTTGGCTAAAGCCAACATCTAGATCACAAGACCTGGGGTTTCCGAGTCTTTCTTATCCCTTTCCCTCGATATGCTCGGGGGATTGGCTCAAAGCCAACTTAAGGGTCATTCGACCTAAAGACACCATCCCTAACAAGTATAAAGCCTCCTGCTGCTACGAGCATGCTTGATCGGAAAGGTCACCAAACCTGAGCCCTAGGCTCCTCTCTCACGCACCGACCTCTCGTAAGCCTCCATGCTGAGCTGTGGAGGTCGGTAAGCCAGCCTCTTCATGAGTAGTGGTTAGAGAGTTAAGAACACAAGACATCGTCATCTACAAGATCAAACAAGCTCGTGCAGGCAAAAGGCAAGTACTTCATTAAAACATTACTCCAAAATATCCCCGAAGCATTATTTACAAGTTATGAGAGGAGGAGGAGGTACAACTCCTAACTACTATTGGTCGCCATCGTCACCACCATTGCCTTCAAAGTTGATGCTCTCCATCACCTCATTGGCGGCATCATCAACTTCAAGCTCCAGGGCTTGGAGGTCCTTCGTGGTGTCCACACCGCCCTTGGGCCATGTCGACCTCAGGATAGTGAGACTTAACTCTCACCAACGCATTGGTCGCAGCCACCAAGCCCGTCGCCCTCAGCAAAGTCAAAAGCCTGTTAGGAGTGTCTACCAGGCGATCAATAAAGGACTGTTGCTGCTCCCCTTCTTCTGGAACAGGTATGCAAGACATCGCATAGTTGGCAGCACCCGAGGTCGTTCAGCTCCACATCATACCCTGCAATGGTGATTTGGTCACTCTGCAATGACTTCAAAACAACCTCGAACTCGGCTTCAAGGCCCCGACGAGCTGCGGTCTCATAAGCCAGCTTTTGAGATATGGCGTACTCACTGTCGGTGGCTTCTTTCATCACCCGCTTGAGTTCCAGGCCTCCGGCCTCGATCTCCCGGACCTTTATCTCCAAATCCCGAACCTTGCCCCTCGAAGTCACCAGAGCGTTCTTCAGCTGCTCCTCGCGGTTACGAAAATCTGAACACACAACAGTTAGCAGACAACTAACAAACCTTCTTCTCCAAAAGGGATAAAAGACTTGACCTACCAGTAGCCATGGTATTGAACTGCGCGGTAGCCTCCACGGCTTTGCGCTTCTCCTCGGCGAGCTTGTCCTCGAGCTTCCTCTTCTCGGCGGTTGCCTCCTCGCGGACCTCCTTGAGCTCTCGCTCAAGGTCGACAATCCGCAGCTCCTTCACCACCGCATCCTTCAGCAGGTCGGCCCCGCCCTTAGCCCTGTCTGCCAGCGACTACCACAGCATGATAAGATCGTCGGCATCATTTCAAAAGTGTGCAATCAAGTAATAACAACATGTTGTGAAACACTCACCGTTAGTGCATTGTTGATTATGATGATGCTGGTTTGCACGGCCTGCATATCTTCATTGTCTTCGAACCAATCCTCCTGCCAAGGGGTGTGATCCCAGTTAATTGATCGTTGTGGCAACCTTGGGCTTGATGATGAAGATGCAGGTACCTGTGCGCCAGACGTTTCTGGGCCTCCTGGCGCCAGGTCGATCTGAGGCTGGTGTTGACGTAAAATATGCACATCACGCCAAGCACACAGCAAGCCGAAAAGCTAGCTTCACACGCGAAGAGATCACAAGACGTGCCAGTCAATTTTCCCTGAAAATTAACAAAAGACAAAGTAGTTAAATTCCAAAGCTTGGAACTTGCCGGGTGGTACCAGACAGTTCCATATTTACGGCTAGAAAGCCAAGTGAGATGACATATAGCTATAAAGAGCTATGCGCGACAGACTAGAAACCATTCGGGAGCTTTAAAGTGCGAAAAGTAACATAGCCGAATAGATGACGTAAGCATGACGGTAGATTGGTCTTTATTTGGGTAAAGATGCACATGCGCAAGGCCATGACCGATTCCCGTGATAAACAACATTGAATAATAAGTGAAGTAAAAGCATGATCATAAATATGTAATAAACAAGCATACATAGGTCCAAAGCACTAGTCTACTGCATGTCTAGGTACTTTAAAACCCGTCAAGCATGATACCAAACAAATCTATCCACCGCATGATACAACTTGTTTGAGATCATACCACCTTCCACAAATAGATCTATCCACCGCATGATACAATCTAAATATGGAAAGCTAGAAGCATACAATATTTAAAGCATAAATTATGAACACGTTTTACTCGTGAAAGCATAACCGAACACGGCCGAGCAATGTACCGATTCGGGTCCATGAAGAAGGAACGAACATTACCAAACAAGATGAATCTATCAGATTGGATTGAAATCTAATCCACCGGATGACTAGCTCCAAAACAACCCAAAAACCTGCATCTACCGCGTGATACCCAGTTCTTTCAAGATTTATACAAGATTTGGTAAGCTTGAACCCGCAACACGTGGCAACCTAGATCGATTCGGTTTCGGCTATCAGGGAGCATATGATCTGCGTGCTATTTAAGCTAAGGGTATGAACTTGACTCACATGAGGATCATCAAAAAAGATAAAGCCGATCCAAACCCATCTAGATTGGGCAAAGAAGTGTTACATGAATTTAAACATAAAGTGAAAACTCAAAGCAACACGGGATAACTTAATGAATCTATTGAATCTTGCCAAAATTCAATAGAGCCGATAACTAGCTTCAAGCTAGATCTTAGCCTACCGCATGGCTCATGACCTAACAAGAAACCCTCTTGAACCAAGCTTGAGTCTACCGCATGACACTAAGCATGGTAACAAGACTACTTGCATCAGATCTAAATCCACCGCATGATACTAGACATGATACAAGGTTGCCGGTACTCACGGAGGTCGACGGATCGATGAACCCTCTCGAAGAACTCGACGACACGACAAGGGACTCAAAGGTTTGGCGTAAAGCCAGTTTGTATTGAGAATGTTTCGAATGCCTGTTACATACATTCAGGGCTCATATTTATACCCTATTAAGCATGACCTCGAATGGATTCGATACCTAATTTATCTCTAAGTGCGATCGCTTATCCATCCATTCGTCCCTTCCGCTCGGGCCATGTCACCATGCAATCCCGCAAAATCAGCGCAACAGTTTCCCTGCCGAACGGAAGCAAATTGCCGACCGCAGACTCTTCTGCCGAATTCATCTGAAGAAACCCTCCTTCCGCCGGACGGATTCTTCACCGAGTTGGACCCACAAGTCAGACTCCTTACCAAATTTTGGTGTTAACATATGCCCCTTCAATTACGGGATAAAAGTGATTTTATGCCAGAATTGACTCTAGCCACCAACGTCTTCAAATTGAATCTGTTCAACACCCGTTCTCTCTCTTCGCAATCCGTTGGAGTCTTCGCCTAGATCCAAACCCTAGATCTCCTTTTCTTGAGCTCAAATCCTTAATGGCGGGTCAAAATCAAGCTGCTCAGGTAAATTCCTCCACCATAAACTTCATTCAGCACTTAGCTCTTCAATTTTTACCTGAGATTTCTTCTCCGCCTTCCCTCAGGAGCTTTCCACTGAGCTTTTGATTCGCACTGAGGCCAATTCGACATCCTACTTCCTTGGTCCCGTGGGAGTTTCTGATCCTCGCGAATTCATCGTAGCCGAATCCCAAAGGCACCCCTTCAAAGCGGCTTTAACTAAGCCTCCCCTGTGGCAGGACGCCTTCAAGAACTGGCCCTTGGCCCCAATTGCGGGCTGGAGGAATTGGTACAAAAGAGTTCTTGCGGATAAAAGTGTCAGGACCCAAAACTGGGATACCCTCCGTATTGCTCAATGCTTGGAGCTTTCTTTGGCCGAGACCCCCAAAAACGAAGACCTTTTGATAGCGTCTTGCCAGAGAGGGGGGGAGTGAATGGGAGCTGATAAAAATTCTTCTCGATGGAGATGGAAACTCCAACAAGACGAACGCGGCTTCCAACACACGTCTCCGACTCACTACCAAGGTTGGTCAAGCCCACGTAGCCACTGGAGTGCCACTGGACCTAGGAACCAACACACCACCTTCCGACCCGAGAAACGCAGCGGAAAAACCAAGCCTCGAGTCTACGGACCCACACCGGTCGGACGGGGTGAGCACCACCGGTCGGACCGGTCCCTGCCGGTGAGCGAGCAACTTTCACTAAGTGGCTCTACACCGGTCGGACCGGTGAGACGCACCGGTCGGACCGATGGCAGCCGGGAAAGCCCCCAAGGCACCAAACGGGCCAACCGACCACCAAACGAACCCAAACTCGAAACAAGCGGCACCACGGGACAACAAAGGACACGGCAAGACGCTCACCCGAGCGAAAACCCACAAGGGCCCGCACCGGTCGGACCGGTCAAGAGCACCGGTCGGACCGGTGTAGCACGGGCGACTCGGGATGAACAGCACCGCGGGTCAACTCCCCCCAAATCCAAATCTCGATCTCTGAATCGCTCCACGGACTTGAACAAGACTTTGGGGATATCGGGGAGCACCTCATGAGGAGTCCATAGCCAAGTTTAATCCCACCAAATCTCGTCCAAAAAGGAGGAATCGAAGAAATCCCACCGAAAGCACTTCCAACCCAAGAACTCAAGAAACCCCAAATTCGAGCAACTTTTCTCACGGATTTGGGAGGGGAATCACGGCCCAAAGAACCACGAAGGGTTCCCACAAATTTCCCCCACCGAATCACCAAGAGAAAAGCCCCAAAAACACTCCAAAGAAATCACCGGAAGAGGGCTCCGAAAATCACCACCAAAAACGACCAGGGTAAAACACATCCAAACCTTGAGGAATCACGCCAAATCATCTATACATGAAACAAGGATTCGTACAAGGTCTAGCAAGCCGCCCGATCATCCATCCCTCTCTACAAGATCTCTCCGTGAAGCTCTCTTGCTAGTCCTAAGGAAAACCTAGAGAAAATAGGTGGAAAATAGGAAAACTAATGAGCTAGGGTTCCAAGAGTTGGCTGCCATCCTCTCACCTCTTGGGTTATATAGGCGGCAACCGAATGTCTAAAATGCCCCTCTCTACTAACTAGGGATACAAGCCCCTCAAGGGCGGATTTGGAATTCTTGATGTCTTCACCATCGGACGGATGCCGGCGACCGCACCTGCGTAGCCTCGACGCAAGCGATGCGATTCCGACGCGTGTCCTCCGCTTCGAAGATTCCGGCTGCGTCGTCGCACACGGTCGAGCCGGTGCTCCTCACCGTCGGGACCGGTCCCCACCGGCCGGACCGGTCGGACCCACCGGTCGGTCGGGCCGGTCCGGTGTCGCCGCACCTCCGTCTTCGGTTCTCCGGTCTTGGCTTTGTGGATCAACCAAGGAACCCGGTGGTTTTACGGTGAACCACCGGAAACACCCCGCGAACTCGGTGTAGCCTCCGCCAATCTCCACTCATGACTTGGCTCCCACGTAGTCCCGGCTCGACCTTGGTTTTGAGGCTCAACCAAGAAACCGTCCACGACTTCATCTTGTCGTTCATGCCACCATGCGGCCCGCACTTGACCCCGCCGGCCACCGGGTCCCTCGAACAAAGCCTACTTGTCTTCTCCACACCCGGAGGCCTCACCGGCGACGACCTTTCGCGCTTGTTCTTCACCTCGCACCAACACGAGTCAAGCCGCAACCCGCACCCGCAATACTTAGCCAAGAATCAGTCCACACAACGTTGTCAATCACTCATCACACAAGGAAGCGACCATCCACCGGTCCTCGAACCACACATGGTCCTCAATCTCCCCCTTGATGAGTGCATTGACAACACCCACACGAAAGTAACAAGAGAACAAAGAAAAAGAAAAGAAACGAACAAAAAGAAACTCCAACAAGCGATCGAAAGCCAAACAAAGGCAAAGAGCAAGATCACTTGAAGAAGACAAGTCTCGGACCCCTTAGGCAAGGGCAACGGCTCGACACATCCGAGACAAAGCAAAGCTCAAGCAAAGAGCACAAACCACCGAAACAAAACTCGAAAACTCACAAAGAGCTCCCCCGCACACATGCAAGCTCCCCCGAACCAATGCAACTCCCCCGGACGAATGCATGCAAAACGGTCGAAAACGGGGGCAGGCTGCAGCAATTTCAGCTCACACCGGTCAGACCGGTCATCACCACCGGTCAGACCGGTGCCTAACATGTGTACAGGACCAGCACTCACACCGGTCAGACCGGTGCTCATCACCGGTCAGACCGGTGTACAACAGAGCCCAGAAATGGCTCGAAACCACCTGAAAACCTTCTAAACGCGTCCAACAAGCCATTTCAAGCTCAAACTTCTCCCCCTTGTTGGCAATGCATGAATCAAGCCAAAAATGTAAAACTTTCAACCTAGAGCTTCTCAAATATACAAAATTCAACAAAGAATGCTACACATGTCCAAATGAGCAAGTTAGATACTCTACGGCTTCGTATCGATCTTAACTACATGATCACCAAGTTTCACAACCATTGGACGAAGCTAAGATGGATTTTGGCAATTTTGCAAAAAACTTGCCTCTCATGAGCAACGACCTAAACATGATCAAAGCATATCAAAATGGCAAAGCCACACAAACTTCATGCTAGGACAGCTATTCTAACCATAAGACCATCACAAACACCCACAAGCACCTCATGTCATGTCAAAGCCACCGAGCCATGTGCCTACTTCTATGTATGAGACTTCTCATTGGTAGGCATCATGCAACGGTTTAGCACCCAAAGCAAATTAAATTCAGCACATATGACATGGGAGCATATTTCCAAGCATTTTTCATTTCATTTTCAGATTTGTAAATGGTACATGAAATGTCTTTGCGACAAAGAGGAACTTATGCCCCTCCACAAGATAGAACAAGAGGGCTAAACATTCATGATGGCAAATGAGCCTCTGGCCCCATATGATCAATAAACTAGCTATCCAACCACAAATTAAGCATAGCAAAGCCACAAAAACATGTCAAGAGCATGTAAAGGCATTTACACATGAGAGAGCATACATGTGACATTTTTCAAAAGCATAGCTATCAACCATGGATTATTCATCAAGATCATCAAGAGCTAAGCTGAACTAACCATAGCATACCAAACAAGCTTACAAAGACATATATCTCATTCCATGGTGAATAATGTATATGAGAGAAGCTTTTCCTATCCAATGCATATGATACAAAATGCATGCAATCTAAGATACAAGGATGCCTATACATCATGTTACATATGCCATGCCAAATGCAAGAAATGCACAAAGGAAAGCTATACATATGCTACAAAACCGGCTCCTCGAGGGGAGGCAAAACGGGCTCGACACCACCGGCAAAAGAAAGCTCCCACACACCCAACTCAAGAAATCAAACACACACCAAGTTCCCCCCGCAAACGAGTGAAAGTTGCTTGATCTAGGGGTTTGGTGAAAATATCGGCTAGTTGGTCATGTGTGGGTACATGGATCAAAGCTATCTTTCCTTTCTCAACGTTGTCTCTCAGAAAATGATACCTCACTTCTATGTGTTTGGTTTTGGAATGAAGCACTGGGTTCTTTGCAACGCTTATGGCACTGGTGCTATCACATTGAAGTGGGACATGGGTATACTCCTCACCAAAGTCACTCATGGTGTAGGTGATCCAAAGGAGCTGAGAGCAACAACTAGCAGCGGCAACATACTCGGCTTCGGACGTGGATTGAGCAACACTCGACTGCTTACGAGAAGACCAAGACACCAACGAAGAACCCAAAAGCGGCAAGTCCCGAAGTGGACTTCCTATCCAACCGACACCGGCAAAATCCGCGTACGAAAAGCCATGAAGCGCCAAAGAAGAGGACGCGGAGTACCAAAGGCCGAAGTCGGGAGTGTGACGCAAGTACCCGAAAATTCTCTTCACGGCTTGCCGATGCGAAGTCCTCGGAGACGCTTGAAAACGAGCGCACGGACACACCGAGAAGCGTATGTCCGGCCTCGTCGCCGTCAAGTAGAGGAGTGACCCGATCATGCTCCGGTACTCCTTCTGGTCCACGTGTTCACCTTCCTCGTCCGCATCAAGAGTCGTAGTCGTACTCATCGGCGTCGTCATAGCCTTGGAGTCCTCCATCTTGAACTTTCTCACAATGTCCTTGGTGTACTTAGCCTGGTGCACAAATGTACCTTCCTTTGATTGCTTGATTTGTAGTCCGAGGAAGAACTGCAACTCGCCCATCATGCTCATCTCAAACTCCCTGCTCATATCATCTGCAAACCTCGCAACAAGAGAGTTAGACGAGCCACCAAAGACAATATCATCCACGTACACACCGCACAATCGGGATATCTCCGCCCGCCTCGGCAAAAACAAGGTCGATCGACCTTCCCCATCTCAAAACCTCTCTCAAACAAGAACCCCCTCAACCTGCCATACCAAGCTCTAGGCGCCTGCTTCAACCCATACAGCGCCTTCCTCAACTTGTACACCCGGTGGGGGTACTTCTCACTCTCGAACCCCGGAGGCTGCCTCACATACACTTCTTCCTCCAACACTCCATTCAGAAAAGCACTCTTCACATCCATTTGGTGCAACTTGCACCCTTTAGCCACGGAAAAGGCTAGAAGGATCCTAATCGCCTCCAAATGAGCTACGGGAGCAAAGGTCTCCTCGTAGTCGATCCCCTCCTTCTGACTGAACCCCTGGGCAACAAGTCTCGACTTGTTCCTCACAACCTCACCCTTCTCTCCCTCTTTGTTTTTCCACACCCACTTGGTACCAATCGGCTTACACCCCGGAGGAGGGTCAACCAACTCCCACACCGATTCCTCTCAAAGTTCTCCAACTCCTCATGCATCGAGTTAACCCAATTGTGATCGGATAGTGCGTGTCCAATGTCTTTGGGCTCGAAAGAAGCAACAAACGCAGCATGAGCAAAATGGGAATTGTTTCGAACCCTCGGCCGTGTAGTGCGTTCATTCATGTCGCCGATGATCCTCGAAGGCCGGGTGATCCACTTGAACTCGCCGGGGAGGTTCTCGCCTCGAAGCTACCTCCCCCTCAACGTCGGCTTCTCCTCGTTCTTGATTTGTCGTCGTAGGTGTAGCAGAGGGTCCATCCATCATCGTCGTCGAAGTAGTGGGTACATGTTCGGCGGGGGCACCGCACCGCCATCCTCATCATCTCCATGTTCATGCTCCTCCTCCTGAAAGATCTCCTCGCCAAGCTCATCATCACTGCACACTCAAAGACAAGCTGACTACGTGGCTCTGTCTCGTCGAAGGTTACCTCGCAAGTCTCCACGATTTGGTTAGTTTCAAGATTGAGCACACGATATGCTCTAGAATGAGATGCATAACCAAAGAAAATGCCATCGACAGACCTAGCCTCAAACTTATCCAACTTCCTGCCTTTCTTCAGAATGAAACACTTGCAACCAAAGACATGGAAGTGACTCACCTTGGGTGTGCGACCATGCATCAACTCATAGCATGTCTTCTTCTTGTGCACTATGAGGTATATCCTGTTCGACACATAGCATGCGGTATTCACCGCCTCAGCCCAATACCTCCTCGGAGTCCTATGCTCATCAAGCATCGTCCGAGCCATCTCGCACAAGGTCCTGTTCTTCCTTTCCACAACACCATTCGGGGAGGCGTATACGGACTCGAAAAGCGGTGCTCAAGACCCAAGTCATGACAAAAGGTTTCAAAACGAGAGTTCCGAATTCCGAGCCATTATCACTACGGATAGCTCGTATGGCATCTCCGTGCCTCTCGTTCCTCAACCTCAAGACTAGATCTCGAACAAAACCAAACGTCTCCCCCTTATCCTCGAGAAAGAACACCCACGCATACCGAGAATAGTCGTCCACCACAACAAGGACATACCACTTCCCACCCGCGAGATCGCACACGAGCCGGGCCAACAAGGTCCATATGGAGCAGCTCGCATGGACGCTCGGTCATCACATCGGTGAGAGGCGGGTGAGAAGAGGCCACCATCTTGGCATGCCTACACGGAGCACAAACCAACTCTTTCTCAAGCCTCAACCGTGGCAATCCTCGGACCAAATTGAGTTTACTCAAGCGAGACAAAAGGTCAAAGCTCAAGTGACCCAACTTCCTATGCCACTTCCACAACTCACTCGAAGAACCGGCCAAGAAACAACGCTCCACACCCGAAGACCGAGAAAAATCAGCACGAAACACCGACCCTCGGGAACGACCATACGGACAAGGTCCCCTCGAGAGTCCACAATCCGAGAACCACCGAGGCCGAAACAACACCTCAAAACCCTCATCCAACAACCGGGACACCAAAAGCAAATTGTACCCCGGCGATTGAACAAGAGCAACACGCCTCGAGTGATCTTGTCACTCACTTTTATCTCACCTTACGAAAGCACACGCCCACGCCCATTGTCCCCAAAAGTGATGTACCTCTTCGTCACCACGGGACGAGACTTGAGAACCACCCCCTGTCTCCGGTCATATGCCTCGAACAACCGGAGTCAATCAACCAAATGTTCTTCAAGTCTCCCACCGAAAATCAAAAATAGGCACGTGAGCGAACAAACGACTCAACACTGGGGTTAGTACCAAAGGAGGAAAACCGGTCTGCGGAGCCATTTGCTCGAAAGTGGGGTTAGCACCAACCAAAGCATCTCTCCTACCAAAACTACCTCCACGAACACCACCACGGTAACCACCCTGAGGGAACCACCCCTCTCTGCCTGGAGGAGGACCAAATCCACGCAAGAAAGCTCGTGGAACGTCCTTCCTCTCCAACTCAACGCCACGACTCCTCCAATCCCCGTATTGAGCACGAGGAGGAGAACGCCTAGCAACCGACCACACCGCACCCTTTCCGGCCCAACCACCGGAACCACGACCACCAGAAACAACCCTCGCACCGTACGAGCACGAAACCCGAACATGCGTCCGTCTGTGCCCGCACCGGTCCGGCCGGTGCTCCACACCGGTCCGACCGGGGGTGTGACTGGGCGCAACACCACCTGCGGCACCTTCTTCTCTCCCCAAGCCCGAACTGTCCTCACAATAGCCTTGCCCCACGGGCATGCGCATACGAGGCTCAAGTACACCATCGGAAGGGTGGTACTTGTCCTTGTTTGCCCACTCCTTCCTCATTCTCTCCTCTCGCTTCCTCTTGAAGCAAAACTCCTC
This sequence comes from Cenchrus americanus, assembly GCA_947561735.1. NCBI lineage: Eukaryota > Viridiplantae > Streptophyta > Magnoliopsida > Poales > Poaceae > Cenchrus > Cenchrus americanus. The sequence goes on along the minus strand of OX387242.1, from coordinate 30,124,547 downwards.
CTTATGGCCATCTCTCCCACAATAGCCACAATGGAACCTCACAAGCTTAGGCTTTGGCTTGGGATGTGGTCGCTCACTTGGTTTCTCTCCACTCAAACCCTCCACCGGTTTCTCACCACTAGCCTTCTCACTCTCCTTCCCAAAGAACACTTTCCCCGAAGTGCTCACAAACTTGATAGGCTTTTGTAGGTCATTTGTGGGTGTAGGAAACACGGGTGGAGCTGGGGTTGTGTCTAGTCGGCTCCTTAGATGGTTAGGTTTTGGTGGGAAATCATTTTTGTGGTGGGTTTTTGGTGGCTCAGGGATATTCTCTCCACTTCCCTCACCAACCTTGTTTGCTCCAAGCCCCTCACCATCTTGCCTCTTAAAGGCCTCGATCATCATCCTCAACTGAGGCTCGTGACCGGACAACCAACCCATCAACTTCCTCAAATCATCATTCTCATCCTGCAAACGGTCAACATAATGTGCAAGCTCCAAATTTTTCAACGCATGCATTTCACAGGTAGAGCAAGATGTAGGCATGGGTTCCTTCAATTTAGCCTCGAGCGAACTAGTATAAGCATGCATCTCATCAATCTTAGCATGCAAAACAGGGCAAGAAGTGCAAGCACCTAGCAAAGCAGGTCTAGACTTAAGCTCGGCCACTTCAACCCTAAGCACATCTAGTTCCTCACACTTGGAGGCATGCTTCTCCTTGAACAAAGCAAGATCGGCAAGGAAAATAGAGCAATCGGCACAATCATTCTCATCGAAACAACGGGGCTAGCCTTAAGCGAATCAATCTCAAGCTTGCTATCAAGCACTTTGTGTCTCTAGCTCGGCCACTCTAGTCCTAGCATCCTCGAGTGAAGCCCTAAGCTCTTTCCTCATTTTCTTGGCCTCTCTAAGCATGTCATCACGGTTATCAAGCAAAGAGCCAAGCCTCTCATTCTCCTGGCGCAAGAAGGGAAGCTCATCACGCACCTCGTCGTCGGACTCAGAGTCCGAGTCGCTATGTGTGCTCTTCTTTGCCGCCGGAGCTCAACGCCATGGTGCAGAAGCCGTCTCTCGCGAAGCAGCTCAGCCCGCTCAGATTCTTGGACGACCTCCTGTTCTTGCGGCGATCTCCCTCGTCGTCGGCCGCTTGCTCGAGCTCGAGGTGGAGTACGCGGAACTGGAGTCGACGTCGCTCGCTCCAACCATCGCTCGGGCCTTGCCTCGGCCCTCCTTCTTCCTCGATCGTCGCTCGTCCTTGTACTTGTTCTTGTGCTTGCTCTTGTGGTCGCGCCTCGAACGGTACTTGTCGTCGTTCTTCCTCGGCTTGTGCTTGTAGCTGTCCTTGTTCTCGGCCTTGAGGACCATGTGTGGTTCGAGGACCGGTGGATGGTCGCTTCCTTGTGTGATGAGTGATTGACAACGTTGTGTGGACTGATTCTTGGCTAAGTATTGCAGGTGCAGGTTGCGGCTTGACTCGTGTTGGTGCAGGTGAAGAACAAGCGTGAAAGGTCGTCGCCGGTGAGGCCTCCGGAGTGTGGAGAAGACAAGTAGGCTTTGTTCGAGGGACCGGTGGCCGGCGGGGGTCAAGTGCGGGCCGCATGGTGGCATGAACAAGCAAGATGAAGTCGTGGACGGTTTCTTGGTTGAGCCTCAAAACCAAGGTCGGCCGGGACTACGTGGGAGCCAAGTCATGAGTGGAGATTGGCGGAGGCTACACCGAGTTCGCGGGGTTTCCGGTGGTTCACCGAAGAAAACCACCGGGTTCCTTGGTTGATCCACAAAGCCAAGACCGGAGAACCGAAGACGGAGGTGCGGCGGCACCGGACCGGTCGACCGGTGGGTCGGCCGGTCCGGCCGGTGGGGACCGGTCCGGCCGGTGAGGAGCACCGGTCGGCCGTGTGCGGCGACGCGCGTCCGGAATCTTCGAAGCGGAGGACACGCGTCGGGATCGCATCGCTTGCGTTGAGGCTACGCGAGGGTGCGGTCGGCGGGCATCCGTCCGATGGTGAAGACATCAAGAATTCCGAATCCGCCCTTGAGGGGCATGTATCCCTAGTTAGTAGAGAGGGGCATTTTAGACATTCGGTTGCCGCCTATATAACCCAAGAGGTGAGAGGTTGGCGGCCAACTCTTGGAACCCTAGCTCATTAGTTTTCCTATTTTCCACCTATTTTCTCTAGGTTTTCCTTAGGACTAGCAAGAGAGCTTCACGGAGAGATCTTGTAGAGAGGGATGGATGATCGGGCGGCTTGCTAGACCTTGTACGAACCTTTGTTTCATGTATAGATGATTCGGCGTGGTTCCTCAAGGTTTGGATGTGTTTTTCCGGTTGTTCTTGGTGATGATTTTCGGAGCCCTCTTTTCGTGATTTCTTTGGGGTGTTTTCGGGGCTTTTCTCTTGGGGATTTGATGGGGGAAATTTGTGGGAACCCTTCGTGGTTCTTTGGGCTGTGATTCCCCTCCCAAATCCGTGAGAAAAAGTGCTCGATTTTGGGGTTTCTTGAGTTCGTGGGTTGGAAGTGCTTTCGGCGGGATTTCTTCGATTCCTCCTTTTTGGACGAGATTTGGTGGGATTAAACTTGGCTATGGACTCCTCATGAGGTGTTCACGATATCCCCAAAGTCTTGTTCAAGTCCGTGGAGTGATTCGGGAGATCGAGATTTGGATTTGGGGGAGTTGACCCGCGGGTCTTTGTTCATCCCGAGTCGCCCGGAGCTACACCGGTCGACCGGTGCTCTTGACCGGTCCGACCGGTGCAAGCCCTTGTGGGATTTTGCTCGGGTGAACGTCTTGGTGAGTTCGTTGTTGTCCCGTGGTGCTGCTTTGTTTCGAGTTTGGGTCCGTTTGGTGGTCGGTTGGCACTGTTTGGTGCCTTGGGGGCTTTACGGTCGCCATCGGTCCGACCGGTGCATCTCACCGGTCGACCGGTGTAGAGCCACTTAGTGGAAGTTGCTCGGGTTCACCATCGGGGACCGGTCGGCCGGTGGTGCTCACCGGTCGACCGGTGTGGGTCCGTAGACTCGGGGTTTGTTGTTCCGCTTGCGTTCTCGAGTCGGAAGGCTGTGTGTGTTGGTTCCTAGGTCCAGTGGCACTCCAGTGGCTACGTGGGCTTGGCCAACTTGGGTAGTGAGTCGGAGACGTGTGTTGGTAGCCGCGTTCGTCTTGTTGGAGTTCTCATCTCCATCGAGAAGAATTTTTATCGGCTCCCATTCACTCCCCCCCCTCTCTGGTTCGCCGTATCGGTCCTTCAAGTGGTATCAGAGCCGGTTCGGGTCTTTGTTGACTCTAACCGGTCTAAGATCCAAGGATGGCGTACCGAGAACGGGGTTCGGGTCCTCCACACTTCGATGGCAAGAACTACCGGATGTGGAGCAAGCGGATGGGTGCGTTCCTCCGCGGAAAGGGTCGGTCTGCTTTGGGATGTCACGGTGGACACGGGCTATGTCCGGCCGATGGATTTCCTTGCTCCGGGGTCGAGGGGACGGATTCGACGCCAACAATAAGGCGGTCGACTACTTGTTTCGTGCTTTATGTCGGCCGAGTTCGATCGGGTGCACACCGAGCACTTGGCTTGTAGGATTTGGGCGGTGTTGAAGGAGGCTCATGTTGGGAACGCCCGGGTTCGGGCACGGTTGTATGCGACCTACGGAGAGAGTACGAGAACTTCACTCATCTCCCCGGTGAGTCCATCGATGCCTTGTTTCAGAGGTTCACGGTGGTGGTGAACAACATGAGGGCCAATGTGGACGTGCTCCCGTACGATGATCATGATAGAGCGGTCAAGCTCTTACACTCTTTGGATCGTACGATATGGGGCGGGAAGTTCGAGGCCATAGTCGAGTCGGAGCGGTATGATACTCTGACGGTGAACGAGCTGTTCTCGAAGCTCAAGTCGGCTGAGGTGGATAGGGGCATGACTGCCAAGCTCGAGGGTCCGACTGACTCCCATAGTCTCGCCCTCGTTGGTGGTTCCAAAGGAAAGGCTAACTCTAACCCATCACCAGGATGTTCTCTTTCTCCTCTTTGATGTCTATGCCAGATGAGGAGTTCGACGAGCTTGGAGAGGACGGCCGGCGCTCCCGACGAGGCGGTTCGAGAGGCCGCACGAGAACCGCGTGAACGAGGAGGAGGAACACGAGGACATGCTTCAAGTGCGGCAAGAGCGGACACTATTTCGCCGAGTGTCCAAAGGTGAACGACCACGACAAGCACAAGTCCAAGGACAAGAAGAAGAAGTCCAGGAAGAAGGATCATGGACATGAGAAGAAGACGCGGTCTCGAGAGAAGATGAAGAGATCGAGCGACATTGAGTCTGATTCCGAGGACACGTCTTCAAGCTCGAGTGATGAAGACGAAGAGGATGACAAGAAGAGGAAGAAGAAGAAGAAGATCGGCAAGTATCTCAACGGCCTTTGTGTGACGGGCCTAAGCCTCAAGGACGACTTCTGCGGCATGGCTCGCGGTTCGAGCGACAAGAGAAGCCGAGAAGGACGCCTCGGACTTGGATTCCGAGGATGAGGTATGTGATGAGCTCTCCTCTTTGCGCAAGGAGAATGAGGAGTTGGTTGACTTGCTTGATAATCGCGATCACATGCTTAGAGAGGCTAAGAAGCTTAGGAACGAGCTTAGATCTTCACTCGAGGATGCTAGGACTAGAGTGGCTGAGCTAGAGACACAGGTGCTTGATAGCAAGCTTGAGATTGATTCCCTTAAGGCTAGCCCTGTTGTTTCGGATGAGAACGATTGTGCCGATTGCTCTGTTTTCTGGGCGACTTGACCGATCTTAGGGAGAAGTATGCCTCCAAGTGCGAGGAACTAGATGTGCTTAGGGTTGAGTTGGGCCGAGCTACAATCTAGACCCACTTTGCTTGGTGCTTGCACTTCTTGCCCTAGTTTGCATGAGAAAATTCTTGAGCTCCGTTCTCGCATTGTTTCGCTTGAGGCTGATTTGAAAGTGCCTATTCCTACTTCTTGCTCTACATGTGAGTTGCATGCTATGAAGAATTTGGATCTTGCAAAATGTGTTGGTCGCTTGCAAGATGAGAATGATAAGTTGCGTGAAGCGCTGAGTTGGTTGTCGAGTCAAGAACCTCAGCTTGGTATGATGATTGCTAGCTGTAAGCGTTTTGACGGTTGGGCTTTGGGATTGGATAAGGTTGGTGAGGGCGGTGGTGAGAGAGAAAGGAAATTTGGGAATGTTTCGGTTCCACCACAACCCACACCCAAATACAAGTTTGCATCCAAGCCAAACCAACCAAAAAGAAAAACCGAGTGAGAAGGCAAGTGAAACGCCTAGTGAGAAACCAAGTGAGAAGCCTTGTGAAGAGCCTCATCCCAAGCCTAAGCCCAGATCGATCCGTTTCCATTGTGAGTTTTGTGGAAAGGATGGTCACAAGAGAGCGTTTTGCTTCAAGAGGAAGCGTGAGGAGAGAATGGCGAAGGAGTGGGCTAACAAGGACAAGTACCACCCTTTAGATGGTGTACTTGAGCCTCGTGTGCAGTTGCCCAGGGCCAAGGCGAGTGTGAGGTCAGTTCGGGCTAGGGGAGAGCGGAAGGCTGTTGGAGGTGTTGCTGCCCGGGCTACACCGGTCGGCCGGTGTGGGGCACCGGTCGGACCGGTGCGAGGCACGGACGAGCGGCGGTTGGGTTTCGTGCTCGTACAGGTGCGAGGGTTGTTTCTGGAGGTCGTGGTTCTGGTGGTTGGTCTGGAAAGTTTGCAGGAGGTCAGTTTGCTAGGTATTCTCCCCCTCGAGCTCACTACGGGGATGGGAGGAGTCATGGCTTTGAGAAGGAGAGGAGGGATGGTCCACGAGCTTTCCTTCGTGGTTTTGGTCCTCCTCCAGGCAGAGAGGGTTGGTTCCCTCATGGTGGTTACCGTGGTGGTGTTCGTGGAGGTAGCTTTGGTAGGAAAGATGGTTTGGTTTTTGCTAACCCCACTTTCGAGCAAATGGCTAGGCACTGGTTTTATACATTTGGAACTAACCCCAGTGTTGAGTCGGTTGCTCGCTCTCGCTCTTGGTTTTGAGTTGCAGGTGGATCGCCCGGAGAACATTTGGTTGATATCGGGGGGTGGTTCTTCGGCTTCATATCCCGGTGGTGACATGGAGGTACATCACTTTCGGGGATGGTGGACAAGGATGAGGGAATTGTGATGAAATGATAAAGGTAAGTGTATTTGTGACCTTCGAGTGTGTGGCCTTGGTCAAGCCACTTGGTTTGTTTTGCTCCTTCTCTATCTCATGTGTGTAAGGTGAGCTTTGTACGCTTTTTGTCCTTAATGCATGAGTTTAGGGGGAGCTTGTGAGTTTGGTGCTCCTTTGCTCTTTTGCCGGTGGTGTCGAGCCCGTTTTGCCTCCCCTCGAGGAGCTGGTGGTTTGTGAGCTTTGTGTGTGGGGGTTTTTTTTGTAGCATATGTATAGCTTTCCTTTGTGCATTTCTTGCATTTGGCATGGCATATGTAACATGATGTATAGGCATCCTTGTATCTTAGATTGCATGCATTTTGTATCATATGCATTGGATAGGAAAAGCTTCTCTCATATACATTGTTCACCATGGAATGAGATATATGTCTTTGTGAGCTTGTTTGGTATGCTACGGTTAGTTTGGCTTAGCTCTTGATGATCTTGATGAATAATCCATGGTTGATAGCTATGCTTTTGAAAAATGCCACATGTATGCTCTCTCATGTGTAAATGCCTTTACATGCTCTTGACATGTTGTTGTGGCCTTGCTATGCTTAATTTGTGGTTGGATAGCTAGTTTATTGATCATATGGGGCCAAAGGCTCATTTGCCATCATGAATGTTTAGCCCTCTTGACTTATCTTGTGGAGGAGCATAAGTTCCTTTTTGTCGCAAAGACATTTCATGTACCATTTACAAATCTGAAAATGAAATGAAAAATGCTTGGAAAATTTGCTCCCATGTCATACGTGCTGAATTTAATTTGCTTTGGGTGCTAAACCGTTGCATGATGCCTACCAATGAGAAGTCTCATAAATAGAAGTAGGCACATGGCTCGGTGGCTTTGACATGACATGAGGTGCTTGTGGGTGTTTGTGATGGTCTTATGGTTAGAATAGTTGTCCTAGCATGAAGTTTGTGTGGCTTTGCCATTTTTGATATGCTTTGATCATGTTTAGGACTTTGCTCATGAGAGGCAAGTTTTTCGCAAAATTGCCAAAATCCATCTTAGCTTCGTCCAATGGTTGTGAAACTTGGTGATCATGTAGTTGAGATCGATACGAAGCCGTAGAGTACCTAACTTGCTCATTTGGACATGTGTAGCATCATATGTTGAATTTTGTATATTTGAGAAGCTCTAGGTTGAAAGTTTTGCATTTTTGGCTTGATTCATGCATTGCCAACAAGGGGGAGAAGTTTGAGCTTGAAATGGCTTGCTGGGCGTGTTTAGAAGGTTTTCAGGTGGTTTCGAGCCATTTCTGGGCTCTGTTGTGCACCGGTCTGACCGGTCAGGGTCACCGGTCTGACCGGTGTGAGTGCTGATTCTGTACACATGTTGCACACCGGTCTGACCGGTGGTGTTGACCGGTCTGACCGGTCAGGGCTGTTTTGTTGCAGCTGCCCTGTTTTCAAGTGGTGTCTTGCATGCTTTCGTCCAGGGGGAGTTGCATTGGTTCAGGGGGAGCTTGCATGTGTGCAGGGGGAGCTTTTTGTGGTTGTTCGAGCTTTGATTCGGTGGTTTGTGCTCTTTGCTTGAGCTTTGCTTTGTCTCGGATGTGTCGAGCCGTTGCCCTTGCCTAAGGGGTCCGAGACTTTTCTTCTTCAAGTGATCTTGCTCTTTGCCTTTGTTTGGCTTTCGATCGCTTGTTGGAGTTTCTTTTTGTTCGTTTCTTTTCTTTTTCTTTTCTCTCTTGTCATTTTCATGTGGGTGTTGTCAATGCACTCATCAAGGGGGAGATTGAGGACCATGTGTGGTTCGAGGACCGGTGGATGGTCGCTTCCTTGTGTGATGAGTGATTGACAACGTTGTGTGGGCGATTCTTGGCTAAGTATTGCAGGTGCGGGTTGCGGCTTGACTCGTGTTGGTGCGGGTGAAGAACAAGCGTGAAAGGTCGTCGCGGTGAGGCCTCCGAGTGTGGAGAAGACAAGTAGGCTTTGTTCGAGGGACCGGTGGCCGGCGGGGTCAAGTGCGGGCCGCATGGTGGCATGAACGACAAGATGAAGTCGTGGACGGTTTCTTGGTTGAGCCTCAAAACCAAGGTCGAGCGGGACTACGTGGGAGCCAAGTCATGAGTGGAGATTGGCGGAGGCTACACCGAGTTCGCGGGGTTTCCGGTGGTTCACCGGGAAAACCACCGGGTTCCTTGGTTGATCCACAAAGCCAAGACCGGAGAACCGAAGACGGAGGTGCGGCGGCACCGGACCGGTCCCCGACCGGTGGGTCCGGCCGGTCGGCCGGTGGGGACCGGTCGGCCGGTGAGGAGCACGGTCCGACCGGTGTGCGACGACGCGGTCCGGAATCTTCGAAGCGGAGGACACGCGTCGGGATCGCATCGCTTGCGTTGAGGCTACGCGAGGTGCGGTCGGCGGGCATCCGTCCGATGGTGAAGACATCAAGAATTCCGAATCCGCCCTTGAGGGGCATGTATCCCTAGTTAGTAGAGAGGGGCATTTTAGACATTCGGTTGCCGCCTATATAACCCAAGAGGTGAGAGGTTGGCAGCCAACTCTTGGAACCCTAGCTCATTAGTTTTCCTATTTTCCACCTATTTTCTCTAGGTTTTCCTTAGGACTAGCAAGAGAGCTTCACGGAGAGATCTTGTAGAGAGGGATGGATGATCGGGCGGCTTGCTAGACCTTGTACGAACCTTTGTTTCATGTATAGATGATTCGGCGTGGTTCCTCAAGGTTTGGATGTGTTTTTCCCGGTTGTTCTTGGTGATGATTTTCGGAGCCCTCTTTTCGTGATTTCTTTGGGGTGTTTTCGGGGCTTTTCTCTTGGGGATTTGATGGGGGAAATTTGTGGGAACCCTTCGTGGTTCTTTGGGCTGTGATTCCCCTCCCAAATCCGTGAGAAAAAGTGCTCGATTTTGGGGTTTCTTGAGTTCGTGGGTTGGAAGTGCTTTCGGCGGGATTTCTTCGATTCCTCCTTTTTGGACGAGATTTGGTGGGATTAAACTTGGCTATGGACTCCTCATGAGGTGTTCCTGATATCCCCAAAGTCTTGTTCAAGTCCGTGGAGTGATTCGGGAGATCGAGATTTGGATTTGGGGGAGTTGACCCGCGGGTCTTGTTCATCCCGAGCCGCCTGAGCTACACCGGTCGGCCGACCGGTGCTCTTGACCGGTCCGACCGGTGCAAGCCCTTGTGGGATTTTGCTCGGGTGAACGTCTTGGTGAGTTCGTTGTTGTCCCGTGGTGCTTCTTGTTTCGAGTTTGGGTCCGTTTGGTGGTCGGTTGGCCTGTTTGGTGCCTTGGGGGCTTTACGGCTGCCATCGGTACGACCGGTGCATCTCACCGGTCGACCGGTGTAGAGCCACTTAGTGGAAGTTGCTCGGGTTCACCGGCGGGGACCGGTCGGCCGGTGGTGCTCACCGGTCGACCGGTGTGGGTCCGTAGACTCGGGGTTTGTTGTTCCGCCTGCGTTCTCGAGTCGGAAGGCTGTGTGTGTTGGTTCCTAGGTCCAGTGGCACTCCAGTGGCTACGTGGGCTTGGCCAACTTGGGTAGTGAGTCGGAGACGTGTGTTGGTAGCCGCGTTCGTCTTGTTGGAGTTCTCATCTCCATCGAGAAGAATTTTTATCGGCTCCCATTCACTCCCCCCCTCTCTGGTTCGCCGTATCGGTCCTTCAGGCCTTCTCCGGGCAGTCGGCGACGAAGTGTCCCGGCATGCCGCACTGGAAGCAGGTCCTCGTGTTCCTCCTCATGTTCACGCGGTTCTCGTGCAGCCTCTCGAACCGCCTCGTCAGGAGCGCCAGTTCGTCCTCTCCAAGCACGTCGAACTCCTCATCTGGCATAGACATCAAGGAGGACAAAGAGAACATCCTGGTGGATGGATTAGTGTTAGCCTTTCCATTTGAACCACCGATGAGGGCGAGACTATGAGAGTCAGTCGGGCCCTCGATCTTGGCTGTCATGCCCCTATCCACCTCAGCCGACTTGAGCTTCGAGAACGGCTCGTTCCACCGTCGAGTGTCATACTTCTCTGACTCCACAATGGCCTCGAACTTTCCGCCCCAAATCGTACGATCCAAAGAGTGTAAGAGCTTGACCGCTCTATCATGATCATCGTACGGGAGCACGTCCACATTGGCCCTCATGTTGTTCACCACCACAGTGAACCTGTGAAACAAGGCATCGATGGACTCACCGGGGAGATGAGTGAAGTTCTCGTACTCTCTCCGGTAGGTCGCATACATCCGTGCCTGAACCTGGGCGTTCCCAACATGAGCCTCCTTCAACACCGCCCAAATCCTACAAGCCAAGTGCTCGGTGTGCACCCGATCGAACTCAGGCTGACACAAAGCACGAAACAAGTAGTCGACCGCCTTATTGTTGGCGTCGAAGCTGTCCCTCGATCCTGGAGCGAGGAAATCAACCGGCTGGACATAGCCTGTGTCCACCGTGACATCCCAAAGAAGCTGACCCTTTCCGCGGAGGAACGCACCCATCCGCTTGCTCCACATCTGGTAGTTCTTGCCATCGAAGTGTGGAGGACCCGAACCCCGTTCCTGGTACGCCATCCTTGGATCTTAGACTGGTTAGAGTCAACAAAGACCCGAACCGGCTCTGATACCACTTGAAGGACCGATACGGCGAACCAGAGAGGGGGGGGAGTGAATGGGAGCCGATAAAAATTCTTCTCGATGGAGATGGAAACTCCAACAAGACGAACGCGGCTTCCAACACACGTCTCCGACTCACTACCAAGGTTGGTCAAGCCCACGTAGCCACTGGAGTGCCACTGGACCTAGGAACCAACACACCACCTTCCGACCCGAGAAACGCAGCGGAAAAACCAAGCCTCGAGTCTACAGACCCACACCGGTCGGACGGGTGAGCACCACCGGTCGACCGGTCCCCGCCGGTGAACCGAGCAACTTTCACTAAGTGGCTCTACACCGGTCGGACCGGTGAGACGCACCGGTCGACCGATGGCAGCCGAAAGCCCCCAAGGCACCAACAAGAGCCAACCGACCACCAAACGAACCCAAACTCGAAACGGCGGCACCACGGGACAACAAAGAACACGGCAAGACGCTCACCCGAGCGAAAACCCACAAGGGCCTGCACCGGTCGACCGGTCAAGAGCACCGGTCGGACCGGTGTAGCACGGGCGACTCGGGATGAACGAAGCACCCGCGGGTCAACTCCCCCAAATCCAAATCTCGATCTCCCGAATCGCTCCACGGACTTGAACAAGACTTTGGGGATATCAGGAGCACCTCATAAGGAGTCCATAGCCAAGTTTAATCCCACCAAATCTCGTCCAAAAAGGAGGAATCGAAGAAATCCCACTGAAAGCACTTCCAACCCAAGAACTCAAGAAATCCCAAATTCGAGCAACTTTTCTCACGGATTTGGGAGGGGAATCACAGCCCAAAGAACCACGAAGGGTTCCCACAAATTTCCCCCACCGAATCACCAAGAGAAAAGCCCCAAAAACACTCCAAAGAAATCACCGGAAGAGGGCTCCGAAAATCACCACCAAAAACGACCAGGGTAAAACACATCCAAACCTTGAGGAATCACGCCGAATCATCTATACATGAAACAAGGATTCGTACAAGGTCTAGCAAGCCGCCCGATCATCCATCCCTCTCTACAAGATCTCTCCGTGAAGCTCTCTTGCTAGTCCTAAGGAAAACCTAGAGAAAATAGGTGGAAAATAGGAAAACTAATGAGCTAGGGTTCCAAGAGTTGGCTGCCATCCTCTCACCTCTTGGGTTATATAGGCGGCAACCGAATGTCTAAAATGCCCCTCTCTACTAACTAGGGATACAAGCCCCTCAAGGGCGGATTTGGAATTCTTGATGTCTTCACCATCGGACGGATGCCGGCGACCGCCCCTGCGTAGCCTCGACGCAAGCGATGCGATTCCGACGCGTGTCCTCCGCTTCGAAGATTCCGGACTGCGTCGTCGCACACCGGTCAGACCGGTGCTCCTCACCGGTCGACCGGTCCCCCACGGCCGAGGCCGGTCGGACCCACCGGTCGGACCGGTGCGTGCCGTCGCCGCACCTCCGTCTTCGGTTCTCGGTCTTGGCTTTGTGGATCAACCAAGGAACCCGGTGGTTTTTCGGTGAACCACGGAAACCCCGCGAACTCGGTGTAGCCTCCGCCAATCTCCACTCATGACTTGGCTCCCACGTAGTCCCGGCTCGACCTTGGTTTTGAGGCTCAACCAAGAAACCGTCCACGACTTCATCTTCTTGTTCATGCCACCATGCGGCCCGCACTTGACCCCCGCCGGCCACCGGGTCCCTCGAACAAAGCCTACTTGTCTTCTCCACACCTGGAGGCCTCACCGGCGACGACCTTTCGCGCTTGTTCTTCACCTGCACCAACACGAGTCAAGCCGCAACCTGCACCTGCAATACTTAGCCAAGAATCAGTCCACACAACGTTGTCAATCACTCATCACACAAGGAAGCGACCATCCACCGGTCCTCGAACCACACATGGTCCTCAGTGTTGACCTCAACACCCGGTTTTTTCCTTCATCCAACTATCATGAAGGGGAAACCCAAGTCACCAGAGGATGCCACACCTATGGAGAAGCTGCTTCAACTATTCCCATCAAGCAGAATGTCAGCCAGCTCTTTGAGCTCTTCTTCAAAGGTTTCCCAAACCCTCTCTGGCTTCCTTATTTGGACAATGATAATTTAACTCTCCCTTGTGAGTTCTCCTTTGAAGCTGGACGCCAAGATGGAAGATTTCTGGAAATCCTCAATATCCTCATCTATCCATGCATTCTGCTAGCTGAATTTAGTGAAGGGAGGCTAAACCACAACACTTATGAATACTACCAGCCCAATATGATGGCTCGACAACTTGGATGTGGCCAGATACCCCCAAGACTATTTCTGCATGAATTCCTCAAACCCAGAGAGGAAATTAAGGAACTTACTCAAACCAGCAGGGTTTTTCAGTATGTATGCAATCCAACTGTTTACACCTGGCCCTTCACACCTACAACAGTAGCTCACCCCACCTTCAACTCCTGGTGGCAAGAATTCCATGAACACATTTTCAGTGAGCCTGTGCACTTATTTTGCATAGAACTGATGCCTGATTTTCAGCCAACTTCAGAGGTAACATGATTATCCCTTTCCTCAAATCAGACATTTTGAGGACCATATGTGGTTCGAGGACCGGTGGATGGTCGCTTCCTTGTGTGATGAGTGATTGACAACGTTGTGTGGACTGATTCTTGGCTAAGTATTGCAGGTGCAGGTTGCGGCTTGACTTGTGTTGGTGCAGGTGAAGAACAAGCGCGAAAGGTCGTCGCCGGTGAGGCCTCCAGGTGTGGAGAAGACAAGTAGGCTTCGTTCGAGGGACCCGGTGGCCGGCGGGGTCAAGTGCGGGCCGCATGGTGGCATGAACAAGAAGATGAAGTCGAGGACGGTTTCTTGGTTGAGCCTCAAAACCAAGGTCGAGTCGGGACTACGTGGGAGCCAAGTCATGAGTGGAGATTGGCGGAGGCTACACCGAGTTCGCGGGGTTTCCGGTGGTTCACCGAAAACCACCGGGTTCCTTGGTTGATCCACAAAGCCAAGACCGGAGAACCGAAGACGGAGGTGCGGCGGCACTGCACCGGTCGACCGGTGGGTCCGACCGGTCGGCCGGTGGGGACCGGTCCGGCGGTGAGGAGCACCGGTCGACCGTGTGCGACGACGCGGTCCGAATCTTCGAAGCGGAGGACACGCGTCGGGATCGCATAGCTTGCGTCGAGGCTACGCGCAGGGTGCGGTTGCCGGGCATCCGTCCGATGGTGAAGACATCAAGAATTCCAAATCCGCCCTTGAGGGGCTTGTATCCCTAGTTAGTAGAGAGGGGCATTTTAGACATTCGGTTGCCGCCTATATAACTCAAGAGGTGAGAGGTTGGCAGCCAACTCTTGGAACCCTAGCTCATTAGCTTTCCTATTTTCCACCTATTTTCTCTAGGTTTTCCTTAGGACTAGCAAGAGAGCTTCACGGAGAGATCTTGTAGAGAGGGATGGATGATCGGGCGGCTTGCTAGACCTTGTACGAACCTTTGTTTCATGTATAGATGATTCGGCGTGGTTCCTCAAGGTTTGGATGTGTTCTCCCCGGTTGTTCTTGGTGGTGATTTTCGGAGCCCTCTCTCGGTGATTTCTTCGGGTTGTTTTCGGGGCCTTTCTCTTGGGGATTTGATGGGGGAAATTTGTGGGAACCCTTCGTGGTTCTTTGGGCTGTGATTCCCCTCCCAAATCCGTGAGTAAAGGTGCTCGATTTTGGGGGTTTCTTGAGTTCTTGGGTTGGAGGTGCTCTCGGCGGGATTTCTTCGATTCCTCCTTTTTGGACGAGATTTGGTGGGATTAAACTTGGCTATGGACTCCTCATGAGGTGTTCCTGATATCCCCAAAGTCTTGTTCAAGTCCGTGGAGCGATTCGGGAGATCGAGATTTGGATTTGGGGGAGTTGACCCGCGGGTCTCGTTCATCCCGAGTCGCCTGTGCCACACCGGTCTGACCGGTGCTCTTGACCGGTCTGACCGGTGCAAGCCCTTGTGGGATTTTGCTCGGGTGAACGTCTTGGTGAGTTCGTTGTTGTCCCGTGGTGCTGCTGTTTCGAGTTTGGGTCCGTTTGGTGGTCGGTTGACCTGTTTGGTGCCTTGGGGGCTTTCAGGCTGCCACCGGTCTGACCGGTGTGTCTCACCGGTCTGACCGGTGTAGAGCCACTTAGTGGAAGTTGCTCAGGTTCACCAGCAGGGACCGGTCTGACCGGTGGTGCTCACCGGTCTGACCGGTGTGGGTCTGTAGACTCGGGGTTTGTTGTTCCGCTGCGTTCTCGAGTCGGAAGGCTGTGTGTGTTGGTTCCTAGGTCCGGTGGCACTCCAGTGGCTACGTGGGCTTGGCCAACTTGGGTAGTGAGTCGGAGACGTGTGTTGGTAGCCGCGTTCGTCTTGTTGGAGTTCTCATCTCCATCGAGAAGAATTTTTATCGGCTCCCATTCACTCCCCCCCCCTCTGGTTCGCCGTATCGGTCCTTCAAGTGGTATCAGAGCCGGTTCGGGTCTTTATTGACTCTAACCAGTCTAAGATCCAAGGATGGCGTACCAGGAACGGGGTTCGGGTCCTCCACACTTCGATGGCAAGAACTACCAGATGTGGAGCAAGCGGATGGGTGCTTTTCTCCGCGGAAAGGGTCAGATCCTTTGGGATGTCACGGTGGACACAGGCTATGTCCAGCCGGTTGATTTCCTCGCTCCAGGATCAAGGGACAGCTTCGACGCCAACAATAAGGCGGTCGACTACTTGTTTCGTGCTTTGTGTCAGCCTGAGTTCGATCGGGTGCACACCGAGCACTTGGCTTGTAGGATTTGGGCGGTGTTGAAGGAGGCTCATGTTGGGAACGCCCAGGTTCAGGCACGGTTGTATGCGACCTACGGAGAGAGTACGAGAACTTCACTCATCTCCCCGGTGAGTCCATCGATGCCTTGTTTCAGAGGTTCACGGTGGTGGTGAACAACATGAGGGCCAATGTGGACGTGCTCCCGTACGATGATCATGATAGAGCGGTCAAGCTCTTACACTCTTTGGATCGTACGATATGGAGCGGAAAGTTCGAGGCCATAGTCGAGTCGGAGCGGTATGATACTCTGACGGTGAACGAGCCGTTCTCGAAGCTCAAGTCGGCTGAGGTGGATAGGGGCATGACTGCCAAGCTCGAGGGACCGACTGATTCCCATAGTCTTGCCCTCGTTGGTGGTTCCAAAGGAAAGACTAACTCTAACCCATCCACCGAGATGTTCTCGTTTTCCTCTTTGATGTCTATGCCGGATGAGGAGTTTGATGACCTTGGAGAGGACGAGCCGGCGCCGTTGACGAGGCGGTTCGAGAGGCCGCACGAGAACCGCGTGAACATGAGGAGGAACACGAGGACTTGCTTCCAGTGCGGCAAGCCGGGACACTTCGTCGCCGACTGCCCGGAGAAGGCCGAGAACAAGGACAGCTACAAGCACAAGCCGAGGAAGAACGATGACAAGTACCGTTCGAGGCGCGACCACAAGAGCAAGCACAAGAACAAGTACAAGGACGAGCGAAGATCGAGGAAGAAGGAGGGCCGAGGCAAGGCCCGAGCGATGGTTGGAGCGAGCGACGTCGACTCCGTTCCGCGTACTCCACCTCGAGCTCGAGCAGCAGCGGCGACGACGAGGGAGATCGCCGCAAGAACAAGAGGTCGTCCAAGAACCCGAGCGGGGCCGAGCCGCTTCGCGAGAGACGGCTCTCGCACCATGGCGTTGAGCTCCGGCAGCAAGAAGAGCACACGGAGCGACTCGGACTGCGAGTCCGACGACGAGGTGCGTGATGAGCTTCCCTTCTTGCGCCGGGAGAATGAGAGGCTTGGCTCTTTGCTTGATAACCGTGATGACATGCTTAGAGAGGCCAAGAAAATGAGGAAAGAGCTTAGGGCTTCACTCGAGGATGCTAGGACTAGAGTGGCTGAGCTAGAGACACGGGTGCTTGATAGCAAGCTTGAGATTGATTCGCTTAAGGCTAGCCCCGTTGTTTCGATGAGAATGATTGTGCCTTGATTGCTCCATATTCCTTGCCGATCTTGCTTTGTTCAAGGAGAAGCATGCCTCCAAGTGTGAGGAACTAGATGTGCTTAGGGTTGAAGTGGCCGAGCTTAAGTCTAGACCTGCTTTGCTAGGTGCTTGCACTTCTTGCCCCGTTTTGCATGCTAAGATTGATGAGATGCATGCTTACACTAGTTCGCTCGAGGCTAAATTGAAGGAACCCATGCCTACATCTTGCTCTACCTGTGAAATGCATGCATTGAAAAATTTGGAGCTTGCACATTATGTTGACCGTTTGCAGGATGAGAATGATGATTTGAGGAAGTTGATGGGTTGGTTGTCCGGTCACGAGCCTCAGTTGAGGATGATGATCGAGGCCTTTAAGAGGCAATATGGTGAGGGGCTTGGGGCAAACAAGGTTGGTGAGGGAAGTGGAGAGAATATCCCGGAGCCACCAAAAACCCACCACAAGAATGAGTTCCCACCAAAACCTAACCATCTAAGGAACCGACTAGACACAACCCCAGCTCCACCCGTGTTTCCTACACCCACAAATGACCTACAAAAGCCTATCAAGTTTGTGAGCACTTCGGGGAAAGTGTTCTTTGGGAAGGAAAGTGAGAAGGCTAGTGGTGAGAAACCGGTGGAGGGTTTGAGTGGAGAGAAACCAAGTGAACAGCCACATCCCAAGCCAAAGCCTAAGCTTGTGAGGTTCCATTGTGGCTATTGTGGGAGAGATGGCCATAAGGAGGAGTTTTGCTTCAAGAAGAAGCGAGAGGAGAGAATGGAGAAGGAGTGGGCTAACAAGGACAAGTACCACCCTTCCGATGGTGTACTTGAGCCTCGTATGCGGATGCCCGGGGGCAAGGCGATTGTGAGGACGAGTTCGGGCTTGGGGAGAGAAGAAGGCTGCAGGTGGTGTCTGCTTGCCCGGACCACACCGGTCGGACGGGTGTGGAGCACCGGTCGGACCGGTGCGGGCACCGGCGGACGGATGTTCGGGTTTCGTGCTCGTACAGGTGCAAGGGTTGTTTCTGGTGGTCGTGGTTCTGGTGGTTGGGCTGGAAAGGGTGCAGGTGGTCAGTTTGCTAGACGTTCTCCACCTCGTGCTCAATACGGGGATTGGAGGAGTCGTGGCGGTGTGTTGGAGAGGAAGGACGTTCCACGGGCCTTCTTGCGTGGTTTTGGTCCTCCTCCAGGCAGAGAGGGGTGGTTCCCTCAGGGTGGTTACCGTGGTGGTGTTCGTGGAGGTAGTTTTGGTAGGAGAGATGCTTTGGTTGGTGCTAACCCCACTTTCGAGCAAATGGCTCGGCACTGGTTTTCCTCCTTTGGTACTAACCCCGATCGTCGAGTCGTTTGTTCGCTCACGTGCCTATTTTTGAATTTCAGGTGGGAGACTTGAAGAACATTTGGTTGATTGACTCCGGTTGTTCGAGGCATATGACCGGAGACAGGGGGTGGTTCTCAAGTCTCGTCCCGGTGGTGACGAAGAGGTACATCACCTTTGGGGACAATGGGCGTGGGCGTGTGCTTTCCGAAGGTGAGATAAAGGTGAGTGACAAGATCACTCTGAGGCGTGTTGCTCTTGTTCAATCGCTGGGGTACAATTTGCTTTCTGTGTCCCAGTTGTTGGATGAGGGTTTTGAGGTGTTGTTTCGGCCGGGTGGTTCTCGGATTGTGGACTCTCGAGGGGACCTTGTCTGTATGGTCGTTCCCGAGGGTCAGGTGTTTCGTGCTGATTTTTCTCAGTCTTCGGGTGTGGAGCGTTGTTTCTTGGCTGGTTCTTCGTGTGAGTTGTGGAAGTGGCATAGGAAGTTGGGTCACTTGAGCTTTGACCTTTTGTCTCGCTTGAGTAAACTCAATTTGGTCCGAGGATTGCCACGGTTGAGGCTTGAGAGAGAGTTGGTTTGTGCTCCGTGTAGGCATGCCAAGATGGTGGCCTCTTCTCACCCGCCTCTCACCGATGTGATGACTGAGCGTCCATGCGAGCTGCTCCATATGGACCTTGTTGGCCCAGCTCGTGTGCGATCGCGGGTGGGAAGTGGTATGTCCTTGTTGTGGTGGACGACTATTCTCGGTATGCGTGGGTGTTCTTTCTCGAGGAGAAGGGGGAGACGTTTGGTTTTGTTCGAGATCTAGTCTTGAGGTTGAGGAACGAGAGGCACGGAGATGCCATACGAGCTATCCGTAGTGATAATGGCACGGAATTCAGGAACTCTCGTTTTGAAACCTTTTGTCATGACTTGGGTCTTGAGCACCAGTTTTCGAGTCCGTATACGCCTCCCCAGAATGGTGTTGTGGAAAGGAAGAACAGGACCTTGTGCGAGATGGCTCGGACGATGCTTGATGAGCATAGGACTCCGAGGAGGTATTGGGGCGAGGCGGTGAATACCGCGTGCTATGTGTCGAACGAGATATACCTCGAGTGCACAAGAAGAAGACATGCTATGAGTTGATGCATGGCCGCACACCCAAGGTGAGTCACTTTCATGTCTTTGGTTGCAAGTGTTTCATTCGAAGAAAGGCGGGAAGTTGGATAAGTTTGAGGCTAGGTCCGTCGATGGCATTTTCTTTGGTTATGCATCTCATTCTAGAGCATTTGTGTGCTCAATCTTGAAACTAACCAAATCGTGGAGACTTGCGAGGTAACCTTCGACGAGACGAGCCACGTAGTCGGCTTGTCTTTGAGTGTGCGGGTGATGATGAGCTTGGCGAGGAGATCTTTCGGGGAGGAGGAGCGTGAACATGGAGATGATGAGGATGGCGGTGCGGTGCCCCCCTGAACATGTACCCACTACTTCGACGACGATGATGGATGGACCCTCTGCTACACCTACGACGACAAATCAAGAACGAGGAGAAGGCGATGTTGAGGGGGAGGTAGCTTCGAGGCGAGAACCTCCCCGGCGAGTTCAAGTGGATCACCCGGCTTCGAGGATCATCGGCGACATGAATGAACGCACTACACGGTCGAGGGTTCGAAACAATTCCCATTTTGCTCATGCTGCGTTTGTTGCTTCTTTCGAGCCCAAAGACATTGGACACGCACTATCCGATCACAATTGGGTTAACTCGATGCATGAGGAGTTGGAGAACTTTGAGAGGAATCGGGTGTGGGAGTTGGTTGACCCTCCCCCCGGGGTGTAAGCCGATTGGTACAAAGTGGGTGTGGAAAAACAAAGAGGGAGAGAAGGGTGAGGTTGTGAGGAACAAGTCGAGACTTGTTGCCCAGGGGTTCAGTCAGAAGGAGGGGATCGACTACGAGGAGACATTTGCTCCCGTAGCCCATTTGGAGGCGATTAGGATCCTTCTAGCCTTTTCTGTGGCTAAAGGATTCAAGTTGCACCAAATGGATGTGAAGAGTGCTTTTCTGAATGGTGTGTTGGAGGAAGAAGTGTATGTGAGGCGACCTCGGGGTTTGAGAGTGAGAAGTACCCCCACGGGTGTACAAGTTGAGGAAGGCGGCGTATGGGTTGAAGCGGGCGCCTAGAGCTTGGTATGGCGAGGTTGAGGGGGTTCTTGTTTGAGAGAGGCTTTGAGATGGGGAAGGTCGATCGGACCTTGTTTTTGCCGAGGGGGGCGGAGATATCCCGATTGTGCGGGTGTACGTGGATGATATTGTCTTTGGTGGCTCGTCTAACTCTCTTGTTGCGAGGTTTGCGGATGATATGAGCGGGGAGTTCGAGATGAGCATGATGGGTGAGTTGCGGTTCTTCCTCGGGCTACAAATCAAGCAATCAAAGGAAGGAACATTTGTGCACCGGAGCTAAGTACACCAAGGACATTGTGAGGAAGTTCAAGATGGAGGACTCCAAGGCTATGACGACGCCGATGAGTACGACTACAGCTCTTGATGCGGACGAGGAAGGTGAACATGTGGATCAGAAGGAGTACCGAAGCATGATCGGGTCACTCCTCTACTTGACGGCGACGAGGCCGGACATACAGTTCTCAGTGTGTCTGTGCGCTCGTTTTCAAGCGTCTCCGAGGACTTCGCATCGGCAAGCGGTGAAGAGAACTTTCAGGTACTTGCGTCACACTCCCGACTTCGGCCTTTGGTACTCCGCGTCCTCTTCTTTGGCGCTTCATGGTTTTTCGGACGCGGATTTTGCGGGTGTCGGTTGGATAGGAAGTCCACTTACGGGACTTGCCGGTTTTTGGGTTCTTCTTTGGTGTCTTGGTCTTCCCGCAAGCGGTCGAGTGTTGCTCAATCCACGACCGAGGCCGAGTATGTTGCCGCCTCGCTAGTTGTTGCTCTCGGCTCCTTTGGATCACCTACACCATGAGTGACTTTGGTGAGGAGTATACCCATGTCCCACTTCAATGTGATAGCACTAGTGCCATAAGCGTTGCAAAGAACCCGGTGCTTCATTCCAAAACCAAGCACATAGAAGTGAGGTATCATTTTTCGAGAGACAATGTTGAGAAAGGAAAGATAGCTTTGATCCATGTACCCACACATGACCAACTAGCCGATATTTTCACCAAACCCCTAGATCAAGCCACTTTCACTCGTTTGCGGGGGGAACTTGGTGTGTGTTTGATTTCTTGAGTTGGGTGTGTGGGAGCTTTCTTTTGCCGGTGGTGTCGAGCCCGTTTTGCCTCCCCTCGAGGAGCCGGTTTGTAGCATATGTATAGCTTTCCTTTGTGCATTTCTTGCATTTGGCATGGCATATGTAACATGATGTATAGGCATCCTTGTATCTTAGATTGCATGCATTTTGTATCATATGCATTGGTTAGGAAAAGCTTCTCTCTTATACACTATTCACCATGGAATGAGATATATGTCTTTGTGCGCTTGTTTGGTATGATATGGTTAGTTTGGCTTAGCTCTTGATGATCTTGATGAATAATCCATGGTTGATAGCTATGCTTTTGAAAAATGTCACATGTATGCTCTCTCATGTGTAAATGCCTTTACATGCTCTTGACATGTTTTTGTGGCCTTGCTATGCTTAATTTGTGGTTGGATAGCTAGTTTATTGATCATATGGGGCCAAAGGCTCATTTGCCATCATGAATGTTTAGCCCTCTTGATTTATCTTGTGGAGGAGCATAAGTTCCTTTTTGTCGCAAAGACATTTCATGTACCATTAACAAATCTGAAAATGAAATGAACAATGCTTGGAAATATGCTCCCATGTCATACGTGCTGACTTTAATTTGCTTTGGGTGCTAAACCGTTGCATGATGCCTACCAATGAGAAGTCTCATAAATAGAAGTAGGCACATGGCTCGGTGGCTTTGACATGACATGAGGTGCTTGTGGGTGTTTGTGATGGTCTTATGGTTAGAATAGTTGTCCTAGCATGAAGTTTGTGTGGCTTTGCCATTTTTGATATGCTTTGATCATGTTTAGGACTTTGCTCATGAGAGGCAAGTTTTTCGCAAAATTGCCAAAATCCATCTTAGCTTCGTCCAATGGTTGTGAAACTTGGTGATCATGTAGTTGAGATCGATACGAAGCCGTAGAGTACCTAACTTGCTCATTTGGACATGTGTAGCATCATATGTTGAATTTTGTATATTTGAGAAGCTCTAGGTTGAAAGTTTTGCATTTTTGGCTTGATTCATGCATTGCCAACAAGGGGGAGAAGTTTGAGCTTGAAATGGCTTGCTTGGGCGTGTTTAGAAGGTTTTCGAGTGGTTTCGAGCCATTTCGGGCTCGTTGTGCACCGGTCGACCGGTCGGGGTCACCGGTCCGACCGGCGGTGTGAGTGCTGATTCTGTACACATGTTGCACACCGGTCTGACCGGTGGTGTTGACCGGTCTGACCGGTCAGGGCTGGTTTGTTGAAGCTGCCCTGTTTTCAAGTGGTGTCTTGCATGCATTCGTCCAGGGGGAGTTGCATTGGTTTAGGGGGAGCTTGCATGTGTGCAGGGGGAGCTCTTTGTGAGTTTTCGAGCTTTGTCTCGGTGGTTTGTGCTCTTTGCTTGAGCTTTGCTTTGTCTCGGATGTGTCGAGCCGTTGCCCTTGCCTAAGGGGTCCGAGACTTGTCTTCTTCAAGTGATCATGCTCTTTGCCTTTGTTTGGCTTTCGATCGCTTGTTGGAGTTTCTTTTTGTTCGTTTCTTTTCTTTTTCTTTTCTCTCTTGTTACTTTCATGTGGGTGTTGTCAATGCACTCATCAAGGGGGGAGATTGAGGACCATATGTGGTTCGAGGACCGGTGGATGGTCGCTTCCTTGTGTGATGAGTGATTGACAACGTTGTGTGGACCGATTCTTGGCTAAGTATTGCGAGGTGCGGGTTGCGGCTTGACTTGTGTTGGTGCAGGTGAAGAACAAGCGCGAAAGGTCGTCGCCGGTGAGGCCTCCAGGTGTGGAGAAGACAAGTAGGCTTCGTTCGAGGGACCCGGTGGCCGGCGGGGGTCAAGTGCGGGCCGCATGGTGGCATGAACAGCAAGATGAAGTCGAGGACGGTTTCTTGGTTGAGCCTCAAAACCAAGGTCGAGCCGGGACTACGTGGGAGCCAAGTCATGAGTGGAGATTGGCGGAGGCTACACCGAGTTCGCGGGGTTTCCGGTGGTTCACCAGAAAACCACTGGGTTCCTTGGTTGATCCACAAAGCCAAGACCGGAGAACCGAAGACGGAGGTGCGGCGGCACGGACCGGCCCGACCGGTGGGTCCGACCGGTCCGACCGGTGGGGACCGGTCGGCCAGGTGAGGAGCACCGGTCCGCCCGTGTGCGACGACGCGGTCCGGAATCTTCGAAGCGGAGGACACGCGTCGGGATCGCATAGCTTGCGTCGAGGCTACGCGAGGTGCGGTTGCGGGCATCCGTCCGATGGTGAAGACATCAAGAATTCCAAATCCGCCCTTGAGGGGCTTGTATCCCTAGTTAGTAGAGAGGGGCATTTTAGACATTCGGTTGCCGCCTATATAACTCAAGAGGTGAGAGGTTGGCGGCCAACTCTTGGAACCCTAGCTCATTAGCTTTCCTATTTTCCACCTATTTTCTCTAGGTTTTCCTTAGGACTAGCAAGAGAGCTTCACGGAGAGATCTTGTAGAGAGGGATGGATGATCGGGCGGCTTGCTAGACCTTGTACGAACCTTTGTTTCATGTATAGATGATTCGGCGTGGTTCCTCAAGGTTTGGATGTGTTCTCCCCGGTTGTTCTTGGTGGTGATTTTCGGAGCCCTCTCTCGGTGATTTCTTCGGGTTGTTTTCAGGGCCTTTCTCTTGGGGATTTGATGGGGGAAATTTGTGGGAACCCTTCGTGGTTCTTTGGGCTGTAATTCCCCTCCCAAATCCGTGAGTAAAGGTGCTCGATTTTGGGGGTTTCTTGAGTTCTTGGGTTGGAGGTGCTCTCGGCGGGATTTCTTCGATTCCTCCTTTTTGGACGAGATTTGGTGGGATTAAACTTGGCTATGGACTCCTCATGAGGTGTTCCTGATATCCCCAAAGTCTTGTTCAAGTCCGTGGAGCGATTCGGGAGATCGAGATTTGGATTTGGGGGAGTTGACCCGCGGGTGCTTGTTCATCCCGAGTCGCCCGTGCCACACCGGTCGACCGGTGCTCTTGACCGGTCCGACCGGTGCAAGCCCTTGTGGGATTTTGCTCGGGTGAACGTCTTGGTGAGTTCGTTGTTGTCCCGTGGTGCCGCCGTTTTGAGTTTGGGTCCGTTTGGTGGTCGGTTGACCTGTTTGGTGCCTTGGGGGCCTTTAGGCGCTGCCACCGGTCCGACCGGTGTGTCTCACCGGTCCGACCGGTGTAGAGCCACTTAGTGGAAGTTGCTCGGGTTCACCGGCGGGGACCGGTCCGACCGGTGGTGCTCACCGGTCCGACCGGTGTGGGTCTCGTAGACTCGGGGTTTGTTGTTCCGCTGCGTTCTCGAGTCGGAAGGCTGTGTGTGTTGGTTCCTAGGTCCAGTGGCACTCCAGTGGCTACGTGGGCCTGGCCAACTTGGGTAGTGAGTCGGAGACGTGTGTTGGTAGCCGCGTTCGTCTTGTTGGAGTTCTCATCTCCATCGAGAAGAATTTTTATCGGCTCCCATTCACTCCCCCCCCTCTCTGGTTCGCCGTATCGGTCCTTCACATTTCTTCTTCTAACCATGATCTTGATTTTTATTTTTTTACCCATAGAACACAGTGCCTGCCCCTCTAGCCAGGGAGATTGCTTACAATGCAGTAGGTCCAATCTCAGCATTGGGATTTAAATCACCAACCCTGGCTCAACTGATGGCTAGATATGCTACAACAGACCCAATTTTGTCCAGTATTACTGCTGACAAGAGGCAAGGCCTGTCTCTGATCGCACCTCCAACTGCTAAGAAGAGAAGAACCATCAAGAAAGTCCTTATTGAGGTAAAATTTCCTCTCTCTTGATCACAGGATTACTCTTTTCTAATAAATCTCGTCTTGTGCGATTTCAGACTAAAATCCAGCAATCCTCAGCTTCAGAACTTGCCAATGCTCCATCCACTGGTATGACCTTTATTACTCCTTCCTCAAAGATCAGCACTGGCATTTATCCTTAATCTGGTATTTGCAGAGGAAACAATGGTAGGTCAACTTGTGGATGTCCCTGTCTCTCAACATGCAAGTCCACCAGGGCTGAGCCATCTGTCCAAGTAGAGATCTCATCTTCATCAGGGACTCAATCACCCCCTGCTCAGACAGAAACACCAACCTCGCCAGAGATGAACTTCCCCATCCAACCAGAGCCTTCAAGTCCTTCAAGGGCTCAATCACCCATTGGCCAGGCAGAAACATCAACCTTAGCAGAGGTGAATCCATCTCCTCTCCAGCCAGAAGCTTCAGAGTTGCTAGAGACCGAATCAGCACCCTCTCACATCGAAGCTTCAGCTTTGCCACGAGCACCTTCTTCACCAGTGGCTCCAGAAATCACCCCTGAAACTGCACAAAACCCTGTACCAGTTCAGGAAGTCAGGCATGAGGTAAACACTTGCACTTAACCCTACTATCTTTTTATTTCCCAACACTCCTGACTCGGCAATATTACCCTCTCAGGATCAGGCTCCGTCATCGTCAAACCCATCAATGGGGAACAATCCAATCGCCGAGACAAGGGAAGGAGGGCCTCAAGCTTTGTCAGAGGAAGTGCAAGGAAAGCTCAAGGAAATTTTTGCCTGGCTGCAAAGAGAGGCTCGAGATCAGATCAGAGATCTTGATTATTTCGAGGACATGCTTAGACCCATCAGCCAAGAACTCCCTGAGGATATCAAGACCTCACTTGAACCCATTTCTGGTTTGGATGTGCATTATGTAGCCATAAGACGAGCTCTGAGAAATGTGTCCTCCCGTCCAGCTGTCGAACAGAAGAAAGCCAAAGCTGAACAAACTGTGAAGGGAGCACAATCTCGAACTGAGAGTCACAAAGGGATATTCGCCAATCTGCAAGCTGCTCGTGAGTTGAAAATCGCCAGAAAGGCCGTACTGGAGGCAGAGCTGAAAAGCTTATCAGCAAAAATAGAAGCTGACGACAAGAAGATAGCCGAACTTCCTGGACTGATAGAGAAGATCCAAGAGGAAGCAACATCGGCCATAGCTGAGGTGAATCAATGTAATGCAGAACTTACCATCCTGTCCGACGCCCAGAAGGATTATCAAGAACGGATGGAGAACATTCACCAAACAACATCGAACGCTTCCAATGTAATTGAAAAATATTTAAACAATTAGATGTACTGATCGATGTGTAACCGAACTGGCCGTCCTTGCAACATTTGCTTCGGTAAATTTGTTTTCCCTTTTCTCTGCACCTCCTTAATTACAACGCTGAACGACCCATTCGGTAATCAATTGCCAAAAAGTGCCACACCCGAACGGCACCTTAACTTCCTTTTAGTCGAGCCAGTCAACCGAATACGACTCAGCCTTGAACTCCAAACGACCCGACGGCGGATTGGTCAAGGAAACTTCTCCACCTTCCAAGTTTCTTGGGATATGCGCCACGATCTAAAGCCACGACGTGAGGCCACAATCTATTTCGCCAGGCCTATAAATGAAAACCGTAGGTGCCCCCAGCTCTTCACCAAGCCTTTAGCCCTCAAATCTTGGCCAACCTCAAATCTTTTTTTCCCAATCAGCGCAAATCCCAGAAGCATGGCGAGCAGCAACAACAGGCGCCGCGCCACTGACGAGGCGGAGGGGAGTCACGCCAGCGCCCGTCGGAGGCAATAATCGCCAACTTTTTCCTTTACGATTCGTCTTCGATTCCCTTTTGTTTTTAACGATCATCTCTGTTTCAGGCTTATTCAATGGAATCCATCCTCTGCACTGGCCGGTCAGCCCCTGCCGGACGACTCCTCGGAGTCAGACCATTATTCCCCGGTGCCCTACGGGGAACTTGATGCTCTCCGCTTCAAGGCGGAGCTGGAGGTGGCCCAGCGCGAGCTGGAAGATGTCTCCAAAAGGGCTGGCATAGCCAAACTGGAGTGGGAAGACCAGCGTAAGCAGCTGCTGGCGACCATCGACGGTACGGCTCTGAAACCGCTCCCTAATCCAATCTGGCTTTTGACACTAATCACCTTTATCCTGCATTTTGCAGCCCGTGACGCCGAGCTCAACCAGCTAAAAATGCTGGTGGAGCAACTGGCTGACAAGGTGAACGCCCGCGGAGATATGCCGGCGGAGCGCCTTGCCGCGGTGGAACACCGCGTGGACGAAGTGGCCACCCACCGCATCCTCTTGGGCACCACTTTGGGCCTGGCCGCCATGGCCACGCACACCGACGTCGACTACTCCACCAGGCCGCGCGGCTTCCGGGGCGGCGTGCCAGAAGACATCGATGAGATCGAGATCATCTTGGAGCGCCTCGACGGCCACGGCGACGCCATTGCCGAACTCACTCATCCCCAGTCTGTGTTAAACAGGCTCTTTGATTAGATTGTATCAGGGATGTTTGATATCGGCAATAAATAAAGAACTTTTAATTCCCGTGCTTGTACTGCGATGATTTTTTCTGTGTTTGCATCTACGAATCTTGTTTCCCCTCAGACGTATTCGGGAACTCGCTTGAGCCGAACACGTGAAAGCAGATGCCCCTTGGCGCAAAATCCGCAGAAAATCCTTGAATCGGCAATCCGTAAGCACCGTTCAAACGAAAACCCTTCGCATCCAGGAAGGAAACCCTGCCGCTTGGTATTCCAATAATGCACGCCAGCCAGTCATCACTCCCAACGCACTCTCTCAGTCAATAAAATAGGCTGCTGAGATGCCCTGCAAATCCACTCGCACACTCATCCATCACTTCTCATCTTCTCCCCTGTCCTCAGAAGAAAAAAACCCCAAGGCCATGGAAAAAGGCAAGCAGCCCCAGGAGGGCAGCATCCCGAGGAAACGCACGATTCGAGAGTGAGTTTTCTTTTGATTTGCTTCTTGTTTCCTCATGTGGTCTCGCGTTTTACCTCCTCTCTGCCTTTCTACTTTCAGCCTTGATCTGCTTCCTGAGGAAATCATCGGGACCGAAGACATGCCTGAGCACATCTCCTCTGATTCCTCTCTTGAAGCAGAGGATGCCACGCCTGAGCAGAGAATCAGCCATCAACTGAGCCGCCGCGTTTAGCACCTGGAGCACGACCTCCGGGACGTCACTGCTCGTTGCCAGGCCGAGCGCGAGCGTCGCATGGCTTTGGAGGCATTAGTAGGAGGTAAATATCTCCAACTCCTTCTTGACTCCGTGCTCACATCTGGATCTTTGCCCCTAATGACCACTCCTCTGTCTCAGATGTCTCTGATAGGTACAATAACCTGAAAGCGGCTTGGGACAGCTTGGTGGAGGCAGCAAATCGTGGTCACCCCCACGCATTCCAAGTTGCCGTCACGGCGGTCCTGGAGCAACTGAAGAGGGAGCAGCCGAAGAAGCAAAGAAAAGATTGAATCATACTTTCGCTTCTTACGCCAGGCCTTCTGCTTCCCGCCTCCTCGAAGTCCTGATCACCAGGGTTGTTGGATGTAAACCTGCAAGAAGCATTTGTAATGTAGTTTTGTGCTAAGGGCAATGCGTCTAGGCACTGGTCATTCCCTCTGTTTGGGGATTTTGTTCTGAAGGCGGCCTCGTTCTTGAGCGCCGGCTATTCCTGTATCAGATGCATGTAATCCCAATGCTGGTGATCACCGATCGATTTCAATACTAGGATAATATTTCTTCAAATATCTTCCATTTATTGCAGCGGAAAATTCTTCTCCTAGTAAAGTTTTCAACATGTAGGCATTGCCAGGCACGCATCTGACCACTCGAAAGGGTCCTTCCCAGTTAGGGGACCATTTGCCGAATTCACTGTATTTGGTTCCAATCGGCAGTAACGCTTTCCAAACCAAATCTCCTTCTGCAAATTGTCTAACTTTTACTTTCTTGTTATAATGCTTGGCAACCCGCAGCTTGTTCTTTTTGATATTTTCCAGGGCCCTAAGACGGATCATGTGCAAATCTTCTAGCCCATCTATCATTAAGCCACTGTAATCTTTGGAGCTTAAATCTTTCTGCAAAACCACTCTCCTAGAATCTGATTGTACTTCCCAAGGTAAAACCGCATGGTGTCCATAAACCAATTCATAAGGAGATGTTTTTGTAGCTCCATGAGGGGCCATTCGGTAAGCCCATAACACTTCACTGAGTACCGAATGCCACCTCCTTGGCTTCTGGTCGATCTTCTTTTGTATAAGCTTGATCATGATCTTATTAGAAGCCTCTGCCTGACCATTAGCTTGGGCATAATAGGGAGAAGAATTAAACAATTTGATTCCCATGCTTTCGGCAAACAATTTGATTCCAAGGACACGAATTGGGCTCCTTGATCAGTTGTGATTGTTTGAGGGATTTCAAACCGATAGATGATGTGTTCCTTGACAAACTCGACCATGTTTTCTGACGTCACCTTCTTCAGTGGAATTGCCTCAACCCATTTGGTAAAGTAATCTGTAGCCAAAAGCACAAACTTATGCCCCTTGCTAGATGGTGGGTTAATCTGGCCAATCAAGTCTATACCCCAGACCCTGAATGGCCATGGCTTGATAATGGGATTTAGTGCTGATGCAGGAACCCTTTGAATATTTCCAAACCTCTGGCAGTCTTGACATCCCTTGTAATACTCAAAGCAATCCTCCAACATCGTCGGCCAAAAGCACCCAGTTTGCCTGATGACCCATTTCATACGGTAAGCCGATTGATGTGCTCCACATATCCCATCATGCACCTCACTCATCATCTTTTTTGCTTCTTCTGGACCCAGGCATCATAACAACACCCCATCTAATGATTTGTAAAACAAATTATCATCCAGAAGAACAAATTTTATGGCCTTGTACCCGAGTTTCCTAGAGACTTTTCGGGATGGATCTTTCAAATAGCCAACGATCTCTTTTCTCCAATCATCCTCCGCAAGATCCATTCCCAGCGCACATATGTCTGTGGCAAACGCTTCTTGACTCTCTTTATAACCGGAAGCGCTCTGAGCCAACCTGTTCGCTTCTTCATTATGTTCCCTAGGAATATGCTGTAGAGTCACCAACGGAAAGCTCTTCAAGATTTCCCTGCATTCTTCGTAGTAACTCCTCAGCGCATCACTTTTACATTCGTATTGGCCGTTCAATTGCTTTATTACCAATTCTGAATCTCCATAAACTTCGACCGAAACGGCCCCGGCTTCTCTCAAATATTGAAGCCCCCGAAGCAATGCCTCGTACACAGCCTGATTGTTTGTGACAGTGGGCTGTATAGGGATAGCAAACTCAAACATCTCACCTCTGGGCGAAATCAACAGAATCCCTATTCCCCCACCTTTACCACATGATGACCCATCAAAAAATAAAGCCCAAGGAGTAATTTCAAGTAAATCAATTGATGGATCACGATGTTCAGTTATAAAATCGACAATGATCTGACCTTTAATAGCTTTTGCCGATTCGAACTTTAACTCAAACTCCGATAAAGCCAAGATCCACTTGCCAATCCTGCCATTCAAAATTGGCATAGACAACATGTGTTTTATTACATCGAACTTAGAATATACAATGCATTCGGCATTCAACAAGTAGTGCCGAAACTTTGTACACGAGTAGTACACACACAGGCACAATTTCTCTGCAGCCGAATACCTGGTCTCGGGATCAAGTAATTTTCGGCTAAGATACGCTACTACCCGCTCCTTTCCTTCGAATTCTTGAATAAGGGCCGATCCAATGGTTTGGGTATCGGCCGCCACGTACAACTTGAAAGGCTTATCCAATTGCGGAGGGACCAGTACTGGTGGCTCCTTCATATATTGCTTGATCTCGTCGAAAGCCTTTTGTTGTTCGTCGCCCCACGTGAACTTCTGATCTTTCTTAAGCTTCAGCAATGGAGAAAACGGCAAAACCTTTTGTGACAGATTTGAGATGAATCTCCTTACAAAATTAATCTTGCCGAGTAGTGATTGCAACTCCTTGAGATTAGTTGGAGGGACAACTTCATCAATGGCCTTCATGCTTTTCTTGCCAACTTCAATCCCCCCTTCGTGGACCAAGAATCCCAAGAACTCTCCAGCTGATACCCCAAAAGCGCATTTGTTTGGATTTATCTTCAAACCATGCTTCCGGGTGCACTCCAAGGTTCTCTTCACGTCTTCCAAATGCGTGCCATGATTCAAAGACTTGATCACGACGTCATCAATGTAAATTTTGACAATTTTGCCGATCAACTCGTGAAAGATGTAGTTCATGGCTCGCTGATAAGTTGCACCGGCATTCTTCAACCCAAATGTCATGACTATCCATTCAAACAGGCCTATATGACCAGGACATCTGAAGGCTGTTTTCGATATATCCTCTATTGCCATAAAAATTTGGTTATATCCCGCATTACCATCCATGAAACTGATGACTTTGTGTCCAGCAGCGGCGTCAACCAATAAATCGGCAACAGGCATGGGGTAACCATCCATAGGAGTAGCTCTGTTTAAATCCCTGAAATCTATGCAGACCCTCATCTTTCCATTCTTCTTGTAGACGGGGACAATATTAGAGATCCACTCCGCATATCTGCATGGCCGAACGAAGTTTGCATCAAGTAATCTTTCAACTTCTTTCTTCACATCGGCCAATACTTCATCTTTGTAGATTTTCCGGGGAGGTTGCTTGTATGGTTTAAAACCAGATTTGATTGGCAACCAATGCTCAACAATGGAACGGTCCAGTCCAGGCATCTCCGAATAATCCCAAGCGAAGCAATCTTTATATTCCTTAAGCAACTTGATCAATTCCTCCCTGAAGTCTGATTGCAAGTTTGCGCTGATGAACGTCGGCCTTGGTTTGTCACCACTTCCAATGTCAACTTCCTCTAATTTATCGGCCGACATGAATACTCGCCCCAACTTGCCATCAGTACCATCGACGGGATTACCCATTAAAAATTGCTATAAGAGCCGGCTGCTTGAATCGGCTGTTGATCGCTGCTGACAGGCTCAACAGGACCTTCTCCCCAGTCTTTTCCTGAGAAACAGTCAATACCTTGGTATTCCCAGAAAGCTGGTTCCACATTTGCGACGCTCACGGAGTCATCTGCTTGGACCACCTCAATATCGTCATCTACCCATTGGATGAGCTGCTGATGCATGGTAGATGGGACGCAGCAATTGGCATGAATCCAGTCCCGTCCAAGCAGTAGGTTGTAGGCTCTTTTACCTTCGATGACAAAGAAGGTTGTGAGCAGTGTTTTGGACCCGATCATCAGATCCACATGGGCGCACCCCTTGGTACCTGAAGGATTCTCGGCGAAATCATTCAGAATTATGCTTGTAGGTGTCAAGTCGCCAGGGCCCATGCCAAGTTTTCTGAAAGTGGTGTACGACATTACGTTGACTGCCGCTCCCCCGTCGACAAACATCTTGGTCAATGGCTTGCCATTGACATATCCTTTCAAGTATAGCGGCCTCATGTGTCGATTTTTGGCCGGTTTGTCGAAGATGGCTTGCTTGGCTAGCATCGGCTGCGCCATCAGTCCCTCAAGCTGTTCATCATCCAGGGACGTTTCTTCCTGCACAACCTGATTAGCAGGAGACATAAATTCATTTGGCAGAAAATATACCATACATGCCGGCGCCGAACGGTTTGATCCTTCAGGTTTATCCTTTGGACGCCACACCTGTCTCGTCTGGATCCCTGCCTGCCTCAGTTCGCAGTTCCTCAAGCGCTGAACCCTCCTTTTTTGACTCTTTCTTAAACCAGGCGGGCACCATTGCCCCTTTTGCCAGACGTACTCGTCCTCGTCTTCCTCCTGATCGGCCCATCTCAAATCAGCTTGTCTCTTCCTAGGATGATCGATGATTTCAATTTTATGACGCCGATCCTCACTGGGATGTATCCTTCCAATTCTTTCATGGACGGACCGGCGATTGGCAGTTTCCTGCCTATACTCAAAGTACCTATCGCTGCACTCAGGGCAGTTTCTCAGCGTAGGAAGCTTCAACCCCTCGTTCCAGCAGTGCCTGAAGAATGCGCGCCTCCAGTGTGTGCGCTCCTGCTCGCGCGTATACTGTTCCAAATCTCTCCTGCGTGCTTCTTCTTTGGCCCTGCGCCTCTCCTCCTCGTGCTTTCGTTCCTGGTAGCGCTCTTTCTCCAGCTGGCGCTGCCACTTGTTGAGGAGGATGCGCGTAGTCACCTTGGGTTTGGCCCTAGACGATTCCCCGATCTCGATATGGCTCTTGAGAACGCGAGGGGCTTCACCATGAACCTGCTCCAAGGTCACTTGACATACTGGGTCTACTGCTCCATCCTGCCTTGCCCTGGCTGAAGTCAAGACCTTGACCTTGCCCTTCTCCTCGGCTGTCACCATGTTGACGGAAAAGCTTATCATGTTCTGGGGAAAAGGGTGGCCGTCCGCTTCATCTTGTTGTCAAACTTGAGATGCCCCTCCCGGATAGCCCTCCGGATCCTCATCCCGAAGACCCCGTGAGTCATTGATGGAGTGAGAATTCCTGTCATGGAAGCCGCAGTAACGTTTCTCCTTTACTCCATCGGGCCGAAGCATGGAATGCCCTTCAGGCAACTTGATTCGTCCTTCCTTCACCAGGAATTCAAACAGCTTATCAGCTTTAGTGACGTTGAAGTCGTAGGTGCCTTTGGTCTGTTTGACCCAGCGCTGATTCATGGTCAACGGTTCCTTCCCCCACATGATCTCAGCAGCAGCCACTTCCTGGTCATCGTCAGAGTCCTCCATTTGATCGGCCTTTTCCAGGAAATGATTGTAGATATCAGCTACATCGTGCTGTTTGCCGAACCAGGCGTCTTTCTTAAAACCGTAGGCCTGGTTGATCATCAACGACAGCTTTTGGGACAGTTGACCCAGGTTATCGAACTCCATACCAAACAGCTTTTCTCGTACGGCCGGTAGCATCCCTGCAACGGCCATGTCGGCCAACTGATCATTTGGCAGATTTAGCGAAAAACACATGCCTTTGATTTCCCTGAACCTCCTGAGGAACTCCAAGGGTGTCTCACTGTGTCTCTGCTTCAGGGTAGCGAGGTCGATGAGCTTCTTTTCCGTGCTACCGCTGAAGTAATGGGTGTGGAATTTTCGCTCCAGCTCCCTCCATGTGCCAACTGATTGTGGAGGCAAAGATGAGAACCACTGGAACGCTGCGCCCGTCAGTGACATGGGGAAGTACCTGACCCGGAACGCCTCTTCAGATGAGCACTCTCCGAGCTGCATCAGGTAGCGAGCAATGTGCTCCACCGTGCTCGTGTCATCCTGCCCAGAAAACTTTGTAAATTCCGTCGGAGGTTTTACTCTTGGCGGCAGGATCACATTGTAATACCACTCCGGGAACGGTGGCGTGTAGGTAGGTCCCTGCATTTTAGGTTTGAGGTCGAATTGATTCTGCATCAAGTCGGCCATCTTCTGAGCCAGGATATCATCCTCCTGCACGCCCGTGGCTAGTCCGTAGCCCGGATTCGGGAGAGCATCGATGGCGCCATAGTTCATCACTTCGTGGTAGCCTCCACCGTACAAATTCTTCTGCAGTCTGTTGCTAGCTGGGGCAATCCTGTAGCCGAAAGCAAGTGGGGCTCCAGACGAGCCAAATGTCAACTCCCCGTACGTGGGCTGATACGGGTTCGGCTGTTGCATAGGTTGACCTGTGCTGCCCTGTGGAGGTGGCTGGACTGGTTGCCCTCCTACGGCCTGCAGAGGGGGTTGAAGTGGTTGACCTCCAGCACCTTGAGGAGGAGGCTGGACGGCTTGGCTTCCAACGCTCTGTGGGGGAGGTTGGGCTGGCTGGCTTCGCAACGACGGCTGAGAACTGGACGCTCCAATCTCCACGGTGCCTCCCTGAAGGGGTGTTCGATTGAATACTTGCTCCATGCCCGGGCCGAAAACAGCCACCATCATCTGTTTGAACGCACCCAGGAAAGCTCTATGATGCCTGCTTAGTATGTCATCTGCAGCATCTCGAAACGCCTGCATGCATTCCTCCCTCTCCTGCTGAGTTGTGGCGTCGCTCTCTCCTGGCAATAGAACCCTAGGCATCTCATTTTTGAGGTATGGGACGCCACTCCTGTTCTTTTTAAATGATAGCAAGCACTTCTGTTGGAACTGATCCGCAACATCCTTTAGCTGTTGCTGCTGTTCCGGAGAGAGGTCTTCGATGTTGACATCCATAATGTCACCGATGTCAGACACCTTGATTTTCGACTATTGTCCCACTGGGCGTGCCAAAAAGTGTGTTGACGTAAAATCTGCACCTCACGCCAAGCACACAGCAAGCCGAAAAAGCTAGCTTCACATGCGAAGAGATCACAAGACGTGCCAGTCAATTTTCCCTGAAAATTAACAAAAGACAAAGTAGTTAAATTCCAAAGCTTGGAACTTGCCGGGTGGTACCAGACAGTTCCATATTTACGGCTAGAAAGCCAAGTGAGATGACATATAGCTATAAAGAGCTATCTGCCAGCAGACTAGAAACCATTCGGGAGCTTTAAAGTGCGAAAAGTAACATAGCCGAATAGATGACGTAAGCATGACGGTAGATCGGTCTTTATTTGGGTAAAGATGCACGTGCGCAAGGCCATGACCGATTCCCGTGATAAACAACATTGAATAATAAGTGAAGTAAAAGCATGATCATAAATATGTAATAAACAAGCATACATAGGTCCAAAGCACTAGTCTACCGCATGTCTAGGTACTTTAAAACCCGTCAAGCATGATACCAAACAAATCTATCCACCGCATGATACAACTTGTTTGAGATCATACCACCTTCCACAAATAGATCTATCCACCGCATGATACAATCTAAATATGGAAAGCTAAAAGCATACAATATTTAAAGCATAAATTATGAACACGTTTTACTCGTGAAAGCATAACCGAACACGGCTGATCAGCCGATTCGGGGTCCATGAAGAAGGAACGAACATTACCAATCAAGATGAATCTATCAGATTGGATTGAAATCTAATCCACCGGATGACTAGCTCCAAAACAACCCAAAAACCTGCATCTACCGCGTGATACCCATTTCTTTCAAGATTTATACAAGATTTGGTAAGCTTGAACCCGCAACACGTGGCAACCTAGATCGATTCGGTTTCGGCTATCAGGGAGCATTTGATCCGCGTGCTATTTAAGCTAAGGGTATGAACTTGACTCACATGAGGATCATCAAAAAAGATAAAGCCGATCCAAACCCATCTAGATTGGGCAAAGAAGTGTTACATGAATTTAAACATAAAGTGAAAACTCAAAGCAACACGGGATAACTTAATGAATCTATTGAATCTTGCCAAAATTCAATAGAGCCGATAACTAGCTTCAAGCTAGATCTTAGCCTACCGCATGGCTCATGACCTAACAAGAAACCCTCTTGAACCAAGCTTGAGTCTACCGCATGACACTAAGCATGGTAACAAGACTACTTGCATCAGATCTAAATCCACCGCATGATACTAGACATGATACAAGGTTGCCGGTACTCACGGAGGTCGACGGATCGATGAACCCTCTCGAAGAACTCGACGACACGACAAGGGACTCCAAGGTTTGGCGTAAAGCCGGTTTGTATTGAGAATGTTTCGGATGCCTGTTACATACATTCAGGGCTCATATTTATACCCTATTAAGCATGACCTCGAATGGATTCGATACCTAATTTATCTCTAAGTGCGATCGCTTATCCATCCATTCGTCCCTTCCGCTCGGGCCACGTCACCACGCAATCCCGCAAAATCAGCGCAACAGTTTCCCTGCCGAACGGAAGCAAATTGCCGACCGAAGACTCTTCTGCCAAATTCATCTGAAGAAACCCTCCTTCCGCCGGACGGATTCTTCACCGAGTTGGACCCACAAGTCAGACTCCTTACCAAATTTTGGTGTTAACAGCTGGTCCCTGACCAGGACCCCAGCTGAAGATCCTCCTGCATCAGCAGTGTGCGGGGGAGTGTCCACCCTTGCGTCGGCCACGGGCGGTGAAGTCACCACGTTCTCAACCTCTCCTCGTGGTGGAGTAGCAGTGCGCGTGTCATCTGCAAGCGCCTCCCCCACGACCTGTGGCTCAAGCGACCTCGTGCGGGAGAGAGACGATGGGGAACTTGCCCCCTTTGTGGCCTCACCACCGGCCTGCATGGCAAAGCACCTCATCAAGACAAAAATCAGATAATAAGTACAAAGACAGAACCAGCCCTCAAGATTCTACCTCTTCACAGCCGGAAGCCGAGTCTTCGGCCAAAACACCCGAGGCTTAATAGCCGCAGGCATCCTTGCCTGCGCCGCTGCAGCACTACGCTGCACCTCCAATCCACGTCGGAGAGCATCCTCCAACGTCTTCTGCACCAGCTCCACTGCCTCTTGGCAGCAGGACTATCCGGCCTCCTTGCCACCTGATCTTCAGGGACTGGCAACTCCTCGACCGCCTCATCCTTCTTATTCTCCTTCTCCTCCTCTTCCGACTCGACCTCCCGTGAGCGGGGTGTCGGAATCGATGGGGTAATGACCGCCGGAGGGGATGCGGCCTTCCTATTCCTCTTCTTCTTCTTCTGCTCTGCGTCCTTCACCGCAGAGATAGCAACAGCAACGGCCGAAGCAGACTTCTTCACAACTGTCGACCTAGTCCTGCGTCGGGACTTCGCAATGCCAGCACCTAAGTCTGCCCCAGCCTCTGCATCAGTGTCTTTGTTGGCCTCCACCGACGAGTCAGACTCGTAAAACTCCATCAGACGACCTGCTAGAGGTTTGTATTTGTCAAACCTAAGCTTCCTCCGGTGCAGCTCCCCCTCAGAGAGAGGTGCTGGGAACCACATTTGAAGGTTGCACTTCTGCAAAATGGATAACATGGACGTTATACGACCTAAAAAATCAACAAAGTGAAATGCAACGACCTAAAGGTAGATCTCAGGATCTTACCGGGTCAGCCGGCCTCTTCAACGAGTGTGCCTTAGGGCACTTCTTCACCTTTACTTTCCCAGAGTACATCTGGGAAACTCCAGCCGCCATCTCCTCTTTGGAGACCTTGCGGTTGACCTCGCGTGTTGG
Source organism: Cenchrus americanus (assembly GCA_947561735.1). NCBI lineage: Eukaryota > Viridiplantae > Streptophyta > Magnoliopsida > Poales > Poaceae > Cenchrus > Cenchrus americanus. Next base: position 30,086,367 of record OX387242.1, on the reverse strand, counting down.
GTCTGATTGCCCACAGTACTCACACGCTGGGTGGACCCGATCCTTCATCGGTTGGATCATCCGCCGACAGAACGACCTCACCACTGCCGCTCCGGTTACCCCCCGTTCCTTCATGTCACTGACAAGCTCTAGGACCCCCTTGAGGTCATCGAGGTCACGGGTTGGGAGTCCTAGATCCCACTCGCTTATCTTCACTAGCTTATGGCCAGTACGATGTGGAAGACCAGGAATCTGATCTGCAATGTAAAATCACTCCGACCTCCACCCGGCGGTGTTGTCGGAGAGGTCGGTGTCTATCCACTCCTCCTTGAGGCCTGGCCTCAACACAAACATCACAGCCCCCACTGGCCCCGACCTCTTGCCAGTGCTCTTAACACAGAAAAAATACCTCCATAGGAGGAAGTGAGGCGGTATCCCCAGATACGCCACACAGAAATGGATGAAGGACGAAACTACAGTAAGGGACTTGGGGACAAGGTGTACCAGCTCCAGTCTGTAGTAGTACAACAAGCTGGGGAAGAAGTCTCCCGCCGGGAGGTTGAAGCCATGCTCGAAGAAGGAAGTGAAGACAAACTGCTCCTTGACGTCCTCACTCAGAAACTCTTCCCAGCGGCGGCCCTCCACTCCAGCTCCACCTTCGACCGGAGCAGCCCGCGGTCCACCAGTGCCTAGATCTTGGCCTCGGTCATCGTCGACCGGACCCACGCCGCCCGCGGGTCCGGGATGCAAGCCGCCTCCACTGCCATCTCACCGCTAGGGTTTGAGTTGGATCTAATGTGGCACAGGGTCTTAATGCGCATGCGACAGAGGAGCACGGCGTGGAGCAGTGGCGCTAGCACGGGCCTAACCGGAGTAGGGAGCTGGACAAGTGGGCGCGGGAGCACGGCGGTCGCAAGATCGCTACGACGAGAGAGATAGAGAGTGAGAGAGCGACAGAAGCGAAAGCGACCACGACGGAGGAAACGAAGGGGAATGGGGTCAACCCCGCCCCGGGTCACCCTATTTATAGGGGGGTCCACCGGATCTATCCGTTGCGGCTCCTTCCACCGTACAACACACCCCAACGGCTCTATCTCGAGAAGTTCGTCAGAAGATTAAGGTGGATGTTTTGCTAACAGACTACGTGCTACGACCTAAATCTGAGTTTAGGTCGTCAGCTAAACAAGAAGATAACATCAGGTCGTCCTGATGGCAAACACGTTTTGTAAGCCCCCACATCATATAAAATTAGGTCTTTGGAAAATCATTTTGCCAAATCGACCAAGTAAATGACAGAAGAGAGTGAACATTACATAGACTACCTAAGGCTATACAACTGCCTACGACCTTATCGGATCTAGAATTCGAGGGTACATAGCTGCCTACGACCTTATTGGATCCAGAATCCGAAGGTACACAAGTCGCCTGTGACCTCATCGGATCCAGAACCCGGCACACAAGATAAACATACTACAAGATCTGGGCCACCCAGAGCAGTTACCACGACCTACTTTGCCGAAGTAGAGCACGTCGCGAGACTTCTCCTAGCACCAGGACCTTGATGGCGGCCTTGCAGGAGACAACTGCAGGACGGCACACAAGCTAAGTCACGCCCGGCTCCTACTATTGGAATGGAGACACGAGCTTGCTCTCCGGCGTTGAAAACCAAGCCCTAGTGAGCTTCCGGTGCTCACCAGAGACGTCCTGCTGAAGCTCCAGCTCGAACAGCATCACCTCCAAACTCTACCTGGTACCTCGCAGAGGCTAGGCTCAGAGGATGGAGATGTTGCCTACATTTCGCGAGAATTCTCCTAGCTCCAAGCATTTACAAGTGCAAGAACCTACAATCTGGTGGGCGAACACATGCCCATGGCATGGCGGGAACACTACTCTACAGCTCCATGGCTCGGTGGTGCTCGGAGCTTGCCTTCCTAAGTCACAAAGGAGCTATTTATAGCCGAAACCGCGCCCCGGGCAGCTGGCGAAGTGATGATACTGTCACCATGTGATGTGGGGACCTGTAAGCCTGTGCATGATTAAAGGCGGCGACATTAACTTTCTCTCTGACTCACGACGTCTTTGTCGTTTGTGCATCAATGATGCCTGAGCCCCGCCGCAGAGGTCACATGGCTATAGTAACTCCTCGATCAGTGGGAAGCTTGTCGTTTTCTAGGTGGCAAGAGCATTCCGACCACTGTTGACCCGTGATCTTGCAGCCTACACTAAAAGACAAAACCTGACCCAGCGTCAGATGGCTCAGCGCCTAACTCATCCCTTTTTCGACGACGACTTTACGACCTCCTTTTATGACCACATGACTTTCATTTGCACCCGCTAAGCTCTGTGTCCTGGTGCACCCGCTATGGCTCTGCACGTAAACGGACCTTTTCAAATCAGCCTATATTTCTGTTTCCTGAGCAGAATGGTCGTAGGTTCGATTGAAGACCTTCCGAGGTAGGCGTGCCTCGCTGCTGCCAGATCCATCTGGTTGCCTGGAGACCATCAGCACCATGGAGATCAGAAGCATCATGGAGATCCGCAATTTTCGTCGGGCCCCCGAGGTCGGTGTGCCTATTGCTAAGGTCGCCAATATCTTAGTATCATGGCTCCGCTGGATGGCTGGCAGCTATGTTGGTCGTCCGGACACCAAAACAACCTCCTTGAGGTCGGTGTGCCTTAAAATACCTAGGTATTGCAATACCTCGGTATATCTATGGCTTTTCCAACCTAGTTGGGCACCACGGATGCGTGACCTTCCGAGGTCGGTGTGCTCTTGTAGCCCTGCCAGCCTGTTCTGAGCACCAAGGAAGTAGCTGTAGCTAAAGATCTCGCATCCGACATCTCCGGTCGAACGGTTAGGCAACACTAGGGCGCCTGGGTTATGTTAGGAATGAAGGCCTCCCCGTGGGGTGCACGCCTAATGGCCCTGCCAAGTACTTCTGGGTGCTTGGGCGCTTCTTGATTTGAGACCTTCTTGAGGTCAACATGCCTCGAGTGGCTCTGCCAGACTCCTTGCAGCCATGCAGGATATCTGGGTGTCTCTACACTCCATATGTTCAAGATCAACATCACTTTGCCAAGCTTCATCGTTGACAACCTCTTCATACGAAGCACCTTTCAAGATCCTACTGGGTATCCTCGGATACTAGACTTCATCGACTTGAAACCTCTTTAAGGTCGGCACGCCTACATGGCCTCCTCGAGGTCGGCCCTGCCAAACTCCTTGCAGCTATGCTAGGAGATCTGGGTGCCTCTACACTTCGTTCGATCAAGACCATGACTCAAGTTTTCTTCTCTTTTTTTAACATCAAACCAGCCATGTTGGCTACTTCAATGCTCGGGGACTACTCTACGAGTGCGTCTTCGACACCCTCTTGTTTTCTTCGTCGTATCGACCTGTTGGGAAACCCGTTTCTCACCACATCATTACTCGACCTACTTTTTATTCTCTTCTCTTTTTTTGATCATCATACCGGCCATCTTGCCCGCCATGATGCGCTGATACTACTCATGAGTGCATCTTCGATGCCCTCTAAAATTTTTTCATCGTCGTTTCGATCTATTGGAAACCTGCTTCCTATAGGTCATCACTCGACCTCCCTTCGTTCGGCAAGACTACAAACAAGTCGGCTGCCAAGTCGATTTGTTCTTTTTCCTTTTTGGACCGACGTGCACGCTATTCGACCTGTCGATAGCTCTACGACTTCGTCATGACCTTTCTAAGGTCGTTGCGCCTACACCTCGCTCGGGGGCTTGTGAGACATGGGTACCACTGGGTCCCCACCGACCAGGCTCACAGCCGTCCTTGACAAGTGGGTCCGGCCTACTAGAAGACCTGCCGACCTGTTAGTGGGCCCAACCGACCTAGTTGGCGGCCCACACGACCTCCTGAAGACCTTCTGGAAGATTCCCCAGACGATCTAATTCATCACGACCTCAAGACTTGGCATACAAGACAAGACCTCGGTGGACTTCGCCCAAAGCAGATCGACTGGATATGGCAAGATGTGTAACATAGACTTAGGTCTCCTGGTCGTAATCGACCAGGAGTCTAGGAACCGACCTCATCCGCTGGCCAATATAAGGCGGACGAGGCGATCCCTTGTGTAACCTCAACCAACCCCGCAATCCTCAGCAATACAAACCGAAGAACTGGATGTAGGGTTTTACTCTCCGGAGGCCCAAACCAGTATAAACTCGCCGTGTTCTCTGTGTCCTGCGTACTCGTGTACGACCTTCGAGTTCTTAGCCTTAGACTCCTCCCCATCGAACAAATAAACTACAGGTATTAACACCTCCTGTGGGCTGTCCAGATCTCACCATCTGAAAGGTCTCAAGTCTCGGTAGTTTTGAGAGCCATGGATGGCTGGAGGTAGAAGAAGAAAGAGAGTGCTCCACCTGGGAGGAGAAGGAAGAAGTCAAAGTAAAAAGCAAGTCCCCCACGAGAGGACCCCTGCTCTCCCTTTTATCAGACAAGGGGAGAAGGTTACATCAATGTGATGGGCCAAGCCAGGAGAGGGAGAGAGAAAAAAGAGAGAGGTGGGGAGTGTGCATGCTCAATAGGTGTACGGGAGGAAAACCTTCTCCTCATGCAGCGGGTCCCGCCGCCCTTGGTCCCTATTCTCCACATGATGACTTGCATGCTTTCCCATGTGAGGGGCCCAGGCAATGAGTGCTTCCGACACCTGGCACATGTATGGGTAATGAGGGATCCAAAACTACTCGGGAAGACACCCAACTAGTCGGAAGCTGCATGTCTGGAAGTCACGTGGTGCCATGGTTTGCCTTTATGGCTGTTTCTCTCACATAAATATACCCTAGGAAAACCACTTGGTTTGTGGCCATTTTCCTTCACAAAAATAATTCCTGGAAGCCACTGAAAAAATAGGACCATCATTGCTGCGGTAGTTGCTTGTAATCACTATCTTTAGGTATCCGTAATATTGGGCCCCGTTAGATATCTAATAGTTCAATGAGAGCATCTCCTCCACCCAGCCGTCAATGAGTTCCCCACTGCACCATGCACGACAACCCAAACCGTGTAGCACCCATGGGCTCTCTGCACCTTGACAGCAACACAAACCAAGCACGCTTCCCTCAACACCTCCCAACAGCCTCCACCACCACTAGCACAAATGACGAGACTCCAAATACGATGCCTCCTAGAAAGTCACAACATCGAGGTGCCGTCGTGGCACGTCCAGATGGATGAGGTCTTCACGCTTAGAGCCCGACGCACAAGAGCGAAGTGCCTAACCATGATGCCCCCAGTAGGGAGATTGACACCCCAAGGGTGCCACCATCATTCCCACTGTCAACCGGTGAAGGATTTCACCTGAATGCACCATGCCTACCACCCGCTCATGGTCATGGTAGTAGCCAACTTGCCGTCTCCTCCACAACACCACAACCGGAAGAGGCCCGGCGCATCCAGAAGCACCACCTTGGTTCCACAACAAGCACCAGCCAGCCCCTCTAGCCCCACAATAGTAACAATGATGGAGAAGCCGCCGGCCGGTGCACGCCGGAGCCACGGCCGCCGCTACCGCACCGCCCGGAGCCGCCGGCCGCCAGGCTGCCGCCACCAACCCATGCTAGCCATGCTGCCTCCATCCACATCATCTAAACCGCCATCGCTGCCGCCTGGCTCCGGCCGCCAGCCCCCAATGAAACGAGACATCCCCACCATGCAAGCCCCATATCCAGCCATGGTTCCACCAAATGTGGAGGCTGCACCACCTGCCGCTAGGCCGAGCGACCGCAACTGCACCAGCCCACCGGAGAAGAGAGGAGGGAGGCCATGCCGCCGCCTTCCTCGCGGGCCGCGTGGGATCTCGGTGGTGCACTTGGGAGGCGGGGGATGAGGGTGGTGGCGGCAAGGGTTTTCTCGTGGGGGGTCCACTCGTCACCCGTGCGGGGTGGAGGGGGGATGAGCGAGCCGATGCGGCGTTACTAGTAGATGTTAGGAAGAGGATCAAATTAATATTATAGTACTGTATTGACACATAGGGCTTGTATATCTTAACATGTGGCAAACAATTTGTATACAACATTGATGTTATGGTTTCGATACAGATTCATCAAATTAATTGTTGTACCACATCAATAGTGTGGTTTGTTCTGGACATATAGATGGCAAACAGTTGTTATACAACACCAATCATGTGGCTTCTTATCTTTTCACTACTAGCAAACCACTTTTATACCCCATCAACGATGTGCTTTATTATCTAAACACAACTGGCAAATGTTTATCATACCACATCGACCATGATTTCTTATCATGCATATACACCATGGCAAACAACTATATAGGGTTGGATATCCATTTCTAAGTGCCAATACATGTCACTCGCTAATCATATATACTAGGGTTGGATCTAGACCAAAATGTACACTAGAAAAGCCATATGGTTCGCCCACTTGACTCCAGCTAGCTATTGGGCTACACCACACTCATGCTGATATGGGAGTTTTTAACCCATGTCTTGCGTATTATTTTGTTAAATTTACATAGTTTGATCATTTTAGGCAATGTGTTAATCCCTGCTATTTGCACCCTAAAAATTTGAAATCATGTCTTTATTTTTCAGAACTACGACAAACACTTATAATAAGGATGTGAGATGCAATGAGTCATTGGTTCCAAACCAAGTGGCATTATGGAAGTTTTGCAATTTATTATTGTTGACTCCTTTTCGGAGCCAACAGCACGCAGAGGAGCTCTTTGTAGCACCTCCCCGCAAGCACCAGTCAGACCGGTGGGGGTGACCGGTCAGACCGGTCGTCGAAGAATCCAACAGTAGACCAACGAACGCCCATCCAGGAGGGACTCTATCGGGGCAGGCACACCTTGGGTTGTCCTAGGCTGGCTGGCCAGCTAGGACATCCTCAAACGCCATGGATACCAGAGAAGAACATTGTAGGGTTGGAAAACTAAGATACGACGAAGAAAGGTAAAACGATAAAGATAGATGTATTTGATTGATTGCCTTCTTCAATTGGCATGGACCTTTATATTTATATGGTGGGGAGGTCTTGCCCCGCAAGAAAATATTTTTATAAGCCTAATATATTAGGACACCTTGATTTGACTCAGAATTGGGGGGCCCGGTCAAACTGGTCAGGGGCACCGGTCAGACCGGTGCACGACGAGCAAAATTTGTATAAGTCATACCTCCCTCATCCGAATTCTGATTTGGACGTTCCACATATGAATCTTGATCTAGTCGACAAGAGATGTGCACGTCAGTTTTATCCTATTTTAATACACAATTGCATATTTTCCCTCACCGAAAATTCAGTTACCATTTTATAATGTTTTTTTGGAAGAAAATGCATTGACCTTAGCGCATGACACCAGCCGTTTTACAAACAGAGGACCCAAAGAAAAGGAAATTACAAAGAAGTTCAAAATTGTTGTTCATCTTCCTCGAATCCATCAGAGATCCTTTCGTCACTGCTGCTGAAGCTGCTTCCCAATCATTGCTAGAGCCAATCTCCACAAGGTGGAGGCCGTAGAGGAGGACTTACTTCTAGGAGAATCAACCGAGTACACTGCCTCCTAGGCGCATCGGCCAACTCCGGTACCCACGACGCATCCTTCGATTCCACCGCCGGAAATCCGAGCAAAGCTCAGATTTTCACCAAGGTTCATCGTCCTCGAGATTAACAGGGTCACCAGCATCATCGCCGGAAGAAGACAATGATGCACCAGCCCTCGACCCCTGGACAGGTCTCCTCAGCATCTCCGTTGACATCGGAGTAGATCATTTTATAATGTATTTATAAGTACAAACTATGCAGATTGACAATTCTAATTTCATAATTGTTCTATAATAACAAAATAAAAAGCAAGTAAATCATGAAAAATTACAATTGGAACTTCAAAAATATTTCTACTAGGTATTACTCACTAAAATATTACTAGTAACAATGTCCGCGCGACACGAGTGTGCTATATATTAATTTCTATGGTGAAACCCACCTACATAAAAAGGACACATGCATGCAAGCATAGGTGGAGTCAAAAGTCAAGGGTGATGGAGTTGGAAGGCAATAATTAAGATTCATCGTGGTTCATGTGATAGTCAAGACTGATGCGTGATTAAGCAACTCCTATTCCGAGTGAGAAAAATTTTCAATTGTTCGAGAGCCCGCAAAAAGGAAGGGGAGACCAAAAGGGAATCTTAGATGGGAGAGATCGGCGGCAACATGATTGACGGGGAGGCATGTAGGAATAGATGGAAGGTTCATGGAAAGATGAAACTGGTTACCATTTACCACACCACCCGCAATCGTACGCAGCGATGGAAGGGAAGAGGTTACCATTTACCATCTGGGATGAATGTATGGAAGGGTGGACGAAGGGTGGACGTGATCTCACCTCAAACGTTTTGGATCCTTAATCTCTATAAAATTCAATAAAATATTGTGCAAATGGTAGGAAATAATGCAAGGATTGGGCTTCAAAAACCCCAACGTGGCCTCGTCAATTGCGCTTAAAACTGCCCAATCCAGCCCACAGCCTACATAATAACATAAATAAAGCCCCACCACACCTCTGCGCCTAACCCCAAGTCCATCGTATCTCCCTCCACTTCTTGCAAACTACAGCGGCGGCGGCGGCGGCGGCGGCGGCCTTCAGGTTCTCGACGGCTTCACCAGCAGCGGGGAAGCCCGGCCAGCACGTGCACCCTCCGCCATGATTAACATGAAGTACAGCTGCTCCGGGGTGGATCTCCTCGATGAAGCCCGCTACGTGCACCGTTTCATGATCGACGACTTCGCCGTCACCAAGGACGCCCTCCGGGATCACAACCAGGACTATTGCATCAAGTCCAGGTGCAGCGTCGGTGGGCACGAGTGGGAGATCCGTTTCTACCCTGCTCGCTGGTACCTGTGCTACGCGTACTCGGCGGTGCTCGAGCTCGCCTTCCTCGGCGGCGGCGGCACACGCTCACACGGCGTGTGGCTGTGGGCGACCCTCACCGCCAGGCTATTTGAAAGTATTCATCCGGGTTGTAATTTCCGGCCAGTATCAGCGACAATGCCCGTGCAGAAAGTATTCAAGGCTGCCTCGGATTCCCCTCTTCTGGTGTACGTTGGAAGTGGGGAAGCCACAGATGCTCCACCGGAACCACCGGTTTGGCTGGATGTGGAATGCACCATCACCGTGATCAGAGACAAGGAAGAAGCCGCCGTCGGCATGGCGCCGGCCTCCGACTTGCACCGGCACCTCGGCGAGCTCCTGCGGAGCGAGGCCGGGGCGGACGTCACGTTCACCGTGTCCGGCAAGGCCTTCGCCGCGCACAAGAACATACTAGCAGCAAGGTCTCCTGTTTTCAAGGCCGAATTCTTTGGGGACATGGAGGAGAAGACCTCCCAGCGTGTTGAGATCAAGGACATGGACCCAGACGTGTTCGAGGCCGTGCTCCGGTTCATCTACACGGACATGGTGCCTGCTGAACTCGAGAATAAGGATGCGGCGTCGGGAACAGTGATGGCTCAGCATCTGCTCGTCACCGCCGACAGGTACGGGCTTGACAGGCTTAAGGTGATCTGCGAGCAGAGGCTTGCTCTAGGAATTGACATCAAGACGGCGGCATCGACATTAGCGCTAGCAGAGCAACACAACTGCTCAGGCCTCAGAGCTAAGTGTATCGAGTTCATTGCTGGAACTTCAGCTGAAAATCTTGAAGCTGTGATGGCCACAGAGGGGTTCAGACATCTCGAGGCAAGCAGCCCCTCGGTCCTGACTGAGCTTCTCAAGACTGCCAATCGACGATAGAATAGATCTACATTCTAGGTATTATATGGTCATCTTTAACCTTATTTCGCAAACATATAACGCTTTTCCAATGTGCATGCACATGGATTTAATTACTATATGCAAGAATGTTGATATTTTTCTATAATCAATATAATACTACAATCGAACATTTTTTATCATAATAGTGTTCTGAGCGTTGTATTACTTTTTTTCATAGAAAGTTATTGACTCTTGGGTGTCAGTATAAATAACTCACGGATTGACGTGCTATGCTACAATATTCTTACTTTTTGTAGTGGTAAAAGATAAAAGTAGTAATAAGAATTCGAGCATATTTTCATTTTTTTTTTGCGAACTGAAAGCAAAGTGAAAAATGTATTAGAGCTGACATATATGAACATATAGTTTACAAAGCTTAGTTATTGTTTCCATTCATAAGGAAAATTAAATCTATCTATACTATAAAGATTGAGTAATTTGAAAAAAATTTCTCACCTAATTTGAGCCCGCTTTACCCCTCGTGTCGGACCCACCTGTCAATTAATTGGGGAGTGGATAAGGTAGAAGACCCATAGAAACACAATTTGGAGAGCGTTTTTGCCATAACCACCCGTGCACCCACATTGGGCCCACTTTCATTTTCTGTCTCCGCGTTCATTTGTTTCCCACATGCGCCTCCTTGTTAGTTCGTCCCGGTGTGCCACGGCTCCTCTTCATCGTCCAGTGCTTTGCTCTATATTTGTCTCCAAATTGAACTCCAGATAGTTACTGATTGAATTGGAAAGAAATAGGAGGTGATGGGAAATCCTGTTTACATGCACACGCGGCTCAGGACATAGAAATCGATCCGAACACAACGTAGAAAAAGTGGAAGGATTCAAGATATAAAATCAGCAGAGAATCATCACCAACATGGAAAGGAGAACAAGGCTGGAAAGTCAGTTCGCCAAAATGAGTTCGCTCGTGGTGCTACCAGGTTGATGAACACGGAGCACAACGCGGCGGCGAGGAGAATTTGGAGCTGCATGTGTGTTGTTGTCAATCTGCAGTTGACTAGGAGGAATTGGCCGATGTGTTGCTCGATGCCAATATACAACACAAAGACAGGGACCAAAGGGAAGAAAGAGTTTCCTTAAATTTACTGGCTCATATATAAGACTATAAGAGAGACTTAGGTTAACGCTCACTCTCCCAGCCACGAGCACCGCTGATTCTGGCTTCACACTAGCTAGATGAAGCATTGCCATTGTCAATGTTGTTGCTGATTTTGGCTTTCACACTAGCTAGATATAGGATCACCCTTGCCAAATCCGACCTCCTCCATGCTTGATAAATTCATCCCATAGCTCAGTTTTTGTCAAAGCATTATAACCTTGTTGAGCACATCCACATCCCAATTTTGGATTTAGGTTTTGCCGATTGATCAACACAAGTATTTGCAACTAACATGTCTTTTTGCAAAGGATCAAATCACTTTGAGCACATTAGGAAATAGGAATACATGGTTTTCTTAATCTTCAAGTGAAAACTTGTTGTTCGGAGACACTTGATACAGTGCTTATTAGGTCTTTCGTGTTGTTTGATGATAGGTTTGCTAACGCAAACACAAGGGAATCACAGCATTCCACGGTACGACAACATATACAATGTGAGCCGATTTTGGTTCCATTTGTGTTACAGTTCTAGCAGCCAAAAAACACGTTTGCTTTTATCTTGTCTATACTCTCGGGTGGGTGAACGTGGGGTTGCTGGGGGGATGTTCAAGATTCAAGTTGAGAGCATCATCAGGATGCACCCATATACTATGTGGTATGCTTCGTTCTTTTATTCTGCAGGTAAACATTCACTGCATTTTTGTTATATAGTAGCACACATTTATATATATGGGCCCATGGCAGTGTAAGGGTCATGAATTTTTCCACATTATGACATAAATTTGTACATAGAACAACAACGATAGCAACAGCGTCATCCAAATATTGACTAATTACAATCATTCAACACAAACAACATAAATATCTTAAATAGAGTGCATGGGGAACACATTGTACCCAATACACACTGGCCCATCTTAATCTATACTTTGTACAATTGCAGTGCGTGCCAACTTTTACCTTATTATGACTCATGAGAATATCGTCCACCATCCAGTAATATCAGGATTTTCTTCATGAACAGCATTCTCTTTCTTAAGATCAAACACTATCCTTGTCTTCTGAGAACGGTTCTTGCCATTAGCCAGGTCATAATCAAGATAACAGCCTGTGAAGTGGGAGTGAATTTCCAATTCTTTGAGCTCAGGAACCATGCGTACCTCAACTTTGACCCTCTCTAGCACCTCCACATCAATCATCTTGATCTTTTTGAGGCGCGGAAATTTGGATGAAGCAAATACAAGTTCCTTGTCCTTGTATGAGCCAGGGTACAATGCAAGGGTTGCAAGAAATGGCAGGTCAGAGAGCTTGTTAATGAATTCCTGTGTCACATATGTTTTCTCCAGAGAAAGCATGATGAGATTAGGGAGACATAAAGATTCACTACCATCTATATTAGATGAATGTAGCAGATCCCCACTTAGGAACATAAACTTGACGCGTCGGAGGGAAGCAGTGGTGAAGACATTTGAAGGAATAATTTTACCTTCTAAGATCAGAATCCTAAGGCTCTCAAGTTTCTCCAGAGCACCAGAAAGAGCCTTCACATTGACATGTGAGATATGCCAAATAGACAAGAACTCAAGGTGGACCACCTCTCCCAGTGTCCCTTCCAAAGTCAGCTCCTCCGAAACTTCTTCAAGATCTATGGAGTCAAGTGTCTGTAGCTGCTTCAATCTGCCAATTTTCTTGGGCAATCTGAGGACAAAACCAAGGACATGTCTCAGGGTCTTAATCATCCAGAAGGACCTTGGGAGCACTCGGACATTAGTTTCCCTAACATCCAATGTTTGGAGGCTAGTGAGTCTTCCAATGGACCGGGGGATATATTTCAATGAACATGATGTGATTCCTAGGTACTGCAAGTGCACAACATTGCCAATTGCACTTGTCAAAGTCTCACCAATCTCAATGCCCTGCAAGTTGATGACACGGAGAAACTCAGATCCATGAAATAGTTCCTTGATGTGAGATCTGATGTCTTTCTTCATCTTAGAGATCGCCCTCCGTTGAGATAAATGAAACATATATGCCCGACTTCCTTTGGACCTGTGCCCCTGATCACCTTTATTAGGCTCTTGCTCAAACTGAGAGAAGATGGATCTTAGCTTTGGCAATGGATGGGCCAGGACAGCATATTTGTCAGTGTAATTCTGTAGAGAGAGGCGGCGAGCACTAGTTAATGTAGGGATATCATCGTGGCTGTGGACCTCCACAAAGCTTGCTTCATGTGCTTCTATCTGCAAAAAGTCATGGACTTTGTTTTGGATTGTGACCGACATGCTGCCGAAACTAGAATCATCATCCATCTTCGCTCGGTTGACAAGATTCCGATCAATCAACTCAGATAGGTAGATGTAGCCAATCTTCTCCATTGTCTTCCCGCCCTTTGAACTTAGAAATCCCTCTGCCGCCCACATAAATACCAAGCTGCGTGCCTCAATTGTAGTGTTGGTAGGCAATGCAGCAAAGTAGAGGAAGCAACATTTTAGCTCATGTGGAAGATCATCAAAGCAAACTGAGAGCATGCTTTCAAGATTGGCTGACGGCTTGGACTTAAGGTACCGAAAAACCTTCACCCACTCACTTGGGAACTTCTTGGTTTGCACAAGACCAGATAAAAGAACAACTGCCAAAGGCAACCCTTGGGTGATTTTGAAAATACTCTTTTGGTACTTTTTAAGGTTTTTATCATGCAGTTCTTTAGGTAGCCTCTCACGAAACAATGACATGGCAGCATCTTCTGTAAGTTTTTTTAACTGAATGGTGACATGATGGTAGCTGCTAGGTGGCTCTTCCGGTTTACCTTGTGTGATATGCACTACTCTACTACCCCTGGTGCCAACTGGGATGCTAGTCAGAAAGTGCTTCCATTCAGTACTACTGACTTCACCATCTATCACAAGCATGTACTTCTTATTTTTCAATTTATTGTGCAGCATTTCCTGTGCCATTTCTTTAGGGCAATTTGTGTCATCTTCTGTCAGTTGCTGTGTAATCTGTTGAAGGATGTTGGGAGCAGTCAAATAAGGTGCAATGCATTCCATGGCTTGCACTTCAAACACTGTCTTCTTTTCCATTTTTTTGTATATGTCTCTCACAAGAGTTGTCTTGCCAATACCACTTTCCCCGGACACAGTGATCATGACTGGATAATGTTCTTTGCCATCTTGGTGTTCAGTTAGGTTGTTAACAAGGGCATCCTCTAATTGCTTGTGCTCTTCCACATATATCACCGCCTCCGATTCATGGACATCATCCCTGAGATATTTAGCCATTGTATAGCGGTTGGTAGCAGTATAAGTGTATGTACTCTGAATAGTAATAAGTTGACAATCAAACATATAGTGCAGAATATGATCTATCGATTGCCCATCGATATTTCTTTTAAGAAAAATGAAAATCATCTTCCACTTCTCAGTCAATATTTGTCTCGATTAGCTGAAGTTACTCTCTAAACGAAAGCAAGAAGGGATAACACTTATAGTCTTATAGCACTACACGCACTGTACAGAGGCATGCATGTTAAGTGTCCCTAGGGTCCTGTAATATTAAATGTGCCCCTGTAATCAAAATATCCTTAAAAAAGGTTCACCCGGTGGAGGCCGGACCACAATAGACATCCCCGTGATGGTCCATTATTTGGGAAATTAGGCATTAGACGGTGCTCCGATCCTGCTCCTGGTGCGCAAATACCATAGACGACACCCCGAAATCGATTGTATTGTACCCAACATTCCTCAGTATATGAGGGGAGGATCGGTTAGGCTCCACCTTATATGAGTTGCCTGTTAAGTCATCTCTAACTATGTGGCACAACATCACGCCACCTGCGATAAGATGATGCTAATGTGTACTTAAGACAAATATATTGGGGACATGACCCACCCGAAGAGTAAGATCCTCCATTTGTACCAACCAGGTCAGCCATGATGTATCTTTAGATATGAATTTAAGCTCAATTTAATCAAATGAGATTTTTTTTCTATCTATCTATCCCATTGACCACAGGACAATTGCCCCGTTCGTCTGCCTTATCAACCACCAGTCAGTAGTACTTTTCTCTAAGAACAAACCAGCCACCAGCCATTAGTACTTTTCTCTCAAAACAAATCAATAATAGAACCCAGCCAAACGAACAAGCACAAAATTATTCTCAAATGTAAGTGAAAGCAGCATTCACCCATTTCATTCCTCATTTCGTTTTACTAAAACAAACAAGAGGGCGATCTTGTCACATAATTAGTGATTTCTTACTCCCTACTCCGTCCGGTTTCCTAAAGAATGTAGTTTTTGACTACAACACGATCTTCCGAAAACAATTTTGATTGTTACTTTTTGCTATAAAATATACTACCTCTATTTTT
Source organism: Cenchrus americanus (assembly GCA_947561735.1). Taxonomy (NCBI): domain Eukaryota; kingdom Viridiplantae; phylum Streptophyta; class Magnoliopsida; order Poales; family Poaceae; genus Cenchrus; species Cenchrus americanus. The sequence goes on along the minus strand of OX387242.1, from coordinate 30,071,095 downwards.
AAATATATGACACCATTGACTTTTTTTTGTTCGTTTGACTATTCTTCTTTTCTACAAAAATTTGTGCAAATCGATAAACCTACAAGTTAAATCTAAAGTACATTTGATAATAGATATAATGATACACATTTTACTTTAGTCAACCAAGTTGTTCAATAGATATTGGTGGTCAAAGTTAGAGTAAAAAGTCAATAGCATCATATATATTTAAGAACGGTGGGAGTAGTCAATATTGACTTCTATGGGAACCACTTTTCTTGATGAATCTACTTACATGACTTTCATGTTTTCAAACTCAACCCAAAAAAATTATTTATATTCAAAGTCAGAAAATGTTTGACTTAAGACTGTAGATGTCCAGAAAGCCAGAAAACCCACATCCTGATAGCCTGCCTGAAAGCACATTTTTTCAACATGACCCAAGTGTCGCACGACATAGTCTTTATCAGGCACATGCTGGCTCGGCCCGCTGCCTTGTGCTGGGCGTGGGCCATCACCCCGGCATGCCGAGCGACATGAGCCCAACATATAAATAAGAGTGGGCCCATTAAGGGCTGTTACCATGCGACCCAATATAAAAACCAGCAAAAAACCCTAGTCTCACTCTACAATCTCCCCCACAATGTCGTCTGTCACTCAGTCTCCCCAACGCCGCCCACCTCCCTTCCTCGACGGTGCCAGTCCAACACTTCTCTCCTGTCCTCCACCGCTGTCTGCCAGTGTCGCTCTCCCACTCTTCTCCATTGTTGGTGTGGATTGCCATGACGAGCAAAGCTGTAGGCCACCGCTCCCTTCCCCTCCCCTACCTCCTCACCGAACAAATCTGCATAGGTCAGCGGGCTACAGGCCAATGGCCCTGGCGCACAGCTCCCACGTCTCCTCTCCTTTCCTCCCCACCTGTGAGGCCAGCTGATCTATGTGTCGAACCTATGCACTCTCCCCTGCCTCCCCTGCTTCTGTGCGACAACGTCAAAGGCACGGCGTGAGCGGTGGACGCTGGGCTGGCACGAGCACGACCGAGTCCCACGTGTTTTGCGGGCTAGGGGCTCCTACATAGCTTGCGTGTGTTGGATAAGCAATACGGCTTTGAAGCCAAATAGGCCCAACTAATAGGCCCAACATATAAATAAATAAATTCTACATTTCACAAAATTACGTTCAACATTTTCTAAGGAATAGATCAACATTTAGCCACATTCAACATTTTAAAAAATGTACAGGCTCAACATTTTTCACAGCCTATATTAACATTTTTAAACAATAGATTTAACATTGTGAAAGAATTGATTCAATATTTCTTTTCTTCTCCAGTGAGGACGCTTGCGAGCAAGGCTGCCATGTAGGGTAGCTGTGTGCGGAGCTCTGGCAACCCTTTGGACATCTATACTTAAGGCAACCTCAAAATGACATTCATTATTACCATAAAAATGACATTATTTAGGAAACCGGAGGGAGTACCATACGAATGACATTGGTGAAATTGGCTATAGAATACAGTATAGTTTAAGTGCAAAAGTTAATTTTGTCAACTTACAACTTTCTGTGAGTGTAATTTATAGATGTTGAGGTAGAAGGTTTCCATGTCACATCTGTCTTGTTGTTGGAATCCTCTATCTTGTATTTATCTTTGTTTTCAATGATGCCATCAAGCCTCATGTTGATGGCTCTAATTTTTCTAGATAGGCCGCGTCTCATCTGTACTTGAATTGTGAATGTTTCAAGGCACATCATAGTAGGACGAAGCCACCTTGGGTACCTTCAGAACAGAACGTACGCAACCATCCGGCCATCAGCTTTAATTTGTGGGTTGTTGGACCATGATCAGACTGCTCTATATGATTGCATTGTCTAGCGTGATTGTTACATATATACGCATGCATATGTGATAGTCCTTTGATGTTGTACCTGGACATGTCCACATGGAGGTGGTAATGATCGAGGGCATCCTCGGCGTCGAAGACGGCATCTCGCGTCTGCAGCGTCCAGACCCTGGTGACTTCGTCGGTGACGGCACGGCGCCTGGTGTCGGCCTCGCGGAGGAAGGCCTGCAGCCACATGAGCTTGTCCCGGAGCCGGTGGATGTCGGCGTTCACCCCCACCAGCGCCCGGGCCTCGCCGACGGCCACCTCCTGCAGCCTCCCAACCAGAGGCCCGATGATCGCCTCCGCCATTGATAATCTAGCTTCGTCTGGCTATTTCTCTGTCTGTGTGTGTCGATCAGGAATGACAGCCAGACAAGACGCACCTACACATTTGCGTTTGTGTGTGTGTGTGTGTATATATATGATACACGGTGGCGTGCATGCGTGGAAACTGCTAATGCTTGATGGTCGCGCTTTGAGTTGCTGCTCAGATAAAATTCAATTGATTCTTCTCGTCATCTATACATTATATACATGCGTGCATTGCTAAACGGAAGCTAGCTGACGATGATACCTTTCTTTGCTTGTTTTTTATCAGATGCGCTCGCCGTGCTTTTCCGTCCGACATATGAGCGTGCACAGCCGGGCTCCTACACGCAGCGTAACCAATAAGGATGCATATCTCACCTTTTGGAATCGCTTGATGTCGTTGCTAATACTACTGCACGGTATATGTCAAAGTTCGATTCTATGGTCATGTGTTGCTACCGACAAAATAAAGACAGCATCACTTTACTATTTTACCTTTTTTTCTTCAGCCCCACGAACAGCTCTCGCGGTAGACCACAGCTCCTTTTTTGAGTTTAAGTACGTGTGTAATAGGGGTGAGTATTTGTGTTTGTTGTGAGCGTCTGCGTTGTACTTTGTAAGTCTATAAAAAAACAGATCAAATAAAGGTAAAAATAACTACAAGACACATGTTTTAATCATTTTTCTCCTATTTCCTTTTTCACGCGTTTCTGCACTGCAGCGTTCATGTTTATCTCCTTCCCCTTCTTCGCTAGTCCGTCCCTGCTTGTTTGTCACGTGGAGGAATCGAAGCCGCCATCTTGGGCCTGGCTGCTTCGTGGTCTCTTAATATTGTACAAAGCAGCCCAAACAAATAAATGGCCCAGCAGCACGCTCAACCACAATGCGCCCGTGTCTAAACGCGAAGAGTTAGCCGAAGACGGAGGGACTATTGAACTCTTCTATCTATTTTCTCCCCCACCACCGAGATCTGGCGTTAGCCGCGGAGGGGATCGTCGCGTTCCTTCAACTGAATTGGGGGAAGCTCCGGCCGTCCTTGCCTTCTCCTCCAGTTTCTCATGCCGACCCCACTTCTCGCCCCACCCTCTTCTCCAGCCGGCCTCTTGAAATGCAGCGCACCCCTTTGTATTACTGCATCCCGAAGCCATTCTGCCTCAGATCCAACAACTGTTGTCGCCGCGGCCTACTGCTCCTCGTCCATGCCCGGCATCAAGCATCTGCGTTACGCCATGCCCACCAATACGACGGACAGCGGCACTACACGGTATGGTCCTTTCCACACTACACATTTTGTTGTGTGAATATTAATCCATACTACACGTTGGTAGGATACTACTAGTCAGAGATCCTTATTTCAGTAGATGTAAGCAAGCATGTAACTTCTTCTTTTGTTGTCTCTGGAACATCAAAAGTGGAGAGAAGTGTTAGCTAAATTTTGTGTCATGTTTACTAACCTTTTAATTATCAGAAAGATAATTGTAGCTATTTCTGATTGAAATCATGGTAAATTTTTGTGGTTTGTTTCCTGTGCGGACATACATTGTGCATTCTTTCCCCTTATAAAATCTACAGAAATAGTGTTTTTCAATGCATTGCCTTTCTACTGCTCTAGTTCTGTAACATACCATTTATTGGTAAGTTACCAAAGGCCTTGAGAAAGATTGGTTTAAGATTGCCTTTCTACTGCACATTATTGGAACTGAACTTGCAGCATTGAGATTTAGATAACGGTAATGCTCCAGCTCAGCTCTGACGTTCGGACGCAACAAAAAAATCGGACGGATCCCTTTCTGCTCCCTTCACGTGAACAAAGGTCCCACCACAAGTCCATCCATCATTTCGTCTTCCCCATCTGCTCTGTCCACCAACCTCCATTCTCTCCCTCACTTTTCCTCATCTCTCCCGCAAGCAGGCGTCTTCCCCATCTGCTCTGTCCACCAACCTCCATTCTCTCCCTCACTTTTCCTCATCTCTCCCGCAAGCAGGCCCGTTCGCATCTCTCGCCATTTCCCCTAGTGGCAGCGCGGTCGGGCGCGCGGCAGCTCCCATGGAGTTCGCGGTGGGGTCTGGGCGCAGAGCTCGCGGCTCCCACGGAGCTCGCGGCGGCGCACGGCTCCCGTGGCGGCGTGCGGAGCTCCCGCAGCGGCGTGGTCGGGCGCGTGGCTCCCGCGGCGGAGCCCGCGGTGGCGTGCAGCTCCCGCAGCGGTGTGCGACTCCCTCGACGGTGAGCAGTGGTGGGATGGCTCATGGAAGGCCAGTAGTCGCGGTGGCGAGGAGACATTCATGGCGTGCGGTAGGATTTGGTGCATGTTGCAATCGTGTGTTTCATATGTTTCGGACGTTTCATAAGAATGTTGCAAGTGTTTTGCGTGGATGTTGGAAAAGTAAATCCGGATGTTTCAATGATGCGGGGTGTTGCGACGTGTTTTCAAATGTTGCAGATGTTGTTTCAAAATGTTGCAGATGTTGTTTTTGAATGTTGCGTAATTTTTCTTTCATGTTACACGCAACATGGCTCAATGTTGCGTAATTTTTCTTCATGTTGCAAGCAACATGTCTCGATGTTGCGACGTGATTTTTTTCATTTAAATAAATTTGACAGCTACAGTACCGATCTCAATGTTCTCCCCTGATGTTGGATGTTGCAACCATTAATTTTCGATGTTGTAGATGTTGAGTCTCGATGCAGCAGGCATGTGCTGTTGGGTGTTGCAAACATTATTTTTTAATGTTGCAGACACTGTGTTTCGATGTTGCAGACACGTGGTGTTGGTGTTGTGTTGAGGAAAAGGGAGAAGAGGCTCCTGATGTTGGATGTTGCACGCAACACGGGTCGCAACATGGCCGCAATATAGTCGCAACATGGTCGCAACATGGGGGAGGAGAGAAGAAAGACTCCTGATGCTGGATGTTGCAAGCAACCGCGTTCGCAACATTTTCGTAATACATTCACAACACGCTCGCAACATTTACTGGTAGTCTTTAGATCTAACGGCTGACGATCGAGGATCCTAAGATCTAATGGCCACAGGCCCGTCCGACGCTAGCGCCCGGATCGGACGTCCGGGCGCTAGCAGTGCCGTTTAGATAAATATCGACTAATGATTCTGGAGTCGTTCTTTTGAAGTGGATTTTGGATTCACCATAAAGTTCATATCGCCTTTAGACGTTTGTTTTTCAGTTTCCGCACAAGTCTATTGGCTTTGTAGCTTTTCTGTTTCTTGCAGGCCTAAATCTTCCATGGTGCAACGATAGAGGAATGAACTCGAAGGGGGGATGATGAAACCTTTGCCTAGGTCCAATCGGTACTCATGAATCGTAGGCTCCATAATCTTGTTTGTGATGTGAAAATTTTATGAGCTCAACATTTATCTTTTCATGAGCATGGCATGACTAGATGTGCTTTTTTACTATATTGATAATATTGATATTTCACCTCTTCAGATTAGTTAGAACTTCAATACCACCTCAAAAAGCGGTATCCTTTTTTCTTGCCACATTGAAAATTCCTTTAGCATTCAGACATTGGACTTGCATTCACAAGAATACATCAGTTTGACAACTTCTCACTATGTTTTAGTGTTCTACATATTCATGGCAAAGCTAGAACTGTCTCAGTCATCAAATTTACGTTAGAGTTAAATACACCATGGGTCCATGAACTTGCAGCGCTGTGTCAAATAGGTCCATAAACTTGAAAACCAAACATATAGCCCCTCTAACTTGCAAACCCGTTCACCTCAGGTCCAACCCGGTTTTGTACAGTGGTTTTGCATGGGTACTGCAGCATTGCTGATGTCAACGGTGACATCAACACTCCTATTTAATTTGTGAAATTGATATCTTTTTATTCGGAGCTCCAAATATAGCAAATAATATATCAATTTCGATCGTCTCAATGAGTTCTTTGCAATGGTGTACTTCATTTTGTTATTTGAGATAATATTATTTCGTGTAAAATTAAATAGAGTTTGGCGGTGCAACTAGTGGAGCACGCGGGCACGAAAGTGACAAAGATGGAGATCATCACGCTGGAGGAAAGCCGAGGCAGGGGAGCCAGGAAGCCACCCATGCCGGTCGGCCCAGGCCGGCCGGCCTCCCCTATAAAAAGCACCCCTGGTGCTCGTCATCAGCAGGCAAGCAACTCTTCCCTCTCATTATTTGTGTGCTCAATTTTTTAGTCCAGAACCACCATAGACTTAGCCATCCTTCCCAAGTTTGTTTGCTCAAACAATTCACACCCTTAATCCACTCAAAGTCCATACTCCGAAGTAATTCTTGAAGTGCTTTATTACCGGTTAAAACCCTGGAATTATATTAGACAGAAGAGTGCTGCAATCATGTGGAAGAAAACCACAAGTCTCTTCACCAAGAAGAAGGGGTCGTCGTCATCCAAACCATCTTCGACGACGTCTTCGAGGAGGCACTCGGTTTCCGAGTCTCTTCGGAGCATGGAGGAGGACACGGCACCACCAAGGAGGAACGACACTCTCCTCCTCGGTGGCATAAGGGCTACAAGGAGCTCGTCCATGAGGTTTACCGAACCTCAAGGGCATACGGAGGAGCCGCCCGTCCCACCTCATCGATTGACCCTATCATCCGCTCCACCTCCATACACTTCACGGTACTCCGCATATGGCTTCATCATCATGTCAGAGGAGGAGGAGAAACTTTCTCGTCTTGAGAAGAGGCTTGTGGCAAACGTCGATTTCAACGATCAAGCTCTCAACTCATTGGGTTTTGGCACGGACATTTATTATATGTTGGGCCACCTTGGATAGGTGCAATTCTCCAATGGGGTGTCAGCAAATACCCACAAGAAGTTTGCCTTGGAAATTTTGATGACTATGGCACCTATCCTTGATGAGGGGGTGCCAAGTTTATCATTGTGATTGGAGGGAATTTAGCAAGGGGTTCCCTATGAACATTAGGGAGCTACTTGGTTTCCAAAAGGAAGCTCCGGAGAAAGTTGATGTGTCGGAAGGCATGGATGGATTTTGGAATTTGATCTCCGGGGTAGCCCACCAACAAAGAAATTCCATCCGGAACCCCATCATCCAAGTATTTCACTCATGGATGTGTAAAAGGATTTTGGGAGGATGAGGGAGACGAAGGTGACCGACACAGAGTTGAATTGGCTTTACTCGGCTTTAATTGCTAGGCAGCCAATAGACCCCTCCTACCTCATGATCAACCGATGGTGTTGTGAGGCAACATCAAGATCGAGAGATATTGGGTCGGGATGCTACCTCTCCATGTTGGCCATCTCCTTGAGACCGGGAATTCCAAGAAATCCCGAACATCTTTTACCCGGGACCTCTCTAGGATTTGAATACTTGAAGCAAGGAAAATATATAAGTAAAGATGAGAGAGGAAGCTTTGATGTGGCCAAAGTGAACTTACCCCTTTCGGATCCAAGACTAAGACTCTTCATTCAAGGGAAGGAAGATTGGTTGGAGGAAGGACTCCTTGTGCTGGTGTTGACGGTTAATAGTTGTATCGAATTTCGTTTATGACTTGCAAGCGGACAAGTCTCCCGTCGTAGTCAAGGGACCCTTCTTCCCTCGAGTGGTGAACTCAAGGTATCGAATCCGTGGAACAAATGTGTGACGCAAAAGTTGATCTAGTAAAGCCAAGTAACTTCAATCTTCGACAAAGAGAAAACCCTAATGCATCTAGATAAGAACACAAAACAAAGATAAATCTAATCTACTAAAGACCAGAGATAACAAAGTAAGATTGGGTAGATAAACCGATCTAGAGAGATCGTGCTAAGCCTTTTGTTGAAGTTCCAAGCAAGAGAAGAAGTAGCAAATCAAATCTTATAAGAAGCCTCTTTAAACCGTGGTTTCCCGTCCAAATCCGAAAACATCCGCCTTTCGGAACCCCCGTTCTGTCACAACGTATCCATACTCATGCGGGGAGTCTAGGGCGAGTCAAAAGACAAGTCGAGATTCTTTCAGAAGATCCGGCGTGTACCTCTAGCCACCGCGGCTACAAGAACACCCTATGTGATCTATCTCGAGAATAGATCTAAAATAAGCAAACTGATCGAAAAACGAAAACTTCGAGGAAACACTTGATCGCTAAGAATAGATTCAACTTGATAATTCAACTATGACAATGATACATACACAAGATCACCACCGGGATCCTCCCTTGATCGTGCTTTTAGCTCCGGGAACTCCGACGTGGTCTTCCGTGCAAGGTTCCCACGTCGGCTAGGGAAACCCTAGTCAACTAGCTCGACCCTCTCCTCTCCGAGATGGTGTCCCTCTCTTCTGTGCTCCTCGGCGGCCGATGACGAATTTTTTGATAATGGCTCTCGGTCACGGGGCTATAAATAACACGATTGGTGGCTAGGGCAAAGGAGGAGGCGAACGGGCACTGAACAGGGCTGGGCCGGCCGGCCTGGGCCCATCCAGGCCCAGGCCGCGGCCTCCTTTGCTCTACGTCGGTTCCCTTGCTTCCTGGATGTTTCCCCCTTCTGCATGTAGGTCCATGTCATTAGTTTCTCTCCGAATTGGGTACAACTCCTTGTCTTGCAAGATTCAGCACTTTTCTAGTTTAGTCCTCGGAGTTTGTCGTCTTCCCGGATCAAGTCCCTGACTTCTTGAAGTTTGCTTCATTGCATGACCTGTATGGGGCTTTAAGGTCTTGTCACAAGGTGCTTGATGAACTTATCCCGAAAGTCTTGCTTTCAACGCTAAAACCCTGCATAAACACTAAACTCCAAAACTGACATGCACACGTGAACTTGTTATACCACGAGGGTTAGTACCAATGGATAAGGTATAAAACTTATGCCAACACCGAAGGTGAACTCATGGCTAGGTTGGTAGATTTTCACCGTCAACAGCCGGCAAGGAAGAATAAAAGAGGAAGAATTATAGAAGAAGGATCCTCCTCAGCACAAGAGGGAGGTGCACAACAAAACTATGTGCCACCATATGGAGGAATCCCTACACCGCCAAGTTATTACGGAGGGCCATCAATGCAAGCATGGGGGAGTGGTGCAGCCATGCCCCCACAAAATTATGTGGTGCCTAACGTAACCTTTGCGGAGCCCTATGCACAATACCCCCAACCACAACAAAGCATGGCCATAATTGGAGGATATGCTACAAGAAACATGCAAAACGTCGCAGCCATCCAATCCAACGCGGCTCAATTAGGTGACGGCAATGCAAATATTGCCTATGAGCTTGGGCGTCTTCACCTAGTACCGTCGGATCAATTCATTGGAGGGGATGTCCAACTACCAAGATTATCAATACCAACCACCGGCGGAAGATTAGAAGGAGGAGCTTTAGTTTTTTTTCTTTTCCCTTTTTCTCTAATTTTCAGCTTGTATTTGCTTATGTGTGCGTAGTGTTTTCAGTTTTTATTTAATTTTTAGCATGTGTGTTAGTTTATTTTCAGCATGTGTATTAGTTTGTTTTCATCATGAATAAAGTCACCACCTTGTTTTTACCTTTGGTAAAGTTGCAAAATTTATGCCATGATGATATATGATTATAATCGCCGCTTTGTTTATCTTTGTATTTGTTTTACGCCTGATTAAGCTAATGCTCTCTTAAAAATGCAAATCTGAAATTATCTAAATGCTAGCTTAATCTTTAGCGGAGGTTATGATTAAAATAAAGACCCATAGTGTTTTATATGCTCTCAAGTTTTAGATGGATTAAAAATGATTTTTATTCCTAAAAGTAATGCTAACTTTGTCGTAAATATCACTTGCGTGTTGCTCTACCTATCTAGAGCCATATAAATATTTGAGTGCTTAAACCTTAGTGTACAAGATTTATTTTTGGGTGAGTTATTGCAAGCCATGATTTCTCTGGCCAGAGACTAAGAAGCTGGTCATTCCATTTTTGTGTATCTATCTTATTGCTAGCCTCTTATCTGTGCATTGTGTATCCCCACATCGGAGATCTCACAAACCTCGCCGGATAACCACCCTTAAAACCAAATCTAATGTTTTGTGATTACCTCATTGACCATAAGCTATCGTTGAGAATGGATCATCAATTCAAGGAAGATTGCAAGATGGTGCCAATATTGAAGATTTCAAGTATCTTTCCAAAGGAAAAATGTTTCCGGTACCTACCTTATCTCTATCACCTCTTTGCCCGAGGACGAGCAAACGTCTAAGCATGGGGGGGAGGTAGGTACAATGCAATTTTAGAGTTAAAAGGGGAGCAAATAAAAAAATGAGTAAGAAAGAAAAAGGAAAAATGAGTATAAAGAAAACGAGAAGAAAGAAAAAAATATGAGTATGTGTAAAAATAAAATAAGTGAACTCCCTGGTTCTCTAAAGTGCATTAGGAATTTCAAGGTTTCAAGATTAAAAGATCCATACTCATTCTCCAACCATGTGCAATCCGATAACGAGGACTTCCTTTGTGCCTCGGGATCACTCTTTGCCATTTGCAAATGTCCACCTATCTCAAATGTGTGTGTTTTTCTCTCTCCCTCCTTGATATAACATTATTTTCCAATGGCCTTTTTGACGAGTCTCGGTAAGATCATGAGAAGCTTGTCTTGTTTTGACAACATCTCATTTATAATATCTTGGTAGGACTAAACTTTCCCAAAAAGCTCCATATAAAGCCTACCACATGTGTATATGTTATGAGAGGGAAAGGAGTAGAATAAATAGGCTTGAGAGACAAGATGAGATGAGAGTTCATGAGCAAGATGTAAGATGATTTAAATTTGTGAACTTGGTTTAGCTCTTTTTCATCTCGTTCTTTATTTCAAAATTTCTGAGATCTATTTAAACTTTGGGAGCATGTTAATAATTGTGGGATAAGCTTAATAAATAATCTACCCTCCGTAGGGATGAAGTCTAGTACATTATGAAACCTTAACGAATTAAATTTTCGAGAGCATTATGTTTTCTCATGTATGATCGAGTGCAAGGTTTAAAAAATGAAGGGCAACGATGATATCCATCGAAGGCTTACTCGAGGACGAGCAAGGTTTAAGCATGGGGGAGATGTTGACGGTGAAATTCCGTCAACCTAGCCATGAGTTTACCTTCGGTGTTGGCATGAGTTTTATACCTTATACATTGGTACTAACTCCCTTGGAATAACAAGTTTGTTCGTGCATGTCGGTTTTGGTGTTTAGTGTTTATGCAGGGTTTTAGTGTTGAAAGCAAGACTTCCGGGATAAGTTCATCAAGCACCTTGTGACAAGACCTTGAATCCTGGTACAAGTCAAGCAATGAAGCAAACATGACTCCAAGAAGCCCAGAGACCAAACCTGAGAAGATGACAAACTCCGAGGACCCAGTCAGAAAAGTGTTGAATCTTGCGGGACAAGGAGCTTCATCCAATTCGGAGAGAAACTGACGACAAGGGCCCACATGCAGAACGGGGAAGGATCTAGAAGACTTGGGAACCGACATCAGGCGAATGAGGCAGCTGGCTGGGTCGAAGTGGGCCCAGGCCGGTCGGCCCAGGCCGGCCGGCCCAGCCCATTTCGGGGCCCAGTCAGCCCCCCTTTGACCTAGCCGCCATTCGGACTATTTGTAGCCCTAAGGCCAAGAGGCACGCATCAACTCATTCGTCATCAGCCGCCGAGGAGCAGAGAAGAGAGGTACACCATCTCAGAGAGGAGAGGGTCGAGCTAGTTGACTAGGATCTTCCTAGCCGGCGTGGGAACCTTGCAAGGAAGACCACGTCGGAGTTCCCGGAGCTAGAAGCAAAATCAAGGTAGGATCCCGGTGGTGATCTTGATTCATGTATCATGTACTATGTTGAATTATCAAGTTGCAATCCGATTTCTAGCGATCAAGTGTTTCTCCTACGTCTTTGATTTCGATCGGCTTTTCGGATCTTAAGATCTATCCTCGAGATAGATCACCGAGGATGTTCTTGTAGCCGTGGTGGCTAGAGGTGCATGCCTGAACTTCCGAAAGATTTCAACTTGTCCTTGGACTCGCCCTAGACTAACCCGCACAAATAGGGGTGCGTTGTGACAGAAGGGTGGCTTCAAAAGGCGGGCATTTTCGGAGTCGGACGGGAAACCGTGGTTTAAAGAGGCTTCTAATGAGATTGAACTTGTTACTTCTTCATTTGTTCGGAACTTCAACGAAGGCTTGACCCAATCTCTCTATATTGGTTTATCTACCCCCCTCTATCTCTTGCTACCTCCAGTCTTTAATAGATTAGATTCGTTCTTGTGATGTTCTTTAAGATTAGATGCGTAGGTTTCACCTCTTGAAGATCTAAGTTTCTTGCTTTACTAGATCAACTCTTGCATCACGCATTGTTCCACGGATTCGATACCTTGGGTTCACCACTCGAGGGAAGAAGGGTCCCTTGACTACGACGGGAGACTTGTCCGCTTGCAAGTCTACTTGAAGTTTAATACGATTATACACCGTCAACAGTTGTAGGAAAACTTGGCTTCCAGGGGCTTAATTGCAAGAAACCAGGGACCTAGACATAATTATGCATATAAACCAAAGGTCTATAGCACAAAAGAACCTAACTAGGCTAGTTGATGCAAAAACTAAGAAGTTTAAGGGCTTAAACGAAGAAAACTGGACTTATATGTGAAGATCTTTATAGGTGGAAGGACCGGCATGTGAAACAAGGAAACTTCAAGGACTCTTTTGCAAAAAGGGCGGCGGGGTTCTTGGTTGACTCTATTTGACCGTTTGGCTTTGGATAAGGCTCGATCTGAGTCGTTCCTTCGCAGATGGCCGGCTGGCAACTGCTGAAGCGCGCATGTGGCGGCGGGTGGGCGTCGCGCGAAGGCGCCGGGCAGCGGGATTGCCAGAAGTTCGCCGACGAAGCTCGAAATCGAGCTCCCGGCCATGGAACTTGACGGAATTAACATGAAAATGAAGTTTAGAAGGTGAGGAACTTACCTAGGCTCTTGGGGCGGCGAGAGACGCGACGGAGGAGATCGGGCGGGCGGAGCTCCGATGGGCGGCGACGCTCTTGTCTGCAAGTTGTTGTTCCACTGCGCGAGCGAGAGAGAGCAGGAAGAGGTGTGGTGAAGTAGGGGCTCGGGATCCGCCTTTCATAGGTCCGAGAGTGGAAGGGGTAAGGGCGCGGTGAGGCGGTGGGGGAGGAGCTCCGGCGGTGGCCGCCATTAATGCTCGCGGAGCTTCAGTGGGGGCGTTATGGGAGAGGAAGGGGCGAGGTGGCAGCGCCGGCACATTGAAGGCGCTCGGTGGGGGAGGGAAAGTGCCGTGAAAGTGGGGAGGACGCCGGGGAGAGGGGAGGGCGCCGGTGCGGCCGGCCATGGTGGTGGGTGGAGGCGGACGGAGGTAGGGGACGCGCCTGACGGGTGGGCCCGGCCTGTCGGCGAGCGCGTGAGAAAATGGAGGGAGAGGTGGGCCGGCGGGGGTCTGTTGGGCCGCGAGCGGAGTTCTGGGCCGAACGGCCTGTGCGGCTGCGGCTGAAAGATGAAAAGAGAGAGGATGGAGAGGAGCTGAGCCATGCGGGCACGGGTGGGCCGCCTGAGAGAAAAAAAGGGGGCGATTTGGGATGTGATGAGAGGAGGAAAGAGAGACAGGGAGGGGGAGTTTGAGGATGGTTTTAGGACTTTGAACTTTTGAACTTTTTTTAAGAAAACACACAACAAGGAACAAAACCAATGCAAAGGCATGAATGCTTTCAAACACTTGGTGAATTCAAAATTTAATATTGTTTAATTTAAGTAAAAGCAAATCTATTTAGTCAAATTTATTAAATCCTTAGAAAAAAAACTAAACCTTGTTGCTATCATTATTGTATTGTGATGAAATTTCCGGGTCACAGGATCTATCACCCAATCAAACCAATCAATTTTACTACTTTTTCACCAAACCCTACTTCTCCAACCCCCTTGCTTCCTTCTTCGTCTCTACGGCGGTTTAGGGTGTTCTAAGTGTCCTGCTGATTTAAGAACAACCCTAGGCGCGTTGTCGTTTATGGGGTCCCTCCTGGGGCAGAGATCTTAGGTTTTTGGCGACGTCACTGACTAAGGCGGTCAGATTGCCGTTCATAGGCGGTTAGACCGGCCCGTGCTGGGGATCTCGATGAGGTGCGAATTCAACGATCGTGCGATCCAGCGTACTCATGTGTTTGACCAGAAAAAGCGTCAACACACTTTTGGCAACTCCACTGGGGATAGATCTGGTTTCACAACCGTTTTGTCAAAAGTTATCATGGTGAACATCGAAGAACTCAGCGAAGAGGACCAGAGGAAGTACACTAAGCTTCAGGAGTATATCAAGGATCAGTTCCTCTCTAGCGCCAAGAAAGATCGCTCAAGCAAGGTGACGATGACTCAAGAATTCGAGTTGTCGATCAAGGTCAACAATGACAATATTGAGGTAATCACCGCTGTAAGCAAACCTGAAATTGATCTATCTACAAAGCTTGTTGCATTATCTGATAAATTCAAGCGTGCTTTTACTAATTATCATAGTCCGGTTGCTAGTATGATTACTCGCTTAGAAAAGTTGAGGGTAGTAGTAGTTTTAATATTCCAGCATCAGGAACTTCACTTGACACACTTGTATATGGCATGTTGACTGGTTTTTATCTAGGACAATCATCATTGCCAAAGCCGGCCCCAGTTACACCGCCTCCCGTGGTCCGTCTAACTGCCTAGTCTGGCCAGATGATGGGTGTTTCAAGAAACCACCCCCCTTGAATAGAGTTGATTTATCAGCTGCAATGCAATCACAACTAGCTACTATGTATGAATTTAATAAATTTAAGGAAGAAGTATCTAGCATGGTGAAAACAAACTTGACATTGATATATGGGTAATTCTAGACTATATCAAAAAACCTTATAAAGTCAATTTTGATCTTATGGCTTATCCCCCTGGTTGGCATGTACTGATTTTGTTCAATTTAGTGGTGAGGATAATCATACAACTTGGGAACACATAAGCCAATACATTGCTCAACTAAGTGAAGCAAGTGCCCATGGTTCTTTTAAAGTGCGTTTGTTCTCTTTATCTTTAACGGGTACCGCCTTTGCTTGGTTTTCATCTTTAGCCCCCAACTCTATTCATTCTTCGAATCAATTAGAACAAAGTTTTCATGATCACTTCTTTAGTGGGGACTATCAACTAAAATTGACAGATTTGACATCGGTTAAGCAAGGTAAAGACGAAACAGTATCTAATAATCTTAAGCATTTTAAAGAGGTTAAAAATCAAAGTTTCAATTTGTTGTTTTCTGATTCCGACCTAGCTAATCTTGTTGCTAAAGTTTTAAAATCTTCTCTTAGAGAAAGATTAGAAGGTATGGAATTTTATTCACTTGATTCTGTTCTTGTGAGAGGTATGGCACAAGAATTGAAATTGAATAAAGAAAAAGAAAAACTTGAGTCTCATTGGTCTGATATTCATGTGGTTGATTATGTTTCTAATAATTTGAACGTGAGTGTGAAGTTTATAGTGCTGAATTTGTATGGCCTTCTGAAGATAAATCTTTTTCTTGTGCATCACTTAAGCCGGCTAGTAAAAGTCGGCAAGAAGTATTAAAGTGTGATCGTATTTTTGATGAATTGCTTAAACTTGAAAATATTAAAATATCTCATACCATGCCTCCATTTGATGAGATAAAGTGACGTGCATATTGCAACTATCATCATTCTTATTCTTATGCTACTAATGATTGCAATGTGTTTCATCACAAAATTCAATCGGTCATAAATGAAGGTCGTTTGGTACTTCTTGAAAAGCAATTTAACAAGCATCATTTTCCTATCAAGACCATGGAATTGTAGTAGCCCAAGGTTCTAGTTCGGCCACATCAAGTCGAAGCAACCAAGGGCAAGAATGTCGTGGTCGGGGAAGCAAAGCCCGATTTGAGAGGAAAAAATTAACGAAAGAAGTTGCTTATGCAAGACCCATAATGGTAGAGAAACATTCAAGATCACAGTTAAAGCTTCTGGACATGGGGGGCAAGGGTCGTCCGCGCCTGCTAGTCGGCAACCACTTGAGCTTGAACAGGCTGAGGTGGTTAGACCAGCTAGGGTGGGCGGTCAGACGGCCCCTACCCATGGTCACCCAAGGATGCTCAAACCAAAGCGACCAGAGATTGAAAGTTGGAAACTTAATGTGGCAAAAAATCAGGTGAGTGGCCCAAGGCCAAAGGTCACTTTTGATATGCTATTTGACAAATACTCCAAGCAAAAGGCCGTTACAAGTCATCGGCCGTTAAAAAAAGGATGAGGTCACCCACACACCAAGAGAGGTCATCCTCGCCTCCTAGAGCAACTACAAGGTTCAGGGGTGAATCATCTCAGCAAGGAAGACACTTCGCTCCATCAAGTTCAAATCCGCTTCGCCCAATTTATGATGACAATGGAGTGATGTAGGTGCCATATCAGCAATCCTTCTTTCATATATGGGAAGGACCAAGGAAACCAGCTCTGGATAGGATAACACGGCCTATTCAAGATAGATGTACGTCACGATAATCTTGTCAGGGTCAACAGACCAACCCGGTCAGACCGCCCCCTACACGCGGTCAGACCGCCCTACCCAGGAAAGTTGCTCAATCTTCTCCGAGGCAAATTTACAAGTCCAAGATCAGAGAGGAGGAGGTTGAAAAGATGGATGTCAACCCAGAAGGACTACTAGTCAAGATATCATCTAGATTGGGACGATGGGCGTTCCCGTTGAGAAAGATGGCAATTGACCGGTTTTTTAAAACGGTTAGGTTGGGATATTTGCTCAAAAAGGATCTATTTCTACTAATGACCATGAGGTCAGTGGAAGTAGTTCCAACTCCAGGTACTTTCTACCGAGATGGTGTCCTCCTGGTTTAACACGAACTCAAAGGAGAAAACTTCGAAGGTTGCAGTTTTAGGAGAACAAGGAAAAGGAGCTAGAGAAGCAGAGAGAAGAGATGTTCAACCTCTACAGGCCTATGGTGCCACGAGGGAAAGAGTACAGAATCAAGACTAGTGACCAAGAAGAGCTAGTCAAACCGGTGGAGGACGCAGTCAGACCGACAAGGGCGGTTAAACTGGGTGTAGAGCCGGTTAAACCGCTTGGACCAGAGACATTGCATGTTTCATCTCTTTCGACTCCCATGGCTTGTGACAATGAATTGACATCAGCACATGAACTAAAAGACGATGAAACATATTGATTACAGTTCTCCAGAGCACATGAATCTTGAAGACAATTGAAAAGATACGACTGATTTCAATGAGAATCGCTCTTAGGATAAAATGTCTGGTGAAAAGTGTTACATCGACCTTAGAATTATTTTTAGCACACAAGCTTTACTAAAATAGGGGGCATATGTTGACATGTAAAAATGACACATAAGCCAAATTAGGCTAGGCAGGCCGGTCAGACCGTGTTTCATAGGCGGTCTGACCGGGGTACCCTGTAGCCAGTCTGGCAAAGGGACCTCCCAGGGCTGGTTAGACCGCGTCCCCCCGAGTACAAGTAGAATTAAAGAGTCCTGGTAGATCAAGAGTTGTAGAAGGATTCTTTGCGGGGCAAGACCTCCCTCCCTATAAATATAAAGGGTCGTGGCTGGTTGAGGATCTATCACCCAATCGAACTTATCAATTTTACTACTTTTGTCCAAACCCTACTTTTCCAACCCCCTTTGCGTCCTTCTTCGTCTCTATGGCGATTTAGGGTGTTCTAAGTGTCCTGTCGATCTTAGAACAACCCTAGGCATGTTGTCTCTGATGGGGTCTCTCTTGGGGCAGCGATCTTAGGTTTTCAGCAACATCTCTGAACAAGGTGGTCAGACCGCCCTCGATAGGTGATTAGACCGACCCGTGTCGGGGATCTCGACAAGGTGCGAATTCAACTACCACGTGAGCCAGCACACTCATGTGTTCGACCGAAAAATGCATCCACAAAATCTTCTCTGCTGAATAAAGAATTTTCCAGTTGTGAATTAGATTTTCTATCCTCTATAGCAAAGAGTTCACATCTCTCCAATGACCATCCTGAAAACATATATAGTTTCTTAGCTTCCAAAGCCCCCACAGGGCAGCAGATGTAAAGATATTAACTATATAGGATTTCTTGTTGCTAAGCCAAAGTTTTCCAACACTTTCAAAGTAGCTACCACAAGCAAATTATGTGCATTCTGAAATGAACCCCCACATTTGTTTTGCCATCACACACTCAAAAATCAGATGATGCACATATTCTAATTTGCAGCAAAACAAACACCTTTCATCATCTATGTTTTATCTTTTCATGAAATTATCTCTAGTAAGGACCTTGCTCTGAGTGAACAACCATAGGAAGAACTACCCTAGGTGGAATTTTTAAGTGCCAAACTACAGGGGTATGTACAGGTTGGACTCCTAAAGTTAATGACTTTATACAGGGATTGTGAGGAGTACACTCCATTGGAATTAAAGGTCCAGGTCATCTCATCTTAGCTTGTTCATCATTGAAGGTGATGGTTGATGCTAATTGAACAATTTCCTCCCAAATTTTAGTCATGTTTTCATCTACTGTTCTTCTGAAGGTGCATTTCAGACTTCTACCATCTCATAGCTCTTGGACGGTTTTAGTTTTCTCATTCAATATCACATATAAGCCCCAAAATTGAATGGCCAGGCTGATGAGCCTAACCAGTTATCTTCCTAGAACTTCACTTTCCTACCATTCCCTATCTTCCATCTATATCCCATCTTGGCTGCCTGGGCTGCCCACATCACCCCTTAAAAAATGTGAACTACCAGTCATGTTACAATAGAAGATGTTGGGTCTGTCTATATCATACTTATCATCTATGACTTGTTTCCAGAGTTGGCCATCATTAGCCTGATCTCTTTTCAACCAAGATGCTAGAAGGCAAATGTTAAGATCTCTCAAGTTTGGTATTCCCACACCTCCATACTTTCTACACATACATACACTTTCCCAATTAGCCAGGTGACATCTATGTTTATCCTCATTGTCATTCCACAAACAGTTTGTCCTATGTGAATAGATGATTTTTAGTGCCCATTTGGGGAACTAGATGAAGGACAAGAAGTATATTGCAATGGAGGCAATGCAGGTCTACACCAAAACTACTCTAGCTGCATGGGACAACAGCCTGCCTCTCCACCCTGAAATGATAGTTCTGATTTTATCAACTAAAGGTTGTATGTCCTCCCTCCAAAGTTTCTCAAAGTGAATGGGTACTCCTAAGTATTTTATGGGGAAGCTACCCACAGGGCACCCAAAGAGATGGGCAATCCCATGAACTTGTTGCACAAGATTGATAGGGATCAACTAACTCTTATGGAAGTTAATTCTCATTCCTGAGGTCTGTTCAAAAATAGCTGGAGTACTTTTGAGGTTTCTTAGGTGATAAGGTTCTATGTCAGTGAAGAGGATAGTGTCATTTGCATATTGCAGTGATATAACTTCTTTCCCAGGGTTGGTTTCTAACCCCATTGATAAGGCCATTGGCAGATTTGATTAACATTCTAGTCAAGACATCCCCCACTAAGTTATAAAGCATAGGGGACAAAGGGTCCCCTTTCCTTAATCCTACCATTCAGGGTCGCACCCACTAATCCCCCTCCTGCAATGTTCTGTAACCATCCAATCCATCTAGTGCTAAGGCTTCTGGTTTTGAGGATTTCAAAGAGAAAATCTAAATTAACTCTATCATAGGATTTTTCATAGTCTAGTTTGAGGATAACATTGATCCCTATTTTTATGCACACTATGGGCTGTCTCATAGGCCACTACTAGACTCTCTAGAATGTATCTCCCTCCTTTGAAGGCACTATGTTGGGGGGCGATCAATCTATTTGCTATTTTTCCCAGTTTAATGGTGAGGACTTTTGAGAAGATCTTAAAGATACAATTGCACAAGCTAATGGGCATGTATTTCCTCATATTCCTAGCCCCTAGCTCTTTGGGAATAAGGGTTAACAGGGCAAAGTTAAGCCTACAGAGATCAAGGTCTCCATTATAGAAGTCTTGAAACATGCATGGCCACAATGTTATTTTTAACTATCTCCCAGAATTTTCGGTAAAACAAAACGGGGAGCCCATCTGGGCTTGGTGCACCCTCAGCATAGCAGCTATCTATTGCATATTTAATCTCTTCTATAGAGAAAGGGGCATAGAGTAAGTCATTCTCTTCTTGGGTAACTTTCTCTCCATTCTCCCAAAAATTGTCTCCTAAGGAGACATTCCCTCTATCTTTCTTTCTAAAGAACTCTTTGTAGAATTCCACCGCAATCTTCATCATCCCATGGTCATCTTATACAATGCTATTAGGACCTCCCAGTGCCTCTATTCTCTTCTTTCTATTTCTCTTTTTGTCTATTGCTTGAAAGTAGGTAGTATTCCTATCTCCTTCTAAGATGTCTCCATCTCTAGACCTCTGCCTAGCCTTAATCTCTTCTTGTCACGACCTAAGCAATGCGACGCAGCCTAGCATTCCACTTCTACCTCTTCTTCACTCCATCCCCTTTCTCTTGTGCAACATAATTTGGATCATAACTCAACACGGGCTCGGCTGGCAATTAGGGAGTTAGCTGTGTTTTGAGACTATATATCTGTAAGGGCTGCGGCTTATTAGGTAGCAGAGAGATAATCCCTCTAGTGATCAGAGCCTTCTAGGAAGGGCGAGTAAGTGCGGTTATCAATCTGTTATCTCTGTCCTGTTATCAATTTAAGCCATATCAGGTAGGCTGACGTGTAGCGAACATGGCCTCATATGCCATTAGTTCGGAGTTTGTTTTTGGTGATTCATGACAACATGATCATTGGGACTAACCATATTGTTTGAGCATGTCTTTGTAGACATTTCTAGGTCTCAAGGATGCAAGAAAACCACATGCAAAAATGCCAAAACAAAGGGTCCAAACCGAGCAAGAAAAGGAAAAGAGAAGACACCGTCAGATGAACCGACAGTCCCTCAAATACGAGCATCGGTGCAATCGTTGGACGAGTTGGTGCATAGGGTCAAACCCTAGGTACCGTCGGATGAACCGACGGTCTGTTATTTAGTAGCGTCGGATGAGTTGCAGAGGAGGAGCAAGGAAGACAGTAGCACCGGATGATCCGACGGTCTGAGTGGGGATCCCGTCGGTCTATCCGACGCTCAGTTTGAATTTGTACAGAGACGCGCCAAGACAAAACCTTCAGCACCGGATGATCCGACGCCTTGGTCAAGGCTAGCGTCGGTCTATCCGACGGTCAACTGGAAGCTAACAGAGGCGACTTGGACGCGAGGTCTTCAGCACCGGATGATCCGACGTAGCATCGGTGCATAGCGTCGTAGCAGTTGTGTCAGAGAACCTCAACGGCTATGTGACGTGGGAGGGGCACCGGATGAACCGACGCCCTGGAAAAGTATAGCGTCGGATCATCCGACGGCACCTTTTTCAGTGGACGTTAGCCAACGGCTAGTTTGATGCCTTGGGCTATTTATACCCCCTCCACTCACCCATTTGAGGTTGCTGGATTGAGTGGAAGTGCAGAAGAGTTCAAGACACATTGAAGATCATATCCAATCCATCCAAGTGCTTAATTCCTCATCTTTAGACTTGCATATACTTTGTGTATGTGCTTAGTGCTAGGCTTAGCTTAGAGCTGAGTGAGTGCAAGGTTGTGCTAACCTTGTGAGGTGATTCTTGAGTGAATCCTGGTGTACAAGGTTCGCCGGAAGCCTTGGGGCCTAAGTGGCTCACCGGCAATCGTCATCGACCCTCCGGCTTGGTGTGGAGCGGCGAGGACACTTTGTGCGGGGGACGTGGAGACCCCCTTCCTTGGTGGAGAAGCTCCTTAGTGGAGGCGGCATCAAGGTGACCAAGGGAGCTTGACAAGTGCCTAAGTGGCTAGCCTTTGTGGCAAGTCAAGTTGGTGCTCTTGGGAGAGACTTGGTGACCGGGAAGCAATACTCTTGTGTGAGTGCTTCAACAACGTGGACTAGGGGTGGCTTAGTGCCTACCGATACCACGGGATAAATCGCGTGTCAAGAGTTTGCTTCCTCTCATCCCCTTTACGTTTCCGCATTTACTCTATTGCAATCTTTGTTTGCCTCTACTTTCCTAGAGTAGTATAACGCTAGGATTGGCTATATGTTGCAAACCTTTTTTTGGGATGGGAGTTTCACACTAGAACAACCGTAGTTGCACATATAGATAGTATGTTCTAGTTTACTTTTGTGTAAAAAGTAGTGAGCCATAGGTTAAAGTTTTAAGTTGCCTAATTCACCCCCTCCCCCTCTTAGGCTAACGGGCATCCGATTCCTTACATGACGGTACGGTGAATACAAATAAACATCTTGGTTTTCCTTTGGTCAATTGTCTACCGGTGATCATACTAGTTCTTCCTATCGCTACTGCATCAGTGGAAACGTGTTTTTTAGCAATGAAAATTGTGGAGACAGTACTACGCAATTGAATCGGAGAAGAATTTATGAATGATTGTATCATACTTGCTTCGTGGAACAAGGATTTCTAGCGACCATTCCAAATGATGAAGTTATTGTTCCCTTTCACAAAATCGATGGACACAATCAGAGAGAAATTGTAATTGTAAAAGGTAATCACTATTGCAAGTCCTTGTGGCCTCACAATAATTCATTGTTTATTTTTTATTGATATAATCCATGGAATTATATGAGTTGGAACTCTCACTGATATATATTCGCTAAGGCCGACCATCGCAACGCCAAGGTACCGCTGGCATTGGCATTAGCAAAATGGTAGCATCACTATGATTAGCTCTAGCGGCGGAAGAGCACAACTGGTGGCCACAATGGCCTATGTATATTCTAGTGAGTCCATTGGAGTTCACCACGGCTGGCACTTGAAGAGACGCGGCCATCAGAGGTCTCGCTTGCCCTTGATGTGTCATCAACAGAAAAATTTGACGGCCCTGCCATGAACGCCGGCAATGGCAGGTGAGGGATCTCCATATCCCTCGACTGCAGGGCCCTCGTCGCATCTGCGATCGATGGTCTCTGGGTTGGTTCTGGGTGTGCGCACCAGAGCCCCACGAGTAGGGCACGCTCCATCTGTCCCCAATCCCCCGCAGTGGATTCCTCCCTTAGAGCCGGATCCACTGCTTCAAGGATGGCTCCACCATTTTTCTTGCCCCATACCCATAACAGCAACGGAGTGACCATAGTTTGATGGTCTACAACAGCTGGACGTCGTCCTGAAACCATCTCCAGCAAAACAATGCCAAAGCTGTAGATGTCCGACTCTCTGCTCCGCTTCCCCGTTGTGACAAAGTCTGGGTCGACATATCCTAGTGTTCCAGCTATGTTACACGTCGTGGTCAACTCAATGTCATGGTCAATAAACCTTGCCAAGCCAAAGTCACCTAACTTGGCAACATACCGTGAGTCCAGTAATATGTTGCTGGACTTGATGTCGCAATGCAATACGCAGAAGCTGCAATCTTCATGGAGATACTGTAGGGCCCGACCTAGGTTGAGGATGATCTTATACCTAGGCATCAACAACAATCACGACGACCGATGAACTGAATGTTGTTACACAACAAAATAATGAGAAGCACTAATTAAGTAGGGTGATGTTGGATCGTATCATCATATATGGTCCACGACAACCAACCAACTCCGCGCCCCATGTAGATGTTCGTCGGGCACTACGGCGGGCGAGGTTCTTCCCGAGTGCCCTGCGCACTCGGGGAAGGATCGATTGCACTCGGGGAAGAGCTTCCCGAGTGCAACTCTCGGGGAAGAGGGTCGGGGAAGAGGCTCACGGGGAAGCCGCCTTCCCCGAGTGCCAACAAGCGCACACTCGGGGAAGGCTTCACCGAGAGGGGCCTCTCGCACTCGGGGAAGATTTGTGGATTTTTTAAAAAAAAAAATGTAAAAGAGCCCCGCTCCGCCCGCCCGCCCGCCGCCGCCCGGCGCCCGCCCGCCGCCCGCCGCGCCGCCGCGCCGCGCGCCGCCGCCCGCCCGCGCCGGCCGCGCGCCGCCCGCGCCGAGCGCCCGCCGGCCGCCCGCGCCGGCCGCGCGCGCGCGCGCCGCGCCGCCGCGCGCGCGCCGCCCGCGCCGCCGCCGCGCCGCCCGCGCCCGAGCGCCCGCCGCCGGCCGCGCCGCCCGCCGCCGCCGCGCGCGCGCCCGCCGCGCCGCCGCCCGCGCCGCCCGCGCGCGCCGCCCGCCGCGCCCGCGCCCGCCCGCGCCGCCGCCGCCGCGCCGCGCCGCGCCGCCCGCGCGCGCCGCCGCGCGCGCGCCGCCCGCGCGCGCCCGCCGCCGCCCGCCGCCGCCGCGCGCGCGCCGCGCCGCCCGCCCGCGCCGCCGCGCCGCCGCTCCGCCGCCCGCCCGCCGCCGCCGCCGCCGCCGCTCCCACGCGCGGGGGAGGGGCTCGCGTGCGGATCCGGGAGAGGGGGATCCGGGGAGAGGGGGGGTGGGGTGCGGCGGCGGATCCGGGGAGGCGGGCGGGGGGGGGGGGGGGCGGGGTGCGCGCGCGAGGGGGGGAGGGGCGCGCGGCGGGGGGGGGGGGGCGGTTTTATACTATTAGGGTTGGGCCGGGCCGGAATAATTGGGCCGGCGGGGAATAAATGGGCCGGCCCGAGCCTTCCCCGAGAGCTGTTTTCCCGGCACTCGGGGAAGCGTCTCTTCCCGAGTGCCGGCCCAGACGGCACTCGGGGAAGATTTTTTGTTTTTTTCGTTTTTTTGCCTCATTTTTTTTGTGAAGCCATCCCACATTATTTTAAACTCCTTGCTCAAATTTGGGGTTATTTTGAATTTTTTTGGTATATTTCATTAGTTTTTTCATTTTGTTGAATTTTTTAGCATACTTCAAATTTGAACTGCAGGTGCATGAAGTAATGAAATTTCTTAATTCAAAAAATGATATTCATTATATTTGGTGTATTTTGAGGCCATATCTAGGAAGCCACATGAAATTCCGAACATCTTTTTTCCGTAACATGACGAACAACTAGCAGGAAAAGTGTTTGTAAATTATATAAAATCCAAACGAAGTCCGAAAATCATGAAACTTGTCCGAGTGCAACACTCGGGGAAGAGTTTCTTCCCGAGTGCAACACTCGGGGAAGAGTTTCTTCCCCGAGTGCAACACTCGGGGGAAGTCCGAAAATCATGAAACTAGCAGGAAAAGCATTTCTTCCCCGAGTGCAACACTCGGGGAAGAGTTTCTTCCCCGAGTGCCCGATATTTGGCACTCGGGGAAGCCCGAGGCACTCGGGGAATTTCCACTCTCCCGTAGTGAGGGTTACCTTCAGTGACAAGCTCGTAAACGAGCAACAAGCAGTTCTTCTTCGCATCGTTGCACCAGCCTACTAGCTCAACAAGGTTGCGGTGTCTGACATGACTGATGACCTTGATCTCATCCTCAAAAGCTCTCATGCCGATACTAGAGGATGTTCCGGGCTTGAACCTTTTTACGGCCACCGATCGGCTTGGATTTGCCAGCTCTCCTCTGTAAACACAAGCGTAACCTCCCTCGCCGAGCTTCTGTTCCTCTGCAAAGTTGTGTGTTGCCTCGGCCAGCTCCTGGTAACTGAAACATCTGGCAACATGGGGTGGAGTAGTCTCGTACCCTGTATTGTTCTTTCTTCTGGATTGCCGCCATAGATACACAAAAGCGGCGATGGTGACTACTACCACAACCACTGCTACCAAAACCACTGCTCCTGTTATTATAACAACAGTCTTCCAAGTAATGATCTTGGAGAACGGAGAAGTAGAATGAGAAGGAGCACCAGGGCCATCCAAGGTGGAGTTGAACGACCAGGCCAGTACCTGGTGTATCTCCGTGGAGAAACCACTACCTGCTGAGAAGCCGACAGCCTCTACACTAGGCAAGACTTGCCGCAGGTCGACAACGGAATCCACATGGTAGCTCGTGTTACCGATCTGCAGATCGGCGGCGAGGCGCTGCGTGTTGTTTCCATAGCTGATCTCGCAGATCATCACCAGGCCTGACGTCAGGTTCCTGCCAGGCGCGTTGGTGTTGTTATACGCCCTGGAGATGAGGGAGTTGACGTCGATGCCGATGTGGTTGTTGCTGTTGTCGTAGACATCGTTATTGAAGGTGTCGAATTCGACCGCCACGGCCCTGTTATCCCCAGTTGCGTTTGTAGTGGCCCAAGTGAACAGGCCGAGGCCGCCGCCTCCGCTTGTGGCAGGGATGATCGATGGGTAGTGCGCGAGGAAAAAAGCCATGCCATCGCCGCTGCTGAGGTTGGTTTAAGATTTGGAAGGAGAATACAGTGGTGAAACTGGCGAGCTCACCGGTGGACTCGTCCCAAATGGCCACCGGTTCCGAGTAGGACGCCCGTCCTGCGCTGTTCTCCAAGCCTTTTCCCGTCAGCTCGATCACTTTGTCCACCATCTGGGCATCGCCCTGCAAGATTAAGTTTGCAGCCTTGTACCCACTCGGTTGGGAGAAATCAAAGTCGAAGGAGACAGAGATTGCCTGAGGTACGAAGAGGATCGACAGCAGCATGTGGCACAGCAAAAATTGGGGTATGCACATTATTGCTGCCGGCTGTTGTATTTCTGTGTGAGAAGTTGAAGCGTGTTGGTAAGCGCATGTTTGATCCCTATGGACATATATATATGCACGAAATGGAGGACGTCTCACCATTTGGCCTTTTCAGATTATATATTCATATATGATGATAGCTAGCTCCCTTCGTTCCAAGAGAATTTAAATGGAAATTGTTGCTTATAGAACAATGATTCCGTTTCACAGTAATGGCTGGTTAACGATTCTTTACAATGAAATGAATTAAGCCCTATAAAGATAAAGATGAACAGAGGGAGTATCATCTGAATGTTTTTATTAATTACTATGTTATTTGGTATCCTTAGGGACCAATAAAAACAGAAAATACAAAAATAAAATTCAATTTGTAGTAGACAACAATGGAAACAAACTGCAAAAAAAAACAAGCAAATACAATGTAGTTATCGTAATGCGAACCAGCTGTCCTGAAATATTTGGAGCCTACCATTAAGAAATTGAATATAATATAACACACATTGCTTAACAGTACGCTATAACACCTATTTTACTAGGAGAAGCAAGCAGTACAGCTCCATGTATCCACACAAAACGGAAAACCACAGTTTGTACATCCCGAACACAGATCATTTGCAGCTAATCGTGTGCTTCTTCGATTGTACACCTCGATCTCTCCGGAATTCGTTTTGTCGACATGGGTCAGAATAAACATGCGTGGTCTCTGTGTTCACAGGGCACGTATTTATTGAGTCGTCTGCATCGCAGAATATTTGCAAAAGACCCCTTAGCGCACAGCAGCCAGGATGGTGTCGTCGGCTCGTCGGACAACGGCTTCAGCTCTTGCTCCGAGAAATCAACAATAATGCGTCCTACAATGCATCTTCTCCATGCCGACGTAAGGGCATGTACAATCCACGAATGGCGGGTCGTCTGCAGAACTTTGAATTTATCTATAAAATCATGCACGGATATAAAGACAGCTCACACAACGCACAGATACAGAGTCCGTCTGTAAAGTGTTTAATGTTCTACATTTATCTTAAAATCAACCACAAATGCATCATGTACATACCTGAAGGACCTAACTGGCGACCAGAGAGGGGGAGTGAATGGGAGCCGATAAAAATTATTCTCAAAGAGATAAACTCGGACGCTCCAAAATCAACTCCGAGTATCTCACACAAGTGAAAGAGAACTATCACAAACCAGTCGTCAAGATCACTTGGTCACAACGAACCTACTAACCCTAGGAACGATGCTTGAGAAGCTAAGACACATCACGGAAGCAAACACAAAACAAATCAGGGAGGAACCGGAACATCCACCAGATCATCTGGTGCTCAATGGATCATTAACAAAGAGTTCTGTAACATCCATCAGATCATCCGGTCACCAGGTCATCCGGCTTTATACCGGATCATCCCGAACTGCACAAAAATAGTTTGTTGAAGGGACAAACAAAAAAATCCAAAACTCAATCAAACGGTCTCTAAAAACACGAAAATTTAACTACAACTTCACCACAACCTAAAGAAGCTTCTCTCAAAAAAATCTCCTCAAAAAGGTCACTCGATCGTCCGGAATATTAATAGCCCAGAAAAAATATGTGGGTCAACACCCAACTTCAAATCCATGGATCTCCCGGTTCGTGCAATGGATGTAAGTGAAACTTTGGGGGTAGTAGATTTGCCTCATGGGCAAGCCATAGGTAAAAGCTCATGTCCCCAAACTCACTAAATCTTGCAGAATCGCGAAACAAAGCCAAGAACACTAAGAACTCGTGTTCATCCGAAAAACTTCAAATCGAGAGTGATTCCCGAGGTTTGAGGGTGCAAGATCAGAAAGAAAAGAGTCACAAGGAACTCATGTATGATCCCAAATGAGACACTCCTATATATAGAGCCCTCCGGACAAGAAACCGAAGTGCCCCTATATTGGGAGATACAACTCAAGCCCACACAAAGGTGTTATGGTCAAAATATGAATAGACTCATCGAGTGGACACACATCCATCATGCCTTGCTTACCTCCGATGCAAGCTCCTCGATCACGTTGCATGTCCCCCG
Organism: Cenchrus americanus; assembly: GCA_947561735.1. NCBI lineage: Eukaryota > Viridiplantae > Streptophyta > Magnoliopsida > Poales > Poaceae > Cenchrus > Cenchrus americanus. The sequence goes on along the minus strand of OX387242.1, from coordinate 30,042,418 downwards.
CTTCGAAGATTCCCGACGCACCTAAATACCATCTCCGTCATGCCAGGCCTCCGGTTGATGGTTTTCTGGTAGCACGATCAAACCTCGTGTAAAAGGCACTGCCTCACTACCCCAAGCATTGGGCACACCAAGTCTTTCACCTCCGGCTCTCGGACGGTCTACTCGAACTTGTCTTGTTCCTTGACTCGGCCATCTCCATTGCATCGGCTTGGTGTTGACTTTGTGACCAAACCAACAAACCACGTGCACGAGATGAAGTCTCACCACGGCAAGATTCGAGCACGGCAAGTCTTTCATTTATGGCTCCCAGAAAGTCTACTCGATCTTGCCTTGTTCCTTGACTTGGTCGTCACGTCCGCACCGACTTTTAGTTTTATGGAAGATTAAATTGTGTTCACCATACAACAACTTGTAAGGTGGGTGCAAATTAGTCCAATAACTTGTAATATGCTCAATTTAGTACAATAACTTGTCAAGTGGGTTCAGATTAGTCCAACAACTTATCAAATGATCAATCTCATACAATAACTTGATAGGTGGGTGCAAATTGGTCCAAGAACTTGTAAAATGCTTAACTTAGTGCATGATTGATGCATATGTAGTCTAAATATTATCATAAATAATATATTTTCTAATACCATACTAGAGTATACTTGTGTCAAAGCAAGTTATTGTGCATTATTTGACAATTGATATTCGTGTTGTGATGGTAAAAATATTTAGTAAGGACTAGAACCTTTTGTGTTTAGGAAATTACTATTATGTCTTTGTTAACCATTTTTATACAAATATATATTTTGATTAGAAATATTTTTAATTTCATATCCAATACTAATTTAAATTTGATTATATTATTTTTATTCAGCTAGTAATCGAATATGGTAACTCGTACTAACAATTAATACCTTTTAGAAGTTTGACATAAATATTTTTAAAGTCTCATGTACTAGTTGAAAGACAAAATGAACTAAAATAACGAAAACGAGCATGCTTCTCCAAAGTTGTTGAATACACGAGTAAAGGTATAGAAAAAAACAAAATGTTATAGGGTGTCTTATGAACTTTAGTCTCTCTACAATCTAATGGCGTAATTCAAAAACTTGATTCAATTTAACTAATAAAAATAAGTAATGTATATACATTTGATTCAAAAATAGCAACTTTAATTGACAAAAAAACTATTAGTTGCAAGAAAATTTGAATGCTACCTGATTTGTCTAATACATTATCATTTGTAAATTTGGACTATAGGTGCACCAATTTGCCAAGTTATTACATTGAATCGAGTATTTTACACAAATTCTTGGATCAATATGCAGATACTTATACAATCATTATACTAATTTGATTATTTTGCATGGTTTTAGACCAATATGCACCAACCTGACAAGTTATTGTACTAAATCGAGCATTTTACAACTTGTTGGACTAATCCACGCCCACATGATAAGTTATTGTAGTAAATTGAGCATTTTACAAGTTGTTTGACTAATCCGCACCCACCTGACAAGTTGTTGTGTGATGGGCACAATTTACTCTTTATGGAAAACCAATAAGCCCCCTGATGAGAGACATCCCTCTGCACTGGCTCCACCATGTACATGATATCATCTTGCTCTTCTTGCACCATGCGAATCTCACTTGATCTCGTCTTCCATCGGGTCCCTCGAATCAAGCCTACTTGTCCCTGCATCACCCGGAGGTCACTCTGTCTAAGACCTTTTGTGCTTGTTCTTTACCTGCAATAATGCAAACCAAGCCACATCCAATACATGAAATACTAGGCCAAGAGTCGGTCCACACAACGTTTTCAATCATTCAACATGAATGCATTGACAAATGACAACACACCACTTAAACAATATGAAAAACATGACACACACAATGCACACAACAGACAAAGCCTCAAATCATCCGGTCAATCACTCATAACAGGGAGGAGGAGCACGGGCGCCGCTGGAGGAGTGATGGGACCACCGCCGCTGGAGGGACCACTGTGTTGGAGGGGAGAGGCCATCGGTGCAGCATGTCCACCGCCAGCGTCGCGCAACAAGGAAAAGGAGAAGGTGCACACAGGGGCGGAGCTAGGATTTAAGTACGGGGGGCAATTGTTTTAATCATACATAATAGGGATATGTTTCACAAGTTTTAACCAAAATAAAATTACATATCTATCAACTTAGCTCTACGACTAGCAACTAGAACATATTCTTCAATAATTCCATTAGTACTAATCGATCACTACTAGAGAATTGCACATATATCCCAGGCCTGGTTTTTCATTTGCACCAGGTATAAATGTGATGGCCTCACATTTGTAACGAGTGGAGCCACCACCCAGTATAAATGTGGACACATTTTATATTAGGTGAAACCTCAACCAGGTGCAAATCTTCACCCCCTCCACCCCCCTCCATTCACATTGCACACTTTGAAAAATCTCATCTATCGATGCCCTGGACTCCATCTTTGTTTCTCCCTTCCTCTCACTTCTCTTCTCCATTCATCTTCATCCAGATCCTGACCCTCTCTTTGTGTTTGCACTGCAGCCTGTAGTGGCGGCGCGGACCTTAGGGCACAGCCGGGAGGGGGCGGCCGGCTGGCCTGCCGGTGGCGCGGGGGTGATCTTCCAAGCACGGTCGGGTGTGGCAAGGCACGGGGGCGGCCGGTGTGACAGCCCCACCCGAGATAATTCCGTACTATCGCGTAAACCACTCCTTTTGGTCATTAAGCGATAATAAAGAAGTATCCCGTTGAGTGTTGCCGGGTTAACGCCCGGTAAATCACTTGACAACATAGAGAGCATCAAACGTATGCATTAAAACTCCCACGAAGGAGAGTCCAGAGTGCCTTACAAATTAACATCAAATCCCCGTAGGGTCCATTATTACAAACATAGTTCTTTGACATGAAAGTAATTAGTTCAGAGTTTATTGAAAACAGCGGAAGATAACTGTCGGGCATACACCCCGGGTACTCATGCAAGGAAGGAAGAATAGTAGAAGACGGACTCCTAGTAGAATTCCCCTGTACTCCTACTAGGACTCGCTCTGTGTACTCCTACTAGGACTCCTGCCTTGTAACCGACTAGGAACCCGCCCCCTGGACTATATAAAGGAGGGCCGGGTACCTAGCCGCAGATACCCAATCCCTCCGGGGACAACCCAACACCAAGCGCAGGGCGCCATACTTGATCCCCCAAACAGGACGTAGGGTTCGTCACCTTGGCAGCCCGAACCTGTATAAATCTTGTGTCCCGTGTCCTTGCGCATACCTTCGAGTTCTCGGTCTCCCGATCACGATCCTCACCGCACAATCTACTACCTCGGGTACCCCTTGGTAGGTTTGCCGGTCTAAAACACCGACAGCTGGCGCGCCAGGTAGGGGTGATCATCACCACCGGGCGAATTCGAAGGACCCTCGTCAACAAGATCAATCTACTCGTCGTCTCGCCGAGATCCATTAAAGCAAGTCGCCTTGCTCTTGTCAAAGCGGAATCAATTTTCCTACGCCGCGCTTCCGGTTGCTTCGGCACGTCACGCGGCTCGTCGCACCGCTCGTCGTCGACTACTCCGCCTCGCCCAGGCTCGCGTCGACTACTTCGTCTCCGCCGCGCGTCGGGTCCCTTGGCACGTCGCGCGGCGGTCACGTGGCTCGTCGCGCGCGCGCTCGTCGTCGACTACTCCGCCTCGCGCGGAGCTCGTCGTCGTCGACTACTTTGCCTCCGCGCGCGCGTCCGGGTGCCTCGGCACGTCGCACGGCTCGTCACGCGGCTCGTCGCGCGCGCCGCTCGTCGTCGACTACTCCGCCTCGCGCGAGCTCGTCGTCGTCGACTACTTTGCCTCCGCCGCGCGTCCCGGGGTGCCTCGGCACGTCGCGCGGCTCGTCACGCGGCTCCTCGCGCCGCTCGTCGTCGACTACTCCGCCTCGCGCGAGCTCGTCGTCGTCCCGGCCCCGGCTGCCTCCCGCCGCGCGTCCGGGGTGACTTGGCACGTCGCGCGGCTCGTCCACGCGGCTCGTCGCGCCGCTCGTCGTCGACTACTCCGCCTCGCGCGGGCTCGTCGTCGTCGACTACTTTGCCTCCGCCGCGCCTCCCGGTGCCTCGGCACGTCGCGCGGCTCGTCACGCGGCTCGTCGTGCCGCTCGTCGTCGACTACTCCGCCTCGCGTAGGCTCGTCGTCGTCGACTACTTTGCCTCCGCCGCGCCTCCGGGTGCCTCGGCACGTCGCGCGGCTCGTCACGCGGCTCGTCGCGCCGCTCGTCGTCGACTACTCCGCCTCGCGCGCGCGCGTCGTCGTCGACTACTTTGCCTCCGCGCGCGCGTCGGGTGCCTCGGCACGTCGCGCGGCTCGTCACGCGGCTCCTCGCGCCGCTCGTCGTCGATTACTCCGCCTCGCGCGCGAGCTCGTCGTCGTCGACTACTTTCCCTCGCGGCGCGTCCGGGTGCCTCGGCACGTCGCGCGGCTCGTCACGCGGCTCGTCGCGCGCTCGTCGTCGACTACTCCGCCTCGCGCGGCTCGTCGTCGTCGACTACTTTGCCTCCGCCGCGCGTACGGGTGCCTTGGCACGTCGCGCGGCTCGTCCACGCGGCTCGTCGCGCCGCTCGTCGTCGACTACTCCGCCTCGCGCGAGCTCGTCGTCGTCGACTACTTTGCCTCCGCCGCGCCTCGGGTGCCTCGGCACGTCGCGCGGCTCGTCCACGGGGCTCGTCGCGCCGCCCGTCGTCGACTACTCCGCCTCGTGCGAGCTCGTCGTCGTCGACTACTTTGCCTCGCGCGCGCGTCGGGGTGCCTCGGCACGTCGCGCGGCTCGTCACGCGGCTCCTCGCGCGCGCTCGTCGTCGACTACTCCGCCTCGCGGCGGCTCGTCGTCGTCGACTACTTCGTCTTCGCCGCGCGTCCGTGTGCCTCGGCACGTCGCGCGGCTCGTCCGCGGCTCGCCGCGCGCCGCTCGTCGACTACTCCGCCTCGCCCGGGCTCGTCGTCGACTACTTCGTCTTCGTCGCGCGTCCGGGTGCCTCGGCACGTCGCGCGGCTCGTCACACGGCTTGTCGCGCGCTCGTCGTCGACTACTCCGCCTCGCCCGGGCTCGTCGTCGTCGACTACTTCGCCTATGCCGCGCGTCCACATCGCGCGGCTCGTCATGCGGCTCCTCGCGCCGCTCATCGTCGACTACTCCAGGCTCGTCGTCGTCGACTACTTCGCCTACGCCGCGCGTCCGGGGTGCCTCGGCACGGGCGGCTCCTCGCGCGGCTTGTCGCCGACTACTCGGGCTCGTCGTCGACTACTTCACCTCCGCCGCGCGTGCGGGTGCCCTCGGCACGTCGCGCGGCTCGTCACGCGGCTCGTCGCGCCGCTCGTCGTCGACTACTCTGCGTCGCGCAGTCTCGTCGTCGACTACTCCGTGCGCCGCGACTTCATCTTGCGGCCACACTGGCTCTACTTTAGCCACGCCGTGGGGCGCGATTACTTGTCTTGCGGCAACATTGGCTCTACTTCGAGTACGCCGCGTGCCTCCACGACGTCGTCTTCTGGTCGCATCGCGTCGACCATTCATCTCGACTAGTTTTCCAAACTAGTCGAGAACGGCAGTCACGCCCCCAACAACTAGCCGGAATCAACTCTGACTAGTCAACTTCAACAACAACCGTCACGGCTCCATCACCGACCGCCACGGCTTCATCTACAAGTGCGCGCGTGCAAAGCAACGACTAAGTCATTTATCTAAATGATTCTTGTTTTCTTGGCTTGTTCTCCTCATCATGTAGGACTACTTGCCGACTACTCATTTGTGTATGCTTCTCGGCGGGTTTTCACGGGAGCTACACTCTGCTGACTACTCTTGAGGTATATCAATCAAGTCGCCACGAGTCTACTTCATCAACTCGGGGGCTATCCCTAGGAGGCAGTGTCTAAAGTCCGCTACGTGCGGCAATCTAAAGTCGACTTCTAAAGTCGCATTCTAAAGTCCGCTCCGTGCGGCAGCTTAAAGTCGACTCCGGTCGCATCTTCGCCTGCTTCGATGGCATACTACGTGTGTAAGCTTCGATGGAACCTAGCTGTAAGCGGCCCTCGGGTTCTGGCGACAATGGAACCTAGCTGCACATGGTCTTCACGCTCCGTACCATGGGTCCAAGTACCCTAAGTACTCGCGCTCTGTACCCTGGGTCTGAAATCCACGGCCCAGGTACAGAAGTCGACTCCGGTCGCACCTTCAAGTCCACTACGGTGGCAACCATACCTTGGGTCTGAAATCCATGGCCTAGGTACACAAGCCGACTCCGGTCGCACCCTCCAGCCCGCTCAGGCGGCAACTGTACCTTGGGTCTGAAATCCATGGCTCAGGTACTTAAGCCCACTCCGGTGGCACAAGTCCACAACCGTGGCAACCGCACCTTGGGTCTGAAATCCATGGCTCAGGTACTCAAGCCCACTCCGGTGGCACAAGTCGACGCTAACGGTCGCACTCAAGCCCGCTACGGCGGCAACTGTACCTTGGGTCTGAAATCCATGGCTCAGGTACTTAAGCCCACTCCGGTGGCACAAGCCGACTCCGGTCGCAATCTTAAGTCCGCTCCGGCGGCAAAACTACTCGTTTTCTCTGATTTTTCATTCGCTTTGGCTTTTCGGAAAGTGCTTTTCGTTTTTTGCATCTTAAGTCCACCCCGCGTGGCACAAAGTCGACTACTGCAGTCGCATCTAAAGTCCGCTTTACGCGGCAACCTAAAGTCGACTTCCAAAGTCGCATTTCAAAAGTCCGCTCTGCGCGGCGCAAAGTCGACTATTGTAGTCGCATCTAAAAGTCCACTCCGCGCGGCACAAAGTCGACTTCGGTTTTCAAGTCGCATCTCAAAGTCCGCTCCGCGCGGCACAAAGTCGACTTCGGTTTTCAAGTCGCATTCTAAAGTCCGCTCTGCCGGCATCTAAAGTCGACTTTGGTCGCACCTAAAGTCCGCTCTGACGGCACGACTACTTCTCAAGCTCCACGGCTTGACACCAAACTACTACTTGGAATCTCTCCGGCTCGGGGGCTACTTGAAGATAACTTCAAAGATGCTTCGCTCGCTCCCAAGCTCGGGGGCTCCTCACCAATCACTACTCGACGTAGCTCATACAGCTCTCTTATCTCGGGGGCTACATGCTGCAAGAGTACTCGGATGATGGCTTCGCGAACACTGAAGACCCTTGGATTGATTACCTAATCATTTCAAGGCTCGGGGGCTGCTATGCTACACCCATCATTCAAATTTTTTCAAGACCGATGAGTGGACCACCTTCCGGCCTCGCGGCGGTTCAAGTACTATTGAAGACTTCTCCAAGCGGTACTCGACGACGCTCAAGAACTACTCGAAGAGGCTTCAAGACTACTCGAACTACTACTCTCGACTCCAACGTGCTCGGGGGCTTGTCGGGCATACACCCCGGTACTCATGCAAGGAAGGAAGAATAGTAGAAGACGGACTCCTAGTAGAATTCCCCCGTACTCCTACTAGGACTCGCTCGTGTACTCCTACTAGGACTCTGCCTTGTAACCGTCTAGGAACCCGCCCCCTGGACTATATAAAGGAGGGCCGGGTACCTAGCCGCAGATACCCAATCCCTCCGGGGACAACCCAACACCAAGCGCAGGGCGCCATACTTGATCCCCCAAACAGGACGTAGGGTTCGCCACCTTGGCAGCCCGAACCTGTATAAATCTTGTGTCTCGTGTCCTTGCGCATACCTTCGAGTTCTCTGTCTCCCGATCACGATCCTCACCGCACAATCTACTACCTCGGGTACCCCTTGGTAGGTTTGCCGGTCTAAAACACCGACAATAACTAAATGATACGATCACATCATAGGAGGCCTGTCCATGATGCAATCACTCCTTGTCATCCACCCATTCCAGCTCCCAGCCGGGTGGAATTTCTCCGGGCCACACATCACATGCGTTACCTGGAAGCAACATTTATAAAGCAAGACTGAGTTTACTAATACTCAGCAAGACTTACCCGTCTAAAAGAAAGACTTTACCTCTAATCATGCATGGCTTTTGGCTAGTGGGTTTGTTTGCCAAAAAGCTGCTAAGTAGTGAATCCTTACTTTCAATATTTTTAGCTCGTGTTCTAGTAGAAGTAACCATTACTGGATAAGCAACTATTACAATCAAGTTGTACAACAATTAATTCAAAGTAATAATCTTCACAAAGTTCCATTATAAAGGGGATATCATGGCCAGTCGGGTAAGTAGTCTCAGATGACGGTGAGAGGCCGACAATCGATTGATTCATAACCTTGCAAGGTGGACGTAAACACACGGGAGGTGCCCTCACTAAGAGTTCACCAACCAGGTGGTTCTCGTCATTCTTCGGTTTGGGGACAATAGCTCACAGTCTTAAGTACAAGGTTTATCTGGGCTACGCCACTAAGGTCACCCAGCCTCACGCATGCACTCAGGTGGTGAGCCCGGGGCCGCAACCCTAAGAGTAGTGATAGTAAAATGCCGTACCGCCTCATTTAGGTACTAAACTTACCGTGCCCATTTCCGACAAGTGTTTAGTACTTTCAAACACTTAACCAACGAAGCCATTGGACCGGAGCCCAAATCCCATGCTCTTACCACGTGAGTAATCCATTTAATCAGCATGGTGATTCCATAAAGGAGATCCTATTCTCGCGAGTGACGTACATCACTCGACTTGTACAGGATCCTTAAAGCATAGCAACTAGCGACCTAACATGCTAGTAAAAGATCATAGGTGCTTAAGGATCATGCAACTAGGGTTTCAATCAACTCCTGAACGTAAATGCACATAAGATAGCAATAAAAAATTCAGAAGCTTGAAAGTAAACACATGGGTTAAATGATTAAACCAGGGCTTGCCTTCGTCAGCACAAGCAGACACACCAACTTCCGGACTTTGGTCCGGGTCTTGCTCTACGGTCACGTAGTGCACGTCTCCTCCTGCTCCCTCGTCCTCGTCAGCCGGCACAAGCGTATAGCTACCGTCGGGGACTTCTACACGGGGAATGCAATGCAGTGATTAAGAGGGTGATTAATTTAATTTAATTCAAAAGCAGTACTAAACAACCACAAGGAGTATATGGTTGGCCATATTCACCTTAACAAAAGTATTTAAACATTTTATCCTTTTACAAGATAACCAAAAGCTTATCTAGTTTTCTCTTTATGGTGATTGTGTGCACATCTATAAAAGAATATTTAATTTAAATACAAATAGCAAGGAAAAGTTACTCTTGTGCCAAAATTACTTTCCTAACTTAACTTATGCACAAAAGGATGTATTTTTCCTATTTTTCCTTTACTAGATTAAACTAGTTTTCACTCTTTTAAACAACCAATCACACTTCAAACTTTCCCAACAGTGCCCACTGGCCCTAATGACCAGGAGACACTCCTATGGACAGCAAGCAACTATTTTGCACCATTGAATTTAAATGCACATAAATAAAAGCATTTCTAGCTAGTATTTAAAGGATTAAAGCATATAAAGATAAATATAACAGAAATGTAGTCAAACTGTCTCCTACACATTCTCTGGCCTAAAACAAGCCTAAAGAGCCAACAAACACACCTATGGCTATTATGGATCTTGCTATACATATTTATGATTAAAGACAAGCATAAATTAGGAAATAATATTTTTAATAGATATAAAATCAGGATAAATTCACCAGAGGTGTATTTTGGCATAACATGACAATAGCCAGAAGTTGGGCTCAAGAATAATTATATTTTAAGCTACAAAAATCATCTAGGAAGATTTGTCAATATCACTAGATAATTTATATAAAACGATTCCTTCAGTAACTTTGTGCAATTTTTGGCACAGAACCTAAACATGCTAGTTCCCACAACATATCCAAAATTCAGCTCAAGATCATGTATGGATTTTGCAGAAACATAGATCTAGGTATTTTACTTTTCAATTTTTCAAGCAAAAACTATAGCTCAAAAGTATATACATATTTGAAGAAAGTTGTAGTTCTTGTTACACAGAGCACCACAAAATTGAGTTTGTCATTTTTGGATTTTTCTACGATTTTATATCGATTTTACAAGTTTCAGCCGACACATAAAGAAGGGGTAGAATCTTTATGCACGCAGGCCCCTGGAACTTTGAAACCTTCACAACTCTACCCTTCTCTTTTACGGCCAGACCCCCGAGTCCCAAAACCCCCCACATCCAGGACCTCGACGGCGGAGGGGAGGCCGCCGCCGGCGATGTGGGTTCGGCGCAGGCAAACAAATGGCATGGGGTTGCGATTGGCCTTACCCTCGATCGATTGGTGGTGGAGGTTCGGCCGGGGAGGTCACCGGCGAGTGACGGCGGCGGAGCAGAGGCGGCGCGGCCGCGGAAGCTCGGACGGCGGTGAGGATAGGGACGGAGCTCGACAATGTGTTGCCCTGGTAGCTCCTAGGTGTCCTAGGGAAGGTGCTAGATGGGTCGCTGGGCTTGGAGAACCGGCGGAGAGGCGAGCTCGACGATGACCGCCCGGCGGCGGCCGCGGGAACTCGGATTCCGAGCACGGATAGCTCGGTTGCTCGGGCGCGCAAGGGAAAAGGAAGGGGGAGTTTTATAGGCGCGTAGAGGCGGTTCTGCCTCACCGTCGTGGCCTACAAGAACTCCAGCATGGGCACGGAGCGGCGGCGACGTGCGGCGGGGCCAACGGCCAATGGGGAATGGCGGTTCGCCCGCCGGCGAGTGCGCACCGGCCGTGTGGCATTGGCCTAGGCCTCCACGCAAGCGTCACGGCCTCTAGTGCACGGTGTCACCGGCGCGGGCCTCGGACCACCGGGTTTTCGGCGCCTCGGCGTGCGCGCGCGAGCCGAGGTACGGCGCGGCCGACGTGGCGGCACGCGGACGACGTCGTGCGCGGGAGCGCCGGCATTCAAGCACAGTTTCGTTTAGCCCTTTTCAAACTGAAATTTCTCCAAAAACTCAAATAGGAGTGCTCTAAACTTTGAATACTAAAGTTGTTGAGCAATTTACCCTCTTCAATAATGCCAAAGGCTCGATAGGGTTTTACTCACTAGTTTCAGCAGGAACGTCAGTGCAAAACAGCCAAAAACTCGGCGCTTGTGAACAGTGATTCAGTGCCTTAATTTGCATTTTTCACAAGTTTGCACTCCAAACTAGCAATGCCACTCAACAGAGAAGTTGTGTGCCTTGAAATTCTGCACATTTTTCCCATTGGGCGATTTTGAAGTGTTTAGTGAAATTTTGGAGAACGTGCCAAAGTTCTGGATTGGCACAAGAAGGTCAAAGGGAACACTCGGGTTTTAGGCTAGGGTTTTGGCCAAGAGTTGATCTAGGATTCTCAAAGGTAGTTAGAGGAGTAGTTAGGAGTGTCATTAGCACGAATCACCATTGAGCAAAAACACAGGGTGTTACAGCCGGGTGCGGCCTCCCCAGCGCGGGCAAGGCGCGCGGGCGGGCGGCTGCTGCGGGCGCACGGGTGATGGCCAAGCGCGGCCTCCCAGGGGAAGGCAAGGCACGCGGGCGGCCTCCCTCCGGTGACACAGTAGCCACTGGCGTGGAGAGGCCAGGTGGATTGTGTTCTTGTGAGTAGATGAGCGTTCTCATTTTTTTCATTCTGTGAATCGTGTTGTGCTGTGAATCTTGCATTTTTTCTTGTGAGATGTATGAGATTGTGAGATGTGATGTATTATTGTGATATGTATTGTGATTGTGAGATGTATTGAGATTGTGTGGTTTAGAACTCTTGTGATTTTGGACTTGTTGTGAATCTTGTGTTCATGAGATGAGATGAGATGAGATGAGATGAGAAAAAGAAAAGGAAAGGAAAAAAGAAAAGGGAAGGAAAAGGGGGCTCGGGTAGCCAAACACATTTGCACCGGGGTGTAACACGACCCAGTACAAATGTTTACATCTGTACTGGATATTACAACCGGTACAAATGCTACACCACATTTATACTGGATGCTTTGTACCGGTTCAATACCCAGCACAAATGAGGGTTATGAACCGGTACAAATGCCCCTTTTTCCAGTAGTGGATGCAGCCAATTCCTTCTCATTGTAAAGTACCAAACAATCTCGTAAGAATTCATCTCCCATTGTACATCTAAGATGTGTCTTCACAAGTTTCATAGCTGAGAAGCATCTTTCAGTTGTTGCAGTTGATACTGGAAGAGTTAATACTAATCTTAACAACCTATCCGGCCTAAGATCCAAAGAAGCAGAAAGGTACAAAAGCTCTGCCGCTTGAGTACTAAAGCGGTCTTCTAACTCTGCTAGTTGTTGATCAATTGCAACATTAAACACATATACTTTGTAATGATGAAAGGTTGTGGTGTTTTCATTTTTGTTTCGAGATTTAGTCACATCAACATACCTACAAATGGGAGGACATGGATAGATCGGTGAACAACTACAATTTTACATAAGAATTAATATTATGTAGCATTCATACTCAAATAATTTGGAGGAAGACATACTTCTTACTCAGATCCGGAATATCAGTCTCATGCTTTCCACAAAATAGTTTGTCCTCCTCAAGAAGAGTTTCCCAACCATTATTTCGCAACTCACCAAGCAACACTTTTGTTGTAGAAACATAATCCACTGCGTTTAAGATATCAATGTTCTTCTTTTGGAGTAACTGACACAACACATCAGTGATCTTCATAATCTTTTCCAGTAGGTGTAGAATAAAATCAAAATCAAATGTGACAATGATTCTTAAGGCACCACTGACATCTCCTCGAGAATACTTCGAAACTGAACGATCATTAGCAATGTTGTGTAGGACTGAAATTGTGGCACCAAACATTTTCTTTAAGCTTAGTATAGACCTGTAGTGGGAACTCTATCTCGTATCCCTGGCCTTTGTAGGGAGGATATTTGATTTGCCCCTCGCCCTGTGTCAAGCTCTCACAATTCAATTTCTCGGGCAATTGTTGCTACCTGATTTGCTAGCAACTCATCGTTGCGCTTAGGAGAAGCACTGACAACATTTATGATGAAATTTGCAAGCTGAAAAAATTATGTACCGCCATTGATGTTACTACAAGGGCTAACTGAAGTTGATGAGCCATGCAATGAATATGCTTGCGGACACTCACTGAGAATTAGAGCTTTCAATCCATTCCACGCCCCTCGCATATTACTGCCCCCATTGTCGTATGGACCTCCCTGGGCCCACTACCTCGGTGGGTACCAGGACCGACTACTCGGTGGGCCCCTGGGACTACCCGGCTTGCGCTACACGGCACTTGAAGACGTGGAGCACAAGGACTACACAGGAGTAGTACTCAGTTAGGGAGCTGTACAAGTTCCGCACTGTATAGAGGACTCCTAGACGTACTCGACTAGTACTCTCTCCCTACTCCGATTTGTAACCCTGCCTCCCGGACTATATAAGGCGAGGCAGGGACCTTTCTCTAGCATCCAATCTCATCTCATGCAACCCACGGCGCACTATTGCACCATCTTGTAATCGTGCCCAATCAATCCAGAGCTACACAGCATACAGGACGTAGGGTATTACGCACCTCACGGCCCGAACCTGTCTAAATTGTGTGCCACGTGTCTCTTCCTTCGAGTTACCGATCTCGGCGAGTCACATTCATCTACTTCGGGTACTCCCCTTAGTAGGTTGCCAGTCTAAAACACCGACAGCTGGCGCGCCAGGTAGGGGGTCTCGCCCGAGATCACATGGCGAACTCGACGGCTCCCGTCTACTTCAAGCCAACCGTCGCTTTCAACCGCGGTGACACCTTCGTGTTCGGCGCCTGGGTCTGCACTGCTGACGGCACGGGGTCCTTCCAGCGTCGCCTAACCATGCAGCCCAACCCGAAGACAGGCTTTGTGACGCTTCCCGAAGTTGTCACGGGTGAACTCGCCGGCATGTTCGGCGAAATTTCGCTCTTCAACCACCACGCTGACTTCGAGCTCGAGTCCGCTTCCAACTCGAACTCGACGTCGCCATGGGCCATCGCATGCGAGCGGGCTACGCTCGGCCATCGCGAGCCGGTCCCCTCACCTCGCGATCGCTCGCGCGTGGCCCCCGCACCCTCAACCGGGCCCGCACGGGGGCTCCCACTTCAAGCCGGGCCGGCAAGGAGCCCGTGCCCGAGTGCAACTCGGACTCCGACGCCACCCCTGATCGCGCTTCGGGCTCCAGCCCTCTCTCCGAGTTCTACTCAAACCCGGATTACGAGTTCGACTTCGGGTCGGACCCTGAGGAGCCCGAGTCCGAGGACAACTCCACCGAGCTTCCCTTGTCGGGGCCGGCCTGCGGGGCCGGTTATAACATCCACGCCGGCCGGGAGATACGTCTGCGGCCGGACCGCAAACCTGCTGACCTGATAAAGGGAGACTCACGCTACGTCGCCTACATCGACTCGCTACAGTTCCAGGAGGGAACACCCCTAGCCCGGGCTGACTCAGGCACACCAACTGAGGTGGCACCCTTTGAGTCCAGCCTTGGTACCCCCGATCGCCAAGTCTTCATGGCTGCTGGTGACACCCCAGGGCCTTCAGGCACGGCTCAGGACAAGTACCTGGAAGACATCTCCTCCGACGAGCTCTCTACTGATGCTCCACCGAACGAGAACCCTGTAGACAGAGATGCTCGACGTGAGCGTAACCGGAAGCGCAGCGAACGTTGCCGGCGCCTCCGCGACAACTTCCCCGTCCGCAACCTTGCAGAAGCTCTCGAGGCGGTCGAGAGCAGAGTACACACTACCCCTGAGCAATGCCTCATGTCGATCACGGCGATCGCACGCCGGAGCTCAAGGCATACGCGGCTGGAGAGGTCATCGCCAAGCTCGCTGAAGACGCCTACTTCATGCGGGTCGACAACAGAGTCAACTAACCTCCTCCAGCCAGACACCGCGAAAATGAAGCCACGAGTCGCAGCGCCAACAACGGTCCTAACCGTACTCGAGCTGACCTCCCAGCCGAGCCAAACCGTCGTCGCTCCAACGCCGGCGGACCCTCACAGCGCGACCACAGCAATTGAGAAGTCGTCCCTCACCGCGCTCCTGCCGGTGGGGGCGGCAATGATCCCGACGGTGGTGGCAGCGACGGCGGAAGCTCCAACCATGGGGCCAACAGGAGGGGTGGAGGCGGCGGCGATCGCGCGGCGGCCGAGGCCACGCGAACGGACCACGCCTGCGGCGCCTCGCGGGCGGCTACGACGCCGCCGGAGATTGAGGAGGGAGGCGCGGCGGAAGAAGTCGACCCCGCCGGCGAAGGCGACGGCTTCCCCGCCTTCTCACCTCGACTTCGCAATTTTCTTCTCCCCGACAAGTTCAAGCCTTTGGGGATCACCAAGTACGATGCGAAGCAGGATCCCATCCAGTGGCTCAGGTGCTACGCCCTCTCCATCGAGAACGGCGGGTGGAAAACGGCGACACCAAGTGCCTCTACTTCCCCTTACGCACGGACCAAGCACCACTCACTTGGCTCGAGTCGGCCCGGATAAGCACTCGATCGACAAGTGGGACCGGCGCCGAAGGAGCGGTTCACAAGCAACTTCACGGGCTCCATGGGCCGATCGGGTACTCGCATGGACACGGCCATGATCAAGCGAGGAACAAGGCGAGACCCTCCGCAAGTACATGCGCCGCTTTTTCGACAAGCGCGCTACCGTCGTCGACGTCACCGACAAGGAGGTCATCGACCTCTTCCAAGACGGTCTCTACCACCGCCGCACCTTCAAAGACTTCGGTCGTCGCCGCCCCAGGTCCATCCCCCACCTCAATGACATGATCACTTCCTGGGCGGATGAAGAAGACAAGGCCAATGCCAAATATGACGCCATCCGCGGCAAGACCAAGCAGAACCAGGGCGGCGGCAGCGGCAGCAACGCAAACCAGGGCGGCCGCAATAACAACAACAACAACTACTCGGGTCCCAACCGCAAGCGCAAGCCAGACAACACTGTCGCGGCTATCCAGCGCCCTGCGAAGGGGAACTCGAAGAAGAATTCCGACGGATTCAAAGACCTGCTGAAGGAGAAGTGCCCGTGGCATCCAAACGGCAACCACACCACCGAGCAGTGCTACCAACTCAGGCTTGCACTCAAGGAGATGCCAGAGCCACCGCACCCTCATGACCAAAAGGGCAAGAAGAAGGATGGCGACAACAACGACTTCCAGGAGCCCGACAAGACCGTCAACGTCCTCTTCGGCGGATTGCCCAGCAGGCGGGAGCAGAAGGCTACCCGTCGTGAAATCCATTGAGCCAGCGGTCCCGACCCCTCTCAGGTGGTCGGAGGTACCCATCACCTTCTCCCGCGCGGATCAATGGACCAGCTTCTCTGAACCAGGACGGTTCCCCCTCATCCTGAAGCCAGTGGTGGCGGGCTCCAAACTCAACAAGGTGCTCATCGACGGTGGAAGCGGGCTCAACGTCCTCTTCACCAAAACCTTGAAGAAAATGAAGCTCGACATCACTCATATGCTCACCAAGAGCAACACGCCCTTCTACGGCATCGTCCCCGGTAACGCGGCTATTCCACTGGGCTCAGTGGTCCTGCCAGTCACCTTCGGGGCGTCTCGGGACAACTACCTTAACGAGTACATCAAGCCGTGGACTTCGAGACCTCCTACCACGCCGTCCTCGGCAGACCGGCCATCGCCAAGTTCATGGCGGTGCCCCACTACACCTACTTGGTACTCAAGATGCCAAGCCCAGCCGGTGTACTTTCCCTCCAAGGGGACCTAAAGATCTCCCACGACTGCGACACCGAAGCCGTGGAGATCGCCTCCACAAATCAAGTACCCAACGCGATGATGGAGGTCTACGCTGCGTCGAAAAAGCTTGCCACAAGTGAACTCGACATCCCGGAGAAGTACGACGACGCCAACAAGCCTCGGCCACCGAGGAGGTACTCGTCAAGACGATCGACCATGGAACGAGCGATCCCAGCCAAGACCACCACCATCGGGGCGGGCCTCGACCCCAAATAGGAAGACGCGCTCACCGGCTTCCTTCGGGCCTAACCGCGACATCTTCACGTGGAAGCCGGTGGACATGCCGGGGAGTGCCTAGGGAGCTCGATTGAGCCTTTGCCTCAACGTCGATCCTAAGGCCACCCCCAAGCGACAACACCTCCGACGCTTTGCCGACGACGGACGGGACGCCATCAAGAAGGAACTCGCCAAACTACTCGCGGGCCGGTTTCATCGAGAGAAGTCTTCCATCCGAGTGGCATGCCAACCCTGTCCTCGTCCGCAAGAAGAACTCAAACGAGTGGAGGATGTGCGTCGACTACACCGACCTCAACAAGCACTGCCCCAAGGACCCTTTCGGGTTGCCACGGATTGATCAAGTCATCGACTCCACGGCGGGCTGCGACCTGCTCTGCTTCCTCGACTGCTACTCCGGGTACCACCAGATCGCGATCAAGGAAGAAGATCACGAGAAGACCGCGTTCATCACCCCGTTTGGCGCGTACTGCTACACGACCATGTCCTTCGGGTTGAAGAACGCCGGCGCTACCTACCAACGAGCTATCCAGGCCTGCTTCAAGAGGCAGCTCAACAAGAACGTCGAGGCCTACGTGGATGACGTGGTCGTCAAGACCAGAACCTCCAGTACCCTCATCGACGACCTTGAAGAGACCTTCGCATCACTGCGCGAGTACCGCTGGAAGCTCAACCCGAACAAGTGCGTCTTCGGCGTCCCTTCGGGCAAACTACTCGGCTTCATCATCAGCCAGCGCGGCATCGAAGCCAACCCCGAGAAGATCTCCGCCATCACCAGCATGCAAGCTCCCACGAGCATCAAAGATGTCCGAAGGCGACGGGGGTGCATGGCGGCGGAGCGATTCATCTCGAGGCTAGGAGAACGGGGGCTCCCCTTCTTCAAACTACTCAAGCATCAAGAGAAGTTCGTGTGAACTCCGGAAGCGGATCAAGCCCTTGCCCAGCTCAAGGACTTCCTATCGAAGCCACCGATCCTCACGGCTCCTCACAAGGGTGAGCAGCTACTGCTCTACCTAGCTGCGACTACTCACGTGGTCAGTACCGCCATCGTTGTCGAGCGGCATGAAGAAGGCCACGCCTACCCAGTCCAGCGTCCATTTTACTTCGTCAGCGAGGTTCTATCAGAGTCCAAGGCCCGCTATCAGCCTGTGCAGAAGCTACTGTACGCTGTACTCATCACCTCGCGGAAGCTACGTCACTACTTCCAGCAGTACTCGATCTCCGTCGTCACCGACTACCCGC
Organism: Cenchrus americanus; assembly: GCA_947561735.1. Taxonomy (NCBI): domain Eukaryota; kingdom Viridiplantae; phylum Streptophyta; class Magnoliopsida; order Poales; family Poaceae; genus Cenchrus; species Cenchrus americanus. The sequence continues at coordinate 30,024,212 of OX387242.1, read as the reverse complement.
TCGGCGACATCCTGCAGAACCAAGATGCTACTGGAAGAATCTCCAAGTGGGCTGTCGAGCTCGGCGCCCTCACTATCGACTTCAAGCCACGCACGGCCATCAAGTCGCAGGCACTAGTTGACTTCATGGCAGAGTGGCGGGAGAACTAGCTACCTAGTCCCACCGCGCGACCAGAGCATTGGGTGATGTACTTTGACGGCTCACTCAACCTCGAGGGCGCAGGTGCGGGGGTACTCGATCTCTCCAACGGGTGAACAACTCAAGTACGTCCCGCGGATCTTCACGGGAAGGTCTCAAACAACGAAGCGAGTACGAAGCTCTCCTACACGGGCTCCGCCTCGCGGCCACTAGGCATCAAGCGGCTACTAGTCTACGGCGACTCCGCGGTGGTCATCAACCAAGTCAACAAGTCCACGGGACCGCAACAAGGAGAACATGGACGCCTGCGCCAGAAGTCCGCAAGCTCGAGAACAAGTTCTATGGTCTCGAGTTCCATCACATCGTCCGCGACAACAACGTTGCAGCGGACGTCCTCTCGAAGCTTGGATCCACCCGCGCTCAAGTACCAGCGGGCGTCTTCGTCCACGAGCTTCACGCGTCATCCATCCCGGAGCCGGCGCCACCAACCACTGTCCCCGCCCATCCACCAGCTGGGTAGGAGGTCATGATGATCGACGTGGACTGGAGGCAACCCTTCATCGACTACCTCAGCGAGCAGAAGGTCCCCTCCGACAAGAACGCGGCCGAGCAGCTCGTCCGCCGCGCCAAGTCCTACGTCCTCGTCGGAGACAAGCTTTACAAGCGGGGCGCATCTTCCTGAGTACTCATGAAGTGCGTCCCTCGTGAAGAAGGCAAGGACATCTTGGAGGAGATCCACAAAGGCGTCTGCGGCAACCACGCGTCCTCACGCAGCGGTCGGCAAGGCCTTCCGGCGAGCTTTCTGCGGCCCCACGGCTGCGGGCGATGCCGAAGAACTCGTCGGGAAGGTGCCAAGGATGTCGATGCTTCGCCAACGACGGCGGCACGTCCCGGCCTACAAGCTAGTCACCATACCGCCAACCTGGCCCTTTGCTTGCGTGGGGGCTCGACATGATTGGTCCACGCCAAGCGCGCCGGGGAGGATTCAACAGGGTATTGATGGCTATCGACAAGTTCACCAAATGGATCGAGGTCAAGCCGGTCACATGCCCCAAGGCTGACAGAGTACTCGACTTCCTGGATGAACTCGTACACCGCTACGGACTACCCCACCGCATCATCACAGACCTGGGCTCCAACTTCAAAAACCACCAGTTCTGGGAGTACTGCGAGAGCAGCGGGATCGACGTCCAATACGTCTTAGTTGCCCATCCACGGGCCAACGGACAAGTCGAGCGCGCCAATGGGATGGTACTCGACGCTCTCAAGAAGCGGCTACACGACGCCACCAACTCCAAAGGGGGCAAGTGGATCAAGGAACTACCCAACGCACTCTGGGGGCTACGGACTGAACCATCCAAGCCAACGGGGCAATCCCCCTACTTCCTGGTCTACGGCTCCGAAGCAATCCTCCTTGCCGACGTCATATGGAACTCGCCAGCAGTGGAGCACTACGACGAAGGCGTCTCGGAAGACGACGAGACGAGTTGACATCGATAGCCTCGAAGAAGCTCGCTGCGCTGCCCTCGTCCAATCATCAAGGTACCTAGAGGGTATCCGACGCTACCACGATCGCAACGTCAAGGAACGCTCCTTCAACGTTGGAGATCTCGTCCTCCGCCGTATCCAGAACACGGAAGGACTACACAAGCTCAGCCCCCCTGGGAAGGGCCCTTCACCGTTGCAAAGGTGACCGGGCCGGGCTCCTACCGCCTCCAAACACTTGAAGGCGAAGACGTCAACAACTCGTGGAATGTCGACCAGCTCTGTCGATTCTACGCCTAGTCTACACGACTACTTCGGGGTTCAAGTCTACACGACTACATCAACACCCCCTTGCCATAAGCGGCCTCCGGGTCCCGGCTCCAGTCTCCGGACTACTCCTCTCCAGGCTCCAGCCCGTGCGGCTACCTACGGACCCTGGGCTGCGACGAGCGTCAAGGACTCTAGCGGCGGTCTGCGAGAGACCACACTCCAAGATCCAGCCTGCACGGCTACCTACGGATCTACGATCTAGCCTACACGGCTACCTACGGATCTACTGCTGTAAGCGGCTACCCGCTCCAGCTCTACTCAGCTATAAGCGGCCTCCGGGTCCAGGCGACTACTCTGTAACTACGGCCCTGGCCATCCAGGTGTACTTCTTCAGTAATAAAGTTTGATCGTTCATCAACTTCTTTACTATCTACTCCCTACAACGGGACCACTAAAGCCGAGTACGACTACTCGCATCCACTCCACGATGAGGGCTCCGCACTGAGATCGCGACTACGAGTACTCATTGCTGGAAATTTTTCTTTCATTGATACTTAAGCAATTCATTACATTTGTTTTTTGTACAACCCTGGCTACTAGCTATCTATTACAGGGCTACTGGAGGTTAAGCTTCTCAGCTACTTGCTCCGCGATGGGAGCCATCTGCTCCAGCAGCTCTGCATACTGCTCATCAGTGTAGTTGGCGGCTACCCCACCGGCGACTACTTCTACTGGGGCCTTCGGGAAGTACGACTTCATGAAGGCCAAGACCTGCCTTGGGATCGACCTCGCCATGTGCTTCACATAGGCCGCTAGCCGGCTTAAAGCTTCCTTGAGGCGATCCACCAGTGGAGCAATCTTGGGGCCGCCTGGGTGCGGCACCAGGAGCCTTGCGATCGGCAGTGCGGCTTCTTCAAGCTCCTTCAGTTGGGCCCGAAGTGCCTCGCAGTCTTCATTCAACTTCTGCAAGGATTTGTAGCAGTTGACGAGATCGCGAACAGAGGCAATCCGGAGCTCCATGTGCTTCTCGCACTCGAAGGCAAGTTCTTTGTAGTCGAGCTCGAGTACCTGGCGGGCTTCTTGCTCCCGGTAGAAGAGGTTCTTCATGCTCGTCTCCGAGGACTTCAGCTGCTCCACCAGGCCCTCAAGCTCTGCAACACGGCAACAGTACAGCGGGTCAGGGACTTTTCGACCTCCAACAAGTACCCGACAAGTTCAGCGGCGTACCTTTGTTCCTGTTGCGAAGGCCCTTATTCTTCCGCACCAAGTCGTCGCCCTTCGCCTGCAACTCTTGGACATCGTTGTGGTATTTGGCGAAGGCGGCGTCGAGCTTCGACTGCATGGCAGCTGCGTGCTTCCGTGACTTCACAAGTTGCTCTTCCAGTGCCTCAGCTCGGAGCACCGCGTCTCCATAGCCTTGCAGCATGTTCGACTTGTCGCGGGACCGCTCCGCAACGTCCTGCAAAGACAACTCAAGTCACACGAGTACTCAACAACAGAGGATTGACTACTCAGAAGCTACGGCTACTTACCTTCATCCACTGCTCGGCCTGACGGATCGCCTCCAGATGCTTGGCCACCGTCGCCGGCTCGACAAGATCGTCTGCAAGCAGCTCTATTCCGCCGCGACTACTCACGGTGGCCTCCGTCATCGGCGCGGGCGGATGGGTTCGCATCCACGGATCTCTCGGGGAGCGGATAGCCACCTCCCGAGCGACCTGCGGCGACGTGGTGACCCCCTCTCCCCGGCCGCCACGGCGGCCTCCTCGGCGACTTCTTCCACGGGCTCGAGGGCTCCTCCCCGCGCCTCGAGGCCTGCGGGTGTCGACACGCATCGGCACCCCCCGCGGGGATGTCACTCGCCTTCGGCCCTCGGCGCACGTCAAAAGAAGATGAGTGCATCAGCGACTACGACTACTCCTCGAGGAGCCCTATAGCTTCAAGAAGAATATTCACCTTCGACTACGCTGGCCTCTAGCAACGGCGCATCGGCAGCTGGTGGCTCGGGCACCGCCTGGGTAGCGGGAGCGGACTCCTCGGCGGGCGGCGCGACTTCTTCCGCCACCGCTGAAGAGGGCTCATCCCCCTCCCAGGACAGATCCATGGATTTTCTACAGAAGCACACACAATTGGTCGTCAGTCAACCTTGACTACTACAACAAGTACTACTCGGGAAGATGCAGTACTTACAAGTTCGACCGGACTATTGTCACGGCCGGGGCACCGAGGATGCTGGCGATGTCGACCAGTACACCCTCGGCGGGCGCCTCCTCCTGCGCCCCCGCGGCTACCGCCTCCTCCACAGCAGCGGCGGCCGGCGCAGTGCTCTCCTGCGCTCCTTAAGCCACCACCTCTTCCACAGCGGCGGCTACGGACTCCGTGCTCCCTTGTGGAGTAGGGGGCTGGCGATCCAGCTGCGCCAAGATCTCCTCGACAGTGGGGGCTGGACTACGACTTCCGGCTGGCTCCCCCACTGTGTCCCACACGCCTTCGTCGCCCTCCTCGACGGGCTCCGTTGGCGGCACATCCTGCATACAAGGAAGACTACTCATCAGCAAGGGTACTCGTGCGATGGGTACTCGACTACTCTAGTCAAGACATCTTACCTCCTGAGGCGTGGTCTCTGAGACCTTAAGCTTCTTTGCCACCCGCTTCCTGGCGGGGTTGCGCGGCTTCCGTGGCGGCGCAGCCAGGCTAGCCTCCAGGCTAGTCGGGGGGTCTTGCACCAGAGGCACATGAGGCAAGCCTGGACGGCTAAACCTCGACCGCAATTGGAAGCGGTCCTGCAACGTCTCGTCGTTGTCGTCGTCGTCGTCGGTGGTGTCCTCCACGATGACGGTGTCATCGCCTTCACCGACTTCTCGCCGCTCTTTTGCCTTCCCTTCCTTCGGGATCTCGATCCCGCTCGGAGGCAGCTGCGGCTCGGAGATGAACTTCTTCAAGTCATCCTGCAAGACATGAAGACGTCAGTAAGTCTACACCAAGTAATGACTACTCGACCAGGAGAGTACGACTACTCACCTCCTTGGGCGGGCGCGCGGCGGAGTACTCTTGGACAGGGCACGCCGTGTACGGCGGCATATCTTTGAAGATCCGCGACAGCCTCTCGATGATGTCGTTGTCGTCAAGCTCGCCTCCGGGCATCCGCGACGTGTCGTCGTCGCCGGTGTACTCGAAGCCCAAGGTGTCTCGATCCATCAATGGTTGCACCCTCCGCTTCATGAAACTGAAGGCCACGTGCTCGGCCCTCAGTCCCGCTTCCCTGAGCACCTTGATGCGTGCCAGCAGCTCGGGAAGCTGGATCCCCTCCTGCATGGTGGGCTCTGTGTTCCGCCACTCGCGGTGCCTGGGCTGCCGTCCGCTCGGCTTCGGTAGGCCGGGGTGGTGGTTCGTGATGTAGAACCACCTTGTCTTCCAATCAGTGTTGGAGTCAACAAGCTTGTATGCCAGATATTGCTCCGTGGCGTCTTCTCTCAACTGGATGCCGGCTCCTCCGACTACCCTTGGGTTGGTGGCACTTGGCTGCGGCTTGACGCGGAAGAACTTCCGGAAAAGAATCCAATGCGGCTTGATCCCAAGGAAGGCCTCGCAGAAGTGCACGAAGACCGTGGTGTGGAAGATGCCGTTGGGGTTCAGATTCAGGTACTCGACTCCGTAGTACCCGAGGAGACCATTGAAGTAATCGCTCGCCGGGAGCGCAAGCCCGCGCTCCACGAACTGCGCGAACATTGGAATCTCGTCTTCGGCCTTCTCCATTGTATATGGATCTCCAGCAGCGGCCCTCCACAGGTCGACCTCCTTCTCCCTGATGAACCCACTGTTCAGGAGAGTCAACAGATCTTCCGTCTTCACCTTGGACTTCTTCCACTCGCGGCTTCGATCAGCCCGCGGTGGAGACATGGGCGGCGCTACTCCGGTGGCGGCCGCGGCGGCCTCTTCGCGGCTCCTCTTCTTCCCGGCGGCCTTCGACGTCTTGAACGGTGACGGCTTCATCCTCCAAGTACAGAGCGTCTTCACGCGCATCCGCTCAGGGGCTACCCTAAAAGCTTTGGGTGGCGGCGCACTTGAATCTACTACGGCGGCAGCAAGCGCTCGGAGTGGATCTACTTCAGATGGAATCGAAATGACTGAAGCTCGAATGGGTGAAAAACCCTAAGGGTTTTGGCTTCTATTTATAAGTCAAACCGGCTCCGCAACGGGCGGCTGGATAAGTCCACGCGCGGCTGACTCAGCGGCTGCGCGTGACCTTTCGTATTCTACTAGTCGACGCTCCTCACCTCGGGGGCTCGACTACTTCTACTCGACTACCTGGGAAGCGGCTAGTCTCAGGAGCATCTCAGGACACATTCTTCAAGATGACCCTTCAATTCGAGAGGAAGTACTCGACTCAAGGCTCGGGGGCTCCGTGCCACGTGTCCTTCGGATTTTTCTCTCCGGATTTTTCGGGATTATCTTGCCAAGACTTCAGATGGACCCTTAGCCAGAGCCCGCGGCTCAACCTAAGGCTCAGGGGCTACTCCATATGGAGTGCGATTTTGCAATCGCACCTCCATATCAGCTTCGGCTTCAAGACAAGACGAGCATTTTTTGAAGACCTTTGAAGGCAGTATTTGAGGACGCTTGGAACTACTCGACAAGACTTCAAGATTGCTCAAACATCAGCTGGAGTACATTCCAGCCTCGGGATGCTTCGACTACTCTTGAGGACTTTTGACTTGTAGCACTCAGGGACGCTTGAGGACTTTTGACTTGTAGCACTCAGGGACGCTTGAGGATTACTCGTTAAGGCCGTCAAGACCACTTGAAGCTATCCTTCTCGACTACAAAGTACTCGGGGGCTTGTCGTATGGACCTCCCTGGGCCCACTACCTCGGTGGGTACCAGGACCGACTACTCGGTGGGCCCCTGGTACTACTCGGCTTGCGCTACACGGCACCTGAAGACGTGGAGCACAAGGACTACACAGGAGTAGTACTCGGTTAGGGAGCTGTACATGTTCCGCATTGTATAGAGGACTCCTAGACGTACTCGACTAGTACTCTCTCCCTACTCCGATTTGTAACCCTGCCTCCCGGACTATATAAGGCGAGGCAGGGACCTTTCTCTAGCATCCAATCTCATCTCATGCAACCCACGGCGCACTATTGCACCATCTTGTAATCGTGCCCAATCAATCCAGAGCTACGCAGCATACAGGACGTAGGGTATTACGCACCTCGCGGCCCGAACCTGCCTAAATTGTGTGCCACGTGTCTCTTCCTTCGAGTTACCGATCTCGGCGAGTCACATTCATCTACTTCGGGTACTCCCCTTAGTAGGTTGCCGGTCTAAAACACCGACACCCATCGTAACCTTGTCCTCTCATATTTTGCATACTTAGACCATTAGCTGAGAGAACAGCACAAATTGACTCTTTAAGGGTCAAAGCAGTAGTATCATTAACATGGATAAGGTCAAGGAAACGCTCCTTTGTAAGTCCTTCCTTGTTGACAAATTGGAGGACTATTTTCATTTGCTCATTTTTGGACTCATCCCGAGCTTCATAAACCATTATGCAAAACTTGCTATCTCCAATTTCTTCTCTATTTGATTTCTGCACTTTTCTAGCATATATGCTTAGAATTTCCTTTTGGACCTCAGGTGATGTGTATTTTGCATTTTTGGGAGCATTTTCTAGCACAACCTCATCAACCTCCTTCTTATACAAAGCCAAAATCTTGACGATTTCAAGAAAATTACCCCTATTTAAAGAATTTGGAGATTCATCATGGCCTCTAAAGGAGCATCCTTGAAATGTTAACCACCTAAGTATAAAGCATATAAACACAAGTTAAAATTAAATACTCCAACACATATAACTAGTTGCAAAAAATCAAAAATAGACTTGTGATTTTTTCTTATATTATTACCTAAGGCAATCAATTGAAGTCGCAAGCCTTAGTCTTCCTGATGCAACCATTCTCTTTTTTGGTTACGAATCTTATTCTCAATTCGAACCATTGTGTTCTTAAGATTAGTTAAACATCTAACTGAATAATTATGAGTTGAGCTGGCATCCCCCATGTGTTTTATTAAAGCACACTCCCTCCCATCATCAACTTTCTTCCAGTTCTGGAACCCCTTCACTTAAATGCAATTGATCCCAATTTTTCCAATTGGCTTCTTGGAAAATAAAAAACATGGCAGGCGGTAAACACGATCTGTGTGAGGTGAATATTCTAGCCAAGCAAATTGCTTGAACCAACTTCTCCGAAATCGACGATGATGAGCTAATTCACTGAGTGGGTACTCTGGCAATATTGGTTGATATGGGCCCTTTGAAATATAAAATCTTCGAGCTTCGTCTGTTGATCGGGTGGCAGTTCCAATATTTGAGCACGTTTACCAGGATCTCTCTCAAATCTGGTAGCTACAATTTGTTCCTGCTCAAGGTCGGCACCCTCTTCTTCCATTGGCTTAATGGCATGAAAATTCTGATTAATAGAATTTTTTACATGATCATCCCCTTCCACATTAGGAGCACGAGCATCCCCTTCAACATTACCTTGGCAACCTCGGCTTCTAAAGAATTCGATACAATTAGCAGTTGAACCAATTGGCTTGAAAAAACTATCAATTGTCTTTCTCTTTTTCATATTATCTAAAATCAATAAAGAGAAACTTAAATGAATATTAAGATTGTGGACTATATTAGATGGAAAAGCAGTAAGGGATCGGATGCTCGTTAGCCTAAGAGGGGGAGGGGGTGAATTAGGCTAACTTAAAAACTTAACCTATGGCTTCACTAATTTTACACAAAGATAAACTAGAACATACTATCTAGATGTGCAACTAAGGTTGTTCTAGTGTGAAACTCCCATCCCAAAACAAGGTTTGCAACCTATAGCCATTCTAGCATGATACTACTCTAGGAAAGTAAAGGCAAGCAAAGATTGCAATAGAGTAAATGCGAAAACGTAAAGGGGATGAGAGGAAGCAAACTCTTGACACGCGATTTATCCCGTCGTATCGGTAGGCACTAAGCCACCCCTAGTCCACGTTGTTGAAGCACTCACACAAGAGTATTACTTCCCGGTCACCAAGTCTCTCCCAAGAGCACCACTTGACTCGCCACAAAGGCTAGACACTTAGGCACTTGCCAAGCTCCCTTGGTCACCTTGATGCAGCCTCCACTAAGGAGCTTCTCCACCAAGGAAGGGGGTCTCCACGTCCCCAGCACAAAGTGTCATCGACGCTCCATACCAAGTCGGAGGGTCTATGACGATTGCCGGTGAGCCACTTAGGCCCCAAGGCTTCCAGCGAATCTTGTACAACTTGATCCACTCAAGAATCACCTCGCAAGGTTGGCACAACCTTTCGCTCACTCAGCTCTAAGCTAAGCCTAGCACTAAGCACATACACTAAGCATATGCAAGTCTAAGGATGAGCAATTAAGCACTTGGATGGATTGGATATGATCTTCTAGGTGTCTTGCACTCTCCTGCACTTCCACACAATCCAGGGACCTCAAATGGGTGAGTGGAGGGGGTATAAATAGCCCAAGGCACTCAAAGAGTCATTGGCTAACGGCCACTGAAAAAGTAAGCTTCGGATGAACCGATGTTATCTTTTTCAAGGCGTCGGTTCATCCGATGCCCCTCCCACGTCACTTAGCCGTTGAGATTCTCTGACACAACTGCTCCGACGCTATACACCGACGGTGCATCGGTTCATCCGGTGCTGAAGACCCCGCGGCCAAGTCGTCTCTATTAGCATTCACGCGACCGTCGGATAGACCGACGCTTCCTCTTGACCAAGGCGTCGGTTCATCCGGTGCTGAAGACTTCGTCTTGGCGCGTCTCTGTCTTGATTCAAATTGAGCGTCGGATAGACCGACGGTGTCCTCACTCAGACCGTCGGATCATCCGGTGCTACTGTCTTCGCTGCTCTTCCTCTGCAACTCGTGCGACGCTACTAGAAAATGGACCGTCGGTTCATCTGACGGTGCCCTTGTTTTCACCCAGTGTACCAACTCGTCCGACACTTGCAATCTAGGTACCGTCGGTTCATCCGGCGATGTGTTTTCTTTTCCTTTCTTGCTCGGTTTTGACCCTAGAAAAATAGACTATCTTCTCATTTTGGCATGTGGTATTTTGGCATCCTTGGGACCTAGAAATGTCTACAAAGACATGCTAAACAATATGGTTAGTCCCATTGATCATGTTGTCATGAATCACCAAAATCAAACTCGAACTAATGGCATATGAGGCCATATTCTCTACAATCTCCCCCTTTTTGGTGATTTATGACAACACAAGCAAAGCAAGCATAAATTTGCAAAAAATGACAAAATTAGAGCCACTTACACTTGCTTGGATGCTTACCATCATCCAAACTCCCCCTAGATCAAACTTCCCCATTCTTTTGATCTTCTCTTACTATGTTCACACATAGCTTGCCTCTTCCCACTTTGGAACCACTAGCTTGCTTTGGTCCCACATTCTCCCCCTTTGGAATAAAATCTCCAAAAAGTCCAAAACAAAAGGGGTCCAAGGAAACTAGCAAGACCTAGCAAACATAGCTCAAAGAGAAATGTTAAATACAAGGGAGAAAGCCGCATGAAAAAACCATGATCCATATGTATGATATCAATGAACATACCACATGTGTGAATAACTAAGTTGGATCACAAGCTCATGAGACTAGCATGATACAAACTAAGCTCCCCCTAAGTGTGTGCACAAAAAGATAGTGTGAAAATCAAGTGCACAACTACAAACTTGTAAGACAAGGAAGCTTAGAGCATATCATGCAAGGAGGTAGCTTAAAGGACAAGAGATAAGACAAATGGGTTCTTGTTACATTACCACTTGTAGATATCACTTGTAGTCTTTTGATCATTGCATACCTCTGGGGGATGATCCTCTCTACCTTGTTGGCACCACATTGAGATGAGCCACTTGGAAATGATATCACAAGGTGACACCACTTGAAAGAAGCTTGCATAGGAGACACTTGGGGTACCACAAGGATTAGGAATGTATGAGTAGATTGTCTTTGAACTTATATAGACATAAGCTCGCAAGGACATGACTCAATAGCATGAAGCTCATATTGCTATATTCACTCTTTTAGAGATGTTAGATCACATTGAGAGTGAAATAGCATTCTCTTAGAATGAAGTACCGCACCGGAACGCGTTGCCGAAGGACTACATAAGATAAGCTTGAAACAATTTTAGTCCCATAACCAAACCATAGGATGAGCTCCCCCTAAATGTGTGCATTTAGTGTTTGAATCACCAACCAAATGTATGCACATTGTTTATTACAACAAAAGGGAAGCTAAACCTATAGCTTGCTCATGATGCAAAGAGATATATATGAAAACATGCACCATGAAAGAACAAGTGTAGCTTTCCTACACACTAATCAAACCATGTAAGTTGCTCATGGGTTAGCTCATTACACAAGCAACCTACCATATGTAAACATTGCAACAAATGCAACCTAAACAAGGTAATGGAGCTACAATGATACATGAGATAAGTTCTAGTTTCCATTACCTCAACTGGGGAACTTGGGCAACACATGTCCAACTTGCAAGCTTGGATTTTAGGCTTGAATCTTCTCATCTTCCTTGTGCCAAGCCTCCCAAGTCCCCGCCGAAATGGCCTTCAAGTGGCCTTTGGAACCCAAACCATCTGAGGCCCCTTCATGTTGATGATGACTTCCTTGGGGACCCAAATGGGTTGGTTCCAACCCCGCTCCTCCTTCATCTTCCCAACCTTGTGTGCAACCACCTTGCCATTAGTCTTCTTCTTGATGACGTAGGTGTTGATCTTAGTCTTGTTCTTGTGGTTGGGCTTGGTGTAGATGAGAGAGCTCTTGATGGTGGGGTTCAACTTTTCTTTACGCCCTTGTCCATCTTCTTGACAAATGGAGAGCATTTGTATAACTTGTGCCCTTCTCCATGACACTTGTAGCAAGTCACGGTTGCACCCTTCTCAAGCTTCTTCACCATGGGATCACTGTTATCTTTAGAAGGTTGGACTTTACTCTTCATGTCTTGAGAGATGTCCACTTGTTCTTCATCGCTCTTGCCTTTGCCCATCAAGTTTGTCAACCTCTCTCGGAGCCATTTCACTTCTTGCTTAAGCTCATGATTCTTCTTGCCTATGAGGGAATCACATGTTTCTACAACAACATTCTCATGGCAAGATGGTGAGCAAGATTCATCAATTAAATCAATGCAAGAAGTTGAAGCATCTACCTTGGAGATAGGAATTGCACAAGGGATAGATGATTCATCAAGCTCAAAGGAATTACTTGTTTTAGTCTCATTGCTCTCAAGCTTAGATTTTAGCTCATCACACTCCTTGCTAAGCAATTTGAATTTGCACAACAAATGTTCATAATTTGTAGCAAGGGTTGCACAAAGATCATTGAGAGCATTGAGTTCTTTAATTTCATTAGATTGTTTCTTAAGCATTCCTTTTTGCTCATGGACTAGCTCAACAAGATCATCAAGAGAGGTGGTGTCGGACTCATCATCACTTACATTTCTTTCCATACCTTTTGTAACATCCCAGAAATTTGAATGTTTTACCATGTGTGAATTTTCGCAAAAATTTAAAACTTTTTGTTTGAACTTGTGTGCTACCAAATTTGAGCCCAATTTGCTAGCTTCCCATCCTAAATTCTCTCTAAAATAAAACCATATACAATTATTTTCAAATTATGGTAAAATACGTGATTTGGGTTTTATGGATCTTATTTGGAATTTAGTGAGTGTGGTTGAATTTGAAAGTATTCAAATTCAACCTATGGGTTAAATCCTAATTAAAAGCTAATTTCAAAACCTAGTTAACTAACTTGGGCCAGCTAACTTATCCTGAAGTCTACCAGTGCTCCCTCATCTCCCAGCCCTTGCACACCGAAGCACCCCTTGGTTTTCAACCGGTCCAGCAAGGCGGCCCATCACCGCAGCCCAGCCGGCCACCAAGCCCTCTCTTCTCTTTTCTTTCACCGCCAAACCGGGCCCGCATGTCATTTTCCCCTGTTTCCCTTTCTTCTTCCCTGTCCGTACAGGAACCGCGCCGCGCCGCGCGTGAGGGACTGATGGGACGGGCTCGACGGGGCGTCTGCACAGGCGCGCACTCCTGCGGCCGCGTGCGCACCCAAGGCCTCGCCCTGCTCCCTCGTTGTTGCGCTGGCCCTTTTGGATGCCCTCCACGTTGCCTCGCCAAGCCGCGGCACCATCATGGCCGTCCGCCGCTGGCGCCAAGCCATGGTCGCCCTAACCCTAGGCCGCGGCGCGACCTACAAATCACACGGCCGCCGCCGCCCCTCGCGCAGCTGCCCCCCCCCCTTGGGGTTTCCTCCATTCCCTCTGTTTTGCGCCGCCACCAATTCTACAGAAGAAAAGAGGGGGAAGCAGAGGAGGTGGAGGAGGGAGGGAAGAGGAAGGCGCCCACAGGAGTAGGCGCCGGTCGCCGTCGCGCTGAGGACGACGCGGTGGACGCCATCACCGATTGGGAACTCCGCGGCATCACCCTGGAGCAGGAGCCAGTAAAGCCCAGGAACGCCACCTGGGAGCTCTATGCCATCGTCGCGCCCTCGTCTTCGTCATAACCTGCTGGAGAAGGAAGGATGCGTCGTCATCGAGAGAAGCTTCATCAAGTCGTCGCGCTCATCGTCCGCTTCATCACCTCGTGGACACCGTCGCCGCGTCGTCAACCGCAAGCCACCTTGCCAGGAGCTGAGGGCGCCCACCACCTGCTCGACGTTATGCCAGGACGCCAAGCCGCCTTGAGTCTGCATCTCCTTCACCGAGCGTGGCACAACCACGATCAACGGCATGCCTACTCTACACCGAGCCACCACGGCCTCGAGCGCCCTGCCTTGCCTTGAACATCGACACGCCCCATGGTGAGCCCTCAGCCATCTATCTTCCTCGCCCTCTAGGTGTTCGTTGAAATGCTGGAACAAATCAAAGACCCACCTAGCTGCCCTCTTATCTATCTTGTCTGCCTGTGTTGGCCGGCCATCGAGCCATGGCATATGGATGCCCTGTTTTCCGTGGGACACAAGTGCTCAAAGTTGTCTTGCACGCGGCTGCACTTCCGCATGCACACAATCTGTTCGGTGAAATGCCTGGAGCACGAGTTGATGCTGTTGCTGCCCTTGTTCTGTCTCTGAAGCCGGCCTTCGTGCCGTGTTCGTCACCTGCAGGGTCCGAACCAGTGGCATGACTGTTGCCAAGCTGCGCCTCCTTGATCAGGCGCATGCACACAAGGTGTTCGACAGAATGTGCCGGCTGCTCACCACCGCGCCCTTGTCGTGCTCGATGTTTTGCCTGAAAGGTGGGAAGTGCACACAACAGTACCCTGTCTTTCCTTTCCTTTCTCTTGCCGCTGCCTGACCCTTTCCTACCCAAACTAACACCCTGCTTCCCTGTATGAAACCGTCGGCGTCGCGGAGGAGGATCGAAGGAAGCCGGAAGCTGCCCACGCCAAGGACGCCGTGACCACCGATCCACGACGTCGTCGGCGGGTACGTCTACGCCAAGAGAACCGCGGGCTTGCAGCGAGGACAAGCTGCTGCCCCTCTTTCTTCCCCAACACGACATCCGTCCACCTCGCTCACAACGTGTTCGACAGAATGACATGAGTGTCAACGAGCCCGTGGGTGAGCCATCCGACCAAGCCAACTTCTTCTAACCCTCCGATGCATGCCTGTGTCGCCAACCTTCGTGTTGCGCCTGCTCCCTGTGAACATTAGTGACTTGGGTGCATTTTCAGTAACCTCACCGTGGCATACCCTCCACGTGTTCGATGTTTTGCACAAATGAGTGCAGCACACGTTTCTTCCTCTTTCTTGCACCGACCCTTGTCCGGCCTTCGCGCCGCTGTTTTCTGCGGGGATCCCGTCTCTGTTCCGCCGTCGTGCACCCCGGCACGCGTCGGCGGGCCGCGGGCCGATGCCTCCCCACCGAACCCGTTCCGCCGCGCTGCGCCGCACCACCGCTCACGCCGGCGCCGTGGCCCGGGTTGCCGACGTTGAGCCCGCACGTGCCGTCAAGGCGTGGTTCGGCCTTCGCGCCGTGATATTTTCTCCCCGCGAGGTGCGTGCACGGCCGCGGCCGGGCGGGATCCGTCGCCGGCCGGCCCTTGCCGCGTCACCGCCCCCCGTGCGGCATTTTGCCGAGCACCTTGGGCGGGACCCCCTTTTCCTCCGATCTTGAGTGATGCCACACCCGGACCACATGCGCGCAGGATCACTTGAGACACAAAGGATCCCGCGGTCGCCAGGTCGAGCGAACCCCAGAAGAGTTCAGGGAGCAGATCCCGGACTTCATCATAACCACCAGGCGCTTGTTTGGGCTATGACCCAACAGAGCCCATCTTGATCCAAAGACTAACCAGGCCGAAGCAAGCGTAGTCTGAGGACTTTTTCTGGACTTTGGAACCTTGGGCCAAGCTGGGTCGGCCCATTGGGCCACTAACACTTTGGGCCCAATTTCGGCCCACTAAATCTCCTGGCCGCTGACGTCATACCGACGTCAGCAATATTTTAATAAAATCCTTTTCTAATTTCATAAAGGTGTTGATAAATGTTTTATAAATGCTTTTACCTTTGGAAAATCTTAACTAATTATCCGAAGCTCCGGAAATTATGAAACCACTTGCATTGGTATCATAATTCCGACACACTCGCTGCTATCCTATCCTTACCCGCTCTTGCCCTTGAACCGAGCCCTTTTCGCCCCGCGTTCTTGGAGCAGAATTCGTGGCCGCTGCCCGCCACTGTGCTAATGTGGGTCTGGGACGCCGGAGCCCCGCAACTAGCCATTGACATGTCGTGGACACGAATCCTACCCCGTGTTTGCATCACTTACCTTTCCTACACCCTTGCCCCCCTTTTTGCTGCTTCGCGCTTAACCCGCTTCTGCTCTACGAAGCCATGTGTTGTGAAGCGTGTACCGTGCCATGTGCTTGAAGCCAGGATGTCGCCCGTGATGGATGGCCGTGTCGTGAGCAGTGGCCACTGCTTCACGAACGGCAACCCCGAGCCGCAACCTAGCTGCCTTGCCATGGACGTTGCCGCATCAACAGTACATGCCTCGTAGCGCTCTTAAACACACTTTACCTCATCGCCACCCGATGTCGGTCACAAGATGATCCTTTCATCCCGTCTGAGCTGTCGCCGCATATCTTGGCATGATAATGCCTTTTCTAGTTATCTTCACTTCGCTCTGCTTTCATCACCCTTCGCGCTTCCGCTTTGATCATCCAAGAGCTAAAACCTAGCAAGTACTTGATTTCAGCCTCTCCGCTTTCCTGCTTGCAGGCTTGGTTACCTAAGATCTTAGCCGTAAGACCCGTAAGCTAACTCTTGATCTTACCCTGTTTTCTAGTATATAAAACTAGTTGCTAAAACTACTTTTGTTTTAAAACCAATTGCTCTATTTTCATTATTTAAACTAGTGCTGCTTGTATTTACTCTGGAGTTTATTTGGATCTTCTAAATTGGTTCTTATCGATGTTTTTGCATTAGATGAATGCTCGTCATTTATTTCCACGTCGCATCTCGTGTAGGCTTGTGTTCTCGTTGAAGACCCGAGCTGCGACGACTGAGGAGACGCGACTACCCCGACTTTGCCCGAGAGGATGCTCAACCTCTACTACTCTACGACGACTACCGCGCAGGTGTCATGTCACTCCCAACCATGTAGAACCCCATGCATGCTATTAGTTGCTAGTGCTATATTTATGTTACTTGATTTGATGGATTGCATAGCCATTTGATTAGCCTTGCCTTGTTATTTGATATATCCTGATTCCTTGCTTTACCTACCTCGGGGCTAGCTACAGACCCCTAGCTAGTCCCATATACCAACTATCCATACTTTTGTTGCTTGTTTATGGATGGTTCTCTGGGTTTGGACTGAGATGTGGGAGATCTCGGCGTGTTCTAGCGTGAGTTACGGGTGTGTTCTTCCTTGACGTGTTGCGGCGGGAGCGAGCCGTTTGGTTACTTGTGAACGCCTACCTCGGGGAGATGCGATCTGGCCTCTCGCCCGAGCGGCGTGTCGGATGGGATGGAGATGGTGAGTGCTCGCTCTCGGCCCTTAAGGACCGATCGTCAGTTGACCTTGCTTTAGTGGACTTTTACCGTACAAACCGCCCGCCTCGTATTGGGCGGGGGTGCGGGGTGAGACTCGTAGTGGATAGCATCCCTCCTGTAGGCGGATCGGTGTGATCGTGTCGGGAGACGGCTTTCCTCCTTAGAAGACTTCGCCCCGGCGAGGCCGGGGAAGGGTTCCACAGCTTCGAGGGACCCCTCGCTGGCAGTATGAGCTCTACAGCAGGGGCTGCGCCAGACTCGGAGACGCAGGAGGGTACTATCCACTTACTTGGACTCCAGCCGTATGGTAGGGTTTCGGGTGGTTCGCTACCATCCGGGCTCTATTCGGGCGGGTACAGTTGTACAACCTCTGCAGAGTGTTTAAACCTATAGCTATAGTCCGTGTCCACTGGTTATGGACAGTCCTCTGATCTCTCACCTGGCTAGACTCTTTTCTTGTGCTTCTTCTCTCCCCCGAGTGTGTGAGCCCGGCCTGAGGCCGTTGAGATGTGGGGATAGGAGCAGGTGGGCCCCACATCGCAGATGAGAGTTGGGAGCTGGATCGTGGTTGTGATTCAGTGCTTTGGTGTGGACATCCTTGTTGAGGGGGTGCGGACCCGGAGGTGTGGACCTCGGAGGTGTGGACCTCGAGGGTGTGGACCTCCGGAGGTGTGGACCTCGCCGCTTATTCTCCGCATACCTTGATTGTTGCTACCGCGTTGCTCGCATGCATAACTTTCTGACCCAATATAGGTTTTATCCATGCATACTAGATTCAACCACCGCTTTTGCTCTTTGTTGGGAAGTCGACATGACCTACCCGCTTATCGGGTAGATGTCGGCATTTCGGACTCGGTGACCGTCTACGACTACAACTTCGTGACGAAGGTGGGAAGACTAGAGCCGGTCCTATGCTCGAGTTTGCCCGTGGAGGCTGGAGACGCTTCGCTTATGTAGATCCGCTGCGTAGGTGTTTTACCTTTCTTGATTCGGTCTGTTGGACTGTGCCGCTTGTGCCGAAGAGTTGTACTCTGATGTTGTAATAATAATATTATGTATTTCTTCTTTTATTCCCGTGTTGTATGGATTTGTACCGCTTGAGACAGGGATTGCACATGATAGCCTCTTCCTGGGACTATCACGGAGGTGCAGAGAGTCGGGTTTCCGTTCGCGGAAATTCGGGTCGTTTCACCTTTGGCCATAAGGCACATGTGTAGTGATGATGAAGGACCATGCATGAAGCGAGTGGTGAAGTTCTTTCTTGATTCATCACTTGAGCTAGAAGAACTTGATTCTCCACCACTTGTCCACTCACGGATGGCGATAGTTGCTTCTTGCCTTGGTCTCCTCTCCTTGACCACCTTCTTCTTAGGCTTGTGCTTGATCTTGGTGATCTTGATGTGTTCATGACGACGCCCTTCTCTCAAGTGGACATTGTAGCCGTACATGTTGACTTTCTTCACATACTTGAAGATCTTCTTCATGTACTCGGCCACCATGGATTCAACCTCTTCATCACTTGAGGAATCTTCATCGTCACTAGGGGTGGGCATTCGGTTTTAACTGACAATTCGGTTCGGTTTTTCGGTCTATAAAAATTTCGGTTTTCCAACATACAACAACCTATCGGTTCCCAGAAAAATCGAAAACCGACGTGTTCGGTTTAGGTTTTTTCGGTTCGGTTTTACGGTTGACCGAACAAACACCGAATTTTCATGGATGTTCAATGGGGGTCAGAAGCAGAGGAGGCGATCAGGGAGGTGATGCGGTGGAGCCGAGGCTAGCTACCTGCGATTGCAGCCCGTCCTAGCGTCCTTCTCCACAACGGCCTCTGTCGACACCCATGTGACAGAACCGCCCAAAATAATTCCGTATTATCGCCTAAGCCGGTCCACGTGGCCATTAAGCAATAATAAAGAATTATTAAGTCGCTTCCGCCGGGTAAAGCCCGGTAAATCACATACAACAGGATCGCTGATATGCGCTAAGCCCACTCGAAGGCGGGACCAGAGTACAGCATTACATTACATTAAAGCTCACAAGTTCAACATTATTACAAACCAGGTTTTTCGTACATGAAAGTAAAAGTGTTCAGAGTTTAAACAGCGGAAATAAAACTAGCGCATGATACACACGGGAGGCCATCCATGCATATCACTCCTCATCGTCGTTCTCCCATTCAAGCTCCCAACCATCTGGGATAGAACCAGGCCAGATGGGATTACCTGAAAACAACAAATTAAGCAAGGCTGAGTACTAATACTCAGCAAGACTTACCCGACAAAAAAATAAAGCAAGACTAGACATGCAAGGCTTTTTGGCTTGTGGGTTTGTTTTGCCAAAAGCAACTAAAAGTGGATCCTTATTTTCAAGTTTTAGCTCATATTCTAGTATGTTAATCGGTCTAGGTGAGCACCGTACTAAACAAGCATGTTGTGCAAACAATATTAAACAAGTAGCAATATTAATCCAAAATGTTCCATAAATAAACATGGGGTAGCCGGTGGTCAAGCCGACTCGGATAACGGCGAGTGACCGACGATCGATCGATTTATATCCTTGCAAGGTAAACCCAAGATACACGGAAGAAGGTAGACCAAGTGCGGTGTCTACCCCAACCGGGCGGTTCCCAACATCCCACGGTTTAGGATCGGACGCTACAAACTGCGGTACACGGTTATCCGGAGGGTCTAACCCGACCGGTCCGGACTCACACACTATACCACGGGTAGCTAGCCGGAGACACATCCCAAGCGGGTAGCTAGAAAGATCCCGCCCCGGTTCAGAAGGTACTAGGCTTACCGGTCCCATTCCCGACAAGTACTTGGTACGTTCAATAGCTTAGGACCAGCACCATGCTACTCGGTCGAGACCGAACCCATTGCTCTTACCACATGAGCGAGTCAATTTAACCAACTTATGATTCCACATAAGCATCCTATATCTCACGAGCAATGAGTCATTACTCGACTTCTACCGTATCCTTAGAGCATGGCACTAGCGTTCCTAACATACTAGTAAAAGAGCATAGGAGTCCTAAGGATCATGCAACTAGGTTTCAAAACAACTCCTGAAACTTAAATGCACAAGTAGAGCAATAAAGTACTGAAAAAGTAAAAGACATGGTTTTCATTTATAAAAGATGGGTTAGATGACACCGGTGCTTGCCTTCCTCTGACTCAACACTAACGCTAGCCTTGGGCTCTTCTGGACTTTGGTCCAGGTCTTGCTGCACACTCAACTGGTTCAGTTCACCACCAACGGTCCCGTCTCCCTCCTGGGTGAGTGTGTACGTACCGTCTAGGAGATCTACACGTATACATGCATATGCATTAATTAAAGTTAATCTTGATGGTGACTGTGCTCATATAAGCAAATTAACTTATTTAACTTCACCAAACAGCAGGGGGTGTGTTTAAATTAATAAAAACAGAAACAAAAATGATTTCACAAATTAGCCCCTTTAATTTCCATTTCTTTCTTTAATTACTTAAAACAAGCCTTTCAACCATAAATCCAAATTAAATCAAAAACACTTCCAATGAACCTAATCTTTTGCACACAGCAACATATGCTTAGTTTAAGCTCTCATACCAAAATTTGGCCTCAGATCATTTATAAATTAAATTATACGAAAAAGACAAATTGCAGACTAGTAAATCAACATTAATTTATATAAAAATATTTAATAAACTTTTTGATCTCAACTTTCTCCTACAGGTCATGTATGCCAAGAATGAGTTTCTGACCAAAGCATAAGTGCAGATTCAAATTATTTTTCAGATTTTGAATTTAAGCTCCTACACAAGATTAAATCCAAAACACCTAGTAAACAATTCCCTAAATTCACATCCACCACACCAGGGGTACTAATCATCAAGCAAAAGCCCTAGGGTGCACTTGTGCTCAAAGAAAAGTTCATTAAAGGTGCTATAAAAAGCATCAAACTTATTCTAGCATAAAGCTTAAATAAATCATAACTGAAAATATATACATCAAATTCATGTAAACTTCTGCCACGGATCTAGACATGTTATAAAGAGTAACATATCCAAAATTCAAGTTCATATCATATGTATATTTTAAACTGCACTAAAAACACTCCAAACTGCGTTTGAATTTTTAATTCAAAAACTGTACAGAAAAACCCTATACATGTTTTCTAGAAAAGATAGATTTCTTCACCACGAAACCAACAAAATTGGTTTTGCATTTTTCTGATTTTCTACGATTTTTAATGATTTTCCGAAGTTGCTGATGTAACCCTAGTAACACATTTGCAGGGGAGGCCCTCGAACTTATTTCCCGAAATTACGCAGGGGTCCCTGGATTACGGAAAACTCCCTGGAAAGACTGAAATCGAAGCAATGTAGTCCTCGGGCGCCATGGCCGGCGGAGAGGACCAAAATCCGGCGAGGAGGAGGCCGGACTCGGCGGGAAAAGGTGGGGAAGTGATGTAGGTTCACCTAGGACTCCGTTTTGATGGTTGGACGGACGGAGACGTAGCCGGCGGGCGCCGGCGGCGTGGCGCCCGCGTGCGGTCGGCCGCGCCCGCCGCGGGCCGGCGGCGGCGCGGCGGGGCGGTCCGGCGGCGGCGGCAGGGCGTGTTCGGGGACTGCGGGAGGGGGGCTAGGGAAGGAGAGGAGAGACTCGAGTGGTGCCGGTTTGGCGCGGAGGGCGGTGTGCCGCGACGGCGTCGGCTCCGGCGGCCGGCGGGGCGGCGTTGGTGGGGCGGGGCAGACGAGCAGCCGAGGGGAAACAGGGGCGCGGCTCGGTTCTAGTTGTCCGGCGGGACGGGCACGACGAGCTCGAGGCGATGGCAAGTCGCGGGGCACCCTCGGGCGGCCATCCGGCCGTGGCCGCATGCGCGGACGCGCGCGGCGGCGGCGTGCGTCGACGCGTGGCCGGCGGGCCCGTGGACCGGTTCGCGGCCTCGTGCACGGGCGCGGTGCGGTGGGCCGGGTCGGGCGGAGGGAACCGGGGCGTGCGGTCCACGGCGGAGGCGCCGCGCGCGTCCGTACGCCGGAGGAACGCGCGGACGACGCGTGGCGCGCGGTGACGTCGGCTCCTCGCTCAAATTCGTTTACCCTGTTTCGAAATTGCATAACTCCTAAAAGTGCCAACTAACTTCAAAATCTCCCAAAGGCAAAGTTGTAGAGGAGCTATAGATCTACAACTTTCCCAAAGGGCGACATATGTTTTGATCAATGGTTTGCCCGGGAACGCCGACCGAAGTTGCGGATTTTCCACGGCTCGATTTCTTGTTCACGGCGCAAGTAAACTCGATTTTTGGCCAATTTGCGCTCAAAATTGGAATGTCCGCCAATTACGAAAAATGTGTTCCGGAAATAACGAACAACTTTCGTATTGGCCGATTTTGAACTTCTATAGTGAAATTTGGAGAACGCGCAAGAAAACCATTTCAGCCTTTAAAGTAGATCTAGGGTTTGACCGTGATTAGAGATTTTGACCGAGGTCTTTTGTGCAAAAGTGTGCCCAATCATGTCAAACATGCTTAGAAGTTAATTAACCTTGATTAACACAACTAATTGAGGTATTTATCTTTAATAAACACGTGGAGTGTTACAATCTATCCCCCTTAAAAGAAACCTCGTCCCGAGATTAGGAATTTAAAAGGCTTGCTTAGGGGAGGTTGTTCTCAAATAGAAATGTATACCCGCGAAGTTATGTTTGCCTTGTTTCACTTGGGGTTTTGGTCGTTTGCCTTGACTTCCCTGCTTGGCTCTTGAGCCTCGACCGTGCCGATTTGGCTTGTTCTGCTCAGTTTTCGGGCACTCCCTCACAAAATGGCCAGGGTCTCTACAATTGAAGCAGAGACGAGGTGTGGGTGTATTGGACCTTGGGAACCACTTGGTTTTGATGGGCTGATCCACAACACTAGCTGGGTTGCTTGGCTTTTTCTCACGGGAGGGGAGTTCGGTGCATGTAATTTCCCATCCATTTAAATCAATCTTTGGCAAATCTCGCTTGTGACTCTTACTCCTTCTTTCTTCCTCCCTAAGGTCCATAGGGAGTTGAGACCGTGGCATAAGTGAATCTAGGAGTTGCTGATTGGAATCTTGGTTCTCTTGATTTTGAGCTTCATGATTCATCAATAGATTGAATAGATAGACTTGCTCCATAATAGATTCTGAAATTGCTTGGGAAAGACTGTCAGATAGACTAGTTTGCGATAGCCCTTGATAACGGTTATGGATGACATTTTGCACTAGTTGGCTTAACACCAAATTTTGGCCCTCCAAAATTTTCATGGTGTTGGCAAAGATATCCACCACCTCCTGTGTTGGTGGAAGAGATGGGGACATCCCATTGGGTCGAAGATTGACCGGATCTCCCGTGGTGGATTCCATTTCCCTGAAAGTTCATGACGATCCAATTAGACCCCCTAAGAGTACAAAATTCGAGTATGGTAGTTATTGATAAACAAGCATATCAACAGGTTAGAAAGTTAGAGAACTCGATCCAAAGGTTTTATAGGGGTCTGTTTTTAAGAAAGAAGCTAGTAGCCATGTTCTACAAAGGGTGGTCGGGTGATTAAAGATCGATACTCCCCTCTTTACTGATGGTCGCCACAGTGTAGTAATGATGGAACGCTTGGCGTTAGAGATAGGACCAGTAGATTAATACAGCGGCCGCCGTAGTGAAACACGGCGGTAATGGAGTGGCACAGAATCGATGGAACACAGATATGTAGGCAGTCCAAAGATCGTTAGTATTCAGTTGTGGGTTTAAGGGATTTTCTCTGGTGGAGATTGTCGTCCAGGTCATCCATAAGAAGGCTGATTCATTTCATATCCTTAGAGAACATTCCTCATCCTCCAAAGGAATTTTAGAAAGAGAAAATTGTTTCCCGAGTTTAACCAACTCAAAGAAGAAGGCGGATGGAGGGTTCTATCTTTATCTTATTCGTGTCATACATAGGCCACCCATTTGGGGCAGTGATCTGACAGTTGTCATAGACGATAACTATTGGTATGTCGACGAGAGGGTGCACTACCATCGAGATGTCCTTGGCAACTTGGCAACAACACTATAGTAAGGCGTAGGCGGTGATCGGTAGCTTTGAGAAGAGATGGTAGAGCAATGATGTTGCATATGTCATCACGGCTCTGAAGAGGATGAGATAAATGACTCGAGAGAATTAACCGAGGTATTGGAGAAATCGAAAAGAGCTCGAGGTGTCCTCAATTTAGAACCAAAATTGCTTTGAGAAGGCTGATCGAAGGATTTGCCAAACTTGTGTTTTCTTATATCCTGATTCCATTAATTGGAAAGAAACATTAAAAAGGATCACAAATCACTGAGTTCTCAGAAGCTCCTCATATCTTGACTTTTGGAGAACCTTGATTGCTCATGAAACATCTCTGTTTATACACCTTCCTCCCATTAGTGGTGCAATGACTTTTATCTGGATATGTGGTGCACCAATGAGACATGCTTGCAATATTAACACATATAGATGAGTTGTGCATCAGTGGATTGGTGCACATAATGATGTTTATGATGAGGTGCATATAGTATGATGTATATGCACATGAGCATATGATGCTTATGCACATGAACTTATGGTGCTTATGTAATGATGCATAATGAGTGATGCACACGATGCGTGCATGATGTCGTGCACACCTGAGGATGCATATGTTGATGAAATGCATTGATGCATATGCTCATGCAGCATGGTGCTCATGATGCAGTGTCAGCATGACTTGCTCCACCCATGAGGTTAGTCAAGGTAGAGAGGATAAACATAAAGTTGAGAAGTAATAGTTGCGGTGAGTTGCATTCTCAAAAACCAAGATACCTAGCGCGCTCCTAGTAGTAATCACATGGCTGCAGCACACATGATACCCTAGGTTTCGTCGCGGCACCTTCGTTTATGGAACAACAACATCACCAGAAAAAGGGCGATAGAGTAGAAAGATGGAAAACCGTCAGGACATATGCATGTTAGTTCATCCAATGTCCCAAATGCACATGTTGTGCAATGCATTTTCCATGCTCATGATTTATGTCATTAAGGTTGCAAGATATGCATGCGGTGATGATGCTCATGTGCTTACCAACAGATTTTTGATGCCTTATAACCATGTTCTCTTTTTATTTGTTCGTGAGCAAGCATAAGGAGGGCTAAGAAATGATAGTGATCAATGTAAGGATATCGATGCAAGGGAAAGTGGAGTGATCACCTTTACATAGACATAGGAAGTTGGTGGATCGCCTCTAAATTGAAGAAAAGGCGTATAAGCAATTAGGAGAGTACAACGGGGTTCCACTTGACTCAGCAAGGATATGGGTATGCTTCTATTGGAAACCATCCTAAGAGAAGATGGAGATAAATGTATCTTGCACTGACTGTGTTCATCTGTGGATAGAAACTTCAAAACATACGTAGCATTGTTCCACCACCTAAATATCATCATCTTTAGGCAGGGGATGTAAAAATCTCGTGCCTTCCAATATTGGTATTCAACTTAAGGATAAAACTGAGGCTATCATACCCGAAAATTCAGATGTCGCTTTGCTATCAGGGTTATTGGACAGCAGGCCGATGGTCACTAAAAATTCCATATCTCTCAGCTCAAGCGTCGAAAAATTATGAATTTTGGTCAGCATGTGTAGAATTTCATAAGCTTCAACTTTGGTATTCAACCTCAGGACAGATTCAATTTTTACAGAGGCCGAAAATTTCATTTACCAAAGCTCTGTCTAGCAGTTTTGACAGCAAACAGAGGCTTACTAAAAATTCGATATTTCTCAATATACACATGCATAGATGCTGAAATTTTGTGAGCATTTGCTTCACAAAATTATGAACAATTTTGGTATTCAAGGTTTTCTCTATACCCTAAAGGAAAATGACCTAAAAATTTGAATTTCAGAGATCACTAGTTCTGAAATTCAGCAGGACAGAGACCTAAAGTTTTGGGCATAACTCCCAAACTAAAAATCTAGTGACCTTGAGATTTCTACAGGAGGTATATAGATACCTAAAGAGCATTTTTGGTATTTCAAAGGTCGAATCAAGTCAGATTGGAAAAGGGTGCAAAAGGTCCATTTTCAGAGTGTTGTTGCCCAGAAATTTCAGCAGAGCAGAGCTTCACTAAAAAGACCATAACTCAATACATGAGTACCCAATTACCATGAAATTTTTACAGCACGATCTATGCTATATAATAAACATTTTTGCTATAGATTCTCAGGTCAAATTCTGTTTGGAACTATAGGTAAAGATTCGAGTTTTCTGCCTAACTCAGAATTTTGACAGCAATTCAGCAAGACGTAGGCTAGCCATTTTGATCCTAACTTCAGTTTTAAACCTCCTAAAAATCATGAGAAATTCAGGGAGCAAACTTAACTAGGTGATGAACAATTTCCCTAAAGAGCACCTAGACAGAAATTTTATAGATAAACCTTAGAAAATTTGAACAACATCTAGTTACAATTTTTGCTTAACACCTGATCAAAGCAATCACACTAGCAAGATTGGTCCTTACGAAACACACATTAAATAGAGACCAAGCAACACATGAATTGACTTCAGTTTTGGTTTGATAGCTTTTACATGATGCAAAAAGCGTCCTAAACTTCCTCACAAAGCTTTTAAGCTTAAAAACTTAGTTAGCGCCGGTGGCAGGCATATATAAACGTCTCTCCCTATAATAACTAGTCGGAAGCTATTCGTTTCTTAATTACCGTACCTAATAACCGTGGTTAGTGTACCTGCAGAAGATCACAGATATTCAAGACCTTTTGTGCCAGCACTCACAAAAGCGTCCACATTCATTACCGTTCACTTATAGAAACGGTATCCATGCGTAAAGCCGCTGCATGGACAGCGTCCTATTTAAGATTCTGACGCGACGTGAGTGCCCATTGGAATAGGCCTCACTCATCCCTCACGGATTTTCCCGTGGTACCATCACGTATGGCAAAACGTGACGAGACTCAGACGCGACGTGACACCCATTGGAATAGGTCTCACTAGTCCCTCACAGGACTTCCCTGTGGTACCACCACGTATGGCAAAACGTGATGAGACGCAGACGCGACGTGACACCCATTGGAATAGGTCTCACTAGTCCCTCACAGGACTTCCCTGTGGTACCACCACGTATGGCAAAACGTGATGAGACGGAGACGCGACGTGGCACCCATTGGAATAGGTCCCACTAGTCCCTCACAGGACTTCCCTGTGGTACCACCACGTATGGCAAAACGTGATGAACTAGTATGGTTGTGCATGAAAGTAAGTTTTGACAGGAATAAATGTGCTGGAAGTCAGACTAAATACACCATAATATATTAGCCACCTGAAAGAACTCGAAAATTCCCTCTAGGGCCTCTCGGACTAGATTAAACCTTAACGTCCTATTCTTTTAGCAAGATTATTAATCTTGGCAAATTTTATTCCAAAAACAAGTTTGGTAAGGTATTTTAATTACTCTGGTGCATATCATCGCTCTGGTACCAGCTGTGACAGAACCGCCCAAAATAATTCCGTATTATCGCCTAAGCCGGTCCACGTGGCCATTAAGCAATAATAAAGAATTATTAAGTCGCTTCCGCCGGGTAAAGCCCGGTAAATCACATACAACAGGATCGCTGATATGCGCTAAGCCCACTCGAAGGCGGGACCAGAGTACAACATTACATTACATTAAAGCTCACAAGTTCAACATTATTACAAACCAGGTTTTTCGTACATGAAAGTAAAAGTGTTCAGAGTTTAAACAATGGAAATAAAACTAGCGCATGATACACACGGGAGGCCATCCATGCATATCACTCCTCATCATCGTTCTCCCATTCAAGCTCCCAACCATCCGGGATAGAACCGGAGCCGGATGGGATTACCCGAAAACAACAAATTAAGCAAGGCCGAGTACTAATACTCGAGCAAGACTTACCCGACAAAAAAATAAAGCAAGACTAGACATGCAAGGCTTTTTGGCTTGTGGGTTTGTTTTGCCAAAAGCAACTAAAAGTGGATCCTTATTTTCAAGTTTTAGCTCATATTCTAGTATGTTAATCAGTCTAGGTGAGCACCTGTACTAAACAAGCATGTTGTGCAAATAATATTAAACAAGTAGCAATATTAATCCAAAATGTTCCATAAATAAACATGGGGTAGCCAGTGGTCAAGCCGACTCAGATAACGGCGAGTGACCGACGATCGATCGATTTATATCCTTGCAAGGTAAACCCAAGATACACGGAAGAAGGTAGACCAAGTGCAGTGTCTACCCCAACCAGGCGGTTCCCAACATCCCACAGTTTAGGATCAGACGCTACAAACTCTGGTACACGGTTATCCGGAGGGTCTAACCCGACCGGTCCGGACTCACACACTATACCACGGGTAGCTAGCCCGGAGACACATCCCAAGCGGGTAGCTAGAAAGATCCCGCCCCGGTTCAGAAGGTACTAGGCTTACCGGTCCCATTCCCGACAAGTACTTGGTACGTTCAATAGCTTAGGACCAGCACCATGCTACTCGGTCGAGACCGAACCCATTGCTCTTACCACATGAGCGAGTCAATTTAACCAACTTATGATTCCACATAAGCATCCTATATCTCGCGAGCAATGAGTCATTACTCGACTTCTACCGTATCCTTAGAGCATGGCACTAGCGTTCCTAACATACTAGTAAAAGAGCATAGGAGTCCTAAGAATCATGCAACTAGGTTTCAAAACAACTCCTGAAACTTAAATGCACAAGTAGAGAAATAAAGTACTGAAAAAGTAAAAGACATGGTTTTCATTTATAAAAGATGGGTTAGATGACACCGGTGCTTGCCTTCCTCTGACTCAACACTAACGCTAGCCTTGGGCTCTTCTGGACTTTGGTCCAGGTCTTGCTGCACACTCAACTGGTTCAGTTCACCACCAACGGTCCCGTCTCCCTCCTGGGTGAGTGTGTACGTACCGTCTAGGAGATCTACACGTATACATGCATATGCATTAATTAAAGTTAATCTTGATGGTGACTGTGTTCATATAAGCAAATTAACTTATTTAACTTCACCAAACAGCAGGGGGTGTGTTTAAATTAATAAAAACAGAAACAAAAATGATTTCACAAATTAGCCCTTTTAATTTCCATTTCTTTCTTTAATTACTTAAAACAAGCCTTTCAACCATAAATCCAAATTAAATCAAAAACACTTCCAATGAACCTAATCTTTTGCACACAGCAACATATGCTTAGTTTAAGCTCTCATACCAAAACTTGGCCTCAGATCATTTATAAATTAAATTATACGAAAAAGACAAATTGCAGACTAGTAAATCAACATTAATTTATATAAAAATATTTAATAAACTTTTTGATCTCAACTTTCTCCTACAGGTCATGTATGCCAAGAATGAGTTTCTGACCAAAGCATAAGTGCAGATTCAAATTATTTTTCAGATTTTGAATTTAAGCTCCTACACAAGATTAAATCCAAAACACCTAGTAAACAATTCCCTAAATTCACATCCACCACACCAGGGGTACTAATCATCAAGTAAAAGCCCTAGGGTGCACTTGTGCTCAAAGAAAAGTTCATTAAAGGTGCTATAAAAAGCATCAAACTTATTCTAGCATAAAGCTTAAATAAATCATAACTGAAAATATATACATCAAATTCATGTAAACTTTTGCCACAGATCTGGACATGTTATAAAGAGTAACATATCCAAAATTTAAGTTCATAGCATGTGTATATTTTAAACTGCACTAAAAACACTCCAAACTGCGTTTGAATTTTTAATTCAAACACTGTACAGAAAAGCCCTATACATGTTTTCTAGAAAAGATAGATTTCTTCACCACGAAACCAACAAAATTGGTTTTGCATTTTTCTGATTTTTCTACGATTTTTAATGATTTTCCGAAGTTGCTGCTGTAACCCTAATAACACATTTGCAGGGGAGGCCCTCGAACTTATTTCCCGAAATTACGCAGGGGTCCCTGGATTACGGAAAACTCCCTGGAAAGACTGAAATCGAAGCAATGTAGTCCTCGGGCGCCATGGCCGGCGGAGAGGACCAAAATCCGGCGAGGAGGAGGCCGGACTCGGCCGGGAAAAGGTGGGGAAGTGATGTAGGTTCACCTAGGACTCCGTTTTGATGGTTGGACGGACCGGAGACGTAGCCGGCGGGCGCCGGCGGCGTGGCGCCCGCGTGCGGTCGCCGCCGCCCGCCGCAGCCGGTGGCGGCGCGGCGGGGCGGTCCGGCGGCGGCGGGGCGTGTTCGGGGACTCGGAGGGGGGCTAGGGAAGGAGAGGAGCGGCTCGAGTGGTGCCGGTTTGGCGCGGAGGGCGGTGTGCCGCGACGGCGTCGGCTCCGGCGGCCGGCGGGGCGGCGTTGGCGGGCGCGGACGAGCAGCGAGGGAAACGAGGGCGCGGCTCGGTTCTAGTTGTCCGGTCGCCGGACGGGCGCGACGAGCTCGAGGCGATGGCGGCAAGTCGCGAGGCACCCTCGGGCGGCCATCCGGCCGTGGCCGCATGCGCGGACGCGCGCGGCGGCCGCGTGCGTCGACGCGTGGCCGGCCGGGCCCGTGACCGGTTCGCGGCCTCGTGCCCGGGCGCGGTGCGGTGGGGTCCGGGTCGGGCGGAGGGAACCGGGGCGTGCGGTCCACGGCCGGAGGCGCCGCCGCGTCCGTACGCCGGAGGAACGCGCGGACGACGCGTGGCGCGCGGTGACGTCGGCTCCCTCGCTCAAATTCGTTTACCCCGTTTCGAAATTGCATAACTCCTAAAAGTGCCAACTAACTTCAAAATCTCCCAAAGGCAAAGTTGTAGAGGAGCTATAGATCTACAACTTTCCCAAAGGGCGACATATGTTTTGATCAATGGTTTGCCGGGAACGCCGACCGAAGTTGCGCAGATTTTCCACGGCTCGATTTATCGTTCACGGCGCAAAAACTCGATTTTTGGCCAATTTGCGCTTAAAATTGGAATGTCCGCCAATTACAAAAATTTGTTCCGGAAATAACGAACAACTTTCGTATTGGCCGATTTTGAACTTCTATAGTGAAATTTGGAGAACGCGCAAGAAAACCATTTCGGCCTTTAAAGTAGATCTAGGGTTTGACCGTGATTAGAGATTTTGACCGAGGTCTTTTGTGCAAAAGTGTGCCCAATCATGTCAAACATGCTTAGAAGTTAATTAACCTTGATTAACACAACTAATTGAGGTATTTATCTTTAATAAACACGTGGGGTGTTACAACCCACACCACCCCACCGCCCACCATGGCGCTGCACATCCACCCGCGCCGGTGCTGGTGTGCCACCCTACCACCCACCACGACACTGCAAATCCACCCGCGTCGGGCTCTCCCACCGCTGCTCCACGATCGCGTGGAAGCATGGAGCCGAGGTGGCGTCGCACCGCGCGTGCTGCAGTAGAGTTGCCGCCGCCGCTGCCCGCCTGAAGGCGTCGAGATGGATTTGAGGCGCCGCGCTGCAAGGTTGCGCCACTCGCTCCCCCTAGGCTGTTGCGTTGGCCTGTGGTAGTGGAGGCGTCGCCGCGTCGAAGTGAAAGTCAGGCGCAGCCGTGCAGTGCTGGCCAGCAGAGCCACCGGTGGCTACCGCCGCTTGCCCGTCGTGGACTCGCGATTAGGATTTAGGAGGATGAGGGATAGGGTTAGACACTAGCGACCTGACCAAGGCTTGCGGTAGTGGGCTTGTGTTATTTGGGCCTGCAGCTGGTGTTGGGCTTGCGGTCTTCTTAGATGGGGTGCCCTTCCTTGTTCGGTTTTTATTGTTAGTTCGGTTCGGTTTAGTGTAAAAACCGAAGCCGAAGCCGAACACCGAAGTATGCAAAATCAAAAACCAAAGCCGAACCAAAAAACCGACATTTTGGTTCGGTTCGGCTCGGTTCGGTTTTCGGTAAAAAAATGCCCAGCCCTAATCGTCACCATCATCACCATCATCCTCGCTTGAGCTTCCATGAGTAGCCATCCTACTCAACATCTTCTCTTGTTGGCTTGAGAGAGCATGGCTTGTAGTTGGAGAGGATGGTTCTTGGGGCTTTTCTTGGGGCGCCTTCTTGGACTTGGGCATGATTTGAAGCTCATGTGCCATGATCTTGCTCAAGATATGAGATGGCTTCAATTCTTCGAGTTTCTTTTCATAGATGATAGCTTTCACCAAGTTATAATCGGGCTTCCGGAGACTTTGAAGGATCTTGCGGTTGATGTTCAAGTCTGTGATATCCTTCACACCTAAAGCATTGATCTCATTGACAAGCACATTTAGGCGTGAGTACATAGATTCAGCATTTTCATTTGCAAGTTGCTTAAAGCTGTTGAATTCCTCAAGGAGACAACCGTAGTGTTCATTAGCAACTTCTTTTGAACCCTCATTTTGCTCCTTGATGGTTTTCCATAGCTCATGAGCATTTTCACAATTAAAAACTCTATTGAAAACGCCTATATCTAGTGAGGACAAAATCATACTCTTAGCAATCATGTCAAATTGTCTTTCCTTTTTAGTACCATTTCTCATGCCCTCATCGGTGACTCTCCAAACATCAAGGTCCTTAGCTTGGAGATAGGCCTCCATGAGAACCTTCCACCGAGGATAGCCCGTGCCATCGAAGTGTGGAGCCAAGCCTAAGGTATCCACCCCTTTCATTCCTCTATAGAGAAACTCACTAGGCGGTGAAGCCTAACCGTTCCAATGAGCCGGTTTTCACAATTTACCAATCAAATTAGCGTTTCCTTGTGAAGGAAGTGAGTCCCGGCTCTGATACCACTTGTAAGGAATCGGATGCTCGTTAGCTTAAGAGGGGGAGGGGGTGAATTAGGCTAACTTAAAACTTAACCTATGGCTTCACTAATTTTACACAAAGATAAACTAGAACATACTATCTAGATGTGCAACTAAGGTTGTTCTAGTGTGAAACTCCCATCCCAAAACAAGGTTTGCAACCTATAGCCATTCCTAGCATGATACTACTCTAGGAAAGTAAAGGCAAGCAAACATTGCAATAGAGTAAATGCGGAAACGTAGAGGGGATGAGAGGAAACAAACTCTTGACACGTGATTTATCCCGTGGTAACGGTAGGCACTAAGTCACCCTAGTCCACGTTGTTGAAGCACTCACACAAGAGTATTGCTTCCCGATCACCAAGTCTCTCACAAGAGCACCACTTGACTCGCCACAAAGGCTAGCCACTTAGGCACTTGCCAAGCTCCCTTGGTCACCTTGATGCCGCCTCTACTAAGGATGCACGTGGAAATCTTTGATGCACGAGGAGGTTCCCCAAGTTCCTTGGATTCGAGTTGGAAGCGGACTCGAGCTCGAAGTCAGCGTGGTGGTTGAAGAGCGAAATTTCGCCGAACTTGCCGGCGAGTTCGCCTGTGACGACTTCAGGGAGTGTCACGAAGCCAGTCTTCGGGTTAGATGGCATGGTGAGGCGGCGCTGGAAGGATCCTGCGCCGTCAGCAGTGCAGACCCAGGTGCCGAACACGAAGGTGTCGCCGCGGTTGAAGGCGACAGTTGTCTTGAAGTAGACAGGAGCCGTCGAGTTCGCCATGTGATCTCGGGCGAGAGCCCCTACCTGGCGCGCCAGCTGTCGGTGTTTTAGACCGGCAACCTACTAAGGGGAGTACCCGAAGTAGATGAATGTGGCCTTGCCGAGATCGGTAACTCGAAGGAAGAGACACGTGGCACACAATTTAGACAGGTTCGGGCCGCGAGGTGCGTAATACCCTACGTCCTGTATGCTGCGTAGCTCTGGATTGATTGGGTACGATTGCAAGATGGTGTAATTGTACGCCGTGAGATGAGATTGGATGCTAGAGAAGGGTCCCTGCCTCGCCTTATATAGTCCGGGAGGCAGGGTTACAAGTCGGAGTAGGGAGAGAGTACTAGTCGAGTACGTCTAGGAGTCTTCCATACAGTGCGGGACATGTACAGCTTCCTAACCGAGTACTTCTCCTCCGTAGTCCTTATGCTCCACGCCATCAGGTGCCGTGTAGCGCAAGCCGGGTAGTCCCAGGGGCCCACCGAGTAGTCAGTCCTGATACCCACCGAGGTAGTGGGCCCAGGGGGGTCCATACGCCAGCTTCTCCACCAAGGAAGGGGGTATCCACGTCCCCTGCACAAAGTGTCCTCGCCGCTCCACACCAAGTCGGAGGGTTGATGACGATTGTCGGTGAGCCACCTAGGACCCAAGGCTTCCGACGAACCTTGTACAACTTGATCCACTCAAGAATCACCTCACAAGGTTGGCACAACCTTGCACTCACTCAGCTCTAAGCTAAGCCTAGCACTAAGCACATACACTAAGCATATGCAAGTCTAAGGATGAGCAATTAAGCACTTGGATGGATTGGATATAATCTTCTAGGTGTCTTGCACTCTCCTGCACTTCCACACAATCCAGCGACCTCAAATGGGTGAGTGGAGGGGGTATAAATAGCCCAAGGCACTCAAAGAGCCATTGGCTAACGACCACTGAAAAAGTAAGCGTCGGATGAACTGATGCTATCTTTTTCAAGGCGTCGGTTCATCGGATGCCCCTCCCAAATCACTTAGCCGTTGAGATTCTCTGACACAACTGCTCCGATGCTATACACGGCTAAGTCGTCTCTGTTAGCTTTCACGCGACTGTCGGATAGACCGACGCTTCCTCTTGACCAAGGCGTCGGTTCATCCGGTGCTAAAGACTTCAGATCATCCAGTGCTACTGTCTTGATTCAAACCGAGCGTCGGATAGACCGACGGTGTCCTCACTCAGACCGTCGGATCATCCAGTGCTACTATCTTCGCTGCTCTTCCTCTGCAACTCGTCCGACGCTACTAGAAAATGGACTGTCGGTTCATTCGACGGTGCCCTTGTTTTCACCCAGTGTACCAACTCGTCCGACGATTGCACCGACGCTTGCGATCTAGGTACCGTCGGTTCATCCAACAATGTGTTTTCTTTTCCTTTCTTGCTCGGTTTTGACCCTAACTATCTTCTCATTTTCACATGTGGTGTTTTGGCATCCTTGGGACCTAGAAATGTCTACAAAGACATGTTAAACAATATGGTTAGTCCCATTGATAATGTTGTCATGAATCACCAAAATCAAACTCGAACTAATGGCATATGAGGCCATGTTCGCTACAAAAGCAAAGCCGCAAAGGACCTTTGAGAATGAGTCTAAGTAGCATTTTACCTCTTGCCATTGTGGATCGGCACATCGGCGGACGCGGATTCGGTGTTGTGCCTTCTTTAAGGCACGTGGTACCTTCTCCATCCACAGCTACCATCAATCAAGCACTCTACGGTAGAGAATAAACTGAAGGCCAAAACATTATCCGTCCGCACTGTTTTCACCAGAGGAGGCACGCTGCGTCACCGGACTCTGCGCCCCTCCCTTAGCCGCCACCCTCTGCGCCTCCGAGCTGGAGAGGGCTGCCCTCAGCGCCTCATCTCCATTGAAGATTCGCACCGCCGCCGCCCGCCGGCGACAAGGAGCACGTCTTCCACTCCTCAACCTCAAGGAATCACTGGTAGGATGAGGCCGGGGAGTCCCGGTTGGTAAGGGGTATGGTCTCTCAAGTCCAATAAGGACCAATGATGAGAGACAAAAGGCCCTCCCTTTAGTCCTGGGTGGATAAACCTGCATTACCACCCGAGACTAAAGGGGTTCTAGAAAAACAAAAAAAATGCCTCACGGGCTGGCATTTCTGTCGGCTCCAGCTCCAGCATTGTTAGCTTTCCGCGAAGCTCTAGCTCCAACTCCACAAAAACAGATTTAATTCCACAACCATCAATTTGCACAAGTCTTTACATAATTCACAAGATACATCAACCATTTTTCCACAAGATGCGATTCACAACACATGTTCGATTTAATTCAAATCACATAAAAGATTCCCAGCAAAAAATCACTAACAATTCTAACAATTATAGCAGACAACAAATCGAGGCAAGCAGCTCGCCTGTCCTATGTCACCGGCGCCGTCAAGCCCGCGATTGTTCTTTTGCCCAACCGCGCCCGCGCCTTTTCTCGGCCGGCGCGGGCGGCAGCTCGCCGGGGTCGGGGCGCCGCGTCCGCTCCAAGCCCAAGTGCCACGGCCGCCGGAGCCCCGCGGCCGCTCGGCGCCCGAGCCCCGCGGCCGACGAGCGTCGCGCCCGCCGGAGCGCCGCCGCCGCGGCCGGAGCGCGGAGCTCGCTCCCCCGCCCGAGCCCGGTCCGCCCCGCCCGCCCGAGCCCCGCCCCGCCCGAGCCCCGCCCGCCCGAGCCCCGCCGCGGCCGCACCCACCGGATCCGCGCCGCGCCGGCCGGATTCCCGCCACGCCCGCCGGAGCCCCGCCGCGCCCGCTCCCCGCCGAAGTGTCGCGCCCGCCGGACGGCCGGTGCCCCTCGTGACCGCATCCGCCTGGAAAGATGAGAGGAGAAAACGAGATGAGAAGATAAGGATAGAGAGAAGGAAATGAATGGGTTTCTCGCGGGGAGAGGAAAATAATAAAGAGATGAGGAGAGAGGGCTTTTGGTGGGAAAGGAACTTTTAGTCTCGGGCGGCCTTTCCACCCGTGACAAAAGAGTGACCCTTTAGTCTTGGGTGGGAAGACCACCCAGGACTAAATGTTTTAGTCCCGGTGGTGTTCCCACCCGTCACCCTTTAGTCTCGGGTGGGAACAACACCCGGGACTAAAGTGTTGTGCCAATAATTACTTTTGTGCTAGTATTGAATTCAGAACCTTTAGTCTCGGTTGATATTACCAACCGGGACAAAAGGCTAGGGACTCCAGCATCCATTTCGGGCCACGTCGACGAAACACCTTTAGTCCCGGCTCCAAAGTTGAACCGGGACTAAAGGGATGTACTAAAGCCTCCAACTCTACCGGTGAATGGGTGCTCGTGTCAATGGACGCGGCCCATGGACGACTTCGACGACGAGTTCGACCACATCGGGGAGAGCCACTAAGCTAATGCTTATTTGAGAATTTCATGAAGCACAAGACCAAGAAGCCAATAGTCTGCAGGTTCAGTGATTTATTTAGGAGGAAAAGCTTCTACAAGCCGAATCTAGCACCAGCTGCTAGCACACTGCAAAAATTTTCCAATGTAATGCTTGTAGTTCCGTTGTGTCCATCTGAATATCCGAGAAATTAAAAGATTATTTGTTTAGGTTGCTTGGTTTTTGTTCTGATGAAGTTTTGGTAGCTCCCAGAACTGCTAGCATCTTCATTTTTCTTTATGCAGCCCGGCGTCCTTGTCGTCGTCGACAGCGTCGTTGAGGCACGCGTTCTTAGCCGGAGCGAGCAGTGGACTCCTTAGGGTGCGTTTTCCTTGTCTGTTTTTTTTTTTTTTTTGCCTCCATCCCTCCGGCCAGGCTCCCTTCGGCTAGGTTCTGAGCATACAGAGTGTCGTTGTTTGGTTGACTGGACATCCAGAGCCAGGCTAGAGAGAGCAGACGTTTGGTTACTTATACGAGATAAGTCGCATGAGATAAAAAAAATATTAAAAATTATGATTATAATTTTTATTTTGTACAAATACAGTTTTAAAGTGCTTATTTTATCTAACCATGTCTTAATTATCTATAAAATACATTAATATCACTTGGTATTTACTAATTATACACTAATACATCATCAGTGAGAGAAACAGCCGCATGAGTGAGTCTCGGTGTCGGCGGCC
Source organism: Cenchrus americanus (assembly GCA_947561735.1). Lineage (NCBI taxonomy): Eukaryota > Viridiplantae > Streptophyta > Magnoliopsida > Poales > Poaceae > Cenchrus > Cenchrus americanus. The sequence goes on along the minus strand of OX387242.1, from coordinate 29,986,551 downwards.
TCCAGCTCCGCTTACGCCTTGAGGTCGTCGGCCACCTTCCGGCTGCGCTCCTCGCCCTGCATCGCTGTGCGAGCACGTCGCGCAGGAATGTCTCCTCGTCCGCGCCACCGAACATGAGATCCCCATCTGCTACGTCGCCGTGAAAAAAACAAGTCCTAGACTGCTCTGTTCGTTTGGCTTATCAGCCACCAGTCAGCAGTACTTTTCTCTCAGAACAAACCAGCCACCAGCAACCAGCCAGCAATACTTTTCTCTAAGAACAAATCAGCACCAGTCATCAGCCACCAGTACTTTTCTCTCAGAACAAATCAGCACCCGCCATCAGCCACCAGCCAAATGAACAGGCTGGTCAGCTGTTGCTTGCACACGTTGGATGCCGTCAGATCGCTTTTGAACGCTGGATGCGCATGGTAAAGGTACGTTGTGCCTTGCTGAAGCAAAGGCACTGAATCCGGCTCCCACTTTGGCAGGACTTGGGCCTGTTTGGCAGGGCTCCGGCTCCTCCGAAAACGGCTCCGGCTCTGGCTCTTTAGGTGGAGCGGCTTTTTGATGGAGCTGAAGACGTTTTGAGAAAACGTTTGGCAAAACAGCTCCCTCTGGCTGTGTAAGGTGGATGAGAGGATGAAATGTCTACAATACCCTTCTCTTTTTTATTTACTTTGTTTATTTTCTTTTTTCGTTTCTATTTGTTTTCCTTTTTCTCTCCCCCTCTTATTTTTTTATCCTCATTTCTCTCACCTTATCCTCTTTATCCTTATCCTCCTCCTGTCCTCTTCCAGGCTCAAGCACGGGAGGCAGAGGTGCGCGCAGCCGCCGGGCGCGTCGTGCGCCGGCGAGTGCCATCTCCGGCTCCACCCGTAGCCCACCGCCGACCTCCTCTCCTTATCCCCTTCTTCTTTCTTGCTCCCGCCGGCCTCCCCTCGATCCCTCCTCCCCCGGCCGGCGGCCACGACCGCGGCTCCTCCTTCTGCCGGTGGCGGGCTCGGCCGCGAGTTCTCCTCCCGCCGGTGGTTACTCCGGCCTCCACCCTCACCGGCGGCCGCGAGTTCGCCGGCCTCCAAGCCCTCCAACCGCGCCTTGCTGCTCCTCGCGAGGACAAGGACGTCCAACGGACGGAGGAGCCGCACAGAGCCGCGCGGAGCCACCAAAACGTGGCTCCGCCTCCCTATCTGGGCTCCAGAGAGCGCATTTTCGGGGGCTCCTCCGGAGGAGCCGCCACCCCGCACCCCGTTTGGCAGGGCTTCGCTTGGAGCCGGAGCCGGTTTTGAAGCCCTGCCAAAGAGGGCCAGTCATTCGTTAGGCAGGAGGCAGCTCCTCCTCGTCCGGTTGGGGCACTCTGAACAGTGCCGGTGTCAGCGGTGCTACCGTGCGGCCGGCGGCGTCACGGCGACACGAGAAAATCGAAGAAACGCGCGTACGTGGTCTGGCCGGCGGCCGCTAGCTAATTGTCGTTTGGTATTCTGGGCCACTCTCAACAATTCAACTGGGCCTCAATCAAACATAGCTAATGATCTTTTTAGACTAAATTAGAAGGGGTATTAGAGAATTTAATGGCCCATTGGGGTGCTATGCCCCCCCCCCCCCCCCCTCCCTCCGCCTTTGGGTGCACTGGTGTTGTAGGGGTCACCACCGCTGGAGGGGACAGGCTGCCGTCGCTAGTGCCCCTAGTGGCCTCTCCTAGCCGCCGCTGGTGGCTCTCGAAGTCGCGCCGCCACCGGCTCTCAAGGCTGTGCTGTTGTCGTCATTATTGGTGTGCCCTCACCAGCCGGCGCTCGAGGCCGCGCCGACGCCGGGGCTAGCCGCCGCTCTCGGGAATCGGGAGATATCTAGAGAGGGGGGAACACTAGCAAACTTACTTTGTCGAATGTCAGAAAAAGAAATACTCAACAAGTCAAATCCCCTCTTTGTTGAGTTTTTTTACCGAGTGTTTTCCTCACGGGACTCGTCAAAAATGTTGTTTGCCGAGTGCATGCCCCATAGATGGCAGTCGGCAAAACCAAATACGTTCGCCATTTATGGGGTCTTCTGTAGTGAGGCTTGTCCGTGGCCGTCCTACTAGGAGCCGGAATAATTCATATACTGACTGTATCTAGAAATCAACAAATGATGTCCAAACTCCAAGCAAATTAAAATTCAGCCAATTACAAGTGGAACGGGAAAAAAGAAACCAAGTCTATGATCATGGGCTGTTTATGCAAATAACAGGACATAATAATAAGATAATAAACTAGCCACGTAATAAACCTATTTAATTAGCATCTGGTGATCGACTTCTTTTTCTTCCATGTGCAGCCATGAGAAGCTCATTCATCATCAATGGGCTTCTCTCCACCAGATGTTTATACCCGTCGGTCGCCAACACGGCACTAAGAGTTTTCTTTGATCCTCCGGTGATGAACTCGATGCACTTAGCTCTGAGCTGTGAGCAGTTCCGTTGGTCCGCTAGATCCAATGTCGATGCAGCCGTGCTTACGTCCATGTCAAGGGCGAGCCTGCGCTCGCACATCACCTTGAGCCTGTCCCGCCCGTACATGTCGGCCGCTACGATCAGATGCTGAGCCAAGGCCATCGCCTCTGCCTCCGGCTTCTCGTCAAGCTCCGGCACCTCATCGGTGTAGATGAAGTAAAGCATCGCCTTCAACACCGCGGCGTCCATTTCAAGGATCTCGACAACCTTGGCATCCTTCTCCTTCATCTCACCAAGGAACTCCGCCATGAAGACGGGGGACCTCGTGGCCCCAGCACGCTCTTGTGGGCCGCAAAGGACTCGCCGGCCACGGAGAATGTGACGTCCGCTCCGGCCTGGCTGCGGAAGAGCTCGCCGTAGTGCCGGGACAAATCGGATGGTGGCACGGGAATGGCTCTATTCGTTTCTTGTCCGCTGATGAACACGGTGATGGCGCAATCCGCCGTCAGTGAAAATTTCCAGGAACCACCATTGCTGTTTACGCCACCGATGTAAAAGGGGTCAGACCGATCCAAGGGGCGGCGAAATTCTTTGGACACGCTCTTCTGCTCCGATTCGTACGGATAAATGTGGCAGCCGGAGAAAGTGACAACCTTCAGCCTGTTCGCTTAGCTTATCAACCGCCAGCCAGCAGTACTTTTCTCTCAGAACAAACCAGCCACCAACAACCAGCCAACAGTACTTTTCTCTCAGAACAATCAGCATCAACCACCAGCCACCAGCCAAACAAACAGGCTGCTTGCCGCTCAAGATATTCCAGTCGTACCCGTGGACGCTGCACCTGGAATTGATGCCATGGGAGCGGTTCCCGATCGTGTTCTGCGTGATGTTGAGGGGCTCGGTCATCTTGAGCTGGAGCACGGATCGGAAGCCCTCGGTGAGCAGAGTGCAGGTGTGCTTCAAGTTGCTGGAGCTAGGAGTCGCCATGAAGTGGAGGTTCGGTCTGGTTGGAGTTCGCCGGCAGGGAGCAGGAGAGAGACGCCGGTCGCCGTAGCCTGCTTGTTCTAGGGTTCGGCGCTGTGGAGGGGGGTGTTTTATGTGCAGGCTGTGGGATGGGCTTGGCTTTCACGAGATTGGGCGCCGGCTTAGCTTTTAAGCATGCAAATTGGGCGCCGGGCTTTCACGACTGGAATAAGAGAAGTTATCAGATCGAACGGCCTCAGCCCAGACGGCAGCACAAAGTAATGGGCCCGAAATGCGTTAATTCTTGGTCTCTTCTTTTTTAGCCAAAATTAAGCTTAGACTATCTCCAGCAATATCACGTACCCTCATAGGCAAATAGCCGTTTTGAGCATAGGAGAGAGATGAAACCCAGCAGGCAAAACAAGCCGTCCTCCAGCAGCATGCGCAACCCCAAACTCATCCTTCCAGCAGCAATTGACTCCCGCCAGGATCCTCCGCCGAATCGCGGGTCGCCGCCGTCGGATCCAGGACCCGTCGTCGCTGGATCGAGGGCCATGGAGAAAGGGGGGCGCCATCGCCTCCGCAGGGGCTGTCGCTGTGGAGCCCCGCCATCACCGGCGAGCAGGGAGAGGAGCGGGGTCGGCAACGTGGTGGGGGACGAGCGGACGCGGTGAGGGAACCCCGTCGTGCTTCGCTCGCCGCATCTTCCGCCGCGACACGGCCCCGCCCCCGTCCGCCTCCGCGTTGTGGAGCTCTTGGCGGAGAGGAAGGGGAGGCCCGCCGGCGCCTTGCTCGCTCGGCGCGGCCTCCGCCCTGCACGCGCCTCCGCCCGTCACAGCCTCCGCCTCCGCGCGAATGGATGTCGGTCCTGCTCCACCTCCGCGCCGCCGGTCGAAGATGAGAGGGAGGCCGAACCCGAGGCGCGCCTGTGTTGACGGATAAAACTCGTATCCACCTATGATCCGCAAGCGTACGGACCTACACCTTTTTCACCACGGGATTCCCAAGGTTCTTGTCAATCCGCGGAGCAAGGGGATTACTAGCGCTTAACCAAGTACTAATCTAGTTGAATGGAAAACCTTTGAAAGAGAGTATTAATCTAAAAGTAATACAATCTAACCTAAGTTAATCTAAGTTAAGTTGATCAAACAAATCTAGGGTTAAACTAGATGGTAAAGGGTGAACACAAGAGAGTGATTAAGAAAGATAAGCGTTCCCTCCCTAGGATCTAGGATAACATGGTATGCATCTACTACACGAAAGCGGTAAACCAATCTACCGGGGGTTGTGACCACGGTTTCGCCCTTTCCCTCCTCTCGTATCGTCACTACGCGAAGGTATTCGTGACTAGACCTATGATGGACACGGTATGTTGATGGAATCTATGGGAGTAAGCGGATATCATACGCCCGAAAAACACGGTAGCTAACCTTAATCATCAAAGCATCATCAACATGAAAATAATAGATTGAAACCACGAATCAAGTAGCGGTCACATAGCATGTATCCATCCTAGGGATGAACGGAGACATTACCCCATCATCTTACACGGATTGAAGCACATAGGGGTGATGGAGACTCCGGAGAACGTCGTCGATGAAGATGGCGGCGATGGAGCTTGGGAACACCCCTAGGCCAGCGGCTTGGAGTCCTCCTCTTGCTTCCTTCTCTCCGCCGGCGTTGATCCTTGCGACGAGCTCATCTAACTCTCTCCCTCATCTTGCGGCGGCGGTTTTCTGGTGATTGGCGTCGGTAGGATGATTTGTTCGATGGGTAACCACCTTGGGGCGCCTAGGGGGTTGTATTTATGTCCTTGAGGTGACTTTGGGCGTGCTCCACCTTGCCTTGCACGAAATCCTCCTTGGGAGAGAAGCAACCTTGGTTTCCATAAAATCAGCCAGATTTTCCTGATTCATGAGTCCTTCCTTGCCAGGGCCATATCTCCCACGTCTGGACTCCAAATAATGCAAATTCGGTGTCCAGGTTGTGTGCCACGAAATTATCTTCAACTTTGGTATTCATTTCTTTCCTTAAAAACGAAGATAAGATCTCCAAATCGGCCTTGGAAGATAATCTGTTCTGATTTCGGACTGACTGCGCAGCAGGGATTTCGGGGGCTATATCTCCTAGCTCCCTTATCCGAATTGGGCCTTCCACATGTCCAAATCGAAGGTATCGTCGAAGCCCACAACTTTGGTAGTCAAACTTTTGCCATTAAAGACCGTTTAAGTCTCCGAATCTGTACCGAAAGATCATGCTGTCCCGAGTGCGAGAATATCTCTCGGGCCGAGTTGATCTCGTTGGTAAACATCCAAGTCCCCGGAGTTTTGCGTGTTGATGCTTCGGTCCTCGGGTCGTTTGGAGTCTTGTTCACTTCGTGTCTTGACTTGTGACGGGCTTCATGATCTTCTCTTGAAGTGCTTGATGAACTTATCCCGAAAGTCTCATCTTTAGCGTAGATTTCCGCATAAACAACAAACTCCAAAATCGACATGCAAGTGTGAACTTGTTACATCATTAGTATGCCTAGTGGCGGGTTAGTTGCAAGTCATAATCGAAACCAATGTATAACAAGTACTCTAGGTTGACGGAAATTCACCGTCAACATCTCCCCCATGCTTAAACCTTGCTCGTCCTCGAGTAAGTAATCCTTGCTTAAAAGGGAAATCGGTGTTGCCTTCCAATGTTATCCCCGCACTTAGTCATTCATGACGAGGCAAATTGCTCTCTCTTCAATTTATTTTTAAAGTTCAAGTTGTGACCGACTTCTTTTTCATTATGGAAGATAGACTAACGATAAAGAACAAGTCACATTTAACACAATGCTCTCAAACTTAAGTGAACTTCAAACCATTACCTTGTCACATGGAAGATTTTCAAAAAGATGCATATCCAACATAAGTGAAAATCTTTTGCAAAAGCTCATGGAAACACTCATCTCATCAAGTCACTCAAGCCTATACTAGATTATTTTCAACCTACTCTACTCATATGTGATAGTGGAAGGCTTATGTGGAGCTTGGAAGGTTAAAAACAATCCTAGCAAAACATACATCCGAAATATTGTCAAATTAAGAGAGAGGTCTATTGGAATTACCGAGACTCGTCAAAAAGGCCATGGAAAATAAATGTTGGAAAGAGAGAGGGATGAAACACACACATTTAGATAAGTGGACATGTGCAAGTGGCAAATTGATGATCCCGAGGCACGAGTTAAGTCCTCGTTATCGGATTGCACATGGTTGGAAGATTTGAGTATGGATGTGTCATCAAGTCACTTGAGAACTTATGAAGCAAAAAGAACCGAGGAGCTTCTTTATTTTTTTCTTTATTTTATTTCCTTCTGATTTTTCTCTCTTTCTTTTTTTCACTTTATTCTTCCTATTTTTCTTACTTTTCTTTTCTTCTTATCATATTTTTTTTCATTTTTCATTTTTTTTCTTTTTTTCTTTTGCTCCTCAAAACTTTTTGCAACATAATACTTACATAGCATTTGTGTCAGAGAATGATTCCTCCCCCATGCTTGAACGATGCTCGTCCTCGAGCATAAAAGAGAGGGGAAATGACTGCTAAAGTAAGTATAAATTCCATAATCTTGCGGAATATTTGAATCTCCATCGAGAATTTTACTCCATACTCAAATTGGGTTGTGGACAAGGAGGTGATCACAAAAAGATGTTTTTGGTTTAGGGTGGATGCCCAACGAAGTTTGTGAAATTTTCGACGTGAAAACCCACAATGCATGGACAAAAAGGCTAGCATGAAAAAGTTACACTAAGGAATGACCAGCTTCTTAGTCTCGAACCATAGAAATCAATCCTAATCCAACTCATCAAAACATATGTTTGCAATCTACGGGTTTTGTTATCATAAAACATATATGTATATGGCTTTGGTAGGTAGAACTTTGCAAGAGCATCACAAATATGTAGATAGCATAAAAGTTAAATTTTCATAAAAACAACAAGTTATCCGGCTATCCATAAACTTAAATCAAAGAGCAAAGATATGTATGTGGGTCTAGAGCATAGTCATTTCACCTCCACAAATAAAAGAGCCGGTATTTAAATTAATTTCAGATCATATTATAGAGAGCAATTAGCCAAGACATGTATAACTTCATGTAGGTAAAACAAAGCGGCAACTTTCATCATCTTTCCGTAAGCATAGGCAATATAGAACATCGAGGTGAACACATGGTCATGCTTATCTATTGAAAGTAAAAAGAAACCTAGGTTGTCCTCCTAGTAGCCATGTTATTGTTTGAAGATAAAAACAAAAGGTTGCACCTAGTTGAGGTTGAAGGCATACTTACAAGCATTTGTGTTTGGAAAAGAGAAGGTCCATGGAGATGTTACCATCCTTTGTAATTCTTCGTTGCCTTCTTCCGACATCTCCATGTATCGATGTGGCTTTTGCTTTTGTCTTGATTTATTAATGCTCCTAAACTTCTGAATTTGATCTTGTATGCTTAATGGAGTCATTAGTCACCCTTCTCTTCAATGTTGTCATCGCCATCTCCTCTTTCTTGTTCTCATCATCTCCTTGCTGTCTCTTTTTCATGGATTTCCCCCTCTGTCCAGAACAGAACATATATCGAAATATAGCTCTATTGAAAAGTTTATGAAATTACCCTTCCAACGTGTGGTCATTCATCGAAAACGGAGTTCAAACAAGGGAGCTATGTCCATTTTACTTCAGCACTGTGTGCTGTCCAAAACTGATTTCAGGACGTGTTGCACTCGGTGATTCGGGCATAACCGCTTGTAGGAACCTCCGATTGTCTTGATTCTTGATTTGTTGGAATTGTAACTTCATGGGGCTTCTAATATCCAAAAATACCCAGTGTTTTCCCTTCGAGACCATGCAGAATTTTTATGAGATCGATAGCTTCTTGCGCATTGATCCGGAGATGTTAACGATCTTTATCATTCTATCTTCTAGAGTGTCATGTTGCACTTCCGTGTTGAAGATTCAGGGTCTCCCCCATGCTTAGCATTTTGCTAGTCATGGAAGAAGAAGACAAAGCACTTCTTAGCCATCCTTCAATTTCCTTGTAGTGAGAGTCTTTATCTTGCCTGTAAGACGTTTTAAACGCATTCTACCCCCAAGGTGACGGTTGGGAGTAGATAGAATTGCCAACAATCCAACAATGTCTCCTAAGATTCTTAACTTGTGGCATAATTAGTTTAATGAGGAATAAAAACCTAATGAGTGTACGTGGTGCAAGGTGTGTATGCACATGATAGGAAAGCATATAAACAAGACAATGTTTCACCTAGTTCTAAACACCATGTTTACAACTAGGTTGCCGAATTTCTCCATAGCCATAAAGGTTTATATATCTAGGGTTAAAACACCATGTCTATCCCTAAATCAATAACTCTTATAGCACAAGAAAAATTAAGCGCATTGCAAAGCTTATAAACTGACCAAAGTAACATGAAAACATATGAAAAGCTAGCTAGGTTTATCGAACTTAACGATGATAGTCCGCAATCATGTTTAAACACCACGTTTACACAAGATCACAAAAGGAAAATACTCATAATGCCTTATGAAGTATTAACATGGAAAATGAAGCATACATCATTGAGCCTTAAAACAACCAAGCCAACTATATGCAAAACATGTACATGCAAAGAAACATCACGTTGATAACAAAATGCAATGCATGCAAATAAATAAATATGAGCATGAACATGATGGTGGTTCTAAAAAAGAAAACTAAACTCAGATTAATAACCACAAGTTGATCATCATAAGATGGTGTCATTCTTTATTCTCTCTAAGAAAGGAATAAAAACATAAAGAAACGGGTTGCCTCCCAAAAAGCGCTTCATTTAAAGTCATAGAGCTCGACTTTCTCACATACCTTCTTTTCGTTGCATAGCCATGGCCCTTCATGCAAGAATAAAAGGTAGCAATGCAGCTTTAACTTACTTCCCATATTGTGCTTGATCACTTATAGAAGACTTGCCCAAAGCATCCTTTTGTTTCATCGTTATCTCCTTCTTTATCATCCTTCGGTGCTGCCTTCACTCCATGAAATTTTTTTTAATGTCCAGAACAGATAGTATACTCAAGCTCTACTCCGTTGCACAGTGCATAAAATTTCCTTTCCAACCAGTCTTGATTTGCCCAAATCGGACTCCAGACTCGAGAGTTACGTCCGTTTTACTTCGGCGATGAAATCTGTCCCGAAATTTCAGAACGCGCAACACTCAATGTTTTCTCCATAACTCCTTGCAAGGGTCTTCAAATTTGTTGGTTCTTGATGCGTTGGAATGGCAACTTGATAGAGCTTCTGAATATCTCATTTTATTCATTTTTACACCTCTGAACAAGCTCTAAAATTGAAGAAGATAGTAGCATCCATCGCGGGATTTGGAGAGGTTGATGATTTATCTTGCAACTCTTTTAGGCATGACTTCTTTTTTTTCATTATTCAAACCTGTCTACATGGTTAGTGAAAATCGGGCCTTTCCCGACATATGATTCTTTAAGGTCATTAGCTTGACCAAGCGCAAAGCATGATCGAGATTTACAAAACTTATTGTAAACATACGCGTCCATAATTAACACCACATGTGAATTGTAGCAACAAGTCAAGGTGTAAATAAAAGAAGCATATGTTTCATGCATAGCACTTAGCTCATCATTAGGCAAAGGTTGTTTAGGTGTGAGATTAATTGGATCAAAAATAAATGTTTCCTCTTTTTCATTCTCAAGAAAATCTAGCCTATCAACATGATCACTATTGGAACAAGGCATAGACATTAAACTATCATTCATACTATTGGTTGAGCATGAGTATTTGAATTTATCAACATCAATACCAATAATATCTTGAGATTTCAGCGCGTACCTTGGCCTTAGAGATTTTTCAACAAGAGTGATATTTGGTTCATCAAGCGGTGTTGAAGGCGAATCTATCTCAACAAGTGTAGTTGCCTCTTCATCACCATCTTGCAATTTCTTCAACTCATCATGTGGAACATGTAATCCTTCAACTATGTACGCATTCATCTCTTCTTTGAAGTCTTCTTTATCAACCAAATCTTCATCTTCAAAGACTTGTATGTTGCTTTCTTTATCTTCCACGTACCACATGTCGTCAAGATCGCTCATTGTTGATTCACTCTTTCCTTCATCCTTGAGTACTTCCATGTCTTGATTTGCTAGTGTGTAGGCTTCAACGGCACACAAGCTATCATCTAGCTTGAGTCCTATCTCCTCCCATTTATCCTTTGAGTCACTAGGCTCATCACGGTTGTACTCTTCTCTTCCTTCATCATAAATCTTTGAGTTGTCAAACCGGTCGATCCATCCTTCATCTCCTTCTTCTCTTTCTTCTTCAAACATCTTTTGGATCGACTCTCCACTCATCTCTTGATCAAATATATCTTCGTTAGTTTGGCAACGTGTCGGCGTTCCTCCTTCCTTCGGTAGTTGATTAGTGGGGCGAAATCAACTTGAACCCAACCGGATTGCTTGAACTCCGCCAATGGTCTAGCATTCCACATACTTCGGCCTACATTCATGTTAGTTTCAACATTTTTAACATCCGAAATGACTTCTATTACCTTAGGAAGTGGATCTTCAATTTCTTGAATGGTCGGTTCATCTTCCTTGACCTCCGGTTCATCTTTTTCAGAAATTTCAGCAAGCACCTTGGGCTTGCTTTTGTCGTTTTGCTCCTCTTGACAACATCTTTGCCAATCTCGTATTGTTCTTTGTCCATTGCTTATCCTTTGTAAGATTTGTGCGGCTTCACTAATTGTTTTATCCAATATATCACCGCCCGCACACATGCTTACAAAACGAGACGAGTTAGGGGTTAGTGAAAAATAAAAGGTATGCAACATCAAGTCACCGGAAAATCCCAAGTTCGGGCCTCGCTCAAGTAGTTCATTAAATCGGTCCCATGCTTCATCAATTCCTTCATCCTCTCCTTGCTTGAAAGTGAGCACTTGCCTCCTTAAGTCTTGGACCTTGCTTATGGGAAAGAACTTCAAAAGAAATTTCTTCACTAGCTCATCCCAATTTCCTTTTGCTTCAACGGACGCAAGTGTGTACCATCTTCGCGCTTCATCTTCGAGAGAGAATGGAAAAAGATTCCACTTGAACCAAGCGGCCGGAACTCCTTTTTGTTGGACAAGTGTTGCATAACATCGTGAATTCCTTAATGTGTCTATATGGGTTGTCATCCTCCAATCCTCTAAATGGTTTTGTCGCCACTAACTTGATGGTTCCGAGGCTTCACTTCATAGTGGGTTGTAGCAAACGTCAAATCTGATTTTTGCATCTCAATGTCTTCCATTGACGGCATTGCTAGCTCCCTTAGCGACATCTCTTCGTCTTCCAATGGTGAGGTGAACAAATCCATCTAGGCACAAGAAAAGTAGAAAGAAAAACAAAAAAGATTTTTTTCTTTTTTTTAGAAAATAAGGGTTAGGTGTTAGTAATCAACAAAATTAATATTAGATTAAACGTAGCAAGGCGGCTTGCTCCCGCAACGGCGCCGAGAAAAAGGGGCTTGTTGACGGATAAAACTCGTATCCACCTATGATCCGCAAGCGTACGGACCTACACCTTTTTCACCACGGGATTCCCAAGGTTCTTGTCAATCCGCGGAGCAAGGGGATTACTAGCGCTTAACCAAGTACTAATCTAGTTGAATGGAAAACCTTTGAAAGAGAGTATTAATCTAAAAGTAATACAATCTAACCTAAGTTAATCTAAGTTAAGTTGATCAAACAAATCTAGGGTTAAACTAGATGGTAAAGGGTGAACACAAGAGAGTGATTAAGAAAGATAAGCGTTCCCTCCCTAGGATCTAGGATAACATGGTATGCATCTACTACACGAAAGCGGTAAACCAATCTACCGGGGGTTGTGACCACGGTTTCGCCCTTTCCCTCCTCTCGTACTGTCACTACGCGAAGGTATTCGTGACTAGACCTATGATGGACACGGTATGTTGATGGAATCTATGGGAGTAGCGGATATCATACGCCCGAAAAACACGGTAGCTAACCTTAATCATCAAAGCATCATCAACATGAAAATAATAGATTGAAACCACGAATCAAGTAGCGGTCACATAGCATGTATCCATCCTAGGGATGAACGGAGACATTACCCCATCATCTTACACGGATTGAAGCACATAGGGGTGATGGAGACTCCGGAGAACGTCGTCGATGAAGATGGCGGCGATGGAGCTTGGGAACACCCCTAGGCCAGCGGCTTGGAGTCCTCCTCTTGCTTCCTTCTCTCCGCCGGCGTTGATCCTTGCGACGAGCTCATCTAACTCTCTCCCTCATCTTGCGGCGGCGGTTTTCCGGTGATTGGCGTCGGTAGGATGATTTGTTCGATGGGTAACCACCTTGGGGCGCCTAGGGGGTTGTATTTATGTCCTTGAGGTGACTTTGGGCGTGCTCCACCTTGCCTTGCACGAAATCCTCCTTGGGAGAGAAGCAACCTTGGTTTCCATAAAATCAGCCAGATTTTCCTGATTCGCAGTCCTTCCTTGCCAGGGCCATATCTCCCACGTCTGGACTCCAAATAATGCAAATTCGGTGTCCAGGTTGTGTGCCACGAAATTATCTTCAACTTTGGTATTCATTTCTTTCCTTAAAAACGAAGATAAGATCTCCAAATCGGCCTTGGAAGATAATCTGTTCTGATTTCGGACTGACTGCGCAGCAGGGATTTCGGGGGCTATATCTCCTAGCTCCCTTATCCGAATTGGGCCTTCCACATGTCCAAATCGAAGGTATCGTCGAAGCCCACAACTTTGGTAGTCAAACTTTTGCCATTAAAGACCGTTTAAGTCTCCGAATCTGTACCGAAAGATCATGCTGTCCCGGAGTTGCGAGAATATCTCTCGGGCCGAGTTGATCTCGTTGGTAAACATCCAAGTCCCCGGAGTTTTGCGTGTTGATGCTTCGGTCCTCGGGTCGTTTGGAGTCTTGTTCACTTCGTGTCTTGACTTGTGACGGGCTTCATGATCTTCTCTTGAAGTGCTTGATGAACTTATCCCGAAAGTCTCCTCTTTAGCGTAGATTTCCTGCATAAACAACAAACTCCAAAATCGACATGCAAGTGTGAACTTGTTACATCATTAGTATGCCTAGTGGCGGGTTAGTTGCAAGTCATAATCGAAACCAATGTATAACAAGTACTCTAGGTTGACGGAAATTCACCGTCAACAGCCTGCCGCTGGATCCAGTGGCTGCGCTCAATCCTCCTCGTTCTTCGCAGCCCAGAGCAGGTCTTCCTCCACAGCCGCCCAGCCGGACACCACGCTGCTGCCGCCCTTGCCGCGCCGCTACCACTCCTCGGCCTCACATCCGCCGATGTCCGTCGGGGGTTCATTGAGCGCCCAACCCACCACCCGCCGCGATCCTCTTCCCCGATCTATTGCGTCCCCTTCCCCATCTCAAGCTTGCGCCAGGAGAGAGAGGAGACAAGTAGTTGGGAAAAAATAAGATTGAAAAAGATGAGGGAGAGGAGAGAGTTACCTGCATTTGAGAGTGCGGAGGCCTCTGTCCGCAAAACGAAGGTAGGGGTGAGTGGTTTGCTCGAGACGCTACAGTGTTGGTTTTTCACTCATTTTGGCTATGAAGGTGCAGATGAGGGAGTTGTTGGAGACAGTCTTAGAGCAACTCCAAGAGCCTCTTTAAAAATCACTAGCCAAAATCCTGATTTGGCTAGCATGTAAAATGAAATAGCTAGCAAAAAGTGGTTGACATCTAACAGCCTCTCTAAATTGAACTCTCTATATCCTCAACCGCCTGTGGGTCCCACCTGCCATACTCATGAAAATCAGGATAGCTAGTCACTCGCCACTAGCCAAAAATAGCTAGCGGGGCAACGAATTTAGCTAGTTAGGATAGCTAGGTGGGTAGATAGCTAGTCTGTTGGAAGAGTGTTTTTGAGATTTTTTCCAAAATTTAGCTAGCCAAGTCATTTTAGCTAGTCTCTTGGAGTTGCTCGTAGTGGAAAACTATGTCTTTTCTTTTATTATAACTAGGTGCATGCCCGTGCGTTGCTACGGGCATCCAATTATCTATAAGGCAACACACAAAGCATACAGTAAAAGTTTCTCAATTGAAGACATCACATCCGAAGAACGACTTGAAGTTGAGCGCACAATTTGATATGTTAATCTGGTAATTTGTCCAAGTGACTATGACAAATACACTCAAACTGACAGACTGCGTCTATTCAAAATTAACGCCGTGATGCGCCGAAGTTATTATTTACAATGCTTGGTAGGCACTTTCTCCGAGCATTTGCTTCGTGCTGCGCCACAAGATCGACGAAGAAATTATGTCGCATAGCAAGACTATCATGAAACATTTGAATATTTATTGCTTAAAGTCAAAACACGACATGTAATATATTGTTTGCATATTTTAAGATCATGAAAAAGTAACATTTAATAAAGTATATTTACTCACTGTACAGATGTCAACTTTTTATGACTTTTCCAGCTTGTCATGTATTGCAGAATGAGTCATCCATTTACCTATTCATTTCAAATAGAAACAATATATATTCAGCTCCAGCAACCGGCATAGAATGAATAACTCATGATCCCAAATAATAGGCTAAGAACAAACTTTTTGTTTATGCAAGAAACTCTTTATATTCAGGTACAATTAAATAATACATGACATTATTTGAATTTGGACATCATTCTCACTAATCGTAGCTCTGTAAAAAAATCACAATAAATACCCTAGCATAAAATGGACTTTTGTGTACAAAATTATTAAATTGACACAAACCATGTCGAGTTGAAACATCATGGCATGAAAGTATCATGGATCATTTAATTTTACCTAAAGAGAAAGAGAGAAACAATAAATGGCATCATTTCTTTTCCAAACACGCATTAATATGTAAGATACGCATGAATAATAAATAGAAGATTACATTACCTACAATGTTAAAACCTCCTTATATACAATATTCTTTGTATACGTGCCATTCACCGGTAGTACTCTTTTTTGTTTTTCGCCCAGATCATTCTGTTTGCCCTTGCCCTTTGCTTTCTTTTTTGCATCTTTCTCTTCCTTCCTTCTAGCTTCCTCCTCTGCCATAGCATTAGGTGGGAGGGCGAGGATCTTGATGTTCGTTCTGGCTGTGGCTCTAGACATAGCAACATACAACTGTCCATGGGAGAACACAGGTGCAGGCAAGTACACTCCGACGTTTGGTATTGTTTGACCCTGTGACTTGTTGACCGTCATGGCGAAGCTGAGCCTAATTGGGAACTGCTTCCTCTTGAATTGAAATGGGAACATCTGATCATCAGAGGGGCACAAGGGTATCCGAGGAAGGAAAACCCTCTTCCCGGCATGCTGCCCCAAAACAATTTCAGCATCTATTGAGTTTCTTTGGCATGCTCTAACCACCAGTCTTGTTCCATTGCATAGTTCGTTTGCAGGGTCTAAATTTCTAAGCAGTATAACCGGGCAGCCGACCTTTAGCTTCAGGACGTGTGGTGGTATCCCATTGGGAGTCAATGTGTTAAGGAACTCCTGAGGATAGTAGTTGTGAGGATCATCAACCGCTTCGTCGAAACTATGGTACACCACCTCTCCACCTTGGAACTTGTTGATCATCTTCAAATTAATATCATCTACCCAATCATTACGTGTTGATAGAATGGCTCTAGAGGTGATGTAATCCTTGTTTGCCATGTTTTCATTGAGATTTGGAAAGATGTTCTCAATTAATGTGTCAAGATCTTTCTCAGAATCCCCAGTGTACAGGACACATATTTCGTCAGGAAGGCGTACATCACCATCTTCATTAACCTCCTCTGTGCCATTACCAATGCGCAACATATAATCTGCGAACCATGGATCGGTCTGGGCCCTCATGTTGCGCACGAGCTTAAGATGTCGCATGAATTCCCAAAGATACGACTTTCTTAAGGAAGCACCGACAATTTGAGCCCTGGATCCTTTACGTACAACAGGGAGGACTTGCCTGAAATCTCCACCAAAGACAACTGTCTTCCCACCGAACGGAAGATCCTTCCGTCCCATTATATCACGCATGCTATAGTCCAGTGCTTCCACGCCTGCCTCTTTGTCATAGACGCCTCGTCCCAAATGATGGAGAGACGCTTGCGGCGGCTTAGCGGTTCCACACTGTTTTGTGAAGCCGCATCCTTGTTTATCGTCGAGCGTTAGGGGAATCTTGAAACGTGAGTGGGCTGTCCTCCCACCAGGCATTATAGATGCTGCAACACCAGATGTAGCTGTAGCAACGGCAAGCTTGTTCTGACTGCGAACGGTTCCGAGAAGCGCTCTATACAAAAAAGTCTTTCCTGTGCCACCTGGTCCATCGACAAAAAATAAGCCACCTCGTTTGGAGTCAATTGTGGACATTATCTCATCATAGGCAGCCCTCTGCTCCTCATTTAGTAGAGATGATAGGCCCACATCTTCTGAATTTGTCTTAATGCTGACCTCTTCAAATATCTCACGAGGGACCGCGGTAGCGTCATCAAATGCATCATCTATTTTTGGTAGGGGAAACTTATTTATGTCTTTGTCGTTATCCTTAGATTTCATAGATTGCAGCATGTTCCTGATGTCAATCAAAACCATTTGTTCCACCCAATGAGGGTTTGGATTCTTATGCTTGAAGTCTTCTGCCATTGCATCAAAGTGTTTTGTCCACAAACCGGCGACATTCCTCGGCTCACAGAACACCAGTATTGTAGCGAACAGCCTACAGCAATGAGGATGGCATCCCAAACATAGCACTCTCAGTGAGACAATCATCGAGCGTGTTGTCATCTTCGATCAGACCTGCAGCACAAGCAGCATCACGGAACGAATGATAATGTACACCATTCACAGTCCTAAGATGCCTCCATGACGTCGCTCCCGGAACATGGTTTAGAAGTACCCGAAAAAAATAGCGTTCGCCCTCTGCCGGATTCGCAGACACGAGTCTCCCGACCTGGTATGCTGAGTTTTTCCTTGGTTGCCAACATTTATCTTTCACATTCCAGGTAAAGTACTTTGGAAAGTCACGATACAAGATCCCTCGAGCTTCCGGATGATGTTGGTTGTAGGTAAACCATTCCGTGAGCATTGAGTCCTCGATACGCGGCTTTTTTAAAACTCGTTCAACCTTGTCCCGTGCATGAAATGAAACCATATGCTGGCCGGGGAGATGACATTGCAGCGCCAACACCGGTGGGTGACACTGGTGTAAGTCAAAGCCGTATATCCTCCACATTGCTTCCGGAGGTCCCACCCACCGGGCCTCTTTGTAGTCCGTGATCTCATCAACGTTCCCGTTAGCATCTTTTTTCCCATTCTCCCTAACATACACGGATGCTCTGTCATGGCCCTTGTAGATATACTTAAACAAATATTTCACGGACTTAATGCTGCTGCACGCCTCAACATTAATGTGGCAGTTGAAAGTACGTATGAGATACGGGTTGTACGGGACAACCCATCGATTGTCCAACATGTGACCTCGAACCATCTCCTTACGACCATCATCGCGCCGCCTGTACACTGGGTACGAATCCTTGCCTTGCGATGTTGAATCGCAGAATGGTCGCGGGTAATAGTTCTTGCACGAAGTACGATCCTTTGTGCACGGGCAATTTGGATTAAGCACCCCGCATGGTCCGTGCATCATATGCTTGGTGACCATCCTGTAGAGCTCGGGTACTTCTTTTTGTCGGGTAGCTGCAGTGATAATCGCGTCGTCTCGCTCAGGGCAAGTGATCTTGTACTTTCTCTGCATTATCAGCAGCCAGTGTGCATGCGGCAAGCCCCTCTTCTGAAACTCAACGACATATACGTAGGCTTTTACCTTCCCAAGTATGTCCTTGTACAACAAACACCGCCTCAACTCCTCCAACTTGGCTCTGAACACTCGAGCCACGAGATCTAGATGGTGGATATAGCTCATTTTTAATCTCATCCCAATTCAGATTGCACGTCATGGTGAGAAAGGTGTCCAGTTTGCCATACTTCCGCACCAGGGCCATCGCGTCCATATACCGGCGCCTCATACCACGGGGGCCACCGATGAACGTCGATGATAGCACCCGTACGCTTCCCAACCTCATTCGCTTCTTCCACCCCCGTACGATAGTCGTCAACCAAACCCCCGGTACAGTCGGCCCTCACGCGTATCCTGATTGTTTCTGATGAAGTCAAGACGCGAGCTTTCAATCTTCACGTAGGTGTCGACGGCAAACTGCTGGAACAGACGCTTGCCGTATAGTATCGGGTTGAAAATTCCAGGCCGCATCTGCAACCTGTACGAATAGTAATCACGAACTGAAACGCATTTATTACCGGCAGACCCTACACACAAGAAAGCTATCAGTTAGTATCATGATGCACGGTAATCGGATCATATTTGTTAAGAGGAAATATGCAATTACCCGCTTCATCATCGCCACCCCCCTGAGCACGTTGCTTGCGGATCACTCGGGCTCTGTTGACCTGCGCCTCAGTCACACCAACTTTGGCAATGCAGTTGTGCCACCCGAACTCTCCCCTTGGAAAGAAAAGCGAGTACGAGAGGGGGTCGTAGCAGCCATGATACGACCGGATGCCTTTCCATGACCTATCCTTCCCGTGGAGGACGACACTATTTTCAACTGACCCCGATGCTCACTCCCCTCAACCCAAACGGCAGCAACCTCTGACGTTAAAGGCTTGTTGTATGTTCTCTGGTCCAAACATTGATCAAGGTTGAACTCGATATGGTAATCGGAAAAATCCTCTACCTCTCCCATAGTGCGAAGTTGATCCGAGTAGGGATTAACACCACTATTGAAGATGTTTACCAACGTACGAATAACCTCTCTGTCTTTCTGTTCAGTCTTCTCACGACACTTGCTGAGCCTATAATCAAGATCAGGATCATCGTCGTAGAAATAAAGCTCAAGGTGATTAGGTTCATACTTATTTTCTTTGCCAAAGTTTTTAAGATTATGGTAAAGGGCGCCATGCGCACGGAAGGTGTAAATGGGACAGTTCCGAGTGTCGGTGGTAGCACCATCAAGATTACAGTGTAGAGAAGTGAAGGAGAAGTGCCCATTAAAATATCTGATGTGGTCACGAAAATGCCTGGCATCAGAGTCAGAGGTCGTCCACAATCGCACGAGTTCATCCGGGGGCGTCTCGGGGGTGGATAGATGAATGGCTCCACTACGACAGCAAAATCCCGGCGGTTCATACTCAAACTTCTTGGCGTTTGTTGACGGTTAATAATTGTATCAAGGTTCGTTCGTGACTCGCAAGCGTACAAGTCTCCCGTCGTAGTCAAGGGACCCTTCTTCCCTCGAGTGGTGAACCCAAGGTATCGAATCCGTGGAACAAATGTGTGACGCAAGAATTAATCTATTAAAGCCAAGTAATCTTCAATAATCGATAAAAGACCTAATGCATCTAAGTAAAAGACACAAAACAGATCTAATCTACTAAAAACCGGAGAAAACAAAGTAAGATTGGGTAGATAAACCGATCTAGAGGGATCGGGGTAAGCCTTTCGTTGAAGTTCCAAGCAAAAGAAGAAGTAGCAAATCGAATCTTAATAAAAGCCTCTTTAAATCGTGGTTTCCCGTCCAAATCCGAAAACATCCGCCTTTCGAGACCCCCGTTCGTCACAACGTATCCCTATTCATGCGGGGAGCTTAGGGCGAGTCAAAAGACAAGTCGAGATTCTTTCGGAAGATCCGGCGTGTACCTCTAGCCACCGCGGCTACAAGAACACCCTATGTAATCTATCTCGAGAATAGAATTGAAATAAGCAAAGCCGATCGAAAAACGAAATCTTCGAGGAAACACTTGATCGCCGGGAAAAGATTCAACTTGATAATTCAACTATAACAATGATACATACACAAGATCACCACCGGGATCCTTCCTTGATCTTGCTTCTAGCTCGGGAACTCCGACGTGGTCTTCCTTGCAAGGTTCCCACGTCGGCTAGGGAAACCCTAGTCAACTAGCTCGACCCTCTCCTCTCCTAGATGATGTCCCTCTCTTCTCTCGCTTCTCGGCGGCCGAAGACGAAATCTTCCCCCGCGTGGCTCTCGGTCGGGGGACTATAAATAGCCCGATCGGCAGCCTAGGGCAAAGGACGTCGCATTTGGGCCCTAAATGGGCCCGGGCCGATCCTATCGGGCCGGCCGGCCCGGGCCCATTTAGGCCCGGCCCCCGCGGGCTCCTTTGCCCGAGGTCGGTTCCCTTGCTTCCCGGATGCTTCCCCTTCGCATATGGGTCCATGTCGTCGGTTTCTCTCCGAATTGGACTCAACTCCTTGTCTTGGAAGCTTCAAGACTTTTCCGGTCGGGTCCCCGGAGTTTGTTGTCTTCTCGGATCGAGTCCCCGCTTCTTGGAGTTAGTTTTGCTTCATTGCATGACTTGTTCGGGGCTTCAAAGTCTTGTCATGAGGTGCTTGATGAACTTATCCCGAAAGTCTTGCATTCAACACTAAATCCCTGCATAAACATTAAACTCCAAAAACGACATGCACATGTGAACTTGTTATACCACGGGGGTTAGTACCAATGGATAAAGTATAAAATTCATGCCAACACCGAAGGTAAACTCATGGCTAGGTTGACGGATTTTCACCGTCAACATCTCCCCCATGCTTAAACCTTGCTCGTCCTCGAGTAAGCCTTCGATGGATATCATCATTGCTAAACAATGTTTAAACCTTGCATTTGACCATACATGAGAAAACATAATGCTCTCAAAATATTAATTCATTAAAGTTCCATAATGTACTAGCCTTCATCTCCACGGAGGGTGGATTCTTATTAAGCTTATCCCACAAGTATTAACATGCTCACAAAGTTTTAAATGGATCTCGAATTTTTGAAATGAAGATCGAGATAAAGAAAAGCTAAACCAAATTCACAAATTTAAATCATCTCATGTATTGCTCATAAACTCTCATCTCACTTGTCTCTCAAGCCTATATATTCTACTCCTTTCCCTCTCATATATATGTGGAAGGCTTTATATGGAGCTTTGGGAAAGTTTAGTCCTAACAAGAATTTATAAGTGAGGTGTTGTCATAACAAGACAAGCTTCTCATGGTCTTACCGAGACTCGTCAAAAAGGTCATTGGAAAATAATGTTAAATCAAGGAGGGGAAAGAGAAAAATACACACACTTTTAGATAGGTGGACATGTGCAAATGGCAGAGAGTGATCCCGAGGCACAAAAGAAGTCCTCGTTATCGGATTGCACATGGTTGGAAAATGAGAATGGATCTTTTTATCTTGAAGCCTTGAATGCACTCTTAGAGAACCGGGGAGTTCATTTTACGCACAAATATATTTTTTCTTTTTCTTCTCTTTCTTATATTTCTCATTCTTTTCTTTCTTTCTTTCTTATATATATTTTTTTTCTTTCTTCACCTTGGAAGTCATGTACATCGCCGAATTTTTTTCTTTCATCATTATATATTTTTTTTTTAAAATACTCCCTTTTGAACTCTAAGGCAGCACCGTACCTACCTCCTCCCCCATGCTTAGACGTTGCTCGTCCTCGAGCAAAGAGGCGAAAAATAAGGTAGGTACCGGAGATATTTTCCTTGGAGAGATACTTGAAATCTTCAACGTTGGCACCGTCTTGCGATCTTCCTTGAATTGATGATCCATTCTCAATGATAGGTTGTGGTCAAGGAGGTAATCACAAAAAAAAGATATTTGGTTTAAGGGTGGATATCCGGCGAAGTATGTGAGACCACCGATGTGGGGGTACACAATGCACGGATAAAAGGCTAGCAAAAAGATAGATACGCAAAAACGGAATGACCAGCTTCTTAGTCTCGGGCCAGAGAAATCATGGCCTGCAATAACTCACTCAAAAATAAATCTTGTACACTAAGGTTCATGCACTCAAATATATATAAGGCTTTGGATAGGTAGAGCAACACACAAGTGATATTTGTGACAAGGTTAGCAATATTTTTGAGCATAAAAGACATCTTCAATCCATTCATAACTTGAGAGCACATAAAACACTATGGGTCTTTGTTTTAATCATAACCTCCGCTGAAAATTAAGCTAGCATTTAAATAAATTCAGATCTGTATTTTTAAGAGAGCACTAGCTTAAACATGCATAAATCAACTACAAAGATGAACAAAGCTGCAATTTTAATCATATATCAACATAGCACGAATTTTGTAACTTTTCCAATGATATAATCAAGGTGGTGACTTTATTAAATGTGATATCAAGTTGAAATACACACTGAAAATAAAGAAACATGCTTGCTGAAAATTAAATAAAAACAGAAAAATACTACGCAAACGCTCATAAGAAAAAGCTGAAAATTACAGAGAAATAGAAAAGAAAAGAAAACTAAAGTTCCTTAAGTCCTCTAATCCTCCGCCGGTGGTTGATGTTGATAGTCTTGATAATAATAGCCTTGCTCATAATATGAATGAACGCTTCCTCCGTCGAATTGATTTGGCTCTACAAGGTGAAGGCGACCAAGTTCAAAGGCAATATTTGCGTTGCCTTCACCGAGTTGAGTCGTGTTGGATTGGATGGCTGCGATATTTTGAGCATTTCTTGCAGCGTATCCTCCAATGATAGCCATGCTTTGTTGTGGTTGGGGATGATGAGCGTAGGCCTCCGCGAAGTTAGCGTTGGGCACAACATAATTTTGTGGGGGTACCGGTGCACCACCCCCCCATGCTTGTTGTTGAGACCCTCCGTAATAACTTGGCGGAGGAGGAACCCCGCCGGATGGTTGCACATTGGGTTGTGCTCCACCCTCTTGTGCGGAGGATGTTCCCTCTTCTACGATCCTTCCTCTTTTATTTTTCCTTGCAGGGACAAGTATTCCCTCTTCCAACCAATCTTCCCTTCCTTCGGTGAAAAGCCTAAGCCTCTCATCCGGAAGAGGGAGGTTCACAATGGCCAATCGGTAACCTCTTCTCTCATCTCCACTAATGTACTTGCCTTGCCGCAAGTACTCAAAACCGAGAGAGGTACCGCGCAAAAGGTGAGCGGGGTTTCTTGCGATCCCCGGTCGCAAGGAATAGGCCAACATGGAGAGGTAACACCCCGAACCAATATCACTAGCCCCCGATGTTGCTTCACAACACCAACGGTTGATCATGAGGTACGAGGGGTCAATTGGCCGCCCGGCAATCAAAGCCGAGTATAGCCAATTTAACTCCGTGTCGGTCACCTTTGTTTCCCTCATCCTCCCCAATACCCTCTTGCACATCCAAGAGTGAAATATCCGGATAATGGGGTTGCGGATGCTTTTGCGTTGTTGATGGGCATCTCCGGAGATCATGCCCCAAAATTCCGCCAACATGCCGGGAGGCACGTCGACTTTCTCCGGAGCGCCCTTGTGGAATCCAAGCAGCTCCCTTACGTGCTCGTAGGGAACCACTTGTTGGATTCCCTCCAAACGGAATGACAAGCATTGCATCCCATCATCATCAACGATGGGTGCCATAGTCATTAAAATTTCCAAGGTGTAACCCAAGTGGGTGTCCACCGAGATTCCGTTGGAGAATTGAGTCCACCCGAGGTGCCCCAACATGTAGTTTATGTCGGTGCGAAAACCCAAGGTGTGGAGTGCTTGGTCGTCGATCTCGACGTTTGGCACAAGCCTCTTCTCAAGATTGGCAAGCCTATCCTCCTCCTCCGCCGACATGATGATGAAGCCGTACGAAGATTGTGTCGGGGTGTAAGGAGGTGGTGCGGTTGAGCGAGTCGATCGTCGTGGTGGCGCGGGCTGCTCCTCCGTGTGCCCACGAGGTTCGGTGAACCTCATGGAAGTGCTTCTCGCAGCCCTCATCCCACCAAGGAGGAGAGTGTCGTTCCTCCTCGGTGGTGTCGTGTCCGTCTCCATGCTCGGGAGACTCGGAAACCGAGTGCCTCCTCGAAGACGTGGTTGATGACGGCTTGGACGACGACGAACTCTTCTTCTTAGAGAAGAGACTTGTGGTCTTCTTCCACATGCTTGCTGCACTCTCTCTTCAACTAAAAATCCGGGTTGCAACCGGTAAACTAGGCACTTAAACTCTTTGCTTCGGATGTGGACTTCGAGTGGATTAGGGAGGTGGATTTTTTCTTGAGCTCTCAAGCTTGGGTGGTTGGCTAAGTCTACGGAGGTTCTGAGCACACAAACTTGAACACACAAACAAGGGAAGGAGAGGGAAGCTTGCCTCAGAAGACGGGCGCCGGGGGCACCATTTATAGGGCGGGCCGGCCGGCCTAGGCCGGCCGGCCCGGGGGTCCTCCGGCTCCTCCTCGGCGCGTCTTTCTCCCAAAGCACGATCATTTCGCCTCCGCAACTTTCCCCGCCCGCGTGCTCCACGAGTTGCACCGCCCAAACGCTCTCGTCCACTCCTTTTCTTGAATTATTGGTCCTCCCACTTGATGCTCCATGCTTTGGGTCATGTCCATGCTCCCTAGCTCCACTTGCTTCACATGCCACCATTGAAATCCTGCAAAGTTGATGCTTGCTGCCCACCATGCTTGTCTTTTGCATGTGGAGGTGGTGAAAGTTGATAAAAGGGGATCCAATGGTGCATGCATGATTAATTCAAACTTGATTGCCTCCATTTAGGTGTGTTTAAGGTTAAGCACTCCTCTAATTCGAATTTTAAAATATTTTTCAGAGCCATGCAAGAGCTTGAACATAATTTTAGAGAAGTTTTTAAACCATTAAAAACAAATGTAAGTCGAAAATATTTTTCGACTACGTCGATTTTCGTCTTACCGGTAAAGTCCGCTTTCATCGGTTGAGAGCGAACGTTATCCCGCTTGATCATGGGGGCATAGGTTTAGGTTCTAATTTTGGCTAAATAAGAAAGATTTTGAACAGAACAAAATTAGAATAGGCTTAGAAAAATTCTAATCCTAGAGAAACCAAGGATAAAGATTTTTAAGATCAACCAAAAGCTTTGATTTCTAGGTTCACGCGAGTCCTACCACGTGCTGAATTTTTATAACACTTGAATATAAATCGTGGCTCTACTCGTGTGGTTTTAGCATGAAAAATAAGCCAACCTCAGCACCATAATGAGGGTGAAAGGTTGAGCTAAGGTTCTGAAATTATTTGGTTGAGGGGTTTCTCGAAAAGAAAAGAATCAAACAAGCACATAGGAGGGTTCATGCAAAGGGGTTTATGATAAAGCAAACATTCAATCAAGAATTATGTCTCTAATATTGTTCAACCACTTCTAAGTCTAATGTCTTTGCGTAGTAAAACTCAAAAACTAAATTATTAAAAATACTCGAAAAACCTGGAATCGGGTTGTCCTCCCGGTAGCTTATTCTTGACTTGACTTGACGAAACGGGTTGCCTCCCGCCTAGCGCTTCGTTTATAGTCTATAGCTAGACTTCTTCACTTGATTACTCCGGATCAACGCTCTTTGCGGGCGTTGCAATCTTGGGTACCCACTTCCGCACCATCTTGGGCGCGGGCTTGTCTTTTGGCTTGGTCGGCTTAGTCATTTTTTTGGTCTTCACAGGCGGCTTCTCTTCCT
The DNA here is from genome assembly GCA_947561735.1 of Cenchrus americanus. NCBI lineage: Eukaryota > Viridiplantae > Streptophyta > Magnoliopsida > Poales > Poaceae > Cenchrus > Cenchrus americanus. The sequence continues at coordinate 29,960,629 of OX387242.1, read as the reverse complement.
TTGTCTTGACGGATGCAACACCTTCTTTAATTTTCGTTACGTTCACTTTTTTCGGCTCCTTCTTCTTTTTCAGCCCCTCCGTTTGTTTTGGTTCTATCTTCACTCCAATCATGTTGCATGCCTCTATCCTTGGACGGAACTTGAAGGAACTCCTTTCTCCGTTGATATCGAACATGATCTCCCCCTTGCCAACATCAATAGTTGCTCCCACGGTCTTGAGGAACGGCCTCCCTAGGATGAGCGGCGGCTTCTCCCTCTCTCCCATCTCGAGCACAACGAAGTCGACGGGGGATGAAGTGGTGTCCAATCTTCACGGGTACATCTTCAGGCAATGCCCAAGGGATAGCGAATGGAGTTGTCACCCACCTCCAAACATATTCCCGTAGGCTCCATCGGTAGGCGTAACTTCTCGAACACATCCCTCGGCATGACACTCACACTAGCTCCAAGGTCGCATAACGCCTTCTCGAAGTTGAAAGAACCAACCGAACATGGAATTGTAGGGCACCGGGGTCTTTTTGCTTCTCCGGCCCATAAGCAATAGCCGCACTACACTCCTCGGACATCTTGACATGATCTACCCCGAGTGTTGCTATCTCATATTTATTTGCAAGTATGTCTTTAAAGTAACGAGAATATGTAGGTACTTGTAGGGCATCTAGTAACGGCATGTTGATGCTAAGTCTACGCACAACTTCCACAAACTTCTCAAAGTGGTTGTCAAGTTTACCTCGGAAGTAGCGTGGCTTGAGTTGCGGTATCCTCGTGTCATCTTCCGGCATCTCGAATTCGGGTTCCTTGGTGACGATCCCCGTAACCTTCTCTTTAGCAGCCTCCTTCCACCTCGGTGGACGGTTTCGGCTTTCTTGCTCCCGCGGTACGTTCCGGATCTTCGGTCTCCTTCCCCGAACGTGTTTGAATGGCCTTCGCCGATTCGGGACATTTGGGTTGTCCCGAAGCTTCCCTTCATCATTAGTGAGGGCGCCCGCAAGTTGTCCAACTTGCGTCTCGAGCATCTTCATCATGTTGAGCACTTGATGATTGGAACTTCCGACCTCCGTCACTTTGCTATCGATGTTCTCCAACACCTTGTCTATGGTCTTGAACTTGGTGACGGTGTCCTTGTTGATCTTAGCTTGCTCATCCATGAACTCCTTCAATTGTATCCGAAGTGGAACCGCGTTAGGAATAGATGAGCTTGCATTAAATTGAGGCCTACCTTGCCCGTAGCGGAAGTTCGGCAATTCTCCCTTCCTCATGTAGTCGAGCACTTTGGCTTCCTCCGGACAATCTTTGCGGACATGGCCATACTCTCCACATTCTTCGCATGTGGACCTTGCTTCGGCGGCCTTCAAGTCTTGAGCCTCTTTCTTTTCTATCTCCATCTTCTCCAACCTCCTCATGAGCGAGTCGATCTTGCCTTCAAGTATGTCTTCCTTCTCCACTTGCAAGACTCCTTTGACGTTCCCCATAGGTTGAGCCGGGTGTAGGCGCCCGGATGACGCCCACGTGTCATTATCCGCGACCTTCTTGAATAGCGTGAAAGCTTCCGTCGGTGTAAGCTCGATGATAGATCCCCCCGCTGATGCATCGATGATCGTCCTTGACGCCATGGTGAGTCCTTGATAGAACTTTTGCACGAGGTCTTCTTTCGGGAACTTGTGATGCGGAACCGCCCGGGTGTACTCGTTGAAGCGCTCGAATGCCTCCGAGATAGTTTCGTAGGATATTGAACAAAGGTGGCAATCTTATTACGCAAGCTTTGAGTTTTACCCGGTGAGTAGTATTCCTTCATGAAAGCCTTCATCAACGTGTTCCAATTTTGCACCGTCTCCGCCGGTTGAGAGTGGAACCATTGCAACGCCTTCCCGAGTAGTGAAAACGGAAAAAGCCTTGCCCTCATTTGATCTTGAGTCACCCCCTCCATATTGAAAGTCTGACATAGTTGAATGAATGCTTGGAGGTGAAGGTTCGGATCCTCTTTGCCGGTGAAGGGTGAATGTTGCACCATGCGGATTGTTGAGGTCTTGATCTCGAACGGTCTTCCGATCTCGTCGAGGTTCAAGATTGGTAGGTCGATGATGTCTGGGGTGCATAGCTCCCCAATCTTGCGTTCTTCCGGTGGTTGGTCACCCATTGGTGGACGTCGGTTCTCCCTCGGACTTTGAGGTGGTGAATTCTCCGGAGATTCCTCGCGATCCTTCGTCTTCCGACTCCGAATCTACAAAATCCGCCTTTTTAGCTTGATGTGCTTCGCGTCTCCTTAGCCTCGTAAAGTTTTTCCGGATCATCCACAAAATTATTGGGTTTGTTGGAGAGGTAGCCGTCCATCTCCGTTAGGGTTAGCAATAAACAAAATATGCAAAAGAAACTAGAAAACAAAACAAATCTATAAAGACTAGAGTTAGACAAACTAGATTAGATGTATTTTGAGGATGATTGAAGCTTATTAGATGCAAAAATAAAACAAAATCAGTACTGAAAATTACAAAAAAAAGCAATAAAAAATCAAATCTTGATCACTTGTTCCCCGGCAACGGCGCCAGAAAAAGGGGCTTGTTGACGGTTAATAATTGTATCAAGGTTCGTTCGTGACTCGCAAGCGTACAAGTCTCCCGTCGTAGTCAAGGGACCCTTCTTCCCTCGAGTGGTGAACCCAAGGTATCGAATCCGTGGAACAAATGTGTGACGCAAGAATTAATCTATTAAAGCCAAGTAATCTTCAATAATCGATAAAAGACCTAATGCATCTAAGTAAAAGACACAAAACGAGATCTAATCTACTAAAAACCGGAGAAAACAAAGTAAGATTGGGTAGATAAACCGATCTAGAGGGATCGGGGTAAGCCTTTCGTTGAAGTTCCAAGCAAAAGAAGAAGTAGCAAATCGAATCTTAATAAAAGCCTCTTTAAATCGTGGTTTCCCGTCCAAATCCGAAAACATCCGCCTTTCGAGACCCCCGTTCGTCACAACGTATCCCTATTCATGCGGGGAGCTTAGGGCGAGTCAAAAGACAAGTCGAGATTCTTTCGGAAGATCCGGCGTGTACCTCTAGCCACCGCGGCTACAAGAACACCCTATGTAATCTATCTCGAGAATAGAATTGAAATAAGCAAAGCCGATCGAAAAACGAAATCTTCGAGGAAACACTTGATCGCCGGGAAAAGATTCAACTTGATAATTCAACTATAACAATGATACATACACAAGATCACCACCGGGATCCTTCCTTGATCTTGCTTCTAGCTCGGGAACTCCGACGTGGTCTTCCTTGCAAGGTTCCCACGTCGGCTAGGGAAACCCTAGTCAACTAGCTCGACCCTCTCCTCTCCTAGATGATGTCCCTCTCTTCTCTCGCTTCTCGGCGGCCGAAGACGAAATCTTCCCCGCGTGGCTCTCGGTCGGGGGACTATAAATAGCCCGATCGGCGCTAGGGCAAAGGACGTCGCATTTGGGCCCTAAATGGGCCCGGGCCGATCCTATCGGGCCGGCCGGCCGGGCCCATTTAGGCCCGGCCCCGCGGGCTCCTTTGCCCGAGGTCGGTTCCCTTGCTTCCGGATGCTTCCCCCTTCGCATATGGGTCCATGTCGTCGGTTTCTCTCCGAATTGGACTCAACTCCTTGTCTTGGAAGCTTCAAGCACTTTTCCGGTCGGGTCCCCGGAGTTTGTTGTCTTCTCGGATCGAGTCCCCGCTTCTTGGAGTTAGTTTTGCTTCATTGCATGACTTGTTCGGGGCTTCAAAGTCTTGTCATGAGGTGCTTGATGAACTTATCCCGAAAGTCTTGCATTCAACACTAAATCCCCGCATAAACATTAAACTCCAAAAACGACATGCACATGTGAACTTGTTATACCACGGGGGTTAGTACCAATGGATAAAGTATAAAATTCATGCCAACACCGAAGGTAAACTCATGGCTAGGTTGACGGATTTTCACCGTCAACGGCGTTGCGTAACTCGCAATTATCTACTGGCTTCAGCGCGTGACCCTCTTTTGGGACATTGGCGTAAACCCCAAAGAATGGATCCAGTGCATCCGATTCAATAGTATCCTCATCACCCCTCGTGAGGTCGTCATTCACGACGGTATCATCATCATCCTCTGATAATATTTAGCATAGGTGAAGGGTGCTTATGTTGGTTTAAATGAAATCTGAACGTGTGATAATTACAGTGAGGTATACCTTGTCCTGCAAAAAGACACCCTTCATCCTTTTCATCGTCCTCATCGAATACGATGTTTTCATCACCATCTGAGCAACCACATGTGACTTGAGTGGTCAGACGAACATAGGTGAATATGCACAATGTGAATGGGAAGAGCATGTGCATCATAAGCACATACCTTGACAAGGGTATATGTGCAAATCACGTGGTGGCATAGAGTCAGGCTCATAAACCACGGATGGTTGTGTTTGAGTACACCTTTCATTACGAGCTTCCGTTGTTCCTTCAGCCAGAGGGTAGGTTTGCGTGACACCTTTATATATACAACATTAAAACACAGTTTAGTCGAATGTGTATTAACTTATCAGTTATAATAATATATAGGTTGGCAAGTAATTTACCATTGTCAACAACACACGACTGTATCGGCTGACTCGCAATGTTCTCATTTTCACCAGTGGCCCCATTGGTGTTTCTTCCAATGGTTGATTCAAACTCCTGATTACGATGCTTTCGTCGAGACTCTCGCAATCCTGGAGTTAGGTGGTCTGTATGGATAGTGTTGGATAGAAATGTCTCCGGGTTCCATCTTGCTCGTGGAGGTTCCCGTACAACCGCCTCGACATAGACAGTGGCCGCCACCAAAATCGGGGATGACCATCTCTTCCGATACTCTTGAGGGAGGCTTGTCACCAGGAGGGAATAAAAGTTGTGGTTTCCATTGAGGGTTTGCCATGGAAATGGAGTCAGGATGCAAGTTGTCGTGACGGTGTTCTTTAATCCTCTTTTTGTAGTTAAGCTTGGACTGCCTTGTAGTCTCCTTCTTCTCTTGTGGCGTCTTAAATAGTCTCTTTGCAGCTCTTGCATCACGTTTCCTTTTATTGAGTGTCTCCCTCTGAAGTGGAGACATTGCAGCAAAACGTGCTCTTTCCCTCCTACGTTTACGCTCACTTGGAGAGAGGTTTTGATCGACCGCGGTAGTTGTTTCGCCAACCTCGCCTAAAATCAAGAGTATTCATGTCCCATGACTCTAAATATATTTGGCTGGTATTAATCACTAAAAAAGTTGGTTTAAGGTTGTAAATACAATTGGTTTGTAGTCTGATGTTATTTAGTATTGATCGGTAACTAATGGTTGTTTTAACATAATAAGTCAATAATTGTTGGGAATAATTTTGCAAGATTATTCAAGCCTTGAAAAATACTTTGGTAAACGGTGTGATAGAATTACATAACATTAATATCAATATGTTTTCAACAACACAAAACAGGCAGACTAACGACTCAGTTTCTGAAGTGATATTACCATTTTTTCAACAATGGTAAACAACCAAATTGACATAAATAAATTACTCCTTCAGCAATAGTACTCTCAATGCCTATGTCCTGTGTGCCAGACATTAGGTAGTTGTTTCGGATGCCTATGTCATGTACTATCAAAACGAAATAAATATAATTGGCTTATAATAGGTGTTAACAAAAGTTGGTTTAAGCCTCTAAATATAATTGGTGGCCGGATGTTATTTAGTACTGATCGATAACTAATGGTTGTTTTAACACAATAATTGTTAGAAATAATTTTGCAGATTTATTCGAGCCCCAAATATATACTTTGGTAAACTGTGTGATAGAATTATGTAACATTAATATTGACATGTTTTCAACAACAGAAAACAACCAGATTGACCTCGGTTGCTAAAGTAATATTAACATGTTTTGAACAATAGAAAACAACCAAATTGACAGATCGGTTTGTGAAGAATTGAATTACCTCCTTCAGATATAGTACTCTAGATGCCTTTATCATGTATGCAATCGCCGTTTGTCTCTGCACTAATCGATATCTCACAACCAACTACAAAACAAACAGTTGTTCAGCTATATAACATTGAATAAGTGAGTGGTGATAAAACATTCAGGACTGCCATTTGTATAAAAAACAAACATAGTATTTTTAGCACACACAAAATCAAGATAGGATGTCTATTGTATCAGACTAACCTGGCCAATCATTAGTTTGAATCGATTGTCCTCTGTGGAGCCATTCACTATTTTCATCTTCATTGATTGATACACTAACACCTGATTAAAATAAATCATTACATTACACTATGATTTGGTCACACTATATCAATGCATTTCAAATAAAATATGATGCCTGCAAACATAATTTATTTATTTATTTAGGACACACCAAAACCGCATACAGACTTCATGCATCCGAAAATAAAAGACAGAACAAAGACGGTCAAATCTGTATACCATTCCCATAGCCCGCCATTATGTAGTTTCATCCAGAAAATGAATGGTTATTGGTTACATGTGTGACACACTAAGATGAATTATTATTATTTAGACTAACCTGGCAGGTCATTGTTTTGAGTCAAATGTCCCCTATGGAGCTGTTCTTGACCTTCATCAATTGTTACACTAACACCTGGTCAAATTAGATGCTGCATTTAATTAAAACATGCATACCCAAAATCAAGATAGGATGTCTATTGTATCAGACTAACCTGGCCGATCATTGGTTTGAGTCGATTGTCCTCTGTGGAGCCATTCACTATTTGGCAATGCACTAACACCTGGTTAAAATAACATTACATGACACTATGATCTGGTCACACTATATCAATGCAATTCAAATAAAATATGATGCCTACAAACATAATGTATACCATTCACATTACACTATGATTATCTTGATGTGCGCCTATATTAAATAGTCCTAGAACAAAAAACGATTCAATATGTATACCATTCACATTACTCGCCGTTCTGTAGTTACATCACTTCAAATAAACAGTACCTGATCCATCACATGTTGTGTTTTCATTGTCCAGCCGTTTATTCTCCAGGCGCCTCTCTCGTCTCTTCCTGTTGAGCTCGTCCTTTTGTTCCTTTGGCATCGATGCATACCTCTGTCTCCTCCGCTCATTCCGGTCCAAGGCCCCTAGCAACACGACCAAAACACATTCAGATTTTGTCAACAAAATATACTGAGTTGTGAAACGTGCTTCATCAAACCTTGATTTATATTGTTTGTGATATACGCAAGCGGTGTCGAACTATCTCCCCGCTCTCTTTGAATCCATCTCAATTCAAAGTGAAACTTGCTGTATGTAACCAAGTAGGAAGTGCGGATAAGGCACTGGCCAAAAATAAAACATTTTCAGATTAAACTTGAATTGTGCTCTAAATTTTATCTACATTAATTTTTTTGGCTAACCTATAACAACAAATGGTGCAACAGTTTGAGATTTAAGAACACATAATTACGTTGGCAAAATAGTGTATTCAGATCATCTCGATCAAAAAATAGCATATATTTGAAGCTGCACTCTTTTAAAGATGCACAGTAGCTAAAATAGTGTATTCAGATCAGTCAAAGGATGGTAATAAAAGAGTCTGTTTGAGAAAGCTTAAGAACTCCTCGAATGGTAATTCATACAATGGCAAGGATGCTATTGAAAAACCCAATAGCCATCTCGTCGCTTCCGGAAAGTAAACAAGATGATGGTAGCATACCTTGTCCACCAAAGGAAATAGGAGGTCGTGGTGGTACACTTCTGGACCTTAAGTGTGTATTTGCAGAGGGGATGATTGCTGATCTAGAAGATAGAGCTGACAAAGTTCATAGGAGTGAAACAAAGTTCCTCTTGGAGCTAAGTTAACAGTTCGGCAGTTCCAGATAATAACACCTTCCCATACCTGTGTTGCAGGATAATGCATTTTAAGTAAATTGAAATATATGGACACAAGAAAGAAGGTAGTAACACTCATGTCATCAAGTTTACAACACATTATGGCTTAGTGAAAAAAAATAAAAATCATACTCCTACGAATAACATGTGTCGTGCCTATTCAAATCAATATGATAATTTAGCTATCCTACTACAGATGATGCACACAATTAAGTCTTAAAATATGTTTCTAGTTTGTCGATCACATGATTACATCTCACCATTGAGTTATTACCTTGACAGATGATGCACACAATTGGGACTTTAAATTGATAGAGTGATAAAGGAGGCAGCAGGAGCAAAAAGCTTTGGCTTCTTCCGATGCATATATGTGATCTCATAGTAAACATCAAAAAATATTTTGTTGAGTGCAGCTTATTAAGCAACACAGGAGTAACTATGATAGCATAACTTTGATGGCCAGCCAATTTTTTAAAGAGCTTCGCAAGTCCATCTTTTGATGAGCTTCCTGGTTTTAGTATAAAAAATAACATGCAAAGATAGGCATGCCGCAACATGTAACTTCTATAGTTTTCAAGCAAAGTTACATGATAGCTACCTCTCAAAACTTTGTTTCCTTTTGACTTTGAACTAAGATATGATTCGGCATCGCAAATGATAAAAAATAAAATAATCTCCTTATACCCAAACTTGTAGTTCCCAAACTTGTAGTTCGGTCAAGCAATTTGGTTCGGCCATTTTTTCCAACACTTAGCGGCAAAGACCGACAAAATGTGCGTGACGAAATTGGGACCCCGAAGAAAATTTCTTAAATAGTCTATAAATGATCGCTCAAACAAAGACAAGTAATCGCACTCGGTTGTGCGAAGCAATGTGATTGAATTATGAAATAACACATTCACACTCATTTGCCGATAATTGCCCTCGCCCAGATCCGTGCCTTTCTATCGAAATTCGAACTCATAAGTCACCGTAAGATTCGGTAACTCTTGAGATGCATCTAAGTTCCGAACATTGCGAACAAAATGCTTTCAAGCTTCTATTAGGCGGTGGAGATATACGGTTTACATGGCAGGATATTATTTAATTTAGCAATACAAAACTACGAGAGATTTTCTACTACAAAGGGCACTTCCGGTTCCCGTTCATATCGACCAAACATAATTTTATAATAGATTCCACAACTTGCACATGAGAAGAGAAAAAACACTGAAATATCAATGCGTTGAAAACACAGGAATTTGAATTGCTCATTTCAACAGTTAGTTGATCAACAACAACGTGAGAGAGTAAAGGTTTGACAAACATTATTCCAACAATAAATCATACCAACATTATTCCAACAATAAATCATACCAGCTGATTTTGCACCCTCAGCTACCTAAAATGGAATACTCAGACGTCAAAATCCTATTCACCAACTCAGCAAAGAACCTGATCTAAAAAATAAAATAAAACTCAGCAAAGACCCAGCATGAGAAACTCACTGCAAGCCCAACTGTGCCAAGGCCAAAAACACCATATTTCAATTCACCCGTCGTTCTTCCCCTCGACGAGAAACGAGAGGAGGGAGGCGGACGGGGGGCGGCTGCCGGCGTCGGGCGGCGCCCCTCCCGGGAACGGCGGCGGACGGGAAGTGGGGGAACGGAGAGAGGAGGTCGAGGGCGACCAATTCCTATCCTCACCTCGGGCGGAGACGCCGGAGCTCGGACCGGGTGCGGGCGCCGGCGCGATGGAGGGGCCGGTGCCGGCGCGTCTCGGACGGGGGGGGGGGGGCGGGGGAGCGCCGAGGGGGGCGGCCGGGGGCGGGTTTCTTCAGGCGATTGGTGCGATGAATTCTTTTCTTCAGGCGGGCCGACGGTTGAAGGCCTCCTGGACCGAGCGCGGGTGCGTGACGGCCTCCGGACCGCGTCCGGTGCGTGACGGCCGCGCCGCCGCCGACACGAACGGCGCCGTCGGGGGGAGGTGACGGTTGAAGGCCTCCCCGGACCGAGCGCGGGTGCGTGACGGCCGCGCGCCGCCGCCGACACGAACGGCGCCGTCAGGGGAGGTGGCGACCTCCGGCGGCTCGCCGACGAGCGTCTGGTGGTGGGAGATTGAGGAGGTTGAGGTGGTGGTGGAGGAGTGGAGGACGTGGGACGGGAGGACGTGGAAGAGGAGGAGGGACTGTGGACTCGGGTCGGAGACGGAGGATCGAGAGGCGCGCGGTTGGATCGGATCCTCCGAAGCTGAGCGCGGTCTACGGAGAGGAAGACAGACCCATTTTTTTTCTCCTCTTTAAACTTTTTAGTGGTAGAGACTAGGTGATCCACGTCAGACACAACAGCTGCCCTGCTGGCCGTCCCGTCCAGCTCACACGGCAGAGGAAGAAAGCCGGGCCCAGCAGTCGGCCCCTCACGCTTCCCGACTCTAGAGAGAGAAGAGAGGGGCCCACCATCTTCCTCCCCCCTTCGCCTCAGTGAGTCTGCGCGCGATCTGTTTCTTCTCCGCGGCATCCGATCTCGATCCCCCGACGCGGCGTCCACCGGTCAGCGCCGCCGCCCTCCTCCCTTCACCGGCCGCCGTCTCGCCGTCGCCACCATGGTTAGTAATAACCCCCTCCCCTCTCCCCTTCCCCTTCTTCTCCCCCCTCCTCCTCCGCCCCCTAGCCACCCACTTCCACCCCCTCCTAGCGGCTAGCCCGCGGTTCGGTGGTGCGATCCGGTCCACACGCACACGCCCCCTCCCGGATGAGTACGGCGATCTGCTGGGGGGTTTAGCCTCGGACCTAGTGGCTAGTTGTTGGCGCGGCCGGTGGACAAAATTGCAGGCGGGTCTCGCAGCGCGTGCTGCTGGAATCGGATGCTTGGTGCTCCGATTTCTTCAATCGCGGTTGCCTTAGGTAAATCCAGTCGAAGATTAAGGGAGGTGCTGGCGTGCTGCTGAATAATGTTTGGGGCACCCACATGCTGGGCGGTAGGCTGTAGCAGTGTAGATCATTTTTGTTTGCTAAATTTAATCGTAGTTCGGAACTTCGTGTGATCCACAGATGCAGGTTGGCACAAGGGGACCTTGGTCAATTTCGCTCGAACTGACTCAGTAGTGTTGGATTGTCAGTCTGTTTTCTCAGGTTGGGTTTGTTTAGGCAGGGTATCTGAAATGCAGTCTTGGAAAAGTTTGATCCTGATACTTGAACATGAACCATGTGACATAATTTATTTGTTCATCATCCTTGTTCTGGTCATGTATTTGGCCGATTTTATGACCTCAAAATTTTCTGATGAACATAGCTGTGCGTATAGAGATTCTAGCTCTTAATGTTCTTCCAATGTGGGAGCATTGGATATGTGTTTTTCGTGATATGCCATAGTGCTAATGGAATTCTATGGTTATATGAAATCAGAATTATATCATTGGAGCATTCAAGCCACCATGTGACACCTCGATTACATTCTCTGATGCAAGGACCAGGAAGCAGGTACAGTTCTTGATAACCTCGTGTTGCTTCCAGTTGGATTTCAAACTTAGTTCTGCTTACAGCTTACAAACGGTTGGTTTCTGATGTTGTCATTTCACAGGTTTCAATTAAGAAGGACAATGGGAAGACAACTATGGTCCCGGTTTTCCAAAGCCTGGAAACAATATCCGGAGAAGTATGATTTCCATGTTTCCTTATCTACCTTGCTTGGGTTGAGCCTAGTATTCAGTTCAGGTTTAATGGCTTTCAGGTATCAATAGCACCAGTCCCAGGCAAAAGGATTGAACACATGGGTGTCAAGATTGAATTGCTGGGCCAAATAGGTATGCTATCTTACCCTTGGCTGCTGCTTGTTCTGTCAGTTCCTGCAGCAAGTTAATTATGAACCAAGTAAACAACAGTTTTGCTTCTGGAGATGCCATGGTCATTGTTACTCAATTTCACATATGCTGCATAGGATATGTGAAGACAGGATAGCTATCTTTGTTTACTGTCTTCGCGAACTAGTTTCTTGTTGTCGATTTATTCCATTTTCTTATGCTATTAAGATGTTCATTCTTATGATTCTTCACACAAGCTGCAGTGCATGTTGCTCTAAAATGGTTGCTGTTTCTGATTTTTTTCTGCATCCATCGGACGCTGGTTACTGTTATGTTTATTGTTGCTCTATACTGTTTTGTTTACATGGCTAGTTATAATCTCTGATTTTGCTGGACATATTATGCATTAAATGCCGACTTCATCCTCTCCATGAATATGGCTTCTGTACTGGATAAAAGTACTGAATGTTTGTTTGTTTACGGAATATAAAATTTTCACTGTCAATTTAAGAAATTACTTCCCTTCGAAATAATTGAACGAGGAGCCGTATGAGGTGAAAATCTCATGTACGGTTCCTAGATCCTGATATTTACATTGGGTGACTATCTTTACAGAGCTGTATTTTGACCGAGGGAACTTCTATGACTTCACTTCATTAGGTGAGTTTCTGGTGCATGATATGTTTGTGCAATGTCTCGACTTGTCTTTAATGTTAGAAGTCTGAGAACATTGGCTAGTCAGTATATAATGATATGCAACCTGTGCATGTTCGAGGAAGAAGTTAACAATCTTTATCCTTGCTAAATTCCCTTGTTGTCATCCTTATTTTCCCAGCATGTTAGTATTCAAGTTTTACCGTACCATCATTTTGGTATGCTATTCAAATAGTTAAACCTGTAATTTGTTAAAAAAATGAAGCAAAGTGAAGCTTTATCAAAGCTTTACAGATCGAAGTTTGCGAAGACATCAAGGAAAACAAACGAAAACCACTGAGCTGGGTATTACCATTCACCATGCCTCACCTTAACCTCATGGAATAGGCCTCAGTCAGTAAGCACCCCAAGCAAGACCAAGAACACACGGAACAGAAAGGCATGATAAATGCAAGCTTTGAAACTACAAACAAAATACACAACTATTCTAATCGCTCTTAAATTGAGGTTTGTTGTACCATATTTGGCTACTTTTATAGTTTTATACTCATCAACTCAGATGTCAGTCCCCCTTACTGTTTGCCTGCTCTCTTTCTTTTAGTTAGACGTGATGTAAAATAAATCACCTGCTAGATTAGAAGCATGTGTTAGTAACTAAGGTGTGCCAATAGGGTGTCCTGAACTTGTTTGTTCGGCTAGTAGTGAGTTGGTCAAGTTATTATTACTTATGATTTCTCTGAATGCACATTATTATGAATAATACTGTACAAGAAGCTATTATAATTTGATTGAAATGCACTCTTCAACTGTGCAGTACGTGAGTTAGATGTTCCTGGCGAAATATATGAACGAAAGACATACCCATTTGAGTTTTCAACTGTTGAAATGCCATATGAGTCTTACAATGGGACAAATGTCAGACTGAGGTAATCAAATGCTATGATTTTGATCAGCACTCTTATTATGTTTGTTTTGCATATTTAACTTTTTACTGCTATTATAGTTCCAAATTTTGGTTTTGCAAAAACTTCTTGGTCACGATTTGTATTGATTTATCCTCATGCACAGCTTGAAATGTTAAATTTAATTGTATGGCTCTGGGTAAATACTGTTAATCACATGAATATTTAGATTGAGTATTTCAATTCCAAGTTTTATTTTCCCAGTATCCGCATGAAGACCATAATAAATATGATTTGTATGACATATGTAACTGCTTTTTATAGATTTGGCATAGGATTATATCATTTTGTAGTCCATTAATCAGCTTCTGCCTCTGTATGATAAGGATGCGTGATTAGCTCACTGTTTTAGCATACATATCTTCCTGTGAAAGATCTTAGGCTATAGTAAAGCACAAGTATAACATTCTCTCATTATTAGCTATTGAATCTGAGAGTAAATTGTCATATTTCCTAAACTTGCACATTTCCATTTGACTCGAGCAGAATCAATGATCAATCAAATGTTAACCACAAGCGTGTACACTTGAGTGCCTCTTATGGCATTTCACTTATTTAAAATGTCGTGCAAGTTCATGATAAGACTGAAATACTCACATGCTGGATAAACATACATAGTAAAGCACCTGTAAAGAACAATAATGTACCCTTGATGCACTTTCAGGTACATTTTGAAGGTGACTATTGGCAGAAACTATGTCGGGAATATAGTGGAATACCGGGATTTCTGTGTAAGTTGATAGCCACCATTATATTTGTCTACCTACATGAAATCTATAGAACCAATATTTATAGTATTTTGGAACAATTCTACCTGATTTTTTATATAGTTATCACTGTACTCCATTCAATTTTGCCATCATTGACATGAACTAGCTCATTTGAGACAATAGATTTAAAACACAAATTCATGCGTTCTATCAGATTGCAATTGCATGGTTAATTTTTTTCAGATTAATGATTTTTTTTCCTATTTTTCTGGCAGGTACGAAACTACTCTCCTGTCCCTACAATCAATAACAGTATTAAGGTGAGTTCTTAATTTCTTACTAATGGAAGATCTTTTATAATTTGATGCTTGCAAGATACTTTAATAACTTAGGATATAACTTAACCATTCCATATTATACTGGTACAGTCTCTCTTGATGTTGTAGATGTTTTTGTCCTTAGCATTATTTACCAAATTTCTATTCAGAGTTCATGTTTGCTTACCTTGTCACAACAGGTTCTAGAAACCTGTGAAGCCTGGTCCCTCTTTTTTCATGAAAACTGAAAAACCTAGACAGTTTGATTTCCATATAATGGAATAGATCATGGCTTAGCGGACACATTTATCCCCATCGCTTAAGAATGGATACTTTTTTATATTTGACTTTGTACATGATCCAGATATTGAATCTTGAAATATCAGTTTTGATAGTTTGTAAACAAGGAAAGAAAAAATTAGCTCGTTTTCACTAGTCATCCTGGGTCCTTTTTTGCGGAAAAACAGACCATGAATGAACTTAAGATCTGGCATGCTACCACCGGCCTGACATGATTAATGTTTAGATACGAAGGTGAAGAGCAAAGGTTTGAATGTCCAAACAAAACCCTTGGGAATGTCCTGACCCTCCCTACCACTCCTAGATATACGGCAACAGATATTGATAGTAATATTCCAAATACACTTGACATTCTGAGGGTTGTGTGATGTAACTCAAATGAGCTTCTATTCTTGGGGATAGAATGAATTTTTGTTGTGTTCTAAAAAAAAGAATGTTTGCTGAGCTGATGGTTTTCATTTAATAAGCTGATTGGACCAAAGTCTGTATATTAAATAGTCCCAACTTGATGGAGTTTATTGGAGTTACTTCAGACCCTTTTATTTATGACATGTCCTAGAGAGCAAGTTAAATAATTTAATTCCCTTACTCTATTCACTTATATATTTAATTGTATGCCTTTTGCTATTTAATGTGGTTAAACTAAGAATGATCTTTCTAAAAGATAAATGATCATGCATTTAATTATGAAATTCATGTTACTGAATTTTCCTTTTCAGATGGAAGTAGGCATTGAGGATTGCTTACATATTGAGTTTGAGTACAGCAAAAGCAAGTAAGATCATAGGCAACTTGTCTTTCCCGATAAGCTCCTCAGTATTGACACCTGCATATTATTCACTGTCTTGCCTTTTGTTTTCCAGATACCATCTCAATGATGTGATTATTGGGAAGATATACTTCCTTCTTGTAAGAATAAAGATAAAAAATATGGAGCTGGAGATTCGGCGTAGGGAGTCAACAGGATCAGGCTCTAATACATATGTTGAAACTGAGACTCTTGCTAAGTTTGAGCTGATGGATGGTGCTCCTGTCAGAGGTATGATTTTCCACTTTACAATGCAGTGAGTGTTTGCTTCGTTGCTGTAAAACATTGATGTCCATTCATTGAACTCATGGCTGCACTCTTTCTCTCCTGTAGCTTTCAACACCTCAAACGTTTAAAGCAATAATGTGCCTAAGTATTAAAGGAATTAACTTGTTACTAACTTTAAACCTATATGAAACACTGACATAACCCTGTTCATTTAACTGCTGGTGCTCATGGGAATTCTAAATTACTGTGGCCACTGATAACTCCAAACTGCTCTGTTTGTTTTTTTTATATAAAAAAGAAGAGAACTAGCAATCCCTTGTATGTCATTTCCCTTTTTGCGCGAACCATAGAAGTTGGTCTGGTCTGTATTTGAATTAGGACTAGCTGTATGGATGCTCATCATGGCAAAGGATCATGATGCATAAAGTAACAACCTTTTATTCAGATGGCCACCTATGGTTGGAAGCCTGAATCCTGTCAGATGTGGTTCCTGCTTTCCTGCATTGCCCATGTCGGAAAAGCATTTGGTGAGCTGGAAGTGGACTGAATCATGGTCCATCCTTGAATGACACATGGATGGAACCAGGATCCAGCAGAATCCCATCCTATCGAAGCTAGGCACATAGCATTTTTCAAGGATAGCTAATCGAATTGTGTTTGCAGGTGAAACTAATCAAATTGTGTTTGCAGGTGAATCTATTCCAGTGAGGCTGTTCCTGACACCTTATGAGCTGACCCCGACTTACCGCAACATTAACAACAAATTCAGTGTCAAATACTACCTGAACCTGGTCCTTGTGGATGAGGAGGATCGGAGGTACTTCAAGCAGCAGGAGATCACGATGTACCGCCTCCTAGAATCTGCCCCATCTTCCTAGATTCCGGGGCTGGGAGCAGCATGATGTTCACCTTTCAGGTTTTGTATAATGGAGCGGGAGATTAGAGTGATGTCGTGTTTACCTGTATATAACTCCAGAAGAGTGGCAGTTTGATTGCTGCTATGGCCATGCACTTTGCACTGTCGTGTTGTTTATGTTCTTTGTTTTTTCCTTTTGTGGCACAACCGTGGTTAGCTGGGGGTGCGAGTGAATCACTGCCTATTTATTTATCATCCAAAAAAATCATGTTTAATTTGGCCGTCTTTTTTTTCTGCGGGATAGTAGTTTAGTCTGACAGCAATGTAGAATGTACTGTGTTTTCGTAACTCAAAGTGTCAAATAATGTAGATTTTACTTGGAGCGTCCTGTTAGATGTATTATTTTTTTTGTGGTTTTCATCATAATGTAACATGCGAATTCTACATTCATTAGCAAATCTGTTCATGTTGGGCGGTGCCTATACATTCAATTGTTGCTCAGCTTATATTCTGCTTGTGATTCCAAAACTTCCAATTCATTGGTGCGAAATGCAAACCATGAACAGTCCAATGTCCCCTTACCCAATTCCATGCAAGTTCTAGATAGATCAGCAGTGCAGTGCAGCAACAAGCAAAACCAAGCCATTAAGCCAACACCAAGCATCATTATTCCCCTATATCTATATAAGCTTCATCAGCAGATTCACCTTATCTATACCACCTAGTCACGAGACCTTCAGGCCAGGAGCCAGAAATCCCTCTGCCTCCTGGTGGTGATGAGGTATCCGCCGCCTCGCCGGCTCTTCCGCCGGACGGCGAGCGCCATGCACGCCGCGTGCTGCACGCAGTAGTCGGCGGCGCTGCTCCCGCCGGCTCCGGCGGCCGCGGCGCCCTTGGTGACGCCGGCCATCCACATCGACAGCAGCCGCCACGTGACGGAGCGCTTCTTCTGGCCGACGACGAGGAGCGACACGCCCTGCTTCCTCGCCGCCTCCACGATCGCCGGGCCACGGTCCTTCCCCTCCACCACCGAAACCTCTACGCGAACCTGGCAGGACGAACAAAAAACGATAAAATCAACAGAGTCACCACACACACTTGCACTGATGCACATAAAAAACTTTCAAAAACGTGATGAATTTCTCACAATGTACAAACATAACTGATCTTTTTTCCCCCCAAAAAATTAGCAAATTTATTTCCCACTTGAAACAAAACGAGTTGAAACATGATGCATCAAAGTCAAAGGTAGGAATGGAGGGCCATGATCCTGTCTGGGGACATGATGCATGGTACCCCTTTGATGGTGCTCAGCCACATGGCCCCCACCCCCCTGCTGTCAGTTGTGATCTTTGCTTGCAATTGCAGCTCTCTGCTGCTTGCCCGGGCATCTTTCCCCCCTCCCCCTTTGATCTGACAGTAAACGGGTCCCCCATTTTCAATCTGCTACTGTTTTCATACAGAACTGCTTCGTTTCGAGGGCATATTGCCCCGCAAGATTTGAACTGTCTTTTGTCCGACTATCTCCTATTTGTCAATCACAAAAGGTGTCGGCAAAGAGTCTTCACAGATTGTTGTTGTTGAAGGCGGATCACAGCAGATTGTTGTTGATGGCGGATCAGAGCAGAGGCCTGTGTGTGTCACCTCGCGTTCTTATTCCAATTAGGAAGGGGCTTCGAACACCCGAATTGAATTCGACGGTAACATTGCCGACAAGTTGCTATGAAATTCTTGCGTTCCAAACACCCTCAACAGCGTTGATACCATGCTACTGATTAGGTTATACAATCCCACTACTGTTTTTCTTGAACAATTATTTGAACACTTCTTCTGATCTGATGGAGTGCATTCATTGGATTCTGTTGCTTGCACCAAAGGGCAAACAGCACAGGAAGATGATGTGTGTGAGCAGATACTTGCTGTACCAGCCCAGCCCAAAATAAGCCAATTATTCAGGAGGACCATGTATAGTAGTAAAGACCTATGGATGGCATCAGATCAAGGGCTCCTCTTTATAGATCATCACTGTGGCATTAAATGCATAGCAGTTCTAGCTTGTTAGCAACATCAACGCCAATAATCCTAGTCTTGATGGTGCAATTAGTTAGGAGTTCCGAGAGGAAATTGGTGCTGCAATTAGTGTTACCTTACATCTCGAGTACTAGTACTCTAGTAGCATGCATGTTTATATACATAGAAATGCGCCGGTGCTATTTCAATGATGTACACCTAGATACAAGATCAACCAATTTGAAATAAAGCACAAGAAATAACTTCATTTGCCATACATATGTGCCCATATAACCTTAATTACTTGGGTAAGTTCCATCAACAAACCATAAGTTCAACGATACGAAGAAGAAGATTAGCACAACCGTGCCCGAAGATGAATCAATGTTTGATGTGACTGCAGTTAGTTACCTCTGGTCTCTTAGCCTGGCAGATGCTCCTCATCGCCTCCAGATGCTGACACCCTCTTGGATCGCGTCCTGAAAGTTCAGACGATCATCAGTTGGCAACAAGCACGTGATGAAGCTTGTTGCAATCACGGCGAGTTACTAGCTGATCGTATATGCAGGCTTACGCACGGTTCTTGGCGTTGCCGCCGCCGCCGCCGCCGGCTGATCCCCTGACGACGTCGAGGAGGACGAGCGTGTCGCACGGCCGGACGGCGTGCGACAGCGCCCACTGCAGCGCCGTCCGGGCCTCCTCGCTGCCGCCGTCCGCCGCCACCATCACCTTCCTCCCCACCACGACGGCAGCGGCGGCGGCCTCGTTGCCATTATTGCCACCCTTCTTCTTCGCCTCCTCGTCCTTGTTCACCGACTTGCTGTCGCCGCCGTCGTCGCTTGAACCGGCCTCCTTATTATTGGCGCCACATATCGACGGCGGCGCGGCGGTCGACGCGGCGCCGCCGGCGCCGGCGGACCTGATCCGGTGGAGGCAGAAGGAACGCAGCGGCCTGGCCATGGCGGATGTGTTTCTTGGAGATGGAGGTGGTTCAGTTCAGCTGCAGCTGGAGACCGAGCTAGTGAAGTGGAGACTCCCCATTTTTTTTAGCTCCACTCCATAAAAAATTGTCCAAACAAGTGACCCTACTCCACTCCACTCCTAAAAAATAGTGCTCCACTCCACCAATTTTGTGGAGCACCTAAAGAGGTGCTCCACCAAAGTATAGAGCTGGTGGAGTTGGAGATAATTACCCACTGCCACTGGTTATGTGAAAAAAAACGTTTCGTTCTATTCTATTCCCCACCCCACCGTAACCCTTCGTCCCCCATCGACATCGACAGATAAGCCTCCTGCGCCCCCAACTGCCGCCGCCAAGGACTGCCGCCTGCTCATCACCGCCGGGCACCGCCGCAGGAGAGCGCCGCCGGGCACCGAGATGGAGGAAGACGACGGCCTCGACCCTCTCTGGTCCAATCCCGCCCCCACTCCCCATCCCCATCTCTCTCGGTGGCCGGGCTTAGGGCGCGGGTTGAAGACTTGGATGGATGGACCGGCGGGGGCGCGAGGGCGAGGTCGGGGTGGTCGCGGTGGCCGCGTTCCCCCCGCCGGCCGCGGTCCCCCGGGCGGCCGCGGTGTCCCCGGCGGCCGCGGGGCCGCGCCCGCACCGGCCAGGGCGGTGGCCGACGGTGCCGGCCATGGTGTGGTTGGAGACCTCGACGGCGGCGCCGCTCTTCCGCCATTCCGCGCACCCGAGGAAACAACCGACAAAGAAGGAATTAGAGGTAAGCTTAGAGGAAGATTGACTGGAGGTTAGATGTGCGTAATTGGTCATGATTATGGTATTATTCTTCTTGTGATTTCCAATTTTAAGGTTGATTGGAGGTTAGATGTGCGTAATTGGTCATGATTATGGAAGATTGGTTCTTGGTTAGGTAAAAAGTTAGGCATGAATTCGGTTAACTAGTGGAAGGGTTGTAGTTGATCATGATTATGGAAGACTAGTTACTGTTTTTAAGTCAGAACATACCTTGTTCAATTTTGTTTTACTATGAATAATACAATGTGTATGCAAATGGTAAACCTTTGATATGCCATGCCAATTATGCTAGGGTGATTCAATTGATTGGACAGATGAGCGCACAACCCTTCTTTGTAAGTTGTGTGCACAACAAGTGATTAGAGGCAATAGACCGAACAACCATTTGAACGCTGTAGGCTTCGACGAGGTGATCCAAATGTTTAAGCAAGTGACCGGATGTGAGGTGACTAGGCGGCAAATAAAAAACAAGTGGGATAAGTTGAAACTGGATTATACGGCGTGGCAAAAATTGATGAGAAGGCAAAGCGGGCTGGTTGGAATCAAAACAAGGGAGTGATTGTGATGGATGCGAGTGGTGGAGAAAGGCAAAAGAGGTGAGGATGGTGTCATTTTATTTATATTTGTTGAACTGTTTATGGACAATCAATCTTCTAATAAATGTGCTCATGGTCAAAATTGAATAGGAAATTCCTGGATGCGGCAAGTTCAAGAAGAAACCTTTGCGGGAATTTAGATGACCTTACCATTATGTTTTTCGATATTGTTAATGATGAATATGACCATTGGAATCCAATGTCCGATAACCCTATCATACCCGAGGCCACTCAAGTTGATGTTGGAGATGAGGAGGAGGAAAAAGTTGATGATGGCAACATTGGTGATGAGCGGGAGGTGTTGGAAGTGTCTCCACCACTTTTTAATGCGAAGAGAAGAGCTCGGGTTCTTGTTGACAAAGGGAAGAAGCCAAGGACGGGAACGGCTCTTGTTATTCAAGAACAAATCACAAAGATTGCGGACTCGGCCCTCTTCTTTTACTTCAAAAAAGTGTAATGAAGTCACCGTGAAACATGTCATGGATCTTGTAGTGGAATGTGGGGCTGATTATGGTAGTGACGAGCATTTTGTTGCCACACGGTTGTTTGTCAAGAAAGAGCAAAGGGACATGTTCATGACCATGCCAACTAATGAGATTAGGTTTAATTGGCTTCGTAGAATGTATGTTGCCAAGTTTGGACAATGATCCATACTATTGTGTCTTTGTAATAATATTTGGCAAGAGCTACTTGTTGTAATGAACCTTGCTGTTATCCTTTAATGAACCTTGCTTGTTATCCTATTGTAATCATATTATTGCTTTGCTATTGTGTCTTGTACTAATGGTGTGATCCTTTAATTATCCTATGGTGTGATCCGCATTATCATATGGTGTGACCCTTTAATTATCATATTATTGTGTGTCGTACTAATGTTTTTCTTTTTCAATTCTTGTAGGTGAGTGATAGTGAAACGAGAATCGAGGAATCAGCGATAGTGAGGAGTATTGGAACATGGTTACGAATTTGGTACAAAGATATGTCAAATTTATGTTGATATGTACCTTCAAAAGAATCCAACAAGAACATCAATTCCGAGTGGCATGGGATGGTTGCTAGAGACACTGAGGACTCCTGGTGAATGCCATTTACAACTTCGGATGAGCAATGAAATGTTCTTGGACTTACATGATCTGTTGGTAGAAAGGTATGGACTCGAGTCATCCATGCATATGAGTACTCACGAGGCACTTGCTATTTTTCTGTTCATATGTGGTGGAAATGAATCCAATAGGAGAACTCAGAATAGATTCAAGCATTCTGGTGAAACGATAAGTAGAAAATTTGATGAGGTCTTAAATGCATTGATGAAAATGGCAAGAGATTTCATTCGGCCAAAAGATCCCAACTTTGCATCTGTTCATAAAAGGATAAGAAATGATAAAAGAGCATATCCTACTTTCAAAAAGCTGTATTGGTGCTCTTGATGGAACTCATATCCGTGTGTCACTCCCACCGGATGAGCAAGTGAGATATATTGGAAAGACGGGAATCCCTACTCAAAATGTGTTAGTTGTTTGTGACTTCGACATGTATTACACATATGTGTCATGTGGTCAACCGGGATCTATGCATGACACAAGTGTGTTATACAATGCATTAAGAGTGGATGAAGCATTCTTCCCTCATCCTCCGAGAAGGTAACACTATTATTCTATGCACTGTAGTTGTAGGCAAATTCTCCCCCCTTTTGGTTTATGAACTGTATGGGGATAATAATAATTATGCTCTCTATTTGTAGGCAAATACTATGTTGTTGATGCGGGATATCCTAATCGTCCCGGCTATCTTGCTCCTTACAAGGGTGAAAGATATCATATGCCAGAATGGCATAGAGGTATGGAACCAAATACCCCAATGGAAAAATTCAATCGTGTTCACTCATCTATTCGTAATTGTATCGAGCGTTCATTTTCATTATTAAAAATGAAGTGGCAAATTCTCTACAAGATCACAAATGGCTACCCCATGTACAAGCAAAAAATGATTGTTGTAGCTTTCGTATGGTACTTCATAACTTCATTCGTTGGCATGGAGGTGAGGATCCCGATTTTGCGCGGTTTGATCGTGATCCTAACTTTGTTCCTACAATCCCAGAAAGGTATAACAGATACGTAGTTCCTCCAACAGCATCTGATGTGTCAACTACTGAAAACAGTGCCCCAACTATGGATGCCTTTCGTGATGAACTAGCCACGCTTTTATGCAGTTCGTGGCGCTAGAAAGTAATGACATGTTGCTATCGACATATTTATGTAAAACTTTATTTGTCATTGGGCTACAAACTTGTGATGCTACCCATTTTATCAATCATCAATATATGTGATGTTGTCACTGTTGGATTTTTTATAATACGTGTATACTTTTTTTTTGTTAATCACGTGGAGTCATTTTTTTCCAAACGAAAGAGTATCTAAGCAAAGTTATGTCACTTGTGAGGACGTATTTTTTTTCCAAACGAAACATTAATAACAGAGCTAATTTTGTACAAAGGGCCTAAAGAGCGACTAATTGGGCCTTCTTGCGCCACTAAAATAGGCCTAAAGAGCTAATATAGCGAAGCAAAGGCCCAACCGTAGTAGGCGAGGCCCAATCCGAGAGGTGGAGTGGAGGCTGGACAATAGCCAAACGAAATTTGTGGAGTGGAGGCTGGAGGTGGAGTGGAGTTTGTGGAGTGGGAGTGAGGTTTTTGGAGTGGAGCTCTCCCAAACAGCCCCTAAGGGTGGAGAGTGGGGAGCAGAGTAGCCTGATGAACTGATGCAGAGTATTGGCTGGCATGTGGGTCCCGCAAGAGGGGCGAGGGCAAAATCGTAAAAAAGAGTAGATACAGGATGATGCATTTGTGCAGTCGTGCTTGTCCCATGCGTGCACACTGGGGGTGGTTTTGAAGGTAGGTCGGCCGGCTGCTCACCTTTTTCTCTTCTTCTATGGAGTTTTTACCTTTCTGGTTAACCCCAGAGTTTTAAACTAAACAAGTAGGTCTAGACTTCAACTATAATTTATATACATACATAATGGATGTTTAGTTTTAAGAGATATGAACTGATCGGTTTCCATGGTGACTGCTTATTAGAACATTAACTTGAAACCAGACAGATTGCGTCTGCGGTTCTGCTGGATGAATGCAGTTTTGGATCTTTCAGTCAATCATAGTTGAATTGCGTATCCGTCTTTTGTAGAATAAGCTAGCTGAACAGTCTCGAGTCCTAACCCAGACAGTGCAAACTGCAATTCAGGTACTCTCTATTTTCACATAACAGAGTCGTCATTACTGTGACCCCACTCGGAGCACGACGACGATGTAGCTCTGCGCACCCAGCATTTCAAAATTTGGAGACTCAAACAGAGTCGCTATTAATTACTAGCACAAATTAAAACATCTGCTGTTCGCTCATGATCGATGATAGTTCTTTTGTACTAATCCCTAGATCAAGCATATCATTGCACTTGATTGACAGTAGTGTGATCCAAGAAAGAGGAACAAGGAAGGGGCATATAATTAATTTAGGACATTCTGTCAATCAATCATCATGCCCCATGGATTCCAAGCTAGAAATCCCTATCTTATCCTAGCATGCTGTTTGTTTGGCCATAAAGCAAGTCTGACATATTGTAGCACGATTTGATTGCCAGAAATAATGCAACCGTGTTTTGACAAATGTGTGTCCTTACCTGACTCATGTCCATCTATGTTTATAAATTGGCCATATCAACATATGCACATATTTGTATATTCCATTTGTTTATGCTGCATCACCGACAAGCTAGGCCAGCACATCTCTGGGTGTATGTGTGTGCACTCATGGTAGCATAAACAAATTCCCTACATATGCTTCTAAAATATACTTCTTCAGGTCCATAAATAAAGCTGCATCATGATGACACTTTTCATGCATATAAGGCTCAGATGTGCCACTAGAAGCTGCTAGTATTTGAATCCCAACATTATAACAGCTTTATTTAGCATAAAATAGGGGGGCAAAGGTCATCATATATAACCCCAAGGTTCCGTTCGCATGATTATATGATGCGGTAGAAGTCTTTCTAAAAGTTTAATCATGAATAATGCATGTTGTACAATTGGGATTTGTTTTTCTTTCTCCGAGTGAATGATAATCATTTTTTATTCATGAAAAAGTTGTAAAAGAAAAAGGACTTTGGTAATACTTTTCTAATAGAGTAAAATGCATCAGAGGTCCATCAACTTGTAAGGGCGTGTCACTTATAGTTCCATTAACTTTGAAAATGCATTTTTAGGCCCATAAACTTGTTGAGTCACTCACCACGGGTCCATAACCGTCCATATATGCTTCTACTGTTGTCGACATGATGAATTGGCTTCAGCAACATCTTCTAGATGAGGCTTTTCAACAAGTAGGTTACATACGGGCGAGAGAGACTTGTCATTCCTTGAGCTAAAACAACTGTAGCCTCCTCTTGTGTCACCACACGGGAGGAGGCTATTGTCGTTCAGCTCCGGAAATGTCAAGTATGTGCAACTTATAAGCTATTTGATGAATGCCTTGGCTACATATACTTTTTCGAGCTAAGTCACCATGTTATGTCAGTAGTAGAAGCATATGTAGACATTTATGGACCTGCGGTGAACTATTCAACAAGTTTATGGGTCTAAAAATGCATTTTCGAAGTTGATGGACCTAAATGACACATCCATACAAGTTGATGGACCTCTGATGTATTTTACTTTTTCTAATATATTACAAACATTTGATCCCATTATTGCCACCGTGCAAACTATCAGCATCAACTTATTATCAATGTTGGTCAAGATCTGGCAAATAATTTCAGTGACTAGAGAGCGCCGACAAGCGACGGGGACAGCAATACAGCTCACCACGTCACAACTTAAATTGACTAGTCTAGATCAAAAACTTTTTATCATAAGAAACATGAGATGCTTATCATTAGGGTGCACGCCATTCACTTATTATCATTAGAAGGCCAAAGGGATTGGTGATTAAGTAGTAACTAATTAACAAGGTTCAAAATTTCATTAAAGACTAGGTGATACCCCGCGCGTTGCTGCGAGAATTTTTTAAACAAATTTTTAAGGTGAAATGTGAAAGTAGTGACACCAAAGATATTACATGGCAATATTCGTTTGTAAACTCATTATATATAAAAGCATATTATTTTGTTGAGAGTGAATCGTTCTAAAATCGTCGGCAAGAATTTTGTGGTGTGATATACATGCTATAAGCCACAGAAAATCGATTGAAGACATAAATTTGTGATTTGGTGGAGGATGACATGGCGTATAGTGAATTGTGACATGACCCATAGTGGATGATGACGTGGGATACTTGCATGTTGAGAGAAATCCAACCATAACTTGCAGTGGGTCTCACCTGTATAAGTTTTATAGATTCCTCTTTACCAAATGAAGGGGAAGGGCAAGACCGCAAGAGGATGAAAAGATCTCTTTAACCAAGCCCAGCCCATCCAAGTAAGCAAACACTGACCGGCCATACGAACCCAATTTTTAGACCATTACCAAATGCACCCTAGACCTTCTCTGGGCCTGGTTGTTTAGTGACGGAAATCCTATCTAACTTTTTGAAATTTTTTTCTCTAGATGACTTCCACTATTTGAGATTCGTGTAAATAATAATAATCGTTGGATCCTCTCTCAACACTAGCACCTCTCCCCTTCCCTGCACGCGTCGTTGTCGTCCCCAGCCCGCGCCACCGCTATCACACGCCGCCCCGCGCGGCCCCAGGCAAGCTCTGGGCGACCTCCGTCACGGGAGCTGCGCGCAGCGAGCTCTTTTTTTTTCTCGAATACGCAAGAGAGTTGCGTATCATTGTATTAAGAAGAAAATAAGTGAAAGTCTCTTACACAACGTGTGGTCGTCTGGACGCACGCTGGTCCCATTGAATAGAATTACACGATGAAACGACGGGAAAGATACATATGTGATTACGTGCTAAACAGACAACCTAGGTGCTCAACTCGACACAGCTCTAGACGATGAACACTCTCTCTTGGCGCTTGCCGAGCACCTTTTTCAATGAGGGGAACATGTCCAAGACTATGTCGGTATTCCCACGTGAGACTCCGGGTTGAAAACAGCATTGAGATGGCTCGTGGCCTCACTGCTGGAAGCGAAACGCCGCATGAGGAGGACCTCACCACGGCGAGCCATTGGTATCCTGGCCAGCTTGCTGTTTGCCAGACGAGAGCTACTATGTTTGGCCGCGTCGGTAGCCAGGGCGATGAGTGGTGGGCGTGGTGGCAGCTTGATAAGCGGTGAAGCGACGTTCTTCCGATCTCACCAAAAATAGGTCCAGACATTTTGCAGCTGGGCTTGTAGGGCGTGGGCTGGCACTAGGTGAATGCATGGTCGTTCTTGAGCCGTTAGATGGCTCAGGAGCAATGGCTCCCACAATTGTGTCCACCGAACCGAACCCGGGCGAAGCGTCCTGTTGGGGAATTCAGGGAAACCCGTCACCCTCGGAACGTCGGGGTTAATGAAATTTGTGATGCAAGTTTTCAGGGGCAAGGAACTCACGAAGATCTGGAGTCTGGAATTCACGAAGTCTCAAAGTCACGAGTGTGCGGCGAGCTGGACTCTCGAACTCTCGAAGTCTCGGAGTCGCGACGCGCGATAGCTCGGAATCTTGAACCTGCTCGGCCCTGAAGTTGCGAATTCGTGAAGACTCAAAGCCATGAACCTGCGAAGCCACGAACTTCGGGAATCTGCGAAATTCGGGAATATGTTGGAGGATGAGTTCGGGAATCACGGTGCGTGAAGACTTCCTGAACGAGAACATTCACGAACCAGCAAGAAGCAAAGTCAAAGTTGTCGTCTCAAAAAGTCCGGGTTTAGCGTGTGAACTAGTGGCAGACTTGTAAATGTATGAGATGTAAAAGACATTTGTGTGTATGTTCACACTAGGAATATTCTTTGAGTTCAAGGGTATAGTCGGGATGTAAAGGTCCCTTCGTCTCCCTATAAAAGGGGGGCATGAGGGCACGTGTAAAGGATTCACAACTTTGGAAACTTGAGCAGTCTGTAGGAGATTCTCTGTCTCCTCTTGCATCATCACAACGCTTGAACGTGTTTATCTCTCTCTTTCACGTGTTCGGGGATCTTATCCGGATTTTCGGATACCCCCAACATTGGCGCCCACCGTGTTTCAGCCGAAGAACAGCTCACAATGCAACCACAGAAGAAGTCCAAGAAGAACATTCCAGCTGAGATAAATCAAGAAAACCACCATCCTTCCGAGGGGAATGAAATCTATTTCGTTCCCGAACCTTCTAACACCACAGATCAAGAACGGAGAGCAAAACTCGAAGCTCTGATGAAGGCAAGAGCTGAGAAGACAGCACACATTCAAGAACAACCTGCTGAACAGCAAATGCATCAGAACGATGATGATGATGATGATGATGATGATGATACCATAGACAGGGAACTGGAAAGAGTTCAGCAGAAGATACATCAGCTGCAGAAAGAGAAAGAAAAATTCGCAAGTCAGTTGCAAGCAAAAAGAAAAATCTCTGAAAATTTAGAACAACTCAACCAAGCAAGAGAACAAATCGAAACAATACAGAGAGAAATAGATGAAATTAAAGACCAAGAAAACAGTTCACTGTGGCAAGATTCACAACATCAGAACTCTGGACCAACCAGAAGAACCCCGAAAGAAAACTTCTTCGCGGGAAATGGAATCTCACAGTTCGTAGATTTTGAATCACCACTGTCCATAGGACTGCAAACTGCACCATGGCCACCGAAATTCAAGCCGGTTTCTCTCCCGAAATATAACGGCTTCGGAAACTCCAGGCAGTTCCTTATGAGGTACGAATCGGCTGTGAATTCAGCAGGAGGAGATGATGTTGCACTGGCCAAATCCTTCATCATTGCTTGCGAAGGACCAGTACTGAATTGGTACTCTTTGCTGCCGCCACACTCAGTCTGTAGCTGGGTAGATCTCAAGACAAAATTCATGCAAGCATTTCAGATGTTCCATGACACAACAGCTGAAGCATCAGATCTGTACAACTGTAAGCAGAAAGACAGAGAGCCATTGCGGAACTTCGTGAGAAGATTCATGCAACAGAGATCCCAGATCCCAGAAGCTGATGAAAGAACAACGATCAATGCGCTAATCAAAGGTCTGACTCCAGGACCAACAGCTTTGCATCTGACGAGAAAGAAACCCAAGATGGTTGAGGAACTTTTTCATGAACTGGAAGAATACATCTTGTCTGATGATGATCATCGCAAAAGAGTAGCTGAACGAAATGAAGCCAAGCAGGACAACAGAGAAATGACCTGGAGAGCACAATCCCAGAATCCACGAAATGTCAACAATGTGGAAAATCCTCAGCCTGACCAAAACAACAGACCCAGCGCAAGAGGAGGGTTCGCACCCAGAGAAAGGGGAAGAGGAAGAGGACCCCCGAGACTCATGAATCACAACCCAAAAGACCCATACTTCTATTGTCAGTATCATGGGAGGGGCACAACACTGAAGGGTGCCCAGAAACCAAGAAAAACATGGCAAGAATCCAGCAAGAAAAAGCGTTAATGAGCATCGCATCCTCAATGCCAAGTCAGTTTCGCCCGAACTTTTGACAACCGCAATTCATGAACTCTCAACCAAGTTCAGTACCAATTCAGCAATTTTCACAACCACAATCATCATGGCAACCATCCCAGCAGTTTGTTCCCCAGTCACAGGCAATCCAATCAATCCAGCAACCACAGCCAATTCGGGAAATCTTGCCACCACCACCCGACAGCTCGTCAAGACCTCAATCAAGTTCAGGACCTCAGAACTCCAAAGCATTGCCGTCTTTCGGGACTATCATGCCAATTTCAGGAGGGTCAGCCATGGAGTTCGAGACTAAGAAGCAACGAAGCAACTACTTCAAGTCTGTGAACACCATCATCAATGACGGTCCAACTGCACGACCGGAATGGGCAAAGGTGCCAATCACTTTCACAGAAGAGGATTTCAGGCTGAAATCTACGATTCACAATGATGCCATGGTCATCGAGGTAAACATAGCCGGGTGGGTCATTGGAAAAGTCCTAGTTGACAATGGAAGTTCGGCAGACATCTTGTTCTTGAAAACTTTTGAGAAGATGAATCTGAGCCGGCACATGTTGGACCCGCCAGAATACCCATTACAAGGTTTCGGAGGAAAACCAATTAAGCCAGTTGGAAAAATATCACTTCCTGTTTCCTTCGAAAATCTTGACAATGCCAGAACAGAGAATCTCACCTTCGATGTGGTTGACATCTATCACCCGTATCTCGCGATTTTCGGCAGAGGCTTCATGAACAAATTCGACGCAGTCATAAGGCAGCAGTTCTTATGTATGAAGATGCCTGCACCCAAGGGGGTTATTACGGTGTTCGGCAATCAACAAGAGGCCAGAAACATAGAAAAAGGCCATACTCCCGGCCAGACAAATGTGTACCAGCTGAAAACAGCTGATGAAGGGAAGGAAACCTACGAAGAGGCCAGGCGGGACAAAGAAAAGATTGAAATAGCCGCCGATGGTGAAACCAAGAAAGTGTATCTGGATGACATGCCCGATAGAGCAGTCACAATAGGGGCTCACCTCAGTCCCGAAGAGGAGAAAGACCCCTCGTACAATTCCTAAACAAAAACAAGGATGTTTTCGCATGGTCAGCCAAGGACCTACAAGGTGTCGACAGGGACATCATCGAACATGCCCTGGAAACAGATGAAAGAATACCTCCCAAGAAACAAAAACTTCGGAAAATGTCTGAAGAAAAAGTGAAAGCAGTTGAAGCCGAAGTTCAAAGGCTGCAAGACGTGCAAGTAATCAGAGAAGTAAAGTATCCAGTCTGGCTAGCCAACACTGTACCAGTAAAAAAGAAAAATGGAAAGTGGAGAATGTGTGTAGATTTCACGGATTTGAACAAGGCATGCAAGAAAGACGATTTTCCCTTGGAAAGGGTAGACAAAATCATAGATGATGCAGCCAACAACGAGATGCTCTCACTCCTGGATATGTTCTCTAGATATCATCAAATCAGGGTTCGCAAAGAGGACGAAGAAAAAACAAGCTTCATCACTCCCTTCGGGACATTCTGTTTCGTGAGAATGCCAGAAGGGCTCAAGAACGCATGATGTACTTTTTTGAGAATGATAGCAATAGTTCTCCAACCTCAAATCCGGAGAAACATCTTGGCATACGTGGACGATATAGTCGTCAAAAGTGTTCAGAGAAAAGACCACATCAGTGACCTGGCAGAGACATTCGCGAACATGAGAGCAACGAATCTAAAGCTAAATCTGGAGAAGTGCGTATTCGGCATTCACAAGGGGAAAGTACTCGGATGTCTAGTCTCAACAAAGGGCATAGAGGCGAATCCCGACAAAATCAGGGCGTTAGTGGAAATGCAAGATCCAGTTTCAGTGAAGGATGTGCAGAAATTAACAGGGAGAGTGGCCGCCCTTAACAGATTCATTCCCAGAGCTGCAGAAAGAAGCTTACCATTATTTCAAGTTCTCAGAAGTTCTAAGAATTTCCAGTGGTCTGAAATCCAGAAACAAGCTTTCCAAGAATTAAAAGATTACTTGTCCAACATGACCAAGCTGTGCCCTCCAGAACCAATATCGCCACTTCTGCTATATGTGTCATCATCAAATTCAGCAGTAAGTGTTGTGCTAGTGCAAGAAAAGGAGGAGGAAGGAAAGCTCAAACAAAGTCCAGTATACTTCGCTTCCAAAGCTTTGTCTGGCTCGAAAATCTTCTATTCTGACCTGGAAAAGATTGCATACGCAGTTATCATGGCCGCAAGGAAGCTAAGGCACTATTTCGAGGGTCACAGAATAAGGGTCATCACCAATCAGCCACTGAGTGACTTGTTCGCAAATAGAGAGGCATCTACCTGAATAATCAAGTGGGGCGCTGAACTCTCAGAATACATAGTGGATTTCGAGAGAAGAAGTGCAATAAAGTCGCAAGTTCTGGCAAATTTTGTCATGGATTGGACTTCACCAACTCAAAACCTTGATGAAAAAATACATGAACCTTGGATAGTCCAGTGTGATGGGGCTTGGTGCTACAAGGGGGTTGGAATTTCAGCTGTGGTAACATCCCCTGCGGGGGTAGTGATAAGATATGCAGCTAGGCTCATATTCGCGAACAATGAACATTCCACGAACAACACAATGGAGTATGAAACTTTACTTCTGGCATTGAGGAAAATGAAAGCCTTGGGACAGCAGACCTTCATAATCAGAACGGATTCGAAAGTTATTCAAGAACATGTCGAAGAAGAAAGTGAAGCAAGAAATCCTATTCTAATGAAGTACCTAGAAAAAGTTAGAGAAATGGAAAGGCACTTCAAAGGTTACTCAGTCCAGCATATCCCAAGAGATGACAACAATGAGGCAGACAAGCTGGCGAAAGTAGCAGCCAAAAATCAAGAACTGCCCCCTGATGTGTTCTTCAAAATCATCAGAGAACCATCCATCAAGGATTCGAGGCCGAAAATCGTGAATGCAGTGGAGACTCCCGATTGGAGAGCAGAAATCATGGCTTATCTGAGAGGCCATTATGAACCACAAGATGAGTTAGAAGAGAAAAGGTTGAAACAAAGGGCACGGGGCTATACAGTGGTAAACGGAGAACTGTACAAATCAGGAGTCACTGAGCCTTGGCTAAGGTGCATCACCTCAGAAAAAGGCCTAGAACTTCTCAAGGAAATTCACAGCGGATTTTGTGGTGCGCACATAGGCACCAGGGCTTTAGCAGGAAAGGCAATAAAACAGGGATTCTATTGGCCCACCATAAACTTAGATGCTAAGGCACTTGTTCGGCAATGTGAAGCATGCCAGAAAATAGTGAATCAGCAGAATTTACCTTCAATGCCAGTTCACTTAATTCCACCATCTTGGCCATTGCAAAGGTGGGGAATGGATCTAGTAGGGCCATTGCCAACGGCTCAGGGGAATTGCCGATTCGCAGCTGTTGCAGTCGATTATTTCACGAAGTGGGTAGAAGCAAAACCACTTGCGAACATCAAAGCACCAACAATTCAGAAGTTCTTTTGGCAGAACATAGTCTGCAGGTTTGAGGTTCCTAGAGAACTAACTGTTGACAATGGGAAACAATTCGACTATTACACTTTCAAAGAATATTGCAAGACCTTAGGCACTCATGCGAAATTTTCGTCAGTATACCATCCGCAGTCCAACTGAGCAGTTGAAAGGGCAAATGGCCTGATTTTTTCGGGAAGCAAGAAGTGCTTATTCGACCAAAAGAAGGGCAAATGGGACACTACCGTGTCAAGAGCAACAGGTTTCACGCCATTTCGCCTACTCTTCGGCACTGAGGCAATGACACCAGAGAAAATCAAAAATGAAAGCATGAGAGTCCTGAAAGCAAAAGAGATTGAAGAAATTGATAAGAAAGTGGAAAAGGATATGATCGAGCTGACAATCCTTGAAGCTGCCGAGAACATTGAGAAGTACCAAAAGGAGACTAAAGCTTGGAGAGACAAGAAAGTGGTTCGAAAGGACATCAAAACTGGTGATCTAGTGTTGAAAAGGAAGAAAAACTGGGAGAACCCGGGAAAACTTCATGAATCCTAGGAGGGGCCTTACATTGCAAAAGAAACAGACATGCCAGGGGCTTTTCGTTTGATGGAGCAAACTGGCGAAGAGTTGCATATTCGTGGAATGCCGACAACCTGAAAAGGTATTACCCTTGAAAGTTTCAATTGTAGCTAGATGTAACTTAGAGTATTTTTTCTATTTTCACAAATTTGCATTCTGAAAAGTAAAAAATCTGAATCACGTGTCTATAAGTGATTTCGGGAAAAAACATTAGCTTTTCTTTTCTTAGTTGCATTAGAATAAGGAGGACCGTACTCTTTTCCTTGCAAATGGGGCTCTAAATCAAGAGGCAAGGTTTTTAACGAGGTGGATCCTATGTAAATACTCTTTGTGATATATATATATATATATATATATATATATATATGAAAAGAGTCTTTCCCCAAATTGCGTATTTCGAGAATTCCATCATGAAAGAGAAAAAAAATCGTGAGAAAAGGCTTCCTGATAGCCAGAATTCCATCGTGAAAGAGAAAAAAATTCGTGAGAAAAGGCTTCCTGATAGCCAGAATTCCATCGTGAAAGAGAAAAAAATCGTGAGAAAAGGCTTCCTGATAGCCAGAATTCCATCGTGAAAAAAGAAAAATTCGTGAGAAAAGGTTTCCTGATAGCCAGAATTCCATTGTGAAAAAAGAAAAGTTCGTGTGAAAGGCTTCCTGGTAGCCAGAATTGCATCGTGAAAAAAGAAAAGTTCATGTGAAAGGCTTCCTGATAGCCAGAATTCCATCGTGAAAAAAGAAAAGTTCGTGTGAAAGGCTTCGTGATAGCCAGAATTCCATCGTGAAAAAAGAAAAGTTCGTGTGAAAGGCTTCTTGATAGCCAGAATTCCATTGTGAAAAGAAAAATAGGTTGTGAAAAAAGGCTCTATGAAGGCCTAAAATCCCATCCACGAAGGGATTCCCATCGAAAAGGCCTGAGACAACAATAAGTTGTGGCATAAAATCCCATCCACGAAGGGATTCCCATCGAAAAGGCCTGAGACAACAATAAGTTGTGGCCTAAAATCCCATCCACGAAGGGATTCCAACCGAAAAGGCTCGAGACAACAATGAGTTGTAGCCTGAGTTTCCATCATGATAAGTAATGGCGATTGCGGTTAAGTGAATGCGTGTGGCATTGTTCCAAAATTTTTTTCCTTAATGCAAATTGCTGAAAAGTTTTTCGCGATAAAATCGTTCTGGAAAAAAGGCAAGGGGATCGTGTGGAAATTCGTAGAAAATCATGGTTGAAGCAACTGAGGGTTGCAATATCAACCAGGGCAAGTATGCCAAGCGGGGCAAGTCCACAAAATTTGAGAAAAAATTTTGTCTACTTGCGTAACAACATTTGAAGTTTTAAAGAACTTACGAAGATTTCTCCAAAAGCGTGTTTGATCAAAGTATTCGAGGAATAGTAGAACTTTGTTAACTTTCCTAGAAATTTTCATGCAAAACGGCAAGGTGGGGGAGGGTGACATTTTTTCAAAGAAAACGTCTTTATTGCCTTAATTGCATAAAAATTTCGAAACAATTTAGCAACAATTACATTGATAAGTACAAACCCTAGAACGAAAGTTCGACAACGTCTCCTGGTTCGCAACTATTGTCTTCTGCAATGTCGCTAGTGTAAGCAAAGTCAAGATCGCCGGCAATCGGGCTAAGGGGCTCCGTCTTCGGGATCTTCGTGGAACTTGAATTCGCAGCACAGGAACCCTCCTTCTTACGAAGCAGGAAGAAGGAAGAAAGATCGAAGCATCCCATAGAAAACCTAAGCGAAACCTCAAGCCAAAAATCGAAAAAATCCTGTTCGGGATGAGCCTCTTGAAACAAGCGCCATGCTTCGCCACTGACAAACATTTTGTCGCGATGAATTCGCACAGGCATCACGTCCTGCGCAGGCCCAACTTGCAGGACCTGCGGAGGTTAAAGTTTGCAAAAAACAACTTGTTCAGGCAAAATACTACAACTAAGTGAATGTACAAATATACAGGAACAACCACGAAGGACGAATGTTTCGGAAATTTCTAGTCCGTAATGTCAACCTTCGGAGAATTCTCTTCATGCCCGGAAGCTTGGTCGCCATCACTGCCATCATCGCTGTTGTCGAGCCCTCCTCTCCCGAGTCGCTAGAATCTTCATCTTCAGTAGACGATTCAGGGGATGCAGCACCTTTTCCACAATTCTCTTCCTCGATCAACTAAGAGAGGTAAAGGAACAAGTGTAAGGAAAATCAAGGGACAAAAATCACGCGAATAAGCAGTAGCGAACAGAAACGTCCGAAAACTAACCTGAGCAAGCTTAGCACGTGCAATGCTCTTGACAGCTTCTTTCCCGCTGGTTAGCCAAAATTCCCTCGCGAACTTGGACTTGATAACTTGAACATCCTCATTTGTCTAAATTCTGGAGGTACTCAGGGTGTCGGGAAACTGCGGGAGTTTTTCGTGAAACTTCGCGAGATCCGCGCAATCGAAGTCATGCAGAAGCTTCAAAATGCTCTCGATGGAGAAGGCTGCTGCAAAGTCGTTAGCACCAGAGATGACTTTGGGAAGCGCCTTGAATTCGGCATCGATCCAGTCCATGAACTCACGAAGTCCTAAATCAGCAGGAAGTGGCGCGGGACGAATGCCGAATTTGTTCAAAGATCTCTCGTACCCTTCAAATAAAACTTTCAGCCTGTTGACAATCTCAGAAATCTTCCTCCCAGGAGATTCTCTCTGCTCGATCAAGGCTTTTTCGAGATCTTGAATTCTTTGGTCCTTACTGCTTAGGGATCTGGCCAAGTCGGCATTTTTAGCACGAAGATCTTCAGCAACTTTCGAGGATCTATCGTGGTTCTTGCGAAGGTTTTCAAGGCTCAGATCGTCTTCATGAGTTTTTTGCAACTTTTCCAACTCCTTCTTGGATTGCTCAAGTGCTTCACCAGCAATTTTCTTCTCATCCTGGCAACGCTTCAAGGCTTCCGCCAGTTCGGCTACCTTCTTTTCGAGGTCAAGATTCGTGTATTGAGCGAGAGCAAAGTTGCGTTTAAGTTCCTTAGATTCTTGGGAAAGTCGCTTGTTCGCCTTCTCTTGATCAATAAGCCGTTCAATGGCAACTTTCCCGAGCATGGAAGATTTAAGAGCATAGTCTTCTTGAAACTTCACCAGCTTGGATGGAGGATACGAACGAAGAAGGTTCTTGAATTCTGAAAAATTCCATGACTAAAATCTTGAGCAAAAATTCGTAAATCTGAAAAGTACAAAAGTTAACGAAAAGAAACGAACCTTGTTTGCTTAGATTTTGCATGGTGACCTTCTTCCCCGAACTCGAAGAAGTTTTACCCAGTGAAGCAGAAGTCTTCCTCTGAGCGGAGTGAGGCCCCTTTCCAGATTCCCGAGCGACTCCTCCAGTTTGTTCCGAGCCTTCTTCTCCTGTTTCATCAACAAGTGTAGGCGATTTCCAGAGTGTTAAAATCTTGGATGCGCCGCTCCCGATACTTGCCGCCTCGAAACCAACACTTAGTAGTTCACCGCGGTGAGACGTACCAAAGCTCTTGTTGAATGCAGCTAGGGAAGGAGAGGGAGCTTGGCCTTCGGGAACTATTTCACGAATTTCGAGCAAGGGGGCACCATGGATGGGATCCCCACCCCTGTGAACGGTGAGTTCAAGATCCTTGGTAAATTCGGGAGATGCTTCATCACTAGGGTGGACGGACTGAGAAACAGCAGCAGCAGTAGCAGTAACAGGGGGCTCAGCAGCAGCTTCGGGGACCACATCCTTCCGAACTTCGGGAGCAGCATCTGAAAAAGAGTCAATGACCACGAACTCATTCTCAGAACCCGACGGGCAATTTTCTCGAAAGTTAAATCTCAACAAGGGCAAAAAGCAAGAACCTTTCTGGCTGGCAGCCTCCACGAAGAGGTTGTCATCGAATGCGGATGGAACCCGCCGAACCCCTGAAGAAACAACCTTTCTCACAGCTTTCTTGGATTTCTTGCGGCTCATCTGAGCGAGGCCGGAGGCTACTTGGAGCTCGGCATCCGAAACCTGTTCGGAGGTCCTGCGCTTGCGCTTCGACGATTTCAGAGACCTTGTTTCAGAGGGCTGAACACCAGAGGAGGTAGTCTCATCGACAATTGACGGGCCCCTTTTCGAAGATCTTCTTCTTGGAGCACTTATGGGAGCAACCGAGCAGCTGGCGACAACGACTTCAGTTTGCGACCCGGGCATCGAGAATTAAAAGACTTGTCCCCACAAACCTCAGAGAATGCGCGATTAATTCTTCTCTTGTGCTTCACCAATGTCTTGTACGCCTTGTACTCGTTCATAGTGTATTCGCCTATCATAAGAGTTACTTTTTTCTCGACTTCAAGCATAAAAGTATCAGCACTTTGGCCTTCCCTAAGTTTAATGCCGAATTTCGGAAAAGCGAATTCTTGTGTTGCCCAATTGACGTTGAAGTACACGATCTCATTGGGGGCCCAGCCATAAGAGATCGGCCAAATCTCGGCAGCAACGAACTCCTCGACAATGTCGCGGCCTCCAAGGATAGTGCTGGCGAGGTGAAAAGCACTTTCGCAACTTCTGATCCCCACTGCCCGATGGTTGAATTCAGAAGTATTCACAGCAGTTAGGGCTTCGATAGAACAAGACAAAGGACGAGCTGGCCCTTCGTAACCAGGAACCTCAGACATGTCAACCTTCACATAGAACCAGTACGAGTTCCAAACGTCGGTCAAGTTGGTCTTGCAGCAGGGAGCGATCTGAATTCGCGTAATCCCTTTTCGGGTGTTTTGTCGACGGGTGTTGAAAGTACAGCATGCATGCTGGGCTTCGTAAAATTGCCCATCGTCGACTTTGATAACATCGGGCACAATGACCAGCTCAAAAAACCTGGCGAAAGCGTCGACGCTGAGGTTACGTCCGAAGGTCTTCATGATCCAAATAAACTTGGACACCTCCAGGAAAGACGTCGGTGAGAGTTGATGAATCTTCACCGAAAAGGCATCCAAGATCGCGGGGAGAATTGGATCGCAAGGAAACCTAAGGCCACAAGTGAAGAAGTCTCGGAATACAACAACCTCTCCGTCTTCAGGAACAGGGATTTGTTCATCCAGTGGAGCTCGCCCGGTGCCTGAAGGGAAGAAGCCAGCTGCTTCATATTCTCTGATCATGTTTGTAGTAACCTTCGATTCTCTAAAAACAAGAGAAGGAGGCAGAGGTCCTGCCGGCCTTGTTCTGACCAAATCTCTGACGTCGGCGTCCACATCCCTGATGTCTTTGTCATCTGTCCCGATCTCACCATCCTCGTGACTCCTGGAATCGCTGGCAGCGGGCGAGCCCTCCTCTTCGGGAGGTGGAGCATTCTCAGGACCCTGGACAACCGGTTCGACTGGAAGACCAGCTACAACAAGTTCTTCGGTCGTCATGGGTCTTGCGGTACTTTTGACTCGAGCCACCTATTCGACAGTATTATAGAAAAGAAGAAATAAGGACAACGTTCGCGAACAAAATTTGCGGAGTAAAGGAACCTAATACAATGGAAAGAATAAACAAGAGTTAAAAGACAAAGAGAACAATACCTTAGAGAAGTTCGAAGAAAATTCGAAGTCACGAACGCTAGAACGCAAGACAAGTTTCCGCGAAGGAGAGAGTCACGATTCGCAACAAAGCAAGGGAGCAGTGAAAAATTTTAATAGCGGAAGCCTTTTATTTATAGGGGCGAGGGGGTAGTTCTGTGAACGTGCCTCAATTCGACCGTTGCGAGGTTGTCGGGTGACACGTGTCCCCTCCGACGTTCCGAGGGTGACATTTTTTACTGAAATTCCGAAGTGTTTGTGGAATCGGATCGTCGGAGTCAACCCGCTTCCCCGAGGGGCTAGTGTTGGGGAATTCAGGGAAACCCATCACCCTCGGAATGTCGGGGATAATGAAATTTGTGATGCAAGTTTTCAGGGGCAAGGAACTCACGAAGATCTGGAGTCTGGAATTCACGAAGTCTCGAAGTCACGAGTGCGCGGCGAACTGGACTCTCGAACTCTCGAAGTCTCGGAGTCGCGAACACGCGATAGCTCGGAGTCTTGAACCTGCTCGGCTCTGAAGTTGCGAATTCGTGAAGACTCAAAGCCATGAACCTGCGAAGCCACGAACTTCGGGAATCTGCGAAATTCGGGAATATGTTGGAGGACGAGTTCGGGAATCACGGTGCGTGAAGACTTCCTGAACGAGAACATTCACGAACCAGCAAGAAGCAAAGTCAAAGTTGTCGTCTCAAAAAGTTCGGGTTTAGCATGTATCGGTGTTTTAGACCGGCAAACCTACCAAGGGGGTACCCGAGGTAGTATATTGTGCGGTGGGGATCGTGATCAGGAGACCGAGAACTCGAAGGTATGCACAAGGACACGGGACACAAGATTTATACAGGTTCGGACCGCCAAGGTGGCGAGCCCTACGTCCTGTTTGGGGGATCAAGTATGGCGCTTTGCGCTTGGTGTTGGTTGAGATTAGGTCAGGGGCCCGACTAGGTACCCGGCCCTCCTTTATATAGTCCAGGGGGCGGGTTCCTAGTCGGTTACAAGGCAGGAGTCCTAGTAGGATTACACGGAATGAGTCCTAGTAAGATTACAGGGGAATTATAGTAGGAGTCCGTCTTCATCCTTCCTTGCATGGGTACCCGGGGAGTGTGCCCGACAAGCCCCCGAGCACATTGTAGTCGAGAGTAGTCGTTCGAGTAGTCTTGAAGCCTCTTCGAGTAGTTCTTGAGCGTCCTCGAGTACTGCTAGGAGAAGTCTTCAATAGTACTTGAACTGCCGCGAGGCTGGAAGGTGGTCCAGCTCATTTGTCTTGAAGTCGAGATTATATGGAAGTACGGTTGCAAAATCGCACTCCATATGGAGTAGTCCCCAAGCCTTAGGTTTAGTTGAAGACTCTAGCTGAGGGTCAATCTTGATTATGAATCTTCTGTCTTGAAAAAATTGAATGACGGGTGTAGCATAGCAGCCCCCGAGCCTTGAAATGATTAGGTAATCAATCCAAGGGTCTTCAGTGTTCGCGAAAGCCATCATCTGAGTACTCTTGCAGCGTGTAGCCCCCGATATAAGAGAGTCGTATGAGCCACGTCGAGTAGTTATTGGTGCGGAGCCCCCGAGCTTGAGAGCGAGCGAAGCATGCTGAAGTTATCCTCGAGTAGTATGTTGAGTGCAGCCCCCGAGCTGGAGAGATTCCGAGAAGTAATTTGGCATCGAGCCATGGAGCTTGAGAAGTAGTCGTGCCGTCAGAGCGGACTTTAGGTGCGACCAAAGTCGACTTTAGATGCCGACAGTGCGGACTTTAGAATGCGACTTAAAAACCGAAGTCGACTTTGTGCCGCGCGGAGCGGACTTTGAGATGCGACTTGAAAACCGAAGTCGACTTTGTGCCACGCTGAGCGGACTTTGAAATGCGACTTAAAAACCGAAGTCGACTTTAGTTGCCGCATAGAGCGGACTTTGATATGCGACTTTAGGAGTCGACTTTAGGATGCCGCGTGGAGCGGACTTTGATATGCGACTACAATAGTCGACTTTGTGCCACGCGCGGTGGACTTAAGATGCAAAAAACAAAAAGCACTTTCCGGAAAGCAAAAAATCAGAGAAAACGAGTAGTTTTGCCGCTGGAGCGGGCTTAATATTGCGACCAAAGTCGGCTTGTGCCACCGGAGTGGGCTTGGATGCGACCGTTAGCGTCGACTTGTGCCATCGGAGTGGGCTTGGGTGCGACCGTTAGCGTCGACTTGTGCCACCGGAGTGGGCTTGGGTGCGACCGTTAGCGTCGACTTGTGCCACCGGAGTGGGATGAGTACCTGAGCCATGGATTTCAGACCCAAGGTACGATTGCCGCCAGAGGGGGCTTGAAGGTGCAACCAAAGTCGACTTGTGTATCTGGGCCATGGATTTCAGACCCAAGGTACGGGTGCCACCGTAGTGGACTTGAAGGTGCGACCGGAGTCGACTTGTGTACCTGGGCCATGGATTTCAGACCCAAGGTACGGAGCGCGAGTACTTAGGGTACTTGGACCCATGGTACAGAGCGTGAAGACCACGTGCAGCTAGGTTCCATCGTCGCCAGGACCCGAGGGCCACTTACAGCTAGGTTCCATCGAAGCTTACACACGTAGTATGCTATCGAAGCAGGCGAGGATGCGACCGGAGTCGACTTTAAGTTGCCGCACGAAGCGGACTTTAGAATGCGACTTTAGAAGTCGACTTTAAGTTGCCGCACGGAGCGGACTTTAGAAGTTGCCTCCTTGGGATAGCCCCCGAGCTGATGAAGTAGGCTCGTGGTGACTTGATCGATATACCCCAAGAGTAGTCAGCAGAGTGTAGCTCCCGTGAAAACCCGCCGAGAAGCGTACACAAATGAGTAGTCGGCAAGTAGTCCTACATGATGAGGAGAACAAGCCAAGAAAAGAAAATAGTAATCATTTAAATAAATGACTTAGCTGTTGCTGCCTGGGCAGACTGTTGATGAAGCCGTGGCGGTCGGCGATGGAGCCTTGACGGTTATTGCTGAAGTTGACTAGTCAGAGTTGATCCCGACTAGATGTTGGGGGCGTGACTGCCGTTTTCGACTAGTTTGGAAAACTAGTCGAGATGAATGGTCGACGCGATGCGACCGGAAGACGACGTCGTGGCGGCGCGCGGCGTACTCGAAGTAGAGCTAGTGTTGCCGCGAGACAAGTAGTCACGACGCACGGCGTGGCCGGGGGGTAGAGCCGGCCGTGGCCACAAGACGAAGTCGCAGCGCACGGAGTAGTCGACGATGAGCCTCGTGACCGGCCGCACGACGTGCCGAGGCACCGGACGCGCGGCGTGGGCGAAGTAGTCGACGACGAGCGGCGCAACGAGCCACGCGACAAGCCGCGTGACGAGCCGCGCAACGAGCCGAGGCACCGGACACACGGCGGAGGCGAAGTAGTCGACGACGAGTCCGCACGAGGCGGAGTAGTCGACGACGAGCGCGCGCGACGAGCCACGTGACGAGCCGCGCGACGTGCCGAGGCACCCGGATGCGCGGCGTAGGCGAAGTAGTCGACGACGAGCTCGCGCGAGACCCGAGTAGTCGACGACGAGCGGCGCGACGAGCCGTGTGACGAGCCGCGCGACGTGCCGAGGCACCCCGACGCGCGGCGGAGGCGAAGTAGTCGACGACGAGCCCGTGCGAGGCGAGCAGTCAGCGACGAGCGGCGCGACGAGCCACGTGACGAGCCGCGCGACGTGCCAAGGCACCCGGACGCGCGGCGTAGGCGAAGTAGTTGACGACGAGCCCGCGCAAGGCGGAGTAGTCGACGACGAGCGGCGCGACGAGCCACGTGACGAACCGCACGGCGTGCCGAGGCACCCGACGCGTGGCGAGGGCGAAGTAGTCGACGACGAGCCTGCGCGAGGCGGAGTTGTCGATGACGAGCCCTCGCGCGACGCGGAGTAGTCGACGACGAGCGGCGCGACGAGCCGTGTGACGAGCGCGCGCGACGTGCCGAGGCACCCGACGCGCAGCCGTAGGCGAACCAGTCGACGACGAGCCTGCGCGAGACGGAGTTGTCGACGACGAGTGGCGCGACGAGCCGCGTGACGCGGAGTAGTTGACGACGAGCGGCACGACGAGCCGCGTGACGAGCCGCGCAATGTGCCAAGGCACCCGGACGCGCGGCGGAGGCGAAGTAGTCGACGACGAGCTCGCGCGAGGCGTGGTAGTCGACGACGAGCCGCGTGACGAGCCGCGCGATGTGCCGAGTCACCCCGGACGCGCGGCGTAGGCGAAGTAGTCGACGACGAGCTTGCGCGAGGC
Source organism: Cenchrus americanus (assembly GCA_947561735.1). Lineage (NCBI taxonomy): Eukaryota > Viridiplantae > Streptophyta > Magnoliopsida > Poales > Poaceae > Cenchrus > Cenchrus americanus. The sequence continues at coordinate 29,917,361 of OX387242.1, read as the reverse complement.
GGAGTTGTCGACGACGAGCCCGCGTGACGCGGAATAGTCGACGATGAGCGGCGCGACGAGCCGCGTGACGAGCCGCGCGACGTGCCGAGGCACCCGGGACGCGCGGCGGAGGCGAAGAAGTCGATGACGAGCTCGCGCGAGGCGGAGTAGTCGACAACGAGCGGTGCAACGAGCCCCGTGACGAGCCGCGCGACGTGCCGAGGCACCCCGGACGCGCGGCGTAGGCGAAGTAGTCAACGACGAGCTCGCGCGAGGTGGAGTAGTCGACGACGAGCGGCGCGACGTGCCGCGTGACGAGCCACGCGACGTGCCGAGGCACCCGGACGCACGGCGGAGGCGAAGTAGTCGACGACGAGCTCGCGTGAGGCGGAGTAGTCGACGACGAGCGGCGCAACGAGCCACGTGACGAGCCGCGCGACGTGCCGAGGCACCCGGACGCGTGGCGTAGGAGAAGTAGTCGACGACGAGCCTGCGCGAGGCGGAGTTGTCGACGACGAGCGGCGCGACGAGCCGCGTGACGAGCCGCGCGACGTGCCGAGGCACCCAGACGCGCGGCGGAGGCGAAGTAGTCGACGACGAGCCCGCGCGAGGCGGAGTAGTCGACGACGAGCGGCGCGACGAGCCCCGTGACGAGCCGCACGACATGCCGAGGCACCCCGGGACGCGCGGCGTAGGCGGAAGTAGTCGACGACGACCCCTGCGCGAGGTAGAGTTGTCGACGACGAGCGGCGCGACGAGCCGCGTGACTCGAAGTAGTCAACGACGAGTGGCGTGACGAGCCGCGTGACGGGCCGCGCGACGTGCCGAGGCACCCGGACGTGTGGCGGGGGCGAAGTAGTCGACGACGAGCCTCGCGCGAGGTGGAGAAGTCGACGACGAGTCCGCGCGAGGCGGAGAAGTCGACGACGAGCGGTGCGACAAGCCGCGTCACGAGCCGCGCGACGTGCCGAGGCACCCGGACGCGCGGCGGTGGCGAAGTAGTCGACGACGAGCGCGCGCGAGGCGCAGTTGTTCACGACAAGCCGCGCGCGGGCGCAGTAGTCGACGACGAGCCCCGCGCGAGGCGGAGTAGTCGACGACGAGCCGCGCGACGAGCCGCGTGACGAGCCGCGCGACGTGCCGAGGTACCCGGACGTGCGGCGGAGGCGAAGTAGTCGACGACGAGCCTGCGCGAGGTGGAGTAGTCGACGACGAGCCTGCGCGAGGCGAAGTAGTCGACGATGAGCCGCGCGACGTGCCGAAGCAACGGGACATGCGGCGTAGTCGAAGTAACCGGACGCGCGGCGTAGGAAGATTGATTCCGCTTTGACAGGAGCAAGGCGACTTGCTTCAATGGATCTCGGCGAGTCGACGAGTAGATTGATCTTGTTGACGAGGGTCCTTCGAGTCGCCGGTGGTGATGATCACCCCTACCGGCGCGCCACGGTGTCGGTGTTTTAGACCGGCAAACCTACCAAGGGGGTACCCGAGGTAGTAGATTGTGCGGTGGGGATCGTGATCAGGAGATCGAGAACTCGAAGGTATGCACAAGGACACGGGACACAAGATTTATACAGGTTCGGACCGCCAAGGTGGCGAGCCCTACGTCCTGTTTGGGGGATCAAGTATGGCGCCCTGCGCTTGGTGTTGGTTGAGATCAGGTTAGGGGCCCAACTAGGTACCCGACCCTCCTTTATATAGTCCAGGGGGCGGGTTCCTAGTCGGTTACAAGGCAGGAGTCCTAGTAGGATTACACGGAACGAGTCCTAGTAAGATTACAGGGGAATTCTAGTAGGAGTCCGTCTTCATCCTTCCTTGCATGGGTACCCGGGGAGTATGCCCGACAGCGTGTGAACTGGTGGCAGGCTTGTAAATGTATGAGATGTAAAAGACATTTGTGTGTATGTTCACACTATGAATATTCTTTGAGTTCAAGGGTATAGTCGGGATGTAAAAGTCCCTTCGTCTCCCTATAAAAGGGGGGCGTGAGGGCACGTGTAGGGGATTCACAACTTTGGAAACTTGAGCAGTCTGTAGGAGATTCTCTGCCTCCTCTTGCATCATCACAGCGCTTGAACGTGTTTATCTCTCTCTCTTTCACGTGTTCGGGGATCTTATCCGGATTTTCGGATACCCCCAACACGTCCACCTCATCCGTCGAACCGAAGCCAGGTGGAGCGTCCACCTCATCCACTGCCGACAAACGGTGATGGGGTGTTGACAACAAGCGAGCTCCGCCGCGAGCTCCTGGTGAGCGGGCGCCGCGACCGCGAGCTCCTGGCGAGCTCCGCCGTCGCTTGTTGCGAGCTCACCGCGGGAGCTAGCCCGCGAGGAAGAAGATGATGGAATTTGTTGATTTTTTTAAAAATGTTGAAGTTTTGTTATTCAAATGTTGAATTAAATCGACTCAAATGTTGAAATGGAAAGTGAAAAATGTCGAATGTTGTAAAAAAATGTTGAATGATGAACCAAGCATTTGCAAATGTTGATTTAGTTTTTAGAAAATGTTGAACGTAATTTCCGAAATGTTGAATTTTAGTTGAGCTGGTTACTTGAGCCTAAAGAGATTTAAAGCTATGTTGCTCATCTAACACTTGGAAGATATATAGGAGCTCCCGTTTAGTGAACCGAAGCAGGCCGAGAAGACAACACAGATAGTTCAGAAAAAACAACAGCTCAACTAAAAATAACAAAGAATAAAAACACAGAGAGGAAAAGCAACAGCTGAGAGCTGACATGAGCATATGTTACAGAGACCACATGTAACAAGAGGCACCAACTGGAGCTTGCCACATGTTCAGAAACTACAAGGGGGTGATTGAAAAAGTAATCTAATTAACAACCTGATGAGCACCTGCGCAGCTGTTCAGTGCTCCTCTAGCCGCTGTTGGCCGGCAGCGGCCGGCGGGGGCCGGACCATCCACCACGGCAAACCACCGCCGGTTGCCGCTCCGGGTGGCGCCGGCGGTGGTCCTGCAGGCTCGTCGGAGTCGCCATCAGCACTGCAGTTCACCAGCCAGTTAATTTTGAGAATTTTTCTCTCTATTTTCCAGTTGAAAAGAAGTGAAGAATTAAGAAAGAGCGCGTGCCGATAAGCATCCTCTGACTCCTCCCATGGATATGATGTTGAGTTTTGCTCACCATATGTTCAGGTTGGGAACAACGACGGCGGCGGCTTCTGCTGCTGCGGCAGAGGGAGCTGGGCTGTCTGTGGCGTGCTGGGATGGATGATCCAGTGCAGCCTTCTCCTTCTCATATGAACACACAGAAGCACACACCATGTCAGATCAGGTTGCCACAGCTAGCTGAAACTCTACGAGCAATAGTGCCTGTTAATGTCAAGTCATCTATATGTGGTGGACTACTTCAGAGACAACTTCCATGTTCCAATTACGTGTCACAGATTAGACGCAGAGGTTATTAGAATGCATCACTTATGACGACAGAGATTAATTAGCTTCCATTTCATAAAAGGGTCCTAACAGCTATGTGTGTGCTGCAGTCACTACTATATAAGGAGGAGGGATGATGCTTGCTTCATTAGTGTTCCATAAGTGAAGATAAGAAGATTTACCTTCTCAAGAAGACTATTTTGTTCAACCAGAAACCTTTCCTGCAAGAAGTAGTGAACACTAGCTTTTTATTACTTCCACATCTCCCCCTCAAAAAAAAAAAACATTCAAGAATCACAAGAATGAAAATCAGATGGAATTTCACATATTGAGTAAAAAATGTTTTTTTGCCTGAAAGATGGAAAGGCGTAATTGCTTTATTTGGCACTTGCCTTCTTTTGGAGCTCCTCGATCGAGTTGAGCAGGGCGTGGTCCTGAAATAAAGTTGGTACCCAAAATAAAAAGTCACTGCGAGCACTGAAGTTGTGGGTGAAAAAAGACATGTACATTCAGCGTTTGCATGTGACTTGTGAGTTGTGACCTGTACCTTCCTGGATCTGATGTTCCTCAGAGCGCTGTCTATCTGGTGCTCCAGCTGCTGTAGCTCCCTCAACGTCAGGGACTCAAGTTGCTCCCCCATGAGATTCCTGAGCCATTAGATAGCATCTATATGACAAGTGTACGTGAGCAAATAAAGGGCCCTATATGTGTTTCATGTATCAGAGAGCTCTGCCGAGTGAACAGGAGTGTCCGGCAAATGCACATGCATGCATTTTTTCAGAGGCTGTTTAATTGGTTCATTTGATATGATGCGGCCAAACCAATTTTCGGTCTGTTTATTAACAGTCGTTTTACTTGGTCAGTGAATATATGTTTGCAGCTTTTGCATTGTTACCTTTGGCTCTTCTGTACAGATTCAATTCTGGACCTCAACTTGATCTGGTCATAGCTCATGTTGCCCTGGAAATTTGTAAATAAAGTGGGATAATTAGTAGGAACAAGCAAGGGCACAAAGTTTCACAAATCTGATCCCAGATTCCAGCTTATTAGATTCATTCATGCATGCCTGCATTTCTTCATGGTGGTCTTCCATCGCATCATCCCCACCTTCACATAGCAAATACCTCTCATATCGGTCAAGGATTTGCTCCATGCTGTTAAAGAAAGACAAAACGAATACTAATTTGGGATTGAGGGAGTAATATCATATTCATATCGGCAGGAGGAAAAATCACTGGCCAACAAATAATCATATATAGACAGAAGAGGGAGTAGTATAGTACGTACATGTAAGAGTACAATGCAATCACATCTCTGTCAACAATCTAGGGTTGTTCAGTGAAGGCATCCACATAGCTAATTAATACGTTTGCAGTTGTGTTTTTCTTTCGATTTTATCGTTTTCATTCAGTAGCTGGTACTATACAACGAGGCAGAGCACGGTAGATCAATGAACTCCTGTACGCATTAGTTCAGATTTTGGAGCAATGCAAGCTGTTAGTAACAGCTGTCCTTGCAGCTAAGTGACGTCCAAGTCAATAGTTTCAGGTACCAGCAGGCCGCACTGTGTTCTGTTGGACTACACGAACAGCTTTAGTTAGACATGCATTGGATCAGTGTCTGCCACAGTTCTTGTTCTATCAAGTGGATAGGAAATGAAAATAAAGGACCTTGTAACCCTAGCTCGCCGGACTATATAAGGTGGCATAGGGCGCCCCGCAAGGGACATCGAATCTTTGCGCATAGCAATCCAACAATACAATCACCATAACAGTACTAAACGTAAGGTATTGCTCTCCGGAGGTCCGAACATGTATAAACCCTCGTGTCCCTCGTGCGTGTCGATCCACCATTAGCGTTCTTAGTCTCGCGATCGATCCTCTCTACCTACAAATCAACCTTTTGATCGAGTAACCCCTTGAAAACTGTCCGGGCCTCACAATCCGACAAGTAGTAATTAAGTGCTCAAAAGTAGTGTTTGGTTATACTATGGCCTTGGCCTTAGGATAGGTCTCCTTAGTAGACAATGAATTACCGCTTATATATATTAAGTGTTGGAGGAAGAGGTACGGGTATTCTGGGGAAAAAAAGAGAAGTTGATGCGCGCAGTGGAGCCCACATATGAATAGGGGCTTATGGCCTCATAAGCAAACCTTGCATAGGCTTATATTATGGGTTTATGGAGAGCTTATGAAAATAAACACATTTAAACACCTTTTCTTTGGTTGATAAGTTTCAAATTTAGAGGTACTTATAAGTATAAGCACTTCAGAACCAAACAGGGCCTTGACGAAAGATTTCGTTTAATTTTTTTATTGATTGAAGACGGCCAACCTGGGCGACCTTTCCGCGTCTGAACAGGAACGACTGAGCTTTGCTTTCCTCGCTCATCTATCTCATCAGGTGTGAAGTGCAGTGTACGTACGTATAGAGTACTACAGTTGGAGTACTACACGGTGGCAGCAGCACAGTGCCGTACGAGTCAAGAAATGGAGTGTACGATACTTCCATAAATAGTGCGTACGAGGTGGCTCCAAATAGGAGTAGTACCAGGGAGGGAGCTACTGCTAGATTCGATGTTGAACCGGAAAAAGAAAGAGAGGCACCATCATGGCGGTGGCCATGCAAATTAATGCAACGCCGGCGATGTCGGTCGACGGCGGCCGGCGATATATATGGACGTACATACGTAGTGCACTAGTAGAGTGTTTGTTACCTGGCGTGCGCGGCGAAGTCGTGGAGCCTGCCCTTGTCGGAGAAGACGAGCATGGCGACGTCGGCGTCGCAGAGCACGGCGAGCTCGCGCGCCTTCTTGGCCAGCCCGCGCCGCCGCTTCGAGAAGGTCACCTGCCGGCTCACGCTGTTGTCGATCCGCCGCACCTCCACCTTCCCGCGCCCGCGCCCCATCTTCTTCTTCCTCTTCCTCGATCGGCCAGATAGCCGGCCCGGCGGCGAGCCCCGCGCCGGTCGGTGAGCGGCCGGAGGACTTGCAGGCTGCAGCTAGGCAACTGAGAAAAACTGATGGCTAGAGCTATAGCCTTTGCTGCTATTTATATGTAAGCAGCAGGGGACGATGCTGACCAGTAGCCGTAGCAGTAGCTGCCTCTGCGCGGGCGGCGGCGCTGTCGAGTGGCGGTTGGCTGCGTCGCCTGCGGCGGTGGGCTGCCACGTACGGCCGGCGTCCGTAACGAGGCCGCCGGGGCCCGTGGCGGGGCATGCGGGCAGGCGTAGGAACAGCCAGATTCCCGTCCTCTTGCCGGCAGCGGCAAGCCTGCGCGGAAATGTGGTGGCGGCGACGCTGATAGGAGGGAGGGATCGTATCCGTGAGGTGAGGGGGTTCCCCTTTTCCCTGTCTGCCCAAATGTGCATGGGATGGGGACATATATGCATTTGCACTTGCAGGGTGATTCCTTGTTCTGGTTTTTTTAGTTTATCGGATGGCATCGATTAATCAAAATAATGCTGGTGACACCTGAAAAAAGTTCATGCATATATATGCTTGTAATATAAGAGATGTGAAGGTACCTGAGGGTAATCCTTAACTTCCCTTTATGTGGTTATATTGTGGTGTTGCTTATAGATGGCCAACAGTGCCGGCACGACACGGCACGACTACCTCGTAGTGCCGTCGTGCCGAGGCTGTGGCATGGGCACGGCCCTACGACAGCGCCGTCGTGCCGTGTCGTGCCTCGCGGCATGGGAGGCACTATCGTGCTGAGCAGAGGAGGGAGGAGAGCAGACGTCGGAGGAAGGCTCCATGCCCGTCGACTCGGTGCAGAGGGAGGAGAGCGGACGGCGGCGGCCTGCGCAACGGCGTCAGGGGCGGCGGCCTACGCAACGGCGGCGGGGCGGGGAGTTGCGGGCGTCGGGGGCGGGAGCGCGGGCGGCTTCGGCCGTCGGGGGCGGCCGGCACGGGGGCGGCGGCGAGGGCGGGGAGCTGTAGGGGGCTTCGGCCATCAGGGGGAGGAGCAGCGGCGTCGGGGGCAGGAGTTGGGAGCGGCGGCTGCTGGGGTGGAGAGAGAGGAGGAAGTGGGGAGGAAAGAAAGAAGATTATGGTTTTATGTTTCTATGGGCCGTGTGCTGTAGATAGGTAGATGGCTTTAGCGGGCCTTTTTCGTGCCGGCCCATAAATCGTGCCGCGCCCGTGCCGGCACTGCGGGCCGACATAGAGGCCCAGTCACGACACTACTGTCGGGCCGGGCCGGGCTAGTGCCGTGCTTTTTCGGGCCGTGCCCGTGCCGGCCCATCGTGCCTGGCCCATTTGGCCACCTATAGTGGTACTACATCTGTATCTGCAACTCTGCATACATCTGATGGATTCTGATGAGCCGCCGCCCGGCTTGCTGTATGCACGAGCAGGACAGACCCTCTCGGTAATTTACACCTTGTTCGTTTGGCTTATCGGCCCGGCGGCCGCAGGTATTTTACCCTCGAACAAACCGACCACCGGCAACCGGCTGCGATACTTTTGTCTCGAACAAACCAAAGCACTCACCATCGCAGCCACCAGCCAAACGAACAGGCTGTTGGTCGTTATGGAAGGAGAGGAACCGGTGTGTCCATCACAAGGTGTCGCTGGTGGCAATTGCTCCTCTAATTCTTGAGGATGCGAGGTGATGTGGCCGCGCCGGGTTCGTCGGGATTTGATCCCTGTGTCGTTCTAGGTTTGTTCTTTCTTTTCTTTTGTCTTGTTGTTCATGCCTAAAACTTTTGTATCAGGCTTCTCTTCTTCTTAATGAAAAACGTGATGTGCACGTCTTAAAAAAAGATTGATTGGGATCAACTTATGGTTGAAAACAGTGTCAAGGTGTTTGGATATATAATTATCAGTGTATATATAGTTGGTTGCGGTCAGATTAATGTTATAAGCTATATATAACCATGAGAGACAATGTAAGGACAATGGAAACACACTGATGCCGTGCAGGAAGCATCGATCAGTGTAGGCTTTCAAGTCGCGCTGCAATATTTTGTTCCCATCTGAACCGTCTGCAGCCATTTGGCAGCCTTCTCAATCTTTGAAATATTCTAGACAGACAAGTAATATATGCATACTACTAGCACTTAAGTTCGATTAATTACCCAATTGAGAACATACCAATTATCAAATATTACACCTACCTGCTAGTTTCGTTAAGAAAATATTACACCTACCTGACATTGAAAACTCATCTACTGCAGCTGAACATCTGACAGAAACTTATATGTCACCTCACCAACGCAGAAGAGGCGCCATGTTGCAAAGGAAGACCATGTGGGCTTGAAGTGCACACTGGCAATTCGTTTCTGGCAGGAGGCAGAGAAGGCCACTGGATGCAAAGTCCCTAATTTACAGAAACCAATCCTCTGCAGTACGTAGAGGGACTCATTGCCAATGACATGTGGGTCCGGTCCCACATGTCAGTGAGAGTAGTCCCTCAGTACTGCAGAGGAGGCTCATCCCTAATTTACACCCCTGGCAAAAATGCAAGGAGACATGGCAGGGAGAAGTAGAATGCAAGGGCAGCGGTCAAGCACGTTGCAGCTTTGGTAGAGGAGCTGTTGTGTATGTACATGGATGGACTTTGCAATCTAGTGCGGGTGAAACAAGTGTGGCAAAAAACCGAGCTTGGGTGATGGAAGCTGAATACAGATGCCTCCTTACAGGCGCTTTGCATCAGGGGCTGGAGGTGCAGTAATACGAGATCCGGGGAAAATATCCCGTCTTTTTTTTTCTTTTTGGCCCTTTTTTGAAAAGAATCTCACAAATACGCCTTTTTTGGAAAGATTTCAAAAAATGGACCCTGACCTCGGCGCCATGGACTGCGGCGCCGAGGTGGTACAATTCCTGGGCAACGTGCACGAACGTGGCATCCGACGTGGCCAGGGGCTCGGCGCCCTGATCTGTGGCGTCGACCTCGGCGCCTTGATCCACGGCGCCGACCTCGGCGCCCTGATCTGTGGCGCTGAGGTTCCTTCCACCTGGGCCCATCCCTTTCTTCATTCCCCGCGACCCCATTCGACACAAAGTGCTGCCGCCGCCCCTGTCCCGCCTCCTGACGTGCTCCCCGGCCGTCGGCCCCGGTCTCGGCCAAGCCCCGCCCGCCCCCGCCGCCGCCCCCGCACCCCCGTGGCTAGGCGCGCCGTGGCCGGCCGAGCCGCCCCGGCCCGCTACGCCCCCGTCGGCCGCCCGAGCCGCCCCCGCCCTCCGCCGCCGCTCCTTGGCGCTCGGGGCGCGTCCCGTGGCCGGCGCGGGCGCCTATGCGGCGCAGCGGCTCGAGCGGCCTCCCACGGCGCGGCCCTCCTGTCCTCTCCTCCCATAGCAAGGTAAACCCTAAAATCTTAATATTTTCATTTGTATTTAGATATTTAACCTAGTTACATAATTCATAGACTTAGGAAATAGAAAAATTACTTAGATATATAAGTTGATTTTATAGACATAGAGAGATACATTTTTAGAGTTAGAGAGATATATTTAATAGACTTAGGGCAATTAGTCACGGACAAAAGAAATTTACTTCCAACTTACTTTTGTGCATTTTTGGTTGCAATTATAGATGGACAACCTAGTGACCATATATCATGGAGGTAGGGTGGAAAGAGACCGTTATGGAAATGTTGAGTTTCTTGAGATGCAATGTGTGCCTGTGCTATTCAATGATAGACCAATTTTGAATGAGGTGATTTCAAGGGCTCGTGAGGAGTTACATTGTCCTAGACGTGATGTTGACATTGTAGTGGAGCGTGTAATTCACTTAGGTGCTCCACCTAATAATCTGAGGCACATCATCCCAATTGGGTCTGAGAATCAATGAGATAATTATGTGAGATCGGCACTGAAGAGCCAGTTGCAATGTTTGGATGTGGTAGTGCGCCCATTGCTTAATGCTCACACCCAACTGCCACGCACTGTCTCTCGTGTTGGTAATGAGACTGTGCGAAGTTTGGTTGATGCTGAATCAGCACCAAATGAGGTGAATATTTCTCAGCCACCGGGACATGATGGTGGGGCTGCTCCGCTTGAGGAGATTCCTTTGACGCAGAATTATCCAAGCTTGAGGAGATTCCTTTGACACAGAATTATCCAAGTAAGTATTGGGAGCTCAAATTTCTTTGAATATTAGGGTTTTCTCATCAATCATTTCTGTCATTGAGTACTTGTGTTTTGTGGTTTGCCATGTGTTGTAGGAAATGTTGCTGAAAATGCACGTGCACCTCCCATTCCCCCAAGTGAGCATCTTGATTATAGATTTCACGCTTCGAATAGTTTCGAAGTTGAACCTCAAGCTATGAATGCAGAGGAGGCTCATGACATGGATGATGATGAACCTTACTACATGAATAAGGAGGAGCCTTATGACATTGCTAGGGTCAGTGATTCTGATGATGACCACCCAGTTCGGGAGCTTACAAAGAGTTATGTTGAGCTCATGAAGCGTGTTCTTCATGGTGTTGACATTAGGGTACATGAATTTAGCAATCTTGAATTATCTGGTATGGCAATTGCAGAAGGACGGGATTATGACCTTCTAGGTGCTCCTGAGGCCCGTCACGACATGGTTATTGAGAAAGGCCTAGTTTTCAATGACCTTCCTGCTTTGAAGAGGTGGTTGCAGCATTATACAGTGATACGAAAAAGGCCATACAAGGTCTTACATTCATATGCCGAGCGGCGATACACAGTTGTGTGCGACAAGGAAGGTTGTAATTGGAGGGTTCGTGGAAGGAAACAAAAGCTCACCGGTAAGTGGAAGATCACAAAGGTTGTTGGCCCACACACATGTGTTGAACTTGAGCTCAGAAGAAGGCACCGCCAGTTAACCTCCACACTGATTGCCAAGCGCATGCTGGAGATCTTGAAGGGACAACCCAATATGAAGGTGTCGACAATTATAAGCACAGTAAAGGAGATTTATGATGTTTATCAGATACCTATGGTAAGGCTTGGAGGGCAAAGCAGGCAGCATGGAAAATGATCTATGGGGATTGGGAGACTGCGTATGAGAGGTTGCCTAAAGTTTTGAATGCAATCAAAGCGGTCAATCCCGGCATGCATTATGAGTACATGGCAAATCTAAACAAGACTAAGGGTGGGCGACAAATTTTCTTTCGTGCATTTTGGTGCTTCCCTCAATGTGTCGAGGCATTTAAGTATTGTCGTCCCGTGTTCTCGATCGACGACACATTTCTTATAGGCAAGTACCTAGGCACACTGCTTATAGCCATATCATGTGATGCAAACAATATGTTGGTTCCTTTGGCTTTTGCTCTTGTTGAAAAGGAGAACAATGACAGCTGGGGATGGTTCTTGAGGCTTGTCTGGATACATGTGGTTGGGCCTGGTAGGGAGGTGGGTGTCATATCTGATAGGCACAGGGGCATACTTAATGTTGTGCGTGAGCAGATGGAGGGATATCCACATATACACCATCGATGGTGTACTCGGCACCTTGCAGAGAATCTACTTCAGAAGGACGGTGTTAAGGATAATTTCGATCGCTTTATGATAGCATGTCGTCAACTTGAGGATAAGCACTTTCTTGAGATTTTGGAAAAAGTTAGAACAACATCAAATGCAGAAGGTAGACAGTGGTTGTCCGGATTGATGAAAGATGTGCACAAATGGACTAGGGCTCATGACAAGGGTGGTTGGAGGTACGAGTTTCAATGCAGCAACATGGCCGAGTCATTCAATAAATTGTTGTTGGGGATACGTGCTATGCTCGTGAATGCTATTGTAATCTTCAGCTTCTATAAGCTTAATGAGTTTTTCAATGATAGACATGCAAAAGCATTGGAGTCGCAAAGTGCTGGACATAGATGGAGTTGGAAGGCTAGAGAGCATATCACTAAAGCAGTACAAAGAGCATACACACATGAAGCTACATGTTTCGATCATGAAAGAGGTTCCTATGAGGTAGTACAAAGGGGTGGCACAACGTCAGATGGTGAGGTCCGAGAGTCGAGGCGACATGTTGTGGTCATCGATGATTTTTCATGCACTTGTGGTGGACCAAGGCAATACCACTTTCCATGTTCTCATATGGTGGCAGCGTGCAACCATCGCAACTTTAGTTGGGAGAGCTTGATACCTCCTGAGTTTAGTGTTGAGAACCTTATTCGCACCTGGAGTCCTAGATTTGTGCCATTTCGTGATTCTGGAGAGTGGCCTCCATATGACGGTCCTAGGTACATTGTTGATGAAGATTATAAATGGCAGAAGCATGGCTCAAGGAAGAGGTCGAGACACAAGATGGTCATGGATCAGGTTTCTGGAAGAACTAGGCGGGGGAGAGCAACTCCTTTTCTTACTGACCCCGAGCTATATGAATGCGGGAAGTGTGGTAGATTGGGCCACAATTCACGCACTTGTCATTGGCAAATTGCCCAGGTGCAATTACATTATATTCACAAAGTTTTCTTTGCACACCTCTTTTCGTTTTTGTACTGATGTCCCTTTCAAATTTTGTATTATTTTCATACTCGTACTCATGTTCATTTCAAATTTTTTGCAGGATGGCGCAGTTCCATCTGCTGGATCAGGTGTACGACCAGCACCACCGAGGACGTCTAGTGGCGGAGGGGCAGGTATGGATCGGTTTTTTGATTATTTTGTATTTCCACATGTTGTATGTATGATGAAATTACTCTATCGTAATTTGTAACTGTTACACAGGTCCCTCCCGTCCTTCGTCCTAGAACCCACAATGGGTTCTTGGAGATGCAGTACGACGAGCGTTACACTCCCCTCCTTCAGAGAGCAGGCCTGAATGTGATCTCTTACTCGGTTCGACGTGGGTTGCCTAAGTTAAACCCGCCGGCTCTCACTGCACTGATTGATAGGTACATATTTATCACTGCATGTTACACCTATTTTAATAACATTAATTCCTTTTACATAACACTCAGACTAACTCTACTTTCCCAATCTTGCAGATGGCGGCCTGAGACACACACGTTTCATCTACTTTTTGGGGAGATGACAGTTACACTTGAGGATTGTCAGAAGATACTTGGCTTGTCGATTACCCGGATGGCTGTGATTGGGCCTTGGAGGTCCGATGGTTGGAGAGACCGAGTACATGCCTTCCTTGGGTGCGACCTACCTCATGCTGAGGAAGGGTCTCGTACGAGTGGGGTGCAAATCACTTGGCTATGTCAAGCTTTCGGACACTACCCAGCAAATGCAGACTTGGAGACGGTTGTGTACTATTGCGGCGTCATGGATGTACATCCACTGCCTCACCAACTGGGATCAGGCTGGACAGCATACAGCCTGTTCGGTTGGCTGGTGGCTGGTGGCTGATGGCTGGTGCTGGTTTGTTCTGAGAGAAGAGTACTGCTGCCTAGTTGCTGTTGGATGGTTTGTTGTGAGAGAAAAGTACTACTGGCTGGTGGCTGATAAGCCAAGCGAACAGGGCGATAGTTGGGGCTCTGCAGTATTGGCTTTCCTGTACCGACAGTTGTGCGAGGCGTCAAAGGAAGAAGAAGATTTTTGATTGGGCTGATGAACACAAGAGTTATATTGCTGAATGGGACTTGCAGGGTGATAACCTCGATGATAATGAGGAGCCACACACAAATAGAGAGTTCAGGCAGTACCAAGCTTGGTACCAGCAAGCTACTAGATGCAGGTTGAAGACACAATGGACGTGTGATGATTATGCTGACATAGAGTCTACCGACGACGAAGCAACGACATACGACAAAGCTACTCGTGTTGGAACCCAAGTCGAGATAGCACCGATATTGGACCGAGTGGTAATTTCGTACATGTTACTTCTTATGGCTTCTTCTAGTTGAGGCCTTTAGTTACTAATGTTGAGTTGTTTTCTTTGTGCAGGGAAACACCCTCAGATGCTTAGTAGATGACATTGAGGCCTTCGGTTTGACAGTTAGTGACTAGAGGACCCGTTCCTTCCTACAGGTAAGCTTGTTGTACACATCTTCAATCGTCGTGCTAATCGTTATCAACTAACTTGGATTTTGGGTTAACAGAGGTTGAAAAAGCATTTACGACTTGCAGCTGGTCGTTGCGGTTGTAGGTCTGTCACGATGGATGGCGTGCACGAGCCATCGACAGGTACAGCCTCCGGAGGACACGACACGCCATTGCAGGATGCCGACGACATTCTCCAGGACGAGATTGGACCATCTCAGCTACATGATGCCCCTTCGACTCAGGCTTCACCACGTCGATCAATCCACCCGCCAAACAGATACACTCCAGGCACCAATGCTCTAGGGAAGGGCAAGGGTAAGACTAAGAGGAGGACTTGAGCTGACGCTCGTTGTATTGCATGTATCATGGATTGTACTATGGACTGTTTTATGTATTGTACTGTGGATTGAATTGTATTATGGATTGTGGTATGGACTGGACTGTATTATGTATTGTGGTATGGATTATATTATGGAGGAATGTGTGTTGCTAAATTTGGATGTGTATGGATGACTATATTCATAATTATCTGTCATGTTATGTATGAAAATACAGGGGAGGTGCTGTCAAATTTTTCTCATACAACAAACGAAATTGCAAGTTTCACAACTTAACGCATGAGACTTACATTAAACAACCAGACAACATTGCAATGGCATGTACGACGCTTCTACTACCCTAACCATGCGCCTTACCTAGTCATAACATGCCTTAGGGAATTTATAAATTTGATTACAACATTACTAATTAATCTAGTTGTACGATAACTGCCCCGACAACATAGAGCCTCCGGAGTGTTGGGACGGCATATAGTAGTACCCCGCTGGGGGTGGAGGTGGAGGTGAAGGTGGAGGGGACCAATCTTTAGGGGGGAGTTGATCTTGTTGTGGCATTCACAAGTGCAGGTGGAACATTTGCAACACCGATCGTCTCCAGCGCTAGACGATGGATCTGGAGAAGCCAGTGCCTCCGACACCTCCCGCTTCAAATTGTAGACGATGACGTCCTCCAAGTAGTCGATGTACTGTTGGTAGGGATCAATAGCTGGTGGATCCACCCATTATGAGAAACCGCAATTCTTTGGTTGGGTGGAGTACTGCAAAAGGTAAGAAAACATTAGCGAACCAAAGAAACATGATGAACAAATTTGTCTACATTGCTTACCCATGCATATGGACAGTGCCAGAAGCGGCGACCAGAGTTGTTCCATCCCTCGTAGACTTGCATCACGCATAACTCATCGTGTGAACACCTAGGCCACAACACTGATTGCTTGGGTGCGTAACTTCTAATTTCACACATGGAAGTGAAGTCACTCTTTCCTTTCAGTGGAAAATTGGCTATGAAATCTGGAGATTGCTGCTGCCACAACTCAGGACCGAAGCCGTTTTGATCCCCACTCCAGGAAGTCATTGTTGAATGATATGAGAAGGCAATGAGTGAATGGTGCTACATATAGGTAGAAGAAGAATTTTGCCTGGGTGGTGGTCCGTTCGATCCGTGGGAAGGGAAACACAGCAGTGACTCAGTGAAAACACACCCTACTACTAGGGCACTGTTGTGGTGAAAACACACTGTACTACTAGGGTATTGCTGCGTTGTGGACCAGTCGATCTGTGGGAGGGGAACGCGTCAGTGACTCAGAGGAAACACATCCAACTTTCTATATTGCAGCACTCTAACGAAGCACAAAATACGCAGAAAACACACTCTAATACAGTTCAATTAAAATTCTAAAGGTTACAAACCAACTATACTAGACCATAACATGAAATCCAGAATTATTTGATACACTCTGACTCTAGAATTAATAATACTCTAGGTCTACTGAGTACAACGGGGGTATTTCCCCTTCCTGATAGCATCCGGCCCATCTGCCTTGGCCCGACGAGCCCTCTCCCTCTTCCTCTCTCTGTCGGTTTCACAAGCCTGGGCCGCTTCACGTTCTCTCACCTCCTGACGCTGGCGCATTTCCTTCTGTTCCTCCTTCTTTTTCTCCTTTCTTTTCCCACTCAACCATGCGGAACCACCTCTCCCTTGCATCACGGGCTTCTTGTGACAACCCGCCCAGGAAAATACCGTACTATCGCCTAAGACCGATCCACTTTGGTCGTTAAGCAATAGTAAAGTATGATCCTGTCGTTGGTTGTGGGGTTAACGCCCGGTAAATCACTTGGACATCGAGCAGAGGATCGACACATGCATTAAAACTCACGCAAAGGCGAGTCCAGAGTACAACATGAATTAAACATTTTATTACAAACCATTGTTCATGGCATGGAGAAAAGGTTCAGAGTTCGAAAATACAGCGGAAATAATTTAAACTAGCGCAACGGTGAACATCACAGGAGGCCATCCGTGATGTCCTTACTTGTCTTCACCCATCCGGTCAATCACACCTGCAACAACAATTTTTAAAGCAAGGCTGAGTATACTAATACTCAGCAAGACTTAACCCTCGGTGATAACTACATCACCAAACTCTAGACATGAAAGGCTTTTGGCCGGTGGAGTTTCTTTTGCTGAACAGCTACTAAGAGTAGATCCTTATTTTCAATCTTTTAGCACAAGTTCTAGTTGATTACCATTTCTAAATGTGCCATCTAATTCAATCAAGAATTGGGCAAGCAATTAATTCATACAACAATATTCCTCGAGTTCCATCATTATGGGATATCATGGCCAGTTGATTAAGCAGTCTCGGATAACGGTGAGAGGTCGACAATCGATTGATTTAAACCTTGCAAGGTAAACCCAAACACACGGTAGGTTGCCCCGCAAGGACAACTTTCCCAGGCTGTTTCCGTCGATTTTCGGCTCGGGAGCGGAACCTACATTCCTTGGTACAAGGTTTACTAGATCGCTCCCACACGAACGTCCATACTCACTCGGGTACCACACTGTTGCAAGCAGGGGGACACAAGTGCCCCAGGTTTAGTAGGGAAAGGTTCCCTTACCGCGTTAGTCGGGTACTAGGCTTACCGGTCCCATACCCGGCATATGTTTAGTACGTTCAAAAGCTTAGCCCACGAAAGCCACTGGACCGGAGCCCAAATCCCATGCTCTTACCACATGAGTACATTTATAATGATCTTATGATTCCAACATAAGAACCTATTCTCGCGAGTGACGAACATCACTCGACTTCTAGCGGTCCTATAGCATAGCAGCTATCGACCTAGCATACTAGTGATAGAGCATAGGTACCTAGGGATCATGCATCTAGGGTTTCAAATCAACTCCTGAAACGTAAATGCACAATCGTAGCAAACATAATTGCATAATTTTTAAAGACGGGGTTAATGATCCGGGCTTGCCTTCGATGGCAAGGTTGGCCTTGGGCCCTTCTGGACTTGGTCCAGGTCTTGCTCTACAACGACGTGGTGCACGTCTCCGTCGCCTCCTCTGTCTCCTTCGTCCGTCACACGCGTACAGCTACCGTTCGGGAGATCTACACGAGGATGCAAATGCAAGATTTAATTGACGATTTCAATTTAATTAATCACAAACAATAAAGGACAACCACAGGGTGCATTAGTTGGACACATTCACCTAGATAAGAATACATTTAGCATACTCTTCCAAAAAGGAACAATATGCAATTCTTTATTAAAAATTCTTTTTGATAGTGACTGTGTACATCTATAGGTAAATAATTTAATTTAAATTCACAAACAGTAGTTGGTGAGTGCATTTAGCTTTTTAAATCAATTTACAACCACACACGAGTTAGCAAGGGTGGTTTGGTGATTTTTCCCAATTAGTGACTATTAAGCCCTTATTGACCCACATAGCTGTCATTCATGAATTTAATTAAGAAAATTCATTGGAAGGGTGTTTTATACTCTAAACACCTATAACAAGCCACTGGACACACATGCGAGCTTTGGATGGCTAGAAATTATTTATTTTTGAAAATAACAAAAGCTAGCTAGTGATTCAATTTAAATGCATACAAAAATAAATAAGCATCAAAATGCTCCCAACTTTCTTGTCCATGCTCTCTGATCCTAAACAAGTCTAAAGAATCAGCATGTTCACATGGAATCTCTACTGAACTTAGCTTATTAATTTACAAAGGAAAACATGCATAATTAGAGGATAAATATTTCTGGGAAGCCAAAAATCATGATTAATTCACAAGATGTGCATTTTGGCATTACAAGATAGTGTGCACAAGTCGAGCTCAAAAACATAAATATATTTAGCAAGAAAAATCATTTATGCAGATCTGCCAGAAATGGAAAAACATTTTTATAAAACGACTTACATCATAACTCTGTGCAATTTTTGGCATAGCAGCTAGTCATGACCTAACACACAACATATCCAAAAATTAGCTACAGAGGATTTATGGTTTTTGAGATATTGCAGATCTAGGTTTTTTCACATTTGTATTTTTCATGCAAAAACTAAAAGGAATTAGCTCAGGCCAGAATAACAAAAGTTGTAGGAAAATTCACAACCGATCCAACAAAATTGGTTTTGCATTTTTCTTATTTTTCTATGATTTTCTACGCAATTTACAAGAAACAGCAAAATCACTATACTATTGGAGTTACCCTTTCGCAGTTAGGCCCCTTAAAAGTTTTTCTCCTTTGCAATGTAGTCCCCGGGGCGGCCGGCCGGCGCGGGCGGCTCGATTCCGGCGATCGCCGGCGGCGGGACCGGTCGGGGAACGGGCGGGAAGGGTCTATGGGTCGCTATGGTTTGGTTTGGGCGCTCGGTTGGTGGGGAGAAGCCGCCGGTGGGCGACGCATCGGCGGCCGGCGGTGGCGGCCGCCGCGGCCGTGGCCGCGACGCGGCGAGCCTCACGGGGGCCGGGCGGGGACGCTACGGGGCGAAGGGAGGAGAGGGGGAGGGACACGCGCACGACGAGCCGACCGGCCCCCTTTTAACCGCTCGTCGCTCACCGTACCGCGGGGAACGGACCGCCGGTCCTCCGAGCGTGCCGACCACGGTACGACGTCGCAAGGACGAACACGTCGCGGCACGGCCTCTCGGGCGGCTCGGGGCGCGGGATCTTGGGGCGCGGATCCTCGGGCCGTGCGCTCGCCCTCGGGGCGCGGGCCGGCGGCCGGACGCCGCGGGGAGTACGGCGCTCGCGCGCGGGCGCGTCGCGGCGGCCGGCGCGGCGCGGCGCGGCCGGCGCGCGGGAGCAGTCCAAGACGTGCCGGTGTGGCTGTGTTCGACCGCGTTTTTCCCAAAAGTTTTGAATAAAAGTGCATAGTGTGGTCAACAGGAAAGTTGTAGATCTAACTACCCCCTACAACTTTCACAAAGGCCATATAGTGTTTTTCTCAAAGGATTTTGCAGGAACGTCGTGCCAACTTTGAATGTCGGCCTGTTCTGGAAAACAGGAGGTACTGTCAGTCGATCGAGTTTTTCACTAATTTCCACCCAAAATTTGAAATGCCAATCTACACGAAAGTTGTGTCCCTCAACAAGATGGACAACTTTCATAAATTTAGATTTTGAAGTGTTTAGGTGAATTTTGGAGAACGCGGCAAAAGTTCCGGACGACATTCGCCGACGTCAACGGTTGAGTGGGGTTTGACCGTGTCTTTGACCACGGGTTGGCCACGGATGTGTGTAGGCTTGGTCAAGGGGTTCAATAGGGTTCAATGGCGAGGTTTTCGGGGTGACGACCCAGGTTGACCTAGGTTTGACCATTGTCAGCGGGTTTGACTCGGCTGAACCGGTCGTTAGCGCTAATGACGTTAATTAGAAACCTAGGGCGTCACACTTCTCCCTCGACGTAGCTCTTGTCGAAGTCGGACTGCTCAGTATCTAGCCACTGCATGAAATCACAAAGAGGAGGTGGGGTCTTTTTCCAAAGACATGTCAGCAAATATTAAATCAAAAATGACAAATGAATAATTGAGAAATGAACGTAAGTCTTTACTTTTGCTCTAAAGTTGTGGGTTGTGCGCATAGTTAGCACACATGAAGAACCTCGTCCCGTATGCGTACCCCAGAACCTTGCAGCTAACAAGCTTGCAATTGTCACCGCAGGAGCACATAGGAGTGTGGATCCCATTTGGCACCTCTACATTGTCCTTCCTCTTGGTGAGGAAATCTAAGTCCAACTCAGGACCTGAGGTAGCCATTGCAGCTGCAAAACAAGATGATATTTAATTCTAAAACAAACAAGATGGTTTTTCAAATTTTAGTTAGTTTCTGATTTTAGTTTTACATTTTAGTTAATCACTTTAGTTTTACATTTTCGAAATATAAACTACACAAATTTTCACTCTTAATAATTTTAGTGAACATACTTTTTCAAATTTCAAGGTGATGTTTCAAATTTCAAGATGATATTTCAACTTTTATTGTGTTCATTCAAATATTTCAACAATTCACATTGCCAATAAGTTTCATACAACTCATGTTTCAACAAATCACATTGCCAACAAATGAAATAATACAACTCATACCAAACTTATATTGCTTCAAACCCTAACTAACAAAGTGAATGTATATGACCTAATACAACTTATAAACACCAAATCAATGAGTTAAAATTGAGGAGGAATGAGTAAATACCTGCCTTGACACAATCTACGAATCAAATCGAAGTTTTTATGGTCAAAACTTAGGAATCGAAATGTGGCGACGTAAGAGGGGAGGAACATGAGGTAGAGAAAAACCGAGTAAGGTTCGGCTGGGAATAGGGCTCGGGTTATGAAGGGTAGCTCGGCGCCACAGATCAGGGCGCCGTGGATCAGGGCACCGAGGTCGGCGCCACAGATCAGGGCACCGAGCCCCTGGCCACGTTGGACGCCACGTTCGCGCACGTTGCCCAGGAATTGTACCACCTCAGCGCCGAGATCTAAGGCGTCGTGACGTGTAAGCTCGGCGCCGCAGTCCATGGCGCCGAGGTCAGGGTCCATTTTTTGAAATCTTTCCAAAAGGGACGCATTTGTGAGATTCTTTTCAAAAAAGGGCCAAAAAGCAAAAAAAAGACGGGAAAATATCCGGTGAAAACCACCATCTTAGTGGAAACGTGAAAACCACCCTAAAAATCATATTTACATGTTTTCAAAAAATTTGAAATGATGCACATATGTTCTGTATGTATAGATTTACTTTGTTGCAAAAGTTGAGGTACAAACTCAATGCAGAAAAATCCATACGAAAAATGATAGATTTGGAGTGCAAGTGCACTACAAGAAAAAAATTATGAGCATATGCACTTGAATTTTGTCATTTTCATTTGAATTTTTATATAACAAGTTTGCATCTCAACTTTTCAGCAAAGTACATATATGGATAAATTATAAATCGGCATCGTTTCATTTTTTTTAGACTTCTAAGTAGGTTGTTAAGAGTGGTTTTGATGTTTCCATGGAAGATATGATTTCCACCGAATGTTTTCCCTCCCGAGATGAATATGCATTTGCTTGCAGCTAGAGATGGCAATGGGTACCCGAAACCCGAGTACCCGACGAGGTATGGAATTATATTTCTATCCGCAGGTACATAAATGGGCAACATCATGTGGGCAACATCATGTATCCATCGGGTAAGCGGGTGCGGGTGTGCGTACATACTATCCATACCCGCATACCCGCGGGTAAAATAAACCCGCCTACAATATGTGATAAACGTATAAAATTGTACATTGTTAGTGAAGGATAACCTAATATTGATAACTAAAAAAAATTTAATGCTTTATTAGACTATTAATTGGTTAACAATTATTATTTATCTTTTTTATCAATTAAATTCGCTGATGTATGCAATTTATCATGTGTTATGTTCTTAAATATATTAGTTAAATATATTAGTTTACAAGTATGGTATCGAGTATGGGTTACCCGACAGGTAAACAAACCTGCGCCAGTACGGGTATGGGTAAGAACTTGAACCCGCATGCAGGTATGGGTTTTTTACGGGTAAAGTTAGAGTTGACGGGTGCAGGTATGGAACGGCACTACAGGTTTCTACTCGTTGGCGTCTCTACTTGCAGCGTTAGCAAAGAAATACATGTTCATGGGAGATGTAAAAAAGCTCTCGGGAGTGTAAAAAAACACACACACATATAAAAGTATAAAAGATAGAAACTTCGTAAGCTGGACGGAACTTTCAACACTTTTAGTACAACAATGAGCATTAAACAGCAAACAAATCCAATAGGACACAACTCGGAACAGTTTTATACATCAAAGCATCACTCACGATAATGTCAACACAATCGTGACGCCCAGTTCCATCGACAATGATAGAGGTCAGCTCTTAGTACTAGTAGCTGCTGATCGGCATACAACACACACACGAACGCATGCACACACATACAAGCAACGTACATACCATGAGCAGTTTGATAGTTGCTCATGGGAATAAAGTTCTTTTTTTTTTTTTTTGGTTAAGTAGGAACCTTTCTTCCAAGCTCATGGTGGAACTAACAGCATGTGGGCATCACTTGCCATCCTTGCTGCCACTGAACAGATAGTCGAGCGAAGAGCCACCACCTGGAGCAGCTTGCACCTTGGTTGATGGACGGTCCTGCAGCATCGCACGGCAGATAATATAAGCATAAAATGTTTCAAGGTACAGATTTCTTGGATGTCTTTGTGCATTTTCAGGTCTGTTTTGAAAGGCGGAAACTAGCTCCACGGCCTCCATCACTGCCTTGCCTAGCATGTAGCCATTTTGTCAAGAGTACCAAGAACATTTTTAAGGCTTGATTTATATACAGAAGTAGGCAAACTGAAGATGGTAGACAATGGAATGGACAAAAAACTCATGAGCATGCATTATCATGTTAAATTCGCAGTTTCAATACACCATTTAACATGATATTGGTTCTGCTATCAAAAAAAAATACAATCGCCTAGGTGCTAGACAACCTGTTCAGCGTAACGATCATGAACATTTGGTTGTCATATATAAGGCATTTTAGTAAATTACTAACTATTAAGAGTAGAAGTGCATGACAGTTAAGGGACTATCCATCTGAAAGGTCAAAGGACACAGTAGATAGATTAATGCAAATTGCATAAGCATGAGACCCGAAACTTTCAAATCTCCCACACGTGTAAATGTTAAATGTCTTATGCTAGGTTTTCAAAACTCCCACACAAGACGCCAAATTGTGGGTTTACCCAAAAGTCTCATGTGTCATCCAAAAAAAAAGTAAACCCAAAATTTGGAGCCTTGTCTTGATTAATTACCAATGCTCACCACATAACAACAGGCAACATAGATTATTCTAAATGACATCAATGCCATACTAGGATTTAACAGCTATGATTGCGATAAGATGTTACAAACATAACAAGGACGGCCAGGCTCTTATAACTGTCAGCAATTTACTAAGATAGGTCAGTTGAAAGAGGTTGTCAATCTAACCATTCGTATAAATGCAAATGGAGAACAAATATAATGACAATAATCATATTCTCAAGGGTACTCGTTGCAAAACCGAAACGAGTACTTCTAGATTTTAGGCTACAAGCAAATTATGAATGAGAGCAAACAGAAAAATTTTCTACATCCACCTGCACAACACTCCATCACTAGTCCAAAATAGCATAGTCAAAATGTCCAAGTGTCATTGGATACTGACCGTAAGGAAATTTCCACAGTTCTGGCCTTCAGCTCTCATGTAATTGTTTGATTTACTACTTTGAATACCAGCTGGGATATCTTTTAGTTTCTCAGCAGAGGACGGAGGTGTTGGCTTTTGAACAGGTGCAGGCTTCGCAGCTGATTTTGGAGCTTCATCACTACCAAAGAGGTAGCCTAAGGAACTCTGACCACCCCCACTGCTAACACCACGGCCCATCTTGTTGAAGTTTGTCTGCAAAATTCAGTTTTGAGTTACAAGAACAGTGTTATCTCCAGAGGACCCAAAAACTGAAGCAGCATGCAACACAATTATAAAACTCCAAACACGGCATCCATGCGCAAAACAACAAAAGGTGTTTCAACCCGAATACCCGATAGACAGTTTACCGTCAACAAAACAAAGGACTTTCAGTTGTTGCCATCTAAATCTAATGACTCAATTTCTTAAGCTACGGGGTAGGTCGTACTGCTTCACAGCATACCAATAATTAGGTAAGCATGAGCAGTCAAGTGTCCATTCATAATACATGAGCTTCCGCTGCTGATCAACCAATTTTACCCAATCTGATGTACTAATTCACACGACTGGGAAACGATCTGCAAAAGGGAAATTTATACTTCGGGTACAGCTTGCTACTTCTGCTTGCTTCCTTTTTAAGCCATGACAAAATAGTAATAAGCCAGTGCCACAAGATTTGCTCAATTATTGGTTGAGTCGTTGAGAGAAAAGTGCAAGCCAACTAAAGAAACCTGGTCTGGTACAGCCTACTGATGTATCCACCCCAACTCCCCCGACGGGTAAGCTATTGACAGTGGCAGCAAACAAGACACGACGGCATTATTAAATTTCCCATCTATGGCGACACAAGCAAGGCCAATCGCGTAAAGGAACTGTTCGTAGTTTCAAAACGCACCGCCCGGTTCGTCACCGACAAGCTAGAAAATTGCCATCTTTCTTCAAGAAGAAACGCGATAACTAAGGAACACGGATTCGGGGGATCTCTGCGCCTAAGCTCCTGTTCGTCGCAGCAAATTGTGGAGAAGCCCCGGCAAACCGAGCAACAGATCGGAGACCGGCAGGCTCAGGCGAGAACTGGATCGCACAGAGCGTCAGGGAATCTAGCGACCCGGGAATCTAGTGATCCAGCAAACGAAGATCTCGCCTGATACCCACCTGAATCAGAACACGTCGCGACGGCAGATGACACCGCTGGAATCGGCAAAATGAACGGAAATCCACCAGCAACCTACCCCCATTCGCCTACCCCGAAACAGGAAACCGAAATCCACGCCCCAGCGCGCCGAGAATGCGGCATATCAGACCGTCCCAACCGCCAGACTGCCAAGGATTCTGGGGGCAAATCTCGGGGAAATGGCGGCTGCGGGGGACCGGCGATCGGCGCCGGAGCTCGCAGCAGAGCTAGATTCGGGGAGATCACGCACCTCGGTCGCCGGATCCGGGTGGACGAGGCGGGGGATCCCGCAGCCGCCGCTGCTCGCTGCCCAGAGCCGCAGGTGAGGAAGGCAAGGAGGGGGGGGGAGCCTCCCTGGTTGGCTCGCCGTGGCTTTTTTTAGTGGAGGGAGCTTTTTCGATACAGTCCCTCGCGTTGTTGCTAATCAGACTCCCTCGTGGTGTAGTTGACATTGACATGGTAACCGGGGGTAACTGTGATTGGTAATTTATATCTTTTTTTTATTTTTCTCGCCAAATTTTATATAGTGTAATAGTTAACTTAAAATGAACGAAGACATTTCAAAAGTGGATTGTGGTGATTTTGAAGATGAAAATGATTCTAACAAAAGAATCCACAATTGATTCCGTGTAGTTTCAAGTGTTAGATAAACGTAGATGCTTATGCATGTAAATGTTCTATAAGTAAAGGACCAAAATCTAGTGTACTAAAATCAGACAAGAGGCAAGTTTGTTGTAGCATTTTACAACCATTTTGTTGATGGCTAGAGGCCCCATTGTTGGGCGCATTATGGTCAGGATTTCCGATCAGAGGTGGGTAAGATGTAGGGCAATGTGTAAATCATTATGAAGAGAGTGGTTGCAGTGTGGATTGATTTGATCGACTTGAATAGGTAATAGTTGGCTCTATTGCATAGTACTTGTCTGTTTGAACATATCCATCGTATAAATCAACAACACGCAATATTTTTTTTTCAAAACATATCTACTGTACAAATCAGCATAAGATTTGCCGAAATAGAGCCATGGGATGATCATACTCTAGTTTGACATGATTGGATTTGTAATCAAATATACTTTTCAATGAATATAAATTCATAACCATAAATAACATAATATAATATAAAAGAAGTAAATGGCCAATGTATGATTTGAGAGATCGTGTTATGTTAGCTACCGTCTCATAAACAAAAACGGAGCGAGTAGTATGTTGCTTCACACCAATACAATATAACACAACTGAACTATGGTATAATGGATTCTTAGTCTACACCAACCTAATAGATTGGCACAAATGATCTCTGCCATATTAGTTATCCAATGAATATTACTCCACACAAATAGTCATTTATGCACTTAGACTTGCATTTACCATGCGTGTAATTTTACATGTGACACCTAAAAATTAGTATGACATAATCTTGCATTCAGGTTTTTGAGACCAGACAAGCATCTTCGCTCTAGATCTAGATTTGATGGCTAGGCCCTGTGTGGGGCACATTTGGATTGTGTGCTTTTGCATCAGGTGGGTGTATGATTGAAGGCAATTGGTCGTTCCAGACTTCCAAATAGATTCGGTGGATCAGGTGAGCGAGATCTAGGTGAATTAAACCACCTAATCTATCTATGTTATCAATATATTGATGTACCCCACTAAAATTTATCATTAACTATGGGCGTGTTTGGGAGGGCTCCGGCTCCACCAAACCAACTCTAGAGCAGCAACTCCACCAATCTGCAGCTCCACCGTGGAGCTGGACTCTCCCTTTGGAGTTGAGGAGATGTGTTTGGCTGAGACAACAACTCCAACTCCGAAAAATGAAGATTTGAATTGATTACCCTCTTTTACCCTTAATTTTTTGTTTTGCTTGCATGTGTGGTGTGTGCGTGTCCTGTGTGTGCATGCGTGTGTACTTGTGCGTGGTGTGTGCATGTGTGGTGTGTGCATGCCCCTGGCCTGGATAGCCACGTCCCTACCTAGGGCGGCAGTGCCCCTGGCCAGGGCACCGGTCGGTCGCCCGCCCGCCACGCCCCTAGCCGGGCCTAGGGCGGCGGCGGCCCCCGCCTAGGCGGCCGACCGCGCCTAGGGCCAGCCCCGACGCGCCCCTGGCCAAGGGGTCGGCTGTGCCGCCGGCCTCGTCGTCCCCAAGGTCGCCAACCGCACCAAATTCTTGCGAAAACGGAGCGATTGAATCCTCCCAGGTAGCGCCATGAGCTCTGTTTTCCTCCTCATCTCCGGCGGCCGCCGCACCATTGACATCAGAGACGTCTAGGGTTAGAGGAGGAGGACGGGAAAGGCCGACTCGACATGAGGAATTGAGAGGGGGAGGCGGAGGGGGGCGGGCGGCTCATCTCCCGGCTTCTCGGCGGTCGGCCGGCCGGCCGGCGACGGGAAGGGCGGCGACGACGTACTGTAGACGCGGCAAGGAGAGGAAGGGGCGCCGCGGCCTCTGTTCGAGGGAGAAGACGACGGGTCGTGGGGAAAAAGAATTGAACCGATATGTTGTGTAATCGGTGGCAGTGGTGGGTAATTACCCCCCAACTCCACGAGTTGTTATGAGAAACGTGTTTGCAGAGTACCCCTTGAGGCACTCCATGGATTTGGTGGAGTTGGGAGCTAGATCCATGGATTTGGTGGATCTGGAGTTTTTGGAGCTGGGGTGTTTGGCAGGAAAAAAGTGGAGTGGAGCTGTTTTTTTGGATCTGGAGCTGCGTGGAGCTCTCCCAAACACGCCCTATATTTCTCTCTTCATGTAAGCTATCCATGATGCCATCTCCCCGCAGATTCTTTCTTCGTGCAAGCTATCCACGTTATCTCCCACCAACTAAAAGTCATTACATAAAATGGTAGTGGTGATCCCTTTATTAAACCTAAGTCATCCGCGTGTCGTCGAAAAGTTCTCTAAAACCCCATAGCAACACGCGGAAATCAACTAATGATTATGATGCCTGATCTTGCAACACTTGCAATCCACAATCAATTCCAATAGTGTTACCCAACCAACCTTCAAGGAGTCTCCTTAGCCCCTGGGCCCCTCCTGTTCACTCTCTCCTTTTTGCCGATGATCTAATTATTTGTGGGACTGCCACTACAGAGAAAGCAGCTGTCATAAAAAACGTCCTTTATGATTTCTGTACGCAATCAGGTCAGACTCCGAACTTAAACAAATCTTCCATTCTCTTTAGTCATAATGTTCCTACTTATATCAAAGATCAAATTACAGCTATTTTTCCTGTTGCACCTCTGCTTCCTAACACTATGCATTTAGGACATCCCATGATTTTTTCTCACAAAGACAACAACAGAGCCTATAATTTCATTTACTCTAAATTCTATGCTAAATTTTCTACTTTAAAAGCGAACAAACTGAATCACGCTGGTCGACTCCAATACATTACTTCTGTTCTTTCTTCTATTCTTGTTTACTACATGTCCACTGTTCTTTTCTCAAAAACCTTTATAAACAAAATCCATTCTATTATTCGGAAATTTTGGTGGGCTGGTGTGCAGGCTGAAAATCCTACAAATCCTTTAGCTTTTCGTTCTTGGGATGACATTTCTAAACCTAAAGCCCAGGGAGGCCTCGGCATTAGAGATATGGAACTTATTAATAAAAGTCTTCTCATTCACACTGCTTCGAATATAGTTACGGATAAAAATCTTTTCCTCTCCAACATTATGAAGGCTAAATATTACCCTAACTCCTCCTTTTGGACTAGCCCTACTTCAGGGCCCAAATCAGTTTTTTGGTCTTCTGTTTTGCAGATTAAGCACCACTTAAGTGAAAGTTCTATACTTCAAATACATGCAGGCAATTCTTCAATTTGGTCATCCCCTTGGATGAGCTCCTGGTCTACTATTCATGACCATCTCCTTTTACCAGTAACTAATACTCCTTTACCTGCAAAAATATCTGATTTGTGGTTGCAGGGTACAACTGACTGGAATCAGGAATTACTCTCCACTACCTTCTCCCATCAGGTGGTACAACAAATCATCAATACCCCAATAGTTCAGTCCCCACAAAATGACATCCTCAGATGGAAACCAGCACCAAATGGCCATTGCACCTCTAAATCAATTTACAAATCCCTTCAGCTTCAACAAACCCACTCCCTCCCCACCACAGGTTCCAGAGCCATATCCACCCACACTGAAATTATCCTCAAGAAAATCTGGAAAGCCAAAACAATGCCCCCCTGCTTAAAACCTTTGCCTGGAGACTTTTCAGACATGTCATTCCCACGGCTGATAGAGTTAGCCGTTTTGCTACACACATATACAAACATTGCACTACCTGTGGAGTTGTAGAAAATGATTCCCACCTGTTCTTTCTCTGTCACTTGTCACACCAAGTCTGGGATCATTCCGCTCTCCCCCCTTTCCTCCACCTTATTGATCCCACTCAAGATGGTATTCAACATATATTGCCTCATTTCCTACCTCTCAATGCCACAGACCAAACCTTGACTCAAATTCTCCTTCTTCTTTGGTACTTATGGAAAGCACGAAATGATCAACGCTTCCAAAGAAAGGTATGGACTTTTATGCAGGTACATTATGCGGCTTAGTCTCATTTTGCTTCGAATTCCCAAGCATGGGGAGATAACTTTCAGAACACTACTTCATGTCCCTTACCACCCTCTCTTCCCTCTAACTTTCATGGCTACCGTTGTTATGTGGATGCAACTACTGCTCCTGATTCCAATAATTACTCTCCTAAATTTGCAGGGTTGGGCATTTTCATAGTCAATACAGATGTCAATCCTTCTTTTTCTGTTTTTATCAAAGCTTTCATGCAGGATTCCAACTCGGTGTAAATGGTTGAATCTACAGCTCTTGCTTTAGCCTCTTCTCTATGCAGGAAAATGAACTTGGAGCACATGCAGTTCTACACTGACAGCCAAATTCTATCAGATTGTATTAATGGTCCTGGTCCTTCCAATCCTCCGGATTGGAGGATCAAGCCTTTTACTCAACTTATTCAAGCCTCTTTCAATGTTTACTACTTGGTGGCAAAGATTCCAAGATCTGAAAATCAAATGGCTGATTCTCTAGCAAGAAGAGCTCTTCAAAGTATAGTATCTTTTCAACCTTCTTCTCCTAATTTATGTACTAATCCCTCCCATTCTCAAGAGTGCCTACTTCAGAATGCACTCCAATTTGTAACCATTAACTCTGTAATGGTTTTTGCAGCTTCTTGCTGCTAGTGTTTAATATATGTTCCTTGTAAAAAAAACTAATGAATAGGAAAAGACAACTCCTTCTCAAAGAAAAAATATAACATGCTAACAGCACAACCTCCCACAACTAGACCTCACATCTAACTTTTCTTCCTCGTACAACAGTCTCCCACCACCAACTAAAAGTCATTACATAAAATGGTACACTACTGAAAGCTCTTTTTTCCGTGAGTGTGCAGATAAAGGAAATGCAAGTTACTGTCAGGGAAATTTAAAAATGATTTCCCTGTCATGGAAATTAAAATTTTCAAATCGTATCTAATTCCACTACTGGTTTTCTAGTTGTCATATCAGTTATGCGCCGTTAGGATTTTTTATCGTCAGGTTTAGGCTTTTTCCCCTAACGACCGCAACACACAGGAAAAATGTGACTTGACCGCCTGGAAATTGATTTTTCTTGTCGGCATAGAGCCACCAAAAAAAGGACTTCAAATTCCTACCGTTCTTACCCCGCAGCCTGTTCGTTTGGCTGATGGCTGGTGCTGATTTGTTACCACAGGCCGGTTGCTGGTGGCTGGTTTGTTCTAAGAGAAAAGTACATCTGGCTGGTGGCTGATAAGCCAAACGAACAGGGCGCCGGACAGGATAATTTTCACCCACTGACAGGGTAATTTCTATCAGCTAAAAAAAGTAAAATATAACCACAACTGAAATCAGTAGAAATTTTCTAACATTCATTTAATACAGAGATTGCTACTCACACAAATACAATCACTTTAAGGTCACTACAAGTCCGATCCTTGCATCACAAGTTCACAACACACAACCCACTATCAGTTACCAGGATACATGGATCTAACCTCTTGCCACTACAATCACAGCCATCAAACTTCTTCTCTGATTGCAAAATATGGGGGAAATAATTAGTACATGGACTGACTAATAGCATATGACAAAGTAATGGTGTAATACCAGATGTGTAAACTGGAAATGACTTATTTCCCTTTGTGTCACACACATCCCCCCGTGTGTTTTAGTTAACACACAAGGAAATGACTTATTTCCATGTGTGTCGCACACATTTCGGAATGTCTCACACAGGGAAATTTTGGTTTCCAGTAGTGGTAGACGAAATGAACCATTATTTTTGGTCACTGGTCTACTTAAGTGTACTTCACTACCCCATCCACGAGTTGCAATCCCTCTATTAAACCTTAGTCACCAGCGTGCTATCGAAAAGTTTTCTTAAATCCCACAGAGATTTTTTTAATAATCCCACAGAGAATCACCTAGTGATTATGATGCCTGATTCTGCAATACTTGCAATCCACAATTAATTCCAATAATGCTACCCAACTAATGAATAGGAAAAGACAACTCTTTCTCAAAGAAAAATGTAGCAGGCTAACAGCACAACCAGAGCCCGCATCTAACTTTTCTTCCTCGTATCGACAACAACAGCTGAACAATATGCACAGGTAAAGAAGTGGAGGTGAGCATATCACTGGTATTGCTATAAACAGGGCATAAATGTATTGGTGCAATGTTCATCCGACAGCTCCCTGGATTTCAATCTTGTCAAACACAATTTACAGCCATCTGAGTGATAGAAGGGCTCAAACCCAGAAAAGGAAATATAATCATAAACACAAGGGGAGATACTTGATGTTAGCCTGCTGCTCCCTGCGTAGTATTTATTCACTGGATCCATCATCATCATTGGTACTAAGGGTTCGTATTATCGCTTCTAGAACCTTGATGTCACTATCTTTCTTCGCAATCTCCTCTTGCTTCAGCCGCAACTCCTCCATGTGTAACTCAAACACTCCTGCAAGATGTAATCGCGATCAAGGAGAGCGTTCAGTTATCGAAAACGCTAGGCATGCTAGTGTAGAAACAGGACAGTACATACTTGCAGTGTTCTCCAGCTCCTTTGTGACCTCCTGTGCGCGTAACTCTGCAGCTCGTTGGGCGGCTTCAGCCTGCCGTTTCTCTGTACGTGCTCGAGCTGCGGCAGAAATGGCAGCATCAAGTTCGCGTTCCAGAGACTGAACCCTCTGGTCAAGAACCTAATCCACAGAAACAAGTGCAAACTTAGGTAACTTATGCCAGAAAACCAATAAACATGACCACCTATTTCCCATCTAAAACAAATACGGATCTGACCCGAGCAGAGTCAAATGGTCAATGAAATTTGCATTTATGTACTTCCTCTGGAGTCTGGATACAAATACTTCTTAAAGCTGAAAGTGCACACAAATCAGGAAAATAACATGTTTTGGTTTTGTACCATATACATTGTTTCATAAATTAAATTAACTAATATAAACCATTATAACACATTACTTAATTCACTGGATTTATAATTACAGATGCATTAAACGACAAAATTTATAATGATATCAATAAAAAAATCTTATCAGTTACTATTTATGCGGAGTTCCTAAAAATGCAAAAATGTTCTGCAATCAAAGGGACTAACAATAGTTTAAACTCAATATCGAAAGTGATGAGTTTACAACAAAGCAACTAAATACTGATGTCTTAACTTATGCTTTAAAAGACTACAGTTAAGTTGCTATAAGCTGTAGTTCGTTGCTGTAAGCTTGTTACAAGAACCCCAAGCTATCCGCGATACAAATACAAGAGAAAACAGTGCATAACCTACACTCTCACAACAAAGTTTAACAAACTAGCATAGCATGAACCTTCATTTCTGGAGATTGTGTAATCTCTTCCATATCATCAAATTGACAATATATGTAAGACTCAAAGGAGCAAAATTTGACAGCTAGTGTCAAACAGCTGGACAAGTCAAAAATATCTAAAAGATTAACATGTAATGTGTTAGCCATAGCCAGATAACCTTATCCTATTTTTTTTGCTGAGTCAGACACCAACTGATATTTGGTGTGTCCCAAGAAATTCTGCCGAATCGGACACCAACACCCGTACACGTGTCACTGGCGATCCCAAAAATGAACACATAACTTCCACCTTTAAAGATTTTTGCAATACTTCATCACGTCACTGGATCAAAAATCTCATTTTGACATAACAGAAAATGCATCCCTGCATCTTTACGTTTCCAATTCCCAAACCTGTGCTCGCATGTTACAGTATAACAACAAGCTTGCATATGGGTTGCAAACATCTTACAGCCTGTTCGGCTGGTGCTGGTGTGTTCTGAGGGAAGAGTACTGCTGACTGGTTGCTGGTGGCTGATTTGTTCTGACAGAAAAGTACTGCTGGCCAAACGAACAGGGCGCAAGCCAAGCGCAATGCACAATTTTACAACAATGATGGGAGGTTTCATTGGCAAAAATGGAACACAAAGTACCAGTATTTAGCATTAAGTTTGACCAATCAATTTCTTCCATTTCTTTTTCCATTCCATCAAAACAACCAATTCCATTTGATCGGATGTGGCACCGAAGTTCCATGCCACACTAGAACGAATCACTCAAACGCTCAAATGAATGAACCAGACCGAATCCGAGCCCTTCTTCAGGAAGCGACGCGGCAGCGACTGTGGGGAGAGTGCGGCGTACCTTGATGGTGCGCGCCTGGTCGGCGGCGAGCGAGGCCTTAGAGAAGATGTCGTCGTCGACGAAGACGGCCTTCCGCGCGAGCAGCTTCTGCAGCCCGTCCACGTTGGCGCCCAGCTCCCCGAGGTTCCCGATCGCCGCGCTCCACCGCTCCCCCGACGCCGCCGCCGCCGCCGCCGGGGCGCCGGACGACGACGAAGGAGACGGCGATCCCGAAGCAGCCGCGCCGCCGGTGGCGGCGGGCGCGACCGCGGCCGCGGACTTCTCCCTCTGCGCCGCCATGATCCCCGCCGCTGCCGCCGCCGATCTCGGCGGAGTCGCTTCCTCCTTCCTTCCCTTTTTGCGCTACGCCCCCTGCACCTTCTTCACCGAAATTACAGAAAAGGACGAACACCCCCTGCCGCCACCCTGCAAGTCACTGACGCACGGGACCACCTCACCTGGGGGCCCCACATGTCATCTCCGTCACACACAATCCCCCTCCCGTTACCGCCTCCGCCGGAAATATCCGTCGCCCCACCCGCGAGGCGTGGAAGAGCCAACGAGATCGGACGGTCCGATCCGCCGCCACGCGTGCCGATCCGACGGCGGAGACCGCGCCCGCGAGCCCTATATCTCTCCCCCTTGCTCCCCCACGGCCGCGGCCTCTGCTCCTCCTCCTCCACTCGGCTCTCGCCGCCGCCTCCCCTTCTAAACCCTTCTCGAATCCCCTTCTCGTCAGGTAAGCGCTTAAACCCTAGCAACTGAATCCCTGGTGTTCTTGCTCGTTCCGGTCCGATTGATGCCGTCCGTCGCGTGGAGCGATGCGCGCGGTGGCGGTCCGCGTCTTTTCTCTCTGATATTTTTGGTGGATGCGTCGTTGCGGTGGGGGTCGAATGGCGAGTGGAGTGGGGGTAGGGTTTTAAGATTTCGTGTTGTTTCGACGAGGAGGGCAGATGCGGCAGTTTATGGTTGTTTTGGGGTCCTTTGCGCGGGTAGAGGTTTAGGGTTCGGATGGGTCTCAGGGATGGGGATCGAGCTTTGGTACGTGACATGGTTTTGTGTGGTTTTGGCTCTTGGCGTTGGGTGATTAATCGGCTGCTAGGTTACCCGCTGGCGTTTCCTGAGCCTAATGCACAGCATGGAACAGGTGTGCTCCATTTCCCCCTGCAGCTGGTGGACACTTATCTTTTAAATGTATGCGTAATTTATATTTACAATCTTTTGCTAGAATAAATGCCATAGATTTGTTTACTGTTAGGCAGTTCTAATGTAGGGACAAACTTAACCTGTTTCTAATGCTGTTATTAAGTATTTGTTCCCAAGATCGTTGTAAAAAAGTCCTATCTATTTAAGTTGTTTTGCCCATGTTTGGTTGGGCAGCGTAATTTTTTACGTCCAAGGAATCTTGCTTGCATGGAGTACTAAATGAAGTTTATTTGCAAAACCTTTTCACGTATGTGTAACCCTGCCCGACGAATCTAATGAGCATAATTAATTGACGATTTGCTACAGTAACCATCCTCTAGTCACGCAGTTAAATACCTCATTAGATTTGTCTCGCGATTTTACACAGGGCTGTGGAGGTAGTTTTGAAAACTGACATTGTTTAATATCCTTAATTAGTGGTACAAAAATCAAATTGTTTGTGGAAGCTTTTGACTGTTGAAAATGGCATCATAGTTGTTCCTAGTATTGGTGGCAGTTTATCTCCTGTATAAGCTTTTATGCGCTTGGTGTTGCTTCGCTAATTGGAGGAATGGCATGTCCATGCTACTGACAGCTTCTCCATGAGTTTGAAATCATATTTACCCACCCTGATTCACTGTTACCTCAAGTGTCATAATGTTTGCACATTGATTTGGGTTTAAATGCAACACATGTTTTCAAAACATTGGAAGTTGTCCATGCAACTGATTGGTGTCTGGAACATTTATTTTCTGCTGTACTTAGTGCAAAAGAAGTGCCTTGAAGCATCTCCATTATCATTCGGTATATGACATATCTGTTTCTGACACTAAATCTTCCCCTATTGCAGGACAATGGCGTTGGCTAATAAGCTTGGTGGTCTGCTTAAGAAAGCCACTAGTTCAAATCCTTCTATCTATCAAGCAATCAGATGCATGTCGTCATCCAAGCTCTTTGTTGGAGGTTCTGGCCTGTGGATAATTTATATGCTCATCTGCTTACTTCTCAATTAACTGGTGTTCTATAATTTCCTCATACCTGTATAATATTGTTCAGGGCTTTCTTATGGCACCGATGAGCATAGTCTCAAAGAGTCTTTTGCTAGATACGGACAGGTTGTTGAAGGTATCATGCCCTTAGTCCTCTTTGTGGATCTACTTTGCTGTGCCTGTCTTGGCTCAACTTTTTTTCTTTTCTTTTCGTTTTTTGCTGGACCTCTCTTGGGCTCTTGGCTCTACTTTTCGTTGACTAGATATGCTTCAATCTGTTCAGCTAGGGTTATCATGGATCGTGAGACAGGGAGGTCTAGAGGTTTTGGCTTTGTAACTTACACAACAACTGAGGAGGCTTCAGCTGCCATCACAGCAATGGATGGAGTGGTTAGTTCATACTTGGGATGGTTATTACTTATGTTTTTGGTTGCATGCTACTGATATATCATGATGTTTCAGTTAAAATAATTTTGCTATAACTGACTACACTTTATCTTGTTTGCACCCTTAATCTTAGCCTGCTCCCTCCAATCCTTTAAATTATATGCATTAATATAAATTATGATACATTAAGAGTGTCAGATGGTAAGATTTTTTTGAAGTTTTTGTTGATTTTGTGTTGTTCGTCTTTCACGTTCATGGTCTGTGGTTATATCTATCAGTAACAGAAAGCAATTTAGTTTGTGTTCTGTTAATATGAACTCCAGTGAGTTGTAGCTTGGGCAGTACTAATGTGACTTGATCAATGTTAAGAAAACCATGATATCTAGAGTTATTAATGAACCGTGTCATTATATTAGGTTATTCTATTCCTGTCGATTTTTAAAATGTCAATTTCTATGTATGTGACATGTTAATTTAATCAAAAGGGAACACTGATTCCTTTGATTTGTATATTTGCTCTGCGATTTAATGTTGATCTTTTGGTTGGTTGCATTGAATTCAGTCACATATGAAACATGCAGTTGATCTCAATTGTCTTATTCTGTTGTGTAATTACTATCCTGCACTCTTAACTAACTTTTGCTAATTCTAGGATCTTGATGGAAGGAGCATTAGGGTTAACCATGCTACCGAGAGAACAGGTGGCTTCCGGGGCAGCGGTGGTGGTGGCTATGGCGGCAGTGGCGGGTACGGTGGTGGTTATGGTGGTGGCGGTGGTGGGGGCTATGGTGGCAGAGGTGGGTACAGTGGTGGAGGTGGTGGGGGCTATGGCAACAGGGGTGGTGGTGGCGGCTATGATGGTGGAGTTGCAGGTGGAGGCAATTTTGCTGCTGGAGGAATTGACGACTTCAGCAGCAGCTTTGGTGGTAGCAGTGGGTTTGGCGCTGCCAGTGGCTCTGCTGGTGGTGACGAGTTCACTCCCAGCTTCAGCGGCAACAAGAATGACGAGATCATGGAGGACATGTTCAAGGATGACGACGAGCCTGACAACTACGCCGACAAAAGGGCCTAGCAAGCTTTTGCCTCCAAGCTACCCTAGCTTATCCAGTAAAAAGATGAGGTGAATGAGCATGAGGATCATATATTCCAGAACAATCTGTAGTGGCTACTGGTGTTGTCTCTGTTAACTTTGTAGGTCTCTTCTGTCTAAATAACGGAACGAGGCACTTTGTGTTGAGTTCGCCGAACTATCGAAGTGTGCTTTATTTGACCTGCTCTGTTGCATGTTTGCACTTCTGGCGAACGATTCATTCGTGTCTTGAACCCATTTTGATAGTGTTATCTGCTACACCCTGGCTCTGCTAATCCATCTGTTGATGCTTATGTTGCTTTATGCCCTCTGGTGAACGGATATGTTTGCGAAGTTCGTAACAGGTAAATTTTATCCCAGATCATTGAGCACTCTACACTCAGCATCTACGGATGTCGAAGGTATTGTATTTGCACTGCAAGTTTAGATTGGGTCAACAAGAAGCAAATAATACCTCAGGCCTCGGTGCACAAAGTTGTTCAATGGCAGGAGCACAGAGATGGATCTCATGGGGAATTCTTTGCAATACTCACTACTGAACCCTGCAACGTTGCACGGTAGCACGGTGCCGACAGAGGTGGCAGGGTGAGGATTTCGTGTCAATCATTCATCGCGGAGCTGATGAGTTTGGAAAATATCATTCGGAAAGACTTGTTGGTGTTACGTATTTTGCTTCCACTCTTGTGCCGGTGAGGCCCTGTTGGACGTCATGTGACGCAGAGATGGTTTTCCGTTTTTGCCTACTGACTTGATATCAAGGTAATCCCAGCCAATTCGTTAACTGATCGCATGGAAGATCTTGCTCTCATGGACGGACTCTCCTGCTGCAGTTCCGCTCCACGATGCATAGAGAGTTCCTTGTGCATTCGCATTGGGCTGCCTGCCTAGCTGATGTACACGCCAAATGGACAACCTTTGATTCATCAGGATGTCATTGTGCCCAGACACAACACAACATGTATTGTTGATCGACATGGATTTCTCCTAGTTACGTACTTTTTCCCCCCATTCCATCCTGATTCAGGTGCAGGGACACCGCCTACCATCTGTTCTGAAACGTGTGCGGCACCGAGAGCCTTACGTCTCTGTCTTGGTCTCTCCATTCGCTCGGACCTCGGAGGAGCAAGAGAGGACACAAAAATGGTCTTGGACGTTGGACCCAATAATTCACCATTCCCAGACGGCGACACGAGTGCGCTGTGCGCAGCGCCGCGCCGCTTGTCCGCGTCTCCGCCGCCTTCCTCTCCTTTCCAGCTCCCCCATAAATTCGCCAACCCCATTGGTGACGATGAGTCAGTCGCAAGGTGGTGACGCCGCGAATCCTCCTCCGATCCCCATGCGCCGCACGAGTTGAAAATTAAGCTCCTCCGTTTGTGATAGGAAGGGTCTCGCCAGAGCTTTGTGCGTCAGCGCGCGGCCGCCGCCCGCCGCTGGACGCTTAAAAATGGCCGCGGGCACGGGCAGTAGCGTTGTCGCATGCGCGTCGTCTTCTTCCTTCGGTGCTCACCTTCTTCTTGCAGCTTCAGAGGTGAATTTCCAGAGCACGTTACTCATCTTCCAGCTTTGCTCAGTCAGTTCTCTGACGAACAGATTATTGATGTGAAGCTGCTGCTGCTGCGTGCTGCAGGTGATCGGCAGCAGAGCAGGGGGGCGGCTGAGGATGCTGGTGATCGAGGACAAGGCCGGCGCCATCGCGCTGATGCTGGCGTCGCTGCTGCTCCTGGGCACCTGGCCGGCGCTGCTGACGCTGCTCGAGCGCCGGGGGCGGCTGCCGCAGCACACCTACCTGGACTACTCCCTCACCAACTTCCTCGCCGCCGTGCTCGTCGCCCTCACCTTCGGCCAGCTCGTCGGCGGCGCCAAGCCCGACTTCATCCCGCAGCTCAGCCAGGATAACTGGCCTTCGGTGCTCTTCGCCATGGCCGGAGGCGTCGCGCTCAGCGTTGGGAACCTGTCCACGCAGTACGCCTGGGCGTACGTGGGTCTGTCCGTGACCGAGGTCATCAGCTGCAGCATGGTGGTCGTCATAGGTGAGGTTTTGCAGCCAAAACTTGCTGCGGCAACAAATGTTCTTGATGGTTACAGTATGGTTTAATCATTTGGTAATCTCCTGTGCTGTTTAATTCCAGGCACAACGCTGAACTACTTCCTGGACAACCGGATCAACAGGGCAGAGATCCTGTTCCCCGGCGTGGCGTGCTTCCTTGTCGCCGTCATCCTCGGCTCCGCTGTCCACGCCTCCAATGCAGCTGACAACGAGGAGAAACTAAGGTAATCATGCTGTACAATTCGCTGTTCGACAAGACAATGATATGTAACTGAATTTTCTCCTGCTTTCAGACAATTTTTTCCCCAGAACGCTAGGCCTTTTCCATCTTCCATTTACTGATCTGATACTCTGGTCACTACATCACACAATGTTGCAGGGCAAGTGAGAGCGAGGAACCAAGCAAGCAAGTAATTGACAAAGGAATGTTATCCAAATATGTCGTTGGAGCTGCAGCTGCTGTTGATTTCCTGCAAATTCTAACTGTCCAAAATTTCTAAAAATTTCAGATGCTCCCATGGACTTGGAGAACAACGGAGCCTCTGGAGCTGAGCACGTCACCAAAGCAAAGGCAGGCACTGCAGAGTTCCTCATCGAGCTCGAAGACCGACGATCGATCAAGGTAACATGCCGTTTCCTCATCAAGATCCTTACCAAAACAGAGTGATCTTCAAGACCTATTTATTGTACAACTTGCCGTCAGGTATCCAGGTCGAGCACCTTCTGCGGTCTCAGCATCGTCTTCTTCTCCGGCGTGTGCCTGTCGCTCTTCTCGCCGGCGTTCAACCTGGCCACAAACGACCAGTGGCACGCCCTCCCCGCCGGCGTGCCGCACCTGGCCGTCTACACCGCCTTCTTCTACTTCTCCGTCTCCTGCTTCGCCGTCAACGTCGTCCTCAACGTCCTGCTCCTCTACCGGCCGATGGCAGGAGCGCCCAGGTCGTCCTTCCGGGCCTACATCGGCGACTGGAATGGCCGGTGGTGGGCCCTCCTCGCCGGCCTCATCGGCGGCTTCGGAAATGGGCTCCAGTTCATGGGCGGGCAGGCTGCTGGCTACGCTGCTGCTGATGCTGTTCAGGCATGCCTGCTTGTTGCTTGTTTGTCCATTGTTCAAATTTTAAATTCATGACCCCGAACCTTTGAAATGAGCGGTTTTTTTCCCCCGATGATATTACTGAAAAAAGTTCTCAACTTTTTGAATCAAGTAAATTCTGATTGTTGCTGCTTTTACCACCAGGCATTGCCGCTTGTGAGCACGTTCTGGGGCGTCGTTCTATTCGGAGAGTACCGGAGGTCGTCGCGGAGGACTTACATCCTGCTGGGGTTCATGCTGTTCATGTTC
Organism: Cenchrus americanus; assembly: GCA_947561735.1. NCBI lineage: Eukaryota > Viridiplantae > Streptophyta > Magnoliopsida > Poales > Poaceae > Cenchrus > Cenchrus americanus. The sequence goes on along the minus strand of OX387242.1, from coordinate 29,876,547 downwards.
GTCACTGCTGTCGCGGTGCTCATGGCTTCGTCAGGGCATAGGGGCAACGAGTGAACGCTGGCACCCCTATGCTTGTCAAATGCCGTTGGTCTCGTGTTTGCAAGCGCAAACCTCCCTTGCCGTCAGTATGTATGCGAAGAAATCCAGGCAACAAGGCAATGCAAGGGCCCTGCTTCAGGGACCAACAATTATAGAATGGAGATGTAAATAAAAATGCTTGTGGTACGATTCCATGATAGCTTAAAAGAATATTTCCGGCAGAAAGGATAGCAACTGAAAATTGTTCAAGTTTCTCAATATGCTTCTATAACTGGTTGTGAACGTCATGCAACATTAAGAGGCAAACAATTGCAAATGTCCCTCAGGCATTGACATGTTGAGAATATCAATGTGAACTTGCGGAGAGAATGCGGCCAAACCTCATACCTAGAATTTTAGGGGTGTTTTACAAGAACTAAAATTGTGGTTCAACCCAATTCATGGTTTCCACCAGGATGTGTAGTAGACTACCCCATTAGTTGAAATTTTGAGACCAGCTCTATTGACCCTTCAATTTCTCTGATTAACATTCGTTCAAAGATCTTCAAACTTCGCTAGCTATATCTTTTGCTTCCTAATCTTTCTTCAGCTTCAGGGGCATTTCATGCCTAATACCTTTTACATTACATCTATAAAGGCTTGTTTGGGAAATGGAGGAATCAAGTGGATGGAAGAGGATTGAAAGAGATTTTGGGAAATTTTGACTTATAATGGAAATTCCTCCACCCCAATACCCTTCATTCCCATTCATTCCACTAATTCCCAAACATGCCCTAAGTTATTTCCCTTTTCTCTACCCCTAAAAAAGTCCGTAAGGGCAACGCAACATCGCATGGTTCCTCCGCTCTGTGGTTCTGCCGCAGAACCACGGATGCATCTGCTTCGAACGGCGCTGACACGAGGGGTCAGGTGCTCGACCTGTGTGCCCCCTCCCCGCAGCGCCTCCCAGTCGGGACGCCTGCTCCGCCCGTCGCCACCTCCAACTCTGCTTCGAACTCACCCCCATCCGCTGGATGGAGGTCCCTGCGGCATCGACACTAATGGCGAATGCCCTTTGCAACACACGGAGGCGAGCAAGCATGAGTGCGGGTGTAGGGAGCAGAACTCGTGTAAGAGGATGCGGGGCCCGCGCGAGATGGACCGGCGGCGGCGTACGAATCAAAGCGATGTCAAGGAGTGCGATTGAGCAACCCCACGGCCTGACCACCATCGCGGGGCCTGAGCGGTCGCCTGCCATGGCGGCAGCCGCGCCTAGCGAGCCCACCCATCGCGCCAGGTAGGACCGAGATGGCGCTTCCCCTGTCTCAGGTGCAGGTTGAACTCCCTACGCCGAAGTGATCCATGGCGGCAAGGGATACCAGCCATGGCGAGATTCAACAGGCAAGTTGCCGCTAGAACTTAAATCCCCAACGAGTGGATGCATGGGATGGTCAAGAAGAGGTTGAGTGCGGATCTGGGCAGGTAAGGGGGGTTTTTGTGGTGGCGATTTGGATTTGGTCGCTTGTGGATGGAGTATTTTGGCCGGCGGTGAGATCTGTGCCTCTGCTCGTTCTTGGACGGACGGAGAAGAAAAAACATGAATATACGAGAGATAGATGTGGGCCTAGCTGTTGGATCCGCACCTCCGTCGCATGGATCCCAGCAAGCCAGCACGGAGGCAGGCGGCGGATGGTCGACGCCAAGGCCAGCAGCGGGCGACGCTCGAGCCGGCGGGGGCCGGCCGCGCGCTCTCGGTCTCTCGCCGTGTGCCGTGACCCGAAGACTTCGAGAGACAAGTATAATGTTCTTTTTTGAAAACACTCCTAGGAAACAAAGAAATCCCACCCAAAAATTCTGTGTCTTTGCAATCTTTCAAAAAAATCCCCTTCAGTAACCTAGCCTTGAGATCCCGTTTGTTCCTGACAATTTCGCAGACATAGCTCCAAAGTTATGTCTATTTGCATCATCTAATCGCTGAGTCTAGAAAATTTTATCTGTCAGTCTCTAAATTTCACAAATAATTTTTTGAATCTTTTAATCCTTCACCTTTTCTCATTTTAATTCTAAATCAAGTAATTCCCTGTTTTTTCAAAAAAAAATCATCTAGAATCATGACCCATCAATTAGCGACCTTATTTTCATCTCCAATGCTTTGCACAGGTCAAGCTTTAAACGAACCGTTCTTGAAAAAAAGAAATCGAATATGATTAATAGTATTATTAAACATATTAGTATAATCTTACTACAAGCTTGTGAAGAGTTGGAATTGTTAAGGTGTAACGTTTGTAGTGTTCGTTCAAATTTTGTGCACCCGTAGCAACGCACGGGCTATAACCTAGTGAAAAGCATTTTGCCAGGCACAAATTTCAATGAAGGCGTTGATCGTACAAACAGCAACTTGCCATACTATAACGATAGATGGATTGATGAGTTACAATCCTACAATTATCAACTCAGGGCAGCAGCCTGCACATAGTCGTGGCTTTACATGCAGGCAATTTTTATGCCGGTTGGAATAAATGCTAATAATCTATTTTAAGTCTAATGCAAGATCTGAAAAAGTTCGGGAACAGGGAAAAAACTACTTGAGGGTAATTTATTGATTTGGTGTCAGGATAGTTGCGGAGAATGGTTCACTCAGCAGGAAGCTTGTCAAGTGAAGAGTGACTGCAGCAGCTTTGGTGACCTCAGGTTGGCAACACACTCAAACTGCAACGGAACAAATTCCATTATGGTTGCAAAACAAGAGGCGTTTTGACTTGCACAGCGACCAGAAGGATATTTGTGATTTTGTTTGCAAGTTACTACTCTGATAGAAACTCAAACAGAAAATTTCGTGATTGCATACCTTTTCCTGCCCGTACTTTTCACGAATGGAATTGAGGGAGCAAGCACTGGTGTTGTGCTGCAGTTCCTGTAGAGCACACACACAGGTTCGAATATTGGAGCTTTTGTAAGAGGTGTAGTACTCAAGAGTAGGGTTCTGTAAAAGAGAAGCCACTGATTAAATACAAGACAAGTTTTAAGACGGTGTAGAGATACACATGCAGTGCTTTTTGTACGAACCCATGGATGATCTGATTGGTTTATTGTCCATTTTGCAAGGAAAACTGAAGATGCTGCCACCACTGAAGGAAGAAATTTCAGGAAACCATAGTTGATCAAAGTCAACTCCGCTAGATATTTGGCCAGGTAACACAAAGTAGACAAAGGAGCCTGGAAATGTAGTTTGGCAACTTAGTGTTGAGGATAATAAATATAGATCAAAAGGAATTGTTGCAATGTGGTTGGTTTGCTGATCTTACGGTACAAGAAGTTTGTGCTGCTCTAAGGAATCTCCTGATTAAAGTTAATGAAAACAAGGTAAAGTATGTTAGTGGAGAAATGAGTTTGGTTGGAAAAAGGCATTATATGTCAATATGCTTGTGGCTACCAAGAGTAACCTGAGAAATGTGTTTGTTGTTGGAACAGATAAATAAAATCTCAGATCATGAAGCACTTTACGCTCCATTTCTAGAACCTGTGGATTCAGGAGGATGTCAGCTCTGGAAGCTCAATGGCTCTTTGCATATATGTTGACCAATCCCTCAGACTCCAAAGAAACAAATACCTCAGCCTTTTGATATGTATTGTCTGTTATTATACAGAATTCTTCAACGCTTGGAGCAGAGAACTCTTCATATTTCCTGAAAATGGAAAGCTTATGAAATTTCTAGTGTTTGGAAATCACAGGCACTATATCATAATCATAAGTAAAAATTAATCCTGCGTGTTCGAGAAAAAAATAAGTAAAAATAATCACATATAACTTGCAGAGTCATCATTTGTAATTATTCAATGCATTATCTAGAGAATATGGTGCATCAGCACAGCAGCTAGGCAAACCGCATGCCAATATATGATACATCCTCTATCAACTCGAGAACTGCAAAGCTTCTTAACATGAAAGTGTTAAAATCTAAAACTTACGACGCAATCAGCATACTGGTTATTCCTAGAAGTTGTAATTCCTGCTTTTGAATACATTTCTGAGAAAGATACTGATCAATAAGATATACTGTAAGGTAAATTGTATCCGCCACAAGCTTATATTCTTCAGAAACCTGCGAAGAGAGCAATACATAAAACTTCATAAGCTGAGAAGCCATGAGAAGCAAAGATTCAAATGTGTACAAATATAATTATCATGTGAACAAGGAAAAGGCAGATGCCTTGAAAGCATGAGATAAATGTATGAAGTCTGATTCTTATGCTGAAGGCAACAGTAATTATACAATGACCGCTCCAGCACATCATGCTCTCACCAAGTCATCATCAACTCTCTCTCTCTCTCTCTCTCACTCATAAGCAGGAGCTGCACATCATTGCATTCAGGAGAATAAAGTATTTAGAATACAACCCACACACATCCAAATGGATTCAATTATTTCACACAAATTTCTTCTATTCTGTGACATCAGATCGCTGCGATATACATGGACAGAGAAGGAAAGAATTTGCATAGATGCAGTATGTATCACTCATATATAACTAGATACTTCATGTTTAGAATGTGAAGTTGTGCAGTGACATGCCAACAATGAATGCCCAATATTGGCCTAAAAACATAGTTGTAGAATGAATCATCAGTAGCAATCCGTACAAACCTCAACAAGCCAGTCAATTAGAAGACCTCTCATGCTCGTTGTGATATCCTGTTGCAATGTCTCCATGTAATTTGGCCTAGGTCTTCTTATAAGCTGCGGGTACAAGACAAGCACATAATGGAGTCTGAACGCAATCAATCTAGAATAACATGATAACAATGTAGCACAGAAATGAAACACAAGTATCCCAAACAAAACATTTCTCCTCTAGATCATAGAGTTGTGAAATGTGCTGGAACCAAGGGTCTGCCTAAACAATACTAAGAAGATTTTATTTTTCACCAAAGAACATTAACTTACCTCTGCGGCCATAAGATTTCTGTATATCTCTTCAACGTAGGTAACACACATTTGAGGATCAACATTATTTTTGTCAATGTCTACAATGTTAAAACCATCAGCCCCCCCTGTAACGAAATACAGATTTGTTAGCTGCTATACCCACTAAATAAGGCATATGAGATTCTACAAGTATCTCAGAAACCTGGCATTACAAACATATTTATGTCACAGTTTTGTTGTTTCTACGTTCCATGGCTGCAGAATTACTGAATGATAATCAATAGTATAACATGAGTACATGACAAGCCAAGAATTTTTGTGAATTAGCATGGCTACATGAATTTTCAGATGTAGAGTTCAGGATATGTTTAATCTATCATCTAAAAAAACTAATTTTAACTAAGAGAAGTCAAGATGTTTAATGCTGAAAAAAATAAGACGCAACTGGACTAACCAGACTTTAAGGTAGCAGTTTTGAGTTTATTCCTGGCATTTCTTTCCTCAAACTCAAAGAATGTCTCATGAGAAGCATGGTCTCTGTTTCGTTCAGTATTGTGTAGTGACGGAGGCCCCTTGTTTTCAACCAAAACATTATGCTTCTTTTTCTGTGCCAAAAGGTCTACCTTTCGCGTTTGTTCAGCACTGTTAGAATCATTCACAAATAAAATCCCCCCAACATCCAGGGGGGAAAGCTTGGGGATCTTTGCACACTGCTTGTTTATGCTCGGTCCAACCTTCTGGGAGGGCCCAGACTGGAACAAAGAACATACTCATCATTCTATTGATAATGATAGGTAAAGTGTAAATTGAAAAATAATGGTAGGATAAAGTAGTATTGTGTCGAACATCTTGATACCTGCAGCTTAGTCACAACAGTGCACTTCTTGGAAGCTAATTTAGCACAGCTGTTGTTGGTTACATTCTTGAAAACTGTGCGCTTTTTAGGCTGAGGAGCTGAAGTTCCAGCAACGGCGGAAGAATTTTCATCTGAAGCTTTCCTTTTCATCTTTCCTGTTGCAGCATGCTTTTGTTCATTTTTCAGATGAAGTGGTAAAGAAGGAGCCATCCCAGATCTTGTACGATTTGCAGCGGCAGCAGCTCTAGATCTTGTGATTCTAGCACTGGTTGCTTGGCAAGCAGTAAGTATTGGTTTTTCCTTTCTTCCAGCCATGTAAGCCTGAATTTGCTAAAACAACAATGACATTATGATATGTAGATGGAGGGTAAAGAAAAGAATGATGTGAAAAAGAGAAGTTTTTGAGAACATGATAGAGCTGTGGAGCAGAACAGGTAAATTGGATTATGAAGTATGGCATTAGGAATGATACTAATTTATGAGATGAGCAAGGGCAAATGCAGGGCTAACATAAACATAAGTCTTTTGTGAGCGTACGAGACATAGTTTGTCAGATGTTAAATTAAAACTATCTAATGTCATGAGAGCACAAGTTCCCCATAAAAAATCATGAATACTTATACACTCCATTCTGTGCCGCATCATCCCAACAAATCATTGAATTAGAAAATTAATAGAAGTTGAAACCCACAGCTACGAAACTAAGATTGCACATTTGCAGAACCAACTTGAAATATAACTAAATGTGAAACCATTTCGTTTCCTTCAAGAAAAAGGTACCATGTTTTTCTCCCAGAAATCGCGGTGTTCCTGACACAATAATGTTTACTAGTTCACGAGCAGTTTCTATTTCTTTTCGATTCTGCACGACTGAGACAGAACATGCAAAGAGGAAACTAATCGGTTGATCACCACAGAACAAAAGTGAACTTGCCCATGCACCATTTAATTAAGCAAGATCAAACTGAAAAACATAGCACATCTACAGAAGCAAAGAGAAACCAAACCTCGTATTTTTCAGGGCACAGAACCTAAATCTCAATGGAGCCAGATGTATATTAAATCCCCAAGGTTATCTACCAGGAAATGAACTACTAGTACAAGTACCCAATTCCCACTGTGTGTCAACTGTCAACCAAATCTGTGATGAACCGTAGGCCGATTGGTGGAGAAATAAAGATCCGGGGTTAAGCGTCCTCAGCGAAGGGAATGTGCTTCAGAAAAAAAAAGGAAGAACGATTTATTGAAAAGGGGAAAAACGTCCGTACCAGCAGAACGGAACCAAGAAATCAATCAAGGTCCGGACGGGCCTCCCGTCTCCGCTCCACGCCAACGTGTAGACGAGGACGGCGGTGGCGGCGGCGGCGGGGGAGGCGCGGTGGCGGCGGGTGCCCTGGATCTCAGCGCCGTTCCCCAGGCGGCGTGAGGCTCCAGAGCGGAGTGGGGAGGCGAGAGGAGTGAACCCGGACCTCTCTCTGGTTGGGGGTTTTAGGCGGTCAGGGCGGGCTGGGGTCACCATTTGAAACAGGGCCAAATCCGTAATTTTGGCACGGTAATTTTTGTATCTTATCTTATTGTACTTGAAATTTGAAATCTTTTTTACCACTTTCCTACCATGGATCTGTCGTACTTATATGGTCATTCTAATTACTGATAGAAAGTTATAGGGCTTGAATTTGAAAACGTGGGCATTCGTGGAAGTTCAAGCTATAATTCACCACTATCTCTAACCTTTGATTATGGTAGTACTATAATCTCACAATCAATTGTGCCATCTGTTTGACTCATTTGTTCCCACAACCATAAATCAGATAATAAATTGATTAAATTCCAATCAGTTTCAGTAACGGTTGCACTTTTGCAAATGCAGCGGATGTATTAGTCCCTAACTGAAGGATTTGAAACCATGAAAGATGAACATGATATGACTACAGCCTGACGTTGCATGAGTTTACCTGGTGTGGTGCTAACATTCTCTTTGATTCATGTTGTCCCGTGAGCGATAAAAGATCACACATGGAAGTCATAAAATTATAAGATAGGCATCACATTGTACTGAATTCACAGAACATAACATTGGATCCACATATACAAGCTTATGTCAAACATCCACATAAAAAAAAGATGAGGTAAATAAAAAAAGAAATGGTTCACCCATCAAGGTGGTGGGGATAAAACACAAGAACCCGCTCACAGTTCTTGCCCGAACCCAGTGCTCAACCAAAGGAGCTCCATCGGTAGTTCGGTTGACACTTGACAGTGTAAGGATCGGTATCAGTGTTGTTAGGAGTGACATTATGCCAAATAGGCCATCAGCTCGGTGAAATCAGAGACAACCCAGTCGACTTTTCTTGCAACTGCCTCTCGCATCTGGACTCTTCCATAGCATAAACAAGTCCACTCCACCACGTTGCCGAGCCTGCCAATTTATGAACAGTTGCATTTCTTTAAAAGCGCTAACGGAACCCAATTTATGAAATGATAATGAATGGTTCACTAGTACAATGTAGTGAATGTACAATTAAATACCTCAAGATCAATTGCACCATCTCCAATCATAACAAGTCACTTGTACCTACATTTCTGCATGCATGAATAGTACATCAACAATGTGCCAAACTAAGTATCAAAAAAGAAAAGTGCCAAACTGCCAATGCCAAGCAGAAAAAGATGCAGTGCTAAGAGTTGCATTCAGACCTGTCTTATGTGTTAGCCCAAAAGATCTATTCCAATCACCACAGCCTTCCAAAGAGGCCCTGGGTTAAATATATAGGTGCCACCAAGGGTTAACATGGTTGGCTAAGCAAAACATAGGGGGTAAAATAGAAATAAGTAATACTAAGCTACTAGACTTACTACTAACATTATGTGTTGAACTGCTACAGCTTTACCCCCACTTGGAAAAAATGTTCTCATGGGGAACACCAAGCTCCAGTGCAACAGAGTGGCAGAAGGAGCAATGGGTAAAGCTATCGAGTACTTCCTCAATCAATGTGAACCAGGAAATGTGGCAGGAAACAGGATTACAATCAATGAAAACAATCCACAATTTTCTTCTGTGTTCTAACCATCTCAAAAATGTAAATACATGATAAATACAAGAATCGACAATGAAACTTGCATGTGGGCTTACCTTGGTGGCCTCTTCTTTATACAGTCCTGTACTTGGTCAATGGATGGCTTGAATAGAGATAACCGAGCAGCAAGCGCCTCTTACAATGCAACTGAACCAGCCATGGCCCTATAAACAAGAAACCAAGATTAAAATTAGCACTTGAATCGAACATCTGCAAGCTTATCGATGCCCTCGTCCAGGCAGACCGTGCTGTCGATGTCAAAGCACAATGCATCAGCATCGCACCATGTCCTGATAACCTCTGGAGAGAATACCAAGGTTGGCACTAAAGCGATTCTGACTAGTAGAGAACCACAACGTAACGCACAAAAATAAATCTCGCAGCCCTGGCGTTTGGAAGGCTGGTTGTTCTCCGAATCTGAGGAGGAAGAACTCTTGTACGCCTCAAGTGCTGCTGGTATGAAATTGAGATGACTTGCAAGTTAACTTGGTGGGATATAGCCATATAGGCTTCCTCAAGGCTCTTGGTAAACCAGAATCTGTTCGCAATTGAACTGAGGACAACTGAGGATTTTAGATTGACCGGGCTGAATAGATTTGCCCTACATTCAAATGGGCCATTTATGCATGTTGTTGTGTTGAATTAATAGGAGAAAATATTAAAAACATAGCTTTTTATGAGTTTAATCACTTAATACCGGAGCAACATGTAAAGCAGTGACATAATCCTGAAAACCAAGCGAGAAATGCCAGAGACAAACCAAGCGAGAAATGCCAGAGAAGTTCTTCTTTCGCATCGTACGCACACTCAAAAGAACTAAACGTGGGCTTATTGACGGGGGTAGGCCATCTGGCTGGCAATCGATGGGTTCGCTAAAGACAGATCCTCTCACATCCCGGGATTTGTCAGGAACTGGCGGAATGCAGGGTTCTCCGTTCGGATTCTATCTCCCTTTTCTCCATTCCTGACAGGATTCGAGCTTCCGGATCAAAGAAGAGGGGGGGAAAAGACTCACCTCAGACTTCCCCCGGGGACGGCGCGGCGCGGCGCGTCGACCGGCGAGCAGCGGCGGCGCCGGTGCGGTGTCGTTTGGAGTGGCTCTCCGCTCACCAGGTGGAAAGCGCCGGCGGCGGCTCAACTGGCTGGTGGGCCCGCCGAGGCAAAGGCGACGCCAGTGGGGGCCTTCTCACATCCAACGCCTGGGAGCAACCGACTCCCATCCGACGTCTGGAAAGCGTCCACGTGGCAGTGGCAGTGGCAGTGGCAGTGTGTATGTGTAGCCGCCGCGGGGTCTTTGCGGTCGCTGACGCATGGCCCTGGCCTCCTCCCTCGCGGCCTCGCTCCCCATCGCCGCCGCCGCCGCCGCGACCGCGAGATTCCGATTCGGCGTCCGGTTCCGCGGCATGGCCTCCGCATCGGCCGCCGCAGCCGCGCCGGGCGCGCCGGCGAGGGTGGGGGTGGTGCAGATGACCTCCGTGGGGGACGTCGACGCCAACTACGCCACCTGCGCCCGCCTCACCAAGGCAAGCCCGCTCTCCCCTCCCGTTGACTTAGAATCTAGACTGGATGGATCGCCGGTGTTCGCTGGGCTAGCGCTAGTTGCGCCCCCGCCGTGCCGTCCGCTGGGATCGCCAGCGAGTAGGGAGAACTAGCCTCCTAGTTTGCCACTACTACTACTAGCAAGTGATGCTGAAGTTTTCCTGGTAGGGACGCAGAGAAAATCCGATAGAGAACATTTTGGGGGAGCAAATATTGGAAATGGGAAGAAATGGAGATGCAGTTCGAATCATCATCATATGGGATAAGAGAACTTTTCCCCAATTTTCATATGTCCGAGCGTCATATGAATCGAGTGCAAAAAAAAAAAGCATTGTTTTTTTTACTGTGTTATAACCATAGTCTGGGACTCTGGGTGAACCCATATGAATGTGGTTGGAAGTTATCATTCCCGCCGTGCTTCGACACCATGGCACAGTCAGCTTTCTTTCTTGTGGATTGACCGAGCTAAGCATCTTCAAATATGGAACTTCATGCTATTATGTATCCCCTCCATTTTTAAATATATGACAAGGATAAGCTAATTACTTCAAATATGGAATAATTAGCTTGTCCTGTCATGTATCTGATGTTCAGGAAACTGCCATCAATAAGGACAATAGCTTTTACTAGTTACTGGTTAATACCCTTAGTAATCCCTTTGTATTTCCCATAATAATATCCTTGCTGTTTTGTAATTTTATGTTCTCTTAAGTTGTTTCTTCTATTTTCCCTGTTTTTATTATCAATAACACTGATAAGACTAACATGGTGTATCTTATTTTAGGAAGCAGCTGCATCTGGAGTGAAATTTCTTTGCTTCCCTGAGGTTTTCTCATTCATTGGATCCAAGGATGGCGAGTCTGTTAAACTAGCTGAACCATTAGATGGGCCAATAATGCAGAGATATTGCTCGCTTGCAAAGTTAGTGAAAACAAAGTTGTTGCTTTTCTTTTAGTATTTCACATCTGTCTCGTTTCAATATGAAGACTGTAGATGGATCATTTATTTTCAGAAAGTGCTCCTATATCTACAGTAGATGTTCTTGTTGATTGTTGCCTAACTTGAATAACTTTTTTTATCTCATGTAATAAGTATCTTTTTACCATGTCTTTGTGTTAAGCTCCCCTGTCCCATCTATTAGCTGATTGGGAGACTTCTTTTAGCTCATATGCATGTATGCAAGCATATTTAGCACTGCTACACTTCCTTTTAACTGCGTCCTTGGTAGTGTTTATAATTTTTAATGACACTGTTTTTCTATTAGCGGAATTGGCACTTGACTTATCAGAACTTTACTTTGACAGAGAATCAGGCATGTGGTTATCTCTTGGGGGGTTTCAGGAAAAGGGATATGATGATTCTCACCAGTACAATACTCATGTATTAATTGATGATTCTGGAAAAGTTAGGAGCTCATATCGAAAAATACATCTGTAAGTTCAACTTTCACATCTGTGGTAAAAACTTGCTTTTAGAAATATTTGCAAACAGCTAGAACTTCAATCACTTTCGTTTTTCAAATCTAGAAAGCTGCATGTGGAATTTACATTGCATCTTCCTATGTTGATTGCTAGATTCTTTTTAACACCAATAAGGAAACATGATGACCACATTTCACTATTTTATGCTGAGTTGGTTGGTTTTTAACCAGGGAAATACCGCTCATAATAATAAACTGAAAATCATGAAGATGATCCAGCTAACTAGTCATAGCACAGAAATGCATTCATGAATGTTTCTGTCAAAATGATAAACATTTAGTATTGAAGCGACTGTTCATTCTTTTCCTTTATTTTGTGGCAAAGATTTGATGTTGATGTACCTGGCAATATGGTGTACAAGGAAAGTCGTTTCACAACTGCAGGTAACTATATACTCTCTTTCCAAGAATATCTGTTTTCTTGCAGAAGTTGATTTGTTGTGTATGATATATGTAAATTTTTCAGTGCTGGTTAAATAACAACTGCTGTATCAGTTGAATTTTACAGATTAATGCTGTTAGGCAATGTGTCATGAAACTATGCAAATTTACTCTTATGATAAAAATTAATGAATAAGCAACTTTGTTTTTTACAAGTTTCTTCTAAATAAGGCCCAAGATCATTCAAATACGTATAGGTTATGCAGCCCAAGAAGGGAACGTATCAGGTGGAAACCAACCCCTCCATGCAAACTATGTAAACTTCAATCTGAACCACACGATGTTGATCCAAAGGAGGGCTCATGGGAGGTGGGAGGGGTGATTTGCATAAGTGCATTTGCAAATCATCCCTCCCACCTCTCATGGGTTTTGCACATCACCCCCTCCCACCTTCCATAACTCTTTCCTTGGATAACATCGTGTGGCTCAGATTGAAGTTTCCATAGTTTGCACGGAGGGGTTGGTTTCCACCTGATATGTGCCCATGCAAGAACTGCATGTAAACAAAACTAGGTGTTTTTGTTCTCTTGTTTTGTTTATATTAGTTATTGTCTTGTTTATATGACTTCTGAGTATCTTATAGTGAACTAAATAGTTGCAGTAAATGTTACATCACATTGACTTGGCTGCAAAAATGACTCCTATTGTAGTACTGTCTTGGATAAATAGTATCTGCTGCTGTAATATTGGATTGCAGTTGATTCCTTATATGTGATTCTTTATGATGTGCTCTCTCTCTCTCTCTCTCTCTCTCTCTCTCTCTCTCTCTTATCAGGCGATACAATTGTTGCTGTGGATAGCCCTTTTGGACGGTTGGGGCTTACTGTTTGCTATGATTTGAGATTCCCAGAGCTTTATCAAATTTTGCGCTTTAAGCATCAAGCACAGGTGGTTATGCATTCTAATATACTGTACAAACTATATGATGGCAATAAGCAATTGCATGTTTTCTGGTCCTGTTTTAATAAGTTTTTCTTTTAGGTATTACTAGTACCCTCCGCATTCACAAAGGTAACTGGAGAGGCACACTGGGAAATTCTCCTCCGTGCTCGTGCAATTGAGACACAATGTTATGTATGTAAATCAACTCCTACCTTCTCATTTACTTGTGTGTTTGTAAATCCAATTATTTTGTATATTCATGTTATTTGCAACATGATAGATAGCATACGAGTTAATACTGAACAAATAGCAACATCTTCTTGAAATTTTACATGGCAGAGAATGTGTTCAAACCATGTCACTTGTCACTAGGTTACCAAAATCCACCATATGCCTATTTCAAAATCCTTTGCTTATGCAATTTACTGAAATATGCATATCAGTTGTTTGGCCTTGCATGATCTAAGCATGTTAGATAAATAAATTCCCAAAAATTCATAGGTTATTGCTGCGGCTCAAGCTGGAAAGCATAATGAGAAAAGAGAAAGCTATGGCGATTCTATAATTATTGATCCATGGGGAACAGTGGTAGCTCAACTTCCAGGTATACCTTGTTCATCTTCTTTCTCAAGTTTTTTTGTGTGTATCTTCACAGGGATTTGTTTCTTCAGGAATCAGGATTTATTATCTGGTTAGTTCAATACATCGTTTCATATCTACCATAAATAATTCATCGACATCTGCTACATTGAATTGCTTGAAATCAACTAATAATTTGGGGGCAGAGGGAGTACAATTGGCCTCCCAACACTTTGTGAGAAACTGTTATACACATAGATTATACTCAATGGTTGATTAAAAAAATTGTGACTACAGATCGGCTCTCCACTGGATTTGCAGTTGCAGATCTTGATTTATCAAAAGTTGAGGCTGTGAGAACTCGAATGCCAATCTCAGAGGTACTACTGCTTTTTGTCAAGGAATTTATGTTCAAAGTTCAAACATGACCAAAAGTTTTGTTCGTCTATAACAGTTGCTGTTACCCTTTGTTTTGCAGCACCGGAAGTTCGACAGCGATTGGAAATCCTCAACTCACCAATAGCTGAGAACCGGTCTTGTATTTCCTCTGTTTGTACATTTACATTTGGCATATTCATCTATATGCAAAATTGCTACAGGTTGTCAACCATGATGTTTGGACTTCCAACTTCAGAGACCTTCCAGTTGGACAAAGACGCTGAACAAACTAAGCTGCGAATGACGATGGCATTAAGTAGAAATAGGCTGTATTCAGTGGTTACAGACTTACAGTACTGTCGAAATGGGCTGTATTCAGTGGTTATAGTACTGAAAACTGCGTTTACACATCACTTTGAGCGTGCTAATGATCTGAAATCCAAATGGAGTGTTCCTGGTGTTGTATCGTGGGCTAGAAATTGATTTTACTGAGATGCTTTTTTCACGTTTAAAGCACTGAAAGAATTTAATATCTGCATTCAACTATAATAATCTCTCTTAGCATTCTCTTATTATATGAGCTTGGCCAGTCTGACCATCAAACAAGCAAAAACTGAGCCAATCATGAATCACTAAGAATGCAGCAAACCTCTGTTATTAAATTAAATTGCATTAAGTTTCATCAGTCGCTTCACACCAAACCAAACAAGCAACAGAATCACGAATCATTAAGATTCAACTGATTAATTCGCATGACACCTGATTCGTCATTTTTACAAAATAGGCTATCTTGGACAGGCAAATATTATATATGTCACACTGCTGCATCACCAACTGTTTCCATAGCGAAACTGACCGCAAGTAACCACGATGTGTGCAAACAGATATTACATACTTTCTTGTATACAACACATCAAAGTGAGTTTGATATGATATCTAAACATTAGGGTAAAGCATTTTGCTTCACTCCGCAGGTGATGCAAAATTTCAATTTTCAAACCTCTCACTATCTTGTAAGTTTAGTGGTATAGATCATTTCAGTAAATAAACACAGAATCCTACACAAGAAACCATCCACTAGAACCAGAGAGAAATATAAGTATCCAACTAGTACAACACAAGGACCACAATGCTAAAAGAAAGAAAAAACAAAGGTGAAAGTGCATCAATGTATGACAGGACCCAAAAAGGTTGGAAAAGGCCCGGTGGATAACAAGGATATCAGGCATTAACCATAAAACAGTGATATCATACACAGTCCTAGAAGTTGTTTGGAACTGCCACATCGCCACATCATACACAGATACAACAGCAAGTAGAATTACTAAGTTAACTGAAACAACTAGCTTCATACACAAAGAACAATGACACATAAGTGCAAGTACAACAGCATCCAAAAGACACATAGAAGTAGTACCCGCTGCTGCTGCAACACAAGACCACACTATGATATGATGATCAGGACCATCTTAAAAGGTTGGGGCGTGCTGACAGTCTGATTACTGACTGGTTCCCATTCCCCCCATCCGGTAATGAGTTTGAAAAACAGGGAATATATG
This sequence comes from Cenchrus americanus, assembly GCA_947561735.1. Taxonomy (NCBI): domain Eukaryota; kingdom Viridiplantae; phylum Streptophyta; class Magnoliopsida; order Poales; family Poaceae; genus Cenchrus; species Cenchrus americanus. The sequence goes on along the minus strand of OX387242.1, from coordinate 29,860,810 downwards.
GTAGAAAATGTTCCTTGCAAGTGCGTCCAAGATTGCAGATGACAGATAGTTTCCTGCTATCCATGTCATAAGACATTAGTGTTTTGTCAAGACCAAAAACAAAGAATACCATATTGTGGTCTGGGTGGATAGCAACAACTATAAAGTCATCAAATCCGAAGTGGACAAACTTCATTCTGACCAGATGTTTACAGAAGACTGTGCTTTAGGGTCCATTCTTCATTGTCTTTATCCTCGAGTACCCAGATTGTGAGCTTATCCCCAAATATATCATCATCATTTGCCAGATGCAACCGCCCCTGGGACAGATCGATGAATCCGTCACCAGCATCATAGAATGGTGAGATGTCAGGGCACCTATCTTATGGGGGGTAGACCACTCAAGTTACCACCTTGCCTAAGGGAGGGGGCCATGACCACCTTATGGGTCCCTTTGGGAACCCGGAATCCCGCTGGTATCCTCGAGTATTCCCCGGATAGGCCCACCACGTGGAATTCGGCCTCGGGCAAATCTCCCCCGTCGTTTGGGAGCCCATGACCACGGGTGTGTTCGACCCTATCCCCGGCTTTTCCACGGGGCGGGCGCTACCCACCTCGCTCCTCCGGACGCCGCAACCCCGTCCACCACTCTGCCTCCGACTCACCTCCCCGACACGATCCCATGCTCCCCAACACGACGCGACAGAGGCACGGAGCCACCAAGCCTGCGCCGCCTCCCCGTCCGCTCCGTCGCGCCGCCGCCCCTCCGCGTCTCATCCAGCGCTTGCTGTCCACCGCGTCCCCGTCCCCGTCCCCGACCAGCCACCGCCGCCGCCGTCTCCAGTGCTTTCCGCGACGTACATCTCGATCTACATCGACACCAACTCAGCCGGCAACCAGGCGCCGTCACCCCTCCGTGTCCCTGTCCAGTTTCTGCTGCCCGCCTCTGCGTTGTCGTCGCTGTCCAGGAGCCGTCGTTTCGATCTACAACGAGAAGACCCCGGCCGACACCTCTGGAATCGAGATCCACGAAGGCACCTGCACTCCCGTTAGCTTCTTGAATTTGTGAGGTCTCCACTTTACTCATCCCAGACTCAGATTACCTAGGGTTTGTGTTTTTTCTTGGATTAATGTTTTCTGAAATTTCTGAATGGCTCTATTCTTGCCTAGTACAGCGGACAGGATCATATGAAGAACATGATGTCGATACATGATATCAAATTCCGACAATAACTCCACAAAGTATTATTGCACTTGATACTTGCCGTTGGGTATGAGGATTACATTCTTGTAGGAATCGGATATGCCATACATCATTCTGTTGTAGAAGCTAGGATGAAATTGGCTCAAAGCCTGTTCTTAAACACTGGCACTTTTTTACTTTCTGTTTCGAGTATGCCAGTACTTCCTTATTTCTAAGATAACTAAAATAGTAGATATAGTATGCTTAACTGAATGTGTCAAGATTTACTTTGTTGCTAATAATATCATCTAGTGCAAGAACCTTCTAATATTAGGCTTATTGACAAACTCGTTGCAACTTCAGCTATAGTGTATGCCAGTACTTCCTTATTTCTAAGATAACTAAAATAGTAGATTTAGTATGCTTAACTGAATGTGTCAAGATTTACTTTGTTGCTAATAATATCATCTAGTGCAAGAACCTTCTAATATTAGGCTTATTGACAAACTCGTTGCAACTTCAGCTATAGTGCTTTCTCGCTCTCTTTGCATACGTGTAGAGTTAAGTGCTTTAGAAAATCTCTAGGTGCACTACACATCTGTAACTCATGTTTTCCACGGTATCTATTTTTAAGTGGAATTAATTTCTGGTATCTATTTTTAAGTGGAATTAATTTCTAGTATATATTTCTGAGTGTAATTAATTTTCAATATCTATTTTCTTGGTGGAATTGTTTGTATCATTCTAATTTCCTGCACTTGACCCAAACTTGAGTGTTGCAAGGTCATGGTTTTCCTACACATATGGTTGCTATATCATTGTTAAGTGATGTCCTATTTTCTTCCAACTTGAGTACCTAAACTGTGCATGTTATGCAAGTGTTGTAATGTTAGAACTGAAGTAACTTTGTGATAGTGATAATCATGGTTTACTTATTATTTTGCCGCCGTGGGGCACAGCGTTAGGGGTGATACCAACGGTCGGTAGCACTGGCCGGTGGGGCCAGGTTCCTAGCGTCGTGGCCCACGGCGGCAGGATTCCTAGCGCTGTGGCCCACAGCGGCAGGATCCCTAGCGTCGTGGCCCACGGCGGCAAGACCTCGGTGCCGTGCGCCACGGCGGCAGCGCGGCGCCTATATAAGGGGCCGAGCCCTGCCGTCGGCCCCTCTCTCACTCCTCCCTTACTCCTCCAAACATTCGACTTTCAACCCTACGGAACACTTCTGAGGTATGCTTCTAAATTTAGTCCAGTTTAGTTAGTATAGTTAGTTAGATTAGTTTACTTAGTTAGTTTAGGTAGTTAGTTTAGTTAACTCATTTTATTTTAGAAATTTATTTTAGTTAACCTAGTTTAGTTGAATTTAGTTTAGAAATTTAGTTTATTTAACTTAGTTTAGTTAAATTGATATAAATTTCATACAGAATAGTTTAAATTCACATAATTTGTTTTAATCTATTTCTAATTTGTGGAAAATGGTTATAATTGACATGATTAGATTAAATTGGTATAAAATTTGTAGAAAATTATTTAAATTCACATACTTCACTTAAATTTATTTTAAGTTTGTAGGAAATGGTTGTAATTGACATAATTAGGTTCAATTGCTATAAATTCGTAAAAATGGTGTAAATTCAAATAATTCATTTAAATTTGTTTTATCCTTTTAGGAAATGGTTGTAAGTGACATAATTTAATTAAATTATTAAAATTCGTATAAATGGTTTAAATTCACATAATTCGTTTAAATTAGTTTTAACATTTTAGGAAATGGTTGTAATTGACATAATTTGATTAAATTATTGTAAAAATCATACAAAATCATTTAAATTCACATAATTCGTGTAATTTGTTTTAAACTTCTAGGAGATGGTTATAATTAACATAATTGGGTTAAATTGCTATAAAATTCGTAGAAAATTATTTAAATTCACATAATTCGTTTAATTTGTTTTAAACTTCTAGGAAATGGTTATAATTGACATAATTAGGTTAAATTGCTATAAAATTCGTACAAAATGGTTTAAATTCAAATAATTCGTTTAAATTCTTTTAAACCTGTAGGAAATGGTTATAATTGACATAATTCACATAATTAGTATAATTAGAAAAATTGATTAAATTATGTTTTTTTGTCGTTACGGCTGCACCGTTGGAGTACGTACGGCCGGAGTTGTTCGACGAGGCGGTGGACTGGCACCACCGCACGTACGTGTCGGCTGTTCTCGAAGGTCCGCTCGGCACGATATGTTGCCGGACGACCCGCACGTTGATGCTGATACACCAGCGGTGGATTCCGAAGCACGTTGATGCTGATAAACCAGATGTGGATTCACGAGCGGTTCGACATCGGTCGGCCCAGGACGAACCTCTCGGAGTACGAGCCGACGGCACTGAAAGTGCATCTTGGCCCCTAATTATTTTGGTGATAATGACAAGCACGATTTGAGGTATTTAATGCTTTGACAAGATGTGTGCAGGACTTAAATGAATGAAATTCTTTTTGTTGATCAAAGGAAGGCCCCCAATTTCAAGACGATGCTTTCTACTCGAATCAAGGCTTAATTTATTTTTTCTTTTGAATTTGAGTATAGGAAACACCGTACTATAAAGGGGGATGCAATTTGATAGCCAAGAGATGCTAAAAGTGCTCTAGAAGGTATTCTAAGTGAGTGAGAAGAGTTGAGAGTTGACACGTGCACTTATGCTTTTCTTTCCTAAAATTCTCAGGCCTGGCCGGTTGTACCGACCCCATGTCGGTACTACCGACCAGAGCCCCTCGGTAGTACCGGCGCAAGGCCGGTATACCGATATCGACTCTCTGTCAAGTTTTAGCCAGGGGGCCGGTACTACCGACCCTGTGTCGGTACTACCGGTGCCGTACTGTTTTCCTTCAGAAAAGCACCCCTTCGGTAGTACCGACACCATGTCGGTAGTACCGAGGTTATACGACTTTGCACGATGTGACTAGTTTTCGGCCCCTAGTATTTAACCCCTCTTCTCCCTCCTCACTCATTGCTGACCAACCACGGGACAAACACTTCCTTGAGCATTCACTCCACCTCCCTCACCTCCTCTAGAGCTAATCCTTGGTTCCCTTGAGCTAGGACTTGAGAAGAGAGGTGAATTCTAGTGAAGTGTGACCAAGCATTGAGAGCCCCATCGTTCTTCCCCTTCTCAAGAGCACTTGAAGCATCTCCGGGTTGTTGTGTTGCATTTGTTACTCTTGAAGCTTGCTTCTAGACGGTTAGGCGTCGCCCGCGAGTGCCCTCTTGGTGTGGTGCACCCGAGATCGTTTGTATTGCCCTCTCCTTCGTGGAGAAATCTTAGTGAGCACCAATCTTCCTTTGTGGGGGTTGGAAGAGGAAAAGAGGCTCTTGGTGATAGCCCTCCCTTTGTGGGATCCTCAACGGAGACGTAGCATCCTTTGTGGGTGTGAACTTCGGATTAAATTCTGTGTCTCCATTGCTTGCTTGTATTTCTTCGTTTCTAACTAACCCTAGAACTTGTTTTAGCCCGATCTATCTTTTGGTTGCTATCAAACTTGTTTCTGTGGTTGCAGGTGGTTCTTAGCATCTAAACTTAAACTTTGATTCAAGTAGAATTGCTAGAAACCGCACAGAATTCAAATTTCTTTTTAAGTTTCTTCTGCCTGTCGGTAGTACCGACCTGGTACCGGTAGTACCGACCCCGTCGGTAGAACCGGCACCACGTCGGTAGTACCGACGGGATCTTTAATCCGTTGCTTTTGTTTCAGAAATTTGAAGTGATCCTATTCACCCCCCTCTAGGCATCACAAGGTCCTTTCAATTGGTATCAGAGCCTAATCCCTTGATTTAGGCTTAACCGCTAAGGGATCAAGATGTCGGGGATTGGAAGCAACCCAACCGCCGAAGAAATTGCTGCAAAAGAAGCTCAAGAGAGAGAGCTCACAGCAGCTCAAGTCGGCGACCTCGTCGGAAGGGCCCCAAGCCGTACTCCATCCAACGTGGACAGCTCCGACGACTCCTCATCGGATTCCGACTCCGACTCGGATTCCGAATCAAGTGATGAGGATGCCAAGGACGATGATCTTGCATCAAAGAAGGCGGCCAAGAAGAGAAGAAAGGCTAAGAAGAAGAAGAAGGCCAAGAAGATGGCAAAGAAGCTCCTCAAGAAGATGATCAAGAAGGAGCAAGCCAAGTACTCTCATTCCGGCTTCTACGAAGTGCCCCATCACTACGGGCAAATTCCGGGCAACAACTCTAACGATAAATTCTATTCCGTGCATTTGGGAAAGCCTCCTCATTTCGATGGGAAGGACTATCCTAAATGGGCTTATGATATGCAAATGCACCTTTACGGGCTTCACCCCTCTCTTTGGAAGATTGTGGTTGTAGGTGTAACCATTCCCGCCGAAGGAGAAGCCCTCACCATTGAGCATGAACAAGATCTTCACCGCAATGTACAAGCCACAAGAGTTATCATGGGATCCTTGTGTGCACAAGAATTTAACAAGGTTCGGAACATCCAAATTGCCAAGGTGATTTGGGACACACTCAAGGAAGCACATGAAGGAACCGAGCATGTGAGACAAGGCAAGATGGATCTAATCAATGGAGAACTTGAGCTTTTCTTCATGAAGGATGGAGAGACCGTTCAAGAGATGTATGATAGACTCATGGTGCTTGTCTCGGACATTAGAGCCCTTGGGAGCAAAGATTGGGATGACTCAAAGGTCACAAAGAAGTTGCTAAGAGCTTTTGCCCCCAAGGACAAGAACTTGACGCAAATGATAAGAAGAGATCCAAGATATCCAACAATGACACCCACTCAACTCCTTGGAGAGATATTGCACCAAGAACTTGTTGATCAAGATGTGGAGAAGTCTCTAACCTTGAAGATGGGCAAGAGTCTAGCTCTCAAAGCTAGCTCTAATGAAGTAGTTGAAGAAAAGCCCAAGGCATCCAAGAGCAAGAAGGAAGACACTAGCGATGAAGAAAGCACGGATGAAGAAACCGCCTTTGCCATAAGGAAGTACAAGAAATTCTTGAAGTCAAGAAACTCAAGAAAAGGTGGAGATGATAGAAGGAAGAAGTCACAAAGGAAGTGTTATGAGTGTGGAGAGTATGGACATTTCATTGCCGAGTGCCCCAAGAACAAGAACAAGAATGAGGAAGAGAAGAGGTTCAAGGAGAGAAGCAAGGAGTACAAGAACAAGTACCAAGGGCGTGCGCATGTGGGTCAATAATGGGACTCAAGTGATGAAGATGAAGAACCAAAGAAGCAAGGGATGGCAACAATTGCCATGGCACAAGGTTCATCCTCAACACGCCTCTTCAACAACCTCTCCGATGATGAAGACCACTCTCATTTTTGCCTCATGGCAAGGGGGAGCAAGGTACAAGAATTAACCATCTCATCCTCTCTAACATCCTCTTCTTCCACCTCTAGTAGCGACATAGAAAACCTAGATGAGGAAAAGGAACTATAGAACAACATGATAAAGAAATTTGGTAAAAAGGGCCACAAGGAAATTAAAAGGCTATTGGACAAACTAGAGAAAAAGAAAGAGATCCTTCATGAGCAAGAAGACTTGCTTATCCTTGAAAAGGAAAGAAACCTTGCTTTAGAAAGAACTCTTGCCGAAGAGAAGGCTAAGGTAGAAAAGTTGACCATGGACTTGTCCTTGGTTGGCGACTCTAATAAGAAGATGTCACAGGATCTCACCTTGGCAAATGAATCTTTAGCTTCCCTAAAAACTACTCATAGTGAGCTTCAATCAAGCTTCTCATGCTTGACGGAGAAATACAAATCTCTTGAAGCTAACTTTAGTAGTCTTTGGGAAAGCACCAAAGCAACTCCATCGGCAAACTTGGACTCTAGTGGCTCCACTAGCAAAACTTGCTCTTCTTGTGTTAATATTGATATGAATGCTATCAAGACTAACCTTGCAAGGCCTGAAGAGAAAATTAAGAGCAAGGACAAGGAAATTGCCCGATTAAACATGTTGTTTACACAAGGCAACATTAGTGCCAAGTCAATACCCAAGGTGGTGGACAAGCAAGGACTTGGACACCGCAAGAACAACAAGGCAAATGGTAGGGTGACCGTGAAAGGGCATGAGATTCCCTTATGGAACAAGGGAGGCTACCTCAACACAATTATGGATATTGCCCATGGAGTCACCACGTCTACCACACCAAGGAAGCCCCAAAGATGGTGCAAATCACAAAGGAAATTGGTGGGAGTAACACTCCACCTAAGGCATCGAAGAATGTGGTTGAGCATAAATCAACACCCAACTATACTTGTGATTACATTGTAACCTTGGACCATAATGGTAAAATAGTGGTCAAGTATGTTGGGGCCTATGCCATGAAGGCCATGAGAAAGAGTGTGTGGGTTCCAAAAGTTTTTGCATCTAACCTCCAAGGACCCAAATCCTTTTGGGTACCTAAACCAAGAGCTTAAACTTGTTTTGTAGGCCTACTCCTCCGGTGGAAGTGCATGGTTGATTGATAGTTCTGCCACAAATCACATGACCGGAGATGAAGGCTTGTTTGCATCCCTTGACCATTATGACAACCCTACGGAAACTATCATTTATGGAGATAATGGTCAAGGAGATGTCATTGGCTTAGGTAAAATTGCTATCTCAACAACGAATTCAATTGAAGATTTTTATCATGTGCAAGGGTTGGGATCCAACTTGTTGTCGGTTTCACAACTTTGTGAGAAAGGCTACAATTGTCTCTTTACTCATGAGGGTGTGACCGTCTCTAGAAGGGAGGATTCCTCTATTGTCTTTGCGGGTCACTTACGGGGAAAACTTTACTATGTGGACTTCACAAAAGTAAAGGTGGATCCTAAGGCTTGCTTAGTGGCAAAATCCGACTTGGGTTGGCTATGGCATCGCCGACTAGCCCATGTTGGCATGAGGAACTTGGCCAAACTTCAAAAAGACGAGCACATCCTAGGACTAACAAATGTTGTTTTTGAGAAAGATAGGTTGTGTAGCGCATGTCAAGCTGGGAAGCAAGTTGGAGCTCACCATCCCGCCAAGAACATTCTATCCTCATCAAGACCATTGAAGTTGCTACACATGGATTTATTTGGACCAATTGCCTACATAAGCATCGATGGTAATAAATATGGTTTAGTAATTGTTGATGACTTTTCCCGCTTCACTTGGGTATTCTTTTTGCAAGATAAAAGTGAGGCAAAGGGAATTGTGAAAAAGTTCATTAGAAGAGTTCAAAATGAGTTCGAGCTCAAGGTAAAGAACATAAGAAGTGACAATGGCTCGGAGTTTAGGAACACACAAGTTGAAGAGTTCCTAGATGAAGAAGGCATCAAGCATGAACTCTCCGCTCCTTATACACCTCAACAAAATGGCATCGTTGAGAGGAAGAACCACACGTTGATAGAAGCGGCAAGGACAATGCTTGATGAGTACAAGACTCCGGACTCATTTTGGGCGGAAGCCATCAACACCGCATGCCACGCCGCCAACCGCCTCTACCTCCACAAGTACTTGAACAAGACTCCCTACGAAATCATCACCGGTAAGAAACCTAGTGTGCATTACTTTAGGGTCTTTGGGTGTAAGTGTTTCATACTTAACAAGAAACCCAAAGCCTCAAAGTTTGCATCCAAGGTTGATGAAGGTTTTCTACTTGGTTATGGAACTAACGAGCATGCCTATCGTGTTTTCAACAAAACCACCGGTTGTGTTGAGACCACGGTAGACGTGAAATTTGATGAATCCAACGGCTCTCAACGAGAGAAAGTTAGTGAAAACCTTGTAGATGATGAAGAGCCCCCAAGCATATCCATCTTTAGGATGGGGACCGGTGAAGTGATGCCTCGGGAAGTTCAAGCACAAGCTCCGGTTGACACAAGCACTCATGATCCATCATCATCAACAAGAGTGGAGCCACCTAGTTCTCAAGTTCAACAAGATGAGAGTCAAGTTCATGGTGACGATCATGAACGGGGCTTTGATCAAGGGGGAGAACTAAGTGATGAAGCCCAAGAGGATACACCGCAAGGTGAAGATGATGATGATGGACCTATTCAACGTCAATCTCAAGAGCCACATCCAAGGGTACATCAAATGGTTCAACGGGATCATCCCGTCGACAACATTCTCGGAAGTATTCAAAGAGGGGTAACAACTCGATCTAGATTGTCAAATTTTTGTGCATTTTACTCGTTTGTTTCCTCTTTGGAACCTCTTAGTGTGGAACAAGCTCTTGAGGATCCGGATTGGATTATTGCCATGGAGGAAGAATTGAACAACTTCAAGAGAAATGAAGTTTGGGAGTTGGTACCAAGACCCAAGCAAAACATGATCGGCACCAAATGGGTTTTTAGGAACAAGCAAGATGAATTTGGTGTCGTCACAAAGAACAAGGCAAGGCTTGTTGGCAAGGGTTACACGCAAGTTGAAGGCTTAGATTTTGGAGAAACGTATGCACCGGTAGCAAGGCTCGAGTCAATTTGTATCCTTTTAGCCTATGCTACTCATCATGATTTCAAGTTTCATCAAATGGATGTGAAGAGTGTGTTCTTGAATGGACCTCTCCAAGAAGTGTATGTGGATCAACCACCGGGCTTTGAAGACTCAAGGTTTCCAAATCATGTGTACAAGCTCCATAAGGCGCTCTACGGGCTTAAGCAAGCTCCTAGAGCATGGTATGAATGCCTTAAGGATTTTCTTCTCAAGAACGGCTTTGAGATAGGCAAAGCCGATTCTACTCTCTTTATTCAAAGAAATGGAAAAGATATTTTCGTTTGTCAAATTTATGTCGATGATATCATTTTTGGGTCTACTAATGATAAATTTTGTGAAGAATTTAGTAGAATCATGACCAAGAGATTTGAGATGTCTATGATGGGAGAATTGAAGTTCTTTCTTGGGTTTCAAATCAAGCAAATGAAGGAAGGGACTTTCTTATGTCAAACCAAGTATGTGAAGGATATGCTCAAGAGGTTTGACATGGCCGATTCCAAGCCCATCAAAACACCCATGGCATTAAATGGACATCTTGATCTCAATGAAGAAGGGAAGTCGGTCGACCAAAAGGTATTCCGTTCCATGATTGGCTCCCTCCTTTACCTTTGTGCATCTAGGCCCGATATAATGCTTAGTGTGTGCATGTGTGCAAGATTTCAAGCCAATCCTAAGGAGTGCCATCTAATGGCTGTTAAGAGGATCTTTAGATATTTAGTTCATACTCCTAACCTAGGCTTGTGGTATCCCAAAGGTTCCACTTTTGATCTACTTGGCTACTCCGATTCGGATTATGCCGGTTGCAAAGTAGATCGGAAGAGCACTACCGGGACTTGCCAATTTCTTGGTAGGTCTTTGGTGTCGTGGAGCTCAAAGAAGCAAAATTCGGTTGCTTTATCCATGGCCGAAGCTGAATATGTGGCAGCCGGTGCTTGTTGTGCACAACTCTTGTGGATGAAGCAAACGTTGAGTGATTACGGTTGCAAGTTTAGTAAGATTCCACTCTTGTGTGATAACGAGAGCGCTATCAAGCTAGCGAACAATCATGTTCAACACTCTAGAACAAAGCACATAGACATTAGACATCACTTCTTACGGGATCATGAGGCTAAGGGTGACATTGCTTTACGGCATGTTTGCACCGAAAAGCAACTTGCCGACATTTTCACTAAGCCTCTAGACGAGCAAAGGTTTTGTGCTTTGAGGAGTGAGCTAAACATCTTAGATTCTCGTAACTTGGCTTGATCCTTTGCACATAAACTTGCTTGTTGCCTAGATAGGAAGCAAAACATTTTATTTTTAACTTCTTGTGTGTGTTTTACAAAACATTGAATTTCACATAGTGGGTGGTGACTATAGCTTTGAGTGATTGCTTGTGAACTAGTCACCAACCCCTATGAGTTCTCTACATGTCCATATTCCGTTCTACCCAAGATCTCTCTCTAGATCCAAAATATTTCCAAAATCTGCTAAATCCACCGGTACAACCGACACAAGGTCGGTAGTACCGATATGAACTCTCTGTCTGATTTTCCAGTGATCCCCGGTACAACCGACCCCGTGTCGGTACTACCGGACCCCCCCGGTAGAACCGACCCAGGGGCGGTATACCGATAAGAGCTTTCTGTTTCAATTTTAGGGGACCCCGGTAGTACCGACGCCCCGTCGGTACTACCGATAAAACTCGCAGGGCTATATAAACCCCGCGACCGGGGCTAGGGTTCAAGCCCCTCACTCCCAACCGTTGCAGCCCCTCTACTGCTCCCTCCTCTCCAATCCGCCAAGGGATCTCAACACCCATCCGTGGAAAGTGTTCCTAGCCCATATCCTTTGATTCTCCTCCCTCCGGAACATCCGATCCTCGCCGGAAGTTCGTCGATTCGCACGGGAAGCTTCTCAAGGTATTCATTCAAAATCTCCGTGGATCGATCTCTCAATGTAGTTGTTTCTAGAGGAAATGCTTTAGGGAATCATCATCTTTACCTCCATAGAACTCGTGCTCATGATTTGGTAGCTTCTTGGTGGCTAAAACCTCGGATTCAAGCTTTTTCACCAAAATCCGAACCTCATCGGTAGTACCGACCCCATGTCGGTAGTACCGATGAGGGGCGGTTAAACCTGCTTCCCCATCTTAGGTTGAGCCATTCCTCCTCATATTCAAAACTCTAATCTTATGCATTATTGCTAATCCTCCAGATGGGTCGAGCTGGCAAGCAAGTTGTGCGTGAAGGCTCCGATGAAGACGACGTTCCTCTTGCTCAAAGGAAGAGGAAAGGGGGAGCTAGCTCTCAAGCTCCTCGTGGTCGTGGACGTACCAATCCTCCTGCTGCCCCTCGCCAGTCCACGGGACAAGGTCATCGTGCCCGTACCAAGCAAGCACACCAACCCGATGACCATTATGACGACTATGAGGACATCTCCTTGGAAACCCTTTCCTCGTTCGTTCTTCGGCCATCAAGACCTCCTCGTCCTTCTACCGCAGGTGGCTCCTCCTCCGGTGGCCCATCTTCTTTTGAGCCACCCTCCTCCTCTCGTGGGCCATCCGCATCTAGAGGCACCGTTCCCCCAGGCAAGAAAAAGAGCATCTTCAACTTCCTTTCTCAAGGTCTTTTTGCTTGCTTCAATGTGGGACGGCACAATGCACAAGAAATTCGTGCCCATAGGCAGCACGTTGATGAGCAGCTCCTCAAGCTTGAGACACGTCAAAAGTCCTTGCTCGCTCAACACAACATTGAGCACTCTCCGGTCCGCGAGCCCATGGACTTTCCTCCTCCACCAAACTTCTACAACCCTTGGGAGATCTACGGCGACGCCTCCATGATGTATGGAGCTCCTCCGGCCGACATCGACAACGAGGACTTTGGTGGTGCTGAGGACGACGACGATGACGACGACTCTCCTCCGGCTGCCCACTCTCCACATGACTACGATGATTGAAGGGCCTCCTCTTTTTGGCGCTTGATGCCAAAGGGGGAGTGAGCTCACAATTTACTCATGTGTGGTGTGGGCTTGCATCTTCATTTATCTATCTATCTATCCTTGTATTTGTGGACATGTAAGGACTATGTGTGGTTTCATGTGGTGTAATGCTTGTTGAAGAACTTAAGAACTTAGAACTCGTTTAAATTTGTAAGACTTAAGTTGTGCTTGTGATGTGAGAAACCTTGGTTATCTATTTGTGATGCTTGTTATTTCTCACTTCTATTGTTTTATATACCATGACATATGCATCACGGGTTATATATCACACTCATGCACTTGTGTATGTAATTTGAGAATGAAAAATCTTCTAAATGTGTGATGGGCATTTGAGGCCTTCATAAAAGTTGAAGCACACATTTAGGGGGAGTTTTATTTTCAAATTCTTCAATTACACACATCTTTTTATAATCAAATTGTGGTTGTCATCAATCACCAAAAAGGGGGAGATTGAAAGTGCATCTTGGCCCCTAATTATTTTGGTGATAATGACAAGCACGATTTGAGGTATTTAATGCTTTGACAAGATGTGTGCAGGACTTAAATGAATGAAATTCTTTTTGTTGATCAAAGGAAGGCCCCCAATTTCAAGACGATGCTTTCTACTCGAATCAAGGCTTAATTTACTTTTTCTTTTGAATTTGAGTATAGGAAACACCGTACTATAAAGGGGGATGCAATTTGATAGCCAAGAGATGCTAAAAGTGCTCTAGAAGGTATTCTAAGTGAGTGAGAAGAGTTGAGAGTTGACACGTGCACTTATGCTTTTCTTTCCTAAAATTCTCAGGCCTGGCCGGTTGTACCGACCCCATGTCGGTACTACCGACCAGAGCCCCTCGGTAGTACCGGCGCAGGGCCGGTATACCGATATCGACTCTCTGTCAAGTTTTAGCCAGGGGGCCGGTACTACCGACCCTGTGTCGGTACTACCGGTGCCGTACTGTTTTCCTTCAGAAAAAGCACCCCTTCCGTAGTACCGACACCATGTCGGTAGTACCGAGGTTATACGACTTTGCACAGTAACGGCTAGTTTTCAGCCCCTAGTATTTAACCCCTCTTCTCCCTCCTCACTCATTGCTGACCAACCACGGGACAAACACTTCCTTGAGCATTCACTCCACCTCCCTCACCTCCTCTAGAGCTAATCCTTGGTTCCCTTGAGCTAGGACTTGAGAAGAGAGGTGAATTCTAGTGAAGTGTGACCAAGCATTGAGAGCCCCATCGTTCTTCCCCTTCTCAAGAGCACTTGAAGCATCTCCGGGTTGTTGTGTTGCATTTGTTACTCTTGAAGCTTGCTTCTAGACGGTTAGGCATCGCCCGCGAGTGCCCTCTTGGTGTGGTGCACCCGGGATCGTTTGTATTGCCCTCTCCTTCGTGGAGAAATCTTAGTGAGCACCAATCTTCCTTTGTGGGGGTTGGAAGAGGAAAAGAGGCTCTTGGTGATAGCCCTCCCTTTGTGGGATCCTCAACGGAGACGTAGCATCCTTTGTGGGTGTGAACTTCGGATTAAATTCGTGTCTCCATTGCTTGCTTGTATTTCTTCGTTTCTAACTAACCCTAGAACTTGTTTTAGCCCGATCTATCTTTTGGTTGCTATCAAACTTGTTTCGTGGTTGCGGGTGGTTCTTAGCATCTAAACTTAAACTTTGATTCAAGTAGAATTGCTAGAAAGCGCACGGAATTCAAATTTCTTTTTAAGTTTCTTACGCTGTCGGTAGTACCGACACAGTGCCGGTAGTACCGACCCCGTCGGTAGAACCGGCACCACGTCGGTAGTACCGACAGGATCTTTAATCCGCTGCTTTTGTTTCAGAAATTTGAAGTGATCCTATTCACCCCCCTCTAGGCATCACAAGGTCCTTTCAGGCACCGACCCAGCGGACCTCCCCACCATGGGTTCTTTGTGGTGTCTCCGGAAAGTAATGACCTCCCTTTACGTGATTCTTCGCGTTATGACTTCTATAGTTCCATTCACTTAACTTTTCTTGTTCTTTGCAACACGTTTGGGCTGGGGAGCAGCTGAAGAAGGCCTAAAGGACTTCGTTGGTTAGATCGACCGGATGGTCGATGCCTAGGTCTGATGGACGCCGTATGCTCCTGCCATGGTCGCTGCCCGCGCACCACAAGGGCTCTCGTCCCTGTGCTCCCGAGACCAGGCGTACTGGATGATGCGGTGACGACTGGTCTTCGACGTCTGCGTCGAGGAGTACGCCGTCCACCGGGTGATGAGGCAGTTCGGCCTCTTCCGAGCCGCGCCGGTGCCGCCGCGCCACGTCTGCCGCCTACCGCGCACAGGTGAGCTAACATTTGACAGTTCTAAGTATTTTCCGTTACAAATATTCAGTTGCCAATAATTTTATGTTTCATGTTCTATGCTAGGTGGACGCGTAAGAGCGTGCCTGCGGCAACGTTGTTCGTCGACAAGCTGCAGTCGTACATGGCAGAGTGGGCGTCCGCGGCGCACAAGCAGAACGTCGTCACCGAGCACCACCTTCACGATGGTGCCGCCTGGGTAGCGTACCTTCAGTGGTACCTACCGAGGACACGAACGCGGGTGACGTACGTGCCTGCTACCCCGCCACCGCCACCTGTCCCGGACCACGACAGGGTCCTGCCGGTTGCGACGTACCCGGTGCGCCGAGACCAGACCGCCGACACAGCGGTAAGTTACGATACAGCAAACATATTACATTCATATGACTTTTCATTAAAACATGTGTTTCTAATTTTGTGCGCAGCACGACGTGCTGGCTGAGGTCGTGCGACTCGCATCAGCCGCGATGGGGCAGTGCTTCTCCTGGGGGCCTCAGGAGCACCGAAGCACGTACGAGAGGATCATCGCTGCGGCCATGAGGTACTCCGCTATCATGAACTACGCCGGGGCCGTAGAGATTCCCCTCCTTCCGCGCCACCCAGCGTCGTCCTCGAGCTCCGCCTCGACAGCGGCTTCGCAGCCGACGCCTGCGACCTTTGCCGGCGGGTTCTCGGCTCCGAGGGCACAACAACACCCACAGGCGCAGGGCCCGCACACCTATGTGCAGCGGACGTTTGCTCCACCCGACGCAGGTACTTTCAGTAGACCTTATTTTCAACTAATGCACACAATTATTGTGCATTTGTGATTATACTATATTCTAATCGTACAGGGCGACCACCGCCTTTTCCGACAGTTGGGCCTCGACAGCAGGAGCCGCCACCGATCTATACGCTAGGAGGTTCCAGACCGCTGACGTTTCAGTTTCCGACGACAGATATTGCTTCGTCGTCCACTCCGCCTATGTTCCAACCTACTTTCGACATGTCCGCCGAGGACCAGCTGGCCTGGGATGAGTTTGGGTAGGGTGACATTCTCGCGACCATGGATGGCACCCCGCAGCAGGACGACGAGGTTGGCGCGTCACAGTTGACACAACCACCACCGGTTTTGACTCAGCCGTCACAGTTGGCGGCCGGTGGAGCGACCACGGGAGGCGGAGTGACACCGGCCGGCGGAGCGACCACATGCGGCAGAGCGATACCGGCCGGCGGAGCGACACCGGCGGGCGGCGGAGTGACACCGGCGGATGGAGGGACACCTGATGATGCAGGCTCGTCGCAGGCGGCCATGGCGACACCGTCTCCCGACTAGATAGGACCGCGGGTGGTCAGGACACCTGACCCCCTGGACGTACGATCGGGACCACACCTGTGCTGGCGCTAGAGCTGTTAGGGGTAGGGCTGGATATCGAGCCGGCTCGGCTCGGCTCAGCTCGGTCTGGCTCGTTATCCTAACGAGCTGGCTCGGCTCGGCTCATTATCTCTAACGAGCTCAAAAGCCAGCTCGGCTCGGCTCGTGAAAAATCTCGGCTCGGCTCATTTGGCTCGCGAGCCAAGCACCTCCAAGCTGGAGGGCGGCGGGCGGGGGGGGAGGAGGAGGGGCGGCGGCGGTGCGGTGCCGTGGCGCGCCCGTGCGTGCGTGCGGAGGGCGGCGGGCCGGCGGGAGGAGGAGGGGCGGCGGCGGTCCGGTGCCGTGGCGCGCCCGTGCGTGCGTGCGGAGGGCGGCGGGCCGGGGGGAGGAGGAGGGGTGGCGACGGTGCGGTGCCGCGCCGCGCCGCGCCCGTGTGTGCGTGCGGCGGGTGGCGGGCGGGGGGGAGGGAGGGAGGGGGGCGGCGGCGGTGCGGTGCCGCGCCGCGCCCGTGTGTGCGTGCGGCGGGTCGGGGGGGAGGAGGAGGGGCCGGCGGCGGTGCGGTGCCGTGCCGCGCCCGTGCGTGCCTGCCGAGTGCCAAGCGAGTGCGGGCGGCGGCGGATGCTCAGGGTCTCAGGTACAGGGAGGCTGTCAGGGTAGGGTTTTTTGGGCCGCGATTGTTGTTTGGCTGGGCCGTAGGGGAAACTTTACTTGCTGAGTTGGGTATATTTGGCCTTTTACACTCAGCTCGATTAACTCGTGAGCAGCTCGCGAGCTGGCTCGGCTCGGCTCGTTATAGCTACCGAGCTAAAAACTAAGCTCGGCTCGGCTCGATATCCTAACGAGTCGAGCCGAGCCGAGCCGAGCCGAGCCGAGCCTGCCACGAGCCGAGCGAGCTAACGAGCTTCGAGTTTTTCATCCAGCCCTAGTTAGGGGGGAGAGGGGCCGGCGCATTTAGATGTAGTACTATGATTTTGTATAACCTATTCCCTTGTGACTATTCCTTCGTCGTTGATTAGGATATTCCCTTGTGATTATGCTTACACTTATTAGTTTGTCGTTTTTAAAAAGGTTAAAAGTGTTTTAAAAATGAAAAAACTACAAAAAAAAGACCCTGTCGTCGTGACAGACAATGATGAAATAAATATGAACAAATCCAATGCTAATAATCTGATGAGAACTATCATCACCCATTTTAACAGAACCACCTTGGACAGAATCATAAGTGATGAACCAATCTCTATTAATGCATATATGAAAGGAAGCAGTGGAATCAAGAATCCATTCATCACCATTATTTGCACATCCAGCAAAAGCAATAAGAACCTCAGAACGATCTGAACTATCAGTAGTAGCAGCAATAGAAGCATTACCTTCATCAAAATTATCTTTCGATTTATAAGTGTCAGTTCTCTTTTCCTTGTTCTTCAATTTATAACACTCAGAAATAAAATGAGTATCCTTTTTGCAGTACCTGCAAAATTTTTCACCCTTGCCTCTAGACTTTGAACGACCTTTATAGCCATTCGAGCTCTTGCCTCTATAACCATCAATTGATTTATTTTGTGTTCTGCCACGAACAGACAATGCTTCTCCATTGGAAGCGGAACCTTCAGAAGACACAATTTGTTTCATCTTCTCCTTAGCTTGCAAAGCTTCATAAACCTCATTCACCGTTAGAGTACCACGACTATACAATATAGTGTCTCTGAAGTTTGCAAAAGAACTGGTCAGTGAGCACAAAAGAATAAGACCCAAGTCCTCATCCTCATATTTTACCTCCATAGACTGTAGGTCAGCGACGATCTCCTTAAAGACCGAAAAATGGGTAGACACAGAGACACCATCTTGCAACTTGTGCGTATATAACCTCATCTTCATATGCATCCTGCTTGTCAAATCGTTTGACATGCAAATTGACTCTAACTTGAGCCATAAAGCAGCAGCGGTTTTCTCCTACAAAACCTCTTGCAAAATATTATTTGAAAGATGAAAATGAATGTGAGACAAGGCCTTACGATCTTTCTTCTTCTCATAATCGGACCAAGTATTTGAATCTTTGTTCCCGAATTTATCAAGCGCATCCAAATCAGCTTGCGCTAAAACAACCTGCATCTTAACTTGCCACAATGCGAACCTTGTATCTCAATCAAGTAGTGGAATATCATACTTCATAGTAGCCATTAGGAAGAAATAACCATGAGAAAATAGTCTGCAGTAAATAAACTAGGTATAATACTGTGTGACCCTATAAATAACCTTGCAGCCTTGTGTACAACTCTGTGTACGTTTAGCAAGGAGCTAATGAATCTCTTGGTAGCCTTCCTGAGTGTGCGAAGCAGAATTCCACGAAATTGATTTTCACCAGAGGGAAAAAACGACGGAGGTGCAGGACCTCCCTCGGTCCGTGCGCAGCAACAGGACGCACGCGCTTGAGGCCTGTAGCAGCGCAATAGCAGATCAATACGCGACTGGACTTCCGTCTCAAACTCCAAGCGTGACGGTCAACGAATTCGACCAGGAGACGGTGATTGATGCCGTCGCCCGTCGGAGTCCGCCTCGGTAATCAAGCGGCAGCGCTGCGCGTGTTGATGAGGCACGACAACGACTCGACGAATCGCAATGTATGTGTCTGCAATGAAAACCGTGGCGGTGGCGCCGGAAACAGGGAACGAAACCCTAATATTTTTCAATCGAATCTCGTACCAAGCTTTGATACCACTTGTTAGCAAATAATGTGAAAAAAGATCGAACACGAGACACGATTATTACGTGGAAAACCCTTACGGGAAAAAACCACGGACGTCAATCGACGATCTTCACTATGATGAGAGAGTTACAATGTAGGAAATACAATGAGCCCTCTTTCTCCCTCTTTCTCTTCCCATGCGACTTATAAGATGTATATATATGGTGGACTAAACTGACTGCAGTCAAATACAGAAACAAATCCGCTAAACAAATAACCCGAACCGTGGGCCCTCCAGGCGTCCCCACGGCAGCAAGCAGCTACTGGACCCTGAGGATGCGGAACTGGTGCTGGCGGCGGACCAGGAGCGGGGCACCACGCCGGCGGCGGGGGTGGGCGCGGCTCGCCGGCGGCGGGGACGGGGGCGCGCGGCCACGCCGGCAAGCGGGGCGGGCGGCCGCTCGCGAGCTACAGGGTGGGAGCGGCTGAGCCGGCGGCCAGGCGGGCGCCGCTCGCGAGCACTTTGATTGAAACTACCATTCCGTTAGATTCTACTGTCACGTGTGTTAACTTGGACAAAAGTACCCGTTTGGCCGTGTGCATCTTCCTTCCACCTCTGAGGCTATTGGTGTGGCCTAGGGCCTGTTTGGTTGTCTTCTCTGGCGAGCCTGGATTGCATATAACAGCCAGGTCGTGCTGGACCAGGCTAAGTGCATGCAAGAGGCTATTGATTGGTTGACTGCATGATGATATGCAGGATGCAAAGAGCAGTTGATTGGTTGCCTGAATATGATTCAACTTGGTTCAACAGAAACACACATACAATTGTTTGGTTGGCTGCATACAAAAGAGTTCTAACACCTTAGCATTACATCTGGTGAGGTTACCACCTTACATCTGGGGGGCATCAAAGATCAATAGAGACAACATTGAATATCCCTTGACGAACTATTACACATGTTTGTAAACTAGAATTAAAATACAAATCTCATTTGCTTGATTTCCTTGCAATATTCAGGCTCTTCTGTTTTGATGACTTGATCACCATCATGTTTGAAATTAAAGTCAACAAATGAGATACAAAATAGAATGGACAATGGATTGTGCTCAAATTTTTGTAAATGACACACTGATATCATAGGCAATGGATTGTGCTCAGATTTATGTAAATACACACTGATATCATAGGCAATGGATTGTGCTCGGATAATAGACAAATAGCTTAGAAGCAACAAGTATGAATGGTTCACATCATAGGCAATGAACATACAAATCAGATCATGCAAGTATAAATGGTTGACATCATAGGCAAAGGACATAATGCTCAGATCATGCAACTATGAATGCTTCACATCATAGGCAATGGACAGAATGCTCACATCATGCAAGTAGTACTTCACATCATAGGCAATGGACAGAGTGCTCAGATCATGCAACTATGACTGCTTCACATCATAAGCAATGGGCAAAATGCTCACAAAACACAAGTAAGAAAACAAAACAGCAAAGGCAAAGGAGAAATGGCCATGAATGAAAGCCATGGTGATAACTGCAACCATGGTCAACTGTCCATCACATCACAGGCAATTCAGCTGACTGATCAAATACATCATCAGAGCTAATGCTTCAACCACACACCAACTTGAACCATACAAAACCTACAGAACCTAGAACCACCCAGCAAAAGTTACTGACCAACAGAGACAAGGATGTTGTCTCAAGGCAAAAGAATTAGAGCATAATGTTGCCAGCTCCAGTTAGCTCTGTCCTGCACAAAATGAGGCAAACTTCACAAAAGAATGATCAGCCAGTAAGCATGTAGAACGTCGTGAGCTCTACATGTAGTGCTTGGTAAGCCAAGTCCTGAGCCAGAGGACACGGTGGGAGTAAGTCATCTTCACAAATGCATCACCTTGTGCCTTGTTGTCCACCAAATGAGAGAATGCACAGATCAAAGCCTCTTCAGTGAAGCCAGGCATATACATCACTGCACCATAGAGGTCAGGGTGAATCACCTCAACTTTGGTCTCACGAATTGCAGCTGCCACATCCTTCACTGCATCAGTCATGTTGGACAGAACTAGGTTGTCCTCCTCACTTAGAACAGACCTCTTCCTCTTGTTGCCAGGGCCAGCAGAACCACAAGTGGCCTCCCTGGTATCCTTAGATTCACCAAAGAGCTTTGCAACATCATCCATGCCCTTCACAGTTTTCTCCTCATCATATGGTTCAGTCTTGATAGAGCTAGTGGCACCATCATATGGGGAGCCTAAAGCCTCATTGGAACCCATAGCAAACTTTCCAGTGGCAAGTCCTGTCCCAAAATGGTCATCATCTCCTTGTAGTTCTCAATGGGCTTGTTTAAGAACTCAGCATCTTTTGGGTGTGCCTGCAACACAACAATAAACAATTAAATGGGTCAGAACAAAAAAAATCAATGTATAGTAAGACAAAATTATGAAAACAAGGTACATACCTTGATGTGTCCATTGTAGTGGTCTTCCTCAAGGCTGATCATGCATGCATCCTCATCAAAGTTGGCACCACTCAACTCTCTAAGCTTGGACACCTTCATCCACCTCTGTCTCCACTTACGTAAGTGGTTGTAGACCTGAGTTCCAGTGACCTCATTGCCACTGAACTCTTGAAGAGCCTTAGCAACTTGGTTCAGATGCACCTCCTTAAAACCTTTGTCGGTCCTCACCCCTGAGGCGATTAGCTGGCAAAAGCGTCGAAGGACAAAGGCAGACATGACACTAGTCCAGCGCATTGCACCCCTGCCAGGTTAGGCAGCAACAACCTGCACCTCATGCACCTCCTCAACCACCTCACCAACAACGTGAACAACCTCCTCAGCCATCCCCTAATTATGTTAGTCAACCCATTGCCTCAGTTAAAAAGGACACAAAATGCAAGGTAATCATCACAACATTAAGTCCATTGCCTTAGTAAAGAAAAAAGACAGGAATATGCAAGGTAATCATCACAGCATTAAGTCCATTGCCTCAGTAAAGAAAAAAGACGGGAATATGCCTCAATATAGACAAAATTAATTCATCATTGCACAATCACATTGCCTCAATGTAGAACAAATTAATTCATCATTGCACAATCTCATTGCCTCAGTATAGACAGAATTAATTCATCATTGCACATGTCCATAATCTCAGAAAAGACATAATGAAATCATCATAGCACATGTCCATAGCCTCAGAAAATATAGAATTAAATCATCATAGCACATGTCCACAAAATAGGGTACTAAACATTGGTTCAGGAACATGACAGACACATAACACACCACAATTCAACAGAATACTAAACATGATAGTTGCCCCTATTGTTCCACATAAGGTTGGCCATTTCATCCCCCCTGCTACCCCATGGAACATTGTCCACGACAGGATCCTCCACCTCACCAGGATCATTAGGAGCAACACTATTTGGTTCCCATGTTGCTTCATCAGGAAACACTTCATCTTCCCCATGCCCAAGAATCCAATTATGAAGAATGCAACATGCAAGAACTAATTTGACTTGTGTCTTGTAAGGATGGAATGGTTTGTTGTCAAGAATATGGAATCAACCCTTCAATGCCCCAAAAGCCCTCTCAACAGTCACTCTTAGACTAGAGTGTCTCAAGTTGAACAACTCTTTAGCATTAGTTGGATAATTTCTTCCTTCAAACTCATTCAAGTGGTATCTAGTGGCTCGGTAAGGGGGGAGAAATCCTGGGCGGCATGCATACCCAGCATCCACCAGGTAGAATTTCCCTAAAAATTATAGTATGCAACCAATTAGTTCTGAATTTTATATGCAAACATGAGCTAGAATGAGCTAAGTTGTATAAGTACCTGGAGGGACCCTTAACCCATCATCTCTCTCTAAGGCATCAACTAGAATTTGTGCATCATGAGCTGATCCCTCCCACCCCGAAAGAACATATGTGAACTTCAGATCAAAGTCTACTGCAGCAAGCACATTTTGTGTAGGATAGTGCTTCCTACCCCTAAATGCTGCAACAATCTTTGCTGGAACTTTAGCACGAACATGAGTACCATCTATTGCGCCAATGCAATCCTACATTGTGCAAGAAATGACATTACAAATTGTTCAACAAAATTATGATTAAACTAGAGTTCATCCCTAAATTCTTTTTTACCTTAAAATATGGGTACATCTTGGGCTAGTTCTAATTTTAAGTGTTGTCTCATTTGATGGCGGCCTTATCATCTCCTCCCTAAGCTCACCAATGGCGTACAATACCTCCCTAAAGTACCTACTCACTGTCTCCATAGACCTCCTAAATGATTGGTGGATGACCATAAATCTCTGGTTGTGGCCTACAACATGAAGAAACATTGCAACTTGCTCCTCTACACTACTATGTAGGGTGTCCCTTAGCAAACTCCTTTCCCTTAGGACGTTACACAAGTTGAAAAAAGGAGCTCTACGCATGCGCAACATGCTAACACATTCTGTGCCATTACAATTGTAAATTTTGTTCAGATTGGCCTGGCGTTCCTCATCCATTGCAATCATAGGTGCATAAGTGATCTGAGGACGTGCACTCTGTGACAGCCTAAGCCTACTCATGAAGTATGCATAAATGACAGCCACAAAAGCAGCAGCTTGAGTCAGAAGCATGAGTCTCTGGTCGACCGGGTCCATCTACGACAGAGCAAGAATGAACAATAAGTGCTACTAATCAACAATCATATGAAAGAACAATAAGACTAAGGACATGTGCTCATTTATCCAAAAAAATTTATGTATAAACAAATCATCATTGGCTATAGACATGTGCTTAGATTCACATTTTTTTCATTAATAAAGAAGCATCAATGACTACAGACATGTGCTCAGAAACATATCAACAGGAAAAATCGCTCAGTTCATAAAATCCACAAACGAATCAATGAGAAACATCGCTCAGTTCATCATATCCGCAAACAAATCAATGAGAAACATCGCTCAGTTCATCATATCCGCAAACAAATCAATGAGAAACATCGCTCTGTTCATCAGATCCGCAAACAAATATTCAGAAACATCGCATTTCAGCATATCCGCAAACAAATAATCACAACAGGGAGCAGCAAAAGGGAAATGGCACAGGAAGAGAGGGGAAAATTTTCCTCGTTACCAGTCTCCTGAGCAACAAGGAAAGAGGGCAATCTCAACTTCAGCAGATCAGTGACAAGGATGCTAGATCTACAAAGGAAATGAGTTAGTACAAATCCTAGGGAAAAACATACGAAGGAGAAATCATAGGGGAAATACTTGCCTTTTTACCTTCGACCTAAGCAGCCACACAGATCGAACCCTACACACATGGGAACAAGGGGGAAATCACTTAGAACGTGCGGAAATCACCATGGGACAAAGGGGAATCGCAAATCTAAAAGGGATTTCAGGTTACCTCTTTGAATCTCACGAAACCCCGCCGAATCGACCCCAACCCTGCACAAAATCAAGGTTAGGGTTTCATCCCCAGGGATCTCGCGCAAGAGGAAACGGAAGAGGGAAAGACGACACCGTCACCTGCTAGCACCGGGAGTGGAGGCGGAGAGCAGAGAGGATGAGAGCACAGGCCAGAGCGGAGGAAGGCGGCGGCGGCGAGGATATATACGCGGCGGATGGCGCGAAAGGGGGAGGTAACCCTAGCCGTTCCCGCGTGTGCGCGCCTACACCGCTCGAGCCGCCCCGCGCGCTCGCCTTTGTGCCGCACGAGCCAGGCTGCCCAGAAACGACTTTCATTTACGTTTCCCGGCAGCCAGGCTCCGCTGGGCCATTTGCACACGTCGGGCCAGGCCCAACACCGGATGCAGGCAACCAAACTTGCAGAACTTGCATCCCACGGGCCAGGTTGGGCCATATGCACCTAACCAAACGCGCCCCTAAGGTCGGCACGACGACAGACTAGGGGCGGGCGCAATGCGGACAGGGGAGAGGCGGGCGTGACCAACGACCATGGAACAAGTGAGCGCGGTAGGTAGCCAGGAGAGGGGTGCATGCGGTAGCCGTCCAGAATAGGGGCCAACGCCATGGGCGGCCATCTTGGCGGTCGGTTAGGGATGTGGCCAACGTTGCTGCTTGGGTTGAACCGTGAGCCAGAAACTCGTGAGCTGGTTCGTTGGCTTGACTCAGCTCGGCTCGATCAATTTTTTAACAAGCTGAGCGACTGTTTTTGCTCGTTTTGTTAACGATCCCAAGCCAACTCTCAAGCTACTCGCGAGCCAAATGAGCTAAAAAATTCTAATTTCAACATAGACAACCAAGGTATCAAAGTTGAGCTGAGCTGAAGAGTATCTTGGCCCCTTAAGTGGGTTTTGGTGATTTAATGGCACACACCTAAGTAGCTAATGAATTTACCTAGTCTATGAGCAGGTATTAAAATTATGTATGGCATCAAGCACAGCTCATTGACTATACAAAAAGGAAAGTTGTGCTCTAAAGGATTCCTAAGAAGGCTTATTTATTTTAATTTTGAATTTGAGTCCTAGGAATGCCGTACCATCAAGAGGGACATGAATTATGTCTTCCAAGAGTCGAACAGGTGCTCTAGTTGCTAAAACAAAACCTATGAGAGACACCTTTGCACCAACACGTTCACGGGGATCTTTTCTTGGGTGCTGGCCTTGGAAGACCGGAGTATCCGGGTTTACCCCGGAGACTCATTAAGCCTCAATGGCTATATTCTGGGTGAGGGGGTATAAAAGCCCCCTCCACCCCTTCATTTACTCCTCTCCCCTACCATTTTCGTGCTGACTTGAACAGACCTCATTTACTCCCCCCTTTGGCTAAAGGTTGGTGAAATTTGTTGTGGGATTTAAGAGGATTTGAGAGCAAGGGCTTGGAGAGTGCTAGTGAGCTGATTTCCTATCTGTAGAGCACCTCGTTCTTCGCTTGGTTGGCAAATTCGTGTTTGTTACTCTTAGATCCTTGAGCTCCTAGCCGGCTAGGCGTTGCCTTGGAGCATCCAAAGATTGTGGCTGCCCAAGGAAGTTTGTATCACCCCGACATTGAGTAAGTAACTCTAGCTTGATCTTTGTGGTCGCTAGAGGGAGGAAAGTGACCTAGGTGTAAAGGTCCACCCTTCGTGGGTACCTCAACGGAGACGTAGACCTCAAGGTGTGAGGTTGAACTCCGGTAACAAATCCTTGTGTCTCTTGTACTTGTTCATCTTGTTGCATGCTTGTTTCTATCTCGAGCACATATCTAGGGTTTGGTGCCGATCTACTTTGTGATGAGGTTCCTGCAAGATTTGAGTGGATAAACAAGTTTGTCTCGTCTCAGTGCATAACCTATTTTCACAGATTTACTTTTGAGCAAGTTTAATTTCGGTCGATTTAACCTCTCCCTAGCAGGCCGGAATATCCGGACATTTTCCCGGATTCTCCGGATTTCCCGGAGTATCCGGAAAAATATCTGGAGTCTCCGGACCTGCATCTGACAGCTGCGAAAAAGTTTGTGATTTTCAGGTTCGACTATTCACCCCCCCTCTAGTCGACATCTTGATCCTTTCACTTGGTATCAGAGCCAAGTGCTCCATATTTGAAGCTTAACCGCTTGGAGTTGAGAAGATGTCGAATCCAAATGATCAAGCCCTACCTCCCGCCGAAGGTGATCCCGTCAACAATGTTATTGGCATGCCTCCCCTTCCTGGAGGAGACAACACCCATGGTGCAAGCACTAGTTATCAAGCGCATGGACGAGGTGATGAGTCCTCCGATAGTGAGGATGAGGAGTTCGATGATGCAAGGTCCACCCGCTCCGCTCGACGACCATCAAGGGACTATACTAGAGCCTCTTTCGATTACTCTCGCTTATCCTTTAACCATCCATCGGGTTCTAGCCACATTGGGAAGATACCCCAATTTGATGGAACCAGCTATTCCAAGTGGAAGAACTCGATGGAGGAGTATTTGATGGACGTAAATCCCGCACTTTGGACTATTGTGAACAGGGGTATTACCTTTCCAAGTGGTGATGCGACGCTAACCCAAGATCAAGAAAATGAGATACAAAGAAACTATCAAGCCATACGCATCATCAAGAGTTCACTCACGTCCGAAGAATATGACAAAGTAGATGGGTTGAAGTCCGCCAAGGAAGTGTGGGACACCTTGTTCATCAACCATGAAGGGACAAAAGTAAGGGAAGGAAGGATTCGAGCCTTAGAAAGTGAGCTCAATCGATTTGTCATCAAAGATGATGAATCACCTCAAGACATGTACAACCGGTTAAACAAGATCATCAACAAAATCAAATCACTTGGAAGTACAAGATGGGGAAGAAGAGAAGTGGTTGACAAGATCCTCTCCGCTTACATGGCAAGGGATGTTCAACTCCCTACTCTCATAAGGGAAAAGAGAGGGTTCAACGAGTTTACTCCGGCGGATGTGATTGGAAGAATGGAAGAACACCTTATCACCGTCAAGGAGTCCAAGCTCTCACAAGAAATGTCAAAGATGCATGAACAACTTGAGAAGAACAAGGGAGTAGCCCTCAAGGCATCTAGCAAGGAGAAAAAGTCAAGCTCATCAACCTCAAGGACCGTGGTCGAGGAAGAAGGTGATGAAGATAGTGACATGGACATGACTCCCGAGCAAATGGCTCTATTTGTGAGGAAGTTCAACAAAATGTTCAAGAGGAGTGTCTTCTTCAACAAGAACAAGGACAAGGACAAGATCAAGACGAAGAGAGCTTCCAAGAGACCTTGCTTTGGTTGTGGCAAGGAGGGTCATTTCATTGCGGAGTGCCCTAATATAAAAGTGAGAAGAAAAGACACCAACAAGTTTGACAAGAACAAGAGAAAGGAAGTTGGTGAAGCTCATTTGGGTGAAGAATGGGATTCAAATGATGATAGCTCCGACTCTGACATTGAAGCCGGTCTTGCTACCATATCCATTAGAGAACCAATCAACAAGTCATCACTATTTGAAGATCTCACCGATGATGAAGATGACTTCACCCACACTTGCCTCATGGCTAGGGGCTCCAAGGTAGACAATCCCACTCCGCCCCTAGATGATGATAGTGAAAATGATTTTGATCTTGAAAAAATGATCACTAGCTTTGGTAAAAAGGCAACAAAGAAAATCATGTTTTTAATGAAAGAAATTGAGAATAGAGATGGAACTCTAGAGGTGCAAGAAGAACTCTTTAGACTTGAGCGGGAGAAAACCATTGCCCTTGAGAATGCCCTTGTAATTGAAAAGAAGGGTTTCAAGGTGCAAGAGGACTCGCTCAAAGAAAAGGAGATAGAAATTCTTAGCCTCAAGAAATCCCTAGCTAAAGATGAGTTGTTAGTGGATGAATTAACTAGGGAGTCTTTCCTAGCTAAGGATGCTTGCAAGAAACTTGAGAATGAAAAGTTTGAACTTCAAAAGAGCTTTGATAGATTAAAGACTAGTCACATAGCATTAGAAGTTCAACTTGACAATCTCAAGAACAACGCTACAACTTCATCTAATGATGCTTTCTCTAAAACATCAACAAGCAATGGTTGTTCTAGATGTTATAAGATTGATATAAATGCTTGTGCTACTAATGTTGCCGAGATGAATGCCATGGAAAAGGAAATTGCTAGGTTGTCAAACTCTCTTATAATTGAAAAGAAGAAAGAACCCAAGAGAGGTGAGTTTGAAAACCACACCAAAGGTTTTGGGTCAAGCTACATGAAGAAGTTTGGCTTTGTGGATGGGAAGGGGCTTGGTAAGCAAGAACAAGGTGCAAAAGACCCCATCCCATTCATCAAGAACCACCACACCAAAGGTATGGGAACAAGAAATGTGGTGCACGGCATGAAGCAAATGGGTGTCAAGAACTATGACAACCAAGTTAGATACGACACTCCTATCAAGTTCAAGAGCACCCAAACTTCAACTCAAGCACCGCCTTCAAAGCCAAACAAGTCAAGCAAAAAGCCCAAACCACATGCTTCACAAGATAGTTTTTATGCCGATCATGTGTTGACTTGGAACCACAAGGGTAAGGTGGTTGACAAGTATGTGGGACCCCACACAAAAGGGACAATGATTAAAAAGAGTGTGTGGGTGCCCAAGATTCTTGTGACTAACACTCTAGGACCCAAATCCACTTGGGTACCTAAAACACAAGCATACTTTGTTTTGTAGGCATACTCCTCCGGTGGAACAAAATGGGTGGTTGATAGTGGATGCACAAATCATATGACCGGGGAGAAGAAAATGTTTACATCGTGTGACATGATTGAAAATCCTACGAAAAAGATTGCCTTTGGAGGCAATGGTGGAGGAACGATTGTTGGTCTTGGTAAAATTGCTATCTCAATCAATCATTTAATTTCCAATGTTTATTTGGTTGAATCTTTGGACTACAACTTGTTGTCCGTTTCACAACTTTGTGAGATGGGCTACAATTGTTTGTTCACAAATGAGGGTGTGATCGTCTTTAAAAGGGGCGATGACTCCATTGCCTTTAAGGCTGAACTCAAGGGAAGGCTTTACTTGGTGGATTTTTCATCGGATAAAGCCCAACTTGATACATGCTTATTGGCAAAGTCTAGCTTGAGTTGGCTTTGGCATCGCCGACTAGCTCACGTTGGGATGAATAATCTCAATAAGCTTCTAAAGGGAGAACACATCATAGGACTAACAAATGTTCATTTTGAGAAAAATAGAATTTGTAGTGCTTGTCAAACCGGAAAGCAAGTTGGTGCTCCTCATCCCTCCAAGAATGTAGTATCTACCACAAGGCCTTTGGAACTACTTCACATGGATATCTTCGGTCCGGTGGCTTATGTTAGTATTGGAGGGAACAAGTATGGATTTGTCATTGTTGATAACTACTCTCGGTACACTTGGGTATTCTTTATGAAAGACAAGAGCAAAGTTCATGAAATATTCAAGAAGTTTGCCACAAGAAGCCCAAAAGCTCTAAGTTCGCATCTAAAGTATATGAAGGTATCTTTCTTGGTTATGCCTCAAACGCTCATGGCTATCGTGTCCTCAGCAAAACCACCGGTTGTGTTGAAATCACGTGTGACTTGACGTTTGATGAATCTAATGGCTCTCAAGAGGAGCAAGTTGATGAATTATGTGTAGGCAAGGAAGTACCCGCTGAAAAGGCTATTAGGAGAATGGCTATTGGAGAAATCAAGTCTCAAGAAGAAGATGATGAGGACTGCATAATTGAAGATGCAGCAGCCCTGCCTCCCGCTGCGTACCCCGGAGAATCCGGACAAAAACCCGGAGATTCCGGATTTTCCGGAAATTCCGGAGATCAGTCTGGAGACTCCGGACCTGCTGCTGAAGCATCAAATGATAGTCAAGAAGCTGAGGATTTGACCCAACAAGAAGAGTCTGACCCACACCCAAGAGTTCGACAAAGCATTCAACGAGATCATCCCGTTGACAACATTCTTAGAAGCATCCGTAGAGGGGTAACAACTCGTTCAAAATTAGCAAATTTTTGTGAACATTACTCGTTTGTTTCCATGTTGGAACCTCTTAGGGTTGAAGATGCTCTTGGAGATGCCGATTGGGTGATGGCCATGCAAGAAGAGCTCAACAACTTCACTAGGAATGAAGTCTGGTCCTTGGTGGAACGCCCCAAACAAAATGTGATAGGAACCAAGTGGGTGTTTCGCAACAAACAAGATGAAGATGGCGTGGTGACCAAGAACAAAGCTAGATTGGTTGCGAAGGGGTACACTCAAGTAGAAGGCTTAGACTTTGGAGAAACTTATGCACCGGTGGCAAGACTTGAAGCAATTCGTATACTCTTAGCCTTTGCCACCCATCACAACTTCAAGCTACATCAAATGGATGTCAATAGTGCTTTCTTGAATGGTCCAATCTCCGAAGAAGTCTACATTGAGCAACCACCGGGCTTTGAAGATCCTCAATTTCTAAACCACGTCTACAAGCTCCATAAGGCGCTCTATGGGTTCAAGCAAGCCCCTAGAGCATGGTATGAATGCCTTAGGGAATTTATCTTAAAGAAAGGTTTTGAAATAGGCAAAGCCGATCGTACTCTCTTCATTCGTAAACAAAGCAATGATTTGTTTGTATGTCAAATTTATGTTGATGATATCATATTTGGCTCTACTAATCAAATTTGGGTTGAGGAGTTTAGTAGGATCATGACTAAAAGATTCGAGATGTCTATGATGGGCGAGTTGAAGTTCTTTCTCGGTTTTCAAATCAAGCAACTCAAGGATGGCACATTGATAAGTCAAACCAAGTACACCAATGACATGCTCAAGAAGTTTGACATGAACATCGCCAAGCCCATCAAAACACCTATGCCATCAAATGGACATCTTGATCTAAATGAGGAAGGCAAAAGCATCGAACAAAAGGTATATCGCTCCATGATTGGTTCTTTGCTTTACCTTTGTGCATCTAGGCCCGATATTATGCTTAGTGTGTGCATGTGTGCAAGGTTTCAAGCTAATCCTAAGGAGTGCCATCTAATGGCCGTTAAGAGAATTTTTAGATACTTGGTTCATACTCCTAACCTTGGTTTGTGGTATCCTAAGGGCTCCACTTTCGATCTACTTGGCTACTCCGATTCGGACTATGCCAGTTGCAAGGTAGATAGCAAAAGTACATCCGGGACTTGCCAATTTCTTGGAAGGTCCTTGGTGTCTTGGAGTTCCAAGAAACAAAACTCCGTTGCCCTTTCCACCGCCGAGGCCGAGTATGTTGCAGCCGACGCTTGTTGTGCTCAAATACTTTGGATGAGGCTCACTTTGAGAGACTTTGGTTGCAAGGTTAGCAAGGTGCCACTCTTGTGTGACAACGAGAGTGCCATTAAGCTAGCTAACAACCCCGTAAACCACTCAAGAACAAAGCACATAGACATAAGACACCATTTCTTGAGAGATCACGAAGCCAAAGGAGATATCGCTTTAAGTCATGTGAGCACCGATAAGCAACTAGCCGATATCTTCACAAAGCCTCTTGATGAACTAAGGTTTTGTGCTTTGAGGAGTGAGCTAAATATCTTGGATTCTCGTAACTTGGCTTGAGATCATGCACATATTTGAGTGACCTAGTATAGAACTTTTGAAAGCAAAAGATTTGTGAAAAGCTTGTATTGAATTTATTTTGAAAATTTGGATCTTTAGAGTACAACATTTGGACTATTGTTCCCCTTGCTTGTTTGTGGCTAGTCCAAAGTGTTGATACTACTCAGGCTCACATATATCACATAAGCAATCTTCCAAATCTATACGAAAATCAAATTCCTTGAAAATCTGCTCGTTGGATTCAGGGGGAGCGGAATCTCCAGGGTTAGGGCCGGAAACTCCGGGTTTCCCGGATATTCCGGACCTAGCCCGGAGACTCCGGGTTGTAAAGGTATAAATACCTTTGACCACGGTGAAAAAGTCTCCTTTCACCACTTCTCAGTTTTAACCGCGCCCCCTCTATCCCCTGTCACTCCCTTCCCTTTCTTGGGCGATTTCCACTTCCAACCGGCCAAATCGAGTGAAAGTGAGGCTGTGAAGGCTCCAAGGCGTGGAGATCAAGGATCTACTCAAGACTCAAAGGATTCAAGCCTTCTTCCCTCTCTCCCCAAGGTATATTCAAAAGAGTTTTCTCCCGATCTACTTCCCTAGCGTAGTTCTTATAGTATCCTCTTAGGGAATAGGTAGGAAATACTCAATAGACTCTAGATCTGCAATTCCTCTAAGTTTGGTTGGATAAATCTTGCTGCATTGTGATTTAGGGTTTCGACTGCGAAACCCGGAAACTCCGGGGTTGAAAAACCCGGACTCTCCGGAATTTCCGGAGTATCCGGACTTTTTCCCGGAGTATCCAGGGTTCACACTGCAACCCTAAGTCACAAGTGTAGTGTGTCTCCTCTTTTGATGACCTCTCACTTCCATATCCTTTTACCTATCCAGATGGTGAGAGTGAAGGTCCGTCGTGACAATGAGGAGCCCTCCACCCAAAGGAGGACCAAGGCAAGGCACGACCCCGCCGCTCTGCAGGCCGTGCAAGAGGCTTTAGGGCATGAAGGATCTCAGCGTAGCTCTAGGCCAAGACGAGGTGACCCTCCTCCCTCCTATGCGGAAGGGAGTGAAGAAGAGATAGAGGAGGACGAGGAAAGGACTGAAAGTGATGATGATGAAGTAGAAGATGAGACATATGAGCAGTCACCCGAGCCCCCTCGTCGCCATGGAAAGGGGCCAGCTAAAGAAAAACCCCGCTACAAGCCCCATCCCAAAAAGAGCCATCAAGCCCCATATGTCCATCAAAGCCGTCCAGCTACTTGAGTTCCTCCTAAACACAAGCAAGGAGTAGCATCTCACATCTGTCACAAAACCCCTCCTAGGCTCATTCCTACCCTCCCACAAAATGTCCGGGTGGTTGACACTGCCATCAAGCTAAGGGATCCCGGTTCAGTTCTTGGTTTTGCAGAACACATGATTAGGGATTACTCCAGGAACTCTCTAGCAGTGAGGGAGCAAAGAGAGGAGAATGTGTACTTGTATCTCAAGGGGGAAGGGCTTGAGGCAAGGTTTTGGTGTGACTTTCATAGGGATTTTTATCAATCCGTTATCCGCAATCCCAAGCTAGCTTCCAAGAACATGGCTCCAATTGTGCCAATGAGGTACATTGATTGGAAATATTATGAAGAGCTAAACAACACCGTGTTCAACTCCGTCATTGACAAGTGCAAGGGAGTGAGCCTCTATGATATCATGGGATTTAGGTACAATTGGAACAAAGAAATTCTTGCTCAATTCCATTGCTCCTACTACTTCAATCCCCATGACAACACCATCACTTGGACGACTCAAGGACAAAAATGCACCATTGATTACATGACATTCTCTAGGCTCTTGGGACTTGGCTCTAAGGATGAGAGGCGCTCTCCCGTGCACAATGAGGACAAGTACAAGCCTAAAGAGCTCCCCTTCATGTTTCCTAGCTGAGATTTAGCTATTGAGGGCAAGGCGGACCAACTAAATCCTTACTACTACTATCTCAATCAATTCTTTCATGCCACTATTGATCCCAAGATAGGAGATGCTACAGCTTTGAGATACTATGCTCCAAATCTTCTCAATAGGATGGCCCCGGATGAAGAAGGATTTTGTATATTCGACTTCATTTGGAATGAGTTGAGGAGGGCCATGAATGATCCCATGAAGCATCTTCCATATGCCCCTATCTCATGTACATGATTGAGAGAGTTACAAATGTCCGCTGTCCCAAGGATGTTGTCCATGAGCCGCTTCGCCACCTCCGTGATCGTGCAAAGAGGCCTCCCAAAGGTCGCAAGTATGTTGGCTCTTCTAGTGCAGCTCCTCGCCATGATGATTTGCCCGCTGCACGCTCTTCTCCTCCACCTCCCCGTCGGCACCGTGGCTCCATGATAAAGAGGGTGCTTAGGAGCATCTTCAGAATGTGCAAGAAAATAGCCATGGAAACTAATGAGAACTGCCGGGACATCATCGAGATCAAGTCTCACCTTGGCCTTCCCACCGATCCCTACCGCGAGCTTCCCGAGTTTGATGACCCTTTTGCGGAGTGGGACGCCCAAGGTGCCCAAGAGGAAGAAGAGGAGGAGGGAAACGATGAAGAAGAAGAGGAGGAAGACGATGACTCCAAGTGACTCCGCTGCTCCACACTTCCTTTTTGGCGCTTGATGCCAAAGGGGGAGTGAAGTTATCTATTTATGTGCTTGTGGAACAATGAACTTTATTGTATTTGTATTTGAATTTGGAACTTGGCTTGTAATAACTCTAAATTTCGTTTGTGTGAGACTGTGTGAGCTTGAGAAATTTGGTTGTGTGCTTGTGATGATTTTCTCTGCTTTTTATCTTCTAAGGACAGTTTATGCTAGATTGAAAACCTGTGTGAAATTTGTTCTTTTTCTACTGTACTGAAGCCCGGAGAGTCCGAACTTTTTCCCGGAGTTTCCGGATTTTCCGGACTCTCCGGATCTGTCCCGGAGACTCCGGACCTCTCAGCACCAGATTTCTCTGACTTATTTGTTGAGTGCATAATATGTCATAAGCATCTCACTTTTATCTGTTGCACGTCACAAGCACCCCACTGTTGTAATACTCTCTTGTTTCTCTTGTTGTGCAAAATTTTGGCCCTAATAGGACCATTGATATTCAAGATCAAAATGCACATATTAAGGGGGAGTATTACAAAAGCTTTTATTATTCATTGTTTATCTCTTGTATGACTTAAGTGTGTTGTCATCAATCACCAAAAAGGGGGAGATTGAAGAGTATCTTGGCCCCTTAAGTGAGTTTTGGTGATTTAATGTCACACACCTAAGTAGCTAATGAATTTACCTAGTCTATGAGCAGGTATTAAAATTATGTATGGCATCAAGCACAGCTCGTTGACTACACAAAAAGGAAAGTGGTGCTCTAAAGGATTCCTAAGAAGGCTTATTTATTTTAATTTTGAATTTGAGTCCTAGGAATGCCGTACTAGCAACTTGCTCCTCTACACTACTATGTAGGGTGTCCCTTAGCAAACTCCTTTCCCTTAGGAGGTTACACAAGTTGAAAAAAGGAGCTCTACGCATGCGCAGCATGCTAACACATTCTGTGCCATTACAATTGTAAATTTTGTTCAGATTGGCCTGGCGTTCCTCATCCATTGCAATCATAGGTGCATATGTGATCTAAGGACGTGCACTCTGTGACAGCCTAAGCCTACTCATGAAGTATGCATAAATGACAGCAACAAAAGCAGCAGCTTGAGTCACAAGCATGCGTCTCTGGTCGACCGGGTCCATCTACGACAGAGCAAGAATGAACAATAAGTGCTACTGATCAACAATCATATGAAAGAACAATAAGACTAAGGACATGTGCTCATTTATCCAAAAAAATTATGTATAAACAAATCATCATTGGCTATAGACATGTGCTTAGATTCACATTTTTTTCATTAATAAAGAAGCATCAATGACTACAGACATGTGCTCAGAAACATATCAACAGGAAAAATCGCTCAGTTCATCAAATCCGCAAACGAATCAATGAGAAACATCACTTAGTTCAACATATCCGCAAACAAATCAATGAGAAACATCGCTCAGTTCATCATATCCGCAAACAAATCAATGAGAAACATCGCTCTGTTCATCAGATCCGCAAACAAATATTCAGAAACATCGCATTTCAGCATATCCGCAAACAAATAATCACAACAGGGAGCAGCAAAAGGGAAATGGCACAGGAAGAGAGGGGAAAATTTTCCTCGTTACCAGTCTCCTGAGCAACAAGGAAAGAGGGCAATCTCAACTTTAGCAGATCAGTGACAAGGACGCCAGATCTACAAAGGAAATGAGTTAGTACAAATCCTAGGGAAAAACGTACGAAGGGGAAATCATAGGGGAAATACTTGCCTTTTTACCTTCGACCTAAGCAGCCACACAGATCGAACCCTACACACATGGGAACAAGGGGAAAATCACTTAGAACGTGCGGAAATCACCATGGGACAAAGGGGAAATTGCAAATCTACAAGGGATTTCAGGTTACCTCTCTGAATCTCACGAAACCCCGCCGAATCGACCCCAACCCTGCACAAAATCAAGGTTAGGGTTTCATCCCCAGGGATCTAGCGCAAGAGGAAACGGAAGAGGGAAAGACGACACCGTCACCTGCTAGCACCGGGAGTGGAGGCGGAGAGCAGAGAGGATGAGAGCACAGGTCAGAGCGGAGGAAGGCGGCGGCGGCGAGGATATATACGCGGCGGATGGCGCGAAAGGTGGCGGTAACCCTAGCCGTTCCTGCGCGTTCCCGCGTGTGCGCGCCTGCACCGCTCGAGCCGCCCCGCGCGCTCGCTTTTGTGCTGCACGAGCCAGGCTGCCCAGAAACGACTTTCATTTACGTTTCCCGGCAACCAGGCTCCACTGGGCCATTTGCACACGTCGGGCCAGGCCCAACACCGGATGCAGGCAACCAAACTTGCAGAACTTGCATCCCACGGGCCAGGTTGGGCCATATGCACCTAACCAAACGCGCCCCTAAGGTCGGCACGACGACAGACTAGGGGCGGGCGCAATGCGGACAGGGGAGAGGCGGGCGTGACCAACGACCATGGAACGAGTGAGCGCGGTAGCTAGCCAGGAGAGGGGTGCATGCGGTAGCCGTCCAGAATAGGGGCCAGCGCCATGGGCGGCCATCTTGGCGGTCGGTTAGGGATGGGGTCAACGTTGCTGCTTGGGTTGAACCGTGAGCCAGAAACTCGTGAGCTGGTTCGTTGGCTTGACTCAGCTCGGCTCGATCAATTTTTTAACAAGCCGAGCGACTGTTTTTGTTCGTTTTGTTAACGGGCCCAAGCCAACTCTCAAGCTACTCGCGAGCCAAATGAGCTAAAAAATTCTAATTTCAACATAGACAACCAAGCTATCAAAGTTGAGCTGAGCTGAAGAGTATCTTGGCCCCTTAAGTGGGTTTTGGTGATTTAATGGCACACACCTAAGTAGCTAATTAATTTACCTAGTCTATGAGCAGGTTTAAAATTATGTATGGCATCAAGCACAACTCATTGACTATACAAAAAGGAAAGTGGTGCTCTAAAGGATTCCTAAGAAGGCTTATTTATTTTAATTTTGAATTTGAGTCCTAGGAATGCCGTACTATCAAGAGGGACAGGAATTACGTCTTCCAAGAGTCGAACAGGTGCTCTAGTTGCTAAAACAAAACCTATGAGAGACACCTTTGCACCAACACGTTCACAGGGATCTTTTCTTGGGTGCTGGCCTTGGAAGACCGGAGTATCCGGGTTTACCCCGGAGACTCCGGACTTCCCGGAGTTTCCGGGTTTACCCCGGATACTCCGGGTCATTAAGCCTCAACGGCTATATTCTGGGTGAGGGGGTATAAAAGCCCCCTCCACCCCTTCATTTACTCCTCTCCCCTACCATTTTCGTGCTGACTTGAACAGACCTCATTTACTCCCCCCTTCTCCCCCCTTTGGCTAAAGGTTGGTGAGATTTGTTGTGGGATTTAAGAGGATTTGAGAGCAAGGGCTTGGAGAGTGCTAGTGAGCTGATTTCCTATCTCTAGAGCACCTCGTTCTTCGCTTGGTTGGCAAAATTCGTGTTTGTTACTCTTGGAGCCTTGAGCTCCTAGCCGGCTAGGCGTTGCCTTGGAGCATCCAAAGATTGTGGCTGCCCAAGGAAGTTTGTATCACCCCGACATTGAGTAAGTAACTCTAGCTTGATCTTTGTGGTCGCTAGAGGGAGGAAAGTGACCTAGGTGTAAAGGTCCACCCTTCGTGGGTACCTCAACGGAGACGTAGACCTCAAGGTGTGAGGTTGAACTCCGGTAACAAATCCTTGTGTCTTTTGTGCTTGTTCATCTTGTTGCATGCTTGTTTCTATCTTGATCACATATCTAGGGTTTGGTGCCGATCTACTTTGTGATGAGGTTCCTGCAAGATTTGAGTGGATAAACAGTCTTGTCTCTTCTCAGTGCATAACCTATTTTCACAGATTTACTTTTGAGCAAGTTTAATTTCGGTCGATTTAATCTCTCCCTAGCAGGCCGGAATATCCGGACATTTTCCCGGATTCTCCAGATTTCCCGGAGTATCCGGAAAAATATCCGGAGTCTCCGGACCTGCATCTGACAGCTGCGAAAAAGTTTGTGATTTTCAGGTTCGACTATTCACCCCCCTCTGGTCGACATCTTGATCCTTTCATATGAGCCATTGAAACTATGCTAAACTTTCATAAGTGCTAATTTTATCATTTACAACTTTATAATTATTATTTAAAATTTTTTACATATACTCGTATGTTAATTTCAAATTTATATACAGCTCGCGAGCGAGCTAGCTCCAGCAAGCCGAGCCAACTTTTTTTTCTGGTTTTGTTAACAAGCCGAGCCAGAGTTGCTGCCGATCAGTAAGGGTCCCTTTGGGAACCCGGAATCCCGCTGGTATCCTCGAGTATTCCCCGGATAGGCCCACCACGTGGAATTCGGCCTCGGGCAAATCTCCCCCGTCGTTTGGGAGCCCATGACCACGGGTGTGTTCAACCCTATCCCCGGCTTTTCCACGGGGCGGGCGCTACCCACCTCGCTCCTCCGGACGCCGCAACCCCGTCCACCACTCTGCCTCCGACTCACCTCCCCGACACGATCCCATGCTCCCCAACACGACGCGACAGAGGCACGGAGCCACCAAGCCGCGCGCGCCTCCCCGTCCGCTCCGTCGCGCGCGCCGCCCCTCCGCGTCTCGTCCAGCGCTTGCTGTCCACCGCGTCCCCGTCCCCGTCCCCGACCAGCCACCGCCGCCGCCGTCTCCAGTGCTTTCCGCGACGTACATCTCGATCTACATCGACACCAATTCAGCCAGCAACCAGGCGCCGTCACCCCTCCGTGTCCCTGTCCAGTTTCTGCTGCCCGCCTCTGCGTTGTCGTCGCTGTCCAGGAGATGTCGTTTCGATCTACAACGAGAAGACCCTGGCCGACACCTCTGGAATCGAGATCCACGAAGGCACCTGCACTCCCGTTAGCTTCTTGAATTTGTGAGGTCTCCACTTTACTCATCCCAGACTCAGATTACCTAGGGTTTGTGTTTTTTCTTGGATTAATGTTTTCTGAAATTTCTGAATGGCTCTATTCTTGCCTAGTACAGCGGACAGGATCATATGAAGAACATGACGTCGATACATGATATCAAATTCCGACAATAACTCCACAAAGTATTATTGCACTTGATACTTGCCGTTGGGTATGAGGATTACATTCTTGTAGGAATCAGATATGCCATACATCATTCTGTTGTAGAAGCCAGGATGAAATTGGCTCAAAGCCTGTTCTCTTGCCTTGTAAAGATAAACACTGGCACTTTTTTACTTTCGTATGCCAGAGTTGCTGCCGATCAGTAAAGGGGTGGCGCGACGGCCGGCAGCTGGAGCAGGCTGCCACGGGAGGGGCAAGCGCGGCGGGTAGGAACGAGAGGAGCATGCAGGACCGCTGGTGTGGTCGGTGAAGCTTCGGCGCAACGGTCAGCCGCGGAAGGGGCAGTCGGTCGGGCGAGGATGGCGGTCGGGCGAGCATGGCGGCCAATGGTGGTGCGGCATCGCGGTGAGGGGCGAACGAGCGCGGCGGCAGATGGGAGCTTGCGTGCTCTTCTGATCGAGCACCTCTGTCGCTCTTCAGCTAGGGGTATACATTGAATGACAATTGCAGTTAACTATTGCACATTTCAGAGGTATTTTACAGGGCCGAGATCTTTGAATGGTATTTTACGAAAGTCGCGATCTTTCAATGTAGTGTTATTTACGATTATGGAAAGCTCTGAAGATCTGTTATATATAGGTTTGTTATTTTTTCAGATCATTAAAAGAGCACAAAACCTCTATTGACAGAACTGCACAGATCCATGATGCGCTGACAACGGTAACAGGGTCAAACCTTAATCCTAAAAAAACTGCCAGCGAAAACCTTCTCTAAAACATAAAAACTCTCTACAACCAGTGGTAAGCGCAGATATAGAGGAAGAGATTATTCCCTATTTAGCCATGAAAAACTTACTCATACCTTTTTTGTCTAAAAAATTTCCATTCCTTATTTGACACTGAGTTGAACTATAGAAACAGCATGCCACATAAAGTGAGGTCACATGAGTGTATTCATACACCAATAAAATGTGCGACAACACCCGAAAGATGTGCTGCAACATGATATGATCAGAACCATTGGCAAAGGAAGAGCCATGCTGAGAAAGTCATTACTGGTTCCCACCATCTGGCAATGACCTTGAAAACAAGGGAACATATGGAAGTTGTTTGCCAGTGCCACCTCATACACAAATATGCTAGATATAAAGGCGTAGAACTAGTAAGTTAACTGAAACAGCAAAAAAAATCTCAATTATAAACAGGCAAATTTACCTCGTCACATTTACTGCAAAAGTGGAAGACCTGCATGTGGTTCAGAGCAACTAACAAAAAAAAACTGCTGCCATCTAGGTACGAGAGAAAATGGAATCACAAATTGTGTTCAAATGTGCTTTTGAATTCTTTTTAATCAGGAGAGTCCAAGGACACGAGAGATAAGGAAAACAAAAAAGCTTCTCTGACCAGAGTAGGAATTTGATAATTCAAAGATGCTATAATTTTTATTTTTTTAATTTTTTTTTGCAGATGAAAGACACTACAAAATTTTGATAATTCAAAGATGCTATAAAATTTTGCAACATTCAGATTTCAGACAACAATTGCGCAACAGGAATATTTTGCAACATATATATACTGACCTAACACTGTGATACAAATGAACTGCAAGCTACAGTAATATGATACCCAGCAGAGCTGCAATGTAGAATGCCTGGAATGCACAAATTGGTGAGCACCAAAACTAACAGTTTCCTTCATAGAAGTAATAAATTTAGCTCAGACACTAAGCTGGACAGTTATAAGCCAATTGACTGCAAACAAAACAATTGAGAAAACATTACAAGCATTACAGCTTGTTAGAGATATTAGATCATCCATAAATGGATACCATCAAATGAGCAAAACTGGGAATGATCTGTCAGATAATCAGATCTGATAACAAAACAGTAGACACGGAAGACAGTATCTCAATCAGCTGGGTACACATACTTCACTAACAAACAGCACCTCGTTGCGTACAGCAGCCCTCATCGTAAACTAACATATAACAAAAATTCTGTATGAAGAAAAGCACCTCTTTCATCTGGCGGCAAGTGCAAGCATGGGTGAAATCATTCCTTGAACCCCCTGCAATGTGTGCTGTATTTGGATCTCTTCTGCAACCATTCTCTTGAGATTCCTGATGTGCATCCTCAGCTTATCATTGGATAGGATGTCCTCCTCTCGCATCTCCACAACCTTGTTTGCCACACCCAACAAGAACCTTGCATATCTTGGCAATGTCGCATTGCGGTGAAGGAACTCAAGCAGCAGCCCAAGTTCCTCTGTATCCAAATTCCCAATGCATCTCACCAGCTTTCTCCTCGCAACCAGCTCCTCCATCACAGCCACAGTGCTTCTTGCATTGTTCTTAACCAAAGCGGAAACCAGAGCCTCTTTGTGCCTGAACTTCCTCAGTAACTTATCATGCTCTGGAATTTTAATCTTCTTAGGCTTCTCAATCACAAAGTCACCCTCCTTAGCCTTCTCATTCTGTCCACGGAGGAAGTACCGGAAATAATTTGGCTTCAACACTGGCTTCTCAGGCTTAGGTGACACCCAATCAATCT
Source organism: Cenchrus americanus (assembly GCA_947561735.1). Classification (NCBI taxonomy): domain Eukaryota; kingdom Viridiplantae; phylum Streptophyta; class Magnoliopsida; order Poales; family Poaceae; genus Cenchrus; species Cenchrus americanus. Next base: position 29,818,603 of record OX387242.1, on the reverse strand, counting down.
CACCACTGCCAACCTTCTTCACTTCATCATCCTCGTCAACAGCCTTCTTCTTCCTCTTGCCCATGTAAATCTTACCTTTCGCAGACCCAGCCACCAGCACATTGCCACAGGGCGAACAAGCCACAGAGAGGAGTGGCTGCGGGTGCCGCAAGGAGTGAGTGATCTTAAGCTTCCCAAAATCAAAGCACTTCACATACCCATCAATGCCCGCACTAAGCAGACGCGTCTCCCCAGTGGTGGCCATCTTCCCAAGCGCCAGCGCCATCACCGTCTTGACATGGCTCTCGACAGAGTGCACGAGCCGACCACCCCCAATGACGTCCCAAATCTTGACCACATTCCCTCCGGCCGTGGCCAGCAGCCCGCCGGACGGCAGGAAGAGCACACTCTCCACCAATTCCCCATGGGAGAAGGACAAGGACGGGCCGGCGTTCCCCGTGCGGGCATCCCACAATTTGACGCTGCGGTCATAAGAGCCGGTGGCGAAGAGGTTGTGGTCAGCCGGTGAGGCCGCACCGCCGCGGACGTAGTCCTTGTGGGCGGCGGGGACGGTGAAGACGGGCGTCTCCGAGGGCACGTCCCAGTAGGCGAGGAGCGCGTCGTCCCCGGCGGTGAGGAGGTGGAGCTTGTCCCCGCCGGCGACCGGGTACCGGACGACGCGGGTCTCCGCGGCGTGGGCGCGGAGCGTGCGGAGGGCTGCGCCCGTCGCCGGCTTGTCGGCGCGGAAGACGCGGACGACGCCCCTCTTGTCGCCGGCGGCGAGGAGGGCGCCGTCGCAGCGGAAGGTGGGGGAGAAGGCGAGGTCGCCGGCGACGGAGACCCGGCGGAGCGATTGGAGCGGGTCGCCGGCGAAGAGGTGCAGCGAGGTGGACCAGGAGGCTGCGAGGGTCGGGGAGGTGGTGGTGGTCGGGGCGAAGGTGAGGTCGGTGACGGGGAAGCCCGCGTCGGAGACGAGCTCGGAGGAGCGGAAGGCGCGCCAGTAGGAGCCGTCCAGGGAGGCGCGCGCGGCGGCGCTGCGGGAAGGGAGGAGCGCCTGGTGCGGCACCGCGGGGAAGAACGGCTTTGAGGTGTCGGGGGCCGCCATGGTTGTTGCTACGGCGGCGGCGGCGAATTTGGGGGAGAAAGTGAGAAAAACCCTACGGCGGCGGCGCGACGGTGAGGGTTTGGCTGTGGACCGTGGACGTGGCAAGCGGCGGTCTCAAGTGCCCTACGCGTGGCGTGTGTAGGTGGGCTTGGGCTAGAAAGCCCACTAGTTCCATTGTTCATTGTGGGACTAATTTTTGGATCCTATATCCAAACCTATCTCGTGGAACGGAAGAAAAAATGAGCTCAAATTTCCAACCCATTCCAACCCATTAACCTTCTTCCTTTCCTTCTTCCCCGGAAGCCCACCAAAAATAAAATATTGTCACTTTTTTTTAAAAAAACATTAGACAAATATTTTAAAAAATTGTACCAACATTCGAAAAGAAAAGTACCAACATTTCTTCCGAAAAAGTAGAACCACCATTTATTCCAAAAATATTGAACCCAACAGTTATTAAAAAAAATATTCACCTCCGGACTTTTAGCACTTCGCTTTGTTTGAAGTTGAAGGGACATCAAAATCCCATGATCGAAGGTTTCCAATGCAACCAGCAGCTAGGACGATGAAAACGATACTTGGCAATGCCATAGATTTTAAAATCAAACTGATGAAAGAGAATAAAGAATTTAGTTGAGTTTTAAGTAGCGGAACCGAAGAGTGAAATATTATTGATACATATATAGAAGAGGAGGCAGGTGTCTCCCTATGCCATAAGCCCAGAATTGTGTTATTATGCCATGAAGTCTGGGTGTGTGAGAGAGAGGGGGGCAAATAACCCCATCATAAATATCATCGCAAAGAACATAGTAATTGAACTATTGGTGCCATCACAAACAAAATTGAAATGGATTCAAGTAGGGCCCGTTTGATACAGCTTCACGAGCACCTTCACAACTTCAATAGCCAAACGGTCGCCTCTTCTTGACTCTGCGGTCGAACCTTCTCGAAAACTCGCTCTCACAGAGTTAAGCACACAGTGAAGCTGTAAAAACATGGCTCTCTCCCCCGCTCGTGAAGTTGCTCATGGAGTTGTTTTTTAAAAAACAGCTCTACTGGTAAAGCTGAGCTGTGCCAAACAAGGCGTAGTATCACTAGTCCTTATTGTTCTCAAATAAAATTTTTAGGCAAAGTCCAAAGTTCATAGGGTTAATAAAAATCACTCCACGAGTAGCCGTACCCTCCTTATCCGCGTCAAATTACAACTTGGTCCTCGAGGAGAAAAACAAGTTGGACCCGTCGTGAGATCCCCCCTTCTCCCCCCGCACCTCCGGGAGCCCAAACCCTAGCGCGGCGGCGGGCATGGCGTCCGCGGCGGGCGGCGCGCCGAAGCGCTGCTACTACGAGGTCCTGGGCCTCCCCCGCGACTGCTCCCCCACCGACATCAAGCTCGCCTTCCGCCGCCTCGCGCTCTCCCTCCACCCCGACAAGCAGGGCCCCGGCGCCGACGTAGCCGCCGCCACCGCCGCCTTCCAGGAGCTCCAGCACGCGCACTCCGTCCTCTCCGACCCGCAGGAGCGCGCCTACTACGACTCCCACCGCTCCCAGATCCTTTTCTCCGACACCGCCTCCGCCGCGGGTGCTAAATCCGCGTCCCCCGTCCCGGACCTCTTCGCCTTCTTCTCGTCATCCGCCTTCTCCGGCTTCTCCGACACCGGCCGCGGCTTCTACAAGGTCTACGGCGACGTCTTCGACAGGGTCTTCGCGCAGGAGCTGGCCTACGCGCGCCGGATGGGGGTCCAGGAGCCTGCCGCGCCGCCGGTCATTGGGAACCTCGATTCTCCCTACGCGCAGGTCACCGCCTTCTACAATTACTGGCTGGGCTTCGGCTCGGTCATGGATTTCGGGTGGGCGGCCGAGTGGGATGCAGCCCGGGGGGAGAACCGCCGCGTCAGGAGGCTCATGGAGGAGGACAACAAGAAGGCGATGCGCAAGGCGCGCCGGGAGTACAATGACGCCGTCAGGGGCCTCGCTGCGTTCTGCAAGAAGAGGGATAAGAGGGTGGTGGATATGGCATTGAAGAAGAAAGCAGAGGAGGAGAAGAGGAAGGCAGAGGAGAAGAAGAGGAAAGCAGAGGAGGAGAAGAGGAAGAAGGAGAGGGCAATGTCTTATCAGGAGCCTGATTGGGCGAAGGTGGAGGAAGACGAAGGGCTGTATGATGATGAGGAGGAAGAGGAGATGAAGGCCAAGAGGAAGGAGGAGCTTTACTGTGTGGCGTGTAATAAGAAGTTCAAATCGGATAAGCAGTGGAAGAACCACGAGCAGTCGAAGAAGCACAGGGATAAGGTCGCGGATCTGAGGATGGCGTTTAAGGAGGAGGAGGAATCTTTGAAGGAGGCAGAGGAAGAGGGGGAAGGTGATTTGGATGAAGTTGATGTGGGATTTGATTTCAAGCCTATGCAGGAGTCAGATGATGAGAGTGCATTTTCAGATGCTGTGGAAGAGTTGGCTGAAGACTTTGAGGAAGGCTTGGAGGTGCATGATAAAGAGGATGGTGATAAGGTTTTTGATAGTGCAGAGCAGGAGGTTGGTTCTTATGATGAGGCAAGTGTTTTGGAGGCTATGCTGTCAAGCCGCAAGAACAGGAAGGGTGGTTATGTGGCTCCTCCAGAAGAAACTTTATCAGGTGCTGCTGAGGAGGAGGATGATGACAGAAGTTTTGATGTTAATAATACTAAAAGGAAAGGACGCAGGAGACGGGCAGCGAAGAAGGAACAAGATGAAGGTACTTATGCTGATAACGAGAGGAATGGTAAAAGTGAGGTTCAGCCTGAGGAAACTGGCAATGGTAATGATGCTGATGATAAGATGGAAGGGCCATCCTCTTCTAATGAAGGCAGTGCTTCAGCAAGCAAAGGAGATGAGCAGAATGGGAGAAATAGCAATCCTAAAAAGAACAAAAAGAACAAGAAGGGTGCAGAGAAGAAAACAACTGTTTCTGCTGATCAGAAGAGTACATCAAAGGCTGAGCAGAAGAGTAAGGGGAAGAAACAAAAGGTACAAATGCTCTCTTTCCTTTTTCAAGCTGTAATACTGAAACGATAATTTCAGTCTTCTATATTTTCCAACAAAGTTCCACCTTGCAGTTGAATTGGTTATAAAACCTACATGCTGCCCAGTCCTGTAGCAAAAATATTCACCTCTGTTCTTTTAACTTGAACCACAAGTGTACTACATAACTGATTAATGTCCAAACCATGCATTCGAAATATTTTATCCTGAAAACTGTGTGGAGGGTATTTTCTACTTCAGAACCAATTTTTATATCACTAGATGTCCTCTTCTCATGAAAAAATATTTTGACCAAGTTTTAAATATATTGGTAATGTAGAGCAGAGACATTGCATTAATTCCTAGCCAGCTACTCCTGAGGGAAAGGTGGTTTGATGACGGCGTAGATAGTTTGTTACTCAGCGTGTTGTACTTTCTTTTTATAAAAAAGTCTTAGTGTGGGCTTCAAAATTTAACTCTGGCATTTCAGTAATACTCTATTTTATACACTGGTATGACAACTGCAGGTGACTTGTGACTAGAACTGCCATCTGGTATATATATTGAGAATTGATGATATTGAACTAGGCAGTTTGCTTGCAACCTTACAAAACAACCTTTGGCTTTGGTGACCTTTACATACCTTTTATGTAGTTTGTCACTGTTGTTGCATAAAATAAATTTAGTCGCTACATTTTTTAGACTTCCCCTGTTGTCTAGTCCTGATACAAATGGGTGGCAAATCTTCTAATTACAACTTCCATTGATCTTATTTCTTCTTAACCACAATTTGGAAAAGGAAGCTGGCAAATAACAATATGAAAAATTGGTTAGGAGTAACTAAGGGAAAAATTGGCAAGTGGTGACCAAGAAGGATACTTTTCGGTATTTAGGTTCGATACTACAGAAGGATGGCGACATCGACGAAGATGTTAGGCATAGAATTTCAGCTGGTTGGTTGAAATGGCGTCAAGCCTCTGGCGTCCTCTGTGACAAAAGGGTGCCTCAGAAGCTAAAAGGTAAGTTTTATAGGACGGTGATTCGCCGGCGATGTTATACGGTGCGGAGTGTTGGCCTACAAAAAGGCGACATGTCCAAGCAATTGAGTGTGGCGGAGATGCGTATGTTGCGTTGGGTTTGTGGGCACACGAGGAGGGATAGAGTACGGAACGATGATATTCGGGACGGGGGTCGGGGTGGCGCCAATTGAGGAGAAACCGATCCAAAGCATCGGTTGAGATGGTTTGGACATGTCCAACGAAGGCCTCCTGAGGCTCCGGCGCGTAGTGGGGTCCTAGAGCGGGACGACAATGTGAAGAAAGTTAGAGGTCGACCTAAACTGACCTGGGATGAGTCAGTTAAGAGAGACCTTAGGGAGTGGAATATCTCCAAGGACTTAGCTTTGGATAGGGGCGCTTGGAGACTAGTCATCAACGTTCCTGAGCCATGACTTCTTCTACGTGTCTTTATGTTGATGGTACCTTTGGGTTTCATATCTAGCCTACCCCGACTTGCTTGGGACAAAAGGCTAAGTTGTTGTTGTTGTTGTTGTTGGCTCTCTGTGTTGTAATTCTTTTCACTAGGGTTTGATATGATGTCTGTATATTCTTTGGCAACTCTAGTAGCCTCCTGTTTATTCTTGGTATGTTTGATATTTTTGCTTATGTTCTATACCCGTCTAAACCCACTCCATCTGTGCGGTCACAAATAATTTTGGCGTAGTCCCTTGTTTTCACTTTTGTGAGGGATTTGCTTAATACGACAGCCTGAAATTGTGCTAGAAACATTTGGGTTATGGTTATAGATATGTGCATGGCCAAAGTTATCCATTCTTTATTAAAATTATATGTTTGTATTTTTTTAAAGCTGATATCATGTAGAAGTTTGGGAAACTTTGTTTGAGATCATTGAATTGTAAATTACATATATTCAAAGCTGATATTACTGTACTTTGCTCCTGTTATGGACTGGCCTGTGCCCTGTGGTGAGCTATAATTTGTTAGAACCTCAATTCTGTCATACAATTTTATGACTTCACGGTTAAAATTAATGGGATTCTACAAATATGGTCCAAGTAGGTTATGATTTTCCTTTTGAGATCCTGTGATGGCGAAGTGTGATTTTGATTGCTGTGATGATAACCTTGATACTGAATTGTAATATGCAAGAGACGTCCATCAACTGTAGATTTAACTGTACATACCCTGTTTCAATGATAACACTTGGTATGCTTTATCAGGAGGTCTCAAAAGCACCTAGTAATGATTGTGAAACCTGTGGAGGAACTTTCGAATCAAGGTATTGCTAAGTCCATTTCCCACTATTCCCCTCCCAGTACTATACTACCACCATACCATGGAACTGGATAGAAATTTGTGGGTTATCTGAAAATGGTCTCCTTGCAGGAACAAGCTGTTCTCTCACTTGGAAGAAACAGGCCATGCGATGCTGAAGACGCGACAGAAAAATCGTTGATGAGGGAATTACATTAAACTCTTGAACATTTTGTCACTTGTTGATTCTGCTAACTAGCACATAACAGCATGGTTCTCTTATTTATGGCCCAATTTTGATCTGTAGTGGACCGGAATTTCCTTGCCGTCTGTGTAGTGGGGAGATGTTGTTTTAGTTTCAACGCCTTTGTGGTACAGGGCTAGAAATGGAGGAAGTTTGATTTATTTTAATAACATTATCTGAGCAGATTTATGCCATCACCGGCACACTTTGCACCAAATATTGAGCTTGTAATGCGAATCTTACTATATACTATACAATGTAACGATGGTACTTTGAGCAGCATGAATCTGAGAAACATTGTGGTGTGAAATACTGTAAGTAAAGTGTGTGTGGGGCCTGTCTATGATGGCTCTTGAAATTTGTACCGTGTGAGATATGGTGTTTGTACTGATTGTCTATTTGGCATACAGCATACTAAGCCAATGGCTTCCTTTTCCATGTTTTTTACAGCAGACTTCTCACCCAGTTCAGTGACTGTCTTTGGAAAGAATATAAATAACTGTTTCTATACTTCAACAATCACAAGACAAACATTTTTATGTACACCTCTATTCTACTGAAATTTTCATGAATGGAACGGGATCCCCCGACCCCCTTTGCTTCCTGATTTCCTGAAGCAGGGGCCCTTTGCCTGCTGCTTGAATTTTCTTTGCTTTCTGACTGCAATAGTGGTTTGCGTATGCAAACACAAGATGAACAGAACAGCACTTGAAAAGAACAACGAGAGATCACTTTGTGCTCCTGTGACCTGACGAAGCCATGAGAATCGCCACTGCGGCCACGAACATGAACAGCATGAAACCGAGCAGGATGTAGGTCTTCCGCGACGATTTCCGGTACTCCCCGAAGAGCAGGATGCCCCAGAATGTGCTCACAAGCGGCAACGCCTGATGGAAACAGCAATCAGAAATTTCAGAATCTCCATAAACAAATTCATGAGGCTAAAAGTTGCAAACTTTTCAGTAGTGGTGACATGCTGATTCTGAAGATTCATAGTTTTGGATGGCCAAATTTGAGGAATGAACGAGAACTCTCAGGCAGGCATACCTGGACAGCATCAGCAGCTGCATAACCAGCAGCCTGGCCGCCCATGAACTGGAACCCGTTGCCGAACCCGCAGAGCAGGCCGGCGAGTAGGGCCCACTGCCGGCCGTTCCAGTCGTTGAGGTAGGCCCTGAAGGAGGATTTGGGCACGCCGGCCATGGGGCGGTAGAGGAACAGGATGTTGAGGCCGATGCCGACGACGAAGCAGGAGATGGAGAAGTAGAAGAAGGCGGTGTACACCACCAGGTGCGGCACGCCGTCCTTGAGGGTGTGCCACTGGTCGTTGGTGGCCAGGTTGATCGCCGGTGAGAAGAGCGAGAAGCACACGCCCGAGAAGAAGACGATGCTGAGCCCGATGATGGTGCTTGATCCGAACACCTGCAGGAAGGAAAATTGTTCTTCTTTTCAGTAAAAAGTATTTTTTTTTGTTTCTGAAGAATGAATGGGATTTTCAACAAAATGTTTGGAACAAAGGCTAATGCTATTGCTCTTGTTTCAAATTGGGGGATCGGATGATAAAACATTGGTTACCTTAATTGATCGCCGCTCCTCGAGCTCAATGAGATATTCTGCTGTCCCTGCCTCTGCTTTGGCAACTTGCTTGGTTCCAGAGGCTCCATTCTCCAAGTCCTTGGGGGCATCTGAAAAAATAGAGAAAATAGTAAAATCCACCATCTGGAACAAATCAAGAATGGAGGTAGTCTGGAACTCTGGCAATGTACCTTTGTCAAGGACTCCTTTACTTGGTTCGACACTTTCATTTGCCCTGTAAATTATGGTTTGACACTTCCATCAGTTCAGTGAATACACGATGCAAATGATCTAACAGTCAGTAGTTTCAGAAGTAGTTCAGTTTGCAGATACAGTTGAGATAGGCTGATTCAATGAAGAAAATGAAAGATTGGACTCTTTCTTGCGGAACTCAAAAGTTAAGGAATTACCCACCCAAGCTTGTTGGAGGCATTGAGTTTCTCCTCATTATCGGCGGCATTGGAGGCATGGACAGCGGAGCCGAGGATGACAGCAACAAGGAAGCATGCCACACCGGGGAACAGAATCTCTGCCCTGTTGATGCGGTTGTCCAGGAAGTAGTTCAGTGTCGTCCCTAAAAACCACATGGCATTGCATGAGCTTTGTACATATAAACATCTCAAAATCAGGGAGACAAACAAGAATTATGTCAAACACATTGATAGTAGCTAGCTTTTACAAATTATTTGCCCCCACCCACTGACACATCGTCAGTTCGTCACAAATTACTCCAAGGATGCTCTTTTACAGACTAAATAAATGCTCTACTTCTATTTCAATGGTGATAGTGACATTTCTTCAGTTGTATAAATACACACATATTGCCCTGAGAAAGGAGCTCGATTACTACTGATAGGCCAATTTGCTCAAGAAACATGTTCTGTCAGATAACCACTGCATGATTTGCCTGCAAACAAAAATATTTTTTTTCAAAGCTTTCTTTTTTTTTCCGTTGTAAGCAACACCTTTTCCTAAAAGGTAGTACTTTATAAAATGGTTGAGGGTCCTTCCTGTGTGATAAATAACGAGGTAGACATGATCAAGAATGATCTGCAATGATATTTGTTGCAAGTTGCAACCTTACAGAGAGGACTGAGGAGGAGTGAGTTCACCAACCTATCACCACCACCATGCTGGAGCTGATAACCTCTGTCACCGAGAGGCCCACATACGCCCACGCGTACTGCGTCGACAGGTTCCCGACGCTGAGCACCACACCGCCGGCCATGGCGAACAGCACCGAAGGCCAGTTGTCCTTCAATACAAAATTCATTCAAATTTCAGAATCAGCAATAATGTTCTCATGAGGTACCAAAGAGAGTATCTGTACCTCACCTGGCTGAGCTGGGTGATGAAGTTGGGCATGCCCTCCTTGCTGCTCCCTAGCTGTCCGAAGGTGAGCGCGATGACCACGGCGGCGAGGAGGTTGGTGATGGAGTAGTCCAGGTAGGTGTGCTGCGGCAGCCGGCCCCGGCGCTCCAGCAGGGTGAGCACGGCGGGCCAGGTGCCCAGGAACAGGAGCGACGCCAGCATCAGGGCGATGGCGCCGCCCTTGTCCTCGATCAGGTACATCGTGAGCCCGGCTCTGATGGAGGACAGCGAGCTCAGGAGAGGATCTTCGACGACGAGCACCTGCAGCAGGGATGGAAGAGCAAATGGGTCTCACAGCCGTTTATTTGAAGACGTTATCAGAGCTCTGCAAAGGCCATGCAATGAACTGAATCTGCCTCCATGGAGAGCGTCCATGGAGAAGTTTTTTTCAGCACATCTACACAACTGAACATGCAGCTTAATTTTGCTCCTGGCGTTTGCTTGCTATAACTGAACCTGAAGAATCAAAAGTTGTGCCTAATTTTGTGGGAAAAAGGAGGCTCCAACTCACTATTCAGAACCTAACCAGACATGAACAACAAAGTGTCCCTCAGCTACTGTCCCCACGGATGAGATTCAGATTCAGATTCTTGGTTCTTGAGACTAGGAAAAAAGGGGATCCACCCGCAAATTCCCAAGAAATGGAACAAGGGAAAGGAGAGCAAGGGAGCCTAGAGCGGCGCCTACCTCTTGGCAAGACGCACATGCAAGAGCATGGTCCATGGCCATCTTATAGCCAGCAGCGACAAGCACTGACTGAACAAAAGTCCAACTAGATCTGCGGTGGCGGTCCGTCTGACTCGCGCGGCGAAGACGAATTTGCGGCGGCTAGTACCTCAGCTTGAGACTCACCAATGGAGATGGAGCATTATGGAGGAGGAGATGTGATGAAGAAACTGACATGGCGTGTTTCCCTCATCACTGTTGAGAATAATTGGATTGATGATATCATCATGATAGTGACCTCTAGATCTTTTGCCTCCAAGAAATGCTAACCAAGCAGACCTTGCAGCAAAGTGCAGAGCCCAGGGTCTCTGCATTTCTGTTTTTTTCTGAACATTTAGTAGGCCGTCAGTACCTTTCACAGTCAGTATACACTGTAATGATCTACAAGAAGCGTATTTTAGGCGTCTGCTGCGTCCAAGTCCAATTATGGGTGAGATTTGAGTTGAAAACTCGAAGTTGAAAAATTTGGCACAAGGAAGTGAGCAGAGGAACAATGGAAGTGTACTCATCGGTCGGTCAGAGACAGCGATAGATAATATATATGTATATGTATAAATAGTATCCAAAAAAAGCCCGCACGTTTCAAAGCGAAAAGAGCATCAACAAGAGCAGAGATGAAGGCAGGCGAGGCGAGAACCCCAAATGGTTTGTTTTGTTTCGCTGCCCTCTTCTCTCTCGCAACCGCTTCAAACGAATCGCCCGAGAAAGTTTGCAAGTTCATCTTGCTTTCAGCAGAAGAAGATCAAAACGAAGATGAAGGGTAAGAAACCGAACAGATGATTCAGCCAAGAGCATCTGTGTGCAGAGGAAGATCGAAACAGAGGAGCAGAACAAGCGGCGTAGTACGGCGAGATCGAGGTGAAGAAGGGTGAGAACAGGGTAGGTAGTACCTGAGACAGACGGCGAATGTGCAGCGAGGCCGAGAACAGATGGTTCCTCTTGCTGTCTCTGATCTGCCACTACTTATCGAATCGGTTGATCCGTCAAGAACAGATGCGTCTTCCACTCGCTGTATTCTATTGTTTAGCACAGTTTCTTTTTTGCGTATAAAAGAAGTGGCCGGAGATCCTTGCTGTTGCAGGCGCTTTGGCTGACAGGTGCTGGCATCCTTTGACTTCGGATCTGGGGAGTAGCGGTTGGAAGGAATTGCAGATTCCCCCGTCGCCGATCAATCTCCGTGGAGACTTCTCTTCAAGATTCCCGCGCCGTGCGGCTCGCTTCTGTTTGTTCCCATCGCTTGGTTTGCCTGCCACAGAAAACGAGCGGAGCTGTCGATATCGTCTCCTAAATTTCCATTTTCTTGATAAATAGAAATGTTACTGCTATTCCCGTCATTTCGAATTAAAGGTCGTTCACATTTTTCAACATCAATTTGACCACTCGTCTTAATCAAATAATTGAGCAAAGTATCATTTTTGTCGTAGTTTGCTTTACTAATTAATTTTTTTTCAAAAATTGACTTAAAATTTGACTATATTAGCATAATTTTTTTTAAAACAATCTGTCAAACTTTGAGGTAAGTTAAACGACCAATAATTTGGAAAGGAGGAAGTACATATCTTTCCGAAATTGCCATTGTTAATTTCTTTTTAATATTCGGGATTATTCATGTAAATACCAATATGTGATTCGGTTGATTAGGTTTTTTTTTGTGTCGTGTTATACTGTTTGATTGTAACTTTGTCAATTTTAATATTTGCTTCCTTCATCCTTAAATATACAACATTATTAACTAACTACCTTGTCTTAAATGTCAATATTCAAGGACGAAGGTAGAGTCCTTTAGAGGTGTTTAAAAGGGGTAAGGTGAGTTAGCTAAAGTGATTTTGATTATAAAGATTCTTCATTCGCCTCATTCGGTTGATTGTCTACTTGGATTGTTCGCTGGTTTTGGCTCATGCTTGATTTGCTCTCCCTACTCCCTAGCGTTTTGTTATCGTTTGATTATCCATATTTGAAACTTCCGTTGTTCAAATAGAAATTCAAGATTCTAAGTTCCTTACTTGCGCTCGAACATGCCCAAGCCCAACTTAAAGTTTGAATTTCTAGCTTAGCACATGTAATCTTTTTTATGCCATTTCTTTAATTTGACACTAGATTAACAGTTGATGGCAGGATTCATATGTTGACTTTGTCAACCTTAAGATTTTTTTGACATAGATTGAGTCACTCGCACATTGAATTAATCAGAATAATTCGTATAACTCTTACTTTTTTTAGATAACGGAACATTGTTCCAACCTCAATCCAAGGAGTTGTTGTGGCCAACATACAACAAACTAGCAGTAACTAGACTGCAATAGTTCAGATCCACACACCACTCACAACAGCACCTAGGCTGTATCACACTAGACAAACGAAGTTCTCCCTGAACAAGATAGCAGACAAAGCATACAAGACACATAGCAATTCAAAATCTAGTTCTCGATAACAAACTTAGCGGGTTGATTGATTGTTTCTTAAGATATTCTCTTCTATATACTGCATGTGTGTTATGTAAGTGTCAAAGTTAGTCCTAGCTGCACGCGGCAGGAGAGAGGAAGAACCATCTGTGTGTTTTATGTAAAAGTTAGTCCTGCATGTGTTTGGAAGAAAAAAAAGCTAAATACCAATATAAGCGCAAATTATTTGGGTAGTTGGAACGAGTTGTTATTGTAGAGCTTCTTCTTTTTTCCTCTTTGATCGATTCCCTACTTTAGCTAGTTTTAGTCACGCTTGATTTGCTCAGATCTCGGCTAGTTGGCGTTTCGGATCCAATTCGAGATCCGGTTCATTACAAAAATCGTTAGTGGCCTTCACGAGATGGAGCGAGAATCACTAGGTCGATTCAGCCAGGCGAATTCATGTGGCGCATGCTCAAATGTTCATACAATATATGATGACCACTGCAATATGTCCCCGTTGCTCGTATAATCGCATAGTAGGTATGACAAGAGATCGAGGGAGGGGTGAACTAAAAAAAAGTTAAAAATATTGACAAATGCCTTGTACTAATAGTGTAAATTCAAATCGTACTACACATCTTATAGATTTGCAACTAATTAAAGTTTATGTAGTGTTTATACCACCTAACAATTTTTTCAACCTAGAGCCAAACATAATTTTTGAAATACAAATCTAATATAATGACGTCGAATGTGTGTCGTAGTATCATGTATATATTTACGGAGTAAATGGTTGTTCAAAGCTTTGTCTGCACGAAAATGAAGTAAATCTGTAGTTCCAAATGGATGGAGTGAGTAATTCATGATTTCGAATGGCAACTTTTAGATTCAAACCTCGTAATTTCCAACAAAAAATTAGCCATGCACGATGCGAAATTTGTTATGTAAAAACATTATCATATTTCGATTTCTTCTTATCTCATGAATATATTTTTTCTTTTTTTTCTACAAACACTGTATTTCAGAGAAATAATTAATCCATGAAGATGTGTAGCACGTGGCATGGAACGTGAATGTGCGTTGGCTAACACTAACAGCGATGCAGCGCCGCGATTTCACACATATTTTATTCAGTCAGCAACGAATGCAAACATGCACATGCACAGCTAGCCAAGTACCAACGACAAAATCAATTCTCAAAAAAAAAAAAAACCAACGACAAAATCTACTCTTTGGAGTCAGATTCAGCACTCGTACGTGCAGCCAATAAGCAGGAGATAAAAGAAGAGCATGAGTCGTTGACAATATATAATACTCCTTCGGTATGAAAATTCGAAATAATTATCATTGTTGAATTTTCTTATAATAAATATTCAATAATTTATTGTAAACATATAAAAATATAATTCACGTTGTAAAACGAATAAAACAAACAAAGTAGACCAAACAAAGTAGTAAAGAAATAAACTTTGAAATACTCATTTTTTATCAAAGTTTTTTTGTTTACGATGAATGTTCAAAAAATTATTGTAAACATATAAGAAGATTGATTCAAGTTTAAAAACCTACAATAATAAAACATGCAACAGACAAAGTAGATAATACTTGCATAATTTTTTTTGAGTAAAAAAAGTCAACATCAACAAATATTTTCAGGGAATAAATTTACCTTTTTAAACCTAAGCTCTAATATTATACTTAAATCTTGGGGAATTAAAGTCAAGAAGTACTTCATCATAATTCATACAGCTATACTCCCTCCATCCATCTATCCAAGGCCTTGGATAAATGGACGAAGGGAGTATCGATCTTTTCGTAAAGCCATCTTATAGCAGCAACAAAGCACGTGCTGCTACTGACTGAAAAACAATCTCCTACAAAGCCACTGACTGAAAAAGTCCAACTTTATCTGCAGTGGTTTGACTCGCACAGCGAACGCAATTTTGCGGCGTCTCTCCAACCTCTTCAGATTGACGTTGGCGACAACTATGAGAGTGGGATGCAGAAGGAGATGTGAAGAAACTGACTAGCACGAGAGTTGAAGACACTGAATTTGGTCCAAGCCTCCAAAGAACAAGCAAATACTATGTACTCCCTCCGGTTCTATATTATAAGTCGTTTAGGACAGCGACACGGTCACCAAAGCACAACTTTGACTTCTCTTTTCTATAAAAATTTTTATTGGAAAGTTATATATGTATATTCTTATGAATGTAATTTTCAAGACAAATCTATTTATATGATTTTCACATTTTCAAACTCAACGACTTAAAAGTTATTCATGATTATATTCCCAATGTTTGACTCAAACCTTGTCCAAAACAACTTCTAATAGGGAACTGAGGGAGGAAGAAGAAGCTATTAACTTAGTGGCATTGATTAGAGTAGTGCACTCATCAGTTTGTTTAGCTGTCCCTTAGCTGTTGGACAGAATTGTTTATAAAACTCTTAGTGGTTTGGTTATTCCGGCTCCACTATTGGTTTGATTACTTGTAATAATAGCTGTTTTTGGTCACGCCTGATTCGCTCTAGCTAGGATCTTGCATGCATGGTAGTGGGCACTGGGCATCATCTTCATACAAAATTATATTAGTGCTTCCCACTAAGGAATTTCTCAATTCTCAACGCGCCACATCATCCTCCACCAAAGCGCTACTTCATCCTCCACTAAGCACCCCACAAAGATGCATTGATTGCTAATTATCACAGCATGTCACATCATCCTCCACTAAGCACCCCACCAATCCCGAACGTGTCACGTCATCCTCCACCAATGCGCCACGCCATCCTCCACTAAACACTCCACCAAGATACATTGATTGCTAACTCTCGTAGCACGCCATGTCATCCTCCACTAAGCACCCCACCAAGATGCATTGATTGATAATTCTGTATCTATATTAAACTATATACTTCTCGCATACGGTGCAGCCACATCATCTTAATTATTTGCACCGTCCAATCTAAAAATCTAGATATCTATACTAAAGTATATGCAAACACCTCACTACAAAACATTGATTTCTATTTCTCTCAACATGTAAGAATACGATGGTATCATCTTAGTGTGTCTGCTTCCAAATTTTACTTTAGTATTTTTATTTTCAAATTTCACCAAAAGATCCCGCAGCAACACGCGGGGTATCACCTATTTATTTAATTTTGATACCATGCTTCACTTTCACTACAAAGATCATTAACCTAGTGATCATTAACTGCTTGCTCCGGTGGAACCATGGCTTGATGATAATAAGAAGAAGTTGAAGGACAACTAAGGTAACAAAGGTAAGGAAGTGAAGATGATTCTCAAACACATGGCAATAGGGAATGACGAGCGATTCAAGTTCCTCCACACTTAGCAACATGCTAAGCATGGGGGAGGATTTGAAGGACAGAAGGGAAAAATACCACATGGAGTTCAAGGATCACCTTCACCACAAGATGCTCTACATTCTTTTTCCATGCTAAGCACAATGCTTAAGCATGGGGGAGGCCACGCTGCACTTCACTACGAGCATCAAAAAGGACGATAACTCGTCCTTAAATTTATCTTTGTTCGTCACCTTCCAAATGCTTGCACATATATGCTTTCAACCATAAACAACCCTTGTATTTATCTCTCAATCAATAACATGGCTACTAGGAGGACAACCTAGGCTTGTTAGTTTTATTTTTCAATAAATGAATCATCATCTCTTTTGAGCTTACCACGATGATATCATTCGTATGTATTGCTCATGGAAAAATGATGAAAGTTGTCGCTTTGTTTTACTTGCATGATGTTTTATATGACATGACCTTTTGCTCTCTATTAAAAGGAACTTAAATTGATTAAATACCAGTTCTTTCATTTGTGGAGGTTAAATGACTAATTCTTAAGACCCACATACTTTATGTTGCTCTTTGATTTAAGTTTACCGATGATCTATGCCTTGTGCTTGTTTTATTTAAAATTATTATGCTATCTACATTTGTGAATCTCTTGCAAAGTTCTACCTACCAAAGCCTATACACATACAAGTTCCTTTATGATGTAACATTTAGTTTGCAAACTTATATATTGATGAGTTGGATTAGGATTGATTTCTGTGGTACGAGACTAAGAAGCTGATCATTCCTTTGCGTATCCTTTTCATGATAGACATTTTTGTCCATGCATTCTGAGTTTCTACATTGGAAATTTCACAAACTTCACTGGGCATCCACCCTAAACCCAAAACATCCTTTTGTGATTACCTCCTTGACCACAACCCAAATTGAGTATGAATAATCTTTCGATGAATTTTCTGAAGATTTTCTTGGCAAGATTTCAAGACATATAACATATGGAGGGACTCATCAAATTAGAGTTTCGACATGGAGGATGCCCTTGAAGATTTCAAAAGATTTATAGAGGAACACAAGGATTTCGTACTTCTCTAGTAGCCATAAGTCCCCTCACTTCTATGCTTGAGGATGAGCTATCATTTAAGCATGGGGGAGGACTGCTATAGCAAGTACTATGTTGCTTAAAAGTTCGGAGGAGCATAAAAATGATGAATAAAAATAAGAAGAAAGAAAAAAATAATAAAAGAAAAAAAAGAGAAGTAAGGCCGAACCGGGCTTGGGCCGGTCGGCCCAGGTCGGCCGGCCTAGCCTGTTCCAAGCTCGGTTTGCGACACCCTTTGACCTAGGCGCTCCTCAATAAATTACCTCTGCCTCCCTCGGCCGCCACATACATCCATTCATCAGAGAGCAGCCGACATGAAGGAGAAGCACAGGGAGGAAGCCGACGGCCGCCGCAAGTCCTCGAGTTGCCTAGGAGATGGCCTAGGCCATGCCCCAGCCACCATGGTTGGCCCTGCATGGTGAATCCATGGTGGAGTTCCAGAGCCCATGCCTTGATTCCATCAATGCAATTGTACACTCGACATTCAATGGTGCTATAAATCATGTCTTTTCCTTACTTTGAGTTACTTCGATGTGTGTTTATTCATATGTGTAGCTAGCATATGCCCTTAGTAGGAATAGAGTAATCATGGTGGTTAGTCTATCCCTTGCGAACACATCGTGGTAGTGCACTGACGAGGTTTATCGTTCGGTGATGAATATCCTTACATAGTGATAGACGATGGAGGAGAAAGCGGCGAGCGAATGTGTAATGTTGAGTCGATGACTCATTCTCATGTTGTAGGATTAGAATGGTTTGTCACCTTGGCAACAAGAATACGATAGGCTAGGGTTACCTTTTGATGTTTACCTTTATGGCTAGGTGGATGTGATATATACATCCTTTCATGTATGTTTAACCTTTATGCAATCAACGCTTCACATAGGGTTAGACCGGTAGGTTAGATAGAGAACCTTAGTGGTTTGCTTCCGATCCTTGGATTGACAAACCTTGGGAACCCTCCTTGGTAAAAAAAAGCACCAAGTCACTCGTACGCTTGCGGTGAACTTCAACACGGTTTTGAACCGTCAACAAGGAGGAGGCTTCAACCTCGGCGGTGCTACTTGCGTCGATGAAGTCGAGTGGAAGGGGGGCATGGGGAGAGGAGCTGACAACGATGGGGAGCGGGGGAGAGGGAGGGGGACGGGGGAAGGTGACGACGGCGGGATCTGAGGGAGGGGCTGCGGAGTGAATAGGTTAGGGTTAGGCTGAATTTATATAAATCATGTCTCTATTTTTGGTTGTTGGATCCCGAGATCAACGGTTGGTGGGCAACCGAAGAGAGATAGAGGTGGCCGGCAATGAGTTGTTGCCGTGTGTAAGAACAAACGCACGGTAAAGTGGGCTCACGACAAAGACTAGTTATCCCGTAGTGTGAGTTGTTCACTATGCAAGTAATAAGTGTGTTCATGTTGCTACAAATAGTGACGACATATGTGAAAATAGAGGTTTTTTATGGTACACAATACCACTCTATACCACTGGTTGAAAATGACTCGTATGTAATAGAAAACTAGGTTACTCCCTGCGTGTTGCTGCGGAGTTGGAAAGATCATTCGATACACTATGAATCAATGTGGTGGCTGCTTGGATTATATTATTTATATATGTTCGAATGTCGATTTCTTGATCATGGTGCTACATATGGGAATGATTTACATCTAAGTTTGAAGAGTCTATTATAATTAAGAAAATTGGGATAATTAATTTTTATTGTTTGCCTCAATTTTATTGGTTCCTGTTATGATATGATGAGATTAGCTTTCTTCCCCTTGGATCAGTAGCACAGGTAATTCACCCATCATGTGCAATATGCAATGATTAGCCATCTATAAAAGTACTTAAGTACTGCAATGGAGGCGAAGAAGATCAATAGACAGGATCAAAAAATTGTTCCTTAGTCTACTGCAAAACCACAGATAAGTCCCAAATATAGATCCTAACAATTTGTTTGCAATAATAAAAACAGATCCAATCAAAGGCACAAAGGTTCCTGCACTATCCAAGCAGTGATGAAGTGAAGTGAAATGTCCATGTATCACAAAATACAACTGTTTTTAAAGGACATCATTCAATCCTAATAGCAATGTACACAATGAAGGGTCAGGAGACCCCAAGATACAGACCGAAGTGCTGCCAGAATGGCACATCCATGATCATGGTGACAGTTCGAACAAACTTTAACCATATGTCAATCTAGCAAGATATATAGCTGAAACTGCAAGACTATGAGCTACTTGATTCCGAATTCTAGACTTTTTTTCCACTTGCCATTCAGTGTGTAAACCAAGATCCTGAAAGTGAGAGATTTGCAGACCAAGTTTTCATGGTGCTTCTAAGGCCCTCTTCTTCAGATAAGTGACTACCGACAATCTTAACCAATGCTTCCAGAATGAACCTGCAACAAAGAGAGAAAATTTGCCACCAAGGAGAGCACATCAAGTTCTGCCATCACCACAGAGTCCACTCTTACCGATCCAAAGGTCTGCAATGCAAACAACATGATGAAGTAGATCTAAGTGTCGGAAATGTAGCCAAATTAACAAGTAATTTAATCCAGGAAATTGAAAGTAATAGCATACCAGAGGCAAAATTCATGAACATACTTGATCTAGCAGAATATGCGAATATGTAGATAATATTTACTTCAGCAAGGTATCGAAAGAGATTATACCCAGAGGCATTCAAGCCGACGCTAGTCGACATAGCGCTTGTTGGTGTAGTCGTCTCGCTCGATGCAGTGTAGAAAGGTTGCAGTGCCGATCCTCGCTCCCTTCCCTTGCGTGAAGAGGAAGACGACCGAGCAGTAGCGCGTGAAGAGGAAGTCAACCGAGCAGTAGTAGATGCGAGTAGACGTGTCGAAGTCACTCCCCAAAAACGTGTTCGCCGGTCTTCACCCGAGCAGATGAACTCGACTCCGACGAATCGTTCTGGAGGCTCCTACTCTCCCACAGACCTGTGCGCGCAAGCCATGGGATGGGAAGATTTGTTTGCTGCGAGTTGTGTTCTGTTCGATCACCGAACCAATTCCAGACTGGGCATTATATAGGACTTCATGGGTAAGCGAAGAGACAGGAGGGGAAATGACGCCAGTGCTAGGAGTTGAAGTGCTTCAGCTCTTATGCGCCAGGAGTTGAAGTGCTTCAGCACTTATGGGATCTCACGCATCAAAAAGTAAGTAAATTCGGCGGTGGTGGCGCGCGCACATGTGGTGTCGTTGTGTCATCTTCTCAAAAGAGATGGAATAGTCTTCAGCATATAAGTCGAGTCTTTACCACGTCAACACTCATGCTGGTATTATTTATTTTAAACCAAAGAGATATTATGATTATTAGTCATTAAATGGGCCAAACCGAATTAATAATCCAACACTAAGATCAATGAGGAACTGTTTCCATCCTCATCAGGTTGCAGAGCTGCAGCTACATAAGCGAGAAGAGTAAACTGTGCTCACCATACAACAACTTGTCAGGTGGGTGCGGATTAGTCCAACAAGTTGTAAAATGCTCAATTTACTACAATAACTTGTCATTTGGGTGTGGATTAGTCCAACAAGTTATAAAATGTTCAATTTAATACAATAACTTATCAGGTTGGTGCATATTGGTCCAAAACCATGTAAAATAATCAAATTAGTATAACATTTTTATAAGGATGTGCATATTGATCCAAGAACTTGTGTAAAATACTTGGTTCAATGTAATAACTCGGCAAATTGGTGCACCTATAGTCTAAATTTACAAATGATAATGTATTAGACAAATAAGGTAGCATTCAAATTTTCTTCCAACTAATAGTTTTTTTGTCAATTAAAGTTGCTAATTTTGAATCAAATCTCTATACATTACTTATTTTTTATTAGTTAAATTGAATCAAGATTTCAAATTATGCCATTAGATTACCGAGAGACTAAAGTTCATAACACACCATATGAACTTTTCTTTCTTCTGCACCTTTACTCGTGTATTTAACAACTTCAGAGAAGCATGCTCATTTTCACTATTTTAGTTCATTTTGTCTTTCAACTAGTACATGAGACTTTAAAAATATTTATGTCAAACTTCTAAAAGTTATTAATTGTTAGTGCGAGTTACCATATAGCCGAACAAAAAGAATATAATCAAATTTGAATATTGAATATGAAATTAAAAATATTTCTAATAAAATTTAATATTTGTATAAAAATTAATAACAAAGACATAACATCGAAGTTTCTAGTCCTTAATATTTTTGTTACCATCACAACACAAATATCAATTGTCAAATAATGCACAATAACTTGTTCTGAGGCAAGTATACGCTAGTCCGATATTGGAAAATATATTCTTTGTGATAACATTTAGACTGCAGATACATCAAGTGTGCACTAAGTTAAGCATTTACAAGTTCATAGACTAATTTGCACCCACCTATCAAGTTATTGTATGAGATCGATCATTTTATAAGTTGTTGGACTAATCCGCACCCATCTGACAAGTTATTGTATTAGATTGAGCATATTACAAGTTATTGGACTGATTTGCACCCACCTTACAAGTTGTTATATGGTGAGCACATAAAAAAGAAAAGCTGTCAAGATTGGCTATTTTCCAAATACTGTAAAAGTTGTAAAGAAAGTATAATAACAGGAAGCGAATGATTGTTGGATCAGCAGCCATAGAACTTGTTGTTCCCAAATCTGTAGTTACACTTGCATGTCAGACAAACAAATAGAAGCAACAATGTCAGCCTGAACTTCATGGTTCAGCTTGTACTTCATTATTGTTGAACCTGTCATTCCTTGCATTCCAAATGTAACAAAGTCTAGTAGAGATGTCCTGCAAGATCTTACCAAAGAAATTGTTTGAAAGGATTGCTGCCAAAGTATTATAGAGGCCACACAAAATAAGTGGAAATCAGTTTCATCAACCACACAAAACTTGCAGGTGTTATCAATTCTAGTGTTGTAAGTTGCAGCTCTTTGACGAGTGGATATAGAGAATCTGATTAGCATTATAATGATGATGCACCAGAAGCTTCCTTGTGAGCTCTTGGTCCGACTTCACCTGCGCCCTAGCCGCCTCCACCACAATTGCTGCTGCTGCCACATCCTCCCCTCCTCCTTGAGGATCTGACCAAACAAAGAATATGGAAAAGCAAAGAAACAGTGTATAACAGTATATCCTGCATCTAGAAAAAAAGGGTTTGCCGGCTTGCAGATTGGGAAGGGGAAGGTGGCCGGTGTGGAGATTGCAATCAATGCAGCAAGAAGAAAAGCTTCGATATTGCATACTAACGATGATGCCCCTGAAGCTTCCTCGTGAGCTCCTCACCGGACTTCTCCTACACCCTGGTTGCCTCCACGACTGCTGATATGCCACTGCCACATTCTCCCTCCCTCCCCCCTGCTTCCGGCCGGCTGTGGCACGCCGCACGCGGGATCTTTACGGTCGCGCGGCCTCGGACGGCGGTGGTGTCGAGGCAGGGAGTGGAGGCTGACGACGTCGGCGCCAATGTGAGCGTGGACGGGGATAGCAATCTGTAGGGTGGAGATTCTTTTACCGCATTGTGTTGTGGTGCGTGAGCTCTAGGCAGCGACGGGCTTTAAAGAGCGACGTGTGGAGAAGGCGAGGGGAGGCGAGGGAGTGGCGTGGTGGGAGGCGCTGCGGGCGCCTGAGGTGGGGAGGCGGCGGACCGGCTCGAAGACGTTTCAGGTTCCTGCGTCCGCCTTGCCATTGATCTTGAGTCGTTTGAGGTGCCTGCGGTCGCCCGAGGTGGGGAGGCGGCTGACAGGCTCGGAGCCGTTTCAGGTGCTTGTAGGCGCCTGAGGGAAGCGAGGGGGCTGCGACAGGTGGCGGCGGGTCCGAGGCACGACGACGCGATGGGTACGGTGGAGAAGCGGCGGGGGGGGAGGGGGGGGGTTGGATAGGCAGGGGCGCGATTGAGTGGTCGGCGGATAAGCGGGCTGTGATGAGTGGTGGGGGCCACACGCGGGACTGCTAGCTGTGGGCGATGACGTGGATGGCCGAGAGGCCAGAGAATGGTACCGAAAACAAAGTTTTGTATGATGACCTATATGTAAGGATCTAACGGTTGAGATTAATTCTGTATCACCGGTTTTTTTAGTGTGGTATGAGTGGTATTCATAGGTGGTATGAGTAGTATATGGGTATTATCGGAAGTATACAAAATAATATTGTTGCAAGATATGAAATCAAGTCTTTTTATGTAATCTTGGCAGCAGGAAAATCTTTTCCAAATAATATACGTCGAGAAAATTACTATTTTACCCATAGTAAAAAACTGAAATAGACACATAAAACTACCGTACTACCGTTGGGTGGTATTGTGTACCGTAAAAGACCTCGTGGAAATAAGCGTAACTCAGCTGCTAAAAGAGCCTGAGCATCAGGATTTGAGTTCTCCACTCGGCACTCTCGCTCTCATTTTCTCGATCGATATTCTTTTTCAGCGGTAAACAACGCACCCATCATTTGCTACCGTGTGAGTTGGCGAAAAAAGAAAAGAAAATTAGTTACGACACCCGCAACTGCACTCGCTAATTGATTGATGAGCAGGTACAACTTGCATTACGATTATTATCCACGGTAATTAAATGGCTTGGCTATAAAAAGTTAAAAACAAGAAACAGCCTTAGTCCTACTTTGACTTAGACGACCCACGCCGAATTGCCGAAAGGCGCAGCACGTGGCATGCGTAAGTAATTAACCTTTGCGTCTGCTAACAGCGACGCATCATTCAGCGACAGATGATGTGATAAGCTTTAGCAGCTCATGTCGATCATTTTGTACGCTTCAAACACGACTAAAGCACACCCTTTGAGCCAGTACGTTCGCACGTACGTGATGATGCACCATGCATGTGTGACAAAGGGCAAATGTTTCTATTGAAAAACAAGATAGAAAGTGGCAGACTGGCAGGTGGTCAAAGCACGTGCAGCCTCGTATGGCGAAAGCCGAAAGGTGCGCTGCACTTGAGTTTTTGTTATCCTGGACATATCTCGACTCGAGACGTAGACATGTGGGACTCGATAAAAATAGTTCACCAGGTCTCGATTCATGGGGTGCATTCATATGCTCAGTACCGGGGTTTCTTCGCAGCCGGTGCTAAGGTGACTCCTTTTATACCGGGATAGAAGTACTAATATGGAGCCTGAATCACTAGTACTTAAGCTAGCTTTCACCCGGTACAGTCCCGCTGCGGTACTAATGATCCCTCACGGGGAGCGTATCGGGGACCTCCCTCCCTACCCGGTACTAATGTGCACATTAGTACTAGTTGCAAAAATACTCGGTACTAATAATTGACTCGCATAGCCAACACGATTTTGCAGATTCACCAATGGTTCTGGAGCTTCATGGGAGAGTGAGAATGAGAATGGAGGGTGTGTGTGAAGAAACTGACCATCTAGCGGTGCCCTCGTCACCGTTGGACATTTTTGCCACAGTGACAATGACATCCCCGTTTCTCCTCCGGTCATCCTCGTCACCGTTTGTGGTCGGTGGATGCATTTGTTTAGTTTAGTAAATTTTTTGTGATGTGACGAGTGAATATTATTGGCAATTTGGTAGCAACTTACCACATTAGACCCTGTGCATAGAGAGAGTAGGCGCACTTCAATACAACGGGGAATGGTAACAGTTTATCGAACTAGAATTTAGTAATTTACTAATCTTTTATCTCTACAACATAGTGCGTAAGAGTAACTGAGTAGTGATTAGTCGCATGATTACATGATGTAAACTAGCGTCAGATGGCACTATATCGACATTTCCCCTTTTGATTTCGTCTTTTGATCGTAATATTATTATTAGCTGGTTTTGTCACCCCTGATTGGCTCAGAATCTTGCTAGCTACTAGTGGGCATTACTCTGATCCCCATCCTTTTCTCATTAAGGGAAATCGAGAGGTTGCCGAGTGCCAGATACACTCGGCAAACGACGGTTCACTCTCGGCAAAGGTAACTCTCGGCAGAAAATGTCTCGACGACAAAGAGGTCTTCACATGGTGGCGCACATACTCCATGCTACTAAACTGAGTTATGTTGCTACAATGATGACGACTCCATGCTAGTAAACTGAACACTCCATGCTAGAAGCCACTGATTTTAGTTTTTAATTTTGCAATTTTGAAACATAATTTTCGCATGATAAAAGAACAAATGCAACGAAAACTTTGAAGCTTTCGAAATATCTTGTTTCTCAGTTTAATTACCTGTAGAAAAATATGTCCTTGCAAAAAAGAGTGTAAACAGGGGGGGTGTGGAGGCAGCATTTAGCGACGACACCTCTAATCCACGCATTTTATTCAGTTGGCAGAGACATGCTTCTCACAAATCATGTCATCATCATTTTGTACGGTTCAAACCCGGCATAGCCAACGACAAAATACACCTTTGAGCCAGTTTTCATACGTAGCGCATGTGTGAAAATGGCACTGCTCGTTTTCTGTTATTTATTACATCGTGTTTAGTTCCTCGTGTAAAGGTTTTTTCATCCAAGGTCGTGGCTATGGCTAAGGATGGATTGAAGTATGGAAATCTAAATTATACGAATCCGTATCCGATAAAAACAACAATATGAAATCTATATATGTATTTTTTTAGTTTTTAATGTGAATGTTAAATGGATGTATCCGTATTCAATTTCCAATATCGGAAACCCTTGGGCTCTTACGTCCGGCGCCTCCGGACAGGTGACGTGGCACTAGAAGGTCCAAGTATTTTTCACAAGAACCACCAGCTGCCTTGTCCTCTTGTTCTTATCCACACATCCTCGTTCTTCTTTCTCAATGCTCAGCGACGACACATTGACAGGGGTCGCGGGGACGAGCTTCTCTGCTAGCGCACGGGGCGCTGCTTGCTTAGGTCCGCCGGTGCAGTCAGGGGTCGAGCTCGTCGAGGGCCATGTACCGAGCTCCCCGTGTCGGGGCCGCGGTGAGGAGCTTGCGGCGGCCAAGGCCCGAGCTCACGTCGGCCGAGGCGAGCCCGCTTGTGGCCGGGCGTCGAGCTCCTCGCGCCACGGGTGAAGCTCGTCACCGGGGACATCGGGCAGCGCACGCCGCCATGCGCCCTCCTCCCGGTCCCGCTCCGCGCCGCCCCGTCGCCGACCGCCGCTCCCCTCCTCCTTCTTGGCCCATCCTCCGCGCTACCTGTCACCGAGACGCCGCAGCAGTCATCGGCGACGGCGGGAGCTCCTGGGCGACGGCAAACGAGGCCATCCCCATCCTGCTTCACTGTTTCCATTTGTTTGTATTCAATGTTGCAAACGTGTGTTTCAGATGTTTTGAACGTTCAAGAGCAATGTCCAAATCATTTCATGTTGATGTTGCAAAACAAATCACTATTGTTTTGATGATGTTGCAACATTTGTTTCCGTGTTTCAACTGCTACTTTTTCCATGGTGCGACATATGCATCTCAATGTTTCAATGTGTTTTTAGCGAATGTTGCGGATGTTGAGTTTCGATGTTGCAGACATGTGATGTTGGGTTTTGCGTCGAGGGGGAGGGAGGAGGGCCCTCATGTTGGGTGTTGCAAACATTAAATTTTAATGTTACAGATGTTGAGTTTCGATGTTATAGACATATGATGTTGGTGTTGTATCGAGGAGGAGGTGGAGGAGGGCTCCTGATGTTGGATGTTGCACGAAACACGGGGTCGCAACATGGGAGGAGGAGGGAGGAGGCCCGCAGATATTTGTATGTTGCACGCAACCTGCTCGCAACATTGCTCGTAATGGCTCGCAACACGCTCACAACATTTGCTCCCTTACTTTGAATCAGACGGCTGAAGAGTGATTCAATCCCCATCCGACGGTCACGGAGGTGTCCGATGCTAGCGCTCGGATCGGACGTCCGGGCGCTAGCAGCTCCGTTCCAGTATTCTCTATTGGTTCCGGATCCATATTAGACAGAAATGTGGACTATCCGAAAGTTTTCATATCCGTGTAGGATAACGTACTGATGAAACCATCTAAAACAATGTTGATGACTAATTACTAATTACAAAATGATGTTAATTTAATATTGTTACCTAAAAATGAAGTACATCATCTAAACTATTAAAATATCTATTGTGTAATTATGTTAGTCTAATATTACTAGTAATGTACAATAATAAAATTTATTATTTTTAATATGATTGTTCATGTTATTTTAGATATATTATATTGTTTTTAAAGAATAAATCATATTTATAAGTATTAGTCCTTCCGTTTAGGTTTGATATGCGTCTAAATGTGTAACACAGAGACCAAGGAGAAGTTTAATTCCCCTCTGTGATGCATCAACAAACGAGCCAGCGAGCCAAGCGACTCATGACACGATTGGCTCCAACTAGGAATACACATATTATTCATAGACACTTTTTATTTTGTTATACGCATATCAAATCAGGACGGAGGGAGTAATGTACTTATTTTAATTTTTAATGATATATATTTATGAACAAATAAGTTTTTGATGTATTTAATTACTTAAATTTTTATTAATAAATATATTACTTTCTATAAGGCACTTTATTCTTAATTTACTCACTACTAATAACATATTTTTATACCAACTATAATATCATTGGTAATGCAAATCTATCCATTTTGGACGGTAGGGAGGGTTGACTCCTTTTGCGTGGCGTCGTCTGCGTTAGTTCGTTCCTAACATTTTTTTTTTGATCTGCTTGACACTGGCAACAATCATATCACCCCCTGCACGTACGGCCACACTGTCTGCATCATCCGACTAATGTTAGGAGCCGAGCCGTCAAGTCGATTTCCGATTTTTTTATATTTTTTTCTACGATTTTCCGAAAATAAATACCAGTTTCAAACTTTATCAAAACTAACCACGAACTACTATTCATTTCAAACGGCGGCAGGTTCTGTAACCGCCGTTTCAAACGGCGGTAGTGACGTGACCCTAGAGCGCGGCAACCAACCGCCATGTGAAAAGGCGGTTTGTGTAGCCGCCAGAGGATAGGGCGGTTGACCGCCCAACCACCGTTTCACAGGGTGGCAGGTCCAACCGTCCTTTGGGCCGGCGACTGCGAAGGCCTACCGCCATTACATATGGCGGTAGGTGTCCCACCTCCTATAAAAGCAGCAGCACCCTGGGATGGAGTTCCCAAGAGCATCAGACGCAGTTCTCCGGTAGAGGAGGAGGTGACCACATCGAAGCTCTTCCGTTCTACTGGTAATATTTGTAGAACTCCTGAAAATATATAAGAATTTCGAAATTAGTTTAGAAATTCAGAAAATAGTTTAGAAATACTAGAACTAGCGTAGAAATTTAGAAAATGGTTTAGAAATACTAGAATTAGTGGAGAAATTCTGGAAATTTAACGTTTTAAACCTAACCTCTAATAGTATACTTAAATCTTGGGGAAGTAAAGTAAACAAGTACTTCATCGTACTCGTACCGCTTATAGCAGCGACAAAGCACGTGCTGCTACTGACTGAAAAACAATCTCCTACAAAGCCACTGACTGAAAAAGTCCAACTTTATCTGCAGTGGTTTGACTCGCACAGCGAACGCAATTTTGCGGCGTCTCTCCAACCTCTTCAGATTGACGTTGGCGACAACTATGAGAGTGGGGATGCAGAAGGAGATGTGAAGAAACTGACTTTCACGAGAGTTGAAGACACTGAATTTGGTCCAAGCCTCCAAAGAACAAGCAAATAAGAGGAAGCTATTAACTTAGTAGCATTGATTAGAGTAGTGCACTCACCAGTCATCCTCAGATGCATGCAAACAACCAATGAACCAAATATATATATGACGTCATATCCAAAGAAATTAAGGGGCATTATCAAAATGCTTCGGACGAATCCAATAAGTGATGCTTTGATCGTTGTTTCTTTTTCTTCGTGAAAGTTTCATAAGCGTTAATTTTCATATCACATCACCATATTTTTTTGAATAAAGGGTTGGATTTCACTAAAAGGTAACCACTTTTACAACTGAGACATCAACACAAAATAAAATTACATTGAAGAATGAAGCACACCAATATGTAACTGACTTGTCCATTGCTTCGGAAAACTCCATCGCCGTTGAACAACACCACATCCAAACTTGATAACCTCAGTTCTAACCAACAAAAGACTCCACTCACACAGAGGCCACAAAATAAGTGTTGTATGCTCAACCATTGTAAAGAGTAAAAGACGCTGAAAGCACATCGACCATAACTTCTGAAGGTTGCACGACCGAACGTAAGTTCTGATGTCACAATTAGCCATCACCAACAGTGACCAGAAGAGCACATCCGTTGTCGCCAATACTAGCACCAACGACTAGAAAGACAATTTCACCA
Source organism: Cenchrus americanus (assembly GCA_947561735.1). Lineage (NCBI taxonomy): Eukaryota > Viridiplantae > Streptophyta > Magnoliopsida > Poales > Poaceae > Cenchrus > Cenchrus americanus. Next base: position 29,789,217 of record OX387242.1, on the reverse strand, counting down.
GAGCGGAAAACAGATCTAATTCCTCATCAAAGAGGATTAGGTCAACGTACCTCGATCCTTGATGCAAAACACGATGTCTCCCAAGAAAATGACACATCCTCTAAAGGAGATCCGAAGCAAAGAAATAGCCAGATTGAAGCATAAAAAGCGATCTAAAACCTAACCTAGTTATTGTGCAAGAAAGGAAAATTATTAAAAAAACCTAACAAAGCAGTAGTAAATCCTAGAGGATGGACCCCCACGTCCCCTACTGCCACCGGCTAGGAGGCCGGAGACGACGAGAGATGGGAGCAAAACGCGACGACAGCGGTGGCGGCAGACATTCCGCGTGCAGCAGCCGATCCGCCCATGTCGCCTGGGGGCATGCAACGACGCGGGGGCCAAAATATTTATGTGAAGAGAGAAGAAGAAATTTCGACAAAATTCTTGTGGTCTGGTTACTTAGTTCCCAATCTAGATAAATATATATTGAAACACTGAGACTGATCTTAATTTATTTTCAAAAAGAGACTCATCTTAATCGGGAGAACACAACAGCAGCACTGAATCCAAAACTAGCAGAAGAGCAAACTAGACACAAGAAGGAATGGCAGACAGGTATTTCGGAGGAAGACGTGGATGATTACCACGAAGAAGCCGCCAAGAACTCACGGCGGTGGTGGATCTCTCTCCTCAGCTGTTCCTTAGCTGTTGGACGGAATTTTCTCCCTCTCTCTCCTCAGCTGTTCCTTAGCTGTTAGACGGAATTGTTTATATAACTCCTCGTGGTTTGGTTATTCCGGCTCCACTATTTGTTTGATTAACTTGTAATATAATATAAGTAAAATGCAAGTGCGACACACATGTATCTAAAAAATAATATAAAAATTTATATTTATATAATAAAGTGCCTGTGCCTGTTACCAAGATGTTGTAACTGATTCTAAAAATTTAAAATATAGTAAAGTGCACACATTATGTACGTATTTTGAAGAAATATAAAAGACATTGATGCATCATCAAAGACAATGCATTTACTTAGAAAAGAAATGGATTACATACAATTTTCTCTTTACATTCCAAGAATAATGTAGAATCTTCAAATTATAGAACCTGGAAGTATCTTTACATCACCCATTGCAAATCTTCCACCACTGCATCCTGTCCATTCACAGTTCAGATCAATAGCCAACACACCAAAGACAATTAAGTTACTGATGCCAAATTCTTTTGAATCCTCACAGTATATGCTGGACTCCTGCTAGAAAAGCAAAGTATTTAGGGCGTGTTTGGTATAGCTCTATCTCTGAAAAAACAAATTCAGAGCTGCAGATCCACGCAGCTCCACCTTGGAGCAGATTCACTGTTGATCTTAGATCTCGAAAAACGCTTAGTACAACTCTAGATTTTGCATTATCTCTAAGACATATATGGCCCACATGTCAGGAGAGAAAAAAACTACCCTTCTTCTTCCCCAGGGCCTCCGCACAAACCGCAGCGCCTCCCTAGCACAACCTCGCCGCCGACCGGCAGGTGCATAGCCTCGTCGTGGTGGGCGGCCGCGGGGATGGGCACGACCTCACCGCTGACCACAGGGGCGAGCGCGGCCTCACTGCCGACGGGCGGGCACACACAATTTGTCCCCAATCCCTTCTCTATGACTCTATCTAATAAATCAAATCAGCCGGCAGCAACATCTCTCTCTGATTTCTTGCGTCGAACGAGCCACCCAGAGTCAGCAAGCTACTCTTGCCTCCTTCCACCGAACAATCCATCACCAGCAGCTGCAGCCGCAATCCTTTCTCTCCCTCGACTCTTTTTCCTTCCACCCGAGATGCAAGCATTAATAATCCAACTCCTTTTCTCTTGGTGTTTCACGCATGAAGCAAAGCACTAGTAATCCTCCTCTCTCCTTTCTCCAAATTGGCAAGCACCAAGTCCATTGCTGCATCTCTACTACATCTACTCCTTTTCCAAGTGAGCAACCACGACCTCCAAATCCCAAACAAGGCAGCCCAGCTGCCACCGGCCAATCCGTTCTTCTCTGCATCGAATCCGTTGCTCTCTCCCTCCAATTCCGTTGCAGCAACAAGGCTGTCCCTGTTTTTCCCCTTTCTCAAATCGACCAGCAACAGCCGCACCTCCCTTTTTCTCCACCACTGCAAGCTGTGACCTCCAAACCAGCAGCAGAGGCGCGCACAGGGGTGGACAGGGGCCGCCACCGAGCTCGGAGGAATTGTGGTTTTTTTTTAATTCATAGCCCCTACACCTTATCCACTTCCAAAAACATATGACAGGTGGGTCCGACGTGAGGGGTATGGCGGATCCGATTTTGGTGAGAAAGGTTTTCAATTCTCTCAACTCTTATAGTATAGATAAATATAGATTAGCTGGTTTTGGTCACGCATGATTCGCTCTAGGATCTTGCATGCATGATGATAGTGGGCATTATTTAATTTTGATAGCATGCTCCGGTGGCCTTCTTCAAATGGAGGCGCGAGATTCAGTTGGTCTCGAGTTGTTCACCATGTAAGTGTGTTCATGTCGCTATAAATAGTGAAGGCACGTGTGAAATGAGCGTAGCTCAGCTTCTAAAGGAACTTGATCATCAGCTTTTCGCGTTCTCGACTTGGCACTTTCGCTCGCATTTTCTCGATATTCTTTTTGAATGGTAAACGACGTACCCATTATTGCGTCGTGTATGTGAGCACCTCTACAGTGTGAGTTGGCGAAAAAGATCCCAAGAAGAAAAATAAAATTAGTGACGACACCCACAACTGCACACGCTAGTAGATTATATTGATGAGCATGTACAGCTTGCATTACGATTATTATCCACGGTAATATAAATTGCTTGGCCTGAGTCTTACTTTGACTTAAACTACCCACGCCGAATCGCCGAAAGCCGCAGCACGTGGCATATATATGTAACCTTTGCTCGTCTGCTAACAGCGACGCATCATTGAGCGACAAATAATCTGATAAGCTCTAGCAGCTCATGTCATCATTTTTGTACGTATGAACGTAACGTACGTGATGATGCACCATGTGTGAAAAAGAGCAAATGTTTTTCTTCAAAAAGAGGATAGAGAGCAGAAAGTCTGAGAGTGTACTTTGGACACTGTGCGCGTAGTGGCAGACTGGCAGGTTGTCAAAGCTCGTGCAGTGAGCCTCCTATAGCGAAAGGTGCGCCGCACTTGGAGTTTTTGTTATCCTGGACGTATCTCGAGACGTAGACATGTGAGACTCGACGAAAATAGTTCACCAGGTTGGTCTCGATTCAGCCTGGCGAGAATGTATGTGGCATGTGACGTATCTATATCAGGATGCATGCAGAAGCTAGGGTGAAGTTTTGGAACACGACACACTGCCACAGCACGAGCGGTAGCAAGCAAGTTGCCAATACTATACGTTCGCCACTTTTCAACCTACAACCTCTTCGTTTTTGGTGGTGATGGTAGTCTTGGTTTGTTTCGAGAGAAAGATCTTCTTGGTCAGTTCTTGGTATCTGATTGCTTTCCGAGAGAAAGATCTTGTTGGTGAGTGGTACGATAAAGCCAAGCGAACAGGCTGCTAGGCTCTACTAATTGCTTCCAAATGCAGCATATGTGACTGAGTGAGTGAGACAGCGAGATTTTAAGTTTCAACGCGATTTTGCGGATTCACCAACGGAGTTGGAGCGTCATGGGAGAGTGGGGATGGAGGAGGAGCCGAGCCGTCCGGTCGATTTGCTTGCAATGGTGAATTGCAGACAGTGTAATTTTTTATATATATTTTTAATCATTTTGCAAAAAATTTATACTACTGTTTGAAAATTTATCACATTTGTCCACCAACCGCCGTGGGCCACAATGTTTACAAACCAACCGCCGTGGCCCGCGGCGATTAGTGGCCGGCCACGGCGGTTGGACCTAACCACCATGGGCCACGACGGCTAGGCTTAACAGCCATGGGTCACGGCGGGTGGCGGCTAGGCCCAACCGCCGTGGTCCACGGTGGCTGGGGTCATTTTAATTTTTCAATAAAACTTTATTAAATCTAGGGCTATGTTTGGATGTCGGTATTGAACCTTGGAATTAGGAATTAGAATTTGTGTTGTGGAATGCCACCGTTTGGAAGGCTCAAGGAATTAGAAATGGAAATGGACACGAATACCGCACCGCATTCATTGTACCTACGAGCACCCTCCGTCAATTCAGAGCCTCTCCCATCTGTATTCCCCTGCATTGGCTCGCGCCTCCGCTCGTGCGCCTCCTTTGGAAAAAAAGAACGCGGGCGGCCGAGTCAATAGCTCCCTCTCCCATCGCCCTCAAGTCCGACGAGATCCCTCCTCCGTCGCCCCTCCAAGTCCGGCGAGCTACATACCCCATCGCCTCTCCAAGATCCGGCTCGCTAGCTACCTCCCCCATCGTCGAGCTCCAAGGTCTCCCGAGCTCTGGCCTGCTCGCCGCTGGGTGAAGCAGCAGCCGGCGGCGGCGGCTTGCTCGTCTTTGTCGCGCCGGTGGCGCACCCTCTTCTTCCTCGGGGTCGGCCCTCCCCGTCTTCCTCACGACCAACACCCTCGTCTTCCTCGCAGCTGACGCCCTCCTCTTCCTGAGGGCCGGCGGCTCTTGTCGTCTCCCTCGCGGCCGACGCCGTGCTGCCCCTTCACGCGTCATTCCTCGACGATGGGATGCACACCCTCCGCCGGCGGTGTTTCTCCTGAGCGGTGAGCACGGTGCACAAGGATGATTTCAATCCATCGTTCTGCAACATCCAAACGAGTGGAATTGGCATTCTTCGTGGGATTCCAAAAGTTAATGCATAGTCATCCAGACAATAGATTTGGTATTTTGACCCAATGCAATACCATGACTGATTTGGTATTGCAACCAATTCAATACAAGACCCTCCAATATCAACATCCAAACGCATCCTAGTAGAAAATTAACAAGGGAAATTAAAGACCGTTAGTTTCGATTATTACAACACAATCACAATAGGATCCAGTTCAAATATTACAACACTCCAAAAAAGATTACAACATCTTAAAAAATGACAAACTTCAGCAATTCTTGCGATGTGATGTCGAAGGTTCATTTTTCCTTGTACCTTTTAAGCTGGTGGATTAGCAACACACGGGTATGCTGGTGGAGCATAAAGACCACCTAGAGCATAAACTACAATTATTTCTATAATTCTACAATTTCTAGAATTGATAAACTAATTTTCTATATTTTCTAAATAAAAAACTAATTTTCTAAATCTAAACTACTTGAATTAAATAATTTCTAAATTTTCTAAATCTAAACTAATTAAATTAACTAATTTTTAAATTTTCTAATCTAAAAACTATTTTTCTAAATCTAAATCTAAATTTCTACACTAATTACACTAATTAAATTAATTAAAAAAACATACATACCTGGAGGGAGAGAGGGCAGCGGCGGCAAGTGTGGGGGACAGCAGCCGCGTCGCCCTTTATATAGGCGCGGCTGTCGCTGTCCGTCACGGCGGAAAGGGCCTACCACCGTGACCCACGGCGGGCACAGGTCTTACCGCCGTGGAGCAAGGCGGTAGGTTGCCGTGGGGCCCACACCCTGCAGTGGACCGTTGGCGGTTGACCGATGTGGCTCACGATGGTTAGAGGTGCTACCGCCGTGGGCCACAGCGGTAGGACTTTCCCACCGTGACTTACGACGGTTGATGTTTATTTTTAATAAATTTTCAAACGGTAGTATATTTTTGCAAAATGATTAAAAAATATAAAAAATTTCCAGACATTGTGCTAGCAAGGCTTCTAAATTTCATGCAGGGCTTGGGCTGGGCACTGTGTGAGAGAGACTTTCGCCCTGCTGGTCGGCGGCCCACCCGTTGTGAGTGGGCTAGACAGGGAGGAGTCGCCCGCCCCACAAAATCATACTGGGCTCACTTGCTACATGCGCAAGTAGAAGCTTCTTCTTATTTTTTTTAAGTACAATCTTCCATTTTTGTTAAGAAAATAATAATGTAGCAAACATGTAGCGAGCAAACAATAATGTATTCATTAGTAATGCGATTATGCAAATGCGTTTTCAATTTTTTTATGGCTGAGAAACACCTATCAACTGTAGTGTTAGCAATAACATGCAACACTTGCACAGGCTTGCTGATATATCATCAATCATGAATTCGTTTCCTTAAATCCGTGATCATCACATTTAATTTCTTCTTCCCAAGTGATATTATCCAAACATGAATTTTGGGTATTGTTGGCAGCTGGCGCAATCTTCCGGCTCTGGCACTTCTCGTTGGGAAATTCATCCTATCAATTAAAGGACATTAGTACTCAATTCAAGATCCAGTAAATAAATAGCTACTTTTACCATTTGCTAGTTGCCTATAAGAATAAAAGTACCTCCTCCATACTCATAAAACATGTCGTTTTGGACAAGATTTCAGTCAAACATTGGAAATATAAATCATGAATAATTAAATTGTTGAGTTTGAAAATGTGAAAACTACATGAATAAATTTGTCCTGCAAAATACTTTCATAAAAGTATAGCTATGTTAGTTTTTAATAAATACAATTATAAAAATAAAAAGTTAAAGCTATGAATTGGAGACCATGTCGCTGTCCTAAACAACATATTTTATAAGTATGGAGGGAGTACGTGAAGTAAAACTGGGGTGGACCCAAGGAGGCCCCAGCGAGGCCCTCACTTGATTTCTAATTTTCAGATATAAGGTCTATTTTTTCACCATTAGTGCCCTCAGTAAATTTAGATTAGTGCCTCCACTGGTCCAGTTCAACCTCTCTCTTTATAAGCGCACTCCTTATAGTTTTTTTTTTGTTTTGAGTCCGACTCCAAAGTAAAGGGCTGACATGTCATACATCCTTCAACTCCAATGTTCTGATTGTAATCACTCCAGCCTCTTCAATCCTCTTATTAGCCATCCTATATATGCTATGTACAATAATCAATTAAGGCTATCAACTCTATATCTAACAGAAAAGTTTGATTGAGAGAAATAGGGAAGTTGAAGAAGCACCGGAACCCGTGACGTAACAGAGAGTTGCAGAGTTGGTGATGGTGTGCCCGTCTCGTGGCAGCAGCACCGTGCTGAGCCAGTCAGCCCGACTTTTTTGTTTTTTTTACCCTTTTTGCGAAAGAATCTCACAAATGCGCCCCTCCTGGAAAAATTTCAAAAAATGGACCCTCAGCTCGGCGCCATGGACAGCGGCGCCGAGGTTAGACGCCTCGGCGCCACGGATCACGGCGCCTAGGTGGGAGGCTGCGCTGCCCTCGTGGCACGACGTGGCGGCGGACGTGGCGCCTAGGGTCGGCGCCCTGATCCGTGGCGCCGAGGGTCGGCGCCTCGATCCACGGCGCCTACCCTCGGCGCCCGATCCGTGGCGCCGAGGGGCCTTCCCACCGGGCCCATCCAATCCCATCGCCGCGACGCCCATTCCACGTCGGTCGCTCCATCCTCCCCCCGGTCGAGTGCCCGGCCGGCCGGCGCCGCCGCCGCCACGGTCGCCGGCCGCGGCCCGCGCCCGTGCCGCCCGACCCCGGCCTCGCCCGCCGCCCCGCCCCCGTCCGCCGCCCCCCTCCCCGCCCGCGCCGCGCGCCCCCCCGTCCGCCGCCCCCCCGGCCCGGCCCGCGCCGCCCGCCCCGTCCGCCGCCCCCCCCCCGGCCCGCGCCGTCCGCCGCCCCTCGACCCGTCCGCCGCCGGCGCCGTCCGCCGCCCCCGCCCCCCCGCCGCCGCGCCGGGGCGCCGTCCGCCGCCCTCGCCCCCGCCCGCTCCCGGGTGGAAGGCCCCTCGGCGCCACGGATCGGGCGCCGAGGGTAGGCGCGCGTGGATCGGTGCGCCGACCCTCGGCGCCACGGATCGTGGCGCCGACCCTAGGCGCCACGTCCGCCGCCACGTCGTGCCACGAGGGCAGCGCAGCCTCCCACCTAGGCGCCGTGATCCGTGGCGCCGAGGCGTCTAACCTCGGCGCCGCTGTCCATGGCGCCGAGCTGAGGGTCCATTTTTTGAAATCTTTCCAGGAGGGGCGCATTTGTGAGATTCTTTCGCAAAAAGGGCCAAAAAACAAAAAAGTCGCCCAGTCAGCGAGGGTGGAGGCCTCTACTGTAGCCTGCGGCTAGCCACCACCCTCTAGACAACCAGCAACGACAGTTGGTGAAGGCACCGAGCGATATGATAGCGTATATTGGAGACACAGAACCGTAAAAACCGGAGAGACACCATGCTCAGCAAACCGCATATAGCTGTACACAATACAAGCCACCAGAGGAGGATGATATGTTTCCTTTTGTTAGACTGTCTCCAGGAGATCCACCTTCGCGCATCTGCAAAAATCGTCCATATGCAGACGTTCCCGTCGCGCAAAGGAGGAGCGGCTGCAGCGGTCTCGCGCTTCCCCTCACGCATCGCTGGTGGTAGTTGGCTGCGCGCGCTGGAGGAGGAGGAGGAGCCTGGGGAAGGAGGTGGCGGCCGGGGAAGAAGGAGGCGACGCGCGGGTGCCGGAGCTCCGAGCTTGCCGTCCGCGCGCAAAGGAACCCGCGCCACCGCTGGATGCACCGAGCTACCTCAAACTCGACGACGCGGGCCCGATTCACGGAATCCGCAAGTCAACGGGCGGAAGGAAACGCGCCGCCGCCGGATCCGCCGAGCCGCTCGCCATCCGCGCGCGAAGGGACCCGCGCCGCCGCCGGACCGCCGAGCTAGCTCGCCATCCGCGCGCGAAGGGACCCACACCGCCGCTGGATGCACCGAGATAGCTCGTCGTCCGAGAGCGAAGGGACCCGCGTCGCCGCCGCAGCTCTACATCGTCGTTGCCGGCCGAGCTGCCACTGCCGCCGTGGATGAGGAGGACGGGGTGGAGGCGGTCGGGGAAGGAGGTGGCCGTGGGGGTGGTGACCTCCCTCTCTGCCAGATCCGGTCACCGCGGGGGCTGCATCGCCTCGCCGTGGACCCAACCTCCACCCTGAGGGTGGAGGAGGCTGGCAGGGAAAGGAGGCGGCGGGGGTGTTGGAGGCGGCTGGGTCACTGGGGAAGGAGGAAGGAGGCAACAGGTGGCGGTGTAAGGCCGCCGTGGGGTGGGAAGGAGGAGGGGGCGGTTGGAATGCAGAAAGCTGCATTCACCCCGAGAATGAGCGATGGGAGAGGTGCGACTACAAAAAGAGCGAAGGTTTGCAGCATCTGCTGGACCGGCTACAGTGAGGATTCCATCTGCATTTTGAGGTTGCAGCTCGCTTTGCAGAACTTGCTGGAGATATTCTTAATAAGCTGCTAATGGGCTGCTAAAGCTGTCGCCTGCGCTGAGGGTGTGCATTTGCACCCTGGACTTTTGCCTCTGCTAGATGCACTTTTCAGATCTCAGTCATTGAGCGCCTCTTAGATCTCCGCCACCTTCACCGTGCCTGTACCTCTCAGATCTCCGCCACCTCCTCCCCACCTGAACCTCTTAGATTTCCACCACCTCCAACCACCGCACCTCTCTGATCTCCGCCGCCTTCACCCCACCTGCAACTCTCAGATCTCCGCCACTCATCGCTGCCTCTAGCGCCTGCTGCATGACCGACTCCCACACTAAACTTATCCGAAACTACTAGTGACAACATGAACATCTTAGATTTCCACCACCTCCAACCACCGCACCTCTCTGATCTCCGCCGCCTTCACCCCACCTGCAACTCTCAGATCTCCGCCACTCATCGCCACCTCTAGCACCTGCTGCATGACGGACTCCCACACTAAACTTATCCGAAACTACTAGTGACAACCTCGACCGGCAGTGTTCCGCCACATCATCACCCCGCCCCGTCCACCGCCACTCAACACTAAGGAATTAGAAGACAACATCCCACGGGACTGAAACCCCCCCATCTGCAACATTGATGACGGCGGTGCTGCATCTTCAATAATGGCAGAAGAGGTAAAAGTGCTCCTCCTCCTTTTGTTTTTTATTTATAAGGAAAAGCTATTGTCTTGGGGAGGATCAATCACAATTGGTGTTGTTCCTGTTGATAGTTTGTCTTAGTTCTTCTAGTTGGTTGTCTATTTTATTTCAGTTTTTTGGCATAAAAAGATCCAATTTGCTAACCACTACAGGTGCTAATGTGATTCATTTTTTTGGAAAGGAAGGTGCACCATTATTACTACCATAAGTGTAATTATTCCCACTATCTTTTCAGTGTTAATTCTTGTAGTATACTACTCAATAGGTCTTAGACATTTTTTAGATAACGGAATTAAATTCCGGCCTATGTGGTAACACACAGCAAAAAGCCTCCGCGTGACCACACACAACCAAACTTATTATAGAAAAAAGAAAACTTTAGTACATGAAGAAACATGTACTAAAGATCAACTACACCCAAAAAAGGTTAACTACTCAAGATGGTGCTAACGAAATCAATATCGCTTCAAGGTGGTCTTCTTGAATCAGCCACCATGCCTTGAGCCGTGCAAAAAAAGAACTTGAGAGAAATTCATTGGATGTAGAACATGGCCACCATGCCACGCAACACCCATGGCATCAAAGAATTGAGATCCATGGACACCCCACCTCATCGCGCTCGTCTAGAAGGCAAAGTGGAATGTCACCTTCCAGGTATCCCCACTGCAAGGGAAGACAGGTAGTTTCGCCACTGACCAGCGAACCCATCCTCTCCTCCTTGACCTCCTCCTCAGGCACCCTCGCCTGCAGCTTATGCACGAGCGGCGTGAGGTGCTGCCGTTAGTTGGTGGCGGATAGGGTTTAGGAAATGCCCTAGCCGCCCCAGCTCGTCCCTTGACGTCGACGACCATGCTACACGAAGAAGTAACGGGTCGACAGTCGGCCACCGAGTGCTTGAACCTCATGGAAGTCTGCAACGACACCTTCAAGAAGGAAAACGACGCCCGCGGGCATCACTGTCGCTGCCACCAGGGTGGACATCACCGATCTGGGTATGGATGGACGCCTACTTCGGCGGTAGGGATGGTGGACGAGCGTGAGGAGGAAGCGCACTGCCGTCACTAGGGTCTTGATCTGGCTAAGGCCAGCCGGACATGGCGGTGGCTGGTTGGGGACAGCAAGAGTGAAGGACCAATACGGCGAACCAGAGAGGGGGGAGTGAGTGGGAGCCGATAAAAATTCTTCTCAAATGAGATAGAAACTCCAACAAGATGAACAAGGCTTCCAACACACGTCTCCGACTCACTACCCAAGTTGGCCAAGCCCACGTAGCCACTGGAGTGCCACTGGACCTATGAACCAACACACAACCTTCTGACCCGAGAACGCAGCGGAACACCAAACCTCGAGTCTACAGACCCACACCGGTCGACCGGTGAGCACCACCGGCCGACCGGTCCCCGCCGGTGAAACCGAGCAACTTTCACTAAGTGGCTCTACACCGGTCGACCGGTGAGACACACCGGTCGGACCGATCACGCACCGAAAGCCCCCAAGGCACAAAACAGCCAACCGACCACCAAACCGACCCAAACTCGAAACAGGCAGCACCACGTGACAACAGCCGAACACACCAAGACGTTCACCCGAGCAAAATCCCACCGAGGGTTGCACCTGGGCCGACCGGTCAAGAGCACCGATCGGACCCGGTGTAGCACGGGCGACTCGGGATGAACAACACCCGCGGGTCAACTCCCCCAAATCCAAACCTTGATCTCCCGAATCGCTCCACGGACTTGAACAAGACTTTGGGGATATTAGGAACACCTCATGAGGAGTCCATAGCCAAGTTTAATCCCACCAAAACTCGTCCAAAAAGGAGGAATCAAGGAAATCCCGCCAAGAGCACTTCCAACCCAAGAACTCAAGAAACCCCAAAATCGAGCACCTTTACTCACGGATTTGGAGGGGAATCACAACCCAAAGAACCACGAAGGGTTCCCACAAATTTCCCCCATCAAATCCCCAAGAGAAAGGTCCCGAAAACAACCCAAAGAAATCACCAAGAGAGGGCTCCGAAAATCACCACTAAGAACAACCGGGGAAAACACATCCAAACCTTGAGGAACCACGCCGAATCATCTATACATGAAACAAAGGTTCATACAAGGTCTAGCAAGCCGCCCGATCATCCATCCCTCTCAACAAGATCTCTCCATGAAGCTCTCTTGCTAGTCCTATGGAAAACCTAAGGAAAATAGGAAGGAAAATGGGAAAACAAATGAGCTAGGGTTCCAAGAGTTGGCTGCCATCCTCTCACCTCTTGGGTTATATGGAGGCAAGCGAAAGTCTAAAATACCCTTCTCTAACAACTAGGGATACAAGCCCCTCAAGGGCGGTTTTGGAAGACTTGAAGCTTTCTCCATCGGACGGATGCCGGCGACCGCAACCTCGCTTAGCCTCGACGCAAGCCTTGCGATCCCGACGCGTGTCCTCCGCTTCGAAGATTCCGGACCGCGTCGTCGCACACCGGTCGAACGGTGCTCCCCACCGGCCGGACCGGTACCCACCGGTCGGACCGGTCCGCGGCATCGTCGCAAAGACCGTCTTCGGTTCTTCGGTCTTGGCTTTGTGGATCAACCAAGGAACCCGGTGGTTTTACGGTGAACCACCGGAAACCCCGCGAACTCGGTGTAGCCTCCGCCAATCTCCACTCATGACTTGGCTCCCACATAGTTCCGGCTCGACCTTGCTTTTGAGGCTCAACCAAGAAATCGTCCACGACTTCATCTTGCTCGTTCATGCCACCATGCGGCCCGCACTTGACCCCCGCCGGCCACCGGGTCCCTCGAACGAAGCCTACTTGTCTTCTCCACACCTGGAGGCCTCACCGGCGATGACCTTTCGCGCTTGTTCTTCACCTGCACCAACACCAGTCAAGCCGCAACCTGCACCTGCAATACTTAGCCAAGAATCAGTCCACACAACATTGTCAATCACTCATCACACAAGGAAGCGACCATACACCGGTCCTCGAACCACACATGGTCCTCAATCTCCCCCTTGATGAGTGCATTGATAACACCCACACGAAAGTAACAAGAGAGAAAAGAAAAAGAAAAGAAACGAACAAAAAGAAACTCCAACAAGCGATCGAAAGCCGAACAAAGGCAAAGAGCAAGATCACTTGAAGAAGACAAGTCTCGGACCCCTTAGGCAAGGGCAACGGCTCGACACATCCGAGACAAAGTAAAGCTCAAGCAAAGAGCGCAAACCACCAAAACAAAGCTCAAAAAACCACAAAGAGCTCCCCCTGCACACATGCAAGCTCCCCCTGAACCAATGCACCTCCCCCTGGACAAATGCATGCAAACCATTGAAAACGGGGCAAGGCCGCAAAGAACTTCAGCTCACACCGGTCAGACCGGTCATCACCACCGGTCAGACCGGTGCCTAACATGTGTACAGGACCAACACTCACACCGGTCAGACCGGTGCTCACCACCGGTCAGACCGGTGCCTAACATGTGTACAGGACCAGCACTCACACCGGTCAGACTGGTGCTCACCACCGGTCAGACCGGTGAACAACAGAGCCCAAAAATGGCTCGAAACCACCTGAAAACCTTCTAAATGTGTCCAGTGAGCCATTTCAAGCTCAAACTTCTCCCCCTTGTTGGCAATGCATGAATCAAGCCAAAAATGCAAAACTTTCAACCTAGAGCTTCTCAAATAGACAAAATTCAACAAAGAATGCTACACATGTCCAAATGAGCAAGTTAGATACTCTACGGCTTTGTATCGATCTCAACTACATGATCACCAAGTTTCACAACCATTGGACGAAGCTAAGATGGATTTTGGCAATTTGCGAAAAAACTTGCCTCTCATGAGCAAAGTCCTAAACATGATCAAAGCATATCAAAATGGCAAAGCCACACAAACTTCATGCTAGGACAGCCATTCTAATCATAAGACCATCACAAACACCCACAAGCACCTCATGTCATGTCAAAGCCACCGAGCCATGTGCCTACTTCTATGTATGAGACTTCTCATTGGTAGGCATCATGCAACGGTTTAGCACCCAAAGCAAATTAAATTCAGCACAAATGACATGGGAGCATATTTTCCAAGCATTTTTCATTTCATTTTCAGATTGATAAATGGTACATGAAATGTCTTTGCGACAAAAAGGAACTTATGCCCCTCCACAAGATGAAGCAAGAGGGCTAAACATTCATGATGGCAAATGAGCCTTTGGCTCCATATGATCAATAAACTAGCTATCCAACAACAAATTAAGCATAGCCAAGCCACTAAAACATGTCAAGAGCATATAAAGTCATTTACACATGAGAGAGCATACATGTGACATTTTCAAAAACATAGCTATCAACCACGGATTATTCATCAAGATCATCAAGAGCTAAGCCAAACTAACCATAGCATACCAACCATGCTCACAAAGACATATATCTCATTCCATGGTGAACAATGTATATGAGAGAAGCTTTTCCTAACCAATGCATATGATACAAAATGCATGCAATCTAAGATGCAAGGATGCCTATACATCATGTTACATATGCCATGCCAAATGCAAGAAATGCACAAAGGAAACTATACATATGCTACAAAGAGAGCTCCCACACACCCAACTCAAGAAATCAAACACACGCCAAGTTCCCCCGCAAACGAGTGAAAGTTGCTTGATCTAGGGGTTTGGTGAAAATATCGGCTAGTTGGTCATGTGTGGGTACATGGATCAAAGCTATCTTCCCTTTCTCTACGTTGTCTCTCAGAAAATGATACCTCACTTCTATGTGCTTGGTTTTGGAATGGAGCACTGGGTTCTTTGCAACGCTTATGGCCCTGGTGCTATCACATTGAAGTGGGACATGTGTATACTCCTCACCAAAGTCACTCATGGTGTATGAAATCCAAAGGAGCTGAGAGCAACAACTAGCAGCGGCAACATACTCGGCCTCGGTCGTGGATTGAGCAACACTCGACAGCTTACGGGAAGACCAAGACACCAAAGAAGAACCCAAAAACTGGCAAGTCCCAGAAGTGGACTTCCTATCCAACCGACACCCAGGGGGAGGACGCCGTGCACCCCAGCACGTGAGGGTCCGAACCTGGGTGCGCCATGATTTTTGCCGAGGGACACCCCACGACGCGCCGCGCACCGCGCGTGTCGTGCCTCGCGCATCTGTGAGCCGGCCTTCAAGCCGCGTTGGTTTTGTGCAGGGAAGGAGTTCACTCCCGAGCCGCGGCCATGCGCACCCCAGCACCAGGGTCGTGGCTACTCAACGCCGCTGCCTGTGCGGGAAGTCGCGCGACGCCGCCGTGTCACGATGCGGGGCGTCGACGCCGCGCCCTGTGTTTCTGCGAGCCGACCATCGTGCCGCACGTTTCGGTTGTAGGTATGCGCGCGCGTGAGTGGGCTGGATCGCACCCCAGCGCTCAGGACCGGGGCGTGGCGCTTTTGGTTGCCGCGCCGCGCGCGCTTGCGGGCGCCGATGCGTTGCTCGCCGCGCCGCCGTCTTTGCGAGCCGTCCTTCGAGCCGTGCCCGACCGAGTAAACGAGGGACTCGAGTGCGCGCGGGGATGTCCAGCCGGCCGCACCCCGCCGCGTGAGCCGACTACCGCCGGCGCCGACGCTGACGGGGTGGCGCACCGAAGCGGGAACGCGCCGCGCGCCTGGAAAGGGGGGCAGTCGGTGTCTTGCCGATGTTAGACGGGATCCAACGCGCAGATGGGCCGTATTGGGGCGCACCGGCCCATGCAGGTCCGTTAGGAGCCCAGCAGGCCGAAACGAATTCTAGGTCAAGTCCAGGGTGGACCAGTGGACTATCGCCAGTGGGCCAACTGGACTGAGCCCACTAGGCCAACCGGGCCGCATCCATTGGGCCACTTTCAGCCCAATATCGGCCCACAAACTGAGGGTTGCTGACGTCATGCTGACGTCAGCAATATTTTTAATAAAAATCCTTTTCTTTTTCAAAAATAATTTCAGAAATGATTTTTAAATGGTTTTAAGCTTTGAAAAATCATAACTAATTATAGGAAGCTCAGAAAAATATAAAACCAATTTCTATAATTTTGTAATTTAAAAACCTTGCTGCTTGTAGGTAGTTTGATCTCTTTTGGGTTTTCTAAAAAGTGGTTTTTATTTCGAGTTATTGCTTAGATGTGTACCGTTTTCTTACGTTCGTGTCGAATCTCGTGCCACAGACCCGAGCTTCGACCAGGAGGACGCGGAGGACCCCGAGTACACTGCTCCGGACAATGACTACTTCAACGGCAACGAAGGTGTCAAGTCACTCCCAACCATGTAGATCCCATGTTGATATTTAGATGCTAGTGCTTTACTTTATATGCATTGCTTGGAATAAATTGCATAGCCAGTTGATTAGCCTTGCCTTGATAATTTGATATATCCTGATTCCTTGTTTTACCTACCTCGGGACTAGCTACAGACCCCTAGCTAGTCCCATGAAATAACTACCCATACTTTTGCTGCTTGATTATGGATGGTATTCTGAGCTTGGTCTGAGATGTGGGAGATCTCAGTGTGTTCTAGCGTGAGTACTGGGTGCGTTCCTCCTTGATGTGTTTTGGCGAGAGCGAGCTAATCGGTTACTTGTGAACGCCTGCCTCGGGAAGATGCGATCTGGCCTCTTACCCGAGCGGCGTGTCGGACGGATGGAGTTAGGGGAGTGCTCACTCTCGGCCCTTAAGGACCGATCGTCAGTTGACCTTGCTTCAGATAACTTTTACCGTACAAACCGCCCGCCTTGTATTGGGCAGGGGTACGGGGTGAGACTTGTAGTGGATAGCACCCCGCATGTAGGCGGATCGGTGTGATCGTGAGGGGAGACGGTTTTCCTCCTTAGTAGACTTTGCCCCGGCGAGGCCGGGGAAGGGTTCCACAGCTTCGAGGGACCCCTCGCTGGCAGTATGAGCTCTACAGCAGGGGCTGTGCCAGACTCAGAGACGCAGGAGGGTACTATGCACTTACTTGAGCTTCAGCCGTATGGTAGGGCTTGGAATCGGTGATGGCCGGTTTCGGTCCTATTCGGGCGGGTACAGTTGTACAACCTCTGCATAGTGTTTAAACCTATAGCTATAGTCCGTGTCCACTGGTTATGGATAGTCTTCTGATCTCTCACCTGACTAGTTATACTTCTCTTGTGCTTCTTCTCTCCCCCGAGTGAGTGAGCCCGACTTTGGCCGTTGAGATGTGGGGATAGGAGCAGGCCCCACATCACAGATAAGAGTTGGGATCTGGATCGCGGTTGTGATCTGGTGCTTTGGTGTGGTATCATTGAGCGGGGTGCGGACCCTAGAGGTGTGGACCTCGGAAGCATGAGCTTCCCTGAGGTGTTGGCCTCACTGCAAATCTCTGCTTACCTTGTTTGTTGCTACGCTGCTTTGTTTAAGCCTTCTACAGTCAGAGTAGGAATATATCCTGCATAGTAGAACATACACCACTTTTGCCTCTTTGTTGGGAAGCTGATATGACCTACCCGCTTATCGGGTAGATCCTGGTGTCTCTGACACAGAGCCGGACCACGACTTCGACAACGACGGATGGGAGGACTAGGTCTCTTTCTATGCTCGAGATGCGTGCGGATATGGAGTTTCCCCGCGCTTGCTTGGAGCCGCTGCTAGACTTTTTATTTCTGTTTGATTCAGTCTTGATGGACTCGTACCCGGCATGTGCCGAAGAGATGTACTCTGATTAATGTAATAAATAAATGTTGTACTTTATCTATTTTTGTTTTATCTTTCTGTATGTATATTTGGCATCGCTGAGACATGGATTGCACGTGGTAACCCTCCTGGGACTACCACAGAGGTGCAGAGAGTCGGGTTTCCGTCCGCGGAAATCCGGTTCGTTTCAGAAACCCCATAAATCATTGCAACACATAATCGGGTCTCCATTGGCCACTTTGCAAGTGGCTAATAATCTGAAGGAGTGGTAAATAATCTTGGACTGAGGGCCTAGCAGTAGTACCAACTGTTGGCAATTGGAGCTGCCCAGCAGCTCCTACCACTGCCCGTGAGTTCTCAACTCCCTAATGGCCCAGCTAGAGGTAAAAGGAGAGACCGAGAGAGCAGAGTGAGCACAACACATACACGCCACACCTAGTGCACAAGTGTTTTTTCTGCTGAACTGCTTTGCATTGCTCTGCCTTCTACCCTTTTGTAAAGGCCCTAAGTCAACTCTAGGTACAATAATTCATGAGTACTTCTATCTACTACTAGTAAACCTACTTGGGCATGCTTGCCCTGATACAATGAGTGCCTGCTGCTTTATACGGCTGGGCAGGGGCACTTGAGGAGTTCTAGCAACTCCATTGACCTTGCTAATGAGGGAATTTCAGCAGGGGCACCAAGTGGTGGTATGGTCCCCTGTAAAAGAGCCCATTACTCAACACCAACAGGGAGGCCAGTTAAGAACTTAAGATAAGTAAAAGACAAAGAAGCAACTTGACATCCTATCGAGGTAGCCAGATCATTAACATTGCAGCATCCAACGTGAAGTTAACCTTACGTCCTGTTGATTTAGCAAAAAGTTCCGACAAGTTCTTTTAAATGCAGCATCTTGTCTAAATCTGCGGGCATAACAATGAGAGTGTCATCTGCATATTGGATCGCTGGATAATCACCTCCAAAGTCAGGTCCCACACTACAGCAGCCGCCTGCTTCCCCGAGTGCCTAAAGCACTCGGGGAAGAGCCAAAAGCACTCGGGGAAGCCTTCCCCGAGTGCAACACTCGGGGAAGAGCTTCCGGGGATGCTTCTCAGGGAAAGAGCTCTTCCCCGAGTGCCAAAAATCATACACTCGGGGAAGACTTCCCCGAGTGCCACGGTAGCACTCGGGGAAGATTTAACGCCGTCGACGGGGGGTTTTTTTACTCTTCCCCGAGTGCAACACTCGGGGAAGAATTTTCTTTTTTTTTTCTTAACCTCTTCCCCGAGAGCAACACTCGGGGAAGAAATTCTTTTTTTTTGAAAATTCTTCCCCGAGTGCCAGTTGCCAAGGCACTCGGGGAAGGGTCCTGTTGTTTTTTTTATTTTTGTCTTCCCCGAGTGCCAGGCGCAGGGCACTCGGGGAAGGCCCGCGCCCTTTTTTTTTATTTTCCTCTTCCCCGAGTGCCCTGTGCCCAGGCACTCGGGGAAGCCTCCTTCCCTTTTTTTTGTTTTTTTTGTTTTTTTCTTTTGCTTTACGGTGTGACAAATAAAACATATATATATATATATAAATCACAATTCAACTTCAATATCTCACAAACCACATTTATAAATGAAAAACGACACATCCAAAAGTGTGGCCAAACATATCCGGAATACATAAAAATGAGTGCACAAAAGTACAAACCACGTATCGAAAAGTACACATACAAACCACATATCCAAAAGTACACATACAAACCACATATCCAAAAGTACACATTATTCCAAGTTCACAAGTGCAATACATATAAACGAGTCCGCGGGTGGCTCACGGCAACTGGGATCCCGGCCCGACGTGCGACCCCGGCGAAGCTCCGGCTGGGGATGCCCCGACGTGCATCCCCGCGACCCTCCGACATGGTTCGACGACGCCCCCGAGAGCCGCCGAATAAAAAAAAATTGCACGTGAGTAACAAGATAAAAATCCAAGTTGTAAAGAAAAGTTGAAAATTTCGGCAGCACCTCCCCTACATGGGGAGGTTTCCAAAACTCCGCAAAAAGGTCGACACGAAGGCCGACAACCACATTTCCAAAGCACGAAGGCCGACAAATCAACAACTCGGGCACGAAGGCCGACAAATCAACACATCAGGCACGAAGGCCGACACTAGGTTTGACACTAAGCATTAGCACAAAAAGTAAAACAATTGTGCTTATACTCACCGGGTGCCGGGGGTGGACTCTCGACGAGGTGGTGGAGGTGGTCGTGGTGGTGCAAGCGGTTGTGCCGGGATCCGCAAACCTTGCCGCTGCCCAAGTTGTTGCACGAACGCGAGCAAACCTTGCATCGTCTCCCGCCGGGCCTCCCGCTCGGCCCGCTCGCCCCTCCCGCTCGGCCTCCCGCCGGGCCCGCTCGGCCTCCCGCTCGGCAAGCAAGGCCTCCCCGTCGCCGCCGAAGACGTCGCATCTCGGCCGCAATATTTGACAACAATGTTCCAATAATGCGAGCTAATGAACGTAAAAGTCAAAGTCAAAGAACGACTAATGAAAGTGAGAATACTTACCCGGAGTGACATTATCGCCGTCGGCCGCCGGCTTATGGGCACACTAGAGCTCGTGCTCGCCGCTCGTAGGCGGTCGAGAGGAGGAGTAGAGGCCGTGTCGAGGATGCCGTCGCCAATGTAGAACCGTCCATGCTTCTTGCCTTGCCCAATCCTCATCACTAGCTCAAGATCAAGGTGTTCCTCGGACCTCGGGTCGTAGTCTGGCCCGTGGACTAACCTTAATGCCTCCGTGTACGAACTAAGGCGGGTGTGGACGCTGGAGTTTGTGTACGCCTCTGGGCCCGCATCGGGGTTGTACTCGATGTTGGACTTGGCCGGGCCCATGTGGGCGAGAGCATACGCCTCGAGTTGGGTAATTGGCCGGCCACCGTGCGCCGCCTCCTACAAAAAAGCCAACATGTGGTTAGGAATCAATTAGAATTGAACGCGGCTATATTAGACAAGTGGTGTCGACTTACATATGTCTTTTTGTATTTGCTGAGGCTGGCGCTGCCCTGGTGGTGAGGTGCACCTGGCATCAGCATACGGTGGTCTTTTTTCTCTTGGTGCATCTTCTGCCAGTCCGCGTCCAACCATTTCTCCACAATAGCAGCCCAAGAATCGCAAAAGGTTGCGCACCGGCTTGGAATCACCTACAAGCCATCGGAAGATCAAATTGGCATAGGTAATAATCGAAAAGAGATCAATAGGAGATGTTTTGTATTTACCGGGAGGTATCGCTCCCTTGTCGAATCTCTCGTGTCACTTCTTGCCTCGCTTTCTATTGATTCTTCTATTACGGTAGGTGGCGTTGTAGTCAATGTGCGCCCGCAGCGGGCCTCATAATACAAGTCCGAGACACGTCTTTTACGGGGAAGCGTAAGCCACCCGATACGCCCTTTCCTCCCGTCCGGGTCGGCATCCGAAGAAGTCCCGCATAAAGACACGAGGTATCCATTATTTTATTTGAACAATGAAAGCAATGAAATGAGGGCCGTAGAGCGAGAAAGGCTTACCCATAACTCTGAAATCACCTGATCCGCTAAGTTTCTGTACGGTTCGGGCGCGGGGAAGAGAGCGTGCGGTCAAACGAGGGTAACTCTCCCTCCACATCCTCCTCTGACTTGTACACCAGGCCAGGGAAGTGCTCCCTACACAGAAGTCCCAAGATCCCATTGACATTGCGAGCCTCCACCCCCTCCTCAACAAGTATCCGGTTCTCGCACAAGTGGTTAACAATAGTTATTATTAGTTCTTATTCGATTTTTCTATATATCAAATGAAGAACATATGAAGTTACTTAATTACCTATCCCCCGGGGTGCAATCAGTGGGCGGCGGTCAACAGGAATCGGTCGCTTCGGGAGCCGGGCTGGGACCTCGCTTATATGGTTGCGAGGCTGTAGTGGAAGTCGAACCCCCTGCCCCCTCAGACGCGTGCGGATCCGCCTCCTCGACGCGTGTGGGCCCCCCTCGTCGTACATCCGCGAGCGACGTCCTCGCCCCTAGAAGAACGAGAGGAGCCAAGGTCGTCTCCGCCGTGCCCCTAGCCCTCCTCTGCCTCTGTGAGGGCTCCGGCTCCCCAGTCGCTGGCTCCGGCTCCGGCTCCGGCTCCCGTCGTCTCGAGTAAGTCGAGCGACACCTCCTAGTGGGCCCCATCACCTGCAATTAAAACAAATAAACCAGTATTAGTCTTGGTAAACGAGAAGTAATTAGCAAGGAAGCAAAACAAAAAAAAATGTATTTACAAGTATTAAAACGAGAAGTATCACATGTTTTTCTAATATTTACAAGTATTAAAACGAGAAGTATTACATGTATTTCTAATATTCTTCATGATCGGGATTATTTCGATGATAGGTCTCGTCATCACTATCAAGAGCCTCCAAATCGTCAATGACCTCATCCTCATCGCCGTCATTGTCTAGTTGTAATCCATCAAGCATTTTCAAGTCTCTCGGATCATGCACCTCATCGCAGCCTTCCTCGTCAACAATCCATTCCTCGTCTACTTCCATTTCAATATCTTCGTTAAGTCTATCTCAAGCATCCCCGGTAGCCCCTCGTCTTGTTGATAAAACTCCTCGTTATCCGTGGGTGGGTTCAAGTTGTAATCGTCATCGTTTGGGCGAGCACATTTACCACGTGGTGACACCTTGTGCACAATATACCAACCCCCGGAGACGTGGGTCGGTTTTGCAAGCATATGGACAATAATAAACTTGTCCGGCTTGCCGAGCCACAATATAGACATCCTCACCTAGATAGAAGGAATCCGTCTAATTTCGACTATCCCAAATTTAGGAGACCTTTTCGATACTCCGGGATCAAACCACTTGCATTTGAATATGATCGGCTTAGGTGCATTTTCACCATGGAATTCGAGCTCGTATATTTCTTCAACTATGCCATAATAGTCCTCGGGCTCCTCATGCTCCTCAACTACTCCGGTGTAAATACTCCGGTATTGGTGGTCCTTGGATTGGGCCGACTCTTCTCGTAGCTTGTTGTGTGAAAGCGATATCCATTCACGTCATAAGCGTTAAATGACAAGACCTTGTAGTCAAATCCTCTAGCCGTTGTCGTAATTCGACATTTATAGACAAATCGCTTTTGCACCGCAAGCTCAAGGAGAGAGATGAAATTAGGCAACTATCAACACCAAACTTGGAACGACCTAAGTTGGCCGAAGGTACCTTTTTTTGAAACCATGTAATGAAATCATGTTCATGAAGAAGGTTTTCTCGTTCATGTTCAGTAGGTGGGCTTGGATCATGCCAGTATTGATCAAAAAATTCCCTGCACATAGAAGCAACAAGGGTGTTGGATGCGGAAAATTTATGAAGTATGTAACAAGTTCGTTGAGAATTTACCTCTGAAACTTGTCGACTTCGTCAAGGTTCGTCAACAAGTACAGCATGATCTTGCGCCACTCTAGATTGGTCAAGAACTTTGTGGCCGCTCCACTTGATCTCCCATGTTGCCCTTTGAATAGGCTGAGGGTCGATTGATTTTCTTCCTCGTTGTAACGAGTGGATGGATTATGCACACTTGGAAGGTTGTCACTATAGTATGTTGTTGTAAAGTTTGACACCTCCTCACGAAGGAATGCCTCGCTATGGAAGCCTCAATCCCTGCCTTTGTTTCCACATTTCTGGCGAACAGTCTTTAGCACTCTCTCGATTGGATAGCACCAACGGTTCTGCACGGGCCCCCCCAATCGTACCTCAGTCGGAAGGTGCAAAATCAAATGCTGCATCGACAAGAAAAAGCCAGGGGGAAAGATCTTCTCCAACTTACAGACCAACTCGGGTGCCATTTTTTCCAACTCCTCAACCACTTTTAGAGATATCTCTTTGGCACAAAGCTGGCGAAAGAAAAAGCTCAACTCGCCAAAGACCTTCCGGATATGCTCGGGTACATAGCCTCTAACCATCGACGGAAGAAGCCGCTCAATCCATATGTGGAAGTCATGACTCTTCATCCCTAAGACTCGACCGGCACTTGGGTTCGCTCCCCTCCTCGGATTCGCCGCAAACCCATCGGGGAAACTTAATGTCCGCATCCATTCTATCACTTCCGTCCTCCGTCGCTTTTCCAAGACGTAATCGGCCTTAGGCCTTTTCCATGGTTTTCCATCTCTTGGAGGCATCATGTGTAGCTTTGGTCCGTCACATAGTGTTGCCGAGTCTACTGCGGCCTTAGGGTTGTCCTTTGTCTTTTCGGGAATGTCCATGAGTGTTGCCCAAAGTGCTTCGGCGACATTCTTCTCGGTGTGCATTACATCTATGCTATGTGGAAGGAGAATGTCATCAAAGTATGGAAGCCTCTCTAATCCCGGCTTATGAGACCACATATGATTCTCACCATAGCCCACAAAGTGATTTTTCTTTGGCTTATCTTTCTTTGGATTAAGTTTCCTTCTTTTACCCTTCTTTGGATTATCTTTCCGTGTCGGTAGCACAAGAGCATCTATTTGAGCATGAACCCGAGCAATAGTCATCTTTGAGGTGCAGGGCCGGTCACTGTGACACCTTTTCTGAAGTTCTTGGTGTCTCGTCTGAATGCATGGTCAAGAGGGAGGAACTGTCGATGCTTGTCGAACGACGAGAACTTGCCACCCTTCTTCAACCACATGAACTCTACACCTGCCTTGCATACCGGGCATGGAAACTTCCCGTGGACACACCAGCCGGCGAATATCCCATATGCCGGGAAGTCATGCATGGAGTACTGGTACCAAACAAACATTCTGAAGTTCTTCTTTGTAGCTCGGTCGTAAGTCAATACGCCTTCATTCCAAGCCTTGATCAATTCATCATAGACAGGTTGCATGTACACACCCATTTTGTTTCCCGGGTGTCCAGGAATTATCAACGTCAAGAATATGTTTTGCCGTTGAAGTAGGACCCCGGGAGGGAGATTTAGGGGGATAGCGAACACGGGCCAACAAGTGTATGGGGCCGACATCAGTCCATAAGGATTGAATCCATCCGTTGCCGCCGCAACACGTACATTACGAGCCTCTAAATGTTTTAGACGATGTTTGTCATTAAACGTTTTCCATGCTTGACCATCCGATGGATGTACCATCTTGTCATGATTGTATCGAACCCCTTCCTTGTGCCATGTCATTTGTTTCGCGACTCTTCGGACATGAATAGTCGTTGGAGCCTCGGTACGATCGGAAGATGTCTTAGGACTTTCATGGGGACGTTCTCATTCTCGCTCCTTTGTTCCATCACCCTTGTCTACCTCCACATACCTAGAGGATTTACACTTGGGACAATACTTTGCATCCTTGTGTTCTTCCCTAAATAGGACGCACCCCTTCGGACAACAATGTATCTGATCATACGGCATCTTCAGTGCCCGAAGGAGTCTCGTTGACTCGTACAAGTTGCTCGGAAGATGATGACCCTCCGGAAGCGGCCCCCAATAATTGCCATCATAGCATCGAAGCGTGCTCGAGTCATGTTGTACCGGGACTTCAACCCCGCAAGCGCCCAATGGCATCTAGTTGAGTAACCGTTGTCTTCTCATGTAGGAGCTTCGTGCGGACTCCATCATGGCCAAGAACGCCTTAGCACTCCGCTCCGGCTCCTCCTCCTTATCATCCCGCTCGTCCTCCGTAGGCCTTTCAAAGCAAACGTCGCATCCTCATAGTCACCTAACCATCCCGCTACCCCACCATCACCATCAAATGCCTCCAAGCGTTGTCTCACGGCCTCCTCTCCGGGACGATAGCCTTCACCATGGCACACCCACCGGTGTAGTTTGACATAAATTCATACTTGCAAAGATCCTTCAACATGACTTCCTTTTTTTTTCTTCTTATTTTTACATTGGCTACATGGACAAAACGTGACCCCCGCTCCCTTGGCTTCCTTAAACGCATGGTCCAAGAATTTCTCGGTCTTATCCATCCATTCACGAGTTACTTGAGCTCGACTTGGGCGTCCCGTGTACATCCAAATCACGGTTATCCATTCTCTAGCATATACACATAATGTAGTAACATAACCATCAATCGCATCCGCATGGCGTGCCTATTGTCTAATAGGTAAGGATAGGTCCTAATCCCACCGCGGATGCGTAGATGAGGTTAGTTTTCATGCTCTACTCGATCCGAGATGAAATTTCGGCAAGGCACCTCCCCGTCGCTCTCCCGATACACGTCCCGGAAGGGAGAGTGTGTATCCGGAGAACAACGAGGAGGTGGTGCTGAAACTCCATCTCGCATCCGAGCGTAACATGGAAACTAACACATCTACGCATCCGTGGGCTGTCCAAAAACGTGGACAATCCGAAACAGAGGATACGATCATGAAGATATACAAAGATTCATATATCTCCAATCGTATCTCGTTTCGGACGGGAGACGCCTAACCGGGCTACACCGATCTACGTACGATAACAAGTAATGAAAAGAGCTCAATTATACCTAGAGTGGCGGTGGAGACAAGCCGAGGTGCTCCGGTTCCCTCCGACAGTCCCGCTCCGCAAAACAAAAAAACAAAGACTATAAGTACAAAATTTCGGCAGAACCTCCCCGCACGGGGAGGCTTCCAAAACTCGCAAGAAAGATGTCGGCTCGATGGCCGACTACACATATAAGGCACGAAGGCCACGCATCCACAATTCGGGCACGAAGGCCACGCATCCACAATTCCGCACGAAGGCCACACATCCACAATGAGACAACCTTGAACTGTTCCATCCCTATCTCCTCCATCAACCTTGAACTAAATTGGCAGTACATTATAGTTGAATTAGGCAGAACTCCGGTTATATAGAACTCCGGTTATATGAATGCATAAAAGATTTGCATATTACGGTGAGGAACCATGACAAAGTAGAAACTTGCTGACAGGAATATAACTAGGGATTTTGCAATTTGCATATCAGGGAAAAGCACACAGGGAATATAACTAGGGAATCAACATTCTACTAGAGATTTGCGAAACGAGGAAAAAAAAAAAAAAAAAAACAAGACGGGGGGGGGGGGGGGCGGGGGCGGGGGGCGGGGCGGGGCGCCCGGATCCGGCGGCGCGGCCGCCCGGACCGGCCGGGGGCAGGCGGGCGCGCGCGCGCGCGCGCGCGGGCCGGGCGCGCGCGCGCGCGCGCGTGGCGGGGCCGGGGCACCGGCGGCGGGGCGGGCGCCCGGATCCGGGCGCGCGCGGCCGCTCCGGACCGGCCGGGGGGGGCGGGCGCGCGCGCGCGCGCGCGCGCGGGCGGGGCGGGCGCGGCGCGGGCGGCGGCCGGGCGCGCCGGCGGCGCGCGGGCGGGGGGCGGCGGGGGGGGGGGGGGGGGGGGGGGGGGCGCCGGCGCGGGCGGCGGGCCGGGCGGCGGCGGCGGGCGGGGGGGCGGGGGGCGCGGGGTCGGGGGGGGGAGGGCGCGGGAGGGATTTGGTTTTTCTTTTTTTTTTGTGTGGGGCGCGGGGCGGGTATAGGTACTTGGCGGTTTTTTTTCATGAATTTCTCTTCCCCGAGAGCTCCCACAAACAACACTCGGGGAAGAGGTAGCCTTCCCCGAGTGCCTCAAACATGGCACTCGGGGAAGGGCCTCTTCCCCGAGTGCCTTGCCCCGGCACTCGGGGAAATATTTATTTTTTTTTGTTTTTTTTGCCCCAATTTTTTTGTGAGGCCTTCAAACTTTATTTAAGACTCCTTGCCCAAATTTGGCTTACATTTGAATTTTTTTGTTATATTTCGTTAGTTTTTTCTTTTTCTTGAATTTTTTGGAAAAGCTCAAATTTAAACTACATGTACATGAAATCATATAATTCAGCGATTCAAAAAATGATATTGATAATATTTGGTGTATATTGAGGCCTTATCCACCAACTCACATGAAATATCGGGCATCTTGTTGTCGTGACATGACTAACACCATACGGAAAAAGTGTTTCTAATTTACAAAAAATCCGGACGAAGTCCGAAAATCACGAAACTTGTCGGGGAGTTGTGTTATCACATGTAGAGGTTGTGTGCAAGACTAGAGAAGATTTTGAGCAAGTCTGCGACGTTAGATGCCTACAACTCACAGATCTCCCGGTGTGTTATCACATGGATCACGTGTGGAGATGTCTGGGTTTCAGGCATCACACATCGCAACTTGCTCGAAATCTTCTCAACTGTTGCACACAACCTCTACATGCGATAACACGGTGTCCCGACAAGTTACGTGTTTTTCGGACTTCGTCCGGATTTTCTGTAATTCATAAACACTTTTCCCGTATGTTGTTAGTCATGTCACGACAACAAGATGCTCGATATTTCATGTGAGTGGTTGGATAAGGCCTCAATATACACCAAATATCATGAATATCATTTTTTGAATCGCCAAATTATATGATTTCATGTACCCGTAGTTCAAATTTGAAATTTTCCTAAAAATTCAAGAAAAAGAAAAAACTTACGAAATATAACAAAAAACTTCAAATGTAAGCCAAATTTGGGCAATGAGTCTTAAATAAAGTTTGAAGGCCTCACAAAAAAATTGGGGCAAAAAAAACAAAAAAAGCAAAATTGTTTCCCCGAGTGTCGGGGACAAGGCACTCGGGGAAGGGGCTCTTCCCCGAGAGCCGGAAACAAAGCACTCGGGGAAGAGGTAGCCTTCCCCGAGTGCTAGGTCTAGGCACTCGGGGAAGAGCTTTTCCAATTTTTTTTAAACGGTTCCGTCCGTTTGCGCCGTCAAATACAACTTTTCTTTTTCGTGTGCCTTTCTTCCCCGAGTGTTGCGCTCGGGGAAGATGGCCTTCCCCGAGTGCCTTTCTTCCCCGAGTGCTTTGCCCTTTCAGGCACTCGGGGAAGGCCATCTTCCCCGAGTGCATTTCTTCCCCGAGTGCAACACTCGGGGAAGATTGTCTTCCCCGAGTGCCCGATTTTTGGCACTCGGGGAAGCATGTGGCACTCGGGGAATTTTGCTTCTCCCGTAGTGCCAAGAGATGAATAAGCTGACGTAAAGAGCATGCCTTGTTGATGATTGATTGAAGTAATTTAGCAGCCAGGACAAAAAGGAGGGGTTAAAGGGGGTCGCCTTGTCTAACATTCTTTTACATTTAAAAGGTCTGCCAGGTATTCCATTCAGAAGAACTGCCGAGGAGTCATCACATAATTTTCTGAATCCAGGAAATCCATTTGTCAGAGAAGACATTATGTTTAAACATTTATAGGATCACCTAGTGTTGTACCTTGTCAAATGCCTTTTCAAAGTCGAGTTTCAGAAATACTAGTTCCTTTTTGGACTTGTGGCATATATGAAGAAACTGAAAAGACCAAGCAAGGCAATCCTGAATTGTCCTGCCTTAGATGCACCCGTACTGGTTTGCATATACAACCTTCAAGATAAATGACTGCAATCTGTTTGCAACTAGTTTTGTAAGAAGCTTCAAAGAGTAATTAAGGAGTGATATTGGTCTAAAATATTTGAGTGTCATGGGATTGCCTTTTTTTGGAGAAAGAGATATGAAAAAATTTATTGATGCACTCCAGGTCAATATTGCACACATAGAAAACTGCACATACCTATAGAAGTCTTCAACAATGACCAACAATTCTTTATAAAAAAGGCCATTGGATCCATCTGGCCTAGGGCCATGATCTGAGGGCATGTCCTTACTGCTTGATCAATTTCTTCCTTGGAGAAGGGAGTGTCAAGAATGGGCAAATTAACAGCTTCAATCAGACTGAAACACCAAGCCTATCTTAAAAGTAGACCAAAGAAGGCCATCTTTTAAATTGTGATCTCAGATCATGGTACCATCTTCCAATTGTAGCTGGGTAATGAAATTTCTTCGGTGAGAAATAGTAGCAATAGTTTGGAAGAGATTGGAATTTTCATTACCAAATTTGGCGCACCGAATAGATGCTCTTTGCTTCTAATATAATCTTTTGGCTTGCAGCAACTTGGCCAAGGAGATCTTGAAGACGTCACTTGGGCAAACCTGTGAGCTACCGTTGAAGTTTCAAAGAAAATTCTGTCACGTCGTTTGATTATGAAGCGTTCATGGGATATGACCCCCGGGTATCCTTAGTATGGACCTAAATAGCTTTCCAACATGATACAATGGCCAAACAAAACCAGTTGGATGGTACACAAAATAAGTTGGCATGTACTGCATAGCATTCAGATATGGATGGCCTATTTGGTAAATAAGAACTGGTCTTCTACAACGCACAATACGACCCTGCAGTAGTACGGTATTACCGATTTTTTACTATGGGTAAATGATAATTTTCTCAAAATATATTATTTGGAAAATTTCCCCCGCTGCCCATTCAGTCGAGACAGACCCAATTCATATATTTCATTTCTTATTTAAAACAATATCATTTTACATTTCTGATAATACCCTTATAGTACTCATATGACCTATGAATACTATCGTACTACAACTTAAAAAACCCGGTAGTATAGAATTAATCTTAACCATCGGATCATTAAATATAGATCTTTTTCTATTAGATACAAGTCCTTTTTCAATTGGTAGTACATGTTGTATTGTGCGCCATAAAAGACTTCAAATATGAAAGATGTAGTTCTAATAAAAAAGGTCTTCTCTATCATAATTTTGTACAATTTAGATTTAGAATCGACTTGTAAACCTATCTAGATGATGATCCATCATGCACCATACAATATAATCCACCAAATATATGATGTAGGGTATTATGCTATTTAGGCAACCTGAAGCTATCTAAATCTTGCGTCCATTTGCATCTTGCTTTAGACATTATGAACACCTCTGAACAATCTACGACCTTGGGCACACCCCTATCTGGACTACTGGTATGAACGCCAACAATACGCTTGACTTTGCTGGTTTCATATCAATAACTAGTGTCTAAATATTTTTTCATTACTGTCGGCCCAATATACTTTGAGTAACCATCAATTGATGTAGTGCTTGCAACCTTAGAAACTATATATCAACAATATGAAAATATGGCCAAAAATTTCGAGATTTATCTGTGGGGCATGTCTACATATATAATTTGATAATTAATCTTTTTGCAATTCTATGCAGCAGGGCAACGCGTGTGATGTGTGTGAGGATATTGGTGCCGAACACCTTCAAGTATGTCGCAAAGACAGCGAAGGATCTAGTAGACCCCAGTATGCGTTCTTTTCACCATAATGGTTTTTATTAAATAAATATATGCTATGGACAGACTTGGAATAGAATGTTACTAGGCCTAAATGTTTTTTAATTCTTTGACTATAAATTATCACTTTGTCAAGAAAATATGGCCTGCACCTTTGTTCTGTTTTGCTAATTCTAGATCTATGATATGATTGTTACTGGGCACAGTACAAAATAATTTATTTCCTTATGGAAAATCTATCACAAATCACATAAAGTGTGCTATCTTCTGTCATTTGATTGTGTTCGGATGACTTCGCTTTATCACCCTCAAGAGTGTGAAAGGCATGGATCTTCAATAAACTTGTCACATCTAGGTTCATGAACTTTCAAATGCATATTAGGATCTGTTAACCTGTTTAAATATGCCATCTTGATCCAAAGTGCCTAAAATGCTGCTAAGATTCAGACTTGCCAATGTGTGATAACTACATCGGCATGAGTGACACACATCAGCAATTCTGTGGGTATTATGAGAACTTTGGATCTAAATGCCATATTTAACAAGTTTGAGGACCTAAATATGCATTTTCGAAATTCATAGACCTAAATGACACTCCATGACAGGTTTAAGGACCACCCAGACATTTTTCAATCAAATGTTTAAATGTATTTCAAGAGAGAACGAAATCGTAGTTAGCCTTTTCTTATTATAATTTCACATTGTGTAGGTACTTTTTGGACAAAGCTGATTATGTTGCATCAGAAGCAGTCTCACTATGTTATGAATGCCAACAAAGGCAAGATGAAGTACTGCCTAGCCCCATGATTGTGTGCTGCATGGGGCACAAGTTAGGAGGTGTTGACATTCTAAAAGCAATACCACATTCAGGTCCCAAAGCAAGGGAAAGGCCGCGACAAAATCATTGTAAGTATCCTGCAGTAAAATTCCTTTTCTTTCTGATATTTGTTGAATTGAGCATGTATTGCTGTTATGAATCCTGCCTACTTTTAAAATTTTTGCCAACCCATCTGCTGAGGACGGTGGCCTCTGACAGTCCATCTCTGCCGCAACAGAACCTCACATAATGAACTTGTTTTGGGTGACAAATGCAGGGACGCAGAGAGCTCAGCAGCCGAACCAGGTGATGCCTAGCGAAGGCAATCTTGCAATTCCAGAAGAGATATGATGGAGTCAGCAGAGGATTATGACGGAGGTGACAGTGCTGGAGATGGAGCAGGAGGGAATCCTTCAGCGATCGCCAGAATCTGCGTGAGGAGGGTGGCCGTGGACAGTCCAGCTCAGGCCCAGCAGAACGTCCTACAATAAGACTGTTTGGGGTGACCATTTCGACGGGCCCTCCTCAGCCTGATGTGGTAGCTTCAGATGGCATTGGCCGCACCTGATGTCGAAGCTAGAAACATGGAAGTCCATGGCAACTGAGCCGTGACATGCCAGTTGCTGAGGTTGAAGCCAGCGACATGGAAGTTGTAGCTGTGAACCTTTGCTCCCAAGGATTTCGGTCCAATTTGATCTGAAAACTGTATTATAGTACGTTTTGTCTTCCATATATGACAGATGACTTCTTTTTTTAATTCCTGCCGTTGGCTTTTTAACTTGTAACTAGGATCGTGCCCGTGCGTTGCTACGGGCAGCAAAATATACTTCAATACACCGAGCATTCATCAATAAGATAATAATCGTGAAAACAAACACAAACTTCTTATTTAATTATATGTTTCTTCCAAGAAAATGAAACATGTTACATTAGCAATAATTTTTTGTTGGCAATTATCTACCGTTCTGTCATCAAACTTGGTTGTCAATTGAAAGCTGGAAGTATATAAAAAATAGAAATTTAGCAAAGTTAGTCTTTTTTTAAAGCACAAGATTGGCAACACGATTAAACAAACAACAGTTGCATACCGAAATAAATAAGCAGGAATGCGGTCCGTGGCTCCCTGCTGGTTACTTCCTTGAGCTAGCTAGAGCTATATTATGCAGTTGAATTGGCCTCTCCTTACAAAGGAAATCTTAAATTGGAAAGTTGTCTACTAAGCTTTTGTAAGGTGCTACCTCATGCCACAAACCATCAGCGCTAGCCTTCACCCAACATGTATTAGGCGACATCCATTTTTCCTTGGGTGATATTGTTGCATCGTTTGTTTCCAAACACAAAATCCTCAAGCATATTGGAGATATGTTTGTTTTCCCATGAACTCTAGCATTCCTGCCCGATCATAGTAACCAAGCACTACAATGAAGAGCCGCAATATCGGAAAAAACAAAATAATTATGATTCCAATCTTTCCTTGTGTAGTAAAGAATAATCTGCAGCTGAAGGACCGATTAGGCGACCAGAGAGGGGGGGAGTGAATGGGAGCCGATAAAAATTCTTCTCGAGGGAGATTGAAACTCCGACAAGACGAACTAGCTCGGTCGAGCCCCCGAAATCACACGCTCCGCACTTCTACCTTCCGTTTGCCAAAACCACGTAGCCACTGAAGTGCTACTGGTCCTAGGAACAAACTCTACCAGCAACCACAACACACACGCAAAGAACGACAACAGAAACCACTCGAAAGCCGGCTAACCGAGGGGGCGGTTAGACCGGTATAGGGGGCGGTTAGACCGCCTCCACCGGAAACCAAGAAATGCTCCGAAAAGCCTCTTCCGAGCACCAAAACTCACCACGGTTTCACCAACAAAGATATCCGGTCAAGGCCATGCTAGCTACCGTAAAATCTTGGCGAAAACCAAAACTCCACCTAGGGGCCTAGGGGCGGTTAGACCGGCTACCGGTGGGCGGTCTAACCTCCCGTACCAAAGAACGAACTCCAACCAAGAACACCTAGCAAACCGCACGAGAACGACCCCAAATTTCACCCGTACGCTCCTCTCGATCAAGGCGAACAAACTCACGAGAGGAAAATCCGGCGAAACAAAACTTCGACCCGGAAACACCCGGGACGGTTAGACCGCCCCCGCTGCGGGCGGTTAGACCGCCCCTTCCAGAAAACGAACCCGCGGGTCAAACCTCAACTTCCTCGCGCCCGATCTCCCGAATCACTCCACGGATTGCAGCAAAACTTCGGGAATAGCTGGGTTATCTCCTGGGCAACCTCTACCTCAAAGGAATCGACCCGAAACGCTCACAATCAAGAGGAATCGAAAAAACCGCTTCTCTAGGTCAAGAACTCGCCCAACTCGAGAAACCACCAAATCGAGTCCGATTCAAAGGAGATTTGGGGGCAAAGTCACCAGCCAAAGAGGCACAAGAACCTCATACGTGACACCCACCAAAAACCCCAAGAAATCGTCCTCAAAACACCGCCAACAAAGAGCTCCGAAAGTCAACACAAAAGAGAAGGGAAAACCACCATGATGAACAACGCCGAACCATCTATACATGCCATGAAAGGTTCGTACAAGGTCTAGCTTGCCACCCAAACATCCATCCCTCTCTCTAGATCTCACATGAAGCTCTCAAGCTAGTCCTCTAAAAACCTAAGGAAAATAGAGAACGAAAATGGAAAAACAAATGAGCTAGGGTTCCAAGAGTTGGCCGCCATCCACCCATTCAATGAGTATATATGGAGGCACCCAAAAGACTAAACTGCCCTTCACTAATAACTAGGGATACATGCCCCTCGAGGGCGGATTTGGAAGTCTTCATGTCTTCACCATAGAACGGATGCCCGGCGACCGCAACCTGCTTAGCCTCGACGCAAGCCTTGCGATCCCGACGCGCGTCCTCCGCTTCGAAGCTTCTCGGCGCCGGCGGCTAGGGTGGTCGACCGCCCCCACGGGCGGTTAGGACCGGCCCGGGGAGATCCGACCGGCCCCGGGCGGTCCGACCGCCCCTCCCGGGCGGTTGAACCGGCCCGGGTGACCGCACCACCTCGTCGAGTCTTCGGCCTCGCCTTTGTGGCTCAACCGAGTAACCCGGTGGTTTTTCGGTGAACCACCGCAAACCCGCGAACTCGGTGTAGCCTCCGCCAATCTCCACTCATGACTCGGCTCCCATGTAGTCCCGGCTCGACCTTGGTTTTGAGGCTCTACCAAGAAACCGTCCACGACTTCATCTTGCTGTTCATGCCACCATGCGGCCCGCACTTGACCTCACTAGCCACCGGGTCCCTCGAACGAAGCCTACTTGTCTTCTCCACACCTGGAGGCCTCACCGGCAACGACCTTTCGCGCTTGTTCTTCACCCGCACCAACACGAGTCAAGACGCAACCCGCACCCGCAATACTTAGCCAAGAATCGGTCCACACAACGTTGTCAATCACTCATCACACAAGGGAGCGACCATCCACCGGTCCTCGAACCACACATGGTCCTCAATCTCCCCCTTGATGAGTGCATTGACAACAACCCACACGAAAGTAACAAGAGAGAAAAGAAAAAGAAAAGAAACAAACAAAAAGAAACTCCAACAAGCGATCGAAAGCCAAACAAAGGCAAAGAGCAAGATCACTTGAAGAAGACAAGTCTCGGACCCCTTAGGCAAGGGCAACGGCTCGACACATCCGAGACAAACACAGCTCAAGCAAGGAGCGCAAAGCACCGAAACAGAGCTCGAACACCACAAAGAGCTCCCCTGCACATATGCAAGCTCCCCCTGAGCCAAAGCACACTCCCCCTGAACAAATGCAGCAATGCAACGTGGGAATGCAACAAAGAGCAAAAAAACCTGCTCACTCTGCCCAGGGCGGTTAGACCGCCTGTACACGGCGGTTAGACCGCCTGTGCCACATCTGACCGCCGGGGGGCGGTTAGACCGCCCCAAGAGACCGGCCATGCACCAAACTGCTCAAAATTTTCCCGAACCAATTGGAACACCTTCCAAACACACCCAGGTGCCCAAAGCATGCACAAACTTCCCCCCCTTATTGACAATGCATGAATCAAGGCAAAATGCGAAACTTTACAACATATAGCTTCTCAAATATACAAAATTCATCACAAGGAGCTACACAAGTCCAAATGAGCAAGTTAGATACTCGACAGGTTCGTAATGACCTTAACTACGTGATCGCCAAGTTTCACAATCATTGGACAAGGCTAAAAAGGATTTGAGTAATTTTGCGAAAAGTTACTCTCTCATAAGCAAATACCTAAACATGAGCAAAACATATCAAAATGGCAAAGCCACTCAAACTTTATGCTAGGACAACCATTCTAATCATAAGACCATCATAAACACCCAAAAGCACCTCATGTCATGTCAAAGCCACCGAGCCATGTGCCTACTTCTATGTATGAGACTTCTCATTGGTAGGCATCATGCAACGGTTTAGCACCCAAAGCAAAATAATTTCAGCACATATGACATGGGAGCATATTTTCCAAGCATTTTTCATTTCATTTTCAGATTGATAAATGGTACATGAAATGTCTTTGCGACAAAAAGGAACTTATGCCCCTCCACAAGATGAAGCAAGAGGGCTAAACATTCATGATGGCAAATGAGCCTTTGGCCCCATATGATCAATAAACTAGCTATCCAACCACAAATTAAGCATAGCAAAGCCACTAAAACATGTCAAGATCATATAAAGGCATTTACACATGAGAGAGCATATAAGTGACATTTTTCAAAAAATTAGCCATCAACCATGGATCATTCATCAAGATCAACAAGAGCTAAGCCAAACTAACCATTGCATACCAAACGAGCTCACAAAAACATATATAGCAACCCATGGTGAACAATGTATATAGGAGAAGCTTTTCCTATCCAATGCATATGATACAAAATGCATGCAATCTAAGATACAAGGATGCCTATACATCATGTTACAAATGCAATGCCAAATGCAAGAAAAGAACAAAAGGAGGCTATACATATGCTACAAAGGAGCTTCCACACACCCAACTCAGGAAATCAAACACACACCAAGTTCCCCCCCGCAAACGAGTGAAAGTTGCTTGGTCTAGGGGTTTGGTGAAAATATCGGCTAGTTGGTCATGTGTGGGTACATGGATCAAAGCTATCTTCCCTTTCTCTACGTTGTCTCTCAGAAAGTGGTACCTCACTTCTATGTGCTTGGTTTTGGAATGGAGCACTGGGTTCTTTGCAACGCTTATGGCACTGGTGCTATCACATTGAAGTGGGACATGGGTATACTCCTCACCAAAGTCACTCATGGTGTAGGTGATCCAAAGGAGCCGAGAGCAACAACTAGCGGCGG
Source organism: Cenchrus americanus (assembly GCA_947561735.1). Classification (NCBI taxonomy): domain Eukaryota; kingdom Viridiplantae; phylum Streptophyta; class Magnoliopsida; order Poales; family Poaceae; genus Cenchrus; species Cenchrus americanus. The sequence continues at coordinate 29,752,351 of OX387242.1, read as the reverse complement.
CAACATACTCGGCCTCGGTCGTGGATTGAGCAACACTCGACCGCTTACGGGAAGACCAAGACACCAAAGAAGAACCCAAAACTCGGCAAGTCCCGAAGTGGACTTCCTATCCAACCGACACCCGGCAAAATCCGCGTCCGAAAAACCATGAAGCGCCAAAGAAGAGGACGCGGAGTACCAAAGGCCGAAGTCGGGAGTGTGACGCAAGTACCCGAAAATTCGCTTCACCGCTTGCCGATGCGAAGTCCTCGGAGACGCTTGAAAACGAGCGCACGTACACACCGAGAACCGTATGTCCGGCCTCGTCGCCGTCAAGTAGAGGAGTGACCCGATCATGCTCCGGCACTCCTTCCGGTCCACGTGTTCACCTTCCTCGTCCGCATCAAGAGTTGTAGTCGTACTCATCGGCGTCGTCATAGCCTTGGAGTCCTCCATCTTGAACTTCCTCACAATGTCCTTGGTGTACTTAGCTCGGTGCACAAATGTTCCTTCCTTTGATTGCTTGATTTGTAGCCCGAGGAAGAAGCGCAACTCACCCATCATGCTCATCTCAAACTCGCTCGCTCATATCATCCGCAAACCTTGCAACAAGAGAGTTAGACGAGCCACCAAAGACAATATCATCCACGTACACCGCACAATCGGGATATCTCTCGCCCCGCATCGGCAAAAACAAGGTCCGATCGACCTTCCCCATCTCAAAACCTCTCTCAAACAAGAACCCCCTCAACCTCGCCATACCAAGCTCTAGGCGCCGCTTCAACCCATACGGCCGCCTTCCTCAACTTGTACACACGGTGGGGGTACTTCTCACTCTCAAACCCCGGAGGCTGCCTCACATACACCTCTTCCTCCAGCACACCATTCAGGAAAACACTCTTCACATCCATTTGGTGCAACTTGAACCCTTTAGCCACGGAAAAAGCTAGAAGGATCCTAATCGCCTCCAAACGGGCTACGGGAGCAAAGGTCTCCTCGTAGTCAATCCCATCCTACTGACTGAACCCTTGAGCAACAAGTCTTGACTTGTTCCTCACAACCTCACCCTTCTCACCCTCTTTGTTTTTCCACACCCACTTTGTACCAATCGGCTTACACCCTGGGGGAGGGTCAACCAACTCCCACACCTGATTCCTCTCAAAGTTCTCCAACTCCTCATGCATCGAATTAACCCAATTGTGATCAGATAGTGCGTGTCCAATGTCTTTGGGCTCAAAAGTAGCGACAAATGCAGCATGAGCGAAATGGGAGTTGTTTCGAACCCTCGACCGTGTAGTGCGTTCATTCATGTCGCCGATGATCCTCGAAGCTGGGTGATCCACTTGTACTCGCCGGGGAGGTTCTCGCCTCGATGCTACCTCCCCCTCAACATCAGCTTCACCTCGTTCTTGATTTGTCGTAGTAGGTGTAGCAGAAGGTCCATCCATCATCGTAGTCGAAGTAGTGGGTACATGTTCAGCCGGGGGCACCGCACCACCATCTTCATCATCTCCATGTTCATGCTCCTCCTCCTGAAAGATCTCCTCGCCAAGCTCATCATCACCGCACACTCAAAGACAAGCCGACTACGTGGCTCGTCTCATCGAAGGTTACCTCGCAAGTCTCCACGATTTGGTTAGTTTCAAGATTGAGCACACGATATGCTCTAGAATGAGATGCATAACCAAAGAAAATGCCATCGACAGACCTAGCCTCAAACTTATCCAACTTCCTCGCCTTTCTTCAGAAAGAAACACTTGCAACCAAAGACATGGAAGTGACTCACCTTGGGTGTGCGACCATGCATCAACTCACAGCATGTTTTCTTCTTGTGCACTCTGAGGTATATCCTGTTCGACACATAGCACGCGGTATTCACCGCCTCAGCCCAATACCTCCTCGGAGTCCTATGCTCATCAAGCATCGTCCGAGCCATCTCACACAAGGTCCTGTTCTTCCTTTCCACCACACCATTCTGGGGAGGCATATACGGACTCGAAAACTGGTGCTCAAGACCCAAGTCATGGCAAAAGGTTTCAAAACGTGAGTTTCTGAATTCCGAGCCATTATCACTGCGGATAGCTCGTATGGCATCTCCGTGCCTCTCGTTCCTCAACCTCAAGACTAGATCTCGAACAAAACCAAACGTCTCCCCCTTATCCTCGAGAAAGAATACCCAAGCATACCGAGAATAGTCGTCCACCACAACAAGGACATACCACTTCCCACCCGCAGATCGCACACGAGCTGGGCCAACAAGGTCCATATGGAGCAGCTCGCATGGACGCTCAGTCATCACATCGGTGAGAGGCGGGTGAGAAGAGGCCACCATCTTGGCATGCCTACACGGAGCAAAAACCAACTCTTTCTCAAGCCTCAACCGTGGCAATCCTCGGACCAAATTGAGTTTACTCAAGTGTGACAAAAGGTCAAAGCTCAAGTGACCCAATTTCCTATGCCACTTCCACAACTCACTCGAAGAACCAGCCAAGAAACAACGCTCCACACCCGAAGACTGAGAAAAATCAGCACGAAACACCTGACCCTCAGGAACAACCATACAGACAAGGTCCCCTCGAGAGTCCACAATCCGAGAACCACCTGGCCGAAACAACACCTCAAAGCCCTCATCCAACAACTCGGGACACGTAAAGCAAATTGTACCCCGCCGATTGAACAAGAGCAACACACCTCGCAGTGATCTTGTCACTCACTTTTATCTCACCTTCTGAAAGCACACGCCCACGCCCATTGTCCCCAAAAGTGATGTACCTCTTCGTCACCACCGGGACGAGACTTGAGAACCACCCCCTGTCTCCGGTCATATGCCTCGAGCAACCGGAGTCAATCAACCAAATGTTCTTCAAGTCTCCCACCTAAAATTCAAAAATAAGCACGTGAGCGAACAAATGACTCAAAGATCGGGGTTAGTACCAAAGGAGTGAAACCAGTGCCGAGCCATTTGCTCGAAAGTGGGGTTAGCACACATCAAGCCATCTTTCCTACCATAACTACCACCACGAACACCACCTTGGTAACCACTCCGAGGAAACCACCCCTCACTTCCTGGAGGAGGACCAAAACCACAGAAGACAACCCGTGGACTGTCCCTCCTCTCCTTCTCAAAGCTACGACTCCTCCCATCCCCGTAGTGACCTCGAGGGGGAGAATGCCTAGCAAACTGACCACCCGCTGTCTCTCCAGACCAACCACCAGCAACTCCACCTCCGGACCGAAACCTCTCGACTCACCACCTCGAAAACCACTCCGCCTGGGGAGCTCGGGGGCGGTTAAACCGCCTAGCCGGGCCGGTCTAACCGCCCCCCTCGGGCCGGGCCGTCCGACCGCCTAGCCGGTGCCGGTCTAACCGCCCCCTCCGGAATCGCTCCTCGGCCGCGGGAACTCGCGTCTCCCCATGCCGAACACTTCTCACCACGGTTGTATCCCCGGACAAGTGGCATACGAGGCTTAGGTACACCATGGGAAGGGTTGTACCTATCCTTGTTCGCCCACTCCTTTGCCATCCTCTCTTCCCGCTTCCTCTTGAAGCAAAACTCATCCTTGTGACCCTCTTTCCCACAATGGCCACAACCGAACCTCACAAGCTTAGGTTTAGGCTTGGATTGGGGCTGCTCGCTTGGTTTCTCTCCACTCAACTCCTCCACCGATTTCTCCTCACTAGCCTTCTCACTCACTTTCCCAAAGAACACTTTCCGGAAGTGCTCACAAACTTGATAGGCCTTCGAGATCATTTGTGGGTGTAGGAAATATAGGTGGAGCCGGGGTTGTGTCTAGTCGGTTCCTAAGATGGTTGGGTTTTGGAGGGAAATCATTTTTGTGGTGGGTTTTTGGTGGCTCGGGATATTCTCTCCACTTCCCTCACCAACCTTGTTTGCCCCAAGACCCTCACCATCCCGCCTCTTAAACGCCTCGATCATCATCCTCAACTGAGGCTCATGACCGGACAACCAACCCATCAACTTTCTCAAGTCATCATTCTCATCCTGCAAACGATCAACATAATGTGCAAGTTCCAAATTTTTCAAAGCATGCATTTCACGGGTAGAGCATGATGTAGGCATGGGTTCCTTCAATTTAGCCTCAAGTGAACTAGTGTAATCATGCATCTCATCAATCTTAGCATGCAAAACGAGCAAGAAGTGCAAGCACCTAGCAAAGCAAGTCTAGACTTAAGCTTAGCCACTTCAACCCTAAGCACATCTAGTTCCTCACACTTGGAGGCATGCTTCTCCTTAAACAAAGCAAGATCAAGCAAGGAATATGGAGCAATCAAGACAATCAACCTCATCCGAAACAACGGGGCTAGCCTTAAGGGAATCAATCTCAAGCTTGCTATCAAGCACCCGTGTCTCTAGCTCCGGCCACTCTAGTCCTAGCATCCTCGAGTGAAGCCCTAAGCTCTTTTCTCATTTTCTTGGCCTCTCTAAGCATGTCATCACGGTTATCAAGCAAAGAGCCAAGCCTCCCATTCTCCCTGGCGCAAGAAGGGAAGTTCATCACGCACCTCGTCGTCGGACTCGCAGTCCGAGTCGCTCCGTGTGCTCTTCTTGCCGCCGGAGCTCGCCGCCATGGTGCAGAAGCCATCTCTCGCGAAGCGCCTCGGCCCCGCTCAGGTTCTTGGACGACTTCTTGTTCTTGCGACAATCACCTTCGTCTTCACTGCTACTCGAGCTCGAGGTGGAGTACGCGGAACTAGAGTCGATGTTGCTCGCTCCCACCATCGCTCGGGCCTTGCCTCGGCTCCCCTTCTTCCTCGATCGTCGCTCGTCCTTGTACTTGTTCTTGTGCTTGCCCTTGTGGTCGCGCCTCGAACGGTACTTGCCGTCCATCCTCAGCTTGTGCTTGTAGCTGTCCTTGTTCTCGGCCTTCTCCGGGCAGTCGGCGACGAAGTGTCCCGGCTTGCCGCACCGGAAGCATGTTCTCGTGTTCCTCCTCATGTTCACGCGGTTCTCGTGCGGCCTCTCGAACCGCCTCGTCGAGAGCGCCGGCTCGTCCTCTCCAAGCTCGTCGAACTCATCATCCGGCATAGACATCAAAGAGGAGAAAGAGAACATCCCGGTGGATGGGTTAGAGTTAGCCTTTCCTTTTGAACCACCAACGAGGGCGAGACTATGGGTGTCGGTCGGACCCTCGAGCTTGGCGTCATGCCCCTATCCACCTCGACCGACTTGAGCTTTGAGAACGGCTCGTTCACTGGTCGAGTGTCATACTTCTCCGACTCCACAATGGCCTCGAACTTTCCGCCCCATATCGTACGATCCAAAGAGTGTAAGAGCTTGACCGCTCTATCATGATCATCGTACGGGAGCACGTCCACATTGGCCCTCATGTTGTTCACAACCACCGTGAACCTCTGAAACAAGGCATCGATGGACTCACCGGGGAGATGAGTGAAGTTCTCGTACTCTCTCGGTAGGTCGCATACATCCGTGCCTGAACCTGGGCGTTCCCAACATGAGCCTCCTTCAACACCGCCCAAATCCTACAAGCCAGGTGCTCGGTGTGCACCCGATCGAACTCAGGCTGACACAAAGCACGAAACAAGTAGTCGACCGCCTTATTGTTGGGGTCGAATCTGTCCCTTGATCCTGGAGCGAGGAAGTCCATCGGCTGGACATAGCCTGTGTCCACCGTGACATCCCAAAGGATCTGACCCTTTCCGCGGAGGAACGCACCCATCCGCTTACTCCACATCTGGTAGTTCTTGCCATCGAAGTGTGGAGGACCCGTACCCCGTTCCTGGTACGCCATCCTTGGATCTTAGACTGGTTAGAGTCAACAAAGACCCGAACCTACTCTGATACCACTTGATGGACCGATTAGGCGACCAGGGGGGAGTGAATGGGAGCCTATAAAAATTCTTCTCGAGGGAGATTGAAACTCCGACAAGACGAACTAGCTCGGTCGAGCCCCCGAAATCACACGCTCCGCACTTCTACCTTCCGTTTGCCAAAACCACGTAGCCACTGAAGTGCTACTGGTCCTAGGAACAAACTCAACCAGCAACCACAACACACACGCAGCAACGACAGCAGAAACCACTCGAAAGCCGGCTAACCGGAGGGGGGGGCGGTTAGACCGGGTATAGGGGGCGGTTAGACCGCCTCCACCACGGAAACCAAGAAATCCTACGAAAAGCCTCTTCCGAGCACCAAAACTCACCACGGTTTCACCAACAAAGATATCCGGTCAAGGCCATGCTAGCTACCGTAAAATCTTGGCAAAAACCAAAACTCCACCCGGGGGCCTAGGGGCGGTTAGACCGGCTACCGGGGGCGGTCTAACCTCCCGTACCCAAAGAACGAACTCCAACCAAGAACACCTAGCAACCGCACGAGAACGACCCCAAATTTCACCCGGACGCTCCTCCGATCAAGGCGAACAAACTCACAGAGGAAAATCCGGCGAAACAAAACTTCGACCGGAAACACCCAGGGCGGTTAGACCGCCCCCTGCAGGCGGTTAGACCGCCCTTCCAGAATACGAACCCGCGGGTCAAACCTCAACTTCCTCGCGCCCGATCTCCCGAATCACTCCACGGATTGCAGCAAAACTTCGGGAATAGCTGGGTTACCTCCTGGGCAACCTCTACCTCAAAGGAATTGTCGGGCATACACCCCGGGTACTCATGCAAGGAAGGAGGAAGAGTAGAAGACAGATTCCTACTAGAATTCCCTTGTACTCCTACTAGGACTCGCTCTGTGTACTCCTACTAGGACTCCTGCCTTGTAACCGACTAGGAACCCGCCCCCTGGACTATATAAAGGAGGGCCGGGTACCTAGCCGCACATCCCCGGTCCCTCCGGGGGACAACCCAACACCAAGCGCAGGCGCCATACTTGATCCCCCAAACAGGACGTAGGGCTCGCCACCTTGGCGACCCGAACCTGTATAAATCTTGTGTCCCGTGTCCTTGCGCATACCTTCGAGTTCTCGGTCTCCCGATCACGATCCCCACCGCACAATCTACTACCTCGGGTACCCCCTCGGTAGGTTTGCCGGTCTAAAACACTGACAGCTGGCGCGCCAGGTAGGGGGTGATCATCACCACCGGGCGGATTCGAAGGACCCTCGTCAACAAGATCAATCCACTCGTCGACTCGGCGAGATCCATTGAAGCAAGTCGCCTTGCTCTTGTCAAAGCGGAATCAATCTTCCTACGCCGCGCGTCCGGTGCCTCGGCACGTCGCGCGGCTCGTCACGCGGCTCGCCGCGCCGCTCGTCGACTACTCCGCCTCACCCGGGCTCGTCGTCGACTACTTCGTCTTCGCCGCGCGTCCGGTGCCTCGGCACGTCGCGCGGCTCGTCACGCGGCTTGTCGCGCCGCTCGTCGTCGACTACTCGTCATCGACTACTTCGTCTCCGCCGCGCGTCCGGTGCCTCGGCACGTCGCGCGGCTCGTCACGCGGCTCGCCGCGCCGCTCGTCGACTACTCCGCCTCACCCGGTGCTCGTCGTCGACTACTTCGTCTTCACCACGCGTCCGGGTGCCTCGGCACGCCGCGCGGCTCGTCACGCGGCTCGCGCGCGCTCGTCGACTACTCCGCCTCGCGCGGCTCGCGCCGACTACTTCGTCTCCGCCGCGCGTCCGGTGCCTCGGCACGTCGCGCGGCGCGTCACGCGGCTCGCCGCGCCGCGCGTCGACTACTCCGCCTCACCCGGGCTCGTCGTCGACTACTTCGTCTTCACCACGCGTCCGGGTGCCTCGGCACGTCGCGCGCGCTCGTCACGCGGCGCGCGCGCGCGCTCGTCGACTACCCCCGCCGCGCCGGCTCGTCGTCGACTACTTCGTCTCCGCCGCGTGTCCGGTGCCTCGGCACGTCGCGCGGCTCGTCACGCGGCTCGCCGCGCCGCTCGTCGACTACTCCGCCTCACCCGTGCTCGTCGTCGACTACTTCGCCTTCGCGCGCGCCGCTCGTCGTTGACTACTCGTCGTCGACTACTTCGTCTTCGCCGCGCGTCCGGTGCCTCGGCACGTCGCGCGGCTCGCCACGCGGCTTGTCGCGCCACTCGTCGTCGACTACTTCGCCTTCGTCGCGCGTCCGGGTGCTTCGGCACGTCGCGCGGCTCGTCACGCGACTCGCCGCGCCGCTCGTCGACTACTCCGCCTCGCCCGGGCTCGTCGTCGACTACTTCGTCTTCACCGCGCGTCCGGTGCCTCGGCACGTCGCGTGGCTCGTCGTGCCGCTCGTCGTTGAATACTCCGGCTCGTCGTCGACTACTTCACCTACGCCGCGCGTCCGGTGCCCTCGGCACGTCGCGCGGCCCGTCACGGGGGTTCGTCGTCGACTACTCCGTGCGCCGCAACTTCCTCTTGCGGCTACACTGGCTCTACTTCAGCCACGCTGTGCGTCGCGACTACTTGTCTTGCGGCAACACTGGCTCTACTTCGAGTACGCCGCACACCGCCACGACGTCGTCTTCCGGTCGCATCGCGTTGACCATTCATCTCGACTAGTTTTCCAACTAGTCGAGAAGGGCAGTCACGCCCCCAACAACTAGTCGGAATCAACTCTGACTAGTCGACTTCAACAACAACCGTCGCGGCTCCATTGCTGATCGCCACGGCTTCATCATCGCCTCCGCTCAGCAAACAACGGCCTAAGTCATTTATCTAAATGATTACTGTTCTCTTGGCTTGTTCTCCTCATCATGTAGGACTACTTGCCGACTACTCATTTGTGTATGCTTCTCGGCGGGTTTTCACGGGAGCTACACTCGCCGACTACTCTTGGGGTATATCAATCAAGTCGCCACGAGTCTACTTCATCAACTCGGGGGCTATCCCTAGGAGGCGGTTCTAAAGTTCGCTACGCGCGGCAATCTAAAGTCGACTTCTAAAGTCGCATTCTAAAGTCCGCTCCGTGCGGCAACTTAAAGTCGACTCCGGCCGCGTCTTCGCCCCGCTTCGATGTCATACTACGTGTGTAAGCTTCGATGGAACCTAGCCGTAAGCGGCCCTCGGTCCCGGCGACGATGGAACCTAGCTGCACGTGGTCTTCATGCTCTGTACCTTGGGTCTGAAATCCATGGCCCAGGTATGCAAGTCGACTCCGGTCGCACCTTCAAGTCCACTACGGTGGCAACCGTACCTTGGGTCTGAAATCCATGGCTCAGGTACTTAAGCCCACTCCGGTGGCACAAGCCCGCTCTGGCGGCAATCGTACCTTGGGTCTGAAATCCATGGCTCAGGTACTCAAGCCCACTCCGGTGGCACAAGTCGACGCTAACGGTCGCACTCAAGCCCGCTCTGGTGGCAACTGTACCTTGGGTCTGAAATCCATGGCTCAGGTACTTAAGCCCACTCCGGTGGCACAAGTCGACGCTAACGGTCGCATCCAAGCCCACTCCGGTGGCACAAGCCCGCTCTGGCGGCAACTGTACCTTGGGTCTGAAATCCATGGCTCAGGTACTTAAGCCCACTCCGGTGGCACAAGCCCGCTCTGGCGGCAATCGTACCTTGGGTCTGAAATCCATGGCTCAGGTACTCAAGCCCACTCCGGTGGCACAAGTCGACGCTAACGGTCGCATCCAAGCCCACTCCGGTGGCACAAGCCCGCTCCGGCGGCAACTGTACCTTGGGTCTGAAATCCATGGCTCAGGTACTTAAGCCCACTCCGGTGGCACAAGCCGACTCCGGTCGCAATCACAAGCCCGCTCCGGCGGCAAAACTACTCGTTTTCTCTGATTTTTTATTCGCTTTGGCTTTTCGGAAAGTGCTTTTCGTTTTTTCATCTTAAAGTCGACTTCTAATAGTCGCACCTCAAAGTCCACCCCGCGTGGCACAACGTCGACTATTGTAGTCGCATATCAAGTCCGCTCCGCGCGGCATCTTAAAGTCGACTTCTAAAGTCGCACCTTAAAGTCCGCTCTACGCGGCAAACTAAAGTCGACTTCGGTTTTCAAGTCGCATCTCAAAGTCCGCCCCGCGCGGCACAAAGTCGACTTCGGCTTTCAAGTCGCATCTCAAAGTCCGCTCCGCGCGCACAAAGTCGACTTCGGTTTTCAAGTCGCATTCTAAAGTCCGCTCCGACGGCACGACTACTTCTCAAGCTCCACCGGCTCGACGCCAAAACTCGCTACTTGGAATCTCTCCGGCTCGGGGGCTACTTGAAGATAACCTCAGGCATGCTTCGCTCGCTCCCAAGCTCGGGGGCTCCTCACCAATCACTACTCGACGTGGCTCATACGCCTCTCTTATCTCGGGGGCTACACGCCGCAAGAATACTCGGATGATGGCTTCGCGAACACTGAAGACCCTTGGATTGATTACCTAATCATTTCAAGGCTCGGGGTCGCTATGCTACACCCATCATTCAAATTTTTTCAAGACTGATGAGCTGGACCACCTTCCAGCCTCGCGGCAGTTCAAGTACTATTGAAGGCTTCTCCAAGCAGTACTCGAGGACGCTCAAGAACTAATCGAAGAGGCTTCAAGACTACTCGAACTACTACTCTCGACTCCAACGTGCTCGGGGGCTTGTCGGGCATACACCCCGGGTACTCATGCAAGGAAGGAGGAAGAGTAGAAGACAGATTCCTACTAGAATTCCCTTGTACTCCTACTAGGACTCGCTCTGTGTACTCCTACTAGGACTCCTGCCTTGTAACCGACTAGGAACCCGCCCCCTGGACTATATAAAGGAGGGCCGGTACCTAGCCGCACATCCCCAGTCCCTCCGGGGGACAACCCAACACCAAGCGCAGGGCGCCATACTTGATCCCCCAAACAGGACGTAGGGCTCGCCACCTTGGCGACCCGAACCTGTATAAATCTTGTGTCCCGTGTCCTTGCGCATACCTTCGAGTTCTCGGTCTCCCGATCACGATCCCCACCGCACAATCTACTACCTCGGGTACCCCCTCGGTAGGTTTGCCGGTCTAAAACACCGACAGGAATTGACCCGAAACGCTCACAATCAAGAGGAATCGAAGAAACCACTTCTCTAGGTCAAGAACTCACCCAACTCGAGAAACCACCAAATCGAGTCCCATTCAAAGGAGATTTGGTGGCAAAGTCACCAGCCAAAGAGGCACAAGAACCCCAAGAAATCGTCCTCAAAACACAGCCAACAAAGAGCTCCGAAAGTCAACACAAAAGAGAAGGGAAAACCACCATGATGAACAACGCCGAACCATCTATACATGCCATGAAAGGTTCGTACAAGGTATAGCTTGCCACCCAAACATCCATCCCTCTCTCTAGATCTCACATGAAGCTCTCAAGCTAGTCCTCTAAAAACCTAGGGAAAATAGAGAACGAAAATGGAAAACAAATGAGCTAGGGTTCCAAGAGTTGGCTGCCATCCACCCATTCAATGAGTATTTATGGAGGCACCCAAAAGACTAAACTACCCTTCACTAATAACTTGGGATACATGCCCCTTGAGGGCGGATTTGGAAGTCTTCATGTCTTCACCATCGGACGGATGCCCGGCGACCGCAACCTGCTTAGCCTCGACGCAAGCCTTGCAATCCCGACGCGTGTCCTCCGCTTCGAAGCTTCTCGGCGCCGACGGCCAGGGCGGTCAGACCGCCCCCCTGGGCGGTTAGACCGGCCCGGGAGATCTGACCGGCCCCAGGCGGTCTGACTGCCCCTCCTGGGCGGTTGAACCAGCCTGGGTGACCACACCACCTCGTCGAGTCTTCGGCCTCGGTTTTGTGGCTCAACCGAGTAACCCAGTGGTTTTCTGGTGAACCACTGCAAACCCCGCGAACTCGGTGTAGCCTCCGCCAATCTCCACTCTTGACTCGGCTCCCACGTAGTCCCGGCTCGACCTTGGTTTTGAGGCTCTACCAAGAAACCGTCCACGACTTCATCTTGTCGTTCATGCCACCATGCGGCCCGCACTTGACCCCAATGGCCACCGGTCCCTCGAACGAAGCCTACTTGTCTTCTCCACACCTGGAGGCCTCACCGGCAACGACCTTTCGCGCTTGTTCTTCACCTGCACCAACACGAGTCAAGCCGCAACCTGCACCTGCAATACTTAGCCAAGAATCAGTCCACACAACGTTGTCAATCACTCATCACACAAGGGAGCGACCATCCACCGATCCTCGAACCACACATGGTCCTCAGCAGCCCCACTGAAACACAGCAGAACAAATTTTGCCCTCGGATTCTATGCAATCTACATAATCTAATGGTACTTGTTCCTCAATGGCCAATACAAACTCTTTGTTTAACTTGCAAGGGGAAGGTGTTCAAGAATAGCTAAGAAAGTTTGAGTTTTTGGACTTCTATGTGCCTATAGAAATTCCGATATATGATATGCTCCTCTAGTTACAAAGATCATTTTCCACATGGAAACAAGGAACCACATAAGCTGTCAACATAGCATTACACACTAAATCAAAAGAAAGATAGCATATTTGGGTTTACTTGTTAAGGGTATGGCAACATATCCAGACAAAACAACTTTTCATTGCTACTTGGAATTATACTTTCCAAATAGTTAACTCAAGGCAACGCTATCATGCTTTTCTTTCTCAAAAAAAGAATTTGTAAGAATTGTTGAGTGAACACAAGATCAACGTTCATCATGGTCACTTGGTAAATTCTCACTCCATGTTGCTTCAAAGGAACAGTGCATCCCATCACATCTTCCTAAAAAACACTATTCCAGCACTATTCATACACCACTTTTCACCCACTTTGCACCCATCCAAAGGGGGCCTAAGATTAGTGTTGCAGTTTGATCATCACTTTTATTACTCCTTGACAAAGCAGAGCATGCTGTTTACAAGTGGAAAGAAAGAAAGAAAGAAAGAAAGAAATAAGCAATTTACCTTCGATGTTGATGCCATAGAAGCCCATCCATCTGGAACATGCTCCATCTCACGCATTTATAACCAGACTTAATAGAAGGAATGATTAATTGAGTTGTTCATTTAGCAAGAACACAGAGAAATAAAAAATGCTACTGATTTGGTGGCTATGACATATATGGGAGCGTATCAGGTGGAAACCAGGGTAGGTGTGCAAACTATAGAAACTCTTATCACAGACGTTAGATCTTGATCTGATGGCCAAGGAGAGAGGTGGGAGCATTATGCACTTAACCGCCCGCCAACCCTGCGATTCTCAGTGTTTTTGCAAAATCACCCCAACCTCATCCCCAACGGTATTGTCTCCCTCACGTCGCACCGCCTCCCTCTCTCCTCGGCTCCCCCTCACGCTAAGCTGCCTCCCTCTCACTGTGTCGCCCCTTCACACCGCCACCGCCCCCTTTGCAGCGCCCGGCCGCCTCCCTCTCGCCGCGCCATTCCTCTCTCCCCGGCGCCCCTTCACATCGCCACCGCCCTTTCACCGCGTTGGGGCCTCGGGGTGCCACACCGTGCCGCCATTCATGAAGGCGGCCACGCAGCGCACTGGGCTTGAAGATGTTGGATCTTACGTAAACGTCCTGCAGAAGACGTTAGATCTTACGCACCACAGAATACCTCGCCGTAGATGTCCTGAAGCCTGGGCGCGTGGCAGGTGGCCTCGATGGTGTAGGCGTCGTTGAAGGACTCGTGGGGGAAGGGCACAACGAGGAAGTTGCCGCAGACGACCTCGTAGCGGCAGTCGACGCTGGCCTTGCGGTTGTGCGCGTGGGCGCAGTTGAGAGGCTGGGGCCTCAGGGTGATGTGCTGCCGTTCATGAAGGTAGCCACACAGCACACCTTGGTGGAGGACTCCATGGTGCCGGCATTGGAGTTCTTACCGGTGGCGGCGCCCACGGCCTCCATGGCGGAGCGGGCCGAGTCCATGGCGCCCGAGGGCTGTTTCCATGGCGGGGTTGGACTCATTTGCGGCGCCCAGGGCAGTTTGCATGGTGGTGGAATCATACAGTGGTGGTGGTGGCGGACTCATATGGCGGCGGCGGCGGCTCCAGGGATGTGATTTCGAGGGGGTTATTGCAAAACTTTGATTGCTTGTGTTGCTGGCCGGCGGTTAAGTGCATAATCCTCCCACCTCTCTCCTTGGCCATCAAATCAAGATCTAACGTCTGTGATCGGAGTTTCTATAGTTTGCACAGCTATCCTAGTTTCCACCTATGTAAGTTATTTATGGTCATCTTTGGGTCATTGTTATATCTGATGGTGGGATATGAAAGGATTGGTCCTGAATTTGCCATAACAATTTTTTCTGAAATTTCATAAGTAATTTGGCAAACATGAGGTGGTAGTCATACTAGAAACATATGCATTTAAAAACAAGAATTTTCAGTAACATGTAGAGAACAAAATCAAACAAATGCATGGTAATGTGCCTGCTCAATTGATGGTGCACATGTATTTGCAGCTGGCATTATGGCAGTGATTTGGTGCATACAACATATGTCCAATTAACTCAAATACCTCGTACATCAAATCTGATAGTTTCACCTCATACCAGTCCTTAGCCTGAATGTCCTAGAATTGGTAGTTCTTCTCAACTTTCCTGGTTTGAAAAAGAAACATATCATAAGTATCATTTCCTATAAATAAATTGTTTGAACATTATGGGATATATGGTTGCAACGGTAATTCAAACTAAAAGAGAACACAGGTATAATTAATATCACATATATCTATAATAGAAATTAAAGGCGAGTGGCAAAAAAAGACCTCCACGTCATCCCCCGCTCGGGCGGCTCGGGGGCTCGTCCACGACGGAGGGGTGCAGCCGGAAAAAACGGCACGACCCCTAAAGAATGGCAGAGGCGGTGCATCTCCACTCGGCTACCCGAGGCGTGTCGCGACGGGGGGACTACCTGTGGCGGCCTGGCGGCCCTCGGTGCGGCTCCGGCCGCAGCCGCCCCCCTCCTCCACCAGATCCGGGCGTCGGGGTCCGGATCTACTGCGCACCCACCCCCTCGCGAGGTTCCCTGCTCCCGCTCTGCCTCCTCTCCTTCTTCTCTGTTGAGCTGCTACAATGGACGTCGTTGACTGCGTCTGTTGGCTCCGTGCTGATGCCGCCTAGATCCGGCACCGACTCCCCCTTCCCCGGCGTTCCCCAGGCTGTTTGGGCCCCTCGACGGACCATGGGCCGAGAGCTCCTGGGGTCAGATCCCTCCTCGATCGGACACTCCTCCGTGTTGCTGCTGCTCCTCGTCGGTTCACCAGACTGCGCCTCCACACCTCCGGTGAGACTCTATTTCTACCCTATGTCTTCCCGCGGTGGCCATTGGGATGGCTAGGCCATGGCCGCCGGGATATAGCGGCGTCAGGGCCCTGTGGACTCCGGCACTTTGTCGGCTCTGTTGTGTGCAAGAGGCGATTGCTGCTACAGTCCCCGGCAACCGCAGTCGTATGCACACGGCACAATGGCTGCTCTCTTCACCAAGGTTGTACCTTCATGCATGGTGCTCTCACTCACCTGGGGGCTCATGCGGCGGCGATGCGAGATGCCCGCGGTGACGCGCTTGCCGTTTGTCACGCGATTCTTCAGTTGTGGCCACCATAGAGGTTGCCCGCGGTGGTAGTGCGGGCAACCTCTCTCCTTGGGGTGTTTTCGTCTTCCCGCTTGGTGCCCATTTGCTGAAGCTTTACCTTGGAGATGTTGGAGATGTGCGACGAAAGTACCACGCTCGGTGCGTGGGAGGTGCCTCTACCTCTGCACAATCTCACTTCCTTAGTGTTCCTAGGCTCGTTCGCCACCTGGCAGCACCTGTTGGGGTGGTATTTTGCAGTGAAAGCATGGCGCCGGTGCGCAGGGAGGTCTCATGCCTCGGCAACAATCCACCCCCAGCCAGCTTGCAGCTTCCTCTTTGTGCAGAGTCTTGTGCTCCCTCTGTCTTCTTCTGTTGGTTGTATGCTCTTCGGGCTCTTGTCTTTGGTCGCTAGCCTCCACTGTTCGTCAACGAGCATCCTCTTTTGGCACCTCTGGTCCGTCGGCGCTCTCCCTGGTGTTACCATCAAATCAAATGTCGGGTGTTGCATTGTTCCCTTCATTCCCCCCGAGCTTCCTTCCCCTGGTTGGTGTTGGATGGCGGTTCATGGAATCCGGATGTGCTGGGAAAGGTGTTACCACCAGCTTCAAGGGTGATCGTCGTTGCTGGTGATCTTTGGCTTGCGTGCCCTCCTCCACTCTTAGTCCCCATCCCGTTGGGCGGTCCCTCAGACTGAGGGCGTCAGACAACTGGGCGGTGTAGCTACGAGGGGTGGTGTGGGGCGCAATGGTCGTGTGATCATTTGGCGACAACGCTGTTCGACAGAAGTGCTTATAGGTGTTCAGTATGGGGGTCTGTGTCAAGAGTTGCCCTCTTGTTGTCTTCCTTTCTTATGTTCCTGTTGCATTGTGCTTCAAACTCCCGTTGTATTTTTGTTGTACTCTCATGCTGATTGCTCTTGCAGTTGTTGTAATATGTGGTTTGCCACTTTTAATGGAAGTTAAGGCTGGCATGTTGCCTGCCGTAGCACCCTCAAAAAAAATAATAGAAATTAAAAATCTAGCAGAAGTAAAGCCTTCTTGACCATGTCATGTTTTTTGTTTATTTCATTGGACACTAACCATAATAAGCTACTGACCACGACACATGACACTGTTGAGGTTGCATCAGCATTTTTACCCTGCATTAGGTCAAAGAGAATTTCATTGTACTTTGCTCGGTCTGATAGGAAATATAATTCAAGAAAGAATAAGTTTATGTGCATACATAATATAAATAGACATTTCAAGATCCTTGATTTAAACATTCTATGCCACAATGTAAAAAAAAGAATCTATGCTTAATAGTTGTTGGTGTTTTTGTTTATTAATACATCCTGAATGACCACATGAATAAGTCGCATGGTGTGTTTACACGAATCACAACAAATAAATTACCATACGAGTGAATTGGGAGTTCATGAATAGGGCAATGTAAATCATGGGCTACCTGGAAGTCGCTGGGACGATTGAGAGACAGGGTGACTCCGGGTAGTGACTCTCAATTGCAATCGACGACGATGGCGGCACGACCTGGACGGATGTCGACGCCGGCTGACCCTGGATCGACGTCGACGACGGCGCCCTAGACGACGACGTGGCTCCAGACAATGTCGCTTGATTGTAATCGACGATGACGTCGGCACAAACTCGATCGACGTGCGCCCTAGAACGACGTCGATGGTGGCGGCAGCGGCGTTAGGGATCCATTCGCGTAGAGAAAAAAACCAATGGCAGGGGGATCAGGGTTGGAAGGCCACAACGTGATCGTTGGCGATGACGCGCCATGAATCAGCAGCGACACACCCTTAATTGGCGGTGGTGTTAGGGATTCATCGCCTTGGATTTTCGCGGCGGAGGCGGCGTTAGGGATCCGTTCGCTGTAGAGAAAAAAACAATGGCATGGAGGTTAGGGTTAGAAGGCCACGACGTGGACGTCGACGGCGGCACGTGATGAATCAGCAACGATGCACCCTGAATCGACGGCGGCGTTAGGGATTCATCACCCTAGATTTTCGCCGACAGCAACTCACCCTGGAAGGTCACGGCGTGAGGTCTTGAGGGGAGGCGGACCTGGGTGGGGGAAGGATACGGAGGCGGCAGCGCGTGATGCCGCTTTGAGGAAGCAGGCGGCGGTGGTCTGGGGGATCCACGGAGGGGGAAAAAGTGTCGACGGTGAGGGGAAAACGGAGGCGACGGAAACGGCGTGGGGATCGCGAGGTGGAGGCGGACTGCAGTGGTGATCCGCCATGGCGGTAAAACTGCGAGGGAGGCTGACTGGCGCGTCGCGAGGGGAGAAGGGAGGATGGTGGCGGCACGGAAACGGGGCGGAGGGAGGGGCCGTGGTGCCAGAGTTTTTTTCCATGCGCGTGGGGTGGTGAGGGACTGACCCGCGCGAGTGGAAAGAAGGATGACGAAAATTTAGTCTTTAATTCTTCCGTACCGCTAGCGCCCGGACGTCCGATCCGGGCGCTGGCATCGGACGGGTCCGTGACCGTTAGATCTTAGGATCCTCAATCGTCAGCCGTTAGATCTAAAGTCTATCGAGTAAATGTTGCGAGCGTGTTGCGAACGTGTTGTGAAAATGTTGCGAACGCGGTTGCTTGCAACATCCAACATCAGGAGTGTTTCTTCTCTCCCCCTCCCATGTTGCGACTATATTGCTGTCATGTTGCGACCCGTGTTGCGTGCAACATCCAACATCAGGAGCCTCTTCTCCCTTCTCCTCAACACAACACCCAACACCACATGTCTACAAACATCGAAACGCAACGTCTGCAACATTGAAAAATAATATTTGCAACATCTAACAACACATGTTTGCAACATTGAGGCTCAGCATCTGCAAACATAAAAAATTAATGGTTGCAACATCCAACATCAGGGACCTTCCCCCAAACACAACACACAACATGTCTGCAACATCAAAACTCAACATCTCCGACATCTAAAATTAATATTTGCAACATAAAAAATATGTTAAAAGTAGTTGCAACATTCGAAAACAAACAATTGCAACATCGGGGATCAAATGTTTGTGTTTGGGGATCAACATCCGTAATGTTAAAAAATCTAGATCTACTTTTGCAACATCTGCACGAAACCCTTGCAACATTCTTGTGAGACATCTGAAACACGTGGGACACACGCTTGCAACATGCACCACAAACCCTACCGCGCGTCGTGTCTCCTCGTCGCCGCTGTCTGGACGCCGCGAGCTCCTCCAAGGGAACCGCGCGCGGGTGCAGACCATTGAGCAGCATACATGTCGGATGAGCGAGGAGCGCCGCTCGCCATAGAGAATGGGCGTCGCCGCCGCTTCATGGAGGAGCCACCGTCAAGGGCAGGGTGCAGGCGCCACCGCCGCCGCACATAGAGAAGAAGGGGAGGAGGGGGTCCTCGAGGCGGAGGAGCGGGAGGAGGCCATGGTGGCGGCGGCGCATCCGGCCGTGAGGGGTCGCACCGACGCATCTGGTCATGGGAGGAGGCCATGGCAACGGCGGCGCATCCGGCCGTGGGGGGCGGCGGCGGCGCATCCGGCCGTGGGGGCGCGCACCACCGCCGGAGGAGAGCCCGCCAGCGCCCGTCGTTGCCAGTGGAGGAGCTCCCATCCATGGTGGTTTGCTGGAGGAGAAGAAAAAAAGGAAGAGAGAGAAATGGTGGGCGGTTGCCGCTGGAAAAAGAGAAGGCGAGATCTCGCGTGGACGCATGGAAAATGACGGGCGTCCGTCCGACGCGTCGGACGTCCGTCTCGAAGCATTTCCCTTAATTTTTTTTAGGAGTAGAGATAGAGATAATAAGTTTGGACTACAAATCTATAGCAGAGCATGATGAGAACCTGAGGGAGTCCATGACTCCGTGGCAAGAATAGACTACAAAAATTCCAACGAAAATTGTCCTAAAATGTATTGGGTGACTCTTTTTTTGGGACGGTTACATGAAAAAAAGAGGCAGGAATGAAAGGGCTTCGTTGCTTGCTTCGATTCATCAATCTGTTAAAATCTATAGGAGAGCATGCCATGAGGGATCAGCGCCTAACTCCTATTCAGTACAATTACTTATTCTCAAGAAAAAAGGTTTCAAACTTATGTGACTTTTCCTCACAGTTTTTATGCAGAGCAGGACGGTTTGTTCAAGTCTATTTTACATTTTGTCACAGCAGCTTAACTGCTGTGGCTACTTTAACAGTGCGTCAAGAGGACTGAAGGTTAGTAGCACAACCGCTTCTTGTTCAAGTAAACCCTGATCCGCTCTGTCGGAGTCAGGCCTACCTGATGCAAGCAGTGGATTTGAGGAGGGGAGATGAGAGAGGGAGGAGGAGGCTGCCTAGGTTACGGGCCTAGCAGAGGAGCTAATTTTTATTCTGTTGGAGACTAAGTGGCGGGGCCGCTCGAAGATTGGTGCATCGCAACCTCAACCATTTTATGAACATGGAGTTATTTTATTCAAATCAAACCACCCATTTTATGAAAATGGAGTTATTTTATTCAAATCCAACGAGCTTTGCGTAATATTCAACTAGTAATGTGCTTCAATATAATTTTCCAGAGTAAGTACTATAGCTTGTTTCCAATACTCCAGTAGCTTGATAAAATCAAGCTTCCACAATTTCCGAATCACCGATGAGGACGATGACGGCATGTCTGAAATCTATGCACACAACTATTGTTTGCTGATAGCATTTCCAACAGGAAAGGGTACAAAGCATTAGATTTATTAGCTAAAATCTTTCTTTCTTTTACATCGTCGATCGTCACATCACGTCTAGTACTTTGGCTCGAACTAACACCATTCGCACTACTTCCATAATAGCACAAATATATTGCTATGTATTTGGGGATTCTAGTTGAAATGTAATGTTGCAGGTGTTGAAAAATGGTGAAGTCGCCGTCGTACCGCGGGGGGGAGGGGGGGGACCCCTTCTACAGGAACCTCCGTAGAGCTAAATCATCCTACCACTGTCAAACTGTCAAATATTGTGTCTTTGGCGATTGATGACTTTTCGGTCGGTCACATCTGGTTTTATAAAAGCAAACCAAGTGCATACCTATATATATGCCGATGTTGAAAAATGGTGAAGTCGCCGTCGTACCGCGGGGGGGGGGGGGGGGGGATCGACCCCCCTCCTAGAGGAACCTCCGTAGAGCTAAATCATCCTACCTCTGTCAAATATTGTGTCTTTTGCGATCGATGACTTTTCGGTCGGTCACACCTGGTTTTATAAAAGCAAACCAAGTGCATACCTATATGCCAGGATCAAATTTCATACATATAGTAGACAAAAGTGAATAACAGTATCACGTAAAGAACATAAACAAATTTACAAAATCTATTAGAGTTATACAGCTCAATCCTGGAAACGGAGGTGCCAACTCCACAAGCAATCGACTGGGGGCTGCGTACGCCTAGCACCATCATCTTCAACAGCTTCACACCTTTTTCCTTCTGAGCAGCAGTAAGCAAGGATGAGTACACTTATCGTTGGTACTCAACAAAGCCACGAGAAATAACCAGAGGGTGATTTAAAGTCTATCTTTAAGTTTAATTAATCATGTGAGGGTCCAGGCCGCCCTTGACCGTGGGCACGGCTAACTAGTTAGTTTTACACTCTGCAGAGGTTGTACATCTTTACCCACAAGTCGTGTAAAAGTTCTAGGAACTTTTAACCTAACCACATGGTGCTAGCTAGGCACCATATCACACTACCGAGGTGTGATTGCATAGGAACGCTACGAGGCCTTTACAAAGAGTCCTCCTATGTGTATTAGTCCATAGTAGCATGCCATAGAGGCCATCTTTGGTACCACACCTCTACCCACGGACTAGGTAGCCATAGAAGAGCACTTTTGTACCAAAGCCTATCCGGAGTAGAAGAGCCATAAAAGCATTCCTTCGTACCCAAGCTACCACGACTAATCCCGACACAAGACTTCCCTAATTACTCGGCCAAGACAGAGCCATATGTCTTGTGGTAGTACAGTTGTCCTGGGTGGTCGCTCCATGTTCCAATTAAGACACAATATTCTTATTTAAAGCATAGATAGAAGGTGGTTAGGGACACTTGCCTTTCTCCAACGAAAAGCTATCCTCGTACTGCTCTTCAACACTTGCTCTCGTAAAACTCCTTATCTTCAAAGCAACGAACAACGATCCTTCGTCTACTCGAAGCAATCATCGACACGACATACAAAGCAACAAGTACAACTAAGAACAATGCACCAATCAAAAGAAAAGCTTTAAAAGAGCGCACTAAAGGATAGGCTCGATTCTATGGTTACACAACGACGAAAGAACGTTGAAAACAAAACTAAGGTTGAAGCTATCGAAAGATTATTATCAAACAACAAGAGGCTAGGTGCTTCATATGTTTTAATTACAAAATCATGTGGCAAGAATATTTCAAAGCAAGTTATATTTAATTAAGAAAACATGATAAGTCTAATCATATTTTATTAGTAGATATCTAAGTACAAGTTATATCAAATTAACCATTACTTTAGAACATGTGCAAGCCATCTAAACCGAGGAACTTTACATGATGTGTTCAACTAAACATATTAATATTGAAAAGGAATTTAATATCATTAAGCTCATTAACTTTATTATGAACACCGATGTATAACACTAAGCATGTTTTATTTATCAAATCTGGTTACAAATAAGAATTAACCAATTACATCGTGATTAAAGAAAACCGAAATAGAACCTAATCACTTTTATTTAGAAAACCAATGGAATAAGGATTAGCAAAGATTAACATGCAACTTTGATGTTAGAAACAAGTACCAGGTGATACACATGCTAACGTACGAGTTATGGTGAAACGAACTAGAATGATAGCAACGAACTATCAAGCGCACAAGAAACCTTAAGCAAGGAATAGGAGAACTAGTCTACAAAGGGAACTAGACTGAACGACTAACACACCAACCAAAGGTAAACTGATCTGACATGAGAAATAACAAGGTAAGCTTTAAAGAAAGGTAGCTAGGAAAGATTAGGTATAAGAACATAGTTGATTCACCGAGAGGCAACTAGGAAAAGGATTTCCTAGCTAGAAAACAAAGATAACTGAGATAGAGCTTACAGGCAACGCCTAACGAACGATTTGCATTTATGAATATGAGAGACTACAAGCTTAGGTCCATTTTAATTAACAACAGAACAAATGTAAAGGATATTTTAGAAATAAAATACCCTATGTTGGCATTAGCTCAGATTAAACTTTATTTGAAGAAACTGGTGTAAAGAACCTAGTCAAATTTTATTTATAATTATTCATGTATCAATTATGCCAATTAAACATTACTTTAGAAAGATTAGAACAACTAATAGAATTAAAGCATGTGACATGTTGAGCTAGACAAACTTTATTAGAAAGCACATGCATGTTGACATTAGTCTAGTTAACATTTATTATAAAAGACGGTGTAAAAGCCTAATCAACTTTTAATTAGAAAAGATTAATTAACTATTAAACAAATTAATGTTTGTTTAACAAAAACCGAGATAAAGATTTAATTAGCTTTTATTCAGAAAAGCATGTGAAATAAACATTACTCAAATTAATTTTGATAATGACGGTGTACAACACTATATAGATTTTATTTGTAAAAGACATGTTTACTAAGCATTAATCAAAATTAATATTAAATAAATTTTCAGAAAGCATATATGCTGAAAACACACCACTAACGTGCACTTTATTTTATTATGAACCTAACACAACTTGAACGGATTAAAACAGAGCTCAAACTTAGATTCTATGCACAAAACAAGATTATAAGGACCTCTATGCGATTATCATAAGATTTCAGAGGCTATCAGGAAAGTTTCACAAGACACTATAAACAGTGCCCGTGAAAAGGTAAAAAGACAGGGTTGGTTCTGAAAAAGAGCTCGGGTGGGCTTTATGTGTGAAAGTGAGATTTTTCTAAGGGGTTATTTGTAGATTTACCAAGACACATAAACAGACCTATAGATCAGAGAAAGATATAGGGACCTAATTGCAAAATGACCTTATCTTCTACCTCCATCCTGGGACGGACAGGAGACGCACGGAGCTACTGGCGTTCTAGTCGCCGGGTGGTGGGGGTGGCTTAGGGGTCCGAGTGAGGCACAAAACGGAGGGAGGAAATAAAAGGGATTGCAGGAGGTGCTCACCGGTGGTAGGGACGCGAAGAGGTGGCGCGAATCGGCCGGTGGCGGCGGTACTAGTAGGCTCGTCGGTCTTCACGACGCGGTGACGCTTCGGAGGTCCGGCGGTCAGCGGGTAGGGTTTCCTTGACGCGGCTCCGCATTGCACATCTGCTGGCGATGATGGCTTTGCCCGGCGGTTGGAGGTTGCGGTCGGGTGAGCAGGAAGCTCGTACAGATCGAGTTGGCCATGGTGACTGTAAACATAACATACAAAGAGACGATGAAAGGTAGGGATTTGGTGGGGACGACCTCCAAACGTGCACGAGAATGGCAAAATGGAACGAGATCAACGAGGCGAACACGATAGTGTGCTCACCTTTGGCCAGGGAGGAACCATGGCGACAGAAGGGCTCACCGGAGTTGGAGAGGAGTCACCGGCGTTGGGGAAGAACTCGCTAGAGTTGGGGAAGACGACATAGTCGACGTCGGATTCGCGTGACCGACCCCATCACGGTGTAGAGCTTGACGAGGGGAACTCCAAGGTGGTGTCCGTTTGCAACGGAACTGCACGGTTTCACCGGAAAAGCTCGCCGAAAGTTCGCCGAAATTTAGAGATGCAAAAGTTCGGCGACAGTTTGTGGGAGCTAGGGTTATCAAAACGGGATGAGGTTGACGGCGTTGGAAAGAGGACACCAAGGAGATCATCAGGAACTATTTATTGGCCGAGATTGAGTCAGGTTTTATTTTCCCTTCTTTTTCTAATTTCGGAAATTAATTTCGGATTAAAAATAATTTCAGGAAATCCTGAAATCATAATTAAATCACGAAAAATACTTCAAAAGCTCAGAAAAATTCAAGAAAATTACTAAAGATGATTTGGGATGTGAGGAACCCAAATAAAATATTTGGGGATCAAGAAAAAGATTTTGGAGCATTCCAATAAATAGAAATAGCTCGAGAAAAGTGAGAATAAATTCCAGCAAAAGCCGGAAAATTCTCAAAAGATTTTGATCAGCACCTAAACGTGTTTTAAAAGCCATTTGCATGCATGAAAAACCAAGATGCATCGACATGAATGCAACACTCACATCGAACCAATTTATTTAATTCAGAAAAACAAACAATGACTTTTCCTATACTAGATTTCCTGTAAACAAAATAAATGTTCAATTTTTTAAAAAAAATATGAAAAAAATCATTGTTTAATTATTGTTTCTATTCACATCCTGAAATTTGGAAATTTCAGGGTGTGACACGGTCACCATTCACAGTGCTTCCTTCGACTCAACCATTGTTGAACCCACACACGGTGTGGCATGGAGCATAGCAGCAACCTCATCCGATGATATTAGGCACTTTGGAACGGGTCAGAAAGGGTTTGTTGGAGATGAGTTTGAATTGGAGATCCGTGCCCTCGATCAATGCCTATCGTCCTTGTCACAAGAAGATTGTGGTAGTTGTCTCAAGGTGTTGTTTGACACAATGCTTACCGAAAACATGAATGAGGTAATGGTGACAAAGGTTTGGTGCAATTTCCACTTTGCACCGCAACACTTCTTCATGGAAAAGCTCATGTCAGATCTTCTAGTAAATGATGCATTTATTGCCAAGAGCAACATTTGCTATAAATTCTGTTAACTTCCTCCTAAAAATTAGGGGGGGGGGCTTGTGCCCCCCACACCGTTGGATCCCCCCGAAGTGTGGGTAAGCACAAATACTGCAAGCGTATTTTGGATCACCACAATTATACTCCAGAGTAGTGGCCTTGGTTACCGCAGTTATACTCTAGAGTAGTGGGCTTGGTGGGCTTTTGGAGCACTGGTTGCAGTTGTGCTGGGCTGGCCTATTGGTGCATGAATAAGAAGCTACCACGACAGAACAACAAGTTCTCGGGTATGTTTAAAAGAAACACCAACATATTCTTTCATTGGAAATCCAGATGTGTAACTTGATTGCGAATCTTGATTTAACATTTTTTGGGAATCACCATATACATCTATAATATAGGTGAGCAACATGTAAAGAACAGAAGAAGGTTCAATTCAATGCAAGAGAAAGACGTTTTTAGTGAGTTCAATGTTTACTATAATACTTTCCATCCACTCTTTTTTACTTCCAGCTTGATTGTTTCATAAGAAAGTTGTTAACAAGGTTTTAGACTTCTAGTGGACCTATAAAGTTAGCTAGACAACACTTACTGCATGTTGTGTGATCATTTGAGCCTCTCAAGAGCATTTCGTCTAGAAAATGGTGAAGTTTTTTCATCCATTTGCATAGTAAGGATCATTTGGATTGTTTCCATAAAAAATGTTTATTTGGGCCTATCTTTCGATGGCAACCTTCAATCAACTCAATGTGGTCAACCCGTAGACATGAAGTCTAACTTCTTAGATAGATGGATGTAAAAACAACATTTCCAAAGGAAATTGCAAAGTAATATGGGTGCGGCCCATGTGCCATAGCCGCCCATCGATACCGTGGTCCATTTGCCCCCCGGACAAGATGGTCAGATCTAACAAAAACAAAGCATCAAGGGATAAATAAAGTGGTACTGAAAGAGAATAAATAATTGTTTTCAATTTTCAATTTTCTTATTTTATGATTTCAAGGATTTGCAAAAATAGCACTCAACCACCAGATGAAAAGACTGTAGCAACTTACTACCGTTTTGAATTTTAGATATGAACTTCGGTCCATTTGAATTTTTTAAGTATGAACACTTTGTCGATTATTTGACAACAAAGATGATTTCAAATGAGAAATGTTTGAACTACATAGTTGTAGGTCTCTTCGAGATCTACAGTTTTGGTATAAAGTTTATCTCTATCCGAGTTCATATAGAATAGTTATGATTTAAAATATGCTTGGTGTTATCCCTGGTTCAATTGGTGGTTTATTAGCTGCTATAGTGTAAAATACCACAGGATGAAATGGTGGTAGGAATTTTCCGCCATTCATCCTACGGTGTTGAGTGCTATTCTATAATTTTTTTGTTAAGCACAGTTAATTTTACAAAATCATAATAATAAATAAAAAAATTCTGAGAATAAAGCACCATGTATTGGAAAGGGACATCTAAGATGTTTGACTTCACGGTTTTGGGCTTTGATCCTAAGATGTTAGATGGATGTAAAAAGCATTTTTACTTATACTAGAATTGTATCAATGTTTGCAAAACCATTTTTGTAAGTATAAGATAACAACAGAAAATGGAAATAAGTAAATGCATTTAGAAACTCATGGCAAATTTCCTTACTTTTCTCCCCTCTATGTCCATGGAAGCCCTTTCGAAGTTCACTTAAATGTTTTCTTTTCTAATTTACCTGCATCGAGAGACTACTACCAACTATATTTTTGTTTTCAAAAGCCATAACCAAACTTCAGAACATCACACCATGAATCAATTTATTTGGATTGAACTCAATGTTACCACTAGAGTGTTATCTGAAGTTGTCTATAGGAAGCTAATTCTAATCAAATATTGTGATTGATATATGCATCATAAAATAGGTATAGGTTCTAAGCACCCATGGTAAAGAGGTTGTGCAAAAGCACAATTTTCTAACAATAATATTTCAGAGCAATGCTTTGATCAAAATTTGATATTTTAATTGTTCCAGACCAAGAAAATATTGTTTGAGACATTAGATGTTCTATGGTGAGAAACCAAACACTATTAAATGTTCTCGCCGTAGAAGTAATGACAATTGAATTGATTTTCTGATAACAATCTTTCTGTAGCTAAATATAGAGTAAATTACACTCATCATACAATAACTTGTCAGGTGGGTGCAGATTGATCCAATAATTAGTAAAATTCCCAAACTAGTACAACAACTCGTTATATGGGTGCAAATTGGTCCAACAACTTGTAAAAAGCTCAATCTAGTACAATAACTTGGCATGTAGGTGCAACTTGACACTAGAACTTGTAAGATGCTTATGTTTGTGCATTAAATTTGTAAATTAGCACATTCAGTCCAAATATTGTAACAAGCAACATTGTTAATTACGGACTAGAAGATAATCACATCAGAATAAGTTATTGAGCATTTTGTATGATTGATATTTGTGTCGCAACTGTCCATTTAAAAAATATGCGTGCAACAAGGATAATCTATTTAGTGTTATGTTTTTATATTAATTATTTTTCAAAAATATATCTATTTTGGTGTTTACTAAATTAATGTTATGTCTTTATATTAATTTATTTCTATTAAATAGTTCAGTTTATGTAGTTCTACATTCAACATTGATATGTTCACCCTCAATGTTTTACATTTTGTTATATGCATTTTTATTCAACTAAAAAATATAATATTAGTGGATACAAACAATGCCTTTTAGTAGTTTTGCATGGATATTTTAAAGCTGTGTGTAATTGTTTAGAAAGTAAATTTTAGTGAAACTAGAAACATACATGCTTCTCTATGGTTGTTGAATACATGAGCATAAGCGCAGAAGAAAGCTAAGGTCCCAAGGTCTCTCTTGTGGACTATATATATCATCCAACAATACCATGGTGTAACCTAAATTTTTAATCAGTTTCAAATAATACACATATAAGTTATATACTCAGTTGAGAAGCGGCCATGATCAATGACTTTGGTTGACAAAAAGTAAAAATCATTGATTGGAATTCACATGCCCATATCTACTTTTCTTATTACATTCTCATTGTAACATTGTAACATTTGAGTTATAGGTGCACCAATTTGCCAAGATATTGCACTCAATTGAGCATTTTCCAAGTTCTTGGACTAATTTGGACCCACCAGATAAATTATTGTACTAGATTAAGCATTTCACAAGTTCTTGGGCCAAATCGCATCCGCCTGACATGTTATATGGTGGGTGCAATTAACTCAAAATATATAGCCCGAATGTTACATTGAATTCATTGGTCATTTATTATGAGTAGGCCTGTGCCTATGGCCTGTGGGTTGCCATGAGGTTAAATCCATGTGTCTTTGTATCCACATTGCTCACATATAGACAATGCTTTTAGGTTCTTGCTCATGTTGACGAGTCTAAGCAATGGATACATAAAACAACAATACAATATCAGGATTATATTTGCAAAAGATGCAACTAGTAGGTCATAATCTTAAAATAGAACACATCTGTAAAAATTCAATGCATTTTGATAAAACAATAACAAGCTAATGTTAAAAGAGCATGCTAATGTTAAAAATTTGGTTGAAAGAGTTGTATGTACAATTTATTAAAACTTAGGAGCATCGAGATTTTCAAACTCATTGAAACCTAGGGTAGTTAGGAGTTGTAGTTCTTTATTGTCACTTTGGCGATGACTGGATCAGGGTTCTCACTGAACTGGTAACAAACAGTTAGCTATGATATCCAGTTCCTTGTTCCATTTATCTTTGTGTTCTCGAATTTCTTGAGTTTGTGTAGTTTTTCTTGTTCCCCTTTTGTTGGTTCCTAACAATTGGTATCCAAAGCTGGCTGTTCCTCAGCCAAATCCTCAACAATTAAGTATTGGATTCAATTTGATTGGTGCAATGTGTTGCGAATAAATCTTGTGAAATCCCACCCATCCTACTTGGATATGTGGATATATAATACTGACTTTTTGATTCCATTATTCAGTTTAATTGATCACAGCGAGGGTTGCATGGTACTATACTTGTCTAAAATCACGTGAGCTAAGATTGATTCAGATCCAAGATACATACTAATCAGAAAACATTTTGGTCGGTGTGTGTGTGTGTGTGTTCGCCTCCGAAACAACACACGACGTGACCACAACTAAAAATTATCACTTTCTTTTTCAATGTTAATTCTTGCATTATATTATTCAATAGGTCTTAGACATGCGATGATATGTATTTGTTTTAGTGGACATGTGTGTCTATATTCTTTCAGTCATTTCCTATTTTGTTCCAAAGGGGAGAGAAGTGTGAGATTAAAGCATGAAAGATTTCAAGGGGGAGAGATATATGGTTAAGAGTTGTGAAGTGATTCAAGGTCAAGTTATCATGAGGGATAAACTGAGGTCGAGAACAAGATGAGGATGAACAAGGGGGAAATCAAGAGCATATTGGATGTTGGTAAGCATTCAAGTAAGTGTAAGTATAGTTGAATTTATCACTTTTGCAAATTTATGTTTGCTTTGATTGTGTTGTCATCAATTATCAAAAAAGGGAGATTGAAAGAAACATGGCCCCTAGGCCATAGTTTGTGATTTTGGTGAATGAGTGATAACATATATAGTCGTTGGGTTTAATGGCTTGTCTAGCATGTACCTTATAAGTTTAATAGGTCCCAAGAATGCAAACCAAATCATATAGCAAGGTCCAAATCATGGTATTCATGTAATTGAAGTCATGGACATACAAGTGTCCAAGTCTTGGTACGAATATTATGTGGTATTTCAATCCAAATGATAGAGAAAATCCAAAGAGGTTGGTGTTGGTCCATATGAGCCACTGGTACTTTTTTTGGGATTATTCCTTATTTGGTGTAAAATGATTTCATCTCTATATTTTGTATCACTACAAAAATTTTCATGAACTTTATAGGTGATTTGGATTTCATTTCTTAATTAAACTCACAGGTTACTGTTCATCCGAGTTAACTGACGGAACTAATGGGACTGTCGAATAAGGAACGAAAGTTGAACTCAGTGTAAAATAAAGAATGAAAAGTTTCTTAAGGCCAATGAAGGAATGGGTAAGTTTTATAGGGCTAAATAGGGAATAATCTCCTTTTTATGCGGACAATGAGCCACTGGTACTTCATTTGGGGTGCATTTGGCAGGGCTTCACACTGTGGCAGCTCCGGCTGTGGCAGATTATGTGATGGAGTTGAAATCGTTTTCAAGAAATGTTTGGCAAAATAGCTTCTCCTGACCGTGTAGCATGGATAAAGTGATGAAATGTCCACAATACCCCTGTCCTTTTCTTTTTTATTTCTTCTTATTTTCTTTTCCTTTTCATTTTCCTTTTCTATTTTTCTCTCCTTTATTTTCCATCTTCCTTATCCATTCATTCACCACCCCCAATCCCCCATCTCTCTTGCGCTCTCCAAGATCCCGCCGTCGTCCCCGCCAACCCTCTCCAAGATTAACCCGCCGATCATCTCTCCTGCGTTCGCTGGCCTACGCCCACCGCCAGCATGCGTCGCCACCGCCGGCCGACCACCTGGCCTTCACCCTCCCGTGCGCCATTAGGGGCCGCGGCCCAAGCACCGACGCGGGCCGCAGTCTCCACCTCTTTTGCACCGCCACCGTCCCCTACGTGGCTGCGCTAGTCACCGACCACCGACTCTGCTCATCTCTGCGCCGGTTCCTACCGTGTCGGTACCCCTCCTCGCGCCACAATAGGAGCTCTGAGGAGTTCCCCACCGGCCATGGAGGCGGCCCCGCGGGGAGCTCGACCGTCGGCCACGGAGCCGGCCCGGGCAGAGCTCGCGTACAGCTCTATCCTCCATGGCCAGGGATGCGTCGCGGGGATGCTGCGGAACGCGTGGAGCCGAGCAGCATTTTGCCCGTTATTTCGCCAAACCGCAGGGGCAATTTGTAATGGTGAGGGTGGGTGTCAGACGGAGTTGGGGGAAGCTACGTTTTTTCTTGGCTCTGGTGTCCGTTTTTTCTCAAGAGAGCAGGATTTCCGGCGATCCTCGCGGGAGCTGTTTTGCTCGGCCCTTTGGCAGGGCTTCCTAGAAAATTGGTCCCAGAGCCAGAGTGGAATCCCTGCCGAACGGACCCGGTAGTGCAACATATTTATTATTACTTGCATCGACATTAGCAGTGAGCCTGTGACATGGTATGCGGAGACCATTATGGTCACCTGTCTGGGAATATGGCTCTCAGTGTGTGCAAATGAGTAGCATCCTGGAAATTTAGTCACACACTTCAAATTGCGTGTTATAGTTTGAATTCTCTTGAATAGTTATTAGGAAGGTCAATCATGTTGTTCTCAGGTTGTGCTTTGCGCACTGACCAAGACAAGCAATAATTGGAGGCATCATTAAGTGCCTCAAGAGTTCTATCGAGCACTGATTAATAGCTTCCAGTTCATGGGCAGGCAGTTTACAGGGTACGCTGCTGCGGATGCAGTCCAGGTGCTCCCTAATCCGAGTTTCAGCCACTTTCTGCAAACTGCGACGTAAATAGTAGTGTTACCTGTTTTCTCATTGCCATTGATATATGACTTTTGGCGTCGTGTGATCAGGCGCTGCCGCTCGTGCGCACGACCTGGGGAAGCCATTTTCTTCGGGGAGTACCGGAGATTGTCCAGGAGGACCTACCTGCTCATACTTTCCAAGTTCGTGATGGCTGTTGCTGTCCTCATGACTTCAGCAGGGCACTTCCGTAAATGGCTTTGCTAAGTTATGAAATTGTAAAATGTAATTAGCAGGGACGATCCTACTCCATATATTAAGCACTGAGTTTCGGCGATTTCCAAGCAACAGATCTGAAAAATCCTCGACCAGATTACTTTCAATTTCATCATCTTACTGGTGTTTATTTGATCTTATATTACAGTTTAAATACTTTTGCAAGACCCAATGTCCAGCATCGACCCACTTGGGCTGAGGACCCCTTGGCATTCGCCACAGTACATAGATGGGCTGAGGACCCCTTGGCATTCGCCACAGTACATAGATCTTTCGTCTTCACTGACCAAACAGAGACTGGGCAGAGGTCAAAGCCCAAAGCATAGGAGCGCCTACCAGGAGTACACAACAGGCCCCTGCCAAGATGCCTGATGTTTTTTTAGATAATGGAAAAATTCCGGCCTCTGCGGTAATGCACACAAGCAAAATCCTCTCGCGTGACCACACACAGCCAAACTTAATACAACAACTAAGTTCAAAACAAAAAAAAACTTCTAGTACATGAAAATAAGTGTACTAGACCCACTAACATCCATGACATTGAAGAATTGAGAGCCATAGACATCCCCACCTCGGCGCGCTCCAACGAGAAAGCCAAAGTGGTATAAGGCATTTCTCCGATGAAAAAGAAGTCATTGCTCACTAATATAATGCGTGAGTAACGGTCACCGTCGTCTTGTCGGTGAAGATAGGAGGTCGTCACCGGGATATGCGACGGTGCTCCAGCCGATGGCTTCAAGAAGGATATTGACTTCCGCAGACGCCAACACCGCTGGAAGAAGCACAAGATGCCTGATGTTGAAGCCTGTCACATGGAAGTTGATCCCAAACTGAGCCTTGGCATACCAACGTATCTGTCTGAGTCCTCTACTGCACCATCACAGAAGAACAGATGCCTTGAT
Organism: Cenchrus americanus; assembly: GCA_947561735.1. Classification (NCBI taxonomy): domain Eukaryota; kingdom Viridiplantae; phylum Streptophyta; class Magnoliopsida; order Poales; family Poaceae; genus Cenchrus; species Cenchrus americanus. The sequence continues at coordinate 29,719,554 of OX387242.1, read as the reverse complement.
CCTCTTATTATAGTGCTAGCTACGTTCAGATTCGTCAGACAAACAAACTATTGAGTACGTATAGCCAGAGCTGATTAAGTCCTAGGAGAAGATAATGGTTGGTCGACTTGGTACGTCGTACCCATTCAACCGACATCTGACATCCAGACTTGAAGAATCACAACACCATTAGCGCCTACAGATCCTTGTCGTTCCAAGCGAAGACGAAGGAGCTTTAGCTTAATGCCCAAGTATGTGGGTTCAATCTTGAATGTTGGAAGTAACGACACTGTTCGGTTGGGTGGTGGCCGATGGCTGGTGCTTTGGTTTGTTCCGAGAGAGAAATCGCGCTTGGCTGGTTCTTTGGTGGCTGGTTTGTTGTGAGAGAAGAAATCTTGCTTTGGCTGGTGGCCGGTAAGCCAAGCGAACGGGCGTAAGTTTCCCGAGGTGGCCTGAGAGCTGCTGGTGCTTCGCATGCCTATCTATGCTTGCTGGACCTACGTTACGTGCACACTACAGCCGTTTGACCATATATGCAGTGGGAGATGAGGAACTTGCTTATGAACAATTGACCATATTATTTTTATGTGCAAGTTAGAAAAGGGACGAACGGGATGAGTGGAAATCAAGCAATATGAACCTAGTAGTAGAGCATTGCTGCTGTTTAGGACGAAGAACTTATATATGTAGACCCTAGTGGCAAGAAAAGGATATAAATGTAGGGTGGGTGAGAAAATGAGGTGGGGCTTGGAAAATTATAGGTTGCAAAATTATTTACTATGGTGGAAAGTTTTCACTAGATAAACCATAAATGCACATCTAGATAACATGATTCAGTCTATGTTTTGATGCTTTGGACTGTATATCATATATTAAGGTTTTAAGTTGCCTAATTCACACGCTCTCCCTCATAATCCATCTAGCACCGATTAATGACTTCCGGTTCATGGGCGGCTAGGCTGCAGGGTACGTTGCAAAGGCAGCCTAGGTACACTGTCACTGTCGTTTAGTTCGTGAGGTGAAACTTTGTTGTCCTCTTTCAAAGTCTATTAGGAGTATTGAATGTAGACTACCTACAAAAATAATTATACGGATGGACAGGAAATTGCTAGACGAATCCATTACGTCTAATTAATTTGTCATTAGAGATTGGTTACTGTATCATGATGACGTTGCCTAATCATGGCATAATTAGACTCGTTAGATTCGTCTCGAAAATCAAGGTACAACTTGTGGAATGAATTTTGTCATTAATCTACATTTTATACTCCTAGTTAGTGTCCGAAGATTGATGTGATGGGCAGTTGTGAAATTTTGGGAACTAAGACTATCTCCAGCAGCAAACCCCATCCTCATCTGCAAAATCCAGTTTTGAGTGAAGGAGAGAGAGGAAAATAGTAGTCAACCTTACAACACCATGCGAATCCCCTTTTGCATCAACCTCCGGCAGTTGCCTCCCCACGTCGGATGAGATCCGATGGGAGCCGCGGAGCCTAGATCCCGCTGCCCTTCCTCCCTCCCGTTCCCAGCTGCCAGCGGTGAGGCGAGGCGAGCGGTGCAGCGAGGGATCCTGCCGCCGCCGCCCAAGCTCTCCCCACACCGCGTCCCTCTCCGGCGAGCACCGTCCACCGCCGCCCTCCCTCCCTCCCTCCCTCGAGCTCCGTCCGCCACGACAGTGGAGAAGGAGGTGGAGGGGCCGCAGGCGGGAGTGGTGGAGGCGAATCGAGGCCGCCGTGGGCGCGTCTCGTTCTCCGCCGTGGGGGTGAAGCCGCCGCGGGTGCCTGCTCCGCCGCTGTGGGGGTGAAGCCACCGTGGTCGAGCCCGCCTGTGCTCGATCTACCGCGATGGAGGTCGTCGGTGCCCGATTCACCTATGGGAGCGGTGGGAGGAGGGGTGCCGCCGCCGGATCCGGCTGAACCAGTGAGTTCTCCACCGAGCTCCGCTGAGATCCGCGGCGGGATCGGGCCCCCGGATGGAGGGAGAGCAGGGCGGTGCGGTCCATCTGCGGTGGCGCACGAGCTGGTAGCAGCGCGGCGAGCAACATCAAGGGGTGGTGGAGGAGGAGGCCGCCGAGGTCGGTGAGCGGCAGTTGAGGTGAGAAGTGTGAGCAGGAGGGAGCAGGGGTGTGAGGTGGTAGTTGGGAGAAGCCCGCTGGGGATAGGAGAGAGATTCCCCATGGACACACGGGCGAGAGGGAACTTCATTTTGCAGCAGCTTCTGCGCTACCTGCTAGAGCCGGCACAGTTCTCATTCCTTCGTCATTTTGAAGATGGGGGAGAGGATGCAGCACTTGCTGGAGTCAGTCTAAACGGGAAGTACTTGTTGGAAAAACAACCTAATTATAAATAATCCGATTTAATCTTGAGGAAAAGCATATTGACTAAAGATGATGCAATCACACAACACAAATGAACAAGCCACATATTAAAAAATTACTCACGAGTTCTTGCGTAGTGAGTTGACGAACGCGTCGAAGAAGTAGTTGCGGATCCACCAAGCGGTCGCGTGTGACGCCGCCCGAAACCGATTACCGCCCCGTGCGGGGAATGTTGCCGTAGTGGTTTCGGAGATCCCGCTTCCTCCAAGCCTGGTGCACGCCGAGGTCGAAGGTCGACGAAGCGCAGCAGCTAGCGGTCAGAACAATGAACGCGTGGGAGATGAAGTGTATGTCTACTCTGTGTCCCAGCCACCAAGACGTCTCCTGGTGTTTATAGGCTACGGCTAACGTTTCATATTCCTCAAATCAATCGGATCGACAACCGCTCAATTGATTCAAGCGAAACCGCCACCTTTTATCAAGCGGTGAAACTCGCCTATTTGATTGCAGTAAAACTCGTCACCATTAAGTAGTCGAAACTGAAACGTCATTGACACAAAGCACAAAAATAAAAATGCACTGTAACAGCCGGTTGTACACGTACGCGTCGCAAGTCACAAGTTATGCGATAATTTACGCGAAAATGCGAGGGCTGCGCGTGCGTGTATCAACCGTCTCCTTTTCTCTCACATGCATCTATTTTGCTATGAAAGGAGACTCCCATATTTAAGCAAGGCAACCTCTCCTTGTCTTGGCAATACGGGATTATTATTGTGCATGCTTTAGAATTTACTAGATGGGCCACATGGACCAAATTCCAACAAGTACGAGCCACTTTCTGCAAACTGCAATGTAATTGTTAGTAGTATATCTGTTTTCTGATTTCCAATTGATATGACTTCTGGTATTGTGTGACCAGGCTCTGCCGCTTGTTACAAGAATATTTGACACGCACAAATTCAAGAGTAGCCATAGCACAGGAAGCCGACGGAGAAGATAATGGTCGGTCGACTTCATCATACCCGGCCGTTCAATCAACATCTGACATCCACTCTTGAATCACAACACTATTAACAGCTAAAGAAACTCATTCTTGGATGCGAAACAGACTACTCAACAGACAACCTAGGTTAAAGCTCAAACCATAACAGCCTGCTGCATAGAAGCAGCTAGCACAACTGACAATATCGATGTGGGTGGATCGGCAGCGGTGAAATCTTCTCTTCATCGTTTGCGCTATGTTAACTTGGCGTGGAGTTGTTGCGCATGACAGGATGGGGACCAGTAGCATCCTTGAGGAGTTGGTCTCGAACCGGTATCCATGGTAAGCAAAGAGTCTTCCCAAGTGTGGGTTCATGGTGTACGCACAGAGATGGGAAAAGTAATATTAATGGATCCTCGACATCCACCACCACCGAATCTTGAATTTTGGAAGTAAGTTCCCTGCTCTGGCCTGAGAGCTGCTGGTGCTTCCCATACCTATCTATGCTTATTGCACATACGTGTGCACTACAATAGTTTGGAACCATACAATGTGATGGGAGACGAGGAACTCACTTATGAACAGTAGACCATATAGTTTTTTTGTGCAAGTTAGAAAGGGCACCAACAGGGTGAGTCGAAATAATCAAGCAATAGGAAACTAGTAGTAGAGCAACTGCTGTTTAGGTCCAAGAACTTATATAGAACCTAGCAGTGACAAGGAAAGAAATAAATGTAGGGTGGTTGAGAGGAAACAGATACACACCTTGTCCAGAGCAAATGAGCCCTTTAAAATATCATGGAGTTAGTTTCTGGAGTGACTTTATATGGGTCGTTGTCCCTCTTGTTGGAGTAATACCCCACACTTTGTCCTACCCCTCTGCCCCCTACTAGTCTCTAGAATACTGTCTCCAGAATGAGAATTCGACCAATACAACATTGAACATGTACCAATTGTACTCATGTGAAATCCCAATTGTACTCGTACAACATCCCAATTTATTAAGTTAGTGCAACAAGAATCATGAATCGCTGCAACATCGAACCATAGTGTCTGGAACAAAATTGAAGCTTTCAACATGAACCATATAAACTCGTTGCTGCAACATTCAAATCGTGGAGAAACATGAATATTGGAAACATGCAACATCCGGATTTAACTCTTGCAACATGAATCAAGAACTCCATTGCAGCAACATTTGAATCATCTACTGCAATATTCACAAAATCACAGATTTCACACATCACACAAAACACAGATTGCAACATGGAGAAATAATAAACAACTTATTGCAACACTAGAATGAGGCTACTGCAACATCAAATTCATTTAGCTGCAACATGAAAAAAGTGTTGCCTGTAGGGAGCAAATGGCCAACTCCTGGGGGTGTGAATCAGCTTGCCATCTATAGTGTTTAGTGTGTGTGTGGACTAGTCATCACAAGACATTGGCATCCATAGAAAACAAAAAAAGCACTAAAAAAGGCTATAAAGAGGCTATTTAAATGGAATCCCAAACTCTTCAAGGGAAGCGGGGACGGAGAATGTTTAATGCCTTTGAATTTATTTTGAAAAACTTTATTACCTTTGAATTTCTAGAAACTGCTACATTAGTCCACTTCCCTGATGGCAACATGCAAATAAATCTAGAAAAGAAAAGAAAGTTGACAACTCATTTCCTTTTCCAATAAAGAAAGAAAGGCCTATGGCGTCAAAACTGCAAGCCTTCGCCAGAGTCTTCCTCCTCACGCTGCCTCCACCGCCCTCCCGTCTTTCGGCGGTAGGTGGGTCGCCAGTTCCTCATCTCCCCTTCCCCCGCCCCTCCCGTCTTTCGAAGGTAGGTGGGTCGCAGTTCCTCATCTCCCCCTTCCCCTACCCCTCTTGTCCTCTGGTGGTAGGTGTGCCACCAGTTCCACATTTTCCCTTCCCCGCCACCTTCTCCAGCTCCCATTGCAGACCTACTTCCATCCATTCGTTGTGTCTCGGGCGCTCGACAAAACAAAATATGGTACTAGTATGTTCAAGTGAACCGCTATTGGTCTATTTTTTATATGGACATATTTTTCTTTGTTCTTCTAATTGTTTCCTATTTTGTTTGACATTTTTAGTATAGCTCTTCACAATTTGGCAAAAAAAAAGAATGAGCTTGCCAACTATTGTGTTTGATGACTACTAATCACAAGAGATTGGCATCTATAGAAAAAAAAAACCAAGCACTATAAAACCCTAGCTCGCTTGTTTATTGTCTTTGCATGATGCATTTCTCTACGTTGTAGTGTGTTGGTTCGGTCCGTTCTTTGCGTGAAGGTGGTTGACGACGACACTTATTCCTTGCCTGGTTTGAATCCTAGACAAAATTAGTACTTCTGATTGAGGCTACCTTGCTTATTAAATCATGTTGTTCCTTTCATTTGGGAAGAACATGCATGCGTGGTCGACATTTTGATTCATGTATCACTCATCGTTTCGTCATCAACCTCCTTCTCTTTGAGATACTCCATCCATTCCAAATTATAATTTATTTGACTTTTTTTTATCTCAAATTTGACCGCTCATTTAATACAAAAATATGCAACATATTATATTTTTTGTGGCTTGTTTTATTAATAATATTTTCAAAATAATTTAAATTTGATTATATTGTATAATTTTTTTGCAGGCTGCAGAGTATGCTGCTGCTGATGCAGTCCAGGTACTCCCTCTGTCTCATAAAAAGTGCAATTCTAGTTTTTCTAAGATAGATTAGTGGTGGTGCGAAAAGACTCTAGTACCCATATTTTTTAGCCACATGGAGTAAGTTTTGGTATCCAGATTGGATCTGATTACTTAATTAGGCAGGTAATTAGATCTATTTTCTAGGATTGCACTGTGTGTGATTTTCTTTTTCAAACGCTAGGATTGCAGGCTTTATGGGACGGAGGAAGTACTCTTTAATAAGAGCATCAGCCGCTTTAATTTCTGCAAACTGCAATGTAATTAGTAGTATTTGTTTTCTCATTTGCAATTGATAGTGCTGCGCTTGTCAGCACGATCTGGACACTCATTCACTACGGGAAAACCCGAGTTTGCCGTGCGTGAAAATCTTTGCCGTGCGTTTTTTCTCGGGCGCACGGCAAAGAGGATCTTTACCGTGCGTTTTCTCCATAGCGCACGGCGAAAAAAAACGCTCGGCAAAAAAAATGTTTGCCGTGCGTTTTTCCCTCAACGCACGGCAAAGAAATAGTTTGACGTGCGTTTTTTTCTTGGCGCACGGCAAACATTTTTTCCCCCACCCGATGGTACTCTCGTTCACAACCGTTAGTCTGCGCGTTATCTTTGCCGTGCGCTAGGACAAGGCGCACGGCAAAGACAATTTGTTTGCCGTGCGTTTTTCTAAGGCGCACGGCAAACATATACGTTTGCCGTGCGTTTTCTTACGACGCACGGCAAAGTATTTTTTAAAAAAATTAAATTTTGTACTTCTTTTTATTTCTCCACTAAAAAACATTATTTTTGTACTCTATATTTCAATTTTATATGTGTCTCGATTAATTTGCTATTTTTAAGAATTATGTGTCACTTAAAGAATTTTTATGGTATATGTCAAATTTGAACTACAAGTGCATAAAAATATGTAGTAAAGTTTGTGGAAAAATCATATTCATGTAATTAAGTCATTTTTAAGACCTTATCCATGAAATTGGATGAAACTTTGAATATTTTATTCACGAATCATGAAAATTCACATGCAGATGCACTGTTTTTTAATTGTATAAAATGCAAATAAAGTTTGAAAATTATGAGATTCGTCAAAGGCTCATGATATCCTATGTGAAGCTTGTGATAAATCATATAGAGTGTTTTGAGCAAGTTATCATGGATAGTGTTTAGAAATCGAAGTATCCCGCTAGAAGTTTCAGAGTGTTGAGAGTTAGTTGATTCTGTTTGTAGGTGTAGTAAAATTCAATTTTGAATTTGAATTCAAAGTTTTTTTATTTAGGCAATAGACATATATTATCTCATTTTAATTTATGGTAATTTTTTAGATCATTCAATAATTTTAATATATTAACTCCAATTATAAGGTTAAAATAAAGATAAATGAAAAAAAAACTTTGCCGTGCGCCGTCGACATTTGACGCACGGCAAAGAATGTTTGCCGTGCGCCGCGGAGAAAACGCACGGCAAAGCCGAAGTGGGCCGACGGCCCACTTGATTGTCCGCGCCAAACATCCCAAACCGCTGCGCGTATATAAGTTTGCGGCTTCACCGGCCCCACAACCCTAGCCCCGGCCTCCCACCCCCACCCCACCGCGCCGCCCGCCCCCCCCCCTCCCCCATCTCGTCGCAACGAGCATTCCTCGTATCACTCCCCGACGCCGCGCGCAGCCGGCACGCACGCGCCCGCCCCCCGCCCCCGCCGGCCGCCCCCCGCCACCGCCGTCCACGGCCACCCCGCCGCCCGCGCCCGCCCCCGCACCTCGGCCGCGGCGCCCCCGCCCCCCATCCCGCCCCTAGATGCGCCGCCCCCGGCTCGAATCCACCGGCGGCGCCGGCCGGCGCACCGGATCCTCCTCCAACGACACCGAGATCCGACCATCGCTACGCCCGGCCGGCGGCGTAGCGAGGTGCTCCCGACCGGCTGCAACGCGCGCGGTCGCGCCCACGGTGGAGGCACCACAATGAGGGACAATGCGGGCGGCCTTTTCTCCCAATCCAGCGGAGTGGAGCCACCAATCTGGTACGCGTCCTTTACCTCCTTGCGCATCATTGCTTCGATCTGTGGTGGTGTTCGTGCAGTAATGCCAAACAATAGTGAGTGAGTTGCACACGGAAACAAGTAAATAACACCTACGACCCGCAGATTGCATCAGATAGAGATTATGCTGGGACCTGAGAGATGGTGTATTTCCGATTGGTCTGCAGTAGTTCATTTCTAATGCCTAGTAGTTCATTTCTAATGCCTCACTGCAGGAGTAAATAAGATTGATCTGCAGTAGTTCATTTTTCAGATTGGTCTGCAGTAGTTCATTTCTATAATCATTGCATGAACACAAAAATTGATATTGATTTTGAAGGGAGGAGCAGAAGCAGAATACCTATCTATCATGTCCATTATATTGTTTGGATAACAATTGTAGGAGTAGGTACAATAAGTGTCACCAAGTTCGTTCTGCAGATAAAAACAATGGGAGATGTGGTTACTTGGCTTGGTTTTATTTTTTACAAAGCATAGATGAAAAAGTTAACCATTGGCCAAATAATAGAATACAATACATGGTTTGTTTCAGTATTTAGAGTTATGGTTTGTCCGACATATCTATATGAACCGATATATCTATATGAATTGCACGTGTATCCGCTATGTGAATTGCGATCAATGCCTTTCGCTACCCACTGCAGCCACGCTATGTGCATCAAGTGCTACCGGCAATGGTGAGAATCAGAGCCAAACTCTCTCATTTTAATCCATTTTTGCTGCAATGTTGAAAGATTGTTGCTTAGGCATCTCTTCTAGATGACATATTGCTAACGCATTTGGTTGACAAAACTATCGCATTTTTGCTTTCTTAACTGTCGCATTGGACCTTTGTTCTCAAATTTTCATTTCCGTAAACAACCTAGCACTACCTTGCTTGTAGCCTGTACTCTGTACCTGATGTTACATCAGTGCACAATAACTTGCAACAGCCCCTGCATTTCGCCTGATCATTCACATACCTGTCTATCAGTTCATATGGTTAGCTTTGTGTGATTTTAAACTGAATTTAATCCATTTAGTACCTGGCATGACATAAGGGAGTGGCCCCTGATCCTGATGAGAAAAGCAGGACATGCGTAGAGTTTGGTTATCCCAATACTAGATTGCTTGCCATCTAAAAGCTCAGCTGTCAAGCATGGGCACCTTAATTGAGTAGCAGCACTGCCTGTTCCTTTCCATCAGAGTCAGAGGCCCAGTAAGGTCCTGAACAGCCAATTGTTCGAGTACTCATTGCCTGAGCTCTAAGACACAACTTTCTCTGCTGTAAGATATATGAAGTGTGCATTCAACTCACCGAACTATCTACCGGAAAAAAATGTAGTTACGGTTTTAATAAAAAGTAGTTAAACCAGTTGTGTATGTTGATTGAACCATGTGGTATCTATCTAGGTTGCAGGCGCTCAAGATCTCAGTCCCGCCCCTTCTGTCGGGATAGCCTCAAAAGAGTAAACTCCGGTGACTTGTGGATGTTCTGACTGCCGAGACGTAGTTGACATGGTAACGGTGACCAGATAACATAGGCGCTTGTTTATGTACATCGAGAATCTGCACATGATGATGTCTTGCTCACCATTGCACATATGCTTGGACGTGTGGATGAACTTGGAGAGTACTAGTGGACTCGTGATGAGTAAATTGTGTATTTATCTATATTAAGTGTATGTGATGGTAATGTGATGCATATGATGCTTATTGTGGTATATATATGATGCCTCTGATGAATGTTGTGAAATATATATTATGCCTGTGATTTTTGGTTGAATGGAAAATTTTAAAAGCGAAAAATAAAAAACAAAAATAATTGGGCAATTTTAGATCGTGACTAGAACTGCAGGCCAGAATAGGAACTTTGCCGTGCGTTTCTAGGGGCGCACGACAAAGAAGCCATTATTTGCCGTGCATTTTCAGGTGGGCGCACGGCAAAGGACCTATCTTTGCCGTGCGTTTTAGGCCACGACGCACGGCAAAGGGAGATGATTGCCGTGCGTTTTAAGACATGGCGCACGGCAAAGTCTTGTGATTGCCGTGCGTTTTTTCTACCGGCGCACGGCAAAGGGCGTAACGCGCCGTTTGGCCCCGGCGCCGTCAGTTGCTTTTCTTTGCCGTGCGCCTCCTCGTGACGCACGGCAAAGATAGCTCACCGTGCGTTGTCGGACGGGGCGCACGGCAATGGGAGTTTACCGTGTAAATTTCTACCGTGTGCTCTTTGCCGTGCGCCCGACGAAAAAACGCACGGCAAAGTCTTTGCCGTGCGTTTTCAGGCCTTTGCCGTGCGCCAGGGCGCACGGCAAACCCCCCGTTTCCCGTAGTGATTTTCTTCGGGGAGTACCAGTGGTTGTCCAGGAGGACATACCTGCTGCTGGCTGTCATGTTGTGTTCACGTTTGTGATGACTGTCGCGGTCCTCATGACTTCAGCAGGGCACATGAAGGTTTGACACACAGTGTCTTTGCTAAATATGAAATTGTAAAATGTAATTAGCGGGGACAATCCAAGTCCATGTATGTAAGCATGAGTTTCGGCGATTTCAAAGCAACACATCTGGAAAAACCTTGACCAGATCAGTTTCAATTTTATCATCGTACTAGTGTTTGGTTCGCTCGCCATATTTGATCTTATATTAAGTTTCGAATACTTTCGCAAGGCCAAGTGACCAAAAGCGGCCAACTTGGGTTCCGGTCTCCTTCGCATTAGCCCACATAGTGCTTTTCCAACCAAACTCAATAGAGGTCAAAGCCCAAAACATAGGAGTAGTTCTGAAAAAACCCAAAGCATAGAAGCCCCAGCAGTAGACAGTAGGCCAGGCCAAGATTGCCTGAAGTTGAAGCCAGTCACATGGAAGTTGATCTCGAACTGAGCCTTGGCATGCCACCTTAATGGGTTTAGACCACCCGCACCGGCGCACTGAATAACCTCCTGGGAGGGAGGCGATAAAGGAGTTGGTGCCGCAGCGGTCTACTGGAGGGTCACGGGAAAAACGAGGCGCCTCCCGAATCCTCTAGTTCCCGAGGGATATAGAGCCTCATCCATCCTCCGCCGGCCCCACCTCCGTCCCGCCGCCGCCGCACCCGACGGCCTCGCGCCCTTGCTCGGAACCCGCCCCCATCATCCCACGGTGCTGCTCCTCGGCATCCCGGCGGCGACGGAGCCCGGCCGAGGTCGATCCGCAGCACCTTGTGTGGGATCCGAGCGGCGGAGGCCGGGGAGAAGCGGGAGGAGCTCGAGGGAGGAGCTCGAGGGAGGAGAGCCGGGAGGGGCCCGTCGGAGCAGGGGAGAGGGCGTGCGAGCCATGGCCGGCGAGGCGCTCGTGCTTGACGACCTCACCGACACATGCAGCTCTCCTCTACACGCGGCATCGTAGGGGGGGGGAGACGCCGCGGGAGCGGTACGCCCACGCGAGCGCGGGAGAGGCGAGGACACGGGAGGCGGAGCGGGGGCCGCCGGTCGTTGCGGCGAAGGCGGAGCGAGGGATGGCGCCAAGGCCGGCCCGCCGAGAGGGGCGCCGACGGGAGAAAGGGGGGAGGCACCGGCGTCGTAGGCGGGCGAGCGGGGGGAGCCGCACACCGGCCGGGGGAGGGAGGGCCGTGGCTCGCCGACCGGAGATGTGGAGGACGTCCGGGGATGACCGAGGCGTGGAGATCCCCTGCTCCTCCGTCGGCGCGTTGGGGAGAAGGGGAGGGACGCCGGGGAGGAAGGAACGAGGTGGGAGGAGGGAGGGGTTAGGTGTGGGTGAGTCTGACGTGTGGGCCCCACGAGTAGTAGTTGGGATAAAGGAGAAATATGAAGGAAGATGAGTGCGGGAAAACCGAAAATAAAGGAGAGGAGATTGATGACGAGGACGAAATATTCCGTTTTGAAGTAGGAAATAGAGGACGACGAGTGTGGATGGTCTTAGCAGATGTGAACCACGCTTTTACTATAGGTATCACATATTATAACAGTTGGTAATGTCGTCTCATATGAAGATCCTGCCGGATGAACATGTGCGGTGGATTAACTAGTTATGGTTTAGGGGGTGTTTGGCAACACTCCACCTTTCAAAAATCAGCTCCACTCCACTAGCTTCATACTTTAGAAAAATATATAGAGCTAATTGCAGTGCTCCAGTTCCAAAAACATTATATCACAGTGTAAATAATAGTCAAATTTATCTATTATAAATGGACCTATATGTCATCCTCTTTGCTTTTCTCTTCCTCTGCTGGCGGTAGTCACTCCGTTCCATCTGTGATTGAACAAATCCAAACCCAATCAAGCGAGCATCTAAAATCTAGCAACAATGGCAGCAGCAGAGGCCATCGACGTGGCAGCGCTTCAGGCCCCTCACAGGCAGCGGAGCAGCACCCCCGCGGGCAGTGGCACACGACGCAGCTTGGCCTGCGATGCAGCCTCCTCGGATCCGGCAACGTGACCTTGCCGACCTGGCCTGTGATGCGAGCCCCAACGGCCACAAGTGCGGCCTAGCCTGAGGTGTGGCGCCCCCGCGGCCCGCGACAATAGCGCAGCTCCAGTTCGGTGGGAGAGGGCAGCGCACCTCCGGTTAGCGGACGCGTGTGAGGACTGCGCCGACGAAACCGTGAGAGCCAGAACGACGACTAGACGAGGATCAGCGGGGAGTTAACATAAGCGAATCGATCTTTTTTTAATCAGTGGCAGTGGTGGGTAAATAACATCGAGCTCCACGGGGAGGTTCGAAACTAGTGTTTTTGGAGCACCCTTGAGGTGCTTCAAGGAAAAACGTGAATCTGGTCTCTACTAGCTCCACTTTTTTCTTGAGCTGAAGCTGCTGGACCTAGAAGTGTTTGGCAAATAAATTTGTGGAGCTGGTGGAGTAGAGCTATTTTTGCAGCTCCAGAGTGCTGTCAAACAGTCCCTTAGGGCGTGTTTGGCAGGGCTCCAGCTCCACGAAACTCACTCCGGAGCTGCAACTCCACCAATTTCCAGCTCCACCGTGGAGCTGGACTATTGTTTTGGAGCTGAGGACAAGTGTTTGGCAGAGACAACAACTCCAACTCCACAAATTGATAGTTTCAACTGTTTGTCCTCTTTTGCCCTCAAGTTTTTTTTGCGTTCGCTGTGTTTTGCTGTGTGCATGTGCCTGTGTGTGTTGTGCCTGTGCATGCGTGCTGTGCTGTGCATGTGGTGTACGTGTGTGTGCAGTGTTGTGCATGGGTGTGTGCGTGGTGTACTGGCGTGTGTGTGCAGTGCTGTGCGTGAGTGTGTGCCTGGCGTGTGTGTAGGGTGTGTGTAGTGTGTGTCTGTGCATGGGTGTGTGTGTTTTTTTAATTTGAAGAAACGTGTAATGATTTCGATGAACACATATCTTCAAGTAATTGAGAACTAGAAATTGTCCACATGAACAAATAATAGTTTGCACTCACAAAATCTCAGTACCTAAGAAATATAAAAGTACAAATTGGATTACAAGCTAGTTATTCCAACCAATAGCAAGAGATGTGGCAAGTTCATCCCGAAAATTATCCATGGAAGTCGAACTCGCTTCCGGAGTAGATGTATCTGATGCATTTGCTGGGACGGCATCTCGTTTGTAACGATCCGGTATTGTAGGCATAAAATTTGGATCACGGTCGAATCGAGCAAAGTCGGCATCCTCACTGTTATGCTCACGAATGAAATTGTGGAGGACCATACAAGCGACAACTATCATTTTTTGCTTCCACATGGGGGTATTTCTTGATTCTATAAAGAATTTCCCACTTCATTTTGAGTAAACCAAAAGATCTCTCAATCACGTTACGAATAGATGAATGCTTGCGATTGAACTTTTCTTTCGGGGTATTAGGTTCCATACCTCTATGCCACTCCGGCATATGGTACCTCTCACCCTTGTATGGAGCAAGGTAGCCGGGACGATTAGGATATCCAGCATCGACAACATAAAATTTACCTGTAAATGGAAAAATATATCAACATATTTTCATGCTGGCATTGTTAGTTTTCCATGCAATATATATATGGCTTTTTGGCACCATCACTCTTAATACATGTCCGCCCTGCCCTTCTAGCAACAAAGTTGCAAAAATGCTGGTGGCAACTATTTCGAATCCACAAAACATTGACTCCGTGCATGTCTTGCCTTTATGGCACAACTTAATGCTGATGTAAACCTATTTCTCCTTCTGGCAGTTGGCCTGTTCTTTTCCACCATATATATCATTCCAGGTTTGACCCGTGAACCTTGCTTGACTTTGTCCATGAGAGCCACTAAGTAACCTTGGTCTTTCTGATACATCCCATTTCTACAAAGTATTTGAGACCTATTTGAAACTTGGAGATTAGAAACATGTGAATATGCATGTGTGCCATGTGATTCTAGATTCATATTGAAATTGAGTAATTGAAACTTTGAGATTAGAACTTCGGCAGCACCTCCATATTGTTCTCCAAATACATGTCTCAGAAGGGAGATTATTTATCCAGATTACACCATGGAGATGACGCCAAAATTCTGTCTCAGCTGATATCGGAGCAGATCATGGAAACTAATCTCGTCTACAAATTCTTGGACTATCAAAAAAACATGGACAATTCGAAACAAGTACAGTTCTAGATATCGAAAGACTGCATATTTCAAACCACATCTCTTTTGAATATATGGGAGCCACCTAACTAGGTTAGGTGATCTAACATGATACGGAAAGAGGGGCTTTTATGTCTCAACTTTCTATCACTACTACAACCAATATCACCAACGTTTTTACAAAAATGTTGGTGATGTGATATCACCGTCAGTTCTATTAAAACCATTGGTGATATAGACTCCATCACCAACAATTCCTGTAAAAAATTGTTGTCACCAACGGTGTTTTTACAGGAACCATTGGTGATGGCTCTTTGTTGACGGAAGTTCGTTGGACTTGCAAGCGGACAAATCCTCCGTCGTAGTCAAGGGACCCTTCTTCCCTCGAGTATTGAACCCAAGGTATCGAATTCGTGGAACAAATATGTGATGCAATAGTTAATCTATTAAAGCGAGAAACTTAGATCTTCAAGAGGTGAAACCTATGCATCTAATCTCAAAGAACATCACAAGAACGAATCTAATCTATTAAAGACCGGAAGTAGCAAAAGATAGAGGGGATAGATAAACCAATCTAGAGAGATTGGATCAAGCCTTCGTTGAAGTTCCGAACAAAGGAAGAAATAATAAGTTCAATCTCATTAAAAGTCTCTTTAAACCACGGTTTCCCGTCCGACTCCGAAAACGCCCGCCTTTTGGAGCCACCGTTCTGTCATAACGCACCCCTTTTCATGCAGGTTAGTCTAGGGTGGGTCCAAGGACAAGTTGAAATCTTTCGGAAGGTCAGGCATGCATCTCTAGCAACCACAGCTACAAGAACATCCTTGGTGATTTATCTCGACAATAGATCTTAAGATACGAAAAGCCGATCAAAATCAAAGACGTAGGAGAAACACTTGATCGCTAGAAATCGGATTGCAACTTGATAATTCAACATTACATGATACATGAATCAAGATCACCACCGGGATCCTACCTTGATCTTGCTTCTAGCTCCGGGAACTCCGACGTGGTCTTCCTTGCAAGGTTCCCACGCCGGCTAGGGAGATCCTAGTCAACTAGCTCTACCCTCTCCTCTCCGAGGTGGTGTCCCTCTCTTCTCTGCTCCTTGACGGCCGATGATGAATGAATTGATGCGTGGCTCTTGGCCTCGAGGCTATAAATAGTCAGAATGACGGCTAGGTCAAAGGGGGGGCTGACTGGGCCCTGAAATGGGCTGGGTCGGCCGGCCTGGGCCGACCGTCCTGGGCCCACTTCGACCCAGCCAATTGCCTCCTTCTCCCGGTGTTGGTTCCTGAGTCTTCTAGACCCTTCCCCCTTCTGCATGTGGGCCCTTGTCGTCAGTTTCTCTCTGAATTGGATGTAGCTCCTTGTCGCGCAAGATTCGACACTTTTCTGACTAGGTCCTCGGAGTTTGTCATCTTCTTGGGTTTGGTCCCTGGGCTTCTTGGAGTCATGTTTGCTTCATTGCTTGAATTGTATCGGGCTTCAAGGTCTTGTCACAAGGTGCTTGATGAACTTATCCTGAAAGTCTTGCTTTCAACACTAAAACCCTGCATAAACACTAAACTCCAAAACTGACATGCACGAACGACTTGTTATACCAAAGGGGTTAGTACCAATGGATAAGATATAAAACTCATACCAACACCGAAGGTAAACTCTTGGCTAGGTTGACGAAATTTCACCGTCAACACTCTTCATAACCAACAGTTCGTAACAGAAACCGATTGTGATGAGAACCACGTACCCGAACATTTTATGCCATCCAATATGTAATTTTTGGAGTCCAGCCAGCACCCACCAGGCAACCGGCACCTTCCACTCGTGACTCCTCCTCTCCCTCCGCAATGACTCCACGTCTCCTCTGATGGGAATCTCCCCCGCCACCCCCTCATGGTTGCCCCTTCCCCATGGCTGCCCTCCAGGTGGCGGTAGTGGCAGGGACCTCATCGGCAGCGACAAGGATGCGGGGGTGGCGGTAGTGGCAGGGACCTCATCGGCAGCGACAGGGATGCAATCAGTGGGGTGGAATAGGGGTGTAGGGATTTCTTTTTTTAATTCCCAAAAAAGCATCACCGACGGTTCCAAAGAAACATCTCCGCCAGTTCTCTCATCACCGCCACTTGTGAGACAATGATTTCAACATCAGTTGTGAAGGGGGTTTCTATAGTAGTACATTGACGAGTCGAGGACGCCGGTAGCTCCACTCCTGAAAAAATGAAGAAAATAGGGTCAAATGAAATTTTAGCCTCACCTCTCCTGCACAGTGAGGTTTCAAAAGCCTGCAACAAAACAACGGCACGCAGGTCGACAAAACACATACAATAGCACGATGGTGGACAGCCATATACAATGGCACGATGGGAAACATAAAACCAACCTCCTTGCCGAGGGGTGACAGTGTGATGCCACGGCGAGTGGGTCAACGAAAGCCTAGAGGAAGGAGGGGGTGGTGCATGATCCTTATTGCAAAACAAAGCAAATATAAGGAATTGAATAAAGCGACATATGCACAAA
This sequence comes from Cenchrus americanus, assembly GCA_947561735.1. Classification (NCBI taxonomy): domain Eukaryota; kingdom Viridiplantae; phylum Streptophyta; class Magnoliopsida; order Poales; family Poaceae; genus Cenchrus; species Cenchrus americanus. The sequence goes on along the minus strand of OX387242.1, from coordinate 29,702,476 downwards.
GACTACACTTTCATTCACTAATCAAAAATGATATATCTAGTACACAACAAAAGTTGCTAACTACAAAATCTAAACTTGTTAAACTAAACAACTAAACTCAACTCAACTAATTAAACTAAATTTAAATTAATTAAACAAAATTGAGCTACTTGGAAAGAGTTGGGGGCCAGCATGGGGATCGGGAAGGCGGCGACCGAGGCGGATAGCGGTTTGGGACGGGGCCAGTGGCAAAAGTTGGGCATCGACGGGCTGGCTCGAGCGGGTGGGCAGTGGAGGTCTGCAGGCAGCTACGGTCGAGCGGTAGCCGGCCGAGTCGGAGGTTGGCAGGAGGCCAGGCTGCATGCGGTCGGTGCCAGACGGCCGGAGGACTGGAATGTAGGTTGAGGGCGTGTAACCGATCCAGTGGATAGTAGGCCGGGGGGAAGGGTGGCAGGTGGCGACGTATGGGGGCGGTCGGTCGGCCGGGAGGAGAACAGGCCAGAAGGAGGCGCGGGTGGCCGGGCAGCGGCGGGTGGTTCACTGGGTCAAGCGGCCAGTCTAGTCAAAATGTGTGTGTGAGAGAGAGAGAGTTGGAGCTGGAGTATAGCGGCTAAATTTGCCGAGTGCCCGAGATGCGGCAATCTGCAAAGTAATTAAATGTTTGCCGAGTGCCCGAGATGTGGCAATCAGCAAAGTAATTAAATGTTTACCGCGATCTCGCATTCTGTAAAGTTTTTCCATTTGTTTTTCCTTTTCTTTTCTGGGTCGTAAAATTCTGGAGGTTTGGTGTTTATATTTACATTTAATTTTCTCCCCCTTGCTCTTTTAACATGTTTCGGTAAATTATTTCTAATGAACTTTGAAAACGACGTGTCAAAATCACCAAACCAAACACGTTCAATGCTTCTACAAATATTAGCTCATTATTTCATACAGTTATCGTTCATATTCTATTTATATCAATTAAAGATCTACAATTGCAGTTAAAATTTGAAAATTATCATACAGATCTGAAAATTTACCAAAATTTCACGTGGAACATTGTATGTTGTTTATTTGAGGTGGTAAAAGTTTTGAAGTCAAAACCCAATATGACTGTCATTTTTACTACAAACCTTACCATCCTTCTAACCTCTACGGATGTTCCCTGGAAAAGTCTAGATCTGTAAGCAGCGTACATGATAAAGTGTGTGAAAGATTATCAATTTTCCACAGCCTCCAAGTATGTAATTATGATATCTTGCCAAATTTCATGATTTTCAGACATCGTTTGCTTTCCTTTTTTCTTAAAATTTTCAGAGTTTTTGTCTGACACATGTGTGGTCATGTTTCGACAACAAGTTATTCGAAATTTAGAGTCTTTTCCTAGATAAAGCCTCACATTGGACTCAAAATCATTAATATCATTTTTATATTCATTTAATTATGTTAGTCGAAGCACTTTTTTTAGAGAAAGGGACATCGCCCCAGCTTTTATATAAAGCATATAAGGTATGTTACACACCGGCCAGAGTTGCTGGGATACAGAAAGACCAGAAGCAAAAGAGCACGCAGGCTCAAAACAGACTCTGCACAGCAGCCCACAAGCGGGAACTAACAAACATCAAGACTCTAGCTTTTTCAGATGTACCATTCGCCCTGCGGTACGGTCTGGCACTCTGGCCGCCACTTTCTTCGTGAAGCCCGCCATCCATTTTTGTGCTTGAGTCACCAGCTTGTCCAGCTCCTCCTGTTCAGGCTGCTTTAATCGCCCCGCCATTTCTACAAAGTTGCAAAGATTTTGAAGAAGGTTTCAGTAGGCGCTTTCGGAAACACCCCTTCCATTACAATTTTATTTCTCGTAGTCCACAGAGACCATAAGACTGCAGCAAGCATAAAAATTTTTAAACCATATTTGCAGTTCAAATCTAACTTGCCTGTAGCTAGAAATTCCTTTAAATCAAATAAATTAACAAATTATAACAAACAGACCGAGAAATAAACCAAATTTCAACATTGAATACAAAGTACAATATTTGGAGAGTAGACAGGGTTGGTAGGGTAGAAAAGGTGAAAAATTAGTTGTTTGGTGAGTGCCCCACATTACATTTGGCAAGATGTGGTCATTTGCCGAGTGCCTGCCCACGACACTGGGCAAACTACTGAGTTGCCAAGTGTCACCTTGAGACACTCGGCAAACAGCTGACGGCCGGCGGACAATCCTAAAGGACGCGACACGTGCTCAGCATGTGCTGGCCCTTTGCCAAGTGCTGACCCTAAACACTTGGCAAAATGAGCTCTATGTTGAGTGTTGGAAAGCTGGCACAAGACAAATCTATTGTTTGGCGATTAATCTAGTGTACCCTGATTGCTTTCTTGTCTGCTCTCGGCATTCTGGAGGTTTGCTGTTGTCCGATATATTGAACTCGACAAACAACCGGTTTCCGGTAGTGATTATAACGTATGGGAAATTAATTTTTAAGGTCTCTTTATATTAGAGAGACTGTAAATTTATTATCATAACTTTTTATGCTGTATGTTTACAAAGTTTCATATAGTATTGTTTACGATGGACCTCCAGTGAGAAATTCACTTCTGATGTTCAGCTGCTAATCAAGCAGCGCCGTAAAATAAAAACTGATTTGAATTCACATTCTCCTGGTAGTGTGAAAGTAACGTGTAGAGTCATGTTCCAAACAAATGGGAAAAGAGATTTGGAGTCATATATCCGCTACTGGCAACCGTCCCGAAGTGTCCCCTCGTCTGCCCCCCACACTCATCGCGCCTCTCGCCAATAAAGGCACCCACCCTTTTCCGCCAGTACGAAGCCCGTCGTCCCCTCGACTTCCCCCTCTCTGGCTCTCTCCCCTCTACAAAAAAAATTATGGGCCTACATGCTGCAAGAAATCCCCTTTTGCATGCATCAAAGCTCATGTAACATGTGCTGAACCTACTATCAATCAGATTCAAAAAAAATGATGAGCCAGGGTTGCTCCTCCTCAACTCTTGACCATAATCCCATAGCAAATTATATTGCTTCTCCTCATCTCCATGAATTTGCTTCAAAATGAGCCTTCTTGCTCTAGCCACCTTACTTCTAGATGGAGTTAGGTTCCAATCTTTTTGTATTGTTCTGCTTAGGCTGGTAATGCTCATTTTTTCATTGGCTCTAAAGGCCTCCATGTACTTAGAAGCAATCCATTTAGCAGTACACTTACTCACTTTCCACTCCTTCTGGCAAGTATGCTTTGCATAGTAGGTTTTCACTACAACAGATTGTTGGAAATATGCCCTAGAGCCAACTGGACTTGATCCACTAGTGGGCTCGGATGGATTTGATCCATTATGGTGTAAAAGTCCTAATGGGCCACAAATGTTGTAAAGCCCATTAGTATTGGCAGGGGTACACCATCTATTAGTCCCGTATTGCTAATGGACGATGGTGTGGGGGTTTTCCTCCCAATAAATATAGATCACACCCCTCCCGAGAAGACACAACTTTCTCAAGTAGCAGCCGCGCCGCCAACGCTCTCTCCTCGTCGCACTCGCGGACCTAGCGATCCGGCGTGCGTCGCTTCCTTCTCCGTATGTGTGGATACCTTGGAGGTGCTACATCCGGAGCACTTGGATCGGACGAGCCGCACGTGCAAGTCAAGAAGGACGTGAGCAACCGCACCGCCGCTACCCTCGACGCGTTCGTCTACATCGAGACGGTCCCGCCGCATCCGCGCGTCTAGTGGTAATCCCGTGATCTCCGACGGCCGGCAGCCTCGTTTTGCGGGGAAAATTTTGTTTGTGCTAGCGTAGCCTCCCCGTATCCTTTCAGTAGTATCAGAGCCGTAGCTGCTAAGTTTTAGATTCGGGATGTGTGCATATGGAGATATGCAGATGTAGATCAAAGTTTTGATCGGCTTCGTGTTCTTGACGTGATGGTCGTGTAACGAATTACTCCTACCGGTCGGAATTCCGCCATCGGAGTTAAGTGATACACGTAAACCCAGTCACAACGAGAAGGAGATCAATTAGACTGGTCGAATCGAAGCTAGGTCAAGTTCCAGGCGCATGGGATGCGTGGCGGCGGCGCATTGGATGCGCTACCGGGCCGGAAAACCAGAAAACAAGGTTGTTCGGTAAAACAGCCATAACTTTTCGTGGTTAACTCGGATGAAGAAGTTTTCTATATGAAAATTGATCTACAGAAAATTTTACACGTGTGACAAACCAGCTTTGCTGGTCGCGGCAAAATTAGTTTTGTGAAATTCGGCTTGTAAGATGGGTTTTCAGGCGTTTTAAGTTTGGACGTCGGAATTGCGATAATCTGTTTTGCAGGTTTTGTAATCGGTATGGCCAATATGTGTATGTGATGCATGTGTGTAATTTTTTTCGTGACCTGCGTGTCACGCATAAGGCAATACGGCTGGAGCCACATGTATTGTCAAAATTAATGTAATGGTCTGCGTACCAAATTTGTGATGATCTAATACGCGATTGTGTAACTTTCATTATTAGCACGCGTTAGATAGTTCTTGGAGGACTCATCACATGGAGGATGGCACACACAGATCATGGAGATGGAGATCAACATGATGTACAGGTCAATGGAGATGGAGATCACCATGCGACAATAGGCCATACCGTGTTACAACTGTGTGAATGTCGTTCTTACCGTTATACTTTTACATGCGACAATGTTATTTTCTTGCGTGTGATGTTACGAGTAGAACGATCCCTTTGGAATTTTAAGTTAACATGCCCTCCCAACACTTGCCACCATCCCATGTCTTGTACAATTAGTGGTGGGTCTATGAAATTAGGGTGCCACTAGTTTTCCTTGACTAGACGGGTTTGTATCGGATACTTACACGCATAAGTGTTGGTTTGCTTATCAAAGTCATCTTAACGGTTAAGGATTTTGGGGCATAAAGGTTGGGAGCCTAGACATAGAGATGTCACCCAACAACGAAGTCATATGTGATATGATTAGCAAAGAGTTGCTTACCGATCTACCTTGTTTACTAGCGGTGACGCAAAAGCTCACTAGTAGACTTGTTAGTTGTGGATTCGAATCACTAAGTATCAATGTGGGGATATTGATTTTAGTGGGAGTAAATTCTTTTATTTTACTCGTCATGGATATATTGTCTTAGTGTTTTGCATTTATTATTCTCGTTGTAGATTAAAGGCACCTAGCAACACCACATTGTTTACCTTGCATTCGGTCCTTGAGAAGGACAAGTTGATCGGAACAAACTTTACGAATTGGATCCGTAGTCCGAGAATTGTTCTCGTAGCCGAGAAAAGGGAAGGAGTTCTAGGCACCCCCTTACCAATAGATGATAACGTTAAGAAAAGCACGGGCGTAGTCATGTGATGGCGATCCAAAACAAGCCAATCTTTAAAAGGAAGGGCAATTCTTGGAAGAAGAAAGATAAGGCCAAAGATAAGATCCCAATGCCAAACCGGGCGCCCAAGGCTAGTCCGGTACCGCCTAAGGCCGAATATTTTCATTGTAAGAAAATCGGTCACTAGAAAAGAAATTGTAAGTTGTACTTAGCTTCTATGAAAAGCAATGGAAGTAAGGGTACTTCCACTTTAGGTACACTTAATGTTTATGTTACATATATTTTCCTCGCTGATTCTTATACTAATTCTTGGGTATTTGATACCGGATCGGTTGCTCATATTTGCAACTCGATGCAAGGAATGATAAGAAGTAGAAGCGTGGAGAAGTTGATTTCCGCGTAGGCAATAATGCAAGAGTTGCTGCATTGAGCGTCGGAACGATGCAACTACACCTCCCGTCAGGATTTATTATGGAGTTGAATAATTGTTATTTTGTTCCTAGTTTGAGTCGAAACATTTTATCCCCTTCATGTTTGATGAAGGATGGTTATTCATTTGCGAGTGAAAACAATGGTTGTGTGATCTCTAAGGATAATATGTTTGTGGCTTGTGCATCCATTGTGAATGGCTTATTTGTTTTAAATCTTGATGATTCACCTATCTGTAACATAAGTGCTAAAAGGTCTCGACCTAATGATTTAAGTCCTACCTACATATGGCATTGTCGTTTGGGTCACATCAGTGAAAAGCGCATGAAGAAGCTCCATAACGATGGACTTTTAACTTCGTTTGATTTTGAATCCTACGAGACATGTGAAGCTTGTTTGCCGTGCAAGATGACCAAGATGCCTTTCTCGGTGTTTTCCCGAGAGAGCCTCGTACTTACTTGGAACTCATACATACGGATGTGTGCGGACCAATGAGTACGACAGCTAGAGGTGGATACCAATACTTCATGACGTTCACTGATGATTTAAGTAGATATGGTTATGTCTATTTAATGAAGCACAAGTCTGAAACTTTTGAAAAGTTCAAAGAATTTCAGAGTGAAGTAGAAAATCAACGTGGCAAGAAAATCAAGACCTTGCGATCTGATCGTGGAGGTGAGTATTTGAGCCATGAGTTTAGCAGTCATCTAAAGAGTTGCGGAATTGTTCCACAACTTACGCCACCTGGAACACCTCAAAGAAACGGTGTATCCGAGTGACGTAATCGTACCTTGTTGGACATAGTCCGATCAATGAGAGCCGGTCGGACCTACCATTATCATTTTGGGGTTATGCTCTAGAAACCGCAGCTTTCACTTTAAATAGGGTACCTTCTAAGTCCGTAGTTAAGACACCATATGAGATGTGGACCGGTAAGACTCCCGGCTTGTCTTTTACGAAAATTTGGGGTTGTGTGGTTTATGTGAAGAAACTTCAATCGATAAATTAACACCTAAATCGGACAAGTGCATATTCGTGGGATATCCAAAGGAAACCTTGGGATATTATTTCTACAACCGGTCGAAGGCAAAGTGTTTGTCGCTCGGAACGGTGTTTTCTTAGAGAAAGAGTTTCTTAAAAGAGAAAAATGTAGACGAAGGTGTATCTTGAAGAAGTTCAAGATGAGCCGCTTGGGAAAGATTTCACAAGTGATGCTAATGTAGCTAAACGAGTTGAGATGCCCGTGGCAAGAGAAGCACCAACACAACCACGAAGGTCCGAAAGGGCACGTCGCGCAACCGATAAACTCAATCTCATGATCGCGGGAGAGCGCGACATATTGTTGTTAGACAATGATGAACCTATGACATATGCGGAAGCAATGATGGACCCGTATTCCGAGAAATGGCAAAGTGCCATGAGATCCGAAATAGATTCCTTGGATGACAATCAAGTTTGTAACTTGGTTGACCCGCCGGATGGTGTTAAACCCATAGAGTGCAAATGGATCTATAAGAAGAAGAGGGACATGGATGGAAATGTTCACATCCATAAAGCTCAACTTGTTGCAAAAGGTTTTCGACAAGTTCAAGGAGTTGATTACGACGAGACATTCTCACCCGTTCGGATCATTCTAGCTATAGTTGCATATTTCGATTATGAGATATGGCGGATGGATGTCAAAAAACAGCTTTCCTAAATGGAAATCTGATTGAGGATGTGTATATGACACAACCTGAGGGATTTTTTGATCCAACCAATGCCGGAAAGGTGTGCAAACTTCAAAAATCCATTTATGGATTGAAGCAAGCATCTCGGAGTTGGAACCTTCGCTTTGATGAAGTGGTCAAAGGGTCCGGCTTCATTCGAGTGAAGGAGAGCCTTATTTTTACAAGAAGGCAAGTGGGAGCTCGTAGTATTTCTAATCTTATATGTGGATGACATATTATTGATTGGAAATGACATTCCTATGCTTGAGGCCACTAAGACCTCATTAAAAATAGTTTTTCAATGAAGGACTTAGGTGAGGAGGCATACATTTTGGGCATCAAAATCTATAGAGATAGATCAAAAAGGCTTATAGGATTAAGCCAAGACACTTACATTGATAAAGTGTTGAAAAGGTTCAACATGGAAGAGGCGAAGAAAGGGTTCTTGCCTATGTCACATGGCATACATCTTAGCAAGACTCAGTGTCCTTCGACAACTGATGAGCGGGAACGCATGAGTAGAATACCGTATGCTTCGGCCATCGGATCTATTATGTATGCAATGATATGTACACGTCCGGATATTTCGTATGCGCACGGTGTTACAAGCGGATACCAATCCGATCCGGGTGAGGGTCACCGGACGGCGGTTAAAAATGTTTTTAAGTACTTAAGAAGGACTAAAGGCATGTTCCTAGTCTATGGAGGTGAGGAGGAGCTCGTTGTAACGGGTTACACCGATGCTAGTTTCCAAACCGACCAAGACGATTCGAAGTCGCAATTAGGATACGTATTTACGATAAATGGTGGAGCCGTGAGCTGGAAGAGTTCCAAGCGGGAGACGGTGTGGTCGATTCTACAACGAAGCCGAGTACATCGCGGCTTCGGAAGCCGCAAAGGAGGGTGTTTGGATAAGGAAGTTCCTTTCGAACTTGGTGTGTTTCCAAGTGTCTCTAGCCTATTGGATCTTTATTGTGACAACAATGGGGCTATTGCGCAAGCAAAGGAGCCAAGGAACCACCAAAAGAATAAACATGTACCGCGGAAATTTCATCGATACGAGAGGTCGTTAGACGAGGTGATATCAAGATATGCAAAGTACACACGGATTTGAATGTTGCGGATCCTTTGACAAAACCCCTTCCACACCCCTAAGCATGAGGCGCACATGAGAGCTATGGGTATTAGATATATTCTAGATTAGCTCAAGTGCAAGTGGAAGGATGTTAGAAATATGTCCTATAAGGAATCATAGAGATGATTATATTTCATTATATCCATGTCACTTGGTTCTTTTATTAAATATCCATGAAAAGCGACTTGTATTTGATTGACAATTATGTGAATTGTTTGTGAAACTCTTTTACTTGTATGGTTATTCAAAAGTTGTCCCTAGTATGAGTTAATGACTAGCACATGAATTAGTTGATGACTATGTTTCACAAGTCATGAACATGGAGATGTATAACTAATAATGTGGGCACATGTATGACATGGGGCCGGATTGACCCAATTTGAGACCTTGTTCTCTCGTTTACACAACGTATACGCTATGTCCTTAGACTTGAGATTGTCGCATGTACTCAAGATGTGAATTGACCTACTTAGGGGCCATCAACCGCTACTCCGTAATCGGGTAGTCATAAAGATGGCTTTTGGGTTTGTCGGGAAGCATGCTCGTGAGGCATGGTCAATCAAGATAGAATTTGCCCCTCTACTTGAGAGAGATATCTGCGGGCCCCTCGAGTGATCGGATCAAGAAATGCATGGCCGTCTTGCCGGGTTAAGGGTTAACCCCCTTTTGATGATCCGAATCGCAGGTGTCGAGAAAGAGAGGTCAGCTTGGAGCTAGACCAAATATCGTGAGGCAAAGGGAATAGCATGTATGAATTGTTGTGATGGTTTGTCTGATAAGATCTTTACGTATGCATAGGAGTTGACACGTCTTGCTAGAGGCCGCTATCAACTATTGATCGAGTAGTGTACTCGGGTCAAGTCTATGTGTACGTGAACCTATAGGGTCACACACTTAAGGGGTTGGAAGCCGAATGAGGATGAATATACTTGCATAGTTGACTCTAGTGCAAGTGGGAGACCGTTGGAAATATGCCCTAGAGCCAACCGGATTTGATCCACTAGTGGGCTCGGATGGATTTGATCCATTATGGTGTAAAAGTCCTAATGGGCCACAAATGTTGTAAAGCCCATTAGTATTGGAAGGGGTACACCATCTATTAGTCCCGTATTGCTAATGGACGATGGTGTGGGGGTTTTCCTCCCAATAAATATAGATCACACCCCTCCCGAAAAGACACAACTTTCTCAAGTAGCGGCCCGCGCCGCCAACGCTCTCTCCTCGTCGCACTCGCGGACCTAGCGGTCCGGCGTGCGTCGCTTCCTTCTCCGTATGTGTGGATACCTTGGAGGTGCTACATCCGGAGCACTTGGATCGGACGAGCCGCACGTGCAAGTCAAGAAGGACGTGAGCAACCGCACCGCCCGCTACCCTCGACGCGTTCGTCTACATCGAGACGGTTCCGCCGCATCCGCGCGTCTAGTGGTAATCCCGTGATCTCCGACGACGGCGATTCTGTCGTTTTGCGGGGAAAATTTTATTTCGCGCTAGTGTAGCCACCCCGTATCCCTTCACGGATTTCATCCTACTATCCTCCGAAGCATATAAATTCCATGGACATCCTTCAGCACAATGAGCTCTTACTCTTTTTTTCTCGTTTCTTGGCATCTTTATCTCGACTCTATTTTTGACACTGTACTCATGGATAGCATCTCTTAGCTCCTGAACTGAAGAAAACACTAGCCCAACAGAAAAGGTGGGATTTTTCATGTCATGATCTCTGAATGATCTGAACACCCCACCACCTCCAGTATCTTCCTCATCTGGTAGCTCAAGGACCTCCTCATCACGGTCGTTCTCATCATCAGTGACTACGTTTGGCCTACTCACCTGAAAAGCCTTCAACCTACTGCCTTTAGCTTTCTTATTATCTCTGACAATGGCTTCATCCACATTAGCATCAACAAAGTTCTCAAAAACATCATCATCCCCATCCTCAATTTCGTAGTCACTGTCAACAAAGTCAGATTCATCCTCATGAACCTCACCCTCATCAATTTTCGTGGTATGAACTTGCTTCTTGCCCACATGATTCCCTTCTCTGTCACCACTTGATTGTGCATGTCTCTGACCATCACTTGATTCTGCTTCATTACTATTGAATTGCTGCACTCTTCCTGCAATCTTCACTGGGAGCTTTTCAGGTTGCTTCTTGCCCACATATTGGCCTTTACTTGGGCTGTGTACTTCAGGAAGTGCATTGTAGGAAGGTGGGAGCTTTTCCTGTGTTCTTGGGCTCATTACTGTAGGGACTTCAACCACAGGATTAACTACAATGTCTTCCCAATTAACCCCATCAAACATGTTAACATGATCAAAGTACAACACATAATTCTTGATCTTTGCCACAAAAGCAACCATAGCATTGATATCTTTGTCTTCCCAGATTATTCTAAGGCCATCGGCTAAGCTTTTCCCTAGTAACAACCAGAAAAACTTAACATTTTCATCCTTTGGATAGCCTAATTGCTGTACAAAATCATCAAACCAGAGCAAGGACCATGTTTCTGCCTCCAGATAATCAAAAAAATCCACCTTTTCATTCACATATGTTCTCAGGTTACCTTCACCAACAAAAAATCCCCCATGATGAACCTCAACGGTGAATTGATCCCCACTGTCACCTACATTACCGAAAATGAATTGGAAGGCGGTTCCCATTTGCGCCGCAATCGCGCATCCATGGTGACCCGTCTTTCCTGCCCACCTTGTCGCCTTCACAATTGGGAGCCACGCGCAACCTTTTTGTTCTGCGGCCAAGGTCCGATCTCAATCTTCGTCGGCCGCCGCGAGGTCTCCGCCAGATGAACCGTTGTGACGAAGAGAAGACGAACAGAACGGGAGGAGGATCGATCAGATGCGCTTTTGACGAACAGGGACGTCGGTTCCAAACAACTAATGGGGTGGGGGTTTTTTTTTGCGAATTTCCACAGGTGCCTGATCTAATAGGATCCAAAACTGGTTGATTTGAGACCCAAATTGAGTTTATGTACAGTAATGGCATAGTTTATTAGTTGATGGACCGGGGTGACACAGTGAGAAAAGTTTAGGGGCCGGTGATGGATTTTACTCTCTACAAAAACACCACGCCGCGCACGAGCCAAGGACATAATCGAACCTTGCATCGCATACGCCATGGCCCCAAACCCCTCTGCCGTCGCCATCCAGGCCGCCGGCGACGGCAACCTCCGCCTGCTCAAGAGTGAGCGTCCACTAACTGTCGCCGCCGTTCCTCCTCGATCGATATATATCTCGCGGCCGGCCGGGATGCTCGGCTTGCAACTTTCTGGTATCTCACACACTAATTTCTTATTTTCTCTCTTTGTTAGAAATGGCGAAAAAGATTGACCTGCGGGGAGTCACCGGCCCCAGTGGTTGGAACGTTCTGCACTTCGCCGCGGCTAAGGATCGCCTGGAGGTCTGCAGGTTCCTGGTGGAGGAATCAGGGCTCGATGTGAACAGAGCCACCGCTAATGGTGAGCGGCGCCGCGTTGCTGAATCCTGGGCATCGTACGTCGTCTGGCGCGCGCAACGAACTATCGCTTCCACTGAGATGATTGATGATTGGCTTGTAGGTGAGACGCCGATCGCCCTCGCCGCGGCAGCCGGAAAGGTGAGCGTCCTGCGGTACCTTCTGGACCACGGTGGCGACCCAGCGATGCCTGATGCCAATGGTCGCATGCCGTTGCACGATGCAGCAGAGAACGGTGCGTTCCTCTTTCCCTTCCTTTTTATTTCAGGCACCGCGGAGGGCGTTAACATTATGCATATACCGTTTCTTCTGTAGGATTGTTAAATCTAAATATCTTTGTGTCTACAGGGCACTGTGATGCTTTGCGACTTTTGCTGTCCAGTCCAGGGGTGTCGATGTGGATCCCCTCAGCAATCGTCTTGTAACGCCACTGCATGTGGCCGTTGGTATATATGGGCCAAGATCAGGCTTTGAAATTCCTGCTGGAGCACGGTGCTGATGTAAGTTGTTACCTGCACTGTGACCTTTATTATGCATTATTGGCAACAACTAATAGATAGGTATCCGCATATTGTACTTGGCAACGAACTATATATTTCATTTTTGTCAGGCTCAGCAGAATTCTTGGTGCGTGGCCACTTTTTTAAAATCATTATTTTGCAGTGATCTTCTGGCATTCTGACTGGCTATGATCTTTTTAATTTCACTTGCAGCCCAACAGAGTTACCCATAGTATGTTTTCACCACTCATGTTGGCATGCTATGCCGGTGTAGGCTCCCTGAAATCCATGAAGCTATTGGTTGAGGTACAATCACATATTCGCTTAACTTTGTGTGTTATATTCTGTTATATACGTTCTTTTGCTTAAATGTATAGTAGCTTTTTAATACGTATTGTGTTGAGAATGCAGGCCAATAACCTTATTAGCTTGGATTTTCAAATGATTTTATACCTCAGAAACATCTCTATTGCTACTTAAGATTTGCAAATGATTTGATATACACAGGCTGGTGCTGATGTTGACTTTAGAAGTCGCTATGAACCAACCCCTTTAATGATGGCGGTTCTTAATGGATCAACTGACATTGTCAAGTTCTTGCTAGAGGCTGGAGCAGATGCTAACCTTTCTCATGAGGTAGATATCAGTCTCTTTGGATCGTCTTTTTTTTTTTCAATTTTTTCTGGTTTCATTTCTGTGCACCTTGCTGCATATTGGCTTGCATGTTTTGACAATGGAAATGATCGGTACATATGTATATATTTTCTTACGTTGAGCCGGTAGTGCTTTAATCATATGCATGTATTTTTTAATTTGAAATTTAGGTATCAGTCTAGAGTTTTCAATGGTTTGGAAATTCACATGTATTGTTTTGCATGCTTTTTATGAAGGGGCTTTACGTTATACCAGTTTGTAGTTTGAACTTGTATATCATGTGATCACGGGAGTACTATTGATAACTATTGTTTAAATTTGAGGAATAATTTATGTTACCTTTCCTTCAAATTCTCATTTATTTTGCTTAGCAAGTCCATAAATACCTCAAGGATAAATAAGAGAATATATCTTGTTTTCTTGCAACCAAACCATGTTTCTCACTGGATGGGTCCTTTTGTCTTTATATTCCAGAATTTAATGCCAAACACAGCAGCAGCAGCTGCGGGCCAACGTGATCTTGTTGAGATTCTCTATCCTTGGACAAAACCGATCAAATCCCTGCCCAACTGGAGTGTTGATGGGATAATGGCTGATGTAAAATATCTGTTTTCCTTGTTTATGGTATGTATTGAACTGGATCTTCTCAAATCAAATCAGGGATCTTTCGGCCCCTTCCCATTCTTTTTCTTGTTTTAACGTGACCTGTGCTATAGAATCCTATCTATTGTTCCTTGTTTCTTAATTTTTGTTATAGGTTGAGGCTTTCATGGATCCAGGATGTATACTTGCTGACACGAAACCACGTGGAAATGAAGCATTTGCTAAAGGGGACTACCTTGCAGCAGCCAAATTATATGACATGGAGAAAACTCCATCCATTCTGATGTAGTTAGCTTAAATGATAAAAATGTTGGATGATTGATGATAGTTAGTTTAGAAACTTAATGCTTCGGAGACCCAAGATGTTTTCCACTTGCTTATGGTGTAGATATCACTTCTTTGTAATGTGTAATCCTTTGCATAAGTTGCGGAGCGTTCATGCTTTAGTCATAAGTGTTCTTTGAATTTGCTAAAAGTAAAATTATTATTCTTATGCAATTGGCTCACCTGATGTTTTAAATAAAGATAAAAGGTGCTTTTATCATACTGATTCATCATGGCACCAGTATCCTAAGAATCAGAGTCCTGCTGGTTGCTAATGCAGGCAATGCTCAAAGATCCACTAGATGCTACCTTGTTTGCCAACAGAAGCCTTTGCTGGTTGCGACTTGGAGTCTTGGAGATGGACAGCAAGCTCTGTCTGATGCTCAACAATGTAAGATTTTGCGCCCTGGTTGTCAAAGGCCTGGTACCGTGAGGGTGCAGCTCTCAGATTGCTGAAGGTATACAGCAGCTTGCATCAAAATTAGCCTCTTAAATTAGTCTAAATCTGATATCTCCACTTTTATCTCTATACATGTCCAGAACTACAAAGGAGCAGCTAACGCTTTCGTTGAAGCTCTGAAGCTTGATCCTGCAAGTGACGAGATCAAGACATCGTTAAGGTAATGCTGTTGGTTGATTGTCTCCATCTACTGTTATCATTCAGTTACGATCTCCCTAATTGAAAGATTTCTGCTCTATTGATACAAACTTCATTTTGTTCGAAACTTAGTCCTTTGATTCCTGTAATAACATGCAGGGAGGCCATTGAGGCTCTGCGGTGTGCTGCTCGCTCTGGAGAAGAGAACCCTTGAGCTGCAGGATCTGATTGCTTATCCCAGCTTTAAGATCCTATATATATAGGCATATATAATATATCCAGTGATGAGTTACAGCAGCAGAGACTTGCAAAGAGCTATGCTTGACTGTTCTATGCTACTCACAATATTCAATGGCTGCTGTGTAAGATTAGGCTGGAAGCTAATGAACCAGATCCAGTGATTACTTTCAGCTTTTATTTGCCCCTGTTCTATTATGTTTCTTGTTTTCTCATTAATTTGTCACCATTCCAAATTTTCCACCCCTAGCCACAGTCAAGAATGGCAGTGCGCATGATTTTCTGATGAACTAGCTAATAAGTGTGATCCATATTTAGATGGATGCTATTAATTATTTAGTGTACAAGTTTTCACAGTTTGTTTTGTCATCAATCACTACGTGAAAAACTGCCTTTGGTAATGGACGTAGATCGCATTTTACAAGTACAACATGTAAATAATATTTTTTTCACAACCATTACAAATTAAACTTTGCCTTTCGTAATCTTATGGTGAACATAAGGTTATGTTAAAATTTCAAATGCATATGAGTTCGAACATGTTTTAAAGTGTGGAAAACTTCAATGTTGAAGTAAGAGCAACTCCAACAGTTTGGCAAACCAACTTGGCATCCATATAACTTTGGCAAAACAAGAAAAATTAGCCTTCAACAGTTTGGCAAACCAACTTGTCAAAAATAGAAACTTGGCAAAACTCACCTCTCCACACGCATATATGCGTGCGCGGATCGTGGTTGCCATCGTTGTTTCCCTCTAGGTGGGAGGGTGAAAAAAATAAAGAATAGAGAAGGATTCCTGATGTAAGTTTTCAAGAGGTGCAAGGGCACATACATAATTTTGTTTCTTTCAGAATTCCTGATGTAAGTTAGATCTGGATTTGGCAAGTGAATTATGCCAAACTGTTCAAGATGAATTCTTTTTTTTACTTTGCATAGCTTTTTAGAAGTTGGCAAAACACATGATTTGCCAAGTAAATTTTGGCAAACTCTTGGAGATGCTCTAACATTCTAATAAACTATGTGAGAGATGTAGACATTTGTACACAAGTATAATCTTCCGTTTTCGAAACCATTTGAATTTTTGTAGACAAGCTTAGAGACTTAAATTATGTTGCCAAGTCAATTTGTAGAATTTTTCGAACACACTAAGACGTTATTATAATTATTATATCGTAAACAAGAGATAAAAATTCTAATTTTAAGAAATATGGTTAGACAAGAGTGGCTG
Organism: Cenchrus americanus; assembly: GCA_947561735.1. Taxonomy (NCBI): domain Eukaryota; kingdom Viridiplantae; phylum Streptophyta; class Magnoliopsida; order Poales; family Poaceae; genus Cenchrus; species Cenchrus americanus. The sequence continues at coordinate 29,686,288 of OX387242.1, read as the reverse complement.
TTGATATTTTATTCAAAGACTAAATTACCAAATAAGAATTTTTCGTATTTACGAACTTTTTGGTGCTTTTTATGCAGTATAATATTTGAGGGAAACAAGTTTCAATTCAGAAAAAATAGTGTCGGGCCCACGCGTCAGCGTCAGAAGCCTATATAAAAAAGATAATTGTAGTCTGCTCGACCGACAAAGGAGATCCGGGTAGACTAACCATCGTCGCCAATGAAGGGACGGGGCCAGGTCTGTTCGAATGAAGAATAGTTTACTTTTCCTCTTTTAATCTGCAATCAAATTTTGTATCACGTTTTTCTCCGTCAACCATAATCCAAATTTGATGATATGTGTTTCTGAATTTTTCTAAAATCAACATCTATTCATTTATGACATTTTTTCGTATGTAATTCCATATCTTGGATGTTGGTTAAAAACCTTATATTGTTCCTTACAAGTACAACATATAAATAATATTTTTTCACCACCATTAGAAATTAAACTTTGCCTTTCATAATATTATGGTGAACATAAGGTTATGTTAAAATTTCAAATGCATATGAGTTTGAACATGTTTTAAAGTGTGGAAATCTTCAATGTTGAAGTAACATTCTAATAAACTATGTGAGAGATGTATACATTTGTACAGAAGTATAATCTTCCATTTTCGAAACCATTTGAATTTTTGTATACAAGCTTAGAAACTTAAATTATGTTGTCAAGTCAATTTGTAGAATTTTTTGAACACACTAAGACGTTATTATAATTATTATATCGTAAACAAGAGATAAATAGTCTAATTTTAAGAAATATGGTTAGACAAGTGTGGCTGTTGATATTTTATTCAAATACTAAATTACCAACTATGAATTATTCGTATTTTTACGAATTTTTTGGTGTTGTTTATGAGGTATAATATTTGAGGGAAGCAAGTTTCAATTCAGAAAAAATAGTGTCGGGCCCACGCGTCAGCGTCAGTAGCCTATATAAAAAAAGATAACCATAGCCTGCTCGACTGACAAAGGCGATCCGGGTAGACTAACCATCGTCGCCAATGAAGGGGTGGGGCCAGGTCTGTTCGAATGAAGAACAATTTGCTTTTCCCCTTTTCATCTGCAATCAAATTTTGTATCACGTTTTATTCCGTCAACCGTAATCCAAATTTGATGATATGTGTTTCTGATATTCTCTAAAATCAACATCTATTCATTTATGACATTTTTTCGCATGTAATTCCATTTCTTGGATGTTGTTTAAACACCTTATATTGTTCCTTACAAGTACAACATATAAATAATATTTTTTCACCACCATTAGAAATTAAACTTTTCCTTTCGTAATCTTATGGTGAACATAAGGTTATGTTAAAATTTCAAATGCATATGAGTTCGAACATGTTTTATAGTGTGGAAAACTTCAATGTTGAAGTAACATTCTAATAAACTATGTGAGAGATGTAGACATTTGTACACAAGTATAATCTTCCGTTTTCGAAACCATTTGAATTTTTGTAGACAAGCTTAGAGACTTAAATTATGTTGCCAAGTCAATTTGTAGAAGTTTTAGAACACACTAAGACGTTATTATAATTATTATATCGTAAACAAGAGATAAAAATTCTAATTTTAAGAAATATGGTTAGACAAGAGTGGTCGTTGATATTTTATTCAAATACTAAATTACCAAATAAGAATTATTCGTATTTTTTACGAACTTTTTGGTGCTTTTTATGCAGTATAATATTTGAGGGAAACAAGTTTCAATTCAGAAAAAATAGTGTCGGGCCCACGCGTCAGCGTCAGAAGCCTATATAAAAAAGATAATTGTAGTCTGCTCGACCGACAAATGCGATCTGGGTAGACTAACCATCGTCACCAATGAAGGGGCGGGGCCAGGTCTATTCGAATGAAAAATAGTTCGCTTTTCCCCTTTTAATCCGCAATAAAATTTTGTATCACATTTTTCTCCGTAAACCGTAAACCAAATTTGATGATATGTATTTCTGAATTTTTCTAAAATCAACATCTATTCATTTATGACATTTTTTCGTATGTAATTCTATATCTTGGATGTTGCTTAAACACCTTATATTGTTCCTTAGAAGTACAATATATAAATAATATTTTTTTACGCAACCATTACTGATTAAACATTGCCTTTCGTAATCTTGTGGTGAACATAAGGTTATGTTAAAATTTCAAATGCATATGAGTTCGAACATGTTTTATAGCGTGGAAAACTTCAATGTTGAAGTAACATTCTAAAAACAATGTCAGAGATGTAGACATTTGTACACAAGTATAATCTTCCGTTTTCGAAACCATTTGAATTTTTGTAGACAAGCTTAGAGACTTAAATTATGTTGCCAAGTCATTTTGTAGAATTTTTCGAACACACTAAGACGTTATTATAATTATTATATCGTAAACAAGAGATAAAAATTCTAATTTTAAGAAATATGGTTAGACAAGTGTGGTTGTTGATATTTTATTCAAATACTAAGTTACCAACTATGAATTATTCGTATTTTTTACGAATTTTTTGGTGCTTTTTATGCAGTATAATATTTGAGGGAAACAAGTTTCAATTCAGAAAAAATAGTGTCGGGCCCACGCGTAAGCGTCAGTAGCCTATATAAAAAAAGATAACCACGGCACCGCTCGACCAACAAAGGCGATCCGGGTAGACTAACCATCGTCACCAATGAAGGGCGGGGCAGGTCCGTTTGAATGAAAAACGGTTTGCTTTTCCCCTTTTAATCGCAATAAAATTTTGTATCACGTTTTTCTCCGTCAACCGTAATCCAAATTTGATGATATGTGTTTCGAATTTTTCTAAAATCAAAATCTATTCATTTATGACATTTTTTCGTATGTAATTCCATATCTTGGATGTTGTTTAAACATCTTATATTGTTCCTTATAAGTACAATATATAAATAATATTTTTTACACAACCATTACCGATTAAACTTTGTCTTTCGTAATCTTATGGTGAACATAAGGTTATGTTAAAATTTCAAATGCATATGAGTTCGAACATGTTTTAAAGCGTGGAAAACTTCAATGTTGAAGTAACATTCTAATAAATTATGTGAGAGATGTAGACATTTGTATACAAGTACAATCTTCCGTTTTCGAAACCATTTGAATTTTTGTAGACAAGCTTAGGGACTTAAATTATGTTGCCAAGTCAATTTGTAGAATTTTTAGAAAACACTAAGATCTTATTATAATTATTATATTGTAAACAAGAGATAAATACTCTAATTTTAAGAAATATGGTTAGACAAGTGTGGTCATTGATATTTTATTCAAATACTAAATTACCAACTATGAATTATTCGTATTTTTACGAATTTTTTGGTGCTGTTTATGGGGTATAATATTTGAGGGAAGCAAGTTTCAATTCGAAAAAATAGTGTCGGGCCCACGCGTTAGCGTCAGAAGCCTATATAAAAAAAAGATAACCATAGCCTCGCTCGACCAACAAAGGCGATCCGGGTAGACTAACCATCGTCACCAATGAAGGGCGGGGCCGGTGTCCGTTTGAATGAAAAACAGCTTTGCTTTTCCCCTTTTAATCGCAATAAAATTTTGTATCACGTTTTTCTCCGTCAACCGTAATCCAAATTTGATGATATGTGTTTTCGAATTTTTCTAAAATCAACATCTATTCATTTATGACATTTTTTCGTATGTAATTCCATATCTTGGATGTTGTTTAAACATCTTATATTGTTCCTTATAAGTACAATATATAAATAATATTTTTTTACACAACCATTACCGATTAAACTTTGCCTTTCGTAATCTTATGGTGAACATAAGGTTATGTTAAAATTTCAAATGCATATGAGTTCGAACATGTTTTAAAGCGTGGAAAACTTCAATGTTGAAGTAACATTCTACTAAATTATGTGAGAGATGTAGACATTTGTACACAAGTATAATCTTCCGTTTTCGAAACCATTTGAATTTTTGTAGACAAGCTTAGGGACTTAAATTATGTTGCCAAGTCAATTTGTAGAATTTTTAGAAAACACTAAGATCTTATTATAATTATTATATTGTAAACAAGAGATAAATACTCTAATTTTAAGAAATATGGTTAGACAAGTGTGGTCGTTGATATTTTATTCAAATACTAAATTACCAACTATGAATTATTCGTATTTTTACGAATTTTTTGGTGCTTGTTTATGGGGTATAATATTTGAGGGAAACAAGTTTCAATTCAGAAAAAATAGTGTCGGGCCCACGCGTAAGCGTCAGTAGCCTATATAAAAAAAGATAACCGTAGCCTGCTCGACTGACAAAGGCGATCCGGGTAGACTAACCATCGTCGCCAATGAAGGGGTGGGGCCAGGTCTGTTCGAATGAAGAGCAATTTGCTTTTCCCCTTTTCATCTGCAATCAAATTTTGTATCACGTTTTACTCCGTCAACCGTAATCCGAATTCGATGATATGTGTTTCTGATTTTTTCTAAAATCAATATCTATTCATTTATGACATTTTTTCGTATGTAATTCCATTTCTTGGATGTTGTTTAAACACCTTATATTGTTCCTTACAAGTACAACATATAAATAATATTTTTTCACCACCATTAGAAATTAAACTTTTCCTTTCGTAATCTTATGGTGAACATAAGGTTATGTTAAAATTTCAAATGCATATGAGTTCGAACATGTTTTATAGTGTGGAAAACTTCAATGTTGAAGTAACATTCTAATAAACTATGTGAGAGATGTAGACATTTGTACACAAGTATAATCTTCCGTTTTCGAAACCATTTGAATTTTTGTATACAAGCTTAGAGACTTAAATTATGTTGCCAAGTCAATTTGTAGAATTTTTCGAACACACTAAGACGTTATTATAATTATTATATCGTAAACAAGAGATAAATATTCTAATTTTAAGAAATATGTTTAGACAAGTGTGGTTGTTGATATTTTATTCAAATACTAAGTTACCAACTATGAATTATTCGTATTTTTTACGAATTTTTGGTGCTTTTTATGCGGTATAATATTTGAGGGAAACAAGTTTCAATTCAGAAAAAATAGTGTCGGGATCACGCGTTAGCATCAGAAGCCTATATAAAAAAAGATAACCGTAGCCTGCTCGACCGACAAATGCGATCTGGGTAGACTAACCATCGTCACCAATGAAGGGGCGGGGCCAGGTCTATTCGAATGAAAAACAGTTTGCTTTTCCTCTTTTAATCTGCAATAAAATTTTGTATCATGTTTTTCTCCGTCAACCGTAATCCAAATTTGATGATATGTGTTTGTGAATTTTTCTAAAATCAACATCTATTAATTTATGACATTTTTTCTATGTAATTCCATATCTTGGATGTTGTTTAAACACCTTATATTGTTCCTTATAAGTACAATATATAAATAATATTTTTTTACACAACCATTACTAATTAAACTTTGCCTTTCGTAATCTTATGATGAACATAAGGTTATGTTAAAATTTCAAACGCATATGAGTTCGAACATGTTTTAAAGCGTGGAAAACTTCATTGTTGAAGTAACATTCTAATAAATTATGTGAGAGATGTAGACATTTGTACACAAGTATAATCTTCCGTTTTCGAAACCATTTGAATTTTTGTAGACAAGCTTAGGGACTTAAATTATGTTGCCAAGTCAATTTGTAGAATTTTTAGAAAACACTAAGATCTTATTATAATTATTATATCGTAAACAAGAGATAAATATTCTAATTTTAAGAAATATGGTTAAACAAGTGTGGCTGTTGATATTTTATTCAAATACTAAATTACCAACTATGAATTATTCGTATTTTTACGAATTGTTTGGTGCTGTTTATGGGGTATAATATTTGAGGGAAGCAAGTTTCAATTCAGAAAAAATAGTGTCAGGCCCACGCGTCAGCGTTAGTAGCCTATATAAAAAAAGATAATCGTAGCCTGCTCGACTGACAAAGGCGATCCGGGTAGACTAACCATCGTCGCCAATGACGGGGTGGGGCCAGGTCTGTTCGAATGAAGAACAATTTGCTTTTCCCATTTTCATCTGCAATCAAATTTTGTATCACGTTTTTCTCCGTCAACCGTAATCCAAATTTGATGATATGTGTTTCTGAATTTTTGTAAAATCAACATCTATTCATTTATGACATTTTTTCGTATGTAATTCCATTTTTTGGATGTTGTTTAAACACCTTATATTGTTCATTACAAGTACAACATATAAATAATATTTTTTTCACCACCATTAGAAATTAAACTTTGCCTTTCATAATCTTATGGTGAACATAAGATTATGTTAAAATTTCAAATGCATATGAGTTCGAACATGTTTTATAGTGTGGAAAACTTCAATGTTGAAGTAACATTCTAATAAACTATGTGAGAGATGTAGACATTTGTACACAAGTATAATCTTCCGTTTTCGACACCATTTGAATTTTTGTAGACAAGCTTAGAGACTTAAATTATGTTGCCAAGTCAATTTGTAGAATTTTTCGAACACACTAAGACGTTATTATAATTATTATATCGTAAACAAGAGATAAATATTCTAATTTTAAGAAATATGGTTAGACAAGTGTGGCTGTTGATATTTTATTCAACTACTAAATTACCAACTATGACTTATTCGTATTTTTTACGAATTTTTTGGTGCTTTTTATGCGGTATAATATTTGAGGAAAACAAGTTTCAATTCAGAAAAAATAGTGTCAGGCCCACGCGTCAGCGTAAGTAGCCTATATAAAAAAAAGATAACCGTAGCCTGCTCGACTGACAAAGGCGATCCGGGTAGACTAACCATCGTCGCCAATGAAGGGGTGGGGCCAGGTCTGTTCGAATGAAGAACAATTTGCTTTTCCCCTTTTCATCTGCAATCAAATTTTGTATCACGTTTTTCTCCGTCTACCGTAATCCAAATTTGATGATATGTGTTTCTGATATTTTCTAAAATCAACATCTATTCATTTATGACATTTTTTCACATGTAATTCCATTTCTTGGATGTTGTTTAAACACCTTATATTGTTCCTTACAAGTACAACATAAAAATAATATTTTTTCACCACCATTAGAAATTAAACTTTGCCTTTCGTAATCTTATGATGAACATAAGGTTATGTTAAAATTTCAAATGCATATGAGTTCGAACATGTTTTATAGTGTGGAAAACTTCAATGTTGAAGTAACATTCTAATAAACTATGTGAGAGATGTAGACATTTGTACACAAGTATAATCTTCCGTTTTCGAAACCATTTGAATTTTTGTAGACATGCTTAGAAATGTAAATTATGTTGCCAAGTCAATTTGTAGAATTTTTCGAAAACACTAAGATGTTATTATAATTATTATATCATAAACAAGAGATAAACATTCTAATTTTAAGAAATATGGTTAGACAAGTGTGTCTGTTGATATTTTATTCAAATACTAAATTACCAACAATTATTTATTCTTATTTTTTACGATTTTTTGCTGTTGTTTATGCGGTATAATATTTGAGGGAAGCAAGTTTCAATTCAGAAAATATAGTGTCGGGCTCACGCGTCAGCGTCAGTAGCCTATATAAAAAAAGATAACCGTAGCCTGCTCGACTGACAAAGGCGATCCGGGTAGACTAACCATCGTCGTCAATGAAGGGGCGGGGCCAGGTCTGTTCGAATGAAGAACAATTTGCTTTTCCCCTTTTCATCTGCAATCAAATTTTGTATCACGTTTTTCTCCGTCAACCGTAATCCAAATTTGATGATATATGTTTCTGAATTTTTCTAAAATCAACATCGATTCATTTATGACATTTTTTCGTATGTAATTCCATTTCTTGGATGTTGTTTAAACACCTTATATTGTTCCTTACAAGTACAACATATAAATAATATTTTTTTCATCACCATTAGAAATTAAACTTTGCCTTTCGTAATCTTATGGTGAACATAAGGTTATGTTAAAATTTCAAATGCATATGAGTTCGAACATGTTTTATAGTGTGGAAAACTTCAATGTTGAAGTAACATTCTAATAAACTATGTGAGAGATGTAGACATTTGTACACAAGTATAATCTTCCGTTTTCGAAACCATTTGAATTTTTGTAGACAAGCTTAGAAAGTTAAATTATGTTGCCAAGTCAATTTGTAGAATTTTTCGAACACACTAAGACGTTATTATAATTATTATATCGCAAACAAGAGATAAATATTCTAATTTTAAGAAATATGGTTAGACAAGTGTGGCTGTTGATATTTTATTCAAATACTAAATTACCAACTATGAATTATTCGTATTTTTTACGAATTTTTTGGTGCTTTTTATGTGGTATAATATTTGAGGGAAACAAGTTTCAATTCAGAAAAATAGTGTCGGGCCCACACGTCAGCGTCAGAAGTCTATATAAAAAAAGATAACCGTAGCCTGCTCGACCGACAAAGGCGATCCGGGTAGACTAACCATCGTCGCCAATGAAGGGGCGGGGCCAGGTCCGTTAGAATGAAGAACAATTTGCTTTTCCCCTTTTAATCTGTAATCAATTTTTGTATCACGTTTTTCTCCGTCAACCGTAATCCAAGTTTGATGATATGTCTTTCTGAATTTTTCTAAAATCAACATCTATTCATTTATGACAATTTTTCGTATGTAATTCCATTTCTTGGATGTTGTTTAAACACCATATATTGTTCCTTATAAGTACAGCATATAAATAATATTTTTTTACACAACCATTACTGATTAAACTTTGCCTTTCGTAATCTTATGGTGAACATAAGGTTATGTTAAAATTTCAAATGCATATGAGTTTGAACATGTTTTATAGTGTGGAAAACTTCAATGTTGAAGTAACATTCTAATAAACTATGTGAGAGATGTAGACATTTCTACACAAGTATAATCTTCCGTTTTCGAAACCATTTGAATTTTTTAGACAAGCTTAGGGACTTAAATTATGTTGCCAAGTCAATTTGTAGAATTTTTAGAAAACACTAAGACATTATTATAATTATTATATCGTAAACAAGAGATAAAAATTCTAATTTTAAGAAATATGGTTAGACAAGTGTGGCTGTTGATATTTTATTCAAATACTAAATTACCAACTATGAATTATTCGTATTTTTACGAATTTTTTGGTGCTGTTTATGGGGTATAATATTTGAGGGAAGCAAGTTTCAATTCAAAAAAATAGTATTTGGGCCCACGCGTCAGCGTTAGAAGCCAATATAAAAAAAGATAACCGTAGCCTGCTCGACCGACAAAGGCGATCCGAGTAGACTAACCATCGTCGCCAACAAGTGCTCCATTATGCTCCTAGCCGGCATCCGCCCCGGCGATGGTGGTACACTAACCATCGTCGCCAACAAGTGCTCCATTGTCAGAAATGCCCCTTGCCAAATGAATATGCATCCGCCCCTACGCCCCGACTCCCGCGCCCTTCTTCTTCCCCGATCTGAGCTCCACCGCCACCGCCCGCCCATCCTTCCCCGCCGCCGCACACATGTCGCACTACGCCGATTCGTTTGGAGGTGCACGTGCGAGCAGTAGGGTTCAAGGTTGCCGGAGCAGCCGCAATCACTCCATCGGCTTGGATCCAGTCGGTGAGCTAAGCGTCTTTCCACTGGTCCCTTGCCTGGACTATGGTATGGCTCGGGTGGTGGAGGGGCGGACGTAGAAGGAAGGTGAAAACCACGGTCGTCTTTATTTCAAGTGTGCAAGGAACTTGGGGAGTAGTCTGCTGTGTCTCCCAAATCTGAGTTAGGGTTCTTATGTGCTTTTGATTCCGCAGGACGCCAAGAATTGTGGATTTTATCATTTCCACATGGAGTATCTCCAGATGCTGAAGGATGCTGGCGTCATTGTTTTTCGACCGTCGAACTGGGCAGACATGGTCGATGAAGTAGTTGATTCAGTGGAATGTCAGATTGGGAGCGGCGAGCAGAGGCAAGCACTGGAGGACAAGCAAAGGAAGAAAGCATTAGAGGAGAAGATGGACAATGTGATCTGGAAGATGAACTTGATTATTGTGGCTGTTGTTTGTGTAGTATTTGGATGTTTACTATGGATGTATGCTGCAAAGAAGTAATTCTGATGTTAAAAGTGGTGCTTTTTCTTCATCTATGTGGATGAAGCATGAAAATTTGTCACATATGACAAACTTAAATGTATGAATGAAGAATGAATGGAATGACAATTGGGTCACAAATTTAATGTGTCACACATCACAAAATTCATCATTTCATCTGTGCTGACATTTCATTGTAGCACGAGGCAAAGGAAATGCAGATTATAAAGACAAACAGAGTACCAAACTTCTGGCATAACTCTGGCATATATACACATTGCAATTCATTGTGAACTGCTGCCATATAATGAAACAAACAGAGTATCAAACTTCTGGCATACACATCGCAATTCATTGTAAGCTACTACCATAGACATTGCAATGCCTTCCAAAATAGGAGACATAGATTGATCTACCGCGTCTCTTAGATCTACTAGTTCATCACAAGTTCAACATATACATATCTACTAGCTAGTCCATCACAAGTTCAATAAGCACACTTGAAGAATACATTAATAGAGGAACAAATTAATTAAGCAGAGGTAGTCGCCGCTGGAGGAGCCCCACCATCGGAGTCGGAGTCGGAGCTGGAGACGTCGAGGCCGCCATCGTCGTCGTCGGGGGGGGGGGGGGGGACCACTTCTCTCTCCAGATGCCCAGCCAAGACATTGACCTTGAAGGAGTAATCCATCACGGTCGTCTGCAACGGCTCAGGGGGTCGTTGGACCCCGATATGAGCGGCCATCTTTTTAAGACTTTGCCAAGCCTGGTAGAGCATCTTCACTGAAAAATAGGCATCCTCAACATTAACGGTCGGTGCACGCATGGGCGGCGACACCTTGCGCCGAGGCGGCTTCAGCCACTTCACCTCCTCGGGCGGGGGCAGGGCACCTCCTTGGGTGGGGGCGGCGGCACCTCCTCGGGCTCGGCGGGCGGGGGCGGCGCACCTCTTCCCTCCCACGCTTCCTTGATGGATCGCTTGACGCCATGCACTTGCTTGAGGAAGGAGAAGCTCTTGGATTCACTTCTTGGTGACTGGAGACGGTGGTCCTGGGGTTTTCTTGGTTCCGCGGTTGACGAAGTTCTTGGCCGGCCAGGATTTATATTGACAAGACAGCGAACCGTCAGGCGGTCGGTCACGCGCCTCGGAACCCGTGTCCGCTCAGGAGAGCTCTTGGCCACAAAAATCATGTGGTCACAAGGAGACGTGTGACTGTTCATATTTTATTCAAAATACCAAATGCCCAACTACTCCTATGAGTTGTTCGATTCTTAAAAAAACTACGAATTGTTCATATTTTTATTAATCTATATCTATATAACTTATATAATTGGTATCCACTAATTATCATTAACTTCATTTCTCTCTTCATGCAAGCTACCCACATCATCTCCCATCAAACTAAGGGTTATTAACTCTATCTCTTTTTCTCTTCATTACACCAATTCTTTCTTCATACAAACTACCCACATCATCTTCCACAAACTAAGGGTTATTGCATAAACTGGTTGTGGTAGCAAATTGGTAAATAATTTATCAAACAATTTTCTCATATCTCGCAGCAACACGCGGGGAATTACCTAGTTTTTAGGAGCTGCTTTATGGGACCTAATTTTTGAGGGAAGCAATTAAGTGTCATTTAAAAAAAAGCGTTAAAGAAGGTAACCATTGTCCGCGCACCAGCCAACAAAGCCACCCGAGTTTGCTAACCCGCGTCGGCATTGACTACTACCCCCTCCATCCCAAATATTGCCTTTTTCTTCTTTCCGAATGGATAAGCATAGCACTTTCCTTGCAAAAAAAGCGCAGAGGAGGTGTGGAGATAAAGACGACGATGAGCGTCGGCGAGGGGCCAAGAAGCAGACGACCCCGCGCACCCAGGATCGAGGAGAACCAGAACACGAAGCGGTACCGCAACTGGATCCGCGCGCGTGCCGGCGAGATGGCAGCAAAGAGGGAGACGGCGATGAGTGCCGGAAAGGGGCCAAGCGGCGGTGGAGTGAACCCAATGCCGGAGACGAGGGTCCTCGACTGGATCCTCTCGGATTTCGACGAGGGGCCAAGCAGCGGCAAGGAGGCAGCGAAGTGGGCGAGGGGCCTGCCTCACATTTGGGAGCACAAGTGTCTGGCAACTATGAAGAGGTGTCGAGGGAGGGGCGAAGAAGGTGTAGAGGACCTCATCTCTGACTCTGGCAACGACTACGACGACGGCGAGGCAAGTTTAATTCTCTGAATCTCATTGCCTTTTTACTTGTTCAATAGATGGAGCTTCAGGTAGCTTGGGCTTGAGCTTCATAAAGTTAATTAGTGCCTATGATGACGTCTTCCATGCTTGTCATGATATTAATTATACCAAGTTCTGAGGTAAATCAGTTCTAAACTTAGTTCTGCTTTTACTTGTCACACCCTGCTCCAAGGTCTGAGGCAAATTAGATCTGAATTAACTATGTTGTTCTTATACCATGTTTAACCCTGTTTCAGGCAAAACTCTTTGAGTCGCGAGCAGAGCTTGAGTTACTTCTTAACCTTAATGTCTGGGATTATGTGAAACCTGAGTTTGAAAAAATCACAAAAGAAAGTGAACATCCTCATCAAAAAGGCTAAGCACATAAGGAGGTACAATTATACTATTGAACAAAATCTCGAGCCCATTGAACGTGCGCTAGAAGGGCTTCATAAATCCTTGGTTGCTCACGAAGAGGCTGCAAAAAGAGACAATAATCCTGATGGGGCATGATCTAGTTCAAGCTTGTTGATGTGCAGGGTGAGTAGCCATAATTTTGTGGATGTTCAAGGGGCATGCCTTTGTTGATGTGTATGGTCAGATAGCACGACCATAGTAAAAAATGTGATGGACTAGTTAAGTCCTAGCCTGATATATGGACAAGTTAACCTTTTGTAATAATTATCTTTATTCCTGTGGACAAGTTATCTTCATCTTTGTGGACAAGTTATCTCTCTTATGATGTATGTTTTGTCTCAGAAGATATGTGTGTGGATTGTGTGTGTATGTCGAAATGGAAGCAATGAGAGATGGATCGAGTAGACCTATCAATGAGGACAAACTCAAAGGAGACGATGATTAACAAACCTCCATCTCATTTGTTCACTGACGCCGCGCTCCCGCTACACAGCAGCTGAGTGCTCTCAGACTTTAATTATTTGGCTCTCAAACTAGTAACGGGCGTCAAATTCTCATCGGTAACGGACTTTATAGCACGTTACCAATACGGAGGATCAGTAACGGACTTAAACAGCCCGTTACCGATAGGGCGTTGATCAGTAACGGACTTTACTAGTTCGTTGCCGATATGTTTAACTTGTGTAACGGGCTCTATTTAACGTCCGTTACAGAGAATTCATGTAACGGGCATTTAAGAAACCCATTACCAGAAGTCCACATTGGTAACGGGCATTGTGGAGGCCAACCCCGGGGTCGTGCTGGCACGCTTATAGGTAACGGGCGCCAAACAACAACCATTACAGATGTGGGTGGATGTAACAGGCGTTAAGGGCCCGTTACAAATGCTGCTTGACCTATTTGAGGTTTTCACGTAGTGCAAGTTCATGACCTCCTGAATCCGCCAGATTCCAGTTGTCCTGAAACAAACAGCTGACTTGCGATCCAAGGACGATTCAGTGATTTTTTGCGCGGTGTTAAAACAGAATTTCCACCCTAAGGCACATTCACGAATATATTCATGAATTCGGCAACTACGACGTTTCGAGGGTGAAAGGTTTTTGCTGAATTCCCAACAGTGAGCTTGTCAACGATTCTAGCTAAGCCACAAGTTTGGCTCGTTTTAACCAAGCTGAGCCGAGTCTGGCCACCTTTGTACCAAGCTTTCACTTCATGAGCCAAGCCAAGCCGAGCTCGGCTCGACTCATTTCCACCCTATCTACACGGATTCGTCTGTTTTCCCTGATAACAGAGTTTGTACACACATGGGCTATATTGTTCTTGGATCTTTAGATTCTTCTAGCCTTTCCTTTTTTCAAATGATTTCACCTTTTAGACATTATAAGAAAATAGTCCTTTACTGCTGAGAAATAATAAAAGCAAACACCAGTAGGGAGAGGAACTTTAGTCCCAGTTGTTAAGAGGTATAGGTCTCTCAAGTTCAACCGAGACTAATGATGAGAGACAAAAGGCCCCCTTTAGTCCCGGTTGAATGAACCGGGACTAAAGAAGTCTTTAGTCCCGTGTGATATTACCACCCGGGACTAAAGGGGCTCTGAAAAAACAAAAGAAAAGCTCACGAGCTGGCGTTTCTGTGCCAGCTCCCACACCGACAGCTTCAGCTTGCTACACTCATAGCTCCAGCTCCAACTCATGGAGCTCCAACTGCACCAAAAACATGTTTAATTCCATCACAAGCATCAATTTGCACAAGTCTTCACATAAACACAAGATACATCAACAATTTTTTCACAAGATCGATTCACAACACATGTTTGATTTAATTCAGATCACATAACAAATTCCAAGCAAAAATCACAAACAATTCACAGAAAATGCCAACAATTCATAGAAAATGCCTTGGTCACCGGCGCCATTGAGCACGCGCCTCTGCGCAACCGCGCCTGCGCCTAACCCCGGCCGCACGTGGCACCTCTGCCCAGGTGCGCGCCACTGCTCTGCCCCACCCCGTGCCGCGGCTCGCTCGGCCCGCGTCCGCGCCGGGGCCTCACGTGGGGGCCCGCCCGAGCCTCGCGCCCGCGCTCGCCGGGGTCTTCTCGCGAGGCCGGAGCACCCACCGGGGTCCCGCGTCCGCGACCCGCCGCCCGCCGAAGCGGCCCGCCACCCGCCGGAGCTCCCGTGTCCGCGCCCCCACCGCCGGCGGAGCGGCCCGCCACCCGTCGGAGCTCCGCGCCAGCGCTCGTTGGAGCCCCGCATCCGCGGCCCGCTGGCGCTGAAGCGCCCTGCATCTGCACCCTGCCGGCGCCGAAGCGCCCCTCCGCTGGTGCCTCACGTCCGCGTCCGCCTGCTGAGGATGAGAGAAGAAGACGAGATAAGAAGAAAAGATAGAGAGAAGAAAATGAATGAGTGGCTCACAGGGAGAGGGGAAAATAAAAAGAAAAGGAGAGCTGGCGGTGGGAGACTTTAGTCTCGGGTGGTGTTCCCACCCGTCACTAAATATATTGTCCCGCGTGGTGTTCCCACCCGAGACTAAATTGCCGTGTTAATAATTGCTGCTGCACTAGTTTTGAAGTTGGGGCTTTAGTCCCGGTTGGTATTACCAACCGGGACAAAAGGGTAGGGGGCTCCCGCACCTATTTAAGGCCACGTCGATGAAACACCTTTAGTCCCCGCTCTAAAGTTGAACCGGGACTAAAGGGGCGTACCAAAGCCTCCGATTCTACCAGTGAAAGCAACACAATATTTTGATGTGAGAGCGTTACTAAGCACCCCTTTACTAAAGAAATCTCCTTCCACGTTGGGTGAAATCTGCAATGCCATGGTTTTAGTGTTCAACAAGAACCATGCACTGGTAGAGAAACTCACATCTACCACGGTTCATTATTTAGTTTCTCCGACTAAAGCGGGGTCCTTTAGAGTCGGGTCCACATCCATCCTTTAGTATGTATTTTCTCTTTCTTTTTTTTTGATTTCTGTTTTCCTTTTGTGGTTATTTTTCATTTGGTTTCTTTGCCAATGCTACGGTAGTTTGCAGAAAGATGCATCTAGAACGCAGCGGAAGGGCGAGCAGACACCTTATATGGATGATCGGTGTTCGCTGATACAGTTTTATGCAAGTTATATACATAGGGGATCGATAGGCGAACTTGAATGGAAACCATATAAAGCTAGTACTCGAAGTGCCAATGTTTAGGATGAAGAATTGTTATATAACCTACAACCTAACTGAAACGAAAGGTATCACTTGCTTGAAAAATAATGAAAGTCAGGTTCCGAATCATACAAAACTGCATAAGACCACCCCACTAGAGAATTCTCTCAACTCTAACTATCTACGTCAGCTACCCACATCATCCTGTCATCCCCACCCACCTTCCCGTTACGCCGCTGGCTTCTCCACCTGTTCTGCAGCACCTCAAAGACCTCTGTCGCCCCCTCACCTCCCAACCGACGCCACCTGACCCCCGCCTCCTCGGCTCCTCACCTTGCCCATCTCCATAAAGTCACCTCGGGCCCGTGCCTCTCCTCAACCACTCCAACCAATTCCACCTGATTCTCCTCGAACTGCGCCAGGAGGACAGGCACCATGCGCCCACGCGGGGCCAACACCGCGTCGCTTTAAAAGGATGCAAAGCCTCTTTTGGAATAACTGAATCCTTTAAAAGGTCATGGAGTTGGTTTCTGAAGTATCTTTTGGTTGTGGATGACATTTTGATGTATCCTGAAAATGACCATAAATCAAGTTTTAGGCGGGAGCATGCGGGGGTGACGGCGTGGCGTCAACTCCGTGGAGCCGCCGACGCGCTCACGGAGGCTGCGACCCTCGCTCCGCGGGCGACCGGCAGCAATGGTGGGCGGCGGCCGAGCGGGAGCACGCGGGAGCGAGACGTGGTGGGCACAGATCGTGGGGTACTGGTGCCGACGGCGGAACGGGCATGGGTGGGCGGCGACAATGGCAACCGGTGCACGACGACGACAATGGCGGGCGGCGCACGACGCCGACAATGGCGGGTGCCGTCGTCGGCCACGGACCGGATCGAGATTCGAAAGCAAATGTCCAAGTGGTGTGGTCCATTGGTAACTCACTAACACAATTAAACATACCCAATGACTTGTTAACAGCCGGCTGGAATCGAAACGCCGGGGGCAACCGTGTGAACGCGCGCGGCGTGCACGTGCACGCGCCCCCACTTCGCGGCCGGAATCGAAACGGCGGGGGGGGGGGGGGGGGGGGGGACTGTTTAAACATTGGGTCTCGCGCCCCCCACGCTCGCTTCCCATTCCATTTCCCCCGCCTCTAGGGTTTCCCCCGCGCGGCTCTCTACATTCTTGAGATTTGGGGGGCGATTCCTCGCTTCTCCAGCGCCGTCGCGGAATCCCTGCTGCCGACGGCGACCGGACGCGCACGGAGGTGAGTTCACGCGCACCGCCATGGCGTCGCCTGCTACGGTCACGGGGTGGTGATGCTTTTCCCGTTCGTTTGGTTTGACGGAGAGCACCTCGACGGGGGGGAGGGAAGCCGCGAGGTGGGGTTTCATGTCCTCGTCGGCGGAGGCGATTCGCGGGGGGGGGGGGCGGTTTCAAGCCCCCTGCGGCGGAGGACGAACCGCGAGGTGGGGCGGCTCCGGGCTCTCGGTGGTGGAGGATAACCGCGAGGTGGGGCGGCCTCAAGGTCTCCGCCGGCGAGGCGAACCACGGGTGGGGGCGCCGACGGCGGACCCGCGCTGCAACGAATCGAAGGTCAGTGCAGTTCTCGTCGGCAAGCGGCATTTCTACGGGCATGTATGCATTTCGACGGGGGGGGGGGGGGGGATTTGGGGGCATTTTTTTCGGTTTGCTTTGTGCATTAGTTGGCAACTGAAGTCATGTGCAATCTGTTCTAGGGTTTTCTAGGTGGATTTTCGGGGCGCGTTAGATCTCTGTTTGTTGTGCAATATTGTTCCCATGTTGGGGATCAGGTTGGGCTGTGGTGTGTATTTTTCGACGGGGGGGGGATTTTTGGGGGCATTTTTTCCCCGTTTGATTTGTGCATTAGTTGGCAACTGAAGTCATGTGCAATCTGTTCTAGGGTTTTCTAGGTGGTTTTCGGGGCGCGTTAGATCTCTCGTTTGTTGTGCAATACTGTTCCCATGTTGGGGATCAGGTTGGGCTGTGGTCTGGATTTTTCGGCGCGGGGTTTGGTTAGTGTGTAGGGGGGAGGAGTTGCAAATTAGGGGTAAATCGAGACGTACAATCTTTGTTAGGGTTTGTAGATGCGGTTATGATTGTCTGCAAATTAGTCGAAAAATTGGTCTAATTAGTAGTCTTTTTTTGTGTTGTTTGTGAATTATGGGAAACTGCATTTCTTAAATTTTTGGTCCATACGTCGTCCAATCGACATCGTGTCCCCAGAATCTTTTGTTGCGAAAACCTATCTTCTTGATTGATTTGGTTGGTCGATTAGCTTCCTCCCTGAATGGTGTCAAAATTTAGCGCGTTCTCCGGATTTTTGTTTGGTGTTTCTCCCCCCATTGCGCATTCTCAGTTGATGGACAGCTTTCAACGTTTACGACATCTCTAGCTCAACTAAGATTATGTGCTCTCAATTGAATCGAACTTGGCTATCAAATTAATTTTAAGGAGTGCTTGAGATTTTTGCTTTCCTAAATGAAGCATGAATCCTCTGTTCAGTTTCTTGTGGGGAAATGCTCTTCTAGTAGTTGATTTTCCTGTGTACATAGCATTTAGGTGTGTCAGTTTTCCTTAGTGATATAAATTTGCAATCTAATCAGTTTTCTAAACTTATAATTGTTTCCTTAACTTTAACTAATGAATGATACAAATGCAATTAATTCTTTGATAATATAACTTTCTTTCAAGCTAAATGTAGAATGCCAATCTTCTTAGAATGACCTTTTTCTGCAATCCCTTGTTTTAGTGTCATATTGGATTCACAAATTGCAGTTTCTGCAGTAATAAACAGTTTTGGCATTTTAGGTTTTTGTGTTTTGAGAAATGAAGCATGAATTCACTATTCAGTTTGTTGTGACAAATGTTCATCTATTTTTTTAGATGTGTCAGTTTTTCCGTATGTGGCCAGTTATGGAAATGAAGGTTTTGCTGCTCGAAAAACACTGTCTTGTTAGCTAATGAATTTTATGACACTATTGCATTTCATCAAGGTCAATGTAGAACGGCTCTCACTTTTTTGTGCTCATTCATGTCGGGGGGGGGCTCCATTTCTCTCACGCGATGCAGTGATCACTCCATTACGCACTCCATCGGGAGCGGTGCAACCTAATCCTTAGCTTAGGCCCGGGCCTCTCGCGACTGGTGTTATATAAGCATTGTGTCTGTCACCATCGGGGGGCACTAGCCACCCACTCCTCACTTCTCTCCCACCTACTTGCTCAGTAGTCGGCTTAGAAGTTACAAGGACAGGCCAGAGAGAGCACCCCCAATGACTTAATTAAATCTTTTTTGATGTGTGTACTCAGTTGCCTGTCCAAACTAATTAAATCGATGTATAATCACTGTTAAACTGCACAATGAACAAGGTTAAGTTGCAGCACATCTGTATTATCAGTAGTTTTGCTGCTAGTACCAACATCTCATTTTTAGTTTTTTTTGTGCTGCTAGTATTATTTTTTGCTTCAAAAAAACACAGAACAACTGATTCGTTTACTACACATTAGTATCCTGTTTCATACTGCACAGAGCAACCATTTTTTACATTGATTATAGTAGCCCATTTTGTTCTTCCAAAACTAGGTGTTCTTTGTTTTAAGCTGAATAGAGCCCATCTTTTTTTTGATGTTCCTTGGCCTATTGATTAAGTCGAAACCATGTAAGCAAAGCCAACAAAAATCCACCAGAGTGGATTGGGCAGAGTGATTTTTCCAGTATCACTTGTGCGCTGTAACCCCGGTGTGGTGGCACTACATGGTTCACTTAATCATTAGGCTTAGGAAACCTCTATATTTTTTTCACTTTTTTTTGTCCGTTTATTTTCACAATGTTTAGTTTGACTCTAACCCCAAAATTTTTTCTCCCCGTGCATGCACCTCCACAAATTGTGCTGCTGCTGAAGGGGTTTCTTCGAGGAATCAAAAACAGTTGAGGGAGCGAAGGGGGGGGACCTGAAAACACGTGCTAAGGTGAGACATGCACCAACAGTTTTTTTTGGTTGTACCCAATTGCCTGCTCCAACTAGTAAAATCGGCGGCCAATCAATGCCAAAGTTGCACACTGATTAATGCTAATTTGTTGTACATATGTATCCCTCAGTTTTTTTTCTCGCATGATGATCTGTGAGGACAGATTATGCCTATCCATCCTGCCTCAGTGTTCACAGTGCAACGAATTTTCACTTTTTATCATTTTTTTTACCAGAGCAAAATTAATTTCTTTTTTCGCTACCCAAAATGTTGTGTGTCATTGATTACAACATTTAAAGTAGGCCCTACTTTATCTTTTTTTTTTTTGCGCCATCTGTGTGTGTTTTTATTTTCTATGTTTCCTTGGCCTATTGATTAAGTCGAAACCATGTAAGCAAAGCCAACAAAAATCCACCAGAGTGGATTGGGCAGAGTGATTTTTCCCGTATCACTTGTGCGCTGTAACCCCGGTGTGGTGGCACTACATGGTTCGCTTAATCATTAGGCTTAGGAAATCTCTATATTTTTTTTCACGTTTTCTTTTGTCTGTTTTATTCACAATGTTTAGTTTGACGCTAACCCCAAAATTTTTTCTCTTCCCCCGTGCATGAACACGTGCCCCTCCACAAAATTGTGTTGCTGCTGAAGGGTTTTCTTCGACGATCAAAACAGTTGAGAGGAGCGAAGGGAGACCTGAAAAACACGCGCTAAGGTGAGACATGCACCAACAATTTTTTTTTAGTGTACCCAATTGCCTGCTCCAACTAGTAATATCGGCGGCTAATCAATGCCAAAGTTGCACACTGATTAATGCTAATTTGTTGTACATATGTATCCCTCAGTTTTTTTTTGCTGCTAGTATTAGCACATCCAGTTTTTTTGATTTTTTATTTTTTTGCATTGATAGTAGTTTTTTGGTTTTTAAGCTGAATAGAGCCCATCTTCGGGATGTTCCTTGGCCTATTGATTATGTCAAACCATGTAAGCAAAGCCGACAAAAATCCACCAGAGTGGATTGGGCAGAGCGATTTTCCCCCGTATCGCTTGTGCGCTGTAACCCCGGTGTGGTGGCACTACATGGTTCGCTTAATCACTAGGCTTAGGAATTCTTCTAGGTTTTTTACTTTTTTTTAGGTCCTCACGTGTTATCAATTTTTTGAATCTAATCCATTTTTTTTGTTTTTTGCGCGTGACACATAAAATGTGTTTTTTCATCTGGTGGGGGGTGTTGTTTTTTTCCCGAAGTTGAAAAAAGAAGCAGTCCTGTTGCAATGACTAGAAGAAAGAAAAACGCTCCAGGACGCCCGCCAAGGTCAAATGCGGTAAGTTTCACTCACAAAAAACGGTGCATCACTGGAAAGCACATTATTTTTGATTGGCACTCATTTTTTTTATCGCTGTAATTTTTTGTGTGTGTAGGGTCTGAGGAATCGGGCATCACCTTCCCGGCTTGTCAAGCTCTACGAGCACATGTCAGCGGAGCAGCGGGCAATGGTGGAGGTCGTTAATTTTGGGGGGCTTCTCCGGATTGCATGCCACACCATCCCCGCGACCTTGCAAAATGGCTGATCAAGGATTGCTTCCACTCGATACCATGGAGCCGGTGCTACCGGGAGGAGCAGGATCGCAAGGATCGAACAATCGATCTCACATACATTGGGGTTGGATCGACGGTGGGGAGGAAGTAAAGTATGAACTTCAAGCGAAGCAATCAAGTTCATCCATGACAAGTACGACATTGTGTTTGGGACAGCTCCAAGGATAGAAGCCATATGTGAAAGGGTCAGGAAAAACAAGGAAGCAAATGAAGATTTCCTGAGATCATTTCTGATGGTTGCTATATCAACATTCTTATGCCCTCCAACAAGTTTGGGAATAAGCCCGAGATGCTACCCAGAATTAGTTGATCTGTCACGTGTGAAGCATCTCAACTGGTCACAATTCGTCGTACGCCAGCTGAAGGATGCCGCTTCAAAGATTAATAAGAAAGCATCTGTCAGGGGATGCATCCTCGTCCTTGTGGTAAGTATCTCTTGTATTTGCCATACATTTTTTTCTCTTTTCTGCAAATCTACATAAAACTGCATTTTAATTTCAGCAGATAAGTCAGTCATTCATATAGTCATAGCTTATCAAAATTAAAAATGCAAATGTTTTTTTGGTTGGACAGCCACTTTAGCACTGTTTGTAATCCAATTATACTCTTTTTTAGCCCTTATCTTTACTGTTTTGGATATCCAACTTACAACACACACCCTTTTTTTGTTATAAATCTTCTGTTTTTAAACACATCCAGCAGCACCCCGCGCATTTTTTGCCTGATTTGAATGGATCTGTTACTATTGTTTCCTTTTTTTATTCATGTATTTTATTTTTTGCTATCTTATATATGAGGCATGGATCTTTTTTTTCAACAGTGCATCTAGGATCTTTTTTTCCTATATCCTATATATATATGGTGCTAGTACACATATAGTATATGATAAGGCACCTAATTTTTTTGACTAATGTAGAGAAGAAACTAGGGAGGGGGGAGTGCATCCCATGTGGATCAAAAAGGCAAAAACCAAATCCCCTTTTTGGGCCTTTTTTTAGTATACTTCATTAAACCATGCTAGTAAGAGAGCAACTTTATATCTTTTCAGACACCAAGTTATCATTGCTGATTGCTCAAGTAGGATCATTTTAGTATCCAATTTTTTTAGTTGGTTTTTTGAAACAGCAAGATCTGAAGACCCAAACTCCCCCACCCCCCACTTTATTCTCATTTGTCATTCTTTGCGCAAACCCTCACAGATCCTATATGCCGATGCACTGGACGCTCCCACTTTGAGTATACCAGATACAACCCCCAGAGTAGCAGCATGGTCAAGGAAACTTTTGGATGAGCTTATCAAGCTAGATACTAACAATGACGGATCATTTGGGAAACTTAAGGTATGGAGCAGCAACGCACATGCCATCTATTCCTATCGTTTTTTTCGAGCAAAAGCAA
The DNA here is from genome assembly GCA_947561735.1 of Cenchrus americanus. Classification (NCBI taxonomy): domain Eukaryota; kingdom Viridiplantae; phylum Streptophyta; class Magnoliopsida; order Poales; family Poaceae; genus Cenchrus; species Cenchrus americanus. Next base: position 29,663,462 of record OX387242.1, on the reverse strand, counting down.
ACACCAGTCCTGATTATGATGTCATCTTTTCTTCTTTAACCTTTTCAGCTCAAGCGACTACCACATACAACGGTCCGAGAGTCACTATTCGGGCCGGAAGACATTTTGCAATTCGTGACTTCAAAAGTACCGGAGGGAATGCCGGCTCGGGTAAACTTGGGTCGGTTTTTTCCACCGCAAACATTACCCCCCCCCCCTATGCCGGCGGAGTGCTGATGGTTTTTTCGGTTTACCTCATGCAGGTTACAAGGAACATTTCTGATGCTGTAGGGAAATTCTTTGTGCGGAATGACATTGTTCTTTGGGGTCATTTGTCAAAGAAGTTGGTGAAGCACAGATGCATGCACAGAAGAGGCAAATGTCAGCTGTTGATGGTCCTAGTTTAAGGAGATCAAAGAGGCAAAGGCCGATCCAGATCGAAGAGCCAGAAGACGAGGAAGATTCTGAACATGAACAGGAACTGGATGAAGAAGAAGATGAATGGGAAGATATAGACACCGAAGAGGACGAAGATGATGAAGGAGAAGAAGACGGGCAGTCAGATGGAGAAGATGGAGAAGAAGAGGAAAACGAGGTAGAAGAAGAGAGAACAAAAAAGAGAAGTTATAGCGATGCACAAACCAACAATCCAAACCCAAAGCGCCACAGGTCGATGAACAGTGACACTATTAGGGAGGCAAGGCACCCCACATCAGAGGGCAAGGATGATGGTCTCCCCGGAGGTCACAGTGTGATGCACACAACAGATGGAGATTCAAAGGACGACGACGAAGCAGACCACATGCCGCTGATTAAGAGGTTAAGGATGCTCAATGAAGTGATTGAGCCTGTCCCTTTAGAGTCAATCCCACCACCCCTAGCTAAGGACAGAAGGTCGAGGTTAAAGCTGCCTGAAACTTCAACAGTTCACGCCAATGACCCCCAGTTTAGCAGCAAATCAGTTAGTGACTGCAGCCACAAGAGGAGCATGTCAGCTGTTGATGCATGCAAAAGAGAAACGCAGGAAGTCCCGATTGCAAGGAGCAATCACCTAGACTTCACACCACCTGAAATCAACTTAATGAAGTTTATTGATGAACAAGATCCAACCCCACCGGAAGGAGAGCCCTCAAAACCAATGCCCACCGTAGGACGGACCCCATACCAAACTCCACCGCAAGACAGCTCTCTACCCAAAACCCTCCCCCCTCAAATGCTTTTTGGCTCAACGAGCCAGGCTCGTGTGGTGTCTGGATGAACTAACAGAAGAGGATTTTCTGGAAATAGAAGAGAACGCTATCCAACAGCTCAAGATGAAGAAAGCTCAAGACACAGAAGCTCAAGCAAGTGAGCTCAACTCAAGCCACACGGGTCCAATCCTAAGAAGCAGCGAACAGTCAGTGCAAATACTAAATGACAAAGGGGCAACACCTGTAGACGCAGCAGCAGTAGCGGCAAAAGGAAAGGAACCATTATCAGCAAACTCATCGGTGACACCAGCGTTCAAACCAGCACCCACTAGGAGGCTAAGGAAGGCTGCTGCGTTGAAGTCACCGTATGATGACAATGTAACCAAAAAGCAATTTCACTGCAGCAAGGAAGTATGCCAGCTCTATGACTCAATTCTGCAAACACATGCACATCCGGACAGATCAAGGGACCTAAAGAGCGAGGAGTATGTGCTCTTTTCTTTTCCCCTCTCCCCACATCGACCATATTTCCCAAATGCTCCAATTTTATGTATACTAACTTTTTTTTCTGATCTCTTCCTTGTTTTTCAATCATAGGATCATAATCATCAATTTCGGCCCACACACATTTACCCGAATGAGCTTGCGAATCGGTGAAGCACTCGGCGGAGATCTAATCAACACGGTCGCGAGAGGTTGGTATATATGCAATCAACCCTAAGGTCGGGGGTCTTTGTGAAACGGGTCATGCCTCTACGCATTCTTTGTGAGCACTCCTTGTTTACATGCATCTATTTTTTTATAAGGTGTTTTTTCAGAACCATATAACTGTGTAACAGATTTTTTTGCACACACCCGTACAACATAATTTTCCACCTTATATGTACAGGGTTACCTATTGAAAGACAATCTAGAGAAGGCAGAAATCAAACGTTTATTTAACAAAGGCACAAACCATCTTGACCACAGGCAAATGGTATGTGGTCTTTTTTTTCTATAATAATCTGAAAAAATGGTATAATGGTGTTTTCGCTAGGTAGAATTTTTGCCACTCCTGAAACATACAATCGGTAGACAATTTTAAGCAAACTTGCCTCCTGATTTAAATAAAATTTCCTAGAAGCAAAATCATGAAGGTTTAATCAAAAGGCTATTGAGTATTTTTTTAGCAATTTTTCTAGTCATGTCTGGATACCTGTTTCTGAAATTACAGTATTAGTCATGCTAGGAGTATTATTGTCTTTTGGTAAGACTTTTGGATTAGCTCTGGGAGATTTTTTGCTTTTTCTGAAGATGACCACAATACAATTTTTTTCAGTAATATGTGTATACACAGCACATGCTTTTTTATTTGCATCTAAAAACAGTATCACAAAAAACGCAGGTCATGTTCCCTGTGCTTCAAGTCAGCAAGGTAAAAAATCTTAGTGATGTTGGGCACTACTTTCTGTTGGTGCTCAACATACGCAACGCCCGTTTTGAAGTGCTCGACTCTATGAGAACTCTTGAAGACACCGGCCTAAGGACTTGTGCGACAAAGCGATGGAAGCAAACAAGAAGCTTTGGAGCGAATACTACCCGGATTCAAAAGTGCGGATCCAAAATTATGAAGCTATATCTATTGCTGTCCCACAACAGAACAACAAGTACATTCCATGCTTTTTCTCAAATTGTTGTTTATGTATCAGCATATAGGAAGACAGGCTCAGTTTATAGAACAAAGCATAGCGATATGTCATTTTTTGTTTGTTTTTTGCAGCCATGATTGCGGCTTCCACATGCTGATGCACGCTGAACATTGGGATGGACGTGCAGCTTGTAATTTCAGCCACAAATACATGCCCAACATCCAAAAACTCCTCACGCACAAGTGGTTTACACATGAAGAAAATGAGACAAAGTGGCGTCATAAATTCCTGCCTAGACAGTGAGGTATGTATGCAATCCCATCCAACTTAACTTACTAAAGCGGCCAATCATAAGCATGTGTGTGTGCAATGTAGGTACTATAAGCATGTGTCTGTGCAATGTAGGGTACCATAAAGCATTCATGAGTTCATCATTTTTTTCCATGCAGATAAAAGCAAATAAATTGTGCAGGTATAAGCTGCACCTATATTCTTTTTTGTGTTTGTACCGACCAACTTAACTTACTAAAGCGGCCAATCATATCCGTCCGATAGAGCAAATTTAACATAATGTATAACCAATTTCGACTACGACTACTTTTTTTTCACACATTCAATCGCAAATGTCTACTAAGCGGGAACTAGGTTCAAGTCAAGGCCCCCCTCCTCCGCTTTCTTAGGGCAACGTGCAATATTATGTTCCGTAGACTTGCACCCCGCACTCTGTTCTTCCTCTTAGTAGACTGCGCATTCATCCCTTTCTTCACCTCTTTTCTTTCTTGCGACCTTTGACTCTTGATCTTGGGGGGTTATCCACCTGTATCGGCAAGCCCCTCTCCATATCAGCAGCACCTACATCATAAATCAATTTTTTCTAAGAAATCTATCGCAACATCAAGACCATACCAGAACCTGCATTTTATTTTTTACACACATATAAGCAATTAGTATGATCAACACAGCTACCTCCCTGGGCAGGGGCAACAGCAGCTGATCCCGACCCGCCAACATGTGCATCAACAGCTGGTGTAGAGGTAGACGGCGCAGATGCTGGCACTGCCCCAGTGCTCATGTGCTTACGAGACTTTCTTTTCTTCTTCGACTCATTTAGCTTAGCCCGCATGATCTTTATATAGTCCTGCATAGCCTTATATGCTTCATTAGACATACAACCATCTTTTGCCAAACCTGCAAAAGCTCTAGACAGATTTGTGAACCACAAAGTCCTTCGCCCACTCAAAGGCATGCCATGGGCTACTAAGTCCGGCTGAACAAACACATTAGCAGCATCTCCACCCTCCGTCGGGGCCATAAGCGGATCCTGAGCCCACCTCTCAAGTATGTAGTTATCTGGAATGGTTTTAATTCCTAAGGTGACAAACACCTTCAGAATGTGGCAACAAAGAATACCATCCCTATCAAACTTGCAGCATTCACAATAGTAACTTTGCTCATCAACAATCGCTGTCACAATGTATTCTCTCCTGCCATAGCCATACACACGCGTATTGTTAGGCACCAACCTGTAGTGGATCTCGCTCTCTTGTTTCATGTCATATTCTGCATGTTTTTCAAACTCTTTCGAAAATCTGTAGAAGAGCTTCTTCGTGTATATAGTAGCAGCATGACGCTCTATAGGAAATCTCGACCATCTCCTCCTGTCTTTATCATCCGTTTTAAATTCCTCCCCGTCCTCAGCAACATGGATTTTGTCTTGGATCTTCTGGTATTGCTCGACAAAATGTAATATTGACATATTTGGGTTCACATATGTCTTCAACACTGCATTGAAGCCCTCACCGCGCTGAGTTGATTGTAGGAATGGGAAAAACGAATGCATGAAGAACGCTGGGGCAAAAGTGCTTCTGAGGGCATACAAGTGATGAAAATGTTCATTGCCCTGCAAACTGTACTTGTCCAGCATAGCAGCCCATTTTGCCTCAAATTCAGTCGGAGTAACCGTGTGGTTCATGCATTCTTTGAAATCATCTTCCAACTCTTCATCTTGATCAAGCACCGGACCTATAGTCCCTGAAAATTTGTCCATAATGTGGAAGCGGCAGTTTCTGTGTGTAGAGTTAGGGAACACAAGCGCAATGGCATATCTCATAGCAGCGTCCTGATCTGTTATAATGTTCATGGGAGTCTTCCCCCTCATAGCATCCAAGAATGCTTGAAATAGCCACACATAGCTAGGTTTTTTCTCATCCCTCAAAAACGCGCACCCCAACCGAATTGATTACCCGTGCTTGTTTATTCCAATGAACGGAGCAAATGGCATATCATACATATTGGTCATGTAGGTAGCATCAAAAGACACACAATCATGGTACGGATCAATGTAAGCCTCGCCTTGCCGCACTATCAACCCAAAAAATACTTTCCACCCCCGTCTCTCGTCATCCAATTTTACCTTGTAGTAGAAATTTGGATCCTCCGCTTGTATCTCCCCGAATCGGTCTATGGCTTGCCTTGCATGTCTTTATACCTGTCAGTCCTTCGAATATTCGACCTAAAGTTGCTGATGTCTTTACTTCCATAAGGCACAATCTGTGCAGACCCGTACATTTCATTCATAAGTTGCATGATGCGTCCAGAGGTTAAGTTGCACCCATGCAATAGGGTAATAAACTCCTTCTCTGCTTGCGGTATCCCTTTGTGAGATCTTAGGAACTTTTTCAAAGAAGGTTTGACAACCACATCATGGTTGTGGTCAGCCAAAAAATAGGTCACATGCCACCTACTTTCTATGAGATTAACAACCATCCTTGCTTTGCATCCAGTGTGCAACATCTTTTCCCTCTTCCTCTTTTTTTCTACCATCAAGCTTCTTCTTCCTAAGATCTTCTCTGTCACCATCATCTTCATCTTCGAATCGGACTCGTCCCGAAGAGAGTGTTATCATCTCGCTTCTTCCTTAGCTTTTCTACCGCGACCCTCTTTATTGCACACATATATCACTTTACGCTGTTGCCTTGATGAAGTTGAGAGTCGTGTAGCACTTATGCGAATTGAGAAACCAATTCTCTTTGCATAAGCATTATAGTAAGATTTTGCTTCCTCTTTAGTACCAAATGTCTGCCCAGTATGTGGGACAGGGGGTGTGCACCACACCTCCTCAGCAATATCATCAAGATTTCCATCACCTTCCGCTATACCATGCAATCCTTTTTCTTCAGCAAACAAGGCAGCTTGAGCAACATACTGACTGTCACAAGGGTTAGAGTTATCAACCACCTGCGGGTGCACATCAGCGACGTCAACATTGTTCTTCGGCACAAGGACATAGTTGCTGATCATTGGGTCCCCCAAAAGCAACTGCCGACTCCTTTTGTGTAAAAAGTGTTGGTTCCGCAGCTTCCAAATCAATGAAGTCAATATCAAACTCGGGCGGTAATTGGTTCAAGTCCATTTTTCGCACCCTTGACAAAAAAACCCAACCAACATAAGACAGTTAGACAGCCAAGGAAATAAGAACGCGGAGGCATGTTTGCATAATAGTCTAGCCAACTATGTGGTTGTGTTGATAGATATATGTTCATTACCCCTTTCAGAGTTAGTTAAACATCCAAAAGAACAAAAACATTCGGATATTTTTTGACGGCTAACACATAGGAAACTATACTGATCTAGAAAACCACATAGATCCAACCCAAAATAAATTGTGATGTTTAACTACCGATATCTTACGACGCTTTCTTGCAGTGATTTTGTGTACTAATCTAGACAATTTATTGGTTTTTCTTGTAACAAACTAGATTATGCACACTAACTTTTCCCCTCGCTTTTTTTGTGTGTTTCTGTTGCAGTTTTGGAGAAAGGGGGGATCTACATGATGGCGTTTGGAGAGAAAACTTTTGAACTACATGAAGGCGATGTACATAAACAAAGCAAGTACTCAAGTTTAAGAATTCCCAACCATGGCGAGGCAAACAAAAAAAAACCAAATTGTGCGCGACGCATGTATGCACCAGGTTCTTCAACCAAATCTCAACATTGTTCTTGGCGGCAAAAAAAGCAAGCTACAACATGTTGATTTCGTTTACACCTGGATGGCTGTCCCCTTTTTTTGGGTACTTTTTCTCGTTTGCCTGGTGAAAATCGAACCAAGAAATCACTGGATGGGTTGTGCATCTTTGACTTGAACCAATCTCGCCTATTTCTAGGGTTATTTTGCCTGGATTTTCTCCTCCCGACTAAGCTGTTAAACTGTTTTGAGAGTTGCTCGAACATACCTGGAATGTTGATTTTCTATACGCCTTGTCCTTTGATTTTTCTGCTCCTATTTTTGGTCTCGTGGGGGGATTTCGAAATCGCAAATCCTGCTTTTGCGCTGCCACCCAGCGACGCGACAGCGCCCGGAGGAAAGCGAAATCCCCCTAGGGTTACGATGGCGGGGGGGCTGTGTGGTTTGCCGCCAAAAAACGCGGGGCCCACCAGTGCCAAATAATAACGCGGGGAGGGGGGAGGCGCGTATGGCGGGGGGACACACGGAGTCCATGCTATTTTTGGGAAGGAAGACACCAGGAAAAGCCAACCAAGGGGGAAAGTACAGCCAGCTGCAACATAACCTAAAATACAGCCGGCTGTACAATAGCCGCGTCCATTTGTGAATCCAATATGACACTAAAACAAGGGATTGCAGAAAAAGGTCATTCTAAGAAGATTGGCATTCTACATTGAGCTTGAAAGAAAGTTATATTATTAAGGAATTAATTGCATTTGTATCATTCATTAGTTAAAGTTAAGGAAACAATTATAAGTTTAGAAAACTGATTAGATTGCAAATTTATATCACTAAGGAAAACTGACACACCTAAATGCTATGTACACAGGAAAATCAACTACTAGAAGAGCATTTCCCCACAAGAAACTGAACAGAGGATTCATGCTTCATTTAGGAAAGCAAAAATCTCAAGCACTCCCTAAAATTAATTTGATAGCCAAGTTCGATTCAATTGAGAGCACATAATCTTAGTTGAGCTAGAGATGTCGTAAACGTTGAAAGCGTCCATCACTGCGAGAATGCGCAACTGGGGGGAGAAACACCAAACAAAAATCCAGGAGAACGCGCTAAATTTTGACACCATTCGGAGGAAGCTAATCGACCAACCAAATCAATCAAGAAGATAGGTTTTCGCAACAAAAGATTCTGGGGACACGATGTCGATTGGACGACGTACGGACCAAAAATTTAAGAAATGCAGTTTCCCATAATTCACAAACAACACAAAAAAAAGACTACTAATTAGACCAATTTTTCGACTAATTTGCAGACAATCATAACCGCATCTACAAACCCTAACAAAGATTGTACGTCTCGATTTACCCCTAATTTGCAACTCCTCCCCCCTACACACTAACCAAACCCCGCGCCGAAAAATCCAGACCACACCCCAACCTGATCCCCAACATGGGAACAGTATTGCACAACAAACAGAGATCTGACGCGCCCGAAAACCACCTAGAAACCCCTAGAACAGATTGCACATGACTTCAGTTGCCAACTAATGCGCAAATCAAACGGGGAAAAAATGCCCCCCAAAATCCCCCCCCGTCGAAAAATACACACCACAGCCCAACCTGATCCCCAACATGGGAACAGTATTGCACAACAAACAAAGATCTAACGCGCCCCGAAAATCCACCTAGAAAACCCTAGAACAGATTGCACATGACTTCAGTTGCCAACTAATGCACAAATCAAACGGAAAAAAATGCCCCCAAATCCCCCCCCCGTCGAAATGCATACATGCCTGTACAAATGCCGCTTGCCGACGAGAACTGCACTGACCTTCGATTCGTTGCAGCGCGGGTCCGCCGTCGCGCGCCCCCACCCGTGGTTCGCCTCCGCAGCGGAGACCTTGAGGCCGCCCCACCTCGCGGTTATCCTCCACCACCGAGAGCCTGGAGCCGCCCCACCTCGCGGTTCGTCCTCCGCCGCAGGGGGCTTGAAACCGCCCCCCCCTCGCGAATCGCCTCCGCCGACGAGGACCTGAAACCCCACCTCGCGGCTTCCCTCCCCCCGTCGAGGTGCTCCTGTCAAAACAAACGAACGGGAAAAGCATCACCACCCCGTGACCGTAGCAGGCGACGCCATGGCGGTGCGCGTGAACTCACCTCCGTGCGCGTCCGGTCGCCGTCGGCAGCAGGGATCCCGCGACGGCGCTGGAGAAGCGAGGAATCGCCCCCCAAATCTCAAGAATGTAGAGAGCCGCGGGGGGGAAACCCTAGAGGCGGGGGAAATGGAATGGGAAGCGAGCGTGGGGGGCGCGAGACCCAATGTTTAAACGGTCCCCCCCGCCGTTTCGATTCCAGCCGCGAAGTGGGGGCACGCGGGGGCGCGTGCACGTGCACGCCGCGCGCGTTCACACGGTTGCCCCCGGCGTTTCGATTCCAGCCGGCTGTTAACAAGTCATTGGGTTCACAAATTGCAGTTTCTGCAGTAATAAACAGTTTTGGCATTTTAGGTTTTTGTGTTTTGAGAAATGAAGCATGAATTCACTATTCAGTTTGTTGTGACAAATGTTCATCTATTTTTTTAGATGTGTCAGTTTTTCCGTATGTGGCCAGTTATGGAAATGAAGGTTTTGCTGCTCGAAAAACACTGTCTTGTTAGCTAATGAATTTTATGACACTATTGCATTTCATCAAGGTCAATGTAGAACGGCTCTCACTTTTTTGTGCTCATTCATGTCGGGGGGGGGCTCCATTTCTCTCACGCGATGCAGTGATCACTCCATTACGCACTCCATCGGAGGCAGTGCAACCTAATCCTTTAGCTTAGGCCCGGGTCTCTCGCGACTGGTGTTATATAAGCATTGTGTCTGTCACCATCGGGGGGCACTAGCCACCCACTCCTCACTTCTCTCCCACCTACTTGCTCAGTAGTCGGCTTAGAAGTTACAAGGACAGGCCAGAGAGAGCACCCCCAATGACTTAATTAAATCTTTTTTGATGTGTGTACTCAGTTGCCTGTCCAAACTAATTAAATCGATGTATAATCACTGTTAAACTGCACAATGAACAAGGTTAAGTTGCAGCTGCGAGTCCATCGGTTCCGTTACTCTTTTCTCCTCCATCTCAGATCCACTTTCCCTTACTAGCGGATAGCAGCTGCAGTCGGTGGCGAGGTTCGCCCGCGGAGTGCAACGGCAAGAGGAGGGGGGGAGGTCACGACGGTGGTGAGCGCAAGCAGGAGCTCTTGAAGACCAACGGCAGCACTGGCCGCTCGCTCTCCCCGCGCGGCTTGAGGCTGGAGGAAGTCGCCGTGGTCGGGGTTGACGGCGAGGTCTGAGGAGGTCGTCGGCCTGCCCCGGCGTCTCTGCGGGCAAGCTCCACCGGCGGTGCCCCCCCCCCCCCCCCGCGGGTGAGCCCCTAGGCGGCGAGCTTCCCCGCAAGAGAATCCCTCCCGACGGGGTGTAACAGCCCAAAATGTAATTTCAATGTTAGTCTCTTATCATGAGCATAATGGTTTTGCTAAGATAAAATTCTTAGGTTTGTTTAAATGACCTTGTATTATTTTAATTAATTTATTGAATAAAGTGAATATGCATCCTTGTGAAGCAACTTAGATTTCTACCATAGAACCTATTTGTGTGATGACTTGATTAATTAGTACTTCTTCCAACATGAATTTAGGTATCTCTTTCTGAATTTTTTAGAGATCATCTTAATGTCAAACAGCTTACCAGAAATCTCAAAAGTATCATTTTGGGAAGAATTTTCTTTTCAATTCTACAATAGCTATGATTCCAATTTCAAGCAAAATGGGTTGCCCATGATCTCTTTTATTAACACAAATTTTTGTGGAATTTTTGGAGGCTTGGAAGATCAAGTTTAGGATCTAGAGAAAGGAGAGCTGTTTCTGTCTGGAACGGACGGACGGTCCGAACCTCCCTCGCGGACGGTCCGTGAGTGCCGCTGCGTGCGTGTCGTGCGCGCAGAGAAGCCGCGCCACGCGCCCCCGTCGGCTCCCACCGACCCCTCCACCTCACCCAGCGTCCTCCCCCTCTCCTTTCCCCTCCCCAGACACACCAGAAGCTCCCCCCTCTCTTTCTTCTTCTCCAACTCAACCATGGAGGAGAAACTCACCTTTCCCATCAAATCCACCACACCCTTTCCGGAGTTCGCCGCAGGATCACCGGAGGATGTCTCCGGTGAGCTTCTCCACCATCTCCTCCACCTCTTCCTCGCCGGAGATCAAGGAGAAGGCCATCCTCAAGCTTCTTCATCTTCTTCCCCAAGCACCCATGGAGGAACTCAGCTCGATCTACTCCAACGCCGCCCTACGCCAACAAGCGGCCCATTGCTCATGCTCTACACGTTATCGGTGAGCTTTCCTCACCAATCCCGCTCTCCCTTTTGCTCTCAAACAAGCCCCACAAATATCCTTCGAGCCTTTAGGGTGTCATCACCATTGATGACCTAAAGCTCCGAAGGTCCCATGCATGTCAAATCTATTGGTTGGAATGATATATATACACTCTTAGGAACCCATAGAAACAAACCCCACCCAAAACCGAGGCCGGAGCCGCCGCCGACGAGCTCGACGGTGAGCCACGGCATAGGGGCGGACAGTCCGACCTTAGGGGGCGGACGGTCCGTAAACTGCACAAAAGACCTCCAGAGACGTTGTTTTCTCGCCTCCAGGGTCGGACGGTCCGTCAGTTGACCACGGACGGTCCGCAGTTACTATTCATCTCTCGTATACCATCTTGTACAATTCATATAAAATTGTATATAGCTCAGAAAAATGTGAAATAAATTTTGTTGGTTTTCTAATGATGTCAAGAACCTATTGAAGGACCGATACGGCGAACCGAGAGGAGGGGGGGAGTGAATGGGAGCCGATAAAAATTCTTCTCGAAGGAGATGAAAACTCCAACAAGACGAACGTGGCTTCCAACACACGTCTCCGACTCACTACCAAGGTTGGTCAAGCCCACGTAGCCACCGGAGTGCCACTAGGCCTAGGAACCAACACACAACCTTCCGACCCGAGAAACGCGGCGGAAAAACCAAACCTCGAGTCTACGGACCCACACCGGTCGGACCGGTGAGCACCACCGGTCCGACCGGTCCCTCGCCGGTGAAACCGAGCAACTTCCACTAAGTGGCTCTACACGGTCGGACCGGTGAGACACACGGTCGGACCGATAGCGACTCGAAAGCCCCCAAGACGCCAAACAGGGCCAACCGACCACCAAACGGTCCCAAACTCGAAACAGCGAGCACCACGGGACAACAACGAACACACCAAGACGTTCACCCGAGCAAAAACCCACAAGGGCTCGCACCGGTCGGACCGATCCAAGAGCACCGGTCGGACCGGTGTAGCATCGGGCGACTCGGGATGAACAAAGACCCGCGGGTCAACTCCCCCAAATCCAAATCTCGATCTCCCGAATCGCTCCACGGACTTGAACAAGACTTTGGGGATATCATGAACACCTCATGAGGAGTTCATAGCCAAGTTTAATCCCACCAAAACTCGTCCAAAAAGGAGGAATCGAAGAAATCCCGCCGAAAGCACTTCCAACACAAGAACTCAAGAAACCCCAAAATCGAGCACTTTTTCTCACGGATTTGGGAGGGGAATCACAGCCCAAAGAACCACGAAGGGTTCCCACAAATTCCCCCCATCAAATCCCCAAGAGAAAAGCCTCGAAACCAACCCAAAGAAATCACCGAGAAAGGGCTCCGAAAATCACCACCAAGAACAACGGGAAAACACATCCAAACCTTGAGGAACCACGCCGAATCATCTATACATGAGACAAAGGTTCGTACAAGGTCTAGCAAGCCGCCCGATCATCCATCCCTCTCTACAAGATCTCTCCGTGAAGCTCTCTTGCTAGTCCTAGAGAAAACCTAAGGAAAATAGGTGGAAAATAGGAAAACTAATGAGCTAGGGTTCCAAGAGTTAGCCGCCAACCTCTCACCTCTTGGGTTACGTAGGCGGCAACCGAATGTCTAAAATGCCCTTCTCTACTAACTAGGGATACAAGCCCCTCAAGGGCGAATTTGGAATTCTTGATGTCTTCACCATCGGACGGATGCCGGCGACCGCACCCTGCGTAGCCTCGACGCAAGCCATGCGATCCCGACGCGTGTCCTCCGCTTCGAAGATTCGGACCGCGTCGTCGCACACGGTCGGACCGGTGCTCCTCACCGGTCGGTCCGGTCCCCCCGGTCGACCGGTCGGACCCACCGGTCGGACCGGTGCGTGCCGCCGCACCTCCGTCTTCGGTTCTCCGGTCTTGGCTTTGTGGATCAACCAAGGAACCCGGTGGTTTTACGGTGAACCACCGGAAACCCCGCGAACTCGGTGTAGCCTCCGCCAATCTCCACTCATGACTTGGCTCCCACGTAGTCCCGACTCGACCTTGGTTTTGAGGCTCAACCAAGAAACCGTCCACGACTTCATCTTCTTGTTCATGCCACCATGCGGCCCGCACTTGACCCCGCCGGCCACCGGGTCCCTCGAACGAAGCCTACTTGTCTTCTCCACACACGGAGGCCTCACCGCGACGACCTTTCGCGCTTGTTCTTCACCTGCACCAACACGAGTCAAGCCGCAACCTCGCACCCGCAATACTTAGCCAAGAATCGGTCCACACAACGTTGTCAATCACTCATCACACAAGGAAGCGACCATCCACCGGTCCTCGAACCACACATGGTCCTCAATCTCCCCCTTGATGAGTGCATTGACAACACCCACATGAAAGTAACAAGAGAGAAAAGAAAAAGAAAAGAAACGAACAAAAAGAAACTCCAACAAGCGATCGAAAGCCAAACAAAGGCAAAGAGCAAGATCACTTGAAGAAGAAAAGTCTCAGACCCCTTAGGCAAGGGCAACGGCTCGACACATCCGAGACAAAGCAAAACTCAAGCAAAGAGCACAAACCATCGAAACAAAGCTCGAAAACTCACAAAGATCTCCCCCTGCACACATGCAAGCTCCCCCTGAACCAATGCAACTCCCCGTGGACGAATGCATGCAAGAAACCACATGAAACGGGACAGTACCGCAAAGCACTTTCGGCTCACACCGGTCGGACCGGTCATCACCACCGGTCGGAGCGGGTGCCCAACATATGTACGGGACCAGCACTCACACCGGTCGGACCGGTGCTCTTCACCGGTCGGACCGGTGTACAACAGAAGCCCGAAATGGCTCGAAACCACCGAAAACCTTCTTAATGCATCCACTAAGCCATTTCAAGCTCAAACTTCTCCCCCTTGTTGGCAATGCATGAATCAAGCCAAAAATGCAAAACTTTCAACCTAGAGCTTCTCAAATATACAAAATTCCACGAGAGAATGCTACACACGTCCAAATGAGCAAGTTAGATACTCTACGGCTTCGTATCGATCTCAACTACATGATCACCAAGTTTCACAACCATTGGACGAAGCTAAGATGGATTTTGGCAATTTTGCGAAAAACTTGCCTCTCATGAGCAAAGTCCTAAACATGATCAAAGCATATCAAAATGGCAAAGCCACACAAACTTCATGCTAGGACAGCCATTCTAATCATAAGACCATCACAAACACCCACAAGCACCTCATGTCATGTCAAAGCCACCGAGCCATGTGCCTACTTCTATGTATGAGACTTCTCATTGGTAGGCATCATGCAACGGTTTAGCACCCAAAGCAAATTAAATTCAGCACATATGACATGGGAGCATATTTTCCAAGCATTTTTCATTTCATTTTCGATTTGTAAATGGTACATGAAATGTCTTTGCGACAAAAAGGAACTTATGCTCCTCCACAAGATAAATCAAGAGGGCTAAACATTCATGATGGCAAATGAGCCTTTGGCCCCATATGATCAATAAACTAGCTATCCAACCACAAATTAAGCATAGCAAGGCCACAAAAACATGTCAAGAGCATGTAAAGGCATTTACACATGAGAGAGCATACATGTGACATTTTTCAAAAGATAAGCCAAACCAACCATAGCATACCAAACAAGCTCACAAAGACATATATCTCATTCCATGGTGAACAATGTATATGAGAGAAGCTTTTCCTAACCAATGCATATGATACAAAATGCATGCAATCTAAGATACAAGGATGCCTATACATCATGCTACATATGCCATGCCAAATGCAAGAACTGCATAAATGAAAAGCTATACATATGCTACAAACCGGCTCCTCGAGGGGAGGCAAAACGGGCTCGACACCACCGGCAAAAGACAAGGGAGCACAAACTTCACAAGCTCCCCCTAACCTCATGCATTAAGGCCAAAGAGCATACAAAGCTCACCTTACACACATGAGATAGGGCAAAGAGCAAAAAGAACCAAGTGGCTTGACCAAGGCCACACACTTGAAGGTCACAAATTCACTTACCTTTATCATTTCTTCACAAGTCACTCATCCTTGTCCACCATCCCCGAAAGTGATGTACCTCTATGTCACCACCGGGATATGAGGCCGAAGAACCACCCCCCGATATCAACCAAATGTTCTCGGGCCATCCACCGCAACTCAAAACAAAGAGCGAGAGCGAGCAAACGACTCAACGGCGGGGTTAGTTCCAAATGTGTAAAACCAGTGCTTAGCCATTTGCTCGAAAGTGGGGTTAGCACAAACCAAACCATCTTTCCTACCAAAGCTACCTCCACGAACACCACTACGGTAACCACCATGAGGGAACCAACCCTCTCTGCCTGAAGGAGGACCAAAACCACGAAAGAAAGTTCGTGGAACGTCCTTCCTCTCCAACTCAACGCCACGACTCCTCCAATCCCCGTATTGAGCACGAGGAGGAGAACGCCTAGCGAACCGACCACCCGCACCCTTTCCGGCCCAACCACCGAACCACGACCACCGAAACAACCCTCGCCCTGTACGAGCTCGAAACCCGAACAACGGTTGTCTGTGCCCGCTGCCGGTCGGACCGGTGCTCCACACCGTCCGACCGGTGTGACCCGGGCGCAACACCACCTGCGGCCTTCTTCTCTCCCCAAGCCCGAACTCGTCCTCACAATCGCCTTGCCTGCGGGCATCCGCATACGAGGCTCAAGTACACCATCGGAAGGGTGGTACTTGTCCTTGTTAGCCCACTCCTTTGCCATTCTCTCCTCTCGCTTCCTCTTGAAGCAAAACTCCTCCTTATGGCCATCTCTCCCACAATAGCCACAATGGAACCTCACAAGCTTAGGCTTTGGCTTGGGATGTGGCTGCTCACTCGGTTTCTCTCCACTCAAACCCTCCACCGGTTTCTCACCACTAGCCTTCTCACTCTCCTTCCCAAAGAACACTTTCCCCGAAGTGCTCACAAACTTGATAGGCTTTTGTAGGTCATTTGTGGGTGTAGGAAACACGAGTGGAGCTGGGGTTGTGTCTAGTCGATTCCTTAGATGGTTAGGTTTTGGAGGGAAATCATTTTTGTGGTGGGTTTTTGGTGGCTCCGGGATATTTTCTCCACTTCCCTCACCAACCTTGTTTGCTCCAAGCCCCTCACCATCTTGCCTCTTAAAGGCCTCTATCATCATCCTCAACCGAGGCTCGTGACCGGACAACCAACCCATCAACTTCCTCAAATCATCATTCTCATCCCGCAAACGATCAACATAATGTGCAAGCTCCAAATTTTTCAATGCATGCATTTCACGGGTAGAGCAAGATGTAGGCATGGGTTCCTTCAATTTAGCCTCGAGCGAACTAGTGTAAGCATGCATCTCATCAATCTTAGCATGCAAAACGGGGCAAGAAGTGCAAGCTCCTAGCAAAGCGGGTCTAGACTTAAGCTCGGCCACTTCAACCCTAAGCACATCTAGTTCCTCACACTTGGAGGCATGCTTCTCCTTAAACAAAGCAAGATCGGCAAGGAATATGGAGCAATCAAGCACAATCATTCTCATCGAAACTACATGGCTAGCCTTAAGCGAATCAATCTCAAGCTTGCTATCAAGCACTCGTGTCTCTAGCTCGGCCACTCTAGTCCTAGCATCCTCGAGTGAAGCCCTAAGCTCTTTCCTCATTTTCTTGGCCTCTCTAAGCATGTCATCACGGTTATCAAGCAAAGAGCCAAGCCTCTCATTCTCCTGGCGCAAGAAGGGAAGCTCATCACGCACCTCGTCGTCGGACTCGAGTCCGAGTCGCTCCGTGTGCTCTTCTTGCTTCGCCGGAGCTCAACGCCATGGTGCGAAGCCATCTCTCGCGAAGCGCTCGGCCCGCTCAGGTTCTTGGACGACTTCTTGTTCTTGCGGCAATCTCCCTCGTCTTCGCCGGCTGCTCGAGCTCGAGGTGGAGTACGCGGAAGTGGAGTCGACGTCGCTCGCTCCAACCATCGCTCGGGCCTTGCCTCGGCCCTCCTTCTTCCTCGATCGTCGCTCGTCCCCTTACTTGTTCTTGTGCTTGCTCTTGTGGTCGCGCCTCGAACGGTACTTGCCATCGTTCATCCTCGGCTTGTGCTTGTAGTTGTCCTTGTTCTCGGCCTTCTCCGGGCGGTCGGCGACGAAGTGTCCCGCTTGCCGCACTGGAAGCAGGTCCTCGTGTTCCTCCTCATGTTCACGCGGTTCTCGTGTAGCCTCTCGAACCGCCTCGTCGGCCAGCCGCCGGCTCGTCCTCTCCAAGGTCATCAAACTCCTCATCTGGCATAGACATCAAAGAGGAAAACGAGAACATCCTGGTGGATGGGTTAGAGTTAGTCTTTCCTTTGGAACCACCAACGAGGGCAAGACTATGGGAATCAGTCGGTCCCTCGAGCTTGGCAGTCATGCCCCTATCCACCTCAGCCGACTTGAGCTTTGAGAACAGCTCGTTCACCGTCAGAATATCATACCTCTCCGACTCGACTATGGCCTCGAACTTTCCGCCCCATATCGTACGATCCAAAGAGTGTAAGAGCTTGACCGCCCTATCATGATCATCGTACGGGAGCACGTCCACATTGGCCCTCATGTTGTTCAACACCACCGTGAACCTGCGAAACAAGGCATCGATGGACTCACCGGGGAGATGAGTGAAGTTCTCGTACTCTCTCCGGTAGGTCGCATACAACCGTGCCTGAACCTGGGCGTTCCCAACATGAGCCTCCTTCAACACCGCCCAAATCCTACAAGCCAAGTGCTCGGTGTGCACCCGATCGAACTCGGCCGACACAAAGCACGAAACAAGTAGTCGACCGCCTTATTGTTGGCGTCGAATCTGTCCCTCGACCCTGGAGCTAGGAAATCCATCGGCTGGACATAGCCTGTGTCCACCGTGACATCCCAAAGAAACGCGACCCTTTCCGCGGAGAAACGCACCCATCCGCTTGCTCCACATCTGGTAGTTCTTGCCATCGAAGTGTGGAGGACCCGAACCCCGTTCCTGGTACGCCATCCTTGGATCTTAGGCGGTTAGAGTCAACAAAGACCCGAACCGGCTCTGATACCACTTGAAGGACCGATACGGCGAACCAGAGAGGGGGGGGAGTGAATGGGAGCCGATAAAAATTCTTCTCGAAGGAGATGAAAACTCCAACAAGACGAACGTGGCTTCCAACACACGTCTCCGACTCACTACCAAGGTTGGTCAAGCCCACGTAGCCACTGGAGTGCCACTAGGCCTAGGAACCAACACACAACCTTCCGACCCGAGAAACGCAGCGGAAAAACCAAACCTCGAGTCTACAGACCCACACCGGTCAGACCGGTGAGCACCACCGGTCAGACCGGTCCCTGCTGGTGAAACTGAGCAACTTCCACTAAGTGGCTCTACACGGTCGGTCGGACCGGTGAGACACACCGGTCGGACCGATGGCGCACGAAAGCCCCCAAGACGCCAAACGGGCCAACCGACCACCAAACGGTCCCAAACTCGAAACGAGCAGCACCACGGGACAACAACGAACACACCAAGACGTTCACCCGAGCAAAAACCCACAAGGGCTCGCACCGGTCAGACCGGTCAAGAGCACCGGTCAGACCGGTGTAGCCTGGGCAGCTCGGGATGAACAGCACCCGCGGGTCAACTCCCCCAAATCCAAATCTCAATCTCCCGAATCGCTCCACGGACTTGAACAAGACTTTGGGGATATCATGAACACCTCATGAGGAGTTCATAGCCAAGTTTAATCCCACCAAAACTCGTCCAAAAAGGAGGAATCGAAGAAATCCCGCCGAAAGCACTTCCAACACAAGAACTCAAGAAACCCCAAAATCGAGCACTTTTACTCACGGATTTGGGAGGGGAATCACAGCCCAAAGAACCACGAAGGGTTCCCACAAATTCCCCCCATCAAATCCCCAAGAGAAAAGCCTCGAAACCAACCCAAAGAAATCACCGAGAAAGGGCTCCGAAAATCACCACCAAGAACAACCGGGAAAACACATCCAAACCTTGAGGAACCACGCCGAATCATCTATACATGAGACAAAGGTTCGTACAAGGTCTAGCAAGCCGCCCGATCATCCATCCCTCTCTACAAGATCTCTCCGTGAAGCTCTCTTGCTAGTCCTAGAGAAAACCTAAGGAAAATAGGTGGAAAATAGGAAAACTAATGAGCTAGGGTTCCAAGAGTTAGCTGCCAACCTCTCACCTCTTGGGTTATGTAGGCGGCAACCGAATGTCTAAAATGCCCTTCTCTACTAACTAGGGATACAAGCCCCTCAAGGGCGGATTTGGAATTCTTGATGTCTTCACCATCGGACGGATGCCCGGCGACCGCACCCCGCGTAGCCTCGACGCAAGCCATGCGATCCCGACGCGTGTCCTCCGCTTCGAAGATTCGGACTGCGTCGTCGCACACCGGTCGGACCGGTGCTCCTCACCGGCCGGACCGGTCCCCCCCGTCGGACCGGTCGGACCCACCGGCCGGACCGGTCGGTGCCGCCGCACCTCCGTCTTCGGTTCTCTCGGTCTTGGCTTTGTGGATCAACCAAGGAACCCGGTGGTTTTTCGGTGAACCACCGGAAACCCCGCGAACTCGGTGTAGCCTCCGCCAATCTCCACTCATGACTTGGCTCCCACGTAGTCCCGGCTCGACCTTGGTTTTGAGGCTCAACCAAGAAACCGTCCACGACTTCATCTTGCTGTTCATGCCACCATGCGGCCCGCACTTGACCCCCGCCGGCCACCGGGTCCCTCGAACGAAGCCTACTTGTCTTCTCCACACCGGAGGCCTCACCGGCGACGACCTTTCGCGCTTGTTCTTCACCCGCACCAACACGAGTCAAGCCGCAACCTCGCACTCGCAATACTTAGCCAAGAATCGGTCCACACAACGTTGTCAATCACTCATCACACAAGGAAGCGACCATCCACCGGTCCTCGAACCACACATGGTCCTCACCTATTAAAAATGAGTTTGACTCCAAATTAAATAAGTAATTATCTGAATTAATTATGTGAGTATTTATCTTGTTAATTGCATAGTTAATTATCTATTAGTCCAAAAAGGATGAAACCAATTTTGCTAGTTCACTTATGGTGTGTGTGATCTAATGTAGGTACCTAATTGAATTAATTGTGTGTAGATTGGTGCAGGTTTAGATATCTTTGAACCTAGTTAATTAGTAAATGCATAATAATATTCGTATGTGCTTCTAAAATTATGAATCTAACTTGTTAGCTTCCTTTGACCAAGTTATGTTGTTCTAGTTGTCATTTATGATATCATTGTATAAGTATACAACTTTAATTATATGCTTGTTCTAGGGCTAGCTTGCTTGTAAAATACCTAGTAAATCAATTATACGCGTGTGACCTATAATCTTCCCTTGCTAAATTAAAATAAATGTGATATGCTTCTTATGTTTAGCAACCACCGTGGTATAACTTAGAATGATGATGTTTGTCCTAGTTTATCATATATATCATTTCTAGCCATCTCTAAATTAGATAATAAACCTACTAATCTTAATTAAGATGTGATGTGTGCTAGTTCCCCATTAATTATTAAATTGACTAATGATGATCAATTAGAGTTACTAGCTAACTACTTGAGCATGATCACCTATTTAATATTGATAACCATAGATGCTTTATAATGTAAGAATCTGACTATGTGATAGCTCATATGAAACTAAATAGGACAACTAATGTTGATTGCCTTCTCGTGTTATATTTTGACTTAGAATGTTATGTGCGCTTGTGTGAATAATTAATTGTTTGCACACTTTCACCTAAGCAATTGTTTGTGCACTTTAATTCCAAATCTTTGATTGCTTGCTTGATGACCTTGAATCATGTTATCTTTTTGCTTCTCATAAGTCATTGCATCTCATATTGCATATGCATTCATGCCATCCTTTCTAATTCATGCATTCATCTAATCTCGTAGATGACGTTCCGGAGTGTCACGTTCTTGCAAAGCACCAATCTCGGGGCGGGCACCTATGTATCTCACTCTATTTTCTAAATGTGAAATGTTATTGCTTACTAATGATTGCGCATGGGCTTAGCTCTATCTAGACATATGCAATGTGTAGAACCTATTAGACATATCAACTCTTGGAATTAGCTCAACTTATTTAGTGAAAGCATGCATGTTAGAAATATCGTTATAATTGCTTAGTCATGCTTAGTTGTTGGTAGAAGTCGAGAGGTGGCAAGGTCACCACCACTCGCGAGTTATAGTATGGTTTCTTAATTAATACTTGAGTAGTCATGAATGGATAAAATTTGAGCCATATGAATATGGTTCGAGATTTGAGCAAGTGTTCTAGCGCCATGTTGGGAGTGAATCCAAGTGGTATAGGCTTGCTTGAGTCGATTAAGGCCCGATCGTTATCGCTGTGATACTTGAGCATTATTCCGTACAAACCACATGCTCATAATGGGTCGGTAAGCTAAGTAGCATAAGTCGCACCGTACCTTGACCGGATTCGGCGCGGGGTGGGATGAGGTGTGATCGGCCGTGTCCGGTACATCTATACACTTCCGGCCGTTTGCTCATAGTAGGATGCGGGTATGTGAAAGGTCGAGGGCATGAATTAACACTTATCCTAGGCCGAGGATATGGTCGTTGGTCTTGCGTCTCATGTGGGAAAAGTCGTACACCCCTGCAGGGTTATAATATATTGCAATAGCCTCGCTCCAGGTCACGGAGCACGCTCATGTACTTGGACTTTAACGTAGAGTTTCATGAAGGGCTTATGGAAGATTGAGCTCGTGAACACTTGATCACTTTATTTATGCAATTGTATTGATGCTTGATATAGAAAATAGGTGCTATGTCTTTTGCTTATTCACTTGATAAATTTATGCTCGCATTTTATTATCAAATGTTAAAACTTGACAAGCCTCATGCATCCACCAAATATATAGTATTGTGGATAAGTCCTGCAAGTACGCAATGTACTTACGGTGCTGCTGTTAAGTTGTTTTGCAGGTTTCTTCTTGTGGGTGATTGTCACATTCATCCCGCCAGAGTTGGCAATGTGGATGTATGGTGGAAGTTGCTCCAAGCTAGTGCAGGTGGTGTCTTATGGGCAAGGACATCATCGTTGCACCATATATCTTTTTTTTGCTGCGATTTAACTCTCAACCTAGGAAAAACATGTTAGGATATCCACCCAGATTTAGGTTACATCTAGGATGGTAATTATTTTCTTACAAACAATGAAACTCGAATATTCTAGGTGCTTATATTTTATAGTTATGATTTTCTGAAATTTCTGTAATATGATCAAGACTTGTAAACTAAAGTTTAAAAATTTGCTCTCACATGTATCCTTGTGATGGTTGCCATGATGTAAATACGGTATGCGTGTTGTTCCTGGGCGATGCTCGAGACGCGTACCGGGGACTACCGGGGTTATCTCGATTAAGCCGGGTGGATCATTGGATGATAACTCGGTTTAGTCGAGATAATTTGGGCGGTTCCTTACACGGGGCGAGCTCACAGATCTCTTCATTAGTGAGCCTCAGTGGTGACGAACACGCGCAGCTCGACGGCGACGATTCCATCTTCTCCCCCCTACATCCTCTCTCGCCCCGGGGGCAGCGTAGCTCATGGGCGGCACGCGAGGCGATGGAGCTCGCTGGCAGCGCGGTCAGGCACACAGCGAGGTGTAGGTTGCAAGAGTAAGTTTTGGGTGTTCCAGAGGTTTTAGGGAATGTTGCAAGTGTATCATGTCGATGTTGCGAAAGCAAATCTCGATATTGCAATGTTGCAAAAGCAGATCTTGATGTTATTCTTCTCCATGTTGCATGCAACATGACTTGATGTTTTGACGGGATTTTTTTACATTCCATTTGGACCGATGATTATCATCGTGTCCTTGATGTTGCAAAAATTGATTTTAATGTTGTAAATGTTAATTTTTGATATCGTGGGTGTTGATTTTAATGTTGTGAAGCACGGGTTCATGTTACGTGCAACATAGTTTGATGTTGCGACGGAAATTTGTCGTACAGTAGATCTAATGGCTACAATATGACAAGATTTTTTGCTACTATATTTTTTCGAGTGCTACAACACTCATCTGATGGCTACAGTGTTTTGATCGGACTATTGTACATGCGTTCGATTTTTAAATAGCGCCCCGACGTCCGAGCGCTAGAACATCCGGATAAACTTTTATTTTCAACAGGGCAGGAATGAAATTTCCATTTTATACCTATTATAATGAAAGGATTTATCCAGGATTTTTTTTTCTTTTTTACATTTTCCTCCCTCAATTTTGCAAAAATATATGGTCCGGAATTTTTTTTTGCAAAACTATACATCTAGCACCGTGGGGGACGGCGGCGGAATAAGAGATGTTACATTATGGCACACAAGTAGCAATTATTTTTACAAAATATTGTGGCTACAGATTAAGGTCACACTAACCCCCTGTAATTTACTTCAATTATGCTCACTTAAATACTTTTCTTTCGGTGGATGGGACACATATGTTACGTTTACAATAGATTATGTACCTCAATTATTGCAGTCAATGTTTAGAAAACATAAGATTTGGGAAAAGGGTCAAATGCCTAGTTTTGCCTCTTCAATTTCTTGTGAGCTGATGGTTTTAAACGAATGCTTGGCTCCCAAGTCCAGATGAGCAATGGGTCTTCATTTTCTTTTCAGAAATAATCTGGGCAAATTATATGGTGCATCTTTCTTCAGGGGTTATTTCTCTCTTCTGCCCATTGCAGGGATATCAGATACTAAATCATCTCTATTGCAGTGTTGACTTTGCCTTACGTCTAACATACTCCCTCCGTCCTAAAATATAAGTCATTCTAGGATTTTTAGGACATATTAAAGAGGTGGAAAATGTCACATATACCCTTAACCAATGATAATTAAAGGTAAGTTTTCTAGTTAAAAGTGCAATATTTGGCAAGTTTTTAATTGAGTTGATTGAGTACTTACCCAAAAATCCTAAGATGTCTTATATTTGGGGACAAATTTTGAACCATTAGAGCAACTCCAACGGTTTGGCAGACCAACTTGGCATCCATATAATTTTGGCATATAATTTTTTTTCAGTTTCCACTATTTCTAGAATCTGATTAGTACAAGACGGCTACTTGTGAGCATAAGTACTATGAGGATGTTTGTACACAACTACCCAACAGATGAACCATCACACTGACAAAACAAATTGAGGTGGATGATGCCGGCATCAAAGTCCTGCATTGTATAGGTAATCAACATATGTATTCTGTAAGGCTCAGGAAATACATTGAGGGCACTCAGGAAATACGTTGAGGCCCTGAGGATGAGGGCAATTGATACTGATTGTTGTATTGATCGCTTATGCAGACATGCGTCACTCCTTGGAATACAGTGTTGTACTTGTTTGGTATTATTCTGAAATTGTGTTCAAATAAATAGTGTCCTTATTTTGCATTACTTTTGTTTTGTTAGATGCATCATTTATACAATATAAATATTTTGTAGCTCGTAGCAACGCACGAGCACGAACCTAGTGAGCTACTTAATCCGCGCCTGCAGGCACGAATGCCATCTCCTACACGTCGTCTGTCTTGGATAGACGAATTCCAGGTTGCATTGCTCTCTATTGTACGAATTTGAGCTGGCTACTTGGCGTCTTGGCCTCCAAGTTTTTCTCTCCCACCGCCGCCTTGGATAGCAGAGTGAAGTGCAGGGTGCTTCTCTTTCGTCATCAGGGCCGCTGCATCATCCAAGTCCCAATGGCGACTATGTACTACCTTTTAAATTTGTCCGAGTTTTGGTTGATGGACTAATAGGCAAGTGCAATCAGATAACTCAGATGTCATTATAATAAAAAGATAGCAATTTGGAAATAAAAGTTGTCACTTGGAAAAACAAATGAAATTATGAATTGTAATTGGACACTAGTCAGCCTGTTCGTTTGGCTGGTGGCTGATGGTTGGTGCTGATTTGTTCCGAGAGAAAAATACTGCTGGCTGGTGGCTGATAAGCCAAACGAACAGGGTAGAGCAAGATGAGTTTTATAGAGTAAAATGCACCACCAGCTCCTTTTCACCGTCAGAGTTGAGATGCTCTATCTGCAATTAGCTGGTACGATATGGGAGCTAAGCGTTGATCAATCGTCACCTCCCTCTCCATCTGAACGATATCTCTACTACTAAAAAGTACGAAGTGGAGACAAAAACTTGTTCCTACTTTTTCCGGTCCGACGTGAATCTGCCTCCTCTTCCTCCCTTCCGCCCCACCCACCACCCCTCTTCCTCTTCAGCCGCGCTGCCTCACCCACCACTCGCGCCCCCCCATCCGACCTGCGACGCCGAACCAAGCCGCGCCGCCGCACATCTCCTTCCTCCCTCGCCTCCTCCTCCGGCCGTTGTCAGCGCCACTGATCCAGGCCATGCCGCCGCCGATCCGGGCCGCCCTCGCCTCCTCCTCCGGCCGTCGTCCGCGCCGCCGATCCAGGCCGCCATCGCCTCCTCCTCCGGCCGTCGTGAGTCTGCCCGTGAGTCCGCCGCCTCTCCGTGCGTCCGCCCCCACTCCGTGGGTACACTTGCCGTTTTCCATTTTTTGCCCCTAGGTCTTCTGCCCCACAGCCAATCCACATTGCCTCTCCCTCCGCGCCCCTCCGCACGCCGCCTCGACCTCCGCCGCCGCGCCGCCTCCACCTCCTGCGTCCGTGCCATCTCCCCCCCATTTCCTTCATCTCCTCCTCCCCCACGTTGTCACGCGCCTTCTTCTCCTACCTGTGTCGTCTCTCAGTCCGCGCCTGCGACGTCTCTCCCACCCTGCGTCCTCGCCGCTCACTCCCTTCGCGGCCGGGTCGCGAGCAGAAGGTTGTCTCCCCCCATCATCTCGGTCGAGGTAATCTGTCGATTCTACCCCCCCCCCCCCCCCAATTCGCCCTTTTCCCGGTCCGTGCGTCGAGCTGGCAGTTGTTTGCTGCGCGGCAGTTGGATTGATGCCATCACCGTGCAGTCACATCTCCTTGTCGATGCTGTCACTGCATGCTGCACTGCCGCACCTCTACGATGTCTCTGGATCGACGCTGCGTCGTTGCACCTCTACAGCGTTTCTGGATCGCTGCCGCCACCGTGCAGCTGGGTCTCCGAGTCTCCGCCGCCACCGAATCAGGAATCCATAGAATTGTGCCAGTGGCCCGTCGTGCAGATGCTCTTGTTCTGCAGGAGGCTGTTGAATCAAGGTGATAGATATATTTTTTTGGTCTTAATAGTATCACTCTTGCTCAGATTCAGAAGTTTGCATGTTGTGTTCCTGTACGAGCTTGGGTAACTTATGCTAATGTTAAACCTGGAATGACTTGTAACGGGAACTGACATATTCTCTGTATCTCAGTACAAGATGTGTCTAATTTGTTGTATGCTGATTTTAATGCTGATTGAAGACTTCAACTCTTGGAACCATAGTGATAATATCAAGTATGAAATGAAAGGTTGCCAGCAATTGCAAATCCAAGTCATATGCCTCCATTGCTAAGGGTGCCTAATTTTTGTGTAAACAGTTTTGGTCCTACTTTTTTCTTTCATGTTTCCTTCAAAGGCTTGTAGATTTTTTTCTTTTATTACGAACACTCTTTTTTTTTGTAAAACCTATCCTCAAGCTCTTAGGTTGAGTGGTTATGTCTTTCCCTGAAAAAGTTGGAACCCTAAACTGCAATGCTCCCAAGTTGAGTTTCTTAGTTAATATATGTTTTATTGAAATCTCAGGTTTTTAAAAATGTCCATGGAGTGATCATATCTTGGTAATGAACAGGTCAAAGAAGAGGCAATAATGCATTATTACATTATGGAATGTATGGACATCAGGGCTGTTTCTGGTTGTAGGAACAACAAAATTCAGCAATGCCACGTCAGAAGGTTACGGCATTTCTCAGC
The DNA here is from genome assembly GCA_947561735.1 of Cenchrus americanus. Taxonomy (NCBI): domain Eukaryota; kingdom Viridiplantae; phylum Streptophyta; class Magnoliopsida; order Poales; family Poaceae; genus Cenchrus; species Cenchrus americanus. Next base: position 29,636,395 of record OX387242.1, on the reverse strand, counting down.
CCATTTCTTGTAGTTATTTCTGTCCTCTGCTACCTGCTAGGCTTATAATGCTTGCAATTATCATGAACTGCTCTGTTTCATAGTTGTGGGAGGATGAAACATTTCAGTGCCTCCTCTTGTGTGGAATGACAGTATATCTTTGCTACTTTAGGGACCATGATGGTTTTCTGTGTTAATCTATTATGAACTTTTTTCAACAAGGGGATATAAATAGGATCTATCACAAAGATATATAGTGAGTTCGGCTCCGGAAAGACTTGGCCGTATCACACTCTTTGTGTATGTCAGGGAGGTTTTTTTTGTCTTCCTGCCTCCATTTTTATTTTCATGATTGTTTTGTTGGTCTCAAACATGTTCAAAATTTATATTACAGCTTCCACTGGACCAAGGTGGTGGTGAAGGAAAGGATCTATAGTCTACACATTGATGCATAGGGTACATTCAGACCACAAAGGCTCTTGCAGATCGCTGACAAGTGATACATTGATTGCATTCAAGTGTATTCTAACATTAATTGGATTTCTACACATGAACTTCTTGAAATCTAGGTTTGGATCAAATGGTGCTGATGCTTTAGAGAATGTGGCTTATGCCAGAGCATATAATATGAATCATTAATCCAGACTTCTGCTGGAGGCAGCTTCCATGATGATAAAGACCAGGCAAGTTGAAAGTCCAACTTGACTTTAGTGTCTACCTATTGACTGAATGCTACTTTAAGCTCATATAAAAAACAAATGTGCTTTGCTTGCTTTATAACCAACCGGCTTTTCTGTACCTGGTAAATAAGCTAATATATATTCAGTTGTCTTTCCTGCTTATGAATCATAGGAATCAGGCCTTAGTTAATATATTGTTTCTTTTTTATCACATAGCAATTCCATATGAACTAAAAGAATGTATATAACTCTTTCAAAGAACTGGACTTCAGAACTATTTAAAGCAATATCTTTGTGAGTTTTACTCTGTGCATAGAACATGAAAAATCCTGGTTTTCTTCATGTCATATTAGTCAGCTAAGTTAACAAAGATGTAATGTGGTTAGGCAGTGTTTTCAGTCTAAAATGTACAGTACATATATCATACTATGCTTATACCATATACCATTGAAATATTCATTATTTAGTCTAATTGAGAAATGCTACTACATGTTTGCATCATAACGGGTGATAGAGAAACAACTATAACGACTGCTACTCTGTAAAAGTGTTTTTTATTGATTCTGCTTACAGATTCTTGTTTGCTGAAATCATAAACATATCAGAATAGTCGGTGCCTGTTTCCGGTGATTCTTAGTATATGATTATTATGAAGATTACTAACAATAGAGCTATGCCTCGTGCTCAAGGTGGCTCAGCATCTCGGGGAGAACATGGTCCGCACCATTGCCATGAACGGGACGGAGGGGCTCGTCCGCGGCCAGCTTGTGCTAAACACTGGCTCTCCCATCACTGTAAGTCCATTTTCTATCATTTGTCACCCCCTTTTGGATCTAATCCAACGAATTGTTGATCAGCGGTTCTTAGATTTGATTTGGGCGTTTGGATCCATTTATTGTCTATTGAAGTATTGCTTTATAATCCACGACTACTGTTTGTTACTTGGGGCATGCTGTACCGATTTTGTAGTGTCAATTGTTTAGGATGGACTGTAAATGCTGAAACCAACGTTACATTCCCATGATGGTCTGACGACATTGAAAATGCGGATCAGCATATTCATTTTTTCTATCTAAAAAATGTCTCATCTGTGGATGATAAATATATTTATGATTTGATTGTTTGTTAAAAGATGTATAACATGTCACGCTCTGGTCTTAGAGTTGACACTGAATGGATAGGGCCTATATATAGCTTCTGTGATACTGATTATGGGTTTGTTTGTTTTGAACCCTGAGAAGAAATTGCCTGGGCTACTAAACTCATACTTATTCATTGAATAAAAATAAGTTGTTAATGCCTGATATCTAATGTTTTTATCTATGTATTAGATATGTTGGCTGTAATACTTGCACCATGGTGAGCTCTGCAAACTTATTGTACTAGATGCTTTCTTCTTGACAAGGAATGAGAACATTATTTGAGGGGCTTCTCGCAACTATTGCATGTTGCAAGTGCTGCTGTGCTGGGGCATCATGTTGTAAGAGGTGAGCGCAGGGGCGAGTGGTGCCTTGTGGCCTTTGATCCAGCGACGTCGACGCCGCCTGCAACATCTGGAGGGCTAGAGGCTACCGGTGGGGAACTCACCCAATGGATTCAGGTTAGTTTGCTGCTTGCCTTGTGAGCATGGCATGTCTGGTGCTCTTTTCTCTTGGACCACCCGAGAGCATGCTAATGCATCACCTACAAAATTTTCTTATTTTTTCTTTGCTGAGATTCTTGTATTTTCCGTTTGTCAGGTTATAGGACCAAATGCATTTTAGGTAATTTTTTTGAAAGAACAGATCATAATAGGATTTTTTATTTATCCATTCATTTTGAAAAAGGTTAAAAAGGTCAGGTTTCATTGAATAAGAACATCTTAGTGACAGTGAGTGAAATAGATAGGAGCTGATTAATTTAAGCTTGTATACTGCCATGGTAGAACCTTCTCATAGTGTGTTGATTCAAGCTTGTAGTCCTTTTAATCTAACCTAAATAGTTTCAGTCTTGCAATCGAAGGGAAGGCCAAAAGATTAGAGTATTGCCATCAATAATTTAAAACTCAGGTTAATAGTAAATCGTTTTCTTTCATGTCTTAAAAAGATCGGAACCTTAGGTTGAGTAGAACTTGATGATGCCAGCCCGGCACTGCTAACAAGGTGTTGAAATACATTCACAAACTCAATCTGCTTACATGTGTCGTGATAATGTGCTCATATGATTGGGCCACTTGCACAAAATTAGTTTATTTCAGATATGTAAATTCCTACTGAAAATTTTAGAGTTTGTTTCTTTTTGATGAATAACATACCATGGCACATATTTTGCCTGAATTCAGATGTCGTTGGAAGCGACATATCAACTTAAGGAAGAAAAGACTGCAGGGGGATAAAAATTTAGGACATGTAAGAAGTAAATGTTATTCATGGAACAAGTCACCATTAACTAAATTAATGCTCTTGTTAGTATGACTTTTTTTTAGATAAAGGAAACTTGTTCCGGCCTCAACAGTTCCGGGAACTGTCTACAGCCACCATACAAGGGGAAGCAGCGTCTAGACTGCCAAAGCCATAACTCACACACCAGTCTCGACAGCACGCAGGCATAACGAAACCACACCAAACACCCATACAAGTCTAGAACGCAACATATAGGGAGACATAACTAGCTTTCAATACGCTTCAAAGCGTTCCACCCAAACTTATGAAAGATCTCCAAAGCCACGATCTCCAGATTACGACAACCAGCCTTCAAAACACTGCGACCATCCTCATTGGAGAGAACAGCCCAACTCCTGATCCAGAACGTCCCCCTAAATATCACCTGCAAAACAGATTTATACTGTGACTTATGAAATACCAAGTCATTCCTACTGGTCCATAATGCCCAGCACAAAGCCGCCATTCCGATCAGCACAAGATCCCTCTGCTTTTTCGAAAAACTTCTAAGCCAAGGACCAAAAAGGTGCTGGACATCCCTCGGTTTCTTAATATCAAAAGCAATACAGACACTCCCCCACATAAGCATAGCCATGGGACAATCAAAAAAGAGGTGTTGAATAGTTTCATGCTTCGCACAAAAGCAGCATTTTGTACACCCCTTCCATTGTCTTTTAACCAAATTATCCTTGGTTAACACCACCCCGCTTCTAAGATACCAAAGGAAGATTTTAATCTTCAGCGGTATCTTGGCTTTCCACACCCAACAACTGGCCGGAGCGCCCGCCCTCAAAACCACATCATTGTACATATTCTTTACTGAAAAATTCTTATTGGCCGTCCAAATGAAGGAATCCCTGCGATCGTTAAGATTCACCATCAAGACGTCCCCCACGAGGTTGAGCCACCTGTCCCAATTGTCCCCGACTAATGCACGTCTGAAGGCTACATTTAGTGGGATAGTACTTAGTACTTGGGCAACCGATACATTCTTCCTTCTCACTATTCTGTAGAGGCTTGGATACTTTAACATCAAAGGATCTTTCCCTAACCACAAATCCTCCCAGAATCTAGTCTGAGTGCCATCCTGCACTCCAGACCTCCCTCTCTGTAACACAAGATCTTTGACCTCCATTAAACCTGACCAGAACTGTGAATCCCCACCTTTAGGTACTTTTTCTTAAGCATCTGCTGCCACAACCCATCTTCATTGATTAACTTCAAAATCCACTTGCTCAACAGACATTTGTTCTGCATGTCTAAATCAACAATACCCATCCCACCGACGCTCTTAGGCTTATGTAGGATGCTCCACTTGGCTAACCTATACTTCTTTTTGTGCTCGTCACCCTGCCAAAAAAATCTGGATCTATAATAGTCCAGTTTCTTCAAAACACCTTTAGGAATTCCGAAGAAAGACAACATGAACATTGGTAGGCTTGACAATACCGAGTTAACAAGGACTAGCCTCCCTCCCGATGACAACAACTTGCCCTTCCAACTACTAAGCTTTTTTTGAAATCTTTCTTCAACTGTCCTCCACTCTCTATTGGAAAGCCTGCTAGGACTCATGGGAATGCCCAAGTATCTAAAAGGAAACTTGCCCTCTTTACATCAAAAAAGCCTCACATATTCCGCAATCCTTTCCTTTGTCTCTCCAAAGCAGAATAATTCACTTTTATGGAAGTTGATCTTTAGGCCTGATAGCTTCTCAAAGGCACTTAGTACCAATTTCAAGCCTTTTGCCTTCTCTAGATCATCATCCAAAAAAAGGATCGTGTCATCTGCATATTGCAGAATTGAGAGACCGCCCTCCACCAAATGCGGAACAAGGCCATCCAAGAAACCCAAGCCTTTTGATCTCTCAATTAGCACAGCCAGCATATCTGCCACTAAGCTGAATTGTATGGGGGACAGGGGGTCCCCCTGTCTCAACCCCTTCTTGGTTTGAAAGAAGCGCCCCAAGTCGTCATTGACTTGCACACAAACACTTCCTTTTGAAACCACTCGCTCCATCCATTGACACCACAAATCCGGGAAGCCCTTCATCCTAAGAACTTGCTGCAGGAAAACCCAATTGACCTTATCATAGGCCTTCTCAAAATCTAGTTTGAGAATAATGCCTCTTTGCTTTTTCCTTTTCGGCTCATGGATGGCTCATGCAAAACAACCACCCCTTCCAAAATATATCTACCGGACAAGAAAGACAATTGCGAAGGCCCGGTAATCTTACATGCCACCGACGTGAGTCTGTTAGCCAGGACCTTCGTAAAGATCTTAAAGCTAACATTAAGCATACAAATGGGCCTATACTGTTGAATTTTCTTGACCTCCTTCTCCTTTGGGAGTAATGCTATCGTTCCAAAAATTGAGGCAAAAAAGAGGCAGATCCCCCTTATGGAAGTCTCGGAACATGGCCATGAGGTCATCCTTTATGAGGCTCCAAAACACTTGGTAGAATTCAACCGGAAAACCATCAGGTCCCGGCGCCTTATTATGCTTCATTTGGAAAATAGCCTCTCGGACTTCTTTCTCAGAAAATTCAGAAACTAGCATCTCACCCTCCGAACTGGTGACTTGAGGAATATCCTCCACCAAAGACTCATTGAGTGATATCCCGCCTACCTCTGAACTTCCAAACAAATCCTTATAATATTTTGTGATATACCTCATAAGCTGTTCCTCCCCCTGCACAATTCCTTCATCTTGTTCAAGGCGGAAGATTCTAGTCTTCCTCCTTTTTCCGTTTGCCACCAAATGAAAATACTTCGTATTGTTGTCCCCTTCTAAGATTTTAGTTGTCTTAGCTCTTTGAAACCATTTTATCTCTTCCTCCCTGAGTAATTGCGTAATTCTATCATGAATGCTCTGCTTTAAATCCCATTCACGCTGACTTAGCAGCTGAGATTCCGCTCTTTTATCTAGCTCCTCTGCTCTCCTCAGTAATTCCTGCTTTTCCTTCTTATAAGCTCCATTCACATTCCTTGACCAACCCCTCAAAAATTGCCTCAATCTCCTAATCTTGTTTTGCCACCTCGCATCGGGCATCGCCCCTAGTCTCTTTGTTCCAAACATCGAAACAACCTCAAAAAAGCCCTCCTTCAGCAACCAACCCAGCTCAAACTTGAAGCTAGGTTGTCTCTTGGGACTGACTTTTTCTCCTGTACTTAGCAGGAGAGGTGTATGATCTGAAATCTCCCTGTTAAGGGCTTCCACCGTCGCCAGTGGGAAATTCTGCTCCCATTCCGTACTAACCAACACCCTGTCCAGCCTCTCGTAAGTAGGCACCCTACGGGAGTTAGCCCATGTGAACTTCCGGCCTGACAATTCTAGCTCTCTCAGATCTAGACTATCAATGACCACGTTAAACAAGAAGGGCCATCTCTCCTCAAATCTGTCATTATTTTTTTCAGTGCTATCTCGAATGATATTGAAATCACCACCGATGCACAAGGGCAACTTCTCATTATTGCATGATTGCACTAGCTCGGTAAGAAATGATTCCTTGAATTCTGGTTGAGCTGCCCCGTACACAGCCACCAAAACCCACTTAAAATCACTCTTTCTATCTCTCAATCTAAACTTCACAAAAAAATCCCCATCATCAATACTACCCACATCCAGCACATCTATGCTGACCCCCAGCAAAATACCTCCTGATCTCCCATGCGGCGCGGTCCAGTGCCACACAAAGTTTCTCCCCCCACTAAAATTATCTAGTGACTGTTGGGGAAAATCCTTCTTTCCCGTCTCCAAAAGAGCAATAAACGCTACGTCTTGCTCCTTGGATGTCTCTCTTAAAAATCTTGTTTTAGCCAAGTCACTAAGACCTCTGCTATTCCAAAAGATTCCTTTCATTTGGCACCCTTGTTAGAAAATTTCGCCCTTCTTAACTTGCAAGTCTTAGTTAAACACGACTTAGCGTGAGACTTGCCTTTACGCGTAATACCATCAAGTTCACTATTTAAAGGGAAACTTGACTCATCAAAGATCTCCTCCATTAACTCACCACACAGGCTCTTAAGAGCCTTTCTCTCTACATCCTCCACACTCTCCTCCTCACTGTCAAAATCCCACCCCTCATCTTGAGACCCCAACTCCCCCCACTCCCCATCCGATTTGAGATCCAACAAGTTATAAAAATTATTGTCTTTTTCTAAACTAGATTCACCTAGGTTGAGCCCTATTTGTTGTAAACAACTCAAAGCTAGATCTTTATTTATCGAACTTAAAGAAGTGGGACAAGGAATACCTTCATTGAACTCTAGGTTCCTCCTAGCAATCCTCCCCTCCGCCTTGGCCAAGATGTGCTCGTCCCTCGACCGTTGAAGCCTCGGACTAGCTCTCACCTGCATCTTAGCCTCAGAGACTGCCGCTGCCTCCTGAACCCTTTCTCCTATCCCCATCTCCTTGTCACCACCTGATAGCTCTCCCTCCTCAAGCACTGCCTGCTGCTGCTGCCACTCGTCTTCCTCACCCAACACCTTGTTCGCCACCTCCTCAAACACTCCATCTGATGCCTTGTTCATGATTTCGTTCGCCTTTGCTCTCAAAAAGGCCTCAAACTCCTCCTTTGACATGTTCTGAACTTGCTCCTTCCATGAAACAAAACCACCCTCTGCATCATGGGCGCTCCCATGCCCCAACTCACCCTCAGTACTAGCCGACACTCTCTTTTGCTTCTTCGACAGCCTCTCCTGTCCCTCCTCCTTTTCTTGCTGCCCTCCCTCAAAAGAACCCTCCCCGTCCGCTGCCTCCACCCCCCTAGTCCACACAAAATCCGCCTCCTCCCCATTCTCATCAATGCCCACCTTCTCCACCTCAAACTGAAGCTCGAAATAGTGGTCTCCAATAACCACATCGAGCTGCTCTGGGATCAAGCTAGGGTTAAGGACAGCCACAAGAACACGCCCAAAGTTGTTTTTCCTCGTTGTCTCCATGTCCACAGTCTGGGTAGAACCAAGCATGGAACCAACAGCCCACAACTCACCAAACTCATTAAGCTCCTTCCGCAACCCAAACACTCTAACCCAAACCTTTGGAAGCAAGTATCCCACCTCCTTCTCCTTCCACATCTCAAATCTCAACCTTGCCCCAGCCGGAACATCATTACCCTTCATATCAGCGCTCCCAAAAGCAATCGCCCTCTGCAGCTCCAACTTAGACGAAAATCTAGCCACAAAGGAGCTCTCCTCATGAGCCTTAAGCTCCCACTCCCACTTCCCTGGAAACAACCTGTCAAGCTGTCTCTTAACCTCTTCCATTGGAACAGGACCCCCCTCAACTGAGATAAGCGTTGTCCTGGAATCCTTCTTTGCTCTATGCAACGGCGGCCGTGGGATGTGATAAAACCCAAGTCCATGCACTGCATACCCAACTGCATGCGCCACCGGCCTCGGCATCTTTAAGATGGGGCATTTGTAGTTGACATGATCGTTGTGCTTGTCGCAAATCACGCAGTAAATTTCAGCCTTGCATGCAGTAGCAAAATGCCCTCTTTTGGTACAGCGAGCACACTTTGCCACTGCCGCATCACCTACAAGATCCTCGCCGTCCCCAGCCTCCTTCATCACCACATCGCCATCATCTGGTTTCTGCTGCTGCATCCTCACCGGCTCCTCATCCTTCTATGCTTCACGCCCCCCATGCACCCTTTCTTCTTCCAGGACCTCCCCATGGCGCCCCTGCTCATCCCTTGCGCCCGCTCTTCCTCTACCTTGCAGACCTCTGCCTCCTCTCCCGCCTCGACCACGCACCGTCCCACGGCCACGGAAGCCCTCCCGGCCAGGGACAAAAATTCCTCCTTCTCTGCCAGCAAAAAGCCCCTCACCACGACCATCGCCTCCTGAACTCTGCGCGAAGCTCCGCCCGAACTGCCTGCTATGGCCACGAACAGCGAGCTCCCTGTCATGAAGACGCGCCCCTCCCCCCTGCATAGGGCGCCTGAACTCGCGCCCTTCCCTGGGCCAGACGCCCCTGCCCTCCCACGGCCTCGCCGCCATGGAAGCCGGCGACCCCGACGGAGGCACGGCCCCCGCGGGGGCACCCGACGGGAGCGGCGCCGGCGAAACCTGGTTGGACGGTGCGGACGACCTAGAGGCGGCGCGCGATGAGCGGCGGGGGCGGCGGACTGGAACACGAACCGCTTCGAGTTCCTGCTCTACTGAAGAGCAGTCCTAACCCACCAAGCCCACGAAACGTTCTCTCAGCCCGACCACGGCCCACCACGGCCCAAGACTCCTCCCCCCGCAACCGGACCGGCACCAGCACCTCAGCCTTGCGATTTGAAACTGGATCTCGCCGAGTACCCTTCTTCCCCGCCTCCGGCGCCCCACCAGGCAGCGGCGACGACCTCTCACAACACCAATCCGCGAAACGCGCCGCCGGACCACGCCCACCCGACCGTCGATCCGTAGTCCAGAGATCCCCTAGTGATCTCTTGACGTCACATCTTGGCGGTGGCAGCGGACCGACCCATGGCTTGCACGCCTTCGGCCGCCGTTGCAGTGACTTAGACTGCACATTCGGCATCCCCCCATGAACCACCGGCACCCCACTAGCAACCGGTCGAGCCTGCGCACCTTCAGCAGCCGGAGCAGCACCACCGGCGCATGACCCGGGAACCCCATTAGAGGTGCCTGAGTTCTCCGGTGAGGTCTCCTCGCCGGAGCTATCCTCCGCCGCCAAGGCCCAAAAGCGTGAGCCCATGGAGGCCAGGTGAGCTCCCCTCGAAGCAGACCACGACCCGACGCTCGATTCGCCCGACCACACCACGTCCTCCTCCTTGTCAGAGCCGGACTCCACCTCCCCGCCGCCGGAGTCCGCGAACAACGGTAAGCTCGCCCTGGTCCGCCGCCCGTCACCCCCCTTCGAGGCCCACGGCCGCGGCGCCAGCGTTAGCCGCCACCTTTCCCCGGCGGGGGCCGCCGCCCCCTCGCTCACCTCACACATAGCTATTGTTTGTTCAAAAAGTTCATTGTTAGTATGACTTTGCAAACAAGAATATATTCATGAGTTTTTTTGTGAATTCCTACAATGCCCAAGTATTATAAGCTATGTAAATTGGTTTAAAATTTTATGATGTAGTTGCTCAAATTCAATGCAGAACTAGAGGATAAAATATTACTTGCACTGTTCTTACAGGCTGGTTAGTGAGTAAGCAGCTTTTCAGCAAGAATTTTCAAAGAAGAATTATCATGTTGGGGTTATTGCGGAAGTATTTGCTTAGTTTAAAACTCTCGGTTATTTGTTGAGTTACAATTTATATTTAGCGCGCTTATACTTTCTACACCTAAGTATTGACATGCTGTTTGACACTTCACCTCTCTGAGAGGATTGTCTGCTTTCTGCAGGCATTGACAGCAAGATTATGGAAGTGGTGCAAGCTCCTTAATGCCTGCAGCAACCAAGATTAAATTAGTTTGTAAGCGTTTTTGGAGCTCCAATGGATGTTTATCGGCTCAACTAAGAAAATCTTTCCAAATGCAGCAACATTTAGGCCATGGTTCTCGTTGGCTGGTGACTGCAAGCTCTACGACTCAGGCGAAATGACATCAGGACATAGTAGTTTAGGTAAGGTTCGTAAGTTGCAATATACAATAGCAAGCAATGCTTTGCAGAACGGTGCTCTCATCATGAGTCCCATGAAGTTTTCACCATTAAGACTGATAACAAGCAACTGAATGCAGACATGGATATGAGTAAGGTCAGGAAGGTAGTTCCTCTTGGACGTAGCTATTGGGTGGCAAACTGGAAATGACCTGTGTAGCAGGATTAGGTTGTAGTCATAAATCCGTTTGCAAAATATTTTGAACGCTAAATTGTGTTTTTTTAGTTTTATGCCTCCTTCCTTATTTCTCAAGACCATGTGGTCACTTGCCGAAATTTCATAGATGTTCAGTAACTGGAATTCCATAGATGTTCGGTAACAATTAAGAATATACTATGGTTGTGAGTATTTTTTTTCAAAGTTAAAGCTTTCAGTTGACAAATGATATGGACTTAAAGCAACAATATATGGATCTATTAATACTTATTGATAATTGTACATATATTTCATATGAAGTATTTGATGCTTGTGGAGAGAATTCGTTATGTCCGTAGCAACGCACGGGCACGATCCTAGTTTTCCTTAATCTAGAAAATATCGTACAGTATGGGAGCTAAGCGCTGCTCGTGATGGAAGATTGATGTTGGTACTTGTCAAAAAATTGTTTTATAAATAAAAAGAAATCTACAGACGTCTAAAACAGTCGACGTCATCGAATTAAGATGATTACTTGTCCAATTGCTCACCGCGCGGTTGCTTTGACTAGGCATGGAAAAACACATCTCCACTGGCAACTTCCAGCAAAGTTAGGCAACCAGAGCAGTCAGTCAATAAATAAATAAATAAATTTAATTTAAAGCTTTGACGACGACTCCAGCTTCCTCTACATCCATCCATCAGTTGGGTGGACCGACCGAGGAATTTGGCTCGGCTGGAGGATGAGTGATAAGAGCAGCTAGCTAGCTAGCCTCCGGATATCATATTCCGGAGAAGCTTTTGCCTCGATCGTCTACGTACCTAATCAACATATGGATCGTCATCCTTGCTTTATTCTGCAGTCGCGGCATCTCTTCCTCATCCTCGTTCTTCTCCTGATGCTGTGTGTGTGCCGGGCAACTACTGCCGCCGCCGTAGCTGACGGCCAGTTCATCTTCGATGGTTTCTCCGGCGCCGACCTAAACCTCACCATGGAGGGTGACGCTTCAGTCGCCGACGGGCTCTTGAGGCTAACCAGCAGCAGAGGCCGCCGGTTCCAAAAAGGTCACGCTTTCTACCCTTACCCTCTCGATTTCACGGACGCCTCAAATGGCTCCTCCCTGGCATCCTTCTCCACAACATTTCTTTTCTCCATTATGGGGCCTTACCTTGACTTGAGCGGCCATGGTCTTGCATTTGTGCTTTGTTCCAACAAAGATTTCTCTAGCGCCTTACCTGGCCAGTACCTTGGCCTTGCCAATTCCTCGAGTAACGGCAAAGAAACAAATCATTTCGTTGCTGTCGAGCTTGATACCATGCAGAACGAACAGTTCGAAGACATTGACGACAACCACATAGGGGTTGACATAAACAGCCTGAGTTCAGCTGCCTCTGCTACCTTAACGAGAAGTTACTATACCTCTGACGGTGCGCTTCATACCATGAGCCTCATCAGTGGACAGCCGATACAGGTGTGGGTTGACTACGACAGCAAGCAGGCCAAGCTAACTGCCACAGTAGCACCTTGCTGCCTGTCGTCCAAACCCAGCACTCCACTGCTCTCGGTCATACGTGATTTATCATCAGTTTTGCCAACCACGGCAGTGTTTGCCGGATTTTCATCGTCGACTGGCTTACTTGCCAGCAGGCATTACATCCTGGGTTGGAGCCTCAAGATCAACGGAGAACCTGCAGCTCTTAACTACTCTGCCCTATCCATCAAGACTATCCAAGAACTTGCGGCGCAGCTTCGCCGTCAGCCACACACCCGCACCATCAATACATTGGTATTATGCGCGATTCTTTTGCCAACTCTTGGAATCGCCATAGTGGTTTCTGCTACTCTCTTCAAGCGCCGTGTGAAGAGGCGGTTGGAAGCGAGAAGAAATGAACTAGAGTGGCGGAGGGAGTACGGGCCTCCATCCTTCACCTACAAAGATCTATCGGCTGCCACAGGTGGGTTCAAGGACACGATGCTCCTCGGTAAAGGAGGCTTTGGGAGTGTCTTCAAGGGACTGCTTCCCCATTCCAACCAGGCAGTCGCTATCAAGCGGGTATCGCCGGAGTCGAAGCAGGGGATGAAGGAGTTCATGGCCGAGATCGTCATCCTCGGTCACCTCCGCCACCGCAATCTTGTTCAGCTGCTCGGTTATTGTCGGCACAAGCAACAGCTGCTTTTGGTGTATGACTGCATGCCCAACGGAAGCCTGGATTGCCACTTACACACTCAAGATCCCAACACCGCCGCCGCCAATCTATGTTGGGATCAAAGGTTCCGCGTCATCAAAGGCGTCGCGTCCGGCCTTTTCTACCTGCACGAGGACTGGGAGCAGGTCGTCATCCACCGTGACATCAAGACCAGCAATGTCCTCCTTGACGGGGAGATGAATGCAAGGCTGGGTGACTTCGGCCTCGCAAGGTCCCATGCTCACGGAGCTGATGCTCACACGACACACGTGGCAGGGACGTGGGGTTACATCGCCCCCGAGCTGGCCCGGCTTGGCAAGGCGACCAAGGCAACTGACGTCTTTGCCTTTGGCGTGCTGATGATGGAGGTGGCCTGTGCAAGGCGGCCAGTCTGGGTGGACGACAGCGCCGACGGCGAGCCTCTTGCGCTGGCAGACTGGGTGCTTGCAGCATGGCGACGTGGATCCATTACCGATGCCATTGACCCGAGACTGGACGACGGCGACTATGTCGAGGAAGAGGTGGAGCTGGTACTCAAGCTTGGCCTCCTGTGCTCTCACCCCTCGCCGAACGCTAGGCCTCGTATGCGCCTTGTCATGCAGTACCTCGAGAGGGATGCAGTGCTCCCAGCAGACTTGCAACCTGATACTTTGCTGAGCAGCATTGGTCTGGGCCAGGATAATGAAATGCACGAGCAGCATGCCATCTCGTGCCCAACGATGGCTATAACCGATCTTTCAAGAGGAAGGTGATTGAAATTGTTGTGTTATCTGCATGGCTGATAGTTACGGCAATCGTGCTCATCTGTTGTCCTGCATGCCCTGTGGCAGGTTTCAATTAATTTGGCGTATGTATCAAATCCTGTATTACTGTCAACTCAATAATGTGCATAGAAGCATAGCATTTTTCACTTGAGATTATTTACCTACCAGTAATACCATCTTACTTGGATCATCTTCAAAAGTCTTTCTAAAATTTACTCTCTAAATCATCATTTAGAGAGACATTTGCATAAAATTCGTTTTCTGCATCTTTTCGCTTTACAACAGGTTTTCTATCTCTTATGTGCACTCTCGAGAGTCATTCTGTCTTCTATATTTGATTAGCGAAAAATCCGGAATAGGTGATGACTATATTTGGATGACCATTTAGATAAGTCGTTAGAAGGTTTTCTTTACCAAAATTTCTATTTTTACCATTTAGAAAGAATATAGAGAGTCTAGATGATTTTAACTGCGTGCAGCATAATAAGGTTCAAAGAATAGTTGTACTCTACGAGCATAAGACGAACTCCAGGTTTTTTTTACCAAAATCTCTATTTTTACCATTTAGAAAGAGCATAGAGAGTCTAATATAGAGAGTCTAGACGCTTTTAGTTGTGTGCAGCATAATAAGGTTCAAAGAATAGTTGTACTCTACGAGCATAAGACGGACTCCAGGGGATGCTAGATCCGGTTCTGCGTCTGCAACATGGAGAACAAAACAACACTGTTGCGCCTCCAGCTGGTGCTGCATATGGTTCTTCATTTTGTCAACCCTACTCTCTCATAGCTCATTAACTGGATTTCTCTCTCGTCGTTGCATTCCAACTACTCGCCCACCTCTTCCCTCTCGCACTACGCCCGCCTGGCCCTCTCTCCCCTCGCGACGATGGCGCCGGCCTCTCCTCTGCCCTCCCTCTCAACTCAATAATGTGCATTGAAGTAGAGCATTTTTCATTTGAGATCATTTACCTACTAGTAATACCATCTTACTTAGCTGTGTCCAGCAAAATAAGGTTCAAAGAATAGTTGTACTCTACGAGCATAAGACTGACTCCAGTGGATGCTGGATCCGGTTCTGCATCTGCAAAATGGGGAACAAAGCAACACTGTTGCACCTCCGGTAGGTGTTGCCTCTGGTTCTTCATTTTGTCGACCCTACTCTCCCATAGCTCATTCTTGAGATTTCTCTCTCGTCGCTACATTCCAACTGCTCACTCTCTTCCATCTCGCACTCCACCTACCTAGCCCTCTCTCACCCCTCGCGATGACAGCGCCGGCCAGCGGTGGCCTCTCCTTCGCCCTCCCCTCCCCGCTCTGGTGCACGCGCAGGGGCATGCCCTCCCTCCCTCCCTCCCTCCCTCCCTCCCTCCCTCCCTCCCTCCTGTGTCGGCCATCCTCCCGCTGCGGATCTGGACGAGGAGATCCCAACCACACGCGGTGGAGGAGCACGACCCACAGGCGGCGGACAGCTCCTCCCCACATGGTTATGGCCACTGCCTCCACCTCCGCTGCCCCGGCCATGGAAGCGGCCACTGCCTCCTCCCTCCCCCGGTGCAGTGAGCAGGAGGTGGGCTGGAGGAGCACGCGGAGAACGGCGGCTACAGCGGTGCTGCTCGGGGACATCTTCACCATGAAGGTGGCTCCACCACGACGACGAAGGTCCAGATCCGACGATTCCGTCTGCGGCGCTGCTTGGGGATTCCGTCGGCGGCTCTGTCTGTCTTGATCCCCACCACCTCCTCCACCGTTCGTCGACACAGATCCTACCACCGGCAACCTCCCTTTCCCCGTGTGTTGACCTTCGGTTCCAGACGGCCGGTGGCGACGGAGCTAGAGGCGGAAAGTGTGGACGATGGCAAAGCTGGAGGCGGCCTCCAGGAGCACGTGGGAGCCAAATGCCGCATTGCGATGCGCGAAGGGATGCGCTCTACCGCTGCTGCGGAGCCCCCTCCTTTGCGCGGCGGGATCCTTGTATTTCCTTTGCGCATATGAGTGTTTTGCAGATGCGCGTCCGCTTCGTTACTGGGGTTATTAGCCCTTTCATAATGCTGTATGTTTTGTTCAAAATTTATGCTTCTCAATGATTACTCATGACATTTTAGAGCTTCCAATTGTCAGCGGTCTGTTTGTATTTGGGCTTTGGCAAACAACAACTCGAATGCTACTCTGTACGCTTGGCATACCTTTCTCTGAAGCCAGCAAGCATCGGTGTCGTGAGCACTGCTATGTCATATAAGAGAGAAGAGCATGCGGTTTGTTACATAGTTGTGATTACAAACTGTGTGGACTAATCAACATTAATTATTAGCACTCCGACCCTCAGGTCCACATGCAGACCAAAACGCAGGCCTGGTTTACAGTAAAGCGCAGTGCAGGCTGGGCGGTGGGTTGCAGGCAGGCCAAAACGCGTAGCACCAACACCAACAACCAGCTGGGTGTTGGGCATGCGGTTGCTACACTAGACACGTCGTCCTGGATGAATTATTCCAGCTTGCTTTGCTTTGCTTCACACGTCTGCCTAGCAGCTACCTGCCCTCCCTCCCTTCTGATCTCCGAAATCCCCTTCCATCTCCTTCCATGGATCGGAGAGATCCTACACAAGAAATTCGAGCTAGCTAGCTAGCTAGCTACTTGGCCTCCAAGTTTTTCCTCGCTCGCTTTATTATTGGCTGCTAGCTTCTTCCTCTCACACCACACCGACAGTTAAGTCTCTCCTCCGTCCATCCACCTCGCCATTACCTGCAGCTTCATCAGCGCAAGCTCAGCTTTCAGCTCTCAGTACAATGGCCTTCTGCAGCTGCTGCACGATTGCAACAGTCCGGCCGCCCACCAGGCCCAGCCGCCGCCGCCGTCTCTCCTGCCAGTCGGTTGCCCTCCTCCTGCTGCTCCTCACCGCCTTGGCGCCGCGGCCTTCCGCCTGCGCGAGGCCTCTGCTCACCACCACCACCACCACCACCGGCAGCGAAATCATACTGCTGCTGCCAGCTGCCGCGGCGGCTGCGTCATCAGGTGGTGGTGGTGCTGCAGGCGCCACGCCGGCGCCGACGGAGGATCATCAGACGATGCTGCCCGGGCCCGGCGGCGAGCGCCGCTACCAGTGGCAGTGGGTGCTGGACAGGAAGCCACGCGGGAAGCCACCGCCCTCCGCACCCAGCAAGCGCACCAACTGATGATGGCTGATCCTTCCATTCCATGGACAACCTGCACTGCGCGCTAATACTCTCTGCTTCCAACACCTCTTCGTGGGTACACTCTTGTCTTTGGATTTCTTTCTTCTCTTCGTTACCAACATAAGACAGTTAGACAGCCAAGGAAATAAGAACGCGGAGGCATGTTTGCATAATAGTCTAGCCAACTATGTGGTTGTGTTGATAGATATATGTTCATTACCCCTTTCAGGTTAGTTAAACAGCCAAAAGAACAAAAAACATTCAGATATTTTTTGACAGCTAACACATAGGAAACTATACTGATCTAGAAAACCACACAGATCCAACCCAAAATAAATTGTGATGTTTAACTACTGATATCTTACGACAGTTTCTTGCAGCAGTTTTGTGTACTAATCTAGACAATTTATTGGTTTTTCTTGTAACAAACTAGATTATGCACACTAACTTTTCCCCCTGCTTTTTTTGTGTGTTTTGCTGCAGTTTTGGAGAAAGGGGGGATCTACATGATGGCGCTGGAGAGAAAACTTTTGAACTACATGAAGCTGATGTACATAAACAAAGCAGTACTCAAGTTTAAGAATTCCCAACCATGGCAGGCAAACCAAAAAAAACCAAATTGTGCGCGACGCATGTATGCACCAGGTTCTTCAACCAAATCTCAACATTGTTCTTGGCGGCAAAAAAAGCAAGCTACAACATGTTGATTTCGTTTACACCTGGATGGCCGTCCCCTTTTTTTGGGTACTTTTTCTCGTTTGCGTGGTGAAAATCGAACCAAGAAATCACTGGATGGGTTGTGCATCTTTGACTTGAACCAATCTCGCCTATTTCTAGGGTTATTTTGCCTGGATTTTCTCCTCCCGACTAAGCTGTTAAACTGTTTTGAGAGTTGCTCGAACATACCTGGAATGTTGATTTTCTATACGCCTTGTCCTTTGATTTTTCTGCTCCTATTTTTGGTCTCGTGGGGGGATTTCGAAATCGCAAATCCTGCTTTTGCGCCGCCACCCAGCGACGCGACAGCGCCTGGAGGAACGCGAAATCCCCCTAGGGTTACGATGGCGGGGGCTGTGTGGTTTGCCGCCAAAAAACGCGGGGCCCACCAGTGCCAAATAATAACGCGGGGAGGGGGGAGGTGCGTATGGCGGGGGGACACACGGAGTCCATGCTATTTTTGGGAAGGAAGACACCAGGAAAAGCCAACCAAGGGGAAAGTACAGCCGGCTGCAACATAACCTAAAATACAGCCGGCTGTACAATAGCCGCGTCCTTAAACATATATGTAAATATATTTCTCATTATAGACACAATCTGATTTCTAACTCAATCGCAAGACTCCCACCCTTCAAACCTTAGGTCCTTGGTTCGAGTCCCCCGTCCACCAACATTTTTTCCTGGGCGGCGCGCTGATGTGGCGGCCGGTGATTGGACGTGGTTGGCTAATGTGTCTGCTCGCGATATACAAAATTTCTTACGAATACAAGGTGGCTGGCGCGCTGATGCGGCGGCCGGTGATTGGACGCAGTTGGCTAATGTGGCTGCTCGTGATATATAAAATTTCTTACGAATACAAGTACAATAATGCATGGTGTAGTGGTAGGATATTTTATTATGAAACTCAAGACCAGGGTTCAAACCTCACATATTGCAAGTTTTTTTAATATGAAAATGACTTTTTTTAATGTTCATGACAAATATGTATAAACGTCGCAGTGTTTTGGGTCGAACCGCGACAGAATTGGAAAAATGTCACAGTTATATGGGTTTAGAGCAAAATGCTAACGTTTCTGAAACCGTCGGCAGGATTCCGTCACAATTTTCTGGGCTTCTCTAGGCTAATCTGGGCTCAAGGCAGAATAGTGTCGTTTTCTGAAACCGTTGCCAGGATTCCGTCGCAGATTAAATAGTTTCTTGTAGTGGCCTGTTCATTTCTCAATGTCGACGGTGGGTAGCAATTGATGATATCTTCCACTAACATTAATTCACTCCATAAGGTTCGAAGTATGCCAACCCAATGCACCAACCTTTAATTTAACAGTTTATATTAGTATCACAAATCAACAAGATTACTTGAGGACCAGAAGCGTCCAAGGACCAGTGGATGGTTGGTCATTACTCCTTAGTGATGAGTGATTGACAACGTGGTGTCACTGGTGGAGAGCGAGACTTTTGTTCGGGCCTTTAGTCTCGGTTCAACTTTGGAGCCGAGACTGAAGGCCTTTAGTCGACGTGGCCCGAAATGGTCGTTGTAGCCGCCCCCCCTTTAGTCTCGGTTCATATTACGAACCGTGACTAAAGGGGGCTCCCAACGGCTCCATCCGGCAATAATTGCCCCTGTCCTTTAGTCCCGGCTGGTGTTACGAGCCGAGACTAAAGGGGTACCCTTTGGTCTCGGGTCATGTTGACGGTGAATTTCCGTCAACCTAGAGTACTTGTTATACATTGGTTTCGATTATGATTTGCAACTAACCCGCCACTAGGCATACTAATGATGTAACAAGTTCACACTTGCATGTCGATTTTGGAGTTTGTTGTTTACGCAGGAAATTAACGTTAAAGAGGAGACTTTCAGGATAAGTTCACCAAGCACTTCAAGAGAAGATCATGAAGCCCGTCACAAGTCAAGACACGAAGTGAATAACACTCCAAACAACCCAAGGACCGAAGCATCAACACGCAAAACTCCGGGGACTTGGATGTTTACCAACGAGATCAACTCAACCTAAGAGATATTCTCGCAGCTCAGGACAGTAAGATCTTTCGGTACAGATTCGGAGACTTAAACGGATTTTAATGGCAAAGTTTGACTACCAAAGTTGTGGTCCTCGACGATACCTTCGATTTGGACATGTGGAAGTCCCAATTCAGATAAGGGAGCTAGGAGATATAGCCCCCGAAATCGCTGCTGCGCAGTCAGTCCGAAATCAAAACAAATTATCTTCCAAGGCCGATTTGGAGATCTTATCTTCGTTTTTAAGGAAATAAATGAATACCAAAGTTGAAGATAATTTCGTGGCACACAACCTGGGAACCTAATTTGCCTTATTTGGAGTCCGGATGTGGGAGATGTGACGCTGGCAAGGAAGAACTGCGAATCAGGAAAATCTGGCTGATTTTATGGAAACCAAGTTTGCTTCTTTCCCAAGGAGGATCTCGTGCAAGGCAAGCCCAAAAGCACCCCAAGGACATAAATACAACCCCCTAGGCGCCCCAAGATGGTTACACATCGAACAAATCATTGTACCGACGCAATTCACCAGAAAACTGCCGCCGCAAGATGAGGGAGAGAGTCAGATGAGCTCGTCGCAAGGATCAATGCCGGCGGAGAGAAGGAAGCAAGAGGACTCCAAGCTGCTGGCCTAGGGGTGTTCCCAAGCTCCATCGCCGCAATCTTCATCGACGACGTTCTCCGGAGTCTCCATCACCCCTATGTGCTTCAATCCGTGTAAGATGATGGGGTAATGTCTCTGTTCATCCCTAGGGTTAGATGGATTCATGCTATGTGATCGCTACTTAATTGATTCGTGGTTTCAATCTATTGTTTTAATGTTGATGATGCTTTGATGATTAAGGATAGCTACCGTGTTTTTCGGGCGTATGATATCCGCTACTCCAATAGATTCCATCAACATACCGTGTCCATCATAGGTCTAGTCACGATTAGCTTCGCGTAGTGACAGTACGAGAGGAGGGAAAGGGCGAAACCGTGGTCACAACCCCTGGTAGATTGGTTTACCACTCTCGTGTAGTAGATGCATACCATGTTATCCTAGATCCTAGGGAGGGAACGCTTATCTTTCTTAATCACTCTCTTGTGTTCACCCTTTACCATCTAGATTAACCCTATATTTGTTTGATCAACTTAACTAAGATTAACTTAGGTTAGATTGTTTTACCTTTAGATTAATTCTCTTTCAAAGGTTTTCCATTCAACTAGATTAGTACTTGGTTAAACGCTAGTAATCCTCTTGCTCCGCGGATTGACAAGAACCTTGGGAATCCCGTGGTGAAAAAGGTGTAGGTCCGTACGCTTGCGGATCGTAGGTGGATACGAGTTTTATCCGTCAACAAGCCCCTTTTTCTGGCGCCGTTGCCGGGGAGCAAGCCAGTTTTCTACGTTTAATCTAGTATTAATTTTTTTGATTACTAACGTCTAACCCTTATTTTCTAGAAAAAAAATCTTTTTTTGTTTTTCTTTCTACTTTTCTTGTGCCTAGATGGATTTGTTCACCTCACCGTTGGAAGACGAAGAGATATCACTAAGGGAGCTAGCAATGCCGTCAATGGAAGACATTGAGATGCAAAAATCAGATTTGATGCTTGCTACAACCCACTATGAAGTGAAGCCTGGAATCATCAAGTTAGTGGCGACAAAACCATTTAGAGGATTGGAGGATGACAACCCATATAGACACATTAAGGAATTCACGATGATATGCAACACGGTGCAACAAGAAGGAGTTCCGGCCGCTTGGTTCAAGTGGAATCTTTTTCCGTTCTCTCTCGAAGATGAAGCGCGAAGATGGCACACACTTGCGTCCGTTGAAGCAAAAGGAAATTGGGATGAGCTAGTGAAGAAGTTTCTTTTGAAGTTCTTTCCCATAAGCAAGGTTCGGGACTTAAGGAGGCAAGTGCTCACTTTCAAGCAAGGAGAGGATGAAGGAATTGATGAAGCATGGGACCGTTTTTATGAACTACTTGAGCGAGGCCCAAACTTGGGATTTTCCGGTGACTTGATGTTGCATACCTTTTATTTTTCATTAACCCCTAACTCGTCTCGTTTTGTAAGCATGTGTGCGGGCGGTGATATAATGGATAAAACAATTAGTGAAGCCGCACAAATCTTATAAAGGATAAGCAATGGACAAAGAACACTACGAGATTGGCGAAGATGTTGTCGAGAGGAGCAAAATGACAAAAGCAAGCGCAAGGTGCTTGCTGAAATTTCTGAAAAAGATGAACCGAAGGTCAAGGAAGATGAACCGACCATACAAGAAAGTGAAGATCCACTTCTGTTGACGGTGAATTTCCGTCAACCTAGAGTACTTGTTATACATTGCTTTCGATTACGATTTGCAACTAACCCGCCACTAGGCATACTAATGATGTAACAAGTTCACACTTGCATGTCGATTTTGGAGTTTGTTGTTTACGCAGGAAATCTACGCTAAAGAGGAGACTTTGGGGATAAGTTCACATAGCACTTTGGAAGAAGATCATGAAGCCCGACAAGAGTCAAGACACGCGATGAACATGACTCCAAATGACCCGAGGACCGAAGCGTCAACGTCCAAGTCTTTAGGGACTCAACCAGAAAACAGCGAAGCTTGCATAGCAAGGATTCAAGCCTTAACCGTGAAGGAAACGACGTCAAAGGCCCACATGCAAGTGCACATGAATAAGGGATCACGCGAGAAGCAACCGGGGAGGAAACCGGTGCCGAACCAGGCCGAAGTGGGCCTGGGCCGGCCGGCCTGGGCTGACTGGCCCAGCCCACTCCGGGGTCGGTTCGGTCCCCCTTTTGCCATAGGTTTTCGTCTATTTATTGCCTCCGCCGCCGTCGGCCGCCACATCGAACAAATCATCCTACTGACGCCAATCACCAGAAAACCGCCGCCGCAAGATGAGGGAGAGAGTTAGATGAGCTCGTCGCAAGGATCAACACCGGCGGAGAGAAGGAAGCAAGAGGAGGACTCCAAGCCGCTGGCCTAGGGGTGTTCCCAAGCTCCATCGTCGCCATCTTCATCGACGACGTTCTCCGGAGTCTCCATCACCCCTATGTGCTTCAATCCATGTAAGATGATGGGGTAATGTCTCCGTTCATCCCTAGGATTAGATGTATACATGCTATGTGATCGCTACTTGATTCGTGGTTTCAATCTATTCTTTTCATGTTGATGATGCTTTGATGATTAAGGTAGGCCACCGTGTTTTTCGGGCATATGATATCCGCTACTCCAATAGATTCCATCAACATACCGTGTCCATCATAGGTCTAGTCACGAATACCTTCGCGTAGTGACAGTACGAGAGGAGGGAAAGGACGAAACCGTGGTCACAACCCCTGGTAGATTGGTTTACCGCTTTCGTGAAGTAGATGCATACCATGTTATCCTAGATCCTAGGGAGGGAACGCTTATCTTTCTTACTCACTCTCTTGTGTTCACCCCTTTACCATCTAGTTTAACCCTAGATTTGTTTGATCAACTTAACTTAGATTAACTTAGGTTACATTGTCTTTACTTTTAGATTAATACTCTCTTTAAAGGTTTCCTTAGTCAGCTAGATTAGTACTTGGTTAAGCGCTAGTAATCCCCTTGCTCCACAGATTGACAAGAACCTTGGGAATCCCGTGGTGAAAAAGGTGTAGGTCCGTACGCTTGCGGATCGTAGGTGGATACGAGTTTTATCCGTCAACAAGCCCCTTTTTGTGGCGCCGTTGCTGGGGAGCAATCCAGTTTGCTATGTTTAACCTAGTATTAATTTTGTTGATTACTAACACCTAACCCTTATTTTCTAAAAAAAGAAAAAAATCTTTTTTGTTTTTCTTTCTACTTTTCTTGTGCCTAGATGGATTTGTTCACCTCACCATTGGAAGACGAAGAGATGTCGCTAAGGGAGCTAGCAATGCCGTCAATGGAAGACATTGAGATGCAAAAATCAGATTTGACGTTTGCTACAACCCACTATGAAGTGAAGCCTGGAATCATCAAGTTAGTGGAGACAAAATCATTTAGTGGATTGGAGGATGACAACCCATATAGACACATTAAGGAATTCACGATGTTATGCAACACGGTGCAACAAAAAGGAGTTCCGGCCGCTTGGTTCAAGTGGAATCTTTTTCCATTCTCTCTCGAAGATGAAGCGCGAAGATGGTACACACTTGCGTCCGTTGAAGAAAAAGGATATTGGGATGAGCTAGTGAAGAAGTTTCTTTTGAAGTTCTTTCCCATAAGCAAGGTCCAAGACTTAAGGAGGCAAGTGCTCAATTTCAAGCAAGGAGAGGATGAAGGAATTGATGAAGCATGGGACCGATTTAATGAACTACTTGAGCGAGGCCCGAACTTGGGATTTTTTGGTGACTTGATGTTGCATACCTTTTATTTTTCACTAACCCCTAACTCGTCTCGTTTTGTAAGCATGTGTCCAGGCGGTGATATAATGGATAAAACAATTAGTGAAGCCGCACAAATCTTATAAAGGATAAGCAATGGACAAAGAACACTACGAGATTGGCGAAGATGTTGTCGAGAGGAGCAAAATGACAAAAGCAAGCGCAAGGTGCTTGCTGAAATTTCTGAAAAAGATGAACCGAAGGTCAAGGAAGATGAACCGACCATACAAGAAAGTGAAGATCCACTTCCCAAGGTAAGAGAGGTCATTTTGGATGTTAAAAATGTTGAAACTAACATGAATGTAGGCCGAAGTATGTGGAATGTTAGACCATTGGCGGAGTTCATTCAATCCGGTTGGGTTCAAGTTGATTTCGCCCCACTAATTAACTACCGAAGGAAGGAGGAACGCCGACACGTCGCCAAACTAGTTGAAGATATATTTGATCAAGAGATGAGTGGAGAGTCGATCCAAAAGATGTTTGAAGAAGAAAGAGAAGAATGAGATGAAGGATGGATCGACCGGTTTGACAACTCAATGATTTATGATGAAGGGAGAGAAGAGTACAACCGTGATGAGCCTAGTGACTCAAAGGATAAATGGGAGGAGATAGGACTCAAGCTAAAAGATGAATGGGAAGGGGTTGACATAGATCAAGTACTCCAAGAAGGCCCCTCCGCACAAGGTGATAGCTTGTGTGCTATTGAAGACTACACACTAGCAAATCAAGACATGGAAGTACTCAAGAATGAAGAAAAGAGTGAATCAATGATGAGCGATCTTGACGACATGTGGTACATGGAAGATAAACAAAGCAACATACAAGTCTTTGAAGATGAAGATCTGGTTGATAAAGAAGACATCAAAGAAGAGATCAATGCGTACATAGTTGAAGTATTACATGTTCCACATGATGAGTTGAAGAAATTGCAAGATGGTGATGAAGAGGCAACTACACTTGTTGAGATCGATTCGCCTTCAACATCGCTTGATGAACCAAATATCACTCTTGTTGAAAAGGCTCTAAGGCCAAGGTATGCGCTGAAATCTCAAGATATTATTGGTATTGATGTTGATAAATTCAAATACTCATGCTTAACCAATAGTATGAATGATAGTT
Source organism: Cenchrus americanus (assembly GCA_947561735.1). NCBI lineage: Eukaryota > Viridiplantae > Streptophyta > Magnoliopsida > Poales > Poaceae > Cenchrus > Cenchrus americanus. Next base: position 29,611,212 of record OX387242.1, on the reverse strand, counting down.
TAATGTCTATGCCTTGTTCCAATAGTGATCATGTTGATAGGCTAGATTTTCTTGAGAATGAAAAAGAGGAAACATTTATTTTTGATCCAATTAATCTCACACCTAAACAACCTTTGCCTAATGATGAGCTAAGTGCTATGCATGAAACATATGCTTCTTTTGTTTACACCTTGACTTGTTGCTACAATTCACATGTGGTGTTAATTATGGACGAGTATGTTTACAATAAGTATTGTAAATCTCGATCATTCTTTGCGCTTGGTCAAGATAATGACCTTAAAGTATCATATGTCGGGAAAGGCCCGATTTTCACTAACCATGTATACAAGGCTTGAATAATGAAAAAAGAAGTCATGCCTAAAAGAGTTGCAAGATAAATCATCAACCTCTCCGAATCCCGCGATGGATGCTGCTGTCTTCATCAATTTGAGAGCTTGTTCAGAGGTGTACAAATGAACAAAATGAGATATTCAGAAGCTCCATCAAATTACCATTCCAACACATCAAGAACCAACAAGTTTGAAGACCCGTGCAAGGAGTTATGGAGAAAACATTGAGGCGTTCTGAAATTTCAGGACAGATTTCATCGCCGAAGTAAAACGGACGTAACTCTCTTGTCCGGAGTCCGATTTGAGCAAATGAAGACTCGTTGGAAAGGAAATTTTGTGCACTGTGCAATGGAGTAGAGATTGAGTATACTTTTTTCTGGACATTAAAAAAAATTCATGGAGTGAAGGCAGCACCGAAGGATGATAAAGAAGGAGATAATGATGAAACAAAAGGATGCTTTGGGCAAGTCTTTGATCAAGCACAACATGGGAAGTAAATTAAAGCTGCATTGGTACCTTTTCTTCTTGCATGAAGGGCCATGGCTATGCAATGAAAAGAAGGTATGTGAGAAAGTCTAGCTCTATGACTTTAAATGAAGCGTTTTCGGGAGACAACCCGTTTCTTTATATTTTTACTACTTTCTTAGAGAAAATAAAGAATGGCACTATCTTATGATGATCAACTTGTGGTTATTAATCTAAGTTCAGTTTTCCTTTTTAGAACCACCACCATGTTCATGATAATATTTATTTGTATGCATTGCATTTTGTTATCAATGTGATGTTTCTTTGTGTATACATGTTTTGCACATAGTTGGCTTGGTTGTTTTATATACTTAATGATGCATGCTTCAGTTTCCATGTTAATGCTTCATAGGTACCTATGGGTGTTTTCCTTTTGTGATCTTGTGTAAACATGGTGTTTAAACAAGATTGCGGACCATCATCGTTAAGTTCGATAAACCTACCTGGCTTTTCATATGTTTTCATGTTGCTTTGGTTAGTTTATAAGCTTTGCAATGCGCTTAATTTTTCTTGTTCTATAAGAGTTATTGATTTAAGGATAGACATGGTGTTTTAACCCTAGATATATAAACCTTTATGGCTATGGAGAAATTCGGCAACCTAGTTGTAAACATGGTGTTTAGAACTAGGTGAAAACATTGTCTTTGTTTATATGCTTTCCTATCATGTGCATACACACCTTGCACCAGGTACACTCATTAGATTTTTATTCCTCATTAAACTAATTATGCCACAAGTTAAGAATCTTAGGAGACATTGTTGGATTGTTGGCAATTCTATCTACTCCCAACCGTCACCTTGGGGGTAGAATGTGCGTTTAAAACGTCTTACATGCAAGATAAAGACTCTCACTACAAGGAAATTGAAGGATGGCTAAGAAGTGCTTTGTCTTCTTGTTCCACGACTAGCAAAATGCTAAGCATGGGGGAGACCCTGAATCTTCAACACGGAAGTGCAACATGACACTCTAGAAGATAGAATGATAAAGATCGTTAACATCTCCGGATCAATGCGCAAGAAGTCACCAATCTCATCAAAATTCTGCATGGTCTCGAAGGGAAAACATTGGATATTTTTGAATATTTAGAACCAGATGAAGTTACGATTCCAACAAATCAAGAATCAAGACAATCGGAGGTTCCTACAAGCGGTTACGCCCGAATCACCGAGTGCAACACGTCCTGAAATCAGATTTGGACAGCACGCAGCGCTGAAGTAAAACGGACATAGCTCCCTTGTTTAAACTCTGTTTTCGATGAATGACCACACGTTGGAAAGGTAATTTCATAAACTTTTCAATAGAGCTATATCTCGATATATGTTCTGTTCTAGACAGAGGGGGAAATCCATGAAAAAGAGACAGCAAGGAGATGATGAGAACAAGAAAGAGGAGATGGTGATGACAACATTGAAGAGAAGGGTGACCAATGACTCCATTAAGCATACAAGATCAAATTCAGAAGTTTAGGAGCATTAATAAATCAAGACAAAAGCAAAAGCCACATCGATACATGGAGATGTCGGAAGAAGGCAACGAAGAATTACAAAGGATGGTAACATCTCCATGGACCTTCTCTTTTCCAAACACAAATGCTTGTAAGTATGCCTTAAACCTCAACTAGGTGCAACCCTTTGTTTTTATCTTCAAACAATAACATGGCTACTAGGAGGACAACCTAGGTTTCTTTTTACTTTCAATAGATAAGCATGACCATGTGTTCACCTCGATGTTCTATATTGCCTATGCTTACGAAAAGATGATGAAACTTGCCGCTTTGTTTTACCTACATGAAGTTATACATGTCTTGGCTAATTGCTCTCTATAATATGATCTGAAATTAATTCAAATATCGGCTCTTTTATTTGTGGAGGAGTCATTCTCTGACACAAATGCTATGTAAGTATTACGTTGCAAAAAGTTTTGAGGAGCAAAAGAAAAAAAATGAAAGAAGAAAAAAATTATTATGATGAGAAGAAAAGAAAAGTAAGAAAAATAGGAAGAATAAAGTGAAAACAAAGAAATAGAGAAAAATTAGGAAGGAAATAAAATAAAGAAAAAAAATAAAGATGCTCCTCGTTCTTTTTGCTTCATAAGTTCTCAAGTGCCTTGATCACACATCCATACTCAAATCTTCCAACCATGTGCAATCCGATAACGAGGACTTCACTCGTGACTCGGGATCATCCATTTGCCACTTGCACATGTCCACTTATCTAAATGTGTGTGTTTCGTCCCTCTCTCTTTCCAACATTTATTTTCCATGGCCTTTTTGACGAGTCTCGGTAATTCCAATAGATCTCTCTCTTAATTTGACAGTATTTCGGATAAATGTTTTGCTAGGATTGTTTTAACCTTCCAAGCTCCACATAAGCCTTCCACTATCACATGAGTAGAGTAGGTTGAAAATAATCTAGTATAGTCTTGAGTGACTTGATGAGATGAGTGTTCCATGAGCTCTTGCAAGAGATTTTCACTTATGTTGGATATGCATCTTTTTGAAAATCTTCCATGTGACAAGGTAATGGTTTGAAGTTCACTTAAGTTTGAGAGCATCGTGTTACATGTGGCTTGTTCTTTATTGTTAGTCTATCTTCCATAATGAAAAAGAAGCCGGTCACAACTTGAACTTTAAAAATAAATTCTTAAGAGAGAGCAATTTGCCTCGTCATGAATGACTAAGTGCAGGGACAACATTGGAAGGCAACACTGATTTCCCTTTTAAGCAAGGAATACTTACTCGAGGACGAGCAAGGTTTAAGCATGGGGGAGATGTTGACGGTGAATTTCCATCAACCTAGAGTACTTGTTATACATTGGTTTCGATTACGATTTGCAACTAACCCGCCACTAGGCATACTAATGATGTAACAAGTTCACACTTGCATGTCGACTTTGGAGTTTGTTGTTTACGCAGGAGATCTACGCTAAAGAGGATACTTTCGGGATAAGTTCACCAAACACTTTGGAAGAAGATCATGAAGCCCGACAAGAGTCAAGACACGCGATGAACATGACTCCAAATGACCCGAGGATCGAAGCGTCAATGTGCACGTCTTCAGGGACTCAACCAGAAAACAGCGAAGCTTGCATAGCAAGGATTCAAGCCTTAACCGTGAAGGAAACGACGTCAAAGGCCCACGTGCAAGTGCACACGAATAAGGGATCACGCGAGAAGCAACCGGGGAGGAAACCGGGGCCGAACCGGGCCGAAGTGGGCTGGGGCCGGCCGGCTCGGGCCGACCGGCCCGGCCCACTCCGGGGTCGGTTCGGTCCCCCTTTGCCATAGGTGTTCGTCTATTTATTGCCTCCGCCGCCGTCGGCCGCCACATCGAACAAATCATCCTACCGATGCCAATCACCGAAAACCGCCGCCGCAAGATGTGGGAGAGAGTTAGATGAGCTCATCGCAAGGATCAACGCGGCGGAGAGAAGGAAGCAAGAGGAGGACTCCAAGCCGCCGGCCTAGGGGTGTTCCCAAGCTCCATCGCCGCCATCTTCATCGACGACGTTCTCCGAGTCTCCATCACCCCTATGTGCTTCAATCCGTGTAAGATGATGGGGTAATGTCTCCGTTCATCCCTAGGGTTAGATGGATTCATGCTATGTGATCGCTACTTGATTCGTGGTTTCAATCTATTGTTTTCATGTTGATGATGCTTTGATGATTAAGGTTAGCTACCGTGTTTTTCAGGCGTATGATATCCGCTACTCCCATAGATTCCATCAACATACCGTGTCCATCATAGGTCTAGTCACGATTACCTTCGTGTAGTGACAGTACGAGAGGAGGGAAAGGGCGAAACTGTGATCACAACTCCCGGTAGATTGGTTTACCACTCTCGTGTAGTAGATGCATACCATGTTATCCTAGATCCTAGGGAGGGAACGCTTATCTTTCTTAATCACTCTCTTGTGTTCACCCTTTACCATCTAGTTTAACCCTAGATTTGTTTGATCAACTTAACTTAGATTAACTTAGGTTAGATTGTTTTACCTTTAGATTAATACTCTTTCAAAGGTTTTCCATTCAACTAGATTAGTACTTGGTTAAGCGCTAGTAATCCCCTTGCTCCGCGGATTGACAAGAACCTTGGGAATCCCATGGTGAAAAAAGTGTGGGTCCGTACGCTTGCGGATCGTAGGTGGATACGAGTTTTATCCGTCAACAGATCGCAACACCAGCCGGGACTAAAGGTCGGGGGCAATATAATGCCCGTACCTTCTTCTTCCTCCTGCCCCCGATCCATTCACCAGAGCCATTCATCTGAGCCATTCAAGCTCCCCCCCATGGCGACTCAAGCCTAGGGTGGTGCTGCGATTTTTTTCCATCATTAGTTTGTGAAGATTTCTCTCCTCCAAGGTGTTGTAAAGGTTAAAATCCTCATCCTCCCTTCATTTGTGGTGATTAAATTTTGTTTTATGGCTTAGAGATGGAGAAAATAGAAATGTTAATTAGAGAGATGAGATGTTGTATATACACGTGAAGATGTAGTTAGGATGGTACTTGCATTGTTCCTTCTTTCATTAAAATCTTGTTTTTCATAACATTGAATTTTTCTTGTATATATATATAGTTTATAAAATATATGCTCATAAAAGAAAACATACCGAAAATGTACTAGGTATTTCCCTTGTTTCATTGTTTAGAAATGATTTTATTCTAGGTAGCCTTTGGAGGAAATAGAAGATTAATTATTTTGTTAAGTATGTTTTTAATTTATATATAGAATAAATGTAAGCATTCTTTTATTTTCTTGTTTTTCATAATTTTGAATTTTACTTATACATATATTTTATAAAATATATGCTCTTAAAGAAAAAATAGACATATAGAAAATGTAGCTATAGTTTATTTTGTACATATAGTTTATTTCCATTCTTTCATTATTTAGAAATGCTTTTATTTCTAGGTAGCTATAGAAGATTAAATTCTTTTATTAAATATTTTTTTAGTTTTATATACAATAAATGTAAGCATTTTCTTTTTTTATACAGAGCCCTACGTCCTAATTAGCTACAGGTTCACCTCGCGGGCTACGTGGGTACTGCCTGCAGCTTCGCGAGGTGGGGCTGTAGCTAGATAGGAGGTGTAGTGCATGTGTGGTAGTGTAAGTGGGTTAGTGAGGTGTATATGACGGTGAGGTGAGACTATTGTAGTTCCCGGAGCATCCAATCTTCTTGTTTTTGATACAGAGCCCCACATCCTAATTAGCTACAGTTTAACATCACGGGCTACATGGGGACTGCCTGCAGCTCCGTGATGTTGGATTGTAGCTAGATAGGAGGTGTAGCGCATGTGTAGTACTGTAAGTGGGAGAGTTAGGTGTATATGACGGTGAGGTGAGACTGTTGTAGTTCCCGGAGCATCTAGTCTTCTGAGTTATGTACAGTAATGCTAGTGTTGAATTCTATCCCCTTTTGTTTTTTTATGTATGGATATATTGAATCCAATCTATAAATATGTAGGTATGTGTACATATAGTTCATAAAAATACAGTGTTGAATTCTATGGCCCCTCTTATTTCTAGGTAGTAATAGGAGGAAATAGAAGATTAAATTCTTTTATTAAGTATTTTTTTAGTTTTATATACAATAAATGTAAGCATTTTCTTTTTGTGATACAGAGCCCCACGTCCTAATTAGCTACAGCTTCACCTCACGGGCTATGTGGGGACTTCCTACAGCTCCATGAGGTGGGACTGTAGCTAGATAGGAGGTGTAGCGCATGTGTGGTACTGTAAGTGGGAGAGTCAGGTGTATATGAAGGTGAGGTGAGACTGTTGTATAGTTCGCGGAGCATCCAATCTTCTAAGCTATGTATAGTAATAATAGTGTTGAATTCTATCCCCTTTTGTTTTTTATTTCTAGGCTATAGGAGGAAATAGAAGATTAAATTCTTTTATTAAGTATTTTTTAGTTTTATAGACAACAAATGTAAGCATTTTCTTTTTTTTCTTGTTTTTGATACAGAGCCCCACATCCTAATTAGCTACAGTTTAACATCACGGGCTACGTGGGGACTGCCTGCAGCTCCGTGATGTTGGACTGTAGCTAGATAGGAGGTGTAGCGCATGTGTAGTACTGTAAGTGGGAGAGTCAGGTGTATATGACGGTGAGGTGAGACTGTTGTAGTTCCCGGAGCATCTAGGTCTTCTGAGTCGCTGGTTCATAAAGGTTATGTACAGTAATAGTTCCCTTTTGTTTTTCTATTTATGCATATATTGAATCCAATGTATATATGCAAACTAATCATATTTATTGTGAATAATGTATGTTATTTTGATTTAGATGTAGTTTTAGCTAACAATGTCGTCATCAAGTGGTGTTGGAAATGGCGTCCGTGGTCGTGGCATAGTCCGTCTCTGTGGCGGGCGTGGTGGCCGTGGCATTGGCCGTGTAGGTCTAGGTGGCCGTGGAGGTAGTTTGGAGGACCCGTTGCCTCTACGTCTAGTATTGCACTTTCAGTGCGAGATTACCTTGCCAATGGGTGATCCAGGACGTGTAGCTAACTTGGTAATATAGGAATTGAAATTAATTTGCTTTACATAGAACTTTTTTCCATTTCACATGGAAAATATGTAATTTTAGTTACATATATAATTATATATTGTAGGTTCTCAACAATATCAGATGGCTTAGAGACATTATCGGGGATATCAATGGTACTCCTCTATAGTGCAAACTGAGCACATTGATGAGCACATGGCAAGAGTGTATATCTCTTTCACCGTACCCACTCGATATGTAGACTACGGCCAGTTGCCAGCAGGCGCACCACACCCGATGGTTGCCATTGCAACAGTTGGCAAAACAACACCTATTCGGTTAACCCGAGAGAGGACTACCGTGGAGAATTGTCTACAACAGCTCCAGAATGATGTTGGGTGTTTTGTGCCGGACCTTTCCTATTTTAAATTAAGGCAACTCGAGACGGGTGAAGGAACTGTGATTGAGACTACGGAGAGGCTTTGCAGGGCTCATCAAGATGTGGTAATATACATTTATATATAAAAGAATTTATATTCATTATTAATTAATTTGTTTTTGGTACATATATATCATCATCATCATCTGATTGTGTGTAGGATCACTCTGGTTCTACCTATGCTTCATTTAGTTTCCGTGCGATTCTGAATCAAGTCCTGGAAAGAGTTGGGGTGGATTACTATGGTGGGGAGCCGTTTTCCACCAACAATTGGAAGTTTCGAGCAATTCTAAGTTTCTACAAGACAGCAAAACCCGAGGCTCCATTGTTTGATGTCTGCAGTGGTGTTTGTGACACTCCTCCCCAAGCGGAGGAGAGTGCACTAGTACGCGCTCTAGCTTATTTTGAGGGAGTTTTAGGCTGGAGGATTGCAGACATTGACCATGTTCCATATCTGCAAGCGCGTGCTGCTCATCAGTAACATTATGCATGCATGGATCAGGCTTTGTACTTTACCCTATTATGTGAACTTGTATTAATTATTAGCTAGCTATGTGAACCTTTATGAACTTATTATGAATTATTGTTAATTACATATTTTATTATGAATTCATGTGTTTGAGTTCATACACGAATTCATAAATGTGTTTGAAGCAGAGGTTCAAAAGCTAGAAGCTGACCAGCTTGAGCTTGGGACCATGAGGTATTAATTAATGTCGTGCCTTGTAATTACCACTGTACGTATACGTAAGCCATTGTAGTTATATGGATCATTATATCAAAAAGACAATACGCGAACTCATAAATTTGTAAATAAAAATAGTAATAGTTGTTTCAACTAATATTTTTGAAACAAAGATTTTTCTGAGTAGGTTTACTAATATTTTCAATTTAATTTATTTTCCAATTCAAATTGTAAAAAAATAGTAATATTTGTTTCAACTCTTGAAATAATATGTGCATAGAAAAGTAGGTATTTTTTGTGTTGACATAATATAATTTTGCATGGCACAAATATTTTGACTAATGATTTATTTTAAATGTCGAAAGAAAAAAGGAATGACATAAATGAGCAAGAAAAAGAGAAAAATCCCGCGAATGAGACGAATGAGATAAATGAGCAAGGAAAAGAGCACGTTGATCATTCAAAAACAATTAATTAGAATTCATAAATTTATTTAAACCAGAGATTTTTCTGAGTAGGTTTACTAATATTTTCAATTTAATTTATTTTCCTCTTCAAATTGTAAACAAAAAATAGTAATATTTGTTTCAACTCTTGAAATAATATGTGCATAGAAAAGTAGGTATTATTTGTTTTAACACAATATAATTTTGCATGGTAGAAATATTTTGACTAATGAATTTTTTAAATGTTGAAAGCAAAAAGGAATGACATAAATGAGCAAGGAAAAGAGAAAAAGCTCGCGAATGAGATAAATGAGCAAGGAAAAGAGCATGTTGATCATTCAAAGATAATTAATTAGAATTAATAAATTTATTTAAACCAGAGATTTTTCTGAGTAGGTTTACTAATATTTTCAAAATAATTTATTTTCCCCTTCAAATTTTAAACAAAAAATAGTAATATTTGTTTCAACTCTTGAAATAATATGTGATAGAAAAGTAGGTATTTTTTGTTTTAAAATAATATAATTTTGCATGGCACAAATATTTTGACTAATGAATTTTTTTGACTAATGTAATTTTGAGTTCTTAATTGAGTATTTGAGTTCTTAATTGTTTGCTAATATATATATATATATATGTAATTTTGAGTTCTTATTTGTATATTTGAGTTTTTAATTGTTTTCTAATATATATATATATATGTAATTTTGAGTTCTTAATTGTTTTCTATTATATATGTAATCTTGAGTTCTTAATTGTGTATTTGATTTCTAATATATAATTTCATTAGTTTGGTACTTCTGAAGTCGACGACTGCCGCGTCATCTCGAACAAGTGACTTCCCGTCACCTCTGTCATTCTCCCACACGGCACCGTCATCAACAAGCATCGTCCGTCCACAAGTTAGTAGAAATATTGTGACTTTGTTTATTCAATAAAATTCGTAGTAAATACTTGTTAATTCTAGAAATTCATATACAAGCTTTTTGCTTATTCTACAAATTCAAAGAAAATTCTTGTTTAATAAAGAAATGCTTAGTAAATACTTATCTAATCTAGAAAGTTTTAGAAATTGTTGAAAATTACATAAATTCATAGAATATTCTTGTTTATTATAGAAATTCATCGAAATGCTTGTTTATTCTAGAAAATCATTTAAAAACTTGTTTCTTATTCTACAAATTCAAAGAAAATTCTTGTTTAATAAAGAAATTCTTAGTAAATACTTGTTTAATCTAGAAAGTTTTAGAAATTGATGAAAATTACATAAATTCATAGAATATTCTTGTTTATTATAGAAATTCTTAGAAAATGCTTGTTTATTCTAGAAAATCATATAAAAACTTGTTGTTTATTCTAGAAAATCATAGAAAAACGTGTTTCTTATTCTAGAAATTCATAGAAAATTTTTGTTTATTCCAGATGGATGACAACCATGAAAACTTTATGACCGACATTATAGCAAGTGGTACAATTGCAACCTTCACCGAGGAGGAGTGTTGTCAGGCGGACATGTACTTGAACATACCTCCGAATGAGGACACTGCTGCCCCTGTCATGGACACAACAACTAATATTGAGGACAATTCTAGAAACAATGAGGAAAGTGTTGTGAATGAAAGTATTGAATGTTCCCACGAGGTGTGTGTATATATATATATATCATGCATTAACTTCATAGTTCTTATTTTCTAACCACAATTCTTAGGTACTAATTAATTAAATAACGAATCTGCAACATGTAGGCTTCAGCCCCCACATCAAAAAGGACAAAGAGAGGGCGTACACAAGTACTCACCGGCCATGTCATGTATCAGATCACAGAAGTATCCGATGATGGCGAACCATGTGCTCCAAAAGAAATCAAGGACAAGTATGTGTCACAGTGTGGGGCCATTGTAAGGGACAACGTGCCCATCAGCTACAGAGAATGGAAGGGAAAAGCAGATAATCCACACGTGGTTCCAGACTCAGTGAAAAATTTGTTGTGGGATGAAATCCTAAAACACTTCACACTTCCTGAAGGTGTTGAACCAGCCAATGTGAAGCGTGGTACTTTCACGAGGATGGCAACACAATTTCAGAAGTACAAATAGCAACTCGATAAAGATTATATCAAGAAGAATCGAACTCCAAATTGGATTGAATATCCCAAGTTAAAAGAACACTGGACGTCCTTTGTGGAATACAAGACAAGTGAAGATTTCTCCAAGGCGAGTGCACGAGCGAAGCAAAGTTGTGCTAAGAAGGAGCATGACCATCATCTTGGTCGAGGTGGATATGCATTTGCCGTTCCCAAGTGGCAGAAGATGGAAGCAGACCTTCCCGAGCGAGTGAAGAATTGGTATTGTGCTCATGGAGGAACAATTAACTCCGAAAGATGGTACCTTTGATTACCCACCCTCGTTACGAGAGACTGCACTTGAAATATTGAACGACGAGTAGCCGCTGCTGTAAATTAGATAGCCCCAGCACAAGGACTGCCTCTAGTACAAGTTCCTTCTGCTCACTTTTCTAGTTGTGCTTCCGTGGCGGTTCCTGAAGAGCAAAGAGCAAAGAAGTTCAAGTGGACAGCCAATGGTACCCTGTGGTTGACATTTGTCGGCGCACCAGATGTGAGCTTCACAAGCCATTCGGCAACATCAAAATGAAGGTATGTCTAATTCATGCTTTTATTACCTCAATAATTGATCACATATATTACTTTGATTTTTGTGGACTTGCATTCACAATTCTAATAATAACTAATTAAATATTTATTCTCAGGTGGCAGACGGAAGTGCTTTTGCACAGTTTCCTGGACAGACGAGCCACGGCATGCCGATTCCACCTGGCTACACCTCAGTTAGCGTAGATAGAATATGCCAACCTGATTTTGAGGAGCTAGAGATAGATATCCCAGGAGGTGACGGGGAAAAGACACTTAAGGATGCGCTACACGGTATCATATTATGGCCAAAATGTTACATCGTCATAATCCCCGAGAATGATGGATCTCCGAGAGACCACCTAGAGCCGGGGTAGCCATCGTCTCCGGGGCCATCATCGGCACAACCTACTCGCTCACCTTCTCAAAAACAACCATACGACAATTCGGGTGAACGGAGCTCCAGGGATCACGATGATGACATCCCTCCCAATTCACCTCAGGAACCATTCGCCACAACCTCTCGAGCGCAATCTTTCAGGTCGGTGCAACCACCAAAGAAGAAACGAAAACGATCAACAAAGAAAAAGGCAGAGGCAAAGACAGATGAAGAAACAGAAGGGTCTGTACGGAAAGAAGTCAAGGACTTCTTTGAAAAAGTGAAAGAAAGAAGAAAACAGGAAGAACTGGAGGCCAAAAAAATGAAGGTCGTACGGAGAGACTCAAGGCTTTCATACACGATAAGAAAACAAAAAGTAGAAGGAAACCACCGTTGAAAACGGACTATGAGCGTTCGGTGGACACATCTTATGCTAAGAAGAAACAGCGAGGGTCGCCGAATAGTTACATCGAGCAAATACCTGCGTCGACGTCGGGGACCGCCACCATAGACAATAACAAGGAGATTCCTCCGTCACGTCGGGGACCGCCGCCCCAGACAAGAATGAGGAGATTCCCGCGTTGACGTCGGGGACCACAGAAAACATCGAGCAAATACCAGCATCCACGACCCATCAGACTGATTTATTTGCGGGCATCACTTCAGAAGTGCAAAACGATATTGACGCCATGGGTGAAGAGCAACTGGCTCAGGTCATTAGCTTTTTTGAACAAACAAAGCTGCCTATTGGTGGGCTTATTGGCCTTGAAGACCTACTAGCGGATAAAAATCAAGAATTTAGATGGCACTTTGAGCTAGGAAAACCTCTAGTGAAGCCAGAATTGGTCAACAAGCTCCCAACTAAGATGCACAGTGGTACTTGAATAAGTCAGTTGAGGGCCTGGAGATGTTTGGTATGCTCGTGAGACCTGAAGATTTTGCTCTTCAAAACGAGAAGGTGGCCTGGCTCCGATTCGCTGATATCTATGAAATTTACAATCTGGACGCCCTGAATACCGATCTTATGATGGCATGGTGTCTGTAAGTGACATATTTTCATATGTTTATACACCACTTTATTACATTTGTCGATCTACTAATTAACATTTGACTCTTCTTGTGTAGCCTGCAACTTATTGAGATGGGAAGGAAGGGTTATTCAAGAATTGCTTTCATGGACCCATCAAAAGTTAACGCGGATCAGATTAAAAACCAACTGAAAACTACAATCGAGACCATTTTTAGGCACTTAGATGAGTTTCATTACAAGAATCTTATACTACTACCTTACAACTTCAAGTAAGTACGATTGTCATTTAATTATCATTGCTAGTTCTATTTAGTCAATTCTAATATCCATGAGGATGCATATAGATTCCACTGGGTTCTACTCATAATCAATATCGACAATAGCAATATCAATGTGTATGACTCTTTGAGAAAAACCGCTCAGAATACCAAGACCTTGAAGATGTATTCCACGAGTAATAATTCTATTTATGACATTTTCTTTAATGCAATATATATATTTAGCTTTTATACTAACATATTTTATCTTTTATTATTTTGCCTCAGAGCTTAGACCATGTTCATTGCAAAGCACCAAGGAGCATTTCAACCCAAAATTAGATGGGTGTATGATTTTCCGGTACGTATACAAATAACAACTTCAGATTGGGAATATTTAAAATGTATAATACTACAATTTCATATTCTGTTCTCCTCTCCAATTTAGTGTTTTAGACAAGAGCAAGGAAATAATTTATGCGGGTACTACGTTTGTGAGTTCATACACCATCACAGTGGCAACGCAGATGATGATATTGTACGTAAAATAAACCTATTAATAATACATCATTTTTATCCTTTTTGTATATTTAATCGCTTGCTGTATTATATCAACTTATTTGCAAATTACAGAGGATTATAAAAAGGGACGCACTCATTGAGAAGGATCGTCTCTTGGCAATTCAAGAAGCTCTCGTGGGATTCCTCATGGACGAGTTGGTTAAACCACAAGGAAAACATCATTATGACAACCATCCAATTGACCGACTCACCTCCGAGGAAAGCTAAATGAGACAAGAAATTTGAACTGAATGATATTTTGAATATACTATATGGGGTTTTGATGTATATATACTAGTTTAAGAAAATACTATTTATTTTCATGTGTATAAAATATTATGTGTTTATACATATATAAGTTTATATATGTAGATATATAGGGTTTAATTTTTATATAAGTCAAATCTAACTGCGTATATGGTATATATATACTGGTATATACCTGTATACAAGTTCAAATACGTATACGTGCATATACGGGTTAGATACCAATTAGAATATAAGCTCAAATCGAAAAACAAAAAAAGAGAAACGAGACCCTTTAGTCCCGGTTGGTTCAACCGGGACTAAGGTGGTGGGGGGGGGGGGCTTTTGTCTCCGAACTTTAGTCCTGGTTGGACTTGAGAGATCTAAACCCCTCTACAACCGGGACTAAAGTGAGGACCATGTGCGGTTCGAGGACCGGTGGATGGTCGCTTCCTTGTGTGATGAGTGATTGACAACGTTGTGTGGACTGATTCTTGGCTAAGTATTGCAGGTGCAGGTTGCGGCTTGACTCTTGTTGGTGCAGGTGAAGAACAAGTGCGAAAGGTCATTGCCGGTGAGGCCTCCAGGTGTGGAGAAGACAAGTAGGCTTCGTTCGAGGGACCCGGTGGCCAGTGGGGTCAAGTGCGGGCCGCATGGTGGCATGAATAGCAAGATGAAGTCGTGGACGGTTTCTTGGTAGAGCCTCAAAACCAAGGTCGAGCCGGGACTACGTGGGAGCCAAGTCATGAGTGGAGATTGGCGGAGGCTACACCGAGTTCGCGGGGTTTGCAGTGGTTCACCAGAAAACCACTGGGTTACTCGGTTGAGCCACAAAACCGAGGTGCGGCCGCCCCGGTCAGATTGCCCGGGCCGGTCTAACCGTCCAGGGGGGGCGGTCTGACCGCCCTGGCCGCCGGCGCCGAGATGCTTCGAAGCGGAGGACACGCGTCGGGATCGCAAGGCTTGCGTTGAGGCTAAGCAGGTTGTGGTCGCCGGGCATCCGTCTGATGAAGATATTCCAAAGACTTCCAAATCCG
Organism: Cenchrus americanus; assembly: GCA_947561735.1. Classification (NCBI taxonomy): domain Eukaryota; kingdom Viridiplantae; phylum Streptophyta; class Magnoliopsida; order Poales; family Poaceae; genus Cenchrus; species Cenchrus americanus. The sequence goes on along the minus strand of OX387242.1, from coordinate 29,596,144 downwards.
CCCTTGAGGGGCTTGTATCCCTAGTTATTAGGTGAGGGTAGTTTAGTCTTTTGGGTTCCTCCATATATACTCATTGAGTGGATGGATGGCAGCCAACTCTTGGAACTCTAGTTCATTTGCTTTGCTATTTTCCCTTCCTATTTTCCTCAGGATTTTAGAGGACTAGCTTGAGAGCTTCATGGTGAGATCTTGAGAAAGGGTAGGATGATTGGGAGGCAAGCTAGACCTTGTATGAACCTATATTGTATGTATAGATGATTCGGCGTGGTTCCTCAAGGCTTTTGTTGTCTTTCCCGTTTTCCCTTTTTGGTGATTTTCGGAGCCTTTTCTTGGGATTTTCGTGGCGGAGTTTTGGAGGCGTTTCTTTGCGGGATTTGGTGTGGGAGTCACACATGAGGACCTTGTGCCTCTTTTCTTGGTGACCTTGCCCCTCCAAACCCGTGGAAAGCTCTCCGATTTGGTGGTTTTCGTTGGAACTCCAGTTCTTGAGGTTTGGTCACGAGATTTGCGATTCCCCATGATTGAGAGCATTTCAGTGCAATTCCTTTAAGGGAGAGGTCGTCCATGAGGTGACCCAGGCATCCCCAAAGTTTCGCTGCAATCCGTTGGGTGAATCGGGAGATCGGGTGATGCAAAGTTGAGGGTTGACCCGCGGTTCCCCTTTTTCCCGTTCGTCCGGGAGGGCGGTCTAACGACGTAGGAGGGGCGGTCTAACCGCCCGGCTCGTCCGGAGAAAGTTTTGATTTTGGCCGAGATCTTCCGGTAGCATGTTGGCCTTGACCGAGGGATTGTATGGTTGAAATCTTGGAGCGTTTCAAGTCCGTTTGCTTGGGTTTTCACTCGGATCTTTGTGCTCGGGGGAGGGAGGTCTAACCGCTCCGGCACCGGAGTCTAACCGCCCTAGGCCTTTCCGAAGAAAGTTTGATTTTCGGATCTTTCTCTGTGAGTTTGTTCGCCTTGATCAGAGGAGCGTTCTGGTGAAATCTTGGCTCGTTTTAGTGTGATTTGCTAGGCGTTCTTTGGAGTTCGTTGCTGGGTACAGGAGGTTAGACCGCCCTTGGTAGCCGGTCTAACCGCCCCTAGGCCCTTGGGTGAAGTTTTAGTTTTCGCCAAGATTTTCTGGTAGCGAGCACAGCCCTGACCAGAGATCTCTGTTGGTGAAACCGTGGTGCGTTTTGGTGCTCGGAAGAGGTGTTTCGGAGGATTTCTTGGTTACCTAGTGGAGGCGGTCTAACCGCCCCCCATACCCGGTCTAACCGCCCCCCTCTGGACAGTCGGCTTTCGAGTTGTTTCCGCTGTCGTGGGTGCGTGTGTGTTGAGGTTGCTGGTAGTGTTTGTTCCTAGGACAGTTAGCACTCCAGTGGCTACGTGGTTTTGGAAAACGACAGGTAGAAGTGCGGAGCGTGTGATTTTGGGGGTCCGACTGAGCGAGTTCATCTTATCGAAGTTTCAGTCTCCCCCGAGAAGAAATTTTATCGGCTCCCATTCACTCCCCCCCCTCTGGTCGCCTAATCGGTCCTTCAAGTGGTATCAGAGCCGGTTCGGGTCTTTGTTGACTCTAACCAGTCTAAGATCCAAGGATGGCGTATCAGGAACGGGGTTCGGGTCCTCCACACTTCGATGGCAAGAACTACCAGATGTGGAGTAAGCAGATGGGTGCGTTCCTCCGCGGAAAGGGTCAGATCCTTTGAAATGTCACGGTCGACACAGGCTATGTCGAGCCGATGGACTTCCTCGCTCCAGGATCGAGGGATAAGTTTGATGCCAACAACAAGGCGGTCGACTACTTGTTTCGTGCTCTGTGTCAGTCTGAGTTCGATCGGGTGCACACCGAGCACTTGGCTTGTAGAATTTGGACGGTGCTGAAGGAGGCTCATGTTGGGAATGCCCCGTGTTCGAGCACGGATGTATGCGACCTACCGGAGAGAGTACGAGAACTTCACTCATCTCCCTGGTGAGTCCATCGATGCCTTGTTTCAGAGGTTCACGGTGGTTGTGAACAACATGAGGGCAAATGTGGACGTGCTCCCGTACGATGATTATGATAGAGCTGTCAAGCTCTTATACTCTTTGGATCGTACAATATGGGGCGGAAAGTTCGAGGCCATTGTGGAGTCGGAGAAGTATGACACTCTGACGGTGAACGAGCTGTTCTCGAAGCTCAAGTCGGCTGAGGTGGATAGGGGCATGACTGCCAAGCTCGAGGGTCCGACTGATTCCCATAGTCTTGCCCTCGTTGGTGGTTCGAAGGGAAAGGCTCACACTAACCCATCCACCAGGATGTTCTCTTTGTACTCCTTGATGTCTATGCCAGATGAGGAGTTCGACGTGCTTGGAGAGGACGAGCTGGCGCTCCTGAGAGGCGGTTCGAGAGGCTACACGAGAACCGAGTGAACATGAGGAGGAACACGAGGACATGCTTCAAGTGCGGCAAGGCTGGACACTATTTCGCCGAGTGCCCGAAGGTGAACAACCACGACAAGCACAAGTTCAAGGACAAGAGGAAGAAGTCCAAGAAGAAGGATCATGGACATAGGAAGAAGACATGGTCTCAAGAGAAGATGAATAGATCAAGCGACATCGAGTCCGATTCCGAGGACACGTCTTCAAGCTCGAGTGATGAAGACGAAGAGGATGACAAGAAGAAGAAGAAGAAGAAGAAGAAGAAGAAGAAGAAGAAGAAGAAGAAGAAGAAGAAGAAGAAGAACCTCGGCAAGTATCTAAACGGCCTTTGTGTGACGGGCCTAAGCCTCAAGGACGACTTCGCAAAGCATGGCTCGCGGTTCGAGCGACAACGAACAGGCTGAAGGTCGCCTCGGACTTGGATTCCGAGGATGAGGTATGTGATGAGCTCTCTTCTTTGTGCAAGGAGAATGAGGAGTTGGTTGACTTGCTTGATAATCGCGATCACATGCTTAGAGAGGCTAAGAAGCTTAGGAAGGAGCTTAGATCTTTGCTCGAGGATGCTAGGACTAGAGTGGCTGAGCTAGAAACACAGGTTCTTGATTGCAAGCTTGAAATTGATTCGCTTAAGGCTAGCCCCGTTGTTTCGATGAAAATGATTGTGCCGATTGCTCGCTTTCCTAGCCGACTTGACTCGATCTAAGTGTGAGGAACTAGATGTGCTTAGGGTTGAGTTGGCTGAGCTACAATCTAGACCCACTTTGCTTGGTGCTTGCACTTCTTGCCCTGGTTTGCATGAGAAAATTGTTGAGCTTCGTTCTCGCATTGGTTCGCTAGAGGCTGATTTGAAAGTGTCTATTCCTACTTCTTGTTCTACATGTGAGTTGCATGCTATGAAGAATTTGGATCTTGCAAAATGTGTTGGTCGCTTGCAAGATGAGAATGATAAGTTGCGTGAAGCGCTGAGTTGGTTCTCGAGTCAAGAACCTCAGCTTGGTATGATGATTGCTAGCTGTAAGCGCTTTGATGGTTGGGCTTTGGGATTGGATAAGGTTGGTGAGGGTAGTGGTGAGAGAGAAAGGAAATTTGGGAATGATTCAGTTCCACCACAACCCACACCCAAAGACAAGTTTGCATCCAAGCCAAACCAACCTAGAGAAAAACCGAGTGAGAAGGAAAGTCAAAAGCCTAGTGAGAAACCAAGTGAAGAGCCTCACCCCAAGCCTAAGCCCAAACCAATCCTTTTCCATTGTGAGTTTTGTGGAAAGGATGGTCACAAGAGAGAGTTTTGCTATAAGAGAAAGAGAGAGGCGAGAATGGCTAAGGAGTGGGCGAACAAGGACAGGTACCACCCTTCTCATGGTTTGCCTGAGCCTCGTATGCCACTGCCTAAGGGAAAGGGCTTTGTGCGTAAGGATCCGGCATGGGGAGATGAGAAATCCCGTAGCCGCGGTGGTGGTCTGGAGAGGGCGGTCAGACCGGCCTGGCTAGGCGGTCAGACCGGCCCTCCCCAGATTTCTGGGCAGTTCTGTTTTCGAGGTCGTGATGCTGGTGGTTTCAGTTCCCTTGGTCATGGTGCAGATGGTAGACACTTTGAGTCTGGTGGTGTTGAGTTTGCTGGACGTTCTCCACCTCGTGATCAATACGAGTTTGGGAGAGGTCGCAGCTTTGAGTCTCAGAGGGGCTACGGACCATGCTTTCTTTTTCGTGGTACTCGTACTCCTCCAGTGAGACGGGAGTGGTTTTCCCATGGTGGTTCCAGGTTTGATAGGTTTGACAGGATGGATCGCTGTATTGATAGGCAGGTTAGGATGAATGTTGCTAACCCTACTTTTGAGGAAATGGCCCGACACTGTTTTCACACCTTTGGGACTAACCCAGTGTTGAGTCATTTGCTCGTTCTCGCTCTTGGTTTTGAGTTGCAGGTGGGAGGCCCGAATAACATTTGGTTGATATCGGGGGTGGTTCTTCGACCTCATACTCCGGTGGTGACATGGAGGTACATCACATTCGTGGATGGTGGACAAGGATGAGTGACTTCTGAAGAAATGATAAAGGTAAGTGAATTTGTGACCTTCAAGTGTGTGGCCTTGGTCAAGTCACTTGGTTCTTTTAGATCTTTGCCCTATCTCATGTGTGTAAGGTGAGCTTTGTGTGCTCTTTGTCCTTAATGCATGAGTTTAGGGGGAGCTTATGAGTTTTGTGCTCCTTTGCTCTTTTGCCGGTGGTGTCGAGCCCCTTTTGCCTCCTTTCGAGTAGCCGATGGTTAGTGAGTTTTGTGTGGGAGCTCCTTTGTAGCATATGTTTAGCTTTCCTTTTATGCATTTTTGCATTTGGCATAGCATATGTAACATGATGTATAGGCATCTTTGTATCTTAGGTTCCATGCATTTTGTATCATATGCATTTGATAGGAAAAGCTTCTCCTATATACATTGTTCACCATGATGGGCTATATATGATCGTGTGAGCTAGTTTGGTATGCTATGGTTAGTTTGGCTTAGCTCTTGATGATCTTGATTTATATCCATGGTTGATGGCTATGCTTTTGAAAAATGTCACATATATGCTCCCTCATGTGTAAATGCCTCTATATGATCTTGGCATGTTTTAGTGGCTTGGCTATGCTTAATTTGTGGTTGGCTAGCTAGTTTATTGATCATATGGGGCCAAAGGTTCATTTGCCATCATGAATGTTTAGCCCTCTCGCTTTATCTTATGGAGGGGCATAAGTTCCTTTTTGTCGCAAAGACATTTCATGTACCTGTTGACGGTGAATTTCCGTCAACCTAGAGTACTTGTTATACATTGGCTTCGGTTATGATTTGCAACTAACCCGCCATTAGGCATACTAATGATGTAACAAGTTCACACTTGCATGTCGATTTTGGAGTTTGTTGTTTACGCAGGAAATCTACGCTAATGAGGAGACTTTCGGGATAAGTTCACCAAGCACTTTGGAATAAGATCATGAAGCCTGACAAGAGTCAAGACACGCGATGAACATGACTCCAAATGACCCGAGGACCGAATCGTCAACGTGCAAATCTTCAGGGACTCAACCAGAAAACAACAAATCTTGCATAGCAAGGATTCAAGCCTTAACCGTGAAGGAAACGAAGTCAAAGGCCCACATGCAAGTGCACACAAATAAGCGATCACGCGAGAAGCAACCGGGGAGGAAACCGGGGCCGAACCGGGCCGAAGTGGGCCTGGGCCGGCCGGCCTGGGCGGACCCGGCCCGGCCCCCACTCGGGGGTCGGTTCGGTCCCCCCTTTGCCCTAGGTGTTCGTCTATTTATTGCCTCCGCCGCCGTCGGCCGCCACATCGAACAAATCATCCTACCGACGCCAATCACCAGAACACCGCCGCCGCAAGATGAGGGAGAGAGTTAGATGAGCTCGTCGCAAGGATCAACGCCGGCGGAGAGAAGGAAGCAAGAGGAGGACTCCAAGCCGCTGGCTTAGGGGTGTTCCCAAGCTCCATCGCCGCCATCTTCATTGACGACGTTCTCTGGAGTCTCCATCACCCCTATGTGCTTCAATCCATGTAAGATGATGGGGTAATGTCTCCGTTCAAACAATAACATGGCTACTAGGAGGACAACCTAGGTTTCTTTTTACTTTCAATAGATAAGCATGACCATGTGTTCACCTTGATGTTCTATATTGCCTATGCTTATGGAAAGATGATGAAAGTTGCCGCTTTGTTTTACCTACATGAAGTTATACATTTCTTGGCTAATTGCTCTCTATAATGTGATCTGAAATTAATTTAAATACCGGCTCTTTTATTTGTGGAGGTGAAATGACTATGCTCTAGACCCACATACATATCTTTGCTCTTTGATTTAAGTTTATGGATAGCCGGATAACTTGTTGTTTTTATGAAAACTTAACTTTTATGCTATCTACATATTTGTGATGCTCTTGCAAAGTTCTACCTACCAAAGCCATATACATATATGTTTTATGATAACAAAACCCGTAGATTGCAAACATATGTTTTGATGAGTTGGATTTGGATTGATTTTTATGGTTAGAGACTAAGAAGCTGGTCATTCCTTTGTGTAACTTTTTCATGCTAGCATTTTTGTCCATGCATTGTGGGTTTTCACATCAAAAATTCCGCAAACTTCGCTGGGCTTCCACCCTAAACCAAAAACATCTTTTTGTGATCACCTCCTTGTCCACAACCCAATTTGAGTATGGAGTAAAATTCTCGATGGAGATTCAAATATTCTGCAATATTATGGAATTTATACTTACTTTAGCAGTCATTTCCCCTCTCTTTTATGCTCGAGGACGAGCATCGTTCAAGCATGGGGGAGGAGTCATTCTCTGACACAAATGCTATGTAAGTATTATGTTGCAAAGAGTTTCGAGGAGCAAAAAAATGAAAAATGAAAAAAAATGATAAGAAGAAAAAAAGTAAGAAAAATAGGAAGAATGAAGTGAAAAAAAAGAAAGAGAGAAAAATAAGAAGGAAATAAAATAAAGAAAAAATAAAGATGCTCCTCAGTTCTTTTTGCTTCATAAGTTCTCAAGTGCCTTGATGACACATCCATACTTAAATCTTCCAACCATGTGCAATCCGATAACGAGGACTTCACTCGTGCCTCGGGATCATCCATTTGCCACTTGCACATGTCCACTTATCTAAATGTGTGTGTTTCATCCTTCTCTCTTTCCAACATTTATTTTCCATGGCCTTTTTGACGAGTCTCGATAATTCCAATAGATCTCTCTCTTAATTTGACAATATTTCGGATGTATGTTTTGCTAGGATTGTTTTTAACCTTCCAAGCTCCACATAAGCCTTCCACTATCACATATGAGTAGAGTAGGTTGAAAATAATCTAGTATAGGCTTGAGTGACTTGATGAGATGAGTGTTCCATGAGCTCTTGCAAGAGATTTTCACTTATGTTGGATATGCATCTTTTTGAAAATTTTCCATGTGACAAGGTAATGGTTTGAAGTTCACTTAAGTTTGAGAGCATTGTGTTAAATGTGGCTTGTTCTTTATTGTTAGTCTATCTTCCATAATGAAAAAGAAGTCGGTCACAACTTGAACTTTAAAAAAAATTTTTGAAGAGAGAGCAATTTGTCTCGTCATGAATGACTAAGTGCAGGGACAACGTTGGAAGGCAACACTGATTTCCCTTTTAAGCAAGGATTACTTACTCGAGGACGAGCAAGGTTTAAGCATGGGGGAGATGTTGACGGTGAATTTCCGTCAACCTAGAGTACTTGTTATACATTGGTTTCAATTATGATTTGCAACTAACCCGCCATTAGGCATACTAATGATGTAAGAAGTTCACACTTGCATGTCGATTTTGGAGTTTGTTGTTTACGCAGGAAATCTACGCTAATGAGGAGACTTTCGGGATAAGTTCACCAAGCACCTTGGAAGAAGACCATGAAGCCCGACAAGAGTCAAGACACGCGATGAACATGACTCCAAATGACCTGAGGACCGAAGCGTCAACGTGCAAATCTTCAGGGACTCAACCAGAAAACAATGAATCTTGAATAGCAAGGATTCAAGCCTTAACCGTGAAGGAAACGACGTCAAAGGCCCACATGCCAGTGCACACGAATAAGGGATCACGCGAGAAGCAACCGGGGAGGAAACCGGGGCCGAACCGGGCCGAAGTGGGCCTAGGCCGGCCGGCCTGGGCCGACCGGCCCAGCTTACTCCAGGGTCGGTTCGGCCCCCCCTTTGCCCTAGGTGTTCGTCTATTTATTGCCTCCGCCGCCGTCGGCCGCCACATCGAACTAATCATCCTACCGACGCCAATCACTAGAACACCGCCGCCGCAAGATGAGGGAGAGAGTTAGATGAGCTCGTCGCAAGGATCAACGCCGGCGGAGAGAAGGAAGCAAGAGGAGGACTCCAAGCCGCTGGCTTAGGGGTGTTCCCAAGCTCCATCGCCGCCATCTTCATCGACGACGTTCTCCGGAGTCTCCATCACCCCTATGTGCTTCAATCCGTGTAAGATGATGGGGTAATGTCTCCGTTCATCCCTAGGATTAGATGGATACATGCTATGTGATCGCTACTCGATTCGTGGTTTCAATATATCGTTTTCATGTTGATGATGCTTTGATGATTAAGGTAGGCCACCGTGTTTTTCTGGCGTATGATATCCGCTACTCCCATAGATTCCATCAACATACCGTGTCCATCATAGGTCTAGTCACGAATACCTTCGCGTAGTGACAGTACGAGAGGAGGGAAAGGGCGAAACCGTGGTCACAACCCCCGGTAGATTGGTTTACCGCTTTCGTGTAGTAGATGCATACCATGTTATCCTAGATCCTAGGGAGGGAACACTTATCTTTCTTACTCACTCTCTTGTGTTCACCCCTTTACCATCTAGTTCAACCCTAGATTTGTTTGATCAACTTAACTTAGATTAACTTAGGTTAGATTGTCTTTACCTTTAGATTAATACTCTCTTTCAAAGGTTTTCCATTCAACTAGATTAGTACTTGGTTAAGCGCTAGTAATCCCCTTGCTCCGCGGATTGACAAGAACCTTGGGAATCCCGTGGTGAAAAAGGTGTAGGTCCGTACGCTTGCGGATCGTAGGTGGATATGAGTTTTATCCGCCAACAAGCCCCTTTTTCTGGCACCGTTGTCGGGGAGCAAGCCAGTTTGCTACGTTTAATCTAGTATTAATTTAGTTGATTACTAACATCTAACCCTTGTTTTCTAGAAAAAAATCTTTCTTTTTTGTTTTTCTTTCTACTTTTCTTGTGCCTAATGGATTTGTTCACCTCACCTTTGGAAGACGAAGAGATGTCGCTAAGGGAGCTAGCAATGCCGTCAATGGAAGACATTGAGATGCAAAAATCAGATTTGACGCTTGCTACAACCCACTATGAAGTGAAGCCTGGAATCATCAAGTTAGTGGCGACAAAACCATTTAGAGGATTGGAGGATGACAACCCATATAGACACATTAAGGAATTCACGATGTTATGCAACACGGTGCAACAAAAAGGAGTTCCGGCCGCTTGGTTCAAGTGGAATCTTTTTCCGTTCTCTCTCGAAGATGAAGCGCGAAGATGGTACACACTTGCGTCCGTTGAAGCAAAAGGAAATTGGGATGAGCTAGTGAAGAAGTTTCTTTTGAAGTTCTTTCCCATAAGAAAGGTCCAAGACTTAAGGAGGCAAGTGCTCAATTTCAAGCAAGGAAAGGATGAAGGAATTGATGAAGCATGGGACCATTTTAATGAACTACTTGAGCGAGGCCCGAACTTGGGATTTTCCGGTGACTTGATGTTGCATACCTTTTATTTTTCACTAACCCCTAACTCGTCTCGTTTTGTAAGCATGTGTGCAGGCGGTGATATAATGGATAAAACAATTAGTGAAGTCGCACAAATCTTACAAAGGATAAGCAATGGACAGAGAATGCTACGAGATTGGCAAAGATGTTGTCGAGAGGAGCAAAACGACAAAAGCAAGCCCAAGGTGCTTGCTGAAATTTCTGAAAAAGATGAACTGAAGGTCAAGGAAGATGAACCGACCATACAAGAAAGTGAAGATCCACTTCCCAAGGTAAGAGAAGTCATTTCGGATGTTAAAAATGTTGAAACTAAAATGAATGTAGGCCGAAGTATGTGGAATGCTAGACCATTGGCGGAGTTCATTCAATCCGGTTGGGTTCAAGTTGATTTCGCCCCACTAATCAGCTACCGAAGGAAGGAGGAACGCCGACACGTTGCCAAACTAGTTGAAGATACTTTTGATCAAGAGTTGAGTGGAGAGTCGATCCAAAAGATATTTGAAGAAGAAAGAGAAGAAGATGATGAAGGATGGATCGATCAGTTTGATAACTCAAGGATTTATGATGAAGGAAGAGAAGAGTACAACCGTGATGAGCCTAGTGACTCAAAGGATAAATGGGAGGAGATAGGACTCAAGCTAGAAGATTAATGGGAAGGGGTTGACATAGATCAAGTACTCCAAGAAGGCCCCTCCGCACAAGGTGATAGCTTGTGTGCTATTGAAGACTACACACTAGCAAATCAAGACATGGAAGTACTCAAGGATGAAGAAAAGAGTGAATCAATGATGAGCGATCTTGACGACATGTGGTACATGGGAGATAAAGAAAGCAACATACAAGACTTTGAAGATGAAGATTTGGTTGATAAAGAAGACTTCAAAAAGAGATGAATGCTTACATAGTTGAAGGATTACATGTTCCACATGATGAGATGGAGGGGATGCAAAAAGGTAACAAAGAGACACCTTCACTCGTCGAGATTGATTCGCCTTCAACACCGCTAGATGAACCAAATATCACTCTTGTTGAAAAAGCTCTAAGGCCAAGGTACACGCTGAAATCTCAAGATATTATTGGTATTGATGTCGATAAATCCAAATACTCATGCTCAACCAATAGTATGAATGATAGTTTAATGTCTATGCCTTGTTCCAATAGTGATCATGTTGATAGGCTAGATTTTCTTGAGAATGAAAACGAGCAAACATTTATGTTTGATCCAATTAATCTCACATCTGAAGAACCTTTGCCTAATGATGAGCTAAGTGCTATGCATGAAACATATGCTTCTTTTATTTACACCTTGATTTGTTGCTACAATTCACATGTGGTGTTAATTATGGACTCGTATGTTTACAATAAGTTTTGTAAATCTCGATCATGCTTTGCGCTTGGTCAAGCTAATGACCTTAAAGAATCATATGTCGGGAAAGGCCCGATTTTCACTAACCATGTAGACAAGGCTTGAATAATAAAAAAAGAAGTCATGCCTAAAAGAGTTGCAAGATAAATCATCAACCTCTCCAAATCCCGCGATGGATGCTGCTGTCTTCATCAATTTGAGAGCTTGTTCAGAGGTGTAAAAATGAAGAAAATGAGATATTCAGAAGCTCCATCAAATTACCATTCCAACGCATCAAGAACCAACAAGTTTGAAGACCCGTGCAAGGAGTTATGGAGAAAACATTGAGCGTTGCGCGTTCTGAAATTTCAGGATAGATTTCATCGCCGAAGTAAAACGGACGTAACTCTCTTGTCCGGAGTCCGATTTGAGCAAATGAACACTCGTTGGAGAGGAAATTTTCTGCACTGTGCAATGGAGTAGAGCTTGAGTATACTTTCTATTCTGGACATTAAGAAAAATTCATGGAGTGAAGGCAGCACCGAAGGATGATAAGAAGGAGATAACGATGAAACAAAAGGATACTTTGGGCAAGTCTTCTATAAGTGATCAAGAACAACATGGGAAGTAAATTAAAGCTTCATTGGTACCTTTTCTTCTTGCATGAAGGGCCATGGCTATGCAACGAAAAGAATGTATGTGAGAAAGTCGAGCTCTATGACTTTAAATGAAGCGCTTTTCTAGAGGCAACCCGTTTCTTTATATTTTTACTACTTTCTTAGAGAGAAAAAAGAATGGCACTATTTATGATGATCAACTTGTGGTTATTAATCTAAGTTAAGTTTTCCTTTTTAGAACCACCATCATGTTCATGATAATATTTATTTGCATGCATTGCATTTTGTTATCAATGTGATGTTTCTTTGTGTATACATGTTTTGCACATAGTTGGCTTGGTTGTTTTATATACTTAATGATGTATGCTTCAGTTTCCATGTTAATGCTTCATAGGTACCTATGGGTATTTTCCCTTTGTGATCTTGTGCAAACGTGGTGTTTAAACAAGATTGCGGACCATCATCGTTAAATTAGATAAACCTAGTTGGCTTTTCATATGTTTTCATGTTGCTTTGGTTAGTTTATAAGCTTTGCAATGCGCTTAATTTTTCTTGTGCTATAAGAGTTATTGATTTACGGATAGACATGGTGTTTTAAACCTAGATATATAAACCTTTATGGCTATGGAGAAATTCGGCAACCTAGTTGTAAACAAGGTGTTTAGAACTAGGTGAAAACATTGTCTTTGTTTGTATGCTTTCCTATCATATGCATACACACCTTGCACCACGTACACTCATTAGGTTTTTATTCCTCATTAGACTAATTATGCCACAAGTTAAGAATCTTAGGAGACATTGTTGGATTGTTGGCAATTCTATCTACTCCCAACCGTCACCTTGGGGGTAGAATGTGCGTTTAAAACGTCTTACAGGCAAGATAAAGACTCTCGCTACAAGGAAATTAAAGGATGGCTAAGAAGTGCTTTGTATTCTTATTCCATGACTAGCAAAATGCTAAGCATGGGGGAGACCCTGAATCTTCAACACGGAAGTGCAACATGACACTCTAGAAGATAGAATGATAAAGATCGTTAACATCTCCGGATCAATGCGCAAGAAGCCACCAATCTCATCAAAATTCTGCATGGTCTCAAAGTGAAAACACTGGATATTTTTGGATATTTAGAAGCCAGATGAAGTTACGATTCCAAAAAATTAAGAATCAAGACAATCGGAGGTTCCTACAAGCGGTTATGCCCGCATCACCGAGTGCAACACGTCCTGAAATCAGTTTTGGACAGCACGCAGTGCTGAAGTAAAACGGACATAGATCCCTTGTTTGAACTCCGTTTTCGATGAATGACCACACGTTGGAAAGGTAATTTCATAAACTTTTCAATAGAGATATATTTCGATATATGTTCTGTTCTGGACAGAGGGGGAAATCCATGAAAAAGAGACAGCAAGGAGATGATGAGAACAAGAAAGAGGAGATGGTGATGACAACATTGAAGAGAAGGGTGACCAATGACTCCATTAAGCATAAAAGATCAAATTCAGAAGTTTAGGAGCATTAATAAATCAAGACAAAATCAAAAGCCACATCGATACATGGAGATGTCGGAAGAAGGCAACGAAGAATTACAAAGGATGGTAACATCTCCATGGACCTTCTCTTTTGCAAACACAAATGCTTGTAAGTATGCCTTCAACATCAACTAGGTGCAACCTTTTGTTTTTCTCATCAAACAATAACATGGCTACTAGGAGGACAACCTAGGTTTGTTTTTACTTTCAATAGATAAGCATGACCATGTGTTCACCTTGATGTTCTATATTGCCTATGCTTACGGAAAGATGATGAAAGTTGCCGCTTTGTTTTATCTACATGAAGTTATACATGTCTTGGCTAATTGCTCTCTATAATATGATCTGAAATTAATTTAAATACCGGCTCTTTTATTTGTGGAGGTGAAATTACTATGCTCTAGACCCACATACATATCTTTGCTCTTTGATTTAAGTTTATGGATAGCCGGATAACTTGTTGTTTTTATGAAAACTTAACTTTTATGCTATCTACATATTTGTGATGCTCTTGCAAAGTTCTACTTACCAAAGCCATATACATATATGTTTTATGATAACAAAACCCGTAGATTGCAAACATATGTTTTGATGAGTTGGATTAGGATTGATTTCTATGCTTAGAGACTAAGAAGCTAGTCATTCATTTGTGTAACTTTTTCATGCTAGCCTTTTTTGTCCATGCATTGTGGGTTTTCACATCGAAAATTCCGCAAACTTCGCTGGGCATCCACCCTAAACCAAAAACATCTTTTGTGATCACCTCCTTGTCCACAACCCAATTTGAGTATGGAGTAAAATTCTCGATGGAGATTCAAATATTCTGCAATATTATGGAATTTATACTTACTTTAGCAGTCATTTCCCCTCTCTTTTATGCTCGAGGACGAGCATCGTTCAAGCATGGTGGAGGAGTCATTCTCTGACACAAATGCTATGTAAGTATTATGTTGCAAAAAGTTTTGAGGAGCAAAAAAATGAAAAATGAAAAAAATATGATGAGAAGAAAAGAAAAGTTAGAAAAATAGGAAGAATAAAGTGAAAAAAGAAAGAGAGAAAAATGAGAAGGAAATAAAATAAAGAAAAAATAAAGATGCTCCTCGGTTCTTTTTGCTTCTTAAGTTCTCAAGTGCCTTGATGACACATCCATAATTAAATCTTCCAACCATGTGCAATCTGATAACGAGGACTTCACTCGTGCCTCGGGATCATCCATTTGCCACTTGCACATGTCCACTTATCTAAATGTGTGCGTTTCATCCTTCCCTCTTTCCAACATTTATTTTCCATGGCCTTTTTGACGAGTCTCGATAATTCCAATAGATCTCTCTCTTAATTTGACAATATTTTGGATGTATGTTTTGCTAGGATTATTTTTAACCTTCCAAGCTCCACATAAGCCTTCCACTATCACATATGAGTAGAGTAGGTTGAAAATAATCGAGTATAGGCTTGAGTGACTTGATGAGATGAGTGTTCTATGAGCTCTTGCAAGAGGTTTTCACTTATGTTGGATATGCATCTTTTTTGAAAATTTTCCATGTGAGAAGGTAATGGTTTGAAGTTCACTTAAGTTTGAGAGCATTGTGTTAAATGTGGCGTGTTCTTTATCGTTAGTCTATCTTCCATAATGAAAAAGAAGTCGGACACAACTTGAACTTTAAAATTAAATTTTGAAGAGAGAGCAATTCATCTCGTCATGAATGACTAAGTGCAGGGACAACGTTGGAAGGCAACACTGATTTCCCTTTTAAGCAAGGATTACTTACTCGAGGACGAGCAAGGTTTAAGCATGGGGGAGATGTTGACGGTGAATTTCCGTCAACCTAGAGTACTTGTTATACATTGGTTTCGATTATGATTTGCAACTAACCCGCCATTAGGCATACTAATGATGTAACAAGTTCACACTTGCATGTCGATTTTGGAGTTTGTTGTCTACGCAGGAAATCTACGCTAATGAGGAGACTTTCGGGATAAGTTCACCAAGCACTTTGGGAGAAGATCATGAAGCCCGACAAGAGTCAAGACACGCGATGAACATGACTCCAAATGACCCGAGGACCGAAGAGTCAACGTGCAAATCTTCAGGGACTCAACCAGAAAACAACGAAGCTTGCATAGCAAGGATTCAAGCCTTAACCGTGAAGGAAACGACGTCAAAGGCCCACATGCAAGTGCACACGAATAAGGGATCACGCGAGAAGCAACCGGGGAGGAAACCGGGGCCGAACCGGGCCGAAGTGGGCATGGGCCGGCCGGCCTGGGCCGACCGGCCCAGCCCACTCCGGGGTCAGTTCAGTCCCCCCTTTGCCCTAGGTGTTCGTCTATTTATTGCATCCACCGCCGTCGGCCGCCACATCGAACAAATCATCCTACCGACGCCAATCATCAGAACACCGCCGCCGCAAGATGAGGGAGAGAGTTAGATGAGCTCGTCGCAAGGATCAACGCCGGCGGAGAGAAGGAAGCAAGAGGAGGACTCCAAGCCACTGGCTTAAGGATGTTCCCAAGCTCCATCGCCGCCATCTTCATCGACGACGTTCTTCCGGAGTCTCCATCACCCCTAAGTGCTTCAATCCGTGTAAGATGATGGGGTAATGTCTCCGTTCATCCCTAGGATTAGATGTATACATGCTATGTGATCGCTACTCGATTCGTGGTTTCAATCTATCGTTTTCATGTTGATGATGCTTTGATGATTAAGGTAGGCCACCGTGTTTTTCGGGCGTATGATATCCGCTACTCCCATAGATTCCATCAACATACCGTGTCCATCATAGGTCTAGTCACGAATACCTTCGCGTAGTGACAGTACGAGAGGAGGGAAAGGGCGAAACCGTGGTCACAACCCCCGGTAGATTGGTTTACCGCTTTCGTGTAGTAGATGCATACCATGTTATCCTAGATCCTAGGGAGGGAACGCTTATCTTTCTTACTAACTCTCTTGTGTTCACCCCTTTACCATCTAGTTTAACCCTAGATTTGTTTGATCAACTTAACTTAGATTAACTTAGGTTAGATTGTCTTTACCTTTAGATTAATACTCTCGTTCAAAGGTTTTCCATTCAACTAGATTAGTACCTGGTTAAGCGCTAGTAATCCCCTTGCTCCGTGGATTGACAAGAACCTTGGGAATCCCGTGGTGAAAAAGGTGTAGGTCCGTACGCTTGCGGATCGTAGGTGGATACGAGTTTTATCCGTCAACAGTACCATTTATAAATCTGAAAATGAAATGAAAAATGCTTGGAAAATATGCTCCCATGTCATATGTGCTAAATTTAATTTGCTTTGGGTGCTAAACCATTGCATGATGCCTACCAATGAGAAGTCTCATACATAGAAGTAGGCACATGGCTCGGTGGCTTTGACATGACATGAGGTACTTGTGGGTGTTTGTGATGGTCTTATGATTAGAATGGTTATCCTAGCATGAAGTTTGTGTGGCTTTGCCATTTTGACATGTTTTGCTCATGTTTAGGTTTTTGCTCATGAGAGGGTAAATTTTCGAAAAATTACTCAAATCCTTTTTAGCCAATGGTTGTGAAACTTGGTGATCATGTAGTTGAGGTCATTACGAACCTGTAGAGTATCTAACTTGCTCGTTTGGACTTGTGTAGCTCCTTGTGATGAATTTTGTATATTTGAGAATCTATATGGTGAAACTTTACGCATCTTGCCTTGATTCATGCATTGTCAACAAGGGGGAGAAGTGTGTGCATGATTTGGGCACCTGGGAGCTAATGGAAGGTGTCCAAAGTGGTTCCGCAATTTTCAGAGATGTTTTTGCAGGGCGGTCACATGGGGCGGTCTAACCTCCCAGGGGCGGTCACATGACCAGGGGCGGTTTAACCGGCCTGTGCAGGCGGTTTAACCGCCCTATGCAGTGTGAGCTTGGTTTGCTCTTTGTCATGCATTTCCAAGTGACCTTCTTGCATGCATTGGTTCAGGGGGAGTTTGCATATGTGCAGGGGGAGCTTTTGTGTGAGTTTTTTTGGCTCGTGGCCTTCTGTGCTTTTCATGGTTTTTGCTCTTTGCTTGAGCATGTTTTGTCTCGGATGTGTCGAGCCGTTGCCCTTGCCTAAGGGGTCCGAGACTTGTTCTTCTTCAAGTGATCTTGCTCTTTGCCTTTCTTTGGCTTTCGATCACCTGTTGGAGTTTTTCTTTTAGTAGTTTCTTTTCTTTTCTTTTATTTTTCTCTTTGATTACAAATCATGTGTGTTGTCAATGCACTCATCAAGGGGGAGATTTAGGACCATGTGTCGTTCGAGGACCGGTCGATGGTCGCTTCCTTGTGTGATGAGTGATTGACAACGTTGTGTGGACTGATTCTTGGCTAAGTATTGCAGGGGCAGGTTGCGGCTTGACTCGTGCTGGTGAAGGTGAAGAACAAGCGCGAAAGGTCGTTGCCGGTGAGGCCTCCAGGTGTGGAGAAGACAAGTAGACTTCGTTCGAGGGACCCGGTGGCCAGTGGGGTCAAGTGCGGGCCGCATGGTGGCATGAACAGCAAGATGAAGTCGTGGACGGTTTCTTGGTAGAGCCTCAAAACCAAGGTCGAGCCGGGACTACGTGGGAGCCAAGTCATGAGTGGAGATTGGCGGAGGCTACACCGAGTTCGCGGGGTTTGCAGTGGTTCACCAAAAAACCACTGGGTTACTCGGTTGAGCCACAAAACCGAGGCCGAAGACTCGACGAGGAGGTGCGGCCGCCCCGGCCGGTTCAACCACCCAGGAGGGGCGGTCAGACCGCCTGGGGCCGGTCAGATTGCCTGGGCCGGTCTAACTGTCCAGGGGGGGCGGTCTGACCGCCCTAGCCGCCGGCGCCTAGATGCTTCGAAGCGGAGGACACGCGTCGGGATCGCAAGGCTTGGGTCGAGGCTAAGCAGGTTGCGGTCGCCGGGAATCCGTCCAATGAAGATTTTTCGAAGACTTCCAAATCCTCCCTTGAGGGGCTTGTATCCCTAGTTATTAGGTGAGTGTAGTTTATTCTTTTGGGTGCCTCCGTATATACTCATTGAGTGGATGGATGGTAGCCAACTCTTGGAACTCTAGTTCATTTGCTTTGCTATTTTGCCTTCCTATTTTCCATAGGATTTTAGAGGACTAGCTTGAGAGATTCATGGTGAGATCTTGAGAGAGGGTAGGATGATTGGGAGGCAAGCTAGACCTTGTATGAACCTATATGGTATGTATAGATGATTCGGAGTGGTTCCTCAAGGCTTTTGTTGTCTTTTCCGTTTTCCCTTTTTGGTGATTTTCGGAGCCTTTTCTTGGGATTTTTGTGGCGGAGTTTTGGAGGCGTTTCTTTGCGGGATTTGGTGTGAGAGTCACACATGAGGACCTTGTGCCTCTTTTCTTGGTGACCTTGCCCCTCCAAACCCGTGGAAAGCTCTCCGATTTGGTGGTTTTCGTTGGAACTCGAGTTCTTGAGGTTTGGTCACGAGATTTACGATTCCCCATGATTGAGAGCGTTTCGGTGCAATTCCTTTGAGGGAGAGGTCGTCCATGAGGTGACCCAGGCATCCCCAAAGTTTCGCTGCAATCCGTTGGGTGAATCGGGAGATCGGGTGATGCAAAGTTGAGGGTTGACCCGCGGTTCCCCTTTTTCCCGTTCTGTCTGGGGAGGGCGGTCTAACCACGTAGGAGGGGCGGTCTAACCGCCCCGGGCTCGTTCGGAGAAAGTTTTGACTTTGGCAGAGATCTTCTTGTAGCATGTCAGCCTTGACCAGGGGATTGTATGGTTGAAATCTTGGAGCGTTTCGAGTCCGTTTGCTTGGGTTTTCACTCGGATCTTTGTGCTCAGGGGAGGGAGGTCTAACCCCCCTGGCACCAGATCTAACCGCCCTAGGCCTTTCCGAAGAATGTTTGATTTTGATGGATCTTTCTCTGTGAGTTTGTTCGCCTTGATCAGAGGAGCGTTCTGGTGAAATCTTGGCTCATTTTAGTGTGGTTTGCTAGGAGTTCTTGTTTGGAGTTCGTTGCTGGGTACAGGAGGTTAGACCGCCCTTGGTAGCCGGTCTAACCGCCCCTAGGCCCTTGGGGTGAAGTTTTGATTTTCGCCAAGATTTTCTGGTAGCTAGCACAGCCTTGACCAGAGATCTCTGTTGGTGAAACCGTGGTGCGTTTTGGTGCTCGGAAGGGGTGTTTCGGAGGATTTCTTGGTTACCTGGTGGAGGCGGTCTAACCGCCCCCATACCCGGTCTAACCGCCCCCCTATGGACAGTCGGCTTTCGAGTTGTTTCCGCTATCGTGGGTGCGTGTGTGTTGAGGTTGCTGGTAGTGTTTGTTCCTAGGACCAGTAGCACTCCAGTGGCTACGTGGTTTTGGCAAACGAAAGGTAGAAGTGCAGAGCGTGTGATTTTGGGGGTCCGACTGAGCGAGTTCATCTTGTCGGAGTTTCAGTCTCCCTCAAGAAGAATTTTTATCGACTCCCATTCACTCCCCCCCTCTCTGGTCGCCTAATCGGTCCTTCATAAAGCCCCCCTCCCTACCAGTCTATAATACAACAAGCGATTAAATATACAAAAAGGGTAAACATCATGTATTATTAATAGGTTTATTTTACTTACACTATCATCATCCGCATTGCCACTGTGATGGTGTATGACCTCACAAACGTAGTACCCGCATAAATTATTTCCTTGCTCTTGTCTTTAACACTAAATTGGAGAGGAGAACAAAATATGAAATTGTAGTGTTTAAATATTCCCAGTCTGAAGTTGTTATTTGTATACGTACCGGAAAATCATACACCCATCTAATTTTGGGTTGAAATGCTCCTTGGTTCTTTGCAATGAACATGGTCCAAGCTCTGAGACAAAATAATAAAGATAAAATATTTTAGTATAAAAGCTAAATATATATATTGCATTAAAGAAAATGTCATAGATAGAATTATTACTCGTGGAATACATCTTTAAGGTCTTGGTATTCTGAGCGATCTTTTCTCAATGAATCATACACATTGATGTTGCTATTGTTGATACTGATTATGAGTAGAACCCGGTGGAATCTGTATGCATGCTCATGGAGATTAGAATTGACTAAATAGAATTAGCAATGATAATTAGATGACAATCGTACTTACTTGAAGTTGTAAGGCAGTAGTATAAGGATCTTGCAATGAAACTCATCTAAGTGCCTAAAAATGCTCTCGTTTATTGGTTGTCGTTGGTACTTAATCTCATCCGCATTAACTTTTGATGGGTCCATGAAAGCAATTATTGAATAACCCTTCCTTTCCATCTCAGTAAGTTGCAGGCTACAGTAGATCGACAAATGTAATAAAGTTATTTATAAACATATGAAAATATGTCACTTACAGACACCAGGCCATCATAAGATATGTATTCCAGGCGTAGAGATGGTAAATTTCATAGATATTAGCGAATCGGAGCCAGACCACCTTCTCGTTTTGAAGGGTAAAATCTCCAGGTCTCACGAGCATACCAAACATCTCCAGGCCCTCAGTTGACTTCTTCAAGTACCAGTCATGAAATTTGCGCATCTTAGTTGGGAGCTTGTTGACCAATTCTGGCTTCACTAGAGGTTTTCATAGCTCAAAGCGCCATCTAAATTCTTGATTTTTATCCACTGGTAGGTATTCAAGGCCGATAAGACCACCAACAGGCAGCTTTGTTTGTTCATAAAAGGTAATGAGCTCTGCCAGCACATCTTCAGACATGACGTCAATAGCTTTTTGCACTTGTGGACTGAAGCCCTCAAACAAGTTAGTCTCATGGGTCGTGGATGCAGGTATTTGCTCAATGTTTGTTGCAGTCCCTGACGTCGATGCCGGAATCTCCTTGTTCTTCTCTGGGGTGGCGGTCCCTGATGTGGGAATCTCCTTGTTCTTGTCTGTAGTGGCGGTCCCCGACGTCGACGCAGGTATTTGCTCGATGTAACTATTCAGCGACCCTCGTTGTCTCTTCTTAGCATAAGACTTGTCCACCGAATGCTCATAGTCCATTTTCAATAGCGGTTTCCTTCTCCTTTTTGTTTCCTTATCATCTATGAAAGCCTTGAGTCTCTCCTTACAACCTTCATTTTTTTTGGCCTCCAACTCTTCCTGTTTTCTTTTTTCTTTCGCAATTTCAACGAAGTCCTTGACTTCTTTCCGTACTGTCCCTTCTGTTTCTTCATCTATCTTTGCCTCTGGCTTTTTCTTTGCTGGTTGTTTTCGTTTTTTCTTTGGTGGTTGCACCGACCTGAAAGATTGCGCTCGAGAGCTTGTGGTGAATGGTTTCTGAGGTGAATTGGGAGGGATGCCATCATCGTGATCGCTGGAGCTCCGTTCACCCGAATTGTCATATGGTTGTTGCGGAGAAGGTGAGTGAGCTGGTAGTGATGATGACGGCCCCGGAGACGATTGTAGAGGCTCGCGAGCAGGTACTGACGATGACGGCCCCGGCTCCAAGTGGCCTCTCGGAGATCCATCATTCTCGGGGATTATGACGATGTAACGTTTTGGCCATAATATGATACCATGTAGCGCATCCTTAAGTGTCTTTTCCCCGTCACCTCCTGGGATACCTATCCCTAGCTCCTCAAAATCAGGTTGACATATCCTCTCTACGCTCATTGAGGCGTAGCCAGGTGGAATCGACATGCCGTGGCTCGTCTGTCCAGGAAACTTTGCAAAAGCACTTCCGTCCGCCACCTGAGAAAAAATATTTAATTAGTTATTATTAGCATTGTGAATGCCTATCCACAAAAATCAAAGTAATATATATGATCAATTATTGAGGTAATAAAAGCATGAATTAGACATACGTTCATTTTGATGTTGCCGAATGGCTTGTGAAGCTCACATCTGGTGCGCCGACAGATGTCATCCACAGGGTACCGTTGGCTGTCCACTTGAACTCCTTCTATTGCCCTTTGCTCTTCTGGAACCGCCGAGGAAGCACAACTGCTTTTGTGAGCAGAAGGAACTTGTACTAGAGGTAGTCCTTGTGCTGGGGCCATCTCATTTACAGCACCGGCCACTCGTCATTTAATAACTGCCATCAACTTTTCTTCGTGTTCTTTAAGTCTTTTTTCTAACTCTTGCTGGCATTCCTTCTCTTCGCGCTCTCTTCTGAAGGACCGATTAGGCGACCAAAGATGGGTGGGGAGTGAATGGGAGGCGATAAAACTTCTTCTCGAAGGAGATAGCAACTCCAACAAGATGAACTCGCTCGATTGGACACCCAAAATCTCACGCTCCGTACTTCTACCTTCCGTTTGCCAAAACCACGTAGCCACTGAAGTGGTACTGTTCCTAGGAACAAACACTACCAGCAACCTTGTTGACGGATAAAACTCGTATCCACCTACGATCCGCAAGCGTACGGACCTACACCTTTTTCACCACGGGGATTCCCTAGGTTCTTATCAATCCGCGGAGCAAGGGGATTACTAGTGCTTAACCAAGTACTAATCTAATTGATGGGAAACCTTTGAAAGGGGTATTAATCTAAAGGTAAAGACAATCTAACCTAAGTTAATCTAAGTTGATCAAACAAATCTTGGGTTAAACTAGATGGTAAAGGGTGGACACAAGAGAGAGAGAGGTTAAGATAGATAAGCGTTCCCTCCCTAGGGTTTAGGAACACATGAAGATGCATCTATTACATGAAAAGGGAGTTTCCTACACTAGCTTCATGGCGATTATGCGGCCGCTAAGACTTTTCCCTAAATCGTACTATCACTACGCAAGGTAATCAAACACTTTCACGTATAAGCGCATCTATGCCTACGCATCCATAGGGTTAAGCTAATCACCACGATTACCACAAACCCTACTAAGACCACATGTTGCGCAAACATATGTAAACAAAGCATTGATTGGCATAAGGTTCATGTATAGATTACATTTCATGCATCCATCTAACCCTAGGGACGAACGTAGACATTACCACATCATCTTACACAGATTGAAGCACATAGGGGTGATGGAGACTCCGGAGAACGTCGTCGATGAAGATGACTGCGATGAAGCTTGGGAACACCCCTAGGCCAGCGGCTTGGAGTCCGCCTCTTGCTTCCTTCCCTCCGCCGGCGTTGATCCTTGCGACGAGCTCATCTAACTCTCTCCCTCATCTTGCGGCGGCTCTCCAATGAATGGATGTCAATGGGTAACCATCTTGGGGCGCCTAAGGGGTTGTATTTATGTCCTTGGGGTGCTTTTGGGCGTGCTCCACCTTGCCTTGCACGAGATCCTCCTTGGGAGAGAAGCAAACTTGGTTTCCATAAAATCAGCCAGATTTTCCTGATTCGCAGTCCTTCCTTGCCAGCGCCATATCTCCCACATCCGGACTCCAAAGAATTCAAATTCGGTGTCCAGGTTGTGTGCCACGAAATTATCTTCAACTTTGGTATTCATTTCTTTCCTTAAAAACGAATATAAGATCTCCAAATCGGCCTTGGAAGATAATCTGTTCTGATTTCAGACTGACTGCGCAGCAGGGATTTCGGGGGCTATATCTCCTAGCTCCCTTATCCGAATTGGGCCTTCCACATGTCCAAATCGAAGGCATCGTCGAGTCCCACAACTTTGGTAGTCAAACTTTTGCCATTAAAGTCCGTTTAAGTCTCCGAATCTGTACCGAAAGATCATGATGTCCTGAGCTACGAGAATATCTCTCGGGCTGAGTTGATCTCGTTGGTTAACATCCAAGTTCCCGAAGTTTTGCGTGTTGATGCTTCGGTCCTTGGGTTGTTTAGAGTCTTGTTCACTTCGTGCCTTGACTTGTGACGGGCTTCATGATCTTCTCTTGAAGTGCTTGATGAACTTATCCCGAAAGTCTCCTATTTAACGTCAATTTGCTGCGTAAACAACAAACTCCAAAATCGACATGCAAGTGTGAACTTGTTACATCATTAGTATGCCTAGTGGTGGGTTAGTTGCAAATCATAATCGAAACCAATGTATAACCAGTACTCTAGTTTGACGGAAACTCACCGTCAACAAACCTCGACTCCTACATGCACACGGAAGCGGAAACAACTCGGGAGCCAACTGTCTGGAGGGGGCGGTCTGACCGGGTATGGGGGGCAGTTAGACCGCCTCCACCTAGTGACCGAGAAATCCTCCAAAACTCCTCTTCCGAGCACCAAAACACCTCACGGTTTCACCAGCAGAAATCTCTGATCAAGGCCAAGCTGGCTATAAGGAAATCATGGTCAAAATCAAAACTTAACCAAAGGGCCTAGGGGCGGTTAGACCGGCTACCAGGGGCGGTCTAACCTCCTGTACCCAGCAAAGAACTCCAAGCAGGAACTCCTAGAAAACAACACGAAAACAACCCAAGATTTCACCTGAACGCTCCTCTGATCAAGGCGAACAAACTCACAGATGAAAAGACGGCAAAATCAAAACCTTCACCTGGAAAGGCCAAGGCGGTTAGACCGCCCCCTAGGTGGTTAAACCGCACCTTCCAGAAAACCTACCCCCGAGTCAAACCTCAACTTTCCATCGCCCGATCTCCCAAATCACTCAACGGATTGCAACGAAACTTCAGGAATAGCTGGGTTACCTCCTGGGCAACCTCTACCTCAAAGGAATCGACCCGAATCGCTCACAATCAAGAGAAATCACGGATTTCGGCTCGCTAGGGCAAGAACTCACCAAATAGAGTCCGATTCAAGGGGATTCTTGGGGCAAAGTCACCAGCCAAAGAGGCACAAAGTCCTCATACGTGACACCCAACAAGAATCTCGCAATAAATCATCCTCAACACCCTGCGACGAAAATCACAGCAAATAGCTCTAAAAATCACCAAAAAGGAGGACGCGAAAGGCAACACAAGAGCTTGAGAAACCACGCCGAATCATCTATACATACCATGAAGGTTCATACAAGGTCTAGCTTGCCTCCTGATCATCCATCCCTCTCTCTAGATCTCACACGGAGCTCTCAAGCTAGTCCTAGAAAACTAGAAGAAAATAAGGACGAAAATAAGAAAACAAATGAGCAAGGGTCACAAGAGTTGGTTGCCATCCATCCCCTCAAGTGTTTATATGGGGGCACCCAAAAGACTAAACTACCCATACTTAATAACTAGGGATACATGGCCCTCAAGGGAAAATTTGGAAGTCTTCAGTTTTTCTCCATCGGACGAATGCCCAGCGACCGCAACTTGCGTAGCCTCGACGCAAACCTTGCGATCCCGACGCGTGTCCTCCGCTTCGAAGCTTCTCGGCGGCAGCGACCAGGGCGGTCAGACTGCTCCCCCTAGGCAGTTAGATCATCTTGGGTGGCCGCACATCCTCGTTGAGTCTTCGGCCTCGGTTTTGTGGCTCAACCGAGTAACCCAGTGGTTTTCTGGTGAACCACTGCAAACCCTGTGAACTCGGTCTAGCCTCCGCCAATCGCCACTCATGACTCGGCTCCCACGAAGTCCCGGCTCGACCTTGGTTTTGAGGCTCAACCATGAAACCGTCCACGACTTCGTCCCGCTGTTCTTGCCACCATGCGGCCCGCACTTGACTCCGCTGGCCACCAGATCCCTCGAACCAAGCCTACTTGTCTTCTCCACACGTGGAGGCCTCACCGGCGACGATCGTTCACGCTTGTTCTTCACCTGCACTAACACCAGTCAAGCCGCAACTTGCACCTGCAATACTTAGCCAAAAGTCAGTCCACATAACGTTGTCAATCACTCATCACACCAAGGAAGCGACCATCCACCGGTCTTCGAACCACACATGGTCCTCATCTTCTTCTTCTGCGGTTTTGATAGGTGGCAATGTTTACCCTGAAGCAAAATTTCCATGGTACCACCCCGAAGCCCCTACAACGTCCTGGGTGTTCAGGATTCTTGAGCGCCATAGTGAGCTCATCGATCTCTCTGTCAACCTTCACTCTGCCCGCTCTGACATCTTCAACTATTTTCAATATTTCAAGTGCAGTCTCTAGTAACGAGGGTGGGTAATCAAGGGTACATCTTCAGAGTTACTTGTGAGCATAATACCAATTCTTCACTCGCTCAGGCCAATCAACGACCGCTGGTATGGTACCTTATGCGAGAATGTCTTCTTCCATCTTTCGCCACTTGGGCATTGCAAATGCATATCCACCTTGACAAAGATGATGGTCGTGCTCCTTCTTAGCACGACTTTGCTTCCCTTGTGCACTCGCCTTGGCGAAATCTTCACTTTTCTTGTATTCCACAAAGGACGTCCAGTGTTCTTTTAACTTGGGATATTCAATCCAATTTGGTGTTCCATTCTTCTTGATATAATCTTTATCGAGTTGCTATTTGTACTTCTGAAATTGTGTTGCCATCCTCGTGAAAGTCCAACGCTTCACATTGGCTGTTTCAACACCTTCAGGTAGTGTGAAGTGTTTTAGGATTTCATCCCACAACAAAATTTTCACTGAGTCTGGAACCACGTGTGGATTATCTGCTTTTCCCTTCCATTCTCTGTAGCTGATCGGCATGTTGTCCCATACAATGGCCCCACACTGTGACACATACTTGTCCTTGATTTCTTTTGGAGCACATGGTTCGCCATCATCGGATACTTCTGTGATCTGATACATGACATGGCCGGTGAGTACTTGTGTACGCCCTCTCGTTGTCTTTTTTCATGTGGGGGCTGAAGCCTACATGTTGCAGATTTGTTATTTAATTAATTAGTACCTAAGAATTGAGGTTAGAAAAATAAGAACTATGAAGTCAATGCATGATATATATATACACACACCTCGTGGGAACATTCAATACTTTCATTCACACTTTCCTCATTGTTTCTAGAATTGTTCTCAATATTAGTTGTTGTGTCCATGACAGGGGTAGCAGCGTCCTCATTCGGAGGTATGTTCAAGTACATGTCCGCCTGCACATATGCAAGCTCCCCCTGAGCCAAAGCACACTCCCCCTGAACCAATGCAACAATGCAACATGAGAATGCAACAAAGAGCAAAATCCTGCTCACTTTGCCCAGGGCGGTTAGATCGCCTGCACCAGGTGGTTAGACCGCCTACTTGTCATCTAACCGCCTGGGAGGCGGTTAGACCGCCCCATGAGACCGGCCCTACATCAAACTTTTCAAAAACTGCCCGAACCAATTGGAACACCTTCCAAAAGCTCCCAGGTGCCCAAAACATGCCCAAACTTCTCCCTGTTGTTGACAATGCATGAATCAAGACAAAATGCGAAAAGTTTCAACATATAGCTTCTCAAATATACAAAATTCATCACAAGGTGCTACACATGTCCAAATGAGCAAGTCAGATACTCTATAGGTTCGCAGTGACCTCAAGTACCTGATCACCAAGTTTCACAACATTGGACAAAGCTAAGATAGAATTGAGCAATTTTGCGAAAATGTACTCTCTCATGAGTAAAGTCCTAGATATGAGCAACACATATCAAAATGGCAAAGTCACACAAACTTCATGCTAGGACAACCATTCTAATCATAAGACCATCACAAACATCCGTAAGCACCTCATGTCATGTCAAAGCCACCGAGTCATGTGCCTACTTCTATATATGAGACTTCTCATTGGTAGGCATCATGCAACGGTTTAGCACCCAAAGAAAATTTAAATTTAGCACATATGACATGGGAGCACATTTCCAAGCAATTTACATTTTATTTTCAGATTCATAATTGGTACATGAAATGTCTGTGAGACAAAAAGGAACTTATGCTCCTCCACAAGATAAAGCAAGAGGGCTAAACATTCATGATGGAAAATGAGCCTTTGGCCCCATATGATCAAAATTAGCTATCCAAGCACAAGTTAAGAATGAAACACTTGCAACCAAAGACATGGAAGTGACTCACATTGGGTGTGCGTTCCTGCATCAACTCATAATAGGTTTTCTTCTTATGCACTCTGAGGTAGATCCTGTTCGAAACATAGCACGCGGTATTCACCGCCTCAGCTCAAAACCTTCTCGGAGTCCTGTTCTCATCAAGCATCATCCGAGCCATCTCACACAAGGTTCTGTTTTTCCTTTCCACAACACCATTCTGAGGAGGTGTATACGGACTCGAAAACTGGTGTTCAAGACCCAAGTCATGGCAAAAGGTCTCAAAACGAGAGTTCCTGAATTCCGAGCCATTGTCAATGTGGATTGCTCGTATGGCATCTCCGTGCCTCTCATTTCTCAACCTCAAGACAAGATCTCGAACAAAACCAAACATCTCCTCTTTCTCCTCAAGAAAGAACACCCACGCATACCGAGAGTAATCGTCCACCACAACAAGGACATACCACTCCCACCCGCAGATTGCATACGAGCTGGGCCAACAAGGTCCATATGGAGCAGCTCGCATGGACGCTCAGTCATCACATTGGTGAGAGGCGGGTGAGAAGAGGCTACCATCTTGGCATGCCTACACGGCGCACAAACCAACTCTTTCTCAAACCTCAACCGTGGCAATCCTCAGACCAAATTGAGTTTACTCAAGCGAGACAAAAGGTCAAAGCTCAAGTGACCCAACTTCCTATGCCACTTCCACAACTCACTCGACGAACCAGCCAAGAAACAACGCTCAACACCAGAAGACTGAAAAAATCAGCTCGAAACACCTGACCCTCAGGAACGACCGTAAAAACAAGGTCCCCTCGAGAATCCAAAATCCGAGAACCACTAGGCCTAAACAACACTTCAAAACCATCATCCAACAGTTGGGACACAGAAAGCAGATTGTATCCAAGTGATTGAATAAGAGCAACATGCCTGAGAGTGATCTTGTCACTCACCTTAATCTCACCTTCTGAAAGCACACGCCCTCGCCCATTGTCCCCAAAAGTGATGTACCACTTTGTCACTGGGACGCGACTTGAGAACCACCCCTTGTATCTGGTCATATGCCTCGAGCAACCGGAGTCAATCAACCAAATTTTCTTCAGGTCTCCCACCTGAAATTCAAAAACGAGCATGTGAGCGAACAAATGACTCAAC
The DNA here is from genome assembly GCA_947561735.1 of Cenchrus americanus. Taxonomy (NCBI): domain Eukaryota; kingdom Viridiplantae; phylum Streptophyta; class Magnoliopsida; order Poales; family Poaceae; genus Cenchrus; species Cenchrus americanus. The sequence continues at coordinate 29,567,041 of OX387242.1, read as the reverse complement.
ATTGGGGTTAGTACCAAAAAAATAAAACCAGTGCTGGGCCATTTGCTCCAAAGTGGGGTTAGCACAATCCAAAACATTCCTCCTATCAACGCTACCACCACGAACACGGTAACCACTACGAGGGAACCAACCCTCTCTAACTGGAGGAGGACCCAAACCACGAAAAGAAGACCGTGGAACATCCCTCCTCTCTATCTCAAAGCTATGACTCCTCCCATCCTCGTATTGAGCACGAGGGGGAGAACGTCTAGCAAACTTACCACCTGCAGACTCACCATGCCAACCACCAGAACCATGACCTCCAGAACTGAAACCACTTGACTCACCACCTCGAAAACCACGCCACCCAGATTTATGGGGGGGGGCGGTTTGACCGCCTAGCCAAGCCGGTCTAACCACCCCCTCTGGGTAGGGCCGGTCTGACCGCCCCTCCAGGCCAGTCTGACTGCCCTCTCTAGAACACCACCCCGGCTACGAGAACTTGCATCTCCCCATGTTGGAACACTTCTCACAACCACCTTGCCCCTGGGCAGTGGCATATGAGGCTTAGATATACCATTGGAAGGGTTGTGTCGGGCATAGACCCCGGGTACTCATGCAAGGAGGGAAGAAGACGGACTCCTAGTAGAATTCCCCTGTACTCCTACTAGGACTCGCTCCATGTAATCCTACTAGGACTCCTACCTTGTAACCGACTAGGCACCCGCCCCCTGGACTATATAAAGGAGAGCCGGGTACCTAGCCGCACATCCTCAATCCCTTCGGGGAACAACACCAAGCGCAGGGCACAATACTACTCCAAACAGGACATAGGGTAGCTACTCCGGCTACCCGAACCTGTGTCCTCGCGCGTACCTTCGGGTTCCAGATCATGGCGATCCCCACCTTCTACCTTGCTGCGGGTACCTCCCATGGAGGTCGAGAGGTTTAAACACTGACAGCTGGCGCCCACCGTGGGGCCATCGTCACGATCATCAGGCGAATTCGGGGGACCAATATCAGATCAATCTACGCAGCGCATGGTTGCTGTATTTGGCAACTCAACGAGTTCCTATCAACTCGGATACTCAGTGTCCGGATGCAAGCACAACTCGTCGAAGATCAAGTCCAGAGCACACATAAACAACCGCAACTCGCCAACGCCTGCCTGTCTGCATCACGCAATAGCAACAAGCGGTTCAAGCTACTTGGTCCGTATTCGACTCGCTGAAGATTCTGGAACTGCGACGACATCCAACGGAACATAAACGGACTCTGCATATTGGTCTGGCCGGTTCCAGATTCCACTCCGAATTTGAGAGTTGTTGTTACCTGTGGGTAAAAAAATCAATATGTTGATCGTGTTGTGCCCGCATGCACGTGAAGTCCAAGGAGTCTATTTAGCTTTTGGCTACATGCACACGCAAGGCTACCAGGAAGCCCCCAAGACTTTTTTGCTTGATGCACACATGGAGACTGCACCAGCAAGCTTCAAGGACTTTGCTTGCCGTACACGGGAAGATGTACGCGAGCACAACTACGTCACCTCCGTCTGCAGCAGCGCTACCTCAGCTGTGCCGTGCGCTGCGACTACTTGTCACTCGGCCACGGGCTCTACGTCAACATCGCCGTGCGCTGCGACTACTCGTCTCCAGCCACGCGTGCTCTACGTCAACCTTGTCGTGCGCCGCGACTGCTCGTCTCCAGCCGCACACGCTCTACGTCAACCTTGTCGTGCGCCGCGACTACTCGTCACCCGGCCGCACATGCTCTACGTCAACCTCATCGTGCACCGCGAGTACTACTCCGCCTCCGCCGCGCGTCCGGGTGCCTTGGCACGTCGTGTGGCTTGTCACGCGGCTCGTCACGCCGCTCGTCGTCGACTACTCCTCCTCGCGCAGGCTAGTCGTCGTCGACTACTTCGTCTTCGCCGCGCGTCCGGGTGCCTCGGCACGTCGCGCGGCTCGTCCACGCGGCTCGTCGCGCCGCTCGTCGTCGACTACTCCGCCTCGCGCGAGCTCGTCGTCGTCGACTACTTCGCCTCCGCCGCGCGTCGGGGTGCCTCGGCACGTCGCACGGCTCGTCGCGCCGCTCGTCGTCGACTACTCCGCCTCGCGCGAGCTCGTCGTCGTCGACTACTTCGCCTCCGCCGCACGTCGGGTGCCTCGGCACGTCGCGTGGCTCGTCACGCGGCTCGTCGCGCCGCTCGTCGTCGACTACTCCTCCTCGCACGGGCTCGTCGACTACTTCGTCTTCGCCACGCGTCGGGGTGCCTCGGCACGTCGCGCGGCTCGTCACGCGTCTTGTCGCGCCGCTCGTCGTCGACTACTTTGTCTTCGACGCGCGTCCGGGTGCCTCGGCACGTCGCGCGGCTCGTCACGCGGCTCGTCGCACCGCTCGTCGTCGACTACTCCGCCTCGCACAGGCTCGTCGAGTACTTCGTCTTCGCCGCGTGTCCGGGTGCCTCGGTACGTCGCGCGGCTCGTCACGTGGCTCGTCGTGCCGCTCTTCGTCGACTACTCCGCCTCGCACAGGCTCGTCGTCGTCGACTACTTCAGCTTCGCCGCGCGTCTGGGTGCCTCGGTACGTCACGCGGCTCGTCACGCGGCTCGTCGCGCCGCTCGTCGTCGACTACTCCGCCTCGCGCGAGCTCGTCGTTGTCGACTACTTCGCCTCCGCCGCTCGTCGGGTGCCTCCCACGTCGCGCGGCTCGTCACGCGGCTCGTCGCGCCGCTCGTCGTCGACTACTCCGCCTCGCGCGAGCTCGTCGTCGTCGACTGCTTCGGCTTGCGCGCGTCGGGTGCCTCGGCACGTCGCGCGGCTCGTCACGCGGCTCGTCGCGCCGCTCGTCGTCGACTACTCCGCCTCGCGCGAGCTCGTCGTCGTCGACTGGTTCGCCTCCGCCGCGCGTCGGGGTGCCTCGGCACGTCGCGCGGCTCGTCGCGCGGCTCGTCGCGCGGCTCGTCGTCGACTACTCCGCCTCGCGCGAGCTCGTCGTCGTCGACTGCCCGCCTCCGCCGCACGTCCGGGTGCCTCGGCACGTCGCGTGGCTCGTCACGCGGCTCGTCGCGCCGCTCGTCGTCCTTCTCCTCCTCGCGCGGGCTCGTCGACTACTTCGTCTTCGCCACGCGTCGGGGTGCCTCGGCACGTCGCGCGGCTCGTCACGCGTCTTGTCGCGCCGCTCGTCGTCGACTACTTTGTCTTCGCCGCGCGTCCGGGTGCCTCGGCACGTCGCGCGGCTCGTCACGCGGCTCGTCGCGCCGCTCGTCGTCGACTACTCCGCCTCGCACGGGCTCGTCGAGTACTTCGTCTTCGCCGCGTGTCCCGGGTGCCTCGGTACGTCGCGCGGCTCGTCACGTGGCTCGTCGCGCCGCTCATCGACGACTACTCCGCCTCGCACGGGCTCGTCGTCGTCGACTACTTCGGCTTCGCCGCGCGTCCGGGGTGCCTCGGCCGTCACGCGGCTCGTCACGCGGCTCGTCGCGCCGCTCGTCGTCGACTACTCCGCCTCGCGCGAGCTCGTCGTTGTCGACTCCCCCGCCCTCCGCCGCGCGTCCGGGGGTGCCTCGGCACGTCGTGCGGCTCGTCACGCGGCTCGTCGCGCCGCTCGTCGTCGACTACTCCGCCTCGCGTAGGCTCGTCGTCGTCGACTACCGCCGCCCCGCGCGCGCGTCCGGGGTGCCTCGGCACGTCGCGCGCGCTCGTCACGCGGCTCGTCGCGCCGCTCGTCGTCGACTACTCCGGCTCGCGCGAGGCTCGTCGACTACTCCGTCTTCGCCACGCGTCCCGGGTGCCTCGGCACGTCGCGCGCGGCTCGTCCACGCGGCTCGTCGCGCGCTCGTCGTCGACTACTCCGCCTCGCGCGGGCTCGTCGACCCCCCCGTCCGTGCCGCGCGTCCGGGGTGCCTCGGCACGTCGCGAGGCTCGTCCACGCGGCTCGTCGCGCCGCGCGTCGTCGACTACTCCGCCTCGCGCCGGCTCGTCGTCGTCGACTACTTTGTCTTCGCCGCGCGTCCGGGTGCCTCGGCATGTCGCGCGGCTCGTCACGCGGCTCGTCGCGCCGCTCGTCGTCGACTACTCCGCCTCGCGCGAGCTCGTCGTTGTCCACTACTTCGTCTTCGCGCGCGCGTCCGGGGTGCCTCGGCACGTCGCGCGGCTCATCACGCGGCTCGTCGCGCGCTCGTCGTCGACTACTCCGCCTCGCGCGAGCTCGTCATCGTCGACTACTTCGGCTTCGCGCGCGCGTCCGGGTGCCTCGGCACGTTGCGCGGCTCGTCACGCGGCTCGTCGCGCCGCTCGTCGTCGACTACTCGCCTCGCACGGGCTCGTCGACTACTTCGTCTTCGCCGTGTGTCCGGGTGCCTCGGTATGTCACGCGGCTCGTCGTCGTCGACTACTCCGCCTCGCGCAGGCTCGTCGTTGTTGACTACTTGGCCTACACTGCGCGTCTGGGTGCCTCGGCACGTCGCGCGGCTCGTCGCGCCGCCTACGTCGCGTGTCTGGGTGGCTCGGCACGTCGCGCGGCCTGTCACACGGCTCATCGTCAACTACTCCGTGCGCCGCGACTTCGTCTTCCTGCCACGCTGGCTCTACTTCAGCCACGCTGTGGGGCGCGACTACTTGCCTTGCGGCAACACTGGCTCTACTTCGAGTACGCTGCGCGCCACCACGACGTCGTCTTCCGGTCGCATTGCGTCGACCATTCATCTCGACTAGTTTTTCAAACTAGTCGAGAACGGCAGTCACGCCCCCAACAACTAGTCGGAATCAACTCTGAATAGTCAACTTCAACAACAACCGTCGCGGCTCCATCGCCGATCGCCATGGCTTCATCATCAGTCTGCCCAGGCAGCAACAGCTAAGTCATTTATCTAAATGATTACTGTTTTCTTGGCTTGTTCTCCTCATCATGTAGGACAACTTGCCGACTACTCATTTGTGTTTGCTTCTAGGCGGGTTTTCACGGGAGCTACACTCTGCTGACTACTCTTGGGGTATATCAATCACGTCGCCACGAGTCTACTTCATCAACTCGGGGGCTATCCCTAGGAGGCAGTTTCTAAAGTCCGCTACGTGCGGCAATCTAAAGTCGACTTCTAAAGTCGCATTCTAAAGTACGCTCCGTGCGGGAACTTAAAGTCGACTCTGGTTGCATCTTTGCTTGCTTCGGTGGCATACTACGTGTGTAAGTTTCGATGGAACCTAGCTGTAAGTGGCCCTCGGGTCCTGGCGACGATGGAACCTAGCTGCACGTGGTCTTCACGCTCTGTACCATGGGTCCAAGTACCCTAAGTACTCGCACTCCGTACCTTGGGTCTGAAATCCATGGCCCAGGTACACAAGTCGACTCCGGGTCGCACCTTCAAGTCCACTACGGTGGCACCCGTACCTTGGATCTGAAATCCATGGCCCAGGTACACAAGTCGACTCCGGTCGCACCTTCAAGTCCACTACGGTGGCAACCATACCTTGGGTCTGAAATCCATGGCCTAGGTACACAAGCCGACTCCGGTCGCACCCTCAAGCCAACTCCGGTCGCACCCTCAAGCCCGCTCTGGCGGCAATCGTACCTTGGGTCTGAAATCCATGGCTCAGGTACTCAAGCTCACTCCGGTGGCACAAGTCGACGCTAACGGTCGCATCCAAGCCCACTCCGGTGGCACAAGCCGACTCCGGTCGCAATCTTAAGCCCGCTCCGGCGGCAAAACTATTCGTTTTCTCTGATTTTTCATTCGCTTTGGCTTTCCGGAAAGTGCTTTTATTTTTCCATCTTAAGTCCACCTCGTGTGGCGCAAAGTCGACTATTGTAGTCGCATCTCAAAGTCCGCTCCGCACGGCAATCTAAAGTCGACTTCCAAAGTCGCATATCAAAGTCCACTTCGCGCGGCAATTAAAGTCGACTTCGGTTTTCAAGTCGCATATCAAAGTCCACTTCGCGCGGCAATTAAAGTCGACTTCGGTTTTCAAGTCGCATTCTAAAAGACCGCGCTGCCGGCATCTAAAGTCGACTCCGGTCGCATTTAAAGTCCGCTCTGATGGCACGACTACTTCTCATGCTCCACGGCTCGACGCCAAACTACTACTTGGAATCTCTCCAGCTCGGGGGCTGCACTTAACATACTACTCGAAGATAACTTCAGCATGCATCACTCGCTCTCAAGCTCGGGGGCTCCTCACTAATCACTACTCGACGTGGCTCATACAGCTCTCTTATCTCGAGGGCTACACACTGCAGGAGTACTTGGATGATGGCTTCCGCGAACACTGAAGACCCTTGGATTGATTACCTAATCATTTCAAGGCTCGGGGGCTACTATGCTACACCCATCGTTCAATTTTTTCAAGATGGAAGATTCGGAATCAAGACTGACCCTCAGCTAGAGTCCTCAACTCAATCTAAGGCTCGGGGGCTACTCCATATGTAGTGCGATTTTGCAATCGCACTTCCATATAATCTCGACTTCAAGACTGATGAGTCGGACCACCTTCCAGCCTCGTGACAGTTCAAGTACAATTGAAGACTTCTCCAAGCAGTACTCGAGGACGCTCAAGAACTACTCGAAGAGGCTTCAAGACTACTAGAACTACTACTCTCGACTCCAACGTGCTCGGGGGCTTGTCGGGCATAGACCCCGGGTACTCATGCAAGGAAGGAAGAAGACAGACTCCTAGTAGAATTCCCCTGTACTCCTACTAGGACTCGCTCCATGTAATCCTACTAGGACTCCTACCTTGTAACCGACTAGGCACGCACCCCCTGGACTATATAAAGGAGGGTCGGGTACCTAGCCGCAAATCCTCAATCCCTCCGGGGAACAACACCAAGCGCAGGGTGCAATACTACTCCAAACAGGATGTAGGGTAGCTACTCCGGCTACCCGAACCTGTATAAATCTTGTGTCTTGTGTCCTCGCGCGTACCTTCGGGTTCCAGATCATGGCGATCCCCACCTTCTACCTTGCTGCGGGTACCTCCCATGGAGGTCGAGAGGTTTAAACACCGACAGGTTGTACCTATCCTTGTTAGCCCACTCCTTCGCCATTCTCTCCTCTCGCTTCCTCTTGAAGCAAAACTCATCCTTGTGACCATCTCTCCCACAATAGCCACAATGAAACTTTATGGGCTTAGGCTTAGGCTTGGAATGGGGCTGCTCTCTTGGTTTCTCCTCACTCGGTTGCTCAACCGGCTTCCCCTCACTTGGCTTCTCACTGTCTTTCCCAAAGAACACTTTTGCCGATGTGCTCATGAACTTGATGGGCTTTTGGAAATCATTTGTGGGGTGAGGGAATATGGGTGGATCTGGATTTGTGTCGAGTTTGTTTCATAGTGGGTTGGGTTTAGAAGCAAAGGCATTTTTGTGGTAGGTTTTTGGTGGAGCTAGGATATCACTAATCTTCTCTCCTCCCTCGCCACTAGACTCTCTAACCTTCTCCGACCCAAGCGCTTTGCCATCTTGGTGCTTATAGGTCTCTATCATCATTCTCAGCTGGGGTTCATGCCCCGACAACCAACCAAACATTTTTCTCAACTCATCATTCTCATCCTGCAAACGATCAACATAATGTGCAAGTTCCAGATTATTCAAAGCATGCAATACATAGGTAGAGCAAGAAGTGGGAACAGGTTCTTTCAACTTAGCCTCAAGCAAAACAGTATAAGCATGCATCTCATCAATTTTTTCCATGCAAAATAGGGCAATAAGTGCAAGCACCTAGCAAAGCCACTTCAACCCTTAGCACATCTAGTACCTCACACTTGGAAGCATACTTATCTTTGAATATGGTGAGGTTAGCTAGGAAGCCAGAGCAATCAGCATAATCAACCTCATCTGAAACAACATGAGAAGTTTTCAATGAATCAATTTCAAGTTTAGCATCTAAGTTCTGTGTTTCTAGCTCAGCCACTCTAGTCCTAACATCCTCAAGCGAGGCTCTAAGCTCTTTCCTCATCTTCTTCGCCTCTCTAAGCATGTCATCACGATTATCAAGCAACAAGCCAAGCCGTTCATTCTCCTGATGCAAGAAGGGAAGTTCATCACGTACCTCGTCGTCACAATCAGAGTCCGAGTCGCTCTGGTTGCTCTTCTTGCTGCCGGAGCTAAGCGCCACGGTGCAGAAGCCATCTCTAGCGAAGCAGCTCATGCCACTCAGGTTCTTGGACGACTTCCTGCCCATGCGCCGATCACATTCATCTTCACTGCTACTCGAGCTCGAGGTAGAGTACGCGAAACTGGAGTCGACGTGCTCTCTCCAACCATCTCTTGGGCCTTGCCTCGGCTCTCCTCATTGCTCGATTGTCGCTCATCCTTGTGGTTGCTCTTGTGCTTGTTCTTGTGGTCACGCCTTGACCGGTACTTGCCATCAGTCTTCGACTTGTGCTTGTAGTTGTCCCTGTTCCCGACCTTCTCGGGGCAGTCGACGACGAAGTGTCTCAGCTTGCCGCACTGGAAGCATGTCCTTGTGTTCCTCCTCGAGTTCACCCGGTTCTCGTGCATCCTCTCGAACCGCCTGGTCAGCAACGCCAGCTCATTCTCGCCGAGCACGTCGAACTCATCTGGCAAAGACATCAAAGAGGACAAGGAGAACATCCTGATGGATGGGTTAGCGTTAGATTTTCCTTTCGAGCCACCGATGCGGGCGACACTGAGAGAGTCAGTCGATCCCTCAATCTTGGCTGTCATACCCCGATCCACCTCAGCGGACTTGAGCTTCGAGAACAGCTCGTTCACCGTCAGAGTATCATACTTCTCAGACTCAACAATGGCCTCAAACTTTCCACCCCAAACCGTACGATCTAGTGAGTGTAAGAGCTTCAGCCCTATCATGATCATCGTACTGGAGCACGTCCACATTGGCCCTCATGTTGTTTACCACCACCGTAAACCTCTGAAACAAGGCGTCGATGGACTCACCGGGGAGATGAGTGAAATTCTCGTACTCTCTCCGGTAAGTCGCATACATCTGAGCCTGAACTTGAGTATTTCCAACATGAGCTTCCTTCAACACCGTCCAAATTCTACAAGACAAGTTCTCCGTGTGCACCCGATCGAATTCAGGTTGACACAGAGCACGAAACAAGTAGTCGACCGCCTTGTTGTTGGCGTCAAACATGTCCCTCGATCCTGGAGCAAGGAAGTTCATCGGCTGGACATAGCCTATGCCCACCGTGACATCCCAAAGGATCTGACCCTTTCTGCGTAGGAACGCCGCCATCTGCTTACTCCACATTTGGTAGTTCTTCCCATCAAAGTGGGGAGGACCCGAACCTCATTCCTGGTACGCCATCTTTGGATCTTAGACTGGCTAGAGCCAATAAAGACCCGAATCCGCTCTGATACCAATTGAAGTACTGATTAGGCGACTAGAGGAGGGGGGAGTGAATGGGATCCGATAAAAATTCTTCTCGACGGAGATAGAAACTCCAACAAGATGAACTCACTCGTTGGACACCCAAAATCACACGCTCTGCACTTCTACCTTCCGTTTGCCAAAACCACGTAGCCACTGAAGTGCTACTAGTCCTAGGAAAAACACTACCAGCAGCCTCGACTCCTACACGCACACGACAACAGAAACAACTCGGGAGCCGACTGTCTGGAGGGGGCGGTCTGACCGGGTATGGGGGGCGGTTAGATCGCTTCCACCTGGTGATCGAGAAATCCTCCAAAACTCCTCTTCCGAGCACCAAAACACCTCACTGTTTCACCAGTAGAAATCTCTGATCAAGGCCAAGCTGGCTATCAAGAAATCTTGGTGAAAATAAAAACTTCACCCAAGGGCCTAGGGGCAGTTAGACCGGCTACCAGGGCGGTCTAACCTCCTGTACCTAGCAAAGAACTCCAAGCAAGAACTCCTAGCAAACAACACGAAAATGACCCAAGATTTCACCTGAATGCTCCTCTAATCAAAGCGATCAAACTCACAGAGGAAAATTCGGCAAAATCAAAACCTTCACCTGGAAAGCGCAGGGCGATTAGACCGCCCCCTAGGCGGTTAGACTGCCCCTTCCAGAAAACCTGCCCACGGGTCAAACCTCAACTTCCCATCGCCCGATCTCCCGAATCCCTCCACGGATTGCAGCAAAACTTCGGGAATAGCTGGGTTACCTCCTGGCAACCACTAGATCAAAGGAATCGACCCGAATCACTCACAATCAGGAGGAATCGCAGATTTCGGCTCTCTAGGGCAAGAACTCGGGCAACTCGAAAACCCACCAAATTGAGTCCGATTCAAGGGGATTCTTGGGGCAAAATCACCAGCCAAAGAGGCAAAAAGTCCTCATATGTGACACCCAACAAGAATCTCGCAAGAAATCGTCCTCTAAACTCCACCACGAAAATCACAACAAAGAGCTTCATAAATCACCAAAAAGGAGGACGGGAAAGGCAACACAAAAGCTTGAGGAATCACGCCGAATCATCTATACATACCATGAAGGTTCATACAAGGTCTAGCTTGCCGCCTGATCATCCATCCCTCTCTCTAGATCTCAAATGAAGCTCTCAAGCTAGTCCTAGAAAACTAGATGAAAATAAGGACAAAAATAAGAAAACAAATGAGCTAGGGTCACAAGAGTTGGCTGCCATCTATCCCCTCAAGTGTTTATATGGAGGCACCCAAAAGACTAATCTACCCTTACTTAATAACTAGGGATACAAGCTCCTCAAGGGAAAATTTGGAAGTCTTCAGTTTTTCTCCATCGGACGGATGCCCAGCGACCGCAACTTGCTTAGCCTCGACGCAAACCTTGAGATCCCGACGCGTGTCCTCCGCTTCCAAGCTTCTCGGCGGTAGCGACCAGAACGGTCAGACTGCCCCTCCTGGGCGGTTAAATCGGCCTGGGTGGACACACCTCCTCGTAGAGTCTTCGGCCTCAGTTTTGTGGCTCAACCGAGTAACCCTGTGGTTTTCTGGTGAACCACTGCAAACCTCGCGAACTCTGTGGAGCCTCCGCCAATCGCCACTCATTACTCGGCTCCAATGTAGTCCCGGCTCGACCTTGGTTTTGAGGCTCAACCAAGAAACCGTCCACGACTTCGTCCCGATGATCTTGTCACCATGCGGCTCGCACTTGACTCCGCTAGCCACCGGGTCCCTCGAACCAAGCCTACTTGTCTTCTCCACACCTGCAGGCCTCACCGGCGACGACCTTTCGTGCTTGTTCTTCACCTTCACCAACACCAGTCAAGCCACAACCTGCACCTACAATACTTAGCCAAGAGTCAGTCCACATAACGTTGTCAAGCACTCATCACACGAAGGAAGCGACCATCCACCAGTCCTCGAACCACAAATGGTCCTCATCTTCTTCTTCTGTGGCTTCGATAGGTGGCGATGTATCCCCTGAAGAAAAATTTCCATGGTACCACACCGAAGCCCCTACAATGTCTTGGGTGTTCAGGATTCTTGAGCACCATAGTGGGCTCATCGATCTCTCTATCAACCTTCACTCTGCCCGCTCTGACATCTTCAACTATTTTCAATATTTCAAGTGCAGTCTCTCGTAACGAGGGTGGGTAATCAAGGGTACCATCTTCGGAGTTAATTGTGCTTCCATGAGCATAATACCAATTCTTCACTCGCTTGGGCCAATCAACGACTGTAGGTATGGTACCTTGTGCGAGAAGGTCTTCTTCCATCTTCTGCCACTTGGGCATTGCAAATGCATATCCACCTCGACCAAAGTGATGGCCGTGCTCCTTCTTAGCACGACTTGCTTCCCTTGTGCACTCGCCTTGGCGAAATCTTCACTTTTCTTGTATTCCACAAAGGACGTCCAGTGTTCTTTTAACTTGGGATATTCAATCCAATTTGGAGTTTGATTCTTCTTGATATAATCTTTCTCGAGTTCTTTGTTTGAACTTCTGAAATTGTGTTGCCATCCTCGTGAGAGTCCAACGCTTCACATTGGCTGGTTCAAGACCTTCAGGAAGTGTGAAGTGTTTTAGGATTTCATCCCACAACAAATTTTTCACCGAGTCTGGAACCACGGGCATGTTGTCCCTTACAATGGCCCACACTGTGAAACATACTTTTCCTTGATTTTTTTGGAGCACATGGTTGGCCATCATCTGATACTTCTATGATCTGATACGTGACATGGCCGGTGAGTACTTGTGTACGCCCTTTCTTTGTCTTTCTTGATCTGGAGGCTGAATCCTACATGTTGCAGATTCATTATTTAATTAAGGAAAAGTCCATTTTTGACAATCCAACTATTGCCTCAGTTTGATTTTGGCCATCGAACTTCAAAACCGGATATCTTCGACCATCCAACTCTTTAAACCGTTTACAATTGGCCATCGAGTGGTTTTGCTAAGTGGTTTTAACTTTTTTTTTACAATTTAGTCCTTAGATCTTAAAAAGATTATTACTTTTTGCTCATACCTCCGATTTAGGTGATTCTTACGGTCATGCATTCATAACAGTGAGCTTTATCTTGTAAAATGTTCTTTATAATACTTTATCACTATTTGCTATATTATTCTTATGTCGTTGTGCAAAAATAATAATATAAGAAAAGTAAATTACACATTTACAAAACAGTATGAACAACATTTTAAAAGATAAAAATTATTGTTATGAACGCATGATCACAAGAATCACTTAAATCAGAGATATGAGAGAAAAATAGTAATCATTTTAAGTTCCAAGGACTAAATTGTAAATAAAACGATCAAAATATTCCTTAAACCTTAAAATATTACTATTTTTCTCTCGTATCTCTAGTTTGAGTGATGCTTGCAGTCATGCGTTCATAACAATAATCTTTATCTTTTAAAATGTTGTTCATAGTAGTTGTAATATTTATTTTACTTTTCTTATACTATTGTTTTTACCCAACAACCTTATAATATATACCAAATTGTGATAAAATAGTATAAATAACATTTTTAAAGATAAAGCTCGCTGTTACGAACGCATGACCACAATAATCACCTAAATCGGAGGTATGAGTAAAAAAGTAATAATCATTTTAGTATCTAAGGACTAAATTGTAAATAAAAAGTTAAAACCACTCATCAAAACCGCCCGATGGCCAATTGTAAACGGTTTTAAGAGTTGGATGGTCGAAGATACCCGGATTTGGAGTTCGATGGCCAAAACCAAACTGAGGCAATAGTTGGATGGTCAAAAATGAACTTTTTCCTTTAATTAATTAGTACCTAAGAATTGAGGTTAGAAAATAAGAACTATGAAGTTAATGCATGAGATATATATATACCTCGTGGGAACATTAAATATTTTCATTCACAAGACTTTCCTCATTGTTTCTAGAATTGTCTTCAATATTAGCTGTTGTGTCCATGACAGGGGCAGCAGCGTCCTTATTCGGAGGTATGTTCAAGTACATGTCTGCCTGACTACACTCCTCGTCGGTGAAGGTTGCAATTGAATTTGTACCACTAGCTATAATGCCGGTCATAAAGTTGTCATGGTTGTCATCCATATGGAATAAACAAGAATTTTCTATGAATTTCTAGAATAAGAAACAAGTTTTTCTATGATTTTCTAGAATAAAAAACAAGTTTTTATATGATTTTCTAGAATAAACATGAACTTTCTATGAATTTCTATAATAAACAAGAATATTCTATGAATTTATGTAGTTTTCAACAATTTCTACAACTTTCTAGAATAAACAAGTATTTACTAAGAATTTCTTTATTAAAAAGGAATTTTCTTTTAATGTGTAGAATAAGCAACAAGTTTTCTATGAATTTCTAGAATAAAGAAGAATTTTCTATGAATTTCTATAATAAGCAAGAATATTCTATGAATTTATGTAATTTTCAACAATTTGTAAAACTTTCTAGAGTAAACAAGTATTTACTCAGAGTTTCTTTATTAAACAAGAATTTTCTTTGAATTTCTAGAATAAGCAACAAGTTTTTATATGATTTTCTAGAATAAACATTAATTTTCTATGAATTTCAATAATAAACAAGTATATTCTATGAATTTATTTAATTTTCAACAATTTCTAAAGGGAGCCTCTTTTGTCACGGTTGGTAATATGAGCCGGGACTAAAGGGGGGCCGGCTACAGCGAGCATTTCGGGCCATGTCGTCGAAAGGCCTTTAGTCCCGGCTCCAAAGTTGAACCGGGACTAAAGTCTATAACCAAAGCCTCCCTCTCCACTAGTGCTTCCACGGTTGTGGAGAAGAAGCTGAAAATGAGACTAACATGTGGGACAAAAAAAGGATTGAGCTAGTAGCCCAACACCCCAAATTGAGTTTGGAGTTTTGAAGTGGAGTCACTCCACCTAGAGTTTTGGAGTGGAGCAGCTCCACCTGGAGTTGGAGCCATGCCAAACGGGCCCAACCGATGGAGCCATGCACAATTACTTATATGCCCTTTCTAAAATTAAAATAAATTTATTTAAAATTTGATGTGGGCCCTACCATTTTGATACTTCCAGTTACTTCTCCTAGGAACTCCCTGATAACAGCTCATAAAAAAGTACTATAAAACATTTAGGACAAGTAAATTAGTTCATTTTTGAACATAACTAACTTATCTTAAACGTCATATATTTAAGAAAGGAGGTAATACGTTGTAAGGACATCAACTTGATCGTGAATCGCAGCTTTCTGTAAAAAAATAAAGCTACATGTTTTCTCATCCCACAGAATTAACTGATGGACAAAAGATATTAGAGTCATGAAGGACAGCTACAAGTTATTCAATTCGCAAAAGAGTTTAAAGTTCCATAGTAGAGATCAAAGATGAGCTGCCAACACTTCAATTTAATTTGTCCAAGAAAATGTGCTAAGTCATGGAACTCTGTCCCTCGCCTTCCTACCAATTTCTCGTAGAAAAAGTACATTATTCCGCAATGGACTGTGCTACATGGAGAGAGCTCTCCCGTTTGCCTTCGAGAACCCACCGCAGAAGATGCCGACGTGGCCCCACCAACGTTGGCTTATATTCACACCGCATCACCAGCCCATCAGACTCGAGTCGTCTTCCTCCCACGGCCGTCTTCCACCCTTCCTACCTCACACCCCGCCCTCCCCTCCACTGGCGGCCTCCACCGCCACCTACGGCCGGCAGCGCCCTCGCCGCCGCCCACAAACCACCCCTCCCCTTCAACCCTGCCCTTCCTAACTTATTGCTTGCCCCCACCGTAGACCCATCCCTCCTGGCTCCGGCGGCGCCTCCACCACTGGATCCGCCGCCCAGGAACTCACCGCCACTGGATTCGTCTCCAACGATGTCCCGCCACCGGTTCCTTGCCCCCGCCGCTGTCACACCCGGACTTAAGGACAAATCTGAATGCATAGAATACATGTGCGCTAGGATCAAGTTACACACATGCATCGACTCAGTGTATACCAAAACACAATGTTAAAGCATAAAGGAAGTATTAAAACTTTATTACATGACCGAATGTCTCAAGATCGCAACAAAAGCGAGTACTAGCAGCGGAAAAGGACGTCTCCACAGGCAGCTGACTGGTGGCACGCTCTCCTAGAAACCATCGAACTCTCCAGGAAAGCCTTCAAAGCGTCCGTCTGAGTAGCAACTAGGTTGTGTAGATGCAATATAAAAGAACAAAAAGCATGAGCACATGTCGTACTCAACAAGGGAAAACTCTATAACAACATGCAAAGGCTTTATGGTGGAAGCTTGTGATTGCATAGCAGGTCAGCATTTTAGTTGGTCAAATTTTATTAAGCAAGCTAACTTACTAGCAAATGTAAGTTTATACCAACCCAGAGATTAACATAAGCATCATCATCATAAACAAAAGTAAATGCAACAAGTTTAGTCCATCTTCCATAGTTTACTTATGTGAGGGTCCAGGCCGCCCATGACCGTGGGCACGGCTAATTAGTTAGTTTTACACTCTGCAGAGGTTGTACATCTTTACCCACAAGTCGCGTAAAAGTGCCGAAGAACTTTAGACCCAACCATGCGATGCCGGCCAAGCATCATACCACACTACCAAGGTGTGATTGCATAGGGGCGCTATGAGGCCTTTACGAAGATCCCCTAGTGCAGGCTGCCCGCTAGGTTACCTGATCAGCGCAACGTATAAAGCTTCCTAGCGAGTACCGTGTCTTAGCCAAGCCCAACGCCCCGCCAGAGCAGGTCCATACGCCATCTACCGTCAGCCCCCAACTCCTTTCAGGTAAAAGCATACCTAACACCAAGTTCTCTAGTTATTCAGCCAAGACAGAGCCATATGTCTTGTGATTGTACTATTTTCCTGGGTGGTTCTCCATGTTCCGATTAACAAGCATACGGTGTTCTTGCATTACATGAATAATAGCATAAATAAATCCAGATTGATGAATGTTCATTAAACCACCCTAAATCAAGGTAAAGCTCTAGCATGTGCTACCCAACATAAAGTAAACCCATGTTGATCAAGGCATAGGATAGACAAAACTAGTCAAACCTTAATAATATGACCCTTCGATTTAATGAAAGCAATAATAAATAACGGTGTAATTGAAATGCATGTTGTAATAGGATCAACAGGAATGCAGCAAGGACTTGCCTTCTACCAACGCTTGCTGCTGCTCAAGGTCTTGGAAATCTTCAACTCCGGCGTATTCCACGTACGAACCGTCTTCTACGCACCACATCATTCACACACAAGGATACAATGGAATAAAATAAGAAACAATCACCAAACAGAACTAACAGAGCAAAACAGAGGTGAAAAGTTGTTCTACTCGTCGAGACGATTGCTTGGATATAAGGAGCGCTAAAAACGGAGCTAAAACGCGTAATCTACGACCAAAACAACACGTAGGGGCTTTTCTGCAGGAAAACTAAACTTCCAGGGGCTAAACAGCAAGAAACCGGGGGTTAAAACCTAATTTTATATAAAAACTCAGGGGCTGTGGTGCAAAACACTAGGGCTGGACCTCGGGTGGAAAAACCAGGAAACTTAGGGTTCAAACCGTAAGTAATAGGACCTAACCGTAAGGATCTTCGCACTGCGGGAGGGTAGACTTGTGAATCTATTAAGCTGAGGGACTTCTCTGCAAAAGAGGTGAGGCAAGGGCTGGGTTGACCGGTATGCCCCTGGTTGACCCGGGGGTGGATTAGATCTGAGCCATTGGCTCCAGATCGGACGGCTGGCAGCGCAAGCCACAGCCGGTAGCGGGCGCGCAGCGATGGCGAGCGGCGGTGCCGGCGGCGGACATCGCCAGCGTGGCAGAACTCGGGCTGCAGTGCTCGGTTTTGTGCGTGGCTAGCATCAGGGTGAAGCAGAGGGCACGACGCACTCAACTAGAGCAACGGTGCGGGCGCACCGGTGGCGACGTCGGCGCGTGGCACGGCGAAGCGGACGGCCGCGACGGCACGAACTCCGGCGAGCCTTCGCGGGCGGTTCAACACATGAGGATCCCAAAGTGTGACACGGGTGGCTTCCTCACCTCGTGTCAGAGCTCAGGACATCCTTCTCATCGGAGGAAAGGTGGCGGAGCAGGAGATCGACGGCAGGGGCGCTCGGCTAGGGTTTCGCGGCGGCGACGACGGCTCGGGAGCGCGTCTAGGGTTTGGGGGAAAGGGGCAAGGAGCGGCGGCGGCCTTTAAATAGGCTGAGGCCTTGGCGTGTGGGCCAAGAAGGAGCAGTGCGCAGGGAATGCGTCGCGGACGGGATGCGGCGCGGCCGCCTCGGTACGGACCTGAGTCCGGTGCGGCGCGGCACGCCGGTAGGGATGATGGGCAGGGCCCGCGTGTCAGCGACCGAGGGAGGGGTGAGGCGAGGCTGGGCCAGTGCTGGGCCGGAAAAGAAACCAGGCCGTGCAGTGCGAAGGGAGGTGAAGCGGCCGACGATGGAAAAATAAGGGAGCACGGCCAGACTTGGTTATTGGGTTTCACAGAAAAGGAAAAAGAGAAAAAGATGGTTTTTCTTATTTTCGAAACAAGGGATTCATACAAGATTCAAATACAAGTTTGAATCCAACTAACCAAAAATAAATGCTCCAACATGAATGCAACACACATCGAACCACAAATTAAATTTTGAAGAACAAATAATGTTTTTCCTATACTATATTCCCTGTAAAGAACAAATAAATTTTAAAAATTAATAGAAAATCTTTGTTTAATTTTTCTTCCTATTCACATCCTGAAATTCGGAAATTTTAGGGTGTGACAGCCGTTGACCCTGCCCAACCGGCCTCCCCCACCACCCCGGATGGCGGCACCGACACCGCCTGCCGTTTCGCCCACACCCCGCCACCACCGCCGGTTCGGCAGCCGCCCCGACCTCCCTCTTGGTCCAGTGGCCATGGAGGATCACCCAACCCCGAAACCCAAACCATAACCCAAACCCTAAGGCCACCTCCCTCCGCTACCACCCGCACCCCGCCGTCGATCGCCTGTTGACGGTGAATTTCCATCAACCTAGCCGTGATTTTACCTTTAATGTTGTTATTGAAATATCATTCTAACCACTGGAACTAACCCCCTGTATATAACAAGTTCACTCTTGCATGTCGATTTTGGAGTTTATTGTTTACGCAGTAAATCTACGATAAAGAGGAGATTTTCGGGACAAGTTCACCAAGCACTTTGGAAGAAGATCATGAAGCCCGACAAGAGTCAAGACACGTGATGAACATGACTCCAAATGACCCGAGGACCGATGCATCAATGTGCAAGTCTTCAGGGACTCAACCAGAAAACAACGAAGCTTGGATAGTAAGAATCCAAATCTTAGCCGTGAAGGAAACGACGTCAAAGGCCCACATGCAAGTGGACACATATAAGGAATCACACGAGAAGCAACTGGGGAGAAACCAAGGCCGAACTTGGACGAAACGGGCCTGGGCCGATCGGCCTGGGACGACTGGCCCAGCCCACTCTGGGCCCGGTTCGGCACCCCCTTAGCCCTAGGTGTTCGTCTATTTATTGCCTCTGCCTCCATCCACCGCCACATCGATCCAATCATTCCATCGACGCCAATCACTAGAAAGCCGCCGTCGCAAGATGAGGGAGAGAGTTGGATGAGCTCGTCGCAAGGATCAACACCGACGGAGGGAAGGAAGCTAGAGGAGGACTCCAAGCTGCTAGCCTAGGGGTGTTCCCAAGCTTCATCGCCGCCATCTTCATCGAAGACGTTCTCTGGAGTCTCCATCACTCCTATGTGCTTCAATCCTTTTAAGATGATGGGGAAATGTCTCCGTTCATCCCTAGGGTTAGATGGATACATGTTATATGATCGCTACATGAACATTATGCCTTTCGATGCTTAATGGTCTATGTCTATGTGGTGCTTTATTCTCATATGTATGTACAACATGTGTTCTTAGTAGGGTTTGTGGTAATCGGGGTGATTAGCTTAATCCTATGAATGCTTAGGTATAGATGCGGTTATACGTGAAAGTTTTTAATTACCTTGCGTAGTGAAAGTACGGTGGAGGGAAAAGGCTTAGCGGCCACATTACCGCCATGAATCTAGTGAAGGCAAACGGCCTTTTCATGTAGTAGATGTGTAAAACCTTGGATTTTCACGAGAAAACCCGAATCCTCGTACCATCGCAATAGTCCCCGGATCGGTGGCTATCACGTACGTAACGTCTCACAAATAAATTCACAAAGTGATACATTGCATCACATGAGAGTAAAAGTACATAATTTATTACATTTCCATTATGGATTCATCGAAGACGTTCTCGGAGTCTCCATCACCCCTATGTGCTTCAATCCTTTTAAGATGATGGGGAAATGTCTCCGTTCACCCTAGGGTTAGATGGATACATGTTATATGATCGCTACATGAACATTATGCCTTTCGATGCTTAATGGTCTATGTCTATGTGGTGCTTTATTCTCATATGTATGTACAACATGTGTTCTTAGTAGGGTTTGTGGTAATCGGGGTGATTAGCTTAATCCTATGAATGCTTAGGTATAGATGCGGTTATACGTGAAAGTTTTTAATTACCTTGCGTAGTGAAAGTACGGTGGAGGGAAAAGGCTTAGCGGCCACATTACCGCCATGAATCTAGTGAAGGCAACAGCCTTTTCATGTAGTAGATGTGTAAAACCTTGGATTTTCACAGAAAACCTGAATCCCTGTACCATCGCAATAGTCCCTGGATCAGTGGCTATCACGTACAGAACGTCTCACAAATAAATTCACAAAGTGATACATTGCATCACATGAGAGTAAAAGTACATAATTTATTACATTTCCATTATGGAGTACATCATTACAAGCCTCTTGGCCGAATCACAGTGAAATTCTACGCAACGGTAGCTAGCATCTGAGAAGGGTCTCCATTTTTTATTCTTCTCACCACAGGCATCCTTGAGCGAAGTGACGCATCCCTCAGTCGTACCATCCATCGGTGTTGTTGTCGTACTCGGTCTCGTACCCTACACACCCAAAGTCTATCCCCAAGGAGTGGGATAGGTTCACGTCACCAACTGTATGTAGCTTTAAGTGGCCTAACTTCTAAAGGGAGAAAAAGAAACAAGGAAGCGGCTCTGGTTTCCTATGCAGCAGCAGCAGCAGAAGTATAAACAAGATATCTCCAACAAATTCCCAAACCTAAAGCTCTCAACACAGTTCGGAACCACCTGGTCACCAAGGGCCCCGTCTCCTCAATCTACTCCCGACTAGGGTCGATGCGAGGACTTCCGCTCCTCGCACCTCAATGGTTGCAATCGGATCAACGAGGTATTTGGAGCCTCTCTCCTCTAACTGACTACAACCACGGCTCACCATACACTCATCTATAGGGGGAAGGTAAAAATCCCAAAACATGAGAACAAAGCTATCAGGGGACATGTCCATATCCGAGGACGCGGCTAAAGCTATAGATCGAACGACTCTCCATAGTGTGTACACCTGAACCCAACTCGGAATGGCACCCGACTGGTGTATGGCCGACCGAGCCCATCCTACCATGCGAACTCTCGGTAGTTACGGTCCCATCCTACATTCAGCCCTCAAAACGCCCCCCAGAAGGGACAGCACTGGAACTGTGAAATTCCCCCGTGTACACACGGGAGTCGCTCTGAGAGGGTGGTCTCACCTCCACCTCTCCCCCACTGATACCCCGCTATCCTACTGGTAGGTATGGTTCCGCACTTGCTGAGCTCAACTCGGCCCTAACCCCATGCTCGGTGGGGTGGTGTGTACGTAAAGGTCCCGTGAAAAGGTTTGTCCACTCGGTTTCAGACTGGGGCGAGCTCATATCCTCCATGCGCAAGTAAAACCCTAACACCTAGGCTCCGAAAACCGTCAAAGTAAGGATATACTGAGGCGTGCACCCCTATTCCCCATCCCAGATCGGTTGATTCGAGCTCACCCCCGCCAAAGTAGCCAAAAACACCTTCTTCTGTCGGTTTTATCCCACTCACGCCAAGAACCACTATTCCCATCCCAACACATGCATTGCGAAGCTCAGCGTATATACACGCTTATAAGCATATATATAGTAGTAGGACAATCAAGGACAAATATTTAAAGTAGGCAGTCCAAGGTTCACCAACATGCATATAAAGTAAACCGCTAGCAATCTACATTGCAATTTCTAATAGGTTTTCAAAGTCAGTCGGGCGTGAACCTAGGGTCGGGTAGTCCTCCGTAGTGAAGTCGTCGGCGTAGTCATACTCCGGGATCATCTCCCCGGCTCTAGCTGCTCCTATCAACGCGTAAAAGAAAATAAACAGCGGTCCTAATGCAATTAACTCCAAAAGAATTACAATTAAGAGCCAAAAGAGGGCAAACACTAGGCTAGCACGAAGTTTAAGATTTTTGAGAATTTTTGGAAAAGTTTTTGTATTTTTCGGAGCAAAAAAGATTTACTAGCATTTTCCAAAGTCAAAATAGTTTTCTGTAAACAAAATATGCATACACAATAGCACAAACTATAGGCTGTCTACTGGCTGGCTTTAGGGGTCTTAAAGCTAGCTCTAAGGTATCTGTAGGCTGGCTACAGTTGCCCGCGTGGGTGCCACACAAGCAGCTATAAGCTAGCTACTACATGCGTGGCGGCCACTTGGCAGCTAGGGTGGCACGGCGCATGGGATCCGGAGGGATCGGCTGCGGCTCTGCGCGACGGGGACGCGGGTGTGGCGCGCGTGTGACTCGGCAGGCGCATGAGATCCGCGGGATGTACTGCGGCCAGAATGGCGCGTGGACCAGCGTGTGCAAGAAAACCCCCTTGGGTTTTGGACAAGGCTAGCAGGTGTTCGATGAAAGGCCTCAAAGGCCCGCCGGCTGGGAAAGGTCTCGCCGGTGGCGAGGTGAGGTGACGGTCGGCCTTTACGGGACATTGCGTCCACGAGGAACCCGAGGGTAGCGACCGGTTCTAAGAAAGGCGGCGCCTTGGCTCCGCAGGGTGCCCCTATGGCGGAGACGACGGCGAAGCTCGGCGTGGCAGCGCGGACGCCGGCGCTCTGCTTGCCAAGCGCGTATGCGAGAATGTGCGCACGACTCGGTCTTCCAAATGTTCAACCTTGGAAACAGAAGGCAGCGCGGCTGGGGGTAGCCGGTGCCGGTGAGGTGGGTTTCGAGCACGCGCGTGCGCGTGCTCGGATGGACAGAGGAAAAACCCTAGCGGAGAGCTTCGATCTTGGGTGACCAGAAGCTAGGTCGCGCGACACGTGAGCGTGCGCGTCCGCGTGTGCGTGCGGTGAAGGGTGAGTGCGTGCGCGTGCTCCCAGGGCGCACATGGGACCAATACGAACGGCTCTGCTCGGTGTTGATGCACGTGGGTGTGCGCGCATGGCCGGCATGCCAGCGCTCGTGACGGCGCACGGGTAAACACGGAGCAGAACAGCGGGCTGCGCGCGCGTCGACGAAGGCTACAGCACCTGCAAGAAACGATTTCCTAGGCCTGGCTCGATGGACGGCATCATCAGTGTAAGCGCGGCGGCGTGGAGGCGTGCAAGGACACAGCGACGAGCGCGCAAGGCTCGACACGCGACCTCGTCTCAAAGGCCAGGCGCCACAAGAGATGGGGGAAACGCGGAGCTCACCTACGTCCAAAGGGGGCCCGATGGTGAAGGTGTCGGAGAAGAGGGGCTCAACGCGGTGGCGGCCTGGTGCAGCAAAACAGATGAAGGCGGCGGTGTGTGTGGCGACCAGGTCTGGCTCCTCCCTCACGGACGGCTCTGGCTCGGCAAAGGGTGAAGACGGCGTGCTCCCACAGACAGCCAACCCTGCCTCCTTCTCCTCCTCCTCCACTCCTCCTAAGTCAGCGACGGCGGATTGGGGAAGGGGAAATCCCAATTGGCTAGGGTTTGAGCCTCCGGGCCGCGGCGGTGCTTATATAGGCGGAGGTAGGTGGGATGGACGGCGCCATCAACTACCCGATGCGTGGAGGCCATCCGCGGCGGCGGACATGGCCGCACGGCCTCCCCTTTCCATGACAGCGGCCTCGGGTGAGAGCTGAGGAAGAAGAAAGAGAAAAAGGAAAGGGAAAGTAGGGGGCGATGTGGCGACTGACGAAAGGGGCCCACGGGTCAGCGACTTGGGCGCGAGGCTGAGCTGGCGGGCGGCTTGGCGGCGCGCAGGTTGGGCCGCGCTTGGGCTGAAAGCACCAGCAGGCCGGTTGGGTCGGTTGGCGGCCCAATAAGGTAACAAAAGGGTTTCCCTATTATCCTTATTCCTATTAAACAACTAACTCAAATTTGAATGCAAATTCAAATTTTAATCCACACAAACAAATCCAATCAAATCCCAAATGAAAATCCAACTTCTCACAGTAGCATTTTTATAAATCCTAATATTATTGATTGAGATAAATTTAAATCTAAGATTTTAGGGAAGGGAAAAATGAAGACATCCTTAATGGTTTCATTAGCACACCAATTCATAGCAAGTTTTTTTCAATCTAAAAAGAAAAATCATAGCAAGTTTTTGAAATCTTATATTTTTACATACTAACAAATTCAAGGATGTTACAAGATGCATGTTCATGTGTTCCTAAACCCTAGGGAGGGAACACTTATCTATCTTAATCTCTCTCTTGTGTCCACCCTTTGCCATCTAATTTCACCTTAGACTTCTTAGATTAACTTAGGTTAGATTGTCTTTACCTTTAGATTAATACCCCTTTCAAAGGTTTTCCATCAACAAGATTAGTACTTGGTTAAGCGCTAGCAATCCCCTTTCTCCATAGATTGATAAGAACCTAGGGAATCCCCGTGGTGAAAAAGGTGTAGGTCCGTACACTTGCGGATCGTAGGTGGATACGAGTTTTATCCGTCAATAAGCCCCTTTTTCCGGCGTCGTTGCCCGGGAGCAAGCTAGTTTGCTACATTTAATCTTGTATTAGTTTTGTTGATTACTAACATCTAACCCTCATTTTGTAGAAAAAAACCCTTTGTGTTTTTCTTTTTATGTTTGGTGCCTAGATGGATTTGTTCACCTCACCTTCGGAGGACGAAGAGATGTCCCTAAGGGAGCTAGCAACAATCAGATTTGATACTTGCTACAACCCACTACGAAGTGAAGCCTAGAATCATTGACTTAGTAGCGACAAACCCCTTTAGGGCTTGTTTGGGAATTAGTGGAATGAACGGGAATGAAAGGCATTGGGTGGAGGAATTTCCACTATAAGTCAAAATTTCCCAAAATCCCCTTCAATCCTCTTCCATCCACTTGAATCCTCCATTTCCCAAACAACCCCTTAGAGGATTGGAGGATGAAAATCCATATAGACACATTAAGGAATTCACGATGATATGCAACACAGTGCTACAAGAAGGAGTTCCGACTGCTTAGTTCAAGTGGAATCTTTTTCCATTCTCTCTCGAAGATGAAGCGCGAAGATGGTACACACTTGCGTCCGTTGAAGCAAAAGGAAATTGCGATGAGCTAGTGAAGAAGTTTCTTTTGAAGTTCTTTCCCATAAGCAAGGTCCAACACTTAAGGAGGCAAGTGCTCACTTTCAAGCAATGAGAGGATGAAGGAATTGATGAAGCTTGGGACCGTTTTAATGAACTACTACAGCGAGGCCCGAACATGGGATTTTCCTATGACTTGATGTTGCATACCTTTTATTTTTCACTAACCCCTAACTCGTCTCGTTTTGTAAGCATGTGTGCAGATGGTGATATAATGGATAAAACATAGTGAAGCCGCACAAATCATACAAAGGATAAGCAATGGACAAAGAACGCAACGAGATTGGCGAAGACGTTGTCGGTAGGAGCAAAACGACAGAAGCAAGCCCAAGGGGCTTACTGAATTTTCTGAAAAAGATGAACCAGAGGTCAAGGAAGATGAACCAACCATACAAGAAATTGAGATCCACTTCCCAAGGTAAGAGAAGACATTTCGGATATTAAAAATGTTGAAACTAACATGAATGTAGGCCCAAGTATGTGGAATGCTAGACCATTGGCGGAGTTCAATCAATCCGGTTGGACTCAAGTTGATTTTGCCCCTCTAATCAACTACACAAGGAAGAAGGAACGCCAACACATTGCCAAACAAGTTGAGTATATATTTGATCAACAAATGAGTGGAGAATCGATCCAAAATATGTTTGAAAAAGAAAGAGAAGAAGATGATGAAGGATGTAACGATCAAATTGACAACTTGAAGATTTGCGATGAAGAAAGAGAAGAGTACAACCG
The DNA here is from genome assembly GCA_947561735.1 of Cenchrus americanus. Lineage (NCBI taxonomy): Eukaryota > Viridiplantae > Streptophyta > Magnoliopsida > Poales > Poaceae > Cenchrus > Cenchrus americanus. The sequence continues at coordinate 29,541,494 of OX387242.1, read as the reverse complement.
TGACGAGCCTAGTGACTTGAAGGACAAATGGGAGAAGATAAGACTCAAGCTAGAAGGTTATAGATTGTGTGCTATTGAATCCCACACACTAGCAAAGCAAGACATGGAAGTACTCAAGGATGAAGGAAAGAGTGAATAAATGATGAGCGATCTTGACGACATGTGGTACACGGGAGAAAAAAAAGCAACATACAAGAATTTGAAGATGAAGATTTGGTTGATAAAGAAGACTTCAAAGAAGAGATGAATGTGTACATAGTTGAAGGATTACATGTTCCACATGAGGAGTTGAAGAAATTGCAAGATGGTGATGAAGAGGCAACTGCACTTGTTGAGATTGGTTAGCCTTCAACACCGCTAGATGAACCAAATATCATTCTTGTTGGAAAAGCTCTAAGGCCAAGGTACATGCTGAAATCTCAAGATATTATTGGTATTGATGTTGATAAATTCAAATACTCATGCTCAACCAATAGTATGAATAATAATTTAAATTCTATGCCTTGTTCCAATAATGATCATGTTGATAGGCTAGATTTTCTTGAGAATGAAAGAGAGGAAACATTTATGTTTGAACCAATTAATCTCAAACCTAAAGAACCTTTGCCTAATGATGAGCTAAGTCCTATGCATGAAACATATGCTTCTTTTGTTTACATCTTGACTTGTTGCTACAATTCGCATGTGGTGTTAATTATGGACGCGTATGTTTACAATAAGTTTTGTAAATCTCGATCATGCTTTGCGCTTGATCAAGCTAATGACCTTAAAGAAGCACATGTCGGGGGAAGGCCTGATTTTCACTAACCATGTAGACAAGGCTCTAATAATTAAAAGAGAAGTCATGGCTAAAGAGTTGCAAGATAAATCATCAACCTCTCCAAATCCCGCGATGGATGCTGCTGTCTTCTTCAATTTTAGAGCTTGTTCGTAGGTGTAAAAATGAAAAAAAGAAATATTCAGAAGCTCCATGAAGTTTCCATTCCAACACATTAAGAACCAATGAGTTTGAAGACCCATGCAAGGAGTTATGGAGAACACATTGAGGGTTGCGCGTTCACCGAAGTAAAACAAACGTAACTCTTTTGTTCGGAGTCTGATTTGGGCAAATAAAGACTCATCAGAAAAAAAAAATTTGTGCACTGTGCAATAGAGTAGAACATGGGTATACTTTCTGTTATGGACATTAAAGAAAAATTCATGAAGTGAAGGCAGCACGGAAGAGTTATAAAGAAGGTGATAGCGATGAAGCAAAAGGATGCCTTGGGTAAGTCTTCTATAGGTGATCAAGCACAACATGGGAAGTAAATTAAAGCTGCATTGGTACCTTTTCTTCTTGCATGAAGGGCCATGGCTATTTGACGAAAAGAGGGTATGTGAGAAAGTCGAGCTCTATGACTTTAAATGAAGCGCTTTACGGGAGGCAACCCGTTTCTTTATGTTTTTATTCCTTTCTCAGAGAGAATAAAGAATGACACCATCTTATGATGGTCAACTTGCGGTTATTAATCTAATTTTAGTTTTCTTTTTAGAACCACCGTCATGTTCATGCGCATATTTATTTATTTGCATGCATTGCGTTTCGTTATCAATGTGATGTTGCTTTGCGTATACATGTTTTGCACAGAGTAGGCTTGGTTGTTTTATATACTTAATGATGTATGCTTCAGTTTCCATGTTAATGCTTCATAAGGCCTTATGAGTATTTTCCTTTTGTGATCTTGTGTAAACGTGGTGTTTAAACATGATTGCGGACCATCATCATTAAGTTCGATAAACCTTGCTAGCTTTTCATATGTTTTCATGTTGCATTGGTTAGTTTATAAGCTTTGCAATGCACTTAATTTTTCTTGAGCTATAATAATTATTGATTTAGGGATAGACATGGTGTTTTAACCCTAGATAAATAAACCTTTATGGCTATGGAAAAATTCGGCAACCTAGTTGTAAACATGGTGTTTAGAACTAGGTGAAACATTGTTTTTGTTTATGTGCTTTCTTATCATGTGCATACACACTTTGCACCATGTACAATCATTAGATTTTAATTTCTCATTATACACACTTTGCATCATTGGATTGTTGGCAATTCTATCTACTCCCAACCGTCACCTTGGGGATAGAATGTGCACTTAAAACGTCTTGCAGGCAAGATAAAGACTCTCTCTACAAGGAAATCGAATGATGGCTAAGATAAAAATGCTTTGTCTTCTTCTTCCATGCCTAGCAAACTTCTAAGCATGGGGGAGACCCTTAATCTTCAACATGGAAGTGCAACATGACGCTCTAGAAGATAGAATGATCAAGATCATTAACATCACCGGATCAATGCGCAAGAAGCCAATTATCTCATCAAAATTATGTGCGGTCTCGAAGGGAAAACACTAAATATTTTTGGATATTTAGAAGCCCCATGAAGTTACGATTCCAACAAATTAAGAATCAAGACAATCGGAGGTTCCTACAAGTGGTTATGCCTGAATCACGGAGTGCAACACTTACTGAAATCTGAAATCAGTTTTGGACAGAACACAACGCTGAAGTAAAACGGACATATCTCCCTTGTTTGAACTCCGTTTTCAATGAATGACCATATGTTGGAAAGGTAATTTCATAAAATTTTCAATTGATCTATAATTCGATATATGTTATGTTCTGGACAGAGGGGAAATCTATGAAAAAGAGACAGCAAGGAGATGATGAGAATAAGAAAAAGGAGATGGTGATGACAACATTGCAGATAAGGTCGACCATTGACTCCATTAAGCATACAAGATCCAATTCGAAGTTTAGGAGCATTGATAAATCAAGACAAAAGCAAAAGCCACATCGATGTATAGAGATGTCGGAAGAAGGCAACTAAGAACTACAAAAGATGGTAACACCTCCATGGACCTTCAATTTTCCGAACATAAATGCTTGTAAGTATGCCTTCAACCTTATTAGGTGCAACATTTTGTTTTTATCTTCCAACAATAACATGGCTACTAGGAGAACAACCTAGGTTTCTTTTTTATTTTCAATAGATAGACATGACCATGTGTTCACCTCAATGTTTTATATTGTCGATGCTTACGGAAAGATGATGAAAGTTGCCGCTTTGTTTTACCTACATGAAGTTATACATGTCTTTGATAATTGCTCTCAATAATATGATCTAAAAATTAATTTAAATATCAACTCTTTTATTTGTGGAGGTGAAATGACTATGCTCTAGAGCCACATACATATCTCTGCTCTTTGATTTAAGTTTATGGATAGCTGTATAACTTGTTGTTTTTATGAAAAACTTAACTTTTATGCTATCTACATATTTGTGATGCTCTTGCAAAGTTCTAGCTACCAAATCCATATACATACATGTTCTATGATAACAAAACGCGTAGATTGCAAACATATGTTTTGATGAGTTGGATTAGGATTGATTTCTATGGTTCGGGACTATAAGAAGCTGGTCACTCCTTTGTGTAACTTTTAATGCTAGACATTTTGTCCATGCATTGTGGGTTTTCACATCGAAAATTTCACAAACTTCCCTGGGCATCCACCCTAAACCAAAAACATCTTATTTTGAATACCTCTTTGCCCACAACCTAATTTGAGTATGGAGTAAAATTCTCGATGGAGATTAAATATTCCGTAAGATTATAGAATTTATGCTTATTTGAGTAGTCATTTCCCCCCACTGTTATGCTCGAGGACGAGTATCGTTCAAGCATGGAGGTGAGTCATTACATTATCTTTGACAAATGCTATGTAAGTATTATGTTGCAAAAAGTTATGAGGAGCAAAAAAAAATGAAAAATGAAAAGAAATATTATGGAGAAGAAAAGAAAAGTAAGGAAAAAAACGAAGAAGAAGAAAGAAAAAAAGAAAGAGAGAAAAATGAGAAGGAAATTAAAAAAATAAAAAAATAAAGATGCTCCTTGGTTCTTTTTGCTTGATAAGTTCTCAAATCTTCCAACCATGTGCACTCCGATAACGAGGACTTCACTCGTGCCTCGGGATCATCCATTTGCCTCTTGCACATGTCCACCTATCTAAATGTGTGTGTTTCATCCCTCTCTCTTTCCAACATTTTTTTCCATGGCCTTTTTGACGAGTCTCGGTAATTCCGATAGATCTCTCTCTTAATTTGACGATATTTTGGATGTATGTTTTGCTAGGATTGTTTTTAACCTTCCAAGCTCCACATAAGCCTTCCACTATCACATATGAGTAGAATAGGTTGAAAATAATCTAGTATAGGCTTGAGTGACTTGATGAGAACAGTGTTTCTATGAACTTTTGCAAGAGATTTTCACTTATGTTGGATATGCATCTTTTTGAAAATTCTTCCATGTAACAAGGTAATGATTTGAAGTTCACTTAAGTTTGAGAGCATCGTGTTTATTAAATGTGACTTGTTCTTTATTGTTAGTCTATCTTCCATAATGAAAAAGCAAGGTTTAAGCATGGGGGAGATGTTGACAGTGAATTTCCGTCCACCTAGCTATGAGTTTACCTTCAATGTTGGTATTGATTTATTATTCTAACCGCTGGACTAACCCCCCGTATATAACAAGTTCAATCTTGCATGTCGATTTTGGAGTTTATTGTTTACGTAGGAAATCTACGCTAAAGAGGAGATTTTCGGGATAAGTTCACCAAGCACTTTAGAAGAAGATCATGAAGCCTGACAAGAGTCAAGACACGCGAGGAACATGACTCCAAATGACCCGAGGACCGAAGCGTCAACGTGCAAGTCTTCAGGGACTCAACCAGAAAACAGAGAAGCTTGGATAGCAAGGATTCAAGCCTTAACCGTGAAGGAAATGGTGTCAAAGGCCCACATGCAATTGCACACAAATAAGGAATCACACGAGAAGCAACCGAGGAGAAATTGGGGCCGAACTGGGCCGAAACGGGCCTTGGCCGGCCGGCCGGCCTGGGCCGGCTGGCCCATCCGACTCCGAGCCCGGTTCGGCACCCCCTTTGCCCTAGGCGTTTGTCTATTTATTGCCTCTGCCTCCGTCCGCCGCCACATCGATCCAATCATTCTACCGACGCCAAACACCAGAAAGCCGCCACCGCAAGATGAGGGAGAGAGTTGGATGAGCTCGTCGCAAGGATCAACGCCGGCAGAGGGAAGGAATCAAGAGGAGGACTCCAGGCCGCTGGCCTAGGGATGTTCCCAAGCTTCATCGCCGCCATCTTCATCGACGACATTCTCTAGAGTCTCCATCAACTCTATGTGCTTCAATCCTTGTAAGATGATGGGGTAATGTCTCTGTTCATCCCTAGGGTTAGAGGGATACATGTTATATGATCTCTACATGAACACTATGCCTTTCGATTCTTAATGGTCTATGTCTATGCGAGTGCTTTATTCACATATGTATGTACAACATGTGTTCTTGGTAGGGTTTGTGGTAATCATGGTGATTAGCTTAACCCTATGGATGCTTAGGTATAGATGCGGTTATACGTTTAAGTGTTTGATTAACTTGCGTAGTGGCAGTATGGTGGAGGGAAAAGGCTTAGCGGTCGCATAACCACCATGAAGCTAGTGAAGGCAACACCCTTTTCATGTATAGTAGATGCATGTTCATGTGTTCCTAAACCCTAGGGAGGGAACGCTTATCTATCTCTCTTGTGTCCACCCTTTGCCATCTAGTTTCACCTTAGATTTCTTAGATTAACTTAGGTTAGTCTTTACCTTTAGATTCATCCCCTACCTCCTCGTCCTCTCCAACTTGGGAGGGCTCTCGGACTAAGCCTAAATCGAGGCCCCTCTCGATTTAGCTTTCGTGTTCCGCAAAACATCATTTCCCTGACTGAAATTAACTGCTTCTATAGTTGGGACATGTTCTAACTTCTAATCTGACTTCGCAGTAATTCGAGGCCTGTCCGCACGTCGACCCAGTCTTTTGCCACATAATAAGACTACTCCGCTGCCCATGCTTCCAGCTTCCTCAAAAGCAAATCAAACCCCCACTCTGATCAATCGAGGACTTTGAGCTCCTGGTGATCATCAGCTATAATGTGCTCTGTTCTTTATCTACTCGGTTCTTTAATTCTGTCCGTATTACTCTCACTAACCGTGTCTAATTACGTGAATGTAATTATATACGTGCATCTCTGCACTATTTTGGTTAATTAATTAGGAGCCGGTGGCGTTAGGAATATGAAACCAACTTCTGCTGATGCTGCTGGCGTCTTGACTGCTCCGTCTCCTTCCTTCCGCCTACAAGCATCTTTGAGGAATGTCAGAAAGAGATTGACCTTCGACTTTGGACAGGTGTCGGTAGTGAAGGCACAAAAGTATACATGTGGGGGTTTCTTTCATGCTGGTAGACTTTTCCTCCCATGGGTTAATAAAACAGCATCAAACTTCATTTCTTGCTTAGTCAAATAATGCATGTATGGTTAAACATGATAAAGACACCTAAATTGTTTTTATAGATAATAATATATATTGCCGTTGATTTAACCCTTCTTGTTGATATCGATTATTATGATAAGCCAAATTTCTTTGCCGTTGATTTAAACCTGAAGGACACCTAAATTTCTTTGGCAAGTCATGTGTTGGGGATACCCGAAAAATTCGGATAACTACCCTAACACGAGTATGAGTTCTCAACACATTCATGTACAAAGTCAGGGCGCAAAGAGACTGTGATTCTCTCCGCAAGTAGCACAAGTTCCAAAAAAGTCTGAATCCGTTAACACGTGCCCTTGCGCCCCCTTTTATAAGGAGATGAAGGGACTTTTACATACCGATAACACCCCTGGCCTCAGAGAATATTCCTAATGTGAACGTACACCTGATTGTCTTTTTTACTTAATATATTTACAAATCTGCCATTAGTTCACACTCTAAACCCGGACTTTTTGGGACTACAACTTTGACTTTGCTTCTCCCCTGGTTCGTGAATGTACTCGCACAAAACTCCCGAACCAGGTCTTCAACAGATTCCCGAAGTGACCCTCGCTTCCCAGCCGGTTCGTGCGTGTCCATGCGCCTGAGTCCCGAACAGAGTCTTCATCAGGTTCCCGAATCAGCAATTCTTCCGAAGTTCGGACTATCAATAGTTGAGATTCCGGGCTCCCGCATGTTCGTGACTCCTCGTCCTCGCCGAATCAAGATCCCCGAACTCTGCACATTCGCGAATTCGAGACTTCGCAGGTCCCAGGTTTCCGAGAATCGCGAATTCCCTGCTCCTGAAAAACATGCTTTGAAAACTTCGTTAAGCTCAACGTTTCGAGGGTGACGGGTTTTCCTGAATTCCCCAACACTAGCCCCTCGGGGAAGCGGGTTGACTCCGACGATCCAATTCCACGAACCTTTCGGAAATTTAGTAAAAAACGTCACTCTCGGAACGTCGGAGGGGACACGCGTCACCCGGGGAGCCAAAGGCGGTTAAATCGAGGCGTACTTCGCGGAACTACCCCTCCCCGGCCCTATAAATAGCAGGCTGCTGCTGTTAAAAATTTTTACTGCTCTCGAGCTTTTTCACGATTCGCGCATCTCTCTTTCTTCGCGGAATCTGGTTTTCTGCTAGAAAGCTTGCGAGCTCCAGGTCTTGTTCACGCTCCTCTAAGGTATTTCTTTATTTCTGCTTTGTCGATTCGTTAGCTCGTTAGACTTTGGTGTAGTGATATCGCGATTTCGCGAGTTTTATTCTCGAACATTACTCTAACCTATCTGAATGTTCGTAATTGTTGGTTAGGTGGCTCACGTTAAAAGTACAGCTAGGCCCATGACTACCGAAGAGCTCATCGCTGCCGGTCTTCCGCTTGACCCAGCTGCCGAAAGCGCTACACCGGCCGAAGATTCTGGTTTGCCCAACGGCTCCCGAAGTCGCGAAGATGGGGAGGTTGGGTCTGACGGCGGCGAGGACGTCGGGGATGTAGACGCCGGTGTCGACGATCTCATCATGCTAAGAACCTCCGGTCCACTGCCGCCTTCGCTCGCCTTCGGAGAATCGAAGGTCACAAGCAACATGATTCGCGAATACGAGAAGGCTGGATTCTTCTCCCCTGGCGCCGGGCGCGCCCCGCTTGATGAGCTGATTCCCACTCCCAAGGAGGGAGAGATTGTGGTGTTTCGAGATTTCTTCATCTGTGGGTTGAGGTTCCCTTGTGACCCCGTGCTGCCAGCGATTCTTGATGCATTTTCGGTGAAGATCCACCAACTTACTCCGACATCCTTCCTCGAAGTGTCGAAGTTTATTTGGATCTTGAAGACCTTCGGCCTGCGGTCCAATCGTCGACGGTTTCACCGGTTCTACGAGCCGGTGATCATCCCCGAAGTTGTCAAGGGCGACGATGGGCAGTTCTACCACAGTCAGCACGCGTGCTGCACCTTCAATACGCGACGCCAGAACACTCGTCAAGGAATCACTCGAATCCGATCGCTCCTTGCCGCAAGACCAACCTTACGGACGATTGGAGATCTTACTGGTTTTACTTGAAGGTTGATGAGCCGAAGATGTCGTGCCCGATCGCACCCCTCGCCGCGGTGAATGTAGGGAGATACAACCAACGGGCCGTGGGGATTAGGAGCTGTGAGAATGCATTCTACCTGGCCAGCACAATACTTGGCGGCCGTGACATCATCGAAGAATTCGTCACCGCCCGGGTCTGGCCTATCTCGAATGGTTGGTCCCCCACTGAGCTCGTACACCACACTATCAACTAGGCAGACCAGAAGGTGCCCTTCCCGAAGTTCGGGATTAAACTCCGCGAAGGCCAAAGCGCCGCGGACTTCATGGACGAAGTGGAGAAAAGAGTGACATGATGGTGGGTGAATACACGATGAACTAGTACAAGGCATACAAAGCCCTGGTGAAACATAAGAAGAAGATCAACCGCGTTTTTTCGGAAATCAGCGGTGACAAATTTTTCAGCTCTCAAGGCCCTGGTCCTAAATTGAAAGTTCCCGCCATCGCCGTGGCCAGCAGCTCAGCCGCCCCAATCAACGCTCCCCGAATCAGGTCGTCGAAGCGAAGCTCGTCGCCTGCCACTGAGGGAACTTCTTCGGGAGTGAAACCTTCGAGGACCAGATCTCTTGAATCGTCGAAGCGGAAACGAAAAACCTCCGAACCTCGGACTTCGGAAGCTGAACTCCAGGCTGCTTCGGGGCTTGCCCAGATGAGCCGCAAGAAATTGAAGAAAGCCGCGAAGAAGGTTTCCTCCACCGGAGTTCGGCGGGTTCCGTCCGCCTTCGACGACGACACCCTCACAAAGTTAGATAGCTTCAAAGGTGTTTTCTTCTGGCTAGTACCTAATTTTCGAGACAGTTGTCCCGTTGGTTCCGAAAATGAATTCGTGGATATTGACTCCTTTTCAGATGCCGCCCCCGAAGTCCGAAAGGAGACATCCCCTGCTGTTGCTGAGAAGTCTGTTGTTGCTGCTGAAGTTGTTGTTCGCTCTGAGTCCCCCGCTGCTGCCGAAAGCCCTGTTGCTGAGGTCCCTGCCGCTGATCGAGCCTCCTCCGAATTCGCCCAGGACCTTGAGCGCACTTTTCAAAGGGGGGGCCCATCCTGCCGAAAATATTCCTTTGGTCGAAGTTCGGGAGGTCGTCCCCGAAGACCAGGCGCCCTCTCCTTCCTTGGCTGCTTTTAACAAAAGCTTTGGTACGTCTTATCGCGGCAAGCTATTGCGTGTTGGTTTCGAGACAAGTGGCGTCGGGGGCAAGACGTCCAAGTTTTTAACTCCGTGGAAATCGTCTGCAATTGTTGATGAAACAGGACAGGAAGCGTTGGAACGACCCGAAGAAGCCGTTCAAGGCTCCGAGAAAGGGCCTCTCTCTATCCCCGAAACTACTCCTTCGCCTCAAGGGAAGGCCTCTTCGGATTCGACTAAACAAGTCACCATGCAACATTTTAGCAAGCAAGGTTCGTTCATCCTCGCTGGCTCTTCATGTCATTCACGATTGTTGAATCTTGGTCTGAGATTTATTCCTGGATTTTTCAGAATTCAAGGATCTGTTGCACTCTTATTCTCCCTCGAAGCATGGACGTTTTCACGAAGATTATACCCTCAAGCATTCCATGCTTGGGAAGGTTGCCATAGAGCGACTCTCTAAACAAGAGAAGATTAACGAACAACTTTCCCAGAAGTCCAAGGAGCTGGAGCGCAACTTTACTCTCGCGCAATCTACGAACTTGGAACTCGGAGAGAAAGGTGGCCGAGTTGGCGGAGGCTTTGAAGAGGAGTCACGACGAGAAGAAAATCGCAGAGGCCGCGCTCGAGGAATCCAAGAAAGAGCTTGAGAAAGTCCAAAAATCTCACGAAGACGATCTTAGCGTCATCGAAAAGCTTCGGCAAAAACAAGAGCGAGCTACAAAAATCGCCGAGGACCTTCGTATCAACAACGCCAGCCTCGCCAAGTCACTGAGCACAAAGGATCGGAAAATCGTGGATCTTGAGAAGGCGCTGGCCGAACAAGGTGAAGCCTCGAAGAAGAACACTTCGGAAATTCTGGGAAAGTTGAAACTGCTCTATGTTGAGTACCAGAAATCCTTGAATGAGTATGGTGTTCGCCCAGCCCCTCTCCCGGATGACATTGATATTCCCGATTTCATGGATTGGCTGGAGGATGAGTTCAAGGCCCTTACCGAGGTGATCTTTGGCGCCAGCAACTTCGCTGATGCTTTCTCTTTGGAGAGTATCCTGAAGATCCTTCACGATTATGACTGTGTGGACTTGGCGAAGTTCCGCGCGGACCTCTCTCGATTCCCCAGCGTTACTAGCGACGCGATACTTCGAGAGAACCCCGACGTTGTGGCTATCAAGACGAAGTTCGCAAAGGAGTTCTGGCTGGCTGGCGAGTCCGATATTGTTAAGACCATTGCGCAGGCAAAGCTTGCTGAGGTATTTTCTTTTGCTCGATTTCGTGACTTATGTTCATCGCAGATGTTCCAGTTTCTTACACCTTCCTCACTTTTTCCTTCCTTTCTCAGATGAGGAAAGAGGACAACCGAGAGGGCACTACCGCGCCTCCCGAAGGATCGGCCTCCGGCGAGGGTTCGAGCGAAACCGGTGAAGGCTCAGATGGCAGCGGCAGCAGCAGCAGTAGCAGCAGCGATGATGGCGACGACGGCGAGCAAGTCCCCGAACAGGAGGAGGATTCACCGAAGGTGGACGTCACGAACTGAATGACATGTTCGAACTTTTGGGTGAATTGGAGATTGATTGTACATTCGTGTGGGTTTGTTAAACTTTTCTGAACAGATGTTTTGTATATTTTAACCTGCGCAGGTCCTGCAAGCTGGGCCTGCGCAGGACGTGCTGCCACTGCAAATTCATCGGGATAAAATGATCGTTAGTGGTGAAGCGTGGCGTCTGTTCAAGCGGGCACATCCCGAACAAGATTTTTCCGATTTTTGGCTTGAGGCTTCGCTTAAGTTTTCTATAGGTTGTTTTGACCTCTCCTCGTTTTTCTTACTTCGTAAGAAGGTTTGTTCCGCGTCGCCTACTCCGCCGTCCGCGAAGGTTCCCAAGATGGAGCCCCTTAGCCGATGCATGTGACTTCGCCTATGCCAGCGATATGGCCGAAGACAATGTTTGTAAACCGGGACATGTTGTTGAGCTTTCGTTTTGAGTTTTACACCAAGTGTTGTAATTATCGAAGAACTGTTCGGAAGTTTTTATGCGAATAAGGCAATGAATATGTTTTTTCTTTGAAAAAACGTCACCCTCCCCCACCTTGCCGTTTCGCATGAAAACTGGATTGCAAGTTCACAAATCTTACTATTTTACGAACTTCTTTAGCGCATCTTTAGGAGAAGTCTCCGTCAACTATTGAAAATTTCGACCGTCATTGCGCAAGTCGACAAAATTTGTTTTTTCGAATTTTGTGGACTTGCCCCGACCGGCAGACTTGCCTCGGTTGAAATTGCAACCCCGAGTTGCTTCAACCAAGATTTTTCTGCGAACGTTCGATGGAGCCCCTTGTCCTTTTCTTATAATGATGATACCTGAAAAACTTTTCAACAATCTGAACTGAGTGAGAATACATAGGCGAATCCTTAGACATTCGTTTTCTCAAAATTATCATGCGAACTTTCTGGTGGGAATCCCTTCGTGGATGGGATTTTTCTAGGCCACAACTTGTTGTTGTCTCGGGCCTCTTTGGTGGGAATCCCTTGATGGATGGGATTTTGGCTATCAGGAAGCCCTTTTCACGAACTTCTTCTTTTTTCAAGATGGAATTTCGGCTATCACGGAGCCTTTCTCACAAACTTTTTCTTTTTTTCACGATGGAATTTCGGCTATCACGGAGCCTTTCTCACGAACTTTTTCTTTTTTCACGATGGAATTTCGGCTATCACGGAGCCTTTCTCACGAACTTTTTCTTTTTTCACGATGGAATTTCGGCTATCACGGAGCCTTTCTCACGAACTTTTTCTTTTTTCACGATGGAATTTCGGCTATCACGGAGCCTTTCTCACGAACTTTTTCTTTTTTCACGATGGAATTTCGGCTATCACGGAGCCTTTCTCACGAACTTTTTCTTTTTTCACATGGAATTTCGGCTATCAGGGAGCCTTTCTCACGAACTTTTTCTTTTTTCACGATGGAATTTCGGCTATCATGGAGCCTTTCTCACGAACTTTTTTTTCTTTTTTCACGATGGGATTCTCAAGACACGAGACACAAAACACGCAATTTGGGGGAGGACTCTTTTCATATATATATCGTAAAGAGTATTTACATAGGATCCTCCTCGTTAAAAACCTTGCCTCTTGATTTAGAGCCCCCTTTGCAAGGAAAAGAGTATGGTCCTTCTTATTCTAGTATGACTAAGAGAAATAAAACTGATTTTTTGATCCGAAATCACTTATAGACACGTGATTCGGGTTATTATTTTCCTAAAGCTCAAACTTACGAAAATCGAAAACTGCTACCCGCTACATCTATCTACAACTAGGGTTTTCATGGATAATACCTTTTTAGGCTATCGGCATTCCACGAATACGGCAACTCTTCGCCAGTCTGCTCCATCAGGCGAAAAGCCCCTGGCATATTTGTTTCCTTGGCGATGTAAGGCCCTTCCCATGACTCATGAAGTTTTCCTGGGTTCTCCCAATTTTTCTTTCTTTTCAAGACAAGATCACCAGTTTTGATGTCCTTTCGGACCACCTTTTTGTCCCTCCATGCCCTTGTCTCTCTCTGGTACTTCTCAATATTTTCTGCTGCTTCAAGGATTGTCAGCTCTATCATGTCTTTTTCCACCTTCTTATCAATTCCTCTATCTCTTTTCCCTTCAGGACTCTCATGCTTTCATTTCTGATCTCCTCCGGTGTCATAGCCTCGGTCCCGAAAAGTAGGCGAAAGGGCGTGAAACCTGTTGCCCTTGAAACCGTGGTGTTGTGAGACCAGATCACCTTCGGGAGTTCATCCACCCACTTTCCCTTTTTCTGATCGAACAAACACTTCTTGATTCCCGAAAAAATCAAGCCATTGGCTCTTTCGACTGTACCATTGGACTGTGGATGATATACTGATGAAAACTTCGTCTGTGTGCCTAAGGTTCTGCAGTATTCTTTAAAGGTGTAGCAGTCAAACTGTTTGCCATTGTCAACTGTCAGTTCTCTAGGAACTCCGAACCTGCAGACTATGTTCTGCCAAAAGAATTTCTGAACTGTTGTTGCTGTGATGTTCGCGAGTGGTTTTGCCTCTACCCACTTCGTGAAATAATCGACCGCTACAGCCGCAAATCGGCAGTTGCCCTGAGCTGCTGGCAACGGGCCTACTAGGTCCAATCCCCATCTCTGCAGAGGCCAAGTTGGAGGAATTAAGTGAACTGGCATTGAAGGCAGATTCTGCTGATTTCCCGTCTTCTGGCATGCTTCACACTGCCGAACTAACATCTTGGCGTCGATGTTTATGGTGGGCCAATAGAATCCTTGCTTTATCGCCTTACCGGCCAAAGCCCTGGTGCCTATGTGTGCCCCACAAAATCCGCTGTGAATTTCTTTTAGAAGTTCGTGACCTTTTTCGGAGGTGATGCAACGCAGCCAAGGCTCAGTGACTCCTGATTTGTATAATTCTCCATTTACTACTGTATAGCCCCGAGCCCTTTGCTTCAATCTTTTTTCCTCCAATTCATCTTGTGGTTCGTAATGTCCCCTCAGATAGGCCATTATTTCTGCTCTCCGATCCGGAATTTCCACCATATTCACGATTTGAGTTCTTGAATCTTTGATGGAGGGTTCTCTGATGATTTCAAAGAACACGTCTGGTGGTAGCTCTTGATTTCTGGCTGCTGCCTTCGCCAGTTTATCCGCCTCATTGTTATCATCCCTTGGGATATGCTGGACTGAATACCCTTTGAAATGTCTTTCCATTTCTCTGACTTTTTCAAGATATTTCATGAGAACTGGATTCCTGGCCTCGCTTTCCTTCTCGATATGTTCCTGGATCACTTTCGAATCCGTTCTGATTATGAAGGTCTGCTGCCCCAAGGCTTTCATTTTTCTCAACGCCAGCAGCAGAGCTTCGTACTCCGTTGTGTTGTTCGTGGAGTGTTCATTGTTCGCGAATACGAGCCGCGCTGCATATCTTATGACCACGCCCGTCGGGGACGTTACAACGACCAAAATTCCGACCCCCTTGTAACACCATGCTCCATCACACCGCACTATCCAAGGTTCGGGCATATTTTCCTCAAGATTCCGAGTAGGTGAGGTCCGGTCCATGACAAAGTCCGCCGAACTTGCGATTTTATTGCACTTCTTCTCTCGAAATCTACCACGTACTCGGAGAGTTCGACACCCCACTTGATGATTCGGGTGGATGCCTCCCTATTTGCGAACAAGTTACTTAACGGTTGGTTGGTGATAACTCTTATTCTGTGGCCTTCGAAGTAATGTCTTAGTTTTCTTGCTGCCATGATGACCGCATACGCGATCTTCTCCAGTTCGGAATAGAAAACCTTGGAACCAGACAATGCTTCAGAGGCGAAGTATACAGGAATTTGCCTGAGCTTTCCTTCTTCTTCCTTTTCCTGTACCAGCACTGCACTTACTGCCGAATTTGATGCAGACACGTACAGCAGAAGCGGCGATTTTGGCTCGGGAGGACAGAGCTTGGTCATGTTGGACAAGTAGTCCTTCAGTTCGCGAAAGGCCTGCTTCTGAGGTTCGGACCACTGGAATTTCTTGGCACTTCTGAGAACTTGGAAGAATGGCAAACTTCTTTCTGCGGCTCTGGGGATGAATCGTTGAGGGCGCCCACTCTCCCGTCAACTTCTAAACATCTTTTATCGAGATTGGCTCTTGCATTTCCATCGAGCCTTTATCTTGTCGGGGTTTGCTTGAATGCCTTTCGTTGAAACTAGGCATCAAAGAACTTTCCCTTTCCGAATGCCGAACACACATTTTTCTGGATTTAGCTTCAAGTTTGCTGCCCTCATGTTCGCGAATGTTTCCGCCAAATCACTGATATGGTCTCTTCTCTGAACACTTTTGACAACTATGTCATCCACATATGCCAGAATGTTTCTCCGAATCTGCTGGTGCAGTACTATTGCTATCATTCTCGAAAACGTGCATCCCGCATTCTTCGACCCCTCCGGCATTCTTATGAAACAAAACGTTCCGAAAGGAGTGATGAAACTTGTCTTCTCTTCGTCCTCTTTGTGAACTCGATCCGATGATACCCGAGAGAACATGTCCGGGAGCGAAAGCATCTCACTATTGGGTCGCATCATCCACGATTTTGTCTACCCTTTCCAAGGGAAAATCGTCCTTCTTGCACACCTTGTTCGGATCCGTGAAATCCACACACATTCTCCATTTGCCATTTTTCTTCTTGGAGCGGCACGGTGTTGGCTAACCGGACCGGGTACTTGACCTCTCGATTACCGGGCGTCCTGCAACCTCTGAACTTCTGCTTCTACTGCTTTGACCTTTTCGTCAGACATTTTCCGAAGTTTTTGCTTCTTGGGTGGTATCTTGTCATCCGTTTCGAGGGCATGTTCGATTATGTCTCTGTCAACACCTTGCAAGTCCTTAGTTGACCATGCGAAAACATCCTTGTTTCTATTCAGGAATCGTATGAGTTCATCATCCTCTTCGGCGCTGAGGTTCGCCCCTATTATGACGCTCTGTCGGGCATGTCATCCAAATACACTTTCTTTGTTTCATCTTCTGCGGCTATGTTATTTTTCTCTTTGTCCCGCTTAGGCTCTTCATAGGTTTCCTTCCTCTCTTCAGCTGCTTTCAGCTGGTACACATTCGTTTGGCCAGGCGTGTGGCCCTTTTCTATGTTCCTGGCCTCCTGCTGATTGCCGAACACCGTGATAACCCCTTTGGGCGCAGGCATCTTCATGCATAGGAACTGTTGCCTTATGACAGCATCAAACTTGTTCATGAATCCTCTGCCGAAGATCGCAAGGTACGGGTGATATATGTCAACTACATCAAAGGTGAGGTTCTCCGTTACGGCATTCTCAAGATCTCCGAAAGAAAGCGGGAGTGAAATTTTTCCCACCGGCTTGATGGGCTTTCCGGAGGCGGTGGCAAGATTTCCCGAATGGGCTGTGGTTGCTGGATTGACTGTATTGCTTGCGACTGAGGGAAGAATTGCTGCGATGGCTGCCATGCTGATTGTGATTGTGGAAATTGCTGAACTGATACAGAGCTTGACTGCGGATTCGCGAACTGCGGTTGCCAGAAGTTCGGCCGAAACTGGGTTGGCATCGAGGATGCAATGCTCATCAGTGCTTTCTCTTGTTGGATTCTTGCCATGTTCTTCTTTGTCTCCGGGCATCCTTCGGTCTTGTGGCCTCTTCCATGATACGGGCGGTAGAAGTGGGGATCTCTCGGGTTATGGTTCGGGAGTCCCGGGGTTCCTCTTCCTCTCCCCCTTCCTCGCGGGACCGAATCCTCCCCCGGCACTTGGCCCGCCGTCCCGTTGCGGGCGAGGATTTGCAACACCGTTTACGTTTCGTGGATGCTGGGGTGGTGCCCGCCAGGTCATATCTCTGCTGCCCTGTCTTGCCTCGTTTCGTTCGGCTACTCTCTTGCGGTGGTCATCATCGGACGGGGTATAATCTTCCAATTCTCAAAATAGTTCTTCAACTGTCTCGGGCTTCTTTCTTGTGAGGTGAGAAGCCGTTGGCCCTGGGGTGAGACCTTTGATCAGTGCCTTGATCGTTGTCTTGTCATCGGCGTCGGGGATGCGGGACCTCTGTTGCATGAACCTTCTCACGAAGTTCCGCAGTGGTTCTCTGTCCTTCTGCTTGCAGTTGTACAGATCTGAGGCTTCGGCTGTTGTGTCGTGGAACATCTGAAAAGCTGGCATGAACTTTGTCTTGAGATCTACCCAGCTGTAGATCGAGTGTGGAGGCAGCAGTGAGTACCAATTTAGTACTGGTCCTTCGCAAGCTATGATGAAAGATTTGGCCAGCGCGACATCATCTCCTCCCCGCCGAGTTCACACCGACTCGTATCTCGTGAGAAACCGCCCGGAGTTTCCGAAACCGTTGTACTTGGGAAGAGAGACAGGCTTGAACTTCGGCGGCCAAGGTGCTGTTTGCAGCCCTATTGACAGCGGCGATTCAGAATCCACGAAATGCGAGACCCCGTTTCCCGCGAAGAAGTTTTCTTTCGGGGATTCTCTAGCAGGTGCAGGGTTTTGACGTGGTGACTCCTGCCATAAGGAACTGTTCTCTTGTTCTTTCATCTCATCGATTTCTTTTTGTATCGCTTCTATCTGCGCTTTTGCTTTGTTCAGTTGCTCTAGCTTTTCGGAGATTTTTCTCTTTGCTTGTAACTGAGCTGCGAACTTTTCCTTATCTTTTCTGCATTCGCTGTATCTTTTGGTGAACCATGGCTAGGCGTCCTGTCTATGGCATCATCATCATCATCAACATTCTCGAACTCTTGCCGTTCGGCGAGGTTGTTCTTGGATGTGAAGCTCGTCTTTTCTGCTCTTGCCTTCATGAGGGCCTCGAGCTTTTCTCTTCGTTCTTGGTCTGTTATGTTCGAGGATTCAGGAATGAACGAGGTTTCATTCCCTTGGGTAGGAAGACGATCATCCTGGTTTGCCTGTCGCTGGAGCATTCTTCTTGGATTTCTTTTGAGGTGGCATCGTGAGCTTCTTTTTCGGCTGAGACACGGTGGGCGCCAATGTTGGGGGATACCCGAAAAATTCGGATAACTACCCTAACACGAGTATGAGTTCTCAACACGTTCAAGTACAAAGTCAGGGCGCAAAGAGACTGTGATTCTCTCCGCAAGTAGCACAAGTTCCAAAAAAGTCTGAATCCGTTTACACGTGCCCTTTCGCCCCCTTTTATAAGGAGATG
This sequence comes from Cenchrus americanus, assembly GCA_947561735.1. Taxonomy (NCBI): domain Eukaryota; kingdom Viridiplantae; phylum Streptophyta; class Magnoliopsida; order Poales; family Poaceae; genus Cenchrus; species Cenchrus americanus. The sequence goes on along the minus strand of OX387242.1, from coordinate 29,523,190 downwards.
AAGGGACTTTTACATACCGATAACACCCCTGGCCTCAGAGAATATTCCTAATGTGAACGTACACCTGATTGTCTTTTTTACTTAATATATTTACAAATCTGCCATTAGTTCACACTCTAAACCCGGACTTTTTGGGACTACAACTTTGACTTTGCTTCTCCCCTGGTTCGTGAATGTACTCGCACAAAACTCCCGAACCAGGTCTTCAACAGATTCCCGAAGTGACCCTCGCTTCCCAGCCGGTTCGTGCGTGTCCATGCGCCTGAGTCCCGAACAGAGTCTTCATCAGGTTCCCGAATCAGCAATTCTTCCGAAGTTCGGACTATCAACAGTTGAGATTCCGGGCTCCCGCATGTTCGTGACTCCTCCTTCTCGCCGAATCAAGATCCCCGAACTCTGCACATTCGCGAATTCGAGACTTCGCAGGTCCCAGGTTTCCGAGAATCGCGAATTCCCTGCTCCTGAAAAACATGCTTTGAAAACTTCGTTAAGCTCAACGTTTCGAGGGTGACGGGTTTTCCTGAATTTCCCAACATCATGCTCCAATGGATAGACACGTATCAGAGGACAATTATGTTATTGTAATTTTTTTCCTTGGGTTCTAATATGCTAAAAAGAAGTCATGCTCCACTCGTAACAGAGCGTAATTTTGCCACTAACCAAAACAAACAATTAATTCAAGTGTAAAATATTTTATATGCAAATACAGATAAATGGGAAAAAATAGGACAACATGTGTTGTTGCTATAACTACTTCCAACCGGTGGCTAACTTTACACACACTCCATTATTCTTTCGTTTATCTATTTCCTTCCACTACAAAGCACTGAACGAAACCGTGCACCCTTGTTTTTCTTGTGCCTTTGGAATGAGTTGCATCACGGGAACATGTTCCACCTTGAGAGTGGGTCCGACTGTTGAGCAAAACAGTCGATGCTCGGAAAAACCATGGTGAACGTCGAAGCAATATTGATTCTGTAATGCCAAGCTTCGGTTAGCATGGAGCATGATGTGCTGGAGTTCTCAGCACGACACGTCTATTTCAGTGGCGCTGGTCATGCTGACAGGTGAATGTAGAGGCGCTAAAGCTGGTGTCACAGTATGCGCGTACCAGCCGGTAATCCTTAGCTCAAATCGCCCCATATAGATTCAACCTTCTTTTCCCAACCGAGGTGAGGTGAGGATCAATCTAACAATAATTGCATTCAGAGATGTTATGGTGTTTGCTGACACTCCAAACACCAAAGCAGTTCCAATGTTGCAATGATTTTGGCCCACTAGTTTGGGATCATCCAGACCAGCACCAAGCCCTCAATACGAGAGTGAAATTTGTTCATAATTAAACTCTCTCCTCAAACTTGTAGTCAAAGATCGATGGTATCAATTACTTGATCTTGTGCAGCATATGTTCAGCCTTGAGGTTCAAAATTAATCGAGTCCTCCAAATTAAGATAACATGCAAGATGTCATGTTTTTTTTTAAGTTTGCAAAAGTTCCTCAAACTTTGAAAGGAGGCATGCATTGTAATGTACGCGACTCTTTCCACTTTCCACTTCTCAGGAAGAAAATGCAGCGGAGTCTTGAAACTCTGTCCCTTCCTATTATTTTCTTGCAGAAAATGTACAAGAGGAGGAAGATGACGATCCTCCTTATGCACTCATACTTAGATCCTCTGAGATATACAGTTGTTTTAAAAACTCGCAAATTAACAATACAATTTGGCCATGTGCTAGATGTTGTTCGCTGTGTGCGGTTGCAGAGTCTCCAAACAATTTCCTTTATAAAAAATGTGAAAGATGTTCTTTTCTATAAGTTCCATTTAGAAAAAAAAACTCCCAACTTTTGAGTAGTGTACATGCTGTGCTAATATTTATAAGTTGCACCTACCTCACTTTCATGTCAAAAGAAAAAAACCACGAGACATTCAGTTGTGTGCAATATAACTACTGTGGATATCCACAAACTCCAATGCTTGCTTACATGTTGCGTGCTGTTCCTTTGTACCTATTTTTGCATTGTTAACACTCAATGGAGGCCAGTGCGATCAGCGTGTCATCAGAAACTAGACACAGATTGAGCGGCATCGGAAATTCCACGGAGGTGGTTCCTGACACAGTTTGGGCCAGATCATGTCTACACGTCCGCTAGTCTTCAGCATCATCAGCAACTGGGTCAGATCATGTTCTTGTAGATACAAAGAAATTACAAGTGTGAATTTTGGATCTTTGATGAGCTGCGCTTGGATGGAGTTTCGTCTAATTATGATAAGATATTGAATGATCTATTTGGAACCGAAACACTAAATTAATTGAAATTCAGGAACAAACTCAATTTATTATACACCTTCAGTCTACACATACCTCTTAAATTAACACTAAATTGAGAGTTGATTGTTTCTTTTCGTTTAGCTAGAACAGGGCCAGCCAATCATACGATTTTATTGGTCATGGTGGTGTAATTTTTGATTTGGCGAGGCTAATTTATGTTGGCTCTCTCACATTGGTGAAGAAACAATACAAAGTGGACATTGAAAATAAATAAAATGACATGTTCACTCGGTTATAAATAACTAGCATCAATGAGCGGCTCATTTCCAACATTCCACCCCTTGCGGTTGGGCTTGCACCCCTTTGTTGTCTCTTTGGCCTCTGTACATTCTTCTTTTTTGCACATAAGAGACTCCAATCAGCATGTCATAAAGCTTCGGAATGAGCAGTGTCATGGAATGAGTTTGTACTACAACACCCACTGCGGCCCCGCTCGAGGATGTGCCACCCGTGGCTGATTGAATTTGAATATTTGAAGGTCCTGGAATCTATGAGTTGTCTTCCATTGTTACATCCTCGACTATACATGGGCGTGGTTCAGTTCGGCCCAATGGTTTGTCGAACCGGCCCATGAAAGTTAACCTCTACTGGGCTCAAGTAAAAATCCACGATGTCTCGGTTCGACGGACTCGAACCCTAGGGTTGAGGGGTTCGACCCTGCGCCACCGACTCGCTGCCGCCCACGCCGCCTCCTCCTCCTCGAACCCCACCGTCGTCTCCTCCGTTGACGCCAAGTCGCCAAGCCCATCGTGGTGCGCGTCGACCCGGGCTTCGTCGCCGACGCGTGCTCTCGGGCGGCCGCCCCAGATTGAGCTCGTTAAAGAAGCTCCACGTCTGATCCACCGCCGCGTCTACGACCGCCTCATCGCAGGCCTCGAAGTCCAGCCTCAACACCGCGACGCCTCCTCCCCCACAGCCTTGCACACGGGACGTCGCCGGTGGCGGTGAGCAGCACCCGCTTCGCGTAGGCATCCCCCGTCCAATTCCACACCGGCCATGCCTCTTGTAGCACCACCCCATGGAAGCCGGCGTCCCCACTGCCATGGCTAACCCGAAGTTTGAATCCTCGCATTTTCCACCATTGGTACTGAAAATATTTTGTTTTGCAATCTCCAGCTAATTTATTTATGGAGGTCCAATGCTCGGTTGCTAGTAATCTCTGCGAAGGGATACGGGGTGGTTATGCTAGCTTAAAACAAAATTTTTCCCCGCAAAACAGGAACTGCTGCTGTCAGAGATCACGGGATTACCACTAGACGCACAGATGCAGCGGAACCGTCTCGATGTAGACGAACGCGTCGAGGGTAGCGAGCGGTGCGGCTTGCTCACGTCCTTCTTGACTTGCACGTGCGGCTCGTCCGATCCAAGTGCTCCAGATGCAGCACCTCCAAGGTATCCACACGTACGGAGAAGGAAGCGACGCACGCCGGACTGCTAGGTTCGCGAGTGCGACGAGGAGAGAGCGTTGGCGGCGTGACTGCTACTTGAAAAAGTCGTGTCTTTTCAGGGGGGTTGTGATCCATAATTATTGGGAGGAAAATCCCCCACACCATCGTCCATTAGCAATACGGGACTAATAGATGGTATACCCCTTCCAACGCTAATGGGCTTTGCAACAATTGTGGCCCATTAGGATTTTTACACCATAATGGATCAAATCCATCTGAGCCCACTAGTGGATCAAATCCAGTTGGCTCTAGGGCATATTTCCAACAGTCTCCCACTTGCACTAGAGTCAACTATGCAAGTATATTCATCCTCATTCGGTTTCCAACCCCTTAAGTGTGTGACCCTATAGGTTCACGTACGCATAGACTTGACCCGAGTACATTACTCGATCAATAGTTGATAGCGGCCTCTAGCAAGACGTGTCAACTCCTATGCATACGTAAAGATCTTATCAGACAAACCATCACAACATTTCATACATGCTATTCCCTTTGCCTCACGATATTTGGTCTACCTCCAAGCTGACCTCTCTTTCTCGACACTGTGATTCGGATCCTTTAAAAGGGGGTTAACCCTTAACCCAGCACGGCCATGCATTTCTTGATCCGGGCCCAGAGATATCTCTCTCAAGTAGAGGGGCAAATTCTATCTTGATTGACCATGCCTCACAGCATGCTTCCTGACAAACCTGAAAGCCATCTTTATAACTACCCAGTTACATAGTAGCGGTTGATAGCCCCTAAGTAGGTCAATTCACATCTTGAGTACATGCGACAATCTCAAGTCTAAAGACATAGCGTATATGTTGTGTAAACAGAGAACTATATAACAAAGTCTCAAACTGGGTCAGTCCAGCCCCATGTCATACACGTGCCCACATTATTAGTTATACATCTCCATGTTCATGACTTGTGAAACATAGTCATCAACTAATTCATGTGCTAGTGATTAACTCATACTAGGGACAACTTTTGAATAACCATACAAGTAAAAGAGTTTCACAAACAATTCACATAATTGCGAATCAAATACAAGTCGCCTTTCATGGATATTCAATAAAAGAACCAAGTGACATGGATATAATGAAATATAATCATCTCTATGATTCCTTATAGGACATATCTCTAACATTCTTCCACTTGCACTTGAGCTAATCTAGATTATATCTAATACCCATAGCTCTCATGTGCGCCTCATGCTTATTATGTGGAAGGGGTTTTGTCAAAGGATCTGCAACATTCAAATCCGTGTGTACTTTGCATATCTTGATATCACCTCGTCTAACGATCTCTCGTATCAGATGATATTTCGCAGTACATGTTTATTCTTTTGGTGGTTCCTTGGCTCCTTTGCTTGCACAATAGCCCCATTGTTATCACAATAAAGATCCAATGGGCTAGAGACACTCGGAAACACACCAAGTTCAGAAAGGAACTTCCTTATCCAAACACCCTCTTTTGCAGCTTCCGAAGCCGCGATGTACTCGGCTTCTGTTGTAGAATCGACCCATCGTCTCTCGCTTGGAACTCTTCCAGCTCACATCTCCACCGTTTATCGTAAATACGTATCCTGATTGCGACTTTGAATCGTCTTGGTCAGTTTGGAAACTAACATCGGTGTAACTCGTTACAACGAGCTCCTCCTCACCACCATAGACTAGGAACATGTCTTTAGTCCTTCTTAAGTACTTAAAAACATTTTTAACCGCTGTCCAGTGACCCTCACCTGGATCAGATTGGTATCTGCTTGTAACACTATGTGCATACGAAATATCTGGACGTGTACATATCATTGCATACATAGATCCGATGGCCGAAGCATACGGTATTCTACTTGCGTTCCCGCTCATCAGTTGTCGAAGGACACTGAGTCTTGCTAAGATGTATGCCATGTGACATAGGCAAGAACCCTTTCTTCGCCTCTTCCATGTTGAACCTTTTCAACACTTTATCAATGTAAGTGTCTTGGCTTAATCCTATAAGCCTTTTGATCTATCTCTATAGATTTTTGATACCCAAAATGTATGCCGCCTCATCTAAGTCCTTCATTGAAAAACTATTTTTCAATGAGGTCTTAGCGGCCTCAAGCATAGGAATGTCATTTCCAATCAGTAATATGTCATCCACATACAAGATTAGAAATACTACAGATCTCCCACTTGCCTTCTTGTAAACACGGCTCTTCTTCACTCTGAATGAAGTCAAACCCTTTGACCACTTCATCAAAGCAAAGGTTCCAACTCCGAGATGCTTGCTTCAATCCATAAATGGACTTTTGAAGTTTGCACACCTTTCCAGCATTGGTTGGATCAACAAATCCCTCAGGTTGTGTCATATACACATCCTCAGTCAGATTTCCATTTAGGAAAGCTGTTTTGACATCCATCTGCCATATCTCATAATCGAAATATGCAGCTATAGCTAGAATGATCCGAATAGATTTAAGCATCGCTACGGGTGACAATGTCTTGTCGTAGTCAACTCGTTGAACTTGTTGAAAACCTTTTGCAACAAGTCGAGCTTTATGGATGTGAACATTTCCATCCATGTCCCTCTTCTTCTTATAGATCCATTTGCACTCTATGGGTTTAACACCATCTGGCGGGTCAACCAAGTTCCAAACTTGATTGTCATCCATGGAATCTATTTCGGATCTCATGGCACTTTGCCAATTCTCAGAATCTAGGTCCATCATTGCTTTCGCATATGTCATAGGTTCATCATTGTCTAACAATAATATGTCGCGCTCTCTCGCGATCATGAGGTTGAGGTTATCAGTTGTGCAATGTGCCCTTTCAAACCTTCGTGGTTGTGGTGGTGCTTCTCTTGCCACGGGCATCTCAACTCATTCAGCTACACTAGCATCACTTGTGAAATCTTGCCCAAGCGGCTCATCTTGAACTTCTTCAAGATACACCTTCTATCTACATTTTTCTCTTTTAAGAAACTCTTTCTCTAAAAAAATACCGTTCCGAGCGACAAACACTTTGCCTTCTAACCGGTTTTAGAAATAATATCCCAAGGTTTCCTTTGGATATCCCACGAATATGCACTTGTCTGATTTAGGTGTTAATTTATCTGATTGAAGTTTCTTCACATAAACCTCACAACCCCAAATTTTCAGAAAAGACAAACTGGGAGTCTTACCGGTCCACATCTCATATGGTGTCTTAACTACGGACTTAGAAGGTACCCTATTTAAAGTGAAAGCTGCAGTTTCTAGAGCATAACCCCAAAATGATAATGGTAGGTCCGACTGGCTCTCGTTGATCGGACCATGTCCAACAAGGTACGATTACGTCACTCGGATACACCGTTTCTTTGAGGTGTTCCAGGTGGCGTAAGTTGTGGAACAATTCCGCAACTCTTTAGATGACTGCTAAACTCATGGCTCAAATACTCACCTCCATGATCAGATCGCAAGGTCTTGATTTTCTTGCCACATTGATTTTCTACTTCACTCTGAAATTCTTTGAACTTTCCAAAAGTTTCAGACTTGTGCTTCATTAAATAGACATAACCATATCTACTTAAATCATCAGTGAACGTTATGAAGTATTGGTATCCACCTCTAGCTGTCATACTCATTGGTCCGCACACATCCGTATGTATGAGTTCCAGTAAGTCTGAGGCTCTCTCAGGAAAACCTGAGAAAGGCATCTTGGTCATCTTTCCTAGCAAACAAGCTTCACATGTCTCGTAGAATTCAAAATCAAACGAAGTTAAAAGTCCATCGTTATGGAGCTTCTTCATGCGCTTTTCACTTATGTGACCCAAACGATAATGCCATATGTAGGTAGGACTTAAATCATTCGGTCGAGACCTTTTAGCACTTATGTTACAGATAGGTGAATCATCAAGATTTAAAACAAATAATCCATTCACAATGGTTGCACAAGACACAAACATATTATCCTTAGAGATCACACAACCCTTGTTTTCACTCGCAAATGAATAACCATCCTTCATCAAACATGAAGGGGATAAAATGTTTCGACTCAAACTAGGAACAAAATAACAATTATTCAATTCCAATATAAATCCCGACGGGGAGGTGTAGTTGCATCGTTCCGACGCTCAATGCAACAACTCTTGTATTATTGCCTACACGGAAATCAGCTTCTCCTCGTTCCACGCTTCTACTTCTTATCATTCCTTGCATCAAGTTGCATATATGAGCAACCGATCTGGTATCAAATACCCAAGAATTAATATAAGAATCAGCGAGGAAAATATTTGTAACATAAACATTAAGTGTACCTAAAGTGGAAGTACCCTCACTTCCCTTGCTTTTCATAGAAGCTAAGTACAACTTGCAATTTCTTTTCCAGTGACCGATTTCCTTACAACGAAAACATTCAGCCTTGGTAGCTGGACTAGCCTTGGGCGCCTGGTTTGGCATTGGGATCTTATCCTTGGCCTTACCATTCTTCTTCCAAGAATCGCCCTTCCTTTTAAAGGTCAGCTGTTTTGGATCACCATCATATGACTACTGCCCGTGTTTTTCTTAACGTTACCATCTATTGGTAATGGGGTGCCTAGAACTCCTTCCCTTTCCTCAGCTCTGAGAACAATTCTCAGATTATGAATCCAATTCGTAAAGTTTGTTCCAGTCAACTTGTCCTTCTCAAGGACCGAATGCAAGGTAAACGATGTGGTGTTGCTAGGGGCCATTAATCTACAACAGAATAATAAATGCAAAATACTACGACAAAATATCCATGACTGAGTAAAATAAAAGAATTTACTCCCACTAAAATCAATATCCCCACATTGATACTTAGTGATTCAGAGTCCACAACTAACAAGTCTACTAGTGAGCTTTTGCGTCACCGCTAGTAAACAAGGTAGATCAATAAGCAACTCTTTGCTAATCATATCACATATGACTCCTGTTGTTGGGTGACATCTCTATGTCTAGGCTCCCAACCTTTATGCCCCAAAGTCCTTAACCGTTTAGATGACTTTGATAAGCAAACCAACACTTATGCGTGTAAGTATCCGATACAAACCCGTCTAGTCAAGGAAAACTAGTGGCGCCCTAATTTCATGCATGTGTGTTCAGTGGCTTAGTATAGGTGCGTTGTTGCTTAAGAAACCCTCCACTGAAATTTTTGAATGGTTTATTGTTTAAATAAAAGCTTGGAGGCTTATATAGATTTAATGTTTTTTAAATTATGAAAATGCCTTTTTTATTTCTTTATACCCTTTTTTGTGAAATGGTTGCAAAGCTTATTTAAGATCCAAGAATACACCCTTGTTGTTTATAGAATTAAATGTAGTTAATTATCCTTTTGTGCACACCTTTGCTATTAAAGGAAGGAAATGATAAATCCTCACATGAAATAACACTTATAAAAGAGAACATTAATTAAGTGTCTATTAAAAATAAACACATACCAATAATAACCTTCATGAAAAGGAATTAATAATTAATGAATAGTTAAGGTGAACGTGTCCAACAAGGGTTGGATAAGTTAAATAATCTAGCACATCACCTGAACCCTGCATTGCATTCCATGTAGACCTACGTGACGGTGACTACTCGCTTGTGCCGGAAGCCGAGGAGGGAGGAGCGGAAGCTGCACTGCAGTACGTGGAAGTACTCGAAGACACCGAGGGTGCTCAGGCTAACCTTGCTGACGAAGGCAAGCCCTGGTGCATTTAACCCAATATTTTAAAATTATTATGCAACTATCTATGGATGCTTATGCATTTAAGTTCAGGAGTGGTTTGTAACCATAGATGCATGATCCCTAGGTACATGTGTCCTTACTAGTATGATAGGTCAATAGCTGCCATGCTATAGAACCGTTACAAATCGGGTGATGCTGTCACTCGCGAGAATAGGTTTCTACGTAGGAATCATAAGATCTCCATAAATGGATTGCTCATGTGGTAAGAGCATGGGATGTGGGCTCCGGTCCGATGGCTATTGTGGGTTAAGTGTTTGAACGTACTAAGCACTTGTCGGGAATGGGACCGGTAAGCCTAGTACCTTAATGAGGCGGTGAGGTATCTTACTATTACTCATCTTGGTATGCGTCCGACTAGCTACCGGTGGTGTACGGTGAGTCCGGGTGCCTCGCGGGGTATGCCAGATAGCCTGCACTAAAGACTGTAAGATTCGATCCCGATCTGAATATTTTTGGGAACCGCTTGGTGGTTGTCCTCGCGGGGGCATCCCACCGTGTGTTTAGGTCCACCTTGCAAATTTTAAATCAATCGATTGTCGGCCTCTCAACGTTATCTGAGACTACTTACTCCACTAGCCATGAGATCCCTAATGATGGAAGTTGATGAATATTATACTTGATTAATTGTATTGCACAACTTTGTTGGTAATAGATGGCTAACTTAGAAAAGAATAAACCCACTAGAACTTGTGCTAAAATCTTGAAAGTAAGGACATACTCTTTGTTACTTTTCAGCAAAAGAAACCCAGTGGCCAAAAAGCCTATCATGTCTAGAGTTGGTGAAGTAGTGATCACCGACGAGTATGTCTTGCTGAGTATTAGTATACTCAGCCTTGCTATAATCTGTTGCTCCAGGTAATGCCTTTGGTGATGTGTGTCCTGGAGAGATCCCGCCCGGCTGTGGTGTTCTCGCTTTCCGCTTAGTTTAATTCCATTATTTTAAAAACTCTGAACTGCGTTGTCATGTCAAAGACATCATTTTGTAATAATTAAACCCTTCGGGGTAAATTACGGATGTTAATCATGTTGTATCTCTGGACTCACCTTCGCGTGAGTTTTAATGCATATATGTCGATCCTTGTGTTATATAAGTGATTTACTGGGCGTTACCCCGCGACTAACGACAGGAGGATACTTTATTATTGCTTAATGACCAAAGTGGATTGGTTTAGGCGATAGTATGGTATTTACCTAGGCGGGTTGTCACAGTTGGCATCAGAGCAATTATATGCACCAGAGGTTAATTAATAACCTTAATCACTGGTTTTTGAATAAAAGTTACCAAGATTGTTTGATGTTCCAAAACACGTTGGTCCGTTAAAGATAAACTAGACCGAGAGGCCCTAGAGGGAATTTTTGGGTTCTTTCAGGTGGCTGATTAACCTATGGTTTATCTTGCTAACTTCCAGCACAGTTACTTTATATCAGACTTACTTTCTTGCACAACCAAACTAGATGAGGCACGTGTTTTATACGTGTGTTGTGACGCATCACGGGAATTGCGAGGGTTGATGGAGTGATCCATGCAATGGATCCCATCTTTGCATCTGATTATGAGTTGTGTTGTCGCCACGTTTTGCCATACGTGTGCATTCCGCATGTCGAATATGCGAGGCAAGGATACATTCCTTTCAAAGGGAGGGTGTCCGAGGTTGGACGCTGTCCATGCAGCGGCTTGATGCATGGATGTTGTTTATATAGTGAACGGTAATGTATGTGGACGCTTCCGTGACGTGCTGGCACGGAAGGTTCTTTTTCTGCAGGTACATAACAGCGCTTCGTTAGTTGCTAAGCGCATACCGTATAGCTCTCAACTAGATATTATAGGGAGAGACGAATAAAAGCCTTGCCACCGACACTAACTTTGATTTTTGGCTTGATTGCCATGTGAGGTCGAATCGGACGTCTTGCATGCATATTAAAAATCGAACAACAAAACTGGACCCGAAACAAAACCTTGTATGCTTTCTAAGGAAGATTGTGCTAGTGTGTGATTTCTAAACTAGAGTATCTCTCATGCATAGGTGTTATGGTGCCCAAAATTTTGTAAGAGTTGTTCGTCTTGATTTTGCACCATGTTCTAAGAGTAATTAAATAAGGTGTTAAACAAAAGTTGCTTCGTACCCAATCCAGTGGTTGCTCGCAAAAAAAATTCCGACCATAGTCTCTTTCAATCTTCAGTTGCACCTTTCTAAGCGACCCTAGGTTTTGCCATTTTTCGGAATCAGAACCTAGACTTGCATCCTTCCACCTTGTTTCTTTCTGATCTAGCTCAACCTTTGAATACCAAAAGTGTGTATAAGAACCATACGGAGTAGCCTGAAAAATTTGGGAATTTGTGGGGTTCTGGATTTTTTTGTATGAAATTTTATTCACAGCTGCCAGAACTTCACCGTTTGACATGTTGTTCTCTTTGAGACCTGACATGTGTTACACCTTTTGCACAGATGGCTTTCCCGTGTTTCACGAGTTCAATGCTGACGGTACGATCCATACCAACAGGTTGCACTGGGAGGGTTTTCCACGCCTTGCGTGGGAAGCACTCAGCGCTGCTGGCTACAGCACTCCACCGACTTACGAGGTGTCTGAGTTTGAGCGCTTAGGCGTTCCCCGTTGCAGGGTGATCGTCACTGTGCTACCACACCTGGACCACACCAACTGGTTCGATTTCAGCTTTGTCTACTGGGGTTTTATTACCCACGAGACCGTCGAGTCAGCCGCTCTTTGAGTGTTGACAGACTTCTGCGACCACAACCCTACCGTGGTGGCTCTCTCTCCGTTTGGGTTGTTCCCCACTGTGAGTCCCCATGACCTGACGTGGCTGGATCGTATGGATCACCTTCGGGAGCTGTTGTTGTTAGCCGAGCCGCTGGATGTCACTCAAACGCTGGCACGTTGTCTCAACGTCGTGTTCACACTTCAGGGGCTGCGTTACAACACCGCAGCCATAATCGGTCAGCTCTGGGAGGCAGCTAGGCGGGATTGGCAGCAACTTTCAGCAGCTCACCAGCAGCTAAACTTTACACTTACCCAGATGCAGCAGGAGAATGACCAGCTACGTGCTAGGAGATTACAGTTAGAGTTAGAGAGAGGCGACCGTCTGCAGAGGAACGTAGACCTGGAGGCGGAGATTCACACCCTGGAGGAGAATGCTGATGCTTATGTTACGAGATTGAGAGGTTGACGCTGCTACAGAACATTGCCGATATGCAATAGCTGGTGGAGGAGGCCGAGGTGCAGGTTGCAGCCTTGCAGGCCATAGTGGCTTTACAGCGGCTACCTCCAGTGCAAGCACCTCCAGAGGAGCAGCAGGGACTGTCTGGTCTAGACCAGACAAGTCAGGCGGGACCACCGTTGCCGACCCCACCCTTTTCACCTGCTGGTAGTGGTGCTTCCGTTGGCAACTAGATTGCCAGGGCACGACAATAAGAAGGATTGTGCTCCGAGGTGTAACTTTGAGAATGATTGGGATAGTTAGCTTCGAAGTATGCTTTCGTGTAGTGTGACTGCATTGTAACACTGTTGTACTGTGGTGTTTTCAGACTTTGAGTCTGGTAGTGTCCTTGGACCCTTTTACCCGCCATGTTGTAATAAAGAATGCTTAAGATCGTTGTGATTCGAATTGAATTCAATGTGCTTAACCAAATTGTTGGAATCTAGTTATGCATTGTATGCCAAGTTGAGCAAAATGTTACAATAACTGTGCTCGCCAAAATTGAGCTTTTCAGCATAAGTAATGAGAGAACTATGGTGTTTTGGCGAGTGTCGGTCGGTTGCCAGAACAGCTAGGTAACTTCCCGCACATTGCCTTCTCAAGCACGCGAAATGGTAAAATTCACCGCGGGGTTGAAATTCAGCTCGAGGCACTTGAGTTGTCATATCTACTAACTGTGTGAAAGAATGATTCTATGAATCTAATATTGGTTGCGAGAAATCTTGCGACGGGTGCTGCCATGATCTTGTGAATGCACAAATGAGCTATTGTCGTGCATGATTGCACTTGTCATCATTTTCTAAGTAAGTTTTTGGCTATGTGTCTAATAAAGGCTCGCATTTCAGATGGTGAGACCCACGCGCAGCTCTCCCAATGGGTTTGGAGTGACTGGTAGCAGCGACCTGCCGCCGCCGCCGCCGCCCATGATGCCGTCGGAGGCCTTCATGGCCACTCAAACCGAGGTGCTGCACCAGATCCTACAGACGCAGCAGCAGATCGCCCAGCAGATGAATCGAGGGCCTCCAGATCCACATGGGGCCAATCACGAGGTTGAAACTCATAAAGTAGCGCGTGCACCTCTTGTGGTTCTGTGGTCGTTTGGAGATCGAGTCGAAGTCCTCGCGGTTTCGGTGTCTCTCTCCCCGTCGTTTGAGTCGCATCCAACCTTGGCTAGGTATAAAGAGTGTGGATCGGATGAATGGATACCTTCTCACTTCTATCAACATGTATGGTAGCATCATGAGGATCCACCTCTTCCTCATTCTCATTGCATACCTACACATTTGGGAAGAAAACACTAGAAGTAGAGAGGAGATTCTTAGTTTCAAAAATATACTCACACGACTTGTGTTCTAAGTCTTTATTTTTCAGTGGTGTATCTCTCATGCTCACAGTACAAGTACTCTCAAGGTTCAAGTAGGTGGAATCACTCAACTCTCTTTTATTTTCACTCTCTTTCAGTTTGGTTACATAGCCCTCATTCTCACATGGATTTTGATGTACAATTACTTCAATGTCTAGTGGGGAAATGTATTCATATATGTCATACTTCACCGTGTCCTCTAATGAAATTGGAGCAGCAATGGATGCAAAACAATCATGAGCTGAAACCTCCACAAATGTTGTTGAAGTTGCACCACTTGATGTGGAAGGATATACATTGGTATTGTCTTCAATCTGAACCTGATGTTGCATGTTAAACAATGAAAGTGCAGCAGCTCTATCCATAACCATCATTTGATCTTCTTCATCGAATATTGGGGGCTGGTCATAATTCACCACATCTTTTTCTTCACAAGCCTGCATCACACAAGAAACACAACTAGAAGACGAGATTAAGATGTTAGAAGTGAATAATTCCTCACAAGATTTGTCCTCTTTTTCACTCATTTTGGCATTGGGTACACTCAATTCTTTTAGATCCCCTTTCCTAGCCATCATGACTAATCCCTCTTTTCCCGGTTTTTGGATTCTTTGCGGCTGTGGGGTTTTATGTGGCTGTGGAAACTCTCCCTCACTATTCTTGTGGGTCACTCTTAATTGTTTCTCACTCTCTCGCTGAATTTTTCTTTTGGTGGAAGCACCTTCAACACCATTGAGCACACATGGGTGAGGACTATGCCCACGAGCACCTCCCCCATGCTGTCCACTACTGCCCAACATACCACCATAAGTTGTGGTTGGGCTATGTTGTTGTGGAGCATGGTGACCAAGTGGTGCAGGGAAATGCTTATCAAACATTCTCTCCATGGCCTCCAAAAATGAGTTTTCAAAATGATGTAACTCAGCCCGGGAGATTGGTGCCTTTGTTTCTCTATGTCCACCACGACGAACACTTGAATAAGGTCCTGCCATGGCAGGGGCAGCAAGAAATATGTGGAATTTGAAGTATTTGTGGAAACACTCAAACTCACCACTTACTTACCCAAGTTCTGCCTGTCCTCAAAGACTGTGATTGTGCTAGTGTTGGCAGCTTCAACGGAGGTGGTAGTGAGGTCGTAAGGATTACGATTTGAAAGTCCCGGTTTCAGATTTGAAGTGGAGCTATAGGTGGCTAAACAGGGAGGGGTTGGGGTACTGTCAACCAAGTAAATTGATGTGTTCAAAAGGTATAAAGTTGCAGCAAACAAGATCACCACCAACTTCAAGATGCAACTGAAAATTTCAGCAACACACTTCTTCCTTCAGTTTTTGTTTCGTTGCTCTTCTATAACTTTTTTGAATCTTTTCTCTCTCTCTCTCTTTTTTGACCTTTTTTTATAATACTAACAAGGGTGCTGATAACAAAAGATTTATAATAAACGGTGGAGACTAGCAACTTGAAGAACACAAGAACACAAGGTAGCAGTACCGAAAAAGGGCTATAGGTATTTTTTTGGCTTTAGACTGTAGGATATGAACAAATATATGTAGCAAATCAAATAAGGACAAATATATGGATGGTGATGAGACCTACCGTGTCAACGAAAGCTTTGATACCAGATGATAGATTCTAACCCGGCGTTAGAACGAGGATGGCCCGATCTTCACTGCAGTAGGTCTTGAACTTGAAGAACGACGATGGGGTAGCGGAAATAGGATGATAACTTACTGGAATTAGAAGATAACTTGCTGAAGATCAGCGGGTAACTAGCTTTATACCTAGCCAAGGTTGGATGCGACCCAAACAACGGGGAGAGAGACACCGAAACCGCGAGGACTTCGACTCGATCTCCAAACGACCGCAGAACCACAACCGGAGCTAATCCACACAAGACGGGGCAGCCGTACTAGAACCCGTAGAGCACGAATCAGTGGATCTCAGAGATATCTCTTCACAAGTCCAGGTAGAACAAGGAAGAACAAGGGATGAGTAAGCACTTGGGCAGCTCGACTGCAATATCACTGGATTAATCTCAAATCATCAAAAGTTGTTTTTAGCTTACATATGGGGGGGGTATTTATACTAGGAAAAACCCTCCTAGTTGGGTGGAAACACGAAAACAAACTGAATACGTCGCCAATGTGAAAGGATCTCCCGAGATGACCTTCTGAGTTGTTTCCGCGTGACTGTTTGACTGCTGAGAAGTCTTCAATGTTTCGATCATAACTTCTTCTAGGAATCTTCAAATGACGTGGGACTAGATGCGTTTGAAAGTTAACTCGATTATCTTTCCAACGGTGTATAGCATGCTATGTGAAACTTTGTAGATTGGTACAGTTTAATGCCCGAACTTCAGACTCAGGACTTTGCCGAATGGCCTGCCGAATGACTTGCTGATTGCTGGAAATTGCCGAATGACCATGCCGAATGATGAGAACTTTGCCGATTCTAGCTTCGTGACCTTCGTCTTGATGACTCTTTTCAATGTACCTAAGTAGTATCAACATACAAGACTTAGGTAGCATAAAGTTATCATTGGTATTGAGTTGAAACTCATAAAGTAGCGCGTGCACCTCTTGTTGGATCTTTGTAGCTCGGCTACGAGTGATAGGTCCGGCAGAAATTGGAAATGTGGTTGGAGAGGCTGTCGGTGCTGGCATGGTCATATCATCCTCCCTCCCTTGAAAAGGAGTCGTCCTCGACTCTAACTCTTGTTGTACAAATAATTGTAAAAGGCGGATGACTTGTAGTGTTGTGATAATATCATGATATTCTTCTTCCATCACAGCAATATGTTTGAATCTATAATCATACAAACCAAGGAGTAGTCTTGTAGGTGAGAATCTAAACAGTTGAGAACTAAGTTTAGCTTTCACCTTGAATAGTTGTCGGGGACAGCCCTGAGGGTCCCCTAAGACAACCAGGGGAATCCTGCTTAAAACCTGCAAAAGACCAAAAACAACACATCTCTCACTTAAGCACACGCCCACGGCACGGTCCACACCGTGGCGGCCCCCACGGCCCAGCGGAGTGGCCCAGTCAAGGCCTCCCTCGAGCGGGCTCCGCCCCGCTCGAGGGTCTACACCTCCCTCGAGCGGGCTCCGCCTCGCTCGAGGCTCCTCCGCACGCGCACGCCCGTTCCCGTACACAGGTACGAGCATTTAATGCTCTGACAACGGCGGCGCGGCGCCATCATGCGTCTGGGACTCACGCCCCGGCCCTGTTGCGCTAACTCCCTAAGGGGAACCCATCCCTGCCACTATGGGGGACTGTGCAACATGGCCGGTGTCAGCCCCGTGACGCCGCGCCGCCTACTCCCGTACGGCTAACGTGCCGAGCCTTCGAAGGGGGGCCGGCCACACCCTCGAAATGCTTTCTCGTGACCTCGCAGGGACAGGTCGTGACGCTAGGCCGGCGGGGCGCCATCCCTGCCACCGTTAAATGCAGGCGGCCGCCCCCGTGCGTACAACGCCACGCCGGGCACTGTGGTAACAGCCCTGGCGCTGTAAGGCATGCGGGAACGGGACGACGCCACGCCTGCCACTGTATTCCGTACGGATCGTCGTCAGCAACCTCCTCGAGCCCACCTGGGAACATCACGGCCAACCACTGCGCCCCTACCCTCGAAGCTACCACTGTTCGGGTACAAGATACGCCATGATGGCCAGATCGCGGCAAGGACCGTTAAGGCGGTCGCCTACTCTAGGGCGGTGCACGCCATACTCCCCCATGTAGCTGAATAGTGCGGCATGCTTGTAATTCACCCTCTCCTTGGCCTATAAAAGGAAGGTGAACTCCCCCGCCACAGGGGAGACGAGACAGAAGACAACAGACGCCGCACGACACCATACACACACTCTTCAATTCTCCCACAACATCTTCAGCCGCTTCACCTGGGACCTGGAGGCCTCGCCTTCTCTCTCGCCTTGCTTGTAGCTGCCCCACTACAGGCACTCCGGTGCTGAGCAATATAGTGCCCCGAGCACACCACTGCTGGACGTACGGCCCCCGGCCGGAACCAGGATAAATCTTGTGTCTTTAGTTGCTTGGCATCGACCATTGAGGGATAGACCTTGGCGCTTATTACTGGTTAGTGTCGGGACCACATTCCGCACCGACAGTTGGCGCCCACCATGGGGCACGCGAGCGCTGAAGGTCAAATCCACCGTCAACTCCCTCCATGCTGATTCACACCGACTACCGCGGTACGCGCTGCTCCATGGGCAGCTCGGACCCCCTCCCCGCCGGGTTCGAAATCCGGTTCGGGGGCCTAAACTTTCAGGCTAAGGGGAACGGCTACCTAATGCGCCTCACCAACCGTGAGGAGCTCCACGCGCGGCGCCAAGCCGGGTCTGCCCCGGCCACCGCCGCACGCATCACCGCGACGCGAGCACCCGCCGGCACGGACGCCGCGGGCCCGTCGGCGCCACGGCGCCGCCGCCGCTCCGGCCGGCGCCGCGTCGGGAGCGGTCGAACGACGGCAAGCCGAGCGCGCCGCCTCTCAATGCGCGCGCGCTGTCGGCACGACGACGGCCGCCCCGGCGGGGGGGAGCGCACGGTCTCCGGACCGCGCTTCCCCATCGGTCTGCGCGGTGCGACGGCGGCCTACACCACCAACGTCAATGCCGGCCCCACGATGCAGAGGGTTCCCCCTGGCCGTCACGTTTTCGTCACCAGGGACCCTAGCGCCTCCGCCGGGAACCAGTCGTCCCTGGGCTCCCTCGACGCGTTGCCCCCCGCCAACTTGCATGGGTATGCAGAATGGGACTTCTCCGGCGTGCCGGACCCAATCATGTTCAGGCGATTCCTCGACGCCACGGACTACTGGTTCGGTTGCTCCGACGACTCCAGCACCGGGAGCTACGACCCCGCGCGGGAGTGCTGCGTCGTCATCGCCAACGACCCAGCAAATGCCACCGGCGCAGCGGGTGCCGACGACGGGGAAGTTACGCCCGCTCTGGGAACCGCTTCGCACCCGGCCGCGGGACCAAGCACCCCTGCTCCTTCACCCCCAACGGGGGCCGACATCAACACGTAGCTGGCCCAAGCCTGCGAGCTCGAAGCCAAGCTGGCGGAGGAGTATCGGACGGTGCGGTTGCTCCGCGCCTCTATGGCGGGGGAAGCCTCTGCGCGCGGCGAGCGTGCACGGGAGCTGGGCATACAGGCCCGCGACCGCATCAACGCCGATTTCAATGTCGACAACCCAGACACGCCCCCGCGAGCAAGCCAGAAGCTCATTGCCGCCACGACGCTGCCGCGGGCCATGCCCGCCCCTCGACGCCCGAGGCGCGGAACCCGCACCGAGAGGCGCGAGCGCTCATCGAGCAAGCGGCCGTCCCGCGCAGCCGAGAGCTCGGCGTCCCGCATCCGCCGGCGAGGGGGGACGCGCGGGGCGATGGGGGCGCGCAAGGGGGCGAACCCTCGGTGCACGCAGGCGGAGCGACGGAGTGCCCCGCCAACCCGGGACACATGCCGATTAAAGAACGGCTCCTCGCACGCGCGGGAAAGCACGGGACGGCGACGCCCGCAACGTCATCAACGCTCGTCGGACGAGCAAAGCGGATGTGCGAGCGGCGGCAGGCTACCACCCTCGGCGGGGTGGACGCTACAATAGCGATGAAGACCGCTCGCCAACGCCGGAACCCCCGGGGACCCATGTGTTCAGCCAGGAGATCCGTGCGGCGGCCTTCCCCCAGCGCTTCCGTCAGCCCACAACCATCGTCACGTACAACGGGGAGACGGATCCCCGCGTGTGGCTCAATGACTACCGCCTAGCAGCATGCCGGCGGGCGGGGCCACCGCCGACGAAGTCATCATCCTCAACCTCCCCCTGCACCTCGGCGACTCGGCCCGGACGTGGCTCGAACACCTACGGCCAGTCGGATCCACAATTGGGATGACTTGGTCCGCACGTTCGTCGGCAACTTCCAGGGCACATACGTGCGCCCTGGGAACTCCTGGGACCTGCGGTCCTGCACCCAGAAGCCCGGCGAGACGCTCCGGGACTTCATACGGCGCTTCTCCAAGCGCTGCACGGAGCTCCCAAGCGTGGCACAATCCGAGATTGTGCACACCTTCCTCGAGGGCACCACGTGTCGGGACCTCGTGCGCGAGTTGGGGCGCAGCCCACCGGCGGACTCGAACGAGCTGTTCGACATCGCAACCAGCTTTGCCTCAGGTGAAGAGGCCGTGGGAGCGATCTTCGACGGCAAGAGGGGCAAGCGCACGGACGACGCGCCTGCGGAGGGCAGCAAGTCCAGGGAGCCCCACCAGAAGGACAAGCGAGGCAAGAAAGGGAAGAAGCCGCGCCGCGAGGCGCGCGAGCGGGGACGCGACGGCGACGACGCCGAGGCCCTCGCTGTTGACCCGGCTCGACGGGGCCCTCGACCGGCCCCTCGAGGCCCAGGGGTGTTTGAAGACATGCTGAAAAAGCCATGTCTATATCACAAGACACCGGTGAACCACACCCTCGAGCAGTGCGATATGCTCAAAAAGTTTTACGGCCGCGCCGCCGTGAAGGACGCCGAGGCCAAGAAGGATGGGGGTGACGGCGACGCCGGTGGCTTCCCCGTGGTGGAGAACGTCTTCCTCATCTTCGGGGGACCGACCGTCGACATGTCGAGCCGCCAGCGCAAGCGGGAGCGGCACGAGGTCCTCGCCGCGGAGAAGGCGCCTCCCTCCTTCCTTGACTAGTCAGAGGATGCCGTCACCTTCAGCTGTGAAGATCATCCGAACCGCATCCCTAACCCGGGCCAGTACCCACTGGTAGTCGACCCGGTCATTGGGAACGCGCGATTCTCGAAGGTCCTGATGGACGGAGGCAGCAGCCTCAACATCCTCTACGCGCACACGCTGCGCCTGCTGGGGATCGGGTTGGACCAGCTGCGGCCCAGCACGACGCCGTTCCATGGCGTCGCGCCGGGCAAGCGCGTCCAGCCCCTCGGGCAAATCGATCTGCCTGTGTGGTTCGGCACTCCAAGAAATTACCGCAAGGAGATGCTCACCTTCGAGGTGGTGGGGTTCCGGGGCGCCTATCACGCCATACTTGGGCGGCCCTGCTACGCCAAGTTTATGGTTGTCCCCAACTACACCTACCTCAAAATGAAGATGTCGGGACCGAATGGCGTCATCATCGTGGGCTCGTCCATCGAGCATGCCTTCGACTGCGACGTCGAATGTGTAGAGCATGCGGAAGCACTGGCGCTGGATGAAGCGCTGGTGACCACCTTGGAGAAGATGGTCAACGAGAACCTCGACTCCACCACCAAGAACGCCGGCAACTTCGAGGCCGCGGAGCAGACCAAAGAAGTGCCCCTCGACCCTGCTACTCCCGAGGGCAAGGCGTTGAGGGTCATCTCCACCCTCGACCTGCAATAGGAAGTGGTGCTTGTCGACTTCCTCCGCGCCAACGCCGACATCTTCGCGTGGAGCCCCTCGGATATGTCAGGCATCCCGAGGGAGGTCGCGGAGCACTCCCTTGACATCCTACCTCATTCCCGCGTTGTCCAGCAATGGCTCCGCCGCTTCGACGAGGAGCGGCGGCGGGCGATCGGAGCAGAGCTGCGGAAGCTCCTCGAGGCTGGGTTCATCAAGGAAGTGTTCCACCCTACATGGCTAGCTAATCTTGTATTAGTAAAGAAAAAGAACGGGAAGTGGCGGATGTGTATAGACTATACTAGTCTTAATAAAGCATGTCCTAAAGTTCCTTTTCCTTTGCCGCATATCGATCAGATCGTTGATTCGACCGCTGGGTGTGAACTGCTCTGTTTCCTTGATGCCTACTCCGGATATCACCAGATCAAGATGAAGGAGTTCGACCAGCTCGCGACTTCGTTCATCATGCTGTTCGGGATGTTCTGCTATGTCACGATGTCGTTTGGTCTCTGGAACGCGGGTGCTACATACCAGCGGTGTATGCAGCACGTTTTCAGAGACCACATCGGGCGAACCGTCGAGGCGTACGTAGACAACATCGTCGTGAAAACCAGGAAGGCGGACGACCTGGTCGACGACCTCAGCATCACGTTCGGCTGCCTGCGGGCCAATGGGGTAAAGTTAAACCCCGAAAAATGTGTCTTTGGCGTGCCGCGGGGCATGCTTCTAGGATACATAGTCTCCCAGCGAGGCATCGAGGCCAACCCCGAAAAGGTTGCGGCCCTCGAGCGAATGGGCCCAATTCGGGACCTCAAAGGGGTACAAAAGGTGCTGGGGTGCCTTGCCGCCTTGAGCCGCTTCATCTCGCGGCTCGGCGAGAAAGGCTTGCCCCTCTACCACCTCCTCAAGAAGCACGAGCGCTTCTCCTGGACCACCGAGGCCCAAAAGGCGCTTGACAAGCTGAAGGCGTCCTTGACCCACGCCCCGATCCTCACGCCACCACAAGACGGCGAACCTCTGCAGCTCTACGTGGCTGCAACCACCCAGGTGGTCAGCGCCGTGATCGTGGTAGAGCGCACGGAGGAGGGGCACGCCTTGCCGGTTCAACGATCGGTCTACTACATCAGCGAAGTCTTGTCCGATACCAAGACGCGCTACCCCCAAGTGCAAAAGCTGCTCTACGCGGTGGTACTTGCCCGGCGCAAACTCCGCCACTACTTTGAGGCCCATCCTATCACGGTGATTTCCTCCTTCCCGCTGGGAGAAATCATCCGCAATCCGGACGCGGCGGGCAGGATCGCCAAGTGGTCAGTGGAGCTGATGGGCGAGACGCTTGCCTACGCCCCGCGCAAGGCCATCAAGTCCCAAATCTTGGTGGACTTCATTGCCGAGTGGACGGACACACAGCTGTCGCCACCGCAAATCCAAGCAGAGTGCTGGACTCTATATTTTGACGGCTCGGTGATGCAAACAGGGGCAGGCGCGTGCCTGCTCTTCGTGTCGCCCCTCGGAGAGCACATGCGGTACGCGGTGCGCCTCCATTTCTCCGCGTCAAACAACATGGCTGAGTACGAGGCCCTACTCTGTGGCCTCAAGATCGCCATCGAGATAGGCGTCAAACGCCTAGACGTGCGGGGGGATTCGCAGCTCGTGATCGACCAAGTCATGAAGAACGCGAGCTGCCACGACGACAAGATGGAGGCCTACTGCAAAGCCGTGCGGGCCCTCGAGGACAAGTTCTACGGCATCGAGCTCAATCACGTGCCCCGCTAGTACAATGAGGAGGCAGACGAGCTGGCCAAGATCTCGTCCGGGTGGATCACTGTCCCCCGAACGTGTTTGCCCGAGACATCGCCCAGCCCTCCGTCGCCCTCGAGCCGCACCACTCGGACCGCGCGGAACCCTCAGGGGCTCCCTCGAATCCGATGGGCACAGAGCCCATGGATGAGGACCCCTCGAACGAGGAGTACGTGTTCTCCCTCCTCGAGGGGTACGGCGCCAGTGAGGCTGAAGCAATGGACGTCGAGCCAGCCCCTGTCAGGGCGGACTGGCGCGACAAATACATCGCCTGGATGGACCGAGGGGAACTCCCCTCGGACCAGTCCGAGGCCAGGCGCATTGCCAGGATGGCCAAATCCTTCGCCCTTGTCGACGGTGAGCTGTACAAGCGCGCCGCTTCCGGCATCCTGCAGCGATGCGTGCCCATCCCCGAGGGGCGCGAGCTCCTCCGCGACATACACGCAGGGATTTGCGGCCACCACGCCGCGCCCCGCACCCTCGTGGGCAATGCGTTCCGCCAGGGCTTTTATTGGCCCACCGCGGTCGCGGATGCCAGTGAGATCGTACGCACCTGCGAAGGGTGCCAATTCTACACCCGAAAATCCAACCTCCCCGCTCACGTCCTGCAGACCATCCCCATCACATGGCCCTTCGTCGTGTGGGGGTTGGACATCGTCGGGCCCTTGCGAAAGGCGCCCGGAGGCTTCACCCACTTGTTGGTCGCAATCGACAAATTTTCCAAGTGGGTGGAGGTGCGCCCCATTACGAACCTCAGGGCGGAGCAAGCAGTGACGTTCTTCACCGACATCGTCCATCGGTTTGGAGTACCGAACTCCATCATCACCGATAATGGGTCTCAGTTCACGGGCAGGAAATTCCTGGAATTCTGCGACAAATTCCAGATCCGTGTGGATTGGGCAGCTGTGGCACACCCACAGACCAACGGTCAAGTAGAGCGTGCCAACGGCATGATCCTAAAAGGCCTGAAGCCCAGAATTTTCGACCGGCTGAACAAGTCTGGTCGAAAATGGCTCCAGGAATTGCCTGCGGTCGTGTGGAGCCTAAGGACCACCCCAAGCAGAGCCACTGGGTTCACCCCGTTCTTTCTAGTCCACGGCGCGGAGGCCGTCCTCCCCACGGACTTAGAATATGGGACGCCCAGGGTGTGAGGCTACGACGAGGACGCCAACCAGCGGGCCCGCGAGGACTCACTGGACCAGTTGGACGAAGCGCGCCTCGTGGCATTGATGCACTCCGCAAGATACCAGCAGTCCCTAAGGCATTACCAAGCCCGAAAGGTGCGCCGGCGGGACTTCAGCGAGG
This sequence comes from Cenchrus americanus, assembly GCA_947561735.1. Lineage (NCBI taxonomy): Eukaryota > Viridiplantae > Streptophyta > Magnoliopsida > Poales > Poaceae > Cenchrus > Cenchrus americanus. The sequence goes on along the minus strand of OX387242.1, from coordinate 29,498,666 downwards.
GGGACCTGGTCCTAAGGCTACGCCGAGACAACCGAGGACGCCACAAGCTTTCACCTCCATGGGAGGGACCCCTACGTCGTGGTGAAGGTGCTCAAACCCGGCACGTACAAGCTGGCCAACAAGGACGGCGAAGAACTCATCAACGCTTGGAACATCCAACAGCTACGTCGCTTCTACCCCTAGCTAGGATTTCCAAGTCTTTTGTTGTAAATCACGTGCCCAACACCCCTGTTGGCGGCGACCATGTAAACATCACCAGCTCAAGAAAAAGGGCAACTCGCCTTTCCCCTGAAACCCAAGTTACCCTCGGGGGCTACTACGGGGGGCACCCCCCTAAAAAATGGTCCCATTTTTCGCAAAAAAATCCACGCGCACTAAGTATGGCTCGACTTCGGCCTCGAGCAAAATTCGAACAGGGCGCAGACGGCCTAGCGGAAAGGACGCGCGAGTTAGAGATAGCCTACGCCTCCACGAGGATATGGCCCTTCTCCCTTGCCTCCAGCCCAGCAAGAAGCTCGCGAAAACCGAACTTCGCTAACTCGAATTTACTCAGGAAGAAGGAGAAACAAAACAGCACAATAAAGTAAAGGACACCATTTAGCTTCCACAAGTATTTGAAACAAAATGATTTGTTCATTTACATGGCCACGCGGACCGTTGACGGTTAATATTTGTATCAAAGTTCGTTCGTGACTCGCAAGCGTACAAGTCTCCCGTCGTAGTCAAGGGACCCTTCTTCCCTCGAGTGGTGAACCCAAGGTATCGAATCCGTGGAACAAATGTGTGACGCAAGACTTAATCTATTAAAGCCGTATAACCGCAATCTTCAATAAAGAACCTAATGCATCTAAGTTAAAGACACAAAACAGATCTAATCTACTAGAAACCGGAGAAAACAAAGTAAGATTAGGTAGATAAACCGATCTAGAGGGATCGGGGTAAGCCTTTTGTTGAAGTTCCAAGCAAGAGAAGAAGTAGCAAATCGAATCTTAATAAAAGCCTCTTTAAATCGTGGTTTCCCGTCCAAATCCGAAAACATCCGCCTTTCGAGACCCCCGTTCGTCACAACGTATCCCTATTCATGCGGGGAGTTTAGGGCGAGTCAAAAGACAAGTCGAGATTCTTTCGGAGGATCCGGCGTGTACCTCTAGCCACCGCGGCTACAAGAACACCCTATGTAATCTATCTCGAGAATAGAATTGGAATAAGCAAAGCCGATCGAAAAACGAAATCTTCGAGGAAACACTTGATCGCTGAGAAAAGATTCAACTTGATAATTCAACTATAACAATGATACATACACAAGATCACCACCGGGATCCTTCCTTGATCTTGCTTCTAGCTCCGGGAACTCCGACGTGGTCTTCCGTGCAAGGTTCCCACGTCGGCTAGGGAAACCCTAGTCAACTAGCTCGACCCTCTCCTCTCCTAGATGGTGTCCCTCTCTTCTCTCGCTTCTCGGCGGCCGAAGACCAAATCTTCTCTCGCGTGGCTCTCGGTCGGGGACTATAAATAGCCCGATTGGCGGCTAGGGCAAAGGACAACGCGTTTGGGCCCTAAATGGGCTCGGGCCGACCGGATCGGGGCCGGCCGGCCCGGGCCCATTTAGGCCCGGCCCGCGCGGCTCCTTTGCCCGAGGTCGGTTCCCTTGCTTCCCGGATGCTTCCCCCTTCGCATACGGGTCCATGTCGTCGATTTCTCTCCGAATTGGACTCAACTCCTTATCTTGGAAGATTCAAGACTTTTCCGGTCGGGTCCCCGGAGTATGTCGTCTTCTCGGATCAAGTCCCCGCTTCTTGGAGTTAATTTTACTTCATTGCATGACTTGTTCGGGGCTTCAAAGTCTTGTCATGAGGTGCTTGATGAACTTACCCCGAAGGTCTTGCATTCAACACTAAATCCCCGCATAAACATTAAACTCCAAAAACGACATGCACACGTGAACTTGTTATACCACGGGGGTTAGTACCAATGGATAAAGTATAAAACTCATGCCAACACCGAAGGTAAACTCATGGCTAGGTTGACGGATTTTCACCGTCAACATCTCCCCCATGCTTAAACCTTGCTCGTCCTCGAGTAAGCCTTCGATGGATATCATCATTGCTAAACAATGTTTAAACTTTGCACTTGATCACACATGAGTAAACATAATGCTCTCAAAATTTAATTCATTAAAGTTCCATAATGCACTAGCCTTCATCTCTACGGAGGGTAGATTCTTATTAAGCTTATCCCACAAGTATTAACATGCTCACAAAGTTTTAAATAGATCTCGAATTTTTGAAATGAAGAACGAGATAAAGAAAGGCTAAACCAAATTCACAAATTTAAATCATCTCATGTATTGCTCATAAACTCTCATCTCACTTGTCTCTCAAGCCTATATATTCTACTCCTTTCCCTCTCATATATATGTGGTAGGCTTTATATGGAGCTTTTGGGAAAGTTTAGTCCTAACAAGAATTTATAAATGAGGTGTTGTCAAAACAAGACAAGCTTCTCATGGTCTTACCGAGACTCGTCAAAAAGGTCATTGGAAAATAATGTTAAATCAAGGAGGGGAAAGAGAGAAATACACACACTTTAGATGAGTGGACATGTGCAAATGGCAAAGAGTGATCCCGAGGCACAAAGAAAGTCCTCGTTATCGGATTGCACATGGTTGGAAAAATGAGAATGGATCTTTTTATCTTGAAGCCTTGAATGCACTCTTAGAGAACCGGGGAGTTCACTTTACGCACAAATATATTTTTTTCTTTCTCATTCTTTTCTTTCTTTCATTCATTCATTTTTTCTTGCCTCGTCATATATTCAGTCCATGACTTTCACAACGAAGTTTTGATTTTTTTATACCTTGAAAGTCATGAATATCACCGGATTTTTTTTTTCTTTCATCATTATATATTTTTTTTAAAAAAACTCCCTTTTGAACTCTAAAACTGCACCGTACCTACCTCCTCCCCCATGCTTAGACGTTGCTCGTCCTCGAGCAAAGAGGCGAAAAATAAGGTAGGTACCGGAGATAATTTTCCTTGGAGAGATACTTGAAATCTTCAACGTTGGCACCGTCTTGCGATCTTCCTTGAATTGATGATCCATCCTCAATGATAGGTTGTGGTCAAGGAGGTAATCACAAAAAGATGATATTTGGTTTAAGGGTGGATATCCGGCGAAGTTTGTGAAATCACCGATGCGGGGATACACAATGCACGGATAAAAGGCTAGCAAAAAGATAGATACGCAAAAGCGGAATGACCAGCTTCTTAGTCTCGGGCCAGAGAAATCATGGCCTGCAATAACTCACTCAAAAATAAATCTTGTACACTAAGGTTTATGCACTCAAATATATATAAGGCTTTGGATAGGTTGAGCAACACACAAGTGATATTTGTGACAAGGTTAGCAATATTTTTGAGCATAAAAGACATCTTCAATCCATTCATAACTTGAGAGCACATAAAACACTATGGGTCTTTATTTTAATCATAACCTCCGCTGAAGATTAAGCTAGTATTTAAATAAATTCAGATCTGTATTTTTAAGAGAGCACTAGCTTAAACATGCATAAATCAGCTACAAAGATGAACAAAGCTGCAATTTTAATCATATATCAACATGGCACGAATTTTGTAACTTTTCCAATGATATAATCAAGGTGGTGACTTTATTAATGGTGATATCAAGTTGAAATACACACTGAAAATAAACATACATGCTTGCTGAAAATTAAATAAAAACAGAAAAATACTACGCAAATACACATAAGCAAAAGCTGAAAATTACAGAGAAATAGAGAAGAAAAGAAAACTAAAGTTCCTAAATCTTCTAGTCCTCCGCCGGTGGTTGATGTTGATAGTCTTGATAATAATACCCTTGCTCATAATATGAATGAACGCTTCCTCCGTCGAATTGATTTGGCTCCACAAGGTGAAGGCGTCCAAGTTCAAAGGCAATATTTGCGTTGCCTTCACCGAGTTGAGCTGCGTTGGATTGGATGGCTGCGATATTTTGAGCATTTCTTGCAGCATACCCTCCAATAATAGCCATGCTTTGTTGTGGTTGGGGATGATGAGCGTAGGACTCCGCGAAGTTAGCGTTGGGCACAACAAAATTTTGTGGGGGTACCGGTGCACCACCCCCCATGCTTGTTGTTGAGACCCTCCATAATAACTTGGCGGAGGAGGAACCCCGCCGGATGGTTGCACATTGGGTTGTGCTCCACTCGCTTGTGCGGAGGATGTTCCCTCCTCTACGATTCTTCCTCTTTTGTTCTTCCTTGCGGGGACAAGTAGTCCCTCTTCCAACCAATCTTCCCTTCCTTCGGTGAAAAGCCTAAGCCTCTCATCCGGAAGGGGGAGGTTCACAATGGCCAATCGGTAACCTCTTCTCTCATCTCCACTAATGTACTTGCCTTGCCGCAAGTACTCAAAACCGAGAGAGGTACCGCGCAAAAGGTGAGCGGGGTTTCTTGCGATCCCCGGCCGCAAGGAAAAGGCCAACATGGAGAGGTAACACCCCGAACCAATATCACCGCCCCCGATGTTGCTTCACAACACCAACGGTTGATCATGAGGTAAGAGGGGTCAATTGGCTGCCCGGCAATTAAAGCCGAGTATAGCCAATTTAACTCCGTGTCGGTCACCTTTGTTTCCCTCATCCTCCCCAATACCCTCTTGCACATCCAAGAGTGAAATATCCGGATAATGGGGTTGCGGATGCTTTTGCGTTGTTGATGTGCATCTCCGGAGATCATGCCCCAAAATTCCGCCAACATGCCGGGAGGCACGTCAACTTTCTCCCGAGCGCCCTTGTGGAATCCAAGCAGCTCCCTTACGTGCTCGTAGGGAACCACTTGTTGGATTCCCTCCAAACGGAATGACAAGCATTGCACCCCATCATCATCAACGATGGGTGCCATAGTCATTAAAATTTCCAAGGTGTAACCCAAGTGGGTGTCCACCGAGATTCCGTTGGAGAACCGAACCCACCCGAGGTGCCCCAACATGTAGTATATGTCGGTGCGAAAACCCAAGGTGTGGAGTGCTTGGTCGTCGAGCTCGACGTTTGGCACAAGCCTCTTCTCAAGATTGGCGAGCCTATCCTCCTCCTCCGCCGACATGATGATGAAGCCGTACGAAGATTGTGTCGGGGTGTAAGGAGGTGGTGCGGTTGAGCGAGTCGATCGTCGTGGTGGCGCGGGCTGCTCCTCCGTGTGCCCACGAGGTTCGGTGAACCTCATGGAAGTGCTTCTCGCAGCCCTCATACCACCAAGGAGGAGAGCGTCGTTCCTCCTCGGTGGTGCCGTGTCCGTCTCCATGCTCGGGGAGACTCGGAAACCGAGTGCCTCCTCGAAGACGTGGTTGATGACGGCTTGGACGACGACGAACTCTTCTTCTTAGAGAAGAGACTTGTGGTCTTCTTCCACATGTTTGCTGCACTCTCTCTTCAACTAAAAATCCGGGTTGCAACCGGTAAACTAGGCACTTAAACTCTTTGCTTCGGATGTGGACTTTGAGTGGATTAGGGAGGTGGATTTTTTTTTTCTTGAGCTCTCAAGCTTGGGTGGTTGGCTAAGTCTACGGAGGTTCTGAGCACACAAACTTGAACACACAAACAAGGCAAGGAGAGGGAAGCTTGCCTCGCGTAAGACGGCGCCGGGGGATGCCATTTATAGGGCGGGCCGGCCGGCCTAGGCCGGCCGGCCCGGGGGTGCTCCGGCTCCTCCTCGGCGCGTCTTTCTCCCAAAGACGATCATTTCGCCTCCGCAACTTTTCCCCGCCCGCGTGCTCCACGAGTTGCACCGCCCAAACGCTCTCGTCCACTCCTTTTCTTGAATTATTGGTCCTTCCACTTGATGCTCCATGCTTTGGGTCATGTCCATGCTCCCTAGCTCCACTTGCTTCACATGCCACCATGAAAATCCTGCAAAGTTGATGCTTGCTGCCCACCATGCTTGTCCTTTGCATGTGGAATTGGTGAAAGTTGATAAAAGGGAATCCAATGGTGCATGCATGATTAATTCAAACTTGATTGCCTCCATTTAGGTGTGTTTAAGGTTAAGCACTCGTCTAATTCGAATTTTAAAATATTTTTCAGAGCCATGCAAGAGCTTGAGCATAATTTTAGAGAAGTTTTTAAACCATTAAAAACAAATGTAAGTCGAAAATATTTTTCGACTACGTCGATTTTGGTCACACCGGTAAAGTCTGCTTTCATCGGTTGAGAGCGAACGTTTTCCCGGCTTGATCATGGGGGCATAGGTTTAGGTTCTAATTTTGGCTAAATAAGAAAGATTTTGAACAGAACAAAATTAGAATAGGCTTAGAAAAATTCTAATCCTAGAGAAACCAAGGATAAAAAATTTTTAAAACCAACCAAAAGCTGATTTCTAGGTTCACGCGAGTCCTACCACGTGCTGAATTTTTATAACACTTGAATATAAATCGTGGCTCTACTCGTGTGGTTTTAGCATGAAAAATAAGTCAACCTCAGCACCATAATGAGGGTGAAAGGTTGAGTTAAGGTTCTGAAATTATTTGGTTGGGGGGGCTTCTCGAAAAGAAAAGAATCAAACAAGCACATATGAGGGTTCATGCAAAGGGTTTATGATAAAGCAAACATTTAATCAATAATTATGTCTCTAATGTTGTTCAACCACTTCTAAGTCTAATGTCTTTGCGTAGTAAAACTCAAGAACTAAATTATTAAAAATACTCGAAAAACCTGGAATCGGGTTGTCCTCCCGGCAGCTTATTCTTGACTCGACTTGACGAAACGGGTTGCCTCCCGCCTAGCGCTTCGTTTATAGTCTATAGCTAGACTTCTTCACTTGATTACTCCGGATCAACGCTCTTTGCGGGCGTTGCAATCTTGGGTACCCACTTCCGCACCATCTTGGGCGCGGGCTTGTCTTTTGGCTTGGTCGGCTTAGTCATTTTTTTGGTCTTCACAGAGCGGCTTCTCTTCCTTTGTCTTGACGGATGCAACACCTTCTTTAATTTTCGTTACGTTCACTTTTTTCGGCTCCTTCTTCTTTTTCAGCCCCTCCGTTTGTTTTGGTTCTACCTTCATTCCAATCATGTTGCATGCCTCAATCCTTGGACGGAACTTGAAGGAACTCCTTTCTCCGTTGATATCGAACATGATCTCCCCCTTGCCAACATCAATAGTAGCTCCCACGGTCTTGAGGAACGGCCTCCCTAGGATGAGCGGCGGCTTCTCCCTCTCTCCCATCTCGAGCACAACGAAGTCGACGGGGATGAAGTGGTGTCCAATCTTCACGGGTACATCTTCAGCAATGCCCGGGGGATAGCGAATGGAGTTGTCACCCAGCCTCCAAACATATTCCCGTAGGCTCCATCGGTAGGCGTAACTTCTCGAACACATCCCTCGGCATGACACCGACACTAGCTCCAAGGTCGCATAACGCCTTCTCGAAGTTGAAAGAACCAACCGAACATGGAATTGTAGGGCACCGGGGGTCTTTTTGCTTCTCTAGCCCATAAGCAATAGCTGCACTACACTCCTCGGACATCTTGACATGATCTACCCCGAGTGTTGCTATCTCATATTTATTTGCAAGTATGTCTTTAAAGTAACGAGAATATGTAGGTACTTGTAGGGCATCTAGTAACGGCATGTTGATGCTAAGTCTACGCACAACTTCCACAAACTTCTCAAAGTGGTTGTCAAGTTTACCTCGGAAGTAGCGTGGCTTGAGTTGCGGTATCCTCGTGTCATCTTCCGGCATCTCGAATTCGGGTTCCTCGGTGACGATCCCCGTAACCTTCTCTTTAGCAGCCTCCTTCCACCTCGGTGGACGGTTCCGGCTTCCTTGCTCCCGCGGTACGTTCCGGATCTTCGGTCTCCTTCCCCGAACGCGTTTGAATGGCCTTCGCCGATTCGGGACATTTGGGTTGCCCCGGAAGCTTCCCTTCATCATTAGTGAGGCGCCCCGCAAGTTGTCCAACTTGCGTCTCGAGCATCTTCATCATGTTGAGCACTTGATGATTGGAACTTCCAACCTCCGTCACTTTGCTATCGATGTTCTCCAACACCTTGTCTATGGTCTTGAACTTGGTGACGGTGTCCTTGTTGATCTTAGCTTGCTCATCCATGAACTCCTTCAATTGTATCCGAAGTGGAACCGCGTTAGGAATAGATGAGCTTGCATTAAATTGAGGCCTACCTTGCCCGTAGCGGAAGTTCGGCAATTCTCCCTTCCTCATGTAGTCGAGTACTTTGGCTTCCTCCGGACAATCTTTGCGGACATGGCCATACTCTCCACATTCTTCGCATGTGGACCTTGCTTCGGCGGCCTTCAAGTCTTGAGCCTCTTTCTTTTCTATCTCCATCTTCTCCAACCTCCTCATGAGCGAGTCGATCTTGCCTTCAAGTATGTCTTCCTTCTCCACTTGCAAGACTCCTTTGACGTTCCCCATGGGTTGAGCCGGGTGTAGGCGCCCGGATGACGCCCACGTGTCATTATCCGCGACCTTCTTGAATAGCGTGAAAGCTTCCGTCGGTGTAAGGTCGATGATAGATCCTCCCGCCGATGCATCGATGATCGTCCTTGACGCCATGGTGAGTCCTTGATAGAACTTTTGCACGAGGTCTTCTTTCGGGAACTTGTGATGTGGAACCGCCCGGGTGTACTCGTTGAAGCGCTCGAATGCCTCCGAGATAGTTTCTGTAGGATATTGAACAAAGGTGGCAATCTTATTACGCAAGCTTTGAGTTTTACCCGGTGAGTAGTATTCCTTCATGAAAGCCTTCATCAACGTGTTCTAATTTTGCACCGTCTCCGCCGGTTGAGAGTGGAACCATTGCAACGCCTTCCCGAGTAGTGAAAACGGGAAAAGCCTTGTCCTCATTTGATCTTGAGTCACCCCATCCATGTTGAAAGTCCGACATAGTTGAATGAATGCTTGGAGGTGAAGGTTCGATCCTCTTTGCCGGTGAAGGGTGAGTGTTGCACCATGCGGATTGTTGAGGTCTTGATCTCGAACGGTCTTCCGATCTCGTCGAGGTTCAAGATTGGTAGGTCGATGATGTCTGGGGTGCATAGCTCCCCAATCTTGCGTTCTTCCGGTGGTTGGTCACCCATCGGTGGACGTCGGTTCTCCCGCGGACTTTGAGGTGGTGAATTCTTCGGAGATTCCTGCGATCCTTTGTCTTCCGACTCCGAATCTACAAAATCCAGCCTTTTTAGCTTGATGTGCTTCGCGTCTCCTTAGCCCTCGTAAAGTTTTTCTCCGGATCATCCACAAAATTATTGGGTTTGTTGGAGAGGCAGCCGTCCATCTCCTGTTAGGGTTAGCAATAAACAAAGTATGCAGAAAAAAAAACTAGAAAACAAAACAAATCTATAAAGACTAGAGTTAGACAAACTAGATTAGATGTATTTCGGGGATGATCGAAATTTATTAGATGCAAAAATAAAACAAAATCAGTACTGAAAATTACAAAAAAAGCAATAAAAAATCAAATCTTGATCACTTGTTCCCCGGCAACGGCGCCGTAAAAGGGGCTTGTTGACGGTTAATATTTGTATCAAAGTTCGTTCGTGACTCGCAAGCGTACAAGTCTCCCGTCGTAGTCAAGGGACCCTTCTTCCCTCGAGTGGTGAACCCAAGGTATCGAATCCGTGGAACAAATGTGTGACGCAAGACTTAATCTATTAAAGCCGTATAACTGCAATCTTCAATAAAGAACCTAATGCATCTAAGTTAAAGACACAAAACAGATCTAATCTACTAGAAACCGGAGAAAACAAAGTAAGATTAGGTAGATAAACCGATCTAGAGGGATCGGGGTAAGCCTTTTGTTGAAGTTCCAAGCAAGAGAAGAAGTAGCAAATCGAATCTTAATAAAAGCCTCTTTAAATCGTGGTTTCCCGTCCAAATCCGAAAACATCCGCCTTTCGAGACCCCCGTTCGTCACAACGTATCCCTATTCATGCGGGGAGTTTAGGGCGAGTCAAAAGACAAGTCGAGATTCTTTCGGAGGATCCGGCGTGTACCTCTAGCCACCGCGGCTACAAGAACACCCTATGTAATCTATCTCGAGAATAGAATTGGAATAAGCAAAGCCGATCGAAAAACGAAATCTTCGAGGAAACACTTGATCGCTGAGAAAAGATTCAACTTGATAATTCAACTATAACAATGATACATACACAAGATCACCACCGGATCCTTCCTTGATCTTGCTTCTAGCTCCGGAACTCCGACGTGGTCTTCCGTGCAAGGTTCCCACGTCGCCTAGGGAAACCCTAGTCAACTAGCTCGACCCTCTCCTCTCCTAGATGGTGTCCCTCTCTTCTCTGCTTCTCGGCGGCCGAAGACCAAATCTTCTCTCGCGTGGCTCTCGGTCGGGGGACTATAAATAGCCCGATTGGCGGCTAGGACAAAGGACAACGCGTTTGGGCCCTAAATGGGCTCGGGGCCGACCGGCCGGGCCGGCCGGCCCGGGCCCATTTAGGCCCGGCCCCGCGGGCTCCTTTGCCCGAGGTCGGTTCCCTTGCTTCCCGGATGCTTCCCCCTTCGCATACGGGTCCATGTCGTCGGTTTCTCTCCGAATTGGACTCAACTCCTTGTCTTGGAAGATTCAAGACTTTTCCGGTCGGGTCCCCGGAGTATGTCGTCTTCTCGGATCAAGTCCCCGGCTTCTTGGAGTTAATTTTACTTCATTGCATGACTTGTTCGGGGCTTCAAAGTCTTGTCATGAGGTGCTTGATGAACTTACCCCCGAAGGTCTTGCATTCAACACTAAATCCCCGCATAAACATTAAACTCCAAAAACGACATGCACACGTGAACTTGTTATACCACGGGGGTTAGTACCAATGGATAAAGTATAAAACTCATGCCAACACCGAAGGTAAACTCATGGCTAGGTTGACGGATTTTCACCGTCAACACGGACCATACACTAACATACAAACAAAAAAAGGGCCTGGCGCCCAGTAGTTTTCAGGCCTCAGGAGCATTGGCATTGACGGCGTCCGGGAACAGGAATTCCTCGAAGGCTTCGCCAAGCGCCTCGGCCGCGTCGGCAGCTAACGCGTCTGCGCGCTCCATCGCCACCTCGTCCTCGACGCCCTCGGGGACGACGTAGCCCTCCGCCACGGCCTCGAAGTTGATCTCGTAATGAGATCGCACCACTCCGAGGGCCTTTTGGACGCCAAGGTGCAGAGCCCGGCGCATGCGCCCAGAGACATGCTCCCAGGCGGCTAGCCAGCGAGCTCCCAGCCTGCGCCTCACCCTCCTCCACGGCTTGGCAGGTCTCGAGGGCCGCAGAGCGCAGCTCTAGCAGCTCCTGCTCGGAGGAGTTGTAGGAGGCCTGCAGCGCCTCGGCCCGGTCGGTCGCGTGCCCCAGCGCGGTGCGCAGGCCTGAACGTTGCCAGCAAGAGAGAAATCAGAAGGGGGATCGAAGCCTTTAAGGGAAGATCAGCAAAACAAAAGACAAACAGTGACCTACCTTCGACCTGTCTCTTCTCCACCTCGAGGGCACGGCGCTCGGCCTCAACCGCCTGCTGCAGGCCGACGAGGGACTGCTCCTGGCTTGCACTCGTGATGCTGAGGACCACCAGTTCGCCCTCGAGTTTCGAGAACTCGACATTCCGCTCCTCCAGCAGCTTCTGCGCCGCCTCGCGAGCGGTACGCTCCCGCTCGAGCGCCGACCGGGCGTCGGCAAGAGCGGCCCGCTCCTGCTGGAGCTGTCCTCGGCCCCTTGGCGAGCGGTACGCTCTTGCAGGAACTGGTCCTCCGCGATGGCGAGCGCGCAACTTTGGCGTCGAGGGTGGCCTTCAGCTCGTCGGCCTCCTTGGCCTTCTGCTCGGCCGCGTGCGCCCGCTCCTCAGCCTGACTCTGTTGGGCCTGCGCCCCCCGGAGCAACGAATGGAGCTCCGTGTTGTCGGCCGCGGACGTCGCCCACCTCCGCCTCCCGCTGGTCGCCAGGTGCGCATCCTCTCCGAGTCCCCCCGTGCTTGCCGCAGCCGCCTCATCCCGCTCGATGAGGGCCGTGCAAATCCGCTCGAGGGTGGAGGGGCGCGCCGGGGCCTCCCTTTCGCACTCCTGGAGCTGGTCGCGCAGGGCCTCTGCCCGGTACGACAGCCAGCCGTCTGGCGTCCTCAGGGCCTCTGCGAGCGCGACGAAGGCATCACCCTGCTCCTGGAGACGGCGGAGTTCGGCGCTCATCTCGTCAAAGGCGCCATATTTGTTGCATGCGCGATGCTCGAGCTCCTGCCGCCAACAGACCAAACCCGGTGAGCGTTGCGCCGCTGGGAACAAACATGAAGACGACAAAATCAAAAGAAATAGACAACGGTGCCTCACCTGAAAGACGCGCCACGCCGAGCTGCCGTGGATCCGCAGCGCCTTGTTCAACGCCCGGTTGAGCGCGGCGCCATGGTCACGGAGTTCCTCCCACAGCTGCTGCTCCTCCTAAGCGTCAGTGAAGGCGGGCGGACCGTCGACGCGCCCCCCTCCTGAAGCAGGGTGGCCGACGCGGGAGGAAGAGGCCTCGGCACCGTGTCCTCGGCCCCCGGCCACCATGTGGCCGGCCCACCGCCTCACGAGCGCCCCCTCCTCCTCGGGGCTCGGGGGGGACGGCGTGGGGAAGCCGACCCACCGGTCCCACCCGGCGGCGGGGAGTCGTCGTCCGCATCTCCACCGCCACCGCCCGGGAGCCGCCGGCGAGCACGGGCTGCGACCGCGCCCCCACCGTCGCCTCCGTCGCGCCTCGGTGGCCGCGGGCTCCCGCCGCAGTGCCGCGGCCGCCGCCTCTTGACGCCTCTCGGCGGCCGCGGGCGCCGGATGGCCCTCCACGGTAGACGCCGCCGGCGCAGCACCGCCGCAACCGGCGCCGTCGGCCGCACCTCCATCTCCGGCCGCGCCGCCGCCACGGCCGCCGCCCGCCGCGCCTCCACCACGACCGGTGCCCGCCGCTCCTCGACGGCCACCGGCCGCGGCGCCACGGAGCGAAACCGCCGGCCGTGGCCTCGAGGCCTCGAGCCTGTACTCCACGAGCTCTCGCCCGCCGCCGCCGCGCCGCTCTCGCTCACGGCGCCCTCGACGAGCGCCGCCGGGTGGGGATGGACGCGTCCGTCCTGAACAACTTGGCCGGCGCAAGGGGAGGCACAATTGGCACCACCCTGCGCAAATACGAGAAAACCGTCAAATCCCTGCCTATTGGGCATGCAACTTCTCGAGAGGACGAATCCCTCACCGCGAAGAGGAGAAGGCGCACTTCCTCTTCCTCAAGGCCCCGACCGACGAAGTGGGCGCGGTCGGCACGGTCGCCGCCACACCTCCGGCTGTCTCCACCGCGCGCGCGGGCCCCACCCCGCGCGTGGGCATGTCCGCCGTGTGCACCTCCGGGGCGCGCGCCGGCGCCCCCGCGGCCCGCGCCGCTCTTGTTGTCAATTGCTTGGCGACGGGCGCCCCCGCGCCGGCCCCAGGCGATACTGCTCCTGCCACCGGAGCCGGCTCCGGTGACGAGGGTGCAGGCTCCCACCTGTCGGGGAGACCCTGCCGCCAACCTCTTCCTCCTCTTCCTCCTCCTCGTCTGACGACGAGTACTCCTCAGTCCCCGGTGAGGAGAGCCCCTGCTGCTCGCGCAGTCGGTACTCCTCGCTCCTCCGCTCGCGACGCTTCCGATGTCGCGTCGCGCGCTCCTTCTTGCGTGCCGCTCGCTCCCGCTCTCGCTGCTGCGCCGCGCGGCCGAGCGCGCGAGAGCGGGAAGTGGGCGGGTCGGACTTCGCGGCGCTCACACGCACCAGCTGCGAGCGAAGCATCGAAATGTGTCGGCAACCCGAGGAATTGGCAAAATTGAAACGGAATCGAGAACTCCACTCACCAGCCGGCTGGTGGGGAGCATCTCAAGGTCCCACAGGAACCGGTCGTTGCACGCGGACTTGGGGTCGATGGCGCTCCGCGCCCGGGTGGCCGCGTACTCCCACAGGAGGGGGCTCTGTAGCGTCCGCGACCTCGCCAGCGCGATGGGGTCCGCCGTCTCGGTCATCTCGAAAATTCGGAGCGGCCTCTCCATCAGGGGGACGACCCGCCGGTGGTGGAGGAAGGCGAGGACGGCCTCCGCAGTCAGCCCACGGCCCGCCAGGTCCCTCAGCGCATCCAGAAGCGAGTCCAACCGATCTCGGTGCTGGGGCGGGGACACCCCGTGATGCTAGGAGGCGGGCCTCTCCCGGAGCACCAAGCCGGTGTAAGGGGGGAGGCCGGGCTCGTCGTTGCGGAGATAGAACCACCCCCGCTCCCAGCCTGCATTGTTGGTCGTCATCGTGCAGGGGATGTAGTCGTCCTTGCGCTGACCCCGCAAGGCGAGCGACATGCCGCCGGCGCGCACCGCGCGGCGGGTTCTCTGCTCCGACGTCGGCAACGTGAACAGCTCCGTGCGGAAGAGGTGGATCCAGAGATCCTAGTTCACCGGGATCCCTAGGAAGCCCTCGCAGACGCCAACGAATGTGGCCGCCTGCGAGATCGCGTTGGGCGCGAAGTTGTAGAGCTCCACGCCGTAATGGAAGCAGAGAGCCCGCATGAAACGGCACGCCGGCGCCATGAAGCCCCGCTTGTGGAAGCGGATGAAGCTAACCACGTAGCCGCTCGGAGGGTTGGGCGCGTGGTCCCTTCACGGCTGCACGATCCACTAGGCCGGCCGGCCGTCCTCGTTCGCCGCCAGCTGACCGGCGGTTACCAGCTGGCCCAGGGCCAGCCGCATCGCCGACGAGCGCTCCCACAGCAACGGGTCGATGATGGTGAGAGGCTGCTGGGGCGCCATGCAAGCGGGCGAGGAGGTGAAGCACAAGGAACAAGAAGAGCTCCAAAAGGAGAGAGATGCGATGGCGAAAACGACTCGGGGGCTGGAACGCGAGGAGCAAGAATGGCGAATGCTGAGGTAAAAACCGTCGTTGCCCCCCTCATCAGATTTAAATGCCGCAGGCGTGCTCTCCGGAGTGTGCGCCCCGCGCGCATTAACTGCAGGTGGAATCTTCCCTCGCTAACGGACAAACCCCACCACGACCGCGGCGGCCACGCAACCGCTCGCGGGCCATCATCACAGCGTAGAAACGGGAGGGCCGTGGCGGGCGGTCACATCCGCTCGCCCACGCCGCCCACTACGCGCGCGGCCGCAACGCCTGAAAAGGCGCGCCCGCGGCGCGAGACTACATTCACGACTGCGAGCAATTAATGCCCCGGTCCCTTACTGCGTAAGGAAGACCCTCGAGCGGCGCGAGCCCCTGGCTCAGAAAAATTCGACCCTCAAAGGGTGCAAGCATCGACCGGAGGCCTCGGAGCCCGTTTGAAGTAAACAGACACCGCAGGTACCCTCGATGCGTAACTCTACTGATCAGAGTTTCGAGGGCTGAAACGGTTAGAGACCCTCGAAACCCGCAGATGCAAAGACGGGAGCGCCTAGCCGCCACCCCGCGCTACTCTACTGATCAGCGTTTCAAGGGCTGACACGGTCAGAGACCCTCGAAACCTGCAGATGCAAAGACGGGAGCGCCTAGCCGCCACCCCGCACTACTCTACTGATCAGCGTTTCGAGGGCTGACACGGTCAGAGACCCTCGAAACCCGCAGATGCAAAGACGGGAGCGCCTAGTTGCCACCCCGCACGGCCCTACTGATCAGAGGTTCGAAGCCTGACCCTCGACGGGTTCGAACAGGAGCCCCAGATCACCAGAGTCAGGGACGACGAGGGCACGCGCATTCGAGCCGTTCCTCGAGCCCGCCGGCTCGAGGGTGCCCCACATGTCGTGTTCGAGAGCCAGCGAGGGCAGCTAGCCGGGGGGATCCCACCAAGGGAGAGCTTCCGCGCCCTCGGTCCCTAGCGAATGGGACCGAGCCCCACCTAGCAAACCTACGCAAGCGCTTTAATGGACGTCTCTCCGGACCGCGCAGCCTACCCTTATCGAACGGGGCATGGACGTCCACTCGAACCACCCACTAGCAGCTCAATGAGGAATCCGCAATCCGCGACCCGTTCGATGGGGGTTGCGGAAACCTCACCCTCCATCCCGCGGAGGGGCGGCGAGGGCGCGTTGGAAACAAGTCGCAGAGCTCTCCCCGATTGCCTTGAACGGGCCCATGCTCGGGGGCTCAGCGCACGGCTACACCTCCTGGGTTGCACCGGCCGCGGATAGTGCCAGTTGTGCATGCGTCACCGAAGCCGGCTGAAACATCGCCGATGCCGGTTCGAATATGTACCACGCCCTTTGACCAAATCCCACGGTAAAACCCCTGCAGGAGCACTCACGCTCCTGCAGGGCTTCGGGGGCTAGACCCGCGGGTCCGCTGATGCGGCCCCACGGAAAGCATTAGCAGCCAGGAGGGAAGGATGTCCCATCAGTAGGTTCCAGCATCTGTGGGAGCCTAGCCGGCACGTCCGCAGATGCTCGGGGGCTACTATCGGGGACAGCCCTGAGGGTCCCCTAAGACAACCAGGGGAATCCTGCTTAAAACCTGCAGAAGACCAAAAACAACAAATCTCTCACTTAAGCACACGCCCACGGCACGGCCCACACCGTGGCGGCCCCCACGGCCCAGCGGAGTGGCCCAGTCAAGGCCTCCTCGAGCGGGCTCCGCCCGGCTCGAGGGTCTACACCTCCCTCGAGCGGGCTCCTCCGCACGCGCATGCCCGTTCCCGTACACGGGTACGGGCATTTAATGCTCTGACAACGGCGGCGCGGCACCATCATGCGCCTGGGACTCACGGCCCAGCCCTGTTGCGCCAACTCCCTAGGGGGAACCCATCCCTGCCACTGTGGGGGACTGTGCAACATGGCTGGTGTCAGCCCCGTGACGCCGCGCCGCCTACTCCCGTACGGCTAACATGCCGAGCCCTCGAAGGGGGGCCGGCCACACCCTCGAAATGATTTCTCGTGACCTCGCAGGGACAGGTTGTGACGCTAGGCCGGCGGGGCGCCATCCCTGCCACCGTTAAATGTAGGCGGCCGCCCCCGTGCGTACAACGCCACGCCGGGCACTGTGGTAACAGCCCCGGCGCTGTAAGGCATGCGGGAACGGGATGACGCAACGCCTGCCACTGTATTCCGTACAGATCGTCGTCAGCAACCTCCTTGAGCCCGCGTGGAAACATCACGGCCAACCACTGCGCCCCTACCCTCGAAGGTACCACTGTTCGGGTACAAGATACGCCATGATGGCCAGATCGTGGCAAGGACCGTCAAGGCGGCCGCCTACTCTACGGCGGTGCACGCCATACTCCCCCATGTAGCTGAATAGTGCAGCATGCTTGGAATTCACCCTTTCCTTGGCCTATAAAAGGAAGGTGAACTCCCCCGCCGCAGGGGAGACGAGACAGAAGACAACAAACGCCGCACGACACCATACACACACTCTTCAATTCTCCCACAACATCTTCAGCCGCTTCACCAGGGACCTGGAGGCCTCGCCTTCTCTCCCGCCTTGCTTGTAGCTGCCTGTAACACCCTGAAATTTTTCGATTTCAGGATGTTATTAGGGAGATTATTTAAGCAACGTTTTTCTCATAATTTTAAAATTTCCCAACATTTATTTTGTTATAGGAAATTTAGTGTAGGAAAATAATTGATTGTCTTTCGGAATTAAATAAAATGATTGTTTGAGTGTTGCATTCATTTCGATTGCATTTGTTTTGTTTGATATAGTGTTTTCAAAATCATAAAAAGGTCAATCAAAATCTATCTATCTCTCTATCTCTCTATCTTTTTATGGTACATCCAACTCATTCTCTCGGTCTATGTTTCTAACTCATCCGGCTATCTCCTTTTTCTCGGCTCAAACCTTTGCTCGGCCCAGGAGCAATCACAAGCTGTCAGCCCGTTATCCATCGGCTGGCCTAACTCACCGTCTCCCTCTTTCGTACTACTGACGGGTGGACCCCACATGTCATCCCTCCCCTTCTGATCTGACCCGAGCAAGACTCGTGTCAGAGCACTACTCGGCTCCCGTGCATGTGCCCTGCCCACGCCGCTTGGCCTCCCCGGCCTTGCGCTCGCCTTCCCATGACGTTTGTTGTCCGTCTAACTCCGCCACTCACCATTCTCCTCTATCTCGCCGCCTGCTGGGCTCCGTCCGTCAAGCCCGACACCCTCGTCTCGCACACATGACCAACTTGGTGGAGCCGTGTGATGCCGCATATGCCCGACTCCCTCGCGTATATGCTCGCTCGTGTCCGAGCCTGTCAACTCCGTGCACCCAGACGAGTTGCTTCCTCTTCATCGTCATGCAAACGCCATACGTCGGGCCCTCTCTCACCTCTGGCCAACGCTCCACGCTCTCACGTGCCTATGCGTTGTGCCTGCGCTCGCGCCGCATGCACTCGTGCACTGCGTCGCACCGCTCGGTCGTCGCGTCTACTTTCCCCGTGCCCATGCGCTTGGCCAATTCCAATCTCCGGCCGCACATGACCGTGCCCGAGCTGATCAGTGTGCCATCACCATCTCAGTGTGTGCGCCCAGCCATCCGCCTGGCCGTGTCTCTCGGCTTCCTCGGCTCTGTGCCCGCGCGCCTGCCCGCCTCCTTGGCTGGCGCCAATCCAGCCCGACCCGTGCCTGCGACGCCCGACCACTCCGCTCCGCAACGCCAGCCTGCAATCAATTGCTTGTTTTCTTTTCCTCCCACCTAATGGCCACATGCCTTTATTCTTTTTTTTGCAAGAACGGCTGTAGTGATTATCATCATCAACGACCGCTGCACATTAGTTTCCCTCTCTCCCGCGTGCGTCATCAGTGCTCCATCCGCCAGTTAATGACCACCCTGTGGTTTTTCTCTCCTGGCGTGCATGCATTTCATGTCCCTATAAAGCTCGAGGCCGTTTCCTCCGCACGGCACGCTCTCCCGTCCTTCAAGAGCCCCAATCAAAGAGCAGTGAAATGCCGGCACTACTCCCTCTATTAATTCCCAGATTCCCACCCTTCGCTCCCTCTCGAGTAACGGATGGACACCGGCCATGTTGCGCCCCTTCATCCTCTCTGTTTGCGTCCTATAAAGAGTGCCCCAATCCCCTGGTCGCTCATGCTGCCGTCTCAACCCAGGCCGCTAGGCCCTTCTCCCTTGTCTCGCACCCATCCGAGCTCGCCGAAGCCGTGTGCTGTCGCCGGAGCTCGCCCACCGTTTTCCCCATACCAGAGAGCCACAGGGAGAAGCCGCAGCCTCCAGCAACTTGACAATGTCAGGCTGAACCTCCGTCCCGACCGTGAAGACCTGTCATGACGAGAACCCATGCGCCACGCCTGATGTAGAGCGCCGCGGGCTGGCTGGTTCGTTGCAGCGCCATCCTCTTTCGGAACAAGCTGAATCCACCACGAGACGCCGAGCCGCGTGTTCGCCGCCCGTCGCTGTCAGCATCATCTCGTCGCTGGAACGCTGTCCCTCGAGGATCTCGAGCTGCCGGCTGCCGTCTCTTTCGTCGGCCGTGCGCCACTGCTGGCCTTCGTCGCCTTCGCCGGCCAGGAGGTCCCTGGGGCCAAACTGAAGCCGCACACCCGGCCCACTGCAGCTTCTCGTCGCCGCTCGCTGTAGCATCATCACCACCAAAAGCCATCAGAGCAACACCGTCGCGCGCAGCGTGCAGACCAAGCCGGCGCCATCACAAGAACCTGGCGTCAAGCTGGAGCCCTGGCCACCGTCGCTCGTCATCTGCATCCCGGCCACCTTCGTCACTTTCCGAACCGCCGGCCGTCACTATCTCCTCATCAGCACGATGAAGCCGATGCCATGATTGGAGTCTCATCGTTTCTGTACCAAACTAGTGCTGGCGCTCCTTCCATATCAGCTCTACATCACGTTCATTATCAACTGTCTTCATCACACAAGAAGGTGCGAAGCTCCAGCTTCAATAGTATGTCATCGTGTATATATTTATTTTGCAGTCTATAGCTCTACATGCATGCTACTGTTCCAAGCAAACAACTCGCATGCTAGTAAACAGTTTAGATACAAAACCATGTTATCTTGTGGAATCAAATATATACTCTATTTCCTGTCCACTTCAACTTCTACACTACCAGTCATGTACGGGCATGCACATGTAGTCATGTACTCCCTTTTGACAAGTATATGTAGAGGTTTCACTTATACGTTCATACCTTGCTTGATGTCAGGATTTCATCATGCTGATGTCATATACAGTCTGAAAATATCTATCATGTAATTCTACAAATGTCCATCTTACCATCTAAGCCCTTGATGAATCTTGTAATATCTGGCCGAATCTTTGTGTCTTGATGGTCTTCTATGATAGCCCTTCACATTTGCACTTAATCATGATTAAATACCTAATCCTTGTTTAATCCATAGATCCCAGGTTTTAGCTTCGTTTAAGGTCGTTCTTGTGCGTTAGTCCCGTCTCACAATAAAATACGCGCTAGACATGATGTTCAACATAAAATGTGTTTTATGAATTTATCCTAAATTAATTTGATTAATGCCTATGAGAATGCCTTTTCTTAATGACATTTGAGTAGGGTCTATATAACGATTTTCATAGATAATGATAAATTGACTAATATTATTTAATAATGTTTTCTAAATAAAATGTAATTAGAGCTACCTTTCGGTTTTTCATAATATAAATATTAAATTGATTAATATTTATTCAATTTGGTTTCTAAATAAAAGCTACTTAGGTTATCACGAGTTTTCTTAATAAATATTAATTTGACTAATATGAATGTAAATTTGTTTTTTAATTATAAATTGCTTAGTTCAACTACAAATATAAAGTTGCTCGCTTAGATGCTCGCATGCTTCTTCTAAAATAAAATGTTTAATTTGCATAAATCATACTTGAATAATTATAAATAAAATTGTCCTAAGTTCTACATTGTTCTTTTATATCCAAATATAGCTTGATTAATTATAAATAGGTTATTTCCATGAAGTAACCTATGAACACAATTTTATTCAATTAAAATATATCAAGCATATAGCCTTGCATGTTATAATCTAAATTTATCGATAGATGTGCTTCTTCAACGATAGTTCCGTTCTCGCCGTTTCTTGCGTTTGCGTTCCTAGAACCAAACCCCGTCCTCTTTCTAAGCCTTTTTCTTGTTTGGTGTATTGTTCTTAGTTGTGCTTGTTTGCTTTTGCATGTTTGTACCCGATGTTTGCTTCGAGTAGAAGAACGAGCCGTTGTATGAAAGTCATGAAGATCCGTAGGTTCAAGTGAGCAAGAGAAGAATAGCAAGACTAATTTTTGTTGGAGAAAGGCAAGTGACCCTAACCATCCTTCTACCTATGCTTTAAACAAGAATACTATGAATTAATTGGAACATGGAGAACCACCCAGGAAAACAGTACAACCACAAGACATATGGCTCTGTCTTGGCCAATTAATTAGGGAAGTCTTGTGTGGTTATTAGCCTTAGTAGCTTGGGGTACGGAGGAATGCTTTTATGACTCTTCTACTCTGGACAGGTTTTGGAACGGAAGTGCTCTTCTAGGCTAACCTGGTCCGAGGGTAGGAGGGTACGAAAGATAGCCTCTAGGACGTGCTACTATGGACTAATACACATAGGAGGACTCTTTGTAAAGGCCTCGTAGCGTCCCTATGCAACCACACCTCGGAAGTGTGGTATTGTGCCTACTTTTGCACAAAGATGGTTGGGTTCAAAGTTCTACGAAACTTTTACGCGACTTGTGGTGAAAGTGCACAACCTCTGCAGAGTGTAAAAGCGTTATAATAACAGCCGTGCTCACGGTCAAGAGCGGCCTGGACCCTCACATGATTAATGAACTTAAAGATGGATTTAAAATTGCTTTCCGGTTATTTCGTGGCCTTGCCGAGTACCAACCATAAGTGTACTCATCCTTGCTAAACCGCCTGTTCGTAAGAAGAAGGTACATGATGTCCAGAAGATGGTGCTAGGCGTACGCAACCCCCAGTCGATTGCCTGTGGAGTTTGGAGCCTTTGCTTCCCAGGATTCTGCCGTAAATCTCTGATAATCTCAATTTCTTTACGTGTTATTGTTTCTGTTATTCACTAATGATGTCGCTATATGTATGGAACTAGATCCTTGCATACATATAGGTAGCACTTGGTTTGTTTTGGAAACCGGGTGTGACAGAAGTGGTATCAGAGCTATATCGACTGTAGGACGTAAGCCTAGATAGAAATGGTTGCTTCCTAAGGTCTGTTTTACTCTAAAAATAATTCATGCCTTATCCTTGACCTATCTTGTGAAAAGTTATCACACTTGCCCATTCTCTTTTGATAAATCCTCCTTGATATCTTACATGTCTCCTTTGATGTCTTTCATTTGCACATTCTTGCTTTGCAAATGCTAAACCCTTAATCCTTGTTTATATTTCCCTCTATCATTAGTTTCTTCTTAATCATGATCATACATCTCTTTTGAGGAATGATCTTACTTCTCTCATGCAACTCACCTCATTTTGATTTATTGTGATATTGCTTACTCCTTGATGTTTTACTTCTAACTTGTCTTCATAGGTAAATCTACTCCTGGACTTTATTTGCAACATATCTATCTTCTCCATGGTTCCTGTCATTACTTCCTAATTTTATCACTTTGGATCTTTCCCCTTGTTTTTTTTGTCCCAAAGTGATATCCTACTCTTCTTTTTATTCAAAAATGATTGGATGATTTGTGCCATCTTACCTAAAGCCTTCTCAAGTCATGTGAAGAATGGAGCTAACATTTCATCACTTGAAGAAGCAAGCCGATGCAAAGGAAGTTGGATTCTAACATCACAGTCAAGATTAGGAGGATCCCTCTAACCCTAATAACAACGTTTAGCATCCATCCTTTAATGTATGCTGATTGGTGAAGTTCTGTGTATGATTGATGATGTTTGTCTTTATGACCTTGTTTGAGTTGGTTCTTTGTATTGATTGTTGGTGTATTGTGGGTCTTCTACCTACAATGACATCAGTTGCCTAGTTGGGTTCTTCTTTTGTACCTCCCACCTCCTTGTTTCCCTCTTTCTTTCTACCTAATCCATTGGAGGATGTTAGAAGATGAAAGTTTGGAAGGAAACACCATCATCAACAACAAAAATCTACAAGCATGCACATGAATCTACTCATGAAAGAAGTTGAAGAAAAGGATGACCTATTTGTTTTCCTACCCTCTGTTATTCTGCTTTTTACCACAACTTGATGATTACTATCACAACAACCAAGAAAAAAATGAATATGATATCAAGAATTCTACCTACTCCTTCAATTATTTATTCTCGTTCTCTTCTGATCTTGAAATTTATCCACCAACCAGATGGAAAAAGGCAACCAAGACAAGAGCAATGATAGCAGTTACAACCATGGATACAATCAATATGTGTCACCATATCCAAACCCAGAGGATACACACACAAAGTTCTGGAATACTGAGCCACCTATGTTCTCTAACACTATGGAGCACCTAGAAGCTGAAGACTGGATCACGGCAATTGAGAAGAAATTAGATATGGCACAATGCAATGATAGAGAGAAAGTTTTGTTTGCATCGGGACAACTTGTAGGAGAAGCCTTAGAATGGTGGGATTCCTACATCTATGAACATGAGCAACCACAAAGTATTGTTTGGAAGGAATTCAAGGATAACTTTATCTCACACTTTATTCCTGTAAGTACGATGAAGCTCAAAAGGAAGGAGTTCCTTAGCTTGAAGCAAGGGCAAATGATAGTGACTGAGTATAGGGATAAATTTATCCAGCTATGTATGTACGCACCAAGATCGTCTGAAAGTGATAAAAAGAAACGAGAACATTTCCTCAAAGGGTTGAATGAAGACCTTCAGAGTATACTAAGCTTACATGAATATTCTAGTTTGCAAGATGTTATCAACAAAGCTATTGAGTTAGAAAACAAACTACAAGAAATCATGAATAAGAAGAGGAAAAAGAATTTTCTAGAGCAACGTGATAACAGTTCACACCTTTACCATTTGTCTCAAGCACCAGAAGATGAGTATGAAGATCCACCACGCAGTCGTCGAAATATTAAAGAAAGTGGAGCTTGTTTCTACTGCAAAGATCATGGACATTTTATTAACAGGTGCCCTAAAAAACATGCTGATCGATATGAAAAGAAGGCTCAACAGAGACATAATCAGCAAACCAATGCCGAAGAAACATTTAGATCAAATGGAGAAGAATAATAAAAGGATGTGTATGAGGACCTGAAGTATGATTGAAGACAGTTAAGCTTAGGAAAAATGATCATGGAGTCAATCCAGCTCTATTCAAATCACTTTATCAAGATGTCAAGAAAATTCTACAAAGGCAAATCAAGGAAGCTGAGGAAAGGAATGGACAGTTACAAGTGGAGTTAAGTTGAGTATTACATGAGGTGTTATGTATATAAAGTGAGATGTGAAGAATAAAGAAGTATGTTTATGGAGCTTGTGTAAGGTGAACTATATGAAAGCAAGTTATGCAGTGTTGGATGCTAATCACCTGTACCTTTGTTTTTTGCTAGCCTTTGCGAATCTCGGGACGAGATTTCTTATAAGGGGGTAGATTTGTAACAACCTGAAATTTTTCGATTTCAGGATGTTATTAGGAAGATTATTTAAGCAACGTTTTTCTCATAATTTTAAAATTTCCCAACATTTATTTTGTTATAGGAAATTTAGTGTAGGAAAATAATTGATTGTCTTTCGGAATTAAATAAAATGATTGTTTGAGTGTTTCATTCATTTCGACTGCATTTGTTTTGTTTGATATAGTGTTTTCAAAATCATAAAAAGGTCAATCAAAATCTATCTATCTCTCTATCTCTCTATCTTTTTATGGTACATCCAACTCATTTTCTCGGTCTATGTTTCTAACTCATCCGGCTATCTCCTTTTTCTCGGCTCAAACCTTTGCTCGGCCCAGGAGCAATCACAAGCAGTCAGCCCGTTATCCATCGGCTGGCCCAACTCACCGTCTCCCTCTTTCGTACTACTGACGGGTGGACCCCACATGTCATCCCTCCCCTTCTGATCTGACCCGAGCAAGACTCGTGTCTGAGCACTACTCGGCTCCCGTGCATGTGCCCTGCCCACGCCGCTTGGCCTCCCCGGCCTTGCGCTCGCCTTCCCATGACGTTTGTTGTCTGTCTAACCTGCCAGCTCACCATTCTCCTCTATCTTGCTGCCTGCCGGGCTCCGTCCGTCAAGCCCGACACCCTCGTCTCGCACACATGACCAACTTGGTGGAGCCGTGTGATGCCGCATATGCCTGGCTCCCTCACGTATATGCTCGCTCGTGTCCGAGCCTGTCAACTCCGTGCACCCTGACGCGTTGCTTCCTCTTCATCGTCATGCAAACGCCATACGTCAGGCCCTCTCTCACCTCTGGCCAACGCTCCACGCTCTCACGTGCCTATGCGTTGTGCCTGCGCTCGCGCCGCATGCACTCGTGCACTGCGTCGCGCCGCTCGGTCGTCGCGTCTACTTTCCCCGTGCCCATGCGCTTGGCCAATTCCAATCTCCGGCCGCACATGACCGTGCCCGAGCTGATCAGTGTGCCATCACCATCTCAGCGTGTGTGCCCAGCCATCCGCCTGGCCGTGTCTCTCGGCCTCCTCGGCTCTGTGCCCGCGCTCCTGTCCGCCTCCTTGGCTGGCGCCAATCCAGCCCGACCCGTGCCCGCGACGCCCGACCGCTCCGCTCCGCAATGCCAGCCTGCAATCAATTGCTTGTTTTCTTTTCCTCCCACCTAATGGCCACATGCCTTTATTCTTTTTTTTGCAATAACGGCTGTAGTGATTATCATCATCAACGACCGCTGCACATTAGTTTCCCTCTCTCCCGCGTGCGTCATCAGTGCTCCATCCGCCAGTTAATGACCACCCTGTGGTTTTTCCTCTCCTGGCGTGCATGCATTTCATGTCCCTATAAAGCTCAAGGCCGTTTCCTCCGCACGGCACGCTCTCCCCTCCTTCAAGAGCCCCAATCAAAGAGCAGTGAAATGCCGGCACTACTCCCTCTATTAATTCCCAGATTCCCACCCTTCGCTCCCTCTCGAGTAACGGATGGACACCGGCCATGTTGCGGCCCCTTCATCCTCTCTGTTTGCGTCCTATAAAGAGTGCCCCAATCCCCTGGTCGCTCATGCTGCCGTCTCAACCCAGGCCGCTAGGCCCTTCTCCCTTGTCTCGCACCCATCCGAGCTCGCCGAAGCCGTGTGCTGTCGCCGGAGCTCGCCCACCGTTTTCCCCATACCAGAGAGCCACAGGGAGAAGCCGCAGCCTCCAGCAACTCGACAATGTCAGGCTGAACCTCCGTCCCGACCGTGAAGACCTGCCGTGACCAGAACCTATGCGTCACGCCTGATGTAGAGCGCCGCGGGCTGGCTGGTTTGCAGCGCCATCCTCTTTCGGAACAAGCCGAATCCACCACGAGACGCCGAGCCGCGCGTTCGCCGCCCGTCGCTGTCAGCATCATCTCATCGCTGGAACGCTGTCCCTCGAGGATCTCGAGCTGCCGGCTGCCGTCTCTTTCGTCGGCCGTGCGCCACTGCTGGCCTTCGTCGCCTTCGCCGGCCAGGAGGTCCCTGGGGCCAAACTGAAGCCGCACACCCGGCCCACTGCAGCTTCTCGTCACCGCTCGCTGTTGCATCATCACCACCAAAAGCCATCAGAGCAACACCGTCGCGCACAGCGTGCAGACCAAGCCGGCGCCATCACAAGAACTTGGCGTCAAGCTGGAGCCCTGGCCACCGTCGCTCGTCATCTGCATCCCGGCCACCTTCGTCACTTTCTGAACTGCTGGCCGTCACTATCTCCTCATCAGCACGATGAAGCCGATGCCATGATTGGAGTCTCATCGTTACTGTACCAAAGTAGTGCCGGCGCTCCTTCCATATCAGCTCTACATCACGTTCATTATCAACTGTCTTCATCACACAAGAAGGTGCGAAGCTCCAGCTCCATTAGTATGTCATCGTGTATATATTTATTTTGCAGTCTATAGCTCTACATGCATGCTACTGTTCCAAGCAAACAACTCGCATGCTAGTAAACAGTTTAGATACAAAACCATGTTATCTTGTGGAATCAAATATATACTCTATTTCCTGTCCACTTCATCTTTCTATACTACCAGTCATGTACGGGCATGCACATGTACTCCCTTTTGACAAGTATATGTAGAGGTTTCACTTATACGTTCATACCTTGCTTGATGTCAGGATTTCATCATGCTGATGTCATATACAGTCTGAAAATATCTATCATGTAATTCTACAAATGTCCATCTTACCATCTAAGCCCTTGAAGAATCTTGTAATATCTGGCCGAATCTTTGTGTCTTGCTGGTCTTCTATGATAGCCCTTCACATTTGCACTTAATCATGATTAAATACCTAATCCTTGTTTAATCCATAGATCCCAGGTTTTAGCTTTGTTTAAGGTCATTCTTGTGCGTTAGTCCCGTCTCACAATAAAATACACTCTAGACATGATGTTCAACATAAAATGTGTTTTATGAATTTATCCTAAATTAATTTGATTAATGCCTATGAGAATGCCTTTTATTAATAACATTTGAGTAGGGTCTATATAACGATTTTCATAGATAATGATAAATTGACTAATATTATTTAATAATGTTTTCTAAATAAAATGTAATTAGAGCTACCTTTCGGTTTTTCATAATATAAATATTAAATTGATTAATATTTATTCAATTTGGTTTCTAAATAAAAGCTACTTAGGTTATCACGAGTTTTCTTAATAAATATTAATTTGACTAATATGAATGTAAATGTGTTTTTTAATTATAAATTGCTTAGTTCAACTACAAATATAAAGTTGCACGCTTAGATGCTCTGCATGCTTCTTCTAAAATAAAATGTTTAATTTGCATAAATCATACTTGAATAATTATAAATAAAATTGTCCTAAGTTCTACATCGTTCTTTTATATCTAAATATAGCTTGATTAATTATAAATAGGTTATTTCCATGAAGTAACCTATGAACACAATTTTATTCAATTAAAATATATCAAGCATATAGCCTTGCATGTTATAATCTAAATTTATCGATAGATGTGCTTCTTCAACGATAGTTCCGTTCTCAGCGTTTCTTGCGTTTGCGTTCCTAGAACCAAACCCCGTCCTCTTTCTAAGCCTTTTTCTTGTTTGGTGTATTGTTCTTAGTTGTGCTTGTTTGCTTTTGCATGTTTGTACCCGATGTTTGCTTCGAGTAGAAGAACGAGCTGTTGTATGAAAGTCATGAAGATCAAGAGGTTCAAGTGAGCAAGAGAAGAATAGCAAGACTAATTTTTGTTGGAGAAAGGCAAGTGACCCTAACCATCCTTCTACCTATGCTTTAAACAAGAATACTATGAATTAATTGGGACATGGAGAACCACCCAGGAAAACAGTACAACCACAAGACATATGGCTCTGTCTTGGCCAATTAATTAGGGAAGTCTTGTGTGGTTATTAGCCTTAGTAGCTTGGGGTACGGAGGAATGCTTTTATGACTCTTCTACTGCGGACAGTTTTGGAACGGAAGTGCTCTTCTAGGCTAACCCGGTCCGAGGGTAGAAGGAGGGTACGAAAGATAGCCTCTAGGACGTGCTACTATGGACTAATACACATTGGAGGACTCTTTGTAAAGGCCTCGTAGCGTCCCTATGCAACCACACCTCGGAAGTGTGGTATTGTGCCTACTTTTGCATAGCATGGTTGGGTTCAAAGTTCTACGGAACTTTTACGCGACTTGTGGTGAAAGTGCACAACCTCTCGCAGAGTGTAAAGCGTTATAACAGCCGTGCTCACGGTCAAGAGCGGCCTGGACCCTCACATGATTAATGAACTTAAAGATGGATTTAAAATTGCTTTCCGGTTATTTCTGTGGCCTTGCTGAGTACCAACCATAAGTGTACTCATCCTTGCTAAACCGCTGTTCAGAAGAAGAAGGTACATGATGTCCAGAAGATGGTGCTAGGCGTACGCAACCCCCAGTCGATTGCCTGTGGAGTTTGGAGCCTTTGCTTCCCAGGATTCTGCCGTAAATCTCTGATAATCTCCCTTTCTTTACGTGATATTGTTTCTGTTATTCACTAATGATGTCGCTATATGTATGGAACTAGATTCTGGCATACATATAGGTAGCACTTGGTTTGTTTTGGAAACCAGGTGTGACACTGCCCCACTACAGGCACTCCGGTGCTGAGCAATATAGTGCCCCGAGCACACCACTGCTGGACGTACGGCCCCCGGCCGGAACCAAGATAAATCTTGTGTCTTTAGTTGCTTAGCATCGACCATTGAGGGATAGACCTTGGCGCTTATTACTGGTTAGTGTCGGGACCACATTCCGCACCGACAGTTGTCTTGACCACATGGTGAAAGTTGATTGCCTTGGCATGGTCACATCAGCAAACCTACAGGGAATTTCCAGTTCCGCAATGGTCAACAGCAGACTCCAAAGCCTTATGCACCCCCACGTAGCATCGGTGATCGCCGTTGCTACAATTGTGGTCAGCCAGGGCACTGCATCAGTGATTGCCCCAAGCCCAAATAGAACAAGCCCAACCCACTGAATCCAGGTGCAAGGAACAAGCCTGCCACTCCGGCCATGAAGCCGACGGTGCAAGTCCGCCAAGGCAAGCTGAACTTCACCACCATGAGTGACATTCCAGAGGGAGCTTCAGTACTCACGAGTACATTCTCTATCAATGACACTCTTGTTAAGATTTTGTTTGATTCTGGAGCTACCCACAGTTTCCTAAGTAAAAACTTATTAAGAAAATTGGGTTTAAGGGGATCACATACCAACTCATCTTATAAAATTATCACGCCAGGTGGAAACATCTCCTCTCACATAGTAGCTTTTGGAGTTCCTTTAAAATTGGGAAGTAAGAGTATTCAATCAAATCTTATCACCATAAATTTAGAAGGCAAGGATGTTATCTTGGGTATGGATTGGATGACCCAGAATAAGGTGGTTCTAGATATATCAGATAGAGTTGTAGAGATCAATTCACCTACGGTCGGGCACACTACCTTGTACTTATATTTCAAGGATGGTACATACTCTTGTGCCTATGTGACCATTATTTCTCATCTTGATGAAATTCTAGTAGTGTGTGAGTATCCTGATGTATTTCCTGATGAGTTGCCAGGTATGCCACCAGACAGAGATGTCGAGTTTGTGATTGAACTCCAACCAGGTACCGCACCCATCTCTAAACGACCTTACCGTATGCCTCCCAAAGAACTAGCCGAATTGAAAAACCAACTCCAGGAGTTGTTAGATAAGGGTTATATTCGCCCGAGCTCTTCTCCTTGGGGTTGCCCCGCTCTCTTTGTCAAAAAGAAAGATGGTAGCTTGAGGATATGTGTAGATTACAGACCGCTCAATGCAGTGACCATCAAGAACAAATATCCTCTTACCCAAATCGATGTACTTTTTGATCCATTGGCTGGAGCCAAAATTTTCTCCAAGATCGATCTTCATTTTTGTTACCACCAAATCAAAATTCGACCTTGTGACGTTCCTAAAACTACTTTCTCCACTCGTTATGGTCTTTACGAGTTCTTAGTAATGTCCTTTGGTCTCACAAATGCCCCAGCCTACTTCATGTACCTCATGAACTTCGTGTTTATGACGGTGCTCGACAAATTCGTAGTGGTCTTTATCGATGAAATCCTTATCTATTCCAAAAATGAAAAGGAGCATGCCAAACATCTCCAAATTGTCCTCTAGCATTTGCGAGATCATAAGCTTTATGCTAAGTTCTCCAAATGT
Organism: Cenchrus americanus; assembly: GCA_947561735.1. Taxonomy (NCBI): domain Eukaryota; kingdom Viridiplantae; phylum Streptophyta; class Magnoliopsida; order Poales; family Poaceae; genus Cenchrus; species Cenchrus americanus. The sequence goes on along the minus strand of OX387242.1, from coordinate 29,467,919 downwards.
GAATTCTGGTTAAATAGTGTGAAATTTTTGGGGCACACTATTTCCAAAGATGGTATCTTCGTAGATCCTAGCAAGTCCAAGAGGTGATGGATTGGAAACCACCCAAGTCCATACACCAGATCCGCAGTTTCTTAAGTTTGGCGGGTTACTACCATTGTTTCATTCCAGGTTTCTCCAAAATCACTAAACTTATGACCGAGCTGCTTAAGAAGGGAGTGAAGTTCGTGTGGAGCGAAGCAAGCGAGAAAACCTTCCACACCCTGAGGCAACACTTGACTTCAGCCCTAGTTCTAGTGCAACCAAATAATTCCAAACCTTTTGAAGTTTTCTGTGACGCTTCAGGCACGGGTCTCGGTTGTGTTCTTATGCAAGGAGGCCGAGTCATTGCCTAAGCTTCACGGGTACTTCGACCTCATGAGATCAATTATCCCACTCATGATCTTGAGTTAGCAGCTGTTGTCCATGCTCTCAAGATATGGAGACATTATCTGATGGGTAATCATTGTAATATCTTCACTGACCACAAGAGTCTCAAATATATCTTTACTAAGTCAGAGCTGAATACGAGGCAAAGGAGATGGCTTGAGTTGATTAAGGATTATGACCTAGAAGTGCACTATCACCCCGGGAAAGCAAACGTTTTTGCGGATGCTCTTAGCCACAAAGTTCACTCCAATCATCTAGAGTTGAAGCCAGTTAGTGACCCATTATGTGCAGAGATGAGGAGACTCAACTTGGAAGTAATACAACAAGGAAATCTGTACGCCTTAGCTGCCGAATCCAATCTTTATGATAGAATTGTCACTGCTCAACGCAATGACGAAGACATATAGATCATCAAACAGAAACTAGAAGAGGGAGATCCCAAGTATACATGTTTCCAGAAGGATCACAATGATGTGATCTGGTTTGGAAAACGCCTTGTAGTACCTATCGATCCAGAAATTAAGAAGACCATCTTTGATGAGGCTCATATGTCCAAGTTCTCTATTCATCCGACAGTACCAAGATGTACCAAGATTTGAAACAGAATTTCTGGTGGTCCAACATGAAAGTTGATATAGCCAAGTATGTAGCCGAGTGCGATAGTTGCCACCGGATGAAAGCAAGCCATTTGAAATCGGCAGGTGTACTTCAACCGTTGTTGATACCCATGTGGAAGTGGGATGACATTAGTATGGACTTCATTGTGGGTTTACCCCTGACAGCTAGAAAGAAAGATTCTATCTGGGTTATCGTGGACAAACTTATCAAGACCGCCCATTTCATTGCAGTTCATACTACTTATTCAGTGCAACAGTATACAGAGATATATATGGATCAAATAGTTCGTTTGCATGGAATTCCGAAGACCATAATCTTTGATAGAGGGACTCAATTTGTAGCTCGCTTCTGGGAGCAGTTACATAAGTGCTTAGGGACCAAGTTGATTCGTAGTTCCAGCTATCATCCGCAGACCGATGGTCAGACCGAAGGGATAAATCAAATTCTGGAAGACATGCTACGAGCAAGCATCTTACACTTTGATAAGAGTTGGGACAAGTGTTTATCATAGGCAGAATTCGCCTATAACAATAGCTATCAAGCTAGTTTGAAGATGACACGATTTGATGCTCTTTACGGACGAAGATGTCGCACCCCGTTGAACTGGTCAGAAGCCGGGGAAAGGACGCTCTTTGGTCCGGATTTAGTTAAAGATGCCGAAGAAAAAGTGCAAGTGATAAGGGAGATGTCTCAAATGAGGCAAAAGAGTTATCATGATAAGGGAACGGCACCCCGACACTTTGAAGTGGGAGATTATGTGTATTTAAAGGTTTCCCCCGCCAAAGGTATGCAAAGGTTCGGTGTTAAAGGGAAATTAGCTCCGCGCTACATTGGACCGTATGAAGTCATACAAGTATGTGGACCAGTGGCTTATCATATTCAATTACCAGAACGATTTTCCGCAGTCCACAACGTGTTCCATGTGACCCAATTAAAGAAGGGAATGCATGTGCCAGAGAACGAAGTAATCACAGAAGCTAATGCTTGGATCGAGCCGAATTTCTCGCTCATCAAGCATTCACTGAGAGTGTTGGACCTAAAGGAGAGAAAGATCCGAAGACAAACCGAAAAATATACAAGATACAGTGGAGCCACCATAAGGAAGAAGAAGCGACTTGGGAGACGGAAGAATACCTCAACACCAAGTACCCGGGCTTCCTGCAATCCCGAAACCGTGAGTCTCTGCTGCCTATCTTGTTGTTCTTGAATCGAATCTCGGGACGAGATTCCGTTTAAGGGGGGTAGGCTGTGACGCCCCAGGTTTTTATTTAACCCTAGTTGTTGGTCAACTCTGCTGACAGTGGTCAAATCACGGTCAACCTGGGTACTCACCTCGAAAATCTCACCAACCAACCCTAATGGCCCCTTTGATCAAGTCAACTTACCCTTGTAGTCAATCCTTGGTCAAAGTCATGGACAAACCCTACCTAAACCCTAGTGACCCTGATTGTCCGGAACTTTTACCGCGTTCTCCAAAATTCACCTAAATACTTAAAAATCTAGCTTTACGAAAGTTGTCCAGTTTGTTGAGGGACACAACTTTCATGTAGATTGGCATTTCAAATTTTGAGTGGAAGGAGGTGAAAAACTTGACCAAATGACAACACCTCCTTTTCACTAAATTTGAGTGGCATTCAAAGTAGGCTAACCTTTTGTGCAAAATCTGTTGAGAAAAACACTAGGTGGCCTTTGAGAAAGTTATAGAGGATAGCTAGATCTACACTTTTCCTATTCATCATTTGAGGCACTTAAGTACAAATTTTTGGAGAAAATGCGCTCAAATAGGGGACCAGCAACACGTTCAGGCCAAAGCGTCACCGCGCCGCGACGTCGCGCACAACCGCTCCCGCGCGGGGGTCGGTCTCGGTGTCCGCGCCGCCGCGCCGCTCGAGACCACTCGTCGGCCAAGGCTCGCTCCTCCCCATGTGCCGCACCCCGAGGCTCCTCGCAGTCCCTCCCGGGGCCTCGCGCGCCACACCGCGCCGTACCGGCCGGAGCTCGCCACGGACCGCCTGTCCGTCGGCGGCATTCCGTCGTACGCACGCCGACCGAGGTCGTCGTACTACGGCAGCATCTCCGCCATTACCACAACGTCACCAGTGAGGTATCGCCTATAAAACCGAGCACCCTGCCCCTCTTCGCGCCGACACTGCCGCCCACCGCGCCACCCGCGCCGTCGCCGGTGAACTCGCCTCCCCGTCCTTTCTCCAGTGCGCCCAACCATTCGTGAACCTCCCCTAGACCCAATAGGACCTATACAAGTGGCTTGTAGTACGGGCCGAGTGCTTGCCGTCGTCGGGACCGAGCCGCCGCGGCCGCCACGGCCTAGGTGAGCACGTGGTCGAACCCGACCCCTTCCCCCGGCCGGGAGCGCCGCCGCCTCGCCGGATTCCGGCCGGCCGCGCCGCCCCCACGGCCAAGGGTGGCATTGCAAGCCCCTAAGTCTTTCTAGGGTGTTTTCTTTAAACCAGGGGCATAGTTGTGATGTTTCAGTTCTTTGTAGGGTCCTCAGGGCAAAAGAACATCTTCAATAGTAAAAGGATTTTGCTGAAACTTGTAAAATCTCTAGAAAATCGTAGAAAATTTGAAAAATTGCAAACTCAATTTTCCTAGACTCCTGGTGAGGAACACTACAACTTTCGTTATACTCACCTAGGTAGTTTCCAAAGGTTTTTGGTATTGAAAAATAGATATGTGAAACACCTAGATATATGATATCTCCAAATCCTTAAGTCCTATGTAACTAATTTTTGGATATGTTGTGTGTTATGATATTACTAGCTCCTGTGCCAACAATTTCACAAAGTTATGATGTAAATCTTTTTATATGAATTGTTTTCCTTTATTGCAGAATTGTCTAGATGATTTTTGTAGCTAAAAATAATTATGTTTTTGTGCCCAACATCTGCTTGTGGCCTTGTTATGCCAAGTTGCACCTCTGGTGATTTAATCACAATTTTTAAATTAGCAGAAGTATTTATTTTTAATATATGTATGATTTCCTTGGTAATTTAATAATGCAAGATCAGTAGTAGTTCTAGGTGTGCTTGCAACTTTCCTAGGATGGCTTAGGACCAGAGAACATGTGTGAGGAAGTTTGGAACATTTGGATGCTTATTTATTTTTGTATGCGTTTAACTTGTTTTGCTAGCTAATTTTTGCTATTTTCAAAATAATTAATTGTATAGCTTTCCAAGCATGCATGTTTGTTCAGTGGCTTAGTATAGGTGTGTTGTTGCTTAAGAAACCCTCCACTGAAATTTTTGAATGATTTATTGTTTAAATAAAAGCTTGGAGGCTTATACAGATTTAATGTTTTGTTAAATTAGGAAAATGCCTTTTTTTATTTCTTTATACCCTTTTTTTGTGAAATGGTTGCAAAGGTTATTTAAGATCCAAGAATACACCCTTTCTGTTTAAAGAATTAAATGTAGTTAATTATCCTTTTGTGCACACCTTTCCTATTAAAGGAAGGAAACGATAAATCCTCATATGAAATAACACTTATAAAAGAGAACATTAATTAAGTGTCTACTAAAAAAATATCCACATATCAATAATAACCTTCATGAAAAGGAATTAATAACTAATTAATAGATAAGGTGGATGTGTCCAACAAGAGTTGGATAAGTTAAATAATCTAACACATCACCTGAACCCTTCATTGCATTCCGTGTAGACCTTCCCGATGGTGACTACTCACTCGTGCCGGAAGCTGAGGAAGGAGGAGCGGAAGTTGCACTGCAGTACGTGGAAGTACTCGAAGACACCGAGGGTGCTCAAGCTAACCCTGCTGACGAAGGCAAGCCCCGGTGCTTTTAACCCAGTATTTTAAAATTATTATGCAACTATCTATGGATGCTTGTGCATTTAAGTTCAGGAGTTGTTTGGAACCTTAGATGCATGATCCTAGGTACCTGTGTCCTTACTAGTATGATATGTAGTATGATATGTCGATAGCTGCCATGTATAGGACCATTACAAGTCGGGTGATGCTGTCACTCGCGAGAATAGGTTCCTAGGTAGGAATCATAAGATCTCCTTAACTGGATTGCTCATGTGGTAAGAGCATGGGATGCGGGCTCCGGTCCGATGGCTATTGTTGGTTAACTGTTTGACCGTACTAAGCACTTGTCGGGAATGGGACCCTAAGCCTAGTACCTTAATGAGGCGGTGAGGGATCTTACTATTACTCATCTTGGGATGCGTCTCACGGCTAGCTACCGGTGGTGTACGGTGAGTCCGGATGCCTCGCGGGGTATGCCGGATAGCCTGCACCAAAGACTGTAAGATTCGATCCCGATCTAAATATTTTTGGGAACCGCTTGGTTGTTGTCCTCGCGGGGGCATCCCACCGTGTGTTTAGGTCTACCTTGCAAGGTTTAAAACAATCGATTGTCGACCTCTCACCGTTATCTGAGACTACTTACTCCACTAGCCATGAGATCCCTAATGATGGAAGTTGATGAATATTATACTTGATTAATTGTATTGCACAACTTTGTTGGTAATGGATGGCTAACTTAGAAAAGAATAAACCCACTAGAACTTGTGCTAAAATCTTGACAGTAAGGACATACTCTTTGTTACTTTTCAGCAAAAGAAACCCAGTGGCCAAAAAGCCTATCATGTCTAGAGTTGGTGAAGTAGTGATCACCGACGGGTAAGTCTTGCTGAGTATTAGTATACTCAGCCTTGCTATAATCTGTTGCTCCAGGTAATGCCTTTGGTGATGTGTGGCCCGGAGAGATTCCGCCCGGCTGGGAGCTGGAGTGGGTGGAGGATGACGAATGAAGGCATCATGGCTGACCTCCCGTGGTGTTCTCACTTTCCGCTTAGTTTAATTCCGTTGTTTTAAAAACTCTGAACTTCGTTGTCATGTCCAAGACTTCATTTTTTAATAATTAAACCCTTCGGGGTAAATTTCGGATGTTAATCATGTTCTATCTCTGGACTCGCATTCGCGTGAGTTTTAATGCATATATGTCGATCGTTGTGCTATATAAGTTATTTACCGGGCGTTAACCCGGCGACTAACGACAGGAAGATACTTTATTATTGCTTAATGACCAAAGTGGATTGGTTTAGGCGATAGTACGGTATTTTCCTGGGCGGGTTGTCACAATAATCTGTCCTATGGGAATAGAGGTTGATAAAATTCATTTGCAAGAACATTTGTGTATTGTTTTGTGGAGATTATGTAGACCCTTGACAAGTGCCCCATGTGTGGGTGTGATCGATACAAGAGGAAAAAAGATGGTGGAGATGATAATAATGCTGATGACGGAAATCCGCCCGAGGAGATCAGACGCAAGAAGAAGGTTAACAGCAGGGGTCATGAGATGGTGGCATGGTATGTTTGCATCATTCCCTTGTTGAAAAGATGGTTCCCTAGAAGAAAGGAGGCCCAACTCTTGTGTTGGCATAAGGTAGGCCGAAAGAAGGAAAATGACAAGCTTAGGCACCCCACAGATGCAGCACAATGGGGTAACATTAATTCCCACTTTATGTGGTTTGCCGATGATTCGAGGAACGTCACAAATGGCATGAACCCATTCGGTAACCAGAGTTCAACACATAACACCTGGCCTGTCGTGCTGTCAATGTACAACCTTGAGACTGGATATGCAAGAAAACAAGAAATAAATGATGCCGACAATATTGGTCTCTTGGCCAAAGCAATTTGGTGACTGTATTGATGTCTACTTAAGGCCACTAGTTCATGACTTGAAACTCGTTGCATGTCTGACGAGGAACTTGATCTGACCTTGCGTGTATACATGATGTCTACTTGCTTGTGTATATATGTGATGAGAATGTATTTGTGATGTGATGTTGTGTATATACTTGCTGGTGGCTGCCAAATCCTTTGTGGTTCTAGGATCCATCCAATTATCTGGTGGCTGCCAAATCCTAGCTGGTACCAGGATGCAACCAGAAAAACAACTTGTTACTATAGGGGTGGTGTACGTATAGGTAACAACGTTAACTAAAGCACGTTACAAATAACTGGTCAGAGAGTAAGGGACTTCACTTGGAACGACCGTTACAAGTATGCCAACGACGTTACGGGCTACACCGAAGGACCGTTACCAATGCTGCATAATATTTGTAATGGAGATAGTGAAAGAACCATTATATTTATAGTTCAAAGATAATGGGCTTCGATTCAACGCCCATTATGTGTAATTAGCCTTTGCAATGGGCTTTATAACAGGGCCCGTTACAAAAGTTTCCAGATCCCTCTTTAGGCCCACCTGCAGAAGAAACATTGTAACGGGCTCAGTGTAATGACCGTTACCGATATTGCATAATTCACTCTGGATAATAAAAAATTTAAAGGACATATAGATATAGTTGTTTGTAGAACTATATATAACACCACTATCGCCACTCATATTGCATTGTTTCCCACCACACTCTATCTCTTTCGTTGATGCCCATGCCCATATTATTTAACCCTATGTTACTTATTATCTTACCACTCTAGCATGTTGCTAGCTTTCAGATTGAGCGATCACAGTCCACAGGATAGGTGCCTCAGACAGTTTACCACTATGATCTGTGTGTCCATCTTGATTTGTCCGTCAGACCATAAGATCATGATGGACAACGCCAAACTATGTCCTGTTGGAACAGCGTCGCACGGTAGCACTTCATGGAAAAGCACGTTTGCAGAAGTAAAAGGTTCAGCTTTGCGTTTGCGTCAAATCAAGAGACAAACGTCAGCCAGTCAGGAAGTAGAGTGGGCACTATATATTTGACGTTTGGATGGGTTCATTCCTTAATTTCAAAATTCCAAGAGATTTGGCCTGTTTTTTCTTTGTTGCCAGGAAGCTAGCAGTCACTTGAACTGGAAAAAAAACGGAAACTTGGATATAAACATTTTAGTATTTTGCATGCTAGTAAGCTATTTTGCTTATATATCTTACGGCTGTTAACATTGTTTCTTCGTTAACATTTCAAAGTTGAACGTAGTTTTTTTGGTCCAAAGAAAAATTATGTGATACCTTTACGGCTGTACTCTATCCGCCCACAACTTAAATTACAAGTATGTACTTTTGAGATGAAAAGAATTTGGAGTGCCTTCATGTTAAAGTGCACGATATGATATATATGCTCGCTGCTAAGGGCGCGTACAACGCCCGTCTGTGAGCCGTATGCGAGCCGAAGGTTTTGCAGAAAACACCCCGCCTCAGCCTAGCGACGACTGCCCTGTCGTCTCGCGAAAGGACGACGGGGCTCATGTTCTGTTATACGCCCGATCGACGACAAATGTCGATCCCATGCGGCCGCGAGAATATGGCACCAAGAAGGAGCCCGTGGAGGGAGCAGTGACCATGCCATCAGTGTAACACCCCGTGTTTTTGCTCAGTGGTGAATAGTGCTAATGACCCTCTTAACTACTTCTCTAACCACCCTTGGGAACCCTAGGTCAACCCTTGGTTAAACCCTAGCTTAAAACCCTAGTTTCCCCTTTGATCCCTTGTGCCATTCTAGAACTTTGGCACGTTCTCCAAAATCTCACTAAACACTTCAAAACCACCCAATGGGAAAAATGTCAGTTTTGCAAGGCACACAACTTTCATGAAGATTGGCATTGCTAGTTTGGAGTGGAAGGGTGTGAAAAATGCAAAAACAGGCACTGGAGCACTATTCCCGGGCTCCGAGATTTTGGCCAACTTGCCATTCCTGCTCAAACCAGTGAGTAAAACCCCCTAGAGCCTTTGGCATTTTTGTAGAGGGTAACTTGCTGAGAAACTTTGGTATTCAAAGTTTGGGCCACTTCTATTTCGAAAACGGGAGAAAAACCGGTGCAAAGATGGTTAAACGAAACTGTTTGGCGCAGCCGGCGCTCCCGTGCACGACATCGCCCGCGCGCCCGCAATGTCACCTCGCCGCACCCGGGCCGCGCGCGCATGCCGAGGCGTCGGAGTGACCGGCGGTCCGAGGCCCGCGCCGCCGCCACCGTGCATCTAGGGCCCGTGACGCGTGCGTGGAGGCTTAGGCCAGTGACACGCGGCCTGCGCGCACTCACCGGCGGGCGAACCGCCATCCGCCATTGGCCGCCGGGGTGCTGCACGTCGTCAACCATCTCTGCGCCATGCCGTCGCCATTGTAGGCCATGAAGCTACCGAGCAACCGCCTCGACGAGTCCCCGGACCTTTAAAACCCCCCGCCTCACTTCCTCGCATGCCCGAGCCACCGGCCGCCGCCCACCATTATAGCCGCCGGCGAACTCCTTGCTTTGCTCGCGCTCAAGGCAAACCAGCGACCCTGAGCTCTTCCCTAGCACACACATGAGCTTCCACCCGTGCACGATGGCTTAACCTTGCCTGCATTGCGCTGGAATCCAAGCCGCGGCGGCCGTGCCACCACTACTTCGCCGCCGGCCATCGCCGGACCCCTCTCCGCTCGAGCCACCCCCGTGAATCAGTCCCACGTGAGTCCAATCACCCATCCCCTTATTTGTTTGCCTCCTCCAGCCGTACCTCGCCGCCGCCGAGCTTGCTCCGCCGCGGGAGGGTGCAGTTGTGAAGGGGATTGTCCCCGAGGGCCTGTGTGTTAGATCCAAGGGTATGGTTGTGAAGTTTTAAAAGTTCTGAGGGCTTGAGTGCAAGTAGATTCTTCCAGCTTTTCTCTTTGATCAAGTGACATGTAAATTCAAGATAAAATCATAGAAAAATCCAAAAATTGCAAACCCAATTTTGTTCTGCTCTGTGTAACTAGATCTACAATTTCTTCAAAGGATGTATATACTTTTGAGCTCTAATTTTTGCATGAAAAATAGAAAACCCTTTTTCCTAGATCCGTTGTGTAGCCAAATCCATATACGATCTTGAGCTAGATTTTGGATATGTTGTGGGCACTAGCAGGTGTGGGTCCTGTGCCAAAATTTGCACAAAGTTACTGAAGGAATCTTTTTATATAATTTATCTTGTGTTATTGTCAAATCTGCCTAGATGATTTGTGTAGCTTAAAATATAATTATTTTTGAGCCCTACTTCTGGATATTGTCTTGTTATGCTAAAATGCACCTCCGGTGAATTTATCCTGATTTTATCTCTATTAGAAATATTATTTCCTAATTTATGCTTGTTTTTAATCTTAAATGTATAGATCAAGATCCATAATAGCTCCAGGTGTGTTTATTGGTTTCTTACGCTTGTTTTAGGCCAGAGAATGTGTAGGAGAAAGTTTGGCTCCATTTCTATTATATTTTTTATATGCATTTATCCTTTTATTGCTCGCTAGAAATGCTTTTATTTGTGCGCATTAATTCCAGTGGCTCAAACTTGATTGCTTGCTGTCCAAATAAGTGTTCCCTGGTTGGTAGGACCAGTGGGTACTGTTTGGCTAATTTTAAGGCTTGTTGGTGGTTTAAAAGGTGGAAACTAGATTGAACTAGGGAGGGAAAAATAGGGAAAATCATTCCCTTTTGTGCTTGAGCTCTATAAATGAATTGGGACAATAATTGGTGGCATGAAAGTGCATTTCCTTGCTGTTTTGCATTTAAACTAATTATTATTTTATAGATGTGTACACAATCACCATAAAGAGAAGGGTAATTAAGCTTTTTGATTATCTTTTAAAGGGAAAATGTTTAAATGCTTTTGTTAAGGTGAATATGGCCAACCATATACTCCTTGTGGCTGTTAGGTACTGTTTTTGAATTAAATTAAAATATTTGCACTCCTAATCACTACATTGCATTCCCCGTATAGAAAATCCCCGACGGTAGCTATACGCTCGTGCCGGCTGACGAGGGTGAGGGAGCAGGAGGAGATGTGCACTACGTGACCATAGAGCAAGACCCGGATCAAAGTCCGGAAGTTTGTGTGTCTGCTTGTGCTGACGAAGGCAAGCCCCGGTTTGTTCATTAACCTATGTGTTTCTTTAAAGTTTTGAATTTATTTATTGTTATCTTATGTGCATTTACATTCAGGAGTTGAATTGAAACCCTAGTTGCATGATCCTTAAGTACAAACGATCTTTTACTAGCATGTTAGGTCACTAGTGGCCATGCTCTAAGGATCCAGTACAAGTCGATTGATGTTCGTCACTCGCGAGAATAGGATCTCCTCTATGGAATCACGATATGTTTAAATGGATTGCTCATGTGGTAAGAGCATGGTATTTGGGCTCTGGTCTGTTGATGGATAAAAGACGTATCCACCTACGACCCGCAAGAGTACGTGACCGGAGAAGCCAAGTCTTGGTCCTTGTTCGATCAACTCATTAAACCTATTCCAAGCTTGGTCTATCACTTCCTCTTCTCCTTGCGTGAAGGTGATTACTTGCCTCCTTAGATGTTGAACCTTGCTAATTGGAAATAACTTCTCGCAAAACTTCTTTGTCAACTTGTTCCAATTGCCTTCAACTTCAAAGGACGCAAACGAGTACCACATCTTTGCTTCACCGGCAAGTGAGTAGGGAAAGAGATTCCATTTGAACCATTCATCGGGAACTCCTTCTTGACGCACCGTGTTGCATAGCATCGTGAAATGCCTTATGTGTCTATATGGGTTCTCCGAAACCATCCCTTCAAACGTGTTTGCTGCCACCATCTCGATGACTTGGATTAATCTCATACTTGGTCGCTTCGAGCTTCGAATCCGACTCTTGTACTTTTATGTCCTCGCATCGAGGACTAGCGTAATCCCTTAGTGATTTCTCTGGTTCTTCCATGGGTTGATTAACGAACGCCATCTAGACAACAAGATAAAAATAAAAACAAAAACAAACAAAGTGGTTTTGTAGGTAATATGTGCTAGACATTGGCAAACAAAAGATAAACTAAATATAAAAGAAAGTTGAATGCAAACCAAACAAACTAGCTTGCTCCCCGGCAACGGCGTCAGAAAAAGGGGCTTGTTGACGGATAAAAGACGTATCCACCTACGATCTACAAGCGTGTAGACCTACACCTTCTTCACCACGGGATTCCCAAGGTTCTTGTCAATCCGCGGAGCAAGGGGATTACAAGCGTTTGATCTACCTCTACTCACTAACTACTCAAACCCTAACTGTGATTAAACTAGAAAACGACTACACTACACTAGAGAGAACGATTAAGCTATCAAGATAGGAGACACTCGCCCATCGGTCTACGATACTCTAAAATGCAACCGCTTTAAACGTGAAAACCGATCTAATCCATCGGGGGTTCTGACCACAATTTCGCCCTTTTCCTCACCCCGTACTGTCACTACGCGGAGGTATTCGTGACTACACCTATGATGGACACGGCGTATTGAATGGATCCAAGGGAGCATTGGAGCTCTACTTCCCTTTACGGCATGGTAGCTAACCTTAAGCATTAAAGTATATTCAACACATGATGATAGATAGATGTTCCAACAAAGTATGATTACATCTCAAGATCGATTACAACCCATGGACGAATAAGGAGATTACCCCATCAAGGTGCTACGGTGCTAGACATAGCACCGTTGAACATGGTCATCCTTCTGACGGTGTCTTCCTTCTTCTCCACTTGTGGGTGCTTCCTTCGAGGTGGTCGATCCCCCTCCGGAGATCTCCCTCCTCTCTCTCTAGCTCATGGATGGCCTCCTGCTGCGAATGGCTCTCTCCCTACGAATGGCAGCGCCTCCAGGGCTTTAGGGTTGAAAATCCTTCCGGTGCAAGGAAGGGGGGGCCGAACCGACGTCGGGAGTGGGCCAGGCCGGCCGGCCTGGGCTGACCGGCTCGGCTCGGTTGCCCCTTCGCTCACGTGGGTCCTCAGGTGATTATGCATTTTTCCGCCTCCACTTGCACTATTTTGATGATGTCACCTTGTGTCCAAGATGGAGGTTCTCCGTGCATGAAGTTCGATCTTTTACGCTTCAATCCCAGGGGGTGTTCCTTCGTAGCACTTCAGTCCTTGCTACCATTGAAAGTGATTTCATCAAGCTCATGAACACGAATAAGACTCCTTAAATGCTCCTTTGAATTTGTTGTGAATCCGTCCTTCATGTCCATGTTTTCCTACATAAACACAATACTTCCAAATGCATGCACATAGATGAACTTGTAATAGGATTAGTGTGCCTAGTGGTAGGTTAGTTCCATAAACCAATCCAAAACAAAGTGTAATGAACATGTTTGGTGTACCAAAATACACCGTCAACATCTCCCCCACGCTTAGCTCTTCCTCGTCCTCGAGCAAGTCCTCGTAAAAGAACTTCGTCCAAAGCGTTGTAATCGTGTACCGCTAAATCTTTCTTCACAAGTTGGTCAATCTTTTATCTTTAATACATAAACATAAAGTAATGATCATCATACGTAAACATGGGCGTTTATAATCTTTACCACATCAAGATTTACCCGACAACTCAAACTCTTCACTCGAAGTCTTCAATTTCAGCCATGCTTACTTCTTTGCTTCCATCAGAGGGTTTTTTAATGATTTTTTTTCAAAAATAAAATTCCTGCAACAAGTGTTAGACAAAAACCTTTCTCCAGGCTCTCTCAAGTCACTCATATGAGGTGGCTATCCTAAACAAGTTTCATAAAACTCTCACCTCCCATAAATCTCTCATATAACATGTAAAGTGGATCTATAGGTACGACTAGCACAATCAACACAAGTATTGTCAAACTAAGAACTTCCTCTAATGGTTGTTTACCTTTCAAAGCCAATGATCATGAGAATTAATTCATATGTGGGGATATCAAGGATGAGAAGATATAGAATGGTGGACATGTGCAAGGGCAAAAGAAAATATGACTACGAGGCACCGATGACGTCCTCATTGTCGGATTGCACATGGTTGGAAAAAGAGTGAAAGTTTCGCCTCTCAATAACGTGACATCCTTTCTTGCACTAACTTCTATAAAATTAGCTAAATGCAAAATTAATATTAGTGCTATGTTCCGTTATATTAAAAAGTAAATTAACAAAGAGAAAGATGAAGAAGGGTGAATTCGATGATGTATACCGTTATGAACTCGATGATGATAACTGGAGGCCTCCCTACATTCTTTATAATATAAACTAACTTCTATAAAATTAGCTAAATGTAAAATCGCAATTAGTTCTATGTTTCATTATATCAAAAAGTAAAATTCATTTTTCTCTACCTCAATATAAAAGATAACAAGACAATACTAGTGTTTAGCCAACCACATTTTTCTCAATCTAACGTATATAGATAATAACCTCATCTATCATTACCTCCTCCCACCTAGGATTTAATTTCTATTTTCTCCATCTCTAAAATATATCAACATAATTAATCACAACAAATGATGGGAGGAAGAAGAATCAAACCTCGGAAAGACTTTAGAGGAGAGAAATCTTCGCAAATACATGAAGAAAAAAATTCAGCAACACCTCTCTAAGGTTGAGGCGCCATGGAGGAGGAGCTTGAGCTCTTGGTGAAGAATGGCTCGGGCAAGAGAATGGGGAAGAAGAAGTTGGATTTATAGGGCGCGGACTATTAGTCCCGGTTGGAGTTACCAACCGAGACTAAAGGACACACTTTAGTCCCGATTTGTAACTCCACCCGGGACTAAAGAATTAGCACCGGGTGGAATTAACAACCGAAACTATTGGGTAAACCTTTAGTCTCGGTTGGTAATTCCACCCGGTGCTAAAAGCCCGCGTCAATCATTGCGGGAAAATGCTGTTGGGACACCCCTTTAGTCACGGTTCATAATACGAAACGGGACTAAAGGGTGGGTGTCTCCAGCGGGCATTTCGGCTCACGTCGACGAAAGGCCTTTAGTCCCGGCTCCAAAGTTGAACCGGGACTAAAGGCCCGAACAAAAGCCTCGCTCTCCACCAGTGAAACTAGATGAATCCACTAACATCGTCCTACACTGTCCAGTGTCTACTGTCCACTTGGCCAGGTGCTGACAGTCACCTCGCCCATCATGGAAGAGGGTTCAATAGCGATTCCTGGCGGATGGAATACTGAGCTCGTTCCCTGTGGCATATGATCGTCGTGATCCCTTCCTTCCTGCTCAACCTTGGTCCAGAGCGAGACAGGGATCGAGTTCTGTAAAGGAATGCAGTGGTTGCACACTTACTGATGCTTCCCGTGCCTAGATAGGAATCGCTCACACAATGCAATTTGAGAGACATGTAATGCATTGCTGCCGAAGATTAAATTGAAGTAGCGCAGTACCAAAGCAAGTATAGAACTGGGCAAGCTCGCAGAATGTAGTTAGTATATAGAAGCCAGTGAAGAGATCTGGTGAGTGGAGGATCAAATAAGCTATCCCTGCTGTTCATTTATACTGGCAACTTATTTTAAGTACGATACTAAGTGATTTAAAATTTACTATCAAGACCATGCATATATATGCTAGGGGAGGGAAAAAACATTCACTGAAGTGATAATTTCTGATCCACATTAATTAATCTGTACAGGGCATCAATGTCCGGAGGGTTCTACCGGTGGAATCAAATTGCTACATCTCTATCTATCAAAAATAGTTTAGTATTTACTTCCATTGCATTAGTTGTTCTTATAGGTCTAGTAATTAATATAGCTATCTACAATGTCATCCTCCCCCCTTCAAGTAGAGCAACCTCTTCCTGCAAGTCCGGGGCAGAAACTTTTGCTTGAACTATAATATTATAACATTGTTTGCCAAATAGTGTTTTTATTAATACATATAAAGTATTTTAATTTATAGGAAAATATCCCCCTTCTTCCATGGCTCATGGGTAATAGACTACTACCACCGGTAGTGGTCTTATTATTAACTGTTGGGGAATTCAGGAAAACATGAGATTTATGAAGTTCGTGAAATGAGTTTTCAGGAACAAAGAATTCGTGAAGGCCTGGAATTTTGAACCTGCGAAGCCTGGGAGTCGCGAACGTGCGAAGGTCTGGAATCTTGAACCTGCGAAGCCTGGGAGTCGCGAATGTGCGAAGGTCTGGAATCTTGAACCTGCGAAGCCTGGGAGTCGCGAACGTGTGAAGGTCTGGAATCTTGAACCTTCGAAGCCTTGGAGTCGTGAACGTGTGAAGAGCCACGAACTTCGGGAATCTGTGAAATTCGGGAACCTGCCGAAGGTCAAGTTCGGGAGTCATGGCGCACGAAGATTTTCCGAACGGGAAGATTCACGAACCAGCAACAAGCAAAGTCAAAGACGTTGTCTCAAAAAGTTCGGGTTTAGCGTGTGAACTAGTGGCAAGATTGTAAATGTATGAGATGAAAAAGACATTCATGTATGAGTTCACATTGGGAATATTCTTCGAGCTCGAGGGTGTTTTCGGAATGTAAAAGTTCCTTCGTCTCCCTATAAAAGGGGGCGCGAGGGCACGTGTAAATGGATTCACATATTTGGAGGCTTGAGCAGTCTTTGGGAGATTCTTAGTCTTCTCTTGCGTCATCTTTGTGTTTGAACGTGTTCACTGTTATCTCTCACGTGTTCGGGGATCTTATCCGAGTTTTCGGATACCCCCAACATTAACCTCATTTGAAGCTGAGATGCACAAGTAATAGAGAGGAAGGTAGTTGGGGTTGTGTCCAAGGGTGGAGGTGGATCCGAGAGCATGTAGTTGGCATTTCTTAGCTTCGCTACACCATGTGGATGCTATAAAAGCGCCTGCTGCGGGGCTGCAGGGCCGATACCTCAAGCCAACAAGTGCGAGCATCAGAACGTGTACTACTACACATTAGTCAGATCCATTTCATATGGACATGCCTGATTTTAGTTTCAGAGGTTGAAGTGCGAGTTTGTTATGCGATCAGTGGTTATTGTGTGTACACACAAAATTAAACACAAGGAATATGGGGAAACAGGTAGTGCCCGTGAGCGAACAAAATAAAGAGGACATGCGTCCTGAGTTTGTATTTGGATGACAAGACAATGTGATGAGTGAACTGATGGTGGTGAGTGATTCAATTAAAATAACCAAATTAAATCTGGCCCTAATGTCAGGACTGAGACGATCCGGTACTGTGTGAGCTTGACTTTCAACACGTGGGACCTATTGGCAGACATCAGCAAAACTAAACAACTATGAAATTAATGATGAGGGGAGTAATTTGACCAGTGTTGAAAGTTAGTAATGTGAAAGATTGTTGGTTTTCAAGGTTGGAGAGTACTGTGTTTTCAAAGGGCGCGTATAGCTAGCTATTTTCTTTGCGATAAAATTACTAGCCCAACAATGACCCACGACACCCCTGCCATATATTTCTTCTGCACTGCCCTCCACCCACCCATCTCCAACAGTTCCCGCTACCAGGCTCAGTGTCGCTGGTCACTGCCACCCTAACTCTGCTCCACCGGGATGACCCAATTTTTGTGAACGGACGAAAATGTTAACCACTCATGTTATGAGAGGGCAGGTACATTAGCAACCACACACACTCTGGAAATGCATTATGAGGACCGTACGGGTGGTTAACTCACCCCTAGAAATGTGCCTTGTGTATTTGGTAGTGTGTATGTGCGCGAGTATCATCTTTGTAAATGAAAAAAGTACCATCTTCCATAAGCATGTGCCCATTATGATTTGCCACAAATCTTGATGCCCGCAACTTCTGATTCCTGAAGAAGAGCCAATTTAAGTAGTATATTAAGTCATCTAAAAGGTTACGTTCAAGAGAGTGAGAAGGGTGTTGATCATGTAGCCACAGCAACATTGCTTACTGCACCTTTGAGGAAACTAGATGTGTAGCTCTACGAACAGTCAATTGTAGAAGCCACCAACTTTATATAGTGTGTATAAAGATATTTCAGGATTTTTAAGCTTAGTGATCGGATTCAAAGACTTTTTTTTGGCAGAGCATCTGGTGTCTACTTCGAATCGATTTTAACTTCTCAGTTAAGTTGCTCTGATAGTGAAGGACTCAATATATATCTTCCATTCATTCCTCGATAGTGGTAGAATTATTAGAACATTACATGGATACAAACCAGGAACATTGTCGAGGCAATAAACCAATAGTTACTGGTGATGCACGGCTGCGTTTTTTTCTCGTAGCATCTAACTGGCATAGATCAGCTGTTGTGCTGTTGTGCCATGGACGACAACGTCAGAATGGGCAGCTTGAGGTTACCTTAGTGTGGAAGAAAGAGCACTCCCGGTGAAGACAAATGGATGCCTCCACCACCAAATGCGACCTTAATGTTGAACTCAACTGCTTCACTGCGGTTAGAAAATTGTTGATATCTCACATTTCTATCCCCATTACATTGATATATGTATATGTGCCCATTAGTTGGCAACGGCACATCCAAATGCAAAATTCAAAGAGAAGTTATATATATGCAGCTGGTTGCATTGTGGGAAGTTAGACTAATATATTACGGAGGAGTGGGCGATTGAGGAAATAAAATCGATTAAAAAACAAAAAGTCAGAGTGTGACTATATATGTAAGCTATCATCTGGAAATTTATACTCAAGCGAGTGGTAAATAAAACGCATGATGGGGTTTTCCAGGTTAGCCAATAAAGTGTTAGAAATAACTGACGTTCAGTTTCCACTTTTTTTTTGTCCCAAAACTATAAATCACCTGCTGGACGCCTAGAGTTCTGGATTTTGATTCAGATGGAAGCCGGACCTTACCAATTCCGACTAGTATAATACACCATTATTTGGGAAATTGTGGCCTGATTTACTACTACATTGTTAGTTTATTATCAGGTTTTCTGATATACATGGACGTACTAACATACAACAACATGAGAGTTGGACACAGAATAATCCGTTTACTTTTAAAATATTAAATTTACTTGAGCAATAACTTGATATCCGCATCGCAATGGAAATGTATTTTCCAATAAAATATTGTACCTGTAGATTATTTAATTGGCTAGAAAATAATCTACAGGTACATTCTTTTATTCATGTGCTGTCACAGTAATGTTTATAAACTGTATGCACCAATATACAAAGTTATTGCACTAAATTTATCATGTTGCACCATTGTGCACTCACCTATTAAGCATTTACAGGTTGGACCAATTTACAACTGTAGGATCTAGTCACATAGAAGGGGGTTGAATATGGGACTTGTTTTCAAGCTCTAATGGAAAAACGAAATCCTTAACCTATCAACTAGTGTTGCCCATACTAAAAAGGTTCTTCCCTACTACTAGAGCACACTAACACAAGTTTCCTTAGCAAATATCACACTAGGAGGCAATATGACAACCTAGGCAAGATATGAAGCACACAAGCGAAACAAGCTAGAACAAAGACAAAGAAACTTGAGAGCTGAATTGAAATGCTGAAAGTAAGTGCTAGAAGTAAATAAGATGGACAAGAGGCGACCGGATTTTTTCCTGTGGTATCGAGAAGTTGACGCTTCCCCCTAGTCCACGTTGGAGCACTCACTTAGAGTATCGCTCCCCCTTGAGTCACTAAGACACAAGTGCTCACTAAGAGTACCCGTTCTCCATCTTCGAAACGGTGGGTCTCGAACAGGTGTACACCAAGCTTGTCTTGGGGCTCCCACAATCTCCAAGAGCTCACCAAGAACCCCCAAGTCACCTAGACCGTCTAGGAGCCGTCAAACTCCAAGAGCAACAAGCCCGCAAACCTTCACTTGACCCGAGCACTCGCCTAAGCCATGGATGCACCTTGAAACTCTTGCTCACTAGGAAAGAACACCTCAATGAAGAGGAAGAGAAATCCCAATAGGCAAGAACACACTCTCCTTTTCTCCTAGGCTGCAATAGATCTTCTGAGTAGCAAAGGCAGCTCTAGAGAGGCAGGGGGGGGCATATTTATAGGTCTAGCAAAGGAGGCTAGCCGTTGGAAAAGTCCCCTGAAAAAGTTGTACCGTCGGATGAACCGATGGTGCCCCCCTGCTTAGCGTCGGATCATCCGGTCACTCACAGTGCCCAATATAGCCGTTGAACCAAGAAACCCAGACAATGCACCGACGCTATACACCGACGCCCTGTCGGATCATCCGGTGCTTAAGGCACCACACTTGGGGCGGTACTGTATGATTTGAAACACACCGTCGGATGAACCGCTGAGTATACCTTCCAAGCGTCGGATCATCCGGTGCTGAAGCAAAAGTCTTGGCGCGTCTCTGTTGAATTTAAATGCAACCGTCGGATGAACCGATGGTCGAGGCGTCGGATCGTCCGATGCTTGAGCCCAGACCCCTGACCAGAACTGTAGCCAAACCCTAAGGCGTCGGATGAACCGATGTCTGTACCGTCGGTTCATCCGACGGTCCATTTTGAACCAGTTGGCTGCAGAACTCATCTGACGCGTGTTAAAACTTGGGCGTCGGATCATCCGACGCTATGAAATTGGTTTCAACTCATCCAATTTAGCGCCTTTGAGTTTTCCGTCGATTCTTTTGCTTCAACCTTGCTTCCATGAACTCTCTGAGCTAGATAGGATCCAAGGAACTTGAGTGTGCATAAATTATGGCTTTTGAGTGCATGGTCAAGCCACTAGTGTACGAACCCCTCTTAATAGTACGGTCGAAACTACAAACTAGTAATCCAAGTGTCCTTCATCTCCTTTGCGACACTTGGAACTAACAAAGTCCTTAGCCTTGCGAGTCTTCGACCAAATTGAGCCCATTAATTCAAATTGAGGGGTTTCATTCCATTCAATACTCGTGACAATAACCCAAATAGAAATCCGCTTCAAAACAAAGGTTAGTCACAAGCATATGGTTGTCATTTATCACCGAAACACACCCTTACCAAATGTGCGAAAGGGCCTAGATCGCTACAACAACAACTTGCCATTTTTTCGCTTGGTGGATACTCCCTCCGTCACATAAAAGAGTACAATTTTAGTTTTTTAGACAGATTAGCGGAGGGATGAAAAAATTCTAATACCCAAATTTGTTTGCCAAATCTAGTAAGTTCTGCCATGCAAATCAGATACGACCACTTAATTAGGAAGGTAATTAGATTTATTTCTAGGATTGCATTTTTTGTGGGTTTTTTCAAAAGCTAGGATTGCACTTTTTACGGGATGGAGGGAGTACATTTAGTCTTTGCACAAATCATGGTAGGAAATGAGCACCGACGCATAACAACACGATTAGCTACCACCAAGTCACCAGTACGTGCTACATGGATGTGCCAACCCAATGTAAGGTTGTAGTGGCATCGCAATCTGTTTTTGTCAAGTAACAGGAACTCACTACGTGAAAACCTCAAATAGGTCACGCAATATTAGTAACGGGCCTATAAAGTCCGTTACAAAAAATATTAAAAGTAACGGACATCATTAAAGTCCGTTACCAAGAAAATCTGCAGACTGCAACCTAGTTTTATTGGCGATGCGTATTCATTAATGTCCGTTACCTAAAACATTTATGTAACAGACCACGTGAATGTCTGTTACCATTGAAGGTTCCCGGACCCGAATTTTTATTTCAATTCCATTTACTCTACTCGCGTCCACCCCCTACTCTCATTCACTCGCGTCCGCCCAACCCTAGCCCCTTGCGTCTGCACTCCGCGTCTCCACCACCACCGCTCGGCCCTCACCTCCTCGCCTCTTCCCCGTTCCCCGCGCCTCCTCTCTCTCACCCCGCTGTGTCACACCCTGAAATTTCCCAATTTCAGGATGTGAATAGAAATAATAATTAAACAAAAGTTTTTTCATAATTTTAAAAATTTTCTCAACATTTATTTTCTTTACAGGAAATCTAGTATAGGAAAAAGTCATTGTTTGATTTTCTGAATTAAAAAATGGTTTGATGTGAGTGTTGCATTCGTGTCCATGCATCTTGGTTTTTCATGCATGCAAAAGGCTTTTAAAATACGTATAAGTGCTGATCAAATCCTCCTGAGATTTTTCTATATTTTTCTCACTTTTCCCGAGCTATTTCTATTTATAGGAATGCTCTAAAATCTTTTTCTTGATCTCCAAATATTTTATTTGGGTTCCTCACATCCCAAATCTTCTTTAGTGATTTTCCTAAATTTTTCCGAGCTTTAGTAGAATTTTTCGAGATTTAATTATGATTTCATGATTTTCCGGAATTATTTTTAATCCGAAATTAATTTCTGAAATTATATAAAAAAGGAAAAATAAAATCGGACTCAATCTCGGCCAATAAATATCTCCCTATGATCTCCTTGGCATCCTCTTTCCAGCCGCCGCCAACATTGTTCCGTTTCGATAACCCTAGCTCCCACAAACCCTCGCTGAACTTTTGCATCTACTAAATTCCGGCGAACTTCCGGCGAGCTTTTCCGGCGAAACCGTGCACTTCCGGTGCAAATGGACACCTCCCTGGAGTTTCCCTCGTCGAGCTCAACGTCGTGGTGTGGTGGATTGCTCGATTCCGATGTCGGTTGCGTCATCTTCCCCAACTCCGGCGACTCCTCCGCAACTCCGGCGAGCTCTTCCATCGCCGTCGTTCATCTTTGGCCGAAGGTGAGCACACCATCGCGTTCGCCTCGTCGATCTCGTTCCGTTTTGCCGTTCCCGTGCACGTTTGGTGGCCGTCCCCATCGAATCTCTATCTCCCGTCGTTTCTCTGTTCTGTTGCAGTCACCATGACCGAGCTGCAGTCCGCCGTCCCTGCCGCCTCCGAGTCCGGCCATCTCCGCCACTCCCTGCCGCAGGTGAGGATCTCCACGAATTCCCCTTCATCTTCTCCCTCAGTTTTGCACTTTTGCACCTCGTCCGAGCCCTAGGCCGCCCCCACCGACGGTGACTAGAACGACGGGAGCTCCTGTGCGTCTCCCGTTCGCACCAGATAAGGTCGTTTTTCGATTAGGTCCCTACAGTTCTTTGTAATCTTTGTCTCATTTCTGCTGTCTATGCAAATCTATAGATAACCCTCTATGAAAATCCCACTTCCACACATAAATCCCACCCAAGTCATTTTGTAAATCTAACCCTGATGTTAGATCTATTCGCGAGCACTATTCAATGTGTCTTGCAGATTTCCTCTGCTACTCCCTGAAATCTACGGATAATCACGACTAGGTCCGTTTAATCTTGTTTTTTGCATAGAATCCATGTTTTAACTCCGTTTTAATCCGTTCAAGTTGTGTTAGGTTCATAATAAAATAAAGTACATGTTAGCGAAGAGTTTTCATCATGTTTGTTTTCTGAAAATTAATTTAATATTAATTTTGTTTAATGCTTAGTAAACATGTCTTTTACAAATAAAATCTATATAGTGTTGTACACCGTTTTTCATTTTCAAAATTAATTTGAGTAATGTTTATTTCACATGCTTTTCTGAATAAAAGCTAGTTAGATCTTTATCTCGGTTTTTGTTAAACAAACATTAATGTGTTTAATAGTTAATTAATCTTTTCTAATTAAAAGTTGATTAGGCTTTTACACCGTCTTTTATAATAAATGTTAACTGGACTAATGTCACCATGCATGTGGTTTCTAATAATGTTTGTTTAGCTAAACACGTCACATGTTTTAATTCGATTAGCTGTTCTAATATTTCCAAAGCAATGTTTAATGGGCATAATTGATACATGAACAATTATAAATAAAATTTGACTAGGTTCTTTACACTAGTTTCTTCAAAAAAAGTTTAATATGAACTAATGCCAACATAAGGTATTTTATTTCTAAAATATCGTTTACATTTGTTTTGTTATAAATTAAAATGGACCTAAGCTTGTATTCTTTCATGTTCATATATGCAAATCACTTGTTAGACGTTGTTTGTCAGCTCTGTCTCAGTTATCTTTGTTTCCTAGCTAGTTCATGAATCAACTATGTTCTTGTGTCTAGTCTTTCACACCTATCTTTTCTTTAGAGCCACTCTTGTTATCTTTTCTCTATCAACATCAGTCCAGCTTATCTTTGGTTAGTGTGTTAGTCGTGTCGGGGACGCCACGAGGGTCCCCTAAAACAACCAGGGGAATCCCCGCTTAAAATCCGCAAAAAACCAAAGTGAAACACCTCTCACTTAAGCGCACACACGGGGACGGCCCACACCGTGGTGGTCCCCGTGGCCCATCGGAGTGGCCCGCCGAAAGGCCCCCTCGAGCGGGTTCCGCCTCGCTCGAGGGCTCACGGCCTCCTCGAGCGGATTCCGCCTCGCTCGAGGGCTCACGGCCTCCTCGAGCGGGTTCCGCCTCGCTCGAGGGCTCATGGCCCCTCGAGCGGGTTCCGCCTCGCTCGAGGGCTCACGGCCCCCTCGGGCGGGCTACGCCTCGCTCGAGGGTTCACCTCCGCCTCGCTCGAGGCTCCCTCACACACATGCCCGTTCCCGCACGCGGGTACGAACATTTAATGCTCTGACACAGCGGGGCGGCGCCATCATGCGCCCGGGGAATCATGCCCGGCGCTGTTGCGCCAACTCCCTAGGGGGAACCCATCCCCGCCACTGTGGGGGACTGTGCGACATGGCCAGTGTCAGCTCCGTGACACTGCGCCGCCTACTCCTGTATGGCTAACGCGCCGCGCCCTCGAAGGGGGGCCGGCCACACCCTCGAACCACTTTCTCGTGAACCTGCAGGGCCAAATCATGACGCTAGGCCGGCGGGACGCCATCCCCGCCACTGTTGGTCCTGTGCGGCCGCCCCCGTGCTCGCAACACCACGCCGGGCACTGTTACAACCACTCCGCGCCGTGAGGCACGCGGGGGACGGAACGACGCCACGCCTGCCACTGTATCCCGTACGGATCACCGTCAACGGCTTCCTCGAGCCCGCCTGAGGACGCTACGGTCAACCACAACGCGCCTACCCTCGAAGCTGCCACTGTTCGGGTACAGGACATGCCATGATGACAAGATCGTGGCGAGGACCGTCCGGACGGCCGCCGACTTCCGGAGCTACACGCCATACCCCCACCCGTAGCTAAATAGTGCGGCATACCTGTAAACCGCCCTCTCCTTGGTCTATAAAAGGAAGGCGATCCCCCTCGCCGCAGGGACATCGACACGAACATTCGAAACCACTTCACGCACACACTCCTCAATTCTCCCACAACATCGCCAATCACTTCGCTTGGGACTTGGAGGCCACGCCTCCTCTCCCGCCTCGCTTGTAGCCGCCCCACTACGAGCACCCGGTGCAAAGCAATATAGTGCCACGAGCACACCTCTGCTGGACGTACGGCCCCGGCCGGAACCAGGATAAACCAAATGTCCTTAGTTTCTTAGCACCGACCATCGAGGGACAGACCTTGGCGCATTCTACTAGTTAGTGTCGGGACTACATTCCGCACCGACAGTTGGCGCCCACCGTGGGGCATCGGTGTCAAAGGTCAACTTGACACAAGCTCTCTCGATGGTGATTCGCACCGAGTACCGCGGCACGCGCTACTCCATGGGCAGCTCGGACCCCCTCCCCGCCGGGTTCGAAATCCAGTTCGGGGGCCTGAATTTTCAGGCCACGGGAAACGGCTACCTGATGCGCCTCACCAACCGTGAGGAACTTCGTGCACGGCGCCAGGTCGGGTCCACCCCGGTCGTTGCCGCACGCGTCTCCACGACGCCAACGCCGCCGCACGGACGCCGCGGGCCCATCGGCGTCACGGCGCCGCCGTCGTTCGGCCGGCGCTCACGCCGGGCGCGGTCGGAGCGACGGCACGCCGAGCGCGTCACATCACAACGTGGCGCGCCCATCGGCACGACGACGGCGGCCCCGGCGGGGGAGGGCTCGGTCTCGGACCACGCTTCCCCATCGGTCCGCGCGGCGCCACGGCGGCATACGCCGCAAACGCCAATGCCCCGGCCGCCACGTTTTCGTCGCCGGGGACCCTAGCGCCTCCGCCGACGATGAGTCGTCTCTAGGCTCCCTCGACGCGCCGCCACCCACCACCTCGCATGGGTACGCGGAGTGGGACTTCTCCGCGTGCGGGACCCGCAATGTGTTCGGGCGGTTCCTCGACGCCATGGACTACCGGTTCGCCGCGTTTGCCGACGACTCCCGGCCGCGGGAGCTACGACCCCGCGCGGGAGTACTGCGTCGTCATCGCCAACGACCCAGCAAACGCCACCGGCACGGCGGGCGCCGGCGACGGGGAAGTTCCGCCCGCTCTAGGGACCACTTCGCGCCTAGCTGCGGGGCCAAGTGCCCCTGCTCCTTCACCCCCAACAAGGGCCGATATCAACGTGCAGCTAGCCCAAGCACGCGAGCTTGAGGCCAAGTTGGCGGAAGAGTACCGGACGGTGCGGTTGCTCCGCGCCTCCATGGCGGGGGAAGCCTCCGCGCGCGGCGAACGCGCGCTCGAGCTGGGCATACAGGCCCGCGACCGCATTAACACCGATTTCAACGTCGACAACCCGGATACGCCCCCGCGAGCGAGCCAAAAGCTCATTGCCGCCGCGACACCGCTACGGGCCATCCCGCCACTTCAACACCCGAGGCACGAAACCCGCACCGCGAGGCGCAGCGCTCATTGAGCAAGCGGCCGTCCGGCGGGCCGAGAGCTCGGCGTCCCGCATCCGACGCAGGGGGTGACGCACGGGACGACGGGGGCGCGCAGGGGCCCGAACCCTCGGTACACGCGGGTAGACCAACGGAGCGCCCCCGCCAACCCGGGCGCACGCCGACCAGGGGAAAGGCTCCTCGACACACGCGAGCAAGCGCGAGACCGGCGACGCCCTCAACGTCACCAACGCTTGGCGGACGAGCAAAGCGGAGGCACGGGCAGCGGCAGGCTACCACCCTCGACGGGGTGGACGCTACGACAGCGATGAGGACCGGTCACCGACACCGGAGCCCCCGGGGACCCGTGTGTTCAGCCGGGAGATCCGCACGGCGACCTTCCCCCAACGCTTCCGCCAGTCGACAACGATCGTCAAGTACAATGGGGAAACAGATCCCCGCGTGTGGCTCAATGACTACCGCCTGGTGTGCCAGCTGGGTGGGGCCACCAGTGATGAGGTCATCATCCGCAACCTCCCCCTGCACCTCGCCGACTCGGCGCGGACGTGGCTCGCGCACTGCCGGCCGCCCAGATCCATAACTGGGACGACCTGGTCCGCACGTTCGTGGGGAATTTCCAGGGCACGTATGTGCGCCCAGGGAACTCCCGGGACCTGCGTTTCGCATCCGAAGCCGGCGAGTCACTCCGGGACTTCATACGGCGCTTCTCCAAGCGCTGTACGGAGCTCCCGAGTGTAGCGCAATCCGAGATCGTGCACGCCTTCCTCGAGGGCACCACGTGCCGGGACCTCGTACGCGAGTTGGGGCGCAGCCCGCCGGTCGACTCAAACGAGCTGTTCGACATCGCTACCAGCTTTGCCTCGGGCGAAGAGGCCGTGGGAGCGATCTTCGACGGCAAGAAGGGCAAGCGCACGGACGACGCGCCCACGGAGGGCGGCAAGTCTAAGGAGCCCCACCAAAAGAACAAGCAGGGGGAATAAAGGGCGGGAAGCCGCGTCGCGAGGCACGCGAGCGAGGGACACGTTGCCGACGACGGCGAGGCCTTTGCTATTGATCCGCTCGACGGGGCCCTCGACCAGCCCCTCGAGGTCCGGGAGTTTTCGACGACATGCTGAAGAAGCCATGTCCCTATCACAAGACGCCGGTCAACCACACCCTCGAGCAGTGTGACATGCTCAAAAAGTTCTACGGCCGCGCCGCCGCGAAGGACGGCGAGGCCAAGAAGTTGGGGTGACGGCGACGCCGGTGATTTCCCCGCCGTGGAGAACGTCTTCCTCATTTTTGGGGGGGCAACCGTCGACATGTCGAGCCGCCAGCGCAAGCGGGAGCGGCACGAGGTCCTCGCCGCGGAGAAGGCACCTCCCTCTTTACTTGACTCGGTCGGAGGATGCCATCACCTTCGGTCGCGAGGATCACCCGAACCGCATCCCTAACCGGGGCCGCACCCGCCGGTGGTCGACCCGATCATCGGGAACGCGAGGTTCTCGAAGGTCCCGATGGACGGAGGGAGCGGCCTCAACATCCTCTACGCGCACACGTTGCGCCCGCCGGGGATCGGGTTGGATCGCCCGCGGCCCGGCCACAACGCCGTTCCATGGCGTCGCGCGCGGCCGGGCGCGTCCGGCCCCTTGGGCGGATCGACACGCTCGTTTGGTTCGGCACGCCGGGCAACTACCGGAAGGAGACGCTCACCTTCGAGGTGGTGGGGTTCAGGGGCGCGTACCACGCCATACTTGGGCGGCCCTGCTACGCCAAGTTCATGGTCGTCCCCAACTACACCTACCTCAAGATGAAGATGTCGGGGCCGAATGGCATCATCACCGTGGGCTCATCCATCGAGCACGCCTTCGACTGTGACATCGAGTGCGTGGAGCACGTAGAAGCCCTGGCGCTGGACGAAGCGCTGGTGGCCAACTTGGAGAAGATGGTCAACGAGGACCTCAACTCCACCACCAAGCACGCCGGCGAGCCTTCGAGGGGCCGCAGCACACCAAGGAAGTGCCCCTCGACCTCGCCGCCCCGAGGGCAAGGCGTTGAGGGTCAGTTCTACCCTCGACCCAAAATAGGAAGTGGTGCTCGTCGACTTCCTCCGCGCCAACGCCGACATCTTCGCGTGGAGTCCCTCGGACATGCCAGGCATCCCGAGGGAGGTCGCCGAGCACTCCCTTGACATCCTACCTCACTCCCGCGCCGTGCAGCAACGGCTCCGCCGCTTCGACGAGGAGCGGCGGCGAGCGATCGGAGCGGAGCTGCGGAAGCTCCTCGAGGCTGGGTTCATCAAGGAAGTGTTCTACCCTACGTGGCTAGCCAATCCTGTACTAGTAAAGAAAAAGAATGGGAAGTGGCGGATGTGTGTAGACTATACCAGTCTTAATAAAGCATGTCCAAAGGTTCCTTTTCCTTTGCCGCGTATCGATCAAATCGTTGATTCGACCGCCGGGTGTGAGCTACTTTGTTTCCTTGATGCCTATTCCGGGTACCATCAAATCAAAATGAAGGAGTCCGACCAGCTCGCGACTTCATTCATCACACCGTTCGGGATGTATTGCTACGTCACGATGCCGTTCGGTCTCCGGAACGCGGGCGCAACATACCAACGGTGCATGTAGCACGTTTTCGGAGACCACATCGGGTGAACTGTCGAGGCATACGTGGACGACATAGTCGTGAAAACCAGGAAGGCGGACGACCTGGTTAGCGACCTCAGCATCGCGTTCGGCTGCCTACGGGCAAACGGGGTAAAATTGAACCCCGAAAAATGTGTCTTTGGCATGCCGCGAGGCATGCTTCTAGGATACATCGTCTCCCATCGAGGCATCGAGGCCAACCCCGAAAAGGTTGCAGCCCTCGAGCGAATGGGTCAGATTCGGGACCTCAAAGGGGTGCAAAGGGTGCTGGGGTGCCTTGCCGCCTTGAGCCGCTTCATCTCACGGCTCGGCGAGAAAGGCCTGCCCCTCTACCGCCTCCTCAAGAAGCACGAGCGCTTCTCCTGGACTGCCGAGGCCCAGGAGGCGCTTGACAAGCTGAAGGTGTCCCTGACCCACGCTCCAATCCTCACACCGCCGCAAGACGGCGAACCTCTGTACCTCTACGTGGCTGCGACTACCCAGGTGGTCAGCGCTGTGATTGTGGTGGAGCGTACGGAGGAAGGACACGCCCTGCCGGTCCAGCGGCCGGTGTAGTACATCAGCGAGGTCTTGTCCGACACCAAGGCGCGCTACCCCTAAGTCCAGAAGCTGGTCTACGCAGTGGTCCTCGTGCGGCGCAAGCTTCGCCACTACTTCGAGGCCCACCCTATCACGGTGGTTTCCTCCTTTCCACTAGGGGAGATCATCCGCAATCCGGATGCAGCAGAGAGGATCGCCAAGTGGTCGGTGGAGCTAATGGGCGAAACGCTCGCCTACGCCCCGCGCAAGGCCATCAAGTCCCAGATCTTGGCAGATTTCGTTGCCGAGTGGACGGACACGCAGTTGCCGCCACCACGGATCCAAGCGAGTGCTTGGACTGCGTATTTCGACGGCTCGGTGATGAAGACGAGGGCGGGCGCGGGCTCGCTCTTCGTCTCACCATTCGGGGAGCACATGCGGTACGGCCGTATGCCTCCATTTCCCCGCGTCAAACAACATGGTCGAGTATGAGGCCCCGCTCGCGGCCTCAAGATCGCCATCGAGATAGGCGTCAAACGCCTCGACGCGCGGGGGGGATTCGCAGCTCGTGATCGACCAAGTCATGAAGAACGCGAGCTGCCACGACGACAAGATGGAGGCATACTGCAAGGCCGTGCACGCCCTCGAGGACAAATTCTATGGCATCGAGCTTAATCACGTGCCCCGCCAGTACAACGAGGAGGCGGACGAGCTTGCCAAGATCGCATCAGGGCAGATCACCGTCCCCCCGAACGTCTTCGCTCGGGACATCGCTCAACCATCCGTCGCCCTCGACCCGCCCCCCTCGAACCACGCGGGACCCTCGGGGGCTCCCTCGAATCCAGCGGGCGCGGAGCCCATGGACGAGGACCCCTCGAACGAGGCGTACGTACTCTCCCTCCTCGAGGGGTATAGTGCCGGCGAGGCCGAAGTCATGGATGTCGAGCCGGCCCCCAGCCGGGCGGACTGGCGCGACAAGTACATCGCCTGGATGGACCGAGGGGAACTCCCCTCGAACCGGTCTGAGGCCAGGCGCATCGCCAGGATGGCCAAGTCCTTCGCCCTCGTTGACGACGAGCTGTACAAGCGCGCCGCCTCGCATCCCTGCGCGCCGATGCGTGCCCATCCCCGAGGGGCGTGAGCTCCTCGGGACATTCACGCGGGCATCCGCGGCCACCATGCCGCGCCCCGCACCCCTCGTAGGCAACGCGTTTCGCTAGGGCTTCCTGCGGCCCACCGCGGTCGCCGTCGCCCGGCGAGATCGTGCGCACTCGCGAAGGGTGCCAATTCTACGCCCGAAAATCCAACCTCCCGCGCGCACGTCCCTGCAGACCATCCCCATTACATGGCCTTTCGCCGTGTGGGGGCTGGACATCGTCGGGCCCTTGCGAAAGGCGCCCGGAGGCTTCACCCACCTGTTGGTCGCGATCGACAAATTTTCCAAATGGGTGGAGGTGCGCCCCATCACGAACCTCAGGGCGGAGCAAGCGGTGACGTTCTTCACCGACATCGTCTATCGCTTTGGAGTGCCAAACTCCATCATCACCGACAACAGGTCCCAATTCACGGGCAGGAAATTCCTGGAGTTTTGCAATAAATTCCACATCCGCGTGGACTGGGCAGCTGTGGCACACCCACAACCAACGGCCAAGTAGAGCGTGCCAACAACATGATTCTACAAGGTCTCAAGCCCAGAATTTTTGACCAGCTGAACAAGTCTGGTCGGAAATGGCTCTAGGAACTGCCTGCGGTCGTATGGAGCCTAAGGACCACCCCAAGCAGAGCCACCGGGTTCACCCCGTTCTTTCTAGTCCATGGCGTGGAGGCCGTCCTCCCCACGGACTTAGAATATGGGTCACCCAGGGTGCGGGGCTATGACGAGGACACCAACCGAGAGGGCCCGCGAGGACTCACCGGCCCCGACCGGATGAAGCGCGCCTCGTGGCCCCGATGCACTCGCAAGATACCGGCGGTCCCTAAGGCGTTACCAAGCTCAAAAGGTGCGCGGCGGGACTTCGGCGAGGGGGATTTTGTCCTAAGGCTACGCCAAGACAACCGAGGACGCCACAAGCTATCACCCGCGTGGGAGGGACCCTACGTCATGGTGAAGGTGCTCAAGCTCGGCACGTACAAGCTAGCCAACGAGGACGGCGAGGAACTCACCAACGCTTGGAACATCCAGCAGCTACGTCGCTTCTATCCTTAGCTAGGATTTCCAAGTTTTTCTGTTGTAAATCGCAAAGCCCAACACCCCAGTTGGTGACTCAAATGTAAATAGCAGCAATTCAATAAAACGGGCAACTCGGCTTTCCCCTGAAACCCAAGTCACCCTCGGGGGCTACTACGGGGGGCATCCCCCCCAAAAAATGGTCCCACTTTTTCGCAAAACCCACGCGCGCTAAGTATGGCTCGACCTTGGCCTCGAGCAAAATTGAGACAGGGCGCAGACGGCCTAGCGGAAAGGATGCGCGAGCCAGAGATAGCCTATGCCTCCACGAGGATACGGCCCTTCTCTCTTGCCTCCGGCCCAGCAGGCTGCTCACGAAAATCGAACTCCCCTAACTCGAATTTACTCAGGCAAAGGAAGAAACAAAACAGCGCGACAAAATAACGAACACCATTCGCTTCCACAATTGTCTGAAACAAAATGTTTGTTTACATGGCCACGCGACCCATATACTAACATCCAAATAAAAAAGGGCCTGGCGCCCAGTGATCTTCAGGCTTGAGGAGCATCAGCGTCAGCAGCGTCCGGAAACAAGAACTCCTCGAAGGCCTCGGCGAGCACCTCGGCGGCATCAGCGGCTAGCGCGTCCGCGTGCTCCATTGCCGCTTCATCCTCGACACCCTCCGGGACGACGTAGCCTTCCGCCACGGCCTCGAAGTTGACCTCGTAGTGGGACCGCACCACGCCGGGGCCTTCTCGAATGCCAAGGCGCGGAGCGCGGCACGCGCGCCCTAGAGACATGCCCGCCGAGGGCGCGCGGGCGGGCGGCCAGCGAGCTTCCGGCTTGCGCGTCGCCTCTTCGACGGCTGGCGGTCTCGAGGGCCGTGGTACGCGGCTCCACCGGCTCCCGCTCGGAGGAATTGTAGGAAGCTTCGCGGCGCCTCGGCCCGGTCGGTAGCGTGCTCCAGCGCGGTGCGCAGGCCTGAACGTCACCAGCGAGAGAAATCAGAAGGGGAACAAACCCTCGAAGGAAAGATCAGCGAAACGGAAAACGAAACGGCGACCTACCTTCAACCTGCTTCTTCTCCACCTCGAGAGCGCGGCG
Source organism: Cenchrus americanus (assembly GCA_947561735.1). NCBI lineage: Eukaryota > Viridiplantae > Streptophyta > Magnoliopsida > Poales > Poaceae > Cenchrus > Cenchrus americanus. Next base: position 29,435,180 of record OX387242.1, on the reverse strand, counting down.
CTCGGCCTCGGCCGCTCGGGCCGGCGGGCGACGACGGTTGCGCCTTGCTCCTTGAGGGACAGCTCTTGATCAGCATTCGCGATGCTGAGGGCTATCGACTCCCGTCGAGCCTCGAGACGTCGGCTTCCCGCTCCGCCGGCGACCTGCCGGCGCGTCTCGCGAGCGGCGCGCTCCCCGCTCGAGCGACAACCAAGCATCGGCAAGAGCGGTCCGCTCTGCCGAAGCGCCCCTCGACCCCCGGCGGGCGGTACGCTCTTGCCGGAGGCCGGTCCTCCGCCGTGGCGAGCGCGGCGACCTTGGCGTCGAGGGCGGCCTTCGGCTCGTCGGCTTCCCCGGCCCTGCGCTCGGCCCGCGCACGCCCTCTCCTCGGCCTAGCTGCGCCCGGGCTGCGCCTCCGGAGCCACGAGCGGAGCTCCGGTTGTCGGACCGAACGGTGACCACCTCCACCTCCCGAGTTGGACGCCACGGTGTGCATTTTCTCCGGATCCCCCGCACTGTTGCGGCGCCTCATCCCGATCGATGAGGGCCGTGCAAATCCGCTCAAGGGGTGGGGGGGGACGCGCCGCGGCTTTGCCCCTCGTGCTCCAAGAGGCCGGTCGCGTGTGACACCCTAAAATTCCATCACTAAAATCACTTAGCAACTTAAAATGTCTTAAGGATTTAAGGAAATTAAAATGCTAAATAAAATTTGAGCTCTAAAGATATTAAAGATAATATAATAAAGTTAGAAACAACAAGTGTATGTGCATCATTATTTGGCTTGCATGATTTTGGTTGCTTGAGTAGTCTCTAAAAAGTCTATAAAATATTTGAGGAAAGTTTGCTGAAGTTTGAAAAGGATTTGAATTGAATTTGGATTTGAAAAGGAGGTTTGAAAAAAGAAAAAAAAAAAACCAAAACCTCGCACCCCTTACCTTTTCGGCCCGAGCCGGCCCGGCCCGAGTTCCCCGCCGGCCCACTTCCCCTTCTCCCTTCTCTTTTTCTTTTCGGCGGCGCGCGACGGTGGGTCCCACCCGTCGGCCTCCGTTTCTCCTTCCTTCCTTCTTCTTCCCCCTTTCTGCGCACGGCGGCGCCGCGCGCGCGGATCCCGTGCGCCCGCCCGTCTTCCCCTTCCTCTCTGCGGTCATCAAGGCATTCAATCGAGCGCACGTAGCACCGGGGATTAATCCCTCCCTTTAATTCGTCGGTTTCCTTTAATTTCGCTCAATTCATTTGGAAGCAACGGGCCGCCGCGCGCCCATGGGCGAGGGCTCGGCCGCCGCTTCCCCTCCTCTCCCTTCCGGCTCTCGGGACTTATTTAAGCTCGCACACACGCTCCCGTCCTTCCCTTTTCGCAACCCCCGCTCGCCGGTACACGTGCCGGAGCCCAACCCTCCCGAGCGCCGCCGCCCCGCGTTTCCGCCGCCGGCGGCTCGTCGCCGACGGTGAAGTGCCCCTTCTCCCGCCCTTCTTCTCCTGGGCACGCGTGGCTTAACTCTTTCCCTCCCTCGTTGCTCCGGGGGCACCTCGTCGCCCTCGGGGCCAAGCTACGCCGTGCGCGCCGTCCCGCGCGGACCGCCGCTCGAGCTCGCCGTCGCCGTCGAACTCCCCCTTCGGCGCCTCCCCGTCCACTTTGAGCTCGCTCCGCGTTGCCTTGCGTGGTGAGCAAATGCGCCCCTGCCTTTTCCCTTTTCCTTTGAGCACGGCGCCTCCCCGCGCGGGCTCGCGGAGTGGCGGCTCCGCCCCCTTCCGGTGGCAGGGCCGCGTGATGGCTCGAGCCTCCCCCCGAACCCCTAGATGCATGCGCCCCCCCCCCCGCAACGTATAGCCCCGCTCCGTGCACGAAAAGGCGGCGGGGAGCTCACCCCGAGCTCATGCCGGCGAGCGCCCGCGCGCGCCCGCGCCGCTCCTTCGGCGACGTCGCCGCCCGCCGTCGCATGTATTCGATCGGGACCGTTGGATCGCGCTTGCAACGGCCGAGATCACGTACCCCTTCGGTTAAGAGGCGGGTCCACGGTGAACCCATGGACCGCGCCCACGGCGGGTCCATGGTGCACCTATGCGTCATCCGCCGTTGGATCTCGGATCCACGGTGTGGAGTGACGATTTTGTTAAAGAGTCCCTGGATTTTCAAATGTTCACAAGCCGGTCCTTCCACCTTTGGAAATAATTAAGTTAGGTCCTGATTCTTGCAAACTAGCCCTTATCTACCCTGTTTAATTTTGTTTTAGGTCCTTTTCACTTCTTTTAGCACATAAACCCTCTGATTAAAATTATAAAAATGTTTTAGCCCCTGAATTTATTCATAAACAACCACTGTAAACTTAGTTTTCTTGCAAATAGGCCCACGAAAAGCTTGTTTTAACCATATCTTTCTCATTTTAACTCCGTTTTTAGCGTTCTATATATCGAAATGATCGTCTCGACGAGTAGAATCTTTTAAACAGTAAATTTACCAGTTTTACTACTGTTTGGTGTACTGTTTTGTTTATTGATTGTTATCCATGTTTGACTCGTAGATATCGTGCTGTTTCGTACGAGCTCCCTGTCGGAAGTGATCGGAAGAACACTTTGTCTTTGAAGAGGAATTCACCCGGCTTGTAGAGGAAGGCAAGTGGATTTCCCCCTCTGCATAATCCTTTTGAACCCATGTCCTTGCATGCTAAACAATGTTTTCTATTCTGTTGATATGCATAAATGTGATGGGCAAACACCTAGCTAAGGATTTGACTAGATGCTTTATCACTTTACCTTGATCAACCCTGTTTAAACAAATGTTTGGGGTAGATAAATGCTTAGCTTGCTCAACATAAGTTTGGTTATGCTTTGTTTATGTTATACATCTCAGTTTTGGTTATGTATATGCTTGTGTTTTAAACAAGATAACTTGATATAATCGGAACATGGAGAACCACCCAAGATAACGGTACAACCACGGTCCACATGGCTGCGGCTTAGCCAATTAATTAGGAGAGTGGGGTAGGCTGATAGCTCTTTTCGAGAGGGGCACGGGGGGCGGAGTTGAAGGGGTATAGCCGGTCCTTTTGGGGTAGCGACCTTGGCTAAGGTGTTGACCACTAGGGAGGGTTATGGCCGCTCATTCTTTATGCTTGTTGCGGGCTGTTGGTTTCTCTTCTTTCCTTTGTAAAGGCTTCGTAGTGGACCCCTGGCCACTCACCTTGGAAGTGTTTAAGGGTCTAGCTAACCGGGCAAGATGGGGAACACGAGCTGTGGGTAAAGTGTACAACCTGCGAGTGTAAAGGCGATCGATCGGTGGTGCTCACGGTCAAGAGCGGCTTGGACCCTCACATGAGTAATAAACTTGAAGATTAATGTAAATCGTGGGTTGGAGGTTTGGTTTGAGGTTTCTTTTAAAGGTTAAGTGGGTTGGTATACACTTACATCTAGTAACTAGGAGCTTGCTAATAAAACTTGACCAACTTATAAAATGCTTACTGTTTGTGAACCATAGCCTATCCTTGACAAGCCTTGCATTTTTCCCCCACTTGCTGAGCTCCAACCATAAGTGTGCTCACCCTTGCTTACATTGTTCGAGAGGAGAACGTCGGAGGCGAGGACGAGTACTGGAGTGACTTCGAGGAGTTCTAGGCATGCGGATCCCCCAGTCATCATGCCTGTGGATGTCAGCGATGGAGATGCTCGTCGTCGTTTAGTTATCGTTTTGTTCGGACCTTCGAGTCCACCCTTATGGATGTAATAAAGGATGTCATCTTGGTTTAAACTCTTGTACGTTTTGTTACGGCAATGGTATTACTCTCGTTTTGTCTAATCATGTGTGTGTAAATGATCCTGGTGCACATATGAGATGCATTCGGTTTTCCTTGTAAAATCGGGTGTGACAAAGTGGTACCGAGCCGTGATGAGCGTAGGACGCGGCCTTAGTTAGAAATGGACGAAATTAAGGATTCATGTTCTAGAAAGCCACATCATGCTTCAAATCACCTTATTTACGCACTAAAAATCTAATTTAACTTTTTTTTATCATTTTAAACTATCATTTTGATTTATTACGCACTGCGAGATCGGTTTTGCTTTGACGGATGGCCGGGACTTACATGACCCCTCGCAAGAGCACCTGGTGGGCGCTTTCCCTCTGGACGGTGGCTCCTCGCCACCGCCTTGAGGATGTTGAGGAAGAACGGGGAGGAGTTCCGGCGGGAGGTTGAGGTTGAGGAAGACCCGAGAGGAGGTCCGGCCCGAGAGAAGAAGAAGAGGATCTGAAGAAGTTGAGATGGAGGAGGAGGAGCCGGAAGAGCCATTGGAACGGCCACGGTGTGCGATGGCACGGTGCTTGAGGCGGGACGCGGACGGTGACATTGTGATTCCACCGGCGCTGCCGGTCAATGAGGAAGCACCCCCCGCACTCGCCGATCTGTGCCGAAGGTGATCCGGAAGACTCCGGTGATGACGGTGTGGGTGAGGATGATGGTAACCACTAACCATGCTGCGGCAACCCGAGAGGAAGATGAAGATCCCCGCTACCATGGAGCTGAATACCATAAGCACTCTCTGAAGGCGAGAATGGGCGGTTACGCATTCTCTTGTGGGATGTTACGAGGTATTTGGGGTATACCATAAGGCCTCTCTATGTGACCAAGCATTTCGGTGAGCCCGGAATGAGGGATTACTACACTTGCAAAGTTTACATCGGGAAGCCTGCGAATGATGCGAAGGATGGAGGTATCGCTCATCCCACCATAGCACGGCTCGGTTCTCTACGGATGAGGTTGCGGTGAATGATGCGGCAAGGAGGGCGCTGCGGTCGGTTTGTAATGCTAATCGAGTGCGGTTGTTCCGGTCGGAGTACCGTCATGTGCCTCGACGTGCAAGTGGCACGGAAGTGAGCGTGGTGCCGGCGGGGAGGCGATGACCGCATCGATGTCTTGGCAAGGGTGATTGCTGCTGCGAATGCTGATCCGGGAGGGAGCAACTTTGGAGATAAACAAGTATCATGAAGAGCTGCGGTGCTGCTCGGGCAAAGATAGCACGGCGGAAGCACAACTTGCGGGGACGGCGCGCCTCGGGAAGTCAAGCCATACCGGACTACGGCTTCCCCTCCGCGCAAGAGGCTTCGTTACAACAACGATGAAGCTACTACTCGTCTTGGCTAGGATCCTAGGATGCTCGCCCTTATCATTTACCTTTTCGATAGACCGTTCCTGCGTGAACGTATTTGCTGGTAATAATGAATGCTGTTTGCAAACATGCTTGAGTTGGATCTTTGCTTGATTGTAATTGTATGGTGGAGTGATGGCCACTATGCAATCTGAAATTTTAAGTTAATTAAAGTTTGGTTTGGGTTTTATCGGTTGTCATTGCTTAATCTCTTATGCAAATGTGATCGGATCAAATCTGTTTTCGCAGTCATATGACATGTCAGTAATGTTTTGCTTATAACTCAAGCTACAGAATTCCAAATGACATGAAACCAGTTGGGTTAGTTCACAAATTTAGAGGATGAATTTCTGTCAAAAATTCAATGGTATACAATACATATTCTGGGAGTTATGCACAAAGTAATGAACATGACAGAATCTGTAAATTTCTGCTGACATAGCTGTACTGTTTGAATTATATCTCGAGTTGTACATATCCAAATGAGGTGATTCCAGTTGGGTTGGTTCCATAATTTTATACACAATAATCTGGTAAAAATTCGTGGTCATTGGATATTTACACAGAAAGTTATGCATAATTCTTTGAGGTCAACAGAATCTGTCTTAACTGAAGTACATGCTGTCATTTTACTTTGAGTTATTCTCTTATGCAATGATTCAAGTACAATTATCTGAGATATGATTTTTCTAACGGTCAGATGGTAAACACCAGGTCCGGAGGAGGTCAAGACGTGCCACCTGTGATCCGGGCACATATTGCAAATCAACAAAACCCGGCACCACCTCCACCGATCAACCAAGCAATGGACCCGAACATGCGGCAATTCCTGGCAGCGCGGATGCAGCGATTCAAAACCTTACCAATACGTGCAGCGAGATGCAAGCTCAACAGAATCAGCCACCACCACCGATGCCACCACCACCCCCGCCACCAAGGGACGAGGGCACAAGGAGTTCATGAGTCACCACCCCCCTACATTTTCTCACTCGGTGATCCACTAGATGCGATGGTGGTCGAAAACCATCACTAAGAAGGCTGGAAATCGTGCGGTGCACGCGACGGGGAGATGGTTACGTATGCTTCTTCGGAAGACTTGTGGGGCGGGCCGCAGATTGGTGGGATGCGTACTCTCAAGCTCATCCCAACGGGCGAACATCACTTGGCAAGAATTCCGTGACAACTTCCGCACTTATCACATTCCTTCGGGGGTTCTCAAGCTTAAGCGAGAGGGAGTTCTTGTCGCCGAGGCAAGGCAATATGTCGGTGATTGAGTATACTGGACAAGTTCACTCACTTGTCACGTTATGCACACGATGAAGTCAACAACGATCCAAAGAGGCAAGAAAGGTTCTGGATGGCTTGATCGGTCCTCCGAACTATCTCTTGCGAGTCACATCTTCCGGACTTTCGGACGGCGGTAAACAAAGCTATTGGGGTGGAAAGCAAGAGGAAGGAGATGGGTGAACATAAACGCAAGTTTCGGTCTCGGGGGCGATCTAGCGGTAACACCGTCCCCGTTACGGTTCTCGGCGGAGCCCGACTCCATATCGTCCTGGTGGACAAGGCCGGGAGGTACCCACGGAACATGCGGCTCCGGCGCTCGTTTCGCCCACGGCGCTTCAATCCTCGGACACCCGAGCTCCTACCCCTCGGGTGAGTCGTCCTAGCAACAACTGCGGGGCACTGTCGGGAAACACCGGCCTGTTCGGCCGGGTGGATGCTTCAAGTGCGGAGAGGCGGGGCATTATGCTAACAAGCTTGTCCAAAGAGGGTGATGCGGACTCCACGGAGGGACATTGGGAACGGGGTGGGCAGCCATCTTCTCGGGCTCGTACTCCACGGACACCCGGCAAGAGAGGCCCCGGCGGAGTCATGTGCGTGGCCGAGTCAATCATGTATCGGTGGAGCAAGCTCGGAATGATGCGGCGTGGTATTGGGTACGTTTTTCGTCAACTGCGTACCTGCTACCGTATTATTCGATTCGGGAGCATCACATTCATTTATAAGCGATCAATTTGTGGCAAAATATAACTTACCTATGAGTACAATGAAGAATTCAGCGATAGTTAGCACTCCTGGGGGAGAAATGAAAAAGCTGGTCACATATGCCCACAAGTAAAGATTAATATCATGGGGGTAGACTTTCTTGCTAATGCGGTAGTTCTAAAATCATGGGGAATAGATGTCATTCTTGGTATGGATTGGTTAAGGAGTTGTGATGGAGTTATTCAGTGTCGGAAGAGGTCGATGCGTAACCTTAAGTCCTCAAGGGGAAAGAGTAGAGTATGTGAGTGCACCCTCGTCTGTCAAAGGAGTTATGAACTCTGTTGAAGGCAAGGCTTTGGAGGATATAAGGGTAGTGAATGAATTCCCTGATGTGTTTCCAGAGGATTTACCAGGTATGCCACCTGATCGTGACATTGAATTTAGTATTGAACTTATACACAGTCTTGCTCCCATATCTAAAAGACCATATAGAATGGATGTTAAAGATCTAGCTGAATTAAAGAAACAAATTGAAGAATTACTTAGTAAAGGGTTTATCGCGTCCTAGTTCATCACCATGGGGAGCCCCCACACTCTTCGTTGATAAGAAGGATGGATCTAGAAGGTTGTGTATAGACTATCAATCACTTAACGAAGTTACTATCAAGAATAAATACCCTTTACCTCGGATTGAGGATTTGTTTGATCAAATGAGAGGAGCTAAGGCTTTCTCTAAGATAGATCTTAGATCGGGTTATCATCGATTGAAAATCCGTGTGGAGGATATACCAAAGACGACATTCACTTCTAGATATGGGTTATATGAGTTCACTGTGATGTCTTTTGGCCTGACCAATGCACCAGCATACTTTATGTATTTGATGAACAAGGTATTTATGGAGTATCTGGATAAGTTTGTTGTGGTATTCATTGATGATATATTGGTATTCTCTCGGAGTGAAGAAGAACATGAAGAACATTTGAGGCTTGTGTTACGAAGTTACGGGAACATCGGTTGTATGCCAAGTTCAGCAAGTGTGCTTTATGGTTGAAGGAGGTATCTTTTCTCGGACATATCATCACGGATGGAGGCATAGCGATCGATCCAAGCAAGGTTCGGGATGTATTGAGCGGAGTCCGCCTAAGAATGTGCGGAGATCGAAGTTTCCTTGGTCTTGCGGGATACTATCGGAGGTTCATTGAAGGGTTTTCTAAGATAGTGAAGCCACTTACCACTCTGCTCGAGAAAGGAAGAGAATTCAAATGGGATGAGAAGTGTCAGGCTAGTTTTGAGGAATTGAAGAAGAGGCCGACCACGGCTTTTGTGTTGATCATGCCAGACATACACAAAGGGTTCGATGTGTACTGTGATGCCTCTCGGCAAGGTTTGGGATGTGTGCTAATGCAAGAAGGAAAGGTAGTCGCTTATGCTTCAAGACAGTTGAGGAAACATGAGCGAGAACTATCCTACTCATGATCTTGAGTTAGGCTGCGGTTGTTCACGCATTGAAGATGCGGAGACATTATATGATTGGGAACAAGTGTAAGATCTTTACCGACCATAAGAGTCCGAAATATATCTTTACTCGAAGGATCTGAATTTGAGGCAAAGAAGATGGTTAGAGTTGATCAAAGATTATGATTTGGATATCCAGTATCATCCGGGGAAAGCGAATGTTGTGGCAGATGCTTTGAGTCGAAAGGGACAGACTAATATGCTATTGGGACACTGTTACCTCAAAAACTATGTTGGGAGATGGCACGGCTTAACTTGGGGATGGTTGCTTCGAGTGAGACTTTAACATTAGAGATTGAATCGACACTTGAGCAAGATATCGGGAAGGGACGGATTGATCGATGCCAAGATTGCGGGAATACGGGAAGTTGATTAAATTGGGCAAAGTTCGGAATTCGGGGAAGATGAGCAAGGAACGAGTGTGGTTTAAGAACGAAGTCTGTGTACACGAGATCAAGGAGTTGAGAGAAGTTATCTTGAAGGAAGCACATGATTGACTTACTCTATACACCCTGGTAGTACCAAGATGTATCGGGACTTGAAGCGAGAGATGCTTGGTGGTATGGGATGAAGAAAGATGTGGCGGCTCATGTAGCTTTGTGTGATGTGTGCCAAAGAGTGAAGGTGAGTATCAAAGACCGGCGGGATTGCTACAACCTCTGAAGGTACCGAGTGGAAATGGGAGGAAATCGGTATGGATTTCATAGTGGGATTACCTCGTACTCGTGAAGGGTATGATTCTATTTGGGTTATTGTGGATAGACTAACCAAGGTAGCGCACTTCATTCCGGTGAAGACGACCTATACGGGAGTGAAGCTAGGCGAGTTGTATAATTCAAGGATAGTGTGTTTGCACGGGGTACCGAAGAAGATAGTGTCGGATCGAGGCACACAGTTCACCTCACGGTTTTGGCGAAGTTGCATGAATCAATGGATACAAAGTTAAACTTCGGCTCGAGATACCATCCTCGGACGGATGGACGGACGGAGAGAACAAATCAAATACTCGAGGATATGTTGAGAGCTTGTGCATTGAAGAACGATGGCGAGTTGGGATAAGAGTTTGCCTTATGCGAGTTTGCTTACAACAACGGCTATCGGTCCGGCATCAAGATGGCACCTTTTGAAGCTCGTATGGAAGAAAGTGTAGAACACCGTTGTTTTGGAATCGGACGGTGAAAGGCGGTTCTTTGGGCCGAACGGCATACGAGAAGCGAGAAGCAAGTTGAAATCATAAGGGAGAATCTTAAGGCGGCACGGTCTAGACAGAAGAGTTATGCTGATCCTAGGCGAAGAGAGGTGATCTTGGAAGTCGGTGATTATGCATACCTCAGAGTGTCACCTATTCGGGGGTTACGAAGGTTTAATGTCAGGGGAAAGTTATCACCTCGATTTATCGGACCGTTCAAGATTTTGGAACGGAAAGGAGAAGTGGCATACCAGTTAGAGTTGCCAGCACAGTTGTCAGGAGTTCATGACGTGTTTCATGTGTCACAGTTAAAGAAGTGCACAAGTGAGGTTAGGATAGAACCGGTGCAGTTAGAGGATATTCAAATGGAGAATGACCTGACATACAAAGAATACCCTGTTAAGATCTTGGATGTGTCAGAAAGAGTTACCGAAGTAAGGTTATCGAGAATGTGCAAAGTGCAGTGGAGTCATCACACCGAGGAAGAGGCAACTTGGGAAAGAGAGGATGAACTCAAGGAAGACTTCCCTCGAAATTTGTTCTCTAAGTCTTCGAATCTCGGGACGAGATTCTCTTTAAGGGGGTAGGATTTGTGACACCCTAAAATTCCATCACTAAAATCACTTAGCAACTTAAAATGTCTTAAGGATTTAAGGAAATTAAAATGCTAAATAAAATTTGAGCTCTAAAGATATTAAAGATAATATAATAAAGTTAGAAACAACAAGTGTATGTGCATCATTATTTGGCTTGCATGATTTTGGTTGCTTGAGTAGTCTCTAAAAAGTCTATAAAATATTTGAGGAAAGTTTGCTGAAGTTTGAAAAGGATTTGAATTGAATTTGGATTTGAAAAGGAGGTTTGAAAAAGAAAAAAAAACAAAACCTCGCACCCTTACCTTTTCGGCCCGGCACGACCCGGCCCGACGAGTTCCCCGCCGCCCACTTCCCTTCTCCCTTCTCTTTTTCTTTTCAGCGGCGCCGACGGTGGGTCCCCCTGTCGGCCTCCGTTTCTCCTTCCTTCCTTCTTCTTCCCCCTTCCTTTCTGCGCACGGCGGCGCCGCGCGCGCGGATCCCGTGCGCCCGCCCGTCTTCCCCTTCCTCTCTCTGGCCATCAAGGCATTCAATCGAGCGCACGTAGCACCAGGGATCAATCCCTCCCTTTAATTCCGTCGGTTTCCTTTAATTTCGCTCAATTCATTTGGAAACCGGCCGCCGGCGCGCCCATGGCCGAGGGCTCGGCCGCCGCTTCCCCTCCTCTCCCTTCCCGTCCTCAGGACTTATTTAAGCTCGCACACACGCTCCCCGCCCTTCCTTTTTCGCAACCCCGCCCTCGCCGGGACACATGCCCGAGCCCAACTCCACCCGCGCCGCCGCCTCTGTTTCCGCCGCCGCCGGAGCAATCGCCGACGGTGAAGTGCCCCTTCTCCCGCCCTTCTTCTCCCCGTGCACGCGTGGCTTAACTCTTTCCCTCCCTCGTTGCTCCGGGGGCACCTCGTCGCCTCGGGGCCAAGCTACGCCGTGACGCCGTCCGCGGGACCGCCGCTTGAGCTCGCCGTCGACGTCGAACTCCCCTTCCCGCGCGCCTCCCCGTCAACTTTGAGCTCGCTCCCGTTGCCTCCGCGTGGTGAGCAAATCTGCCCCCGCCTTTTCCCTTTTCCTTTGAGCACGGCACCTACCGCGCGGGCTCGCCGGGAGTGGCGGCTCCGCCCCCTTCCCCGCCGCCGGCCACCGTGATAGCTCGAGCCTCCCCCCCCGAACCCCTAGATGCATGCGCCACCCCCCCGCAACGTATAGCACCCGCTCGTGCACGAAAAGGCGGCCGGGAGCTCACCCCGAGCTCATGCCGGCGAGCCGCCGCGCGCGCGCGCCACCGCGCCGCTCCTGTTTCCGCCGCCCGTCGCATGTGTTCGATCGGGACCATTGGATCGCGCTTGCACGGCCGAGATCACGTACCCCTTCGTTAAGAGGCCGGGTCCACGGTGAACCCATGGACCGCGCCCACGGCGGTCCATGGTGCACCTAGGCGTCATCCGCCGTTGGATCTCAGATCCACGGCGTGGAGTGACGATTTTGTTAAAGAGTCCCTGGATTTTCAAATGTTCACAAGCCGGTCCTTCCACCTTTGGAAATAATTACAGTTAGGCCCTGATTCTTGCAAACTAGCCCCTATCTACCCTGTTTAATTCTGTTTTAGGTCCTTTTCACTTCTTTTAGCACATAAACCCTCTGATTAAAATTATAAAAATGTTTTAGCCCCTGAATTTATTCATAAACAACCCTGTAAACTTAGTTTTCTTGCAAATAGGCCCCTGAAAACTGTTTTAACCATATCTTTCTCATTTTAACTCCGTTTTTAGCGTTCTATATATCGAAATGATCGTCTCGACGAGTAGAATCTTTTAAACAGTAAATTTACCAGTTTTACTACTGTTTGGTGTACTGTTTTGTTTATTGATTGTTATCCATGTTTGACTCGTAGATATCGTGCCTGTTTCGTCTGAGCTCCCTGTCGGAAGTGATCGGAAGAACTTTGTCTTTGAAGAGGAATTCACCCAGCTTGTAGAGGAAGGCAAGTGGATTTCCCCCTCTGCATAATCCTTTTGAACCCATGTCACTGCATGCTAAACAATGTTTACTATTCCTGTTGATATGCATAAATCTGATGGGCAAACACCTAGCTAAGGATTTGACTAGATGCTTTATCACTTTACCTTGATCAACCCTGTTTAAACAAATGTTTGGGGTAGATAAATGCTTAGCTTGCTCAACATAAGTTTGGTTATGCTTTGTTTATGTTATACATCTCAGTTTTGGTTATGTATATGCTTGTGTTTTAAACAAGATAACTTGATATAATCGGAACATGGAGAACCACCCAAGATAACAGTACAACCACAGTCCACATGGCTCTGGCTTAGCCAATTAATTAGGAGAGTGGGGTAGCGATAGCTCTTTTCCGAGAGGGGCACAGGGGGCCGGAGTTGAAGGGGTATAGCCGGTCCTTTTGGGGTAGCGACCTTGGCTAAGGTGTTGACCACTAGGGAGGGTTATGGCCGCTCCCTGCCGTAGCTCGTTGCGGGTCGTTGGTTTCTCTTCTTTCCTTTGTAAAGGCTTCGTAGTGGACCCCCGGCCACTCACCTTGGAAGTGTTTAAGGGTCTAGCTAACCGGGCAAGATGGGGAACACGAACCGTGGGTAAAGTGTACAACCTCTCGCGAGTGTAAAACTGATCGATCAGCCGTGCTCACGGTCACGAGCGGCTTGGACCCTCACATGAGTAATAAACTTGAAGATTAATGTAAAACGTGGGTTGGAGGTTTGGTTTGAGGTTTCTTTTAAAGGTTAAGTGGGTTGGTATACACTTACATCTAGTAACTAGGAGCTTGCTAATAAAACTTGACCAACTTATAAAATGCTTACCGCTGTGAACCATAGCCTATCCTTGACAAGCCTTGCATTTTTCCCCCACTTGCTGAGCTCCAACCATAAGTGTGCTCACCCTTGCTTACCGTTCGAGAGGAGAACGTCGGAGGCGAGGACGAGTACCGGAGTGACTTCGAGGAGTTCTAGGCATGCGGATCCCCCGGTTATCATGCCTGTGGATGTCGGCGATGGAGATGCTCGTCGTCGTTTAGTTATCGTTTTGTTCGGACCTTCGAGTCCACCCTTATGGATGTAATAAAGGATGTCATCTTGGTTTAAACTCTTGTACGTTTTGTGACAAGCAATGGTATTACTCTCGTTTTGTCTAATCATGTGTGTGTAAATGATCCTGGCGCACATATGAGATGCATTCGGTTTTCCTTGTAAAATCGGGTGTGACATCGCGCGGGGCCCCGCCCGTACGACGCCCAGCCGTCTTGGGTCCTCAAGGCCTCCGCAAGCGCACCGAAAGCGTCACGCTGCTCCCGGAGCTGACGAAGCTCGGCACTCATCTGGTCGAAGGCGCCATACTTGTCGCGGGCGCGGTGCTTGAGCTCCTGCCGCCAACAGACCAAAACCAAGTAAGCATAACGTCGCGAGGAACAAGCACGAAAACGACGAGATCAAAGAAAATATGCAACAACGCCTCACCGGAAGACGCGCCACGCGCGGGCCGCCATGAATCCGTAGCGCCTCGTTCAACGCCGGTTGAGCGCGGCGCCGTGGTCATGGAGCTCCCCCCACAACCGCTGCTCCTCCCTGGGCGTCGGCGAAAGCGGGGAGCTCGTCAACGCGCCCCTCTCTCGAAGCAGAGCGGCCGACACGGGAAGAAGTCTCGGCGCCGTGCCCTCGGCCCCTGACCACCATGTGGCCGTCCCACTGCCTCACGAGCGCCCCCTCCTGGGACTCGGGGGATGGCATGGGCAGGTTCACCCACTGGTCCCACCCGAGCGGCGGGGCGTCGTCGTCCGGGATCTCCACCGCCATCGCCGGGAGCCGCCGGCCGAGCACGGGCTCTCGCTGCGCCCCCACCGCCGCCTCCGACCGCGCCTCCGTGGCCGCGGACTCTGGCTGCGGCACCGGTGCCGCCGCCTCCGGCCGCGTCTCACCGCTGCGGGCGCCGGGTGGCCCTCCACGGCCGACGCTGCCGGCAATGCCACTACGACCGGCGCCGCCGGCTGTACCTCCGCCTGCGGCCTCGCCACCGCCTCGGCCGTCGCCTGCCGCCCCCTCGATGACCGGCGCCCGCCGCTCCTCGACGACCGTCGGCCGCGGCTCGGCGGGCGAGACCACCGGCCGTGGCCTCGAGGCCTCGGCCACGCCTTGTGAGCTCTCACTCGCCGTTGCCGCTGCGCTCGCCCCCGCCCGTGGCGCCCTTGACGAACGCCTACGGGTGGGGACGGACGCGTCCGCTCTCAGCACCTTGGCCGGTGCGAGAGGAGGCACAGTTGGCACCACCCTGCGGAAATGGAAACAAACTATCAAAATTCCCGCACGAAGGGCACGCAACCCCTCGAAGGATAAATCCTTACCTTGAGGAGGAGAAGGCATGCTTCGTCTTCCTCGAGGTCCCCGCTGATGATGCAGGCGCGGCCGGTGCGCCCGCCGCCGCACCTCCGGCCGTCTCCCACCGCGCGCGCGGGCCCCACCTCGCGCGCGGACGCCCCCGCCGTGCGCGCGGGCGCCTCCGAGGCGCGCGCCGGCACCTCCGCGGCCCGCGCCGCCTCGTCGTCGGCCCGCCCGGTGGCGGGCGCTTCCGCGTCCGCCCCGGGCGATGCTACTCCTGCCACCGGAGCCGACTCCGGCGACAGAGGTGCAGGCTCCCACCTATCGGGGAGGACCTGCCCCCTAACCTCTTCCTCCTCTTCCTCCTCCTCGTCCGGTGACGAGTATTCCTCGGTCCCCGGCGAGGAGAGTCCCTACCGCTCGCGCGGCCCGGAACTCCTCACTCCTCCGCTCGCGACGCTCCCGATGTCGCGTCGCACGCTCCTTCTTGCGGGCCACCCGCTCTCGCTCCCACCGCCGCGCGCGCGCGCGCGAGCGCGCGGGGAGTGGGGGTAGGCGGCTCGGACTTCGCGGCGCTCACCCTCACCATCTGCAGGCGCGTGTGTCAGCAACTCGGAAAACTGGTGAAGCTGGAAATGAAATCAAGAACTCCGCTCACCAGAGGGCCGGTGGGAAGCATCTCAAGATCCCAAAGGGCCTTGTCGTTATAGCGCCCGGACTTGGGGTCGATGGCGCGCCGCGCCCGGGTGGCCGCGTATTCCCGGGGAGGGGGCTCGGCGGCGACCGCGATTTCGCCAACGCGACGGGGTCCGCGTCCTCGGTCATCTCGTAGATGCGGAGCGGCCTCTCGCATCGGGGGGACGATCCGCCGGTGGTGGAGGTGGGCGAGGACAACTTCCGCAGTCAGCCCGCGGCCCGCCGGATTCCTCGGCGCGGCCGGGGAGCGAGTCCAACCGCGCTCGGTGCCGGGGCGGGGGACACCCCGTGGTACCGGGAGGCGGGCCTCTCCCGAGCACCGGGCCGGTGTAGGGGGGGGAGGCCGGGCTCGGTGTTGCGGAGGTAGAACCACGCCCACTCCCGGTCCGTGTTGTTGGTTGTCATCGTGCCGGGGATGTAGTCGTCCTTGCGGCGGCTCCGCACGGCGAGCGACATGCCGCCGACACGCACCGCGCGGTGGGTCCTCGTCTCCGTTGTCGGCGGCATGTACGGCTCCGCGCGGAAGAGATGAACCCGAGAGATCCCGGTTCACCGGGATCCCCGAGAAGCCCTCGCGGACGCCAACGAATGTGGCCACCGCGAGATCGCGTTCGGCGCGAAGTTGTGAAGCTCCACGCCGTAGTGGTTGCGAGAGGGCCCGCATGAAGCGGCTCACCGGCGCCATGAAGCCGCCCTCATGGAAGCGGACGAAGCTGACCACGTAGCCGCGCGGAGGGTTGGGCGCTCGCTCCCTTTCCGATGGCACGATCCACTCGGCCGGCTGTCTGTCCTGGTTTGCCGCCAATTGGCCGCCGGTCACCAGCTGGCCCAGGGCCAGCGGTGTCACCGTCGAGCGCTCCCACGCCAACGGGTCAATGATGGTGAGAGGCTGCTGGTGAGCCATGCGAGCGGGCGAAGAAGCAGAGAACGAGGAGCAAGAAGAGCTCTGAAAATAGAGGCGTAACGACGAGAGCGACTCGGGGGCTAGAGCGCAAGAAGCAAGAACGGCAAATGCTAAGCGCACAGGTAAAAACCGCCCCTTCCCCTTCCGTCGGATTTATAGGCCGCAAGGCGTGCTCTCCGGAGCGTGCGCCCCGCGCGCATTAACTGCAGGTGGAATATTCCCTCGCTAACGAACGGGCCCCACCACGACCGCGGCGGCCACGCGACCGCACGCATGCCATCATCACGGCGCGCAAGAACCTGGGGGGGCCGTGGCGGGCGGTCACGTCCGCTTGCCCACTCCGTCCACTATGCGCGCGGCGCGCGGCGCCGAAAAGGCGCGCCCGCGACGCGAGAGTACGGTCGCGACCGCGAGCATTAAATGGCCCGGTCCCTTGCGAGTAAGGAACACCCTCGAGCGGCCCGAGCCCCAGGCTCAAACAAATACGACCCTCGAAGGGTGCAAACATCAACCAGTGGCCTCGAAACCCGTTTGAAACAAACGGGCACCACAGGT
Source organism: Cenchrus americanus (assembly GCA_947561735.1). NCBI lineage: Eukaryota > Viridiplantae > Streptophyta > Magnoliopsida > Poales > Poaceae > Cenchrus > Cenchrus americanus. Next base: position 29,418,286 of record OX387242.1, on the reverse strand, counting down.
GCCCTCGATACACGAGAAACTACCGATCGGCGGCTCGAGAACCGGCGCGGCCGGGGACCCTTGAAACTGCGCAGATGCAAAAGACGGGAGCACCCGACCGCTACCCCCGCACGGCCCTACCGATCGAGGTTCGAAGCCTGACCCTCGACGGGTTCGAACGGGCGCCCCGCATCACCGCAGTCGGGGGACGACGAGGGCACGTGTATTCGAGCCTTTCCTCGAGCCCACCGGCTCAAGGGTGCCCCACATGTCGTGTTCGAGAGCTAGCGAGGGCAGATAGCCGGGGGGATCCCACCGAGGGAGAGCTTCCGCGCCCTCGGTCCCTAGCGAATGGGACCAAGCCCCACCTAGCAAACCCACGCAAGTGCTTTAATGGACGCGTCTCCGGACCGCGCAGCCTACCCTTATCGAACGGGGCATGGGCGTCCACTCGAACCACCCACTAACAGCTCAATGAGGAATCCGCAATCCGCGACCCGATCGATGGGGGTTGCGGAAACCTCACCCTCCGTCCCGCGGAGGGACGGCGAGGGCGCGTTAAAAACAAGTCGGAGAGCTCGCCCCGATCGCCTTGAACGGGCCCAGGCTCGGGGGCTCGACGCACGGCTACACCTCCACGGTTGCACCGGCCGCGGATAGTGCCAGTTGCGCGTGCGTCACCGAAGCCGGCTGAAACATCACCGATGCCGGTTGGGATATGCACCACGCCCACTGACCAGATTCCGCGGTAAAACCCCTACAGGAGCACTCACGCTCCTGCAGGGCTTCGGGGGCTAGACCCGCGGGTCCGCTGACGCGGCCCCACGGAGAGCGTTTGCAACCAGGGGGAAGGATGTCCTATCAGTAGGCTTCAGCATCTGCGGGAGCCTGGCCGGCATACCCGCAGATGCTCGGGGGCTACTGTCGAGGACAGCCCTGAGGGTCCCCTAAAACAACCAGGGGAATCCTGCTTAAAACCTGCAAAAAACCAAAGTGAAACACCTCTCACTTAAGCGCACACACGGGGCATGGCCCACACTGCGGTGGTCCCCGCGGCCCATCGGAGTGGCCCACCGAAAGGCCCCCTCGAGCAGGTTCCGCCTCGCTCGAGGGTTCACGGCCCCCTCGAGCGGGTTCCGCCTCGCTCGAGGGCTCACGGCCCCCTCGGGCGGGCTCCGCCTCGCTCGAGGGTTCACCTCCGCCTCGCTCGAGGCTCCCTCACACACACGCCCGTTCCCGCACGCGGGTACGGACATTTAATGCTCTGACACAGCGGGGCGGCGCCATCATGCGCCTGGAATCATGCCCCGGCGTTGTTGCGCCAACTCCCTAGGGGGAACCCATCCCCACCACTGTGGGGGACTGTGCGACATGGCCAGTGTCAGCTCCGTGGCACTGCGCCGCCTACCCCCGTACGGCTAACGCGCCGCGCCCTCGAAGGGGGGGCGGTTACACCCTCGAACCACTTTCTCTTGAACCTGCAGGGCCAAATCATGATGCTAGGCCGGCGGGACGCCATCCCCGCCACTGTTGGTCCTGTGCGGCCGCCCCCGTGCTCGCAACACCACGCCAGGCACTGTTACAACCACTCCGGCGCTGTGAGGCACGCGGGGACGGGACGCCACCACGCCTGCCACTGTATCCCGTACGGATCGCCATCAACGGCTTCCTCGAGCCTCGCCCGAGGACGCCACGGTCAAACACTACGCCCCTACCCTCGAAGCTGCCACTGTTCGGGTACAGGACATGCCATGATGACAAGATCGTGGCAAGGACCGTCAAGACGGCCGCCGACTTCCCGAGCCGCATGCCATACCCCCACCCGTAGCTAAATAGTGCGGCATACCCGTAAACCGCCCTCTCCTTGGTCTATAAAAGGAAGGCGATCCCCCTCGCCGCGAGGACATCGACACGAACATTCGAAACCACTTCACGCACACATTCCTCAATTCTCCCACAACATCACCAATCACTTCGTTTGGGACTTGGAGGCCACGCCTCCTCTCCCTCCTCACTTGTAGCCGCCCCACTACGGGCACCCGGTGCAAAGCAATATAGTGCCACGAGCACACCTCTCGCCGGACGTACGGCCCCGGTCGGAACCGGGGGTAAACCAAGTGTCCTTAGTTGCTTAGCACCGACCATCGAGGGACAGACCTTGGCGCATTCTACTAGTTAGTGTCGGGACTACATTCCGCACCGACAAGTCGTTCGGCCCTAGTTCTCTTTGAAGACTAGTTGTCCTTAACCTTAGACTAAGCTCGTCTCGTGCGCTCTAGAGTTCGTTCGTGCCGTTGTATAGTTCGTTTCATCATAACTTGTGCGTTAGCATGTGTATCACCTGTTACTTGTTTTAACACTAAAGTTGCATGTTAATCTTGACTAATATTTATTTCATTACTTTTCCAAATAAAAGTGATTAAGTTCTATCCTGATTTTCTTTAATCATGATGTAATTGGTTAATTCTTATTTGTAACCAGCTTTGATAAATAAAACATGCTTAGTGTTGTACATCAGTTTTCATAATAAAATTAATATGCTTAAATGATATTATAATTTTGTTATTATTATTAATATGTTTAGTTGAGCATGCAATATAAAGTTATTCGATTAGATTCTTTCACATGCTTTGTCTTTTAGTGTTAATTGTTAATTTGATATAACTTGTACTTAAATATCTGCTAATAAAATATGATTAGGTTTACCGTGTTTTCTTAACTAAACATAACCTGCTTTGTAATATTCTTGCCACATGATTTTCAAATTAAAATATGTGAAGCACGTAGTCTCTTCTTGTTGTTTGATAATACTCTTTCGATAGCTTTGACCTTAGTTTCGTTTTCAACGTTCTTTCGTCGTTGCGTAACCATAGAATCGAGCCTATCCTTTAGTGCGCTCTTTTAAAGCTTTCTTTTGATTGGTGTATTGTTCTTAGTTGTACTTGTTGCTTTGTATGTTGTGCTCCATGTTTGCTTCGAGTAGAAGAAGGATCATTGTTCGTTGCTTTGAGGATGAAGAGTTCCAAGGAAGCGAGAGCTGAAGAAAGAGCAATAAGAGTAGCTTTTCATTGGAGAAAGGCAAGTGTCCCTAACCACCTTGTACATATGCTTTATTTACAAGAATACTTTTGCATTAATTGGAACATGAAGAACCACCCAGGAAAACAGTACTACCACAAGATATATGGCTCTATCTTGGCCAATTAATTAGAAACTTTAGTATCTGGTGTGCTTTACCTGAAAGGGGTTGGGGGCTGACGGGAGATGGTGTATAGACCTGCTCTGGCGGGGAGTTGGGCTTTGCTAAGACACTGTACCCGCTAGGGAGCTTTATGCGCTGCACTGATCAGGTAACCTAGCGAGCAGCCCGTGCTAGGGAATCTTTGTAAAGGCCTCGTAGTGTCACTGCAATCACACCTCGGTAGTGTGGTATGGTGTCTAGCTAGCACCGAATGGTTGGGTCTAAAGTTCTTTAATTTGGGACTTTTACGTGACTTGTGGGTAAAGATGTACAACCTCTGCTGAGTGTAAAACTAATCGATTAGTCGTGCTCACGGTCAAGAGCGGCCTGGACCCTCACATGAATAATAAACTTAAAGATGGACTTTAAATCATGTCTAGTTATTTCTTGTGGCCTTGCTGAGTACCAACCATAAGTGTACTCATTCTTGTTTACTGCTGCTCAGAAGCAAAAGGTGTGATGGTGTGAAGTTGTTGAAGATGGTGTTGATGCTAGGCGTACGCAGCCCCCAGTCGATTGCTTGTTGAGTTGTCCAAGTGTGGCGACAGGCAGCATCAAGCTTTGCATAGGTTTATTGCTAAGTTTACGATAAAGTAATAAATTGATTTGGAGTTTAAATGGAGTAACGGTGTGGAGCTGAAGATTTAAAATATTTAGAGGTTTATACGCAATTGTCAGTGAAGATCTTGTGTTACTCCACTAAGTTTCGCTAAACACAGTGGACAGGCGACATGAATAAGTAGAACTGAGGAGTTAGTTGTTACAGAACATAAATGTCCTGGATTGCATGAAGGGAATCTCGACGGGGTGTTTTATGCAAGATTATCAATAAATAAGTTTTGAATGGGATTTGTTTGGTCTTGAAGGTTTTTTTTTTTGCAAAAGTTTGCATCCTTATCCGTTCGTTGGATCCCTTCCTTCATCTCACGTGGTTGCCTCGCGAGGCAGGTGCGGCCAGCGGCGCGCGGTCTGCACGGCAGTGGCACAGCAGAGTGCCGACGGGGGGTCTTCCCATGGCGAATCTAGTGGCTCATCAGCACGCGGCGCCGCCGACGGGAGCGCTGCGGCCTCGCCAAGGGGGTGGGAGCCTGCAGTGGCAACCCTACTGGCACCCCTCGGCCTCCTCCCCTCATCCTCAGACCCACGACGGCGCCCCGCATCAGCCGCTTCTCCCCCGCATCTCCTCCATCCGGCGGTGGCCATCCTCCTGATGTGAACGCTGGCCACACCTCCCCCTCCGCCGCCGCTGAGGCTGGTGAGTGGTCGGGTCGTTTTCCTCTTTGGAGGACTCATCCTCCCCGACCGCGCTGTGCTCAAGCACACCGTCCTAGAGGCCAACACGGAGGTAGGCGTCTCCCTCCTCGCTCGGCGCGGTGGCTGGGACTCTCTGGTGCCACCCCTTTCTCCTACCTCCTATCCTCTTCTCCGTTGTCGATCCCTCAATTTGCACTCCGCCGCCACCCCTTCTTCGTCCCTGCCCTCCTCTTCGGCATGTGCCTTGCTCGGGTGTGTCGTCGCTGCTCAGGCGCCCCAGCTCCGGCGATGCTCTGGCTTCCCGGTGGCCTTGCTCTTTTCTTGGACATCGGGATGATTCTAAGAAAGGTCAGGGGTTTATTTGCAAAACAACCGCTTTTTGCCCAATCTAGGCCGTCCACGCTACGATCCGATGGCCGAGATCGCGGAGCGACGTGGCCGCTCTCCCTGACCGTGATATTGGCCAGGATTCGTAATAAGATATTACTTGACCAAGCCAGAGCCATGTGGAATGTGGTGGTACTGTTTTCCTGGGTGGTTCTCCATGTTCCGATTAGCATAAATGGTCTTGCAATTAAATCATCACATAACACATAGAAACATAGAGTAAAAGTAACCACGTTGTCATTACAATCTAGTTGAGCAACTAGGCATTATCTACCATCAAGATTAGTTATTAATCCGGTTGCAAGGTAGCGGTCAAAAGAAATCTAGGCATCATCCTTAATAGGAACCCAACCAATTAATGCAAAGCAATAATAAATAAAGTGATTAAATACATGTTATATAGGTGTAAATGAGAATGATCAAGGACACTTGCCTTCTTCACAATCCCGCTGTTGCTCAGAGTCTTTAATCTCTTGATCGTCGAATTCTTCGAATAGCACGTTCTCTACGCATCACACATTCACATGGAAAGAAACCACACAATAAAATAAGAAACAATTCACCAATCATTTCAAACAGAAACAAAAACTATGCTAAATTAATCTACTCATCGAGACGAACACAAAGATATAAAGAACACTAAAAACGGAGCTAAAACGCAAGAGATATGAACTAAACAAGACGTAAAGGGCTAAACTGCAGAGAACAAAAACTTCCAAGGGTCTAACTGCAACAACCAGGGGCTAAAATCTAATTACTTTTAACTTCAAGGGACCTCGGGTGCAAAAAACAAAATACTTCCGGGGCTCTTTTTGCAAAACGCTTGTTGCTGACCGGCGGTTGACTGGTACGCCGCCGGATTGACCTGGTGTCCACATCGATCTGGATCGTCGACTCCGGATTGGACGGCCGGCAGCGAAAGGACGGCGGAGCATGACGGCGACAGGCGGCGCACGACAGCGTTCGGCGGCGAGCTTGCCAATGAGACTCGAGCTTGAGCTCTAGGGCTCGGTTTGGCGTGCGGTTTGTCCCGGGATGGAGCGGCCGGCACCGCGAACTCATCTAGGGTGTCAGTACGGGCACTAGGACGGTGAAGGTGACGTGCGGCTTCACGGGGTGGACAGCAGCAATTTTCTTACTTCGGCGAGCTTTACCCGGCGATTCAGGGCACGAGGACGCCCACACGCTGTACGTTCGGCTTCCCCACCTCACAGTGAAGCTCCAGGGGTGCGCAGGACCAGCGAAGAGGCAGCGACCGAAGAAATCGAGCACGACGCTAGAGCTAAGGTTTGGAGATCGAGCGATGGCGCTGTGCTTGCGGATTGAAGGAAAAGGTAGGGGAGGAGGCGGCAGCACTTCTTATGGGCACCTCGGGTGGCTCTGGAGTGCGGGCCTGAGGCTGGGGATGCGGCTCGGTTAGAGCAGGAGGCGGCTTGGACTCAAGAGCGATCGGCTAGAGGTTGAGGACGACCTCCGGGTCCCACACGACAGCGTAACGGCGGTGGTGGAAGGTGCGGGCGGGCCGAGCCGGGCCGGCCTGGCCGGGCCCATTGCGGGTGACGCGCGCGCGACAAGGAAGAGTCTGAGTGCCTCCAGTAGACTAAGGATGACGGGCCGCGCAAAAACAGAATGGAAAAGGGTTTTATTTTTATTCTTTTTCAAAAGGCATTTCAACATGTGAATTCAAATACCAATTTGAATTCAAGCAACCAAAAATAATGCTCCAGCATGAATGCAACATTAAACTCCTATAGTTCATCAATTTAAAATTTGGAAAACATTTAAATGCCTATAAATCATATTAAACCTTATAAAAAACCTTAAACAAGCTCAAGATAAATTCTAATAAATTTTGTTAAATTGCAAAACAGTAAATTTAGGGTGTTACAATGGTGGTAGTATATTTTTGTGTTGGAAATGAGTTAAGGTTGGGTTCTATTGCAAAGGGAGCTTAGCTTAAGAGTCACGATATATTTCCATTCCCTAATCGGTGTGGCCATGGTGCCTGTGCAAGCTACATTTTGCACTTGGCCGCAAACGATTTGTGCTGCCGGGTAAAAGGGGTCTTTGCTGGCCGGTGGAGTGCCCGCTGTGACAACCCGCCCAGAAAATACCGTACTATCGCCTAAGACCGATCCACTTTGGTCATTAAGCCATAGTAAAGTATCATCCTGTCGTTGGTTGCCGGGTCAACGCCCGGTAAATCACTTGAACATCGAACAGAGGATCGACACATGCATTAAAACTCACGCGAAGGCGAGTCCAGAGTACAACATGAATTAAACATTTTGATTACAAACCATTGCTCCCGCAATGGGGTAAAGGTTCAGAGTTCGAAAATACAGCGGAAATAACTTAAACTAGCGGAACGGTGAACATCACAGGAGGCCATCCGTGATGTCCTTACTTGTCGTCACCCTTTCGATCAATCACACCTGCAACAACAGTTTTAAAGCAAGGCTGAGTATACTAATACTCAGCAAGACTTAACCGTCGGGTGATAGCTACATCACCAACCTCTAGACATGAAAGGCTTTTGGATGGTGGAGTTCTTTTCTTTGGAAAGCCACTAAGAGTGGATCCTTACTTTACAATCTTTTAGCACAAGTTCTAGTTGATTACCATTTCTAAATGTGCCAACTAATTCAATCAAGAATTGGACAAGCAATTAATTCATCCAACATATTCCTCGGGTTCCATCATTATGGGATACCATGGCCGATAGAATAAGCGAGTCTCGGATAACGGTGAGAGGCCGACAATCGATTGATTTAAACCTTGCAAGGTAGACCCAAACACACGGTCGATCGCCCCCGCGAGGACAACTCCCCGGGCCGTCCCCATAAATCTTCGGGTTGGGATCGAATCTTACGGTCCCTCGGTGCAAAGCTATCCGCATACCCCGCGAGATACCCGGAGTCACCATACACCACCCTTTCCGTAGCTAGCCGGTAAGGAGATTTCTCAAGAGTAGTAATAGTAAGATCCCGTGCCGCCTCATTAAGGTACTAGGCTTACCGGCCCCATAACCGTCATGTGCTTAGTACGTTCAAAAGCTTAGCCCACATGCCCACTGGATTGGAGCCCCAATCCCATGCTCTTACCACATGAGCGATCCATTTAAGGATATCTTATGATTCCTATCTAGGAACCTATTCTCGCGAGTGAGGTCATCACTCGACTTCTATCGGTCCTACAACATGGCAGCTATCGACCTAGCATACTAGTGATAGAGCATAGGTACCTAGGGATCATGCATCTAGGGTTTCAAATCAATTCCTGAAACGTAAATGCACAATCATAGCAAACATAATTGCAGAATTTTTAAAAGGCGGGGTTAATGATCCGGGGCTTGCCTTCGCTGGCAAGGGTGGCCTTGGGCCCTTCTGGACTTGGGTCCAGGTCTTGAGCTACGTTTACGCACGTCAGCTCTTGGTCGGCACCTTCGCCTCCTCCTTCCGGCACGAGCGTACGTCTACCGGCGGAAAGATCTACACGAAGATGCAAATGCAAGATTTATTCGACGGTTTATACTCAAACCATATTGGCAATCAAGGGGTGTATTTGTTGGGCACATTCACCTAGATAAGGATACATCCAGCATACTCTTCCATAAAGGAACAATATGCATTCTTTATTAATTATTCTTTTTGATGGTGATTGTGTACATATATATGTAAATAATTTAATTTAATTTCATCAACAGTAGTGGGTAGGTACATTTAACCTTTTTAACATGATTTTCAACCACTCTCAAGTTACATGGGTGGTTGGGTGATTTCCCTTTATTGCACAACCGAATAAAGGTTTCTTTATACTTGTCATTTCATGTGGAAACTTTTAATCATTATCCTTTCACAAGCAAAGATATAATTAATACTTTTATCCTTGAATTAATTCCTCATTAGCAATGAGAACTAATTACCTTTTAATTAAATTAGATAATATTTCAAAAAAGGAAAAAGAATTAAATAAGGCTTTTCTTTATTTCATTTCTCTTTAATAGAAAAAGGGCTTTTAAGCTCTTTATCAAGCAATTAAATTACCAAAAATGACAAAGTGGTGTTTCTTAAGCCTACTAGCATCTATATTGGTCCATTGGACCCACATGTGAGTGTTGGAGGCTAGGAAATTAAATGTTATGGGAAAATAACAAGGTTAACTAGTGATTCAATTTAAATGCATGTAAAAATAACTAAGCATCAAAATGACCCAAATTTTCTTGTGGATGCTCTCTTCCGGTCCTAAACAAGCTTAGAAAACCAACATGTTTGCATGGAACCTCTACTGATCTTGTTTTATTAATTTACCAAGGAAAACATGCATAAATCAAGAATAATTATTTCTGTTAATCCAAAAATCATGATTAATTTACAAGATGTGCATTTTGGTATTACAAGACAGTGTGCACAAGTTGGGGTCAAAAAAATAAATATATTTAACATGAAAAATCATTTATGCGGTTCGTCGGAGATAGAAAAACATTTTTACATGATAACTTTGTGCAATTTTTGGCATAGGAGCTGGTCATGACCTAACACACAACATATCCAAAAATTAGCTACAGAGGACTTATGGTTTTTGAGATATTGCGGACCTAGGTTTTTCACATTTGTATTTTTCATGTAAAAACTAAAAGAAATTAGCTCGAGGCTAGAATAACAAAAGTTGTAGTATAAATCACCACGGATCCAACAAAATTGGTTTCACATTTTTCTTAATTTTTTGTGATTTTCTACGCAATTTACAAGAATCAGCAAAGCTCAAGTACTATTTAAGATCTACCTTGCAACTAGGCCCCTCGGAGTTTCCCTGGATTCACAACTATACCCTTCCCTTTTGCGGTTTGGCCCTTAGAATTAAAAAGGACGTCGCAATGTGGCCCCCGACGGCCGGCGGCGCGGCTCCGCCGAAATCCGGCGGCCGGCCGGCGCGGCTCCGCCGAAACCGGCGGCCGGCGGCGCCGGGGGTGTGGGGGAAAGGTGGGGAAAAGCCTCGTGACTCACCTAGGAGTCGGTTTGATGGGTTGGAGGGGGCGTGGGAGGGCCCGACGGGGCGGTCCGGCGGCGCCGGCGCCGGCCACCGCGGCGGCGGAAATTGTTAACACCAAAATTTGGTAAGGAGTCCGACTTGTGGGTCCGGTTCGATAAAGAGTCCGTCCGGTGGAAGGAAGGATATTTTCGGAGATATTCGGCAAAGAGATCCGCGGTCGGCTATCGCTCCGGTTCGGCAAAGGAACAAGAGAGCTGATTTTGCGGGATTGGACGGTGACGTGGTTCAATCGGGGAAGACGAATGGATGGATAGGCGATCAAGCTTAGAGATAAGTTAGGCAACGAATCCATTCGAAGTTGTACTCAACAGGGTATAAATATGACCCCTGAATGTATGTAAAAAAGGACAATCATTCTTCAATACACACCGGCCTTACGCCAAACCCTAGAGTCCCTTGTCGTGTCGTCGAGTTCTTCGAGAGGACTAATCGATCCGTCGACCTCCGTGAGTACCGGCAACCTTGTATCATGTCTAGTATCATGCGGTGGATTTAGATCTGATGCAAGTAGTCTTGTTACCATGCTTCGTGTCATGCGGTAGATTCAAGCTTGGTTCAAGAGGGTTTCTTGTTAGATCATGAGTCATGCGGTAGGCTAAGATCTAGCTTGAAGCTAGTTATCGGCTCTATTGGATTTTGGCAAGATCCGATAGATTCATTAAGTTACCCCGTGTTATCTTGAGTTTTACTTTATGTTTTAATTCATGTAACACACCTTTGCCCAATCTAGATGGTTTTGGATCGGCTTTATCTCTTTTATGATCCTTGTTCGAGTAGATTTCATGTTTTAACACGTGGATCTTGTGTTTTCCGATAGCCGAAACCGAATCGATCTAGGTTGTTACGTGTTGCGGGTTCAAGCTTGCTAATGTTCGTATAAATCTTGAAAGAGCCGGGTATCATGCGGTAGATGCAGGTTTTTGGGTTGCTTTGGAGCTAGTCATCCGGTGGATTAGATTCCCAAATCAATCTGATAGATTTATTCACTTGGTAATGTTTGTTCCTTCTTCATGGACCCCGAATCGGCTGTTCAGCCGTATTCGGTTATGTTTCTCCACGAGTAGAACACGTGCGTTATCCATGCTTTGAATGATGTATGCTTTTAGCTTTCCATATTTAGATTGTATCATGCGGTGGATAGATCTATTTGTGGAAAGTGGTACGGTGTTTCATGCAAGTTGTATCATGCGGTGGATAGATTTGTTTGACATCGTATCCGACGGGTTTTGAAGTAACTAGACATGCGGTAGACTAGTGCTTTGCATCTATGCATACTTGTTTAATACATGATCATGTCCGTGCTTTACTTTATTCACTTATTTAATGTTAATCTTCATGGGGATCGGTCATGGCCTCGTGCGTACGCATTCTTGATCAAACAAAGACCGATCACCGTCATGCTCACGTCATCCATTCGGCAGTGTTACTTTTTCCCCTTTGCGGTTTCCCGAATGGTTGTAGTTCGTTGCGGATAGCTTTCTATAGCTATGTGTCATCTCATTTGGCTTCTTAGCCGTAAATTTGGAACCTGTTCGGTACCACCGGCAAGTTCCAAGCTTTGGTATTTAACTCGCTTTGTCTTTTGTTAATTTTCGGGAAAAATTGATCGGCACGTCTTTCGCTCTCGCGTGTGTGAAGCCGCCTTTGTTCGGCTTTTTGTGTGTTTGGCGTTGAGTGCACTTTTCGCGCCAACACACTTTTTGGCACGCCCGGTGGGACAACGGTCGAATAGATTCGGGATGCCCGAAATCGCGGACCTCATGGATGTCAACCTTGAAGATCTTTCTCCAGAGCAGCGGCAGGCAACTCCAAGACGTCGTGGACCGGTTTCGTAGAAGTGTCTGCTGTCGTTCAAAAAGAATAGAAGCGGCGTCCCGTATCTGAAGAACGAGATGCCCAGGGTATTGCTGCCAGGGGAGAGTGATACCACATCCCAGCAGGAAAAGGAGGAGTGCATGCGGGTGTTCCAAGAATCAGCAGATTACATGCTTAGCAAGCACAACAAGGCTTTCCTCGGTGCGCTCCAGCAGATGATGGTGGCTGTCTTCGGCCCTGGCATGGAACAAGCGTTCAGCAAAGCGCCCGTCCGTGGGGGCACTGTAGAACTGGGCGAATCAAGCTCTCGGCCGCCACTTCGGAGCCCGCCAGTGCAGCCTCCTCCCCAAAGCGCTGGAAGTCAAGCTTTCCGCCCTCCGCCGCCAGAGCCGCCGGGAAACGGCCGGTTCGGCCTCCACCGCAGGCCTCGGGGCGGCCAAATCGGCCCACCACCGCAGGCGGCACGAGTCAACCCGTGCAACGGCCGAATCCGTACCGGCCCACGTACGGAGACTTAGCATTCGGCTCGCCGGCGCCCCGCTCACTTCCGGTCGGAGGATTGCTCCGGCGACCAAGCGGCCGGCAGAGAAACTTGTACGGCGGTGGCTATCATGAGGTGGGAAACTACGGGGCATTTGATGCTTTCCCACATCCAGGATACGCGCCAGCTGCAGGCGCGCAGGAGGACGACGCCCTGGCGCGGAAAATGGCCGAATTGATGCAAAATCGGTTCGGCCTCAAGCCAAAAATGCAAGGACACCGCCTATAAGCCGCCGTTCCCGGAATGGTACTACAATGTGCTCTTGCCGCCAAGGGTGAAGCCGCCAACGGAGTTCACAAAATTTTCGGGGCAAGACGACACGAGCACGGTCGAGCACATCGCTCGTTACCTCATGCGGCTCGGGGAGTGCTCGGTACCGAGGAGACATTCGGGGGTCCGCTACTTCGCCGCATCGGCCGACGGGTCCGGTGTTTCAGTGGTTCTCGTCCCTGCCCCCTGAATCAGTTGCCAGATGGAAGGACTTAGAGCGGAAATTCCACGCTCATTACTTCGGGCAGCTCGGAGAAGAAGCTGATTGACCTTGCGACCATGAAGCAGAGGCATAGCGAGACGCCGCTGGAGTTTCTCCGAAGGTTCGGGGAGGTCAAGGGCATGTGCTTCTCGCTTAACTTGCCGGATGGCCAGGTGGCCGACATGGCCGTCGCCGGATGCTGCCGCCGGCCGTGCGCGAGAAGTTGTTTGGGATGGAATTTGAGAATCGCGGGCCGCCTATCGCGAAGCTATCGCTGATGAGCAATCAGGCGTATGGCTTCAAGAAGGACGCCAAATTTGGCAAGCAGCACGACGTCGCTGACGTCTACAACCAGTTCTTGGACAAAGCCGATCTGTTCGAGGATTCTGATGATGAATTGGATGTAGCTGCAGCAGAGATCATGTGGGGGAAGGAGCCTCTGACAATGAATCAGCGCTGGGTCAAGCAGACCAAGGGAACTTATGATTTTGATATCACGAAAGCTGATAAATTGTTTGAGCTCTTAGTGAAAGAAGGCCGAATCAAGTCGCTCGAGGGGCATTCCATGCTTCGGCCCGATGGAGTTAAAGCAAAACGTTACCGTGGCTTCCATGACGGGGATTCACACTCCATCAATGATTGCGGTGGTCTTCGGGATGAGGATCCGAAGGCCATCCGGGAGGGTCACCTTAAGTTCGACAACAAAATGAAGTTTGGATGGCCACCCCTTTCCTCGGAACATGGTGGGCTTTTCTCTTAATATGATAACGGCCGAGGAGAAGGGAAAAGTCAAGGTCTTGACCTCGGCCTGGGTCTAGACAAGGTGGAGCAATGGACCCGGAGCGCCAAGTGACTGCGGAACGGGTGCAAGGTGACGCCCCCCGCATTCTTAAGAGTCACATCGAAATTGGGGAATCATCCGGAGCTAAACCCGGGGTGACATCGCGCATCCTCCTCAACAAATGGCAGCGCCGAGACGGAGAAAGAGCGCTACCGAAGCGGCGCTACGAAGAGGAGCAACGCAGCCGAAGAAGAGGCGCGCGAGAAGGGACCGAGGAGCAAGACACGCGCGCGAGCAGGAGCGCGCACACTGGGGATGCGCCTTCTTCAGGCATTGCTGGAATGAGGGTTTAAAGCTGCCCACGTTGAAGAACTGTCCTGAATGCAGTGACAGGTATGTTGAGTACAGGCAGGAAACTGCCAATCGCCGATCCGTCCACGAGAGAATTGGAAGGATCCACCCTAACGGGGATCGGCGCCAAAAAATTGAAGTTATCGATCATCCCGGGGAAGCGCCAAGCTGACCTCAGATGGGCCGATCAAGAGGAGGATGAAGATGACAACGTCCGGCGAAGGGGCAATGGTGCCCGCCCGCCCGAGGAGAAGCCGAAGAGACGGGTCCGGCGCTTCGGGAACCGCGAGTTGAGGCAAAGCCGGAATCCGGACGCGCCAAGTGTGGCGCCCCAAAGACCAACCGGAGGGATCGAAGTGTTCGGCTCCAGCATGCATGGTATACTTTCTCGCCGAACGAGTTCATGGCTCCCGCTAACCGGGTTATGCGGAGAGGAAGCTTCCTTCGATGATGAGCGGACCGAGGGGATGATGGCACAACCGAGTGCCGGCCAAGCGAGCCACCTTCGACAAGCCGGCCAAGAATCGTCATATGAGGCCGCTGTACTTGAGGGGATACGTCAATGGCAAGCCATTGACCAAGATGTTCGTCGACGGTGGGGCGGCGGTCAACGTAATGCCGTACACCACCTTCGGGAAGCTTGGCATGGGCCCGAGCGATTTGACACCTACAAGCATCATCTTGAATGATTTCGCCGGGAACACCTCGGACACCAAGGGGTGCGCTCACGTGGACTTGATGATCGGGTCCAAGACGCCGCTCACCACCTTCTTCGTCATCGAAGGCAAAGGAGCCTATAGCCCGCTCGCTTGGGCGGGACCGGATTCATGCTAAGCGTTGCGTCCCATCCACCATGCATCAACGCCTTATCCGGTGGGTGGACGATGAGATCGAGGTCGTCCGAGCAGATGACTCCGTGAGCGTGGCCAACATGGAACCGGCTTTCTCGGGAGTACCGGGGAATTGATTGCTTCTCGGGCAAAGGCGGGGGGAAGGTCCGTTGAACCCGTCGGCGGTGATCAACATGTACCGATTCAAGCGGTCGGCTCTTATAGCAATTTTTAATGGAGAACCCCGTGGATGGCACTGATGGCAAATTAGGGCGAGGATTCATGTCGGCTGATAAACTGGAAGAAGTTGACATTGGAAGCGGTGATAAGCCAAGGCCGACGTTCATCAGTGCAAATTTACAGCCGGACTTCAGGGGGAGTTTGATTGAGCTTCTCAAAAAATATAAGGATTGCTTCGCACGGGATTATTCGGAGATGCCCGGATTGGATCGTTCCATCGTCGAGCATCGGTTGCCAATCAAGCCCGGTTTCAAACCATATAAGTAACCACCCCCGTAAAATCTATAAGGATGAGGTATTGGCTGATGTGAAGAAGGAAGTTGAAAGATTACTTGATGCAAACTTCGTTCGGCCATGCGGATATGCGGAGTGGATATCTAACATCGTCCCCGTGTACAAGAAGAATGGAAAAATGAGGGTTTGCATAGATTTCGGGGACCCGAACGAGCTACTCCGATGGATGGATACCCGATGCCTATTGCCGATTTGTTGATTGACGCCGCCGCCGGGCACAAGGTGATTAGTTTCATGGATGGCAATGCAGGATACAATCAGATCTTCATGGCAATAGAGGACATATCAAAGACGGCCTTTAGATGTCCTGGTCATATAGGCCTGTTCGAGTGGATAGTCATGACTTTTGGGTTGAAAAATGCCGGTGCAACCTATCAACGGGCCATGAATTACATTTTTCATGAGTTGATCGGCAAGATTGTGGAGATCTACATTGATGACGTGGTGATCAAATCCCTAAGTCATGACACCCATTTGGAAGACGTGAAGAAGACCTTGGAGTGCACCCGGAAACACGGTTTGAAGATGAATCCAAACAAGTGCGCTTTTGGGGTATCACCGTGGAGAATTCTTGGGGTTTTTGGTCCACGAAGGGGGAATTGAAGTTGGCGGGGAAGAGCATGAAGGCCATTGATGAAGTTGTTCCTCCAACTAACCTCAAGGAGCTGCAATCACCGCTCGGCAAAATCAACTTCGTGAGAAGATTCATTTCAAATTTGTCACGAGAATGTGTTGCCATTTTCTCCATTACCGAAGCCGAAGAAAGATCGAAGTTCACATGGGGCGACGAACAACAAAAGGCTATTGATGAGATCAAGCAAGACATGAAGGAGCCACCGGTGTTGGTTCCGCCTCAGCTAAACAAGCCTTTCAAGTTGTACGTGGCGGCCGATACCCAAACCATTGGATCGGCCCTTATTCAAGAATTTGAGGGAAAGGAGCGGGTAGTAGCTTATCTTAGCCGAAAACTACTTGATCCTGAAACCAGGTATTCGGCTGTAGAGAAACTGTGCCTTTGCGTATACTACTCGTGTACAAAGTTTCGGCACTACCTGTTGAATGCCGAATGCACTGTATATTCCAAGTTTGATGTGATAAAACATATGTTATCTATGCCAATTTTGAACGGCGGGATTGGCAAGTAGATTTTAGCTTTATCGAGTTTGAGTTGAAGTTCGAATCGGCAAAAGCCATCAAAGGTCGGGTCATTGCCGATTTTATAACCGAACATCGTGATCCGTCAATTGATCTCGCTTGAAATTACCCCTTGGGCTTTATTTTTTGATGGATCATCGTGTGGTAAAGGTGGGGGGAGTAGGGATCCTACCGATTTCGCCCGGAGGTGAGATGTTTGAATTTGCCATTCCTATACAACCCATTGTCACAAATAACCGAGTTGGGTACGAGGCATTACTTCGAGGGCTTCAATATTTGAGAGAAGCTGGGGCCGTTTCAGTTGAAGTCTATGGAGATTCAGAGTTGGTAATCAAGCAATTGAACGGCCAATACGAGTGCAAAAGTGAAGCGCTGAGGAGTTACTATGAAGAATGCAGGGAAATCTTGAAGAGCTTCCCATTGGTAACTCTACAGCATATTCCTAGAGAGCACAACGAAGAAGCAAACAGGCTGGCTCAGAGCGCCTCTGGTTACAAAGAGAGTCAAGAAGCGTTTGCTGCAGAGATGTGTGCGCTAGGGGCGGATCTCACAGAAGATGATTGGAGGAAAGAGATCGTTGATTACTTGAAGGATCCATCCCGGAAGGTCTCTAGGAAACTCAGGTACAAGGCAATTAAGTTCGTTCTTCTGGATGATAATTTATTCTATAAATCATTAGATGGGGTATTACTACGATGCCTGGGTCCAGAAGAGGCCAAGAACATGATGAGCGAAGTACACGATGGGATATGTGGAGCACACCAATCGGCCTACCGTATGAAATGGGTTATTAGGCAAGCTGGATGCTTTTGGCCGACGATATTAGAGGGCTGCTTTGAGTATTACAAGGGATGTCAGGATTGCCAAAGGTTTGGGAATATTCAAAGGGTCCCTGCATCAGCATTGAATCCCATCATCAAGCCATGGCCATTCAGGGGCTGGGGTATAGACTTGATTGGCCAAATTAATCCACCGTCTAGCAAGGGGCATAAGTTCGTGCTTTTGGCTACAGATTATTTCACTAAATGGGTTGAGGCGATCCCACTGAAGAAGGTGACGTCAGAGAACATGATTGAATTCATCAAGGAGCACATCATCTACCGATTTGGAATCCCTCAGACAATCACCACTGATCAAGGGGCACAATTCGTGTCACTAGAGTTCAGAGAATTTGCCGAAAGCATGGGGATCAAATTGTTTAATTCCTCTCCCTATTATGCCCAGGCTAATGGTCAAGCAGAAGCTTCTAATAAGATCATGATCAAATTGATACAGAAGAAGATCGACCAAAAGCCAAGAAGGTGGCATTTGGTACTCAGTGAAGCACTGTGGGCTTACCGAATGGCCCCTCATGGAGCTACAAAGACTTCTCCTTACGAGTTGGTTTACGGGCATCACGCGATCCTGCCCTGGGAGATGCAATCAGATTCAAGGAGAGTGGTGCTGCAAAAGGACTTGAGCTCCACAGATTACAGTGGCCTAATGATGGACGAGCTGGAGGATTTACATTTGATCCGTCTTAGGGCCCTGGAAAACATCGAGAAAAACAAGCTGAGGGTTGCCAAGTACTACAACAAGAAGGTAAAAGTAATGCAATTTGCAAAAGGCGATCTAGTATGGAAAGCATTATTGCCGATCGGGACTAAATACAGTGAATTCGGCAAATGGTCCCCTAACTGGGAAGGACCTTTTCGTGTGGTCAGATGCGTCCCTGGTAATGCATATATATTGAAAACTTTGCTAGAAGAAGAATTTTCCGCTGCAATAAATGGAAGATGTCTGAAGAAATATTATCCTAGCATTGAGATCGATCGATGATTACACACATCTGGCACGGAGATAGCCGGTGCTCAAGAATGAGGCCGCCTTCGGAACAAAAATTCCTTGAACGAGAGAAATGGCCGGTGCCTAGATGCATTGCCCTTAGCACAAAAACTACATTACAACTCGCTTCTTGCAGGAGTACATCAAACAACCCCGGTGGTCGGATCTCCAAGGAGGTGGGAAGCGGAAGGCGTGGAGAAAGAAGCGAAAGTATGATTCGATCTCGTTCTTTACTTCTTTGGTCGCTCCCTCTTCGGCTTGTTCCGGGACCACCGTGACGGCAACTTGGAACGCATGGGGGTGACCATGGTTGGCGGCCTCCACCAAGCTATCCCGAGCCGCCTTCGGGTTGTTGTACTCGTCGAGAGACATCCGAAGCGGAGGAATCAAAGTTAGGGGCAAGAAATCCAAGTTCAAGCACGAGGTCAAGAAGGAGTCGAAACGTTTACCCCCTACTAGTGCTTCTAGAGCCATGCGACGCTCGCGCTCGGCTTGGCAATGGGCGGTGATGTCCCCGAGGCCGTGCTCCGGATGCCGAATGCGGCGGCGCGGTTGATGGTCGGTCCTCTCGTTCGGGCGTGGCATCCTCTCGCTTCGAGGGAGGAATCGGAGGAGATGTACTCGAGCACATCTTCGGTCCCGATGATTTCTTCGGGGGAGCAAATCAAGGCTGGAAGAGGACAAGAAGAAAACATGAAGCGCGAGATCATGCGGGAGAACGAGGAGCAGGTCAAGGAAGAACTCACTTCCGAATCGTACGCTTCTTTGATGAGCCGCTCTCCTGGGGTTGCTTACCCTTGTCCATGGCTTTGGGGTTTTTTCCTCTAGAGACGAGGGGAAGAGATGAGAAATGATGGATGAGTGTGCGAGTGGATTTGCGAGCATCCCCGCGAGGCTATTTTATTGACCGAAGGGGCGCATTGGGAGTGATGATCGGCCGGTACACACCGTTGGAATACCAAACGGCGAGGGTTTTCTCCCAAGTGCGAAGAGTTTTTGCTTAAACAAGTGTTTGTGGATTGCCGAATCGGGATCCTCTATGGATTTTGTGCCAAGGGGCGAGTTGTTCTCACGCGTTCGGCTCAAGATAGCTCCCGAATGCATTCAAAGAAAACAGAATTCGCAGATGCAAAATGCAAAGGGAGTCATCACAAAATAAGCACAGAATTCAAAAGCTCTTCATTTATTGCCGATATTTACACATCCCTAATACAATCTAGTCGAAGAGTCTGTTCAACACGGATTGGGGATGAGTAATTTCGGTAATGGCGTCGCCGTGGCCATCGAGGCGCTCCGGGGATGAGCTCGATTTCGTCGATGTCCTCCGGCGCGCCGCCCGGAAGCCGCGCGGCCCGGTAGAGTAGTCTACGTCCGTATGCGTCGCCATGGCGGCCGGTGCCCAAGGTGGTGCCCAGACGAACGCCATGGGTGGCCACCTCGTCGACGCGGTGCTCCACCGCGGCAAGGCGCTCCGCCGGCGTGTCACCGCGGGCGTTCACCTTCTCGGCCAGCTGCTCTACCAGCGCCTTTAGCTGGTTGAGCTCAGCGTCGCGGGCTGCAAAGAGCAAGAAGAAAAGATTAGCATCAAAGCCGGGTTAGATCGAGAACTGCTTTCAGAGCCGTACCATCGATGGCTTCCGGCGGTGTTTGCGCCGGTCCTCCCCATTCCAGCTCGGCTATGCCCGCCTTCTTGGAGACGTCCTCCAGCTCACGCCGGGACGCCTCCAGCTCCTCCCTGAAGCGGAGAGCGTCTTCTTCCCCGTACGACACCGGGGAGTGGCCGTCGGACTCCGAGGAGTCGTCTGGGAGGGGTTGATTGGCCAACGCAGGAGACAGATTCCACTGAATCAATCTGAAAAAAGGGGATGGTCGTCAAGGCAAGGAGAAGATCAAAAGTCGAATCAAAGAGGAAGAATCGACGATCATTGCCTCCGGCGCGCGTTGGTGCTGCTCCCCTCTCGCCTCGTCGGAGGCGCGGCGGCGGTTGAGGCGGCGCACCATAATGGTTTGGGATGTGCCTTTGTTTGCGAAGGGCTGAGATTGGCAAAGATTCGAGAGCTAGAAGGCCTGGTGGAGAGCTAGGGGCACCTATGGTTGCATTTATAGGCCTGGCAGGATGAATCGTAACTTCGAGTCGTGGCTTTGGATCGTGGCGCATACCCCAAGAAAATTGGAAGGTGGAGAGGCTTCCTTGGTCAGCCCGCCGGCGGGTCGCTTGGAGTTCTAGGCTGAGCCGCGTTCAGTCGATTGGTTCGGCTGAAGAAAATCAAAGTGCCATTCGGGAGTTGACATTTCTTTGCCGAATGGGTCGTTCAGCATTATATTTGAAGGTGCGCAGAAGAAAGAAAACAAATTGCAAGAAAATATTACAAGAACGACTAATTCGGTTATACATCAATAGGGGCATTCAAATGTTCAGATGTTTCGCAATCACACCACGAGCATTGGATGTTGTTAGACGGAAATTGTCCAGCAGCTCCTGGCAATCTTTTTGAGTACCAGACAAGTCGGTGAGTTCTGCATCGCATTGCTCTATCTTGGTGATAGCCGATTTTGCTTCCGCTTGGGTCTTTTCTATCAATCCAGGGAGCTCGGCTATTTTCTCTTTGTCAGCCTCTATCTCCGCTGACAGGCTTCTCAGTTCTGCTTCTAGAGCAGCTTTCCGGCAATTTTCGGATCATAAGAAGCCTGCAGGTTAGCCAATGTATCCTTGTGGCTCTCTGCTCGGGATTGTGCCCCGGTCATGGCATGTTCAAGCATCGGTTTTCTTCTTTTCAATAGCGGGCGGGAGCGCAATTTCCTCAAAGCATGCTTTATGGGTGCATAAAGGGTGTCTAGGCCATAGACAGATGATAGAGAAGTTCGATGTCTTCGGGAAGTTCTTGGGCGATGGATTCAAACATCTCCTCGAAGTGATCAAGATCTTTGAACTGATCTTGTGCATCCCTTTCTAGCCAGGCAACAATTTCTTTAAGCTTTGATAACACTTCATCTGACAGAGGCTGGTATACTCTTTCCATCACCTCGGCAGCTGGATTGCTCTCTGACGGCGGGCTTGATGGTGATAGAGCCTGATCCTGAGGAGCAGTATTGCCGAGTTAAGAGTGCTAAACGTAGAGGTAGCGAGTTAAGTGCGGATGGATACCTCACGGCCGGTTTCTTGAGCGGGGGGCAATCACGAGGTGAAGGAGGCGCTCCGGGTAGAGCTGAAGCTTCCGAGCCGGGGAGGTGTTGATGCGGTGCCGCCGGTAGCTCGTGGGCTTCGGCCGATGAGGAGTAGGGTCTACCTCGTTGGGGCCGTTGTCTCGCATGACCAACGGGTGATTGTGCCCTTGGAGGACTTGATGGCTCGGTTGGATTGGGAGATTCATCTCCGGAGAATTTATTGCTTCGCAGAAGGTGATGAAGATGAGATCTCTCTCGGGATAGGTAATTCAACCCCGGGTGGACTTGCTTGTTGAACCACCGGGACATTTACAAGCTGTTCTTCCATTGTTTCTTCGCAAATGTCAAATTGAAAGGGTAAATGCCAGTGTTCATCCTTAAGAAAGGACAGTAAAGGTCATACCAGTGGATGGGGCATTGGCAGGTGCTAGTTCGGAGAAGGTCGTCGGGCTCTAGTCTGAAAATGCACAACGATGTGATTCATCAAGAACAGAATAATCTTGTAATCAAGAGGGTAAAGGATTCTACCTCAACAAGCACTTTCTTGACAGTTCTTCTCCTCTTGGCATTTGGAGGAGCAATCAGATGCAGCCCTTGCCTCCTGTCAGCAACAAGGCTAGAGAGGCTGGGATCTGTTGTGGCATACCTGGCCATTAGTTGAGCCAGAGTTGTGGATTTGAATCCCAGTGCTGAGATTGGGCCTTCAGCATTGTAGGCGATATCCCTGGCTCGAGGGGCAGGCACCGTGTTCTGTGGACAAGAAGATGAAGGTCAGAATCATGAATAAAGAGGACATGTCTGATCCAAAGGTTCATTGTATTACCTCTCGAAGTTGGCGGGGAAATCGGGCATCAACTCGCACGAACACGTGGACGGAGCTCACCGAAGATATGATCATGGAATTCTTGCCACCGGGAGTCAAAGGTGGGATGAGCTATGGTTGTGGGCATGAAAGGACAGGTTTAGATAGTAGGACTACACACATATTGGAAGACCCTCTCGCTGTGCATACTCTCTTTGATTTCCTCCCTATGCTTAAGGAATTCATGCGAAATAGCCTTGGGGGCATCTGTCCACATCCAATTTGCCTGGCCATTACATTGGGCTGATAATACTCATAAGTGCTAACATTCAGCCTTCCTCCATTGAACTCGGCCGGCAGTATGCATGGGCGGATTATGATGTTAAAGATCTCTAAGAATCTCCCATCTTGATGGCCGGGCTCAAAGGAAAATTCGACAGGGAAAGTCAAGGTGTCATTGTCCAGATAAGGAAGCCAGAGAGGATTGGGGAAACCTTTGAAGAACAGCTCGAAAAGCTGGCTGATGTCCTG
Source organism: Cenchrus americanus (assembly GCA_947561735.1). NCBI lineage: Eukaryota > Viridiplantae > Streptophyta > Magnoliopsida > Poales > Poaceae > Cenchrus > Cenchrus americanus. The sequence continues at coordinate 29,395,572 of OX387242.1, read as the reverse complement.
CTGAACAAGAACAGTTGAAGCCGCTTCTCCGTAATTCTGGCATCCTCTGGTAGCTTGAGGCTCTCCTTCAGGGTGATTGGACAAGGGGAAGAACCTGGAGTTCAAGTCGACACCAATGATCTGATGCATGTGGAGCTGCAGCCATATTTGAACAAACCACCAAGGGCCGTTGACACATGCTATCCTTTGGCTGGTATACATCTGGGTGACAGTCTGGTGAAGCATATGATATACGCTGCCCAAAAAGAATTTTCCCAGGGGGAGGCGGTTGCCACTGGCCAGATGAGACGCCATTGCGATGTGGTTCAGGGTAGGCTCATTGGCTTTACCACAGAAGACAAATCTGCACAGCCACATATTCAGAAATGCCCCGTATTCAACACAACCAAGGGGATTGTCCTTCATGTGTTTCAAGATGTAATTCTTGTATCCGTTCCCTGGCTTCTCCCCCGTTTGCCGTGAGGAATTTTTGAAGTTCCAAGGCTGAACAGACCCTGTGATGTCGAGGCCGGTGATCATATATACGTCGGCCAAAGTTGGAGACATTGGGCCATGGCCAAAAAGGAAGGCGTTGACGCCATTTGACCAGAAGTGGCGGGGCGGCTATCGGGGAGGTCTTCGTTTTTGGGGGTCTCGGCCACGGATAGCTCCAAGCATTGGGCGATACGGAGGGTATCCGGGTTGGTCAATCCACTCTTGTCCGCAAGGATCCTCCGATACCAAGTTTTCCGGCCACCGCAATTGGAGGTAAAGGCCAGTTCTTGAAGGCGTCTTGCCACTGAGGCGGTGGAGACAGAGCTGCTTTGAAGGGGATTCTTTGAGATTCAGCTGCGATGAAATCTCGAGGGTCGGAGTTCCCCACAGGACCAAGATAATAAGATCTCGAATTGGCCTCGGTACGAATCAAAAGCTCAGTAGAGGGCTCCTGGAAGAAAAGCGGAAAAGGAAATCTCAGGTAAAATTGAAAACCTAAATGCCGAACGAGGCTTACGGGGGATGAATTTACCTGAGCATCTTGGTTCTGAGCTGCCATTAGAGGTTTGAGCTCGGAACGAGGGGATCTAGGGTTGGATCCGGATGAAGATTCCGGCGGATTGCGAAGAACGGTGTTGACGGATTTGATTTGAAGTATTCGTGGTGGAGTCAATTGTGGAACAAAATTACTTTTATCCCACAATTGAAGGGGCATGTGTTAACACCAAAATTTGGTAAGGAGTCGACTTGTGGGTCCGGTTCGATAAAGAGTCCGTCCGGTGGAAGGAAGGATATTTTCGGAGATATTCGGCAAAGAGATCCGCGGTCGGCTATCCGCTCCGGTTCGGCAAAGGAACAAGAGAGCCGATTTTGCGGGATTGGACGGTGACGTGGTTCAATCGGGCAAGACGAATGGATGGATAGGCGATCAAGCTTAGAGATAAGATAGGCAATGAATCCATTCGAGGTTGTACTCGACAGGGTATAAATATGACCCCTGAATGTATGTAAAAGAGACAATCATTCTTCAATACACACCGGCCTTACGCCAAACCCTAGAGTCCCTTGTCGTGTCGTCGAGTTCTTCGAGAGGGCTAATCGATCCGTCGACCTCCGTGAGTACCGGCAACCTTGTATCATGTCTAGTATCATGCGGTGGATTTAGATCTCGATGCAAGTAGTCTTGTTACCATGCTTCGTGTCATGCGGTAGATTCAAGCTTGGTTCAAGAGGGTTTCTTGTTAGATCATGAGTCATGCGGTAGGCTAAGATCTAGCTTGAAGCTAGTTATCGGCTCTATTGGATTTTGGCAAGATCCAATAGATTGATTAAGTTACCCCGTGTTATCTTGAGTTTTACTTTATGTTTTAATTCATGTAACACACCTTTGCCCAATCTAGATGGTTTTGGATCGGCTTTATCTCTTTTATGATCCTTGTTCGAGTAGATTTCATGTTTTAACACGTGGATCTTGTGTTTTTCGATAGCCGAAACCGAATCGATCTAGGTTGTTACGTGTTGCGGGTTCAAGCTTGCTAATGTTCGTATAGATCTTGAAAGAGCGGGTATCATGCGGTAGATGCGAGGTTTTGGGTTGCTTTGGAGCTAGTCATCCGGTGGATTAGATTCCCAAATCAATCGATAGATTTATTCACTTGGTAATGTTTGTTCCTTCTTCATGGATCCCGAATCGGCTGTTCAGCCGTATTCGGTTATGTTTCTCCACGAGTAGAACACGTGCGTTATCCATGCTTTGAATGATGTATGCTTTTAGCTTTCCATATTTGGATTGTATCATGCGGTGGATAGATCTATTTGTGGAAAGTGGTACGGTTTTTCATGCAAGTTGTATCATGCGGTGGATAGATTTGTTTGACATTGTATCCGACGGGTTTTAAAGTAACTAGACATGCGGTAGACAAGTGCTTTGGATCTATGCATACTTGTTTAATATATGATCATGTCCGTGCTTTACTTTATTCACTTATTTAATGTTAATCTTCATGGGGATCGGTCATGACCTCGTGCGTATGCATTCTTCATCAAACAAAGACCGATCGCCGTCATGCTCACGTCATTCCATTCGGCGGTGTTACTTTTCCCCTTTGCGGTTTCCCGAATGGTTGTAGTTCGTTGCGAGATAGCTTTCTATAGCTATGTGTCATCTCATTTGGCTTCTTAGCCGTAAATTTGGAACCGTGCGGTACCACCCGGCAAGTTCCAAGCTTTGGTATTTAACTCGCTTTGCCTTTTGTTAATTTTCGGGAAAAATTGATCGGCACGTCTTTCGCTCTGCGTGTGTGAAGCCGACTTTGTTCGGCTTATTTTTGTGTGTTTGGCGTTGAGTGCACTTTTCGCGCCAACGAAATCTCCGGCGAGGTGGCGGTCGATTCGGGCAGCGCACGGCCGGGGCGGCTTCCACGGAGTCCCAGAGAGGTGAGAGGGCGGCTGGACAGCGACAGAAGGAAAGGGAGGGCGCGCTCACCGAGCAGCCCGCATGGCGGCCGGCGGCGGAGCAATGGTGGGCTCGTCGGCGTGCTAGCGCGCGAGGAGGGAAACAGAGAGACTTTATAGGTGCGAGAGACGGCTCCACAGTGGCCTCACACGAGCTGAGGAGGGAGGTGGCCGCGGGCAGCCGCGCGTACGGCGACGCGGGCGCGCGCGGGCGGGGGCGGTCCGGCGTGAATGGCGACGCGGCGCGTGGCATGCTCGGGCTCGGGGCCGCCTCGGAGTCCTCCCGACCTCGGGACGCGCGGCCTCGGGCGGCGCAACGCGTTGGGAAGGCGCACGGACCCGGAAGTCGAGGGCGCGGTTGGCCCGAGGCGCGGCGCGCTCGGCGCTCCGGCCGCCGCGACGTCGCGTTCGGCTCGAAAAATTTCGGACAAGGCCCCGTTCGAGCTCGTGTTTCTCCCAAAAACCGAATAAAAGTGCACCAGGCAATGAATAAGAAAGTTGTAGATCTAACTACCCTCTACAACTTTCAAAAAGACCATATAGTGTTTCTCTCAACGGACTTTGCGGGAACGTCGTGCCAACTTTCAATGTCGGCACTGTTTCCGGAAAACGAGAAAATCTGTCTTGCAAGGGGTTTTTCACAATTTTCCTCTCCAAATTTGAAATGCCAATCTACATGAAAGTTGTGTCCCTCAACAAGACCTACAACTTTCATAAAGGTAGATTTTGAAGTGTTTAGGTGAATTTCGGAGAACGCGGCAAAAGTTCGGACGACATTCGCCGACGTCAATGGTCAAGCGGGGTTTGACCGTGTCTTTGACCAAAGGTTGACTACGGGTGTGTATAGGCTTGGTCAAAGGGTTCATTGGGGTTCATTGGCGAGGTTTTCGGGTGATGGCCCGGGTTGACCTAGGTTTGACCGGTGTTTGACCGATTTGACCCGGCCGATCCGGTCATTAGTGTTAATGACGGTAATTAAAAACACGGGGCGTCACACCCGCTAGTGACCTTGTGTCATCACAACTTGTCTTAGTGCTGGCGCCGCAAGCACTAGGTCTCTGTGCTGGCGGACGCTTAAATCGTTCACTAGGACTGAGGTTTCCGGATCAGCGCTAAAAGAGCCCAAAATAAACAGAAAACAATCTTTTTTAGAGGAGGGACCCCACCGGCCAGCTAGCCATTCGTCCCCATCATTTTCTTTCCGCAAGTGACGCAATTTTCACACAAAGTCGCGCTGCTACGCGATCGGTGAGACTCCAACCCGCGACCTCCGGTCTCGCGCAAAGCCTCCACTACAACTGCACCACGCACTCATTTGCGTCCATATCCGGTTTTCATTCTACTCATATTATACCACACAAAGTGTAAATCATTTTTGGAAAAAAGTCTACTTTACCCCCAACCTATGGGGGTTGGAACACATCACCCCCAACCTAAGAAAATGGATTTTTTACCCCCTGAACTTTTAAAACGGGACAAATCACCCCCTGAAGCAGATTTGAAAAATCATAGTAAATCACAGAAAAATCATAAAATGAAAATAAAATTGTGTTGGACTTCAAATTAGTAGTTCTACGCAATGAACATACAATATGAATACTTTAGTACATATTTTTTGTTATAACTTTAGATCTATGCTTTTCTCTATAATTGTAAAAAATATACTAAATATACCATATTATATGTTCATTATGTAGATGTACTCAAATAGAATCCAACACAATTGGATTTTCCATTTTATGATCTTTCTATGATTTACTATGATTTTTCAAGACTGCTTTAGGGGGTGATTTGTCCTGTTTTAGAAAGTTTAGTGGGTAAAAAAATCTATTTTCATAGGTTGGGGGGTGACGTGTCCGACCACCATAGGTTGGGGGTGAAGTAGACTTTTTCCATCATTTTTTGAGGCTCTAAACGGATTCATATTAAAATCTTGTCAACTACAAAGTTTGATAACTTTCTGAGATCTACAACTTTCTTGTTGGGAGCTTTCCATGTGAGGTCATTTACGAAATTTGAATTTCAAATTTGAGAGATTCAAATTTGAATTCCATTGACAATATAATTTCAAATTAAAAGTTGTAAAATACAATGTTTCATAACTTCTTCAGATATCCAACTTCTATGTTGAGAGTTTCTCTATTTGAGGTCATTTGAAAAAGAAAATCATATTTTCAAGTGACTGTGTCCATCTTTGTTGGCGGGCGACATAAGCTACCCGCCAACACAAATGGGACCATTTGTGTTGGTGGGTTGCTTACGTTGCCAGCCAGTACTATGCCTTTGCTACTGCCAGGCGACATAATTCACCTGCCAGCACAAATGGGACCATTTTTTGCTAACGAGTGACTTATGTTGTCCGCCAGCACTACGCCTTCATTGCTAGCGGATGCAGAGCCAACGCCCCTGTGCACCACTGTCCTGGCGGGTGCCAATTGCACCTGCCAGCATGCTAATTTCTTCGTGCCAGTACAAAATGTTTCTGGCTTAGAGCTGGATCTCAAAGATCTGCAGGAAGCATCATGCTTTTGTTTACAGGGATGAAAGCACTGACATCGTCCTTCACTGTCCAGTTGTTGGCAACCAACTCGCCCATCATGGGATGGTCCAATAGCTATACACTCCTGGTTTCCCTCAGGCCGTGGCGGATGCAAAACTGAGCTCGTTGCCCTGCGCCATGTTAGTGGTGGCCCCTTGCTGCTCACCGTTGGCCTTCGTCACTGACGGTCAGAGCGAGCAAATGAGTTCCGTAAAGGAATGCTGTTGTTGCACACTTGCTCATGTTTCCCGTGGCAAGATAGGAATCACTCACTGCACATCATTAAATTTTTGCGAGATATGTAATCCATTGCTATAGAAGATTGAATCGAAGTAGTGCAGTACCCAGCAAGTACAGAATTGGGCAAGTTAGTCGAACTCAATTAGTATATACTAGAAGGCAGTGAGATGATCTCGTGAGTTGAGGAAATAAACTCTCATCGCGCAAAGCGGTGACTGGTAGGGTATTGTATATTCTTTATATATGTATTGGTCTGTCGCTGCAGTCCATTTACTATCACTACTAAGTAATTTTAAATTTACTACCAAGACAATCACACAAATTCTGCGAGACATGTAATGCATTGCTCAGGGTGGACATACAACTGAGAGCAAATAATTTGAGGGCGCTCATTTGGGGGACTTGTATGACTCTTTTTATATACTTGCAGTAGTTCTGCACTTCTGCACCCCAACAATAACGCCAGCGCTGCACTTGAAGATGACCCATGTGTGTCAAAGTTTAATTTCATTATTGATATCTCCATTCTAATGGCAATGTATTTGCCAATACAAGAGCAATCATTTAGAAAGTCAATTTTGTGTCGTCATATTAATCATACAATGAATATTTTTTGGTTAATAATACTTAACTTCATATTCAATATTGATAAGTTTGCACTCCCTATTTTAATTTCTGCATGTTTCATTATAAGCATACATTATCTACACAAAAATAAACCGATATGTTGATACCTACTAACAATACTTTTTAGGAGCTTTGCATCAATATTTTTAAAGTCTCATGTACTCGTTTAGGAGGGGAAAGGAACTAAAAGTGTACAAAATATGGTTCTGTACAGATTGTTGCATATATACATGAGAAGAACAAACAAAACATAATATCCAAATTGGCTCCTAATCATGAAAAACATATTTATTAACCAAAATTTAGAATTATTGGCTGGAAGAAATTCCACAATTACATGATATGCTTAGTATGTTATTGCTCTACTATTCTGATGAACAACATACTCTATTATCCTGCGTGTGATCCTGTGGTGCAGTGGCTGCCTAGTTACAAGCAGGCACGACAATGGCGTGTACGATCCATTTGCTATCGTGGTGTTTGACCACCCATCAAGAGCACGCAAATGAGTTCTGCCAATAACCCTGACTTGACCTTGGTTGGGTTGGAATCCCTCACATCGCACAAATTCTATGACACATCTAATCTAATAATGCATTGATCCGGCTGGACTTACAACAAAGAGTTAGAGACAATGCGATTGCAAAGAATGTGCGGACCCTCATTTGGGGGGGGTTATATGGCTCTTTTTGTATAGCCTCTACTGTGCAATCTTACTTGCAGGACTTCTTATGTACTAATAGAAATGGCTCTAATCACTTGTGCCAACACTACTTTAATCTCCCAGCTACTGAAGGGAGTAACAATGCTGTGGCCCCCAGTGTAACAAAGTATATTAACGACAACATGTGAAATGTTATGAAACCACATATATATACATTACACCGTCAAGCAAAATATTTGTGGCCTTAATGCTTGTGGAACGAATCAAAATTAGAAAATTTGCTGAATATGGACAAGTCTGATTTCTCAGCCATATCGGTCTGCATGTTCTACAGGGAGAAAACATCTGTCTCGGCTCTTATTTGACCACGGACTTGTCATGAAGGGTCTCTACCAGAATGTGGATAAGAGTTGAAACTTTCAGCCCATCAAATCTCATCTAAACTTGCTGGATATTATTTTCCAATCATCTCACCTCATCATTTATAATTACAAAATGTTACAAGATTTTTCAAACAAAAAGTTGAGCCAACATTTTTCTTAAAAATTTGGATCAACATTTTTAGAAAAGTCATTTGTTTAGACAAAATGTTCTGTTCAACATTTTTTTTTCAAAATGGTTGCTTCAACATCTTTCACATTTTATTGATCAACATTTTTAAAATTGTTTCAACATTTTTTTTAAAAAGAAAATTAATTTTTTTCTTCTTGGCGGCCGACGAGTCCCGTGGCTAGGGACCGGCTGCGGTACAACTGCTAGCGAGCCGTGCAGGGGGGCCGCAGCAGCATAGCCGCTGTCCAGACCTAGAAGCACGACGGGCAACAGTTGGGGAGGAGCGCAGAGCGCAAGGCCATGCGGCACTTGTGCCTATGGCCTAACCTTGACAATACCTCTAGCCGCTTCTGACTTGATGGCCTGTTCTTGCCGATATATCGTTGCAAGCATGTGCCTATATATTGCTCAACCTTCTCAATATGATCGACTATGTGGAACGATAGTTACTCACAACTTGCCGACACGTCCCATTCCTAACAAAATGGTTATTTGCAAATAGCTTTATCAATTTATGAATACCGCAGACATTTTGTGTGAAATGTTGTGATGGATCAGAGCCGTAGTATATATATAAGAATATCAAGATGTTGTAGCAGCACAACCTACAACACAGCATGTAGGTGGAATAGACTAAGGGCGGATATAATATAAGGTCCTTGCAGCAACCTGTAGTCATGTTACTGCTGGCATTGATGTATATGTCCTCATACAACATTGAACTGACCAGTAACACTATTTCGATTGTGTTGAAATCAGATAGAGTGAAATTCATTTTCCAGGGTACAATAATGTTCATAATGGGCTAAAAACATGATGAGATATTCATATGCACATCTCATACATCACATCACCCCCCGGCGCTGAGCTAGCCTCAGGTGTGAGGTAGAAGGGACAATAGGGACCCCTTGGGTAAGAGATGGGTCACCCACCATGCCCATCCCCAATTATCCAATATCAAATGGGCAGGGTAATACCCAACGGATACTAGATAATCAAGTGGATAACAGAAACAGGACGCACTTGTAACGAACATGGCCCCATTTGCCATTTGTTCGAGTTGATTTTGGTGATTCATAATAACACAAGTAATGGTATTAACCACATTGTCTAACATGTCTTTGGAGGCTTTCCTAGGCCCCATGGATATTACCACAACTTAACATACCATGCTCAAGTGAACATGTCATACCACAAGTCAACGTGTTCATAGCAAAAATAAGGACTTACTATATATTTTGAGGCTATACATGATGACATGTTATGTAAGTGATGGCATGTTAAGTAATGACAAGTTAAAGAAGAAAGGAAACAAGTCAAAGACTCAAAGAAACAACAAAAGGGCACCGTCAGATGATTGAGTGAAGAGTAGCAATGGCTAGGTCAGAGGAATCAGTAGCACCGGATGAACTGACAGTCTGGTTGGTTCGACCGTCGGTCTATCCGATGACTAATTTGAACAAGGAAGTAACGCGCCAAGACAGGAGTCTTCAGCACCAGATGAACCGATAAGGAGGCAACAGTTCATCCGACGGTCTGTGAGTTCAAGACAGAGAGCAGCTAGTTCAGAAGACAATAGCACCGGATGAACCGATGATGTAACAACGGTTCATCCGACGGCCTCAAGGAAGCTAACAGAGATAAGGTTTTTACCGCAAAGTCTTCAACACTGGATGAACTGATGGTGCATTGGTTCAAGCGTCAGATCAACTGTGTCAGCAGAGCTGCAACGGCTAAGTGACATGGATGGGGCACCTGGTGAACCGATGGCCCTGAAATACTAGCATCGATTCATCTGACGCTACACTTTTCAGTGGTCGTTAGCTAACGGCTCTTTGGATGCCCTGGGCTATTTATACCCCCTCCACTCACCAATTTGAGGCTGCCGGATTGTGTGGAAGTGCAAAGGAGTGCAAGCCACCCTCATATCCAATCCATCCAAGTGCTAAACTGCTCATCCATAGACTTGCACATGCTTTGTGTGTGCTTAGTGCAAGGCTTAGCTTAGAGCTGAGTGAGTGCAAGATTGTGCCAACCTTGTGAGGTGATTCTTGAGTGAATCAAGTTGTACAAGGTGCGCCGGAAGCCTTGGGGCCTAAGTGGCTCATCGGCAATCATCTTCGATCCTCCGGCTTGGTGTGGAGTGGCGAGGACACTTTGTACGGGGACGTGGAGACCCCTTCCTAAGTAGAGAAGCTCCTTAGCGGAGACGACATCAAGGTGACCAAGTGAGCTTGGCAAGTGCCTAAGTGACGAGCCTATGTGGCGAGTCAAGTGGTGCTCTTGGGAGAGACTTGGTGACCAGAAACCAATACTCTTGTGTGAGTGCTTCAACAATGTGGACTAAGGGTGGCCTAGTGCCTACCGATACCATGAGATAAATCGTGTGTCAAGAGTTTTCTTCCTCTCATCCCTCTTTATGTTTCCGTATTACTCTTTTGCAATCATTACTTGCCTTCACTTTCCTAGAGTACTATCATGCTAGGATTGTCTATAGGTTGCAAAACTTGTTTTGGGATAAGGGTATCACACTAGATCAACCTTAGAATTGCACATCTAGATAGATTTGATCTGGTTTACTTTATGCAAAGTAACAAAGCAATAATTTACTTTATGAATCGATGGTGTAGGCAGCGGTTCATCCGATGCCTTAGGGTTTGGTAACAGTACTTATTGAGGTTCAACTGCTTTAGCACCGGATGATCCAACGGTTAGACTAACGGTTCATCTGACCCCTTCATTCAAATTAGACAGAGACGCGCCAAGGATTTCGCTTCAGCACCAGATGAACTGACACTTCAAGGATACATCAACGTTTCATCTGACACCACGGTTTGAACTACACAGTACCGCACCAAGTGGGTGCTCTTCAGCACTAGATAGACCAACGATGCGTCGGAACATAGCGTTGGTGTATTGTCTGTGTCAGCTGGTTCAACGGCTATATAGCGGCTTGTGAGTGACCGGATGATCCGACGCTTGCGCAGGTGGAACCATCAGTTCATCCGACTGTGCTACTGTTTAGGGAAACTTTTCCAACGGCTAGCCACCCTTGCTAGGCCTATATATATGACCCCCTTGCATCTCTTGAGCTGCCTTTGCCACTCTGAAGATCTATAGCAGCCAAGGAGAGGAGATAGTGTTCTTGCTCATTTGGGATTCTCTTCCTCTTGTTTGAGGAGCTCTTTCTTAGTGATCAAGGGTTTCAAGGTGCATATCATGGCTTAGTTGAGTGCTCAGGTCAGTAAAGGTGTGTGGTCTTATTACTCTTGGAGATTGACGGCTCATAGACGGTATTGGTGCTTTGGGGATTCTTGGTGAGCTCTTGGAGATCGTGGGAGCCTCATGAAAGCTTGGTGTACATACACGTTTCAAGACCCACCGTTCCGGAGATGGATAACGGGTACTCTTAGTAGCACCTGAGTCTTGGTGACTTGAGGGGGAGCAATACTCTAGGTGAGTGCTCCAATGTGGATTATGGGGGAAGCGTCAACTTCTCGATACCCGCCTCTCTTTACATACTCGCATTTATTTTCAGCACCTACTTTCCGCATTTAAGTTTCCTTGCTCTAGTTCTCTTTGAGTTGCTTGTTTGCCTCTTATCTTGACTAGGGTGCTTCATTTCTCTTAGTGTGATATTTGCTAAGGAAACTCTTGTTAGTATACTTAGTAGTAGTGAAAGACCTTTTTAGATGGGAAACACTACCTAGTAGGCTAAGGTTTCTTTACGTGCTTTGGAGATTCAAAAGAACGCCCATATTCAACCCCCCTCGGGGCATTTATCCTACAACAATAATGCAGATTAATCTGGGGTAGACAAGAATACATCATCACGTCTTTAGTTGTAGAACTATGTGAGAGATTTATATGTCATAAGTGTTAGCAACATACACAAAATTCAGCATATTTTAACTCCATAATTCAGCAAGCAAGCCACCATTAAAATCAGTGAAACCGTGATCACGTAGCATAATGAATAAATGTAAGAACCAAAGGGGGTACAGGATTTCAAGTTGGGTGCCATATCTAACAACCAAGATTTTGGGGGATAATCTGTTTGTGTGCAGCAACCACACAAGGCATTTTGTGGGGAATGGTGACCCACATTCAGTAGGGTGTGTTCTCTGGCTGACCACAACAGAACATGTATTTGCATTTTGGCCTCAGGAATTGATACTGTGCATTGTGGTTTTTATCTCCAACAGGATAGGCAAACTATTGATGCATTTTGCCTCTGAGGAGAGAGACGAGAGGTAGCAATGCAGCCCCTCTCTCCCCGGATGCATTTGGGCATGCGGGGCTGTGGGAGCGGAGCGAGCGTGTGCGTTTCGCAGGGCGTGTGGGGCGGCGGAGGAGCACCGGCGACCTTCTTCCGCAGAGCACGGCCACCTTCGCATCGAACAATGAGGCAAGCAGAGGAAGGCGAGGCCGGCATGACGACGGAAGACCGGCTCCCACAACGACGGCGACTCCGCCCGAGGAGCAGGGAACGCGGAGGAGCGCAGGGGAGGTCGGAGCTTCCTCCTCTCCGGCGGATCCGGGCGGCCGCGATCCTCCTTTCCTGATATCAACGACTACATGATGCTGATGCTTCCCATAACAATCTATCCTTCTTGCACATTTGTCTGCGGAGTATAATAGTTTGTAAAAGATGCACACTTATTTGTCAGCACTTTGACCTGCTGACACTACATTGTGTGCATTGTGTGCGAACTGGGCCAGCGTGCCTGCTAGAAGTGGGCTCAGCCCGTGTAATTTTTCCTACAGGTACCGGCACTACCGGAATCTGGGGCTTTGCCGAGAGCAAGCTCCTCTCGGCACAGGCCCCAATACTCTCAGCACAGCCTGTGCCGAGAGGGAGCTCTCGGCAGAGGCCACACGGCACGGCTGGGCCGACAAAGAGCCCTCTGCCGAGAGCCAAAGGGAATCCTCCCGGGAAAGATGTGCCATGCGGCTAGCTAGCTCTCGGCAGAGGGCATTTTCAAAAACAAAAAAAAGATCCGCCGGCGGCCCCGGACCCCGCCGGTGGCCGCCGCCGCCGCCACCACGCACCGCCCACCACCGCCCGCACCGCCACCTGCACCTCCACCCGGTAGCACCTCCCCCTCCACCTCTGCCCATCAGCACCAGCACCTCCACCACCACCGCTCGCCGGCACCAGCACCACCACTTGCACCTCCACCTACACAGAGAGAGGGAGGGTGAACCTGGATCCGCCGCCACGCCGAGAGGAAGCCGCGTCGGGAGAAGGACCCGCCGCCGCGCCTTGAGGAAGCCGCGCCGGGAGGGAGGGAGGCCGCCGCGCCGAGAGGAGGGAGGCCGCCGCGCCGGGAGGACCGGAGGTCGCGTCGGGAGGCCAATCCGCCGCCACCGCGCCCTCGCCCCGCCGCCGCTCCTCGCCACGAGGGTGAGGGGCGCGCGGAGGGGGGGGAGGAGGGGGCGGCGCGGCTGCGACGCCGGCGGAGCGGGCGGGGGGGAGGAGAGGGCGGCGCGCGCGCGCGGCCGGGGCGGGGGCGGAGGGGGGGGAGGAGGGCGGCGGGCGCGCGCGCCGGGGGAGGGAGGAGGGAGGCCGCTACGGCGGGGGAGGAGGGCGGCGCGCGCGGCACCGGGGAGGGAGGCGGGGGCGGAGCGGGGAGGGAGGGGCCTAGGGTTTGGGGGGTGGGGCGGTTTATATATGGCGACTAGCGGTGGGCTGCAAGTGGGCCGGAGGTGGGGTGTGGTGGGCCAAATTTTCTTTGCCGAGAGCCCAACAACTTGGCTCTCGGCAAAGATACAATTTTAATCAAAATAATTATTAAAAATAGCAAATTAATGATTTTTTTTTTCCAAAATTTGACATATCACCGGTTATAATGTGTATTACTTATAAAAAAGTTTTTGTCATCAAACTCAAATTTGAATTTCTTTTAGACTCCAAACCTAGTGACATATTAGTTCAAATTCTTAGAAACTTCCCGAGAGATGTTCAAGTTTCTAAACAGCGTACGTGTCTAGGTGTTCAAAACATTCTCATTTTTTTTCACAACCTCCTCATATGATATCATGAGTACTTGACAAATTTTGTGATTTTCAAACTTCATTTGAATTTTATACAATATTTAAACCGTTCTATCTCACGATCTTCATCATGATTAGAGAACCAAATGTCGAAAATTTAGCTTCATTTCATGTACATGGTCTTATAGATGTCTCATGAACATGAATATCATTTTCCACCAAATTTACTTTATGATTTCATGCACTTGCAGTTCATATCGACGTATACGAAAAAATGCCTAAAACGATATAAAATTGTTAAATATAGCAAACAGAGGTAGAATTGTGCCAAATTTGAGTATAAGACTTGTATAAGTGTGTGTTGAGGATAGAAAAAAAATTGAGGTAAAAAAGTGATTTTTCGAATTTCTTTGCCGAGAGCAAAAAAAAATGCACTTGGCAAAGAAATTCTTTGCCGAGAGCCAGTCATTTGGCTCTTGGCAAAGAAATCTGTGCCGAGTGTTTATTTCTTTGCTTGAGAGTTTTTTAGTAGGCTCTCGGCAAAGAAGCCACTTTGACGAGTGTTTTTTCTTTGGCGGGAGTTTTTCTTTTTGCTCTCGGCAAAGCCTTCTTTGCCGAGAGTTTTTTATCCGACTCTCGGCAGAGACGCGAGCTCTTGGCAAAGCCATGGATTCCGGTAGTGTGGAGAGCTGAGAGGTAGGGACATCGATTATCAATTATTGTAAACAACAGCCATCTTCCTCACGGCAAGGATCCTCTGCCGAGCCTCCCTCTCGATCCCCTTGCTTCCCTGCCTCTGATTTCCCTTCTCCAATCCCATCCCTGCTACCTGCTGCTAACAGATATATAGCAACTTATATTAATTTTTCCATCTATCATATGCAAAAAAATTATTTGATGCGGTGTTGCCCATACCCTGGGGATCGGAGTGGATATCAATGGTGGGACATGGACGGTATCTCGGTTTCTGAGTTCGATCTCAGCAAATCGGTAACGAGAGTTGCATCCATGTTTTTGAGTTGGAAATGACTTAAGGTTGGGTTCCATTTTTTTTAAGCAGAATGTTTGGGTTCCATTGCGAAGGGAGCATATATAGTTTAGGAGTCATGATCTATTACCATTCCCAAATCAGTTTGTACACTATGCAGCATATATAGCTTAGGAGTCATGATCTATTACCTTAAGGGTTCCCGTGGAAGCTAGATCCTCAAGAACAGCAGACAGTATCTTGCTTTTATACACTGTCCAGTTGCTGACAGCCGTGGAGTTCAATAGTGATGCATGCCTGGTTTACCGTCCGGCCGTGGCGGATGGAAAACTGAGCTCGTTGCCTTGCACTATGTTTGTCGTGATTCCTTGCTGCTCAACCTTGACTCTCTTCACCATCGCCCAAAGCAGGCCAAGCTCTGAGGGCAGGAGTTCGGGGAAGGTTTTGTGTGGTTGCAAACTTTCTGATGCTTCCCATGCCTAGAGAGGAATCAGTCACATCACACAATTCTGGCGAACCGCATAATGCATTGCTACGGAAGATTGAATCGCAGTGCAGTACTCCAGTAAGTATAGAGTGAGCAAGCAAGCAGAAGTGAATATATATATATATATATATATATATATATATATATATATATATATATATATATATATATATATATATATATATATATATATATATACATGTGCTATACTACACCCTAGGTGTAGAATGAGATTCTACACCCACCGAGCCGGCCGTCCAACCCGCTCGCACGCACGCCCCACCCACGCCCCGGGCACGCACGCACCGAGCCGGCCAACCGTCCCGGTGCACGCACGCCCCACCCTTGCCCGAACCAACCCGCATCCGCTAAACCCGCGCGCGGCCCACCCGGTAACCACCGACCACGAACCCCACCCTTTTTACCGCCTCTCGATCTCTTTCCTTATCCTCTTCTCTCGCATCCCCTTTTCTTTTCCATCCCGGCTATCGCGATTTCTTCAAGGCGACTCCGGCGGCGCGGGGTAGGCGGCGGCGTGGGTCTCCGGCGGTGCCTCTCGCTCTCAATCCGTACGCGCCCCTTCTTCCTCCCTCCCCGCGAGCACCTCCTCGCGTTCTAATCCATTCGTTGGGATCCGTGTATTTGCGGACAAGGCCGATGCGAGGCGAGGGTGCAGCACGGCGCCGCGCATGAAGGGTCCCCGTTGGTGATTCGCACGCGCACTCGGTGAGCGTATCCTCCCCCACACCTATGGTTCCATGCCTGTGATTTGCGTAGGGTTCCATTTTCACGCTTTTTTGCCTAGGGTTTCATGTATGTGCTTTTTGCCTAGGGTTTCATGTATGTGCTTTTTGCGTAGGGTTCGATTTTCGTTTTTGTCCTAATGTATTTTGCCATAGAGTTGTCTGCGTAGTACATGTATTTTCTGTCTAGGATTTTTTTTGTGTTTCAGTAATCGACCATCAAAATTTAGTAGTGCCAGTAGTAAGGTATTTTTAATTCAGTAATTTTAAGTGGTATAATGTTACATATCAGTACTTTTTTTTTGCTATTTTCAGTGGTGTTTATGATTGCTTGATAGATTGATAACTCTATTTTTTAGGTAATTCGGGGGGGGGGGGGTCTTTTTTTTGTGTAATATGCTATCCGTTTTGATTTTGCTCCCCAGCATGCAAGTGTCTCCATAGAGAAAAACTCCATTAGTGCTAGGCCCTTTTAGCTTACAATCACTTTTCAAATCCAGAATTGAATTGTACTCCAATGACAATCACCGGTAGGCTAGTAAGCTGGTGTGCTGGCAACACATGCAGTAGAGATGCAAGGTTTTGTTCAAAATCTAAGGTTGCATAGTAGTAATTGTCATGTTAATTATAGTGTGTCAGTTGATCACTAAATCCCCCCTCCCCCCATGCATGCTGGTTTAATTTTTATTCATTAATGAATGGATTTCGTAGCTTTATATTTTTTGTTGCATTTTTAGGCTTAGTAATCCCCTTTTCTTCTTTTTTTAGTAATTCCACTGTAAAATTTCAGTCGTGTGAATGGATCCTCCCCCGACGCAACCGCCCAACCCCCCGGTTATGTTGGTTCCGACGCGCCGAGTCGGCTTGTGTCGGGTGAATTATAGCATATTTTTTTCATGCTCTTCTTTTTCACCTAGTCAATGTGCATTTTTGGCTATTCTTTATTAAAGCATTTTTTTGGTTTCTCACCTTTTTTTTGCGGATGGAGAAGAACAGGCCCCGTCGATGAACAAGCTTCGCAATCATCAACACAACGTCGTCGTGTTGTTCGTAAGGTCCCTATTAGCGGGGTAGCCCAAGAAGAACAAAATTCAAGCGACGATTTTGTGAAACCAAAATCGAGTGGTATGAGGATTAAGAAGGCGGGGGTGAAGCCCCCTAAGCAAGCACCTCGCAAGACAAGAACGAAAGACACCGAGCATCCTATTCAGGACGATAAGGTATATGTGTGCTTTTTTTATAAACTGTTTTATAATCTGTTCCATTTTTTTAGTTTCAGTAATCATTCAGTAGTTTAGCTTACAAGTAATCAATTCAGTAATTTTAGGTTACAGTAATCACTTCAATAATCAATCACTCAGTTTTTTTAGCTTATCTTATGTAATTTAGCTTACAGTAATCACTTCAGTTATTCAGTAATTTTATCTTACAGTAATCACTTCAATAATCAATCAGTCAGTAATTTTTAGCTTCCCTTAAGTCATCTAGCTTACAGTAATCACTTTTCAGTTACTCAGTAATTTTTAGCTTATAGTAATCAATTCAGTAATTTTTAGCTTACAGTAATCACTTCAGTAATCAATCACTCAGTAATTTTTAGCTTACCTTAAGTAATCTAGCTTCCCGTAATCATTTTAGTTACTCAGTAATTTTAGTTTACAGTAATCAATTCAGTAATTTTAGCTTACCTTAAGTAATTTTAGCTTACCTTAAGTAATTTAGCTTACCATTATCGTTTCGGTTATTACTCAATAATTTTAGCTTACAAGTAATCAATTCAAGTAATTTTAGCTACAGTAATCACTTTAATAATCAATCACTCAGTAATTTTTAGCTTCCGTTAAGTCATCTAGCTTACCGTAATCACTTTTCATTTACTCAGTAATTTTAGCTTACAGTAATCAATTCAGTAATCAATCACTCAGTAATTTTTAGCTTACCTTAAGTAATCTAGCTTCCCGTAATCATTTTAGTTACTCAGTAATTTTAGTTTACAGTAATCAATTCAGTAATTTTAGCTTACCTTAAGTAATTTAGCTTACCATAATCATTTCAGTTATTACTCAATAATTTTAGCTTACAGTAATCAATTCAGTAATTTTAGCTACAGTAATCACTTTAATAATCAATCACTCAGTAATTTTTAGCTTCCGTTAAGTCATCTAGCTTACCGTAATCACTTTTCAGTTACTCAGTAATTTTAGCTTACAGTAATCAATTCAGTAATTTTTTTAGCTTACAGTAATCACTTCCATAATCACTCAGTTTTTTTGCTTACAGTTCTCACTTTAGTAATTTAGTCATTTTCAGCTTACCTTCAGTAATTAATCTTATATTAATCACTTTTTCAGTTTTCCAGTAAACTGATTTTCTTAATCTATTTTTCATTGTTGATTGCTTTATAATATGTTCTAATTTAGTTTCGTTAATCACTCAGCAGTCATTTTCAGTGTAGCTTCAGTAATTTAGCTTTAGTAATCACTTTTTCATTTTTTATTAAACTGATTTACAATTGTTTTATTACTGATTAATCTTTTTTATATTAATAGAAAAAAAAACATATCCAACCATACGCTGTGCTCCTGCTTCTGTTTTCAACATACTGAGTGCGATGAGTCAGCCTATGAAAGATGAGTTGATCCGTTTGGGCTTTAAGGATTTTCTCTCATTCTCTCTCGATAAGCTCGACGATAGAATGCTCGCCACTTTTCTCATGGATCATATAGAGGTTGACCCACTTCGTATTGTCATCAATGGGAGGGAACTTCCAATTACTCCGATTGTCAAACTTGTCTTAGGCATTCCCGATGGAAACAAACCTCTTGATTTTGTTTCGCATCCGATAAAGCAATTTACCGTAAAGAGCTCGGGGATGAATGTGTAAAGAGAGGCATGCGGAACATTGTTAGTGAGAAGCGCAAGAAAAATTTAAAAATTAGGAGATTCAAGGAGCCGAAGCCAAATGAGGTTCCTAGGTACTCCCACCCCACCTTTTTTTGGTAATCGGTCATGCAATTTCACCTTTTTTCATTATCCTGGTAATTTGATAGTATAGTAATTCAAGCAACAAAGAGTTATTGTTTAGTAATTTTATAGTTCAAGTAATTCAAATCAAGTGTCTTAGTAATATCAACGAGTTTAATTCTCTTTATTAATTTCTCTCATCTTTTTTTTTTGCTCTTTTATGTTTAGTAATTTTGATAGTTCAAGTAGATCAGTAATTATGTCGGCTTGGAGTTGTTCAAGTAATTTACCTTTTTTTTTAAATTGTAGGTATGTTATTGAAGAGTTTGTAAAGAAGGGTAATGGTGATGCTTGGAGCATTAGTTGTTTCTTCATGACTCTTCTAGACGGATTGCTTTTCTCTACAAGTGCTCTCTTTGTCCCCGGAGATATTTATTACTATTGCAAGAACATAGAAGATGTTGCCAAGTATGACCTTTGTACTGCTGTTGTTGATGATTTGACTGTAAAGGCAAAGAAGTGGAAGAAAGTCGCCCCCAGTGACAGGTCAGGGGCAACTTCACCTGTGGTCGTGTTGCGCTTGTTGTGGTAATGTTTTGATTCTTTTTATATTTTCTTTTCGAACTAATACTTTTGTACGGTCGTAATACATGCTCGGTAATATGTTCAAATATGTTCAGGTAATACATGCTCGTAATGCAAGTATAGTAATATGTTTTTTCATTGCGGATATATTACTTGGATAACCTTTTCCCGGCCCGCCCATATGCCGATGGATGCAAAAT
Source organism: Cenchrus americanus (assembly GCA_947561735.1). Lineage (NCBI taxonomy): Eukaryota > Viridiplantae > Streptophyta > Magnoliopsida > Poales > Poaceae > Cenchrus > Cenchrus americanus. The sequence continues at coordinate 29,376,058 of OX387242.1, read as the reverse complement.
CAACTCCACGTGCTTCATTATTCAATTCTAATCTTGTTGACAAGATTGCGAAAGCTGATATGAAGTATGCTTCTGATGGCAAGACAATTACATATGGCAATCTTGAAGTAAGTTGTCCCACTTAATTCCAACTATGCCGCCTAAATAAATGTTGGTTTTTTCCTCCTACCCATCGATTTTTTTTTACTCAACCATCTTCTTGCATTGTTTTTTAGTTTCGCAGCAAAAGCCGGAACCTCGCTATGAAGATGTGAGGGGTGATGACTTTCCTTCGCCGGATGCGTGCCCCCCGAACCTCGCCGGACGCAAGCGTCTTCGGTCGGATGCGGCGGAAAAGGTGCCAGCAGCGATCGAGGCCACCTGCCGCCGGTGCCATGCCCACAAAGCGTCCGCGCGGACCTTCAAAACCCGGCTCGCCGCACACAATATTTTAGATGCTTCGTCGCTTCACTTGCTCCCAAGATTTGAGGGCATTATCTCTCGGTTTGAGGATGAGAAGCTGCAGCGAGAGGCTAGAGTTGCCTTGCGGGATCATGATAGGCGGATGGATGCGGCTATGGAGCTCGTTGAAGATGGGAAAAGGTTGGTCTCTGAAGGGGAGAGTAATATCAAAGATGCCCATAGAAATGTATGTTCTGCATTGACAAGATTGTTCGGAGGTGCTTATGATCTTGGTTCCCCAAGGGATATTCGAGCAAGATGCCGGTCTGCTGCAAAAAGCGGCGTGACGCCTGAGGTCTCACTTTTTTCTGCTTTGTCTTTTTGCGTCTTTGCTCTTTTTGCTTTATTTTTTCGGTAATCAACGTCTTTCGGTAATTTTGTCTTCGGTAATTCTCGCCGTTAGTAATTCTCTTTTTTTTTAGGATGATGTTGATGCTTCAATTGCAAGTGGCACAATAGGCGGGAGGTGTAGCGCTAAGCCCAATTATGGTGTCGGGGGGTAGCCCTCCCCCACCAATACCGTCGTACTCACCGATGATGATGTTGACAACGGCCGTGACCGCATTGATGCCGAGGGGGGTATTGATATTCCCAATGTGGCTGCTGCAAGCTCTCCGAAGGTTTTTTCCCAACTTTTTTTGTTGTGTTAGTTCAGTATTTATTTTTTCTTCAGTAATAATCTTTTATGGTCAGTAATTAATACACACATTCTCTGTAATGATACATGCCTGGCATTGAAATATTTTTATGCTCATCATTTCTCGATCTACAGATTTGTTAGCTTTTATATTTCTAATTTTATTTTGATTATTGAGTCACTGACGACCCGTGGCCCAACTATTTGTTTGCTATGTGAATATTGTTTGCTGTGCAAACTATTTTTTTGGTAATTCAGTAATAACCATTTGTTTTCAGTAATAGGGTATTATGTTCTTTTTGTGATGCTTGTTTGCGAGCATATATACAATAATGATCAGTAGTACAATTTTTTAAGTAAATAGCATTCGGTAATAGATTAACCATAATGACCACTTTCCATCTACATTTGTCACGATCTCAAACTTAGTACAATTTTTCAGTAAATAGCATTCAGTAATAGATTAGTTCAATAGTACAAAGTCTTTTTATCATAGATTAGTTGAGTGGTACATTTTGTCTTTTTTATGCTCAGTAATTAGCCTTCAGTAATATAGATTAGTTTATTAGTACAAAGTTTTCTTCTTAGTTCAGTAATTGGACACTGTAGCTTTACAAATAGGCTTTTTGGTAATTGGCTTTTGTGTTGGTAGTCTAGTAATTTTGAGTCATGTTTTTTTCAGTAATCAATTAATATCAGTAATTTAGTAATCATGTATCAACATATGTAATTTAGTAATTTTGGTGGTTCAGTAATTCTATAACCATTCATTATTTAATTTAGTAATCAGTAATCCACAACGTACTCGAATCTAGTAATTTATCTAGGATCCCCATTAATTAAAGTAGTGTCATTCAGTAACAAGATTTTTTCAGTATTTTCAGTAATTCTGTTTGTTAACTTGACATTAGTAGCTCCGTAGTTAACACTAGTGGCATTTTACTGCTTTGTATACACTTTTTTTAGGTGTGATCTGTGGCATATTACTGCATGTATACACTTTTTTTTTAGGTGTGATCTGTACCCTCTTGATGACCCCTAGTATGTTCGAGAACGCAAGAATATTACCGACAACCGAGATTACCGATTATTAAAGATTCGTGTTTTCAAATATACCGAGATTATTGATTACCGATCGTTTTGTCACCCAACAATTTTTAGTAAACACCGTCCTAATTTCGGTATTCCCATCTATAGTTCATTTTTAATATTACTTTTTTAAACTTTTTTAGGATAAAGATGACGGTGCCACGCGTGTTGAGGGTAGCCCCCCCTTCACCAATGACGATGCAATCACTGATGGTGGTCAGATTGATAAGACAATTGACAAGGTTCGAATGCTACATGTTTTTATTAATTTTTTGAAATTAATTATACGTGCACATTTTTTTTTGATAAGTAATTAATATTTACTTGCTTAGCACTTTACTATATATATTTATAATCAGTAATGTAGTATCAAGTGCGTATTTTCAGTAGCTGTCGCTATTTTAAAAATATATTTTTTTGACTGACTTAGTAGTTGATGCTTTCCTTTTTTATTCAACCCGTGTTTTTCTAGTACACATTTTTGCTTCAGTAATTGATCCTCGAGACTTACAAACGCATCCCAACAATTTTTAGTAAACACCGTCCCAATTTTCGCTTATCCCTTCTATAGTTCATTTTTCAAGAATCCATAGTAACCAACATCACGGTATACTTGGTAATATATACTAAGTAATACAATCAACATGTCTTTTGAAATATTTTCAATATTACTTTTTTTAATATTTTTAATATTCTTTTTAGGATGTCCCAACTACATCATCAACTCGGTGCGATGGATAAAGATGACGGTGCCACGCGTGGTGAGGATAGCCCCCCTCTTACCAATGATGATGCAACCACCGATGGCGGCCGATTGATAATACAATTGACAAGGTTCGAATGCTACATGTCTTTTATTAATTATTTTGAAATTATTTATACGCGCACATCTTTTTTCTGATCAGTAATTAATATTTACATGCTTAGTATTTTTTACTATGTATTTTTATATTCAGTAATTTAGCATCAAGTGCGTATTTTCAATAGCCGTCGCTATGCTCGCATTTGTTTTTCCCGCCCGGACGCTACGATTGTGGGTCCAACCAACTACGCGGATGCATGATGTTTTTTGTTATTTTTTATTCAGCAATATGATACTTGTCGGTTGTTTGTGTTTTCTGCTATATTGTTGTTGCAGCTTTTTTATGTGTGAATGATAACATCATATATATTAATGTATTAGTTTCAGTAATTAGCGTCATGGATTTTAGTTCAGTATTTTTTGTTATTTTTAGTTCTACTACGCGCGAGTTCAGTAATATGTCTTTATGCATTCAGTTATCACATTTTTTTGTTTCTACATAGGAGACAAATGCCCAACCCATTTTCAGCCCACCCCTTTTTCACCCATCAACTTATCACATACAACCACCTTCATTCAATGATAGTACATGCCAATCAAAGCCAACATTGGATAAAACACCAACACAACACGAAATGTCACCGGCATGTGATGCTCCACTTGACCAAGGCACACAAGGAACGCAGTACCGCCGGTGTTAACGAGATGTTGTTTGATCGCGAGCATTGGAACGATATATCAAGCGTTTTGCGTGACATTGATGAAAGCCAAGGCACGGAACAAGATCTAGCTGCTGCTGGCGTGTCTCCTATGAAGCCTTGCCACCAAACAATCGAGGTTTGCAGCTATGATTCACACCTTTACCTCCTTTATCACGTTTAGTTCAGTAATCAGTTTTTTCACTTTTCTATTCAGTAATGCTACAATATCACATGTAAAATTATTACTGATTTTTATTAATTTTGTCCAAAACAGTCACATGCCCAGACTTATAACAGGCAGAATAAGGACACTGTAGACATTTTCAAGTGCCCAGCCAATCTAGGGTGTCAATTGGCATTATTTCAACTTAGCAGCAAGGCTACAACAAGGGGCAGCAAGTTAGTGGTTTCATCCAGGTTCCCATTCCCGCAACGTTGCCTCTCTGATGTTGAAAAAGCAATGCAGCTCCGTGCCGTCATCATGGCAACACCAGCAACGAAAAAGATGCAACTGTAAGTGCTCATATCTCATCCCCTCTTTTTGTTTTGCACTTATTTTGTACTTCTCCTTTGTTCACTTTTTTATTGTAACTATGCAACTGTTTCCCCTCCCCCCTCCCCTTTCATGCGAGAGCGCTTGTTGAGAGCAAGTTCAGATTTGTATTATCGCACCGCTCATTCATGCATGGAGTCAAGATCTAGCATTGTGGATTCATTCTTGGATGCTTCGACATGCAAAAGCAGTTTCATTCATTTTTTCAGCACCTGCTTGATGAATGATGACAAGGCCGCAGAACCTGATCGCCCTATTTACAGGATAATTCTACCAATAGCGCTTTCTGTACGTGCCCTCTGATATAAATTTTCTCCTATAACTTCCGCTACTGTTTGTGTTCAGTAATTGCTCGGTTCAGTAATTATGATTCAGTAATTAATGTGACTTTTTTTTGGTAATCAATCGGTCAGTAATTATGATCCTACTTTGTCCAAGAATTGCACTAACATTTTTTTATATCAAAATGTATACGGAACACTATTCCGCATGAGCAAGACTTCACCGGTTCTCCATACTCACATTCTTCAAGACTCTACTTCCTCAGTGAATTTTTTGATGCTGAAGAGTTATTGTTTGCAAAGATTGTAAGTAAATTACTCACATCTTCAGTAATTTTGATCACATACTTCAGTAATACTGTAGTATGTAACTATTTTTTTTGGTTAGTAATAGACTCCATTTCATTCTTTTTTTTATAAAAAGGTCATTCTGCCTGTGTACCATTCAAGGGATGTGACACGTGGAGAGGGTCATTGGTCGCTATATTGTGTTAATTTAGTTCACGGACAGATTGATATTCTTGATCCATTCCCTTGGACTAATGAGCAAGATCGGGTTGCCTTTCATGGAGCCATCGCAGGGCGAATACGCTATCGACTCAATGCTGTTTTCCAGGATTTCACACACGGCAGGTTCATTGATTTCTCCCAGTTTGGTTTGCCATTTGTCTCGGTGCCCAAGTTCAGTAATAACTATGATGATGCTCTATATATCATGCTATTTATGGAGCATTATGATGGTGGTTTGCGCAAGGTTAATGTTGACATAGATCCGGTTTGTTACCTTTTCTGTCTCCCAATATTCCTTTCCTTTGTTTTTTTTCAAATCATATTACACATGTCCTTACTGGACATTTACCTTTTTTTTGCAGGATTTTGGAACGGAGTACAAGGCCCAAATTTTGTACTACATGATCTTCCACAAGCTGAACGCATGCAGGAAGCAGTTCGGATGAAATTTGTGAACTAGCTCCACGGTAGAATCTTTTTTAGGGTGCAATGTACATATTTCAAAACATGGCAGCTTTTCATGTCATTACTGTAAACGCGTCTTCAAAACTACTGTGTATCATATCTTGCGTTCAGTAATAACTAGATATCGTACCAACAATGACCACTTATTAGTCTATATGTGCTCAGTAACATTTTTTTCTGGTGGGCCGTATGTTTTCTCTATTTTTTTTGGCGCCAGGATGGCATGTGTTTTCAAAATTGTTTTCTCTCGCAATCATCGGCAATAATTTTTTTTACCGAGTAATTTTTTGCACAACTCAGGAATAGCTTTTATGTTTTACTAGAATATGCAAGTTCGCCTTTTTTTTCGTGCTCGCAACACATCGAGCCTCAGCGATGTATGTGTTCAGTAATGACCACTTTCCATCTACATTTGTCAGGATCTCAAACTTAGTAATTGTTTCTGTTAGTAAACGTTTTTTGGGCGTCACTAGCTGATCATCACATAAGAAAATCCATTTTTTCTCGCACCTAAATCTGAAAACGTTATCCAGTAACTCGGTATATCAGTAATACATTTTTACACTCAGTAACCATAATTTGCTATTTTCAGTAACCAGTATATCACTAATCCTTTATGCACTCCGCAAACATTAGTACCATTTTTTCCCCTCTTACATGCTCAACAAAGAATTAATTAACATTTTTTTTGTTAAACTACAATTGCAACACTTATTGTCCATGTTTCAAACAGTCCTCCTTATGCAGTCGTCTTTTGCCTTCCACTCCCTACTGGCCTACCCCTAGGTCTTTTAGGGGGTGGGGCATCTCTACCGCATGATGTAGAGTAGTGGCCGAGCCGGGTTGCATTTGGAGCAGCGTCGCACGTGGCTTGATTGTTTGGGGCGCTTGAAGTGAGGTGGGGCCGGGACATCTCCACCGTAGCATTTCTCTTGCGGCTCCCCTTTGTTGTCGAGATCGGAGGAGCCGATGCAGAGATGACCTGTTCCTCCAACGCAATGTTTGCTGCATGAGGCTCTGGTGTAGGTGTTGGCGTATGCCCTGGAGCGTTAGGAGCCGCTTGCTGCTCCAACGGAATGCTTCCAGGAGGGGGTTCAAGTGGACCTACTGGCCCCATCGCAGGTATATGTGATGGAGCGGTAAGAGCCGCCGGACCCACGTCGTGTGTCATCTTGCTGATGGTTGCAATCGCCTGCTGCAGCAAATCCTTGCACTTGGCAACACCCTGCTTGCATGGTTACAAAAAAAGCATTAGTTAGTAATCAACATTAATACAGTAATCAACATCAACACAAGAATGCAGCTATGCATCCAAAGAATCGAGTAACCATTTTTTAAATCTAGTAATCTAGTAATCAAGTAATAAACACTAACACAAGTAATCCAAGAATACATCCAAGTACTCAACATTACCACAAGTAATGCAGCTATGCATCCAAGAATCGAGTAACCATTTTTTTAATGTAGCAATCAAGTAATAAAACAATAATACAAGAATCCAAGAATACATCCAAGAATCAACATTACCACAAAGAATCCAAAGAATATTAATAATGAAGCTCCGCCTCACCTCGACTCGACATAACCGCTTCTTGTTGGAGCGCCGACCAATGAGGCAACAATTCAAGCATCCCGCCGGCTTTCGTGCTCCCATCGTGTCCAATAAATTTAGTATCATGTCCGTCAAACGCGACATTCACCCTCGCATTTCTTGTATATCTTTTTGGAATATATCGAGATGGGATATACACAACTTGCGAGTTAATAAATATAGCTACCAAATGTGGGCGTAACATCCCCGCATGTTAACAAAACACACATTTTTTGGTTTTTCAAAGATCTCGCCATTGCTTTTTTTAAGTTTTTGTCATTATTTCAGTAATTTTTATTCATCGTGCATCAAGAAGTGAATTTTTTTTACGTACCCGTATGCTCCACCCTCATGCACTCACAATTGAATATTGAGAGCTCGGCATTTCTTCGTTCACAACCGCTTTCACCCAATATTCGTGCCGTAACCATGGGAAATCGGTCGGCGGCCTTGTGTGACCTACAAGATAGTAATTTGGTTTCTCCGGGTGTATACGCACGCGGAAACCAAGTTGCCCGCCTTGAACCTCCGTTTGAATTCATTGTAGACATTCCTGGTATACACACGTGCAAGTTGCCTGTCGAATCCATAGTTTGAAGTTGTCACACATAGAGCCTACATAAAAAAGAGCAAAACAAACGTCCATTACCGCATTCCTAAGGCTTTTTTAAGCAACATTCTAGTGCAAAATCATCACACATCAACCATGTTCTTTTTTACCTGAGAATTGTACTCCTCTGCAGACTCTTTTTCCTTTGTGTGCTCCAGGAGTTCTAGGAATGACTTTGCAAATTCATGTATGGATGTAGAGTTGTCACAATATCCATGCTTCACAACCCTATTCACACTCTCACTCCTCTGAGTAGATGTAACGGTTCCACAAAAAATTTCTTTGAAGTAGGATGCTATCCACCACCTTCTGTCATCGTAGAGCTTTTGGAGGACCCTTGACTCATGGATTCCATACTTGTCAAGCATGGCTTGCCAAGCTTATTCAAACTCAATCGGAGTTAGAGGGTGGTTTATGATCGTCGTCAAAGTTTCGTGGAACCCATTATGCCGTGAGTTAAGTTGATTCAAAGCTCATGTTTATACTTGTTCGTGATATGCCACCCGCAAGTACGGTGTTTTGTGTTGGGAAACACCAACCCTATTGCCTTCTCAATCGAGCTGTCCCGATCCGCAATATATTTTTTTTGCATGTGAATATGAACAATTCAAGAATTCGAATAACAACTATTCAAAGCAACTCGAATATCAACAATTCAAGTAATTCGGAATAACAAGAATCCAAGAATTCAAGAAATCAATCACCCAAGAACTAGGAATAACAATCTTCCAGTAATTCAGAATATCAACAATTTAGTAACTCAGAATAAGAATCATTTAGTAATTTTATTATATCAACAATTCAGTAATTCGGAATAACAATAATTCAGCAAGTCAGAATAAGAACCATCCAAGGAATTCAAGTAAATCAATCACCCAAGAACTAGGAATAACAATCATCCAAGAATTCAAAGATAACAATCATTCAGTAATTCAGAATAACATTTTTCATTCAGCAGAAATGATCCAGTACATCCCATTTATCAATTTAGTATTAAATTAGGAGGGGGGGGGGTGGCACACCTGTGAATATGACAATTGGATCTTTTCCACGCACGCAAATCTGAAACTGTCGAAACAACCACTCAAACGTGTCGCCTTCTCATCCCTAAGCAAAGCTTGCCCAAATACGACATTCTGCATCTGGTTGTTAAACCCAACAAACATGGCCAGGGGCATACTATATTGATTTGTCCGATATGTTGTATCAAAGGTCACAACTTCAGAATAATCTGTCGAAAAAGTTGCGTTTTTAAAAAGTACAAACATGATTTTTTTATTTTTTCCAATTTTTTTTCGTGTACCTGCGTAGTCTCCTTGCTGGCTAGCGTGGCTCCAAAAAACATTTCTAACTACATTTTCATCATCAAGTTGGAATTCACAAAAAAACTGCGGGTTCTTGGCTTTGCAGTCCCTGAAGAATGCTTGAAGCTTGGGAATGTCGTCAACACGTTCTTCTCTCACAGCAGCCGCTCTCCTGCATGTTTACCAAAGTGTTTTTATAAAAACAGCCACAACAATTTTTTGGAAACATTCATCATTTCAGTAATACGGACCAATTTTTCAGTAATCAAACAAAGAACACAAACCTGTTCTGGATATCCCTCTCAGTGAATTGTAGGTTGTCCGAACCACCAGCAATGATGCGCAGGACTCGCATAACGTTTGGGTGAGGCACATGTCCCGCATGCATTGTGTCAACTAATTGCATCATGCTAGGCTCCTTGACCTTGTGGGCCGACATACGTTTGGTCATACGCGGTGTAGGGATTAGCTTATGATTGTGGTCCAGCAAAATCCTTGCAAAAAAGGCATGTGATTTGTCTTCAGATAGTTTAGCCAAGACCATTGCCTTGCATCCGCCGCGTTTTGACATCTTGCCGGTGACACGTTCACTTCATCGACCGCCCCGTGTTTCCCTTCTTTTGTGCAACAAAACTCTTGGGCATCCTTCCCCCTCTTCCCGTTTTTCTTCACGCCAAACCCGCCAACCTTGCATACGCCGTGTAGAATTCAAACGCTTCATCCAGCGATCGAAAGTGCATTTCGTAGTTCGGAACATAACGACGGTCCAAATCATCGCCCGTTCAAGTAACAATAAATGCGTTCGTTCGATAATCATTCGTAAATGACCTCATCGAATAAATCGGTAATATATTTCATCCAAGAACTTAGTAAATAATCATTAAGTAACTATATTCAACTAGTAATTCGTTAAAATAATCGATCAAGTACTAAACTCATTCAAGAATTCAAGAAAATAATCAATCAAAGCAACTCAAGAATAATCATTCAAGTAAATCAGCTAATATTTTCATTAAAATAATTGGTCAAGTACTAAACTCATTCAAGAAAATTATCATTCAAGTAACTCAGTAATAATCGTTCAAAGAACATATATATTCATCCAAGTAACTCAATCATTAATTTATAAACTCAACCACTAATTCATTAAACAAAATCATTCATCATTTCAAGTAACTCACATGTGTGAATGTCCGGTTAGCATCCGGAGACACCATTTGTTCAGGGACCGCACACGCTGGAGGCGTCATAACAGCACGATGGCGCATATCGTCCCTGAGCCAGGTCGGGCTGATAACAAGTGCACCACCAATAGTAACTTCTGGTGTCCTCGTCACACCTGCACTTGCAGCGCCACCCACATTGGTTGGATCTGGAGATGTTTGTGTAGCCACGGCTGACGGTGCCATAGACACTGGTGTTGCCAACACACGTTTACTGACAAGGCTGATAGAAGGGCTCGCCCGATTGACTGCAGCATCACCACCGTCCATATCTGCAGTATGACAAAAAAATAATCAATGCCCTAGTCTTAAAACAATCAATCCATTTTGCGGGGTGACGTCAAGCTATTATATCCCGTAACACAAGACGTCTCCCGCAATCCGGAGGATTTTTTGCAGCAGAAGCCGCATCACAAGTAATTTTCCCAAATCAAGCGTTCACCACACACAAAAATTAGCGTTCCCAAATCAATCCATGCTATTTTCTCAATCTAGTCGGTAATCGTAGACAATTAAACAAGATGATTACGCAAAAAATCAGCGATCCAAGAATTGCGACACACCAAGGAATCACACAAACGGAAAATCACGTAAAAAAACCAAGAATCGGGGGCGGTAATCGTGTGGGATCGAGAAGGAATCCGGGGGGGGGGGGGGGGGGACGAGCAAATCGCTTTCTAGCGTACGGCGGACTAGCAATTACTGAGAGGGAATCTTAAATCAAACAAAAAAAATCACCCGATCTAAGCTTCTAGTGAATGGCGGAGGGAGGACCTGAGGTATACGAGATCCCCAAATCAATTCGTGGAGGACCTGAGGACCCGATTCCACGCGCTGCTGCTCTCGCGCGCGCGCTTGGACCTGCACCGCGGCGTTCCTCCACGCGGCGGCTCGCGCTCGGCCCTCGCGGCGCTGCAGCCGCCGCTCACGCCTCGCGCTCGCAACGAACGAAGGGGGGCGGGGGGGGGGCGGGTCGGGGGGCGGGGGGCGATGATAACGGGTCGGGGGGGATGATAACAGAAGGTGAGGTGGGATCCGGTTTGGGGGGAGGAAGCTGGTTGGGTTGGACCGGTTGGGTGTATGTTGGGTCCATGGGTGTAGAATCCCATTCTACACCTAGGGTGTAGAATAGCGCTGCCGTATATATATATATATATATATATATATATATATATATATATATATATATATATATATATATATATATATATATATATATATATATATATATATATATATATATATATATATATATAGAGAGAGAGAGAGAGAGAGAGAGAGAGAGAAGCCAGTGAGCAGATCTGGTGATTAGAGGAAATAAACTCTCAGCATTCAAAGCGGTGACTGGTATTGTATATTCTATATGTAATGTTGTATCGCAACGATCCATTTAAATAGGCAAGTTACTTTCAGTATTAATTCGCAAAAAAAAAGTTACTTTCAGTATTTAGTAAATTTAAATTTACTAGCAGGACCTTATATATGCTAACGTCAAGACTCAAGGGATAATTTCGTATCCAGATATAATGGTCTTTCCCTGAGATCCATTTGTATAGGCCTATTCTGAATTAATTTTCAACCACAGCAGATAAGCACATCAGTCATCAGGATTTTTAAAGACAACAAACACTACAAATTAGTATTAGCTTAGTATTTTTTGATACTGCATATAAACTTGTATATTTAAAATACTTGTATATTCTTTAGGACCTCGTACTGTACAAAGAAACAAGAAATTTCTAGTAGGACTAAACAAGAAAAAAAACTATGAAACATGTGCAAATTAGCACCTACGTACTTAAGAACTTAGTCAATCTATCTCTATCTCTAACAGCTATATAATTGGTACTCACTGAGAGGCGTAGCTCAATTTCTCTAAACATGCGAGCATTCCACATCATAACCCACTACACGCCATGTCATCACCATATCATCATCTACTGGACCATCTATTTATGCCTTCAACCGATTTTCTGTGGCTAATAGGCTATATTTGTGAGTAGCACACCACAAAATTTCTGCAGTTGAAATACATGTAGAATTAATCATTTTGGAATGGTTTACTCTCAACAAAATGACATGCTTTCATATACAATGTTGTTTACAAATTTATGTTACCACGTAATAACTTTGGTGTTTCTACTTTCACATTTCACCTTAAAATTTTGTTTACAAAATCCCCGCAGCAACGCGTGGGGTATCGAATAGTAATGGTGAAAATTAAGTTCCACTAGAAACTAATAAGGAATGTGGACAAAACCACTAATATTTTGATTTGTTGTGACCGACTTGCAAAATCACAGGCAAAACAGGAGATCCAATCTTTGTCGGTGAGGTTGTGAGGTTCAACCACCGGTAGCGTGAGGGACTTTAGTCTGGGTTGGTAGAGGCCTTAGGTTTCTCCGGTCCAAGTCATAAACCCCTTTTAGTCCCGGGTGAACGAACCTGGACTAAAGTGGGTCCATTAGTCCATGTTGGTGTTACCAACCGGGACTAAAGGGGACGTGCACGCTAGCACCTGTGTCCACCTCGTTAGTCTGAGTTGGTAATACCAGCCTGGACTAAAGCATTTTTTAGAAAACTAAAAAAAGCTCCTTGTACCCTGTACCCCTCTTCTGTCGCCATCCTCATCCCGTTCTCCATCTCCCATTTTTTTAGAGCTCGAGTTCAAATCAAGAACAATAAACCGACACTTCACAACTTCATCATCATAAAACTTAGATTCATCACCACATACCCAAATCGAATCAAATCATGCCACTTATCACACATGCTCATCTCAATCTCATCATCATCTTGTTAGAAAGAAAAATCTTATCATCATATAATTCATCGTCATACAACTCGATTTATCATCATAGAACTTGATCCATCACCAGAAAAATCCTCATCACGATATAAGGAGATGAGAGAAGAAGAGAGGAGTTGACTGGATGGGTGGGAGAGAAGAAGATAAGGAGATAGAGGAAGGGGCGTCGGGGTGGGCATTTCACTTTAGTCTCGGGTGGTGTCTCCACCCGGGACCAAAGGGTGCCCTTTTGTCTCAGGTTTAAATACCACCTGAGACTAAATGTTTTGTCCGGGTGGTGTTTCTACCCAGGACTAAAGGGTTCTCTTTTTGTCTCGGGTGGAAGCACCACTCGAGACTAAAGCTCAGTGCCAATAATTAAGGCTGCTAGCTGTTGGGCCCCTAGCTTTTAGTCTTTGTTGATAATACCAACCGGGACTAAAAGGTAGGGGCATCCAAGATCATTTCAGGCCACGTCGACGAAAAGACTTTAGTTTCGGGTCTGAACTTGAACCAGGACTAAAGGGGCGTACCAATGTTCCTCACTCTACCAGTGAACTGGAGCTTCGGTATCAACTAGACATGATTTTGTGCAATCCTTCACATCACTTACAGCATCCATCTACTTAGCAATGCATGCCTGGTTTACCCTTGGGCCTGGCAGATACAAAAACTGAGCTCGTTGCCTTGTGCCATGGTAGTCGTGATCCCATGCTGCTCAACCTTGGCTCTTGTCACCGTCGCCCAGAACGGGCAAAAGGAGTTCCGGGAAGGTCATGACAGTTGCGTTTTTGCGAACTTTTTGATGCTTCTGATGCCAAGTTATGCAATGCATTGCTATGGAAGAGGGAATTGATCGAAGTAGTGCAGTGCCTCAGCAAGTACTAGGCAAGCTATCAAAACCGAATTAATACGTATATACTCCCTCCGTCCCGTAAAGAATGCAATCCTAGCATTTCAAAAATATCCCACAAAGAGTGCAATCCTAGAAATAGATCTGATCTGCATGTCAAAACTTACTGCATGTGACTTAAAAAATTGGGCTACTAGTCTTTTTGCGCCGCTACTGATTTGTCCTAAAAACTAGAATTGCACTTTTCATGTGATAGAGGGAGTAGAAGCCGGTGAGAAGATCTGGTGACTGGAGGATGAAATAAGCTCAGCGCGCAAAGCGGTGCCTCGTGGAGTATCGTATATTATATATATAATGGTCTTTCCCAGAGATCCATTTATATAGGCAAGTTATTATCACTATTAAGTAATTTTAAATTTAATAGCAAGATCTTATATTTGCCACTGGTGGAAAAACATCAACACTCAGGTGATAATTTCCTACCCACATCAAGTGGAAAAACATCAACACTCAGGTGATAATTTCCTACCCACATCAATTAATCTACAAAGGGCATCAATGTCCTGAGAGTTATCGTTGTTGGGCAATAGTCATTACTCAAACCTATATATTCCTCAATATTAGAAAACAATGGATGGAAAATATTGAGCCTAACATTCGAGCTGAAACGTATAATGTTATGGCGAGAAGTCTATTGTAATTTATCAACTCAAAGAATATGTATTAGATGATTATTGTGGGCATGTAGAGATAAAATAAGTGTGGGTTCGAGCAGACCCCCATGAGCAATCCGACAAACATATTTACATTGCCAGTACTATGCGGTGTTTCGTAACGTTCAGCATCCATTCTTAATAAACTCCAACGGAATTGGATCGAGTCCTGTCACTTAGCGCATATTGAATCTTGATATTTGTATTCGAGATATTATCTAAAATTTGCTGATACTTATGTTCATGAAAAGAACCATGAAGAGCCATATAAAAATGTAAAGAGAATCCTGTAGGGTACCACGAGGAGCCATGAATCCCAAATCTATGGTAACTACACACGTTATAATAATTATCCATCTTGTGGTTAATGATTTCCGTTAATCAGACTTTCTGACCCCGAATGGAAAGTCGACGAGCGTGATGCAGTGGTAGTACTGCCTATCTACGAGTAAGCAGGACAATGGCGTGTACCGTCCATCGCTTCTGTCGGTATCACCCACCCAGCAAGAATAGGCAAGCGAGTTCTGCCAATAATCGAGACTTAAGCAACAGTATTGTGGTTGCACAGCTGCTGATGCTTCCCATGCCTAGATAGGAATTGCTCACACCGCACAAATTGCTCCGGGTGGACCTACAACTAAGAGTTAGAAACATGGGGAATTATATGGCTATTTTTTTATAACTTATACTACTGTATAATCTTACTTGCAGCTCTTCTTCTATATTAATATAAACTGATCTAATCACTTGTGCCAACAATGAGTTCTGCTAGCCGCCAGCTACCCAACCATTCCTCTACACACTGCAGTTCTGCCAGCTACCGAACAATGATGCCACGGTCACCCTGCGCTTCGCTTGAAGTGAGGTAACAAAGTTTAATTTCATTCACACCTTACCGGGGGATGTCTATCGTGTGTTGTTCCGACGTGGGAGAGTGAGAAACGAAGAGAGAGAAATGAGCGGACGTCTGGTAACTCGCCCACTTCAAGCCGGTGGAGAGAAGGAACCGCGACTCCTATTGGCTGAGCTTATTGTTGTGCATTAAATGGTAGCAGGGTCCACCACTGCCGCATGCCACATCACGGCGCCTTGCAGCCCGCCGCGAGCGAAACCACTAGCATGCTCTTAGAGGGTGTTTGGATCCATAGGTGAATAGATACTAGTAGAGACTAATGTTAGTCACCAAAGTGACAAAGAGCATGTTTGGATCATAGGGACTAAAATTAGTCTGACTAAAATTAGCGTCTAGCAGGAGTTAAACTTCCAAACAGGTGAGGCTAAAATGAGGCTAAAATTAGTCTTGAGGCTAAACTTTGCCAGTAGAGGGTGCGGGAGCTAAAAGGGACTAAAATCTCCTCTTCCTCTTTCCTCATTAATGAACACATGCATGCTGCCAATAGCTCCAAGCCATGTCCACCGTGGGAGAGGAGAGATAGGAGAGAGGGAGAGGGGAGAGGAGAGGAAGGGAGAGAGAAATCGGGAATTTAATGCTCTTTTAATACACTTTAGCTCTTGCTTCCAAACTAGGGGGTGACTAAAACTTTTTAGCCTGACTAATTTTAGTCATGAGACTAAAGGTGATCCAAACATGCTTAAAACCTCCCAACACCCCTGACTAAAAGGCGACTAAAACTAGTTTAGTCTCTAGTCACCCCTCACCCAACTTCTAGTGACTAAAATCTCCTCTCTCACCTAATTAATTGCTCCTCCCATTAATTTTGTGGACCCAACAAGAGATATGAGAGGAGAGAGAAAGAGGGAGAAAGAATCATTTAATGTTAGGAACAATTAATGCTGACTAATTTTAGTCACTATCCAAACAGAGATTGAATAAAAAGTTTTAATCTGACTAAACTCTAGTGAGGTGACTAAAGGATCCAAACACTCTCTTAAATTTCCCTGTCATTTACGTTGAAGGCACCACATTCAATTTGGACAGAACTACTATGATCGACACTATGTTTTTTTAAGAGGGAAAACCATGAAAACGGTTGAAAATAGTAATCCCGCAAGGTGCTGTCCTCAGTTTTTAGGATTTCACTGGATACTACATCAAACGCAGGTTGTGAAATGTCACTAGGCTAGAAACGATTTGTCCTGGCACTAGCAAATTAGTGTGCTAGCGGGTGCAACTATCAACCGCTAGCAAAGTGGGGCGCAGGGGCGCCGGGACAGCAACCGCCAGCATTGAAGCATCACTGCTGGCGGGCGACATAATCCACCCGCCAGAACAAATGGTACCATTTATACTGGCGGACGAGTTATGTTGACCGCCAGCACAGAAGGTTTAGTGGGGGCGGCCAACATAAGCCAACCGCCAGTACAAATGGTCCCATTTCTGCTGGCGGGTGGCTTATATCGACCGCCAGCAGGGATCTTTACTACAGGCGGCTTTCATATGCAACCGCCAACACAGTGAAGCTGAAAATAGCTTGAAATTGATACAAGTCACCAATATTTCAACATGCATGGACAACAACAACAAGTAAAATTCAAACTGAAATATAAACACAAACAACACCTTAGAAAGGTTAATTTCACACAAACAACATGCATGATGACAAATGTTTCAAAGCACACTTAAAACCAACACAAATTAAAGTACACTACAATAGGGGCCTCACTCACAAATCAACACAACTTTGCCTCACTCAAATTTCTTTGACAGTCCGACTGTGATATAGCTACCAAGCACTAAACCTATTATCAAGACCACAACAACGATGATGGTGCCCTGCATGTAGAATCCTTGATTTTTGTTGCGCTTCTTCCGATAGCCAATTTCTACCATAATGTCAATAAGTTGCCCTCTATGGTCTGCAAGTTCAAGCCTCATTTCATTACTCGCTATCTTCAAATCACTCATCCCCACCTTCAGATCAGAAATGACACACTTCATCTGATTCCATTGTTCCGTAAATTCCGAATTTGCTAGTGGTGGCTCCCGCACCGCCTCGGCGGATACACAACACTAGACGGTTGTGCCGCTCCCGGTGCCGGCGTTGCACCAACTAAACCGCCGAACGATTGATAGTTTGACGGCAGCAAATGAGGGTGAAATTTTTTCAAATGGTTGATATATTGATTTTCATAATAAACTTCCTGACATGAATTAGGGTCCCCCTAAAAGAATAAACAACAAATGTGGCTTCCATCAATAAATTGGATAATTCTATAGACATAAAATTATATCAACCAAATCATTAATAATCAACAATTGTGGATAATTCTATATCTACTGAATCAATAGTAATCAACAAATATACTAATATTATATCAACCGAATCAATAATAATCAACAAATCCTACTAATATTATATCAACTAATAATCACTACTATTATATCAACCGAATCAGTACTAATCAAATGAATTTGGGCATAAGATGAAAAACAAACCAAGTGGTTGTTCGGGCACTTGTAGATGATGCTATTTGTCTTGGTCTTGTACAAAATTAACCGGAGCCGACACGACGGGCAGATCAGCAGGGGGAGAGGCACGAATTGGCTAAGGTTCGGCGCAACGGATCTGCTCGCCATGCGACGGCGGTGAACCTGCTCGACGTCAGTCGAGGAACTGGAGGTTGAAGAGTGGGTCGAAAGTTTGCCGATGGCGGCGGCTGAGGCGCGGCGGCACGCGGGCGAAGCTCACGAGCGGCGGTGGCAGGGGGCAGGGTCGGTTGCGGCTGCTTGCGGCGGTGGCTAGGGTTGGGAGCGAGTGTGTGAGTGAGTGAGTGAGTGAGTGAGTGAGTAGTTGAGTCAAACCGCGTTCCGACCGAAGATATTCAGACAAGTGTGTTGGTAGTTGTCTTAATAGCCCGCCAGGAGAGGCATCAGTGCTGGCGGGTGGCTTAATAGCCCGCCAGGAGAGATATCATTGCTGGCGGGTGGAATAAGATGACCGCCAGCATAAATGGACACAGTATCGGCGGTCAACATAAGACACCGCCAGCGCAGAGATCAGCCCTTCTTCCCAGCAACCTTCCAATGGTGCTGTGCCCGAGAGGAGCTCGGGAAAAGCTCCAAAAACACCAAATCTAGGAGGGAAGGTTTTGCTCTTGATTTTCTTGGAGGAGGTGGCTATATAAGGTGAGTTTGTGCTATTTTAACCTTAGTTTTCTCCTTTTATTAATGATTTCTATGTAGATAGAGATCTAGATCTAGACCTAGGGTTAGCTAGGAGAGAGAGGGGAGTGAAGAGAGATATTGATTTAGAGATTTATTTTTTAAATAGCTTTAGATTTAAATTATTAGTTTGTCAATGCAAAATATTTAAGTGTTTATAATATAGAAGCAAGTTATATTAAATTATATAAGTTATTAGTTTGTCATTAATAGCAAGTTTACATTATAGAAGCAATTATATTAAATTATTATTGCAATTATAGAAGTAAGTTTACATATTAAGTTATTAGTTTGTAATTAAAATTATTAGTTTGTAATTAAAATTATTATCTTCAATAATTAAAATTATAGAATTTAGTTTTTTTTTCAGTTTTTTACATATTAAATGAATCATAGAGCATATGGAGTTTATAATAGAATTACTTTTATAAGTTATTTAAGATGGAACATAGAGCGTGGATGTATGGCATATGGAGAAATTCGTCTACATTCTTGACAGAGTTCACAAACTTTCTTGAAGTTGTGCAGAAGCATGCCCAAATTTCCAGAACAAAGCAAATACATTGTCCATGTTGTCATTGTTGCAACAAAATTGTGTGGGAGGATATTAATGCCATCAAGATGCATTTGATAAAGCGTGGTTTTGTGAAAGGATACAAAACTTTGTCCCACCATGGTGAAGCAGAAAAGTACTTTCAACAATGCAAACATCGGCATCAGGTATGATGAAGTGGGTGATGAAGATGCAAATGAAAATGATCATGTCATGATGGATGATGCTTTTGGCTATGAAGATCAAAATGATGATCAAACAGATGCACCACAGGTGGACGAGGAATGTGATGTTGATATGGAAGAAATGTTGCGCCACATTGAAACAGAGGTGTTGCTAGAGATTGCTAAAGGGTTAGAAAATTTTGAGACACTAAAAAAGGCAGCAAAGGACCGTATGTATGAGGGTTGTGGGAAGGAGTGGACCATGTTGTGTTTCATGCTCCATCTTCTGATTGTGAAGGCAAAATTTAGATGGTCGGACAATATTTTTAACGGACTCCTTATTTGTTGGCCAATCCACTACAAGAAACTATTTAATCTGTGATATAACCATTTTGTCGCGGATTAAATAAAATTCGTCGCAAATCAGCATCCGCGACGATTTACATTTTCGTGGTGGAATGAGCGTCATTGATTAAATCTCTCGACGTTCCCTTAATAAACGTCGCGATTCGTGACGTATCTGAATCGTCACGGAGCAACACGAGGCCCATGCAGCCCAACCCATGGATCACTATCCATGACAAAATAAAATCGTCACGGACTGCTACACACATGGCAGCTGTGGCATCCTACGTGGATGATGACGTGGCATCCTACGTGGGCGATGACATGGCATCCTACATGGACGATGACATGACATCCTACGTGGACAATGACGTGGCATCCTACGTGGATGATGACGTGGCATCCTACGTGGATGATGACGTGGCATCCTACGTGGACAATGGCGTGGCAAAAATTTTAAGCCCAGCAGATACAAATTCTGGCCCACCACAGCTCATTTCAGAATTATATTTCAGCATAAAATTAGCAAAATTAACCCATCTTCAGCCCATTTTTCAGAGGGTACATTTTTCCAACACATTTACCAAAATTCAATGAACAGACCTTACATCATCAAATCAGATACAATCTCTGGGCAATAAAAAAAACTAGCAAACACAATCAGATGTCTACCATTCCTAAAACACTACACCTTCCTCTTTGTTATTCTGCCACTCTTTTCTCTGATTCCTTGCGAGTTCGTATAAATCCTGAAATAAAGGAAACCGGAATCCAATTAGAAAAGACAATCAAATATAGGATAACTCAATTTTGAATTTTCTGGCAAGGTATATATATATAAAGTGAAACCAAACTAAAACTGGAGTTCTAGATAAAGTGTGCAATGTACAATGAAAGTATCACTATAAGCATACAATTGGCATCATAAATCAACAGAATAGGAATGACGCAAAAAGAAGCTTGTTGTGCTAATTTAGCCTACAGTAGAGCATATGAGAGCAATATATGAGACAACACATGAAATATGCACTTGGAAACATGCTATACCGACAAACCACATCCATTGATCAATGATCATATGCATGAGCATCAGAAGTTCAGAGTAAGTTCTCATACCGTTCGGCTAGAACAGAATATTGAAACTGGCTGCCCAATGAATTTGTGAAATGCCTCCTAAAATAATCGAAAGAAAAAAAAGATGGACTGTTAACAACATCTAACATCCAATATTCCAATCGCAAGCATCTCTTCGCTAAACTAGCAAGATAGTAATACCGAAGTAATGAAGAAGACAAAATGGTTCGACAAGAAGCATAGAGAAGCCTTGTTTTTATCGTTAGCGCATTAGTAGCGGCACATTAAGATTTATTATCTCCGCTCTAATACCATGTTACAAATAGAGAGAGAACTTATTGCTTTTGAGGCCCAATGTAAAGAGAACATGGGAAGACAAAAAAAACAACAACACTAATCCTGATAAGTCTAACATGTTTCATTAATAACACAAAAGGCTCTCTAGTTCCTGCGAGGTTGTGGAAGGTGTCAAGCAGAATGAAATTTCCTTCTCTTCAAACAAGACCCTCATATCGTTTTTTGACTCAGAAACTCTTTGTCTGCACTAAAACGGAAGGCCTACAACACAAGTAGATCACAGTTTCAATCTGCCACCCAATGTAATTTAATTTCTATATGCTAGCACCTGACATTGAATTAGTAAGCTACATACATCTGGCAATCACATAATCAATTGTGAAAAAACCACCGCTAATAAAAAACAACAATATATGGAGATGACCTACAAATCAAAGTTGTGCGATGCCGCAACAAAGGGTTGTGGCTTCAGTGCTGAGATAGTCTCAAGAGGTCGTGCACAATTCATACCCAACAACAATCGGCTTGCTTCCCGTTAACATGAAAAATTTGACCAAATCAACAAACCGAGCATAAATGACATCTAGTATCCTTATGGCTCGTTGAAATTTCTCAATTGGGAGGTAAGCTCGGCAGTTGTATAGCATGTACAATTCTGAAATCAGACTGTAGGTAAATTTCACATCCACTGATCTTGCTAACTACCAACCAGTCCTCTGATGCTCTGACTAGGAACACTTGTTAAACACACACACACACACACACACACACACACACACACACACACACACACACACACACACACACACACACACACACACACACACACACACACACACACACACACACAATTTCTATCTACAAATGGGTGGAGGAGGGTTGCAAACATAGTTAGGACACGTACATAACCATTAGTATCATCAGTATGGCTACAGGAGCAATGTTTCCAGCCCACATCACAACTACTTAATTCATTAGTACATCACTCATGAAGAAAGTGACTGGTTGATGCATAACACAACCTTAGTCATGGGACCAATAAGAGCACTAAAACTCGTTCACCTGAATTTCTAATCAACTTGCCCCAACAGTATTTGAATTAGCACAGGAAGCAGTTGACTTGGTAGTCCTCTACATTCATACAATTAAACTGCTTAAAAAGTACTAGCCTGCAATTGACATGTTTCAGAGAATACTCTACTTGCAAAGATTTTCAAAGGTTTAAACCATTGGCCTAGCATCATTACATCTAACGGCCCTTATTGCAGCATAGGCCTAGCCCTCTCACGTTGCAAGCAGGGCAGCGGCTTAGACGATCACAGCTATTGGTGCAAGGAAGAGGAAAAAGGTGGCTCACCAGGGCGACTTGGCGCAGCAATCGATGAGGACCGAGAAGGTGTACCCATCCGGCCTGCACTCGGCGGTGCCTTTCATCTGATCGATGGTGGCCAGTGCCTCCTCCAGCAAGCCGCTGTAGCCGTACGCGTCGACAAGCGCCGTGTACACGTCCACCATCGGCCGGAGCTTCTCCGAGAGCATCGCCTTGAAGAGCGCGGTGGCCACGCCGGGCTGCTGGCACTTGCCGAGCATCATCAGCATCCGCGCGTAGGTCTGCGACCTCGGCTCGTACCAGTGCTACTTTCGCAGAAGCTCGAAGATCTAGCGAAAGTGAGAAAGCGATAAGAATCGTCGGGAGTTGGGAGAGAAGATGCAAAAGGCCTCCGCGAAAAGAAGTGGGTAAGGCGGATGTAGGGGGGCACCTCGAGAGCGGACTCCCAGCGGCAGGCGGCGACAGTGGAGTTGAGGGCCTCAAGGATGGCGCGGGGCCAGAGGCGGGTGGACTGCTGCTGCGTGGCCGCGGCCTTGCGGGAGACGCCCGAGACGGCGGCCTCGGTCCGGAGGATGCGGGCGAGGGCGTCCGACTGCTTGGCCTCGAGGGTCGACTGGGGGGAGGAAGGCAACTTCCGGCGCTGGCGGTGGCGGCCATTGTCGCGTCAGGAAGCCGGGACGACAGGTGCGTCCTCGCCTTCGCATGTAGGGAGGACAAGTCGTCGCGAAGTACCTCGATGCCGCCATGGATGGATCTGAGGAGAGGGGAGGTGGTCGCGGTGCCGCTCCTCGATGCAGCGCAGATCGATGCATAGAGGAGGGAAGAGCTAGGGAGGCGGTGGATCTGGGAGGGAGAAAGGTGGGGAGAGGCAGGGAGGAGGGAGGGAGGTGGCAGAGAGGAGAGAGCGAGGCGGCGAGGCAGGGAGGTGGTGGAGGACGGAGAGAAGGCTGCGCCTGGTGGAGAAGTGGTGGAGGAGGATTAGGGTTAGTGGAGTCAATATATATAAACATCACGATGAATGTCGACCGTCCGATTGCGAGATCGACGGCTCCCAGCGACCGAGGTGTTGGTGGGCTGACGTGAAAGTGGCCGCTTTAAGGTGGGCCTGTGTGGCTTAACGTTTTCCTTTTTCGTTTTCTTTTATTGCACCATTGTGAAGTAACACATACAAATATTGATCTTATATAAACTAATATATTTTGTATATCTAATAGATTATATAAAAGTTGACTGGTAAAAATTTCAATATAATTCTAACTATTTTAAAATTTTTACTAATTTAAATGAATTTCTGTGAATTTATCGAAATAATGGTAAAAAATGGTCCACAAATGAATTTGAAGTATATTTATCTCAAAAATGGTCAAAAACTTTTAAAAATTGGCATGGAAACATATTTTAGTCTCACAAGTATATGATAAAAAATCTAAATGATTTTTACAAAGTGGCACAATACATTGTCCACAAGCATAGCATTAGAGAATATTAAGTTATATTAGCAATTATTATGAAAAAACATGTTTTTATATTCTCTTTTTAGTTGGAAAAGTTATGTTGTATGAAAAGCAATCAAGAAATAGTAATTAAGATACAAACAAATGGCAATGAGTAAAACATCTCAATTTTAGAAAAAATTAGGAAAAAGAATTAACCGATTTGGAGTTCGTATGAGGAAGAAAAACAGTTTACAAGTTTTATCCGAAGATTAAAAACAGAAATTGCAATTGCTATGAACTGAGAT
Organism: Cenchrus americanus; assembly: GCA_947561735.1. NCBI lineage: Eukaryota > Viridiplantae > Streptophyta > Magnoliopsida > Poales > Poaceae > Cenchrus > Cenchrus americanus. Next base: position 29,351,870 of record OX387242.1, on the reverse strand, counting down.
GAACAAGTGTGTTTTCTCTTTTTAATCTTTGACTAAAACTTGTAACTAGTTTTTCTGCCTCATACTAACTCCAAATTCGATGATTCTTTTTTCTAAAATTTTCTAAAATCATTCTCTACCAAGATCTACAACTTTAACAAATGAAAAATTGATTTCGACAGCAGTTTATTAGGGGTAATTCAAACTTACATCTCGAAATTACACTATCATAATTCAAATAATATCATAAAATGCTCTAATGGTTCTACGAATTGACGTGGAAACATAATTTGGGTCTATAAACTTGTGATCAAACTTTCAAATGATTCCGGTAACAGTGGAACCTACGTTGTTTAGAAATGGATACATGTCTCACATAGTTTCATAAAACACTACTTGAACATTGAAGTGTATCATATCTTTTGAAATTTTCGAAATCATATGCACTTGAAACTTTACCATAACCTTGTGTTTAGCTTATTATTGCAAAATATGAAATTACATTAGCAATGTTTGTTCAAAATGCATTTATTTATATTCTCTACATAAATGCATGAAAAGAAGCCATGTGAATAAGATTAAAGAAATAGAAATTAATATGCAAACGGACGATATTACTTGAAATATTGTGATTTTACAAAAAATCAGAAAAAAAATCAATGAATTTGGATTTATTATGACCGAGAAACACTAGTTTCAAATTTTAATTGTAGATTAAAAAGTAAAACGACAGGGAAAACAGGCTCAGTGTGCGCCACGTGGTCCCAGTGAAGCAACTCGACCAACCTAGTGGTGCCACGTGGTCCCGAGGACCCATCGCTCGGTATATGAAACAAACTATTATAGATATTTATTTCCTTTCCAAATCACCAAAGTGAGCGTAGCGCAGTGGTATGGTGTTGCAATCTTGTCTCCGCAGCCTGGGTTCGAATCCTGCCCTCGCCCCATTTTTTGTGTCCCAAGTTATATATTCTGGAGGCCGCTGCAGCTGGGCCATGGCACTGGCAGCCCGGACTAGTGTGGTGTGCAACCGGGCCAATGTTGGGCCAACGTGGTGCCAGCGGCCCAGATGTTAGGCAGCGGTGATATCTTGTGTTAGTTTCAGTTACAAAAGAATAAAAATGCTCTACAAAATCAAAAGCCTTGAAGTAGCGCGGTGGTATGGCGCTGGGATTGTGAACTGAGTGGTCACGGGTTAGATCCTAGCCTCCCACCTGCTGCTCCATTTTTTTCTTTTTTCTTTTTCGTTTTCTTTTTTAATAGATGAATAGCGGGTGCGCCCAGGTAAGATGGCAGTGGTGAGATGGCAATGATGTGACGTTCCAGGGATGACATGGCGGGTGCGGCCAGGTGAGATGGCCATGAGGTGGGACGTGCGGCCTGCTGATGTGGCAATAATGTGAAAGAAATATATGTAAAATAATTTAGGATCATAGAATTTGATAAGAAAATTTGTAGCTCCATGGTAATGGTTTGTGTGGTACAAGGTGGCCTCGAGGTCTTGGGTTCAATTCTCAACTTCCTCTTTTTTTTCTGTTTTTTATATTTTTTCAATTTATCAATTTTTCCTATCAAACGTCGCAGCGTTGTGGGCCAAATTTTGACAAATTTAACAAATCGTCGCAGTGTTCTGGGCTCCAATATCCATCAATGCACATCTATGACAAAAAATAGGAATACGTCGTAGAATCGCGACGAATTTAACAAATTGTCGCAGTGTTTTGGGCTTCAATGCATATTCGTGACGAAAAACAAGAATACGTCATAGAATCGCGACGAATTTAACAAATCGTCACAGTGTTCTGGGCTGCAATGCACATTCGTGATGTTTTCTGAAAACGTCGCCGAGAATGCGTCACAGATTAAATAGTTTCTTGTAGTGATCTACTCCAGAAGCCTAACTTGGTCCCAAGAAACACATATGAAGCAAAGAAGATTATCAACCCATTGAAGATGCGAGTGCAAAGAATACACGCATGTAGGAACCATTGCATATTGTACCATGGTGACTATGCAGAACTGGAGAAGTGTCCAAATTGCGATGCTAATCGTTACTAAAGTAATGACGATTTTTCTGTGGAACGGGTCATTGCATCTAAAGGCACGAAGAGGAAGGTGGGTGGAAAGAAAAGTGTATTTTCTCAAGTTGAGGAGGAGTATAGTATTGGTACTAACACTGCTACTCAACGTAAAGTCCCTACATTGGTGATGTGGTACTTGCCGGTGGAGGATCGTCTAAAGCGATTGTTCTCGAACCCAAAGACCGCTGAACTAATGACTTGGCACGCAGATCACCCAGAGAAGTCTGATGGGATGCTTCGACATCCTTCTGATGCTCGCCCAGAGAAGAGTTTATAGACGAACAAATATAAGGTTCACGTTAAGTACAGATGGTATAAATCCATTTGGTGAAAGAAGCAGCACGCACAACACATGGCCAGTGTTGATGACCATATACAACCTCCGCCCTGGCTATGTCACAAGAGAAAGTTCCTTTTGCTTACCATTCTAATCCAAAGACCGAAGCAACTTGGTATTGATATAGATGTCTTCCTGGAGCCATTGATGGAAGAAATGGAGAAGTTTTGGAAACATGGGGTTGAGATGTGTGATGAGTACAGAAGGGAGACATTCACACTTAAGGCAATTATCTTTGTTACCATTAATGGTTACCCTGCCTTATTTTCTTTGTCTGGTCAGAAAAAAGGAAAAACAAGTTGTGTAGTTTGTTTGAATGGTACAATATCTGTGTACCTGAAAGGATCTCGAAGAAAAGTGTATACGGGGCACAGACGCTGGCTCCTAAGGACTCACAAGTACCGTAAGATGGCAGACTATTTCGATGGAAAGATTGAGAAAGACTCTTTTGCCCCACAACCGGCCACCGGTAGAACCGTATTTGAAATGTGTCAGAAGGTCAAGTTTAAGCTTGGTAAGTAATCAAAAGGTGATGTTGATGATAATTCAAAAGGGGGAAGGAAGGAGGCTGAAACTACAAAAAACATTGATGTGCCTTTCAAGAAGATGTCTATATTTTTGAAGTACTTGCCATACTGGGAAGATTTGACAGTGCACCATGCCATCGATGGGATGCATCTTCAAAAGAATGTATTTGAAAGCACAATGGGATTATTAGGCTTAACAGGAAAGGTAAAGGACGGACTGAAGTCGCGTAAGGATCTTGTTGACCTAAAAATTACGCAAGAACTTCACCCACAACCACTTCATAATGGTAAGCAGTACCTTCCACCTGCTATCTTCAACTTAACACAACATGAGAGGTTGGCTATCTGCAAATGCTTGCGCGGGCTGAAAGTGCCAACCGGATTCTCATCCAACATCCGATCATTGGTCTCGTTGAAGGACATGACGCTTACCGGTTGTTACTCTCATGACTCGTCATGTGATGATTACTTTCGTTTTTCTCGCGATTGCGATCCGAGCCGTCAAACCAATATTCCTTAAGATGGTCATCACAAGGATGTGCTACTTTTTCAACGTCATTTCGCGTAAAGTGGTAGATTGTGTAGAGTTGGCAAGGCTTCACCGTTTATGTCGAAACTCTAGCCCAACTCGAGATGTGCTTACCTCCGCCATTTTTTTATATCATGGAACATCTAATGATCCACATGGTCGAGCAAATTATCGAACTAGGACCTATGTACTTTCATCGATGTGGACGTACGAACGATTCATGTAGATTCTCAATGGATACATGAGAAACAAGGCATTTCCGAGAGGGAAGCATGATCGAGAGCTACCATACGTAAGAGAGTGTTGATTGTTGCATAGACTACATAAAAGATAAGAGAGCGATCGGTTTACGGAATCTCGACACGAAGGCGCATTGTCGTGGAAAGGGACCATTGGAAGGAAAAGATTCATTGACGAGGACAACCAACAACTGGAGAAAGCACATGCTAGTGTTCTGCAACAACTTGCAATAGTGGAGCCATTTATCGTGCAACACGAAAATGAGATTCGTGAGGAAAATGATAGTCGGACCGAGGATTGGGTCATCAAAGAGCAAAAGCGTCGTTTCCCATCATGGTTAAAGGAACATGAGCATCTATTTCAAGGAAATTCCATAGATGACACAACGTTGACTAGGTTGGCGGTTGGTCCATCAAGCCATGTTACCTCATGGCAAGCATACGAAATTAATGGGTACACCTACTATACGAAGGCGAAAGACAACAAGAGTGTTGCGTATCAAAATAGTGGTGTTCGCATAGATGCGATTGATAAATCCGGAAACAACATCACTTACTACGGGTTCATAGAGGAAATATGGGAACTTGACTATGGAGAGAATATCAGGTTCCCCGTGTTTCGGTGCCAATGGGTCAAACACCCGAATGGCGTCACAGATGACAATTATGGATTGACACTTGTAGACCTTGCCAATGTAGGTTACAAAGATGATCCATGGGTACTCGCCGAGCGTGTTGCACAAGTTTTCTACATAGTTGATCCTATGAATGTGAAGAAGCACATTGCCATCTCCGGAAAACAAAGAATTCTAGGAGTAGAAGGTGTAATTAATGTTGAGGATTACAATCAGTTCGAGGAACTAGTCTTGTTCAAAGATCATGAGAAGAGAATAAAAAAATTGTAGCCACCATTCCTAAATCGGAGAAGCCATGGTTACATACAGACTGTGATGGGAGAATTGTTAAAGGATAAACTTGATGTATCACTTGTACGACTTTATGTAATTAGTGTTGTTGTAAGACTTTCAATCAATTTAAAAGAGTTTTGGAAGTTTTGATGAAATGAGACTCTCCTCCTGTACTTAAATTCAAATTATGGAAATTATGGTTTCAATTAGTGTTTGAATATTTGAATTATGTATATGAGGTGTTTTGTCATAAAAAAGGTTTGCATTTGAAAAGGATATTTCAAATGAGACCCTAGGGTTAAACAACCTATAACTCCTTAGGTGTAGGAACCTATTTGAACTAACCTTTTCTAACTAGGACAACTTTTACAAAAAACACACCCCCTATACTTAAATTCAAATACTTTATGATACCTTGGGAAGTTTCAATGAAATTTGAACAATTTAAGCCCCTGTTTCAACTTTTGCAAATTATGGAAAAATACTATGCTGGCGGGCATCTTAAGAAACCGCCAGCGGTGAGACACACCACCAGCGGTTATCATAAGTCAACCGCTAGCACAGTGGTTTGCCAAAATTTGAAAATTTGAAATCCCGTCCTAAAAATGTTCAAAATTCTTTGAAACTTCCAAAAATTATCATAAAATATTTGAATTTATGTATATGAGGTATTTTCTTATAAGAAAAGGTTTGAATTTGAAAAGGTTAGTTCAAATGAGACTCTAGGGTCAAACAACCAATAACTCATATGAACCTATTTGAACTAACCTTTTCTAACTAGGACTTATTTTACAAAAAACACACCCCCTATACTTAAATTGAAATATTTTATGATACATTGGGAAGTTTCAATGAAATTTGAATAATTTAAGCCCCTGTTTCAAATTTTGCAAATTATGGAAAAAGACTATGCTGGCGGTTATCATAAGTCAACCGCCAGCATAGTGGTTTGCCAAAATTTGAAAATTTGAAATCCTGACATGAAAATGTTCAAAATTCTTTGAAACTACCAAAAATTATCATAAAACATTTGAATTTATGTATAGGAGGTGTTTTGTTATAAGAATAGGTTTGAATTTGAAAAGGTTAGTTCAAATGAGACTCTAGGGTCAAACAACCTATAACTCATTAGGTGTATGAACCTATTTGAACTAACCTTTTCTAACTAGGACTTATTTTACAAAAAACACACCCCCTATACTTAAATTGAAATATTTTATGATACATTGGGAAGTTTCAATGGAATTTGAATAATTTAAGCCCCTGTTTCAAATTTTGTAAATTATGGAAAAACACTATGCTGGCGGTTATCATAAGTCAACCGCCAGTACAGTGGTTTGCCAAAATTTGAAAATTTGAAATCCTGTCGTGAAAATGTTCAAAACTCTTTGAAACTTCCAAAACTTATCATAAAATATTTGAACTTATTTATAGGAAGTGTTTTGTCATTTGAATTTGAAAAGCTTTGCATTTGAAAACTTAAGTTTAAATTCTTTCAAATCACAGCGCTGGCGGGCGCTTATGATAACCGCCAGCGGGAATTCTCACCACTGGTGGTTGCTTAAGTCACCCGCCTGTGGTAAGGTTCACCGCTGGCGGTTGTTTAATGTGACCCGTCAGCGGTGGTCTACCGCTGGCGGTTGCCTTATGTGGCCACCAATGATGATTCCATCTATATATACACGAGACACGGTCTTGAAAATTTTCTAAGTCTGGCGCGAATACGAAACGACGCCGTCAGGCTGCCAAATTTTCCCGCCGAGCGCCGCCGTCGTCCCCGACCGCCGCCGCCCCTCCGACCACCCCGCCGTCCTCCGAGAGTGCCCGCCCACGTCTACGAGCGCCCCGCCGTCGTCCGCTAGGGCCCCGCCCCTTCTCCCCGTGGACCGCCGCCGTCTTCCGCTAGGGCGCCGCCCCCGCTTCTCCCATGGACCGCCGCCGCGCCGTCGTCCGCGGTCGCCCCGCGAACCGACGACCTCCTCCCCGAGCGCCACCGCCCCTCTTCCCTACTAGGATGGCGTCCTCCTCCCCGCCGGCCACTTCCCCAACCGCCGGCCGGGGAACCGCCGCCGACTGCTCCGCCGCCGGCGACAGCACAGCCGCCACCTCCGCCGGCAGCGTCACCCCCGCTCACCACCAACACCTCATCTCCTCACCGCTCGGCACACATGGAGGCCGGGGATGGGGCGGCAGTCGCAGAAGCAACAATGCCCCCTCGCTTGGTTGGTGTTTTTTTTTCAAAATGCAATTACATGTGTTAAAAATGTGGATAAATAGATTGTGGATAAATGCAATTACATGGATTGTGGATAAATAGATTTAAAAATGTTACAAATGGACTATCGATTTTATTTTATAAAATTTGTTGTATAAATAATTAAATATGGAGTATGGATTGTGGATAAATAGATTTATTTTATAAAAAATGGATGATGCATTTTGTATAAATAGATTTATTATAAGTATGGACTATGGATTGTGTCTAATTTTTAAATAGATTTATTATATAAAAATGGACTATGGATTTAATTTTATTAGTTTTGGTGTATAAATAATTAAATATGGACTATGGATTGTTGATAAATAGATTTTTTTACAAAAATGGATTGTTGTATAAATATGGACTATGGATTATTGTATAAATATGGACTATGGACTATGGACTATGGATTATCTATGATCAAATGTTAACAGTGAACAATCCGGTGAGGAGGAATCTAGTGATAGTGGTATAATTGGAGACTATGAAACTCCCTCTGAGTACGAACCAAGCGAACCACGACCTCGTAGGCGTCCCAAAGATGATGATGTTGATTACGAACCAAGCGATAATGAGGTCTGCATGCACATTCACTCAACTTAATGTTTGTTTATTCAATTAAGATATACTTTAAATAGTGTTTTATGTGTAGAACAATGAGCGATCCCCGCGACGACGTTGTAGAGCATCTAACATTCGTCGAAGAAGACGACAGAAGCAGTAGCTCTGAGCGTCCAACAAAAGGAGAAGGCTATGAAAGCTGCTGAGAACCCCCATCGCTTGGGTTCGGGAGGATATGCTGCCAAAATGGCAAAATGGAGGAAGGAGGAAGAAGAAAGGAGGGTAGCTGGTTTACCAACTATTTTTGAAGGCATGGATGAGCGTAGCAGGAATTGGATCCTTGCTCGAGTTCCGGCTATAGCACCTGACGGTAATGTTTCATTCCAGAAGCCCTCAACAGAACAAATTTATCAGAAGCTGGAAGAACTTGTGGAAATGCAAAAGAAAGGTCTTTTCGTGCCTGACAGGGAGAAAGATATGCTATCCGCCGCGATCGGAACGCCTGAGCACCCTGCCCGTGTTCGAGGGATTTCTTCTACCTTGCCCTAGGGTAAAGCATTTCATGAACACCAATCAAGTTATAAAAAGCGAGACCGTTATAAGAGGAAGCTTGAAGACAAGATGAGAGAAATTGCCAAGCATGAATTGATAGGCTTCTTCATACAACAACAACAACAAGCTTCTGTTGGGCCAAGTGCAGAGAATCTAATATCCGGTGGTTTCCGGGACGAGTTCCCCCAAACTTGATGCTTGCCCAGATCGGAGCCATCCCGACTCCAAGTAGTGTTGGTTCTATTGCTAATGCCAAGCATCCTGTGGATGACATTGTAGAGGATACACCATGCAAGTTGGTTATTCCATATGGAAGAAAACTAGATAAGTTTCGAGAAGTTGGGACAGCCATGGCACTAACGGGTCGTGTGTTTTCGAATCCACCACCGCCAGAGTACGCATGGGTTCAAGTTGTTTCGGTTTCTGATGAGTCGTGCGAGATTGATATCCCTACTGAGGATGGGATCGCACTTCTCGGTGATGCGAGGAACCAATACATACTGTGGCATCGTCGAGATATCATAATTAATGCATCACCAAGTCCCTGCTTGCAACCTAGCCAAGAACGAGTACCCCCCAGGATCCAGATGTTGCAATGGTCGAGTACACAATGGGTGGGGAACATGGAGGTGGTAACAATGACAACAACATGGTGGTTGTGGAGCAGGGAGTTAACAATAATGACAACAACATGCCACAAACTCCTCCGCATCGGGATCCAAGACCACAAACTCCTCCGACATTAGGGGCAGGGGTAGGGACATCATCTCCGAAATCCGATCCAAGACCACAAACTCCTCCGACATCAGGGTGGGGGCAAGGGCACCACCATCTCCTCTGCCATGTCCAAGACCACCATCTCCTCCTCCAGCAACCAAGACGACAACAACAATACACCGGATGATAAACTCATATGAACCAAAGACGAAATCATCTGATGTTGACTTGTTCTTGAAAGTACTGAAGAATAAACCTAAACGGGCTCCAACATCCGGTAAAAAATCACCTAATGTTCAAGTACTGGAGAAGGCACCATATGAAAAGTCTTTATCCCGCACCTCTTTACAAAAACAAAAGGAGGATCACATAAGTATGTTTTCGTCGGATGAGGTGCCCGACATGTATGAGCATGGCAAACCATTCTTGTTTAGGTGGCAACTGAACGAAGGGCCGTCAGAATTAATGAGGCTGCATACTTGGATCATGCACGCCATGCAGCAAGGCATTCACACTATCGCCGTCAATCTCCCGAAATGGGTGTTCAGTAGCTCTTTTGACCGGAAGGTTGCAATCGATTTCCCCGATTTGCATGCGTTGTTCCGTCGTGAAAAACTCGACATCAATCTCATCACCATTTGGTCTATGTAAGTCAACATCCCTATACGACATCCAAATCTATTCCATATGTATTGTTATTACCATCCTAAGTAAACTTTTTTGCAGGATGCAAGCGTCTGATGAAAAGAAAACAAATGGGAGGTGGAAGGTAGCATATATTGACCCGCAACAAGTAACCAAATCACAACACACGTTCATAATGAGGGATCAACTAAGAAAGAAAATAGAGGAAGAAGCAAAGACACCAGAAGAGAAAGAAAAATTAATAAAGAATTACCAGAACGCTAAACTTCACGAGGTTTCTGTATACATTGCAACGGTCATGAGGATAAACCAACATAAGGATTCTATAAAGTTTGCTTACAATTTTGAGTAAGATCCTTTAAATAACTATTTCATCATTTGCCTTCATTTTTTAGTCTATTTATATTAATTATTTTAATTTTAGGCAGTGATCATTTCATTTGCTTTCACATGTGTCCGAAGTTGGGAACTGTGGGGGTCTTCGACTCATTACACTATTCAGCGTTTTCTTACAAGACAATCATTGATATTATAAAAAAGTAAGACAACTAATTGCAATATATAATCACTAATGTGTGTATCAACTATATTTCAAATTGTATTACTAACTTATGTTTTTATATCCTTAAAGTGCGTATAGGCTGTACATACTCAATGGCGTTGAGCACAAGAAGGAAAAATTGGTGATACGCAATGCCAAATGGGTAAGAACACTTCTGTTAATAAGTATCAATCATTTTTATCAGAGTTGGTACACTTCAGTTAATTAGCACCGATCATTTTTTATTTGGTTGCAGTGCTACAAACAACCTCCGGCGTTGTACTATGTGGATATTATATGTGTGAGGTTTTGAGAAATAATGGGAGATACCGGACGAATTCTGAAGACGTAAGCCTCTTGTTTGTACACAACTATGTATATGCTAATTATGGTCCTGATGGTAATGCATAACAATCTTCATTTATTGTGTTTACGTGCAAATGCCTACCATTGACAAATCATGGGTGCAACTTGGTGACAATCAAATCACCAACATTTGTGCGGACATGGCGAGATTCATCCTACGTGAGATTTGCCACGAGGATGGAGAATTCTTCGATAAAGAAGGAGTTTTGTCATTAGACGATGCAGAAAGGTTACGAAGATGGGTGTCATAGGGTTATCTATTATGCACAATGTTTTGTAATGTGATCTATGTATACATTTTTTATTTGAGTTTGGATTATGTGTTTGTGAGACATATATATGGATTTGGCGGTTAAATACAAATTAAATTACAGTAAATTAAAGTGAATTTAGCATACAAATGCCAATGTGAAAAAAATAATAGAACAAAATGACAAATTATATACAAATAATAAACATGCATGTTACCCATCAATGTGGACTCGACAAAGTCTCTTCCCCGGCTAATTCCTTTGGCCGCACCGTGGGTGTGTACCCTTTCACTTATCTCGGGTTGCCAATGGGTCTCACTAAGCCCCAAGTTAAGGATTATGCTCCCCTTATTTGCCGGATTGAGAGGAAGCTTTTCGCTAGTTCAATGTTCCTCAATCAAAGCTGGTCGGTTACAACTTGTCAATTCGGTCATCTCTTCTCTTCCCACCTACTATATGTGCTCCCTCAAGCTTCCTCGTCATGGTGATAGATATTATTGACAAGCATAGAAAGAATTGTCTCTCGGAGGGGTAATGATACTAGAAGAAAAGGTTATAACCTTGCCGCATGGGATTTAGTTCAAATGCCTAAAGAGAAAGGTGGTTTGGGGGTCATTGATCTTAGCATTCGTAATGATGCATTGCTTCTTAAGCAGCTTGGATAAATTCTACGGAAAGTTGATGTTCCTTGGATCAGGCTCATTTGGAAGAAGTATTACTCCGAGGATGTGCCCCACTTATCGAGGGAAAAAGGCTCCTTCTGGTGGAAAGACATTCTTAGGCTTAACCCTGTGTTTAGGGGTATTGCCTGCTGTATTCCTAGTAAGGGCGACACCATTGGTCTTTGGGAGGATCTATTTGCCGGTGTGGTTCACTCCCATTCTCTCGCCGACTCTTTTTCGGCTTGCCAAAGATCCCGGGATCTCTCTTTATAAGTTTAGGATGTCCGATCCTTTGATTGATCGCTTCAGATTCCCATGACTAGACAAAGCTTTCAATGAGTTCATCCATCTCCGGATTTAATCGACAACTTTAACGCTTCTACCGATAATTCAAATGATGGCTGGACTTATATTTGGGGTCGGCAGAGTTTTTCCTCAAGAAGATATTATCAGTTTCACTTCTCCTCTGTTTCTACTCCCCGGACTATTCCTTGGCTTTGGAAGTCTAATTGTATGCCTAAGATCAAGTTATTCACCTGGCTTCTCCTTAATGATAGGCTTAACACTCGGAATATTCTGAGAAGGAGGGGCAAGTACTTGGAGGAGGGGTACAATTGCGTTCTCTGTCTGGACCTCATAGAAGAGACTATGGATCATTTGTTTTTCTTTTGCTCCTCCTCGGAAGCTAGATGGTTTGCTGTTGGCATTTCCTGGGAAGAAGGTGCCGACATTCATGAGAGAATCCCGATTGCTAAGCGTAATTTTGGTTTTCCCTTTTTCATGGAAGTGGTGATGATTGGTGCTTGGTGCATTTGGAATGAGCGCAATGATCTGATTTTTAATGGGAAGCTACCTTGTTTGGCCTCTTGGAAAGCTCAGTTCAAGAATGAAGTCTTACTCCACTTTTGCAGAATTAAGTCTTATTTGCATCATGCTATTAGCTCCCGGGCTGGACTCTCGTAATTTTCGTTTCTCCTTCCCGCCGCCGGCGCAGTTAGCTAGTTCTTTTGTTAGTCTTTCCTTGGCCTAACCGCCGGTTAGGCCTTTCCTTCTTTCTTACTTGCTTGTAAGTCCTCCCGTACACTTGTTTGTCGTAATATTATTTTCGTTGCCGGGGGCTTTGCCCCACGGTTCTTGCTCAAAAAAAAATTTTATGGGGAATTATATAGGAAATGGGACAAATGCTTTCCGTGGCGGGCGGTCTAAGCAACCGCCAGCAAAGATGACCCTTGTGCTCGCGGTTCATTTAAACGACCGCCAGCAAAAATGGCATTTGTGCTGGCGGTCTGCTTAAGTAACCGTCAGCACTGATGACATTTGTGCTGGCGGTCGTTTAAGTGACCCGCCAGCACAAATGGATCTGTGCTGGCGGGCCGGCCACCCGCCAGCACAAAGGGCCATTTCTACCGGCTCAAAGTTCCTGGCGGGTGTCGTGCCCGCCAGCAAAAACCGGTTTTAGCCGCCAGGACAAATCGTTTCTGGCCTAGTGTGTTATGAAACCAGCAAAAACCGGTTTTAGCCGTCAGGACAAATCGTTTCTGGCCTAGTGTGTTATGAAACCACATATATTACAGGGTCAAGCAAATTTTCTTGGCACTCCACTTGTAATGAAAGGAAAAAAATTAACAAATTGTATCCGTAAAAATCAAGCACGTAGGAGGAACAAAATTGTCAAAACTATAAGATGCGCTAACACGTAAAATATCTTGTAGAGCAGATATTGTCGTGCAGAAACGCCATAGGATAGAACATACAACAACATGCCAGCTCCCAAGACAGATAGTAGCTGGCTAGCTGCCTAGAGCATTACCACTTTTCCAGTTCTATAAGAACAAATAATGGTGTAATGTGGAATATCCTGGAATTTAAGTTCACGACAGCAGGGCAAGAGCATTGTGCTCCAATGTGCAGGAAAGTTCACGACAGAACCCATCATTGAAGCTTTGCCATAGGTACACAGCCGCGGGACAAAACGTTGAAGAGTTCTACCAACAACGACATATGCATTGCGACCACAGAATCAGGGTGAGGTTTTTGAAAAGTAGAGATAATTAAAACCTGAAAACAGTTCTCCCATAGAAAGCACCGATGGATCTCCTTTTTTTTTGTGGAATAAAGGCTAAATATTTTTCACTTTCCTCCCATTAATGTCAGAATTTTTATAGAGTATGTGATTAGCATACAAAACTATATTAGATGGTTATTACTCAAGTCCAAGCAATGCATCAAAATTAGAAAATACTGCACAGAAAAATGTTAAACCTAAAATCTGAGCTTAATTTTTGTGCAACCAATTACAATTTCAAAAGGGTGCTGAATATGGAAAGTCTTATTAATTGCTCGGCCGTTTCTGCCTGCATGATCTAGAGCAAGAACACTTCAGTCTGGGCCGTAATTTCACTAGAGGACACGAGCTGCCACTAGACCATCACTACGGGAAACTCCCTCTTTGCCGTGCGTTTGGAACTTTGCCGTGCACATTTTTTCGGGCGCACGGCAAAGAGGAGCTCTACCGTGCGTCCTCCCACCAGCGCACGGCGAAAAAAAACGCTCGGCAGAAAAAAGTTTGCCGTCGTTTTTCCCTTGGCGCACGACAAACATTTTCCCCCTCACCAACCGTTACCCCTGTTTACAACCGTTATCATGTGCGTTGGCTTTGCCGTGCGCTAGGACAAGGCGCACGGCAAAGACGTTCCCTTTGCCGTGCGCCGTTGGAAAACGCACGACAAATGTATATGTTTGCCGTGCGTTTTTCTAAGGCGCACGGCAAAGTATTTTTAAAAAACTTGATTTTTGTACTTCGTTTTATTTCTCCACTACAAAAATATTATTTTGTACTCTATATTTCAATTTTATACATGTCCTGATTAATTTACTATTTTTAACAATTATTTGTCGCTTAAAGAATTTTTGCCGAATACATCAAATTTGAACTGCAAGTGCGTAAAGTAATGGAGCAAAATGTGTGGAAAAATGGTATTCATGTAATTGAATTATTTTTAAGACCTTATCCATGAACTTAGATGAAATTTTGAACATTTCGTTCAAATCATGAAAATCTACATGCGGTTGCAATGTTTTTTAATTGTATAAAATACAAACAAAGTTTGAAAATCATGAGATTGGTCAAGAGCTCGTGATATCCTACGTAAAGTTTGTGATAAATAATAGAGAAGGTTCAGTATCTCCCGAGAAGTTTCATAGTGCTGAGAGTCACTTGATTAGGTTTGTAGTATAGCCTCGGTCAAGTTCAAATTGGACATTGACTTCAAAATTTTTTCTCCAGTGTACATACAATGCACATTGTCTCATCCTAATTTATGCTATTTTTCACATCCATTTGATAATTTTATTATATTTACTCTAATTATAATATTGAGATAGACATAAATGAAAAAGGGCTTTGCTGTGCGCCGTGTACCCCTGACGCACGGCAAAGTATGTTTGCCGTGCGCCTGAGAACCATGGCGCACGGCAAAGAGCGTTCCCGCAGCGCATTGGTTGGCGCAACCAAAAAAACTCACTGCCATTCTCTCCCGCAGCCCAACCCCCCCCCCCCCCCCCCCCCCCCCCCCCCCCCCCCCCCCAAAAAAAAAACCTTCCTGGCCCATCATCTTCGGTTTCCGTAGACCGTTGATCTCGGGATCCAATGGCCGAAAAATGGGATGACAATTTATATAAATTGGCCTCTCCCAACCCTATCCCTATCCCCCCGCAGCCAACTCCGGCTCCTCCACCCCCAGACCGCCACCCCCTCCTCCTCCAGCTCGCCTCGCTCCTCCTCCTTTCACTCGCCGCTCCCCCGCCGCGCGCCTCTCCCTCCTCCCCCCCCCTCCACGGCGACGGCGCGGTGGAGCTAAGCCAGCGCGGCGGTCCCTCTCGGTGCGCGCGCCCCCAATCCCCAAGCCCGGAGCACGCCGCCCACCCTCCCGCGCCGCCGCGGCCGTCCCCCTCCCCTACCCTCTCCTCCCCTCGCCCTGCACTCACCTCCTCTACCGCCACCAGCCGCCCCCTGTCTCCTCTCCCTCCACCCGGCGGTCCGGCGCAGTCCTCCCTCCCCTCCCGACATAGATCCGGCGCCCCTCCGTCCTCTCCACGTCAGCTCCCTCCATCCCTTGAGGTCGTCTGCGGTGGCCATGGAGCCGCGGCGTGCGGGTGGCCGGCGCGCTTGCCGGAGCTCCCACCCTCCTCCCCGCCGCGGATGCGGATCCGACGGCGACACGGGCGCGACCGTGAGATCCCGCGGCGTCGCGGTCGCGGGCGCGGGCGCGGCGGCGTCGCGGTGGTGGCGGCGTCGTCGATGGCGTGCGGTGGCGGCGGTATGCGTATGGTATGCAACTGCTTCCGGTTGAATGTTCGCAAGATTGCTTAAAGTAGGGGCGAGGGCCTGAGCATTGTTTTCTGTCTCTGTTCTTTAATCCAATCTCTTGTAATGCTAGAACTAGATCAGGAAGTGGATCATTGCTTGCCCTGCTATCTTTTGAGCAATGTTATGGGTGCATTTGTTTTACTGCAAATCTGCAATGAAATATGATTCAAGCTTGATCAAGTCACTATGTAGTTTTTGATCAAGCTTGATCCGCAAATCTGCATTTGTTTTATTGATCAAGCTTGATCTGCAAATCTGCAATGAAATATGGTTTGTTTCTGAGCAGTGTAAACCGAAAAGAAAACAAGCTTGATCAAGTCACTATGTAGTTTTATTGTTCAGTGATTTGCCTGCATTCTTTATTGCTTGGCTGCTTGCTCTATAGACTGCTTGCTCTAAGGACATTGTTCAAAGTTGGCTTTTGCTATGAGACACTGAAAAAACTTGTCTTTGCCACGAGACACTCTTCAACTATGTCAATTTGCTGGAGGACACTATAGTATACATATAATAGTATTTCCTACCAAAAGAGGTCACAAAACACTGGTAAACGGACAAGTATACCAGTTCCCCCTGCCTTCTAATTAAAATGAATAGAATATATCATCTGATGTCCAGCAGAAAATTGACATGGTTGAAGAGTGTCCTGTGGCAAAGACAAGATTTTCTAGTGTCTCACAGCAAAAGCCACCTTTGAACAATGTACTACAGCTAATCTTTTCTAAATGCAATGTCTTTAAATGTTTCCCTGCTGCCCTGTCCACTATATGATAGAGCTTGCCGCCCTAAAGGACACCAATTGGACTTTCTGAACTTTTCTTCTTGATTGTATATCCTATATGATGTGATCATGTGAATATGTGATCGGTCCTGTCGGAAGGTGGCAATGATTTCTTAGGTCATTGCAGTATTTCTCATATATCCTACAATCTAAACAGGAATGGTAACTTAACAAACACAAAACATATCACAGGTGTACGGAAAAGGGACATATGTGCATACTAGTACAAAATAATACTAATGTATATTATTATTGTAATCAGTCTATCACCAGTAGTGTTACGAGTGTCTGGTCTTTACTTTCAGTGTCAGTTCAGTCTGGTCCTTGTTATCACAAGTGACTTTTCTTATTTATTTAGGATGCCTCAAGTGAACTAAGTCTAGTTATATCTCTTTTGGTTCATTCTTTATCTATATTTTCTTTAGTTGTTCTTGATTGTTTCCTTTTGACTGCAGAGGCATACACTAGATGCTCAAATGATGAATATTGCAATGATGCTCAACACTTGAAAATGGTGTAAAAATAGTGCATAGTATAACCATGTTGTTAATTACAGTTGTACAAATCCTTAATTCTGTGATTTATTTTTGTTTGTTTGCCTTTTGTATTTATGTTTCTTTATGGACTGTCTATGTTGTTAATTAAATTGGACGTCGGCGGGCAGCAGCATGAGGCTGTGGAGGCCCTTGTATTTTTTTTATTTTCTATGTTTTACTTTGCCGTGCGTTTTTTACGGTGGCGCACGGCAAAGGTAGGTCTTTGCCGTGCGTTTAAGACCATGGCTCACGGCAAAGGTAGGTCTTTGCCGTGTGTTTTTCCACGGCGCACGGCAAAGAGACCACCTTTGCCGTGCGTTTTTTCTTGGCGCACGGCAAAGGGCGTCCCACGCCGTTTCGTTCCGACGCCGTCAGTTGCTTTTTTTGCCGTGCGTCGGGAAAAAACGCACGGCAAAGATTATTTACCGTGTGTTGTCAGAAGCGGCGCACGGTAAAGGGGGCTTTATCGTGCAAAAAGCTACCGTGTGCCCTTTGCCGTGCGCCTCGATAAAAAACGCACGGCAAAGGCTTTGCCGTGCGTTTTTTGGTCTTTGCCGTGCGCCTCGGCAAACCCTGAGTTTCCCGTAGTGCATCTCGGTGTGTTACATTTTTTCTTCTGTCGAGCCCTTCCAACGAGACACTTTTATTGCCATCTTTGAAGATGAAGAAGGATTGACTGCATTACTTGACCAATACCTCTCACCCAGGCCCTGTTTGGAACAAAGGAATAGAAAACACAGGAATAAGAATCACAGGAGCGAAGGAATCATGAACGAGAAAAACAGAGGAACGAAAAACACAGCAAACAAATATAAGGGTCTATTTGCAATGAAGGAAGAGAAAACTTGGGAATAAAAGGATAGATGGCATGTAGCGTTTGTGGCAACACAAATGAATGAAAAATAAAAGAATAAGATGAATATGACTGTTTGGAATGAAGGATTTGAAATACAAGAACCATAGTATGGAAGGAATAAAAAAATCAAATTAAGGGTCTCTTTCCATTAGTTTTTTCTTTCTATTATTATCTTTCTTCCTTTTTTATCCGGTCCACTATTTCTACGGAGTATCTCTGATCTTTTATTTATCTTCTCTCGTTCTCATCCACCGAGCATCGTGCTACCGCCGCACGGCTCCTGTGGCCGCACGCGCAACTTCTCCACCGGGAGCTCGATCTCCACGCAATCGGCGGCTCGAGGTCTGCGCCGGCCTTCTCCATCGCCGCCGGCAGCTCGAGGTCCAGGCGGGCACTCTCCGCCGGGAGGTAAGTTCCACGCCGGCCTTCTCCGCCGGGGGCCCGAGCACAGCGCCAGCGACGAGGAAACGAGGAAGAACTTCAGATTGCTAGTGCTCATGCCTAATAGTTCCTTGTCAAGCACAAATGGTACAGCTGCCGCATGCTTCAACCGCGGAAAAAGAAAACAAGGCATTCGAGTGGAGTTTCTCATTCCTATGGAATCGTATAGTGGCTACAGTATTCCAGAGGAAGGAGATACACCTGTTCCTCCATTCCAGACGCAAGCTCAGGAAAAAATTTCAGAGAAATCGATTCCTCCAAAGTTCCTTTGATATTCTTGCAATCCAGACAGGGCCAAAGATATGGTTCTTGCAACCATATAGTTGCAGTGCTCCACGGTGGTGAATGCTGCTCAACCTTGTCATGAGATGGACTTTGTGGAGCCTTCGTCATTCACAACTTTGCTGATACATCCCAACCCTAGGAAATGGTTATTTGCAAATTGCTTGATCAATGTCAATTGTGAATGCTGCAGACATTTTTGTGAAGCATATATGAATATCAAGATGTAGTAGTGCAATGACTCAGCATATGTAGTAGGAATAGGCTAACAAAGGGAAGGAAAAGATGGGGCTGGCCTTTATATAGGCGTAAGTAAGTAAGGTCCTTGCAGCAACCTGTAATCATGTTGCTGCATTTCTGAATATGTCCTCATCATACAGCAATACAGCATTCAACTAACTGCTATTGTCCGATGATCAATTTCGTATTTCATGGGTACAACTGTTCCTAAGGAGCTAAACTTTTCACATGCACATCTCGTACTTCTCCAAATGCAGTTCTCGTACGCTAAACTCAGTCGTGGCATTCCTTTTCCATAATAATAGTTTTTATAATTTAGCTGCTTTCTAGCTCACACCTTAACAACCTTTTCAGGTGGGATGAAAATCATTTATTTTTCTTTTTACAATACAAAAAAAGGAAGCAACAAGTCCATTGAATGAGCAATACTAATCATAATATGGAATGAAAACACGTCAATTAAAACTTACTGCACCTCAAATCTACTGACTTAGAAACACTAATCAAAATACGGGTGTATCACCAAGGCATCAATACAAACAACTTCGGCTTCGGCTTGAAGAACGCGCTGGTGCTGTCGATCGAGGTGGACCTTTGGCGCCAGCGATGGGACACACGTGATGGTGATGAACAACAATTACAGCTTCGGCTTGAAGAACGCGCTGGTGCTGTCGATCGCCGGCGCGCTGTGCGGCAAGAGCACCTTCCTCGGATGCGCGTACCTTGCTGGCGGCGCGGCGTGCCTCGGCCTGGCGCTGGTCCTCGCGCTGCTCTGGTTGGCAGCAGCACCTAGCTGCCTTTGCTTCATCTCAGTCTCGACAACACGAAGACGTGCTCGATCTATCGATCAGAGACTCTTTTCGGTTCTTGATTTGCTTCTGCTTGGTTGTGCATGCAGCAAGGAGGAACATTATCTACCTGGGGCAGGCACGGCGATGATCGCTCTTTCGAGTCCACTCGTGACACCTTGATCGGCTATTTCTTTTGTAACTTTGGTTCGTAGCTGTGTATGTAATTATCCCAAAATTCAACAATAATGTACAGTCAGTACGTAGTCGCAGATACGGGCTATTGCCTATTGAGCTGTAATCTGAATATCTGATGTCACTTCTTCAGTAGTTTGACACTTTGGCTTGAAATTGTCTAGTGAAAAGACTCGCTTCAAATTTAAAACTCTAGTGAAATGAGAGAAACAATAAATAACTTTCCTGATATATGTGCATCTAAACTTTCCCTCAGTCCCATATACACGTTTAATGTGGTTGAACACTTGCTGATACCCTCTCCTCCGCCGCTGCGTGGCACCCTCCCATCATCCGACGTTGCGGTGGCAAGTGGCCGGCTCAGCAAGGAGGGAGCTCTGGAGCTCCATCGACCGCCGCTCCTCGCCTCGATGACGTCGTCCTCCGGCTCTCTTCTCCCTTCGCGCCGCCCACCTTGATGTCTCCCGTGCTCCAGTTACGCCCCGGCTGGGCGGCTCCACCGCCGCTATGCCCCCCCCCCCCCCCCCCCTCTTCTTGCCTCCCGCCGCCAAATTTAGCAACCGCAGGAGGGGTGCGTGACGGCCGGCGCCACAGACTGGGGGCATGGTTGGAGGGACTGTCGATGGGGGAGTGAGGGGGCACCAACTCAGCTCTTTCACGTACGGCTGCCGGTGCAAGGACGGGCCACGTCGCTTCCCTCCGGGGCCACGGGTACCTGGCCGGTGGCGCGGCGTGACTCGGCCTGGCGCTGGTGCTCGCGCTGCTTTGGTTGGCAGCAGCACCAAGCTGCCTTTGCTTGCTCTTAGTCTCGACAACACAAAGACGTTGCTCGATCGATCAGAGACTCCTTTTGGTTCGTGATTTGCTTCTGCTTGGTTGTGCTTGCAGCAAGGAGGAACACTACGTGGGGGAGGCACGACGATGATCGCGCTTTCGAGTCCACTCCCTTTGCTTATTTTAGAACTTTGGTTCGTAGATGTGTATGTAATGATCTCAAAATTCGACAATAATAATGTACAGTCTGCAGTCGCAGATACGGGCTATTTGCCTATTGAGCTGTAATCTGAATATCTGATGTCACTTCTTAGTGAATAGTGAAAAAGACTCGCTTCAGATTTAAAAACTCTTGGTGAATAGTGAAATGAGAGAAGGGGTGGTCATATCTGCTCTGTGCCGCTTCACCTGCAGTACTCTGCTCTGCTGCGACTGAATGCCCCAGCGGCGGGTCTAATAATGGCGAAGGAAGCCGTCTGATTCCTCTCCTCGCTCCTCCCCGCGGAAGATTTACTTGCGGGCCTAGGCAGCAATCTCAACAGTGTGAAAATGTGGCTTCGCCAACAGCCTAGAGCTTTCCCAACAGCCAAGACCTGAGCTGTTGGCGAAGAAACTCTTTCCCAACAGAAAAATTCTGCTGTCGGGAAAGAAACCTTCGCCAACAGCCCAAAATCCAATGACTGATGCCAAAGTTCGGTTTGTTGGCGAAGGGGTTCTTTCCCAACAGCATTCCTGTTGGGAAAGAAAAGTTGTTGGCGAAGGCTCGGCGCGGCCAAACGGTACGGCCGCCGTCCGCTTCGCCAACAGCTTCGCCGTTAGCTGTTGGCAAAGAGAGCAGCCCTTCGCCAATAGGGCTACCAAGCTGTTGGCGAAGAGCCTTCTTTCCCAACAGCCTTGTAGGGGCCGTAGGGGAAGATTGCATCTGTTGGCAAAGAATTTTCATTTTTTTTCGAATTTTGAATTCAAACTTTTTTGGTAGCCTTGCTACATTGTTTACAAGCACATGGTTAAATGTGGGCCATTTTGCAACATTTAGCTATATTTCGTTAATTATTTTCGTTCACTTGAATTTTCCGGCATAATTCAAATTTGAACTGCAGGTGCGTGAAATAATGAAACTTAGGCGTTCGAAAAATGATATTCATGTCGGGGAGTGTGTTTTGAGGCCGTGTCCCAAAGCTCACCCGAAATTTCGAAGTCCTTGTCCACGTAACACGACGGTCCAGGCGTGGTACAACTGTTTTTTAATTATATAAAATCCAAACGAAGACGAAAAATCACGAAACTTGTCGGGGTGTCTTGTTATCGCATGTGGAGGCTGCGATAAACATTTGAGATAGTTTGGAGCAAGTTACCGCGTCGGATGCTCAAAACCTAGACAGCTCCACATGTGCTCACAAGTGATCACATGGTGGAGCTGTCTAGGTTTTGAGCATTTGAGATGTAGTTATAGTAGGAAGGACCCACAAAAAAGTTGAAAGGAAAAAAACAAAAATGCAAAAATTCTTTCCCAACAGCCTTGTGATGCTGTTGGCAAAGTGTCTTCGCCAACAGCATTAATACCGCAGCTGTTGGCGAAGGATGGCGCAATAAAAAATAAAAAAAGGCTTGCCAACGACCGCACCTATAGGTCGTTGGCAAAGAACTTTAACCCTAAAACAAAGCGACCCCCTCCCTCCCCACCCGACCCGCCCCCTCCCTCCCCACCCAACCCGCGCGCGCCGCCCCTTCTTCCGGCCGGGTGCCGCCGCCCACCCCCTCGCGCCGCCGCCGGCGGATCCGCGCCCGCCGACCCCGCGGCGCCTGCCGGCCCCGCCGCGCCCCACCCCGCCTCGCTCCGCCCCGCCGCCCCCGCCCCCCCGCCCCCGCGCCGCCCGCCCCCGCCCCCGCCGCCCACCCCCCGCGCGCGCCGCCGGCGGATCCGCGCCCGCCGGCCCCGCCCCGCGCGCGCCCCGCCCCGCCCTACCCCCGCCCGCCCCGCCCCGCCGCCCCCCGCCCGCCGGCCCCCCGCCCCACCCGCCCGGCCAGCACACCGCCAAGACGTCGTTGTCCGGTGGTGCTGCTGAGAAGGTAAATCAATCCCTCCACGTTGCCAGCCTAAAAATCTGAGTGATGCCAGTATGTGTCATGTAGCTCTGTGTATGGAATTCAATTTATTATCCTCTTGCTGCTATGTGTCATGTAGCTATGCTAATCTGAGTGATGCCAGTATGTCTAGTTCTTTGGTTACACGATGGATTTGAGATTAGCAATTACTCCCTCCGTCCAAAACTGTAGATCGTTTTAGCTTTTCTAGGTGCAAGTTTTTGTTATGCACCTAGATTTATTGGATGTCTTGCTATCCACCATCACCATCGGGTCACAAATCAAAGAGCCTAGTTCACTGAAGCAAAATTGGTAGGTCATTACAGTGATCAGTACTACAGAACACAAAAAACAGAACATGGAAAGTAAATCATGGCAAGTTTTTGTTATGCACCTAGATTTATTGAATGTCTTGCTATCCATGAACCTAAAAAATGCCAAAACGACCTACAATTTTGGAATAGAGAGTAATTTGGATGACAATTGTTGTGCTGTACTATGGGTTCATTGTTGGGAGAACAAAGGGTTGTCACTGGAATTTCTTTTGTCCTGTGAGTTGAGACATTGCTGCCAAAAGGATTTAGAAAGAAAAAAAAATCATGCGAGTTCGGTTTTGCAAATTTGTTCCAAAGCACGGTGGCGAGGATATAAGTAAATAGTTGGTGTCTTCTTTGAAGCCCTTTTGATGTAACTTAAATGGTAGGTTTGACCTTTTCGGTATGATGTTATACAAACTATATGGTATGAATGATGTATTTGATCTTTTTGCCTTCTGATTTATATTTCCCCTTATACTGGTGAAGACATTTCAAGTACCTCACCTCTAGCCCTTGATAAAATGCAGCATTCATATGGTTTATATAAGCCCTGTTTCCATAAGTCCTAGTTTCTCCTCACCCCTATATATTGCAACTTATGTATCCTATCAATCTAATCTAACTTTCCACGCAATCTGAATCGCTTTCAGTTCCAATGGTTTATGGATTATTTGCTAATTTTGATTTAATCTGTGGTATCTTATCTTATTGCCAGATTGTTCCACCAACGGCCCATTTGGTAATATCTTCTGCATCAGATTTTCTTTTAAAATGGCTGTTTCAATATGAGCATGAGCACCAACAGTGGTCAGCAGCACTCTCTCTTGGACTAATGTTCAATTGTTTTCATCCCACGGATAAAAAGAGCAGGTTTGAGGTGTGAAATCTCACTTTCAACTCATAGTTGAATATGTTTAGACCTTGCACATTTCTTCCTTTTAGATAGCAATGTATTATCAATTGTTGCTTTATTTTCACTAGTGCCATACATAATTTTGTAAAATGAGAGGTCATGGGGATACAATTATCTATGTTGATGGCGTGCGATATTAGATCGCTCTCCTAATGTCCGTGTGGATGACTCGTTACACTACAACGAAATTCACCTGGATTATTAGGAGCTTATGTATTTGTTGCTTCATGCCTCATCCCCGGTGAAATACAAGTTCATGATGCTGGAGCCGGAGCCGCGCTAGTCCATGTCTTTCGAGATGTCCACATTGCAACTTGTTATGGTTGGCGCCTTATTTTCGCAATTTGTGCATATTTACCGAATGCTTAAAACGTGTAGCCCATCCGAATTATGAAATAGTTTTCTCCTTTTACATTTTGTGCTTTTGGGTATGATATTTGAGGATACTTTCAAGTCTCAAAGTGTGTTATGCATACTTTCACATTATGTAATGCTCTTCCACATTTAGGTTATCTCGAAATCGAAAGTTTGTCTTTCTCATTATGTCTTATGCTTTTCCACATTTAGGTTATCTCAAAACGCGAAAGCGGTCTTGCAAAAGGAGCTTGTGGACTCGGCATTAGGCTATGCTTGCCAAGGTCTCTTAACGAGAGCACATAATGCTACCGATGCGAAGTAGAGGCTGCTCCGGAACTCAATGAACGTGCATCGCTTGAAGATATTCTTCATGCTTTGGTTTCTTCATTGATTCAGCTATGTCCGTCCTCATGTTATTCTCTCAAAAAACTTGGGGTGGAAGAAAATAATGATAGCTTCAATGATGATCCTTGGGCTATTCGTTGGACTTGTTCTTGGTCCGGGGAATTCTGTTGTTGCTCCGTATAGACTTGGAGCTTATGACACTCATTATCGAAGTCAAGGACATATTATTATCATGGATACCAAATCTCAGTTCAAGCTGCACATTATTTGATGACATGAATTCAGTATCACTTTGTATTGGCTCATGTCTTGCTCTTATGGACTAGTAACGACGCATGTTAGACCCCTGGACATGTATGTTGGACTTGTCGGGCATTTTGGACATGTATGTTGGACATCCGATGTATGTTGGACATGTATGCACTCGTTTCGTGACTTTATGTGTATTATGGACATGTATCGAAGGATTTGATGTGTGGATTCATGTTGAGATCGAAACCGATGCTTTGAAGTGTGGTTTATATGCTATATTGTTGATATATATGTGGTATTCTGGTTCATATACCGATGTGTGGATTTGATGTATGAATTAAATGCTAGAAAAGAGCAAAAGAAAACGAGGAAAAAAATTCCCGGCTTTGCCAACAAAGATGGGCCAAAGCGTTGGCAAAGCCGGGCTTTCCTCACCGGCCTTGCCGGCTTTGCCAACAGCTTTGGGCGCTGTTGGCAAAGATGGGCTTCCCCTGAAGCACGCGCCCAGCTTTGCCAACAGCTTCGGCCCATGTTGTTGGCAAAGAAAACTGTTGGCAAAGCTGGGCTTCTTTGCCAACAGCCATGTCCAGCGGCTTTGCCAACAGCTTCGACCGATGCTGTTGGCAAAGCTACTGTTCCCTTTTCCAACCGGACTTTGCCAACAGCCGTCGCTTCCCTATTGGCGAAGGTAACGGCATCCAAGCTGACGGCGTCCCCTCTTTGCCAACGGCACACATGGCTGTTGGCGAAGCTTTCCCAACAGGGCCCGTGTTCCTGTTGGCGAAGAGCTCTTTCGCATCACCTAAAACGTCAACGGTTCTTTCCCAACAGGAACTCAGAAACCCTGTTGGGAAAGCCTTCGCCAACAGGGTTGGAGTCTTCGCCAACAGCTTAGCGCTGTTGGCGAAGCACGCGTTTCCTGTTGTGAATACGCTTGGAAGCACACTAAATAACTTTCCTGATATATGTGCATGCCAACTTTCCCTCACTGACTGCTCCTTAATTGGTGGCCATGGACTGACTCAGTCTCAAACATGTTGTTTGCTGTGGTTGAACACTTTGTTGATACCTGCCATGCCGAAAGAAATATCTACTCAATATAACTGTGTAGTAAGCTAGCATACATGAACCGAATTACATATAAGCTGGTGAAAAGGGATGGCCAAGACCCTTGGTGGGTGCTCTTAAAGGGCACGCCTCTAGTTCTCAGGAGATAAAAAAATTCTGCCATATAACGGTGATGAATCATATTGATTTTCATTTTCAAAAAATGTTGGTATTTAAGGTTTCGTTTGACAGCATGAGGAAGGCTCGAATCAATGTCTTATTGAAATATTAGTGCAAATGATTGATGATTGTATTGGTTCAGCTTTTGCAATCTGCTCGCCATATTCTCTTTCAACATTTTTATAGTTAATATTCAATGACAGATATACTCCCACATGCACGAGTTTTGGTAAATATTAATTAGAAGCATTTGTGGATCACCAGCAAAGACGGACACAGATTACTCAAGATCGTAGAAGTTGTTCACCAGCAGCAGAAGTTGTTGTCTATTGAATACACTTGTACATACGAGTACAAAGCTGGTCACAATAGGAAATATGGCAAAGGTGTTGGACCCATGTTATTCAGACGTGGTTAACATGAACACCAATTGCGTCAAGGTACTTCCCAGCTCGAGCAAAGAATCCCACAATGCCACTTCCCCTCTGCACGGGAACACTAAATGGAGTCCCTGGTATCTCCCTCACCAACCAAGGCCCAATGGTTCGGACATTAGTGACAAATCTAAGTGATGTCACAACAATGGCACCCTCGAATCGCCCAAATGCTCCTGAGATTTCCTTCACAAACTCGGAGTCGACAAGCTGGATCTGCAAGAAAACATAATACGGAATGATCAGCAACCAATTTATAAGCATAACAATAATCGGGATGCAAATATGTACGAAATTATTCCTGATGACCTTTGAGTTTGACTTAAAAATAATATATGATAATGATTTTATTTACAATGTCTAGCCTATGTAAAATTGGTCAGTAAGATTGAAAAAAAATCAGCACTACTGACCTTGTGAAGGTCGCCACCAGGACCACCCCATGGACCTGCAGTGCGCTTCCTGCCATTTCGGTCGACGTACGTAAATGCAAGCGAGTCAACGACCCAACCGCTCCTAATGGTGATAGTTTTCAGATATTTTGGAGGCTCGATGATGTCGTGCTCTGACCCTCCGTTTCCACCCCAAGGTCCAATCTTGTGGCTTTTGTTGCTGACCTGGAACTATTTCATAAGATTAAAGCTGCAAGTTAGTTTGCGGATCAATCAATGTTCTTCACGAAAGAAATCCAATGAAATATTTCTCACCAGTAATGGCTCCTTGAGCCGTTTGCAGAATCCGTGGATAGTAAGTTCCACAACGACGTTCCCGTCATCCGTGCGCTCATGTAGCCTTCTGTGGAGCACCCCAGTTGCCATGGCGAACTCTCCTGTTCCCCCAACAATCGCCAACTCACCGCCTTCAACCGCTAATCCCATCACTTGGAAAGTAGACCCCTTGAACCTATATATATACATCTCAAATAATTGAAGTGAATGGAACTTATAAACTTATTGTGAATGGATAAATCAAAGAGTTCGTGAAATTCGAAGAAGGATTCAATAACCTATCTACATGGAGGATTCAATAAATCTGAATTAACAAGAAATTCGAAGTTCATATATATACCTTTCGTTCACGAAGACTAGGCTGAAGGAGTTGCGGCAGTTGCCGTCGTTGATGTGCAGACCCTGCGCCCGGGCGACAAGCTTGGCGTCTGGCCCTGGACCGTCGTAGATGGGCCAGTTGTCCACTGCCATCTCGCCCATCGTCGTAGGACTCAGGACGGTGTGGTGCAGGTACAGACCCCGGAAGGTGATCTCGTCGAGGTGCGGCATGGTCGCCGGCGAGCTGCTGACGACCAAAGATTTCGCCTCTGGAAACCCTGAGTTGAGAGATTTCCCCGAAAGGTTTGGCTCTGCGCGTCGTATCTTTTTCTGGCGACTTCGGCTGGTCCGACCTGGCTCGCGGCGGCGGATCTAAAACAAACCAGATCGAGGTCGTCTCCGAATATAGAAGGAAAAGATTCATTTTTGACCATCCAACTATAGGCTAAGTTTGGTTTTGGTCATTGAACTTCAAAACCGGACATCTTTGACCAACCAACTGTCAAAACCGTTCAAATTTAGCCATCGGGCGGTTCTGATGGGCGGTTTTCAATTTTTATTTACAATTTAGTCCTTAGATCTTAAAATGATTATTACTTTTTTCTCATACTTCCGACTTCGGTGATTCTTGCGGTCATGCATTCGTAATGGTGAGTGTTTTCTTTTCAAATGTTATTTATACTATTTTATCACAATTTGTTATATTATTATTATGTTGTGATGTAGAAACAACAATATATGAAAAGTAAAATAAATAGGTACAAAATAATAAGCATAACATTTTAAAATATAAAGCTCATCGTTAGGAATACATACCTACAAGAATCACTTGAATCGAAGATATGAGGAAAAAATAGTAATCATTTTAACATCCTAGAACTATTTTAATCATTTTATTTACAGTTTAGTCCTCCTAACTTAAAATGATTACTATTTTGTATTTATATCTCTGATTTAAATGATTCTTGTGGTCATGCATTCTTAAGGATGAGCTTTATATTTTGAAATATTGTTCATATTATTTTTTACCCGTTTATTTTACTTTTCGTATATTGTTGTTCATACACCACAACATAAGAATAATATAATAAATAGTGATAAAATAGTATAAATAACATCTGAAAAGACAAAGCTCACCATTATGAACGTGTGACCGCAAGAATCACCGAAATCGGAAGTATGAGCAAAAAGTAATAATCATTTTAAGATCTAAGGACTAAATTGTAAATAAAAAAATTGAAAACCGCCTGTCAAAACCACCCGATGGACAAATTTGAACGGTTTTGATAGTTGGATGATCAAAGATGTCTGGTTTTGAAGTTCGATGGCCAAAACCAAACTTAACCTATAATTGGATGGTCAAAAATAGACTTTTCCAATATAGAAAGAGTTAAATAATCTCTCTAACCGACTCGGACTTAACTCTCACTGCATATCGTAAGGCACAAGACTAATGAGGTTTTACGGTACACAATGTGACCCAACGGTCGTACGGTCATATAATCGGTTTTTTACTATAGGTAAAATTGTAATTTGATAGATATATATTATTTGGAACAAAATTCCCCGCTACCCCCTTATACTATCTAACAAATTTCATATATTTCATTTCCTATATTACAACAATATCATTTTATATTTTTAATTTAATAATACCCCATATGACCTTTGAATACTACCGTACGACAGCTAAAAAATCAGTCGTATAGAATTATTCTCAACTGTCGGATCCTTACATATAGATCCTTTTGTATTACATACAAGTCTCTTTATCAACCGGTCGTACATGTCGTATTGTGTACCGTAAGAAACCTTAGACTTATACGTACGTATTCCCACTATGTGAAAACCTCAAATAGGTCACGCAGCATTTGTAACGGGCCCTTAACGCCTGTTACATCCACCCACATTTATAACAGTTGTTGTTTGGTGCCTGTTAACTATAAGCGCCAGAACAAACCGGGGTTGGCCTCCACAACGCCCGTTACCAATGTGGACTTCTGGTAACGGGCTTCTTAAACGCGCGTTACATAAACTCTTTGTAACGGATGTTAAAAGAGCCCGTTACAAATGTCAAACCTATCGGTAACGGGCTTGTAAAGTCCGTTACATATCAATGGCCTGTCAGTAACGGGCTGCTTAAGGCCGTTACTGATCATTGTCGTATTGGTAACGAGTTATAAAGTTCGGTACCGATAATTTTGTACTGGAGACGCATGTTGAGCAAGTGTTCTATATACCTGACCTTGCAAAGAAGAACTGTTTTGTGGTTATACCTGGAAAAAAAGGATTATGGGGATTGAAAATGTTATTGAGGAGGAATACAACTAGTTTGACGAAATTCCATTCTCTGACACTTCATACAAGCCCCAACTATTCGGAACTAACAAAACACCGTACTTATGAAGCGACCATAGTGAAAAAATCCATATACAGAAATCAAGAAAGAAAAAACAAGCCTGATTTATGCTGAATCCTTTTTGTAAAGCCGGAGGATGTCTCTATTGGTGGAAATGGAATCTGTTTTGTAATATAAAGGATGCAATGTATTGGTGGAATTTCAATCCTTTTTGTAATATATGGGATGTGGTGGAATTTGAATCCTGCTTGTAATATATTCTGCCAAAGATACTATATATACTCTGTTTATATTCTGCTTCAGTTCAGTAAAGGGCAAGAGATGAGGATTAACGAACCCGCGTCGCCATAGCAAGAGACGAGGACTAACGAACCAGCGTCGCCTTTGTTACGGGCAAGAGACGTGGACTAATGAACCAGCGTCGCTTTTGTTATGGGCAAGAAGATATGTGGAATCACGAACAGATTACATCAAAAGAGACACGAATTAGAGCATCTCCAAGAGTTTGCCAAATTTTACTTGGCAAATCTTGTGCTTTGCCAACTTCTAAAAAGATATGCCAAATAAAAAAGAGTTCATCTCCAACAATCTGGCATAATTTCACTTGCCAAATCCAGATCTAACTTGCATCAGGAATCCTGAGAGAAACAAGTTGATTTGCCAAAGTGTTGAGATAATCACAAGCTTTGCAAGTGAGTAGGTAAATCATACAAAAATTGTACTACACAGTGATAATCACAAAAGCATGTCTCTTGAGATGCAAAATCACACACACAGATTACAGTCATCATTGTTACATCAGAAAAAGGTTACAATGCGGCCATATCTTCATGACGAGATATGCAAAATCTCTCACACACACATCGATCTTGCTTGCAGGTCATCGATCTTGCTCGCAGGTCGTCGATCTTGCTGCACGTGGTCATTGAATAAGCTTCATCTCTGTTGATGGCTTAGAGAATTGATTCCTGGCTTGCAATGAGACCACAAAGCTTTCTAAACCTGCACTTTTGGTTTACAAGAGCATTCCGCGAGTGGAGGGAGAAAGCATAGGAAAAATAATGATCATTGGACAAAGGATGAAGGATTATTCATCCTGAAAACAATGATCATTAGACACAGGATGAAATTGTTCATCCTGATGCCAGGAGGTTCTGGGCTACCTACCCTGGACACGACTACGTGGAAGGAGTATGTCACAAGAATTCTTCTCGCATCTGTGTTAGAGGGATGAGCAACCCAATCACCCCCTATCACAAGAATTCTTCTAGCAACTGAGAGATCAAGGAGGAGGAAGAAGAGAGAAAAGCAAAAGCTTGTGCCCTACAAGACCTATTATTTGCGCCATAGCTAGATCTAGATCTAGAGAAGAAGGAAGAAAGTGCCTGTCTTTATTGTATCAGAAGAAGGAACCATATACTAGCTAGATCTAGAGAAGAAGGAAGCAAGTGACTCGCTTTATTGTATCAGAAGAAGGAACCATATAGCTAGATCTAGATCTACTAGAGAAGAAGGAAGCAACTTGAAGTGAGGGGGGCCGATGGGCGTCGGTGCCTTTTTATAGAAAAAACAAGGAAGGGATAAGATCAAGAGCACAGGAATGGTCGGGAAGGTTCCCAAGACGGTCAATGGTGAAACTGTTGCTAGTCAATGTCTGAGAGCAGAGCTGCAGATGTAGTGATCCCAATGTAGAATTAAATGATACGCGGAGTAAGCAAACATCGTCTCCAATGGCCGTGTTTGGATGGTAGATGTTAGTTTTACTGTTAGTGGTAGTTTTTAACACCTCCAAATTAACACATGTGTTTGGCTCCAAAGTATTTGTTTTGGTTTTAGTTTGCTACAAACTAACACTAACACCTCCATCCTAACTAACACTAACACGTCACCGACAGGAGTAGTCATCATCTCAAAAACAAAGAGAGAGGAAGGGATAAGATCAAGAGCACAGGAAACGGGAAGAGGTTCCGTCCCAAGACGATCAATGGCG
Organism: Cenchrus americanus; assembly: GCA_947561735.1. NCBI lineage: Eukaryota > Viridiplantae > Streptophyta > Magnoliopsida > Poales > Poaceae > Cenchrus > Cenchrus americanus. The sequence goes on along the minus strand of OX387242.1, from coordinate 29,320,128 downwards.
AAACTGTTGCCAGTCAATGGCTGAGAGCAGAGCTGTAGAGGTAGTGATTCCAATGTAGAATTAAATGATACGCGGGGTAACGAAGCATCGTCTTTACGCGGATTAGCCAAATGTCGTTTCCAATGGAGAATTATGATACGCGGAGTAACGAAATGTCGTCTCCATTGCATACTTAAACCGTGTTTGGAAACAAATTTCCTGTATCTTCTCCTTCCAAAACAATTAGATCCCCTGCCCCTTCATCTCTACCCGCGAAAAACAACAACTGCCTACTCCTCATCGTCACCATTCCCGGCGGGAGGTGGATAGCATGCCGGGAAGAAGCACGCGGCACCAGCCGTCATCGCTGCTGCTGGGCCTCCCTCAAGACGTCCACATTGAGATTGTGGTGCACGTGTTGACGGTGAATTTCCGTCAACCTAGAGTACTTGTTATACATTGGTTTCTATTATGATTTGCAACTAACCCGCCACTAGTCATACTAATGATGTAACAAGTTCACACTTGCATGTCGATTTTGGAGTTTGTTGTTTACGCAGGAAATTAACGTTAAAGAAGAGACTTTCGGGATAAGTTCATCAAGCACTTCAAGAGAAGAACATGAAGCCCGTCACAAGTCAAGACACGCGATGAACATTACTCCAAATGACCCGAGGACCGAAGCGTCAACATGCAATTCTTCAGGGACTCAACCAGAAAACGGCGAAGCTTGGATAGCAAGGATTCAAGCCTTAACCGTGAAGGAAACAACGTCAAAGGCCCACATGCAAGTGCACACAAATAAGGGATCACGCGAGAAGCAACCGGGGAGGAAGCGGGGCCGAACCGGGCCGAAATGGGCTGGGCCGGCCGGCTCGGGCCGACCGGCCCGGCCCCCACTCCGGCCCGGTTCGCGTCTCCCTTTTGCCCTAGGTGCTTGTCTATAAATTGTCTCTGCCTCCGCCGACCGCCAGATCCATCCATTCATGAGAGGGCCGCCGAGACGAAGGAGAAGCACCGGGAGGAAGCCGACGGCCACCGCGAGTCCTCGAGTTGCCTAGGAGATGGCTTAGCCATGCCCTAGCCACCATGGTTGGCCCTGCGTGGTAAAGCCATGGTGGAGTTCCGGAGCCGTGACTTGAATTCGTCAAGTCGTTTGTACCTTCAATATTAGGTGATGTAACTATATCTTGTCATACTTCGATCTACTACGAGTTATACTTATTCATATGTGTAGCTACCATATGCCTTTAGTAGGACTAGATCGAATCATGGTGATTAGTTTTGTCTTGCGGATACACCGTAGTAGTGCACGGGCCGAGGTTTATCGCTCGGTGATGATTATCCTCGCGTAGTGACAGTACGAGAGGGGAGAAAGCGGCGAGTGAACGTGCATCGGACCACTCCGTATCGGGTTACTCCATATCGAGTGTAATCCTTATCATAGTATAGGTTTAGATTGGTTTATCACCTTGGCCAGAACAGCAACAAGAAGACGATTGGCTAGGTTTACCTTTGGTTTGATTACCTTTATGGCTAGGTGGATGTGATCCATACATCCCTTCGTGTTTGTATGTTACCTTTATGCAATCAATGCTTCACATAGGGTTAGACCGGTAGGTTAGATAGAGAACCTTAGTGGTTTGCTTCCGATCCTTGGATTGACAAATCTAGGGAGGACCCTCCTTGGTGAAAAAGGTACCAAGTCACCCGTAGGCTTGCGGTGAACTTGAGCACGGTTTTACACCGACAACAAGCCCCTTTTTCTGGCACCGTTGCCAGGGATCGGCAACTCGAACCCTAAGGCGATCTATATTTCTTTTAACTAACCCTAGTTTTTATTATTGCATATATGCTAGCTTTCTTGTTTGTGTCCGTGAAAGTAGGTGAAAAAGCTAGACACAAGACGTTCGAAAAATTCATAATCCACTCAGACAAGATGATGACTACATCAAGATTCACTCTTTAGTGGTAGGTGCTAACTTTTGTTAGTGTCCCATCATCCGCTATATTGAGTCCACACCCTACATGAGTGATGTTAAACAAGGTATGTCAATGTTTCAATTAATGTTTTAAGACTAATGTTTCGTGGAGGTTTGTTTGTTCGAGCAATAGGTGTTGGAAGCAAACACGTTGCGAAAGAAGCACCCGTAACTTTGGCTAAAGCAAAATCATGAAGAAGAAACACCATTGCCGTCATGCTACTCGCTGGTCCAGCAATGGTGACGACTTAAAGCCAAAGGAGGTGTAACACCCCGTGTTTTTGCTCAGTGGTAATTGGTGCTAATAACCATCTTAACACCTCCTTAACCACCCATGAAGAATCCTAGGTTGACCCATGGTCAAAACCCTAATGCCTTTTGAGCCCCCTAGTGCCAGTGTAGACTTTGTGCACGTTCTCCAAATTTCCCTAAACACGTCAAAATCACCTAAAGGGAAAAATGTGCAGAATTTCAGGGCACACAACTTTGCTGTTGAGTGGCATTGCTGGTTTGGAGTGTAGGATGGTGGAAATGGCTAAACAAGGCACTGGTTCATTGTTCACTGGCGCCGAGAATTTGGCCAGCTTGGCATGATGTTCCTGCTCGATTCCTTGAACAAAACCCCTACCAACCTTTGTGAAAGTTGTAGAGGGATGTGTGATCTTCAACTTTGCTTTAGACCATAAGGTGCATTTTAGTTTGAAAATCCAGAGAAAATCCATTTTGAAAACTGCTTCAGCAAATTGAAAACGCCGGGAACGCCCGAGGCATGCCCCACCGCGACGTCGTGCGCGGCCACGTCGGCCACCCGCCGTACGCGCCGTACCGGCGTCGGGCGCGCATGCCGAGGCGCCGGAGTGACCGCCGGTCACCGTGCCGTGCCGGTGGGGAGCACACCCGTGCCGTCCGTGGCAAGTGGGTCGCGCTAGGTGGCGTAGATCCACCGGCCGGCGCACCGCCCGTGGCGCGCCATTGGTCGCCGGGAGCGGCGCCCGTCGCCGGCCATGCCCCCGGCCTCTCCATGCGTGCAAGTCGCACCGGCGTGACCCCACCTACCCCAACCAACCTCCCGCGCACATATAAGCCAGCCCCCGGTCGCTCCTCACGCGCACACGCATGAAGCTCGAGCTACCGCCGTTCCGCCATTGGCGCTGCCGGTGCGCACCTCCCTCCAGTCGATGCCCTCACTCCCACGAGCGCTTAAACTCTTCCTTGTGCATCCCAATAGCTCCCCGAGCCGCTTGTTGATCAAGCTGAGCCGCACGATCGCCGGAGCCCGAGTACCCGCGGCGGCCGCCGCCGAGCTCGCCCCTCCGCCGATCCTCTGCGCCCGGTGACCTACCTAGCGTCTTCCCTAGGCCGCATGGAAGCTCCCGGGGCAGCACATTGCTGAGCATCGCCTTTTCCCGTACCGCCGTTCGAGTTCCCGCGGCCGCCGCTCGCCGGTGACTTCCCCGGCCGATCCTCCTCCACCAATCGATCGCGGGTGAGTCCAATCGACGATCCCCGTAGCTTGTTTTCCTGCTCGTGCTCCACCTTACCACCGGCGAGCTTGCCATCGCCGTCGGGACCAAGGGGGGAAGCCAAGGGTATAACTGTGAAGGATTTAAAAGGTCTAGGGTCCTTCGTGCATAAAGATTGTTCCCTGTTTTGTGGTTTGGTCCAGCAACTTGTAAAATCGATTAAAAACCATAGAAAAATCCAAAAATAGCAAACTTAATTTTGTTGTGCTCAGTATAACAAGAACTACAACTTTCTCCAAACATGTACATACTTTTGAGCTACAGTTTTTGCTTGAAAAATAGAAATGTAAATACCTAGATTGGTGATTCTGCAAAATCCACACAAGATCTTGAGCTGGATTTTGGATATGTTGTGGGAACTAGCATGTTTAGGTTCCATGACAAAAATTGCACAAAGTTACTGAAGGGATCTTTTATATAAATTATCTCGTGATATGGTTAAATCTGCCTAGATGATTTTTGTAGCTTAAAATATAATTATTCTTGAGCCCAACTTCTGGATATTGCCATGTTATATCAAAATGCATCCTTGGTGAATTTACCCTGATCTTAGCTCTATTAGAAGTATTATTTCCTCAATTATGCTTGTTTTTAATCATAAATATGTGTAGCAAGATCCATAAGGGCTATAGGTGTGTTTATTGGTTCTTTAGACTTGTTTTGGACCAAAGCATGTGTAGGAGAAAGTTTGGATTCATTTCTGTTATATTTATTTTAATATGCATTAATCATCTATTTGCTAGCTAGGAATGCTTTATTTTTGGTGCATTTGATTTCAGTGGTGCAAAAACCAGTTACTTGTTGTGCAAGGAAGTGTTCCTGGTCATTAGGGCCAGTGGACACTGTTGGGCAAGTTTGAGATGTGTTAGTTGATTAAAGGGTTGCAAACTAGATTAATCTAGTAAAGGGAAAAAACCCATCCTTTTGTGCATAAGTTAAATAAATGAGTTAGGGAAAGTAAAATGGTGGTGCCAAAGTAAATTCCTTGATGTTTGTTTTTAAATTAAATATTTCTTTAATATATGTGCACATAATCACCTTTAAGAGAAGGCTAAATGAGCTTTTTGTTTATCTTTAAAAGGAGAAATGTTTAATTACTTTTCTTAAGGTGTTTATGACCAACCTCACACTCCTTGTTGCTGTTGGTACGGTTTTTGAATTAAATTAAAATAATTGCACTCCTAATCACTCCATTGCATTCCCCGTGTAGAAGTCCCTGACGGTAGCTATACGCTTGTGCCGGCTGACGAGGACGAGGGAGCAGGAGGAGACTTGCACTACGTGACCGTAGAGCAAGACCCGGACCAAAGTCCGGAAGTGTGTGTGTCTGCTTGTGCTGACGAAGGCAAGCCCTAGTTTATTCATTAACCTATGTGTTTCTTTAAACTTCTGAATTTACTTAGTGTTATGGTATGTGCATTTACGTTCAGGAGTTGAATGAAACCCTAGTTGCAAGATCCATAAGTACCTATGATCTTTTACTAGCAGGATAGGTCGCTAGTTGCTATGCTTTAAGGATCCGATACAAGTCGAGTGATGTTGGTCACTCGCGAGAATAGGATCTCCTTTTGGGAATCACCATATGTTTAAATGAATTGCTCATGTGGTAAGAGCATGGGATTTGGGCTCCGGTCCAATGGCTTCGTTGGCTAAGTGTTTGAAAGTACTAAACACTTGGCGGAAATGGGTATGATAAGACTAGTACCTAAATGAGGCGGTACGGGGTTTTACTATCACTACTCTTAGGGTTGCGGCCCCGGGCTCGCCACCTGAGTACATGCGTGAGGCTGGGTGACCTTGGTGGCATAGCCCAGATAAACCTTGTATTTAAGACTGTGAGCTATCATCCCAAAACCGAAGAATGACGGGAACCGCCTGGTTGGTGAACTCTTGGTGAGGACACCTTCCGTGTGCTTAGGTCCACCTTGCAAGGTTATGAATCAATCGATTGTCAGCCTCTCACCGTCATCTGAGACTACTTACCCGACTGGCCATGATATCCCTTTATGATGGAACTTTGTGAAGATTGTTACCTTGATTAATTGTTTGTACAACCTTGGTTGCAATAGTTGCTGATTTAGTAATGGTTACTTCTACTACAACATGAGCTAAAATATTGAAAGTAAGGATTCACTACTTAGCAGCTTTTTGGCAAACAAACCCACTAGCCAAAAGCTATGCATGATTAGAGGTAAAGTCTTTCTTTTAGACGGGTAAGTCTTGCTGAGTATTAGTATACTCAGCCTTGCTTTATAAATGTTGTTTTCAGGTAATGCATCTGATGTGTTTTCAGGTAATGTTCGATCCTCTCTGTGATGTCAAGTGATTTACCGGGCGTTAACCCGGCAACACTCAAGGGGATACTTCTTTATTATTGCTTAATGACCAAAATGAGTGGTTTAGGCGATAGTACAGAATTATCTCGAGTGGGGTTGTCACAGTTGGTACTGTTAACACCAAAAATTGGTACAGGAAAAAGGCTGATTTGTGGGCCTAACTTGGTAACAAATCCCGTTCGGCAGGGGAAGATTTCTTCAGAGGATTCGGCAGAAGTGCCTGCGGTCGGCAGTATATTTTCGTTTGGCAAAAGGACTATTTGCGCTGGATTCGCAAGATCGCGTGCTGACGTGGCCCGAGCAGAAAGAAGGGACGAATGGATGGATAGGCATTCGCACTTGGGCATTAAATTAGGTATCAAATATTGTGCTCGTAGTCCACCAGGAGTCATGTTAGGACAGGGTATAAATATGAACCCTGGATGTATGTAATTGTAATCGAACATTCTCATAACAAACCGGCTTTACGCCAAACTCTTGAGTCCCAGTCGTGTCGTCGAGTTCTTCGAGAGGGTTCATCGATCCTTCGACCTCCGTAAGTACCGGCAACCTTGTATCATGTCTAGTATCATGCGGTGGATTTAGATCGTGATGCAAGTAGTCTTGTTACCATGCTTGGTATCATGCGGTGGATTCAAGCTTGGTTCAAGAGGGTTTCTTGTTAGACCATGAGTCATGCGGTAGGCTAAGATCTAGCTTAAAGCTAGTTATCGGCTCTATTAGATTTGGCAAGATCTAGTAGATTCATTAAGTTACCACGTGTTGCTTTGAGTTTTTACTTTATGTTTAAATTCATGTAACACTCTTTTGCCCAATTTAGATTGGTTTGAATCGGCTTTAACTCGTTCGATGATCTTTATGCAAAACAAGTTCATATCTTTGGCTCAATATGGCACGTGGATCATGTGTTTTCTAATAGCCGAAACCGAATCAATCTAAGTTGTCACGTGTTGCGGGTTCAAGCTTGTTAAATCTTGTGTAAATCTTGACAGAACCGGGTATCACGCGGTAGATGCAGGTTTTTGGGTTGTCTTAGAGCTAATCATCCGGTGGATTAGATTTCGATTCAATCTGATAGATCTATCATCTTTAGCAATGTTTGTTCCTTCTCCATGGATCCCGATTTAGCTGTACAGCTATATTCGGTTGTGATTTCACGAGTAAAACGTGGTTATAAATTATGTTCTAAAATAATGCATGCTTTTAACTTTCCATATTTAGATTGTATCATGCGGTGGATTGATATTTTTGTGGTTAGTGGTGTGATTTCAAACAAGTTGTATCATGCAATGGATTAACTTGTTTGGTTTCGTGCTTGACGGGTTTTAAAGTACCTAGACATGCGGGACTAGTGCTTTTGGCCTATGCATGCTTTTTTATCTCGTATTTATGACGATGCTTTACTTTATTTATTTTATTTGTTGTTTATCATCAAAAATCGGTCATGATCATGCACGGGCAACGTCACTAAAACAAAGACCGATCTTTTGTCATGCATCCATTCAGCTATGTTCTGTTTTATGATCTAGAGCTCCCGAATGATGTTCAACCTCTTGACAGATAGCTTCTCATAGCTATATGTCATCTTACATGGCTTTATAGCCGTAAATATGGAATTGTCTGGTACCACCCGGCAAGTTCCAAGCTTTGGTATTTAACTGCTTTGGCTTTTGTTAATTTTCAGGAAAAAATGACTGGCACGCTTTGGAATCTGCTCGTGTGTTAAGCCAGCTTTGTTCGGCTTGCTGTGTGCTTGGCGCAGGGTGCGGATTTTGCGTCAACACACTTTTTGGCACGCCCAGTGGGACCCATCTAGTTGAATCAAGATGCCTGAAATCAGTGACGTCATGGACGTCACCATTGATGAACTGTCTCCAGAACAACAAGCACAACTGAAGGATGCCATTGATCAATTCCAGCAGAAGTGCCTAATGTCGTTTAGCAAGAATAGAAGTGGCGTCCCGTACCTTAAGCCTGACATGCCCAGGGTTCTATTGCCAGGGGAACCTGATACCACATCTTGGCAAGGGAAACAAGAGGCACTGAATGCTTTTCGGGAGGCTATAGAGACCACCATGGGCAAGCATCATACTGCTTTCCTGCAGATGTTCAAGCAGATGATGATCGGTGTATTTGGTCCAGGCATGGAGAAAGATGCTTGGTCGAGTATCCCCTTATACATCTTCAGCAGAGGTTGGAGAGACCAGTTCTGCTCAACCGCCTCGAGATACAGGAGCTCAACCGCCACTGCAAAGCCAGCCGATCCAGCCTCCTCCACAAAGCATTGGGAGTCAACCGGTCCAACCTCCGCTACAAAGCATTGGGAGTCAGCCAGTCTAGCCGCCTCTACAAAACAATAGAGGTCAACCTGTTCAGCAGCCAAACCCGTATCAGCCTACATATGGGGACCTGGTGTTCGGTTCGTCTGGAGTACCACCTAATTCTACTTACAAGATATCCCCAGCCAGTAATAGGTTGCAAAAAAATATGTATGGTGGGGGATATCATGAGGTCATGGATTATGGCGCTATCGACGCTCTCCCAAATCCTGGGTATGGTCCATCTGCAGGGATGCAAGATGATGATGTTCTGGTACAGAAAATGGCCGATCTGATGCAAAATCAATTCGGCCTTAAACCTAAAATGCAAGGACCAGCTTATACGCCTCCCTTCCAGAGTGGTACTATAGGGTGATCTTGCCACCAAGGGTAAAGCCTCCTACGGAATTCACAAAGTTCTCTGGCAGGATGATACGTGCACTGTAGAGCATATTGCCCGATATTTAATGCAGCTTGGTGAAGCTTCAGCTGATGAGGCATTCAGGGTTAGATATTTCCCTCTGTCATTAACAGGCTCAAAGTTTCAATGGTTTACTTCCTTACCTCCTCAGTCAATCGGCACATGGAAGGATCTGGAGCAAAAGTTCCATGCCCACTACTTTAGTGGTAGCATTGAGAAGAAGCTGATTGATCTGGCTAGTTTGAAACAGAGGCACAATGAAACGCCTCTTGAATTCCTCAAAAGATTTAGAGAGGTCAAGGGCATGTGCTTCTCTTTGGCAGTACCAGATGACCAACTGGCTGATATGGCCGTTGCAGGGATGTTGCCGGCTATTCGGGAGAAGCTGTTTGGCATGGAATTTGACAACCTTGGTCAGTTATCCCAGAAGCAGTCATTGATGAGCAATCAAGCTTATGGGTTCAAGAAGGAATCCAGATTTGCTAAGCACCATGACATAGCTGATATCTATAACCAGTTCCTCGAGAAGGCTGATCAAGTTAAGGAATTTGATGATGACGAGGAAGTGGCCGCGGCTGAAATTATGTGGGGCAAGGAGCCTTTGACTGTGAACCAGCGGTGGATAAAGCAAACCAAGGGCAAGTATGACTTTGATGTCACCAAAGCTGACAAGCTCTTCGAGTTCTTGGTGAAGGAAGGCCGAATCAAGTTGCCTGAAGGGCATTCTATGCTTCGGCCCGATGGAGTTAAAGAGAAACGTTATTGTGGTTTTCGTGATAGAAATTCTCACTCCATTAATGATTGCAGGGTCTTCAGGATAAGGATCCAAAAGGCTATCCAGGAAGGGCATTTGAAATTTGATAACAAGATGAAACTGGATGGTCACCCTTTCCCTCAAAACATGGTTGGCTTTTCTGTGAACATGGTAACTGCTGAAGAGAAGGGGAAGGTGAAGGTCCTGACTTCGGTTAGAGCAAAACAGGATGGATCAGTGGATCCTACACGACAAGTGACGGTGGAGCAAGTCCACAGAGAAGCTCCCCGCATCCTCAAGAGCCAGGTTGAGGTTGAGGAATCATCCAGGTCCAAGCTCAGGGTTACCACACGCATTCTCCTTAACAAATGGCAGCGTCAACAGGAAAAGGAACGCTACCAGAGGCAAAAATATGAAGAGGAGAGGCGCAAGTTTGAAGAAGAGGCGTGAAGAAGAGAACTAGAAGAGCACGCGCGGGAACAAGAGCGTGCACATTGGGGGTGCGCATTCTTTAAGCACTGCTGGAACGAAGGCTTGAAGCTACCCACATTGAGAAATTGCCCTGAGTGTAGTGATAAATATTCTGAGTACAGGCAGGAAACTGTCAATCGCCGATCCGTCCATGAAAGAATTGGAAGGATGCATCCTAATGACGGTCGGCGTCTAAAAATAAATGAGGTCATTGATCACCCAAGGAAAAGACAAGTTGACGAAAAGTGGGTTGATCAAGAGGAAGAGGAGCGCAAGTATATCTGGCAAGAAGGACAGTGGTGCCCGCCTGGCTTGTGGAAAAGCCAAAAGAGAAGGGTTCAACGCTTGAGGAACTGAGAATTGAAACAGGCGGGAGTCCAGGAAAAGCAGGTGTGGCGCCAGCGTGCATGGTATATTTTCTGTCGAATGAGTTCATGGCTCCCGCTAACCAAGTTGTGCAGGAAGAAACGTCTCTAGATATCAATGAGGATGAGTAGCTTGGGGGGGTTAATGGCGCAACTGATGTTGGCTAAGCAGGCCACCTTTGACAAACTGGCCAGGAATCGACACATGAGACCGTTGTATTTGAAGGGATACGTCAATGGCAAGCCGTTGACCAAGATGTTTGTTGATGGCGGATCTGCGGTCAACGTGATGCCATACACCACATTCAGGAAGCTTGGCATGGGCCCCGGGGACTTAACGCCAACAAGCATAATTCTGAATGATTTTGCTGGAAATCCTTCAGATACTAAGGGCTGTGTGCACGTGGACTTGATGATCGGGTCCAAAACTTTGCTCACAACCTTCTTTGTCATTGAGGTCAAGGAGCTTACAGCTTGCTGCTTGGACGGGACTGGATTCATGCCAACTGCTGCATCCCATCTACCATGCATCAACAGCTGGTTCAATGGGTAGATGATGACATTGAGGTAGTCCAAGCAGATGATTCAGTGAGCGTAGCAAATGTCGAGCCAGCCTTCTGGGAGTATCAAGGCATTGATTGCTTCTCAAGAAAGGACTGGGGAGAAGGTCCTGTTGAACCAATCAGCAGTGATCAACAGCCGATTCAAGCAGTCGACTCTTATAGTAATTTTTAATGGATAATCCAGTTGATGGAACTGATGGAAAGTTAGGACGTGGATTCATGTCGGCTGATAGATTAGAAGAAATTGATATTGGAGATGGTGACAAGCCAAGGCCGACATTTATCAGTGCTAACTTGGAGTCAAGTTTCAGAGAAGAACTGATCAAGCTGTTAAAGGAGTATAAAGATTGCTTCGCTTGGGATTATTCGGAGATGCCTGCTTTGGATCGTTCTATTGTTGGGCATCGGTTGCCCATCAAGCCTGGTTTTAAACCATACAAGCAGCCTCCCCGAAAAATCTACAAGGATGAAGTATTGGCCGACGTGAAAAAGGAAATTGAAAGATTACTTGATGCAAATTTCATTCGGCCGTGCAGATATGCGGAGTGGATCTGAAACATCGTCCCTGTTTACAAGAAAAATGGGAAAATGAGGGTTTGCATAGACTTTAGAGATTTGAACAGAGCCACCCCTATGGATGGATACCCAATGCCTGTTGCTGATCTGTTGGTTGACGCTGTTGCTGGACATAAAGTTATCAGTTTTATGGATGGTAATGCAGGGTACAATCAAATATTTATGGCAATAGAAGACATATCGAGGACAGCCTTCAGATGTCCTGGTCATATAGGCCTGTTTGAGTGGATTGTCATGACATTTGGGTTGAAAAATGTCGGTGCAACTTATCAGCGAGCCATGAATTATATCTTTCACGAGTTGATCGGCAAAATTGTTGAAATTTATATTGATGATGTTGTGATCAAGTCTTTGAATCATGAATCACACTTGAAGGATGTAAAGAGAACTCTGGAATGCACCCGAAAGCATGGGTTGAAGATGAATCCAAACAAGTGTGCCTTTGGTGTGTCAGCAGGAGAATTCTTGGGATTCCTGGTACATGAAGGAGGGATTGAAGTTGGCAAGAAAAGCATGAAAGCTATTGACAAAGTTGTTCCTCCAACCAATCTCAAGGAGTTGCAATCACTGCTTGGCAAGATCAATTTTGTGAGAAGGTTCATTTCAAATTTGTCACAGAAGGTCTTGCCCTTTTCTCCACTGTTGAAGCTCAAGAAGGACCAAAAATTTGTATGGGGTGATGAACAACAAAAGGCTTTTGATGAAATCAAGCGATACATGAAGGAACCACTAGTGTTGGTGTCTCCATAGTTGAACAAGCCTTTTAAGTTGTACATGGCGGCTGATACCCAAACCATTGGATCGGCCCTAATCTAGCCTTTCGAGGATCAAATGAGAAAATTTATCAACGTAATAATGGTAATTTTCTAGCCACAGTTGAAATGATTGCTGAATTTGATCTTGTGATGCAAGAACATATTAGGCGCATTCAAAGTAATGAAATTCATCATCATTACCTTGGTCATAATATCCAGAATGAATTAATTGGTGTTCTTGCTGATGCTGTGAAAAATCATATCTTAAAGATTATTAAAGATGCAAAGTATTTTCTCTATTATCTTGGATTGTACCCCAGATGTGAGCCATGAAGAACAAATGACACTGATTGTACGTTGTGTTAATATGTCAAGAAACATTCCAAGAGTAGAGGAATTTTTTCTAGAGTTCTTGAAGGTTGATGACACCTCCGGATTGGGTCTTTTTAATGTTTTGTTGGCTGCACTGAAGTCTTTTGATTTGAACATTGATGATGTGAGAGGTCAAGGTTATGACAATGGTTCCAATATGAAAGGGAAACATCATGGTGTGCAGACACGTGTGCTGGAAATTAATCCAAGAGCATTATATATGCCGTGTGCAGCTCATAGTCTGAATCTCACCCTTTCTGACATGGCAAATTCTTGCAAGACAGCTGTTTCTTTCTTTGGTGTTATACAACGGATATATTGTCTGTTTGCACGCTCTACTAAAAGGTGGAAAATTTTGACTGATAATGTTGAGAGGTTTACTGTGAAACCCTTGTCTGATACTCGTTGGGAGAGTCGAGTAAAGAGTGTGCAACCTATCAGATACCAAACCCCACAAATAATATCAGCTCTGAAGCAATTGGAAAGAGTTGCGACTGATGACCATGACTCTAAAACAGTAAGTGATGCTCAATCATTGGTTCTTGCACTTGAGAAATTTGAATTTATAGTTGGTATGGTTATATTGGATGATGTTTTATCTACTATCAACATGGTGAGCAAAAAGTTACAATCTAAGATTGTGTGCTTAGATACTACTCTCAAACAAATTGAAGGGGTAATCACATATTTCCAGAAGTATAGAGAAGATGGCTTCGATGCTAGTATTGTGACTGCAAAATCCATTGCATCTAGTATGGGCATAGAGCCAGGATTTCCTGCAAAACGACAAAGTAAAAGAAAGAAGTATTTTGATGAACAAAATGATGAAACTGAAGAATTACAACATTCAGCTATAGAATCTTTGAAACATGAGTACTTCAATGTTATTGTTGATCATGCAATTGCATCATTGACTAGTCGGTTTGAGAAGCTTAAGGAATTTGAGAAAATATTTGGATTCTTATTCAACTCAGAAAATCTGAAATCATTGGATGATAATGATCTACGAAATTGTTGCACTACTTTTGTAGAAACTTCTTCTCATGGCAACAATTCTGATGTAGAGTTGGATGATTTTTTCTGTGAACTGAAAGTGTTGCGAAGTTCTTTGCCAGAAGAATAGATGTCAGCAGTTGAGATTCTTCATTTTGTTAAAGCTGCAGATTGTTATCCAAATGTCTCCATTGCATATCGAGTTCTCTTAACCATTCCAGTGACAGTAGCGTCAGCTGAAAGAAGTTTCTCCAAATTGAAACTTTTAAGAAATTATTTGAGGTCAACTATATCACAGGAAAGATTGAATGGCTTAGCTACATGCACCATTGAGAAGGACATTTTGGATGACATTGATCTTGATACTGTTATTGAAGATTTTGCATCAAGAAATGCTCATCAGTGTATTTTTACAAGGCATTAAAACACTACATATTATTTGAGATACTTGTAATGGTTGGTATTTTGTAGTTTTTATGGCACTTGTTATATTTCATGAACTAGTTGTAAAATTATAATATATATTATACTACTTCCGGGCCCTTTCTTCATGCTTGCCCAAGGGTCCTTGAAAGTGCAGAGCCGGCCCTACCGAGGCGTGTCTAGTTCAATTTGCTGGGGTAAAGGGTTTGGTGAAGAGTTCGCTGGAATGTACAGGAAGAAGAGGAACAAGAGGTCTGATGCTCATGATGTGATGGCAGACAAAACATTTAAATCAATTGTCCATGCTCTAAGACAATCAGGCATCAACATACCCAAAAATGCACTTCTTCCTTCCCAATTACCAGTGCCTATCAGTAGCAGCGAGGAAGAAGATATGGATGGCATTGAGGAAGAAGATGGGCATGACAGCGAGGAAGAACATGCGCATGTCAGGGAGGAAGATGGTAGAGAGCAAGGTCATTGGAATGCCAACGGTGACAAAGCGAATAAAGTGCACAATGATAGTTGATCACCTATGCTGGACACAATAGATAAGCTGAAAGAGCCAACCGTGTGCAGCCTTTTGGATGGCACCGTCGAGCTCGCACTAGCGAAAGTCTTTCCATCTCAAAAGGCTTGCCATTCAGTACCGGTGCAGGATGGGTATGTTGTGGTGCAACCTACTTATGTGTGGGCCAATACGAGTCAATACCCACTGCCTGTACCAATTGATGGGGGTGACGTAGCAACACTAGCTGCGGCTCTCGTTCAAAGGATCCAATGGACAAAGGACAGGATCATTATACCACCCATGACGAGACATCCCAACCCTGAAGCCGCAACAGGTAGCAGGGGTACAACATCAAATGGAGGTGTTGCAGCTCAGTGTCAGCAAGAGAAGGCTCAACAGCAGCAAATCAGCAAAACTACACAGCAGTAGCATCGACAACAACCGGAAGCGGAGCCCAGGCAAACTCCGCCTAAGCAGCACTACAACTTGAGGATAATCAACAGATGAAACAACAACCTCTCCAGCAGCAGGAGCATCGACAACAGCAGGAGGAGCCCAGGCAAACTACGCCTAAGCAGCAGCTACAACATGAGGATAAGCAACAGACGAAACAACAGCCTCTCCAGCAGGAGGAGGAGGAGCGCAGGCAAACTCCCCCTAAGCAGCAGATGCAACAAGTACAGCAGCCTCTGCAACAGGAGAAGCCCAGGCAATCTCCATTGCAGAAGGGAAACCAGGCCAGGAAACCTCTGTCTAAAGATGAGATTCTTAACTGTGTTAATGGGACAGAACGGGACCGATCAAAATACAAGCCTGGTGCACCTATGTTGTCAGAAGAAAATGTAAAGGCTGCTGGACCAAATTGTGCCAGGTTACATGCTTATGTCATGGAACACAGTAACGATAAACCTGCCTTTCCAGCAAAGGTGGATCAAGACTACTTTAAAGGTGGTTGTGATGCTTTAATGTTAAACATTGAATTCAGTAGCGTGTTTAACCTTATAACCTGGCTTCTCTACATGTTACCTTCATGAGATTGTGGACATTGTAAGTCCTTTAAAACCTAAAAAGATATTTCTTTAATTTTGGCCGCAATGTTCATGCATGCTAACAATTTGATTTTTTGTAAGAAAATGATGGACAAGGCAGCGGAGAACCAGATCGGTGTTGGGTTTTTAGATCCAGATTTGTTTACTTCAACAAATATTTCTCAGCAGTCTCAGCAAGATGGCAAAGCAATCTCAAATGCAATGATGAACTACTACTACGTGGTGGGTGCCTACTGCACTAGCCACTTGGTAACAGTGATCATCTGTATGAAGCTCAATGAGGTTTGGTATCTAGATTCTGCTAAACAACATCCCCCGCTAATTTTCCCAGACCTCCAAAATGTTTTGAACTGGTCAGTTTCTTGTAGATTTTGTTCACAAAAATTCAATGTCTTAGTGTTTCTAATTGATATTGCTGACCGTGCGGGGCTTTTGGTACAGTATTTTTTGTTCACAAATAATCAATCCTTTAGTGTATCTAATTGGTATTGCTGATCATGCAGGGCCTTTGGTGATGCACACGACAGAGTGACTCAAGGAAAGAAAAAAAAGGCAAAAGCCACACTCATGCACAAAACAAATGTCGTTGTAAGACCGAGGTTTTTTATGGTCCCTTCTTACCTATTTGGTACTGCATTAACTTATCATTTTGGTACCTCGATGCAGTGTCCTCAGCAGCCAGGGGGGTCCTCTTTGTGTGGATTCCATGTGGCATTCCATATGTTAAGACTACTCGATGACATACCTGACATCAAGAAGGCTGTCGTAAGTAGATAATAACGCTCAACCTTGTCTCTGCTCATATTATCCATCTGATTTTAGAAAATGATTCCTACTTGTATTCTCATAAATGATTGTATTTTGCAGGATTTCAAACCTCCTGCAGATGTTTCCACATAAGATGTAAAGCATGTCCGGGAGATGCTGTGCGAGTACATTCTTAAGGAGACCATCGACGGAAAGGGCATGTTCTACAGTGGTGCACCGTGAGTTTATTGTGACCAGAAACTAGAAACTCATTCAGTTAGGTGTTGTTGCCTGAGAAACTTGCTTGGCTTGCTTGGTTGGGCTCATATACTGCCTGGTTCAGGCAGTTTTCTCATGACTCCATCCAAACAAGCCTTGATCAGAGTAACTTGAAACTAGATGTGATCCTAGCTTGTCTATAAATGTGATCTTGCTTTGCCTATATCTGTGATGTGAGAATGTGTTTGTGATGTCTCCTTGCTGTGGTGGCTGCTATATCCTGGCTGGTTCTAGGATGCAGCCCCTGGTGGCTGCCAAATCCTGCCTATTTCCAGGATGCAGCCGACAACCAGGCAGGTTACTGTAGGGGTAGTCGCCGTATTTGTAACGGGCGTTAATTAAAGCTTGTTACAAACACTGATCAGTGAGTAACGAGCTTCATTCGTAAACCCCGATCCGTAATATTGTTTCAATTTTGACCTTGTACTTATGTTGACATTAGTATTGAATCTAATGTGGATAGAAGATTTCACCCAGTACGAGTGCATCAATCATCTACCTTATCGAAAAGTAAAGTCTCTTCCCCTTCTCACTCCCACCACACCCACTTATCTCCCCACCCTCTCAACTACCTTATCCCTTTTATCTCCTTCTTCCTCCATGTAGACACCTCTCTCACCTCCATCTCTTCACTGTTGCAGATGTGTGGAAGATGTACTGGCCACCGCAGGTGACTCGGGCTCCCTGACAATAAGCATAAACATTGGTAGGAACTGGACCTATTTTTTCTAAGAGCGAGCGAATTTGTTGTCCGATCTAAAAAATCCACGTGACACTGTAGCAACTAAATCCGCACCTAAAAATCATTTATAGGTGTGGATGACCCCATCACCCGCTCCTGGAAATATACTCATTTCTAGGAATGGGTGATGACATCACCTGCACCTAAAAAAACAAGGTTCGCACGAGGGCGGAGGTCGGGGGTTCAAACCCCACGTAGCGTGTAGCGTCGCGACTTTGTGAGAAAAATGCTGCGACTTGTCAGTGGGTCCTCTCCTAAAAATAAATTATTTTTGCTATTTATTTCGATCGTTTTAACGCAGTTTTCAAACTTTCTTTTAAATCAATTTCTAGGTGCGGACCTCCCCGTCATCCTCCCATAAAAATAAATTATTTTTGCTATTTATTTCGATCGTTTTAACGCTGTTTTCAAACTTTCTTTTAAATCAATTTCTAGGTGCGGACCACCCCGTCACCCGCACCGAGAAATCGATTTCTAGGTGCGGACTACGACGTCAACCGCACCTGGAAGTGCGTTTCCAGTAGCGGGACGATTAACCGCTCCTAGCAATTGCTATTTCTAAAAATAAATCATTTTTGCTATTTATTTCGATCGTTTTAACGCAGTTTTCAAACCTTTTTATTTTAATCGATTTCTAGGTGCGGACCACCCGTCACTCGCACCTAGAAATCGATTTCTAGGTGCGGGCTACGATGTCAACCGCACCTGGAAATGCATTTCCAGGTGCGGGACGATTAACCGCTCCTAGCAATTGCTATTTCTAAAAGCCAGCTAGGAGCGGGTTTGGCAACCGCACCTGGAAATGCAGTACCGCCAGGTGCTAAAAACGTTTTCTGTAGTAGTGTAGGTGGCTCTAGCCTTCCTGCCTGCGAATGCTTGTGTAGTTTTTTCTGTGAGTTTTTCAAATATGTGAGATTTATTCATACGATTCTTGTGAAATCTCTGATTTCGATTATTATTATAAATATGTGATTGTGAATCTTAGTGTGAATTTGTGATTGTGATTCTAGATATTGTCATTCATAGTGTGAATATGTGATTGTTATTCTTAGTATATGAATTTGTGATTGAAAAAATGAAGGAAAGAACATAAACGAAAATGACAAATAAAATAGTAATAAAAAAGAAAAAGCAAACAAGTTCGGCTATGTGACGATGTAGAATGCAAATATGTAACCGGTACTATAGAGTTTCTTTAGTACCAGTTATTTGACCCAGTACTAAAGGTTAATACCGAATTGTTAGTACTGGTTGCATAACCAGTACTAAACGGGGACTGACATCCGGTATTAAATGTCATTTCCACAGTAGTGATGTAAGAGCAACCTCACATTGGTACGAAATAGGTTACATTAGTTGAGGTAGACAGCCTTATTCTCTGGTAATGATCCTAGAGAAAAGATTTCCACTTTATTTGTGCTTTTAAATCTGCACTTCGCACTATATGGACGCCTATTTTACATCGTGCATGCACCCCTTGGTCAGCAATATAATAACCATCCAAGCTACGGTTGACCTTTTGAATTTTGATCCAACAGGCAAAGGTACTTCTCAACAAGTTTCTTTTACTTATTGTCCATCTCACCATTTAATAATCTGAGCTCGTAATGACAGAGAATTTCATGTTGTATTTAATTAAATGAAGTAACATAATAAAGAATAAGAGATAAAAAAGATCATTATAAAATTATTTGAAATTATAGTATCCCCGTTTCATATATGGATAATGGAGTTTTGTTGCAGTGTAATGACACATAACCAATTATGCCTTCTTTTGACTAAATGAATTTATATAAGTACCACTAACAATAGGGCACCATAGAAATTGTCATTTAGTTTGCACGTAACAAGGAGCATGTCTTTACTGTAACAGCGCCCGGTAAGAAATAGCCAATCATGCTATGTTTGACCATTTGAATTTTGATCCTAATTTTCCAAACAGGTACTCACTACAAGAAATCCCTTGATCCATGACGAAATTCCCATGACGTTTTCTTATTTCGTCATAGATCACACTGCATCCATGACGAAATTCCCATGACGTTTTCTTATTTCGTCATAGATTCGCAGCGCTGGATATGAAGCCCGATATGAAGTCCAAACACTATGATGTTATGCCAATTTCGTCACAGATCACACTGCATCCATGACAACAGTTAGATTTCGTCATAGATTAGCAGTGTTGGATATAGAGCCCGATATGAAGTCCAAACACTATGACGTTGCATTTCAACATTTCCTTATGATCCAACCCACATTGCATTTCAACATTTCCTTATGATCAATAAAATAAAAAATCATATAATATGTGAAAAAAGTAGAGATAATCACAGTCAATAATTTAAAAATCTAAATTTAATTTTTTTCTAAAGCATATAATATTATATAGTTAGTATATAGATATACCTATATAAATCCAAACAAAACTGAATTTCGGTTTTATGATTTTTTATAATTTACTATAATTTTTTACATATTGACTTGAATTAAATAAAAAAGAAAAAGACAAAACCGTTTTTTAAACCACGCAAAACCAAGCTTGTGATGTAATATGGATGGTTTCAAAGGTTGAAAGATTTGGTTTGTGTAGTTATTAAGTTTAGGCATGAAAACCAGACTTAGGCGAAAATTGAATAGGAGCCAAAGTAACATGGGCTTGCTATTCTGAATCAAAGTCTACTGGTGGCCCTCTAACTCGTTAATGAATTCCAGATAACCACCCCGAGATCCCAAAACCAACCCGTGCCGCCCAACTGGCCGACCCAACTGCACAGCCCAACTGGTCGGCCCAGCTCCGCGAGAATGGAGGGCCACTAGCAGACTTTTCCCCGTCGTTTTTTTCTTTTAATCTATAGTTAAAATTTGAAACTAGTGTTTCTCGGTCATAGTAACTCCAAATTCATTGATTCTTTTTTCTGATTTTTTGTAAAATCACAATCTTTCACGTAATATTGTTCGTTTTCATATTAATTGCTATTACATTTATCTTTTTCATGCACATTCTTTTCTTCTACCGAAAGAAAATAAATAAAAGATATTTTTCAATAATAAATGGTAATAGAACTTCATATTTACTAATGTTATGATAAACACAGGGCTACGGTAAAGTTTGAAGTGCATATGAATTCGAAAATTTCGAAAGATATGATACACTTCAATGTTCGTAATGTTTCATGAAGCTTTGTGAGACATGTATCCATTTCTAAACAACGTAGGTTCCGCTGTTACCAAAATCATTTGAAAGTTTGATCACAAGTTTTTGGACCCAAATTATGCTACCACATCAATTCGTAGAACCATTAGAACATTTTATGATATTACTTGAATTATGATAGTGTAAATTCGAGATGTAAGTTTGAATTACCCCTAATAAACTGCTCTCGAAATCATTTTTCATTTGTTAAAGTTGTAGATCTTGGTAGAGAATGATTTTAGAAATTTTTAGAAAAAAAATTATAATTGATAATATAACTTAATATTCTCTAATGTTATGGTCAACAAAAGGTTGCATCCAAATTTGAGGTGCCCATGGGTAAGAAAGTATTTGAGTGTGTACAAACTTTGATGTTTAAGTTGAGTTCTATGAAACAATGTGATGATGTATCTAGTTTATGAACACTGTATAGTCCAATTTTCACAAAATCATATGAAACTTTTTTGTCAAGCTTGTACATCGATAAAATTATCATGTGCCAATTTACATAATTTTTTGATAAGTTTTGTTTATTATTATCATTATTTTATAACAAGGTGACTAGTAGAAGTTTGAAATTTCCCTACAAGCCAATTGATTTTTTCGTCAATCTCCTAGATGTGGCCTAGAATGGACCATAGGCGCCTAAATATAACTTTTTTTGAATTTTTAAACATATTAGGTGCACATATAGGTCAATTTTGAATTACTTTCGATAAACACGTAGAAGTTTATTTAAATGATAGAAAATAGCAAATCCACTCAAAAATTTTTGAAACTCCTAGATGAAAACTTTTATTCATACTGTTATATATAAAAATATATTTGTACATATAATATAATTATTTTTTAGTGTTACTTCACAATGGTGCAATAAAAAGGAAAAAAGAAAAAGAAACAAATAAACAGAGAAGCCCATGTTGGCCCAAATAGTCCAACGATTTGCAGCCATCGATCGTCGATCCAATGGTTCTCATCGTGTTTCCTTGGTATATAACGCTGCATCCAACCCTAACCCTAACTCCATCTCCCTCCTCCCGCAGTCCCTCCTCCCCTGTCGCCCCTCTCTAAGCTCCCCGCGCCTCCTCCTCCTCCTCACTCCTCTGAATCCAGCGCGGCCACCGCTCGCCGAATCCCTCGTGCCGCCCGCCGCTCCCCCCATGCCCTGACGCCGCCGGCTCAGGCACCCTACCACGCGTGTGCCCTGCCACCGCCCGTCGCCGACGACATCCAATAATCTCCACCCCCATCTATCTCCAGCGCGTGCACGGATTCCGCCGGCCGACGAGCGATGAAGATCACGGCGCTGCTGGTCCTCAAATTCCCCGGTGGTTCCTCCCTTGCCTCCGCCTCCGCATCCGGTGGTCGGGAGTAGCAGCAGCCCGTCGTGCTGGCAAACGCCTCTGACGTTGGCCACTTTAGCTACTTCCAGCACCCCGCCGCCGATGAGTTCATCCTCTTCGTCGCTCGCACCATCGCCCTCCGCACCCCCGCCGGCCGCCGCCAGTCCGTCCAGCACGAAGGCACATACTTGCCTCTTCCTCCTTCCTCCTCCTCCTTTCCCGTTTACCTCCCATTCCCCCCCAATCCAATCTGTTGCTAAACTAACCCACCGAAAACCCTGCAGAGTACAAGGTGCATTGCTCGCTTCGTTTCCTACTGCAGAGTACTACTCGTCGTTCCTCGGCATCGAGAAGGGCACCGTGCTGCAGGAGGCCCGCGTCTTCCACGACCCGCAGCTCGATGCGCGGCGATGCTGCCAGGTGCCCGTCTGCCCAATCGCATTCCAGTTCCCCTCCCACGGGATCTCGCGATATGATGTAAATGCCGTGTGGTTTGGTTTCTGATGTTTTCCGCCTGTATCTGTAGGTCATCACCAAGCTCCTATACCTGCTCAACCAGGGAGACACCTTTACCAAGGTACAGTGGCAAGTGGCTTATCTTCTCATGATCGTAGTTTGGCTTGTTTTGTGGACTCGAATTGCTGAGACTAAATGTTTGCATTGCTCATGTACATGGATACGTAATTTGGAGCTAAGTGTACTCAGCATATATATTTAGAATTCATGTGTTGTTTTGGCATCCCTAGTCATACATAAAGAAGTTGGTACTTGGAAAATTAGTTATGACACCTTTGTACCCTGAATGACATTAGGTGATGGGTTAGATACTATCCTGATGTGCAGAGTACATTTTAAGTTTTGCTTGTTCTAAACACTCAAAAGTACAAAGAAGATCTTAGAGTACATAAAATCGCATTTGTGGAGGTAGTGCAATTTTGAATTTCCTCAGTACATTAGCTTGGCTTGTGTGCTCTAGTCCGGAACATGTGGTCTAGGTTATTTTAGTTATTCGACTTGGTTAAGTGAACCATGATTGCAAATCCCTTAGATGTATCTATTTGTTGAACTGGGCTCTGATATATGGTTTCTTTCATCTTGTAATTTGAAAAGGTGGCACAGATTCTTTTCCTGATGCCTGAGATGTGCTACTACTTTGTGCTCTGCGCCTCTGCTATCTTTCTTGTAGTTTATTGATCTCCTCCTTTGTGCTCTGTGCATGTGTTTTGACTATTAAATATTGATTTTGCCATACTGTTGTTGCTGTGCTTGTGATCACTGATCAAGTTATCACTTATCAGCATAAAAATGCCTAATTGCTAGTGCCTACTGATCCAATATAAAAATGCCTAACTGCTCAATGCCTAATTGCTTATTAGTTTATTACATGCCTAATTGCAACAGTCCATTGTTGGTATGCTTCGGAAAACACCTGAAGAAATAGCTGATGAGTTTGATGATGGATATTGACTATTGAGGGTGTTGAGGGCTGTCTGTTCAGAAATTTCAGATCTGCTCCTTTATTTTGGCTAATGATCTGTACTAATGTGGCTATGAACTACTACTAATTATGCTATGCTCTTCTCATTTAAGAACTGTTAGTATTTCTCTTTAATTACCTTGCATTTAAGTATTGCAATATTCAAGGAAAGCAAGGACCTGCATATGCACTTTGATTTGTTCAGGATATATTGTACATAAACTCTGATTCAGTTCACCTCCTATTAGATAAACAAGACATGCCAAATTAATATGCTGGCTGTGGATCAAATGCTAATTTGTCCATTTTTACTAAACTTACTGGATATCCATGCATTTCTTATTTAAAGTGACTGATAGTAGTGTCGCCTTTTACGTTTCAGATATGCACACGGGTTACTGGAGATCCTGCCACGAGGGTGAGGTCGAGCACGACCATGTGTTCATCATCAACCTACTCGACGTGCACTCGCTGACCTATGGGTGTAGGGTGAGCTCGAGTTTCCTCCCAGTTGGAGTTGATTTGACACGAAGATAAGCTAAGTTCTGCACTTCTATTTGCATGTAATTGTTCCCTAGGATTCTATAAAATAGTAGTAATCAGCTAGTTCCTTACAGGTGCTGCTAGACACTAAAGTTGATTGATGTTCAAAGATCTTATCTATTGATATTCAGTAACTATAGGATTTAGTATGTTTGTGTGGAGCCTTGTCAGCATGAACCTGGTCATTCAGTAACTTATTTGATTATTTTGTTTGTGTGGATTTAGTATAATTGCACTTATTTGATTATTTGTATGTCTACAAAATGTCATTTCTAACTAAATATTCACCTAGTCATTTTATGAATTAGTAACCAGTCATTTTCTTGCACCTAGTCTACTTGTCTCTAACTAGCTACAGGGGATAGTGTTGGTTGGAAATCCAGATATATGATTGCCTCTTATTTCTGTCTAAATCTGTCAACACTTGGGATTACTTATCCTAGTCTATCTTGCTTATGTTGGAGTGACTTTAAGATAAAATGTGCCATCTGGGAGATCTATGATGGTGAAATAATCTCATAGTGAATGATGCCATATCTTTCTGTGTATACTGAATGCACCTTTTGAACTCCATGTCCTTGCAACAATCTGCTCACATTTAATTTACTTTCAGGCAAGCAAATTGGTAGCTATCAATGGAATTGCAGGAACCACAACATAAGGATAAGGGACCAAGAGATGTAGTATGGTGAGGTCAATGTCAAACTGGAGCTTTTTCCATGGTGGCTTTTGATGCTAGATGAATATATACATGTTGTTTCTGGTGCTGTGTGATTGTGCCATTGTGATTCTGTTGTGATGCTTGATGAAACCATGCATGATCTGGGTAAGCCGGAGGCAAGATAGCTGTCTCTGAGTAAGAATGGCGTGACTTCACAAGACCATCTGTGATTACCATGTGTTGTTTGACTTGCCAGTTCCTCCCATTTCCGCCTTTGTCTATGCCAGAAGATATACAAGTTTTGTGTGTCCCACCATGTGCTTGATACTATATGATTCTAGCATCATGACCTGAGAAAGGAAGCTGTGTTAGACATTGTATTTTGACAAACTGCAAATATATTGATATTTAGGCAGCCAAATTACACCAAGGTCCTCGAAGAAGACCAGAATTACATGTAGGTCCATAGACCGCACAAGAACAACTAGTACACCAGGGGCATTGGCGATGACGAGCTTGTTGGCAGGGGCCGTAGAGGCGTCGGAGACGCATACACCCAGATGGAAGAGAACACCATGTGTCGGTTGTAGGAGGGTCGATGGAGCCGAGGGAGAACACACCCGGCGACTGAAAAGTAGAAGGATACCTGTCGCCTGCGATTGAAGGAG
Organism: Cenchrus americanus; assembly: GCA_947561735.1. Classification (NCBI taxonomy): domain Eukaryota; kingdom Viridiplantae; phylum Streptophyta; class Magnoliopsida; order Poales; family Poaceae; genus Cenchrus; species Cenchrus americanus. Next base: position 29,295,084 of record OX387242.1, on the reverse strand, counting down.
CTCCCTCGGGTGTAGGCGAAGACGTCAGGCCAACACCAGATGGGCTGTTGCCTTGTTGAGCTGAAATGGCTAGAGAGGTGGCTGCAAAGCGGAGGTGAAGGCTGAGGCGAGCTGTAGAGGTGGAGCACGGATTTGGCGAGGTGGAAGGGGAGGATGGGGGATCGGGGTTCGGGAGGGAGGGAGAGAATGAGACTTCTAGGAGAAGGAAGAGAAAGAACAGCGGGGTGGTTTCATGTTAGACATGTTGAAGGGATTTCGAAACTGCTCGTACCAGCTTTTGTAGCATGATCATTGGCCATGTTTGGATGTTATAGGTTAGTGTTAGTGGTAGTGGTAGTTTTTAACACCTCCAAATTAACACATAAAAAACTAACACCTTGGATGTTTGGATGGAGGTGTTAGTTTGCATTTAAAGTAACTTTTCCAATCATTTGAAAAAGGATAGGGAGAGAGAAAAGGGGTGGGGTCCACCAAACTAACACCAATTACCACCTCTTGGAGGTGTTAGTTTTTTGGGGGTGTTAGTTCCAACTAACACCAAACTAACACATGTGTTTGGATGAAAAGTGTTAGTTTTGGTGTTAGTTTGCTTCAAACTAACACTAACACCCCCATCCAAACATGCCCATTATTGTTTGACTTCCTGATCTCTCTCATTCCTACCTACAGCTAGGCATGTTATCGAGCCAGCATGGTGCACATGCTGCATAACGGGAAGCTATGAATCCACAACGAAAGGCATAGACAAGCTATCTGCACTGCTACGCAACTGCACTGACATGTTGTATATCCCTGGGCTGATTTTTCATTTGGCCGGGTATTTGTACCGGTTGGAGCCACCGCCCCGTACAAATGTCTAGGGGTGCGCCAGGGCCTCCTCCTTCCCACCCGCTACAAATGTGACGACATTTGTACCGGTTAAAAAGAGACCCAATACAAATGTTATTCAATCTGTTCGGTGGGAACTTAGAAAATTTTGTGCACCTCTAGCTCCCTCGACGTCCATCCTAGCCCGCCTTTAATTTCACTCTCCATCCTTATCTCTTTCTCATTCCTTCTCTCTTCCTTTCTTCTTCTCCACTGATTAATTCTTAGATGCACACACAGGAGGCGGAGGTGAGCATGGCCAGGCAGGGAGGGAAGGCGCGGGGCCTCTCGGCGCGGGGCGGTCGGACGCGAGGCGCGAGGCGACCGGCGGGCGCGGGGTCTCCCGACACACGGCGGCGCGGGGCTCGGTCGAGGTGTCCCGGCGCACGCGGGCGCGGGCGGCCGGGCGCCGGCCGTGCGCAGCGCGGGCGCGAGCGGTGGCCGCTCGGGCGCGGCGCAACTAGGGGCCAGGCAAGGCGCGGCCAGCCGGGAAATGAGGCTCCGGTGAGATTTTTTATTTTTGAGATGCATTTGTGTGATTTTCTGGTTCCTTTTGTGGTCTTGTGAGATGTATGAGATTGAACTTGTAAGGTATGTAATGTATTATTGGGAGATGCATAGTGATTGTGATTGAAGACTTATTGTGAATCTTGTGATTTGAGACGAGAATTGCTGTAAATTTTGGATGAGAATTGATGTAAATTTTGTTACTTGGAATCTAGATTGGATTGGATGAGATGTGATGAGAGGAAAATGAAAATGTGAGGCATTTGTACCGGGTATCTCGCTCGATACAAATGCTCAACCTCATTTGTACCGGTTGGATACCCGGTACAAATGTGAGTTATCAACTCGTACAAATGAGCATTTTTTTAGTAATGATTACAGTACCGAATTATGTGATGAGTTGAAAGCTGGTGGTAGTGGGAGATGATTTATATAAGACTCCCCAAAAACTATCAATTCCAATTTTATTGTGGATGTGCACAAGAAACAAAGGCTTAGTCAAAATTGTGCGAGAGTCCAGAAGTTTTGAAATACAAGCATGGAGAAATACAAATGTCTAGTATGCTTAGTACCGAAACTCAGCATCTTTAACTTCCACTACGTCGGCACAGTGGTGCACAGGGGCGTTGGCTCTGCACCGCCAACAGTGAAGGCATAGTGTTGGCGGGCAACATGGTCCCATTTGTGCTGGCCGGTGACTTATGTTGCTCACCAGCAGTTTGCTAGTGGTATGCTGGTTGGCGACATAAGTCACCTACCAACACAAATGGTCCCATTTCTGCTGGTGGGTGGCCTATGTCGCCCGCCAGCAGAGATGTACACAGTCACATGAAAATTTGATTTTTTTTCAAACCACCTCAAATGGAGAAACTCTCAACATGAAAGTTGTAGATCCCAAAAAGTTGTGAAACTTTGTAGTTTGCAACTTTTTAATTTGAAATCATATTGTCAATGCAATTCATATTTGAATCTCTCAAATTTGAAATTCAAACTTCGTAAACAACCTCGAATGGAGAAACTCCCAAGATGAAAGTTGTACATCCTGAGAAGTTATGAAACTTTTTAGTTGACAAGTTTTTAGTTTAAATACGTTTAAAGCCTCAAAACACGATTTACACTCGGTGTACTATAATATGAGTAGAATGAAAACTGGATGTGGATGCACATGATTGTGTGGCGTAGTGGTAGAGGAGGCTTTGCACCAGGGTGGAGGTCACAGGTTCGAACCCCGCGGACTGCCTAGCAGCGTCACTATATGTTGGTATTTGTTAAGCCTACAGAAATATTATGATAGATAATCCGCAAGCGCACGGATACAGGCGAGCAGTCCACCCAGGAGAGGGTTTAAACACCGAATCCACAGGAAGAAAGGTAGAGAGAAATGTCTGGATTCTCAAGGACGTGATAGAAAGAAGAGATAAGGAAAATTTAAGGATGTCTGGTTCTTATTCTCACAAGCTATGTCTATATTGTTCTTATGGGGTGATTGTCTAAAGGCACACTTAGGAAGGGGAACCTCCCAAGAATCTATGGGGGAGTCCTACGATTTCTATAAATGGGAGGTGGACTAAGAAGGACTCAATGGTGCTGTCACAACCACGATCTACCACACGATTCGGAATATAGAAGGCATTCATAAGCTAGCTAGTCTAAGCACCACGCTTACACTAAACATGCAACTTTACTTCAAGAGCGACGGGAATTAAAGTACTCATAGAGTTATGAACCGTAAGAACAATAAAGACAATGGTGCTCACTTGAATAAGAAGTCGATCTTTCCATAAGGTCTAAGGATCAGGCTCCAATGGAGTTGATCCCAGAGGTAGAAGATGAAGAAGAGACACTGACATGTCCGGGACTTCCTTCAGCTTCGCCTCTACCACTCTCTAATTCTCTCGAACAAGATTAGCTAGGTCTAATTAGACCATGGATCTAATCTCTCAACTTGGTACAACTCTCTCCAACTCTAATTCTAATCTAGAGCTTCTATCTCAGGTAGGCATAGAATGAATTGGATGCATGCCTTGGGGTCAGGGGGCTGCTTATATAGTCCTAAGGGGGTGCCTCGCCACCATACGATCCAACGACCTTGATCTACGGCCAAGATGCAGTTTTCTAGGTCGGTTGGGGAACCTTTTGGAACATACCCAAAGCGGAGTGACGACGGCGGCAAGGGGACGCCGATCGGTCTCCTTATGGGGCCGGTCAGTCCCTGGTGGGCCCCGCTTCGGCCCATCTTTGACGGGTGCGTGCGTGTCGTCGCGCCGTTTCCAAAAAGTATTAATTCACGTCAAACGGAGTCCTTATGAGAGAGTTATGCCCGTTTTATCGAACCCCGCTCTGCGACTGATATCTTCTGATTCTGAACTCCGAATATGGCAAATGATATATCCGTTTCGATCATCTCAACGAGCCCTTCGCAATATTGCACTTCAACTCCTCATTTAAGATACTTCTAGGTTTCTCTTTTGTAGGAGTTGGATCGGAGTATGATTGGGACACGTCATGGAGTCGTATCACTTGATAACTCTCGCTGTTTTCTTGTTTAGTCCCCGCAAATCTTAACTTCACCAAAACTCATGGAATTCATTAGTAGTAAACCCCTAAGTCTATATTAATATTCATTTTATGCCCTTTTCTTTATTTAGTTGACAAGTAAAAGTATACGTTGAGATGTGTCAACAATATACGCGAAAAATTGCATGAAAATATGCATTGAGTTGTCATCACAAGCGCTTTGCAGCAGAAGACAACCGCACAAACCCAAGTATCATAGCTTGATGCTGTCGATGTGGGTTTCCCGCCGCTGCCCTCCACCACAATTGAGTAGCACACCTGTCACTGAGGGAGGGTGTGCCGCTGCCTACAAGACACATGGCTTACCTCGACAGAGGCAAGTGCGTCATTAGTTCGTCAGATCACCACAATTAGAATGAAAGGAGTAGGGAAGGAGAAGGTGTTCTGAAATTTGTTCCATGGGTATGTGATGTGAGCTATCGATATGGGGGGCTCCTATGTGTCTTCCAGAAGTTGAATAAGCCTGCAAACTTTATGCTCATCAAGGCCCATCAACTCCTTCTTCTTCCTGCCATCTTTTTCCCTACCACCTCACCGCCTCCTTCTTCATCTTCATGCCGGCCACCACCCCATCACCTCCTCCACCAACCCCGGCGGGGCTCCCCTCCGCCGCATGCCCGCCCGCGACCCACCGCCGACCCCACCCTTCCTAACCCGGTGTGCCTCACTGCCACCGTTGCCGATCACCGGCCCACTGCCGGTCCGACCACAGCCGGCTGGCGGAGCTACCGCGCCACCTCGCCTCCGTCGCCGGTCGAACAACCACCGCCGCCGATCCTCCGGGTCCCCCACCTCCCCCCTTCTATGTCCGCCGGGCATGGAAGACCCCTGAACCCGAACCTCGAACCCTGAAACCCTAACTCTAAGGCCGCCGCCTCGACCGCCGCCCTCGGCCGTCGACGACCCGCCGCCTACAGCCCCGCCCACCTCCCACCCCTCCGGCGCGAGGACTTCCCTCCTGGTCGCGGCAGCGGCGAGCAGGATGTGGAAGAAGGGGCCGGTGGTGGGCTAGTGGGCTGTTGAATGAGCTTCTGGTGGGTTATAATTTATATGGAAGCTTTCTTCCTGAATATATATAGGATTTGCCCTTCATATGGTATTTCGTTAGCACGACCCAATAACAGGTTTTGGGACCTGAAGCTTGTGCGGGAGATGAGCTGAGCGGCGGCGGACTGCGAGCATGGTGGGCCTAGCTTGAATAGCATTTCAGAAGTTGCCATGTTAGCATTTTACTTATATTTGTTTTAAAACTAAAGTTAATGTTCGTGCATCTCATACGGATCTAAATATCATGTTGGCATGAACGTTTTAAATTTTTTAGAACTAATAGTTTATTTACCATTTGCATGCACGTTATAGGATTCCAGAATTGTTCAAATTAGTTTTTTATTTTGCAATAAGAAAAGCTCAAGTCATAAAAATTGTTAGTGAATTGTTTGAATATTCTCTCATCAAGCTCAGATTGTTCTTGTTGCCGAAGCATGGAAAACATTGTCAATATAATTATGCGGCTTTTAATGTGTACTACAGCTCTAAATATTCTTACTATTTTCAGTATAATCAGTTATAACAGTAGCATGCCATGTCCGACATGTAAGTTGACGTATAGGTTTCTTAAGGTAACTCAAAATAGCACACTGCGTTTGATTATTTCTGCCTGTAGAAAATTACGGATATAATTTTTTTTCTACCAGAAGCAAAGGACAGGAATCATCCTTATTATCATAGTACGTAGCAAGGTCTGAAAGGGACCCAGACTGCCACGGTGACGAGCTCCTTATCAACCTCAGATTGCTGTGGTTTCCCACTTGCCAATGCTCAACACCTACTCAAGCTAGTGTGATGTATTTCTCGAGGAGGATCTATAACAACATGATGCAGTGAAGTATGCTAGCAATGCAAATAACCTCCCATATGAAATTACACATGCTGTGATCTAAATTAGGAGGAAGCATAACACCAACCACCCCAGAGCAGGAAGCGCAAGCAGTCACCAAGGCCTGTGCCGGCACTGAATTAGGCCCCAGCCTTGATGACTGCTGCTCCGGCATGCAAAGGGGAAATAATATTGCTACATATCTGAACTATTTCATTTTGTCACTTATTTTTAATGATCTTCACTGTAGACACGTACATGATGGAAAGTATTAGCTAGAGAAAGCATGCGACAATTAGCAAGCAAACTTGGATCACCATTTTCACACGCCCAACAAAACTAGGAGCCTGAAGTGTCTGCAGCAATCCCCTGATCCACGTGATACACAGAGGTTGTGTGCCACACTGCCACTTCGACATGCTGTCAAAGCACGATGACATGAGAAATACAGTGGGTACGGGAACTGCACGAATAGTGGCGTCCCTGCGCAACTAGCCTATACATGTATCCATCCAGACCATACCCACTGTCTTACCCCTTGCAGAAGCTTCGCGTTTACCAGTACGGTAGCAACTATCCGTTCCAATGGCGGTTTTGGACTTGATTCTTCCTCCGATGCCTCCCATGCTTATAATTCTTCGTGGACTGGAGACGGGAGTGTGCATCTTGGTGGGAATATATATATATAGCTACTCACTTCGTCCCCAAAAGAGTGTGGTCGTGGATTTTCGTGTCACAAGTTTGACTGGATTTGTAGAAAAAAAATATGTGCAACATTTGTGCCTTAAAATAAATTTTATAAAAAACTAGATTCAAATATCTATCTAACAATATTAATTTTGTAACATAACTATTAATATATATTTTTATATATTTAGCTAGATTTGTTTCTCGAGAAGCTAAAACGACACTCTTTTGGGGACGGAGAGAGTACGTACCAACACAGAAGTTTATATATAAAGCTTGCTGAAGGAAAGGACAAAATGGGGTAGCAGAGAAACGGAATGGTTTGGTTATGGAATCAAATCCAGTGATGTTTATTTGACGTGGCTGTGCCCTTACCGATACTTTCCATGCCTATACATACATACATACATACATACATACATACATACATACATACTTTATATATATATATATATATATATATATATATATATATATATATATATATATATATATATATATATATATATATATATATATATATATATATATATATATATATATATATATATATATAGACCTACTACTCTATAGCCGGCTAAAAAATACTTATTGTGTGGCCCAACCATCCCGACTCGCCAACCCACCGAATCAGACTCGTGTGTGAGTGCCTCCCCTGGTGGGCTTCTTAATGGGTTAATTAATTGTACAGAGCTCAACGCTAATGCCTACCTCCCCTCGTGCGCGATCTTTGGAAAGTTTATGCAGCATGTTGATTAGCATTAAGCTCGCATGCATGATTTTGGGATTTCTAATAAATGTTGACGGTGCTGAGCATTACGTGAAATACTACATGGAAGAGAGTGCCTTGTGCTGTTGTGCACGTACAAATAGAACTAGTACATCCAAACTACATCGAGTATGGTAGCTCAAATTGATCGAGACGGTAATTAGTAATGAATGTTACTACAATTTACTGTCAGGATGTTACGAGGTTATTACTATACTTCAGGAAAAATTACCGTAAAATAGTAATGAAATTAATTTGAATGGCTCTAGACAATGATAAGTAGTATGGTGGAATTACAACATTTTGGGTGAAACTGTTCTGAGGAACTTGTTACCACCTATTATAGCTAGTTGAATTTTTACTAAATAGAGATGATAAACCAATTCGATGGAAAATATAATTTGAAGTTACTATACATACCATGAAATATATAGTTACTAGAAGTTTCAAATTCTGAGATATGATAAATACGATGGGGGAGTTACCGCAATTTGTGACTATTTACTAAAGTATGTATGGTAGAGTATATATATATACTATAAGAATGATTTACTGTACACGAATTTTTCTATAATTCGTTAGTGGTACTTCATGTATTTTTTAAGCAATCAAAATTTACCATATATTGCACGCACTAGTTCTACAAATATATCAGAATGGTCTCATTCTCTTAAAACATATGGATGCCTGATTAAAAAGAAAATCACATACAATGTACACATGCAAACACGTACTAGAAATAAACCTGCTCACGTATAATCGTAACCCCCAGACCACTAGCTTGCATGCACGCCAAACCCGTGAATTCAAAATTCCCGAAACAACCGGCAACTTTTGCGTGTTCATTTACCATAATGACTCTAGTTAATGCGTGCTCCATGGTACCAACTTGCTCAGCTCACACGCGGTTAGAAGCCAGAGTCTGGTTCGTGGTGGGTGGCATGTCCGGCCTGGCTATAGAATAAATTATTCTGTGGCCGGCCACGGAGTATATTCTCCGTGTGTGCAATGCATCATACAACTATGCCACCGCTTAAAAAGGATTGGTAGGAAACGATGTGACGATTAGGATTAATTTTATACCACTGAAAATTGTACTTTGTAGTATAAGTGGTATACTTGGGTGGTAAATGTGTATTATTAGAATATTTATCTCATTGGAAAAGTGAAACGCCATGTGTAAGAAAACGACATTCATGAATACCCAAATAACATATTTTTTGATAATTACAAATTTTCACATTCCAGAAAAGTACTTAAACCTTATACCACCACCTGGTGGTATGATGCACATAAAGGAGTCCGAGGAATAATAAGCTCCATTTCGGCAGATGGCAAGCCATAACCATGGCAATAAACTAATTAATGTTGTAACGCCAAATGGGTCGGACTTTATTATTTGCGACACAGCATGTTTTCTTACATGCCTGTTACTATTCTAATTTTTCAAAAATTGAACTTATAGAAGACAAATTTGAAGCAGAGCTACCACAATAACTTTTAACTAAATTTCCTCATGAGTTGTAGCAGGGCCGGTCCTGGAGGGGGGCGAGAGGAGCGGCCGCCCCAGGCCCCCAAATCAAGGAGGCCCCCTCCCAAGTATCTACAAACATTATAGTATACAAAATATACTAGCACAAGTATGGATCATTGTAAGTTTGTCTAGAGACATAAGTCCTTTGTGATCTTATTTTTGGTAGAGATTGAATACAATGATCACAAGTTCATGATTGAGGTAGTAAATGTAATGACCAAGCAGTAATCTAGGTGAGAATTTTTATATCAATCCTTAAAAAAATTTATATCGCCCTGGCCCCCAAAACCACAGGACCTGCACTGAGTTGTAGCCGTTGTACGCTGTCCACACGGTTATTTTTATCTACATCAAACAGCGGGAACAAAAGTAACCACACCTCTGAAATTAATTATACTTTGTCCAAGGACTTGGAGAGCAGTAGCAGACATTTAATTATCTCATGGCACTTACGCGTGATGCTTTGCGTCTCATTGCATGTCAATAACAAAGGTCGGTTAACGCATCCAAATCACTTTGCATACTAATGAATCTGAACCAAGGTTATGTGGATTTCCGGGTTGGGCGAGAGAAGGTTACTGGCATGCGCTGGAGCCGGTGTGGCAGGCAAGTTTGAGCTACTTGTATTTATCCATGAGTCCAGGAGGGATGATGAGGCAACTATTTTACTTTGTTTAGGGAGCATTAATTAGTCCTAAATTATAGAGGTGACTCCCAATCCAGACTCTATGGTAGAGTTCATAGTCACTAATTATAGGCAATTTGATGACATGACAAGTAATTTAATGATGAAAGAAAGGTGAAAAAACCAAGTCTAACAGCCAGTTGGTTTGGCTGGTGGCTGGCGGCTGGTGCTGATTTGTTTTGAGAGAAAACTACTACTGGCTGGTTGATGGTGGCTAGTTTGTTCTGAGATAAAAGTACTACTAGCTGGTGGCTGATAAGCCAAGCGAACAGGACGTAAATTAGACATCAAGTCTACTCGAAAACGAGGTCCGTTCAGATCTTGTGCGGCTGCCCGCATGCTCAACGTATCTGTTTATTTAATAAAATGAGAGCAGAAGATTCGAGAGGAATACTCCTTCCATACTCATAAATCAAGTCGTTTTGCACAAGATCTCAGTCAAACACTGGGAATATAAATCATAAATAACTTATAAGTTGTTGATTTTCAAAATGTGAAAACTACATAACATATATTTGTCTTGCAAAATACTTTGATAAAAGTATACATATATTAGTTGTTAATAAGTATTTTTATAGAAATAAGAAGTGAAAGTTGTACTTTGGAGACATCGTCGTTATCCATAATACAAAATATGCATTGGAAACTATGATTTGGTGTTCAAGAGTCAAACATATAGAATCTATGGGTAGAGTTTGGGTTGCAAGTGCCCTAGATGTTGTCATGCATTTAGATATACACTGTGTCTAGACGCGTAATAATATCTATGAATCTAGAAAATTCAAAACGACCTATAATTTGGATTGGAGGGTGTAGAATCAAGTGCAACAAAACTATGAAGCTAAAATTCAATGAGGATCTGTTTGCTTTGTTTCTTAAGACATTGCTGTACTTGTTTGCTTTCAGTCTTTATTGTAAATAACAAATTTACCGATACCTCACATTCCTAGCTTGCAACCAATTTCTCTATCGATGCTATAGCTCATGGATTCATGGGTCGGCAATGGTAATTAATGTGGCTTGGCTTTGAGAATTGAGAATGTACATTTAAATATGAAGCTCTGCGTGGTATATCTCCCCAAGGAACTCGAAAAAATAGTTCAGTTGACCTTATGTCAATATTAGTCTTTGTTTATATATGTTAATACTAGGAGAGAGCAACATTGTCCTAGCTTAAAGACGTAGAGTACTGTAATTGTATTCCCGGTGGCACATATGCTTTAACGTTTGTTCATGAATGACAAGTATGAAATTTTTGGTCCATAAAATCAGTCTCAAAACAACCACATCCTCTTTAAGGCCTTACCCCATTCTGTTAACCTAAAATGCATCACTCTTACACATGATGCATTCGGTCTCCCTGCACAACTGTAGTTTCTGCAGCTGCACCCGCGCGAATGGTTGTCTAAACGATCCTGATGCATCCTGTGCCAAACCAGGCCTTTCCATGGCATTAAACTCAGTTTGCGTACTTATGAAAAGAAAGAGGAGATGTATGCATCCTGTGCCAACCAGGCCTTTCCATGTCTGAGCCTTTATTTATACTTGTATGCATTAATGTAGTGAGAGCAAATAGTTTCTAGCACTACAATATTTTCATATTTGTCCAAGAGGGTCCATGGTCAGTCTCTTTTGCTTTATCTGATGTGAATTAGAGCGGGCCAGAATCAGAAGTCAGAAAGCAGCCCACACCAAACCATCACTTTGTCAGAGCTGGTGGCCACCGTGTTATGGCCTCGGCATCAAAAACTGACAGCCATAGCAATAACCACTAGGAGAGAACAACACATTTTTTATTTGTACCGAGTATTTTTTTTTGACACCGGTACAAATAACTACGTTTGTACCGGTTGGAGGCACCAACCGGTACAAATGTCCTCTCACAGGACCGCAACTACACGGTCTTCCTCCCATCATTCTTATCTCTTCCTATTCTCACCTCTCTTTTCTTCCTCTAGGGATTTGGATCGGGCCGGCCTCGAGGGGCCTCCCCGGCGGGAAGGGCATGCTCAGTTCTCATACTTGCCGTCATCGAATTAGGCACCGGCCCTTATGTCTGCTGCTCCGGCGTCACTACCGGAAAGACGGCCTTTGCCGTGCCGTGTCACGGGTGGCGCACGTGCTGGGCCTCTTTGTCGGGCGCTTTCTATCGGGCGCACGACAAAGGCCACTTTTTGCCGTGTGCCTACGACAAGCCGTACGGCTCCGATAAGCGCATGGCACATTGACCATTCTTTGCCGTGCGCCGCGCCACCGGACGCACGTCAAAGGTAATGGTGCACCGGGCGCCTGAACCAACCTTTGCCGTGCGTCTCTAGATGCACGGCAAAGGGGGCAGTCCACCGTGCGCCATGGACCAATCGTTGTCGTGCGCCGTGCCACGTGGCGCACGGCAAAGGGCGGGGTCAACCTTGCGCCTTGACCACGTGGTGCACGGCAAAGAGTACTACCATTCCCGTCCGTGCTCGGGGGCGCACGGCGGAGAGGTTGTGACGCCGTCTCCCAGCGGTCGGCCGTCAACACCTTTTCTTTGCCGTGCGTCACGTATTACGCACGGCAACGAACTGTGTCGTGCGTTGCCTTTTTCCAAAGTGCACGGCAAAGTTCTTTACCAGGTAAAAATGAGCCGGGCGCCCTTTGCCGTGCGCTTGGGAAAAATGCGCACGGCAAAGGCGGTGCCGTGCGTATTCTTCCCTTTGCCGTGCGCCCTCAGCGCACGGCAAAGAGCGCGATTCCGGTAGTGCGTGCTCAGTTGCCACCATTACAATTTGTCACTTATTTTTAGTGATGTTCATTGCAAACACACGATGGAAAATATTAGCTTGCGAAAGCATGCTGAAATTAGCAACCAAACTTGGATCACCATTTTCACACGCCCAACAAAACTAGGAGCCTGAAGTTTCTGCACCAATCCCCTGATCCAGGTGATACACAGAGGTTGTGTGCCACACAGCCACTTGGACATGCTGCCAAAGCACGATGACAGTAGAAATACAGTGGGTACGGGAACTGCAAGAATGGTGGCGACCTTACCCACAGTCTGCTACCCCTCGTAGCAGCTCCGCATTTAGGAGTCAGTTTAGTCCACAATAATATACATCTACTAGGGCCCATGGAAAAAGAAAAAGGGCTTATTGTATCTCCTGCGTTATAATTCTCTCATCAAAGTGATGATCGTTGGTTGGCGCCCGTGGTGTTTTTTCCCGCATTGGTTTTCCATGTAAAATCGTGTCTCATGTTCGATCTTGTTTTCGCATTATTTGCTAACACCCCCTCCTTTCCTCCCGCTGTCATACTCACGGTCCCACCCCTTGTAGCAGCTCCGCATTTACGAGTACCGTAGCAACTAGACATATGAACGGCATATAATATTCTTGGTATCCGTACCAGTGGGGGTTATGGACTTCTTCCTCCCATGCCCTCCATGCCTAGAATTCTTCGAGGAGTGGAGACGGGATTGTGCATCTTGGTGGGGATATAGGTAGGTACCAACGGAGAAGTTTATATACAAAAGTTTATATACAAAGTTTGTTGAAGGAATGGACAAAATGGGGTAGCAGAGAAACGAAACTGTCCTTAAAGAAACCCATAGTAACGTATCAATATTAATATTTAATTATCTGATATCCTTTTAACGTCACTCTTAAACCTTGTTTTATTAGCATTGGAGCTTTTGGTGCTTCTGTAGTACCTCGATGTACCAGTAAGTACTAGGTGTTTTGATTTTCCCGATTAATTAAAAATTAAACTAATTGAGAAAAAGGCATAATTAAGTTTGATGAAACCATATAAGAGATGTATAAGATTTGTGATGAATGTTATTAACACTGTATTGGCTCAACAAATGACCGAAATAAAACTAGTAGATCTTCAAAAGTTATAGAAATTTGTAGTCGAACCCTTTGAAATTTGAGTTACTTTTGTCAACGAAAAGTACATCTGAATTTTTAAGTTTGAAAATTTGAATTTTTCAAACGATCTCAAATGGAGAAACATTCAAAATAAAACATGTAGATCTTGAGAAGTTACCAAACTTTGTACTTTACATCTTTTTTATTTGAAACCACATTGCCAACGAATAATTAAATTTGAAATTAAAATGTTGTAAACAACCTTGAATGGAGAAACTCCATAAATCAAAGTTGTAGATATCAAATAGTTGTGAACCTTTGTATTTAACAACTTTTAAATTAGAAGATGTTTAGAGCCTAAAAAAGCAATTTACACTAAGTTTAGTATAATATGAGAATTGAAAATTGAGTATGAACCCATGTGTAGTGCTGTGGTAGAGGGGGGAGGTCGGGGGTTTGAACCCCGCTGGCCACGTAGCTCGCGAAATATGGCGCGACTTATTACCGGTGGGTGGCTGACTTGTGGGGTCCTCCCATAAAAACAATTCTAGTTTTTTGAGCTTTTCTCCATAGCGCAAATTTGTTTTACGGAGAGTTGTCCTTGGCTCACGACCAACGTTTGCCATGGGCTCCATAGGGCGGCTGAATCATGCCGTGACCATCGGGCTCACAGAAAATGCTCTGTTTACGTAGTGCATCATCAGATTGATTCACAGTAATAGTGTGTTGCAGTAGGGGTTGCCGCTTTTTTTAATAATATGCAAATATGAATATTATTTTTCGGAATCACCTACTAGCAAGCACCATGAGTAAGTTTGCACTGAGGATGTCTCTCCTCGTTACGTTGCATAGATCCACTGCACCATAGCAATGAACTTATGGTCACATAGAAACACACATGTCGTTGTCAATGCATGTCCCAATGATTATCCTACGATCAAACCTAAATGGTGAACATGATCATGCATGGTTTGAAACCGAATGTTAGAAGCTTCCTCAGACTTCACATTCCTAGGTTGCAGATCAAATTTTATAGATGTGTGTTGATCTACGTAAGAGAAACGTACAAACTTTCTCTCATACTTCACATTCATGCACCTTGATTCTGTTTTACAGTAACGACACGCTCATGGACATGGAGCACTCACTGGCACCACATGTGTTCCAAAAATATAGCACGAGGTGAACAATTAGTGTCGACTTTAAAAAAAACGATTAATGGCATCTGGAAGCAAGCTCGTTGGGTTGACTAAATTATTATTTATATTTCACTGACATATTTGTGCAATTATTTTAGTTAATGGCATCTGAAAGCAACCTCATGGACAGGGGTTGTGTAGTGAAAAGATACATTTATACTACCAAAGGATGAACCTTTCGGTGCCCTTTGACTGTTTCTTGCGAGTATTTTTTTCTTAACTCCCGGGAACTCTGCAGATAATAGAAGTGGCTTTCCAGTGGTTAAGAAAAATAAGAGTTGTCTTCTTCATTGTACCAGGATGAGATGGTCACCAGCGCCTCGGACTATAATATAAAAGCTGACAACAACTTCTCGATTTGGTATTCAGATAGTCCGCGAACCCATATCAGAGCAGTACGCATTTGGATAGGAAACTATAGCAACTGCAGTAGGCTTTGGAGGCAATGGGAATTCTGGTTCCTGCTATTCTGGATCATGCTGGAAAAGCTCAAGCTTCGCATGCTACCTTGGCAGCATATATCACGACACTGAGCATTCAGAGTAGCATTTGCAGGCAATTGGAAGTCAGGTTCTTGCTGTTCACACAGAACTAACAAGCTCAAGATCTACTGCTAGTGTGACATGATGCAACTTTACAACACATAAAAGTGCACAGAATCCATTGTGTAATGGTCCAGATTGATCATTTTGAAAAGGGAATGTCAGCTCAGTTCAATAATTTGTAGTGCTGTATTGTAGCTCCACCTTCGTGCCACCATGTAGCCTCGAAACAAAATCTGTACCTATCTTTAAAAGGCTATTTTATGGTGTACCATACCACCACATACCATGGTTGGAAAAAGACTGATATGGAAGGATCTGACAGTTAGAATTAATTGTATACCACCACAGCTTTCATCTGTGATATAGAGTGGTATGGATAGGTGGTATAGCCGTATAGGTGGTACAGAGGTATTATTGGGAATTAGCATAAACGAAACATATGATTTCTTTTATTTTTTTCATTTTTCTCACACTTGCGGTGGCGATCTCTATGGTCAGCGTAGACGAGGCCCAGGCGTGGTACTCTCCATATTTGCAGGAAAGCTCCGGCTGCGGCGTCCATGATGTCCGGCCGAGTGACCTGCGGCCACCGCTGGCTGTGCGGGAATGACCAACGGGCGCGACAGCCACCGGCCTACATTCCTTGCGGGCCACACGATTCCTAGCCGCGGCAGCCTCCATGTGCGGCGGAGCGACCTCTGGCCGGGCCGCCTTCCATGGTCGACGGCTCAACCTCAGGCCCCCGGCGACCAACCGCAGAACCGGGAACAGCTCCGCGCCGCGTCTCCAGCCGCGCTGCCGGCCACGGCCTCTACCTGCTCAAACAATAATATCCCAACCTGATCGCACCGCCATCTTTGGCCGCTGCTACCCGTTCCTGCATCAAAGCCAATTCGCCATGATCTAGGTCCTCAACACTCTGTACAGACGCCATATCCATAAGTTGCTACGAGTCGGCAGATACATTTGTGCAAAAAAGAAACGAAGATTAACGGAGTTACTTGATTAATTTGAATCCTAGTGCTTTTCGTGTGATCGATTCCATAACAAAATAATACAAGATTTTAGACTCTACGGCTGCAATCTTTTGCATCTCGTGCATCGCGGCGAGAATTGCCTCCCTAAATTTCCGGTGGCTCCTGCCAAACGCGAAATGACCGCTGATCTCTTCAGTCACTCGGGAGAAGGCACTGGCCATGTCGTCTTTCAGGTGTCCGTGGCCATTGCGGCTTTGCTGTATTTGGGTGCGCCATGCCTGTATCATCTGTTTGGTGACTTGAGTAGTCACCACCACTGAGCGGTCGGCACCGCAGGGGAGTTCTGACAGTCTGACCGCGGCGCTCTCGACGACCGCGGAGCGAGCTGTGGCCATGTTGCGTTCCTGCCGGGGACGCCACGCTGCCATTCCTCTTCCGGGAAGGCCGCCCCGCCTGACCGCCTCGCTACCAAGGGAGGCTCGCGGGTCTAATCCCCGCCGGGCAACCGCCTGGCCGGGCACGGATCCAGTGTGTTAGGAAACATATTGTAACACGACTCGGATTGTTGAGATCGTGATAGACTTGGATATATGGCTGCGTCCATAGAGTCTTGGTGTGCAAGGATGATCTCTAGTAAAGAGATATTGTTAGTTAGAGATTGACTATCTTGCACACACAAGATGTAAACAAACTCTTGTAAATCTTGGTCATTGTGACCCCTATATAAACATGCAGCCGTGGTATGCCAAGGTAGGCAACCACGTTCTATCCTCTTACATGGTAATCAGAGCCAATCTTCCATAGATACATCCACAAGAACACCAGCCGAAGCCCTTGCCTCCATGTCTTCCTCCTCCTCCAGCGCCTTGCCAACCATCCATGGCGGTCATCCTGTTGTCTCGGAGAAATTAACTCGAGATAACTATATGTTGTGGAAGGCTCAAGTTCTCCCAACCGTGCGAGGTGCTCAGCTCATGGGCTATCTCGACAAAACAATGGTGGCTCCTCCGATGACTCTGGAGATCGTGAAGGATGGCAAGAAGGAGGAAGTCCCCAATGAGGCGTACACTGCATGGATGGCAAAGGATCAGCAGTTGCTGGCCTTTCTTCTCAACTCCATCACTAAGGAGGTCCTTCCCCAAGTGTCGACGATGGTAACGTCGGCTGAAGTTTGGGAGGCGCTTGAGACTATGTTCTCTGCGCAATCCCGTGCTCGAGTAACCAACCTTCGCCTGCAGCTCGCCAATATGAAGAAGGACGGTATGACAGTTGCTGCGTACTTCGCCAAGATGAAAGCCATCAGAGATGAGATCAACATGGCGGGTAAGGCGATGGAAGATGATGAGATTGTCGCCTTTATTCTTAACGGCCTTGATTCAGATTATAATCCTGTTGTGTCATCTGTTATGGCTCGTACTGACCCCATCACCGTGAGTGAGCTCTACGCTCAGTTGATGGCCTTTGATATGCGTCTTGAGATGCTTCAGGATACTTATTCCGGAGGGAACTCCTCTGCTAATTCTACCTCACGTGGTCGTGGTCGTGGTAATTTCCGTGGTCGTGGCCGGGGCAATGGTCGCGGTGGTCAAGGCGGCCGTGGCAACTTTCAAGGTCGTGGTGGCGGCTCTCAGAAATCCAGCAAGCAGAACTCATCTGGACAGATTTGCCAAATCTGTAAAAAGGGGAATCATGAAGCCCCTGATTGCTGGTATCGCTATGATGAAGACTATCAAGTGAAAACGGCAGGATCAGCAAGCACAGGCTATGGAATTGATACTAATTGGTATGCAGATAGCGGCGCAAGTGATCATATCACAAGCGAGCTAGAGAGGCTGACAGTTCGTGATAAATATCATGGACAAGATCAAGTTCGTACAGCCAGCGGTTCAGGTATGCATATCAGTAGCATTGGTCATTCAACCTTACATACCCACAATACAAATTTGCATCTTCGTAATATCCTCCATGTGCCTAGTGCATCCAAACATTTGATATCTGTCCATCGTCTAGCACAAGACAATAATATTTTCTTTGAATTTCATCCAACTTTCTTTCTTATAAAGGACCGGGCAACGAAGAAAATTCTACATCAAGGTAGATGTGAAGGAGGCCTATATCCCCTTGAGTAAAGATCTTCAAGAGGAAATTCGAATAAACAAGTTTTTGGAGTCAATAAGCCATCAACCTCGAGATGGCATAGTCGTCTAGGTCATCCATCCTTTTCTATTGTTAATCGAGTCCTTAGAGATAATAATCTCCCTTGTCATAATGAGAAAGATATTGAGTCAGTGTGTGATTCGTGCCAAAAGGCCAAAAGTCATCAGCTACCTTATCCCTTGTTAGATAATGTTTCTAAAGCTCCTCTTGATTTGATTCATTCTGATATTTGGGGACCTGCTCCCACCTCTGTTGGTCGCTACTCATACTATGTGAGCTTTATAGATGACTATAGCAGATACACATGGCTATATCTTCTTAAAAAGAAATCTGATATCTATCAAGTTTTTCAAAATTTTCAGAATCTTGTTGAGAGAAAATTTGATAGGAAAATTATTTCTATGCAAACTGATTGGGGGGAGAATATGAAAAATTAAACTCTTTCTTCCAAAAGATTGGGATTTCTCATCGAGTCTCATGTCCCCATGCTCATCAACAGAATGGTTTGGTTGAAAGAAAACATCGCCATATTGTTGAAGTTGGGCTTGCCTTGCTTGCAAATGCATCTATGCCCCTTAAATTTTGGGATGAAGCCTTTCTAACAGCCACATATCTCATTAATATACTCCCTAGCAAAGCCATTAATTTCCACACGCCTACTGAACTCCTCCTCAAAGAAACACCAGACTACACATCTCTTCACATCTTTGGTTGTGCTTGTTGGCCAAACCTTAGACCATACAATACAAGAAAGCTTTCCTTTCGGTCTACTAGATGTGTTTTCCTTGGTTATAGTGGTTTGCATAAAGGATTTAAATGTTTAGAACCAAACACTGGGCGTGTGTATATTTCAAGGGATGTTGTATTTGATGAAACAATTTTCCCTTTCCAGTATCTTCATACTAATGCCGGAGCTCTTTTACAAAAAGAAATTCTCCTATTGCCTAATCATCTTCTTAATCCAGATTCTGGGGGTGTAAGTTGTAATGATCAAATGCCAGCTGATGCTACTAATGATGCTGTAGATGGAGCATGTGTGCAGGAAGCAGAAACTTCAGAGGATGGCGGTGTATTTTTGCCCTCCGGTGCCCAGCCTCAGGCCACAGATGATCCTCCAACAGGATCCGGCGCAAACTCGGAGGCGGATTTGCCTGCTCCGCCTGCAACTGAGCCGTCGGGCTTCCTGGCCAGCTCGCCGTCTCCACGTGGCCTGCCGACGCCAGCCGGGGGGAGCAGAAGCGAGACTGCGGCGTCGCCAGCCGCGTCCCCGACCACGTCGCGACAAGGACAGGTTCCTGGATCGTCTATAGCTTCAAATTCGCTTCCAAGTTCGGGTACACCTCCAGAACCATCTGAACAAGCTCGGCGACCAAGAACTCATCTTCAAAGTGGTATTGTGCGTCCTAAAACATTTACTGATGGTACAATACGCTATGGCATGTATTCTTCTACAGGTGAACCATCTGATTTAAATGAAGCTCTTGCTGATCCAAAATGGAAAGGAGCCATGCAAGAAGAGTACAATGCTTTGATCAAGAATAAAACATGGCATTTAGTACCTGCAAGGAAGAACATGAATATTATCGATTGTAGATGGGTTTTTAAGGTCAAAAGGAAAGTTGATGGCACAATTGATAGATATAAAGGGAGATTAGTAGCTAAAGGCTACAAGCAAAGGTATGGCATTGACTATGAAGATACCTTTAGTCCGGTTGTTAAAATTGCTACAGTTAGAGCGGTGCTATCTATTGCAATTTCTAAAGGCTGGTGTATGAGACAACTGGATGTACAGAATGCGTTTCTTCATGGTATTCTAGAAGAAGAAGTGTATATGAGACAACCTCCCGGTTTCGAAGACAAGAATGCTTCAAACATGGTATGTAAACTTGATAAAGCAATTTATGGATTGAAACAGGCTCCTAGAGCATGGTACTCAAAATTAAGTGCCAAGCTCATTGCACTCGGTTTTAAACCTTCTAGATCAGATATGTCTCTGTTTATTTATGACAAAGGAAGTGTGACAATTTATATGCTTATATATGTTGATGATATAATAGTCACTAGCTCCTGTCCAAAGGCTGTTACAACACTTCTGCATGATCTTAAGAAAGATTTTGCCCTCAAGGATCTAGGTGATTTGCACTTCTTTCTTAGTATAGAAGTTAAGAAGGAGAAAAATGGTATTCTTTTGTCACAAAGCAAGTATGCACGAGATATTCTTGCTAGAGTTGGAATGTCAAGTTGTAAGCCGTCAGCAACTCCTTTGTCAGCCATGGAAAAGCTCTCTAAAGTTGACGGTCAGATACTTGGATCTGAAGACAGTACCAAGTATAGAAGCATTGTAGGAGCTTTACAGTATCTCACCTTAACAAGACCAAATTTGGCCTTCGCAGTTAATAAGGTTTGCCAATTTTTACATATGCCTACAACAGTGCATTGGTCAGCTGTGAAACGTATACTTAGATATGTAAAGCTTACAGTTGATATGGGTTTAAGTATACGAAGATCAAACTCAAGGTTAATTAGTGCCTTTACGGATGCGGATTGGGCCAGCAGTGTTGATGATCGAAGATCAACAGGAGGTTTTGCAATATTTCTTGGACCTAATCTAGTATCCTGGAGTGCACGAAAACAGCCTACTGTTTCAAGATCAAGCACTGAAGCTGAGTATAAGGCTATGGCAAATGCTACTGCAGAAATTATCTGGCTGGAATCTTTGCTCAAAGAGCTCGGTGTTCGACCTCAACAAACACCATGTTTGTGGTGTGATAATCTAGGAGCAACATATCTATCAGCAAATCTTGTGTTTCATGCGAGAGCTAAACACATAGAAATTGACTTTCACTTTGTTCGAGAAAGAGTAAGAAGGAAGCAATTGCAGGTTCGGTTTATTTCCTCCAGAGATCAGACTGCAGATGGTTTTATTAAAGCTTTGCCAACCAACAAATTTGAAGCATTCAGAGACAATCTAAATCTACATGGCAAGACGTAGTTTAGATTGAGGGAGGGTGTTAGGAAACATATTGTAACACGACTCGGATTGTTGAGATCGTGATAGACTTGGATATATGGCTGCGTCCATAGAGTCTTGGTGTGCAAGGATGATCTCTAGTAAAGAGATATTGTTAGTTAGAGATTGACTATCTTGGCACACACAAGATGTAAACAAACCCTTGTAAATCTTGGTCGTTGTGACCCCTATATAAACATGCAGCCGTGGTATGCCAAGGTAGGCAACCACGTTCTATCATCTTACACAGTGCACCCCCAGTTAACCCAGACATAGATCTGCAACTGCAACTCCCCAATGCCACGGAGCCCGTCAAGCTCGTGGGAAACTTTATTCCTCAACTCACCGCTGCCGCCTGCGCGGAGGTCCTCGTGCTCCAGCCTGCCACTCCACCCACCGGCCGTGCAGCTCCGCCTTTACTTCTCCGCGACGTCAGGCTGTATCTAAGAGATTTCAATCCACAGGAGTTCCAAGGACCGGCGGAGGCTTCGAGTGTGTTTGGCTATTTTTCCTTATTTTTAACTGCATAATTAATTTTGCCAACACTTATTTGTTAGCATTTAATTTATGCAACAACAAAGTGTCATTTGCAATGTTACCTTTTGGCTACAGTTTCCTTTGATAATGGCTTCTTTATTCCCGCCATACACAAACAAGTGCAGAGTTGGTGTGAAAAGAGAATCAGAACCAAATGCATACGGACCTCGATTGACCCCAATGCCAGCTCCAGATGCTTCGTGAGTGTGACAGTGGACTATAGGTTTCGGGTTTTGGAATTTTAGATCGCAGCGAAGACAACAGCCCGGCTCTGTTTCATCGCCCAAGCCCGACCATAACGAATGACTCAAAGCTAAAAATAAATGCACTGCCGTGTCCCCTACGATTCCAAGGAGCCAAGACCTTTCGAGGAGCTCCATCACTGGGCACTGAATCTTCTTCATGTATTAAGTCATGGCTGCAGATGCAAACTTTCCAATACATCTCATTCCAAAAGAAGTAAAAATTGTTCACTCCACGCTGTATATGTCCATGCGGCAGACATTTCTGCACTGGGTAACAATGTTGGAAATAATCATGGCTTTGAGTTTGTTTAGTTAGGACGTGTGTGCAGCGCGTGTGCGTGGGTCACGTGAGTATGTCAGTGCATGGCGGTGTGCAGGTGAGCTAGCTTCATGTGCATGCGTCTAGCACTTAGTTGAGTGCATGGCGATCAGCACAGAGGAGGCGGCCGCGTCGTGCGCTGGAACGAGTGGTTCCCGTCTGGCGATGTGTGGGTCGTGCGAATCGTGAGCGAGTTGGCCGGCATGGAGTACGTGCTCCTGTGGTGTGTGCCCGGGCTATAAAACGCCATGTACTCATCTGTTGTAAAGTGAGACGAGTGAAGCAATGAAGAGGTAGCTAACACTACAGGAAACTATAGCTTCGCCAACAGCCCAGAGCTTTCCCATCATCCAAGACCTGGGCTGCTGGCGAAGAAAATCTTTCCCAACAGAAAACTCCGCTGTTGGGAAAGATTTCTTCGCCAACAGCCCAAAATCCAAGGACTGATGGCAAAGACAAGGTGTTGGTGAAGCAGTTCTTTCCCCACAGCTATCCTGTTGGGAAAGAAACGCGGTTGGCGAAGCCCTGGCGGGGCCAAACGGTACCGACGCCGTCCGCTTCACCAACAGTATCGCCGTTAGGCTGTTGGCAAAGGTAACAGCCCTTCGCCAACAGGACTATCATGCTGTTGGCGAAGGGCCTCTTTCCCAACAGCCTTATAGTGCTGTTGGCGAAGATTGCTCTTTGCCAAAGAATTTTCATTTTTTTCGAATTTTGAATTCAAACTTTTTTGGTAGCCTTTCTACATTGTTTACAAGCACATGGTTGAATGTGGGTCCTTTTTGCATCATTTAGCTATATTTTGTTAATTATTTTCGTTCACTTGAATTTTCCGGCATAATCCAAATTTGAACTGCAGGTGCGTAAAATAATGAAACTTAGGCGTTCAAAAAATGATATTCATGTTGGGAATGTGTTTTGAGGCCGGGTCCCAAAGCTCACCCAAAATTTCTTCGGGGCGTCACGCGTGGGAATTGGATATTTACACATTGGTCTACCGGTCTCTGCGCAAGTGCTACCTACGTTCGTAAATATATGATGTTTGCAACCAGCAAGTTTATTTATACATTGTTTAGAACAAGCTAGTTAGTTTAAATTTTTGTGGACACGGGGAGTATTTTAGTTGGGCACTCATCCCTTGCTATACTTAAATGTTTTGTTTCAAAAAACTCGTGCCAAATTCAATCAATCACCAAAAGGTCCCATTTGTTTTTTTCCTTGGCACGTGCTACATGTCAAATAACTTATTTTTTCATCGTTGTTTATTGCTTCTTTTAGCTGTTTATAAAGATGTGCTTGATGCTCGACCGCTTTGTAAAAACATATCATGGCGAAAGTGATCTGACTTACACAAAAGAGTTGTAGAAAGACACGTGGTTTGTTTTCATGATATATACACTTTTTTGTGAAGAGGAAATCATCATCTACTATTGAGAAATAACACTCATAATTACCAGAAGAAATTAAAAAAATGAGACTTAAGTCATTTTCCGGTTGGTAGCATCGACACTCAAGAGTGGAATAATATGATCTTTCATATATAATTCCCCCATATTCAATATATTTGTAGAGAGTCTTAAGCATGTTTTACTAATTTTATTTAAAATGTTTAAATCAAGCAATGAAAAAAATTTAAATCAAAATGTTTAAATCAAGCAATGAAAATTTTTTATTCCATTTTAGTGGAATTTGGTCCGTGCCTTCCCCGAAGCGGCCCAAGGTGAGAGCACCGCCCCCCCCAGCGGATCGAGGAATCCCACGTCTCCGCCTCCCGATTTGACCCGCCGGCTAACCGATCTGAACTTGTGGTCCTTAACCAGGCGGAGACCCCGGCGCCGCCGACAGCGTCCGCGCCCGGGAGGGCCGAGGAGGATTCTGCGGCTGCGACCCCCGCGAGGAGCGGCGGCTCCGGGGAGGACGCGGCGGCGGCGGCGGCGCAGAAAGGTGCGCTCTTTGCGAGCGTTCCGGGTGCTAGGGTTTGGTGCGGTGGGTTTGGAATCGAGCTCATGGGGGTTTTGATGCTTTGGTGCAGATCAAGGAGCAGATAAGCCAAGTTCCGTGGTGGCGGCTGAGAGTTCGAAGAGGAGGAAGGAGCCGGAGCAACAGCAGCCTGCGGCGCCATGGGCGAAGCTGCTATCCCACTGCTCGCAGGTGCGCTGACCGACCGGCATCTGATTATCAGATTATCTTCCTGCTGTAGATGCCGTAGGAATCGAAGTTGAAGTCGGCAACTTTTATGCTGGGCTTCGTAAAGATTCGAATTTTTTAGTACTTTTAGGGTGGAATTTCGCTATTTCGATGGCATCCTGCAGATTGACTAGATTATTTAGTGTAAAATATTATCATTTTACCATTTAGAGCTCGTTTCCATCTACGGATAAGTGCTCTTGGGAGGAGGGAAAGGGTTAACAATTGGCCGACTATGTTGGGCACATTAACTACTCAACAATCTACTGTTCACTATGGAGTCAGCATTTTCTCATTTGCAACAGTGGCCAAGAAATACTAGTTATGGATAGCTATTTAATCTTAGGCTTCTGAATGGTGGAAAATGCAATTTGCGGTACCAGGTTGTCTGTTTTGATGCTTAGGTTCATTTGTAGTCTATTTTAGCTATTTGATGGTCTAATTACATCTGATTTGGGATACATCAATATTTTTTTATTCTGTTCTATAGTTTGTAAGGATCAAATAGCAATCGGCAATTGTGGATTTGGAAGTTCCTTTTTCGTTTAAAAATGTGGCAAATCTAATTTCAGTAACTCTGGTACAACTTGTCCAGCATATCTGCTTAAGTACAGATTCATTTGTTTAAGGTCTTCGGTTCTCAGTTAATCAATAGCCACAGGTATTGTAGACTTGTAGTTGCATTTTAAGCTGCTAATAGGCCAAAGTTGATCTGTTTGAAATCATTCCTGACCTGTCTTCCGTAATATTGATGGCCTGAATGTCTAGAAATCAATATCAGCTTAAAATGGACACATCTTTTGAATCCGTTGTGTGACTACCAGTGGCTGTGGGTTTTTTTAATGTACTAACTGTTTAATTGTTGAATATGGCCTCACATTTTAAAGTAGCTAGCATGCCAATCTTGAGCTTTCGTTAACATATATTTTCGGTTACGTTTAAAATTTTAAATTGATCATGATATTTATATTGAATAACGCATTAATCATCCTGTTGTAAATGCTAAATACTGAATACAAATGTATTTGGACTGCAGACTCCTCATCATCCGATCAGTGCCCCTCAATTTTCTGTTGGTCAAAGCAAGAGCTGTAATTTATGGCTGAAAGACGTACCTGTTAGCAAAATGCTTTGCAAGCTGCGGCGCCTTGAGGTATGCCCTATTTTTACTGTTCAGATTCATTATACGAACATTCTCTAGTGTTTCTTTTTCAAGTATTTTAGTGGTTTTGATGTTTTATTTCCAGCAAGGAGGTCAATGCGAGTTAGAGGTTGTAGGCAAGAAGGGTGTGGTCCAACTAAATGGAAGACCCATAAACCCAGGCACAAAAGTTTCCCTTACTGGAGGGGATGAAGTCATATTCAGTTCGCAGGCATGCTTATGTATCCTACCATCATTTCTTGATCATTCAGCGATGCAGTTTTAGTATCTCTTTCTTCATTACTTAGCTATCTGGAGTATGTACTTTAGGAATATATATATATGCTGGTATCTCTTTCTATATTGTTGATATATATGTGGTATTGTGGTATATATATATATATCTATGCTATACATGTGGTTTAAAGGCAAGAAAACAGCAAAAGAAAAGGAAAAAAATTATTTCCCAGCTTTGCCAGCAGCATGGGACAAAGCTGTTGGCAAAGCTGGGCTTTTTTCCCAGCAAAACATGCTAGCTTTTCCAACAAGGTTCCTTTGCCAACAGCTTTGTCCAGTGGCTTTGCCAACAGCCAGAACAAACTGTTGGCAAAGCCATGACATGTAATTCGTTGCCAACAGGGCTGTGACACTATTGGCGAAGCCTTCGCCAACAGCCGTTGCAGTCCTGTTGGCGAAGGGAACGGCAGCCGAGCTGACGGCGTCCTCCTTTCGCCAACAGATCACGTGGCTGTTGGTGAAGCTTTCCCAACAGGGCTGGCGTTCCTGTTGGCGAAGAGCTCTTTCCCGTCACTTAAAACGCCAACGGTGCTTTCCCAACAGGTACGGGCTAACCCTGTTGGGAAAGCCTTCGCCAACAGGATAGGCGTCTTCGCCAACAGCGTAAAGCGCCCATTTCCTGTTGTGTAAGGTACAGGCCGTTTGCGTGGTCGCGGCGTTCGTCACCGGAAAACCTTGTGTCTCTATGTTGGTGCGCCATTGCTGTGTGCTTGAGCTCCCTCTCGCGTTCGTGTGCGTGAGTGATCGGTCCATGGGTGGTTCCATCAATTGGTATCAGAGCAAGGTTAGGTCCTCGCAGGCGGCAGCGATGCGTGATGAAGCTCCAGGGCGTGGGTTCGCTTGTGGAGGTTCGAGACAATGCCATTGTCTTGGTGAGGAAGGAGATGGCAACCACGGCAGCGTGTGGTGTTGTCCCGTGGCCAGGTTCGTCCTAGGGGTTTGCTCCCTCCACTCGCTGATGACGTGCTGGTGATAGCGGCACTCGGCGGAGGAGTGTGCTGGCAGCGGCCGACGTGAGGCGGTGTTCGCAGCACCGGTGACGCACCATGGCAGTTGATCGCGTGTCGATCCTGCCTTGGTGAAGCAGAGGCGTCGTGACAGCTCCATGTTCGGGCATGGTGCCTCAACGGTGTTTGTTGCTGGACGGCGTGTGGTGCCGGCATACAAGAAGCTTGGCGTTTGGCGCCAGCGGAGAAGGAGCTCGGTGTGTGGCGCTAAGGAAGGAGAAGGTTGTGACATTCAAGCGTGTGCGCGACTGCAGGTTCGACGACGCCTGAGTTCGTGCTCGCGTTCGAGTCTGCCGTGTAAGGCAGAAGCATGAGCTCACGGTGGTGTCGTGTGCTCGAGACGGACGGCGTGTGTGTGGCCGCGCGTTAGGGTCTATGGCAAGTGTGGCGAGGTCATGTAATTGTGTGAGTCTGTTGGCCCTAGTGGCGGTCACGGTAGTGACGACGATGGGAGCAGCAGCACCAACTCCAGTGACGGCAAAGCGTACGACGCTCGCGTGGAGATGGGGCTTGCAGATGTGGCCCATTGGGGTCGGAGGCCGTGCGGACGGTGGCGACGATGATGGGAGCTGCAGCAACTCCAGCAACGGCAAACCAAGATTAGGGGGAGATTGTTGGAAATAATCTTGGCTTTGAGTTTGTTTAGTTAGGACGTGTGTGCAGCGCGTGCAGCGCGTGTACGCGTGGGTCACGTGAATATGTTAGTGCATGGCGGTGTGCAGGTGAGCTTCATGTGCATGGCGGTGTGCGGTGTACCCTCTCTCGTTCGTGTGCGTGAGTGATTGTTCCATGGGTGGTTCCATCAAACAAAATATATACTGCAGCTGATGCAAATAGGAATTAAGGCCTACATATCAGGCCAATATTAATTATGGGTGAAAGTTAATGTTATTGATAAAACTAACGGAACCTAGCTCCGCTGATAAGGTTCCTTGTGGTGAAACCTGCCACACCAAGATTCGAGTTCTCGACTTTGGTTAATCTTGAGGATTGGATCGCTAGTCTTTCTAAGGTGCTCATGAGGATAGGGTTACATGTCACTACAAGAAACTATTTAATCCGTGACGTAACCATTCCGTCACGGATTAAATAAAATTCGTCGCAAATCAGCATCCGCGACGATTTACATTTTCGTGGTGGAATGAGCGTCATTGATTAAATCTCTCGACGTTCCCTTAATAAACGTCGCGATCCGTGACGTATCTGAATCGTCACGGAGCAGCCCGAGGCCCATGCAGCCCAACCCATGGCTCACTATCCGTGACAAAATAAAATCGTCACGGATTGCTACTGACATGGCAGCCTACGTGGACGATGACGTGGCATCCTGCGTGGACGATGACGTGGCATCCTGCGTGGACGATGACGTGGCATCCTGCGTGGATGATGACGTGGCATCCGCGTGGACGATGACGTGGCATCCGCGTGGACGATGACGTGGCATCCTGCGTGGACGATGACGTGGCATCCTGCGTGGACGATGACGTGGCATCCTACGTGGATAATGACGTGGCATCCTACGTGGACGATGACGTGGCAATTGACACGCAAAATTTAAATCATTTTCCATCCCAATTCATTCAACAGTAAGCAATCAGGGAGTCAAATTTATTACAACAGGAACATCCCAATTTTAACATTTAACAGTAAGTAATTCCACCTCACAAGTATCGGCATCACATGTTTTACAATTCAGAATAATAAAAGATCACATGCATTTGTTAATCACTAGTAGTGCAGCATAGAAAATCAAGTCTCCTCTTTCCTTCTAACGCGCTTGTTCTTGGATGCAACCGATCCTCATCTAATCACTTCTAGTGGCTTGCTCCTTGCTGATCCGATCCTCGCCTCGAAAGAGCACATTACCAAATACTAATAGTTAGAGGGTAATGTTAAAGTTCTCAAATATTAAGTGTCAAAGCTTTTAGTACTTAACTAGATTCTTGCTTTAGATGAATCAAATCGGACGAGAGACCAAACCGATCTACTATGACAGGTAACAAACACCAATATTCCAATCATTAAATAATTGAGTATCACCATGAGATAGTTGTGTGTAATTTACCAAAGTACAGGTGGCAAGCATATACTGAAAGTTGATAATAAAAGAGTAGTGAACAATATAATGTGTTGAAAGTACAGGTGTCACAGCAGCTTAAACAAGCATTGAACTTCAGTGCTTAGTGAGCTATGCAGTACTACAACAAGCAACTATCCAAGCTTAGTGAAAGCATAACCATTTATAGTATGTGCTTTACATTCGAACGGAGATGCACAATTACAAACTGATGGGCAAAGAAATGACAAAACCAATTCAATACATATTGCATCAACTAACACACAGCACCTTACAAGAATAGGAGCCTCCAGTACAAGGATAGTGTACCTGGAAGACAATCCCAAATGAACCGGATGACACGCTCTGCCATGTAACTTATGGTCTGCAGTTAAGTCCGAAACAACACATGAGTAACCAAGGACATGAGGCCAACAAAAGTAGACAGCCATCAGGTTAGCTGAGCATGGCAGGCATTCAGATTCTCATGTGTATCTGACTAAGCTAAAAGTAGAGCATTTCAATTCTGCATACAACAAAATAAGAACGAAACTAGCAGACCTAAAGGAGAACAAGCTTTGGAAATGTAGATAAGTCACCGATAAAACATTTGTATCCAGCCTAATGCACAAAAGACTGAACCTCAGAACAACGGACATAAGAATTGAAGCTCGTATCTGTTTTTTTACTAGCAGAGCATCAAAAAAAAGAAGGAAACCTGGAAATGATTGAGTGCGCAGAGCCACAGATCACCTGCAGCACAAAATTCCAACTGCATGAACAGAAGTCCTTGAGATGACAACTCGCGGATCGATGGCCTCCTCCCTGCGAGAATGCGAGATGATGCTGCCCCGCAACCTGCGTCGCCGACGGGACAATCGGAAATGCCTTGCGCCGCACCGCACGGAGCGAAGTCTAAATTAATTCGAAGTGTAGCTCAAAAGCCTACGTTTTGCAATTAGAGCTAGCAAATTACAACAACCAATGGAGACAAATTACTTAATGACTAGAAAGGTGCCACGGCTTCGCTGCGTTGTGAATGGTTAACTTAGAATAGTACTAATTCTCGCCACTAAAAGACCTATACATGAGTACCTTTACATTTTATAACATGTATTTTTATTTAAATGATCAAACAAGACCCTTTACTGATGGATAGATGTATACTCAAGTTGTTATACTGAAGAACAATAATGCAGTGTTACTACTTTAAACTAAATAAAAACAGTATGCTACCAGGTTTGTTTCACCAAAAGTCCCAATTGTGTGCTGCCTTTTGGAACTGTATATAAACATGTAATCAATATTCTCATTCCTATTCTTGGAACTGTATATAAACATGTCAAAAATTTCAAGCAAATGGAATATAATGACTAAAAATGGTCAACAATAGAGTCAAGCGGATCCGTTTTAGTCATGGCGAGTTTATCATGTATAAGCTTCTAGACCCAAGATCATAACTTGCAAGTGCATTCAAGCTGGCAAAAACTAACCACATGAAGTTGAGCACCCACCGCACACAAGGTCAATGCATATGCAAGGTTGACTTGTAAAATGGAAGGTAACTACTTACCAAGAATATCCGCAGTCCGACCATCGCCCGGCATACAATTCTCGCCATTGAAAAGCATTCATCATTAACTCGTCGCTAATATGCAATCACTAATACAAGATGGTGCAAAGAAAAAAATACATGATGCACCAGAGCACACACATGCAAGCGTTAGTATGCAATACAGCTAGAGAGAAGATAAACTAATTTTGATATATATGAAACTGAACATCTCAGATCAGGAAATCATAGAATAAAAAACAAAGGTCCTCGTGGTAACTAAAAAGGTGTCATTACATACATCCATATAAGAAAGAGTAACCTTGTTAAGGACCTACTAAAGTACCATTGAGAACCTCGCTTCGAACAATACAGAAGCTCTGCCTTTCATGTGAGCTCACAGCCCCTCAAACCATCTACTACATGAAAAGCCTAGCACTAGGAACTCAAAGTCTCACAAGCAATCAGTCGAACATGTGTGGCCGCACAAGATTATCATCAAGCTGATAGTCCACGCCTATCCTGTGAGTTCTGACATATACCGACGGGATCGCACAAATTAACCCCACAACAACAAGTAGTAAAAACGCAGTGATTATCATCAAGTTCGCAACATATACCGACCGCTAGATATATACCGACTCTCCCACCTACACTTCAAACATGAACTGCTCTGCCTTGACAAGCACACCCATGTAATTAGCAAGTGTATACACTATTGTTTAACTATGGTGAACGAACGAGACAGAACCAAAAGGACTACATGCAATTTCAAGCAGGCAAAAAACATCATGTATAGAAAACTTTACAATGTGCTGCTAGAAAAACTTAAGCAGAAGTACAGCATGATACTAGCATGTTAGAAAATATAGGATATAGGGGTGGTGTTAATTTTTAGATAAGAAGGAGCGTCTCATGCTTTGCATATCTTAGCCTAACTTTAACACCACACATGGTATAATGAAACAAAATCGTAGTTATGTATTGACCTTGTTATTAGTTGAGTACAAATAGCCATTACACTGCTACATCACTACAAATTTAGGATCAAATACCACTGCAACGTAATTGTATGAGACTGTTATGCTCTCTTGCCCTACGTAATTGTACATATATTATTTTTCTTAAAACATAAAGAGCAAGAGGCAATGATCTACAAACATAAGGAGGACTAACAATAACTGGATCCTTATATGCTGCAGGCAACGACATTTTATACAAGATATGTCCAAGACCAGCAGCCAGGTGCAAGGAATCTTGCGCATCTACTACTCTTTCTATGCAAATTTCATCCATAGTGTTACAGATCTAAGCAAACATGTGCACTAATGCATAATCACAACGACAAGCTACCACATCTAAGCACAGAATCAATCAAACGAAACCACAGTTTAAAACTGGACGATAACTGCTAAAACCTATACATTGTACACTAGTACTGCAACAAAAGGATGTGCCCGTGTGCTGAAGTACAGGCCGAAATCAACAACACCTATTATGACTTTGATGAGCGCACGTCCTTAAACGAATCCATCCAGAAAACAAATAAGCAAGCGAAAAATTGGTCACAGCGACGCGAAATTACCACTTGTAAATCCGCTCCTCGTTGGCGAAGTCGAAGGACTTCGCGACCTCAGGGGAGGTGAACACGTCCGCCTCGGAGGCAACCACATGGACTCACCTTCAGCTTGTCTTCTCCGAGAAAAGATTTAAAGCTCTGCATAAAGCAAAAGGATAGGCATCATCAGCATACACAAAGAACCTAGAGAAATCAGGTAACACTTGTGACCAACACTTGTGAATGAATACCTGTTTTGCCGAGCTGCTCGGTAATCTTCACCAGATCGGATCCGCCCACCACGCCGACGGTCACATGCTGCTCCCGAAAAATTCGAAACGGAGCTGTGTAAACTTCCCTTCACACCACGAACAAAAGCAGGGGGTGGGAGGATGAGCGAGCGATCCCATCCCGGTTCTCACTCACACGGCGCGGTACTGCTTCATGAACTCCGGCATCTCGGGCGTCACATCCTGTCACACGGAGAAGCACACGATTATTCGGCAAAAATGGGGGAAAAAAATAACTGCGCAGGGATGGGAAACGATCGAACACCACGGGCGGTAGGTAGGAGGAGGGAGAGGGGAGGGGGGAGGGGGAGGGGGGAAGGGAAAACAGATCCGGGAAGGAGGAGAACTCGTGGCGGGGGGGGGGCACCTTGCGGGGCGCTGCGAGGGTGCCGTCGACGTCGAAGAGAGCGAGGACGCCCGCATTCCGCACCGCGGAAGCCATCGCCACCCGCCCGCTCGTCCCGCTACCGCCGCCGCCTCCGCAACGAACGAAGCAGCAGCGATCCCCGCGGCCGCGCGGTAATAACGACAGCGCCCGAGGCCGCCGAACCGCGGGGAGGGAGACGAAGGAGATGGTGGCGTGGGTTCGAATGGTCAGCTTGGCTTGGCGGCGCGGATCTAGATGCGCCCACGCCGGGCGGCGGCAGGCGGCGGAGAGGAGGAGCGAGTTGAGGCGGCGGAGGCAGGCGGAGGAGGATGAGGAGAGGAGCGCCGACGACCGGCCCGCGAGCGCCATTGGTGGCGCGGCCCCCGCGGCCTCGCACGCTGGAGATAAACCCTAGTGAAGATGCCGCTGGGAGGGAGGAGGGGTTTGGATTTGGAATTGGAATTGGGAGAGGAAGAGGATAACGCGGGACGGCGGGAGGGGGCTGAATGCTGCTGATGCCTGATGGTGCTGGGCTGCTGCTGGCCGCTGGGAGCGCACCTGTGCGTGCGTTGGCTTGGCTGCTTGCGTTCGGCGGCTTCGAGGTGGAGGGAGGGGGCAACTGGTGGATTGGGGAGGCGGCGCGTGACGGGGTGGGGGAGATAGGGTTTGCCGGAAGCAAGCGCAGTATAGGTTATATAAGATGTGAACGCGATCTGAGCCATCCAATTGGCAATGGACGACTGACAATAATTGGGCCGGTTGGGCCAAAATGGGCCTTATTGTATAGCTTCTTTGCTTAACATTTTTCTTTTTCTTTTTTCTTTATTTGAAATAAGAAAATAATTACAATTTGAACTATGTGTACCTCCAATAGGATTGGAAAAAATTCAAAAAAATCATAATTAGGCTTATATGGTCCATTCTAGGCCACATTTACGAGATTGACAAAAAATTCAATTGACTTGTAGGAAAAACTCGAACTTCTATTAGTCACCTTGTTGTAAAATAATGATAATGATACTTAAATTTGTTCAAAACATTCTACAAATTGACATGAAACCATATTTTAAGGGTATAATGCTCCTATAGAAAATTCATATGGTTTTGATAAAGTGAGATTATATATGTTCACAAATAGGACACAAGACTCACATAGTTTTGTACAATTGAAAACAATCTTTGAGATTTGAACAACTAATAACGTGACCAAACTTGTATGCACCTCAATTTTTGACACCATCTCATGTTGACCATAACATTAGAGAATATTAAGTTATATTAGCAATTATTATGAAAAAACAGGTTTTTATATTCTTTTTTTAGTTGGAAAAGTTATGTTGTATAAAAAGCAACCAAGAAATAGTAATTAATATACAAACAAATGGCACTGAGGAAAACATCACGATTTTAGAAAAAATTAGGAAAAAGAATCAACCAATTTGGAGTTCGTATGAGGAAGAAAAACAGTTTACAAGTTTTATCCGAAGATTAAAAACAGAAATTGCAATTGCTATGAACTGAGATGAACAAGTGTGTTTTCTCTTTTTAATCTTTGACTAAAACTTGTAACTAGTTTTTCTGCCTCATACTAACTCCAAATTCAATGATTCTTTTTTCTAAAATTTTCTAAAATCATTCTCTACCAAGATCTACAACTTTAACAAATGAAAAATTGATTTTGACAGCAGTTTATTAGGAGTAATACAAACTTACATCTCGAATTTACACTATCACTTTAGGGAAAACTCGAATTTCAACTAGTCACCTTGTTCTACAAATTGGCATAACATCATGTTTTTGTCCCAAAATATTGCCATAAAACATTTAAGTGGTTTGAAGAAAGTAGGATCATTCATTGTTCACAAAAGGATACATCCCTTCTACAGTTTCCTAAAACTCAAAGTCAAACTTTGAGATTCCTGTACCTCATTATAAGTTTGAACTTGTATGCACTTCAAACTTGGAGACAAACTTATGTTGAGCATAATATGATCAAATATGAAGTTGCATTATCAATTCTCAAACAAAAACTTGGTTTTTCTGTATATATATATACACACACACATACTCGATAGATGAAAACAAGTCATACTAAAAAGTTCAACAAATTTCAATTAACATAGAAACAAACATCACTAAATGAAAGTTCGTGATTTTAGAAAAATTTGGGAAAAAGAAACATAAGATTTGGAGTTCATATGAAAGAGAAAAACCAAACACAACTTTTAATTCAGGATTAAAAGAAAAAGATGAACCCTGTAGGTGTTCTTCAATTTGTACATTTCGGATATAAAATGCAACCCTAACCAACATGTTTTTAATATATATATACAAACTTCTGCAAGTAAACACAACTTGACTTGTAACTCAGTGGTAACTCATCTTCCTCCCTACCCCTAAGTCGTGGGTTCGAGTCCCCCATCCGACGCTTTTTTTGTATGCGGGATATATTTCAGAGGGGTTGGGCCAATGTGGCGTTGTGGCCCATGCGTCGGCTGGGCCTTTGTGAGGCTAGCGGCCCATGCGGTGTTGGCGGGCTGGCGGCCTAGTGGCCAACCTGGCGCTGGCAGCCCGTGCGGTTGTTGGGCCATCTTAGCGTAGGCGGCCCATGCGCGCCGGGCCGCAGCCGAGGTGGCAGGGTGGTGGGCCCCCGGTGCTCGCGTGGTGGTGACGTGGCGCCCGGGTGAGGTGACGCCTACGTGGCGGTGAGGTGGGCCCCTAGCGTTCGCGTGGTGGTGACGTGGCGCTCGCGTGGCGGAGGTGGGCCCCCCGGCGCTCGCGTGGTGGTGACGTGGCGCCCGGGTGAGGTGGCGCCGCGTGGCAAGGTGTGGTGGGCCCGGGCGCTCACGTGGTGGTGACGTGGCGCCCGGGTGAGGTGGCGCTCGCGTGGCGGTGAGGTGGGCCCCGGCGCTCACGTGGTGGTGACCGGCGCCTAGGTGAGGTGGCACCGCGTGGCGTGAGGTGGGCCCCCGGCGCTCGCGTGGTGGTGACGTGGCGCCCGGGTGAGAAGGCGCTCGCGTGGCGGTGAGGTGGGCCCCGGCGCTCACGTGGTGGTGACATGGCGCCTAGGTGAGGTGGCGCTCGCGTGGCGGTGAGGTGGGCCCCCGGCGCTCGTGTGGTGGTGACGTGGCGCCTGGGTGAGGTGGCGCTCGCGTGGCGGGTGGTGGGCCCTTGGCGCTCACGTGGTGGTGAGGTGGTGCCTGGGTGAGGTGGCGCCTGCGTGGCAGTGAGGTGGGCCCTGGGCGCTCACGTGGTGGTGACATGGCGCCTGGGTGAGGTGGTGCCTGCGTGGCAGTGTGGGTGGGTCCAAAGTGCTGGTGAGGTGGCTGTTTTTTTACGGATCGCGACGAATCTGCTAAAACGTCACGGTGTTGTGGGCCGTATTGCGACGAATTTAACAAATCGTCGTGATGGTTTGGGCTTCAATATCCATCCATGCACGTCCGTGACGAAAAAATATGAATACGTCGTAGAATCGCGACAAACTAAACAAATCGTCGCAGTGTTTGTGACGAAAAAAAGGAATACGTCGTAGAATCGCGACGAATTTAACAAATCGTCACAGTGTTTTGGGCTTCGATGCAAATCCGTGACGAAAAAAAGGAATACGTCGTAGAATCGCGACGAATTAAAGAAATCGTCGCAGTGTTTTGGGCTGCAATGCACATTCGTGACGTTTTCTGAAAACGTCGCGGATAAAGCGTCACAGATTAAATAGTTTCTTGTAGTGTGTGTGCGCGCGCGCATAGGTGTATGTGAGAGCATCTGCATCTGTAAGGTGTAATTCACAAAAACATTATTGATATAAACTAAGCATAAAGAATATGCCATTATATGGAGGAATTGAACTAAGGCTCAACAGCGTACAAAGGTTGAAGTAAATATTATTTGATAAAAATATTGTGGATCGTTGAAGAAAGGTTATTCTCCAAAGAACTGCACGTGGCACAGGATGATTGCTACATTATCCCGGGGTCACTCTCACAGATCCTTCTGAACCCTATATTGTCAGGCTGGGGCAGATTAGCTGTATTGTCTCAACTGCATACCATCATTTAGTAGCTACACTCAGTTATTTCCGCACATAGTTGCATCCAATTCCACATTCTTTTGTAGAAGTTTTTTTTTTTTCAAATGCTAGAGGATTGCACTTTTCATGTGAGGGAGAGTACTAACTAATTTGTGCCAATGGTAATGACATGTTTTAAGACATTGCGCCTGGTTCAAAACCCCAAAGTGCTTGAACATGCCTTAAAAGTAAAAGAATGGAGAAGTCAATGAAGGTTAAAGGCTAAATATTTTAGATGAAGCCTGATCATGGCAACACGAATTCAAAATGACGCTTCCATGAAAAACCTCTATATTAAATTATGACAAATAAAATTGTTTCCCGTGCAAGGAAAAATTCGAATACCAAACTCTGGGTTTTATCTAAAAATAATAGCTACGGTTGCCAGCGCATCCATATGTAGTGCTTGTGGAGAATGGAATTGTTGCCCATGCAACTAATGACTGAAACCTTGTAATTAAGTGGGAGTGGCGCGACCCAATCAAAGATGACCATGAGCAGTTAAACTATCCGATTCCTATTATTACTATGTGATCCTAATCTGCGAGGTGTATATGTGCTTCATGTGATACCAAGATCATCAGAGCTGAGAAGGCACCTGCATTTTTGTGTCATTCTCAAAACTGTCAATAGAAGCTCGATCAGCAAGTTACTTTGTCCATTTTAAAAGCACTATGCTTAAATTGTCTTCTACCGTAGTACTTGCTGACAAATCTTACTCCCATATGTTGTTTGTGTGAAATAAACTCCAGATCCGGTGGGGAAGTGGGCTGGGGGAGGGAGAGGGTGGTCGAAGGTGGGAGGGGGAGGGCTGGCGGAGGCCTCCGGGGGAGGGAGAGGGGTGGCGGCGGGGGCGAGCGAGTGGAAGAGGATGCGAGGACAGGGAGAGGGAACACGAGTGGAGGATAGAGAGGGGAGAGGGAGAGGGGGCGGAGGCGATGGTGGATAGAGTTGGCGGACGCAAGCGGACTTAACCGATTTGAATCTTTTTTCGGGTCTGGGGCCACAGTTGGAGTAACGGGCCTTCTTAAAGCCCATTACAAACCAACATTGGTAACT
The DNA here is from genome assembly GCA_947561735.1 of Cenchrus americanus. NCBI lineage: Eukaryota > Viridiplantae > Streptophyta > Magnoliopsida > Poales > Poaceae > Cenchrus > Cenchrus americanus. Next base: position 29,257,159 of record OX387242.1, on the reverse strand, counting down.
GGTTTTGATGATGCCCGTTACTACTGCAAAGTATTGGTAACAGGCATTATCTCTGCTGAAGTTGGGCTACAATCCGGATGCTTCATTGGTAACGGACTTTAATGAAGTCCGTTACCTTTAAGATTTATTTAACGAGCCTCATAGGCCTGTTACTAATAATGCGTTACCTATTTGAGGTTTTCACGTAGTGGTCTCTCCTCTTACCGTCTGCATAACTTTTTTCCTGGATTGAGCAATCCTCAAGTTTTCCCTTATAACCTGAACTTGCCCCTTTGCCTCCTTAATGATTTCAGTCACAAACAACTGACTCTCTCCTATCTGACTCCAGTATAAAGGTGTTCTGCACTTTCTATCCCATACAATGCCTCGAAGGGTGCCATCTTTAGACTAGCTTGATAGCTGTTATTATAAGAGAACTCAACATAAGGTAAACTCTTATTCCAGCTACCTCCATGCTTAAGAACACAAGCTCTCAACATGTCCTCTAAGATCTGATCTGTCCATCGTTCTGCGGGCAGGGTTTATTTTCTCGGCGATAAAAAACGATAAATCCGAAAATCGCGTTTCTCGGTTGGGAGCGGTTTTTTATTTTATCACCGAAAAATCGTTCAAACCAACTAATACTATCTCATCACCTTCCTTAAATCTAAATATTATCTCATTTCTATGCATTGCTTTCATGTTAGATTGTTTGGAATCAATCTAGGTTGTTTTTGTATAAATTGAAGTTTTTTCTCTAAATTTTTATCGGAAAGGAAAACGATGAATCCGAAAAATTTCCGAGAAATCCAATAAACGCGTTTCTCACCGACCTCCGGTTTTTTCCTTACTGGTTTCCAGGGCAGGGAAGGGGAGGGGCGGCTGGAGGTGAGAGGGCGGCGACGGCGCGGGATCTGGGAGTGGGTGCGCATGAGAGGGAAGGGGAGGGGCGGCTGGAGGTAAGACGGTGATGTGATGTCAACGATGAGGATGTGCGCGGGATCTCGTGAAGAGCGCTAGTGGGGCGGCGACGGTTTCGATGGGGAGGATGCAGGTGGGATTGGGATTGAGTGCGGAGGGGGATAGGGGATGACGGGCAACATATGAGGTGGAAACCAACCGCTCCGTGAAAACTATGAAAATTTCAATCTGAGTCACATGATATTGATCCAACGGAACGCTTAGAGGAGGTGGGAGGAGTGATTTGCAAAAGCACCTTTGCAAATCATCCCTCCCACCTCCCATGAATTTTGCAAATCACCCCTCCCACCTCTCATGAGTTCTCCCTTGGATCAAGATCGTATGGTTTAGATTGAAGTTTCTATAGTTTGCACGGAGAGATTGGTTTTGAAACGACCGGATTTCCGCGAACGGAACCCCGAATCTTAGCACCTCGGTGGTAATCCCGAGAGGCTACCACGTGCAATCCCCGTCTCGCCGATTCCAAAATCCATACGTAAAAGTAAAAACAAAGAATAGAGTACAACATTTATTTTATTACATTAATCGAGTACATCTCTTCGGCACATGCCGGTACAAGTCCATCGGGACCGAATCAAACGAAATGAAACGTCTAGCAAGCGGCTCCATGAAAGCGCGGGAAACTCCATATCCGCGAGCGGCTCAAGTGTAGGAAGAGCTCGGTCCACCCGGCCGTCGTTGTCGAAGTCGTAGTCCGGCTCGCGTCGAGTCACCGGTGGTCTACCCGATAAGCGGGTAGGTCATGTCGACTTCCCAACAAAGAGGCAAAAGCGGTGTATATTCTACTATGCATGAGGTAACCCTAATGCGGCCGTAGAAGGCTTAAGCAAAGCAAACGAAGTGCAACATTCAAGGTAAGCAGAGTAGCAGGGAGGTTCACACCTCGGGGAAGCCTTCGCTTCCGAGGTCCACACCTCGGGGGTCCACACCCCGCTCAAGGAACACCACACCAAAGCACCGGATCTCAACCACGATCCGAACCCAACTCTCATCCGCGATGTGGGGCCCACCGGCTCCTATCCCCACATCTCAACGGCCGAAGCCGGCTCACACACTCGGGGGAGAGAAGAAGCACAAGAGAAGTGTATCTAGTCGGGTGAGAGATCGAAAGACCGTCCATAACCGGTGGACACGGACTATAGCTATAGGTTTAACACTGCGAGAGGTTGTACAACCGTACCCGCCCGAATAGGTCCGGAACCGGCCGTCACCGTGTCCGACCCTACCATACGGCCGAAGCCCAAGTAAGTGGATAGTACCCTTCGCATCTCCGAGCCGGCCCCGGCCTCCGCGGCAGAGCTCATACTACCCGCGAGAGGTCCCTCGAAGGCCGTGGAACCCTTCCCCGGCCTCGCCGGGGCAAAGTCTACTAAGGAGGGACAGACCACTCCCGACACGATCACACCGATCCTCCTACAGGAGGGTGCTATCCACTACAAGTCTCACCCCGCACCCCCGCCCAATACAAGGCGGGCGGTCTGTACGAAAGTAGTCATTCGAAACAAGGTCAACTGACGATCGGTCCTTAAGGGGGCCGAGAGCGAGCACTCAACATCTCCATCCCACACGACACGACCCTCGGGTAAGAGGCCAGATCGCATCTTCCCTCGGCAGCCGTTCACAAGTAACCAGCGGCTCGCTCCCGCCAAAACACAGCAAAAAGGGGTACACAACCCAGAACACACGCTAGAATCATACCGAGATACCCACATCTCAGCTCAAACCCAGAGCACCATCCATAATCAAACAACAAAAGTATGGATAGTTGAAGTATGGGACTAGCTAGGGGTCTGTAGCTAGTCCCGCAGGTAGGAGAACAAGGAACAGGATATAATAAACATCAAGGCATGGCTAGTAAACAGGTTATGCAATTCATCAGAACAATGCATTAAAGTAAAGCACTAGCGACTAGATATCAACATGGGATCTATATGGTTGGGAGTGACATGACACCTTCGTGCCGTTGAAAGCCGTCGGCTGTCCCGGTGCAGTGTACTCGGGGGTCCTCCGCGTCCTCCCGGTCGAAGCTCGGGTCCGCGGCACGAGATTCGACGCGAAAATATAAATACGGTGCACATCTAAGCAATAACTCCAAATAAAATCCAACTTAGAAAATCCAAAAGAGCCCGAACTACCTACAATCAGCAAGGTTTTGCAAATACGGATTTATAGAAATTAGTTTTGTATTTTTCGAGCACCCTAGAATTTATTACTAATTTTTAAAGGTCTAAAACATTTTCCGGAGATTAAAACGAGAAAAAGGAAAGGGGGTTTTTCGAAGAAAACACCGCCGACGTCGGCATGACGTCGGCGTCCTTGGTTAACAAAGCCGAAAAGGGGCCGGGAACCGTCGGCCGGGCCGTGGGTGGCCCGCGGACTCTTTTCCGCCCGAGATTGGGTTTCGGCCCATAAAGGACCGGCGTCACGGCCCATCTACCAAACCTCATAAGTCCGGTTTTCCCCCCCTATAACCTTCCGCTGCGGGCTCGCGGCCGCTAAGGAAAACCAAGCGGGCTTAGCCTAGATCCGGCCGGTGGCCCATCTCTTAGGCTAACACGTTCAGGGCAAACTCGCACTCCAGGTGCTCGACGAATGGCCAGGCGACGCCGCGACCGCGGCGCGCCGCCGGTGTTCAGCTCTGGTGCCTCACGAACACGATGCTTCACTCACTGGCAACATCTACCGGCTCAGCCCTGGCACTGGGGTGTGCTGGCCGGCCAGATTCTTGATCTCGTGTGGCCCCGCGTGGCGGACGCGCGCGTTGCCCGGTGGCCGGACACAACGCCGTCGTCGCCGGCGCGCCACGGTGAGGCAGCAAGATGGCGCCCACCCTTTCCACCTGCACAAAGACACGGATCGAAGTCCGGTTCACAGTTCAAGCCTCACTCCCATGCCTGCCCGGCCGGCGCGGACGCCTGGTATCCAGGGCGCACCGAGCGGCGGCACGGCGGCGTTCCCGCTCCTGCGCAGGGGCTTAGCACGAAGTCCAGCACGCACATCCCCTGCACAAACGAACTCGGCTCGAAGGCCAAATCGCTCATCCGCCCCATGCATGGCGCCAGCACGTTCCAGGGGAGGGCTCGCCCGCCGCACGGGGGTGGCCGCGCGCGTCGCCCCTCCTCTCCGTCCACCACACCACGAGCTCGAGTACGCGCCGCCCTTCGCACGGCGACGGCGACGCTCAGGGACACGGTCGGCCCAAGAACGCCATCCGTCGCGGCACGGCCATGCTACGGCGCGAAGGCCGGCATCCAGACAGCGGGTTCACGGCGACGCGCCTCCATACACGCACCGACACAGCAAGAACGCAAGGGGGAGAAGAGGAGTGGATGGCCGTGGTGCTCACGGTGGGGCGACGGTGTAGGCGTGGCCGGCCTGACGAAGATGGGTCGTAGATGTCCCGGCGACGTAGTTGTTCACGCCGTCGCGCTCCTCCTTCGCTCGACGTCGCGGTTCGTGTTCCCCCGTCGTTCCCGGCGCCTGGCTTCCGTCTTCGGCTCTCGCCCTCGCCCCGCGCACGCCGCAAAGACGGGCCGCCCGCCTTCCTCCCCCCCAACCGCCGCGCGCGCGGCTGCGCGCGCCCGCCTTCCTTCTTCCTCCCCGAGCCCGCCGCCGAACCGAGGTGGTGGAAAACCCCAATGGGGGTGGTTGGTCTTGCCTTCACCTCGAACTGCCTCCTCCCCTTTTGAATCCGCGCCGCGGGACCTCGAGGAGGAAATCCCCCTGATACCCTTGGCTCGCCGCCGCCCCGGGGCAGGTGGCGCCCGCGGTGGAGTTCCCGGCCCGCCTCGGATTCGCATGGGAAGGGCGGGGGCGTCCTTTGCCTTTTCCCGTGGTCGCCCCCGGGTCCGCGTGCACACGCCGGCCTTGGCGTGCGCGCCGGCCGGTCGGCTCGGCCGCGCGCCACCCCCGCGCGGGCCGGCGCGGGCCGGGACCGCGCGCGCGGTCGCCCGGCCCGGCCGCCTAGGCCGGATTTGGTCAAGGCGCCGAGGTAAGGGAAAGAAAGGGGGAGAATGGAGACCGACGTTCGGGGCCCTCGTGGCGGTGATAGAGATGGTTTCGGTTTGGGCCACGCAGCGCAAATGGGCCGATAGCAGCTACGGGTTGGGCCGGCCGCGAAACAACGAAGAGAAATCGGCCCACTGCTCCTAGTTACCCTTTGGTTTTTAAAACTAAAAGGTTTGATTAAAGATTTAACTAGGGGTTTGAATTTGAATCCCAATCAAATTCAAACTTCACTCAAAAGATCTCCAAATAAAACAGAGAAAATCCAACTCACTTGTTATACCATATTTTAAATATAATTTTTATAAATAGGATAAATTAGTGGAGAATTTGGTGAGAGGCTAGCAATTTGGCTAAAAATTTGATAGCACCCAAATGCAAGCAAAAAGTTTTAAATCTTCGCAAAATTCACACACCTAGATTCCTGGGTCGTTACATTCTCCCCCACCACCGAGAATCTCGTCCTCGAGATTTAGTCCTCGACCTCCTCCGCGAACAAGTGAGGGTACTCCTTCCTGAGATCGGTTTCCTTCTCCCATGTTGCCTCTCGCTCGGTATGGTTGCTCCACAACACTTTACGTAAGGGAATGGTAGTTCTCCTTGTTTCCCTTGTGTGGCTCCGTCCAAGATTTTCTCGGGATATTCTCGTATACTCTAGGTTGTGTTGCAAGTCAAGCAACTCCATGGGCACTTGCTTTGTCTCCACGGCCTTCTCACTCTTCCTCGACCGTGACACGTGGAACACTGGGTGAACTCCCGCCATTGTCTCGGGTAGTGCAAGCTGGTAGGCCAAACTCCCAATCCTTCGGGTGATAGGGTACGGTCCCACGTACCTCGGTGCAAGCTTTCCTTTCACCAAGAACCTCTTAGTTCCTCGGAGCGGTGAGACTTTCAAGTACACTCGGTCGCCAACTGCAAAGGTCAACTCTCTCCTTCTCTTGTCTGCATAGCTCTTCTGACGACTCTGAGCGATTTTCAGGTTCTCACGAACTTTCTCAACTTTCTCCTCTGCTTCCTCAATGATTGCTGGTCCGAACAGAGCTCGCTCTCCAACCTCTGACCAAGCTAGCGGGGTCCTGCACTTTCGACCGTAAAGTGCCTCAAAGGGTGCCATCCGGAGACTTGCTTGAAAGCTGTTGTTGTACGAGAACTCGCGAACGGCAACCGCTCTCCCAATCGGTACCATAGGTGAGTGCACACGCTCGCAAGCATGTCTTCCGGGACCTCGGTTGACTCTCTCTGTCCGCCCGTCGGTCCGTGGGTGAAAAGTCGTGGCCGTAGCCGAGAGTGGTGCCCATAAGCTTGTGGAAACTCGCCAAAACTTGGAGACAAACCGTGGCCCTCGATCGTACACGATACTTCCGGGTGCCCCGTGTAGCCCGAGTATGTGTTCTACGAACAGCTCCGCCAACTTCTCGGTTGCATACTCCGGTCTTTACCGGCACAAAGTGAGCCACTTTAGTCGACTTCGTCCACTATGACCCAAACCGAGTCGTTTCCTTTTGGTGTTCTAGGGAGTCCTACCACAAAGTCCATGGAAATGTCCTCCCACTTCCACACTCGGGATATCCAACGGCTTCAACAACCCAGGCAGGTTTCGATGTTCAATCTTTACTCTGCTACGGGTGTCACAATGTGCCACGTAGTGTGCTATGTCCTTCTTCATATCCTTCCACCAAGGTCGACCTTCGGATCTCTCGTACATCTTGGTGCTTCGCTCGGGTGAATCGAGTACCTCGAGTCGTGAGCTTCTCTCATGATCCGATCTCGAAGCGTCTTGTCTTGTGGTACACGGATCCGTTCTTTCAACCACACGGTGCCCCGTTCATCAACCCGATAGTCCTCTCGCTTTGCCCTCGCTTCATTAGTTCTCGCAGCACTTTGATTTCTGCACACTCTTTCTGGGCTGTACGGATTCGCTCCTCCAGGTCATAGGTCACTTGCATCACGTTGACTTGGCCTTGATCTACAATCTCGATTCTCAGCTTCTCTAGCTCTTCATGCAAAGCAGGTTGCTCTTCCTTTATCATGAGGTTGTTACAGTATGTTTTCCGGCTCAGTGCATCTGCCACGACGTTAGCTTTGCCTGGGTGGTAGTTGATCTCGACGTCGTAGTCCTTGATCAGCTCTAACCACCGTCTCTGCCTCATGTTCAGCTCGGTCTGTGTAAAGAAGTACTTCAGGCTCTTGTGGTCGGAAAACAGCTCACACTTGTTCCCTATCGGGTAGTGTCTCCGCATTTTGAGCGCATGCACAACGTTGCCAACTCCAAGTCGTGTGTCGGGTAGTTTTCCTCATGTTTCTTCGGTCGTCCGGAAGCATAAGCCACAACTTTCCCCTCCCGCATCAAGCACACAACCAAGTCCTTGCTTTGAAGCGTCACAAGTAGACCACAAAGTCTTTCTTGATATCCGGCAAGGTAAGCACCGGGGCCGTGGTGAGTCTCTTTTTCGGCTCTTGAAAGCTCTTCTCACACGCTTCGACCACTCGAACTTTGTGTTGTTCTTGAGCAACTCTCGTCATTGGCTTTGCGATCTTGGAAAAGTTCTCAATGAACCTCCGGTAGTAACCTCGCCAACCCAAGGAAGCTTCGACATCCGTCACGTTTAAAGGTCGCTCCCACTTGGTCACCGACTCAACCTTGGACGGATCCACGGCTATCCCCTCCGCCGACAACACGTGTCCCAAGAACGCGACCTTCTCCATCCAGAACTCGCACTTGCTGAACTTGGCGTACAGTTTCTGCTGCCTCAGCCTCTCTAGCACAACTCTCAGGTGCTCCTCGTGCTCCTCAGTGGTCTCAGAGTAGATCAAGATATCATCGATAAACACCACTACAAACCTGTCCAACTCTTCCATGAAGACCTTGTTCATCAAGTTCATGAAGTAGGCAGGGGCGTTGGTCAGCCCAAAGGAAACCACCACGAACTCGTACAAACCGTAGCGTGTGGTGAAGGCTGTCTTGGGTATGTCCTGCTCCCGGATCTTCATCTGGTGGTAGCCTGACCTCAAGTCGATCTTGGAGAAGAACCTTGCCTTTTTGAGTCTATCCAAGAAATCCTCGATTCGGGCGGTGGGTACTTGTTCTTGATTGTCATCGAGTTGAGCGTGCGGTAGTCAATGCACATCCTCTTCGTACCGTCTTTCTTCTCCACGAAGAGCACTGGTGAACCCCACGGTGAGGCACTCGGCCGAACAAACCCTTGCTCGAGCAACTTCTTGAGTCGTTTCTTCAACTCGTCCGGCTCGTCGGACGACATCCCGTACGGACTCTTTGCAACGGGCCCCGCCCCCGGCATCGGCTCAATCACGAACTCCACGTCTCGGTGCGGGGGGTAACTCCGTAAGCTCCTTAGGGAACACGTCCGAAACTCACGGACCACCGGAATCTCTTCAATATCTTTCCCACTCATGTTGCACATCATCGTAGCAACCTTCGGACTCGCGGCTCGATCCGTACCGTTGTCCCGCCGGGGTGTTCAAGCTGTATCACTCGGGGTTACAAGAAACTATCCCGTTGTGCTTTGCCAACCAATCCATCCCTAAGATCACGTCTATCCCGAAGACTCCAAAACTCGTCAAGTCCGCCGTGAACGGTAGCCCCTCAAACACCATCCTCACTCCCCGCACTCTAACGTACTCCTCTTCTCTCCTAGCGGAGAGCTAGTCAAGATAGGCCTTGGTCGAGGCTTAGTTGGTAAAGACCTTTCTTTAGCAAACTTGGTAGAAATATACGAAAACCGAGCTCCGTATCAAACAAAACAAGAGGCCAAAACCGAGTCAACAAGGAACTCACCAAGTGTGACGTCGGGGGTGAGCCGCCGCATCCTCGCCGGTGAGGTGGTTCGGACGGCCTCGAGTAGCCGGCGGGCCGAGCGGACCTCTCGCCGTGTACGAGGTGGCTGTCCTCCCGGTGGCCGGTGGCTTCGCCGGGGTCCGGAACCGAGTGCTTGCGGCTCGACTCCCCGGGTGGTATCTGCCGGGGGCACTCAAATGACTTATGCCCCACCCGACGGCGCTGAAGCACGTCACCTTGGATCCGTCCGCCGCTCGCGGTGGTGGCCTCGGCTTCCGGCTGTTCGACCTCCACTCCCACCCGAGTGGGTCCGCTCTCGTGGCCGAGACCGAGAGGCGTGGTGCCTCTCGCCGAGTCCGGTGGCCCCGTGCGTAGCCTCGTCCTCTCGCCCTGCGGGGTGGACCCGAGCGTCCTGCCCGGTCGGTGCGCTTGGACTTGCTCCCTCGTACCTCCATGTACTCCCGCACCGGACCTCTCCACTATCGAGCCTTGTCGATTATGGAGCGAAGTGTCGGGCGGTCGTGCGCGGACAAGTGGTGTGCCATCCCCTTGTGCGGCCCCTTCCCCGAACCAAGACACCTTCTTCTTTTCTGTGTCGGTGTCGTCTGGCGCGTACCTCATCAGCTCCTGGTAACGGTTGGCGTACTCCTGCACTGACATGTTTCCCATCTTGAGGTGCCTGAACTCGTCAGCCTTTCTGTCCATCACTGCGTCTGGGATGTGGTGGCTCCTGAAGGCCTCCACGAACTCGTCCCACCCGATGTGCAACGGGTCCCGGTGCGAGTCACAGTAGCTGTCCCACCACGCACTGGCTGTGCCAACTAGCTGGTGCGCGGCCACAGTCACACACTCCTCCTCTGTAAGCTCGGTCAGCTCCAGCTTCTTCTCGATCTCACGTAGCCAGTTATCCGCGTCCATCGGGTCAGCTGAGTGGTCAAAGGTAGGCGGCGCGCCTTGTTGAAGTTTTCAACCTTCTTCCGGAAGCCCCTCCGGGAGCGTTGCGGTTCGGCCCCCGTGGTTGTTGTGGTTGTTGTTCTGGGCCAGCATCCGGGTGATCGTCCGCATCGACCGAGTTTGCACCGCCATCACGTCGGCCAAGTTCGGGGGGAGGTGGCGGTGGTGGCACCTCGTGTCCCCGAGCCCGGCCTCGCTCCTCCCTCCGGGCCGGGGTACCGCTCGTGCTCGAACTCCTCGCTCCCGAGCTCCCTCGTCGCCGCGCGCGGCTCCTCGACCGCCGACTCGGCCTCCTCGACCCCCGCGGAGCCCGCCTCGTGGCGCGAGACCTCCACGACGTCCACGGCCTCTCGCTCCCGCCGGGTTAGGGGCATCCTCCCCTCCGTCGTCCCCGGCCGACCTCCTCGAAACGGGCTAGGAGTCGCCGGACCTCCTTGCCCCCGACATCCGTTCCAGCTTGCAAGAGTTAGTAGCGGTAGGGAGAATGTATTTAATCAAAGTTATAAACTATAATGGAGTAATCCTGCTAACAATCACAAAATTTCAGACAGACAATAAAAGGCATGAAATCCGAAAGAAACCATGAAGATCCATGTCACTCAATCAATGCCACCATACAAAAGGGGGTGCACCTCGAGGTTTACTCCTACGACCTTCGAGGGTACACGGCAACACATCCTGCTAACGCATGGTACATCATGGGGTAGCTACTACGTGCATGTCACATGAACGGTAGCATTACATCTAACTCATTACATCTACTGCGAATCGCTACAAGGTCCCTACCCCCATCACCGGATACTCGAGGTGCCTCGGAGCCGGTGTCCCGTGGAACCGAGTAGAACGGTGGTGAGTGGACTCTGGGTAACCCGGCACCTCGATCGCCGGTCCCCCGTAGTAGTCACAAGTGTCTGCCGCAGCACGATCCATCTCCGCCGTGTCCCGCGAACCACTCGGGTATGGCCGCACTCGTGGAAGGAGTGTCGGGGGGAAGCTCGAAAGTCTCCATCCTCGGTCCGGGCCTCTTCTTAGGTGGTAGCCGTGCGGAAAGCGCCTCCGGCTCGGCCGGCCTCTCGCCGGTCGAACGCTCCCGTGCCGCGCGGGTCCTGTCGCTCGGTCCCTCTCCTCGTAGACCCGGTCCTCCCGGTGTAACACATGTGGTGGTAGTTGTGTCGGCTCGCCTCCTGTAGGTCCCACACCTTGACCTGGTAGTCGACCGCTGCGGCTCCGATCGACTCCACCTGGTCTCGAGCCTCTGCCAACCTCACTCGATCCTCTCGCGCGGCCTCCACCGAAGCCCGGTGAGCCTCCCGCTCTGCCCTCAACCGTGCCTCCAACGTAGCGATCCTCCAGGAGTCTCTCTCAGTCGGCCGCGGCCGCCGCCGCGTCCCCAGCTGCACTAGCTCTCCATTCCTCTCGTGCGCCGCCTCCAGCTCGTCCAGTAAGTCCTCTCTGTCCTCCTCCAAGTCCCGAACCTGCCGCAGGGCAACGTCACACCTCCACCGAAGGTACAGTGTCTCTCCGTCCGCCCGAACGCGTGCTCGGTCCCGGGCTAGGATGCACCGCCCGGCCGCGAGCATCGCCTCGGTCCTCCCCGTCCACCGGAGTCACCTCCCGGTACCGTGCTCGGTCACTCGAATCCCGGCCGACCGTGGTCGAAGATCTCTCGCGGAAGTACCCCCGAACGGTGTGTCCTTCGGCCTCTCTCCGAGCAGGGTCACAAACCTTCTTGAGAGCCCCCGCGTGCACCGGTCCGGTGCGCCTCCGTGACCGAGCTCTCGGCGTACACCACTACCTCCTCAAACTGCGGCACCCGTGGGTCCGCCGGTACCGTGACGGTCGGTACGTGGGAGTCCGCTCCAAGTGCCCCATGGCCCTCCCCCGTAGCCGACACCGTCGGTCTCCCTCCACTCCCCGCCGCCTCCGAGCACTCCCTCGGCGGTGGCGAAGCCTCCGTAGCTCTTGCCGTCCGACTCCAAGGTAACCCACGTCGGTTCCGCCATCCGCACAACGTTGTTAGAGCGTAGTTAGTAAGGCAGTTAGTGAAAGTCAATCAAGGTAATGCATATATATAAGTATAGTTATATACATACGGAAGCCAAGGAGTTTATATAAAGTTTCAAGGTTCGAAACGGCTTCCTATACTATCGACCATTCCCCGGGGCTCGTCCTACGATCAAGCATGGCTCGATACCAACCGAAACGACCCGGATTTCCGCGAACGGAACCCCCCGAATCTTAGCACCTCGGTGGTAATCCCGGAGGCTACCACGTGCAATCCCCGTCTCGGCCGATTCCAAAATCCATACGTAAAAGTAAAAACAAAGAATAGAGTACAACATTTATTTTATTACATTAATCGAGTACATCTCTTCGGCACATGCCGGTACAAGTCCATCGGGACCGAATCAAACAGAAATGAAACGTCTAGCAGCGGCTCCATGAAAGCGCGGGAAACTCCATATCCGCAGCGACTCAAGTGTAGGAAGAGCTCGGTCCACCCGGCCCGTCGTTGTCGAAGTCGTAGTCCGGCTCGCGTCGAGTCACCGGTGGTCTACCCGATAAGCGGGTAGGTCATGTCAGCTTCCCAACAAAGAGGCAAAAGCGGTGTATATTCTACTATGCATGAGGTAACCCTAATCTGGCTGTAGAAGGCTTAAGCAAAGCAGCAGTGCAACATTCAAGGTAAGCAGAGTAGCAAGGAGGTCCACACCTCGGGGAAGCCTTCGCTTCCGAGGTCCACACCTCAGGGGTCCACACCCCGCTCAAGGAACACCACACCAAAGCACCGGATCTCAACCACGATCCAGAACCCAACTCTCATCTGCGATGTGGGGCCCACCGGCTCCTATCCCCACATCTCAACGGCCGAAGCCGGGCTCACACACTCGGGGGGAGAGAAGAAGCACAAGAGAAGTGTATCTAGTCGGGTGAGAGATCGAAAGACCGTCCATAACCGGTGGACACGGACTATAGCTATAGGTTTAACACTCGCGGAGGTTGTACAACCGTACCCGCCCGAATAGGTCCGAACCGGCCGTCACCGTGTCCGACCCTACCATACGGCCGAAGCCCAAGTAAGTGGATAGTACCCTTCGCATCTCCGAGCCCGGCCCGGCCTCCGCGGCGAGCTCATACTACCCGCGAGAGGTCCCTCGAAGCCGTGGAACCCTTCCCTGGCCTCGCCGGGGCAAAGTCTACTAAGGAGGGACGGACCACTCCCGACACGATCACACCGATCCTCCTACGGGGAGGGTGCTATCCACTACAAGTCTCACCCCGCACCCCCGCCCAATACAAGGCGGGCGGTCTGTACGAAAGTAGTCATTCGAAACAAGGTCAACTGACGATCGGTCCTTAAGGGGGCCGAGAGCGAGCACTCAACATCTCCATCCCACACGACACGACCCTCGGGTAAGAGGCCAGATCGCATCTTCCCTCGGCGGTCGTTCACAAGTAACCAGCGGCTCGCTCCCGCCAAAACACAGCAAGAAGGGGTACACAACCCAGAACACACGCTAGAATCATACCGAGATACCCACATCTCAGCTCAAACCCAGAGCACCATCCATAATCAAACAACAAAAGTATGGATAGTTGTATTATGGGACTAGCTAGGGGTCTGTAGCTAGTCCCGCAGGTAGTAGAACAAGGAACAGGATATAATAAACATCAAGGCATGGCTAGTAAACAAAGTTATGCAATTCATCGAACAATGCATTAAAGTAAAGCACTAGCGACTAGATATCAACATGGGATCTATATGGTTGGGAGTGACATGACACCTTCTCGTGCCGTTGAAGCGAGTCGTCGTCCGGTGCGGTGTACTCGGGGTCCTCCGCGTCCTCCCGGTCGAAGCTCGGGTCTGCGGCACGAGATTCGACGCGAAAATATAAATACGGTGCACATCTAAGCAATAACTCCAAATAAAATCCAACTTAGAAAATCCAAAAGAGCCCGAACTACCTACAATCAGCAAGGTTTTGCAAATACGGATTTATAGAAATTAGTTTTGTATTTTTCTGAGCACCCTAGAATTTATTACTAATTTTTAAAGGTCTAAAACATTTTCCGGGAGATTAAAACGAGAAAAAGGAAAGGGGGGTTTTTCGAAAAACACCGCCGACGTCGCATGACGTCGGCGTCCTTGGTTAACAAAGCCGAAAAGGGGCCGGAACCGTCGCCGGGCCGTGGGTGGCCCAGACAGACTCTTTTCCGCCCGAGATTGGGTTTCGGCCCATAAAGGACCGGCGTCACGGCCCATCTACCAAACCTCATAAGTCCGGTTTTTCCCCTATAACCTTCCGCTGCGGGCCTCGCGGCTCGCTAAGGAAAACCAACCGGGCTTAGCCCGCATCCGGCCCGGTGGCCCATCTCTTAGGCTAACACGTTCGGGGCAAACACGCACTCCGTGTGCTCGACGAGTTGCCGGGGGCGACGCCGCGACCGGCGCGCGCGCCGCCGGTGTTCGGCTCCGGTGCCTCACGAACACGATGCTTCACTCACCGGCAACATCTAACGGCTCGGCCCCGGCACCGGGGTGTGCGGCCGCCGCATTCTTGATCTCGTGTGGCCCCGCGTGGCGGACGCGCGCGTTGCCCGGTGGCCGGACACAACGCCGCCGTCGCGCGCGCGCCACGGTGAGGCGGCAAGATGGCGCCCACCCGTTCCACCCGCACAAAGACACGGATCGAAGTCCGGTTCACGCTTCAAGCCTCACTCCCACGCCGCCGGCCGCGCGCGGACGCCCGGGTATCCGGGCGCACCGAGCGGCGGCACGGCGGCGTTCCCGCTCCCGCGCGCGGGGCTTAGCACGAAGTCCGGCACGCACATCCCCCGCACAAACGAACACGGCTCGAAGGCCAAATCGCTCATCCGCCCCACGCACGGCGCCGGCACGTTCCGGGGGGAGGGCTCGCCCGCCGGCCCGGGGTGGCCGCGCGCGCGTCGCCCCTCCTCTCGTCCACCAAACCACGAGCTCGAGTACGCGTCGCCCTTCGCACGGCGACGGCGACGCTCAGGGACACGGTCGGCCCAAGAACGCCATCCGTCGCGGCACGGCCATGCTACGGCGCGAAGGCCGGCATCCAGGCAGCGGGTTCACGGCGACGCGCCTCCATACACGCACCGACACAGCAAGAACGCAAGGGGGAGAAGAGGAGTGGATGGCCGTGGTGCTCACGGTGGGGCGACGGTGTAGGCGTGGCCGGCCTGACGAAGATGGGTCGTAGATGTCCCGGCGATGTAGTTGTTCACGCCGTCGCGCTCCTCCTTCGCTCGACGTCGCGGTTCGTGTTCCCCCGTCGTTCCCGGCGCCTGGCTTCCGTCTTCGGCTCCTGCCTCGCCCCGCGCACGCCGCAGCACGGGCCGCCTGCCTTCCTCCCCCCAACCGTCGCGCGCGCGCGCGCGCGCCCGCCTTCCTTCTTCCTCCCCGAGCCCGCCGCCGAACAGAGGTGGTGGAAAACCCCAATGGGGGTGGTTGGTCTTGCCTTCACCTCGAACTGCCTCCTCCCCTTTTGAATCCGCGCCGCGGACCTCGAGGAGGAAATCCCCCCCGATACCCTTGGCTCGCCGCCGCCCCGGGCGGTGGCGCCCGCGGTGGAGTTCCCGGCCCGCCTCGGATTCGCATGGGAAGGGCAGGGGCGTCCTTTGCCTTTTCCCGCGGTCGCCCCCGGGTCCGCGTGCACACGCCGGCCTTGGCGTGCGCGCCGGCCGGTCGGCTCGGCCGCGCGCCACCCCCGCGCGGGCCGGGCGCGGCGGGACCGGCGGCGCGGTCGCCCGGCCCGGCCGCCTAGCCGGATTTGGTCAAGGCGCCGAGGTAAGGGAAAGAAAGGGGGAGAATGGAGACCGACGTGCGGGGCCCTCGTGGCGTGATAGAGATGGTTTCGGTTTGGGCCACGCGGCCGCAAATGGGCCGATAGCAGCCACGGGTTGGGCCGGCCGCGAAACAACGAGAAGAGAAGTCGGCCCACCGCTCCTAGTTACCCTTTGGTTTTTAAAACTAAAAGGTTTGATTAAAGATTTAACTAGGGGTTTGAATTTGAATCCCAATCAAATTCAAACTTCACTCAAAAGATCTCCAAATAAAACAGAGAAAATCCAACTCACTTGTTATACCATATTTTAAATATAATTTTTATAAATAGGATAAATTAGTGGAGAATTTGGTGAGAGGCTAGCAATTTGGCTAAAAATTCGATAGCACCCAATTGCAAGCAAAAAGTTTTAAATTTTCGCAAAATTCACACACCTAGATTCCTGGGTTGTTACGGGTTTCCACCAGATATGTTCCCGGGATGATGCGGTGCGGCGTGCAGTGCAAGAGGGGGTGGGGTTGAGGTGGATCGTGGGCCCAGGGGTATGACGTGTAACACCCTAATCTTCCATAATTAAAATAATATAAGCAACATGGTGTTTTAGTTTTTCTTTCCAATGAATAATAAATTACCAATTAAATTATGCTCTAAAATATTTAAATATCACTTTTGGAAAAATTTTAGAAGCAATAAGTGCTTGTGCATCATCTTTTGTATGCATGGTGTTTAAGAGTGTTGGTGTGAAGTTTTAAAAGTTTTAAAATGATTTGAAAAGTTTTGAAAAGAATTTTGAAAATGTTTAAGTTTGAAAGGTTTGAAAAAGGTTTGAAAAAAAATAAAAACAAACCCCGAACCCCTTCAACCCCTCTCCCTTTCGGCCCAACTCCACCCTCCCTCCCTTCTCACCGGAGCGGCCCAACAGCCCAGCTCGCCTCCCCCGCAGCCCAGCCTCTCTCCTCTTCCGGCCCGTTAACCTCCGCCGGCCTAGCTCCCTCTCCCCTCTCTTCTTTCTCTCTCACCGCCACCCTGGGCCCGCATGTCGGTTCTCCCCTTCCTCCAGCCGGACTTCCCCCTCCTCTGCAACTCAACCGCGCGTCGCCGCCGACCGTTTTCCCCGCGCCCTTCGCCTCCCCACCATCAAGCTCGCCATCAAGGCACACTGGAGCACCCCAGCCGTCTCCCCATTATTCCCCTTCAGTTACTCCTCCCCCTCTCTCATCCCTTTGAGTGCCATCAAGACCGGGCCGGCCTCCATGGCCATCAATGGCTAATTGGCCCCGGTCGCCACTCCCTCTCCCTCCCTTGCCCTATAAAACCCGAGCTTGAGTCCTCGCGCACCCCTTTCCCTCGCCCGTGCATTCCCTGCATCCTCTCCTCTCTCGTGCAAGCCGTTGCAAGGAATTTCCGGCCGCCGGCCATTGTTGGCCGCCGAAGCTCCTCGTCGCCGGTGAAGTGCCTCTGTGTCTCTCTCACTTCCTCTTCTTTGTGTTCAATGCTGACTGAGCTTTCTTCTGTACTAGAGCACCCTCTCACGTCGTCGTGGATTGCTCTGTCCGTGGCCTCGGCACCCTTGGAATGCTTGGCCTCAGCGCCGCACAAACCTGCTACCTTTTTATGGAGGCTGGTGGGGTGGTGGTGGTGGGCAGGGAAGGGGAGGGGCGGTTGGAGGTGAGAGAGCGGCGACGGGCACGGGATCTGGGTGTGGGTGCACATGAGAGGGAAGGGTAGGGACGGCTGGAGGTAAGATGGTGACGTGATGTCGACGATGAGGATGAGAGCGGGATCTCGTCAGGAGCGCTAGTGGGGCGGCGACGGTTTCGATGGGGAGGACGCAGGTGGGATTGGGATAGAGTGCGGAGGGGGAAAGGGGATGAGGCAGTGCGGCGTGCAGTGCGGGCGGGGGTTGAGGTGGATCGTGGGCCCAGAGGTATGACGTGTAACACCCTAATTTTCCATAAATAAAATAATATAAGCAACATGGTGTTTTAGTTTTTCTTTCCAAGGAATAATAAATTAGCAATTAAATTATGCTCTAAAATATTTAAATATCACTTTTGGAATAATTTTAGAAGCAGTAAGTGCTTGTGCATCATCTTTTGTATGCATGGTGTTTAAGAGTGTTGGTGTGAAGTTTTAAAAGTTTTAAAATGATTTGAAAAGTTTTAAAAAGAATTTTGAAAAATGTTTAAGTCTGAAAAGGTTTGAAAAAAAAGAAATACAAACCCCAAACCCCTTCACCCCTCTACCTTTCGGCCCAACTCCACCCTCCCTCCCTTCTCACCCGAGCGGCCCAACAGCCCAGCTCGCATCCCCCACAGCCCAGCCTGTCTCCTCTTCCGGCCCGTTAACCTCCGCCGGCCCAGCTCCCTCTCCCCTCTCTTCTTTCTCTCTCACTGCCACCCGGGGCCCGCCTGTCGGTTCTCCCCTTCCTCCAGCCGGACTTCCCCCTCCTCTGCATCTCAACCGCGCGCCGCCGTCGGCCGTTTTTCAACGCGCCCTTCGCCTCCCCACCATCAAGCTCGCCATCAAGGCACACTGGAGCACCCCGGCCGTCTCCCCATCATTCCCCTTCAGTTACTCCTCCTCCCCCTCTCCCGTCCCTTTGAGTGCCATCAAGACCGGGCCGGCCGCCATGGCCATCAATGACCAATTGGCCCCGGTCGCCACTCCCTCTCCCTTCCTTGCCCTATAAAACATGGGCTTGAGCCCTCGCGCACACCTTTCCCTCGCCCGTGCATTCCCTGCATCCTTTCCTCTCTCGTGCAAGCCATTGCAAGGAATTTCCGGCCGTCGGGCCATTGTTGGCCGCCGAAGCTCCTCGTCGCTGGTGAAGTGCCTCTGTGTCTCTCCCCCTTCCTCTTCTTCGTGTTCAATGCTCACCGAGCTTTCTTCTGTACCAGAGCACTCTCTCACGTCGCCGACCGAGCCGCATCAGGAGTACCACCGCCCGCTGGAGCCGCTGGTCCTCGATCTCCGCCGTCTCTGCCCCACCGTCGTTGTTCCTCTCGCGATAGCCTCACATCAAGGTGAGGAAGCGGTCTCCTTTCTTTTTTTTGCACCGGGAGCGATTAACGCCGTCGCCGCTGTGTGCCTAGGCCGACCGTCCGCCGCCGGCTATGGAGCGCTGTCTTGGCCGCCCGAGCCACCTCCCAAACCACCTTGATAGGTTCGCGAGCTTCCCGACATCGTGTAGATTGAAACCGCACTCAAAATCGTGCACCGGAGTTCGAGATCGAGCGAGCTCTGGCAAGCACCGCCGCCGGCTCCGCCGGCACCGCCGTCCGTCGCTACCTCGCCACCACGCATCGCTTGCTTGCATCCGGGGCCGTCTCGATCTCGAGTAGGCGGTCTAGATCAATTTTAGGGTGTAACCCTTGGCTTCGGCCCGGCGTGGACCCGTGGACCATGGTCCACCGCGCGGTCCACGGCCGCGTCGGCCGCCGCGCCGCCCGTCCATCACGCGATGAACGACCGAGATCCAGCCCCCGCCCCGGTCAAACACGCGTGGTCGCCACCACTTTGCAAAAAGGCCCATGTCGTTCCCAAAATCATAACCATAACCTTCCACCTCGTTAAAAATCCTTTCAAACAGTCCTAGTTTTCTCGTTTTAGCCCTTAAGCTTTATGGTTTTCCCACCGAAGTCCATCCTTGATCTTTTGCACATAAGCCCTTCGGTTTACATGTGTAATTATGTTTTAGCCCCCGATTTCTTGTCGTTAATCCCCCGGAAGCCCCGTTTCTTAGCGAGAAAAGCCTCCGAACCTTGTTTTAGCCATATCTTTTCCGTATTTTATCCATTTTAAGCGTTCTTAGTGTCCACGCGACCGTCTTTTCAAGCTCGTTAGTTTTAGAACCTTGTTTTGGTTGTATCTTGTGCGTTTTAGCTCGTTTCCACCGTTTCAAGTTGCGTTAGGTTCATATCAACTCAAACTCGCGTGTTAGTTCCAATGTTGAACATGTTCTCGTGTTTTATAATTTATTTAAATGTTAAATATGATTAAATCTTTATACATATGCATTTATAATTAAAATCTAAATAGAGTTTAACACGTGTTTTCATAAGAAAGTTAACATGATTAATACTAGTTAAATATTTCTTATAATTAAAAGCTCATTAGATGTGTACCTTGGTTTTCATAATCAAACTTAAATCGAGTAATGTTTATGCAATTTGCTTCCTAAATAAAAGCAACATAGGTTTATCCCGAGTTTTGTTAATTAAATTGTTAATTTGATTAATATAAATATAAATGTATTTTTAAGTTATAATTTGATTAGTATAACTCGAAATATATAGATAAACGCCCGGAGGCTTTTACATGCTTCTTTTAAATTAAATGTTTAATTTGCATAAATCAAACTTAAATATTTATAAATAAAAATTGGACTAGGTTTACATCATCTTTTAAATACAAATATAACTTGCGTAATTATAAGTAGGGTATTTCTATGAAATAACCTATGCATATGATTCTTACTTAATTAAAATATACCAAGCTCATAGCTAGCTCTTGTTTGTGATCATCCACATCTCCCGATCGTTCCTAGTGCTTTTGTGTTCGCGTTCCTAGAGCCAACCCTTGTTCTCTCTTTAAGCTTTTCATGCTTGGTGTGTTGTTTTGTTTATTGAATGTATTCGTGTGTCCGCTCGTAGACATCGTGCCTATTTCAAGTGAGCGACTAATTGGAGCGGAACAAGAGCAAGTGTTTGAAGAAGAAGAACCCCAGTGTTTAAGCAAGGAAGGCAAGTGGACTTCTCCCTCTGCATATTCCCCTTTGTCCTAAATAATTGCATGATAACTAAGTTTACTTTTAATTGTTGTATTGCAGAAACTTGATGGGAAAATCACCTTTTTAAGGACATGACTAGAATTTTATCCCCTTTACCTTGGACAACCCTTTTAAATATATGTTTTGGGTAGAAAAGCTTAGTTGTTATAACTTGGTATGGTTAAAATGAATCTTTTACAATATGTTAGATGTTGATCATGATAACCTTTGGTGATATATATGTGTGTGTGTGTGCTTATGGTTAATAACAAGATGAAATGGTTTAATCGGAACATGGAGAACCACCGAGGAAAAAAACGGTGCAATCACGGTCCATATGGCTCGGCTTAGCCAATTAATTAGGTGTGTGATTGTATTGGTGACCTTATCTAAAAGGAACACGGGGGGCTCGGGGTTGTAGGGGTATAGCCCGGTTCTTTTGGGGTAGCGACCTTTGCTAAGGTGCCGACCAATAGGGAGGATTATGGTCCGCCCTCGGTTGTAACCGTCGCGGGTTGTTGGTGCTTTTGCATATCTTTGTAAAGGCTTCGTAGCGTCCCTATGCAACCACACCTCGGAAGTATGGTATTGTGTCCGATCAACACATGCGTGGTTGGGTTCAAATTCTTCGGAACTTTTACGCGAGCCGTGGTGAAAGTGTACAACCTCTCGCAAAGTTAAAACCGATCAATCAACCGTGCTCACGATCAAGAGCGGCCCGGACCCTCACATGATAATCAAACATAAGGATGGAATTAAATCGTGGTATCTTGTGGGTTTTTGAGATGAAATGCTTTCCTTGAATGCTTAAGTGGGCCGGTATGAACTTACATTTAGTAACTAGGTGGTTGCTAACAAAATTTGACCAACATTAAAAATGGTACCCGCTACAAAACTCTTAGCCTATTCTTGATAGCCTTGCATATTTCCCCCACTTGCCGAGCTCCAACCATAAGAGTGCTCACCCTTGCTTACCGTTCGGAGGAGAACACTCGGAGAAGAGTACTTCAGCGACTACGAGGATTTCTGAGGCTTGCGTGCCGCCAGTCATGTGCCTGTGGAAGGTGAAGATGGAGTTACGTCTTCATAGTTATCGTTTGATCGTTGTAAAGACCTTCGAGTCTAACATTTGAGTGTAATAAAGAGATAATGTAATGATAAAACTCTTGTACGTTTTTATTGTCGTTTATTGATATTTCACTCATGACGTCTATCATATGTGTGTAAACTTGTTCCCGGCGCACATATGAGATGCATTTGGTTTTTCTTTGGAAAATCGGGGTGTGACAAGAGTGGTATCGGAGCAAAGAACGACCGTAGGACGCAACCTTAAGATAGAAATGGTCGAAAAGTAAGGATTCATGTTCTAGAAAGCTTCCGTCATCCTTCAAAATCGACTTATTTTGCGTATAAAATCTAATTTAATCTTTGTCTTCTTGGTAAAACACATCTTTTTGTTTTAATCTATACCGAGTTCAGTTCTTGATCAATAAGCTGGACCCCCACCACTAGTGTTGTCTAATATATGTTCTTAGTTTGCCTACCACTTATCTACTTCGATAGAAACGTTTCGTGAGGACGATCGTTGTGCTAATGTTTGTTGTTTTAACATATGATTGATTTGGATCTTTGTTTGTGTAAGTTGTATTGTGGAGTGATGGCTACAATGCAACAAGAAATAAATTGTTAGGTTAATAAGATAGTTTGGGGTCCAAATCTGAATGTCTTCTATTTTATCTCTCATGCAAGTTGTCGCAGTTATTTGACATAGCAGCAATGTTCTAATCATATCTCGAGCTACGAACACCATTTGATATAAAACCAGTTGGGTTAGTTCACGAATTTTGAGGATGATTTTCTATCAAAAATTCAATATTATACAGTATGTATTCTGGCAGTTATGCACAAAGTATTGAGCATATCAGGATCTGTAATTTCTGCTGACCCGGTACCTTGACCGTTTGAATTTATCTCGAGTTGTAGATCTCCGATTGAGATGATTCCAGTTGGATTAGTTTCATAATTTTGCACATCATATCCTGGTAAAATTTCATGATTTTTGGATAATGGTAAAGTTACATCTGATTTATTGAGACCAACAAAATCTGTCTTAGTTTTGAAATTCATCTTGCTTCATATTTTCGAGTTCATATCCTCATACATTAGTTCAATCTTCTTGTCGAAATAACTTGCTCTCTAACAATCGGATGGTACAAACCAAGTCGGGGAGAAGGTCGGGACGTTCCACCCGTTGTCCGTGCTCATATTGCTAATCGACGAATCAAGCACCACCCCCATCGCTTAACCAAATGGATCCCGCAATTCAACAATTCCTTGTTGCTCAAACCCGACTGCCGCAAAACCTCACTCGCCACCGTCCGAGCTTACAAGCTCAACAGAACAAACTAGCACCCCCTCCTCCACCTCCTCCACGGCCGAGAGACAAGCATAAGGAATTTATGAGCCACCACCCTCCTACCTACTCCCATTCCTCCGATCCTTTGGATGCCGATGACCGGTTGAAGACGATTACCAAGAAGCTTGAGATCGTTCAATGCACCGACCAAGAGATGGTTCTTTATGCTTTGCGAGGAAGATTGACGGGGCAAGCTGCTGATTGGTGGGATGCATATTCGATCGCGCATCCTAATATGAACAATATTACTTGGCGAGAATTCGAGAGATAATTTCCGTACATATCACATTCCTTCGGGAGTGATAAAGCTAAAGCGAAAGAATTTCTTGCACCGAAGTGTGCAAACATGTCCGTTATCGAGTATCTCGTCAAGTTCACTCATTTGTCCCGTTATGCTCCCAATGAAGTGAATACCGATCCGAAGAGACAGGAAAGATTCTTGGATGGATTGATTGGACTTCTCAACAATCAGCTACAGAGCCATACATTCCCCAACTTTCAGACGTTGCTGAACAAAGCTATAGGTTTGGAGAATAAACGAATGTAACTTGGTGAACAGAAGCGCAAGTTCAAGTCTCATGGACAGTTTAGCAAACACGCCCCTGCTTCAACTCATCTCAGAGTTCTCGGTTTACTCGGTGGATCAAGTGGAAATTATACTCAGGATTTACAGTGGCAGCACTCAACTCAACAACCACGGCCTCAAGACTCGACGGACACCACATGCTCCAATTCATCATCAAGATCGTTCGAGAGCACCGGTGAGAAGCAACTCCCCCGTTCGTCATAATGGTTGTTTCAATTGTGGATAATTAGGACATTATGCCAACATCCGCCCAAAGTGCAACGTGCGGACTCCTCGGAAAGATAATGGTCGAGATCCGGACAACCATTATCACAAGCTCGCATCGGGAATTCTACTCATCGAGGTAACGAGAGGTCCACGGAACTATGCACGTGGAAGAGTGAATCAAGTGATGACTTAACAAGCTCAAGACGCTCCAGGTGTCGTGCCGGGTACGTTCTCTCGTCGCCCGTACCAACAACAGCTTTATTTGATTCTAGAGCATCGCATTCTTTCATTACCGAACAATTCGTGGCAAAGCATGATATACCTATGAGTTCTATGAAGACACATTTGCCGATTAGTTCCCCGAACGGTGAAATGAAATCTACTTATGCATGCCCACGAGTTAATCTTAAAATCGGGGGAATAGATTTTCAAGCTGATCTAGTAGTTCTTACATCTAGTGGAATAGATGTGATACTTGGAATGGATTGGTTAGCCGAATGTGATGGAATGATTCGTGTGCCAAGAAGTTAGTGCTCTTAACCAGCCCACAAGGAGATAGGATTGAAGTTGCCACTACCGCCCCGTCCAAGAAGGAAGGAAAAGTGAATCAAGATGAAGGAAAGCAAGAGAAGAAGCTATAAGCGCCGAAGAACTCGGCATGCAAGATGAGCTTATAGAAGAGTTCCCTTAGTTTTTCCAATATCTCCGAATCTCGGGACGAGATTCTTTTAAGGGGGTACATTGTAACACCCTAAATTTCTATAATTAAAATAATATAAGCAACATGGTGTTTTAGTTTTTCTTTCCAATGAATAATAAATTACCAATTAAATTATGCTCTAAAATATTTAAATATCACTTTTGGAAAAATTTTAGAAGCAATAAGTGCTTGTGCATCATCTTTTGTATGCATGGTGTTTAAGAGTGTTGGTGTGAAGTTTTAAAAGTTTTAAAATGATTTGAAAAGTTTTGAAAAGAATTTTGAAAATGTTTAAGTTTGAAAAGGTTTGAAAAAAAGAAAAGCAAACCCCAAACCCCTTCACCCCCTCTCCCTTTCGGCCCAACTCCACCCTCCCTCCCTTCTCACCCGAGCGGCCCAACAGCCCAGCTCACCTCCCCCCCGCACCCCGGCCCTCTCTCCTCTTCCGCCCCGTTAACCTCCGCCGGCCCCGGCTCCCTTTCCCCTCTCTTATTTCTCTCTCACCGCCACCCCGGGCCCGCCCGTTGGTTCTCCCCTTCCTCCCGGCCCGGCCTTCCCCCTCCTCTCGCATGTCAACGCGCGCGCCGCCGCCGGCCGTTTTTCCCCGCGCCCTTCGCCTCCCCACCATCAAGCTCGCCATCAAGGCACACCGGAGCACCTCGGCCATCTCCCCATCATTCCCCTTCGCTACTCCTCCTCCCCCTCTCCCGTCCCTTTGAGTGCCATCAAGACCGGGTCGGCCGCCATGTCCATCAATGGCCAATTGGCCTCGGTAGCCACTCCCTCTCCCTCCCTTGCCCCGTAAAACCCGAGCTTGCGCCCTCGCGCACCCCTTTCCCTCGCCCGTGCATGCCCCGCATCCTCTCCTCTCTCGTGCAAGCCGTCGCAAGGAATTTCCAACCGCCGACCATTGTTGGCCGCCGAAGCTCCTCGCCGCCGGTGAAGTGCCTCTGTGTCTCTCCCCCTTCCTCTTCTTCGTGTTCAATGCTCACCGAGCTTTCTTCTGTACCAGAGCACTCTCTCACGTCGCCGACCGAGCCGCATCAGGAGTACCACCGCCCGCTGGAGCCGCTGGTCCTCGATCTCCGCCGTCTCTGCCCCACCGTCGTTGTTCCTCTCGCGATAGCCTCACATCAAGGTGAGGAAGCGGTCTCCTTTCTTTTTTTTGCACCGGGAGCGATTAACACCGTCGCCGCCGTGTGCCTAGGCCGACCGTCCGTCGCCGGCCATGGAGCGTCGTCGTGGTCGCCCGAGCCTCCTACCAAACCCCCTCGATAGGTTCGCGAGCTTCCCAACATCGTGTAGGTCGAAACCGCGCTCAAAATTGTGAACCTAGAGCTCGAGATCGAGCGAGCTCTGGCAAGCACCGCCGCCGGCTCCGCCGGGCGCCGCCGTTAATCGCTACCCCGCCGCCGCGCATCGCTTGCTTGCGTTCTGGGCCGTCTGATCTCGAGTAGGTGGTCTAGATCAATTCAGGGTGTAACCCTTGGCTTCGGTCCACCGTGGAATCGTGCACCATGGTCCACGGCGCGGTCCACGGCCGTGTCAGCGCCGCGCCATCCGTCCATCACGTGATGAACGGCTGAGATCCAGCCCCGCCCTGGTCAAACACGCGTGGTCGCCGCCACTTTGCAAAAAGGCCCATGTCCTTCCCAAAATTATAACCATAACCTTCCACCTGTTAAAAATCCTTTCAAACACGTCCTAGTTATCTCGTTTTAGCCCTTGATATTTATGGTTTTCCAACCCAAAGTCCAACCTTGATCTTTTGCACATAAGCCCTTCGGTTTACATGCGTAATTATGTTTTAGACCCTGGTTTCTTGCAGTTAATCCCCTGTAAGCCCTGTTTCTTAGCCGAAAAGTCCCTGAACCTTGTTTAAGCCATATCTTTTCCGTCTTTTCTCCGTTTTAAGCGTTCTTGGTGTCCACGCGATCGTCTTTTCAAGCCCGTTAGTTTTATAACCTTGTTTTGGCTGTATCTTGTGCGTTTTAGCTCCGTTTCCACCGTTTCAAGTTGCGTTAGGTTCATATCAACTCAAACTGCGTGTTAGTGCCAATGTTGAATATGTTTTGTGTTTTATAATTCATTTAAATGTTAATTATGATTAAATCTTTATACACATGCTTTTATAATTAAAATCTAAATAGAGTTTAACACATGTTTTCATAAGAAAGTTAACATGATTAATACTAGATAAATATTTCTTATAATTAAGAGCTTATTAGATGTGTACCATGGTTTTCATAATCAAACTTAAATTGAGTAATGTTTATGCAATTTGCTTCCTAAATAAAAGCAACATAGGTTTATCCCGAGTTTTGTTAATTAAATTGTTAATTTGATTAATATAAATATAAATGTGTTTTTAAGTTATAATATGATTAGTATAACACGAAATATAAAGATAAACACCCAGCTGCTTTTACATGCTTCTTTTAAATTAAATGTTTAATTTGCATAAATAAAACTTGAATATTTATAAATAAAAATTGGACTAGGTTTACATCATCTTTTAAATACAAATATAACTTGCTTATTTATAAGTAGGGTATTTGTCTGAAATATCCTATGCATATGATTCTTATTTAATTAAAATATACCAGGCTCATAGCTAGCTCTTGTTTGTGATCATCCACATCTCCCGATCGTTCCTAGTGCTTTTGTGTTCGCGTTCCTATAGCCAACCCTTGTTCTCTCTTTAAGCTTTTCATGCTTGGTGTGTTGTTTTGTTTATTGAATGTATTCGTGTGTGTGCTCATAGACATCGTGCCTGTTTCAAGTGAGCAGCTAGTTGGAGCAGATCAAGAGCAAGTGTTTGAAGAAGAAGAACCCCAGTGTTTAAGCAAGGAAGGCAAGTGGACTTCTCCCTCTGCATATTCCCCTTTGTCCTAAATAATTGCATGATAACTAAGTTTACTTTTAATTGTTGTATTGCAGAAACTTGATGGGAAAATCACCTTTTTAAGGACATGACTAGAATT
Organism: Cenchrus americanus; assembly: GCA_947561735.1. Lineage (NCBI taxonomy): Eukaryota > Viridiplantae > Streptophyta > Magnoliopsida > Poales > Poaceae > Cenchrus > Cenchrus americanus. Next base: position 29,229,964 of record OX387242.1, on the reverse strand, counting down.
TTATCCCCTTTACCTTGGACAACCCTTTTAAATATATGTTTTGGGTAGAAAAGCTTAGTTGCTGTGACTTGGTATGGTTAAAATAAATCTTTTACAATATGTTGGATGTTGATCATGATAACCTTTGGTGATATATGTGTGTGTGTGCTTATGGTTAATAACAAGATCAAATGGTTTCATCGGAACATGGAGAACCACCTAGGAAAATAGTGCAACCACAGTCCATATGGCTCTGGCTTAGCCAATTAATTAGGTGTGTGATTGTACTGGTGACCTTATCCGAAAGGAACACAGGGGGCTCGGGGTTGTAGGGCTATAGCCCGGTTCTTTTGGGGTAGCTGCCTTTGCTAAGGTGCTGGCCACCAGGGATGGTTATGGTCCACCCTGAGCTGTAACTGTCGTGGGTTGGTGGTGCTTTTGCATATCTTCGTAAAGGCTTCGTAGCCTCCCTATGCAATCACACCTCAGAAGTGTGGGATTGTGTCTGATCAACACATGCGTGGTTGGGTTCAAAGTTCTTCGAAACTTTTACGTGAGCTGTGGTGAAAGTGTACAACCTCGGCAGAGTTAGAACTAATCGATCAGCCGTGCTCCCGGTCAAGAGCGGCCTGGACCCTCACATGATAATCAAACATAAAGATGGAATTAAATCGTGGTATCTTGTGGGTTTTTGAGAGGAGATGCTTTCCTAAAAAGCTTAAGTGGGCTGGTATGAACTTACATTTAGTAACTAGGTGCTTGCTAATAAAATTTGACCAACATTAAAAATGCTAACCGCTGCAAAACTCTTAGCCTATTCTTGATAGCCTTGCATCTTTCCCCCACTTGCTGAGCTCCAACCATAAGAGTGCTCACCCTTGCTTACCGCTATTCAGAGGAGAACACTGGAGAAGAGTACTTCAGCGACTACGAGGATTTCTGAGGCTTGCGTGCCGCCAGTCATGTGCCTGTGGAAGGTGAAGATGGAGTTACGTCTTCATAGTTATCGTTTGATCGTTGTAAAGACCTTCGAGTCTAACATCTGAGTGTAATAAAGAGATAATGTAATGGTTTAACTCTTGTACGTTTTTATTGCTGTTTATTGATGTCACTCATGACGTCTATCATATGTGTGTAAACTTGTTCCTGGCGCACATATGAGATGCATTTTGTTTTTCTTTGGAAAATCAAGTGTGACAGGATGGTGGGGTGGCGGCGGTGGGCAGGGAAGGGGAGGGGTGGCTGGAGGTGAGAGGGCGGCGACAGGCACGGGATCTGGGAGTGGGTGCGCATGAGAGGGAAGGGGAGGGGCGGCTGGAGGTAAGACGGTGACGTGATGTCGACGATGAGGATGAGCGTAGGATCTCGCGAGGAGCGCTAGTGGGGCGGCGACGGTTTCGATGGGGAGGACGCAGGTGGGATTGGGATTGAGTGCGAAGGAGGACAGGGGATGACGCGGTGCGGTGTGTAGTGCAAGGGGGGTTGAGGTGTATTGTGGGCCCAGAGGTATGATGTGGATAGCTGTGAGAAGAGAATCAGCTAGTGGAGTGCTCTTATTAAGTTTTGTATTATATAAGCACCATCGGGCTGATGTCAGCCCCCAAAGGAAGCACACCGACGAGGCTTACGGTGGTGTGGGGATGGCGTCGGTGGCGCGGTGGCGGCCAGGGATGGGGTTGAGGATGGTGTCGGGGTAGGACGGTGCGGGCCGAGCAGCGCGAGTGCGACAGTTGACGGTAGGGAGTGCGGCAGGGATGGCGTACATCGAGAACGACGCGCGGGCGGGCGGGGATGGGGTCGAGGACGGGGCCCGGGCGGCGGGGACACGACGGGCGGCATCAGTGCACGGTGCGACCGCGGCGAGGGTGGGGACGGCGTGGCCAGGGCAGGGTAGGAGGGCGGAGGGGCGGGGTGCGACGCGGCTGATCTGATGAGGGCACGGTGTTGCTCGACGGCGGCGGAGTTATGATCGATGATGGTCGATGATGACGGTGCGGTGCGGTGCGTGGTGCCCACGCTGATGAGAGGGAGCGAAGGTGGGTAGGGCGCGCGGCGGTGGAGTGGAGGCGGTGACGGGACAGGGCGGTGTCGGATGGTGATCGATCGGAGTGAGGCAGCGGCAACGTGCGTAAGGAAGAAGCTGAAAGGCAGAAGAAGGGGAGAAGGGCCGGGGCATATATGTCCCCACCTCATTTGTACCAGGCATGACTAGCCCAGTATAAATAACCTCATTTATACCGGGTGGCCTTATGCCCGGTACAAATGCTCAAATTTGTACCGAGCGTCTTCTTGCCCTAGTACAAATGTGCTTTTCTTTCGTGCCATAACGAAAAGCACATTTGTACCGGGTCAAGAGGAGGCCCGGTACAAATGTGCTTTTCATTGTTTTCCCTTTTAATTTACTTTAAATATCCTAAATTTCTAGTCTTTTATTATAAATTTTATACAACGCAAAAAAGTAGAATAATCTTAGTATTCTTACTTTTCATATAATCTTATTTTTCATATATATTATGCAAAAAATACATTTCACATTCAAAATGACAACTTTATTATCATCAACAAGTAATATCTTATAATGGGTATTATTGTTTCCTTCACTACAACAATTACAAATTATTTTTTTCTGTTCATCCAAAATTCTTCTTAAGTAGAACATCTAGTGTTATTAATATAGTAATCATGATTTGGTCTTGCTCGTGTATATTTGTACATAAAATTAATACTTTATATGTATTGAAGTTACAAAAATTGAGTAGTGAAAAGTATACAGTGGCTAGACACTTGTTATCCTTGTTGAATATGTGCATTTCGTTTTGTTATGTGGCTAGAGAAAATGATTAACTACTTAAAATAGTTCCTTGGTTACATGATCACAAAGGGATGAAACTTATTATACATCTGCATCATCTAAGGGAACGTTAACAATCTTCCTCTTCACAAATGTCCCTTGGTTGTGATCGAGACGTAAGTGTGGATTGTCCTCTTTGGCTAACTGGATGCTTGGGTCAACGTTCACTGAGAATGGAGGAATGTTATCAAACTGATCATAATCTTTTGAAATGTTAGTCTTGTCCTCAACTCCAACTATTTTTCTTTTTCTCGGTAGAACTATGTGATGCTTTGGCTCATTATCAATAATCTTCTTATCATCAGCCTTCTTTATTTGCGGTATGCACTACGTAAAAACCTCAAATAGGTCTCGCAACATTTGTAATGGGCCCTTAACGCCCGTTACATCCACCCACATCTGTAACTGTTGTTGTTTGGCGCCCGTTACCTATAAGCGCGCCAGGACGACCCCGGGGTTGGCCTCCACAACGCCCATTACCAATGTGGACCTCTGGTAACGGGCTTCTTAAACGCTCGTTACATGAATTCTTTGTAACGGACGTTAAATAGAGCCCGTTACACAAGTTAAACCTATCGGTAACGAACTAGTAAAGTTCGTTACTGATCAACGCCCTATCGGTAACGGGCTGTTTAAGTCTGTTACCGATCCTCCTTATTGGTAACGTGCTATAAAGTCCGTTACCGATGAGCATTTGACGTCCATTACTAGTTTGAGAGCCCAATAAATCAAAGTCTAAGAGCACTCAACTGCCGTGTAGCGGGAGCGCAGCGTAAGTGAAATGAGACGGAGGTTTGTTATTCATTGTCTCTTTTGAGTCTGTCCTCATTGACAGGTCAACTCGCTCCGTCTCTCATTGTTTCCATTTCGACATACGGGCACAATCAACACACATATCTTCTGAGACAAAACAGACATCATAAGAGAGATAACTTGTCCACAAAGATGAAGATAACTTGCCCACAGGAATAAAGATAATTATTACAAAAGGTTAACTTCTCCATATATCAGGCTAGGACTTAACTAGTCCATCACATTATTTACTATGGTTGTGCTATCTGACCATACACATCAACAAAGGCATGCCCCTTGAACATTCACAAAAGTATGGCTACTCACCCTGCACATCAACAAGCTTGAACTAGATCATGCCCTATCAGGATTATTGGCTCTTTTTGCAGCCTCTTCGTAAGCAACCAAAGATTCTTGAAGCCCTTCTAGCGCACCTTTAATGTGCTCGAGATTTTGTTCAGTAGTATAATTGTATCTCCTTATGTGCTTAGCCTTTTTGATGAGGATGTTCACTTCTTTTGTGATTTTTTCAAACTCAGGTTTCACATAATCCCAGACATTATGGTTAAGAAGTAACTGAAGCTCTGCTCGCGACTCAAAGAGTTTTGCCTGAAACAGGGTTAAACATGGTATAAGAACAACATAGTTAATTCAGAACTAATTTGCCTCAGACCTTGGAGTAGATTGTGACAAGTAAAAGCAGAACTAAGTTCAGAACTGATTTACCTCGGAACTTGGTATAATTAGATCATGACAAGCAGGGAAGACATCATCATAGGCACTAATTAACTTTATGAAGCTCAAGCTCAAGCTACCTTAAGCTCCATCTATAGAACAATTAAACAGGCAGTGAGATTCAGAGAATTAAACTTGCCTCGCCGTCGTCGTAGTCATTGCCAGAGTCAGAGATGAGGTCCTCTACATCTTCTTCGCCGCTCCCTCGACACCTCTTCGTAGTTGCCAGACACTTGTGCTCGCAAATTTTAGGGAGGCCCCTTGCCCACTTCGCTGCCTCCTTGCCGCTTCTTGGCCTCTCATCGGAAACCGAGAGGATCCAGTCGAGGACCCTCGTCTCCGGCATTGGGTTCACTCCACTGCCGCTTGGCCCCTCTCCGGCACTCATCGTCGTCTCCCTCTTCGCTGCCATCTCACCGGCACGCGCACGGATCCAGTTGCGGCACCGCTTCGTGTTCTGGTTCTCCTCGATCCTGGGTGCGCAGGGTCGTCCGCTACTTGGCCCCTCGCCGGAGGTCATCGTCGTCTCTATCTCCACACCTCCTCTGCGCTTTTTTCAAGGAAAGTGCTGCGCTTATCCATTCGGAAAGAAGAAAGGGGCAAGTATTTGGGATGGAGGGGGTAGTAGTCAATGCCGACACGTGTTAGCAAACCCGGGTCGCTTTATTGCCTGGTGCGCGGGCAATGGCTACCTTCTTTAACACTTTTTTTTTGAAATAACACTTAATTGCTTCCTCAAAAAAATAGGGCCCATAAAGCAGCACCTAAAGACTAGGTAATTCCCCGCGCGTTGCTACGAGATATGAGAAAATTGCTTGATAAATTATGAACCAATTTGCTACCACAACCAATTTATGCAATAACCCTTAGTTGGTGGAATATGATGTTGGTAGTTTGTATGAAGAAAGAATTGGTGTAATGAAGAGAAAAGGAGATAGAGTTAATAACCCTTAGTTTGATGGGAGATGATGTGGGTAGCTTGCATGAAGAGAGAAATGAAGTTAATGATAGTTAGTGGGTACCAATTATATAAGTTATATAGATTAATAAAAATACGAACAATTCATAGTTTTTTTAAGAATCGAACAACTGATAGGAGTAGTTGGGCATTTGGTATTTTGAGTAAAATATGAACAGTCACAGTCTCCTTGTGACCACATGATTTTTGTGGCCTCTTGCTCTCCTGAGCGGACATGGGTTCCGAGGCGCGTGACCGACCGCCTGACGGTTCGCCGTCTTCTCAATATAAATCTTGGTCGGCCAAGAACTTCGTCAACCGCAGCACTAAGAAAACCCCAGCACCACCGTCTCCGGTCATCAAGAAGTGAATCCAAGAGCTTCTCCTTCCTCAAGCAAGCGCATGGCATCAAGCGAGCCATCAAGGAAGCGGGGGAGGGAGGAGGTGTCGCCGCCCCCGCTCGCCGAGCCTAAGGAGGAGCCGCCGACCCCGCCTACTGAGCTTGAGGTGGTGCCGCCGCCACTGCCACCGCCCACCGAGCCCGAGGAGGTGCGGGCGCCCCCGCCGCTGAGCCCGAGGAGGTGCTGCCGCCCCCGCCCGAGGAGGTGAAGCGGATGAAGCTGCCCCGGCGCAATGGCGCGGCGCCCCCGTAGTGCCCCCCGCGTGCTCCGAAGTAGCTTATTCGGATGCTTCGTTTTTCAGTGAAGATGCTCTACGAGGCTTGTTACAGTCTTGGAAAGCTGGCCGTTCATCTCAGGGTCCAACGACCCCCTGGTCCGCTGCAGATGACTGTGATGGATTATGCCTTCAAGGTCAATGTTTTGGCTGGGTACCTGGAGAGATGTGGTCCCCCCCATCTACAACGACGATGACGATGATGGCGTCCTCGACGTCTCCAGCTTCGGCTCCGACTCTGACTCCGACTCCGACGGTGGGGCTCCTCCGGTGGCGACTACCTCTGCTTAATTAATTTATCCCTCTATTAATGTGTTCTTCCAGTGTGCTTGTTGAACTTGTGATGGACTAGCTAGTAGATATGTGTATGTTGAACTTGTGATGAACTAGTAGATCTAAGAGACGCGGTAGATCAATCCATGTCTCCTATTTTGGAAGGCATTGCAATGTCTATGGTAGCAGCTTACAATGAATTGCAATGTGTATGCCAGAAGTTTGATACTTTGTTTGTGTCATTATATGGCAGCATTTCACAATGAACTGCAATGTGTATATATGCCAGAGTTATGCCAGAAGTTTGTTACTCTGTTTGTCTTAATAATCCGCATTTCCTTTGCCTTGTGCTGCAATGAAATGTCAGCATAGATGAATTGACGAATTTTGTGATGTGTGACACATTAAGATTTGTGACCCAATTGTCATTCCATTCATTCTTCATTCATACATTTAAGTTTGTCATATGTGACAATTTTTTCATTCTTCATCCACACAGATGAAGCAAAAGCACCACTTTTAACATCAGAATTACTTCTTTGCAGCAGACATCCCTAGTAAACATCCAAATACTACACAAACAACAGCCACAATAATCAAGTTCATCTTCCAGATCACATTGTCCGTCTTCTCCTCCAGTGATTTCTTCCTCTGCTTGTCCTCCAGTGCTTGCCTCTACTCGCCGCTCCCAATCTGACATTGCACTGAATCAACTACTTCATCGACCGCGTCTGCCCAGTTCGACGGTCGAAAAACAATGACGCTAGCATCCTTCAAAGCATCCGGAGTCCTTGTGGAAACGATAAAATCCACAATACTTGGGGTACTTGTCACACCCGACTTTCCGAAGAAAACCAAGTGCATACCTATATGCATGCCAGGATCAAGTTTCATGCATATAGTGACATAAAAGTGAATACAGAAACAGTATCACGTATGAAAAAGAAAGATTATCAGAGATTTACGCTTAATCCTGGAAACGAAGGCTCCAAACATCACAGGCAATCGACTGGGGGTTGCGTACGCCTAGCACCAAGCAACATCTTCATGGCGACTTCCTCTTTCGAGCAACATTGTTTATAGCAAGGGTGAGCACTTTTCATACTCGGCAAGTGTGGGGAAAAAGAATGAATGCAAAGGCTTTCTAGTGGACCGGGCTATAAGCATTTAAGCAATTTTAGTTGGTCAAGTTTTATTAGCACCTATTTACTAGCAAGTATAAGTATATACCATCCCACAATTAAGCATAAGATAAGAGGTACGCCATAAGCATATGGCAAGCATAACCGGAGAGAACGATTTAAGTCCATCTTCAAGTTCAATTATCATGTGAGGGTCCAGGCCGCTCTTGACCGTGAGCATGGCTAATCGATTAGTTTTACACTCTGCAGAGGTTGTACATCTTTACCCACAAGTCGCGTAAAAACTCCGAAGAGCTTTGGACCCAACCATGCGATGCTGGCCAAGCATCATACCACACTACCGAGGTGTGATTGCATAGGGACGCTACGAGGCCTTTACGAAGATCCTCCAATGCGCAACAACCCACTAGGTTTCAGGACGAAGCGGGGCATAAAGTCCCCTAGTAGGTACCGTGTCTTAGCAAAGCCCAACTCCCTACTAGAGCGAGTCTATACTCCATCAACGCCTCCCCATTTGTCCCTTTCAGGTAAGGTTGCTACAACACTAAAGTCTCTAGTTATTCAGCCAAGGCAGAGCCATGTGCCTTGTGGTTGTACGGTTTTCCTGGGTGGTTCTCCATGTTCCGATTAAGCATATGGTCTTGTATTAAGCAAACAAAGATATAACATAAAGGTATAGCATGATTCATCATTATTGTTCATTAAAACCACCATAACCCAGGTATAGCAACTAAGCATAGCTACCCAACATAAATGTAAACCCAGGTTAACAAGGAATGATCATAAAAACTAGGAAATCCTTAATAGGACCCATCAATATTAATGCAAAGTGATTAATCATAGTTATTGGGACAAAGATCAAGGACACACTTGCCTTTAACCAAGGTAATGTCATTGCTCAGAATATCTTCAACTTCTTGCTCTTCCAAACTTCTCGAACGGCGTTCACTCTAAGCGCATCAATCATCGGGCACAACATACACAAAGCAAACAAACAAGCATACTAAGAACACAAGACCAATCAAAAGAAAACTTTAAAAGAACGCACTAAAGGATAGGATCGATTGGATGGATCACTAAAGAACACAAAGTGTGCTTGGAAGGGAAAGGTTTGGTTAGATTAAAAGAGATGGTTATGAAAGATTGAGCAAGAACCGGAAGATCACACCGAGACCGAAGCCGAGAAAAAACGTCTAACGAACGTTTTACATACATGAGAGAGCAAGGCTATGAGCTAGGTTCATTTTAATTAACAAAACAAATATAAAGGATATTTCAGAAATAAAATACCCTATGTTGACATTAATGCAATATTAAACTTTATTTATGAAACCGGTGTAAAGAACTAGTCAAGTTTTATTAATAAAGATTCATTTATTGATTAAACCGATTAAACATTTAATTTAGAAAAACTAAACTATATGAACAATCTAAACGAAACTTTGTAATTCGAGTAGATCATATTTTATTAAAACATTATGGTATTGGCATTAATCAAATTAATATTTATTGTAAAAGCCGTCGTAAAAGCCTAATCAAATTTTAATTAGAAAAGATTAATTAGCTATTAAACAAATTAACATTTGGTTTACGAAAACCGAGTTAAAGATCTAATTAACTTTTATGTACAAAAACATGTGATAGAAACATTAATCAAATTAAATTTGATTATTAAAAATGGTGTATAGATCTATATAGCTTTAATTTGGAAAAGACATGTATAACTAGTCATTAATCAAAATTAATATTAATTTTATTTTCATAAAACAAAAAACGGTGAAAACACACCACTAACGCGTGCTTTACATTATTATGGACCTAGCGCAACTTGAACGGATTAAATCGGAGCTAAAACGAAGATTTGGTGAGCAAAACAAGATTGCAGGGGCCTGAACGAGATTAACCATAGACTTCAGGGGCTAACTAGGAAGATATGCAAGACACACTAAATAGTGCTCGGGAAAAGGTTAATGATCCGGGTTAGATCCGAAAAAGGGCTCGGTTGGGTCTGGTTGCAAACATCTAATACATCTAGGGGGTTACATGAATGAGTTGCCGGACACAAGAAACGGATAAAAAATTAACGAAAAGGCCGAGGGCCTAAATGCAAACCGGACTTATCTTCTTCCTCGGGACACGGTGGGCGGGGCCCGGCCGGCGGCTCGGCCCCCGGTGCGATGGCGATGCGGCGGGTGCTTCCCCGGCGGCGGGCGGGGGTGACGGATGTCCACCTCGGCCTCGCGAACCCGCCGGTGGCGGCGGTTTTCCCTCCGGCGGGACCCCACGCCCGGCGAGCATCGGTCGGGCGGCGGCTCGGGTTCAAGCGGCGGCGAGCTAGGGCGAGGGCGCGCGGGAGTTCGAGCGCGTTTTATAGGGGCGCGCACGCCAAGGGGACGGGGCGGCGGCGCCGCCGGCCGAAGAGGCCGCGGCCTCTCGGCCGCGCGGGCTCCGCCGGGCCCCGATGGGCTTCGGCGGGCTGCGCACCGGGGCCGGGCGGGTTTGGGTCGGGCCGAGCTAGGGGTCGAAGAACTCGCGGCCTTTGAAGCACTAGTGGACCGAGCGAAAAGATGAGGGTGCAGCAGAAGACTTCGGAGAACTGGGCCGTAAGCAGCTGTGGGCCGAAAAGGAAAGGAAAACGGAAATTCCTTTTTCATTTTTAGAAAACATTTTCGTGAAAAAGAATATTCTAGGAGCTAGATAATTCATTAAAGCCACGAAAAATATTCTGAAAATCCCAAAAATTCCAGAAAAATTCCTAGACATAGATTAAGATATGAACAATCCAAATAAAACATTTGGAGCTCAAGAAAAAGATTTTGAAGCCTTCTAATAAATAGAAATAGCTCAAGGAAAATGAGAATAAATTCCAGAAAAATCCGGAAAATTCTCGGGAGAGTTAGGACAGCTCCTAAACGCATTTTTGAAATCTTTTGCACTCAAAAAGCACCAAGATACATCGGCATGAATGCAACACTCACAACTTTTTATTTAATTTAGAAAATCCAACAGATGATTTTTCCTATACTATATTCCCTGTAAAGAAAAATAAATGTAGGAAAATTTTAAAATTGTGAGAAAATCATTATTTAGTTATTCTTTCTATTCACATCCCGAAATTGGAAATTTCGGGGTGTGACAAGATCGCATAATCAAAAGCACATAAGAACCCTAACTCAAACTTGGGTGACACAGCAGACTACTCACCGAGTTCCTTGCACACTTGAAATAAAGACGACCGTGCTTTTCACCTTCCTTCTGCATCCGCCCCTCCACCACCCGAGCCATACCACGGTCCGGCAAGGGACCCAGTGGAAACCCGCTTAGCTCACCGACCGGATCCAAGCCGATAGAGTGATTGCGGCCGCTCCGCAACCTTGGACCCTCGCTCCTCGCACGTGCACCTCAATGTTATAGAATTTATATAACATTATAGTAGATATGTGGTTAGCCCAGGGTGGCGTGCGTGCCGCGAGGGTGTTCTGCAAAATTTATTAGGAGCTGGCGGGCGGTCTTTTTGTAAAAAGGGTGGAGCTACGTCCGTGGCCGTCGGATCTAGATCGAACGCCCCTCATCAGAGTTCCCGTAGTTTGCACTGCTACCCTAGTTTCCACCTGATACGCTCTCCATGAGTAGATATGGTTAATCAACGAAGAAACCATTTATATGATTTGTGTTCTCTTTCCTCATTAATTGGGCTGCTACATCACCATTTTTCTTAGTTGGCAAGCTATTTAATAGGGATATAAACTACCATTAATACTCTATTGGAAGTGCCCTTAGGATGATGTGGCAGTTTTGGAAACTGTAAGGTGATACTAAATATGTTATTTGAGACAACTGTTGACCTGCAACAAGTAATTTAAGTATCCAGTTTGTCAAGAGATTATAGTAGTATCAAGTTTCTCTGTTGGCACGGCTATATCACTAGGGTGCGCTGAAACTGCAGGGCCATACATAGTATAAAGCCAATCCCGAATTATAAACTCGTCCAATATGAACGCTTCACCATTTCATATGATTCATTAACTTCTAGTGGTATGGGCTATCTTGTAAAAGTGTAAGGAATCGGATGCTCGTTAGCCTAAGAGGGGGAGGGGGTGAATTAGGCAACTTAAAAACTTAACCTATGGCTTCACTAATTTTACACAAAGATAAACTAGAACATACTATCTAGATGTGCAACTAGGGTTGTTCTAGTGTGAAACTCCCATCCCAAAATAAGGTTTGCAACCTATAGCAATTCCTAGCATGATACTACTCTAGGAAAGTAAAGGCAAGCAAAGATTGCAATAGAGTAAATGCGGAAACGTAAAGGGGATGAGAGGAAGCAAACTCTTGACACGTGATTTATCTCGTGGTATCGGTAGGCACTAAGCCACCCCTAGTCCACGTTGTTGAAGCACTCACACAAGAGTATTGCTTCCCGGTCACCAAGTCTCTCCCAAGAGCACCACTTGACTCGCCACAAAGGCTAGCCACTTAGGCACTTGCCAAGCTCCCTTGGTCACCTTGATGCCGCCTCCACTAAGGAGCTTCTCCACTTAGGAAGGGGGTCTCCACGTCCCCCGCACAAAGTGTCCTCGCCGCTCCACACCAAGCCGTAAGGTCGATGACGATTGCCGATGAGCCACTTAGGCCCCAAGGCTTCCGGCGAACCTTGTACAACTTGATTCACTCAAGAATCACCTCACAAGGTTGGCACAACCTTGCACTCACTCGGCTCTAAGCTAAGCCTAGCACTAAGCATATACGCAAAGCATATGCAAGTCTAAGGATGAGCAATTAAGCACTTGGATGGATTGGATATGATCTTCTAGGTGTCTTGAACTCCGTGCACTTCCACACAATCTAGCTCCCTCAAATGGGTGAGTGGAGGGGATATAAATAACCCAAGGAATCAAACTAGCCGTTGGCGAAAAGCCGCCGAAAAAGGTAGCGTCGGATGAACGGATGCTAAGCTTTTCCTAGGCGTCGGTTCATCCGGTGCCCTCCACGTCACTTAGCCGTTGAAGATCCACCGACACAAGCGCTCCGACGCATTACACCGACAGCGGTGCGTCGGTTCATCCGTGCTTCGAAGGACGGTTCGCCAAAACGTCTCTGTATGTTACTTCGTGACCATCGGATAGACCGACGCTATCTTTGACCCGGGTGTCGATTCATCCGGCCGAAGAGGTTGTCTTGGCGCGTCTCTGTATCGATTCAAACTAAGCGTCGGATAGACCGACGGTGTCCTCACTTAGACCGTCGGATCATCGGTGCTACCGTCTTTCTTGCTCTTCCTCCGCCTCGTCCGACGCTACTAGAAAATGGACCGTCGGTTCATCCGACGGTGCCTAGGGTTTCACCTAGTGTAGCAACTCGTCCAACGATTGCACCGACGCTTGCTTTCTAGGTACCGTCGGTTCATCCGACGGTGTCCTTTTTTTTCTTTTCTTTCTCGTTTTTGACCCTTGAAAAATAGACAATCTTCTTAATTTGGCATGTGGTATTTTGGAATCCTTGGGACCTAGAAATGTCTACAAACACATGCTAAACAATATGGTTAGTCCCATTGATCATGTTGTCATGAATCACCAAAATCAAACTCGAACTAATGGCAAATGGGGCCATGTTCGCTACGATCTCCCCCCTTTTTGGTGATTTATGACAACACAACCAAAGTAAGCATAAATTTGCGAAATTTGACAAAATTAGAACCACTTACACTTGCTTGGATGCTTACCATCATCCAAACTCCCCCTAGATCAAACTTCACCCTTTTTGATCTTCTCTTCCTATGTTCACACATAGCTTGCCTCTTCCCACTTTAGAACCACTATCTTGCTTTGGTCTTACATTCTCCCGCTTTGGAATAAAATCTCCAAAAAGTCCAAAACAAAAGGGCTCCAAGGAAACTAGCAAGTCCTAGCAAACATAGCTCAAAGAGAAATGTTAAATACAAGGGAGAAAGCCGCATGAACCATGATCCATATGTATGATATCAATGAAGATACCACATGCGTGAATAACTAAGGTGGATCACAAGCTCATGAGACTAGCATGATACAAACTAAGCTCCCCCTTAGTGTGTGCACAAAAAGATAATGTGAAAACAAGTGCACAACTACCAACTTGTAAGTCAAGGAAGCTTAGAGCATATCATGCAAGGAGGTAGCTTAAAGGACAAGACATAAGACAAATGGGTTCTTGTTACATTACCACTTATAGATATCACTTGTAGTCTCTTGATCATTGCATACCTCACGGGGGATGGGTCTTGTTCCTCCCTACCTTGTTGGCACCACATTGAGATGAGCCACTTGGAAATGATATCACTAGAGGTGACACCATCCGAAAGGAGCTTACATAGAAGACACTTGGGTATGAGTACATTGCCTTTGAACTTATATAGAGACATAAGCTCGCAAGGACATGACTCAACATGAAGCTCATATTGCTATATTCACTCTTTTAGAGATGTTAGATCACATTGAGAGTGAAATAGCATTCTCTTAGTATGAAGTACCACACCAGAACGCGTCGCCAAGGGACAACATAAGATAAGCTTGAAACAATGTTAGTCCCATAACCAAACCATAGGATGAGCTCCCCTTAAATGTGTGCATTTAGTGCTTGAATCACCAACCAAATGTATGCACATTGTTTGTGACAACAAAAGGGAAGCTAACCCTATAGCTTGCTCATGATGCAAAGAGATATATATGAAAACATGCACCATGAAAGAACAAGTGTAGCTTTCCTACACACTAATCAAACCATGTAAGTTGCTCATGGGTTAGCACATGACACAAGCAACCTACCATATGTAAACATTGCAACAAATGCAACCTAAACAAGGCAATGGAGCTACAATGATGCAAGAGATAGGTACTAGTTTCCATTACCTCAACCGGGGATCTTGGGCAACACATGTCCAACTTGCATGCTTGGCTTCTAGGCTTGAACCTTCACATCTTCTTTGTGCTAAGCCTCCCAAGTCCCCGCTCTCATGGCCTTCAAGTGGCCTTTGGAACCCAAACCATTTGAGGCCCCTTCATGTTGATGATGACTTCCTTGCGCACCCAAATGGGTTGGTTTCAACCTCGCTCCTCCTTCATCTTCACAACCTTGTGTGCAACCACCTTGCCATTATCCTTCTTCTTGATGACGTAGGTGTTGCTCTTGGTCTTGTTCTTGCGGTTGGGCTTGGTGTAGATGAGTGAGATCTTGATGGTGGGGTTGAACTTCTTCTTTACGCCCTTGTCTATCTTCTTGACAAATTGAGGGTATTTGTAGAACTTGTGCCCTTCTCCATGACACTTGTAGCAAGTCACGGTTGCACCCTTCTCAAGCTTCATCACCATGGGATCACGGTTATCTTGAGAAGGTTGGACTTTGCTCTTCATGTCTTGAGAGATGTCCACTTGTTCCTCATCGTTCTTGCCCTTGCCCATCAAGTTTGCCAACCTCTCTCGGAGCCATTTCACTTCTTGCTTGAGCTTATCATTTTTCTTGCCTATGAGACAATCACATGTGTCTACAACAACATTCTCATTGCAAGATGGTGAGTAAGATTCATCAATTAAATCAATGCAAGAAGTTGAAGCATCTACCTTGGAGATAGGCATAGCACAAGGTATAGATGATTCATCAAGCTCAAAGGAATTACTTGTTTTAGTCTCATTGCTCTCAAGCTTAGATTTTAGCGCATCACACTCCTTGCTAAGCAATTTGAATTTGCACAACAAATATTCATAATGTGTAGCAAGGGTTGCACTAAGATCATTGAGGGCATTGAGTTCTTTAATTTCACTAGCTTGTTTCTTAAGCATTCCCTTTTCTTTGTGAACTTGCTCAACAAGATCATCGAGAGAGGCGGTGTCGGATTCGCCATCACTAACATTGCTCTCCGTACCTTTGGCCATAAGGCACATGTGTAGTGATGATAAAGGACCTTGCATGAAGCGGGTGGTGAAGTTCTTTCTTGATTCATCACTTGAGCTAGAAGGACTTGATTCTCGACCACTAGTCCACTTACGGACGGTGATAGTTGCTTCTTGCCTTTGTCACCTCTCCTTGACCACCTCCTTCTTGGGCTTGTGCTCGATCTTGGTGAACTTGATGTTTTGATGATGATGTCCTTCTCTCAAGTGGACGTTGTAGCCGTACATGTTGACTTTCTTCACATACTTGAAGATCTTCTTCACGTACTCGGCCACCATGGATTCAACCTCTTCATCACTTGAGGAATCTTCATCGTCACCATCATCACTATTATCCTCACTTGAGCTTCCATGAGTAGCCATCCTACTCAACATCTTCTCTTGTTGGCTTGAGAGAGCATGGCTTGTAGTTGGAGAGGATGGTTCTTGGGGCCTTTCTTGGGGCGCCTTCTTTGAATTGGGCATGATTTGAAGCTCATGTGCCATGATCTTGCTCAAGATATGAGATGGCTTCAAATCTTCGATCTTCTTCTCATAGATGATAGCCTTCACCAAGTCATAATCGGCCTTCCGGATACTTTGAAGGATTCTACGGTTGATGTTCAAGTCCGTGATGTTCGCACACCCGAAGCATTGATCTCATTGACATGCACATTTAGGCGTGAGTATATAGATTCGGCATTTTCATTTGCAAGTTGCTAAAAGCTATTGAATTCCTCAAGGAGACAACTCGTAGCGTTCGTTAGCAACTTCTTTTGAACCCTCATTTTGCTCCTTGATGGTTTTCCATTGCTCATGAGCATTTTCACAATTAAAAACTCTATTCAAAACGCCTACATCCGGTGAGGACAAAACGATACTCTTAGCAATCACATCAAATTGCTTTTCCTTCTTAGTACCATTTCTCATGCCCTCATCGGTGACTCTCCAAACATCAAGGTCCTTTGCTTGGAGATAGGCCTCCATGAGAACCTTCCACCGAGGATAGCCCGTGCCATCGAAATGTGGAGCCAAACCTAAGGTATCCACCCCTTTCATTCCTCTATAGAGCAACTCACTAGGCGGTGAAGCCTAACCGTTCCAATGAGCCGGTTTTCACAATTTACCAATCGAATTGGTGTTTCCTTGTGAAGGAAGTGAGTCCCGGCTCCGATACCACTTGTAAGGAATCGGATGCTCGTTAGCCTAAGAGGGGAGGGGGTGAATTAGGCAAATAAAAACTTAACCTATGGCTTCACTAATTTTACACAAAGATAAACTAGAACATACTATCTAGATGTGCAACTAGGGTTGTTCTAGTGTGAAACTCCGATCCCAAAACAAGGTTTGCAACCAATAGTAATTCCTAGCATGATACTACTCTAGGAAAGTAAAGGCAAGCAAAGATTGCAATAGAGTAAATGCAAAAACGTAAAGGGATGAGAGGAAGCAAACTCTTGACACGCGATTTATCCCGTGGTATCGGTAGGCACTAAGCCACCCCTAGTCCACGTTGTTGAAGCACTCACACAAGAGTATTGCTTCCCGGCCACCAAGTCTCTCCCGGGAGCACCACTTGACTCACCACAAAGGCTAGCCACTTAAGCACTTGCTAAGCTCCCTTGGTCACCTTGATGCCGCCTCCACTAAGGAGCTTCTCCACTTAGGAAGGGGGTCACCACGTCCCCCGCACAAAGTGTCATCGCCGCTCCACACCAAGCCGGAGGGTCGATGATGATTGTCGGTGAGCCACATAGGCCCCAAGGCATCCGGCAAACCTTGTACAACTTGATTCACTAAAGAATCACCTCACAAGGTTGGCGCAACTTTGCACACACTCAGCTCTACACAAAACCAAGCACTAAGCATAAACACAAAGCATATGCAAGTCTAAGAATGAGCAATTAAGCACTTGGATGGATTGCATATTATCTTCTAGGTGTCTTGAACTCCTATGCACTTCCACACAATCTAGCTCCCTCAAATGGGTGAGTGGAGGGGATATAAATAGCCCAAGGAATCAAACTAGCCGTTGACAAAAAGCTCGCCGAAAAGGTAGCGTTAGATGAACGGATGCTAAGATTTTCCGGGGCATCGGTTCATCCGGTGCCCTCCACGTCACCGAGCCGTTGAAGATCCACCGACACAAGCTCGCTCCGACGCATTACACCGACAATGCTTTGTCGGGCATACTCCCGGTACTCATGCAAGGAAGGAAGAAGACGGACTCCTATTAGAATTCCCCCGTAATCCTACTAGGGCTCGTTCCCCGTAATCCTACTAGGACTCTTGCCTTGTAACCGACTAGGAACCCGCCCCCCGGACTATATAAAGGAGGGCCGGGTACCTAGCCGGCATCCGAACAACCCAACACCAAGCGCGGGGCACCATGCTTTATCCCCCAAACGAGACGTAGGGCTCGCCACCTTGGCGGCCCGAACTCGTATAAATCTTGTGTCCCGTGTCCTTGCGCATACCTTCGAGTTCTCGGTCTCCCGATCAAGATCCTCACCGCACAATCTACTACCTCGGGTACCCCGTTGGTAGGTTTGCCGGTCTTAAACACCGATAGGCCGGCGCGCCGGGTAGGGGAGATCATCACCATCGGGCGAATTCGAAGGACCCTCGTCAACAAGATCAATCTACTCGTCGACTCGCCGAGATCCATTGAAGCAAGTCGCCTTGCTCTTGTCAAAGGGGAATCAATTTTCCTACGCCGCGCTTCCGGGTGCCACGGCACGTCGCGCGGCTCGTCATGCGGCTCGTTGCGCCGCTCGTCGTCGACTACTCCGCCTCGCGCGAGCTCGTCGTCTACTACTTCGTCTTCGCCGCGCGTCCGGGTGCCTCGGCACGTCGCACGGCTCATCACGCGGCTCGTCGCGCCGCTCGTTGTCGACTACTCCGCCTCGCGCGAGCTCGTCGTCGACTACTCCGCCTCGCCCGGGCTTGTCGTCGTCGACTACTTTGCCTCCGCCGCGCGTCCCGGTGCCTCGGCACGTCGCGCGGCTCATCACGCGGCTCGTCGCGCTTCTCATCATCGACTACTCCGCCTCGCGCGAGCTCGTCGTCGACTACTTCGTCTTCGCCGCGCGTCCGGGTGCCTCGCATGTCACGCGGCTCGTCGCGCCGCTCGTCGTCGACTACTCCACCTCGCACGGGCTCGTCGTCGAATACTCCGCCTCGCGTAGGCTCGCGTCGTCGACTACTTTGCCCCCGCCGCGCGCGTCCCGATGCCTCGGCACGTCGCGCGGCTCGTCACGCGGCTCGTCGCGCCGCTCGTCGTCGACTACTCCGCTTCGCGCGGGCTCGTCGTCGTCGACTACTTTGCCTCCGCCGCGCGTCCCGGTGCCTCGGCACGTCGCGCGGCTCGTCATGCGGCTCGTCGTGCCGCTCGTTGTCGACTACTCCGCCTCGCGCGAGCTCGTCGTCGGCTACTTCGTTTTCGCCGCGCGTCCGGGTGCCTCGGCACGTCACGCGGCTCGTCATGCGGCTCATCGCGCCGCTCGTCGTCGACTACTCTGCCTCGCGCAGGCTCGTCGTCGACTACTTTGTCTTCGCCGCGCGCGCGGGTGCCTCGGCACGTCGCGCGGCTCGTCTTGCGGCTCGTCGCGCCGCTCGTCATCGACTACTCCGCCTCGTGCGGAGCTCGTCGTCGACTACTTCGCCTCCGCCGCGCGTCCGGGTGCCTCGGCACGTCACGTGGCTCATCATGCGGCTCGTCGCGCCGCTCGTCGTCGACTACTCCGCCTCGCGCGAGCTCATCGTCAACTACTTCGCCTCCGCCGCGCTTCCGAGTGCCTCGGCACGTCACGCAGCTCGTCACGCGGCTCGTCGCGCCGCTCGTCGTCGATTACTCCGCCTCGCGCGAGGTCGTCGTCGACTACTCCGCCTCGCTCGGGCTCGTCGTCGACTACGCCGTGCGCCGCGACTTCGTCTTGTGGCCACGCCGGCTCTACTTCATCCACGCCATGCGTCGTGACTACTTATCCGCGGCAACACCGGCTCTACTTCGAGTACGCCGCGCGCCACCATGACGTCGTCTTCGGTCGCATCGCATCGACCATTCATCTCGACTAGTTTTCCAAACTAGTCGAGAACGACGATCACGCCCCCAACAAGCGGTCGGAATCAACTCGACTAGTTAACTTCCGAAGCAACAACCGTTGCGGCTCCATCGCCGACCGCCACGGCTTCATCAACGATCTTCCCGAGCAAAGAACGCCTAAGTCATTTATTTAAATGATTCTTCGTTTTCTTTTCTTGGCTTGTTCTCCTCATCATGTAGGACTACTTGCCGACTACTCATTTGTGTACGCTTCTCGACGGGTTTTCACGGGAGCTACACTCGCAGCCTACTCTTGGGGTATATCAATCAAGCCACCACGAGTCTACTTCATCAACTCGGGGGCTATCCCTAGGAGGCAGTTTCTAAAGTCCGCTATGCGCGGCAATCTACAGTCGACTTCTAAAGTCGCATTCTAAAGTCCGCTCCGTGCGGCAACTTAAAGTCGACTGCGGTCGCATCTTCGCCTGCTTCGATGGCATACTACGTGTGTAAGCTTCGATGGAACCTAGCTGTAAGCGGCCCTCGGGTCCTGGCGACGATGGAACCTAGCTGCACGTGGTCTTCACGCTCTGTACCATGGGTCCAAGTACCCTAAGTACTCGCGCTCCGTACCTTGCCTCCCGAAATCCATGGCCCGGTGCACGCGTGTCGACTCCGGTCGCACCTTCAAGTCCACCGCGGTGGCAACCATACCTTGGGTCCGAAATCCATGGCCTAGGTACACAAGTCGACTCCGGCCGCACCCTCAAGCCGACTCCGGCCGCACCCTCAAGCCCGCTGCGGCGGCAATCGTCGTACCTTGGGTCTGAAATCCATGGCTCAGGTACTCAAGCCCACTCCGGTGGCACAAGTCGATGCTAACGGTCGCACCCAAGCCCACTTCGGTGGCACAAGTCGACGCTAACGGTCGCATCCAAGCCCACTCCGTAGCACAAGCCGACTTTGGTCGCAATCTTAAGCCCGCTCCGGCGGCAAACACTACTAGAAAAGTGTTTATCGGTGACGATTTGCTCGTGACGCCGCAAACTTTGGTCACGAGAATGGTACGTATTCCATGACGAAATGTCCATTTTCGTCATAATTTGCATGTGACGATGAAATAGGTGAAAGAAGAATGACGAAAATATAATTTACGTCACAAAACGAATTGACAAGATCGTCCTAGATTATGTTTTGGTATGGCGTATAATAATGATGAAACATAGTGGTCACAAAGTTGGATTGGATATCGTCATAATTTATTAGAATCATTTGGTACAACTAATGAAGAATCAAATTGGTCACAAATTAGTAGTGCACTAACGACGTGGGATGTGTCCGCCATAAGGTCCATGATCGTGTGGCCCATCATCTTGTTTAATGTGTCGGCCCATTTTTTAATTGTGTTAAACAAAAACAAAAAGTTGTTCCGGGGTATCGAACCGGGGACCTTGTGATACACACTACGCTATGTGGTCGTTCGTGTTGTAAGTATGTTGTTTTTTTATTTGTCACTTTATTAATGAATAATGGGCCTTTACCCGCATGGATCGAAGTTGGGCTTATAACGTTGATCACGTTTAGCCCTTCGTAGCGATCACTCCCGGGTCGTCACGTCCGGGTTTCTATTGTGTCGCGATTGTGATCGTCGCCTCCGGATCGTATCCGGCGGCGGCGGGCCTCCGGGTTATCCGGGGTAGGTTGGTGACTCACAATGACATGTGTGAGACATGTATGCTTCGGTGGAAGTGCATCATCACTTTCTCACAAACACTTGAAACTTTTTTGACAACATACCGTACCAAAAGGAGGAGCTCCGGCAAAATTTCAGATTTTGTAAGCAAGACTACGAGTTTTTTACATTTATTCCTTATTAAATCAATAAATATTTACAATAATAGGCAAACTTGGTCGAGAAAATTCCAAAACTTCACCCGACATCTTAGATTGCATCCATTAGCATCCAAAAAAAAGTTTCACACAATTTCAAGAAACATGTACTACACGTCCCACATAGGGATGAACATCTCTTGGTGACTCACGGTGACATATGTGAGACATGTATGCTTCGGTGGAAGTGCATCATCACTTTCTCACAAACACTTGAAACTTTTTTGACAACATACCGTACCAAAAGGAGGAGCTCCAGCAAAATTTCAGATTTTTTAAGCAAGACTACGAGTTTTTTACATTTATTCCTTATTAAATCAATAAATATTTACAATAATAGGCAAACTTGGTCGAAGAAAATTCCAAAACTTCACCCGACATCGTAGATTGCATCCATTAGCATCCAAAAAAGTTTCACACAATTTCAAAAACATGTACTACACGTCCCACATAGGGATGAACATCTCTTGGTGACTCACGGTGACATATGTGAGATATGTATGCTTCAGGTGGGGAAGTGCATCATCACTTTCTCAGAATCACTTGAAACTTTTTAGACAACATACCGTACCAAAAGGAGGAGCTCCAGTTAAATTTCAGATTTTTTAAGCAAGATTAAAAGTTTTTTACATTTATTCCTTATTAAATCAACAAATATTTACAATAATAGGCAAACTTGGTCAGAAAATTCAAAAACTTCACCCAACATCTTAGATTGCATCCATTTGCATCCAAAAAAAAGTTTCACATGATTTCAAGCAACGTGTACTACATGTCCCACATAGGGATGAACATCTCTTGGTGACTCACAGTGACATGTGTGAGATATGTATGCTTCAGTGGGGAGTGCATCATCATTTTCTGAGAAACACTTGAAATTTTTTTGACAACATACTGTACCAAACGGAGGAGCTCCAGCGAAATTTCAGATTTTTTAAGCAAGATTACAAGTTTTTTATATTTATTCCTTATTAAATCAACAAATATTTACAATAATAGGCAAACTTGGTCAGAAAATTCCAAAAGTTCACCCAACATCTTATATTGCATCCATGAGCAACCAAAAAAAATTTCACACGATTTCAAGCAACTTCTACTACACGTCCCACATAGGGATGAACATCTCTTGGTGACTCACGGTGACATGTGTGAGATATGTATGCTTTAGTGGGGAAGTGCATCATCACTTTCTCAGAATCACTTGAAACTTTTTTGACAACATACCGTACCAAAAGGAGGAGCTCCAGTTAAATTTCAGATTTTTTAAGCAAGATTAAAAGTTTTTTACATTTATTCCTTATTAAATCAACAAATATTTACAATAATAGGCAAACTTGGTCAGAAAATTCCAAAACTTCACCCAACATCTTAGATTGCATCCATTAGCATCCAAAAAATGTTTCACACGATTTCAAGATACTTGTACTACACGTCCCACATAGGGATGAACATCTCTCGGTGACTCACAGTGACATGTGTGAGATATGTATGCTTGAGTGGGGAAGTGCATCATCACTTTCTCAGAATCACTTGAAACTTTTTTGACAACATACCGTACCAAAAGGAGGAGCTCCAGCAAAATTTCAGATTTTTTAAGCAAGGTTACAAGTTTTTTACATTTATTCCTTATTAAATCAACAAATATTTACAAGTTGCAGTGCTGATTGCGGACCCACGGAACAAGCAACACCACTACAAGGACTTGGTCACCATGCTCCTCGATCAATATTGCAGGAACCATGCACGCAGTTCTTTTCTATATGAATTAATTAATGTTGCTTCATTTAAGTTCAAGGAAGAAAATAAGATTTGTGCGAATATTTTGTTATCTGGATGAGTGGACCACTGCCTTTTGTCTGCTTTGTCGAGGAGTAATAAAAGTGATGATCGAACTGCAATACTAATCTTAACACCTAAGCATTGAGGCGAGTACCAATAGAGTATGCAGATTGCGAAGAATCTGATGGCGAAGTCTGTACTGTTGAGGCTATTTTGCAACACTTGGTAGGTTATTTGCATAAATTTTGCCTGCAAAGTCAATTGAACTTCTCTCCACCGTCCGTTTCTACCCGATCCCCCACGTCCTCCTCCAGCCTCCCCCATAAACCCATGCTCATTTTTTTCTCGAGACACCTCCGTCCGCCGTCGCCTCGCCTCCTCCGGTCCCTCCCCCAGGCCGCACCTCCTCCACACCGTCGCCCAACGTCGTCCCCCACCCCCTCCCTCTCTACCACCTCGTCGCGACAGCTCCCTACACCAAGCCTGCCACCATGCACTGGTCGCACCTCCTGCAAAACCCTAACTGCCGCAATATGCATCAAGGGAACGGCCTTTCTCAAGCAGCATCAGCGGTGGCGGTGGATCTTGCCGAGGTGGAGTGTGTTGGACAAAGGAAACTCTGTTCCGATGGTCGTGTGGACCTGCGGATGGAACAGTGACCCAAGATTTACTATCTCGTACACCTCTTCTTGCAGTCCTGCACGGATCTGCAACCAACCTTCAGAATAGTTTTGGCTATTCAAGCCCCCTAGATACTACTGGTAGGTCTAACCAGTCAAATCCTATGGTGCGTCGGCTGCTGATTGGAACAGGGCCGCCACCGAGCGAGATCGAGGCCGCCGCCGCCGAGTGAGATCGACCCTGTACATCGACGATCCTCTCTCCCGGAGTACGCAGACCCTCTACATCAACCGGCCACTGGTGTCCTCGACCCTACCTCCAAGTCGGTCTCCAGTTCATCAGGTTAGATCCCAATTCTTTGATTCATTTGATCCTGAGAAGTATCACTTCTACTTCTACCATTGGGGAATTGGAATATCAGATCACCCGCTTAGTTTTTGCGTTTACTATGTGGTTTTCATTAGTTTGTATAGGCAAATATTATTTGCACTTGCACTAGAATCAGTGGCTGTATCTATGTAGCAGCCTAGGAACAAGGATGGAACGGAGGAGAAATACTACTGTTGTAATAATGCATGTTTAGTTTAATTGCTTAAATTGTCTGACATGAGTATGGTGGTGAATTAGCGACCTTTTGTAATGGGTCCTTATCTGTACTGGAATCCTAATCTGTATGCCAATGCTTCCGAGACTGTAGACAATGATGCATATAGCTGTAAGTATGCCCAAGAGGATAAATGTGCAATTCGGGATGGACACTCTAATTTGCCAGAAACCTTAGATGCATCATTGGCCAGCTTTAATAAGTTTCCATGGTTAGCATACAATTCATTTCTATTTGCTGCACATGTAACTTTTGTACTTGTTCCCCCTTGAAGAGATGATATTCAATGATAGACAAGCATCATACATCTTACACATTTAGCAGCACAATCTTCTGAATGAATTTCGAAGTTTTTTGTTTTGTTAATCTTGTCCAACAAAATTGGATTTTACTAGATACAAAGATACAAATGTGACAAGCGTCATCTAGCACTGGATTACTAAAATTGATTTCGCTGTCACAACCATATGCTCAATCATCTTATTTCCTGTACTCCAGAAATAAAATAAAAATGACACCTCCAGACTGAATTACACATATTAGATCCATGCTCAATCATTTTAGAAATAAGAAAGGAGTGCATACTAATTTATTTGGCACAGTATGTACATGTTTAATACTTTAAAACACCATTGCATCATTTGCAATAATTTGTCCTATTGCAGTTATTTGCTTATCTCTGCTTATATCTGCTTTGTTCTAAGGAATTCTTCATGTCAATGGCCTTGCTAGCTCTGATGATATTTCAAGCTTTAGAATTTTGATGTTTCTTTTTGGACTTTGATGCAGCTGATAGATTTCGGACAGGAAGTTGGACACATACAAGATCTCTGGAGTTGAAATTATGTGCTCATCCTTTTGGTTTCAACTACTAGTTGTCTCTTTGTTTTCCACTACAATTTGTGGTGAAGTAAATTATAGATATCATGAATATTATTTTGAGTATTTTGAGATAATATAGTAACTCTTCTAGCATTTCTTTTTTCATGGATCTTAAATTTACATTTTTCTTAGTTGCAGTAGCTTGTGCCCATTTGTTTGTTTTATATGTGTACGTCGGTGACAACATGAGCTCATGGCTTCCCTCTGTTTTAGATAACAGTAGTACCACTTGCGCTAGTGTTCCAATATTTTTTTGCTGGGGTTTAGTTTAGACATCAGTTCGTCTCTTTTATTATATATATTTTGTACTGCATATACTACTACTAATAACATGGGAATTTACATTTTTGTGTTTTGCGTACCAGGTTGGCTTCATGTTCATTGGTCGCTTTGTGATTATCACGTACAAGTTATGGCCTGGAATCTGGACTCATGCCATGCACGGTTGTCTAACACTATGCATGACCCCAACTAAATGTGTCTCTCCTATTTTATTTATAATGTAATAGCTACTAGGTACTTTGTTATGTGTACACGAATTTGTAGAAAGTGACTCTATTCAAAATGTGATTTATGTACTATGATATACTATAATTATTTCTGTGACCAAACTATTTTCAAATATGTGACCAAGAGATGTTATATTTGTTACCAAAGTGATGGCAAATCAGTGACCATATTAAATCAAACCGTGACAATGCCAAATACCATTCTGTGACGATTTAAACATGACATCTATGACGATTCCAAGATGATGATCTCAGCAGCCACGTCATTGATGATGTCACCGCTTCGTCATCCGCGGCGTGGCATACGGCGAGAGCTATGACCAACACAAGACTATATCCGTGACGAAACCGGATCATCACACTACTATAACGTCGCGTCGTCCGTTAGCCGGGCAGACGGGAGATTATGACGAAAACGGAACGTCACAAAATCACTAACGGCGTTAACGGCGACGTCGTTAGCCAGTGCGGACGTGAAATTATGACGAAAACAGGGTATAATCTATGACCAAAAACGTTCGTCATAGAATGAATTCAAATCCATGACGACACAAAATTCGTCACAGATTGGAGACACATCTATGACGAAAAAACCAATTTTGTCACCGATGAACAAATTTGACGCCACCATAGTGACCAAAACAAAATCATCACAAAAGACTATTTGTGACCATTCTGGCGTCTTCAATGACGTTAATGTAACGTCATTGATGACAACATCCCTACTAGTGAAAACTACTCTTTTTCTCTCGATTTTTCATTCGCTTTGGCTTTCCGGAAAGTGCTTTTCGTTTTTTGCATCTTAAGTCCACCCAGCGTGGCACAAAGTCGACTATTGTAGTCGCATCTCAAAGTCCGCTCTCGCGCGGCATCCTAAAGTCGACTTCGGTTTTCAAGTCGCATATCAAAGTCCGCTCCGCGCGGCAACTAAAGTCGACTTCGGATTTCAAGTCGCATCTCAAAGTCCGCTCCGCGCGGCACAAAGTCGACTTCGGTTTTCAAGTCGCATTCTAAAGTCCGCTCCGCCGGCATCTAAAGTCGACTTCGGTCGCAACTAAAGTCCGCTCTGACAGCACGACTACTTCTCAAGCTCCACGGCTCAACGCCAAACTACTACTTGGAATCTCTCCAGCTCGGGGGCTACTCGAAGATAACTTCAGCATGCTTCGCTCGCTCTCAAGCTCGGGGCTCCTCACCAATCACTACTCGACGTGGCTCATACAGCTCTCTTATCTCGGGGGCTACACGCTGCAAGAGTATTTGGATGATGGCTTTCGCGATCAATGAAGACCCTTGGATTGATTACCTAATCATTTCAAGGCTCGGGGGTCGCTATGCTACACCCATCGTTCAATTTTTTCAAGACAAGATTCGGAATCAAGATTGACCCTCGCCTAGAGTCCGCAACTCAACCTAAGGCTTGGGGGCTACTCCATATGGAGTGCGATGTTGCAATCGCACTTCCATATAATCTCGACTTCAAGACCGATGAGCCGGACCACCTTCCGGCCTCGCGGCGTTCAAGTACTATTGAAGACTTCTCCAAGCGTACTCGAGGACGCTCAAGAACTACTCGAAGAGGCTTCAAGACTACTCGAACTACTACTCTCGACTACAATGTGCTCGGGGGCTTGTCGGGCATACTCCCCGGTACTCATGCAAGGAAGGAAGAAGACGGACTCCTATTAGAATTCCCCCGTAATCCTACTAGGGCTCATTCCCGTAATCCTACTAGGACTCTTGCCTTGTAACCGACTAGGAACCCGCCCCCCGGACTATATAAAGGAGGGCGGGTACCTAGCCGGCATCCGAACAACCCAACACTAAGCGCGGGCGCCATACTTGATCCCCCAAACGAGACGTAGGGCTCGCCACCTTGGCGGCCCGAACTCGTATAAATCTTGTGTCCCGTGTCCTTGCGCATACCTTCGAGTTCTCGGTCTCCCGATCACGATCCTCACCGCACAATCTACTACATCGGGTGCCCCGTTGGTAGGTCTTCCGGTCTTAAACACCGACAAGTGCGTCGGTTCATTCGGTGCTGAAGGACGCTTCGCCAAAACGTCTCTGTATGTTGCTTCGTGACCGTCGGATAGACCGACGCTATCTCTGACCCCGGGCGTCGGTTCATCCGGTGTCGAAGAGGTTGTCTTGGCGCGTCTCTCGTATCGATTCAAACTAAGTGTCGGATAGACCGACGGTGTCCTCACTTAGATTGTCGGATCATCCGGTGCCGTCTGTCTTTGCTGCTCTTCCTCCGCAACTCGTCCGACACTACTAGAAAATGGACCGTCGGTTCATCCGACGGTGGCTTTTCTTTCGATTTCCCTTTTCTCTCTTCTCAATTTGGCATGTGGTATTTTGGCATCCTTGGGACCTAGAAATGTCTACAAAGACATGCTAAACAATATGGTTAGTCCCATTGATCATGTTGTCATGAATCACCAAAATCAAACTCGAACTAATAGCAAATGAGGTCATGTTCGCTAAGAGGAGTTGAATGCAGTTAAAATATGCTCCTATCATGTTCGTTACTTTGCATCGATGTACAATTTAAGATCATATTATATAGACGGAGACACCAGGGGTGTCGTGGGATCGTACAATTTAAGATTGTTTTACAAACTGACTAGCGAATGAAGTGGGCGCGAGGGTATATAAATTCATCAATGGAAGCATAACTGATCGAGATGGCCAGGCAACATTCGAACATAATATTACACTATTGGTACAAACTGTCAATCCTAATTTCGGCTTCTCATTGTTGGTCCAGCATTTTTTAGCATTGCAATACAAGATGGCCTGTTCATTGAATAAGATTCTAGTTTTTAAAATACATATCATGTAGAAAAAAAGATGCATTTAATCATCACTCTTGGTGCCAGCATTAGAACTGAGAACCTCAGTAGTGGTCGTCACTATGCCTGTTAAGCAGCATTATCACCTTCCGGGTTTTAAGAAATCGATCAACCTTCTCCTATCAGGTTATGGTGGATTAGCTTGGTATCAACGGTTTGTGAAGAGCTGTCAATGGATGGGTTTGTTTCACACGATACGGTCTCTGAAAGTTGAAGGTGAGTAAAATGGAAATTTTCACTTAAAGATTTGAGAAATTTATAATAGGCATAGAAAAGTCGGCGTGCCGCGTGCTGCACATAAGCTTCTGACGATAAATTTTTCATACCCTAATTCGGCGTACTTGATAATGATGAGATGGACCTGAGTTAATAGTTTCCCTAATATGCCAGCCTAACCCACTTTGTGCAGGAACCTGCGCAGCCCAAACCGGTGGGAAGCATCGTAACCATGGCCCATGCTCTGTACTTGAAAGCGTCACAAAGGCGACCCAGGTTTTCAAGTCCTATCTAATCTCCTGATTCCTCTCACTCCTAGCTTGGCATGTGATTCAGTAACAAAAGTGGGTACAGGACAACTGTATAACCTTTAGGATCTCAAGTTTGCTTTCAAGTCTTTGAGGTGGCGAGGGGCCAGGTTGTTATTTACTCGCTCCGTTCTCATTTATAAGACGTGGGCTAACATGACACACTGTTCTAAATCATACTTTGACTACTCATTTTTCTATATTATATTATATTAGTTATGGTTATGAATTTATACTTATTTGAAAGTACATTTGATTACAAATCTAACCATGTCAAATTTACATGACAAAACAGAAAAATTGATGGGTAATTTATTGGTTAAAGAAGATAAAGTTTGAATCTCGTTTTATGTGTGCGCCTTATAAGCGAGGACGGAGGGAGTATATGAGGGCAGGTGCCCCAGCAAGGTAATTAAATGGCTACAATCGTGGTATTTAAAGAAAACAAAGGGGCTTTAGTGGTTGTCAAAGTGGACCTAATCCTAAGAACTCTTTTATGGTGTATCATACCACCATGTGGTGGTACAGAGTATATGTTTTTTCTAAAATGGGTAAACCTGTAATTATAAAAAGTATGTTATTTTGGACAATGGTTTTCCCTAAATGTCGTTTTTCCATGCACAGTGTTTTCACTTTTCCTACGAGATAATTTTTTAAATAATATCTCAATACCATTTATACAACCCATGTAAACCATAAGTGATAGCTTTTTGTTTTTCGCCTTTAAGAGGACAACAGTGATCCATTTCCAATGACAGACAACATAAGGTCACTACTCAATTACAACACATATTACTTTGTGTTTTTAGGGGTGTTTGCATCCCATGGCTATTTCTTAGCTCTTCTCTTTTAGCACAAATAGCTCAAATAATAGAGTCAAACATGTGGCCTATTTTAGAGCTATTTGCAGCTAGTCTACCCAAAAAATTATACCATGAATAGGTGCTGATTTGAGCTATTTGGAATGGAGCCCACTGAAAAAATTATTTTATTAATCCCACCAGCCGCACAGGATCCCCACCCACGTCCACGCGACCTCGCCCAGAGTTCGTCCCCAGCTGCACCGCCTGCTCCCCCCACCCGCGCCGCCTCCGTGCATCACTTGCATTGTGTCGTTGCCTCTTCCAACTGGTGTTGCCTCCTCCCCCACCCGCTCCGGAGTCGGGCTTCACCTGCCTCCCTTCCTAGACCGCTGTGACGCTGTTTTACACCACCTGTGCTATCGTCGCCTCGCATCCGCGATGTGCCGCCGTCCACGCCTCAGCCCCCACCGGATCCGGCCTGCCGCCTCCCATCGGCATCGCTGGCCCCAACTCATGCTCCTCGTACTCTTCGACCAGATCAGGGCAGCGATTTCATCTCCATGAAGGGCGGTGGCTTCGATTTCTTCTTCCAAGCAGAAAATAGTTGAAGCTTACAAAAAGGAGGACTCAAGAGTCGTAAGAAGAAACAAATAAAGAAGATAAGCTAAACTACATCTGGCACACATGGCGAGCGGAAGCAGGGGGTTCGCGTGGGCTTTCTTAAATCGTGGTGACCTCGATGGAGCCGGTGCATTATTGGTCGGTCAGCCCTCGCAATAGTCGTCTTGGCATCTGGTCAGATATGCTGACGAGGCAGTCACTGGTCTACCCTCTGCTCGAAACACCATCCACTTATCCAGTTCGTGGGCACGGCACGCAGGCTATATGGGACCAGCAGATCTCCTACAAAATTGGGTATATCTTGGATTTGTAATTTGTGTCGGACCCAGAGCGATTATGCAGTACCGTAACTGCCCCTGCTACCTAGCCAGAGCGATTATCCAGTTCGTTGGGCAAGTAGTGCGCATTGCCGGTTTTATTTATGCAGTAGTCTGGTACTGACGCAGTACATTAGGTATTGGCACATCTCAATCAGTACATGTACAAGTTAAGCAGCGTACAAAACATGCGCTGATTGATAAAAATATATATAAGTTGCAACAGGACACACGAAATAACTAACTAGGAGCTCGATAACTAGTCCATTCAAGCACTCAAGCATAATAGTACAATATATGCATATACCTCCAAACTGATGATATACATACATATATGTTCCATGACATGCTAAAATTGTTATTTACATGCCAGCAAAGTTAAATAGCCTGCATGTGCCCAGATCTTCAATACCATGAAAATTTAATTTGACATCTTGTTCAATTTTTATTTTTTTTTCATCATGAAAAATAGTGGACATTTAAGAGTTGCATCATCTTTGAGGTGCTACAGTATTGCGAACGTGCATGGACCGAGGTAGTGTATATATACATATATATGTACCGTAAAAGACCTGTTTCTTCTAATGTAATAATGGACAGAGGTGGTGTTAATTATAGGCTCCAAGCGTGGACCTAAACCTGCTGGAGTTCAATCACGCTAGCCTCGTGGATTGATTTGTTGTATTAGGTTTGTTTACGTAGACGTCATGTGTTAACCTACCGGATTAGTTTGTCGTGTTATCAGCTAAGATGCGTGTTATTAGTTAAGGATGCCTTTGTTTTGTTTCCTGTAAAGATGGGCAATGGTGCTCCATGGAGCGAACATGGAACTAACCGCTGACCCATTTAACAAATTTAGGAGCACCATTTTATCCATTTTACTAAATTGGCTGAACCAGGTGCTCCAAAGGATCTACAGGGTCGACCCACCGACACGTCGACGACGATCTCGCTCGCTCGCAGGTAGCACCACTGGTCGTGACCTTCACTCCACAATCGCAGAGCTCGCGTCGTTGCTGCGTCTACGGCACCCGCCGCCGCCCAAACGAACCGACCAGAAGGAAGTCGTCGTCGTCAATGGATCCGCTGGAGACTGGATCTCGTAGCAAAGAAGGTAGACTTGGAAGACTGGAGTCGTCAGAGAGAAGGAAGAGGATGACTATGAGAA
Organism: Cenchrus americanus; assembly: GCA_947561735.1. NCBI lineage: Eukaryota > Viridiplantae > Streptophyta > Magnoliopsida > Poales > Poaceae > Cenchrus > Cenchrus americanus. Next base: position 29,198,034 of record OX387242.1, on the reverse strand, counting down.
GGACATGGGAGGAGAGCTGGATGATGCACACGAGGTCGCCGGACTTGATGGCCGCAGCGCCATGCGGAAGCGGCGGCGGCGGCATTTTCTTCGGGAGCAGGGGATGGAACTAAAACATCCGAATTGTATCATAGAATGATTTTTTTAGATCACAATAAAATAAATTTGGTACTAATTTTTTATGCATTATAACCAGCTAATTACGGAAAAAAATAAAAAAATTAGCTACAATTTTGTTATGGATTATTTGCTTTCGATAGAGGAAAAGGTGAAAAAACATCCGTATCCGAATCCGAATCCGAATCCGAATTTCTTTTCATCATTTGATCAAAATATAGCACACATTTGGGGTTTATTTTGTATGAATCTTAACAAGCACAATGCCAAGAACAAGAATATAAATTTTTGGATACAAAATATTATGCCTAATTTAGCTAAAATCAAAAAAGAACGGCTAAAAAATGGTATCCGAATTACTATCCGTTTCCATCCCCGGAGCATAGCAAGGCAGCGAATGACGAAGGGGTCGAACCCCTAAGATCCTTTGGTTCAGTGGTTTCTGACCCTCCGATCTTAAGTGAATTTTGTAGATCACAAAAGGGGCCTGTTAGGGTCATTTTAATGGGCCGGATCGGCGAACCTACAGGGCGAACCGCTCCACGCCCATCTTTAGTTTCCTGCAGCCTTATTGGCCTCTTGATCTGAATCCAGCACAGCACGGTGCCCCACATGTGCTCTGCAAAAAAAAGAAGAAGAAAATGGCGCATAACTTGCCAGTGTAAAAACAAGGGGTGCCCTCCATATATACTAGAATCGAAGGGCCATCTTACATATGCTGCAGGATCACAGCTTCAGTGCAGTACTATATATATAGTCAGAACGTACAAGTAGAGGAGAGGAGTAACGTACCCTTGAGCGAGTTCACCTTTCAGCAGATCTTGCAGTCGGGTGCCGTACGTCGAAATTGTTGAGGTACGCTTTTCTTTTACATATATTTAAATAAGGTTAAAATTGTTCTGATTTTCTCCGAACCATTAGTCATTTATTCAACGCAATAATTATGTTTTTGACTTATCTTCCACTGCCATTATAAATAACATTCCAATTGTTTATCAGTCTTTTTATTATGTGAAATCACATGCAAAAACTATGTAGTCGGACGTTTTCCACCAATTTCCATTACCCGAAAATAGTTAGCCCAGTGGTGTGGCTGGGATCCTCTATCACCATGCTAACACCGTGAGATGCAGGGGAAAACATACCTTGGGTATGCCGTCGGGCAACGGAAGAAAACTAAGTTGGTGGGGTTAAGATCCACGATTTTCATTTAGAGAAGCAACCTAATCCTAACTCGGAAAATCATCGAACCCCGATTTCACCGGTAAGGGGATTTTTTAAAACCAGTACCGTAATTTCGCTCCAACCGGGTCTAGAACCTAGGTCTCTTTTTTGCAACCATTAGGCCATAGGATCTTCACTGCACGCAGCCACGTGGGAACATGGTGGGATCAGATCTGGAAATTGGGCGTCTGGGTTATAATTGGAGAGACTATGCAGTACCGGTCGATTTCTATATTAGCCTGGTAATTAATCTATATTTGATTGATCCTCCTAATAGAGTTTTTTAGGACACAAAAATTTCTCTTCATAAATTTTTTCAAACTTAACGCGCATCGTTGGGTGATTTTTTTTTGTTTGTTTTGCCTCTACATTTGTTGAAATTTCACTGTCTTTGCCAGATGGACGAAAGACTTCTGCACGCAGCCAGAACTGGTGATTGCGAATTTTTGAGTAAACTGCGTGGTGTTGACGATAGAACGACGGTGCTTGATGGAAGAACTACACAGGGAAACAGCTGCCTCCATATCGCAGTTATGTGTGGCCAAAAGAACTTCTGCAGCGAAGTCGTGAGTCTTCAGCCATCTGTCCTTTCCGCTATCAACTCGGACGGGGAGACTCCACTTCTCACCGCTGTCAAGGCAAACCGTTCTTCTGTAGCAAAAGTTCTACACCAAAAATACCTTGATAACCACCTGAACGAGGATCTTCAGAGGCAAGACAGGCATGGATGCAACGTTCTGCACCATGCCATCCGCAGCGGCCTCAGGGAGCTTACGCTGGAGCTGATAGAGAATTCGCCTGCGGCCCTGTCATATGCTGTGAACCATAAAGGCGAGTCGCCCATTTTCATGGCGGTGCTAAGACGAGATTTCAAGGATGTGTACATGCAACTGTTGGGTATACTTCCAGGTTCCGCGGTAACTGATGATGTGAAATATTCCGGGACCTGTGGCAGCAATGCTCTTCACGCCGCCGTTAAGTATGACCAAAAAGGTGAGACCTAGGAACCTTATTTAGTGCATGTATATGGCATACTGGACATTCAGCGAGAGAGAAATTTAATTAATATATGCAGCTAGTTGTACGTTCTTAACACAGTAATAACTATTTCTCTTCAATCATCCATCTAATCAATTAGTACGATTATTGACCATTGTCTCTGCTTTTTTTTTTTTGTTTACAGAATTCGCTTAACAACTTGTGGCGACGAAAGAACCTGATCTAGTCCAAGCGCTGGCCAGGAAACATGACAGCAAAAACGACACTCCAATGCAGCTTGCTGCACATTTTGGCAGGGTTGAGATTCTAGAAAAAATGTTACAATTTGATCTGTCCTTAGGGTACCACGGCAGAGAAGCAGTTCCTCTGCTTTTTACCGCTGCAAGTCGAGGTCATGTGGAATTTGCTCGAAAGCTTCTTGAGTATTGTCCAGATGCTCCTTATGTTGATGTACATGCCAGAACGTGCCTTCATGAAGCTGTACTCAAGAACAGGATGAAATTTGTTGAATTTATCCTCGAGGAGTCAAAGCTTTCGAAACTCATTAACATGCAAGATAACGATGGTAACACTGCTCTGCATCTCGCAGTTCAAGAGTGCAATACGAAGATGGTTGGTGCATTACTGCGTCACCCTCACATCGACATCTCTGTGGTTAACAATGGCAATTATGCGCCGATCTGGAAATTAAATGAACTCGACAATTATGTCAAGACTATAAACTGGGTACACATACATGCTCTCCTCAGACCTTGTTATAGTACCTTCTTTTAAATATGACTCTTATGAGTAAGAGTAACTAGCTTAGGTTTTTATTAGTAGTAGGGGATTATTTTTGTCAAAATAGATCAATGGGATAATAGAATGTTGTGTGATTGACCGCCAAAATCATATTTATAAGGGAGGCAAACAACCACCTTCTATAATAGCTTTTGCATCATAACTGCTACTTTGTCATCTTTAATCAATCAATCACTTTCTTCTCAAAACAAAAATCAGTCAATCACTTCCCCCTCAATAGTATTGGTACCTATACTTACATTAAAAAATAAAACAATCTAAAATATCCATTTGAGCTCAAACACCATTCTTTAAGAATTGGGGGGGGTCATCCTTTGATCTTGAACACTTTTTTCTTTTATCCTTGCACATTACTCAGTACAGCATAAATTCCTTACTCATGATTTTCAATATCACCAAAACCCAGTAGGAGAACTAGCTCGATGCACTTGCACAAGGGAATGCCAACCCAAGGGCATAAACTCCTTGATCAAGTAACTCTGTAGGATAGTTGACGACACTTCCTCACATGCATGTGGGTCTTTGCCTAGTCTCTACAAGATGCTCCTGGCTGCTCTTCACTTGGTAGTGTAAGGAAACGGATGCCCGTTAGCCTAAGAGGGGGAGGGGGTGAATTAGGCAACTTAAAAACCTTAACCTATGGCATCACTAATTTTGCGCAAAGGTAAACTAGAACATACTATCTATATGTGCAACTGTGGTTGTTCTAGTGTGAAACTCCCATCCCAAAAGAAGGTTTGCAACCTATAGCCAATCCTAGCATGATACTACTCTAGGAAAGTAGAGCCAAACAAAGATTGCAAAAGAGTAAATGCGGAAACGTAAAGGGGATGAGAGGAAGCAAACTCTTGACACGCGATTTATCCCGTGGTATCGGTAGGCACTAAGCCACCCCTAGTCCACGTTGTTGAAGCACTCACACAAGAGTATTGCTTCCCGGTCACCAAGTCTCTCCCAAGAGCACCAACTTGACTTGCCACAAAGGCTAGCCACTTAGGCACTTGTCAAGCTCTCTTGGTCACCTTGATGCCGCCTCCACTAAGGAGCTTCTCCACCAAGGAAGGGGGTCTCCACGTCCCCCGCACAAAGTGTCCTCGCCGCTCCACACCAAGCCGGGAGGGTCGATGACGATTGCCGGTGAGCCACTTAGGCCCCAAGGCTTCCGGCGAACCTTGTACAACCGGATTCACTCAAGAATCACCTCACAAGGTTGGCACAACCTTGCACTCACTCGGCCTCTAAGCTAAGCCTAGCACTAAGCACACACACAAAGCATGCACTAGTCTAAGGATGAGCAATTAAGCACTTGGATGGATTGGATATGAACTTGAATGTGTCTTGAACTCCTCCGCACTTCCACACAATCCAAAGCAACCTCAAATGAGTGAGTGGAGGGGGTATAAATAGCCCAAGGCATCAAACTAGCCGTTGGCTAACGTCCACTGAAAAAGGTACCGTCGGATGATCCGACGCTATGCTTTTCCAGGGCGTCGGTTCATCCGGTGCCCCTCCCACGTCACGTAGCCGTTGAGGTTCTCTGACACAACCGCTCCGATGCTATGCTCCGACGCTACGTCGGATCATCCCGTGCCGAAGGCCTCGCGTCCGGTGTCGGTCGTTAGCTTCCAACGGACCGTCGGATAGACCGACGCTATGCCTTGACCAAGGCGTCGGATCATCCGGTGGCCGAAGGCTTCGTCTTGGCGCGTCTCCGTCTTGATTCAACCGAGCGTCGGATAGACCGACGGGGTCCCCACTCGACCGTCGGATCATCCGGTGCTACCGCCTTCGCCGCTCTTCCTCCGCAACTCGTCCGACGCATGTAGAAATTGGACCGTCGGTTCATCCGACGGTACTCGGGGTTTCACCCCGTGTACCAACTCGTCCGACGATTGCACCGACGCTTGTAAATGAGGGACCGTCGGTTCATCCGACGCGTGTCTTCTCTTTTCTTTTTCTTGCTCGGTTTTGACCCTTTGTTTTGGCATTTTTGCATGGGGTTTCCTTGCATCCTTGGCACCTAGAAATGTCTACAAAGACATGCTCAAACAATATGGTTAGTCCCAATGATCATGTTGTCATGAATCACCAAAATCAAACTCCGAACTAATGGCATGTGAGGCCATGTTCGCTACAATCTCCCCCTTTTTGGTGATTTATGACAACACAACCAAAGCAAGCATAAATTTGCTAGAATTGACAGAATTAGAACCACTTACACTTGCTTGGATGCTTACCATCATCCAAACTCCCCCTAGATCAACCTTCCCCCTTTTTGCTCTTATGTTCACATTCTCCCCCTTTGGTCTCAAATCCTTGAAATCACTTGTAAGCATCCTTGAGCCCACTTGTAAGCTTACGCCACACTCTTGCTTTGGTCTCACATTCTCCCCCTTTGGAATAAAATCTCCAAAAAGTCCAAAGCAAACGGGTCCAAGGAAACTAGCAAGATCTAGCAACCATAGCTCAAAGGAGAGATGTTAAATGCAAGGGAGAAAGCCGCATGAACCATGATCCATAAGTATGATATCAATGAAGATACCACATGTGTGAATAACTAAGGTGGATCACAAGCTCATGAGACTAACATGATACAAACTAAGCTCCCCCTAAGTGTGTGCATAAAAAGAATACCACTTGCAAGACAAGGGTAGTGAGAGACAAGTGCACAACTACAAACTTGTAAAACAAGGAAGCTTAGAGCATATCATGCGAAGAGGTAGCTTAAAGGACAAGAGATAAAACAAATGGGTTCTTGTTACATTACCACTTGTAGATATCACTTGTAGTCTTTTGATTATTGCATACCTCCGGGGTTGATCCTCTCTACCTTGTTGGCACCACATTGAGATGAGCCACTTGGAAATGATATCACTAGGTGACACCACTTGAAAGAAACTTGTATAGAAGGCACTTGGGGTACCACAAGGATTAGGAATGTATGAGTACATTGCCTTTGAACTTATATAGATACATAAGCTCGCAAGGACACGACTCAATAGCATGAAGCTCATTTTGCTATATTCACTCTTTTAGAGATGTTAGATCACATTGAGAGTGAAATAGCATTCTCTTAGAATGAAACTCCGCACCGGAACGCGTCGCTAAGGGACTACATAAGATAAGCTTGAAATAATGTTAGTCCCATAACCAAACCATAGGATGAGCTCCCCCTAAATGTGTGCATTTAGTGTTTGAATCACCAACCAATTGTATGCACATTGTTTATGATAACAAAAGGGAAGCTAACCCTATAGCATGCTCATGATGCAAAGATATATATGAAAACATGCACCATGAAAGAACAAGTGTAGCTTTCCTACACGCTAAACAAACCATGTAGATTGCTCATGGGTTAGCACATGACACAAGCAACCTACCATATGTAAACATTGCAACAAATGCAACCTAAACAAGGCAATGGAGCTACAATGATGCACGAGATGGGTTCTAGTTTCCATTACCTCAATCGGGGAACTTGGGCAACACATGTCCAATTTGCAAGCTTGGCTTGTAGGCATGAATTTCCGCAACTTCTTTGTGCCAAGCCTCCCAAGTCCCCGCTCTTAAGACCTTCAAGTGGCCTTTGGAACCCAAACCATTTGAGGCCCCTTAATGTTGGTGATGACTTCCTTGGGCACCCAAATAGGTTGGTTCCAACCCCGCTCTTCCTTCATCTTCCCAACCTTGTGTGCAACCACCTTTCCATTTGCCTTCTTCTTGATGACGTAGGTGTTGCTCTTGGTCTTGTTCTTGCGGTTGGGCTTGGTGTAGATGAGGGAGCTCTTGATGATGGGCTTCAATTTCTTCTTTGCGCCCTTGTCCATCTTCTTGACAAATTGGGGGCATTTGTAGAACTTGTGCCCTTCCTCATGACACTTATAGCAAGTCACGGTTGCACCCTTCTCAAGCTTCTTCACCATGTGATCACGGTTATCTTGAGAAGGTTGGACTTGGCTCTTCATGTCTTGAGAGATGTCCACTTGTTCTTCATCATTCTTGCCCTTGCCCATCAAGTTTGCCAATCTCTCTCGGAGCCTTTTCACTTCTTGCTTGAGCTCATCATTTTCTTTGCCTATGAGATAATCACATGATTCTACAACAACATTCTCATTGCAAGATGGTGAGCAAGATTCATCAATTAAATCAATGCAAGAAGTTGAAGCATCTACCTTGGAGATAGGAATTGCACAAGGGATAGATGTTTCATCAAGCTCAAAGGAATTACTTGTTTTAGTCTCATTTCTCTCAAGCTTAGATTTTAGCTCATCACACTCCTTGCTAAGCAATTTGAATTTGCACAACAAATGTTCATAATTTGTAGCAAGGGTGTCACTAAGATCATTGAGAGCATTGAGTTCTTTGATTTCATTAGCTTGTTGTTCAAGCATTCCTTTTTGCTCATGGATTAGCTCAACAAGATCATTGAGAGAGGTGGTGTCGGATTCGTCATCACTTACATTGCTTTCCATACCTTTGGCCATGAGGCACATGTGTGATGATGAAGGTCCTTGCATGAAGCGGGTGGTGAAGTTCTTTCTTGATTCATCGCTTGAGCTAGAAGAACTTGATCCACCACTTGTCCACTCGCGGACGGCGAAGGTTGCTTCTTGCCTTGGTCTTCTCTCCTTGACCACCTTCCTTTTGGGCTTGTGCTCAATCTTGGTGAACTTGATGTGTTGATGATGGCGCCCTTCTCTCAAGTGGATGTTGTAGCCGTACATGTTGACTTTCTTCACATACTTGAAGATCTTCTTCACGTACTCGGCCACCATAGATTCAACCTCTTCATCACTTGAGGAATCTTCATTATCACAATCATCACCATCATCTTCGCTTGAGCTTCCACGAGTAGCCATCCTACTCAACATTTTCTCTTGTCGGCTTGAGAGAGCATGGCTTGTGGTTGGAGAAGATGGTTCTTGGGGCTTTTCTTGGGGCGCCTTCTTTGACTTGGGCATTAGTTGAAGCTCATGTGCCATGATCTTGCTCAAGATATGCGATGGCTTCAAATCTTCGAGCTTCTTCTCGTAGATGATTGCTTTCACCAAGTCATAGTCGGGCTTTCGGAGACTTTGTAGGATCTTGCGGTTGATGTTCAAGTCCGTGATGTCCTTCACACCTAAGGCATTAATCTCATTGACAAGCACATTTAGGCGTGAGTACATAGATTCGGCATTTTCATTAGCAAGTTGCTTGAAGCTATTGAATTCCTCAAGGAGACAACCGTAGCGTTCATTAGCAACTTCTTTTGAACCCTCATTTTGCTCCTTGATGGTTTTCCATAGCTCATGAGCATTTTCACAAGTAAAAACTCTATTGAAAACACCTACATCTAGTGAGGACAAAATGATACTCTTAGCAATTACATCAAATTGCTTTTCCTTCCTAGTACCATTTTTCATACCCTCATCGGTGACTCTCCAAACATCAAGGTCCCTTGCTTGGAGATAGGCCTCCATGAGAACCTTCCACCGAGGATAGCCCGTACCATCGAAATGTGGAGCCAAACCTAAGGTATCCACCCCTTTCATCCTTCTATAGAGCAACTCACTAGGCGGTGAAGCCTAACCGTTCCAATGAGCCGGTTTTCACAATTTACCAATCGAATTGGTGTATCCTTGTGAAGGAAGTGAGTCCCGGCTCTGATACCACTTGTAAGGAAACGGATGCCCGTTAGCCTAAGAGGGGGAGGGGGTGAATTAGGCAACTTAAAAACCTTAACCTATGGCTTCACTAATTTTGCGCAAAGGTAAACTAGAACATACTATCTATATGCGCAACTACGATTGTTCTAGTGTGAAACTCCCATCCCAAAAGAAGGTTTGCAACCTATAGCCAATCCCAGCATGATACTACTCTAGGAATTTAGAGACAAACAAAGATTGCAAAAGAGTAAATGCGGAAACGTAAAGGGGATGAGAGGAAGCAAACTCTTGACACGCGATTTATCCCGTGGTATCGGTAGGCACTAAGCCACCCCTAGTCCACGTTGTTGAAGCACTCACACAAGAGTATTGCTTCCCGGTCACCAAGTCTCTCCCAAGAGCACCAACTTGACTTGCCACAAAGGCTAGCCACTTAGGCACTTGTCAAGCTCTCTTGGTCACCTTGATGCCGCCTCCACTAAGGAGCTTCTCCACCAAGGAAGGGGGTCTCCACGTCCCCCGCACAAAGTGTCCTCGCCGCTCCACACCAAGCCGGAGGGTCGATGACGATTGCCGGTGAGCCACTTAGGCCCCAAGGCTTCCGGCGAACCTTGTACAACCGGATTCACTCAAGAATCACCTCACAAGGTTGGCACAACCTTGCACTCACTCGGCTCTAAGCTAAGCCTAGCACTAAGCACACACACAAAGCATGCACTAGTCTAAGGATGAGCAATTAAGCACTTGGATGGATTGGATATGAACTTGAATGTGTCTTGAACTCCTCTCGCACTTCCACACAATCCAGCAACCTCAAATGAGTGAGTGGAGGGGGTATAAATAGCCCAAGGCATCAAACTAGCCGTTGGCTAACGTCCACCGAAAAGGTACCGTCGGGATGATCCGACGCTATGCTTTTCCAGGGCGTCGGTTCATCCGGTGCCCCTCCCACGTCACGTAGCCGTTGAGGTTCTCTGACACAACTGCTCCGATGCTATGCTCCGACGCTACGTCGGATCATCCGGTGCTGAAGGCCTCGCGTCCGTGTCGGCATCGTTAGCTTCCAACGGACGGTCGGATAGACCGACGCTATGCCTTGACCAAGGCGTCGGATCATCCGTGCCGAAGGCTTCGTCTTGGCGCGTCTCGTCTTGATTCAACCGAGCGTCGGATAGACCGACGGGGTCCCCACTCGGACCGTCGGATCATCCGGTGCTAGCCGCCTTCGCCGCTCTTCCTCCGCAACTCGTCCGACGCATGTAGAAATTGGACCGTCGGTTCATCCGACGGTACCCGGGGTTTCACCCCGTGTACCAACTCGTCCGACGATTGCACCGACGCTTGTAAATGAGGGACCGTCGGTTCATCCGACGGTGTCTTCTCTTTTCTTTTTCTTGCTCGGTTTTGACCCTTTGTTTTGGCATTTTTGCATGGGGTTTCCTTGCATCCTTGGCACCTAGAAATGTCTACAAAGACATGCTCAAACAATATGGTTAGTCCCAATGATCATGTTGTCATGAATCACCAAAATCAAACTCCGAACTAATGGCATGTGAGGCCATGTTCGCTACAGGTAGAGCTTCGATTAAACACATAGGGCCTCTCCTCTCCTTTTCGGTACCTTGGTTGATTTGTCACCATATAAGTGTCTGTGACACTGCCTTCCTCCTTCACCTACTCTAATTCTGAGCTGCTTCTTGAGCCATCATGTGAATTAGGGTCTAAAATCCCTTCAAAATAGACAGCTAATTTTGAGCTGATGGTAAGCCAAGACGATCATCACCGACTGATTCTGTGGAGGCCAACGTTCACACCTAATGAGTCGGTGGTAACAGTGCACACCTCTTAGCATTTTTGAGGTCCCTTATGTCACCGATTGATTTGATGCATTTAATGATCACCACTGGAAGTGTCAATGGAATGTGTTGGTGCATTTCTCCAGCAGGATCTTTGAGTCTTTGCATCTCTTTGTCTAAGATTTTCTGATTTTAATGGCTTGGGTTGCTTTTAGGTTTTTTATGGTCTTGTACGTATCCTCTTGACCTTTGTTCCATATTATTTGATTCTCCAGGTGCATCAATGCAACTAGACCATGTGTACTAGCAAATGATGTTAATCCTTAAGTTTTGACACACAATCACCAAAGTCACTAATGAGCTATTAGGTCCATTCTTCTATAACACTAAAGCTGGAGCCTAATTGTAAGAGGATACGTATAAGACTGTAAAATATCTAAAATCATACAGGTTGGCGTTGCCAGTGCTGTGTAATATGTACCCTACATCCTGTTTGGTTTTTTGGGGTATACTAGCAAATATGCCCACACGTTGCAACGGGAGAAAGAAAATCATATCAAAGTTTACTCAATAAATATGTATAATACTCAGATGATAAATTTTTCATGCTCCACATGCATTATTTATGGTTCACATATAAAATTTAGGTGTACGTCATAGTTAACAATATGTAGATATAGAAGTGGTGACACCACAATAGCAATAATGTAGGTTTCTTTTTCTTGCGTTTATTTTGCTTTATTTTGAAATCTGGGTTTATTTTAAATAACTAAACATTTTGACTCAAAATTAATGACACCTTATCCCTATGAACTGTTGCTATTCCAAGCATAGATGATATTGTAGTCTTTTTTTTACCAAACTTCATACACATGGGCCATAAACCATACCAAGCACAAGGAAATATATGTTATAGGGACTAAAATACAATAACCAAAAAGTGAAGGGGCAAAACGAAAACAACCCTACCTTATCGCTACCTCTTTCGATTCCCCCAATCTATCGGTGGTGGATAACTAGAGATACGACACACAGATGGAGGGGAGGCCGGGTCGCACTGTCGCCCGCTAGTCGTGGCTCAATCCGACGCGGCCCGCCACCGTTGGAGTCCCGGGTCTCTCTCTCGGGGCGCTCCCTCCTCATCTTCTGGTGACAGCGCAAGCAAGCCAAGATTGAGCACAATGGGGTGGGGTGACGTCTGCGCGTCACGGTAGCGGCAGCGGCGCGTGTGCATCGCGACATAGGCATCGTCGGTGTCGACCTCTTCCCCGCCACACCCTCACCCACCTTTGCTCCAGTGGCTACCGCGCGCGGAGCCCTCCGGGTAGGCCAGCACCCGTCGCGCCTCCGCGCTCCCTATCGACGGCGGATCTTGCCCGGCCGGCCCCGGCAAGGCAAGGCAAGATTGAGCCGCCGCGAGACACGGCAATGGCGGTGGCGGCGGCCCGGCCCCCGGCGCAGCCGCAGGCAAGGGCGTCCGAGCCGGCACGACGTCGCCGGTGTGCGGCCGCATCTATGGCGGTGCAAGCGAGCATCTCCTCTTCCTTCCCTTTCTCTAGCTGATGCCAGCTCTCCTGCTCTCCCATCGGTATCCTCCTTCACCTCCGTGTCGTTCACGTACATCTCGAACGCCGCCCTCAGGCACCATCGCCTGCCTTTTTCTTGATTTTGAAGATACATATATAGATTGCTCCATGGTCCAAGGATTCCTATGGTAGATCAGCTTCTTTTTTTGTGATTGAGGTCCAAGATGGGAAGGGGGAGGGTAGGCCCGTAGGCGAGAAACACGGCAAGCACGCAGTGGCGGGGACAGGGTAGAGTCTCTGATAGGTGGGTCCCACCTGTCAGGACGAACCAAAAGGGGCAGAAACCGTCCTTGCTTTAATAATAATAATAATAATAATAATAATAATAATAATATTAATAATAATAATAATAATAATAATAATAATATTATTATTATTATTATTATTATTATTATTATTATTATTAGGTAGATATTATGGTAGATACTTAGGTGTTAGAGCAACTCCAAAAGAGTGCTAATTGTATTCCTAATAATTGTTTTAGGGAGAAATAAGAAAAAAGAGCACTCCAACAGAGACCCTATCACCCTCCCAATCTTTTGGGGAGCCCAAAAAACAGCAGGCCGAGCCGCATATATTGGCACCCCGTACATCTTCCCAATCCCTCCGATTTCCTCTTTCTCGCTCGCAATCCGCCACGTGGCCCGTTTTGGAATATTGGGAGATAGTTATTAGCATTCTCGCTCGTAGGAGATATGTTTTTAGGAAAATAAAATTTTTAGCATAGGCCCCAATACATTGTTTTAGCATCAATTTTTTCACATCCTTTTGGAGATGCTCTTAAGGTATCAGTTGAGTCTATATGCCAATATAGGGACCCCTTCCCTCCTTTATATATCCTAGAAGGTGGAATTACTAGTAAGTACAATGTTGGGGTCTTGGTAGGAGTCCTAATTGGACTGTAGAGGAATCCTAGTAGAAGTCTATCTTCTTCTTTCGCAAAGCCATTGTATATTGGATAAATGAATCAACACAAGGTTTAGTGGACTGGAGCCCTAAGTTTGTTGGTGATAATTCAAGTTTGTTTGAGTAATACTAGGGGGACCATGATTTAGAAGACAATTCTAACGTTGAATTGTCTCAAAGATGTCTTATAGTGGTTTCCCTATTCGTAATTTGTGAAATTAAGAACTTATTGCACTAGGGCAATCTAGGAATCCTAAATTTAGCTACTGGCTGGACCATTTGAAGGTTTGTCTTTACACCGAAATCTAGTTTCTAAGGGAGTTGACAACAGTAACCTCTCTCTCAGCTCACCTTCTCTTGACGTTATAAGAAAAAACCTACTCCCTCCGTCCTGAAATATAAGACACTCTAGGATTTTTATGACAGATTAAACAGGTGGGAAAATGTCACACATGCCCTTAACTAATGATAATTAAAGGTAAGAGTTAACAAGTGCAATATTTGGCAAGTCTTTAATTGAGTTGATTGGGTGCTTACCAAAAACTTCTATGATGCCTTATATTTTGAGACAAATTTTGAACCGTTGAATGTCTTATATTTGAGGACGGAGGGAGTATGTGTCAATGTTCTTGAGAATCTACTCCTATACTGTTGAAGTCTAGTAATGTGCTTTCGAGTCTTATTGAATACTGTATTAGTTGAGATCTAACTGTTGTTTCCTTTGAATTTATGCAGAATAAAATCTCTCATCTTATATCGGATGCTGATAAACGAGCAGAAATTGATATACATAATCTTCATGAGCAAATCAAGAATGATGTAGATTCTGCATCGAGGAAGGATGTCAAATCCCTTAGTGAAACCTATACAGGCAATACTTCACTAGTGGCCATCCTCATTGCGACAGTTACCTTCGCTGCAGCATTCACATTGCCGGGAGGATACAGCAGCAGTGCTGGAAGTGAGGGCCTTGCTATCATGGCGAGGAAGCTTGCGTTTCAAGCATTCTTAATCTTTGACGCCTTGGCAATGTGTTGCTCGCTTGCTGTTGCCTTTCTGTGCATCAACATAAGGTCGATGGATTTTGAGTTCTTGCTTTACTACAGATCTTACACAAGGAAGCTTATGTTGTTTGCATACATGGCAACGGCCCTAGCATTTGCGACTGGTCTGTATACAGTTGTGGCCCCTCGTCTGTTTTGGTTGGCCGTTACAATCTGTGTTCTGTCAGTGTTGCTGCCTATTACGATGGTGTTCATGGGTGAATGGCCCGTCTGGCAGATCAAAATTCGTCCCGGTAAATGTTCGGACACCAAATTCCTTGATATGGCCTGACCTCATCCACTTGCCTGAATGGTTCCAGCTTCCTACTACTTTTCACTGTTTCTTCTCTTCAATAATCTTTGCCATGGACTTTTTTCTTGTCAATTGTCATGGATGCGCTTCCTTTGAATTAAAGCTGGATCCACTGAAATGCTGTAATAAAAACTAGGCTTGTGCAGTAAGGCAAATGCTAGAAATTTTTTTCATTTTCAAAGAATCATTCCATTGTACTACATCTGTATCAAAACATTTGTGGTTGTTGACATTTTTATTACAATGTTTCTCCAATCATCTTAGTAAAAAATTATGTTAATACCGTTTATTTTGTATCATATTTCTGTATCAAAAGTATACGAAGTATGACTTATCTTATATTGTCAACAAAATATTGAATAAAACAAATGGTCATATAAAAAGTAAATGAAAATAAATATTACAACATGGAGGGAGTATATATTTACTAACACAACATTTATGATTGCTATTAGTTTTGAATTATATTTGAATACTGAATAGGTTGAATCCTAAAATGTTATGTTTGGTGTTATTGCCAATCACAGCAACAACATTTTTTTTCAGTAGATAGGTGTTATTAAATGGTTGCAGTAAGACAATACGCTAACAAAAGGTAGCGATTATTGCCATCATTTACAAAATGGTTCCAATAATGTTCCCAAAAATTTCTTGAGCAGTAGTAATCTTGACCTGGTTGCAAAATGTTTATCTATATTGCAAGAAAACTAATGGTTGACATGAATTACATGGAGTACACTATTTCAACATTTTCCATCTACTCCCTCCGTGCCGCAAATTATGTTCATATAGCTTTCAAATTTGTCCCACAAAGAGTGTTGTTTTAGCTTGTAGTAAATGCTCTTCTCATTAAACTAACACAAGTACCAAGGAAATATTACATTGAGAGACACATGGAGCCAATGAAATGCTGATTTGATGTCTCTTTTCAAGTTCCAATGCATATTAATTAGGGGTAACAAGGTCATTTGTCACAACTACTAGCATGTCCTAAATTTTCTAAACGAATGGTCTTTTTGGGACGGAGGGAGTATTACACATTTTTTATGAATTATCATACTGAATGAAAAAGATAAATCACGATTAGTAGCAGAATATACAACAGAAAATGTTCAAGTGTAGTGGTAACTTAATGTATATATCTAGTTTTCTTGGAGGACCTATGTTAGATTCCATCGCAAAACAATTTTAATTGTTTTGATTCCTAATATAATTTTGCAATAAAATATATGATTGCACATACTAATTATTGTAGCACTTTAATTGTATCATGACACTCTTTGTTTGTTACATTATTCGAAATGATCCTTAGTCTATATCATTTTACGTAACAATAACGATATATAGAATCACTACGGGAAACTCGTGCTTTGCCGAGCGTATAAGGCTTTGCCGAGGGCCTTTGTCGGGCACTCGGCAGAGTTGATCCGTGCCGAGAGCAGCGGCCGTCGGCACGTGGTGACTCACGGCACAACCACCTTTGCCGACGGCCGGACCGTCGGCACCTCACGACCCTCGGCAAGATGGTTTTTTTGCCGAGGGCTAGCTCTCGGCACATAAGCGCCCGTCGGAGAAGAACGGACGGCCGTTACATTTGATCGTTGCACACCGTGCCGACGGCCGATCAAGGGGGCCGTCGGCAAAGAGTGCCCTCGTCAAAGGCCCGCCCCCGTTGATCGCGCTCGAACCCGGTTGACCGGCCTTTGCCGAGAGCCCGGCCGGCCGTCGGCACACGGGAGCCCGTGCCGACGGCCCGCCCTCGGCACACCGTTCTTTGCCGAGGGCCCCACTGTGCCCTCGGCAAAGAAATAATTTTCTTTTTGTTTTTGCTTTGAGTTTTTTTCTTTGGTAAAGGTACATGACCTAGAGATTGATTTGCAATTTTGGTATGATTTTTGACAAATTTTTACTATATTTTATGTATTTTGGTCTTTGTTTTGAATTTCTATGCATATTTCGAATTTGAACCGCAAGTCATCAAAACAAGTGCATGTATGTGACGGGAAAAATGATATTCTTGCTTTTTAGTGTGAGTTTAGTCCTAATCTAGGCCCACGTGCCAAAATTCGAACATCTTAGGGCGGATCGCATGTCCACTCACTTTCCCGCGAATCGTTTTCAAATTATATAAAATGGAAATATAGTCGAAAAATCACGAAATGTGACGAGTGGTCGTTATATCACATGTGTAGTCGCGTGGTAAAAACCCGGAATGATTTCGTGCATGTTTCCGTTCACCTTAGCACAAACCCGGAGATGTCCTTAGCACAAACCCGGACAATGTCTAGGAGATGTACCAGGTTTGTGCTAAGGTGAATGGAAACATGCACGAAATCATTCCAGGTTTTTACCACCGACTACACATGTGATATAACGACCACTCGTCACATTTCGTGATTTTTCGACTATATTTCCATTTTATATAATTTGAAAACGATTCGCGGAAAGTGAGTGGACATGCGATCCGCCCTAAGATGTTCGAATTTTGGCACGTGGGCCCGCATTAGGACTAAACTCACACTAAAAAGCAAGAATATCATTTTTCCCGTCACATACATGCACCGTTTTGATGACTTGCGCTCAAATTCGAAATATGCATAGAAATTCAAAACAAAGACCAAAATACATAAAATATAGTAAAAATTTGTCAAAAATCATACCAAAATTGCAAATCAATCTCTAGGTCATGTACCTTTACCAAAGAAAAAAACTCAAAGCAAAAAACAAAAAGAAAATTATTTCTTTGCCGAGGGCCCGGTGGGGCCCCCGCAAAGAACGGGGTGCCGAGGGCGGGCCGTCGCCCGCACAGCCCCCGTGTGCCGACGGCCGTGCCGGCTCTCGGCAAAGGCCGGTCAACCGGGTTCCGAGCGCGCCACGGGGGGGGCGGCCTTTGACGAGGGCACCCCTTGCCGACGGCCCCCTTGATCCGGCCGCCGGCAAAGGCGTGCCGTTACCCCCCGGCTCCCCGCAACACTTAGCCATTTGCCCATCCATCGCGCCCCGCCCCCCCGCGCCCTCCCGCCGCCGCCACCGCCACCTCCACCCCCCGCCGCCGCGCGCCGCCGCCGGCGCCCGCGCGCCGGCCGCGCGCCGCCGCCGACGCGCCCGCCGCCGCTCGCCCGCCGCCGGCCGCGCCGCCCGTCACCGCCGGGTGCTCCTCGCCTCCGCCACCGCCACCCCTCCCGCCGGCGGCTCCTCCTCGGCTCCGCCACCGCCACCGCCCGCCGCCCTCCCCCCCCGCCCTCCCTCTCGCCGCCCGCCGCCACCCGCCGCCCCCCCCCGCCCGCCCTCCCTCCCCCGCCCGCCACCGCCCGCCGCCCCCCGCCCGCCCTCCCTCCCCCGCCCGCCGCCGCCCGCCGCCCCCCCCCCCGCCCGCCACCGCCCGCCCCCCCCACCCGCACTCCCTCCCTTGCCCGCCGCCGCCCGCCGCCCCCCCGCCCGCCCTCCCTCCCCCCGCCCGCCCCCGCCCGCCGCCCCCCCCGCCCGCCCTCCCTCCCCCCCCCCCCCCCCGCCCGCCCGCCCGCCGCCCCCCGCCCGCCCTCCGTCGTCGTCGTCCGCCCGAGCAAGGTGAGCCAAAACAGAATGTGAGTAGTGGTAGAATGACTAGTGGTTGAATTAGCACCGCCTTGTTGAGTTCGATTAGAATGCATATATCACTAGTGATAGAATAACTATCGGTAGAATTGGCACCGCCTTGTTTAGTTCGATTAGAATGCATATCTCTCGTTGTCGGCCTTCGTGTCGAATGTTTAATTGCAGGTTTTGACACCTCACCGTGCAGGGGGAGGTGCCGCCGAAATTTTGACCTAAGTTGTATATACATGCTTTTTTTTCGGAGATGGGCTAGTGGAAGGCAAGCCGAGTACCTCGACGACCTTGATCTTCTTCGTTGGCGTTGCGGATCCGCCCGCACCGCGGCGCCTTGTCACCGTCGTGCCCTAGGTATGAATAACCCGTCTTTGGTCGTATGGTCGTAGATCGCGCAACCTAGTTAGGTGTCTCCCGTCCGAAAGAGATACGGCCGGGAGGTATGCATTTCGTGCATACCTCCGACCGTATCTGTTTCGGATTGTCCACGGTTTCTGGACAGCCCACGGATCCGTAGATGAGTTAGTTTCCATGTCCTGGTCCGATCTGAGGCAGAGTTTTGGCATTACCTCCCGTTGTTCTCTCGGATACACAATCTCCATACTCGGACGTGTATCCGGAGAACAGCGGGGAGGTGTCGTCGAAATTCAGCCTCGATCGGATCGGGGCATGGAAACTAACTCATCTACGGATCCGCGGGTGGGATTAGGACCTATCCTCACCTATTAGACAAGAGGGATCACGATGTACATGGATTTTATGGTTCGCATTCCCGTATGACAAAGGATGGAGGACCGTCGTGGATGTACACCGGCCGGAGAAGTAAGCGTGATTTTGACGATGAATGGAAGGATAAGACCAATGGTTTCTTGGAATTTGCATGGGCCAATTCTCGTGGTCATTTGCTAGTTTGGTGTCCCCGCACAAAATGTGACAACAAGAGGAGAGTTAGCAAGGAGGATATGGGCCGACATCTTCCGTACAATGGATTTACCAAAGACTATACCGTGTGGATCTACCATGGTGAAGCACATCGTATGAGAGAGGAGGTGGTGAGACCACGCCCGGAGGGGTGTGATGATGATGCGGGGGTTGTAGACATGTTAGAAGATGCTCACCAAGCACTTTTCAATGACAACCGTGATAAGGAGGCGATGGAGGAGGAGGCAAAGTTGTTCTACAAGATGATGCACTATCCACTAATCATGGTATATTAATGTTGAAACACATTCTTAGATTTGCATTACTGAAACATTTAAGTTAAATGTTCTAGGTCGAGCTAGCAGAGGAGCGGAGTCTACGTCGGCAGCCTAGCGAAGCAGCCTAGCACAGAGCGGGCTCAAGAAGATAGGCAATGGCGAGTAAGTTCGAGGAACTTACTAGGTTCCTGGCGACGTCAGGTGGTATGGCTCTACCACCAGGGCTCCTAGCTCCTATCACTCCGATCGGTCCACAGGTGTCTCCTACGCCGCAAGTTCTCGGTAGTCCCGTGAGTATGATACCAAAGACTTTTCGGTTTTGTGGCTAATGATATCTAACACTTGCAATCTTGTCTCCTTTGTGCAGCCTTTCTCGGCGGGTTCTAATCGGCGGGCTCCAAGTGGCGATCAAGTCCACCACTCGCCCGTCACTCGGATGCCGCTTTCACACCCTTCCCGCCGCCCGAGCAGTCACCGTAGGCCTGTGGATCTACCATGGACTTGTTTCGATGGACTTGTGGATGTTATGTGGATTTGTGGACTTGTGTGGATGTGTGAACTTGTGGATGTGTGAACTATTGTGATGTGTGGACTTGTGGATGTGTGATATATGTGATATGTGCTGCTGCATGTGTGTTTGCAGGTGATATATGTGTGTTTGCAGGGTATATGTATTTGGTTGCAATTTGGAAGCAAAAAAAAAATAAACAAAAGATGACCGCTTTGCCGAGCGCGGCCGTCGGCAAAGGCCCCTTTGCCGAGGGTTTTGTGCCGCACGCCGGCACACCTGGGAAATCTGACCCCTCCTCTGGTGTTCCCAGCTGTGCCGAGCGTACTTGCACAGGGCACTCGGCACAGCTCGGGAGCACCCCGATCCGGTCTCCCGGCCTTGCCGAGCGTTGGCCGTCGGCAAAGATGTAATCTTTGCCGACGGCCCGGGTGAGCCGTCGGCGCGCTTTGTTTTTTTTAAAAAACAAACCTAAACCTCTCGTGCCGACGGCCTAGCGTCCGGCCGTCGGCAAAGAGGATTCGAAAATCCGTCGGCTCGTAACGGTTACTTTTTTCCTCCGACGGCCCGTCGTGGGCTCTCGGCGAGCCTTTGCCGAGGGTCTTGACCTAAGGCTCTCGGCAAAGATCCTTGGCCGAGAAAAAATTTCCCGGGAGTACGGTGCCGAGTGCGGCCGTCGGCAAAGCCGTTGCCGACGGTTTCTAGGTCTTTGCCGACGGTTTCGGCACTCGGCAAAGGACCCGTTTCCGTAGTGAATAGCACATGTATTAATTGATAATCTCATTACATGGATCATACACATACGAACATCAATCATGTGCATGCATGCATGTTTGAGAATAGGGTGTTGGATTGACTCACACCAAGATACTCGCTGGAATTGTTACTTTGTTTGTGCCATCAATTGGTCTCATATCATGTAGGTGTAGTTTACCTATGAGATTCTTAGGCTCGATAGTACATTTATTTCTCACTATGAGTAATAATGTGCTTTGGGACTACAAAATACTACTCCCTCTCGTCCCCTTAAGAGTGTTCCTTTTGTTTTGTACTAAGTAAAACCATCTTATCTTTGACCAAGTTTATTTAATAATATATCAATAATTTTGATGTCTAAAAGGTTTCATTGAATTAATTATGCAATATATTTTTATAGCATACATATTTAGTATTATAAACTTGGTCGAACTTAAAAAAAATGACATAGGTCAAAATTAAGAGGACACCCTTTTGCGGGGAGTACTTTGGAACTTGGTTGTCTTAAATGTATTCTTTTGGTGTGTCATGAAATATAAAATTAGAGGTGACCCTCCTAAATAATAGGACAGATATCTTCAGCCCCTTGAGATAGTTGTTTTGGAAATTGCATTGGCGTGCCTATGTCATTAAAGAGTTAATCATGATGACTAAAAGTTAGTTATATTTAGTCAACAAGTTGATCAAGTGATGGTGAAGTTATCACGAGGGTGACTTGTTTTTTGCCCTGAGCATGACTGGTATCGTGTGGCAATGGGATTAGTATGTGTGTATCTAGGTTGGGTCGTCGATATTAATTGTTAGGTGCTACTATTGACTTGTATTCTAAAAAAAATTATATGGGCTTGGAATATTGGAAAGCTTTCCTATCTCTGGTGGAAGTGGAAGTGTTGCTGATATTACCATAGGCATCCTGAAAAATTAGATTGAAGGCCCACTGAATATTGATGCTCGAGGGATTAGGACACTAATGGACCTAGAACATGCAAAACCTTTACTGTGCTCCATAAATATGTTGAGTTGGGGGTTAGTGACAAGTCATTCCACCACACAACTTACTTGCAACCACCTCAACATATGCCACCCCAAGGCCCAATTCAAGCACATGTTGATAGCACAACAATTCATTTGTTCCAATCTTGTATGTGCGAACTCCATGGATGCACTACTACTATGTTGTTTGGTATGATGGCACGAGGTTGTTACTTGGACAAGTGTGAGGTAATCTTGATATTTCTTAAACTAAATGGATAAATATGCAAGCGTACAGAGATATATATCATTCTAACGCTTCACCTAGAGAATATTCTGGCTAACATTATTTATATATCTAAGAGGAACGTATGTGCACTAGTGTTGACGGATAAAAGACGTATTCACCTACGATCCGCAAGCGTACGGACCTATACCTTTTTCACCACGGGATTCCCAAGGTTCTTGTCAATCCGCGGAGCAAGGGGATTACAAGCACTTGATCTACCTCTACTCACTTAATTACTCAAACCCTAACTTATGATTAAACTACAAAACGACGACACTACACTAGAGAGAACGATTAAGCCGACTAGATATGAAAGAGACACTTGCCCATGGGTCTACAATACTTGAACATGCAACCGCTTTAAACATGAAAACTGATCTAATCTATCGGGGGTTGTGACCATGGTTTCGCCCTTTCCCTCCCCCCGTACTGTCACTACGTGGAGGTATTCGTGACTAGACCTATGATGGACACGGCGTATTGAATGGATCCAAGGGAGCATTTGAGCTCTACTTCCCTTTACGGCATGGTAGCTAACCTTAAGAGATAAAGCATATTCAACACATGATAATAGATAGATGTTCAACCAAGAACGATTACATCTCAAGACCGACTACAACCCATGGACAAATGAGAAGATTACCCCGATGGTGACGCTTCCGACGGTGTCTTCCTTCTTCTCCACTTGTGGGTGTTGCCTTCGAGATGGTTGATCCTCCTCCGGAAATCTCCCTCCTCTCTCTCTCTAGCTTGTGGATGGCCTCTCGGTGTGAATGGCTCTCTTCTCTGCGAATGGCGGCGCCTCCAGGACTTTAGGGTTGAAGATCCTTCGGGTGCAAGGAAAGGGGGGCCGAACCGACCCCCGAGTGGGCCAGGCCGCAGCTTGGGCCGACCGGCCCAGGCCCATCCCGGCCCGGTTTGGTTGTCCCTTCACTCCCGTGGGTCCTCAGGTGATTATGCACTTTGCCCCTTCCATTTGCATGATTTTGATGATGTCATCCTCGCGTCCAAGATGGAGGTTCTCCGTGCATGAAGTTCGGTATTTTACGCTTCAATCCCCGGGGGTGTTCCTTCGTAGAACTTCGATCCTTGCCACCATTGGAAGTGGTTTCATCAAACTCATGAACACGAACAAGACTTCGTAAATGCTCCTTTGAACTTGTTGTGAATCCATTCTTTATGTCCATGTTTTCCTGCATAAACACAACACTTCCAAATGCATGCACATAGATGAACTTGTTATATGATTAGTGTGCCTAGTGGCAGGTTAGTTCCATAATCAAATCCAAACCAAAGTGTAATGAACATGTTTGGTGTACCAAAATACACCGTCAACATCTCCCCCACGCTTAGATCTTGCTCGTCCTCGAGCAAGTACTCGCAGAAGAACTTTGTCCAAGGCGTTGTAATCATGTTCCGCTTAATCCTTCTTCACAAGTTAGTCAATCTTTTATCTTTAAGACATAAACATACAAGAATGATCATCATACATAAACATGGGCATTTAGAATCTTTACCACGTCAAGATTTACCCCACAACTCAAACTCTTCACTTGAGTCCTTCAATCTCAGCCATGCTTACTTCTTTGCTTCCATTGGAGGGTTTTTATGACTTTCAAAAATAAAATTCCTGCAACTTGCATCCATTGGAGGGTTATTATGACTTTCAAAAATAAAATTCCCGCAACAAGTGTTAGACAAAAACCTTTCTCCAAGCTCTCCCATGTCGCTCATATAAAATGACTATCCTAAACAAGTTTTATAAAACTCTCGCCTCCCATAAGTCTCTCATATAACATGTAAAGTGGAGCTATAGGTATGGCTAGCACAATCAACACAAGTATTGTCAAACTAAGAACTTCCTCTAATGGTTGTTTACCTTTCAAAACCAATGATCATGAGAATTAATCCATATCTGGGGATATCAAGGATGAGAAGATATAGAATGGTGGACATGTGCAAGGGTAAAAGAAAATTATGACTACGAGACACCGATGACGTCCTCGTTGTCGGATTACACATGGTTGGAAAAAGAGTGAAAGTTTCGTCTCTGAACAACGTGACATCCTTCCTTGCACTTTATTTTTCTTTCACTTGATTCATCCCTCTCATATCTTTCTTGCCACTCCTCTTCTCTCTTTTTCTTCTCCTTTTTTCGATTACTCTCTTTCATGCTCTCATACACATATATTTTTCTTTACTTTTCTATTTTTCTTTCTTTTCCATACACATATTTTTCTCTTAACTTTTCCCTCTCTCGACATCTTTATCTCTCTTCTTAAAACTCTCAACTCCTCTCTTTCTTGCATAAACACAATCTGAAATTTAAAATAAACCATGCTAGAGACGAGATGAAACTTTGAGAGTAGATTGTGTTCAAGGAGTGCGATGTACAAAAGAGATGTATAAAGTTGGGTATGGAATTCGGCGATGTAAGGGACTTCCGATGTGAAAGTCACGTTACGGAATGCATGACGAGGCTAGCAACAAAAGATAAGCACAAGGACATGATCATTGCTTGAAATTAAAACTTCCAAGAGAGAAGAATCCTAGCCCAACTCATTGTGCTGATCGCACATATGGTGGAGCGAAAAATAAGTTTGGCTTTATATAGTTTTTTTCTTACTCTCAACTTGGAAAAGGAGGATTTGCTAACCTTTATCACAAGGGTTTTTAGATAATTTTCAGAATTGAATTCCTCCAACTTTTAGCATCGAACATAGCACAACCAAAATGTAAAGCTCTAGATCGAAGTATGGTGCGGGTACTTTTAGAGGTAGCAACTCCACTTAAGCACCATGGTAAATGTTTTTCAAACCACACACTTATGTACATATATCAAAAACTAAAGACGAACAAACAAGTAAATCAAGATAAGCATCACACAAGACACAAAATTTAAAGGACTCTTTTTATTTGATTTTATTTGACGCAACAATAAATTAAGAAGCTTGCAAAAATTTAAAAGCACACTCAAAAACTAAAGACTCTTAAACTCTAAAACTCTCTCGAAAACTAAACTCTCTCGAAGACTAAACCGAACCAATCTAAACTTGAAGCTAAAGGCTAGCTAGCTAGCTCTCCCCCACGCTAAAATCATACGACGTCCTCGTCGTATCTTACAAAAATCCTAAGGGAAAAACTAAACCTAGTGATACTTTTTGCAACTATTGCACCACTTGCCCTTCATGTTCCCCACCATGCCGAATAACTTGCGCACGTTGCGATTCAGGAACTTGTAGTCATCTTCGACCACGTGTTCCAAATCCTCCATACGCTGCCTCATCGCCTCCATGGCTTGGAAACATTCGTTGACCGACGCGTAGAGCTCCGAGATGGAGTGACGGCAAGCCGCACAACACATCGGATGCATCCCGAAAGGGTCGTCATCGCCGGGGTCTCCGCGGTCGTCGCCGCCATCTTCGCCATCATCATCATCGTCGCCGCCGTCATCGTTGCCACCGCCGTTGGGGCCTTTGGGAGTCTTCTCCTTGGGCACCTCTTCCCAATAGTAAAATTCATTGTCTTCCCTTCCGGTGGCCGCCCACGAGCTCGGGCTACGATCATCGGAATAGTCGCTAAACCCATAGTCTTTAGGCTCGGGCGACACCTCTTTGTAATCCTTCCGCTTCATGCCTCGGATGCGCGCCGACCTTCGACGGGAGTAGGGACGTTCTCCTCTTTGACAGGGTTGCGAGATGCGATAGCTCCAGTCGGGACACGCCCTCCGCAACAGATGCGGGCGGTCCTCTTGATTTCCACGGGTAGCTTGAGCTCGCATCGCTTCGCCTCCTCCATCGATGGCTCCTTGGCGCCTTGCTTCAACTCTACGATCTTCGGGGGACACCATGGCTGCCGTGTGGGTGCAAAAGAATGCTAGATGGGATGGATTCCCGAGCTCCCAATTCGGCCAAATAAATAGTCCGAAAAGGAATACTCTAGAAATCGCATTTTCCTTATTCAAACTTCCCTTAAAATTTTCTGACCAAAAAATGAAGTCGAAAAGGAGCATTCGGGAAAAACCGGCATGAACCGCCGCCGAGCGCCCCCCTTGGGTCGGTCGGACCGGGCCGGTCCGGTCCCGTCTCCGTGTACCGCCCTTTTTTCGCATTCTTAGCCCGGTACATCTTCGTGAGAAACTCCGGAAAAATAAATGAAAAACTATTTACAACAATCAACACCTTGTTTTACGTCCTAGGCTAGACGTTCGGTCTCTTCTTCCATGGTGAAGACATCAATATGATGAAGGGGCACAACGTCGGGTTCATAGTAAACCTTAAGTCATTGACCATTCACCATGAATTGGTCGCCTTTCACATCCATAATGGTTACCGCTCCGTTGGAGAGAACCGAATGAACAATGTAAGGTCCGTCCCACTTGCTTTGCAATTTCCCTTTTACGAAGTTTTAAACCTCGAATTGTAGAGGACGACCTTATCTCCTTCTTTAAACTCTTTCTTCTTCAACTTTGTTGTGATACCACCTTTTAATTCTCTCTTTGTATATGCTTGCATTCTCTTATGCTTTCAACCTCATCTCCTCTAGGTTGCTTATTTGAATTCTTCGCTTTACAATTGCAGCATCGAGATCAAGGTTCATCTCTTTGATCGCCCAATAGGCTTTATGTTCCAACTCAACCGGAAGGCAAAGCAAGCTTTGCCATAGATGAATTGATAAGGGGTCATACCTATCGGTGTCTTAAACGCCATTCGATACGCTCACAAAGCTCCATCTAATTTCTTTGACCAATCTTTGTCTCCCTTCTCTATTGTTTTGTTGAGGATGCTCTTTAATTGCCTATTTGATGTTTCCACTTGTCCGTTGGTTTCGGGTGATAGGACGTAGACACCCTATGTTCAATTCCCAACTTGGACAAGCACCTTGTGAAATTCTTCCGGTGAAGTGAGTTCCTCCATCGCTTATCAAGATTCTCGGTGTACCGAAACGAGGCAAAGTCATGCTCTTGATCATTGCAATGGACTCCTCCGTGGAAGCTTTACGACATGGCATAGCCTCCTCGCCCGGTTGGATACATAATCAACCATGACTAGGATACACTCAAATCCATTTGAGTTTTTGAAAGGCCCCATGAAGTCTATTCCCCGCACATTGAACAAATCGATTTGTAGATTATATCTCAAGGGCATAGAATTTCTTTGAGAAATGTTTCCGGTTCTTTGGCATTCGTGGCATGATGCAACATATCTTTTATTATCTTCATGCATCTCCGGCCAATAGAATCCGCTAGACCATACTTTTGCTTGGGTGTTAAAATGGCTATAGTGTCCACCGTACTCCGCCGAGTGGCACTCTCTTCTCTTGGCACACATCTTCTCATGACTCCATCATTGCCAAGTTTGAAGAGGTAAGGTGCATCCCAAAAGTATTTTTGACTTTCGGAGATTATCCTCCTTTGAGAGTTTCTATCTAGATGGTCAAGAGGCATCTTCGAATTGCTCGAATGATATCAATTATCCAAGTGTCTTTATCGAGCGGTCGATAGAGGTGGTAATCTCTCATCTTGTCTTCTATGGGCTCTTTATCATCTTGTCCACGATTCATCCTAGACAAATGATCGGCCACAACATTCTCCACCCCCTTCTTATCATGAATTTCAACATCGAACTCTTGGAGAAGAAGGATCCAACGGATCAATCGTGTTTTAGCATCCCGAAAGGACCTTGTGATGCCTAGAGGGGGGGTGAATAGGATCACTTCAAATTTCGAAACAAAAAGCGGCGGATTAAAACTCCTGTCGGTACTACCGACGTGGTGCCGGTTCTAGCGACGGGGTCGGTACTACGGTACCTGGGTCGGTACTACCGACAGCGTAAATTACTTAAAGCGAATTTGAATTCTGTGAGGTTTCTAGCAATTCTACTTGAATCAAAGTTTAAGTTTAGAGGCTAAGAACCACCTGCAACCACAGAGATGAGTTGGATAGCAACCAATTGATAGATCGGGCTAAAACAAGTTCTAGGGTTCGTTAGAAACAAAGAATTCAAGCAAGCAAAGGAGACACAAGATTTAATCCGAAGTTCACACCCACAAAGGATGCTACGTCTCCGTTGAGGATCCCACAAAGGGAGGGCTATCACCAAGAGCCTCTTTTCCTCTTCCAACCCCCACAAAGGAAGATTGGTGCTCACTAAGAATTCTCCACAAAGGAGAGGGCAATACAAACGATCCCGGGTGCACCACACCAAGAGGGCACTCGCGGGCGACTCCTAATCGTCTAGAAGAAAGCTTCAAGAGTAACAAATGCAAACCAAAAGCCCGGAGATGCTTCAAGTGCTCTTGAGAAGGAGAAGAACGAAGGGGCTCTCAAAGCTTGGTCACACTTCACTAGAATTCACCTCTCTTCTCAAACCCTAGCTCAAGGGAACTAAGGA
Source organism: Cenchrus americanus (assembly GCA_947561735.1). Classification (NCBI taxonomy): domain Eukaryota; kingdom Viridiplantae; phylum Streptophyta; class Magnoliopsida; order Poales; family Poaceae; genus Cenchrus; species Cenchrus americanus. The sequence continues at coordinate 29,169,897 of OX387242.1, read as the reverse complement.
TTAGCTCTAGAGGAGAGGGGAGAGGTGGAGTGAATGCTCAAGGAAGTGTTTGTCCCGTGGTTGGTCGGCAATGAGTGAGGAGGGAGAAGGGGGGGTTAAATACTAGGGGCCAAAAACTAGCCGTTATCGTGCGAAACGTGTAACCCCGGTACTACCGACACGGTGTCGGTACTACCGAGGGGGGGTTTTTCGAACTAAAACAAGACGGTCATCGGTAGTAGCCGACACGGGGTCGGTAGTACCGACCCCCCCGGCTAAAACTCACCGGAGAAGCCTTATCGGTATACCGGCCCTGCGCCGGTACTACCGAGGGGCGATCGTCGGTAGTACCGACGTGGCGTTGGTACAACCGGCCCGGCTGAGAGTTTGAGAAAAGAGAAGCATTTGTGCACGTGCCAACTCTCAACTCTTCTCACTCACTTGGATTACCTTCTAGAGCACTTTTAGCATCTCTTGGCTATCGATTTGCATCCCCCTTTATAGTACGGTGTTTCCTATACTCAAATTCAAATGTAAAATGAAATAAAGCCTTGATTCGAGTTGAAAGCAACGACTTGAAATTGGGGGCCTTCCTTTGATCAACCATATGAGTTTTATTCATTTAAGACCTGCACACATCTTGTTAAAGCATTAAATACCACAAATCGTGCTTGTCATTATCACCAAAAAAATTAGGGGCCAAGATGCACTTTCAATCTCCCCCTTTTTGGTGATTGATGACAACCACAATTTGTTTATATAAAATATGTGTGTATTTGACGAATTTGAAAATGAAACTCCCCCTAAATGTGTGCTTCGACTTTTATGAAGGGCTCAAATGCCCATCACACACTTAGAAGACTTTTCACTCTCAAATTGTATACACAAGTGCATGAGTGTGATATATAAATCGTGATGCATATGACATGGTATACAAAACAATAAAGTGAGAAATAACAAGCATCACAAATAGATAAACAAGGTTCCTCACATCACAAGCACAATTTAGGTCTTACAAATTTAAACGAGTTCTAGGTTCTTCAACAAGCATTACACCACATGAATACACAAATAGTCCATACATGTCCACAAACTTAAGGATGGATAGATAGATAAATGAAGATGCAAGCCCACACCACACATGAGTAAATTGTGAGCTCACTCCCCCTTTGGCATCAAGCGCCAAAAATAGGAGGCCCTTCAATCATCATAGTCATGTGGAGAGTGGGCGCCGGAGGAGAGTCGTCGTCGTCGTCGGTCTCACCACCACCTAAGTCCTTGTCGTCGATGTCGGCCGGAGGAGCTCCATACATCATGGAGGTGTCGCCGTAGATCTCCCAAGGGTTGTAGAAGTTTGGTGGAGGAGGAAAATCCATGGGCTCGCGGACGGGAGAGTGCTCAATGTTGTGTTGAGCGAGCAAGGACTTTTGACGCGTCTCCAACTTAAGGAGCTGCTCATCAACATGCCGCCTATGTTCACGAATTTCCGTGCATTATGTCTTCCCACATTGAAGCAAGCAAAAAGACCTTGAGAGAGGAAATTGAAGATACTCTTTTTCTTGCGGGGGGAACGGTGCCTCGAGATGCGGATAGCCCACGAGAGGAGGAAGGTGGCTCAAAGGTGGATGGGCCACCGGGAGGAGGAGCCACCCACGGTAGAAGGACGAGGAGGGGCATGCTTGCCCAACTTGAGAAGCCTCTCAATGTTGCCTTTGTTGGGCTTGTACCAAGAATGAGTCTTGTCGAGGAGGATATCAATTCCCGCCACCTCACAAATCATCTTGAATATCCAAGGGGCATATTGGCAACTCTTGTTGGCGGACACGGAGCACACAATGATCTCCTCCCAAATGAAGTTGAATATGCTAAAGTCCTCCTTGCCGGTGCCATCCTCACAAGGATCTCTTTTGCCACATTGGAGATATTGGTGTTGTCACCTATCTTGGGAGTGAGAGTGTAGCGAAAGAGTTGATTCAACATCCGATAAACCGGATTCATCCCATGAGTGGTACCAAACTCCACCTTGCCATACACAGAGTCATACATGAAAGCCATCTCACTTGTCGAGAGGAAACTCTCCACCATGCAGCTTGGGACAAGCGAGATCCTCCTCACCGAAACCAAGGATTTGAGCAAAACGCTCATATGAGACGGAGAGGGGCTTGCCTTGGAGGAGCCAATGAAAGGTCCGGGTCTCACGGCGGATGTAGAGGTTGGCATAGAATTGAGCGACCACTTCTTCATTCCAATCATAGTTGATTGCCATTACATTGGTCATCCCCTTGGCATGACCTATATATATCGCATCATTGACGGCCGGAATATCAAGTGACCTAAGGAGATCCCAATTGATTGACTTCATATCAATAGTCATGTGGTCCTTGCTGAGAATAACTGACTCATACCAATCGGCATTGAACTTGAGACAAAAGCGGATGTCCGCGTCAAACTCCTTTTGCCAAAGAGCGGGGTCGGAGTACCTTTCCTTGTAGACATTGTGAGACCCCCTTGTGTAATCTACCATCCTGACAATCCCCATTTGAGTGGCTGGACGAGGAGGTCTGGATGGCCGAAGGATGAACGAGGAGAGGGTTTCCAAGGAGATGTCCTCATAGTCATCATAGTGATCATCAGGTTGGTGAGCTTGCTTGGTACGGGCACGATGACCTTGTCCCGTGGACTGGCGAGGAGCAGCAGGTGGGTTGGTACAACCACGAGGAGCTTGAGAGCTAGCTCCCCCTTTCCTCTTCCTTTGAGCGAGAGGAACGTCGTCTTCATCGGATCCTTCACGAACCACTTGCTTGCCGGCTCGACCCATCTGGAGGATTAGCAAAGATTGCATAAGATGGGTGAATTGATTAAGAAGAGGGATGGCCCAACCTAGAGGAGAAGCTCGGTTGATAGCCCCCCATTGGTACTACCGACATGGCGTCGGTACTACCGATGGGGGTCGGTTTTGGGTGGAAAGGATTGAATCCGGATGATTTAGCCAACCAAAAGCTACGAAAACATAGATACGAGTTCTAGGATGGACAAGATGATGATTCCCTAAAGCATTGCCTCTAGAAACAACTATAATAGGAGATCGATCGACGGAGATTTTGAATGAATACCTTGAGATGCTTCCCGCGCGAATCGACGAACTTCCGGCGAGGATCGGATGTTCTGGAGGGTGGAGAATCTAAGGATGTGGATTAGAAACACTTTGCACGGTTGGTTCTTGAGATCCCCTCACGGATTTGAGAGGAGGAAGAGAGAGGGCGCAGCAACGGTTAGAAGGAATGAAACCGTAGCCCTTTCCGGTCGTGGGGTTTAAATAGCCCAGTGGCTATTATCGGTAGTACCGACAGGGCGTCGGTACTACCGGTGGTCCCAAGAAATTATGACAGAGAAGTCATATCGGTATACCGACCCCGGGTCGGTTCTACCGGGGGGTCCGGTAGTACCAACACGGCGTCGGTTCTACCGGGGATCGCCAGAAATTCCAATAGAGAACTCATATAGGTACTACCGACCTTGTGTCGGTTGTACCGACAGTTTAAACAGTTTTTGGAATAGATTGAAGATCTAGATTGAGATTTTTGGTAAAGAGAGATATGGACATGTAGAGACCCCATAGGAGTTGGTGACTAGTCACAAGCAATCAATCAAAGCTATAGTCACCACCCACTATGTAAAAATCCAAAGTTTTGTAAAACACACACAAAGTAAGTTAAAATAAAATATTTTGTTTCCTATCTAGGCAACAAACAGGTTTATGTGCAAAAGATCAAGTCAAGTTACGAGAATCTAAGATGTTTAGCTCACTCCTCAAAGCACAAAACCTTTGCTCGTCTAGAGGCTTAGTGAAAATGTCGGCAAGTAGCTTTTCGGTGCAAACATGCCGTAAAGCAATGTCACCCTTAGCCTCATGATCCCGTAAGAAGTGATGTCTAATGTCTATGTGCTTTGTTCTAGAGTGTTGGGCGGGATTGTTCGCTAGTTTGATAGCACTCTCGTTGTCACACAAGAGTGGAATCTTACTAAACTTGCAACCATAATCACTCAACGTTTGCTTCATCCACAATAGTTGTGCACAACAAGCACCGGCCGCCACATATTCGGCTTCGGCCGTGGATAAAGCAACCGAATTTTGCTTCTTTGAGCTCCACGACACCAAAGACCTACCAAGAAATTGGCAAGTCCCGGTAGTGCTCTTTCGATCTACTTTGCAACCGGCATAATCCTAATTGGAGTAGCCAAGTAGATCAAAAGTGGAACCTTTGGGATACCACAAGCCTAGGTTAGGAGTATGAACTAAATATCTAAAGATCCTCTTAACGACCATTGGATGGCACTCCTTAGGATTGGCTTGAAATATTGCACACATGCACACACTAAGCATTATATCGGGCCTAGATGCACAAAGGTAAAGGAGGGAGCCAATCATGGAACGGAATACCTTTTGGTCGACCGACTTCCCTTCTTCATTGAGATCAAGATGTCCATTTAATGCCATGGGTGTTTTGATGGGCTTGGAATCAGCCATGTCAAACCTCTTAAGCATATCCTTCACATACTTGGTTTGACACAAGAAAGTCCCTTCCTTCATTTGCTTGATTTGAAACCCAAGAAAGAACTTCAATTCTCCCATCATAGACATCTCAAACCTCTTGGTCATGATCCTACTAAATTCTTCACAAAATTTATCATTAGTAGACCCAAAAATGATATCATCGACATAAATTTGACAAACGAAAATATCTTTTCCATTTATTTGTATGAAGAGAGTAGAATCGGCTTTGCCTATCTCAAAGCCATTCTTGAGAAGAAAATCCTTAAGGCATTCATACCATGCTCCAGGAGCTTGCTTAAGCCCGTAGAGCGCCTTATGGAGCTTGTACACATGATTTGGAAATCTTGAGTCTTCAAAGCCCGGTGGTTGATCCACATATACTTCTTCTTGGAGAGGTCCATTCAAGAAGGCACTCTTCACATCCATTTGATGAAGCTTGAAATCATGATGAGTAGCATAGGCCAAAAGAATACGAATTGACTCAAGCCTTGCTACCGGTGCATAAGTCTCTCCAAAATCTAAGCCTTCAACTTGCGTGTAACCCTTGCCAACAAGCCTTGCTTTGTTCTTCGTGACGACACCAAATTCATCTTGCTTGTTCCTAAAAACCCATTTGGTGCCGATTACATTTTGCTTGGGTCTTGGTACCAACTCCCAAACTTCATTTCTCTTGAAGTTGTTCAATTCTTCCTCCATGGCAATAATCCAATCCGGATCCTCAAGAGCTTGTTCCACACTAAGAGGTTCCAAAGAGGAAACAAACGAGTAAAATGCACAAAAATTTGACAATCTAGATCGAGTTGTTACCCCTCTTTGAATACTCCCAAGAATGTTGTCAACGGGATGATCACGTTGAACTATTTGATGTACCCTTGGGTGTGGCTCTTGAGATTGACGTTGGATGGGTTCATCATCATCATCTCCTCTAGTGTGTCGCGCACTCACCCGCCGCCTGACCCCTTCCCCTTCCTCTCCCTCGTGTAACGCCGCCCACCGAAGCTCCACCGAGCCTTAATCGTGGCCGCCGGTGTGCTGCCGCCCACCGCCTCGGGCGCCCCCTCCTCTCCCCTCCGAGACCTATAAAAGGCGGCCCCCGAGCACCTTTCCAACCCACACCACTCCCCGGAGCTCCTCCTCTCCTCTACACCACCGCCCCCAAGGAAACCGAGCCGGAGCTCCGCCCCTCGCCGCCGATCTCCTCCGCCGGTGCCTCTACCTCCCTTCCAAAGCCTCCGGTGAGTTCCTCGCACCCTCCTCTTTCTTTTGGTCCTCATCCCGTGAAGTTTGGTGCACGAGAGCACCCATTAGGCCGTCGCCGGCGATGTCCCGGTGGGGCGCCGCCGCCCACCGCCGCACGCCGCATGCGGGGCACGTGGGACGTCCATCACCGGACCAACGGTCCGGATTGATCCGGCCGTCGGTCAAAACTCCTCATCGGGTCACCAAAGGCCGCCGGCGGCAATCTTCTAAAGAGCCCCTCGCCCTTTTTACAATTTGCATGTCGGTCCTTCCACCATATAAAACCCATTCAGTTTGGTCCTCGATTTTTATGGTTAAGCCCCTTGTCGGTGCGGAATGTGGTCCCGACACTAACCAGTAATAAGCACCAAGATCTATCCCTCAATGGTCGATGCTAATCAATCAAAGACACAAGGTTTATCCTGGTTCCGGCCGGGGGGCGTACGTCCAGCAGTGGTGTGCTCGGGGCACTATATTGCTCAGCACCGGGGTGCCTGTAGTGGGGCAGCTACAAGCAAGGCGGGAGAGAAGGCCTGGCCTCCAAGTCCCTGGTGAAGTTGCTGAAGATGTTGTGGGAGAATTGGGGAGCGTGTGTGCGGTGTGTCGTATGTTGTCTGTTGTCCGTTGTCTCGTGTTGTGTTGTCCCTTGCGGCGGGGGAGTTCACCTTCCTTTTATAGGCCAAGGAGAGGGCGAATTACAAGCATGCCGCACTATTCAGCTACATGGGGAAGTATGGTGTGCAACGCCGCAGAGTAGGCGGCCGCCTTGATGGTCCTTGCCACGATCTGGCCATCATGGCGTATCTTGTACCCGAACAGTGGTAGATTCGAGGGTAGGGGCGCAATGGTTGGCCGTGATGTCGCCAGGCAGGCTCGAGGAGGTCGCTGACGACGATCCGTACGAGATACAATGGCAGGCGCGGCGGCGTCCCGTTCCCGCATGCCTCACAGCGTCGGAGCTGTTACCACGGTGCCGGCGTGGGGTTGTACGCGCGGGGTCGGCCGCCCGCAGTGCGGTGGCGGGGATGGCGCCCCCCGCCGGCCTAGCGTCACGACCCGGCCCCGCAAGGTCACGAGAAAGCATTTCGAGGATGTGTCCCGGCCCCCCTTCGAGGGCTCGGCACGTTAGCCGTATGGGGAGTAGGCGGCGCGGCGTCACGGGGCCGACACCGGCCACGCCGCACGGTCCCCCGCGGTGGCGGGGATGGGTTCCCCCTAGGGAGTTGGTGCAACGGGGCCGTGGCGTGAGTCCCGGGCGCATGATGGCGCCGCCCCGCCGTTGTCGAGCATCAAAGGCTCGTAGCCGCGTGCGGGAATGGGCGTGCGCGTGCGGAGCACCCCTCGTGCGAGGCGAGCCCGCGCGAGGTAGGCGTGCACCCTCGAGCGAGGGCGGAGCCTCGCTCGAGGGGACCCTTGAGTGGGCCGCCTCGGTGGGCCGCGGGGGCCACCGCGGCGTGGGCCGTGCCCCGTGTGTGCGCTTAAGAAAGATGCATTTAGCTTTGGTTTTTTGCGGGTTTTAAGCGGGATTTCCCCGGTTGTTTTGGGGGACCCTCGGGGCTGTCCCCGACGCAGCCCCCGAGCATCCGCGGGTTCGCCGGCCGGGCTCCCGCAAATGCTGAAGCCTACTGATAGGACGTCCTTCCCCCGGTTTGCGAATGCTTTCCGTGGGGCCGCGTCGGCGGACCCGCGGGTCTAGCTCCCCTCGAAGCCCCGTAGGAGCGTGAGTGCTCCTGCAGGGGTTTTACCGTGGGATTTGGTCGGAGGGCGTGGTACACATTCCAACCGGCGTCGGCGATGTTTCAGCCGGCTTCGGTGACGCACGCGCAACTGGCACTATCCGCGGCCGGTGCAATCCAAGGAGGGTGTAGCCGTGCGTCGAGCCCCCGAGCCCGGGCCCGTTCGAGGCGATCGGGTAGAGCCGTACGACTTGTTTTTAACGCGCCCTCGCCGTCCCTCCGCGGGACGAGAGGGTGAGGTTTCCGCAACCCCCATCGATCGGGTCGCGGATTGCGGATTCCTCGTTGAGCTGTTAGTGGGTGGTTCGAGTGGACGCCCATGCCCCGTTCGATAAGGGTAGGGCCGCGCGGTCCGGAGACACGTCCATTAAAGCGCTTGCGTGGGTTTGCTAGGTGGGGCTCGGTCCCATTCGCTAGGGACCGAGGGAGCGGAAGCTCTCCCTCGGTGGGATCCCCCCGCTAGCTGCCCTCGCTGGCTCTCGAACACTACATGTGGGGCACCCTCGAGCCGGCGGGCTCGAGGAACGGCTCGAATGCGCGTGCCCTCGTCGTCCCTGACTCTGGTGATCGGGGGCGTTGTTCGAACCCGTCGAGGGTCAGGCTTCGAACCTCTGATCAGTAGGGCCGTGCGGGGGTGGCGGCTAGGCGCTCCCGTCTTTGCATCCGCGGGTTTCGAGGGTCCCCGATCGTGTCGGCCCTCGAAACGCCGATCGCAGAGTAGTGCGGGGTGGCGGCTAGGCGCTCCCATCTTCGCATCCGCGGGTTTCGAGGGTCCCTGATCGTGTCAGCCCTCGAAACGCTAATCGGTAGAGTAGTGCATCGAGGGTACCGTGGTGCTGTTTACTTCAAACGGGCTGCGAGGTTACCGGCCGATGTTTGCACCCTTTGAGGGTCGAATTTCTTTCGAGCTAGGGGCTCGCGCCGCTCGAGGGTCTTCCTTACTTAGTAAGGGACCGGGCCATTTAATGCTCGCAGTCGCGACTGTGGTCTTGCGCCGCGGGCGCGTCTTTTTAGGCGCCGCGGCCGCGCGCGTAGTGGGCGGTGTGGGCAGGTGGATGTGACCACCTGCCACGGCTCTCCCGTTTCTACGCCGTGATGATGGCCCGCGAGCGGTTGCGTGGCCGCCGCGGTCGTGGTGGGGCCTGTCCGTCAGCGAGGGAATATTCCTCCTGCAGTTAATGTGCGCGGGGCGCATGCTTCGGAGAGCACGCCCGCGGCCTATAAATCCGACGAGAGGGGGAAACGGCGATTTTTTACCTTAGCATTCGCCATTCTTGCTCCTTGCGCCCCAGCCCTCGAGTCGTTCTTGCCATAGCGCCTTTCTCCCTTCAGAGCCCTCCTTGTTCCTTGCCCTTCGCCTGCTCGCATGGCGCCCCAACCGCCTCTCGTCATCATCGACCTGTTGGCGTGGGATCGTTCAACGGTGACGCAGCTGGCCCTGAACCAGCTGGTGTCCGCCGGCCAGTTAGCGGCGAACGAGGATGGACGACCGGTCGAGTGGCTCGTGCCACCGGCAAGGGACCAAGCGCCCAATCCCCCGAACGGCTACGTGGTCAGCTTCGTCCGCTACCACGAGCGGGGCTTCATGGCACCGGCAAGCCGTTTTATGCGGGCTCTCTCGCTTCTACTACGGCTTGGAGCTCCACAACTTCGCGCGCCGAACGCGATCTCGCAGGCGGCGACGTTCGTTGGCGTCTGCGAGGGATTCCTAGGGATCCCAGTGAACTGGGATCTCTGGATTCACCTCTTCCGCGCGGAGCTGTTCACGTTGCCGACGACGGAGCAAAGGACCCGCCGCGCAGTGCGTGCCGGCGGCATGTCACTCGCCTTGCAGGGTCAGCGCAAGGATGACTACATCCCCTGCACGATGACGACCAACAATGCAGGTTGGGAGCGGGGGTGGTTAGATTTTCGGGCGTAGAATTGGCACCCTTCACGGGTGCGCACGATTTCGCCGGCATCCGCGACCGTGGTGGTCCAATAAAAGCCTTGGCGGAACGCGTTGCCTACGAGGGTGCGGGGCGCGGCGTGGTGGCCGCAAATCCCCGCGTGTATGTCCCGGAGGAGCTCACGCCCCTTGGGGATGGGCACGCATCGCTGCAGGATGCCGGAAGCGGCGCGCTTTTACAGCTCGCCGTCGACGAGGGCAAAAGACTTGGCCATCCTGGCGACGCGACTGGCCTCGGATCGGTCCGAGGGGAGTTCCCCTCGGTCCATCCAGGCGATGTACTTGTTGCGCCAGTCCGCGCTGATGGGGGCCGACTCGATGTCCATCACTTCTGCCTCGCTGGCACCGTACCCTTTGAGGAGGGAGAGCATGTATACCTCGTTCGAGGGGTCCTCATCCATGGGCTCTGCGCCTGCCGGATTCGAGGGAGCCCCGAGGGTTTCGCGTGGTTCGAGGGGTGCGGCCCGAGGGCGACGGAGGGCTGGGCGATATCTCGAGCGAAAACGTTCGAGGGGACACTGATCCGCCCGGACGCGATCTTCGCGAGCTCGTCCGCCTCCTCGTTGTACCGGCGGGGCACGTGATTGTGCTCGATGCCGTAGAACTTGTCCTCGAGGGCCCGCACGGCCTTGCAGTATGCTTCCATCTTGTCATCGTGGCAGCTCGCGTTTTTCATGACCCGGTCAATCACAAGCCGCGAATCTCCCCGCACGTCGAGGCGCTTGACGCCTACCTCGATGGCGATCTTGAGGCCGCGAGAGCGGGGCCTCGTACTCAGCCATGTTGTTTGACGTGGGGAAGTGGAGACGTACTGCGTACCGCATGTGTTCCCCGAGGGGTGATACGAAGAGCAGGCCCGCGCCCGCCCCGGTCTTCATCACCGAGCCGTCGAAATACGGAGTCCGGCCTCTGCCGAACCGCGGCGGCGGCGGTCGCGTGTCGGTCCACTCGGCGATGAAATCGCCGGGATGCGGGACTTGACGGCCTTGCGCGGGGCGTAGGCGAGTGTCTCGCCCATCAGCTCCACCGACCACTTGGCGATTCTGCCCGCCACGTCCGGATTGCGGATGATCTCCCCCAGCGGGAAGGAGGAGACCACCGTGACGGGGGTGGACCTCGAAGTAGTGGCGAAGCTTGCACCGTGCAAGGACCACCGCGTACGGCGGCTTACGGACTTGAGGGTAGCGTGTCTTGGTGTCGGACAAGATTTCGCCGATGTAGTACACCGGCCGCTGGACCGGCAAGGCGTGCCCCTCCTCCGTGCGCTCTACCACGATCACGGCGGCGACCACCCGGGTGGTCGCGGCCACGTAGAGTTGCGAGAGGTTCGCCGTCTTGTGGTGCCGTGAGGATTGGGGCGTGAGTCAAGGACGCCTTCGGCTTGTCGAGCGCATCCCGGGCCTCGGCGGTCCGGGAGAAACGCTTGTGCTTCTTGAGGAGGCGGTAGAGGGGCAAGCCTTTCTCGCCGAGCCGCGAGATGAAGCGGCTCAAGGCGGCAAGGCACCCCCGGCACCTTCTCGTACCCCTTTGAGGTCTCGAATTGGACCCATCCATTCGAGGGCCGCAACCTTTTCATGATTGGCCTCGATGCCTCACCGGGAGACTATGTATCCTAGAAGCATGCCCCGCGGCACACCAAAGACACATTTTTCGCGGTTCAATTTTACCCCCGTTGGCCCGTAGGCAGCCGAACGCGATGCTGAGGTCGCCAACCAGGTCGTCCGCCTTCTGGTTTTCACGACTATGTTGTCTACGTATGCCTCGACGGTCCGGCCGATATGGTCTCCGAAAACGTGCTGCATGCACCGTTGGTACGTTGCACCCGCGTTCCGGAGGCCGAACGGCATCGTGACGTAGCAAAACATCCCGAACGGCGTGATGAATGAAGTCGCGAGCTGGTCGGACTCCTTTATCTTGATTTGGTGGTACCGGAATAAGCATCAAGGAAGCAAAGTAGCTCACACCCTGCGGTTGAATCAACAATTTGATTGATACGTGGCAAAGGAAAAGGAACTTTAGGACATGCTTTATTAACACCGGTGTAGTCTATACACATCCGCCACTTCCCGTTCTTTTTCTTTACTAGTACGAGATTGGCTAGCCACGTAGGGTGGAATACTTCCTTGATGAACCCGGCCTCGAGAAGCTTCCGCGGCTCCACTCCGATTGCCCGCCGCCGCTCCTCGTCAAAGCGGCGGAGCCGTTGCCGCACGGCGCGGGAGTGAGGAAGGATATCAAGGGAGTGCTCGCGACCTCCCTCGGGATGCCTGGCATGTCCGAGGGACTCCACGCGAAGATCTCGGCATTGGCGCGGAGGAAGTCGACGAGCACCACTTCCTATTTCGGGTCGAGGGTAGAACTGACCCTCAACGCCTTGCCCCCAGGGACAGCAGGGTCGAGGGGCACTTCCTTGGTCTGCTCCGCAGCCTCGAAGTTGCCGGCGTGCTTGGTGGTGGAGTCGAGGTCCTCGTTGACCATCTTCTCCAAGGTGGTCACCAGCGCTTCGTCCAGCGCCAGCGCTTCTGCGTGTTCTACGCATTCGACGTCGCAGTCGAAGGCGTGCTCGATGGACGAGCCCACGGTGATGACGCCGTTCGGTCCTGGCATCTTCATTTTGCGGTAGGTGTAGTTGGGGACGGCCATGAACTTGGCGTAGCAGGGCCGCCCAAGTATGGCGTGATAGGCGCCCCGGAACCCCACCACCTCGAAGGTGAGCATCTCCTTGCAGAAATTGCTTGGAGTGCCGAACCAAACGAGCGGTCGATGCCCGAGGAGCCGGACGCGCTTGCCGGCGCGACGCCATGGAACGACGTCGTGCTGGGCGCGCACTGGTCCAACCCGATCCCCGCAGGGCGCGGCGTGTGCGCGTAGAGGATGTTGAGGCTGTTGCCTCTATCCATCGGGACTTTTGAGAACCGCGCGTTCCCAATTACCGGGTCGACCACCAGTGGGTACTGGCCCGGGTTAGGGATGCGGTTCGGGTGATCTTCTCTGCTGAAGGTGATGGCGTCCTCCGACCAGTCAAGGAAGGAGGGAGGTGCCTTCTCCGCGGCGAGGACCTCGTGCCGCTCCCGCTTGCGCTGGCGGCTCGACATGTCGACGGTCGGCCCCCCGAAGATGAGGAACACGTTCTCCACGGCGGGGAAGCCGCCGGCGTCGCCATCTCCTCCGTCCTTCTTGGCCTCTGCGTCCTTCGCGGCGGCGCGGCCGTAGAACTTTTTGAGCATATCGCACTGCTCGAGGGTGTGGTTCACCGGAGTCTTGTGATATGGACATGGCTTCTTCAGCATGTCATCGAACACCCCCGGACCTCGAGGGGCCGGTCGAGGGCCCCGTCGAGCCGGGTCAACAAGAAGGGCCTCGGCATCGTCGGCCGTCGCGTCCTCCGCTCGCGCGCCTCGCGGCGCGGCTTCTTCCCCTTTCTTGCCCCGCTTGTCCTTCCGGTGGGGCTCCCTGGACTTGCTGCCCTCCGCGGGCGCGTCGTCCGAGCGCTTGCCCTTCTTGCCGTCGAAGATCGCCCCCACGGCCTTCTCACCCGAGGCAAAGCCGGTGGCGATGTCGAACGGCTCGTTTGAGTCCGCCGGTGGGCCGCGCCCCAACTCGCGCACGAGGTCCCGACACGTGGTGCCCTCGAGGAAGGCATGCACAATCTCAGATTGCGCCACGCTTGGGAGCTCCGTGCAGCGCTTGGAGAAGCGTCGTATGAAGTCCCAGAGTGACTCGCCGGGCTTCTGGGTGCAGGAGCGCAAGTCCCAGGAGTTCCCAGGGCGCACGTACGTGCCCTGGAAATTGCCGACGAACGTGCGGACCAAGTCATCCCAATTGTGGATCTGACTGGCCGGCAGGTGTTCGAGCCACGTCCGGGCCGAGTCGCCGAGGTGCGGGGGGGGAGGTTGCGGATGATGACCTCGTCGGCCGGTGGCCCCCGCCCAGCTGGCATGCTAGGCGGTAGTCGTTGAGCCACACGCGGGGATCTGTCTCCCCGTTGTACTTGACGATGGTCATGGGCTGGCGGAAGCGCTGGGGGAAGGCCGCCGCGCGGATCTCCCGGCTGAACACACGGGTCCCCGGGGGTTCCGGTGTTGGCGAGCGGTCTTCATCGCTGTCGTAGCGTCCACCCCGCCGAGGGTGGTAGCCTGCCGCCGCTCGCGCATCCGCTTTGCTCGTCCGCCGAGCGTTGATGACGTTGCGGGCGTCGCCGTCCCGTGCTTGCCCGCGTGTGTCGAGGAGCCGTTCTTTAGCCGGTGTGCGTCCCGGGTTGGCGGGGCGCTCCGTCGCTCCACTGCGTGCACCGAGGGCTCGGCCCCCCGCGCACCCCCATTGCCCCGCTGCTCTCGGCCTCGCCGGAGCGGCCGCTTGCTCGATGAGCGCCTGCGCCTCACGGTGCAGGTTCCGCGCCTCGGGTGTCGAGGGGGCTGGCATGGCCCGCAGCAGCGTTGCGGCGGTGATGAGCTTCTGGATCGCTCGCGGAGGCGTGTCTGGGTTGTCGACGTTAAAATCGGCGTTGATGCGGTCGCGGGCCTGTATGCCCAGCTCCCGCACGCGCTCGCCGCGCGCAGAGGCTTCCCCCGCCATAGAGGCGCGGAGCAACCGCACCGTCCGATACTCCTCCGCCGCTGGCTTCGAGCTCGCGGGCTTGGGCTAACCGTGCGTCGATGTCGGCCCCCGGCCGGGGGTGAAGGAGCGGGGGCGCTCGGCCCCGCCGCCAGCGCGAAGCGATCCACGGAGCGGGCGTAATTTCCCCGTCGCCGGCGCCCACCGCGCCGGTGGCATTTGATGGGTCGTTGGCGATGACGACGCGGCATTCCCGTGCGGGGTCGTAGCTCCCGGTCCGGAGTCGTCGGAGCAACCGAACCCGATGGTCCGTGGCGTCGAGAAATCGCCTGAACATTACCGGGTCCGGTACGGCGGAAAAGTCCCACTCCGCGTACCCATCCGGGTTGGCGGGTGGCAACGCGTCGAGAGAGCCTAGGGACGACTCGTCGCCGGCGGAGACGCTAGGGTCCCTGGCGACGAAGACGTGACGGCCGGGGGGAACCCCCGCGGCGTGGCGTTGGCATTGGCGTTGTAGGCCGTCGTGGCGGCCGCGCGGACCGATGGGGAAGCGCGGCCGGAGACCACGCGCTCCCCCGCCGGGGGCGGCCGTCGTACCGACGGGCGCGCCGCGTTGGGAGGCGGTGCGCTCGGCTTGCCGTCGCTCCGACCGCGCCCGGCATGAGCGCCGACCGGAGCGGCGGCGACGCCGAGACGCCGGCGGGCCCGCGGCATCCGTGCCGGTGGGCATTTGCGTCATGGCGACGCGCGCGCGCGGCGGACCGGGGGCGGACCCGTCTTGGCGCCGCGCACGGAGCTCCTCACGGTTGGTGAGGCGCATCAGGTAGCCGTTCCCCGTGGCCGAAAGTTTAGGCCCCCCGAACCGGATTTCAAACCCGGCGGGGAGGGGGTCCGAGCTGCCCATGGAGTAGCGCGTACCGCGGTACTCGGTGTGAATCACCATGGAGGGGAGTTGACGGTGGATTGACCTTCGGCGCTCGTGTGCCCCACGGTGGGCGCCAACTGTCGGTGCGGAATGTGGTCCCGACACTAACCAGTAATAAGCGCCAAGATCTATCCCTCAATGGTCGATGCTAAGCAATCAAAGACACAAGGTTTATCCTGGTTCCGGCCGGGGGCCGTACGTCCAGCAGTGGTGTGCTCGGGGCACTATATTGCTCAGCACCGGGGTGCCTGTAGTGGGGCAGCTACAAGCAAGGCGGGAGAGAAGGCCTGGCCTCCAAGTCCCTGGTGAAGTGGCTGAAGATGTTGTGGGAGAATTGGGGAGCGTGTGTGTGGTGTGTC
This sequence comes from Cenchrus americanus, assembly GCA_947561735.1. Taxonomy (NCBI): domain Eukaryota; kingdom Viridiplantae; phylum Streptophyta; class Magnoliopsida; order Poales; family Poaceae; genus Cenchrus; species Cenchrus americanus. The sequence continues at coordinate 29,154,602 of OX387242.1, read as the reverse complement.
GTATGTTGTCCGTTGTCCGTTGTCTCGTGTTTTTCCTTGTCCCCTCGCGGCGGGGGAGTTCACCTTCCTTTTATAGGCCAAGGAGAGGGCGAATTACACGCATGCCGCACTATTCGGCTACATGGAGAAGTATGGCGTGCGGCGCCGTAGAGTAGGCGGCCGCCTTGACGGTCCTTGCCGCGATCTGGCCATCATGGCGTATCTTGTACCCGAACAAAGGGTAGCTTCGAGGGTAGGGGCGCAGTGGTTGGCCGTGATGTCCCCCAGGCGGGCTCGAGGAGGTTGCTGATGATGATCCGTACGGGATACAGTGGCAGGCGTGGCGGCGTCCCGTTCCCGCATGCCTCACAGCGCCGGAGCTGTTACCACAGTGCCCGGCGTGGGGTTGTACACGCGGGGGCGGCGCGCGGCAGTGCCCGGTGGCGGGGATGGCGCCCCCACCGGCCTAGCGTCACGACACCGGCCCCCGCAAGGTCACAAGAAAGCATTTCGAGGGCGTGGCCGGCCCCCCCTTCGAGGGCTCGGCACGTTAGCTGTACGGGAGTAGGCGGCGTGGCGTCACGGGGCTGACACCGGCCATGTCGCACAGTCCCCCACGGTGGCGGGGATGGGTTCCCCCTAGGGAGTTGGTGCAACGGGGGCCGGGCGTGAGTCCCGGGCACATGATGGCGCCGCCCCGCCGTTGTCAGGGCATTAAATGCTCGTACCTGCGTGCGGGAACGGGCGTGCGCGTGCGGAGCGTCCTCGAGCGAGGCGGAGCCCGCTCGAGGTAGGCGTGTACCCTCGAGCGGGGGCGGAGCCCGCTCGAGGTAGGCGTGTACCCTCGAGCGGGGGCGGAGCCCGCTCGAGGTAGGCGTGTACCCTCGAGCGGGGCGGAGCCCGCTCGAGGGAGGCGTGCACCCTCGAGCGAGGCGGAGCCTGCTCGAGGGGACCTTTGAGTGGGCCGCCTTGGTGGGCCACGGGGGCCACCGCGGCGTGGGCCGTGCCCCGTGTGTGCGCTTAAGCAAGATGCGTTTAGCTTTGGTTTTTTGCAGGTTTTAAGCGGGATTTCCCCAGTTGTTTTAGGGGACCCTCAGGGCTGTCCCCGACACCCCTAGCCTTTCAAAGTTCTCTCACCCCGCAGTCCACCCTTTTCTTTTACAAGTTAAACCTTATGTTTTTCACTATAATTGTGTTTAGGTCCCTGGTTTTTTATAGAAAACCCCCCTAAGTTCCGAGTACTTTTACAATATAGCCTCTAGATCTTGTCTAGGCCATAACTTTTCCATCCTAGCTCCGTTTTAGGCGTTCTTGGTGTCCACGCGATCATCTCAACAAGCACGTTAGTGTTAGAAGCTTGTTTTAGACTTTTAGCAATGTTTGATGTATTGTTTTATTTATTGTTTTTTTCTTGTGTGATCGTAGAGGACGTGCCGTTCGAGGTCGAGCGAGGAGCAAACTTTTAAAGAAGTCGAGCCACGCTTTTGGGGGGAGAAGGCAAGTGGATTTTCCTCCCCAAGATACTCTTTTTGTCCTAATAACAAGCATGTTATCACACATTAAATTTTATATGTCGTTATGCATAAATGCGATGGGAAATGCTATACTCTTTTGTCCTAATAACAAGCATGTTATCACACATTAAACTTTATATGTTGTTATGCATAAATCGATGGGAAATGCCTATTAAGGAATGACTAGTTTTCATCCCTATACCTTGATCACCTTGTTTTAAATAAATGTTTTGGTTAGATAAATGCTTTGAGATGCTATACTATGGGTAATGGAAATGAAACTTTACAAAATGTTGGTTAAGGTAAAGTTGGTGCTTATGGTAATACAAGATCACATGAATTAAATCGGAACATGGAGAACCACCCAGGAAAACAGTGCAACCACAGTCCACATGGCTCTGGCTTAGCCAATTAATTAGGAGTGTGAATTATCTGATAACCCTATTCGAAAGGAACACAGGGGGCTCCGGGTTGCAGGGGTATAGCCGGTCCTTTTGGGGTAGCGACCTTTGCTAAGGTGCCGACCACTAGGAAGGGTTATGGTCCGCTCCGAGCTGTACTCGTCGTAGGGTTATTGGTGCTTCGCACGCCTTTATAAAGGCTTCGTAGTGGACCCCTAGCCACTCACCTCGGAAGTATTTAAGGGCCTTGCAAACCGGGCAATATGGGGAACACGAACCGGCGGGTAAAGTGTACAACCTCTGCGCAGTGAAAACCGATCGATCGGCCGTGCTCACGGTCAAGAGCGGCTTAGACCCTCGAGATGATAATTAAACTTGAAGATGGAATTTAAATTGTGGTTTATTTATGGTTTGGAGGAATAGTTTTATAAATGCTAAGATTTGGGTTGGTATAAACTTACACTTAGTAAATAGGTGCTTGCTAATAAAATTTTACCAACTTAAAAAAATGCTTACCGCCGAAGGCCTTAGCCTACCCTTGATAGATTTGCATATTCCCCCAAGCGCCGAGTACCAACCGTCAAAACCAAAAATTGGTACGGGGGAGACACCGACATGTGAGTCGAATTTGGCGGGGAAGAACTCCATTCGGCGGGAGGTTTTCCTCAAAGCATTCGGTAGAGGCTTCACGCGGTCGGGAGTATAGCGTCATTCGGCGGGGAGAGTTGTTCCACGGATGAAAGTGGAAGCATCCGGGGAGTGCGTGATGACGTGGATTGGATACAAAGAAGGATATGAGTTGATGATGGATACGAGACGGACATGACGCCATGGTGTTGATTTTAGGTAATAAATATTGTAATCGTGGTCGACTAGGAGTCATGTTAGAACCAGGGTATAAATATAAACCCTTAGTGTTTGTAATAGGGATCGAACAATCTCACAACAAACCGGCCCCGTGCCAACTTCCGAGTCCTTCTAGTCGTGTCGTCGAGTTCTTCGAGAGGAGCCATCGATCCGTCGACCTCCGTAAGTACCGGCAACCTTGTATCAAGTCTAGTATCATGCGGTGGATTTAGATCGTGATGCAAGTAGTCTTGTTACCATGCTTAGTATCATGCGATGGATTTAAGCTTGGTTCAAGAAGGTTTTCTTGTTAGATCATGAGTCATGCGGTAGGCTAAGATCTAGCTTGGAGCTAGTTATCGGCTCTATTAGATTTGGCAAGATCTAATAGATTATTTAAGTTACCATGTGTTGCTTTGAATTTTACTTTTTGTGTTTAATTCATGTAACACTCTTATTGCCCAATTTAGATTGATTAGATTCGGCTCTATCTTGTTTGTGATCCACGTGTTGCACGCTCAAGTCTTTGTCTTAACGTGGCAAGCGGGTCAATGCGTTCTCTATAGCCGAACTCGGATCAATCTAGATTGTCACGTGTTGCGGGTTCAAGCTCGTTGATCTTGCATAAATCTTGACAGAACCGGGTATCATGCGGTAGATGCGAGTTTTTGGGTTATCTTAGAGCTAGTCATCCGGTGGGCTAGAATTCGATTCAATCCGATAGATTTATCATCCTTGGCAATGTTTGTTCCTTCTCCACGGAACCCGATTCGCTGTACATGTACCGTATTCGATAGTCCCCTCACGAGTGAAACATGTTCATGAGTTTGCTTTAAATAATGTATGCTTTAAGCCTTCCATGTTTAGATTGTATCATGCGGTGGATTGATCTATTCTTGGTTGGTGGTGTGATTTCAAACAAGTTGTATCATGCGGTGAATTAACTTGTTTGATGTCATGCTTGACGGGTTTGAAAGTACCTAGAGACGCGGTAGACTAGCGCTTTTGGCCTATGCATGCTTGTTCACTGCAAATTCATGATCATGCTTCGCTTTTATTTAATTTATCATGCTTTATCCTTGATAATCGGTCATGGTTACGTGTTGTAACGTTGTTTAAATAAAGACCGATTTTTTCATGCTTATGCCATACATTCGGCAGTGCTTTGTTTACACGCTTTATCAATTCCCGAATGATGTTTAAATCACTGACAGATAGCTTGTTTGTGGCTATATGTCGTTCTAACTAGCTTTATAGCCGTAAATACGGAACCGGTCGGTACCACCGGCAAGTTCCAGGTTTTATCTAACCGTTTTCATCCTTTGTCAGTTTCAGGGAAAATTGACTGGCACGCTTCGGATTTCGACGCCGGGCCACGTGTGTGAAGCCAGCTAATCCGGCTTGCTGTGTGCTTGGCGTGAGGTGCTGATTTTACGTCAACACACTTTTTGGCACGCTCGGTGGGACACTCAAGTTGATCAAGATGCCTGAAATCCAAGCTGTCCTGGATGTCACCTTAAATGAACTGTCTTCAGAATATCAACTAATACTGAATTAGGCTGTGGAGCAGTTCCAGCAGAAGTGTCTGTTGTCTTTTTTCAAGAATAGGAGTGGTGTGCCATTCCTCAGGACAGAGATGCCAAGAGTTCTGATGCCAGGAGAGACTGATGCCACTACTGCTGCAGAGAAACAAGAAGTTTTTGCTATTGTGCGGCAAGCTATGGAAGAAATAATGGCCGGACACAACACCGCATTTTTAAATAGCTTCCGACGGATGATGGTTGGTGTCTTTGGCCCAAGCATGGACGAACATTTTGAGCGAGCACAAGGGCCAAGCGGTCGGTGCTTAGTCAAACACCACCCCGGTGGCCTAATGGTAATGAGACGGCTAATGAAACGGGAGAATCAAGTGCTACCGCTAATGGCCAACCACTTCGTCAAGATGCAAGTGCTCGGCCGCCTCGGCCAAAGTATGAGTGTTCGACCAACTCAACATGTGGGTAGTCAACCGATCCGGGAGAACCCTCATCAAGCAATACCTAACCCACGCACATATGGTGAGATGGCATTCGGTACTCTCGGAGTTCAACCTGTCTCTACTTACGGGATAGCCCCAACAAGTAACAAGCGGTAATGGAATATGTACGGGAATGGGTATTCAAAGTTCATGGACTATAATGCTATTGATGCTTTCCGAATCCCGGGTATGGTGGTGCTACGGGGATGCCTCGCTCGGGAGGCCAGGGAATAAAGACACCAATGTTGATCTCCTGGTGCAAAGAATGACCGATGTGCCGCAAAATCAATTCGGTCTAAAGCCTAAGAATCAAGGACATGTGTATACATCTCCCTTCCCGCAATGGTACCACGGGGTAGCATTACCAAACGAGGTGAAAGTTCCCACGGAATTCACTAAGTTTTCGGGCGGGATGATACCGATCTGTGGAACACATAGCCGGTACCTAATGCAGCTTGGGGAAGCTTCGCGATGAGGCCTTCAAAATTAGATACTTCCCTTTGTCCTCGACAGCCCGGCGTTTACATGGTTCACTTCTCTACCTGCTCATTCAATCGCTCTTGTAAAGATTTAGAGCAAAAGTTCCGGCCCATTATTACACCGGCGGTAATGAGAAAAAGCTAATTGATCCGACTACCTTGAGGCTGAGGAACAATGAAACACCAATGGAGTTCCTCGAAGATTCGGAGAGATAAAAAACATGTGCTTTTCTCTCGAACATACGAGATGATCAATTGGCCGGTATGGTCAGAAAGGGGAATGTTGCCGACCATTCGGGAGAAGCTATTCGGGATGGAATTCGACGACCTTGGTCACTGTCACACCGATTGTCATTGATGAGCAATCAAGCATATGGCTTCAATACGGACTCCACATTTGTCAAGCACAATGATATAGCTGAAATTTACAATCAATTCCTCGAAAGGTCAAATCAAGGAGACAAATATGATGATGAAGAGGAAATAGTGCAGCGAGAGATTGTGTGGGGCAAAGAGACATTGACGAGTAAATCGAGAGGTGGATCAAGCAAACTAATGGTACCTATGATTTTGATGTAACCAAGGCAGATAAGCTCTTCGATTTCCTCGTGAAAGAAGGCCGGATCAAGTTGCCAGAGGGGCATTCTATGTTTCGGCCTCGATGGAGTGAAAGATAAGAAGTACTGTGGATTTCATGACAGAAATTCTCATTCCATCAATGAATGCGGGGGTCTTTCGAGTAAGGATTCGAAAGCTATCCAAGAAGGACATTTGAAGTTTGATAATAAGATGAAATTGGATGGTAACCCATCCCTCGAACATGATCGGGATCTCAATTAACATGGTGAACGTTGTTGAGTCTAAAAGTAAAGAAAAGGTAAAAGTTTTGACTTCGGAAAAGGCAAAGCGAGATGGCTCGATTGATCCCACTCGACAAGTCACATTTGAACGAGTTCACAAGAAAGAGCCTTGCTTCCCGAATAGTCAAATTGAAGTGGGTGAATCCTCTAAACCGCGAGTGACTTCGCATATTCTCCTCAACAAATGGCAGCATCAAGAAGAGAAGGAGCGCTACCGAGAGGCACCGGTACGAAGAGGAGAAGCGGAAATATGAAGAAGAGATGTATATGAAGGAATAAGAGGAATATATGCGAGAACAAGAGCGTGCACATTGGGGATGTGCCTTCTTCGGATTTCTTGTTGGAACGAGGGTTTAAAGCTTCCCACACGGAATAAGCGTCCCGAATGCGGCGACGGGTATTCCGAATACGAGCAAGACACTGCCAATCGCCGATCCATCCATGAAAGAATTGGAAGGGTGCATCCTAGTGATGGTCGGCACCTAAAAATAAATAAGATTGATGATCAACCGAGGAAAAGGTATGCTGATCACAGGTGGGTTGATCATGAAGAAGAAGAAGATCATGGGTATGTCTGGCAAAAGGGACAGTGGTGCCCACCGGTTTAAGAAGAAGCCGTAAGAGAAGGGTACATCGCTTGAGGAATCGAGAACTGAAGCGAGCGGGGAATTAAGAAGAGACAAGTGTGGCGCCCAAAAGACAAACCCGATGAATCCGGTCGTTCGACTCATACATGCATGGTATGTTTCCTACCGAATGAATTCATGCCTCCGACCAATCAAATTGTGCGGGGAGGAAATATTGTCGGATATGGATGAGGCCGAGCAATTTGAACCGATGGCATAGTTAATGTTGGCCAAGCAAGCTACTTTTGATAAGCCAAAGCAAAAAATCGGCACATGAGACCACCGTACGTAAGAGGGTACGTCAACGGGAAGCCATTGACTAAGATGTTTGTTGATGGTGGAGTTGCTGTCAACGTGATGCCATATACTACATTCGAAAGCTTGGCATTGGCCTTGGAGATTTGACGCCAACGAGCATAGTTCGAATGATTTTGCTGGAAATCCTTCGACACCAAAGGTTGTGTACATGTAGATTTGATGATCGGGTCTAAGACTCGCTTAAAGTTATTAGCTTCATCGATGGCAATGCGGGTACAATCAGATTTTTATGGCGGTGGAGGATGTAGCAAAGATGACCTTCGATGTCCTGGACATATAGGGTTATTTGAGTGGATTGTCATGACATTTGGGTTGAAAAATGCCGGTACGACTTATCAAAGAGCCATGAATTATATTTTTCACGAGTTGATCGGCAAAATTGTGGAGATATATATTGATGATGTCGTGATCAAGTCATTGGATCATGAATCACATTTGGCTGATGTGAGGAAAACTCTAGAATGCACTAGGAAACATGGGCTTAAGATGAACCCGAACAAATGTGCTTTTGGAGTTTCAGCCGGAGAGTTCCTGGGATTTCTGGTGCATGAGGGAGGAATAGAAGTTGGCAAGAAAAGCATGAAAGCTATTGATGAAGTTGTTCCTCCAACCAATCTTAAGGGATTGCGATCCTGCTTGGCAAGATCAATTTTGTGAGAAGATTCATATCAAATTTGTCACAAAAGGTGTTGCCTTTTTCTCCACTGTTAAGAGTCAAAAAGGATCAGAAGTTTGTATGGGGTGATGAACAACAGAAGGCTTTCAATGAAATCAAGGAATACATGAAGGAACCACCAGTATTGGTACCTCCACAATTGAACAAGCCTTTTAAGTTGTACGTGGCGGCCGATACCCAAACCATTGGATCGGCCCTCATACAAGAATTTGAGGGAAAAGAAAGAGTAGTTGCATACCTTAGCCGAAAATTGCTTGATCCCGAAACAAGATATTCGGCTGCAGAGAAGCTTTGCTTGTGTGTTTATTACTCATGTACAAAGTTTCGGCACTATTTGTTGAATGTCGAATGCATTGTATATTCAAATTTTGATGTAATTAAACACATGTTGTCTATGCCAATTTTGAATGGAAGGATTGGCAAATGGATTTTAGCCTTGTCGAGTTTGAATTAAGGTTTGAGTCGGCAAAAGCTGTTAAAGGACAAAGTTATTGCGACTTCATTACCTAACATCATGGTTCATCAATTAATTTCCTTGAGATTACTCCTTGGGCTTTATTTTTTGATGGATCTTCATGTGGAAAAGGTGGAGTAGGTATTTTATTAATTTCACCCAAGGGAGAAATGTTTGCATTTGTTATTCCTATTCAACCTCTTGTCACAAATAACCAAGCCGAGTATGAAGCATTGCTCGAGGGCTTCAATACTTGAGAGAGGCAAAGGCCATTGAAGTTGAGATTTTTGGAGATTCAGAGCTAGTTATAAAACAATTGAATGGCCAATATGAATGCGAGAGATGATAACTCGAGGAATTACTACGAGGAGTGCAAAGAAATTCGAAAGGCTTACGGTTAGTAATTCTACAACATATTCCTAGAGAAAACAATGGAGAGGCAAACAGGCTAGCTCAAAGTGCTTCAGGTTATAGAGAGAATCAAGAAATGTTTGCCATCGATGTATATGCTTTTGGGAGTGGTCTAGCAGAAGGTGATTGGAGAAAAGAAATTGCTGATTATTTGGAGAATCCATCCCAAAGGTCTCTAGGAAGCTCAGGTACAAAGCCATAAAGTTTGTTCTTCTTGATCAACGTTTGTATTACAAATCCATGTATGGGGTGTTGCTACAATGCCTAGGTCAAGGAGAAGCGAAGAGGATGATGAGTGAAATGCATGATGGGCTGTGTGGAGCACATCAGTCAGCTTACCGAATGAAGTGGGTCATTAGGAAAACTGGATATTATTGGCCGACAATGTTGGAAGATTGCTTTGAATATTACAAGGGATGTCAAGATTGTCAAAAGTTTGGAAATATCCAGAGAGTTCCAGCATTAGCTCTAAATCCTATTATCAAGCCATGGCCATTCAGAGGATGGGGAATAGATTTGATTGGCCAAATAAATCCTCCATCTAGCAAGGGGCATAAGTTTGGACTTTTAGCAATAGATTATTTCACTAAGTGGGTTGAGGCAATTCCATTGAAGAAGGTGACATCAGAAAATATGGTTGAGTTTGTCAAAGAGCATATCATTTATAGATTTGGAATTCCTCAGACAATTACAACAGATCAAGGAACTCGTTTACATCTTCGAGTTCGAAATTTTGCTTGAAAGCATGGGGATCAAATTATTAAATTCTTCTTATTATGCTCAAGCTAATGGTCAGGCAGAAGCTTCTAACAAGATCATGATCAAGATTATACAGAAAAAGATTGATCAGAAGCCAAAAAGGTGGCATTCGGTACTCAATGAAGCCTTATGGGCTTACCGGATGGCTCCTCATTGAGCTACACAGACATCTCCTTATGAGTTGGTTTATGGGCATCATGCTATCTTGCCATGGGAGATGCAGTCAAACTCAAGGAGAATAGTATTGCAAAAGGATTTAAGTTCCAAGGATTACAATGACTTAATGATGGACGAATTAGAAGATTTGCATATGATTCGTCTTAGGGCCTTGGAAAATATTGAGAAAAACAAAATGCGAGTTGCTAAGTACTATAACAAGAAGGTAAAGGTCAAGCAATTTGCAGAAGGAGATTTGGTTTGGAAAGCATTATTGCCGATTGGGACTAAGTACAGTGCATTCGGTAAGTGGTCTCCAAATTGGGAAGGTCCCTTTCGGGTGGTTAGGTGCACGCCTGGAAATGCATACATCTTGAAAACTTTGCTGGGAGAAGAATTCACCGATGCTATAAACGGGAGATACTTGAAGAAATATTATCCTAGTATTGAAGTTGATCGTTGATTGCGTTGTTCCAAGCGTCGAGAAACGGAAATAGCCGGCATTCGGGAGGAAGCCGCCTTCGGAACAAAAATTCGACAAAGGGAAAATGGCCAATACAAAAGTGTATTGCCCTTAGCACAAAAATATTTTTTGCATCGCAAACGTTCTTGCGAGGTTCTTCTAGTAACGATACAACTACTCAAGATTACAAAAGAAGGCTTGCGGGAGGCGAAGGCCCGGAGGAAGAAGCGAAAGTATCTTCATTTCTTTGGCTCGCCGCCTTTCCTCTTGAGCTCGTCCCTCTTCGACTGCTCCAAGACCACCGTGACGGCGACGCGGAAACCTTGGGGGCTTCCATCAAACTGTCCCAGGCGGCCTTCAGGTTGTTGTACCTGTCGGACATATCTGAAGAAGAAGAAGAACAGATTCTCATCAAACACGGGATCTGAACTTGAACATGAGATTCAATGGGGGATAAAGATCTCACCGCCTATCACCACCTCCAAGCTCATGCGGCGTTCGCGTTCGGCACAGCAACGGGCGGTGATGTCCCGCAGATCATGCTCTAAGTGCCGAATGCGACGGCACAGTTGATGGTTGGCCCTCTACTTATGTGTAGCGTCTTCTTCTTCAGCCGAGGAGTCGGAGCGGATGTGCTCAGAAATTTCTTCAGTGCCGAAAATGTCCTCCGGCAGCAGGTTGAAGCTGAAATCAAAGGAAGATGAATCACGAGATTGCAATCAAGATCAAGAGAAAGGAATGGGAAGAGAAGATTACTCTTGGATGGTTCGCTTCTTTGGTGGGAGGCCGTTCTCCTCGCATGGTGTTTTCCCGTTGTCCGCCATGGCTTTGGGGGTTTTTTTCGGGAGGAGGAAGACGAGAGAGAATGAAATGATGAAAGTGTGTACGAGTGGATTTGCAGACCGGAGAGCTATTTTATTAGCAAAGTGGAAATGCATCGGGAGTGGTGAATGGCCGGCACGCATTGATGGGAATAACAAATGACGGGGGTTTTTCCTTGGGTGTGAAGGGTTTTTTCAACAAAATAGTATTCATGATTCCCGAATGAGGATTCTCTGCGGATTCTCGCGCCAAGGGGCAAAAGTTTGTGCGTATTCGGCTAGAGGAAAAGTTCCCGAATGCGTTAAAAACAATGAAGATTCGTATGCACAAATTAGGAAAGTTATCACAAGACAACCGCAAAAGATAAATTTTCATTTCATTGCCGAAATTCCATAACCCCTAGTACAAACTAATCAAACGGCTGTTCGGAACGCATCGGGGGTGGATGGAGTCATCAATGGCGGCGCCATGGCCATCGAGGCGCTCCACGGTGGCCTCGATGTCGTCAAGGTCCTCCGGCGCGCCACCGTCGAAGCCGGGCGGCCGTGTGGAGTATTCGACGCCGGTGCGCGTCGACATGGCGTCGGGCCCAAGGCGGTGCTCGGACGGATGCCATGTAGGGCCACCTCGTCGACGCGGGCCGCCACCGCGCCAAGGCGAACTTCCGGTGTGTCTCCGGGAGCGTTCACCTTGTTCACCGGCTTCTCGGCCGGCCGCCTTTAGCCGATTGAGCTCGGCATCGCGATCCGCGGGGGTCGCGGAGCAACGACGGTTATTGTTGTTCAAGATTGGATTGAAATTGAGCAAGTTGCGGGACTCACCATCGATGGCCTCGAGCACCGTTGCGCCGATGCCGCCACTCGAGGTCGGCAATCCCGGCCTATTTGGAGATAATCTCCAATTCTTGCCGGTCACGTCGCGTTCCTCCAAGAACCGCGGGCGTCGCGGTCCGTATAGCGCGGGTCCCGGCCGGAAGACCCGGAGGAGTAGGATCGGCCGGGTGACCCCGAGGAGTCACCCGCCGCGGCGGAGCTACACCGGAGCAGGAGCGGGGTTCCATCGGATGAGCCCGAAAGCGCAAAGAAAATCATCGGGGATGAGACAAGATCTAAAAGAAGGTTGTTAAGAAGCGGACGATCACCACCTCGACGAGCGCCGACGTGGCTCCCTTCGGCCTCGTCGCCGACCGGCGCCTATTGCCACCGTTGGCCATGAAGTTCTTGGGAGTATTAGTGCTTGAAGGGAAAGAGCTCGAGCTAGCAGAGGCTTGGAAGGCAGAGGATTTGGCGAAAGGTTAGGGGCACCCGAGGTCCTTATTTATGGAGCTGACGAAGAGATCGTGGCCGCAGATCGTGGCGCATATCCCAAGGAATTTGGAAAGTGGAGAGACTCCTTCGACTGAACGGTCGCCGAGTCGTTTGGGATTCATGCTGAGTCATATTCGGTTTGACTGGTTAAGATTCGGCTGTGTTGTGGTTGGGTCGTTTTTCGGGTCTAGCACTGTTGTGGTCGGAATTGCCGAATGAATCATCCAGAGGCTACTCATCAAGATAAGGCAAAACAAATATGGAGAATACAGATTAACGAGAAAGCAAAACTACGAGTTGATAAGGCATCTAGCTACGAATTGTTTGTTACAATTACACACCCTAGTATTTTGAAATTACATTGGTGGCATCTGATATGATCTTGTTGATATTCTCCAACAATTTCTGATCGGCCTCTTGGGTTTTAGACAGAGCAGAGAGCTTTGTCTTGAGCTGTCTTTCGACATTCAGGGCTGTTGAGGCTTCCTTTCGCATTTTCTCTGTTCGATTCGGGAAGTTCGGACCATCTTCTTCTCGTCGGCTTCAATCTCATTTGTCAAGTTTCTCCAATGCAGCTTTTCTGGTTTTCTTCAGCTCGAGTGCAGGCTGCAATTTGGCTAGCAATTCCTTATTGTTCTGAATCTGAGCATGCAAATATTTCACAGATTGCGTGGCCATAGCTCTCCTTTGTTCCGGGGCTGGTTGGGAGGATTGGTTCTTCAAAGCCTGTTTTACTGCGGCAAAGTGATTATCCAATTGGGAAACAGGTTCTAAAGAAGCCTTGATATCAGCAGGGAGATCTTGATCGACAAATTCAAGCGCTTCTCTTAGAAGATCAGCTTCCCTAACTTGGTCTTGGACGTCCCTTTGCAGCAAGGAGAGGATTTCCTTCAGCTTTGCTTGATTTTCCTCTGATAAAGCTTGACTAGAAGATGCTTCATCTCCTTTTTCGGCAACCAAGTCATCCACAGCAAAGGAATAACCGGGTGATGACACAGTTTTCTCCTGAAAAGAAATTCTTGCCGAATTAATGATGATCTATTAGGTGAAAATAGAAAAGATGGATGCTCATGCTTACATCATTCCTAGTTTCCCAAATAGGAGAAGGAGGCTTCTCAAGCTCAATGAAAGGCTCTTGTACAACTGGCTGAGGAGAAACTGGAGGATTTCTTGGTGAAGCTGAGACTTCTGGTTGAGGAGAAGCTGGTTGAGTCCTTGGTGAGACTGGGACTGAATCATGATGAGGAGAAGGACTCCTCACAGTTTGATCCGCCAAAGTTTCCTCTGCAACTAACAAGTAGGGGTGAGTGCCAATGAAGAAAAATGATTAAAGAATAAGATGGTGAAAATTTTACCGCTTGATGAAGCGTTGGCAGAATCTGTAATAACCACCGGTTGTCGTGTTTTGGTCTAAAATCATGCAAAGATAAAGATGATCGAATGAACAATGGCATTATGTTCGGGAGGGGAAGGTGTTCGACTCGAATAACTAGCCTTTTGCTTGTTCTTTTCTTCTTGACAAGTTGACGAAGCAATCGGAGATGGGGCTTTCCTTTTGTCGAAAGCGGCCGGTAAGAGTTGGATCTAGCACGGCATGGCTAGACATCGGTTGAGCCGTAGTAGGGGATTGACATTCCAAAGCGAGAGATTGGGCCTTCAATCTCATAAAGGACCGTCCCGGCAAGTGGGGCGAGTATCGTATCCCGCAAAATGACGAGAATCATGATCGGTGAGGAGGAGTATGATTAAAAACGAGACGTAAGAAAGGGAGATGAACATATTACCTCCGAAGTTGGTTGGAAGTCGGGCATTAATTCAAGACGAGAGAGGGTGTACCGGCATTAATTCATGAAGTTCTTGCCACCAAAGAATGAAAGAAGGAAGAGCAAATGTTATTGGCACAAAGGGCTTGGGTGTATACATAGTCGTGCTGCATTTATACTCAAAAATCCTTCTTGCTTCTTTGGATTCCTTGATATCCTCTCTAGGCTTGAGAAATTCATGAAGAAATAACCTTGGGGGCACTTGGCCACATCCTAATTGCCTGGCCATCATGTTTGGCTGGTAGTACTCAAAGGTACTCCGAACTAGCCTTCCTCCACGAATCTCTGCTGGTAGAATACGGGGATGGATGAAAGCATTGAAGATTGCTATGGAATGTATGTCATCACATCCGGTTTCAAAACTAAATTCACAAGGAAGAGTCGGGTTGTCCTTGTCCGGATATGGGAACCAAAGAGGATTGGCAAAACCTCCGAAGAAGAGCTCAAATAGTTGGCCAATGTCTTTGTTGATAGACACGGTGGAAGCAAGCTTCTCCATAGGTTTGGCGGCCTTTGGTGCTCGGGGTTTCTCCTTCCCTATAGTCGGTTGAAGGGAAATGCCGATTGTTGAGGTTAATAGCAACAATCCGGTGCATGTATAATTGCAGCCACATCCGAACAAACCACCAAGGACCATTGACACGGGGGATCTTTTTTGCCGGTGTGCATCGGATAGGTGGTTTGATGAAGCATATGATAGACACTTCCTAAAAGGTACTTCCCAAGGGGGATAGGTGTACCAAGAGCCGTGTCTTTAGCCATCACAATATGGTTCAGGGTTGGCTCATTAGCTCTGCCACAAAAGATAAATCTGCATAACCACATATTCAGGAAAGCTCTGTATTCAACATCAGTCAGAGGGCCATCAGAGATATGGTTTTGGATATATCTCTTGTATCCAACTCCTGTCTTTACTCCTGTTTGCTTGGAAGAGCCCTTGTACTTATACGGATACACAGTTCCTGTGACTTTCAGGCCGGTTATCATGTAAACATCGGCCAAGGTGGGAGACATTGGCCCATGGCCGAAAAGGAAGGCATTTGCGCCGTTAGACCAAAAGTGGGAGGCTGCAATCAAAAGGTTCTCATTTTTGTGTGTTTTGGCTAGGGACAATTCTAAGCAATGAGAAATATGAAGTGTGTCCCAATTTTTTGTTTTGAGGCTTTCGTCATCAACTACCCTCTTGTACCAGCTTCTCCGCCACTCGCAATTGGGGGTAGAGGCCGGTTCTTGAAAGTGTCCCGCCACTCATGAGGCTTCGTCGGTGATATCTTGAAAGGAATCCTCCGGGATTCGGCCGTAATAAACTCGGAGGGATCGGAAGCTCCTACGGGCCCGAGGAAATAAGATGTCGCTTGTTCCTCGACGAGAATCAAGATTTCGGCGGCTAGAGCCTATCAAGAACAAAAGAGGGCGAAAGGAAAAATGTGAGATGGGATTCGAGAGAGATAATACCGAATGTGCTTGAGGAGAATAGGATTTACCCGGAGAGCTTGGTCTTGGTTCGCCATTTGAAGATTGAAGCTTAAAAAATTAATGAGCTAGGGTTTGGATCTAGACGAAGGCTCCAACGGTTTAAAAGAGGAAAGAACGGGTGTTGAACGGATTTGGCTTCGGGGACGTTGAGTATTTATGGTCAATTCCGGAATAAAATCACCTTTTATCCCGTAATTGAAGGGGCATATGTTAACACCAAAAATTGGTACGGGGGAGAGATCGACATGTGAGCCGAATTTGGCGAGAAGAACACCATTCGGCGAGAGGTTTTCCTCATAGCATTCGGTAGAGGCGTACGCGGTCGGGAGTACATCGTCATTCGGCGGAGAGAGTTGTTCCACGGATGAAAGCGGAAGCATTTGGGAGTGCGTGATGACGTGGATTGGATACAAAGAAGGAGATGAGTTGATGATTCATACGAGACGGACATGACGCCATGGTGTTGATTTTAGGTAATAAATATTGTAATCGTGGTCGGCTAGGAGTCATGTTAGAACCAGGGTATAAATATAAACCCTTAGTGTTTGTAATAGGGATCGAACAATTTCACAACAAACCGGCCCCGTGCCAACTTTCGAGTCCTTCTAGTCGTGTCGTCGAGTTCTTCGAGAGGAGCCATCGATCCGTCGACCTCCGTAAGTACCAGCAACCTTGTATCATGTCTAGTATCATGTGGTGGATTTAGATCGTGATGCAAGTAGTCTTGTTACCATGCTTAGTATCATGCGGTGGATTTAAGCTTGGTTCAAGAAGGTTTCCTTGTTGGATCATGAGTCATACGGTAGGCTAAGATCTAGCTTGGAGCTAGTTATCGGCTCTATTAGATTTGGCAAGATCTAATAGATTCATTAAGTTACCATGTGTTGCTTCGAATTTTACTTTTGCGTTTAATTCATGTAACACTCTTATTGCCCGATTTAGATTGATTAGATTCGGCTCTATCTTGTTTGTGATCCACGTGTTGCACGCTCAAGTCTTTGGCTTAACATGGCAAGCGGGTCAATGCGTTCTCTATAGCCGAACTCGGATCAATCTAGATTGTCACGTGTTGCGGGTTCAAGCTCGTTGATCTTGCATAAATCTTGACGAACCGGGTATCATGCGGTAGATGCGAGTTTTTGGATTGTCTTAGAGCTAGTCATCCGTGGACTAGAATTCGATTCAATTTGATAGATTTATCATCCTTGGCAATGTTTGTTCCTTCTCCACGGAACCCGATTCCTACTGCATGTACGCCGTATTCGTAGTCCCCTCACGAGTGAAACATGTTCATGAGTTTGCTTTAAATAATGTATGCTTTTAGCCTTCCATGTTTAGCTTGTATCATGCGGTGGATTGATCTATTCTCGGTTGGTGGTGTGATTTCAAACAAGTTGTATCATGCGGTGGATTAACTTGTTTGATGTCATGCTTGACAGTTTGAAAGTACCTAGACACGCGGTAGACTAGCGCTTTTGGCCTATGTATGCTTGTTTACCGCAAATTCATGATCATGCTTCGCTTTTATTTATTTTATCATGCTTTATCCTTGATAATCGGTCATGGTTACGTGTTGTAACGTTGCTTAAATAAAGACCGATTTTTCGTACATTTGGCGTTGCTCGTTTACACGCTTTATCAATTCCCGAATGATGTTTAAATTGCCGACGGATAGCTTGTTTGTAGCTATATGTCGTTCTAACCGGCTTTATAGCCGTAAATACGGAAGTCGTTCGGTACCACCCGGCAAGTTCCGGGTTTTATCTAACCGTTTTCATCCTTTGTCGGTTTCGGGGAAAATTGATCGGCACGCTTTCGGATTTCGACGCCCGGGCCACATGTGTGAAGCCGCCTAATCCGGCTTGCCGTGTGCTTGGCGTGAGGTGCTGATTTTACGTCAACACCAACCATAAGTTTACTCACCCTTGCCTATATGTGTTCAGAGGAGGATGTTGGAGCAGAGTTCTTCAATGAGTTCGATGATTCTGAGGCTCGCGTTACCCCCAGTCAGGAGCTTGTGGAGTTGGAGACGGTGTTTCATCGTCTAGTTATCGATGTTCGCGTTAAGACCTTCGAGTCTAACGATGAGTGTCATGAGTTAATAAACCTCTCTTGTACGTTTTGAGCATTGTACTATGATATTACACTCTTTTGTCTATCATATGTGTGAATTTATGATTCGGCACATGTATGAGATGCATTTGGTTTTCTTTGGAAAATGGGTGTGACAGAGGTGTGAATTTATGATTCGGCACACGTATGAGATGCATTCGGTTTTCTTCGGAAAACGGGTGTGACACGAAACCGGTAGATGATTCCGGCATCAAGTAACTTGATGACCTCTTTCTTTACTACCTCTCGCATGGCATTAGTTAGCCTCCTTTGGTGATCCACTACGGGCTTACATTGGTCTTCCATAGGTATACGATGAGTGCAAAATGCTTGACTAAGACCTTTGAGATCATTGATCGAATATCCAATCACCTTTCTATGCTTTTTCAATAAAATCAGCAACTTCTCATTTTCTTCGGGACTCAGCTCGTCGCTCACAATGACTGGGTAAGTCTTGTCCGGGCCCAAAAATTCGTACTTTAATCCTTTGGGCAAAGGTTTAAGGTCTACCTCGGGCACTTGTGGCTCCTCGGGTTTAATTTCTCCTATGTCCTCAAATTTTTCTTCCTCCACGCTTCCATCTTGTGGTTCTAAACCTTTCGTTGCTTCATCTAGTTCTTCATCTTGTTGATCATTAACTTGATTCTCCATCGCCCTTTGCAGCGGGTCTCTAAGGGTTTCAACAAAACAAAGACTATCTACCTCCTCTACTTCGTCTTCGGGAGGAAAAGGTGAAGGGTGTTTAGAAACGTGAAGAAATTATATGTGTACTTCTTTCCATTAAGGTTCATTGTTACTTTGCCTTTTCCGGCATCCAACACGGCATCAATCAACTTAAGAAAGGGACTACCTAGGATTATGTGATCATGATTACTATGGTAAGCATCAATAACAAAGAAATCGGTTGGTATACATTTTCCATAGATTATCACATTCATGTTGCAAGCAATACCTAGAGGTCTAATAGTTCTACCATCTTCCATGATTAGTTTCGTTGATGTTGGAGCTAAGTCTAGGTTGTGGTCTTGAATTTTATCGTAAATTTTAGAAGATAGGACACTTACTTGGGCTCCGATGTCGCATAAAGCTTTACATTGAACTCCATTGATCTCGCAACTCAAGTGTGGTGTCGTCTTCTCCTCTTCTTCGGATTCTATCGCGTAAACTTCGGCGAGGCGAGCGTATAGCGATGCTTCGGGTTTGATCCCCATGATTCTTTTCACCTTGGCTATGTGTTCCAGATCCACTTCATCATCTCCAAAGAGCTTTTGAAATATCTCACCGGTGGTTTCAAGGTAGTATGAATCTTCCACTTTCTTCTCCGGTGGGAAATCCATTTCCAATGCTCTTGCCATCCCCTTTTGGTTAGGGAATGGTCTTCTCTTATCGAATACTTCTCCGTAATTGATTGGAACCCAATCAATGTGTTCGAACTCCCTTAACGGCTTCGCGCTTGACATGCTTCTCTTGCTTGTCTCATTTGATTCGACGAAGTCAACGCTCGGGGTATTTCTTGACTTGATGTGCTCTTCTTTAATCTTTTCTAGGATTGGCTCCTCTTTTGTGACTTCCGGGGTTGCCTCTTTAGAAATTTCAGCACACATCTTCATCCTCGAATTGTATTCCGGATCTCCTGCATGTCTTGTTTCCCAATCTCTTCGCATGGCCACCGCTTTGCTAATCTTTTGTAAAAGTGGAGCGGCTTCCGTGAGTGTTTTCTCCATGAGGTCTCCATCTGCACACATTTGGACATGTTGCATGCAACTAGGGGTTAGGGAAAAGAAAAAAGTATGCAAGAGTAAGTCACAGGAGAAGCCAAGTCTTGGTCCTTGTTCAATCAACTCATTAAATCTATTCCAAGCTTGGTCTATCCCTTCCTCTTCTCCTTGCATGAAAGTGATCACTTGCCTCCTTAGATGTTGAACCTTGCTCATTGGAAAGAACTTCTCACAAAACTTCTTTGTCAACTTGTTCCAATTGCCTTCAACTTCAAAGGATGCAAACGAGTACCACGTCTTTGCTTCACCGGCAAGTGAGTAGGGAAAGAGATTCCAATTTAACCATTCACCGTGTTGCATAGCGTCGTGAAATGCCTTATGTGTCTATATGGGTTCTCCGTAACCATCCTTTCAAACAGGTTTTCCACCGCCATCTCGATGATCTTGGATTTGATCTTGTACTTGGTCGCTTTGAGCTTTGAATTCGACTCTTGTACTCTTATGTCTTCACATCGAGGACTAGCATAATCCCTTAGTGATTTCTCCGGTTCTTCCACGGGGTGATTGACGAACACCATCTAGACAACAGATAAAAACAAAAGCAAAAACAAAACAAAAGTGGTTTTCTAGGTAATATGTGTTAGATGTTAGCAAACAAAAGATAAACTAAATATAAAAGAAAGTTAGATGCAAACCAAATGATGTAAACTAGTTCGATCCCCGCAACAACGGCGCGGAAAAACGGGTTTGTTGACGGATAAAAGACGTATCCACCTACGATCCGCAAGTGTACGGACCTACACCTTTTTCACCACGGGATTCCCAAGGTTCTTGTCAATCCGCGGAGCAAGGGGATTACAAGCGCTTGATCTACCTCTACTTACTTAACTACTCAAACCCTAACTTATTATTAAACTAGAAAACGACTACACTACACTAGAGAGGATGATTAAGCTGACTAGATATGAAAGAGACACTTGCCCATGGGTCTACGATACCTGAACATGCAACCACTTTAAACATGAAAACCGATCTAATCTATCGGGGTTGTGACCACAGTTTCGTCCTTTCCCTCCCCCCGTACTGTCACTACGCGGAGGTATTCGTGACTAGGCCTATGATGGACACGGCGTATTGAATGGATCCAAGGGAGCATTGCAGCTCTACTTCCCTTTACGGCATGGTAGCTAACCTTGAGCATTAAAGAATATTCAACACATGATGATAGATAGAAGTTCCAACAAGGTAGCGATTACATCTCAAGATCGATTACAACCCATGGACAAATGAGAAGACATAGGATCGTTGATCATGGTGACGCTTTCGACGGTGTCTTCCTTCTTCTCCACTTGTCAGTGCTTCCTTCGAGATGGGCGATCCTCCTCCAAAGATCTCCCTCCTCTCTCTAGCTTGTGGATGGCCTCTCGGTGCGAATGGCTCTCTCCCTGCGAATGGCGGTGCCTCCAGGATTTTAGGGTTGAAGATCCTTCGGGTGCAAGGAAAGGGGGGCAAAACCGACCTCCGGAGTGGGCCAGGTGGACCGGGCTGGGCCGACCGGCCCAAGCCCATCCCGGCTCAGTTCGGTCGCCCCTTCGCTCCCGTGGGTCCTCAGGTGATTATGCACTTTGCCCCTTTCATTTGCATGACTTTGACGATGTCATCCTCGCGTCCAAGATGGAGGTTCTCCGTGCATGAAGTTCAGTCTTTTACGCTTCAATCCCCAGGGGTGTTCCTACGTAGCACTTCGGTCCTTGCCACCATTGGAAGTGGTTTCATCAAACTCATGAATACGAACAAGACTCCATAAATGCTCTTTTGAACTTGTTGTGAATCCGTCCTTTATGTCCATGTTTTCCTCGCATAAACACAACACTTCCAAATGCATGCACATAGATGAACTTGTTATATGATTAGTGTGTCTAGTGGCGGGTTAGTTCCATAATCAAATCCAAACCAAAGTGTAATGAATATGTTTGGTGTACCAAAATACATCGTCAACAACTAGTCTTCTACCTAGTTCATGGAAGGACAACTAGAGTTACGTATGTAAGTATAGAGAGGGATTCCTATGGCTTTAGGGCCTATAGATACAATAAACTCAACCTTTACATGGAACCCAAATGTGGAGGGATATAAGGGACGGACAAGGCTATCAACACTTGCCACCTACCTCTCAGACTAGGCGATCGGTGTCGAGTTCAGTCTAACTTGTGTGTGAAGGTTCGTAGTTTTATGTTTGTGAACGTAGGTAACCATATTGGATTGTGCGTAGGCAAAGGTCTCTAGGACCTTTGAACAATAGAGTAAGATTGTTGAGAAGGTTTGAGCATATCAGGAGTTTGTCAAATTTTACTTGACAAATCTTATGTTTTGTCAACTTCTGAAATGATATGGCAAGTAAAGAGTTCATCTCCAACAGTTTGACATAATTCACTTGCCAAATCCAGATCGAACTTACAATAGGAACCCTCAGAGAGAAACAAAATTATATTTATGCTCTTCCACCTATTGAAAACATACCTCTTCTAATATGGATTGATGCGCCGCGGATACAAGTGCACATGTATGCGCACGCGGAGGCTCTTCTTTCGAACTTGAGATAAATGACAATCTGGGATGGAGAACGGTTGGTGATGCTCAACAAGGGTGTTTGGTGTTCCCATAGGAAGAGAACAACATTGACAATAATTTTGATTGATCGAAGGTCTTGGGGAAAGGGAGGTCACGTTGTAATCATGGTCCAAGTAACGTGTTCAATTAGGATTGTAATTCTTTCTTCACTAAAATGTACAGTACATATATTTATTCCCAAAATATAGTGTTTGAGTAAGGGTAAAATGGGTACGTAAATGTCGGTTGATCTCCCAATAAAAGGGGATCCACCCCCACTGTAAAAGGGATGACATTTTTGGAGATTAATACTAGTTCTTGGGGGATCTTATTTTTCCTTTTGTGGGGATCCATCCAAACATTCTTTTTCTTCGAAGCTGACCAATATTGAACTGACATGAAATCGGCCTCAATGCTTCCTTTCGCCTATTTGCCACAAAAGAGTCCCCTGTAACAAATTGAAAGGGGCACAAATCCATCTCAAATTTGCATGTTCTGATCAACCCACTGATTCCTCTCGCTCCTAGTAGACTCCTATCCTGGCATAGGATTCAGTAATAGAGTTGGACTGTTAGAGAGACCGAGAGAGTGTCGTCCTTGGGGAGCTCAAGCTTGTCAAATGTCTGTATTGATGCAAAGTTTATTACCACTGAAAATGGGAGCTGAACCGGCTATTGATGCAAAGTGAAGGGGCATGCTCATAGTCAGCTGTGAGGTCGGCTATTATTGCCAACTAATCCGTTTCAGGAAAAAAGGAATGTTCTCCCTTTGTAAAAAATGGTTTTCAATCTAACATCTATTATATCAAACAAAGTTTATTCCAGAGCACGAGGTCCGGCCACTGTCTGTTTGAATGAGTGCTTCAGTGGCAAAAGCCGAACCGCTGAAGCCTGAAGGGACCAGAGGCCCCTGTATTTCCTTCTGTTTCATTGAGAAGCAGTACATGACGATGAGACACAACTAAACAAAAAAGACCGCATGGTTTTGCGTTCCATCTGGCATCTTTATCGAGGTCCAACCAGAAACAAAAACTCCCCGCACTGCAATGCTCATTGCACTATCAGTGACAACTATTGGTTCAATTGTCGCAACCTTGCTGGTATTTTTCATTTATAATTATTTATTATGAGACATACAATCTTTTGGAGTATGTGTGATTGGAAAACGGATATGGAATTTCTGCAAATTAATGCAACATTTACACGACGCAAGCCTATATATATGAAGTACTTCAAGATGTTAAAATGGTGTTGTAGTGTCTGCAGAGCGAGGATCAACACTTAAGAGGGGCCAATTTGCCTAGTGAAAAACTTAACATGAAAACATAAGCTATAGAGCAATTGGTCACTAACAGAAAAATTGCAAATTATATATATGAACTGCTACAGAGACCAAGGTGCTTGAGGTCGTCAGTTGTTCTCTTTTGTTCAGCCCCATTTGTCAATTTGATGAGGGCAATGCGTGTGCTACTTATTCAAATTTTATAAGTTTTATGTGTACTTGTTTATATTTGCATTGGAAAATATAATACCAATCAGGTTTAGATTCATGAAATTTCCATCCATCAGTCGGACACAACCTACTAACATTTGTTCACATGAGATTCTTAGTAACTACCTTTGCGCGGTTAAGCCCATAGTCATATAATTCGGGGTCGCTGCCACGTTCCTCGACCCCGGTTCACCTGTACCAAATCATGGGTCGGGGTCAACCGGGGTCATCATCCCATTCACGCATGGGTCATCGATCCAAAATAGTAGGGTCACAACATGGATCAAGTAGGTTGTATTGAGCAACAGGGGAGGGAAGATGAAAAATAGTGCCACCGTTAAGATAATGGACTTACGATATGAGAAATAATGGGCTTGGTGATCCATCATACGCAGCCCATATCAGATTTTTCTTGACATTTTTTCCTATTTACTAGGTTGAATAGAACTTTTGTATCATAATCATAGTTCATCGACCCGGGTTTATCGACCCGCATTGATTGGGGTCAATCGTTCCAAACTACTCCCTCTTCGACCCATGTTCTCGGACACTTACGACCCTCGTCTCTCGACCCCGACCCTCGATCCGGTCGACCCGACATTCCGGTGACTATGGTTTAGCCCTAATAAAACTAAATTACACGAGAGCACAAGCCTCCAATTGTTCCCGACATTCTTGCAGTGAGGGGGGCCGTGAGCAACCTTGGCCAAGCCATAGCACCGCATGTGGATCAGAGGTACCTACCTTCAGATTGAAATACACCTAGATCAGTTAAAACAGTACTGTAACTCCAGAATATATATTTTGTCATTATGTACTGTAATATGAAATGAAGATGCGAGTCTTGATAATGTGATAACTGAATGTTGAGTGACAGTTGTTAATAGAAACTGTGCCAAGAGGCAGAAATCACGTCTTCCTTTTCTTTGAGAGGCTCTTTCACGGGACCAAACCACCAGGTGGTGGTACGCTTTATATGACTATTTTTGTTAAGTATAAATAGGTAATTTTAATAAAGTTGGCAACTTTAGGACAAGAAATAAATTTCGTTTATGCCACCAAGAAAAAATTGAAATGACAAACTTTGTAAAAAAATTCATTTTTAAAATTTGAAATGAAAATTTTCATTTTTGAAATTTGAAAAACATTTGGCCATACCACCATAGGGAAATGAATTTTTTTTGAAAAAAATCATTTTGAAATTAGAACTGAAATTGTTTTTTTTTTGAAATTTGAAAACAATTTGGCCATACCGCTGTGGAAGTGAAACAAAATTGAAATATTTCGTTTATCCCACCAAGAAAAAATTGAAATGAAAAAATTCGTTTTGAATTTTAAAATGAAAATTTTCATTTGAAATTTGAAAAAAATTACCATACTACCAGAGGGAAATGAAAAAAAGAAATGAAGAAATCATATATTTCGTTTATGCCACCGAGAAAAAACTACCAACAATACCCTCATACCACCATACCACCTATGTATACCACCCTATACCACTAGTGCTAGCTGTCGTAGCATACAATTAATCTCAACTGTCATATCCTTCTATACTAGTCTTTTTCAATAGTGATATGGGGCGGTATGGTCCACCGTAAAAGACCCCTTCTTTGAAATAGTGGTTGCGCCACACGCCATGAGCAGCCGGAAAAGAAAAGAAGTGGCGTGTGATCGTTACAAAGTTATTCAATAGTTCTTGATTCCTCCCACACCTATCTATAGAACTGTTAAAAGGCCTTGGTAGCATCCAGGTCAAGGTGTTGATAGGATTGGGCATTTGCGTCCCAGACAGAGAGAGCACATTGGACGATGCTACTTAATTATATGCTGAAACGTTCCACTACTTGTTATTGTTTTCCAGAGGGGTATAGACATAGTAGGGGGCTGTTGTATATGAGAGCCGGTAAGAGCAGTTGTCCGGAGGATATGCAATTCGACCTAACGGTTCTATTTTTATGAGTAAATCCAAGAAAATGTGATAACTAAAGTAAATCCATGGTTGCTGATCGTCATGCCAAAAAGCTAGCCAAGCCAAAATGACCATATGCTGGTTATCTTGCCGCGATTCCTCCCATTACCAATAAAAGCCTAAGGTCTAAGAGATCTTGCCCGTGAGATTATTTTGGTTCCACATGGCGTGATGTGCTTGATACCATTCTAGCATCATGACACATGGGAAAGGCTAGCTGGTGCCTGGAAATGTTATAGAGCAAGCAAATGGATGTACTGGGATGAGGTAAATGCAAGAACATGTGACAAATCAAGGTGGTGTGTGGGAGATATTAATGAAGACTCACCAATAAGTGTGAAAGCAAATGCGAAGGAAATGAATGGCACAGTCAAATTTCAGCATACTACCGGCAAAGGCACATCTCGACCTGGAGGTCAAAGGCATGAAGAACCGTTCGTCTGTTTTGTGTTTGTGTGGATAGCTTGCATTGTAAGGGTAGTAAAGAAAAGGGAGAGAATGAACGTACGTAGAAGTCAGCAAAAGTCAAAAGGCTAAAACATGCCAAAAAGTAAAAGAATGGAGAAGCCAACAAAGGTAAAAGGCTAAATAGTTGATATGAAGCCTGGTCGTCGCAACACCAGTTCGCAAAGCCGGTTCCAAGAAAAGCCTCGGTAAGAAATTATGAGAACCAAAGTTTTTGCAGCCTAGTATCAAAGTACTTTGGTCATGCTTATCAACTCAAGATATTGTCCATTTTAACAGTAGAATTTCGCTTTTTCCCGTCAGTAAGTTCACCTTGAATTGTTTTCTTCTCCCTATATGGAAATGAAAACTCCATGATTCAATCCTTTATTCTAATTTTTCATTTTCAATAGTAAAGCTAGTTTGCTGAATAAGAGAGAGGTATAGAGTTTCCATGTAAGAGCTCTTGCTGAATAAGAGAGAGGTATATATAGAGTTTCAATAAATAAAGCTGGTGCTGGTGCTATTCACCCGAATCTTGACGTTCAGGTTCATTCTCCCCTCTATCTGTAAGCAAGTGGTGGGTGCCCATTTACCAATAGGGGATCACATTTCGATGTTTAACTTGCTGACTCCTCTCATTCCTACCTAGCCTAATTAATCTGGAGGCGATATGTGTGTGGTTTTGTGTTTGGCATTGTGCTTGATGTGAACATCTAGGCAGCTGCGCAACGATCCTGATGTATATAATCAATGAGGCAGAAACGAAAGTACTGGGACGAGAGAAACAACGGTGGTGGCTATATATGACCTGATGGGACGTCATGGGCACTGCCCGAATAAAGCCCGACACTAGAATGAGATCAAGCCTAAGGCCGGGCCAGCATGATAGTCGGACCAAGCTTGGGCCGCATCCTCGACACTATGGGCATGACCCAATTTTTGCGGTGGCCCCATGTCAGCCTGTTAAATTTGGCCGGCTAAGAGCCCACTCTACCATTTCATATATAAGCAGAATTCCTCCAACCCTAACCTTAATTCCCCATTCTTTCTCCTTTCATCCGGGCCTCATGGGGGGTGGTTGCGCTGCGTAGAGGCGTAGAGCCGAGGTTGGCGCTTCCACGACCGCCTCTATGGCCGCCACGGCCAGGCGCTACGCCGGCCGCCTCCTTCTCCACCGTGGCTGCCAGGGCCACGGGCTGCACAGGCTGCATCCAGCGCAGGCTGGGCTCGCTCGACCTCCGCTTCACACTGCCAGCTGCCGCTAGGAGCCACGGCCGAGTGCCGCACCGACCATTGTCGCCAATGGATTCGCGCGTGTGTGTGTGATGATTCAATCTTTGTATGATTGTTGTGATGATTTCCTTTTATTTTTGTGATTATTTTCTTTGGTTCTTGAATCTGGAATTGAGTATGAAAATCCTCTCTTGCTTGCTGTAGTGTTTGGCCCGACACTAGCCCAATGGGGCAGCTGGGCCCCCGGGTCGGCTGACAGTATAAAAAGGCCATAGTGCCAGGTTTGGGCTGCCAGTTCGGCATGATGGCCCGGCCCGGTCCGGCACGAAAGTGTCATCAGGCCTGTAGTAGTGCCTGGCACAGTCGGGCCGAACCAAATCGGGCTAGGGCCGGGCGGCCCGTCTGGCCATCTATAGTGGTGAATGGAAGATAACAATGCAGGTTCACTGATTAAATGGCTCAAGCTAATGGCAAATATAAAGGCTTGACCGATGATTTAAATCATGCCCGATTGAAGCCTTGCTGTTTTGAAATATTTCAACAGAAGATCGAGCTTCACATATGTACCGGTGCCCATATTGCGAATCATTAAGCTTAAACTCTGACATAGAGAAAATATACGTACAACTGTAGAAATATATGTAAATCTAGTATTCAACTCCACGTCAGCAAGTATGATAGTACTTCATTAACGTGATGGTGGACCTAGCATTTCAGCTCCACATCAGCTACTCTGCTTGGTGAACTGACCAGAGAAACTGGACCCCAACACCAGGTTCGGTCCCGATCCTCATTCTCCCCATCACACATACTACATCGCGATGACGTAGCTTTCAGAACAGAGCATTGTGACATATCCACTATCAGCTAGAACAGAGCATCTGAATCGATGTCATCGGCAGCCGGCGGCGGTGGTCAGAGGGGCTTCCGGTGGTTGGAGGATGCCATGAGCACGACCATGGCGACGGCGAACATGAGCAGCATGCTCGCCAGGAGCGTGTAGGTCCGCCTCGACGACCGCCGGTACTCGCCGAACAGCACCACGCCCCAGAACGTGCTCACCAGCGGCAGCGCCTGGACGGAGTCGGCCGCCGCGTACCCCGCCGCCTGCCCGTCCATGAACGTGAAGGCGTTCCCGAGCCCGCACACCGCCCCGGCCAGCAGCGCCAGTCATCTGCCCTCGCCGTCGCGGAGGTAGGCGGACACGGAGGACGCCGGCACGCCGACCATGGGGCGGTAGACGAACCAGACGTTGAGGCCGACGCTGACGGCGAGGCAGGCGAGGGAGAATTAGAAGTAGGCCGTGTACACCACCAGGTGCGGCACGCCGGCGGGGAGGACCTGCCACTGGTTGTTGGTGGCCAGGTTGAACGCCGGGGCGAAGAGCGCGTAGAAGACGCCGGCGAAGACGACGATGCCCAGCCCCAGCAGCGTGTGCGAGCCCAGCACCTGGTGTGAAGGTGTTCAGGAGCAGGGTACCGTGTTAGCAAATCAAACAGGGGCAAGATAAATTGAACTCCAAACAGAACAAATAAAATTCAGTTTCTTTGGATGGAAAATTGAGCCTTTTGACAACTTCTAAATGGTGATGTGTTTGAACTTTCAGTGACATATGTCTGAGTAATGCAAAGTGTGAAAGTAGAACTGGCACCTACTTTAATTGACCTCTTCTCCTCCAGATGAACCAGAAGCTCTGCAGTTCCGGCATCTACTTTCTCCAGTTTTGCTTCTGGTGTGTCCAGCTTCGCTTCTTAAAGATCATTTTGTCCCTCTACAAACAATAAAAAAGTATCAGATGAAGATAAACACTCTCCTAGACAAGATTAGTATAAACTCTGTTGAGAAAAAGTTGGCATTCATATCCTGCTGCTACCTTTCTCAAGGTGTTCGGCCAGATCCTCATAGGTAGTGTCCCTGTAGAAAATTGCCAACTGCCGTACTTGGTTCTCTGGTGTTTGTGTTAGTGTTAGTATTAGTTTTTTCACCCCAACTATGTAAGGAATCGGATGTTCGTTAGCTTAAGAGGAGAAGGGGTGAATTAGGCAACGTAAAAACTTAAAATATGGCTTCACTAATTTTACACAAAGATAAACTAGAACATGCTATCTAAATGTGCAACTAGGTTTGTTCTAGTGTGAAACTCCCATCCAAAACAAGGTTTGCAACCTATAGCCATTCCTAGCATGATACTTCTCTAGGATTGTAAAGGCAAGCAAAGATTGCAATAGAGTAAATGCGGAAACGTAAAGGGGATGAGAGGAAGCAAACTCTTGAAACGCGATTTATCCCGTGGTATCGGTAGGCACTAAGCCACCCCTAGTTCACGTTGAAGCACTCACACAAGAGTATTGATTCCCGGTCACCAAGTCTCTCCCAAGAGCACCACTTGACTCGCCACAAAGGCTAGCCACTTAGGCACTTGCCAAGCTCCCTTGGTCACCTTGATGCCACCTCCACTAAGGAGCTTCTCCACCAAGGAAGGGGGTGTCCACGTCCCCCGCACAAAGTGTCCTCACCGCTCCACACCAAGCCGGATGGACGATGACGATTGCCGGTGAGCCACTTAGGCCCGAAGGCTTCCGGCGAACCTTGTACAACTTGATTCACTCAAGAATCACCTCACAAGGTTAGCACAACCTTGCACTCACTCAGCTCTATGCTAAGCCTAGCACTAAGCACATACACAAAGCATATGCAAGCCTAAGGATGAGCAATTAAGCACTTGAATGGATTGGATATGATCTTCAAGGTGTCTTGAACTTCTGTGCACTTCCACACAATCCAACCACCTCAAATGGGCGGGTGGAGGAGGTATAAAGAGCCCAAGGCATCAAACTAGCCGTTGGCTAAAAGCTGCTGAAAGTAGTACCGTCGGATGATCCGACGCTATCTTTTTCTGGGCGTCAGTTCATCTGGTGCTACTAGCCATTGCCTCCACCGCTCATGACTTCTCTGACACAACTGCTCCGACTCTATGCACCGACGGTGTGTCGGATCATCCGGTGCTGAAGACCCCGCGTCCAAGTCGCCTCTGTTAGCTTCCACGCGACCGTCGGATAGACTGACGCTCCACCTTGACCAAGGCGTCGGATCATCTGGTGTTGAAGGCTTTGTCTTGGTGTGTCTCTGTATGAATTCAAACTGAGAGTCGGATAGACCGACAGTGTCCTCACTCAGACCGTAGGATCATCCGGTGCTACTGTCTTCGCTGCTCTTCCTCTGCAACTCGTCCGACGCTACTAAAAGATGGACCGTTGGTTCATCCGACGGTGCCTAGGGTTTCACCGCAGTACCAACTTGTTGACGGTTAATGTTTGTATCAAAGTTCGTTCGTGACTCGCAAGCGTACAAGTCTCCCGTCGTAGTCAAGGGACCCTTCTTCCCTCGAGTGGTGAACCCAAGGTATCGAATCCGTGGAACAAATGTGTGACGCAAGACTTAATCTATTAAAGCCAAATAACTCGCAATCTTCAATAAAAACCTAATGCATCTAAGTAAAAGACACAAAACAGATCTAATCTACTAAAAACCGGAGAAAACAAAGTAAGATTGGGTAGATAAACCGATCTAGAAGGATCGGGGTAAGCCTTTTGTTGAAGTTCCAAGCAAGAGAAGAAGTAGCAAATCGAATCTTAATAAAAGCCTCTTTAAATCGTGGTTTCCCGTCCAAATCCGAAAACATCCGCCTTTCGAGACCCCCGTTCGTCACAACGTATCCCTATTCATGCGGGGAGTTTAGGGCGAGTCAAAAGACAAGTCGAGATTCTTTCGGAGGATCCGGCGTGTACCTCTAGCCACCGCGGCTACAAGAACACCCTATGTAATCTATCTCGAGAATAGAATTGGAATAAGCAAAGCCGATCGAAAAACGAAATCTTCGAGGAAACACTTGATCGCTGGGAAAAGATTCAACTTGATAATTCAACTATAACAATGATACATACACAAGATCACCACCGGGATCCTTCCTTGATCTTGCTTCTAGCTCCGGGAACTCCGACGTGGTCTTCCTTGCAAGGTTCCCACGTCGGCTAGGGAAACCCTAGTCAACTAGCTCGACCCTCTCCTCTCCTAGATGGTGTCCCTCTCTTCTCTGCTTCTCGGCGGCCGAAGACGAAATCTTCTCTCGCGTGGCTCTCGGTCGGGGGACTATAAATAGCCCGATTGGCGGCTAGGGCAAAGGGCGTCGGATTTGGGCCCTAAATGGGCTCGGGCCGACCGGACCGGGGCCGGCCGGCCCGGGCCCATTTAGGCCCAGCCCCCGCGCGGCTCCTTTGCCCGAGGTCGGTTCCCTTGCTTCCTGGATGTTTCCCCCTTCTGCATACGGGTCCATGTCGTCGGTTTCTCTCCGAATTGGACTCAACTCCTTGTCTTGCAAGATTCGGCTCTTTTCTAGTCGGTGTCCCCGGAGTCCGTCGTCTTCTCGGATCAAGTCCCCGGCTTCTTGGAGTTATGTTTGCTTCATTGCATGACTTGTTCAGGGCTTCAAGGTCTTGTCATGAGGTGCTTGATGAACTTATCCCGAAAGTCTTGCATTCAACACTAAATCACCGCATAAACATTAAACTCCAAAAACGACATGCACACGTGAACTTGTTATACCACGGGGGTTAGTACCAATGGATAAGGTATAAAACTCATGCCAACACCGAAGGTAAACTCATGGCTAGGTTGACGGATTTTCACCGTCAACATCTCCCCCATGCTTAAACCTTGCTCGTCCTCGAGTAAGCCTTCGATGGATATCATCATTGCTAAACAATGTTTAAACTTTGCACTTGATTACACATGAGAAAACATAATGCTCTCAAAATTTTAATTCATTAAAGTTCCATAATGTACTAGCCTTCATCTCCACGGAGGGTAGATTCTTTTTAAGCTTATCCCACAAGTATTAACGTGCTCACAAAGTTTTAAATAGATCTCAGAATTTTTGAAATAAAGAACGAAATAAAGAAAAGCTAAACCAAATTCACAAATTTAAATCATCTCGTGTATTGCTCATAAACTCTCATCTCACTTGTCTCTCAAGCCTATATATTCTACTCCTTTCCCTCTCATATATATGTGGTAGGCTTTATATGGAGCTTTGGGAAAGTTTAGTCCTAACAAGATTTTATAAATGAGGTGTTGTCAAAACAAGACAAGCTTCTCATGGTCTTACCGAGACTCGTCAAAAAGGTCATTGGAAAATAATGTTAAATCAAGGAGGGGAAAGAGAAAAATACACACACTTTAGATGAGTGGACATGTGCAAATGGCAAAGAGTGATCCCGAGGCACAAAAGAAGTCCTCGTTATCGGATTGCACATGGTTGGAAAATGAGAATGGATCTTTTTATCTTGAAGCCTTGAATGCACTCTTAGAGAACCGGGGAGTTCACTTTACTCACAAATATATATTTTTTCTCTTTCTTATATTTCTCATTCTTTTCTTTCTTTCTTTCTTTCTTATATATATATATATATTTTCTTTCTTCACTTTGGAAGTCACGTACATCGCCGAATTTTTTCTTTCATCATTATATATATATATTTTTAAAATACTCCCTTTTGAACTCTAAAACTGCACCGTACCTACCTCCTCCCCCATGCTTAGATGTTGCTCGTCCTCGAGCAAGAAGGCGAAAAATAAGGTAGGTACCGGAATATTTTTCCTTGGAGAGATACTTGAAATCTTCAACGTTGGCACCGTCTTGCGATCTTCCTTGAATTGATGATCCATTCTCAATGATAGGTTGTGGTCAAGGAGGTAATCACAAAAAGATGATATTTGGTTTAAGGGTGGATATCCGGCGAAGTTTGTGAAATCACCGATGCGGGGATACACAATGCACGGATAAAAGGCTAGCAAAAAGATAGATACGCAAAAACGGAATGACCAAAGCTTCTTAGTCTCGGGCCGGAGAAATCATGGCCTGCAATAACTCACTCAAAAATAAATCTTGTACACTAAGGTTTATGCACTCAAATATATATAAGGCTTTGGATAGGTTGAGCAACACACAAGTGATATTTGTGACAAGGTTAGCAATATTTTTGAGCATAAAAGACATCTTTAATCTATTCATAACTTGAGAGCACATAAAACGCTATGGGTCTTTATTTTAATCATAACCTCCGCTGAAAATTAAGCTAGTATTTAAATAAATTCAGATCTGTATTTTTAAGAGAGCACTAGCTTAAACATGCATAAATCAACTACAAAGATGAACAAAGCTGCAATTTTAATCATATATCATCATGGCACGAATTTTGTAACTTCTCCAATGATATAATCAAGGTGGTGACTTTATTAATGGCGATATCAAGTTGAAATACACACTGAAAATAAACAAACATGCTTGCTGAAAATTAAATAAAAACAGAAAAATACTACGCAAACACACATAAGCAAAAGCTGAAAATTACAGAGAAATAGAAAAGAAAAGAAAACTAAAGTTCCTAAATCTTCTAGTCCTCCGCCGGTGGTTGATGTTGATAGTCTTGATAATAATACCCTTGCTCATAATATGGTTGGACGCTTCCTCCGTCGAATTGATTTGGCTCCACAAGGTGAAGGCGTCCAAGTTCAAAGGCAATATTTGCATTGCCTTCACCGAGTTGAGCTGCGTTAGATTGGATGGCTGCGATGTTTTGAGCATTTCTTGCAGCATACCCTCCAATAATGGCCATGCTTTGTTGTGGTTGGGGATGATGAGCGTAGGACTCCGCGAAGTTAGCGTTGGGCACAACATAATTTTGTGGGGGTACCGGTGCACCACCCCCCATGCTTGTTGTTGAGACCCTCCGTAATAACTTGGCGGAGGAGGAACCCCCGCCGGATGGTTGCACATTGGGTTGTGCTCCACTCGCTTGTGCGGAGGATGTTCCCTCCTCTACGATTCTTCCTCTTTTGTTCTTCCTTGCAGGGACAAGTAGTCCCTCTTCCAACCAATCTTCCCTTCCTTCGGTGAAAAGCCTAAGCCTATCATTCGGAAGGGGGAGGTTCACTACGGCCAACCGATAACCTCCTCTCTCATCTCCACTAATGTACTTGCCTTGCCGCAAGTATTCAAAACCGAGAGAGGTACCACGCAAAAGGTGAGCGGGGTTTCTTGCGATCCCCGGTCGCGGGGAAAAGGCCAACATGGAGAGGTAACACCCCGAACCAATATTACCGCCCCCGATGTTGCTTCACAACACCAACGGTTGATCATGAGGTAAGAGGGGTCAATTGGCTGCCTGGCAATTAAAGCCGAGTATAGCCAATTCAACTCCGTGTCGGTCACCTTTGTTTCCCTCATCCTCCCCAATACCCTCTTGCACATCCAAGAGTGAAATATCCGGATAATGGGGTTGCGGATGCAGTTGCGTTGTTGATGGGCTTCTCCGGAGATCATGCCCCAAAATTCCGCCAACATGCCGGGTGGCACGTCAACTTTCTCCGGAGCTCCCTTGTGGAATCCAAGCAGCTCCCTTACGTGCTCGTAGGGAACCACTTGCTCGATTCCCTCCAAACGGAATGACAAGCTTTGCACCCCATCATCATCAACGATGGGTGCAATAGTCATTAATATTTCCAAGGCGTAACCCAAGTGGGTGTCCACCGATATTCCGTTGGAGAACCGAACCCACCCGAGGTGCCCCAACATGTAGTATATGTCGGTGCAAAAACCCAAGGTGTAGAGTGCTTGGTCGTCGAACTCGACGTTTGGCACAAGCCTCTTCTCAAGATTGGCGAGCCTCTACTCCTCCGCCGCCGACAAGATGATGAAGCCGTACGAAGATTGTGTCGGGGTGTAAGGAGGTGGTGCGGTTGAGCGAGTCGATCGTCGTGGTGGCGCGGGCTGCTCCTCCGTGTGCCCACGAGGTTCGGTGAACCTCATGGAAGTGCTTCTCGCAGCTCTCATACCACCAAGGAGGAGAGCGTCGTTCCTCCTCGGTGGTGCCGTGTCCGTCTCCATGCTCCGGGGAGACTCGGAAACCGAGTGCCTCCTCGAAGACGTGGTTGATGACGGCTTGGACGACGACGAACTCTTCTTCTTAGAGAAGAGACTTGTGGTCTTCTTCCACATGGTTGCTGCACTCTTTCTTCAACTAAAAATTCCGGGTTGCAACCGGTAAACTAGGCACTTAAACTCTTTGCTTCGGATGTGGACTTTGAGTGGATTAAGGATGTGGATTTTTTTTTTCTTGAGCTCTCAAGCTTGGGATGGTTGGCTAAGTCTACGGAGGTTCTGAGCACACAAACTTGAACACACAAACAAGGGAAGGAGAGGGAAGCTTGCCCGAGAAGACGGGCGCCGGGGGACGCCATTTATAGGGCGGGCCGGCCGGCCCGGGCCGGCCGGCCCGGGGGTCTCCCCGCCTCCTCCTCGGCGCGTCTTTCTCCCAAAGACGATCATTTCGCCTCCGCAACTTTCCCCGCCCGCGTGCTCCACGAGTTGCACCGCCCAAACGCTCTCGTCCACTCCTTTTCTTGAATTATTGGTCCTCCCACTTGATGCTCCATGCTTTGGGTCATGTCCATGCTCCCTAGCTCCACTTGCTTCACATGCCACCATGAAAATCCTGCAAAGTTGATGCTTGCTGCCCACCATGCTTGTCCTTTGCATGTGGAATTGGTGAAAGTTGATAAAAGGGGATCCAATGGTGCATGCATGATTAATTCAAACTAGTTGCCTCCATTTAGGTGTGTTTAAGGTCAAGCACTCCTCTAATTCGAAATTTAAAATATTTTTCAGAGCCATGCAAGAGCTTGAGCATAATTTTAGAGAAGTTTTTAAACCATTAAAAACAAATGTAAGTCGAAAATATTTTTCGACTACGTCGATTTTGGTCTCACCGGTAAAGTCTGCTTTCATCGGTTGAGAGCGAACGTTTTCCCGGCTTGATCATGGGGGCATAGGTTTAGGTTCTAATTTTGGCTAAATAAGAAAGATTTTGAACAAAACAAAATTAGAATAGGCTTAGAAAAATTCTAATCCTAGAGAAACCAAAGATAAAAATTTTTTAAAACCAACCAAAAGCTGATTTCTAGGTTCACGCGAGTCCTACCACGTGCTGAATTTTATTAACACTTGAACATAAATCGTGGCTCTACTCGTGTGGTTTTAGCATGAAAAATAAGTCAACCTCAGCACCATAATGAGGGTGAAAGGTTGAGTTAAGGTTCTGAAATTATTTGGTTGGGGGGTTTCTCGAAAAGAAAAGAATCAAACAAGCACATAGGAAGGTTCATGCAAAGGGTTTATGATAAAGCAAACATTCAATCAAGAATTATGTCTCTAATATTGTTCAACCACTTCTAAGTCTAATGTCTTTGCGTAGTAAAACTCAAAAACTAAATTATTAAAAATACTCGAAAAACCTGGAATCGGGTTGTCCTCCCGTAGCTTATTCTTGACTCGATGAAACGGGTTGCCTCCCGCCTAGCGCTTCGTTTATAGTCTATAGCTAGACTCCTTCACTTGATTACTCCGGATCAACGCTCTTTGCGGGCGTTGCAATCTTGGGTACCCACTTCCGCACCATCTTGGGCGCGGGCTTGTCTTTTGGCTTGGTCGGCTTAGTCATTTTTTTGGTCTTCACAGGCGGCTTCTCTTCCTTTGTCTTGACGGATGCAACACCTTCTTTAATTTTCGTTACGTTCACTTTTTTTGGCTCCTTCTTCTTTTTCAGCCCCTCCGTTTGTTTTGGTTCTCCCTTCACTCCAATCATGTTGCATGCCTCAATCCTTGGACGGAACTTGAAGGAACTCCTTTCTCCGTTGATATCGAACATGATCTCCCCCTTGACAACATCAATAGTAGCTCCCACGGTCTTGAGGAACGGCCTCCCTAGGATGAGCGGCGGCTTCTCCCTCTCTCCCATCTCGAGCACAACGAAGTCGACGGGGATGAAGTGGTGTCCAATCTTCACGGGTACATCTTCGGCAATGCTCAAAGGATAGCGAATGGAGTTGTCACCCAACTCCAAACATATTCCCGTAGGCTCCATTGGTAGGCGTAACTTCTCGAACACATCCCTCGGCATGACACTCACACTAGCTCCAAGGTCGCATAACGCCTTCTCGAAGTTGAAAGAACCAACTGAACATGGAATTGTAGGGCACCCGGGGTCTTTTTGCTTCTCTAGCCCATAAGCAATAGCTGCACTACACTCCTCTCGACATCTTGACATGATCTACCCCGAGTGTTGCTATCTCATATTTATTTGCAAGTATGTCTTTAAGGTAACGAGAATATGTAGGTACTTGTAGGGCATCTAGTAACGGCATGTTGATGCTAAGTCTACGCACAACTTCCACAAACTTCTCAAAGTGGTTGTCAAGTTTACCTCGGAAGTAGCATGGCTTGAGTTGCGGTATCCTCGTGTCATCTTCCGGCATCTCGAATTCGGGTTCCTCGGTGACGATCCCCGTAACCTTCTCTTTAGCAACTCCTTCCACCTCGGTGGACGGTTTCGGCTTCCTTGCTCCCGCGGTACGTTCCGGATCTTCGGTCTCCTTCCCCGAACGCGTTTGAATGGCCTTCGCCGATTCGGGACATTTGGGTTGTCCGGAAGCTTCCCTTCATCATTAGTGAGGCGCCCCGCAAGTTGTCCAACTTGCGTCTCGAGCATCTTCATCATGTTGAGCACTTGATGATTGGAACTTCCGACCTCCGTCACTTTGCTATCGATGTTCTCCAACACCTTGTCTATGGTCTTGAACTTGGTGACGGTGTCCTTGTTGATCTTAGCTTGCTCATCCATGAACTCCTTCAATTGTATCCGAAGTGGAACCGCGTTAGGAATAGATGAGCTTGCATTAAATTGAGGCCTACCTTGCCCGTAGCGGAAGTTCGGCAATTCTCCCTTCCTCATGTAGTCGAGCACTTTGGCCTCCTCGGACAATCTTTGCGGACATGGCCATACTCTCCACATTCTTCGCATGTGGACCTTGCTTCGGCGGCCTTCAAGTCTTGAGCCTCTTTCTTTTCTATCTCCATCTTCTCCAACCTCCTCATGAGCGAGTCGATCTTGCCTTCAAGTATGTCTTCCTTCTCCACTTGCAAGACTCCTTTGACGTTCCCCATGGGTTGAGCCGGATGTAGGCGCCCGGATGACGCCCACGTGTCATTATCCGCGACCTTCTTGAATAGCGTGAAAGCTTCCGTCGGTGTAAGCTCGATGATAGATCCTCCCGCCGATGCATCGATGATCGTCCCGGACGCCATGGTGAGTCCTTGATAGAACTTTTGCACGAGGTCTTCTTTCGGGAACTTGTGATGTGGAACCGCCCGGTGTACTCGTTGAAGCGCTCGAATGCCTCCGAGATAGTTTTCGTAGGATATTGAACAAAGGTGGCAATCTTATTACGCAAGCTTTGAGTTTTACCGGTGAGTAGTATTCCTTCATGAAAGCCTTCATCAACGTGTTCCAATTTTGCACCGTCTCCGCCGGTTGAGAGTGGAACCATTGCAACGCCTTCCCGAGTAGTGAAAGCGGAAAAAGCCTTGCCCTCATTTGATCTTGAGTCACCCCATCCATGTTGAAAGTCTGACATAGTTGAATGAATGCTTGGAGGTGAAGGTTCGGATCCTCTTTGCCGGTGAAGGGTGAATGTTGCACCATGCGGATTGTTGAGGTCTTGATCTCGAACGGTCTTCCGATCTCCTCGAGGTTCAAGATTGGTAGGTCGATGATGTCTGGGGTGCATAGCTCCCCAATCTTGCGTTCTTCCGGTGGTTGGTCACCCATTGGTGGACGTCGGTTCTCCCGCGGACTTTGAGGTGGTGAATTCTTCGGAGATTCCTCGCGATCCTTTGTCTTCCGACTCCGAATCTACAAAATCCAAATTTTTTAGCTTGATGTGCTTCGCGTCTCCTTAGCCTCGTAAAGTTTTTCCGGATCATCCACAAAATTATTGGGTTTGTTGGAGAGGTAGCCGTCCATCTCCCGTTAGGGTTAGCAATAAACAAAATATGCAGAAAAAACTAGAAAACAAAACAAATCTATAAAGACTAGAGTTAGACAAACTAGATTAGATGTATTTTGAGGATGATTGAAGTTTAGTAGATGCAAAAATAAAATAAAATCAGTACTGAAAATTACAAAAAAAGCAATAAAAAAATCAAATCTTGATCACTTGTTCCCCGGCAACGGCGCCAGAAAAAGGGGCTTGTTGACGGTTAATGTTTGTATCAAAGTTCGTTCGTGACTCGCAAGCGTACAAGTCTCCCGTCGTAGTCAAGGGACCCTTCTTCCCTCGAGTGGTGAACCCAAGGTATCGAATCCGTGGAACAAATGTGTGACGCAAGACTTAATCTATTAAAGCCAAATAACCGCAATCTTCAATAAAAACCTAATGCATCTAAGTAAAAGACACAAAACAGATCTAATCTACTAAAAACCGGAGAAAACAAAGTAAGATTGGGTAGATAAACCGATCTAGAAGGATCGGGGTAAGCCTTTTGTTGAAGTTCCAAGCAAGAGAAGAAGTAGCAAATCGAATCTTAATAAAAGCCTCTTTAAATCGTGGTTTCCCGTCCAAATCCGAAAACATCCGCCTTTCGAGACCCCCGTTCGTCACAACGTATCCCTATTCATGCGGGGAGTTTAGGGCGAGTCAAAAGACAAGTCGAGATTCTTTCGGAGGATCCGGCGTGTACCTCTAGCCACCGCGGCTACAAGAACACCCTATGTAATCTATCTTGAGAATAGAATTGGAATAAGCAAAGCCGATCGAAAAACGAAATCTTCGAGGAAACACTTGATCGCTGGGAAAAGATTCAACTTGATAATTCAACTATAACAATGATACATACACAAGATCAC
This sequence comes from Cenchrus americanus, assembly GCA_947561735.1. Classification (NCBI taxonomy): domain Eukaryota; kingdom Viridiplantae; phylum Streptophyta; class Magnoliopsida; order Poales; family Poaceae; genus Cenchrus; species Cenchrus americanus. Next base: position 29,114,835 of record OX387242.1, on the reverse strand, counting down.
CACCGGGATCCTTCCTTGATCTTGCTTCTAGCTCGGGAACTCCGACGTGGTCTTCCTTGCAAGGTTCCCACGTCGGCTAGGGAAACCCTAGTCAACTAGCTCGACCCTCTCCTCTCCTAGATGGTGTCCCTCTCTTCTCTCGCTTCTCGGCGGCCGAAGACGAAATCTTCTCTGCGTGGCTCTCGGTCGGGGGACTATAAATAGCCCGATTGGCGGCTAGGGCAAAGGGCGTCGGATTTGGGCCCTAAATGGGCTTGGGCCGACCGGACTGGGCCGGCCGGCCTGGGCCCATTTAGGCCCAGCCCGCGGGCTCCTTTGCCCGAGGTCGGTTCCCTTGCTTCCTGGATGTTTCCCCCTTCTGCATACGGGTCCATGTCGTCGGTTTCTCTCCGAATTGGACTCAACTCCTTGTCTTGCAAGATTCAGCTCTTTTCTGGTCAGGTCCCTGGAGTCTGTCGTCTTCTCGGATCAAGTCCCCGGCTTCTTGGAGTTATGTTTGCTTCATTGCATGACTTGTTCAGGGCTTCAAGGTCTTGTCATGAGGTGCTTGATGAACTTATCCCGAAAGTCTTGCATTCAACACTAAATCCCTGCATAAACATTAAACTCCAAAAACGACATGCACACGTGAACTTGTTATACCACGGGGGTTAGTACCAATGGATAAGGTATAAAACTCATGCCAACACCGAAGGTAAACTCATGGCTAGGTTGACGGATTTTCACCGTCAACACAACTCGTCCGACGATTGCACCGACGCTTGCTGCTAAGGTACTGTCGGTTCATCCGACGGTGTCTTTTCTTTTCCTTTCATGCTCGGCTTTGACCCTTGATTTCCTCATTTTGGCATTTGGTTTTCTTACATCCTTGGGACCTAGAAGTGTCTACAAAGACATGCTAAAACAATATGGTTAGTCCCAATGATCATGATGTCATGAATCGCCAAAATCAAACTCGAACTAATGGCATATGAGGCCATGTTCGCTACAATCTCTGACATTTTGGTGATTTATGACAACACAACCAAAGAAAGCATAATTTTGAAAAATTGACAGAATTAGAACCACTTACACTTGCTTGGATGCTTACCATCATCCAAACTCCCCCTAGATCAACATTCCCCCTTTTTTATCTTCTCTTCCTATGTTCACATTCTCCCCCTTTGGTCTCATATCCTTGGAATAGCTTCCTTTGGTCTCACATTCTCCCCCTTTGGAATAAAATATCCAAAAAGTCCAAAGCAAAATGGCTCTAAGAAAACTAGCAAGTCCTAGCAAACATAGCTCAAGGAGAAATGTTAAATACAAGGGAGAAAGCCGCATGAACCATGATCCATATGTATGATATCAATGAAGATACCACTTGTAAGAACGACTAAGGTGGACCACAAGCTCATGAGACTAGCATGATACAAACTAAGCTCCCCCTAAGTGTGTGCACAAAAAGATAGTGTGAAAACAAGTGCACAACTAGAAACTGGTAAGACAAGGAAGCTTAGAGCATATCATGCAAGGAGGTAGCTTAAAGGATAAGAGATAAAACAAATGGGTTCTTGTTACATTACCACTTGTAGATATCACTTGTAGTCTTTTGATCATTGCATACCTCCGGGGGTTGATCCTCTCTACCTTGTTGGCACCACATTGGGATGAGCCACTTGGAAATGACATCACTTGAGGTGACACCACTTGAAAGAAACTTGCAAAGAAAACACATGAGGTACCACAAGGATTAGGAATGTATGAGTACATTACCTTTGAACAATATAGAAGCATAAGCTCGCAAGGACATGACTCAATAGCATGAAGCTCATATTGCTATATTCACTCTTTTAGAGATGTTAGATCACATTGAGAGTGAAATAGTATTCTCTTAGAATGAAACACCGCACCGGAACGCATCGCCAAGGGACTACATAAGATAAGCTAGAAACAATGTTAGTCCCATAATGTGTGCATTTAGTGTTTGAATGACCAACCAAATGTATGCACATTGTTTATAACAACAAAAGGGAAGCTAACCCTATAGTTTGCTCATGATGCAAAGAGATAGATATGAAAACATGCACCATGAAAGAACAAGTGTAGCTTTCCTACACACTAATCAAATCATGTAAGTTGCTCATGGGTTAGCACATGACATAAGCAAACTACCATATGTAAACATTGCAACAAATGCAACCTAAACAAGGCAATGGAACTACAATGATACAAGAGATAGGTACTAGTTTGCATTACCTCAACCGGGGAACTTGGGCAACACATGTCCAACTTGCAAGCTTGGCTTTTAGGCTTGAATCTTCTAATCTTGATTGTGCCAAGCCTCCCAAGTCCCCGTACTCATAGCCTTCAAGTGGCCTTTGGAACCCAAACCATTTGAGGCCCCTTCATGTTGATGATGACTTCCTTGGGCACCCAAATGGGTTGGTTCCAACCCCGCTCTTCCTTCATCTTCCCAACCTTGTGTCCAACCACCTTGCCATTAGCCTTCTTCTTGATGACGTAGGTGTTGCTCTCGGTCTTGTTCTTGCGGTTGGGCTTGGTGTAGATTTGGGAGCTCTTGATGGTGGGCTACAATTTCTTCTTTGCACCCTTGTCCATCTTCTTGACAAATTGAGGGCATTTGTAGAACTTGTGCCCTTCTCCATGACACTTGTAGCAAGTCACGGTTGCACCCTTCTCAAGCTTCTTCACCATGGGATCACGGTTATCTTGAGAAGGTTGGACTTTGCTCTTCGTGTCTTGAGAGATATCCACTTGTTCTTCATCATTCTTGCCCTTGCCCATCAAGATTGCCAACCTCTCTCGGAGTCATTTCACTTCTTGCTTGAGCTCATCATTTTTCTTGGTTATGAGACAAGTACATGTTTCTACAACAACATTCTCATTGCAAGATGGTGAGCAAGATTAATCAATTAAATCAATGTAAGAAGTTGAAGCATCTACCTTGGGGAAAGAAATTGCACAAGGAATAGATGATTCATCAAGCTCAAACGAATTACTTGTTTTAGTCTCATTGCTCTCAGGTTTAGATTTTAGCTCATCACACTCCTTGCTAAGCAATTTGAATTTGCATAACAAATGTTCATAATTTGTAGCAAGGGTTGCACTAAGATCATTGAGAGCATTGAGTTCTTTAATTTCATTAGCTTGTTTCTCAAGAATTCCTTTTTGCTCGTGGACTAGCTCAACAAGATCATCAAGAGAGGTGGTGTCGGATTCATCTTCACTTACATTGCTTTCCATACCTTTGGCCATAAGACACATGTGTAGTGATGATGAAGGACCTTGCATCAAGTGGGTGGTGAAGTTCTTTCTTGATTCATCACTTGAGCTAGAAGATCTTGATTCTCCACCACTTGTCCACTCACGGACGGCGATAGTTGCTTTTTGCCTTGGTCTCCTCTCCTTGACCACCTTCTTCTTAGGCTTGTGCTCGATCTTGGTGAACTTGATGTGTTGATGATGATGCCCTTCTCTCATGTGGACGTTGTAGCCGTACATGTTGACTTTTTCACATACTTGAAGATCTTCTTCACGTACTCGGCTACCATGGATTCAACCTCTTCATCACTTGAGGAATCTCCATCGTCGTCATCATCCTCACTTGAGCTTCCATGAGTAGCCATCCTACACAACATCTTTTCTTGTTGGCTTGAGAGAGCATGGCTTGTAGTTGGAGAGAATGGTTCTTAGCGCTTTTCTTGGGGCGCCTTCTTTGACTTGGGCATGAGTTGAAGCTCATGTGCCATGATCTTGCTCAAGATATGAGATGGCTTCAATCTTCGAGCATCTTCTCGTAGATTATTGCCTTCACCAAGTCATAATCGGGCTTCCGGAGACTTTGAAGGATCTTGCGGTTGATGTTCAAGTCCGAGATGTCCTTCACATCTAAAGAATTGATCTCATTGACAAGCACATTTAGGCGTGAGTACATAGATTCGGCATTTTCATTTGCAAGTTGCTTAAAGGTATTGAATTCCTCAAGGAGACAACCGTAGCGTTCATTAGCAACTTCTTTTGAACCCTCATTTTGCTCCTTGATGGTTTTCCATGGCTCTTGAGCATTTTTGCAAGTAAAAACTCTATTGAAAACGCCTAAATCTAGTGAGGACAAAATGATACTCTTAGCAACCACATCAAATTGCTTTTCCTTCTTAGTACCATTTCTCATGCCCTCACCGGTGACTCTCCACATATCAAGGTCCTTTGCTTGGAGATAGGCCTCCATGAGAACCTTCCACCGAGGATAGCCCGTGCCATCGAAATGTGGAGCCAAACCTAAGGTATCCACCCCTTTCATTCCTCTATAGAGCAACTCACTAGGCGGTGAAGCCTAACCATTCCAATGAGCCGGTTTACACAATTTACCAATCAAATTGGTGTTTCCTTGTGAAGGAAGTGAGTCCTGACTCTGATACCACTTGTAAGGAATCGGATGCTTGTTAGCTTAAGAGGGGGAGGGGGTGAATTAGGCAACTTAAAAACTTAACCTATGGCTTCACTAATTTTACACAAAGATAAACTAGAACATGCTATCTAGATATGCAACTAGGTTTGTTCTAGTGTGAAACTCCCATCCCAAAACAAGGTTTGCAACCTATAGCCATTCCTAGCATGATACTACTCTAGGAATGTAAAGGCAAGCAAAGATTGCAAAATAGAGTAAATGCGGAAACGTAAAGGGGATGAGGAAGCAAACTCTTGACACGCGATTTATCCCGTGGTATCGGTAGGCACTAAGCCATCCCTAGTCCACATTGAAGCACTCACACAAGAGTATTGCTTCTCGGTGACCAAGTCTCTCCAAAGAGCACCACTTGACTCGCCAGAAAGGCTAGCCACTTAGGTACTTGCCAAGCTCCCTTGGTCACCATGATGCCGCCTCCACTAAGGAGCTTCTCCACCAAGGAAGGGGGTCTCCACGTCCCCCGCACAAAGTGTCCTCGCCGCTCCACACCAAGCCGGAAGGTCGATGACGATTGCCGGTGAGCCACTTAGGCCCGAAGGCTTCCGGCGAACCTTGTACAACTTGATTCACTCAAGAATCACCTCACAAGGTTGGCACAACCTTGCACTCACTTAGCTCTAAGCTAAGCCTAGCACAAAGCACATACACAAAGCATATGCAAGTCTAAGGACGAGCAATTAATCACTTGGATGGATTGGATATGATCTTCTAGGTGTCTTGAACTCCTGTGCACTTCCACACAATCTAACCACCTCAAATGGGCGGGTGGAGGAGGTATAAATAGCCCAAGGCATCAAACTAGCCGTTGGCTAAAAGCTGTTGAAAGTAGTTCCGTCGGATGATCCGTGCGTCGGTTCATCCGGTGCTACTAGTCGTTGCCTCCACCGCTCATGACTTCTCTGACACAACTGCTCCGACGCTATGCACCGACGGTGCGTCGGATCATCCGGTGCTGAAGACCCCGCGTCCAAGTCGCCTCTGTTAGCTTCCACGCGACCGTCGGATAGACCGACACTTCACCTTGACCAAGGCGTCGGATCATCCAGTGCTGAAGGCTTTGTCTTGGCGTGTCTCTGTATGAATTCAAACTGAGCGTCGGATAGACCGACGGTGTCCTCACGCAGACCGTCGGATCATCCGGTGCTACTGTCTTCGCTGCTCTTCCTCTGCAACTCATCCGACGCTACTAAAAGATGGACCGTCGGTTCATCCGACGGTGCCTAGGGTTTCACCAGTGTACCAACTCGTCCGACGATTGCACCGACGCTTGCTGCTAAGGTACCGTCGGTTCATCCGACGGTGTCTTTTCTTTTCCTTTCTTGCTCGGGTTTGACCCTTGATTTCCTCATTTTGGCATGTGGTTTTCTTACATCCTTGGGACCTAGAAGTGTCTACAAAGACATGCTAAAACAATATGGTTAGTCCCAATGATCATGTTGTCATGAATCACCAAAATCAAACTCGAATTAATGGCATATGAGGACACGTTCGCGACAAACTAACACTAGCAAACTAACACCTTGGATGTATGTGTTACTTTTGCATGTAATGCTACTTTTGCAGTCATTGGAGGATCTAGAGGGAGAGAGAAAAAAGAGTAAAAGGAGTGGGGTCCACCAGAACTAATACTAATTACCACCTCTTGAGGATGTTAGTTTTGGGGGATGTAACTTGAAACTAACACAAAACTAACACATATGTTTGGATTTTTGGTGTTAGTTTAGTGTTAGTTTGCTGCAAACTAACACTAACACCTTCAACCAAGCATGCCCGTTGCTGAGCATCAGAAAAAGTAGGAGATAACGCCATAATAAATGGATATTTCTGCATATAATACTGCACAGTGACGCCACATAGCTGAATTTTCAAGATGCACAACAGTGTGACTGACTGTGGCAGAAAACTTTAATACCTAGTGTTTTTGCTGTAATTGACCAATGAGTTAGCCAGCTTCTACTGATGACTTCGTATTCTGAACAACTCAGGCCTTACGAGTTTGGATATGTCTGTACCTATGACTACTTTCAGGCTTGATGCCATGACCTCGGTGACCGAGAGGCCGACGAACGCCCAGCCGTACTGCGTGGCCAGTGTCCCGAGGCTGAGCGTGACGCCGCCCGCCATGGCGAACAACACTGAAGGCCAGTTGTTCTGCAAGGTCAAACTGAACGTCAGAACAGTTTCAGTATCCCAAAGCAATTCTTGCTCATAGAGAATAATGTTTGAGGCACGAGCCTTCTCTTCAGGTGAGAAAGACTGACCTGAATCTGCGTGAGCTGGGTGAGGAAGTTGGGCGTCTCCGGCGTGTCGGGGCCGATCTGGCCGAAGGTGAGGGCGGCGAGCACGGCGGCGAGGAAGTTGGTGACGGAGAAGTCCACGAAGGTGTGCTGCGGCAGCCGGCCCCGGCGCTCCAGCACGGCCAGGACCACCGGCCAGGTGCCCAGGAGAACCAGCGCCACCGCCATCAGCCCGATGGCGTCGCTGATGTCCCTTACCAGATACATCTCGGCGTCTGTTCCGGCCGTCTGTTCCGGCGGAAGCTGCAGAAGGTGAGGCCCATCCGTGAGTCGAGAATGCAGACAGTATATCCAAAGGGTGCAGGATTCTACTCTAACTAAGCGTTCTAAAGAGTTTGAAGTCAAATTTTGTTTCTAGGAGCGTGTAAACGGCCCGCACCTCGAAATCGGGTGATGGCGTCACCCGCACCTGAAAACACTATTTTCATGTGCGGGTGACGGGGCGGCCTGCACCTGTTAATGGATTTCTAACCAAAATGTGGCAGCGGTAAAAAGCTCAAAATGAATAGAAAAAAATTGTTAGGGAGTTCCCACCAGCCAGCCACACACTCAGACAAGTCGCGCCGCTACGCGGTCGCCAAGACTCAAACTCGTGACCTCCACCCTCGCGCAAAGCCTCCTCTACCACTACACCACACACTCATATGCATTCATATACAATTTTCAATCTACTCATATTATACTACACCGAGTGAAAATTGTGGTTTGAGGCTCTAAACAGGTTCAAATTAAAAACTTGTCAATTACAAAGTTTCATAACTTCCTAAGATCTACAACTTTCATGTTGGGGGTTTCTCCATTCGAAGTCAATTACAAAATTTGAATATCAAATTGAGAGATTCAAATTTGCATTTCATTAACAAATGATTTTAAATAAAAGAATTGTAAACTACAAAGTTTCATAACTTCTCAGGATATACAACTTTTCATGATTTAAGGTCGTTTGAGAAAAATCAAAATTTCAAATTTCAAAAATTCAGACTACTTTACATTGGCAAAAGTAATTCAAATAAAAAAATGGTTCAACTACAAAGTTTTATGACTTTTTAAGATGAACAACTTTTATTTTGGTTTGTTCTAAAAAAACTTTTATTTTGGTCATTTGGTCATCCAGTATATTGGTACTAACATTCTTCACAAATCTTATACATCTCTCATATAGTTTTTTATAACTATATAAGAGATATAGATTTTTACAAACAATCACATGCTACGTAAATAGATATTTTGAAATATTAAAAAATCTCAAATGAAAAACTTGTCAACTACAAAGTTTTAGGTCCGGTTGACCTATACAATTTTGATATAAAGTTTGTCTTCACCCAATATCATATGAAGAAGTTATGAATTTTTTTTGGCATGAGACCATTTTCAGGAGCACGTAGAAATCAATTTCTAAGAGCGGGTGACATCATGGCTCGCATCTGAAAATGATGTTCAAGTGCGGGTGACGCCATCACCTGCGCCAAGAAATGAGAATATTTCCAGGAGCGGGTCATAGCGTCACCTGCACCTGAAAAATGATTTCCAGTGATGACGTCACCCACTCCCAAAAAATGATTTCCAGATGCGGGTCTATCTGCTATAGTGTCGTGCGTTTTTCTTAGATCGGGTGTTAAAACCATCCGCTCCTGAAAAAATCTATGCGCTTACAAATGTTTTTCAAGTAGTGCAAGGCAGGGTCTGAGTTCAGAGATTTTCTTGGTCTGCATAAGAAGGCTTTCTTCTTACATGTAATGCTTGGGGCCGGCTTGCCCCTCGCAGGTAGTGTTTTTTTAATAGTAGTTAGAGATACGAAAAATTGATATAGTACTAGGGAAGATGTGTGAAATTTGTGGATGGAGAAGTGATATAATTTTACCATTGAGGGAATTCTCTCTTATTTTCCCCAATTCGTTTGTCTCTCCTCTAGCACCTGCAGCTCTCGTCCGACGGATGGGGCAAGACACCTGGCGAGGAGCATGCAGCTTCGCGCGTGCGGCCAACTATTTGGTTATTCAAAATTAGTCCTGCGAAGGGTTCGGATCGAACCTCTTTCAAAGTCGCTCCGCTCCTCAAATTGGGCCACGGTTCGAAGCGGGTCGACCCAAAAAGAAAACGGATCGAGAGGGGTGTTGATGCGTTGACCCACGGTGACCCTCGGGTCGAACCGCATCGCCTCCCGGCCGCCTTTGATCCCGGGCACGGAGGCGCCCTCCTCGTCGTGCGGGAGGGCGTTGCGACGAAGGGGGCGGCGAGACGGCGAGTGCCGAGCTCTTTTCCTCGCCCTCCCTACCTGCGGCCTCCCCCTCCTCCTCTCTCGCTCCCCTCCCAAGCCAGCCAAGAACGTGAGAGTTAAAGAAGCAAAGCGCGCGTGCGCCGGGACAGCGGGGAAGCCTCGCCGCCACTCGCGGCGGATCTCGCGCGCCAACCCCGGATTCCAACGCGAGATCCGCGCTCTCCGTCCGGTGTCGCCACCACTCGCTCGCCTCACCTCGCCCGGCCCGATCTCGGTGTGTTCCCTTCACTCACCCGCTCTTCGTGCTCCTTCGTTGTTCGGGTTGAAAATGCGGGGTGGTGGAGGGGGAAAATCCCTGTTTCTTTCTGCCGTTGTGGTCGCGATTCCCCCGTCGATCTCCCTGCCAACTTGTCGTTCGAGGGGAGGAGAAGAAAGCCCGTTCTTGTTTGATGTGATTCGCATGGTACTTGGCAGTTGCGCTGGAATTGGGATCACGGGTGGCCGGTTGGACGAAGGAAACCACCCCAGATCGGTTCACCATGGCCGGAACCTCCTCGCCGTTGGCTCCTTCAGCTCCGACTACATCACGAGGCAGCCACGATGAGCACCATCAAAGTGTAGATCCCACCCCTCTCCCTGCGCATACTGATATGTGGTGAGACATGTGCTCAATCTTGTAGTTGCCTAGTTGGTTATTTACTTTGGTTTTCTGAATAAGTCACTAGGATCCATGCTTTGGGTCATCAATTCCTCTGTAGAATGTAGAAGGGTGTGAATTGTCATCAATTTAATTTTGAAACCGCAATGAGACATGCATTTTCACCTGGTAACTAGTGAATTTACCAACTTTATATTGCCAAGAATGATGGAATAACTATGTGCCTCCTGGTCGGTCGAATCTGACTCAATTGTCTGGGTTGTGTTTCTGTTAGCAGTTTGAAAATCAGTGAGTGGCGGTGGTTACTAGGTTAGTTGACATTGTGTCCCTCTGCTGCATGATTGCATATTGAGGCTTTCTTTTCTTTTCTTTTGAAAAAATGTCTTTCTTAATTAATTTCTTGTCTGAAGTTAACCCCACGCCTGAGAATAACAGCCAAACAGTAAGAAAGCAGGTGGACAGATCTACCCAGCTAGGGCCCTGCAAATAGCAGCTGCTTTGGCGTCTCTGTCTTCTGCAAAACTTGCAGGGCGAAGGTCCTGCAAAAATGTGAAACATCCGCAGTGGTGGATGGCTGTTGCAGGTTAGCTTTGAGGGGGTTTGTTGTATATATGAGAAATCATTCAGGTTTCTTTCTTGTTAGAGGGGAAAAAACAAAGAGACCATTTTTTCCCACCTTCAGGCATACTGTACTACCTGTTGTTGCCATGAACAAATAGGACGAAGTGAATCTTGATTAGTCCCCTGTGTTGGATGGCTGATGAGAGCATTTGGCATTGTCATGCTTTCTGTACTTAACTGGAGATTAAACTGAGAAAAGCATTTGAAATGAACACTCTTCTATGGGGGGTAACAACAGGATGTAAACTGCTGATGCAGCTGTATCACTGACTCATATGCATGTATCGGGTTGTTCCTGAACAATGTGAACAGCATGTAACTGGACCCGATACAGATCCGAACTAGTACGTCTGGATTGACTGGTTTGTTTGACACATGATTTCTGTCATGAACATATTGATTCCTTCACATTTTTTTAGACAACTCATATATGATTATAGTTAAACATTTAATGTAGGGAATTTCTTACTTCTCACAACAATTTTCCTTTTACCTGCAGCTATTCCCCACCACCATCCAATAGTGCAAGTCCTAATCGTTTGAATGAATATCGTGTTTGGTCCCCGCTGACGGCCACTTCGCCGACATATACTGGTGAGTAGATATATGTTTGCTTCTTGCAGTTTGCTCTTATCATTACGGATAGATGTTTGCAGTTCGACATCTGCAAGTTTTAATGACTTAAGGGAATAGAAGAAAAAACTTGTGTGTGATATAGTCTGAGTGTGCTGAATTGTAAACATGCAACATAAATTTAATGAACAAACCGAGAAATCTTCATATAAAAGAAGCCCTCTTGTCTTTAGCATATTGGTGTTGGCAGATCCTTCGCTTTGAGGCAGGACTTTCTGAATTTTGTTGCTGAAGACTGTAAGCAACTGTAATGAAGCAATAGATATGTATGAGTTGTGAACAAAATAAAATAATGCTGTCACAGCGAGAAACAGTTTTTAGTTGTTTTTTTACCTCTTCACTCAGTCAAATCGATATTAGTAGTTGTACAACCTGGAGGTGGTCTGATCGTGTTGTTCGTTTAGAACTTAATAGCTTGCCAGTTACTTAATTTTCCTAGTGCGTGCGGTATGTAGTTGCTCTCCATCGCAGGTTATGCTGTTGAGTGCTGACGTATAACAAATTCTCCATGCCTCGGGGCCAATAAAGTGCCTGCTGCTGCTGCCACTGTATAATAAATAGAGAAGCCGAACACAGTACAAACAAGCTAGCGTTCATCAATTCAAACACAGTAATTGAGAAATATAATCTGTATAGAATAGGGACCATAAACTAAGATTGGAGACCAGTACGGGTTTGATTAGTTTATTCAGCTCTCTCAGCCACATCCATCCAGTCCAGCTACACCTTTTCAGAACACCCTGCGTGCTTATTTTTTTGTTGATAGGAATCAATGAAGATGCTGAAACGTGTGATAATGATGCTGACAATAACCTTCACCAATCCGAGGAAGTTGATGCATCTGTCAGATCAGTGATAGAAAGGGCGACTAAAAATTTCAGATCCCAATGTTGGAAAGAATTCGAGCCAATCATTGAAGATGGGGTAGTTGTGAAAGGAAGGTGTAAGCATTGTGATATTGAGATGGCTGCCAAGCGAGAAGGGGAGTTGCTTCATCATCGGTGTGCCGGTCATGTCATAAATCTCATCGTGAAGGCTGGACTTCAAGTTGTGGAGCCGGTTGTTGAGAACATTCGTGAAAGTGTCAAATATATACGCTCTTCTGTATCTAGGAAGCAAATGTTCAAGGAAATAATTGCTGAAGAAGGAATTACATGTAAGAAGAAGCCCCGCCTTGATATTGTGACAAGGTGGAACTCGACACCGTCCATGCTTAAAACATCCTTAGAGTACGGAGTAGCATTTGATAAGTTGAAAGACCAGGATCAAAAGTACACATATGCACCATTGCCGGAGGAATGGGAAAAGGCTGAGGTTCTTTGTAGGCTTTTGACGGTATTCAAGGATGCAACTAAAGTCATCTCGGGTACTCAATACCCCACTTCAAATCTGTACTTTCATCATATGTGGAAGATTAAGTTGACATTGGAACAAGAACCCCCATCCGAAATTGATGAAATTGCCACGGTGTTAGAATATATGAAGAATAAATTTAGCAAATACCGGAATAAGTCATATGTGTTGCTTTGTGTGCCTGTTGTCTTTGACCCAAGGTATAAGCTCAAATTCATTGATTTTCTTTTCACCGAGTCATTTCCCACTAAAGCCAAGGAAATGTTTGCCAAAGTTGAAAGACTAGTTCGAAGCTTGTTTCAAGCATATTCTTCTCATGGAAAAGACTCAAACGTAGCATCTAGTGATCAAGGTGTAGTGGATCATGAAGTGCCTTCCATAAAGGTTGATCCTTGGGCTGCATGGGATCGGCAACTTAGTAATGATCTTCAGTCACAAATGAGTACAAAACTAGACAGATATTTGGATGAGATCCCAGTTCCACATTCTAAGGAATTTGACATCTTCAAGTGGTGGATGGATAATGCAACCAAGTATCCGATTCTTGTTCGTATAGCAAGAGATTTGCTAGCCATTCAAGCTTCATCCGTAGCCTCAGAATCAGCTTTCAGCACAAGTAAAAGAATAATCAGCGATTTCCGTAGCAGCTTGACGCCTGAGATAGTAGAAGCCCTAATTTGCACACAGGACTGGTATAGAGCAGAAGGTAAATTTCATTCCTAAGAAATTTCATTGTCTCTATTTTACTGAACTTCATTCCTGAACTATCGCTGTTAATGGAACCTATCGCAGGATCGTCCGAGTTTAGTATGAAGTCTGTTAATGATCTTATCATGGGTGAAATGTTTGAGAATGATACCAGGTAATCTGAGAATGAACATATGAATCAATAACTGTAAATTATATTGTTATCTCCTGTCATATGCCATTATCTTGCTGCTTGCATGAAACCATGATTCTTCCTTGAGATTCAGGTCTGAACAAATTAGGCATGTTCTGATTGTTGTTAACATTGATGCCCTCAAAGACTTCACTGTATTTTCCTCTACCAACTTATCGAACATTTTCATAGTCATCCTGCTCACTGATAAAAAAGAAATTGTACTTGTCAGAAACCAACCAATAATTTAATGAATAATTTAATGGGTTGGGGGAGCATAACAGTATAGTAGTAAAAAAATTTTAAAAGCTTACAATTATAGCATGACTGTCCAAAAGATTGGGAGTGATAACTAGAGGTATAAAGTATGCTGAAGGATGATAACAGAGTTATCTTTGTGAGGCAGAAATCGTGCAACTGCATGCTAAAAAAATCCATTTGCTCACTGCTCAAGGAAATTTCAGTTTAGTTCTTTGGGTTGGGCACAAGATTATTCTTCTGTATTTGGGACTTCTGCATTTTACCTTTTTACAAACTTCGTTTTATGTAAGTCTGCAATTTGTCGTTCTTGTTTGTTGTGACAGATTGCTTTCGGCTGGTAATTCATTTATATCCCATCCGTGCCTTGCCCCAGAAACGTGACAAATTGTTCTTTGGTTACCACTGAATTTTTCTTTCTGTTTTTTTAAATATGCAAAAGTATTTTATAAGGCACCAGATATTATCACTGTCATTGGTATTCCTCATAACGTTCTTGTTGGTTGTGGCTTCCTATTGCAGAAAACTAATATTGTGGTCCTCTTTACCATGTAGGCTATGATTGGTGGATGCCTCTGTTGCTGAAAGAACAACGAAAGAACAGCGAGCAGCAGATATGATACATGCTGATGATGTCCTTGAAGCTCTTGGATTTACCATGTTGAGGGGATGGTGACTGAATTTTGTACTTTGTGCATTGAAAGGAATTTAGTTGATAAAATGATTGATCTTCCCTGGGATTCTTGTTTGGTCCCTCCTGAATACAACTACATCAAAACTAGTGCTACTACTACATTCTAGAGGAATATGTGTATGTCCAGGATATATGGCATGTTTGATGTACTAATGTGCCTCGAATACTCGTAGTTTGGTGTTCGGATTCATTGATGTTGCATCAGCAATTTAACATTGCCGAACCCCATTCATTGTTGGATTAGCAGTTATTATAAATTGGCAATCTGTTCCCATCATGCAATCTGTTCCCATCACGTAATCGCTAGCACTAATGGATGGGATGTGCTAGTATGGATGCTATTCTGTCAGCCAATGGATACGTCGTTTAGCAGTAATGGACGTTGTTCCTTCGGCCAGGGTCGAACCCTGGGTATCCTTGGAGCAGGAGGTTCACGTGCCCGCACGGAGAGGGGCGACCCTCGATCCTGGGCTGCCGTGGATGGATCGGCGGGTCGGCAGCCCGAAGCGCTCCGCACCGCACTGTTCGCAAGACTATTCAAAATTTTTGTGTCTATAACTTTTTTTCAAGTCTGAAAAATTTTATGTTCTGATTTATCTCAGTTTCTGTACCACAAACATAGGAGCTAATAATTGTTATACCATGTTCAAATAAATAAGCCAAGAGTCGTATCCAAAATTCAGAGGTCGTAGAGGTCATACAAGCGTCTCACGACCAACAGATAGGAGGCCGGAAGGGACAAGCGGGAGTTGTCCGAGTGGAGGGATGTGCATGTTAAGAGAATTTGGGATCTAATGAAATGAATGTTGAATCCCACTATCGATTGAGGAGTTGTGTACAAATATATATACAGGTCAACAGGTGTCTTCCTGTGACGAAGGGGCAACTTGCCCTCTACGGCGTCTCCTGAAAGGGTTGTCATTAGCAGTTGCTAATGACGGTAATTATCCTATTGATCACTAATTAATTATCCTAATTAATCCTAACACTCCCCCTTGATCAATGGATCTTGTATAGGCTTCATATAGTCTTGTGTAGGCACCATTGTATAATCGTCAGTCATAGTCTTGAATTTTTGGAAAACCCTGTGGGAAAAACCAAAGTATATTGATATACCAGGCAAAGCTCCTTAAAAACCCAGTGGGAAAATAAGGAGAAAACCACGATATATATAAGTCCTGATGTTTAAAGACCCTTTAGGTGATCCTAAAGACAGTCCAAAAACAACTTGATGAAAGATCAATATGCCAATGTATTATCCATAAAAACCCTTGTAGGGAAAATAGATAATATGACAATATCTCACAAAAACCTTTTAGGAAAAATGTGAGGAGAATCTTTGGAAAACCCCAATGGGATAAATCCAAAGTGCTATTGGTATATCAGGTAAAACTCCTTAAAAACTCAATGGAAAAATAAGGAGAAATCTCGTGATATACAATCACCAATGTTGTTGGACCCTTTGAGATAAGCTCAAAGACTTAGTCTAATAACACCTTGACCATATGGTCAATATGCTTGTATATCATCTTCCAAAAACCCCGATGGGGAAAACTTGATGATATGGCATATAACTTTGTATAGGTATTGCCTCGTCAAAAACTTTATATGAGAAACCTCGAAACGAAAAACTCAAATAAAGAAAAGAGTACAATGTATCATATGTCACAATATCATCCACCAAAAACCCTATGAGAAAAACGGATGATATGACATAATCTTGTGTCAATATTGCCTCATTAAAAACTTTCTATGAGAAACCCTAATGGAAAAACTCATACAAAAAAAGTGTGCAATATGATGTTATCAACAAGTTATTAATCAAAGAGATGAGAGACTCTCCCCCTAAAACTTGCAAACCTTTCATACCGATGTACTCAAAACATAAGAAATGTGTAGTATGGTAGATTTTGTGAATATCCCTCTGAGATTATAACAATACTTAGTTTGCAAGTATTCATATGTCTAAATTTATGTAAAGGCTATTTCAATGATCCGGAAGTTGGGGATCTTACAGATAACCATAATCATAATATCCATATAATTGGATCTTGGATTGTATCAAGATCGCATTTGCTATTTGGATCTATCAAAGATATTCTCAACTTTAAGCTACCAACATTTGATAAGATAGCGCTACTACTAGATAGCAAATTATTGCAATGATAATATCTGGTCGGGAACTTTGCAATATATATACTAGCGTATAAATAGCACAGAGATAATGAACCACAAGTCCCAATATCTCATTCCAATTGCTATGGTATAAAAACAATCTTCCTCTATCTTGAGGCAGAACAACCATAGGATTCCTTTTCATATTGAGCCATTCAATATGATGTGGATATAGATAGCTTTACTACAAAACTTGGGAGAGGATACTTGGATCCTAAACACAAAATAAAATTTTGGTTTGGACCATATCTCCCATATCTAAACTCTGTCTTTAGATTACAACGTGCTATAAATAAGTGTTCATTCTCAATGTTGTCAAGACTATTAACAATCATATAGTACTAGGAAATCCAATAAAGAACTCTAAAATGAACACGACGTGTAATCAATCTTGTATCCCTTCAATTTAAGGAATACATGGCATGTCCACAAACATATCTCAGCACTAACACATACACACAAGGAACTTGGAGTTGGGGGGAGTAAGCTTAGGGATGGCGCTCCCCTCCTCTCCTCCGGTGTTCTCCCCCATTGGCGAGCTAGCTTCTGCAGCACGTCTCCACTACGGTCGGTGGTATGTGGAGCCCTAATCTAAGCCTTGCCCCTTGTGAGATCTCCTTCGCTTCTTCCTGCTCTTTGGCGTTGTGGTTTTCGTTTCCCTGTCAAAATCTCCTGCTCGGGTTTGGCTTGCTGTTCTTGTCCTTCTTTATTCCGCGTTTGAAGTTTCTTCCCGGTAGTTCCTCTATATTTCTCCCTGGGTTTTGGTTTTGGCCATGGCTTTCTTATGGTCAAAACTGGACTTTAAGATTGGTATGGACTTTGAAAAGAACATTCTACGATCAACTGGCAGATGCATCCATGATTCAGTTGGTGATGATAGTGGGTTTCATCTATTGGCCACCTTCCGGCGATATCTGTTCCAGCTTAACGAAGTTTCGGTTGCCATTGCTCTCCAATCTTGTCTTGGTGGCCTTGCTCAACACTACTGTGTTTCATTTCAGAGCCATAATCATTTCAGATTCACAGTCTCTTGTAAGAAAGTGGGTTTTGCCATTTATAAGCTGAGAAGATTCATTGGGACTTCTTTTGATGTGTATTTTCATCTCTGGAGTAGTGGTGGCCCTCATTAGGAGCGTGAAAAAAGATTGTGGGAAGCTGGGGAAGCTAGAAAATGGGAGAAGGTCATGTCAAGAAGTCAAAAACGTCTGATCTCCAAGTCTTCTAGATCTCCCAGAAAGCATACCAAGAAAGTTCGTTTTGCTGAAAAACTTATTATGGATTCTCCAATTGTTAAATCTATCCCCTCTGTGAAGCCCTCGACCATTAAGTTTGGTAGTTTTTGTTTTTGATCTCCATTCTGAAGCAGAAACTGAGCGACCCACTCATGAACGTTGTGGCATTCTCAAGAAACCTGGTTTTGTTTCTGATGAAGAGGTGTATTTTCACAAAGAGGGTAACACTACTCATCTTCTAACTTCGGATTGTTCTAAGGCTCAAGGCTCAGGCAATGTCTCTTCTTCTCTGGAAGGTTCTAAATACTTCCCTAATCCCAATTGTTCAGGCAACGATTCGTCTCCCATATAAGACTCCAGAAGCTTCCTAAAGTCCAACTGTTTTGCTGCCAACAGGATCATTAAGACTCCTGTTCCTCTCAAGGTCATTGATAATGCACGCCATCTTGGAAAGTGCACTCAATGCTTTGGCTTTAATCACCGGAGAATGGATTGTCGTGCGCCGTTCAAATGCGCTGCCTGTTTCAAATATGGTCATGTGTTCAAATTTTGTTCTACGGCAGCCCGGCCCAGGATTTATTGGAGGCCTAAGCCCATCCACGTTTTAAGGCCCAGGGAGGAAACTCAACAGTCGCCAGTGGAAGACGATGAGTCGGGGGTTAACAGTGTTTCGCCCCCAATATATAGTACATCTGTAGAAAACACCAAGAGCAATGGAGAACTCGCCCCGCCATTAGAGCTAGAAACATCCCGCCTTCTGGCACTAAAGATTCTGGTGGCCAAACTACTGAGGAGATGGAGAACTTTGAAGTCGACCCTGCTCCATTCGTCCCGGAGGGGATGAATGTTGAAGATTGGGCCCGTCCAGCTCGTGGGAGAATCATCATCACGGCCAATCCTCTACGCCGACATGAAGAGTATCATCTCGATTGACCCCCCCCCTCCAGCAAATCAGATTTATGAAGAAATTGATGAGGTTCTGGAGTATTTCAAAGAAGAGTATCGTGTGCGTTTCTGCTCTTGCTGCCCGTCTCTGCTGGGTCTTTGTCTTGCCCAATTTCCTTCGGCCATTGCTCGGCAGGCCAGGATCAACTTGAGTCTGCATCATTTTGGAAATGGCAGAGAGTTGAGGGTGGTGGAGCATGACAGGGGGATTAATCTGAGAAACTCTCTGTTTTCTCAAACCTGCTGGGTCATGTTCCTCGCTTTCCCACTGGATTTTTAGACCCGGGAAATATTGCAGCAAGTTGTTGGACTGTTTGGTTCAGTTGTTACTTTGACAGATAACACCAGGTTTCGTTCCAGAATCTTACTCATATGCCGAGTTACTTTTGTTAGCAGGATTCTTAGAAGCATTGTCATCTCTGAAAGCGGCACGGTGGCTGATGGTGGACACTCTTGGACTGTGCCTGTTTTTGTGTTGGATAGCAACCCAAATCATGTCCTTCCAGGAGATGAGGACCCCATTCCTCACAATGGGAACCCCCACCCAGAGATTAATCAGCAGATGGATGAGGATCACCCGGGGCATTTTGAAGATGTTGGGGATTTACAAGAAGTTCAACAAGCTAATCTTGATCAGGGTTGGCAAATCCCGTCTCCCCCCATCCTTCCCAAAATGTTGGATGGGATGAGTGGCTATAGCAAGAAGGGGAGCTGGTGGGTGATGAACCTTGTTAACAATCTTGCTAATAAAGTTGTTGTGAATGCCATAGAAAATGGTCTTATGCAGCATCCCGAAATCCCACAAGACAGCCGATCTATCAGCAGTGAGACTATAGCGTTTTCAAAGCACAAGGGGTTCATGTCACACTTGAACTTCCTCTCCCCTCTAATGGTGATGTATCAAAAACTGCTAATCTACCTCAATTAACCGGCATTGAGTTTGACAGTGACTTTCTCATCAGGCAAATGGTAGGTAGAATTGGGCTCCATCCTGGCTTTGGCCCAAGTCCATCAATTGACATGTTAATCAATGAATTGGCCCAGAGGGCCTCTTCTCTTCAGGCTATGCTCCCACTGAAAACACCCTTGAAAGCCCATGAGTGGAATTCTTTCCCACAGTCATGGTTTGTGCCAGGAAATTTGTTCTTCAATGTTAACAATCCTAATTGGGGGAACAATGCAGAAGCTTCCAGCTCCACAGGAATTAGAGTGCCTAGGCTTCAGCTTTTAGGCCCAGCACACCTCGAGTTGCAACCCTCTTCCAGTGGGACTGGGACTGATTTCCATAACACCCATCAGATCACAGAAGACAATGAAGTGGTTAACCCTGGCACCAGTCAACAACTGCAACTCAGTTCTGATGAGCACTTGGCCCCAATTGGTCAGGCACTTCAAGTTGACCCACAACATAATATTGCAAAGACTGGTCAGCCCACATCTGAGATTGGGGATGGTCTTTTAAGCGCTGAGCCTCTGGTTGAGGGCATAGCTAAGTAGAATGATTCAGTTGATGCAAATAGTGGCTCGGTTTTGCCACTGGACTCTGCTCCTCCTATTAGCACCCCCTCCCGCAGCACCACAAGAGGAAGACAAGAGCCAAGACGCCTGTTGTTGAGGACGAGGTGAGAAGGAGTGCTAGGCACAGAAGAAATGCTGATGCCATTCATATTCAGTTGGAGAACGAGCCCAGGAGAAGAAGGGGAGCTGCAAAAAAGACTGTTAGATACTCTGAGGTCTAGGAACTCAAAGCTGCCATCATCACTAGGAAGATTGAACACCATGATGCTGAAGACTGGGAGATTGAAGACATCACTGCCCCCTCCTAGTGGAGTTGGGGACTGGCTTTTGTGGAGTTCCTCCTATGGAGCTGAACACCTCCACTTTGCAGGATTCTTCTGAACATTGACCCAATGAACTGCAAAAGATCTTGTTTTTTTGGGCTCAGGTGTGATTTTATTTTGTCTGGCGCAAGCTCTGTGGAACATTTCTTGTATTCTGTCCATGGTGGGTATGTTGGTATGTTGACTTGGAACAATATCTGGTGGCTGTGCGTTTACTTTCTGTTCTTCATATTTTGGTCGTCTTGGAGGCTATGCCTCCTCGCAATTCGCTTTCTCCTTTCTGTGTTGCCTAATAATGAATAGATCTTGGAATGTCTTATGCTGGAATGTTCGAGGGCTAAATGATAAGGACAAATGGAGCTTACTGAGAAACAAAATTGAAGAGAGTGGGGTGAATATTTTCTGTTTTCAGGAATGTAAGGAATCAGATGCTCGTTGCAACTTAAAACCTTAACCTGGCTTCACTAATTTTACACAATAGTAAACTAGAACATACTATCAAGATGTGCAACTAGGGTTGTTCTAGTGTAAAACTCCCATCCCAAAACAAGGTTTGCAACCTATAGCCAATCCTAGCATGATACTACTCTAGGAAAGTAAAGGCAAGCAAAGATTGCAAAAGAGTAAATGCGGAAATGTAAAAGGGATGAGAGGAAGCAAACTCTTGACACGCGATTTATCCCGTGGTATCGGTAGGCACTAAGCCACCCCTAGGCCACGTTGTTGAAGCACTCACACAAGAGTATTGCTTCCCGGTCACCAAGTCTCTGCCAAGAGCACCACTTGACTCGCCACAAAGGCTAGCCACTTAGGCACTTGTCAAGCTCCCTTGGTCACCTTGATGCCGCCTCCACTAAGGAGCTTCTCCACTAAGGGCGGGGGGTCTCCACGTCCCCCGCACAAAGTGTCCTCTCCACTCCACACCAAGCCGGAGGGTCGATGACGATTGCCAATGAGCCACTTAGGCCCCAAGGCTTCCGGCGAACCTTGTACAACTTGATTCACTCAAGGATCACCTCACAAGGTTGGCACAACCTTGCACTCACTCAGCTCTAAGCTAATCCTAGCACTAAACACATACACAAAGCATGTACAAGTCTAAGGATGAGCAATTTAGCACTTGGATGGATTGGATATGATCTTCAATGTGTCTTGAACTCCTCTGAACTTCCACACAATCCAGCAACCTCAAATGGGTGAGTGGAGGGCGTATAAATAGCCC
This sequence comes from Cenchrus americanus, assembly GCA_947561735.1. Classification (NCBI taxonomy): domain Eukaryota; kingdom Viridiplantae; phylum Streptophyta; class Magnoliopsida; order Poales; family Poaceae; genus Cenchrus; species Cenchrus americanus. The sequence goes on along the minus strand of OX387242.1, from coordinate 29,093,337 downwards.
AAGGCATCAAACTAGCCGTTGGCTAACGGCCACTGAAAAAGGTAGCGTCGGATTAAAGATGGGCGTGGTGCGGATCGAACCAACGGATCTTCGAACCGCACCTCAAAAACAAACCTAATGGGCTCCATATCCAAGTCACCAAAACGTAGTGGGGCAATGGATCAGAACCATAGGGTCCAGGGGATCGACCCTTTTTTCTTCTCAGCAGCGCTGCTACTTGACATTCTGCTACGCTCTGATGTCCTCCTCTGTCCTCTCTGGATGTTCCCAGCGCCCTGTCCGATTTCTCGTCTGGCGTCACCTCCATCGTGCTCGGCCTCGGTGCTCTTCTCCATTCAGTACATACGCTGCCTATGGCACCCACCACCGACGAGGAGATGTGTGCGGCTGTGCGCGAGAGCCTAGCTCCGCCCCCGATGCACTACAGTCTAGTCATCAGCGTTAAGGCCGAGCTCTGTCCCCGATGGAGGCTTCTTGTGTCAGTGGTGGTGAGGCCATGCGCTTCGGCGGCGCAGCGGACCCAACGGCCAACTGCTTATCGAAGCAGCGCGCAGCTCATGAGCCTGCGATTCTACGAAGCTCGGAGGACCAACAAAGAACATAGCGTGCACAAGCACCACGACGAAGACGAGGAGCTCGAGGATGAGGTCTGCCGCACAGGCGGTGCCACCGTCGGTGAGCAGTTTGGTGAACCAGTGCATACCGCGTCTTGCACAAGAACTGAGGGAGCTCGAGGCCGAGGTCCGCCCCACACGCGACGACGCACCCGCGAGCGTCTCGATGGATGGCCCCTTCCCGCAGCCCTGCTTTGTGCCGGCGCCCAACAACCGCATGCTCGCATCCCACCTCCTCGCCACAGGTCGTCGCCCGCAGCAGCCATCTCGTGCTCGACGGTCCCGCCTAACCACCTCGATTCATCCCCTCCACCAACGTCATCCCCAAAGAAGGAAGGAGATATGGGTCGATCCACGATATCCATTGGGGCAGATGGTTAATCAGCAAACACTAAATGGATCGATCGGTGCTCCATGTACAAGAGAATGGTTCAATGGATTGATTACGGTTCACTCTAAGGTTCAACCACGCCCATCTTTACGTCGGATGAACCGATGCTAGATTTTTCAGGGCGTCGGTTCATCCGGTGCCCCTCCCATGTCACATAGCCGTTGAGATTCTCTGACACAACTGCTCTAACGCTATACACTGACGGTGCGTCGGTTCATCCGGTGCTGAAGACCCTGCGGCCAAGTCTTCTCTATTAGCTTCCACGTGACCGTCGGATAGACTGACGCTTCACCTTGACCAAGGCGTCGGATCATCCTGTGCTGAAGGCTTTGACTTGGCGCGTCTCTGTCTTGATTCAAACTGAGCGTCGAATAGACAGACGGTGTCCCCACTCAGACCTTCAGATCATCCGGTGCTACTGTCTTCGCTGCTCTTCCTCTGCAACTCGTCCGACGCATCTAGAAATTGGTCCGTCAGTTCATCCGACGGTGCCTAGGGTTTCAACCAATGTACCAACTCGTCTGACAATTGCACCGACGTTTGCTATTTGGGTACCGTCGGTTCATCTGATGGTGTCTTTTCTTTTCCTTTCTTGCTCGGTTTTGACCCTTTATTTTCTCATTTTGGCATGTGGTTTTCTTGCATCTTTGGAACCTAGAAGTGTATACAAAGACATGCTAAAACAATATGGTTAGTCCCAATGATCATGTTGTCATGAATCACCAAAATCAAGCTCGAACTAATGGCATATGAGGCCATGTTCGCTACAATCTCCCCCTTTTTGGTGATTTATGACAACACAACCAAAGCAAGCATAAATTTGCAAAAATCGATAGAATTAGAACTACTTACACTTGCTTGGATGCTTACCATCATCCAAACTCCCCCTAGATCAAACTTCCCCTTTTTGATCTTCTCTTCCTATGTTCACATTCTCCCTCTTTGGTCTCATATCCTTGGAACCTAGCTTGCTTTGGTCTCACATTCTCCCCCTTTGGAATAAAATCTCCAAAAAGTCCAAAGCAAAATGGCTCCAAGGAAACTAGCAAGTCCTAGCAAACATAGCTCAAAGAGAAATGTTAAATACAAGGGAGAAAGCCACATGAACCATGATCCATATGTATGATATCAATGAAGATACCACATGCACTACAAGAAACTATTTAATCTGTGACGTAATCATTCTGTCGCGGAATAAATAAAATTTGTCGCAAATCAACATCCGTGACAATTTACATTTTCGTGGTGGAATGAGCATCATTGATTAAATCTCTCGACGTTTCCTTGATAAACGTCGCGATCCGTGACGTATTTGGATCGTCACGGAGTAGCCCGAGGCCCATGCAGCCCAACCCATAGCTCACTATCCGTGACAAAATAAAATCGTCATGATTGCTGTTGACTTGGATGATGACGTGGTGCCTACGTGGATGATGACATGGCGCCTACGTGGACAATGATGTGGCACCTACATGGATGATGACGTGGTGCCTACTTGGACGATGACGTGGCTGCCTACGGTGATAATGACGTGGCAACCTACGTGGACAATGACGTGGCTACCTACGTGGACGATGACGTGGCTGCCTACGTGGACGCTGACGTGGCTGCCTACGTGGACGATGACGTGACTACCTACATGGACGATGACGTGGCAGTTGATGTGGCAATGTTGACGTCATCACCAAGGTAGCCCAACAAGACCAGCCCACCGGATTTCAACCATTTTTCCAGCTCATTTATTTAATAGTAACAAACTTCAGCCCAATCAATACCAAAAATTATAACACAAAATTAATAGTAACCAATTTCCAGCCCACAAATGGTAGCATCACATATATAATTTAATTCAGAATCACATCAAACTGATCACACACATTTTGCTAATCTATCATCACTAGCAGTGCAGCATAGCATATGAGGTCTCTTTTAATTTTAACTGCTTGTTAGGGGCTGCGGTGATACTACTTTTCATGCAATTGCTCATCTCGCAGTCCACCACCGTGTGCCTTGATCATCCATCAGCATTTGAAATGCATAAAAAGCAATCAACAGTGGAAAAGAACATATTGTGAAATTGTTATATCTAAATAATAAATTCAAGTGTCTCGATATCTGATTTAGAAATCTGGATATGACAACAGCTATTTGCTAAGTACAATAAGAATTAGTTTAATACTTGGAGCTTCACTTAGTACAACTTCAATTAAATTTTTGGATCTTTAGATCAGACAACAAGAAATTAGAGTAGCAAAGGAAGATATCTGACATCCTGTACACGACATTAGTCGAAGCATCACTCAAAGCAGTGTTTAGCATCACACAAACTAGTGCAGTTGTGCTACAGGTTTGTACTCTAAAACAGAAATTAGCACTAAATAATAAATAAGACATGTTCTACAGTAGCATGATGCAATTTGCTGCAGACTACATATTTGACGAGGGAAATCAAACCATGTAAATAGAACAAATTTAGATTTTTATGTATTTAAAAAACTACATTGGAAGTTCAGTGCCAAGTAAAGGTAGGGGATGGAACAAATTAACTAGCAGGATTCTCAAGAACTTAAGACAAGATACATAGTCCTACAGTGGGGAAACATCTCCAAAATAGCTGTCAACACAGTACAATGTGAAACAATTCCATGGTTGCCCAGGCATCACAGAATATACCAATGTGCATGACAAAGAAGGAGGGATGCAAACACTATAAACACTTAACAAGATGCTGGTGTCAGATAGGAAACAGAAAGATCAACATTGTTAGACAAAGTCAATAGTTTATACAAGTTAATGTGATAGCATGGGAAGACGTCACCTTTAGGGTTCTAAAATTGGATAACAACAACATCCTTGAAAATGTTGACTTCCTCAATGCCAGGAATAGTGTTCACCATGATTCTTTTCAAAGTACTTTGGAGCCTCTTGTCATCTGTGGTTGTGGTCTTTTGAACTGCCTTCTTCTTCCTGCCAACAAATTTAACTCATGTAGTATCAATATGGAGAAGAAACACTATCAGAATACAAGCTTAGGTGCTTAGATATCTACAAATATATGTGAAGAACTTCACAAGGATTGTACTTCCACAAGATATAGCACACCCTATGGGTTAACACAGCTCGTAGTCCAGTTGCCATACATAGCTAGGACGACTTGTAGTCTTATAGTGCTGACTTGCCATTTTGGAGATGGGTGTGGCATCAGAAGCACAGTTTAACTAATAAATTTTGGAACTGTATGGTACCAAATGCAATGTGAATTGCAATTAGAAGAAGATACTTGTAATGATGGTAATATCGGGAAGTCACTTCCAGGTGACAAATGCAAACGCTTTCAGACTGGTAATCAGAAACACTATCAGCGTAACATAGGTTTATCCGAATCGTACAGCCGAATCCGCTGAAATGGCAGATAGTAGGCACGCTGTGCAGCTAAATCTAAATCTGACAAGCCGCTTGTTCCTCAACTGTCAACTTGTCATTGCGTTAATAAAGAAAAGACAGTGCATGAACCGGATGCATATGTTGATTCTAACTAAAATTCAATCGACAACAGGATGAACGGCGGTCTGATGGTGCCGAGTCAACTGAAACAATAGGGTTACACAAGATATTCACACCGAGGGGCACAGGATATCACACTAAGAAAAGAGCACACGACTTATTTTGGAGGGACAGTAGCTAGCAGAGTTGACGAATCCATTCATAATAGGACGAGTACGGAACTAGTAGTTGTAGAAGAAGGATTAGGAAAGGAACAGCTAGGGGATTGTTAACACCGAAATTTGGTAAGGAGTATGACATGTGGGTCCGATTCGGAAAAGAGTCCGTCCGGTGGAAGGAAAGATATTTTCGAGATTTTCGGCGAGAAGAATCCGCGGTCGGCTATCTGCTCCAGTTCGGCAAAGGAACAGTAGAGCTGATTTTGCGGGATTGGACGGTGACGTGGCTCGATCAGAGGAAGCGAATGGATGGATAGGCGATCAAGTTTAGTTAGGCAATGAATCCATTCGCAGTTGTAATCAGCAGGGTATAAATACGATCCCTGGATGTATGTAACAGACACGTTCATTCCTCAATACACACCGGCCTTACGCCAAACCCTAGAGTCCTTGTCGTGTCGTCGAGTTCTTCGAGAGGACCAATCGATCCGTCGACCTCCGTGAGTACCGCAACCTTGTATCATGTCTAGTATCATGCGGTAGATTTAGATCGATGCAAGTAGTCTTGTTACCATGCTTCGTGTCACGCGGTAGATTCAAGCTTGGTTCAAGAAGGTTTCTAGTTAGATCATGAGCCATGCGGTAGGCTAAGGTCTAGCTCGAAGCTAGTTATCGGCTCTATTGGATTTTGGCAAGATCCAATAGATTCATTAAGTTACCCCGTGTTGTCATGAGTTTTTACTTTATGTTTTAATTCATGTAACACACTCTTGCCCAATCTAGATGGGTTTGGATCGGCTTTTTTCCTTTTGAGATCCATACATGGGCAGGTTTCGCGATGTTGACACGCGGATCTTGTGCTCTCCGATAGCCGAAACCGAATCGATCTAGGTTGATACGTGTTGCGGGTTCAAGCTTGCTTTGTTAGTATAAATCTTGAAAGAACCGGGTATCATGCGGTAGATGCAGGTTTTTGGGTTGCTTTGGAGCTAGTCATCCGGTGGATTAGATTTCCAATTCAGCTTGATAGATTTATTCACGTGGTAATGTTTGTTCCTTCTTCATGGACCCCGAATCGGTTGTTCAGCCGCATTCGGTTATATCTTCACGAGTAGATCACGTGCGTTATTTATGTTTTAAAAGACGTGTGCTTCTAGCTTTCCATATTTAGGTTATATCATGCGGTGGATAGATCTATTTGTGGAAAGTGGTGCGTTCTTTCATGCAAGTTGTATCATGCGGTGGATAGATTTGCTTGATATCGTGCCCGACGGATCTTAAAGTGATTAGACATGCGGTAGACTAATGCTTTGGATCTATGCATGCTTATTTTAATACATGATCATGTCCGTGCTTTACTTCATTTAATGTTAATCTTCATGAAGATCGGTCATAGCTTTGCTCATGCATCCATGTTTATTCAAGGATCGATCGTTGTCATGCTTACGTCATCCGTTCGGCAATGTTCTTTTTCCCTTTACGGTTACCCGAATGGTCGTGGTTCTTTGACAGGTAGCTTTGCATAGCTACATGTCGTCTTACTTGGCTTCTTAGCCGTAAATATGGAACTGTCTGGTACCACCCGGCAAGTTCCAAGCTTTGGTATTTAACTGTCTTATCTTTTGTTAATTTTCAGGAAAAATTGACTGGCACGTCACCCTCTCTCTGCGCGTGCGAAGCCAGCTTTTCGGCTTGCTGTGTGATTGGCGCTGAGTGCACATTTTGCGTCAACACACTTTTTGGCACGCCCAGTGGGACAAACAGCCGAATTGGTTCAGGATGCCTGAGATCACAGACCTCCTGGATGTCAGCATTGAGGAGCTTTCTCCAGAGCAGCATCAGCAGCTCGTAGACGCCGTGAATCAGTTTCAACAAAAGTGTCTCATGTCATTCAAGAAGAATCGAAGTGGTGTACCATATCTGAAGAATGGCCCGCTTGCAGTGCCGTTGCCGGGAGAGACCGACGCCACAACCCAACAAGAAAAGGAAGAATGCGCACGGATCTTCCAAGAGTCAGTAGACGACATGCTCACCAAGCACAACCAAGCTTTCCTCGGGTCGCTCCAACAGATGATGGTGGCCCTCTTTGGCCCGGGCGCGGGGCAGGCGTTCGGAAAGGCGTACGCCGGAAAGAGCACCGTGGAGCTGGGTGAATCAAGCTCTCAGCCGCCACCACGGGGCCCGGTGCAGCAGCCTCCTCCTCAGAGCTCCGGGAGCCAAACGTTCCAACCTCCTCCACAGGGCGCTGGGGGGCAGCCAGTTCAGCCTTCGTTGCAAGCTTCAGGAAGTCAACCAATCCTGCCGCCACCACAGAGCAGCACGGGTCAGCCTGTGCAACAGCCGAATCCGTACCAGCCTACGTACGGAGACCTAGCGTTCGGCTCATCTGGGGCCCCACTCGACCCCAGTCGAAGAATAGCTCCGTCCACCAACTGGCTCCAGAGGAATTTGTACGGCGGTGGCTATCATGAAGTGGGGAATTACGGAGCGTTCGATGCCTTTCCGCACCCGGGGGTACGCGCGCGGCCGCGGGCGCTCGGGAGGAAGATGCCCTAGCACGCAAGATGGCCGAATTGATGCGAGAATCGGTTCGGCCTCAAGCCAAGGATGCGGGGGCCCCACCTACAGGGCCGCCATTCCTAGAGTGGTACTATAACGTGCTCCCGCCACCAAGGGTGAAACCGCCGACGGAATTCACAAAGTTCTGCGGGCGAGGACGAGACAAGCACGGTCGAGCATATCGCTCGTTACCTCATGCGGCTTGGGGAATGTTCGGCCGAAGAGACGTTCGGGGTTCGCTACTTCCCCGCCTCGGCCGACGGGTCCGGCTTTTCGGTGGTTCTCGTCCTTGCCGCCCGAATCGGTGGCCGGGTGGAAAGATTTGGAGCGTAAATTCCACGCTCATTACTTCGGCGGCGATCTTTGAGAAGAAGTTGATTGATCTCGCCACCCCGAAGCAAAGGCATAGTGAAACGCCGCCGGAGTTTCTCGAAGGTTCGAGAGAAGTCAAGGGCATGTGCTTCTCATTGAACTTGCCGGACGATCGGTGGGCGATATGGCCGTCGCCGGGATGTTGCCGGCCGTGCGCGAGAAGCTATTTGGGATGGAGTTCGAGAACACGGGCCGGTGTCGCAAAAGTTATCCACGATGAGCAATCGGGCATATGGCCTCAAGAAGGACCCCAAGTTTGGCAAGCAACACGACATCGCCGATATCTACAATCAATTCTTGGACAAAGCGATTTGTTCGAGGATTCCGACGACGAAGTGGAGATAGGCGCGGCAGAAATCATGTGGGGTAAAGAGCCTCTAACAATGAATCGGCGTTGGGTCGACGGACCAAAGGAACTTACGACTTCGACATCACAAAGGCCGACAAGTTGTTCGAGCTCTTGGTAAAAGAAGGCCGAATCAAGGCGCCCGAGGGGCATTCCATGCTTCGGCCCGATGGAGTCAAAGCGAAACGTTACTTTCGCGGCTTCCATGACAGCGACTCGCACTCCATCAACGATTGCGGGGTCTTCGGGATGAGGATCCGAAGGCTATCCGGGAAGGGCACCTCAAGTTCGATAACAAGATGAAGCCGGATGGCCACCCCTTCCCGCGAGAACATGCTCGGCTTTTCTATCAATGCGATAACGGCCGAAGAGAAGGGGAAAGTCAAGGTCCCGACCTCGGCCCGAGGTCCAAGCAAGATGGATCGGTTGACCGGAGCGCCGGTGACCATAGAGCAAGTACGGGCGACGCCCCCGCGTTCTCAAGAGCCACATCGAGATTGGGGAATCGTCCAAGCCTAAACCCAAGGTGACGTCACGCATTCTCCTCAACAAATGGCGGCGCCGAGATGGAAAAGGAGCGCTACCAAAAGCGTCGTCACGAGGAGGAGGAGCGCGGGGGTGAAGAGGAGGCGCGCGGATGGAATCGAGAACAAGACACGCGCGGCGGGAGCGCGCCCCGCGGGGGTGCGCCTTCTTCGGGCACCGCCGGAATGAGGGCCTAAAGCCGCCCACATTAAGGAACGCGTCCGAATGCGGCGACGGATATGTCGAGTACGGGCGGAGAAAGCGCCAATCGCCGATCCGTCCATGAAAGACTTGGAAGGATCCACCCGAATGGGGATCGGCGGCAAAAAATTGAAATCATTGATCATCCCAGGAAGCGCCAAGCCGATCTCAGGTGGGCTGACCAGGAGGAGGACGAAGATGTCTACGTCTGGCAGAAGGGGCAATGGTGCCCACCCGGTCTACGCAAGAGCCAGAAGAGGCGGGTCCAACGCTTGAGGAACCGCGAGATGAAACAAGCCGGGATCCAGACAAGGCAGAAGTGGCGCCCCAAGGATCGGCCCGGAAGGATCGAAGCGTTCGGCCCCTACGTGCATGGTATACTTCCTACCGAACGAGTTCATGGCTCCCGCTAACCGGGTCATGCGGGGAGGAAGTTTCCTTCGACGACGAGCACGCCGAGGGAGATGATGGCGCAACTAGTGCTCGCCAAGCGGGGCCGTCTTCGACAAGCCGGCCAAGAATCGCCACATGAGGCCACTGTACTTGAGGGGGTACGTCAATGGCAAGCCATTGACCAAGATGTTCGTCGACGGTGGCGCGGCAGTCAACGTGATGCCGTACACCACCTTCAGGAAGCTTGGCATGACCCCGAGCGATCTGACACCAACAAGCATCATCCTGAACGACTTCGCCGGGAACCCCTCAGACACCAAAGGATGCGCTCACGTGGACTTGATGATCGGGTCCAAGACGCTGCTCACCACCTTCTTCGTCATCGAAGGGAAGGGAGCCTACGACCGTCTTGCTTGGGCGGGGCCCGGATCCACGCCAAGCGCCGCGTCCCATCCACTATGCATCAACGGCGATCCGGTGGGTGGACGATGAGATCGAGGTCGTCCAGGCGGATGACTCCGTGAGCGTGGCTAACATGGAACCGGCCCTTCGGGAGTACCAAGGCATCGATTGCTTCTCGGGGAAGGAGCGGGGAGAAGGTCCTGTTGAACTGTCGGCGGTGACCAACGGCCGATTCAAGCGGTCGGCTCTTACAGTAATTTTTAATGGAGAACCCCGTGGATGGCACTGATGGCAAGTTAGGACGAGGATTTATGTCGGCCGATAAGTTGGAAGAAGTTGACATTGGGAGCGGTGATAAACCAAGGCCGACGTTCATCAGTGCAAATTTGCAACCAGACTTCAGGGGGAACTTAATTGAGCTTCTCAAAGAGTATAAAGATTGCTTCGCCTGGGATTATTCGGAGATGCCTGGATTGGATCGATCCATCGTCGAGCACCGGTTGCCAATCAAACCTGGTTTCAAAACATATAAGCAACCGCCCCGGAAAATCTACAAGGATGAGGTATTGGCCGACGTGAAGAAGGAGATCGAAAGATTACTTGACGCAAACTTCGTTCGGCCCTGCAGATATGCGGAGTGGATTTCTAACATCGTCCCTGTGTATAAGAAAAATGGAAAAATGAGAGTTTGCATAGACTTCAGGGACCTAAACGGAGCTACTCCCATGGACGGATATCCGATGCCTATTGCCGATTTGTTGATCGACGCGCCGCGGGCACAAGGTGATTAGCTTCATGGATGGCAACGCGGGATACAATCAGATCTTCATGGCAATAGAAGACATATCAAAGACGGCCTTCAGGTGTCCTGGTCATATAGGCCTATTTGAATGGATAGTCATGACGTTTGGGTTGAAAAATGCCGGTGCAACCTATCAGCGGGCCATGAATTACATTTTTCATGAGTTGATCGGCAAGACCGTGGAAATCTACATCGACGACGTAGTGATCAAGTCCTTAAGTCATGACACCCATCTGGAAGATGTGAAGAAGACCTTGGAATGCACCGGAAGCATGGCCTAAAGATGAATCCAAACAAGTGTGCATTCGGGGTGTCGGTGGAGAGTTCTTGGGGTTTTTGGTCCACGAAGGGGGAATCGAAGTTGGCAAAAAGAGCATGAAAGCCATTGATGAAGTCGTTCCTCCAACCAACCTCAAGGAGTTGCAATCACTTTGCTCGGCAAGATCAACTTCGTGAGAAGGTTCATCTCAAATTTATCACGAAGGTGTTGCCGTTCTCTCCGTTGCTAAAGCTAAAGAAGGATCGGGAAATTCACATGGGGCGACGAACAACAAAGGGCTTTCGAGGAAATCAAGCAATACATGAAGGAGTCGCCGGTCTTTGGTTCCTCCTCGACTGAACAAGCCTTTCAAGTTGTACGTGGCGGCCGATACCCAAACTATTGGATCGGCCCTTATTCAAGAATCCGAAGGCAAGGAGCGGGTAGTAGCTTATCTTAGCGGAAACTACTTGATCCCGAAACCGGGTATTCGGCTATAGAGAGCTCGTGTCTTTGCGTATACTACTCATGTACAAAGATTCGGCACTACTTGTTGAATGCCGAATGCACTGTATACTCGAAGTTTGATGTGATAAAACATATGTTATCTATGCCAATTTTGAATGGACGGATTGGCAAATGGATTCTAGCTTTATCAGAATTCGAGTTGAAGTTCGAATCGGCAAAAGCCATCAAAGGTCAGGTCATTGCCGATTTTATTACTGAGCATCGTGACCCTTCAGTTGATCTGCTTGAAATTACCCCTTGGGCTTTGTTTTTTGATGGGTCATCATGTGGCAAAGGTGGGGGAGTAGGGATCCTACTAATTTCTCCCAGAGGTGAGATGTTTGAATTCGCCATTCCTATACAACCCTTTGTCACAAATAACCAGGCTGAGTACGAGGCACTGCTTCGAGGGCTTCAATATTTGAGAGAAGCCGGAGCCGTTTCAGTTGAAATTTATGGAGATTCAGAGTTGGTCATCAAGCAATTGAACGGCCAGTACGAGTGCAGGAGCGAGGCGCTGAGGAGTTACTACGAGGAATGCAGAGAAATCTTGAAGGGCTTTCCACCGGTAACCCTGCAAAGCACATTCCTAGAGAGCATAACGAGGAAGCAAACGGGCCGGCTCGGAGCGCCTCTGCGGTTATAAAGAGAGTCAAGAAGCATTTGCTGCGAGAGGTGAGTGCACTAGGGACGGATCTTACGAGAAGATGATTGGAGGAAAGAGATCGTTGATTATTTGAGAGATCCATCCCGAAAAGTCTCTAGGAAGCTCGGTACAAGGCAATCAAGTTCGTTCTTCCGGATGATAATTTATTCTATAAATCATTAGATGGAGTATTGCTACGATGCTCGGGTCCCGAGAAGAAGCCAAGAACATGTTGAGCGAGGTGCACGATGGGATATGTGGAGCGCACCAATCGGCCTATCGGATGAAATGGGTTATTAGGCAAGTTGGGTGCTTTTGGCCGACGATATTAGAGGAGCCGCTTTGAGTATTACAAGGGGTGTCAAGATTGCCGGAGGTTCGGGAATATTCAAAGAGTCCCCGCATCGGCATTGAATCCCATCATCAAGCCATGGCCATTCGGGGGTGGGGTATAGACTTGATTGGCCAAATTAATCCACCATCTAGCAAGGGGCATAAGTTCGTGCTTTTGGCTACGATTACTTCACCAAATGGGTCGAGGCAATCCCGCTCAAGAAGGTGACGTCAGAAAACATGATCGAATTCGTCAAGGAACACATCATCTATCGATTTGGGATTCCTCAGACGATTACCACTGACCAAGGGGCACAATTCGTGTCATTGGAATTCGGAGATTTTGCCGAAAGCATGGGAATCAAATTATTTAATTCCTCACCATATTACGCCCAAGCTAATGGTCAAGCGAGAGGCTTCTAACAAGATCATGATCAAGCGATACGAGAAAAGATCGATCGAAGCCAAGAAGGTGGCATTCGGTACTCGGTGAAGCGCTCGTGGGCTTACCGAATGGCCCCCCATGGAGCTACAAAGACCTCTCCTTACGAATTGGTTTACGGGCACCATGCAATCCTACCCCGGGAGATGCGGTCGGAATCAAGGAGAGTTGTCTTTGCGCAAAACGAGTTGAGCTCCAAGGATTACGGCGGCCTAATGATGGATGAGTTGGAAGATTTGCACATGATCCGTCTCGAGCCCCGGAGAACATAGAGAAAAACAAGCTGCGGGTCGCTAAATACTATAACAAGAAAGTAAAAGTAAGGCAATTTGCGGAAGGCGACCCGGTGTGGAAAGCGCTACCGCCGATTGGAACTAAATACGGTGAATTCGGCAAATGGTCCCCTAGCGGGAGGGGCCTTTTCGTGTGGTCGGATGCGTTCCGGTAATGCATACATATTGAAAACTTTGCTAGGAGAGGAATTTTCCGCCGCAATAAATGGAAGATATCCGAAGAAGTATTATCCTAGCATTGAGATCGATCGATGATTATACACATCGACACGAGAACGTACGGGCGCTCAAGGATGAGGCCGCCTTTAGAACAAAATCCATGAACAAGAGAAAATGGCCGGTGCTCGATGCATTGCCCTTAGCTCAATACTACATTACAAGCGTTTCTTACGGGATTACATATAGCAGCCACGATGGTCGGGTCCCCTAAAGGGTGGGAAGCGAGAAGGCGTGGAGAAAGAAGCGAAAGTATGACTCAATCTTTTCTTTGCTTCTTCGGTCGCTACTCCCTCTTCGGTTGTTCCGGGACCACCGTGACGGCGACTTGGAACGCACGAGGATGACCATGATTGGCGGCCTCTACCGGGCTATCCCGGGGCCGCCTTTGGGGGCTGCCGTACCGTCCAGAGACATCTGGAGCAAAAGAATCAAGTTAGGGGCAAGAAATCCAGATGCAAACATGAAGGGGTCAGAAGCGTTTACCCCCTACTAGTGCTTCCAGCGCCATGCGACGCTCGCGCTCGGCTTGGCAACGGACGGACATGTCCCTGAGGCCACGCTCCAGGTGCCGGGCACGGCGGCGCAGCTGATGAATGGCCCTTTGCTCAGGCGTGGCATCCTCCGCCTCAGGAGAAGAATCGGAGGAGATGTACTCAGGAACATCTTCGGTTCCGATGACCTCTTCAGGAAGCAAATCAAGGCTGAAAGAGGCAGAGGGAAAACATGAAGCGCAAGATCAAGCGGGGAGGACAAGAAGCGGATCAAGAGAGAACTCACTTCCGAATCGTACGCTTCCTTGATGAGCCGCTCCCCCGAGGTTGTTTGCCCTTGTCCATGGCGGTCGGGGTTTTTTCCTCTAGCGACAGAGGAAGAGACGAGAAGTGATGGAGGAGTGTGCGAGTGGATTTGCGAGCACCCCACGGGCTATTTTATTGACCAAGGAGGCGCATTGGGAGTGATGATCGCCAAGCGTACACACCGTTGGAATACCAAGCGGCGGGGGTTTTCCACCGAGTGCGAAGGGTTTTCTTTTGAACGGTGTTTACGGATTGCCGAATTGGGATCCTTTGTGGATCTTGCGCCGAGGGGCGGTTGTTTGCGAGCGTTCGGCTAAAGGCAGGTTCCGGATGCATTCAAAGAAGACAAAATTCACGGATGCAAATGCGAAGGGAGATATCACGGAGCAAATGTAGAATTCGAAAGTTCATCATATATTGCCGACATTTACACATCCCTAGTACAATCTAGTCAAAGAGCTCGTTCAACACGGAGCGGGGATGGGTAATTTCGGCAATGGCGTCGCCGTGGCCGTCGAGGCGCTCCGGGATGAGCTCGATCTCGTCGATATCCTCCGGCGCGCCGCCACGGAAGCCACGTGGCTCGGTGGAGTAGTCGACGTCCGTATGCGTCGCCATCGCGGCCGGGCCCAAGGTGGTGCCCGGGCGAACGCCATGGACGGCCACCTCGTCGACGCGACGCTCCACCGCGGCCGGGCGCTCCGCCGGCGTGTCGCCGTGGGCATTCACCTTCTCGGCCAATTGCTCTACCGGCGTCTTTAGCTGGTCGAGCTCAGCGTCGCGGGCTGCAAAAGACAAGCAGAAGGGATTAGCATCAAAGGCCGAGCTGGACCAAGAATCAATCTCAGGGCCATACCGTCAATGGCCTCCAGCAGTTGTTTGCGCTGGTCCTCCCATTCTAGTTCGGCCACGCCCGCTTTTTTGGAGACGTCTTCCAGCTCGAGACGGGACGCCTCTAGCTCCTCCTTGAAGCGAATAGCATCTGCTTCCCCGTACGGTACCGGGGAGTGGCCATCGGACTCCGAAGAGTCGTCAGGGAGGGGCTGATTGGCCGGCGCGCGAGGCGGATTCCACTGAATCAACCTGAAAAAAGGAGATGATTGTCAAGGCAAAAGATCAAGAGGAGGATCGAAGAGGAGAAATTGATGATCATCACCGCCTGCGCGCATTAGCACTGCTCCCCTCAGCCTCGTCGGAGGCACGACGGCGGTTGAGGCGACGCACCATTGCGGTTTGGGGATGTGCACGTTTGCAAGGAGACCGAGAGATTGGCAAAGATTCGAAAGCTAGAAGGCCCGATGGAGAGCTAGGGGCACCTATGGCAACATTTATAGGCACTGGCGGGGGTAAATCGTGGCTTCGAGTCGTGGGCGTGGATCGTGGCGCACGTCCCAATGAAATCGGAAGGCGGAGAGATTTCCTTGACCAGCCCGCCGGCGGGTCGTTTGGAGTTCTAAGCTGGGCCGTGCGCAAGTCGATTGGTTCGGCTAAAGGAACTCAAGGTATCGTTCGGGAGTTAGCGTTTCACTACCGAATGGGTCGTTCAGCATCACATCTCAAAGTACGCAAAGGAAAGGAAACAAATCGCAAAGGAAATATTACAAGAACGACCAGTCCAGGTATACATCAACAAGGACATTCAAGCATCAAGGAGTTTTGCGAGTGCGTGACGAACATTGGATACTATCAAGTGGGAATTATCCAAGATCTCTTGGTAGTCCTTTTGGGCATCAGATAAGTCAGTGAGTTCTGCATCGCATTGCTTTACTCTGGTAACAGCCGATTCTACCTCCGCTTGGGTCTTTGCTATCAATCCAGGAAGATCGGCTATTTTCTTCGGTCAATCTCCATCTCCGCCGACGGGCTTCTCAATTCCGCCTCTAGAGCGACCTTTCTGGCGACTTTCAAATCGTAAGAAGCTTGCAGGTCAGCCAAGGCATCTTTATGGCTTTCTGCTTGGGATTGTACCTCGTTCATGGCATGTTCAGCATCAGTTTTCTCCTTTTCAATGGCCGAACGGGAGCGCAATTTCCTCCAAGTGCGCCTCAAGGGAACATAAAAGGGCTCTAAGTCGTAGACGGACGACAGAAAGCTCTGATGTCATCGGGAAGTCTTCGACTAATGGGTTCAAACATCTCTTCAAAATGGCGAAGATCATTGAGCTGATCCTGAACATCTTTTTCTAGCCAGGCTGCAATTTCTTTGAGTTTGGGCAACACTTCATCTGGCAGCGGCTGGCTTATTTCTTTCATCACATCGGCAGTCGATGGGCCCTCTGATGGCAAGCTCGATGATGACGGGGCGTGATCCTGAAAATGACATTGCCGAGGTGAGAATGCTAGCATCAAGGTATCGAAATTAAAAGCAGAATTGGGCACCTCATGAGTGGTTTCTTGAGCGGGAGCAATCGCAGACGGAAGAGGCGTCCCAAGTAGAGCCGAAACTTCCGAGTCAGGAGATGCTGATGTAGCCATCAACGACTCGTGAGTTTCTGGCTGGTGAAGAATTGGATCCTCCTCTGTTGGGTTGGTCATTGCTGCTTGACTGATAGGTGATGGCATCCTGGGGGAATTTGGTGGCTCCAGTTGAGTTGGGAGGTTCATCTCTGGAGAGTGTACCGCTTCTGCAGAGGGTGATGAAGACGAGATCTCTACTGGGATGGGCAATTCAACCCTAGATGGGCTCGCTTGTTGAACCACTGGAACATCTACAAGCGGTTCTCCTACGGCTTCCTCTGCAAGTGTCCAATTGAAAAAGTGAGTGCCAGTGCTCATCCTTGAAAAAGGACAGTAAAAGACATACCAGTGGGTGGAGCATTGGCAGGTGCTGGTTCTGAAGAATGTTGGGCTCTGGTCTGAAATACACAATGATATGATCCATCAAGAACAGAGTGACCCAGTAATCAAGAAGGTAAAGGAGTTTACCTCAATCAGTACTTTCTTGACAGTTCTCCTCCTTTTAGCGCTCGGAGGGGGAATCAGATGCAGACCTTGCCTCCTGTCGACAGCAAGGCTAGAAAGGCTGGGATCGGTGGTAGCATACCTGTCCATTAGTTGGCGCAGGGTTGTGGATTTAAACCCCAGTGCTGAAATTGGGCCTTCGGCATTATAAGTTATTACCCTGGCTCGAGGGGCAGGAACTGTGTTCTGTGGACAGAAGATGAAGGTCAGGACCATGAATAAAAGAGGGAAAAGTCTGATCAAGGGGCTCATTGTGTTACCTCTGAAGTCGGCAGGAAATCAGGCACCAATTCTGCACAGAACACATGAACGGGTTCACTGAAGATGTGGTCATGGAATTCTTGCCACCATGAGTTGAAGGTGGGGTGAGCTATGGTTGCAGGCACAAAAGGACATGTGTAGACAGTGGGACTGCACACATAGTGGAAAACTCTGCTGCACTGCATCGGTTCTTTGATTTCCTCCCTGGGCTTGAGGAATTCATGCGAAACAATCTTGGGGGCATCCGGCCGCATCCAAGTTGCCTCGGCCATTACATTAGGCTGGTAGTACTCATAAGTACTGGTATTCGCCTCCCTCCATTGAATTCGGCCGTAATATGCATGGGCGGATTATGATGTTAAAGATTTCTAAGAATCCCCTATCTTGATGGCCGGGCTCAAAGGAGAATTCGACAGGGAAGGTCAGAGTGTCATTGCCTAGATAAGGAAGCCAAAGAGGATTGGAGAAGCCTTTGAAGAACAACTCGAAGAGCTGGATGATGTCCTGCTGAACGATAACAGTTGAAGCTGCTTCTCCATAGCTTTGGCATCCTCTGGTAACTTGAAGCTCTCCTTCGGGGGGATTGGACCAGGGGAAGAACCTGGAGTTCAAGTCGACGCCTACAATCTGATGCATGTGAAGTTGCAGCCAAATTTGAACAAACCACCAAGGGCCATTGACGCATGCTATCCTCCGGTCGGTGTACATTTGGGTAACGGTCGATGAAGCATATGGTATACACCGCACAAGAGGAATTTTCCCGGCAGGAAGGCGATTGCCACTAGCCATATGGATCGCCATTGCGATGTGATTCAAAGTGGGTTCGTTGGCCTTGCCACGGAAGACAAATCTCGCATAACCACATGTTCAAAAAGGCTCGTATTCAACTTCGCCAAGGGGATTGTCTCTCATGTGCTTCGCAATATAATTCTTGTAGCCATTCCCCGGCTTTACCCCTCGTCCGGCGTGAGGAATTTTTGAAATTCCAAGGCTTGACAGACCGGTGATGTCAAGGCCGGTGATCATGTACACATCGGCCAAGGTTGGAGACATTGGGCCATGCCCGAAAAGGAAGGCGTTGACGCCATTTGACCGAAGTGGCATGCGGCTATCGAAGATCTTCATTCTTGGGTGTCTCGGCTACGGATAACTCCGGACATTGAGCAATGCGGAGAGCATCCGATTGGTCAATCCACTCTTATCCGCAAGAATCCTCTCGATACCAAGTCTTCCGGCCCGCAATTGGGGGCAAAGGCCGGTTCTTGAACGCATCTTGCCACCGGGGGAGGTGGAGATAAAGCTACCTTGAAAGGGATTCTGCGAGATTCAGCGGCAATAAAATCTCGGGGGTCAGGATTCCCTTCGGGACCAAGATAATAAGACTGCGAATTGGCCTCAATAGGAATCAGAAGAGCAGTAGAAGGTTCCTGGAGGAGAGCGGAAGAAGAAAATCTCAGGTAAAATTGAAAACCTAATGCCGAACAAAGGTTTGAAAGGGTGAATTTACCTGAGCAGCTTGGTTCTGAGTTGCCATTGGAGATTCGAGCTCGGAACGAAGGGGATCTAGGGTTGGATCTAAATGAAGAACCCGGCGGATTGCGAAGAACGGGTGTTGACAGGTTTGGCTCAAGGATTCGTGGCTGGAGTCAATTGTGGAACAAAAAAATACTTTTATCCCACAATTGAAGGGGCATGTGTTAACACCGAAATTTGGTAAGGAGTATGACATGTGGGTCCGATTCGGAAAAGAGTCCGTCTGGTGGAAGGAAAGATATTTTCAGAGATTTTCGGCAGAAGGATCCGCGGTCGGCTATCTGCTCCAGTTCGGCAAAGGAACAGTAGAGCTGATTTTGCGGGATTGGACAGTGACGTGGCTCAATCGGAGGGAGCGAATGGATGGATAGGCGATCAAGTTTAGTTAGGCAATGAATCCATTCGCAGTTGTAATCAGCAGGGTATAAATACGATCCCTGGATGTATGTAACAGACACGTTCATTCCTCAATACACACCGGCCTTACGCCAAACCCTAGAGTCCTTGTCGTGTCGTCGAGTTCTTCGAGAGGACCAATCGATCCGTCGACCTCCGTGAGTACCGCAACCTTGTATCATGTCTAGTATCATGCGGTAGATTTAGATCTCGATGCAAGTAGTCTTGTTACCATGCTTCGTGTCACGCGGTAGATTCAAGCTTGGTTCAAGAAGGTTTCTAGTTAGATCATGAGCCACGCGGTAGGCTAAGGTCCGGCTTGAAGCTAGTTATCGGCTCTATCGGGTTTTGGCAAGATCCGATAGATTCATTAAGTTACCCCGTGTTATCATGAGTTTTTACTTTATGTTTTAATTCATGTAACACACCCTTGCCCAATCTAGATGGGTTTGGATCGGCTTTTTCCTTTTAAGATCCGTGCATGGGCGGGTTTCGTGTTTTTGACGCGTGGATCTTGTGCTCTCCGATAGCCGAAACCGAATCGATCTAGGTTGTTACGTGTTGCGGGTTCAAGCTTGCTTTGTTAGTATAAATCTTGAAAGAACCGGGTATCATGCGGTAGATGCAGGTTTTTGGGTTGCTTTGGAGCTAGTCATCCGGTGGATTAGATTTCCAATTCAGCTTGATAGATTTATTCACGTGGTAATGTTTGCTCCTTCTTCATGGACCCCGGATCGGTTGTTCAGCCGCATTCGGTTATATCTTCATGAGTAGATCACGTGCGTTATTTATGTTTTAAAAGACGTGTGCTTCTAGCTTTCCATATTTAGGTTATATCATGCGGTGGATAGATCTATTTGTGGAAAGTGGTGCGTTCTTTCATGCAAGTTGTATCATGCGGTGGATAGATTTGCTTGATATCGTGCCCGACGGATCTTAAAGTGATTAGACATGCGGTAGACTAATGCTTTGGATCTATGCATGCTTATTTTAATACATGATCATGTCCGTGCTTTACTTCATTTAATGTTAATCTTCATGAAGATCGGTCATAGCTTTGCTCATGTATCCATGTTTATTCAAAGATCGATCGTTGTCATGCTTACGTCACCCGTTCGGCAATGGTCTTTTTCCCTTTACGGTTACCCGAATGGTCGTGGTTCTTTGACAGGTAGCTTTGCATAGCTACATGTCGTCTTACTTGGCTTCTTAGCCGTAAATATGGAACCGTCCGGTACTACCGGCAAGTTCCAAGCTTTGGTATTTAACTGTCTTATCTTTTGTTAATTTTCAGGAAAAATTGACCGGCACGTCACCCTCTCTCTCGCGCGTGCGAAGCCGGCTTTTCGGCTTGCTGTGTGATTGGCGCCGAGTGCACATTTTGCGTCAACGGGGATATGATACGAAGGTGACGAGAAGAAGGCAGAGCGATCTGTTCATACGGGCGGCAGGGGCGGTTGCTCCTGCTTCTTCTGGTCCCTAGAGTCGAGGTCGGCGGGCTTAGCGGCGGCGACGGCGGCGTCGTTGTGTATGGGGTCGAGATTGGCGGGCTTAGCAGTGGTGGTGGTGGCGTCGGTGGCGTCGTCGTGGCGGGGCACGGAGGAGAGGATGAGGGGCCGGTCCTTGGCCTCCTCCTCGTCGTCGCGGTCGTCGTCTTCGTCGGTGGAGAGGTTGATGCAGGAGCAGCGCTCAAGGGAGGCGAAGAAGGCGGAGGAGATGCTCGCCTCGACCCAGGTCGGCCAGCTCTCCATGGCCGCCGCCGGCGATCTGGTTGCTAGGGTTCGGCCGCGGTGGGGAGGAGGAGGAGATCGGAGGAGGACAGAGGACTCGGTCCCAGACCAAGAACCGAGCACGGGTCGCGGGGGGCCACAGACCTTGGGTGGCGGTGCGCCCGATCCTGCGGGATTCACGGCCGCGGGGTCCATCGAGGAGCTGGCGGCGTGGCGCAGCCGGGGGGGAGCCGGCGGTATCCGGGCCGACGATTGTGGCGGCTAGGGTTCGGAGGGAGCGGGGGAGGGGGGGGAGGATGGGGATTGGGATGAGAGGGGGCGGTGGATCTGCAGGGAGGCGATGGGAGGGGAGGTGGTGGGGATAAGACGAGTGGTGGCGTGGAAATTACCAGTGTGCCCTTGAATGAATGTGGTGCAGGTGGAAATCCATGGGTATTACTGTCAATTTATGTGGGGATTTTCGTTCCGCAGCGCGCGCGGCTTGGCTGGGTGCCCGCTCAGTTTTGATTTTTTGAAAGGTTTTAGAAGTTCAAAGAGGCTGACGCATGGGTCCAATGTCAATTTCCCTGAATTAAAATTTGCATCCTTGAAATACCTAGCTACTCGAGTCCAAAAAATTCAACGTAAAATTTTTCTGGGAAGATAAAAATATAGATATAATATAAGACATGTATTGCCCTCTGATTTTCTATGGTTTGATCACAACTCAAAAAGAAAAACAACCCAAATGGAATGGTTCCACTAATTTTAGAGCCCTGAAAATAGCACATAAAAATTCATAAAAAATATCAAAAATTCGTCATTGGTTTTTAAGTATTTTAATAAAATAACATTGATCACTATTATGTAACAAATATTGAACTTAAATAACAAGATGATGAATGTTGTATAAATAAAATGCACTATGTGTATGTCCAGTATGATTCTAAAAAATGTAAAAAAAAATTATATCTATGCTCTTATGTTCCATTATAACTCATGTCCCGGAGATCTTTGAAATATTCAAAAGTTTATTAGGGATAATTCAAACTTACATCTCGAATTTACAATATAATAATTCAAATAATAACATAAAATGGTCAGACGGTTCTACAAATTGACATGGTAACATAATTTGGGTCCATAAACTTGTGATAAAAATTTCAAATGATTCCGGTAACAGTGGAACCTACGTTGTTTAGAAATGGATACATGTCTCACATAGTTTCATAAAACATGAACATTGAAGTGTATCATACTTTTCAAAAAATGTTAGATAGAGTTACCTATGGTCCATTCTAGCACACATCTTGGAGATTGACAAAAAAATCAATTTACTTATATGAAAAACTCAAACTTGTATTATTCACCTTGTTGTAAAATAATAATAACAATACATAATTTTGTTCAAAAACATTCTACAAATTGACATGAAACCATATTTTAAGCGTATAATGCTCCTATAAAAAATTCATATGGTTTTGATAAAGTGAGATTATAGTTGTTCATAAATAGGACGCAAGACTCACATACTTTCCTACAATTGAAAACAAACTTTGAGATTTGAACAACTAATAACGTGACCGAACTTGTATGCACCTCAATTTTTGACACCATGTCATGTTGACCATAACATTAGAGAATATTAAGTTATATTAGCAATTATTATGAAAAGCATGTTTTTTATATTCTCTTTTTAGTTGGAAAAGTTATGTTGTATGAAAAGAAATCAAGAAATAGTAATTAAGATACAAGCAAATGGCATTGAGTAAAACATCTCGATTTTAGAAAAAATTAGGAAAAAGAATCAATCGATTTGGAGTTCGTACGAGGAAGAAAAACAGTTTACAAGTTTTATCCGAAGATTAAAAACAGAAATTGCAATTGCTATGAATTGAGATGAACAAGTGTGTTTTCTCTTTTTAATCTTTGACTAAAACTTGTAACTAGTTTTTCTGCCTCATACTAACTCCAAATTCGATGGTTCTTTTTTCTAAAATTTTCTAAAATCATTCTCTACCAAGATCTACAACTTTAACAGATGAAAAATTGATTTTGACAGCAGTTTTTAGGGGTAATTCAAACTTACATCTCGAATTTACACTATCATAATTCAAATAATATCATAAAATGCTCTAATGGTTCTACGACTTGACGTGGAAACATAATTTGGGTCTATAAACTTGTGATCAAACTTTCAAATGATTCCGGTAACAGTGGAACCTACGTTGTTTAGAAATGGATACATGTCTCACATAGTTTCATAAAACACTACTTGAACATTGAAGTGTATCATACCTTTTGAATTTTTCGAATTCATATGCACTTCAAACTTTACCATAACCTTGTGTTTAGCTTATTATTGCAAAATACGAAGTTACATTTGTAATGTTTGTTCAAAATGCATTTATTCATATTCTCCACATAAATGCATGAAAAGAAGCCATGTGAATAAGATTAAATAAATAGAAATTAATGTGCCAACAGACGATATTACTTGAAATATCGTGATTTTACAAAATATCGGAAAAAGAATCAATGAATTTGGATTTATTATGACCGAGAAAAATAAGAAGTAGCTCGGTGGTATGGCGTTGGGATTGTGAACTGAGTGGTCGCGGGTTTGATCCTAGCCTCCCACCTGTTGGCAACATTTTTTTTCTTTTTCGTTTTCTTTTTTAATCGATGAATAGCGGGTGCGCCCAGGTAAGATGGGCAGTGGTGAGATGGCAATGATGTGACGTTCCAGGGATGACATGGCGGGTGCGGCCAGGTGAGATGGCCATGAGGTGGCACGTGCGGCCCGCTGAGGTGGCAATAATGTGAAAGAAATATATGTAAAATAATTTAAGATCATAGAATTTGATAAGAAAATTTGTAGCTCCATGGTAATGGTTTGTGTGGTACAAGGTGGCCTCGAGGTCTTGGGTTCAATTCTCAACTTCCTCTTTTTTCTGTTTTTATATTTTTTTCAATTTATCAATTTTTCCTATCTATAACATGATTTTTTTTCATTGCTTGATCGCGACGAATCTGCACAAACGTCGCAGCGTTGTTGGGCCGAATTGTGACGAATTTAACAAATCGTCGCAGTGTTCTGGGCTTCAATATCAATCAATGCACATCTGTGACGAAAAATAGGAATACATCGTAGAATCGCGACGAATTTAACAAATCATCGCAGTGTTTTGGGCTTCAATGCACATCCGTGACGAAAAAAGGAATACATCATAGAATCGCGACGAATTTAACAAATTGTCACAGTGTTCTGAGCTGCAATGCACGTTCATGATATTTTCTGAAAACGTCGCGGAGAATGCGTCACAGATTAAATAGTTTCTTGTAGTGATGTGAGAATAACTAAGGTGGATCACAAGCTCATGAGACTAGCATGATACAAACTAAACTCCCCCTAAGTGTGTGCACAAAAAGATAGTGTGAAGACAAGTGCACAACTACAAACTTGTAAGACAAGGAAGCTTAGAGCATATCATGCAAGAAGATAGCTTAAAGAACAAGAGATAAGACAAATGGGTTCTTGTTACATTACCACTTGTAGGTATCACTTGTAGTCTTTTGATCATTGCATACCTCCGGGGGATGATCCTCTTTACCTTGTTGGCACCACATTGAGATGAGCCACTTGGAAATGATATCACTTGAGGTGACACCACTTGAAAGAAGCTTGCATAGAAGACACTTGGGGTACCACAAGGATTAGGAATATATGAGTACATTTCGTTTGAAATTATATAGAGACATAAGCTCGCAAGGACATGACTCAATAGCATTAAGCTCATATTGCTATATTCACTCTTTTAGAGATGTTAGATCACATTGAGAGTGAAATAGAATTCTCTTAGAATGAAGTACCGCACTGGAACACGTCGCCAAGGGACTACATAAGATAAGCTTGAAACAATGTTAGTCCCATAACCAAACCATAGGATGTGCTCCTCCTAAATGTGTGCATTTAGTGTTTGAATCACCAACCAAATGTATGCACATTGTTCATGACAACAAAAGGGAAGATAACCCTATAGCTTGCTCATGATGCAAAGAGATATATATGAAAACATGCACCATGAAAGAACAAGTGTAGCTTTCCTACACACTAATCAAACCATGTAAGTTTCTCATGGGTTATCACATGACACAAGCAACCTACCATATGTAAACATTGCAACAAATGCAACCTAAACAAGGCAATGGAGCTACAATGATACAAGAGATAGGTACTAGTTTCCATTACCTCAACTAGGGAACTTGGGCAACACATGTCCAACTTGCAAGCTTGGCTTTTAGGCTTGAATCTTCTAATCTTGATTGTGCCAAGCCTCCCAAGTCCCCGTACTCATGGCCTTCAAGTGGCCTTTGGAACCCAACCATTTGAGGCCCCTTCATGTTGATGATGACTTCCTTGGGCACCCAAATGGGTTGGTTCCAACCCCGCTCCTCTTTCATTTACCCAACCTTGTGTGCAACCACCTTGCCATTAGCCTTCTTCTTAATGACATAGGTGTTGCTCTTGGTCTTGTTCTTGCGGTTGGGCTTGGTGTAGATGAGGGAGCTCTTGATGGTGGGGTTCAACTTCTTCTTTGCGCCCTTGTCTATCTTCTTGACAAATTGAGGGCATTTGTAGAACTTGTGCCCTTCTCCATGACACTTGAAGCAAGTCATGGTTGCACCCTTCTCAAGATTCTTCACCATGGGATCACGGTTATCTTGAGAAGGTTGGACTTTGCTCTTCATGTCTTGAGATATGTCCACTTGTTTCTCATCGTTCTTGCCATTGCCCATCAAGCTTGCCAACCTCTCTCGGAGCCATTTCACTTCTTGCTTAAGCTCATCATTCTTCTTGCCTATGAGGGAATCACATGGTTCTACAACAACATTCTCATTGCAAGATGGTGAGCATGATTAATCAATTAAATCAGTGGAAGAAGTTGAAGCATCTACTTTGGAGATAGGAATTGCACAAGGGATAGATGATTCATCAAGCTCAAAGGAATTACTTGTTTTAGTCTCTTTGCTCTCAAGCTTAGATTTTAGCTCATCACACTCCTTGCTAAGAAGTTTGAATTTGCACAACAATTGTTCATAATTTGTAGCAAGGGTTGGACTAGAATCATTAAGAGCATTGAGTTCTTTAATTTCATTAGCTTGTTTCTTAAGCATTCCTTTTTGCTCATGAACTAGCTCAACAAGATCATCGAGAGAGGTGGTGTCGGATTTTTTCATCACTTACATTGCTCTCCATACCTTTGGCCATAAGGCACATGTGTAGTGATGATGAAGGACCTTGCATGAAGCGGGTGGTGAAGTTCTTTCTTGATTCATCACTTGAGCTAGAAGAACTTGATTCTCCGCCACTTGTCCACTCACGGACGGCAATAGTTGCTTCTTGCCTTGGTCTCCTCTCCTTGACCACCTTCTTCTTGGGCTTGTGCTCGATCTTGGTGAACTTGATGTGTTGATGATGACTCCCTTCTCTCAAGTCGACGTTGTAGCCGTACATGTTGACTTTCTTCACATACTTGAAGATCTTGTTCACGTACTCGGTCACCATGGATTCAATCTCTTCATCACTAAAGGAATCTCCATCATCACCATCATCACCATCATCCTCGCTTGAGCTTCCATGAGTAGCCATCCTACTCAACATCTTCTCTTGTTGGCTTGAGAGAGCATAGCTTGTAGTTGGAGAGGATGGTTCTAGGAGCTTTTCTTGGGGCGCCTTCTTTGACTAGGGCATGAGTTGAAGCTCATGTGCCATAATTTTTCTCAAGATATGAGATGGCTTCAAATCTTCGAGCTTCTTCTCGTAGATGATTGCCTTCACCAAGTCATAATTAGGCTTCCGGAGACTTTGAAGGATCTTGCGGTTGATGTTCAAGTCCGTGATGTCCTTCACACCTAAAGCATTGATCTCATTGACAAGCACATTTAGGCGTGAGTACATAGATTCGGCATTTTCATTGGCAAGTTGGTTAAAGCTATTGAATTCCTCAAGGAGACAACCGTAGCGTTCATTAGCAACTTCTTTTGAACCCTCATTTTGCTCCTTGATGGTTTTCCATAGCTCACGAGCATTTTCACAATTAAAAACTCTATTGGAAACGCCTACATCTAGTGAGGACAAAATGATACTCTTAGCAATCACATCAAATTGCTTTTCCTTTTTAGTACCATTTTTCATGCCCTCATTGGTGACTCTCCAAACATCAAGGTCCTTTGCTTGGAGATAGGCTTCCATGAGAACCTTTCACTGAGGATAGCCCGTGCCAACGAGATGTGGAGCCAAACCTAAGGTACCCACCCCTTTCATTCCTCTATAGAGCAACTCACTAGGCTGTGAAGCCTAACCGTTCCAATGAGCCGGTTTTCACAATTTACCAATCGAATTGGCGTATCCTTGTGAAGGAAGTGAGTCCCGGCTCTGATACCACTTGTAAGGAATCGGATCCTCCACACCAAGCCAGAGGGTCGATGATGATTGCCGGTGAGCCACTTAGGCCCCAAGGCTTCCGGCGAACCTTGTACAACTTGATTCACTCAAGAATCACCTCACAAGGTTGGCACAACCTTGCACTCACTCAGCTCTAAGCTAAGCCTAGCACTAAACACATACACAAAGCATGTACAAGTCTAAGGTACCCACCCCTTTCATTCCTCTATAGAGCAACTCACTAGGCCGTGAAGCCTAACCGTTCCAATGAGCCGGTTTTCACAATTTACCAATCGAATTGGCGTATCCTTGTGAAGGAAGTGAGTCCCGGCTGCGATACCACTTATAAGGAATCGGATCCTCCACACCAAGCCAGAGGGTCGATGATGATTGCCGGTGAGCCACTTAGGCCCCAAGGCTTCCGGCGAACCTTGTACAACTTGATTCACTCAAGAATCACCTCACAAGGTTGGCACAACCTTGCACTCACTCAGCTCTAAGCTAAGCCTAGCACTAAACACATACACAAAGCATGTACAAGTCTAAGGATGAGCAATTTAGCACTTGGATGGATTGGATATGATCTTCAATGTGTCTTGAACTCCTCTAAACTTCCACACAATCCAGCAACCTCAAATGGGTGAGTGGAGGGGGTATAAATAGCCCAAGGCATCAAACTAGCCGTTGACTAACGACCACTGCAAAAGGTAGCGTCGGATGAACCGATGCTAGATTTTCCAGGGCATTGGTTCATCCAGTGCCCCTCCCACGTCACATAGCCGTTGAGATTCTCTGACACAACTGCTCTGACGCTATACACCGACGGTGCGTTGGTTCATCCGATGCTGAAGACCCCGCGGCCAAGTCATCTCTGTTAGCTTCCACGCGACCGTCGGATAGACCGACGCTTCACCTTGACCAAGGCGTCGGATCATCCGGTGCTGAAGGCTTTTTCTTGGCATGTCTCTGTCTTGATTCAAACTGAGCGTCGGATAGACCGACGGTGTCCCCACTCAGACCGTCGGATCATCCGGTGCTACTGTCTTCGCTGCTCTTCCTCTGCAACTCGTCCGACGTATCTAGAAATTGGACCATCAGTTCATCCGACGGTGCCTAGGGTTTCAACCAGTGTACCAACTCGTCCGACGATTGCACCCATGCTTGGTATTTGGGTACCGTGGGTTCATCCGACAGTGTCTTTTCTTTTCCTTGCTTGCTTAGTTTTGAGCCTTAATTTTCTCATTTTGGCATGTGGTTTTCTTGCATCCTTGGAACCTAGAAGTGTCTACAAAGACATGCTAAAACAATATGGTTATTCCCAATGATCATGTTGTCATGAATCACCAAAATCAAACTCGTACTAATGGCATATGAGGCCATGTTCGCTACATGGAAACCAAAAGAGAGCTTATTGATATTCGTTTTCTGAAAAACTTTGCCCCCAAGAGGTTTGATAATTTTGAGTTTTGTCCCTCCTCTGGTGCTTCTGGGGGCATTCTGGTGGCATGGGTCTCTCGGCTCTTCACTGTGACTGTTCATGAGAAGCACTCTTTCGCTATCAGACTCACGATCACCTCTGTTATCAACTCTCTTTCCTTGAACTTTGTTGTTATCTATGGTCCCTGTAGGCAACCAGATCATGATGAATTTGTTAACTGGCTTAATAATCTGGACTTGGATGAGGAGGATTTGTGGATGTTCATGGGTGACTTCAACTTCTACAGGTATGCTGAAAATAGAAATAGGTCGGGAGGAAACTTCAATGATTCATTGGTTTTCAACAACATTATAAGCCATCTGGGTCTTGTGGAGATCCCAATCAAAGGCCGGAGCTTCACCTGGAGCAATATGCAATCAAGCCCACTTTTGGAGCAACTTGACTGGTTTTTCACCTCCCCCTCGTGGACTACTCAGTTACCTTTGACAATGGTGCTTCCTTTAGCCAAGACCACCTCTGATCACTTACCCTGTAAAATTCAGATTGGTACCAATATTCCCAAGGCAAATATCTTTAGATTTGAAAACTATTGGCTTAGTCACCCGTGTTGCTTTGAGCTGATCAACAATGCATGCTCCACCCCCGTTATTGGCACTCTGGATAGTGCGAGGACCATAAGTGCAAAGTTTAAATAGCTTAGAAGAATGCTTAAGCTATGGGCCAGAAATCTCTCCAACCTCTCCAATTTAATAGCCCATTGTAACATGACCATTGCTTTTTTTGATAAGCTTGAAGAGTTCAGGCTCCTATCCCATCATGAACTCAAGTTCAGGGTGATCATTAAGGGACAAATCCATAATCTTCTTGCCCTGCAGAATACTTACTGGAGGCAAATATTTACTCAGAGGTTGGTTCAATTGTGTGATGAGAACACTAAATTTTTTCATGCTATGGCCTCTGAGAGATATAGGGAAAATGTAATTAGTCAAATTGTGGATAACTCTGGAAGAATGATTTCAGATCATACACAGAAAAGTGCACTTTCTATCAGGAATTTAAAAGTAGAATGGGATGCTCTGTTCCTATCAATCTGCAGTTCCAACTTCACAACATTGTTCCCCTCTATGGCAATCTGGATCATCTCTGTCTGCCTTTTAGCCAAGAGGAAATTGATAATATTATTCTAGACTTGCCCTTTGACAAAGCCCCAGGGCCTGATGGTTTTAGCAATATGTTTTTTAAACGAGCTTGGTATATCATAAGGAAAGATTTCTTTAAGTTGTGCATAGACTTCTATAATCATGTTGTTGACTTAAAGAGCATTAACCACTCATATGTCACTCTGGTCCCCAAGGTTGATAATCCTGAAAGGGTTTCTGACTTCAGGCCCATTTCTCTTATTAATTCTACTCCCAAGCTGGTTTCCAAGCTCCTGGTGAATAGATTACAAAAGGTGGCTATTCAGGTTGTGCATGAGAATCAATATGGGTTTGTCAAGGGTAAAACCATACAGGATTGTCTAGGTTGGGCTTTCGAATTTCTACACCAATGCCACCAGTCCAGAAGAGAAATTGTTATTCTGAAGCTTGACTTTGAAAAGGCGTTTGATCTTGTAGAATTCTCAATTGTGTTGGATATGCTCAGAGCCAAAGGCTTTCCCGCCAAATGGATCTTCTGGGTCGAATCCCTCATGAACTCAGCCACTACTTCAGTACTGCTGAATGGCACTGCCGGGAAAGAATTTATGTGTAAAAGAGTTGTTCGTCAGGGGGATCCTCTCTCCCCTATTTTGGTTGCTATTGCTGCTGATTTAATCCAGTGTGCCATAAATCATGATTATCAGGTTGGTAGATTGGTCCCCCCATTTCCCCAGAATGCTGAACTCCCCTTCCCAATGGTTCAATATGCAGATGACACCACCATTGTTATGTAGGGGGATGAACAACAGTTGCTCATTCTAAAAGACATTCTCTAAAAAATTTTGATCTCTAGTGGTCTAAAGGTGAATTACCACAAGTCCTGTCTTGTACCTATTAATGTTGATGCTCAGAAAACTGAATTGATGGCTGCATCTTTTGGATGTATTGTGGGATCCTTTCCTTTCACATACCTAGGTTTGCCTTTGGGACTTACTAAGCCTTTGGTCAGAGACTTTGCCCCTCTCATTTGTAGGGTGGAAAGGAGACTGGCGGCTTCCTCTCAGTTCCTTTCATATGCTGGAAGGCTTCAGTTGATCAACTCGGTACTCTCCTCTCTACGAACCTACTACATGTGCTCCCTCAAGCTCCCAGTGACTGTGATTGATGTCCTGGATAGGTACAAGAAAAACTGCCTTTGGAGAGGGAAAGAGTTCAACCAAAAGAAATACAATCTTGCAGCATGGGACCTAGTCAGAAGGCCAAAGAGCAAAGGGTGGCTTGGTGTGGTTAACCTTAGTGTTCAAAATAATGCTCTTCTTCTGAAATAGCTTGATAAGTTTTATAGGAAAGCTGATGTGCAATGGGTTCGTCTCATATGGAAAAAGTACTATCAGAATGCAGTCCCTCATCTGGCCAGAGAAAAAGGGTCCTTTTGGTGGAAGGACATCCTTAGACTACATGTTCTCTATAGAGGGGTTGCAATTTGCTTGCCTTCGAGGCGAGATATTGTTGCTTTCTGGGATGATATTATCAATGGATCTCTGCAATCTGTTACCTTCCCAAACCTTGTTGGCTATGCGAAGGATCCTAAGGCTTCCCTTTGGAAGCTCAGAAATGAAGGCAATCTAATCAACTGCTTCAATATACCCATGTCTAGGGCAGCATACAATGAATACCTCCTATTGCAGCAATACTTTGATTCAGTACCATCCCCTGACCTTTGCGAAAAGGACTCTCGGCATTTCATTTGGGAACAGCAAACCTACTCTACCAGCGAATACTATCAATATCAGTTCAAAAACTTGCAGCCTAGCAGGGTGATCCTTTGGGTTTGGAAATCAAATTGTACTCCCAAAATAAAATTCTTTGCTTGGCTCCTTCTGAATGACAGACTGAATAAGAGAAACATTCTGAGAAGAAGGAAAAAAGTCCTTGAGGAAGGATATAACTGTGTTTTATGCCATGAGGGGATTGAGGAGACTTCTGAGCATATGTTCTTTGAGTGTTCTGCTGCTGTTTGTAGGTAGTTTGCGTTGGGAATCTCTTGGAGCAATTCTAGCAGTTATCATCAGAAGATTTACTTGGCCAAACAAGCCTTTCCTCACCCCTTCTTCATGGAAATCTTTATGATTGCTGCTTGGTGCATCTGGAATGCAAGGAATAGGCTCATCTTCAGTAACAAGCCCCCTGGTTTCTCCACTTGGAATCTTTCTTTCAAGGAGGAAGTTTTTCGACACATGATCAGAATCAAAAGCTCCCTACATCAGTGCATCTTAGCTTGGCTTGAGGCTCTCTAGGATGGCGCTCTCTTCTTTAGTTTGACTTGAGGCTCTCTAGCTTTCTTCTGTTTTTTCCTTCTTCCTTTTTTCTTTGGAGAGCTCCCCTTTCCACTTGTATAGTATGTTCTGTTGGCTCCTCCTCTCGCTAACTGCTGGTTAGGCATTCTCTTCCTTTGAGGTACTTTGTAAGTCTATTGGATCTCCCTCTTTTATTAGTATATTTTGTTGTTGGGGGGCCTTGCCCCATAGTTCCTTTCAAAAAAAAATTTAAGGAATACATGCAAGGTCGATTTTACCAAATTCGACTTAACTACATTAAGCCACATATTGACTTAAGTAATACACAATATATGTTGCGTTTTTTATGTATTGGTGTTTGGTATGTGAACTCGTTCCCAGATGTTTCACAAATATACCAAATCAAGTGATTATATGTAATCACTACACCTATCAACTGCAAAGATAGATGATCTTGTACTGCTAATCATAGTTAGTATCGGAAATTTAACTTACTTTGGAGAATAACTGTATTGGTAAACAATGTGTTGGGCTTTGCGTAAACCCCATTGTGCTACTAATCTTGCTTTATATCTCACCACCACCTTGTTCTCAATCAATCCTAGGATGAAAACACTCTGTACCCATAGTAAATGTACGTGAGGTGTTAGCTTTACAGCTCCTAACTCCTCTTTTCTCGTGAGCAAGACTATCTCTATATGTATAACTAATCAAGTTCCAGAAAGAGTGACAAAGCACTCTGCCATGGTCTTATTATCTGGATAACTTGGAATATACAATTTATTTAGAGTAGTATGAGTCGACTCATGTAGCCTTTATATGATATAATTCTCCTGTTATCAAAAACTAAAAATGAACACTGAATGACCCTTTCATGACTTCCATAAATGAGACTCAGGGCTTGCCGATATCCTAGCCTCAATATTTCAGTGCACTTCTGAGCTAGACTTGTGGATTATAAATATCCATAGGACATTATATGTCCTCTAGGTGTCTTTCAACCAAAGGTTGAGTTGCATTTTCAGTCTTCTTTTTGCTTGCCAGCAATTGTATCTTGCCACTTGGAAATGCTTCTCCCCCTCATATAGCCAATATGGGGGTGAGTGGTATATTCCACTCTTTCTGGCACTTTCCTTGCAGGGTGGAGAGACTTTGTAACACCTATATAATCTATGAAAGTACTTAGGCAGTTTGTTTGCAGTATTATGCAAATCATTCTTTGAACTCAATGGTAATGTCCATTTTCCTAGTGAGATATTGATACTATCGAGAGCGAGTTCAGCTAACTCCTCTGAATTCAATATCCACAATATGGGAAAACCATTGGTTCAGTTTATTTAGTATGTGATCTTGAGCTTGACATGCTTATATATGGTACTACTATTCTCCCCTAATGCCTGGAAAAGTTCATGTATTCAAAACCAACATACAGGTTGTAAGTAGATCCTCTATAGAGATCTAGATATTAAACTATCAACGAAGACTAAAAACTCATATTGATCCCCTTTTTCATGTATGGACCCATCAATGTAAGCTACGGTGGTGAGATTGGTACGTATACAATGTAATCTAATCTTACGCAAATAGGAAATCTTATGAATTCCAACATACTGAATGCATATGGGGGGTTTGCAGTTAATCTTAAATCAGGAGTGTGTACATCTTCCTAACTCCAATACGAGGTTGACAAATAGCAATTTACTAATAGTGGTCTTGTATGATCTTAATATCATACTTATAGATTCTAATCTATCCCTTTGGCTATGTAATTAAACTCTTATTATACCTAACAATCGTCATTGAAGGTACAAAGTTTAGTAGTGTTCAGGATAATGCTCATAACAAGAACCATGATCTACCAAATACAAGGCTAAGTGTGGACATTGCCACACTTTAGATCATCTCATAGATGTATGTATACAACCATGAAATGCCTGCACTGTCCAGACAATCTTTCTGTCGGACGCAAAATATTCTTTCGAATAGGATCAAGGGATCTAAGTCAATCTGATTTTAAGATAAGATGGTCTTAAAATTTGTTTCTCTGTGATACTTATCGTATCCATACTTTGGGGAAATACTGACCAAAATAATTGCTATTAATTTTTCACTCATCTCTTTAGATGGCTAAGTTGATCATTCCAAATCTTAAATAGATCAACCATGTGAAATTTTTTTATGCGCAACATGTCAATCCTCATTAGGAAAATTCCCGTACAATCTATATATGACAAGAAATAAATGAAATTCTTGTCTAATATATAGAAATCCATAAATATTGTCTAGTATCAAATTCATCAAAATGACACTCACAATAGATATGACAACAAGCGTTGCAACATATTCGATGGACATTAGTAATTTCCTACGGAGCTTTAATTTAAAGATAGAACATTATTTGAAATAATTAACAACCTAGGTACAACTCAAAAACAATATGGTAATGTAGTCTCAATTGCAATTTTTATAGGTGTATATATCTTATCATAGTTTTGGACTATAGTAGGTAATCACATACATGTGTAAACCATACAAACTAATCATCATAAATTTTAGTATGCACAAGACAAGATAGTCTCTATGCCGAAGACAAAGAGTAGATCTTTATAGTAGGCAAATATATTGCTGCCTAAGCACGGTCTTAAGGCAGAATAATTCACAAAGAATTAAATGCAGCCAGTGCGTTTAGGACTCTACTATCGTGTGTAATAATAAAACAATATGATGAGAAATATCAATCCAAACTTCTATTTTGATTAGAAAAATTAACCAAAATAACTAAGATATTATATTGCAACTTTTAGTCCAATACTTATATCGGGGTTAAAATTTTCTTATTCAATAAATCCTCGTTAAGTTGCAATTAATACAACTAGAAAATTTAACTTGTATGTGGTGCAAATTGTGGTTTAGGCCACCAAAATACCCAATTCTATTATAAAATTTACAAATATAACTTATATGTTGGTGCAAAACTGGGGGTTTGGTTGTACCGACATAGCCCAATTAACTTATCAAAAATAATAAATGTAATATGTATGTGGTGCAAAGGGAGATTGTGCCCACCACATACACCAAAATTATAATAGAATTACCAATGCCATTGTATTATAAAATAATCAAACCACAAAATATTATAATGAAAAATATTCAGCAGGTATAAAGCAACAACAATCATGGAAATAACTGATGTTCTTGCATAAAATAAATTAGTCAAGTCATATGCTAATTAATTATACTAGAGTGCTGAAAAGAAAAGGTAAAAAAAAGAAAAAATAGCAGTCGCGGCCCGGTAGCCAGTGGCCCTACCGGCCTGGTGTGCACACGTGCGGCCCAGCCGCCAGCCCGCCAGCCAAGCACGCGGCCCAATAGGAAACGGCCCAAGTGCCCGGCGCCGCCTGCCTACTTAAGGGCGACAGTTAGGGTTTGTACCCTAACCGCCCCTAGACACCGCGCCGTTGCTGCTTGGCCGCCACCGCCGCCGTCCGTCTCCGGCCAACCACACACGAGCCGCTGACACCACTTTGCGCAACCACTCGGGCCCCGTACTTCAGCTCCTCGCATGGTGGTCGCGTTCCCGGCCATGGAGGCTGGCCGGCAGAGTGTCCGCCCGTCCCCGGCAAGTTCCGGTCATAGAGGCTGACGCTACAAGCTAAAGGCGGAGCGGATCCCGTCCCCCGCCGGCCATTGGAGCGCCGCTCAGGGGACGGGCGGACGCCTCCCCCGGCGACGAGAGAGAGACAAAGGTGGCGCTGAGCGCGCGTACGGGTAGAAGATCGGCCCTGCATGGTCGATTGGCCACCACTACTCCTCCTCGGTGTGTGCAGGAACTCCGGTGAAAGGACTGCGAGTACTCTGACTTTCCTTCTGGCGGTGCACAACGGCGGTGTTTTCGTGCGAGGCTTGGCGTGGTGGAGGGCTTGGTGGTGGGGAACAGCGCCCGCGACGTCCACAGCAGCCACAACGTCCACTACGACGACTAACAAGACAGCGGCCATGGCGTGTACCGGCCGCATGAGCAAAAACAGCAACGCCCATAGGATCCACCGACGGGAAGAACTCCGGCGATGTCTTTGCCGGAGTTCAAACTTCTTAGTGGAGAGTACGTGCGTGATATTGTGACTGGAAGTACTACGACAAGTCCCTGGATCACTTCCACCGATTTTCTTGTTTCTCGACGAGTTTCTCTCTCGGCCTATAGCATCAGCGGTGGCAGAGCGATGCGTGTCTGATAACGTGTTAAGAGAATTTGGGATTGAATGAAATGAATTGGTTGAATCCCACTATCCATTGATGAGTTGTGTACAAATATATATACAAGTCAACAGGTGTCTGCCTGTGACGAAGGGGTAACTTGCCCTCTACGTTGTCTCCTAAAAGGGTTGTCATTAGCAGTTGCTAATGACGGTAATTATCCTATTGATCACTAATTAATTATCCTAATTAATCCTAACAGTGCAAACGCTTATCTCCACAACAAGATTACAACAACCTATGTCTCTTAGATGGGAATATCTTAACTACTTCTGTAGAATTTACAACTTGCTTAACATAAGGAATGTAGAAGTGAGATGAGAGAGGTAAACCGGTGGAGTAATTGATGCGGCAGCCGTGGCATTCCTCTACGCCAATGGCGTCCTCCCCGCCAGTGGCGAAGCCAGCGCCGGAGCTCAGGGGGCTCCAGCTGCTGTCTTCTTCCTCCAGCCCCATCCCCTCTTCTTCTTCCACCTCCGGCCTAGGGGGCTCAAGGGGGACTTCGGGCGTCCAGCCCCCCCACCCCACCAGTGGCTCCGCCGCCGCTCCCCGCCGCACTCCCCCCTCTCTGTGTTGGCTATCGCGGTACCTTATTCGTGCCAGCGGCCGCAGTGCCCTCCCTTCGGCCAACGGCTGCAGCCCCTCCTCCGTGCCGGCGGCTGCAGCTCCCTCCCTGGCTGGCGGCCATGGCCCCTCCTCCGCATCGTCAGCCCCAACTCCTTCCTCTTGTCGAGGACCAGTCCGATGGCATGTTCGCGGTCCTTCGTCGGGTTGCAATCGACGCTTCTGTGGTAAGGGGCCTTGGGCGGTTCCAGGTTTGGTTGTCGTGGGTCGCTAATGTCGTTTGTCATGGTTTGCCAACACTGAGGCTTCCTGTTGTGACTTCCATCACCTGGCTCTCACCTTGGTTGCAGTGGTCGGCTGTGTGGTTTGGCTTTGGAGGTCTTGGCGAAAGCCTTGTCTAGCATCCGCTAGAGCCGACAATGGTTGCGCTCGATCCCGTAACTTACCCAACTAGGGGCATTGTTGCGGCCTCCAAACGCCTTCTGTTTGCTATGTGAAGACTTGGCCTGCCCTTTCGTGGGTGGGTGAACGATGGCAACGTTGTCATCGCTTCCTTCTTGAAGGTGTCATCTTGCGGAACCTCCACACCCGGTCGCTGCTTCATCGGGATGTTTGACAAGCGGTGATGAGCAGATCTTCTTGGTGTACTCTTTTGCAGGCCTTGGTCGCTCTGTCACACCTGTTTTTCAAAGAAAACCAAGTGCAAACCTATATGCATGCTAGGATCAAATTTCATGCGTATAGTGACATATAAGTGAATACAGAAACAGTATCACATAAGAAAAAGGAAGATTATCAGAGTTTACGCTTAATCCTGGAAACGAAGACACCAAACTCCACAAGCAGTCGACTGGGGGTTGCGTACGCCTAGAACTCCACAACATCTTCACGTCATCTTCATGCAGCAGCTTCCTCTTTCTGAGCAACGTATATAGCAAGGGTGAGCACTTGTCGTACTCAGCAAGTGTGAGGAAAGAATGAATGCAAAGGCTTTATAGTGGACTGGGCTCTGAGCATTTAGCATTTTAGTTGGTCAAGTTTTATTAGCACCTGATTACTAATAAAGTATAAGTTTATACCAACCCACATTAAGCATAAAGATAAGAGATACGCCATAAGCACATGGCAAACATAACCATAACACATTTCACAATTTAAGTTCATATTTAAGTTCGATTATCATGTGAGGGTCCAGGCCGCTCTTGACCGTGAGCACGACTAATCGATTAGTTTTACACTCTGCAGAGGTTGTACACTTTCACCACAAGCAGCATAAAAGCTCCGAAGAACTTTGAACCAAACCATGCGATGCTGATCAGGCACCATATCACACTACCGAGGTGTGATTGCATAGGGATGCTACATGGCCTATACAAAGGTTCCCCAGCAAGTTGTGACCCACAAGGTCCGGATCAGTTAGCAAGGTATAAAGTCCCCTAGTAGGTCGATAACCCACCATAGAATAAAGAACTCACCCAACCCCCTGCTAGAGCGAGTCCATACCTCGTAGTACCGCCGATCCCTTGTCCTTATCAGGTAAGATCACCCCAAGCTAAAGTTCCTAATTATTCAGCCAAGACCAGTGCCCGTTTAGTTCTTGTGGTTGTATTGTTTTCCTGGGTGGTACTCCATGTTCCGATTAACATAACAAAGGTGGTCTTGCGCTTAAAATAACATAAAATGGAACACAGAGCATGAAAGAGAACCATATTGATTATTACCAACCCAGTTGAGCAAAATAAGCAATATCTGCCATCAATATTAATTAAGCAACCGGTTTATACAAGGCAATGGTAAAAAGAACACTAGTCATCATCTTTAATAGGATCCCATCAAAATTAATGCAAAGCAATGTAAAGTGATTAATAAAGTTATTAGGACAAAAGAACAAGGACACACTTTCCTTTAACCAGAGATTAGTTGTTGCTCAAAATCTTCACTTCTTGCTCTTCAAAGCTCCCGCACCACGTTCGTTCTACTCACATCAATCATCGGGCACAAGCATACCAAGCAAACAAGCAAGCATACTAAGAACAAAGCATCAATCAAAAAAAGCTTTAAAAGAGCGCACTAAGAGATAGGATCAATTCTATTGGTTACGCATGAATGAGGGAAACACTGGAACAGAGCTAAGCTACAATCTATCGTGAGATCATTATCACAAAACAAGAGACTATACGCTTGGCATATTTTTATTAAGAAATCATGTGAAAGAATATTTTAGAGAAATACTCTATGTTACCATTAAACCAGTTAAATATAATTAAGGAAATCACGATAAACCTAATAATATTTCATTTATAACACTCCAGTAGAAGTTATGTCAAATTAACAATTACTTTAGAAAGATAAAGCAAGTATAAGATATCTAGACGAGTAACTTTATGTCACGTGTTCAACTAAACATATTTAATATTGAAAAGGCATTTATGCATCGGCGAGGCTACAGCCCAGGGGAGTAGGCCGCCACTTAGGTGAATCATGCCGGCATGGCTTCTAGGTGTGATGCACTATCAAGGGCACAATCGTTGCTCCCCCGCGGCCTAGCCAAGCTGCGCAGGTGAGGCTGCTTGGTGCTAGGCCGCGGTCTTGGAGGTGAGGAGCTCCGCTCTATCGGGGAAGCCTTGCCAGAGAGGGAATTGGGTGCCTGCGCGAGTGGTGGCGCATGAGGCTGGCGCCAAGCTGCTCCCTCCTACTCCATTGTTTGATGTACATCTGAGCGCTACTCCTGCCATGTTTCTCTTCATGTTGCAAGTGTGTATTCTATTTGTTTCGGATGTTTCAGAAAGATGTTGCAAGTGTTTTTTATGCTTCATATATTGTATGTAATAAAACAACATTTCAATATCACCCTCAAAGAAGGTGAGAAACACAAGCAAACCCACAGAACACGTACACTTACTCCAACCCCATATCCAGGCACAGGTCTGAAGGTGAGAAGAGGTGAAGTAGATGTGTCGCACTGATAATTTCGTGAGCAACAAACGCGAATACCGGTGTGAACGCGATCGTTGACCAATGTCAGTGACGTCAGGGCAGAAAGGGCCTCCTGCTTCATAGAGATGAGGTTAAGGTGGGGAAAACAAGGCCGTCGGCAACAAACATTTCCGTTGAAGTTCATGAATTGGATCAAAAGCACCAGAGTTTAAAAGATGACCTCATTAAATCCCCTTAGTGGCCAATAAGGTGGAAGAGCAGCTGCTTGAGGAAGAGCGGCATGCGAAGCAAAGTGGTCGGCATAGTTGTTGATGAAGGTCAGATCTGCAACACAGGCTAACAAATCCACAACACCAAAGCCGAAATCCACACCAGGGAAGGCCACTGCATGGGTGGACATGAAGATGGAGGAGGAGTTGTGAACTGGATCTTAGCGGTAACGGTGGAGGAGCAGATTAGGGCGATGGTGGATGGAGGAGGTGATGGATTGATCTTCTTTGGTGGGGAAGGTGGAGAGGGGCTATATTTTATTCTGGCTCATCTAGACTCCTAGCTTGCCGGCGATGAGATCCAATAGGAGAACATCGATGGCAGTAGAAGCGAGGGAGAAACTTCCCATCTAGGTAAACTGCCAAAAAAGCTAAACCATAGAAAGGAAGGGGGGGACCTCCGCTCGCTGCTGGCGAGACGCTGGAGGGGAAGAGGAGGGGGCCGGAAGCTGCGAGGAGATGTGCGAGAGTGGAAAGGAATGGAGCGTAAAGTGTGTCTGAGTCGGGTCTTGTTCGTACTCTCTCTTTGATGTTGCAAGTGTTTTATATATGTTGATGTTGCAAAGTACATCCTGATGCTGCAGTATTTCATAGGTTTCATATGCATATTCTAAGTGTGTTATCTAGATGTTGCATTTTTAATAAGATATTATGAATGTTCCAAGCAACATGAACTAGATGTTGCGGTGGGTTTTCTCCCTCATTTTCAACTAATCGCTTTCAACATGAAACATTTTCAACATGTTTTTTCTATGTTGCAAACGCTTATTTTTGATGTTGCAATCCTTGATTTTTTAAGTTGCAGAACACTATTTCTAATGTTGCGAGGGGTAACGAAGAGAAATTTTTTAATGGGCAGTGCAGCGCCCGATGCTAGCACCCGGAACGGACGTCCGGGCCCTAGCAACTCTGTAATTTAAATGCAGCATTAGAGCTTACTTTTAGGTAATTTTCAATAACATGGGATATTGATAAATTATATGCAACTTTATAGGGTTATTTGAAATCACTATTTCTAATGTCAAATGTGGTTAATAATTTAGAATAATAGGATGGATTTTTCTACTATTCTATAAGAAAGATGTTGGTAGTTTATATATAGATATATTTGATTACTATAGATTATTTTTACAATGCTAGAGGTGGTTAATTAATAAATATGTAGATTTGCGGGGTGCATTGTCAAAGGTGACCTATTTATATATAGATTTATGGTTCCTTTATACCTTTTTTATAATGAAGAGGTGGCAATTTAAATATTTATTTAGTTGGTTACTTTATTCTATTTTCATAGCGGCTAAGGCGGGCAATTTTGTTTATAAAATATAACATTTTTAATCGATATTATTATCAGCAATGAATTAGAGACTATTTGATTGATTCTAAGATATTTCGGATTAACATACCTGTAATTAGTAATAGTAAGATTATGTAATTGCTAGAAACATTTTACTAAGGGCGTGTTCAAGTGGTCATGACTTACCGGTGCAATATTCCATATAGGTACTTAATTGTTATTGATGATGTATGGAGAGAACAAGACTGGAAATTTATCAAGGCCTCCTTTCCTGGGAATCGTAATGGTAGCAGAATAATTGCTACTACACGCAACATCAACGTAGCCCAGTCATGTTGCTCTGAGTCTGGTAATCAACTATATCAAATGGCACATCTGAATAGTGTTGACTCTGAAAGTTTGTTTTTGAAGAGAATTTTCGGCCCTAACAATCCATGCCCTCCACATCTGAAAGAGATTTCAGCTAAAATATTGAAAAAATGTGGTGGTCTGCCATTGGCTATAATAGCAATTGCTAGTTTGCTAGCCAATAAACCACCTACCAAAGATGAATGGGAGAGACTGCAGGATTCCATTCGCACTGATTCTTCACAAAATGACAGTTTAAAGGCTATGAGAGATATATTGTTACTTGGTTATTGGGATCTTCCACAGCACTTGAAGACTTGTTTATTGTACTTGTGTATATATCCAGAGGACCATCGTATTGATTGCCAAGAATTAAAACGGAAGTGGATAGCTGAAGGATTCGTTGATAAACAATGGGGAAATCTGGATCAAGAAGCAGATAACTATCTTAATGAACTTGTGAATAGAAGTATGCTGCAATCGTTTGGTGATCAGTTAGACAGTGACAGCTCTGTACAGTATTGCCAGGTTCATGATGTGGTGCTTGACCTTATAATATCTCTGTCAGATGAAGAGAATTTCGCCACTATTTTGAATGGGCGAGTCTGCAATTCATTGCCAACCAAGATTCGTCGTCTTTCCATGCACTCCAATGGCCAACAACTAGCAAGTCATGCAGTCACAAGAAGTAAGTTGCATGCTCGCTCACTGCACGTGTTTGGGG
The DNA here is from genome assembly GCA_947561735.1 of Cenchrus americanus. Lineage (NCBI taxonomy): Eukaryota > Viridiplantae > Streptophyta > Magnoliopsida > Poales > Poaceae > Cenchrus > Cenchrus americanus. The sequence goes on along the minus strand of OX387242.1, from coordinate 29,051,000 downwards.
AATTTAAGCAGATACCTCCACTCCTGAACTTCCTTTCTTTACGGGTGTTGGATCTATGTGAAGATTCTCTGTCTACTAGCAGTTCTTTCTGGCTGGAAAAGAAGGGGATACAAAATATAGGAGGTTTATCTCAGCTGAGGTATTTAAGACTTGCCAGTTCAAAAATAACAGAGCTTCCGAAAGAAGTTGGAAAGCTACGGTACTTGGAGACTCTTGATTTGCGAGGTTGTCGCTCACTCACAGTACTACCATCAACTATGGTGAGGCTACGGAAGCTGGTACACCTACGCATACACGAGTCAATCATATTGAACCAAGATGTGTTTGGAAGAATGCATGCCTTGGAAGAAGTATCAGCTATCAGTAACGTCGACAATCCAATGCAATTCGCAGAAGAACTTCGGAATCTAACAAACTTGAAGAAAATATATATGCCTTGTTCTCTTGCTCTTCTCCGGGCCAAAAATGGTGATTACGTAAAAGCTTTTGTGAAAATTTTGGTGTCTTCTCTAATTGAGTTGGGCCAAAAAAACCTTCAATATCTTCACATTACTGGAAGTATAGCAGAAACTATGTTTAAGGATAGTTGTTGTGCCTTTCCGAACCTCCAAGATATTGAGATATCTACACTTATGAAGCGGGTTCCCATGGGAATGGCCTCCCTAAACAATATCTCCAAATTAATCATAAAAGTCAGACTTTTTGATGAGAAAAGTCTGCATCTTCTTATGGTTATGCCTTCTCTAACTCATCTTCAGCTAACATTATACCGTCGGATTGGCGTCAGGACAAAGCACACTATTGGTAGTTATGGCTTCAAGCTTCTAAAGGTGCTCCATTATGAAATTGCTCTAAGCCCAGGAACAGGGATATCATTTGCACCAGGTGCTCTGCCAGCACTCCGACGGCTCCATCTTTCCTGGACTGCAAGGGATGTTATGTCCCGAAATTGTGAGGTTGCTAACCTTGGCATCGAGCATCTTTTAGGCCTTTCACACCTCCACGTTGAAACTCACTGTTGCTCGGCAACTCTCCGTGAAGTGGAGGAAGTGGAGGCTTCCGTGGCAAAAGCCATCTCGTTTCATCCCAACGGTCACGCACTTCAAGCTCAAGTCCTTAGGACAGGTGAAAGTGGGATGGGGTTATTCAGTGGCGGTAATGTCGAGATGCACGACGAGGACATGACTGATGTCAGTGAAGAGGTATTATATCTTTTTGGTGATTTATCTGCGTTCTTCATTTCATTTCTCGCATCGTGTGTCACTATTAGTGATATGTTGGTCTCCCTCTCCCATCTCTAAGCAGGAGTACGGGAATAATAGCGAGATTAATACGAGTGATTCGCCACCACCGAGTACCTCACGTGTGCTGGTAAATTAACTCAAAGGTTTATTTTCCTTATAATAACAAAATAGTAGTAATCACGATGGACACGTTGTGCTGATTCGGTTGTATTTACTGTTATTTAATAGGAAGAAGGCCAAGTAACATGGATGGAATACCCTACACCCAACTCTCCAATACTACGAGTCTGCAAATGGCCAGCTGAATGACCAGACAATGCCATAATCCGAATTAATTGTCGAGTCATATACCATCTTTATGCGATTTTGTTAGATTGTTTATTTGTAACTAGTAAAATGCACGTGCGCCATGCACGTGTTCGAAATCAAACCGCCAACCCCACGTTGCTTGCTTTCCTCCTCTCGCCGCCCTAGTTGCTTCTTTTTTTTTGCGAATTACACAATACATCGAAGACACTCACAACGCGTGCACACTCATCCCTATAAATACACGCACGCAAACCCTACCCCTAGCTAGGGGCATCTTCGAAGACTGTGCCGGCAAATCCTCAAGATTGACGAAGTCACCACAGGCGTCTCGCTGTCGACAGGAACGTCGCCTACCACTGAAAGCACAAACGCCGTTAAATCCTGAGAAATTCGCTCCCACGGGGAGTCGAACACAGGACCTGAGGTGCTACCAGGGCACTTGTAACCACTAGGCTACAGGCCCTTTCGCGCCCTATCTGCTTCTTGCTTCATCTGCTTGCCCCCGCGCCACCCTCCTCCCCGTCTTCGGCAGCTCCGCCGCCGAATTCGCTTCCTCCAACCACCACCTCACTAACCACTACTCCTCCCCGGTCGAAACTCTTCTCATGTTGCCGTCTCCTCCACCACCTGCGGCCGGCGGCTCCTGCCACTCCACCCACAACCCATAAAAATAGTGATTGAGAACAGAGGGTTTATTTTTACATCAAAGAGTTGGAGGCATAAAAACTGCTTCAAAAGGCTTAGAAGTTTGGAATGAGTTTGAACAAAAATGGATTTATTGCAACTAACAAAACCTGACCGCATGACAATTGCATTTGACGTACTATGACAAAACCCTGAATTCAAAGAGGAGATGCGTGATGTTATAGAAATATTTTTTAGGGCAATTGAACAGTAGAAATAGGAGTGCCTTCCAGAGGTACAATTTAACCAATTGATAGGGAAAGATGGAAAGCTTTTTGTCGGGGTTCTCTACTGTCGGCAGTAAATTTCTATCGATCATGCGTCGGGCTCGGATGGTTAGCATAGGAGACAACGGGATTTATACTAGTTCGGGCCTCCGAGGAGTAATACCCTACGTCTAGTGTGCTGCTGCCGTGTTCCTGAGCCAGGTGTGCTCGTAGTAGGGGTTACAAGCTGGTCGGGAGAGGGAGTCCGTTCCCAGGTCCTGGGAGATGGTGTTCGATCCTATGGAGTTCTAACCCTTGTAACTGTTTCCCTCCTCTCCCTTTTATAGTCACAAGGGGAGGGGCACAAGGGGAAGTAAAGAAAAGTTATAGTATTTGGCAGCCGGCACGTCCCGCCGTACGTCGTTGTCCGTCAGGGTGCATTGAAGCCAAGTCGCGATGCCTTGTCGGGAGAGCCGCCGCGTGGCCGGGTTGGACTGTTCACTCCGAGACGCTTGGCCTTCTTCCCGATTAGTTTGATCTCGTGTTAGTCTGCCCGAGTGCTTGCCTAGCTTGCCACGCCCTTGCCTAGCTTGCCATGCCCGAGCCTAAGTCTAAGCATGTGCACGTCGTAGAGGGTGCTTGAGTGCCTCGGGCGGAGTCTTGCGTGTGGCAGAGTGGGAGATGATGGCGATGTGATGGCCGCGCAGCCGGTCAGACCTGCATTAAGGGTCTTGCGGGGGTAGGCCGCCTACATGGCCGCTAGCTGTTGTTCCCGCGTGACGTGGAGATTCGTTCCTCCGAACGTGTCGGTGGTGATGCTCTCGTCGTGCGTTTGGGTCTGCGCACTAATCGGAGCCGAACTTGTCGTGTGAGGCGGAGACTTCTCGTGCGAGACGGAGACTTCTCGTGAGAGGCGGAGACTTGTCGTGCGAGGCGGAGACAGGTTCCTCTAGTGGAAACTGGTCGGAGGTGCAGCCAACTGGCTAAAGACTGGGAGTCTTGCCAGTGAGGGTCTTGACGAAGATTTGCATTCCACCACGCAGGCGGAGCTCCAGGTGAACGGTGGACTCCTAGATGTTGTAGTAGGCAAGGGTATGGCCATCCTCAGGCTGCTTGCCATCGAACTAGGGACTCCACCTTGAGGGTAATGGTCTTGCTGTCTTAAGGGAGATAATCTCGATGTCAAAGGAGGCCCTAATCTGAGCCCTCGTCACTTTTCTTGGTGCAGCCTTCTATCTTGAAGCTTTAGAGAAATAACAAAGGTGGAAGGTGTAATCAGGGTCTAAAGTTGCCTAAAATGATGATAATAAGCTTCTGCAATTTCAATTACCAGATGCAATTATTCTAATTAAGAGCAACCCAATGGATGCAGTGAAATACATGATGCAATTTAATCTAGACAGAGGACATATGGTTTTTTTCCTTTTAGAAAATTACCTACTCCCTTCGTCCGGTAAACATAGTCATCGCACAAAAAAACTCCTAACCCAACAGCGACACGGGGAGCAACATAGAGAGAGAAATCGTCGGCTCTCTCGATTCGAGGATCCCCAAACTCGATCCGAGGCGTGGGCGGAGCTTGGCCTCTGCCGTAGGTGGAGATGTCCAGCACGGCGAGGCTCTGCAGCCGGCCGAGATCCGCACGGACGCCCCTGGATAGCTCCCAGAGCGTCGTGAGGTTGCTAGAGCTCCGATGGGATATGATCCTGCAGGTCTGGTCCATTGCAGCCCGCTAGCCCCCCGGCCGCGAATCCGGTCAAAGCTCGCCACGCCGGCCGCGCGTCCCAGCTGGGGTTCGACACGCTGGCCGCTCCACTGCTGACTGCTTCTTGACGGCGTCGGCCGTCGGCGCCGTGTACGACCCCCGCCCCTTGGCCTTCACGGCGGAGAGCAGCTGCTGGAACATGTTGACGCCGCTGCTGCGCCCAGTGGAGGAAGAGGGCCGGCTAGGAGGAGAGGCACCCCTCTGCTGCACAAGGGATGGCACCATGGCCGGCGGCGAGCACCTCTGTCGCCGGTGCAACTCCCCATGTCGTGCCTCCCGTCGTGGAGCCTCCGCCGCCATCACCGTCGTCGGTGCTGGGGAGGGGCGCACCGTGGTGGCGGCCAGAGCTGGGGTTGGAGCTCCGAGATCCGCCTCCGAGATCTGCGGCGTCGCGGTCTAAGAACGACGACGGTGGGGAGGACGAGACGCGTGTGGACGTGCTCGTCACCACGGCAGCGGCGGGCGCGCCGGGAGGGTGATGGTGAACGCGGTGCTCCGACGCTCTATGCTCGCGGCAGACCCGCATGGAGACCGTCGATGGTTGGGTGGAGGTTGGGGATAAGATTTGATTTTTACTGCATTTGTGTGGTGCGTTCGCTAATCAATTTTTAACCAGCCTGCGGTGCGGTACAACAGCAGTAGGGTTCGACGAAAAGCTCGAAACTCGTTAGCTCGCTCATTAATTACTCGGCTCGGCTCATTAGTAAATTTGTAACGAGCCGAGTTCAGGTTTTAGCTGGCTACGATAATGAGCCGAGCTCGAGCTGGCTCGTGTAAGGAATCGGATGCTCGTTAGCCTAAGATGAGGAGGGGGTGAATTAGGTATCTTAAAACCTTAATTTATGGCTTCACTAAAATTACACAAAGATAAGCTAGAACATGCTATCTAGATGTGCAACTAGGGTTGTTTTAGTGTGAAACTCCCATCCCAAAAACAAGGTTTGCAATATATAGCCAATCATAGCATGATACTACTCTAGGAAAGTAAAGCAAGGAAAGATTGCAATAGAGTAAATGCGGAAACATAAAGGGGGTGAGAGGAAGCAAACTCTTGACACGCGATTTATCCCGTGGTATCGGTAGGCACTAAGCCACCCCTAGTCCACGTTGAAGCACTCATACAAGCGTGTTGCTTCCCAGTCACCAAGTCTCTCCCAAGAGCACCACTTGACTCGCCACAAAGGCTAGCCACTTAGGCACTTGTCAAGCTCCCTTGGTCACCTTGATGCCGCCTCCACTAAGGAGCTTCTCCACCAAGGAAGGGGGTCTCCACGTCCCCCGCACAAAGTGTCCTCGCCTCTCCGCACCAAGCCGGAGGGTCGATGACGATTGCTGGTGAGCCACTTAGGCCCAAAGGCTTCCGGCGAACCTTGTACAACTTGATCCACTCAACAATCACCTCACAAAGTTGGCACAACCTTGCACTCACTTAGCTCTAAGCTAAGCCTAGCACTAAACACATACACAAAGCATATGCAAGTATAAGGATGAGCAATTAAGCACTTGGATGGATTGGATATGATCTTCAATATGTCTTGAACTCCTCTGCACTTCTACACAATCTAGCGCCCTCAAATGGGCGGGTGGAGGATGTATAAATAGCCCAAGGCATCAAACTAGCCGTTGGCTAAAAGCTGCTGAAAGTAGTACCGTCGGATGATCCAACACTATCATTTTTGGGGCGTCGGTTCATCCGGTGCTACTAGCAGTTGCCTCCATCGCACATGACTTCTCTGACTCAATTGCTCCGACGTCGGTTCATCCGGTGCTGAAGACCCCGCGTCCAAGTCGCCTCTGTTAGCTTCCACGCGACCGTCGGATAGACCGACGCTTCATCTTGACCAAGGCGTCGGATCATCCGGTGCTGAAGGCTTCGTCTTGGCGCGTCTCTGTCTTGATTCAAACTGAGCATCGGATAGACCGACAGTGTCCCCACTCAGACCGTCGGATCATCCAGTGCTACTGTCTTCGCTGCTCTTCCTCTGCAACTCGTCCGACGCTACTAAAAGATGGACCGTCGGTTCATCCGACGGTGCCTAGGGTTTCACCGGTGTACCAACTCGTCCAACGATTGCACCGACGCTTGTTGTATAGGTACCGTCGGTTCATCCGACGGTGTCTTTTTCCTTGTTTTTCTTCGCTTCTTCAACTTGGATCTTTGCTTCAACTTACCATACTTAACATGCCATTACTTATAGCCTCCAAATATATACTAAGTCCTCAAATTTTTTGTAAGTAACCTAACATGTCCATGATATGTTAACTTATGGCATGACATGTTAGCTTGGGCATGATATATTAACTTGTGCATGGTATGTTAACATGTGGTAACATCCATGAGACCTATGAATGCCTAAAAAGACATGATGGACAATGTGGTTAGTCCCATTACTTGTGTTAGCATGAATCACCAAAATCAACTTGAACAAATGGCAAATGGGGCCATGTTCGCTACAATCTCCCCCTTTTTGGTGATTTATGACAACACAAGCAAAGCAAGCATAAATTTGCAAAAATTGACAAAATAAGAACCACTTACACTTGCTTGGATGCTTACCATCATCCAAACTCCCCCTAGATCAACCTTCCCCCTTTTTGATCTTCTCTTCCTATGTTCACATTCTCCCCCTTTGGTCTCATATCCTTGAAACCACTAGCTTGCTTTGGTCTCACATTCTCCCCCTTTGGAATAAAATCTCCAAAAAGTCCAAAACAAAAAAGGGCTCCAAGGAAACTAGCAAGTCCTAGCAAACATAGCTCAAAGAGAAATGTTAAATACAAGGGAGAAAACCACACGAACCATGATCCATTTGTATGATATCAATGAAGTACATGAGAGAATAACTAAGGTGGATCATAAGCTCATGAGACTAGCATGATACAAACTAAGCTCCCCCTAAGTGTGTGCACAAAATGATAGTGTGAAAATCAAGTGCACAACTACAAACTTGTAAGACAAGGAAGCTTAGAGCATATCATGCAAGGAGGTAGCTTAAAGGACAAGAGATAAGACAAATGGGTTCTTGTTACATTACCACTTGTAGATATCACTTGTAGCCTTTTGATCATTGCATACCTCCGGGAGTTGATCCTCTCTACCTTGTTGGCACCAAATTAATGTGAGCCACTTGGAAATGATATCACTAGATGATACCACTTGAAAGAAGCTTGCATAGAAAACACTTGGGGTACCACAAGGATTAGGAATGTATGAGTACATTGCCTTTGAACTTATATAGGAACATAAGCTCGCAAGGACATAACTCAATAGAATGAAGCTCATATTGCTATATTCACTTTTTTAGAGATGTTAGATCACATTGAGAGTGCAATAGCATTCTCTTAGAATGAAGCACCGCACCAGAACGCGTCGCCACGGGACTACATAAGATAAGCTTGAAACAATGTTAGTCCCATAACAAAACCATAGGATGAGCTCCCCCTAAATGTGTGCATTTAGTGTTTGACACCAACCAAATGTATGCACATTGTTTATGACAACAAAAGGGAAGCTAACACTATAACTTGCTCATGATGCAAAGAGGTATATATGAAAACATGCACCATGAAAGAACAAGAGTAGGTTTCCTACACACTAATCAATCCATGTAGGTTGCTCATGGGTTAGAACATGACACAAGCAACCTACCATATGTAAATATTGCAACAAATGCAACCTAAACAAGGAAATGGAGCTACAATTATACATGAGATGGGTTCTAGTTTCCATTACCTCAACTGGGGAACTTGGGCAACACATGTCCAACTTGCAAGCTTGGCTTGTAGGCATGAATTTCCACCACTTCTTTGTGCCAAGCCTCCCAAGTCCCCGCTCTCATGGCCTTCAAGTGGCCTTTGGAACCCAAACCATTTGAGGCCCCTTCATGTTGGTGATGACTTCCTTGGGCACCCAAATGGGTTGGTTCCAACCCCGCTCCTCCTTCATCTTCCCAACCTTGTGTGCAACCACCTTGCCATTAGCCTTCTTCTTGATGACGTAGGTGTTGCTCTTGGTCTTGTTCTTGCGGTTGGGCTTGGTGTAGATGAGGGAGCTCTTGATGGTGGGCTTCAATTTCTTATTCTCACCCTTGTCCATCTTCTTGACAAATTGAGGGCATTTGTAGAACTTGTGCCCTTCTCCATGACACTTGTAGCAAGTCACGGTTGCACCCTTCTCAAGCTTCATCACCATGGGATCACGGCTATCTTGAGAAGGTTGGACATTGCTCTTTATGTCTTGAGAGATGTCCACTTGTTCTCCATCGTTCTTGCCCTTGCCCATCAAGTTTGCCAACCTCTCTCGGAGCCATTTCACCTAGCTTGAGCTCATCATTTTTCTTGCCTATGAGACAATCACATGTTTCTACAACAACATTCTCATTGCAAGATGGTGAGCAAGATTCATCAATTAAATCAATGCAAGAAGTTGAAGCATCTACCTTGGAGATAGGAATTGCACAAGTGATAGATGATTCATTAAGCTCAAAGGAATTACTTGTTTTAATTTCATTGCACTCAAGCTTAGATTTTAGCTCATCACACTCCTTGCTAAGCAATTTGAATTTGCACAACAAATGTTCATAATTTGTAGCAAGGGTTGCACTAAGATCATTGAGAGAATTGAGTTCTTTAATTTCATTAGCTTGTTTCTCAAGAATTCCTTTTTGCTCATGGACTAGCTCAACAAGATCATCAAGAGAGGTGGTGTCGGATTCATCATCACTTACATTGCTTTCCATACCTTTGGCCATAAGGCACATGTGTAGTGATGATGAAGGACCTTGCATGAAGCGGGTGGTGAAGTTCTTTCTTTATTCATCACTTGAGCTAGAAGACCTTGATTCTCCACCACTTGTCCACTCACGGACAGCGATAGTTGCTTTTTGCCTTGGTCTCCTCTCCTTGACCACCTTATTCTTGGGCTTGTGCTCGATCTTGGTGAACTTGATGTGTTGATGATGACGTCCTTCTCTCAAGTGGATGTTGCAGCCGTACATGTTGACTTTCTTCACATACTTGAACATCTTCTTCACATACTTTGCCACCATGGATTCAACCTCTTCATCACTTGAGGAATCTTCATCGTCACCATCATCCTCGCTTGAGCTTCCATGAGTAGCCATCCTACTCAACATCTTCTCTTGTTGGCTTGAGAGAGCATGGCTTGTAGTTGGAGAGGATGGTTCTTGGGGCTTCTCTTGGGGCGCCTTCTTTGACTTGGGCATGAGTTGAAGCTCATGTGCCATGATCTTGCTCAAGATATGAGATGGCTTCAAATCTTCGAGCTTCTTCTCATAGATGATTGCCTTCATCAAGTCATAATCAGGCTTCCGGAGACTTTGAAGGATCTTGCGGTTGATGTTCAAGTCTGTGATGTCCTTCACACCTAAATTGACAAGCACATTTAGGCGTGAGTACATAGATTCGGCATTTTCATTTGCAATTTGCTTGAAGCTATTGAATTCCTCAAGGAGACAACCGTAGCGTTCATTAGCAACTTCTTTTGAACCCTCATTTTGCTCCTTGATGGTTTTTCATAGCTCATGAGCATTTTCACAATTAAAAACTCTATTGAAAACGCCTACATCCTAGTGAGGACAAAATGATACTCTTAGCAATCACATCAAATTGCTTTTCCTTTTTAGTACCATTTTTCATGCCCTCATCGGTGACTCTCCAAACATCAAGGTCCTTTGCTTGGAGATAGGCTTCCATGAGAATCTTCCACCGAGGATAGCCCGTGCCATCGAAATGTGGAGCCAAACCTAAGGTATCCACCCCTTTCATTCCTCTATAGAGCAACTCACTAGGCGGTGAAGCCTAACCGTTCCAATTGAGCCGGTTTTCACAATTACTAATCGAATTTGTGTTTCCTTGTGAAGGAAGTGAGTCCCAGCTCTGATACCACTTGTAAGGAATCAGATGCTTGTTAGCCTAAGAGGGGGAGGGGGTGAATTTGGCAACTTAAAACCTTAACCTATGGCTTCACTAAAATTACACAAAGATAAACTAGAACATGCTATCTAGATGTGCAACTAGTGTTGTTCTAGTGCGAAACTCCCATCCCAAAAACAAGGTTTGCAACCTATAGCCAATCCTAGCATGATACTACTCTAGGAAAGTAAAGCAAGCAATGATTGCAATAAAGTAAATGCGGAAACGTAAAGGGGATGAGAGGAAGCAAACTCTTGATACGTGATTTATCCTATGGTATCGTTAGGCACTAAGCCACCCCTAGTCCACGTTAAAGCACTCACACAAGAGTATTGCTTCCCGGTCACCAAGTCTCTCCCAAGAGCACCACTTGATTCGCCACAAAGGCTAGCCACTTAAGCACTTGTCAAGCTCCCTTGGTCACCTTGATGCCGCCTCCACTAAGGAGCTTCTCCACCAAGGAAGGGGGTCTTCACGTCCCCCGCACAAAGTGTCCTCGCCGCTCCACACCAAGCCGGAGGGTCGATGACGATTGCCGATGAGCCACTTAGGCCCCAAGGCTTCCGGTGAACCTTGTACAACTTGATCCACTCAAGAATCACCTCACAAGGTTGTGCACAACCTTGCACTCACTTAGCTCTAAGCTAAGCCTAGCATTAAGAACATACACAAAGCATATGCAAGTCTAAGGATGAGCAATTAAGCACTTGGATGGATTGGATATGATCTTCAATATGTCTTGAACTCCTCTGCACTTCCACACAATTCAGCGCCCTCAAATGGGCGGGTGGAGGATGTATAAATAGCCCAAGGCATCAAACTAGCCGTTGGCTAAAAGCTGCTGAAAGTAGTACCATCGGATGATCCGTCTCTATCATTTTCCGGGCGTCGGTTCATCCGGTGCTACTAGCAGTTGCCTCCATCGCACATGACTTCTCTGACACAATTGCTCCGACGTCGGTTCATCCGGTGCTGAAGACCCCGCGTCCAAGTCGCCTCTGTTAGCTTCCACGCGACCGTCGGATAGACCGACGCTTCATCTTGACCAAGGCGTCGAATCATCCGGTGTTGAAGGCTTCGTCTTGGCGCGTCACTGTCTTGATTCAAACTGAGCATCGGATAGACCGACAGTGTCCCCACTCAGACCGTCGGATCATCCGGTGCTACTGTCTTCGCTGCTCTTCCTCTGCAACTCATCCGATGCTACTAAAAGATGGACCGTCGGTTCATCCGACGGTGCCTAGGGTTTCACCGGTGTACCAACTCGTCCGACGATTGCACCGATGCTTGTTGTATAGGTACCGTCGGTTCATCCGACGGTGTCTTTTTCCTTGTTTTTCTTCGCTTCTTCAACTTGGATCTTTGCTTCAACTTACCATACTTAACATACTTAACATGCCATTACTTATAGCCTCCAAATATATACTAAGTCCTCAAATTTGCTGTAAGTAACCTAACATGTCCATGGTATGTTAACTTGTGGCATGACATGTTAGCTTGGGCATGATATATTAACTTGTGCATGGTATGTTAACATGTGGTAACATCCATGAGACCTATGAATGCCTAAAAAGACATGCTAGACAATGTGGTTAGTCCCATTACTTGTGTTAGCATGAATCACCAAAATCAACTTGAACAAATGGCAAATGGGGCCATGTTTGCTACAATCTCTCCCTTTTTGGTGATTTATGACAACACAAGCAAAGCAAGCATAAATTTGAAAAAATTGACAAAACTAGAACCACTTACACTTGCTTGGATGCTTACCATCATCCAAACTCCCCCTAGATCAACCCTCCCCCTTTTTAGATCTTCTCTTCCTATGTTCACATTCTCCCCCTTTGGTCTCATATCCTTGAAACCACTAGCTTGTTTTGGTCTCACATTCTCCCCCTTTGGAATAAAATATCCAAAAAGTCCAAAACAAAAAAGGGCTCCAAGGAAACTAGCAAGTCCTAGCAAACATAGCTCAAAGAGAAATGTTAAATACAAGGAAGAAAGCCACACGAACCATGATCCATTTGTATGATATCAATGAAGATACCACATGAGAGAATAACTAAGGTGGATCATAAGCTCATGAGACTAGCATGATACAAACTAAGCTCCCCCTAAGTGTGTGCACAAAATGATAGTGTGAAAATCAAGTGCACAACTACAAACTTGTAAGACAAGGAAGCTTAGAGCATATCATGCAAGGAGGTAGCTTAAAGGACAAGAGATAAGACAAATGGGTTCTTGTTACATTACCACTTGTAGATATCACTTGTAGTCTTTTGATCATTGCATACCTCTGCGAGTTGATCCTCTCTACCTTGTTGGCACCACACTGAGGTGAGCCACTTGGAAATGATATCACTAGATGACACCACTTGAAAGAAGCTTGCATAGAAGACACTTGGGGTACCACAAGGATTAGGAATGTATGAGTACATTGCCTTTGAACTTATATAGAGACATAAGCTCGCAAGGACTTGACTCAATAGCATGAAGCTCATATTGCTATATTCACTCTTTTAGAGATGTTAGATCACATTAAGGGTGAAATAGCATTCTCTTAGAATGAAGCACCGCACCGGAACGCGTCGCCAAGGGACTACATAAGATAAGCTTGAAACAATGTTAGTCCCATAACCAAACCATAGGATGAGCTCCCCCTAAATGTGTGCATTTAGTGTTTGAATCACCAACCAAATGTATGCACATTGTTTATGACAACAAAAGGGAAGCTAACCCTATAGCTTGCTCATGGTGCAAAAAGATATATATGAAAACATGCACCATTAAAGAACAAGTGTAGCTTTCCTACACACTAATCAATCCATGTAGGTTGCTCATGGGTTAGCACATGACACAAGCAACCTACCATATGTAAATATTGCAACAAATGCAACCTAAACAAGGCAATGGAGCTACAATGATACATGAGATGGGTTCTAGTTTCCATTACCTGAACCGGGGAACTTGGGCAACACATGTCCAACTTGAAAGATTGGCTTGTAGGCATGAATTTCCACCACTTCTTTGTACCAAGCCTCCCAAGTCCCCGCTCTCATGGCCTTCAAGTGGCCTTTGGAATCCAAACCATTTGAGGCCCCTTCATGTTGGTGATGACTTCCTTGGGCACCCAAATGGGTTGGTTCCAACCCCGCTCCTCCTTCATCTTCCCAACCTTCTGTGCAACCACCTTGCCATTAGCCTTCTTCTTGATGACGTAGGTGTTGCTCTTGGTCTTGTTCTTGCGGTTGGGCTTGGTGTAGATGAGGGAGCTCTTGATGTGTCACACCCGATTTTACAAGGAAACCCAAATGCATCTCACGTGTGCGCCAGGATCAATTTACACACACATGATAGACAAAACGAGTGTAATACCATTGCAGTAACAAAACGTACGGGAGTTAAACTGATACAATATTCATTATTACACTCAGAGGGGTGGACTCGAAGGTCCAAACACAAACGATAACTAAACGACGAGCAGCTCCATCTTTGACTTCCACAGGCATGATGACTGGGGGATCCGCATGCCCTAGAACTCCTCGTAGTCGCTCCAGTACTCGTCCTCGCCTCCGATGTTCTCCTCTGAACAGCGGTAAGCAAGGGTGAGCACACTTATGGTTGGTGCTCAGCAAGTGGGGGAAACAATGCAAGGCTATCAAGGATAGGCTATGGTTCACAGCGGTAAACATTTTATAAGTTGGTAAAGTTTTATTAGCAAGCACCTAATTACTAGGTGTAAGTGTATACTAACCCACTTATCATTAAAAGAAACCACAAACCAAACCCACAAACCCACTATTTACATTTATCTTCAAGTTTATTAATCATGTGAGGGTCCAAGCCGCTCTTGACCGTGAGCATGGCTGATCGATCAGTTTTACAATCTGCAGAGGGTGTGCACTTTACCCACGGTTCGTGTTCCCCATTTTGCCCGGGTTAGCTAGACCCTTAAACACTTCCAAGGTGAGTGTCTAGGGGTCCACTACGAAGCCTTTACAAAGGAAAGAAGAGAAACCAATAGCCCGCAATAGTTACAGCTCAGGGCGGACCATGACCCTCCCTAGTGGTCAGCACCTTAGCCAAGGCTGCTACCCCAAAAGAACCGGGCTATACCCCTGCAACCCCGAGCCCCCTGTGCCCCTCTCGGAAAAAGGCTATCAGCTAACCCACTCTCCTAATTACTTGGCTAAGCCAGAGCCATGTGGACTGTGGTTGTACTGTTATCTTGGGTGGTTCTCCATGTTCCGTTTATATTTCAAGTTATCTTGTCTTAAGCATAAACGTATTACATAAACAGAAATGAGATATATCAAAAACAAAGCATAACCATACCCATGTAAAGCAAACTAAGCATTTATCTACCCAAACATTTGTTAAACAGGGTTGATCAAGTTAATGAGGTAAAATATCTAGTCAAGTCCTTAACTAGGTGTTTGCCCATCAAGTTTATGCATAACAACTGGAATAGTAAACTTTGTTTAACATGCAGTGACATAGGTTCAAAAAGATAATGCAGAGGGGGAAAGCCACTTGCCTTCCTCTACAAGATGGGTAAAGTCTTCTTCGAAAACAGGCTCTTCCTGATCGCCTCCGATGGGGAGCTCAGACGAAACAGGCACGATATCTACGAGTCAAACATGAACAACAAACAATAAATAAACAATACACCAAACACTAACAAAACTGGTAAATTTGCTGTTTAAATGATTCTACTCGTCGAGACGATCATTTCGGTATATAAAACGCTAAATTCGGAGTTAAAACGAGAAAGATATGATTAAAACAAGATACAGGGACCTATCTGTAGTAAAACTAAATTTACAGAACCTTTTATAAATAAAACCAGGGGCTAAAACATAATTTCATATAAAAACTGAAGGGCTTAAGTGTTATTTCTCAAGAAAAGGACCCCTAACACTATTAACCAGGGTAGACAGGGGCCTAACTACAAAATCCAGGACCCATCTGTAAGAGTTCTTATAGGAGGGAGGACCGGCATGCGAATACAGAATTTTCCAGGGACTCTTACAGGAAAAGGCCGCAGCAGCACCGTGGATCTTAGATCCAACGGCCGCGGACTTGCGCGAGCGCGGTGGACCGCGCCGTGCACCCGGTGCACGGGTCCACGGTGGACCGCACCGAAGGGGTATCCCCTGAGTTTGATCAGCGCCGTGGATCAGCGATCCAACGACTCAGGACGCACGCCAGCGGTGTAGCGGCGGTGACGTCACCGGAGACAGGGGCGGCGCGGCGGCGCCTCGCCGGAAACTCGTCGGCACACCCTATCTTGTTGCTCAGGGGGCCATTTCGCACGCGCGTGGGCTCTACACGTAGCTGGGGAGCACGCGAGCAAGCCTAGGGGGTCAGGGGGATGGCGCGGGCACCCACGGCGGCCGGCGCCGGAAGGGAGCGAAGCGGCCGCTCCGGCGAGCTCGTGAGCGCGCTGTTGTGCACAAAAGGAAGGGGAAACGGGCTGGGGATATTGCTCACCGTTCAAAGGAGAGGCAGGCGAGCTCGAAGGTGAAGAAGATGCGACGGCGGTGGAGCTTGGCAACGGCGGCGGGTCGGGCGGCACTCCGGTGTGTTCGGGGGCGCGGCTCCTACAGCCCCGGGAATGAAAACCTGCAGCAACTCGAGCTTGATGAGCCCCTGGTGAACCCAAGAAGAGGCGGCGGTTACCCGAGGCGTCGATGCTGGGGAATTGATGCTCGAGCGCGTGGAGTGGTGTGCTGCGGGTGCAAAGGGGAGTGCAGGAGCTCGAGCGCGTGCTTAAATAGCAGCAGGGAGAGAAAGGAGAGGAGATGGAAGGGAGATCATCGGCCGGCGTCCTTGCCATTGATGGTCGGCGAGCGATCCGGCACGATTGGTAATAGAGAGGGGAAACAGCAAGGAAACGGAGGGGAAAATTGATTGGGAGAGTTATTGCCTTAATTGGCTTGTTCAAGCGGTAGGGGAAAGGAAAGGGAGACAGCGGGAATCGCGGTGCGGCGGCAGGCCGGCGAAGCAGAGGAGAAGAATAAATGAAGGGGGAGGGAGGAAGCTGACCGGTGGTACCCAGCCGTCAGCGAGAGCAAAGAAAAGGAAAAAGAGAGTGGTGGCGTGGACCGGCGTGGGGAAGGGTTGGTGGGCTGCTGGGCCGCTTGGGCCGAAAGGTAAGAAGGGTTTGTTTTTCTTTTTTTTCTTTTCTTTTTCAAACTCCTTTTAAAACAACTTTTCTTTTCAAATTCAAAATTCTTTCAAACTTTTTCTCAAAAATTTTATAAACTTTTTAGAAACCACACAAGCAACCAAAAACCATGCAAAGCCAACTGATGATGCACAATCACTTGTTGTCTCTATACTAATTAAATTATGTTTAATATTTTAGAGCTCAATTTTTAAATGGCAAATTTAAATTTTAAAACCTTAAAGCTAATTGATAGTTGCTAGGTAATTTTTAGTGATGGAATTTCAGGGTGTCACAAATCCTACCCCCTTAAAGAGAATCTCGTCCCGAGATTCAAAAGATTTAGAAAACAGCTGAGGAAAGTCTTCCTTAAGTTCATCCTATCTTTCCCAAGTTGCTTCTTCCTCAGTATGGTGACTCCACTGTACTTTACACATCGTGATGATTTTACTCCTGGTAACCCTTTCTGATGTATCCAAGATCTTAACAGTGTATTCCTTGTATGTCAAGTCATTCTCCATTTGAATATCCTCTAACTGTACCGGTTCTATCTTAACCTCACTTGTACATTTCTTCAGCTGTGATACATGGAACACATCATGAACTCCCGACAACCGGTAGGCTACTTCTCCCTTCTGTTCCACAATCTTGAAAGGTCCGATGAATCGAGGTGATAACTTCCCTCTGACATTAAACCTTCGTAAACCCCGAATAGGCGACACTCTGAGGTATGCATAATCACCGACTTCCAAAATCACCTCTCTTCTCTGAGGATCAGCATAACTCTTCTGACGTGACTATGCCGCTTTAAGATTCTCTCTTATGATTTCAACTTGTTTTTCCGCTTCCCGTATGCTATCTGGTCCAAAGAGTTGACTCTCACTAGTCTGGTTCCAAAACAATGGTGTTCTACACTTCCTTCCATACAGAGCCTCAAAAGGTGCCATTTTAATGCTGGACTGATAACTGTTGTTATAAGCAAACTCTGCATAAGGCAAACTCTTATCCCAACTGCCACTGTTCTTCAACGCACAAGCTCTCAACATATCCTCAAGAATCTGATTTTTTCTCTCTGTCTGCCCATCTGTCTGAGGATGGTATGCTGAACTGAAGTTTAACTTTGTATCCATCTATTCATGCAAACTTTCGCCAAAACCGTGAAGTAAACCGTGTGCCTCGATCCGACACTATCTTCTTCGGTACCCCGTGCAAACACACTATCCTTGAATTATACAATTCAGCCGCCTTAACTCCCGTATAAGTCGTCTTCACCGGGATAAAGTGTGCTACCTTGGTTAATCTATCCACAATAACCCATATAGAGTCATACCCATCACGAGTACGAGGTAAGCCCACTATGAAATCCATACCAATTTCTTCCCATTTCCACTCAGGTACCTTTAGAGGTTGAAGCAATCCTGCTGGCCTTTGATACTCAGCCTTCACTCTTTGACACACATCACACAAAGCTACATGAGCTACTACATCTTTCTTCATTCCATACCACCAGTATCTCTGTTTCAAGTCCTGATACATTTTGGTATTCCCAGGATGAATAGAGTAAGCTGAATCATGTGCTTCCTTCAAGATGGTTTCTCGTAACTCCTTAATCTCAGGTACACAGATTCTATTCTTAAACCATACTGTTCCTTGCTCATCTTCTCTGAATTCCGGAACTTTGCCCAACTTAATCAACTTCCTGTACTCTGCAATCATGTCATCAGGCAACTGTCCTTTCCTAATATCCTACGAAAGCGTCGACTCGATTTCCAATGTCAAGGTCTCACTTGAAGCAACTATTCCCAAGTTGAGCTGTGCCATCTCCCAACATAACTCCTGAGGTAGCAGGTGTCCTATCAGCATGTTGGTCTGTCCCTTCCGACTCAAAGCATCTGCTACAACATTTGCCTTTCCTGGATGATACTGAATATCCAAATAATAATCTTTGATTAACTCCAACCACCTTCTTTGCCTCAGATTCAAATCCTTCTGGGTAAAGATATACTTCAGACTCTTGTGGTCAGTGAAAATCTGACACTTGTTTCCAATCATGTAGTGTCTCCAAATCTTCAATGCGTGAACAACTGCGGCTGGCTCAAGATCATGAGTAGGGTAGTTCTGCTCATGTTTCCTCAACTGTCTTGAAGCATAATCTACTACCTTCCCTTCTTGCATCAACACACAACCCAATCCTCGCCGAGAGGCATCACAATACACATCGAATCCTTTATGTATGTCTGGCATGATCAACACAGGTGTTGTGGTCAACCTCTTCTTCAATTCTTCAATACTAGCCTGACACTTCTAATCCCACTTAAATTCTTTTCCTTTCTCGAGCAGAGTGGTAAGTGGCTTCACGATCTTAGAAAACCCTTCAATGAACCTTCGATAGTGTCCTGCAAGTCCAAGGAAGCTTCTGATCTCCGGTACATTCTTAGGCAGACTCCAGTTCAATACATCCCGAACCTTGCTTGGGTCCACTGCAATCCCTCCATCTGTGATAATGTGTCCGAGAAAAGAAACCTCCTTCAACCAGAAAGCACACTTGCTGAACTTGGCATACTGCTGATGTTCCCGAAGCTTCTGCAACACAAGTCTCAGATGGCCTTCATGTTCTTCCTCACTTTGAGAGAATACCAATATGTCATCAATGAATACCACAACAAACTTATCGAGATACTCCATGAATACCTTGTTCATCAAATACATGAAGTATGCTGGTGCATTGGTCAGGCCAAAGGACATTACAGTGAACTCATACAACCCGTATCTAGATGTGAATGCTGTCTTTGGTATCTCCTCCACTCGGATTTTTAACTGGTGATAACCTGACCTAAGATCTATCTTAGAGAACGCCTTAGCTCCTCTCATCTGATCAAATAAATCCTCAATTCGAGGTAAAGGTTATTTGTTCTTGATAGTAACCTCACTAAGTGATCGATAATCTATACACAACCTCCTAGATCCATCCTTCTTATCAACGAAGAGTGTGGGGGCTCCCCATGGTGATGAACTAGGACGGATAAACCCTTTACTAAGTAGTTCTTCAATTTGTTTCTTTAATTTAGCTAAATCTTTAACATCCATTCTATAGGGTCTTTTAGATATGGGAGCAATACCAGGTATAGTTCAATACTAAATTCAATGTCACAGTCAGGTGGCATACCTGGCAAATCCTCTGGAAACACACCAGGGAATTCATTCACTACCCTTATATCCTCCAAAGCCTTGCTCTCAACTGAATTCACAATTCCCTTGTTGGATGAGGGTGTACTTACATATTCTATTCTCTCTCCCTAGGACTGGTTAACAACACTGACTTCCTTCGACACTGGATAACTCCATCATGCTTTTGTAACCAATCCATCTCAAGAATGACATCTATTCCCCATGATTTTAGAACTACCAGATTAGCAAGAAAGTCTACCCCCATGATATTAATCTTTACTTGTGGGCATATACTACCAATTTTCATTTCTCCTCCCGGGGAGCTAACTATCAGTGGGTTCTTCATTGAGCTCATAGATAAGTTATATTTTTGTCACAAATTGATCATTTATGAATGAATTTGATGCTCCCGAATCAAATAATATTGTAGCGGGTACAGAGTTGACGAAAAACGTACCCAATACCATGCCGGTGTCATTCTGAGCTTGCTCCACTAATACATGATTAACCCGGCCACGCACATGATTCTGCTGGACTCTCTTTCTAGGAGTCTGTGGAGTACGAGCCTGTGAAGATGACTGCTCAGTCCTGTTACCACTGTCTCTCTGAGGAGTTTGCATCACCCTCTTGGGACAATTGTTAGCATAATGCCCCAGCTCACCACACTTGAAGCATCCACCGGCGGAACAGTTTGGTGTTTCGACGAGCGCCCCGCAGCTATTGTTAGGACGACTCACCGAGGGGTAGGAGCTCCGGGTGTCCGAGGATTGAAGCGCCGTGGCTGAAACGAGCGCCGCAGTCGCATGTTTCCGTGGGTACCTCCCTCCATGACCACCGAGACGATACGGAGTCGCTCCGCCGAGAACCGAAACGAGGACGGGTGTTGCCGCTAGATCGCCCATGCAACCGAAACTTGCGTTTTCGTTCACCCATCTCCTTTCTCTTGCTTTCCAGCCCAATAGCCTTGTTCACTAGTGTCCGAAAGTTTGGGAAGATGTGACTCGTTAGCTTGATAGTTTAAAGGCCCAATCAAGCCATCCGTAAACCTTTCCCCGCCTTTTTGGATCGTTGTTTACCTCATCCGGTGCGTAACGTGACGGGTGAGTGAACTTGTCCGGATACTCGACCACCGACATATTACCCTCCTCAGTGACAAGAACTCCCTCTCGCTTAAGCTTAATTACCCCCCGAAGGGATGTGGTAAGTATGGAAGTTATCACGAAACTCCCGCCAAGTGATGTTCCGCCCGTTGGGATGAGCGATTGAATATGCATCCCACCAATATGCGGCCTGTCCCACAAGTCCGCCGCGGCAAAGATACGAGACCATTTCCCCGTCGGTGCATTGCACAATCTCTAGCTTCTTGGTGATGGTTTTTAGCCGTCGTCATCATCCAAAGGGATCGACGAGTGAGAAAACGTAGGAGGATGGTGGCTCATGAACTCCTTGTGCCTGTCCCTAGGTGGCGGAGGTGGCGGAGGAATCGGCTGTGGTGGTTGGTTCTGTTGAGCTTGCATCTGCTGCACAGTGTTAGTGAGGTTTTGAATCAATTGCATCTGCGCCGCAAGAAACTGCTGCATATTTGGATCCATTGCTTGATTGATCGGTGGGGGTGGTGCCGGATTCGCCGATTCGTGATATTAGCACGGATCACGAGCGGTACGTCTTGACCTCCTCCGGACCTGGTGTTTACCATCCGACCGTTAGAAAAATCATATTTCGATAGATGTACTTGAATCAATGCATAAGAAGATAACTCAAAATGAAATAGCAAGATGTTCTTCAACTAGGACAGATTCTCGTTGACCTCAAAGATTTACGTATAACTTTCGTGTAAATATCCAAAGACCACGAATTTTACCAGATTATGATGAATAAAATTATGGAACTATCCCAACCGGAATCACCTCATTTGGACATCTACAACTCGAGATAAAATTCAAACAAAGGTACCGTATCAAGCAGAAATTTACAGACTCTGACATGTTCATTACTTTGTGCATAACTCCCAGAATATATACTGTATATCATTGAATTTTGACAGAAAATCATCCTCTAAATTTGTGAACTAACCCAACTGGTTTCATGCCATTTGGAGTTCTGTAGCTCGAGATATAAACAAAACATTACTGGTATGTCATAAGACTGCGAAAACAGATTTGATCCACTTCGAACTTCCATAGAAGATTAAGCAACGACAACCGAATAGAAACCCGAACTAACTTTTAATTAAATTAACAAATTTCTGATTGCATAGCGGCCATCACTCCACCATACAATTCACAATCAAACAAAGATCCAACTCAATCATGTTTGCAACCAACATTCATTATTACAAGCAATACGTTCACGCAAGAACAATCTAGCGGAAAAGTAAATGGTAAAGGCAAGTATCCTAGGATCCTAGACAAGATGAGTAGTAGCTTCAGCGGCCGTAACGAAGTCTCTTGCGCGGAGGGGAGGCCGTGGTATGATATGGCACAACTTCTTCGGGGAGTCGCTATCCCGCCACCGTGCTTCCAAACGTGCAATCTTCGCCTGGGCAGCCTGCAACTCCTCGTGATACCCGTCCATCTCGCAGTTGCTCCCTCCGGATCGGTGTTCAAGGAAGCGATCACACGTGCCGGGATATCGATGCGATCATCACCTCCCGCCGGCACTACGGTCTCCTCTCGTGCCACTTGCACGACGAGGCACATGGCGATACTCCGAGTTGAACAGGCCGTGCCCGCTTCGCATTGCGGATTGACCGTAGTGCCCTCCTCGCCGCATCATTCACCGCAAAGCATCATCCGTTGAGAAATGGGCCGTGCCGTGGTGAGATGAGCGGTACCTCCACCATCCGCATCATTCAAGGGCATCCTTATGTAGACTCTGCTGGTGTAGTAGTCTCTCATCCCTGGTTCGCTGAAGTGCTTCGTCACGTAGAGGGGCTTCATGGTATAACCCAGGTGCTGCAGAACTTCTCGCAGAAGAATGCAAAACTGCCCATTCTCATCTTCCGTGGAATGTTTGTGATACACTGCCCCATGATAGCGAGGATCTTCATCCTCCTCTGAGGACCAGGAGCGTCCCAGTGGTCGACGGATGACCGCTCCTCAGTGATGAGTGATTGACAACGGGTGTTGGACTGACTCTTGGCCTAGTGCGCAGGTGTAGGCTGCGGCCTAGTTCGTGTTGTTGCAGGTGAAGAACGGGCGCTAATGGTCTTCAGCCTTGAGGGGCCTCCGGGAGATGGAGAGACAAGTAGGCTCGGTTCGAGGGACCCGATGGATAGCGGGACTAGGTGCGGGTCACATGGTGGTGACACAAGCAAGACAAAGTCATGGACAATCGAGCCGGTGCACGGTGGCGGTCAAGTCAAGTGGTTTGGCTGGAGGCCGGACCGGGCACGCGGGGTTTGGTGGTTTGCCCACAAAACCATCGGCGGACGGTTTCTTGGTTTGGGCCTCAAAACCAAGTCCGAGGGCCCAACACGACGGAGACGGGATCCGGGCGTGTCGGGAAGCTTCGAGGCGGAGGACACGCGGCGGGATCGCATGGCTTGCGTCGGGAGGACGCGGGGGTGCGGCAAAGGCGTGGCCATCCGATGGCAAGACCCACAAACATTACCTAAATGCCCCTACGTGGGTTGTATCGCCAGTAGTTAAGTTAGGGGTAGTCGAGTCATTTACCACTCCGGCGGGACCTGATATATAAGCCATGAGTGTGTGTGGATGGCTTTCTCTCTCCGCGACTTAGGGTTTCATTTCCTCCCTCCCATTTCTCATTTTCGTAGCTATTTTTCTTCCATTTTCTCTAGGCTAGCATGAGAGCTTCATGTGAGATTTGTTGAGAGGGATGGATGCTAGGGCGGCATGCTAGACCTTGTGAATCTTTTCTGGTTTGTATAGAAGATTCGGAGTTGTGTTTCTCGTGGTCTTTTTGTGCTTGTTTTCGTGCCTTTGTTCTCGGTGCGATTCTGCGGATTTGAGTGGGTTTCTCCCTGGATTTCTTTGAGGGAAACATGGATAGATGTCTCGTGGATCTTTGTGATTGATCTTGTGCCCTCAAACGCCGGGAAACCACTTCGATTCGAAGTTTTTCGTTCGGTGCTCTAGCTTTTGGTGGTGCTCAAAGGATTCGCGATTCCCGGTGATTTAGGGAGTTAGGAGGCAAGATTTTTGGGCTATAGCATCCTTGTGTGACGCTTTTCAAGTCCCCAAACCCTTGTCTCCACAGCTTCAACCGTTTGGGAAATCCGATGATGATTTGGGGGAGTTGACTTTCGAGGTCGGGCGTTTTTCTGCTCTGTCCGAGCCTCGCGGACGGTCCACGCCCTCCTGGCGGACGGTCCGCGCCGCTCCAGTTTGTCCCGTGTTCTTCATGTTCTTGCTCGCCGTTCGTTTCGATCCGTCGCGATTTTGAGTTTTGGTTGGACGGAGTTTCGGACGGTCCGCAGTAGAGGGCGGACGGTCCGCGGGTGCCTGGCGGACAGTCCGCGTGCTCCCCGCGGACGGTCCGTGGTTCGTGGTGTGCTTCTGTTGGTTCTGTGTGATTTAACGGACGGTCCGCGGGGTAGGCCGGACAGTCCACGGTGTTGGCGCGAACGGTCCGCGGTAGCAGTGCGGGACGTCCGCGAGGCCGTGCGGACGGTCCGCCCCCTCCCCGGCCGGACGGTCCGCCGTAGCCCGTGAGCTTTGCTTCTTAGTTCGATTCCTCCCTTCCTTTCTCGTGCTTCCGCGTGTGCTACAAGGAATCGTTCCTAAGGCTAGAGGTTGATCCATAACCTCGTTGTCTTGGCGATTGGTGTGTGATTCGATCCATCGCTTGTGTGTGACCGGGATTTGACTAGGGCATAGGCCAGGTTCTTTGGGAAGAATTTTTACCGGCTCCTATTCACTCCCCCATCTCTAGTCGCCATCTGATCCTTCAATTGGTATCAGAGCTTGGTGCAGGATTCTTTGCGACTTTGACAAGTCTCGAATCCTAAGATGGCGTACGTTGAGCGGGGCGGTCCGCCGCAATTCGATGGCAAGGGTTACCACTATTGGGCGGCTAGTATGATGATCTTTCTTTGTGGGAAGCCGTTGGATTTCATTGTGCTTGACAAGACCTATGCTATTCCTGGTCAACATCCATACTCTTATGGTGACCGATGCCGTGCTAAGGCCAAGTATGAGGCTAATGCAAAAGCCGTTGATCACTTGGTCCGGAGCTTGTGTGATCCTGAGTTTGAGCGTGTTCGCCATTTGAATCTTGCCTGGCAAATTTGGGAGAAGTTGTTGGTTGCTCACGGTGGTGATAACCATGTGAAGGCTCGCCTCTTTGTCTCTTACCGGATGCAATATGAGAACTTCACTCCACTTCCCGGTGAGGACATCGATGCGATGTTTCATAGGTTCGCCGCCATTGTGAACAACATGAAGGCTAATGTTGAGGATTTTCCTTACACCGAGCATGATCAGGCTTTGAAGCTCTTGCATGTCTTGGACCCAAACGTTTGGGGTGCTAAGGTTGAGGCCATCAAGGAGTCTGGGCATTATTTGACTATTGAGTTGGATGACCTCTTTTCTAAGCTCAAGTCGGCTGAGGTTGACAGGAAGTTGCAATCCAAGCATGAGGGCTCGACTGACCATAGTCTTGCTCTTGTGGGCGGATCAAAGGGCAAATCTAACCCTTCCTATCGACAGGTTTTCCTTGTCTTCTCTTATGTCCATTCCGGATGAGGAGTTTGATGTGGGCCGGGCGAGGAGGAGCCGGCCTTGCTCTCAAGAAGGTTTGATCGACTACACGAGAGTCGGAGGAATGCAAGGCGGAGTTCGGGGACGTGCTACAAGTGTGGCAAGCGTGGCCACTTCATCGCCAAGTGCCCGGAAGCGGAGGAGAACAAGTACAAGGTGAACGAGTACAAGGCGCACCCGAGGCGTGAAGACAAGTACTCCTCCAAGGGCAAGCACTTCAACAAGTCCAAGAGCAAGGACAAGGACAAGCGGCGACCGAGCAAGAGCGGCTACAAGAAGAACAAGGCAAGAGCGATGGTGGCTAGTGCGAGTGACGTCGACTCAAGCTCAAGCGAGGAGCAGTCAAGCTCAAGCAGCGAAGATGAAGACACCGGGAGGCGCAAGGGCAAGAAGAGTGCAAGCCGGAACCTCAGCGGGTTGAGCTGTGTGGCGCTTGAGGGATTTTGTGGCATGGCCCATAGCTCAAGCGAAGAAGAAGAGCGAGAAGGAAGATAGCGACTCCGACTCGAAGGATGAGGTAAATCGTGACCCCGACTCTTTGCTTGCTGAGATTGCTAGGTTGAATGGCTTGATTGACAATCGTGATAGTGTGCTAAGAGATGCCAAAAAGATGAGGAAAGATCTTAGGGCTCAACTTGAGAATGCTAGTGAGAAAGTAGGAGAGTTAGAGTCGAAATTGCTTGAATTGAAACTTGAGAATGACTCTTTGAAACTTGCTCCTACTACTCCTGATGATGTTGAATGTCTTGAGTGTGATTCATGGTTGAATGAGATCAAGTTGCTTAATGAGAAGAATGCTTCCACTTTGGCTAAACTAGATGCTCTTAGGACTGAGTATGATGAGCTTAAGGTTAGACCTACTTTGCTTGGTGCTTGTAAATCATGTCCTACTATGCATGCTAAGCTTGTTGATGCTCGTTCTACTATTAGCTCTTTGGAAGCTTCTTTGAAATCTCCTGTTGTCAATGCATGCACTAGCTGTGATGAAGTTACTTTGCGCAATCTTGAACTTACTTCCCGTTTGGATGTCATCTATGAGGAGAATGACTATTTGAGGAAGGTGTTGGGTTGGTTGTCCGGGCGGGAACCTCAATTTAAAATCATGATTGAGGAGTTCAAGAGAGCGGATGGTCGTGGTTTGGGTTTTGAGAAGTTGGGTGAGAAAGTGGGAGAGAACAAGGGGGGAGAGTGTGTATGAGAAGTGTGTTGAGTCTAACCCCAAGTTTGAGGTGATCGGAGATATCCAAGTCCCACTTCCAAAAGCACCCAAGAACTCTTTCACACCAAAGCCCAACCACCTTTGCAACAAGCTTGACAACCCAAGATCCACCCAAATTCCCACCTAAGACAAATGACTTCCAGAAACCGGTGAAGTTTGTGTGTGAGAAGGGTGAGAAGCCTAGAGAGAAGCCGAGCCAAAACCAAAATCCATCCCCTTCGGTGTGAGTATTGTGGCAAGGAGAGGCATCTTGCGCAGTTTTGCTACAAGAGGAAGAGGGATGAGAGGCTTGCTAGGGAGCAAGCAAACCAGACAGGTATCGCCGGCCTCATGGTATTCCCGAGCCTAGAGTGCCACTTCCACGGGGTGTGGGAAGTGTGAGGAGTGTTAAGGG
This sequence comes from Cenchrus americanus, assembly GCA_947561735.1. Taxonomy (NCBI): domain Eukaryota; kingdom Viridiplantae; phylum Streptophyta; class Magnoliopsida; order Poales; family Poaceae; genus Cenchrus; species Cenchrus americanus. The sequence goes on along the minus strand of OX387242.1, from coordinate 29,024,185 downwards.
TGTTCCCACAGAGAGGTGGTGGTGAGAGGTTTGCTAGGAGAGATGATGGTGTGCGTGCTGGTGAGAGGTTTGGTCGGGCTCGTGGTGGTTTTGCTGGACGTCCCCCCACTCGTCCTCAATACGGGTTCAGGGGAGATGATCGCAGCTTTGGGTTCTAGAGGAACTGCGGACCACGTTTTCCCCCTCGTGGTGCTCATACTCCTCCCATGGGACATGGGAAGTTTGGTGGCAAGGGAATGATGTTTGCTAACCCCTCTTTTGAGCAGATGGCTCGACACTGGTTTAACTTTTCGTGTGCTAACCCCGTGTCGAGTCGCTAGCTCATTCTCGTTCTTGTTTCCGACCGCAGCAGGAGGCTTGGAGGACATTTGGTTGATCGACTCCGGTGTTCTCGACACATGACCGGAGATAAGAAGTGGTTCTCCAGCCTCACCCCAGTGAAGGAAAAGATGTACATCACATTTGGGGACAATGGACGAGGAAGGGTGATGTCGGAGGGTGTTGTGCATGTGAGTGACAAGGTAACATTGAAGAGAGTGGCTCTTGTGAAGTCTTTGGGTTTCAATTTGCTTTCGGTTTCTCAGTTGCTTGATGAGGGTTTTGAGGTGCGTTTCAAGTCTGGCGAGTCTCGTTTGCTTGATTCTCGAGGTGATCTTGTCCGTATGATCATCCCCGAGGGTCGATTTTCGTGGTCGATTTCTCTCGTTCTTTGGGTCCTGCTCGTTGTTTGATGGCTGGTCCTTCTTCTGAATTGTGGAAATGGCAAGGCGGTTGGGTCACTTGAGCTTTGATTTGGTTTCCCGCTTGAGTGGTCTCGACCTTGTCCGAGGATTGCCGAGGTTGAAGCTTGAGAAGGATTTGGTTTGTGCTCCGTGTAGGCATGGCAAGATGGTAGCCACTCCCCATCCACCCCTGACCGATGTCATGACCGAGCGTCCGACGTAGCCGTTGCATATGGATCTTGTTGGGCCGGCTCGAGTTCGCTCGGTGGGTGGGAAGTGGTATGTCCTTGTGGTGGTGGACGATTACTCCGGCTATGCCCGGGTGTTTTTCTTGGAAGACAAGAGTGAGACATTTGGTTTTGTTCGAGACCCGATCGTGAGGTTGAAAAACGAGAGGCATGGGAATGCTATTCGAGCTATCCGCAAAGGATAATGGCTCGAGTTCAAGAACTCTCGTTTTGATGCCTTTTGTCGTGATCTAGGTCTTGAACATCGGCATTCGACCCCTTATGTGCCCCCTCAAAATGGAGTTGTGGAAAGGAAAAATCGGACTCTTTGTGAGATGGCTAGGACGATGCTCGATGAGCACAGGACTCCTAGGAGGTATTGGGCTGAGGAGGTCAATGCGGCTTGTCATGTTTCCAACAGGATTTTATTGCGAGCTTTCAAGAAGAAGACCTGTTATGAGCTTATGCATGGTCGGGCACCCAAGGTGAGCCATTTCCGAGTCTTTGGCTGCAAGTGCTTTATTCTTAAGAAGGGAAAACTCGACAAGTTTGAGGCTAGGTCTAGTGATGGTATTTTCTTTGGATATGCTAACCACTCTAGAGCCTATAGGGTGCTTAACCTTGAGACTAACAAAATCATGGAGACTTGCGAGGTAACCTTCGACGAGACAATGCCATGTACCTCTCTTTGCTTTGAATGTGCGGGTGATGAAGAGATGGCCGAGGACCTCTTTGAAGAGGAGAAGGATGAAGCCGGGAGATGATGATGGAGAGAACCATGCGCCCGAAGCCGAGTGTGTACCCACTACTTCCCCTACGACCACTACGGAGCGTGGACCGTCTACTTCATGGACAACGACGGTGCGACAAGAGGACCAAAGCGAGAGAAGCTGAAGTTGAGGGGGAGGTAGTCTCGAGGCGTGAGGCTCCCCGGCGGATTCAAGAAGTGCATCCCTTGTCGAAGATCATTGGGAACATCGATGAACGCACTACACGGTCAAGGTCCAAAAATTCCTCTCATTTTGCTCATGCTGCTTTTGTTGCCACTTTTGAGCCCAAGGACATTGGACATGCTTTATCTGATGCAAACTGGGTCAATTCTATGCATGAGGAGTTGGAAAACTTTGAGAGGAACCAGGTGTGATAGTTAGTTGAACCACCTCCAAATTTCCATCCCATAGGAACCAAGTGGGTTTGGAAGAACAAAGAGGGAGAGAATGGGATGGTTGTGAGGAACAAGTCCAGACTTGTTGCTCAGGGGTTTAGTCAGAAGGAGGGGATCGACTATGAGGAGACCTTTGCTCCTGTGGCCCGTCTTGAGGCAATTCGGATCCTTCTAGCCTTTGCTGTGGCTAAAGGGTTCAAGTTGTTTCAGATGGACGTGAAGAGTGCTTTTCTGAATGGGGTCATAGAGGAGGAGGTGTTTGTGAAGCAGCCACCTGGGTTTGAGAGAGAGTTGTACCCACATAGGGTATACATGTTGAAAAGGGCTCTGTATGGGTTGAAACAGGCACCCCGTGCTTGGTATGGGAGATTGAGAGGTTTTCTGTTGAGTAGAGGGTTTGTGATGGGTACCGTGGATAGGACTTTGTTTCTCCTCAAGCATGGAAATGACTTGTTGATTGTTCAGATATACGTGGATGATATTGTCTTTGGTGACTCATCACATAACCTTGTTGCCAAGTTTGCAGATGAGATGAGCAGGGAGTTCGAGATGAGCATGATGGGCGAGTTGCAGTATTTTCTCGGGCTGCAGATCAAGCAAGTGAAGGATGGAACGTTCGTGCACCAGACCAAGTACACGAAAGACATGCTGAGGAAGTTCCGGATGCAAGATGTGAAGCCGATGTCGACTCCCATGGGGAGTACGGCCACTTTGGATGCGGATGAGGACGGAGAACCGGGGGACCGGCGGGAGTACGGGAGCATGATCGGCTCCCTCCTCTACTTGACGGCGACGAGGCCGGACATACGGTTCGGCCGTGTGTTTGTGCGCTCGTTTTCGTGCTTCGCCGAGGACATCACATCGACGAGCCGTCAAGAGGATTTTCGTGTACCTACGGTGCCGCCCCTCGGTCTTGGCCTTTGGTATTCTTCCTCCTCGACTCTTTCTCTTCATGGTTTTTCCGATGCGGATTTTGCTGGTTGTCGAGTCGAGAGGAAGTCTACTTCTGGTACTTGCCAGTTTCTTGGGTCTTCGCTGGTTTCATGGTCTTCCGCAAGCAGTCTAGTGTAGCTAGTCTACCACCGAGGCGGAGTATGTTGCAGCCGCGAGTTGTTGTTCCCAGCTGTTGTGGATTTCATACACTTTGAGAGACTTTGGTGAGGAGTGCACCCAGATCCCACTTCTTTGTGATAGCACCAGTGCCATAAGCGTAGCCAAAAACCCAGTGCTTCACTCCAGAACCAAACACATAGAAGTGAGGTATCATTTCTTGAGGGACAATGTGGAAAAAGGAACCATTGTGTTGAGCCATGTCCCTACCCAAGATCAGCTAGCCGACATCTTTACAAAGCCTCTCGACCAAGCTACATTTGTGCGCTTGCGGGGGGAACTTGGGGTTTGTTGCCCTTTCTAGTTGATTCTTGGGGGATTTCCTTTTTGTATCTTATGTATCATACCATGTTTACTTTGATGTATATACATGCTTTGCTTGTTGTATAAACCATGGTAGGATAGCCATCTTGTCATATATCATGTTGCATTTGTATCATATTGCATTTTAGGATGATGAGCTTCTTTCATATGCCATATTTGAGTTTCTTTGGCTATTTGTGAGATATTGGTCATATGTGTGAAGAAATGGTGATGTGAGGCTATGCTCTTGGAATATTTGAGATATATGTGTGGTGAGATAGTCCTTTTTGAAATAAATGCTAATCTTGACTAATATTTGATGAAATATGCTCCACTCGTGTGTAGTTGTGTATCCATGTCACAGCTTGGTCTAAATATGCTTTTCATGCTTAGATTGTGCTTGGATGTCTTGTTCTTGCATTTGGGCCAAAGGCCGAATATCATTGTGAATGTTTAGCCTATGTTGCATTCATGGGGGAGCATAAGCTTCTTTTTGCTGCAAAGGCACTTCATGTACCATAAAATGAATTAATCTTGAAAAGAAGTGTGTATGCTTGAAAAATGCTCCATCCATCATGTCTATGCTTAAAATGTCTTATCTTTCACATATGGGTGCAAAACATGTTGCATGATGTTCACCAGTGGAGAAGTCTCCCCGAAGTGGACACATGGCTCATGAGCTTTGACATGACATGCTTTGCTTTATGGGTGTTTGCCATGATCTTTTGCTGAGAATTTGCTATCCTTGTATGATCTTTGAATGGTATGCATGTTTGTGGCTCAAGTGTGACATGGATAGGCTTTTACATGTGAAGCGAGCCTTCTTTTGGTAAAACTGCTTAAATCTGAAAATTTTGCTTTGTCACATGCTTGTATTTTCATATATTACTTGTGGCAATGCTTTGACTATGCTATGATTCATATGTGTGATCTTTGTCTCACTTTTAGCCTTTGACACTAGATTTGGCCTATTTGAGAAGCTCATGTAGATGTTTATATGCTTTGTTTTGCATTTCTGCATTTTCACCTTGATTCATACATTATCAACAAGGGGGAGAAGAGGTGAGCTTAATGAAAATTCAGAAGAGGTGAGCTAAAATTTGGAAGTTTGCATTTGTTCAGGGGGAGCTTTCTTGCTGTTTTCGGTGTGGAGTTTGGGCTTTGCTTGGCTTGTGACCTTTCTTTGCCTTTCTTTGGTTTTGGTCATGAGTTGAGCTTCTTTGTTTTTCTTTCTTCTTTCTTTCTTTCTTTCTCTGAATTTCATTTCGCGTTGTGTGTTGTCAATGCACTCATCAAGGGGGAGATTGAGGACCAGGAGCGTCCTAGTGGTCGATGGATGACCGCTCCTCAGTGATGAGTGATTGACAACGGGTGTTGGACTCGACTCTTGGCTTAGTGCGCGGAGTGTAGGCCGCGGCCTAGTTCGTGTTGTTGCGAGGTGAAGAACGGGCGCGAAAGGTCTTCGGCCTTGAGGGGCCTCGGAAGATGGAGAGACGAGTAGGCTCGGTTCGAGGGACCCGGTGGACCGCGGGACTATGTGCGGGCCACATGGTGGCGACACGAGCAAGACGAAGTCATGGACAATCGAGCCGGTGCACGGTGGCGGTCAAGTCAAGTGGTTTGGCGGGAGGCCGGACCGGGCACGCGGGGTTTGGTGGTTTGCCCACAAAACCATCGGCGGACGGTTTCTTGGTTTGGGCCTCAAAACCAAGTCCGAGGGCCCAACACGACGGAGACGAGATCCGGGCGTGTCGGGAAGCTTCGAGGTGGACACACGGCGGGATCGCATGGCTTGCGTCGGGAGGACGCGAGGTGCGGCAAAGGCGTGGCCGTCCGATGGCAAGACCCACAAACATTACCTAAATGCCCCTACGTGGGTTGTATCGCCAGTAGTTAAGTTAGGGGTAGTCGAGTCATTTACCACTCCGGCGGGACCTGATATATAATCCACGAGTGTGTGTGGATGGCTCTCTCTCTCCGCGACTTAGGGTTTCATTTCCTCCCTCCCATTTCTCATTTTCATAGCTATTTTTCTTCCATTTTCTCTAGGCTAGCATGAGAGCTTCATGAGAGATTTGTTGAGAGGGATGGATGCTAGGGCGGCATGCTACACCTTGTGAATCTTTCATGGTTTGTATAGAAGATTCGGAGTTGTGTTTCTCGTGGTCTTTTTGAGCTTGTTTTCGTGCCTTTGTTCTCGGTGCGATTCCGCGGATTTGATTGGGTTTCTCCCCGGATTTCTTTGAGGGAAACATAGATAGATGTCTCGTGCATCTTTGTGATTGATCTTGTGCCCTCAAACGCCGGGAAACAACTTCGATTCGAAGTTTTTCGTTCGGCGCTCTAGCTTTTGGTGGTGCTCAAAGGATTAACGATTCCCGGTGATTTAGGGAGTTAGGAGGCAAGATTTTTGGGCTATAGCATCCTTGTGTGACGCTTTTCAAGTCCCCAAACCCTTGTCTCCACAGCTTCAACCGTTTGGGAAATCCGATGATGATTTGGGGGAGTTGACTTTCGAGGTCGGGCGTTTTTCTGCTCTATCCGAGCCTCGCGGACGGTCCGCGCCCTCCTGGCGGACGGTCCGCGCCGCTCCAGTTCGTCCCGTGTTCTTCGTGTTCTTGCTCGCCTTTCGTTTCGATCCGTCGTGATTTGAGTTTTGGTTGGACGGAGTTTCGGATGGTCCGCAGCAGAGGGCGGACGGTCCGCGGGTGCCTGGCGGACAGTCCGCGTGCTCCCCACGGACGGTCCGTGGTTCGTGGTGTGCTTCTGTTGGTTCTGTGTGATTTAACGGACGGTCCGCGGGGTAGGCCGGACGGTCCGCGGTGTTGGCACGGACGGTCCGCGGTAGCATGCCGGACAGTCCGCGAGGCTAGTGCGGACGGTCCGCCCCTCCTGGCCGGACAGTCCGCCAGAGCCTGTGAGCTTTGCTTCTTGGTTCAATTCCTCCCTTCCTTTCTCGTGCTTCCGCGTGTGCTACAAGGAATCGTTCCTAAGGCTAGAGGTTGATCCATAACCTCGTTGTCTTGGCGATTGGTGTGTGATTTGATCCATCGCTTGTGTGTGATCGGGATTTGACTAGGGCATAGGCCGGGTTCTTTGGGAAGAATTTTTACCGGCTCCTATTCACTCCCCCTCTCTAGTCGCCATCTGATCCTTCATCCTCTTCCTCCGGGTTTCCATTAGCATTGTTACCACCTTACTCATCCCCACTGTCATCACTAGAATCTTCCGGGTCACCATCTTCACCATCAGGCACTGGATCAACATGTGCAGGGGGTGCCTCATCATTTTCCACAGGCGCTGGTGGAATCACAATGTCCCCATCAGCGTCTGCCTCCAGCACGGTGCCATCGTACAGCTGCGGCTTCTCCAATGGCTCCTCCTCCTCCATCTCAACCTCCTCAGGATCTTCCTCTTGTGGTTCCGGCTGGACCTCCTCTAGGTTTTCGTCCATTTCAGCCTCTAGCTGAAACTCCTCTGGTTCCTCCTCAACATCCTCTAAACGATGGCGAGGAGCCAGCTGTCTAGTGGGAAAGCGCCCACCAGTGCTCTTGCGGGGGGTCATGTAGGTTCTGGCCATCTGTCAAAGCAAAACTGATCTCAGAGTACAGAATAAATCAAAATGACAGAGTTTAAATGATAAACAAGATTAAATTAGATTTTTAATGCGTAAATAAGATGATTTGAAGCATGATAAGGTTTTCTAGAACATGAATCCTTAATTTCGTCCATTTCTAACTAAGGCTGCGACCTACAGTCATCACGGCTCTGGTACCACTTTGTCTGACCCAATTTTAGAAGGAAAACCGAATGCATTTCATGTGTGCGCCAGGATCAATTTACACACACATGATAGACAAAACGAGTGTAATACCATTGCAGTAACAAAACGTACGAGAGTTAAACCGATACAATATTCATTATTACACTCAGAGGGGTGAACTCGAAGGTCCAAACACAAATGATAACTAAACGACGAGCAGCTCCATCTTTGACTTCCACAGGCATGATGACTGGGGGATCCGCATGCCCTAGAACTCCTCGTAGTCGCTTCAGTACTCGTCCTCGCCTCCGATGTTCTCCTCTGAACAGTGGTAAGCAAGGGTGAGCACACTTATGGTTGGTGCTCAGCAAGTGGGGGAAACAATGCAAGTCTATCAAGGATTTCACAGCGGTAAACATTTTATAAGTTGGTCAAGTTTTATTACCAAGCACCTAATTACTAGGTGTAAGTGTATACCAACCCACTTATCATTAAAAGAAACCACAAACCAAACCCACAAACCCACGATTTACATTTATCTTCAAGTTTATTAATCATGTGAGGGTCCAAGCCGCTCTTGACCATGAGCACGGCTTATCGATCAGTTTTACACTCTGCAGAGGTTGTGCACTTTACCCACAGTTCGTGTTGCCCATTTTGCCCGGGTTTGCTAGACCCTTAAACACTTCCGAGGTGAGTGTCTAGGGGTCCACTACGAAGCCTTTACAAAAGAAGAAGAGAAACCAATAGCCCGCAACAGTTACAGCTCAGGGCGGACCATGACTCTCCCTAGTGGTCAGCACCTTAGCCAAGGCTGCTACCCCAAAAGAACCGGGCTATACCCCTGCAACCCCGAGCCCCCTGTGCCCCTCTCGGAAAAAGGCTATCAGCTAACCCACTGTTGACGGATAAAAGACGTATCCCTCTACGATCCGCAAGCGTACGGACCCCACACCTTTTTCACCACGGGATTCCCAAGGTTCTTGTCAATCCGCGGAGCAAGGGGATTACAAGCGTTCGATCAACAACGACACACTAGCTACTAAAACCCTAACTACTATTATACTAGAAAACACTAAACTACACTAGAGAGAATGATAAACGATCAAGGTAGAAAACACTCGCCCACGGGTCTACGATACTAGAGCATGCAATCGCTTAAAGACATGAAAACCAATCTAATCTATCGGGGTTGTGACCACGGTTTCGCCCTTTCCCTCCTCTCGTACTGTCACTACGCGAAGGTATTCATGACTAGACCTTTGATGGCCACGGCGTATTGAATGGATCCAAGGAAGCATTGAGGCCTATACTCCCTTTACGGCATGGTTGCAAACCTTAAGCATTAAAGTATATTCAACACAAGATGATAGATAGATAATCCGACAAAGTGCGATTACATCTCAAGATCGATTACAACCCATGGACGAATGAGAAGATTACCCCATCAAGGTGCTGATCATGGCACCGTTGATCATGGTTTCCCTTCCGCCGGTGTCTTCCTTCTTCTCCACGAGAGGGTGCTTCCTTCGAGGTGGTTGATCTCCCGCCGGAGATCCTCCTCCTCTCTCTCTAGCTTGTGGATGGCCTTCTGGTGCGAATGACTCCTCCCCTCCGTGTTGGCGGCGCCTCGGGGGTTTTAGGGTTGAAGATCCTTCGAGGGCAAGGAAAACGGGACCGAACCGGTGCCGGAAGTGGGCGGGCCGGCCGGCCCGGGCCGGCCGGCCCGGCCCAGTCGGCCCGGTTCGGTCGCCCCTTTTGCTCCGTGGGTCCTCGTGCACTTATGTACTTTGCCCCCTCCACTTGCATGATTTTGATGTTGTTATCCTCGCGTCCAAGATGGAGGCTCTCTTTGCATGAAGTTTGATCTTTTACGCTTCAATCCTCGGGGGTGTTCCTCGTAGTACTTCGGTCCTCGCCACCATTGGAAGTGATTTCAGCAAGCTCATGAACACGAACAAGACTCCATGAATGCTCCTTTGAACTTGTTGCGAATCCGTCCTTTATGTCCATGTTTTCCTACATAAACACAACACTTCCAAATGCATGCACAAAGATGAACTTGTTATATGATTAGTGTGCCTAGTGGCGGGTTAGTTCCATAATCAAATCCAAACCAAAGTGTAATGAACGTGCTAGGTGCACCAAAATACACCGTCAACATCTCCCCCACACTTAGCTCTTGCTCGTCCTCGAGCAAGTACTCGTAAAAGAATTTCGTCCAAGGTGTTGTAATCATGTACCACTTATCCTTCTTCACAAGTTAGTCAATCCCTTCATCTTTAATACATAAACACAAAGTAATGATAATCAAACATAAACATGGGCGTTAGAATTTTTACCACGTCAAGATTTACCCCACAACTCAAACCCTTCACTTGAAGTCTTCAATTTCAGCCATGCTTACTCCTTTGCTTCCATCGGAGGGTTTTTATGGTTTTCAAAACAAAAATTCCTGCAACAAGTATTAGACAAAAATCCTTTCTCCAAGCTCTCTCAAGTCACTCATATAAAGTGGCTATCCTAACCAAGTTTTATAAAACTCTCACCTCCCATTAATCTCTCATATATCGTATAAAGTGGAGCTATAGGTAGGGCTAGCGCAATCAACACAAGTATTGTCAAACTAAGAACTTCCTCTAATGGTGTTTACCTTTCAAAGCCAATGATCATGAGAATTAACCATATGTAGGGATATCAAGGATGAGAAGATTTAGAATGGTGGACGTGTGCAAGGGAAAAAGAAAATTGTGACTTCAAGGCACCAATGATGTCCTCGTTGTCGGATTGCACATGGTTGGAAATAGAGTAAAAGTTTCGTCTCACAATCAACGTGACACCCTTCCTTACACTTTATTATTTTTCTTTTCTTTCACTTGATCCATCCCTCTCATATCTTTATTGCTACCTCATCTTTTCCTCCTTTTCTTTTTCTTCTTTCATTCACATGTGATTTTTCTTTTTTTCTTTCTTTCTTTTCCATACACATACTTTTTCTCTTTATTTTTCTCTCTCTTGACAACTTTTCAAAGCCTTCAATTCTCTCTTTCCTCGCATGCATACAATCTGAAATTTTAAATAAATCATGCTAGAGACGAGACGAATACTTTGAAAATAGGTTGTATTCAAGGAATACGATGTACAAAAGAGATGTATAGGGTTGGGTATGGAATCCAGCGATAATCATGACTTTTGTTGTGAAAGTCATGTACTGAATATATGACGAGGCTAGCAACAAAAGATAAGCACAAGGGCATGATCATTGCTTGAAATTAAAACTCACCAAGAGAGAAGGGTCCTAGCCTAACTCATCGTGCTAATCACACTTATGGTGGAGCGAAAAAAATAAACTTGGCTTTGGATAGGAATTTTTTCTTACTCTCAACTTGGAAAAAGAGGTTTTGCTAACCTTTATTACAAGGGTTTTAAGATAATTTTCAGAACTGAAATCCTCCAATTTTAAGCATCGAACATAGCACAACTAACATGTGAAGCTCAAGATCGAAGTGCGGTATGGGTACTTTAAGTAGTAGCGATTCCACTAAGCACCACGGTAAACGATTTTCAAACCACATACTTGTGTTCATATATCAAGAATCGAAGATTAAACAAACAAGTAAATAAAGATAAACAATACATAAAACACAAAAATATATATAAAGACTCTTTTTATTTGGTTTTCTTGACTCAACACTAATTTAAGACACTTGCAAAAATTTTAAAACAGACTCAAAAATTAAAGACTCATTAAAACACTAAGACTCTCACGCGAAGATTAAACCGAACCTAAACTTGAAGTTCAAAAGCTAAGGCTAGCGAGCTAGCTCTCCCCCACACTTAAAACATACGACGTCCTCGTCGTATCTTACAAAATCCTAAGGGGAAAACTAGATCTAGTGGTACTTCAAGCAAGTTTTGCACCACTTGCCTCTCATGTTTCCAACCATGCCGAAAAGTTTGCGCACATTACGGTTAAGGAACTTGTAATCATCTCCAAGTCCTCCATACGCTGCTTCATCGCTTCCATGGCTTGGAGACATTCGTCGGCCGACGTGTAGAGATCCGCGATGGATTGACGTCAAACTCGACAGCACACCGGATGCAATCCGAAGGGGTCGTCGTCGCCATAATCTCCACCGTTGTCACCACCGTCGTTGCCACCTCCATTGTCGTTGCCTTCGCCACCGTCGTTGCCGTCGCCGTTGGGGCCTTCGGGAGTCCTTGATCATCATCATCTCTACCGGCGGCCGCCCACGAGCTCGGGCTATGATCGTCGGAGTAGTCGCTATCCCCATAATCCTTAGGCTCGGCGACACCTCCTTGTAATCTTTGCGCTTGATGCCTTGGAGGCGTGCCGACCTTCGGACGGGTGTAGGGACCTTCTCTCCTTCGACGGGGGCCGTGAGATGCAAGAGCTCCGGTCGGGACACGTCCTCCGCAACGGATGCGTGCGGTCCTCTTGACGGGTAGCTTGAGCTCGCATCGCATCGCCTCCTCCATCGATGGCTTCTTGGCTTCTAGCTTCAACTCTAAGCTTCTTGGAGGCACAATGGTCGCTACAAGGGTGCAACACATTGCTTGAAAGGTTTGATTCTCGAGCTCCCAATTCGGCCAAATAAATAGTCCCGAGAGAAAAGCCCCGGGAACCTTATTTTCCTTTTTTACACTTCCCTTAAAATTTTCCGACCAAACAAGGAAGTCAAAAAGGAGCAATTCGGGCGAAATTCGGCGTCATCGGGCGTCGGGCCCCCCGGGGCCGGTCCGCACGGGGCCGGCCGGCCCACCCCGCCTCGGGGGCGGGGCCGGTCCGGGTTTTTGCACACCGCCCTATTTTTTCTTCCTTAGCCCATGGGAAAAAGTTGGCCCGGTAAATCTTCGCGAAAAACTCTAGAAAACTAAAAGAAAAATTATTTACGAAGTTGATGCCTTGTTTTTCGTCCTAGGCGGGACGTTCGGGCTCTTCCTCCATGGTAAAGACGTCAACATGGTGAAGGGGCACGACATCGGGTTCGTAGTAAACCTTAAGCCGCTGTCCATTCACCACAAATTGATCGCCGTTTTTTATATCCATAATGGTTACCGCTCCGTTGGAGAACACCGAATGCACAACATAAGGTCCGTCCCACTTGTTTTGCAATTTCCCCTTTCCGAAGGTTTTAAACCTCGAATTGTAGAGGAGGACCTTATCTCCTTCTTTAAATTCTTTTTTCTTCAATCTTTTATCATACCACCTTTTGATTCTCTCCTTGTATATGCTTGCGTTTTCATATGCTTTCAACCTCAACTCCTCTAGCTCGCTTATTTGAATTCTTCGTTTCACCACCGCGGCATCGAGATCAAGGTTCATCTCTTTTATCGCCCAATAGGCTTTATGTTCCAACTCAACCGGAAGGTGGCAAGCTTTCCCATAGACGGATTGATAAGGGGTCATACCTATCGGTGTTTTAAACGCCGTACGATAAGTCCATAAAGCTCCGTCTAATTTCTTTGACCAATCCTTGCCTCCCTTCTCTATGGTTTTGTTGAGTATGCTTTTTAATTGCCTATTTGACGTCTCCGCTTGTCCGTTGGTTTGTGGGTGATAGGCCGTGGAGACCCTATGCTCAATTCCCAACTTGGACAAGCACCTTTTGAAGTTCTTTCCGGTGAAATGAGTTCCTCCATCACTTATCAAGATTCTCGGTGTACCGAAACGGGGAAAAATCACGTTCTTGATCATAGTCATGGACTCCTCCGTGGAAGCTTTACGACATGGTATAGCCTCGACCCACTTGGATACATAATCAACCATAACAAGTATATAATCGAATCCAAATGAGTTTTTAAAAGGCCCCATGAAGTCTATGCCCCATACATCGAATATGTCGATTTGTAAGTTGTATTTCAAAGGCATAGAATTTCTTTGAGAGATGTTTCCGGTTCTTTGGCATTCGGGGCATGACGCAACATATCTTTTAGTATCTTCATGCATCTCCGGCCAATAGAATCCGCTCGACCATACTTTTGCTTCGGTTCGAAAATGGCTATAGTGTCCACCGTACTCCGCCGAGTGGCACTTCCTTAGAATCTCAACCCTCTCTTCTCTTGGCACACATCTTCTCATCACTCCATCATTGCCAAGCTTGAAGAGGTATGGTGCATCCCAAAAATATTTCTTACTTTTGGAGATTATCTTCCTTTGAGTGTTTTTGTCTAGATGATCGAGGGGCATCTTTCGAATTGCTCGAATGATGTCGATCATCCAAGTATCTTTATCAAGCACTCTATAGAGGTGGTCATCTCTCATCTTATCTTCTATGGGCTCTTTATCGTCTTGTCCACGATTCATCCTAGACAAATGATCGGCCACAACATTCTCCACCCCCTTTTTATCACGAATTTCAACATCAAACTCTTGGAGAAGAAGGATCCAACGAATCAAACGTGGTTTAGCTTCCTTCTTAGCCAAGAGATACTTGATGGCTGCGTGATCGGTGTAAACAATGACTTTCGAGTTCACGATGTAAGATCTGAATTTTTCGAAAGCGAATACCACCGCTAGCAACTCTTTTTCCGTAGTGGCGTAATTTAATTGTGCCCCACTAAGAGTTTTGCTAGCGTAGTAAACGGCGTGAACTCGGCCTTCCTTTCTTTGTCCCAAGACCGCGCCTACGGCGTAGTCACTTGCGTCACACATGATCTCGAAAGGTTGGCTCCAATCCGGAGGTTGGATGATGGGAGCACTCACCAACGCATTTTTCAAGGTCCGGAATGCCGCTAGGCACTTCTCGTCAAAGTCGAAAGCCACATCCTTTTGAAGAAGGTGCGTTAAAGGCTTAGTGATCTTCGAGAAGTCCTTTATAAATCTTCTATAGAATCCGGCATGGCCTAGAAAGCTCCTTAAGGACTTAACATCCGTAGGAGGTGGGAGTTGCTCAACCGTCTCTACCTTAGCCTTGTCCACTTCAATTCCTCTCTCGGATATAACATGTCCGAGCACTATGCCTTGCTTAACCATGAAGTGGCACTTTTCCCAATTTAAAACCAAATCTACCTCCGCACACCTTGTAAGGACCTTTTCTAAGTTTGCTAAGCAATCCATGAATGTCTTCCCGTAAACGGAAAAATCATCCATAAACACTTCAACAATTTCTTCGACGAATTCCGAAAACACGGCCATCATGCAACGTTGAAAAGAGGCCGGAGCGTTGCATAGGCCGAAGGGCATCCTCCTATATGCAAACGTTCCGTAAGGGCACGTAAACGTTGTCTTATGTTGATCTTCCGGGTGAATGGGAATTTGCATGAACCCCGAGTATCCATCGAGAAAGCAAAAAATAAGCGTGGTTTGCTAACCTCTCGAGCATCTCGTCTATGAACGGTAGGGGGAAGTGATCTTTCTTCGTCGCTTTGTTAAGCTTACGATAATCGATACACATCCGCCACCCGGTCACAGTTCTTTGTGGTATCAACTCGTTCTTCTCATTCTTCACCACGGTCAAACCTCCTTTCTTCGGTACACAATGTACCGGGCTCACCCATTCGCTATGCGGAACCGGGTAGATGATTCCGGCATCAAGTAACTTGATAACCTCTTTCTTTACTACCTCTCGCATGGCATGGGTTAGCCTCCTTTGATGGTCCACTACAGGCTTACATTGGTCTTCCATTGGTATACGATGAGTGCAAAAGGCTAGGCTAATACCTTTGAGATCATTAATCGAATATCCAATCACCTTCCTATGTTTTTTTAATAAAATCAGCAACGCTTCATTTTCTTCGGGACTCAACTCGTCGCTCACAATGACTGGATAAGTTTTGTCTAGGCCCAAAAATTCATATTTTAATCCCTTGGGCAAAGGTTTAAGGTCTACCTCGGGCACTTGTGGCTCCTCGGGTTTGATTTCTCCTATGTCTTCGAATTTCTCTTCCTCCACACTACCATCATGCGGCTCTAAGCCTTTTGTTGCTTCCTCTAGTTCTTCATCTTGTTGATTACTAATTTGATTTTCCATCGCTCTTTGCAGCGGGTCTCTAAGGGTTTCAACAAAAAAAAAGACTATCTATCTCTTCTACTTCTTCATCTTCGGGAGGAAAAGGTGTAAGGTGTTTAGAAGCACGAAGAAAGTTATATGTGTACTTTGTTCCATTAAGGTTCATTGTTACTTTGCCTTCTCCGGCATCTAACACGGCATCAACCAACTTAAGAAAAGGCCTACCTAAGATTATATGATCAGAATTACTATGGTAAGCATCAATAACAAAGAAATCGGTTGGTATGTAATTTCTAGAGATTTTTACTTTCATGTTGCAAGCAATACCTAGAGGTTTGATAGTTCTACCATCTCCCATAATTAATTTCATTGATGTTGGAGCTAAGTCTAGGTTGTGGTATTGAACTTTATCGTAAATTTTAGAAGATAGAACACTTACTTGGGCTCCGATGTCGCATAAAGCTTTGCATTGAACTCCGTTGATCTCGCAACTCAAGTGCGGCGTCATCTTCTCTTCTTCTTCGGATCCTATCGAGTAAATTTCAGCGAGGCGAGCGTATGGTGATGCTTCGGGCTTGATCCCCATGATTCTCTTCACCTCGGCAATATGTTCCGGATCCACCACGTCTTCTCCAAAGAGCTTTTCAAAAATCTCACCGGTGGTTTCGAGGTCGTATGAATTTTCAGCTTTCTTCTCCGGTGGGAAATCCACTTCTAATGCTCTTGCCATTCCCTTTTGATTAGGGAACGGTCTTCTCTTGTCGAATACTTCTCCGTAATCAATAGGAACCCAATCCATTGGTTCGAACTCCCCTAGTGGCTTCGCGCTTGGCATGCTTCTCTTGTTCATCTCATTTGCCGTGGCGAAGTTGATGTTTGGTGTAGTTCTTGACTTGATGTGTTCTTGTTCAAGCTTTTCCATGATTGGCTCCTCTTTTGTGACTTCTGGGGTTGCCTCTTTAGAAAAATCAGCAAGCTTCTTCTTCCTTGAATTGAATTTCGGCTCTTCCGCAAGTCTTGTTTCCCAATCTCTTCGCATGGCAGCCGCTTTACTAACTTTTTGTAGAAGTTGGGCGGCTTTCGTGAGTGTTTTCTCCATGAGATCCCCACCCGCACACATTTCGACGTGTCGCATGCAACTAGGGGTTAGGGAAAAGAAAAATGTATGCAAGAGTACGTCACCGGTGAAGCCGAGTTTTGGCCCTTGTTCGATTAATTCATTAAACCTATCCCGGGCTTGGTCTATCCCTTCCTCTTCTCCTTGCATGAAAGTGATCACTTGCCTCCTTAGATGTTGAACCTTGCTAATTGGAAATAACTTCTCGCAAAACTTCTTTGTCAACTTGTTCCAATTGCCTTCAACTTCAAAGGACGCAACCGAATACCATGTCTTTGCTTTGCCGGCAAGTGAGTAGGGAAAGAGATTCCATTTGAACCATTCATCGGGAACTCCTTCTTGACGCACCGTGTTGCATATTGTCGTGAAATCCCTTATGTGTCTATATGGGTTCTCCGTAACCATCCCTTCAAATGGGTTTTCCGCCACCATCTTGATGATCTTGGATTTAATTTCATACTTGGTCGCTTCGAGCTTCGAATCCGACTCTTGTACTTTTATGTCTTCACATCGAGGGCTAGCGTAATCCCTTAATGATTTCTCCGGTTCTTCCACGGGTTGATTAACGAACTCCATCTAGACAATAAGATAAAAACAAAAACAAAAACGAAACAAGTGTTTTTCTAGATAATATATGTTAGATATAGCAAATAAAAGATAAACTAAATATAAAACTAAGTTAGATGCAAATCAAACGATGTAAACTAACTTGCTCCCCGGCAACGGCGCCAGAAAAAGGGGCTTGTTGACGGATAAAAGACGTATCCCTCTACGATCCGCAAGCGTACGGACCCCACACCTTTTTCACCACGGGATTCCCAAGGTTCTTGTCAATCCGCGGAGCAAGGGGATTACAAGCGTTCGATCAACAACGACACACTAGCTACTAAAACCCTAACTACTATTATACTAGAAAACACTAAACTACACTAGAGAGAATGATAAACGATCAAGGTAGAAAACACTCGCCCACGGGTCTACGATACTAGAGCATGCAATCGCTTAAAGACATGAAAACCAATCTAATCTACCGGGGTTGTGACCACGGTTTCGCCCTTTCCCTCCTCTCGTACTGTCACTACGCGAAGGTATTCATGACTAGACCTTTGATGGCCACGGCGTATTGAATGGATCCAAGGAAGCATTGAGGCCTATACTCCCTTTACGGCATGGTTGCAAACCTTAAGCATTAAAGTATATTCAACACAAGATGATAGATAGATAATCCGACAAAGTGCGATTACATCTCAAGATCGATTACAACCCATGGACGAATGAGAAGATTACCCCATCAAGGTGCTGATCATGGCACCGTTGATCATGGTTTCCATTCCGCCGGTGTCTTCCTTCTTCTCCACGAGAGGGTGCTTCCTTCGAGGTGGTTGATCTCCCGCCGGAGATCCTCCTCCTCTCTCTCTAGCTTGTGGATGGCCTTCTGGTGCGAATGACTCCTTCCCTCCGTGTTGGCGGCGCCTCGAGGGTTTTAGGGTTGAAGATCCTTCGAGGGCAAGGAAAACGGGACCGAACCGGTGCCGAAGTGGGGCGGGCCGGCCGGCCCGGCCGGCCGGCCGGCCTGTGCCCAATTCGGCCCAGTTCGGTCGCCCCTTTTGCTCCGTGGGTCCTCGCGCACTTATGTACTTTGCCCCCTCCACTTGCATGATTTTGATGCTTTCGTTATCCTCGCGTCCAAGATGGAGGCTCTCTTTGCATGAAGTTTGATCTTTTACGCTTCAATCCTCGGGGGTGTTCCTCATAGCACTTCGGTCCTCGCCACCATTGGAAGTGATTTCAGCAAGCTCATGAACACGAACAAGACTCCATGAATGCTCCTTTGAACTTGTTGCGAATCCGTCCTTTATGTCCATGTTTTCCTACATAAACACAACACTTCCAAATGCATGCACAAAGATGAACTTGTTATATGATTAGTGTGCCTAGTGGCGGGTTAGTTCCATAATCAAATCCAAACCAAAGTGTAATGAACGTGCTAGGTGCACCAAAATACACCGTCAACACCCACTCTCCTAATTACTTGGCTAAGCCAGAGCCATGTGGACTGTGGTTGTACTGTTATCTTGGGTGGTTCTCCATGTTCCGTTTATATTTCAAGTTATCTTGTCTTAAGCATAAACGTATTACATAAACAAAACTGAGATATATCAAAAACAAAGCATAACCATACCCATGTAAAGCAAACTAAGCATTTATCTACCCAAACATTTGTTAAACAGGGTTGATCAAGGTAATGAGGTAAAATATCTAGTCAAGGCCTTAACTAGGTGTTTGCCCATCAAGTTTATGTATAACAACTGGAATAGTAAACTTTGTTTAACATGCAGTGACATAGGTTCAAAAAGATAATGTAGAGGGGGAAAGCCACTTTCCTTCCTCTACAAGCTGGGTAAAGTCTTCTTCGAAAACAGGCTCTTCCTGATCGCCTCCGATGAGGAGCTCAGACGAAACAGACACGATATCTACGAGTCAAACATGAACAACAAACAATAAATAAACAGTACACCAAACAGTAACAAAACTGGTAAATTTGCTGTTTAAATAATTCTACTCGTTGAGACGATCATTTCGGTATATAAAACGCTAAATTCGGAGTTAAAACGAGAAAGATATGATTAAAACAAGATACAGGGACCTATCTGCAGTAAAACTAAATTTACAGAGCCTTTTATAAATAAAACCAGGGGCTAAAACATAATTTCATATAAAAACTGAAGGGCTTAAGTGTTATTTCTCAAGAAAAGGACCCCTAACACTATTAACCAGGGTAGACAGGGGCCTAACTACAAAATCCAGGACCCATCTGTAAGAGTTCTTATAGGTGGGGGACCGGCATGCGAATACAGAATTTTCCAAGGACTCTTAAAGGAAAAGGCCGCAACCACATCGTGGATCTTTGATCCAACGGCCGCGGACTTGCGCGAGCGCGGTGGACCGCGCCGTGCACCCGGTGCACGGGTCCACGGTGGACTGCACCGAAGGGGTATCCCCTGAGTTTGATCAGCGCTGTGGATCAGCGATCCAACGACTCAGGACGCACGCAAGCGGGGTAGCGACGGTGACGTCGCCAGAGACAGGGGCGGCACGGCGGCGCCTTGCCAGAAACTCGCCGGCGCACCCTATCTTGCTGCTCAGGGGGCCATTTCGCACGCGCGTGAGCTCTACGCGTAGCTGGGGAGCACGCGAGCAAGCCTAGGGGGTCAGGGGGATGGCGCGGGCACCCACGGCGGCCAGCGCCGGAAGGGGGCGGAGCGGCCGCTCTAGCGAGCTCGTGAGAGCGCTGTTGTGCACAAAAGGAAGGGGAAACGGGCTGGGGTTATTGCTCACCGTTCAAAGGAGAGGCAGGCGAGCTCGAAGGTGAAGAAGATGCGACGGTGGTGGAGCTTGGCAACGGCGGCGGGTCGGGCGGCGCTCCGGTGTGTTCAGGGGCGCGGCTCCTACGGCCCCGGGGACGAAAACCTGCAGCAACTCGAGCTTGATGAGCCCCTGGTGAACCCAAGAAGAAAGAAAGAAGGACGGCGGAGATTGTCCTTCACCGGCGGCGGCGGGAACCCGAGGCGGCGGTGCTGGGGAATTGATGCTCGAGCGCGTGGAGTGGTGTGCTGCGGGTGCAAAGGGGAGTGTAGGAGCTCGAGCGCGTGCTTAAATAGCAGCAGGGAGAGAAAGGAGAGGAGATGGAAGAGGGATCATCGGCCGGCGTCCTTACCATTGATGGCCGGCGGGCGATCCGGCACGATTGGCAATAGAGAGGGGAAACACCAAGGAAACGGAGGGGAAAATTGATTGGGAGAGTTATTGCCTTAATTGGCTAGTTCAAGCGGCAGGGGAAAGGAAAGGGAGACGGCAGGAATCGCGGCTGCGGCGGCAGGCCGGCGAAGCAGAGGAGAAGAAGAAAGGAAGGGGGAGGGAGGAAGCTGACCGGTGGGACCCAGCCGTCAGCGAGAGCAAAGAAAAGGAAAAAGAGAGTGGTGGCGTGGACCGGCCCGGGGAAGGGTTGGTGGGCTGCTGGGCCGCTTGGGCCCAAAGGTAAGAAGGGTTTGTTTTTCTTTTTTCTTGTCTTTTTCAAACTCCTTTTAAAACAACTTTTCTTTTCAAATTCAAATCAAATTCTTTCAAACTTTTTCTCAAAAATTTTATAAACTTTTTAGAAACCACACAAGCAACCAAAAACCATGCAAAGCCAACTGATGATGCACAATCACTTGTTGTCTCTATATTAATTAAATTATGTTTAATATTTTAGAGCTCAATTTTAAATGGCAAATTTAAATTTTAAATCCTTAAAGCTAATTGACAGTTGCTAGGTAATTTTTAGTGATGGAATTTTAGGGTGTCAGGTGATGGTGGGCTTCAATTTCTTCTTCTCGCCCTTGTCCATCTTCTTGACAAATTGAGGGCATTTGTAGAACTTGTGCCCTTCTCCATGACACTTGTAGCAAGTACGGGTTGCACCGTTCTCAAGCTTCTTCACCATGGGATAATGGCTATCTTGAGAAGGTTGGACATTGCTCTTTATGTCTTGAGAGATGTCCACTTGCTCTCCATCGTTCTTGCCCTTGCCCATCAAGTTTGCCAACCTCTCTCGGAGCCATTTCACCTAGCTTGAGCTCATCATTTTTCTTGCCTATGAGACAATCACATGTTTCTACAACAACATTCTCATTGCAAGATGGTGAGCAAGATTCATCAATTAAATCAATGCAAGAAGTTGAAGCATCTACCTTGGAGATAGGAATTGCACAAGGGATAGATGATTCATTAAGCTCAAAGGAATTACTTGTTTTAATTTCATTGCACTCAAGCTTAGATTTTAGCTCATCACACTCCTTGCTAAGCAATTTGAATTTGCACAACAAATGTTCATAATTTGTAGCAAGGGTTGCACTAAGATCATTGAGAGAATTGAGTTCTTTAATTTCATTAGCTTGTTTCTCAAGAATTCCTTTTTGCTCATGGACTAGCTCAACAAGATCATCAAGAGAGGTGGTGTCGGATTCATCATCATTTACATTGCTTTACATACCTTTGGCCATAAGGCACATGTGTAGTGATGATGAAGGACCTTGCATGAAGCGGGTGGTGAAGGTCTTTCTTGATTCATCACTTGAGCTAGAAGACCTTGATTCTCCACCACTTGTCCACTCACAGACGGCGATAGTTTCTTTTTACCTTGGTCTCCTCTCCTTGACCACCTTCTTCTTGGGCTTGTGCTTGATCTTAGTGAACTTGATGTGTTGATGATGACGTCCTTCTCTCAAGTGGATGTAAGTAACCTAACATGTCCATGGTATGTTAACTTGTGGCATGACATGTTAGCTTGGGCATGATATGTTAACTTGTGCATGGTATGTTAACATGTGGTAACATCCATGAGACCTATGAATGCCTAAAAAGACATGCTAGACAATGTGGTTAGTCCCATTACTTGTGTTAGCATGAATCACCAAAATCAACTTGAATAAATGGCAAATGGGGCCATGTTCGCTACAGCTCGCGAGCCGCTCACGAGCCCTAACGAGTCAGGGTTGCAGCAACAAACAAACAACCTAATAGGTCCAACTTCAAATCACAACCTAATAACTTGGAGTACTAAATTGTTTGTTGATTACTTGGTTTCATTGTTGGTTTTCTTGTAAACATGTTGCATTTTTATTCCATATTTACCTATTAAGTATGATTTTTAAAATTTATAATTGTTAACGAGCTGGCTCGCGAGCTTAACGAGTCAGCTCGAGCTTCTTAACGTGCCGGCTAAGATAACGAGCTAAAACGAGCCGAGCTCTAACGAGCCGAGCCATAACGAGCCGAGCCTTAACGAGTCGAGCCAGGCTCGATATCCAGCCCTAAGCAACAGCTACAACCTACTCCGTGCTAGCGAGCGACGATGATTACGGGACTGAGCGCTGTAGCCTCCGCGACCGTCTTTACGGGACGGAGGGAGTATATCTCGGTTGTTGTAATCCCCTATTTTTAGAATTGAAAATTCTTAACTTATGGTCTGCATGATGATAAAATTAGGCATCCAGATAGCTACACCTAATTAACAGGTTAACAAACATATGTCAATTTAACTATCAGTGAACACTTAAATGGTGAAATCAAATATATAGGTGCACTAAAGATAGATCGATAATAGGAAACAACCAATTCTGACGTTTTGTGCAACAATAGCATCCTGAGGATCATCAGGTGTAGAAGAACAAAAAGGAAGGGAAAGCAGCATTGTCTTCAAAGTAATGGTTGGGCTTCACCGATCTTTCAGAATGTCCAACCAAATTGCTCCATTTTGACTACTGATGTTAGGGTGCCTTCAAGATAGATTCGAGATCCAAGTAGAGCCACAATTGAAGAACTCCAAATCCATAATATTGAAAAAAAATCCTCTAATAACATGGTCATGGTTCCAGTTTCTTTGGAAGACAACAATCATTATCTGTGCTACACAAAGATATCTTGTTAGATATTGCCCTCCAAGTAGAAATGTGAAGAAAACAGTGCAGTTTACATAAAAAAAATTGAATGATGTGCAGGGCAATAACTTTTACTGGATCGATTTGTCAAGTAGTAAACAGAGCTATATGTTTATTTTTACCATACAATGTCAACGAGAATTCAAAGAATTTTTTTTACAAATACTACTTATGCAGTATTTAAATATTTAACATGACCAAATCCTAACAATACTACTGCTCTACTCCAATGGTTTCCTCATCAGTCTTTGGACTTGAGCTTCTAACAAAAAATTCAGTGGTTACCCCCATCTCAGTCCAACTACACATAAAAGCACTGAGATGCATATAGCAATGCACCTAAAAAATCAGAAGTAAATATTTGGAGATCTGTAATGCAGATTAACAAACCACAGCACAATGTGAACTCAGAATAAAACACTAACCTGATCTGTTTGCTGCACTACCTCCGTAGCCAAACCTCTCTGGCCTTGAGTGCTTAGATAGATCACCATGGATAATTGCGGAAATCTGCAACACCACAATCAAAGAGGAAATAAAGTATATGGGTCTTAGTTCATTCTACATGAAAAAGTAGCACCCTATGAAAATTAGTAACTGAAATATTTACCTTAGGCAAGCACATTAGCTCAAGTTATCTTCTCCTTCCTCTGATTTGCAACAACCATATAAAATCAACTCAAAATTTCGAAAATGAGAGAGAGAGAGAAAGGTATATCAAAAAGACTTTCTAAATAGGCTACTAACATTCCCCCAAACATATTCAGTTTCTGTATGATACATTCTACATTAGAATTCCGAAAACATTTGTGTCCGAAAATTAGTTCACATATACAAGTATATTCTTTTCCATATTTCATATTCAGTATTTCAGTACCATTTTACTTATATATACTACCTATATCTATATCATAAGAATTGATATAAAACAGACCCAGGTCCGTACTAATAAGAATATGTACAAGCACTAGGGAAACTCTAATTTACTTTCTCAGTCCAAGCAATTGGCATCTCCATAACCAGGCATAATAAGGCATAGGGGTCGTACTGCTCGCGGTGAGGGTGGACATCGCGACGGCTCGTGACGGCCGAGCTGGCCGGCGGCGAAACACAGCGAGGCGCGCACGTCGGGGATGGGCGGCGCATCGGGGAGGAGTTGCACGTCGAGGAGGGGCGTGTCAGGGACGGGCGCGGCGAGGAGAGGCGATGGCGACGACGGAGACGAGGCGATTTGGGGGAGAAACGGCTAAGTGCCCGTCTGGAAGGAGATGAGGCACACCCCCTTTTGTCACGAGTCGTTTTACCAACCGAGACAAAAGGCCCTTTACTCCCGAGTTGTGTTACGACCCAAGACTAAAGCCCCCCCCCCTTTGTCACGAGTTGATTCATGACCCGTGACAAAAGGGGTATTTCGCATGGGAGCCCCTTAAAGGAAAATTTTCCCCTTTAGTCTCGAGTGGTTTTACCACCCGTGACAAAAGGGGGTCCTTTTTCTCGGGTGCTAAAACCACGAGGGACTAACAGGTAATTTTACACGGGAAGTTAACATTTTTCTTTTCCTTCCTCATTTATCTCATACCTTTTGCTATGAACGTTTAAAAAATCGTATTTGTGACATGCAAAATTATATTCAGTTAAGACAAAAAATACCTACTTTTTCATGCACATATTATTTCAAGAGTTAGAGACAATTATTTCTAATTTTCATTTACAATTTGAAGGGAAAATAAATTAAATTGAAAATATTAGTAAACTAACTCCGAAAAATCTCAAAATTGGTGAGTACTTTGTCAACATGTTGGTACTTCATTTACTTTTTGATATAATGATCAATAGAACTAATTATGAATTTTATTTTGAGCTAAGTTTTTAAATGACTTACGTATACATGTAGAAGTCACCTGATGGCTATTACATGGCACAACATTAATTAATACCAATGAGTACAAGTCCAAAGCTGAAGCTGGTCCGCTTCTAGCTTATGAACCTTTGCTTCAAACACATTTATGAATTCGTGTATTGTCTTGAAATGATCAACATGCTCAGGAAGAATGTAGGTAGGCCTCAAGTTCTCATCATCCAGCTCATAACGGAATATATCATCAAACTCACCCTTCTTCATCTTTGTCTTTGTTTACTTTTTGATATACTGATCAATAGAACTAATTATCAATTTGACATTGAGCTAATTTTTTAGAATGACTTACATATACATACAGAGGTCACCTGATGGCTATTACAAAGCATGACATTAATTAATACCAATAAGTATAAGTCTCAAGTTGAAGTCGGTCAGCTTCTAGCTTGTGAACCTCTTCTTCAAACACATTTACGAATTTGTGTAATGTCTTGGAATGATCAAAATGCTTAGGAAGAATGTAGGTAGACCTCCAGTTCTCATCATCCAGCTCATAACGGAATATATCATCAAACCCACCCTTCTTCGTCTTTGTCTTTATTTACTTTTTGATATAATGATCAATAACTAATTATCAATTTTACATTGAGCTAATTTTTTAGAATGACTTACGTATACATACAGAGGTCACCTGATGGCTATTATAAGGCACGACATTAATTAATACCAATGAGTACAAGTCCCAAGTTGAAGCTGGTCATCTTATAGTATTTGAACCACTACTTCAAACACATTTATGAATTCTTGTATTATCTTGGAATGATCAATATGCTCAGGAAGAATGTAGGTAGGCCTCCAGTTCTCATCATCCAGCTCATAACGGAATATATCATCAAACTCACCCTTCTTCATCTTTTTCTTTGTTTACTTTTTGATATGATGATCAATGGAACTAATTATCAATTTTATATTGAGCTAATTTTTTAGAATGACTTATGTATACATACAGAGGTCACCTAATGGCTATTACAAGTCACGGCATTAATTAATACCAATGAGGTCACCTGCTTCTAGCTTTTGAACCTCTGCTTCAAACACATAAAATAGTACCAAACCTACTTAAAATGATAAATATGCATGCTTACTGAACATGTTGATGATTTGAAGACAATACGTGAATTCATAGATATGTGTTTCAAGTACTGGTTTAAATGCTACAAGCTGACATATATAGCGCATGTAACCTCTAGTACCGACGGAGCAAGCTGTTCAAGCAAGATGTCGACATTCTCTCTCTCACTCTCTGGAAAAAGGTGTCTAAGAGATAGTATATATATGCTGGACCTGACCTCCTAAGCGGTGTCACCGAAAACACTATGTTTGGGCAGCTTGCTCCTATCGGTACTAGAGGTAGTGCAATATATGTTTGAATGCATGGTATTCATTAGAATCCCTCTAAGCAAAAATTTAGTAAAATTGAAAATAGTACCAAACCAACTCAAAATAATAAACATGCTTACTAAACATGTTGAAGACAATACATGAATTCATAATAAAGTAGCTAATTAATAATAAGTTCATAATGGTTCACATAGCTAGCTAATTAATACAAGTTCATATAATAGGATACGGTACAAAGCCTGATCCATGCATGCATAATATTACTGAGTAGCACGCGCTTGTATATATGAAATATGGTTAATGTCTACAATTCTCTAGCCTAGAACTCCCTCAAAATAAGCTAGAGCGTGTACTAGTGCAATCTCCTCTGCTTCTGGAGGAGTGTCACAAACAGCACTGCAGACATCAAACAATTGAGCCTCAGGTTCTGCTGGCTTGTAAAAGGTTAGGATTGCTTGACTCTACCAATTGTTGGTGAAAAACGGTTCCCCACCATAGTAATCCACCCCAACTCTTTCCACAACTTGATTAAGAATCGCATCGAAGCTAATTGAAGAATAGGTAGAACCAGAGAGATCATGCACACAATCAGATGATGATGAGATATAATAACCTTATGAAAGTTCAAAATATATATGTACCGGAAACAAATTAATTAAGAATGAATAAAAAATCTTATATATATATATGTGTGTGTGTGTGTGTGTGTGTTATACCATAACTCGATAAGCCCTACAAAAGCTCTATTTAATCTGAACCACACTGCCTTCACCTGCCTCGAGTTGCCTTTATTTAAAATATGAAAGGTCCGGCATGAAGCACCTACCATTATTCTGGAGCTGTTGTAGACAATCCTCCATGGCAGTCGTCTCTCGGGTTAACCGAATAGGTGACGTTGAGCCAACTGTTGCAATGGCAACCATCGAGTTTGCGCGCCTATTGGCAATTGGTCGTAGCCTACATGTCAAGCAGGTACGGTGAAAGAGATGTACACTCTTGCCATGTGCTCATCAACGTGCTCAGTTTGCACTATAGGAGAAGTACCATTCATATCCCCAATAATGTCTCTGAGCCATCTGATATTGTTGATAACCTACAATAGTTGTATATGTAACTAAAATTATAGATTTTCCATGTGAGATGAAAAAAGTTCCATGTAAAACAAATTAATTTCAATTCTTATATTACCACGTCAGCTACATGTCCTGGATCACCCATTTGCAAGGTAATCTCGCGGTGAAAGTGCAATCCTAGACGTGGAGGCAACGGGCCCTCCGAAACAGCTCCACAGCCACCAAGACCTCCACAGCCAATGCCACAACCACCACGCTTACCATGGTGACGGACTATCACTACAAAAAACCTTGTGATCTATGACGGTTGATTTTCATCACGGATCATCCAATTTTCGTCATAAAACAGCATCTATGCATGGATTGAGCTTCACAAATCACCTCTCGTGATGTATTAATGGTTTCGTCATGGATTGTCGTAATCCATGACGTTTTCAGACCGTCATATATTGGTGTAAAGCCCAGTGAACCCAGCCCAAAGCCCAAAATCTGTGACGAAAGTGACAGTCATGGATTAACATGCCACATCACTTGTAGAGATGATTTGGCAGATGACGTGGCGATTATGTGGCAGATGACGTGACGATTATGTGGCAGATGACATGGTGATGGTATTTTAAGAACGTGTCACTGACGTGGAAGCCACGTGGCGCTGACGTGGCAGCCACGTGGTGCTCACGTTGCAGCCACATGGCGCTGACGTGGCTGCCACGTGGCGGGCAGATGACGTCAGCCTATGCAATTTTTCCCAGACTGAATTTCAGCCTATATAGATCCATTACAGCCCAGCCCACATACATTACTGGCACAACCCATATACATTTCAACCCAACAAATGCCCAACAGATTTAAAACAGATATAAATCCCAGAAATAAAATCTAGCCAAAAAAAGATATCCATCATTTGGAAGAAACTACCAAGTATCACCACATCACCATATATATCACCAGAAACAACAGATCAGCATATATCACCAGAAACTAACAAGTATCACCAGAATCACCATATCTATCACCAAAAAAAGAATGTCATACATCCACCATCTTGCAGAAGGCTCTAATTTGACCTCGAACTCAACATACTACTTCATCTCCGATTGGTCCTTTATCCTTTTTATGTCTAGTTCCTGCAATTTCAGATTGGCTTGAGAGACCTTTTTATTCATCTTAATAGGCAATCAGTAAAGAGCATTTATCATAGTCCCTGTTAAGCAAACAATTTTTGCACTAGATAAAATTGGAATGCCAATATCATACAGCCTGATCATTGAAGTACTAGGGTTTCATAATTTCAGTAACTATATGGCAATGCATAAAGTAGAATTGTAGAACTCCCATCTATTAGTGTACTGCACAGCTCCCACATTACCTGAAGCGGTTATTCTAAAGTTGCATGCATCTGATCAGATTCTTTCATTCCATTTGAGAAAACCTAAAAGAATGAAACAAATGGTGAATTGCAGCACTACAAGTACTGGTGAATAAATGAATTCAGAAAATAAAATGGCATGAACTACACAAGAGTATCTTGTTACTCATAATGAAATAAAGATGCCAGCAAGACCACAAACTCTCGGGCTTCTCTAATCAAATAATAATTATACCTAGCAAGCCTTTAAAGTTTCCAAAACACTCTTCTCAGCGCATCACGAACAAGCAAGCAGATATAGTAACCGACTACAACACAGGACGCTATTAGAGTCAGCCGCAGCAGCTACATAAAAAAGACAGGGAAAGTACTACATAGATGATAACACCCCAGATAGGGTGAGGGGCGCGCACCCGCCTAGCACTTGATCTCCTTCAGCCCGTGTGCAAAGTAGAAGAAGGTTGGGTTGGCAGTTCCATCTTTGTAGTAGGCGAACACCAAGCTTCCATCATCATGCATGCTCTCGCCAACAAAATTGCAAAAAAACCCAGACAAACATTTTAGTACAGAGCTATTATAAAAACAAAATGTGAAGCAAAATAACAGAAATCAGCAAGTATGAGTTATAGAACAACATCACAGACAGCACAACCTATCATATTAGCAAAGTCAACATGAAATGAAGTAACATGATAACACATAGAAAGCAAACATAAAAAATAAATGCCACACTGCATAAGAATATAGGTACTTAAAACTTGCAACATATTTTTAATTTAACCCATAACAGTGCAAAATTAGTTTTGCCCAATGGTTTCTGCATATATTATAATTCAAGCACTATGCAGCTTTTTACAAATGAGAATTCACAACAGGACAAGCAACATAAATATAAGTAACAAAAGAAATCTATGACTAAATCCACTGAGGTACAGTTTTCATGAACATCTATCACAATTGGTAGTTCAGAGAGAATGAATAAACACTATGTATCAAATATATAGCATGATTTGGGTATAGAACTTACAACCGGAGGTCCTTGAGCTTTCCAAGAAGGTACTTGGTGGCACCCTCAATGCCCTTCTTGAATTCCGCTTGCTGCTCAGGCTCCAGCTTGGTAGTGAGGTTCTTGATGTACCGCTTCATGAAGGTCACAAACTGCTTCTTGTCAAAAGCAGGTTGCTCCTGCAAATGGGGATACAGGGTTAGTAAAAAAACATCTACAACAAACAGCAGAAAACATAACTCCAGATGAGTCAGCAACCTGAAGACAGAAGGCGTCAACAATGTCGACAACCTTCACCGCCTGATCATCAACACCCTCATCCTCACTGCCGCCCTCAGCAGACGGGTTGGCACCAATGTCGACATCAACAGCTCCTTAGACGACCCACTGGAAGCACCCATCCAGTATCATGACGTCAGCAACAAATCAAACAAACCAACACAGTAAACTTACAGAGAGCAAGACAATCTGGACATCACTACTAACGCTAAGATTTCCACAGTAGCAAGCTTATGAGGCTCTCTGAAGCAACCTACACAAAATCCCAACATGGTGTGACACAGCAACTACAAGACCAAAAGGTCATTTATAGGAGGATAGTAATTCAAACAAAGTAAGGCAATACTCAACGAGCACATCAGAACAAAATATTCCATTGAGAAACCAGGAACAATTCTGAACTATCAATTTGCTGCCGCCACAAAGGCAAAAACTAAACTGCTGCTGCTTCAAACAATACGGATCTTAATGGATTACATAACTCAGACAACACAAGAAATCTACACTTTGGGGAACATGCTATACACACAAACCACAGTACAAATCAACATTACCAGCCTAAGCACATCACCAGGAAATACCCATTCTAAATTTCTACTGCAGCACGGATTCAATATTTCGGATCTAAAGCTCCGACTAAACACGAATTCGGCCAAACGAAACTTCGATATCAAGCTAAGCTAGCTACAATCCTGTCTACTGCGGGGCGTTGGGTGGCACAGGGCAGCGAGCGTTGTACCTTCCCTTCGACCTCCCAGAGGATGCCGTTCTCGATCTCCTTGTACGGGAACGAGTCCGAGAGGAGCTCGTCGCCTGCAAACAACACCGCACATGAAACAAAAATCAGTAAAATCACAACATAATCAGTAATTAAAAATAGCAGCAACGGAAGCAAATCCATGGGGCAGATCTACACCTGGCGGGGACGGGCGCTGTGATGCTCGATGCGGGAGGAAGGAGGGGTTGGGGTCCCGCGCGCTGCGGTGGTAGAGGTGGTAGTGGAGGTGGCGGGGAGGGAGGGAGAGAATGGGGGAGAGAGGTGAACGACGCGAGAGTAGCCCGGCCACCGCCGTGCTGTGGCGGATCCGGGCGCCGCCGGCAGCTCTGCTGCCTACGACGCGCAGGATGTGAGTGCAGGAGAGGAAGGAGCTGGCGACGACGTCGGCAGTGTGCTTGAACCGGGTGTTGCTGGCAGCTCTATGGTCAGGATGGGAGGGCCGGGGTTGAGGGAGGGCCAGAGGAGGCGGGGCTTGGACGGGAGGGGGAGGAAGGGGCGGCAAGTGGAGGAAGAGGCGGCCAGGATACTAAGGGGAGGAGGCTAAGGGGAGGGAGTGGAATGTGGCTAGGGTTTAACGGATGCAACTTCCTTTTATACTAATAAAACACGATCTCAGCCATCCATTCGTTGATGAACGGTCCAAAATATATGGGCTTTTTGGGCCATAATGGGCTTGTTACATTCCTCCTCTGCTTAACATCATTCTTTTTCTTTTTTCATTTTTTTGCAATATGGAATAATTCCAATTTGAACAATATGTATCTCGAATAAAATTTAAAAAATTAATCAAATTTATATTTTAAGTACTAATTACTAATTGGCATGCAAAAACATGTATTTATATTATATGCTTTAATAGAAGGAAACAAGCCGTAAGTACTTATGATCTACTATAACTTGTATTCTGAAACTAGATGAAAGATTCAAATGTTTTTTGTCACAATTCGAACTTGTACTTGACCCTTTATTACAATAAATGATAATAAAATCTAAAACTTCTTCAAAACTTCTGAAAATTGCTACGAAATCATTGAATGGATGTGTAAATTGAAATAGAATCATTTTATGGATGTACATGCTTGACAAAAAAGTTTCATAACATTTTGTGAATGGATGTACTTTCTTACCTCATGGACACCTCAAACTTTAATGCAACCTTACACTTACTCTCCTATTCGTATTTGGAGATTTAGATTTCCAATTGCCACGAAAAAAATCATTTTCTATTTTTTCTATAACTTAATTAATACACCCGTGTGAAGTAAAATGAAAAATTATTATCAAACATACCCTCAACACATTTTCTAATACAAAATACGACATATAAGTTTTCACGTGGGAGTTTCAAGAATTTTCAAGTAGATTTGCTATTTTCTATCATTTAAATGAATTTATGCATTTTTACCGAAAGTAATTCCAAATTGATGTACATGTACCTCTAATAAGATTAACAAAATTTTAGAAAACTATATTTAGGTGCCTATTGTCCATTCTAGCCCACATCTAGGATATTGACGAAAAATTCAATTGGCTTGTAGGGAAATTTCGAACTTCTACTAGTCACCTTGTTATAAAATAATGATAATAATAAATAAAACTTATCAAAAAATTATGTAAATTGGCACAGGATCATTTTATCGATGTACAAGCTGGACAAAAAAGTTTCATATGATTTTGTGAAAATTGGACTATACAATGTTCATAAACCACATAGATTACCACATTGTTTCATACAACTCAACTTAAACTTAAAGTTTGTACACACTAAAATACTTTCTTACCCATGGGCACCTCAAATTTGGATGCAACCTTGTGTTGACCATAACATTAGAGAATATTAAGTTATATTAGCATTTATTATGAAACAACATGTTTTTTATATTCTCTTTTTAGTTGGAAAAGATATGTTGTATGAAAAGCAATCAAGAAATAGTAATTAAGATACAAACAAATGGCACCGAGTAAAACATCTCGATTTTAGAAAAAATTAGGAAAAAGAATCAACCTATTTGGAGTTCGTATGAGGAAGAAAAATAGTTTGCAAGTTTTATCCGAAGATTAAAAACAGAAATTGCACTTGCTATGAACGGAGATGAACAAGTGTGTTTTCTCTTTTTAATCTCTACCCCTAAAAAACCCGTAAGGGCAACGCATACCCCCTGTGGTTCTGCCCCCGCCCCGTTCTGCTAGCAGAACCACGGGGCGGGGCCGTGCCTCTGCCCGCCCCCACCCCATCCACCCACCGGCGTTGCGGGCCAATTAAATCAACGCATTCAAAATTCAAATCGCTTGGCCGCTCTACAAAACGCACGCCCCTCGTCAAAACGCACGCCCCTCGTCGCTCCATCCGTCGCCCCTCATCGCTCCTCCAGCGCGCGGACCCGCCGTCTTCAGCGCCACCCCTCCAGCGCCACCCCTCCAGCGCACGGACCCGCCGCACGGGGGAGGAGGAGCTACAACCACCGCTGCAGTAAGCGTGTTTGTCAAAATGGCAAAATGGCAAAATGCAGTAAGCGTGTTTGTCAAAATCCCCAAATGCCAAAATGGCAAAATGCTTGTTCGAATACGAATCCCCAAATGCAAAAATGCTTGTTCGAATACGAATCCCCAAATGCAAAATGCATCCCCAAATGCCCAAATCCATACGCACCTACCTGTGATGACATCCTCCACGGAGCAGCGTGCAAGCCGCCGATGCCGCAGAAGCAGGGGGCATGCCGCAGCTCGCAGGCCCTGCCGGCGCCGCAGATCTCCATGCACCAGTGATGAAATCCTCGAAGGAGCCGCGTGCGAGCCGCACGCGCCCTCCGGCGAGGAGCTCCACACCGGCGCGGTATCCTTCTTCCGCCGCGGGGTGTTGGATGGTCGTGGCCGTGGGGAAGGGAGGTAGGGAGGGAAGCAAGCGCGGGGTTGGGATTTGGTAGGGTCGCCACCGTTGTGGGGGGTGGTTTCTTGGCGCCGGCGCCGATGCTCGCGGCGGTGCCGCCCTCATCGGGTTCTGGCCGGTCGACTCGCTATGGGTGCGGCGGGGGTGGGGGTCAAATGCCGAGTCGCTAGGGTTTGGGGACCGGGGGAGGCTGCCGTCGGTTTTGTTGTTCCGGCTTTTGGCTCCCAGCCATCCATCTTGATGAACGGTGCAGAATGCTTGGAGGCGCAGGTGTGTGGGCTCCGGCCTCCAGCCCAGTTTCGGCGCAGGTGTGTGGGCTCCGGCCTCCGGCCCAGTGCGGTGCTTTGAGCCTAGTTTCGGCGCAGGCGAGTGGGCTCCGGCCTCCGGCCCAGTGCCAGCGCTTGCGAGATGGGCTCCGGCCACGACCCAGTTTTGGTTTGAAACTGCTGCTTTGAAATACTTGTTGACATCCCAAATATACTCCCTCCCATAAATACTTATTAACATCCTCCCAAAATAATACTCCCTCCCAAAAATACTTCTTAACATCCTCCACTTTTTACTTGCTGCTTTGAAAAAAACCCTAATAGTCTGGAAAATCAGCTTTTTTCTGCCACGGGTTTTAGTGTCGAGTGATGGTGATGACAATGAAGTGGACGCGCGTGATAGGTCCCGCCCCAGTTCCAGTTTATTTACCCACTGTGTTAAAACGAGTCTGTACTGTAATTATCATGTTGTGCGACTTAGTTCATTCTTTTTCCACTCTCTGGTTGAGTAATCTTGGACGATTTGTATAATCCATTGAGTGTTGTAATTATCAGAATCTGGCAAATGGATACATTTCAAATGGGTGGAGGTCGCACTCCATTAGGAGACGTGACAAATACCATGAAGGATTCCCAAACAATGTCGCAACTCATTGACGCTAAAGAACGTAAACGAGCAAAGGAACGAGCCCGATATGCATCAATGTCTCTCGACCAAAGAAATGAGAAAAATAAAAAACGTCGTGAATCCCGGCAAAGAAAGAAAGGTGACCCATCCAACCATTTTTAGATTTTTTGCTATTAGTTTCTTACAAGCTCTGGAATTAATTTGTAGATGGTGCTCCGTCCCAACTCCACAATGTAAGCAAGGGTACCGATGAAAATACTGACGGTTCCTTCCAGAAACA
Source organism: Cenchrus americanus (assembly GCA_947561735.1). Lineage (NCBI taxonomy): Eukaryota > Viridiplantae > Streptophyta > Magnoliopsida > Poales > Poaceae > Cenchrus > Cenchrus americanus. The sequence goes on along the minus strand of OX387242.1, from coordinate 28,989,498 downwards.
AGATGTTGACAATGATAACATAATTTCCGAATACCCAGGTATTGTCATTGGGGACTGAATATGATAGTGTGTTATGTTAGGTATTGTAGTGTTCGACTGAGGCCATCCTTATGTTGTGTAGACGATGAGGGCATTGAGGACTCGAGTCATAAGTTTCGATCACAAGTTCAAGATGCTAATGAACGCAAACGGGAAAGGGAAAGAGCACGGTATGCAGCGATGTCAACGGAGAAAAAGATGGAAAAAAACAGAAATGTCATGAAGCCAACCAGAGAAAGAAAGGTGATCCATCCAAACATTTTTAGATTCTATGCAATTAGTTTCTTACTGATCTGAAATTAATTCGAAGATGGAATTCATTTCTTACAAGCTCTGGAATTAATTTGTAGATGGTGCTCCGTCCCAACTCCACAATGTAAGCAAGGGTCCCGATGAAAATACTGACGGTTCCTTCCAGCAACAAGATGTTAACGGCATTGAGGAGTCGGGTAATAAGTTTCAACCACAAACTCAAGATGCTAATGAACGCAGGCGGGAAAGGGCAAGAGCCCGGTATGCAGCAATGTCAATCGGGGAAAAGATGGAAAAAAAATAAGAAACGTCGTGAAGCCCGTCAAAGAAAGAAGGGTGAGGTGACATTTTGATTTAGATGGATTTATGTTTCATTGCCCTTTGTTTCTTATACGTTGTAAAATGATATGTAGATGGAAATGCCGCATTGAGCAATGAGAATGTGGATGATGAAAATAATGATTGGTTGCATAGGACCGAATCACACCAACCACAGCCACGACATGTTGGCAATGAAAATATACACATGCAAGAAACAAGTATTCTGATTATGTTTGTTGTTAGTACGGTGCCCTTTTCTAATCAGAACTAACAAAACACATATGCAGAAAATGAAGGCATTTTAGGGACATGCAGTAATATCTCAATGGATATCAGCCCAGGTATCATGCTTGAGGAAAACTAAATATCCGTGTGTATCGTCCTATCAGTACCATAGACCATAGTGATGGTTTATCTCCTACTTGCAAACAATTAGTCCCCACAGAGGTAGAGCACGTTATGTTAAGGTTATCCAATCATGGTGGTTTGGTCACCTTTCATAACTAATACCTTAAAAGATGGCTAAAATATCCAAATAAATAGAATAAAGATAACCAAGTTGCATGGAAACAAAGTCTGAACATTTTCCCTTTCGACATACTGTCCATTTTCGTCAGTATCAAGGAACATAGCTAAGAGAATGACACCAACAATGAGGAAAGCCAGAAATGAAAAGTAGAGGTCGTATAATAAGATGCCTGCACGGAAGGTGGCGATCAAAGAATGTAAGAGAAGGAAAAGGGAGTTAAAGAAAAACATTCTCAATCCAGAGTCTATCGCCATGGAGAACCCAAATGTAGATGGATATGGTCCTCATGGATCCATATTGAAACATGACTGGACTACTCCGGATGTCAATAGAACACCTGTTTACATTGAGTCAACAAGTGACCAAATACCAAATGCCGAAACTCGTGATATGCATCCTACACACATAACTCGTGGACATCATGTCACACCTGGAGAAAGACATTCACTATTAGCCCGACAAAATCAAAAAATTGAGTCAGCGATTGCAAGAAGAGACAATGGTTCAGTTGATGAAATTGCCATGGCTGAAAATGGTGCTATTGACAATGGTAAGTTTTTTGTATTTTTAGTTACTAATATTTTCAATTAGTCCAATACACCATTAACCTGCCTCAAATGCATTCTTGTTCTATTTGGTAGGAAGTATATGTCCAAGCCCTCAGGTGGACTTACCTACCAAAACACAACCATTAATTACTGATCACAGTAATTTTGTTGGTTTTTAATAATTTGGTCGAGAGGGTTTTTAAATAATTTTGTCGAGAGGGTTTTGAAAGGATTAACTTTATTCTCTCTCAATTGCACTCGCATTCTATTTAAATGGATTAACCGATGCAGGTTCCGAAGTTGATAAAATATCCTAGAAACGAGCACCCATTATTCAAGATGGTGATTTTCTTTATTTTAGATCATTATGTTTGATATTTGTCAAGAACTGAGTACATTGGTCTTGTGCTGACAAAAAGTGTTTCGATGCAATAGATGCAGATGAGGACGTGATATTTGATGAAGAAGATGAAGAAGAGGATGAGGGGTACCTGTTTGCAGGGCATGGTATTGTGAAAAATATTTCAACATGCATTCATATATTGCTCAACATTGTTTAACAAATGCTAACTGCCACACTTCATATGAAGAAAACGACGAGGATGTCGAACTCGTAGATACTCATGATGAATCTGATTTAATCGCCGACATACCTGATCCATATGATAAGGTTTATAGCAATGTCCCATCGAGCACTCACATGCTAAAGACCGTTGAGAACTGCAATCACTGTAATGCAAGAAAGCTTGAGTTCGAACCACCAGGATTTTGTTGTCGCAAAGGGAAGATTCACCTAACAGCACCGGACACACCACCTGAACTCATGAGGCTATGGTCGAGTTCAGATAGTGATGCCAGGCACTTTTGTCAAAACATCAGGTTTTTCAATGGACATTTCTCATTCACTTCTCTATACTGCCATCTCGACCATATGACCACCGATATGAGGAATGGTGGTGTCTACACATTTCGGGCCCATGGACAAATTTACCACAACATACGATCATTTGGCGTAGACAGAACAGAACCCAAACATCTTGAGCTTTACTTTTATGATGATGATCCTTCTCTTGAGCATCGGTATCGCAAGTGTCGTGAACAGTGCTTAGAAAGGGATAAGGAGGTTATAGCAAGGTTGTTTAGTATCCTTCGTGGCAACCCATACTCTAAACACCTTAGGAGTGTGGGGCAAATTGAACACCTCGAGGACTACCATGTGACATTGAACCTTGACCAGTGGCTAGATCAGAGAACATATAATGTTTCAATCACATCAGAGGTGGCCGCCGTGTGGGTCGAGGGAAGCGAACGTCGAGGTCAATTCCAAAATAGCGTTGTCCTGCAAGGGAAGGATAGGTATATTCATGGCATCCGGTCATATCATGGCTGCTATGATCCTCTGGCATACCCACTATTCTTCCCTAGAGGTGAACTTGGGTGGCACAACATGATTCCAAAGGTTGGTGTGAGTATGTCTGAAGTGAATGCTGCTCGTGCGATCCGTAAAGCTCGTATTGAGGGTAATAATGATGAAAATCTAGGTATTTTTTTGTCTTAATTTATACATTATACATCCTATGTTGTGATGTCAAGGTCACTAATTCTAAATGCTGGCATGTAGGATATTCTGGAAATAAATGTGTCTCTGTGCGTGACTACTACTGCTATAGATTCCAGATGCGGCCAGGAATATTTAACCCCATACTACATGGCGGACGTCTTTTCCAGCAATTTGCGGTCGACACATACATCAAGATTGAGAGCTCTCGCTTAGACTACATTCGCAACAATCAAGCGCAAATAAGGGCTGACCTATATCAAGGTTTGGTGGATAGCTTGCATGCGGGTGAAGGTCGAGCAGATGCTGTTGGGAAGCGCACTGTGCTAGCTACAACATTTATTGGTGGGTCGCGAGACATGAGGCGGCGGTACATGGATGCCATGGCTTTGGTGCGGAAGTTTGGTAAACCGGATATCTTCCTCACTATGACATGCAATCCTAACTGGGATGAGATCAAGGATGAACTTTACCTCGGCCAGACACCTCAGGACCGTCCAGATGTTGTAACCCGAGTCTTTAGGGTGAAGTTGGAGGAACTGAAGAGGAGGTTGCTTGATTATGACATCCTTATGTGGTGGAGTTCCAAAAGAGGGGTTTACCGCATGCCCATTTTCTACTGATCATGCATAGGAAGTTCAAGCTCACATGCCCAGAGCAATATGATCTTCTCATATCGGCCGAGCTCCCGAACAAAAAAAGTACCCAGAGCTATACAAGATGGTTACCAAGCATATGATGCATGGACCATGTGGCTGGCTAAATCCCAATTGCCCATGTACAAAGGGTCGTGCTTCATGTAAGAATCGTTATCCTCGCCCTTTTTGTGAAACTACTTCACATGGCAAGGACTCCTACCCCATCTATAGGAGACGTGACGATGGGCGTAAGGAAACAGTTCGAGGACATGAGCTGGACAATAGATGGGTTGTCCCTTACAACCCTTACCTCCTACGGTTATTCAATTGTCACATCAATGTCGAAGCATGTGGTAGCATCAAGTCTGTGAAATACTTGTTCAAGTACATATATAAGGGCCATGATCGGGCGTCTGTGGCCATGAGAGAGGCTGACAAGACAGATGACAAAGGGAACATTGATGAAATCAAGCATTATAGAGATGCTCGGTGGGTGACCCCCCAGAAGCCTTGTGGAGGATATATGGCTTTGACTTGAGTAAGAACTGGCCACCTGTAAAACAACTACAACTACATCTTCCGGACATGCACATGGTGTCTTTTCATCAACGCGAAAAGATTGAACATGTGGTTAACCGCCCAGTAGCCGATACATCAATGTTGACATCATATTTTGAGGCAACCCAGTTACACGAAAGTGCTCGTGGTATCTTGTATCGTGATTTCCCAGAGTTTTTTACTTGGCAGGAGGATGGTAAGTTCTAGAAACCAACAGAACGTAAGACAGGTGGACAGATTGGTAGAATCGTCTCGGCTCATCCGGCTGAGGGAGAACGTTACTATCTCAGAATTCTCCTAAACCATGTTCCTGGTGCTACCTCATATGAGCATCTAAGAACGGTTAATGGTGTGATCCAGCCAACCTTCCGTGAAGCAGCAGAGAAAATGGGTTTGATCGAACAAGACAACACACTAGATGAGTGTATGACTGAAGCTACTTTGTTCCAAATGCCATCCTCATTGCGGAGGCTATTTGCAACAATATTAGTATTCTGTGAGCCAAGCGATGTGTTCGAATTATGGCAGAAACATGTTGACGCGATGTCAGAGGATTATCGGCGGAATAATCCATCTCCAGCTGCCGTGCAACAATTCGTTCTGATTGACATTAGAAATGTGTTGCAATGAATGGGGAAGGACATAAAGTCATTTCCTCTTCCACATATCGACGACACATATGACAACACTAGCGGTACTCCACGTGAGATTTTTGAGGAGGCAAGCATCGAGATTAATGTCAAAGATATGGCTCTTTCAGAGTCCCTAAATGGTGAGCAAAGAGCTGCCTATGATGAGATCATGTCAGCCATTGACACCGACCAGGGCGGCCTGTTGTTTGTTGATGGACCTGGTGGCACGGGGAAAACTTTTTTGTATAGGGCTTTACTTGCAAAAGTACGTAGTCAAAACAAGCTTGCTATTGCGACAGCCACATCTGGTGTTGCAGCCTCCATAATGCCTGGTGGGAGAACTGCTCACTCACGCTTCAAGATACCTCTTATTAGCAACGATGGTGGTTTCTGTAGCTTCACGAAACAGAGTGGTACTGCGAAGCTACTACAGTCAACATCTCTCATAATTTGGGACGAGGCGTCTATGACGAAGAGACAAGCAGTGGAAGCTCTTGACAATAGCCTAAGGGATATAATGAACCGACCGGAGCTACCATTTGGCGGTAAAACTATTGTGTTCAGTGGAGATTTTAGACAAGTCCTCCCTGTTGTTCGAAAGGGGTCAAGGGCTCAGATAGTTGACGCTTCCCTACGGAGGTCCTACCTTTGGGATTCCATGCGTCACCTGAAGCTGGTGCACAACATGAGAGCACAGAGTGACCCGTGGTTTGCGGATTACCTATTGTGCATCGGCGGTGGTACCAAGGAGGTTAACAGTGATGGCGATGTTCTTCTTCCAGACGAGATATGTGTGCCATATACTGGGGGTGACAATGATCTTGATACACTAATCGATTGCATTTTTCCAAGGCTCAATGAAAACATGTCAAACAAAGACTACATCACTTCAAGAGCTATTTTGTCTACACGGAATGACTGGGTGGATATGATTAATATAAAGATGATCGGTGGTTTCCAAGGAGGGGAGACGGTGTATCATAGTTTTGACTCTGCGATAGATGATCCACACAACTACTACCCATCAGAGTTCCTTAACACTTTAACCCCCAACGGGCTACTGCCACATGTGTTAAAGCTCAAAATCGGTTGTCCAGTCATATTACTTAGGAATATCGATCCTGCAAATGGACTTTGCAATGGTACGAGGCTGGTGGTTGGGGGTTCCAAAGAAACACCATCGACGCAGAAATTGTGTTAGGGCAGCATGCTGGAAAGCGGGTTTTTCTACCCCGGATACCCTTATGCCCCTCTGATGATGAGATGTTCCCTTTCCAGTTCAAGAGGAAGCAGTTCCCCATTAGGCTCAGTTTTACCATGACAGTGAATAAGGCACAAGGGCAAACTATTCCCAACGTTGGTGTGTACTTGCCTGAACCCGTGTTCTCACATGGTCAATTGTATGTTGCTCTCTCTAGAGCCACCTCCAGATCCAACAGGATCCTCGCCCTCCCACCTAATGCCGAGGAGAGGAAAAATACTAATAAAAAGGAGAATAAAAGGAATAAGAAGGTGAAAGAAAGGATCTCAACTATTGGTGGTACATACACAAAGAATGTTGTCTATAAGGAGGTCCTAACCAATTAGTGAAGGTATTATCTCCTTTCTAATAAAAATATAATTGGTACGTATCTTGCTATTTCATGGAACTATTCAGAATATATTAATCTTATAATTAGTGTTTACTGTTGTCAGTTACATTGCAAGTACTGTACTTGGTCAAACCCACATAGGTAAAGAAATGCAATCTAAACTTACAGAATGTTGATGTGAACTTACATGGGCATGCCTAAGAATTGATAGTTATTATCATTAATTAACATGTGCAGCTGCTCAATGTTGAATATCTTCTAATCATTTCCGAATATTCAGAAATCCATGCATAATATTAGTGATAATATCAGTGTGAAAGCAATATTAGGCGCGTGAGCATCCAATTCAGTTTATCCTATAATTTTACTTAGAATGTAGCATCACATCAAGGAGTTTTACCAAATACCTTGATTGAGTGTGAGCACTTTTCTATACCGGTATTCTTCAGGTACCATCACACTGAATTACAGTGTGACAAAGAATTGTCAAGTGGATAACCCAAGATAACCCAAGAACTGGCGGGACCACTTACCAAGCAAACAGCACCTAAGCCATATCTTGCAGTGTAATCAAATCGAAATCATCCGCTCCTCTCGGGAAAACGGCAGCAGCAGCAGCCCAAGCGCAGGCGCCGTCACCGCGGACTCAATCGCTGCCCAATCCCCCCGTGCCGCGAGATCCAGCAGGGCCCAGCCGCATTGAAGCGGATCGAGCGGGGAGGGGATTGCGCCGCAGCTGACCGGCGCGCCGGGCTCGGCGGCCGCGGCGGGCGGCGCGCCGGCCGTCAAGCCGTAGTTCCACCACTACCACCACCACCACCGCCTGCCCCCGCGCCACCACCACCTGGCACCGGCCTCGCTCCTCTCCAAGCTCGCCTTCTGGTCCGTCTGCTCCCTCTCGCTCCTCCTCGCCTTCCTCCTCCTCTCCCTCTCCTCCGCGCCCGCCCCGCGTGCTACGACCGAGTCCCCGCGCCGCTCGCTCCACACCTCCCCCTCGCCCGCCGCACCCCGGGGCGGCACCGCCCGGGAGAAGGTGCGGGTGTCGGCGCGCGTCGCGGCGGCCTCGGGGCTACTCCGTCCTCGTCACGGGAGCGGTCGGCTTCGTCGGCTGCCACGCGGTCGCCACGCTGCGCCGCCGCGGGGACGACGTGCTCGGCCTCGACAACTTCAACGACTACTACGACACGGCCCTCAAGCGCGGCCGCGCCGCGCTCCTCGTCCGCTTGGGAGTCTACGTCGCCGACGGCGAGCTGCTGGCCAAGCCGTTCCAGTCTTTACGGGTAGAAATATTTTTAAGAGATATTTGTTCCACTCCTACATAACAAGCTCAATAGTCAAGATGAATATTTTAGGTACAAATGAGAGTCCCGGATGCAATTTTTGTCAGCCTGTGAGCTTTGAGACATGAAACCTTGGAAGTAATAAAAAAAAGAAAGGAGCTTCTGGTTTGTTCTACACAGCCGCACATTTCTTATCCTCTGCGTTGAAAAAATACTCCGCACCCTGCTCCAGCGCACAGCTCGCTCGGCGCCCAACGTCGGATTCGCCGCCGCCTCGCTCGCTTGCAAAATCTCTGAACAAAATCTCTCCCCTCCCTTCCCTGCTTTTACTCCTCCCATTCCCTGATTGGAGAAGTATCCCTCAACAAGATCGCTTCCCCTTCCCTACCTTGATGCATCCTCTTGTCTCTTCCTCACCACGCTGCTCTCTGTCTCTGCCATCCTTTCTTACTGGACTTGCTGTTCTGTCCCCTATTCTGTTCCCGAGTGCATGTAGGCTTCATGATAGAGCAATAGGATTCATCATGCCTGCTGCAGCTCGCCTCTTCCCAAGCAGCCAAGCCCAGTCCCTTCGTAAATCCCGTACTGCACTTGACCAAATCGCTGCAGATCCCTCCCTCTGTCACAGGCTCGCGCGCGCGCCTGCCCGCCATTTTTCAGATACGAAATTTCCCTGCCGCCCTCCTGTAGCTATATATATATGTGTGTGAGTGTTGTTAGGTACAGAAGTATCAGGTGAGGAACTAAGGAAAGGTATGATTCTCTGCCAAAAGTTGTGTCGGTAATATTATTCTCTACTGACTTTGATCTGAATCGGCAATGTATGATGTTACAGTTCTACAAGTTATTGAAGAAACAAAGGTGTGCAGTCTGAGGAGCTCCTGTTTGAAACAAGGTGATGCCCTTGCCTAATGCTCCCAGTTTAGTTTCCTTGGAATTAATGCTGAATCAACCATAATGTTAGTTAGTTCTCTATTGATTGCCTACTGTTCTGTTGCCAAACCCTCCAAAGCCAATTTTTCTCTCAAATTTGTCAGTAGCATCTTCAATTTCAGATAAAGAAAATCTGTGTGCTGATTCTGTAGCTACTTCGCTAAAATATGAGCCAAGTTTTTTTTGCTGGTGCTGCAATAACAACTGTGTCTGGAGATGGCAAAAGAGTATGTCAACTGAGCCCTAGCATAAATGTTAGATGTGTCAAATGAGGTGAAGAGTGTGACCTTCATGAGGTTTCTTCTTTCTGCTACTTGTAAAGAAATAACATCCAATAGCAGCACCCAGTAACACAATGGACCCAATCACCACACATATAATAATTATGGTGTGGCTAATACCACTGTTTACGATGTGAAGGCCCCTGTTTCCTGAGAAGCTGCAGGCATATAGAAAATTAGAACAGATGGGAGTCATAAAACCATCCAAAGAATGACATAGCTATTTGATCTACATATGTAAGCATTTTGGTGCCACTGAAGAATGAAGCTTCTCAAGCCACCACCACGCAATAGTGCTTAAAAACATGATCTGAAATAAATAATATGCTTGAAAGAATGTGAAACTAACTTCAAAATAATGCTTCTCTTGAAAAGTGATTTTGAAACCTGTCCAGACAGCTTGTTGTTTTGGACATACCTGCAAAAGATTTAGTTCATAAGAGTGGTCCTCTTCCATAAAGACCCTTGAACAAATGTAGTTGTATGAAAAAAAGGGCAAAATGACTATCATCAACAGTCGTCCAAGTTTCTTGAACATGGCAAAAAAATCAGAAATGAACATAAACAAATGTAAAAAAGAAAGGAAATGGAATTGAAAAAATATTGTACTATGATCTTCAAAGTATAGTACAGATTAAGACAAGGTGGACAAAGGAGTTGAAAAAAAAACTTTTTTTTGCAGGACATAACGAGGTCATTGAAGCGTAAGAGAGTTGAAGCATCACGCATCCCGACATTTGAGGATGTGCATCCTTATACCAAGTGGACTATGTGTGTCCGAGTATACCACAAGTTCCATATCGAGAGGTTTGGTCCTTGCAGAAAGAGGCTCGACATGGTGTTATTGGATGAGAATGTAATACCTATGTCCACATTTACTTTCATATGCAGCAGTTTATATTTTGATAGAAATTCTTTTGTCACTAGCTTTTTTCGATAAAGGAAGTTTTATTAGTTTCAAGATTGTTACATTGAATTGATACAAAAATCTTGTTTTTTTGTGACAAGCTATCTATTTTCTTAACGGGGTAAGAAAATGGCTTTTTGTCTTATATGATGGAGATGTGGATCGATTCCATGATTTGCTTGTAGAGGGGCGAGTATATTATGTGTCATGGATGTACTGAGAACCGGCCATGAGATCTCGGTATTACAAGTTTGCGAGATAGTGACTATGTGTGTCGTTTCACCTCAGTGACGATGGAGAATGAGGTGAGGAATGCGACTGAGAAGATGATCCCACTATTCCCACCATTTATACCTTTTGACGAGTATGGGAGTTCACAATGGATAATGATACATATATTGGTAAGCCCTTCAATTGCCCTTTGTATATTACAAGTGTTCTTTAGTAAACATGATTTGTTTTCCTGTTTACATGTTAGATGCTATTGGCATGGTCTTATATGTAAGTTCAATTGGACAAAAGGAGAGTGACTACAATCGAAAGATCCCAGTTATAAATATCACTCTAATGGATGGCACGTATGTATATATGTCTTTCAAATCATAGTATCTATGTAATTCAAAGTTCATATCTTTAGTTTCTCATGTTGCGTTTCTTTTTCCAATGCTAATTTATTTTGTAGATTTAATATTATGAAGATAGTTGTATGGGATAAGTTAGTGACCAGAAACCTAAGTATCTGGGGAACACTAGCAGAGGAGCGTCCTATTGTTGTGGTGACAATGTTAAATGCAAACCGCTATGGTAAGTTTGCAAGTGACCGTGTTCTATGAAATATCAGCAGTGCTGATAGTAAATTTGGTATAAATTAATGATCCTATTTTAATTGACTAGACCGCGACCTGCACACTACTGAGTTTAGCAGGCTGCACTTTGATCCTGATATTGCAGTTGCACGTGAGTTAAAGAAAAGGTAATCGGAAGTTTGGTCGAAATTGTATCATTGTTTGTTTTATTTGTAGTGTTTATTAATTCCTTGCAAACATTTTTTAATGTAGGATCAATAATGATCTTGGTAAACCAACCTCTCCTTGAATCAAAGAAGATAAATGTAATCGTGGAGCAAAGCTGGAGTCTTGGCACAAGAGTTGGAGTGACCGTGCCTTTTCCTGTGGTTGTGCTTTTGAGCATGTGGTGATGTTAATTGCCTTGGTCATTTGAACCAACATAATCTGGACTCTGTTCTTCGATAGGCTGTTGTCTTCAAATTCCTCTGTAACTGTCAAACAAATCCTGGTAGCAGTAGCAATAGTTTATCGATCTGATTTACCACCTATGTCGCTGAATGTTGGTTTTTGAGAGGGCAGCTAAGCCTGTTTAGCTTTTGTATGCTTCAGCCTGATTGGCTTTTGTATTTGCTTCTCACGTGCAATGATGATGTGTATGCTTCATCCTTATTTGGCTTGGAAAAATATTTTGATCGATTTGAAAGAAAACAAGCTTGTTTGTCAGCAGTAGGCTTGCAATAGACGTGCCAAGATTGCAAGGCAGGCTTCCTGCTGGGAAGCAAGTTGGTTTAGTCATTTTGTTGTGGAAGCAGCCAGCCCAGCGCTGTTGAAAGCATCTTAGACAGCTTATGCGTTTGCGCAGGGCAGTGCGAGCAGCACAAGGCCTTGACACCTTCCAATCCCACTGGACGTTAAACCGTAGTAGGAAGAAAATTGCCTACATACAATGGCAACGAAATACAGGATACAGTCCTTCTCGAAGTTTGTGACATTGTGGTGGACACCTTGTGTTTTGTAGAATCCTAAACCTAAGCAATCATCATCCAGAAGTATTAATGCTTTTCAGTGTGTCAGCAATCTATATTACTAACCATCTCCCATCATAGTAAAGACACATGATTATCAGGGTGAATGATAGCGCACGAAAGTCAGAGCATCAGTCATGTGCGATACTCATGGAGCACACACAAGAATTAATATCAGTTGACCACATGTTACATACTGAACTTGAAAGGAGAGCGTGCAAGAGTTTCCGAGCTCAGAGCATAAGAGATACATGCTCTATCTCCCTTGTCATTTACACACATCAACACCATCACATACATCTAGAGTTCATGCAGCCAGTCAGTTTCAGCAATAGCTACACAAAATGAGACCAATAGCCATGTCTGCAGATGATCCTCACGGCAGGATTTCACTTGATGGCACATCCTCGTCTTTCCTGGAAACCTGATTTTAGCAACACACAGGAGAATGTGCAAGTTCAGAGGCCAACTATCAAAATAGAGCAGGTCTGTACGATATCACGATGCTAACCTTAGATGCAGCTTTCTTGCAGCCTACACCTGATCGCTGCTTGCCGCTGCTTCGGGGATCATCCACTTGTTTGTCATCACTGGTGCAAATTACAGGTGTGTCTATCAAAATATAGTTCTTGTTCAGCACTGTGTAATACACAGCATAGGGTAGAAAACAGATCTGTGCTGTTTAGTGTCAGCAAACTACATGTTCTGGATAGCATGTATGTAGCTGCAGCTATATTCTCGAATTCTAATGGATCCATATCTCTAAGCTCCATCACAGTCTTCTCTTATAGGTTGCTCTGCTGTTCAATCCCTCTGAACTGCTACTCACCAGCAGAAATTTTCAATCATCCTCATTATATCATCATATACATATAGGGCCATGTTCATGTGGAGGATCACAAGCTTGGGAGGTACACTACTTGATGCTGCAGCAAGGTTATCTGTCACAGTAAATAAGCGATATTATTTGATTAAACAGCCATACAAGTTACATACACAGCTAGCACATCAGAATTTCAAACTACCAGTACAACAAGACAGTAGTTACAAAATGGCTTATCAAAATTTTAATATTTTAGAGAAACTTTCAGGAAACCTAATAGAAGTATCAGCTGGTTTGCTTACAGAGACATCTTTGAGAACCGGTGAGTTGTGCGGCCAGCAAGCAGCTGCTAGGATAACGAGCAGGATAACAAGCCCACCAACACCAATACCAAGAAATGCAGCCTTAGATATAGATGCTGCAGTGTGTCTAAAGAAATTACTTGAAAACAATTATCGATTAGCTACTGGAACTTACAGTGTGTCTAAATTTCTCATTCTTGCTACCTCGATCGGAAGTGCTCCACTGAGATGATTTGATGAAAGATTCCTAAAAGGTATGGATGGGTACAGATTATTAAGAGAAAAGATCAGATGTGTACAATATTATTGTAGCAGGCTGGCTGAAGAAACAGCTTACTAAAACTGCAATTTAAACAATAAAAAATCAGGAATCAGCAAACCACTTACAGATAAGTCACTCTCGAGCTTGTGAAATGAACGTGGGATGGTTCCATTTAATCTATTGCCATAAGCATTCCTGTTACACGAGCCAGAAAGTTAAGTATCCAATCATCACAGCTGCCATAAAACTTCAGGAGAACAGACAGAACTTACAAACTAATGAGATTTATGCATGAACTTATATTATCAGGGATAGGTCCTCCAAGGTCGTTGTTTGCAAGGTTCCTTCAAATGACAGGGATCACCGTCTTAATTAGAGTTCCAGTAAGCATATACATAATAATGATGGACACTAGACAGAATTACACTTACAAGTCAAATAATTCTGTGAGCTTCACAAGATCAGGAGGAATGGACCCAGTCAATAGATTGTCATTCAGTTCACTGAAAATAGATGGTGTGTAAAAATTGGGAAGAACACTAATTAATAAACTACCAAGAAGCCAAGTAACATACAAAATACATCCTTACAGGTAATGCAGTGTCGTCATATTACCAAGCTCTGGAGGTATCGATCCAGTTAGCCTATTTCCTTGCAGGTATCTACCATAAAAAATACAGTGAATCAGCCTTACTTATGATTAGAAAAAGTTTGATGAAAGCTAGAATTTGATGCCAGTGCAAACACACAAGATAAAAGCATCACTGATCAATCAACTGTGGAATGTGCAAAAAAAAAGTGAAAACAGAAAGCTTACAATTTCTCTGTGTATGTCAAGTTGCCCAGTATAGATGGTATTGGTCCAGATAGCTCATTGAAACTCAGATCGCTGTATCATCACATGGTAAAAATAAGTTTGTTTCAACACTGTCCTTTATTTATATATAAGGGTCAATACCTCTTTTAAAAATTTAGGAAACCTTAGAAGTCATAGTTTAACTTACAGCACTGCAAGCGCCTGCATAAGGCCGATCACTGATGGAATTGGGCCAGAGAACTTGTTTCCTTGCAAAGACCTGGTACAGATAGTTTACGTATTTCAAGTCACTGCTTGAAACAATTAAACCAAAAGTATTTCATTTGATATATAGAATTAGACATACAACGTAGCCACTTGCAGGAAACCAATATTGAAGGGGATTTCTCCAGTAAGCTGATTGTTTGACAAATCCCTAAAATACCAAAAGTTCAGTGATATTGTACAATCAAAATTTTGATGATCTTGTGCAAAACGAACAGAATGTATATACAGAGTCCACCAGATTAGCAGTAGCTCGAAGCAGGGATGCAGATCAGAAGCGAAGCCCAACCTCCATGGCAACCTGTGGAAAAAATAGCATCAGGAGCAGGGGAAACAGGCAATAGAAGGAACAACGACGCAGATCAGGCCATCAGAGGCAGGCAAGGGCACACGCAACTACGCCACTCGCAAGAAAAATGGATCCCGGCAGATCGGAGAGCCGAGTGGAGAAAGGAGAGGAACAGTAAGAAGTGAGCTCTGGAGTAAGCGGGAGAAAGCAACGGGTAAGGTCCAACAACACAGTGCAAAAAGGGAGGTGCATTCCGGCATTTGACTCGCGCACAGAAGAGGCAAAAATCCCCATCTCCAACAGCCCCAGATGCAAACAACGAAGGCAAAAAAATCCCCTCCTGCTTGCTACCGCCGGCGCCGCCCCCTCCTCTCCTCTTCCGTCGCCACCGCCTCCTCCGTTGACCCGCCGGTCCCCTCCCCTTCCGCCGCCACCGCCTCCTCCGTCGCGGCGCCTGTCCCCCGTCGATCCCCATCACGGGAGACCAGCCCGGCTCCGCGGCGGAGCCCCCGGGGGCAGCGGCCGACGGCGGCGCGGGGGCAGCCCCGTGGGCCGAAGAAGGCGCCGAGTGCGGCGGCGGCCAGCGCGGCAAGCCCCGTCGACACCACCCGCCGCGGAGGAGCGTCAAAAACCGTGCGCGCGGGGCCCACGTTCGATCCTGCGACGGAGCGTCACTCGACGCCGTGAGAGCGCCCTGGCGTTCCCCTATAGCGAAAGGTATGTGGCGTGCGAGTTACAGGTCTGTCGCTATGTGTAGCGTTCAGTCTCCTTTAGCGCTCCGCGGTGCGACAAAAGCGGAGGGCCACGACCTGATTGGGCCGTTCCGTCGGCAGCTATTCATTTGGCTGCAACAGCAAACAGGATGGCTTTTGACTCTCGAGCTTCGTGCAACGCCTTCAATCCCCCACAGTCCCCAGCCACAGGCAGTACAGCGACGGGGGCCTGCTCTCCTCCCCTGCGCTTGTGGCTAGCCACCACCGGTGTGAGCTTGCCCTCCACATGCCCCTGGATGAGATGGCAGCCGACACGCCTGAGCACCAGGGTAGCGGTGCGGACGAAGACACGTAGCAGCCAAAGCAGATTGCATCGACGGCCGACGATGAGAGCAGCGCGGGGACGAAGAGGACCAAAGAAGAACAGCTTGCCATGGACACACTGGCCCAAGCCCGCGGCGGTGGGGAAGACGCTGTCCATTGCTCCTCCGAGAAGATGGCAGCCAACACGCTTGAGCACCACGGGAGCGGTGCGGACGAAGACACGCAACAGCCAAAGCAGATTGCATCGACGGCCGACGATGAGAGCAGCGCGGGGACGAAGAGGAACAACACTGATAATATGGCATCCAACATGACTGAGCGCCAGGGGAGCCAGGTGGACGAAGACACGGAGCGGCCAAAACAGATAGCGGTGACGGCTGATGATGACAGCAGCATGAGGAAGGAGAGGAGCAAAGAAGAACAGGCCGTGCCGGTGGATACGAATCACCAAGAATGCAATGTAAGTCTTCGGTATTCAAAACCTCCATATGTCTCCAATTTTTTTATGTACAAACGAAATGTCCTTTGAAAGTAACCAGATTTGGAATATGTATGGGTGAGGGTGAAAGCATCACAACTATTAGTTTAAGATTACATTTAAGATTGATTTTGTTCCCTGCATTACGTTTCATTTGCTGATATCCGATTATTTAGGTTCAGTTACCTTCATTTTTTTTAATTCCAAGCTCCTTGACACAATCCTGGATGTTCAGATGCTGAAAGGGGATGAGAAGAAAATGAGCTGTAAACTACAAAATGAGGTGCAAACATTAAAAGTGGAGGCATGTTAAAACAAACCCAAGAAGGCTCACACAATCGAGATTTCCAAATCAGGTAATTATTTCTGCTGACTATTAATTGTCATTTTCATTTTGACTAGAATCATGCCCGTGCGTTGCAATGGGCCAACCAAATTATTTTTTGAAAATAAGAAACAAATAAGTTCCATAATCATTAATTTTCATTGTATAATTTCTGTGCAACAACAGTACAACATGTATTATAAAAGCATTATACACTGCACAGAGAAATCTGTGATGCCTGTAAACAAATGTGGTGACACACTTGGCCTGCTGAATATGTTTCGTAAATTCGTCCAACCTCCCAATGTCCTTCAGCATAAGGTCCATGCATTGAAAAGCACAAGGAGTCCAAGACAGTGAAGGATTCCTCTCCATTAGAAGCCTGCATGCAGCCTTAAGTTTATGACTGTTGTCACCGACAACCCGAACAACTCTTTTCCTACCTATGGCCTCAATCCGTCCTCTATCAAGTCCGCTAAATCTTCATAATCCGATAGATATGAGGCATCGGCGGAACCCGGGAAGAAAATCCCTTCCACGCTACCAACCATGAAACCGAGCAAGTGAAGATTCCTCCCATTATCGATCCGGGAATCCACCATAATAAGTGTGCAACCATGCGGCTCCCGAGCCCTCTCATGCTTCTTCCTCGGTTCGGCCACCCAATTCATCCGTTTCTCAAATAAAGGGCCCCTCAACTCCTCTTGACTAGGACATACAAACCCGGGTCCATATTGCGCAATGGCCTCGACCATAAGCTCAAAGCTCCTATTGTTCATGACACCGAGTGGCGAGGCCATTCTCCTGCAGGAAGTTGACCCGCAGCTTAGTAAGCTTTGCATACTATTTTTTTTCTTCTCGACGGATCAACATCGGGCTCAACAAAACCAGGGGTATGCCTGTCCTTAATAATCTCCTCAGGTGTCTTCCGGAACATATCCAATGTAGTTTGTATCATCTGCGGCTTCCTCTTCTTGGCAGGTGTTGCACGGAATCGGCCTGACATCTTTCCTTTTAGCTAGCTGGATGAAGAGAAGAAATTTGGTCATGCTCCATGTGTAGAGCAAATATTGTGCAGAGTAAAACTAACGCCATCATACCACAAGGAAAATTTACAATCCTAAAAGCATCCATCTGTGTATAATATTTTACACAGAATATGATTTTGACTTGCTAAAAACGTGGATATGGAGAGTTGAATCTTGTTCACAGGAGACAGTGTTTGATTTGTGGTACTTGGTTTGAAACAGGCATTTGATTTCCTCGTTATACACTTGCTGTTACAAATCAGTGTCCTAAAGAAAATAGAATATGTCTAGCAATTTGAACACTTGGTAATAGATTTTTTCCACTGCTCTGGATGAAACATCCAAAAAAAGATAGTAGTGCATTGCTACAAGCGAGTATAAACACAGAAAAGACAAACAATGGTCCTAGAAAGACAGTAAGTTAATGCTTTGGTATGCATGCTAGATGTTAAATTTGATATAAGAAATTGTACCAAAAAGATCTAAATTAATGTAGTTGTCCTTCTGAACAAATAATTATCTCTAGGAAATATTGAATTCACATGATTTGTCTGCCCTTCAACAATGTACAGATCAAGAGAGCTTTGTTACATACAGGGCATTTTTTCTACTATTCCAATAGAACTAAATAATCTTAATCTGAATCAAGTTTGCTTAGAACGACAATGGTCTATACCATTAGTCTAATATATACTATTATCTCCTTTTGAGCTCCCTTTTGGTTCTAGCAATGAGGACCGGCATGCATACCACACCAATGATCTTCACAGACTGTACAATTATGTGAAATAATTAGTTTGGAAATGCCTAAGACAAATCAGTTTGGAAATAATAATGCTAGAGACCAAATAATAATTAGCTCACCTGGAGTGAGGTACCAGTAAAAGTCATGTAGTAATGTTCACATAAGAATCCAGATGAGTTCAGACTCCAGATTTCTCTATTGGTTTTTGTTGGTAAGTATCTGGATTGATGTCATCATTTAAATTAGGAAAGGGGGAAAAACATTAGTAAGTGTTAGACATCTATGTGCTGAAGACAGAAGAAGGTAAATACAGGTGCTGATTTGAATGACTCAGAGCGTATACATGATGTTTATTTTCGAGCAATAGGAATAGGAGGGGTGTAAAACATAATAAACAAAAATGGAACCATCATTAGATGAAAAAAGAATACAGAGTCAAGCTTGGCGTCTACAAAGAAAAAAAGAACTTATCATTGCTCTACTTCAACAGGTAAAGGCATTGGTACAGAAATGCTCGCATGACGGAAATGCTATGTCCTCATGCACCATTAAAATGTAAGTGACTTTGCTTGAGATAAATAAAATTAAAAAAGCACAGCCCATGTATTTTTCGATATATATTTAATTCCATAGTTGTAGTGGAAGTGCTTAGCTCATGACACCAATTTGAAAATTTGAGAGGCTATTGGAGTTAAGCAAACAGAGTAATGCAAGGCAGTTATTCACAAAGGCTAATTACAACCTTCCAGATATAATTGCCAGCATAATTATCATGCTATGAATACTACCATCTGCATTTTCAGTCTGATGTTTTGAGTTTCTAATATAAGTGCTAGAGCAGCATTTGTGAGGTGAGCATGAGCAGTAAGCAGACAAATACTAAAGCCTTTCAGATATGAAACTAATACAAAAGATTGATTTATTTAACATACCTTGCTCCGGGGACACCAAGTATGTTTTGCTTTGCCATTGCAATCTGAAGTTGCCGAATCTTGTTGAATATCTCTTTACCTGCAGCAAAATTGCTTCCAAATGAAGTCCTGGATATGACATCAGCTGAAAAGTTCCTCAAGGACTCATCCACCACAATCTCTGCACTGTCCCCTTCCCTTCCAAATATGTTCTCCCATGAAGTCAACATCGGCATTGCAGCTTCGACCATGATGTGCAACATGCCCTGTAAATATTTCCACGTAACAAGTAGATAACAGTCTGAAATCATTGCCTCATGTAGCACACAAACATGATTATATGGCAACTTCATGACAAACTCAAGGGATTTACCTTAACCTTGTCCATGAAGGGCGCAATCACCTTTCTTTGATGTTCCCAGAGCTCACCATTTGAGGTCAATATTCCCATACCAAGAAGAGCTCCACGCTCTTTTTGCAAGAAGGCAGGCTTTCCGAGATCCAAAGACTTGCAATTGGCCAGCTCCTTCACCATGTCAGGATCTGTTATATTCAGAGCTTGTATGCTCCCAGTTGAATACAAGTAGATGGATCCTGACATAGTACGAAACATAAATTTCTCACCAAGTCATATCTAATTGAATTGTACCGTCAATATTAGCTTCGCAGTAATGCCTTAGTTTAGTACCTCAAAAGTGGATAAATCAACACATTAGTTTAGTACCACCCACAAGCATGACTCTAACCAAAAATCTTACAGGAGCCAATAATTACCATGGAGCGCGCATAATTTAACAACTAAGCATCCTAAAATGAAATAGAATCTGGGTGAAATAACTGAAGACAAGTCATGACATTTCACACACCATAAACTCTGCTCCAATCTGGGTGAAATTTGCATCTTTGTAGTACTCCTGTCCAGATTCCGGAGGAGTCTACCTTATCATCACCAGCTAGCAGATCATATAGTGATTTGATAGAGAATATTCCATTTTTACCTCTTTTCCATATCCATTCATCCCCTCCTTTGCCCAACGAAGAACTTAAAACTGCCTCACAAACTGATTCCCATTGGGAATGCAATATGGCTGGCAGCCATCTCCTAAAACTTATAGCTCCTCCTTTTTCATAAAATGCATTCACAGATATATTTTTTCTGTGCAGAGTTCATACAAAATCGGATATTTTGTGCATAATGGACCTTCTTCTCTCCAACTATCAGGTCCTCTGATCTTTTATTAACCAAGTGTTTTATTGCAGATTATATTTGCAGCAAAGAAAATGAAGATATTATCGAGAAAATCAGAGGGCAACCACAAAACAAAATGTTGGTGGGCATCGATGGTGTGTTCCTAACAAGAGGGGATATGGAATGCCTTTTTCATGATTCCAGTCACTTGAATGGAAACGTAAGTACATCTTTGTAAAATCACATTGTATTTGGAAATTACTTTTGTAATCTAATTGTAACCTTTGTTCTCTGCTTGTAATAAATACAGGTTTTAAGTGCGTACATCCAACTTATGAGGGCTCAAGGGCATCTCTGTAGCAGGGAGGGTGGAAAGGTATTCCTAGAGAATACGTTTGTTTCTAGCATTTTAAAACGTGATGGCAAGATTGATTTGGAAGAAGTAAATCCTAAGGTGGTTGTCATCAAGAAAATAGTGGATAATTATCTAGACCATGACATGGTAAAGTGAACTTTTTGCACCCCTCTCTCTCTCTCCACACACGCACACACACATATATTAGTGGCTAATTCTTCTACCTCTTATTCAGATATTCATTCCGATCAATATTTCAAATTGCCATTGGTACCTAGAAGTAGTTCACTCTCGAGAATGTCAGATACATGTGCTCGATTCACTAGGCGATGGAATGAGTCGAACAGATCTTAAAGAAACTGTTAGTAACTACTACTTTTGTAGCCCTTTTTGATTTTTTTTGTTTTTAACTAACTATATGGTTATTAGCTAACTGGGCTACAGAGATATATAAGCATTCTTGCACGGCAGAAAAAGCTCAAAGAACACAAATGGAAGGATCTTAACATTGCAGAATGGCGTGTCAGTGAGAAAATCACAAGGCCAATGCAGACAGATGGGTACACACTACATTATTCTTATCACAAATAATAGCCTTTTCTTATAAATAATCTTGTGGTCAAATTCTTTTTTTATCCTTTAGCTCATCGTGCGGCTTGTTCGTGATGAATTACATGGAATACTGGACAGGAACACAGCTCTCTCACAGTTTCACTCAGGTATTTGTGTAGAAATGACAGCTCCTGTTTATTTTCTTATTTATAAGTCATCTAAATATCAATCACCATTACCACCGAGCAGGAGGATATGAAAAGATTTAGATTTAAATTAATTGCCATCCTGTGGGATTCAGAACTAAATACGATGAAAGCATGCCTCCATTCTGAACATGATAACAACGATGGAGGAAAATCAAGCGACACTGAAATCCTAGATAGGCCTGCCAAAATTATCAAAAGGGACAACCAAAATGTGCCTTCCTCCACTAGCAACAAGCCAATGGGAGAAGCAGAGTTAATATCCTCGCTTCACAACTATATCAAGTCACTTGGTGATGCTGATACTTTGGAGTAAGCCCCCTTTGTTCAACTTAACTTTGTATTGTTAGTTTTTATATTATATAAGACGATTATGCATAATTTCGATGCTGCCACAATACAGGACTTTCAGTGATAAGTTAGCTGCCATCTTGCTGGATATGAAAGCACGTGCTTTTTTCATTCGTACCATGCCAATGAGCCAACAAGAGTTAAGAGATGAGATTTTCAACTTTGTCATGTCAATCAATCATGATGAGGCGTTAGGGTAAGATATAGCTGTTCCATATGTACATTTTATCACTAAAAGATCATTTGTTTTATGTTGCCACCCTTGTATATGAAAACAATCTTTTTACGGAAAGAATGGGTACTAAGCGACAAACCTTACCCAATTGCCTTAACTCTGAAGAAGATACAAGAAACATTGAAGTCTGGCCATAAAATGGATGTAGATTGTTTCAACTTAGCTGTACGGAAACTTGCTTATGAAGAACTCGAGATGTTGAAAGGAACTGACAGAATTGTGTCAAAGCACTACATGGACTTGAAGTTTTGTGTGAGTACTTTTATCAGCATGTAGTCACTCTTGTCATCACATTTATATGCTTTAATAAACTTTTATTTTAGGATGCTTGTCAATTCACAAGGGGCAATCAGTTTCGTGTGAAGTTCGATACTAAACAGTTAGCAAAATTGGTTCTTAGCTGGCCTTGGAGAAAATACAATGTCGCAAAGTGCAGATCGGTAATAATCCTTACCTTTGTATACTTTAGAGAATATTACCCCCTATCCTAATGCCTATGTTTTGATTGCAGATTCTTATCCATGCTCAAATACCATTAATGGAGCATTCATGCTGTTTGTGCTAGACCTAAAGGCCCAAGTTGTCTATATACTAGACCCAATTCCTATAGGTTCTTCGTTAAGTAAGCAGCTAGTACAAAAATATTTAAACAAAATTCAACGTGCTTCCACTGTCCTTGGAGCTATCATGAATACTGAAGGCCGGTGGAATGAGAATATTTATCTATGGGATCATACATTTCTAAATGGTGTTCAAATAAACATAGATAGGTAACTTTCTTACTGATGAGTCTTCTTTGTATAGCACAAACCTAACATTTATTCTTCCACACAGTGAATTATCTGCATATTATGTTCTACTTTTCATGCGCGCATGGGATGGTGAAAGGTTGCAAGCACTAGCTTTCCTGGTGGGTATTCTATATGGCAAAACATGAGGCCTAATTATTTTTCATATAACTATCTATATAATGTATGTGCAGGATGCATATGCACTGAGAAAGCACTTTCTAATACACCTACTTACGTTCAAGGGGAACCAATATGCAAGCAACATACCTGAAGTTCTACGAGATTATCTTGAATACTACATTGGCCTCACAACTAGAAAAGCATGAGTTGTCATAGCATTCTCGGTCTTGATGATTTGTATTAGCACAACTAGAAAAATTGTATTATCACATTGGACTTTCTTTCCATCATTGTATTAGCACATTGGACTTTCTTTCCATCATTGCCATGCAATTTGCTACTAAAGTTTATGAATTAAATAATTTATCTACTTTTGTCTCTTTTTCAAAAAAAACTTTCCCGTAGCAACGCACGGGCATACACCTAGCCTTGGACTAAAACTTGTAACTAGTTTTTCTGCCTCATACGAACTCCAAATTGGATGATTCTTTTTTCTAAAATTTTCTAAAATCATTCTCTACCAAGATCTACAACTTTAACATATGAAAAATGGGTTTTCTATATAGTTGTGCAAAAAGTTGATTTTTCTATTTTTTAAATCACTAATGAATACACCCTTGTGAAGAAAGTTGCGAAATTGTTATCTTATATGATCCCAGTTTATTTTTCACATGTAACAAACAACATAGAAGTTGTCACATAGGAGTTTCAAAAAAATTCAAGTAGATTTGCTATTTTCTATCATTTGACTTATAGGGAAAACTACAACTTCTACTAGTCACCGTGTTATACAATAATGATAATAATACCTAAAACTTCTTTATTAATTATGTAAATTGGCATAAAATCATTTTATGGATGTACAAGCTTGAAAAAAGTTTCATAAGATTTTGTGAAAATTGGAGTATACATTGTTCACAAACTATATAGATCTCTTACAATGTTTCATACAACTCAACTTAAACTTTGAAGTTTGTATACCCTAAAGTATTTTCTTAGTCATGTACACCGCAATTCTACACATAACCTTACATTTACTCTTCTATTAACACATGGGGATTCACATTTCCATTTATTGTGCAAAAAATATTTTTTCTATTTTAAAATACCTAAAGACACCTTTATGCATTAATTGAAAAAAAATATTTATCTTATATACCCCCAAACATATTTTTCACATGTAAAGGAACACATTTAAGTTGTCTTATATAAGTTTCAAGATTTTTTGAACAAATTGCTATTTTCTACTATTTAAATTAATTTCTGCAAGTTTATTGGAAATAATTAATTTTTGAACTCATGGATGTCAAAAAGTCTGCAGGTAGCCCTCCATTTTTGCGCACCTGGGCCAGCCTTTTAGGTTGCGCAACTGAGCCGGCCTGTTGTGTTGCGTGGGCCGGTTTGGGATCTCGGGGTGGTTTCCTCCTAGTCCCGTTAAGGAGTTAGAAGGCCACTAGCAGACTTCGACTCCGGTTACTAAGCCCAATTTACTTTGAGTTCAATTTTCGCGAAAGTCTAGTTTTGCCCCTAAACTTCCTAACTACACAAAGCATATCCTTGAACCTTTGAAACTGTCCACATTACATCCCGAGCTTGGTTATGTGTGATTTTAAATACGATTTCGTCTTTTTCTTTTTTATCTAATTCAACTGAATATTTAGAAAATAATAGTAAATTATAAAAAATCATAAAATGGAAATCCAATTTTGTTTGGCTTTATATAGGTATATCTATATATACTGAATATATAGTATTATATGCTTTAGAAAAAATAAAATTTAGATTTTTTTTTTAATTTTGACTGTGATTATCTCTAATTCTTTTCACACAGTATATGATTTTTTTGAATTTATTGATCATGAGGAAATGTTGAAATGCAATGTGGTCGGATTATGACGAAATTGGTGCAACGTCATAGTGTTTGGACTTCATATCGAGCTTTATATCCAACACTGCTAATCTATGACGAATTCTGGATGTTGTCATGGATGCATCGTGATCTGTGATGAAATCTATGACGAAATTGGCACAACGTCATGGTGTTTGGACTTCATATCGGGCTTCATATCCAACACTGCGAATCTATGATGAAATCTGGCAGTTCGTCATGGATGCAGTGTGATCTATGACGAAATCTGAAAACATCATGTGCATATCGTCATGGATCACAAGGTTTTTTGTAGTGCCACGGCCACGGGCGCCATTACCAACACCACTTGACGACTGACATTATTAGCTCAATCTATATCCAAATCTAAATAACACACATTATTCACAATAAATATGATTAGTTTACATATATAGATTGGATTCAATATATGCATAAATAGAAAAACAATAAGGGATAGAATTCAAAACTATTATTACCATACATAATCTTTATGAACCAGTGACTCAGACGACCAAGATGCTCCAGGAACTATAATAGTCTCACCTCACCGTCATATACACCTGGCTCTCCCACTTACAGCACTACACATGCCCTACACCTCCTATCTAGCTACAGTCCAACATCAAGGAGCTGCGGCACTCCCCACCTAGCCCATGATGTTCGGCTGTAGCTAATTAGGACGTGGGGCCGTGTATCAAAAATAAGAAAAAAGAAAATACTTACATTTATTCCATATAAAAATAAAAAATAATTAATACAAGAATTTAATCTTCTATTTCCTGCTATAGCTACCTAGAAACAAAAACATTTCTAAACAATGAAAAAATGGAAATATATACCATTTTCTGTATGTCTATTATATTCTTTATGAGCATATATTTTATAAACTATATATACAAGTAAAATTCAATTTTATGAAAAACAATAAAATAAGAGAATGTTTACATTTATTCTATATAAAAAAGTATACTGAACAAAAGCATTTAATATTCTACTTCCTCCTATTGCTACCTAGAAATAAAATCATTTCTAAACGATGAAAGAATGGAAATACCTGATACATTTTTTGTATGTCTTGCTTTATGTGCATATATTTTATAAACTATATGTACAAGAAAAAATCAGGTTTATTTAAAACAAGAAAAATAAGAGAATGCTTATTAATACAAATTAATGAAAAGGAGCAATGCAAGTACCATCCTAACTACATTTTCATGTATATATACAAAATCTCATCTCTCTAATTTAAGCTCCTCCTACCTAGCTACAAATTAACATTTTTATTTTCTCCATCTCTAAACCATAAAACAAAATTTAATCACAACAAATGAAGGGAGGATGAAAATTCTAACCTTGACAACACTTTGGAGGAGAGAAATCTTCACAATCTAATGAAGAAAGAAATCGCAGCACCACCCTAGGCTTAAGTCCCCATGGAGTGGAGGAGCTTGAGCTCCTACGTGAGTGGTATGGTGAATGGCTCGGGTAGCAGGAGGAAGGAGGTACGATGTTTATATGGATGCCGACCATTAGTCTCGGATGGTGTTACAAAGGCCTTTAGTCCCAGCTCCAAACTTGAATCGGGACTAAAGGCCCGTACCAAAGCCTCGCTCTCTACCGGTGTGTGTTGCCATTCACACTATAATAAATAATGATTCATCCATTCACATACAACACAAATAATCAGTCTTAAACTAGACGTTTTGATCCACATTATGCATTTTCGTGTATTTAGTACAAGCACGGCATGCACAAGAAATCTAGAAGTGTAACAAATAACACGGATACGAACCCGAAAGCATAGGAATACATGGAACTTTATGAGATAACAAAACCAAATTCAGTTTTTCAGTGTGCACTATGTACGTAATTCTCAACTAGAGGACCAAGTTAAACTTGCAGTTGTGATGCACAAGGATTCTGCGCCTACTAGTATATGCGTTTGGATCATTGAGGATTTGCATGGTAAGCATTTGTTAGGAAGTGATCAACTAGTTTCTGCGATAGGAGTGGTCGTGCACCTTACTCCCAAAGACCATATATTTATCTTGAAAGTTCATGCCTATATTTATCTAAATAAAAAACACGAGCTGCAAGATTTGTAATAGCTCCGGGCACAGGCGTCGGTGCGCTACCGGCCGGCCGTCACGGCTCCGTGGCACGGGCGTTGGTGCGCCGCCGCAGGCCATCGGGAGGATGAAGATGTTGAAAGTTTTTCAACAATTCTAAAATGTTGGAATATTTTAAAAAATGTTATTCAACATTTTCATTAAAATGTTAGAGAAAATGTTTTGCAAAAATGTTGGATTCGGTGTTTTCTCTAAACAAATGTTGGTGCACCTCTTTTCACGAAATATTGACTCAACTTTTTATAAAAAATGTTGGTTCAACTTTTTTTTGAAAAAGGTTAGAACATATTTAAAAATATTGCAACATAGGTGGGATTGTCGGAGATAATAAACATTATATTTTGATGCCTTTGGTTGGGGCCGTCGTGGGCTTATATTTAAGAGAATTCCTGTATGCCACAACAAAATGTAGCTCATGTGCTCTATGAAATAGAAAATACAAATTTGAGCTCTATGCCAAATGTTGTAATTTTCTATGTGCTATGTGCCATTTCCGTTAGATGTAGCTGGATGCTGTTAGTGGGCTCCACATGTCAATGGGAGGGGAAAATCTCCTATTTCCTCCACCGGTCTCCGACGAGCGGCCCACCGACAGGACGTCGCTGCGCCGGCACCCGCGCTCTTCGCCGGCGAGCACCCGCGTGACGCCGTCGCGCCGCTCGTGCCGAGGCTCGTGGCCGCCGCGGCCGCGCGCGTCGGGACCCGGACTCCTCCATGTGCGCCGCGCTCGTCGGCGCCGCGGCCGCGCGCGGCGGGGGCCGCGCACTCCTCGTTTGTGGCACTCGGACCGCTCACCAACGCACTGCTCCACGAGCGGGGACCAATGCGCGCGGCTAGGCCGCCGCGCTCGCGGCGGCCGCGGTCGTCGAGGCCTCCGAGCCCACCGACGACCTCGCCGCCTACCTCCGAGCGCTCCTCCCGCGCCTTCTCAAGCTCCTGCGCAACTGTCACACCCGGATTTAAAGGCAAACCCGAATGTCACACCCGGATTTAAAGGCAAACCCGAATGCATAAACACATGTGCGCCAGGATCAAGTTTCACACATGCGTTGACTCAGTGAATACCAAAAACACAGTGTAAAAGAGTAAAGAGAGTATTAAACATTTATTACATGACTGATGGTCTTTATTCTAACACACCGAGTAACTAGCAGCGGAAAAGTAAACGTAGAAGTCCTCCACAGGCGGCTGAGTGAAGAGAAGAACGCCTAGAACTCGTCAAGCCCTCCGGGATAGTCCTCAAAATGTCCGTCTGAGCAGCAGCCGGATGGTGTAGATGTAATAATAAACAACAAGCATGAGCACATGTCGTACTTAATAAGGGAAGATACTATAACAACATGCAAGGATTTATAGTGGAAGGCTAGAGGTTACAAAGCAGTTAAGCATTTTAGTTGGTCAAGTTTTATTAAGCGACTATTACTAACAAGTGTAAGTATATACCAAACCCACTTAAAAGATGCATAAGAACCCATAAAATGTAATGCACAAGTTATTAAAGTCCATCTTCCATAGAGTTAATCATGTGAGGGTCCAGGCCGCTCTTGACTGTGAGCACGGCTAACTAGTCAGTTTTACACTGTGCAGAGGTTGTACACTTTCACCAAAAGTCGCGTAAAAACTCAAAGAGTTTTGGACCCAACCATGTTGTGCAAAAGTAGGCACAATACCACAGTACCGAGGTGTGGTTGCATAGGAACGCTACGAGGCCTTTACGAAGATCCTCCATTGAGCAACAACCCACTAGGTTTCAGGACGAAGCGGGGCACAAAGCTCCCTAGCGGGTCAATCCCCCACCATAAAATAACAAACTAACTCCCCGCTAGAGCAGGTCTATGCTCCATCAACGCCTCCCCATTTGTCCCTTTCAGGTAAGGTTGCTACATCACTAAAGTCTCTAGTTATCCAGCCAAGGCAGATCCATGTGCCTTGTGGTTGTACGGTTTTCCTGTGTGGTTCTCCATGTTCCGATTAAACAAGTATAGTGCTCTTGTATGACATGAATAACATAAAGTAAATCAAGATTTAAAGTTTGTTCCATTAAACCACCCAAAATGTGCGCTAGCAAAGTTACCCAACATAAAGATAACACCCAGTTGATCAAGGCACAGGGTAATAAACACTAGTCACACCTTAGCATAGGTCCCATAACATTAATGTGAGCAAAAAGTAAATGCAATGTAATTAAAATGCATGTTGTAATAGGACAAATGGGAATGCAGCCAGGACTTGCCTTCAACCCAACCGTGTTGCTACTCAAAACCTTCTTGATCTTCAATAGCAGCGTACTCCACGAATTGATCGTTCACTACGCTCCACACAACAACATACAAGCATACAATACAAATAAATAAGAAACAGTACACCAATCATATCAAATAGAGACAAAATCAACAGAAAACTAATCTACTCGTCGAGACGATCGCGTGGACATAAAGAACACAAAAAAACGGAGCTAAAACGAAGTAGATACGATCTATACAAGATTAGGGACTGATCTGCAAGAAAACTAATCTAAAGGGCTAAACTGAAGAAACTTATACGGTGGAAGGACCGGCTTGCAAAAACCTAAAAGGTCAGGGGCTAAACTGCAAAACTACAGGCTCAAGCTGGGTTGACCGTTATATGCTGAGTCGACCCCAGATCTGATCCCTTGGATCAAGATCCGACGGTCCAGGGCGCAAGCAGGCGGCAAGTGGTGGCAACCGGCCGGCGGCGGCGCGGCTTACGGCGGCGGGCTCCAGTGAGCATGCTCGATCTGGAGCTAGGAGGCTCGGACGGCGAAGGGAAGCAACCGGGGAGAAAGAGGGGACGACGGCGAACACATCTAGGGCAACAAGGAGACGGGACGACGCACGACGACGGCGAGCACCGGGCGGCGGTGGAACTTCAACTCCGGAGGTCGCGTTGACGCTACGGGGCTCCTGGACGCAAACACACGGCTTAGGGATGCTTCTCACCTTCTTGAGGAGCTCCTGGACGGCTTCTCGTCGACGGCGTGGTGGCGAGACGGTGGAACGACAGCGGCGGCGCTCGGCTAGGGTTAGGGTTCGGCGGCGTGGTTTCTCGGGCTGGCTAGGGCTCTCGGGTAGAGGCCAAGGGGGCAGCTTATAAAGGGGATGGGGCAGTGGCATGACGTGCGGGCCATGCGAAGAAGGCGGGCGCGAGGGCGGGCGCGGGGCGGACTCGGGCGGCGGCCACGGATAGAGGAGAGGGGGGATGACGGGGCGGGCCCCCCCCTGTCGGTGACGACGGACGGCGGCGAGAACGGGCGGGCCGCACCGGGCCGAAAGCGAGGCCGGGTGCGGCATGCGCGGCCGTGAGGCGGGACGGTGACGGCCGCTGGGGCCGCGCAGCCGCGGTGAAACGAGGGCCGGGCCGAGCGGGTGGCGGACGGCCGCGGAAAAGGAGAAGAGGGAGCAGCAGCGGACTTTGAAGGTTTTGGGCTCAAACAAAAACTGGCCGGAATTGGGTAGAAGGAGAGAGAAGAAAAGAAAAGGGTTTTACCTTTTTGAAATCACTTCAAACAATTGAATTCAAATGCAAATTTGAATTCAAACACACAAAACCAATGCGTCAGCATGTATGCAACATTAAACTCCTATGATTAATTTATTTTATTTTTGAAAATTATCAAATGCCTAGAAGAAATCAAGAAAACCTTATAGTCCTTAAGAACAAATTAATGGTTGCTAATAAATTTTAGAAAAAATCCAATTTTCTCAAATTAGGTTGTTACAGCAACGCCACGTTCAAGGCCAAGCCAGCGCTCATCTCCCTCATCGGCATTGCCTCGTCCGCATCCGGTGGCAGAGTCGCATGCCCAGCCTTCGATGACTGGGCCGCGAGGAAAGCTGCCGCTGAGGCGCTCGCCTTGTTGGCTCTCGAGCACGGAGACGACCTCATCCCCCACAATTATTCCTGCAATACCGGTCTTCATTGCCAAGAGATTTGATAAGGTTGGTCACAATTATGAAGTTTTGATCTTGGCCCACGATATCCTCGTAGTTGCAGTTTTCCACATTTTTTTGACACTTTCTTAATTGTGAGTCCATGAATAGGATGACTGAATCTTGGCCGGAGATTCGAATTGAGGCGTGCGCAGGGGAGGCCGTGGACGTTGACCTCCATGCCGCTCGGATCCCACTCGCCGCACGAACCAGGGGACGATCTCCCATGGCCGGTGCTCGAAGGAGGAGAGAGGAGTGGCGAGCCCGCGCGAGGAGGGAGGAGGGCACCGCCGGCGCACCTACACAAGCCGGCCGTAGAGGGCGGCGCCGGAGCTCGATTGTATCCCACGGCCACTGATGCAGGGGAAGGGAGACTGTTGTTGGGTGTTGGCGGGGGAGATTGGGAAGGGAGGCGCCCACTATGCCCGCCGGGGGTGCCGCGGCGGCAGGTTTGCTCGGGAGCAGCCTTGGCAGCATGGGGACTAGGGAGGCAGCGACAGGACGGCTGCGGTGTTGAAGAAAGGGATTTTCCCCTCTCCCCACTGACATGTGGGGCTCACTATGAAACGAATCGAATTTCCGCGATCGGAAACCCGACTCTCTGCACTTCCGTGATAGTCCCAGGAAAAGGCTATCACGTGCAATCCCTATCTCAAGTGGTACAAATCCATACAACACGGGAATAAAAGAATAATTACATAATTTTATTACAACATCAGAGTACAACTCTTCGGCACAAGCTGGGTACAAGTCCAACAGGACTGAATCAAGAAAGGTAAAACACCTAAGCAGCGGATCTTCGAAGCGAAGCGTCTCCAGCTCCACAGGCAAACTCGAGCATAGGACCAGCTCTAGTCTTCACACCTTCATCACAGAAATTGTAGTCGTAGACGGTCACCGAGTCTGAAATGCCAGCATCTACCCGATAAGCGGGTAGGTCATGTCAGCTTCCCAACAAAGAGCAAAAGCAGTGGTTGAATCTATTATGCATGGATAAAACCTATATTGGGCTGTACAAAGATATGCATGCAGCAGCGCGGTAGCAATAATCAAGGTTTGCAGAATAAGCAGCTAGGTCCACAGCTCCGGGAGGTCCACTCCCTCGAGGTCCCCACCTCTGAGGTCCACACCTCCGGGGTCCGCGCCCCTCAACAAGGATGTCCACACCAAAGCACTGAATCACAACCACGATCCAGCTCCCAACTCTCATCTGCGATGTGGGGCCCACCTGCTCCTATCCCCACATCTCAACGGCCTCAGGCCGGGCTCACTCACTCGGGGGAGAGAAGAAGCACAAGAAAAGAGTCTAGTCGGAAGTAGCGGTAGATAGCGATGCTCGTCCATAACCGATGGACACGGACTATAGCTATAGGTTTATCACTCGCGAGAGGTTGTACAACTGTACCCGCCCGATTAGAGCCCGGATGGTAGCGAACCACCCGAACTCTACCATACGGCTGGAGTCCAAGTAAGTGGATAGTACCCTCCTGCGTCTCCGAGTCTGGCGCAGCCTCCGCTGTAGAGCTCATACTGCCAGTGAGAGGTCCCTCGAAGCTGTGGAACCCTTCCCCGGCCTCGCCAGGGCGAAGTCTTCTAAGGAGGAACACCGTCTCCCATCACGATCACACCGACCCCGCACCCCCGCCCATAACAAGGCGGGCGGTTTGTACGAAAGTAGATACTGCATCTGGTGGTAAGTCGACTCGGTCCTTAGGGGCCGAGAGCGAGAACTCCCCATCTCCATCCCGTCCGACACACCGCTCGGGTAAGAGGCCCGATCGCATCTTCCCGAGGTAGGCATTCACAAGTAGCCAAATGGCTCGCTCCCGCCAGAAACGCGTCAAGGAAGAACACACCTAGAACTCACGCTAGAACACACCGAGATCTCCCACATCTCAGTCCAAGCCCAGAGTACCATCCATAATCAAGCAACAAAAGTATGGATAGTTGGTATATGGGACTAGCTAGGGGTCTGTAGCTAGTCCCGAGGTAGGTAGAGCAAGGAATCAGTATATATCAAATAACAAGGCAAGGCTAATCAAATGCCTATGCAATCCATCAAATCAAGTAACATAAATATAGCATTAGCAACTAATAACATGTGTGGGTTCTACATGGTTGGGAGTGACATGACACACGCGCGGTAGTCGTCGTAGAGTAGTAGAGGTTGAGCGTCCTCTCGGGCAAAGTCGGGGTAGTCGCGTCTCCTCGGTCGTCGCGCACTCGGGTCTTCAACAAGAACACAAGCCTACACGAGATGCGACGTGGAGATAAATAACAAGCATTCATCTAATGCAAAAACATCAATAAGAACCAATTTAGAAGATCCAAATAAACTCCAGAGTAAATACAAGAAGCACTAGTTTAATTAATGAAAATAGAGCAATTGATTTTAAAACAAAAGTAGTTTAAGCAACTAGTTTTTATATCCTAGAAAGCAGGGTAGGATCAAGAGTTAGTTCAAAGTTAGCTTACGGGTCTTACGGCTAAGATCTTAGGTAATCAAGCCTGCAAGCAGGAAAGCGGAGAGGCTGAGATCAAGCACTTGCTAGGTTTTAGCTCTTGGATGATCAAAGCGGTAGCGCGAAGGGTGATGAAAGCAGAGCGAAGC
The DNA here is from genome assembly GCA_947561735.1 of Cenchrus americanus. NCBI lineage: Eukaryota > Viridiplantae > Streptophyta > Magnoliopsida > Poales > Poaceae > Cenchrus > Cenchrus americanus. The sequence continues at coordinate 28,955,956 of OX387242.1, read as the reverse complement.
AAAGATAACTAGAAAAGGCATTATCATGCCAAGATGTGCGGCGACAGCTCAGAGGGGATGAAAGGATCAACTTGTGACCGACATCGGTGGCGATGAGGTAAGGTGTGCTTAAGAGCGCTACGAGGCATGTACTGATGATGCGACATCGTCCATGGCAAGGAAGCTAGGTTGCAGCTCAGGGTTGCCGTTCGTGAAGCAGTGGCCTCTGCTCACGTCACGGCCATCCATCACGGGAGACATCCTGGCTTCAAGAACACGACACGGTACACGCTTCACAGCACGAAGCCAAGTAGAGCGAGAGTGGATATGCGTGAAGCAGCAAAGAGGGAAGGCAAAGGTGTAGAAGAGGTAGGCGATGAAATAATGGGGTAGGATTCCTGTCCGCGGCACGCCAAAGCTTAGTTGCGGGGCTCCGGCGTCCCAGACCCACATTGGCACAGTGGCGGGCAGTGGCCACGAATTTTACTCCAAGAACGCAGGGCGAAAAGGGCACGGTTCAAGGGCAAGAGCGGATAAGGAAAGGATAGCAGCGAGTGTGTCGGAATTATGAAACCAACGCAAATGGTTTCATAATTTCCGGAACTTCGGATAATTAGTTATGATTTTTCAAAGGTAAAATCATTTATAAAACATTTATTAGATTAGAAAAGAGTTTTATTCAAAACATGCTGACGTTAGTATGACGTCAGCGGTGGGCCCAGGTCGTCGGTTAGTGCGCCGGCAGGCACAGATGGTAGGTGAGGTAGTGTGGGAAAACGAGGTAGAGAGTAGCGAGGTGGAAGCTTCGGTCTTCGGGTGGAGATCATGGCTGAGCGGCCGAGAGAGGCAGCACGACGGACACAACGACGGTGCAGCGGGGCAGCACGACGACAAGGTGCTGCGACGCAGGGACCACGGTGGAGCGGCAAGGCAACAACACGGTGCGGTATGGTGCGGTGCAGCATGCGGCGGACTAGTCAACAAGGGTGCAACACGAGGTTGCACGTGCATGACACAAGGGCCCCTTGTTCATGGCACGGCCATCCGACTCGCACAACATCCTTGCTACAAGAACACGACGCTAGATCGAAACATGGCAAGGCTTTGCGACGCATCAGCAAGGCAAGCAAGCGCGGGTCGAGGCCCAGACATAGCACGGTGCAGAAGAGTGAAATGTGTGGTTGCGACCTCTCACACAAACCATCGAACATGTGGCGGGCATGCAAAAGTGGAGCTTCAACCATGCCTTCACAGGTCAATGGTGTTCCAGAAAAGGTAGGAGCATGCTCGGCACGAAGGCCGGCCATCGCAGATAGCTAGACAGGAAGGTCTCTGGCGGTCACCCAAAGCTCAAGGATACGTATTGGTATAACATGGAACCACTAGAGGGCAGGAATGGTACTTGGAAGGGTGGCTCTTCGAAGTTTCGTCAGAGGGCAAGGCGTAGCAGGAAGCAAGGTGTTGCCGTGGTGAGGTGACGCGGGCAGGCTCGACGTCGTGGTTCAGCTCACAGTCGTCGGCGACGGCATCACACAAACAAGCAACGCATCAGCTGTGTCCAAGGGAAGGTTGGGTAACCTCAAGGGAAAGGGAGCAGGAGCGACGGGTGCTTGCAGCTCACCTAGGGGCTTGACGGGCTGGCGCAACCATTCTCTCGAACAGGTTGCAGGCAAAGCCAAGGAAAACTAGAGCTCGCGTTCCCATGCCCAGCAGCAGTGGTTGCAGGGCGGCACCAGTGTGGATGGGGTAGTCGGCCGGTCTTCGCTTGGTGTAGCTGCACAGAAGCTCTGGTCGGGGCGGCCGCCGAACATGGCGACGTCGTGTCGAAGGTGTACATGGCTCCTTCGGCGGGCTGCACCAGCAGCTCGTGGTGAGGTTGAAGTCGCGATGATGGCGTTCTTGGCGAGAAGCAGCTCCTGGTTGGCATGGCACCTTGCGGGCTTGGCATCGGCTGCAGGTCGGCGCGCGGCGGCGAGGGTGCGACACTCCCGATGTGGCGAGGGTGGTGATGGCGTGGCGCTCACGACCGGTGCGGTGTCGTCGTCCACGGCGACGGCATCAAAGGTAGCGTGGGCGACCTCATCTTCTTGGCGGCTCGCGGTGCTCTAGGCGCGGCACGGCGTCCTCGATTCCTCTCGTGGCGTTGGCGTCCTTCTTCCTTTGCATGTGCCGATGCAGAGGCTGCAAGATGGCGAAGGCTCGATGCGCTCCAAAGCTATTCGGCACGAGGACGGTGGTGTCCCAGAGCTCCGCAGTGACCTCCTCGAGCGCGTCGTGGCGCTCGGCTTCAACGGCGTTGGCGGCCTCCTCGACGTCGACTTCAGCGCGACAGCGCCCGGCGTCCCTGCCGGGCGCGGTGGCGCTCCACGCAACACGACACCGGCGGCTCGGCACGGTGGCGCTTGGCTCCCGGCTCCTCTCCACGGGCGCCCCTCTCTTCTACTCCTCTTGAGCGATGGTGCACGGGGAAGGGGAAAAATTTCCCCGGGCGGCGGCGGACTCAGGAACAGGTGGCTGCGGATGGATTTTATAGGTGGAGGCTAGGGTTTGGGCGAGCACGGGCGGCCGAGATGCAACACGGGGCGCGTGGCTCCCATCCGCGGACGCCGGCGCAGACGAAGGGGCGGCGCCAGGGGCAAGGCCAGGGGCGCGATGCGCCGTGACCCCTGTCGCCATCCCGCGTGCGTCACGGGGAAGAAAGGGGAATAGTCTTCCCCGGCTGACGCGTGGGCCCAGGTGGCGGTGAGAGTTAGGAGAGGGAGAAGGCTGGCGGGCAGGGCTGGCCTGTGAAGCAGGCCGAACTGGGACACATGGTGAAGTCCAGGGTGAAGCCTGATGGCTTGGAGTTGGATTGAGGGGTCTCAGGCAGAATTCAATGGCATTGATAGGGCCCAGTTAGTAGTTAGAGTTTAAAAGGGTTTTTGAATTTAGTTTTGAAATAAGTTTAAACCTTAGGTTGAATTTGATTACTTTCAAATTCAAACACTCTCAAATAAAAACCAAATAAAATCTCAGAAAATCCAAATCACAATTATACCATAATTTGAAAATAATTTATATATATGGTTTTATTTTATAAGGAATTTGAGATGAGAGGCTAGCAAATTGGGATCAAAATTGGTAGCTCACATATTCAAACAAAAAGTTTTAGGTTTTTGCGAAAACTCATACATGGAAAAACAGTCAAATTTCTGGTATGTTACATTCTACCCCCCTCACGAGAATCTCGTCCTCGAGATTAAGCTCATACCAAGTGTGGTGAGGGTCTTCACTTTAGTATACCTTCCGTTTCTTCTTTAAGTGTAGCTTCCAAATGTTGATGACTAGACGGTGTGGGTCTCCTTTGACAGTGTCTTTATTCCACGGTTCCCCTTGTGCTTAATCTCAACATATCTTGTTTTCAGGCGGGGAACTCCGAAGCTAACTGATATTATGTGTCCTTGTCGGTAGCATCCATAAGCACTCTCCAATCCAATCCATATACCCGGTTCGAGCATGTGAGAAGATATTTCCGACTACGGGCTAGTTTTCCAAAGTGTTAGTGCAATTGCACCTCTCATGGCGTGCACTCTCAGCAACTAGCTGAACCCAGGGTGAACATAACTTCTCTCCTCTGACGATCCAATGAGCCTTACCAACTTCGTACATCCCTCCTGTTGTAATCCATGTGTTGCCTTAGCTCACTCGCTACTATTCTCGTTAGGGTACTAGCGATATCGGACATGTCCAATAAATTTCTGGTCATGAACACTATGAATGTTTACTTCCCATTCATGATAGCCCATGTTAAGAAGGTTATCTGCAACACCCTCGATGGTGTGAGTGACTCTGTCCATCCAATATCTCACACTAGTCCTTTGGTTTCCACTTCTTCAGATGGATCTTCTCAGGGAAGTCACATCCATCTCACTCATGCACGTTTAGCAAACTCAGGATACATGGTTGATGTCCTCCCTGAGGAATACCATCGAAGCATAATTAATTCCTCAGAACGTCTGTAGTTATCATAACCTTGCGGAAGGATTGGTTCACTTGGGCAACTTTAGTGTAGACCATGATCCTTTACCATTCCTTTGTGTTACTCCTCATGATGGTATTCTCACCTTTAGGTATCCTGGAAATATTCATGTCTTTATGGCTTTGCCATGCTTATTCAACAATCCCAAATAATGTCACCTATTTAGGTGAGCAATTTTCCTCACTTTTGCTCACAACCTCTTATTACCTATTTTGCAATAGGGTGGTGGGTTCCAACTGCGAGGTCGAGCGAATAACTTGAGTCCAGTAGTTGTCGGAGTTATTCCCTTTCCCATTAGTTCAGTATACGGTGTCCAGTAGAGCTTCTTTGTCAATTGCTTACCCCAAAAGTGGGATCGACTGAACTCCATATCTTATTACAAAAGTCGACCTCGTAATTCCTTTACATACTCTTCGGGCATCCTATTCCAGAAGCACAACTTGTGGTGCACAGTTGGTTAATGCTTACACAGAAGTTCCAAAACAACTGCTTATGGGTGTAAGAGGGATTAATCCAATAAAAATGACTCTAGGATGACTGCTCGTGTAGTGCAAACCTTATATCCTTTGAGTTTGGTCATCCTAATTAAATCCAAAACCTCCACAATACCTTCCAGGTCGAGGTATTGTCTACTTAGGGGTGATCCCTTATTCATGGATTCGTTACCTCTGAATACATGGTCGGGGCGCAACTCCATAAAATATGCGTGATTGTCCATCCGTGGAGAGTTCGATGCGCTTATATCCACTCTCTCGATATCTTGGGTTGTCTTCAGATATGTTAATCGTTCTCGTCGATAGATCCATTACCAAGATATGAGGTTACCATGTTCCTTCGAGTCTCCACATAGGTCAATTCGTTCATAAGGTACCTCACGAAAGCTAAAGTACTCGAATAAAACTTCTCATATTGATTGTTGTTCTATATGGAGTACTTCACCTTTATCTGATAATTGAGTTTCGACAAAAATTATCCAAAATGTGCCACTAACATCTTAGGATACTCAATTATTCTTAACCATCATATGCTTCCTTAGAGGTACATGCACTTTCGAGCTTCAAAAGTTACAAACCTTGAGGTACTAATTTTCTGGCTTACGAACTTGAGTCCAATGTTCATAAAGTATTTCATCCGAAGTCTTGGTCTGAATTGTCGAGGTTGCAAGAATTTCTTCACGTCTTCTGAAGTTTGAGCTTTTTAAGCTAGCTTGGGCACGTCGATCTTCATTCTGCTAGCTTGATCTGTAGGATGGGTAGCTAAGGCCTCTAAAGGAGTCATCTAAAGATCTAGCAAGCTTAAGCACTCAATACAATTTCACACAATCATGAAGAGGCAAAACAACAATAAGACCAAAAAGATCCAATCACTCAAGCAATGCACCAAAACAAATGTGTTCCTCGAGGCTGACTCCTAAGACCTTCGAGGTTACACCGACATAAGCATACTAGTATATCGTGGGCACTCGAGGGATTTTTTTCTAATGTTAGGGATACCACACTTGAAAGAACACATGTCATATGTTGCTTCAGCACTGATCATTCCGAAGTAAGTTGGTGAAACTCTTCTTCGTGTTGACTCTCATGGGATTATCTTTGCAGAAGTGGGTGCTTTCTGTCTAATTTAATCTATGCCCCCATGTTTCTCATTTGTTCCCATAGCAAGCATCCACGTTTCACACTTCTTACCGAGGGGGAATTCCATAGGGTCTATTATCAAGCCGTTGTTCCGAGTATGTGGTGCTCGCTTGTAAGCTGGTGCTAATTTGACCGTTCAATCCATTGGTTGCCTCATGTAGCTACAACTCATTATAATATCTTAATCCTATGTGACTTGGCTATCCATATCACTTCGAGTCTTTGGGTCTTCATCCAACCGCCGAGCTACCGGCATCTCGGGAGAATCTTTGACTCCTCGCATCCAAGCTTATGTGTGCCGGTTCCATATAGTGCATCCAATTTATGTATGTTGGCACACTAAAATTTAAAGTCTTAACTCCTCATTGTCCTCGGAGTTGGGCATCTTGGGTTATCCAAGCTCTGTTCCGGGCAAAGGTGGAAGGGTGCAGCCTGTCTGTTGTAGATTCATCTGTATGCAGACTTCATGTATCACGGGGCAATCTAATCATTCCCCGATGGATTTAGTTCAAAAGTAGAGACAACCGTGTTGACATAACATGACACTGATGAGTCAGCAGGGATAATCCAATTGAGTCCTGTAGATTCAGCTTCATCTCGTCCCCGTACTCCATCTTCATAGTTGTCACTGTCGTAGTTGTCTTTCCCTTGTATCAGACGTCGTCCCGTAGAGTTGCAAGCATGTGACATCAGTTGTTCTCCTTAGGTCACCAATCGTGTAGAGGGGTTGTTAGTGAGTCAGTTAGTGAGAATTCAAGGAGGTAATAGCAGATTTCAAGGGGTTTATATAAGAGTTAAGGAGTATATACTCAATCAAGGATATTTAGGCTGTCCTAATCTATCGGCCGTTGCTAGGGCTCGTCCTATGGTCAAGTACGGCTCTGATACCACCTGAAACGAACCGAATTTCCACGATCGGAAACCCGACTCTCTGCACTTCCGTGATAGTCCCAGGAAAAGGCTATCATGTGCAATCCCTATCTCAAGTTGTACAAATCCATACAACACGGGAATAAAAGAATAATTACATAATTTTATTACAACATCAGAGTACAACTCTTCGGCACAAGCCGGGTACAAGTCCAACAGGACTGAATCAAGAAAGGTAAAACACCTACGTAGCGGATCTTCGAAGCGAAGCGTCTCCAGCTCCACAGGCAAACTCAAGCATAGGACCAGCTCTAGTCTTCACACCTTCGTCACAGAAGTTGTAGTTGTAGACGGTCACCGAGTCTGAAATGCCAGCATCTACAAGATAAGCGGGTAGGTCATGTCAGCTTCCCAACAAAAAGCAAAAGCAGTGGTTGAATCTATTATGCATGTATAAAACCTATATTGGGCTGTAGAAAGTTATGCATGCAGCAGCGCGGTAGCAACAATCAAGGTATGCAGAATAAGAAGCTAGGTCCACACCTCCGGGAGGTCCACTCCCTCGAGGTCCCCACCTCTGAGGTCCACACCTCCGGGGTCTGCACCCCTCAACAAGGATGTCCACACCAAAGCACTGAATCACAACCACGATCCAGCTCCCAACTCTCATCTGCGATGTGGGGCCCACCTGCTCCTATCCCCACATCTCAACGGCCTCAGGCCGGGCTCACTCACTCGGGGGAGAGAAGAAGCACAAGAAAAGAGTCTAGTCGGAAGTAGCGGTAGATAGCAGTACTGTCCATAACCAGTGGACACGGACTATAGCTATAGGTTTAACACTCTGCAGAGGTTGTACAACTGTACCCGCCCGAATAGAGCCCGGATGGTAGCGAACCACCCGAAACCCTACCATACGGCTGGAGTCCAAGTAAGTGGATAGTACCCTCCTGCGTCTCCGAGTCTGGCGCAGCCTCCGCTGTAGAGCTCATACTGCCAGCGAGAGGTCCCTCGAAGCTGTGGAACCCTTCCCCGGCCTCGCCAGGGCGAAGTCTTCTAAGGAGGAACACCGTCTCCCATCACGATCACACCGATCCGCCTACAGGAAGGGTGCTATCCACTACGAGTCTCACCCCGCACCCCTGCCCATAATAAGGCGGGCGGTTTGTACGAAAGTAGATACTGCATCTGGTGGTAAGTCGACTCGGTCCTTAGGGGCCGAGAGCGAGCACTCCCCATCTCCATCCCGTCCGACACACCGCTCGGGTAAGAGGCCAGATCGCATCTTCCCGAGGCAGGCATTCACAAGTAGCCAAATGACTCGCTCCCGCTAGAAACGCGTCAAGGAAGAACACACCTAGAACTCACGCTAGAACACACCGAGATCTCCCACATCTCAGTCCAAGCCCAGAGTACCATCCATAATCAAGCAACAAAAGTATGGATAGTTGGTATATGGGACTAGCTAGGGGTCTGTAGCTAGTCCCGAGGTAGGTAGAGCAAGGAATCAGTACATATCAAATAACAAGGCAAGGCTAATCAAATGCCTATGCAATCCATCAAATCAAGTAACATAAATATAGCACTAGCAACTAATAGCATGTGTGGGTTCTACATGGTTGGGAGTGACATGACACCTGCGCGGTAGTCGTCGTAGAGTAGTAGAGGTTGAGCGTCCTCTCGGGCAAAGTCGTGGTAGTCGCGTCTCCTCAGTCGTCGCAGCTCGTGTCTTCAACAAGAACACAAGCCTACACGAGATGCGACGTGGAGATAAATAACGAGCATTCATCTAATGCAAAAACATCAATAAGAACCAATTTAGAAGATCCAAATAAACTCCAGAGTAAATACAAGAAGCACTAGTTTAATTAATGAAAATAGAGCAATTGATTTTAAAACAAAAGTAGTTTAAGCAACTAGTTTTTATATCCTAGAAAGCAGGGTAGGATCAAGAGTTAGTTCAAAGTTAGCTTACGGATCTTACGGCTAAGATCTTAGGTAATCAAGCTCGCAAGCGGGGGAAAGCGGAGAGGCTGAGATCAAGCACTTGTTAGGTTTTAGCTCTTGGATGATCAAAGCGGTAGCGTGAAGGGTGATGAAAGCAGAGCGAAGCAAAGATAACTAGAAAAGGCATTATCATGCCAAGATGTGCGGCGACAGCTCAGAGGGGATGAAAGGATCAACTTGTGACCGACATCGGTGGCGATGAGGTAAGGTGTGCTTAAGAGCGCTACGAGGCATGTACTGATGATGCGGCATCATCCATGGCAAGGAAGCTAGGTTGCAGCTCGGGGTTGCCGTTCGTGAAGCAGTGGCCTCTGCTCACTTCACGGCCATCCATCACGGGAGACATCCTGGCTTCAAGCACACGACACGGTACACGCTTCACAGCACGAAGCCAAGTAGAGCGAGAGTGGATATGCGTGAAGCAGCAAAGAGGGAAGGCAAAGGTGTAGAAAAGGTAGGCGATGAGATAATGGGGTAGGATTCGTGTCCGCGGCATGCCAAAGGTTAGTTGCGGGGCTCCGGCGTCCCAGACCCACATTGGTACAGTGGCGGGCAGTGGCCACGAATTTTACTCCAAGAACACAGGGCGGAAAGGGCACGGTTCAAGGGCAAGAGCGGATAAGGATAGGATAGCAGCGAGTGTGTCGGAATTATGAAACCAACGCAAATGGTTTCATAATTTCCGGAACTTCGGATAATTAGTTATGATTTTTCAAAGGTAAAATCATTTATAAAACATTTATTAGATTAGAAAAGAGTTTTATTCAAAACATGCTGACGTCAGTATGATGTCAGCGGTGGGCCCAGGTCGTCGGTTAGTGCGCCGGCAGGCACAGAGGGTAGGTGAGGTAGTGTGGGAAAACGAGGTAGAGAGTAGCGAGGCGGAGGCTTCGATCTTCGAGTGGAGATCATGGCTGAGCGGCCGAAAGAGGCAGCGCGACGGACACAACAACGGTGCGGCGGGGCAGCACGACGACAAGGTGCTGCGACGCAGGGACCACGGTGGAGCGGCAAGGCAACAACACGGTGCGGTATGGTGCGGTGCAGCGGCGGACTAGTCAACAAGGGTGCAGCACGAGGTTGCACGTGCATGACAAAAGGGCCCCTTGTTCATGGCACGGCCATCCGACTCGCACAACATCCTTGCTACAAGAACACGACGCTGGATCGAAACATGGCAAGGCTTTGCGGTGCATCAGCAAGGCAAGCAAGCGCGGATCGAGGCCCAGACATAGCACGGTGCAGAAGAGTGAAATGTGTGGTTGCGACCTCTCACACAAACCATCGAACATGTGGCGGGCATGCAAAAGTGTAGCTTCAACCATGCCTTCACAGGTCAATGGTGTTCCAGAAAAGGTAGGAGCATGCTCGGCACGAAGGCCGGCCATCGCAGATAGCTAGACAGGAAGGTCTCTGGCGGTCACCCAAAGCTCAAGGATACGTATTGGTATAGCATGGAACCACTAGAGGGCAGGAATGGTACTTGGAAGGGTGGCTCACCGAAGTTTCGTCGGAGGGCAAGGCGTGGCAGGAAGCAAGGCGTTGCCGTGGTGAGGTGAAGCGGGCAGGCTCGACATCGTGGTTCAGCTCACGGTCGTTGGCGATGGCATCACACAAACAAGCAACGCATCAACTGTGTCCAAGGGAAGGTTGGGTAACCTCAAGGGAAAGGGAGCAGGAGCGACGTGTGCTTGCAGCTCACCTAGGGGCTTGACGGGCTGGCTCAACCATTCTCTCGAAAAGGTTGCAGGCAAAGCCAAGGAAAACTAGAGCTCGCGTTCCCATGCCCAGCAGCGGTGGTTGCAGGGCGGCACCTGTGTGGATGGGGTAGCCGGCCGGTCTTCGCTTGGTGTAGCTGCACAGAACCTCTGGTCGGGGCGGCCGCCGAGCATGGCGACGTCGTGTCGAAGGTGTACATGGCTCCTTCGGCGGGCTGCACCAGCAGCTCGTGGTGAGGTTGAAGTCGCGATGATGGCGTTCTTGGCGAGAAGCAGCTCCTGGTTGGCATGGCACCTTGCGGGCTTGGCATCGGCTGCAGGTCGGCGCGCGGCGGCGACGGTGCGACGCTCCCGATGTGGCGAGGGTGGTGATGGCGTGGCGCTCACGACCGGTGCGGTGTCGTCGTCCACGGCGACGGCATCAAAGGTAGCGTGGGCGACCTCATCTTCTTGGCGGCTCGCGGTGCTCTAGGCGCGGCACGGCGTCCTCGATTCCTCTCGTGGCGTCGGCGTCCTTCTTACTTTGCATGTGCCGACGCAGAGGCTGAAAGATGGCGAAGGCTCGACGCGCTCCAGAGCTATTCGCCGCGAGGACGGTGGTGTCCCAGAGCTCCGCAGTGACCTCCTCGAGCGCGTCGTGGCGCTCGGCTTCAACGGCGTTGGCGGCCTCCTCGACGTCGACTTCGGCGCGACGGCGCTCGGCGTCCCTGCCGGCGCGGTGGCGCTCCACGCAACACGACACCGGCGGCTCGGCACGGTGGCGCTTGGCTCCAGCTCCTCTCCACGGGCGCCCCTCTCTTCTACTCCTCTTGAGCGATGGTGCACAGGAAGGGGAAAAAATTCCCAGGCGGCGGCGGACTTAGGAACAGGTGGCTGCGGATGGATTTTATAGGTGGAGGCTAGGGTTTCGGCGAGCACGGGCGGCCGAGATGCAACACGGGGCGCGTGGCTCCCATCTGCGGACGCCGGCGCGACGAGGGCGGCGCCGGGGGCAAGGCCGGGGGCGCGGTGCGCTGCGACCCCCCGCCGCCATCCCGCGTGCGTCACGGGGGAAGAAAGGGGAATAGTCTTCCCCGGGCCGACGCGTGGGCCCGTGTGGCGGTGAGAGTTAGGAGAGGGAGAGGAAGGTCGGCGGGCCGGGCCGGCCTCGTGAAGCAGGCCGAACTGGGCCACATGGTGAAGTCCAGGGTGAAGCCTGATGGCTTGGAGTTGGGTTGAGGGGTCTCAGGCAGACTTCAATGGCAGAGATAGGGCCCAGTTAGTAGTTAGAGTTTAAAAGGGTTTTTGAATTTAGTTTTGAAATAAGTTTAAACCATAGGTTGAATTTGATTACTTTCAAATTCAAACACTCTCAAATAAAAACCGAATAAAATCTCAGAAAATCCAAATCACAATTATACCGTAATTTGAAAATAATTTATATATATGGTTTTATTTTATAAGGAATTTGAGATGAGAGGCTAGCAAATTGGGATCAAATTTGGTAGCTCACATATTCAAACAAAATGTTTTAAATTTTTGCGAAAACTCATACATGTAAAAACAGTCAAATTTCTGGTATGTTACACACTAATGGCATTTATGTGCATCCAACGGAAATGGCATAGAGCACATGAAAAATTACAATCTTTGGCATAGAGCTCAAATTTAATTTCCTATGTCATAAGAACACATTAGCTACATTTTGTTGTGACATACAGGAAAATTTTCTCTATATTTAACCTTGGTGCCTCTGCATTGGTTATTCAGCCCTCAGGCCCTCACAATAGTTGTCTTCGGCTCTTCGCTTCTGCCAAGATGTGCAGACGAGGCGGTCATTGATCTGCCCGTTGCTCCAAAAACTATTGCGTGGGAGAAACAATCTTCACTGCACGCAGCCACGTGGATACAGGGGATTTCTCGTATATATCACCGGAACATGGTGGGATCTGATCTCAAAGAAAATTGGGCATCTTGAATTTTGTATTGGAGCGATCATGCATGAACAGTCTACCCTAAAGTACAGTGAGGGTTCCTTACTAATTAAGATTGCCGATTTTATTTATGAACCGGCACTACGCACACTGTTAGGGAGAGGGGCTTTACTCCCGGTTGGTAAAAAGTATAGGTCTTTCAAATCCAGCTGGGACTAATGATGAGAGACAAAAAGTCCCGCTTACCCGGGACTAAAGGAGTCTTTTGTCTAGGGTGCTATCACCATAAGAGACTAAAGGAGTTCCGAAAAAACAAAAAAAACTCATGAGCTGGCGTTTCTGCCAGCTCCAGCACTGTCAGCTTCACGTGAAGCTCCAGCTCCAACTTCACAAAAACAGATTTAATTCCACCACAAGCATCAATTTGCACAAGTCTTTACATAATCACAACAAACATCAACCATTTTTTCACAAGATGCGATTCACAACACATGTTTGATTTAATTCACATCACATAAAAGATTCCCAGCAAAAATCACTAACAATTCTAACAATTCGCAGACAACGAATCGCTAACAGCAAGCACCTCGCCTGTCCTTGGTCACCGACGTCGTCGAGCCCGTGACTGCTCCTTTGCCGCAGCTCTGCCGGTGCCAGTGCCATGGCGCTGCTCCGCTCCCCGCCCAAGCGCCGCGGCCGCCGGAGCGCCCCAACCGCTCCGCACCCGAGCCCCGCGCCCGACGGAGCGCCGCGCCCGCTTCCCGCCCGCCGGAGCCCGCCGCATTCGCGCCCACCGGCTCCGCGTCGCGCCCGCCGCGCCCGCGCCCCGCCGAAGCGCTACGACCGCCGGACGGCCTGGAAGGTGAGAGAAGAAGATGAGATGAGAAGAAAAGGATAGAGAGAAGAAGATGAATGGGTGGCTCGGGGAGAGGAAAATAATAAAGAGACGAGGAGAGAACACTATCGGTGGGAACCAGATTTTTAGTTTGGGTGGTCTTCCCACTCGTGACAAAAGGGTGACCCTTTAGTCTCGGGTGGGAACACCAGCCGGGAATAAAGTGTTGTGCCAATAATTGCTATTGTGCTAATATTGAATTCGTAATCTTTAGTCACTACGTGAAAAATTGGCTTTGGTAACGGGCGTAGATCGCCTTTGGTAACGGGCAATGCGCCCGTTACCGATCAAGTGTTACAAATAAGCCAAGAAAGGTAACGGGTAGATACCCGTTACTGATAAGACATATCATAACGGGCATTAAACAACGACCGTACCACAACTAGCCACCGGTCACGTGAAAATTACTGTTTCTCTGGGCCCATAGGGAACTTTGGTAACGGGCACCAAAACAAAGCCCATTACTATGAAATCAATATCAGAGACGCGTGTGGTGAACCTACATCTCCGATGTCTCAATGAACAGGCCACGTATTGGTAACGGGCTTTTACAGTGCCCGTTACTTTGTTGGCAAGTTTGTAACGGGTGCTCCAATTGAAGCCCGTTACTCAGTGGTCAGTGTTTGTAACGAGCTTTAATTAACGCACGTTACAGATACGTAGGCCACCCCTACAAGAACTCCGTCGCTCGCTTTCCGCCGCATCCTAATCTAGCTAGGATTTGGCAGCCATCAGGGGCTGCATCCTGGAACCAGCCAGGATATGACTAAATTCACGTAAATTAGATCCAGCATCCAAATTCACAGAAATCCACAATTCACATGCATCATATGACAAAATTCAGCATCATCATCTCATACAAGGAGGAAATGCATCTCCCAAGGAGGAATGCAACAATATCACAAAAATTTGTGGACAATGAGGAATGAAAATATTCATGGACAAGGAGGAATGCAAAAATTTCCTAGTCACCAAACACAATATTAGCCCACACAGTTTCATCAGCATGAAATTTTCCTCCGGCTGTGATCACCTGTTCCATGAGGAATGTGGCAATTCTTTCACGAACATCTGCTAGCAAAGATTTGTCGAGAGGATGCTCATCTATCCATAATCTCTGGATATAATAATGTCACCAGTCAGCACACATATATAGGTGGTTACCAAAATGTGTAGTGCTAATAAGCAAGAACTGTGCTCAGTTGCAGGTTTTACAAATGAAGATACCAAGAAAGTACTTTCATATGTGTGCCGCTATATTTTAATTGAAGCATGTGATAGGCACAATAGAAGCCGCAGAGTCTGGATCCAGTAGGTTGTTGGTGGCACTACAATAAACGTACGAAGAAAAATAGTGGCGATTGAGAAGAAATAAACTCAAACACTGCAATAAACTTAAGAAATATTGGCCCTTTACTAGCTTCCACAGGAAGGAAATAAGTGGTATGTACCTTAATATCTTTGACATGTTTCAAGGGGCCACGACGCAAAAACTTTTTGCGGCAGTAACGTTCCCAAGCCCTGCAACGAAAATATCAATAATGGTGAGGACACTATTAATTAATATACTCTGTACAGTTTGTTGAGGAACATCCGCAGGTTAAGAAAGGAATAACTTACTCATTAATGATTAGCTCTAAAGGGCGAGTATTAATATTAATTGTATTTAATGAATCAAGATAGTAGACCTTCTGCTGCTTCGGAACAATCGCCACTGCAATCCAGTGGTTCGTACTGAGATAAGCGGTAAGCATTAAATCCTTTGTAGCATATTTTTCGAAGGCTCTGAGCATATAGTCAAAAGAGAAAGAAACAACATTATCTGTGCTGTTCAATGTTGTCGAGCAAAGGCATTTAGGATCAAGGTAGCCAACTGCAGGGCCCTTGTTGTCAACTTCTACAGTCATATTCCTATTAGTTAGAAAAAACAAAGTATAAGGAGGCAAAATACATGGTAATAAAGATGATGTGAGGCAAAAAGCAAAGTTCGATAGAGGATGTGATTAGTGAGAAGCAGATTAAATTTTCAAGCAACTTACAGGATGAAGCAACGAAGAAGTGTCATATCCAAAGTATCCAAGTTGAAGAGATCGTACAAATCACTGAGTTGCACGGCATCTGCTGGAGTGCGTTTGACGACTCATTGGTCCTGGAACCAAGTGCGACCATAATGTGAGAAGCATCATCTGACGCACCACGTTGCATTTAGAATGTGTGGAGCTTTCTGGTAAAAGGAGCAGCCTTTTTGAGTTCACCATCACTGAGAATGTTTTTTCTGAATTTGTAATTTGGGTTAGCCATAGCCCAAGGATTCTTCTCAGTGTCACTCTCAGATTACTTTGGGTTAGTCATATATCGATGATTCTCCTTGGTGTTTCTTTTAGATCGCTTTCTCGTAGGCCTCTTAGAGGTTTTATTTACAGCAATTTCATTTTCCTGCTGCTTTGAGATGGCTGAAGAAGGTTTCTTAAGGGTTGCTTGCCTGCTGTAGGCGTTGTAGAGCTGTTATTTTTGACAAGTTTCTCTTCTTGCAGCTTTGAAATGGCTGAAGGTTTCTTGAGGGCTTTTTTGCCTAGTGGTGTCTCACTAGGACCTATTACAGAGGTATTTGGCCCAGATGTACCTACTTTGACATGATTGTTTTGAGCACTTCCGTTTGGGGGTGTAGGTTTTGTTGTTTCATGAGGAGGAGAAGGAGGAGGAGGTGGTGGGCGTGGTGGTGGGGATGGAATATTTGGTGTCTCTTGCGGATGTGGGGATGCAAGATTTTCTGTTTTTTAGGACTAGGAGTAGGTGGGTGTCGGGCATACTCCCCGGGTACTCATGCAAGGAAGGAAGAAGACGGACTCCTATTAGAATTCCCCTGTAATCCTACTAGGACTTGTTTCGTGTAATCCTACTAGGACTCCTGCCTTGTAACCAACTAGGAACCCTCCCCTGGACTATATAAAGGAGGGTCGGGTACCTAGCCGAGTACATGATCTCAACCCAACACCAAGCGCAGGGTGATATACTTGATCCGCCAAACAGGACGTAGGGTTCGCCACCTTGGCAACCCGAACCTGTATAAATCTTGTGTCCCGTCCTTGCGCATACCTTCGAGTTCTCGGTCTCCCGATCACGATCCTCACCGCACAATCTACTACCTCAGGTACCCCTTGGTAGGTTTGCCGGGTTAAAACACCGACAGTTGGCGTGCCAGGTAGGGGTGATCATCACCACCGGGCGAACTCGAAGGACCCTCGTCAACAAGATCAATCTACTCGTCGACTCACCGAGATCCATTGAAGCAAGTCGCCTTGCTCCTGTCAAAGCGGAATCAATTTTCCTACGTCGCGCGTCCGGGTGCCTCGGCAAGTCGCGCGGCTCGTCACGCGGCTTGTCGCACCGCTCGTCGTCGACTTCTCTGCCTCGCGCAGGCTTGTCGTCGACTACTCCGCCTCGAACAGGCTCGTCGACTACTTCGCCTCCGCCGCGCGTCCGGGTGCCTCGGCACGTCGCGTGGCTCGTTACGCGGATCATCGCAGGCTCGTTGTCGATAACTTCGCCAAGCGCAGGCTCGTTGGCGACTACTTCACCTCCGCCATGCGTCCGGGTGCCTCAGCACATCGCGCGGCTCATCATGTGGTTCGTCACATGGATCGTCGCGTGGCTCGTCGTCGACAACTCCGCCTCGCGCAGGCTCGTCGTCGACTACTTCGCCTCTGCCGCGCGTCCGGGTGCCTCGGCACGTCGCGCCGCTCGTAGTCGACTTCTCCGCCTCGCACAGGCTCGTCGTCAGCTACTTCACCTCTGCCGCGCGTCCGGGTGCCTCGGCACGTCGCGCGGCTCGTCACTCGGCTCGTCACGCTGCTCGTTTTCGACTTCTCCACCTCGCGTAGGCTCGTCGTCGACTACTCCGCCTTGCGCAGGCTCGTCGTCGGCTACTTCGCTTCCGCCGTGTGTCCGGGTGCCTCGGCACGTCACACGGCTCGTCGCGTCGCTCGTCGTCGACTTCTCCGCCTCGCGCAGGCTCTTCGTCGACTACTCCGCCTCCATCGCACGTTCGGGTGCCTCGGCACGTCGCGCGGCTCATCACGCAGCTCGTCGCGCCGCTCGTCGTCGATTTCTCCGCCTCGCACAGGCTCATCGTCGACTACTCCGCCTCGCGCAGGCTCGTCGTCGACTACTTCGCCTCTGCTGCGTGTCCAGGTGCCTCGGCACATCGCGCGGCTCGTCACGCGGCTCGTCGCGTGGCTCGTCGTCGACAACTCCGCCTCGCGCAGGCTCGTCGTCGACAACTCCGCCTCGCGCAGGCTCGTTGTCGACTACTTCGCCTCCGCCATGCGTTCGGGTGCCTCGGCACGTCGCGCGGCTTGTCACGCGGCTCGTCGCGCCACTCGTTGTCGACTTCTCTGCCTCGCGCAGGCTCGTCGTCTTCTTCTCCGCCTCGCGCAGGCTCATCGTCGACTACTCTGCCTCGCGCAAGCTCGTCGTTGGCTACTTCGCCTCCGCCGCGCGTCCGGGTGCCTCGGCACGTCGCGCGGCTCGTCAAGCGGCTCGTCGCGCCACTCGTCGTCGACTTCTCCGCCTCGCGCAGGCTCGTCATCGACTAATCCGCCTCGCACAGGCTCGTCGTCGGCTACTTCGCCTCCGTCGCGAGTCCGGGTGCCTCGGCACGTCGCGCGGCTCGTCACGCTGCTCGTCGCACTGCTTGTCGTCGACTTCTCCGCCTTGCGCAGGATCATCGTCGACTACTTCGCCTCCGCCGAGCGTCCGGGTGCCTCGGCACGTCGCGCGGCTCGTCACGCGGCTCGTCGCGCCGCTCATCGTCGACTTCTCCGCCTCGCGCAGGCTCGTCGTCGACTACTCCGCCTCGCGCAGGCTCGTCGTCGGCTACTTCTCCTCCGCCGCGCGTTCGGGTGCCTCTGCACGTCGCGCGGCTCGTCACGCAGCTCATCGCGCCACTCGTCGTCGACTTCTCCACCTCGTGCAAGCTTGTCGTCGACTTCTCCGCCTCGCGCAGGCTCGTCGTCGACTACTTCGCCTCTGCCGCGCGTCGGGGGTGCCTCGGCACGTCGCGCGGCTCGTCACGCGGATCGTCGCAGGCTCGTCGTCGACAACTCCGCCAAGCGCAGGCTCGTCGTCGACTACTTCACCTCCGCCGTGTGTCCGGGTACCTCGGCACGTCGCGCGGCTCGTCACGCGGATCGTCGCGTCGCTCGTTGTCGACAACTCCGCCTCGCGCAGGCTTGTCGTCGACTACTTCGCCTCCGCTACGCGTCCGGGTGCCTCGGCACGTCGCGCGGCTCGTCACGCGATTGTCACGTGGCTCGTCGTCGACAACTCCGCCTCGCGCAGGCTCGTCGTTAACTACTTCGCCTCCGCCGCGCGTCCGGGTGCCTCGGCACGTCGCGCGGCTCATCGCCTGTCGTCGACTACTTCGCCTACGCCGCGTGACCGGGTGCCTTGGCACGTCGCACGGCTCGTCGCGTGTCTCATTGCGCCGCTCATCATCGACTACTTCGCCTACGCCGCGCGTCTGGGTGCCTCGACACGTCACGCGGCCCGTCACGAGGCTCATTGTCGACTTCTCCGTGCGCCGCGACTTCGTCTTGCGGCCACGCTGGCTCTACTTCAGCCACACCGTGCGTCGTGACTAGTCTCGCTGCAACACTGGCTCTACTTCGAGTACGCTGCGTGCCGCCACGATGTCGTCTTCCGGTCGCATCGCGTCGACCATTCACGCCCCCAAAAACTAGTCGAAATCAACTCTGACTAGTCAACTTCAGCAACAACCGTCACGGCTCCATCGCCGACTGCCACGGTTTCATCAACAGTCTGCCCAGGCAGCAACAGCTAAGTCATTTATTTAAATGATTATTGTTTTCTTTTCTTGGCTTGTTCTCCTCATCATGTAGGACTACTTGTCGACTACTCATTTGTGTACGCTTCTCGACGGGTTTTCACGGGAGCTACACTCTGCTGACTACTCTTCGGGTAGATTGATCAAGTCACCACGAGCCTACTTCATCAGCTCGGGGGCTATCCCAAGGAGGAAGCTTCTAAAGTCCGCTCCGTGCGGCAACTTAAAGTCGACTTCTAAAGTCGCATTCTAAAGTCCGCTCCGTGAGGCAACTTAATGTCGACTCCGGTCGCATCTTCGCCTGCTTCTGTGGCATACTACGTGTGTAAGCTTCGATGGAACCTAGCTATAAGCGGCCCTCGGGTCCTGGCGACGATGGAACCTAGCTGCATGTGGTCTTCACACTCTGTACCATGGGTCCAAGTACCCTAAGTACTTGCGCTCCGTACCTTGGTTCTGAAATCCATGGCCCAGGTACACAAGCCCACTCCGGTGGCACAAGTCGACGCTAACGGTCGCACCCAAGCCCACTCCGGTGGCACAAGTCGACGCTAACGGTCGCATCCAAGCCCACTCCGGTGGCACAAGTCGACGCTAACGGTCGCACCCAAGCCCACTCCGGTGGCACAAGCCGACTTCGGTCGCAGCGAAGCCCACTCCAGTGGCACAAGCCGACTTTGGTCGCAATATTACGCCCGCTCCGGCGGCAAAACTATTCTTTTTCTCTGATTTTTCATTCGCTTTGGCTTTCCGAAAAGTGCTTTTCATTTTTTGCATCTTAAGTCCACCCCGTGTGGCGCAAAGTCGACTACTGTAGTTGCATCTAAAGTCCGTTTCACACGGCATCCTAAAGTCGACTTCCAAAGTCGCATATCAAAGTCCGCTTCGCGCGGCAACTAAAGTCGACTTCGGTTTTCAAGTCGCATCTCAAAGTCCGCTCCGTGCGGCACAAAGTCGACTTCGGTTTTTAAGTCGCATTCTAAAGTTCGCGCTGCCGGTATCTAAAGTCGACTTCGGTCGCATCTAAAGTCTGCTCTGACGACACAACTACTTCTCAAGCTCCATGGATCGATGCCAAATTACTACTCGGAATCTCTCCAGCTCGGGGGCTGCACTCAACATACTACTCAAGGATAACTTCAGCAGGCTTCGCTCGCTCTCAAGCTCGGGGCTCCGCACCAACAACTACTCGACGTGGCTCATATGGCTCTCTTATCTCAAGGGCTACATGCTGCAAGAGTACTCGGATGATGGCTTTCACAAACACTGAAGACCCTTGGATTGATTACCTAATCATTTCAAGGCTCGGGGGCTGCTATGCTACATCCATCATTCAATTGTTTCAAGACGGAAGATTCGGAATCAAAATTGACCCTCAGATAGAGTCTATGACTCAACCTAAGGCTCGGGGGCTACTCCATATGGAGTGCGATTTTGCAACCGCACTTCCATATAATCTCGACTTCAAGACTGATGAGCTGGACCACCTTCCAGCCTCGTGGCAGTTCAAGTGCTATTGAAGTCTTCTCCAAGCAGTACTCGAGGACGCTCAAGAACTACATGCAGAGGCTTCAAGACTACTCGAACTACTACACTCGACTACAATGTGCTTGGGGGCTTGTCGGGCATACTCCCCGGGTACTCATGCAAGGAAGGAAGAAGATGGACTCCTATTAGAATTCCCCTGTAATCCTACTAGGACTTGTTTCGTGTAATCCTACTAGGACTCATGCCTTGTAACCGACTAGGAACCCGCCCCCTGGACTATATAAAGGAGGCTCGGGTACCTAGCCGAGCACCTGATCTCAACCCAACACAAAGCGCAGGGCGCCATAATTGATCCGCCAAACAAGACGTAGGGTTCGCCACCTTGGCAACCCGAACCTGTATAAATCTTGTGTCCCGTGTCCTTGCGCATACCTTCGAGTTCTCGGTCTCCCGATCACGATCCTCACCGCACAATCTACTACCTCAGGTACCCCCTTGGTAGGTTTGCCGGGTTAAAACACCGACAGTGGGGATGGAATATTTTGTGTACCTTCGGGATGTGGGGATGGAACGTGTGGGGATTGAGGAAGAGGAGGAGGAGGAGGAGGGGAACCATCTGAGGAAGGAACCTGTACCGTACTGTGTGAACTACAAGGAATCTGTACAATAGCCTGTGAACGAGATATTCATGTTGGTGCTCCTTTGATGTCAATCCGACACCTTCTCCACTGTAACCTCTTTCCTTGAGCTTGTCCGAGTTTCATCACCTCGTCATTAGGAGGGTATTCCAATAGTTCATCCGCAAAGATAGTACATACAGTGATCACTTCAACCACAACACAATCTTCATGAATCGGGACTGTTTGTAGCGTAGTCTCCTCTGGATGAACAAGACCAAGTGCAGCCTCACATTGAATACCCCTCCACGTGATCCATAGGCCACAGTGTGTGGGTTCAGTCAACATGTCTATAAGGTCTTCGTGTGTACGATCGTCACAGCGCACCTCCGTCGCCAACTCTGTAGTGCCATCGATCAAACCTACATCTACGGACGCACAACTGCTCTTCAGTGTGGCGGGTGAAGGGTTTGCACGATTGGACATTAGTGACAACACAATCTTGTGACAACACCACCTCTGCATCTACATGTTTTGCATCCGCATCTCAGCCACCAGTTCTTGCTTGATTGTTCCTTTATTTTTCCGTATCAACTGATGTGTCGGTCTTCGTCCTCTTCTTCTTCCTGTACATCTGGACGTGCTGAGGCCATGCATACTTCCAGCCTGGTAGCTGGAGACACCACACAAATGACCGTGTTGTTCAGGGTGGCCCAAGAACTGACTTAGCACATCATACTCCCTCTGCCCTGCCATTCCTGAAGATTCTGCACATGCAATCTTCTCCTTGATGTTTGCAGACAATTTTCTGCCTCTTTGTTGTTGAACACTATCACGGCAACACGGTCTTTAATCACTAGCTTACTCCTTGCTCGTATCCAATTCTTGGAACGATCGTTAGGGTAGGCGTCATATGGATTGGAGATACCAGCTGCAGCTCATTGTCTGTCCTCTTCCTCCCATTGTTCTAGTTTCACACTATAACCAGCTGGACCCATGTTGTGCTAACTTGTGTGCCGGCTTCGGAGTTCTTCGAACTTGACACTAGCAGATGAGGCTTGCTCGGTTTCTGCCTGTTTCATGAACTCCTTCCACTGTTCCGGGACAATAAACGGGTGCCTTGTAAATGGCTCAAGTCCTTTTCTGATAAAATCTCGCCTAAGCTGAAATCTGAATTGTCTCCATGCCTTGGCTGCCGCCTTCCAAAAAATCTTGAATGCCTGCGGTTTCGCATCTTCCTGGAACTTCAAGTGTTTCTGCACATGCTTATCAAACAAGTCCCACTTTTCTTCATTGCTTAGTTCTTTAATTTCCGGCAAGTTCAAAGGTATCTTTTGTCTAGCAATGAGCCCTGCAAGCGCCCTGAACCTGCGCTTTTGAGTCAATGGTACTGGCATCCCCACTATGTCGACCTTAGTGACTATCATTGTGTCACTTGACCACTTTGTGGATGTCCTTGGCGCTCTGCCTCGGCACTGAGCCCCACCCATCTGGTCTTGTTGTGCACTAGCAGTGCCATAACCCTCTTCTTCATCTTGTGCCACATGTTTATAGTCCTCATCAGAATTATCCTGTGAATTAATAGTCAAGGGAATTACAGTAACTACTTTAGCCCATTGTAATATCATTGGTTCTTGGTAAATCGTTAACATAAATTAGTGCAGGCAAAGTGACCATACCATTTTAAAGAGCAAGATGCAGGCTGCCTCAGTTGCTGATGAGGTACTTATTCAACTTGGAGAGAATGTGCAGATGTGCATAGGAACAAGAGCAAAACCGAATGTAAGAGTCAATCTAAAAGGATATGCTAAGTATGTATACGATCGACAGCTAAGTATGTCCACATGTATTTATACAAAGGGGCCACGGCATACCCTGCAATCCCCACAAGTACAAGTATAAAAAGAAAACCATACGCACGCATATGTTGTATAGTTGATTACCTGAATGCATGTGTGCTGCAAAAGCGCGCTTGGCCTAATTCCATAAACTCGAGCAAATATACCAAATTACCTTATTATTGAATTGTTGTTAATTTTACAATTATTACCGAGTTGGTAGAATACATTTACCGAATTGTATAAGACATTTTTAGAGTGGCATACCATAAACTCAAATCCTAGATTCACCACTGACCTTCGCACTGCCGGAGCGGAGGGATCTCTATTCCTCGTTGCTGCCTGCTCGCCGCCACATCCTCGTCCTCGCGTCGACCTCGTGGTTGGATCCCTCCTCCTCCTAGTCGTCGTTGTCGTCGCTAGATCCCTCCTCTAGTCGTCGTCGTCGCCGCCGCCGCAGCTGGGTCCCTCCTCCTCTAGATCTCGCTGTCAGAGGTGTGGTGCGCATCGCACCGAGCGTGGTGTGGCACACGTCTTAGCGAAGGGGTGTAGAGTGGGTCGCGGCATCAGGGAGGTGAGGGAGGCGAAGGCGAGGGGGAGAAAGTGGCGGCGATGGAGCGAGGGGAGAGTGGGAGGAGACTGCGTGAGGGAGGCGTCCTTCCCTACTAAGTACTAACCTAGCGCGAGTGGGCTTGTGTGGGCCTTAAAACGAGTAATGTAGGTCACATCACCAAGCAAACTAACTCATACTCCTTCCGTCCCAACAAGACCGTTCGTTTAGAAAATTTAGGGCATGCTAGTAGTTGTGACAAATGACCTTGTTACCCCTAATTAATATGCATTGGAACTTGAAAAGAGACATCAAGCGTTTCATTGGCTCCATGTCAATGTCATGTGCAACAACTTCCTACAACAAATGGAAATTGATGCATTAGAATAATTGATCAGTGAAGATGTGAAGGTCCAAGCATAAATCTTGTGCGTGATGGTTTCAGAACTTGCCTCATGGTCTTCAGAATCGTCACCGGAGTTGTTGCCGGAGTCGTCGCCGGAGTTGTTGCCAGAGTCGTTGCCAGAGGAGATGAGGTCTACCAACACCACTCTTCTGCTCGGGCTTTTAATCTGCAATCAAATTTTGTATCACGTTTTTCTCCGTCAACTGTAATCCAAATTTGATGATATTTGTTTCTGAATTTTTCTAAAATCAACATCTATTCATTTATGACATTTTTTCGTATGTAACTCCATTTCTTGGATGTTGTTTATACACCTTATATTGTTCCTTATAAGTACAACATATCAATAATATTTTTTTACACAACCATTACTAATTAAACTTTGAATTTCATAATCTTATGGTGAACATAAGGTTATGTTAAAATTTCAAATGCATATGAGTTTGAACATGCTTTAAAGTGTGGAAAACACTAATGTTGAAGTAACATTCTAATAAACTAGGTGAGAGATGTAGACATTTGTACACAAGTATAGTCTTCCGTTTTCGAAACCATTTGAATTTTTGTAGACAAGCTTAGGGACTTAAATTATGTTGTCAAGTCAATTTGTAGAATTTTTAGAACACACTAAGACGTTGTTGTAATTATTATATCGTAAACAAGAGATAAAAATTCTAATTTTAAGAAATTTGGTTAGACAAGTGTGGCTATTGATATTATATTCAAATACTAAATTACCAATTATGAATTATTCGTATTCTTACTAATTGTTTGGTGCTGTTTATGGGGTATACTATTTGAGGGAAGCAAGTTTTAATTCAGAAAAAATAGTGTCGGGCCCACGCGTCAGCGTCAGAAGCCTATATAAAAAAGATAACTGTAGCCTGCCTGACCGACAAAGGCGATTCGGGTAGACTAACCATTGTCGCCAATGAAGGGGCGGGGCCAGGTCTGTTCGAATGAAGAATATTTTGCTTTTCCCCTTTTAATCGGCAATTAAATTTTGTATCACATTTTTCTCTGTCAACCGTAATCCAAATTTGATGATATTTGTTTCTGAATTTTTCTAAAATCAATATCTATTCATTTATGACATTTTTTCGTATGTAATTCCATTTCTTGGATATTGTTTATACACCTTATATTGTTCCTACAACATATAAATAATATTTTTTGCACAACCATTACTAATTAAACTTTGAATTTCTTAATCTTATGGTGAACATAAGGTTATGTTAAAATTTCAAATGCATATGAGTTCGAACATGTTTTAAAGTGTGGAAAACTTCAATGTTGAAGGAACATTCTAATAAACTAGGTGAGAGATGTAGATATTTGTACACAAGTATAATCTTCCGTTTTCGAAACCATTTTAATTTTTGTAGACAAGCTTAGGGACTTAAATTGTGTAGAATTTTTAGAACACACTAAGATGTTATTATAATTATTATATCGTAAACAAGAGATAAAAATTCTAATTTTAAGAAATTTGGTTAGACAAGTGTGGCTGTTGATATTTTATTCAAATACTAAATTACCAACTATGAATTATTCGTATTTTTTTACGAATTATTTGGTGCTGTTTACGGGGTATACTATTTGAGGGATGCAAGTTTCAATTCAGAAAAAATAGTGTCGGGCCCACGCATCAGCGTCAGAAGCTTATATAAAAAAAGGTAACCGTAGTCTGCCCGACCGACAAAGGCGACCCGGGTAGCCTGTGGTATGGCTCGGGTGGTGGAGGGGCGGACGCAGAAGGAAGGTGAAAACCACGGTCGTCTTTATTTCAAGTGTGCAAGGAACTCGGTGAGTAGTCTGCTGTGTCTCCCAAATCTGAGTTAGGGTTCTTATGTGCTTTTGATTCTGCAGTACCCCAAGTATTGTGGATTTTATCGTTTCCACAAGGAGTATCTCCAGATGCTGAAGGATGCTGGCGTCATTGTTTTTCGACCGTCGAACTGGGCAGACGCGGTCGATGAAGTAGTTGATTCAGTGGAATGTCAGATTGGGAGCGGCGAGCAGAGGCAAGCACTGGAGGACAAGCAGAGGAAGAAAGCACTGGAGGAGAAGATGGACAATGTGATCTGGAAGATGAAATTGATTATTGTGGCTGTTGTTTGTGTAGTATTTGGATGTTTACTAGGGATGTATGCTGCAAAAAAGTAATTCTGATGTTAAAAGTGGTGCTTTTGCTTCATCTGTGTGGATGAAGAATGAAAAATTTGTCACATATGACAAACTTAAATGTATGGATGAAGAATGAATGGAATGACAATTGGGTCACAAATCTTATTGTGTCACACATCACAAAATTCATCAATTCAACTATGCTGACATTTCATTGCAGCATGAGGCAAAGGAAATGCGGATTATTAAGACAAACAGAGTAACAAACTTCTGGCATAACTCTAGGATATATACACATTGCAATTTATTGTGAACTACTACCATATAATGACACAGAGTATCAAACTTCTGGCATACACATTGCAATTCATTGTAAGCGGCTACCATAGACATTGCAATGCCTTCCAAAATAGGTGACATGGATTGATCTACCGCGTCTCATAGATCTACTAGTTTATCACAAGTTCAACATACACAGATCTACTAGCTAGTCCATCACAAGTTCAACAAGCACACTGGAAAAACACGTTAACAGAAGAACAAATTAATTAAGTAGAGGTAGTCGCCGCCCGGAGGAGCCCCACCATAGGAGTCGGAGTCAGAGCCGGAGCTAGAGATGTCGAGGCCGCCATCGTCGTCGTCGTCGGGGGGGGGGCACTTCTCTCTTCAGATGCTCAGCCAAGACATTGACCTTGAAGGCGTAATCCATCACGGTCGTCTGTAGTGGCTCGGGAGGTCGTTGGGCCCCGAGATGAACATCCATCTTTTTAAGACTCTGCCAACACTGGTAGAGCATCTTCACTGAAAAACAGGCATCCTCAACATTTACGGACGGATCACGCATGGGCAGCGACACCTTGCATCGGGGCGGCTTCAGTCGCTTCACCTCCTCGGGCGGGGGCGGCGACACCTCCTCAGTGCTCGGCGGGCGGGGCGGCGGCACCTCCTCCTTCCCCGCTTCCTTGATGGATCGCTTGACGCCATGCACTTGCTTGAGGAAGGAGAAGCTCTTGGATTCACTTCTTGGTGACCGGAGATAGTGGTGCTGGGGTTTTCTTGGTGCTGCAGTTGACGAAGTTCTTGGCCAGCCAGGATTTATATTGACAAGACGGCAAACCGTCAGGCGGTCGGTCACACGCCTCGGAGCCCGTGTCCACTCAGGAGAGCTCTTGCCTCTTGGCCACAAAGATCATGTGGTCACAAGGAGACGTGTGACTGTTCATATTTTATTCAAAATACCAAATGCCCTAGTACTCTATGAGTTGTTCGATTCTTAAAAAACTATGCATTATTCGTGTTTTTATTAATCTATATCTATATAACTTATATAATTGGTACCCACTAACTATCATTAACTTCATTTCTCTCTTCATGCAAGCTACCCACATAATCTCTCATCAAACTAAGGGTTATTAACTCTATCTCCTTTTCTCTTCATTACACCAATTCTTTCTTCATACAAACTACAAAGCGACCCGGGTTTGCTAACCCGCGTCGGCATTGACTGCTACCCCCTCTATCCCAAATATTGCCCCTTTAATTTCTTCTTTCCGAATGGATTAGCGCAACAGTTTTCTTGAAAAAAAGCGCAGAGGAGGCGTGGAGATAGAGACGACGATGAGCGTCGGCGAGGGGCCAAGCAGCAGACGACCCCGCGCGCCCGGGATCGAGAAGAACCAGAACACGAAGTGGTGTCGCAACTGGATCTGCGCGCGTGCTGGCGCGATGGCAGCGAAGAGGGAGACAACGATGAGCGCCGGAGAGGGTCCAAGCGGCGGTGGAGTGAACCCAATGACGGAGATGAGGGTCCTCGCCTGGATCCTCTCGGATTCCGACGAGGGGCCAAGCAGCGGCAAGGAGGAGCGTGCCGGCGAGGGGGCAGCAAAGTGGGCGAGTGGCCTGCCTCACATTTGCAAGCACAAGTGTCTGGAAACTACGAAGAGTTGTCGAGGGAGCGGCGAAGAAGGTGTAGAGGACCTCATCTCTGACTCTGGCAACGACTATGACGACGGCGAGGCAAGTTTCTCTGAATCTCACTGCCTTTTTACTTGTTCTATAGATAGAGCTTAAGGTAGCTTGAGCTTGAGCTTCATAAAGTTATTTAGTGCCTATGATGATGTCTTCCGTGCTTGTCATGATCTTAATTATACCAAGTTCTGAGGTAAATCAGTTCTGAACTAAGTTCTCCTTTTACTTGTTACACCCTGCTCCAAGGTCTGAGGCAAATTAGTTCTGAATTAACTGTGTTGTTCTTATACCATGTTTGACCCTGTTTCAGGCAAAACCCTTTGAGTCGCGAGCAGAGCTTGAGTTACTTCTTAACCTTAATGTCTGGGATTATGTGAAACTTGAGTTTGAAAAAATCACAAAAGAAGTGAACATCCTCATCAAAAAGGCTAAGCGCATAAGGAGGTACAATTATACTACTGAACAAAATCTCGAGCCCATTGAAGGTGCGCTATGAGGGCTTCAAGAATCCTTGGTTGCTTACGAAGAGGCTGCAAAAAGAGCCAATAATCCTGATGGGCATGATCTAGTTCATGCTTGTTGATGTGCAGGGTGAGTAGCCATACTTTTGAGGATGTTCAAGGGGCATGCCTTTGTTGATGTGTATGATCAGATAGCACGGCCATAGTGTAAATAATGTGATGGACTAGTTAAGTCCTAGCCTGTTTTTGTAATAATTATCTTTATTCTTGTGGACAAGTTATCTTCATATTTGTGGACAAGTTATCTCTCTTATGATGTCTGTTTTGTCTCAGAAGATATGTGTGTTGATTGTGCCTATATGTCGAAATGGAAGCAATGAGAGATGGATCGAGTTGACCTGTCAATGAGGACAGACTCAAAGGAGACGATGATTAACAAACCTCCGTCTCATTTGTTCACTGATGCCGCGCTCCCGCTTCACTGCAGTTGAGTGCTCTCAGACTTCAATATATTATTGGGCTCTCAAACTAGTAATGGGTGTCAAATGCTCATCGGTAACAGACTTTATAGCACATTACCAATACGGCAGCGATCAGTAACGGACTTAAGCAGCCCGTTACTAATATGGCATTGATCAGTAACAGACTTTACAATCCCGTTACCAATAGGTTTAACATTTGTAACGGGCTCTTTTAACATCCGTTACACAGAATTTATGTAACGGGCGTTTAAGAAGCCCGTTACCAGAAGTCCACATTGGTAACGGGCGTTGTGGAGGCCAACCCCGGGGTTGTCTTGGCGCGCTTATAGGTAACGGGCGCCAAACAACCACCGTTACAAATGTGGGTGGATGTAACGGTTGTTAAGGGCCCGTTAAAAATGTTGTGTGACCTTGAGGTTTTCACGTAGTGAGTCTCGGTTGATATTACCAACCGGGACAAAAGGGTAGGGGCTCCAACACCCATTTCGGGCCACGTTGAGGAAACGCCTTTAGTACCGACTCCAAAGTTTAACTGGGACTAAAGGGGCTTACAAAGCCTCCAACTCTACCAATGGCGTTATCCTAGTTAGAGGTATTGTTGAGGCAGTTGAGGACCATGTGTGGTTCGAGGACCGGTGGATGGTCGCTTCCTTGTGTGATGAGTGATTGACAACGTTGTGTGGACTGATTCTTGGCTATGTATTGCAGGTGCAGGTTGCGGCTTGACTCGTGTTGGTGCAGGTGAAGAACAAGCGCGAAAGGTCGTTGCCGGTGAGGCCTCCAGGTGTGGAGAAGACAAGTAGGCTTCGTTCGAGGGACCCGGTGGCCAGTGGGGTCAAGTGCGGGCCGCATGGTGGCATGAACAACAAGATGAAGTCATGGACGGTTTCTTGGTTGAGCCTTAAAACCAAGGTCGAGCCGGGACTACGTGGGAGCCGAGTCATGAGTGGAGATTGGCGGAGGCTACACCGAGTTCGCGGGGTTTCCGGTGGTTCACCAGAAAACCACTGGGTTCCTTGGTTGATCCACAAAGCCAAGACCGGAGAACCGAAGACGGAGCTGCAAGCGGCACCGGACCGGTCGACCGGTGGGTCCGACCGGTCGGCCGGTGGGGACCGGTCGACCGGTGAGGAGCACCGGTCGACCGGTGTGCGACGACGCAGTCCGGAATCTTCGAAGCGGAGGACACGCGTCGGGATCGCATGGCTTGCGTCGAGGCTACGCAGGGTGCGGTCGCCGGGCATCCGTCCGATGGTGAAGACATCAAGAATTCCAAATCTGCCCTTGAGGGGCTTGTATCCCTAGTTAGTAGAGAAGGGCATTTTAGACTTTCGGTTGCCTCCATATAACCCAAGAGGTAAGAGGATGGCAACCAACTCTTGGAACCCTAGCTCATTAGTTTTCCTATTTTCCACCTACTTTCCTTAGGTTTTCTCTAGGACTAGCAAGAGAGCTTCACGGAGAGATCTTGTAGAGAGGGATGGATGATCGGGCGGCTTGCTAGACCTTGTACGAACCTTTGTTTCATGTATAGATGATTCGGCGTGGTTCCTCAAGGTTTGGATGTGTTTTCCCCGGTTATTCTTGGTGGTGATTTTCGGAGCCCTCTCTCGGTGATTTCTTTGGGTTGTTTTCGGGACTTTTCTCTTGGGGATTTGATGGGGGAAATTTGTGGGAACCCTTCGTGGTTCTTTGGGCTGTGATTCCCCTCCCAAATCCGTGAGTAAAAGTGCTCGATTTTGGGGTTTCTTGAGTTCTTGGGTTGGAAGTGCTTTCGGCGGGATTTCTTCGATTCCTCCTTTTTGGACGAGATTTGGTGGGATTAAAATTGGCTATGGACTCCTCATGAGGTGTTCCTGATATCCCCAAAGTCTTGTTCAAGTCCGTGGAGTGATTTGGGACATCAAGATTTGGATTTGGGGGAGTTGACCCGCGGGTGCTGTTCATCCCGAGCCGCCTGTGCTACACCGGTCTGACCGGTGCTCTTGACCGGTCTAACCGGTGCGAGCCCTTGTGGGATTTTGCTCAGGTGAACATCTTGGTGTGTTCGTTGTTGTCCTGTGTTGCTGCTGTTTCGAGTTTGGGTCTATTTGGCGGTCGGTTGGCCTGTTTGGTGCCTTGGGGGCTTTCAGGCTGCTATCGGTCTGACCGGTGTGTCTCACCGGTCTGATCGGTGTAGAGCCACTTAGTGGAAGTTGCTCGGTTTCACCGGCGAGGGACCGGTCGACCGGTGGTGCTCACCGGTCTGACCGGTGTGGGTCTGTAGGCTCGAGGTTTGGTTTTTCCGCTGCGTTTCTCGGGTCGGAAGGTGGTGTGTTGGTTCCTAGGTCCAGTCGCTCTCCAGTGGCTACGTGGGCTTGACCATCCTTGGTAGTGAGTCGGAGACGTGTGTTGGAAGCCGTTTCATCTTGTTGGAGTTTCCATCTCCTTCGAGAAGAATTTTTATCGGCTCTCATTCACTCCCCCCCTCTCTGGTTCGCCGTATCGGTCCTTCAGCAGTGTACATAAATCTATCCCAAGTTGTACAATGCTGAAGGGTTATCGCGTGCATCGGTTCATGTGTGTGCGTAGTAATCCTTTTCGGTTGAGAAGAGTATTGCTGCTTCATTTGTGCCCTATTTGACTGTAGCTATCATGTAAGAAATCGGATGCTCGTTAGCCTAAGAGGGGGAGAGGGTGAATTAGGCAAACTCAAAACCTTGAGTTTAGACTTATCACTATTTGCTTAAAACATAAAATAGAACATACTATCTTGATGTGCAACTACGGTTGTTATAGTGTGGAATTGCCATCCCAAAGAGCTTTGCAACCTATTGTCAATCTTATTAAGATGCTATTCTATAAAAGTTAAGGCACACAAATATTGCAAATATGAAATGCAGAAACGTAATGTTACACCCTTAAATTTCCAATTTCAGGATGTGAATAGAGAAAATAATTAAATAACGATTTTCTCATAATTTTAAAATTTTCCAACATTTATTTTATTTACAGGAAATATAGTATAGGTAGTCATTGTTTGATTTTCTAAATTAAATAAATAGTTATGTGTGCTGCATTTATATTGATGCATCTTGGTGTTTGTTGAGTGCAAAAGGTTTCAAAAATGCGCTTAGATGCTGACCAAACCCTTCAGAGAATTTTTCGGACTTCTCTGGAATTTATTCTAACTTTCCTCGAGCAATTTCTATTTATTAAAAGGCTCTAAAATCTGTTTCATGAGCTCTAAATAATTTATTTGGATTGTTTGTGTCCCAATATATCTCTCAGAATTTTCCTGAAATTTTGGGATTTTTAGAATATTTTTCATGGCTTTAATGAATTATCTAGCTATTTCTAGATTATTCTTTTCACTAAATATTTTTTGAAAATAAAAAGAAATCTTTTTCTTCTCTTCTTCTTTTTTTTTGACCCATGAAGTCTTTCAGCCCAACCACCAAAGTCCTACGGACGTCCCTCAACTCCCCTCGGCCATCCGGATTAAGCCCAGCTCGGCCCGTCGTTGAAAAGTCTGGACGACCCCCTGAGTTCTCACCCTCGCTCGCTTAGCCACCCTAGTTCCGCCTAAGCCAAGGAACCCTGCCGACCCGTCCCGACCCATCTACGACCAGCCCGGCCACGAGCCCACCGTCGGTCGTCCTTGGCTTCCAAGCCAAGGCAGCCCCATGCCCTCGGCCCTATTTAAGGAGCTGCCACCTCCCTCGCGTGCCCTAGCCGCACCGCCTCACCATCCAGCCACGCGCGCCGTTGCCACCCATCCGCCGACACCATGGAGCCAAGCGCCACCGTGGGACGTCGCTGATTCGCCACGAACGAAGGTCCGCCGGATGAAGCCGACCCTACCATGAGCTTCCTTTTGCCACGCTGAAGCCGTCACGCCCCTTCCCGTCACCGGAGAAGCGACGGAACGCCACCGCCCATGGTGAACCAGAGTCGTCAGTCGCCGTCGCCTTCGTCGCCGAATTCCGATCACCACGATCCGTCCCCAGCGCAGGTGAGCGTCTCTTCGTGTTCGTCTCGTTCTCGTCCCTCTGTTCTGCACCTCACCCGTACCCCTTGATGCCCAGGTCGCCGGCAATTTGGCCGCCCCGAGCTGCTATCCGCCAGTCAACTGCCCACAGCATCCCAAAGTCCGGCCACCTTCCGTCCGTCTCAACCGTTGGTGAGCACATCCCTACGATCCCCTCAATCTCCTCTCTCTGTTTTGCATCTCATCCAAGTCCTTGGCTGCCCGGAAACCCACTGATTCGATGCGTCAGGAGCGCTTCTTGTGCACTAGGAGTTTTTGTCCATCCCAGACTCGAGGTTGAAGAAGATAAGATCGTATTGCGAATAGGCCCCTAGACATTCCATATAATCTTTAGATCTGTTTCGTGTCGTGACCAATCTATAGAAACCCCCCTATGGAAATCCCACCTTTCACACATAAATCCAACCGGGCTCTTTTTTAGATCTAACCCTGTCCTTTATCCTTTTAGCGAGCACTGCTCAATGTGTCTTGTGGATCTTCTCCGTGAGGACCATGTGTGGTTCGAGGACCGGTGGATGGTCGCTTCCTTGTGTGATGAGTGATTGACAACGTTGTGTGGACCGATTCTTGGCTAAGTATTGCGGGTGCGGGTTGCGGCTTGACTCGTGTTGGTGCGGGTGAAGAACAAGCGCGAAAGGTCGTCGCCGGTGAGGCCTCCGGGTGTGGAGAAGACAAGTAGGCTTTGTTCGAGGGACCCGGTGGCCGGCGGGGGTCAAGTGCGGGCCGCATGGTGGCATGAACAGCAAGATGAAGTCGTGGACGGTTTCTTGGTTGAGCCTCAAAACCAAGGTCGAGCCGGGACTACGTGGGAGCCAAGTCATGAGTGGAGATTGGCGGAGGCTACACCGAGTTCGCGGGGTTTCCGGTGGTTCACCGGGGAAAACCACTGGGTTCCTTGGTTGATCCACAAAGCCAAGACCGGAGAACCGAAGACGGAGGTGCAGCAGCACCGCAGATCGGTGCGACCGGTGGGTCCGGCCGGTCCGACCGGTGGGAACCGGTCGACCGGTGTGCGACGACGCGAGTCCGGAATCTTCGAAGCGGAGGACACGCGTCGGGATCGCATGGCTTGCGTCGAGGCTACGCGAGGGTGCGGTCGCCGGGCATCCGTCCGATGGTGAAGGCATCAAGAATTCCAAATCCGCCCTTGAGGGGCTTGTATCCCTAGTTAGTAGAGAGGGGCATTTTAGACATTCGGTTGCCGCCTATATAACCCAAGAGGTGAGAGGATGGCAGCCAACTCTTGGAACCCTAGCTCATTAGTTTTTCCTATTTTTCCACTTATTTTCTCTAGGTTTTCCTTAGGACTAGCAAGAGAGCTTCACGGAGAGATCTTGTAGAGAGGGATGGATGATCGGGCGGCTTGCTAGACCTTGTACGAACCTTTGTTTCATGTATAGATGATTCGGCGTGGTTCCTCAAGGTTTGGATGTGTTTTTCCCGGTTGTTCTTGGCGGTGATTTTCGGAGCCCTCTCTTCGTGATTTCTTTGTGGTGTTTTCGGGGCTTTTCTCTTGGGGATTTGATGGGGGAAATTTGTGGGAACCCTTCGTGGTTCTTTGGGCTGTGATTCCCCTCCCAAATCCGTGAGAAAAAGTGCTCGATTTTGGGGTTTCTTGAGTTCTTGGGTTGGAAGTGCTTTCGGCGGGATTTCTTCGATTCGCCCTTTTTGGACGAGATTTGGTGGGATTAAACTTGGCTATGGACTCCTCATGAGGTGTTCCTGATATCCCCAAAGTCTTGTTCAAGTCCGTGGAGCGATTCGGGAGATCGAGATTTGGATTTGGGGGAGTTGACCCGCGGGTGCTTGTTCATCCCGAGCTGCCCAGGCCACACCGGTCTGACCGGTGCTCTTGACCGGTCTGACCGGTGCAAGCCCTTGTGGGATTTTGCTCGGGTGAACGTCTTGGTGAGTTCGTTGTTGTCCCGTGGTGCTGCTGTTTCAAGTTTGGGTCCGTTTGGTGGTCGGTTGGCCTGTTTGGTGTCTTGGGGGCTTTCAGGCTGCCATCGGTCTGACCGGTGTGTCTCACCGGTCTGACCGGTGTAGAGCCACTTAGTGGAAGTTGCTCGGGTTCACTTGCGGGGGACCGGTCCGACCGGTGGTGCTCACCGGTCCGACCGGTGTGGGTCCGTAGACTCGAGGTTTGGTTTTTCCGCCGCGTTTCTCGGGTCGGAAGGTTGTGTGTTGGTTCCTAGGTCCGGTGGCACTTCGGTGGCTACGTGGGCTTGACCAACCTTGGTAGTGAGTCGGAGACGTGTGTTGGAAGCCGCGTTCGTCTTGTTGGAGTGTTCATCTCCTTCGAGAAGAATTTTTATCGGCTCCCATTCACTCCCCCCTCTCTCGGTTCGCCGTATCGGTCCTTCAAGTGGTATCGAGCCGGTTCGGGTCTTTGTTGACTCTAACCGAGTCTAAGATCCAAGGATGGCGTACCGAGAACGGGGTTCGGGTCCTCCACACTTCGATGGCAAGAACTACCGGATGTGGAGCAAGCGGATGGGTGCGTTCCTCCGCGGAAAGGGTCAGCCGCTTTGGGATGTCACGGTGGACACAGGCTATGTCCGGCCGATGGATTTCCTTGCTCCGGGGTCGAGGGACGGATTCGACGCCAACAATAAGGCGGTCGACTACTTGTTTCGTGCTTTGTGTCGGCCGAGTTCGATCGGGTGCACACCGAGCACTTGGCTTGTAGGATTTGGGCGGTGTTGAAGGAGGCTCATGTTGGGAACGCCCGAGGTTCGAGGCACGGTTGTATGCGACCTACCGGAGAGAGTACGAGAACTTCACTCATCTCCCCGGTGAGTCCATCGATGCCCCGTTTCGAGGTTCACGGTGGTGGTGAACAACATGAGGGCCAATGTGGACGTGCTCCCGTACGATGATCATGATAGAGCGGTCAAGCTCTTACACTCTTTGGATCGTACGATATGGGGCGGAAAGTTCGAGGCCATAGTCGAGTCGGAGAGGTATGATACTCGACGGTGAACGAGCCGTTCTCGAAGCTCAAGTCGGCCGAGGTGGATAGGGGCATGACTGCCAAGCTCGAGGGACCGACTGATTCCCATAGTCTTGCCCTCGTTGGTGGTTCCAAAGGAAAGACTAACTCTAACCCATCCACCAGGATGTTCTCGTTTTCCTCTTTGATGTCTATGCCAGATGAGGAGTTTGATGACCTTGGAGAGGACGAGCTGGCGCTGTTGACGAGGCGGTTCGAGAGGCTGCACGAGAACCGCGTGAACATGAGGAGGAACACGAGGACTTGCTTCCGATGCGGCAAGCCGGGACACTTCGTCGCCGACCGCCCGGAGAAGGCCGAGAACAAGGACGCCTACAAGCACAAGCCAAGGAAGAACGATGACAAGTACCGTTCGAGGCGCGACCACAAGAGCAAGCACAAGAACAAGTACAAGGACGAGCGACGATCGAGGAAGAAGGAGGGCCGAGGCAAGGCCCGAGCGATGGTTGGAGCGAGCGATGTCGACTCCGGGTCCGCGTACTCCACCTCGAGCTCGAGCGGCGGCGGCCGACGACGAGGGAGATCGCCGCAAGAACAAGAAGTCGTCCAAGAACCCGAGCGGGCCGAGGCCGCTTCGCGAGAGACAGCCTTCTCGCACCATGGCGTTGAGCTCCGGCAGCAAGAAGAGCACACGGAGCGACTCGGACTGCGAGTCCGACGACGAGGTGCGTGATGAGCTTCCCTTCTTGCGCCAGGAGAATGAGAGGCTTGGCTCTTTGCTTGATAACCGTGATGACATGCTTAGAGAGGCCAAGAAAATGAGGAAAGAGCTTAGGGCTTCACTCGAGGATGCTAGGACTAGAGTGGCTGAGCTAGAGACACAGGTGCTTGATAGCAAGCTTGAGATTGATTCGCTTAAGGCTAGCCCTGTTGTTTCTGATGAGAATGATTGTGCTCGATTGCTCCATATTCCTTGCCGATCTTGCTTTGTTTAAGGAGAAGCATGCCTCCAAGTGTGAGGAACTAGATGTGCTTAGGGTTGAAGTGGTCGAGCTTAAGTCTAGACCTCGCTTTGCTAGGTGCTTGCACTTCTTGCCCCGTTTTGCATGCTAAGATTGATGAGATGCATGCGTACACTAGTTCGCTCGAGGCTAAATTGAAGGAACCCATGCCTACATCTTGCTCTACCCGTGAAATGCATGCATTGAAAAATTTGGAGCTTGCACATTATGTTGATCGTTTGCGGGATGAGAATGATGATTTGAGGAAGTTGATGGGTTGGTTGTCCGGGTCACGAGCCTCGGTTGAGGATGATGATCGAGGCCTTTAAGAGGCAAGATGGTGAGGGGCTTGGGGCAAACAAGGTTGGTGAGGGAAGTGGAGAGAATATCCGGAGCCACCAAAAACCCACCACAAAAATGATTTCCCCCCAAAACCTAACCATCTAAGGAACCGACTAGACACAACCCCGGCTCCACCCGTGTTTCCTACACCCACAAATGATCTTCAAAAGCCTATCAAGTTTGTGAGCACTTCGGGGAAGGTGTTCTTTGGGAAGGAAAGTGAGAAGGCTAGTGGTGAGAAACCGGTGGAGGGTTTGAGTGGAGAGAAACCAAGTGAGCGACCATATCCCAAGCCAAAGCCTAAGCTTGTGAGGTTCCATTGTGGCTATTGTGGGAGAGATGGACATAAGGAGGAGTTTTGCTTCAAGAGGAAGCGAGAGGAGAGAATGGAGAAGGAGTGGGCTAACAAGGACAAGTACCACCCTTCCGATGGTGTACTTGAGCCTCGTATGCAGATGCCTAGGGGCAAGGCGATTGTGAGGACGAGTTCGGGCTTGGGGAGAGAAGAAGGCTGCAGGTGGTGCCGCTCGCCTGTGCCACACCGGTCGGACGGGTGTGGAGCACCGGCCGACCGGTGCAGGCCCGGACAGACGAAGGCCGTTCGGGTTTCGAGCTCGTACGGGTGCGAGGGTTGTTTACGGTGGTCGTGGTTCGGTGGTTGGGGTGGGAAAGGGTGCGGGGTGGTCGGTTTGATAGGCGTTCTCCTCCTCGTGCTCAATACGGGGATTGGAGGAGTCGAGGTGTTGAGTTGGAGAGGAAGGACGTTCCACGGGCTTTCTTGCGTGGATTTGGTCCTCCTCCAGGCAGAGAGGGGTGGTTCCCTCAGGGTGGTTACCGTGGTGGTGTTTGTGGAGGTAGTTTTGGTAGGAGAGATGCTTTGGTTGGTGCTAACCCCACTTTCGAGCAAATGGCTCGGCACTGGTTTTCCTCCTTTGGTACTAACCCCGGTCGAGTCGTTTGTTCGCTCACGTGCCTATTTTTGATTTTCGGGGTGGGAGACTTGAAGAACATTTGGTTGATTGACTCCGGTTGCTCGAGGCATATGACCGGAGACGGGGGGTGGTTCTCAAGTCTCGTCCCGTGGTGACGAAGAGGTACATCACCTTTGGGGAAAATGGGCGTGGGCGTGTGCTTTCAGAAGGTGAGATAAAAGTGAGTGACAAGATCACACCGAGGCGTGTTGCTCTTGTTCAATCGCCGGGGTACAATTTGCTTTCCGTGTCCCGGTTGTTGGATGAGGGCTTTGAGGTGTTGTTTCGGCTCCGGTGGTTCTCGGATTGTGGACTCTCGAGGGGACCTTGTCCGTATGGTCGTTCCCGAGGGTCGGGTGTTTCGTGCCGATTTTTCTCGGTCTTCGGGTGTGGAGCGTTGTTTCTTGGCCGGTTCTTCGAGTGAG
Source organism: Cenchrus americanus (assembly GCA_947561735.1). Taxonomy (NCBI): domain Eukaryota; kingdom Viridiplantae; phylum Streptophyta; class Magnoliopsida; order Poales; family Poaceae; genus Cenchrus; species Cenchrus americanus. Next base: position 28,917,421 of record OX387242.1, on the reverse strand, counting down.
TTGTGGAAGTGGCATAGGAAGTTGGGTCACTTGAGCTTTGACCTTTTGTCTCGCTTGAGTAAACTCAATTTGGTCCGAGGATTGCCACGGTTGAGGCTTGAGAAAGAGTTGGTTTGTGCTCCGTGTAGGCATGCCAAGATGGTGGCCTCTTCTCACCCGCCTCTCACCGATGTGATGACCGAGCGTCCATGCGAGCTCGCTCCATATGGACCTTGTTGGCCCGGCTCGTGTGCGATCCGCGGGTGGGAAGTGGTATGTCCTTGTTGTGGTGGACGACTATTCTCGGTATGCGTGGGTGTTCTTTCTCGAGGATAAGGGGGAGACGTTTGGTTTTGTTCGAGATCTAGTCTTGAGGTTGAGGAACGAGAGGCACGGAGATGCCATACGAGCTATCCGCAGTGATAATGGCTCGGAATTCAGGAACTCTCGTTTTGAAACCTTTTGCCATGACTTGGGTCTTGAGCACAAGTTTTCGAGTCCGTATACGCCTCCCCAGAATGGTGTTGTGGAAAGGAAGAACAGGACCTTGTGCGAGATGGCTCGGACGATGCTTGATGAGCATAGGACTCCGAGGAGGTATTGGGCTGAGGCGGTGAATACCGCGTGCTATGTGTCGAACAAGATATACCTCGAGTGCACAAGAAGAAGACATGCTATGAGTTGATGCATGGTCGCACACCCAAGGTGAGTCACTTCCATGTCTTTGGTTGCAAGTGTTTCATTCTGAAGAAAGGTAGGAAGTTGGATAAGTTTGAGGCTAGGTCTGTCGATGGCATTTTCTTTGGTTATGCATCTCATTCTAGAGCATATCGTGTGCTCAATCTTGAAACTAACCAAATCGTGGAGACTTGTGAGGTAACCTTCGACGAGACAGAGCCACGTAGTCAGCTTGTCTTTGAGTGTGCAGGTGATGATGAGCTTGGCGAGGAGATTTTTCGGGGAGGAGGAGCATGAATATGGTGATGATGAGGATGGTGGTGCGGTGCCCCCCGCCGAACATGTACCCACTACTTCGACGACGATGATGGATGGACCCTCTGCTACACCTACGACGACAAATCAAGAACGAGGAGAAGTCGATGTTGAGGGGGAGGTAGCTTCGAGGCGAGAACCTCCCCGGCGAGTTCAAGTGGATCACCCAGCTTCGAGGATCATTGGCGACATGAATGAACGCACTACACGGTCGAGGGTTCGAAACAATTCCCATTTTGCTCATGCTGCATTTGTTGCTTCTTTCGAGCCCAAAGACATTGGACACGCACTATCTGATCACAATTGGGTTAACTCGATGCATGAGGAGTTGGAGAACTTTGAGAGGAATCGGGTGTGGGAGTTGGTTGACCCTCCCCGGGGTGTAAGCCGATTGGTACCAAGTGGGTGTGGAAAAACAAAGAGGGAGAGAAGGGTGAGGTTGTGAGGAACAAGTCGAGACTTGTTGCCCGGGGGTTCGCCGAAGGAGGGGATCGACTACGAGGAGACCTTTGCTCCCGTAGCCCGTTTGGAGGCGATTAGGATCCTTCTAGCCTTTTCTCGTGGCTAAAGGGTTCAAGTTGCACCAAATGGATGTGAAGAGTGCTTTTCTGAATGGAGTGTTGGAGGAAGAAGTGTATGTGAGGCGACCTCCGGGGTTTGAGAGTGAGAAGTACCCCCCACCGGTGTACAAGTTGAGGAAGGCGCTGTATGGGTTGAAGCAGGCGCCTAGAGCTTGGTATGGCAGGTTGAGGGGGTTCTTGTTTGAGAGAGGCTTTGAGATGGGGAAGGTCGATCGACCTTGTTTTTGCCGAGGCAAAGGGCGGAGATATCCCGATTGTGCGCGGTGTACGTGGATGATATTGTCTTTGGTGGCTCGTCTAACTCTCTTGTTGCGAGGTTTGCGGATGATATGAGCAGGGGAGTTCGAGATGAGCATGATGGGTGAGTTGCGGTTCTTCCTCGGGCTACAAATCAAGCAATCAAAGGAAGGAACATTTGTGCACCGAGGCTAAGTACACCAAGGACATTGTGAGGAAGTTCAAGATGGAGGACTCCAAGGCTATGACGACGCCGATGAGTACGACTACGGCTCTTGATGCGGACGAGGAAGGTGAACACGTGGACCGAAGGAGTACCGGAGCATGATCGGGTCACTCCTCTACTTGACGGCGACGAGGCCGGACATACGCTTCTCGGTGTGTCCGTGCGCTCGTTTTCAAGCGTCTCCGAGGACTTCGCATCGACAAGCGGTGAAGCGAATTTTCGGTACTTGCGTCACACTCCCGACTTCGGCCTTTGGTACTCCGCGTCCTCTTCTTTGGCGCTTCATGGTTTTTCGGACGCGGATTTTGCCGGTGTCGGTTGGATAGGAAGTCCACTTCGGGACTTGCCGATTTTTGGGTTCTTCTTTGGTGTCTTGGTCTTCCCGCAAGCGGCCGAGTGTTGCTCAATCCACGACCGAGGCCGAGTATGTTGCCGCCGCTAGTTGTTGCTCTCGGCTCCTTTGGATCACCTACACCATGAGTGACTTTGGTGAGGAGTATACCCATGTCCCACTTCAATGTGATAGCACCAAGTGCCATAAGCGTTGCAAAGAACCCGGTGCTCCATTCCAAAACCAAGCACATAGAAGTGAGGTATCATTTTACGAGAGACAATGTTGAGAAAGGAAAGATAGCTTTGATCCATGTACCCACACATGACCAACTAGCCGATATTTTCACCAAACCCCTAGACCAAGCAACTTTCACTCGTTTGCGGGGGGAACTTGGTGTGTGTTTGATTTCTTGAGTTGGGTGTGTGGGAGCTCTTTTGCCGGTGGTGTCGAGCCCGTTTTGCCTCCCCTCGAGGAGCCGGTTTGTAGCATATGTATAGCTTTTCATTTATGCATTTCTTGCATTCGGCATGGCATATGTAGCATGATGTATAGGCATCCTTGTCTCTTAGATTGCATGCATTTTGTATCATATGCATTGGATAGGAAAAGCTTCTCTCATATACATTGTTCACCATGGAATGAGATATATGTCTTTGTGAGCTTGTTTGGTATGCTACGGTTAGTTTGGCTTAGCTCTTGATGATCTTGATGAATAATCCATGGTTGATAGCTATGCTTTTGAAAAATGTCACATGTATGCTCTCTCATGTGTAAATGCCTTTACATGCTCTTGACATGTTTTTATGGCCTTGCTATGCTTAATTTGTGGTTGGATAGCTAGTTTATTGATCATATGGAGCCAAAGGCTCATTTGCCATCATGAATGTTTAGCCCTCTTGATTTATCTTGTGGAGGAGCATAAGTTCCTTTTTGTCGCAAAGACATTTCATGTACCGATTACAAATCTGAAAATGAAATGAAAAATGCTTGGAAAATATGCTCCCATGTCATATGTGCTGAATTTAATTTGCTTTGGGTGCTAAACCGTTGCATGATGCCTACCAATGAGAAGTCTCATAAATAGAAGTAGGCACATGGCTCGGTGGCTTTGACATGACGGGAGGTGCTTGTGGGTGTTTGTGATGGTCTTATGGTTAGAATAGCTGTCCTAGCATGAAGTTTGTGTGGCTTTGCCATTTTGATATGCTTTGATCATGTTTAGGACTTTGCTCATGAGAGGCAAGTTTTCGCAAAATTGCCAAAATCCTTCTTAGCTTCGTCCAATGGTTGTGAAACTTGGTGATCATGTAGTTGAGATCGATACGAAGCCGTAGAGTATCTAACTTGCTCATTTGGACATGTGTAGCATTCTTTGTTGAATTTTGTCTATTTGAGAAGCTCTAGGTTGAAAGTTTTGCATTTTTGGCTTGATTCATGCATTGCCAACAAGGGGGAGAAGTTTGAGCTTGAAATGGCTTCTTCGGACGTGTTTAGAAGGTTTTCGAGTGGTTTCGAGCCATTTTCGGGCTTTCGTTGTACACCGGTCCGACCGGTGAAGAGCACCGGTCCGACCGTGTGAGTGCCGGGTCCTGTACATATGTTAGGCACCGGTCCGACCGGTGGTGATGACCGGTCCGACCGGTGTGAGCTGAAAGTCTTTGTAACTCGTCCCCGTTTCATGTGGTTTCGTGCATGCATTCGTCCGGGGGGAGTTGCATTGGTTCGGTGGGAGTTTGCATGTGTGCGGGGGGGAGCTCTTTGAGAGTTTTCGAGCTTTGTTTTGGTGGTTTGTGCTCTTTGCTTGAGCTTTGCTTTGTCTCGGATGTGTCGAGCCGTTGCCCTTGCCTAAGGGGTCCGAGACTTGTTTCCTTCAAGTGATCTTGCTCTTTGCCTTTGTTTGGCTTTCGATCGCTTGTTGGAGTTTCTTTTTGTTCGTTTCTTTTCTTTTTCTTTTCTCTCTTGTTTCTTTCATGTGGGTGTTGTCAATGCACTCATCAAGGGGGAGATTGAGGACCATGTGTGGTTCGAGGACCGTGGATGGTCGCTTCCTTGTGTGATGAGTGATTGACAACGTTGTGTGGACTAATTCTTGGATAAGTATTGCAGGTGCAGGTTGCGGCTTGACTCGTGTTGGTGCAGGTGAAGAACAAGCGCGAAAGGTCGTCGCCGGTGAGGCCTCCAGGGGTGGAGAAGACAAGTAGGCTTTGTTCGAGGGACCCGGTGGCCAGCGGGGTCAAGTGCGGGCCGCATGGTGGCATGAACAACAAGATGAAGTCGTGGACGGTTTCTTGGTTGAGCCTCAAAACCAAGGTCGAGCCGGGACTACGTGGGAGCCAAGTCATGAGTGGAGATTGGCGGAGGCTACACCGAGTTCGCGGGGTTTCCGGTGGTTCACCAGAAAACCACTGGGTTCCTTGGTTGATCCACAAAGCCAAGACCGGAGAACCGAAGACGGAGGTGCAGGCCGGCACGGACCGGTCGACCGGGTGGGGACCGGGTCCGACCGGTGGGGAGCACCGGTCCGACCGGTGTGCGACGACGCGGTCCGAATCTTCGAAGTGGAGGACACGCGTCGGGATCGCATGGCTTGCGTCGAGGCTACGCAGAGGTGCGGTCGCCGGCATCCGTCCGATGGTGAAGGCATCAAGAATTCCAAATCCGCCCTTGAGGGGCTTGTATCCCTAGTTAGTAGAGAGGGGCATTTTAGACATTCGGTTGCCGCCTATATAACCCAAGAGGTGAGAGGATGGCAGCCAACTCTTGGAACCCTAGCTCATTAGTTTTTCCTATTTTTCCACCTATTTTCTCTAGGTTTTCCTTAGGACTAGCAAGAGAGCTTCACGGAGAGATCTTGTAGAGAGGGATGGATGATCGGGCGGCTTGCTAGACCTTGTACGAACCTTTGTTTCATGTATAGATGATTCGGCGTGGTTCCTCAAGGTTTGGATGTGTTTTTCCCGGTTGTTCTTGGCGGTGATTTTCGGAGCCCTCTCTTCGTGATTTCTTTGTGGTGTTTTCGGGGCTTTTCTCTTGGGGATTTGATGGGGGAAATTTGTGGGAACCCTTCGTGGTTCTTTGGGCCGTGATTCCCCTCCCAAATCCGTGAGAAAAAGTGCTCGATTTTGGGGTTTCTTGAGTTCTTGGGTTGGAAGTGCTTTCGGCGGGATTTCTTCGATTCCCCCTTTTTGGACGAGATTTGGTGGGATTAAACTTGGCTATGGACTCCTCATGAGGTGTTCCGATATCCCCAAAGTCTTGTTCAAGTCCGTGGAACGATTCGGGAGATCGAGATTTGGATTTGGGGGAGTTGACCGCGGGTCGTTGTTCATCCCGAGCCGCCCGTGCCACACCGGTCGGCCGGTGCTCTTGGCCGTCCGACCGGTGCAAGCCCTTGTGGGATTTTGCTCGGGTGAACGTCTTGGTGAGTTCGTTGTTGTCCCGTGGTGCCGCTCGTTTCAAGTTTGGGTCCGTTTGGTGGTCGGTTGGCCTCGTTTGGTGTCTTGGGGGCTTTCGGTGCTGCCATCGGTCTGACCGGTGTGTCTCACCGGTCTGACCGGTGTAGAGCCACTTAGTGGAAGTTGCTCAGGTTCACCTGCAGGGACCGGTCTGACCGGTGGTGCTCACCGGTCTGACCGGTGTGGGTCTGTAGACTCGAGGTTTGGTTTTTCCGCTGCGTTTCTCGGGTCGGAAGGTTGTGTGTTGGTTCCTAGGTCCAGGTGGCACTTCGGTGGCTACGTGGGCTTGACCAACCTTGGTAGTGAGTCGGAGACGTGTGTTGGAAGCCGCGTTCGTCTTGTTGGAGTGTTCATCTCCTTCGAGAAGAATTTTTATCGGCTCCCATTCACTCCCCCCTATCCGGTTCGCCGTATCGGTCCTTCACTCGTTAACCCCTGAGATCTATAAATAATCACAACTAGGTCCTCAAATCTTGTTTATCTCATAGTTTCCATGTTTTAGATCCATTTTAATCCGTTCAAGTTGCGTTAGGTTCATAATAAAATAAAGTACGCATTAGTGTTGTGTTTCCATCATGATTGTTTTCTGAAAATTAAATTAATATTAATTTTGTTAATATCTATTAAACATGTATTTTGTAAATAAAATCTACATAGTGCTACACAACATTTTTCATAACCAATATTAATTTGATTAATGTTTATTTCACATGCTTTTGTAAATAAAATCTAATTAGATCTTTACCTCAGTTTTTCATAAATCAAATGTTAATTCGGTTAATATTTAATTAACCTTTCGTAATTAAAACTTGATTAGGTTTTACCTTGGTTTCTTCAAATAAAGTATAATTTGAATTAATTTCAACTTAGGGTATTTTCTTTTTTAAATATCCTATACATATGTTTTGCTAATTAAAAGAACATAAGCTTATAGCCTTGTGTTCGTATATGCAAATCGTTCGTTAGACGTTCTTTATCAAAGCTCTATCTCAGTGTGATATTTCCGGTCCTAGTTCATGCTCAACCTTCCACAACCATCTCTTTAAAGTTAACCAAGCATTTCTCTTCTGAGCACGGTTAGTGTGCTTTAGTGATCTATCTAATCAAGCCTATCTTTTATTGCGCTCTTTTAAAGCTTTTCTTTTGATTGTTGCATTGTTCTTAGTTGTACTTGTTGCTTTGTATGTTGTGCCAGATGATTGCTACGAGCGAAGGATCGATGTTCGTTTGCTTTGAAGATGAAGAGTTCCAAGGAAGTAGGAGATGAAGAGAGAACAATTAGAGTAGCTTTTCATTGGGGAAGGGCAAGTGTCCCTAACCATCCTTCTATCTATGCTTTAAATAAGAATATTGTGTCTTAATTGGAACATGGAGAACCACCTAGGAAAACCGTACAACCACAAGACGTATTGCTCTGTCTTGGCCAAGTAATTAGAAACCTAGATGTTGTAGTGATCTTACCCGAAAGGAACAAATGGGGACGCGTTGACGGAGTATAGACCTGTTGTAGCGGGAGTTGGTGTTTTCTAAGACACGGTACCCGCTAGAGAGCTTTATGCCCTGCTTCGTCCTGAAACCTAGTGGGTTGCTCCACATTGGGGAATCTTTGTAAAGTCCTCGTAGTGTCCCTACGCAATCACACCTTGGTAGTGTGGTATGGTTCCTTGCAATCACCACATGGTTGGGTCCAAAACTATGCATAGTTTTTATGCAACTTGTGGTGAAAGTGTACAACATCTGCAGAGGGTAAACTAATCGATTTGCCGTGCTCACGGTCAAGAGCGGCCTGGACCCTCACATGGTTAATTAAACTTAAAGACGGACTTTAAATCGCTTTCTAGTTATTTCTTGGCATTGCTGAGTACCAACTATAAGTGTACTCATCCTTTCTTATCGCTGCTCAGAAGAAAAAGGTGTGAAGCTATGATGCTAGGCTTACACAGCCCTTCGTCGATTGCTTGTGGAGTTGGCGCCTTTGTTTCCAGTATTGAGTTGTATAACTCTGATAGAATAGTAAGTTTTGCTTATGTTCTTTACGTGATACTATTACTGTTATTCACTTATGTCACTATATGCATGAAACTTGATCCTGGCATGCATATAGGTTTGCACTTGGTTTCTTTGGAAAAACAGGTGTGACACGTAAGGAGGGATGAGAGGAAGCACACTGTTGACATGCTATTTATCCTGTGGTATCGGTAGCCACTAAGCCACCCCTAGTTCATGTTGTTGAAGCACTCCACACTAGAGTATTAATTCCCGGTCACAAAGTCTCTCCCAAGAGCACCCTTGACTTGCCACAAAGGCTCCCCACGAAAGAACTCACCAAGCTCCCTTGGTCACCTTGATGCCGACTCCACTAAGGGAGGGGGTTTTCACGTCCCGCGAACAAAGCGTCCTCGCCGGTTCACACCAAGCCGGAGGGTCAAAGACATATCGGAGTGCCACTAAGGCCCCAAGGCATTCCAATGCATCTTGTACAACTTGATCCACTCAAGAATCACCTCACGAGGTTTGCACACCTTGCACGCATCTCAGCCCTAAGCATATGCTTGCACTACACACTCTCTAAGCATGTGCAAAGGCTATAAGTATCTAAGCACTAGTGTGGTTTGGATTATCTTCAATGAGTCTTGAACTCCTCTGCACTTCAACTCACTCCAGCAATTTCAAATGATGGAGTGGAAGGGATATATAAAGCGCAAAAGGCCAACAGAGTCGTTGGGAAACGACTAGCAAACTTGTATCGTCGGATGATATGAGTTTGTAGAGCACTGTCAGTTCATCTAGTGCTATTAGCTATTGCGCACTTCCACACCCAAAACTGACTTTTTTTTGTCTCCGTCGTACAACACCAGATGATATGACGCATCAACCGCTGACCAATAGTTCATCCGATGCTACACTGTTCCCCTTCAAAACCACTCTATCTTGAGAAATAAATTGCCGGATGAACCGACACATTCAAATGATACCTCCAACGGTTCAACCAGTGCTACTCATAATTTTGTTCTCCATGGCCCCATTCATCTAGAGCTTTGCACCGGTGCTCAGGCAATCATCCGGTGCAACTAGAAATCCCACTGTTGATTTATCTGATAGTCAATGTTGACTGAGCTTTCACACAACATACCAGTTCCTCCAATGCTTGCACCACTGCTGCTTCATAGGTACCATCGGTTCATCCGACGATGTCCTTTTCTTCTATTTTTTTAATTTTGAACTTGCTGCCACTTAGAGTTAACTTACTACACCCTCCGTCCCAAAATATTTGCACCGGGATAAATATCTAATTTACTTTTATGTAAAAAACATGTGATAGAAACTTTAATCCAATTAAATTTGCTTATGAAAAACGATGTGTAGATCTATTTTGCTTTTATTTATAAAAGGCATGTATAACTAGACATTAATCAAAATTAATATTAATTTTATTTTCAGAAAACAAAACATGGTGAAAACACACCACTAACGCGTGCTTTACATTATTATGAATCTAACGCAACTTGAACGGATAGGAGCAAAACAAGATGAAAAGGACCTGTTCGCGATTAACTATAGATTTCAGGGAGTAGCTAAAAAGATTCGCAAGACACATTAAATAGTGCTTGTAAAAAGGACGAAGGACAGGGTTAGATCTATAAAAGAAAAGGGTGCTGGTTGGATCTGGATGCAAAGAATCTAATAGATGTAAGGAGTTATTTGGAAAACTTGCAAGAAATAAAGAAAACAGATTTATTACATGGTTCTCTAGGGGCTAATCCGCAAAACGACCTTATCTCTTCAACCTCCAGCCTGGGACGGACGGTAGCTTCTCGCTAACACGATCGTGCTCTTGAGGCATCGAATCGGCAGGGCTACAGGCGACGAGGGACTTGAGTAAGACACAAAACGGAGAGAGTAGATTGAGGGGATCCCAGGGACATGCTCACCATCGATGGAGACGGACGGATGTGGCCGGATTTTGCAGGTCAACGCCGGCGGGTCGGTCTGGTCTGGCGGCGGCGCGGTCTGGTCTAGCGGCGGTGGCGGGCTTCGCGCGGCGCGCAGGCAGGGCATGCAGGCGGCGTCGTGCAGGGGCCGCGGCTCTGCCCTTTTATGGGGCGAGCGGCCACGCCTAGGCGGCGGCGCTGTCCAGGCCGTGAGCCATGGCCGGCCTGGCAAGGTGGCCGGATGGGCTTTAGCGGGCCGGCGGGTTGGGCCGGCGCGGGCGGTGCAGACCGGGTCGGGCCTCCGGGCTCGGCCCGTTAGGAATAGGATAGTTTTTCTTCTTTTTTCGAATTTATTTTTAATGCGAAAACAAATTCCAGAAAAGTCTAAAAATTGTTTAAAGGCACGAAAAATACTCCGAAAATCACAAAAAAATCCAGGAAAATTCCCAGAGCTAGATTGGGACTCGAACAATCCAAACAAAGCATTTGGAGCTCATGAAAAAGATTTTAGAGCCTTCTAATAAATAGAAATAGCTCAAGGAAAATGAGAATAAATCCCAGAAAAATCCGGAAAATTCTCGATAGAGTTTGGACAGCTCCTAAACGCATTTTGGAAACCTTTTGCACTCAAGAACCACTAGATGCATCGGCATGAATGCAACACACATAACTTTTTATTTAATTTAGAAAATGAAACAATGGATTTTTCCTATACTATATTCCCTGTAAAGAAAATAAATGTAGGAAAAATTTTAAAATTATGAGAAAATCGTTATTTAATTATTCTTTCTATTCACATCCTGAAATTGGAAATTTCAGAGTGTGACAAAAACATATGGGAATTAGTGTGCAAATAAAAGAGCATTTCTACGGGCTATGAAATATTTCTAACATTCTACATACTACAATATGTTCATGTCTTCAAGAAAAAACATTTGTAATCAAACTCAAGAATTCTCATCCACGTACCTGTATATAAGATACTTGTTTTGACATTTGATCAATCACACTTGGGACACACAAAAGAGAACATTTCAAATTAAATGCCAACAACAAGCAAAACGGATTCCAACCATGTGTGCATCTACAAAATTGGTAGGCTTACCAGAAACGAAGTGTAAGCCAATATTATTTAAGCTGAGGATAAACAACAGTAAGAGGTAATCTAGGTTATGATGTAACCTAGCTTTCCTTAACTCTTCCCCCTTCTGTCCTGAAATCTTATCAAATAAATAACCAAATTAGAGCACAAATATAACAACAGCAACAAAACTACATATAGCAACAAGTCTAATTTGTGCTCTATTTTTTTATTATTTTTATGTCTTATCAATAGTCATCTTCACCTCAACAACTTTAGATAGTACCATATATATGTGGAAAGTCTAATACATGGCTAATCAGATATCATGATTAGAATTTGCATGTCCTAATTCCCTTTAAACAACATGAGAACACCGTGCTGCTGGGGACTTTGGTACTATTAACGATATAGATTTAATAGCAGGTACTCAAAGTGGACATGTTCCGGCTTTACCTTAATGCATGCGTCTTCAGGGATGGGGTGCTTCGATTTCTTCCTGAACTCTCGCGTCATCTTATCCAATTCGTCTAGAGAATAAGCTACACACAAAAAAACGAGATAATGAATCACACAGACACAGGACGCATTGAATCTAAAGGGGGAGCAAAATCGCGAAGCTGAGAATCTGAACCACCAGAACCAGCGCGGGGTAAGTATCAGGAGCCACAACGTAGCTGGCGTAGCCCGTGCCACCGCCGCGGTGCACACAGCGGTGAAGGCGGCGACCTTGAGTGCGCCCCACGGCTTGCGGGCAGTGGGGCGGCTGGGAGGATGGGTCCCAGGAAGTGGACGAGGCCTCGGAAGTAGCAGCAGTTGTCGCCACAGCTTCCGCCGCCGCTGCCACCGCCGTGGATTGAGCATATTAGTATGTATGCCTGTATAATATTATCTCAAAGTATTTTATATGGCACACGACTTTATATTACAGTGTATTGGGATTAGTATACATAAATCAAGCAAATACGATAGAAAAATAAACTTGTAAGAAAGGAAAAAGGAAAAACATATTAGTACGAGGTGGCTTTAACACCCGGTACTAATGCCTCTCCTCCCACGTCGCCAGGCGGAAGGCACATTAGTACCAAGTGGGGGAGGGTCGGTACTAATGTGTCGCATTAGTACCTGTTCTCCACCCCGGTAGTGGATGGACAATACCGGTTTGAAAACTGGTATTAAATGGGGTTACCCACCAGTACAAATAGCGGATTCCCTAGTAGTGCCATGTGGGCCATAGAGGTGCCAATAGACATAGATGTGGGAAAGTGTGGTACTGAGCTGTTTAGACTGACTCCAGCAATGTTATGGATCTCCATGCTGCAAAATGCCCCTATGAAGAAAAGAGAGACAAGAAACTCTCTCTGGAAAAATAGGCGCTTCCAGCGGCTGATGCACATCCCTTCGTGCATCGGTCGCGGTAGTTGTCGGTGTTTTAGACCGGCAACCTACTAAGGGGAGTACCCGAAGTAGATGAATGTGGCCTCGCCGAGATCGGTAACTCGAAGGAAGAGACATGTGGCACGCAATTTAGACAGGTTCGGGCCACGAGGTGCGTAATACCCTACGTCCTGTATGCTGTGTAGCTCTGGATTGATTGGGTATGATTACAAGATGATGCAATTGTACGCCGTGAGATGAGATGATGAGAGAGGGGTCCCTGCCTCGCCTTATATAGTCCGGGAGGCAGGGTTACAAGGTGGAGTAGGGAGAGAGTACTAGTCGAGTACGTCTAGGAGTCTTCCATACAGTGCGGGACATGTACAGCTTCCTAACCGAGTACTTCTCCTCTGTAGTCCTTGTGCTTCACGCCATCAGGTGCAGTGCAGCGCAAGTCGGGTAGTCCCAAGGGCCCACCGAGTAGTCGGTCCTGGCACCCACCGAGGCAGTGGGCCCAGGGAGGTCCATACGACAAGCCCCCGAGTACTTTGTAGTCGAGAAGGATAGCTTCGAGTAGTCTTGACGGCCTTAACGAGTAGTCCTCAAGCGTCCCCGAGTACTACAAGTCAAAAGTCCTCAAGAGTAGTCGAAGCATCCCGAGGCTGGAATGTACTCCAGCTGATGTTTGAGCAATCTTGATGTCTTCTCGAGTAGTCCCAAGCGTCCTCGAGTGCTGCCCTTGAAGATCTTCAACAATGCCCACGTTGTCTTGAAGCCGAAGCTGATATGGAGGTGCGATTGCAAAATCGCACTCCATATGGAGTAGCCCCCGAGCCTTAGGTTGAGTCGTAGGCTCTGGCTGAGGGTCCATCTCAAGTTTTGGCAAGAATATCCCGAAAAATCCGGAGAAAAAACCGAAGGACATGTGGCACGGAGCCCCCGAGCCTTGAGTCGAGTACTTCCTCTCGAATTGAAGGGTCATCTTGTAGAATATGTCCTGAGATGCTCCTGAGTCTTGTCGCTTCCCAGGTAGTCGAGTAGAGGTAGCCGAGCCCTCGAGGTGAGTCGCGTCGACTAGTTGAAGTTGAAGAGTCACGCGCGGTCGCTGAGTCAGCCGAGCGCAAACTTATCCATCTGGCCGTTGGAGGGCCGCGTTGACTTATAAATAGAAGCCAAATCCCTTAGGGTTTTTCACCCTACACAGCTGTAGCCATTGCAAATAGATCTTGGCCAGAATCGCCGCCAGCGCACGCCGCCGCCACTGCAGATCTGAGTGCGCCGCCGTCCAGAACCACCAGAGTAGCCCCCGAGCAAATGCGCGTGAAGACGCCGTGCACTTGGAGGATGAAGCCGTCGCCATCCAAGACCACGAAGACCACCGGCGGGAAGAAGAGGAGTCGCGACGAAGCCGCCGGATCTGCCGCAGGGGCAGCACCGCCGATGTCTCCACCGCTGCCAGATCTGAGCCGCGAGTGGAAGAAGTCGAAGGCGAAGACCGAAGACTTGCTGGCCCTCCTCAACAGCGGATTCATCCGGGAGAAGGAGGTGGACATGTGGAGGGCCGCTGCCGAGGATCCGTACCCGATGGAGAAGAGCGAAGACGAGATCCCAATGTTCGCGCGATTCGCGGAGCGCGGGCTCTCACTCCCGGCGAGCAACTTCTTCAAGGGGCTCATGGGGTACTACGGCATCGAGTACCTCAACCTCAACCCCAACAGTATTTTCCACACCGCCGTCTTCGTCCACTTTTGTGAAGCTTTTCTAGGGATCAAGCCCCACTGGATCTTGTTCCGGAAGTTCTTCCAAGTGAAGCCGCAACCGAGCGCCAGCAACTCGTGGGTAGTCGGAGGAGCGGGAATCCAGATGCGGGAGGACGCCGCCGAGCAGTACCTCTCGTACAAGCTCATCGACTCCAACCAAGACTGGAAGGCGAAATGGTTCTACATCACGAACCACCATCCGGGGTTGCCGAAGCCGAGCGGGAAGCAGCCCAAGCATTGCCCGTGGTGGAACACGGAGCCGACGATGCAGGAGGGGATCCATCTCCCCGAGTTGTTGGCGCGGATCAAGGCGTTGAGGGAAGCCGGGCTGAGGGCCGAGCACGTGGCCTTCAGCTTCATGAAGCGCAAGGTGCAACCACTGATGGCTCGCGACACCCTTGGGTTCGAGTACACTAGCGACGACGACACGTTGCGGATGCCTAGAGACGAAGTCGACGACGACGACATTGTTGACAGGCTGGCGCGGATCTTCAAGGACATGCCACCGTACAGGGCGTGCCCCGTCCCGGAGTATTCCGCCGCGCGCCCGCCAAAGGAGGTAAGTAGCCATACCCCATGCCGAGTACCCGTTCTGTGTGAGTAGTCGTGTTGATGAGTTGTGTCTTGCAGGACGACTTGAAGAAGTTCGTCTCTGAGCCGCCGCCACCCCCTCAGGAAGTCGAGATCCCGGAGGAGGGGAAGACCAAGGCCAAGGAGCGGCGGGAGGTCGACGAAGGAGACGACACCGTTGTCGTGGAGGACACGTCCGACGAGGACGACGACGAGGAGACGCTGCAGGACCGCTTTCAGCTGCAGTCGAGGTTCAGCCGTCCTGGCCTACCTCACGTTCCCCTCGTGCAGGATCCACCGGCTAGCCTAGAGGCTAGTCTGGCCGCGCCGCCACGGAAGCCGTGCAATGCGTCCTGCAAGCGCGTGTCGAAGAAGTTGAAGGTCACCGAGACCACGTCCCCAGAGGTAAGCCGTCTTGAGTAGTATAGTCGAGTACTAATGCCTCGAGTTCCCTTGTTGATGAGGAAGGTTCCTTGCTTCCAGGAGTTGCCGCCTACGGAGCCCATTGATCAGGGTGACGAAGGCGAGTGGGACACAGTGGGGGAGGCCGCTGGGAGTCGTAGCCCGGCCCCCCGCGTCGAAGAGCCTCCGGCGTAGATGGAGCGCCGGCCCCTCGCTCGTCAAGAGAGCACGGAGCCCCCGCACCGCGCCGCGGAAGAAGTGGTGGCCACGAAGCGCGAGGAGAGAGCCGCACCGGGCCGCCGGTACCGCGAAGGGGCAGCGGCCGCAAAGGCGCAAGAGGAGGCGCCCGCCGAGGCTGGACTGGTGGACATCACCAGCATCCTCGGCACCCCGACCGTGACGGTGGTCCGGTCAAGCTTGTAAGTGTTGGATCTTCCCGAGTAGTACTTGATGTAGTAGTCGAATTTGATTGATAACCAACTTGTGTACTCTGCAGGAAATCAACGGATCTGTCCTGGGAGGGGGATGAACCCTCTACAGCGGTGGCGGAAGAAGTAGCCGCGCCGCCCACCGAGGAGTCCGCTCCCGCCCCTCAGGCGGAGCCCGAAGCGCCGGCTGCTGAGGCTACGTTGCCCGAAGCCAGCGTGGTCGAAGGTGAGTATCTGCTGAGGCTATAGTACCCCCCAAAGAGTAGTCGTAGTCGTCAGATGACGCTGATGCACTTGTCTTCTCGTTGACAGGCGCTGAGGCCGAAGGGAGCGACATCCTAGCGGCGGTGCCCATGGAGAATTTGACACTAGAAGTACAGGAGGCTGCTGGAAGAGCCCCCAAGCTGATGGAAGTGGCCGCCGGAGAGGCCGCCACAGCGACCGGAGGAGAGGAGGCCACCACGCAGCCAGAACCCGCTCTGGAGGTGGTCGTTCGCTCCCCGGAGATCCAAGACGCAGAGTCCATCCGCGCTGCACCGATGACCGAAGCCACCACAAGTAGTCATGGCGGGGTAGAGTTGCTGGCAGATGACTTGGTCGATCCGGCAACGGTGGCTCGGCATCTGGAGGCGGTCCGCCATGCCGAGTAGTGGATGAAGGTGAGTAGTCATAACTCCTGAGTAGTCAATCCGTAAGCGTTGAGTACCCATTTGATGTATATTGTCTGTGCAGGACTTCGTGGAGAGGTCCCGCGAGAAGTCCAACTTGCTTCAAGGCTTCGGCGATGCGGTGCTTCGGGCGGAGGCGCTGGAGGACCAACTCGTGAAGTCCCGGAAACACGCGGCCGCCATGCAGTCCAAGCTTGTTACCGCCTTCGCCAAGTACCACAACGACATCCAAGAGATGTAGGCGAAGAGCGACGACTTGGTGCGGAAGACCAAGTCGCTCCGCAACAAGAACAAAGGTACACCACTTGTCTTGTTGAGTACTTGTTGGAGGTCGAGAGGTAGTTTAACCCGTTGTGCCTTGTCGTTTGCAGAGCTTGAGACCCGAGTTGAGCAGTTGAAGACTTCAGAGACGGATCTGAAGAATCTCTTCTACCGGGAGCAGCAGGCCCGCCAGGTACTCGAGTTAGATTATAAGGAGCTTGCCTTCGAGTGTGACAAGCACATGGAGCTTCGTATTGCCTCCGATCGTGACCTCGTCGCCTGCTACAAATCGTTGCGGGAAGGCCGAACGAGGACCGCGAGGGGCCGCGGGCCCACCGAAGGAGCTTGAAGAAGCCGCGCTCCCCATCGCAAGACTCCCGGTGCCTCATCCCGGCGGCCCCAAGATAGCACCACCGGTGGATCGACCGAAGGAAGCCCCCGACCGGCTGGCGGCCTATGTGAAGCATCTGGCGAAGTCGATCCCGAACCAGGTGCTGGCCTTCATGAAGTCCTACTTCCCGAAGGCGCCCGTGTATGTAGTCGCTGGCGGGCTAGCCGCCAACTGTACAGACGAGCAGTATGCGGAGCTGCTGGAGCGGATGGCGCCCATTGCGGAGCAAGTCGCCGATAAGCTTAACCTCCAGTAGTCCTGTAATAGTTAGCTTGTAGCAGTAGATGTACAAAAACAATTGTAATGGAATTGTTTAAGTTGTTAACACCAAAATTTGGTAAGGAGTCTGACTTGTGGGTCCAACTCGGTGAGAAATCCGTCCGGCGGAAGGAAGGTTTCTTTGGACGCATTCGGCAGAAGAATCCGCGGTCGGCTATCTGCTTCCGTTCGGCAAGGGAACTGTTGAGCTGATTTTGCGGGATTGTACGGTGACGTGGCTCAAGCGGAAAGGACGAATGGATGGATAAGCGATCAAGCTTAGAGATAAGTTAGGTATCAAATCCATTCGAGGTCGTGCTTGGCAGAGTATAAATATGAACCCTGAATGTATGTAACATATAAGAAATCATTCTCAATAAAAACCGGCTTTACGCCAAACCCTAGAGTCCATTTGTCGTGTCGTCGAGTTCTTCGAGAGGGTTCATCGATCCGTCGACCTCCGTGAGTACCGGCAACCTTGTATCATATCTATTATCATGCGGTGGATTTAGATCTGATGCAAGTAGTCTTGTTACCATGCTTAGTGTCATGCGGTAGATTCAAGCTTGGTTCAAGAAGGTTTCTTGTTAGGTCATGAGCCATGCGGTAGGCTAAGATCTAGCTTGAAGCTAGTTATCGGCTCTATTGAATTTTGGCAAGATTCAATAGATTCATTAAGTTACCCCGTGTTGCTTTGAGTTTTTGCTTTATGTTTAAATTCATGTAACACCTTCGGCCCAATCTAGATGGGTTTGGATCGGCTTTATCCCTTTTGATGATCCTTATGCGAGTCGAGTTGGTGCCTTTGGTTAATTTAACACGTGGATCACGTGCTCTTTGATAGCCGAAACCGAATCCATCTAGGTTGTCACATGTTGCGGGTTCAAGCTTGCGATGCGAGTTTTTGGGTTGCTTTGGAGCTAATCATCCGGTGGATTAGATTTCCAATCAATCGATCGATTTATCTTACTCGGTAATGTTCGTTCCTTCTTCATGGACCCCGAATCGGTACGTTCGGCCGTGTTCGGTTATGCTTTCACGAGTAAAACATGTGCATAATTTATGCTTTAAATATTGTATGCTTTTAGCTTTCCATATTTAGATTGTATCATGCGGTGGATAGATCTGTTTGTGGAAGGTGGCACGATCCCAAGCAAGTTGTATCATGCGGTGGATAGATTCGCTTGGTGTCGCACCCGACGGGTTTTAAAGTACCTAGACATGCGGTAGACTAGTGCTTTGGATCTATGCGTGCTTGTTTATTACATAATTATTTTCGCGCTTTTACCTCATTTGTTATTTAATGTTGATCACCACGGGGATCGGTCACGGTCTTGCGCACGTGCATCTTTGTCCAGATAAAGGCCGATTCGTCGTCATGCTTACGTCATCTATTCGGCTATGTTACTTTTTCCCTTTTAAAGCTCCCGAATAGTTTCAGTTTGTTGGCAGATAGCTTTCTATAGCTATATGTCATCTCATTTAGCTTTATAGCCGTAAATATGGAACTGTCTGGTACGACCCGGCAAGTTCCAAGCTTTGGAATTTAACTACTTTGTCTTTTGTTAATTTTCAGGGAAAATTGACTGGCACGTCTTGTGATCTCTTCACGTGTGAAGCCAGCTTGTTCGGCTTGCTGTGTGTTTGGCGCTAGGTGCAGATTTTGCGTCAACACACTTTTTGGCACACCCAGTGGGACCACAGCCGAAAATCAAGATGCCTGACATCGGGGATATCACGGATGTCAACGTGGAAGACCTCTCTCTGGAACAGCGGCAACAGCTGCAGGACGCCGTGGATCAATTCCAACAGAAGTGTTTGCTATCATTCAAGAAGAACAGGAGCGGCGTCCCATACTTGAAAAATGAGATGCCCAGGGTGTTGTTGACAGGGGAGAGTGACGCTACAACCCAGCAGGAGAGGGAGGAATGCATGCAAGCGTTCCGAGATATCGCGGACCACGTCCTAAGCAGGCACCATAGAGCTTTCCTGGGTGCGTTCAAACAAATGATGGTGGCTGTCTTCGGTCCAGGCATGGAGCAGGTGTTCAATAAAACACCCATTCAAGGAGGCACCGTGGAGATGGGCGAGTCAAGTTCTCAACCGCCATTGCAGAGCCAGCCAGCCCAGCCTCCTCCGCAGAGCGCTGGGAGCCAAGCTTTCCAGCCTCCTCCACAAGGCGCCGGGGGTCGGCCGGTTTAGCCCCCCTTTGCGCGGGCCGCAAGAGGGCGACCAGTCCAGCCACCACCATAGGGCAGCGCGGCTCAACCCGTGCAACGCGGCCGAACCCGTACCGGCCCACGTACGGGGGCCGGCATTCGGCTCGCCACGGAGCCCCACTTGCTCCGGCTACGGGATTGCCCCGGCCCGACGCGGGCCGCGAGAGGAATTTGTACGGCGGAGGCTACCACGAGGTGGGGAACTACAGAGCCATCGATGCTCTCCCAAATCCGAGTTACGGACCAGCTACGGGCGCGCAGGAGGATGATATCCTGGCGCAGAAGATGTCCGACTTGATGCAGAATGTTGACGGTGTATTTTGGTGCACCTAGCATGTTCATTACACTTTGGTTTGGATTTGATTATGGAACTAACCCACCACTAGGCTCACTAATCATATAACAAGTTCATCTTTGTGCATGCATTTGGAAGTGTTGTGTTTATGTAGGAAAACATGGACATAAAGGACGGATTCGCAACAAGTTCAAAGGAGCATTCATGGAGTCTTGTTCGTGTTCATGAGCTTGCTGAAATCACTTCCAATGGTGGCGAGGACCGAAGTGCCACAAGGAACACCCCCGAGGATTGAAGCGAAAAAGATCAAACTTCATGCAAAGAGAGTCTCCATCTTGGACGCGAGGATAACAGCATCAAAATCGTGCAAGTGGAGGGGGCAAAGTACATAAGTGCACGAGGACCCACAGAGCAAAAGGGGCGACCGAACCGGGCCGAGGTGGGCACAGGCCGGCCGGCCCGAGCCGGCCGGTCCAGCCCACTTCGGCACCGGTTCGGTCCCGTTTTCCTTGCCCTCGAAGGATCTTCAACCCTAAAACCCCCGACGCGCCGCCAACACCGAGGAGAGGAGTCATTCGCACCAGAAGGCCATCCACAAGCTAGAGAGAGAGGAGGAGGATCTCCGGCGAGAGATCAACCACCTCGAAGGAAGCACCCTCTCGTGGAGAAGAAGGAAGACACGGCGGAAGGGAAACCATGATCAACGGTGCCATGATCAGCACCTTGATGGGGTAATCTTCTCATTCGTCCATGGGTTGTAATCGATCTTGAGATGTAATCGCACTTTGTCGGATTATCTATCTATCATCTTGTGTTGAATATACTTTAATGCTTAAGGCTTGCAACCGTGCCGTAGAGGGAGTACGAGCTCCAATGCTTCCTTGGATCCATTCAATACACCGTGTCCATCAAAGGTCTAGTCATGAATACCTTCGCGTAGTGACAGTACGAGAGGAGGGAAAGGGCGAAACCGTGGTCACATCCCCGATAGATTAGATTGGTTTTCATGTCTTTAAGCGATTGCATGCTCTAGTATCGTAGACCCGTGGGCGAGTGTCTTCTATCTTGATCGTTTATCATTCTCTCTAGTGTAGTTTAGTGTTTTCTAGTATAATAGTAGTTAGGGTTTTAGTAGCTAGTGTGTTGTTGTTGATCGAACGCTTGTAATCCCCTTGCTCCGCGGATTGACAAGAACCTTGGAAATCCCGTGGTGAAAAAGGTGTGGGGTCCGTACGCTTGCGGATCGTAGAGGGATACGTCTTTTATCCGTCAACAAGCCCCTTTTTCTGGCGCCGTTGCCGGGGAGCAAGTTAGTTTACATCGTTTGATTTGCATCTAACTTAGTTTTATATTTTAGTTTATCTTTTATTTGCTATATCTAACATATATTATCCAGAAAAACACTTGTTTCTTTTTGTTTTTGTTTTTATCTTATTGTCTAGATGGAGTTCGTTAATCAACCCGTGGAAGAACCGGAGAAATCATTAAGGGATTACGCTAGCCCTCGATGTGAAGACATAAAAGTACAAGAGTCGGATTCGAAGCTCGAAGCGACCAAGTATGAAATTAAATCCAAGATCATCAAGATGGTGGCGGAAAACCCATTTGAAGGGATGGTTACGGAGAACCCATATAGACACATAAGGGATTTCACAACAATATGCAACACGGTGCGTCAAGAAGGAGTTCCCGATGAATGGTTCAAACGGAATCTATTTCCCTACTCACTTGCCGGCAAAGCAAAGACATGGTATTCGGTTGCGTCCTTTGAAGTTGAAGGTAATTGGAATAAGTTGACAAAGAAGTTTTGCGAGAAGTTCTTTCCAATTAGCAAGGTTCAACATCTAAGGAGGCAAGTGATCACTTTCATGCAAGGAGAAGAGGAAGGGATAGACCAAGCTTGAGATAGGTTTAATGAATTAATCGAACAAGGACCAAAACTCGGCTTCACCGGTGACGTACTCTTGCATACATTTTTCTTTTCCCTAACCCCTAGTTGCATGCGACACGTCGAAATGTGTGCGGTGGGGATCTCATGGAGAAAACACTCATGGAAGCCGCCCAACTTCTACAAAAAGTTAGTAAAGCGGCTGCCATGCGAAGAGATTGGGAAACAAGACTTGCGGAAGAGCCGGAATACAATTCAAGGAAGAAGAAGCTTGCTGATTTTTCTAAAGAGGCAACCCCGGAAGTCACAAAAGAGGAGCCAATCATGGAAAAGCTTGAACAAGAACACATCAAGTCAAGAACTACACCAAACGTCGACTTCGCCGCGCCAAAGGAGACGAACAAGAGAAGCATGTCAAGCGTGAAGCCACTAAGGGAGTTCGAACCAATGGATTGGGTTCCTATTGATTACGGAGAAGTATTCGACAAGAGAAGACCGTTCCCTAATCAAAAGGGGATGGCAAGAGCATTGGAAGTGGATTTCCCACCGGAGAAGAAAGCTGAAAATTCATACGACCTCGAAACCACCGGTGAGATTTTTGAAAAGCTCTTTGGAGATGACGTGGTGGATCCGGAACATATTGCCGAGGTGAAGAGAATCATGGGGATCAAGCCCGAAGCATCACCATACGCTCGCCTTGCTGAAATTTACTCGATAGGATCCGAAGAAGAAGAGAAGATGACGCCGCACTTGAGTTGCGAGATCAACGGAGTTCAATGCAAAGCTTTATGCGACATCGGAGCCCAAGTAAGTGTTCTATCTTCTAAAATTTACGATAAAGTTCAATACCACAACCTAGACTTAGCTCCAACATCAACGAAATTAATTATGGGAGATGGTAGAACTATCAAACCTCTAGGTATTGCTTGCAACATTAAAGTAAAAATCTCTAGAAACTATATACCAACCGATTTCTTTGTTATTGATGATTACCATAGCAATTCGATCATATAATCTTAGGTAGGCCTTTTCTTAAGTTGGTAGATGCCGTGTTAGATGCGGAGAAGGCAAAGTAACAATGAACCTTAATGGAACAAAGTACACATAGGAGAAATCAAACCCGAGGAAGCGACAAAAGGCTTAGAGCCGCATGATGGTAGCATGGAGGAAGAGAAGTTCGAAGACATAGGAGAAATCAAACCCGAGGAGCCACAAGTGCCCGAGGTAGACCTTAAACCTTTGCCCAAGGGATTAAAATATGAATTTTTGGGCCCAGACAAAACTTATCCAGTCATTGTGAGCGACGAGTTGAGCCCCGAAGAAAATGAAGCGTTGCTGATTTTATTAAAAAAACATAGGAAGGTGATTGGATATTCAATTAATGATCTCAAAGGTATTAGCCCGACCTTTTGCACTCATCGTATACCAATGGAAGACCAATGTAAGCCCTGTAGTGGACCATCAAAGGAGGCTAACCCATGCCATGCGAGAGGTAGTAAAAAAAGAGGTTATCAAGTTACTTGATGCCGGAATCATCTACCCGGTTCTGCATAGCGAATGGGTGAGCCCGGTACATTGTGTACCGAAGAAAGGAGGTTTGACCGTGGTGAAGAATGAGAAGAACGAATTGATACCGCAAAGAACCGTGACCGGGTGGCGGATGTGTATCGATTACCGTAAGCTTAACAAAGCAACGAAGAAAGATCACTTCCCCCTACCGTTCATAGACGAGATGCTCGAGAGGTTAGCAAACCACGCTTATTTTTGCTTTCTCGATGGATACTCGGGGTTCATGCAAATTCCCATTCACCCGGAAGATCAACATAAGACAACATTTACGTGCCCTTACGGAACGTTTGCATATAGGAGGATGCCCTTCGGCCTATGCAACGCTCCGGCCTCTTTTCAACGTTGCATGATGGCCGTGTTCTCGGAATTCATCGAAGAAATTGTTGAAGTGTTTATGGATGATTTTTCCGTTTACGGGAAGACGTTCATGGATTGCTTAGCAAACTTAGAAAAGGTCCTTACAAGGTGTGCGGAGGTAGATTTGGTTTTAAATTGGGAAAAGTGCCACTTCATGGTTAAGCAAGGCATAGTGCTCGGACATGTTATATCCGAGAGAGGAATTGAAGTGGACAAGGCTAAGGTAGAGACGGTTGAGCAACTCCCACCTCCTACGGATGTTAAGTCCTTAAGGAGCTTCCTAGGCCATGCCGGATTCTATAGAAGATTTATAAAGGACTTCTCGAAGATCACTAAGCCTTTAACGCACCTTCTTCAAAAGGATGTGGCTTTCGACTTTGATGAGAAGTGTCTAGCGGCATTCGGACCTTGAAAAATGCATTGGTGAGTGCTCCCATCATCCAACCTCCGGATTGGAGCCAACCTTTCGAGAACATGTGTGACGCAAGTGACTACGCCGTAGGCGCGGTCTTGGGACAAAGAAAGGAAGGCCGAGTGCACGCCGTTTACTACGCTAACAAAACTCTTAGTGGGGCACAATTAAATTACGCCACTACGGAAAAAGAATTGCTAGCGGTGGTATTCGCTTTCGAAAAATTCAGATCTTACATCGTGAACTCGAAAGTCATTGTTTACACCGATCACGCAGCCATCAAGTATCTCTTGGCTAAGAAGGAAGCTAAACCACGTTTGATTCGTTGGATCCTTCTTCTCCAAGAGTTTGATGTTGAAATTCGTGATAAAAAGGGGGGTGGAGAATGTTGTGGCCGATCATTTGTCTAGGATGAATCGTGGACAAGATGATAAAGAGCCCATAGAAGATAAGATGAGAGATGACCACCTCTATAGAGTGCTTGATAAAGATACTTGGATGATCGACATCATTCGAGCAATTCGAAAGATGCCCCTCGATCATCTAGACAAAAACACTCAAAGGAAGACAATCTCCGAAAGTAAGAAATATTTTTAGGATGCACCATACCTCTTCAAGCTTGGCAATGATGGAGTGATGAGAAGATGTGTGCCAAGAGAAGAGAGGCTTGAGATTCTAAGGAAGTGCCACTCGGCGGAGTACGGTGGACACTATAGCCATTTTCGAACCGAAGCAAAAGTATGGTCGAGCGGATTCTATTGGCCGGAGATGCATGAAGATACTAAAAGATATGTTGCGTCATGCCCCGAATGCCAAAGAACCGGAAACATCTCTCAAAGAAATTCTATGCCTTTGAAATACAACTTGCAAATCGACATATTCGATGTATGGGGCATAGACTTCATGGGGCCTTTTAAAAACTCATTTAGATTCGAGTATATACTTGTTATGGTTGATTATGTATCCAAGTGGGTAGCGGCTATACCATGTCGTAAAGCTTCCACGGAGGAGTCCATCACTATGATCAAGAACGTGATTTTTCCCCGTTTCGGTACACCGAGAATCTTGATAAGTGATGGAGGAACTCATTTCACCGGAAAGAACTTCAAAAGGTGCTTGTCCAAGTTGGGAATTGAGCATAGGGTCTCCACGGCCTATCACCCACAAACCAACGGACAAGCAGAGACGTCAAATAGGCAATTAAAAAGCATACTCAACAAAACCATAGAGAAGGGAGGCAAGGATTGGTCAAGGAAATTAGACGGAGCTTTATGGGCTTATCGAACGGCGTTTAAAACACCGATAGGTATGACCCCGTATCAATTCGTCTATGGAAAAGCTTGCCACCTTCCGGTTGAGTTGGAACATAAAGCCTATTGGGCGATTAAAGAGATGAACCTTGATCTCGATGCCGCGGTGGTGAAACGAAGAATTCAAATAAGCGAGCTAGAGGAGTTGAGGTTGAAAGCATATGAAAACGCAAGCATATACAAGGAGAGAATCAAAAGGTGGTATGATAAAAGATTGAAGAAAAAAGAATTCAAAGAAGGAGATAAGGTCCTCCTCTACAATTCGAGGTTTAAAACCTTCGGAAAGGGGAAATTGCAAAGCAAGTGGGATGGACCTTATGTTGTGCATTCGGTGTTCTCCAACGGAGCGGTAACCATTATGGATATAAATGGCGATCAATTTGTGGTGAATGGACAGCGGCTCAAGGTTTACTACGAACCCGATGTCGTGCCCCTTCATCATGTTGACGTCTTTACCATGGAGGAAGAGCCCGAACGTCCCGACTAGGACGAAAAACAAGGCATCAACTTCGTAAATAATTTATCTTTTAGTTTTCTAGAGTTTTTCGCGAAGATTTCTCGGGCCAACTTTTTCCCATGGGCTAAGGAAGAAAAAAATAGGGCGGTGTGCAAAAACCGGACCGGCCCGGCCCCCGAGGCGGGGGTGGGCCGGCCGGCCCGGCGGACCGGCCCGGGAGGGCCCGACGCCCGATGATGCCGAATTTCGCCCGAGTTGCTCCTTTTTGACTTCCTTATTTGGTCGGAAAATTTTAAGGGAAGTGTAAAAAAGGAAAATAAGGTTCCCGGGGCTTTTCTCTCGGGACTATTTATTTGGCCGAATTGGGAGCTCGAGAATCAAACCTTTCAAGCAATGTGTTGCACCCTTGTAGCAGACCATTGAGCCTCCAAAAAGCTTAGAGTTGAAGCTAGAAGCCAAGAAGCCATCGATGGAGGAGGCGATGCGATGCGAGCTCAAGCTACCCGTCAAGAGGACCGCACGTATCCGTTGCGGAGGACGTGTCCCGACCGGAGCTCTTGCATCTCGCAACCCCGTTGAAGGAGAGAAGGTCCCTACACCCGTCCGAAGGTCGGCACGCCTCCAAGGCATCAAGCGTAAAGATTACAAGGAGGTGTCGGCGGAGCCTAAGGATTATGGGGATAGCGACTACTCCGACGATCGTAGCCCGAGCTCATGGGCGGCCGTCGGTAGAGATGATGATGATTGGGATGAGCAGCCCAATGAAAGGACTCCCGAAGGCCCCAACGGCGACAAGAACGACGGTGGCGAAGGCAACGACAATGGAGGTGGAGACGACGGTGGTGACAACGGTGGAGATTATGGCGACGACGACCCCTTCGGATTGCATCCAGGTGTCTTGTCGAGTTTGCCGTCAATCCATCGCGGATCTCTACACGTCGGCCGACGAATGTCTCCAAGCCATGGAAGCGATGAAGCGGCGTATGGAGGACTTGGAGCGCGTAGTTGAAGATGACTACAAGTTCCTTAACCGTAACGTGCGCAAACTTTTCGGCATGGTTGGAAACATGAGAGGCAAGTGGTGCAAAACTTGCTTGAAGTACCACTAGATCTAGTTTTCCCCTTAGGATTTTGTAAGATACGACGAGGACGTCGTATGTTTTAAGTGTGGGGGAGAGCTAGCTCGCTAGCCTTAGCTTTTGAACTTCAAGTTTAGGTTCGGTTTAATCTTCGTGTGAGTGTCTTAGTGTTTTAATGAGTGTGAGTGTCTTAGTGTTTTAATGAGTCTTTAGTTTTTGAGTCTGTTTTAAATTTTTTGCAAGTGTCTTAAATTAGTGTTGAGTCAAGAAAATCAAATAAAAAGAGTCTTTATATATATCTTTGTGTTTTATGTATTGTTTATCTTTATTTACTTGTTTGTTTAATCTTCGATTCTTGATATATGAACACAAGTATGTGGTTTGAAAATCGTTTACCGTGGTGCTTAGTGGAATCCCTACTACTTAAAGTACCCATACCGCACTTCGATCTTGAGCTTCACATGCTAGTTGTGCTATGTTCGATGCTAAAAATTGGAGGATTTCAGTTCTGAAAATTATTTTAAAACCCTTGTAATAAAGGTTAGCAAAACCTCTTTTTCCAAGTTGAGAGTAAGAAAAAATTCCTATCCAAAGCCAAGTTTATTTTTTTCGCTCCACCATAAGTGTGATTAGCACGATGAGTTAGGCTAGGACCCTTCTCTCTTGGTGAGTTTTAATTTCGAGCAATGATCATGTCCTTGTGCTTATCTTTTGTTGCTAGCCTCGTCATATATTCAGTAACGTGACGTTCACAACGGAAGTCACATATATCGCCGAATTCCATACCCAACCCTATACATCTCTTTTGTACATCGTATTCCTTGAACACAACCTATTTTCAAAGTTTCGTCTCATCTCTAGCATGATTTATTTAAAATTTCAGATTGTATGCATGCGAGGAAAGAGAGAATTGAAAGCTTTGAAAAGTTGTCAAGAGAGAGAAAAATAAAGAGAAAAAGTATGTGTATGGAAAAGAAAGAAAGAAAAATCATATGTGAATGAAAGAAGAAAAAGAAAAAGAGAAAGATGAGTTAGCAATAAAGATATGAGAGGGATGGATCAAGTGAAAGAAAAGAAAAAAAAATAAAGTGTAAGGAAGGATGTCACGTTGATTGTGAGACGAAACTTTTACTCTATTTCCAACCATGTGCAATCCGACAACGAGGACATCATTGGTGCCTTGAAGTCACAATTTTCTTTTGCCCTTGCACATGTCCACCATTCTAAATCTTCTCATCCTTGATATCCCTACATATGGTTAATTCTCATGATCATTGGATTTGAAAGGTAGACAACCATTAGAGGAAGTTCTTAGTTTGACAATACTTGTGTTGATTGCGCTAGCCCTACCTATAGCTCCACTTTTACATGATATATGAGAGATTAATGGGAGGTGAGAGTTTTATAAAATTTGGTTAGGATAGCTACTTCATATGAGTGACTTGAGAGAGCTTGGAGAAAGGTTTTTGTCTAATACTTGTTGCGGGAATTTTTGTTTTTGAAAACCATAAAAACCCTCCGATGGAAGCAAAGGAGTAAGCATGGCTGAAATTGAAGACTTCAAGTGAAGGGTTTGAGTTGTGGGGTGAATCTTGACGTGGTAAAAATTCTAAACGCCCATGTTTATGTTTGATTATCATTACTTTGTGTTTATGTATTAAAGATGAAGGGATTGACTAACTTGTGAAGAAGGATAAGTGGTACACGATTACACACCTTGGACGAAATTCTTTTACGAGTACTTGCTCGAGGACGAGCAAGAGCTAAGTGTGGGGGAGATGTTGACGGTGTATTTTGGTGCACCTAGCATGTTCATTACACTTTGGTTTGGATTTGATTATGGAACTAACCCGCCACTAGGCACACTAATCATATAACAAGTTCATCTTTGTGCATGCATTTGGAAGTGTTGTGTTTATGTAGGAAAACATGGACATAAAGGACGGATTCGCAACAAGTTCAAAGGAGCATTCATGGAGTCTTGTTCGTGTTCATGAGCTTGCTGAAATCACTTCCAATGGTGGCGAGGACCGAAGTGCCACAAGGAACACCCCCGAGGATTGAAGTGAAAAAGATCAAACTTCATGCAAAGAGAGTCTCCATCTTGGACGTGAGGATAACGAGCATCAAAATCGTGCAAGTGGAGGGGGCAAAGTACATAAGTGCACGAGGACCCACGGAGCAAAAGGGGCGACCGAACCGGGCCGGAGTGGGCTGGGCCGGCCGGCCCAGGCCGGCCGGCCCAGCCCACTTCCGGCACCGGTTCGGTCCCGTTTTCCTTGCCCTCGAAGGATCTTCAACCCTAAAACCCCCCGACGCGCCGCCAACACCGAGGAGAGGAGTCATTCGCACCAGAAGGCCATCCACAAGCTAGAGAGAGAGGAGGAGGATCTCCGGCGGGAGATCAACCACCTCGAAGGAAGCACCCTCTCGTGGAGAAGAAGGAAGACACCGGCGGAAGGGAAACCATGATCAACGGTGCCATGATCAGCACCTTGATGGGGTAATCTTCTCATTCGTCCATGGGTTGTAATCGATCTTGAGATGTAATCGCACTTTGTCGGATTATCTATCTATCATCTTGTGTTGAATATACTTTAATGCTTAAGGCTTGCAACCGTGCCGTAGAGGGAGTATGAGCTCCAATGCTTCCTTGGATCCATTCAATACGCCGTGTCCATCAAAGGTCTAGTCATGAATACCTTCGCGTAGTGACAGTACGAGAGGAGGGAAAGGGCGAAACCGTGGTCACATCCCCGATAGATTAGATTGGTTTTCATGTCTTTAAGCGATTGCATGCTCTAGTATCGTAGAGCCGTGGGCGAGTGTCTTCTATCTTGATCGTTTATCATTCTCTCTAGTGTAGTTTAGTGTTTTCTAGTATAATAGTAGTTAGGGTTTTAGTAGCTAGTGTGTCGTTGTTGATCGAACGCTTGTAATCCCCTTGCTCCGCGGATTGACAAGAACCTTGGGAATCCCGTGGTGAAAAAGGTGTGGGGTCCGTACGCTTGCGGATCGTAGAGGGATACGTCTTTTATCCGTCAACACAGAATCAATTCGGCCTCAAACCAAAAATGCAAGGACCCGCCTACACGCCTCCGTTCCCGGAGTGGTACTACAAAGTTCTCGGGCGAGGATGACACAAGCACGACGGAGCATATTGCTCGCTACCTGATGCAGCTTGGGGAGAGCTCATCTGAAGAGGCGTTCAGGGTCAGATACTTCCCCATGTCACTGACGGGCGCGGCGTTCCAATGGTTTTCATCTTTGCCCCCTCAATCGGTTAGCACATGGAAGGAGCTGGAACGGAAATTCCATGCCCACTATTTCAGCGGCAGCACGGAAAAGAAGCTGATCGACCTCGCTACCCTAAAGCAGAGGCACAATGAGACGCCCTTGGAGTTCATCAGGAGGTTCAGGGAAGTCAAGGGCATGTGTTTTTCGCTAAATCTGCCAGATGACCAGTTGGCCGACATGGCCGTTGCCGGGATGCTGCCGGCCGTGCGTGAAAAGCTGTTCGGCATGGAATTCGATAACCTGGGCCAACTGTCCCAAAAGCTGTCGTTGATGAGCAACCAAGCCTACGGTTTCAAGAAAGATGCCAGGTTCGGCAAACAGCACGACGTGGCGGATGTCTACAATCAATTCCTGGAGAAAGCCGACCAAATGGAGGACTCTGATGATGACCAGGACGTGGCTGCAGCCGAAATCATTTGGGGGAAAGAACCGTTGACCATGAATCAACGCTGGGTCAAACAGACCAAAGGCACCTACGATTTCGACATCACTAAAGCTGATAAGCTGTTTGAGCTCCTGGTGAAGGAAGGCCGAATCAAATTGCCAGAAGGGCATTCCATGCTTCGGCCTGATGGAGTAAAGGAGAAACGTTACTATGGCTTCCATGACAGGAACTTGCACTCCATCAACGACTGCAGGGTCTTCAGAATGAGGATCCAGAAAGCCATCCAGGAGGGGCATCTCAAGTTCGATAACAAGATGAAACTGGACGGCCACCCTTTTCCTCAGAACATGATAAGCTTTTCGGTCAACATGGCGACAGCCGAGGAGAAGGGCAAGGTCAAGGTCTTGACTTCAGCCAGGGCAAGGCAGGATGGGGAAGTGGAACCAGAACGTCAAGTGACCTTGGAGCAAGTGCATGGTGAAGCCCCCCGCATTCTCAAGAGCCATGTCGAGATCAAGGAATCATCCAGGGCCAAACCCAGGGTGACCACACGCATCCTCCTCAATAAGTGGCAGCGCCAGCTGGAGAAAGAGCACTACCAGAGACGAAAGCACGAGGAGGAGAGGCGCAGGGCCGAAGAGGAAGCACGCAGGAGAGATCTAGAGCAATATACGCGCGAGCAGGAGCGTGCGCACCGGGGGTGTGCATTCTTCGTGCACCGCCGGAACGAAGGGTTGAAGCTTCCCACGGCGAGAAATTGCCCCGAATGCGGCGGCGGGTATTTTGAGTATAGGCGAGGCGCCAATCGCCGATCCGTCCATGAAAGAATTAGAAGGATACATCCTAGCGAGGATCGGCGTCAAAAAAAATTGAAATCATTGATCATCCCAGGAAGAGACAAGCTGATTTGAGGTGGGCTGATCAGGAGGAAGACGAGGACGAGTACATCTGGCAAAAGGGGCAATGGTGCCCGCCTGGCCTAAGAAAGAGTCAGAAAAGGAGGGTTCAACGCTTGAGGAACCGTGAACTGAGGCAGGCAGGGATCCAGACAAGACAGGTGTGGCGTCCAAAGGATAAACCTGAAGGGTCAAACCGTTCGGCTCCAGCGTGCATGGTATATTTTCTGCCGAATGAATTTATGGCTCCTGCTAATCAGGTTGTGCAGGAAGAGGCGTCCCTGGACGATGAGCAGATTGAGGGACTGATAGCGCAGCTGGTGCTAGCCAAGCAAGCCGTCTTCGACAAACCGGCCAAAAATCGACACATGAGGCCGCTATACTTGAAGGGATATGTCAATGGCAATCCATTGACCAAGATGTTTGTCGACGGTGGAGCGGCGGTCAATGTAATGTCGTACACCACTTTCAGGAAGCTTGGCATGGGCCCTGGTGATCTGACACCTACAAGCATAATACTGAACGATTTCGCCGGGAATCCTTCAGACACCAAGGGATGCGCCCACATGAATCTGATGATCGGATCCAAAACACTGCTCACAACCTTCTTTGTTATCGAAGGTAAAGGAGCCTACAGCATACTGCTTGGACGGGACTGGATTCACGCCAACTGCTGCATCCCATCTACCATGCATCAGCAGCTCATCCAATGGGTAGATGATGATATTGAGGTGGTCCAAGCAGATGACTCCGTGAGCGTTGCAAACATGGAACCAGCTTTCTGGGAGTATCAAGGCATTGACTGTTTCTCAGGAAAAGACTAGGGAGAAGGTCCTGTTGAGCTGTCGGCGGCGATCAACACCGATTCAAGCAGTCGGCTCTTATAGCAATTTTTAATGGATAACCCCGTCGATGGTACTGATGGCAAATTGGGGCGAGGATTCATGTCGGCCGATAAATTAGAGGAAGTTGACATTGGAAGCGGTGACAAACCAAGGCCGACATTCATCAGCGCAAACTTGCAATCAGACTTCAGGGAAGAGTTAATCAAGTTACTTAAGGAATATAAAGATTGCTTCGCCTGGGATTATTCGGAGATGCCTGGACTGGACCATTCCATTGTTGAGCATCGGTTGCCAATCAAATCTGGTTTCAAACCATACAAGCAACCACCCCGAAAAATCTACAAGGATGAGGTATTGGCCGATGTGAAGAAAGAAGTTGAAAGATTACTTGATGCAAACTTCGTTCGGCCATGCAGATACGCGGAGTGGATCTCTAATATTGTCCTTGTCTACAAGAAGAATGGAAAGATGAGGGTCTGCATAGATTTCAGGGATTTGAACAGAGCTACTCCTATGGATGGTTACCCCATGCCTGTTGCCGATCTGTTGGTTGACGCCGCTGCTGGTCACAAGGTCATCAGTTTCATGGATGGTAATGCGGGGTATAACCAAATTTTTATGGCAATAGAGGATATATCAAAGACAGCCTTCAGATGTCCTGGTCATATTGGCCTGTTTGAATGGATAGTCATGACATTTGGGTTGAAAAATGCTGGTGCAACTTATCAGCGAGCCATGAATTACATCTTTCACGAGTTGATCGGCAAAGTTGTTGAAATTTACATTGATGACGTCGTGATCAAGTCCCTAAGTCATGACACACATTTGGAGGACGTGAAGAGAACCTTGGAGTACACCCGAAAGCATGGTCTGAAGATGAATCCAAACAAAGGCACTTTTGGGGTATCAGCTGGAGAGTTCTTGGGGTTCTTAGTCCACGAAGGGGGGATCGAAGTTGGCAAGAAAAGCATGAAGGCCATTGATGAAGTCGTCCCTCCAACTAATCTCAAGGAATTGCAATCACTGCTCGGCAAGATCAATTTTGTAAGGAGATTCATCTCAAATCTATCACAGAAGGTTTTGCCGTTTTCTCCATTGCTGAAACTTAAGAAAGGTCAGAAGTTCACGTGGGGTGACGAACAACAAAAGGCTTTTGACGAGATCAAGCAATACATAAAGGAGCCACCAGTACTGGTCCCTCCTCAGTTGGATAAGCCTTTCAAGTTGTACGTGGCGGCCGATACCCAAACCATTGGATCGGCCCTTATTCAAGATTCGAAGGAAAGGAGCGGGTGGTAGCGTATCTTAGCCGAACTTACTTGATCCCGAGACCAGGTATTCGGCTGCAGAGAAGCTGTGCCTGTGCGTGTACTACTCGTGTACAAAGTTTCGGCACTACTTGTTGAATGCCGAATGCATTGTATATTCTAAGTTTGATGTAATAAAACACATGTTATCTATGCCAGTTTTGAACGGCAGGATTGGCAAATGGATCCTGGCTTTATCATAGTTCGAGTTAAAGTTCGAATCGGCAAAAGCTATCAAAGGTCAGATCATTGCCGATTTTATAACTGAACATCGTGATCCATCAATTGATTTACTTGAAATTACTCCTTGGGCTTTGTTTTTTGATGGATCATCATGTGGCAAAGGTGGGGGAGTAGGGATTTTATTAGTTTTACCCAGAGGTGAGATGCTTGAATTTGCTATCCCTATAGAGCCCACTGTTACAAACAATCAGGCTGAATACGAGGCATTGCTTCGGGGGCTTCAATATTTGAGAGAAGCCGGGGCCGTCTCGGTTGAGGTTTATGGAGATTCAGAGTTGGTGATCAAGCAATTGAACGGCCCATACGAATGTAAAAGTGAAGCGCTGAGGAGTTACTACGAAGAATGCAGGGAGATCTTGAAGAGCTTTCCGTTGGTGACTCTACAACATATTCCTAGGGAACATAACGAAGAAGCGAACAAGTTGGCTTAGAGCGCCTCTGGTTATAAAGAGAGTCAAGAAGCGTTCGCTACAAGCATATGTGCACTGGGAATGGATCTTGCGAAGGATGATTGGAGAAAAGAGATCGTTGACTATTTGAAAGATCCATCCCTAAAGGTCTCTGGGAAGCTTAGGTACAAGGCCATAAAATTCGTTCTTCTGGATGATAATTTGTTTTACAAATCATTATATGGGGTGTTGTTACGATGCCTGGGTCCAGAAGAAGCCAAAAGGATGATGAGTGAAGTGCATGATGGGATATGTGGAGCACACCAATCGGCCTACCGCATGAAATGGGTTATCAGGCAAGCTGGGTGCTTTTGGCGGCGATATTAGAGGATTGCTTTGAGTATTACAAGGGATGTCAAGACTGCCAGAAGTTTGGAAATATTCAAAGGGTCCCCGCGTCAGCGTTAAATCCCATTATCAAGCCATGGCCATTAAGGGGCTGGGGTATAGACTTGATTGGCCAGATTAATCCACCATCTAGCAGGGGGCATAAATTTGTGCTTTTGGCTACAGATTATTTTACTAAATGGGTTGAGGCAATTCCACTAAAGAAGGTGACGTCGGAAAACATGGTTGAATTTGTCAAGGAGCACATCATCTATCGGTTTGGAATCCCTCAGACAATCACAACTGATCAAGGGGCCCAATTCGTGTCCCTGGAGTTCAGAGAATTTGGCGAAAGCATGGGAATCCAATTGCTTAATTCTTCTCCCTATTATGCCCAAGCTAATGGTCAGGCGGAGGCTTCTAATAAGATCATGATCAAGCTGATACAAAAGAAGATCGACCAGAAGCCAAGGAGGTGGCATTCGGTACTCAGTGAGGCACTATGGGCTTACCGAATGGCCCCTCATGGAGCTACAAAGACCTCTCCTTATGAATTGGTTTATGGACACCATGCGGTTCTACCTTGGGAAATACAATCAGATTGCAGGAGAGTTGTGTTACAGAAAGATTTAAGCTCCAAAGATTACAGTGGCTTAATGATGGATGAGCTAGAAGATTTGCACATGATCCGTCTTAGGGCCCTGGAAAATATCGAAAAGAACAAGCTGCGGGTTGCCAAGTATTATAACAAGAAAGTAAAAGTTAGGCAATTTGCAGAAGGTGATCTGATTTGGAAAGCGTTACTGCTGATTGGAACCAAATACAGTGAATTCGCCAAATGGTCCCCTAACTGGGAAGGACCCTTTCGCGTGGTCAGATGCGTCCCTGGTAATGCATACATGTTGAAAACTTTAATAGGAGAAGAATTTTCCGTTGCAATACATGGGAGATATTTGAAGAAATATTATCCTAGTATTGAAATCGATCGGTGATCACCAGCAGTGGGATTACATGCATCTGATACAGGAAGAGCCGGCGCTCAAGAACGAGGCCGCCTTTGGAACAAAAAATTCCCAAATAGAAGGAACGGCCAGTGCCTAGATGCATTGCCCTTAGCACAAAACTACATTACAACTGCTTCTTGCAGGTTTACATCCAACAACCCTGGTGATCAGGACTTCGAGGAGGTGGGAAGCAGAAGGCCTGGAGGAAGAAGCGAAAGTATGATTCAATCTTTTCTTTGCTACTTCGGCTGCTCCCTCTTCAGTTGCTCCAGGACCACCGTGACGGCGACTTGGAATGCACGGGGGTGACCATGATTTGTTGCCTCCACCAAGCTACCCCAAGCCGCTTTCAGGTTGTTGTACCTATCAGAGACATCTGAAACAGAGGAGTGGTTATTAGGGGCAAAATCCAGATGTGAACACGAAGTCAAGAAAGAGTTAGAAACATTTACCTCCCACTAATGCCTCCAAAGCCATGCGGCGCTCGCGCTTGGCCTGGCAACGAGCGGTGATGTCCCTGAGGTCATGCTCCAGGTGCCGAACGCGGCGGCGCAATTGATGGCTAGTTCCCTGTTCAGGCGTGGCATCCTCTGCTTCGAGGGTGGAATCAGAGGAGATGTACTCAGGCATGTCTTCGGTCCCGATGATTTCTTCAGGAAGCAAATCAAGGCTAAAAGAGGAAAGGTAGAGAGGAGGTAAAACGCAAGACCATATGAGAAAACAAGGAGTAAATCAAGGGAAAACTCACTCTCGAATCGTGCGTTTCTTCGGAGTACTGCTCTCCTGGGGTTGCTTGCCTTTGTCCATGGCCTTGGGGTTTTTTCCTCTAAGGACAGAGGAGGAGATGAGAAGTGATGGATGAGTGTGCGAGTGGATTTGCAGGGCATCTCAGCAGACTATTTTATTGACTGAGGGAGTGCATTGGGAGTGATGATTGGCCAGCGTGCACTATTGGAATACCAAGCGGCAGGGTTTTCTTCCCGAATGCGAAGGGTTTTCATCTGAACAGTGCTTACGGATTGCCGATTCAGGGATCTTCTGCGGATTTTGTGCCAAGGGGCATCTGTTTTTGCGTGTTCGGCTCAAGCAAGTTCCCGAATACGTTTAAGAAAAAAACGAGATTCACGGATGCAAACATGGAGAAAATCATCGCAGTGCAAGCACAGAAATCAAAAGTTCTTTATTTATTGCCGATATCAAACATCCCTAATACAGTCTAGTCAAAGAGCCTGTTCAACACAGATTGGGGATGAGTGAGTTCGGCAATGGCGTCGCCGTGGCCATCGAGGCGCTCCAAGATGATCTCTATCTCCTCGACGTCTTCTGGCGCGCCGCCCCGGAAGCCGCGCGGCTCGATGGAGTAGTCGACGTCGGTGTGCGTCGCCATGGCGGCCGGGCCCAAAGTGGTGCCCAAGCGGATGCCATGGGTGGCCACTTCGTCCACGCGGTGCTCCGCCGCGCAAGGCGCTCCGCCGGCGTATCTCCGCGGGCGTTCACCTTGTCGGCCAATTGCTCCACCGGCATGTTTAGCCGGTTGAGCTTGGCGTCACGGGCTGCAAAGTGCAAGAAAAAGGTGATTAACATCAAAGGTCGGATTGGATCAAAGAGTCGTTTCGGAGCCGTACGCGTCGATGGTCTCCAGCAGCTGCTTGCGCTGGTCTTCCCACTCCAATTCGGCTATGCCAGCCTTTTTGGAGACATCTTCCAGCTCGCGCTGGGTCACCTCCAGCTCCGCCTTGAAGCGGACAGCGTCGCGTTCCCCGTAGGGCACGGGGGAGTGATGGTCGGACTCTGAGGAGTCGTCCGGTAAGGGCTGACCGGCCGGTGCAGAGGATGGATTTCATTGAATCAACCTGAAACAAGGACGATCGTCAAAAACAAAAGGGGATCAAAGATGAATCGTAAAAGAAGAATTGACGATCATTGCCTCCGCGCGCGGCCGGCGCGGCTCCCCTCCGCCTCATCGGCGGCGCGGCGCCGGTTGTTGCTGCTCGCCATGCTTCTGGGATTTGCGCTGGCTGGAAAAAGAAGACTTGAGATTGGCGAAGATTTGAGAGCTAAAGGCTTGGTGGAGAGATGGGGGCACCTACGGTTTTCATTTATAGGCCTGGCAAGACAGATCGTGGCCTCAGGTCGTGGCTCTGGATCGTGGCGCATATCCCAAGAAAATTAGAAGTTGGGGAGGTTTCCTTGACCAATCCGTCGTCGGGTCGTTTGGAATTCAAGGCTGAGTCGTATTCGGTTGACTGGCTCGGCTGAAAGGAGTCAAAGTGCCATTCGGGTATTGGCATTTCTTTACGGAATGGGTCGTTCAGCGTTGCAGTTAAGGATGTGCAGAGGAAAAGAGAAAATAAAATTGCAAGAGCAAATGTTACAAGAGCGACCAGCTCGGTTACACGTCGATTGAAACATCTAGATGTTCAAATATTTCGCAATTACATTGCAGGCATTCGATGTTGCTTGGTGAAAGTTCTCCATCCGTTCTTGATAATCTTTCCGGGCGTCGGACAGGATGGTGAGTTCTGCATTACATTGATTCACCTTAGCTATGGCCGATGTTGCTTCCTCTTGGATCTTTTCTATCAATCCAGGGAGCTCGGCTATCTTCTTGTCATCGGCCTCTATTTCAGCTGACAGACTTCTCAGTTCTGCCTCCAATACGGCTTTTCTGGCGATCTTCAATTCACGAGCAGCTTGCAGATTGGCCAATGTCTCTTTGTGATTCTCAGTCTGAGATTGTGCTCCCTTCACGACTTGTTCAGCTTTGGCCCTCTTCTGTTCAACAGCTGGGCGGGAAGACACCTTTCTCAGAGCTCATCTTATGGGCACGTAATGAATCTCCAGACCGGAGATGGATTCAAGTGAGGCATTGATGTCCTCAGGGAGTTCTCGGCTGATGGGTTCAAGCATTTCTTCAAAGTGATCAAGATCTTTGAACTGATCTCACGCATCTCTTTGCAGCCAGGCAAAAATCTCCTTGAGCTTTTCTTGCACTTCCTCTGACAAGGTTTGAGGTACCCTTTCCCTCGTCTCGGCAATTGGATTGTTCATCATTGGTGGGGTTGATGGTGACTGAGCCTGAGCCTGAAAGAGTAACATTGCCGAGTTAGGAGTATCGGGAACTAAAAGATAGCAGGGTTAAATGCAAATAAGTACCTCATGTCGATTTCCTCGAACCGGAGCGAGGATTTTGTTCGGGGGGCGGCCCCCGGAATCACCGGTGAAGGAGATGTTACGGGCAAAGGCGAAGCTTCGTGTGAGAGGGCGCTGATGCAGTTTCTGGCAACTCAGGAGCTTCTGGCTGAAGAGGAAATGGGTTCGCCTCTGCTAAGGTTGATGTTTCTGCCTGGCCAATGGGTGATTGAGCCCTTGGAGGACTTGATGGCTCCGGTTGGATGGGGAAATTCATCTCTGGCGAGGTTGGTGTTTCTGTCTGAGCAGGAGGTGATTGGGTCCCTGATGAAGATGAGATCTCCACGTGGACAGATGGTTCAGCCCTGGGTGGACTTACTTGTTGAGACACTGGGACATCCACAAGTTGATCCTCCATTGTTTCCTCTGCAAATGCCATATTAAGAATGAATGCCAGTGTTCATCCTGAAGAAAAGGACAGTAAAGGTCATACCAGTGGGTGGAGCATTGGCAGGTTCTGAAGCTGAGGATTGCTGAGTTCTAGTCTGAAAATACATAAAATGTAATTTATCAGAAAAAGAGTAATCTTGTGATCAAGAAAGAGAGAATTTTACCTCAATGAGGACTTTCTTGATGGTTCTTCTCCTCTTAGCATTTGGAGGTGCAATCAGAGACAAGCCTTGCCTCCTGTCAGCAGTAATGCTGGACAGAGTTGGATCTTTTGTAGCATACCTAGCCATTAATTGAGCCAGGGTTGGTGACCTAAATCCCAATGCTGAGATTGGGCCTACTACATTGTAAGCAATCTCCCTGGCTAGAGGGGCAGGCACTGTGTTCTGTGGGCAAAAAATTAAAATCATGATTGGAAGAAGAAATGTCTGATTTGAGGGAAGGGATAATCATGTTACCTCCGAAGTTGGCTGAAAATCAGGCATCAACTCTGTACAGAATAAGTGTACAGGCTCACTGAAAATGTGATCATGGAATTCTTGCCACCAGGAGTTAAAGGTGGGGTGCGCTACTGTTGTAGGTGTAAAGGGCCAGGTGTAAACAGTTGGACTGCACACATACTGAAAGACCCTGCTGGTTTGAGTAAGTTCTTTGATTTCCTCTCGGGGCTTGAGAAATTCATGCAAAAATAGCCTTGGGGGCATCTGGCCACATCCAAGTTGTCGAGCCATCATGTTGGGCTGATAGTATTCATAAATGCTGTGGTTTAGCCTCCCTCCACTGAATTCAGCTGGAAGAATGCATGGGTGGATGATGACGTTGAATATTTCCAGAAATCTTCCATCTTGGCGTCCAGCTTCGAAGGAGAACTCACAAGGGAGAGTTAAATTGTCATTATCCAAATAAGGGAGCCAAAGGGGATTTTGGAAGCCTTTGAAGAAGAGCTCAAAGAGCTGGCTGACATTCTGCTTGATGAGAACAGTTGAAGCAGCTTCTCCATAAGTGTGGCATCCTCTGGTAACTTGGGGTTCCCCTTCATGATAGTTGGTTGAAGGGAAAAGCCGGGTGTTCAGGTCAACACCAACAATCTGGTGCATGTGCAGTTGCAGCCATAATTGTACAAACCACCAAGGACCATTGACACAGGCTATCCTCTGGCTGGTGTACATTTGGGTGACAATTTGATGAAGCATGTGGTACACACTGCCCAGGAGGTATTTCCCAAGAGGAAGGCGATTACCATTGGCTAAGTGTGAAGCCATTGCAATGTGATTCAGAGTAGGCTCATTGGCTTTACCACAGAAGATGAACCTGCACAGCCACATGTTCAGGAACACCCTGTATTCAACTTCACCAAGGGGGCCATCCTTCATATGATTCTGGATATAATTTTTGTATCCGCTCCCTGGTTTCACCCCTATTTGTCTTGTGGAACCTTTGAAATCCCAAGGGTGAACAGATCCTGTAATGTCAAGGCCAGTAATCATGTATACATCGGCCAGAGTTGGGTACATTGGGCCGTGACCAAAGAGGAAGGCGTTGACGCCATTTGACCAGAAGTGGCAAGCTGCTATCAAGAGGTCTTCGTTTTGGGGGTCTCGGCCAAAGACAACTCCAAGCATTGAGCAATGCAGAGGGTATCCCAGTTTTGGGTCCTGGCACTCTTATCCGCAAGAATTCTTTGGTACCAATTTTTCCAGCCTACAATTGGGGGCAAGGGCCAGTTCTTGAAAGCATCCTGCCATTGGGGAGGCTTGGTTAGAGCCGCTTTGAAGGGGATCCTTTGGGATTCAGCTGCGATGAATTCTCGAGGATCAGAAACTCCCACAGGACCAAGAAAGTAGGATCTTGAATTGGCCTCGGTGCGGATTAAAAGCTCGGTGGAGAGCTCCTGAGGGAAAGCGGAGAAGAAATCTCAGGGATAAATTGAAAATTTGAATGCCGAATGAAGCTTATGGCGGAGGAATTTACCTGAGTAGCTTGATTTTGAGCTGCCATTGGGGATTTGAGCTCAGAAGAAGTGATCTAGGGTTTGGATCTAGACGAAGATTCCGGTAGATTGCGAAGAGAGAGAACGGGTGTTGAACAGGTTCGATTTGGAGACGTTGGTGACTGGAGTCAATTCCGGAATAAAATCACTTTTATCCCGTAATTGAAGGGGCATGTGTTAACACCAAAATTTGATAAGGAGTCTGACTTGTGGGTCCAACTCGGTGAGAAATCCGTCCGGCGGAAGGAAGGTTTCT
This sequence comes from Cenchrus americanus, assembly GCA_947561735.1. Classification (NCBI taxonomy): domain Eukaryota; kingdom Viridiplantae; phylum Streptophyta; class Magnoliopsida; order Poales; family Poaceae; genus Cenchrus; species Cenchrus americanus. The sequence goes on along the minus strand of OX387242.1, from coordinate 28,876,321 downwards.
TAGGACGCATTCGGTAGAAGAATCCGCGGTCGGCTATCTGCTTCCGTTTGGCAAGTGAACTGTTGAGCAGATTTTGCGGGATTGTACGATGACGTGGCTCAAGCAGAAAGGACGAATGGATGGATAAGCGATCAAGCTTAGAGATAAATTAGGTATCAAATCCATTCGAGGTCGTGCTTGGCAGGGTATAAATATGAACCCTGAATGTATGTAACATATACGAAATCATTCTCAATACAAACCGGCTTTACGCCAAACCCTAGAGTCCATTTGTCGTGTCGTCGAGTTCTTCGAGAGGGTTCATCGATCCGTCGACCTCCGTGAGTACTGGCAACCTTGTATCATATCTAGTATCATGCGGTGGATTTAGATCTGATGCAAGTAGTCTTGTTACCATGCTTAGTGTCATGCGGTAGATTCAAGCTTGGTTCAAGAAGGTTTCTTGTTAGGTCATGAGCCATGCGGTAGGCTAAGATCTAGCTTGAAGCTAGTTATCGGCTCTATTGAATTTTGGCAAGATTCAATAGATTCATTAAGTTACCCCGTATTGCTTTGAGTTTTTGCTTTATGTTTAAATTCATGTAACACCTTCTTGCCCAATCTAGATGGGTTCGGATCGGCTTTATCCCTTTTGATGATCCTTATGCGAGTCGAGTTGGTGCCTTTGCTAATTTAACACGTGGATCACGTGCTCTTTGATAGCCGAAACCGAATCGATCTAGGTTGTCACATGTCGCGGGTTCAAGCTTGCCAAAGCTTGTATAAATCTTGAAAGAATTGGGTATCACGCGGTAGATGCAAGTTTTTGGGTTGCTATGGAGCTAATCATCCGGCGGATTAGATTTCAAATCAATCTGATAGATTTATCTTACTCGGTAATGTTCGTTCCTTCTTCATGGACCCCGAATCGGCTGTTCAGCCGTGTTCGGTTATGTTCTTCATGAGTAAAACACATGCATAATTTATGCTTTAAATATTGTATGCTTTTAGCTTTCCATATTTAGATTGTATCATGCGGTGGATAGATCTGTTTGTGGAAGGTGGCACGATCCCAAGCAAGTTGTATCATGCGGTGGATAGATTCGCTTGGTGTCGTACCCGACGGGTTTTAAAGTACCTAGACATGCGGTAGACTAGTGCTTTGGATCTATGCGTGCTTGTTTATTACATATTTATGCTCGCGCTTTTACCTCATTTGTTATTTAATGTTGATCACCACGGGGATCGGTCACGGTCTTGCGCACGTGCATCTTTGTCCAGATAAAGACCGATTCGTCGTCATGCTTACGTCATCTATTCGGCTATGTTACTTTTTTCCCTTTTAAAGCTCCCGAATAGTTTCAGTTTGTTGGCAGATAGCTTTCTATAGCCATATGTCATCTCATTTGGCTTTATAGCCGTAAATATGGAACTGTCTGGTACCACCCGGCAAGTTCCAAGCTTTGGAATTTAACTACTTTGTCTTTTGTTAATTTTCAGGGAAAATTGACTGGCACGTCTTGTGATCTCTTCACGTGTGAAGCCAGCTTGTTCGGCTTGCTGTGTGCTTGGCGCTAGGTGCAGATTTTGCGTCAAAATAAGTATTAATGAAGAAAAGTTCCATCAATGAGTACTCATAGTCGCGATCTCAGAGTGCGGAGTCCCATCGTGGAGTTGTCGCGAGTAGTCATACTCGGCAGTAGTCCCGTTGAGGGAAGTAGACAGTAAAGAGTTGATAGACAATCGAACTTTATTACTGAAGAAGTACACCTGGATGGCTAGGGCCGTAGTTACAGAGTAGTCGCCAAGACCCGGAGGCCGCCTACGGCTAAGTGGTGCTAGGGCGAGTAGCCGCTTACAGCAGTAGATCCGTAGGTAGCCATGTAGGCTGGATCTTGGAGTACATGGTCTGTCTGTAGACCGCTGCTAGAGTCCTTTGTCGCTCGTCGCAGCCAAGGATCCATAGGTAGCTGCATGGGCTGGATTCTGGAGAAGAGTAGTCCGGAGACTAGTGCCTGGACCCGGAGGCCGCTTAAAGCGAAGGAGTAGTCCGGATACTGGAGCCAGGACCCGGAGGCCGCTTACGGTGGAGGGGTCTTGATGTAGTCATGTAGACTTGAGCCCCGGAGTAGTCGTGCAGACTTAGGCGTAGAACCGACAGAGCTGGTCGACGTTGCACGAGTTGTTGACATCTTCGCCTTCAAGTGTCTGGAGGTGGTAGGAGCCCGGCCCGGTCACCTTTGCCACGGTAAAGGGGCCTTCCCAGGGAGAACTGAGCTTGTGTAGTTGAGGACCATGTGTGGTTCGAGGACCGGTGGATGGTCGCTTCCTTGTGTGATGAGTGATTGACAACGTTGTGTGGACCGATTCTTGGCTAAGTATTGCGGGTGCGGGTTGCGGCTTGACTCGTGTTGGTGCGGGTGAAGAACAAGCGCGAAAGGTCGTTGCGGTGAGGCCTCCGGGTGTGGAGAAGACAAGTAGGCTTCGTTCGAGGGACCCGGTGGCCGGCGGGGGTCAAGTGCGGGCCGCATGTTGGCATGAACGGCAAGATGAAGTCATGGACGGTTTCTTGGTTGAGCCTCAAAACCAAGGTCGAGCCGGGACTACGTGGGAGCCAAGTCATGAGTGGAGATTGGCGGAGGCTACACCGAGTTCGCGGGGTTTCCGGTGGTTCACCGAGAAAACCACCGGGTTCCTTGGTTGATCCACAAAGCCAAGACCGGAGAACCGAAGACGGAGGTGCGGCGGCACCGGAGCCGGTCCGACCGGTGGGTCGACCGGTCGACCGGTGGGGACCGGTCCGGCGGTGAGGAGCACCGGTCGGCCGTGTGCGGCGACGCGGTCCGGAATCTTCGAAGCGGAGGACACGCGTCGGGATCGCATGGCTTGCGTCGAGGCTACGCGAGGGTGCGGTCGCGGGCATCCGTCCGATGGTGAAGACATCAAGAATTCCAAATCCGCCCTTGAGGGGCTTGTATCCCTAGTTAGTAGAGAAGGGCATTTTAGACATTCGGTTGCCTCCATATAACCCAAGAGGTGAGAGGATGGCAGCCAACTCTTGGAACCCTAGCTCATTTGTTTTTCTATTTTTCCACCTATTTTCCTTAGGTTTTCTCTAGGACTAGCAAGAGAGCTTCACGAGAGAGATCTTGTAGAGAGGGATGGATGATCGGGCGGCTTGCTAGACCTTGTACGAACCTTTGTTTCATGTATAGATGATTCGGCGTGGTTCCTCAAGGTTTGGATGTGTTTTCCCCGGTTGTTATTGGTGGTGATTTTCGGAGCCCTCTCTTCGTGATTTCTTTGGGGTGTTTTCGGGGCTTTTCTCTTGGGGATTTGATGGGGGAAATTTGTGGGAACCCTTCGTGGTTCTTTGGGTTGTGATTCCCCTCCCAAATCCGTGAGAAAAGGTGCTCGATTTTGGGGTTTCTTGAGTTCTTGGGTTGGAAGTGCTTTCGGCGGGATTTCTTCGATTCCTCCTTTTTGGACGAGATTTGGTGGGATTAAACTTGGCTATGGACTCCTCATGAGGTGTTCATGATATCCCCAAAGTCTTGTTCAAGTCCGTGGAGCGATTCGGGAGATCGAGATTTGGATTTGGGGGAGTTGACCCGCGGGTCTTTGTTCATCCCGAGTCGCCCGGAGCTACACCGGTCGACCGGTGCTCCCGACCGTCCGACCGGTGCGAGCCCTTGTGGGTTTTTGCTCGGGTGAACGTCCTGGTGAGTTCGTTGTTGTCCCGTGTTGCTGCTTGTTTCGAGTTTGGGTCCGTTTGGTGGTCGGTTGGCCTGTTTGGTGCCTTGGGGGCTTTCGGTCGCCACCGGTCCGACCCGGTGTGTCTCACCGGTCGACCGGTGTAGAGCCACTTAGTGAAAGTTGCTCGGTTTCACCGGCGGGGACCGGTCGACCGGTGGTGCTCACCGGTCCGGCCGGTGTGGGTCCGTAGACTCGAGGCTTGGTTTTTCCGCTGCGTTTCTCGGGTCGGAAGGTTGCGTGTTGGTTCCTAGGTCCAGTGGCACTCCAGTGGCTACGTGGGCTTGACCAACCTTGGTAGTGAGTCGGAGACGTGTGTTGGAAGCCGCGTTCGTCTTGTTGGAGTTTCGATCTCCTTCGAGAAGAATTTTTATCGGCTCCCATTCACTCCCCCCCTCTCTGGTTCGCCGTATCGGTCCTTCAAGTGGTATCAGAGCCGGTTCGGGTCTTTGTTGACTCTAACCGGTCTAAGATCCAAGGATGGCGTACCGAGAACGGGGGTTCGGGTCCTCCACACTTCGATGGCAAGAACTACCGGATGTGGAGCAAGCGGATGGGTGCTTTTCTCCGCGGAAAGGGTCGGATCCTTTGGGATGTCACGGTGGACACGAGGCTATGTCCCGTGCGGTTGATTTCCTCGCTCCGAGGATCGAGGGGACGGCTTCGACGCCAACAATAAGGCGGTCGACTACTTGTTTCGTGCTTTGTGTCGGCCGAGTTCGATCGGGTGCACACCGAGCACTTGGCTTGTAGGATTTGGGCGGTGTTGAAGGAGGCTCATGTTGGGAACGCCCGGTGTTCGAGCACGGTTGTATGCGACCTATCGGAGAGAGTACGAGAACTTCACTCATCTCCCGGTGAGTCCATCGATGCCTTGTTTCGGAGGTTCACGGTGGTGGTGAACAACATGAGGGCCAATGTGGACGTGCTCCCGTACGATGATCATGATAGAGCGGTCAAGCTCTTACACTCTTTGGATCGTACGATATGGAGCGGAAAGTTCGAGGCCATAGTCGAGTCGGAGCGGTATGATACTCGACGGTGAACGAGCCGTTCTCGAAGCTCAAGTCGGCCGAGGTGGATAGAGGCATGATCGCCAAGCTCGAGGGACCGACCGATTCCCATAGTCTTGCCCTCGTTGGTGGTTCAAAAGGAAAGACTAATTCTAACCCATCCACCGGGATGTTCTCGTTTTCCTCTTTGATGTCTATGCCGGATGAGGAGTTTGATGACCTTGGAGAGGACGAGCCGGCGCCGTTGACGAGGCGGTTCGAGAGGCCGCACGAGAACCGCGTGAACATGAGGAGGAACACGAGGACTTGCTTCCCGGTGCGGCAAGCCGGGACACTTCGTCGCCGACCGCCCGGAGAAGGCCGAGAACAAGGACGGCTACAAGCACAAGCCGAGGAAGAACGACGACAAGTACCGTTCGAGGCGCGACCACAAGAGCAAGCACAAGAACAAGTACAAGGACGAGCGACGATCGAGGAAGAAGGAGGGCCGAGGCAAGGCCCGAGCGATGGTTGGAGCGAGCGACGTCGACTCCGGTTCCGCGTACTCCACCTCGAGCTCGCGGCGGCGGCCGACGACGAGGGAGATCGCCGCAAGAACAAGAGGTCGTCCAAGAACCCGAGCGGGGCCGAGGCCCGCTTCGCGAGAGACGGCCTCGCACCATGGCGTTGAGCTCCGGCGGCAAGAAGAGCACACGGAGCGACTCGGACTGCGAGTCCGACGACGAGGTGCGTGATGAGCTTCCCTTCTTGCGCCGGGAGAATGAGAGGCTTGGCTCTTTGCTTGATAACCGTGATGACATGCTTAGAGAGGCCAAGAAAATGAGGAAAGAGCTTAGGGCTTCACTCGAGGATGCTAGGACTAGAGTGGCCGAGCTAGAGACACGGGTGCTTGATAGCAAGCTTGAGATTGATTCGCTTAAGGCTAGCCCCGTTGTTTCGATGAGAATGATTGTGCTTGATTGCTCTATTTTCCTTGCTGATCTTGCTTTGTTCAAGGAGAAGCATGCCTCCAAGTGTGAGGAACTAGATGTGCTTAGGGTTGAAGTGGGCGAGCTTAAGTCTAGACTGCTTTGCTAGGTGCTTGCACTTCTTGCCCTGTTTTGCATGCTAAGATTGATGAGATGCATGCTTACACTAGTTCGCTCGAGGCTAAATTGAAGGAACCCATGCCTACATCTTGCTCTACCCGTGAAATGCATGCATTGAAAAATGCGGAGCTTGCACATTATGTTGACCGTTTGCGGGATGAGAATGATGATTTAAGGAAGTTGATGGGTTGGTTGTCCGGTCACGAGCCTCGGTTGAGGATGATGATCGAGGCCTTTAAGAGGCAAGATGGTGAGGGGCTTGGAGCAAACAAGGTTGGTGAGGGAAGTGGAGAGAATATCCGGAGCCACCAAAAACCCACCACAAAAATGATTTCCCACCAAAACCTAACCATCTAAGGAACCGACTAGACACAACCCCGGCTCCACCGTGTTTCCTACACCCACAAATGATCTACAAAAGCCTATCAAGTTTGTGAGCACTTCGGGAAAGGTGTTCTTTGGGAAGGAGAGTGAGAAGGCTAGTGGTGAGAAACCTAGGTGGAGGGTTTGAGTGGAGAGAAACCAAATGAGCGACCACATCCCAAGCCAAAGCCTAAGCTTGTGAGGTTCCATTGTGGCTATTGTGGGAGAGATGGCCATAAGGAGGAGTTTTGCTTCAAGAGGAAGCGAGAGGAGAGAATGGAGAAGGAGTGGGCTAACAAGGACAAGTACCACCCTTCCGATGGTGTACTTGAGCCTCGTATGCGGATGCCCGGGGGCAAGGCGATTGTGCGGACGGTTCGGGCTTGGGGAGAGAAGAAGGCTGCGGGGTGGTGCTGCTGCCCGGGCCACACCGGTCGGACGGCGGTGTGGGGCACCGGTCCGACCGGTGCGGGCACAGACGGACGGTTGTTCGGGGTTCGAGCGCGTACAGGTGCGAGGGTTGTTTCTGGTGGTCGTGGTTCTGGTGGTTGGGGTGGAAAGGGTGCGGGTGGTCGGTTGCTAGGCGTTCTCCACCTCGTGCTCAATACGGGGGTTGGAGGAGTCGTGGCGGTGAGTTGGAGAGGAAGGACGTTCCACGGGCTTTCTTGCGTGGTTTTGGTCCTCCTCCGGGCGAGAGAGGGGTGGTTCCCTCGGGGGTGGTTACCGTGGTGGTGTTCGTGGAGGTAGCTTTGGTAGGAGAGATGCTTTGGTTGGTGCTAACCCCACTTTCGAGCAAATGGCTCGGCACTTGGTTTTCCTCCTTTGGTACTAACCCCGGTCTTTGAGTCGTTTGTTCGCTCACGTGCCTATTTTTGAATTTCGGGCGGGAGACTTGAAGAACATTTGGTTGATTGACTCGGTTGTTCGAGGCATATGACCGGAGACAGGGGGTGGTTCTCAAGTCTCGTCCGGTGGTGACAAAGAGGTACATCACCTTTGGGGACAATGGGCGTGGGCGTGTGCTTTCGGAAGGTGAGATAAAAGTGAGTGACAAGATCACTGCGAGGCGTGTTGCTCTTGTTCAATCGCGGGGTACAATTTGCTTTACGTGTCCCGGTTGTTGGATGAGGGCTTTGAGGTGTTGTTTCGGCCGGGTGGTTCTCGGATTGTGGACTCTCGAGGGGACCTTGTTTGTATGGTCGTTCCCGAGGGTCGGGGTGTTTCGTGCTGATTTTTCTCAGTCTTCGGGTGTTGAGCGTTGTTTCTTGGCTGGTTCTTCGAGTGAGTTGTGGAAGTGGCATAGGAAGTTGGGTCACTTGAGCTTTGACCTTTTGTCTCGCTTGAGTAAACTCAATTTGGTCCGAGGATTGCCACGGTTGAAGCTTGAGAAAGAGTTGGTTTGTGCTCCGTGTAGGCATGCCAAGATGGTGGCCTCTTCTCACCCGCCTCTCACCGTTGTGATGAGCGAGCGTCCATGCGAGCCGCTCCATATGGACCTTGTTGGCCCGGCTCGTGTGCGATGCGGGTGGGAAGTGGTATGTCCTTGTTGTGGTGGACGACTATTCTCGGTATGCGTGGGTGTTCTTTCTTGAGGATAAGGGGGAGACGTTTGGTTTCGTTCGAGATCTAGTCTTGAGGTTAAGGAACGAGAGGCACGGAGATGCCATACGAGCTATCCGCAGTGATAATGGCTCGGAATTCAGGAACTCTCGTTTTGAAACCTTTTGCCATGACTTGGGTCTTGAGCACCAGTTTTCGAGTCCGTATACGCCTCCCCGAATGGTGTTGTGGAAAGGAAGAACGGGACCTTGTGCGAGATGGCTCGGACAATGCTTGATGAGCATAGGACTCCGAGGAGGTATTGGGGCGAGGCGGTGAATACCGCGTGCTATGTGTCGAACGGGATATACCTCGAGTGCACAAGAAGAAGACATGCTATGAGTTGATGCATGGCCGCACACCCAAGGTGAGTCACTTCCATGTTTTTGGTTGCAAGTGTTTCATTCGAAGAAAGGCGGGAAGTTGGATAAGTTTGAGGCTAGGTCGTCGATGGCATTTTCTTTGGTTATGCATCTCATTCTAGAGCATATCGTGTGCTCAATCTTGAAACTAACCAAATCATGGAGACTTGCGAGGTAACCTTCGACGAGACGAGCCACGTAGTCGGCTTATCTTTGAGTGTGCAGGTGATGATGAGCTTGGCGAGGAGATCTTTCAGGAGGAGGAGCATGAACATGGTGATGATGAGGATGGTGGTGCGGTGCCCCCGGCTGAACATGTACCCACTACTTCGACGACGATGATGGATGGACCCTCTGCTACACCTACGACGACAAATCAAGAACGAGGAGAAGCTGATGTTGAGGGGGAGGTAGCTTCGAGGCGAGAACCTCCCCGGCAAGTTCAAGTGGATCACCCAGCTTCGAGGATCATCGGCGACATGAATGAACGCACTACACGGTCGAGGGTTCGAAACAATTCCCATTTCGCTCATGCTGCATTTGTTGCTTCTTTCGAGCCCAAAGACATTGGACACGCACTATCGATCACAATTGGGTTAACTCGATGCATGAGGAGTTGGAGAACTTTGAGAGGAATCGGGTGTGGGAGTTGGTTGACCCTCCCCCGAGGGTGTAAGCCGATTGGTACCAAGTGGGTGTGGAAAAACAAAGAGGGAGAGAAGGGTGAGGTTGTGAGGAACAAGTCGAGACTTGTTGCCCGGGGGTTCGGTCGGAAGGAGGGGATCGACTACGAGGAGACCTTTGCTCCCGTAGCCCGTTTGGAGGCGATTAGGATCCTTCTAGCCTTTTCGTGGCTAAAGGGTTCAAGTTGCACCAAATGGATGTGAAGAGTGCTTTTTTCGAATGGAGTGTTGGAGGAAGAAGTGTATGTGAGGCGACCTCCGGGGTTTGAGAGTGAGAAGTACCCCCACCGGGTGTACAAGTTGAGGAAGGCGTTGTATGGGTTGAAGCGGGCGCCTAGAGCTTGGTATGGCGAGGTTGAGGGGGTTCTTGTTTGAGAGAGGTTTTGAGATGGGGAAGGTCGATCAGACCTTGTTTTTGCTGAGGCGGGCAGAGATATCCTGATTGTGCAGGTGTACGTGGATGATATTGTCTTTGGTGGCTCGTCTAACTCTCTTGTTGCGAGGTTTGCGGATGATATGAGCGGGGAGTTTGAGATGAGCATGATGGGTGAGTTGCGGTTCTTCCTCGGGCTACAAATCAAGCAATCAAAGGAAGGAACATTTGTGCACCGGTGCTAAGTACACCAAGGACATTGTGAGGAAGTTCAAGATGGAGGACTCCAAGGCTATGACGACGCCGATGAGTACGACTACGGCTCTTGATGCGGATGAGGAAGGTGAACACGTGGACCGGAAGGAGTACCGGAGCATGATCGGGTCACTCCTCTACTTGACGGCGACGAGGCCGGACATACGAGTTCTCGGTGTGTCCGTGCGCTCGGTTTCAAGCGTCTCCGAGGACTTCGCATCGGCAAGCAGTGAAGCGAATTTTCAGGTACTTGCGTCACACTCCCGACTTCGGCCTTTGGTACTCCGCGTCCTCTTCTTTGGCGCTTCATGGCTTTTCAGACGCGGATTTTGCCGGATGTCGGTTGGATAGGAAGTCCACTTCTGGGACTTGCCAGTTTTTGGGTTCTTCTTTGGTGTCTTGGTCTTCCCGCAAGCAGTCGAGTGTTGCTCAATCCACGACCGAGGCCGAGTATGTTGCCGCTGCTAGTTGTTGCTCTCAGCTCCTTTGGATCACCTATACCATGAGTGACTTTGGTGAGGAGTATACCCATGTCCCACTTCAATGTGATAGCACCAGTGCCATAAGCGTTGCAAAGAACCCAGTGCTCCATTCCAAAACCAAGCACATAGAAGTGAGGTATCATTTCCTGAGAGACAACGTTGAGAAAGGGAAGATAGCGTTGATCCATGTACCCACACATGACCAACTAGCCGATATTTTCACCAAACCCCTAGATCAAGCAACTTTCACTCGTTTGCGGGGGGAACTTGGTGTGTGTCTGATTTCTTGAGTTGGGTGTGTGGGAGCTTTCTTTTGCCGGTGGTGTCGAGCCCGTTTTGCCTCCCCTTGAGGAGCCGGTTTGTAGCATATGTATAGCTTTCCTTTGTGCATCTCTTGCATTTGGCATGGCATATGTAGCATGATGTATAGGCATCCTTGTATCTTAGATTGCATGCATTTTGTATCATATGCATTGGTTAGGAAAGCTTCTCTCATATACATTGTTCACCATAGAATGAGATATATGTCTTTGTGAGCTTGTTTGGTATGCTACGGTTAGTTTGGCTTAGCTCTTGATGATCTTGATGAATAATCCATGGTTGATGGCTATGCTTTTGAAAAATGTCACATGTATGCTCTCTCATGTGTAAATGCCTTTACATGCTCTTGACATATTTTTGTGGTCTTGCTATGCTTAATTTGTGGTTGGATGGCTAGTTTATTGATCATATGGGGCCAAAGGCTCATTTGCCATCACGAATGTTTAGCCCTCTTGATTTATCTTGTGGAGGGGCATAAGTTCCTTTTTGTCGCAAAGACATTTCATGTACCATTTACAAATCTGAAAATGAAATGAAAAATGCTTGGAAAATATGCTCCCATGTCATATGTGCTGAATTTAATTTGCTTTGGGTGCTAAATCGTTGCATGATGCCTACCAATGAGAAGTCTCATAAATAGAAGTAGGCACATGGCTCGGTGGCTTTGACATGACATGAGGTGCTTGTGGGTGTTTGTGATGGTCTTATGGTTAGAATAGCTGTCCTAGCATGAAGTTTGTGTGGCTTTGCCATTTTGATATGCTTTGATCATGTTTAGGACTTTGCTCATGAGAGGGCGGTTTTTCGCAAAATTGCCAAAATCCATCTTAGCTTCGTCCAATGGTTGTGAAACTTGGTGATCATGTAGTTGAGATCGATACGAAGCCGTAGAGTATCTAACTTGCTCATTTGGACGTGTGTGGCATTCTTTGTTGAATTTTGTATATTTGAGAAGCTCTAGGTTGAAAGTTTTGCATTTTTGGCTTGATTCATGCATTGCCAACAAGGGGGAGAAGTTTGAGCTTGAAATGGCTTAGTGGTTGCATTTAGAAGGTTTTCGGGTGGTTTCGAGCCATTTTCGGGCTCGTTTTACACCGGTCCGACCGGTGAAGAGCACCGGTCCGACCGGTGTGAGTGCTTGGTCCTGTACATATGTTAGGCACCGGTCGACCGGTGGTGATGACCGGTCCGACCGGTGTGAGCCGAAGTTGCTTGCGCCTGCCCGTTTCATGTGGTTTCTTGCATGCATTCGTCCAGGGGGAGTTGCATTGATTCAGGGGGAGCTCTTTGTGGTGTTCGAGCTTTGTTTCGGTGGTTTGCGCTCTTTGCTTGAGCTTTGCTTTGTCTCGGATGTGTCGAGCCGTTGCCCTTGCCTAAGGGGTCCGAGACTTGTTTCCTTCAAGTGGTCTTGCTCTTTGCCTTTGTTTGGCTTTCGATCGCTTGTTGTAGTTTCTTTTTGTTCGTTTCTTTTCTTTTTCGTTTCTCTCTTGTTACTTTCGTGTGGGTGTTGTCAATGCACTCATCAAGGGGGAGATTGAGGACCATGTGTGGTTCGAGGACCGGTGGATGGTCGCTTCCTTGTGTGATGAGTGATTGACAACGTTGTGTGGACCGATTCTTGGCTAAGTATTGCGGGTGCGGGTTGCGGCTTGACTCGTGTTGGTGCGGGTGAAGAACAAGCGCGAAAGGTCGTTGCCGGTGAGGCCTCCGGGTGTGGAGAAGACAAGTAGGCTTCGTTCGAGGGACCCGGTGGCCGGCGGGGGTCAAGTGCGGGCCGCATGTTGGCATGAACGAAGCAAGATGAAGTCATGGACGGTTTCTTGGTTGAGCCTCAAAACCAAGGTCGAGCCGGGACTACGTGGGAGCCAAGTCATGAGTGGAGATTGGCGGAGGCTACACCGAGTTCGCGGGGTTTCGGTGGTTCACCGGAAAACCACCGGGTTCCTTGGTTGATCCACAAAGCCAAGACCGGAGAACCGAAGACGGAGGTGCAGGCGGCACGGGCCGTCCCCGGCGGTGGGTCCGACCGGTCGGACCGGTGGGGACCGGTCGGCGGTGAGGAGCACCGGTCCGACCGGTGTGCGACGACGCGGTCCGGGAATCTTCGAAGCGGAGGACACGCGTCGGGATCGCATGGCTTGCGTCGAGGCTACGCGAGGGTGCGGTCGCCGGCATCCGTCCGATGGTGAAGACATCAAGAACTCCAAATCCGCCCTTGAGGGGCTTGTATCCCTAGTTAGTAGAGAAGGGCATTTTAGACATTCGGTTGCCTCCATATAACCCAAGAGGTGAGAGGATGGCAGCCAACTCTTGGAACCCTAGCTCATTAGTTTTTCTATTTTTCCACCTATTTTCCTTAGGTTTTCTCTAGGACTAGCAAGAGAGCTTCACGGAGAGATCTTGTAGAGAGGGATGGATGATCGGGCGGCTTGCTAGACCTTGTACGAACCTTTGTTTCATGTATAGATGATTCGGCGTGGTTCCTCAAGGTTTGGATGTGTTTTCCCGGTTGTTCTTGGTGGTGATTTTCGGAGCCCTCTCTTCGTGATTTCTTTGGGGTGTTTTCGGGGCTTTTCTCTTGGGGATTTGATGGGGGAAATTTGTGGGAACCCTTCGTGGTTCTTTGGGTTGTGATTCCCCTCCCAAATCCGTGAGAAAAGGTGCTCGATTTTGGGGTTTCTTGAGTTCTTGGGTTGGAAGTGCTTTCGGCGGGATTTCTTCGATTCCTCCTTTTTGGACGAGATTTGGTGGGATTAAACTTGGCTATGGACTCCTCATGAGGTGTTCATGATATCCCCAAAGTCTTGTTCAAGTCCGTGGAGCGATTCGGGAGATCGAGATTTGGATTTGGGGGAGTTGACCCGCGGGTGCTGTTCATCCCGAGCTGCCCAGGCTACACCGGTCTGACCGGTGCTCTTGACCGGTCTGACCGGTGCGAGCCCTTGTGGGTTTTTGCTCGGGTGAACGTCCTGGTGAGTTCGTTGTTGTCCCGTGTTGCTGCTGTTTCGAGTTTGGGTCCGTTTGGTGGTCGGTTGGCCTGTTTGGTGCCTTGGGGGCTTTCGTGCCGCCACCGGTCCCCGACCGGTGTGTCTCACCGGTCCGACCGGTGTAGAGCCACTTAGTGAAAGTTGCTCGGTTCACCGGCGGGGACCGGTCGGCCGGTGGTGCTCACCGGTCTGACCGGTGTGGGTCTGTAGACTCGAGGCTTGGTTTTTCCGCTGCGTTTCTCGGGTCGGAAGGTTGCGTGTTGGTTCCTAGGTCCAGTGGCACTCCAGTGGCTACGTGGGCTTGACCAACCTTGGTAGTGAGTCGGAGACGTGTGTTGGAAGCCGCGTTCGTCTTGTTGGAGTTTCGATCTCCTTCGAGAAGAATTTTTATCGGCTCCCATTCACTCCCCCCCTCTCTGGTTCGCCGTATCGGTCCTTCGCAGTCCTTCCGTGTTCTGAATACGACGGAGGACGAGATCACCAACTTTGAAGGAGCGTTCCTTGATGTTGCGGTCGTGGTAGCGTCGGATACCCTCCAGGTACCTTGCTGATTGGACGAGGGCAGCGCAGCGAGCTTCTTCGAGTCCATCGATGTCAACTCGTCTGCTGTCTTCAGAGACGCCTTCGTCGTAGTGCTCCACTGCTGGTGAATTCCATATGACATCAGCAGGGAGGATTGCTTCGGAGCCGTAGACCAGGAAGTAGGGGGATTGCCCATTGGCTTGGAAGGCTGAGTACGTAGCCCCCAGAGTGCGTTTGGTAGTTCCTTGATCCACTTGCCTCCTTTAGAGTTAGCAGCGTCGTGTAGCTGCTTCTTGAGAGCGTCGAGCACCATCCCATTGGCGCGCTCGACTTGTCCATTGGCCCGAGGGTGGGCAACGGAGACATATCGGACGTCGATCCCGCTGTTCTCGCAGTACTCCCAGAACTGGTGGTTGTTGAAGTTGGAGCCCAGGTCTGTGATGATGCGGTGCGGTAGTCCGTAGCGATGCACGAGTTCATCCAGGAAGTCGAGTACTCTGTCAGCCTTGGGGCATGTGACCGGCTTGACCTCGATCCACTTGGTGAACTTGTCGATGGCCACCAATACTCTGTTGAAACCACCTGGCGCAGTGGGTAGTGGCCCAATCATGTCGAGCCCCCAGCAAGCGAAGGGCCAGGTTGGCGGTATGGTGACTAGCTTGTAGGCCGGGACGTGTTCTTCGCTTGGCAAAGTATTGACATCCTTGGCACCTTCGACGATTTCTTCGGCGTCGCCCCGTAGCCGTGGGCCGGCGAAAGCTCGCCGGAAGGCCTTGCTGACCAGCGTGCGAGAAGACGCGTGGTTGCCGCAGATGCCCTTGTGGATCTCCTCCAAGATGTCCTTTCCTTCTTGCCTGGGGACGCACTTCATGAGTACTCCGGAATATGCGCCCCGCTTGTAAAGCTTGTCTCCGACGAGGACGTAGGACTTGGCGCGGCGGATGAGCTGCTCAGCCAAGTTTTTGTCTGAGGGAACCTTCTGCTCGCTGAGGTAGTCGATGATGGATTGCCTCCTGTCCGCGTCGATCATCATGACCTCCTGGCCAGCTGGCGGATGCGCTGGGACAGTGGTTGGCGGCGCCGGCTCCGGGATGGATGGCGCGTGAAGCTCGTGGACGAAGACACCCGGTGGTACTTGGGCGCGAGTAGAACCGAGCTTCGACAGGACGTCCGCTGCAACGTTGTTGTCGCGGACGATGTGGTGGAACTCGAGACCGTAGAACTTGTTCTCGAGCTTGCAGATTTCTAGGTAGTAGGTGTCCATGTTCTCCTTGTTGCGGTCCCAGGACTTGTTAACTTGGTTGATGACCACTGCGGAGTCGCCTTAGACTAGTAGCCGCTTGATGCCCAGTGAAGCCGCGAGGCGGAGCCTGTGTAAGAGAGCTTCGTACTCGGCTTCGTTGTTTGAGACATTCCAGAAGATTTGCAGGACGTACTTGAGTTGTTCGCCCATTGGAGAGATCAGGAGTACCCCTGCACCTGCGCCCTCGAGGTTGAGTAAGCCGTCGAAGTACATCACCCAATGCTCTGGTCGCACGGTTGGAGTAGGTAGTTGATTCTCCCGCCACTCCGCCATGAAGTCGACTAGCACCTGCGACTTGATGGCTGTACGTGTCTTGAAGTCGATGGTGAGGGCGCCGAGTTCGGCTGCCCACTTGGAGATTGTTCCAGTAGCATCTTGGTTCCGCAGGATGTCGCCGAACGGGTAGTCAGTGACGACGGAGATCGAGTACTCCTGGAAGTAGTGTCATAGCTTCCGCGAGGTGATGAGTACTGCGTACAGGAGCTTCTGCACAGGCTGGTAGCGTGCCTTGGACTCTGACAAGACCTCGCTGACGAAGTAGACAGGGCGCTGGACTGGATAGGCATGGCCGTCTTCCTGCCGCTCGACGACGATGGCAGTACTGACAATGTGGGTAGTCACAGCGAGGTAGAGCAGTAGCTGCTCGCTTTTGCGAGGAGCCGTGAGGACTGGTGGCTTCGATAGGAAGTCCTTGAGCTAAGCAAGGGCTTGGTCCGCCTCTGGGGTCCACACGAACTTCTCTTGGTGCTTGAGTAGTTTGAAGAAGGGAAGCCCCCGTTCTCCAAGCTTCGAGATAAATCTGTTCAAGGCCGCCATGCACCCGGTCAGCTTCTGGACGTCTTTGATGCACGTGGGAGCTTTCATGCTGGTGATGGCGGAGATCTTCTCGGGGTTGGCTTCGATGCCGCGTTGGCTGATGATGAAGCCGAGTAGTTTGCTCGAAGGTACGTCGAAGACGCACTTGTTCGAGGTTGAGCTTCTAGCGGTACTCGCGCGAGAGATGCGAAAGTCTCTTCAAGGTCGTCGATGAGGGTACCGGAGTTTCGGTCTTGACGACCACGTCATCCACGTAGGCTTCGACATTCTTGTTGAGTTGCCTCTTGAAGCGAGGCCCGGATAGCTCGTTGATAGGTGGCGCCGGCGTTCTTCAACCCGAAGGACATGGTCGTGTAGCATGACGCGCCAAACGGAGTGATGAACGCGGTCTTCTCCTCGGTCTTCTTCCTTGATCGCGATCCGGTGGTACCCGGGAGTAGCGGTCGAGGAAGCAGAGCAGGTCGCGGCCCGCCGTGGAGTCGATGACTTGATCAATCCGCGGCAACTCTGAAGGGGTCCTTGGGGGCGTGCTTGTTGAGGTCGGTGTAGTCGACGCACATCCTCCACTCGTTCGAGTTCTTCTTGCGGACGAGGACGGGGTTGGCGAGCCACTCAGGATGGAAGACTTCTCTGATGAAGCCAGCCGCGAGTAGTTTGGCGAGTTCCTTCTTGATGGCATCCCGTCTGTCGTCGGCGAAACGGCGGAGGTGTTGTCGCTTGGGGGTGGCCTTAGGATCGACGTTGAGGCAGTGCTCAATCAACTCCCTGGGCACTCCTGGCATGTCCGCTGGCTTCCACGCAAAGATGTCACGGTTAGCCCGGAGGAAGTTGATGAGCGCGTCTTCCTATTTGGGGTCGAGGCTGGCCCCGATGGTGGTGGTCTTGCTACTGTCGCCTGTCCCGAGGTCGATCGTCTTGACTAGAACCTCCTCAGCTGGCTGAGGCTTGTTGCCTTTGTCAGACTTCTCAAAATGTCGAGTTCACTTGTTGCAAGCTTCTTCGATGCGGCGTAGACCTCCATCATCGCGTTGGGTACTTGATTTGTAGAGGCGATCTCCACGGCTTCGGTGTCGCAGTCGTACGAGATCTTCAAGTCCCCTTGGAGAGAGAGTACACTAGCTGGGCTCGACATCTTGAGCACCAAGTAGGTGTAGTGAGGCACCGCCATGAACTTGGCGATGGCCGGTCTGCCGAGGATGGCATGGTAGGATGTTTCGAAGTCCGCGACCTCGAACTTGATGTACTCGGTACGGTAGTTGTCCCGAGATTCCCCGAAGGTAAGCGGGCAGGACCACCGAGCCCGGAGGGGATAGCCGCGTTACCGGGGACGATGCCGTAGAAGGGCGTGTTGCTCTTGGTGAGCATGTGGGTGATGTCGAGCTTCATCTTCTTCAAGGTCTTGGTGAAAAGGACGTTGAGCCCGCTTCCACCGTCGATGAGGACCTTGTTGAGCTTGGAGCCCGCGACCACTGGCTTCAGGACGAGAGGGAACCGTCCTGGTTCGGAGAAGCTGGTCCATTGCGCGGGAGAAGGTAATGGGTACCTCCGACCATCTGAGAGGGGTCGAGACCGCTGGTTCAATGCTCATGACTTCTCGACGGGTAGCCTTTTGCTCCCGCCTACTGGGTAGTCCGCCGAAGAGGACATTGACAGTCTTGTCGGGTTCTTGGAAGTCGTCGTTGTCCCCGTCGTTCTTCTTCTTGCCTTTCTTATCGTGAGGGTGCGGTGGGCTCTGGAGTACTCTTGAGTGCTCGCCTGAGTTGGTAGCACTACTCGGTAGTGTGGTTGCCGTCCAGATGCCACGGGCACTTTTCCTTTAGAAAGTCTTTGAAGCCGCCAGAGTTCTTTTTCGAGTTCTCCTTCGCAGGGCGCTGGATAGCCGCGACGGTGTTGTTTAGCTTGCGCTTGCGGTTGGGTTCCCGTTGTTGCCGCTGCCGCCGCCCGCGTTCTTCTTGCTTTTGCCACGGGTGGCGTCATACTTGGCATTGGCCTTGTCTTCTTCATCCGCCTAGGACGTGATCATGCCCTTGAGGTGGGGGATGGACTTGGGGCAGCGACGACCGAAGTCTTCAAAGGTGTGGCGATGGTAGAGGCCGTCTTGGAAGAGGTCGATGACCTCCTTGTCGGTGACGTCGACCACGGTAGCGCGCTTGTCGAAGAAGCAGCGCATGTACTTGCGGAGGGTCTCGGCTTGTTCCTGCTTGACCATGGCCAGGTCCATGCGAGTACCCGATCGGCCCATGGCGCCAGCGAAGTTGCTGGTGAACTCGCTCCTTCGGTCGGTCCCACTTGTCGATCGAGTGCTTGTCCAGCGACTTGAGCCATGTGAGTGGAGCTTGGTCCAGGCAGAAGGGGAAGTAGAGGCACTTGGTGTCGTTGTTGCCGCCAGCGTTCTCGATAGAGAGGGCATAGCACCTGAGCCACTGGATGGGGTCCTGCTTCGCGTCGTACTTGGTGATCCCCAAAGGCTCGAACTTGTCGGGGAGGAGCAAGTTGCGAAGTCGAGGCGAGAAGGCGGGGAAGCCGTCATTGTCGCCTGCAGTGGCTGACTTCTTCCGCCGCAGCTCCTCAATCTTCTGGCGGGCGTCGTAGCCGCCCTGTGAGGCTCCAGAGGTGTGGCTGTTCGCGTGGTCTTGACCGCCGCAGTTGCCGCCGCCGGCCCTCCTGTTGGCTCCGTGGTTGGAGCTTCCGTCGTCGCTGCCACCTCCGTCAGGGTCACGGCCGCCGCCGTTAGGAGCACGGTGAGGGACGACCTCGCGGTTGCTGTTGCCACCCTGTGAGGGTCCGCCGGCGTTCGCTCGAGTACGGTTGGGCTGAGCTGGGAGCTCAGCTCGAGTACGGTTGCGACCGAGGTCGGCACTGCGACTTGTAGCTTCGTTGTCGCGGTTCCTGGCAGGAGGAGGCTGGTTGACCCTGTTGTCGACCCGCATGAAGTAGGCATCTTCAGCGAGCTTGGCGATGAGTTCTCCGGCGCGTATTCCCTGAGCCTGGCGTGCGATCGCTGTGATCGACATGAGGCCTCGCTCGGGGCTAGTGTGTACTCGCTCTCGGCGCCGAGAGCTTCCGCCGAGTTGCGGATGGGGAGGTTGTCTCTGAGCCGCCGGCACCGTTCGTTGCGCTTCCTGTTACGCTCACGTCGAGCGCCCCTGTTGGCGGCGGTCTCGTTTGCAGGTGCGTCGGAAGACAACTCGTCTGCGGAGATGTCTTCAAGGTACTTGTCTGTAACCGTCCCAGATGGTCCGGGGTTGCCAAGGCTGGACTCAGAGCTCGCCACCTCGGTTGGAGTGTACGAGTCAGCCCGGGCAAGTGGTGTTCCCTCCTGGAACGGGAGCGAGTCGAGGTAGGCGACGCAGCGTGAGTCTCCACTTATCAGGTCCGCGGGCTTGCGGTCTGGCCAGTAGACGAATCTTCCGGCCGGTGTGGACGTTATAACCAGCCCAGAGGCCGGCCCTGATAAGGGATGCTCAGTGGTGTTGTCCTCGGACTCGGGATCCTCTGGGTCCGACCCGAAGTCGAACTCGTATGCGGAATCCGAGTAGAAACCGGAGATTGGGTTGGAGTCCGAAGCGTGGCCGGGGGCGGTGTCGGAGTCCGAGTTGTACTCGGGTACGGGCTCCTTGCCGGCCCGGCTCGAAGAGGGAGCCCCCGTGCGGGCCCTGCAGGGGTTGCGGGGGCCACGCGTGGAGCGCTCGTGGGATGAGGGGATCACATGCAATGGCAGAGCAGCCGGCTCGCATGCGATAGCCCATGGAGACGTCGAGTTCGAGTTGGGAGCGGACTCGAGCTTGAAGTCAGCGTGATGGTTGAAAAGCGAAATTTCGCCGAACTTGCCGGCGAGTTCGCCAGTGACAACTTCAGGAAGCGTCACGAAGCCGGTCTCCGGGTTGGGCTGCATGGTGAGGCGGCGGTGAAAGGACCCCGCGCCGTCAGCAGTGCAGACCCACGCGCCAAAAACGGAGGTGTCTCCGCGGTTGAAGGCGACGGTTGGCTTGAAGTAGACAGGAGCCGTCGAGTTCGCCATGTGATCTCGGGCGAGAGCCCCTACCCGGCGCGCGCCGGTGTCGGTGTTTTAGACCGGCAACCTACTAAGGGGGAGTACCCGAAGTAGATGAATGTGGCCTCGCCGAGATCGGTAACTCGAAGGAAGAGACACGTGGCACACAATTTAGACGAGGTTCGGGCCGCGAGGTGCGTAATACCCTACGTCCGTATGCTTTGCGTAGCTCTGGATTGATTGGGTACGATTACAAGATGATGCAATTGTACGCCGTGAGATGAAATGGTGAGAGAGGGGTCCCTGCCTCGCCTTATATAGTCCGGGAGGCAGGGTTACAAGTCGGAGTAGGGAGAGAGTACTAGTCGAGTACGTCTAGGAGTCTTCCATACAGTGCGGGACATGTACAGCTTCCTAACCGAGTACTTCTCCTCTGTAGTCCTTGTTCTTCACGCCATCAGGTGTCGTGCAACGCAAGTCGGGTAGTCCCAGGGGCCCACCGAGTAGTCGGTCCTGGCACCCACCGAGGCAGTGGGCCCAGGGAGGTCCATATGACTGTAGTTGGCTCCCGCCGCCGAGCGGAGGGGCGGAGCAGGGAGCGAAGGGGAGGCAATGGGAGGCGAGGTGAAGAAGCAGCAGGCCGGAGAAGCGCACCGCCACCGTCACCGTGTGGATCTACCACGGGGCGCCAAGAACCCGCCCCGCTGCAGGACCTCCAAACCGCCTCCACCTTGGCGAGCCGCGCTCGGATCAAGGTGGCCTCGGGCGCTCCCTCCGTCAGAGCTCGTCGCCGCCGGTGCCAGAGTACCAGGCGGCGAACGGGGTCGCCTCGCCTTCCGGCTCCACAGGTGCACCACGCCGCCTTGTGCCATCTCCGCCGCCAGCAGAGGAGCAAGGCGGAGGAGGCTGGTGAGGGAAGAGGCCTCGTCCTCGACGACTGCGACACCGCCAGGGATAAAGCCGCTGGCTGCTTGTGCTGGCCGGCGTCCGCGTCGACCGCTCTGATTTGACTCCGCCACGTCCGATTCGCCGCCTCCAGCGCTGGATCCACATAGAGCAAAGGGCAGGGAGGCAGCCCGCCGGCCGGATCTAGCCAAGGAAGCTCGCGCCGCTGCCGCATAGCAGGGAGAGAAGAGGCAGCGGCGAGTGCAGGAGAGAGGGTAGTGCCGCTGCTTCCATGCTAGAACTCCTCCCCATCTGCCTCCTCCTTCCCTAGCATCCTATCCCGGAAGATGCGCTGCCGCGGAGCAGGGAGAGGAGGCGGCGGCGGGGTTGCATTTGCAGGCGAGGTCACGGTCGCGAGAGCGGTTGGACTGCGGGGTTGAAGAAAGGAGAGAGAAATACTCGGATTCCCCGAGAATGCGCGTGGGGAGGCAGCCAACCGTAAAATGCAGATGCGGATGCAGTGACCGCTGGAAGGTAAACAGTGTCGCAGGTTTGTGCATTTTGCAGGTGCAGACGCACATGCAGACTCCGCTGGAGTCAGTCTTAGTTCCGTAGAATTGCGTGCATGAATAGTACATTTGAGTGTTCATTTGGTGAAGAGTTTTGAAAAAGTACGTGTTGGAGATGGGTGTTGTGAGGAAGATGTAATTTGATGTGTTGGAGTGAATTGGGGAACTGAGTTGGGGGAACTAAACGTCACAGCAGGAAGCTTCGCGGAAGGTGCGGACGTGCTTAGGGCACTCCCAATGGAGCATTAGTGATAGTTTCTATCCCTATGAAATAGCTTGTCAACTAAGCAAAATGATGATGTGGCACCCTAGTTAATGAGGAAAGAGAACATAAATCATAGAAATGGTTTCCTCATGGAGAAACTATGTCTACTCTTGAACCAATGCACAAGAAACCATGAATTTGCCATTGGAAAGAAACCACTAGTTTCTATGAGATTAATGCAATGCTTCTCATTGGTGAAATTAGGGGAGAGAAAGAGAAAATAATTACTCGAAGACACTACCACTGTGGAGAGTAGTTTCTATAGATGGTTTCTTGTGCTATGAAAACCGTGTTAGTTTCCACTATTGGGACTGGCCTTATTGTTTAATGCGAATGACGGAATGAGCAATGAGCCAATAATAATGGCTCTTTTTAATGCTCCGCAGCTGGCTCCTCTCTCTCGTGACGGAGAGTCCAGAGAGATGGCGGGGGTGGGAGCTGGGACGGGGGCGTTGAGCTCCCTCCTCGGTAAGCTAACCACCTTGCTCAGCGATGAATACACACTGCTCAAGAGCATTCGCAAGGAGATCGCGTTCCTCGAGCGCGAGCTCCGCAGCATGCATGCCCTGCTGGAGACACTGGCAGACATGCACAACCTTGACCCCGTGGAAAAGGTCTGGAAAGGAAATTTGCGCGAGCTCAGCTACGACATAGAAGATTGCATCGACCACTTCATGCTTCGCCTTGGCAATAGAGATGTCAAGCGCGGGATCATGAAGAGGACGCTGCACCGGCTCAAGACGCTGTGGAAGCGCCATGATGTCGCAACCGAGATCCAAGAACTCAAGGCTCGCGTCATGGAGGAGAGCAAGCGCCGTGATAGGTACAAGTTTGACAATTGCAATCCAAGAAGGCCTGTCGTCGAACTAGACCCCAGGCTAGCTACGTTCCATGATGAGGCCAAGAGTTTGGTGGCGATTGATGGCCAAATGAATCAGGTTATCGCCTGGTTGACAGAGGAGAGCATGGAGCTGAAAGTGGTGCCGATTGTGGGATGTGCGGGGTTGGGGAAGACTACCCTTGCGATGGCAATCTACCGAAAGATTGGGGGCTCCTTTCAGCACCGAGCCTCCGTATCGGTGTCAAGTGTGCTTCATCTCGAGAAGCTCTTGAAAGATGTTCTCTCTCAAATCAGCCAAGATGAGTTCAGAAAATGTCAATCGGAGGGGTGGGCCTTGGAGCAAATAATCCGAGAAATCTCAAAGGTCTTGACAGAAAAGAGGTACGTGATTTTAATTAGTATTTTTCCCTCCATACCATGTATTAATTCCTACTCGACAGCTCGATTCTTTTCCGCCGGCCGGCCCATGACGCGCAAAGCGTCTCCCTCGTTTTTTTTCCTGTCTGCGCATAGCGGGCCTGCTCCAACCTTATCAGCAACCACCTCACCTAGTCCAATGGTAGGATGGTCTAGTACAACGGTACCAACCATTATTCAAATCTTGATGTTCACACCTTTTTCTGGAGTATCTAGATTTGTTGAGTGCTGGGTCCTTCAAAGGTGCTTACACATAGGGTTTGCGTACATGTATTCATGGAATGAGTGTGCATGCATGTTGTGAGAGTATGCGTTGTACTGTGTTATTGTTAAAAAAACTCTATCTCATCTAACATATTTAGAGAGAATATGCCACTAAAAATTATACACTTGTCTTATTACCACAAAAAAATTTCAAATCCTTTGACTGGGGCAACCAGTCGATTGATTCTGAACTCATCTTGGCCCGTTGCTTGCATTGGCCTCAGTTATGATCTGCTCCGCTCGTCTCTCAGAGCACAAGATCACAAGACATTAGCACAACCAGGTCATCATGTCATAGGAAGCGGGGTAATCTAGGGACCCTAAACAGTAACGAAACCTTGTTGAGATGGTGGCTCTATCTCATGGGTAGGATCTCACAGGCCTAGTTTTAACACTACTACAGAAAATGTTTGTAAAAGCAAACGGATTTGCATTTTCAGTTGTGGGCGCGGAACCCGCTCCTAGCTGTCACTTTTAGAAATAGCTGTTTCTAGTAGCGTGTAAACGGCCCGCACCTGGAAATCGGGTGATGGCGTCACCCGCACCTGAAAACACTATTTTCATCTACAGGTGACAGGGTGGCCCCCACCTGTTAATGGATTTGTAACAAAAAATGTGGCAGAAAAGCTCAAAATGAATAGAAAAAAATTGTTAGGGAAGTTCCCACCAGCCAGCCACACACCCGACAAGTCGCGCCGCTACGCGGTCGCCAAGACTCAAACTCGTGACCTCCACCATCGCGCAAAGCCTCCTCTACCACTACACCACACACTCATATACATTCATATACAATTTTCATTTTACTCATATTATACTACACCGAGTGAAAATTGTTGTTTGAGGCTCTAAACATGTTTAATTCAAAAACTTGTCAATTACAAAGTTTCATAACTTCCTAAGATCTACAACTTTCAAGTTGGGGGTTTCTCCATTCGAAGTTGTTTACCAAATTTGAATACCAAATTCGAGAGATTCAAATTTGCATTTCATTAACAGGTTTCAAATAAAAGAATTGTAAACTACAAAGTTTCATAACTTCTTAGGATATACAACTTTCATGATTTAGGGTCGTTTGAAAAAAAATCAAAATTTCAAATTTCAAAAGTTCAGACTACTTTACATTGACAAAAGTAATTCAAATAAAAAATGGTTCAACTACAAAGTTTTGTGACTTTTTAAGATGAACAGTTTGTTCTAAAAAACTTTTATTTTGGTCCTTTGGTCATCTGGTATATTGGTACTAACATTTTTCTTAAATCTTATACATCTCTCATATAGTTTTGTATAACTATATAAGAGATATAGGTTTTTACAAACAATCACATACTACTTAAACAAATATTTTGAAATATTAAAGAATCTCAAATGAAAACTTGTCAACTACAAAGTTTTAGGTCCGGTTGACCTATACAATTTTGATATAAGGTTTGTCTTCATCCGAGATCATATGAAGAAGTTATGAATTTTTTTGGCACGAGACCATTTTCAGGAGCACCTAGAAATCGATTTCTAAGAGCGGGTGACATCATCGCTCACATCTGAAAATGATGTTCAGGTGCGGGTGACGCCATCACCCGCGCCAAGAAATGAGAATATTTCCAGGAGCGGGTCATAGTGTCACCTGCACCTAAAAAATGATTTCCAGGTGTGGGTGATGACTGTTGGAGAATTCAGGAAAACCTGTCACCCTCGAAACGTCGAGTCTTATGAAATTCGTGAAATGAGTTTTTAGGAATCTTGAACTTGTGAAGATCCGGAATCTTGAACCTGTGAAGCTCCGAAATCGCAAACCTGCGAAGATCAGAAGCCCTGGACTTGCGAAGCTCGGAGTCAAGAACTTGTGAAGATCTGGAATCTTAAACCTGCGAAGCCCATGAGGTCGTGAACCTGTGAAAACGCGGAGTCATGGACCTGCGAAACCACGAAATCGGAAGTCTGCGAAGTTCGGGAATTTGCTGAAGTTCGAGTTCGGAAGTCGCGGCGTATGATGATTTCCTGAATGGGGAGATTCACGAATCAGTAGGAAGCCAAGTCAAAGACGTCGTTTCAAAAAGTCCGGGTTTGGTGTGTGAACTAGTGGCAGGCTTGTAAATGTATGAGATGTAAAAGACATTCATGTACATGTTCACACTAGGAATATTCCTTGGGTCCGAGGGTATTTTCGGAATGTAAAAGTCCCTTCGTCTCCCTATGAAAGGGGGCGCGAGGGGACGTGTAAAAGGATTCACAACTTTTGAGGTTTGAGCAGTCTTTAGGAGTCTCTTCTTGCGTCATCTGTGTACTTGAATGTTTTGACTTTCCTTTAACTCGGGTTCGGGGGTTTCATCCGAATTTTCGGACACCCCCAACATTGGCGCCTACCGTGTTTCAATCGAAAAACAACTCACGATGCCACCACAGAAGAGGTCCAAGAAGAACATTCCAGCTGAGACAGATCAAGAAGAGCACCATCATCTTGAAGGCAATGAAATCTCCTTCGTTCCCAAACCTTCAAACATCACAGATCAAGAACGGAGAGCAAAACTTGAAGCTTTGATTAAGGCAAGAGCTGAGAAGACATCGCACATTCAAGAACAACCTACTGAACAGCAAACACATGAGAACAATGATGATGATGACGAGACCATTGATAGAGAACTAGAGAGAGTTCAACAGAAGATACAGCAGCTGCAGAAGGAGAAAGAAAAATTCGCAAGCCAATTGCAGGCATAAAGAAAGATCTCTGAAAAGCTAGAACAGCTCAACCAGGCAAGAGGACAAATTGAAACAATACAAAGAGAGATAGATGAAATGAAGGAACAAGAAAATAGTTCATTGTGGCAAGAATCACCACACCAGAACTCTGGACCAACCAAAAGAACCCCGAAAGAAAATTTCTTCTCACAGTTCGTAAATTCTGAATCACCACTATCCATGGGACTGCAAACTGCACCATGGCCACCGAAGTTCGAACCGGTCTCTCTCCCGAAGTATAACGGCTTCGGAAACTCCAAGCAGTTCCTCATGAGATATGAATCAGCTGTGAATTCAGCGGGAGGAGACGATGTTGCACTGGACAAGTCCTTCATCATCGCTTGCGAAGGACCAGTCCTGAATTGGTATTCTTTGCTTCCACCGCATTTAGTCTGTAGCTGGGTAGACCTCAAGACAAAATTCATGCTAGCATTTCAGATGTTCCATGACACAACAACTGAGTCATCAGATCTGTACAACTGCAAGCAGAAAGACAGAGAGCCATTTCGGAACTTCATGAGAAGATTCATGCAGCAGAGATCCCAGATCCCAGAAGCCGATGACAAAACAACAATCAAGGCACTGATCAAAGGTGTGACTCCATGACCAATAACTTCGCATCTGACGCGAAAGAAACCCAAGACAGTTGAAGAACTTTTTCATGAACTGGAAGAATACATCTTGTCCGATGACGATCATCGCAAAATAGTGGCCAAGCGAAATGAAGCACGACAAGGCAACAGAGAAATGACTTGGAGATCACAATCCCAGAATCCACGAAACATGAACAATGTGGAAAATCCTCAGCCTGACCAGAACAGCAGACCAAGCACAAGAGGAGGATTTGCACCCAGGGGAAGGGGAAGAGGAAGAGGACCCCGAGACTCACGAATCACAACCCAAGAGACCCGTATTTCTATTGTCAGTATCATGGAAGAGGACACAACATTGAAGGGTGCCCAGAAACCAAGAAGAACATTGCAAGAATTCAGCAAGAGAAAGCTTTGATGATCATCGCATCCTCAATGCCGAACCAACTACGCCCGAATTTCTGGCAGCCACAATTCATGGGTTCTCAGCCATGTCCAGTCGCAATGCAGCAATTGCAGCAACCACAACCATCATGGCAACCCTCTCGGCAATTTTTCCCTTAGTCGCACGCAATTCAGTCAATCCAACAACCACAGCCAATTCGAGAAATTTTGCCACCACCAGATAGTTCGTCAAGACCAGAATCAAGTTCAAGACCCCAGAACTCGAAAGCTCTGCCATCCTTGGGGACCATCATGCCAATTTTAGGAGGCTCCGCCATGGAATTCGAAACTAAGAAGCAAAGAAACAATTATTTCAGGTCTGTGAACACCATCATCAATTACAGTCCAGCTGCGCGACCAGAATGGGCCAAGGTGCCAATCACTTTCACCGAAGAGGATTACAAACTGAAATCCGCGATTCACAATGATGCCATGGTCATCGAGGTAAACATAGCTGGATGGATCATTGGAAAAGTCCTAGTAGACAATGGAAGTACGACAGATACTTTATTCTTGAAAACTTTCGAGAAAATGAACCTGAGCCAGCACATGTTGCACCCGCCAGAATACCCACTGCAAGGTTTCGGAGGAAAACCAATCAAGCTAGTTGGAAAGATATCGCTTCCTGTATCTTTCGGAGATCTTGACAATGCCAGGACAGAGACTCCTACCTTTGATGTGGTTGACATCTATCACCCGTACCTTGCGATTTTCGGCAGAGGTTTCATGAACAATTTCAACGCAGTCATAAGACAGCAATTCTTTTGTATGAAGACACCTGCACCCAAGGGGGTTATTACAGTGTTTGGCGATCAACGAGATGACAGAAACATAGAAAAAGGCCATACTCCAGGCCAGGCAAATGTGTACCAGCTGAAAACAGCTAAGAAAGGAAGGAACCTTACGAAGAGGCCAAGCGGGACAAAGAGAAGATTGAGATAGCAGCTGATGATGAAACCAAGAAAGTATACCTGGATGATATGCCCGACAGAGCAGTCACAATTGGGGCTAATCTCAATCCCGAAGAAGAGAAAAAGCTCATACAATTCCTGAATAGGAACAAAGATGTTTGTGCCTAGTCAGCCAAGGACCTACAAGGTGTGGACAGGGACATCATTGGACATGCCCTGGAAACAGATGAAAGAATAGCTCCTAAAAAGCAAAAACTTCGGAAAATGTCCGAAGAAAAAGTGAAGGCAGTTGAAGCTGAAGTTCAAAGGCTGCAAGATGCGAAAGTGATCATAGAACTGAAGTATCTAGTGTGGCTGGACGACACTGTACCAGTGAAGAAGAAGAATGGAAAGTGGAGAATGTGTGTAGATTTCACGGATTTGAACAAAGCATGCATGAAAGACGATTTTCCCTTGGAAAGGGTAGACAAAATCGTAGATGATGCTGCTAACAGTGAAATGCTTTCACTCCTGGACATGTTTTCAGGATATCATTAGATCAGAGTTTGTAAGGAAGACGAAGAAAAGACAAACTTTATCACTCCCTTCGGAACATTTTGTTTCGTGAGAATGTCAGAGGGTCTGAAGAACGCAGGATGCACATTTTCGAGAATGATAGCGATAGTCCTCCACCCTAAAATTCGGAGAAACATTTTGGCATACGTGGATGACATAGTCGTCAAAAGTGTCTAGAGAAAAGATCATATCAGTGATCTGGCAGAGACATTCGCGAACTTGAGAACAACGAATCTGAAGCTGAATCCTGAAAAGTGCGTTTTCGACATTCACAAAGGGAAAGTTCTCGGATGTCTGTCTCAACAAAGGGCATAGAGGCCATTCCTGACAAAATCAAGGCACTGGTGGAAATGCAAGATCCTGTTTCCATGAAGGATGTGCAGAAATTGACAGGAAGAGTGACCGCGCTCAACAGGTTCATTCCTAGGGCTGCAGAAAGAAGCTTACCATTCTATCAAGTTCTCAAAAATGCTAAGAAGTTTCAGTGGTCCGAAACTCAGAAACAAGCTTTCCAAGAACTAAAAGACTACTTGTCCAACAAGACCAAGCTGTGCCCTCCCGAACCAAGATCGCCACTTCTCCTATATGTGTCTGCATCAAATTTGGCAGTGAACACCGTATTAGTGCAAGAAAAGGAAGAAGAAGGAAAGCTCAAACAAATTCCCGTATATTTCGCTTCAGAAGCCCTGTCTGGCTCAAAAATCTTCTACTCCGAGTTGGAAAAGATTGCATACGTAGTCATCATGGCTGCGAGGAAGCTGAGACACTACTTCGAGGGCCACAGGATAAGGGTCATCACCAATCAACCATTGAGTGTCTTGTTCGCAAATAGGGAGGCATCTACCCGAATAATCAAGTAGGGCGCTGAACTCTCAGAATACATCGTGGACTTCGAGAGAAGAAGCGCGATAAAATCGCAATTCCTGGCCGACTTTGTTGTGGATTGGACTTCACCAACTCAAAATCTTGATGAAGAGATACCTACACCTTGGATAGTGCAGTGTGATGGAGCTTGGTGCTACAAGGGAGTTGGAATTTCGGCGCTGGTAACATCTCCGGCAGGAGTCGTCATAAGATATGCAGCACGGCTCATATTCGCCAATAATGAGCACTCCACGAACAACACAATAGAATATGAAGCCTTACTCTTGGCACTGAGAAAGATGAAAGCCTTGGGTCAGCAAACCTTCATAATCAGGACAGATTCAAAAGTTATTCAAGAACATATCGAAAAAGAAAGTGAAGCAAGGAATCCTGTCTTGATGAAATACCTTCAAAATTCAGAGAAATGGAAAGGCATTTCAAAGGTTATTCAGTGCAGCATATTCCAAGAGATGACAACAACGAAGCAGACAAACTAGCGAAAGCAGCAGCGAGAAATCAAGAATTGTCTCCCGATGTGTTCTTCGAAATCATCAGAGAACCATCTATCAACGAATCAGGACCGAAAATCGTGAATGTTGTGGAAACCCCCGATTGGAGAGTAGAAATCATGGCTTATTTGAGAGGCCACTATGAACCACAAGATGAGTTTCAGGAAGAAAGGTTAAAACAAAGGGCAAGGGGCTATGCAGTGGTAAATGGAGAACTGTACAAATCGGGAGTCACTGAGCCTTGGCTAAGGTGCATCACCTCGAAAAAGGCCTTGAACTTCTCAGAGAAATTCACAGTGGATTCTGCGGTGCACACATAGGCACCAGTCTCTGGCAAGAAAGGCGATAAAGCAAGGATTCTATTGGCCTACCATAAACATAGATGCGAAAGCACTGGTTCAGCAATGTGAAGCATGCCAAAAATTGGCGAATCAACAGAATCTACCTTCCATGCTAGTTCACCTCATTCCACCATCATGGCCATTGCAAAGGTGGGGGATGGACCTAGTCGGACCATTGCCAACGGCTCAAGGAAATTGCAGATTCGCAGCTGTTGCTGTGGACTATTTCACGAAGTGGGTAGAAGCAAAACCACTCGCGAACATCAGAGCACCAATAATTCAGAAGTTCTTCTGGCAGAACATAATCTGCAGATTTGGGGTTCCCAGAGAACTGACTGTTGACAATGGGAAACAGTTCGATTGTTACACTTTCAAAGAATATTGCAAGACCTTGGGCACTCATGCGATATTTTCATCAGTGTATCATCCGCAGTCTAATGGAGCAGTTGAAAGGGCAAATGGCCTAATATTTTCAGGAATCAAGAAGTGCTTATTTGATCAGAAGAAGGGTAAATGGGTAGATGAATTGCCGAAAGTGATCTGGTCCCACAACAGTACCGTGTCAAGAGCAACAGGTTTCACGCCCTTTCGCCTACTCTTCGGCACTGAGGCAATGACACCAGAGGAAATCAAAAATAAAAGATGAGAGTGTTGAAAGCAAAAGAAATTGAAGAAGTTGACCAGAAAGCGGAAAAAGATATGATTGAGCTAACAATCCTCGAAGCTGCTGAGAACATCAAGAAGTACCAAAAAGAGACCAAGCCATTGAGAGATAAGAAAGTGGTTCGAAAAGACATCAGAACTGGTGATCTGGTCTTGAAAAGAAAGAAGAACTGGGAAAACCCGGGAAAACTTCATGAATCCTGGGAAGGGCCATTCACAGCAAAAGAAACAGACATGCCAGGGGCTTTTCGTTTGCCGTATTCGTGGAATGCTGACAGCCTGAAAAGGTATTAACCTTGAAAGTTCCAGAACTAGGTAGATTTAATTTAGAGTGTTTTCCCTTTTTATTTTTCGCAAGTTTATATTCTAGAAATCCAAAAAATCCGAATCACGTGTCTATAAGTGATTTCGGAGGAAAAACATCAGCTTTCTTTTTCGCAATTACATTAGAATAAGGAGGACCGTACTCTTTTCCATGCAAAGGGGGCTCTAAATCAAGAGGCAAGGTTTTTAATGATGCGGATCCTATGTAAATACTCTTTGTGATATATATGAAAAGAGTCTTCCCCCACATCGTGCTTTTTTAAGAATTCCACCATGTGAAAGAAAAATTCGTGAAAAGGCTCCGTGATAGCCAAGATTCCACCATGTGAAAGAAAAATTCGCGAAAAGGCTCCGTGATAGCCGAGATTCCACCATGTGAAAGAAACATTCGTGAAAAGGCTATGTGATAGCCGAGATGCACCATGTGAAAGAAAAATTCGTGAAAAGGCTCCGTGATAGCCGAGATTCCAGCATGTGAAAGAAAAAATCATGAAAAGGCTCTGTGATTGCCGAGATTCCACCATGTGAAAGAAAAATTTGTGAAAAGGCTCCTTGATAGCCGGGATTCCACCATGTGAAAGAAAAAATCGTGAAAAGGCTCCGTGATAGCCGAGATTCCACCATGTGAATGAAAAATTCGTGAGAAAGGCTTCCTGGTAGCCAGAATTCCATCGTGAAAAAAGAAAAAGGTTCGTGAGAAAGGCTTCCTGATAGCCAAAAATCCATCGTGAAAAAGAAGAAGGTTCGTGAGAAAGGCTTCCTGATAGCCAAAACTCCATCATGAAAAAAGAAAGAGTTTCGTCGTGAAAAAAGAAAAATTTCGTGTGAAAGGCTTCGTGATAGCCACAATCCTATCGAGAAAAGAGAAAGAGTTCGTGAAAAGGCTTCGTGATAGCCTGAGGCTCCGT
Source organism: Cenchrus americanus (assembly GCA_947561735.1). Lineage (NCBI taxonomy): Eukaryota > Viridiplantae > Streptophyta > Magnoliopsida > Poales > Poaceae > Cenchrus > Cenchrus americanus. The sequence goes on along the minus strand of OX387242.1, from coordinate 28,844,345 downwards.
GAAAGCCTAAATCCCACCGTCGAAGGGATTCTCACCGAAAGGCCTGAGCCAACAAGAAGTTGTGGCCTAAATCCCACCGTCAAAGGGATTCCCACCGAAAGGCTTGAGACAACAAGTTGTGTCCTAAATCCCACCGTCGAAGGGATTCCCACCGAAAGGCCTGAGACAACAACAAGTTGTGGCCTAAATCCCACCGTCAAAGGGATTCCCACCGAAAAGGCTCGAGACAACAATAAGTTGTAGCCTGAGTTTCCATCATGATAATTAATGGTAATGGCGGCTAAGCAAATGTATATGTCATTGTTTAAGAATTTTTTGGCAGAGATTCACGAAAACTTTTCGAGATGAATATAGTCCATTGAAGAGGCAAGGGGCTTGAGTGAAGGTTCGTAGGAAATAGTGGTTGAAGCAACTAAAGGTTGCAGTATCAACCAGGGCAAGTATGCCAAGTGGATCAAGTCCACAAAATTCGCAAACAAATTTTGTCAACTTGCGTCACGTTATTTGCAATTTCAAAACTTGCGAAAATTTCTCAAAAGGCCCTGGTTCGCGGCTACTATTCTTTGCAACATCACTAGCATAGGTGAAGTCGAGCTCAGTAGTGATGGGGCTAAGGGGCTCCATCTTCGAGATTCTCGAAGATCTAGAGTTCGCAGCAGTGGAGTTCTCGTCCTTATGAAGAAGGAAAAAAGAAGAAAGATCGAAACAGTCCATCGAAAATTTCAGCGAAACTTCAAGCCAAAAATCAGAAAAATCTTGATTGGGATGGGTTTTTGGAACAGACGCCATGCTTCACCACTGACAAACATGTTTCCGCGATGAATTCGCAGCGGCATCACATCCTGTGTAGGCCCAACTTGCAAGACCTACGCAGGTTAAAGTTTACAAGACAACTTGTTCAGACAAAATTTCATAGCCTAACGAAGTTACAAATGTACACAAGGGCCACGAAGGGCAAATTTTCATCAATGATTAGCCTGTGATGTCAACCTTCGGGGAATCTTCCTCAGCACCGGAGGTACGATCGCCATCAGCGCCGTCGTCGCTACTGTCGGTGATGTTATCTTCTTCATCTTCAGAGGAAGACTCTGGCAGTGTAGTGTTCTTTGCCCGTTCCTCCTCTTCAAGCAACTGAAGAGAGCAAAAGAAAAATATAAGAAAAATCGAAGAAATTTCACGAATTCGCAAAAATTAGCAGCGTTTCTAAGAAAATCAACCTGGGCAAGTTTAGCACGAGCGATGTTCTTAACAGTTTCCCTCCCGCTAGCAAACCAAAATTCTCTAGCGTACTTAGTTTCGATTGCGAGGACGTTTTCATTAGGCCGATGTCTCGAAGTGTTCGAAGCATTAGGAAATTGTGGAAGTTTCTCGCGAAACTTCACAAGATCAGCATAGTCAAAATCGTGGAGCAGCTTCAGAATGCTTTCGACTGAAAACGCTGCAGCAAAATCACTAGCACCAGTAATAACCTCGGGCAGTGCCTTGAATTCGGTCTCAATCTAACTCATGAAATCAGGAAGACTTATATCAGCAGGAAGTGGAGCAGGACGAACACCAAAATTCTTCAAAGATTTCTTATATTCATTGAATAGAAGATGCAACTTGTTAATGATGTTAGAGATGTCTTTCCCCGAGGCTTCCGTCTGTTCAGCTAGTGCTCTCTCAAGATCCTGAATTTTCTGCTCTTTGCTGCTCAGTGTCTTCACGAGATCAGCATTGTTATGGCAAAGATCCTCCACAATTTTCGAAGATTTATCATGATCTTTATGAAGGTTTTCAATTAAACTCAGATCATCATCGTGGGTTTTTTGCAGTTTCTTGAAATCCTTCTTAGATTGTTCAAGAGCCTCTTCGACGATCTTCTTGCCATCTTGGCACTGCCTACGGGTCTCTGCCAGCTCGGCTACCTTCTTCTCAAGGTCGAGATTCGCGGCTTGAGCAAGATTGATGTTGCGCTTAAGTTCTTTAGACTCCTGCGATAGCTGTTTGCTCACCTTCTCTTGTTCAATAGGACGCTCAGCAGCAATCTTTCCAAGCGTGAAGGATTTAAGAGAATAATCTTCTTGGTACTTCGCGAGTCTGGACAGTGGGTATGAATGAAGAAGATCTTTAAATTCTGAAAAAATTCCATAATTAAAGTCATAAGCAGGAAATCGTAAAGCTGCGAAGTCGAAGAGTCAACGAAAAAGAGATGACCTTTTTCTCTTAGGTTTTGTATGGTAACCTTCTTCCCCGAACTCGCAGAAGATTTACCTAAAGAAGCAGAAGTTTTCATCAAAGAGGAGCGAGGTTCCTATCCAGAACCACGAACAGCTTCTCCGAGCGTGTGAAGTGATTGTTCCGAACTCCCCTCTCCTGTTTCATCAATAAGCGCAGATGATTTCCAAAGTGTTAAAATCATAGGTGCGCCACCTTTGTTGCTAGCCACTTCGCAGCCAACACTTAGCAATTTATCGCGATATGACGTACCGAAGCTCTTATTGAAGGCGGCTACGGAAGGAGAGGGATGTTGACCCTCGGGGACATCTTCGCGAGTTTCAAGGAAAACAACATCTTGGACGGGCTCTTCGCCCTTGTGAATGGTTAGTTCAAGATCTCTTGTGAATTCGGGAGATACCTCCTCTTGGGGATGGGCGGACTGAGGAACAGCAGTATCCATAGCAGCAGCAGGGGTCTCAGAAGCAGCAGCAGAAATGATCTCCTTCTGAACTTCTTCAGCAACATCTGAAAAAGAGCCAATATCCATGAACTCATTTTCAGAACTTGGAGTGTGCCGGTCAGGAAAGTAGAATCGTAGGAAAGGCCAAGAGGAAAAATCTTTTTGTGCAATCTCCACCGGGAAATCATCATTGAAGGCAGCAGGAACACGCCGAACTTCAACAGCCTCAACTTTCTTCTTAACAGCTTTCTTGGCCTTGTTGCGGCTCATCTCAAGCAAGGCCGGAGGCTGCTTGAAGCTCAACATCTGAAATTTGTTTGAAAGTTCCACGCTTCCGCTTGAATGATTCAAGGGATTTGGTCTTCGCGGGTTGAACACCAGAAGACGTTGTCTCATCAGGGGTCCCTTGACTCTTCTTAGAAGATTTTTTCTTTGGGGCTTTAAGAGGCATAGCCGAACAACTAGCCACAGCAACGCACGACATCTTCACAGGAGGGCCTAGGCGGCGAGACAGGAAAGACTTCTCTTTGCAAACTTCAGAAAAAACTTGGTTTATTCTCCTCTTATGTTTCACCAGATTTTTGTAGGCCTTGTACTCGATCATGGTATACTGGCCAATCATCTCATTCACCTTTTTTTCGACTTTAGACATGAAGTCTTCGACGCTCTGGCCGTCAGTCAAACGAAGTCCGAATAAGGGAAAGGGAACCTCTTGAGTTGCCCAGTTGACGTTAAAACTCACGATTTCTATGGTGGCCCAGCCATGAGAAATCGGCCAAATGTTAGCAGCAACAAATTATTCAATGAGGTCGCGTCTGCTGATGATTGTGCTGGCAAGATGAAACATGCTTTCACAGTTGCGGATACCCACTACCCATTGATATGAGGCAGTGCTGATAGCAGTCAAAGCCTCAATGGGTGTAGAAAAGGGGTTGGCCAATCCGTTGTAATCAGGAATAGCCGACATGTCTATCTTCACATAAAACTAGTAAGAGCTCCAATCTTCTGCGAAGTTGGTCTTGCAGCAAGGTGCGATCTGGATTCGCGTAAGCCCTTTTCTTGTGTTCTGCCTGCGGGTGTTGAAGGTGCAGCAAGTGTAGTGAGCTTCATAATATTGACAGTCATTGCGCTTGATGACAACCGGCACAATGACTAGGTCGAAGAATCGGGCGAAAACATCAGCGCTGAAGTTGCAGCCGAAAGTTTTCAAGATCCAAAGAAACTTCGAGACTTCCAGGAATGAGTTCGGGGAGAGCTGATGAATCTTCACAGAAAATTTGTCCAAGATGGCCGGCAGAAGGGCATCACAGGGAAATCGTAACCCACATGTGAAGAAATCCTGGAACACGACAACTTCGTCGGTTTCGGGAGTAGGGACTTCTTCATCTAAAGGAGCACGGCCACTACCCGTGGGAAAAAACCCAGCTGTTTCATACTCTCTGATTAAATTTGTTGTGACCTTGGATTCACCAAAGACAAAGGCCGCAGGGAGAGCTTTCGATCTCTTTGATGTAACAAGATCCTTCATATCAGTGTCGACATCTTCCATATCCTCCTCCTCTGATTTAATCTCCCCGTCTTCACGGTTCCCAGATCCACCAGCAGTAGGCGAGGATTTATCTTCGACAGGTTGGGAGGTTCCTGGTTCTTGAACCTCTGGTTCGGCCGGAAGGCCAGCTGCAATTAGTTCTTCGGTCGTCATAGGTCTAGCAGTACTTTTAGTTCGGGCCACCTGTTCGGAAGTAATATAAGTAAAAATAATAAGACGACATTCGTGAATGAAGTTCTCGAAACAAAGGATGCAAATACATTGAAAAGAAGAAATGACAACTAAAAAACAAAGAAAGCAATACCTTTGAAAATTAGTAGAAGACTTCAAGCGGCGAACAACCGATCGCGATAGTGCTTTTCTGCGAAAGTATGAACAAAAGTTCGTGGAAATCACAAAGCCGGTGACATTTTTTTACGGCGGCAGCTCTCTATTTATAGGGGCGGGGGGGGGGGGATTTCAAGAACTCGTCTCGATTCGACCGTTGAGAAATTTCCGGAGGACACGTGTCTACTCCGACGTTCCGAGGGTGACATTTTTTACTAAAATTCTGAGATTTTCGTGGAATCGGATCGTTGGAGTCAACCCGCTACCCCGAGGAGCTAGTGTTGGGGAGTTCAGGAAAACCTGTCACCCTCGAAACGTCGAGTCTTACGAAATTCGTGAAATGAGTTTTCAGGAATCTTGAACATGTGAAGATCTGGAATCTTGAACCTGTGAAGCTCCGAAATCGCAAACCTACGAAGATCCGAAGCCCTGGACTTGCGAAGCTCAGAGTCGCGAACTTGTGAAGATCTGGAATCTTGTACCTGCGAAGCCCATGAGGTAGTGAACCTATGAAGACCCGGAGTCATGGACCTGCGAAACCACGAAATCGGAAGTCTGCGAAGTTCGGGAATTTGCTGAAGTTCGAGTTCGGCAGTCACAGCGTTGGAAGATTTCCTGAATGGGGAGAGTCACGAATCAGTAGGAAGCCAAGTCAAAGACGTCGTCTCAAAAAGTCCGGGTTTGGTGTGTGAACTAGTGGTAGGCTTGTAAATGTATGAGATGTAAAAGACATTTATGTACATGTTCACACTAGGAATATTCCTTGGGTCCGAGGGTATTTTCGAAATGTAAAAGTCCCTTCGTCTCCTTGTAAAAGGGGGCACGAGGGCACGTGTAAAAGGATTCACAACTTTTGAGGTTTGAGCAATCTTTAGGAGATTTTTTGTCTCCTCTTGTGTCATCTGTGTACTTGAACGTTTTGACTTCCCTTTAATTCGTGTTCGGGGGTTTCATCCGAATTCTCGGACACCCCCAACAATGACGTCACCCGCTCCCAAAAAATGATTTCTAGATGCGGGTCTATCTGCCATAGTGTCGTGCATTTTTCTTAGATCGGGCGTTAAAACCGTCCACTCCTGAAAACATTTGTGTGCTCTTACAAATGTTTTTAGTAGTGCAAGGCAGGGTCAGAGTTAAGAGATTTTCTTGGTCTGCATAAGAAGGCTTTCTTCTTACATGTAATGCTTGGGGCTGGCTTGCCCCTTGCAGGTAGAGTTTTTTTAATAGTAGTTAGAGGTACGAAAAATTGATGTAGTAGTAGGGAAGATGTGTGAATTTTGTGGATGGAGAAGTGATATAATTTTACCATTGAGGGAATTCTCTCTTATTTTCCCCAATTTGTTTGTCTCTTCTCTAGCACCTGCAGCTCTCGTCCGACGGATGGGGCAAGACCCCAGGCGAGGAGCATGCAGCTTCGCGTGCGGACAACTATTTGGTTATTCAAAAATTTTGTGTGTATAACTTTTTCTCAAGTCTGAAAAATTTTATGTTCTGATTTATCTCAATTTCTGTACCACAAACATAGGAGCTTATAATTGTCATACCATGTTCAAATAAATAAGCCAAGAGTCGTATCCAAACTTCAGAGGTCGTAAAGGTCATACAAGTGTCTCAAGACCAACAGATAGGAGGCCGGAAGGGACAAGCGGGAGTTGTCCGAGTGGAGGGATGTGCAAACGCTTATCTCCACAACAAGATTACAACAACCTATGTCTCTTAGCTGAGAATATCTTAACTACTTCTATAGAATTTACAACTTGTTTAACATAAGGAATGTAGAAGTGAGGTGAGAGAGGTAAACCGGTGGTGTAATTGATGCAGCAGCCATGGCCTTCCTCTGCGTCAATGGCATCCTCCCCGTTAGTGGCGAAGCCAGCGCCGGAGATCAGGGGGGCTCCCGCTGCTGTCTTCTTCCTCCAGCGCCCCATCCCCTCTTCTTCTTCCACCTCCGGCCTAGGGGGCTCGGGGGTGGACTTCGGGGGGGGGGGGGGGGGTAGGGGGGCTCCGCCCCCCCCCCGCACCGCCCCCACCGGTGGCTCTGTCGCTGCTCCACGCCGGTACCCCCTCTCTGTGCTGGTAGTCGTGGTACCTTCTTCGTGCCAGCGGCCGCAGCGCCCTCCCTTCAGCTAGCGGCTGCAGCCCCTCCTCCGTGCCGGCGGCTGCGGCAACCTCCCCGACTAGCGGCCACTGCCACTCCTCCGCATCGGCGAAACCAACTCCTTCCTCTTGTCGAGGTCCTGTCCGGCGACATGTTCGCGGTCCTTCATCGGGTTGCAATCGATGCTTCTGCTGTGAGGGGCCTTGGGCGGTTCCAGGTTTGGTTGTCGTGGGTCGCTAATGCCGTTTGTCTTGGTTTGCCAACACTAAGGCTTCCTGTTGTGACTTCCATCACCTGGCTCTCACCTTGGTTGCAGTTATTGACTGTGTGGTTTGTCTTTGGAGGCCCTGGCAAAAGACTTGTCTAGGATCTGCTAGAGCCGACAATGGTTGCGCTCGATCCCGTAACTTACCCAGCTGGGGCATTGTTGCGGCCTCCAAACGCCTTCCATTTGCTATGTGAAGACTTGGCCTCCCCTTTCGTGGGTGGGTGAACGATGGGAACGTTGTCGTTCCTTCCTGAAGGTGTCATCTTGCGGAACCTCCACACCTGGTCGCCGCTTCTTCACGACGTTTGAAAAGCGGTGATGAGCGGATCTTGTTGGTGTACTCTTTTGCAGGCCTTGGTCGCCCTTGTAGTCCCCTTTGTCGTAGTCCCCTTTGTATCCTTGTTGTAAGTCTTGGTCTCCTTAGGAAATCACTAGTGGTAGTCCTTTGTGTGGTGTTGGTGTGGGGTTTCCCTCTTTGATTCAGTTGTTGTCTTCTTTGGTTCTTTGCACTTTGGGGTTTCTCCTAATATTGCGCTTTGTAAACCTCTCTTCTCTTAATGAAAAACATACTTCGCATGTTTTTTTTTAAAAAAAGTGAGATGCTATGCCAGAACCGTGGGCGCATAGATAAGAATGAGAAAAGCACTTTGTTTTTGGAAGAAAACACTCCAATTCGTGGTTTATATAGATCTGCACCTTTTTCCACCTCTCTCAACCACGAGAAGCAGGTTCAACTTAGGGGATATGGTGAGCCTGGTCTGGATGAGAAATGTTTTCCATTATTTGCTTCTATATAGTATATAGATAATATCATAGAATAATTTAAATGGTAATTCTAGGCCACACGTGTTTGCCTCGAGAACTTGCACCGGTGAGCCTATGATGCACCAAGGCGCAGTTGTCAGCGGGATATACCCCACCCCCATAGTGGAGAGAGCCACGCTGGTGAGGCTTCTGGGCCTCGAGGCGCGGTCTTCTCTTGACCCCGCTCAGGCGAGCTACATCGGCGAGGCTGCAGCCCAGGGACGGCAAGGAGCAGGCCGCCACCTAGGTGAGTCGCGCTGGCATGGCTTCTAGGCGTGATGCACTATCAGGGGCACGACCTTTGCTCCCCCGCGGCCTAGCCAAGCTGCGCTGGTGAGGCTACTTGGTGTTGGGCCGTGGCCGTGGAGGTGAGGAGCTCTGCTCTATCGGGGAAGCCTTGCCGGAGAGGGAATTGGGTGCCTGCGCCAGTGGTAGCGCATGAGGTTGGCGCCAAGCTCCTCCCTCCTACTCCATTGTTTGATGTACATCTGAGCGCTACTCGTTCCATGTTTCTCTCCATGTTGCAAGCGTGCATTCTATTTGTTTCGGATGTTTCATATGAATCCGTAATAAAAAAACATTTCAATATTACCCTCAAAGAAGGTGAGAAACACAAGCAAACCCACGGAACACGTAAACTTACTCCAACCCTATATCCAGGCACATGTCTGAAGGTGAGAAGAGGTGAAGTAGACGTGTCACACTGATAATTTCATGAGCAACAAACGCGAATGCCGGTGTGAACGCGATCGTTGACCCATGTTAGTGACGTCATGGCGGAAAGAGCCTCCTGCTTCGGAGAGATGAGATTAACGTGGGCAAACAAGGTCGTCGGCAACTAACATTTCCGGCGAAGTGGATGAATTGGATCAAAAGCACCAGAGTTTAAAAGATGACCTCGTTAAATCCCCTTAGTGGCCAACAGTGAACCCGGAGGTGTAGGCGTGGTTATTCTTGAGAACGAGTAGGGCAACTTGCATAAGGTGGAAGTGCAGCTGCTTGAGGAAGAGCGGCATGCAAAGCGGAGTGGTCGGCATAGTTATCGATGAAGGTCAGATCTGCAACACAAGCTAACAAATCCCACCAGGGAAGGCCGCTGCAGGGGCGGACATGAAGATGGAGGCAGAGTTGTGAACTGGATCTTAGTGGTAACGATGGAGGAGCAGATTAGGGCGATGGTGGACGGAGGATGAGATGTATTGATCTTCTTTGGTGGGGAAGGTGGAGAGGGGCTATATTTTATTCTAACTCATCTAGACTCATAGCTTGACGGCGATGAGATCCAATAGGAGAACATCAATGGCAGTAGAAGCGAGGGAGAAACTTCCCATCTAGGTAAACTGCCAAAAAAGCTATACCATAGAAAGGAAGGGGGGGAACTCCGCTCGCCATACCCTGGAGGGGAAGAGGAGGGGGGGGGGCGGAAGCTGCGAGGAGATGTGCGAGAGTGGAAAGGTGAAGCGTAAAGTGTGTCTCAGTCGGGTCTTGTTCGTACTCTCTCTTTGATGCTGCAAGTGTTTTATGTTGATTTGGCAAAGTACATCCTGATGCTGCAATATTGCATAGGTTTCATATGCATATTCTAAGTGTGTTATCTAGATGTTGCATTTTTAATAAGATATTATGAATGTTCCAAGCAACATGAAATAGGTGTTGCGGTGGGTTTTGTCCCTCATTTTCAACGAATTGCTTTCAACATGAAACATTTTTAACATGTTTTTTCTATGTTGCAAACGCTTATTTTTGATGTTGCAATCCTTGATTTTTAAGTTGCAGAACACTATTTCTAATGTTGCGAGGGGTAAGGAAGAGAATTTTTTAATGGGCAGTGCAGCGCCCGATGCTAGCACCCGGAAGGGACGTCCGGGTCCTAGCAACTTGTAATTTAAATGCAGCATTAGAGCTTACTTTTAGATAATTTTCAATAACATGGGATATTGGTAAATTATATGCAACTTTATAGGGTTATTTGAAATCACTATTTCTAATGTCAAATGTGGTTAATAATTTAGAATAATAGGATGGATTTTTGTACTATTCTATAAGAAAGATGTTGGTAGTTTATATATAGATATATTTGATTACTATAGATTATTTTTACAATGCTAGAGGTGGTTAATTAATACATATGTAGATTTGCGGGGTGTATTGTCAAAGGTGACCTATTTATATATAGATTTATGGTTCCTTTATACCTTTTTTATAATGAAGAGGTGGCAATTTAAATATTTATTTAGTTGGTTACTTTATTCTATTTTCATAGCGGCTAAGGCGGGCAATTTTGTTTATAAAATATAATATTTTTAATCGATATTATTATCAGCAATGAATTAGAGACTATTTGATTGATTCTAAGATATTTCTGATTAACATACCTGTAATTAGTAATAGTAAGATTATGTAATTGCTAGAAACATTTTACTAAGGGCGTGTTCAAGTGGTCATGACTTACCGGTGCAATATTCCATATAGGTACTTAATTGTTATTGATGATGTATGGAGAGAAGAAGACTGGAGATTTATCAAGGCCTCCTTTCCTGGGAATCGTAATGGTAGCAGAATAATTGCTACTACACGCAACATCAACGTAGCCCAGTCATGTTGCTCTGAGTCTGGTAATCAACTATATCAAATGGCACATCTGAATAGTGTTGACTCTGAAAGTTTGTTTTTGAAGAGAATTTTCGGCCCTAACAATCCATGCCCTCCACATCTGAAAGAGATTTCAGCTAAAATATTGAAAAAATGTGGTGGTCTGCCATTGGCTATAATAGCAATTGCTAGTTTGCTAGCCAATAAACCACCTACCAAAGATGAATGGGAGAGACTGCAGGATTCCATTCGCACTGATTCTTCACAAAATGACAGTTTAAAGGCTATGAGAGATATATTGTTACTTGGTTATTGGGATCTTCCACAGCACTTGAAGACTTGTTTATTGTACTTGTGTATATATCCAGAGGACCATCGTATTGATTGCCAAGAATTAAAACGGAAGTGGATAGCTGAAGGATTCGTTGATAAACAATGGGGAAATCTGGATCAAGAAGCAGATAACTATCTTAATGAACTTGTGAATAGAAGTATGCTGCAATCGTTTGGTGATCAGTTAGACAGTGACAGCTCTGTACAGTATTGCCAGGTTCATGATGTGGTGCTTGACCTTATAATATCTCTGTCAGATGAAGAGAATTTCGCCACTATTTTGAATGGGCGAGTCTGCAATTCATTGCCAACCAAGATTCGTCGTCTTTCCATGCACTCCAATGGCCAACAACTAGCAAGTCATGCAGTCACAAGAAGTAAGTTGCATGCTCGCTCACTGCACGTGTTTGGGGAATTTAAGCAGATACCTCCACTCCTGAACTTCCTTTCTTTACGGGTGTTGGATCTATGTGAAGATTCTCTGTCTACTAGCAGTTCTTTCTGGCTGGAAAAGAAGGGGATACAAAATATAGGAGGTTTATCTCAGCTGAGGTATTTAAGACTTGCCAGTTCAAAAATAACAGAGCTTCCGAAAGAAGTTGGAAAGCTACGGTACTTGGAGACTCTTGATTTGCGAGGTTGTCGCTCACTCACAGTACTACCATCAACTATGGTGAGGCTACGGAAGCTGGTACACCTACGCATACACGAGTCAATCATATTGAACCAAGATGTGTTTGGAAGAATGCATGCCTTGGAAGAAGTATCAGCTATCAGTAACGTCGACAATCCAATGCAATTCGCAGAAGAACTTCGGAATCTAACAAACTTGAAGAAAATATATATGCCTTGTTCTCTTGCTCTTCTCCGGGCCAAAAATGGTGATTACGTAAAAGCTTTTGTGAAAATTTTGGTGTCTTCTCTAATTGAGTTGGGCCAAAAAAACCTTCAATATCTTCACATTACTGGAAGTATAGCAGAAACTATGTTTAAGGATAGTTGTTGTGCCTTTCCGAACCTCCAAGATATTGAGATATCTACACTTATGAAGCGGGTTCCCATGGGAATGGCCTCCCTAAACAATATCTCCAAATTAATCATAAAAGTCAGACTTTTTGATGAGAAAAGTCTGCATCTTCTTATGGTTATGCCTTCTCTAACTCATCTTCAGCTAACATTATACCGTCGGATTGGCGTCGGGACAAAGCACACTATTGGTAGTTATGGCTTCAAGCTTCTAAAGGTGCTCCATTATGAAATTGCTCTAAGCCCAGGAACAGGGATATCATTTGCACCAGGTGCTCTGCCAGCACTCCGACGGCTCCATCTTTCCTGGACTGCAAGGGATGTTATGTCCCGAAATTGTGAGGTTGCTAACCTTGGCATCGAGCATCTTTTAGGCCTTTCACACCTCCACGTTGAAACTCACTGTTGCTCGGCAACTCTCCGTGAAGTGGAGGAAGTGGAGGCTTCCGTGGCAAAAGCCATCTCGTTTCATCCCAACGGTCACGCACTTCAAGCTCAAGTCCTTAGGACAGGTGAAAGTGGGATGGGGTTATTCAGTGGCGGTAATGTCGAGATGCACGACGAGGACATGACCGATGTCGGTGAAGAGGTATTATATCTTTTTGGTGATTTATCTGCGTTCTTCATTTCATTTCTCGCATCGTGTGTCACTATTAGTGATATGTTGGTCTCCCTCTCCCATCTCTAAGCAGGAGTACGGGAATAATAGCGAGATTAATACGAGTGATTCGCCACCACCGAGTACCTCACGTGTGCTGGTAAATTAACTCAAAGGTTTATTTTCCTTATAATAACAAAATAGTAGTAATCACGATGGACACGTTGTGCTGATTCGGTTGTATTTACTGTTATTTAATAGGAAGAAGGCCAAGTAACATGGATGGAATACCCTACACCCAACTCTCCAATACTACGAGTCTGCAAATGGCCAGCTGAATGACCAGACAATGCCATAATCCGAATTAATTGTCGAGTCATATACCATCTTTATGCGATTTTGTTAGATTGTTTATTTGTAATTGGGTACTTTGGTGCATGAGGTTTTTGGTCCCATAGTTTGTACTTGATTACAAGCAGTGGGTTTTCCTTAGCTGTATAGAGAACAACACCAAGAGCTCCCTTACTAAATTACTACTAATACCTTTAGGGAAAAAAGAATGGTGTTGCTAGCACTTGTACCTCCGATGAGAAACTTCTCATTGGATGCTCTGTTGCAACATCGAAACAACGCATCTGAGACATCAAAAAATTTGTGAAGAAATAGTTAAGCCGTGTTGCATGCAACATTCACTATGCAATATATGGAAACAACAACACTGAAGATCAACTATTACAACATGCCTAGCTGTGTCCATTTTTTAGAGTTTGGACGTCCTACTATTAGTATTATCAATTAGGATCGTACCAGTGTGTTGATACGGACAATGGAAATATAATCCTCTTCATATTTACTTTTCATATGAAAGCAAGTTGACAATACAAAGAATTTCTTTAGTATAGTAATTTCAATATATTTTTAAATAATTGTAATCATACTCCTACAGAGCATGAACTTTCATTCCAACATTGCCGTATTCATGTGTTTTCTAGCCCATAGTGAGATCAAAATGACCTGAACATGTCAACATCGGTGACCTCTGAGCAAGATGATAGTACATAATTTACACTGCTTCTTAGAATCTTATTTGTAAATTTACACAATCATCAATCTATTGGGGGACAAAATGGGCGTACCAGCAAAACCGAAATAAATTTATTCATGGAAAGTTGCACAAAAAGAGAAAATACATGGAGTTGGAAGCCCCACGCTTCAAAATTCTTACTTCCACAATTGTAGCTTCTACAAAAATTGCAGTAACATAGGTCAGACTTTGGCAGTAATTAAAGCTTCATGTTTCTCCAAAGGATTGTGTACATTGTTGTATGTGATCCATTAATAACTTTTTGAGTGGACAGTTCCATGCATGGTGCATTCCTCTCAACTTCTTGGCAAAGGAAAATTCCAGAGGCATCAACAGAAAAAAAACACCAAGAGCCTAAGTTAGGCTCCTGATGAATTGAGAGCAGCGGCTGCAACAACATTGTGCAAGGAAAAACGAAGTCAAGGCGAGATTAACTTGCGAAAACATTGTTTAACGAAAAAGGAAATCAATGACTATCAACTTGTTTCTTTGAGATTCTCATTATATTGAATGTCTCACATAAACGGTCTCAATCAAATTATTATGTAAAAGAAATAGAACAAGTCCGTACCTCTATCTCTATCCATGTATCTTACCACTAATAATCCGGTAAGGGCAACGATGGCAGAACCATTTGTAGAGAACATGGCCCCATTTGCCATTTGTTCGAGTTGATTTTGGTGATTCATGCTAACAGAAGTAATGGGACTAACCACATTGTCTAGCATGTCTTTGTAGGCATTCATAGGTCTCATGGATGTTACCACATGTTAACATACCATGCACAAGTTAACATACCATGCCCAAGTTAACATGTCATGCCACATGTTAGGTTACTTACAGCAAATTTGAGGACTTAGTATATATTTGGAGGCTATAAGTAATGGCATGTTAAGTATGTTAAGTTGAAGCAAAGATCCAAGTTGAAGACGTGAAGAAAAAGAAGGAAAAAGACACCCTCGGATGAACCGACGGTACCCAAATAGCAAGCGTCGTTGCAATCGTCGGACGAGTTGGTACACTGTTTGAAACCCTAGGCACCGTCGGATGAACCGACGGTCTGATTTCTAGATGCGTCGGAAGAGTGGCAGAGGAAGAGCAGCGAAGACAGTAGCAGCGGATGATCCGACGGTCTGAGTGGGGACACCGTCGGTCTATCCGACGCTTAGTTTGAATCAAGACAGAGACGCGCCGAGACGAAGCCTTGAGCACCGGATGATCCGACGCCTTGGTCGAGGGGTAGCGTCGGTCTATCCGACGGTCGTGTGGAAGCTAACAGAGACGACTTGGTTGCGGGGTCTTTAGCACCGGATGATCCGACGGACCATCGGTGTATAGCGTCGGAGCAGTTTTGTCAGAGAATCTCAACGACTATGTGACGTGGGAGGGGCACCGGATGAACCAACGCCCTGGAAAATCTAGCATTGGTTCATCCGACGCTACCTTTTTCACTGGCCGTTAGCCAACGGCTAGTTTGATGCCTTGGGCTATTTATACCCCCTCCACTCACCCATTTGAGTGAGCTGGATTGTGTGGAAGTGCAGAGGAGTTCAAGACACATTGAAGATCATATCCAATCCATCCAAGTACTAAATTTCTCATCCTTAGACTTGTACATGCTTTGTGTATGTGCTTAGTACTAGGCTTAGCTTAGAGCTGAGTGAGTGCAAGGTTGTGCCAACCTTTTGAGGTGATTCTTGAGTGAATCAAGTTGTACAAGGTTCGTCGGAAGCCTTGGTGAGGACCATGTGTGGTTCGAGGATCGGTGGATGGTCGCTTCCTTGTGTGATGAGTGATTGACAACGTTGTGTGGACTGATTCTTGCCTAAGTATTGTAGGTGCAGGTTGCGGCTTGACTCGTGTTGGTGCAGGTGAAGAACAAGCGCGAAAGGTCGTCGCCGGTGAGGCCTCCAGGTGTGGAGAAGACAAGTAGGCTTCATTCGAGGGACTCGGTGCCCAGCGGGGTCAAGTGCGGGCCGCATGGTGGCATGAACAGCAAGATGAAGTCATGGACGGTTTCTTGGTTGAGCCTCAAAACCAAGGTCAAGCCGGGACTACGTGGGAGCCGAGTCATGAGTGGCGATTAGCGGAGGCTACACAGAGTTCGCAGGGTTTCCAGTGGTTCACCAGAAAACCACTGGGTTCCTTGGTTGATCCACAAAGCCAAGACTGAAGAACCGAAGATGGTGCTGCAGCAGCTCCAGACCGGTCTGACCGGTGGGTCTGACCGGTCTGACTGGTGGGTACCGGTCTGACCGGTGAGGAGCACTGGTCTGACCGGTGTGCGACGACGCTGTCTGGAATCTTCGAAGCGGAGGACACGCATCGGGATCGCATGGCTTGCGTCGAGGCTAAGCAGGGTGCGGTCGCCAGGCATCCGTCCGATGAAAAAAATCTGAAGACTTCCAAAACCTCCCTTGAGGGGCTTGTATCCCTAGTTATTAAGTAAGGGTATTTTAGACTTTCGGTTGCCTCCATATAACCCATGAGGTGAGAGGATGGCAGCCATCTCTTGGAACCCTAGTTCATTTGCTTTCCTATTTTCCCTTCCTATTTTCTTAGGATTTCGATAGGACTAGCTTGAGAGCTTCATGGTGAGATTTTGTGAGAGGGTTGGATGATCGGGCGGCAAGATAGACCTTGTATGAACCTCCTTGGTATGTATAGATGATTCGTCGTGGTTCCTCAAGGCACTGTTGTGTTGTTCCCGGTTGTTCTTGGTGGTGATTTTCGGAGCCCTCTCTTGGTGGTTTTCTTCGGGTGTTTTCGGGACCTTGCTCTTGGGGATTTGATGGGGGAAATTTGTGGGAACCCTTCGTGGTTCCTTGGCCTGTGATTACCCTCCCAAATCCGTGAGTTGAGGGGCTCGATTTGGGGTTTTCAGTGTTCTAGGGTTAGAGGAGTTCTTGGTGGGATTTCGTTGATTCCTCTTGATTTGGCAAGTTTTGGTGGACAAAATCGTGGCTATGGACTCCTCATGAGGTGTTCCTATCATCACAAAGTCTTGTTCAAGTCCGTGGAGCGATTCGGGAGATCGAGGTTTGGATTTGGAGGAGTTGACCCGCGGGTTTTGTTCATCCCGAGCTGCCCAGGCTACACCGGTCTGACCGGTACTCTTGACCGATCTGACCGGTGCAAGTCACTTATGGGATTTGCCTCGGGTGAACTGCTTGACTCGTGTGTCTTTGGGTCTTGGTGCTGCTGGTCGGTTCTTGGTCTGTTTGGGGTTGTTTTGTTAGGTTTTGTGTAGGGTTTTCCTTCCGTTCCGGTTGTGTTTTGGGGGTGGTTTTGTTCCAGGGCTTAGAGAAGCCACTGAGGCTTTCTGGAACACTTGTTGTGTGGCTGTTGTAGCCACCAACCTGACCGGCGCTGTCCACCAGTCTGACTGGTGTCACCGGTCTGACCGGCGCATGCCATCGGTCTGACCTGTGCAATATAGGCAGCAAGCCGTAGAAGTTTCCGCTGTGCGTGTTGGTGTGTTTTTGGCTCGGAAGGTTGTTTGTTGGTTCCTAGGTCCAGTGGCACTCCAGTGGCTACGTGGGCTTGACCAACTTGGATAGTGAGTCGGAGACGTGTGTTTTTTTTAAAGAAACTGTGGGGCAAAGCCCCCCAGCAACAAATATATTAATAAAAGAGGAAGCACTAGAAAACTTACAAAGTTCCTCAAAGGAGGGAGGGAATGGG
The DNA here is from genome assembly GCA_947561735.1 of Cenchrus americanus. NCBI lineage: Eukaryota > Viridiplantae > Streptophyta > Magnoliopsida > Poales > Poaceae > Cenchrus > Cenchrus americanus. Next base: position 28,827,323 of record OX387242.1, on the reverse strand, counting down.
ACACCTAACCAGCAGTTAGGTAGGGGAGGAGTCAACAGAAAAGACTATACAAGTGAAAAGGAAAACAAAAACAGGGAAGAGAGGAGCTGGAGAGCCTCAGGCCAAAATCAAGAAGAGAGCGCTATCCTAGAGAGCCTCAAGCCAAGCTAAAATGCACTGATGTAGAGAGCTTTTGATTATGATCATGTGCCGAAGAACTTCCTCCTTGAAAGGAGGTTTCCAAGTAGAGAACCAGGGGGCTTGTTACTGAAGATGAGCTTATTTCTTTCAGTCCAAATGCACCAAGCAGCAATCATAAAGATTTCCATGAAGAAGGGATGAGGAAAGGCTTGCTTGGCCAAGTAAATCTTCTGATGAGAACTGCCGGAATTGCTCCAAGAAATCCCCAACGCAAACCACCGACAAACAGCAGCAGAACACTCAAAGAATAGATGCTCAGAAGTCTCCTCAATCTCCTCTTGGTATAAAACACAGTTATATCCATCCTCAAGGAATTTCTTTCTTCTTCTCAGAATGTTTCTCGTGTTTAATTTATCATTCAGAAGGAGCCAAGCAAAGAATTTTATTGTGGGAGTACAATTTGATTTCCAAACCCAAAAGATCACCCTGCTAGGCATCAGGTTTTTGAATTGATACTGATAGTATTTACTGGAAGAGTAAACTTGCTGCCCCCAAATGAACTGCCAGGAGTCCTTCTCGCAAAGGTCAGGGGATGGAAGTGAATCAAAGTATTGCTGTAGAAGGAGGTATTCATTGTATGCAGCTCTAGACATGGGAATATTGAAGCAGTTAATGAGATTGCCTTCATTTCTAAGCTTCCAAAGGGAAGCCTTAGGATCCTTTGCATAGCCAACAAGGTTTGGGAAGGTGACAGATTGCAGAGCTCCATTGATAATATCATCCCAGAAAGCAACAGTATCTCCCCTTGAAGGCAAGCAGATTGCAACTCCTCTATAAAGAACACGAAGTCTGAGAATGTCCTTTCACCAAAATGACCCTTTTTTCTAGCGAGATGAGGGACTGCATTCTGATAGTACTTTTGCCATATGAGACGAACCCATTGCACATCAGCTTTCCTACAAAATTTATCAAGCTGTTTCAAAAGAAAAACATTATTCTGAACACTAAGGTTAACCACACCGAGCCCCCCTTTGCTCTTTGGCCTTCTGACTAGGTCCCATGCTGCAAGATTATATTTCTTTTGGTTGAACTCTTTCCCTCTCCAAAGTCAGTTTTTCCTGTATTTATCTATGACATCAATCACAGTCACAGGGAGCTTGAGGGAGCACATGTAATAGGTTGGCAAAGAGGAGAGCACTGAGTTGATCAACTGAAGCCTTCCAGCATACGAAAGAAACTGAGAAGAAGCCGCCAACCTCCTTTCCACTCTGCAGATGAGAGGGGCAAAGTCTATGAGCAGAGGCTTAGTAAGTCCCAGAGGCAAACCCAGGTACATAAAAGGAAACGATCCCACAATACATCCAAAAGATGCAGCTAGCAATTCAGTCTTTTGAGCATCAACATTAATAGCCACAAGGCAGGATTTGTGGTAATTCACCTTCAGACCACTGGAGATCGCAATTTTTTGTAGAATGTCTTTTAGAATGAGCAACTGTTGTTCATCCCCCCTGCATAACAATGATGGTGTCATCTGCATATTGGACCACAGGGAAGGGGAGATCAGCATTCTGGGGAAATGGTGGGACCAATCTACCCAGCTGAAATTCATGGTTAATGGCACACTGGATTAAGTCAGTCGCGATAGCAAACATAATAGGGGAGAGAGGATCCCCCTGACGAACACCTCTTTTACACAAAAATTCTTTCCCGGCAGTGCCATTAAGCAGAACTGAAGTAGTGGCTGAGTTCATGAGGGATTCGACCCACAGGATCTATTTGGCGGGAAAGCCTTTGGCTCTGAGCATATCCAGCACAATTGAGAATTCTACAAGGTCAAACGCCTTTTCAAAGTCAAGCTTCAGAATAACAATTTCTCTTTTAGATTGGTGGCATTGGTGCAGAAATTCAAAAGCCCATCCTAGAAAATCTTGTATGGTTTTACCCTTGACAAACCCATATTGATTCTCATGCACAACCTGAATAGTCACCTTTTGTAATCTATTTGCCAGAATCTTAGCAACCAGCTTGGGAGCAGAATTAATGAGAGAAATGGGACTGAAGTCAGAAACCTTCTCAGGATTATCAACCTTTGGGACTAGAGTGATGTTATGAGTGGTTAACACTTTTTAGGACAACAGCATGATTAAAGAAATCTGTGCACAACTCAAAGAAATCTTCCCTTATGATATGCCAAGCTCGTTTAAAGAACAGATTATTGAATCCATCAGGCCATGGGGCTTTGTCAGAGGGTAAGTCTAGAATAATATTATCAATTTCCTCCTGACTAAAAGGCAGACAGAGATGATCCAAATTGCCACAAAAGCGAACAATGTTGTCAAGCTGGAACTGCAGACTAGTAGGAACAGAACATCACATTCTACTTTTAAATTCCTGATAGAAAAGTGCACTTTTCTCTGTATGATCTGCAATCATTCGACCAGAGTTATCCACAATTTTACTGATTACATTTTTCCTGTATCTCTCAGAGGCCATAGCATGAAAAATTTTTGTGTTCTCATCCCCAAACCGAACCAACCTTTGAGTAAATCTTTGTCTCCAGTAAGTATTCTGCATGGCAAGAAGATTATGATTTTGCCCTTTAATGATCACCTTGAACTTGAATTCATGATGGGAAAGAGGCCTGAGCTCCTCAAGCTTATCAAAAAAAGCGATGGTCATGTTACAGTTTGCTATCAAATTGGAGAGGGTGGAGATATTTCTGGCCCATAGCTTAAGCATTCTTCTAAGCAGTTTAAATTTTACACTTATGGTCCTGGCACTATCCAGAGTGCCAATAGTAGGGGTGGATATCGGAGACGTGTGTTGGAAGCCGTGTTCATTGTTGACAGTGAATTTCCATCAACCTGTACATGTTATACATTGGTTTCGATTATGATTTGCAACTAACCTTCCACTAGGCATACTAATGATGTAACAAGTTCACACTTGCATGTCGATTTTGGAGTTTGTTGTTTACGCAGGAAATCTACGCTAAAGAGGAGACTTTCGGGATAAGTTCACCAAGCACTTTGGAAGAAGATCATGAAGCCCGACAAGAGTCAAGACACGCGATGAACATGACTCCAAATGACCCGAGGACCGAAGTGTCAACGTGCAAGTCTTCAGGGACTCAACCAGAAAATAGCGAAGCTTGCATAGCAAGGATTCAAGCCTTAACCGTGAAGGAAACGACATCAAAGGCCCACATGCAAGTGCACACAAATAAGGGATCACGCGAGAAGCAACCGGGGAGGAAACAGGGGCTGGACCGGGCCGAAATGGGCCTGGGTCGGCTGGCCTGGGCCGACCGACCCAACCCACTCTGGGGTCGGTTCGGTGCCCCGTTTGCCCTAGGTGTTCATCTATTTATTGCCTCCGCTGCCGTCGGCTGCCACATCGAACAAATCATCCTACCGACGCCATTGACCAGAACACCGCCGCCGCAAGATGAGGGAGAGAGTTAGATGAGCTCGTCGCAAGGATCAACGTCGGTGGAGAGAAGGAAGCAAGAGGACTCGAAGCCGCTGGCCTAGGGGTGTTCCCAAGCTCCATCGCTGCCATCTTCATCAACGACGTTCTCCGGAGTCTCCATCACCCCTATGTGCTTCAATCCGTGTAAGATGATGGGGTAATGTCTCCGTTCATCCCTAGGGTTAGATGGATGCATGCTATGTGATCGCCACTTGATTCGTGGTTTCAATCTATTGTTTTCATGTTGATGATGCTTTGATGATTAAGGTTAGCTACCGTGTTTTTCGAGCGTATGGTATCCGCTACTCCCATAGATTCCATCAACATACTGTGTCCATCATAGGTCTAGTCACGATTACCTTCGCGTAGTGACAGTACGAGAAGATGGAAAGGGCAAAACCGTGGTCACAACCCCCGGTAGATTGGTTTACCACTCTCATGTAGTAGATGCATACCATGTTATCCTAGATCCTAGGGAGGGAACACTTATCTTTCTTAATCACTCTCTTGTGTTCACCCTTTACCATCTAGTTTAACCCTAGATTGGTGTGATCAACTTAACTTAGATTAACTTATGTTATATTGTTTTACCTTTAGATTAATACTCTTTCAAAGGTTTTCCATTCAACTAGTTAGTACTTGGTTAAGCGCTAGTAATCCCCTTGCTCCGCGGATTGACAAGAACCTTGGGAATCCCGTGGTGAAAAAGGTGTAGGTCCGTATGCTTGCGGATCGTAGGTGGATACGAGTTTTATCCGTCAACAAGCCCCTTTTTCTGGCGCTGTTGTCGGGGAGCAAGCCAGTTTGCTACGTTTAATCTAGTATTAATTTTGTTGATTACTAACACCTAACCCTTATCTTCTAAAAAAATCTTTTTTTTGTTTTCTTTCAACTTTTCTTGTGCCTAGATGGATTTGTTCACCTCACCATTGGAAGACGAAGAGATGTTGCTAAGGGAGCTAGCAATGTCGTCAATGGAAGACATTGAGATAAAAAAAATCAGATTTGATGCTTGCTACAACCCACTACGAAGTGAAGCCTGGAATCATCAAGTTAGTGGCGACAAAACCATTTAGAGGATTGGAGGATGACAACCCATATAGACACATTAAGGAATTCACGATGATATGCAACATGGTGCAACAAAAAGGAGTTCCGGCCGCTTGGTTCAAGTGGAATCTTTTTCCGTTCTCTCTCGAAGATGAAGCGCAAAGATGGTACACACTTGCGTCCGTTGAAGCAAAAGGAAATTGGGATGAGCTAGTGAAGAAGTTTCTTTTGAAGTTCTTTCCCATAAGCAAGGTCCAAGACTTAAGGAGGCAAGTGCTCACTTTCAAGCAAGGAGAGGATGAAGGAATTGATGAAGCATGGGACCGTTTTAATGAACTACTTGAGTGAGGCCCGAACCTGGGATTTTCCGGTGACTTGATGTTGCATACCTTTTATTTTTCACTAACCCCTAACTCGTCTCGTTTTGTAAGCATGTGTGCAGGAGGTGATATAATGGATAAAACAATTAGTGAAGCCGCACAAATCTTACAAAGGATAAGCAATGGACAAAGAACGCAACGAGATTGGCAAAGATGTTGTCGAGAGGAGCAAAACAACAAAAGCAAGCCCAAGGTGCTTGCTGAAATTTCTGAAAAAGATGAACTAGAGGTCAAGAAAGATGAACCGACCGTACAAGAAATTAAGGATCCACTTCCCAAGGTAAGAGAAGTCATTTCAGATGTTAAAAATGTTGAAACTAACATGAATGTAGTCCAAAGTATGTGGAATGCTAGACCATTGGCGGAGTTCATTCAATATGGTTGGATTCAAGTTGATTTTGCCCCACTAATCAGCTAATGAAGGAAGGAGGAACGCCGACACGTTGCCAAACTAGTTGAAGATATTTTTTATCAAGAGATGAGTGGAGAGTCGATCCAAAAGATATTTGAAGAAGAAAGAGAAGAAGATGATGAAGGATGGATCGATCAATTTAACAACTCAAAGATTTGCAATAAAGGAAGAGAAGTGTACAACCGTGATGAGCCTAGTGACTCAAAGGATAAATGGGAGGAGATAGGACTCAGGCTAGAAGATGAATGGGAAGGGGTTGACATAGATCAAGTACTCCAAGAAGGCCCCTCCCCACAAGGTGATAGCTTGTGTGCTATTGAAGCCTACACACTAGCAAATCAAGACATGGAAGTACTCAAGGATGAAGAAAAGAGTAAATCAACAATGAGCGATCTTGACGACATGTGGTACATGGAAGATAAAGAAAGCAACATACAAGACTTTGAAGACGAAGATTGGGATGACAATGAAGACTTCAAAGAAGAGACAAATGCAAATGTAGTTGATGGAGTACACGTTCCAGATGATGAGACGGAGGGGATGCAAAAAGGTAACAAAGAGACACCTTCACTCGTTGAGATTGATTCGCCTTCAACGCCGCTAGATGAACCAAATATCACTCTTGTTGAAAAGGTTCTAAGGCCAAGGTACACGCTGAAATCTCAAGATATTATTGGTATTGATGTTGATAAATTCAAATACTCATGCTCAACCAATAGTATGAATGATAGTTTAATGTCTATGCCTTGTTTCAATAGTGATCATGTTGATAGGCTAGATTTTCTTGAGAATGAAAAAGAGGAACCATTTATGTTTGATCCAATTAATATCACACCTAAAGAACCTTTGCCTAATGATGAGCTAAGTGCTATGCATGAAACATATGCTTCTTTTATTTACACCTTGACTTGTTGCTACAATTCACATGTGGTGTTAATTATGGATGCGTATGTTTACAATAAGTTTTGTAAATCTCGCTCATGCTTTGCGCTTGGTCAAGCTAATGACCTTAAAGAAGAACATGTCGGGAGAAGGCCCGATTTTCACTAACCATGTAGACAAGTCTTGAATAATAAAAAGAGAAGTCATGCTTAAAGAGTTGCAAGATAAATCATCAACCTCTCTAAATCCCGCAATGGATGCTGCTGTCTTCATAAATTTGAGAGCTTGTTCAGAGGTGTACAAATGGAGAAAATGAGATATCCAGAAGCTCCATCAAGTTACCATTCCAACGCATCAAGAACCAACAAGTTTGAAGACCCGTGCGAGGAGTTATGGAGAAAACATTTAGCGCTGCGCGTTCTGAAATTTCAGGATAGATTTCATCGCCGAAGTAAAACGGACGTAACTCTCTTGTCCGGAGTCCGATTTGGGAAAATGAAGACTCGTTGGAAAAGGAAATTTTGTGCAATGTGCAATGGAGTAGAGCTTGAGTATACTTTCTGTTCTGGACATTAAAAAAATCATGGAGTGAAGGCAGCACCAAAGGACGATAAAGAAGGAGATAACGATGAAACAAAAGGATGCTTTGGGCAAGTCTTCTATACGTGATCAAGTACAACATGGGAAGTAAATTAAATCTGCATTGGTACCTTTTCTTCTTGCATGAAGGTCCATGGCGATGCGACGAAAAGAAGGTATGTGAGAAAGTCGAGCTTTATGACTTTAAGTGAAGCGCTTTTCGGGAGGCAACCCGTTTCTTTATATTTTTACTACTTTCTTAGAGAAAATAAAGAATGACACTATCTTATGATGATCAACTTGTGGTTATGAATCTAAGTTCAATTTTCCTTTTTAGAACCACCATCATGTTCATAATCATATTTATTTGCATGCATTGCATTTTGTTATCAATGTGATGTTTCTTTGTGTATACATGTTTTGCACATAGTTGGCTTGGTTGTTTTATATACTTAATGATGTATGCTTCTTTTTCCATGTTAATATTTCATAAGGCATTATGAGTATTTTCCTTTTGTGATCTTGTGTAAACATGGTGTTTAAATAAGATTGCAGACCATCATCGTTAAGTTCGATAAACCTAGCTAGCTTTTCATATGTTTTCATGTTGCTTTGGTTAGTTTATAAGCTTTGCAATGCGCTTAATTTTTCTTGTGCTATAAGAGTTATTGATTTATGGATAGACATGGTGTTTTAACTCTTGATAAATAAACCTTTATGGCTATGGAGAAATTCGGCAACCTAGTTGTAAACATGGTGTTTAGAACTAGGTGAAAATTGTCTTTGTTTATATGCTTTCCTATCATGTGCATACACACCATGCACCACGTACACTCATTAGGTTTTTATTCCTCATTAGGCTAATTATTCCACAAGTTAAAAATCTTAGGAGACATTGTTGGATTGTTGGCAATTCTATCTACTCCCAACCATCACCTTGGGGGTAGAATGTGCGCTTAAAACGTCTTGCAGGCAAGATAAAGACTCTCACTACAAGGAAATTGAAGGATGGATAAGATAAAAATGCTTTGTCTTCTTCTTCCATGACTAGCAAAATGCTAAGCATGGGGGAGACCCTGAATCTTCAACACGGAAGTGCAACATGATGCTCTAGATCAAGATCATTAACGTCTCCGAATCAATGTGCAAGAAGCCACCGATCTCATCAAAATTCTGCATGGGCTCAAAGGGAAAACACTGGATATTTTTGGATATTTAGAAGCCCCATGAAGTTAAGATTCCAACAAATCAAGAATCAAGATAATCGGAGGTTCCTACAAGCGGTTATGCCCGAATCACCGAGTGCAACACGTCCTGAAATCAGTTTTGGACAGCACACAGCGCTGAAGTAAAATGGACATAGCTACCTTGTTTGAACTCCGTTTTCGATGAATGAACACATGTTGGAAAGGTAATTTCATAAACTTTTCAATAGAGCTATATTTCATATATGTTCTGTTCTGGAAAGAGGGGGAAATCCATGAAAAAGAGACAGCAAGGAGATGATGAGAACAAGAAAGAGGAGATGGTGATGACAACATTGAAGAGAAGGGCGACCAATGACTCCATTAAGCATACAAGATTAAATTCAGAAGTTTAGGAGCATTCATAAATCAAGACAAAAGCAAAAGCCACATCGATACATGGAGATGTCGGAAGAAGGCAACGAAGAATTACAAAGGATGGTAACATCTCCATGGACCTTCTCTTTTCCAAACACAAATGCTTGTAAGTATGCCTTCAACCTCAACTAGGTGCAACCTTTTGTTTTCTCTTCCAACAATAACATGGCTACTAGGAGGACAACCTAGGTTTCTTTTTACTTTCAATAGATAGGCATGACCATGTGTTCACCTCGATGTTTTATATTGCTTATGCTTACAGAAAGATGATGAAAGTTGCCGCTTTGTTTTGCGTACATGAAGTTATACATGTCTTGGCTAATTGCTCTCTATAATATGATGTGAAATTAATTTAAATACCGGCTCTTTTATTTGTGGAGGTGAAATGACTATGCTCTAGACCCACATACATATCTTTGTTGTTCGATTTAAGTTTATGGATAGCCGGATAACTTGTTGTTTTTATGAAAACTTAACTTTTATGCTATCTACATGTTTGTGATGCTCTTGCAATGTTCTACCTACCAAAGCCATATACATATATGTTTTATGATAATAAAACCCGTAGATTGCAAACATATGTTTTGATGAGTTGGATTAGGATTGATTTCTATGGTTCGAGACTAAGAAGCTGGTCATTCCTTTGTGTAACTTTTTCATGCTAGCCTTTTTGTCCATGCATTGTGGGTTTTCACATCGAAAATTTCAGAAACTTCGCTGGGCATCCACCCTAAACCAAAAACATCTTTTTGTGATCACCTCCTTGTCCACAACCCAATTTGAGTATGGAGTAAAATTCTCGATGGAGATTCAAATATTACGCAATATTATGGAATTTATGCTTACTTTAGCATCGTTCAAGCATGGGGGAGGAGTCATTCTCTGACACAAATGCTATGTAAGTATTATGTTGCAAAAAGTTTTGAGGAGGAAAAGAAAAAAAAGAAAAAAAGGAAAAATGAAAAAAAAATATGATAAGAAGAAAAGAAAAGTAAGAAAAATAGGAAGAATAAAGTGAAAAAAAAAGAAAGAGAGAAAAATGAGAAGGAAATAAAATAAAGAAAAAAAATAAAGATGCTCCTCGGTTCTTTTTGCTTCATAAGTTCTCAAGTGCCTTGATGACACATCCATACTCAAATCTTCCAACCATGTGCAATCCGATAACGAGGACTTCACTCGTGGGGATCATCCATTTGCCACTTGCACATGTCCACTTATCCAAATGTGTGTGTTTCATCCCTCTCTCTTTCCAACATTTATTTTCCATGGCCTTTTTTATGAGTCTCGGTAATTCCAATAGATCTCTCTCTTAATTTGATAATATTTTGGATGTATGTTTTGCTAGGATTGTTTTTAACCTTCCAAGCTCCACATAAGCCTTCCACTATCACATATGAATAGAGTAGGTTGAAAATAATCTAGTATAGGCTTGAGTGACTTGATGAGATGAGTGATTCCATGAGCTCTTGCAAGAGATTTTCACTTATGTTGGATATGCATCTTTTTGAAAATATTTCATGTGACAAGGTAATGGTTTGAAGTTCACTTAAGTTTGAGAGCATCGTGTTAAAAGTGGCCTGTTCTTTATTGTTAGTCTATCTTTCATAATGAAAAAGGAGCCGGTCACAACTTGAACTTTAAAAATAAATTCTTAAGAGAGAGAAATTTGTCTCGTCATGAATGGCTAAGTGCAGGGATAGCATTGGAAGGCAACGCTGATTTCCCTTTTAAGCAAGGATTACTTACTCGAGGACGAGCAAGGTTTAAGCATGGGGGAGATATTGACTGTGAATTTCTGTCAACCTAGAGTACTTGTTATACATTGGTTTCGATTATGATTTGACCCGCCACTAGGCATACTAATGATGTAACAAGTTCACACTTGCATGTCGATTTTGGAGTTTGTTGTTTACGTAGGAAATCTACGCTAAAGAGGAGACTTTCGAGATAAGTTCACCAAGCACTTTGGAAGAAGATCATGAAGCCCGACAAGAGTCAAGACACACGATGAACATGACTCCAAATGACCCGAGGACCGAAGCGTCAACGTGCAAGTCTTCAGGGACTCAACCAGAAAACAGCGAAGCTTGCATAGCAAGGATTCAAGCCTTAACCGTGAAGGAAACGACGTCAAAGGCCCACATGCAAGTGCACACAAATAAGGGATCACGCGAGAAGCAACCGGGGAGGAAACCGGGGCCGAACCGGGCTCGGGCCGGCCGGCCGGGCCGACCGGCCCAGCCCACTCCGGGGTCGGTTCGGTGCCCCCTTTGCCCTACGTGTTTGTCTATTTATTGCCTCCGCCGCCGTCGGCTGCCACATCGAACAAATCATCCTACCGACGCCATTGACCAGAATACCGCCGCCGCAAGATGAGGGAGAGAGTTAGATGAGCTCGTCGCAAGGATCAACGCCGGCGGAGAGAAGGAAGCAAGAGAAGGACTCCAAGCCACTGGCCTAGGGGTGTTCCCAAGCTCCATCGTTGCCATCTTCATCGACGACATTCTCCGGAGTCTCCATCACCTCTATGTGCTTCAATCCGTGTAAGATGATGGGGTAATGTCTCCGTTCATCCCTAGGGTTAGATGGATGCATGCTATGTGATCGCTACTTGATTCGTGGTTTCAATCTATTGTTTTCATGTTGATGATGCTTTGATGATTAAGGTTAGCTACCGTGTTTTTCGAGCGTATGATATCCGCTACTCCCATAGATTCCATCAACATACTGTGTCCATCATAGTTCTAGTCACGATTACCTTCGCGTAGTGATAGTACGAGAGGAGGGAAAGGGCGAAACCGTGGTCACAACCCCCGGTAGATTGGTTTACCACTCTCATGTAGTAGATGCATACCATGTTATCCTAGATCCTAGGGAGGGAACGCTTATCTTTCTTAATCACTCTCTTGTGTTCACCCTTTACCATCTAGTTTAACCCTAGATTTCTGTGATCAACTTAACTTAGATTAACTTAGGTTATATTGTTTTACCTTTAGATTAATACTCTTTCAAAGGTTTTCCATTCAACTCGATTAGTACTTGGTTAAGCGCTAGTAATCCCCTTGCTCCGCGGATTGACAAGAACCTTGGGAATCCCATGGTGAAAAAGTTGTAAGTCCGTACGCTTGCGGATCGTAGGTGGATACGAGTTTTATCCGTCAACATTCATCTTGTTGGAGTCTCCATCTCCTTCGAGAAGAATTTTTATCGGCTCCCATTCACTCCCCCCTCTCTGTTTCTCCGTATCGGTCCTTCAAGTGGTATCAGAGCCAGTTCGGGTCTTTATTGACTCTAACCAGTCTAAGATCCAAGGATGGCATACCAGGAACGGGGTTCGGGTCCTCCACACTTCGATGACAAGAACTACCAGATGTGGAGTAAGCGGATGGCGGCGTTCCTCCACGGAAAGGGTCAGATCCTTTGGGATGTCATGGTGGACACAGGCTATGTCTAGCCGATGAACTTCCTTGCTCCAGGATCGTGGGACATGTTCGACGCCAACAATAAGGCGGTCGACTACTTGTTTCGTGCTTTGTGTCAGACTGAGTTCGATCGGGTGCACACCGAGCACTTGGCTTGTAGAATCTGGTTGGTGTTGAAGGAGGCTCATGTTGGGTTTAGGCTCGGATGTATGCGACCTACCGGAGAAAGTACGAGAACTTCACTCATCTCCCCGGTGAGTCCATCGATGCCTTGTTTCAGAGGTTCACGGTGGTTCTGAACAACATGAGGGCCAATGTGGACGTGCTCCCGTACGATGATCATGATAGAGCTGTCAAGCTCTTACACTCTTTGGATCGTACGATTTGGGCCGGAAAGTTCGAGGCCATTGTCGAGTCGGAGAAGTATGACACTCTGATGGTGAACGAGCTGTTCTCGAAGCTCAAGTCGGCTGAGGTGGATAGGGGCATGACAGCCAAGCTCGAGGGCCCGACTGACTCTCATAGTCTTGCCCTCGTCGGTGGTTCGAAAGGAAAGGCTAACACTAACCCATCCACCAGGATGTATTCTTTGTCCTCTTTGATGTCTATGCCAGATGAGGATTTCGATGTGCTTGGAGAGGACGAGCTGGCGTTGCTGACGAGGAGGTTCGAGAGGCTGCACGAGAACCAGGTGAACATGAGGAGGAACACGAGGACATGCTTCCAGTGCGGCAAGTCGGGACACTTCGTCGCCAACTGCCCAGAGAAGGTCGAGAACAAGGATGGATACAAGCACAAATCAAGGATGGATGGCAAGTACCGGTCGAGGCGTGACCACAAGAGCAAGCACAAGAACAAGCACAAGGACGAGCGATGATCAAGGAAGAAGGAGAATCGAGGCAAGGCACGAGCGAAGGTGGCAGCGAGCGACGTCGACTCCAGTTCCACGTACTCCACCTCGAGCTCAAGCAGCAGTGAAGACGAAGGTGATCGTCGCAAGAGCATGAAGTTGTCCAAGAACCTGAGCGGGCTGAGCTGCTTCGCTAGAGATGGCTTCTGCACCATGGCGCTGAGCTCCGGTAGCAAGAAGAGCACACAGAGTGACTCGGACTCTGACTCCAACAACGAGGTGCATGATGAACTTCCCTTCTTGCGTCAAGAGAATGAACGACTTGGCTCGTTGGTTGATAATCGTGATGACATGCTTAGAGAGGCCAAGAAAATGAGAAAAATGCTTAGGGCTTCACTCGAGGATGCTAGGACTAGATTGGTTGAGCTAGAAACACAGGTTTTTGATAGCAAGCTTGATATTGATTCCCTTAAGTCTAGCCCTATTGTTTCTGATGAGGTTGATTGTGCTGATTGCTATATTTTCCTTGCTGATGTTGCCTTGTTTAAGGAGAAGCATGCCTCCAAGTGTGAGGAACTAGATGTGCTTAGGGTTGAAGTGGCTGAGCTTAAGTCTAGATCTGCTTTGCTAGGTGCTTGTACTTCTTACCCTGTCTTGCATGCTAAAATTGATGAGATGCATGCTTACAATGTTTCTCTTGAGGCTAAGTTGAAAGAACCAATTCCTACATCTTGCTCTACCTGTGAAATGCATGCTTTGAAGAATTTGAAACTTGCACATTATGTTGATCGTTTGCAGGATGAGAATGATGAGCTGAGAAAGTTGATGGGTTGGTTGTCTGGTCATGAGCCTCAGTTGAGGATAATGATCGAGACATTTAAGAGGCAGAATGGTGAGGGACTTGGGGCAAACAAGGTTGGTGAGGGAAGTGGAGAAAACATTCCAGACCCACCGAAGACCCACCACAAACATGATTTCCCTCCCAAACCTAACCATCTTAGGAACCGACTAGACACAACCTCAGCTCCACCCGTGTTTCCCCCACAAACAAATGAGTTCCAAAAGCCTATCAAGTTTGTGAGCACTTCGGGGAAAGTGTTCTCTGGGAAAGAGAGCGAGAAGGCTAGTGAGGAGAAACCCGTGGAGAAGTCGAATAGAGAGAAACCAAGTGAGCAGCCCCAACCCAAGCCTAAACCTAAGCTTGTAAGGTTTCATTGTGGCTATTGTGGGAGAGATGGCCATAAGGATGAGTTTTGCTTCAAGAGGAAGCAAGAGGAGAGAATGGCGAAGGAGTGGGCCAACAAGGACAAGTACCACCCTTCCGATGGTGTACTTGAGCCTCGTGTGCAGATGCCCAGGGCCAAGGCGAGCATGAGGACAGTTCCAGCTTGGGGAGAGCGAAAGGCTGTTGGAGGTGCTGCTGGCCAGGCTACACTGGTCAGACCGGTGAGGGGAACCGGTCGGACCGGTGCAGGCATGGACAGGCAGCAGTTTGGGTTTCATGCTCGTACAGGTGCGAAGTTTGTTACTGGAGGTCGTGGTTCTAGTGGTTGGTCTGGAGAGTTTGCAGGAGGTCAGTTTGCTATGCGTTCTCCCCCTCGTGCTCATTACGGGGATGGGAGGATCTGTAGCTTTGAGATGGAGAAGAGGGACATTCCACGGGCTTTCTTTGGTGGTTTTGGTCCTCCTCCAGGTAGAGAGGGTTGGTTCCCTCATAGTGGTTACCATGGTGGTGTTCATGGAGGTAGCTTTGGTAGGAAAGATGGTTTGCTTTGTGCTAACCCCACTTTCGAGCAAATGGCTCGGCACTGGTTTTACTCTTTTGATACTAATCCCAGTGCTGAGTCGTTTGTTCGCTCACATACTCGTTTTTGAATTTCAGGTGGGAGACTTGAAGAACATTTGGTTGATTGACTCCGGTTGCTCGAGGCATATGACCGGAGACAAGGGGTGGTTCTCAAGTCTCGTCCCGGTGGTGACAAGGAGGTACATCACTTTTGGGGACAATGGGCGTGGGCGTGTGCTTTCAGAAGGTGAGATTAAGGTGAGTGACAAGATCACTCTCGGGCCGTGGCTCTTGTTCAATCGCTTGGATACAATTTGCTTTACGTGTCCCGGCCTATTCGATGAGGGTTTTGAGGTGTTGTTTCGGCTCGGTGGTTCTCGGATTTTGGATTCTCGAGGGGACCTTGTCTGTATGGTCGTTCCCGAGGGTCAGGTGTTTCGAGCTGATTTTTCTCAGTCTTCTGGTGTGGAGCGTTGTTTCTTGGCTGGTTCTTCGAGTGAGTTGTGGAAGTAGCATAGGAAGTTGGGTCACTTGAGCTTTGACCTTTTGTCTCGCTTGAGTAAACTCAATTTGGTCTGAGGATTGCCACGGTTGAGGCTTGAAAAAGAGTTGGTTTGTGCGCCGTGTAGGCATGTCAAGATGGTAGCCTCTTCTCACCCGCCTCTCACCGTTGTGATGACTGAGCATCCATGCGAGCTGCTCCATATGGACCTTGTTGGCCCAGCTCGTGTGCGATCTGCGGGTGGGAAGTGGTATGTCTTTGTTGTGGTGGACGATTACTCTCGGTATGCGTGGGTGTTCTTTCTCGAGGATAAGGGGGAGACGTTTGGTTTTGTTCGGGATCTTGTCTTGAGGTTGGAACGAGAGGCACGGAGATGCCATACGAGCAATCCGTAGTGACAATGGCTCAGAATTCAGAAACTCTCATTTTGAAACCTTTTGCCATGACTTGGGTCCTGAACACCAGTTTTCGAGTCTGTATATGCCTCCCCAGAATGGTGTTGTGGAAAGGAAAAACAG
Source organism: Cenchrus americanus (assembly GCA_947561735.1). NCBI lineage: Eukaryota > Viridiplantae > Streptophyta > Magnoliopsida > Poales > Poaceae > Cenchrus > Cenchrus americanus. The sequence goes on along the minus strand of OX387242.1, from coordinate 28,811,729 downwards.
GACCTTGTGTGAGATGGCTCGGACATGCTTGATGAGCATAGGACTCCGAGAAGGTTCTGGGCTGAGGCGGTAATCACCGCGTGCTATGTGTCAAACAGGATCTACCTCAGAGTGCATAAGAAGAAAACATGCTATGAGTTAATGCACAGTCGCACACCCATGTCTTTGGTTGCAAGTGCTTTATTCTGAAGAAAGGGAAGAAGTTGGATAAGTTTGAGGCTAGGTCGGTCGATGATATTTTCTTTGGTTATGCATCTCACTCTAAAGCATATCGTGTGCTCAATCTTGAAACTAACCAAATTGTGGAGACTTGCGAAGTAACCTTCGACGAGACACAACCATGTAGTCAGCTTGTCTTTGAGTGTGCAGTTGATGATGAACTTGGCGAGGAGATCTTTCAGGAGGAGGAGCGTGAACATGGAGACGATGAAGATGGCGGTGTGATGTCCCCGGCTGAATATGTACCCACTACTTCGACTACGGTGGTGGACGGACCCTCTCCTACACCTACAACGACAAATCAAGATCGAGGAGAATCTACAGTTGACGGGGAGGTAGCATTAAGGCGAGAACCTCCCTGGCGAGTACAAGCGGATCACCCAACTTCGAGGATCATCAGCGACTTGAATGAACTCACTACACGGTCGAGGGTTCGAAACAATTCTCATTTCGCTCATGCTGCATTTGTTGCTGCTTTTGAGCCCAAAGACAATGGACACACATTATCTGATCATAATTGGGTTAATTCGATGCATGAGGAGTTGGAGAACTTTGAGAGGAATCAGGTTTGGAAATTGGTTGACCCTCCCCCAGGGTGTAAGCCGATTGGTACAAAGTGGGTGTGGAAGAACTAAGAGGGAGAGAAAGGTGGAGTGGTGAGAAACAAGTCAAGGCTTGTTGCTCAGGGGTTTAGTCAGAAGGAGGGGATTGACTACGAGGAGACCTTTGCTCTCGTAGCCCGTTTGGAGGCAATAAGGATCCTTTTAGCCTTTTCTGTGGCTAAAGGGTTCAAGTTGCACCAAATGGATGTGAAGAGTGCTTTCCTGAATGGTGTGTTGGAGGAAGAAGTGTCTGTGAGGCAACCACCGGGGTTTGAGAGTGAGAAGTACCCCCACCGGGTGTACAAGTTGAGGAAGGCGCTGTATGGGTTGAAGCAGGCTCCTAGAGCTTTGTATGGTAGGTTGAGGGGGTTCTTGTTTGAAAGAGGTTTTGAGATGGGGAGGGTTGATCAGACCTTGTTTCTACTTAGGCAGGGCAGAGATATCCTAATTGTGCAGGTGTACGTGGATGATATTGTCTTTGGTGGCTCATCTAACTCTCTTCTTGCAAGGTTTGCGGAAGATATGAGCAAGGAATTTGAGATGAGCATGATGGGCGAGTTGCAGTTCTTCCTCGGGCTACAAATCAAACAATCAAAGGAAGGAACATTTGTGCACCAAGCAAAGTACACCAAGGACATTGTGCGGAAGTTCAAGATGAAGGACTCCAAGGCTATGACGACGCCGATGAGTACGACTACAGCTCTTGATGCGGACGAGGAAGGTGAACACGTGGACCAGAAGGAGTACCGGAGCATGATCGGGTCACTCCTCTACTTGACGGCGACGAGGCCGGACATCCAGTTCTCGGTATGTCTGTGCGCTCGTTTTCAAACGTCTCCGAGGACTTCGAGCGGTGAAGCGAATTTTCAGGTACTTGCGTCATACTCCTGACTTCGGCCTTTGGTATTCCGCGTTCTCTTCTTTGGCGCTTCATGGTTTTTCGGATGCGGATTTTGCTGGGTGTCGGTTGGATAGGAAGTCCACTTCTGGGACTTGCCAGTTTTTGGGTTCTTCTTTGGTGTCTTGGTCTTCCCGCAAACAGTCGAGTGTTGCTCAATCCACTACCGAGGCAGAGTACGTTGCCGCTGCTAGTTGTTGCTCTCAGCTCCTTTGGATCACATACACCATGAGTGACTTTGGTGAGGAGTATACCCATGTCCCACTTCAATGTGATAGCACTAGTGCCATAAGCGTTGCAAAGAACCCAGTGCTCCATTCCAAAACCAAGCACATAGAAGTGAGGTATCATTTTCTGAGAGACAACGTAGCGAAAGGAAAGATAGCTTTGATCTATGTACCCACACATGTCCAACTAGCCGATATTTTTACCAAACCCCTAGATCAAGCAACTTTCACTCGTTTGTGGGGGGAGCTTGGTGTGTGTTTGATTTCTTGAGTTGGGTGTGTGGGAGCTCCTTTGTAGCATATGTATAGTTTCCTTGGTGCAATTCTTGCATTTGGCATGGCATATGTAACATGATGTATAGGCATCCTTGTACCTTAGATTGCATGCATTTTGTATCATATGCATTGGATAGGAAAAGCTTCTCCTATATACATTGTTCACCATGGAATGCTATTTATGTGTTTGTGCGCTTGTTTGGTATGCTATGGTTAGTTTGGCTTAGCTCTTGATGATCTTGATTTATAATCCATGGTTGATGGCTATATTTTTGAAAATTATCTCATGTATGCTCTCTCATGTGTAAATGCCTTTATATGATCTTGACATGTTTCAGTGGCTTGGTTATGCTTAATTTGTGCTTGGATAGCTAGTTTATTGATCATATGGGGCCCACGGCTCATTTGCCATCATGAATGTTTAGCCCTCTTGCTTCATCTTGTGGAGGGGGCATAAGTTCCTTTTTGTCGCAAAGACATTTCATGTACCAAATTTGAATCTGAAAATGAAGTGTAAAATGCTTGGAAAATGTGCTCCCATGTCATATGTGCTGAATTTAATTTGCTTTGGGTGCTAAACCGTTGAATGATGCCTACCAATGAGAAGTCTCATACATAGAAGTAGGCACATGGCTCGGTGGCTTTGACATGACATGAGGTGCTTGTGGGCGTTTGTGATGGTCTTATGGTTAGAATGGCTGACCTAGCATGAAGTTTGTGTGGCTTTGCCATTTGATATGTTTTGATCATGTTTAGAACTTTGCTCATGAGAGGCAAATTTTTCGCAAAATTGCCCAAATCCATCTTAGCTTCGTCCAATGGTTGTGAAACTTGATAATCATGTAGTTGAGATCGATACGAAGCTATAGAGTATCTAACTTGCTTATTTGGACATGTGTAGCATCCTATGTTGAATTTTGTCTATTTGAGAAGCTCTAGGTTGAAAGTTTTGCATTTTTGGCTTGATTCATGCATTGCCAACAAGGGGGAGAAGTTTGAGCTTGAAATGGCTTGCTGGATGCATTTAGAAGGTTTTCAGGTGGTTTCGAGCCATTTCTGGGCTCTGGTGTGCACCGGTCTGACTGGTCGAGGTCACCGGTCGACAACCGAACCGATGCGGCCGCTTTCCGTTTTCTTCAAGTGGTTTGCATGCATTCGTCCTGGGGGAGTTGCATTGGTCCAGGGGGAGCTTGCATGTGTGCAGGGGGAGCTCTTTGTGGTTTTCCGAGCTTTGTTTTTGGTGGTTTATGCTCTTTGCTTGAGCATAGTTTTGTCTCGGATGTGTCGAGCCGTTGCCCTTGCCTAAGGGGTCCAAGACTTGCCTTCTTCAAATGATCTTGCTCTTTGCCTTTGTTTGGCTTTCGATCGCTTGTTAGATTTTCTTTTTGTTCGTTTCTTTTATTTTTCTTTTATCTCTAGTTACTGTATGTGGGTGTTGTCAATGCACTCATCAAGGGGGAGATTGAGGACCATGTGTGGTTCGAGGACCGGTGGATGGTCGCTTCCTTGTGTGATGAGTGATTGAAAACGTTGTGTGGACTGATTCTTGGCTAAATATTGCAGGTGCAGATTGCGGCTTGACTCGTGTTGGTGCAGGTGAAGAACAAGCGCGAAAGGTCGACGCCGGTGAGGCCTCCAGGTGTGGAGAAGACAAGTAGGCTTCATTCGAGGGACCCGGTGGCCAGCGGAGTCAAGTGCGGGCTGCATGGTGGCATGAACAGTAGACCTGAGCATTTATCGGGCCGGGCTGGGTTCGGGCCGGGCCGAAAAAAATTTCTGTTTTTCGGGCCGAAAAAATCCTGCCCATGACCATCCCACTGGACGTATCGGGCCTCAATTTTTGGGCCGGGCTCGGGCCGGGCCAGGGCTTGGGCGGGCCGCCCGCACATTTTATAGTGTAAAACAACTAAAAACAACATTTCGGGTCGGGCTCGAGCCAAAAAAAATTTCGAGGGCTTCAAGATCTCTGCCCACGCCCGCCCAATAAAGTTCGTGGGCGGGCCTGGCGCGGGCCGGGCTCGGGCCAGGCCAGCGGACCGGGCTCAAATGCTCAGGTATAATGAACAGCAAGATGAAGACATGGACGGTTTCTTGGTTGAGCCTCAAAACCAAGGTCGAGCCGGGACTACGTGGGAGCCGAGTCATGAGTGGCGATTGGCGGAGGCTACACAGAGTTCGCGGGGTTTCCAGTGGTTCACCAGAAAATCACTGGGTTCCTTGGTTGATCCACAAAGGAAAGACTAAAGAACCGAAGACGGTGCTGCAGCAGCTCCAGACCGGTCTGAACGGTGGGTCTGACCGGCCTGACTAGTGGGTACCGGTCTGATCGGTGAGGAGCACTGGTCTGACCGGTGTGTGACGACGCAGTCCGGAATCTTCGAAGCGGAGGACACGCGTCAGGATCGCATGGCTTGCGTCGAGGCTAAGCAGGGTGCGGTCGCCGGGCATCCGTCCGATGAAGAAAATCCGAAGACTTCCAAAACCGCCCTTGAGGGGCTTGTATCCCTAGTTATTAAGTAAGGGTATTTTAGACTTTTAGTTGCCTCCATATAACCCATGAGGTGAGAGGATGGTAGCCATCTCTTGGAACCCTAGTTCATTTGCTTTCCTATTTTCCCTTCTTATTTTCTTAGGATTTCGATAGGACTAGCTTGAGAGCTTCATGGTGAGATTTTGTGAGAGGGTTGGATGATCGGGCGGCAAGCTAGACCTTGTATGAACCTCCTTGGTATGTATAGATGATTCGGCGTGGTTCCTCAAGGCTTTGTTGTGTTCTTCCCGGTTGTTCTTGGTGGTGATTTTTGGAGCCCTCTCTTGGTGGTTTTCTTGGGGTGTTTTCGGGACCTTGCTCTTGGGGATTTGATGGGGGAAATTTGTGGGAACCCTTCGTGGTTCTTTGGCCTGTGATTCCCCTCCCAAATCCGTGAGTTAAGGGGCTCGATTTTGGGGTTTTCGGTGTTCTAGGGTTAGAGGAGTTCTTGGTGGGATTTCTTCGATTCCTCTTGATTTGGCAAGTTTTTGTGGACAAAATCATGGCTATGGACTGCTCATGAGGTGTTCCTATCATCCCCAAAATCTTGTTCAAGTCCGTGGAGTGATTCGGGAGATCGAGGTTTGGATTTGGAGGAGTTGACCCGCGGTGTCTTGTTCATCTCGAGCCGCCGAGCTACACCGATCCGACCGAAGTGCTCTTGACCGGTCCGGCGGTGCAAGTCACTTGTGGGATTTGCCTCGGGTGAACTGCTTGACTCATGTGTCTTTGGGTCTTGGTGCCGGTTGACTCATGTGCCTCGGGTGCCTGGTCTGTTCTTGGTCTGTTTGGGGTTGTGTTGCTAGGTTTTGTGTAGGGTTTTCCTTCCGTGCCGGTTGTGTTTTGGGGGTGGTTTTGTTCCAGGGCTTAGAGAAGTCACTGAGGCTTTCTAGAACACTTGTTGTGTGGCTGCTGTAGCCATCGGCCTGACCGGTGCAAGCCATCAGTCTGACCGGTGCAGCACAGGCAGCAAGCCGTGCAAGTTTCCGTTGTGCGTGTTGGTGTGTTTTGGATCGGAAGGTTGTATGCTTGTTCCTAGGTCCAGTGTCACTCTAGTGGCTGCGTGGGCTAGACCAACTTGGGTAGTGAGTCAGAGACGTGTGTTGGAAGCTGTGTTCGTCTTGTTGGAGTCTCCATCTACTTCGAGAAGAATTTTTATCGGCTCCCATTCACTCCCCCTCCCCCCTCTCTGGTTCGCCGTATCGGTCCTTCACTTGGGGACTAAGTGGCTCACCGGCAATCGTCATCGACCCTCCGGCTTGGTGTGGAGCGGCGAGGACACTTTGTGCGTGGGACGTGGAGACCCCCTTCCTTGGTGGAGAAGCTACTTAGTGGAGGTGGCATCAAGGTGACCAAGGGAGCTTGTCAAGTTCCTAAGTGGCTAGCCTTTGTGGCGAGTCAAGTGGTGCTCTTGGGAGAGACTTGGTGACCGGGAAGTGATACTCTTGTGTGAGCTTCAACAACGTGGACTAGGGGTGGCTTAGTGCCTATCGATACCACGGGATAAATCACGTGTCAAGAGTTTGCTTCCTCTCATCCCCTTTACGTTTCCACATTTACTCTATTGCAATCTTTGCTTGCCATACTTTCCTAGAGTAGTATCATGCTAGGATTGGCTATAGGTTGCAAACCTTGTTTTGGGATGGGAGTTTGACACTAGAACAACCCTAGTTGCACATCTAGATAGTATGTTCTAGTTTATCTTTGTGTAAACATAGTGAAGCCATAAGTTAAGGTTTTTAGTTGCCTAATTCACCCCCTCCCCCTCTTAGGCTAACGAGCATTCGATTCCTTACAAAATCTAAGCTTGAGAGCAATGAGACTAAAACAAGTAATTCCCTTGAGCTTGATGAATCATCTATCCCTTGTGCTATTCCTATCTCCAAGGTAGATGCTTCAACTTCTTGCATTGATTTAATTGATGAATCTTGCTCACCATCTTATAATTAGAATGTTGTTGTAGAAACATGTGATTCCCTCATAGGCAAGAAGAATGATGAGCTTAAGCAAGAAGTGAAATGGCTCCGAGAGAGGTTGGCAAGCTTGATGGGCAAGGGAAAGAACGATGAGGAACAAGTGGACATCGCCTCTCAATATATGAAGAGCAACATCCAACCCTCTCAAGATAACTGTTATCCCATGGTGAAGAAGCTTGAGAAGGGTGCACCATGAGCAAGCTATAGGGTTAGCTTCCCTTTTGTTGTCATAAACAATGTGCATACATTTGGTTGGTGATTCAACCACTAAATGCACAAATTTAGGGGGAGCTCATCCTATGGTTTGGTTATGGGACTAGTATTGTTTCAAGCTTATCTTATGTAGTCCCTTGGCGACGCGTTCCGGTGCGGTGCTTCATTCTAAGAGAATGCTATTTCACTCTCAATGTGGTCTAACATCTCTAAAAGAGTCAATTTAGCAACATGAGCTTCATGCTATTGAGTCATGTCCTTACAAGCTTATGTCTCTATATAAGTTCAAAGGCAATGCACTCATACATTCCTAATCCTTGTAGTACTCCAAGTGTCTTCTATGCAAGCTTCTTTCAAGTGGTGTCACCTAGTGATATCATTTCCAAGTGGCTCATCTCAATGTGGTGCTAACAAGGTGAAGAGGATCAACCCCCGGAGGTATGCAAAGATTAAAAGACTACAAATGATATCTACAAGTGGTAATGTAACAAGAACCCATTCTTCTTATCTCTTGTTTTTTAGGCTACCTCCTTGCATGATATGCTCTAAGCTTCCTTGTCTTACAAGTTTGTAGTTGTGCACTTGTTTTTCACACTATCTTTTTGTGCACACACTTAGGGGGAGCTTAGTTTGTATCATGCTAGTCTCATGAGCTTGTGATCCACCGTAGTTATTCTCACATGTGGTATCTTCATTGATATCATACATATGGATCATGGTTCATGTGTCTTTCTCCCTTGTATTTAAAATTTCTCTTTGAGCTATGTTTGCTTGGACTTGCTAGTTTCCTTGGAGCCCTTTTGTTTTGGACTTTTTGGAGATTTTATTCCAAAGGGGGAGAATGTGAGACCAAAGCAAGCTAGTGGTTTCAAGGATATGAGACCAAAGGGGGAGAATGTGAACATAGGAAGAGAAGATCAAAAAGGGGGAAGGTTGATCTAGGGGGAGTTTGGATGATGGTAAGCATCCAAGCAAGTGTAAGTGGCTCTAATTTTGTCAATTTTTTCGCAAATTTATGCTTGCTTTGCTTGCGTTGTCATAAATCACCAAAAAGGGGGAGATTGTAGCGAACATGGCCCCATTTGCCATTTGTTTGAGTTGATTTTGGTGATTCATGCTAACACAAGTAATGGGACTAACCACATTATCTAGCATGTCTTTGTAGGCATTCATAGGTCTCATGGATGTTACCACATGTTAACATAACATGCACAAGTTAACATACCATGCCCAAGTTAACATGTCATGCCACATGTTAGGTTACTTACAACAAATTTGAGGACTTAGTATATATTTGGAGGCTATAAGTAATGGCATGTTAAGTATGTTAAGTTGAAGCAAAGATCCAAATTGAAGACGCGAAGAAAAAGAAGGAAAAAGAGACCATCGGATGAACCGACGGTACCCAAATAGCAAGCGTCGGTGCAATCGTCGGACGAGTTGGTACACTGGTTGAAACCCTAGGCACACGTCGGATGAACCGACAGTCCAATTTCTAGATGCGTCGGATGAGTTGCTGTTGACGGTTAATAGTTGTATCAAAGTTCGTTTATACTTGCAAGCGGACAAGTCTCCCGTCGTAGTCAAGGGACCCTTCTTCCCTCGAGTGGTGAACCCAAGGTATCGAATCCATGGAACAAATGTGTGACGCAAAAGTTGATCTAGTAAAGCCAAGTAACTTCGATAAAAGAGAAACCCTAATGCATCTAGGTAAAAAACACGTAACTAATATAATCTACTAAAGACCGGAGATAACAAAGTAAGATTGGGTAGATAAACCGATCTAGAGAGATCGGGTTAAGCCTTTTGTTGAGGTTCCAAGCAAGAGAAGAAGTAGAAAATCGAATCTTATAAGAAGCCTCTTTAAACCGTGGTTTCCCGTCGAAATCCGAAAACATCCGCCTTTCGGAACCCCCGTTCTGTCACAACGTATCCCTACTCATGCGGGGAGTCTAGGACGAGTCAAAAGACAAGTCGAGATTCTTTCGGAAGATCCGGTGTGTACCTCTAGCCACCGTAGCTACAAGAACACCCTATGTAATCTATCTCGAGAATAGATTTAGAATAAGCAAAGCCGATCGAAAAACGAAATCTTCGAGGAAACACTTGATGGCTAGGAATAGATTCAACTTGATAATTCAACTATGACAATGATACATACACAAGATCACCACCGGGATCCTTCCTTGATCTTGCTTCTAGCTCTGGGAACTCCGACGTGGTCTTCCGTGCAAGGTTCCCACGTCGGCTAGGGAGACCCTAGTCAACTAGCTCGACCATCTCCTCTCCGGGATGGTGTCCCTCTCTTCTCTGCTCCTCGGCGGCTAATGACGAATTCGATCATCCGTGGATCTCAACCCCGGGGCTATAAATAGCCCGAATGGTGGCTAGGGCAAAGGAGGGGGCGAACGGGCACTGGACAGGGCTGGGTCGGCCGGCCTGGGCCCGTCCAGGCCCAGCCAGTGGCCTCCTTTGCTCTACGTCAGTTCCCATGTCTTCTAGATGTTTCCCCCTTCTGCATGTAGGTCCATGTCATCAGTTTCTCTCCGAATTGGGCATAACTCCTTGTCTTGCAAGATTCGACACTTTTACGGTTAGGTCCTCGGAGTTTGTCATCTTCTCGGATCAAGTCCCTGACTTCTTGGAGTTAAGTTTGCTTCATTGCATGACTTGTACGGGCTTCAAGGTCTTGTCATAAGGTGCTTGATGAACTTATCCCGAAAGTCTTGCTTCCAACGCTAAGGCCCTGCATAAACACTAAACTCCAAAACCGACATGCACACGTAAACTTGTTATACCACGGGGGTTAGTACCAATGGATAAGGTATAAAACTTATGCCAACACCGAAGGTAAACTCATGGCTAGGTTGACGGATTTTCACCGTCAACATCTCCCCCATGCTTAAACCTCTCTCGTCCTCGAGTAAGCCTTCGATGGATATCATCGTTGCCCAACAATGTTTAAACCTTGCACTTGATCATACATGAGAAAACATAATGCTCTCAAAATTTTAATTCATTAAAGTTCCATAATGTACTAGCCTTCATCTCTACGGAGGGTAGATTCTTATTAAGCCTATCCCACAAGTATTAACATGCTCCCAAAGTTTAAATAAATCTCAGAATTTTTGAAATAAAGAATGAGATAAAGAAAAGCTAAACCAAGTTCACAAATTTAAATCATGTTGCATATTGCTCAAGAACTCTCATCTTGCTTGTCTATCAAGCCTATATATTCTACTCCGTTCCCTCTCATAACATATATGTGTGGTAGGCTTTATATGGAGCTTTGGGAAAGTTTAGTCCTACCAAGATATTATAAATGAGATGTTGTCAAAACAAGACAAGCTTCTCATGGTCTTACCGAGACTCGTCAAAAAGGCCATTGGAAAATAATGTTATATCAAGGAGGGGAAAGAGAAAAATACACACACTTGAGATGAGTGGACATGTGCAAATGGCAAAGAGTGATCCCGAGGCACAAAGGAAGTCCTCGTTATCGGATTGCACATGGTTGGAAAATTGAGTATGGATCTTTTAATCTTGAAGCCTTGAATTTCCTAATGCACTTTAGAGAACCGGGGAGTTCACTTTATTTTTGCACATACTCATATTTTTCTCAAATTCTCATATTTTTCTTTCTTTTCTTTCTTTCTTTCTTTCTTTTTCATATATTTTTTTTCTGTCATACATTCGGTAACGTGACTTTCACATCGGAGTTTTTATTTTTTATTTGCTCCCCTTTGAACTTTTTTATTTGCTCCCCTTTGAACTCTAAAAATTGCATTGTACCTACCTCCTCCCCCATGCTTAGACGTTGCTCGTCCTCGAGCAAAGAGGTGATAAATAAGGTAGGTACCGGAAATATTTTTCATTGGAGAGATACTTGAATTCTTCAATGTTGGCACCGTCTTGCGATCTTCCTTGAACTGATGATCCATTCTCAACGATAGGTTGTGGTCAAGGAGGTAAACACAAAAGATGATATTTGGTTTTAAGGGTGGATATCCGGTGAGGTTTGTGAGATCTCTAATGCGGGGATACACAATGCACGGATAAAAGGCTAGCAAAAAGATAGATACGCAAAAATGGAATGACCAGCTTCTTAGTCTCGGGCCAGAGAAATCATGGCCTGTAATAACTCACTCAAAAATAAATCTTGTACACTAAGGTTTATGCACTCAAATATATATTAGGCTCTGGATAGGTTGAGCAACACACAAGTGATATTTATGACAAGGTTAGTGATATTTTTGAGCATAAAAACCATCTTTAATCTATTCATAACTTGAGAGCACATTAAACACTATGGGTTCTCATTTTAATCATAACCTCTGCTAAAGATTAAGCTAGTATTTAAATAAATTCAGATTCTTATTTTAAGGGAGCAAAAGCTTTAACATGCATAAATCAATTACAAAGATAAACAAAGCGGCAATTATAATCATATATCATCATGGCACAAATTTTTGTAACTTTTCCAATGATATAAACAAGGTGGTATCTTTATCAATGATGAAATCAAGCTGAAATACAAACTGAAAATAAACAAACACACTTGCTGAAATTTAAATAAAAATAGAAAATATTACGCAAACACAAGCAAACTAAAGCTGAAAATTACAGAGAAAGGGAAAAGAAAAGAAAACTAAAGTTCCTTAGTCTTCCTAGTCCTCCGCCGGTGGTTGGTGTTGATAATCTTGATAGTAGTACCCTTGTGAAGGACCGATACGGCGAACCAGAGAGGGGGGGAGTGAATGGGAGCCGATAAAAATTCTTCTCGAAGGAGATGAAAACTCCAACAAGACGAACGCGGCTTCCAACACACGTCTCCGACTCACTACCCAAGTTGGCCAAGCCCACGTAGCCACTGGAGTGCCACCGGACCTAGGAACCAACACACACGGCCTTCGGAGCTCGAGAACGCGGCGGAACAACAAACCTCGAGTCTACAGACCCACACCGGTCAGACCGGTGAGCACCACCGGTCAGACCGGTCCCTGCCGGTGAAACTGAGCAACTTTCACTAAGTGGCTCTACACCGGTCAGACCGGTGAGACACACCGGTCGGACCGATCGGATCCCGAAAGCCCCCAAGGCACCAAACAGGCCAACCGACCACCAAACTGACCCAAACTCGAAACAGCAGCACCACGGGACAACAGCGAACACACCAAGACGTTCACCCGAGAAAAATCCCACCAAGGGTTGCACCGGTCAGACACGTCAAGAGCACCGGTCAGACCGATGTAGCCTGGGCAGCTCGGGATGAACAGCACCCGTGGGTCAACTCCCCCAAATCCAAAACTCGATCTCCCGAATCGCTCCACGGACTTGAACAAGACTTTGGGGATATTAGGAACACCTCATGAGGAGTCCATAGCCAAGTTTAATCCCACCAAAACTCGTCCAAAAAGGAGGAATCAAGGAAATCCCGCCAAGAGCACTTCCAACCCAAGAACTCAAGAAACCCCAAAATCGAGCACCTTTACTCACGGATTTGGGAGGGGAATCACAGCCCAAAGAACCACGAAGGGTTCCCACAAATTTCCCCCATCAAATCCCCAAGAGAAAGGTCCCGAAAACAACCCAAAGAAATCACCAAGAGAGGGCTCCAAAAATCACCACCAAGAACAACCGGGGAAAACACATCCAAACCTTGAGGAACCACGCCGAATCATCTATACATGAAACAAAGGTTCATACAAGGTCTAGCAAGCCGCCCGATCATCCATCCCTCTCAACAAGATCTCTCTGTGAAGCTCTCTTGCTAGTCCTAAAGAAAACCTAAGGAAAATAGGTGGAAAAATAGGAAAACAAATGAGCTAGGGTTCGAAGAGTTGGCTGCCATCCTCTCACCTCTTGGGTTATATGGAGGCAACCGAAAGTCTAAAATACCCTTCTCTACTAACTAGGGATATAAGCCCCTCAAGGGAGGATTTGGAATTCTTGATGTCTTCTCCATCGGACGGATGCCCGGCGACCGCACCCTGCGTAGCCTCGACGCAAGCCTTGCGGTCCCGACGCATGTCCTCCGCTTCGAAGATTCCGGACTGCGTCGTCGCATACCGGTCAGACCGGTGCTCTCCACCGGTCAAACCGGTCCCCCCGCCGGTCGGCCGGTCGGACCCACCGGTCGGACCGGTCGGCGGCCGCTGCGCCTCCGTCTTCGGTTCTTCGGTCTTGGCTTTGTGGATCAACCAAGGAACCCGGTGGTTTTTACGGTGAACCACCGGAAACCCCGCGAACTCGGTGTAGCCTCCGCCAATCTCCACTCATGACTTGGCTCCCACGTAGTCCCGGCTCGACCTTGGTTTTGAGGCTCAACCAAGAAACCGTCCACAACTTCATCTTGCGTTGTTCACGCCACCATGCGGCCCGCACTTGACCCCGCCGGCCACCGGGTCCCTTGAACGAAGCCTACTTGTCTTCTCCACACCGGAGGCCTCACCGGCGACGACCTTTCGCGCTTGTTCTTCACCTGCACCAACACCAGTCAAGCCGCAACCTGCACCTGCAATACTTAGCCATGAATCAGTCCACACAACGTTGTCAATCACTCATCACACAAGGAAGCGACCATCCACCGGTCCTCGAACCACACATGGTCCTCAATCTCCCCCTTGATGAGTGCATTGACAACACCCACACGAAAGTAATAAAAGAGAAAAGAAAAGAAAAGGAAACGAACAAAAAGAAACTCCAACAAGCGATCGAAAGCCAAACAAAGGCAAAGAGCAAGATCACTTGAAGAAGACAAGTCTCGGACCCCTTAGGCAAGGGCAACGGCTCGACACATCCGAGACAAAGCAAAGCTCAAGCAAAGAGCGCAAACCACCGAATCAAAGCTCGAACAACCACAAAGAGCTCCCGCTGCACACATGCAAGCTCCCCCTGAACCAATGCACCTCCCCCTGGACGAATGCATGCAAGACACCACTTGAAACAGGGTAGCTGCAACAACTCAGCCCTGACCGATCAGACCGGTCAACACCACCGGTCAGACCGGTGTGCAACAGGTGTACAGAACCAGCACTCACATCGGTCGGACCGGTGACCCCGACCGGTCGGACCGGTGCACAACGAGAGCCCGAAATGGCTCGAAACCACCTGAAAACCTTCTAAACACGTCCAGCAAGCCATTTCAAGCTCAAACTTCTCCCCCTTGTTGGCAATGCATGAATCAAGCCAAAAATGCAAAACTTTCAACCTAGAGCTTCTCAAATAGACAAAAGTCAACAGAAAATGCTACACATGTCCAAATGAGCAAGTTAGATACTCTACGGCTTCGTATCGATCTCAACTACATGATCACCAAGATTCACAACCATTGGACGAAGCTAAGATGGATTTTGGCAATTTTGCGAAAAAACTTGCCTCTCATGAGCAAAGTCCTAAACATGATCAAAGCATATCAAAATGGCAAAGCCACACAAACTTCATGCTAGGACAGCCATTCTAATCATAAGACCATCACAAACACCCACAAGCACCTCATGTCATGTCAAAGCCATCGAGCCATGTGCCTACTTCTATGTATGAGACTTCTCATTGGTAGGCATCATGCAACGGTTTAGCACCCAAAGCAAATTAAATTCAGCACATATGACATGGGAGCATATTTTCCAAGCATTTTGCATTTCATTTTCAGACTTGTAAATGGTACATGAAATGTCTTTGCGACAAAAAGGAACTTATGCTCCTCCACAAGATAAATCAAGAGGGCTAAACATTCATGATGGCAAATGAGCCTTTGGCCCCATATGATCAATAAACTAGCTATCCAACCACAAAGTGAGCATATCAAAGCCAGTAAAACATGCCAAGATCATATAAAGGCATTTACACATGAGAGCGCATATATGTGACATTTTTCAAAAACATAGCCGTCAACCATGGATTATTCATCAAGATCATCAAGAGCTAAGCCAAACTAACCATAGCATACCAAACAAGCTCACAAAGACATATATCTCATTCCATGGTGAACAATGTATATGAGAGAAGCTTTTCCTAACCAATGCATATGATACAAAATGCATGCAATCAAAGATACAAGGATGCCTATACATCATGTTACATATGCCATGCCAAATGCAAGAAATGCACAAAGAAAAGCTATACATATGCTACAAAGGAGCTCCCACACACCCAACTCAAGAAATCAAACACACACCAAGTTCCCCCCGCAAACGAGTGAAAGTTGCTTGATCTAGCGGTTTGGTGAATATATCGGCTAGTTGGTCATGTGTGGGTACATGGATCAAAGCTATCTTTCCTTTCTCTACGTTGTCTCTCAGAAAATGATACCTCACTTCTATGTGCTTGGTTTTGGAATGGAGCACCGGGTCCTTTGCAACGCTTATGGCACTGGTGCTATCACATTGAAGTGGGACATGGGTATACTCCTCACCAAAGTCACTCATGGTGTAGGTGATCCAAAGGAGCCGAGAGCAACAACTAGCGGCGGCAACATACTCGGCCTCGTTCGTGGATTGAGCAACACTCGACCGCTTGCGGGAAGACCAAGACACCAAAGAAGAACCCAAAAAGCGGCAAGTCCCGAAGTGGACTTCTTATCCAACCGACACCGGCAAAATCCGCGTGCGAAAAACCATGAAGCGCCAAAGAAGAGGACGCGGAGTACCAAAGACCGAAGTCGGGAATATGACGCAAGTACCGAAAATTCTCTTCCGCTTGCCGATGCGAAGTCCTCGGAGACGCTTGAAAACGAGCGCACGGACACACCGAGAGCCGTATGTCCGGCCTCGTCGCCGTCAAGTAGAGGAGTGACCCGATCATGCTCCGGTACTCCTTCCGGTCCACGTGTTCACCTTCCTCGTCGCATCAAGAGCCGTAGTCGTACTCATCGGCGTCGTCATAGCCTTGGAGTCCTCCATCTTGAACTTCCGCACAATGTCCTTGGTGTACTTAGCCACGGTGCACAAATGTTCCTTCATTTGATTGCTTGATTTGTAGCCTCGGGAAGAACCGCAACTCGCCCATCATGCTCATCTCAAACTCCCTCGCTCATATCATCCGCAAACCTTGCAACAAGAGAGTTAGACGAGCCACCAAAGACAATATCATCCACGTACACCCGCACAATCGGTATATCTACGCCCTGCCTCGGCAAAAACAAGGTCCGATCGACCTTCCCCATCTCAAAACCTCTCTCAAACAAGAATCCCCTCAACCTCGCCATACCAAGCTCTAGGCGCCGCTTCAACCCATACGGCGCCTTCCTCAACTTGTACACCGGTGGGGGTACTTCTCACTCTCAAACCCGGAGAGGCCGCCTCACATACACCTCTTCCTCCGAGACACCATTCAGGAAAGAACTCTTCACATCCATTTGGTGCAACTTGAACCCTTTAGCCACAGAAAAGGCTAGAAGGATCCTAATCGCCTCCAAACGGGCTACGGGAGCAAAGGTCTCCTCGTAGTTGATCCCCTCCTTCTGACTGAACCCCTGAGCAACAAGCCTCGACTTGTTCCTCACAACTTCTCCTTTCTCTCCCTCTTTGTTTTTCCACACCCACTTTGTACCAATCGGCTTACATCCTGGGGGAGGGTCAACCAACTCCCACACCTGATTCCTCTCAAAGTTCTCCAACTCCTCATGCATCGAATTAACCCAATTGTGATCAGATAGTGCGTGTCCAATGTCTTTGGGCTCAAAAGTAGCAACAAATGCAGCATGAGCGAAATGGGAATTGTTTCAAACCCTCGACCGTGTAGTGCGTTCATTCATGTCGCCGATGATCCTCGAAGCTGGGTGATCCACTTGTACTCGCCGGGGAGGTTCTCGCCTCGATGCTACCTCCCCCTCAACATCAGCTTCTCCTCGTTCTTGATTTGTCGTCGTAGGTGTAGTAGAGGGTCCGTCCATCATCGTAGTCGAAGTAGTGGGTACATGTTCAGCCGGGGGCACCACACCGCCATCTTCATCATCACCATGTTCATGCTCCTCCTCCGAAAGATCTCCTCGCCAAGCTCATCATCACCGCACACTCAAAGACAAGCTAACTACGTGGCTCTTTCTCGTCGAAGGTTACCTCGCAAGTCTCCACGATTCGGTTAGTTTCAAGATTGAGCACACGATATGCTCTAGAATGAGATGCATAACCAAAGAAAATTCCATCGACGGACCTAGCCTCAAACTTATCCAACTTCCTACCTTTCTTCGAATGAAACACTTGCAACCAAAGACATGGAAGTGACTCACCTTGGGTGTGCGACCATGCATCAACTCATAGCATGTCTTCTTCTTGTGCACTCGAGGTATATCCTGTTCGACACATAGCACGCGGTATTCACCGCCTCGGCCCAATACCTCCTCGGAGTCCTATGCTCATCAAGCATCGTCCGAGCCATCTCGCACGAGGTCCCGTTCTTCCTTTCCACAACACCATTCTGGGGAGGCGTATACGGACTCGAAAACTGGTGCTCAAGACCCAAGTCATGGCAAAAGGTTTCAAAACGAGAGTTCCTGAATTCCGAGCCATTATCACAACGGATAGCTCGTATGGCATCTCCGTGCCTCTCATTCCTCAACCTCAAGACTAGATCTCGAACAAAACCAAACGTCTCCCCCTTATCCTCAAGAAAGAACACCCACGCATACCGAGAATAGTCGTCCACCACAACAAGGACATACCACTTCCCACCCGCAGATCGCACATGAGCTGGGCCAACAAGGTCCATATGGAACAGCTCGCATGGACGCTCAGTCATCACATCGGTGAGAGGCGGGTGAGAAGAGGCCACCATCTTGGCATGCCTACAAGGCGCACAAACCAACTCTTTCTCAAGCCTCAACCGTGGCAATCCTCGGACCAAATTGAGTTTACTCAAGCGAGACAAAAGGTCAAAGCTCAAGTGACCCAACTTCCTATGCCACTTCCACAACTCACTCGAAGAACCAGCCAAGAAACAATGCTCCACACCCGAAGACTGAGAAAAATCAGCACGAAACACCTGACCCTCGGGAACGACCATACAGACAAGGTCCCCTCGAGAGTCCAAAATCCAAGAACCACCTGGCAGAAACAACACCTCAAAACCCTCATCCAACAACTGGGACACGAAAAGCAAATTGTACCCCAGCGATTGAACAAGAGCAACACGCCTCGGAGTGATCTTGTCACTCACTTTGATCTTACCTTCTGAAAGCACACGCCCACGCCCATTGTCCCCAAAGGTGATGTACCTCTTCGTCACCACCGGGACGAGACTTGAGAACCACCCCCTGTCTCCGGTCATATGCCTCAAGCAACCGGAGTCAATCAACCAAATGTTCTTCAAGTCTCCCACCTGAAATTCAAAAACGAGCACGTGAGCGAACAAACGACTCAAAGACGCGGGGTTAGTACCAAAAGAGTAAAACCAGTGCCGAGCCATTTGCTCGAAAGTGGGGTTAGCACCAACCAAAGCATCTCTCCTACCGAAGCTGCCTCCACGAACACCACCACGGTAACACCCTGAGGGAACCACCCCTCTCTGCCTGGAGGAGGACCAAATCCACGCAAGAAAGCCCGTGGAACATCCTTCCTCTCCAACTCAAAGCTATGACTCCTTCGATCCCTGTATTGAGCACGAGGAGGAGAACGCCTAGCAAACTGACCACCCGCACCCTTTCCAGCCCAACCACCAGAACCACGACCACCAGAAACAAACCTCGCACCTGTACGAGCTCGAAACCCAAACAGCTGTCTGTCCAGGCCTACACCGGTCTGACCGATGCCCCACACCGGTCTGACCGGTGTGACCTGGGCAGCAGCGCCTCCAACAGCCTTCCGCTCTCCCCAAGCCCGAACTGTCCTCACATTCGCCTTGGCCCTGGGCATCTGCACACGAGGCTCAAGTACACCATCGGAAGGGTGGTACTTGTCCTTGTTAGCCCACTCCTTTGCCATTCTCTCCTCACGCTTCCTCTTGAAGCAAAACTCTTCCTTATGGCCATCTCTCCCACAATAGCCACAATGGAACCTCACAAGCTTAGGCTTAGGCTTGGGATGTGGCTACTCATTTGAGTTCTCTCCACTCAACTCCTCCACCGGTTTCTCACCGCTAGCCTTCTCACTCTCCTTCCCAAAGAACACTTTCCCCGAAGTGCTCACAAACTTGATAGGCTTTCGGAGATCATTTGTGGGTTTAGGAAACACGGGTAGAGCTGGGGTTGTGTCTAGGCGGTTCCTAAGATGGTTGGGTTTTGGAGGAAAATCATTCTTGTGGTGGGTTTTTGGTGGCTCCGGGATATTCTCTTCACTTCCCTCACCAATCTTGTTTGCCCCCAAGTCCCTCACCATCTTGCCTCCTAAAGGCCTCGATCATCATCCTCAACTGAGGCTCATGACCGGACAACCAACCCATCAACTTCCTCAAGTCATCATTCTCATCCTGCAAACGATCAACATAATGTGCAAGTTCCAAATTTTTCAATGCATGCATTTCACAGGTAGAGCAAGATGTAGGCATGGGTTCCTTCAATTTAGCCTCAAGAGAACTAGTGTAAGCATGCATCTCATCAAACTTAGCATGCAAAACGGGGCAAGAAGTGCAAGCACCTAGCAAAGCAGGTCTAGACTTAAGCTCAGCCACTTCAACCCTAAGCACATCTAGTTCCTCACACTTGGAGGCATGCTTCTCCTTAAACAAAGCAAGATCAGCAAGGAATATGGAGCAATCAGCACAATTATTCTCATCCGAAACAACAGGGCTAGCCTTAAGGGAATCAATCTCAAGCTTGCTATCAAGCACCTGGGTCTCTAGCTCAGCCACTCTAGTCCTAGCATCCTCGAGTGAAGCCCTAAGCTCTTTCCTCATTTTCTTGGCCTCTCTAAGCATGTCATCACGGTTATCAAGCAAAGTGACAAGTCTCTCATTCTCCTGGCGCAAGAAGGGAAGTTCATCACGCACCTCGTCGTCGGACTCAGAGTCCGAGTCGCTCTGTGTGCTCTTCTTGCTGCCGGAGCTCAGCGCCATGGTGCAGAAACCATCTCTCGCGAAGCAGCTCAGCCCGCTCAGGTTCTTGGACGACTTCTTGTTCTTGCGACGATCACCTTCGTCTTCACTGCTGCTCGAGCTCGAGGTGGAGTACGCGGAGTTGGAGTCGACGTCGCTCGCTCCAACCATCGCTCGGGCCTTGCCTCGGCTCTCCTTCTTCTTCGATCGCCGCTCGTCCTTGTACTTGTTCTTGTGCTTGCTCTTGTGGTCGCGCCTCGACCGGTACTTACCATCCGTCCTCGACTTGTGCTTGTAGTTGTCCTTGTTCTCGACCTTCTCTAGGCAGTCGGCGACGAAGTGTCCCGGCTTGCCGCACTGGAAGCACGTCCTCGTGTTCATCCTCATGTTCACCCGGTTCTCGTGCAGCCTCTCGAATCTCCTCGTCAACAGCGCCAGCTCGTTCTCTCCAAGGTCATCAAACTCCTCATCTGGCATAGACATCAGAGAGGAAAAAGAGAACATCCTGGTGGATGGGTTAGAGTTAGCCTTTCCTTTGGAACCACCAACGAGGGCAAGACTATGGGAATCAGTCGATCCCTCGAGCTTGGCAGTCATGCCCCTATCCACCTCAGCCGACTTGAGCTTCGAGAACAGCTCGTTCACCGTCAGAGTGTCATACTTCTCCGACTCCACAATGGCCTCGAACTTTCCGCCCCAAATCGTACGATCCAAAGAGTGTAAGAGCTTGACCGCTCTATCATG
The DNA here is from genome assembly GCA_947561735.1 of Cenchrus americanus. Taxonomy (NCBI): domain Eukaryota; kingdom Viridiplantae; phylum Streptophyta; class Magnoliopsida; order Poales; family Poaceae; genus Cenchrus; species Cenchrus americanus. The sequence continues at coordinate 28,791,078 of OX387242.1, read as the reverse complement.
ATCATCGTATGGGAGCACGTCCACATTGGCCCTCATGTTGTTCACAACCACCGTGAACCTCTGAAACAAGGCATCGATGGACTCACCGGGGAGATGAGTGAAGTTCTCGTACTCTCTCCGGTAGGTCGCATACATCCGTGCTCGAAACCGGGCCTTCCCAACATGAGCCTCCTTCAACACCGCCCAAATCCTACAAGCCAAGTGCTCGGTGTGCACCCGATCGAACTCAGGCTGACACAAAGCACGAAACAAGTAGTCGACCGCCTTATTGTTGGCGTCGAATCTGTCCCTCGATCCTGGAGCAAAGAAGTCCATCGGCTGGACATAGCCTGTGTCCACCGTGACATCCCAAAGAGTCTGACCCTTTCCGCGGAGAAACACACCCATCCGCTTGCTCCACATCTGGTAGTTCTTGCCATGGAAGTGTGGAGGACCCGAACCCCGTTCCTGGTACGCCATCCTTGGATCTTAGGGCGGTTAGAGTCAATCAAGACCCGAACCGGCTCGATACCACTTGAAGGACCGATACGGCGAACCGAGAGGGGGGGGGGAGTGAATGGGAGCCGATAAAAAATCTTCTCGAAGGAGATGAAAACTCCAACAAGACGAACGCGGCTTCCAACACACGTCTCCGACTCACTACCCAAGTTGGCCAAGCCCACGTAGCCACCGGAGTGCCACCGGACCTAGGAACCAACACACACGGCCTTCCGACTCGAGAACGCGGCGGAACAACAAACCTCGAGTCTACGGACCCACACCGGTCGGACGCGGTGAGCACCACCGGTCGACCGGTCCCCGCCGGTGAAACCGAGCAACTTTCACTAAGTGGCTCTACACCGGTCGACCGGTGAGAAACACCGGTCGGACCAATCGAGCCCGAAAGCCCCCAAGGCACCAAACGAGGCCAACCGACCACCAACCGACCCAAACTCGAAACGGCGGCACCACGGGACAACGGCGAACACACCAAGACGTTCACCCGAGCAAAATCCCACCAAGGGTTGCACCGGTCGGACCGGCCAAGAGCACCGGTCAGACCGGTGTAGCTCGGGCAGCTCGGGATGAACAACACCCGCGGGTCAACTCCCCCAAATCCAAAACTCGATCTCCCGAATCGCTCCACGGACTTGAACAAGACTTTGGGGATATTAGGAACACCTCATGAGGAGTCCATAGCCAAGTTTAGGGCGTGTTTGGCGGGGCTCCGGCTCCACGAAACTCACTCCGAGCTGCAACTCCACCAATTTCCGGCTCCACCGTGAGCCGGACTCTTGTTTTGGAGCCGAGGACAAGTGTTTGGCGAGACAACAACTCCAACTCCACAAATTGATAGTTTCAGTTGTTTGTCCTCTTTTGCCCTCAAGTTTTTTTCCCGTTCGCCGTGTGCTCGTTGTGTGCATGTCCCCGTGCGTGCCGTGTGCGTTCGTGCCCGTGCATGCGTGCCGTGTCTTGTGCATGTGGTGTGCCCGCATGCAAAGTGTACGTGTGTGTGCGTGTTGTGCATGGGTGTGTGCGTGGTGTATGGCGTGTGTGTGCGTGGCCGTGCGTGAGTGTGTGACTGTGTATGGCGTGTGTGTAGCGTGTGTGTATTGTGTGCCGTGCATGGGTGTGTGCGTTTTTTTTGAATTTCAACAAACGAGTAATCATTTTTAACACATATCTCCAATTAATTGAGAACTAGAAATTGTCCACATAAACAAATAAAAGTTTGCACTCACAAAATCTCGTACCTAAGAAATATAAAAGTACAAATTGGATGACAAGCTAGTTATTCCAACCAATAGCAAGAGATGTGGCAAGTTCATCCCGAAAATTATCCATGGAAGTCGAACTCGCTTCGGAGTAGATGTATCGATGCATTTGTCGGGACGGCATCTCGTTTGTAACGATCCCGGTATTGTAGGCATAAAATTTGGATCACGGTCGAATCGAGCAAAGTCGGCATCCTCACCGTTATGCTCACGAATGAAATTGTGGAGGACCATACAAGCGACAACTATCATTTTTTGCTTCCACATGGGGTATTTCTTGATTCTATAAAGAATTTCCCACTTCATTTTGAGTAAACCAAAAGATCTCTCAATCACGTTACGAATAGATGAATGCTTGCGATTGAACTTTTCCTTCGGGGTATTAGGTTCCATACCTCTATGCCACTCCGGCATATGGTACCTCTCACCCTTGTATGGAGCAAGGTAGCGGGACGATTAGGATATCCGGCATCGACAACATAAAATTTACCCGTAAATGGAAAAATATATCAACATATTTTCATGGTCAATGCAAGGAAATTTATTATTGACACCTTTTTACCTAGTGGAGGATGTGGAAAGAATTCCTTGTCGACACTCAATGCATTGTATAGTACACTTGTGTCGTGCATAGATCCCGATTGGCCCGTTGACACATATGTGAATCTCATGTCAAAATCACAAACTGCTAATACATTTTGGGTGGGTATCCTGTCTTTCCAATGTACCTTACTTGCTCATCGAGTGGTAGTGTCACACGAATGTGTGTGCCATCTAGTGCTCCAATGCAATCTTTGAAATATGGATAGGCTCGCTTGTCATCCCTTATCCTCCTATGGACCGTAGGAAAATCCGGATCTATTGGCCTAATGAAATCCTTTGACATGGTCATCAAACTAAACAAAACCTCCTCAAATTTTCTACCGATTGTTTCACCGAGTGCTTGAATCTATTTTGACTTCGCCGTTTGACTCATTCCCCGAACAAATGAATAACAAAATACCTAAACTCTCAATAGATGACATATGTAGAGATGAAGTCAACCCATACCTCTCAACCAATAACTTATGGAGGTCGAAAAAAATCTCTCGTGCTCATGCGCAATTGCCTATGGCATTCTCCCGGAGTGTTGAAAAGCTCCAACATAAACCCCATTCCACTTGTGGTTGACGTCCGGGAGGATTTTTTTAATAAACATGTCCAGATAAATTTCTCCCATCATTGCACCACCAAAGATCATTTTTAAAAAATCCTCATCCTCTTCATCAATGTCGAATCATCATCGCTAGATAGCTGCATAAATGATATAGATAAATAATTTATCGAAGTAAAAAATAAGAAGTTCACATGACACGGAACAAATAAGAAGTAAAAAATAAACAACTTGTCCACATGACATAGACAGGTAAGGATAAATAATTTGTACACATCACAAAGGATAAATAATTTGTCCACATCACAAAGGATAAATAATTTGTCAACATCACAAAGGATAAATAATTTGTCCCACATCACAAAGGATAAAAAAATGTCCACATCACAAAGGTAGACCACACCGATCACTTTGCAAACATCATGTCAAACTTCCTCTTGACCCAATTGAACCTATCCTCATTGGTGGGGATAGTCATAAACATTTGCCTATGTTCTTTCTTCACAAACAACTCGGTTGCCACAAAGTGCTCATCACTCCCCGGAACAGCCCCACATGCGGTGACATGGCCCATGACATCCTCAATACTAATCCCTCCAAACCTAGCCGACACAAAAGCCGCAAAGACTCTCGATATCTTCGACATATTCTGTTGTATAACCGCTCCGGTGCTACTTTTAGGCTTCTTGTTAGGTTTGTCAAGAATAATGTGAGCTTTTTTCTTAGGTTTGTTGGTAGGTGTGGGAGAGAATTCCAAATTCTCTTCACCAAAATCAGCATTACCGTCACCATTCCCATCACCATTACCGTCACCATTCTCATCACCATTCTCTTCCCCTTCATCCTCTAAATCAATATGATCCCGAACACCGTTTGGTGGTATTATTGGGTTGGAAGACATAGGATTCCAATGATCGGTCTCTTCATTCATGATGTTCCCAAACATCACCTTCAAATATTCTTCATTTTGAAGAGGTTTGTTCTTAAATTTTCCAACACTAGGTATCTCTTACATAATTATGTTACGGTAAGCAAGTGTATGTATTATTAGAAAAAAACAAATGAAAACAAATGTTAGATGCTCACAGATTTGGTTTTTTTCCACCACTCTTTATCCATGTTGATAGTTCCGTGCTCCAATTCCAACCGGTTCCAGTTTGTTTCCTCATCAATTTTCTCCAATTGGTCAAATCGGTCTTCAACTTGTCCCATTTGTTCTTTAGCCGACTTTTTTTCAACATGATACCGGTACATTGGTAAAACCTATGAATCACCTCCTCATAGCCCACATTATTCAAGTGTGTGTTGGGTCTATTTCCTTTTCTTTTTTGTTCAGCAAATAGTTCGCAAACAAGGGTGGTATTGTCATCATTCCAATCAATATAATCTCCCTATACATGATTCGTAAGACAGCAGTTTAAAATCTAGTAATTAAAAAATATATGCACTTGTATTATCGTCCTATTAAAAAATATATGCCATACAAAATAAACTGGATTGTTGGGAATGTGTTGTGCTGACAATAATCTCTGAGCATGTGTTATCATTATGTGCTATCACAATGGAGTAGCAGTCCAGAACTTCCTCATCCTACTGTTCCTTCACTACTCATTGGATTATAATGATGAGTTGGCTATGGAAAGATCAAGTATCATGTGCACAAATTTCTCAAGTGTAACAAGGAGTTTACTGGTAATGAGAAGTCAAATCAGAGAAAGGGGCTTCAATGTTTACAAATGCAAGTCACATTATCATCCTATTAAAAAATATATGCCATAAAAAATAAACTGATAGCACATTTTTCAGGTGCAGGTAACTAGTTTTTTCATCATGTGCAGAAAAAAATTGATAATACCAAGTATAACAAGTAAAATGTGACATCGAATCATACCTCATCTTTGGTTGACGCAAAGACGTTTCCTTCGCCGAGCACCGCAGGTACCGGATGCTTGAGACGCCAAAAATGCATCTCCAATGGCCGGGTCCGTTTCAAATGCGCCCATCATCCCGCCTCCCGGCTCGTCCGCGTCCATGGACGAGCCGAGAGTGCCGCCCGGGCGGGAACGCCCCCGCCCGGCCGGCCGCTAACTCTGTCCATGCCGCGCGCGCGCCGCCGGCCCGGGCGGCCGCACTCCCCGCCCGCCCGCCGTTTCTTCACCATGCCGCCGGGAACGATGCCGTGACCGGTCGTGGTCCTGGGCAGGCCGTCCGCGGCGCCGCCATGGCTCGTGGCGCCCGCCAAGGCCGCCAGCACCCCTGCCTAGGCCAGGCGCGGGTCTGCCCTGGCTGCTGCCCGCGCCCGCGCCTACGGATTGGGAAAACGGGCCCAAGGGCTCCTCCCGGAACGCAACCTCAGCCCCGTTTTCCTCCTCAATTCCGGCGGCCTCCATTACATTGCCGTCGGAGCCGTCTAGGGTTACAGACGGAGGACGAGAAAGCCCAACTCGCCGTGCAGAACTGAGAGGAGGAGGAGAAGGGGGGAGGCGGCCGCTCATCTCCGGTGAACTCCGGCGGCCCGTCCGGCCGGCCGGGACAAGGGCGGGCGGCGGCGGCGATCGCGCCTCCTGCGACCGTGAGTCGCGCGGCAGGCAGAAGGTCGCGGCAGGAAGAAGATCGCGAGGGGGGCGGCTTCTGTTTGGGGGGAAGTAGATTGAACCGGTATGTTGTGTAATCGGTGGCAGTGGTGGGTAATTACCCCCCAACTCCACGAGTTCTTATGAAAAACGTGTTCGCAGAGTACCCCTTGAGGCACTCCATGAAATTGGTGGAGTTGGGAGCTAGATTCATGGATTTCGTGGATCTGGAGTTTTTGGAGCTACGGTGTTTGGCAGGAAAAAAATGGAGTGGAGCCGTTTTTTTGAATCTGGAGCTGTTTGGAGCTCTCCCAAACACCCCCTTAATCCCACCAAAACTCGTCCAAAAAGGAGGAATCAAGGAAATCCCGCCAAGAGCACTTCCAACCCGAGAACTCAAGAAACCCCAAAATCGAGCACCTTTACTCACGGATTTGGGAGGGGAATCACAGCCCAAAGAACCACGAAGGGTTCCCACAAATTTCCCCCATCAAATCCCCAAGAGAAAGGTCCCGAAAACAACCCAAAGAAATCACCAAGAGAGGGCTCCGAAAATCACCACCAAGAACAACCGGGGAAAACACATCCAAACCTTGGGGAACCACGCCGAATCATCTATACATGAAACAAAGGTTCATACAAGGTCTAGCAAGCCGCCCGATCATCCATCCCTCTCAACAAGATCCCTCCGTGAAGCTCTTTTGCTAGTCCTAAAGAAAACCTAAGGAAAATAGGTGGAAAAATAGGAAAACAAATGAGCTAGGGTTCCAAGAGTTGGCTGCCATCCTCTCACCTCTTGGGTTATATGGAGGCAACCGAAAGTCTAAAATACCCTTCTCTACTAACTTGGGATACAAGCCCCTCAAGGGCGGATTTGGAATTCTTGATGTCTTCTCCATCGGACGGATGCCCGGCGACCGCACCCTGCGTAGCCTCGAAGCAAGCCTTGCGATCCCGACGCGTGTCCTCCGCTTCGAAGATTCCGGACCGCGTCGTCGCACACCGCCGGACCGGTGCTCTCCACCGGCCGACCGGTCCCCCACCGGTCGACCGGTCGGACCCACCGGTCGGACCGGTCCGACGTCGCTGCTACGGCTTCGTCTTCGGTTCTTCGATCTTGGCTTTGTGGATCAACCAAGGAACCCAGTGGTTTTCTGGTGAACCACCGGAAACCCCGCGAACTCGGTGTAGCCTCCGCCAATCTCCACTCATGACTTGGCTCCCACGTAGTCCCGGCTCGACCTTGGTTTTGAGGCTCAACCAAGAAACCGTCTACAACTTCATCTTGCTGTTCACGCCACCATGGGGCCCGCACTTGACCCCGCTGGGCACCGGGTCCCTCGAACGAAGCCTACTTGTCTTCTCCACATCTGGAGGCCTCACCGGCGACGACCTTTCGCGCTTGTTCTTCACCTGCACCAACACCAGTCAAGCCGCAACCTGCACCTGCAATACTTAGCCAAGAATCAGTCCACACAACGTTGTCAATCACTCATCACACAAGGAAGTGACCATCCACCGGTCCTCGAACCACACATGGTCCTCACCTTGCTCGTAGTAAGTTTGGACATCCCCTCCAACGAATTGATCCGGCTCCACTAGGTGAAGGCGTCCAAGCTCATAGGCAATATTTGCATTGCCCTCACCAAGTTGAGCCGCGTTGTCTTGGATGGCTGCGACGTTTTGTGCATTTCTCGCAACATACCCTCCAATAATGGCCACGCTTTGTTGTGGTTGGGGATATTGTGTGTAGGGCTCTGCGAAGTTTACGTTGGGCACCACATAATTTGGTGGGGGTACCGGTGCACCACCCCCCATGCTTGCTCTTGTGGCCCTCCGTAATAACTTGGCGGAGGAGGGATTCTGCCGAAAGGTGGCACAACATTGGGTTGTGCACTACCCGCTTGAGCGGAGGTGGATCCCTCCTCTACGATTCTTCCTCTTTTATTTTTCCTTGCCGGGACAAGGAGTCCCTCTTCCAACCAATCTTCCCTACCTTGGATGAAAAGCCTAAGCCTCGCATCCGGAAGGGGTAGGTTCACCATGGCCAAATGATAACCTCCTCTCTCATCTCCACTAATATATTTGCCTTGTCGCAAATACTCAATGCCGAGAGAGGTCCCACGCAAAAGATGTTCGGGGTTTCTTGTGATCCCCGGCCGTAGGGAGATGGCCAACATAGAGAGGTAGCACCCCGAACCAATATCTCCCGCGCCCGACGTTGCCTCACAACCCCAACGGTTGATCATAAGGTATGAGGGGTCTATTGGCTGCCTGGCAATTAAAGCGGAGTAGAGCCAATTCAACTCCGTGTCGGTCACCTTCGTCTCCCTCATCCTCCCCAATACCCTCTTGCACATCCAAGAGTGGAATACTCGGATAATGGGGTTGCGGATGCAATTGCGTTGTTGGTGGGCTTCTCCGGAGATCAAATTCCAAAATCCATCTAACATGCCGGGTGGCACATCAACTTGCTCCGGAGCTCCCTTGTGGAACCCAAGTAGCTCCCTAACATGCTCGTAGGGAACCACTTGTTGGACTCCCTCCAAACGGAATGATAAACTTTGCACCCCATCAAGGATAGGTGCAATGGTCATCAATATTTCCAAGGCGAACTCCTTGTGGGTGTCCGCCGATACTCCGTTGGAGAATTGCACCCATCCAAGGTGCCCCCACATGTAGTATATGCCGGTGCCAAAACCCAAGTAGCTGAGTGCTTGGTCGTCGAAGTCGACGTTGGGCACAAGACTCTTTTCAAGACGAGAGAGCCTCTTCTCCTCCTCCTCCGACAATATGATGAAGCCATATGAGGAATATATCGGAGTGTATGGAGGTGGAGCGGTTGAACGGGTTGATCGTCGAGGTGGAACGGGCGGCTCCTCCGTGTGCCCTTGAGGTTCGGTAAACCTCATGGACATGCTCCTTGTTGCCCTCATGCCACCAAGGAGGAGAGCGTCGTTCCTCCTTTGTGGTGTTGTATCCGTCTCCATGCTCCAAGGAGACTCGGAAACTGAGTGCCTCCTCGAAGACGTCGTCGACGATGGCTTGGATGATGATGAACCCTTCTTCTTGGAGAAGAGACTTGTGGTTTTCTTCCACATGATTGCTGCACTCTTCTCTCCACTAAAATTCCGGGTTGCAACCGGTAACTAGGCACTTAAGAACTTACTTCGGGATGTGGACTTTGAGTGGATTAAGGTTGTGGATTTTTTTGAACTATCAAGCTTGGGAAGGTTGGCTATGTCTACGGAGGTTCTGGGCACACAAACTGAGGAAGGAGAGGGAAGCTTGCCTGCAGAAAACGGGAGCCCGGGAGCTCCTTAAGTAGGGGAGGCCGGCCGGCCTGGGCCGACTGGCCTGGGTGGCCTCTGGCTCCTCCCTGCCTCGGCTTTCTTCCAGCACGATCATTTCCCCTTCATGACTTCCTTGCCCGCGTGCTCCACGAGTTGCACCGCCCAAACGCTCTCGTCCACTCCTTTTCTTGCATTATTGGTCCTTCCACTTGATGCTTCATGCTTTGAGTCATGTCCATGCTCCCTAGCTCCACTTGCTTCACATGCCACCATGAAATTCCTGCAAAGTTTATGCTTGCTGCCCACCATGCTTATCCTTTGCATGTGGTCTTGATGAAAGTTGATTAAAGAGTATCCAATAGTGCATGCATGATTAATTTAAACTAGATTGCCTCCCTTTAAGTGTGTTTAAGATTAAGCACTCCTCTAATTCGAAAATTAAAAATATTTTCAGAGCCATGCAAGATCTCAAGCATAAATTTAGAGAACTTTGTAAACCATTAAAAACAAATGTAAGTCGAAAATATTTTCCGACTACGTTGATATCGGTCTCACCGGTATAGTTTGCCTTCATCGGTTGAGAGCGAACTTTTCTCGACTTGATCATGGGGGCATAGGTTTAGGTTCTAATTTTGGCTAAATGAGAGGGATTTTGAATAAAACAAAATTAGATGAGGCTTAGAAAAATTCTAATCCTAGAGAAACCGAGGATATGGATTTTTAAACCAACCAAAAGTTTTAATTTCTAGGTTCACGCTAGTCCTACCACGTGCTTGTGTTGACGGTGTATTTTGGTGCACCTAGCATGTTCATTACACTTTGGTTTGGATTTGATTATGGAACTAACCCGCCACTAGGCACACTAATCATATAACAAGTTCATCTTTGTGCATGCATTTGGAAGAGTTGTGTTTATGTAGGAAATCATGGACATAAAGGACGGATTCGCAATAAGTTCAAAGGAGCATTCATGGAGTCTTGTTCGTGTCTATGAGCTCGCTGAAATTACTTCCAATGGTGGTGAGGACCGAAGTGCTACGAGGAACACCCCCGGGGATTGAAGCGTAAAAGATCAAACTTCATGCAAAGAGAGCCTCCATCTTGATCGCGAGGATAACGGCGTCAAAATCATCCAAGTGGAAGGGGCAAAGTAGATAAGTGCACGAGGACCCACGGAGCAAAAAGGGCGACCGAACCGGGCCGAAACCGGGCTCGGGCCGGCCGGCCCGGCCGGGATCGGCCCAGCCCACTTCGGGCACCGGTTCGGTCCCGTCTTCCTTGCCCTCGAAGGATCTTCGACCCTAAAAACCCCCGACGCGCCGCCAACACAGGGAGGAGGAGTTATTCGCACCAGAAGGTCATCTACAAGCTAGAGAGAGAGGAGGAGGATCTCCGGCTGGAGATCAACCACCTCGAAGGAAGCACCCTCTTGTGGAGAAGGAGGAAGACACCGGCGGAAGGGAAACCATGATCAACGGTGCTATGATCAGCACCTTGATGGGGTAATCTTCTCATTCGTCCATGGGTTGTAATCGATCGTGAGATGTAATCGCATTTTGTCGGATTATCTATCTATCATCTTGTGTTGAATATACTTTCATGCTTAAGGTTAGCTACCGTGCCGTAGAGGGAGTACGAGCTCCAATGCTTCCTTGGATCCATTCAATACGCCGTGGCCATCAAAGGTCTAGTCATGAATACCTTCGCGTAGTGACAAGTACGAGAGGAGGGAAAGGGCGAAACCGTGGTCACAACCCCGATAGATTAGATTGGTTTTCATGTCTTTAAGCGATTGCATGCTCTAGTATCGTAGACCCGTGGGCGAGTGTCTTCTCTCTTGATCGTTTATCATTCTCTCTAGTGTAGTTTAGTGTTTTCTAGTATAATAGTTGTTAGGGTTTTAGTAGCTAGTGTGTCGTTGTTGATCGAACGCTTGTAATCCCCTTGCTCCGCGGATTGACAAGAACCTTGGGAATCCCGTGGTGAAAAAGGTGTGGGGTCCGTACGCTTGCGGATCGTAGAGGGATACGTCTTTTATCCGTCAACAAGCCCCTTTTTCTGGCGCCGTTGCCGGGGAACAAGTTAGTTTACATCGTTTGATTTGCATCTAACTTAGTTTTATATTTTAGTTTATCTTTTATTCGCTATATCTAACATTTATTATCGAAAAACACTTGTTTCTTTTTTGTTTTTGTTTTTATCTTATTGTCTAGATGGAGTTCGTTAATCAACCCGTGGAAGAACCGGAGAAATCATTAAGGGATTACGCTAGCCCTCGATGTGAAGACATAAAGGTACAAGAGTCGGATTCGAAGCTCGAAGCGACCAAGTATGAAATTAAATCCAAGATCATGAAGATGGTGGCGGAAAACCCATTTGAAGGGATGGTTACGGAGAACCCATATAGACACATAAGGGATTTCACGACAATATGCAACACGGTGCGTCAAGAAGGAGTTCCCGATGAATGGTTCAAATGGAATCTCTTTCCCTACTCACTTGCAGTGCAAAGCAAAGACATGGTATTCGGTTGCGTCCTTTGAAGTTGAAGGCAATTGGAACAAGTTGACAAAGAAGTTTTGCGAGAAGTTCTTTCCAATGAGCAAGGTTCAACATCTAAGGAGGCAAGTGATCAATTTCATGCAAGGAGAAGAGGAAGGGATAGACCAAGCCTGGGATAGGTTTAATGAATTAATCGAACAAGGACCAAAACTCGGCTTCACCGGTGACGTACTCTTGCATACATTTTTCTTTTCCCTAACCCCTAGTTGCATGCGACACGTCGAAATGTGTGCAGGTGGGGATCTCATGGAGAAAACACTCACGGAAGCCGCCCAACTTCTACAAAAAGTTAGTAAAGCGGCTGCCATGCGAAGAGATTGGGAAACAAGACTTGCGGAAGAGCCGGAATTCAATTCAAGGAAGAAAAAGCTTGCTGATTTTTCTAAATAGGCAACCCCGGAAGTCACAAAAGAGGAGCCAATCATGGAAAAGCTTGAACAAGAACACATTAAGTCAAGAACTACACCAAACGTCGACTTCGCCGCACCAAATGAGACGAACAAGAGAAGCATGTCAAGCGCGAAGCCACTAAGGGAGTTCGAGCCAATGGATTGGGTTCCTATTGATTACGGAGAAATATTCGACAAGAGAAGACCGTTCCCTAATCAAAAGGGAATGGCAAGAGCATTGGAAGTCGATTTCCCACCGGAGAGGAAAGCTGAAAATTCATACGACCTCGAAACCACCGGTGAGATTTTTGAAAAGCTCTTTGGAGATGACGTGGTGGATCCGGAACATATTGCCGAGGTGAAGAGGATCATGGGGATCAAGCCCGAAGCATCACCATACGCTCGCCTTGCTGAAATTTATTCGATCGGATCCGAAGAAGAAGAGAAGATGACGCCGCACTTGAGTTGCGAGATCAACGGAGTTCAATGCAAAGCTTTATGCGACATCGGAGCCCAAGTAAGTGTTCTATCTTCTAAAATTTACGATAAAGTTCAATACCACAACCTAGACTTAGCTCCAACATCAATGAAATTAATTATGGGAGATGGTAGAACTATCAAACCTCTAGGTATTGCTTGCAACATGAAAGTAAAAATCTCTAGAAACTACATACCAACCGATTTCTTTGTTATTGATGCTTACCATAGTAATTCTGATCATATAATCTTAGGTAGGCCTTTTCTTAAGTTGGTTGATGCCGTGTTAGATGCCGGAGAAGGCAAAGTAACAATGAACCTTAATGGAACAAAGTACACATATAACTTTCTTCGTGCTTCTAAACACCTTACTCCTTTTCCTCCCGAAGATGAAGAGATAGAAGAGATAGATAGTCTTTGTTTTGTTGAAACCCTTAGAGACCCGCTGCAAAGAGCGATGGAAAATCAAATTAGTAATCAACAAGATGAAGAACTAGAGGAAGCAACAAAAGGCTTAGAGCCGCATGATGGTAGCGTGGAGGAAGAGAAGTTCGAAGACATAGGAGAAATCAAACCCGAGGAGCCACAAGTGCCCGAAGTAGACCTTAAACCTTTGCCCAAGGGATTAAAATATGAATTTTTGGGCCCGGACAAAACCTATCCGGTCATTGTGAGCGACGAGTTGAGCCCCGAAGAAAATGAAGCGTTGCTGATTTTATTAAAAAAACATAGGAAGGTGATTGGATATTCAATTAATGATCTCAAAGGTATTAGCCCACCTTTTGTACTCATCGTATACCAATGGAAGACCAATGTAAGCCCGTAGTGGACCACCAAAGGAGGCTAACCCATGCCATGCGAGAGGTAGTAAAGAAAGAGGTTATCAAGTTACTTGATGCCGGAATCATCTACCCGGTTCCACATAGCGAATGGGTGAGCCGGTACATTGTGTACCGAAGAAAGGAGGTTTGACTGTGGTGAAGAATGAGAAGAACGAATTGATACCGCAAAGAACCGTGACCAGGTGGCGGATGTGTATTGATTACCGTAAGCTTAACAAAGCGACGAAGAAAGATCACTTCCCCCTACCGTTCATAGACGAGATGCTCGAGAGGTTAGCAAACCACGCTTACTTTTGCTTTCTCGATGGATACTCGGGGTTCATGCAAATTCCTATTCACCGGAAGATCAACATAAGACAACATTTACATGTCCTTACGGAACGTTTGCATACGGGAGGATGCCCTTCGGCCTATGCAACGCTCCGGCCTCTTTTCAACGTTGCATGATGGCCGTGTTTTCGAATTCATCGAAGAAATTGTTGAAGTGTTTATGGATGATTTTTCCGTTTACGGGAAGACGTTCGTGGATTGCTTAGCAAACTTAGAAAAGGTCCTTACAAGGTGTGCGGAGGTAGATTTGGTTTTAAATTGGGAAAAGTGCCACTTCATGGTTAAGCAAGGCATAGTGCTCGGACACGTTATATCCGAGAGAGGAATTGAAGTGGACAAGGCTAAGGTGGAGACGGTTGAGCAACTCCCACCTCCTACGGATGTTAAGTCCTTAAGGAGCTTTCTAGGCCATGCCGGATTCTATAGAAGATTTATAAAGGACTTCTCGAAGATCACTAAGCCTTTAACACACCTTCTTCAAAAGGATGTGGCTTTCGACTTTGATGAGAAGTGTCTAGCGGCATTCCGGACCTTGAAAAATGCATTGGTGAGTGCTCCCATCATCCAACCTCCGGATTGGAGCCAACCTTTCGAGATCATGTGTGACGCAAGTGACTACGCCGTAGGCGCGGTCTTGGGACAAAGAAAGGAAGGCCGAGTTCACGCCGTTTACTACGCTAGCAAAACTCTTAGTGGGGCACAATTAAATTACGCTACTACGGAAAAAGAGTTGCTAGCGGTGGTATTCGCTTTCGAAAAATTCAGATCTTACATCGTGAACTCGAAAGTCATTGTTTACACCGATCACGCAGCCATAAAGTATCTCTTGGCTAAGAAGGAAGCTAAACCACGTTTGATTCGTTGGATCCTTCTTCTCCAAGAGTTCGATGTTGAAATTCGTGATAAAAAGGGGGTGGAAAATGTTGTGGCCGATCATTTGTCTAGGATGAATCGTGGGCAAGATGATAAAGAGCCCATAGAAGATAAGATGAGAGATGACCACCTCTATAGAGTGCTTGATAAAGATACTTGGATGATCGACATCATTCGAGCAATTCGAAAGATGCCCCTCGATCATCTAGACAAAAACACTCAAAGGAAGATAATTTCCGAAAGTAAGAAATATTTTTGGGACGCACCATACCTCTTCAAGCTTGGCAATGATGGAGTAATGAGAAGATGTGTGCCAAGAGAAGAGAGGCTTGAGATTCTAAGGAAGTGCCACTCGGCGGAGTACGGTGGGCACTATAGCCATTTTCGAACCGAAGCCAAAGTATGGTCGAGCGGATTCTATTGGCCGGAGATGCATGAAGATACTAAAAGATATGTTGCGTCATGCCCCGAATGCCAAAGAACCGGAAACATCTCTCAAAGAAATTCTATGCCTTTGAAATACAACTTGCAAATCGACATATTCGATGTATAGGGCATAGACTTCATGGGGCCTTTTAAAAACTCATCCGGATTCGAGTATATACTTGTTATGGTCGATTATGTATCCAAGTGGGTAGAGGCAATACCATGTCGTAAGGCTTCCACGGAGGAGTCCATCACTATGATCAAGAACGTGATTTTTCCCCGTTTCGGTACACCGAGAATCTTGATAAGTGATGGAGGAACTCATTTCACCAGGAAGAACTTCAAAAAGTGCTTGTCCAAGTTGGGAATTGAGCATAGGGTCTCCACGGCCTATCACCCACAAACCAACGGACAAGCGGAGACGTCAAATAGGCGGTTAAAAAGCATACTTAACAAAACCATAGAGAAGGGAGGTAAGGATTGGTCAAAGAAATTAGACGGAGCTTTATGGGCTTATCGAACGGCGTTTAAAACACCGATAGGTATGACCCCTTATCAATTCGTCTATGGAAAAGCTTGCCACCTTCCGGTTGAGTTAGAACATAAAGCCTATTGGGCAATTAAAGAGATGAACCTTGATCTCGATGC
This sequence comes from Cenchrus americanus, assembly GCA_947561735.1. Classification (NCBI taxonomy): domain Eukaryota; kingdom Viridiplantae; phylum Streptophyta; class Magnoliopsida; order Poales; family Poaceae; genus Cenchrus; species Cenchrus americanus. The sequence goes on along the minus strand of OX387242.1, from coordinate 28,775,758 downwards.
CGCGGTGATGAAACGGAGAATTCAAATAAGCGAGCTAGAGGAGTTGAGGTTGAAAGCATATGAAAACGCAAGCATATACAAGGAGAGAATCACAAGGTGGTATGATAAAAGATTGAAGAAAAAAGAATTCAAAGAAGGAGATAAGGTCCTCCTCTACAATTCGAGGTTTAAAACCTTCGGAAAGGGGAAATTGCAAAGCAAGTGGGACGGACCTTATGTTGTGCATTCGGTGTTCTCCAACGGAGCGGTAACCATTATGGATTTAAACGGCGATCAATTTGTGGTGAATGGACAGCGGCTTAAGGTTTACTACGAACCCGACGTCGTGCCCATTCATCATGTTGACATCTTTACCATGGAGGAAGAGCCCGAACGTCCCGCCTAGGACGAAAAACAAGGCACCAACTTCTCGTAAATAATTTTTCTTTTAGCTTTTCGGGAGTTTTTCGCGAAGATTAACCGGGCCAACTTTTTCCCATGGGCCGAGGACGAAAAAAATAGGGCGGTGTGCAAAAAACCGGACCGGCCGCGGCCCCCGAGGCGGGGGTGGGCCGGCCGGCCCGGTCGGATCGGCCCAAGGGGGGCCCGACGCCCGACGTCCCCGAATTTCGCCCGAATTGCTCCTTTTTGACTTCCTTGTTTGGTCGGAAAATTTTAAGGGAAGTGTAAAAAAGGAAAATAAGGTTCCCGGGGCTTTTCTCTCGGGACTATATATTTGGCCGAATTGGGAGCTCGAGAATCAAACCTTTCAAGCAATGTGTTGCACCCTTGTAGCAGCCATTGAGCCTCCAAAAAAGCTTAGAGTTGAAGGTAGAAGCCAAGAAGCCATCGATGGAGGAGGCGATGCGATGCGAGGTCAAGCTACCCGTCAAGAGGACCGCACGTATCCGTTGCGGAGGACGTGTCCCGACCGGAGCTCTTGCATCTCGCAACCCCGTCAAAGGAGAGAAGGTCCCTTCACCCGTTCGAAGGTCGGCACGCCTCCAAGGCATCAAGCGCAAGGATTACAAGGAGGTGTCGCCGGAGCCTAAGGATTATGGGGATAGCGACTACTCCGACGATCGTAGCCCGAGCTCGTGGGCGGCTGCCGGTAGAGACGATGATGATTGGGGCGAGCAGCCCTATGAAAGGACTCCCGAAGGCCCCAATGGCGACGGCAACGGCGGTGGCGAAGGCGACAACAATGGAGGTGGCGACGACGGTGGTGGCAACGGTGGAGATTATGGCGACGACGATCCCTTCGGATTGCATTCGGTGTGTCTTGTCAAGTTTGCCGTCAATCCATCGCAGCTCTCTACGCGTTGGCCGACGAATGTCTTCAAACCATGGAAGCGATTAAGCAGCGTATGGAGGACTTGGAGCGCGTAGTTGAAGATGACTACAAGTTCCTTAACCGTAACGTGCGCAAACTTTTCGGCATGGTTGGAAACATGAGAGGCAAGTGGTGCAAAGTTTGCTCGAAGTACCATTAGATCTAGTTTTCCCCTTTGGTTTTTGTAAGATACGACGAGGACGTCGTATGTTTTAAGTGTGGGGGAGAGCTAGCTCGCTAGCCTTAGCTTTTGAACTTCAAGTTTAGGTTCGGTTTAATCTTCGAGTGAGAGTCTTAGTGTTTTAATGAGTCTTTAGTTTTTGAGTCCGTTTTAAAATTTCCGCAAGTGTCTTAAATTAGTGTTGAGTCAAGAAAACCAAATAAAAAGAGTCTTTATATACATCTTTGTGTTTTATGTATTGTTTATCTTTATTTACTTGTTTGTTTAATCTTCGATTCTTGATATATGAACACAAGTATGTGGTTTGAAAATCGTTTACCGTGGTGCTTAGTGGAATCGCTGCTACGTAAAGTACCCATACCGCACTTCGATCTTGAGCTTCACATGTTAGTTGTGCTATTTTCGATGCTAAAAATTGGAGGATTTCAGTTCTGAAAATTATATTAAAACCCTTGTAATAAAGGTTAGCAAAACCTCTTTTTCCAAGTTGAGAGTAAGAAAAACATTCCTATCCAAAGCCAAGTTTATTTTTTCGCTCCACCATAAGTGTGATTAGCACGATGAGTTAGACTAGGACCCTTCTCTCTTGGTGAGTTTTAATTTCGAGCAATGATCATGTCCTTGTGCTTATCTTTTGTTTCTAGCCTCGTCATACATTCGGTAACATGACTTTCACAACGGGAGTCACGTACATCGCCGAATTCCATACCCAACCCTATACATCTCTTTTGAACATCGTATTCCTTGAACACAACCTATTTTCAAGGTTTCGTCTCGTCTCTAGCATGATTTATTTAAAAAACTTCAGATTGTATGCATGCGAGGAAAGAGAGAATTGAAAGCTTTGAAAAGTTGTCAAGAGAGAGAAAAATAAAGAGAAAAAGTATGTGTATGGAAAAGAAAGAAAGAAAGAAAGAAAAAGCATATGTGAATGAAAGAAGAAAAGAAAAAAAAGATGAGTTAGCAATGAAGATATGAGAGGGATGGATCAAGTGAAAGAAAAGAAAAATAATAAAGTGTAAGGAAGGATGTCACGTTGATTGTGAGACGAAACTTTTACTCTATTTCCATCCATGTGCAATCCGACAACGAGGACATCATCGGTGCCTTGTAGTCACAATTTTCTTTTGCCCTTGCACATGTCCACCATTCTAAATCTTCTCATCCTTGATATCCCTACATATGGTTAATTCTCATGATCATTGGCTTTGAAAGGTAGACAACCGTTAGAGGAAGTTCTTGGTTTGACAATACTTGTGTTGATTGCGCTAGCCCTACCTATAGCTCCACTTTTACATGATATATGAGAGATTAATGGGAGGTGAGAGTTTTATAAAATTTGGTTAGGATAGACACTTCATATGAGTGACTTGAGAGAGCTTGGAGAAAGGTTTTTGTCTAATACTTGTTGCAGGAATTTTTGTTTTGAAAATCATAAAAACCCTCCGATGGAAGCAAAGAAGTAAGTATGGCTGAAATTGAAAGCTTCGAGTGAAGAGTTTGAGTTGTGGGGTAAATCTTGACGTGGTAAAAATTCTAAACGCCCATGTTTATGATTGATTATCATTACTTTGTGTTTATGTATTAAAGATGAAGGGATTGACTAACTTGTGAAGAGGGATAAGTGGTACACGATTACACTCCTTGGACGAAGTTCTTTTACGAGTACTTGCTCGAGGACGAGCAAGAGCTAAGTGTGGGGGAGATGTTGACGGTGTATTTTGGTGCACCTAGCATGTTCATTACACTTTGGTTTGGATTTGATTATGGAACTAACCCGCCACTAGGCACACTAATCATATAACAAGTTCATCTTTGTGCATGCATTTGGAAGAGTTGTGTTTATGTAGGAAATCATGGACATAAAGGACGGATTCGCAATAAGTTCAAAGGAGCATTCATGGAGTCTTGTTCGTGTCTATGAGCTCGCTGAAATTACTTCCAATGGTGGTGAGGACCGAAGTGCTACGAGGAACACCCCCGGGGATTGAAGCGTAAAAGATCAAACTTCATGCAAAGAGAGCCTCCATCTTGATCGCGAGGATAACAGCGTCAAAATCATCCAAGTGGAAGGGGCAAAGTAGATAAGTGCACGAGGACCCACGGAGCAAAAAGGGCGACCGAACCGGCCGAACCGGGCCCGGGCCGGCCGGCCCCGGTCGGATCGGCCCGGCCCACTTCGGGCACCGGTTCGGTCCGGTCTTCCTTGCCCTCGAAGGATCTTCGACCCTAAAACCCCCGACGCGCCGCCAACACGGGGAGGAGGAGTTATTCGCACCGAGAAGGTCATCTACAAGCTAGAGAGAGAGAGGAGGAGGATCTCCGGTGGAGATCAACCACCTCGAAGGAAGCACCCTCTCGTGGAGAAGGAGGAAGACACCGGCGGAAGGGGAAACCATGATCAACGGTGCCATGATCGGCACCTTGATGGGGTAATCTTCTCATTCGTCCATGGGTTGTAATCGATCGTGAGATGTAATCGCATTTTGTCGGATTATCTATCTATCATCTTGTGTTGAATATACTTTCATGCTTAAGGTTAGCTACCGTGCCGTAGAGGGAGTACGAGCTCCAATGCTTCCTTGGATCCATTCAATACGCCGTGGCCATCAAAGGTCTAGTCATGAATACCTTCGCGTAGTGACAGTACGAGAGGAGGGAAAGGGCGAAACCGTGGTCACAACCCCGATAGATTAGATTGGTTTTCATGTCTTTAAGCGATTGCATGCTCTAGTATCGTAGACCCGTGGGCGAGTGTCTTCTCTCTTGATCGTTTATCATTCTCTCTAGTGTAGTTTAGTGTTTTCTAGTATAATAGTTGTTAGGGTTTTAGTAGCTAGTGTGTCGTTGTTGATCGAACGCTTGTAATCCCCTTGCTCCGCGGATTGACAAGAACCTTGGGAATCCCGTGGTGAAAAAGGTGTGGGGTCCGTACGCTTGCGGATCGTAGAGGGATACGTCTTTTATCCGTCAAAAAAAAAAAAAAAAAAAAAAAAAAAAAAAAAAAAAAAAAAAAAAAAAAAAAAAAAAAAAAAAAAAAAAAAAAAAAAAAAAAAAAAAAAAAAAAAAAAAAAAAAAAAAAAAAAAAAAAAAAAAAAAAAAAAAAAAAAAAAAAAAAAAAAAAAAAAAAAAAAAAAAAAAAACATGCTGAAATTTAATTAACACCTAGATATAAGTCGTGGCTCTACTCGTGTGTTTTTAGCATGAAAAATAAGTCAACCACAGCACCATAATAGGGGTGAAAGGTTGAGTTAGGTTCTGAAATTATTTGGTTGTGGTTTCTCGAAAAAGAACAAACAAACACATAGGAGGGTTCATGCAAAGGGTTTATGATAAAGCAAAATATTCAATCAAGAATTATGTCTCTAATATTGTTCAACCATTTCTAAGTCTAATGTCTTTGCGTAATAAAACTCAAAACTAAATTATTAAAAAGACTTGAAAAAACTGGAATCGGGTTGTCCTCCCGGTAGCTTATTCTTGACTCGACGAAACGGGTTGCCTCCCGCCTAGCGCTTTGTTTATAGTCCATAGCTAGACTTTTTCACTTGATTACTTCGGATCAACGGTCTTTGCGGGCGTTGCAATCTTGGGTACCCACTTCCGCACCATCTTGGGCGCGGGCTTGTCTTCCGGCTTAGTCATTTTTTTGATCTTCACAGGCGGCTTTTCTTCCTTTGTCTTGACGGATGCAACACCTTCTTTGTTTTTCTTTACGTTCATTTTTTCGGCTCCTTATTTTTCAGCCCCTCCTTTTTCTTTGGTTCTTCCATCACTCCAACCATGTTGCATGCCTCGATTTGTGGTCGAAACCTGAAGGAACTCCTTTCTCCGCTGATATCGAACATGATCTCCCCCTTGCCAACATCAATAATAGCTCCCACGGTCTTGAGGAAAGGCCTCCCAAGGATGAGCGGTGGCTTCTCCCTCTCCCATCTCAAGCACCACGAAGTCGACGGGGATGAAGTGGTGTCTGACCTTCACGGGTACATCTTCGGCAATGCCCAAGGGATAGTGAATGGAGTTATCTCCCAACTCCAAACATATACCCGTAGGCTCCATTGGTAGGCGTAGCTTCTCGAATACATCCCTTGGCATGACGCTCACACTTGCTCCAAGGTCGCATAACGCCTTCTCGAAGTTGAAAGAACCAATGGAACATGGAGTAGTAGGTCATCCGGGGTCCTTTTGCTTCTCTAGCCCATTAGCAATAACGGCACTCCACTCCTCGGACATCTTAACATGATCTACCCCGAGTGTTGCTATCTCATATTTATTTGCAAGTATGTCTTTAAAGTAACGAGAATATGTAGGTACTTGTAGGGCATCTAGTAATGGCATGTTGATGCTAAGTCTACGCACAACCTCCACAAACTTCTCAAAGTGGTTGTCAAGTTTACCTCGGAAGTAGCGTGGCTTGAGTTGCGGTATCCTCGTGTCTTCCTCCGGCATCTCAAATTCGGGCTCTTCGGTGACGATCCCCGTAACCTTCTCCTTAGCAACTCCTTCCACCTCGGTGGACGGTTTAAGCTTCCTTGCTCCCGCGGAACGTTCTGGATCTTCGGTCTCCTTTCCCGAACGTGTTTGAATGGCCTTCGCCAATTCGGGACTTTTAGGTTGTCCCGGAAGCTTCCCTTCATCATTAGAGAGGCGCCCCACAAGTTGTCCCACTTGCGTCTCGAGCATCTTCAGCATGTTGAGCACTTGATGATTGGAACTTCCGACCTCCGTCACTTTGCTATCGATGTTCTCCAACACCTTGTCTATGGTCTTGAACATGGTGACGGTGTCCTTGTTGATCTTAGCTTGCTCGTCCATGAATTCCTTCAATTGTATACAAAGCAGAACCGAATTCGGAATAGATGAGCTTGCAATAAATTGAGGTCTACCTTGCCCGTAGCGGAAGTTCGGCAATTCTCCCTTCCTCATGTAGTCGAGCGTTTTGGCTTCCTCCGGACAATCTTTGCAGACATGGCCATACTCTCCACATTCTTCGCATGTGGACCTTGCTTCGGCGGCCTTCAAGTCTTGAGCCTCTTTCTTTTCTATCTCCATCTTCTCCAACCTCCTCATGAGCGATTCTATCTTGCCTTCAAGTATGTTCTCCTTCTCCACTTGCAAGACTCCTTTGACGTTCCCCGTGGGTTGAACCGGATGTAGGCGCCTGGATGACGCCAACGTGTTATTATCCACGACCTTCTTGAATAGAGTGAAAGCTTCCGTCGGTGTAAGTTTGATGATGGATCCTCCCGCCGATGCATCGATGATTGTCCTTGACGCCATGGTGAGTCCTTGATAGAACTTTTGCATGAGGTCTTCCTTCGGGAACTTGTGATGTGGAACCGCCCGAGTGTACTTGTTGAAGCGCTCGAATGCCTTCGAGATAGTTTCCGTAGGATATTGAACAAAGGTGGCAATCTTATTACGCAAGCTTTGAGTTTTACTCGGCGAGTAGTATTCCTTCATGAAAGCCTTCATCAACGTGTTCCAATTTTGCACCGTCTCCGCCGGTTGAGAGTGGAACCATTGCAAAGCCTTCCCGAGTAGTGAGAATGGAAAAAGCCTTGCCCTCATTTGATCTTGAGTCACCCCATCCATGTTGAAAGTCTGACATAGTTGAATGAATGCTTGGAGGTGAAGGTTCGGATCCTCTTTACCGGTGAAGGGTGAATGTTGCACCATGCGGATTGTTGAGGTCTTGATCTCGAACGGTCTTCCGATCTCCTCAATGTTCAAGATTGGTAGGTCGATGATGTCCGGGGTGCATAGCTCCCCGATCTTGCGTTCTTGCGGTGGTTGGTCACCCATCGGTGGAAGTCGATTCTCCCGAGGACTTTGAGGTGGTGAATTCTTCGGAGATTCCTTCAATCCTTTATATTCCGACTCCGAATCTACAAAATCCAGCTTTTTAACTTGATGTGCTTCGCGTCTCCTTAGCCTGTAAAGTTTTTCTGGATCATCCACAAAATTATCGGGTTTGTTGGAGAGGTAGCCGTCCAGCTCCTATTAGGGTTAGCAATAAACAAAGTATGCAAAAACTAGAAAGTAAAAATAAATCTATGAAAACTAGGGTTAGACAAACTAGATTAGATTTATTTTGAGGATGATCAAAGTTTAGTAGATGCAAAAAGAAAAACAAAAAGAAAACTGAAAATTACAAAAAGGCAATAAAAAATCAAATCTTGATCACTTGTTCCCCGGCAACGGCGCCAGAAAAAGGGGCTTGTTGATGGTTAATAGTTGTATCAAAGTTCGTTTAGACTTGCAAGCGGACAAGTCTCCCGTCGTAGTCAAGGGACCCTTCTTCCCTCGAGTGGTGAACCCAAGGTATCGAATCCGTGGAACAAATGTGTGACGCAAAAGTTGATCTAGTAAAGCCAAGTAACTTCGATAAAAGAGAAACCCTAATGCATCTAGGTAAAAAACACGAAACTAATCTAATCTACTAAAGACCGGAGATAACAAAGTAAGATTGGGTAGATAAACCGATCTAGAGAGATCGGGTTAAGCCTTTTGTTGAAGTTCCAAGCAAGAGAAGAAGTAGCAAATCGAATCTTATAAGAAGCCTTTTTAAACCGTGGTTTCCCATCCAAATCCGAAAACATCTGCCTTTCGGAACCCATGTTCTCTCACAACGTATCCCTACACATGCGGGGAGTCTAGGGCGAGTCAAAAGACAAGTCGAGATTCTTTTGGAAGATCCGGTGTGTACCTCTAGCCACCGCGGCTACAAGAATACCCTATGTAATCTATCTCGAGAATAGATTTAGAATAAGCAAAGCCAATCGAAAAACAAAATCTTTGAGGAAACACTTGATCGCTAAGAATAGATTCAACTTGATAATTCAACTATGACAATGATACATACACAAGATCACCACCAGGATCCTTCCTTGATCTTGCTTCTAGCTCCGGGAACTCCGACGTGGTCTTCCGTGCAAGGTTCCCACGTTGGCTAGGGAGACCCTAGTCAACTAGCTCGAACCTCTCCTCTCCGGGATGGTGTCCCTCTCTTCTTTGCTCCTCGGCGGCCGATGACGAATTCGATCATCCGTGGCTCTCGACCCCGGGGCTATAAATAGCCCGAATGGCGGCTAGGGAAAAGGAGGGGGCGAACGGGCACTGGACAGGGCTGGGCCGGCCGGCCTGGGCCGACCGGCCTGGGCCCATCCAGGCCCAGCCCGTGGCCTCCTTTGCTCTACGTCGGTTCCCGTGTCTTCTAGATGTTTCCCCCTTCTGCATGTAGGTCTTGGGCATAACTCCTTGTCTTGCAAGATTCAGCACTTTTCTGGTTAGGTCCTCGGAGTTTGTCATCTTCTCGGATCAAGTCCCTAACTTCTTGGAGTTAAGTTTGCTTCATTGCATGACTTGTACGGGCTTCAAGGTCTTGTCATAACGTGCTTGATGAACTTATCCCGAAAGTCTTGCTTCCAACGCTAAAACCCTGCATAAACACTAAGCTCCAAAACCGACATGCACATGTGAACTTGTTATACCACGGGGGTTAGTACCAATGGATAAGGTCTAAAACTTATGCCAACACCGAAGGTAAACTCATGGCTAGGTTGACAGATTTTCACCGTAAACAGTTGTAGAGGAAGAGCAGCGAAGACTGTAGCACCAGATGATTCGACGGTCTGAGTGTGGACACCGTCGGTCTATCCGACGCTTAGTTTGAATCAAGACAGAGGCGCGCCAAGACTAAGCCTTCAGCACTAGATGATCCGACACCTCGGCCAAGGGGTAGCGTCGGTCTATCCGACGGTCGTGTGGAAGCTAACAGAGATGACTTGGTTGCGGGGTCTTCAGCACCGAATGATCCGACGGACCATCGGTGTATAGCGTCGGAGCAGTTGTGTTAGAGAATTTCAATGGCTAAGTGACGTGGGAGGGGCACCGGATGAACCGACGCCTTGGAAAATCTAGCATCGGTTCATCCGACGCTACCTTTTTTCAGTGGCCGTTAGCCAACGGCTAGTTTGATGCCTTGGGCTATTTATACCCCCTCCACTCACCCATTTGAGGTTGCTGGATTGTGTGGAAGTGCAGAGGAGTTCAAGACACATTGAAGATCATATCCAATCCATCCAAGTACTAATTTCTCATCCTTAGACTTGTGCATGCTTTGTGTATATGCTTAGTACTAGGCTTAGCTTAGAGCTGAGTGAGTGCAAGGTTGTGCCAACCTTGTGAGGTGATTCTTGAGTGAATCAAGTTGTACAAGGTTTGACGGAAGCCTTGGGGCCTATGTGGCTCACCGGCAATCGTCATCGACCCTCCGGCTTAGTGTGGAGCGGCGAGGACACTTTGTGCGGGGGACGTGGAGACCCCCTTCCTTGGTGGAGAAGCTCCTTAGTGGAGGCGGCATCAAGGTGACCAAGGGAGCTTGGAAAGTGCCTAAGTGACTAGCCTTTGTGGCGAGTCAAGTGGTTCTCTTGGGAGAGACTTGGTGACCGGGAAGCGATACTCTTGTGTGAGTGCTTCAACAACGTGGACTAGGGGTGGCTTAGTGCCTACCGATACCACGGGATAAATCGTGTGTCAAGAGTTTGCTTCCTCTCATCCCCTTTACGTTTCCGCATTTACTCTATTGCAATCTTTGCTTGCCTTTACTTTCCTAGAGTAGTATCATGCTAGGATTGGCTATAGGTTGCAAACCTTGTTTTGGGATGGGAGTTTCACACTAGAACAACCCTAGTTGCACATCTAGATAGTATGTTCTAGTTTACCTTTGTGCAAAAATAGTAAAGCCATAGGTTAGGTTTTTAAGTTGCCTAATTCACCCCCTCCCCCTCTTAGGCTAACGAGCATCCGATTCGTTACAAGTGGTATCAGAGCCGAGACTCACTTCCTTCACAAGGAATCGCCAATTCGATTGGTAAATTGTGAAAATCGGCTCATTGGAATGGTTAGGCTTCACCGCCTAGTCAGTTGCTCTATACAGGTATGAAAGGGGTGGATACCTTAGGTTTGGCTCCACATTTCGATGGCATGGGCTATCCTCGGTCGAAGCTTCTCATGGAGGCCTATCTCCAAGCAAGGGACCTTGATGTTTGGAGAGTCACCGATGAGGGCTTGAAAAATGGTACTAACAAGGAAAAGCAATTTGATGTGATTGCTAAGAGTATCATTTTGTCCTCACTAGATATAGGCATTTTCAATAGAGTTTTTACTTGTGAAAATGCTCATGAGCTATGGAAAACCATCAAGGAGCAAAATGAGGGTTCAAAGGAGTTGCTAATGAACACTACGGTTGTCTCCTTGAGGGATTCAATAGCTTTAAGCAACTTGCAAATGAAAATGCCGAATCTATGTACTCACGCCTAAATGTGCTTGTCAATGAGATCAATGCTTTAGATGTGAAGGACATCACAGACTTGAACATCAACCGCAAGATGCTTCAAAGTCTCCGGAAGCCCGATTATGACTTGGTGAAGGCAATCATCTACGAGAAGAAGCTCGAAGAATTGAAGCCATCTCATATCTTGAGCAAGATCATGGCACATGAGCTTCAAGTCATGGCCCAAATCAAAGAAGGCACCCCAAGAAAAGCCCCAAGAACCATCCTCTCCAACTATAAGCCATGCTCTCTCAAGCCAACAAGAGGAGATGTTGAGTAGGATGGCTACTCATGGAAGATCAAGCGAGGATGATGGTGATGATGGTGACAATGGAGATTCCTCAAGTGATGAAGAGGTTGAATCCATGGTGGCTGAGTACGTGAAGAAGATCTTCAAGTATGTGAAGAAAGTCAACATGTACGGCTACAACGTCCACATGAGAGAAGGGTGTCATCATCAACACATCAAGTTCACCAAGATCGAGCACAAGCCCAAGAAGAAGGTGGTCAAGGAGAGGAGACCTAGGCAAGAAGCAACTATCGCCGTCCGTGAGTGGACAAGTGGTGGAGAATCAAGTTCTTCTAGCTCAAGTGATGAATCAAGAAAGAACTTCACCACCCGCTTCATGCAAGGTCCTTCATCATCACTACACATGTGCCTTATGGCCAAAGGTATGGAGAGCAATGTAAGTGATGACGAATCCGACACCACCTCTCTCGATGATCTTGTTGAGCTAGTCCATGAGCAAAAAGGAATGCTTAAGAAACAAGCTAACGAAATTAAAGAACTCAATGCTCTCAATGATTTTAGTGCAACCCTTGCTACAAATTATGAATATTTGTTGTGCAAATTCAAATTGCTTAGCAAGGAGTGTGATGAGCTAAAATCTAAGCTTGAGAGTAATGACACTAAAACAAGCAATTCCCTTGAGCTTGATGAATCATCTATCCCTTGTGCTATTCCTATTGAGGCTTCAACTTCTTGCATTTATTTAATTGATGAATCTTTCTCACCATCTTGCAATGAGAATGTTGTTGTAGAAATATGTGATTCCCTCATAGGCAAGAAGTATGATGAGCTTAAGCAAGAAGTGAAATGGCTCCGAGAGAGGTTGGCAAGCTTGATGGGCAAGGGCAAGAAAGATGAGGAACAAGTGGACATCTCTCAATATATGAAGAGCAACGTCCAACCCTCTCAAGATAACCGTGATCCCATGGTGAAGAATCTTGAGAAGGGTGCGACTGTAACTTGCTACAAGTGTCATGGAAGAGGGCACAAATTCTACAAATGCCCTCAATTTGTCAAGAAGATGGACAAGGGCGAGAAGAAGAAGTTCAAGCCCACTATCAAGAGCTCCCTCATCTACACCATGCCCAACCGCAAGAACAAGACCAAGAGCAACACCTACATCATCAAGAAGAAGGCTAATGGCAAGGTGGTTGAACACAAGGTTGGGAAGATGAAGGAGGAGCGGGGTTGGAACCAACCCATTTGGGTGCCCAAGGAAGTCATCATCAATATGAAGGGGCCTCAAATGGTTTGGGTTCGAAAGGCCACTTGAAGGCCTTGAGATCGGGGACTTGGGAGGCTTGGCACAAAGAAGTTGTGAAGATTCAAGCCTAAAAGCCAAGCTTGCAAGTTGGACATGTGTTGCCCAAGTTCCCCGGTTGAGGTAATGGAAACTAGTACCTATCTCTTGTATCATTGTAGCTTCATTGCCTTGTTTAGGTTGCATTTGTTGCAATATTTACATATGGTAGGTTGCTTGTGTCACGTGCTAACCCATGAGCAACCTACATGGTTTAATTAGTGCGTAGGAAAGCTACACTTGTTCTTTCATGGTGCATGTTTTCATATATATTTTTTTGCATCATGAGCAAGCTATAGGGTTAGCTTCCCTTTTGTTGTCATAAACAATGTGCATACATTTGGTTGGTGATTCAACCACTAAATGCACACATTTAGGGGGAGTTCATCCTATGGTTTGGTTATGGGACTAGTATTGTTTCAAGCTTATCTTATGTAGTCCCTTGGCGATGCGTTCCGGTGCGGTGCTTCATTCTAAGAGAATGCTATTTCACTCTCAATGTGATCTAACATCTCTAAAAGAGTGAATATAGCAATATGAGCTTCATGCTATAGAGTCATGTCCTTGCAAGCTTATGTCTCTATATAAGTTCAAAGGCAATCACTCATACATTCCTAATCCTTGTGGTACCCCAAGTGTCTTCTATGCAAGCTTCTTTCAAGTGGTGTCACCTAGTGATATCATTTCCAAGTGGCTCATCTCAATGTGGTGCTAACAAGGTGAAGAGGATCAACCCCCGGAGGTATGCAAAGATTAAAAGACTACAAGTGATATCTACAAGTGGTAATGTAACAAGAACCCATTTGTCTTATCTCTTGTTCTTTAAGCTACCTCCTTGCATGATATGCTCTAAGCTTCCTTGTCTTACAAGTTTGTAGTTGTGCACTTGTTTTTCACACTATCTTTTTGTGCACACACTTAGGGGGAGCTTAGTTTGTATCATGCTAGTCTCATGAGCTTGTGATCCACCTTAATTATTCTCACATGTGGTATCTTCATTGATATCATACACTAGGAACTATGCCCGTGCGTTGCATTGGGAGAAAATATTTGCTCACCTCGCTATTGTTCGCGTTGGTTGTACTGCCACACTACTGCCACTTGCAGCTTCGTGACCTCGCTGTCGTCCCTGCCACGCTCACACTACCCCAATGTTGCTCATCGTTGTCCATGTCTCCCAATACTTACCTACATCAATCATGGCTTCGTCGTTGACCGCGCTTATGTTCCCATCACACACGTACCACCCCAACCTTGCATACTGACATCTGCATCACCCTAGCTTCGTTGTCATTTGCCTTGGTTGTGTTGTCATCTTCATGCTTGCTTCCCACTCCCTAGCCTCAGTGTCGCTCTTGCGACACCTTAACCTCTTTCGCCACCATCCTCACGATCGCCCCAGGCGGCCTGTGACACCCTAAAATTCCATCACTAAAATCACTTAGCAACTTAAATTAGTCTTAAGGATTTAAAGAATTTAAATTGCTATTTAAATTGAGCTCTAAAATATTAAACATAATTTAATAAACTTAGAGACAACAAGTGATTGTGCATCATCAGTTGGCTTGCATGGTTTTTGGTTGCTTGTGTGGTTTCTAAAAAAGTTTATAAATTTTTGAGAGAAAGTTTGAAAGAGTTTTGATTTGAATTTGAAAAGAAAAGTGGTTTTAAAAAGAAGTTTGAAAAAGAAAAAAAACCTTACCTCCTTACCTTTCGGCCCAAACGGCCCAGCGGCCCATCGGCCATCACCCCGCACCGGCCCGCCTCTCTCTCTCTCTCTTTTTCTTTTCTTTTGCTGTCGCTGACACCCGGGCCCCACTCGTCAGCCTCTCCATCTCCCCCTTCCTTTCTTCTTCCCTCTGCCTCGCCGGCCCGCCGCCGCAGCCGCGCGGATTCCGCCGCGCCCCGCCTTCTTCCCTTCCTTTTTCTCCCCAGCAAGCTTGCCAATTAAGGCATTTAATCGCCCAGGCACGATTGGGGCCATTTCCCCTTTCCTTGCACCGAGTTGTGATGGTAGCGGCCATCAATGGCAAGCGCCGCCCGGAGCCCGCCGCCTCCCTTCGCCTTCCTTCCTCTGGCCCTTTTTAAACCCGTGCTCGATCGCCTGCGCCCCCCTTTGCCTTCCCAACACACCTACTCACTTGCTCGAGCCCCAATTCCCCAGCGCCGCCACTGCCGCCTCGGGTTCCCGCCGCCGCCGTGCAAGCGTCACCGTCGGTGAAGGACCACCTCCGCCGCCTCCCTTCACTTCTCTTTGGGTTCACCCGGGGCTCATCAAGCTCAATTGGCTGCAGGTTCGCGTCCTCGGAGCCCGTGGGTGCCGCGCCTCGTCCACGCCGGAGCGCCGCCCGTCCTGCCGCCGTTGCCAAGCCCCGCCGCTGTTGAATCCTCTTCGTCTTCGAGCTCGCCCGCTTCACCTTTGAACTGTGAGCATTTATCCCCGCCCGTTTTTCCTTCCTTTCACACACAGCAGCGTGCCCACGAGCTCGCCGGAGCGGCCGCTCCGCCCCCTTCGGTGCCGGCCGCCGGTGATGCACGATAGCCCCCATAAACCCCACGAACACGTGCGCAAGCGTCCCCGCGTCATTTTGCACTAGCCCGTGGTCGGAGAGGTGGCCGGGAGCGCCGTCCGGGGCCAACGCCGGTGAGCCCCCGCCACGCGCCGCCGCCTCTCCGGCGACGTCGCCACCGCCCATTGCTTGCACGCGTCCAGGGCCGTCGGATCTCGCACGAGCGGCCTTGATCACGTACCCCTTCGTTTGAAACGGGCGGTCCACCGTGGACCCGTGCACCGGGCACACGGTGCGGTCCACGGCGCACGCGCGAGTCCGTGGTTATTGGATCTGAGATCCACGGTGCCGGGCTGGCCGTTTTGATTAAGAGTCCCTGGAAGATTCTAAATTCACAAGCCGGTCCTTCCACCTTTGAGAACTTTTACGGTTAGGTCCTGATTTTTATGTTTTAGCCCCTGGCCAGCCTAGATTCCTTTAACAGAGGTCCTTTTCATTCCTTTTAGCATTTAGACCCCTCTGTTTTATTTTATAATTATGTTTTAGCCCTGATTTTATTTATAAAAAGCCCTGTAAACTTAGATTTCTTGCAGATAGGTCCCTGTAACTTGTTTTAATCATATCTTTCTCGTTTTAACTCTGTTTTTAGCGTTCTATATACCGAAATGATCGTCTCAACGAGTAGAATCTTTTAAACAGCTAATTCACCAGTTTTGTTACTGTTTAGTGTACTGTTTATTTATTGTTTGTTGTTCATGTTTGACTCGTAGATATCGTGCCTATTTCGTCTGAGCTCCCTGTCGGAGGTGATCAGGAAGAGCCTGTTTTCGAGGAAGATTTCACTCAGCTTGTAGAGGAAGGCAAGTGGCTTTCCCCCTCTGCATTATCTTTTTGAACCTATGTCACTGCATGTTAAACAATGTTTACTATTCCTGTTGCTATGCATAAACCTGATGGGCAAACACCTAGTTAAGGACTTGACTAGATACTTTACCACTTTACCTTGATCAACCCTGTTTAAACAAATGCTTGGGGTAGATAAATGATTAGTTTGCTTTACATGAGTTGGTTGTGCTTTGTTTATGTTTTACATCTCAGTTTTGCTTATATAATGTGTTTGTACTTAAAACAAGATAACTTGATCGGAACATGGAGAACCACCCAAGACAACAGTACAACCACAGTCCACATGGCTCTGGCTTAGCCAAATAATTAGGAGAGTGGGTTAGCTGATAGCTCATTTCCGAGAGGGGCACAGGGGCTCGGGGTTGCAGGGGTATAGCCCGGTTCTTTTGGGGTAGCAGCCTTGGCTAAGGTGCTGACCACTAGGGAGGGTTATGGTCCACCCCGGGTCAGACTTGTTGCGAGCTGTTGGTTTCTCTTCTTTCCTTTGTAAAGACTTCGTAGTGGACCCCTAGCCACTCACCTTGGAAGTGTTTAAGGGTCTAGCTAACCCGGGCAAGATGGGGAACACGAACCGTGGGTAAAGTGTACAACCTCGCGAGTGTAAAGCCGATCGATCAGCCGTGCTCACGGTCATGAGCGGCTTGGACCCTCACATGATTAATAAACTTGAAGATTAATGCAAATCATGGGTTTGTGGTTTGGTTTGAGGTTTCTTTTAAGGATAAGTGGGTTGGTATACACTTACATCTAGTAATTAGGTGCTTGCTAATAAAACTTGACCAACTTATAAAATGCTTACCGCTGTGAACCATAGCCTATCCTTGATAGCCTTGCATTTTCCCCCACTTGCTGAGCACCAACCATAAGTGTGCTCACCCTTGCTTACCATTGTTCAGAGGAGAGCGTCGGAGAGGAGGACGAGTACTGGAGTGACTACGAGGAGTTCTAGGGCATGCGGATCCCCCAGTCATCATGCCTGTGGAAGTCAAAGATGGAGCTGCTCGTCGTTTAGTTATCGTTGTGTTCGGACCTTCGAGTCCACCTCTCTAGATGTAATAATGGATATCGTATTAGTTTAACTCTTGAACGATTTGTTACTGCAATGGTATTACACTCGTTTTGTCTATCATGTGTGTGTAAAATGATCCTGGCGCACACATGCGATGCATTCGGTTTTCTTTGTAAAATCGGGTGTGACACGGCCCTGCAACCCCCTAACCTCATTGTCATCCCTGTCTCGTTCGCGCCACACTAACCTCATTTGCTATTGTCGTGCCTCCCAATCCTCGCCATTGTCAGGTCGACCTCTCCTTTTCTAGTCACACCCCGATCTCGTTTGCCATCATTCGTACCAACAAAGTCCAAATTGGCCATCGTCTGCCCATGTCGTGTTGTCATCCCCGCCATCCCACCCTACAGTCCAGCGCAACTTCGACCTGCCATTATCCTTGCCTCTCGAGCTTCATCATCGTCTGCCCGATCTCATCTTCCGCAACCATGTAGTCATTCCCGTCGCGCACGCACCACACACCGACCTCACCCTTCGTCATTTGTGCCTCACAACCCCACCATCGTCTGTCCCAGCCACGCCGTCATACCCGCATCACCCCGACCTCGCCCGCCATCATCCACCCCGACCTCACTTCTCCCAGTTGCATCGTTATCCCCACTGCCCCACATGCCTTCCTAGAATAAATGGACCGATATAACTCTATGTATCAATGACAATGCCACATCAAGCGTTAATGTAAAAATGTGGTTGAGATCCCACCTGTCAAATGACATGCGTTGATTATGAAAAGGTGAGGGTTTTTTTCTTTTGGAAAACAATGACTACAGTTTGAGGAAATTATAGCACTTTAATATTTAGTTAGCAAAACCCTTTTGGGTTGCAACGGTAAAATTCAATTTCCTTTTTTTAATCTCATGAAATCTTTATTTCTTGCACTACTAAATTTGTATTGCACATATTGGTTATCTCCACATTTGCTAGAAAACCAAAATAATGTTGACTTAATTATTTCTTTCGATCAAGTACTCGTTAAATTTTTATCTTTGTATTTAAGCAAGAGATGCTAGAGAGAAAAAGAAGATATGTAGCGGTGTTGTACTCTAAAATGTATTAGACTTCTCATAAATGTCATATTCATTTTTTTAAAGGGGGAGAATGTGAGACCAAAGCAAGCTAGTGGTTTCAAGGATATGAGACCAAAGGGGGAGAATGTGAACATAGGAAGAGAAGATCAAAAAGGGGAAGGTTGATCTAGGGGGAGTTTGGATGATGGTAAGCATCCAAGCAATTGTAAGTGGCTCTAATTTTGTCAATTTTTTTGCAAATTTATGCTTGCTTTGCTTGTGTTGTCATAAATCACCAAAAAGGTGGAGATTGTAGCGAACATGACCCCATTTGCCATTTGTTCGAGTTGATTTTGGTGATTCATGCTAACACAAGTAATGGGACTAACCACATTATCTAGCATGTCTTTGTAGGCATTCATAGGTCTCATGGATGTTACCACATGTTAACATACCATGCCCAAGCTAACATGTCACACCACAATTTAACATACCATGGACATGATAGGTTACCTATAGCAAATTTGAGGACTTAGTATATATTTTGAGGCTATAAGTAATGGCATGTTAAGTATGTTAAGTTGAAGCAAAGATCCAAGTTGAAGACGCGAAGAAAAAGAAGAAAAAAAGACACCGTCGGATGAACCGGCGGTACCCAAATAGCAAGCGTTGGTGCAATCGTCGAACGAGTTGGTATATGGGGGAGGTGCGACCGAGCTCCGGCGTGGCAAAATTGGTATGCAGGCCTCCCCCCATCACCCCACCTCCACCTCAAAAAAACACTCACACAGCCCCTGCAAAGTACCACTAGATTCCATCTGTTGATGCCCGTTGTCTCTAAATGGTGGCAGCATAATTTAAGTCTATTTGATGGCAAGTTGCGGTTGGTGATGGATGGAAGGCCCTGTTCCGGTCCGATAAGTGGATTTAGGGCACCTCCATCCATTTGATCGCCCCCAACCTTTGGGGGTATCTCCGAGTGTTCAATGTACTCATACTATAAGGGATGGTATCTTAGACCAGGCCTAGGTGCGTGACATCACCGAAGCCTCGACAGTTCAGGTGATCATTTAGTACATCAAGATATGGGACCAACTACTCGACTTTGCTCTCACCGACACCCTGGATCGCTTCATCTGGAAGTGGACAGCCTCATGCGAATTCTCCTCGGCATCGGTCTACCGAGCGCTTTTATTCGGTAGGTCGCCTCTCCTGGGAGCCTCACAGCTCTGGAAGACTCAAGCGACTGGCAAGGTGCGCTTCTTCGGTTGGCTGGTCTTGCATGGTCGTTGTTGGATGTCTGATAGACTTCGACTTCATGGGTTCACAGACAAAGACACCTGTGCTCTCTGTGCACAGGAGGCCGAGACTTTAAATCATCTGCTCCTTGGTTGTGTCCACAGTCGGGAAACTTGATTCTGCGTGCTTCGGTTCTTCGGCATGGTGAACTTGTCTCCATTGTTGGAGGAGACAATCACATTCTGGTGGTTGCTGGCGCAGAAGGCCGTCACCAAGTCCTCTAGTAAAGGTTTCGATACACTTGTGTGGTTGGTCGCCTAGTCACTTTGGAAAGAGAGGAACTGTCGCATCCACGAGTGGGCAGCCTTGCAGCAGGTGGCCCTTGCTAGGGCCATTTTGGAGGACGTACGTCTCTGGGCTCGAGCGGGTTGCGTGTCGATAGCCGCCCTGTTGGGCTTCCACCGCCGGGTTGTGGCACCTTAGCTTCTCATTGTGCTTTTTTAGTTTTGTTCTGCTGTAACTTGTTCCGAACTTCTTTCTTCTTAACGAAAAACGTGTTATGCACGTCTTAAGAAAAATTGACGGCAAGTTAAAAGAGAAGCAAAACAGCAAAAGAAAGAACATTGGATCAACAGATGGTACCTAGAAGTGGCGTGTGCAACCATTAGAGTAATCGATCTACTGCGGAAGGACTCAATAAAGTTGGACCATCGGATGAATTGAGGCCAAGTTTCTAGTTGCGCCGAATGAATTATGTGAGTGAAGTGAAGCATCGGATGAACTGACGCTAGCATCAGAGTAATTTTGTGCCTAGCGTTGGTGCAATTCTAATATTTCGAGATAGAGAGCTTTTGGCGCAAGAGACTTTAGCACCGAATGAATCCGTCAGTGGAAGCATCAAAGTAAGTAATTCTGGCGAAAGATCCAACAGGCAATTCACGAAGACAGTGGCAGCGAATGAACCAATGCTCAAGGGAGGGATGCGTCAGAGAAATTTCACAAGAAAAAATTGCAACGACTAAGTGACATGGAGGGCCATTGGTTGATCCGATCCTACATTTTCCTGTGGCCATTAGCCAACGGCTAGTTTGATGTCTTGGGATCTTTATACCCCTTCCACCCCACCATTTGAGGTTGCTGAATTGAGTGGAAGCGCGCAAGAGTGCAAGACACATTGAAGATCACAACCATGCCACCATAATCGCTCTGTCCCACAAAAAAGTGCAATTCTAGTTTTTTTAGGACAGATTAGTAGTGATGTGAAAAGACTTTACCTTTACTTTTTAGCCACATGCAGTAAGTTTTTCATGCATATCAGATATGATTACTTAATTAGGCAGATAATTAGATCTATTTTCTTGAATTGCATTCTTTATGAGATTTTTTTCAAATGTTAGGATTGCATTCTTTAGAGGACGGAGGGAGTAGTGCTTAAGTGCACTCATCCAAAGGCTTTGCACATGCTTAGAGAGTGAGTAGTGCAAGCATAGGCTTAGAGCTGAGTTGTATGCAAGGTGTGCCCACCCTGTGAGGTGATTCTCGAGTGGATCAAAGTGTACAAAGTGTGTCGAAGCCTTGGTGTCTAAGTTGCACTCCGGTCAAGTCTTCGACCCTCCGACTTGGTGTGGCGAGACGAGAATGCTTTGTGTGAGGGACGTGGAGACCGCCTCCCTTGGTGGAGAAGCTCCTTAGTGGATACAACATCAAGGTGACCAAGGGGCTTGGCGAGGGCCTTCGTGGTTAAACCTAAGTTCCAAGTCAAGTTGCACCTTAGGAGGGACTTGGTGACCGGGAAACAACATGGACTAAGAGTTGCTAAGTGCCTACCAATATGACGAGATGAATCACATGTCAAGAGTTTACTTCCTCTCATACCTCTTTACATTTCTGCATTTATAGTTGCAATCTTTGGTTGCCTTTAGATTCAGAGAGTAGCACCTTTATAGGATTAGCTATCGGTTACAAAACTCTTTGGGATGGGAGTTCCACACGAGAATAACCGTAGTTGCACATGTAGATAGCATGTTCTAGTTTATATTTTTGAGCAAATATTGGTAACTTTAGGCTTTTAAGTTTGCCTTTTCACACCCTCCCGTTAGGCTGCAAGAATTCAATTCCTTACAATTTATCATCCTCTAAATTGATTTAAAAAAATCAAAGAGATGAAAAGAAAAACAAATCCACTGTTGGTGCCGCGGGTCCTAGCCTCCCTGCAAGCGTCAGGCCACCATTGCGTCAAATCGCCAGAGCCGCCACGGCTGGCGACCTACGGTGTCGTTGCAGTGCCCACCGGTCCTCACGGCCCTGCTGCCCTAGCCACCACACCTTAAGATCTTGGTCGCACTGCCAGGCTGCCGCACCTCAGCATTGTGTTGCCCCAACCGTCACACTGGGATGGCCGCTGCACCACCCGGCCACTGCTCCCCCCAAGCCGCTTCCTCGGGGCCGTGCTCCCCCAGGGCTTCCACTCCTCGGTGCTCCCGTTGCACTAGTGTAAGGAATCGTGTGCTCGTTAGCCTAAGATGGGAGGGGTGAATTAGGTAACTAAAACCTTAACCTATGGTTTCACTAATTTTCCACAAAGATAAACTAGAATATACTATCTAGATGTGCAACTGGGGTTGTTCAAGTGTGAAACTCCCATCCCAAAACAAGGTTTGCAACCTATAGCCAATCCTAGCATGATACTACTCTAGGAAAGTAAAGGCAAGCAAAGATTGCAAAAGAGTAAATGCGGAAACGTAAAGGGGATGAGAGGAAGCAAACTCTTGACATGCGATTTATCCCGTGGTATCGGTAGGCACTAAGCCACCGCTAGTCCACGTTGTTGAAGCACTCACACAAGAGTATTGCTTCCCGGTCACCAAGTCTCTCCCAAGAGCACCACTTGACTCGCCACAAAGGCTAGCCACTTAGGCACTTGTCAAGCTCCCTTGGTCACCTTGATGCCACCTCCACTAAGGAGCTTCTCCACCAAGGAAGGGGGTCTCCACGTCCTCCGCACAAAGTGTCCTCGCCACTCCACACCAAGCCGGAGGGTCGATGACGATTGCCGGTGAGCCACTTAGGCCCCAAGGCTTCCGGTGAACCATGTACAACTTGATTCACTCAAGAATCACCTCACAAGGTTGGCACAACCTTGCACTCACTCAGCTCTAAGCTAAGCCTAGCACTAAGAACATACACAAAGCATATGCAAGTCTAAGGATGAGCAATTAAGCACTTGGATGGATTGGATGTGATCTTCAATGTGTCTTGAACTCCTCTGCACTTCCACACAATCCAGCTCACTCAAATGGGTGAGTGGAGGGGGTATAAATAGCCCAAGGCATCAAACTAGCCGTTGGCTAAAAGCTGCTGAAGAAGGTAGCGTCGGATGAACCGATGCTAGATTTTCCAGGGCGTCGGTTCATCCGGTGCCCCTCCCACGTCACATGGCCGTTGAGATTCTCTGACACAACTGCTCCGACGCTATACACCGATGGTCCGTCGGATCATCCGGTGCTGAAGACCCCGAAACCAATTCGTCTCTGTTAGCTTCCACGCGACCGTCGGATAGACTGATGCTACCCCTTGACCAAGGTGTCGGATCATCCGATGCTGAAGGCTTCGTCTTGGCGCGTCTCTGTCTTGATTTAAACTAAGCGTCGGATTGACCGACGGTGTCCCCACTCAGACCGTCGGATCATCCGGTGCTACTGTCTTCGCTACTCTTCCTCTGCAACTCGTCCGACGCATCTAAAAATTGGACCGTCGGTTCATCCGATGGTGCCTAGGGTTTCAACTAGTGTACCAACTCGTCCGACGATTGCACAGACGCTTGCTATTTGGGTACCGTCGGTTCATCCAACGGTGTCTTTGTCCTTCTTTTTCTTCATGTCTTCAACTTGGATCTTTGCTTCAACTTAACATACTTAACATGCTATTACTTATAGCCTCCAAATATATACTAAGTCCTCAAATTTGTTGTAAGTAACCTAACATGTGGCATGACATTTTAACTTGGGCATGGTATGTTAACTTGTGCATGGTATGTTAACTTGTGGTAACATCCATGAGACCTATGAATGCCTACAAAGACATGCTAGACAATGTGGTTAGTCCCGTTACTTGTGTTAGTATCAACCACCAAAATCAACTCGAACAAATGGCAAATGGGGCCATGTTCGCTACAACTAGCCTATGAAGGAGTATAGGTATAGATGATAGTAAGTTTTTTTCTTGGAAAGGAACTTCCATTTACTCATAGGGGCAGCAGCGTCGCTGGCCACAAGATCAAATACAAAGTGAGGAGTGTTTTCCCAGCGGGAATCGCCACCCTCAGGGAATATGCACCCTTTTGCCGCTCAGGCGTGAGCTACTTTATTACAATTTCTGGGAACATAGCTAGCTACTGAAATTACGGACAACCATGTTCTTCAGTTCAATGATCAGGCCTCCCACCTCGGTTAGCCTATAAGAGTCATTAGCAAGGGCTTGTTTCAGAATCAGTGAGTCTCCAAAACAAGCTTTGTGATCCCAAACTCTATTGCTGCCATCATATCGCTCCACGGGTACAGGCCAGCACCTCCGCCTGTAGCGCGTCACGAATGTGTCGCAACCTTATTGCAGCTGCAAGCACATCTCCAGCATCATCTCTAATCACATATCCCCATCCTCCATCTCCGGTGGTTGCTGTAAAGGCACCATCTGAATTAACTTTGAGCCACTCGGCTGGAGGTTTGCACCAACGTAGCAACGTTGCAGGCCCTTCAAAGGTGCAGGTTCAACTTTCTTGTGCAGCTCTAAAAACTCTTTACAATCTTATTCACAACATAAGCCAGATTACTCATTGATCTTCTACGTTCTCCTTCTCTAACTGTATTTCTTTCGTTCCACCATAGCCACAGTAGGAGCACGACCTTCATCTGCATTCCCTCCTCCATTTGTAGAACTAGAACATTCGGCGCGCTATGCGCGCCCTACAGTTTGAACAATCGAAGGAATAAAATACAAGTAAACAAAAGGCAAAGATAACAAAGTAGATGCATGATATAGGATTGAGCATGATGCATCAGTTAGAGGTCTAAATAATAATTTCTTTACAAACATGAATTTGCTACTCATCAAATTAAATCTGAACACATCTCTTCGAATTTATTATGTATCACTGATCTCATTTCATTTTCTGAAATCAAACACAAGCACAATAATCCTCACATGGGGTCCCACAAAAATAAGATAAACTTCAACTCTGATCTTGAAATTCCATTCATCTTTTCAGCAATCTTTTTTTTCAAATCAATGCTGATCAAGTTCATTCTTGAATGAATCTTCAAGATACCAAAATATGACTGCAATGATCAAAGATGAAGCACCCATCAGCACAAGCAATAATGTAAAATCAGTATGGTATCAATCATGTCAAAGAGAAACATGCAGCATTGACACGTCAAGACAGTCACAGAACGATGCTATAGAAACCATGTCCATCAATAATGTCGAAAAAGTAACATATAGCATTACTATGTAAGAATGGATCAATGCAACGGGAACTATATAGGTATGACTTCTTTAAGCATACCAATTCCATTTCAAATCACCATATGTTATTTCAAATCACCATATGTTTCAGACGCCGACTGTCACACATTTTTATTTTTGAAGTAGCCATATAAAAAACTAATAAATAACGGTAGACCAAGATGATCAAATAAGATGACATATCAAATTAGATCAGTGGCACAACTACCTCGGTCTTCCGCGGAGGAAAGGAACACCAGAGGTAGGTAAAACATATTCTTCTATACTTAGTCAAAGAATAACATTTTTCTAATAGTTGAAACATTCAGATGACTTAGTGGGCATAAGCAAATTAAACATCTAACAAATTTTTTATATAGTTAGTCAAAGAACAACTTATTTTCTGAATAGTGGAAATCCAGTATTACCCAATAAAAAATACAGGACATAGTAAGGTATTTTACATTAAGTCCGCCACTGTAACTTAGTGGGCTGCAAACTGTAAGAACTTAAGCACACCAATCTAGTTTAATTTTTTTAAGATTCTCATAATAAAATAGGCACTGCTCATATGAACAGAAACGAGAGCAACCCAAGCTGATGAAACATTCTCTACTCACTCATCAGATACATCACTAAAAATGCAAACTGATAAACTGACCATTCCGTACTTGGTCCTAAGCTACTTTGTAGTCTTATGAACTACAAATTCAGATGAATTATGGAAAATTATATGAAGATGCACAGAGCAGACTCAAGCTGTAATAGGACGACATACTCGGTTCCAAAGTGACGAGCATGCAACAATTATGCTGGCATAGATAGATGAATAGAAGGGATCGAAACAACCTGATAGAGCTTGAAGCGATTCAAATCCCAAGCTCGGAAGCTCCCACTGCTCAACCGGTCAACCTAGTCAATAGCACGCATCTAACAGGACAGATACGGGGCAGGACGCAATCAAATAAGAGGAAAGGCATTAGGAGAGTGAGCCCATACTGTTCCTGGATCTGCGAGGAGCCTGAGCCTTCGGCATCGCCCCTCTCCGTGCAGCGCCGCCGGTGGAGACCACAGTCAGTGGCGCGGCGCCGGGGAGCCGGCCGAAGTGGGCAGCGGTGGAGAGGACGGGGGTGTGGGGACGCGGAGCAGGAGGAGAGGACGCTGAAGATCTCGGCGACCCCATGCAGGCCCCGCAGCGGGGGCACCCAGAAGGACCCGCCCGGCACGAAGGGGAGCCAGTCGGGGGTGGCGCGCCGCACCATGATGCCATGGATGGCCTCCTCTAGGCGCCGGATCCCGTCCACCTCGACCGACGGGGAGGCGGTGGGGGAGGAGGAGGAAACCGCGGGGTCGTCCTCGGTGAGGTCGATCACGATGACATCAACCTTGGTGGTGAGGCCCCGGAGAGAGGCGGAGGAGGGGGAGGGGCCGGGGCGGGTCGGGGTCAGGGTGGCCATCATCGGCGGCGGTGAGGCGACGGTGGTGGTGGTGGTGGTGGTGGTGGTGGTGGTGGTGGTGATGGTGGTGGTGGTGGAGATGCGGGTCGGACGGGGACGGAGGCCGAAGAGATAGGGACAGCCGCCGGCAGCGGCGTCGTGCTCCTCCGCGCGGAGGGAGAGGGGGTCGGCGACGCGGAGGGAGAGAGGGGGAGGAGAAGGCGGCGGAGGAGGATGGGAATGAGGGATTAGGGTTCATACAGGTGTGGGGGATGGGGTAAGGCCGGGTGGGGTGGTGGGAGGAGGTTCCCGCAAAAACCCGCTGCGAGGCCTCCCGGGGCGACACGTACCCCCGGGAGTGCGGAGGGAGGAGCAAAGGGGGGCAGGTTTTAAGATATCTGATATGTGCGATTATATCTTTAGCCGAGAGCTTCTCAACCAACAAACTCCGTTGCTCTTGCAGGAATATTTCCCTCCAAAAGACCCTTCACATATTTACAATTGAGAAACAGATGAGAAGTTTTTTGATGCTGTGGTGACTTGTTCTCAAGGGTACTTTGGGGCACAGTGCAAACAACTAACGGAAATGTGTAACGGAGTTGACAGAAGTGCCACAAAAGGCACAAAGAGATTCATTTGATGTCAAATAAGGAGGATTTTTTTTGTGTCATATAGGGAATAAGGATTTGTTTCAGTGTCACATAAGAAATTCTCTCAAAGATCTGACTTGTAACCAAATGTGCAGACAGATCTAGTTAGCCAAACAAAATTTATTTTAATTCTAAGCAACTAATACATATCTGAAATAAACATCTAATTGTGCATACTTGTGTTTAACTGTCCATAATAATTAGTTAAATTACATTATATAAGTTTTGTTCTTTACTTAAGCGATTGATTAGTTAAGCTTCAATGCCCAAACCAAACACAGTATTAGCGAGTGCCCTTCTCTGCTTCTCGTTGTCGGCAATTTTTATCATATAGTACAGCCGTTGAGATAGTAATGTGCCATATAATTTCTCTGCTTCTCTGTGTGCCCGCGCGATAGAACTGTGCTGGCACATGGAGTTATGGAAATCTATCATGCTCTCAACACCATTGAGCTGAGCTCCGTACCACTTCACTCAATTTGTGACAACAAAGGACATACCAAAGTTGCTAGGCACATAGGACATATATGCTGACTTTGTATCACAGGATTATTTGACTTTCTGATCCCTCTCATTGCTAGGAGTAATACACTACAGGTATGCATACTGCAGGAACTGTGGTGAGCGGCAGCATGAAAGGAATCGGATGCCCGTTAGCCTAAGAGGGGGAGGGGGTGAATTAGGCAACTAAAAAACTTAACCTATGGCTTCACTAATTTTGCGCAAAGGTAAACTAGAACATACTATCTATATGTGCAACTACGGTTGTTCTAGTGTGAAACTCCCATCCCAAAAGAAGGTTTGCAACCTATAGCCAATCCTAGCATGATACTACTCTAGGAATGTAGAGGCAAGCAAAGATTGCAAGAGAGTAAATGCGGAAACGTAAAGGGGATGAGAGGAAGCAAACTCTTGACACGCGATTTATCCCGTGGTATCGGTAGGCACTAAGCCACCCCTAGTGCACGTTGTTGAAGCACTCACACAAGAGTATTGCTTCCCGGTCACCAAGTCTCTCCCAAGAGCACCAACTTGACTTGCCACAAAGGCTAGCCACTTAGGCACTTGTCAAGCTCTCTTGGTCACCTTGATGCCGCCTCCACTAAGGAGCTTCTCCACCAAGGAAGGGGTCTCCACGTCCCCCGCACAAAGTGTCCTCGCCGCTCCACACCAAGCCGGGAGGGTCGATGACGATTTCCGGTGAGCCACTTAGGCCCCAAGGCTTCCGGCGAACCTTGTACAACAGGATTCACTCAAGAATCACCTCACAAGGTTGGCACAACCTTGCACTCACTCAGCTCTAAGCTAAGCCTAGCACTAAGCACATACACAAAGCATGCACTAGTCTAAGGATGAGCAATTAAGCACTTGGATGGATTGGATATGATTTTGAATGTGTCTTGAACTCCTCTCGCACTTCCACACAATCCGGCAACCTCAAATGAGTGAGTGGAGGGGGTATAAATAGCCCAAGGCATCAAACTAGCCGTTGGCTAACGTCCACCGAAAAAGGTACCGTCGGATGATCCGATGCTATGCTTTTCCGGGCGTCGGTTCATCCAAAGTGCCCCTCCCACGTCACGTAGCCGTTGAGGTTCTCTCGACACACAAGCTGCTCCGACGCTATGCTCCGACGCCACGTCGGATCATCCGGTGCTGAAGGCCTCGCGTCCAGGTCGGTACTGTTAGCTTCCAACAGACCGTCGGATAGACCGACGCTATGCCTTAACCAAGGCGTCGGATCATCCGGTGCTGAAGGCTTCGTCTTGGCGCGTCTCTGTATGAATTCAAACTGAGCGTCGGATAGACCGACGGGGTCCCCACTCAGACCGTCGGATCATCCGGTGCTACTGTCTTCCTTGCTCTTCCTCTGCAACTCGTCCGACGCATGTAGAAAATGGACCGTCGGTTCATCCGACGGTACCTAGGGTTTCACCCTGTGTACCAACTCGTCCGACGATTGCACCGACGCTTGTATTTGAGGGACCGTCGGTTCATCCGACGGTGTCTTCTCGTTTCCTTTTCTTGCTCGGTTTTGACCCTTTGTTTTGGCATTTTTGCATGGGGTTTTCTTGCATCCTTGGGACCTAGAAATGTCTACAAAGACATGCTCAAACAATATGGTTAGTCCCAATGATCATGTTGTCATGAATCACCAAAATCAAACTCCGAACTAATGGCATGTGAGGCCATATTCGCTACACGGCAAGACACGGTTGGAAAGCCACGGAAGACATTTGAAGCGTCCCCTCATCCGAGGCGACCAAATGTGACACAAATACCGGTCCCGGGAGGCCGGTAGCACATTTATTACAACGGGTGGAATCGAGTCTTTTACATTACGGTTACGAAAGGGCACGGTAGTGCCAACGCTACAATGAACAACACAAACGCTAGCGACCACACTACGATAGCAAAGGCTTCCATAGCCTCCTCGAGTACCACACCATGGAAGCTTTAGGTAGGGCCCTGGTACACAGGCACGGTTGGGTGTAGGGCACAACCTACTCAACGTCTTCGGGGATGTAATCGGGATCCTCCTCTGTAACATAGTTAGTAAACAAGAGTGAGTACATACGTACTCAGCAAATTCAACCCCACCCACGGAGGGGCTTATAAGCAGTATCATGCATAGGGTATAACAAGGATCAGGTTAAGGTTTATTTTGCAAACCCACACATGCAGGGGTTCATTTCAAAAAGGTTTTCGCAAATCATTTTTGTAACCAAAGTGACTCAACTGCTTTAAGAAAAACCATTGTGGAACTACTGGACTTCCCATCCGTCGTAGCCCAGGCACACAGTCACACACACGTCACCGGAAAACAACTCACGCCAGAAAACATCCCATCCCAAACACTAGTTTTTGTGACCACACCGTGACTCGTCCAATACCGTGGACACGGCTATTCGAATAGGTTTGACACTGCGAGAGGTTGTACATCTTTACCCACAAGTAGGGTACCGTCACACGGACACCGCGGTGCGGTACGGATCCTATCAAAGCCATTACCCACCTTAGCTAACACTACGAGCCACCACGGAAGCACCCAAGGGGTTATACCACATAACCGGGGCGTACCTCACACGAGAGCGTACCCCTACTCCTTGGTCTCCCGCCGCTCACCCGCACACCAGATGGCAAGTAGATTAACTAGTGGGGTTTATGCTAAGCCGTTGCCACATACAACGGTCGAGTGGTTGTACGATGATTTGGGTCAGGTGAGATGTCACGCAACCCGGTCCTTAACCGACAAGATGGACAACTTCCAACACGCTCAACCACACAGGTACGAGCTCACCCATACTCCTGACACACACGTCCATCCCGTCTACCCAGTTCTTTACTCATTTTCCAAACATATCCCCTTTTTGTTTTTGAAGCACTCACATGTTTTGGAAGCACTCACACATTTTGAAAGCACCCACACATTTTAAAGCAAACATTCAGGACAAAACAAGGTTCAATCATAGCAATCAAGGGTGGCTATCTTACCATGTTTTGCAGCAAAACAATATGCAATTTATAAAACGGGTATAGGTTATATTTATAAAACTAGGACGAAGCATGCATCAAAGGGGGGGGGGTTGAACTTGCCGTCTTCGAAGTCTTCGGGGAGGGCCGGCTCGGCGTTCGGGACCTCGGGCTCCTGCTCGCAGTAGTCGGCTTCGTTCTCCGGCTCGGAGTACCTCACTCCGTCTACTTCGTTGGCTATGGCATACACACAAGCAAGCAAGCAATATTAGCATACATGTTTCCGACCGAGCTCGGGGAGGGGAAAGTGAGCGGAGAGGGGTATTTATAAGCCCTAGGGGGGGGTGGTGGTTCAGCAGGGTGAGGTCTGGGTTTAATCGTAAATGCTTGGGTCACGAGAGGTGGTATAGGAGTTAAGGACCTAATAGCATCCTCTACGAAGTTAGAGTCATTTTGTAATTTATTCTAGGGTATAACGGTGTTTAACCTTTGATTAACTAGTAACCTAGGGACTTAATTGGGAGGAATAAGAGAAATGGGCTCGGTTTGAAGGGACAAAGGGGAGACGGGGGCCTAATAGCAAAACGGCCATCTTCCTCCCCCCCTCCCACTCGATACGAGAACACGGGGGGGGGCGCGGCGTGGCCGGCCGGCGGGGGTCCCCGCCGGCGGCTCCCGCCGCGGCGGCGGCCTAGGGATAGGGAAATACGGAGAGGGGGAAGAGAGGATTTCAACCCCGCACTCACCTTAGGCTATTAAGCTCGGTGGAAACGGCTCGGCGGCGGCTCACCGAGAGAGGCGGCGGCGCTAGGGGGGGCGGCGTGCTGCGGAGCTTAGGCAAGGGAGGGATGGTGGTCTTGGTGTGGTGCGACGGCCGGTGGGCGGCCGGCTCCTTTTATAGGCGGCGAATGGCGGTTCGGGGAGGGGAAAATTTTTTTTTTTTCCCGGCGAGGCCGCCGGCGAGCTCGGGGAGCTTCGCGAGCTCCGGCCGGCGATGCGACGGCTCGGTTGGGTCGGCGTGCGCGAGGATTTGGCGGGGGGGGATTAGACCCGTCGTGCGGGCGTGGGGGCGGTGCGCGACGGCCGGTGAGGGAGTTGACGGCTCGGACAGGGGGCTTTAATGGCGTCCGGCGGCCGGCCGGTCTCCGGCGGGCGCGGGGCGGGCGGGGCCGCGGTGGCGTGCAAGGGCGGCCTCCCCGTCGGGCCGGTGGCGTGCGGAGGCGGGGGGAAGAGCCGGCGCGCGGGGCCCCGGCCGGCGGCGGTCGGGCGCCGGTCTCTGGTCGGCTCGCGCGGGGAGGAGGGGGAAGGAGGAGAAGAAAGGAAGAAGAGAGGGAAGAGAAGAGAGGAAAAGAAAAAGGAAAAGAAAAAGGAAAGAGAAAAGAAAGAAAGGAAAAAGGAAAGGAAAGAAAATAGGGAAAAGAGGGGAAGAAATTGGAAAAAAAAATCTAGAGAATTTGGAAGATTGTTAGGGAAATTAAGGGAGGGTTTTGCGGGGGTTTTTCCATTGTCCGGGTGTCGGCGTGATTCTCGGGATGGCGGTGACGGCGAGGCGGACCGGCCGGCGGGACCGCGGCGTGCGCGGGATTCCGGCCGGTGGCCGACCGCGGCGTTGGGGAAGGTGCGCAGGGGCGCGACCGAGGTGCGGTGCCGGCGGGAATCGCGGCACGCGCGTCGGGGAGGGAGGGAGAGAGAGAGAGAGCAGTGGCTAGGATTTGAATGGCAACTGAGCTCGGCGGATCGGTTTTTGAAATTACGCGTGATTTAATAGGTGATTTATTTAGAGCTAAAAACGCGGGCGTTACAAACCTACCCCACTTAAAATGAATCTCGTCCTCGAGATTCGGCTAGGTCTCAAATAGGTGGGGGAATTCTTTCCTCAGAGCATCCTCCCGTTCCCATGTAGCTTCTTCTACCCCGTGTCTACTCCATTGGACTCGCACACCCGTACTTCGGTCGTTCTTGTTCGCTTGACCACAGTGTCTAAGATCTTGACGGGCACCTCCTGGTACCTAAGGTCTGGCTGTAGATCGATGGTCTCCACGGTACTCGTTTTTCTTCCGGAACCTTCAAACATCGGCGTAGGCCGGGAGATGTGGAACACTCGGGTGTATGTCCGACATTTCCTCGGGTAGCTCCAACCGATATGCTACCGCTCCCACTTTCTTGATCACTTTATACGGGCCGATGTACCGAAGGGCCAACTTCCCGTGTACTTGAAACCTTCGAGTTCCCGGATGGGTGAAACCTTGAGGTAGACGAAGTCCCCCCGGATTGAAACTCGCTTCACGCCTCTTCTTGTCCGCGTAGCTCTTCCGTCGGGGCCCGGGGCGGCTTTCAACTTTTCTCGAATATCCGCTACGCGCTCCTCGGCTTCCTTTATGAGTGCGGGCCCAACCGGGGCACGCTCTCCTACTTCCGACCACATCGGGGGTGTTCGCATTTTCTCCCGTATAGCGCTTCAAATGGCGACATTCCCGGTGCTTGCTTGGTAGCCGTTGTTGTAGGAAAATTCGGCATACGGTAGGCTCGTTCCCAATCTTTGCCATAGGTGAGGACGCGAGGCTCTCAACATATCTTCCCGAATTTGATTCACCCTTTCGGTCCGCCCGTCCGTCCGGGGGTGGTATGCTTTCGAGCCGAAGTCCGGTTTGGTGCCCATGGCTTTGTGCGAGCTTTTCCGGAACCTAGAGGTGAACCGGGTCCCTCCGTCCGAGACTATTCTGCCGGGCACTCCATGCAACTTTACTATATTCTCTATGTAGAGTTTTGCCAACTTTTCTCCTCCATAGGTGGTCCGTACGGGTAGAAAGTGAGCGACCTTAGTGAGTCGATCCACGATTACCCATATGGAGTCATGTCCCTTCTGAGTCCTTGGCAACCCTACTATGAAGTCCATACCTATCTCATCCCACTTCCACACCGGGATTGGTAAAGGTTGCAACGATCCTGCGAGCTTCGATGTTCGGCTTTGATCCTCGACAAGTGTCGCGGTGGGCGACGAACCGTGCAATGTCCGCCTTCATCCCGTTCCACCGGTACTTTTGTTTTAGGTCCATGTACATCTTGGTGGATCCGGGTGAATGGAGTATGCCGAGTTGTGTGCCTCATCCATGATGGTCTGTCGGAAATCTCCACCTTCGGGCACGCATATCCTGTTTTTGTACCACAGGGTGCCTTGGTCATCTACCCTGAAGTCGGGGGCCTTGTTCTCTCCGGTTTGCATGCGGATCCTCATCAGATCCTCGTCGGCTTCTTGGGCCTTCCGGATCTTCTCTTCTAGGGTAGGCTGAACACTCAGCTGACGGACGTAGCCTTGGGGGACGATGTGTACGTTGAGTCGGGCCATCTCCTCTTGCAACTGAGCACTCTTGGGTGCTGCCTTCTCGTAGGTTTTCCGGCTTAGGGCATTGGCTACCACGTTGGCTTTCCGGGGTGGTAGTGAATTTCTAGGTTGTAGTCCTTGACTAGCTCTAGCCATCTTCTCGCCTTAGGTTCAAGTCGGGCCGGGTGAAGATATACTTTAGACTTTTGTGGTCTGTGTAGATTTCACACTTGTTTCCGATCAGATAGTGTCTCCAGATCTCCAGGGCATGCACTACGGCTGCAAACTCCAGATCATGGGTGGGATAGTTCTGCTCATGGGGTTTGAGCTGACGGGAGGCGTAGGCCACTACCTTCCCATCTTGCATGAGCACACATCCCAACCCTTGCCGGGAGGCGTCGCAATACACGACAAAGTCCCGTTGGATGTCTGGCAGGGTTAGTACTGGGGCTGTGGTCAACCTCTTCTTCAATCTCTTGGAAACTTCTCTCACAGGCCTCGGTCCAGTTAAACTTCTTCTCTTTCTTGAGCAGCTCTGTCATGGGCCGGGCGATCTTGGAGAATCCCTCGATAAATCTCCGGTAGTACCCGGCTAAACCTAGGAAACTCCCGATCTCACTTACGTTGGTGGGTTGCGCCGTTGGAGACCTGTCTCAACTTTCCCGGGTCTACGGCCTACTCCTTCGCAGTCAATATGTGCCCAAGGAAGGATATCTTCTCTAGCCAAAATTCACACTTGCTGAACTTGGCGTATAACTTGTGTGCCCTCAATCTTCCCAGTACCACTCGAAGATGTTGTTCGTGCTCCTCCACGCTCTTGGAATAAACAAGTATGTCGTCAATGAAGACCACGACAAACTTGTCCAATTCCTCCATGAATACCTTATTCATGAGGTTCATGAAGTACGCGGGGGCATTGGTTAGTCCAAATGACATCACTGTGAACTCATATTGCCCGTAGCGAGTGACAAAGGCAGTCTTGGGGATGTCACTCTCCCTGATCTTGAGCTGGTGGTACCCTGATCTTAGATCCACCTTCGAGAAGTAATTGGCTCCCTTCAGTTGGTCAAACAGGTCATCTATCCTGGGAAGAGGGTACTTGTTCTTAATTGTGACCTCATTCAGCGAGCGGTAGTCCACACACATCCTCATGCTCTTATCCTTCTTCTCCACGAAAAGCACTGGGGCTCCCCAAGGTGATGAACTTGGTCTGATGAACCCGCTTCGCCGAAGCTCGCTAGCTGCTTCTTCAATTCTGCCAACTCAGGGGCTGCCATCCTATAGGGCCTCTTGGCTATGGGAGAGGTTCCAGGGATAAGGTCGATTACGAACTCTATGTCCCCGTCCGGTGGCATTCCGGGGAGCTCTTCGGGGAACACATCCGGGTATTCTCGTACATCGGGACATCTTCTATGGACTTGGCTTCTATGTTGAAAACCATTATATCCGGTCCGTGTCCCCGGGTGTGGCAGGTCACTTGTATCCCGTCCGGGTTGGTCGGTGCACTACTTTATCGGCGCGGCCTTATGAGGCCATGGTGTTGGCTTAACCGGTCCATACCAAGGATCACATCTATCCCCTTGGATTTCGGTACTAC
Source organism: Cenchrus americanus (assembly GCA_947561735.1). Classification (NCBI taxonomy): domain Eukaryota; kingdom Viridiplantae; phylum Streptophyta; class Magnoliopsida; order Poales; family Poaceae; genus Cenchrus; species Cenchrus americanus. The sequence continues at coordinate 28,740,624 of OX387242.1, read as the reverse complement.
CAAGTCCGCTAGGAATTCTACCCCACTTAAAATGATCCTTACCGGGGGCATCCCGGTTGACGAGTTAATGTCACCCCTCCGGGCGTTCGAGTTATTAGGGGTGCTTTGAGTAGTACTGTGGGTATGCTATGCTTCTCCACAAAGCTTGAGGATATAAATGAGTGCGATGCTCCCGAATCGAATAGTATGGTAGCCAAAGCGAGCCGACCCGTAAACTCACCGAGTACCACTCCTTGCGCTTCTTGTGCTTCCTGCGCGTTGATGTGATTCACCCGAGCGCGTCCATACGACTGCTGGGGCTGCCTCATCTGCTGGTTGTTGGTGTTGTTGCCGAAGTTGTTGTTGCTGCGCACTGGCATGCGGTTGGCTCCTGACGCAAGTGGCCTTGGTCCGTTTACCGAGTTGGAGTAGGTGGTGGTGGCTGGCTTTTTAGCATAGGGGCAGTTGGCGATGAAGTGCCCGGTTTCCCGGCAGTTGAAACACACTCGGGAGCTGTTGTTGTTGTTGTTGGTAGTGATCTGGCTGGTGTTGTTCTGTGGGGGCTTCATGGTATTCTGGTTGTAGGAGGGCTTGAACTGGGCTCTGGGGGCTTGTGAGCTCGTGGCGGAGTTTGGGTTGCTGTACCGCATAGGAGCTTGGAACCCGGACATGGGATGTCCAAAGTTTCTCGGCCTCCGGGACCGCTCTTCTGTCGCTTGGCCTTGTGCTCCATGAACTTGCGCTTATTTTCCTTCTTTTCCTCGGCCCTTGCTCTCTCCGTGAGGATTGCCATGTTCATGAGGGTATTAAAGTCCGGGTAAATGCGAGGAGTCGGCGGTGTCCTCGGTTCCGGAGTCGGCCCCTTCTTGAACATCTCTTGCTTTTTGGAGTCTTTATCCACCTCTTCGGGGGCATAGCGTGCCGGCTCTATGAAGCGGTACGTGTATTCCTCCACGGACATGTTGCCTTGGCGGAGTTCGCGGAACTCATCTGCCTTCCGCTTCAGTGTGGCCTCCGGGATGTGGTAGCGGCGGAACTCCTCCACGAATTCATCCCATGTGATGGCGGAGGGATCCTTGGCCGCGGCGCGGTAATTCTCCCACCGAGGCTAGGGCTGTCCCGGTGAGTTGGTGAGCTGCCAAGAGCACCTTTTCATGGTCCTCGCGGTGGAGGGGCTCTAGTTCCCTCAGGATGGCCCTCAGCCAATCGTCAGCATCCGGAGGATTTACCGACCCGCCGAAGGTGGGCGGCTTAGTCCTGAGGAACTCGATCAGCTTCTCATTCATGCTCATGGCACGGGGTCTTGGGCGGTTGATGGCGTTGAAGATAGCCTCCATCAGGACAGTCTGGTTGGCTAAGACTTGGGCCAGGTCAATAGGAGGGGGTGGTGGTGGCGGGGACCACGTTCTCTCCTCCATCTTCATTTTGGTTAACCTCCTGTTCGGGGAGACGCTCCCTCCGATCGGCTTGTGATCCCTCAGCATCCGACCGGTGGGTCCTGACAGGGCGCCTGGAAACCATCTGTAGAGAAGCGGGTTTCTAAGAGATCTAGTTTTATGTGATGTTTAAGTGGATTATAACGGATTTCTTTTGAAAAGGCAGGGTTTATTCTGCCGGTAAGCACACAGCAAACACATAGCAATCAAGCAAGCACAAACAAGTCTTTATTACAAACCAGCGAGGAGGATACATCCCGACTGCACGGACACACTACACGACTAAAGGCTAAGGGCGCGACTTGGACCGGTACGGCTTCATTCCCTGGGTCGTGGGGCACATTACTCGCGAGGGGAGCTGTCTTCTGGGGTCGAGTGTTCTTCCAGTGGGATGAGCAACTCGTCATCGTTTCCGCCTTCGGGGTCTCCGTTTTCCTGGGGCTGTGCTGCGGCTTCAGTGGTAGCTGTTGGGGGTTCGGTGACTGCTGGTGGTGCTGGTGGGGCTTCTATGGTTCCTCCCCATCCTACAAGGGGTGTTCCCAGCAGGACTTGAGGTTCTCCTATGGCTGGAACGGGTGTTCCGCCGTGGGTCCATTCTTGCATGCGTTGGTCCTGGATCCTTCTGAGGCTTTCCTGGGCAACGGCTTCACTGCTTATGGCTGCTGCGGTCCTTGCTTCAGCTTGGGCCACTCGGACTTGGTGCATCCGCACCGTGACTTCAGCTTGCTCGGCCCGGCTGATCTGTTCCCTCAAGTGTCTGGCCTGGTCATCAAAGAGCTTGTCCAGGGAGACAAGGTAGGCGACCACATGGTACAGCGGGTCTTCTTGGTGGCGACGCCGTTCCAGGTTCCTCATGCGGGCTTGCCAAACGGGGGTTCTGATGGCAGGAGGGAAGTACCTCATTGGTGTGGGGACGAGGTGTTCCTCGTAGATTCGGCACAGGTAGCGGAGGGCTTTTCTGAGGGCCAAAGGGTAGGTGTCCCGATGTCGGAACCCTGTGGCGGTCACGCGCCACGGTTCGATGTTGGTGTGGCGGTTGCTTCTAGCGACGGAGAGGACCACTCTACAGCGAAGAGTGCCGAGTTGCTCGTACTCTCTGCTGTAGTACCTAGGGCGCTCAGTGATACCGAGGCGCTCCAGGGAGTTGATGAGCAGGCGAGCAAAACCAGGCTCCTCCTGGCACACGCCTTGGGTCCATCCATCTTCCGCCATCTGAAAACAAAGATAGGGTTGAACAGGTTGTGGTGGGGTACAAAAGATGGATAACTTTATTTAGTAGGGAGGTTGGGGTACATCCTTCGGGGTACACTTATTATTACTAGGACTCAACTTCTAGCCTAACACACCCTAGTCTTATCCTCATGGTGATTCTTCCTCTAACTGGATACGACGCTTCTTCAGTGGAAGATCTTGCTCCAGTATCTCATCCTCAGTCTGAGTTCCTTTGTCCCAGTGGGTTTCTTCGGGTTCATTCTCTTCTGCTCTGGCTCCTTCATCTCTGCTTCTACGCTCCTTCAGTTCATCCCATAGGGCTTTATGGGCCAACAGCGTGCGCTCTCTTTCCCTGAGGTATTCTTGCTTGGTGTTGTGTAGTTCAACTTCTGCTATGGTTGTCTTCACCCTTTCTAGTTCTATTCTCTGTTCTGCTCTTTCCGCCCTGTCGATCTGCTCGCTTCGATTCTTGCCGGGCTTGCTCCCGATAAAGGTGGTCTAGGCCTGCGAGGTATGTGGATAGGTGGGAAGCGCCTCTTCTAAGTCTTCTTCCTCTCGTTCCAAACCTCTCATGCGAGCAATCCACGAGCGTCCTCTCCCTCCGGAGGGTGGAAAGAATCCCATTGGAGTCCTTCGGAGGTGCTGTCTATAGACCACTCGTAGCTGACGCAGGGCCTTCCGAGCAGCCTTGGGGTAGGTGTCGGCAAAGCGAAAACCAGTGGCGTTGACGTACCATGGCTCTATGTCGGGGTAAAGCGTGCTCCTTCCCACAAAGATGAGCAGCTTACACCGAAGGGTGCCGAAGCGTTCGTCCTCCCGGTAGACGAACTGCGGCGAATCCCTTACTCCGACGCGCTCTAGGCCGAGCGACGCGAAGGTTAGGGAGGCCGAGCTGGACGGGGGCAAATTCCCACCGTTCCACTCGGGGTTAGGCATCCGGAAGCAAGCAAGAATCAAGGTAAGGATTTGAGAAAAGGTGAGCTTAGCAAAGGAAAGGTTAGAGAGGGCCGGAGGAGGTCTCGTATCCTAGGGTCATGTCCTACGGCCAACCTACGGCTGCGATACCACCGAAGCGTCCCCTCATCCGAGGCGACCAAATGTGACACAAATACCGGTCCCGGGAGGCCGGTAGCACATTTATTACAACGGTGGAATCGGTCTTTTACATTACGGTTACGAGAAAAGGGCACGGTAGTGCCAACGCTACAATGAACAACACAAACGCTAGCGACCACACTACGATAGCAAAGGCTTCCATAGCCTCCTCGAGTACCACACCATGGAAGCTTTAGGTAGGGCCACGGTACACGAGCACGGTTGGGTGTAGGGCACAACCTACTCAACGTCTTCTGGGATGTAATCGGGATCCTCCTCTGTAACATAGTTAGTAAACAAGAGTGAGTACATACGTACTCAGCAAATTCAACCCCACCCACGGAGGGGCTTATAAGCAGTATCATGCATAAGGTATAACAAGAATCAGGTTAAGGTTTATTTTGCAAACTCACACGTGCAGGGGTTCATTTCGAAAAGGTTTTCGCAAATCATTTTTGTAACCAAAGTGACTCAACGGTTTTAAGTAAAACCACTGTGGAACTACCGGACTTCCCATCCGTCGTAGCCCAGGCACACAGCCACACACACATCACCGGAAAACAACTCACGCCAGAAAACATCCCATCCCAAACACTAGTTTTTGTGACCACACCGTGACTCGTCCAATACCGTGGACACGGCTATTCGAATAGGTTTGACACTCTGCAGAGGTTGTACATCTTTACCCACAAGTAGGGTACCGTCACACGGACACCTCAGTGCCGGTACGGATCCTATCAAAGCCATTACCCACCTTAGCTAACACTACGAGCCACCACGGAAGCACCCAAGGGGTTATACCACATAACCAGGGCGTACCTCACACAGAGCGTACCCCTACTCCTTGGTCTCCCGCTGCTCACCCGCACACCAGATGGCAAGTAGATTAACTAGTGGGGTTTATGCTAAGCCGTTGCCACATACAACGGTCGAGTGGTTGTACGATGATTTGGGTCAGGTGAGATGTCACGCAACCCGGTCCTTAACCGACAAGATGGACAACTTCCAACATGCTCAACCACACAGTACGAGCTCACCCATACTCCTGACACACACGTCCATCCCGTCTACCCGGTTCTTTACTCATTTTCCAAACATGTAACACCCCGAAATTTTCCGATTTCGGGATGTTAATAGGAAGAATAATAAAACAACGATTTCTCATAATTTTAAAATTTTCCGAACATTTATTTTCTTTACGGGAAATTTATTAAAGAAGATTGGTTGTTTTTCTAAAATAAATAAAATACTTCTATGAGTGTCGCTTTATTTCGGTTGCTTTTGGTTTTGTTTTGTTGTGTTTTCAAAATCTTTCAAAAAGATCTAATCACAATCTCGTGCTCTCTCTTTATCTAGCTTCCCTATATATCACTCCCTTTTAATTCCGGCTAGTCGATCTTTATCTAGCCCATCTTCTCTTTTTTTTTTCCCGGTCGCTTCCTCGGTCCAACATTGTAGCATCTCGGCTTGCTTGGCCCGTTTTCCTAAGCGAGGCTTCCGCCGGTCCATCTCACTTTCCTCTCGTATCTCACCGACGGTTGGGTCCCGCCCATCGTGGCCTCCTTCCACCGCCTCTCCGGGACATTGCGCCGCCGCCGCGCCCGTGCGCCAACTTCATTCTGCGTACACTCATGCGCTTCGCCCACACTGCTCGGCTGTACAGCTCTCGTGCGCGCGTCGCCGCACCTGAGTCGCGAACCCTCGTGTGTCTGAATAGTGCGCCGCCTGCCTGGCAGTCGTGTCTGCACACCCCTGGCCGCCTAGCTCGCACCGCACACCTCGCTCGTGCCACATGCCTCGCTCGGCTATGCACATCCGTGTGCCGTGCTCGAGCGCCTAGCTACCTCGCGGGCCGCGACGCTCGCCCTCCCGCATGCATGTCCGCCGGGCGCCTCACACCGCTCGCCGCCGTGCTCGTGCCCGCACTCACCCGTGTGTCGTGCCGTGTTGATCGGCCGTCCATGACCGCATCCTCGTGCCGGCGCGGCAACCTCGCGCCCGCTCGCCCTATCCCGCGCGCCCGCGCCCACACCGTGTGTCCGTCAACGCCGCACCGTGCCCATGCACCACCGCCGCCCGGGCCGCCCACGTCCGCGCGCCCGTCGTTCTCTATTCAATTCTTGTTGAAGCCTTGACGCCCACCCCGCTCCCGTGCGCGGCATCGGCTAGCCTCGCGTGGCGCCCATCGCTCGTCACCGAACACTCCCGACCACGCGTACCCGAGTCGGTTCTTTGCACGTTCGCTCGCGTCGTGTGACCCGCGCGCCGCCGCGCCACCCCCGCCCGGCCATGGTCCTTGGCCTCGACGCATGCACGCCCCTCGCCGCCAACGCTCGAGCCGCACGCTACCCGCGACGCTCGAACTCCCGAACTCTTAGCACCGCATCCGCGCCGCGGCCCGCGCTTGCGTCGCGTCCCGTCTTGCCGTGCCGCTCGCACCGCATGCACTCGTGCACCGCATCGTGTAGCTCGGCCGTCGTGCCTACTTCCCCGTGCCCATGACCCGGAGCCATTCCCAACATGTGGCCGCACCCGACAACCGTACCCGTGCCAATCCGCAAGTCTTCGCCATCTCGGCATGCACGCCCAACCATCCGCCTACGCCACTCGATCGCTCGTCCGCCCACACCGAGGTGCCTGTCTTGTGTCGCTCGGCTTCCCCTCTCGCCTCCCTCGCGCCGCGACGCACGTAAGACCGTCATCACCCCCTCGTTTATTCTCTCCCACAAGAAAAGGCACCACCACCATCACTCTCACCTTTAAGCCGCCATTAATGGCCGGCCCTCGCCGTCCCTGCCCAACTCCCACACGCACGCCCGAAACCGTCACCCCTTTACTCCTCTAATAGTAACCCGACCACCATAATCACCATTGATGGTCGCTGCTCATCAATGGCTGCCGGCCGCCGTTTCCTCCGTCCCGTGCTACACCGAGCACCGCTCCACTTCCCGCGGTCTACAACACCCGTGTGGCTTCCACGCCCGCTCGTCCTCCCTCTTCAATGCTAGAAGGAGCATTCATCTCCTTCACTCCCCCTTCGATAACGGATGGACATCATGGCCATCAATGGTCGCTGCCCATTAGTGTTTCGTTGTTTCCTCCCTCCCACACCGCCTCCCGCTCGCTATAAAGCCGAGCGCCCAAGGCCCTTTCTTCGCCTTGCCGCACGGCTTTGCGCGCCGACCCTTCTTGCCGCTCTCCTCGTCCGAAGCACCTCGCCACGCTAGTCTCCTTGAACGGTGTCACCGTGTTCCACGTAGACGAAGTCGAGCGCCGCCGCACACCTTCGTCGCCGAACACCGGCCGCCACACACACCCGAGCCGGCTGCGCTCGTCGTCCATCGCTCTTGCCGTTTCCGGCCATCCCGTCGTCGTCGGGCTCGATAAAAACCGCACCCTGGTCTCGTCTTGTGCGGCGTGTCTCTTCTACCTCGGTGCCATAGCATGCCCCGGTAATTAGAATCATTCTCGATCGTCGAGCTTCTTGTCTCCATTTTTTGTTTGTTAGTGCACGACGAAACTACTAGCGCCGCATGCATAGCAACGGGATGCAAGCCGAGGTGTTGCATGCAGGCGATGGCATGCATGTTTACTCTGTTTATCGATACGGTGGCACAACAATCCACACATGCTAGTAACCACGAACTAGCATCTGTTCAATTCAAGTTTTGCATGTGTTTGCCATAGACAAGCGGACCAAGCGACAGCATGCAAGTGATGGCTGCATGTGCTTGATGTTCATGTAGACTAAACATAAGCAACAAGCTATTGTTTTTCACGCATCTTTTCATTCCTTGCTTGATGTGAGCATGCCATCATGCTTATGTCATATGTCATCTTTTCCATCCATAGTCAATATATATGTTGTATAAATCTAACTAGTTAATAATCTAAGCTATGTCTCGATCTACTATATGCTTTGTATATCTCCCTTCCAATCTACGAGTTCATCATGATCAAATCTCTAATCTTTATTTAATCTTTAGATCTCACGCTTTAGCGCTGTTTAACATCGTTCTTGTTGCGTTAGTTTCGTATCATAATAAAATACGTGCTAGTTCTAACGTTTAACATAAAATGTGTTTTAAGAATTTATTTAAATTTAACTTGATTAATATCTACTAAACTTGTATTCTAAATAAAATAAATTAGAGCTACCCTTCGGCTTTTCATATATAAATGTTAAATTAAATAATGTTTATGAGATCTGCTTTCTAAATAAAAGGTACCTAGGCTATCCCGAGCTTTCTTAATAAAATGTTAATTTGACTAAGATAAATACAAATATGTTTTTTTAATTATAATTTGCTTAGTTAAACTCAAAACATAAAGTACACGCTTAGATGCTTTACATGTTTCTTCTAAAATTAAATGCTTAATTTGCATAAATCATACTTAAATATTTATGAATAAAATTTGACTAAGTTTACATCGCCTTTTATATATAAATATAATATGCATAATTATAAATAGGGCATTTCTCCGAAATGGCCTATACACATTGTTTTATATTCAATTAAAATATACCAAGCACATAGCCTTGTGTGATATGATCCAAATCTCTCGATAGTTCTGTTCTTAGTGTTTTCCGCGTCTGCGATCCTAGAGCCAAACCCTGTTCTTTTTTTTAAGCCTTTCTTGATTGGTGCATTGTTCTTAGCTGTACTTGTTTGTTGCTTTGCATGTTTGTGCTCGATGTTTGCTTCGAGTAGAAGATCGGCCGCCGATCGGAAGTCTTGTTGTTTAAGAGTTTCAAGTGAGCAAGAGCGGAGCAACATAAGAGTAGCTTTTTATTGGAGAAAGGCAAGTGACCCTAACCATCCTTCTACCTATGCTTTAAACAAGAATACTATGAATTAATTGGAACATGGAGAACCACCCGGAAAACAAGTACAACCACAAGACATATGGCTCTGTCTTGGCCAATTAATTAGGGAAGTCTTGTGTGGTTATTAGCCTTAGTAGCTTGGGGTACGGAGGAATGCTTTTATGACTCTTCTACTGCGGGACGGGTTTTGGAACGGAAGTGCTCTTCTAGGCTAACTTGGTCCGAGGGTAGAAGGAGGGTACGAAAGATAGCCTCTAGGACGTGCTACTATGGACTAATACACATTGGAGGACTCTTTGTAAAGGCCTCGTAGCGTCCCTATGCAACCACACCTCGGAAGTGTGGTATTGTGCCTACTTTTGCACAAAGCATGGTTGGGTTCAAAGTTCTACGGAACTTTTACGCGACTTGTGGTGAAAGTGTACAACCTCTGCAGAGTGTAAAGCTGTTATAACGGCCGTGCTCACGGTCAAGAGCGGCACGGACCCTCACATGATTAATGAACTTAAAGATGGATCTAAAATTTGCTTTTTGGTTAATTTTTGTGGCCTTGCTGAGTACCAACCATAAGTGTACTCAACCTTGCTAAATCGCTGTTCAAAAGAATAAGGTGTCTGCCAGAAGATGGTGCTAGGCGTACGCAACCCCCAGTCGATTGCCTGTGAGTTTGGAGCATTTGCTTCCTAGGATTCTGCTGTAAATCTCTGATAATCTCCTTTTCTTTACGTGATATTGTTTCGTTATTCACTAATGATGTCACTATATGTATGAAACTAGATCCTGGCATACATATAGGTAGCACTTGGTTTGTTTTGAAAACCGGGTGTGACAGAAGTGGTATCAGAGCTATATCGACTGTAGGACGTAAGCCTAGATAGAAATGGTCGCTTCCTAAGGTCTGTTTTACTCTAAAAATAATTCCTTCCTTATCCTTGACCTATCTTGTGAAAAGTAATCACCCCTTATCCATTCTCCTTTGATAAATCCTCCTTGATATCTTTACTTCTCTTGCTTGATGTTTTTTCATTTTCATATTCTTGCTTTGCAAATATAAAACCTTCAATCCTTGTTTATATATTCACTCTCTACTTGATGCCTTCTTGAACTTGATCATACATCTCCTTTGATGTTTGATTTTCCAATCTCATGTATCTCATCACCTTTTAATTTGCTAGTAATAATATCTACTCTTGCTTCTTAATAATCTTATCGTTGTTAAAATATCTCTCCCTTGATTTTACTTTAACAATCTAACCCCATTGTATCCCTCATTGCTAACTAAATACCATTGCTTTGGATCCTTTCTGTTGCTCTTTCTTCCAAAGTGATATCCTATTCTCCTTTTATTCAAAATGGTTATATGATCTATGCCCTCTTACCCTTAAGCCTCCCTAAGTCATCTGAAGAATGGAGCAACCAGTTCATCTCTTGAGGTACGATGTTGGAAGAAGCAAGCCGATGCAAAGGAAGTTGAATTCTAACATCACAGTCAAGAATAGGAGGATCCCTCTAACCCGGATAACAACGTCTAGCATCGATCCTTTACTGTATGTTGATTGGTGAATTTCTGTGTATGATTGATGATGCTTGTCTTTATGACCTTGTTTGAGTTGGTTCTTTGTATTGATTGTTGGTGTATTGTGGGTCTTATACCTACAATGACATCAGTTGCCTAGTTGGGTTCTTCTTTTGTACCTCCCACCTCCTTGTTTCCCTCTTTCGTTCTACCCAATCCATTGGAGGATGTTAGAAGATGAAAGTTTGGAAGGCAACACCATCATCAACAACAAAATCTACAAGCATGCACACACATCTACTCATGATAGAAGTTGAAGAAAAGGATGACCTATTTGTTTTCCTACCATCTGCCATTTTGCTTTTTACCACAATTTGATGATTACTATCACAACAACCAAGAAAAGATGAATATGATATCAAGAACTCCACCCGCTCCTTCAATTATTTATTCTCGTTCTCTTCGATCATGAAATTTATCCACCAACCGAGATGGAAAAAGGCAACCAAGACAAGAGCAATGATAGCAAGTTACAACCATGGATATGTGTCACCATATCCAAACCGGAGGATACACACACAAAGTTCGGAATACTGAGCCACCTATGTTCTCTAACACTATGGAGCACCTAGAAGCTGAAGACTGGATCACGACAATTGAGAAGAAATTAGATATGGCACAATGCAATGATAGAGAGAAAGTTTTGTTTGCATCGGGACAACTTGTAGGAGAAGCCTTAGAATGGTGGGATTCCTACATCTACGAACATGAGCAACCACAAAGTATTGTTTGGAAGGAATTTAAGGACAACTTTATCACCCACTTTATTCCTGTAAGCACAATGAAGCTCAAAAGGAAGGAGTTCCTTAGCTTGAAGCAAGGGCAAATGACAGTGACGGAGTATAGGGATAAATTTATCCAGCTATCTATGTACGCACCAAGATCGTCTGGAAGTGATAAAAAGAAACGAGAACATTTCCTCAAAGGGTTGAATGAAGACCTTCAGAGTATACTAAGTTTACATGAATATTCCAGTCTGCAAGATGTCATCAACAAAGCTATTGAGTTAGAAAACAAACTACAGGAAATCATAAGTAAGAAAAGAAAAAGGAATTTTCTAGAGCAACGTGATAACAGTTCACACCTTTACCATTTGTCTCAAGCACCAGAAGATGAGTATGAAGATCCGCCACGTAATCGTAGAAACCTTAAAGAAAGTGGAGCTTGTTTCTACTGCAAAGATCATGGACATTTTATTAATAGGTGCCCTAAGAAACGTCTTGACCGATATGAAAAGAAGGCTCGGCAGAGACATAATAAGCAAACCAATCTTTGAAGAAACATTTGGATCAAATGGAGAAGAATTTTAAAGGTTGTGAACCCAAAGTATGATTGAAGACGGTTAAGCTTAGGAAAAATGATCATGGAGTCAATCCATCTCTATTCAAATCACTTTATCAAGATGTCAAGAAACTTCTACAAAGGTGAATCAATGAAGCTAGGAAAGGAATGGACAGTTACAAGTGGAGTTACGTTGAGTATCCCATGAGGTGTTATGTTTATAAAGTGAGTTGTGAAGAATAAAGAAGTATGTTTATGGAGCTTGTGTAAGGCGAACTATATGAAAGCAAGTTAAGCAGTGTTGGATGCTAATCATCCGAACCTTTGTTTCTTGCTAGCCTTTGCGAATCTCGGGACGAGATTCCTTTTAAGGGGGCAGATTTGTAACACCCCGAAATTTTCCGATTTCGGGATGTTAATAGGAAGAATAATAAAACAACGATTTCTCATAATTTTAAAATTTTCCGAACATTTATTTTCTTTACGGAAATTTATTAAAGAAGATTGGTTGTTTTTCTAAAATAAATAAAATACTTCTATGAGTGTCGCTTTATTTCGGTTGCTTTTGGTTTTGTTTTGTTGTGTTTTCAAAATCTTTCAAAAAGATCTAATCACAATCTCGTGCTCTCTCTTTATCTAGCTTCCCTATATATCACTCCCTTTTAATTCCGGCTAGTCGATCTTTATCTAGCCCATCTTCTTTTTTTTTTCCCGGTCGCTTCCTCAGTCCAACATTGTAGCATCTCAGCTTGCTTGGCCCGTTTTCCTAAGCAGGCTTCCGCTGGTCCATCTCACTTTCCTCTGTATCTCACCGACAGTTGGGTCCCGCCCATCAGGGCCTCCTTCCACCTGCCTCTCCCGGACATTGCGCCGCCAGCGCAGCCCGTGCGCCAACTTCATTCTGCGTACACTCATGCGCTTCGCCCACACTGCTCGGCTGTACAGCTCTCGTGCGCCGTGCTTCGCACCTGAGTCGCGAACCCTCGTGTGTCTGAATAGTGCGCCGCCTGCCTGGCAGTCGTGTCTGCACACCCCTGGCCGCCTAGCTCGCACCGCACACCTCGCTCGTGCCACATGCCTCGCTCGGCTATGCACATCCGTGTGCTGTGCTCGAGCAGCTAGCTACCTCGCGGGCCGCGACGCTCGCCCTCCCGCATGCATGTCCGCCGGGCGCCTCACACCGCTTCGCTGCCGTGCTCGTGCCCGCACTCACCCGTGTGTCGTGCCTGTGTTGATCGGCCGTCCATGACTGCATCCTCGTGCCTGGCGCGGCAACCTGCGCCCGCTCGCCCTATCCCGCGCGCCCGCGCCCACACCGTGTGTCTGTCAACGCCGCACCGTGCCCATGCACCACCGTCGCCCAGGCCGCCCACGTCCGCGCGCGCCGTCGTTCTCTATTCAATTCTTGTTGAAGCCTTGACGGCCACCCCGCTCCCGTGCGCGGCATCGCCCAGCCTCGCGTGGCGCCCATCGCTCGTCACCGGAACACTCCCGACCACGCGTACCCGAGTCGGTTGCTGCACGTTCGCTCGCGTCGTGTGACCAGCGCACTGCCGCGCCACCCCCGCCCGGCCATGGTCCTTGGCCTCGACGCATGCACGCCGCTCGCTGCCCAACGCTCGAGCTGCACGCTACCCGCGACGCTCGAACTCCCGAACTCTTAGCACCGCATCTGCGCCGCAGCCGCGCTTTGCGTCGCGTCCCGTCTCGCGTCTAGTTTTCCCGCACGTTGCCGTGCCGCTCGCGCCGCATGCACTCGTGCACTGCATCGTGTAGCTCGGCCGTCATGCCTACTTCCCCGTGCCCATGACCCAGGCCATTCCCAACATGTGGCCGCACCCGACAACCGTACCCGTGCCAATCCGCAAGTCTTCGCCATCTCGGCATGCACGCCCAACCATCCGCCTGCGCCACTCGATCGCTCGTCCGCCCACACCGAGGTGCCCTGTCTTGTGTCGCTCGGCTTCCCCTCTGCCTCCCTGCGCTGCGACGCACGGAAGACTGTCATCACCCCCTCGTTTATTCTCTCCCACAAGAAAAGGCACCACCACCATCACTCTCACCTTTAAGCCGCCATTAATGGCCAGCCTCAGCGTCCTGCCCAACTCCCGCACGCACGCCTGAAACTGTCACCCCTTTACTCCTCTAATAGTAACCCGACCACCATAATCACCATTGATGGTCGCTGCTCATCAATGGCTGCCGGCTGCCGTTTCCTCTGTCCCGTGCTACACCTGAGCACCGCTCCACTTCCCGCGGTCTACAACACCTGTGTGGCTTCCATGCCCGCTCGTCCTCCCTCTTCAATGCTAGAAGGAGCATTCATCTCCTTCACTCCCCCTTCAGTAACGGATGGACATCATGGCCATCAATGGTCGCTGCCCATTAGTGTTTCGTTGTTTCCTCCCTCCCACACCGCCTCCTGCCTGCTATAAAGCTGAGCGCCCAAGGACCTTTCTGCGCCTTGCCGCACAGTTTGCTGCCAGCGACCTTTGCTGCTCTCCTCGTCCAGCACCTCGCCACGCTAGTCTCCTTGAACAGTGTCACCGTGTTCCACGTAGACGAAGTCGAGCGCCGCCGCACACCTTCGTCGCCGGAACACCGGCTGCCACACACACCCGAGTCGGCTGCTGTCGTCCATCGCTCTTGCCGTTTCCGGCCATCCCGTCGTCGTCCGGGCTCGATAAAAACTGCACCCTGGTCTCGTCTTGTGCGGCGCGTCTCTTCTACCTCAGTGCCATAGCATGCCCTGGTAATTAGAATCATTCTCGATCGTCAGCTGCTGTCTCCATTTTTCGTTTGTTAGTGCCTGACAGAAACTACTAGCGCTGCATGCATAGCAACGGGATGCAAGCCGAGGTGTTGCATGCAGCTGATGGCATGCATGTTTACCCTCTGTTTATCAGTACAGTGGCACAACAATCCACACATGCTAGTAACCACGAACTAGCATCCTATTCAATTCAAGTTTTGCATGTGTTTGCCATAGACAAGCGGACCAAGCAGCAGCATGCAAGTGATGGCTGCATGTGCTTGATGTTCATGTAGACTAAACATAAGCAACAAGCTATTGTTTTTCACGCATCTTTTCATTCCTTGCTTGATGTGAGCATGCCATCATGCTTATGTCATATGTCATCTTTTCCATCCATAGTCAATATATATGTTGTATAAATCTAACTAGTTAATAATCTAAGCTATGTCTCGATCTACTCTATGCTTTGTATATCTCCCTTCTAATCTACAGTTCATCATGATCAAATCTCTAATCTTTATTTAATCTTTAGATCTCACGCTTTAGCTCTGTTTAACATCGTTCTTGTTGCGTTAGTTTCGTATCATAATAAAATACGTGCTAGTTCTAACGTTTAACATAAAATGTGTTTTAAGAATTTATTTAAATTTAACTTGATTAATATCTACTAAACTTGTATTCTAAATAAAATCTATTAGAGCTACCCTTCGGCTTTTCATATATAAATGTTAAATTAAATAATGTTTATTCAATCTGCTTTCTAAATAAAAGGTACGTAGGCTATCCCGAGCTTTCTTAATAAAATGTTAATTTGACTAAGATAAATACAAATATGTTTTTTTAATTATAATTTGCTTAGTTAAACTCAAAACATAAAGTACACGCTTAGATGCTTTACATGCTTCTTCTAAAATTAAATGCTTAATTTGCATAAATCATACTTAAATATTTATGAATAAAATTGGACTAAGTTTACATCGCCTTTTATATATAAATATAATATGCATAATTATAAATAGGGCATTTCTGCGAAATGGCCTATACACATTGTTTTATATTCAATTAAAATATACCAAGCACATAGCCTTGTGTGATATGATCCAAATCTCTCGATAGTTCCGTTCTTAGTGTTTTCCGCGTCCGCGATCCTAGAGCCAAACCTCGTTTTTTTTAAGCCTTTCTTGATTGGTGCATTGTTCTTAGTTGTACTTGTTTGTTGCTTTGCATGTTTGTGCTCGATGTTTGCTTCGAGTAGAAGATCGGCCGCTGATCGGAAGTCTTGGTGTTTAAGAGTTTCAAGTGAGCAAGAGCGGAGCAGCATAAGAGTAGCTTTTTATTGGAGAAAGGCAAGTGACCCTAACCATCCTTCTACCTATGCTTTAAACAAGAATACTATGAATTAATTGGAACATGGAGAACCACCCAGGAAAACAGTACAACCACAAGACATATGGCTCTGTCTTGGCCAATTAATTAGGGAAGTCTTGTGTGGCTATTAGCCTTAGTAGCTTGGGGTACGGAGGAATGCTTTTATGACTCTTCTACTCGGGACAGTTTTGGAACGGAAGTGCTCTTCTAGGCTAACCTCGGTCCGAGGGTAGAAGGAGGGTACGAAAGATAGCCTCTAGGACGTGCTACTATGGACTAATACACATAGGAGGACTCTTTGTAAAGGCCTCGTAGCGTCCCTATGCAACCACACCTCGGAAGTGTGGTATTGTGCCTACTTTTGCACAGCATGGTTGGGTTCAAAGTTCTTCGGAACTTTTACACGACTTGTGGTGAAAGTGTGCAACCTCAGCAGAGTGTAAAACTATTATAACAGCCGTGCTCACGGTCAAGAGCGGCCTGGACCCTCATATGATTAATGAACTTAAAGATTAATCTAAAATTTGCTTTCTGGTTAATTTTTGTGGCCTTGCTGAGTACCGACCATAAGTGTACTCAACCTTGCTAAATCGCTGTTCAGAAGAAGGTGTCTGCCAGAAGATGGTGCTAGGCGTACGCAACCCCCAGTCGATTGCCTGTGAGCTTGGAGCCTTTGCTTCCCGAGATTCCGCCGTAAATCTCTCGATAATCTCCTTTTCTTTACGTGATATTGTTTCGTTATTCACTAATGATGTCACTATATGTATGGAACTAGATCCCGGCATACATATAGGTAGCACTTGGTTTGTTTTGGAAACCGGGTGTGACCAAACATATCCCCTTTTTGTTTTTGAAGCACTCACATGTTTTGGAAGCACTCACACATTTTGAAAGCACTCACACATTTTAAAGCAAACATTCAGGCCAAAACAAGGTTCAATCATGGCAATCAAGGGTGGCTATCCTACCATGTTTTGCAGTAAAACAATATGCAATTTATAAAACGGGTATAGGGTATATTTATAAAACTAGGACAGAAGCATGCATCAAAGGGGGAGGTTGAACTTGCCGTCTTCGAAGTCTTCGGGGAGGGCCGGCTCGGCGTTCGGGACCTCGGGCTCCTGCTCGCAGTAGTCGGCTTCGATCTCCGGCTCGGAGTACCTCACTCCGTCTACTTCGTTGGCTATGGCATACACACAAGCAAGCAAGCAATATTAGCATACATGTTTCCGACCGAGCTCGGGGAGGGGGAAGTGAGCGGAGAGGGGTATTTATAAGCCCTAGGGGGGGTGGTGGTTCGGCGGGGGTGAGGTCCGGGTTTAATCGTAAATGCTTGGGTCACGAGAGGTGGTATAGGAGTTAAGGACCTAATAGCATCCTCTACGAAGTTAGAGTCATTTTGTAATTTATTCTAGGGTATAACGGTGTTTAACCTTTGATTAACTAGTAACCTAGGGACTTAATTGGGAGGAATAAGAGAAATGGGCTCGGTTTGAAGGGACAAAGGGGAGACAGGGGCCTAATAGCAAAACGGCCATCTTCCTCCCCCCCCCCCTCCCACTCGATACGAACACGGGGGGGCGCGGCGTGGCCGGCCGGCGGGGGTCCCCGCCGGCGGCTCCCGCCGCGGCGGCGGCCTAGGGATAGGGAAATACGGAGAGGGGGAAGAGAGGATTTCAACCCCGCACTCACCTTAGGCTATTAAGCTCGGTGGAAACGGCTCGGCGGCGGCTCACCGAGAGAGGCGGCGGCGCTAGGGGGGGCGGCGTGCTGCGGAGCTTAGGCAAGGGAGGGATGGTGGTCTTGGTGTGGTGCGACGGCCCGGTGGGCGGCCGGCTCCTTTTATAGGCGGCGAATGGCGGTTCGGGAGGGGAAGATTTTTTTTTTCCCGCGAGGGCCGCCGGCGAGCTCGGGGGAGCTTCGCGAGCTCCGGCCGGCGATGCGACGGCTCGGTTGGGTCGGGCGTGCGCGGGGATTTGGCGGGGGGATTAGACCCGTCGTGCGGGCGTGGGGCGGCCGCGGCGGCCGGTGAGGGAGTTGACGGCTCGGACGGGGGCTTTAATGGCGTCCGGCGGCCGGCCGGTCTCGGCGGGCGCGGGGCGGGCGGGGCCGCGGTGGCGTGCAAGGGCGGCCTCCCCCGCCGGCCGGTGGCGTGCGGGAGGCGGGGGGAAGAGGGCGGCGCGCGGGGCCCCGGCCGGCGGCGGTCGGGCGCCGGTCTCTGGTCGGCTCGCGCGGGAGGCGGGGGGAAGGAGGAGAAGAAAGGAAGAAGAGAGGGAAGAGAAGAGAGGAAAAGAAAAAGGAAAAGAAAAAGGAAAGAGAAAAGAAAGAAAGGAAAAAGGAAAGGAAAGAAAATAGGGGAAAAGAGGGGAAGAAATTGGAAAAAAAATCTAGAGAATTTGGAAGATTGTTAGGGAAATTAAGGGAGGGTTTTGCGGGGGGTTTTTCCATTGTCCGGGGTGTCGGCGTGATTCTCGGGATGGCGGTGACGGCGAGGCGGACCGGCCGGCGGGACCGCGGCGTGCGCGGGATTCCCGGCCGGTGGCCGACCGCGGCGTTGGGGAAGGTGCGCAGGGGCGCGACCGAGGTGCGGTGCCGGCGGGAATCGCAGCACGCGCGTCGGGGGAGGGAGAGAGAGAGAGAGAGAGCAGTGGCTAGGATTTGAATGGCAACTGAGCTCGGCGGATCGGTTTTTGAAATTACGCGTGATTTAATAGGTGATTTATTTAGAGCTAAAAACGCGGGCGTTACACATGCATCTGTAAAAACAAAGGATATAGACAAATGCACTTGCTCAGAGATGCTTTATAAGGCATGATCAAGACCTTTTATTGGAACCGGTATATCCGTGATTATGTCATGGGTAAAAATGCGACGGGTTGTTCACAAGACAATAATATCGTAACTACAGAATTGGCTACTAGTTACGGTTCCGCGACAAAATAGTTTAAAATATTTGAAGGTGACTTATCATTACATATATATATAGGGTATTTATATTCTACACGTTGGGTATGGAATACCAGACCCAGCCTTCCACGCGCCACCGCTCGTCACGCACCTATCTGGTTTTCTACCGGTTTTTGGGTCCTTCCACGTCCCCCAAAACCTGGTGTTTGTTTTCTGTCCGGTGTCGATTCCGTTCCGCCGCCGCCCATGCCTCCCATGCAGCCGTGCTGACTCCGACCCGCCATCGCACCTCGCGCCCTGCTCGTCTGCGACCCCGGCCCCTCGCCCTGCCCGCTCGCGACCCCGTTCCTCTGCTGCTCCCGGTACTCCGCACGCGTGGGCACCGCCACCGGGCGCTGCCGCGTCCGCCAAGTCGAAACGGCGGACGAACGCGCAGGCGGATCGAGTGGTGAACATCGGGACCTTTATCCGGCCACGGTGCCATGGCTTCACTTTGCGCCGTTGTCCCCTCCCCGGGCAGATCTGGTGGCGTCCCGAGCTCCATCTCGCGTGGCTTATACCATCGCCCCTCGCGCGGTTCCGGTGAGGGCAGGTCCGGCAGCTCCTTGCAGTGGTGAGATTGATGAACTGCATAATCCCTGTCTCCTATTTGTCTCTATCGCAGCTCGGCGTATCGACCCAGGTTGTCCAATTACCTTCCCACATCCTCTGCAAATCAGAGACCCCGTGCTTAAAGTTGTTATTCCATCCAATTCCCCCCTCCACCCTCGTATCAATACATCCACAGATCCATTCCTCCGCTATCAATCTGTGCTGAACTGCTGAATCAAATTAGTTGATTTCCTTTTTCCTGTGCAAAGGGTCTGAATATTTCAATTTCCATGTTATGATTGACAGGTTCGTGACTAAATTTTGCGTTTCTAATTTTTATTATTGGGCGAAATCTTTTGGCACCACATCAGTTATGTTGGAAAGAAAATCCTGATCCCATGTATATGGTAAGTTAACACCTTCATTTTTTTACTTAATTATTTCTGTGGTCAGTGAGATTCATTCTCCGCCGAGAGAAATTGATGAGTATGCACTATGCAGTTTGCAGTGCTTTTGTTGCTTCTGGCTGATATTTTAAATTTATTGCCATCTTGTGCTTTCTGTTCTTCTATACTAATGTTTCATTTGATACATGATAACTGAAATATATTTGATTGATAATTTATTTTTTGGCATAGTTTGGCTATTTAGTACCCTGCAAATTTTATAATGATTGGCTGCTATTTTGATCCCTGACGATGTTAGTTACTGTCTCTGCAAATAAAGTATCTCTGAACAGGCCATGAAAGGGTGCCTCCAATTGTACAATATTTATGTGTGTGTGTGTGTGTGTGGATTTTCCATGTACAATATTTATTGTATTACAGAGGAAATATCTTCTACTATTAGGTTTAACCGTATAAAATTTAATATTGCTTGTTTTTTGTGTATATGTGCAACAAACTTGATTGATGACAGCTTTAACAAAGTTACAGCAAGGGCAGGTAATGATGTCTAGCATAATATGTAAATTTCAAAGCTATGTATTGTAGATTGTTGCAATTCATTATTGCAGCATGATGTAAATGTACTTCCTATTATTAGCTTTTTTTATTCTGAAAATTCTGAACAAAGGTGGCATTTTTGTACGCACACATTAGCTTCTGTCCTTTAGCCATAGTTTTGGAGAAAATGCCACAGTGCTGTTTGCTTAAATTTTGTTCCCTTGTTTATACTATCGGCAAGTAGTATAGTGACTTGCCATGACTAAATGATGTAGCTGCTAGCCGTAATGCTAAACACATGTGTTACAGCCTTTAATTTTCTTAAATCTTTGCACTCATTTACTTCAACTTTCAAGTGGTAAAAATATTTTTTTCTGAGTTAAACTGGATAGAATTTGTCCTGTCCAATGGAAAGGGAACAAAATTCCTTTCCTGGATTTCAAAAGCTAGCTATTCCATCCTTATGCATGATTTCAAGAGGGGTTATGGAAGCAGAGGGGATTCACTCCCAAAAAAGTTAGGGTGATAAGAGAGGGATCCACCCAATTCCTGTCTGGGTTGGTTACCTTTGTGGATTAGCTACTCCCTCCGTCCCTTTTTGTTGGTCGCTAAAGAACAGTGATTCCCCTCACAGACACGCTTTTCTAGCGACCATCAATAAGGGACTGAGGGAGTAGCTGGTAGCAGAACCGTCTCGTTTTATCTATCTCTTTGAAAGCGTCGATTCCCAAATGAAATAGGGGTGTTGACACCAAAAAATGGCAGGTCGGGGCTAACCCGGTTAAGACCGCCCTCTACCCCGGTTAGAACGCCCTAGCCAAAGTCCTTAAAAGGTAAATTGGACTTCCCCATTGGATAGGTCTCATCGAGTAGATCAAGATCCATATATAGAACGTCCAATTCGGAGTCCGGATGAGAGAGATATGACTTCCGGAAGATCTGCACGTCACCCGGGCGGTTAGACCGGGAGGGGGCAGGCAGTTTAACCGGCTCCAGGCTTTGTAAACCGAATTGGAATTGTATTTTAGCATGAGATTTGTTAGGCTTTCAACTCCAACAGGGGCAAGACCTCCCCACCATATAAATATAAAGGGCCGTGGCCGATTGAGGGGCTATCACCCAATCGAACATATCAATTTTACCTTTTTATCTCTTTACCCTACTTTTCCAACCCCTTTGCTTCCTTCTTCGTCTCTACGGCGATTTAGGACGTTCTAAGTGGCCTGCCGACCTTAGAATAACCCTAGGCGCGTTGTCCCTGACGGGGTCCCTCCTGGGGCAGCGATCTTAGGTTTTCGGCGACGTTCCTGTCCAAGGCGGTTAGACCGGCTCCCCGAGGAGATATCGACTGCCGCGCGATCCAGCGCACTCGTGTATTCGACCGGAAAAAGCGTCAACACGGGGCTAAGGGAGTACTAGTTGCCCTGTGCCCTTGTGTCGCTAAGGAATAAAAAAAGCATATTAAATTGTAGCATAGCAACATCTAACACCTATTTTTGTATTGAAATAGGATGGGTGAGCCCTACTGATTATAGTTATTCTATTAAGCAAAAAAAAAGTTGAAACTTACAAACGTAAAAGGAAACAAAGAAGATAAGCCAAATTACATCTGTCGAACATGTCGACGAGGCAGAAGGCAAGAGCGAAAGGGGGTGCGCGTGTGGGCTTCTTAAATTGTGGTGACTTGGATGGAGCCTGTGCATTGGTTGATCAGCCCTCGCTAGGGATGGAAACGATTCCGATTCACATGGAATCGGAATCGGATTCGGATATCACTTTTTACCACATTTTTACTCGAGCACGAATATGGATTTGAATGTTCTCAAATACAAATACAAAAAGGACGTCTCGAATTTGGAAAGCATTGGGATACCAAATTTACATTATAATCCCCCCTCTTACCCCCGCCCCAACTCTCTTGCCACACTAACCCTATCCATATTGTCACTTTTTTTTACGAACGGCACAAGACAGTGTGTGTTTCATTGTTACAGCATAAAGTACACGACTAAAACCCTGGAAGGTCATTTTTTTAGATAATGGATAATTAAATCCGGCCTCTACATCCGAAGATGTACACAGCCAAGTATTACAGAGTGGAAAAGAACAGTCCACCAAAGTGGTAAAAAACAAGCAGCGACGGGCAACATGCCCCCGACTAAGGTAAACGATAAAAATTATTCCATCCTCCATTGGCAATCTATAGAGCAACGACTTCTAATTTCCTGCTCATAGTGATAAGGGTATCCTTAGCCTGCTCCTTACGCTGCAACTGGGCCCAGAAGCGTGACCAGTAAGCTCCTCTCAAGATAACCTGCAAAATCGAGTTAAACTTCGTTTTTTTAAACTATATCATTCCGGCATTTCCAAATAGCCCAGCAAATGGCAGCGACACCGACCCAAATCAGAGGCTTAAAGTCCTTATGTTGATTACTAAGCCACGTACCAAACATATGGCTAATAGATCTAGGCTGGGTCAAATTAGTAGCATAGAAAATAAACATCTAACTCATTTTGCGGAAGGGCAATCTAAGAACAGGTGTTGTATGGTTTCATTCATACTGCAGCAGACACATTGTTGGCTGCCATTCCAGTTTTTCTTCGCCAGGTTATCTTTCGTCAAAACGACTCCCTTCTGAAGAAACCAAAGAAAAATCTTAATCTTTAGAGGTACTTTCCACTTCGAGATCTTGCTATGCTGAAAAGGTGGATGAGTATCTATGCCATCTAGATACAT
The DNA here is from genome assembly GCA_947561735.1 of Cenchrus americanus. Classification (NCBI taxonomy): domain Eukaryota; kingdom Viridiplantae; phylum Streptophyta; class Magnoliopsida; order Poales; family Poaceae; genus Cenchrus; species Cenchrus americanus. The sequence goes on along the minus strand of OX387242.1, from coordinate 28,717,915 downwards.
GGACCGCACAGTGAAAAAACCACTTTTTGTCAGCAGCCATTTAAAATAATCTTTACCATCCACCAGTACAACATTAGAGACCCGAGCTACTAGGTAAAGCCATTGGCTTAGGTTATTATCCACCAGCGACCGTCTGAATGAAATATTAAGGGGTCTAGAGGACATAACCTTAGAGACCGTAACATGCCTATCCCGCGCTATATGGTATAAGGACGGGTAGGTATCCTTGAGCGGCTTATCACCTATACACGTATCATCACAGAATCTCGTGTTGGTTCCATCTTTAATAACGAAAGAACCTTTAGAGAGAACCTCATCTTTAATACGTATGAGTCCTCTTAAAAAGTTAGAGTTATTTGGTTTTGATGATACTTGCGTCAGGGTTTTGGTTCTCAAATACTTGTTCCTTATCAAAGATTGCCAGGCCCCATCAGTGTTCAAAAGGTTAACTATCCACTTAGCCAATAGGCATTTGTTTTGGAGCTGTAAATTTAAAATCCCAAGGCCACCCTAATATTTGGGACGACACAAGATGTCCCATCTAGCAAGTCTGTATTTGTGCTTATTAGCAGAGCCTTGCCAGAAAAATCTAGATCTGAAATGATCGAACTCTACGCCCCTTCACCACTGTTGCGAGCACCGCGGCCCCGACCATGGCCAGACCCGGCACCACGCGCGGCCTCACCGCACTCCATGCGGTCGCCGTCGCCCTGTAAAGCAGTTGTCCCACGGCCTCGCGGGACACCGCGACACCGAACAAGGTCGGCCCGTTCGCCGGCGGAGTTGGGCGGCCAGGGGCGCCCCGGCCTTCCTGTCCTCGGCGGCGGAACCGCCCCCGCCCCGCCATCAGAGCATCCCGGTAGGGTGTTGGGGAGAGTAGGTGCCGAGGGATTGTGGAGTTGACAAGGCGACGGCGGCGGACGAGCTGGCAAGGCAGGCGTCGAATGCGTTGGATGCTCGGGTCGTGTATGCGGTGGAGACGACCGAATGCATAACCCTGGGTCAACGGGCTGCTGGGTCGGGCTTGGACCGCGTGATTCCCGTTCGCCCAAACAAAGCCCGTGCGCCAAAAGTGGATCACGGCTCCTAATCCCTCTCGTCGCGGCGCCCTGCTCCGCTGCTGTCGACCACGCCGGCGGCAGGAAGTCCCCAAGGGTCGCCACCGGCGATAGCCTTGCGGGTGGCAGCGGCCCTTTCCACACTGATTTCCAAGGCGGTTTGTACAAGCATGGCGGCGCGGACGATGAAACGGCGCCGGCCGCTGCGCAGGCGGGGGTGGCGCAACCACGGCAGGAACCGAAAGCGGCGGTGCCAGCGACGACCCCGATGGGAGCTCTGCATCTCCAAGATCTTCAAACTCAGACTCCGAATCAGAGTCCCAAAACTTGCCCACTCCTTCGCCAAGATGCAGCGATGAGGTGAGAACCAAATCCTGATTGATGCGCTCCATGAATCGATTAATGTCGACTGCATTGAAAGGAGGTTAATCTCCTGCTGTAATTCGCCTCAATGCCTTCTGAATCGATGGCGCATTCGACACATTGGGAATCCTCCATTCGTGGCAGAGGGGCGGCGGGATCTGTGGGGAGGCAGCGAGGGCGAAGAACACCGGCCGGAGGCCGGCGGGTGCAACCACCGGCGACGGCCAGTGGAGGAACGCCTCAGTCGCCTCTCTCAGTCCCGCTAGCTAGTTGATCCTAACTTGCCTCGCTACTATACGAGCTGATCTGCCAATAGGGTTTTTAATTCCGGGATTAAAAAAATTTCGGACCCCCTCGAAAAAGGCGAAATTCCCGAAATTTCGTTAAATTTTAAAAAAATCAGTCAAATTTCATTTAAATTCGAAAGTTTTTAAAGATATAATAGGTCTACGTGATTTGTAATCATATCTTGAGTCGTAGCTCGGTGGTTTAGCTTGAGTATCGGGAATTTGGTGCCCGCGGTTCGAATCCTTGGAAGCACTATATTTTTTTAAAAAAATTATGTGAAATGATAGCAAAATGAGAAAAAAAATAGATATCACCTGAGAATCGAACACTTGACCTTCAGATGCATGAGTGAAGAGCTTTACCACTGCAATATGTAATTGTTTATACTTTTTTGTGGAACAGTAGTCTTATATTAGAAAACATAATTCAAAAATTCCGAAATTTTCAGGCGAAATTAATTTTTTTCGCCCCTCGTCGAAAAACACGAAATTCCGGAATTCCCGGCGAAATTTCGCCGAAAATGTTAACCACTGCCATCACCTAGTCTGGCTGCTTGATGGTGAGAAACTCCACATGACCACAACTGAAAGTTTGTTGGGCTGCTCATGGGCAGGAAAAATAAAAGAAAGATAAAAAAACTCACCTGGTTGAGTTGGAACATCAACACGGGGCTACAACCCTGGATTGGAACATCCATATTGCCACTTGGTCCCAAATCTTTCTTGATTGTGAATCTACATTAGCAAGCAGGTCCGGCGATGATTAGTTTCCATTGTTTGCCGGCCGGCACAGGGACCATGAACGGTTCCTCCGCTAGCTAGACAATCGGACGTCCAATGCAAACATTGTTCTAATTCTGTAGTATCAGCCACACGAAGAATTTAAATTTTGGGGGTGCCCATGTTTGCCAATTTGACAATTATGCCAATGATATGGTTGGACAAAATGACTCGATGATACCTCTCATTACAATGCAAAGCATGTCCATGCTGGTTATTCAGTAGCAGTCGAGACTCGCGCACATCTGTCATTGCGAATGACTTTTAAGTGGCTAGAGAGTAATATGGAGTGGAGCTCATGACACCACTCGAGTGGACGGGCTCTTTTACGGTGCACCATACCATCATATACCACTGTTTCAAAAGGACTAGTATGGAAAGATCCGATGGTTCAGATTAATTGTATAACACTAAAATCTCCACCTGTGGTATACTGTGGTATAGATAGTATACTTAGGTGGTATGGGTTGTGCAGGGATTTCGGTGATATAATCAAAATATATGATGATATCTCGTTTCTTCTAGTCTTAATATCTTCCTACCCATCATCCGATTCCAGCTCATCCCACATCTAGCTGCAGCGCCGGCGGCGGCACAGGGCTTGTCATGCCCCCGCACAAGGATGTGCCACTGCAGCCCCGATGCAGGATGGAGGATATGCTAGCAGTTTGAATTTGAATATTTAAAGATTCTGAAGTGTTTGAATTGTTTCTTCGTTGATCCATCTTTCATGGATGGCGCCTATTGTTTTCTTGCCGGATGTGTGTCTAGGGTTTTGTTTACTAGATGCAACACAGTAGGGTCTCTAAAAATAAGATTCCGATGTCAACTATTTTTGTCCCATGTTTTATATCATTTGTGTGCAGCAGTAAGTTGGCCGGTATATGCCATGCACCGTAAATTCGTCGGTACAAATCTATTTGATGTCGTGAGATTAAATAGGCTATCAAAATCAGTAAACTTGTAATAATTACCTAATTATCCTAAAAATAAATCCATATTGCATACCACTATCGATGGTTATGGTCCGTTGTAAAAGAGCCCTTAGAGTGGTCTTTTGCATAATTTACAAATAGTATGCGCTTCACAAAATATAAGATAGTTCATAAAATTAGCTTTGAAACAACTACATGCTCTTTTGATTGGTCTCGTAGTCCAATGGTAAGACGGTCCAGTGGGACGCTACCCACCAGAGTTCAAATTCTGGTGCTCGCACCTTTTCCTGGATTTTCCAGGATTCCCGTCGACGACAAGGCGCCATTGGTGACTTCGAGAATCTCCAGATCTGTCGGTGCTCAGTCCTTTGGAGGTGCTAATAGGGGTAGGGTTTGCATACGTGTATTCATAGGGGTGAGTGTGCGTGCATGTTGTGAGCGTCTGCGTTTTACTGTGCAATTCTAAAAAAACAACTACATGCTCTTTCACTTCCTTACTCGATTCCATTAACTGAAATGATTGTGAAGTAATAACAGACATCCGTTCTTCTCATTAGTCATCACTGTTGTGCATTGCCGATCTCTCTATAATGAGCTATTGCTGCGTGTACTTTTTTCGAAGATGACCAATGAACTGACATGAAATCGGCCTCAATGTTTCGCCAGTTTGCCACCAAAGATTCCCTGTAACAAATTGAGAGCGGCACAAACCCATCTCAAATTTGCATGTTCTGATCAACCCACTAATTCCTCCCACTCCTAGACTGCTATCCTGGCATTGGATTCAGTAATAGAGTTGGAGAGAGCGTGTCCTTGGGGAGCTCAAGCTTGTCAAATGTCTGTGACTGGTGCGTTCTGGTGGGGTTACGTTTTTATTATACTGATGCAAAGTTTATTGCCACTGAAATGGGAGCTGAACTGGGTATTGATTCAGGATGGCAATTTTCCCCGCGGGGGCGGATCCCCACGGAGACCCGACCTGAACAGGGCGGGGACGAGGGCTAAATTCCCCCCGCGGGGGAAGCGGGGTGGGGCCTGAAATATTAACAGGGCGGGGATGATTTCCCACCCGCAGGGCACCACGGGGACCCGGTATGATTAGTGGGCCATGAGGAATAAACAGCCCAACTAAGCCCAATACTCTGCTCACATGTATATAAACTCAAAACCCTAACTCTATCAGTCTATCTCATCCTCCCTCATTCTCTCGGCAGCCGCCGCCGCCACCGCCACCAGCTCGTCTCGCACTGCCCTCCCCCATCTGATGCATGATGGAGCTGAGAGCGTGAAGCCAGTGAGCTCGTGAGGGGACGGCGGCGCTCCGTCTCTCTTCGAGTCTCCACGCTTCGAGTCTCCACGCAGAGGTGCCAGCAAGGGGGTATCCATCGACACAGGTTCACCACTGCTCCGCTCCCCCACGCGAGGAAAGGCCTACCCCTCAGATTTTGTCCACACGGTGGTGCCATCAAGGGGCAAGACTTCCCGCCGTCCACTGGTGTTGCGTCGCTACTCAAATCTGCAACCATCTCGTGCTTGATCTGTCTTTGGATGATGTTTGTCTTGAGCGTAATCTACGACAACTTGTTTCAGAGTACAAGCTACTGTAAATATGCATAGGCAATTTGTTCGATTGGAATTTTGAGAAAGAGTGATCTTGTTTTCTTAGTCAAGTCTGTGAGTGGTTTTGCAAGATTAATTGATTCATGAGTTAGTTGTTTTGAATTCTGATGAGCATGTGCGGGAACTTTTGGTGCAACAATAGTTATTCCCCGTGGATCCCCGATGGAGTTTGAGGCCCCGTGGGGTCGGGGATGGGGCCAATTTTTGCCTCGAAACACAATCCGAGGTCGGGGCGGGGATCATAGTTTGGGAATCGGGGCGGGGATAGGGGCACTCCCCTGGCCCCGCCACGCCCTGTTGTCATCCTGAGTATTGATGCAGAGTGAAGCGGCATGCTCATTGTCAACTGTGAGGTCGGCTATTATTGCCAAATCTGTTTCAGAAAAAAAAAAGGAACGTTCTCCCTATGTAAAAAAATGGTTTTCAATCTTTTTTAACATCTACTATATCAAACAAAGTGTAGTCCAGAGCACGAGGTCCAGCGACTGTTTGTTTGAGTGAGTGCTTGGTGCTCGAGCGGAACGGCTGAAGGGGCCAGAGGCATGTTGTATTTCATTCTGTTTCATTGAGAAGCATTACGTGACGATGAGACACAACAACTAGACATAAAAAGACCGCATGGTTGTGTGTTCCATCTGGCATCTTTATCAAAGTCCAACCAGAAACAAAAAAAACTCCCCCGCACTACTGCAATACGCATTGCTCAATCAGTGAAAAATTTCCAAATAATATATTTTGAGGAAATTACCAGTTTACCCATAGTAAAAAAAACCGGTAATACTGGGTAGAACATTGTTGTATTTGCGAGGCTAGTGGAGGCGCAAGAGGGATAGGCGTGCGGAGGCGGTTCCGAGGCGAGGGGCGGCGATCGCCGGCGATCTCCTGCTCCCCTTCGCCGTTCTGCATCGCGCGGCCGCGCAATCGGTCGAGCCGAGTTGGCCCGTCAATCTCCCCCTCGTTTCCGTCCGCGCTCGCGGGGGGGATCTGAGGAAGGGGGGAAACTCTAGAGCGTGAAGGCGACAAGGCGAGGGTGGAAAATCGCTGGTGAGCTCCGACGATCCTCGCCATGGGCTTGTGATCTGGGAGGGCATCTACGGGTTCAAACTCCCTTACTCTCCTTGTTTCCTCGTGGAGCGGGCTCCTCAAGGGGGATTGGCTCTGGCTTGAGAAGGGGATAGAGAGGTCGATTCTGACGATTGTCGAGACGGGGTTCGAGAGTTTGAATTCGGCGATTGCTGAGGCAGGTGTTTAGAGTGCGATCCCGGTGATTGTTGAGGCGAGAATCAAATTAACAGCGAAGTTGATTCAGGATGCAGACCCCCGTGGGGAGCTGCAGAGTGGGCGGCTTTGTTGGCCTCTCGCCGGAGATTGGGCAGTGTTCTGCGCCAGGAAGACAGGGCAGGCAAGGATCGCCCATGGTGAACCAAGAGGAGAACTCAATGATCAAATTCGAGTCATTTTCGTTGGGAGATGTGTTTGAACGGGAGATCAGAAAACTTGGAGAGTTTGCTTTCAGAGGGAAACATTCTAAGGGAGAGGCTTCGAGGCGATTCGTGGAGGAATTCGTCAAGGAAAAGCAGAGCCGATGCGTGGACGAAGAGCGTGGGGAGACTCAAGGGTTTGAAGAGGGGAAGAATGCTAACTACAAGGGGGAAAATGAAAAAATGCAGGAATGTATCTAGCCCAGCCCAGAGAGCCCATCAAAGCCCAAATTCCCATACGGAACCTGTATAGAGCACCTCTACTCCCACTCGTGGTCAAATCCTGGGGGATTCTGGATCTGGGTGAAGAAGGGTGAAGCATTGGCGGCGGCGGACCTAGGGTTAGGTTTCCCCGCTAGGAGAGAGGTGAGAAGATTTGGGAGTGGAAGCCGAAGGGTGACCCGAACTACACCCAAGAAAGTCGACGGGTGGTCTTTTGTAGAAGTTGCAGCCATGGATATTGGAAGAGGGCGTGGACAGATGAGAAGGGGAGGAATGGGATCGCGCCCGGCCGATAGAGCGGGTTTGGGGCGATTTTCGGAAGACCGCGGAGCTGATGATTTTGATGGGAACCTGTGGAATAGAGAGAGGCGACCCAATGACCTAGAGCGAGATAAATTTTGTGGAAATTTTGGTGGACAATTGTCTAGAAGTCAGGGTGGATTTAGGGAAGAAAAAGGGAGATTTGATCAGCAAAGAGTGAACAATAACAAGCGTCAGTTTGAGGAGAGGGAGAGGATGGAGTGGGAGGAGAAGGATCTGAGAGCTAAATTGAAGAAGGGGCAAGAAGAGTGGAGAAGTGGTGAGCAAAACCAATGGAACAGGCAGAGGGAAGAATTCTAGGACAACAAAGAAGGGAGAGGGAAAATCCCACAAACCCGAGCTGATCTATGCTTCAATTGCAATCTGACTGGGCACCTAAGGAAAGATTGTTTGAACCCACCCTATTGCTATTGCTGTAAGAAGTCTGGTCATAGGCCTTCAACCTGTCCAGAAAAGAGAGGGTTGAAACTGTATGGATTTGGGATTCCTGGACAAGGCTTTTATAACTTCCATCTCCCAACAGAAAAAGAGGTGAGGAAAAAGGAAGTGCTAGGGATTCTACAGATTAACAGCGGGCAAACCTCGCCGGCAATGATAGAGAGGGAACTGCAACACCTATACAGTGAAGTACCCAAGTGGACTGTTAAAAAATTAAGTGAAGAGGGGGAATATCTCATTACCTTCCCTAATGAGGGCATACGCAATCAAATGGCAAGATTCAAAAGCTTTGAGTTTGAGACTGCTAATGTGAAAGCTAAAGTGATTCCAACCCAGATGGTTGCTGGTGCTGATGGGAAGCTGGATGTGATATGGATAAAAGCATTTAATGTACCCCCTGTTGCTAGAAAGATAGAGGCTGTAATGGAGATAGCTACACTGGCAGGTGACCCTGAAGAGGTAGACATTAATTCCCTAGAGGGAGAAGGCCCAGTTAGAATCAAACTAGCCTGCAGGGATGCTGCCCAGATTAGAGGAGAGACTCAAGTTTACTTTAATGGTGACAGTCATAGGATAAGATGGGAGGTTGCTGAAGAATGCCAGGAAAGAAGCAGATCCTCATCCAGATTTGATAGACTCAATGACAGAGATGGGGGAGAGGATGAAGAAAAAGAGGAAGGGAACTTTCAGGGAGAGTCAGAAAAAAGGGGACTCTACAAAAAAGATGGTAAGGGGACAAATAACAATAACATTTACCAGGAGGGTGCAAATGAATCTTACCAACAGAAAAACAAGAAATACAAAACAGGTCAGAGGGGGTGTGAAGAAGAGACTCAGAAAAGACAAGAGAGTCAACAATCCAACCAAGCTGGGAAGTCAACATTTGTGGAAAAACCTTTGGGTCCTTTCAGAAAACAAGCAGAAACTCTAGATAAGGGAAGGGGGGAAGAAATTGTGAAGGGGGCAATTCAGCTGGAGGGAGAGGAAGAAAATATGAACAACATTAATACAGAAGAAGTCATCAGTAAGGAGGGAGGGCTGTTTTCCAACAGTGAAGGTGGCTTGATCCAAACCCAACAGAGCTCCACCTCAGTAGTTGATGGAGATATGGAGGACGGTGAGGAAGAGCTTGTGGATTATGATGAAGATCCTATGGTGGCAGAGAAATTAGAGATGGCAGTACTTGGAAGGAGAGTGGAAAGTAGAGCTATGAAACTGCTAGAGAAGGCAGCAATCAATATTCAAAAGGAGGATATGGAGGTGGAGAGAAGGGGAGAGGATATCAGTAAAGATAACACTAAGGTCACGGAGGAGGGGTCGGAGGAATATCTGAAGAAAAGGATGGAGGGGAAAGACAACATAATCAACACAGATAGCACCGAAGATGATGAAGAAATTGATTGGGATAAGGTTCAAGTTGCTCTAGACACCAATGAAGTGGTTGACCTCACAAAAGTTAAAAAGAAGAAGAGTGACCTAACAGCTGTACGCAGGAGTGAGAGACAGAAGAATGATAGCTGCAGAATCCAGGACATGGCGGAGGCGGCCAAGAGGAAGACGAACGAGTTCACAGGTAAAACCACGCCCTTAACTGTTTTTAATTACATAGATGCTGGTAATTTGGAAAAATTAGCTTCTGTGAGTAACATTAAGTTAGGATCTACGGCTAAGCAAGTTTCTGTATCTTTATCTACAATTCAAGCTAAGGAACTAGCCAAAGCCATTTTGAATGCTGCAAAAAAGAGAGTGGAGGAACAGAAAAAAATATCACAGTTAGAAGCCACGACATCAGAGAACAAGTTGAAAGGTAAAGAAGTGGTGGATGTGGAAAATGAGGAAGAATGTTTAGAGGGGAGATCTGATCTGAGGCCACCAAAGAAACCGCTGAAAACGAGAGAGTTAGAAAGAAATAAAGGAAGGGACTCGGGCAGCCAAAACCAACAAAAACAAAAATGAAGATCCTTTTCTGGAATATAAGAGGTCTTGGTACAGCGGGTAGAAGAAATCAATTGAGACAATTAAAACAACAACATAGAGTGGATGTGATATGTCTACAGGAAACTATCAAAGCTGAATATACTACGAGAGAGCTGGACGATCTTGGTGAAGGGTATAATGTTGAATGGATATGGACAGAGGCACAAGGTCACTCTGGTGGAACCCTGATTGGAGTGCGGACAGATGACATCAAAGTTCTATGCAAGGATAAAGGGGAGTTCTTCTCAAGCATGTTAGTAAGTTCAAAACAGGACGAGTACAAATGGGAAATTATAAATGTGTATGGCCCTGTGCAACTAGAGAGGAAAAAGGACTTCCTAGGTGAACTTACCAGGAAAATATCTAGTATGAGTGAACCTTTTGTCATGGGGGTGACTTAATATGATTCGATTTCCCTAGAAGAAGTCAATGGATAATATCAATCAAGTGTGGATGGATGCTTTCAATGAGTTTATTAGAGATAATGGGATTAAAGAGATGTTAAGGAAAGGTAGAAAGTTTATGTGGACTAACAAACAGTTAAATCCCGTGATGAGCGTGCTAGATAGAGTGTTGGTTTGCCCAAGATGGGAGCAATTTTATAGGAGATCTTCTTGCGAATCACTGGCAAGGGTGGGGTCTGATCACAGTCCGATAATAGTGAACACGGAGGATCACAGATTCAAATAGCAACGCAGCTTTCGCTTCGAAATGGCTTGGCTAACACAAGAGGGGGTTCCGTGATACAGTGATTGTGAATTGGCCTGAGAGGGGGGATAGTACGGTACAGGATTTCTGGAAAAAGATCAAGACAGCAACGAGGACCTTTTGTAAAGGCTGGGGAGCTAATAGAAACAACCAAATCAAAAAAGAAAAGAGTGAGTTACTAAGAGGGATCAAAAACCTGGATATGGAGGTGGAAAGAGGAACAATGGGTATGATGCAGTGGCAGCAGAGATATGAGTTAGAGCAAAAACTAGAAGAGATTTATAGGTTTGAGGAAATCCAGTGGCAGAGAAGAGGGGGGTAAACTGGATCCTCAAAGGGGATTCCAATAGCTGTTACTTTCGTAATAAAGCCAATGGCAGGAAGAAAAATTGCACAATATTTGCACTAGAGGAGGGAGACAAAGAGATCAGGGAAAATATTATAAGGATTTGTTTGGTGCTGAAATGGAGGGATCAATAGAACTAGGGGATAACTTCTGGGCTGAGGATGGGAGATTAACAGAGATAGAGGCAGGTGAACTGATTAGACCTTTTACAATTAAGGAGCTGGAAGAAGCATTAAAAGACATGGATGTTAACTCAGCTGCAGGGCCAGATGGACTGCCTGTAGGGTTCTATAGAGAGTTTTGGAATGAACTTAAAATCACAGTGTTAGAAATGTTCCAGTGCCTGTATAGAGGGGAATTAAATTTGAGTAGGCTAAATTATGGGATGATCTCACTAATTCCAAAGATCAAGGATGCCAACAATATCAAGCAATATAGGCCGATATGTTTGCTCAATGTTGACTACAAATGGTTCACCAAGGTTTTGACAATGAGGCTTACCTCTTATGCTGACAAGCTTATCTTATGCTGACAAGCTTATCAGTAAAACACAAACGACATTTATACCAGGAAGATATATCCTTGAGGGGGTTGTGATATTACATGAAATTTTACATGAGTTGAGGAGTCGGAAAAGCCAGGGGATAATTCTGAAACTGGACTTTGAAAAAGCTTACGATAAAGTACACTGCGGCTTCATGTTTGAGGTGCTTAAAAAGAAAACTTTCCACAAAAGTGGCTAGAGTGGATGAAATAAATTATAGAGGGGGGCAGAGTGGGAATAAACATTAATGGGGAACCGGGAAAATTCTTCAACACATATAAAGGGTTAAGACAGGGGGATCCGCTATCACCACTTCTTTTTAACTTGGTGAGTGATGCACTAGCCACGATGTTGGAAAATGCGAAAAGAGAGGGGGAGATCAAAGGCTTGGTACCACATTTGGTAGAGGGTGGAGTAACCCACTTACAATATGCGGACGATACGATAATTTTCCTGGATCTTGATGAGCAATCCATCATATATACTAAGTTTTTGTTATACTGTTTTGAAGACATGTCTGGGTTGAAAATCAACTATGATAAGAGTGAAATTTTTGTCTTGGGTAGTAATCAAGAGGAGGAACTAAAAATTGTCGAGATGTTCAATTGCAATGTCGGAAAGCTTCCTTTGAAATATCTTGGAATAATGGTGGACAACAAACACATGAATGTTTCAGACCTGAGTTATATACACCAGAAGGTGGAGAAGAGAGTACCCACTTGGCAGAGTGCTGGTTTGTCGTCTGGAGGGAAAATGATACTTGTGGAATCATGCCTAAGCTCGATCCCCATATACTCGATAGGCATCTACCGTCTACAAGATGAAATTCACCAAAAAATGGATACAGCGAGAGCTAATTTTTTCTGGCATGGCCCAAATCTGAAAAGAAAATACCACATGGCTAAATGGGAAATTATGATGACCCCGAAGAATGTCGGAGGAGTTGGTTTTACCAATACTAGAGTGATGAACAGGTGCTTTCTAGCTAAATGGCTGGTGAAAATTGAGGCTGGAGAGGATACTATATGCTGTGACTTGCTTAGACAGAAATACCTAGGAGAGCGAGGGGTCTTCAGTTAGAGGAGAAACAATGGATCTCAATTCTGGAAAGGTCTCATGTTAGTTAGAGGATGTGGCTAGAGGACTAACATATATACTAGGGGATGGGAAGAAAATTAGGTTTTGGATGGATGTGTGGGTGGGTAATTGATCCTTGAGGGTTGCCTTCCCAAGACTCTTTGAAATCTGTAATCATCAAGAGTGGTCGATTGCTAGAGTGTTAAGAGATGGGGATCTGAACCTGACATTCAGAAGAAATTTCGGGGCAGCTCAGGGAGTGGAATGGACTGCTCTCACGGCTCTAATGGAGGGTGTTTCATTATCCCAGCGACCTGATTCTGTGAGATGGATACTTGAGAAGAATGGACGATTTTCCACAGCTTCACTATACAGGGAGCTATTCTTCCCTGGGGTAGTGAATAAATGGATGATGAGTATATGGAGAGCGAGCCTACCTTTGAAGATAAAAATATTTCTTTGGCAAATATGCAATGACAAAATACAATCTGCCGAACAACTAAAAAAGAAAAACTGGTCTGGCCCTTTTGAGTGTAAACCGTGTGGAGAAATAGAAAGCACAGAACACAGTTTTTTAAATTGTGCACTAGCAAAATTCTCTTGGAGTCTATTCAATGATGCTTTGGAGTGGGGTTCCCTTCCTGAAACCATGGATGACATTCACTGTAAACTAGTGGAGGGCTCAAATAGAGAGAATGGGTTGTTTGTGTTTCTGTTTAGCTGCCTTGCATGGAGTCTTTGGTTAATCAGAAATGATTTGATTTATAATAATTCAGTTGTTCCCTCCTGATATGTGCATATTTCGAACCATCTCATTCATGCAGAGGTGGAGCATACTTCACAAGGAGAAGGCGCAACTTTGGATCGCTTCGGTGATACACAAGCTAAGACATCAACTGTCTTTGTTAAACTCTGAGGACTGAAAGCTGATCGAGAAGAAGACGCGAAAAGTTGTAGAACACATATTGCTTTTCTCTTGTTCTTTCTTTTGGTTTCTCTGATGGCGCTGTATTCTCGCGTTGTGAGAAGGCTTTTCTCGGTTTTGGTCTTTGTCTGAATAGAGAGGTTTGGAGAGGGTGGGAGTTCTACAAAGCAAGTTCGTCATTAGCGCTATCTTTGGCTTGTATAACCTGTTGGGCTGCGTCTTGTAAAACTGGTATCCCCAGTCTAACCTTTGCTTTTTAATTAAAGCTGGGCTCGAAGCCTTCCATCTAAAAAAAACCGGTAATACTACCGTACTACCACAGAGTCGTATTGTGTGTTGTAAAAGACCTCTCTAATTATTTATTACGAGACATACATATTTTGGTGTATGTTTGATTTGGAAAACACAAATAGCATTTCTGCAAATTAATGCAACATTTACATGACGCACACCTATATGAAATACTTCAAAATCTGTTAAAACGGTATAGTAGTGTCAGCGGAGCTAGGATCAACACTTAGGCTGAGTACAACAAATGATGGCAAAATCAGAGTGGCATTCACCCTTTCGCCTTGGACAAAGTGGATGCCCCTCCAATGCAAAATTCGCCATCTCCAACAGCAGAGCTGCAGACTGTCACACCCGATTTCCGGAGGGAAACCAGATGCATCTCATATGTGTGCCAGTATCTAGTTCCACACATATGATAGACGAAATGAGTGTAATGTCATAGACAGTAAAAACGTAACAAGGGGGTTTAACAACTTACTACACTCATTCGGAAGACACGAAGGTCTTTAACATCGTAAAACGATAACTACACGACGAGTCTTCGTCTTCCGCTTCCACAGGCACTTGACTGGGGGAGACGCATGCATCAAAACTCCTCAAAGTCGATGTGGAACTCCTCACCATTGTTCTCTTCTGAACAGCGGTAAGCAAGGATGAGTACACTTATGGTTGGTACTCAACAAGTGGGGGAAGATGCAAGGATACCAAGGATAGGCTATGGTTTTGCAGCGGTTAGCATTTTAATGTTGGTCAAACTTTTAATTGAAGAACGCCTAGTTACTAGATGTAAGTATATACCAATCTACTTAAGAAACTTTTAAGCAAAAAAACCCAAAGCTCATCGAACCACGATTTATTCACATCTTTAAGTTTATTAATCATGTGAGGGTCCAAGCCGCTCATAACCGTGAGCACGGCTGATCGATCAGTTTTACACTTTGTAGAGGTTTGCACAATTTACCCACAGCTCGCGTAAAAGTTCCAAAGAACTTTGGACCCAACCATGCGATGCTGATCAGTCATCATACCACACTTCCGAGGTGTGATTGCATAGGGACGCTATGAAGCCTTTACAAAGTTATACAAAAGACTAACGACCCGCATAGTTATGGATCAGGGCGGATCATAACCCTCCCTAGTGGTCAGCACCTTAGCAAAGGCTGCTATCCCAAAAGGACCGGGCTATACCCCTGCAACCCAGACCCCCCTCTGCTCCTTTCAAAAAAGGGCCATCAGATCAATCGCACACCTAATTAATTGGCTAAGGTCAGAGCCATATGACAGTGTGGTTTCACATGTTTTCTTGGGTGGTTCTCCATGTTCCGATTAAATCATATGATCTTGTATTACCAAAAGCATCGTCATTAAACATACAAGCCTTTATCTTGGAAAACCATTTTATCCAACCCAAGTTGAGCAACTAGCATATTCTACTCAAAAACATTTATTAAACCGGGTTGATCCAAGGATTGTGGATAAAAGTCTAGGTAAGTCCTTAAAAAGGGGTGTTCCCATCAATTTAATGCAATAACATAATAAAAGTAAACTTAATTGGTATGCAGTTATATAGGACAAAATAGAATATGCAGGGGGAGAAGACCACTTGCCTTCCTTGCATAAACACTAAGGTTCTTCTTTTTCAAACACTTGCTCTTGATCTACTTCAACTGGTTGCTCGCTTGAAACTGGCACAATGTCTACGAGTAGACAAGAATACATTAAATAAACAAAACAATACACCAAGCATGAAAAGCTTAAAGAGAAAACAGAGTTTGGGTCTAGGACCGCGAACACAAGAAACACTCGGAACTAGCGGGAGATTTGGATGATCACATACAAGAGCTATCTATGTGCTTGGTATCTTTTAATTAAGTAAAATCACGTGTATAGGTTATTTCAGAGAAATACCCTATTTATAATTAAGCAAGTTATATTTGTATTTAAAAGACGATGTAAGCTTAGTCTAATTTTATTTATACATATTCAAGTATGATTTATGCAAATTAAACATTTAATTTTAAAAGAAGCATGTTAAAGCATCTAGGTGTTTATCTTTATATTTCGAGTTATTCTAATCAAATTATAATTTAAAAACACATTTATATTCATTTTAATCAAATTAACATTTAATTAAGAAAACTCGGGATATAGCCCATGTTACATTTTAGTAGAAAGCAAATTGCATAATCATTAATCAAATTAAGTTTGATTATAAAACTGAAGTATACATCTAATTAACTTTTAATTAAAAGAAATACAATTAATATTATTCATATTAACTTTCTTATGAAAACACGTGTTGAACTCTAATTAGATTCTAATTAGGAAAGCATGTGTAATAGGATTTAATCATATTAAATATTTAAATAAATTATAAAACAAAGAACATGTTCAACATTGGTCCTATCACATAGTTTGAGTTTATATGAGCCTAACGCAACAAGAACTAGGTTAAACGGAGCTAGAACGCACAAGATACAGCCAAAACAAGGTTCTAAAGATGACGGGCTTGAAAAGACAGTCGCGTGGACACCAAGAACGCTTAAAACGGATAAAAAACAGAAAAGATATGGCTGAAACAAGGTTCAGGGGCTTTTCTGTGAAGAAACAGGGCTCTAGGGGCTTATCTACAAGAAACCAGGGATCTAAACATAATTATGCTTATAAACCGAAGGTCTATAGCACAAAAGGTTAAGTTAAGGATCTCGGGTGGGATTTCCAGAGAGATCAGGGGCTTGGATATAAAAGAAAGGACCTTAAGTGTAAAGATTCTAATAGGTGGGAGGACCGGCTTGGAATATCTGAAAAGAGCAGGGGCTCTTTAACAAAATGGCCACTATTGACCGGTAAGGAGTCCTTTTGACTCGGGGTCGGGCGGATCCGGGCCCTCGGATCACGATCGGACGGCGGGCGCGGCCGTGCACCGGCCGTGGACGTGGTCCACGGGTCCATGGTGGACCGGGCCAAGTGGGTTTCACCCGATCTAATCCGGGCCGTTGACCGCGGATCGGGTGGACATTGACGCATGCCCGCGAGAGCGGCGGCGGGACGGCGGCGCCGGCGGCGGGACGGCGGCGGCTCGCCGGAGACACACGAACACGGCTTCCCGTGGACCAAACTTGACGGGGAAAGTACCAAAACGAAGAGGAGCGCATGAGGGATTCAAAGAGCCACTTGCGCCGGCTAGCTAGGCGGCGGAGAAGGCACCGCGGCGGCCACGGCGGACGGCCCAAGTCCGGCGAGCGGCGCTAGGGGCTAGGGAGGTCCGGGGCCGAAAAGAGAGGGGTGGTTGAGTTGCTCACCCTCACGCGAATCTTCGATGTAGCACACGGAGGAGGAGATGAGGCACCGGCGTAGATCGTGGCCGGTGGAGCTCCGGTGGCGGTGAGCTTCGGGTGGCGGCGCGTGTAGGGGAGGGGAGAGATGTGGGAGCGCGGGAGCATGCAAAAGGGCAACTGCGGGGGCTATAGGGTCGACTTTATAGGGCGAGGAGGGCGAGTGGGGGCGACGGCCGGAGTGATGGCCATCAATGGCCATGGCGGACCGGCGGCTTTCGCAGTGGTCGTTGACGGATAAAAGACATATCCCTCTACGATCCGCAAGCGTACGGACCCCACACCTTTTTCACCACGGGATTCCCAAGGTTCTTGTCAATCCGCGGAGCAAGGGGATTACAAGCGTTCGATCAACAACGACACACTAGCTACTAAAACCCTAACTATTATTATACTAGAAAACACTAAACTACACTAGAGAGAATGATAACCGATCAAGATAGAAGACACTCGCCCACGGGTCTACGATACTAGAGCATGCAATCGCTTAAAGACATGAAAAACCAATCTAATCTATCGGGGATGTGACCACGGTTTCGCCCTTTCCCTCCTCTCGTACTGTCACTACGCGAAGGTATTCATGACTAGACCTTTGATGGACACGGTGTATTGAATGGATCCAAGGAAGCATTGGAGCTCGTACTCCCTCTACGGCATGGTTGCAAGCCTTAAGCATTAAAGTATATTCAACACAAGATGATAGATAGATAATCCGATAAAGTGCGATTACATCTCAAGATCGATTACAACCCATGGACGAATGAGAAGATTACCCCATCAAGGTGCTGATCATGGCACCGTTGATCATGGTTTCCCTTCCGCCGGTGTCTTCCTTCTTCTCCACGAGAGGGTGCTTCCTTCGAGGTGGTTGATCTCCCGCCGGAGATCCTCCTCCTCTCTCTCTAGCTTGTGGATGGCCTTCTGGTGCGAATGACTCCTCTCCCGGTGTTGGCGGCGCGTCGGGGGTTTTAGGGTTGAAGATCCTTCGAGGGCAAGGAAAACGGGACCGGACCGGTGCCGGAAGTGGGTTGGGCCGGCCGGCTCGGGTCGGCCGGCCCGGGCCCAATTCGGTCCGGTTCGGTCGCCCCTTTTGCTCCGTGGGTCCTCGCGCACTTATGTACTTTGCCCCCTCCACTCGCACGATTTTGATGCTGTTATCCTCGCGTCCAAGATGGAGGCTCTCTTTGCGTGAAATTTGATCTTTTACGCTTCAATCCCGGGGGTGTTCCTCGTAGTACTTCGGTCCTCGCCACCATTGGAAGTGATTTCAGCAAGCTCATGAACACGAACAAGACTCCATGAATGCTCCTTTGAACTTGTTGCGAATCCGTCCTTTATGTCCATGTTTTCCTACATAAACACAACACTTCCAAATGCATGCACAAAGATGAACTTGTTATATGATTAGCGTGTCTAGTGGCGGGTTAGTTCCATAATCAAATCCAAACCAAAGTGTAATGAACATGCTAGGTGCACCAAAATACACCGTCAACATCTCCCCCACACTTAGCTCTTGCTCGTCCTCGAGCAAGTACTCGTAAAAGAATTTCGTCCAAGGTGTGTAATCGTGTACCACTTATCCTTCACAAGTTAGTCAATCCCTTCATCTTTAATACATAAACACAAAGTAATAATAATCAAACATAAACGTGGGCGTTTAGAATTTTTACCACGTCAAGATTCACCCCACAACTCAAACCTTTCACTTGAAGTCTTCAATTTCAGCCATGCTTACCCCTTTGCTTCCATCGGAGGGTTTTTATGGTTTTCAAAACAAAAATTCCTACAACAAGTATTAGACAAAAACCTTTCTCCAAGCTCTCTCAACTCACTCATATGAAGTGGCTATCCTAACCAAATTTTATAAAACTCTCACCTCCCATTAATCTCTCATATATCATGTAAAAGTGGAGCTATAGGTAGGGCTAGCGCAATCAACACAAGTATTGTCAACTAAGAACTTCCTCTAATGGTTGTCTACCTTTCAAAGCCAATGATCATGAGAATTAACCATATGTAGGGATATCAAGGATGAGAAGATTTAGAATGGTGGACATGTGCAAGGGCAAAAGAAAATTGTGACTTCAAGGCACCAATGATGTCCTCGTCGTCGGATTGCACATGGTTGGAAATAGAGTAAAAGTTTCGTCTCACAATCAACGTGACATCCTTCCTTACACTTTATTTTTTTCTTTTCTTTCACTTGATCCATCCCTCTCATATCTTCATTGCTAACTCATCTTTCTCTTTTTCTTTTTTTTTCATTCACATATGATTTTTCTTTCTTTCTTTCTTTCTTTTCCATACACATACTTTTTCTCTTTATTTTTCTCTCTCTTGACAACTTTTCAAAGCTTTCAATTCTCTCTTTCCTCGCATGCATACAATCTGAAATTTTAAATAAATCATGCTAGAGACGATACGAAACTTTGAAAATAGGTTGTGTTCAAGGAATACGATGTACAAAAGAGATGTATAGGGTTGGGTATGGAATTCGGCGATATACGTGACTTCCGTTGTGAACGTCACGTTACCGAATTATGACGAGGCTAGCAACAAAAGATAAGCACAAGAACATGATCATTGCTCGAAATTAAAACTCACCAAGAGAGAAGGGTCCTAGCCTAACTCATCGTGCTAATCACACTTATGGTGGAGCGAAAAAAAATAAACTTGGCTTTGGATAGGAATTTTTTCTTACTCTCAACTTGGAAAAAGAGGTTTTGCTAACCTTTATTACAAGGGTTTTAAAATAATTTTCAGAACTGAAATCCTCTAATTTTTAGCATCGAACATAGCACAACTAGCATGTGAAGCTCAAGATCGAAGTGCGGTATGGGTACTTTAAGTAGTAGCGATTCCACTAAGCACCACGGTAAACGATTTTCAAACCACATACTTGTGTTCATATATCAAGAATCGAAGATTAAACAAACAAGTAAATAAAGATAAACAATACATAAAACACAAAGATATATATAAAGACTCTTTTTATTTGATTTTCTTGACTCAACACTAATTTAAAACACTTGCAAAAATTTTAAAACAGACTCAAAAACTAAAGACTCATTAAAACACTAAGACTCTCACACGAAGATTAAACCGAACCTAAACTTGAAGTTCAAAAACTAAGGCTAGCGAGCTAGCTCTCCCCCACACTTAAAACATACGACGTCCTCGTCGTATCCTACAAAATCCTAAGGGGAAAACTAGATCTAGTGGTACTTCAAGCAAGTTTTGCACCACTTGCCTCTCATGTTTCCAACCATGCCGAAAAGTTTGCGCACGTTTGAAGGACCGATACGGCGAACCGGAGGAGGGGGGGGAGTGAATGGGAGCCGATAAAAATTCTTCTCGAAGGAGATCGAAACTCCAACAAGATGAACACGGCTTCCAACACACGTCTCCGACTCACTACCAAGGTTGGTCAAGCCCACGTAGCCACCGGAGTGCCACCGGACCTAGGAACCAACACACCACCTTCCGACCCGAGAAACGCGGCGGAAAAACCAAGCCTCGAGTCTACAGACCCACACCGGTCGACCGGTGAGCACCACCGGTCGGACCGGTCCCCGCCGGTGAAACCGAGCAACTTTCACTAAGTGGCTCTACACCGGTCGACCGGTGAGACACACCGGTCGGACCGATGGCGGCACCGAAAGCCCCCAAGGCACCAAACAGGCCAACCGACCACCAAACGGACCCAAACTCGAAACGAGAGGGCAACACGGGGCAACAACGAACACACCAAGACGTTCACCCGAGCAAAAACCCACAAGGGCTCGCACCGGTCAGACCGGTCAAGAGCACCGGTCGACCGTGTAGCACGGGCAACTCGGGATGAACAGCACCCGCGGGTCAACTCCCCCAAATCCAAATCTCGATCTCCCGAATCGCTCCACGGACTTGAACAAGACTTTGGGGATATCAAGAACACCTCATGAGGAGTCCATAGCCAAGTTTAATCCCACAAAAACTCGTCCAAAAAGGAGGAATCGAAGAAATCCCGCCGAGAGCACTTCCAACCCAAGAACTCAAGAAACCCCAAAATCGAGCACCTTTACTCACGGATTTGGGAGGGGAATCACAGCCCAAAGAACCACGAAGGGTTCCCACAAATTTCCCCCATCAAATCCCAAGAGAAAGGCCCCGAAAACAACCCAAAGAAATCACCGAGAAAGGGCTCCGAAAATCACCACCAAGAACAACCGGGGAAAACACATCCAAACCTTGAGGAACCACGCCGAATCATCTATACAAGAAACAAAGGTTCGTACAAGGTCTAGCAAGCCGCCCGATCATCCATCCCTCTCTACAAGATCTCTCCGTGAAGCTCTCTTGCTAGTCCTAAGGAAAACCTAAGGAAAATAGGTGGAAAATAGGAAAACAAATGAGCTAGGGTTCCAAGAGTTGGCTGCCATCCTCTCACCTCTTGGGTTATATAGACAAGAACCGAATGTCTAAAATGCCCTTCTCTACTAACTAGGGATACAAGCCCCTCAAGGGCGGATTTGGAATTCTTGATGTCTTCACCATCGGACGGATGCCCGGCGACCGCACCTCGCGTAGCCTCGACGCAAGCCATGCGATCCCGACGCGTGTCCTCCGCTTCGAAGATTCCGGACCGCGTCGTCGCACACCGGTCGGACCGGTGCTCATCACCGGTCGGACCGGTCCCCACCGGTCGAGCCGGTCCCGGTGTCTTCTTGCACCTCCGTCTTCGGTTCTCCGGTCTTGGCTTTGTGGATCAACCAAGGAACCCGGTGGTTTTCTCGGTGAACCACCGGAAACCCCGCGAACTCGGTGTAGCCTCCGCCAATCTCCACTCATGACTTGGCTCCCACGTAATCCCGGCTCGACCTTGGTTTTGAGGCTCAACCAAGAAACCGTCCACGACTTCATCTTGTTGTTCATGCCACCATGCGGCCCGCACTTGACCCCCGCCGGCCACCGGGTCCCTCGAACGAAGCCTACTTGTCTTCTCCACACCCGGAGGCCTCACCGGCAACGACCTTTCGCGCTTGTTCTTCACCCGCACCAACACGAGTCAAGCCGCAACCCGCACCCGCAATACTTAGCCAAGAATCAGTCCACACAATGTTGTCAATCGCTCATCACACAAGGAAGCGACCATCCACCGGTCCTCGAACCACACATGGTCCTCAATCTCCCCCTTGATGAGTGCATTGACAACACCCACATGAAAGTAACAAAAAAGAAAAGACAAAGAAAAGAAACGAACAAAAAGAAACTCCTACAAGTGATCGAAAGCCAAACAAATGCAAGGATCAAGATCACTTGAAGAAGACAAGTCTCGGACCCCTTAGGCAAGGGCAACGGCTCGACACATCCGAGACAAAACAAAGCTCAAGCAAAGAGCGCAAACCACCAAAACAAAGCTCGAAAACTCTCAAAGAGCTCCCCCTGCACACATGCAAGCTCCCCCTGAACCAATGCAACTCCCCCTGGACGAATGCATGCAAGAAACCACATGAAACAGGGCAGCTGCAGCAACTTCAGCTCACACCGGTCAGACCGGTCATCACCACCGGTCAGACCGGTGCCCAACATATGTACAGGACCAGCACTCACACCGGTCAGACCGGTGCTCATCACCGGTCAGACCGGTGTACAACAGAGCCCAGAAATGGCTCGAAACCACCGAAAACCTTCTAAACGCGTCCAACAAGCCATTTCAAGCTCAAACTTCTCCCCCTTGTTGGCAATGCATGAATCAAGCCAAAAATGCAAAACTTTCAACCTAGAGCTTCTCAATTATACAAAATTCAACATAGGATGCTACACATGTCCAAATGAGCAAGTTAGATACTCTACGGCTTCGTATCGATCTCAACTACATGATCACCAAGTTTCACAACCATTGGACGAAGCTAAGATGGATTTTGGCAATTTTGCGAAAACTTGCCTCTCATGAGCAAAGTCCTAAACATGATCAAAGCATATCAAAATGGCAAAGCCACACAAACTTCATGCTAGGACAGCCATTCTAATCATAAGACCATCACAAACACCCACAAGCACCTCATGTCATGTCAAAGCCACCGAGCCATGTGCCTACTTCTATTTATGAGACTTCTCATTGGTAGGCATCATGCAACGGTTTAGCACCCAAAGCAAATTAAATTCAGCACATATGACATGGGAGCATATTTTCCAAGCATTTTTCATTTCATTTTCAGATTTGTAAATGGTACATGAAATATCTTTGCGACAAAAAGGAACTTATGCTCCTCCACAAGATAAGTCAAGAGGGCTAAACATTCATGATGGCAAATGAGCCTTTGGCCCCATATGATCAATAAACTAGCCATCCAACCACAAATTAAGCATAGCAAGGCCACACAAACATGTCAAGAGCATGTAAAGGCATTTACACATGAGAGAGAGCATACATGTGACATTTTTCGAAAGCATAGCTATCAACCATGGATTATTCATCAAGATCATCAAGAGCTAAGCCAAACTAACCGTAGCATACCAAACAAGCTCACAAAGACATATATCTCATTCCATGGTGAACAATGTATATGAGAGAAGCTTTTCCTAACCAATGCATATGATACAAAATGCATGCAATCTAAGATACAAGGATGCCTATACATCATGTTACATATGCCATGCCAAATGCAAGAAATGCACAAAGGAAAGCTATACATATGCTACAAACCGGCTCCTGGAGGGGAGGCAAAACGGGCTCGACACCACCGGCAAAAGAGAGCTCCCACACACCCAACTCAAGAGATCAAACACACACCAAGTTCCCCCCGCAAACGAGTGAAAGTTGATTGATCTAGGGGTTTGGTGAAAATGTCGGCTAGTTGGTCATGTGTGGGTACATGGATCAAAGCTATCTTTCCTTTCTCAACGTTGTCTCTCAGAAAATGATACCTCACTTCTATGTGCTTGGTTTTGGAATGGAGCACTGGGTTCTTTGCAACGCTTATGGCACTAGTGCTATCACATTGAAGTGGGACATGGGTATACTCCTCACCAAAGTCGCTCATGGTGTAGGTGATCCAAAGGAGCTGAGAGCAACAACTAGCAGCGGCAACATACTCGGCCTTGGTCGTGGACTGAGCAACACTCGACTGCTTGCGGGAAGACCAAGACACCAAAGAAGAACCCAAAAGCGGCAAGTCCCGAAGTGGACTTCCTATCCAACCGACACCGGCAAAATCCGCGTCCGAAAAACCATGAAGCGCCAAAGAAGAGGACGCAGTACCAAAGGCCGAAGTCGGGAGTGTGACGCAAGTACCCGAAAATTCTCTTCACCGCTTGCCGATGCGAAGTCCTCGGAGACGCTTGAAAACGAGCGCACGGACACACCGAGAAGCGTATGTCCGGCCTCGTCGCCGTCAAGTAGAGGAGTGACCCGATCATGCTCGGTACTCCTTCTCGGTCCACGTGTTCACCTTCCTCGTCCGCATCAAGAGCCGTAGTCGTACTCATCGGCGTCGTCATAGCCTTGGAGTCCTCCATCTTGAACTTCCTCACAATGTCCTTGGTGTACTTAGCCCGGTGCACAAATGTTCCTTCCTTTGATTGCTTGATTTGTAGCCCGAGGAAGAAGCGCAACTCACCCATCATGCTCATCTCGAACTCCCTGCTCATATCATCCGCAAACCTCGCAACAAGAGAGTTAGACGAGCCACCAAAGACAATATCATCCACGTACACACCGCACAATCGGGATATCTCCGCCCCGCCTCGGCAAAAACAAGGTCCGATCGACCTTCCCCATCTCAAAGCCTCTCTCAAACAAGAACCCCCTCAACTCTGCCATACCAAGCTCTAGGCGCCTGCTTCAACCCATACGGCGCCTTCCTCAACTTGTACACCCCGTGGGGGTACTTCTCACTCTCAAACCCCGGAGGTCGTCTTACATACACTTCTTCCTCCAACACACCATTCGGAAAAGCACTCTTCACATCCATTTGGTGCAACTTGAACCCTTTAGCCACGGAAAAGGCTAGAAGGATCCTAATCGCCTCCAAACGGGCTACGGGAGCAAAGGTCTCCTCGTAGTCAATCCCCTCCTTCTGACTGAACCCCTGGGCAACAAGTCTCGACTTGTTCCTCACAACCTCACCCTTCTCTCCCTCTTTGTTTTTCCACACCCACTTTGTTCCAATCGGCTTACACCCTGGAGGAGGGTCAACCAACTCCCACACCTGATTCCTCTCAAAGTTCTCCAACTCCTCATGCATCGAGTTAACCCAATTGTGATCAGATAGTGCGTGTCCAATGTCTTTGGGCTCGAAAGAAGCAACAAATGCAGCATGAGCAAAATGGGAATTGTTTCGAACCCTCGACCGTGTAGTGCGTTCATTCATGTCGCCGATGATCCTCGAAGCTGGGTGGTCCACTTGAACTCGCCGGGGAGGTTCTCGCCTCGAAGCTACCTCCCCCTCAACATCAGCTTCTCCTCGTTCTTGATTTGTCGTCGTAGGTGTAGCAGAGGGTCCATCCATCATCGTAGTCGAAGTAGTGGGTACATGTTCGGCGGGGGCACCGCACCGCCATCTTCATTATCTCCATGTTCATGCTCCTCCTCCAGAAAGATCTCCTCGCCAAGCTCATCATCACCTGCATACTCAAAGACAAGCTGACTACATGGCTCTGTCTCGTCGAAGGTTACCTCGCAAGTCTCCACGATTTGGTTAGTTTCAAGATTGAGCACACGGTATGCTCTAGAGTGGGATGCATAACTAAAGAAAATACCGTCGACAGACCTAGCCTCAAACTTATCCAACTTCCTTCCTTTATTCAGAATGAAACACTTGCAACCAAAGACATGGAAGTGACTCACCTTGGGTGTGCGACCATGCATCAAGTCATAGCATGTCTTCTTCTTGTGCACTCTGAGGTATATCCTGTTCGACACATAGCATGCGGTATTCACCGCCTCAGCCCAATACCTCCTCGGAGTCCTATGCTCATCAAGCATCGTTCGAGCCATCTCGCACAAGGTCCTGTTCTTCCTTTCCACAACACCATTCGGGGAGGCGTATACGGACTCGAAAACCGGTGCTCAAGACCCAAGTCATGACAAAAGGTTTCAAAACGAGAGTTCCTGAATTCCGAGCCATTATCACTACGGATAGCTCGTATGGCATCTCCGTGCCTCTCGTTCCTCAACCTCAAGACTAGATCTCGAACAAAACCAAAAGTCTCCCCCTTATCCCCGAGAAAGAACACCCACGCATACCGAGAATAGTCGTCCACCACAACAAGGACATACCACTTCCCACCCGCAGATCGCACACGAGCTGGGCCAACAAGGTCCATATGGAGCAGCTCGCATGGACGCTCAGTCATCACATCGGTGAGAGGCGGGTGAGAAGAAGCCACCATCTTGGCATGCCTACACGGAGCACAAACCAACTCTTTCTCAAGCCTCAACCGTGGCAATCCTCGGACCAAATTGAGTTTACTCAAGCGTGACAAAAGGTCAAAGCTCAAGTGACCCAACTTCCTATGC
Organism: Cenchrus americanus; assembly: GCA_947561735.1. Lineage (NCBI taxonomy): Eukaryota > Viridiplantae > Streptophyta > Magnoliopsida > Poales > Poaceae > Cenchrus > Cenchrus americanus. Next base: position 28,691,705 of record OX387242.1, on the reverse strand, counting down.
CACTTCCACAACTCACTCGAAGAACCAGCCAAGAAACAACGCTCCACACCCGAAGACTGAGAAAAATCAGCACGAAACACCTGACCCTCGGGAACGACCATACAGACAAGGTCCCCTCGAGAGTCCACAATCCGAGAACCACCTGGCCGAAACAACACCTCAAAACCCTCATCCAACAACTGGGACACATAAAGCAAATTGTACCCCAGCGATTGAACAAGAGCAACACGCCTCAGAGTGATCTTGTCACTCACTTTTATCTCACCTTCTGAAAGCACACGCCCACGCCCATTGTCCCCAAAGGTGATGTACCTCTTCGTCACCACCGGGACGAGACTTGAGAACCACCCCCTGTCTCCGGTCATATGCCTCGAACAACCGGAGTCAATCAACCAAATGTTCTTCAAGTCTCCCACCTGAAAATCAAAAATAGGCACGTGAGCGAACAAACGACTCGAAGATCGGGGTTAGTACCAAAGGAGGAAAACCGGTGCCGAGCCATTTGCTCGAAAGTGGGGTTAGCACCAACCAAGGCATCTCTCCTACCAAAACTACCTCCACGAACACCACCACGGTAACCACCCCGAGGGAACCACCCCTCTCTCGCCCGGAGGAGGACCAAAACCACGCAAGAAAGCCCGTGGCACGTCCTTCCTCTCCAACTCACCGCCACGACTCCTTCAATCCCCGTATTGAGCACGAGGAGGAGAACGCCTAGCAAGCCGACCACCCGCACCCTTTCCGGCCCAACCACCGAACCACGACCACCGAAACAACCCTCGCACCCGTACGAGCTCGAAACCCGAACAGCTGTCTGTCCCGGTGCCCGCACCGGTCGGCCAGGTGCTCCACCCCGTCCGACCGGTGTGGCACTCGGGCGGCGGCACCACCCGCAGCCTTCTTCTCTCCCCAAGCCCGAACTGTCCGCACAATCGCCTTGCCCCTGGGCATCTGCATACGAGGCTCAAGTACACCATCGGAGGGGTGGTACTTGTCCTTGTTAGCCCACTCCTTCTCCATTCTCTCCTCTCGCTTCCTCTTGAAGCAAAACTCCTCCTTATGGCCATCTCTCCCACAATAGCCACAATGGAACTTCACAAGCTTAGGCTTTGGCTTGGGACGTGGCTGCTCACTCGGTTTCTCTCCACTCAAGCCCTCCACCGGTTTCTCACCACTAGCCTTCTCACTCTCCTTCCCAAAGAACACCTTCCCCGAAGTGCTCACAAACTTGATAGGCTTTTGTAGATCATTTGTGGGTGTAGGAAACACGGGTGGAGCTGGGGTTGTGTCTAGTCGGTTCCTTAGATGGTTAGGTTTTGGTGGGAAATCATTTTTGTGGTGGGTTTTTGGTGGCTCCGGGATATTCTCTCCACTTCCCTCACCAACCTTGTTTGCCCCAAGCCCCTCACCATCTTGCCTCTTAAAGGCCTCGATCATCATCCTCAGCGAGGCTCGTGACCGGGACAACCAACCCATAAACTTCCTCAAATCATCATTCTCATCCCGCAAACGATCAACATAATGTGCAAGCTCCAAATTTTTCAATGCATGCATTTCACGGGTAGAGCAAGATGTAGGCATGGGTTCCTTCAATTTAGCCTCGAGCGAACTAGTGTAGGCATGCATCTCATCAATTTTAGCATGCAAAACGGGGCAAGAAGTGCAAGCACCTAGCAAAGCAGGTCTAGACTTAAGCTCGGCCACTTCAACCCTAAGCACATCTAGTTCCTCACACTTGGAGGCATGCTTCTCCTTAAACAAAGCAAGATCAGCAAGGGATATGGAGCAATCAAGCACAATCATTCTCATCGAAACAACGGGGCTAGCCTTAAGAGAATCAATCTCAAGCTTGCTATCAAGCACCGTGTCTCTAGCTCAGCCACTCTAGTCCTAGCATCCTCGAGTGAAGCCCTAAGCTCTTTCCTCATTTTCTTGGCCTCTCTAAGCATGTCATCACGGTTATCAAGCAAAGAGCCAAGCCTCTCATTCTCCTGGCGCAAGAAAGGAAGCTCATCACGCACCTCGTCGTCGGACTCAGAGTCCGAGTCGCTCGGTGTACTCTTCTTGCTGCCGGAACTCAGCGCCATGGTGCAGAAGCCATCTCTCGCGAAGCAGCTCAGCCCGCTCAGGTTCTTGGATGACTTCTTGTTCTTGCGGCGATCTCCCTCGTCGTCGCTGCTGCTCGAGCTCGAGGTGGAGTACGCGGGCCCGGAGTCGACGTCGCTCGCTCCAACCATCGCTCGGGCCTTGCCTCGCCCTCCTTCTTCCTCGATCGTCGCTCGTCCTTGTACTTGTTCTTGTGCTTGCTCTTGTGGTCGCGCCTCGAACGGTACTTGTCATCGTTCTTCCTCGGCTTGTGCTTGTAGCTGTCCTTGTTCTCGGCCTTCTCGGGCAGTCGGCGACGAAGTGTCCCGGCTTGCCGCACTGGAAGCAAGTCCTCGTGTTCCTCCTCATGTTCACGCGGTTCTCGTGCAGCCTCTCGAACCGCCTCGTCAACAGCGCCAGCTCGTCCTCTCCAAGGTCATCAAACTCCTCATCTGGCATAGACATCAAAGAGGAAAACGAGAACATCCCGGTGGATGGGTTAGAGTTAGTCTTTCCTTTGGAACCACCAACGAGGGCAAGACTATGGGGATCGGTCGGTCCCTCGAGCTTGGCGATCATGCCCCTATCCACCTCAGCCGACTTGAGCTTCGAGAACAGCTCGTTCACCGTCAGAGTATCATACCGCTCCGACTCAACTATGGCCTCGAACTTTCCGCCCCATATCGTACGATCCAAAGAGTGTAAGAGCTTGACCGCTCTATCATGATCATCGTACGGGAGCACGTCCACATTGGCCCTCATGTTGTTCACCACCACCGTGAACCTGCGAAACAAGGCATCGATGGACTCACCGGGGAGATGAGTGAAGTTCTCGTACTCTCTCCGTAGGTCGCATACAACCATGCCCGAACACCGGGCGTTCCCAACATGAGCCTCCTTCAACACCGCCCAAATCCTACAAGCCAAGTGCTCGGTGTGCACCCGATCGAACTCGGGGCCGACACAAAGCACGAAACAAGTAGTCGACCGCCTTATTGTTGGCGTCGAATCCGTCCCTCGACCCCGGAGCAAGGAAATCCATCGGCTGGACATAGCCTCGTGTCCACCGTGACATCCCAAAGGACGCCGACCCTTTCCGCGGAGGAACGCACCCATCCGCTTGCTCCACATCCGGTAGTTCTTGCCATCGAAGTGTGGAGGACCCGAACCCCGTTCTCGGTACACCATCCTTGGATCGGGAGATCGAAACTCCAACAAGATGAACACGGCTTCCAACACACGTCTCCGACTCACTACCAAGGTTGGTCAAGCCCACGTAGCCACCGGAGTGCCACCGGACCTAGGAACCAACACACCACCTTCCGACCCGAGAAACGCGGCGGAAAAACCAAGCCTCGAGTCTACGGACCCACACCGGTCAGACCGGTGAGCACCACCGGTCAGACCGGTCCCTGCTGGTGAAACCGAGCAACTTTCACTAAGTGGCTCTACACCGGTCGACCGGTGAGACACACCGGTCGGACCGATGGCGACCGAAAGCCCCCAAGGCACCAAACAGGCCAACCGACCACCAAACGGACCCAAACTCGAAACAGGAAGCAACACGGGACAACAACGAACACACCAAGACGTTCACCCGAGCAAAAACCCACAAGGGCTCGCACCGGCCGGACCGGTCAAGAGCACCGGTCGACCGGTGTAGCACGGGCGGCTCGGGATGAACAAGACCCGCGGGTCAACTCCCCCAAATCCAAATCTCGATCTCCCGAATCGCTCCACGGACTTGAACAAGACTTTGGGGATATCAAGAACACCTCATGAGGAGTCCATAGCCAAGTTTAATCCCACAAAAACTCGTCCAAAAAGGAGGAATCGAAGAAATCCCGCCGAAAGCACCTCCAACCCAAGAACTCAAGAAACCCCAAAATCGAGCACCTTTACTCACGGATTTGGGAGGGGAATCACAGCCCAAAGAACCACGAAGGGTTCCCACAAATTTCCCCCATCAAATCCCAGGAGAAAGGCCCCGAAAACAACCCAAAGAAATCACCGAGAAAGGGCTCCGAAAATCACCACCAAGAACAACCGGGGAAAACACATCCAAACCTTGAGGAACCACGCCGAATCATCTATACAAGAAACAAAGGTTCGTACAAGGTCTAGCAAGCCGCCCGATCATCCATCCCTCTCTACAAGATCTCTCCGTGAAGCTCTCTTGCTAGTCCTAAGGAAAACCTAAGGAAAATAGGTGGAAAATAGGAAAACAAATGAGCTAGGGTTCCAAGAGTTGGCTGCCATCCTCTCACCTCTTGGGTTATATAGACGACAACCGAATGTCTAAAATGCCCTTCTCTACTAACTAGGGATACAAGCCCCTCAAGGGCGGATTTGGAATTCTTGATGTCTTCACCATCGGACGGATGCCCGGCGACCGCACCCTGCGTAGCCTCGACGCAAGCCATGCGATCCCGACGCGTGTCCTCCGCTTCGAAGATTCGGACTGCGTCGTCGCACACCGGTCAGACCGGTGCTCATCACCGGTCAGACCGGTCCCCACCGGTCAGACCGGTCAGACCCACCGGTCGGGACCGGTGCGGTGCTTCTTGCACCTCCGTCTTCGGTTCTCCGGTCTTGGCTTTGTGGATCAACCAAGGAACCCGGTGGTTTTACGGTGAACCACCGGAAACCCCGCGAACTCGGTGTAGCCTCCGCCAATCTCCACTCATGACTTGGCTCCCACGTAGTCCCGGCTCGACCTTGGCTTTGAGGCTCAACCAAGAAACCGTCCACGACTTCATCTTATTGTTCATGCCACCATGCGGCCCGCACTTGACCCCGCTGGCCACCGGGTCCCTCGAACGAAGCCTACTTGTCTTCTCCACACCTGGAGGCCTCACCGGCAACGACCTTTCGCGCTTGTTCTTCACCTGCACCAACACGAGTCAAGCCGCAACCTGCACCTGCAATACTTAGCCAAGAATCAGTCCACACAACGTTGTCAATCACTCATCACACAAGGAAGCGACCATCCACCGGTCCTCGAACCACACATGGTCCTCAACGTTACGGTTAAGGAACTTGTAGTCATCTTGAACTACGCGCTCCAAGTCCTCCATACGCTGCTTCATCGCTTCCATGGCTTGGAGACATTCGTCGGCCGACGTGTAGAGATCCGCGATGGATTGACGGCAAACTTGACAAAGACACCGGATGCGATCCTAAGGGGTCGTCGTTGCCATAATCTCCACCGTTGTCACCACCGTCGTCGCCACCTCCATTGTCGTTGCCTTCGCCGCCGTCGTTGCCGTCGCCGTTGGGGCCTTCGGGAGTCCTTTCATTGGGCTGCTCATCCCAATCATCATCATCTCTACCGGCGGCCGCCCACGAGCTCGGGCTACGATCGTCGGAGTAGTCGCTATCCCCATAATCCTTAGGCTCCGGCGACATCTCCTTGTAATCTTTGCGCTTGATGCCTTGGAGGCGTGCCGACCTTCGAACGGGTGTAGGGACCTTCTCTCCTTCGACGGGGTTGCGAGATGCAAGAGCTCCGGTCGGGACACGTCCTCCGCAACGGATACGTGTGGTCCTCTTGACGGGTAGCTTGAGCTCGCATCGCATCGCCTCCTCCATCGATGGCTTCTTGGCCTTCTAGCTTCAACTCTAAGCTTTTTGGAGGCTCAATGGCTGCTACAAGGGTGCAACACATTGCTTGAAAGGTTTGATTCTCGAGCTCCCAATTCGGCCAAATAAATAGTATTGAGAGAAAAGCCACGGGAACCTTATTTTCCTTTTTTACACTTCCCTTAAAATTTTCCGACCAAACAAGGAAGTCAAAAAGGAGCAATTCGGGCGAAATTCGGCGTCATCGGGCGTCGGGCCCTCTGGGCCGGTCCGCGTGGGCCGGCCGGCCCACCCTGCCTCGGGGGCCGGGCCGGTCCGGGTTTTTGCACACCGCCCTATTTTTTTTCTTCCTCGGCCCATGGGAAAAAGTTGGCCCAATAAATCTTCGCGAAAAACTCCAGAAAACTAAAAGAAAAATTATTTACAGAAGTTGATGCCTTGTTTTTCGTCCTAGGCGGGACGTTCGGGCTCTTCCTCCATGGTGAAGACGTCAACATGGTGAAGGGGCACGACATCGGGTTCGTAGTAAACCTTAAGCTGCTGTCCATTCACCACAAATTGATCGCCGTTTATATCCATAATGGTTACCGCTCCGTTGGAGAACACCGAATGCACAACATAAGGTCCGTCCCACTTGCTTTGCAATTTCCCCTTTCCGAAGGTTTTAAACCTCGAATTGTAGAGGAGGACCTTATCTCCTTCTTTGAATTCTTTTTTCTTCAATCTTTTATCATACCACCTTTTGATTCTCTCCTTGTATATGCTTGCGTTTTCATATGCTTTCAACCTCAACTCCTCTAGCTCGCTTATTTGAATTCTTCGTTTCACCACCGCGGCATCAAGATCAAGGTTCATCTCTTTAATCGCCCAATAGGCTTTATGTTCCAACTCAACCGGAAGGTGGCAAGCTTTTCCATAGACGAATTGATAAGGGGTCATACCTATCGGTGTTTTAAACACCGTTCGATAAGCCCATAAAGCTCCATCTAATTTCTTTGACCAATCCTTGCCTCCCTTCTCTATGGTTTTGTTGAGTATGCTTTTTAATTGCCTATTTGGCGTCTCCGCTTGTCCGTTGGTTTGTGGGTGATAGGCCGTGGAGACCCTATGCTCAATTCCCAACTTGGACAAGCACTTTTTGAAGTTCTTCCGGTGAAATGAGTTCCTCCATCACTTATCAAGATTCTCGGTGTACCGAAACGGGGAAAAATCACGTTCTTGATCATAGTGATGGACTCCTCCGTGGAAGCTTTATGACATGGTATAGCCTCTACCCACTTGGATACATAATCAACCATAACAAGTATATACTCGAATCCAAATGAGTTTTTAAAAGGCCCCATGAAGTCTATGCCCCATACATCAAATATGTCGATTTGCAAGTTGTATTTCAAAGGCATAGAATTTCTTTGAGAGATGTTTCCGGTTCTTTGACATTCGGGGCATGACACAACATATCTTTTAGTATCTTCATGCATCTCCGGCCAATAGAATCCGCTCGACCATACTTTTGCTTCGGTTCGAAAATGGCTATAGTGTCCACCGTACTCCGCCGAGTGGCACTTCCTTAGAATCTCAACCCTCTCTTCTCTTGGCACACATATTCTCATCACTCCATCATTGCCAAGCTTGAAGAGGTATGGTGCATCCCAAAAATATTTCTTACTTTCGGAGATTATCTTCCTTTGAGTGTTTTTATCTAGATGATCGAGGGGCATCTTTCGAATGGCTCGAATGATGTCGATCATCCAAGTATCTTTATCAAGCACTCTATAGAGGTGGTCATCTCTCATCTTATCTTCTATGGGCTCTTTATCATCTTGTCCACGATTCATCCTAGACAAATGATCGGCCACAACATTCTCCACCCCCTTTTTATCACGAATTTCAACATCAAACTCTTGGAGAAGAAGGATCCAACGAATCAAACGTGGTTTAGCTTCCTTCTTAGCCAAGAGATACTTGATGGCTGCGTGATCGGTGTAAACAATGACTTTCGAGTTCACGATGTAAGATCTGAATTTTTCGAAAGCGAATACCACCGCTAGCAACTCTTTTTCCGTAGTGGCGTAATTTAATTGTGCCCCACTAAGAGTTTTTCTAGCATAGTAAACGGCGTGAACTCGGCCTTCCTTTCTTTGACCCAAGACCGCGCCTACGGCGTAGTCACTTGCGTCACACATGATCTCGAAAGGTTGGCTCCAATCCAAAGGTTGGATGATGGGAGCACTCACCAACGCATTTTTCAAGGTTCGGAATGCCGCTAGACACTTCTCATCAAAGTCGAAAGCCACATCCTTTTGAAGAAGGTGTGTTAAAGGCTTAGTGATCTTCGAGAAGTCCTTTATAAATCTTCTATAGAATCCGACATGGCCTAGAAAGCTCCTTAAGGACTTAATATCCGTAGGAGGTGGGAGTTGCTCAACCGTCTCTACCTTAGCCTTGTCCACTTCAATTCCTCTCTCGGATATAACATGTCCGAGCACTATGCCTTTCTTAACCATGAAGTGGCACTTTTCCCAATTTAAAACCAAATCTACCTCCGCACACCTTGTAAGGACCTTTTCTAAGTTTGCTAAGCAATCCATGAACGTCTTCCGTAAACGGAAAAATCATCCATAAACACTTCAACAATTTCTTCAATGAATTCCGAGAACACGGCCATCATGCAACGTTGAAAAGAGGCCGGAGCGTTGCATAGGCCGAAGGGCATCCTCCTATATGCAAACGTTCCGTAAGGACACGTAAACGTTGTCTTATGTTGATCTTCGGGTGAATGGGAATTTGCATGAACCCCGAGTATCCATCGAGAAAGCAAAAATAAGCGTGGTTTGCTAACCTCTCGAGCATCTCGTCTATGAACGGTAGGGGGAAGTGATCTTTCTTCGTCGCTTTGTTAAGCTTACGGTAATCGATACACATCCGCCACCGGTCACGGTTCTTTGCGGTGTCAATTCGTTCTTCTCATTCTTCACCACGGTCAAACCTCCTTTCTTCGGTACACAATGTACGGGCTCACCCATTCGCTATGCGGAACGGGGTAGATGATTCCGGCATCAAGTAACTTGATAACCTCTTTCTTTACTACCTCTCGCATGGCATGGGTTAGCCTCCTTTGATGGTCCACTACGGGCTTACATTGGTCTTCCATTGGTATACGATGAGTGCAAAAGGTGGGCTAATACCTTTGAGATCATTAATTGAATATCCAATCACCTTCCTATGTTTTTTTAATAAAATCAGCAACGCTTCATTTTCTTCGGGGCTCAACTCGTCGCTCACAATGACCGGATAAGTTTTGTCCGGGCCCAAAAATTCATATTTTAATCCCTTGGGCAAAGGTTTAAGGTCTACCTCGGGCACTTGTGGCTCCTCGGGTTTTATTTCTCCTATGTCTTCGAATTTCTCTTCCTCCACACTACCATCATGCGGCTCTAGGCCTTTTGTTGCTTCCTCTAGTTCTTCATCTTGTTGATTACTAATTTGATTTTCCATCGCTCTTTGCAGCGGGTCTCTAAGGGTTTCAACAAAACAAAGACTATCTATCTCTTCTACTTCTTCATCTTCGGGAGGAAAAGGTGTAAGGTGTTTAGAAGCACGAAGAAAGTTATATGTGTACTTTGTTCCATTAAGGTTCATTGTTACTTTGCCTTCTCCGGCATCTAACACGGCATCTACCAACTTAAGAAAAGGCCTACCTAAGATTATATGATCAGAATTGCTATGGTAAGCATCAATAACAAAGAAATCGATTGGTATATAGTTTCTAGAGATTTTTACTTTCATGTTGCAACCAATACCTAGAGGTTTGATAGTTCTACCATCTCCCATAATTAATTTCGTTGATGTTGGAGCTAAGTCTAGGTTGTGGTATTGAACTTTATCGTAAATTTTAGAAGATAGAACACTTACTTGGGCTCGATGTCGCATAAAGCTTTGCATCGAACTCCGTTGATCTCGCAACTCAAGTGCGGCGTCATCTTCTCTTCTTCTTCGGATCCTATCGAGTAAATTTCAGCGAGGCGAGCATATGGTGATGCTTCGGGCTTGATCCCCATGATTCTCTTCACCTCGGCAATATGTTCCGGATCCACCACGTCATCTCCAAAGAGCTTTTCAAAAATCTCACCGGTGGTTTCGAGGTCGTATGAATTTTCAGCTTTCTTCTCCGGTGGGAAATCCACTTCCAATGCTCTCGCCATCCCCCTTTGATTAGGGAACGGTTTTCTCTTGTCGAATATTTCTCCGTAATCAATAGGAACCCAATCCATTGGTTCGAACTCCCTTAGTGGCTTCGCGCTTGACATGCTTCTCTTGTTCGTCTCATTTGGTGCGGCGAAGTCGACGTTTGGTGTAGTTCTTGACTTGATGTGTTCTTGTTCAAGCTTTTCCATGATTGGTTCCTCTTTTGTGACTTCCGGGGTTGCCTCTTTAGAAAAATCAGCAAGCTTCTTCTTCCTTGAATTGAATTCCGGCTCTTCCGCAAGTCTTGTTTCCCAATCTCTTCGCATGGCAGCCGCTTTACTAACTTTTTGTAGAAGTTGGGCGGCTTCCGTGAGTGTTTTCTCCATGAGATCCCCACCGCACACATTTCAACGTGTCGCATGCAACTAGGGGTTAGGGAAAAGAAAAATGTATGCAAGAGTACGTCACCGGTGAAGCCGAGTTTTGGTCCTTGTTCGATTAATTCATTAAACCTATCCCAGGCTTGGTCTATCCCTTCCTCTTCTCCTTGCATGAAAGTGATCACTTGCCTCCTTAGATGTTGAACCTTGCTAATTGGAAAGAACTTCTCGCAAAACTTCTTTGTCAACTTGTTCCAATTGCCTTCAACTTCAAAGGACGCAACCGAATACCATGTCTTTGCTTTGCCGGCAAGTGAGTAGGGAAAGAGATTCCATTTGAACCATTCATCGGGAACTCCTTCTTGACGCACCGTGTTGCATATTGTCGTGAAATCCCTTATGTGTCTATATGGGTTCTCCGTAACCATCCCTTCAAATGGGTTTTCCGCCACCATCTTGATGATCTTGGATTTAATTTCATACTTGGTCGCTTCGAGCTTCGAATCCGACTCTTGTACTTTTATGTCTTCACATCGAGGGCTAGCGTAATCCCTTAATGATTTCTCCGGTTCTTCCACGGGTTGATTAACGAACTCCATCTAGACAATAAGATAAAAACAAAAACAAAAAAAAGAAACAAGTGTTTTTACGGATAATATATGTTAGATATAGCAAATAAAAGATAAACTAAAATATAAAACTAAGTTAGATGCAAATCAAACGATGTAAACTAACTTGCTCCCCGGCAACGGCGCCGAGAAAAAAGGGGCTTGTTGACGGATAAAATACGTATCCCTTTACGATCCGCAAGCGTACGGACCCCACACCTTTTTTCACCACGGGATTCCCAAGGTTCTTGTCAATCCGCGGAGCAAGGGGATTACAAGCGTTCGATCAACAACGACACACTAGCTACTAAAACCCTAACTATTATTATACTAGAAAACACTAAACTACACTAGAGAGAATGATAAACGATCAAGATAGAAGACACTCGCCCACGGGTCTACGATACTAGAGCATGCAATCGCTTAAAGACATGAAAAACCAATCTAATCTATCGGGGATGTGACCACGGTTTCGCCCTTTCCCTCCTCTCGTACTGTCACTACGCGAAGGTATTCATGACTAGACCTTTGATGGACACGGTGTATTGAATGGATCCGAGGAAGCATTGGAGCTCGTACTCCCTCTACGACATGGTTGCAAGCCTTAAGCATTAAAGTATATTCAACACAAGATGATAGATAGATAATCCGACGAGTGCGATTACATCTCAAGATCGATTACAACCCATGGACGAATGAGAAAATTACCCCATCAAGGTGCTGATCATGGCACCGTTGATCATGGTTTCCCTTCCGCCGGTGTCTTCCTTCTTCTCCACGAGAGGGTGCTTCCTTCGAGGTGGTTGATCTCCCGCCGGAGATCCTCCTCCTCTCTCTCTAGCTTGTGGATGGCCTTCGGTGCGAATGACTCCTCTCCGGTGTTGGCGGCACGTCGGGGGTTTTAGGGTTGAAGATCCTTCGAGGGCAAGGAAAACGGGACCGAACCGGTGCCGGAAGTGGGGGGCTGGGCCGGCCGGGCCGGGCCGGCCGGCCCGCATCTACCCAATCTCGGCCCGGTTCGGTCGCCCCTTTTGCTTCGTGGGTCCTCGCGCACTTATGTACTTTGCCCCCTCCACTTGCACGATTTTGATGCTGTTATCCTCGCGTCCAAGATGAAGGCTCTCTTTGCATGAAATTTGATCTTTTACGCTTCAATCCCCGGGGTGTTCCTCGTAGTACTTCGGTCCTCGCCACCATTGGAAGTGATTTCAGCAAGCTCATGAACACGAACAAGACTCCATGAATGCTCCTTTGAACTTGTTGCGAATCCGTCCTTTATGTCCATGTTTTCCTACATAAACACAACACTTCCAAATGCATGCACAAAGATGAACTTGTTATATGATTAGCGTGTCTAGTGGCGGGTTAGTTCCATAATCAAATCCAAACCAAAGTGTAATGAACATGCTAGGTGCACCAAAATACACCGTCAACGGTGGCGGGTGGCGGTGATGCTACGGGCGTGCGAGGGTAAGGTGGTCACACGGGACGGGACAACGGCGGGGGGTGCACGAGGGCCGGGGCTTGGTTTTTATAGGGAGCGAACGAGGGGTGGGAAGGGTAGCGGCATGGTCGATCATCAATGGCCGGTGGTGGCGGCCGATCTTGATGGCAATCAAGGGGGAGGGGTCTTGATTAAGGAGAAACAGGAGGGGATAAAGGAGGAGGAGTGAATTCGGGGCTTTACCGCGCAATGAAAGAGAGGATTAAAGGGAGGGAGGTGCGGGAGACGCGGGGGAGGCGGCCGGCGCGCGGCGCGCGTTGACTCGAGCGAGGGGAGGAGAAAGGGGTGCCGGAGGTAGGAGACGGCGTTGACACGCGGGCCCCACTTGTCGGCCCGGCAAACGAAAAAGAAAAGGGGAAGAGGGAGAGGTGGGCCGGTAGCTCGGCTTGATGGGCCGCGCGGGCTAGGCCGGGCCGGGGGCCGGAAAAAAAAAGGGAAGGGGAGGGAGAGGGATTTGGAGAGTTTTCTTTCTTTTTTTTTCAAACCTTTTCAAACTTTTAAATTTAAACTCCTTTTCAAACTTTAAAGTCCTTCAAAACTTTTCAAGATTTAAACTCTTTTCCAAAATGTTCAAATCATTTTAAAAACTTTTAAAACTTCACACAACCAATAAAAACATGCATTCAAATTACAATGCACAAGCACTTATTGCTTCTAAATTATTAAAATGATATTTGAATATTTTAAAGAACAAATTTATTTGATAATTTAATTAATCCTTAGTAAATAAAATCTAAACACCAAGTTACTTACATTATTTTGGTGATGGAATTTTTAGGGTGTTACAAATCTACCCCCTTAAAAAGAATCTCGTGCCCGAGTTCTTCCGACAATCATAGCTCCTTCACCTACTTTCCTTAATCTTGATTCACTTTGCCTTCTTCTTTGGATGGGCGATAGCGACAACCTCAATCCTATCTCTTTGCGAGCTGGTTAAGAGTATTGACTAGATCGACTTGAAATTCGTTCTCATGATCTTAAGCTGTCTTGTGGGCATACATATGCAGATTTCATTTCACCATTCGGGGGAACTAACCAACAATGTGTCTTCATAGAACTTATAGGTATAACATGCTTTGCCACAAATTGTAAGTAATGAATGAATATGATGCTACGGAATCAATTAAAACCGTTGTAGGCACATAGTCGACGGGAAATGTATCCGGCGTAATACCGGGAGCGTCTTGAGCTTGTTCGGTTGTCACGTGGTTCACTCGCCACGCACGTAATTCCGTTGACCTTTGTTGATCCGAGAATTTGCACTTCCATGAGGTATCCGAGATAATGGTTGTCCGAACCTTTGACCATTGTCTTTACGGGGGAGTCTAGATGTTACGATTTTGGGCGGATGCTGGCATAATGTCCCAATCCTCCACAATTAAAACAACCATTAGGGTGAACTGGAGAGTTGTTTCTCATTAGTGCACACGAGCGATCTCGATGATGATTTGGAACATGTGGTGTTTATTGGCTGAAATGCTTGGAGCTCTTTGGGTTGAATGCTGCAACTGAGAATATTGCAAATAATTTCCACTTGATTCACCATAACTAAACTAAGATCTCTGTGATGAGTTGAAGCGGGGACGTGTGTTGCTAGATTGTCCACGAGATTAGAACTTGCTCTTCTGTTGACCAAGTTCCGCAAGTTTGTTCTCCAGACCTATAGCTTTGTTCAATAATGTCGCGAAGTTCGAGAAGCTGTGACTCTGTAGTTGATAGTTCAGTGGCTCTATCAAACTATCAGGAAACATTCTTACCTCTTTGGGTCAGTATTAACTTCATCTGGTGCATAGCGAGACAACTGAGTGATCTTGTCCAGATACTCGTTAACTGACATATTGCCTTGCTTTAGAGCGAGGAACTCCCTTTGCTTAAGCTTGATCACACCGGAGGAAATGTGGTGTGCGCGAAAACTATCTCCGAACTCCTGCCGGGTGATGGTGTTAGAAACAACATATGCGACAGTGTACGCATTCCACCAATCAGTGCTAATCCTTCCAAACGTACTGCGTATACAAGACCATCTCTCGATCGGTGCATTGTGTCATATCCAACTTCTTGGTGACGAGTCTTTAATCAATCATCAGCATCCAATGGATCGATTGAGTGGGAGTATGTTGGAGGACGGTGACTCATGAATTCCTTGTTCTTGTCCACCGGTCTTTGGTGGTGGCTGATTTTGTTGAGCTTGAATGTTTTGAATAGTGGCGGTCGGATTTTGGATAAAGCGCATCCGAGCAAAGCAAGGAACCGTTGCATTGCTAGATCCATTGTTGGGTTGAGGGGTGGGGGTGGTGCTTGATTCTCGCCGATTAGCAATATGAGCACGTACAATGGGTGGAATGTCTTGACCTCCTCCCGACCTGGTGTTTATCATCCGATTGTTGGAGAAAGGTATTTCGGCCTAGGAATAGTGAACCAATGCATGAAGAGATGAACTCAAAAAGATGAAGCAACATGAACTTCCAATTTAAGACAAATTCTTGTTCCGAGATTCACAAAGTCTAGCATGAAACAAGGGTTCGGGTGTTTAGCATCCAACACTACTTATCTTGCTTCCATATAATTCATCTTACACAAGCTTCATAAGGATAATTCTTTATTCTTTACAACTCACTTTATAAACATCACTCCTCATGGAATACTCAACTCCACTTGTAATTATCCATTCCTTTCCTCGGCTTCATTGACTTACCTTGGTAGAATTTTCTAGTCATCATGATAAAGTGATTTGAATAGAGCTAGATTAACTCCATTTTTGACTATTTGGAATCACTCTTCAAATTTTTTTTTCTTCTTTTGATCCAAAAACTTCTTGGGGCACTGACTTATGAAATGTCCCTCTTTGTCACAGTAGAAACATACTTTTCTTGCTCTAGTATCTTGGTGAATGCATGCTTGACTAGAAGTAAGGGTATTGAGACTTCGATCCTGGGGTTAATTATCATCCTCTTTTGCACACCAACTATCAAGATGTCCATTTTCTCCACACTTGAGGCAATATAATCCATCATGACTAGACAAAATCCTCTTATAGTTTGTTGGACAATTATTAACATAGTGGCCTTCTTCACCGCACCTGAAACATAGTCTTTTAATACTTTTGTCTTGGCTTTCTTCTCTTGCATGCTTCTTGAGTTGTTTGATTCTATCAGGCTGAAATTCTTTGAAAGTTACTCCAATCCTCAAGGTTGATAATCTGATTACTATCTTCAGCTTGAGCAACTTCTTCTAGGACTGGATTTTGGGTATATAACTTCCTTTTCTTATTGATGTCCAAATGGTAACATTGTCTAGACTTGTAACATCCTGGAATTTCTCCCGGAAGGTTAGTAATGCAAAAATGTGGATTTCAAAATTTTGATTTGAAATTGAGTGCATAATTAAGATGTAAGGTTTGTCTTCTTTGAACCTTCCCCGAAATCCTAGATTTATTTTGAGTAAAATAATTAAATTTAGGAATTATAAAATGCTAGTGTGAGAACCTTGGATTTTATGGGATTTATTTTGCATCTTAAATGTGTGGGATTCAAATTTGAATTCTAATTCAAATTCGAACCATAGTTTAATTAGGAGTGTAGGTGTTTAGATAATAGGAAAACACCCTAATCCCCGCCGGGCCCTTTTCTCGAGTCGCTAAGTTCTCTAGAGCTCCCCAATCTCTTCTCACGGGTTCACCGAGCCGCGACCCGGCCCTCGCGGTCCATCTACCGTTTCGGCCCATCACCCGGCCCGGCCCGATTACTACACACCTCCTTGTTTCAACCGCCAAGTGGGCCCCGGCCGTCGCCCACCATTCTTATCCCTTTCTCCTCGTTTCTCTTCCCCGTGATGCATCGAGGGGGCGCGGGGGCGGGGGCGACGCCGGCCCGCGCCGGCCCCCATGGCCACCGCCCGCCGCGCCGGCGCACGGATGGAGGCCGCGTGCCCCCGAACCGAATCCCGCCCGCCCGCTCTCGAGCCCCAAATCCTAGGCGCCGCCCCTACAAGAAGCCGCCCCACCTTCCTCCCCGCACCGCGCCGCCGCCCCATGGGGGATTTCCCCAAATCCACCGCCACCGCACCAAAAACCGGGAGGGGGAGGAGGAAGGGGAGGAGCCGGAGTCACTTCGGGGGGTGCCATTCGTGGAGGAGCCCAAGGTCGCCGCCCCCGCCGGGACCGCCTCGTCGCCGCCGGCTGCGGGCGAGGCCGCCGGACGGGGGAACGCCGTGCGTGGCCGCCGCGAAGATGGAGCGAGTTCAAGCCAAGGTCGCCGACGCACCAAAGCCCGAAGTCGTCGCGCTAGACCCCTCGCTCACTTGCCGCACACCGCGACGCCACCGGCCCCGCCGCCGCCTCTAAAGCGCTTGTCGTCGTGAGGCCGGGGGCTGGAACCACCAAGAACGACGCCGCCCCCGTCCGTTTCCTCTTCACCGAGCTCTTCAACACCGCCTCGCCGGAACGCCAAGGAGCGGGGGGCTGCGGCACGGGGGAAGACGTCGCCGTGGAAGCCATGGACCGCGCCGCCCCGCTTCCTCTCGCTCCGAGCCGTTCCGCCGCTCGTCACCACCTCCTCGCCGCCGTGTCCGGAGCGCGAGGTGAGCACCGAACCTCTCGACCTTGTTGTGGACCCGGCCTTCGAGCCGAGGCCGGACCGAGCCTTGTGAGCTCGGCCGCTTGTGTGTTACCTCGTTGTCCCGCACCGCACCGCCGCGCGGACCCGCCGTCGCTTGAGAGCCGGCCATCGAGCCGAGCCGGTCATTTGCGGTGTGCCGCCGCCTACCGCAACGCGCGCGCTCCTTGCTTTGCATCGTGTTGTTCTTGTCCCGACGAGCGCACGCCGAGTTCGGCTCGCCGTCGGCACCCACACACCGAGCACGCCACCGTCGAGCGAAGGCCCCGCCTTTCTTTGGCTCGGGGTCGTGTGAGTACAAACCCTTGTCGTGCACATGTTGTCGGCGTTGTGCCATCGCCACGGGCGTGCCGCCGACGTGATGCCCGCACACACCACCAATGGGCCGAGGTCCCGTCCTCCCCGGCCAAACCCGTGCACGCGCACTCACGCACACGCGAGGTCGTTCGCCGGCGTATGTCCCCAACCAACGCTGCCGGGCCGTTCCTCGCCGTTTTCCTTTTCTCTCGTTCCCTTGACTAGTGCACGCCGTCAATTTCGTGTCGCCGCCATGGCCGAGCCGTCGGCGATCGGCACGCACACATATGCACGCAACCGAGGGGCCGATCCCCTGCTTCACCTATCTGTGACCGTGCTCGACGTTCCGCCGTGCCGTCGCCGCGAACCCCAACGCACCGGCGCACGTGTGTCCGTCGGGCCATCGACTCCAAGTTCGAACCTCTTTGACCGCTCTTCTCTCTACCCTATCGGTGCCCTAGCATCTCTTCTCATGATCCGTGTCTTGCTTTGTCCAACCACGGGCACACCCACGCCCGTGTGGGGGGACGTCGACACTGCGCGAGGAACCGCGCCGCCGAGCCGTCTTCGTCGCCCGGGGCTTTGCCCTTGTCGCGGCTCGCGTCGCCGTCCTTCTTGCTCTCGCCGTCATGGCCGAGCCGCCGCACTCACCCGCGCCAACCCAGTCGTTGCCTTCCCCACCTCGAGCGAAACCGAAGCATCCAGATCGCGACCACCCCGTCTCTCTACTTCACTGCCGAGAACGTCCTTCCGCCTGGACGCACGAGCGTCAGGCCAAGTCAGTGCACGTGTTCGTCTGCATGTACGCACGCAGGCGAACACCCCGGCGTGCCACCGCGGAGCTTGCCGCCGTGGCCAAGCCACCGACATGCCTGCGCGCTCAAGTGAGGACATGGACGCCGCCTTTGGCCGGCCAGTGCTCACCACCGCGCACGCTTCTTCTCCGCATTCAAGCGAAGCCAAGACGCGACCTAGCACGTGTCGAGGCGTTCGCGCCTCCCTTATCGAACCTCGCCGCCCGACCTTGTCCGCGCCGGCCGTTCTCTTTCACCGCCGGCGTTCTGCTCACGCACACTCGCACCCGAGGGAGTCGAGCCCTGCTCTCCCTAACCAAACAGTGCACGCGCATGTTCACGCGCACACACGCCCTCGCAAGCGAGCTGCCATGCCGCCGCGGACACCCCAGTCGCGACGCCGCGGAGCTCAAGCCGCACCGAGCCGTTTACCTTCGCACCGCCGTGCTCGTCCGGGAGCTTCGTCTCACAGACGCACGCTCGTGCATGAGCTCGACCAAGCTGTCGCCTTTGCTCTCCTTGCTCGAGTCCGGTGAACACGTTCGCGCGTGTGAGCCGAACCTGACCGCCGCTCAGCCTGTCGCGGCCGGAATCCCATCGTCAAGAGCATCCTTTCCGCCGAGGCGCGCGAGCGCCAGACCAACCCGTGTACGCGTTCGCTCTCAGGCACGCGAGCGCATACAACCTCATCGACGCCGACCACCCTAGCCTCATCACCGAAACCTTCTGCTTTGCACCGCGTGCCAAGCTGCTCTCTGTCGCCGTCGTGCCGAGTTTCCGACCAAGGCAACCCTTTTCTTTGCCTAGATGAATCCCTAGGTGTACCCGAGCCGCGTCGAGTTGCGTGAGCTCGAGTCCACCGACCAACCTCGCCGCCGACGAGCCCCTTTCCACCCGTCGCTCCTCTGGGACTTACCATCAAGCACCTGGCGCCCACGCCAGAGTCCTGTAGGGGATAGTTGCACACACGCGCCCACACACCTTTGTTACCGTAGTGGATCCTGCCGGATCTAGTGCGGTCGACCAACCACAAAAGCACCACACCTCTCGCCGCTCCGCGAGCCGCAACAGATCCGACCGAGATCGTTTGTGGCAGCCACACCTTCAGCCATGTGGCCAGCCACTTGTGCATGGGTCGGCTTATAGCTACCTATGTGGCAGCCATGTGAGCTCGAACGGCTAGCTTGCGGCCGGCTTTCGTAGATAGCTTAGAGCCCTTTTGAGCCACGCCGTAGTTAGCTTATAGTTAAGTGTATTGTGTATGCATATTTTAATTTCGAAATCTATTTTATCTTTGGAAAATCCCGGAAAACTCATTTCAACTCCGAAAATTGTGAAACCTTTTCCAAAGCTCTTCTAAAATTATAAACTCTGTGTTAGGCTAGTGTTCGCTCTCTTTTGGCTCTTAATTGTTGTTCATTTGGAGTTAATTGCAATAGGACCAGCCTTTATTTTAATTACGCGTTAATAGGAGCAGCTGGAGCCGGGGAGCTGAGCTCAGAGATCGACTACAACGACGACTACGTCACCGACGACTACTCGCACGCAGGTGTTCACGCCCGACTGATTCTGAAATACCTATTAGGCATTGCTATGTAGAATGCTAGCGCTTTACTTTAAATGCATGATGATGAACCTTGCACTGCCTACTTTTATTATCCTGTCCTTGATTGTCCTACTACTATATATGTGTATATAAGCGTGTATATGCGCTGAGCTTCGCGATGCATGTGTTGGGTTGGGAATAGTGGTTCTTGGCGTGCGTGGGGTAAAACCGGCAGGAGAAGGCGTTTTGGGTACTTTGGCGGGGGTGAGCTCGAAACAACCGATCTGGGATCGGGGATAGGGATGCACTCCTTAGTGTATCCCTACTTTGACGGTTTTCGGAGCCTAGGTGTTGGGGTTTTACTTGCGGATGGAGGACATGAGCGGCCCCGGTCACGAAAGCGAGTGGATCAACCTTGTCGATAGGACTTTCGTACACACCACCTCGCCGAGAGTGGGGATAGGGCCGAGTTGAGCTCGGCAAGTGCGGAACCATACCGCTTAGGAAGGATAGAGGGTATCCGTGGGGGAGCGGTGGAGGTGAGACCACCCTCTCGGAGCGTCTCCCGTGTGGCCACACGGGAGCATTTCACGATTCGGTGCGATTCCTTCGAGGGGGGATTCATTTTGAGGGCCGGATGCGGGATGGGATCGTAACTACCGAGAGTTCGCACGGTAGGATGGGCTCGGTTGGCCGATCACCGTCGGGTACCATCCCAAGTTGGGTACGGGTGTACACGCTCGCGAGTTTTGATCTATACGTATAGCCGCGTCCTCGGTCATGGACAAACCTTGAAGACATGCTTGTTCCTCATGTTTTGGGATTTCTACCTCCCCTTGTAGTTGAGAGTGTGGTGAGTCGTGGTTGCGGTCGGCTAGAGGAGAGTGGCTCCCTCTACCTCGTCGATCCGACCGCAATCATTGAGGTGCGAGGAGAGGAAGTTCTCGCATCGACCCTAAATGGAGATAGGTTGTGGAGACGGGACCCCGGAGTACCGGGTGGTTCCGAAGCGTGTCTGAGAGATTGGATTGGGACCTATATGGAGATGATTTCTGTTTAAGCTTGCTTGCTTCTGCTGCATAGGAAACCTGAGCTTCTACCTTGCCTCTTTTCTTACCCTTTAGAAGATAGGCCACTTAAAGCTGCATACAGTCGGTGACGTGAACCTATCCCACTCCTTGGGGATAGACCTTGAGTGTGCAGGTTACGAGCTCGACTTCGACAACGACACTGACGGATGATACGACTGAGGGATACGTCGCTTCGCTCAAGGATGCCTGTGGGCGTGAAGAACAGAAGATGGAGACCCCTCCGAGATGCTAGCTACCGCCGCATAGAATTTTACTCTGATTCAGCCTTGAGGCTTGTAATGTTGTACTCCATTATGGACATGTGATAAATTATGTACTAATATTTGTGTGATGCGATGTACGGTTGTGATTTACCTTCGTGATGAGATCCGTACGCGATAGCTACCGATCCGGGACTATCGCAAAGGTACGGGGACTCGGGTTTTCCTCACCGAAAATCCGGGGTCGTTTCAAGCCTCATCTCTCATTAGGTCGGCTTCTTTTTGGAGACATGAACGACGATAATGCTCACAACTTTGACATATTCCTATAGTCTTCATACGTTCATGTTGTTCATTCATCCGCAATTACGGTGCTCCATGACTTCTCTTATTATTTTGATGATTCCATGCTTCTACAACTTGCTTCTTTACTTGGTCCGGCGGTAACTCCGGCTTTGGTTATATCCGTGTTATGAGGGGGTGACGTGTTGGTCCGATTCTATCTCTCGTAGGACTTGAGTTTGCATGACTGATAGCTTTTCTTTGTCCAATGACAAGTGGAACAAATGGAATGCGACGGTTGTCACCTAAAACAAGATTGGGGTTCTTAGGATTTGATGCTTGTTTTATAATACCGATGGATATTAACCATGGTTTGAGTCATTGCTTGTAGAGTCTGAGTTTGTGTTGCCATATACTCTAGCATCTTGCGTTCAATTGTTGAGGTTGTATATGGAATGTCAATGTTTCCTTTGTTGTCTTTATCTTCGTGATTTCCATTAGGACTCGCCATCTGGTTGTGTGATAAAGGTAAGCTCAGAAGAGGTTGGAAATAAACAGATTGAAGAGCAAGGTAAAATTATTAATATCATATCCATCTTTTCTTGTTGTGATTGTAATCACACCTTTGTGGTAGAGAGGAGAATAGCGGGGATGAAAGAAATTGACCATCTTTTTCTTTAACTTCTTTCATATGTTGATGTCCGTATATGCTTGTAGATTTCTAGTTGTTCATGTTGGTTTTGCTTCTAGACTTTTATCTTCCGACATCCTCCAACCAACTTGAATGGAAGATAAGGATAACCCGGATTTGAACCCAAACTATCGTTATTAACCTAACAATTTATTTCTCGTTGCATTTGTGGCCATCACTCAACAATACCACTCACACAATCAAAACTCCAAATCAAACATGTGTTCAAACAATCAAAAATTACATCGCACGTCCTCACAGGAACGATTCTATCGAAGTTGATAAGAGGGTAGGCCATATAAGAACTTATACTAGGAAGCACTGGTGGTAGATCCAGCTGACAGAACAATAACCAAACTCAGTTTAGATCAAAAACAAATGATGGTTTTTGTCAAAGAATAAAGAATAATTTAGATTTTCATGCGTAAATAAGATAATTTTGAAGGATGACATGGCTTTCTAGAACATGAATCCTTAATTTTCGACAATTTCTAGCTAAGGTCGCGTTCCTACGATCGACACTTTGCTTCGATACCACTCTGTCACACCCGATTTCCGAAGAGAAACCAGATGCATCTCATATGTGTGCCAGGACCTAGTTCCACACATATGATAGACGAAATGAGTGTAATATCATAGACAGTAAAAACGTAACAAGGGGGTTTAACAACTTACTACACTCATTCGGAAGACACGAAGGTCTTTAACTTCGAAAAACGATAACTACACGACGAGTCTTCTTCTTCCGCTTCCATAGGCACTTGAGTCGGGGGAGACGCATGCCTCAAAACTCCTCAAAGTCGTTTGTGGAACTCCTCACCATTGTTCTCTTCGAACGGCGGTAAGCAAGGATGAGTACACTTATGGTTGGTACTCAACAAGTGGGGGAAGATGCAAGGGTACCAAGGATAGACTATGGTTTTGCGGCGGTTAGCATTTTAATGTTGGTCAAACTTTTAATTGAAGAATGCCTAGTCACTAGATGTAAGTATATACCAACCCACTTAAGAAACTTTTAAGCAAAACAACCCAAAGCTCATCGAACCACGATTTATTCTCATCTTTAAGTTTATTAATCATGTGAGGGTCCAAGCACGGCCGATCGATTAGTTTTACACTCTGCGAGGTTTGCACACTTTACCCACGGCTCGTGTAAAAGTTCCGAAGAACTTTGGACCCAACCATGTGATGCTAATCGGACATCATACCACACTTCCGAGGTGTGATTGCATAGGGACGCTACGAAGCCGGTATACAAAAGACTAACGACCCGCATAGTTACGGATCGGGGCGGACCATAAGCCTCCCTAGTGGTCGCACCTTAGTGAAGGTCTGCTATCCCAAAAGGACCGGGCTATACCCCCGCAATCCTCGATCCCCCTCTGCTTCTTTCGGAAAAGGGCCATCAGATCAATCGCACACCTAATTAATTGGCTAAGGTCAGAGCCATATGACACTGTGGTTGCACATCTTTTCTTGGGTGATTCTCCATGTTCCGATTAAATCATATGATCTTGTATTACCAAAAGCATCGTCATTAACACATACAAGCCTTTATCTTGGAAAACCATTTTATCCAACCCAAGTTGAGCAACTAGCATATTCTACTCAAAAACATTTATTAAACCGGGTTGATCCAAGGATTGTGGATAAAAGTCTACGTAAGTCCTTAAAAAGGGGTGTTCCCATCAATTTAATGCAATAACATAATAAAAGTAAACTTAATTAGTATGCGGTTATATAGAATATGCGGGGGAGAAGACCACTTGCCTTCCATGCTTAAACACTAAGGTTCTTCTTTTTCAAACACTTGCTCTTGATCTACTTCCACTGGTTGCTCACTTGAAACCGGCACGATGTCTACGAGCACACAAGAATACATTCAATAAACAAAACAATACACCAAGCATGAAAATCTTAAAGAGAAAACGGGGTTTGGGTCTAGGACCGCGAACACAAGAAACACTCGGAACTAGCGGGAGATTTGGATGATCACATACAAGAGCTATCTATGTGCTTGGTATCTTTTAATTAAGTAAAATCACGTGTATAGGTTATTTCGAGAGAAATACCCTATTTGTAATTAAGCAAATTATATTTGTATTTAAAAGACGATGTAAGCTTAGTCTAATTTTACTTATAAATATTCAAATATGATTTATGCAAATTAAAGATTTAATTGTAAAAGAAGCATGTAAAAGCATCTAGGCGTTTGTCTTTATATTTCGAGTTATTCTAATCAAATTATAATTTAAAAACACATTTATATTCATTTTAATCAAATTAACATTCAATTAAGAAAACTCGGGATATAGCCTATGTTACATTTTAGTAGAAAGCAAATTGCATAATCATTAATCAAATAGAGTTTGATTATAAAAACCGAGGTATACATCTAATTAACTTTTAATTAAAAGAAATATTTAATTAATATTAATAATATTAAATTTCTTATGAAAACACGTGTTAACTCTAATTAGATTTTAATTAATATTTAAATAAATTATAAAACAAAGAACATGTTCAACATTGGTCCTATCACATAGTTTGAGTTTATATGAGCCTAACGCAACAAGAACTAGGTTAAACGGAGCTAGAACGCACAAGATATAGCCAAAACAAGGTTCTAAAGCTGACAGGCTTGAAAAGACGGTCGCGTGGACACCAAGAATGCTTGATGCAGATAAAAGACGGAAAAAATATGGCCGGAACGAGATCAGGGGCTTTTCTGTGAAGAAGCAGGGCTCTAGGGGCTTAACTGCAAGACATCAGGGACCTAAACATAATTATGCGTATAAACCGAAGGTCTATAGCACAAAAGGTTAAGTCAAGGATCTCGGGTGGGATTTCCAGAGAGATCAGGGGTTTAGATATAAAAGAAAGGACCTAAGTGTAAAGATTCTAATATGTGGAAGGACCGGCTTGGAATATCTGAAAAGAGCAGGGGCTCTTTAACAAAATGGCCACTGTTGACCGGTAAGGAGTTCTTTTGACTCGGGGTCGGGCGGATCTGGGCCCTCAGATCACGATCGGACGGCGGGCGCGGCTGTGCACCGGTGTTGACGGTGTATTTTGGTACACCAAGCATGTTCATTACACTTTGGTTTGGATTTGATTATGGAACTAACCCGCCACTAGGCACGCTAATCATATAACAAGTTCATCTATGTGCATGCATTTGGAAGTGTTGTGTTTATGTAGGAAAACATGGACATAAAGGACGGATTCACAACAAGTTCAATGGAGCATTTATGGAGTCTTGTTCGTGTTCATGAGCTTGATGAAATCACTTCCAATGGTGGCAAGGACCGAAGTGCTACGAGGAACACCCCCGGGGATTGAAGCGTAAAAGACCGAACTTTATGCGCGGAGAACCTCCATCTTGGACGCGAGGATGACATCGTCAAAATCATGCAAGTGGAGGGGGCAAAGTGCATAATCACCTGAGGACCCACGGGAGCGAAGGGGCAACCGAACCGGGCCGAGATAGGCCTGGGCCGGTCGGCCCAGGCCGGCCGGCCCAGCACTCCGGGGGTCGGTTCGGCCCCCCTTTCCTTGCACCCAAAGGATCTTCAACCCTAAAACCCTGGAGGTGCCGCCATTCGACAAGGGGAGAGCCATTCGCACGAGGAGGCCATCCACAAGCTAGAGAGAGAGGAGGGAGATCTCCGTAGGGAGATCGTCCACCTCGAAGGAAGCACCCACAAGTGGAGAAGAAGGAAGACACTGTCGGAAGGGAAACCATGATCAACGGTGCTATGTCCAGCACCTTGATGGGGTAATCTCCTTATTCGTCCATGGGTTGTAATCGATCTTGAGATGTAATCATACTTTGTCGGATTATCTATCTATCATCTTGTGTTGAATATACTTTAATGCTTAAGGTTAGCTATCATGCCGTAAAGGGAGTATGAGCTACAATGCTTCCTTGGATCCATTCAATACGCCGTGTCCATCATAGGTCTAGTCATGAATACCTTCGCGTAGTGACAGTACGAGAGGAGGGAAAGGGCAAAACCGTGGTCACAACCCCGATAGATTAGATTGGTTTTCATGTCTTTAAGCGATTGCATGTTCTAGTATCGTAGACCTGTGGGCGAGTGTCTTTTATCTTGATATCTTAATCATTCTCTCTAGAGTAGTTTAGTTGTTTTCTAGTTTAATTGTAGTTAGAGGTTTGAGTAGCTAGAGTGTGAAGGTAGATCGAACGCTTGTAATCCCCTTGCTCCGCGGATTGACAAGAACCTTAGGAATCCCGTGGTGAAAAAGGTGTGGGGTCCATACACTTGCGGATCGTAGAGGGATACGTCTTTTATCCTTCAACAAGCCCCTTTTTCTGGCGCCGTTGCCGGGGAGCAAGCTAGTTTACATCGTTTGGTTTTATAATTTAGTTTATCTTTTGTTTGCTATATCTAACATATATTATCTAGAAAACCACTTGTTTCGTTTTTGTTTTTGTTTTTATCTTATTGTCTAGATGGCGTTCATCAATCAACCCGTGGAAGAACCGAAGAAATCACTAAGGGATTACGCTAGCCCTCAATGTGAAGACATAAAAGTACAAGAGTCGGATTCGAAGCTCGAAACGACCAAGTATGAGATTAAATCCAAGATCATCGAGATGGTGGCGGCAAACCCGTTTGAAGGGATGGTTACGGAGAACCCATATAGACACATAAGGCATTTCACGACGCTATGCAACACGGTGCGTCAAGAAGGAGTTCCCGATGAATGGTTCAAATGGAATCTCTTTCCCTACTCACTTGCCGGCAATGCAAAGACATGGTACTCGTTTGCGTCCTTTGAAGTTGAAGGCAATTGGAACAAGTTGACAAAGAAGTTTTGCGAGAAGTTCTTTCCAATTAGCAAGGTTCAACATCTAAGGAGGCAAGTGATCACTTTCATGCAAGGAGAAGAGGAAGGGATAGACCAAGCTTGGGATTGGTTTAATGAGTTGTTGACGGATAAAACTCGTATCCACCTACGATCCGCAAGCGTACGGACCTACACCTTTTTCACCACGGGATTCCCAAGGTTCTTGTCAATCCGCGGAGCAAGGGGATTACTAGCGCTTAACCAAGTACTAATCTAGTCGAATGGAAAACCTTTGAAAGAGAGTATTAATCTAAAAGTAAAGACAATCTAACCTAAGTTAATCTAAGTTAAGTTGATCAAACAAATCTAGGGTTAAACTAGATGGTAAAGGGGTGAACACAAGAGAGTGAGTAAGAAAGATAAGCGTTCCCTCCCTAGGATCTAGGATAACATGGTATGCATCTACTACACGAAAGCAGTAAACCAATCTACCGGGGGTTGTGACCACGGTTTCGCCCTTTCCATCCTCTTGTACTATCACTACACGAAGGTATTCGTGACTAGACCTATGATAGACACGGTATATTGATGGAATCTATGGGAGTAGCGGATATCATACGCCTGAAAAACACGGTGGCCTACCTTAATCATCAAAGCATCATCAACATGAAAACAATAGATTGGAACCACGAATCAAGTAGCGATTACATAGCATGTATCCATCTAATCCTAGCGATGAACGGAGACATTACCCCATCATCTTACACGGATTGAAGCACATAGGGGTGATGGAGACTCCGGAGAACGTCGTCGATGAAGATGGCGGCGATGGAGCTTGGGAACACCCCTAGGCCGGCGGCTTGGAGTCCTCCTCTTGCTTCCTTCTCTCCGCCGGCGTTGATCCTTGCGACGAGCTCATCTAACTCTCTCCCCCATCTTGCGGCGGCGGTTTTCTGGTGATTGGCATCGGTAGGATGATTTGTTCGATGGGTCGGTCGACGGTGGCGAAGGCAATTAATAGACGGACACCTAGGGAAAAAGGGGGGACCGAACCGACCCCGGAGTGGGCTGGGCCGGTCGGCCCAAGCCGGACGGCCCAGGTCCATTTCGGCCCGGTTCGGCCCCAGTTTCCTCCATGGTTGCTTCTCGCGTGATCCCTCATTTGTGTGCACTTGCATGTGGGCCTTTGACGTCGTTTCCTTCACGGTTAAGGCTTGAATCCTTGCTATGCAAGCTTCGCTGTTTTCTGGTTGAGTCCCTGAAGACTTGCACGTTGACGCTTCGGTCCTCGGGTCATTTGGAGTCATGTTCATCGCGTGTCTTGACTCTTGTCGGGCTTCATGATCTTATTCCAAAGTGCTTGGTGAACTTATCCCGAAAGTCTCCTCTTTAGCGTAGATTTCCTGCGTAAACAACAAACTCCAAAATCGACATGCAAGTGTGAACTTGTTACATCATTAGTATGCCTAGTGGCGGGTTAGTTGCAAATCATAATCGAAACCAATGTATAACAAGTACTCTAGGTTGACGGAAATTCACCGTCAACATGAGTTAATCGAAC
Source organism: Cenchrus americanus (assembly GCA_947561735.1). NCBI lineage: Eukaryota > Viridiplantae > Streptophyta > Magnoliopsida > Poales > Poaceae > Cenchrus > Cenchrus americanus. Next base: position 28,663,471 of record OX387242.1, on the reverse strand, counting down.
AAGGACCAAGACTCGGCTTCTCCGGTGACGTACTCTTGCATACATTTTTCATTTCCCCAACCCCTAGTTGCATGCAACACGTCCAAATGTGTGCAGGTGGGGATCTCATGGAGAAAACACTCACGGAAGCCGCCCAACTTCTACAAAAGATTAGTAAAGCGGCTGCCATGCGAAGAGATTGGGAAACAAGACTTGCGGAAGAGCCGGAATACAATTCAAGGAAGAAGAAGTGTGCTGAATTTTCTAAAGAGGCAACCCCGGAAGTCACAAAAGAGGAGCCAATCCCGGAAAAGCTTGAAGAAGAACACATCAAGTCAAGCACTACCCCGAGCGTTGACTTCGTCGTACCAAATGAGACAATCAAGAGAAGCATGTCAAGCGCGAAGCCACTAAGGGAGTTCAAACCAATGGATTGGGTTCCGATCAATTACGGAGAAGTATTCGACAAGAGAAGACCGTTCCCTAATCAAAAGGGAATGGCAAGAGCATTGGAAGTGAATTTCCCACCGGAAAGGAAAGCGAAAGAATCATACGATCTTGAAACCACCGGTGAGATCTTTGAAAAGCTCTTTGGAGATGATGAAGTGGATCCGGAACACATAGCCGAGGTGAAGAGAATCATGGGGATCAAGCCTGAAGCATCAGCTTACGCTTGCCTCGTCGAAATTTACGCGATCGGATGCGAAGAAGAAGAGAAGTGGCACCACGCTTGAGTTGCGAGATCAACGGAGTTCAATGTAAAGCCTTATGCGACATCAGAGCCCAAGTAAGTGTCCTATCTTCTAAAATTTACAATAAAGTTCAAGACCACAACCTAGACTTATCTCCAACATCAACGAAATTAATTATGGGAGATGGTAGAACTATTAAACCTCTAGGTATTGCTTGCAACATGAAAGTAAAAATCTCTAGAAAATGTATACCAACCGATTTCTTTGTTTTTGATGCTTACCATAGTAATCATGATCACATAATCTTAGGTAGGCCCTTTCTTAAGTTTGTTGATGCCGTATTAGATGCCGGAGAAGGCAAAGTAACGATGAACCTTAATGGTACAAAGTACACATATAATTTTCTTCACGTATCTAAACACCCTACACCCTTTCCTCCCGAAGACGAAGAAGTAGAGGAGATAGATAGCCTTTGTTTTGTTGAAACCCTTAGAGACCCGCTACAAAGAGCGATGGAAAATCAAATTAGTAATCAACAAGATGAAGAACTAGAAGAAGCAACAAAAGGCTTGGAACCACATGATGGAAGCGTGGAGGAAGGAAAATTCAAAGATATAGGAGAGATTAAACCCGAGGAGCCACAAGCGCCCGAGGTAGACCTTAAACCTTTGCCCAAAGGATTAAAGTATGAATTTTTGGGCCCAGACAAGACCTATCCAGTCATCGTGAGCGACGAGTTGAGTCCCGAAAAAAATGAGAAGTTGCTGATTTTATTAAAAAACATAGGAAGGTGATTGGATATTCAATTAATGATCTCAAAGGTATTAGCCCAGCCTTTTGCACTCATCGTATACCAATGGAAGACCAATGTAAGCCCGTAGTGGACCACCAAAGGAGGCTAACTCATGCCATGTGAGAGATAGTAAAGAAAGAGGTCATCAAGTTACTTGATGCCGGAATCATCTACCCGGTTCCGCATAGCGAATGGGTGAGCCCGGTACATTGTGTACCAAAGAAAGGAGGTTTGACCGTGGTGAAGAGTGAGAAGAACGAATTGATACCACAAAGAACCGTGACCGGGTGGCGGATGTGTATTGATTATCATAAGCTTAACAAAGCGACGAAGAAAGATCACTTCCCCCTACCATTCATCGTGAGATGCTCGAGAGATTAGCAAACGACGCTTATTTTTGCTTTCTCGATGGGTACTCGGGGTTCATGCAAATTCCCATTCACCCAGACGATTAACACAAAACAACGTTTACATGCCCTTACGGAACGTTTGCATATAGAAGGATGCCCTTCGGTCTATGCAACGCTCCGGCCTCTTTTCAACGTTGCATGATGGCTGTATTTTCGGAATTCATCGAAAAAATTGTCGAGGTGTTCATGGATGATTTTCTCGTTTATGGGAAGACGTTCATGGATTGCTTGGCAAACTTGGAAAAGGTCCTTACGAGGTGTGCGGAGGTAGACTTGGTGTTAAATTGGGAAAAGTGCCACTTCATGGTTAAGCAAGGCATAGTGCTCGGACATGTTATATCCGAGAGAGGCATTGAAGTGGACAAGGCTAAGGTAGAGACGGTTGAGCAACTCCCACCTCCAACGGATGTTAAGTCCTTAAGGAGCTTTCTAGGCCATGTCGGATTCTATAGAAGATTTATTAAGGACTTCTCAAAGATCACTAAGCCTTTAACGCATCTTCTTCAAAAGGATGTGGCTTTCGACTTTGATGAGAAGTGCCTAGCGGCATTCCGGACCTTGAAAAGTGCGTTGGTGAGTGCTCCCATTATTCAACATCCGGATTGGAACCAACCTTTCGAGATCATGTGTGACACAAGTGACTACGCCGTAGGCGCGGTTTTGGGTCAAAGGAAGGAAGGCCGAGTTCACGCCGTTTACTATGCTAGCAAAACTCTTAGTGGGGCGCAATTAAATTATGCCACTACGGAAAAGGAGTTGCTAGCGGTGGTTTTCGCTTTCGAAAAATTCAGATCTTACATCATGAACTCGAAGGTCATTGTTTACACCGATCACGCAGCCATCAAGTATCTTTTGGCTAAGAAGGAAGCTAAACCACGTTTGATTCATTGGATCCTTCTTCTCCAAGAATTTGATGTTGAAATTCGTGATAAAAAGGGGGTGGAGAATGTTGTGGCCGATCATTTGTCTAGGATGAATCGTGGACAAGATGATAAAGAGCCCATAGAAGATAATATGAGAGATGACCACCTCTATCGAGTGCTCGATAAAGACACTTGGATGATTGATATCATTCGAGCGATTCGGAAGATGCCTCTCGATCATCTAGATAAAAACACTCAAAACAAGATAATCTCCGAAAGTAGGAAATACTTTTGGGATGCACCATACCTCTTCAAACTTGGCAATGATGGAGTCATGAGAAGATGTGTGCCAAGAGAAGAGAGGGTAGAAATTCTAATGAAGTGCCACTCGGCGGAGTACGGTGGACACTATAGCCATTTTCAAACCCAAGCAAAAGTATGGTCAAGCGGATTCTATTGGCTGGAGATGCATGAAGGTACTAAAAGATATGTTGCATCATGCCCCGAATGCCAAAGAACCGGAAACATCTCTCAAAGGAATTCTATGCCCTTGAATTACAATCTACAAATCGATTTATTCAATGTATGGGGTATAGACTTCATGGGGCCTTTCAAAAACTCATGTGGATATGAACATATTCTAGTCATGGTTGATTATGTATCCCAATGGGTAGAGGCTATGCCATGTCGTAAAGCTTCCACGAAGGAGTCCATTACTATGATCAAGAACGTGATTTTGCCTCGTTTCGGTACACCGAGAATCTTGATAAGTGATGGAGGAACTCACGTCACCGGGAAGAATTTCAAAAGTGCTTGTCCAAGTTGGGGATTGAACATAGGGTTTCTGTTGACGGTTAATAGTTGTATCAAAGTTCGTTTAGACTTGCAAGCGGACAAGTCTCCCGTCGTAGTCAAGGGACCCTTCTTTCCTCGAGTGGTGAACCCAAGGTATCGAATCCGTGGAACAATGTGCAACGCAAGGATTCAATCTAGTAAAGCAAGGTAAGCTATCTTATGAAGACAAGTTGCATCTAATCTACTAACTCATAAAGAAAACGAATCTAATCTAATCTACTAAAGAGGTAGCAAGAGAAAGCAAGAGATAACCGATCTAGAGAGTCTAGATCATGCTTATGTTGTAGCTCCAAACAAGATAGATGAAGATAGAAAAGCGAATCTCATTAAAAGCATCTTTAAATCGTGGCCTTCCATCCGACTCCGAAAACGCCCGCCTTTCGGAACCCCCGTTCTGTCACAACGTATCCCTACTCATGCGGGTAGTCTAGGGCGAGTTCGATAAGAACAAGTTGAAATCACTTGGCCGGCCACCGCGGCTACAAGAGCACCCTGTGTAATCTATCTTAAGTATAGATCGTAGAAGAAGCAAAACCAAGAAGAAAACAAAATCATCGAGAAGGCACTTGATCGCTAGAAATTGAATTCAATTAAAGACTTTACCATGAATGATTACATGAACAAGATCACCACAGGGGCCCTACCTCGATCTTGATCCTCGCTCCGGAGCTCCGACGTGGTCTTCCATGCAAGGTTCCCACGTCGGCTAGGGAGACCCTAGACAACTAGCACGACTCTCATCTCCGAGATGGTATCCCTCAAGCTTCTCTGCTCCTCGGCGGCGGATGACGAATTGGTTGATGCATGGCTCTCGGTCAGGGGGCTATAAATAGCCAGAGATGCAACTAGGTCAAAGGGGGGCCGACTGAGCCCCGGAACAGGCTGGGCCGGCCGGCCTGGGCCCATCCCGGCCCAGTTTGTCGCCTCCTTCGCCCGGTGTTGCTTCCCGCGTCTTCTAGATCCTCTCCCCTTTTGCATGTGGGCCCTTGTCGTCGGTTTCTCTCCAAATTGGACTCAACTCCTTGTCTTGCAAGATTCAGCACTTTTCTGGTTCGGTCCTCGGAGTTTATCATCTTCTCGGGCTTGGTCCTTGGGCTCTTGGAGTCATGTTCACTTTATTTCTTGACTTGTATTGGGCTTCAAGGTTTTCTCATGAGGTGCTTAATGAACTTATCCGGAAGTCTTGCTTTCAATGTTAAAACCCTGGGTAAACACTTAACTCCAAAACCGACATGCACAAGTGAACTTGTTATACCACGGGGGTTAGTACCAATGGATAAGATACAAAAGTCATGCCAACACCGAAGGTAAACTCATGGCTAGGTTGACGGATTTTCACCGTCAACAGCTCCCCCATGCTTAAACCTTGCTCGTCCTCGAGTAAGCCTTCGATGGATATCATCGTTGCCCTTCATTGTTTAAACCTTGCACTTGATCATACATGAAAAAAAACATAATGCTCTCAAAAGTTTAATTCATTAAAGTTCCATAATGTACTATCCTTCATCCCTACGGAGGGTAGATATTTAATTAATCTTATCCCACAAGAATTAATCATGCTCCCAAAATTCAAATGGATCTCAGAAATTTTGAAATAAAGAACAAGATGAAAAAGGGCTAAACCAAGTTCACAAATTTAAACCACCTTGCATCTTGCTCATGAACTCTCATCTCATCTTTGTCTCTCAAGCCTATTTATTCTACTCCTTTCCCTCTCATAACACACATATATGTGCTAGGCTTTATATGGAGCTTTTTGGGAAAGTTTAGTCCTACCAAGATATTATAAATGAGATGTTGTCAAAACAAGACAAGCTTCTCATGGTCTTACCGAGACTCATCAAAAAGGTCATTGGAAAATAATGTTAAATCAAGGAGGGGAAAGAGAAAAATACACACGCTTGAGATAGGTGGACATGTGCAAATGGCAAAGAGTGATCCCGAGGCACAAAGGAAGTCCTCGTTATCGGATTGCACATGGTTGGAAAATTGAGTATGGATTTTTTAATCTTGAAGCCTTGAATTTCCTAATGCACTTTAGAGAACCGGGGAGTTCACTTTACACATACTCATATTTTTTTCTTTTTCTCATATTTCTCCTTCTTTCTTTTCTTTCTTTCTTTCTTTTTCTCATTCATTCATTTTTTCCTTTCATACATTCGGTCACGAGACTTTCACATCAGAGTTTTGATTTTTTTTTATTTGCACCCCTTTTGAACTTTCTTTTTTTTTAATTACTCCCCTTTGAGCTCTAAAAATTGCATCGTACCTACCTCCTCCCCCATGCTTAGACGTTGCTCATCCTCGAGCAAAGAGGCGATAAATAAGGTAGGTACAGGAAATACTTTTCCTTTGGAGAGATATTTGAAGTCTTCAATCTTGGCACCATCGAACTTCCTTGAATTGATGATCCATACTCAACGATAGGTTCTGGTCAAGGAGGTATTCACAAAAGATGATATTTGGTTTTAAGGATGGATATCCGGCGAGGTTTGTGAAATCTCCGATGTGGGGATACACAATGCACGGATAAAAAGGCTAGCAAAAAGATAGATACGCAAAAACGGAATGACCAGCTTCTTAGTCTCGGGCCAGAGAAATCAAGGCCTGAAATAACTCACCCAAAAATAAATCTTGTATACTAAGTTTTTGCACTCAAATATTTATATGGCTCTGGATAGGTAGAGCAACACGCAAGTGGTATTTATGACAAGGTTAGCTTTACATTTAAGAACAAAAATAAATCATCTTTAATCCATCTAAAACTTGAGAGCACATAAAACACTATGGGTCTTTATCTTTATCATAACCTCCGCTAAAGATTAAGCTAGCATTTAGATAAATTCAGATTTGTATTTTTAAGAGAGCACTAGGTTAAACATGCATAAATCAATTACAAAGATAAACAAAGCGGCAATTATAATCATATATCATCATGGCACAAATTTCATAACTTTACCAAAGGTAAAAACTAGGTGGTGACATTATTCATGATGAAAATAAAAACTAACACACATGCTGAAAATTAAACTAACACACTTGCTGAAATTTAAAATAAAACTGAAAACACTACGCATACATAGGCGCAAACAAGCTGAAAATTAAAGAAAAAGGGGTAAAGGAAAGATAGCTAAAGCTCCTCCTCTCTCTAATCTTCCGCCGGTGGTTGATATTGATAGTCTTGGTTGTTGTAACCTTACTTGTAATAGGAATGCACCACTCCTCCTATGAATTGTCCGACGGTGCTAGGTGAAGGTGTCCAAACACATAAGCGACGTTTGCATTTCCTTCACCCATTTGGTTTGCATTGGTTAGGATGGCTGCAATATTTTGCATGTTTCTTGCAGCGTATCCTCCAATGGTGGCCACATTTTGTTGTGGTTGAGGAAGATGTGCAAATGACTCCGCAAAGGCTATGTTGGGCACCACAAAATTTGGTGGGGGTATGGCTGCACCACTCCCCCATGCTTGCATTGGTACACCACCATAGTAATTTGGCGGCGCCGGAATTCCTCCAAATGGTGGCACATAATTTTGTTGTGCACCTCCCTCTTGGGCCGTGGAAAAACCTTCTCCTACAATCCTTCTCTTTTATTTTTTTCTTCGCCGGCACAAGAAGTCCTTCCTCTAACCGATCTTCTTCCTCTCAAGAAACATTCCATCCGATAGGGGCAAATTTACTTTGGCCACTTTGAAGCCTCCTCTCTCATCGTCAAATCTTAGGGAAGTCCGGATAGGAGATGATTCGGGTTCCTTGCAATACCCGGTCTCAAAGAGATAGCCAACATAGAGAGGTAACACCCCGAACCAATATCTCCCGAACTCGATGTTGCAACACAACACCACCGGTTGATCATAGGTGAGTGGGGTTGATTGGCTGCCTGGCAAAGCCGAGTAAAGCCAATTCAACTCCATGTTGGTTATCTTTGTCTCTCTCATTCTCCCAAAAATCCACTTGCACAAAAGTGACACACTTGGATGATGGGGTTCCGGATAGTATTTCTTCGTTGATGGTCTCTTCCCGTGATCATACTCCAAAAACCTTCCCATGTGCCTTCATGCACATCCACTTGTTCCGGAGCTCCCTTTTGAAAATAGGAGACACTCGCCCATGGGTCTACGATACTAGAACATGCAATCGTTTTGAACATGAAGAGCAATCTAATGTATCGAGGGTTGTGACCACGGTTTCGCCCTTTCCCTCCTCTCGTACTCTCATTACGCGAAGGTATTCATGACTAGACCTATGATGGTCACGGTGTAAGATGATAGATAGATAATCCAACAAAGTGTGATTACATCTCAAGATCGATTGCAACCCATGGATGAAAGGATATTACCCCATCAAGGTTCTAGAAATAGCATCGTTGATCAAGGTTACCCTTCCGACGGTGTCTTCCTTCTTCTCCACTTGTGGGCTCCCTCCAAATGGAATGAGAGACTCAGCACTCCTTCATCAAGGATATGCGCCATGGTCATGAGAATTTCCTAGGCGAATTCCTTGTGGGTGTTTGCCGACACTCTGTTAGAGAATTGCACCAGTGTCCTGTATGAAAACCCAATATGTGGAGAGCTTGGTCGTCGAAGTCGACGTTCTTTACAAGCCTCTACTCAAGGCGAGCGAGCTCGTGTCGAGTGGCGAGGTCAGACGGGTGGCTCCTCCATATGTCCTTGAGGTTTGGTGAACCTCATGAATGAGTTTCGTGTAGCCCTCATGCCACCGAGGAGAAGAGTGTGGTTCCTCCTCGGCGGTTCCGTATCCTCCTCCATACTCCAAGGAAACTCGGAAACCGAGTGCCTCCTTGAAGAGGTTGTGGCTTAGATGACAATGATCCCTTCTTCTTCGGTAAAAAGGCTTGTAGTTTTCTTCCATGATTGCAGCACTCTCCCTCACAAATATATATCCGGGGTTTTCACCCGGCAACAAGGTACACAAATATTATTTTGGAGTCTGGACTTTGAGTAAATTAAGGATGTGATTTGTTGCACGAAACAAACGCGGTGGATGGCTAAGTCTAAGGTGGTTCCGTCCTACAAACTAGAGCACACGAACAAAGAGCTGGATGGGAGACTTACCTCTCTCCTCCTCTTGGCTCGGTTCTTCTCTAGTGCATTCATGTTGCTTCGTGACCGCGTACACCTTCCAAACGTTCCCGTCCACTCCTTCGCTTGCATTATTGCTCCTTCCACTTGATGTTTTCGCTTGACTCACTTCCATACTCCCTTGCCTCACATGCGTCCATGATATTCCTACAAAACAAGGCCTTGGCTGCCCCCCATGCTTGTCCTTTGCATGTGGACTTGGTGGACTTGGTGCATGCATGATTAAATCAAACTAGATTGCCCCCCCCCCTTTAAGTGTGTTTAAGGTTAAGCACCCCTCTAATTTCGAAATTTAAAAATATTTTTCAGAGACATGCAAGAACTCAAGCATAAATTTAGAGAAGTTTTTAAACCATTAAAAACAAATGTAAGTCGAAAATATTTTCTGACTACATTGATATCGGTCTCACCGGTATAGTTTGCCTTCATTGGTTGAGAGCGAACTTTTCCCGGCTTGATCATGGGGGCATAGGTTTAGGTTCTAATTTTGATTAGAAGAGAGAGACTTTGAATAAAATAAAATTAAGTGAGGCTTAGAAAAAATTCTAATCTTAGAGAAACCAAGGGTATGGATTTTTTAAATCAACCAAAAATCAAGATTCTAGGTTCACGCGAGTCCTACCACATGCTGAAATTTAAATAACATCTAGATACAAGTCGTGGCTCTACTCGAGTGTTTTTAGCATGAAAAACAAGTCAACCACAACATCATAAAGAGGATGAAAGGTTGAGTTAGGTTCTGAATTTTTTTTTTGGTTTTGGTTTCTCGAAAAAGAAGCAAACAACATAGGATGGTTCATGTAAAGGGTTTATGATCAAGCAAAATATTCAACCAAGAATTATGTCTCTAATATTGTTCAACCATTCTAAGTCTAATGTTTTGCGTAGTAAAATTCAAAACTGAATTATATTTAAAAAGACTTGAAAAACCTGGAATCGGGTTGTCCTCCTGGTAGCTTATTCTTGACTCGATGAAACGGGTTGCCTCCCGCCTAGCGCTTCGTTTATAGTCCATGGCTAGACTTCTTCACTTGATTACTCCGGATCAACGCTCTTTGCGGGCGTTGCAATCTTGGGTACCCACTTCCACACCATCTTGGGCATGGGCTTATTCTTCGGCTTAGTCGTATTTTTGGTCTTCACAGGCTGGCTTTGTCCTTTGGTCTTCACAGATGCAACAACTCCCTTCACTTTGAATCTAGGGTTTCCAACCCTTTAGCTTGTGTTGCACGTCTCCTTTGCCTGTAAAGTTTTCCTGGATCATCCACAAAAAAAGTTTTGGGTTTCTTGGAGAGGTAGCCAACCATCTCCGGTTAGGGTTAGCAATAAAACAAAAATCTAAAAAAGAAAATTAGGGTTAATCAAAACTAGATTAGATTGATTTTTTTCTTTTTGAGGATGATCAAACATAAGAGATGCAAAAGAAAATCAAAAGAAAAACTAAAAAATAAGCGATACTAGATTGGATCTTGATTGCTTGTTCCCCGGCAACGGCGCCAGAAAAAGGGGCTTGTTCACGGTTAATAGTTGTATCAAAGTTCGTTTAGACTTGCAAGCGGACAAGTCTCCCGTCGTAGTCAAGGGACCCTTCTTCCCTCGAGTGGTGAACCCAAGGTATCGAATTCGTGGAACAATGTGCAAGGCAAGGATTCAATCTAGTAAAGCAAGGTAAGCTATCTTATGAAGACAAGTTGCATCTAATCTACTAACTCATAAAGAAAACGAATCTAATCTAATCTACTAAAGAGGTAGCAAGAGAAAGCAAGAGATAACCGATCTAGAGAGTCTAGATCATGCTTATGTTGTAGCTCCAAACAAGATAGATGAAGATAGAAAAGCGAATCTCATTAAAAGCATCTTTAAATCGTGGCCTTCCATCCGACTCCGAAAACGCCCGCCTTTCGGAACCCCGTTCTGTCACAACGTATCCCTACTCATGCGGGTAGTCTAGGGCGAGTTCGATAAGAACAAGTTGAAATCACTTGGCCGGTCCGGTATGCACCTCTAGCCACCGCGGCTACAAGAGCACCCTATGTAATCTATCTTAAGTATAGATCGTAGAAGAAGCAAAACCAAGAAGAAAACAAAATCATCGAGAAGGCACTTGATCGCTAGAAATCAAAATCACTTAAAGACTTTACCATGAATGATTACATGAACAAGATCACCACCGGGGCCCTACCTCGATCTTGATCCTAGCTCCGGAGCTCCGACGTGGTCTTCCATGCAAGGTTCCCACGTCGGCTAGGGAGACCCTAGACAACTAGCACGACCCTCATCTCTGAGATGGTGTCCCTCAAGCTTCTCTGCTCCTCGGCGGCGGATGACGAATTGGTTGATGCGTGGCTCTCGGTCAGGGGGCTATAAATAGCAAGAGATGCAACTAGGTCAAAGGGGAGGCCGACCGGGCCCCGAACAGCCGGGGCCGGCCGGCCCGGGCCGACCGGCTCGGGGGCCCATCCGGCCGCCCGCTTGTCGCCTCCTTCGCCCGGTGTTGCTTCCCGCGTCTTCTAGATCCTCTCTCCTTTTGCATGTGGGCCCTTGTCGTCGGTCTCTCTTCGAATTGGACTCAACTCCTTGTCTTGCAAGATTCAGCACTTTTCTGGTTCGGTCCTCGGAGTTTATCATCTTCTCGGACTTGGTCCTTGGGCTCTTGGAGTCATGTTCACTTCATTGCTTGACTTGTATCGGGCTTCAAGGTTTTGTCATGAGGTGCTTAATTAACTTATCCCGGAAGTCTTGCTTTCAACGTTAAAACCCTGCGTAAACAGTTAACTCCAAAACTGACATGCACAAGTGAACTTGTTATACCACAGGGGTTAGTACCAATGGATAAGATACAAAAGTCATGCCAACACCGAAGGTAAACTCATGGCTAGGTTGACGGATTTTCACCATCAACAGTTTCTACGGCCTATCACCCACAAACCAACAGACAAGCTGAAGCATCAAATAGGCAATTAAAAAGCATCCTCAACAAAACCGTAGAGAAGGGAGGCAAAGATTGGTCAAAGAAATTAGATGGAGCTTTATGGGCTTATCGAACGGCGTTCAAGACACCGATAGGTATGACCCCTTATCAATTCGTCTATGGAAAAGCTTGCCACCTTCCGGTTGAGTTGGAACATAAAGGCTATTGGGCGATTAAAGAGATGAACCTCGATCTTGATGCCGTGGTGGTGAAACGAAGGATCCAAATAAGCGAGCTAGAGGAGATGAGGTTGAAATCATATGAAAATGCAAGCATGTACAAAGAGAGAATCAAAAGGTGGTATGATAAAAGATTGAAAAAGAAAGAGTTTAAAGGAGATAAGGTCCTCCTCTACAATTCGAGGTTTAAAACCTTCGGAAAGCGGAAATTGCAAAGCAAGTAGGATGGACCTTATGTTGTGCATTCGGTGCTCTCCAACGGAGCGGTAACCATTATGGATATAAAAGGCGATCAATTTATGGTGAATGGTCAATGGCTTAAGGTTTACTACGAACCCGACGTTGTGCCCCTTCACCATGTTGATGTCTTCACCATGGAAAAAGAGCCCGAACGTCCCGCCTAGGGCGAAACAACAAGGCATGAATTTCTGTAAATAGTTTTTCTTTTTAATTTTACGGAGTTTCTCGCGAAGATTTACCGGGCCAACTTTTTCCCATGGGCTAAGGATGTGAAAAAAGGGCGGTGCATGAAAACCGGACCGGCCCGCCCCCGAGACGGGGTGGGCCGGCCGGCCCAGTCCGACCGGCCCGTTAGGGTCTCGGCGGCAGACGTCCCCGATTTTTGCCCAAATTGCTCCTTTTCGACTTCCTTCTTCGGTCAGAAAATTTTAAGGGAAGTTTAAAAAAGGAAAATGAGGTTCCTAGGGTTTTTCTCTTCGGACTATTTATTTGGCCGAATTGGGAGCTCGGGAATCAATCCCATCAAGTAATATTTTGCATCCACACAGCAGCCATTGTGTCCCCGAGGAGCTTAGAGTTGAAGCTAGAAGCCAAGGAGCCATCGATGGAGGAGGCGAAGCGATGCGAGCTCAAGCTACCCGTCGAGATCAAGAGGATAGCTCACATCCGTTGCGGAGGGCGTGTCCCGACCGGAGCTATTGCATCTCGCAACCCCGTCGAAGGAGAGAAGGTCCCTACGCCCTTTCAAAGGTCGGCGTGCATCCAAGGCATGAAGCGGAAAGATTACAAGGAGGTGTCGCCCGAGCCTAAGGATTATGGGGGTAGCGACTACTCCGACGATCGTAGCCCGAGCTCGTGGGCGGCCGCCGGAAGAGATGATAACGAACTCTACATTTGGGATGAGGTGCCCAAGGAGAAGACTCCCGAAGGCCCCAACGGCGGCGGCGGCGACGGCGACGACGACGGCGGTGACGACGGTGGAGACGATGGCAATGACGACCCATTCGGATTGCATCCGGTGTTGTGCGGCTTGCCGTCACTCCATTGGGATCTCTACACGCCGGTCGACGAATGTCTCCAAGCCATGGAGGCGATGAAGCAGCGTTTGGAGGATTTGGAGCGCGTAGTTGAAGACGACTACAAGTTCCTTAACCGCAACGTGCGCAAACTCTTTGGCATGTTCGGGAACATGAGAGGCAAGTGGTGCAATACTTGCAGAAACTACCACTAGGTCTAGTTTTCCCCTTAGGAATTTTGTAAGATACGACGAGGACGTCGTATGTTTTTAGCGTGGGGGAGAGCTAGCTAGCTAGCCTTAGCTTTTGAGTTTCAAAGTTTAGGTTCGGTTTAGTCTTCGAGAGAGGAGAGTCTTAGAGTTTAAAGAGTCTTAGTTTTCGAGTGTGTTTTTAAATTTTTGCAAGTTTGAAATGTCTTAAATTAGTGTTGAGTCAAAGAAAATCAAATAAAAAGAGTCTTTATATATTTTGTGTCTTGTGTGATGCTTATCTTTATTCACTTGTTTGTTTATCTTTGATTCTTGATATATGAACATAAGTGTGTGGTTCGAAAAATGTTTACCGTGGTGCTTAGTGGAATTGCTACTACTTAAAGTATTCATACCACACTTTAATCTTGAGATTCACATGTTAGTTGTGCTATGTTCAATGCTAAAAGTTGTAGGATTTCAGTTCTGAAAATTATCTTAAAAACCTTGTAATAAAGTTTAGAAAAACTTCTTTTTCCAAGTTGAGAGTGAAAAGAAAAAAATCTTGTACAAAACAAATTTATTTTTTGCTCCACCATAAGTGTGATTAGCACGATGAGTTAGGCTAGGATCCTTCTCTCTTGGGAGTTTTAATTTCGAGCAATGATCATGTTCTTGTACTTATCTTTTGTTGCTAGCCTCGTCTTGCATTCGGTAACGTGACTTTCACATCGGAAGTCCCGTACATCGCCGAATTCCATACCCAATCCTATACATCTCTTTTGTACATCGCATTCCTTGAACACAACCTACTCTCAAAGTTTCGTCTCGTCTCTAGCATGATTTATTTAAAATTTCAGATTGTATGCATGCGAGAAAGAGAGGAGTTGAGAGCTTTGAAAAGTTGTCAAGAGAGGGAAAAATAAAGAGAAAAGTATGAGTATGGAAAAGAAAGAAAGAAAGAAAGAAAGAAAGAAAGAAAGGAAAAAATATAGAAAAGTAAAGAAAGAGAAAAATATGAGAATGAAAGAATGAAAGAAAAAGAAGAGAAAGAGAAAAGAGGAGTGGCAAGAAGGATATGAGAGGGATGAATCAAGTAAAAGAAAAAAAATAAAAGTGTAAGGAAGGATGTCACGTTGTTGAGAGACGAAACTTTCATTCTTTTCCAACCATGTGCAATCCGACAACGAGGACGTCATCGGTGCCTCGTAGTCATAATTTTCTTTTGCCGTTGCACATGTCCACCATTCTAAATCTTCTCGTCCTTGATATCCCTACATATGGTTAATTCTCATGATCATTAGCTTTGAAAGGTAAACAACCATTAGAGGAAGTTCTTAGTTTGACGATACTTGTGTTGATTGCACTAGCCCCTACTTATAGCTCCACTTTACATGTTATATGAGAGACTTATGGGAGGTAAAAGTTTTATAAAATTGGTTTAGGATAGCCACCTCATATGAGTGACTTGAGAGAGTTTGGAGAAAGGTTTTTGTCTAATACTTGTTGCAGGAATTTTGTTTGAAAAATCATAAAAACCCTCCGATGGAAGCAAGGAAGTAAGCATGGCTGAAATTGAAGACTTCGAGTGAAGAGTTTGGGTTGTGGGGTAAATCTTGACGTGGTAAAGATTCTAAACGCCCATGTTTATGTTTGATGATCATTACATTGTGTTTATGTATTAAAGATGAAAGGATCGACTAACTTGTGAATAAGGGTTAGCGGTACACGATTACAACACTTTGGACGAAGTTCTTTTACGAGTACTTGCTCGAGGACGAGCAAGAGCTAAGCGTGGGGGAGATGTTGACGGTGTATTTTGGTACACCAAGCATGTTCATTACACTTTGGTTTGGATTTGATTATGGAACTAACCCGCCACTAGGCACGCTAATCATATAACAAGTTCATCTATGTGCATGCATTTGGAAGTGTTGTGTTTATGTAGGAAAACATGGACATAAAGGACGGATTCGCAACAAGTTCAAAGGAGCATTTACGGAGTCTTGTTCGTGTTCATGAGCTTGATGAAATCACTACCAATGGTGGCAAGGACCGAAGTGCTACGAAGGAACACCCCCAGGGATTGAAGCGTAAAAGACCGAACTTCATGCGTGGAGAACCTCCATCTTGGACGTGAGGATGACATCGTCAAAATCATGCAAGTGGAGGGGGCAAAGTGCATAATCACCTGAGGACCCACGGGAGCGAAGGGGCGACCGAACCGGGCCGAGATGGGCCTGGGCCGCCCAGCCCACTCCGGGGGTCGGTTCGGCCCCCTTTCCTTGCACCCGAAGAATCTTCAACCCTAAAACCCTGGAGGCGCCGCCATTCGACAAGGGGAGAGCCATTCGCACGAGGAGGCCATCCACAAGCTAGAGAGAGAGGAGGGAGATCTCCGAAGGGAGATCGTCCACCTCGAAGGAAGCACCCACAAGTGGAGAATAAGGAAGACACCGTCAGAAGGGAAACCGTGATCAACGGTGCTATGTCCAGCACCTTGATGGGGTAATCTCCTTATTCGTCCATGGGTTGTAATCGATCTTGAGATGTAATCATACTTTGTCGGATTATCTATCTATCATCTTGTGTTGAATATACTTTAATGCTTAAGGTTAGCTACCATGCCGTAAAGGGAGTATGAGCTCCAATGCTTCCTTGGATCCATTCAATACGCCGTGTCCATCATAGGTCTAGTCATGAATACCTACGCGTAGTGATAGTACGAGAGGAGGGAAAGGGCAAAACCGTGGTCACAACCCCGATAGATTAGATTGGTTTTCATGTCTTTAAGCGATTGCATGTTCTAGTATCGTAGACCCGTGGGCGAGTGTCTTTTATCTTGATATCTTAATCATTCTCTCTAGAGTAGTTTAGTTGTTTTCTAGTTTAATTGTAGTTAGAGGTTTGAGTAGCTAGAGTGTGAAGGTAGATCGAACGCTTGTAATCCCCTTGCTCCGCGGATTGACAAGAACCTTGGGAATCCCGTGGTGAAAAAGGTGTGGGGTCCGTACGCTTGCTGATCGTAGAGGGATACGTCTTTTATCCATCAACAACCGGGCTGTGGACGTGGTCCACGGGTACATGGTGGACCGGGCCAAGGGGGTTTCACCCGATCTAATCTGGGCCGTTGACTGCAGATCGGACGGCCAAGGATGCATGCCCACGAGAGCGGCGGCTGGATAGCGGCTCCCGGTGGCGGGACGGCGGCGGCTCGCCGAAGACCTCGCCGGAGACACACGAACACGGCTTCCCGTGCACCAAACTTGACGGGGAAAGTACCAAAACGAAGAGGAGCGCATGAGGTATTTAAAGAGCCACTTGTGTCGGCTAGCTAGGCGGTGGAGAAGGCACCACGGCAGCCACGGCGGACGGCCCAAGTCCAGCGAGCGGCGCTAGGAGCTAGGAGGTCCAGGTCGGAAAAGAGAGGGGTGGTTGAGTTGCTCACCCTCACACGAATCTTCGGTGTAGCACACGGAGGAGGAGATGAGGCACCGGCGTAGATCGTGGCCGGTGGAGCTCCGGGGGTGGTGAACTTCGGGTGGCGGCGCGTGTAGGGGAGGGGAGAGATGTGGGAGCGCGGGAGCATGCAAAAGGGCAACTGCAGGGGCTATAGGGTCGACTTTATAGGGCGAGGAGGGCGAGGAGGGCGAGAGGGGGCGACGGCCGGAGTGATGGCCATCAATGGCCATGGCGGACCAGCGGCTTCTGTAGGTGGCGGGTGGCAGTGATGCTGCAGGGGTGCGAGGGTGAGGTGGTCACACGGGACGGGACAGCGGCACGGGGTGCTCGACGGCCGGGGCTTGGTTTTTATAGGGAACGAACGAGGGGTGGGAAGGGTAGCGGCATGGTCGGTCATCAATGGCCGGTGGTGGCGGCCGGTCTTGATGGCAATCAAGGGGGTCTTGATTATGGAGAAACGGTAGGGGATAAAGGAGGAGTGAAGTCAGGGCTTTACCGCGCAATGAAAGAGAGAATTGAAGGCAGGGAGGCGCGGGAGACGCGGGGAGGCGGCCAGCGGCAGCGCTGTTGACTCGAGCAAGGGAGGAGAAAGGGGTGCTGTAGGTAGGAGACGGCGTTGACACGCGGGCCCTACTTGTCAGCTAGCGAACGAAAAAGAAAAGGGGAAGAGGGAGAGCTGGGCCGGTAGCTCGGCTTGATGGGCCGCGCGGGCTAGCTGGGCCGCGGGCTGGAAAAAAAGGGAAGGGGAGGGAGAGTGGTTTGGAGAGTTTTCTTTCTTTTTTTTTCAAACCTTTTCAAACTTTTATATTTAAACTCCTTTTCAAACTTTAAACTCCTTCAAAACTTTTCAAGATTTAAACTCTTTCCCAAAATTTTCAAATCCATTTAAAAACTTTTAAAACTTCACACAAGCAAACAAAACCATGCATTCAAATCAAGATGGACAAGCACTTATTGCCTCTAATTTATTAAAATGATATTTAAATATTTTAAAGGACAAATTTATTTTCAAGGAGCATGGAGGAGGACACGGCACCGCTGAGGAGGAACGACACTCTTCTCCTTTATGGCATGAGGGCCACACAAGCTCGTCTATAAGGTTCACCGAACCTCATGGATGTACGGAGGAGCCGCCTGTCCGACCTCACCGCTCGACACGATCATGACGGAGGAGGAGGAGAAGCTCACTTGACTTGAGAAGAGGCTTGTGGCAAACGTCGACTTCGACGACCAAGCTCTCCAAGTGTCGGATATTTTCAAAAGGTGACCCGGAACAAGTGGATGTGCATGGAGGCACATTGGAAGGTTTTTGGAGTATGATAGCGGGAGAAGCTCACCAAGAAAGAAATAGTATCCGGAACCCCATCATCTAAGTATTTCACTCATGGATGTGTAAGAGGATTTTAGGAGAATGAGAGAGACCAAGATAACCGACATGGAGGTGAATTGGATTTACTCGGCTTTGATTGCCAGGCAGCCAATCGACCCCACTCACCTTATGATCAATCGGTGGTGTTGTGAAGCAACATCGGGTTCGGGAGATATTGGCTCGGGGTGTTATCTCTCCATGTTGGCTATCTTCTTGAGACCAGGTATTACAAGGAACCCGAAGCATCTCCTAGCCGGGACTTCCCTAGGATTTGATTATATGAAGCAAGACAAATATGTAAGTGGAGATGAGAGAGGAGGCTTCAAAGTGGCCAAGGTGAATTTGCCCCTTCCGGATGGAAGATCAAGACTTTTCTTGAAGGGAAAGAAGATTGGTTAGAGGAAGGACTTCTTGTGCTGGTGAAGAAAAATAAAAAGGATGGATCATAGGAGAAGGTTCTTCCGCGACATAAGAAGAAGGTGCACAACAAAATTATGTGCCACCATTTGGAGGAATCCTGGCACCGTCGCGTTACTACGGTGATGTACCAATGCAAGCATGGGGGAGTGGTGCAGCCATGCCCCCCACCAAATTTTGCGGTGCCCAACATAGCCTTTGCGGAGCCATATGCATGCCTTCCTCAACCACAACAAAATGTGTCCATCATTGGAGGATACGTTGCGAGAAACATGCAAAATATCGCAGCCATCAAAACCAATGCAAACTAAATGGGTGGAGGAAATGCAAACATCGCTTATGAGTTTGGACGCCTTCACTTAGCACCGCCGAGACAATTCATAGGAGGAGCGGTGCAATCCTATTATGAGCAAGGGTACAACAATCAAGATTATCAATATCAACCACGGGCGGAATATTAGAGAAAGGAGAAGCTTTAGTTATCTTTCTTTTCCCTTTTTCTTTAATTTTCAGCTTGTATGCGCCTATGTATGCGTAGTGTTTTCAGTTTTTATTTAAATTTTCAGCATGTGTGTTAGTTTTTATTTTCATCATGAATAAAGCCACCACCTAGTTTTTACCTTTGGTAAAGTTACAAAGTTTGTTTCATGATGATATATGATTATAATTGCCGCTTTGTTTATCTTTGTACTTGTTTTATGCTTGATTAAGCTAATGCTCTCTTAAAACACAAATCTGAAATCATATAAATGCTAGCTTAATCTTTAGCGGAGGTTATGATAAAAATAAAGACCCATGGTGTTTTATGTGCTCTCAAGTTTTAGATGGATTAAAGATGATTTAGTTTTGTTCTTAAAAGTAATGCTAACCTTGTCATAAATACCTCTTGCATGTTTCTCTACCTATCCAGAGCCATATATATATTTGTGTGCAAAAACCTAGTATACAAGGTTTATTTTTGGGTGAGTTATTTCAGGCCATGATTTCTCTGGCCCGAGACTAAGAAGCTGGTCATTCCGTTTTTGCGTATCTATCTTTTTGCTAGCCTTTTATCCGTGCATTGTGTATCCCCACATCGGAGATCTCACAAACCTCGTCGGATATCCACCTTTAAAACCAAAAATATCATCTTTTGTGTTTACCTCCTTGACCACAACCTATTGTTGAGAATGGATCATCAATTCAAGGAAGATTGCAAGATGGTGCCAAGATTGAACATTTCAAGTATCTCTCCAAAGGAAAAATATTTCTAGTACCTACCTTATCTCTATCACCTCTTTGCCCGAGGACGAGCAAACGTCTAAGCATGGGGGAGGAGGTAGGTACATGCAATTTTAGAGTTCAAGGGGAGCAAATTAAAAAAAGAAAGAAAGAAAGAAGAAAAAAGTGAGTATAAAGAAAAAATGAGAAAAGAAAAATAAATATATGAGTATGTGTAAAAATAAAGTGAACTCCCCGATTCTCTAAAGTGCATTAGGAATTTCAAGGCTTCAAGATTAAAAGATCCAAACTCATTTTTCCAACCATGTGCAATCCGATAACGAGGACTTCATTTGTGCCTCAGGACCACTCTTTGTCATTTGCCCATGTCCACCTATCTCGAGTGTGTGTATTTTTCTCTTTCCCCTCCTTGACTTAACATTATTTTCCAATGACCTTTTTGACGAGTCTCGGTAAGACTAGGAGAAGCTTGTCTTGTTTTGACAACATCTCATTTATAAAATCTTGGTAGGACTACAATTTCCCAAAAAGCTCCATATAAATCCTACCACATATATGTGTTATGAGAGGGAAAGGAGTAGAATAAATAGGCTTGAGAGACAAGATGAGATGAGAGTTCATGAGCAATATGCAAGATGATTTAAATTTGTGAACTTGGTTTAGCTCTTTTGCATCTCGTTCTTTATTTCAAAATTTCAGAGATCCATTTGAGTTTTGGGAGCATGTTAATACTTGTGGGATAAGCTTAATTAATAATCTACCCTCCGTAGGGATGAAGGCTAGTACATTTATGAAACTTTAATGAATTAAACTTTTGAGAGCATTATGTTTTCTCGTGTATGATCAAGTGCAAGGTTTAAACAATGAAGGGCAACGATGATATCCATCGAAGGCTTACTAGAGGACGAGCAAGGTTTAAGCATGGGGGAGATGTTCACGGTGAAATTCCGTCAACCTAGCCATGAGTTTACCTTCGGTGTTGGCATGACTTTTGTATCTTATCCATTGGTACTAACCCCCGTGGTATAACAAGTTCACTTGTGCATGTCGGTTTTGGAGTTAAGTGTTTATGCAGGATTTTAGTGTTGAAAGCAAGACTTCCGAGATAAGTTCATCAAGCACCTTGTGACAAGACCTTGAAGCCCGGTACAAGTCATGCAATGAAGCAAACATGACTCCAAGAAGCCCAGGGACCAAACCCGAGAAGATGACAAACTTCAAGGACCCTGTCAGAAAAGTGTCGAATCTTGCAGGACAAAGAGCTACATCCAATTCGAAGAGAAACTGACGACAAGGGCCCACATGCAGAAGGGGGAAGGATCTAGAAGATTCGGGAACCAACGTCGGGCGAAGGAGGCGGCTTACTAGGCCGAAGTGGGCCCAGCCGGCCGGCCCGGGCCGGCCGGCCCGCCCCACTCCGGGGCCGGCCCCCCCCCCCCCTTTGAGCTAGCTACCTCTCAGGCTATTTATAGCCCCCTGACCGAGAGCCACGCATAAATTCATTCGTCATCCGTCGTCGAGGAGCAGAAAAGCTTGAGGGACACCATCTCGGAGACGAGGGTCGTGCTAGTTGTCTAGGGTCTCCCTAGCCGACGTGGGAACCTTGCATGGAAGACCACGTCGGAGCTCCGGAGTAGGGATCAAGATCGAGGTAAGATCCCGATGGTGATCTTGTTCATGTAATCATTCATGGTGAATTCTTTAAGTAAATCTGATTTCTAGCGATCAAGTTCCTTCTCGATGATTTTGTTCTCCCTTGGTTTTGCTTCTTCCCCAATCTATACTTAAGATATATTGCATAGGGTGCTCTTGTAGCCGCGGTGGCTAGAGGTGCATACCGGACCGACCAAGTGATTTCAACTTTTTCTTATCAAACTTGCCCTAGGCTAACCCACACGAATAGGGTGCGTTGTGACAGAACGGTGGCTCCAAATGGCGGGCGTCTTCGGAATCGGACGGAGGCCACGGTTTAAAGGTGCTTTTAATGAGATTCGCTTTTCTATCTTCATCTATCTTGTTTGGAGGTACAACATATGCATGATCTAGACTTTCTAGATCTCTAGATCAGTTATCTCTTTGCTTTCTCTTGTTACCTCTTGTCGGGGACAGCCCTGGGGGTCCCCTTAAACAGCTGGGGAAACCCCACTTAAAACCTGCAAAAAGCCAAGGCCAAACACGTCTCGCTTAAACACACGGGGCATGGCCCACGCCACGGTGGCCCCGACGGCCCACCAAGGCGGCCCACTCAAAGATCCCCTCGAGCAGGCTCCACCTCGCTCGAGGGCACACACCTCCCTCGGATGGGCTCCGCCCCGTTCGAGGGAGTACGCTTACCTCGAGCGGGCTCCGCCTCGCTCGAGGGTCCACACCGCCCTCGAGCAGGCTCCGCCTCGCTCGAGGGCGCTCCGCACGCGCACGACCGTTCCCACACGCGGGTACGGGCATTTAATGCTCTGACAATGGCGAGGCCGTGCCATCATGCGCCTGGGACACGCGCCCCGGTCCTGTTGCACCAACTCCCTAAAAGGGAACCCATCCCCGCCACTGTGGGGGACTGTGCGACGAGGCCGGTGCCAACCCCGTGACGCCGTGCCGCCTACTCCAGTACGGCTAACGTGCCGAGCCCTCGAAGGGGGGCCGGCCGCACCCTCGATCTGCTTTCCCGTGACCTTGCAGGGTTAGGTCGTGATGTTAGGCCGGCGGGGTGCCATCCCTGCCACTGTTAACGGTATGGCGGCCGCCCCCGCACGTACAACCCCACGCCGGGCGCTGTGGTAACAGCTCCGGCGCTGTGAAGCATGCGGGAACGGGACGCCGCCATGTCTGCCACTGTATCCCGTACGGATCGACGTCAGCAATCCCCTCGAACCCGCTTGGGGACATCACAGCCATCCACTGCGCTCCTACCCTCGAGGCTGCCACTGTTCGGGTACAAGATACGCCATGATGGCCAGATCGCGGCAAGGACCATCAAGGCGGCCGCCTACTCTACGGCACGGCACACCACACTTCTCCATGTAGCTGAATAGTGCGGCATACATGTAATTCGCTCTCTCCTTGGCCTATAAAAGGAAGACGAACTCCCCCGCCGCAGGGGACAAGGCAAGGCAGAACGACACGACACAACAAGAGACAAAGAACGACACACGACATCGCACACTCACTCTCCAATTCTCCCACAATATCTTCAGCCACTTCACCAGGGACTTGGAGGTCACGCTTCCTCTCCCGCCTTGCTTGTAGCAGCCCCACTACAGGCACCCCCGGTGCTGAGCAATACAGTGCCTCGAGCACACCACTTCTCGACGTACGGCCCTCGGCCGGAACCAGGATAAACCTTGTGTCTCTGATTGCTTGGCATCGACCATTGAGGGATAGACCATGGCGCTTACTACTGGTTAGTGTCGGGATCACATACCGCACCGACAGTTGGCGCCCACCGTGGGGCAATCGAGCGCCTAAGGTCAATCCACCGTCAACTCCCTCCATGGTGATCCGCACCGAGTACCACGGCACGCGCTACTCCATGGGCAGCTCGGACCCCCTCCCCGTCGGGTTTGAAATCCGGTTCGGGAGCCTGAATTTTCAGGCCACAGGGAACGGCTACCTGATGCGCCTCACCAACCGTGAGGAGCTCCATGCGCGGCGCCAGGCCGGGTCCGCCCCCGGCCGCCGCGCGCGCGCGTCGCCACAACGCGGACACCCGCGAGGGCACGGATGCCGCGGGCCCGTCGGCGTCACGGCGTCGCCGCCGCTCCGGTTAGCGTTCACGCCGGGCGCGGTCGGAGCGGCGGCAAGCCGAACGCGCCGCCTCTCAACGCGGCGCGCCCGTCGGCACAACGACCACCGCCCCGGCGGGGGAGCGTACGGTCTCCGGCCGCGCTTCCCCATCAGTCTGCGCGGCGCCACGATAGCCTACAACGCCAACGTCAACACCACAATGTGCAGGGTTCCCCCTGGCCGCCACGTCTTCATCGCCAGGGACCCCAGCCCTCCGCCGGCGACGAGTCATCCCTGGGCTGCCTCGACGCATTACCACCCGCCAACCTGCACGAGTACGCAGAGTGGGACTTTTCCGGCGTACCGACCCGGTAATGTTCAGGCGTTTCCTTGACGCCACGGACTACTGGTTCGGTTGCTCCGACGACTCCAGCACCGGGAGCTACGACCCCACGCGGGAATGCTGCGTCGTCATCGCCAACGACCCAGCAAACGCCACCGGTGCAGCGGGTGCCGGCGACGGGGAGGTTACGCCCGCCCCAGGGATCGCTCCGCGCCCGGCCGCGGACCCGGCACCCCCGCCGGGGCCGACATCGACGCGCGCCTAGCCCAAGCTCGCGAGCTCGAAGCCAAGCTGGCGGAGGAATATCGGACGGTGCGACTGCTCCGCGCCTCCATGGCAGGGGAAGCCTCCGCGCGCGGCTAACGCGTGCGGGAGTTGGGCATACAGGCCCGCGACCGCATCAACGTCGACTTCAACGTCGACAACCCGGACACGCCTCCCCGGGCGAGCCAGAAGCTTATCACCGCTGCAACGTTGTTGCGGGCCATGCCGGCCCCCTCGACGCCTGAGGCGCGAAACCTGCACCGTGAGGTGCAGGCACTCATCGAGCAAGCGGCCGTCCAACAGGCCGAGAGCTCGGCGTCACGCATCCGCCACCAGGGGGACACACGAGGCGACGAGGCCGCGTAGGGGGGCGAACCCTCGGTCCATGCAGGTGAAGCGGCGGAGCGACCCGCCAACCCGGGACACACACCGGCTAAAGAACGGCTCCTCGACACGCGCAGGGCGCGGGACGGCGACGCCCGTAACGTCATCAACGCTCGGCGGACAAGCAAGGCGGACGCGCGAACGGCGGCAGGCTACCACCCTCGGCGGGGTGGACGCTACGACAGCGATGAAGACCGCTCTCCGACGCCGGAGCCCCCGGGGACCCGTGTGTTCAGCCGGGAGATCCGCGCGGCGGCCTTCCCCCAGCGCTTCCGCCAGCCCACGACCATCGTCAAGTATAACGGGGAAACGGATCCCCGCGTATGGCTCAACGATTACCGCCTAGCATGCCAGCTGGGCGGGGCCACCAGCGACGAGGTCATCATCCGCAACCTCCCCCTGCACCTCGGCGATTCAGCCCGGACGTGGCTCGAGCATCTGCCGGCCGCCCGGATTCACAACTGGGTTGATCTGGTCCGCACGTTCGTGGGAAACTTCCAGGGCACGTACGTGCGCCCTGGGAATTCCTAGGACCTGTGCTCCCGCACCCGAAGCCCGGGCCGAGTCGCTCCGGACTTCATACGGCGCTTCTCCAAGCGGCCGCACGCAGCTCCCAAGCGTGGCGCAATCCGAGATTGTGCACGCCTTCCTCGAGGGCACCACGTGTCGGGATCTCGTGCGAGAGCTGGGGCGCAGCCCGCCCGCGGACTCAAACGAGCTGTTCGACATCGCCACCAGCTTCGCCTCAGGAGAAGCGGCCGTGGGGGCGATCTTCGACGGCAAGAAGGGCAAGCGCTCGGACGACGCCCGCGGAGGGCAGCAAGTCCAGGGAGCCCCACCGGAAGGACAAGCGGGGCAAGAAAGGGAAGAAGCCGCGCCGCGAGGCGCGCGAGTAGGGACGCGACGGCGATGACGCCGAAGCCTTTGCTGTTGACCCGGCTTGACGAGGCCCGCGACCGGTCCCTCGAGGTCCCGGGGTGTTCGACGACATGCTGAAAAAGCCATGTCCATACCACAAGACCCCGGTGAACCACACCCTTGAGCAATGCGACATGCTCAAGAAGTTCTACGGTCGCGCCGCCGCGAAGGACGCAGAGGCCAAGAAGGACGGAGGAGATGGCGACGCCGGCGGCTTCCCCGCCGTAGAGAACGTGTTCCTCATTTTCGGGGGACCGACCGTCGACATGTCGAGCCGCCAGCGCAAGCGGGAGCGGCACGAGGTCCTCGCCGCTGAGAAGGCGCCCCCCTCCTTCCTTGATTGGTCGGAGGATGCCATCACCTTCAGTCGCGAAGACCATCCGAACCGCATCCCCAACCCGGGCCAGTACCCACTGGTGGTCGACCCGGTCATTGGGAACGCGCAGTTCTCAAAGGTCCTGATGGACGGAGGCAGCAACCTCAACATCCTCTACACGCACACGCTACGCCTGCTGGGGATCGGGTTAGACCAGCTGTGGCCTAGCACGACGCCGTTCCATGGCATCACGCCAGGCAAGCGTGTCCAGCCCCTCGGGCAGATCGACCTGCCGGTTTGGTTTGGCACTCCGAGCAACTTCCGCAAGGAAATGCTCACCTTCGAGGTGGTGGGGTTCCGGGGCGCCTACCACGCCATACTTGGGCGGCCCTGCTACGCCAAGTTCATGGCCGTCCCGAACTACACCTACCTCAAAATGAAGATGCCGGGACCAAACGGTGTCATCACCGTGGGCTCGTCCATCGAGCACGCGTTCGACTGCGACGTCGAATGCGTGGAGCACGCGGAGGCACTAGTGCTGAACGAAGCGCTGGTGACCACCTTGGAGAAGATGGTCAACGAAGACCTCGACTCTACCGCCAAGCACGCCGGCAATTTCGAGGCCGCGGAGCAGACCAAGGAGGTGCCCCTCGACCCTGCTGCCCCCGAGGGTAAGGCGCTGAGGGTCAGCTCCACCCTCGACCCGAAATAGGAAGTGGTGCTTGTCGACTTCCTCTGCGCCAACGCCGACATCTTCGCGTGGAGCCCCTCGGATATGCCAGGCATCCCGAGGGAGGTCGCCGACCACTACCTTGACATCCTGCCTCATTCTCGCGCCGTGCAGCAGCGGCTCCGCCGCTTCGACGAGGAGCGGTGGCGGGCGATCGGAGCGGAGCTGCGGAAGCTTCTCGAGGCCGGGTTCATCAAGGAAGTGTTCCACCCTACGTGGCTAGCCAATCCTGTACTAGTAAAGAAAAAGAACGGGAAATGGCGGATGTGTATAGACTATACTAGTCTTAATAAAGCATGTCCTAAGGTTCCTTTTCCTTTGCCACGCATCGATCAAATTGTTGATTCAACAGCGGGGTGCGAGCTACTGTGCTTCCTGGATGCCTACTCCGGGTACCACCAAATAAAGATGAAGGAGTCCGACTAGCTCGCGACTTCATTCATCACGCTGTTCGGGATGTTTTGCTACGTCACGATGCCGTTCGGCCTCCGGAACGCAGGTGCAACGTACCAACGCTGCATGCAACACGTTTTCGGAGATCATATCGGGCGAACGGTTGAGGCGTACGTAGACGACATCGTCGTAAAAACCAGGAAGGCGGACGACCTGGTTGGCGACCTCAACATCGCGTTCGGCTGCCTACGGCTAACGGGGTAAAATTGAACCCCGAAAAATGTGTCTTTGGTGTGCCGCGGGGCATGCTCCTAGGATATCGAAGCGTCCCCTCATCCGAGGTGACCAAATGTGACACCAATACCAGTCCCAGGAGGCTGGTAGCACATTTATTACAACAGGTGGAATCAGTCTTTTACATTACGGTTACAAAAAGGGCACGGTAGTGCCAACGCTACAAGGAACAACACAAACGCTAGCGACCATACTACTATAGCAAAGGCTTCCATAGCCTCCTCAGAGTACCACACCATGGAAGCTTTCGGTAGGGCCCTGGGTTCACAGGCACGATTGGGGTGTAGGGCAATGACCTACTCAACGTCTTCCGGGATGTAATCGGGATCCTCCTCTGTAAAATAGTTAGTAAAACAAGGGTGAGCACATACGTACTCAGCAAATCCAACCCCACCCACGGAGGGGCTTATCGACGAGAATCATGCATAAGGTATAACAAGGATCAGGTTAAGGTTCATTTATGCAATCTTACACATGCAGGGGTTCATTTCGAAAAGGTTTTCAAATCATTTTCATAACCCAAGCAACTCAAATGTTTTAGGAGAAACCACTGTGGAACTACCGGACTTCCCGTCCGTCGTAGCCCAGGCACACAGCCACACACTTCACCCAGAAAACAACTCACGCCAGAAAACATCCCATCCCAAATACTAGTTTTTGTGACCACACCGTGACTCGTCCAATACCGTGGACACGGCTATTCGAATAGGTTTGATACTGCGAGAGGTTGTACATCTTTACCCACAAGTAGGGTACCGTCACACGGACACCTCGGTCTGGTACGGATCCTATCAAAGCCATTACCCACCTTAGCTAACACTACGAGCCACCACGGAAGCACCCAAGGGGTTATACCACATAACCGGGGTGTACCTCACACGAGCGTACCCCTACTCCTTGGTCTCCCGTCGCTCACCCGCACACCGGATGGCAAGTAGATTAACTAGTGGGGTTTATGCTAAGCCGTTGCCACATACAACGGTCGAGTGGTTGTACGATGATTTGGGTCGGTGAGATGTCACGCAACCCGGTCCTTAACCGACAAGATGGACAACTCCCAACACGCTCAACCACACAGTACGAGCTCACCCATACTCCCGACACACACGTCCATCCCGTCTACCCAAATCTTTACTCATTTTTCCCAAACATATCCCCCTTTTGTTTTTAAAGCACTCACTCATTTTGAAAGCACGCACACATTTTTAAAGCACTCATTTAGGCCAAAACGGGGTTCAATCATAGCAATCAAGGGTGGCTATCCTACCATGTTTTGCGGTAAAACAATATGCAATTTATAAAACGGGTATAGGGTATATTTATAAAACTAGGACGAAGCATGCATCAAAGGGGGGAGGTTGAACTTGCCGTCTTCGAAGTCTTCGGGGAGGGCCGGCTCGCGTTCGGGACCTCGGGCTCCTGCTCGCGATGAGTCGGCTTCGATCTCCGGCTCGGGGTACCTTATCCCGTCTACTCCGTCGGCTATGGCATACAACAAGCAAGCAATATTAGCACACACGGCTCGGCCGGGAGCTCGGGGAGGGGGAGTGAGCGGAGGAGGGGTATATATAGGTGCGGTAGGGTTTGGTCTTGCCCGAGAAGGAAGGGCGTGTATGAAAGGCTAGGTTAAGGAGGAGTTATAGATATTAAGGACCTATTGGTAATTTTCTAATAATGAAGGAGGGTGTGTTGATGACCTCATTATTTGATTTAGGGTCTCGTTTGTAATTTATTTAGGGTTCAACGGTAATTAATTACTAATCTTAGGGGCTATTTGGAAGAAGGGAAATGAAATAGTATAAGGGGGCTCGGTTAGGGGAAAAGTCGGGGGCCTAATAGCAAAACGGCCTTCTTCCTCCCCCCCCCCCTCCCACTCGATACGGAACGGAGAGGGGGCGCGGCGTGGCCGGCGGCGGGGGTTCTCGCCGGCGGCTCCCGTCCACGGCGGCGGCCTAGAGATAGGGGAAAACGGAGAGGGGGGAAGAGAGGATCTTAACCCCGCACTCACCTTGGGCTATTGGACTCGGTGGAAGCGGCTCGGTGGCGGGCGGGGGCGGCGGCGGCGCTACCGGCGGCGGCGGCGCGGTGCGGCTCGGGGAAACGGCTCGGGGAGGCTTGCTTGCGGTGCGGTGTGGCGAGGTGGTGGTGGTGCCGGCCTTAAATAGGCGGCGGAGGTCGGTTCGGGGGGGGGTGGGAAGATATTTTCCCCCGGCGAGACCGCCGGCGAGCTCGGGTTCCTTCTCGAACTCCGGCCGGCTTCGCGGTGACCAACGATGGGACGGCTCGGCGGGTCGGCTTGTGGCGGGGGCGGCGCGTCTAGGGGCCGAGCGGGCGGCGTCCCGTGGTGGTGGTGGCGATCCGGCGGGGCCGAGCGCGGGGACGGCCGGCGGCGGGGCGTTGGTGTGGTGGTTGGGCGCGCGCATTAATGGCGGCGTGTGGTCGCGTCGCGGGGGCCGGGTGGCGTGCCGGAGGTGGCGGGGCGGTCGGGTCGTCGCGTGTCGACTCCGCCCCCGGCTTCGGCCGGCGGCGCGGGGCCGGGCGGCGTGCGGCGCCGGCGAGGCGGGCGGTGACGTGTGGGAGGGGGGGGGGAGGCGCGCGCGGTCGGGTACGGCGCGCGGCCCCCGTGCGGGGCGTCCAACGGCGCCGGGCGCGGGGGCACGGGCTCGCGGGCGCGTGTGTCCCGGCCGCGGGAGGGGGCGGGCGCGCGGAGGGGAGGAGGAGCGAGGGGAAGAAGAAAGAGAGAAGAAAGGAAAGAAAGAAAAAGAAAAAAGGAAAAAGGGGAAAAGAAAAAGGAAGAAAGGAGAGGGAAGGAAGAAAAGGAAAATGGGGAGGAAAATTAAGAAAAGAGGAGGAAAAATAGGGGAAGGGATTTTGGGAAAATCCGGAAATTTGCCAAGGAAATTTAGGAAAGGTTTCGCGGGGCTTTCTCCCGGTTTTGGGGTGTCGGCGCATTTTCGGGACGGTGGTGATGGCGAGGCGGACCGGCCACCGGGACCGCGGCGTGCGCGGGATTCCCGGCCGGTGGCCGACCGCGGCGTTGGGAAGGCGCGCGGGGGTGCGGCCGGGGTGCGGTGCCGGCGGGAATCGCGGCACGCGCGCGGGAGAGAGAGAGAGAGAGAGAGAACGGCCGACTAGGGTTTGGGTGGTAACTGAGCTCGGCGGATTGGTTTTTGAAATTACGCATGATTTAGCAGGTGATTTATTTAGAGCTTAAAAACGCGGGCGTTACAAACCTACCCCACTTAAAATGAATCTCGTCCTCGAGATTCGGCTAAGTCTCGAATAGGTGGGGGAATTCTTTTCTCAGTGCATCCTCTCGCTCCCACGTAGCTTCTTCCACCCCGTGTCTACTCCATTGGACTCTGCATACCCGTACTTCGGTCGTTCTTGTCCGCTTAACCACAGTGTCTAAGATCTTGACGGGCACCTCCTGGTACCTGAGGTCTGGCTGTAGATCGATGGTCTCCACTGGTACTCGCTTTTCTTCCAGAACCTTCAAACATCGGTGTAGCTGAGAGATGTGGAATATCGGGTGTATATCCGCCATTTCCTCGGGTAGCTCCAACCGATACGCTCTTTGCTCCGACTTTCTTGATCACTTTATATGGGCCGATGTACCGAGGGGCCAACTTCCCGTGTACTTGAAATCTTCGAGTTCCTCGGATGGGTGAAACCTTGAGGTAGACGAAATCTCCGGGTTGAAGCTCGCTTCGCGCCTTTTCTTGTCCGCGTAGCTCTTCTCGTCGGGAGCGAGCGGCTTTCAACTTTTCTCGGATGTCTGCTACTCGCTCCTCGGCTTCTTTTATCAGCGCGGGCCCAACCAGGGCACGCTCTCCTACTTCTGACCACATCAGGGGTGTCCTGCATTTTCTCCCGTATAGAGCTTCGAATGGCGACATTCCCAGACTTGCTTGGTAGCCGTTGTTGTAGGAAAATTCTGCGTATGGCAGGCTCTGCTCCCAATCCTTGCCATAGGTGAGGACGCAGGCTCTCAACATATCTTCCAAAATTTGATTCACCCTTTCGGTCTGTCCGTCTGTCTGTGGGTGGTATGCTGAGCTGAAGTCTAGCTTGGTGCCCATGGCTTTGTGCAGGCTTTTCCAGAACCTAGAGGTGAACTGGGTCCCTCTGTCTGAAACTATTCTGCTGGGCACTCCATGTAGCTTTACAATATTCTCTATGTAGAGTTTCGCCAACTTTTCTCCTCCATAGGTGGTCCGTACGGGTAGAAAGTGAGCGACTTTAGTGAGTCGGTCCACAATCACCCATATGGAGTCATGTCCCTTCTGGGTCCTTGGCAACCCTACTATGAAGTCCATACCTATCTCGTCCCACTTCCATACCGGGATTGGTAAAGGTTGCAACGATCCGCGGGCTTCGATGTTCGGCTTTGATCCGCCGACAAGTGTCACGGTGGGCGACGAACCGTGCAATGTCCGCCTTCATCCCATTCCACCAATACTTCGTTTTAAGTCCATGTACATCTTGGTGGATCCGGGTGTATGGAGTATGCTGAGTTGTGTGCCTCATCCATGATGGTCTGTCGAAAATCTCCACCTTCGGGCACGCATATCCTGTTCTTGTACCACAGGGTGCCTTGGTCATCTACCCTGAAGTCAGGGGCCTTGTTCTCTCCGGTATGCTTGCGGATCTTCATCAGATCTTCATCGGTCTCTTGGGCCTTCGGATCATTTCCTCTAGGGTAGGCTGAACACTCAGCTGGCGGACGTAGCCTTGGGGGACGATGTGTACGTTGAGTCGGGCCATCTCCTCTTGCAACTGAGCACTCTTGGGTGCTGCCTTCTCGTAGGTTTTCGGCTTAGGGCATCAGCTACCACGTTGGCTTTCCCGGGGTGGTAGTGAATTTCTAGGTTGTAGTCCTTGACTAGCTCTAGCCATCTTCTCTGCCTTAGGTTCAAGTCGGGCTGGGTGAAGATATACTTTAGACTCTTGTGGTCTGTGTAGATTTCACACTTGTTCCCGATCAGATAATGTCTCCAGATCTTTAGGGCATGCACTACGGCTGCAAACTCCAGATCATGGGTAGGATAGTTCTCGCTCATGGGGTTTGAGGCGGGCGGGAGGCGTATGCCACTACCTTCCCATCTTGCATGAGCACACATCCCAACCCTTGTCGGGAGGCGTCGCAATATACGACAAAGTCCCGTTGAATGTCTGGCAGGGTCAGCACTGGGGCTGTGGTCAACCTCTTCTTCAACTCTTGGAAACTTCTCTCACGAGGCCTCGGTCCCGGTTAAACTTCTTCTCTTTCTTGAGCGGCTACCGTCATGGGCGGGCGATCTTGGAGAATCCCTCGATAAATCTCCCGTAGTATCCGGCTAAACCCGAGGAAACTCCGATCTCACTCACGTTGGTTGGTTGCTGCCGGTTGAGACGGTCTCAACTTTCCGGGGTCTACGGCTACTCCTTCCCGGTCGGGAATGTGCCCAAGGAAGGATATTTTCTCTAGCCAAAATTCACACTTGCTGAACTTGGCGTATAGCTTGTGTGCCCTCAATTTTCCCGGCACTACTCGAAGATGTTGTTCATGCTCCTCCATGCTTTTGGAGTAGACAAGTATGTCATCAATGAAGACCACGACAAACTTGTCCGGCTCTTCCATGAACACCTTATTCATGAGGTTCATGAAGTATCTTTGGTGCATTGGTTAGTCCAAATGACATCACCGTGAACTCATATTGCCCGTAGCGGGTGACAAAGGCGATCTTGGGGATGTCACTCTCCCTAATCTTCGTTGGTGATACCACGATCTTAGATCCACCTTCGAGAAGTACTTGGCTCCCTTCGGTGGTCAAACGGGTCATCTATCCTGGGAAGAGGGTACTTGTTTTTAATAGTGACCTCGTTCAGCGAGCGGTAGTCCACACACATCCTCATGCTCTTATCCTTCTTCTCCACGAAAAGCACTGGGGCTCCCCATGGTGATGAACTTGGTCTGATGAACCCGCTTCGCTGAAGCTCTGCTAGTTGCTTCTTCAGTTCTGCCAACTCAGGGGCTGCCATTCTATAGGGCCTCTTGGCTATGGGAGAGGTTCCAGGGATAAGGTCGATTACGAACTCTATATCCCTGTCTGGTGGCATTCCAGGGAGTTCTTCGGGGAACACATCTGGGTATTCTCGTACTACTTGGGACGTCTTCTATGGACTTGGCTTCTATGTTGAAAACCATTATATCCCGACTGTGTCCCCGGGTGTGGCAGTCACTTGTATCCCGTCCGGGTTGGTCGGGTGTACTATTTTATCGGCGCAACTTATGAGGCCATGGTGTTGGCTTAACCGGTCCATACCAAGGATCACATCTATCCCCTTGGATTTCGGTACTACCGAGTCTGCTAGGAACTCTACCCCACTTAAAATAATCCTTACCGGGGCATCCCGAGTTGACACTTAATGTCACCTCCGGCGTTCGAGTTATTAGGGGTGCTTTGAGTAGTATTGTGGGTATGCTATGCTTCTCCACAAAGCTTGAGGATATAAATGAGTGCGATGCTCCCGAATCGAATAGTATGGTAGCCAAAGCGAGGCGACCGGGAACTCACCGAGTACTACGCCTTGTGCTTCTTGTGCCTCTGCGCATTGATGTGATTCACCCGGGGCGCGTCCATAAGACCGCCGGGGCTGCCTCATCTGCTGGTTGCTTGGTGTTGTTGCCGAAGTTGTTGTTGCTGCGCACTGGCATGCGGTTGGCTCCGACGCAAGTGGCCTTGGCCCGTTCACCGAGTTGGAGTAGGTGGTGGTGGCTGGCTTTTTAGCATAGGGGCAGTTGGCGATGAAGTGCCCGGTTTCTCGGCAGTTGAAACACACTCGGGAGCTGTTGTTGTTGTTGTTGGTAGTGATCTGGCTGGTGTTGTTCTGTGGGGGCTTCATGGCATTCTGGTTGTAGGAGGGCTTGAACTGGGCTCTGGGGGCTTGCGAGCTCGTGGCTTGGGATTGGGTTCTGTACTGCATAGGAGCTTGGAACCTGGACATGGGGTGTCCAAAGTTTCTCGGCCTCTGGGACCGCTCTTGCTGCTTGGCCTTGTGCTCCATGAACTTGCGCTTGTTTTCCTTCTTTTCCTCGGCCCTTGCTCTTTCCGTGAGGATCGCCATGTTCATGAGGGTATCAAAGTCCGGGTAGATCCGAGGAGTCGGCGGTGTCCTCGGTTCGGAGTCGCCCCTTCTTGAACATCTCTTGCTTTTTGGAGTCTTTATCCACCTCCTCGGGGGCATAGCGTGCCAGCTCTATGAACTGGTACGTGTATTCCTCCACAGACATGTTGCCTTGGCGGAGTTCGCGGAACTCGTCTGCCTTCCGCTTCAGTGTGGCCTCCGGGATGTGGTAGCGGCGGAACTCCTCCACGAATTCATCCCATGTGATGGCGGAGGGATCCTTGGCTGCGGCGCAGTAATTCTCCCACCAGGCTAGGGCTGTCCCGGTGAGTTGGTGAGCTGCCAAGAGCACCTTGTCATGGTCCTCGCAGTGGAGGGGCTCCAGTTCCCTCAGGATGGCTCTCAGCCAATCGTCAGCGTCCAAAGGATTCACCGACCCGCTAAAGGTGGGCGGCTTAGTCCTGAGGAACTCGATCAGCTTCTCATTCATGCTCATGGCACGGGGTCTTGGGCGGTTGATGGCATTGAAGATAGCCTCCATCAGGACAGTCTGGTTGGCTAAGACTTGGGCCAAGTCAATAGGAGGGGGTGGTGGTGGCAGGACCACGTTCTCTCCTCCTTCTTCATTCTGGTTAACCTCCTGTTCGGGGAGACGCTCCCTCCGATCGGCTTGCGATCCCTCAGCGTCCGATCGGTGGGTCCTGACAGGGCGCCTGGAAACCATCTGTAAAGAAACGGGTTTTCTAAGAGGTCTAGTTTTATGTGATGTTTAAGTGGATTATAACGGATTTCTTTTTGAAAAGGCAGGGTTTACTCTGCCGGTAAGCACACAACAAGCACATAGCAATCAAGCAAGCACAAACAAGTTTTTATTACAAACCAGCGAGGAGGATACATCCCGACTACGCGGACACACTACACGACTAAGGACTAAGGGCGCGACTTGGACCGCACGGCTTCATTCCCTGGGTCTTGGGGCACATCACTCGCGAGGGGAGGGCGTCTTCTGGGGTCGAGTGTTCTTCCAGCGGAATGAGCAACTCGTCATCGTTTCCGCCTTCGGGGTCTCCGTTTTCCGGGGCCGTGCCGCGGCTTCGCGGGTAGCCGTTGGAGGTTCGGTGAGCGGCTCGGTGGTGCCGGTGGGGCTTCTATGGTTCCTCCCCATCCTACAAGGGGTGTTCCCGACGAGACTTGAGGTTCTCCTATGGCTGGAACGGGTGTTCCGCCGTGGGTCCATTCTTGCATGCGTTGGTCCTGGATCCTTCTGAGGCTTTCCTGGGCAACGGCTTCACTGCTTATGGCTGCTGCGGTCCTTGCTTCAGCTTGGGCCACTCGGACTTGGTGCATCCGCACTGTGACCTCAGCTTGCTCGGCCCGGCTGATCTGCTCCCTCAAGTGTCTGGCCTGGTCATCAAAGAGCTTGTCCAGGGAGACAAGGTAGGCGACGACATGGTACAGCGGGTCTTCTTGGTGGCGACGCCGTTCCAGGTTCCTCATGCGGGCTTGCCAAGCGGGGTTCCGATGGCGGGATGGAAGTACCTCATTGGTGTGGGGACGAGGTGTTCCTCGTAGATTCGGCACGGGTAGCGGAGGGCTTTTTCGAGGGCCAAAGGGTAGGTGTCCGGTGTCGGAACCCCGTGGCGGTCACGCGCCACGGCTCGATGTTGGTGTGGCGGTTGCTTCTAGCGACGGAGAGGACCACTCTACGGCCAGGAGAGTGCCGAGTTGCTCGTACTCTCTGCTCGTAGTACCTAGGGCGCTCGGTGATACCGAGGCGCTCCGGGGAGTTGATGAGCGGGGCGAGCAAAACCGAGCTCCTCCTGGCACACGCCTTGGGTCCATCCATCTTCCGCCATCTGAAAACAAAGGTAGAGTTGAACAGGTTGTGGTGGGGTACAAGAGATGGATAACTTTATTTAGTAGGAAGGTTGGGGTACATTCTCCGGGGTACACTTATTATTACTAGGACTCAACTTCTAGCCTCGCACCCTAGTCTTATCCTCATGGCGACTCTTCCTCTAGCCGGATACGGCGCTTCTTTAGTGGAAGACCTTGCTCCGAGTATCTCATCCTCGGTCCGGGTCCCTTTGTCCCGGTGGGTTTCTTCGGGTTCATCTTCTTCTCGCTCCGGCTCCTTCATCTCTCGCTTCTTCGCTCCTTTAGTTCATCCCATAGCTATTTGTGGAACATCTCCGATCGTTCCTTTTCCCCGAGGTAGTCTTGCCTCATGTTGTGCGATTCAACTCTCGCTATGGTGGTCTTTACCCTTTCTAATTCTATCCTCTCGTTCGCTCTTTCCGCTCTCCGTCGATCCGCCGCTTCGCCCTTGCCGGGGCTTGCTCCCGATAAAGGTGGTCTAGGCCTCTCGAGGTTTATGGATAGGTGGGAAACTGCCTCTTCTAAGTCTTCTTCTTCTCGTTCTAGTCCTCTCATGCGATCAATCCACGAGCGTCCTCTTCCTCCGGAGGGTGGAAAGAATCCCATTGGAGTCCTTCGGAGGTGCTGTCTATAAACCACTCGTAGCTGTCGCAGGGCCTTCCGAGCAGCCTTGGGGTAGGTGTCGGCAAAGCGAAAACCAGTGGCGTTGACGAACCATGGCTCTATGTCGGGGTAAAGCGTGCTCCTTCCCACAAAGATCAGCAGCTTACACCGAAGGGTGCCGAAGCGTTCGTACTCCCGGTAGACGAACTCTGGCGGATCCCTTACTCCGACGCGCTCTAGGCTGAGTAGCAACAGGTTAGGGAGGCCGAGCCGGGACGGGGCAAATTCCTCCGTTCCACCCGGGGTTAGGCATCCGGAAACGAGCAAGAATCAAGGTAAGGATTTGGGAGAAGGTGGGTTTAGCAAAGGAAAGGTTAGAGAGGGCCGAGAGGAGGTCTCGTATCCTAGGGTCATGCCCTACGGCCAACCTACGGCTCGATACCACCCCGAAGCGTCCCCTCATCCGAGGTGACCAAATGTGACACAAATACCGGTCCCGGGAGGCCGGTAGCACATTTATTACAACAAAGTGGAATCCGTCTTTTACATTACGGTTACAAAAAGGGCACGGTAGTGCCAACGCTACAAGGAACAACACAAACGCTAGCGACCATACTACGATAGCAAAGGCTTCCCATAGCCTCCTCAGTACCACACCATGGAAGCTTTCGGTAGGGCCACGGGTTCACGAGCACGGTTGGGGTGTAGGGCAATGACCTACTCAACGTCTTCTCGGGATGTAATCGGGATCCTCCTCTGTAAAATAGTTAGTGAAACAAGGGTGAGCACATACGTACTCGGCAAATCCAACCCCACCCACGGAGGGGCTTATCGAGAATCATGCATAATGTATAACAAGGATCAGAGTTAAGGTTCACTTTGCAAACTTACATATGCGGGGGTTCTTTTCAAAAAGGTTTTCGCAAATCATTTTCACAACCCAAGTAACTCAAATGTTTTAGGAGGAACCACCGTGGAACTACGGACTTCCCGTCCGTCGTAGCCCAGTGCACACAGCCACACACTTCACCCAGAAAACAACTCACGCCAGAAAACATCCCATCCCAAACACTAGTTTTTGTGACCACACCGTGACTCGTCCAATACCGTGGACACGGCTATTCGAATAGGTTTGATACTCTGCAGAGGTTGTACATCTTTACCCACAAGTAGGGTACGGGTCACACGGACACCTCGGTGCGGTACGGATCCTATCAAAGCCATTACCCACCTTAGCTAACACTACGAGCCACCACGGAAGCACCCAAGGGGTTATACCACATAACCGGGGTGTACCACACACGAGTGTACCCCTACTCCTTGGTCTCCCGCTGCTCACCCGCACACCAGATGGCAAGTAGATTAACTAGTGGGGTTTATGCTAAGCCGTTGCCACATACAACGGTCGAGTGGTTGTACGATGATTTGGGTCAGGTGAGATGTCACGCAACCCGGTCCTTAACCGACAAGATGGACAACTCCCAACACGCTCAACCACACAGAGTACGAGCTCACCCATACTCCTGACACCCACGTCCATCCCGTCTACCCAAATCTTTACTCATTTTTCCCAAACATATCCCCCTTTTGTTTTTAAAGCACTCACTCATTTTGAAAGCACGCACACATTTTTAAAGCACTCATTTAGGCCAAAACAGGGGTTCAATCATAGCAATCAAGGGTGGCTATCCTACCATGTTTTGCAGTAAAACAATATGCAATTTATAAAACGGGTATAGGGTATATTTATAAAACTAGGACAGAAGCATGCATCAAAGGGGGAGGTTGAACTTGCCGTCTTCGAAGTCTTCGGGGAGGGCCGGCTCGGCGTTCGGGACCTCGGGCTCCTGCTCGCAGTAGTCGGCTTCGATCTCTGGCTCGGGGTACCTTATCCCGTCTACTCCGTCGGCTATGGCACACACACACACAAGCAAGCAATATTAGCACACACGGCTCCGGC
Organism: Cenchrus americanus; assembly: GCA_947561735.1. Classification (NCBI taxonomy): domain Eukaryota; kingdom Viridiplantae; phylum Streptophyta; class Magnoliopsida; order Poales; family Poaceae; genus Cenchrus; species Cenchrus americanus. The sequence goes on along the minus strand of OX387242.1, from coordinate 28,624,800 downwards.
CGAGCTCGGGGAGGGGGAGTGAGCGGAGGAGGGGTATATATAGGTGCGGTAGGGTTTGGTCTTGCCCGAGAAGGAAGGGCGTGTATGAAAGGCTAGGTTAAGGAGGAGTTATAGATATTAAGGACCTATTGGTAATTTTCTAATAATGAAGGAGGGTGTGTTGATGACCTCATTATTTGATTTAGGGTCTGTTTGTAATTTATTTAGGGTTCAACGATAATTAATTACTAATCTTAGGGGCTATTTGGAAGAAGGGAAATGAAATAGTATAAGGGGGCTCGGTTAGGGGAAAAGTCGGGGGCCTAATAGCAAAACGGCCTTCTTCCTCCCCCCCCCCTCCCACTCGATACGAACGGAGGGGGCGCGGCGTGGCCGGGCGGCGGGGGTTCTGCCGGCGGCTCCCGTCACGGCGGCGGCCTAGAGATAGGGGAAAACGGAGAGGGGGAAGAGAGGATCTTAACCCCGCACTCACCTTGGGCTATTGGACTCGGTGGAAGCGGCTCGGCGGCGGGCGGGGGGCGGCGGCGGCGCTACCGGCGGCGGCGGCGCGGTGCGGCTCGGGGAAACGGCTCGGGGAGGCTTGCTTGCGGTGCGGTGTGGCGAGGTGGTGGTGGTGCCGGCCTTAATTAGGGCGGCGGAGGTCGGTTCGGGGGGGGAAGATATTTTTCCCCGGCGAGACCGCCGGCGAGCTCGGGTTCCTTCTCGAACTCCGGCCGGCTTCGCGGTGACCAACGATGGGACGGCTCGGCGGGTCGGCTTGTGGCGGGGCGGCGCGTCTAGGGGCGAGCGGGCGGCGTCCGTGGTGGTGGTGGCGGTCCGGCGGGGCCGGCGCGGGGACGGCCGGCGGCGGGGGCGTTGGTGTGGTGGTTGGGCGGTGCGGATTAATGGCGGCGTGTGGTCGCGTCGCGGGGGCCGGGGTGGCGTCTTGGAGGTGGCGGGGCGGTCGGGTCGTCGCGTGTCGGCTACGCACGGCTTCGGCGGCGGCGCGGGGGCCGGGCGGCGTGCGGCGCCGGCGAGGGCGGGCGGTGACGTGTGGGGAGGGGGGAGGGGGAGGCGGCGCGGTCGGGTACGGCGCGCGGCCCCGAGTGCGGGCGTCAACGGCGCCGGGCGCGGGGGCACGGGCCCGCGGCGCGTGTGTCGCGGCCGCGGGAGGGGGGGGGCGGGCGCGCGGAGGGAGGAGGAGCGAGGGGAAGAAGAAAGAGAGAAGAAAGGAAAGAAAGAAAAAGAAAAAAGGAAAAAGGGGAAAAGAAAAAGGAAGAAAGGAGAGGGAAGGAAGAAAAGGAAAATGGGGAGGAAAATTAAGAAAAGAGGAGGAAAAATAGGGGAAGGGATTTTGGGAAAATCCGGAAATTTGCCAAGGAAATTTAGGAAAGGTTTCGCGGGGCTTTTTCCCCGGTTTTGGGGTGTCGGCGCATTTTCCGGGACGGTGGTGATGGCGAGGCGGAGTGGCCACCGGGACCGCGGCGTGCGCGGGATTCCGGCCGGTGGCCGACCGCGACGTTGGGAAGGCGCGCGGGGGTGCGGCGGGGGTGCGGTGCCGGCGGGAATCGCGGCACGCGCGCGGGGGAGAGAGAGAGAGAACGGCGGCTAGGGTTTGAATGGTAAGCGAGCTCGGCGGATTGGTTTTTGAAATTACGCATGATTTAGCGCAGGTGATTTATTTAGAGCTAAAAACGCGGGCGTTACGGATACATAGTCTCCCAACGAGGCATCCGAGGCCAACCCCGAAAAGGTTGCGGCCCTCGAGCGAATGGGTCGATTCGGGACCTCAAAGGGGTGCAAAAGGTGCTTTGGGGTGCCTTCTGTCGCCTTGAGCCGCTTCATCTCACGGCTCGGCGAAAAAGGCTTACTCCTCTATCGCCTCCTCAAAAAGCACGAGCGCTTCTCTCGGACCGCCGAGGCCCAAGACGCACTCGACAAGGCCGAAGGCATCCTTGGCCCACGCCCCGATCCTCACGCCGCCACGGGACGGCGAACCTCTGCGGCTCTACGTGGCCGCGACCACCCGGGTGGTCGGCGCGTAATCGTAGTAGAGCGCACGGAGGAAGGGCACGCCCTGCCGGGTCCAACGGCCGGTGTACTACATCGGCGAAGTCTTGTCAGACACCAAGACACGCTACCCTCAAGTCCAAAAGCTGCGTACGCGGTGGTCCTCACGTGGCGCAAGCTTCGCCACTACTTCGAGGCCCCACCTTTGTCACGGTGGTCTCCTCCTTCCCGGCGGGGAGATCATCCGCAATCCGGACGCGGTGGGCGGGGATCGCCAAGTGGTCGGTGGAGCTGATGGGCGAAACACTCGCCTACGCCCCGCGCAAGGCCATCAAGTCCCAGATCCTGGCGGATTTCGTCGCTGAATGGACAGACACGCAACTACCGCCGCCGCGGATCCAAGCGAGTCTGGACTGCGTATTTCGACGGCTCGGTGATGAAGACCGGGGCGGGCGCGGGCCTGCTCTTCGTGTCGCCCCTCGGGGAGCACATGCGGTACGCAGTACGTCTCCACTTCCCCGCGTCAAACAACATGGGCGAGTACGAGGCCCTCCTTTGCGGCCTCAAGATCGCCATCGAGATAGGCGTCAAGCGCCTCGACGTGCGGGGGGGATTCGCGGCTCGTGATTGACCAAGTCATGAAAAATGCGAGCTGCCACGACGACAAGATGGAAGCGTGCGCAAGGCCGTGCGAGCCCTCGAGGACGGGGTTCTACGGCATCGAGCTCAATCAGGTGCCCCGCCGGTACAACGAGGAGGCGGACGAGCTGGCCAAGATCGCGTCCGGGCGGATCTTCGTCCCCCCGAACGTTTTCGCCCGAGATATCGCCCAGCCCTCCGTCCCCCTCGAGCCACACCCCTCGAGCCACGCGGAACCCTCGGGGGCTCCCTCGAATCCAGCAGGCGCGGAGTCCATGGATGAGGACCCCTCAAACGAGGCGTACGTGCTCTCCCTCCTCGAGGGGTATGGCGCCTACGAGGCCGATGCGATGGATGTCGAGCCAGCCCCCATCAAGGCAGATTGGCGCGACAAGTATGTCGCCTGGATGGCTCGAGGGGAACTCCCCTCGGACCGGGCCGAGGCCAAGCGCATCGCCAGGATGGCCAAGTCCTTCTCCCTTGTCGACGAGCGGGCGGCCACAAGCGCGCGGCTTCCGGCATCTGCGGCGATGCGTACCCATCCCCGAGGGGCACGAGCTCCTCCGGGACATTCACGCGGGGATGCGGCCATCACGCCGCACCCCGCACCCTCGTGGGCAATGTGTTCCGTCAAGGCTTTTGCGGCCTACCGCGGTCGCGGATGCCGGCGAGATCGTGCGCACTGCGCGAAGGGTGCCGGTTCTACGCCCGCAAATCCAACCTCCCCTGCTCACGTCCCGGACCATTCCCATAACATGGCCTTTCGCCGGTGTGGGGGGCCGGACATCGTCGGGCCCCTGCGGAAGGCGCCGGGGGGCTTCACCCACTTATTGGTTGCGCGACAAATTTTCCAAGTGGGTAGAAGTACGCCCCATTACAAATCTCGGGGCGAGCAAGCGGTGACGTTCTTCACCGACATCGTCCATCGTTTTGGAGTGCCAAACTCCATCATCACCGACAACGGGTCCCGGTTCACGGGCGGGGAAATTCCTGGAGTTCTGCGACAAATTCCACATCCGTGAGGATTGGGCAGCTGTGGCACACCCACAGACTAACGGCCAAGTAGAGCGTGCCAATGGCATGATCCTACAAGGCCTCAAGCCCAGAATTTTCGACCGGCTGAATAAGTCTGGTCGGAAATGGCTCCAGGAGTTGCCAGCGGTCGTGTGGAGCCTAAGGACCACCCCAAGCAGAGCCACCGGCTTCACCCTGTTTTTTCTAGTCCATGGCGCGGAGGCCGTCCTCCCCACGGACTTAGAATACGGGTCACCCAGGGTGCGAGGCTACGACGAGGACGCCAACCAGCGAGCCCGCGAGGACTCACTGGACCAGCTGGACGAAGCGCGCCTTGTGGCCTTGATGTACTTCGCAAGATATCAACAGTCCCTCAGGCGCTACCAGGCACGGAAGATAAGCCGGCGGGACTTCAGCGAAGGGGATCTGGTCCTCAGGCTACGCCAAGACAACCGAGGACGCCACAAGCTATCACCTCCGTGGGAGGGACCCAACGTCATAGTGAAGGTGCTCAAGCCCGGCACGTACAAGCTAGCCAACGAGGACGGCGAAGAACTCACTAACGCTTGGAACATCCAACGGCTACGTCGCTTCTATCCCTAGCTAGGATTTCCAAGTCTTTTGTTGTAAATCGCGTGACCAACACCCCAGTTGGTGACAACCATGTAAACATCACCAGTTCAATGAAAAGGACAACTCGGCTTTCCCCTGAAACCCAAGTTACCCTCGGGGGCTACTACGGGGGGCCATCCCCCCCAAAAAAATGGTCCCATTTTTTCGCAAAAAGGAAAAACCCATGCGCGCTAAGTATGTTTCTACTTCGGCCTCGAATAAAATTCGAAAAGGGCGCAGGCAGCCCAGCGGAAAGGACGCGCGAGTCAGAGATAGCCTACGCCTCCGCGAGGACACGGCCCTTCTCTCTTGCCTCCGACAGCGGGCCGCTCGCGAAAATCGAACTCCCCTAACTAGAATTTACTCAGGAAGAAGGAGAAACAAAAAAGTGCAATAAAGTAACAGACATCATTTCACTTTCACGAACGATTAAAGCAAAGTTATCTGTTTATTTACACGTCCACATGGCCCGCACATTAACACATAAACAAAAAAGGGCCTAGCGCCCGGCAATCCTCAGGCCGGCGGAGCGGCAGCGTCAGCGGCATCTGGGAACAGAAACTCCTTGAAGGCCTCGGCGAGCGCCCCGGCGGCGTCGGCGGCTAACGCGTCCACACGCTCCATCGCCACCTTGTCCTCGGCGCCCTCGAAGACGACGTAACCCTCCGCTATCACCTCGAAGTTGATCTCGTAATGATATCGCACCACCCCGAGGGCCTTCTGAACGCCGAGGTGCAGCGCCCGGCGCATGCGCCCGGTGACGTGCCCGCCAAGGGCGCGCGCGGGCGGGCGGCCGGCGAGCTCCCGGCCGCGCCTCGCCCTCCTCCATGGCCTGGCGAGTCTCGAGGGGCCGCGGAGCGCAACTCCGGCGGCTCTGCTCGGAGGAGTTGTAGGAGGTGCGGCGCCTCGGCCCACTCGGCCGCGTGCCCCGGCCGCGGTGCGCAAGCTCGAAGTTGCCAAGCAAGAGGGGGATCGAAAAGGGGGCGAACCCTCTAAGGGGAAATCGGGCGAAACGAGAGACAAACGGCAACTTACCCTCGACACCTGCTTCTTCTCCACCTCGAGGGCGCGGCGCCCGCCTCGGCCCTTCGCTCAAGGCCCTTGAGGGTCTCGCCTTGCTCCTGGAGGGCCAGCTCCTGGCTCGCGCTCGTGATGCTGAGCACCATCAGTTCGCCCTCGAGCTTCGAGAACGCCGTGTTTCGCCCCTCCAGCGATTTACGCGCCGCCTCGCGGACGACGCGCTCCTGCTCGAGCGCCGACCGGGCGTCGGCAAGAGCAGCTTGCTCTCGCCGGAGCCGCCCCTCGGCCCCACGGTGGGCGGTACGCTCTGCGGGGAGGCGGTCCTCCGCGACGGCGAGCGCCGCAACCTTGGCGTCGAGGGCGGCCTTCAGATCGTCGGCCTCCTTAGCCTTCTGCTCGAGCGCGCGCGCCTGCTCCTCAGCCTGGCTCTGCTAAGCCTGCGCCCCCCGGAGTAACGAGTGGAGCTCCAGGTTGTCGTTGCGGACGCCAGCCACCTCCGTCTCCCAGTTGGCCGCCAGGGTGCGCATCTTCTCCAGGTCCGCCCGCGCCTGCCGCAGCGCCTCATCCCGGTCGATGAGGGCCGTGCAAACCCGCTCGAGGGTGGAGGGGCACGCCGCGTCTTGCCTCTCGCACTCCTGGAGCTGATCGCGCAAGGCCACAGCCCGGTACGACAGCCAACTGTCCGGAGTCCTCAAGGCGTCGGCGAGCGCGTCGAAGGCGTCGCACCGCTCCCGGAGCTGGCGGAGCTCGGCGCTCACCTGATCGAAGGCGCCGTACTTGTCGCGGGCGCGGTGCTCGAGCTCCTGTCACCAACGAGCCGAGACCTGTGAGTGTTACGCTGCAAGGATCCCGCGCGAAGACGAAAAAAACAAAGAAAACACACGATGGCACCCCACCTGGAAGACGCGCCACGCGGGGCCGCCATGAATCCGCAGCGCCTCATTCAGCGCTCGGTCGAGCGCGGCGCCGTGGTTGCGGAGCTCTCCCCACAGCTCCTGCTCCCCCTGGGCGTCGGCAAAAGCGGGCGGATCGCCAACGAGCCCCTCTCCCGGGGTGGAGCGGCCGGCGCGGGAAGAAGAGGCCTCGGCACCTCGTCCTCGGCCTCCTGCCACCATGTGACCCTCCCGCCGCCTCACAAGAGCCCCCTCCTGGGACTCGGGGGACGGCGTGGGGAAACTCACCCACTGGTCCCACCCGGGCGGCGGAGAGTCGTCGTCCGGGATCTCCACCACCGCCGCCCGGGAGCCGTCGGCGGGTGCCGCCCCCTGCGTCGCCTCCGTCGATGCCTCCGCCCGCGCCTCCGTAACCGCGGGCTCTCGCCGCGGCGGCGCGGCCACCGCTTCGGCCGCATCTCCGCAACCGCGGGCGCCGGCCTCGCCCTCCTCGGCCGGGCGCCGCCGGCCGCGCCTCCGCCACGACCGGCGCCCACCGCTCCTCAACGGCCGCCGGCCCCGCCGCGCGGTGGGCGGATCCACCGGCCGTGGCCTCGGGGCCCCGGCCGCGCGCTCGCGAGCTCTCGCCGCCGTGGCCGCCGCACTCGCCCCCGCCCGCGGCGCCCTCGACGAGCGCCGCGGGGTGGGAACGGATGCGTGCGCCCTCAACACCTTGGCGGCGCGAGGGGGAGGCACGGTCGGCACCACCCCGCGCAAACACGAACAAATAGTCGGGTTCTTGGTTGTCGGATATGCAACCCCGCAAAAGAGCAAGCCCCTCACCTCGAAGAAGAGAAGGCGCGCTTCCTCTTCCTCGAGGTCCCGGCGGATGACGCCGCGCGGCCGGCGCCGCCGCCACCGCACCTCCGGCCGTCTCCCGTCGCGCGCGCGGACCACGCCCCGCGCGCGGGCGCGCTTGTCGCGCGCACCTCGGGGCGCGCGCGCGGTGCCTCCGCGGCCTGCGCCGCTCCTGTCGTCGATTGCCTGGCGGCGGGCACCTCCACATCCGCCCCAGGTGATGCTACTCTTGCCGCCGGAGCCGTCTCCGGCGGTGGGGGCGCAGGCTCCCACCTATCAGGGAGGCCCTGCCCCCCGGTCTCTTCTTCCTCTTCCTCCTCCGAGGACGAGTACTCCTCGGTCCCCGGAGAAGAGAGCCCCTGCTGCTCGCGCAGCCGGTACTCTTCGTTCCACCGTTCGCGGCGCGCGCGGTGTCGCTTCGCGCGCTCCTTCTTGCGTGCCACCCGCTCCCGCTCCCGTTGCTGCGACGCTCGACCGAGCGCGCGAGAGCGGGGAGTGGGCGGATCAGACTTCGCGGTGCTCAGGCTCACCAGCTGCGAGCGAAACATCGAAGCACGTCAGCAACCTAAAGCGTCAGCAAAATCAAAAACGGAACCAACACTTCCACTCACCAGTCGGCCGGTGGGGAGCATCTCGAGATCGCACAGGGATCGGTCGCTGCGCAGGGACCGGGTGTCGACGGCGCTCCGCGCCCGGGTAGCCGTGTACTCCCGCAGGAGGGGTCTCTGTAGCATCTGCGACCTTGTCAGCGCAACGGGGTTCGCCGTCTCCGTCATCTCGAAGATGCGGAGCGGCCTCTCCATCAGGGGGACGACCCGTCGGTGGTGGAGGAAGGCGAGGACGGTCGCCGCGGTCAGCCTGCGCCCCGCCAGGTTCCTCAGCGCGGCCAGAAGCGAGTCCAACCGCCTCCGATGCTTTCGGACCAGGAAACACCCCGTGGCTCCAGGAGTCGGGCTTCTCCCGGAGCACCAGACCGGTGTAGGGGGGAGACCGGGCTCGTCGTTGCGAAGGTAGAACCACCCCCGCTCCCGGCCTGCATTGTTGGTCGTCATGGTGCAGGGGATGTAGTCGTCCTTGTACTACCCCCGCAAGGCGAGCGACATGCTGCCGGCGCGCACCGCGCGGCGGGTCCTCTGCTCCGACGTCGGCTGCGTGAACAGCTCCGCGCGGAAGAGGTGAATCCAGAGATCCCAATTCACCGAGATCCCTAGATACCCCTCGCAAACGCCCACGAACGTGGCCGCCTGCGAAATTGCGTTCGGCGCGAAGTTGTGCAGCTCCACGCCGTAGTAGTGGCAGAGCGCCCGCATGAAGCGACTCGCCGGCGCCGTGAAGCCGCGCTCGTGGAAGCGGGTGAAGCTAACCACGTAGCCGCTCGGCGGGTTGGGCGCGTGGTCCCCAGCCGGCGGCACGATCCACTCGGCCGGCCGGCCCTCCTCGTTCGCGGCGCCGGTGGCCGGCGGACACCAGCTCGCTCAGGGCCAGCCGCGTCACCGTCGAGCGCTCCCACGCGTACGGATCGACAATAACGAGAGGCGGTGGAGGCACCATGAGGAAATGCAAGGGGACAAGAAACGAAGAACGGGAAGGAGGAGAAGAGCTCCAAAGGCGGGAAGGCGCTGTGGCGAGAATGAGATGGGGGCTAAAGCGCAAGGAGCGAGAATGGCGAATGCTAAGGTAAAAACCGTCGTTTTCCCCCTCGCCAGATTTATAAGCCGCGGGCGTGCTCTCCGGAGTGCACGTCCCGCGCGCATTAACTGCAGGGGAATCTTCTCTCGCTGACGGGCGGGCCCCACCACGACCGCGGCGGACACGCCACAGCTGACGGGCCATCATCACGGCGTAGAACCGGGAGGGCCGCGGCAGGCGGTCACGTCCGCCTGTCCACACCGCCCACTACGCGCGCGGTTACAGCGCCTAAAAAGACGCGCTCGCGGCGCGAAACCGCAGCCGCGACTGTGAAGCATTAAATGGCCCGGTCCCTTACCAAGTAAGGAAGACCCTCGAGCGGCGCGAGCCCCTGGCTCAGAAAAATTCAACCCTCAAAGGGTGCAAGCATCAGACGGCCACCTCGGGGCCCGTTTGGGGTAAAACAGGCACCACAGGTACCTTCGATGCGCTATTTTACTGATCAGCGCCTCGAGGGCTGACGCGGTCAGGGACCCTTGAGGATTCGCAGATGCAAAGATGGGGGCGCCTAGCCGCCACCCCGCGTTATTTTACTGGTCAGCGCCTCGAGGGCTGACGCGGTCAGGGACCCTCGAGGATTCGTAGATGCAAAGACGGGGGCGCCTAGCCGCCACCCCGCGCTATTTTACTGATCAGCGCCTCGAGGGCTGACGCGGTCAGGGACCCTCGAGGATTCGCAGATGCAAAGACGGGGGCGCCTAGCCTCCACCCCGCGTTATTTTACTGATCAGCGCCTCGAGGGCTGACGCGGTCAGGGACCCTCGAGGATTCGTAGATGCAAAGACGGGGGCGCCTAGCCGCCACCCCGCGCTATTTTACTGATCAGCGCCTCGAGGGCTGATGCGGTCAGGGACCCTCGAGGATTCGCAGATGCAAAGACGGGGGCGCCTAGCCGTCACCCCGCGCGGCCCTACTGATCAGAGGTTCGAAGCCTGACCCTCAACGGGTTCGAACAGGCGCCCCAGATCACCAGTCAGGGGCGACGAGGGCACGCACATTCGAGCCATTCCTCGAGCCCACCGGCTCGAGGGTGCCCCACATGTCGTGTTCGAGAGCCAGCGAGGGCAGCTAGCCGGGGGGATCCCACCGAGGGAGAGCTTCCGCGCCCTCGGTCCCTAGCGAACGGGACCGAGCCCCACCTAGCAAACCCACGCAAGCGCTTTAATGGACGTGTCTCTGGACCACGCAGCCTACCCTTATGGAACGGGGCATGGGCGTCCACTCGAACCACCCACTAACTGCTCAACGAGGAATCCGCAATCCGCGACCCGACCGATGGGGGTTGCGGAAACCTCACCCTCCGTCCCGCGGAGGGACGGCGAGGGCGCGTTGAAAACATGTCGTAGAGCTCTACGCGATCGCCCCGAACGGGCCCGGGCTCGGGGGCTCGGCGCACGGCTACACCTCCTGGATTGCACCGGCCGCGGATAGTGCCAGCTGCGTGTGCGTCACCGAAGCCGGCTGAAACATTGCCGACGCCGGTTGAGATACGTACCACGCCCTCTGACCAATCTCGCGGTAAAACCCCTGCAGGAGCACTCACGCTCCTACAGGGCTTCGGGGGCTAGACCCGCGGGTCCGCTGATGCAGCCCCACGGAAAGCATTCGCAAGCCAGGGGGAGGACGTCATATCAGTAGGCTCCAGCATCTGCGGGAGCCTGGCCGGCGAACCCGTAGATGCTCGGGGGCTACTGTCAGGGACAGCCCTGGGGGTCCCCATAAACAGCTGGGGAAACCCCACTTAAAACCTGCAAAAAGCCAAGGCCAAACACGTCTCGCTTAAACACACGGGGCATGGCCCACGCCACGGTGGCCCCGACGGCCCACCAAGGCGGACCACTCAAAGATCCCCTCGAGCAGGCTCCACCTCGCTCGAGGGCACACACCTCCCTCGGATGGGCTCCGCCCCGTTCGAGGGAGTGCGCTTACCTCGAGCGGGCTCCGCCTCGCTCGAGGGTCCACGCCGCCCTCTAGCAGGCTCCGCCTCGCTCGAGGGCGCTCCGCACACGCACGCCCGTTCCCGCACGCGGGTACGGGTTTAATGCTCTGACAACGGCGAGGCGGCGCCATCATGCGCCTGGGACTCGCGCCCCGGTCCTGTTGCACCAACTCCCTAGGAGGGAACCCATCCCCGCCACGCGTGGGGGAGCGTGCGACGTGGCCGGCCGCCCGCCCCGTGACGCCGCGCCGCCTACTCCCAGGACGGCCGATGCGCCGAGCCCTCGAAGGGGGGCCGGCCGCACCCTCGATCTGCTTTCCCGTGACCTTGCAGGGTTAGGTCGTGATGTTAGGCCGGCGGGGCGCCATCCCCGCCACTGTTAACGGTATGGCGGCCGCCCCGCGCGTACAACCCCACGCCGGCGCCGTGGTAACGGGCCCGGCGCTGTGAAGCATGCGGGAACGGGACGCCGCCATGCCTGCCACTGTATCCCGTACGGATCGACGTCAGCAATCCCCTCGAACCCGCTTGGGGACATCACAGCCATCCACTGCGCTCCTACCCTCGAGGCCGCCACTGTTCGGGTACAAGATACGCCATGATGGCCAGATCGCGGCAAGGACCGTCAAGGCGGCCGCCTACTCTACGGCGCGGCACACCACACTTCCCCATGTAGCTGAATAGTGCGGCATACATGTAATTCGCTCTCTCCTTGGCCTATAAAAGGAAGACGAACTCCCCCGCCGCAGGGGACAAGGCAAGGCAGAACAACACGACACAACAGGAGACAAAGAACGACACACGACATCGCACACTCACTCTCCAATTCTCCCACAATATCTTCAGCCACTTCACCAGGGACTTGGAGGTCACGCTTCCTCTCCCGCCTTGCTTGTAGCAGCCCCACTACAGGCACCCCCGGTGCTGAGCAATACAGTGCCTCGAGCACACCACTGCTGGACGTACAGCCCTCGGCCGGAACCAGGATAAACCTTGGCATCGACCATTGAGGGATAGACCTTGGCGCTTACTACTGGTTAGTGTCGGGACCACATTCCGCACCGACACCTCTTTAGTAGATTAGATTAGATGTGTTTTCTTGATGATCTCTTAGATTAAATGCAATTTGGTTCTTCAAAAGAAGTTTCTTTGCCTTCCTAGATTGAATCCTTGCATTGCACATTGTTCCATGGATTCGATACCTTGGGTTCACCACTCGAGAGAAGAAGGGTCCCTTGACTACGACGGGGGATTTGTCCGCTTGCAAATCCATATGAAGTTTGATACGAATATACACCGTCAACACTCGCCATCGCTCGGGAGGTAGTCCCCACGCCAGGCTGTCAGGCCTTCCATACCCGCCACCAGCGCTCCTCTGCCGCGCCGCTCGCTAAATGTATTTGAGGAGAGATGAGATGTATTTTTACCTCTCCTCTCTCCTCAGAGGCAAAATGCCTTGCGTTTTTGCATTGCCTGTTAGAGAGGGAATTTGAGAGGCACAGTGTTGAAGGAAGATGCAAAATTGCATTTGCATTACCTGTTGGACTCAGCCTTAGGAGGGGCCAATTTGCCTTGTGAAACCTAACATGAAAACATAAGCCGTAGCACCACAAAGGTACCTACCTTCAGATTGAAATACTCCTATATCAGTTAAAACAGTATTGTGTCTAATATGAAATGAAGATGTGAGTCATTGACAATGTAATAACTGAATGTTGAGTTACAGTTGTTAATAGAAACTGTACCAAGAGGCAGATACCACCTCGCCCTTTTCTTAGACATGAAGTGGTGTGTGATCGATACAAAGTTATTCAATAGTTCTTGATTCCTCCCACACCTATCTATAGAACTGTTAAAAGGCCTTGGTAGCATCCAGGTCAAGGTGTTGATAGGATTGGGCATTTGCGCCCCAGACAGAGAGAGCACATTGGATGGTGCTACTTATATGCTGAAACCTTCCACTACTTGTTGTTTTCCACAGGGGTATAGTAGCAGGCTGTTATATATGAGAGCCAATAAGAGAAGTTGTCTGGAGGATATGCAATTCGACCGAAGGGTTCTATTTTTACGATTAAATCCAAGAAAATGTGATAACTAAAGTAAATCCACGGTTGCTGATCGTCGTGCCAAAAAGTCAGCCAAACCAAAATGATCATGCTGGTTATCTTGCTGATTCCTCCCATTCCCAATAAAGCCTATGCTCTGAGGGCTTGTTTGGGAAATGGAGAATTCAAGTGGATGGAAGAGGACCTAAGGGGATTTTGGGAAATTTTGACTTATAGTGGAAATTCCTCCACCCCAATGCCTTTCATTCCCGTTCATTCCACTGATTCCCAAACAAGCCCTAAGAGATCTTGCCCGGGAGATTATTTTATTTGTTCGACATGGCGTGATGTGCTTGATACCATTCTACATCATGACACATGGGAAAGGCTGGTGCCTTGAGATGTTATAGAGCAAGCAATTGGATGTATTGGCCGGGATGAGGTAGATGCAAGAAAATGTGACAGATATTAATGAAGAATCACCAATAGGTGTCAATAAGTGTGAAAGCAAATGCGAAAGAAATGAATGGCACAGTAAAATTTCAGCATACTACCGGCAAAGGCACGTCCAGATTGACGAGTGAATAGGGATCTGGAGGTCAAAGGCATGAAGAACCGTTCGTCTGTTTTAATTTGTATTTTATTTACAACAGTTTTAATTTGTATTTGTGTGGACAGCTTGCATCTAAGGGTAGTAAAGATCTGGCGAGTAGGCTAAAACATACTCCTCAAAGGGAGAGAATGAACAGAGAAGTCAGCAAAAGTCAAAAAGGCTAAACATGCCTAAAACTAAAAGAATGGAGAAGCCAACAAAGGTCGTCAAAGACTAAATAGTTGATATGAAGCCTGATCACTCGTCACAACACCCAGTTCGCAAAGTCGGTTCCAAGAAAAGCCTCAATATGAAAATATGAGAATCAAAATTCGCAGCCTAGTATCAAAGTACCTTGGTCATGCTGGTCCATAAAAGACTAGCAATTCGAGGCATTGTCCATTTTAACAGTTGAATCTCGCTTCTTTCAGGTAAGTTAGTTGATCTTAACTGGTTTTCTTCACCCTTTATATGGAAATCAAAACTCTATAATTCGATCTTTTATTCTATTTTTTGTATTTTCAATAACTAAGGGCAGTTTGCTGAATAAGAGGGAGGTATAGACTTTCCAAGTGGGAGCTCTTCAAACCTTTGCTATCAAAGCCAGCACCGGTGCTCTCTCCTGTAAGAGCAAAATAAAAGGGTTTCAAAGAAGAGTTATAAATGGGAGACCCTTGATTTTGGCCAAAAGGAGCAATAGCCAAGTTGTGAGCAGCGATGGCCAAAACGAAGAGCAAAACAAATGGGTTTCAAAGAAGAATCATGGTACTGTTTGGATGGTAGGGGTAAATATTTGCCCCAAGGAAAATTGTTTGCCCCTCCCATTTGCCCCTACTAATATTTGCCCTTTGGGGTGTATGGATGGAGGGGTAAATGTGGATGTGGATGAAAGAGGGAGAGCGGGGCCCACCACAAATTTACTCCAATTTGCTACCTTTTAGGGGTAAATGGACTTAGGGGGACAAAACATTTGCCCCACCACATTTACCCGACATGTTTAGCACCTTAGAGGTAAATTAGGGGTAAATTTACACCACCATCCAAACAGGCCCCATATTTGTGTGATGATTGATTTTTGACAGCACATAGAAATGAAATATTGATTACACCATGAGAAGCCATGTCGTAATCATTACCTTTGCGTGTTACTAGTAACTGATTAATGAATTTTACTTCTAATTAATTATCCCCTCTATCTCTAAGCAAGTGGGGTGACCATTTACAAATAGGGGATCACATTTGCGATGTTTAACTTACTGACTCCTCTCGTTCGTACCTAGCCTAATTAAGCTGGAAGCGATATTTTTTTGAACGAACGGCACGGGAGAAGTGCCAATTTCATTGATAAAGAAGGGTAAAACAGCCGGCTAGCCGGAAAGCAAGAAAGAAAAGCCTATACAGTCTTTACAAATGAACACTCAGAGCCGCCAGGCCCTTAGCGCCTGCGGAGATCCACAGAGAGAACTCTTCCTTGATCTTAAAAACTAGGTTGGCTATCGGAGACTCAGTCCGATTGAAGATCCGGGAATTCCTCTCTTTCCAGAGCTCCCAGCTGATGAGGAGCGCAACGGAACGGAAAGCTTTCTGTGGAATGTTGCGTCGCGGAGGGGTGACATCCACCGCCCAAGTGGGGACGAGGAGGGGGGCCAAGTTGCGGCGAAGTTCGGCCAACCTAACCGGTGGGCAACCTCGGTCCGCAGGCGGCGCGTGTAGCTAGCCGCCGAAGGTGAAGTGCGGTTTCCACGGAACGTCTGCAGAGGGGGCAAACCGGGGAGTGGTCCCAACCTCTGCGCGCCAGCCTGTCGCACGTCCACACACGGTTTTGCAAGATGAGCCAAGCAAAGAACTTGCACTTAGGTGGGGCCCAAACCTTCCAGATAGAGGCTAGATCAGGGGTAGAAGGGCAGTCGGTGAATTGAGCTTTATAGGCGGAGGACGCGGTGTAAAGACCGTGGGCCGTCCGGGTCCAGACAATCATGTCTTCCCGGTCAGGGTGAAGGGCCGTTGTTTCAATGAGGCCCCAAAGGGTGACGAATTGCGTGAGATGCTCCGCAGTGAAGCCTGAGCGGTGGTTGAGGTCCCTCATCCAAGTGTTATCGTGTAGAGCGGAGGCAACCGAGCGCGTTTTCTTCCTCGATTTGGCGAACAACAGAGGTGCGACGTCCTTTGGTCTTTGTGTGTGGGGGCCCGAAAAGCTGGTCGGCAGTATAAAAAGGCCATAGTACCAACCAGGTTTATGTATGCTACCAGTTCGGCACAATGGCCCGGCCTGGTCCAGCAGGAAAGTATCATTGGGCCCGATAGTGCCAAGCCTGCCTAGTCGGGTCGGACCAAATCGAGTTAGGATCAGGCGGCCTGTCTGGCCATCTGTAGTGGTGGATGGAAGATAGTTCACTGATTAAATGTCGCAATCTAATGGCACATATAAAGGCTTGACCGGTGCAACACCATGATTTAAGCCATGCCTGATTGAACAGAAGATCGAAGTTCACATATGTACCGGTGCCCATATTGCGTAGCATTAAGCTTAAACTCTGACATAAATATATGTAGATCTAGCGTTTCAACTCCTCGTCAGCAAGTATGATACTTCATTAACGTGATGGCGGACCTAGCATTTAACTGTAGCGTTTTGCCCCCCCCCCCCACACCCCCCACCACCAGGGGACGCCAAACCGTGCGAGACGTGCCCGACGCAGGCCGTATCCCCCAAATCTAGCCTATCCCGAACGTGCGCTACGCCTCGGCTGACCCCACCTCGTGCAACCGGAGCAACGGATCCGCGGTCCGCGCGTGAAGCCGAAAGAAGACGGCTAGATGGGAGGGAGGGAGCTCGCGGGAAGAAGATGGCCAGATGGGGGGGAGGGAGCTCGTTGGAAGAAGAGCGGCGGCGCCGTCGAGGTCGTCGAGGAGGGGCCCACTGTCGTGGAGAGAGGCCGGCGGCCACCCGCGCCGGCCGTCCTGCTCCTCCGCCTCGCGCGAGGGGTGAGGAACCTAGCGGCAGCGGAGCTCCAGGCGAGGCCGCCGAAGGAGCCGAGGGAGGAGGGGGAAGGAGACTGTGCCGCCGAAGGAGCCGAGGGAGGAGGGGGAAGGAGACCGTGCTGCCGACGATCCACGCCGACGGGACTGCCGCTCCTGGATCTCCAATGACGGGCGGATCGAGGCTAGGAGCTGCCCACCGCAGCTGGGAACGAGCCGAATCTGGGCCTCCATGGCTCGAACTCGAGCTCACTGATCAAATTGCTGGCGGTGGAGCCGAGGTGGCGCAGGGAGATCGACGCCATGGACCTCCATGCTCCCTTAGCTTCGCCACCGCGCACAGAAGCGGGCGGAGATCCGCCACCGAACGGACGGAGGAGACGACCACCGCGGCTCGCTCGTCTGCCAACCCGTCACTCTTCATATCCTACCGAAGAGGGGTAAGGGGCACCCGCCGCCGCCCGAGCTGGAAATGGGAGGCGCGGTGGAGATGGTAGTGAGGATCTGGGAGAGTTTTCTTCCGCACGGTAGAGATGGGGTTGATGGAGAGAGAAGGGTGGGGGTGGGGAATCATTAGGAGGGAGAGTAAGACTTGTGGGTCTCACAGCGGTAGTTAGTGTGGAGTATGAGATACAGGCGATGACGAGTGCAGAAAACTTGTACCGTAACAGAGAATCTCGATGACTAGTAGAATATTCTCTTTTAGGGTATGTAAATGGAGTACGACGAGTGCGACCAACCTCACACGTACATCCCGATGACGTAGCTTTCAGACCAGAGCATTGTCACATATCCACTATCAGCTAGAACAGAGCATCTGAATCGATGTCATCGGCAGCCGGCGGCGGTGGTCAGAGGGGCTTCCGGTGGTTGGAGGATGCCATGAGCACGACCATGGCGACGGCGAACATGATCAGCATGCTCGCCAGGAGCGTGTAGGTCCGCCGCGACGACCGCCGGTACTCGCCGAACAGCACGACGCCCCAGAACGTGCTGACGAGCGGCAGAGCCTGGACGGAGTCCGCCGCCGCGTAGCCCGCCGCCTGCCCGGCCATGAAGGTGAACGCGTTCCCGAGCCCGCACACCGCCCCGGCCAGCAGCGCCAGCCACCTGCCCTCGCCGTCGCGGAGGTACGCGGACACGGTGGACGCCGGCACGCCGACCATGGGGCGGTAGAGGAACCAGACGTTTAGGGCGACGCTGACGGCGAGGCAGGCGAGGGAGAAGTAGAAGTAGGCCGTGTACACCACCAGGTGCGGCACGCCGGCGGGGAGGACGTGCCACTGGTCGTTGGTGGCCAGGTTGAACGCCGGCGCGAAGAGCGCGTAGAAGACGCCGGCGAAGACGACGATGCCCAGGCCCAGCAGCGTGTTCGAGCCCAGCACCTGGTGTGAGGGTGTTGAGGAGCAGGGTACTGTGTGAGCAAATCAAACAGGGGCAAAAGAAATTGAAGTCCAAACAGAATGAATAAAATTCAGTTTCTTTGGATGGAGAATTGAGCTTTTTGACAACTTCTAAATGGTGATGTGTTTGAACTTTCAGTGACATATGTTTGAGTAATGCAGAGTGTGAAAGTAGAACTGGCACCTACTTTAATTGACCTCTTCTCCTCCAGATGAACCAGGAACTCTGCTGTTCCGGCCTCTACTTTCTCCAGTTTTGCTTCTGGTGTATCCAGCTTCGCTTCTTCAACATCATTTTGTCCCTCTAGAAAAATCAAAAGTATCAGATGAAGATTAACACTCTCCTAAACAAGATGAGTATAAACTTTGTTTCGAAAAAAGTTGGTTCATTCATCCTGCTGCTACCTTTCTCAAGGAGGTGTTCGGCCAGATCCTCATATGTAGTGTCCCTGTAGAAAATTGCAGAAAGACACTTTGCTGAGCATCAGATAAAGTAGGAGATAACGGCATGATAAAATGGATATTTCTGCATATAATACTGCACAGTGACACCACATACTCGGCTCAATTTTCAAGATTCAGAACAGTGACTGAATGTGGCAGAAAACTAGAGTACCTAGTGTTTTTGCTGTAATTGACCAATGAGCTAGCCAGCTTCTCCTGGTTGTCGGCGGCATTCGAAGAATGTACAAGTGACCCAAGGATCGCCGCCACCAGAAAGCAGCCGACGCCGGGGAACAGGACCTCCGCCTTGTTAATCCGGCCGTCGAGGAAATAGTTCAGCGTCGTCCCTGGAAGAGAAGTTTCAGTGAACTGATGTCTTCATACTCTGAACATTTCAGGCCTTACAAGTTTGGATATGTCAGTACCTATGACAACTTTCAGGCTTGATGCCATGACCTCGGTGACCGAGAGCCCGACGAACGCCCAGCCGTACTGCGTGGCCAGTGTCCCGAGGCTGAGCGTGACGCCGCCGGCCATGGCCAACAACACCGAAGGCCAGTTGTTCTGCATTATTGTTCAAAGCAATTGTTGCTTACTTAGAGAAAAATGTTTCACGCACGAGCCTCCCCTTCAGGTGAGAAAGACTGACCTGAATCTGCGTGAGCTGAGTGAGGAAGTTGGGCGTCTCCGGCGTGTCGGGGCCAATCTGGCCGAAGGTGAGGGCGACGAGCACGGCGGCGAGGAAGTTGGTGACGGAGAAGTCCAGGAAGGTGTGCTGCGGCAGCCGGCCCCGGCGCTCCAGCACGGCCAGGACCACCGGCCAGGTGCCCAGGAGCACCAGCGCCACCGCCATCAGCCCGATGGCGCCGCTGATGTCCCTTACCAGATACATCTCGGCGTCTGTACCGGCGGAAGCTGCAGAAGGTCAGGCCCATCCGTGAATCGAGAATGCAGACAGTATATCCAAGGGTGCAGGATTCTACTCTAACTAAGCGTTCTAAAGAGTTTGAAGTCAAATTCTGGAAGATGTTAAGAAGGATTGTCAACTTATTTAAAGAAACTACTAGTCATTGTAAATTTAGCGTAGCATGTGGTTTGCAGTTCGATCCCATGAGCTCCGGTAGAAAACAAAAATGAATGAATGAATGATATCAAAAATGGAACCCTCAAACAGTCAAACTCTGAAACTGCAGAGGAGACGCAAGCTCTGAATCCAAAATACACCGAATTTGAAGCAGAGGAGCTGCGTGATGCAACCTCAAACTGGTTGCCTTTTTCACCCAAGCGAAACTGCTCAAGAAGTAGAGGGGCACTCAACCTCAGAATCAAACATAAACCAAATTCGAGAGGCGTGGAAGAAAAATTATAAATTCGGCTCAATGAACGTTCGAAACTCGACATCAAACACCACTACACATCGGCACAGGACACTTTCTCTTTCAGACACGACTTCTGACCTTCTGTGCTGCAAAAGCAGACCCTGAAGGGTTACAGAAAAAACGCCTTGCATGAAACAGAGGAAAGATGTAGTGTAAAGCATCAGGAGGGATGGCACCCTGACTTCGCAAAGAGCATTTCTGACCCAAAGAACTGAAATTTCAGAACCTGAAAACAGCCTTTCGAACGAATATAAGTTTAAAACCAACAGAGATTCGACGAACAAAGTTCCCTATGAAACTGCCGGAACGCCGACCGGAACCTAAGCTAAAGGTAAATCGAAAGAGATGATGCAGCATACCAAAACGGGAGGAAGGAATGACTGGAGGCCTTGGGAGCTTCTGGTTCTTGAGCGCTCTGTCAGCGCGTGGCCATATACTACTTCTATATGTAGGAGCTACGCCTACAGGCTACTAGTATATTTGTGGTGTGACTCTGGAAGCTTCGTCAGCAGTGAGTGAGCTGGATATGTGATGAGGAGAATGGAGATTGGGAGCGGGTGGACCCCACACCCCAGCTATAGTTCACCAACCGGATGACGAGGAGATGGACTGTTAGGTCCACCTTGTTGCCCATGCCCATCCAAAATTGATTTGTCAGATCTGATCTCATTGGAGCCGATTGCGAATGCTTTGGCTCTATAAGGCCGTCTCCAATCGCATTTGGCCAAAGACTAGCAATGTTCTGAGCGATAATTTAAACGAGAAAAGAGTCGCAACAATTAAACTTTGAATATTGTGCAGTGAGAGAACAGTGTATTGGGAATTGAGCGAGCTTATCTCTTCTCTCCTAGTTAATCTCTTGTCTTTTGCAATGTTTCATGATTAAAAAATTAGTTTCACTAGCTCTAAGCTAGATTGTTGGAGACGCCCTTAGAATCATGGAGTACTTATCATTATGTCTCTTGCAAATAAAAAAGTTGTGTTTGTTGAATCAGAAGCTAATTAAGGTCGCAGCAAAACATGCTTTGGCTTTCAGAAAACAAACAAGGAAGCATATAACTGTGCACAGCTTAGCGACATGAGAGAGTTCACCCGACAAAAGTAAGGGAAAAACTAAGAGAAAGAGGGAGGTCCTGTGCCACCGCTACATGAGTTTGTCCATATATCAAGATGAACCTTCAAGATTGCCTATCCTAGGAACTGTCATCGCCACACGGTACGACGAATTGGCCCGGAGGAGTTAGACACAAGGTTAACATCCGAGTCGGACTCAAAAGCCGCGAAATCGAGAGAGACATAGTTCGCCCAACAAAAATAGAGGAAAAACTAAGGAGGTGTTGTCGGAAGATGAGGGGGCTCGAGAGGGACCTATGCAACTATTGCATGAGCCGGTACCTATATTAAGAGGAACTTTCAAAGTTGCCTACGCCAACAAGCGGTATCGTAGCTATGTACAACGAGCTCGAAGGAGTTGAATTCACGCGGCGAGAGGTGAAGTATTTAAACTCTACACAAGAACAATGCTTGAGTCGGACTCGAAAGCCGCAGAATTAGAGAAGTAGAGTTTGCACGACAAAAGTAAGGGAGAAAAAGGCATTATCAGGGTGGATGGTGTGCGTGTGTGCGTGCACGCGCAAAGAGAGAGGGGGTGAAGGGACCTGTGCCGCCGCTACACTAACATATCACTAGATCGAGATAAACCTTCAAGATCGCCTACACCAGTAATTGACATCATTGCCAGGTACAACGAACTAGCTAAGAGGAGTTAGATCCACACATTGGGAGGTGGAGCATCGAGACTCTGCACAAGGTCAGTGCCTAAGTCGGACTCAGAAGCCACAGTATCAGAAGGCATAGTTCACTCGACAAAAATAAGGAAGAGAATAGGCAGAGAGAGATTCGCGGAGGGACCGAGAGATGCGAGAGAGGGTGATTTGCGATTTCAATCCAATATACAAAGCTGCGGAGCTTGCAATGTATGCGAGGGTGCAGTGAAGCGTTGATTGTGTCATTCGCTATTGGATTTCCATCCACCAATCCAATACCACCCAAGCAACAAAATTTGGGTGTACCGATACTAATTTCGAAATCGAGGCACGAATATCTACATGAAGGTTGAGTGTTAATGATTTCAAAATGATGAATAACGAGTCATATATAAGGATAACTTTATCAAATTTAGTCGCGCTATTAGCGCGGGCCAACGTGCTAGTTGGACGACTGATATTGATTTGGAACCAAACTTTTCTAATATATGAAAGGAGAAAAGGATTTGAAAACTAAAAGAATCAAGTACGTGTATACACTACGGGAAACGGAGTCTTCGCCGAGAGGAATACTCTTTGGTGAGAGCCAAACCTTGAACTCTCGGCGAAGGGCTCTTCGCCGAGAGTAAAAAAAATAATTCTCGGCGAAGAAAAAAACTCTCGGTGAAGGTATTCTTCGCCGAGAGCAAAAAAAACTCTCGGTGAAGAAATTCTTCACCGAGAGTTTTTTTTTGCTCTCGGCGAAAGTAATTTTTAAAAAATCATTTTTTCACCTTCAAACTTTTATTATCATCAACATGCACTTATACAAAGGATATGTTCAAATTTGACGCAATTTTATTTCTGTTTGCTATATTTAAAAATTTCAATTCATTCTAGGTAATTTTTTCGAGTAGGTCCGATATGAACTACAAGTGCATGAAATCATAGAGTAAAGTTGTTGGAAAAATGAGATTCATATTCATGAGACATCTCTAAGACCATGTACATGAAACGAAACTAAAATTTAAACATTTTGTTCTCTGATCATGACAGAGATCGTGTCGCGGAAAGGTTTGTATAAAATTCAAATAAAGTTTGAAAATCACGAATTTTGTCGAGCGCTCATTATATCATATGTCGAGGTTGTGGTAAAAAGTTGAGAACATTTTGAGCACTTTGACACATACGCTGTTTAGAAACACTACGGGAAAACCCTTATTTGGCGTGCGTCAAAATCTTTGCCGTGCGTTTTATTTCGGGCGCACGGCAAAGAGCTTATTTGCCGTACGTCTTTTGTAGGGCACACGGCAAAAGAAAAACGCACGGTAAACAAGCTCTTTGTCGTGCGCCGGAAATAAAACGCACGGCAAAGATATTGTTTGCCGTGCGTTTTCTTCACGACGCACGGCAAAGTATTTTTCCCCTCTTCCATTTTCTAAGAAAATGAAGCGTCGTTTTTTAAAAAAACTTTGTCGTGCGCCAGAAATAAAACGCACGGCAAAGTTATTGTTTGCCGTGCGTTTTCTTCACGACGCACGGCAAAGTATTTTTCCCCTCTTCCATTTTCTAAGAAAATGAAGCATCGTTTTTTCACCTTGAAATATTTTTCTCTAGGTCTCAAATTCAATTGCTCCTCAAAAAAATTCTCCTCACCTTAAATCTTTTTCAACTCTATGCATACAACATGTGATACATCATGTTAATTAATTGTATTTCAAATAATGTTTTTTGAAAGAAGTCAAATTTGATTTTTTTCAAAGAAGTCAAATTTGAACCACAATTGATGCAAATAATAGAATAAATTGAGTGGAAAAATGATATTCAAGTTATTTAGCTCAATGTAAGACCTTTTCCATGAGATCAATAGAAAATTTGAACATCTTGACTAGAAAACACGACCATTATCTTGTGTCTAAATGATTTAAGAATTCCAAAAAATACAAATAAAGTTTATAAATTATGAGATTTGTCAATATCTAATGATATCATATGTGAAGGTTATAGGAAAAATTTGAATGAGTTTTCAACATTTTTACATGTACGATGCTTATAAATCGAGACATCTCCGATGAAATTTCATATAGTTACGAAAGATATGATTAGATTTGTAAGCGATGTGACATTCAAATTGGGTTTTGACTTCAAAACTTGTTTCTATTGGGAAGAGACAACATATCTTAATTTGTGGTAATTTTCTAGATTTTTTCATATTTGTTTGAATTTTTTATGAATTTTACACAATTGTTAAAAAAAAGATTTGCCGTGCGCCCTGTTCAAAAGCGCACGGCAAACACACCTTTGTCGTGCGTCTTTAAAAAAATGCATGACAAAGAAAAATCTTTACCGTGCGCCCTGCAACCGACGCACGGCAAACACCCCAGCCCCATGCGCCCCACACCCCGGCCCCAGCCCCAGGTGCCTCACAGCAAAACCACCCAGCCCCATGCGCCCCACACTCCGGCCCCACCATTAGCCCCACGGGACGCGATCTGAGCCGTCCAAGCGACTCGATTGACGGCAGCAAGCGCTCCGGGCGCGGTATATAAGACGCAACCAAGACAAACCCTAACCATTCACCCCTTCCCCCCTCCTCCCCTCACGACCCGCGGTGGCGGCGGACCAGGTCCGGCCCCCAGCCCCGCACCCTCGCCGGTCCCCGTCGGCGCCGTCGTCGTCCGGCACCGGGGCACACGGCCGCGCCGGCGGAGGAGGCCGCGGCGGCCCGCGCGCGGTGCCCCTGCTCGCGCCGGCGGAGGAGGCCGCGGCGGCCCACGCCGGTGCCCCTACTCGCGACGGCGGAGGAGGCCACGGCGGCCGCGCCGGTGCCCCTGCTCGCGCCGGTGGAGGAGGCCGCGGCGGTGCCCCCCGCTCGCGACGGCGGAGGAGGCCGCGGCGGCCCGCGCCGGTGCCCCCGCCGGCGGAGGAGGCCGCGCGGATCCCCCCGGCGGCGGCCGGCGAAGGAGGCCGCGGCGGCCGGAGCCCCCGGCCGCGCGCCCCGCCCCCCTCAACTGCGGGGCCCCTCCGCCCTCTCCACGCGAGCGGCCGCCGGATCCGGGCGCGGGGGCGCCAGATCTGCCCACAGAGGCTCCCCGGCGCTGGTGGGCCCGACCTCCTGTCGGCGGCGGCGGCGGATCTACGACGTTTCTAGCGCACGACACTAAGATTCGGCGGCCTCCACCTCCAGGTTCGTCATGCATGCCTTTCCTCTCTCCTTGGCGCCGCCGCCCCTTCCTCCTCGGTTCGGCCTGCTCAGTGGCGGCGAGATCTCGGTTTTTCTTCTCATCTCCTCTCCCTCTTCATGTACAGGTGGTGGCAGCGGGCTTGGTGGCTGCGGCGACGGGTGGTGGTGGTTGTGGTCGACGGTGATGATGTGGGAGGCGGCAGATGTGGTGGCCGGCCGGTCGGCCGGCGGTGGACTGTGGCAATTTTTTTTATTGTTTGTATAATTTCTTTGCCGTGCGTCAAACTTACACGGCAAAGAAATGTACATTCTTTTTTTAAGTTGATGCATTTAGTTTGCCGTGCGCTAAATACCGCACGGCAAAGTGCATTTGCCGTGCGTGCGACGAAAAGCGCACGGCAAATATTTTTTACCGTGCAAAAAGGTGCCGTGTGGCTTTTGCCGTGCGTTTCCGAGAAAAACGCACGGCAAAGTGTTTGCCGTGCGTTTCTTGCTCTTTGCCGTGCGCCCGAAACGCACGGCAAAGGCTCAGTTTCCCGTAGTGAAACCAGAACATGTCACGAGAAGTTTCAGAGGATTTGAACTAATGTCACTAGGTTTGGTACATTAGAGAAATTTAAATTTGAGTTTGACCACAATAACTTTGTTATAATCAATACACAACATATTTAGTGTCATGACAAGTTTTTGTGATTTTTTGCAGTTATTTACTATTTTTAACTAATTTTGAAAAAAAGTACAAAAAATCTTCACCGAGAGCCCCCCGGACCGCAACCCTAATCCGCCCCCCTCTCCCCGCCGCCGCCTCCCCTCCCTCCGGATCCGCCGGCCACCGCCTCCATCATCCCTCCCGCCGCGGCGCCTCCCCCGTCCCTCCCGTCGGCGCGGCGCGCGCGCGCCCCCTCCTCCCCCCACCGCTCGCCCCTCACCTCGTGGCGAGGAGCAACGGCGGGGGCGAGGGGCGGTGGTGGCGATCCGGCGCCTCGACGTCCGGCGGCGCGGCATGACCCGGCGCGCGGCGCATCGGCGACCCGGCGGCCGGCTCGTCTTCAATCCGGCGCGATGGGTCCTCCCCCTCTCTATCTCTATGTGTATGTTTGTTTGTATATGTTTGCGGCGGCGGCATATAGCTTCTTCCCCGGCTCCGGCGGCGGCGGATCTAGGCGGTGGTGTGCTGTGGAGGTGGTGCGTGTGCGGTGGTGGTGGCCCCTGCGCTTCCCCCCCTCTCTCTCGGCGTGGAGGGGTGGTGGCGTGGTGGCACGGCGGGCGGCGGCGTGGTGGCGCGGCGGCGTGCGGTGGGGGCCGCGGTGCCCCCTGCACTTTTTAATTTCAAAATACACCTTCGCCGAGAGCTAATATGGCCTCTCGGCGCACATTCACCGAGAGGGGGACCCACGGCTCTCGGCGAAGGGTGCTTCGCCGGTACAGTGTCCCCCGAGAGGCCTTCACCGAGAGCAAACTCTCGGTGAAGGCTTCAGTGAGAGGAAAGGGTCCTTCGCCGAGAGGAATCCCACTCTCGGCGAAGACCTCGAATCCGGTAGTGATAGTACTGTAAACATTTGGTATCACAGCTGGATCTATCCCGGAGTACAAAGCTTGGGTTCGTTGCCCTGTAGACAAAAAAACTTAAAATATTGATGCCAATATATGTGCTAACATGTGTTTATCTTGGAACAGACAGAGATGATAAACTGATGATACACTATGTTTGTTTGTGATCGAAAATATGTTGGACTTTAATTTGGTGGCCAATAACAATAATAGTCCTGTCACGACATGAATGCTGCCAATGCTGGACACTGGATCGGAGAATGGAGAGCATAAAACAATGCCAACAAGGCGAGTCGGCAATGCATATGTAGTCGAGTCCAGAAGCATGTGTGTACTCCGTATGCCTGCATGGCTGCAGGATGACCACCGCCTCCGCGATGTACGCGTTGCATGGCAGCCGGGCCCTAACGTGGCGCCGCAGCAGCAAGCAGGAATTTAAGGAGCTTACGTACTCCCTCCTTTCTGGTTTACAAGGCGCAGGTCTTCCAAACTATACTTTGACCACTAATTCCTCTTATATTATTTTATTTGTGGTTATGAACGTATAATCATTAGAAACTACAATTGAATACAAATTCAACCATGTCAAATTTACATTACAAAACAAAAAATATGATTAGTAAATTAGTAGTCAAAGATTGTAAAGTTTGAATCTTATTATACGTGCACGCCTTACAAACGAGAAGAGAGGGAGTACCAAGCCTCAAGCAATGGATGGATATGGCCGGATATGTTGGTGACGAAGATCTGGGCGCTTGCCGAGCATTGCATTGAATGGAATTTCGTCAGGCGGCGCGAGCACAGCATTCACCGTCGCCGCAGCCGCAGCCGATCAATGAGTTCCTGTGAGGTCCCTCCGTGTGTATATATGTCGAGGAGAGAGAAAAGTGCAACTAATTTCGTCTTTCTCCCAAAAAATCCTTTATGGTTTTGAGACTGTCATCTTAATTCAACCGATCAACCTGGGCGAGTCTGCATCCCGTGACGCACGTACCCGGCGAGGAGTCGATGGAGAATCGGAAATTCGAAACAACACGAGCAAATTGGTATGTGACAAATTAACCAGCAGTATGTGAGAGTGCTCTTCTATTTCAATCGATTTCCACCAAATCAAACTAGCAGTATGTGAGAAATTGAATACCGCTGCACTCTTGATTTGGGATTCATAAATGACATATTTTTTTCCAACAGTGGTTACTCCTCAAACCTTTGACACGTAGACCACAAGTACAATATGCATGCATGCAATGGTATTTCGGCCTACGTGCGTGCATGTACCTAGACATGTAGCGAGAACCAGGATCAATTGAATGTAACCCACCCCCCCACACACACATTTTTCCCACTTCGTAAGAGATATCATAGGCATCTGGGACCCTGACTTTGATAGAGCATTTCTGGCCCATATAGAACTGAAATTACCTGAAACAGCCTTTCGAACGATGAAACTGCTAGAACACCGGCAGTCGGCAGAGCAGCAACGAAACCAGAGCGAAAGGTAAATCGAAAGAGATGATCAGCATACCAGACCGGGAAGCAACCATTGAGACCGAGGCCTTTGCAGGTTTTGGCTGCGGAGCCCTCTGTGAGCATATGTGACGAGGAGAATGGAGATTGGGAGAGGACCTGGAGAGGACCCCACACCCCAGCTAGTTTATTACCAACCGGATGAGGGGGTGGTGGTGGAGGTGGACACACCACTCTATTTATAATTGCTCCTTCCCATCCAAAATTTTCTTCTGTCGGATCTTATCTCAACGCCGAATTGGAAAAGCTTGGGCTAGCTCTACTAGGATCAATCATGATGATTAGATATACTAATTGTCATGTCTCTTGCTGAAAAGGTTGTGTTTCTACCTTCCTGTGTTTCAAAATTGGTGTTGTTCTGACAGAGAGGTTGAGAGGGATTGATGTGAAATGTTGGAATAGTTTAGCAAAAAGTAAGGGGTGTTTTGGACCTAATCATGCTTACCATGTATGAAGCTGACCGTTGAGGAATTCAGGAAAATCTGTCACCTCGAAACGTCGAGTTTTACGAAATTCGTGAAATGAGTTTTCACGAATCTTCAACCTGCGAAGCTCTGAAGTCGCGAACTTGCGAAGATCTCGAATCTTGAACCTGCGAAGCTCCGAAGTCGCGAACCTGTGAAGATCTGAACCTTGAACCTGCGAAGCTCCTGAGGTCGTGAACCTGTGAAGACCTGGAGTCATGAATCTGCGAAACCATGAAATAGGGAGTCTGCGGAATTCGGGAATCCGCTGAAGTTCGAGTTCGGAAGTCGCGGCGTATGAAGATTTCCTGAATGGGGAGACTCGCGAATCAGCAAGAAGCTAAGTCAAAGATGTTGCCTCAAAAAGTCCGGGTTTTGCGTGTGAACTAGTGGCAAGCTTGTAAATATATGAGATGTAAAAGACATTCATGTATGTGTTCACATTAGGAATATTCCTTGGATTCGAGGGTATTTTAGGAATGTAAAAGTCCCTTCGTCTCCCTATAAAAGGGGGCGCGAGGGCATGTGTAAAAGGATTCACAACTTTTGAGGCTTGAGCAGTCTTTAGGAGATTCCTTGTCTCCTCTTGCGTCATTTGTGTACTTGAACGTATTTATTTTCCTTTCTCTCGTGTTCGGGGAACTCGTCTGAATTTTCGGACACCCCCAACATTGGCGCCCACCGTGTTTCAGCCGAAAAACAACTCACGATGCCACCACAGAAGAGGTCCAAGAAGAACATTCCAGCTGAGACAGATCAAGAAGAGCACCATCATGTTGAAGGCAATGAAATCTCTTTCGTTCCTGAACCTTCAAACATCACAGATCAAGAACGGAGAGCAAAACTTGAAGCTCTGATGAACGCAAGAGCTGAGAAAACATCGCACAATCAAGACAACCTACTGAACAACAGACACATGAGAACGATGATGATGATGATGACGAGACCATAGACAGAGAACTAGAAAGAGTTCAGCAGAAGATACAACAGCTGCAGAAAGAGAAAGAAAAATTCGCAAGCCAATTGCAAGCGAAAAGAAAGGCCTCTGAAAAGCTAGAGAGACTCAACCAAGCAAAAGAACAAATTGAAGCAATTCAAAGAGAAATAGATGAAATGAAAGAACAAGAAAACAGTTCACTTTGGCAAGAATCACCAGTTCACAACTCTGGACCAAACAGGAGAACCCCGAAAGAAAATTTTTTCATGGGAAATGGAATTTCACAGTTCGTGGATTCAGAATCACCTCTATCCATAGGGCTGCAAACAGCACCATGGCCACCAAAATTTAAACCAGTCTCTCTTCCGAAATATAACGGCTTTGGAAACTCCAGGCAGTTCCTCATGAGGTATGAATCGGCTGTAAACTCAGCAGGAGGAGACGATGTTGCACTGGCCAAATCCTTCATCATTGCCTGCGAAGGACCAGTCCTGAATTGGTATTCTATGCTGCCACCACATTCAGTTTGTAGCTGGGTAGACCTCAAGACAAAATTCATGCAAGCATTTCAGATGTTCCATGACACAACAGCTGAATCATCAGATCTGTATAACTACAAGCAGAAAGACAGAGAGCCATTACGGAACTTCGTGAGAAGATTCATGCAGCAGAGATCCCAGATCCCAGAAGCCGATGACCAAACAACGATCAAGGCACTGATCAAAGGTCTGACTCCAGGACCAACAGCTTCGCATCTGACGCGAAAAAAACCCAAGACGGTTGAAGAACTTTTTCATGAACTGGAAGAATACATCTTGTCTGATGATGATCATCGCAAAAGAGTGTCCGAACGAAATGAAGCAAGACAAGGCAACAGAGAAATGACTTGGAGACCACAATCCCAGAATCCACGAAACATCAACAATGTGCAAAATCCTCAGCCTGACCAGAACAGCAGAGCAAGCACAAGAGGAGGATTCGCACCCAGGGAAAGGGTAAGAGGAAGAGAACCCCCGAGACTCACAAATCACAACCCAAGAGACCCGTATTTCTATTGTCAGTATCATGGAAGAGGGCACAGCACTGAAGGGTGCCCAGAAACCAAGAAGAACATCGCAAGAATTCAGCAAGAGAAAGCTTTGATGAGCATCGCATCCTCAATGTCGAACCAAATTCGCCCGAATTTCTGGCAGCCACAGTTCATGAACTCTCAGCCAAGTCCAGTCACAATGCAGCAATTTCAACAACCACAACCATCATGGCAACCCTCTCAGTAATTTTTCCCGCAGTCGCAAGCAATTCAGTCAATTCAACAACCACATCCAATTTGAGAAATCTTGCCACCACCACCTGATAGTTCGTTAAGACCAGAATCAAGTTCAAGACCCCAGAACTCGAAAGCCTTGCCATCTTTCGGGACCATCATGCCAATTTCATGAGGGTCAGCCATGGAATTCGAAACTAAGAAGCAAAGAAACAATTATTTCAGGTCTGTGAATACCATCATCAATGAGGGTCCAGCTGCGCGACCAGAATGGGCCAAGGTGCCAATCACTTTCACTGAAGAGGATTTCAAACTGAAATCCGCGATTCACAATGATGCCATGGTCATCGAGGTGAACATAGCCGGGTGGATCATTGGAAAAGTCCTAGTAGACAATGGAAGTTCGGCAGACATTTTATTCTTGAAAACTTTCGAGAAAATGAACCTGAGCCAGCACATGTTGCACCCGCCAGAATACCCATTGCAAGGTTTCGGAGGAAAACCAATCAAGCCAGTTGAAAAGATATCGCTTCCTGTATCCTTCGGAGATCTTGACAATGCCAGAACAGAGACTCTCATCTTTGATGTGGTCGACATTTATCACCCATACCTTGTGATTTTCGGCAGAGGCTTCATGAACAAATTTGACACAGTAATAAGGCAGCAATTCTTGTATATGAAGATACCTGCACCCAAGGGGGTTATCACAGTATTCGGCGATCAACAAGAGGCCAGAAACATAGAAAAAGGCCATACTCCAGGCCAGGCAAATGTGTACCAGCTGAAACAACTAAAGAAAGGAAGGAACCATACAAAGAGGCCAAACGGGACAAAGAAAAGATTGAGATAGCAGCTGATGGTGAAACCAAGAAAGTATACCTGGATGATATGCCCGACAGAGCAGACACAATTGGGGCTCACCTCAATCCCGAAGAAGAGAAAGAGCTCATACAATTCCTGAATAAGAACAAGGATGTTTTTGCCTAGTCAGCCAAAGATCTGCAAGGTGTTGACAGGGACATCATTGAACATGCCCTGGAAACAGATGAAAGAATAGCTCCCCAAAAACAGAAACTTCGGAAAATGTTCGAAAAAAGTGAAAGAGTTGAAGCTGAAGTTCAAAGGCTGCAAGACGCAAAAGTGATCAGAGAGGTGAAGTATCCAATCTGGCTGGCCAACACTGTACCAGTGAGGAAGAAGAACGGAAAGTGGAGAATGTGTGTAGACTTCACGGATTTGAACAAGGCATGCAAGAAAGACGATTTTCCCTTGGAAAGGGTGAATAAAATCGTTGATGATGCAGCCAATAGTGAGATGCTTTCACTCCTGGACATGTTTTCAGGATATCATCAGATCAGGGTTCGTAAGGAAGACGAAGAAAAGACAAGCTTCATCACACCCTTCGGAACATTTTGTTTCGTGAGAATGCCAGAAGGGCTGAAGAATGTAGGATGCACATTTTCAAGAATGATAGCAATAGTCCTCCATCCTCAAATTCGGAGAAACATTTTAGCATATGTGGATGACATAGTCGTCAAAAGCGTCCAGAGAAGAGATCATGTTAGTGATCTGGCAGAGACATTTGCGAACTTGAGAGCAACGAATCTGAAGCTGAATCCTAAGAAGTGTGTTTTCGGCATTCACAAAGGGAAACTAGTCTCAACAAAGGGCATAGAGGCCAATCCCGACAAAATCAAGGCACTGGTAGAAATGCAAGATCCAGTTTCCGTGAAGGATGTGTAGAAATTGACAGGAAGAGTGGCTGCGCTCAACAGGTTCATTCCCAGGGTTGCAGAAAGAAGCTTACCATTCTTTCAAGTTCTTAGAAGTGCTAAGAATTTTCAGTGGTCCGAAACTCAGAAGCAAGCTTTCCAAGAGCTGAAAGACTACCTGTCCAACATGACCAAGCTGTGCCCTCCCGAACCAAGATTGCCACTTCTCCTATATGTGTCTGCATCGAATTCGGCAGTGAGCGCCGTATTAGTGCAAGAAAAGGAAGAAGAGGGAAAGATCAAGCAGATTTCAGTATATTCGCTTCAGAAGCCCTTTCTGGTTCAAAAATCCTTTATTCTGAGTTGGAAAAGATTGCATACGCAGTCATCATGACTGCGAGAAAGCTGAGACACTACTTCGAGGGTCACAGGATAAGGGTCATCACCAATCAACCACTGAGTGACTTGTTTGCAAATAGGGAGGCATCTACCCGAATAATCAAGTGGGGAGCTGAACTCTCAGAATACATCGTGGACTTCGAGAGAAGAAGCGCGATAAAATCGCAAGTCTTGGCAGACTTTGTCGTGGATTGGACTTCACCAACTCAAAATCTTTATGAAGAAATACCTGCGCTATGGATAGTGCAGTGCGATGGAGCTTGGTGCCACAAGGGACTTGGAATTTTGGCGGTGGTAACATCCCCGACGGGAGTGTGATAAGATATGCAGCTCGGCTCATATTCGCGAATAATGAGCACTCCACGAACAACACAACAGAATATGAAGCTCTACTTCTAGCACTGAGAAAGATGAAAGCCTTGGGTCAGCAAACCTTCATAATCAGGACGGATTCAAAAGTTATTAAAGAACATATTGAAAAAGAAAGTGAAGCAAGGAATCCTGTCTTGATGAAGTACCTTGAAAAAGTCAGAGAAATGGAAAGGATTTCAAAGGTTATTCAGTGCAACATATTTCAAGAGATAACAACAACGAAGCAGACAAACTGGCGAAAGCAGCAGCCAGAAACCAAGAATTGCCTCCCAATGTGTTCTTCGAAATCATCAAAGAACCGTCTATCAAGGAATCAAGGCCGAAAATTGTGAATGTTGTGGAAACTCCCGATTGGAGAGCAGAAATCATGGCTTATCTGAGAGGTCACCATGAACCACAGGATGAGTTGCAAGAAAAAAGGTTAAAACAAAGGGCAAGGGGCTATGCAGTGGTAGATGGAGAGCTGTACAAATCGGGAGTCACTGAGCCTTGTCTAAGGTGCATCACCTATGAAAAATGCCTTGAACTTCTCACAGAAATCCACAGTGGATTCCGCGGTGCACACATAGGCACCAGGGCTCTAGAAGGAAAGGCAATAAAGCAGGGATTCTATTGGCCTACCATAAACATAGACGCGAAAACACTGGTTCGGCAATGTGAAGCATGCCAGAAAACGGCGAATCAACAAAATCTACCCTCCATGCCAGTTCATCTGATTCCACCATCGTGGCCACTACAAAGGTGGGGAATGGATCTAGTCGGACCATTGCCAACGGCTCAAGGAAATTGCGGATTCGCAAATTGCCGCTCGTGGATTACTTCACAAAGTGGGTGGAAGCAAAACCACTCGCGAACATCAAGGCACCAACAATTCAGAAGTTCTTCTGACAGAACATAATCTGCAGATTTGGGGTTCCGAGAGAACTGACTGTTGACAGTGGGAAACAATTCGACTGTTACACTTTCAAAGAGTATTGCAAGTCCTTGGGCACTCATGTGAAGTTCTCATCAGTGTATCACCCACAGTCTAACGGAGCAGTTGAAAGGGAAATGGACTGATATTTTCGGGAATCAAGAAATGCTTGTTCGATCAAAAGAAGGGTAAATGGGTTGATGAACTACCGAAAGTGATTTGGTCCCACAACACTACCGTGTCAAGAGCAACAGGTTTCACACCATTTCGCCTACTCTTCGGCACCGAAGCAATGACACCTGAGGAAATAAAAAATGAAAGCATGAGAGTGCCGAAAGCAAAAGAAATCCAAGAAGTCGACCAGAAAGTAGAAAAAGACATGATTGAGCTGACAATCCTTGAAGCTGCTGAGAACATCGAGAAGTACCAGAAAGATACCAAGGCATGTAAAGACAAGAAAGTGGTTAGGAAAGACATCAAAACTGGCGATTTGGTGTTGAAAAGAAAGAAGAACTGAGAAAACCTGGGGAAACTTCATGAATCATGGGAATGACCATACATAGCAAAAGAAACAGATATGCCAGGGGCTTTTCATTTGCTAGAACAGACTGGCGAAGAATTGCCATATTCGTGGAATGCCGACAGCCTGAAAAGGTACTACCCATAAGAGTTCCAAAATTAGGTAGAGTTTAATTTAGAGTATTTTCCTTTTTTGTAAGTTTACGTTCTAGAAAACCTAAAAGCTGAATCACAAATCTATAAGTGATTACGGAGGAAAAAAATTTTAGCTTTCTTTTTTCGCAATTACATTAGAATAAGGAGGACCGTACTCTTTTCCTTGCAAAGGGGGCTCTAAATCAAGAGGCAACGTTTTTAACGAGGCGGATCCTATGTAAATACTCTTTGTGATATATATGGAAAGAGTCTTCCCCCAAATCGTGCATTTTCTGGATTCCATCATGTGAAAGAAAAATTCGTGAAAAGGCTCCGTGATAGCCGAGATTCCATCATGAGAAAGAAAAATTCGTGAAAAGGCTCTGTGATAGCCGAGATTCCATCATGAGAAAGAAAAATTCGTGGAAAGACTCCGTGATAGCCGAGATTCCATCATGTGAAAGAGAAATTCGTGAAAAGGCTCCATGATAGCCGAGATTCCACCATGAGAAAGAAAAATTCATGAAAAGGCTCCCTGATAGCCAGAATACCATCGTGAAAAAAAAAGTTCGTGAGAAAGGCTCCCTGATAGCCAGAATCCCATCGTGAAAAAAAGAAAAAGTTTGTGAGAAAGGCTCCCTAATAGCCAGAATCCCATCGTGAAAAAAGAAAAAGTTTGTGTGAAAGGCTTCCTGATAGCCAGAATTCCATCGTGAACAAAAAAGAGTTCGTTGTAAAAAAAGAAAAATTTCGTGTGGAAGGCTTCGTGATAGCTAGAATCCTATCGTGAAAAGAGGAAGAGTTTGTGAAAAGGCTTCGTGATATCCAGAGGCTCCGCGAAAGCCTAAAATCCCATCGTCAAAGGGATTCCCACCGAAAGGCCTGAGACAACAACAAGTTGTGGCCTAAATCCCACCGTCAAAGGGATTCCCACCGAAAGGCCTGAAACAACAACAAGTTGTGGCCTAAATCCCACCGTCAAAGGGATTTCCACCGAAAAGGCTCGAGACAACAATGAGTTGTAGCCTGAGTTTCCGTCATGATAATTAATGGTAATTGCAGCTAAGTGAATGTATATGTCATTGTTCAAGAATTTTTTGGCAGAGGTTCATGAATTCTTTTCGCGATGAATATGTTCTGTTGAAGAGGCAAGGGGCTAGAGTGAAGATTCATAGAAAATAGTGGTTGAAGCAACTGAGGGTTGCAGTATCAACCAGGGCAAGTGTGCCAAGCGGATCAAGTCCACAAAATTCGCAAACAAATTTTGTTGACTTGCGTCACATTATTTGCAATTTCAAAACTCGCGAAAATTTCTCAAAAGTGAATATAATCAAGACGACCGCATAACAATAAAATTTCCTTAACTTGCCTCGAGATTTTCATGCAAAACGGCCAGGTGGGGATGGGTGACGTTTTTTCTCAAGAAAACGTTTTTATTGCCTTATTTGCATAAAAATCTTGACCTAGTATCATCAAGATTACATTGAGAATTACAAACTCTAGAATGAAAGTTCAACAACATGCCCTGGTTCGCGGCTACTATTCTCTGCAACATCACTAGCGTAAGCAAAGTCAAGACCAGTAGTGATGGGGCTAAGGGGCTCCGTCTTCATGAGCTTCGAAGAGCTTTAATTCGTAGCAGTTGGGCCCTTGTCTTCACGAAGAAGGAAAAACGAAGAAAGATCGAAACAACCCATAGCAATTTGAAGTGAAACTTGAAGCCAAAAATCTGAGAAATCTTGCTCTGGATGAGTTTCTTTGAACAAGCGCCACGCTTCACCACTAACAAACATGTTCCCGTGATGAATTCGTAGCGGCATCACATCCTGCGCAGGCCCAACTCGCAGGATCTGCGCAGGTTAAAGTTTACAAGACAACTTGTTCACACAAAATATTACAGCCTAACAAAGTTACAAATGTACACAAGGGCCACGAAGGGCAAATGTTTCAGCAACTTTCAGCCAGTGATATCAACCTTCAGGGAACTATCTTCATGTTCAGAACTTTCTTCAGCATCACCACCGCTGCTGCTGCTATCGCCAGAGTTCCCTCTGTCCGTCTCGCTGGCATCATCTTCTTCATCTTCGGAAGAGGATTCTGGAGATGCAGCACCCTTTCCTCGCCTCTCCTCCTCAAACACCTAAAGGAAGCAAAGAAAGAAATGTAAGAAAAACCAAAAGGTAGGATTTCGTGAATCGGCCAAAGCAAGCAATGTTTTTCAAAGATCAACCTGGTCGAGCTTAGCACGAGCGATTTTCTTGACAGCCTCTTTTCCGCTAGCAATCAAAAATTCTCTTGCGAATTTCGTCCTGATAGCTAGGACATCTTCATTTCGACGCGGCCGTGAAGTGCTCGAAGCGTCAGGAAATTGTGGAAGCTTCTTGCGAAACTTCACAAGATCCACACAGTCAAAGTCGTGAAGCAGCTTCAATATACTTTCAACAGAGAATACAGCAGCGAAGTCACTTGCACCAGAAATAACTTCAGGGAGTGCTTTAAACTCGGTGTCTATCCACTCCATGAAATCGGAAATCCCTAAGTTGGCAGAAAGGGGAGCAGGGCGAACACCAAAGTTCTTCAGAGATTTCTCATATTCCCCGAACAAAAGCCTCAACTTGTTGAGGATCTCAGAAATGTTTCTCTCTGAAGTTTCCCTTTGATCAGCAAGCGCTTTCACAAGGTCTTGAATCTTCTGTTCTTTGTTACTCAAAGTCTTCTCAAGATCAGCATTGTTAGTACGAAGATCTTCGGCAGCCTTTGAGGACTTGTCGTAATTCTTGCGAAGATTTTGAATCAATCTCAAGTCTTCATCGTGTGTTTTCTGAAGTTTTTTGAGATCTCCTCTCGAACTCTCAGCAGCCTCCTCAGCGACCTTCTTTTCGTCCTGGCATTTCTTGAGGGCCACAACCAGTTCAGACACCTTTTTCTCCAGACCGGAGTTCGTCGCTCGAGATAACTTGAAATCGCGACTCAGTTTCTTGCGATCCTCAATCAATTTCTTGTTTGTCTTCTCTTGCACGATCAAGCGTTCGCAGGCGATCCGTCTAGATATGGAGTCTTTCGCCGCATAATCTCTACGCTGAACGGCGAGCTCGGACGCGGAGAACGAACGGAGAAGATCTTCAAATTCTGGAAAATCGCAAAATGAAGTCATAAATAGAAAATCGAGAGATCTAAAGTGAAAAGAGTTGTAAAAGTGGTGCA
Organism: Cenchrus americanus; assembly: GCA_947561735.1. NCBI lineage: Eukaryota > Viridiplantae > Streptophyta > Magnoliopsida > Poales > Poaceae > Cenchrus > Cenchrus americanus. The sequence goes on along the minus strand of OX387242.1, from coordinate 28,587,400 downwards.
CCTTTCTTATCTTTGGTGACAAGCGCCTGTTCCGAACTTGTAGAAGTTCTCTTCGAGGAAGTGCAAGGTCTCTTTCTTGAAGGATCTTCTTCTTGGAGCTTTCGGGGGTGCAGCTGAACAGTTGGCAACAGCAACAGCAGGCATCTTCAACTTACGGCCTGGGCGTCGGGGGCGGAAAGACTTGTCTCTGCAGACTTCAGAGAAAACCCGATTTATTCTCTTCTTATGCTTCACCAAATTCTTATATGCTTTGTACTCATTCATGGTGTATTCACCAATCATGAGATTCACTCTCCTTTCGATTTCAAGCATAAAGTCGTCGGCACTCTGGCCGTCCCTCAGTTGAAGGCCGAACTTCGGGAAAGGAACTTCTTGCGCTGCCCAGTTGACATTGAAGTTCACGATTTCAGTCAGGGCCCAACCATAAGAAATCGGCCAAATTTGGGTAGCAACGAATTCTTCAATAATATCACGACCACCAAGGATATTGCTCGCAAGGTGAAATGCATTCTCACAGCTCCTGATCCCGACTGCCCGATGATTGTAGTCCGCAGTGCACAGAGCAGTTAACGCCTCAATAGGCGAGGAGAGAGGATGAGTCGGTCCTTCGTAGCCAGGAATAGCAGACATGTCAACTTTGACGTAGAACCAATACGAGCTCCAGTCTTCTGTGAAATTTGTTTTGCAGCAGGGTGCGATCTGAATTCGCGTGATCCCTCTTCGTGTGTTCTGTCGACGAGTGTTGAAAGTACAACATGTATAGTGAGCTTCGTAGAATTGACCGTCGTCGACCTTAATAACGTCCGGCACAATAACCAGCTCGAAGAATCGGGCCAAAGCGTCAGCCCCAAAGTTGCAGCCGAAAGTCCTCACGATCCAAATAAACTTGGACACTTCCAAGAATGAGTTCGGCGAAAGCTGATGGATCTTCACGGAAAAAGCGTCTAGAATCGCCGGAAAAATAGGATCGCAGGGGAACCTTAGCCCGCAGGTAAAGAAGTCATGGAACACAACAACTTCACCATCTTCGGGAGTAGGAGTTTGTTCATCCAGTGGAGCATGTTCGGTGCACGCGGGAAAAAAATCCAGCAGCTTCGTAATCTCTGATCATATTAGTGGTAACCTTGGATTCCCCGAAAACGAAAGACGGAGGAAGAGGTCCCGGCAGCCTTACTGCGATCAGATCTTTGACGTCGGCGTCAACATCTCCGACTTCTTCATCTTCTGATCTAACCTCCCCATCTTCGTGAGTCCTAGACCCGCTAGTAGCAGGAGAGGAGTGCCCTTCTGGGAGTAGTGCGGTCTCAGGATTCTGAACTTCTGGCTCAGCCGGAAGGCCAGCTGCAGCCAACTCTTCGGTCGTCATAGGTCTGGCGGTACATTTAGTTCGAGCCACCTGTTCGACGGTAATATAAGTAAGAAATAATAAGACGACATTCGTGAATGAAGTTCGTGAAACAAAAGGTGCAAATACGGCCATTGGAAAGTAGAAATAATAACTAATTAACAAAGAAAGCAGTACCTTTGAAAGTTCGAGGAAGTCTTGAGGTTGCGAACACTTTGTCGCGAAGCGCTTTTCTGCGAAAATATGAGCAAAAGTTCGCGAAAAGTGTGAAGCCAGTGATTTTTTTACAGCGGCAACCTCTATTTATAGGGTGAGGGGGGGCAGTTTCAAGAACCTGCCTCGATTCGACCGTTGCGAGATTCCCGGAGGACGCGTGTCCACTCCGACGTTCCGAGGGTGACGTTTTTACTGAAATTCTAAGATTTTCGTGGAATCGGATCGTTAGAGTCAACCCGCTTCCCCGAGGGGCTAGTGTTGGGGAATTCAGGAAAATCTGTCACCCTCGAAACGTCGAGTTTTATGAAATTTATGAAATGAGTTTTCAGGACTCTTCAACCTGCGAAGCTCTGAAGTCGCGAACTTGCGAAGATCTCGAATCTTGAACCTGCGAAGCTCCGAAGTCGCGAACCTGTGAAGATCTGAAGCCTTGGACCTGCGAAGCTCCTGAGGTCGCGAACCTGTGAAGACCTGGAGTCATGAATCTGCGAAACCATGAAATCGGGAGTCTACGGAATTCGGGAATCCGCTGAAGTTCGAGTTCGGAAGTCGCGGCGTATGAAGATTTCCTGAATGGGGAGACTCGCGAACCAGCAAGAAGCCAAGTCAAAGACGTTGCCTCAAAAAGTCCGGGTTTGGCGTGTGAACTAGTGGCAGGCTTGTAAATGTATGAGATGTAAAAAACATTCATGTATGTGTTCACATTAGGAATATTCCTTGGATTCGAGGGTACTTTCGGAATGTAAGTCCCTTCGTCTCCCTATAAAAGGGGGCGCGAGGGCACGTGTAAAAGGACTCACAACTTTTGAGGCTTGAGCAATCTCTAGGAGATTTCTTGTCTCCTCTCGCGTCATCTGTGTACTTGAACGTGCTCACTTTCCTTTCTCTCGTCTTCGCGGATCTCATCCGAATTTTTGGACACCCCCAACAATGACATGTCAATCTAACCATCAAAACAGTTTCGAAAATCAGCCAAATTAGCAAATCCGGTTTGGAATATGTACTAAAGGTGTGCTTTGAACCGATTTTGCAAAATAAAGGGGTTAAGTAAACCTTTTGTTACTTTAGGATGTTATTATTTGGACTAGGCTACTTGGAGGCAGTAAATTAAATTAGACATTCCCAATAGTTTACAGCAGTATCCTGCCTACAGTGTATGCCAAGAAAATGTAATGTTCTTTTGTGCCCTAATAACTTAGTAATCCTGAACCATTCAATAAATATTTACTATACATTTTAAATAAAAAGTTTCTGCAAGTGGATGGAAAGTAGAACAACCATACCAATTTCCGTATACGTATGTAAGGGCTCCACTAGAATCATAAAGGAAATTAAACACCTAATTCGAACAAGAATTTGGGGGAGAACTTCATTAGAGCATAGAAGCTATAGATTGAAATGTCAAGTTGAAATTGATACAGATTTGCAAGCAAGAACAACTCTGAAAGAGGGTTGAACCACACACATGGCTTCGTTCTATGATCTAAGCTCACATGCGGATGTATGTACATCCTGAAGCATTTTGGAGCATATTCTACAGTACGGCAAATGGAGTCTCGTGATTCCATCGGTGCCACAGCTAGCTAGGATCGACAAACTAACGTGGGTCTCGTTGGAAACTGGCACACTCCAATGGGGTGTAATTCGCAGTATGATTGATAATATTGGCACAATTGTTATTCTATATATACGTACTAAAAACTTAAAATACAGCATAGTAGTGCTACTAATAATCTAATTCTTTCTTGTCAAAAAAAAACTCCATTATTACAACACTATTTTTTAAAATATTCATGCCTAGTAAGACTGTTGGAGAAATAAAACCTTTTTCACTTACTACTATAAATATATAGGAGTATCTCCAGCATGCATGCAGTCTCCTTTTTACCGATCCAACGTATTGGGAGTATTTGTAAAAGTAAGAGGTAGTGCTCGAGCAATGCATATCCCGTTTACCATATCCTTTTTCAACAATTACTGAAACAATCGAATAATTGACTACATCTCTGAAAAATAGAGGAGTTGTGATTCAGGATTGAATCCATCAACTAATTATTGAGAAAAATTACTACATGCATGGGCAAGCAGCATCATGCATGCATGGGTAGCATGGATCGTGTCTCCGGCTCCGCGATGTACGCGTTGCATGGCAGACGGACCAGACGTGGCAGCAAGTAATTAATTGAAAGAAGCTTACGTACCTCATCAGCTCTGAATGGAGATGAGACGCTTATTTTATTGAGAGGAGTTTCGTCATCGTAGCCGCCACGTAAGATTTGCGGCAGCCGCCGAGCTACCGTGGATCAAATTATTAAGGTAAAGCTATTTGTTACCTATGTGATTTGGAGTAACTCCTCACAGGAATCTCCCAATTTCACCTTTTTCTTCAACTCCAGCGAGCTTTCCGGCGAGTTTAGGGTTCGGGTTAGGGTTCGGGGTTAGCGGTTCGAGGTTGCTTGGGGGGCGGCTGTCCCCGCCGGCCATGGAGGGAGGGCCGGCGGCGGCGGACCGGCCCGACGGAGGTGGTGGTGGGCGAGGGCGGCGAGGCCAAGCGGCGAGGGCGCCGGCCGGCCGGGCGGGGAGGCGGCGGTTGGACCGGGGTCGGGCGGGGGGAGCACGCCGGCGCCGCGGTGGTGACCGGTGACGACGGGGTCGGGCGGCGGCGCCGGCGGTGGGAGGAGGCGGGCCGTGGTGGTTGGCGGCGGGGGCGGCCGGCGGCGCGGACTAGGGTCCGCCGGAGCTCCGTGTCGGCCACGCCGACGTGGCGGGGCGGGGCGGAGGGAGGGGCAGCGGGTGGGAGGGTGAGGGTGGGGATGGGAAGGGGATAAGGTTGGAAGGGAGTAGGGAGAAAAATATAATACATCTAAAGTGTAAAAAGTTGTAAAAATTGGTGTGAGGAGAAGTCTAAAATTGCATTGGTGAGTTATAGACACACCCAATTATTAATAGCAGATGAAATAATTCTGGTGAGATCCATTAATTAATTAACACTTGTTAACCTTATGCATCCTACTAGTATACCTCCGCGAAAACAATATGCCCAGATACTAGCTAATTTCGTTTCTTATTTATTAGAAACATACAACTGCATGCATAACTAAATTTCTTATATACTCCCTCTGTCCTCGTTTATAAGGCACGAGCTAATATGACACGGTCTTCTAAATCATTCTTTGACTATTCATTTCTTTTGTATTATATTAGTTATAATTATGAATTTATATTCATCGGAAAGTACATTTAGTTACAAATCCAACCATGTCAAATTTGAATGACAAAACAAAAATAGATGGGGTAAATTATTGGTCAAAGATTATAAAGTTTGAATCTCGTTTTGCATGTGTGTCTTATAAATGAGAACGGAGGGAGTATAGTACTTAAAAGAAGTTTTAATTAAGCTTCATTATTGTTGAAGATAAAATCTGTTGAATAAAATCTGTTTTAAAAACTGTATTCGTATACACGTACATTCATATGTGTATACGAAACGTGTCAGCTGGTCAGTGCAGTAAGTTTTTTTGAAAATTGTCAGTGCAGTAAGTACGAAGCCTGGGCTGCATGGCGGCCGGACATGCATGCTAACGTACGTGGCGGCAATGCATGGACATGCAAGAAGCTTTGTCGATGCATGCATGTGGATGGCATTTCGGCCCATGTGCGCAAAACCAGTTCGGCGCGCGGTCGCTGGTCAGCATACGCCTCTTTTTTTTCATTTTTGTATTTTTTAACAAATCTTTTTATACATAAGTTATGTGTATAACTCGTCTTTATGGAATAAGTTATGCACATAACTCGACATTTAGAGAAAAAAATTATAAGCACAATTTATCGTTAGATAGAAAAATATATGCACAAGTTATTCTTCAATTAGTTGTGTATACAAGTTATACGCACAAGTTTTGCACGAATCAAACTTATGCTGAAAAATTATGTGACAAATTTTATAGGTTTCAATTTATGCATCAAAGTTATGTGTATAAATTATGATATTCCAAAAATAAAAACTCGTGAGAAGAAAAAAACTTTTCAGAAAAGGAAAGTTGGAAGGAAGTGGAGCCCAGCTGAACCGGTCGCTCCGAGCGAGCGGTCGCTGATTAGCAACCCCCATGTGCGTGCATGCAGACATGTTGCATGTCTTCTTACTGAGCTGGTTTGATCTAAATGAGGTACTAAATATAAGTTCTAAATATTCAAATTTTGTACCAAAATATAAGGTTTCGAGGATAAGACAAACTAAATGAGGTTAGTGGGTGGGTGCAGAGTTGATGGGTAGCGTAAAATAAGGGGTATAGAGGTCAATTTCTACCACTGTTGTTTCTTGAGTTTGAACGCTTTAAGACGGAAGGAGTAGGAGCCAGGCTCACATGAGATTTGCTAATTACATGTAATTTTGTTGCCTTTGATTGACTGCACCAACTAAGCTAGTTGAGAACATATGTTGTTACTTGTCTGAACGAGCTAAGTAACGTAAGATTAAAATATTAAATATCATGATTATAATTTTTATTTCATACATATACACTTCAAAAGTAATTATTTTATCTAACAATGTGATAACTATTTTACAAAATAATATCTCTTGATATTCATTAATTATACACTAATAACATAATACTTATACTACATGTAAATAAACATTTAGCTTGCATATTTTATCTCTATACTAACTTATCAACACTTTCGAGAAACGACGAGACAGGGATAAAGGGTTTTCAAACTCGGATGGATATGTCATCGTAGTAGCCTGACTAATTACACGTTGTTTATTGAAAAATGCGTAAATTGTGCTTACCATTACTATAATACTCTCTCTCCATACAATTCGATAGGTTTATAGAAGTTTCCATATACCTAAAGGGAAAAAGTTTACTTAACCCCTCAATCTATGAGGGCTGGAACACATCACCCCCAACCTATGAAAATGGAACTTTTACCCCCTGAACTTTCTAAAACAGGACAAATCACTCCTGAAGCAGTTTTGAAAAATCATAATAAATCACAAAAAAATCATAAAATGGAAAATCCAATTGTGTTGGATTATAAATTAAATGAGTACATCTACACAATGAACATATAATATGGTACGTTTAGTACATTTTTTACAGTTCTGGAGAAAAGTATAGTTCTAAAGTTACAACAAAAATATGTACTAAAGCATTTCAAATTGTATGTTCACTGCATAGAACTACTAATTTGAAGTCCAGCACAATTTGATTTTTCATTTTATGATTTTTCTGTGATTTATTATGATTTTTCAAAACTGCTTCAGGGGGTGATTTGTACTGTTTTATAAGTTGAGGGGGGTAAAAAATCCATTTTCATATGTTGGGGGTGATGTGTTCCAGCCCTCATAGGTTGGGGGTGAAGTAGACTTTTGTCATACCTAAATATAGTGTATGTCTAGATATACACAAATATAGGGGTAGGGTTTTGTAAGGAATCGGATGCTCGTTAACCTAAGAGGGGGGTGAATTAGGCAACTAAAAACCTTAAACTATGGCTTCACTAATTTTACATAAAGATAAACTAGAACATGCTATCTAGATGTGCAACTAGGTTGTTCTAGTGTGAAACTCCCATCCCAAAAGAAGGTTTGCAACCTATAGCCAATCCTAGCATGATACTACTCTAGGAAAATAAAGGCAAACAAAGATTGCAATAGAGTAAATGCAGAAACGTAAAGGGGATGAGAGAAAGCAAACTCTTGACACGCGATTTATCCCGTGGTATCGGTAGGCACTAAGCCGCCCCTAGTCCACGTTGAAGCACTCACACAAAAGTATTGCTTCCCGGTCACCAAGTCTCTCCCAAGAGCACCACTTGACTCACCACAAAGGCTAGCCACTTAGGCACTTGCTAAGCTCCCTTGGTCACCTTGATGTCGCCTCCACTAAGGAGCTTCTCCACCAAGGAAGGGGGTCTCCACGTCCCCCGCACAAAGTGTCCTCGTCGCTCCACACCAAGCCGGAGGGTCGATGACGATTGTCGGTGGCCACTTAGGCTCTAAGGCTTCTGGCGAACCTTGTACAACCTGATTCACTCAAGAATCACCTCACAAGGTTGGCACAACCTTGCACTCACTTAGCTCTAAGTTAAGCCTAGCACTAAGCACATACACAAATCATATGCACGTCTAAGGATGAGCAATTAAGCACTTGGATGGATTGGATATGATCTTCAATGCGTCTTGAACTCCTCTGCACTTCCACACAATCCAACACCCTCAAATGGGCGGGTGGAGGAGGTATAAATAGCCCAAGGCATCAAACTAGTCGTTGGCTAAAAGCTACTGAAAGTAGTACTGTCGGATGATCCGGCGCTATCTTTGAAACGAACCGGATTTCCGCGAACGGAACTCCGACTCTTAGCACCTCGATGGTAGTCCCAGGAGGGCTACCACGTGCAAACCCTGTCTCAGCGATGCCAAAATCCATAAAAAAGATAAAACAGAATAGAAAGAGTACAACATTTATTTTATTACATTAGTCAGAGTACATCTCTTCGGCACATGCCGGGTACAAGTCCATCGGGACTGAATCAAACATAAATAAAACGTCTAGCAGCGACTCCATGAAAGCGCGGGAAACTCCAAATCCGCAGGCAGCTCAAGTGTAGGAAGAGCACTAGTCCACCCATCCGTCGTTGTCGAAGTCGTAGTCGGCTCGTGTCAGAGACACCGGGGTCTACCCGATAAGCGGGTAGGTCATGTCAGCTTCCCAACAAAGAGGCAAAAGCGGTGTATATTCTACTATGCATGAGTTATCCCTACTCTGGCTGTAGAAGGCTTAAGCAAAGCGGCAAAGCAACGATCAAGGTAAGCAGAATTCAGCTGTGAGGTCCACACCTTGGAGAAGCTCACGCTTCCGAGGTCCACATCTCTGGGGTCCACACCCCGCTCAAGGAATACCACACCAAAACACCGGATCTCAACCACGATCCAGATCCCAACTCTCATCTGCGATGTGGGGCCCACCTGCTCCTAACCCCACATCTCAACGGCCGAAGCCGGGCTCACACACTCGGGGGAGAGAGAGAAGCACAAGATAAGAGTAGCTAGTCAGGTGAGAGATCGAAAGACTGTCCATAACCAGTGGACACGGACTATAGCTATAGGTTTAACACTCTGCAGAGGTTGTACAACTGCACCCGCCCGAATAGGACCGGAACCGGCCGTCCCGTGCCCGACCCTACCATGCGGGCGAAGGCCAAGTAAGTGGGTAGTACCCTCCGCGTCTCCGAGAGCCCGGCCCGGCCTCCACGGTAGCGCTCATACCGCCCGCGAGAGGTCCCTCGAAGGCCGTGGAACCCTTCCCCGGCCTCGCCGGGGCAAAGTCTTCTAAGGAGGGAAAGATCACTCCCGACACGATCACACCGATCCGCCTACAGGAGGGGCGCTATCCACTACAAGTCTCACCCCGCACCCCCGCCCAATACAAGGCGGGCGGTTTGTACGGTAAAAGTCATCCGAAGCAAGGTCAACTGACGATCGGTCCTTAAGGGGCCGAGAGCGAGCACTCACCATCTCCATTCCACACGACACGTCCCTCGGGTTAGAGGCCAGATCGCATCTTCCCTCGGCAGACGTTCACGAGTAACCAAGCGGCTCGCTCCCGCCAAAACACAGCAAGGAGATACGCACCCAGAACGCACGCTAGAAACACACCGAGATATCCACATCTCAGCCCCAAGCCTAGGATACCATCCATAATCAAGCAACAAAAGTATGGATAGTTGAGGTAAGGGACTAGCTAGGGGTCTGTAGCTAGTCCCGCAGAATGTAAAACAAGGAATCAGGGTATAACAAAATATCAAGGCATGGCTATTAAGCTGGTTATGCAATTCATTAGAGCAATGCATATAAAGTAAAGCACTAGCATCTAATTAACAACATGGGATCTACATGGTTGGGAGTGACATGACACCTTCGTTGCCGTTGAAGCAGTCGCTGTCCGGAGCAGTGTACTCGGGGTCCTCCGCGTCCTCCTAGTCGAAGCTTGGGTCTGCGGCACGAGATTCGACGAGAAAATAAGAATACGGTGCACATCTAAGCAATAACTCCAAATAAGAACCAATTTTTAGAAGATCCAAAAGAGCTCAAACTACCTACAAACAGCAAGGTTTCGAAATTACGATTGTATAGAAATTAGTTTTATATTTTTTTGAGCTTCCTATAAATAGTTATGAATTTTTAAAGGTTAAGACCATTTATTAAGCATTTCTGGAAATTAACCCAGAAAAAGAAAAGGATTTTAGAAAAGATATCGCTGACGTCAGCATGACGTCAGCGACCCTTGGTTAACGGGCCGAAGATGGGCCGGAAGTGTCACTGGGCCGTAGGTGGCCCAGTGGACTCGGCCCATTTAGTTGGTGGGTCACGGCCCAGATGGACCGGGAAACACAGCCCAGCAGGCAAACCAACAGAAGTTCGAAAATCACCCCCAAACACCCCCCCTGCGCGGAACCGACGGCCTGTTAGAGGTTAGCTGGGCTTAGGGCCCAGATCCGGTCGGCGGCCCACTAACCAGATTACTTCAACGTTCAAGATTTGCATGCACACCAGGTGCTCGACGAATTGCCAGGCAGCCATGCGGCCGCGCGGCGCGTCCTTGCGCCGGCGAGCTCCCTGACCGTCGGCGGCGTACCTTCAATACGCTGGGGTGCGAGTGGATGGGTCGCCTCCGAGCCCTTCCTCTCGTACGGCAAGCCTTGAGCCGATGGCCCGGCCCACGGGAGCCGACGGCGCGACGCGTAGCGCGCGGCGCCGGGATACGGCGACGCCACGGCTACGGCGTCCGTTCGGTGGCGCGGCGACCCCGGGTCCAAGCGGCGGGGTGCGCTCGACTGCGGGCTTCCGCCCGCCCAAACTGCGGGGAAAAACACCAAGGCTCGACGGCCGGCTTCCAAAAGTTCCGGACGCCGCGCACGACGCGACGTCGAAAGCCGACGCGTCGGGCATCTCCACGGCGAGGTCGTGGCCGCGCGCGCGCCGGGGTGCGGCCGGCCTGGACACACGCGAACAACCACGAACGGAAGAAAAACACGGCTCGACGGCCGGAGCTCCAGAACACAGGGCTCGGTGCGTCGCCACCTCGCGGCACGGCGGCGCGTCGAGGGGTTTTCCCTCGGTTCGGCGAACAGGGGTGCGGCAAGACGCCAACACCAAGAGCGCCCGACTTCGCGGCTTGGGGTAGCCACAGAGCGGGGTCTCCTCAGAACAACACAGCGCAACGTCGAGACCTCACTCGTTCCTCGCACGGCGACGGCGGCGCTCAAGAGCACGAGCGGCCCAGGAGCTCCATCCGTCGCGGTACGGCAGTTCTGCGGCTCGAAGGCCAGCATCCAGGCAAGATTTAACGGGCGACGCGTCTCGACGTCGCGGAACCATCGCAGGAAGAAGACCAAGGGGGAGAAGAGAATAGAGTGGCCGGGCGGTGCTCACGGTGGGGCGGCGGTGTAGTCGTGGCCGGCTCGGTGAAGAGGTGTACGTAGGCGGGGTAGGTGTTCACGCCGGTGGTCGTCCTCCTCAGCTCCGGCTCCTCGTTCCCGGGTCCTCGTCCCCAGCTGGTTCACGTCCTCCGGCGCGGCGCGGCGTCGTCCCCTTCCCCTTCTCTCCCGGCGCAAGCGAAGGTGACGAAGAGGAGAAAACCCCAATGGGGTTGGTGGCTTGGCGTTCGCGATTCGCCTGCCTGGCATCCTTTTGAAGTGAGGCCGTGGGTAGCCCGGGGTGGATTGCCCCTGTACCCCTGGCCGTTCGCCGGGCGGGGCAGGTGGCGCCCGGGACCGCCGCTCGATCTCGCCTCGGATGCGCGCGGTGGGGGTAATAGGGTCATTGCCTACCCCGCGGTCGATTCCGACCCCAACGCGCACGCACCGGCCCTCGGCGTGCGGGCCACCTAGCTGGCGCGGCCGTCCCATCGCGCGCCCTTGCACGATGCAGCTCGGTTGACCGGCCGCCGGGAAAAGGTGTTGAAGATGGGGATGAAGGGGGGGCTGACAGCTGGGTCCCCTTCGTCAGCGGGTGAAACAGATATGAGTGGAAGGGAGGTGAGGATAACGGGCCGCCGCGGTTGATGGGTTGCTGGGCCGGCTGGGTCCGCTGCGGGCTTTAGGAAAGGCCGGCCCAGGAAGAAAACTAAAACTTTGGGAATAAAGGTTGGTTTAAAAGCTAAAGTTTAAGTTTGAATTTGGATACCTTCCAAATTCAAACCACACACAAATAAGATCCGAATAAAACCAAAAAAGTCCAACTCACATATTTTACCATAGTTTGATCATATGTTTTTATAAATGGGTCAAACAGGTGGAGAATATTAGGAGAGGGCTAGCAATTTGGCTTGAAAATTGATAGCACTCAATTTCAATCAAAAAGTTTTAAATTTTCGCAAAATTTGCACACCTAAATTCCTGGGTTGTTACAATCTTTTTCCGGCATCGGTTCATCCAGTGCTACTAGCCGTTGCCTCCACCGCACATGACTTCTCTGACACAACTGCTCTGACGATATACACCGACGGTGCATCGGATCATCCGGTGCTGAAGACCCCGCGTCCAAGTCGCCTCTGTTAGCTTCCACGCGACCGTCGGATAGACCGACGCTTTACCTTGACCAAGGCGTCGTATCATCCGGTGCTGAAGGCTTCGTCTTGGCGCGTCTCTGTCTTGATTCAAACTGAGCGTCGGATAGACCGACGGGGTCCCCACTCAGACCGTTGGATCATCTGGTGCTACTGTCTTCACTTCTCTTCCACTGCAACTCGTCCGACGCTACTAAAAGATGGACCGTCAGTTCATCCGACGGTGCCTAGGGTTTCACCAGTGTACCAACTCGTCCGACGATTGCACCGACGCTTGCTAAATTGATACCGCCGGTTCATCCGACGGTGTCTTTTCTTTTCCTTTTCTTGCTCGGTTTTGACCCTTTGTTTTCTCATTTTGGCATGTGGTTTTCTTGCAACCTTGGGACCTAGAAGTGTCTACAAAGACATGCTAAAACAATATGGTCAGTCCCAATGATCATGTTGTCATGAATCACCAAAATCAAACTCGAACTAATGGCATAGGAGGCCATGTTCGCTACAGGTTTAACACACGTGCGTTCGTAGGGATGAGTGTGCGTGCGTTGTGAGTGTCTCTGATCTACCGTGTAATTCAAAAAAACTTAGAAAAACCAAAACAATCTACTATTTGGAAAGAAGAAAGTAGCTCATGAAAAATATATATAAAAACTTAGAAAAACCAAAACAATCTACTATTGAAAAGAATAAAGTAGCTCATGAACTTTCTTGTCAAGGATAACCTTCGCCATTTCGTGACGAGGACAATGGGGATGAGGGGAAATGATGTGACGTGGAGAATGGGGTTGGAAGGCTAGCGTGGGTCCCATCACACTAGTTTATAGCTACAACCAAGATGACGAGGTGTGGACGCACAACATCTATCTCAATGGTTGCCCATGCTGATCCATCATTGTATTATATATACTTTGTTACGTTCTTAATTTATCATCAGGTCCAAACTCGCTGATGCGCCACATGTCCTCTTGTGCAAGGACGCGATATGTGTTCAAGGGACTAAGTTTAGCCTTGGTTAAAGTTAGACGTAGTACATTCATTGATAAAAAATCAATTGTACCTACGGTGAGTATTTTAATTTGATCCTTTGCCATTCGTGTCTAAAATTAACCTCATTATATTAACTGTGATTGGAGAGCCAACGAACAATAGATTAATTCTAGTTGACTAATTTTAACGAACATGTCTCTAGGTTTTGTTTGCATCCAACATCTCAATTTATCTATATCTATACTATAAGGAGCGAAGACAATTAAAAACCTTTCTCACCAAATTCGGACCCGTCTTACCCCTCACGTCGGACCTACCCGCAAGGTTGTATGATGACCAAAAGGTGGAACGACCAGAAAAATCGCAATTTGAGGAGCATTTCTGCCAAAAACGAATTATTTTTCTCACCCACGCCCACCCTACCCGCCAGGCGTACCCACCTTTGGGACCACCTGCGTGTCTCCACCTGTGCCGTCCAGTAGCAATCCTACGGTAACTCCCAAGACGCTTCTCTCAGGCTGGGTCTAGCAGCCGATCTCAACCCAAGTACGAGTCGTCATCGTCTTCTCTTTCTTCGGCACTGCCGCTGTGTTCATCCGCCCCACCGCTTGGCCTTCGTCCGATTCACTGCACGAGCGTGCCGTCGTGCCCCGACGCTAGCAGCCTAGCACAGAGGATGATGAGGCAGAGATGAATGCGAGCATAGCCTCCCGCATCGCGGCGTCGTCAGCTGGAGGGGGCCGGGAGCGGCGGCCGCTGGTGGAGCAGGGGAGCCGCTGCCTCGCGAGCTGGGACGAAATTTCGTATTGTTGTTGCGTATGTCATTAATTGCAAAAGGTATGACACACAAGCAAGCAAAATTGGCTACTCAAATATTGATTCATTTGCCTATGCTTGCTCGGGGCACGCTGGCAGACAAGCCGCCCTCGCCCTTAGAGCCATGGGCGACCTCTGCGCAAGTTGTCACACTCGCCGAACCTATTGCAGTTGAAGCCATAGGATCGGAGACAGGGAAGACCTGGTAAGCTCAGGCTCGATGAGGGCCTGTAATGCGGCAACGCCGACCTCCGCATTGTCGAGCGACGCGCTCAAGCTCAAGGATGCATCCTTGTCCCCGGCAGTTGAGGCACCTCCAACGAGCTCGCCCATGCATTTCTTCGTGTCGAGGCTGCCATCAGAGGGCTTACGCAGTGTGGGCGCGTGGCTGGGGCGGTGAGTCACCCGCGCACTTGGGCACCCATGCAGTGAATCGACCGGAGGCTAAGCGGTGGCGAGGAAGAACCAGGAACACAATGGCGATACCCAAGAACGAGGAAGACGACGACTCTACTTGGGCTGAGATGGGCCGCTAGACCCGCTACGCTGCAGCCTGAGAGATGATGCGTCTCGGAAAGTTGTCATACGATCGCTGCTGGACGGCAGAAATGGGCGACTGCTGTCTACCACCATTCCACGTGATGTTAGAGGATCTGAATCCGCCTCCCGACGGCAGCAACACACGCTCCTCTGCCACGCTCCCGCCCTCGTGGACTCGCCTGGTCCTCACCGCCCCGAACCTGGACACACGATACAAATCAGATCATCAGAAGCTTAGACAAACAAAGCATGAGCTCAGATCACAATCACACCTCAAAAATTTCAGTCAGACCGTACATTTAATTTCCGATCAAACGTCAAACTGGAGCATAAATCCGAGGGATTTCATATTTGTACCCAAATTGGAGATTCGCAAGTCACAACATACCATCAATTTGGAGCAAAACTTGCCTGGAAATCTATTTTGGGTGATGTCACGTAGGAGCAGGTTACCACTAGTTGAGTAGCGTTGAACAGAGGAAGGAAAAGCTCAGCATCTCGCCATTGAGGTTGATGTATTTGAAGCAACCGCCGCTGTCAACAGGCAAGTAGCGCGGCCATCGACACCCTCGTGGTTGTTGTTGTGGCCACCACCGACAATATTACGGCCGCCGCACATGTTATGGCGTCCACAGCCGCCGTGTGGGACAAGAAGAGTTTGTAAGGGGAGCGCGATCAGAAAGGAGTGAAAGGCTAGACAGGAAGACATCATCGACCTATGCTGCTCTAGCATCAGGGCGGCAACGTTAATAGGGTTGATGGTCATGCTGACATTCTGATGACAGACACCTCGACGACAGCTACGCAGATGCACAACACGACTGCTCGATCAAATGTAAATATTTGTTTTAAAAAAAGAGATATGGTCAACACGCACGCTGCACACAAGACATGTAATTGCGTACTCGTACTCCTCAGCACACTAGCAATTTAGACAAGCGCCAGCTGAGCTTAGGAGACATTGCTGACTTTGAAAATTCCTCTTCCTATAAAATGTCGAATACCATTGTCAATCCTCCAAGGTAAATCACACGAAAAATATGGTATTTGAGTATTACCGCACAAGTCTTGTTTTTTAAAATTTTGATACCCCAAAATGGGCATCCCGGAATCTAACATTCCTGGTTCGGTTACATAGATACAATACGATTGCACGGTCATTTAGAAACAAGTGGGATAAATACCACCAAACATTTGCTATAAGCACTCTACATTTGAAAGAAGCTATAAAGGAGTTTTAAAAATATTGTTTTGCATGTCTAATAATTTTTTGGTAAGAACTTCATGGATAGGATAAGTATGAAAAGAAATTAAAATTGTGTTGTCATAGAGCCTGTTCAAATATTTATCAGTCATTTTCTGTGTTCTTGCATGATATCAACCCGATAAATTGTTTCCTTTTAGAAAGTATCAATTTTGGACAACTTTGCGAAGCTAATGACTTCAATTTTGATGACGGGTGACATCCAGTCATGGTCAGCATGAGCTTGATTGTGAGTCGAAGTATCATAATGTTGTTAGGGAGGAGGCAAATGAAGCATGGTATGTGGATGTTTTTACTTAGAAGTATCGTTCAACCAAAAAGTTCGAGTGTTAGGTTTTCTTATTATTGAATATGCATGACAACTTCAATTTATAAACATAGTTTATTATGGTTTTTTAGACACGTGCCGCACGTGCATTTTACTAGTAGATACTATATGACTAAACATAATCCAACTTTAATAACGTACCTAGCTAAAATTTTCTTTAGCTGGTTGAAGCAAACTAAACAGCTAAAGATCAGATTGCCCATCCATCTTTACTTAGAAAAGTTTCTAAAGTTCATGGGAGGGGTAGAACCGACAAATAGTTCTAAAATATCATTTAGATAGTGGATCCAAACATCCTAGCTAAGCTTTAATTATCTAAAAGGAGGTTTTTAAAATTTAATAAGGCCATTCTCACTGGGAGTTTGGGACATTAAATAATTTTCATATCAATATTTTGATGATGCGGTGGTGTATAAATGAAGGAGAGGTGAAATGATTTTTGTGGAGACCGGATGAAACTTTGTGTATACCGTTTCGTTCGTAGACAACTTTTATCTTGCATGAAAAAAAACAAGTGATGAAAACTATGAGGTATTTCATGTCAAACATTTTTAGATGATAGGTTATTATCATGGCCATAACACTCCCACGTGCAACAAACATGATCTTAGCTAGCTAAATTTAATTGGGTGGATTGAAATAGGAGCCTAGTGAGATCAAATTATTCAACACGCGCAACAAAAAGAGCAGTTCCACACATGCCTAGGAAAACGTGCAACAAAAGAACAGTTCTCAACAAGGACCTTTAATTTGCTTTTTTTCAAGACCAAGAAGAACCTTTGCTGCCAAAAAAACAAAATGCTGCTCGCCTGGAGTAGACTATTTTCGGCTTGTGCTGTGGCCCATTCCAAGATTAACGGTCAGATGCGAAACGTGTTGCGAGCCCATCAGTTCGTAGCGCGCCCGTCACGGACTCTGCAGGTAGGTCCCGAACTGGAGCCTATAGTGTCACGCGCGGCCGACAGCTTGGCCCATCGCTATTCGTTTTCGCCGTCGTCACCGCCGCCGCTGCCGTTCGCCGCCCATCTAGGGTTTCCTCATCGTCGCCGTCGCCGTACTCGCCGGCGCGCCCGTTCGTGTTCTCTGCCGCCGTATGTGCGTCCGCATCTTCGCCAACCTGGACCGCCGGCACCGTACCCGTCTCCGCCCCGATGTCGTCGAGGACGCCCCAGGCGGGGTCCCGCGCCGCCGCTGGCGGCGTCGGGGGCCGGAGGAAGGCGGTGGCTAGTGGCGCGAAGCCGGCGCCGATGCAGCACGTCCGGATGATCCAGGAGCAGCTGGCGCGCGCGCGCGAGGTGGAGCGGCTCGCGGAGGAGCGGCGCGCGGAGGAGGAGGAGCGGCGCGCGGAGGAGGAGCGCAGGGCCAGGGAGGAGGAGGAGAGGCGCGCCGAGGAGGAGGAGAAGGCGCGGGAGGAGAAGCGGCGGAAGAGGCTGGAGGATGTGAAGAGGCGCGGGGAGCGGGAGGAGAGGCGCAGGATGGAGGATGCGCGGAGGCGTCTCGGTATCGCCGTGCTTGATGCTGACGGTGGTGATGGAGGCAGCAGTGCGCAGAGAAAGCGTGTTTATGATTCGAGGAAATCTAAATCGCAGCCGAAGCGCCAGGAGAATGCCCAATCTGAAGCCAATTTGGGAGAAATAAATGTATTTGAGCAGCAGTTGGAGGACGAGCAGAGCAATGCGTCCCTGCAGGATTCTGATGGAGTGGTTACTGATGCGCTGGAATTAGGTGAGCAAGAAATTTCAGAACCATCACCTGAAGAGAGCAATGGAATTGATGATGATGATGATGCTTGGGAGAACAAGAGCTTTGATGAGTTTGACCAAACAGAGGACAAGCATGTGGCCTCTACCAACTCAGTGAGTTCATCTGAAGATATCAAGGAAGATGTGGTCTCTATCCTTCAGGATGAAGGTGAGAGCAATTGGGTTAATAGGGAGCTTCGTGCACCGATATGTTGCATCCTTGGGCATGTGGATGCCGGAAAGACGAAGCTGCTTGATTGCATCCGGCGAAGCAATGTGCAGGGTGGGGAGGCTGGCGGTATCACACAGCAAATTGGTGCCACCTACATACCAGTTGAGAATATCAGGGAGAGGACCTCCCTGAAAGCTGAGGCCACCATCAAAGTTCCTGGATTGCTTGTGATTGACACCCCTGGCCACCAGTCATTCAGTAACATGCGTTTGCGGGGATCAAGTTTGTGTGACATTGCTGTAGTGGTTGTTGATATTACACGTGGGCTTGAAAAGCAGACCATTGAGTCCCTTGATCTCTTGAAACACCGCAATGTGAGGTTTATTGTTGCCCTGAACAAGGTAGATCGCCTCTATGGCTGGAAGACTTGTCCCAATGCACCAATAGCAAGAGCACTCAAGAACCAATCTGAAGATGTCCAAAGGGAATTCAAATGGAGGGTAACTGAGGTATGTACATGCCATCCTGTGCATTGGTTTATTACTACTTACCACTTAACTTGAATCACAAATAATTGATTTGCTCCTCTTTCATTATGTTTTTCATTTAATAGGTTGTAACACAATTGAAGGGAAGTGGCTTCAACGCTGCCCTGTATTATGAGAACAAGAAGGTTAAAGAAGTAATCAATATTGTCCCAACCAGCTCCGTGAGGTGTGTCGCCTATATCCTTGTTGCACGTTTATATTTATGTTAAATTTTCAGTATGGTTCTACAATTTCTTATGTCTAACTTGTACCATAATATCCTCTAGTGCTGAAGGCATTCCAGACCTCCTTCTGCTACTTGTGCGATGGGTTCCAGAAATAATGACCGAGAGACTGACATATGTCGATAATGTGGAGGTTTGTTCTTTAGCCACTACCCTTTCTACTCTCCTGTTAGTAAACCTTTTGTTGAATTATGACAATGTAAATATTGTTTTTTATACTTTCAGCTACTGAATTTTGTTACATAGATCATTATTCATTGCAATGTGATGTAAATGTGATTTTGTTGCCAACTGTATTTATTTGTCAGTGTACTGTGCTGGAAGTCAATGAAGATAAAGATTTTGGTACTACTATTGATGTAGTATTGATTAATGGTGTACTGCGGAAAGGTGATCGAATAGTTGTTTGCACCAAACAGGTATGTTTTTGCTTATTGAGTTAACAAATTTGAACACACAGCCTTGAAAACTCATCTGATTTTAGAACTTTTTTCATTTTAATCTACAGGGGCCTGTCACAACCAGCATAAGATACTTGTTCACTCCTTATCCCATGAAAGAACTGAAAGCTAAGGTGGGTAGATGAGAATAATCACTTTCTTTTGTGCATCTTTTTTTTTGATGTTATCTGAAAAAAGCAACTTATATGTTTGTAAATGTTTAATATAAGATGTCTTAATTATCAGCTATGTATGTATCATGTTATCCAGAACTGCATATTAGTCTGTACCTTGTTGCAAAGATTCTGGACATCAGCATTAACACTTATCCATTAGCAGTAACACCAACAATTTGGTCTTACGGGCTCTAGAATCTTTACTTCTATGCTGTAGTCATGTGGTGCTTGCTACGAATGCAGTTCTTCCCTAGATCCTACATTCCAAATGTCGTGGTGCCTCATATTTTAATCCTAAGATATAAAAGGAATTTGATACAACCTGTGCCCATTCATCATTTTCTTACGATGGATACAGTTGGTATTAATTCTTAGTAAATTTTACATCTAGGATTAATTGGTTTTTTGACATATGCCCATCTGGGAACAAGGATTCAGGATGACTTTGTTCATACATCACATATCTGATGCATATTCCACAATCATCTGTGTTTGATTCTTTCATCAAGAGTAATAGTTGCCACAACATCCATGCCCTATTGTCAGTGCAGCAGGTACACATTTGTATCACATAAACCTGTAACTTTGTATATAAAAAAAATTGTGGAACCAGTGGAATAGAAGAGCCCAAAATATATAATGTCATTAACTGCCGTGAATGTGATCGCTAATTATGAAGGATCATTTGCATGTTGATTCAGTTATTGGTGTGGTTGAATGATTATCATGGCTGATGTCTGGTTTGAAGTTAATCCCAACCTTTCTGGAATTCTATGTTTCCATTCATGTTGTTAATTGTACCTGATTTTGAAGCTTTTAAAGTCTGAGAATTGAAGGTGTGTTTTATCTTTTATATGTAGTCCTTGCTGGCAGATTTAATATTTGTAGCTGTTTAAAATAGTTTGTAGTTTGTTTGCCACGGGATTTGATTTGAATTGAGTAGATGAGAAAACACAACTTTAATGTTTTCACACTGAATTGGCAATAAGTCTTTCAGGTGTTTTTACTAACACGTCACTGTGACTTCTCAATCAGGGAGTATATAAGCACCATAAGGAGCTTAAAGCTGCCCAGGGGGCAAAAATTGCAGTCCGAGTAAGTTCTTTTTTTATTCTCACTTTTATGAAAAAAATCTGAATCGAAATTTCAAAGTACTCAGTTGCTTATTTTATTTTTTCAGGGACTGCGACATGCTATTGCTGGCACTGCTCTCATTGTGGTGAAGACAGGGGATGATCTGGAACGAGCTGAAGCAGCTGCTGTGCAAGAAATCAGTAACGCCAACAGCCTGACCAATGAGGATGAAAGGGGTGACAGTGATGATGGAACAGCAATACAAGAAATAAGTAGGATAAAAACATGCACCGAGGGTGTCTATGTGCAAGCATCCAGTCTTGGAACCTTGGAAGCCATTATTGAGCATTTGAAGACCCTTTCTTTTGACATCCCTGTTAGTGGTTGCAACTTAGGCCCAGTCCATAAGCAGGATGTCATGAAAGCAACCGCAATGCTGAAGAGGAAAGAAGAGTATGCAGCCATCTTGGCCTTTGATGTCAAAGTAATGCCTGAGGCGTTTGACCTTGCTGCTGAGTCAGGGTTGAATATTTTTATGGCTGATACAGTATACAAGCTTGTTGACAGCTTTACTGATCACATTAAGAAACTGAAGGAAGAGAAGAAAAAGCAATATGCAGCTGAGGCAGTGTTCCCATGCACCCTCAAGATTCTGCCAAACCGTGTCTACCATAAAAAGGATCCAATTGTTTGTGATGTTGAAGTTATAGAAGGCATTGTCAAGGTACATCAATCTGCCTTTGTTCTGAAATTTGTTTATGCATAATGATAGTCTTTACTACCATGCATATGAATGGAACTGCAAAACTGATATCATTTAATGAATGATACTTGTATTTCAGGTGGGAACCCCAATTTGTGTATCTGTTCCAAGCAAGGACAGAGGTGCAGACGTGATTCACAGCCTTGGGAGGATCTCCTCGATGGAAACATCCAATGGCATGCAGATTGATTCTACCAAGAGAGGACTTGTTTCAATAAAGGTACATTGACTACAGTTTTGTAGTTATCACAAGTGAAAATGTGAAACAAAAATGCTAACAAATTTCATATCCACTGCTAGATAATTGGGGAGAATCCACAAGAGAGGTCCCGATTGTATGGAAGGCATTTTAATGCTGACAATGAACTGCTAAGCCAAATCTCTAGGAAATCTATTGATGTGCTGAAAGAGTACTACCGGGTATGCTGCTGTCAGTAAGCTTGAATCAAGTTGTCTTCTCGTAAGATATAGGCATAACACATGTAAATTTGTTTGTTGCAGGATGAGATGAGTGATCAAAATTGGCAGCTTGTCCGCAGGCTGAAGAAACAATTTGGAATACCCTGAATGTTTGGAAGAAGATCCCTCTACCAACTTGGCAGCTTCTCCTACAGCAAGCCTTGGAAGAAGACTGCTCTATTTCTTTTATGTTTTATATTGCCAGTGGAGAATGCAATATCTTAATGTTTTAATTTGTTCAATGCAGGTGTAGAGTTTACTTTCTGTTATATTCTGTGCATGTTGCAATGGATTGATGCTTGATATGTTGAAATTGCTAAAGTGAAGTGTTCTGCAATCTAGTTACAATGAACTTAGCCTTGCCATTAATTGCTTTCCAATGACCTGCTGAAGCCATGAGAACTGCAACGGCGATGATGAACATCGAAAGCATGGCAGCGAGCAGCTGGTATGTCTTCCTCGATGACCTCCGGTATTCCCCGAAGAGGACAACACCCCAGAATGTGCTTACAAGCGGCAGTGCCTGATCATGTACAACCAACAGAAATCAGAAATAACAGAAATAAGAAATGCAAAGCATGCTCCATATTGCTGAAGTCCCTGAAACTCGAAAGGGTACTAAACCTGGACAGCATCAGCAGCTGCGTACCCAGCAGCCTGCCCGCCCATGAACTGAAAGCCGTTTCCGAATCCACAGAGAAGACCTGCCAGAAGAGCCCAATGCCTGCGGTTCCAGTCCCTGGCATATGCTCCGACAGTCGATGCTGGCACACCGGCCACTGGGTGATGCGGGACGCCCTTCCTGAGGGCGTGCCACTGGTCGTTGGTAGCCAGGTTGATCGCGGGCGAGAAGAGGGAGAAGCAGGCTCCGCCGCTCCGGGGACGAAGACCAGGGTGAGGCCTAGCAGCCTGTGGGAACCAAATACCTGAATCGGAGATCCACACTCTGTCAGACAGACATTATGCAGCATGGATTGTCATTTTGTTGTAAAAGAGATCAACCACCTTGATTGATCTTCTCCCCTCAATTTGGATGATGAACTCAGCAGTACCAGGTTTTGGCTCATTGGATGCGCTGTGATCATCTTCATCCCTATCCTTCAGATCTTCATGATCAGGCAGGAGTTTTGCTGAAAAATGCAACGTGAAGGAGGAGGAGCGGGGGACCTGCCTGCAGGAGGGAGTTGTGGCCGAGGGGAAGCTTCTCCTTGGCGTGGATGCGGAGGCCGCCGCGCAGGCGCAGTGAGGTCTCCATAAGGAAGGAAGGATTTTCATACAAAATATACTGTAGCATACTTCATCCGGTATCTATTTGACCTTGTCCTAAGTCGAATGTCGATAAATTTATATAAAAACATATCAATATTTTTTATGTCTGAAAATTTTAATTAAATTCATTACAAATATATTTTCATAGCATTCGCTATTTAGTGTTATAAAATTTGATATTTTTATATAAATTTTGTCAAAACTTTGAATCGAATTACCGGAAGAAATCAAAATGAACGCGGAACAGAGGTCGAGCCCGTTCAGCTAGCTCGTCTCCACTTATACTGATATGTACGGCAAGGAAAAATAACTACTCCGAAAATAAGTTAAAATAAACCGAAAATAGATCAGCCGAACGGGCTCGAAGGACGTAGCGCGAGGTTCGAGGAGAGAGATGTTTCTATGGTCGGCAACGTTCCATGTAGGCACGTGGGGGTGGGACCTCGCGTTGATATCATGTTTCTGTTCAATAGGCAGATCGGCAAGATAGTGAAATTGAAAGACAAATGACATTTCTTTCGCCGAGTGACCACAATGGTACTAGTCTATATCAATCCTAGATAGGCACTGGGGGTAGTGTCTCAGAGACAGACTATTCAGTTATCCGGTTCCCTTCCTCAATGCTGAATATGTCAGAATTACAGGTTGAAACTTTTGTCAGTTAGTTTGCTGAAAAAATACATCTATTCTCACTTCTCTGTGGCTTGATATCATGTTTCTGTTCAATAGGCAGATTGGCAAGATAGTGAAATTGATAGACGAGTGACATTTCTTTCACTGGGTGACCGCAATGGTAGTCTATATCAATCCTAGATAGACACTGGGGGTAGTGTCTCAGAGACAGAGACAGACTATTCAGTTATCTTGTTCCCTTCCTCAATGCTTAATCTGTCAGAATTACAGGTTGAATTCATATATTGAACTCGGTTGTGGGAGACTGCAAGAGACTGGGGACTCCTGTTCTGGGAGTTTGAGGTTGTGCCATGTGAACATTATCAAAATTGTCGAGTCAGTGCAGTGAGAAGCAACATCTGGATGTCCATGATAAGCCTAGTAGAGAAGACCTAGGGATTGTATGTTCATTGTGTAGATGTACTCATTTAGAATCCAACACAATTGGATTTTCTATTTTATGATTTTTCTGTGATTTACTATGATTTTTCAAAACTGCTTTAGGGGGTGATTTGTCCTGATTTAGAAAGTTCAGGGGGGTAAAAAATTCATTTTCATAGGTTAGGGGTAATGTGTTCCAAACCCCATAGGTTGGGGGTGAAGTAGACTTTTTCCAATAATTAAATCAGTGTTTCAGTTAAGGCTATCATTTTTTTTCTCAATGCGGTGGACTTTTAGTACTTTAGGATTCAGATTACGTTAATCAGTTGCCTCTGCCTCTTTCTAGAGAATGGTCTATCAATCAATATATAATAGGTGATACCCGCGTGTTGCTGCAGGAATGTTTAAACAAAATTTTAAAGTGAAATGGAAAAATAGAAATATCAAACCTATTACATGGTGATATTCATCTGTAAACAATATTATATATGAAAGCATGTTAGTTTTATTGAGAGAGAACCATTCTTAAATGATTGATCCAACATGTATTTTAACTGCGAGAATTTTATGGCGTGCTACTCATAAATACAACATGCTATTAGTCACAGAAAATCGACGAAGACATAAATATATCATTTGTGGATGTTGACATGGCTTTATGGATGTGGACATGGCTTATAGTGCATAGTGATACGGCGTGTAGTGGATTATGACGTGCTGCGTTGAGAGGCTGGAGAAATCGTTAGTGGATACCAATTATATAGTTGTATATGATATGATTGGTCATCAATTTCTTGTAATTATATTTAGTAGGTAAAAATGAAAAACAGAAAAAACTTCATCAAGCAAACTTTCCATCTGGCTCCCTAATCTATTTAGCTAGTTATTCTCAGTCTCCTGCTAGTCATCTTTCACGAGCCTCCCTTCCGCCCGCTTCCTTTTTTGATAAATTCGATAAGAAATACTTAGGAGTATCAAAATTATATTTTTTTGGGCATGGATTCCAGCAAGATCAACTCTGTTTGTTTGAATTTGGCAAGAAATCTATACCATATTTGAAATAAAAATTCTGCATAGCAAGCTGTATTTTGGAATTAAGATAAGAGAAGGTTATATTTGAAATTTAGCTAAGCTTTTAGGCATCAAGATGGCCCCAATAAATCTAGGAAAAATCACCTAAATTCATGACTCCGTGGGAACTAATTTATCATACCCATTTTTAGCACAGTGGAAAAAAAATTGAAGTTCCTTCGCAAACCATATAGGAAGAGTTCCGTTAGCAATCTTTGTACCCAAATATGGAGATGAAATCTTAGCTTAATGGATATATAGCTAAATGAAAATATGGAAAAAAATTTAACTAACTCTTGGAGGTGCTCCTAGGGGGTACGAAGTAGTCATGGGTGGAGCTAAGTTATGCATGCACCCAGCAAAAATTAATAGTATCTTATCATCTCTAAATTTTCATCATGTTAAATTTAATGTCTACATGTATTGTAAAGGTTCCACATCCACTTTATTCGTCTCTGATGGCCGTGTCGCTGTCCTAAATGACTTCTAATATGGAACCCGAGGAAGTATGAATGGTCAAATGGAGTGGATTTGGCGAGGTGTACGCAAACATGTCATCCATTCATCCATCTGGGTGATAGATTAAAAACAACCACCTTTTAGCTGTCAACTTTACGTATTCCAACATAGAAAATGTATTTTATCAATCATTTAGTGCAACTGCAAATAATGTTGTAAGTGACATTATCAATTGTTGTAAAAGAATCTTAAGTGTTGATAGGCCAAAAAGTCTCACTCTAGTCAACCCCTTCTCTCTGTGTAAAATGTTTTGGTGCACATACTTGTTTATGCCACTTCGTCTGTCTGTTTTTGTTTATAAGGCGCGAGGTAACATGACACGGTCTTCCGAATCATACTTTGACCACTCATTTATTTTAGATTATATTAGTTATGATTATGAATTTATACTCATTAGAAAAATAAATTTGATTACAAACCCAATCATGCCAAATTTACTTGACAAACAAAATAAATGATAGGTAAATTGTTGGTCAAAGATCGTAATGTTTGAAGCTCGTTATGCATGCTCGCCATATAGACAGGAATGGAGGGAGGATTTGTCACACCCTGAAATTTCCAATTTCAGGATGTGAATAGAAAGAATAATTAAATAACGATTTTCTCATAATTTTAAAATTTTCCCAACATTTATGTTTCTTTACAGCGAATATAGTATAGGAAAAATTCTTTGATTGATTTTCTAAATTAAATAAAAGTTATGTGTGTTGCATTCATGCCGATGCATCTAGCGGTTCTTGAGTGTAAAAAGTTTCAAAAATGCGATTAGGAGCTGTCCAAACCTTCCGAGAATTTTCCGGATTTTTCTAGGATTTATTCTCATTTTTCTTGAGCTATTTCTATTTATTAGAAGGCTCTAAAATCCTTTTTCATGAGCCCCAAATGCTTTATTTGGATTGTTCATGTCTTAATCTACCTCTAGGAATTTTCCTGGAATTTTTGTGATTTTCTGAGTATTTTTAGTGCTTTAAACGAATTACTGGAGTTTCTCTGGAATTTTTTTGCACTGAAAATATATTTCAGAAAAAAAACAAAACCTATCTACCGGATTGCGCGAAGCCCGAGGCTCGACCCAACCCGCCCGCGTCCGGCCGGCCGGTGCCCGCCGGTGCCCATCCGAGCCCGCCGCCCGCCGCGCATGGCGCCGCCGCCTCGGCAGGGCCGGCCGGGCCGCCTTGCCCCCGCGCGCGCCCCTATAAAGGGCGCCGCCCCCCGCGTGCCCTAGCCGCGCCGCCGCCTCTCGCGCCCGAGCCGCGCCGCCACCCGGTGCCCGGCCGGCCGCCAAGCTCGCCGACGACCGCCGCACGATTCACCGCCGAGAGCACCGATTGAAGCAAGCCGTCCCCGCCGCAAGGTCCGGCACGTCGTGCGCGCATCCGCCGCCCCTTCTCGTCGCCGGACATTCCCCGGAGCGGCGCTGCCACCTTGAAGTCCGCCAACCGCCGCTGTCCATCTGTTGCCGGCCACCTGCGGCCCGCCTCCAACTCCGGTGAGCACAGCTGCAGGTTCCCCACGACCTCCTCTTTTGTTCCCCCAACTCAATCGAGCTCTTGGGTGCCTGCGACGCCGGCGATTGGAGCCACCATGGCCGCCGGCCTCCCTGTCCTTTCCCTGCTCGAAGTCTAGAGGAAGAAGAAAGGTGACAGTTTTGCAAGAAGCCCTCTGCAAGATCCTGGAATCATTAGATCTTTTCATGTGTCTTGCATCTTTCTTTGAAAACCCCCTGGAAAGATTAGATTCCTCAGATCCAATCCATCCCAAGCACTTTTATAGATCTAACCCTGAGTTGTATCCTTTTTGCAAGCACTGTTTGATGTGTCTTGCGAACCTTCTTTGCTAGCCCCTGAAATCTACAGTTAATCACGACTAGGTCCTTTCAATCTTGTTTTGCTCATATCTTTTTCGTTTTAGCTCCGATTTCATCCGTTCAAGTTGCGTTAGGTCCATAATAATGTAAAGCACGTGTTAGTGGAGTGTTTTCACCATGTTTTGTTTCTGAAAATAAAATTAATATTAATTTTGATTAATCCCTAGTTATGCAAGTCCTTTATAAATAAAAGCAATATAGATCTATATATCGTTTCTCGATTAATGATTACTTTACATGCTTTTATGAATAAAATCTAATTAGATCTTTTACTCGGTTTTCCATAAGTCAAATATTAATTTGCTTAATGATTAATTAACTTTTATAACTAAAAGTTGATTAGGCTTTTACTCCGGCTTTATAAATAAATGTTAACCTGATTAATACCAATTTAATGCTGTTTTTGATAATAATATGATGAACTCGAATTACAAAGTTTCATTTAGATTATTCATATAGTTTAGTTCTTCTAAATTAAATGTTTAATCGGTTAAATTCATATATGAATCTTTATTAATAAAACTTGACTAGTTCTTTACACCGGTTTCATAAATAAAGTTTAATATTGCATTAATGCCAACATAGGGTATTTTATTTCTGAAATATCCTTTATATTTGTTTTGTTAATTAAAATGAACCTAGCTCATAGCCTTGTTCTCTCATATATGCAAAATGTTCGTTAGACGTTCTTTTCTCAGCTCAATCTAAGTGTGATCTTTCCGGTTCTTGCTCACTCTTTCACAACCATCTCTTCAAAGTTAACCAAGCCTTTCCCCTCCAAGCACCCTTTGTGTTCTTTAGTGATCCATCTAATCGAGCTTATCCTTTAGTGCGTCCTTTTAAAGCTTTCTTTTGATTGGTGTATTGTTCTTAGTATATGCTTGTTTGTTTGTTTTGTATGCTTGTGCCCGATGATTGATGCGAGTAGAGTGAACGTTGTTCGAGAAGTTTGGAAGAACTTGAAGTTGAAGATATTCTGAGCAACTACTCTTTGGTTAAAGGCAAGTGTGTCCTTGATCTCTTGTCCCAATAATTTTATTAATCACTCATTGCATTGCTTGCATTAATTTTGATGGGTTCCTATTAAGGTTTATCCTAGTCTTTGATTGTCATTCCTTGTTAACCTGGGTTTACATTTATGTTGGGTAGCTATGCTTAGTTGCTATACCTGGGTTATGGTGGTTTTAATGAACAACAATGCTAAACTTGTTTTACCTTTATGTTATATCTTTGAATGTTTAATACAAGACCATATGATTAATCGGGACACGGAGCGACCACCCAGGACAACAGTGCAACCACAATGACTATATGGCTCTGGTCTTGGCCGAGTAATTAGGGAAGTCTTTGTGTGGTTATTACTCGCATAGTAGGTTGGGGACGGAGGAATGCTTTTATGGCTCTTCTATTCCGGAGCGGTGATGGAACGGAAGACTCTATGGCTTACCGTCCGTAATAGAAGTGTGGTACGAAAGATAGCCTCTATGACATACTACTATGGACTATTACGCACGGGAGGACTCTTTGTAAAGGCCTCGTAGCGTCCCTATGCAGCCACACCTCGGTAGTGTGGTATTGTGCCTACTTTTGCACAGCGTGGTTGGGTGCAAAACTCTTCGGAGTTTTTACGCGACTTGTGGGAAAAGATGTACAACCTCTGCAGAGTGTAAAACTAATCGATTAGCCGTGCTCACGGTCAAGAGCGGCCTGGACCCTCACATGATAATCAAACTTGAAGATGGACTTAAATCGTGTTCTCTGGTTATGTTTGCCATGTGCTCATGGTGTATCTCTTACCTTATGCTTAATGTGGGTTGGTATAAACTTATACTTTATTAGTAATCAGGTTCTAATAAAACTTGACCAACTAAAATTGCTTAAATGCTTATAGCCCAGTCCGCTATAAAGCCTTTGCATTCATATCTTTTTCCACACTTGCTGAGTACGACAAGTGCTCACCCTTGCTATAAACATTGTTGCTCAGAGAGAGGATGCTACTTTGAAGTCTTGTGAAGATGTTGCTGGTGCTAGGCGTACGCAACCCCCAGTCGATTGCCTGTGATGTTTGGAGCCTTCGTTTCCAGGATAAAGCGTAATACTCTGATAATCTTTCTTTTTCTTACGTGATACTGTTTCTGTATTCACTTATATGTCACTATATGCATGAAACTTGATCCTGGCATGCATATAGGTTTGCACTTGGTTTCCTTCGGAAAATCGGGTGTGACAGAGTGATATCAGAGCTGTATAGACTGTAGGACGTAAGCCTAGTTAGCACTGGTCATTTCTTAATGCCTCTTTTGTTCTACAATCCCTCCTTACCTTATCCTTGACCTCTCTGATGAAGGATCTCACCTCTTAACCATCTTCTTATCTCCATACCATGAATTCTTATATATTTATCTTCACTCTCCTTGAACATCTCTTCGTTCTCGCATGTCCATTCCCTCAAGCAATGACACCCCTTGATTCATTGGTAGAACCGTTACCCTTGATATTCCATCTATTCGCGCAGCTCTCCGACACATCAGCACTGTTTTAATTTTATCTCCAGCTACAGAACTCCGATCGACATGAAACCAGTTGGGTTTGTTCCTAAATTTCATAAGTGAATTTCTATCAAAAATTCAGCCCTATCCAGTACATGTTCCAGAAGCTATGCCCGAAACATTGGAGCTATCAGAATCTGTAAACTCTGCTGACCTAGTTACCTTCAATATTCTATATCTCGGGCTATAGACCTCCGATTGAGGTAAATCCAATTGGAGTAGTTCAGGAATTTCATCAGCTTCGCCCTGTCCAAAATTCAGCAGTATTCGTTTTGTATCCAAGGAGATACCTACGAATAAGTGGTGCATTCAGAATCTGCCCACACTGCTGACATAGCCATCTTGTTTAATTCATATCTCGAGTTCTAAACCTCCGATTGAGGTGATTCCAGTTGGGTTGAACTCATAATTTCGTACTCCTTGATCTGGGAAAAATCCATTATTTATGGATATCCTTGCTGGGAGATACTTCTGATCTATTAGGAGGCTACCCTCTGACTTTATTAACAACGTGTAGTATCGTTCCCTTTAGCTATGCCTTGATTGGTGGAATTGTGTGTTTGCATGATGATGCTTGGTTTTATGATATTGTTTGTGTTGGTTCTTTGAAGTGAGTGTTGGTGTATTGTGGGTCTTACATCCGCAATAATATCAGTTGCCTAGTTGGGTTTCTCTTTTGTACCTCCCCCCTCCTTGTTCTCCCCCATTCGTTTTGCACTACTCTTGTTCCCTTCTGATCATATCTTTACCTACCAAACAGATGGAAAACCAAGAAGGAGGCAACCAAGGAGAAAGCTATGAGAACAGTGGTGACTATGGATACAATCAAGATGGGTTATCATATCCACCGTCAGACAATAAGTATGTAGAGTTCATGAAGGCTGAGCCGCCAATGTTCTCTAGTACCACATACCCCTTAGAAGCTGAAGACCGGATCACGACAATTGAAGAGAAGCTAGATATGATACAATGCAATGATGGAGAGAAAGCTTTGTATGCATCTTGGCAACTTATAGGAGTAGCTTCAGAGTGGTGGAATTCTTACATCAATGGACATGAGCAACCTGAGAGTATTGTGTTGAAGGAATTCAAAGACAACTTTATCCTACACCATACTCCTGTGAGTGCGATGAATCTCAAGAGGAAGGAGTTCCTTAACTTAAAGCAGGGACAGATGACGGTAACTGAGTACGGGGATAAGTTCGTTCAATTATCTCTGTATGCCCCAAGATCAGCTGAAAGTGATAAGAAGAAACGAGAGCATTTCATCAAAGGGTTGAATGAAGATCTTCAAAGTATACTAAGTTTACATGATTATTCCAGTCTACAAGATTTAATCAACAAAGCCATTGAGCTAGAAATCAAGCTACAGGAGATCATGAGTAAGAAGAGAAAGAGGGAATATCCAGGGGAAGCCAATAACAATTCTCACCTACATCATATGTCTCAAGCCCAAGGTTTTTCTGAAGATCACAATGAAGATGCATATCTAGAATATCCTCATGGTGTCACAATACCAGTGATTTATGAGACACCACAGAATCGTCGAAACATTAGGGAAAGTAAAGCTTGTCTCTATTGCAAAGCCGGTGGACACTTTATCAACAGATGCCCGAAGAAATTTCTAGATCGTCATTTCAAGAGGGAAGGGCGACAACGACACAAGAAAGACAAGACCCCCGATATTTAAGGATGTTGGTATAAGTAGCTTGGAAAGTTTTTCTGTAATATGAAAGGAAGAATATTGCTGAAGATTATGAAAAGAGTTTGGAATAAACCCTTGTCTCTTGCTAGCCTTTTTCGAATCTCGGGACGAGATTCCTTTTAAGGGGGTAGATTTGTCACACCCTGAAATTTCCAATTTCAGGATGTGAATAGAAACAATAATTAAATAACGATTTTCTCATAATTTTAAAATTTTCCCAACATTTATTTTTCTTTACAGGGAATATAATATAGGAAAAATCCTTTGACTGATTTTCTAAATTAAATAAAAGTTATGTGTGTTGCATTCATGCCGATGCATCTAGCGGTTCTTGAGTGTAAAAAGTTTCAAAATGCGATTAGGAGCTGTCCAAACCTTCCGAGAATTTTCCGGATTTTTCGGGATTTATTCTCATTTTTCTTGAGCTATTTCTATTTATTAGAAGGCTCTAAAATCCGGATTTTTCTCGGGATTTATTCTCATTTTTCTTGAGCTATTTCTATTTATTAGAAGGCTCTAACATCCTTTTTCATGAGCCCCAAATGCTTTATTTGGATTGTTCATGCCTTAATCTACCTCTAGGAATTTTCTTGGAATTTTTGTGATTTTCTTAGTATTTTTAGTGCTTTAAATGAATTACTGGAGTTTCTCTGGAATTCTTTTGCACTGAAAATATATTTCAGAAAAAAAAGAAAACCTATCTACCGGATTCGGCCGAGCCCGAGCCTCGACCCAACCCGCCCGCGCCGGCCGGCCGGGCCCGCCGGGCCCATCCGAGCCCGGCCGCCCGCCGCGCATGGCGCGCGCCGCCTCGGCGGGCCGGCCGGCCGCCTTGGCCCCGCGCGCGCCCCTATAAAGGGCGCCGCCCCCCTGCGTGCCCTAGCGCGCGCCCGCACGCCGCGCCGCCGCCTCCTCGCGCCCGGGAAGAAGCCACCGCCACCCGGTGCCCGGCCCGCCGCCAAGCTTGCCGACGGCCGCCGCACGATTCGCCGCCGAGAGCACCGATTGGAGCAAGCCGTCCCCGCCGCAAGGTCCAGGCACGTCGTGCCGCGCCTCCGCCGCCCCTTCTCGTCGCCGGACGTTCCCCGGAGCGGCGCTGCCACCTTGAAGTCCGCCAACCGCCGCTGTCCATCTGTTGCCGGCCACCTGCGGCCCGCCTAACTCTGGTGAGCACAACTGCAGGTTCCCCACGACCTCCTCTTTTGTTCCCCCAACTCAATCGAGCTCTTGGGTGCCTGCGACGCCAGCGATTGGAGCCACCATGGCCGCCGACCTCCCTGTCCTTGCCCTGCTCGAAGTCTAGAGGAAGAAGAAAGGTGATAGTTTTGCAAGAAGCCCCCTGCAAGATCCTGGAATCATTAGATCTTTTCATGTGTCTTGCATCTTTCTCTGAAAACCCCCCGGAAAGATTAGATTCCTCGGATCCAATCCATCCCAAGCACTTTTATAGATCTAACCCCGAGTTGTATCCTTTTTGCAAGCACTCGTTTGATGTGTCTTGCGAATCTTCTTTGCTAGCCCCTGAAATCTACGGTTAATCACGACTAGGTCCTTTCAATCTTGTTTTGCTCATATCTTTTTCGTTTTAGCTCCGATTTCATCCGTTCAAGTTGCGTTAGGTCCATAATAATGTAAAGCACGTGTTAGTGGAGTGTTTTCACCATGTTTTGTTTCTGAAAATAAAATTAATATTAATTTTGATTAATCCCTAGTTATGCAAGTCTTTTATAAATAAAAGCAATATAGATCTATATATCGTTTTTCATAAACAAATTTAACTCGATTAATGATTACTTTACATGCTTTTATGAATAAAATCTAATTAGATCTTTTACTCAGTTTTCCATAAGTCAAATATTAATTTGCTTAATGATTAATTAACTTTTATAATTAAAAGTTGATTAGGCTTTTACTCCGGCTTTATAAATAAAGGTTAATTGGATCTGTGCCATTACTATTTGCACGATTTTGAAGTACACCATTACTATTCAAGTAACTGCGCTGGTGCCATTACAATTCTGCACTTGTTTGAAATACGTCATTTTGTACGACAGACGCCGTCTGTGGCCCACCTGCAGTTGTATAGGAGGCCATCGTACTTTCGTATGGACGGGTTTGCCCTCCCCTCTCACTTCACTGACGTGCGGGACCCACACGTCAGTCTTCTTCAACCCCCCGCCCACCTGCGGGGTCAGCTCCGGCCGGCTGCTGGGGAAGG
Organism: Cenchrus americanus; assembly: GCA_947561735.1. Taxonomy (NCBI): domain Eukaryota; kingdom Viridiplantae; phylum Streptophyta; class Magnoliopsida; order Poales; family Poaceae; genus Cenchrus; species Cenchrus americanus. Next base: position 28,553,481 of record OX387242.1, on the reverse strand, counting down.
CTACCATCCCGCTCGATCTCAAGGGCGCCGAGGCCAAGCCCGCGGTGCTGCACAGCGGCTGGATCTCCATCGGGAAGAGGGGTGGCAAGGGAAGTGTTGACGGTGAAAATCCGTCAACCTAGCCATGAGTTTACCTTCGGTGTTGGCATGAGTTTTATACCTTATCCATTGGTACTAACCCCCGTGGTATAACAAGTTCACGTGTGCATGTCGTTTTTGGAGTTTAATGTTTATGCAGGGATTTAGTGTTGAATGCAAGACTTTCGGGATAAGTTCATCAAGCACCTCAAGACAAGACCTTGAAGCCCTGAACAAGTCATGCAATGAAGCAAACTTAACTCCAAGAAGCGGGGGACTTGATCCGAGAAGACGACGGACTCCGGGGACCCGACCGGAAAAGTGCCGAATCTTGCAAGACAAGGAGTTGAGTCCAATTCGGAGAGAAACCGACGACATGGACCTACATGCGAAGGGGGGAAGCATCCGGGAAGCAAGGGAACCGACCTCGGGCAAAGGAGCCCGCTGGCTGGGCCTAAATGGGCCCAGGCCGGCCGGCCCAGGCCCATTTAGGGCCCAAACCCGTCGTCCTTTGCCCTAGCCGCCAATCGGGCTATTTATAGTCCCCTGACCGAGAGCCAAGGAGAGAAGATTTCGTCTTCGGCCGCCGAGAAGCAGAGAAGAGAGGGACATCATCTAGGAGAGGAGAGGGTCGAGCTAGTTGACTAGGGTTTCCCTAGCCGACGTGGGAACCTTGCAAGGAAGACCACGTCGGAGTTCCCGGAGCTAGAAGCAAGATCAAGGAAGGATCCCGGTGGTGATCTTGTGTATGTATCATTGTTATAGTTGAATTATCAAGTTGAATCTTTTCCCGCCGATCAAGTGTTTCCTCGAAGATTTCGTTTTTCGATCGGCTTTGCTTATTCCAATTCTATTCTCGAGATAGATTACATAGGGTGTTCTTGTAGCCGCGGTGGCTAGAGGTACACACCGGATCCTCCGAAAGAATCTCGACTTGTCTTTTGACTCGCCCTAAGCTCCCCGCATGAATAGGGATACGTTGTGACAGAACGGGGGGTCTCGAAAGGCGGATGTTTTCGGATTTGGACGGGAAACCACGATTTAAAGAGGCTTTTATTAAGATTCGATTTGCTACTTCTTCTTTTGCTTGGAGCTTCAACAAAAGGCTTACCCCGATCCCTCTAGATCGGTTTATCTACCCAATCTTACTTTGTTTTCTCCGGTTTTTAGTAGATTAGATTCGTTTTGTGTCTTTTACTTAGATGCATTAGGTCTTTTATCAAACATTGAAGATTACTTGGCTTTAATAGATTAAGTCTTGCGTCACACATTTGTTCCACGGATTCGATACCTTGGGTTCACCACTCGAGGGAAGAAGGGTCCCTTGACTACGACGGGAGACTTGTACGCTTGCGAGTCACGAACGAACTTTGATACAATTATTAACCGTCAACAGGAAGCCCCGCGGCGGCGGAGCTCAGGGGACGGACCGCCGCCGGGGACGGACCACGTGAGCCGCTCCAACCCGGCGCATGGCTCATCCTCCGCCCCGCCGGCCACGGCGCCGGGAGCCCCGGGCGCGCCTCGAGTGCCGGCGTGAGCGCGGCGGCGCCGACGCGTCCGACGGCCCCGGGCTACCGCTTCGACCTCCTCCTCCCCGGCGTCGACCACGCCGCCCCCCTCGCCGATTCCTCCATCCCGTCATTCAAGGGCGGCAAGTTCGCCATCGACCTCACCGCCGCGCGGCCCGCTCGGCCCGGGCGGCACGCCGGGGGTGCGGCCCGAGGGGCGGCGGCGACTTCAAAGAAGCGGCCCCTGGGGAACTACCGCGGGTTCTTCATGTCCGCCGCGGTCCAGGGCGAGGCCCGGTGCAGCAAGCCGACGGGTGGCTCGGTGGGCCGATTCAGGGGGTGGTTCCGGGGATTCGTGTGGTGATTTCTGGGTTGGTGGGGGCGGATTAGGGTTTCGCATGTGGGGGAGATGCTCCGGCTCTTGAATGGTTCCTCATGGTGTCGATGGAAGGGGAGGGGGCGGGAGGTTGAAGAAGACTGACGTGTGGGTCCCGCACGTCAGTGAAGTGAGAGGGGAGGGCAAACCCGTCCATACGGAAGTACGATGGACTCCTATACGCCTGCAGGTGGGCCACGGACGGCGTCTGGCGTACAAAATGGCGTATTTCAAACAAGTGCAGAATTGTAATGGCACCAACGCAGCTAATTGAATAGTAATGGTGTCCTTCAAAATCGTGCAAATATTAATGGCACAGATCCAATTAACCCTATAAATAAATGTTAACCTTGATTAATACCAATTTAATGCTGTTTTTGATAATAATATGATGAACTCGAATTAAAAAGTTTCGTTTAGATTGTTCATATAGTTTAGTTCTTCTAAATTAAATGTTTAATCGGTTAAATTCATATATGAATCTTTATTAATAAAACTTGACTAGTTCTTTACACCGGTTTCATAAATAAAGTTTAATATTGCATTAATGCCAACATAGGGTATTTATTTCGAAATATCCTTTATATTTGTTTTGTTAATTAAAATGAACCTAGCTCATAACCTTGTTCTCTCATATATGCAAAATGTTCGTTAGACGTTCTTTTCTCAGCTCAATCTAAGTGTGATCTTTCCGGTTCTTGCTCACTCTTTCACAACCATCTCTTCAAAGTTAACCAAGCCTTTCCCCTCCAAGCACCCTTTGTGTTCTTTAGTGATCCATCTAATCGAGCTTATCCTTTAGTGCGCCCTTTTAAAGCTTTCTTTTGATTGGTGTATTGTTCTTAGTATATGCTTGTTTGTTTGTTTTGTATGCTTGTGCCCGATGATTGATGCGAGTAGAGTGAACGTTGTTCGAGAAGTTTGGAAGAACTTGAAGTTGAAGATATTCTGAGCAACTACTCTTTGGTTAAAGGCAAGTGTGTCCTTGATCTCTTGTCCCAATAATTTTATTAATCACTCATTGCATTGCTTGCATTAATTTTGATGGGTTCCTATTAAGGTTTATCCTAGTCTTTGATTGTCATTCCTTGTTAACCGGGTTTACATTTATGTTGGGTAGCTATGTTTAGTTGCTATACCTGGGTTATGGTGGTTTTAATGAACAACAATGATAAACTTGTTTTACCTTTATGTTATATCTTTGAATGTTTAATACAAGACCATATGATTAATCGGGACATGGAGCGACCACCCAGGACAACAGTGCAACCACAAGGACTATATGGCTCTGGTCTTGGCCGAGTAATTAGGGAAGTCTTTGTGTGGTTATTACTCGCATAGTAGGTTGGGGACGGAGGAATGCTTTTATGGCTCTTCTATTCCGGAGTGGTGATGGAACGGAAGACTCTATGGCTTACCGTCCGTAATAGAAGTGTGGTACGAAAGATAGCCTCTATGACATACTACTATGGACTATTACGCACGGGAGGACTCTTTGTAAAGGCCTCGTAGCGTCCCTATGCAGCCACACCTCGGTAGTGTGGTATTGTGCCTACTTTTGCACAGCGTGGTTGGGTGCAAAACTCTTCGGAGTTTTTACGCGACTTGTGGGAAAAGATGTACAACCTCTGCAGAGTGTAAAACTAATCGATTAGCCGTGCTCACGGTCAAGAGCGGCCTGGACCCTCACATGATAATCAAACTTGAAGATGGACTTAAATCGTGTTCTCTGGTTATGTTTGCCATGTGCTCATGGTGTATCTCTTACCTTATGCTTAATGTGGGTTGGTATAAACTTATACTTTATTAGTAACCAGGTTCTAATAAAACTTGACCAACTAAAATTGCTTAAATGCTTATAGCCCAGTCCGCTATAAAGCCTTTGCATTCATATCTTTTTCCACACTTGCTGAGTACGACAAGTGCTCACCCTTGCTATAAACATTGTTGCTCAGAGAGAGGATGCTACTTTGAAGTCTTGTGAAGATGTTGCTGGTGCTAGGCGTACGCAACCCCCAGTCGATTGCCTGTGATGTTTGGAGCCTTCGTTTCCAGGATAAAGCGTAATACTCTGATAATCTTTCTTTTTCTTACGTGATACTGTTTCTGTATTCACTTATATGTCACTATATGCATGAAACTTGATCCTGGCATGCATATAGGTTTGCACTTGGTTTCCTTCGGAAAATCGGGTGTGACAGAGTGATATCAGAGCTGTATAGACTGTAGGACGTAAGCCTAGTTAGCACTGGTCATTTCTTAATGCCTCTTTTGTTCTACAATCCCTCCTTACCTTATCCTTGACCTCTCTGATGAAGGATCTCACCTCTTAACCATCTTCTTATCTCCATACCATGAATTCTTATATATTTATCTTCACTCTCCTTGAACATCTCTTCGTTCTCGCATGTCCATTCCCTCAAGCAATGACACCCCTTGATTCATTGGTAGAACCGTTACCCTTGATATTCCATCTATTCGCGCAGCTCTCCGACACATCAGCACTGTTTTAATTTTATCTCCAGCTACAGAACTCCGATCGACATGAAACCAGTTGGGTTTGTTCCTAAATTTCATAAGTGAATTTCTATCAAAAATTCAGCCCTATCCAGTACATGTTCCAGAAGCTATGCCCGAAACATTGGAGCTATCAGAATCTGTAAACTCTGCTGACCTAGTTACCTTCAATATTCTATATCTCGGGCTATAGACCTCCGATTGAGGTAAATCCAATTGGAGTAGTTCAGGAATTTCATCAGCTTCGCCCTGTCCAAAATTCAGCAGTATTCGTTTTGTATCCAAGGAGATACCTACGAATAAGTGGTGCATTCAGAATCTGCCCACACTGCTGACATAGCCATCTTGTTTAATTCATATCTCGAGTTCTAAACCTCCGATTGAGGTGATTCCAGTTGGGTTGAACTCATAATTTCGTACTCCTTGATCTGGGAAAAATCCATTATTTATGGATATCCTTGCTGGGAGATACTTCTGATCTATTAGGAGGCTACCCTCTGACTTTATTAACAACGTGTAGTATCGTTCCCTTTAGCTATGCCTTGATTGGTGGAATTGTGTGTTTGCATGATGATGCTTGGTTTTATGATATTGTTTGTGTTGGTTCTTTGAAGTGAGTGTTGGTGTATTGTGGGTCTTACATCCGCAATAATATCAGTTGCCTAGTTGGGTTTCTCTTTTGTACCTCCCCCCTCCTTGTTCTCCCCCATTCGTTTTGCACTACTCTTGTTCCCTTCTGATCATATCTTTACCTACCAAACAAGATGGAAAACCAAGAAGGAGGCAACCAAGGAGAAAGCTATGAGAACAGTGGTGACTATGGATACAATCAAGATGGGTTATCATATCCACCGTCAGACAATAAGTATGTAGAGTTCATGAAGGCTGAGCCGCCAATGTTCTCTAGTACCACATACCCCTTAGAAGCTGAAGACCGGATCACGACAATTGAAGAGAAGCTAGATATGATACAATGCAATGATGGAGAGAAAGCTTTGTATGCATCTTGGCAACTTATAGGAGTAGCTTCAGAGTGGTGGAATTCTTACATCAATGGACATGAGCAACTCCGAGAGTATTGTGTTGAAGGAATTCAAAGACAACTTTATCCTACACCATACTCCCGTGAGTGCGATGAATCTCAAGAGGAAGGAGTTCCTTAACTTAAAGCGAGGGACGGATGACGGAAGCGAGTACGGGGATAAGTTCGTTCAATTATCTCTGTATGCCCCAAGATCAGCTGAAAGTGATAAGAAGAAACGAGAGCATTTCATCAAAGGGTTGAATGAAGATCTTCAAAGTATACTAAGTTTACATGATTATTCCAGTCTACAAGATTTAATCAACAAAGCCATTGAGCTAGAAATCAAGCTACAGGAGATCATGAGTAAGAAGAGAAAGAGGGAATATCCAGGGGAAGCCAATAACAATTCTCACCTACATCATATGTCTCAAGCCCAAGGTTTTTCTGAAGATCACAATGAAGATGCATATCTAGAATATCCTCATGGTGTCACAATACCAGTGATTTATGAGACACCACAGAATCGTCGAAACATTAGGGAAAGTAAAGCTTGTCTCTATTGCAAAGCTGGTGGACACTTTATCAACAGATGCCCGAAGAAATTTCTAGATCGTCATTTCAAGAGGGAAGGGCGACAACGACACAAGAAAGACAAGACCCCCGATATTTAAGGATGTTGGTATAAGTAGCTTGGAAAGTTTTTCTGTAATATGAAAGGAAGAATATTGCTGAAGATTATGCAAAGAGTTTGGAATAAACCCTTGTCTCTTGCTAGCCTTTTTCGAATCTCGGGACGAGATTCCTTTTAAGGGGGTAGATTTGTCACACCCTGAAATTTCCAATTTCAGGATGTGAATAGAAAGAATAATTAAATAACGATTTTCTCATAATTTTAAAATTTTCCCAACATTTATTTTTCTTTACAGGGAATATAATATAGGAAAAATCCTTTGACTGATTTTCTAAATTAAATAAAAGTTATGTGTGTTGCATTCATGCCGATGCATCTAGCGGTTCTTGAGTGTAAAAAGTTTCAAAATGCGATTAGGAGCTGTCCAAACCTTCCGAGAATTTTCCGGATTTTTCTGGGATTTATTCTCATTTTTCTTGAGCTATTTCTATTTATTAGAAGGCTCTAAAATCCGGATTTTTCTGGGATTTATTCTCATTTTTCTTGAGCTATTTCTATTTATTAGAAGGCTCTAACATCCTTTTTCATGAGCCCCAAATGCTTTATTTGGATTGTTCATGCCTTAATCTACCTCTAGGAATTTTCTTGGAATTTTTGTGATTTTCTTAGTATTTTTAGTGCTTTAAATGAATTACTGGAGTTTCTCTGGAATTCTTTTGCACTGAAAATATATTTCAGAAAAAAAAGAAAACCTATCTACCGGATTCGGCCGAGCCCGAGCCTCGACCCAACCCGCCCGCGCCGGCCGGCCGGGCCCGCCGGGCCCATCCGAGCCCGCCGCCCGCCGCGCATGGCGCGCGCCGCCCTCGGCGGGCCGGCCGGGCCGCCTTGGCCCCGCGCGCGCCCCTATAAAGGGCGCCGCCCCCCGCGTGCCCTAGCCGCGCCCCGCACGGCCGCGCGCCGCCGCCTCCGCGCCCCGGCAGCACCGCCACCCGGGTGCCCGGCCGCCGCCAAGCTTGCCGACGGGCCGCCGCACGATTCGCCGCCGAGAGCACCGATTGGAGCAAGCCGTCCCCGCCGCAAGGTCCAGCACGTCGTGCCGCAGCTCCGCCGCCCCTTCTCGTCGCCAGACGTTCCCCGGAGCAGCGCTGCCACCTTGAAGTCCGCCAACCGCCGCTGTCCATCTGTTGCCGGCCACCTGCGGCCTGCCTAACTCTAGTGAGCATAACTGCAGGTTCCCCACGACCTCCTCTTTTGTTCCCCCAACTCAATCGAGCTCTTGGGTGCCTGCGACGCCAGCGATTGGAGCCACCATGGCCGCCGACCTCCCTGTCCTTGCCCTGCTCGAAGTCTAGAGGAAGAAGAAAGGTGATAGTTTTGCAAGAAGCCCCCTGCAAGATCCTGGAATCATTAGATCTTTTCATGTGTCTTGCATCTTTCTCTGAAAACCCCCCTGGAAAGATTAGATTCCTCAGATCCAATCCATCCCAAGCACTTTTATAGATCTAACCCTGAGTTGTATCCTTTTTGCAAGCACTGTTTGATGTGTCTTGCGAATCTTCTTTGCTAGCCCCTGAAATCTACGGTTAATCACGACTAGGTCCTTTCAATCTTGTTTTGCTCATATCTTTTTCGTTTTAGCTCCGATTTCATCCGTTCAAGTTGCGTTAGGTCCATAATAATGTAAAGCACGTGTTAGTGGAGTGTTTTCACCATGTTTTATTTCTGAAAATAAAATTAATATTAATTTTGATTAATCCCTAGTTATGCAAGTCTTTTATAAATAAAAGCAATATAGATCTATATATCGTTTTTCATAAACAAATTTAACTCGATTAATGATTACTTTACATGCTTTTATGAATAAAATCTAATTAGATCTTTTACTCAGTTTTCCATAAGTCAAATATTAATTTGCTTAATGATTAATTAACTTTTATAATTAAAAGTTGATTAGGCTTTTACTCCGGCTTTATAAATAAAGGTTAATTGGATCTGTGCCATTACTATTTGCACGATTTTGAAGTACACCATTACTATTCAAGTAACTGCGCTGGTGCCATTACAATTCTGCACTTGTTTGAAATACGTCATTTTGTACGACAGACGCCGTCTGTGGCCCACCTGCAGTTGTATAGGAGGCCATCGTACTTTCGTATGGACGGGTTTGCCCTCCCCTCTCACTTCACTGACGTGCGGGACCCACACGTCAGTCTTCTTCAACCCCCCGCCCACCTGCGGGGTCAGCTCCGGCCGGCTGCTGGGGAAGGCTACCATCCCGCTCGATCTCAAGGGCGCCGAGGCCAAGCCGCGGCCGCACGGCAAGTGGCCGGATCTCCATCGGGAAGAGGGGTGGCAAGGGAAGTGTTGACGGTGAAAATCCGTCAACCTAGCCATGAGTTTACCTTCGGTGTTGGCATGAGTTTTATACCTTATCCATTGGTACTAACCCCCGTGGTATAACAAGTTCACGTGTGCATGTCGTTTTTGGAGTTTAATGTTTATGCAGGGATTTAGTGTTGAATGCAAGACTTTCGGGATAAGTTCATCAAGCACCTCAAGACAAGACCTTGAAGCCCTGAACAAGTCATGCAATGAAGCAAACTTAACTCCAAGAAGCCGGGGACTTGATCCGAGAAGACGACAGACTCCAGGGACCTGACCGAGAAAAGTGCTCGAATCTTGCAAGACAAGGAGTTGAGTCCAATTCGGAGAGAAACCGACGACATGGACCTACATGCGAAGGGGGAAGCATCCGAGAAGCAAGGGAACCGACCTCGGGCAAAGGAGCCCGCCGGGCCGGGCCTAAATGGGCCCGGGCCGGCCGGCCCGGTCCGGTCGGCCCGAGCCCATTTAGGGCCCAAACCCGTCGTCCTTTGCCCTAGCCGCCAATCGGGCTATTTATAGTCCCCCGACCGAGAGCCAAGGAGAGAAGATTTCGTCTTCGGCCGCCGAGAAGCGAGAGAAGAGAGGGACATCATCTAGGAGAGGAGAGGGTCGAGCTAGTTGACTAGGGTTTCCCTAGCCGACGTGGGAACCTTGCAAGGAAGACCACGTCGGAGTTCCGGAGCTAGAAGCAAGATCAAGGAAGGATCCCGGTGGTGATCTTGTGTATGTATCATTGTTATAGTTGAATTATCAAGTTGAATCTTTTCCCAGCGATCAAGTGTTTCCTCGAAGATTTCGTTTTTCGATCGGCTTTGCTTATTCCAATTCTATTCTCGAGATAGATTACATAGGGTGTTCTTGTAGCCGCGGTGGCTAGAGGTACACACCGGATCCTCCGAAAGAATCTCGACTTGTCTTTTGACTCGCCCTAAGCTCCCCGCATGAATAGGGATACGTTGTGACAGAACGGGGGTCTCGAAAGGCGGATGTTTTCGGATTTGGACGGGAAACCACGATTTAAAGAGGCTTTTATTAAGATTCGATTTGCTACTTCTTCTTTTGCTTGGAGCTTCAACAAAAGGCTTACCCCGATCCCTCTAGATCGGTTTATCTACCCAATCTTACTTTGTTTTCTCCGGTTTTTAGTAGATTAGATTCGTTTTGTGTCTTTTACTTAGATGCATTAGGTCTTTTATCAAACATTGAAGATTACTTGGCTTTAATAGATTAAGTCTTGCGTCACACATTTGTTCCACGGATTCGATACCTTGGGTTCACCACTCGAGGGAAGAAGGGTCCCTTGACTACGACGGGAGACTTGTACGCTTGCGAGTCACGAACGAACTTTGATACAATTATTAACCGTCAACAGGAAGCCCCGCGGCGGCGGAGCTCAGGGGACGGACCGCCGCCGGGGACGGACCACGTGAGCCGCTCCAACCCGGGCGCATGGCTCATCCTCCGCCCCGCCGGCCACGGCGCCCGGGAGCCCCGGGCGCGCCTCGAGTGCCGGCGTGAGCGCGGCGGCGCCGACGCGTCCGGCCGGCCGGGCTACCGCTTCGACCTCCTCCTCCCCGGCGTCGACCACGCCGCCCCCCTCGCCGATTCCTCCATCCCGTCATTCAAGGGCGGCAAGTTCGCCATCGACCTCACCGCCGCGCGGCCGCTCGGCCGGGCGGCACGCCGGGGTGCGGCCGAGGGGGGGCGGCGGCGACTTCGGCAAGAATCGGCCCCCGGGGAACTACCGCGGGTTCTTCATGTCCGCCGCGGTCCGGGGCGAGGCCGGTGCGGCAAGCCGACGGGTGGCTCGGTGGGCCGATTCAGGGGGTGGTTCCGGGGATTCGTGTGGTGATTTCTGGGTTGGTGGGGGCGGATTAGGGTTTCGCATGTGGGGGAGATGCTCCGGCTCTTGAATGGTTCCTCATGGTGTCGATGGAAGGGGAGGGGGCGGGAGGTTGAAGAAGACTGACGTGTGGGTCCCGCACGTCAGTGAAGTGAGAGGGGAGGGCAAACCCGTCCATACGGAAGTACGATAGACTCCTATACGCCTGCAGGTGGGCCACGGACGGCGTCTGGCGTACAAAATGGCGTATTTCAAACAAGTGCAGAATTGTAATGGCACCAACGCAGCTAATTGAATAGTAATGGTGTCCTTCAAAATCGTGCAAATATTAATGGCACAGATCCAATTAACCCTATAAATAAATGTTAACCTTGATTAATACCAATTTAATGCTATTTTTGATAATAATATGATGAACTCGAATTAAAAAGTTTCGTTTAGATTGTTCATATAGTTTAGTTCTTCTAAATTAAATGTTTAATCGGTTAAATTCATATATGAATCTTTATTAATAAAACTTGACTAGTTCTTTACACCGGTTTCATAAATAAAGTTTAATATTGCATTAATGCCAACATAGGGTATTTATTTCTGAAATATCCTTTATATTTGTTTTGTTAATTAAAATGAACCTAGCTCATAACCTTGTTCTCTCATATATGCAAAATGTTCGTTAGACGTTCTTTTCTCAGCTCAATCTAAGTGTGATCTTTCCGGTTCTTGCTCACTCTTTCACAACCATCTCTTCAAAGTTAACCAAGCCTTTCCCCTCCAAGCACCCTTTGTGTTCTTTAGTGATCCATCTAATCGAGCTTATCCTTTAGTGCGCCCTTTTAAAGCTTTCTTTTGATTGGTGTATTGTTCTTAGTATATGCTTGTTTGTTTGTTTTGTATGCTTGTGCCCGATGATTGATGCGAGTAGGGTGAACGTTGTTCGAGAAGTTTGGAAGAACTTGAAGTTGAAGATATTCTGAGCAACTACTCTTTGGTTAAAGGCAAGTGTGTCCTTGATCTCTTGTCCCAATAATTTTATTAATCACTCATTGCATTGCTTGCATTAATTTTGATGGGTTCCTATTAAGGTTTATCCTAGTCTTTGATTGTCATTCCTTGTTAACCTGGGTTTACATTTATGTTGGGTAGCTATGTTTAGTTGCTATACCTGGGTTATGGTGGTTTTAATGAACAACAATGATAAACTTGTTTTACCTTTATGTTATATCTTTGAATGTTTAATACAAGACCATATGATTAATCGGGACATGGAGCGACCACCCAGGACAACAGTGCAACCACAAGGACTATATGGCTCTGGTCTTGGCCGAGTAATTAGGGAAGTCTTTGTGTGGTTATTACTCGCATAGTAGGTTGGGGACGGAGGAATGCTTTTATGGCTCTTCTATTCGGAGTGGTGATGGAACGGAAGACTCTATGGCTTACCGTCCGTAATAGAAGTGTGGTACGAAAGATAGCCTCTATGACATACTACTATGGACTATTACGCACGGGAGGACTCTTTGTAAAGGCCTCGTAGCGTCCCTATGCAGCCACACCTCGGTAGTGTGGTATTGTGCCTACTTTTGCACAGCGTGGTTGGGTGCAAAACTCTTCGGAGTTTTTACGCGACTTGTGGGAAAAGATGTACAACCTCTGCAGAGTGTAAAACTAATCGATTAGCCGTGCTCACGGTCAAGAGCGGCCTGGACCCTCACATGATAATCAAACTTGAAGATGGACTTAAATCGTGTTCTCTGGTTATGTTTGCCATGTGCTCATGGTTTATCTCTTACCTTATGCTTAATGTGGGTTGGTATAAACTTATACTTTATTAGTAACCAGGTTCTAATAAAACTTGACCAACTAAAATTGCTTAAATGCTTATAGCCCAGTCCGCTATAAAGCCTTTGCATTCATATCTTTTTCCACACTTGCTGAGTACGACAAGTGCTCACCCTTGCTATAAACATTGTTGCTCAGAGAGAGGATGCTACTTTGAAGTCTTGTGAAGATGTTGCTGGTGCTAGGCGTACGCAACCCCCAGTCGATTGCCTGTGATGTTTGGAGCCTTCGTTTCCAGGATAAAGCGTAATACTCTGATAATCTTTCTTTTTCTTACGTGATACTGTTTCTGTATTCACTTATATGTCACTATATGCATGAAACTTGATCCTGGCATGCATATAGGTTTGCACTTGGTTTCCTTCGGAAAATCGGGTGTGACAGAGTGGTATCAGAGCTGTATAGACTGTAGGACGTAAGCCTAGTTAGCACTGGTCATTTCTTAATGCCTCTTTTGTTCTACAATCCCTCCTTACCTTATCCTTGACCTCTCTGATGAAGGATCTCACCTCTTAACCATCTTATCTCCATACCATGAATTCTTATATATTTATCTTCACTCTCCTTGAACATCTCTTCGTTCTCGCATGTCCATTCTCTCAAGCAATGACACCCCCTTGATTCATTGGTAGAACCGTTACCCTTGATATTCCATCTATTCGCGCAGCTCTCCAACACATCAGCACTGTTTTAATTTTATCTCGAGCTACAGAACTCCGATCTACATGAAACCAGTTGGGTTTTTTCCTAAATTGCATAAGTGAATTTCTATCAAAAATTCAGCCCTATCCAGTACATGTTCCAGAAGCTATGCCCGAAACATTGGAGCTATCAGAATCTGTAAACTCTGCTGACCTAGTTACCTTCAATATTCTATATCTCGGGCTATAGACCTCCGATTGAGGTAAATCCAATTGGACTAGTTCAGGAATTGCATCAGCTTCGCCCTGTCCAAAATTCAGCAGTATTCGTTTTGTATCCAAGGAGATACCTACGAATAAGTGGTGCATTCAGAATCTGCCCACACTGCTGACATAGCCATCTTGTTTAATTCATATCTTGAGTTCTAAACCTCCGATTGAGGTGATTCCAGTTGGGTTGAACTCATAATTTCGTACTCCTTGATCTGGGAAAAATCCATTATTTATGGATATCCTTGCTGGGAGATACTTCTGATCTATTAGGAGGATACCCTCTGACTTTATTAACAACGTGTAGTATCGTTCCCTTTAGCTATGCCTTGATTGGTGGAATTGTGTGTTTGCATGATGATGCTTGGTTTTATGATATTGTTTGTGTTGGTTCTTTGAAGTGAGTGTTGGTGTATTGTGGGTCTTACATCCGCAATAACATCAGTTGCCTAGTTGGGTTTCTCTTTTGTACCTCCCCCCTCCTTGTTCTCCCCCATTCGTTTTGCACTACTCTTGTTCCCTTCTGATCATATCTTTACCTACCAAACAGATGGAAAACCAAGAAGGAGGCAACCAAGGAGAAAGCTATGAGAACAGTGGTGACTATGGATACAATCAAGATGGGTTATCATATCCACCGTCAGACAATAAGTATGTAGAGTTCATGAAGGCTGAGCCGCCAATGTTCTCTAGTACCACATACCCCTTAGAAGCTGAAGACTGGATCAAGACAATTGAAGAGAAGCTAGATATGATACAATGCAATGATGGAGAGAAAGCTTTGTATGCATCTTGGCAACTTATAGGAGTAGCTTCAGAGTGGTGGAATTCTTACATCAATGGACATGAGCAACCTGAGAGTATTGTGTGGAAGGAATTCAAAGACAACTTTATCCTACACCATACTCCTGTGAGTGCGATGAATCTCAAGAGGAAGGAGTTCCTTAACTTAAAGCAGGGACAAATGACGGTAACTGAGTACGGGGATAAGTTCGTTCAATTATCTCTGTATGCCCCAAGATCACCGAAAGTGATAAGAAGAAACGAGAGCATTTCATCAAAGGGTTGAATGAAGATCTTCAAAGTATACTAAGTTTACATGATTATTCCAGTCTACAAGATTTAATCAACAAAGCCATTGGGCTAGAAAGCAAGCTACAGGAGATCATGAGTAAGAAGAGAAAGAGGGAATATCCAGGGGAAGCCAATAACAATTCTCACCTACATCATATGTCTCAAGCCCAAGGTTTTTCTGAAGATCACAATGAAGATGCATATCTAGAATATCCTCATGGTGTCACAATACCAGTGATTTATGAGACACCACAGAATCGTCGAAACATTAGGGAAAGTAAAGCTTGTCTCTATTGCAAAGCTGGTGGACACTTTATCAACAGATGCCCGAAGAAATTTCTAGATCGTCATTTCAAGAGGGAAGGGCGACAACGACACAAGCAAGACAAGACCCCCGATATTTAAGGATGTTGGTATAAGTAGCTTGGAAAGTTTTTCTGTAATATGAAAGGAAGAATATTGCTGAAGATTATGCAAAGAGTTTGGAATAAACCCTTGTCTCTTGCTAGCCTTTTTCGAATCTCGGGACGAGATTCCTTTTAAGGGGGTAGATTTGTCACACCCTGAAATTTACAATTTCAGGATGTGAATAGAAAGAATAATTCAATAATGATTTTCTCATAATTTTAAAATTTTCCCAACATTTATTTTTCTTTACAGGGAATATAATATAGGAAAAATCCTTTGACTGATTTTCTAAATTAAATAAAAGTTATGTGTTTTGCATTCATGCCGATGCATCTAGCGGTTCTAGAGTGTAAAAAGTTTCAAAATGCGATTAGGAGCTGTCCAAACCTTCCGAGAATTTTCCGGATTTTTATGGGATTTATTCTCAATTTTCTTGAGCTCTTTCTATTTATTAGAAGGCTCTAAAATCCGGATTTTTCTGGGATTTATTCTCATTTTTCTTGAGCTATTTCTATTTATTAGAAGGCTCTAAAATCCTTTTTCATGAGTCCCAAATGCTTTATTTGGATTGTTCATGCCTTAATCTACCTCTAGGTATTTTCCTGGATTTTTTGTGATTTTCTGAGTATTTTTAGTGCTTTAAATGAATTACTGGAGTTTCTCTGGAATTCTTTTGCACTGAAAATATATTTCAGAAAAAAAACAAAACCTATCTACCGGATTCGGCCGAGCCCGAGCCTCGACCCAACCCGCTCGCGCCCGGCCGGCCGGGCCCGCCGGGCCCATCCGAGCCCGGCCGCCCGCCGCGCATGGCGCCGCCGCCTCGGCGGCCGGCCGGCCGCCTTGGCCCCGCGCGCGCCCCTATAAAGGGCGCCGCCCCCCGCGTGCCCTAGCCGCGCCCGCACGCCCGCGCCGCCGCCTCCTCGCGCCCGGACCGCGCCGCCACCCGGTGCCCGGCCGCCGCCAAGCTCGCCGACGGCCGCCGCACGATTCGCCGCCGAGAGCACCGATTGGAGCAAGCCGTCCCCGCCGCAAGGTCCGGCACGTCGTGCCGCGCCTCCGCCGCCCCTTCTCATCGCCGGACGTTCCCCGGAGCGGCGCCGCCACCTTGAAGTCCGCCAACCGCCGCCGTCCATCCGTTGCCGGCCACCGCGGCCCGCCTAACTGCGGTGAGCACACAACCGCAGTTCCCCACGACCTCCTCTTTTGTTCCCCCAACTCAATCGAGCTCTTGGGTGCTCGCGACGCCGCCGATTGGAGCCACCATGGCCGCCGACCTCCCTGTCCTTGCCCTGCTCGAAGTCTAGAGGAAGAAGAAAGGTGATAGTTTTGCAAGAAGCCCCCTGCAAGATCCTGGAATCATTAGATCTTTTCATGTGTCTTGCATCTTTCTCTGAAAACCCCCCTGGAAAGATTAGATTCCTCAGATCCAATCCTTCCCAAGCACTTTTATAGATCTAACCCTGAGTTGTATCCTTTTTGCAAGCACTGTTTGATGTGTCTTGCGAATCTTCTTTGCTAGCCCCTGAAATCTACGGTTAATCACGACTAGGTCCTTTCAATCTTGTTTTGCTCATATCTTTTTCGTTTTAGCTCCGATTTCATCCGTTCAAGTTGCGTTAGGTCCATAATAATGTAAAGCACGTGTTAGTGGAGTGTTTTCACCATGTTTTGTTTCTGAAAATAAAATTAATATTAATTTTGATTAATGCCTAGTTATGCAAGTCTTTTATAAATAAAAGCAATATAGATCTATATATCGTTTTTCATAAACAAATTTAACTCGATTAATGATTACTTTACATGTAATTAGATCTTTTACTCGGTTTTCCATAAGTCAAATATTAATTTGCTTAATGATTAATTAACTTTTATAATTAAAAGTTGATTAGGCTTTTACTCCGGCTTTATAAATAAATGTTAACCTTGATTAATACCAATTTAATGCTGTTTTTGATAATAATATGATGAACTCGAATTAAAAAGTTTCGTTTAGATTGTTCATGTAGTTTAGTTCTTCTAAATTAAATGTTTAATCGGTTAAATTCATATATGAATCTTTATTAATAAAACTTGACTAGTTCTTTACACCGGTTTCATAAATAAAGTTTAATATTGCATTAATGCCAACACGGGGTATTTTATTTCTGAAATATCCTTTATATTTGTTTTGTTAATTAAAATGAACCTAGCTCATAGCCTTGTTCTCTCATATATGCAAAATGTTCGTTAGACGTTCTTTTCTCGACTCAATCTAAATGTGATCTTTCCGGTTCTTGCTCACTCTTTCACAACCATCTCTTCAAAGTTAACCAAGCCTTTCCCCTCCAAGCACCCTCTCGTGTTCTTTAGTGATCCATCTAATCGAGCTTATCCTTTAGTGCGTCTTTTTAAAGCTTTCTTTTGATTGGTGTATTGTTCTTAGTATATGCTTGTTTGTTTGTTTTGTATGCTTGTGCCCGATGATTGATGCGAGTAGAGTGAACGTTGTTCGAGAAGTTTGGAAGAGCTTGAAGTTTCAGATATTCTGAGCAACTACTCTTTGGTTAAAGGCAAGTGTGTCCTTGATCTCTTGTCCCAATAATTTTATTAATCACTCATTGCATTGCTTGCATTAATTTTGATGGGTTCCTATTAAGGTTTATCCTAGTCTTTGATTGTCATTCCTTGTTAACCTGGGTTTACATTTATGTTGGGTAGCTATGCTTAGTTGCTATACCTGGGTTATGGTGGTTTTAATGAACAACAATGATAAACTTGTTTTACCTTTATGTTATATCTTTGAATGTTTAATACAAGACCATATGATTAATCGGAACATGGAGCGACCACCCAGGACAACAGTGCAACCACAAGGACTATATGGCTCTGGTCTTGGCCGAGTAATTAGGGAAGTCTTTGTGTAGTTATTACTCGCATAGTAGGTTGGGGACAGAGGAATGCTTTTATGGCTCTTCTATTCCGGAGCGGTGATGGAACAGAAGACTCTATGGCTTACCGTCCGTAATAGAAGTGTGGTACGAAAGATAGCCTCTATGACATACTACTATGGACTAATACGCATGGGAGGACTCTTTGTAAAGGCCTCGTAGCGTCCTATGCAGCCACACCTCGGTAGTGTGGTATTGTGCCTACTTTTGCACAGCGTGGTTGGGTGCAAAACTCTTCGGAGTTTTTACGCGACTTGTGGGAAAAAATGTACAACCTCTGCAGAGTGTAAAACTAATCGATTAGCCGTGCTCACGGTCAAGAGCGGCCGGACCCTCACATGATAATCAAACTTGAAGATGGACTTAAATCGTGTTCTCTGGTTATGTTTGCCATGTGCTCATGGTGTATCTCTTACCTTATGCTTAATGTGGGTTGGTATAAACTTATACTTTATTAGTAATCAGGTGCTAATAATACTTGACCAACTAAAATTGCTTAAATGCTTATACCCAGTCCACTATAAAGCCTTTGCATTCATATCTTTTTCCACACTTGCTGAGTACGACAAGTGCTCACCCTTGCTATAAACATTGTTGCTCAGAAAGAGGATGCTACTTTGAAGTCTTGTGAAGATGTTGCTGGTGCTAGGCATACGCAACCCCCATTCGATTGCCTGTGATGTTTGGGGCCTTCGTTTCCAGGATAAAGCGTAATACTCTGATAATCTTTCTTTTTCTTACGTGATACTGTTTCTGTATTCACTTATATGTCACTATATGCATGAAACTTGATCCTGGCATGCATATAGGTTTGCACTTGGTTTCTTCGGAAAATCGGGTGTGACAGGATTCCACATTCTTTTCGAGTGAAGTTTGGTTTATTAGGAATTTATACTAAGTTCTAAATATCATTGCACTCATTGACTTCAGAGCAAGGGCAGCGTATAGTGTGTTGCTTGAGAGCAACGGTAGCCACGTCACATTCAGCAAGTCTGGTAAAAAACAGTCCAGCGTTTTAGCTTCTTCCATGTGCTAACAGCGGGTCCTACATTGAATAAAAGAATAACTATTCAACAACCATTCACCAATCAAAATGCACTCCCTTCCTGTTCCCTGACACATCCTCTGTCCTTTTTTCCTTGCGCCGGGCGCTTAACTGGGCAACAGCCAACAGGCACTACTGGAGCACCCACAAAAAGTTTCGCTGCAGCGTGTGATCTTTCTTTCACGCCTCTCTCTCTCTCTCTCTCTCCTCGTAGCACTACCTAAAATCACACGCTGGAGCTACTCTAGTTTCATCTTTCATCGCATCAATCACTTAGGTAACTTTTCATTTTCCATTGACATCCTTGTATATATCCACAAGGATCATCTACTTTCCCTATATCATTTTTATCTTCATTCCAATAGATCTCATAATCTTCTTTCTATGATCTCCTAACAGGTTCATTACTTAGTTCGTTTATCATTACATGATCCTGTTGAGGATCCTCATTATTTATATTATTACCAGTGTCAATATCAGAGCCCTCAATATGCGAAGTGGCTACTACACAACAGCTGTTTCACTTGCTGTGGGTGCTGTGGCTACTATATTGGGCATGGGTAAATCAACATTGGGATTATCTAACATCAAATATTCATGTTATTGCTTTAAAATGAAAATTTGGAAATGCTCACATAATATATGTCCTATGAGACACGATAATAATGTAAGCACATAATAAGTTTTACTAAAGACCCCAAAAAGACCGGTGATGCTGATACTAACAGGTGAAACTACATAAAAAATTAAACAGCCAAAAAGAAAAAAGATACTTAGATATTTGTTAAAGAAAAACAATTGATGTGCAGATAAAATGTAAATAGCCTATAATTCTAACACCAATCTCAATGTATGCTTCGCACAAAAGGTCTGCACGTTCCAACTCATATATCCGTGTCCTGTCCTCTCTTCTACTCCCACTGCACCCCCATATATATCTATCCCAAACCTAGCTATAAGATCCCATTGGGGGACAACAGCTAGCAGCAATTCGTGTGTTCTCACGTTCAGTAGATCAACACGCTTCTAGGATCGAGAGGCATTAATGACCCTCAGATCAGCATACACCATGCATGGTTGTCAAGCTTCACGCACGATACTTCATCGTCGAGGCAGCATGGACAATTCCTGTAGTGGTGCATGCCATTCTACCGCACATCTCAATCCTTCTCACAGTTGCATGTAGCGCGAGGATTGCTCGACCAGGCAGTTAGGGCTAATTCGTTTAACATCCACATGGCATTTTAAGGATGAGACCTAAGAGCTAGGGAGTTCTGTTGGGAAAAGTGTCGAATGGCTCCAGTTACATTCTAGACTGTCCAGCTGATATTGTTCAGCCGCTCTACTATCTGTGGCCAATGGTTGTTGTTACCATTAAGAAGACTATATGACCGGAACGCACTACGTTAGAGGGAGGTAACTACGTACACCTATCCTTTTCTCTATAATACAATTGAACTCTCAAGGGAGCAAAAGTGATAAGTGCAATGTCTTTATATGAACTGTAATGCACACCTTGTTGTTCAACTGTGTTGACTGTGGTGATCCGCGGCAACGAGACCCAGTTTTGATGCAACAATGAATTAGGTTTTCGTTTTACAAAATTGAGATTAGTGACAGTTATATAGGACCATGTATTGATTCAATGAAAAGTAATAGTTTTGCAAAATGATGTGGCAGATTGAAATACTCCAGTGTTTAGTATTAAGTATTAGAAAATATATTCTGAAAAGTGAGCATTAATTATTAGAAAACAGATAAGAAAAAGCGATCATCTTTTTAGCAAATTAAATCAGGGAATTTTAGTCAAGAAAGAGTGTGTGTGTGTGGGGGGGGGGGGGGGGGGTGGGGGGCATTATGTAGAAAAAAGAACACTCCTGCTGTTAATATCATGGAGGAATTTATGTCTTTATGTAAAGGAAATATTTACGGTGTAAGTCCTTCTCACGTCCCTTATCTATTATCAAAGTCTGATTTTGGTCCCTCATCCGCAAAACCGGGTATCTGAGGTCCCTCAACTATCAAAACTGTTTATTTTTGGTCCCTTGGCTGTTTTGGAAGGTGATTTTCACATGATTTAGCCTCAACTAGATATATGAGGTCCCTCAACTATGAAATCTATTTATTTTAGGTCCCTCGATTGTTTTAAAGAGTGGTTTTCGCACAATGTGATGATGAATCCCACATGCTAGGTACATGTGATGGTGGGTCCCACGTGCTCGTGTCTTCCTTCTTTCTCTCTCCTCTTGCTCTACCACACGAGTCGTTCTAGCTCTGCCACACGAGCCCTTCATGACGTATCGCTCTGCATGCTCCATCACAGGAGCCTGCCGTAGTTTCTCTCGTCTTTCTCCACCGCACGAGCTTGCCGTCGTTGGAATCGACGACCCTAGAGCTCCGTCGTTTTGGATAGGGATGATGAGATAGAGAGAAAGAAGTGTTAGGGAGAGGGATGGAAGAATGAGAAAGGGGGAGAAGATAGCCACGCGACATGGGTCCTACCTCCACATGTACCTGGCATGTTGAACCAGCGCCACGTCATGCTAATATCACCTTCCAAAAGAGTCAAGGGAAAAATAAATAGATTTGATAGTTGAGGACCAAAAATAAACATATTTGATAGTTGAGGGACCTTATATACCCAGTGCGGCAACGTCATGCGAAAACCACCCTCCAAAACTGCCTATGGACAAAAAATAACCGGATTTGATAGATGAGGGACCTCAAATATCCGATTTTGCACATGAGGGACGAAAGATAGACTTTGGTAATAGATGAGGGACGTCAAAAGGACTTTTTCCAAATAAATAACTAAATTACTTGTTGGACCTACCAAAGTGGTACGTAGTACCATGGATATGACCCATGTTAATTACATGCACCCTGAAATTTCTATTATTTAAAACAATTTTTATGAGTGATTTTTTTGCTTATTGTATCATGTTTGATTCAACCAATCATGTTTGACAATAATTTCATTTTTACAAAACAAATAGATACTTGATATTGCTGTCACCAACAAATTTAGTAGATACCTATTTTATATTTGTATTCCTATTTGAGTTTAAATCTGGTAGAAGGTGCTTTATAAATCTGATCCCACGCGAATTCAATCCAATCCCATCCCTATGTCTTATCTGCTTATAATGCGAATGTTTATCTCAGTGAGGAATAAACAATCTTGCAATACATATCAAAAAAACACAAACAACAGCAAAAAAAAAAGCAGAACTTGACCAGCTAAAACCAAGGTTCCAAAATCAGAAGGGATATGGTCAGGTCGCTGGTAGGAAAGTTAAGGCTAGTTTTCGAAGATTCACATTCAATATGGAGGCAAGCAGATGATTTCTTGCGCATTGTACTTCAACTTTCGGTCATGAACATTTGCCAGACCTGCTAACATGTAGAATCACTCCAGCATTTGAGAGTATATCAGTTGTTGGCTTCCTACTTTATAGGTTAGTTGCATTTTGTTTCATACGAAATAAAAGTATCTAAGTTAGAGTACCGTGTATGTGAAATATTAAGGAATCTATGGATGAGGCAAGAGGTGACAAAATGCATGACCTACAGGATGTGACGTGCGCGAATGTATCTGTGCTTCCCCAGAATTTCAAACATTTTTCTGTGCGTTGAGACTTTTTAGTTTGCGCCGATAATAAAACCAAGATATAAAGTGTTTTGGAATTGGTACTGATGGTCGACCTTGAAGCAATACATCATGTTGTTAATTACTTGGTTGCATAATAATGCAAATACAATATTGTCTATAACCTCCTATGCGGGGATTACAGGTCCAAGCCAGCTATTACCTCCCATGCCGGGATTACAGATCCAGGGTCAGTACACTCCTCGTCCCGTCTATGTTCTTATATTAGGAAGCATTATTGGGACACTCAGGATGTGGTGGTCTCTAACTTGATGGATGACTCTATAGCCTGGACAACCAAACATCGGGTCCATGAAGAGTTCTTGTATGTAGTGGTGTAAATCTACCACATCTCAGTCCTTTTGATTGTTGTATGTTGCACATGGAACTAATTACTGCTGAACTGCTAGGGTTAATTTCCTTCACATCCACATGGCGCTTCGGACATCAGAGGTAACATGCTAGGGAGGAGTTGACATGAAAAATCCAAGAAGATGCATCTTCATCTCAAATCAATTAATATATGGGCAGATAGTGAAAACACTCAGCTTTGTTTATCTTCTGATGTTGTCCTCCTGTGGTTACACCAGTCGGTAGCTGTGGTTTGTCATGCATGTGTACTACTTTTTTGGGGCTTTTCAAGTAGCACAATTCCTTTACTTAGGCATGCACTAATAAAGCACACCACACATTAATACTTTACAATATGGAACAAGATTCATTCTAGAATTTCAAATGTTTTTAAGTGTAAAATAAAATCAGAGTGCAGGATAGTACCATTTAACACAAAATACAACTGTTTGTACTCAGGCAATAACTGAAATGTGCATCACTGGTTTATCTACACTGCACAAAATGATCTGTTTTTTAAAATAATAATGGTTCCTACAATGATACATATAGTATCTTTTTTTAAGTTACTATATTTTGGAGATAAAATTTCCTCATTGAGAGGACTAACATGAAAAAACTCATCATATGACTTGGTGACATTTATTCTTGAAAACTCTCCTCAAGTGGGCACCTCACAAGAAGTCCCCATCTGGGGCAGAATTTCTTGGGCAGCATATTAATTTGTTACTACTGAAGACCCCATACACAGATGAGAGAACATTGTGCTTCTCACAGGTGATGCTAAAATACTTGAGGACATCTGTCCGGCACTATTTAAATAAAAAAAGAGACAGCAGCAGGAGAGCATGATCACGAGGACTTGCGCTAGCAAATAGATACAATAAGGATTCTCACCGGAGCAGGCACGTTGGTGCTATATTTTTTTTTTTTTTTTTATATATATATATATAGTGTATTTATATTTTGTAACCTACCTATTTTTTACTGGTTTTTTCTCCCCCAGTTCTCCCCACGCCCACGTCCTGCTGCCTATCGTGTCTGCCAAAAATCCGGTGACAGTTCCCCCACCGCCGCCACCCACACCCCGGTCCTCCCTGTGGCGGTGCGTCTTCATTCCGCCTCCGACCCGCCGCCGCCGCGGCCGCCGCTCACGCCCCGCCCTCCTGCGAACCATCTCGTCGCCACCGTCCCAGGCCAACTCCGTTCCCCCACCGCCACCACCCACGCCCCCGTCCCGTCCCTACGCTCCCGTTTCGCCACCACCGCCCACCTCCGACCCCCTACCGTCGCCCACGGCGGCCTTTCCTGCGGCAGCGGCAGCCACGACGTCGGCAAACAGTTGGGGGTTGCGCCCGCAGCACCATGGTGGTGGTTCCACAGTGATGTCCACAGACCACATCCGTCAGTTCAACTGCCCACCGGCAGCTGTAGCTGACGATTTCTTCCGACGCTTCTTCCCCCGGTATGCGCCCTTGCACTACTTCCTTTCACTGCCATGATTTTTATTGATTTCCCACGGAGGTGTAGACTATTTGTGCATATACCCCGTGAACAAAAGAGATATCAATACCTTCGTGATTCGTCATATTAGCTTGTGCCCAATAGGGTCATTGTGGATCTGCCCAATTCATTTGTTAGCACCATTCGAACAATGCTAAATATGACTGAATACTCTGTTTCTTCTCCATTACATACTTAGGGCCGCCGTCATTTGATTGCCCAATTCAGTTTCTTCTCTATTAGATATAGGTGACTGAATATTTGGTTGTGCCAGTATATCATACTTTTTAACTTCTATACTCATCCGATCAGCAACAGCCAGCAGGGCCTGCAATCGCGCAGGATAGCAGAAGCTTTGGGATCATCCTTGTTGGCACCTCCAGTGCGTGGTTGGGACATGGGAGTATTTGCATCTTTGTTTTGGCATCTCATGCTTCAACTTTGCCATGCATCTGACCATCTGCATCTAAAGGCAGATGTGCCTTGCATGTTGTTCTTATCAAGGCTCGATGGACCCATCCAAACAAGGGAATTGTCAAGATGCTGCTGCTCCTAGTCGTTTTATGTGCGCTAACATATATTTTCTTCAAACAAGAAATACTGATTCGTAGCTCTGCTTTCAGTCATCCAGCATAATTATGTTCAATTCAATTTACTCATGCTTTCAATCATCCAGTGATCACTAGTTAGTAGCTACCAAAAATAAAAAATTGAGATTGGCCTGTTGGGTTTCGATTACAACAATTGTTGGTCTTACCAGCAATGAAATGCAGGTTAGCGATGTTGAAAAGTATGGAATAATACCCTGGTCGCGTAGCAAGATTAAGCTTTTTCACCACTCTTAAGTAGATAATGGAAGATAATATTTTGGCTTCAGACATTCTTTTACAAGAATGCATCAGACCACTATAGATTACATAGGAGCACATTCTTTCAACACTCTGGTTAGTAGCATTATCATAATTCCTTTTAGAAAAAAATATAAGCAGGTCATTTGAGATCCGATTGGTCTATACTGCTTCATGACGTAGCTGCTTTCCTTTTAGTGGTTGATTGTCTCCTGCACCAAGCTATTTATTACCAATCATCATTTTTGTAGAGTGTTGGCTGCCTTGGAGGTGGGGAGATTTGTGGTGTGGGTTGTCGACACACCTGCTGGTGTTTTCAGTCAATTAACATCCAATCCCCCCTACTTTTCTTGATTGTCCAAGCTGGTGGCAAAGATTTGTGGTGTTTATTCGTTAGCAGTAAGAATTAAATCGAGCAAGGGGCATGCTTCTGTTGATTTTAGTCAATCAGCACCTTAGCAACCCCAAAATTTAGTGACTGCAAGATGCAGAACCAACTAGATAGAGTTGTCAGCAACCAGTTCGGCCTTGTTATCGTATCCCAAATTCAGTGACCTGAGCATTATGAAGTATCTTTTCCCATGAAAAGTCTACTAGCCATTACTAACTTCGTGATCTCTATGTGTGTGCAGATTGGAGACCCTTTCCAGCAGACTTTTCATGCATCTTTGGCAAGCATAACCATTTGTCGGCTCAACTAGGATGCACTTTCTTTCATATATGGTTCTGCTATTTAACATTGTCGTAGTAAAATAGGTGTCTTGATAACAGCTTGATCAAACTAGACATATCCATATGTTCTTGAGCTCCTAGTGCACTAGTAATTATACTATATAAACAATCATTTGCCATGTGAGCAATAACATCCACGTTTTGTGTTTTTTTAATGCTACAGTTTGGTTTCTGTTTGCATTCAACACTTTATTTCTCTGTGTTCTCACTTCTTAGTTATCTCACCAATTTGTGCATAGTCTGAGGACACAAGGAGCTGTTGCGCCAGTTCGGGTCATCTTCCAGCATTACCTCCCACAATGTCTATGGGGTTGTCATGAGGCTTGTGGCTGGTCCCATAATTCATGTTTCAATGTTCTTCTCTTTGTGGATTCAGGTGAGGTGGTTAATATGCTCTTCTATTTAGGAATTAGGATTGCTAGATGCCTAGATCATTCTCTGATTCTGAATTAGAACTTAGAAGTGCTTATCAGAGAATACACTGACAGAGGCACACAAAAATTGATTAAGATGTGGGTTCATGTGATACATGATTTTTTTTGCACTAACAATTATACGCATTTAAGAAATCTCTCTTTATCTCATAACCACAACGTAGATTTGTCCTTTTCAGCAAGTGCCTTTAGTATGCAATTAAATGATATATTGTATTTGCAGAAGGTTACCTCAATCAGGGTTCTGTAAATCAGAGTATACTGGCAGTCTGTTCTATTATATTAATTGGAAATCAACTTTTACCTTGTTTAACTCATATAGTTTAGAATACCTTTTGCATTCTCCTTATTTTTTGACTATCCTATACGATGGGCAAGAGTTATATGTGTAAATGTGCTTGGATGAATTCTGCACAACATTATGTAAAGACAACAGCTTCTAGCTATACAGAGATATAACTGTTACCTTACTCACTCACTCACTTGTTTGAGTCATTTCGCCTTAAGATTGTAGACTAGGCCTTCTGGATGTATCATCTATATTGCTGCAGCGGATATTAGTTAATATATTTGGTTCCAATGTACTTTGTCGTGTGGTTGACATCTCATTTAAAATGATTTTGTGTTTAGTGTTCCACGCATCTCCCGAGTATGTCATTTTACATGTAGATCCTTCTTGGCTCTTTGTTAAATTTAATTTGCTGTTCTCATACTCTGTTCCCAACATGATTGTTGAAAAAAATGTATTTTTGTCTCGGACTAAGTTTCTTCTTGTCATCTCCCCTGTTTTCATCCTCATGAATGTAATTAAATGAACACTTAATAGTTTGATGCCTTGCTTAGTAATGCTACCCAATGGTGTTTCAAATTAGTCCAGATTTACAACATCCTTAATGTCCCTTTTTTTACAAATATGGTTGCGCTGGGACTAAATTACACATTATTTGCTAATTATTTCTGTTATGAACCAATTACTAGCTTCCATGTATGCAGTCCCTCAGCGTTTTTGGGATGGTGGATCTCAACTCGACAATATGAGCCCTGATATTGTTCCGGTAATTTGAAATTGGTTGAAGTTGCAACGTCCAGGTAGTATTGGTTCTCCAGAAAACTCATTTTTGTTCATTTTCTGTTGTGATAAACTACTCTTTCAGAAAGTTCGGATGCCATGCAAAATGGTATTGGTAATTGTTCAGATAATATCTTTTCTGTTTTATTTCAGTTTGTGCCATGTGTCATAGTTGCTTCCCCTGCAAATTCACTGCCCTCACCTGCTATCACCATCGCTTGCAACTCCAACCTAATAAGATTGTAATTTCTGATCCATTCCGTTAATAAGCCCAGTAAACTAGCAATTTTTTTATTAATTTTACATGGATGAGATTTGGTTACAGCATGTACAGAGCACAAATATTTGTTATATAATTACACTTGGCTGATTTCGTTCTCGCCGATGTGGATTAATGATTGCACGAAAATGACGTTTTTTTGCCTATCGATGTAAAGAATAGTTATTTTAAACTAAATGATATGCCTCCACCTGTCGTGCAGAAATAGTCAATTCAGATAATTCCAACAGTATCTTTCATGCACAAACTCATTTTTAGGCCATTCTTTCTTTCACAGAACTTCAGCGATGCACAATGTGTGACGTACTCGCTGTCTAATACTAATTCCAATGCACAATGTTTGTTTGACCAATGTTAAAACTAACCTCCGTACCAAGACACGTCCTTGCCGCAGAACAATGAATCCCTCACACTGACACGTAAATTAATGTTCAGCACAGCGCACGTGGAGGCAAAAAAAACCAGCGAACCAGAGTATTGGGAGAAGGTGCCGAGGGGAAACGACGAACCCCAGTCGGAAGTATCAGCGAATCGGAGCAGGGATCCCGCGTGGAGGGAAAAAATCCGGATCCGGCAGCCGGAGCAGGGACGCAGGACGTGGTGCGGGTGGGTGGCTCGGGTATGGAATAATTATTCCATACCCAGGGTATGGAATAGCGCTGGCCTATATATATATATATCAGTTGATCATGGCGCTCGATCTGACGACGATGGCGTCACAACAGACGAGGCCAGAGGTGTAGCGTCTGCGAGCCGGAGAAGATCGGTAGGACTCGGGCGCTCAGCCATCACGGGCGGCGCGGCCGTGGCGGCTTGTCCCGGCGGTATCCCGACGCGACGACTTGACGATGGCCCGCGACGGTCGGCATGGCGCCCGGCTCAGCTCCAAGTTTAACTCGCAATGGGATGGGTGTGGCTTGGCCTTGCGAAGCTCCTGGCGCGGCCGTTTTGATCCGGGGATCGACGGGAACGACGGACCGAGCGACGCGATGCTTGCGCAGGCGGGAGCACGCGGTGACGGCGGCTTCATGCACCGCAAAGGCGGCACATAGCTCTAGCCCCTAGGGCTTGAGGATGGCGGCGTGATTCATCTGCCGATATGCGGGGCAAAGAAAACGTGAGATGGCGGCACTATTTATAGCCCTCGCAATGGCGTGGTCGGCAGGTCTGCAGAGGTAGAAAGAAAAACGGATTAGGATATGTACTGCCGGTGTCTATAAGGAAGGATATGGCCTGGACGTGTACGCTTGGGTTTGCCTTCGCCAGCAGCAGCAAGGGCTCGTCATGGCACAGCAGCCCACGGTTTGCATCAAGGAGTAAGAAATGAGCTTAATTAATAACGAAGTAATGCATGAGCCATGCCGTAGGGATTATGGAAGACAGCATAGATAAAAAAAATAGGGTAGGCTCTGGATCGGAGTGATTGACGGACATGACTAGGCATGCATGGTGTTGTTCGTGGCCGATGATGGTGTTGATACTTCTGGCAAGCTTCTGAGAAGATCAAGCACATGTGAGAAAGATAGTTCGGTGGCAGTACGACGTCGTTGACAGCTCCAAGATAATTGGAGATATGATGAATCCAAATAAAATATTTGGAGCTTATGAAAAGAATTTGTTAGAGCCTTCTAATAAATAGAATTAGCTCAAAGGAAAATGAGAATAAATTTCAGAAAAATCCGGAAAATTCACGGAAGGATTTGGACAGCACCTAAATGCATTTTTGAAACCTTTTGCACTCAAGAAGTTCCAAGATGCATCAGCATGACTGCAACACACATGACCATTATATTTAATTTAGAAAATCAAACAAAGCTTTTTCCTATACTATATTTCCTGTAAAGAAAAAATGTTGGATTTTTTTTTAATTATGAGAAAATTGTTGTTTTATTATTCTCTCTGTTCACATCATGGAATTGGAAATTTCATGGTGTGACACTAGTCATGAGCTACCAAAGGACCGTCGCCTCCAGCAGAAGAGGAAGATGCACTCGAAACCCATACCCATCCTCAACTAGCACCTTAACGGCTGCTCACGGGGCATGGTTGTTACCGTATACAAGTTGCATTTCCCGTGCAAGCCTTACTGGTGTCTTCCGTTCCCACACTTTAATTAGGTCCCTATCTGGTGTCAAGCAGCCGGATATTTGTCCTCTTTTCAAACATAAATCTGGTGTCAACAGACGACAGTCAAATAAAATATACTGTTTGATTTAATAATACTACATATATAGACAACCTGAGGCGTATCCATCAATTACAACATACTAGTTCGTAGCTCACAATATATCCTTCAGCCCTTTCACTACGGGAGAATGGAAATTCCCCGAGTGCTCCGGGCTTCCCCGAGTGCCAAATATCGGACACTCAGGGAAGAGTACACTCGGGGAAGAAACTCTTCCCCGAGTGTTGCACTCGGGGAAGAAATGCACTCGGGGAAGAGAGTCTTCCCCGAGTGCCTAATAGTCCATGGCACTTGGGGAAGAGAGGCACTCGGGGAAAACCCCCTTCCTCGAGTGCAACACTCGGGGAAGAGAGGCACCAACGAACAAAAAATGATGTGGGAAAATGGAGATATTTTTAAAACACTATTCCCGAGTGCATTTCTTTAGCACTCGGGGAAGCCAACCTCTTTCCCGAGTGCCTCACCTTAACACTCAGGGAAGCAAGCCTCTTCCCCGAGTGCCTCATCCTAGCACTCGGGGAAGGGTCTCTTCCCTGAGTGCTATGGTGAGGCACTCGGGGAAGAATTTTTTTGTTTTTTGTTTTTTGCCTCATTTTTTTTGAAGTCATCCCACATTATTTGAAATTTCTTGCGCAAATTTAGGGTTATTTTGAATTTTTTGGTATATTTCATTAGTTTCTTTTTCATTTTGTTGAATTTTTTAGCATACTTCAAATTTGAACTGCAGGTGCATGATGTAATGAAATTTCTTAATTCAAAAAATGATATTCATTGTATTTGGTGTATGTTGAGGTCATATCTAGGAAGCCACATGAAATTTCGAACATCTTTTTGCCGTAACATGACGAACAACTAGCAGAAAAAGTGTTTGTAAATTATATAAAATCCAAACGAAGTCTGAAAATCCGTCAACCTAGCCATGAGTTTACCTTCGGTGTTGGCATGAGTTTTATACCTTATCCATTGGTACTAACCCCCGTGGTATAACAAGTTCACGTGTGCATGTCGTTTTTGGAGTTTAATGTTTATGCAGGGATTTAGTGTTGAATGCAAGACTTTCGGGATAAGTTCATCAAGCACCTCAAGACAAGACCTTGAAGCCCTGAACAAGTCATGCAATGAAGCAAACTTAACTCCAAGAAGCCGGGGACTTGATCCGAGAAGACGACAGACTCCAGGGACCTGACCAGAAAAGTGCTGAATCTTGCAAGACAAGGAGTTGAGTCCAATTCGGAGAGAAACCGACGACATGGACCTACATGCGAAGGGGGAAGCATCCGGGAAGCAAGGGAACCGACCTCGGGCAAAGGAGCCCGCCGGGCCGGGCCTAAATGGGCCCGGGCCGGCCGCCCCGGTCCGGTCGGCCCGGTGCCCATTTAGGGCCCAAACCCGTCGTCCTTTGCCCTAGCCGCCAATCGGGCTATTTATAGTCCCCTGACCGAGAGCCAAGGAGAGAAGATTTCGTCTTCGGCCGCCGAGAAGCAGAGAAGAGAGGGACATCATCTAGGAGAGGAGAGGGTCGAGCTAGTTGACTAGGGTTTCCCTAGCCGACGTGGGAACCTTGCAAGGAAGACCACGTCGGAGTTCCGGAGCTAGAAGCAAGATCAAGGAAGGATCCCGGTGGTGATCTTGTGTATGTATCATTGTTATCGTTGAATTATCAAGTTGAACGCCCGAGCCTCGACCCAGACCCGCTCGCGCCGTTTTCCGACCGGCCCGCTTATGCCCATCGATGCCCGCGCTCGCTCGCGCATGGCGCGTCCGCCGCCGCGGTGGCTAGAGGGCCGCCTTGGATCCCCGACGAACGCGACCCGCCTTTTGGGCGCCGCCCCCCGCGTGCCCTAGCCGCGGGACACGCTGCACGAACCGGGCCGGTCCGATTTGGACGGGAAACCACGATTTAAAGAGGCTTTTATTACGACGATTTGCTACGGTGCCTGCTTGGCCGCTCCACCAAAAGGCTCCGCCGATCCCTCTAGATCGGTTTATCTACGCAATCTTACTTCGTTTTCGCCGTTTTTAGTAGATTCGATTCGTTGAGCAAGTCGTTTACCCCGCCGCAAGGTCTTTATCAAAGATCGTCGTGCCGCTTTCATCGCCCCTTCGTCGTCGTCGCCGACGTTCCCCGGAGCGGGCTCGCCACCTTGAAGTCCGCCAACCGCCGCCCGTCCATCCGCTTGCCGGCCACCCGCGGCCCGCCTAACTGTCGGTGAGCACAACCGCGGCGGGTTCCCCACGACCTCCTCTTTTGTTCCCCCAACTCAATCGAGCTCTTGGGTGCCTGCGACGCCAGCGATTGGAGCCACCATGGCCGCCGACCTCCCTGTCCTTGCCCTGCTCGAAGTCTAGAGGAAGAAGAAAGGTGATAGTTTTGCAAGAAGCCCCCTGCAAGATCCTGGAATCATTAGATCTTTTCATGTGTCTTGCATCTTTCTCTGAAAACCCCCCTGGAAAGATTAGATTCCTCGGCATCCAATCCTTCCCAAGCACTTTTATAGATCTAACCCCGAGTTGTATCCTTTTTGCAAGCACTGTTTGATGTGTCTTGCGAATCTTCTTTGCTAGCCCCTGAAATCTACGGTTAATCACGACTAGGTCCTTTCAATCTTGTTTTGCTCATATCTTTTTCGTTTTAGCTCCGATTTCATCCGTTCAAGTTGCGTTAGGTCCATAATAATGTAAAGCACGTGTTAGTGGAGTGTTTTCACCATGTTTTGTTTCTGAAAATAAAATTAATATTAATTTTGATTAATGCCTAGTTATGCAAGTCTTTTATAAATAAAAGCAATATAGATCTATATATCGTTTTTCATAAACAAATTTAA
Source organism: Cenchrus americanus (assembly GCA_947561735.1). Classification (NCBI taxonomy): domain Eukaryota; kingdom Viridiplantae; phylum Streptophyta; class Magnoliopsida; order Poales; family Poaceae; genus Cenchrus; species Cenchrus americanus. The sequence continues at coordinate 28,521,030 of OX387242.1, read as the reverse complement.
CTCGATTAATGATTACTTTACATGTAATTAGATCTTTTACTCGGTTTTCCATAAGTCAAATATTAATTTGCTTAATGATTAATTAACTTTTATAATTAAAAGTTGATTAGGCTTTTACTCCGGCTTTATAAATAAATGTTAACCTTGATTAATACCAATTTAATGCTGTTTTTGATAATAATATGATGAACTCGAATTAAAAAGTTTCGTTTAGATTGTTCATGTAGTTTAGTTCTTCTAAATTAAATGTTTAATCGGTTAAATTCATATATGAATCTTTATTAATAAAACTTGACTAGTTCTTTACACCGGTTTCATAAATAAAGTTTAATATTGCATTAATGCCAACACAGGGTATTTTATTTCTGAAATATCCTTTATATTTGTTTTGTTAATTAAAATGAACCTAGCTCATAGCCTTGTTCTCTCATATATGCAAAATGTTCGTTAGACGTTCTTTTCTCAGCTCAATCTAAATGTGATCTTTCCGGTTCTTGCTCACTCTTTCACAACCATCTCTTCAAAGTTAACCAAGCCTTTCCCCTCCAAGCACCCTCTGTGTTCTTTAGTGATCCATCTAATCGAGCTTATCCTTTAGTGCGTCTTTTTAAAGCTTTCTTTTGATTGGTGTATTGTTCTTAGTATATGCTTGTTTGTTTGTTTTGTATGCTTGTGCCCGATGATTGATGCGAGTAGAGTGAACGTTGTTCGAGAAGTTTGGAAGAGCTTGAAGTTTCAGATATTCTGAGCAACTACTCTTTGGTTAAAGGCAAGTGTGTCCTTGATCTCTTGTCCCAATAATTTTATTAATCACTCATTGCATTGCTTGCATTAATTTTGATGGGTTCCTATTAAGGTTTATCCTAGTCTTTGATTGTCATTCCTTGTTAACCTGGGTTTACATTTATGTTGGGTAGCTATGCTTAGTTGCTATACCTGGGTTATGGTGGTTTTAATGAACAACAATGATAAACTTGTTTTACCTTTATGTTATATCTTTGAATGTTTAATACAAGACCATATGATTAATCGGAACATGGAGCGACCACCCAGGACAACAGTGCAACCACAAGGACTATATGGCTCTGGTCTTGGCCGAGTAATTAGGGAAGTCTTTGTGTAGTTATTACTCGCATAGTAGGTTGGGGACAGAGGAATGCTTTTATGGCTCTTCTATTCCGGAGCGGTGATGGAACAGAAGACTCTATGGCTTACCGTCCGTAATAGAAGTGTGGTACGAAAGATAGCCTCTATGACATACTACTATGGACTAATACGCATGGGAGGACTCTTTGTAAAGGCCTCGTAGCGTCCTATGCAGCCACACCTCGGTAGTGTGGTATTGTGCCTACTTTTGCACAGCGTGGTTGGGTGCAAAACTCTTCGGAGTTTTTACGCGACTTGTGGGAAAAAATGTACAACCTCTGCAGAGTGTAAAACTAATCGATTAGCCGTGCTCACGGTCAAGAGCGGCCTGGACCCTCACATGATAATCAAACTTGAAGATGGACTTAAATCGTGTTCTCTGGTTATGTTTGCCATGTGCTCATGGTGTATCTCTTACCTTATGCTTAATGTGGGTTGGTATAAACTTATACTTTATTAGTAATCAGGTGCTAATAATACTTGACCAACTAAAATTGCTTAAATGCTTATACCCAGTCCACTATAAAGCCTTTGCATTCATATCTTTTTCCACACTTGCTGAGTACGACAAGTGCTCACCCTTGCTATAAACATTGTTGCTCAGAAAGAGGATGCTACTTTGAAGTCTTGTGAAGATGTTGCTGGTGCTAGGCATACGCAACCCCCAGTCGACTGCCTGTGATGTTTGGAGCCTTCGTTTCCGGGATAAAGCGTAATACTCGATAATCTTTCTTTTTCTTACGTGATCTCGTTTCGTATTCACTTATATGTCACTATATGCATGAAACTTGATCCTGGCATGCATATAGGTTTGCACTTGGTTTCTTCGGAAAATCGGGTGTGACAGGATTCCACATTCTTTTCGAGTGAAGTTTGGTTTATTAGGAATTTATACTAAGTTCTAAATATCATTGCACTCATTGACTTCAGAGCAAGGGCAGCGTATAGTGTGTTGCTTGAGAGCAACGGTAGCCACGTCACATTCAGCAAGTCTGGTAAAAAACAGTCCAGCGTTTTAGCTTCTTCCATGTGCTAACAGCGGGTCCTACATTGAATAAAAGAATAACTATTCAACAACCATTCACCAATCAAAATGCACTCCCTTCCTGTTCCCTGACACATCCTCTGTCCTTTTTTCCTTGCGCCGGGCGCTTAACTGGGCAACAGCCAACAGGCACTACTGGAGCACCCACAAAAAGTTTCGCTGCAGCGTGTGATCTTTCTTTCACGCCTCTCTCTCTCTCTCTCTCCTCGTAGCACTACCTAAAATCACACGCTGGAGCTACTCTAGTTTCATCTTTCATCGCATCAATCACTTAGGTAACTTTTCATTTTCCATTGACATCCTTGTATATATCCACAAGGATCATCTACTTTCCCTATATCATTTTTATCTTCATTCCAATAGATCTCATAATCTTCTTTCTATGATCTCCTAACAGGTTCATTACTTAGTTCGTTTATCATTACATGATCCTGTTGAGGATCCTCATTATTTATATTATTACCAGTGTCAATATCAGAGCCCTCAATATGCGAAGTGGCTACTACACAACAGCTGTTTCACTTGCTGTGGGTGCTGTGGCTACTATATTGGGCATGGGTAAATCAACATTGGGATTATCTAACATCAAATATTCATGTTATTGCTTTAAAATGAAAATTTGGAAATGCTCACATAATATATGTCCTATGAGACACGATAATAATGTAAGCACATAATAAGTTTTACTAAAGACCCCAAAAAGACCGGTGATGCTGATACTAACAGGTGAAACTACATAAAAAATTAAACAGCCAAAAAGAAAAAAGATACTTAGATATTTGTTAAAGAAAAACAATTGATGTGCAGATAAAATGTAAATAGCCTATAATTCTAACACCAATCTCAATGTATGCTTCGCACAAAAGGTCTGCACGTTCCAACTCATATATCCGTGTCCTGTCCTCTCTTCTACTCCCACTGCACCCCCATATATATCTATCCCAAACCTAGCTATAAGATCCCATTGGGGGACAACAGCTAGCAGCAATTCGTGTGTTCTCACGTTCAGTAGATCAACACGCTTCTAGGATCGAGAGGCATTAATGACCCTCAGATCAGCATACACCATGCATGGTTGTCAAGCTTCACGCACGATACTTCATCGTCGAGGCAGCATGGACAATTCCTGTAGTGGTGCATGCCATTCTACCGCACATCTCAATCCTTCTCACAGTTGCATGTAGCGCGAGGATTGCTCGACCAGGCAGTTAGGGCTAATTCGTTTAACATCCACATGGCATTTTAAGGATGAGACCTAAGAGCTAGGGAGTTCTGTTGGGAAAAGTGTCGAATGGCTCCAGTTACATTCTAGACTGTCCAGCTGATATTGTTCAGCCGCTCTACTATCTGTGGCCAATGGTTGTTGTTACCATTAAGAAGACTATATGACCGGAACGCACTACGTTAGAGGGAGGTAACTACGTACACCTATCCTTTTCTCTATAATACAATTGAACTCTCAAGGGAGCAAAAGTGATAAGTGCAATGTCTTTATATGAACTGTAATGCACACCTTGTTGTTCAACTGTGTTGATTGTGGTGATCCGCGGCAACGAGACCCAGCTTTTGATGCAACAATGAATTAGGTTTTCGTTTTACAAAATTGAGATTAGTGACAGTTATATAGGACCATGTATTGATTCAATGAAAAGTAATAGTTTTGCAAAATGATGTGGCAGATTGAAATACTCCAGTGTTTAGTATTAAGTATTAGAAAATATATTCTGAAAAGTGAGCATTAATTATTAGAAAACAGATAAGAAAAAGCGATCATCTTTTTAGCAAATTAAATCAGGGAATTTTAGTCAAGAAAGAGTGTGTGTGGGGGTGGGGGGGGGGGGGGGGGGTGTAGAAAAAAGAACACTCCTGCTGTTAATATCATGGAGGAATTTATGTCTTTATGTAAAGGAAACAACATTCCAACATAAATCGGTAACCCGGAGTGGTAGAGCTATCAATTTTCCATATGTAATTTCGATTGTTAAGATATAATTATAACACGGTGTGGCTTAATTGACATTGTAGCAAAGTTGTTGCTTTGTGTGTGGTGCCTTTGTTTTTCTAAAAATTCTTGGTCCATGTTACTCTGCGAAGGGGGGGCCCGTGTTGTGGGGGGGTTTTTACTATCAACTCTTGGTTCTTAGTTTGCTTTGACTTGATTGTATTTTGTCATGATCGGGCGTCAAAAAATTTTTGGTATGCATTAGAAATAGTCAGTAATGGAATAGTCTACGTCAAACCATCTACAGAACTGATTATTGTCCTGTGTTATCGTGCACAGTGATGGGATCCACAAAAGTATTGCTAATTCGTTCGATCCCACACTATAGTTCGGTCCTCTTTTTTTCCCGTTTTCTTTATTCGGTCTTGTTTTTTTTTCATTGGTTTGAAAAGTTTGGCAACATATTCTTTCACCCTTGAATACCGGGGGGGAGAGGTAGGTTGTATTTCATTGGGGGGTCGGATTAAAGGGGAAGGGGAAATTGTTGTGGGCGGACCCCCATCCCTTCTTACGACTTTCGTGCCAACAACATCGAAATGTGCTTAACATCACTAAATTTGAAAAGTTGAACAAGTTTGGTGACGGACAGAACCCTAAAATCAATTCTATTAATTTTTTTGGAGGAATATTAACATAGTTTTTTCTTGTAGTTCAAATAGACGGGTAAAGGAAGACGGTGAGGGCTATTCAGGTGAGGGCATGCCAAAGGATAATGTGAAAGTGGGGGGGGTGAGGTGAGGGGGGGGTTGATTATTATTTCTGGAACATCCAAGTTTGTTGTGGGATCCATTCCATCAGAAAAAAGTAGGTATATCCAGAAGATATCTTTTTTTATTTGTGTCACTGAAATTGGGGATGCATGGAACCAAACATAGAGGTAAATCATGGTTGCTGCTTGATGAGTGCTCAAATGCAAAAACCAGAGGGAGTTTCAAATTAAAAAGGATAATTGTTTTGGTAGGTACCTACTGATTCTTTTTTAAAATTTATCTGTCTTGATTACGCTTTTGTCTACACATGGGGACACATCAATTCTATTATGTACCCAAGATTACAACTTGAGCTTGTGCGAGGAGATGCACTATCCGCTTTGATGTTTGTCTTGTAATCACCAACCATGTGTCGTTGTCACAATGATCAATTGTTCTGAGTTTTAAGTGCCATGTTGACTAAATGGAGTTATCATATTGTGCGTTCCATTGTCACCTCTACAAGGACAATAAGAAATCTAGAGTTGTTCTCAAGTAATGATGTGATGCTTTTGATTTTTTTAATTTCCTATGATCATTGTTAAGCTTCTTACGGTTTTATATTTCACATCTTTATCTCAGCAGTTTGCTTCGTTTTGTCATAACCAGATGATGCAAGTTCAAACCAACAAGGCTCAAGGGCTGTTGGAGACGAGAACACTCGCCATGTAAAGCTTAACCTAGGAGGATGTGTATTGCTTTGTGATTGGATTCGATAGTGGGTTTGCAACTTGCATGATTTTTCCGATAAAATATTGCATACTTTTAATCATCTATACCCCCCACACAAGATCCATAGGGGTTTTAGGTTATGCTGAATGATATTTCCAGCTATTTCCATAAATATCATTAAGCAAGGGATTGGATTTTGGAGAACTGATAAACATGTTTTCATGGATCACAATAATTCGCTAGCTGGTACTCTACATGGCTGTGCACTTACCCAAAGTCAATTGGTGCGAACACTTGATTTGAGAATTGAGATGACTGGCTTGATAAAATAAGCTATGAGACATCAAATAATCCTTTTCATGTTTGTATAAAGCCTTTTCGTGTTGAAAAAATAATCCTCTTACACTACGACAGTAACTTTACCGCTGGCATAGTGCCATTGTAGTCATTGACGTTTCTTAGTATTGAGATCTTGTTGTAGTCAGTGATGTTTCTTAGTATTAAGCTCTTGTTCTTTCGCTTGGGATTTTATTCAGCTTCTCATTAAACTATGGTCGCCGCTGCTGCCATAGTAGGAAATGCACCTTTTGTACACAGTCTGTTTCCGCACTGTGTTTTAATTCATCCCTTCAGACAGAGTCTAGCAGCTACACACACACACACACCAGCAGTAGCTGATGTGTTCAAACATGTGTAGTAATTAGTCCATTGGCACGGCATGCGCTTAGTTGCTCACATGGTACCAACTTGCCCTAGAACTGTTGTGTAACCTGTGCTTGGTTGCTTAAGTCCCGGTGTCCCATTTCCTTATATGCTCTCCTGCTCGGTAAACGTAGCATAGTTGCCACGTAGGTGATCAACAACTCCTGATTTTACTCGGCAGCCAATATGCCACCAGTGTGGTCATATATCCCTTGGTCTTGTATGTACAATATGAATCAAATTCCTTACTGAGAGCCCTCTCTTGCAATGGACTTTTCTGGACACTTTTTACTAGTTTAAATCATGAGCTTGTGTGCGTATTGTCTTATATATCTACCAGCTCAGTTTCCTCTTGACACTGATTTTTCATTTCAGGCTTGATAACCACTGTTTGAGGGGTTACCACTACGTTATTTGGTGGTTCGGTTTTCGCAGGCGCACCTTTGTACGTTGCCGCTGTGCCACGGGTCTAAATTCTTGCTTTCCATGGCCTTATCAGCCATCATTTATTTTTAATGTCAGTTGTTTCAGCCTTTCGAACTCGTACTTTGATCTGCCGTTGATTCAGCCTCCTTGCTGCCTCATGGAGTCTTCTGGTGAGGCTGTTTCTCCATGCTTCATGCTAATCTCCTTTCCATAGTTTGGAGACCATACCGAGTTACTTTTTTATTTATCCTATCCCAAGATCCAACTCCCCCCCATTCGGACGGTGTACCTCGGTCTTCAGCACCCCAGTCCTCATCCTCCAGGTCGCGTGCAGCAACTCTCTCTTTCATCTATATTCAACTACTTTTCTGTCGATTCTTTCATGTTTTTGTATTAATGTGCCAGTGCGAACACCATTTGACTGATAGTAGTTTATTTTAGCTGTGGGAGTTGTAAAACTCTTTTTACATATGTTGTCTCTTTTTAATTTTCTTGTTTATTTTCTAAATAATATTTTTGTCAGGATGGAAACCGGTCAGCGTTTGGTGGATAGGATGCCTACCAATCCCAGAACAGTGGCATTCATTAGCACACAAGAGAGGTATTCACAGGTTTTGCTCATCATGTACATTTTTTTCCTCGTTACGTGTTCACGGGTTTTTACCCTTGTCAATACCATTTGATCCGTAGGTTTGAGGTTCCCCTACGCCCCGAGTTGTGGGCTGATTTTGCATCTGGTGCTGTTCCTGCTTCGGACTTGCAGCAGCGCGACGACCGGCTCGCTCGCCAGCACTCCCCCATCACTGGGCGTGGGAGGACTAAATCCGTCCGACGAAGGCGTAATTCTTCTAATGATCCCTCTGGTGTTGCCGGTGGATCTCATGTTAGGAAGACGCGACGTACCACGCCTCGCGCATCAGGTCGACTGGAATGCCCAGCTGAGCAGTCGACTCGGATGACTGATTATTACGATGCGCAGGGCGAAAGAGAGGTACTGCCAATCCATTCTTTTCATTTCGCTGTTACTGATGGAGACCCCAATATTGTTTGACCTCTTTCTGAATTATCACTGCTTTCATCTTTTGTCCATTTCCTCTTTGAGCCTTCAATCCTATGGCAATTGCTTAACTGATTGGCCTGGTCCTTGACCTGAAAAGATGACCTCCAGGTCCATGATTTCTTTGTTTAACCCCATTTCAAATACATCCAACTATAAAATAAACCTAAACCACAATTGATAGAATTTTTTAATTCATCACACACTGTTCTTACCCACACTAAAGAACCTGACTACTTTATTTTCATTCTTTGATCACAGAATTGAAAACAATCAATTAAAAGCCTGACCTACCTCTGTTTTATGGAAAATCATGGGAATCCTAGTAATAAGACTATCTGTACATATATGCTCCCAGATCTCTTGAATCAGCAATTCTGCACTAGGGTAGGTACTAAACTTTTTTATTTTTATGTTGCACCTGCAGTAGTACTCAGTATTTTGTAAGTACGTCAAATTGTACTATCCAATATCCTTGTTTTTGTATCCAATTGTCAACGTTACATTTCATTACCTGGTTCCTCATTTTTTGTCAAAAGGCTGAAGTTTTATGGTTACACTAATAACAGAACAACTCCAACATACTGCCACTCCTTCTCTCTCGTGTCTAACTCCAGTTTTTTTATTACTGCTCACATTTTAAGTGACTGGTTGTGTTATTCAATAGACTGACATTCGCTTATAATCACGGCATGCCATTGTTGGTCAGTGCACTTATGCCGGATGAGCCCCATAGCCTAAACACTGCAGCTTCTATCACTTTCTCATTTGATTTGCGTGCTGCAACGTAGGGGTGCACTTTATCCGCTCAGATTCATTATTCCTGCTGTTACATCCCGTTCATTTTGTTCCTCTTTCAGTAATCATTTATTTATTAATGCTAGGTACCATCTAGACCCAGTAGGTCGAGACAGCGCCCCACGCCGAAGGGGGGACCCCACGCTAGTCGCGACGGCCCAACCTATAGTATGCCAGAATTGCCTCACATTCACATCCCTCGTCTGACGGACATGCTATCGGGCCCACTTAGTTGCCTCCATGGCCCTCAACGCCTTGCGTTTGCTCAGTTGTTTCAAGAGATTGATACCACACTGAACGAAAATACTAGTGCCATTCAACTAGCTATTGGTAACATTGTCAAAGCACCGTACCTCCTCGCTACTAGGTGTCGTCCATTATTGGAGGACCTTGTGCAGGCACAAAGGATCACTGGTCATAGCGTCGTTGGCGAGCAGTCATTGACAAACCAAGGATGCAGTCATAGGGTCAACATTCCAGCTGGTAATGGTAGATTGTCAATTGTTCTCAAAAAATATATTTCTGTTGAGCACTTGTGAAATCTCTAAAATATACTACCTACTGTTGCAGGTGGTGTCCAGCAACAAAACTCAGTTCCTTCCCCAGTCGCCTCATCGCATCATCAAGTTTCTAGGGGCGGCAGTGCCCATTCTTCGCCCACCGGACCAAGTTAGACTCATTTTTTTTCCTCTGCTATCCGTCCTTTATGCAGATGATCTCCCTTTTCATATGTTTTTTCTGTTAATATTTCTTAACTGTCCTGCATCTGTTCTAATTTCAACTCCATCTTACACAATTTTTGTCCAGCACCATAGGTGTTACGATTTCCTTGTACTGGTCGCACTGGGTCTCTTTTCCTACCTTTATTTGTATGTAAGTTAGGGTCAGTGTGACAACAGTTTTGATTTGGTGTTGCAGGTCATGTCCAACACCCAAATCCAATCCCGTCGCCATTTGCCTCACCCCAACATCAAGCTTCCGCGGAAGGTGGTGCTCACTTCTCTACTTAAAGATCAATTTAGCTACTCTTCTTCACGGCCATTGCCCTTTCATTTCCTTTTTTTTATTCCATCCACAATTCGTAACACCATCATTGCTATCTTTACTGTTCGTAACTGGCCACGCCATAAGTTCTGCGCCATCTTAAACTACACCTGACTATGTTGCAGCTGTTTTCCATTGTTTGTCATGTTCTCAGCTTTTTTTATTCTGAACTCATCAAAATCTTATGTACCAATTTTTTCTAGAATAATCTTGAACCTGATTTCTGGTATTATAAATCCCACACCAAATGTTGCAAATGACAACGCAGGACTACAAAATATTTTTCATGCCATCCCTGATGCAGAGTGCAGCGCCCGAAGTCCCATTGTTCCAACATCACCTTACTCTGACGACGTCAACCTACCCCCCACTGCTGTAAGTGGTACCTACACCCACCACTCTTTGTTCATTTCATGCAGTTAATTTAATTCAATGTTTTCATCATGCTTGTTTTTTCCATTTCAAATCATTCATCGTTGCACGTCATAAATCCCAGACAACTGCGAACCTTGGTAAAGACAGCGAGACTACTAATTCCAAATGCCCCCCACCCAGCGCAGTGGCTCAGGTCACAGCTCTACCTGTACGAACTGCTTCCCATTCCTCTGCCGCCCTAGATTCCCTAGCCCATGAGCCCGTAGGCAAACGCATCACTTTCAGGCCTACGAGATATGTCTCACCCTTCAAAGGTGGCATTTTCTTACGTCCTCAGCCGGACGTGGGGCGGGCTATGAGTTTGTTGCGATTTTTATGTGCGGACGACTCTCCTTTCAGCAGGTTGGCCAGGAAACCTCCATTTTCTATTTCCTCCCTTAACCCCTAGTTTCCTAACACCTGTATATTTTTTCCAGCACAACAGTGATCCACTCTGGATCTAACCAGATTAGGGGTGGCGTCATTGCACGCTCATTTGCTGACAATGTGTTGCCAGACCCGGTATTCATGTCAGCCTTTGTGAGTTGTGTTACCTATGATGACTATTTTGTTAGGCCCGAATGCTATGGATACAGAATCTTTCTTGGCCCAGAAGTTTCGGTACGCTGCTTCCCCCATTTTAGTTCTCTACATTTCAGTTTTTTATCGATCTTAGTTCTTCCTATAGTTAGCAACATTTTTTCACTTGTAGGCGATTCTTAATGTCGAGTGTTCTAGAAGGTACACTGCTGTTCGTAAATACAGTGACGTTGCTGCTGCTGCAGCCATTCGAGTGTGCCTACCCTTTACGGACTCGAAGAGGGCCAAGATGGTACATGCGCTTTAACTTTTTAATACCACCCTTTCTAGTATCCTCGTAGGCATTCTAAGGTCAATTTGATAGGAATTATCTTACATCTCTCACTTTTCTTTAGATTCTCCCCGCCGTCATTCACCGGGATCATTGGAATTGTTTATTGTGTCAACTTTGTGCATGCTCGCATCGATGTCCTAGATTCCATGGACTACAAAATAGGGGGGGATAAATAGATGGCAGGCATACCATGGCCAACTCGGGGAAAAAAATAATTAGCCGTCTTTCCGATGCGTTGTCTATGGCGGCTCCGCACAAGTTTGTGTGCTTCAAGAAGCGGGAGACATGTGCAAGTAAAGGTTCCCACCCGAAGTCTTTGTCCGATAGCCTATTCTTTGCAATGAAATTCCTCGAGTGGTACGACGGAGATGGCCACGGAACAATACAAACTAATATTGATACTGTAAGATAACCTATTTGACTTTTTGTATTGCTTCTCTGTATTTGTTTCCACGTGATCATGATTTTCTTTCTGCAGGGTCGTCCAAACGAGTTGCGTGCTGAGATGTTGTATTATTTAACATTCCACTCGGAGAACAAAGTTTGCGGCGAGCTGCCTGAAGAACTACTTCAGTATCGTGTCGACGACCACCATCCGTACTTCTATTAGTACCCACCCTCCTCCACTCATTCGTCCCCATGTAAAATCATGAACACCTCGGGATAGATGTGATGTACAGTTGCTGGTATTTCCCATTTGTTTTTTCACTTGTTTCAATGTGTCCTGTACATGTGCAGTTCCCTCATTACAGCTTATCGCCGTGTATTTTGTGCTATGTTTGTTGTCAAAAAAAAAAACATTCCCATATGTGCGTTTGAGGAACAAATGTGCTGTACAATTTTCATGAATGTCCATACATATATAGTGCTATCAAAGATAGCAGAAAAACAAAGTCGACATATACATGTCTAAAAAACCGTGATTATTTACTCCCTGGCGCATCATCTCCTATCTGAGAAGACGTTAGACAAGCATATCCACGTGTCGGCCTTATGCTTTAGTTCCTTTGGTCAACCGTGTACGCATACTTAACATAATACAAAAGGCTATGTCCTATTCGCTACCGTAGAGAACTCGGATGACATGCGTGGATCATTTAATTTTCACCATGTCAATTTGCAGGCAAAGATTTGGTTCATGGTGGAGAGCAAGCCTACAGAAAATTCAATTAGGTGTTCTTCAAGTGAAGACTTCAACCAGTCCTCGGACAAAAATGATATTATAGCTAGTAGTGGACTTGGTATTGCTCCGATTCTAGACATTGCATATTAACCACATTGATGAAGCAGAAACAAACATAGGATATCGCTATTAAAATATGGTGCAACAATGCTGGAACGTAGTTATAGCATTGATGATAAATTTAATTGAGAAAAACTTTCATCCGGTGATTACAACAATTTAAAAATTACACGAGATGAGTTCAAAACTAAAGTGGCTATTTGTGTATCACATGTGCTGTGCTTTAGGCTCATGCGCGGCTACACATTCCACAACAATCCATGTAACCGATACACAAATTATCTTGTTAGCACAAAACATTCGAGTCGTGTAATTATTTCGATCCCTTTGGCTTGCTGCTCACATCCTCTTCCACCGTATCATCATTATCCTACACAAACCATCAACATATAAGTAATAGCACATACTTCTCCCACATTCTTATTCCTTTTTACAACATTATGAACCGTTTTGGTCAAGTTTGGACTGCACCTTGATAATCACTCCATCGGTTGTTCCATTCTTCGCTAAACCGTCCGTGCTCTCCGTCAACCAGACACTGTTCTTCGTACTCCCATCCCATCGCCATTTCCTTCAACTCCTTGTGTACAGAGCATTCAGGTACAGGGTCCTGCGCACCAACTAGGTTACCAAAACCCACAAAACGTAACATTATGCAACTTACACGATCGATAATATGTTGTAAGATTAATGTACCGTTACCTTTTTCTTCTCGTTTTTCCTTAGCAGATCGTTGTATCGATCTTGCTCTTCCTTATTGCTACTCTCGCAAATATCCGGAACATCCCGCAATATCCATTTGTTCTCGTAGTAGCCCCAGTATTCCTTAGCTGAACCAAACCTGGAATTAGACATCTAGTCTGGTTACGACAGAGTTGTGTTTGTGAGATGGGGATTTCGCCGAACCAGCTCCTCACATCCGACATCTGATGTCACTTATATGCCGCCTAGGACTCTATAAATAGAGTTCAACAGTTTACTTAGTCACCTAGTATTGCAATTTAACGGTCGCATGTTCATCCTGCATTAACTGAGGCATGCCTGGTCGTTACATAGCTATTTTTAGACTACACTAGCCATTGCATGCGCCCCACTAATTTTGTGGACCTCCGTTCATCCATCTCACAGTTGAATGACTCACCTTTTTTAGCAATGCCTTGCCTGTTCATTATGTCGAAACAGATGCATGCCGCAACTCTACCACGCTATTTCAAGACGCAACTATTCAATGGACATCCCGTTGTAAATCTTCTCGTCCTTCATCCTTCTCCTACGGCCACGGCATGCTATCCAGCTCTAGATCTTTGTAACATCCTCCATGGCGACCAAGTAAGCAAACCCAGTTGTATACAGTTTTCACAATTGCTATATCGTAACTTTGTTGATAGTACATACATTTATTCGGACATTCTGGTCAAAAACATGCGTAATTATGTAACAATGCAGTACGACTTCTCTTTTTCCTGAACATTAAATAGTCTCAAATAAATTCAAATTACGTAACAAGCTAAATCAATCACACCAATATTCGTACTCCTGTATATCCTAATTACTCCACTATGTACAAACTTCACAACACATAAACAATTCCCACATCTTCTTATTAACAGTCAATGTCCATATCAACATGGTCTTCGGATCCACTACTCAACTCGTCGCTATGTCTCGTTTGGGTCCCACCGTCTGTTGCTCTCGGCCTTTCGCTGCCGCCATCAGAATCCTCCGCCTGTACAGCAATTTTCCTCTTGTTCGCAGATCCTGGTGGCCTCCCTGGTCCCCTCTTGCTTCTCATAGCTTCAAGTCGTTTCTGGTTGTGTGGCAAGGTTGGGCATGTCCTGGCGTTATGTGTTGTGTACTTGCCACACTCGTGACACCTTCTCGTCCCCAATTTTGGCCCTCTAGCTCCAAGTGTAGCCGATCGCTTTTTCGTTTCCGTCATCTTTCTTCCCTTCGGTTTAGCATGCATCGGCGGGTCCCTCGCTTATATCCGCATTGCTGTTGTGCTTTTCCTGCATCAATTTCAAAGGGTTCAAACTTCATACTTATTCTTTAAACATTCTTAAACGAGCAGACCTTCTATTTAATATTTTTTTAGCAATTCCTGTCCACTAACAACATTTCTCATTATTACGATCTTGTCAACCTTCATTTTTCCATTTATATTTTCATCATAGTAATTTTGGGTGTCAGGCTTAGTGTCACACAGTTTACATGATAAAACAGGCACAACTGAAATGAGGAGATTCCCAATCTGACATGCCGTTGTTTCAAAAATATTTTGTCGGCGATTCAATTTAGGACTTTACCTTCTACCATATATCAAACTACCACGATCAGATTGTTGCTATTAAAAATGTTTCTCTGAACGTTAACTGCACCCCATAAACTGAAGTAATATATTTTGTCATCGTACCTGTGCCTCAGGTTCAACACTACGTTCTATCCTTCCACAGACTGCATCATCTTCCGCCCATTCCATAGAGTCATCCCCAGCCTGCAACAGAGATCGTACGTTTTCTTAATCTCTAAATTAGATGTCACTACTTGTAAATCACATGTTTTCTCCCAATTAGATGTTACCTGCCAGCTCAAACCTCCTAAATTTGCATCTTCTTCCACCGATGCTGGAGATTTCCCCCTCTTTCTAGCACTAGGCCCAATGTCGGGCGGTATCTGTTGCAATTCCTTGCAGGCTGTGTCCAACAATTCTAAGCCTCTCTCACAGGCTCTGGCTGACATATTCCCGGCCGGACTACTTGCATAGCTTTCGTTATCAACAGGGTAGTCCTATAGCTCTGAGTGTTTCCGTCATCCCCTATCTGCCGCAAATCGCACCTATCAAACTCCACGTCCTTCCTTGCAAACCTTGTGTACCGTTTTGGAATGTAGCGCACATGAATTTTTTCAACTTGGAGCTGCATGAATGCACGCAACAGGTGCACACAGAATAGACCTGCATGAAAAAATATCATGATCATCTGCATTCTCAAGCCCAACAAATAAAAATCCACACATGTGTCGCCCCACTGTAGTACCTGTGTGCTCCCACTCCTTGCACTCGCATGTGTATTCCTCCAGTTCTTTATCAACTCTAACCTTAAACTGGTGCTGCCCCCAGGTTATCTTGCTGTGCTTATTTGTGTGGTACACCAGGAAGTCATGCTCCTCACCTTCCGGGTCATTTGCAAATCCATATGCAGTGGCATTTACCATCCTTTCCTCAAACTCCTTGAATACACCCCGAGTGTACAACTTTGAAAGTTGGATCTCAAACCTCCACTTCGTGTTAGACAGGGTCTTGCTCTGCACAGTCAACATATTAGAACAATGCATTACCATTTACTTATTCGATCGGATGCTCAAATTAGATCTCTTTGCCTATAATTAACTACGGGTGTGCTTACCGAAGCCAGATATGTCTCTGTGGAATGCTTAATCATCCTTGTATGCATGAAATTCATCATTTGTCTTGCAAACCTATGCAAACATGTCCTCTTGTTCACGAATCCCTTCTTTATCAAGAAATTTGTGCATTCGCTGCGCTGTGTTGATGCCATCCTTCCACAGTACTCATTCTTAAAATATGCCGGTATAAAACTTTGCCGCTGTTGATACAAACTTTGCATTGTTGCATCATCACGGAGTCCAAACTCAGCTACAAGTTCATCCCATGCTGTCTCAAATTCAACCGGAGTCAGAGGGTGATTCAGTACCGAGTTGAATTTCTCCTTGAAGTCCCTATTTGCATGCTCCTTGAACAAGACATTCAGGTTGGGCATCACCTTGTTGACCACATGCCATCGACATATCCTGTGTCTAACCCCAGGGAACTCTTTCGCAATTGCTCCTTCCATCGCCTTGTCTTGATCTGTGCAAATTTGAGACATGATCAACATTAGTTACATTTCCTAATTCCCATCATCCCTACCAGACATTTCTGTATCAGCTTAACACAAAGCATCAACCACCAAAAAAAATTCCTTTTGTATTGGAGATTACCAGTTAGTATGCATCTTGTCCTGTTTGTACCCATGCATCTTTTGAAGGCTTCGAACACCCACTCGAATGTGTTCTCTTTTTCATCTCCAAGAAGAGCACAACCGAAAATTGTGTTCTGTAGATGATGGTTGGCACCCACAAAGATTGCAAGTGGTTTTTCATAGATGTTAGTTTTATGTGTGGTATCAAAAGTTACCACGTCTCCGAAATCTGCATATTCTCCTTGCATGCTCGCATGACTCCAGAATAGGCTGTGAATTCCTCCATTCGTTGTCAAGCTTCGTTGCCCACCGAAACCGAGTGTTACGGGAATGACAATCTGCAAAGAATTGTAGCAACTTGTTTATGTCATTTGCTGTTTCCTCCCTCACGTTCGCTGCTCTCCTGTTTGCATAATCAAAACAAACAATCAATATCATCGTAAACAGCATTGTCTCTAACAACCTTGCAGAAATAGGCCTTACCGATTTTGCAGGTCACGCTCTGTAAATGGAACATTTCCGACCCCTCCGTGCATCTCCCGAATCATGTTACTAACACTCGCTGGTGGGACATTACAATCCTGCAACTGATCAATGTACTTCAAGAAACCTGGATCTTTTACCTTGTGGGACCTATGATTTTTGGCTTCTTCAGACGACAGCAACGGATGATTGTGGACAAGGTTCACATAATCTATCATCTCGCATCCAATTGCCGATACCGATCATATTCGAAGCTAAGCTTCATCTTGACCTTGCATCCCGACTTTGATGAAGTCTTGTTCCTCACTCGGGGTGAACCCGAATCTTTCTTATAAAAATCCCAATTTCCCTCACAAGCAAAGACACCGATAATCCGAGAGTACGGTTTCTTGTTCCCCATGTTGAAACCAAACCCCGGCTTGCGGTGCGTACCGTCGGAAGAACCATTTGGCTTCATTGTCCGTCTTGAACCTCATGCCCTGCCGCGGTATGAACCCTGGCGGGATGTCGTCTTTCTGCATAACAAAAATCAATTTGTCAACTCCATCCGTTATGTGTATGTTCACACGTGAAAATCATTATTTGAGTGTATTTACATAAGGGATATTTGTGCTTTGCTTTACTAACACTACACTCCAGTTAAAATTGATATCTGTTCTCATAAGGGGCAACATTTACAATCAGGTGTATGACGAATGTACAGCCAACTACGAATGTAATAAAATCCCAAGTTCACCCTTCAATTCTCCTAAGGTAATGCCCCAATGCACTGCACCTGGTACGATTAGTCCGCCTTCAATGCTAACATCGAAAACTTGCATGTGTAAAACGTTGCTCCTCCTCCGGCGAATGAACTTCATCCGCCGTTTCATGTTCTAGCGGTGTCAGCATTCCCCTTTTGCAACTGACAAACGAGCTAGTGCCACCTGCCTGCGGGGTCAACATAATCCTCCCTGAATTCGCAGAAGGACTTGACACCGCTTGATGACTCCCTCCAACATCCCTCTGCGGCGTCACGAATCCATGGTTAAGCACCACAGCCGTCGTCATCACCTCTCCCGTTGAGCAGGTCCCACCCGCTGCATTAGTTGACTGACCCGCCGCCGAGGTATGCACCTGTGCCAAGCTTCCTCCCGCACCAACATCGTCAGGCTGAATACCATCGCCATCGTCGTCAACTGGCCCACCGAACTCCAACCTCCTCCGGTTCATATCAGCAATTAAATGCAGAAGCCAGCCTTGGACCTGCCTCACTGCTTTGGTTCGGTCAACTACATCCACCAGTAATGGAACACACGCCGGTCATTCGTCAGCGATTGGCCGGTGTTGGGGAGGCCGGGGGGGGCGTGGTGGCAGAGGCTGTTTGGGGCTGATGGTGCAGCTCGACTCCCGTGCCCGAAGTATGTTCCTCGCCGCCGGTCTGGCGTCCGCCCCCTTCTTGTACTGCTTGGGGCGAAGTGGGGAGCCAGGGGAGAGGCGGCAGAGGGCGGATTGTGCCTCCTCGATTCCCGGGCTCGCAGTGGCCCTGGCCGCCGGTCTTGCGTCCGCCGGCCTACCCCGTTGGCAGGGTGAGGTGTGCACGGGGTGCCGGAGGCGGAGGGGGGCGGATGGGGTCGCCTCGGTTCCGGGCTCGCGGTTGCCCTCGCCGCCGGTCCCGCGTCCGCCGGCCTAAGCGGTGGCGGTGGTGAGGTGGGCATGTCGTGCGGAGGCGGAGGTTGGCGGATGGGGCCGGTTCTCTTCCCCGGCTCGCCGCGGCCCTCGCCGCCGGTCGGCCCGTCCGCCGGCCTCCTGTCTAGGCGGGCGCGAGGTGGGGGTTCGGGAGGCGGCGGGGGTCGGATGGGGCCGGCTCGCCCCCCCGGGCTCGCGCGACGGCCGCTCAGCGCCGCCGCTCGCCGGGCACTGCGACGGATCGGGAAGCACCCTCGAATCGGTTGGTAGATGTGCTCCCGTGGAGAAAAGGAAAAAAAAAAGTCCCGGGCCGGCCGCGCACGGGTAGATAGTTACGAGGGAAAAAAAATTCAGCGTTGGAACCGGTCCCTGATGGACCGCGCGGGGAAAGCCGCTCGATGGGGTTGCGACCTTGCGGGTGGGCTAGCCCGGGTATGGAATAACTATTCCATACCCAGGGTATGGAATAGCGCTGGCCTATATATATATATATATATATATATATATATATATATATATATATATATATATATATATATATATATATATATATATATATATATATATATATATATATATATATATATATATATATATATATATAAGTTGATCATGGCGCTCGATCTGACGACGATGGCGTCACAACAGACGAGGCCAGAGGTGTAGCGTCTGCGAGCCGAAGAAGAACGGTAGGACTCGGGCGCTCGGCCATCACGGGCGCGCGTGGCGTGGGCGGCTTGTCCCGGCGGTATCCTGACGCGACGACTTGACGATGGCCCGCGACGGTCGGCATGGCGCCCGGCTCAGCTCCAAGTTTAACTCGCAATGGGATGGGTGTGGCTTGGCCTTGCGAAGCTCCTGGCGCGGCCGTTTTGATCCGGGGATCGACGGGAACGACGGACCGAGCGACGCGATGCTTGATATTCCATCTATTCGCGCAGCTCTCCGACACATCAGCACTGTTTTAATTTTATCTCGAGCTACAGAACTCCGATCTACATGAAACCAGTTGGGTTTTTTCCTAAATTGCATAAGTGAATTTCTATCAAAAATTCAGCCCTATCCAGTACATGTTCCAGAAGCTATGCCCGAAACATTGGAGCTATCAGAATCTGTAAACTCTGCTGACCTAGTTACCTTCAATATTCTATATCTCGGGCTATAGACCTCCGATTGAGGTAAATCCAATTGGACTAGTTCAGGAATTGCATCAGCTTCGCCCTGTCCAAAATTCAGCAGTATTCGTTTTGTATCCAAGGAGATACCTACGAATAAGTGGTGCATTCAGAATCTGCCCACACTGCTGACATAGCCATCTTGTTTAATTCATATCTTGAGTTCTAAACCTCCGATTGAGGTGATTCCAGTTGGGTTGAACTCATAATTTCGTACTCCTTGATCTGGGAAAAATCCATTATTTATGGATATCCTTGCTGGGAGATACTTCTGATCTATTAGGAGGATACCCTCTGACTTTATTAACAACGTGTAGTATCGTTCCCTTTAGCTATGCCTTGATTGGTGGAATTGTGTGTTTGCATGATGATGCTTGGTTTTATGATATTGTTTGTGTTGGTTCTTTGAAGTGAGTGTTGGTGTATTGTGGGTCTTACATCCGCAATAACATCAGTTGCCTAGTTGGGTTTCTCTTTTGTACCTCCCCCCTCCTTGTTCTCCCCCATTCGTTTTGCACTACTCTTGTTCCCTTCTGATCATATCTTTACCTACCAAACAGATGGAAAACCAAGAAGAAGGCAACCAAGGAGAAAGCTATGAGAACAGTGATGACTATGGATACAATCAAGATGGGTTATCATATCCACCGTCAGACAATAAGTATGTAGAGTTCATGAAGGCTGAGCCGCCAATGTTCTCTAGTACCACATACCCCTTAGAAGCTGAAGACTGGATCAAGACAATTGAAGAGAAGCTAGATATGATACAATGCAATGATGGAGAGAAAGCTTTGTATGCATCTTGGCAACTTATAGGAGTAGCTTCAGAGTGGTGGAATTCTTACATCAATGGACATGAGCAACCTGAGAGTATTGTGTGGAAGGAATTCAAAGACAACTTTATCCTACACCATACTCCTGTGAGTGCGATGAATCTCAAGAGGAAGGAGTTCCTTAACTTAAAGCAGGGACAAATGACGGTAACTGAGTACGGGGATAAGTTCGTTCAATTATCTCTGTATGCCCCAAGATCAGCTGAAAGTGATAAGAAGAAACGAGAGCATTTCATCAAAGGGTTGAATGAAGATCTTCAAAGTATACTAAGTTTACATGATTATTCCAGTCTACAAGATTTAATCAACAAAGCCATTGGGCTAGAAAGCAAGCTACAGGAGATCATGAGTAAGAAGAGAAAGAGGGAATATCCAGGGGAAGCCAATAACAATTCTCACCTACATCATATGTCTCAACCCCAAGGTTTTTCTGAAGATCACAATGAAGATGCATATCTAGAATATCCTCATGGTGTCACAATACCAGTGATTTATGAGACACCACAGAATCGTCGAAACATTAGGGAAAGTAAAGCTTGTCTCTATTGCAAAGCTGGTGGACACTTTATCAACAGATGCCCGAAGAAATTTCTAGATCGTCATTTCAAGAGGGAAGGGCGACAACGACACAAGCAAGACAAGACCCCCGATATTTAAGGATGTTGGTATAAGTAGCTTGGAAAGTTTTTCTGTAATATGAAAGGAAGAATATTGCTGAAGATTATGAAAAGAGTTTGGAATAAACCCTTGGCTCTTGCTAGCCTTTTTCGAATCTCGGGACGAGATTCCTTTTAAGGGGGTAGATTTGTCACACCCTGAAATTTCCAATTTCAGGACGTGAATAGAAAGAATAATTCAATAACGATTTTCTCATAATTTTAAAATTTTCCCAACATTTATTTTTCTTTACAGGGAATATAATATAGGAAAAATCCTTTGACTGATTTTCTAAATTAAATAAAAGTTATGTGTTTTGCATTCATGCCGATGCATCTAGCGGTTCTTGAGTGTAAAAAGTTTCAAAATGCGATTAGGAGCTGTCCAAACCTTCCGAGAATTTTCCGGATTTTTATGGGATTTATTCTCAATTTTCTTGAGCTATTTCTATTTTTTAGAAGGCTCTAAAATCCGGATTTTTCTGGGATTTATTCTCATTTTTCTTGAGCTATTTCTATTTATTAGAAGGCTCTAAAATCCTTTTTCATGAGCCCCAAATGCTTTATTTGGATTGTTCATGCCTTAATCTACCTCTAGGTATTTTCCTGGATTTTTTGTGATTTTCTGAGTATTTTTAGTGCTTTAAATGAATTACTGGAGTTTCTCTGGAATTCTTTTGCACTGAAAATATATTTCAGAAAAAAAACAAAACCTATCTACCGGATTCGGCCGAGCCCGAGCCTCGACCCAACCCGCGCGCGCCGGCCGGCCGGGCCCGCCGGGCCCATCCGAGCCCGGCCGCCGCCGCGCATGGCGCGCCGCCTCGGCGGCCGGCCGGGCCGCCTTGGCCCCGCGCGCGCCCCTATAAAGGGCGCCGCCCCCCGCGTGCCCTAGCCGCGCCGCACGGCCGCGCCGCCGCCTCTCGCGCCCGGCTGCGCCGCCACCCGGTGCCCGGCCGGCCGCCAAGCTCGCCGACGGCCGGGCCGCACGATTCGCCGCCGAGAGCACGCGATTGGAGCAAGCCGTCCCCGCCGCAAGGTCCAGCACGTCGTGCCGCAGCTCCGCCGCCCCTTCTCGTCGCCGGACGTTCCCCGGAGCGGCGCTGCCACCTTGAAGTCCGCCAACCGCCGCTGTCCATCTGTTGCCGGCCACCTGCGGCCCGCCTAACTCTGGTGAGCACAAGCCGGCAGTTCCCCACGACCTCCTCTTTTGTTCCCCCAACTCAATCGAGCTCTTGGGTGCTCGCGACGCCGGCCGATTGGAGCCACCATGGCCGCCGACCTCCCTGTCCTTGCCCTGCTCGAAGTCTAGAGGAAGAAGAAAGGTGATAGTTTTGCAAGAAGCCCCCTGCAAGATCCTGGAATCATTAGATCTTTTCATGTGTCTTGCATCTTTCTCTGAAAACCCCCCTGGAAAGATTAGATTCCTCAGATCCAATCCATCCCAAGCACTTTTATAGATCTAACCCTGAGTTGTATCCTTTTTGCAAGCACTGTTTGATGTGTCTTGCGAATCTTCTTTGCTAGCCCCTGAAATCTACGGTTAATCACGACTAGGTCCTTTCAATCTTGTTTTGCTCATATCTTTTTCGTTTTAGCTCCGATTTCATCCGTTCAAGTTGCGTTAGGTCCATAATAATGTAAAGCACGTGTTAGTGGAGTGTTTTCACCATGTTTTGTTTCTGAAAATAAAATTAATATTAATTTTGATTAATGCCTAGTTATGCAAGTCTTTTATAAATAAAAGTAATATAGATCTATATATCGTTTTTCATAAACAAAGTTAACTCGATTAATGATTACTTTACATGTAATTAGATCTTTTACTCGGTTTTCCATAAGTCAAATATTAATTTTCTTAATGATTAATTAACTTTTATAATTAAAAGTTGATTAGGCTTTTACTCCGGCTTTATAAATAAATGTTAACCTTGATTAATACCAATTTAATGCTGTTTTTGATAATAATATGATGAACTCGAATTAAAAAGTTTCGTTTAGATTGTTCATGTAGTTTAGTTCTTCTAAATTAAATGTTTAATCGGTTAAATTCTTATATGAATCTTTATTAATAAAACTTGACTAGTTCTTTACACCGGTTTCATAAATAAAGTTTAATATTGCATTAATGCCAACACAGGGTATTTTATTTCTGAAATATCCTTTATATTTGTTTTGTTAATTAAAATGAACCTAGCTCATAGCCTTGTTCTCTCATATATGCAAAATGTTCGTTAGACGTTCTTTTCTCGACTCAATCTAAATGTGATCTTTCCGGTTCTTGCTCACTCTTTCACAACCATCTCTTCAAAGTTAACCAAGCCTTTCCCCTCCAAGCACCCTCTCGTGTTCTTTAGTGATCCATCTAATCGAGCTTATCCTTTAGTGCGTCTTTTTAAAGCTTTCTTTTGATTGGTGTATTGTTCTTAGTATATGCTTGTTTGTTTGTTTTGTATGCTTGTGCCCGATGATTGATGCGAGTAGAGTGAACGTTGTTCGAGAAGTTTGGAAGAGCTTGAAGTTTCAGATATTCTGAGCAACTACTCTTTGGTTAAAGGCAAGTGTGTCCTTGATCTCTTGTCCCAATAATTTTATTAATAACTCATTGCATTGCTTGCATTAATTTTGATGGGTTCCTATTAAGGTTTATCCTAGTCTTTGATTGTCATTCCTTGTTAACCTGGGTTTACATTTATGTTGGGTAGCTATGCTTAGTTGCTATACCTGGGTTATGGTGGTTTTAATGAACAACAATGATAAATTTTATGTTATATCTTTGAATGTTTAATACAAGACCATATGATTAATCGGAACATGGAGCGACCACCCAGGACAACAGTGCAACCACAAGGACTATATGGCTCTGGACTTGGCTGAGTAATTAGGGAAGTCTTTGTGTAGTTATTACTCGCATAGTAGGTTGGGGACGGAGGAATGCTTTTATGGCTCTTCTATTCCGGAGCGGTGATGGAACAGAAGACTCTATGGCTTACCGTCCGTAATAGAAGTGTGGTACGAAAGATAGCCTCTATGACATACTACTATGGACTAATACTCATGGGAGGACTCTTTGTAAAGGCCTCGTAGCGTCCTATGCAGCCACACCTCGGTAGTGTGGTATTGTGCCTACTTTTGCACAGCGTGGTTGGGTGCAAAACTCTTCGGAGTTTTTACGCGACTTGTGGGAAAAAATGTACAACCTCTGCAGAGTGTAAAACTAATCGATTAGCCATGCTCACGGTCAAGAGCGGCCTGGACCCTCACATGATAATCAAACTTGAAGATGGACTTAAATCGTGTTCTCTGGTTATGTTTGCCATGTGCTCATGGTGTATCTCTTACCTTATGCTTAATGTGGGTTGGTATAAACTTATACTTTATTAGTAATCAGGTGCTAATAATACTTGACCAACTAAAATTGCTTAAATGCTTATACCCAGTCCACTATAAAGCCTTTGCATTCATATCTTTTTCCACACTTGCCGAGTACGACAAGTGCTCACCCTTGCTATAAACATTGTTGCTCGAAAGAGGATGCTACTTTGAAGTCTTGTGAAGATGTTGCTGGTGCTAGGCATACGCAACCCCCATTCGATTACTGTGATGTTTGGGGCCTTCGTTTCCAGGATAAAGCGTAATACTCTGATAATCTTTCTTTTTCTTACGTGATACTGTTTCTGTATTCACTTATATGTCACTATATGCATGAAACTTGATCCTGGCATGCATATAGGTTTGCACTTGGTTTCTTCGGAAAATCGGGTGTGACAGGATTCCACATTCTTTTCGAGTGAAGTTTGGTTTATTAGGAATTTATACTAAGTTCTAAATATCATTGCACTCATTGACTTCAGAGCAAGGGCAGCGTATAGTATGTTGCTTGAGAGCAACGGTAGCCACGTCACATTCAGCAAGTCTGGTAAAAAACAGTCCAGCGTTTTAGCTTCTTCCATGTGCTAACAGCGGGTCCTACATTGAATAAAAGAATAACTATTCAACAACCATTCACCAATCAAAATGCACTCCCTTCCTGTTCCCTGACACATCCGCTGTCCTTTTTTCCTTGCGCCGGGCGCTTAACTGGGCAACAGCCAACAGGCACTACTGGAGCACCCACAAAAAGTTTCGCTGCAGCGTGTGATCTTTCTTTCACGCCTCTCTCTCTCTCTCCTCGTAGCACTACCTAAAATCACACGCTGGAGCTACTCTAGTTTCATCTTTCATCGCATCAATCACTTAGGTAACTTTTCATTTTCCATTGGCATCCTTGTATATATCCACAAGGATCATCTACTTTCCCTATATCATTTTTATCTTCATTCCAATAGATCTCATAATCTTCTTTCTATGATCTCCTAACAGGTTCATTACTTAGTTCGTTTATCATTACATGATCCTGTTGAGGATCCTCATTATTTATATTATTACCAGTGTCAATATCAGAGCCCTCAATATGCGAAGTGGCTACTACACAACAGCTGTTTCACTTGCTGTGGGTGCTGTGGCTACTATATTGGGCATGGGTAAATCAACATTGGGATTATCTAACATCAAATATTCATGTTATTGCTTTAAAATGAAAATTTGGAAATGCTCACATAATATATGTCCTATGAGACACGATAATAATGTAAGCACATAATAAGTTTTACTAAAGACCCCAAAAAGACCGGTGATGCTGATACTAACAGGTGAAACTACATAAAAAATTAAACAGCCAAAAAGAAAAAAGATACTTAGATATTTGTTAAAGAAAAACAATTGATGTGCAGATAAAATGTAAATAGCCTATAATTCTAACACCAATCTCAATGTATGCTTCGCACAAAAGGTCTGCACGTTCCAACTCATATATCCGTGTCCTGTCCTCTCTTCTACTCCCACTGCACCCCCATATATATCTATCCCAAACCTAGCTATAAGATCCCATTGGGGGACAACAGCTAGCAGCAATTCGTGTGTTCTCACGTTCAGTAGATCAACACGCTTCTAGGATCGAGAGGCATTAATGACCCTCAGATCAGCATACACCATGCATGGTTGTCAAGCTTCACGCACGATACTTCATCGTCGAGGCAGCACGGACAATTCCTGTAGTGGTGCATGCCATTCTACCGCACATCTCAATCCTTCTCACAGTTGCATGTAGCGCGAGGATTGCTCGACCAGGCAGTTAGGGCTAATTCGTTTAACATCCACATGGCATTTTAAGGATGAGACCTAAGAGCTAGGGAGTTCTGTTGGGAAAAGTGTCGAATGGCTCCAGTTACATTCTAGACTGTCCAGCTGATATTGTTCAGCCGCTCTACTATCTGTGGCCAATGGTTGTTGTTACCATTAAGAAGACTATATGACCGGAACGCACTACGTTAGAGGGAGGTAACTACGTACACCTATCCTTTTCTCTATAATACAATTGAACTCTCAAGGGAGCAAAAGTGATAAGTGCAATGTCTTTATATGAACTGTAATGCACACCTTGTTGTTCAACTGTGTTGACTGTGGTGATTGAAGGACCGATACGGCGAACCGCAGGAGGGGGGGGGGAGTGAATGGGAGCCGATAAAAATTCTTCTCGAAGGAGATGAAAACTCCAACAAGACGAACGCGGCTTCCAACACACGTCTCCGACTCACTACCAAGGTTGGTCAAGCCCACGTAGCCACTGGAGTGCCACTGGACCTAGGAACCAACACGCAACCTTCCGACCCGAGAAACGCAGCGGAAAAACCAAACCTCGAGTCTACAGACCCACACCGGTCAGACCGGTGAGCACCACCGGTCAGACCGGTCACTGCAGGTGAAACTGAGCAACTTCCACTAAGTGGCTCTACACCGGTCAGACCGGTGAGACACACCGGTCAGACCGGTGGCAGCCTGAAAGCCCCCAAGACACCAAACAGGCCAACCGACCACCAAACGGACCCAAACTCGAAACAGCAGCAACACGGGACAACAAGGAACACACCAAGACGTTCACCCGAGCAAAAACCCACAAGGGCTTGCACCGGTCAGACCGGTCAAGAGCACCGGTCAGACCGGTGTAGCCTGGGCAGCTCGGGATGAACAGCACCCACGGGTCAACTCCCCCAAATCCAAAACTCGATCTCCCGAATCGCTCCACGGACTTGAACAAGACTTTGGGGATATCAAGAACACCTCATGAGGAGTTCATAGCCAAGTTTAATCCCACAAAAACTCGTCCAAAAAGGAGGAATCGAAGAAATCCCGCCGAGAGCACCTCCAACCCAAGAACTCAAGAAACCCCCCAAAATCGAGCACCTTTACTCACGGATTTGGGAGGGGAATCACAGCCCAAAGAACCACGAAGGGTTCCCACAAATTTCCCCCATCAAATCCCCAAGAGAAAGGCCCCGAAAACAACCCAAAGAAATCACCGAGAGAGGGCTCCGAAAATCACCACCAAGAACAACCGGGGAAAACACATCCAAACCTTGAGGAACCACGCCGAATCATCTATACATGAAACAAAGGTTCGTACAAGGTCTAGCAAGCCGCCCGATCATCCATCCCTCTCTACAAGATCTCTCCGTGAAGCTCTCTTGCTAGTCCTAAGGAAAACCTAGAGAAAATAGGTGGAAAATAGGAAAACTAATGAGCTAGGGTTCCAAGAGTTGGCTGCCAACCTCTCACCTCTTGGGTTATATAGGCGGCAACCGAATGTCTAAAATGCCCCTCTCTACTAACTAGGGATACAAGCCCCTCAAGGGCGGATTTGGAATTCTTGATGTCTTCACCATCGGACGGATGCCCGGCAACCGCCCCTGCGTAGCCTCGACGCAAGCTATGCGATCCCGACGCGTGTCCTCCGCTTCGAAGATTCCGGACTGCGTCGTCGCACACCGGTCGGGACCGGTGCTCCTCACCGGCCGACCGGTCCCCACCGGTCGGACCGGTCGACCCACCGGCGGACCGGTCGGTGTCGCCGCACCTCCGTCTTCGGTTCTCCGGTCTTGGCTTTGTGGATCAACCAAGGAACCCAATGGTTTTCTGGTGAACCACCGGAAACCCCGCGAACTCGGTGTAGCCTCCGCCAATCTCCACTCATGACTTGGCTCCCACGTAGTCCCGGCTCGACCTTGGTTTTGAGGCTCAACCAAGAAACCGTCCACGACTTCATCTTGCTTGTTCATGCCACCATGCGGCCCGCACTTGACCCCGCCGGCCACCGGGTCCCTCGAACGAAGCCTACTTGTCTTCTCCACACCCGGAGGCCTCACCGGCGACGACCTTTCGCGCTTGTTCTTCACCCGCACCAACACGAGTCAAGCCGCAACCTCGCACCTGCAATACTTAGCCAAGAATCGGTCCACACAACGTTGTCAATCACTCATCACACAAGGAAGCGACCATCCACCGGTCCTCGAACCACACATGGTCCTCAATCTCCCCCTTGATGAGTGCATTGACAACACCCACACGAAAGTAACAAGAGAGAAAAGAAACGAGAAAAGAAACGAACAAAAAGAAACTCCAACAAGCGATCGAAAGCCGAACAAAGGCAAAGAGCAAGATCACTTGAAGGAAACAAGTCTCGGACCCCTTAGGCAAGGGCAACGGCTCGACACATCCGAGACAAAGCAAAGCTCAAGCAAAGAGCACAAACCACCGAAACAAAGCTCGAAAAATCTCAAAGAGCTCCCCCCGCACACATGCAAACTCCCCCGAACCAATGCAACTCCCCCGGACGAATGCATGCAAGAAACCACATGAAACGGGGGCTGCAAGCAACTTCGGCTCACACCGGTCGGACCGGTCATCACCACCGGTCGGACCGGTGCCTAACATGTGTACGGGACCAGCACTCACACCGGTCGGACCGGTGCTCATCACCGGTCGGACCGGTGTACAACGAAGCCCGAGAAATGGCTCGAAACCACCGAAAACCTTCTAAACGCGCCCAACAAGCCATTTCAAGCTCAAACTTCTCCCCCTTGTTGGCAATGCATGAATCAAGCCAAAAATGCAAAACTTTCAACCTAGAGCTTCTCAAATATACAAAATTCAACATAGGATGCTACACACGTCCAAATGAGCAAGTTAGATACTCTACGGCTTCGTATCGATCTCAACTACATGATCACCAAGTTTCACAACCATTGGACGAAGCTAAGATGGATTTTGGCAATTTTGCGAAAAGCTTGCCTCTCATGAGCAAAGTCCTAAACATGATCAAAGCATATCAAAATGGCAAAGCCACACAAACTTCATGCTAGGACAGCCATTCTAATCATAAGACCATCACAAACACCCACAAGCACCTCATGTCATGTCAAAGCCACCGAGCCATGTGCCTACTTCTATGTATGAGACTTCTCATTGGTAGGCATCATGCAACGGTTTAGCACCCAAAGCAAATTAAATTCAGCACATATGACATGGGAACATATTTTCCAAGCATTTTTCATTTCATTTTCAGATTTGTAAATGGTACATGAAATGTCTTTGCGACAAAAGGAACTTATGCTCCTCCACAAGATAAATCAAGAGGGCTAAACATTCATGATGGCAAATGAGCCTTTGGCCCCATATGATCAATAAACTAGCTATCCAACCACAAATTAAGCATAGCAAGGCCACAAAAACATGTCAAGAGCATGTAAAGGCATTTACACATGAGAGAGCATACATGTGACATTTTTCAAAAGCATAGCTATCAACCATGGATTATTCATCAAGATCATCAAGAGCTAAGCCAAACTAACCGTAGCATACCAAACAAGCTCACAAAGACATATATCTCATTCCATGGTGAACAATGTATAAGAGAGAAGCTTTTCCTAACCAATGCATATGATACAAAATGCATGCAATCTAAGATACAAGGATGCCTATACAACATGTTACACATGCCATGCCAAATGCAAGAAATGCACAAAGGAAAGCTATACATAGGCTACAAACCGGCTCCTCGAGGGGAGGCAAAACGGGCTCGACACCACCGGCAAAAGAAAGCTCCCACACACCCAACTCAGGAAATCAAACACACACCAAGTTCCCCCCGCAAACGAGTGAAAGTTGCTTGATCTAGGGGTTTGGTGAAAATATCGGCTAGTTGGTGATGTGTGGGTACATGGATCAACGCTATCTTTCCTTTCTCAACGTTGTCTCTCAGAAAATGATACCTCACTTCTATGTGCTTGGTTTTGGAATGGAGCACTGGGTTCTTTGCAACGCTTATGGCACTCGGTGCTATCACATTGAAGTGGGACATGGGTATACTCCTCACCAAAGTCACTCATGGTGTAGGTGATCCAAAGGAGCTGAGAGCAACAACTAGCAGCGGCAACATACTCGGCTTCGGTCGTGGATTGAGCAACACTCGACTGCTTACGAGAAGACCAAGACACCAACGAAGAACCCAAAAACTGGCAAGTCCCAGAAGTGGACTTCCTATCCAACCGACACCCGGCAAAATCCGCGTCTGAAAAACCATGAAGCGCCAAAGAAGAGGACGCGGAGTACCAAAGGCCGAAGTCGGGAGTGTGACGCAAGTACCTGAAAATTCGCTTCACTGCTTGCCGATGCGAAGTCCTCGGAGACGCTTGAAAACGAGCGCACGGACACACCGAGAACCGTATGTCCGGCCTCGTCGCCGTCAAGTAGAGGAGTGACCCGATCATGCTCCGGTACTCCTTCGATCCACGTGTTCACCTTCCTCGTCCGCATCAAGAGCCGTAGTCGTACTCATCGGCGTCGTCATAGCCTTGGAGTCCTCCATCTTGAACTTCCTCACAATGTCCTTGGTGTACTTAGCCCGGTGCACAAATGTTCCTTCCTTTGATTGCTTGATTTGTAGCCCGAGGAAGAACTCGCAACTCACCCATCATGCTCATCTCGAACTCCCTGCTCATATCATCCGCAAACCTCGCAACAAGAGAGTTAGACGAGCCACCAAAGACAATATCATCCACGTACACCCGCACAATCGGGATATCTCTCGCCCGCCTCTCGCAAAAACAAGGTCCGATCGACCTTCCCCATCTCAAAACCTCTCTCAAACAAGAATCCCCTCAACCTCGCCATACCAAGCTCTAGGCGCCTGCTTCAACCCATACGGCCGCCTTCCTCAACTTGTACACCCCGTGGGGGTACTTCTCATTCTCAAACCCCGGAGGCTCGCCTCACATACACTTCTTCCTCCAAGCACACCATTCGGAAAAGCACTCTTCACATCCATTTGGTGCAACTTGAACCCTTTAGCCACGAGAAAAGGCTAGGAGGATCCTAATCGCCTCCAAACGGGCTACGGGAGCAAAGGTCTCCTCGTAGTCGATCCCCTCCTTCGATCGAACCCTTGAGCAACAAGTCTCGACTTGTTCCTCACAACCTCACCCTTCTCTCCCTCTTTGTTTTTCCACACCCACTTTGTACCG
Source organism: Cenchrus americanus (assembly GCA_947561735.1). NCBI lineage: Eukaryota > Viridiplantae > Streptophyta > Magnoliopsida > Poales > Poaceae > Cenchrus > Cenchrus americanus. Next base: position 28,489,666 of record OX387242.1, on the reverse strand, counting down.
ATCGGCTTACACCCTGGGGGAGGGTCAACCAACTCCCACACCTGATTCCTCTCAAAGTTCTCCAACTCCTCATGCATCGAGTTAACCCAATTGTGATCAGATAGTGCGTGTCCAATGTCTTTGGGCTCGAAAGAAGCAACAAATGCAGCATGAGCAAAATGGGAATTGTTTCGAACCCTCGACCGTGTAGTGCGTTCATTCATGTCACCGATGATCCTCGAAGCTGGGTGATCCACTTGAACTCGCCGGGGAGGTTCTCGCCTCGAAGCTACCTCCCCCTCAACATCAGCTTCTCCTCGTTCTTGATTTGTCGTCGTAGGTGTAGCAGAGGGTCCATCCATCATCGTAGTCGAAGTAGTGGGTACATGTTCAGCCGGGGGCACCGCACCACCATCCTCATCATCACCATGTTCATGCTCCTCCTCCTGAAAGATCTCCTCGCCAAGCTCATCATCACCTGCACACTCAAAGACAAGCTGACTACGTGGCTTTGTCTCGTCGAAGGTTACCTCGCAAGTCTCCACGATTTGGTTAGTTTCAAGATTGAGCACACGATATGCTCTAGAATGAGATGCATAACCAAAGAAAATGCCATCGACGGACCTAGCCTCAAACTTATCCAACTTCCCCGCCTTTCTTCGAATGAAACACTTGCAACCAAAGACATGGAAGTGACTCACCTTGGGTGTGCGACCATGCATCAACTCATAGCATGTCTTCTTCTTGTGCACTCTGAGGTATATCCTGTTCGACACATAGCATGCGGTATTCACCGCCTCAGCCCAATACCTCCTCGGAGTCCTATGCTCATCAAGCATCGTCCGAGCCATCTCGCACAAGGTCCTATTCTTTCTTTCCACAACACCATTCTGGGGAGGCGTATACGGACTCGAAAACTGGTGCTCAAGACCCAAGTCATGACAAAAGATTTCAAAACGAGAGTTCCTGAATTCCGAGCCATTATCACTGCGAATAGCTCGTATGGCATCTCCGTGCCTCTCGTTCCTCAACCTTAAGACTAGATCTCGAACAAAACCAAACGTCTCCCCTTTATCCTCCAGAAAGAACACCCACGCATACCGAGAATAGTCATCCACCACAACAAGGACATACCACTTCCCACCCGCAGATCGCACACGAGCTGGGCCAACAAGGTCCATATGGAGCAGCTCGCATGGACGCTCAGTCATCACATCGGTGAGAGGCGGGTGAGAAGAGGCCACCATCTTGGCATGCCTACACGGAGCACAAACCAACTCTTTCTCAAGCTTCAACCGTGGCAATCCTCAGACCAAATTGAGTTTACTCAAGCGAGACAAAAGGTCAAAGCTCAAGTGACCCAACTTCCTATGCCACTTCCACAACTCACTCGAAGAACCAGCCAAGAAACAACGCTCAACACCCGAAGACTGAGAAAAATCAGCACGAAACACCTGACCCTCGGGAACGACCATACAAACAAGGTCCCCTCGAGAGTCCACAATCCGAGAACCACCAGGCCGAAACAACACCTCAAAACCCTCATCCAACAAGCCGGGACACGGAAAGCAAATTGTACCCCCGACGATTGAACAAGAGCAACACGCCTCGAGTGATCTTGTCACTCACTTTTATCTCACCTTCCGAAAGCACACGCCCACGCCCATTGTCCCCAAAAGTGATGTACCTCTTCGTCACCACGGGACGAGACTTGAGAACCACCCCCTGTCTCCGGTCATATGCCTCGAGCAACCGGAGTCAATCAACCAAATGTTCTTCAAGTCTCCCACCTGAAACTCAAAAATAGGCACGTGAGCGAACAAACGACTCAAAGACCGGGGTTAGTACCAAAAGAGGAAAACCAAAGTGCCGAGCCATTTGCTCGAAAGTGGGGTTAGCATCAACCAAAGCATCTCTCCTACCAAAACTACCTCCACGAACACCACCACGGTAACCACCCACGAGGGAACCACCCCTCTCTCGCCCGGAGGAGGACCAAAACCACGCAAGAAAGCCCGTGGAACGTCCTTCCTTTCCAACTCACCGCCACGACTCCTCCAATCCCCGTATTGAGCACGAGGTGGAGAACGCCTAGCAAGCCGACCACCCGCACCCTTTCCGGCCCAACCACCGAACCACGACCACCGAAACAACCCTCGCACCGTACGAGCTCGAAACCCGAACATCCGTCCGTCCCGTGCCCGCACCGGTCCGACCGGTGCCCCACACCGGTCCGACCGGTGTGACCCGGACAAGAACACCACCTGCGCAGCCTTCTTCTCTCCCCAAGCCCGACCGTCCTCACAATCGCCTTGCCCCTGGGCATCTGCATACGAGGCTCAAGTACACCATCGGAAGGGTGGTACTTGTCCTTGTTAGCCCACTCCTTCTCCATTCTCTCCTCTCGCTTCCTCTTGAAGCAAAATTCCTCCTTATGGCCATCTCTCCCACAATAGCCACAATGGAACCTCACAAGCTTAGGCTTTGGCTTGGGATGTGGCTGCTCATTTGGTTTCTCTCCACTCAAACCCTCCACCGGTTTCTCACCACTAGCCTTCTCACTCTCCTTCCCAAAGAACACCTTTCCCGAAGTGCTCACAAACTTGATAGGCTTTTGTAGATCATTTGTGGGTGTAGGAAACACGGGTGGAGCTGGGGTTGTGTCTAGTCGGTTCCTTAGATGGTTAGGTTTTGGTGGGAAATCATTTTTGTGGTGGGTTTTTGGTGGCTCCGGAATATTCTCTCCACTTCCCTCACCAACCTTGTTTGCTCCAAGCCCCTCACCATCTTGCCTCTTAAAGGCCTCGATCATCATCCTCAACTGAGGCTCGTGACCGGACAACCAACCCATCAACTTCCTCAAATCATCATTCTCATCCTGTAAACGATCAACATAATGTGCAAGCTCCAAATTTTTCAATGCATGCATTTCACAGGTAGAGCAAGATGTAGGCATGGGTTCCTTCAATTTAGCCTCGAGCGAACTAGTGTAAGCATGCATCTCATCAATCTTAGCATGCAAAACGGGGCAAGAAGTGCAAGCACCTAGCAAAGCGAGTCTAGACTTAAGCTCGACCACTTCAACCCTAAGCACATCTAGTTCCTCACACTTGGAGGCATGCTTCTCCTTGAACAAAGCAAGATCGGCAAGGAATATAGAGCAATCGCACAATCATTCTCATCGAAACAACGGGGCTAGCCTTAAGCGAATCAATCTCAAGCTTGCTATCAAGCACCCGTGTCTCTAGCTCGGCCCACTCTAGTCCTAGCATCCTCGAGTGAAGCCCTAAGCTCTTTCCTCATTTTCTTGGCCTCTCTAAGCATGTCATCACGGTTATCAAGCAAAGAGCCAAGCCTCTCATTCTCCTGGCGCAAGAAGGGAAGCTCATCACGCACCTCGTCGTCGGACTCGCAGTCCGAGTCGCTCCGTGTGCTCTTCTTGCCGCCGGAGCTCAACGCCATGGTGCGAAGCCGTCTCTCGCGAAGCGGCTCGGCCCGCTCGGAGTTCTTGGACGACCTCTTGTTCTTGCGGCGATCTCCCTCGTCGTCGGCGCCGGCTCGAGCTCGAGGTGGAGTACGCGGCCCGGAGTCGACGTCGCTCGCTCCAACCATCGCTCGGGCCTTGCCTCGGACCTCCTTCTTCCTCGATCGTCGCTCGTCCTTGTACTTGTTCTTGTGCTTGCTCTTGTGGTCGCGCCTCGAACGGTACTTGTCATCGTTCTTCCTCGGCTTGTGCTTGTAGCCGTCCTTGTTCTCGACCTTCTCGGGCGGTCGCCGACGAAGTGTCCCGGCTTGCCGCACCGGAAGCAAGTCCTCGTGTTCCTCCTCATGTTCACGCGGTTCTCGTGCGGCCTCTCGAACCGCCTCGTCACCGCCGCCGGCTCGTCCTCTCCAAGGTCATCAAACTCCTCATCCGGCATAGACATCAAAGAGGAAAATGAGAACATCCTGGTGGATGGGTTAGAGTTAGTCTTTGCTTTGGAACCACCAACGAGGGCAAGACTATGGGAATCGATCGGTCCCTCGAGCTTGGCGGTCATGCCCCTATCCACCTCGGCCCGACTTGAGCTTCGAGAACGGCTCGTTCACCGTCGAGTGTCATACTTCTCCGACTCCACAATGGCCTCGAACTTTCCGCCCCATATCGTACGATCCAAAGAGTGTAAGAGCTTGACCGCTCTATCATGATCATCGTACGGGAGCACGTCCACATTGGCCCTCATGTTGTTCACCACCACCGTGAACCTGCGAAACAAGGCATCGATGGACTCCCCCGGGGAGATGAGTGAAGTTCTCGTACTCTCTCCGTAAGTCGCATACATCCGTGCCTCGAACTCCGGGCGTTTCCAACATGAGCCTCCTTCAACACCGCCCAAATCCTACAAGCCAAGTGCTCGGTGTGCACCCGATCGAACTCGGCCGACACAAAGCACGAAACAAGTAGTCGACCGCCTTATTGTTGGCGTCGAAGCCGTCCCTCGATCCCGGAGCGAGGAAATCAACCGGCCGGACATAGCCTGTGTCCACCGTGACATCCCAAAGGATCCGACCCTTTCCGCGGAGAAAAGCACCCATCCGCTTGCTCCACATCCGGTAGTTCTTGCCATCGAAGTGTGGAGGACCCGAACCCCCGTTCTCGGTACGCCATCCTTGGATCTTGGGCGGTTAGAGTCAACAAAGACCCGAACCGGCTCGATACCACTTGAAGGACCGATACGGCGAACCGAGAGGGAGGGGGGGGAGTGAATGGGAGCCGATAAAAATTCTTCTCGAAGGAGATGAAAACTCCAACAAGACGAACGCGGCTTCCAACACACGTCTCCGACTCACTACCAAGGTTGGTCAAGCCCACGTAGCCACCGGAGTGCCACCGGACCTAGGAACCAACACGCAACCTTCCGACCCGAGAAACGCGGCGGAAAAACCAAACCTCGAGTCTACAGACCCACACCGGTCGGACCGGTGAGCACCACCGGTCGGACCGGTCACTTGCGAGTGAAACCGAGCAACTTCCACCAAGTGGCTCTACACGGTCGGACCGGTGAGACACACCGGTCGGACCGGTGGCGACTGAAAGCCCCCAAGACACCAAACGGAGCCAACCGACCACCAAACGGACCCAAACTCGAAACAGCGGCAACACGGGACAACAAGGAACACACCAAGACGTTCACCCGAGCAAAAACCCACAAGGGCTTGCACCGGTCGGACCGGTCAAGAGCACCGGTCGAGACCGTGTAGCACGGGCGACTCGGGATGAACAAGACCCACGGGTCAACTCCCCCAAATCCAAAACTCGATCTCCCGAATCGCTCCACGGACTTGAACAAGACTTTGGGGATATCAAGAACACCTCATGAGGAGTTCATAGCCAAGTTTAATCCCACAAAAACTCGTCCAAAAAGGAGGAATCGAAGAAATCCCGCCGAGAGCACCTCCAACCCAAGAACTCAAGAAACCCCCAAAATCGAGCACCTTTACTCACGGATTTGGGAGGGGAATCACAGCCCAAGGAACCACGAAGGGTTCCCACAAATTTCCCCCATCAAATCCCCAAGAGAAAGGCCCCGAAAACAACCCAAAGAAATCACCGAGAGAGGGCTCCGAAAATCACCACCAAGAACAACCGGGAAAACACATCCAAACCTTGAGGAACCACGCCGAATCATCTATACATGAAACAAAGGTTCGTACAAGGTCTAGCAAGCCGCCCGATCATCCATCCCTCTCTACAAGATCTCTCCGTGAAGCTCTCTTGCTAGTCCTAAGGAAAACCTAGAGAAAATAGGTGGAAAATAGGAAAACTAATGAGCTAGGGTTCCAAGAGTTGGCTGCCAACCTCTCACCTCTTGGGTTATATAGGCGGCAACCGAATGTCTAAAATGCCCCTCTCTACTAACTAGGGATACAAGCCCCTCAAGGGCGGATTTGGAATTCTTGATGTCTTCACCATCGGACGGATGCCCAGCAACCGCACCCTGCGTAGCCTCGACGCAAGCTATGCGATCCCGACGCGTGTCCTCCGCTTCGAAGATTCCGGATCGCGTCGTCGCACACCGGTCCGACCGGTGCTCCTCACCGGGGACCGGTCCCCACCGGTCGGACCGGCCGACCCACTCGGTCGGACCGGTGCGGTGCCGCCGCACCTCCGTCTTCGGTTCTCCGGTCTTGGCTTTGTGGATCAACCAAGGAACCCAATGGTTTTTACGGTGAACCACCGGAAACCCCGCGAACTCGGTGTAGCCTCCGCCAATCTCCACTCATGACTTGGCTCCCACGTAGTCCCGGCTCGACCTTGGTTTTGAGGCTCAACCAAGAAACCGTCCACGACTTCATCTTGCTTGTTCATGCCACCATGCGGCCCGCACTTGACCCCGCCGGCCACCGGGTCCCTCGAACGAAGCCTACTTGTCTTCTCCACACCGGAGGCCTCACCGGCGACGACCTTTCGCGCTTGTTCTTCACCGCACCAACACGAGTCAAGCCGCAACCCGCACCCGCAATACTTAGCCAAGAATCGGTCCACACAACGTTGTCAATCACTCATCACACAAGGAAGCGACCATCCACCGGTCCTCGAACCACACATGGTCCTCGGTGATCCGCGGCAACGAGACCCGGTTTTGATGCAACAATGAATTAGGTTTTCGTTTTACAAAATTGAGATTAGTGATGTTATATAGGACCATGTATTGATTCAATGAAAAGTAATAGTTTTGCAAAATGATGTGGCGATTGAAATACTCCAGTGTTTAGTATTAAGTATTAGAAAATATATTCTGAAAAGTGAGCATTAATTATTAGAAAACAGATAAGAAAAAGCGATCATCTTTTTAGCAAATTAAATCGGGGAATTTTAGTCAAGAAAGAGTGTGTGGGGGGGGGGGGGGGGGGGGGTGGGGGGGCATTACGTAGAAAAAAGAACACTCCCGTTGTTAATATCATGGAGGAATTTATGTCTTTATGTAAAGGAAATATTTACGGTGTAAGTCCTTCTCACGTCCCTTATCTATTATCAAAGTCTGATTTTGGTCCCTCATCCGCAAAACCGGGTATCTGAGGTCCCTCAACTATCAAAACTGTTTATTTTTGGTCCCTTGGCTGTTTTGGAAGGTGATTTTCACATGATTTAGCCTTAACTAGATATATGAGGTCCTTCAACTATGAAATCTATTTATTTTAGGTCCCTCGATTGTTTTAAAGAGTGGTTTTCGCACAATGTGATGATGAATCCCACATGCTAGGTACATGTGATGGTGGGTCCCACGTGCTCTGTGTCTTCCTTCTTTCTCTCTCCTCTTGCTCTACCACACGAGTCATTCTAGCTCTGCCACACGAGCCCTTCATGACGTATCGCTCTGCATGCTCCATCACAGGAGCCTGCCGTAGTTTCTCTCGTCTTTCTCCACCGCACGAGCTTGCCGTCGTTGGAATCGATGACCCTAGAGCTCCGTCGTTTTGGATAGGGATGATGAGATAGAGAGAAAGAAGTGTTAGGGAGAGGGATGGAAGAATGAGAAAGGGGGAGAAGATAGCCACGCGACATGGGTCCTACCTCCACATGTACCTGGCATGTTGAACCAGCGCCACGTCATGCTAATATCACCTTCCAAAAGAGTCAAGGGAAAAATAAATAGATTTGATAGTTGAGGACCAAAAATAAACATATTTGATAGTTGAAGGACCTTATATACCCAGGTGCGGCAACGTCATGCGAAAACCACCCTCCAAAAGCGCCTATGGACAAAAAATAACCGGATTTGATAGATGAGGGACCTCAAATATCCGATTTTGCACATGAGGGACGAAAGATAGACTTTGGTAATAGATGAGGGACGTCAAAAGGACTTTTTCCAAATAAATAACTAAATTACTTGTTGGACCTACCAAAGTGGTACGTAGTACCATGGATATGACCCATGTTAATTACATGCACCCTGAAATTTCTATTATTTAAAACAATTTTTATGAGTGATTTTTTTGCTTATTGTATCATGTTTGATTCAACCAATCATGTTTGACAATAATTTCATTTTTACAAAACAAATAAATACTTGATATTGCTGTCACCAACAAATTTAGTAGATACCTATTTTATATTTGTATTCCTATTTGAGTTTAAATCTGGTAGAAGGTGCTTTATAAATCTGATCCCACGCGAATTCAATCCAATCCCATCCCTATGTCTTATCCGCTTATAATGCGAATGTTTATCTCGGTGAGGAATAAACAATCTTGCAATACATATCAAAAAAACACAAACAACAGCAAAAAAAAAAAGCGAACTTGACCGGCTAAAACCAAGGTTCCAAAATCGAAGGGATATGGTCGGGTCGCGGTAGGAAAGTTAAGGCTAGTTTTCGAAGATTCACATTCAATATGGAGGCAAGCGAGATGATTTCTTGCGCATTGTACTTCAACTTTCGGTCATGAACATTTGCCGGACACCGCTAACATGTAGAATCACTCCGGCATTTGAGAGTATATCGGTTGTTGGCTTCCTACTTTATAGGTTAGTTGCATTTTGTTTCATACGAAATAAAAGTATCTAAGTTAGAGTACCGTGTATGTGAAATATTAAGGAATCTATGGATGAGGCAAGAGGTGACAAAATGCATGACCTACGGGATGTGACGTGCGCGAATGTATCCGTGCTTCCCCGAATTTCAAACATTTTTCCGTGCGTTGAGACTTTTTAGTTTGCGCCGATAATAAAACCAAGATATAAAGTGTTTTGGAATTGGTACCGATGGTCGACCTTGAAGCAATACATCATGTTGTTAATTACTTGGTTGCATAATAATGCAAATACAATATTGTCTATAACCTCCTATGCGGGGATTACGGAGTCCAAGCCAGCTATTACCTCCCATGCCGGGATTACGGATCCGGGGTCGGTACACTCCTCGTCCCGTCTATGTTCTTATATTAGGAAGCATTATTGGGACACTCGGGATGTGGTGGTCTCTAACTTGATGGATGACTCTATAGCCCGGACAACCAAACATCGGGTCCATGAAGAGTTCTTGTATGTAGTGGTGTAAATCTACCACATCTCAGTCCTTTTGATTGTTGTATGTTGCACATGGAACTAATTACTGCTGAACTGCTAGGGTTAATTTCCTTCACATCCACATGGCGCTTCGGACATCAGAGGTAACATGCTAGGGAGGAGTTGACATGAAAAATCCAAGAAGATGCATCTTCATCTCAAATCAATTAATATATGGGCAGATAGTGAAAACACTCAGCTTTGTTTATCTTCTGATGTTGTCCTCCTGTGGTTACACCAGTCGGTAGCTGTGGTTTGTCATGCATGTGTACTACTTTTTTGGGGCTTTTCAAGTAGCACAATTCCTTTACTTAGGCATGCACTAATAAAGCACACCACACATTAATACTTTACAATATGGAACAAGATTCATTCTAGAATTTCAAATGTTTTTAAGTGTAAAATAAAATCAGAGTGCAGGATAGTACCATTTAACACAAAATACAACTGTTTGTACTCAGGCAATAACTGAAATGTGCATCACTGGTTTATCTACACTGCACAAAATGATCTGTTTTTTAAAATAATAATGGTTCCTACAATGATACATATAGTATCTTTTTTTAAGTTACTATATTTTGGAGATAAAATTTCCTCATTGAGAGGACTAACATGAAAAAACTCATCATATGACTTGGTGACATTTATTCTTGAAAACTCTCCTCAAGTGGGCACCTCACAAGAAGTCCCCATCTGGGGCAGAATTTCTTGGGCAGCATATTAATTTGTTACTACTGAAGACCCCATACACAGATGAGAGAACATTGTGCTTCTCACAGGTGATGCTAAAATACTTGAGGACATCTGTCCGGCACTATTTAAATAAAAAAAGAGACAGCAGCAGGAGAGCATGATCACGAGGACTTGCGCTAGCAAATAGATACAATAAGGATTCTCACCGGAGCAGGCACGTTGGTGCTATATTGTATTTATATTTTGTAACCTACCTATTTTTTACTGGTTTTTTCTCCCCCAGTTCTCCCCACGCCCACGTCCTGCTGCCTATCGTGTCTGCCAAAAATCCGGTGACAGTTCCCCCACCGCCGCCACCCACACCCCGGTCCTCCTGTGGCAGTGCGTCTTCATTCCGCCTCCGACCCGCCGCCGCCGCGGCCGCCGCCCACGCCCCGCCCTCCTGCGAACCATCTTGTCGCCACCGTCCCAGGCCAACTCCGTTCCCCCACCGCCACCACCCACGCCCCCGTCCCGTCCCTACGCTCCCGTTTCGCCACCACCGCCCACCTCCGACCCCCTACCGTCGCCCACGGCGGCGGCCTTTCCTACGGCAGCGGCAGCCACGACGTCGGCAAACAGTTGGGGGTTGCGGCCGCAGCGCCATGGTGGTGGTTCCACAGTGATGTCCACAGACCACATCCGTCAGTTCAACTGCCCACCGGCAGCTGTAGCTGACGATTTCTTCCGATGCTTCTTCCCCCGGTATGCGCCCTTGCACTACTTCCTTTCACTGCCATGATTTTTATTGATTTCCCACAGAGGTGTAGACTATTTGTGCATATACCCCGTGAACAAAAGAGATATCAATACCTTCGTGATTCGTCATATTAGCTTGTGCCCAATAGGGTCATTGTGGATCTGCCCAATTCATTTGTTAGCACCATTCAAACAATGCTAAATATGACTGAATACTCTGTTTCTTCTCCATTACATACTTAGGGCCGCCGTCATTTGATTGCCCAATTCAGTTTCTTCTCTATTAGATATAGGTGACTGAATATTTGGTTGTGCCAGTATATCATACTTTTTAACTTCTACTCATCCGATCAGCAACAGCCAGCAGGGCCTGCAATCGCGCAGGATAGCAGAAGCTTTGGGATCATCCTTGTTGGCACCTCCAGTGCGTGGTTGGGACATGGGAGTATTTGCATCTTTGTTTTGGCATCTCATGCTTCAACTTTGCCATGCATCTGACCATCTGCATCTAAAGGCAGATGTGCCTTGCATGTTGTTCTTATCAAGGCTCGATGGACCCATCCAAACAAGGGAATTGTCAAGATGCTGCTGCTCCTAGTCGTTTTATGTGCGCTAACATATATTTTCTTCAAACAAGAAATACTGATTCGTAGCTCTGCTTTCAGTCATCCAGCATAATTATGTTCAATTCAATTTACTCATGCTTTCAATCATCTAGTGATCACTAGTTAGTAGCTACCAAAAATAAAAAATTGAGATTGGCCTGTTGGGTTTCGATTACAACAATTGTTGGTCTTACCAGCAATGAAATGCAGGTTAGCGATGTTGAAAAGTATGGAATAATACCCTGGTCGCGTAGCAAGATTAAGCTTTTTCACCACTCTTAAGTAGATAATGGAAGATAATATTTTGGCTTCAGACATTCTTTTACAAGAATGCATCAGACCACTATAGATTACATAGGAGCACATTCTTTCAACACTCTGGTTAGTAGCATTATCATAATTCCTTTTAGAAAAAAATATAAGCAGGTCATTTGAGATCCGATTGGTCTATACTGCTTCATGACGTAGCTGCTTTCCTTTTAGTGGTTGATTGTCTCCTGCACCAAGCTATTTATTACCAATCATCATTTTTGTAGAGTGTTGGCTGCCTTGGAGGTGGGGAGATTTGTGGTGTGGGTTGTCGACACACCTGCTGGTGTTTTCAGTCAATTAACATCCAATCCCCCCTACTTTTCTTGATTGTCCAAGCTGGTGGCAAAGATTTGTGGTGTTTATTCGTTAGCAGTAAGAATTAAATCGAGCAAGGGGCATGCTTCTGTTGATTTTAGTCAATCAGCACCTTAGCAACCCCAAAATTTAGTGACTGCAAGATGCAGAACCAACTAGATAGAGTTGTCAGCAACCAGTTCGGCCTTGTTATCGTATCCCAAATTCAGTGACCTGAGCATTATGAAGTATCTTTTCCCATGAAAAGTCTACTAGCCATTACTAACTTCGTGATCTCTATGTGTGTGCAGATTGGAGACCCTTTCCAGCAGACTTTTCATGCATCTTTGGCAAGCATAACCATTTGTCGGCTCAACTAGGATGCACTTTCTTTCATATATGGTCCTGCTATTTAACATTGTCGTAGTAAAATAGGTGTCTTGATAACAGCTTGATCAAACTAGACATATCCATATGTTCTTGAGCTCCTAGTGCACTAGTAATTATACTATATAAACAATCATTTGCCATGTGAGCAATAACATCCACGTTTTGTGTTTTTTTAATGCTACAGTTTGGTTTCTGTTTGCATTCAACACTTTATTTCTCTGTGTTCTCACTTCTTAGTTATCTCACCAATTTGTGCATAGTCTGAGGACACAAGGAGCTGTTGCGCCAGTTCGGGTCATCTTCCAGCATTACCTCCCACAATGTCGTGGGGTTGTCATGAGGCTTGTGGCTGGTCCCATAATTCATGTTTCAATGTTCTTCTCTTTGTGGATTCAGGTGAGGTGGTTAATATGCTCTTCTATTTAGGAATTAGGATTGCTAGATGCCTAGATCATTCTTCGATTCTGAATTAGAACTTAGAAGTGCTTATCGAGAGAATACACTTGACAGAGGCACACAAAAATTTATTAAGATGTGGGTTCATGTGATACATGATTTTTTTTGCACTAACAATTATACGCATTTAAGAAATCTCTCTTTATCTCATAACCACAACGTAGATTTGTCCTTTTCAGCAAGTGCCTTTAGTATGCAATTAAATGATATATTGTATTTGCAGAAGGTTACCTCAATCAGGGTTCTGTAAATCAGAGTATACTGGCAGTCTGTTCTATTATATTAATTGGAAATCAACTTTTACCTTGTTTAACTCATATAGTTTAGAATACCTTTTGCATTCTCCTTATTTTTTGACTATCCTATACGATGGGCAAGAGTTATATGTGTAAATGTGCTTGGATGAATTCTGCACAACATTATGTAAAGACAACAGCTTCTAGCTATACGGAGATATAACTGTTACCTTACTCACTCACTCACTTGTTTGAGTCATTTCGCCTTAAGATTGTAGACTAGGCCTCTCGGATGTATCATCTATATTGCTGCAGCGGATATTAGTTAATATATTTGGTTCCAATGTACTTTGTCGTGTGGTTGACATCTCATTTAAAATGATTTTGTGTTTAGTGTTCCACGCATCTCCCGAGTATGTCATTTTACATGTAGATCCTTCTTGGCTCTTTGTTAAATTTAATTTGCTGTTCTCATACTCTGTTCCCAACATGATTGTTGAAAAAAATGTATTTTTGTCTCAGACTAAGTTTCTTCTTGTCATCTCCCCTGTTTTCATCCTCATGAATGTAATTAAATGAACACTTAATAGTTTGATGCCTTGCTTAGTAATGCTACCCAATGGTGTTTCAAATTAGTCCAGATTTACAACATCCTTAATGTCCCTTTTTTTACAAATATGGTTGCGCTGGGACTAAATTACACATTATTTGCTAATTATTTCTGTTATGAACCAATTACTAGCTTCCATGTATGCAGTCCCTCAGCGTTTTTGGGATGGTGGATCTCAACTCGACAATATGAGCCCTGATATTGTTCCGGTAATTTGAAATTGGTTGAAGTTGCAACGTCCAGGTAGTATTGGTTCTCCAGAAAACTCATTTTTGTTCATTTTCTGTTGTGATAAACTACTCTTTCAGAAAGTTCGGATGCCATGCAAAATGGTATTGGTAATTGTTCAGATAATATCTGTTCTGTTTTATTTCAGTTTGTGCCATGTGTCATAGTTGCTTCCCCTGCAAATTCACTGCCCTCACCTGCTATCACCATCGCTTGCAACTCCAACCTAATAAGATTGTAATTTCTGATCCATTCCGTTAATAAGCCCAGTAAACTAGCAATTTTTTTATTAATTTTACATGGATGAGATTTGGTTACAGCATGTACAGAGCACAAATATTTGTTATATAATTACACTTGGCTGATTTCGTTCTCGCCGATGTGGATTAATGATTGCACGAAAATGACGTTTTTTTGCCTATCGATGTAAAGAATAGTTATTTTAAACTAAATGATATGCCTCCACCTGTCGTGCGAAATAGTCAATTCGGATAATTCCAACAGTATCTTTCATGCACAAACTCATTTTTAGGCCATTCTTTCTTTCACGGAACTTCAGCGATGCACAATGTGTGACGTACTCGCTGTCTAATACTAATTCCAATGCACAATGTTTGTTTGACCAATGTTAAAACTAACCTCCGTACCAAGACACGTCCTTGCCGCGAACAATGAATCCCTCACACCGACACGTAAATTAATGTTCAGCACGGCGCACGTGGAGGCAAAAAAAACCAGCGAACCGAGTATTGGGAGAAGGTGCCGAGGGGAAACGACGAACCCCGTCGGAAGTATCGGCGAATCGGAGCGGGGGATCCCGCGTGGAGGGAAAAAATCCGGATCCGGCAGCCGGAGCAGGGACGCAGGACGTGGTGCGGGTGGGTGGCTCGGGTATGGAATAATTATTCCATACCCAGGGTATGGAATAGCGCTGGCCTATATATATATATATATATCAGTTGATCATGGCGCTCGATCTGACGACGATGGCGTCACAACAGACGAGGCCAGAGGTGTAGCGTCTGCGAGCCGAAGAAGAACGGTAGGACTCGGGCGCTCGGCCATCACGGGCGCTGTGGCCAGTGGCGGCTTGTCCCGGCGGTATCCTGACGCGACGACTTGACGATGGCCCGCGACGGTCGGCATGGCGCCCGGCTCAGCTCCAAGTTTAACTCGCAATGGGATGGGTGTGGCTTGGCCTTGCGAAGCTCCTGGCGCGGCCGTTTTGATCCGGGGATCGACGGGAACGACGGACCGAGCGACGCGATGCTTGCGCAGGCGGGAGCACGCGGTGACGGCGGCTTCATGCACCGCAAAGGCGGCACATAGCTCTAGCCCCTAGGGCTTGAGGATGGCGGCGTGATTCATCTGCCGATATGCGGGGCAAAGAAAACGTGAGATGGCGGCACTATTTATAGCCCTCGCAATGGCGTGGTCGGCAGGTCTGCAGAGGTAGAAAGAAAAACGGATTAGGATATGTACTGCCGGTGTCTATAAGGAAGGATATGGTCTGGACGTGTACGCTTGGGTTTGCCTTCGCCAGCAGCAGCAAGGGCTCGTCATGGCACAGCGGCCCACGGTTTGCATCAAGGAGTAAGAAATGAGCTTAATTAATAACGAAGTAATGCATGAGCCATGCCGTAGGGATTATGGAAGACAGCATAGATAAAAAAAATAGGGTAGGCTCTGGATCGGAGTGATTGACGGACATGACTAGGCATGCATGGTGTTGTTCGTGGCCGATGATGGTGTTGATACTTCTGGCAAGCTTCCGAGAAGATCAAGCACATGTGAGAAAGATAGTTCGGTGGCAGTACGACGTCGTTGACAGCTCCAAGATAATTGGAGATATGATGAATCCAAATAAAATATTTGGAGCTTATGAAAAGAATTTGTTAGAGCCTTCTAATAAATAGAATTAGCTCAAAGGAAAATGAGAATAAATTTCAGAAAAATCCGGAAAATTCACGGAAGGATTTGGACAGCACCTAAATGCATTTTTGAAACCTTTTGCACTCAAGAAGTTCCAAGATGCATCGGCATGACTGCAACACACATGACCATTATATTTAATTTAGAAAATCAAACAAAGCTTTTTCCTATACTATATTTCCTGTAAAGAAAAAATGTTGGATTTTTTTTAATTATGAGAAAATTGTTGTTTTATTATTCTCTCTGTTCACATCATGGAATTGGAAATTTCATGGTGTGACACTAGTCATGAGCTACCAAAGGACCGGCGCCTCCAGCAGAAGAGGAAGATGCACTCGAAACCCATACCCATCCTCAACTAGCACCTTAACGGCTGCTCACGGGGCATGGTTGTTACCGTATACAAGTTGCATTTCCCGTGCAAGCCTTACTGGTGTCTTCCGTTCCCACACTTTAATTAGGTCCCTATCTGGTGTCAAGCAGCCGGATATTTGTCCTCTTTTCAAACATAAATCTGGTGTCAACAGACGACAGTCAAATAAAATATACTGTTTGATTTAATAATACTACATATATAGACAACCTGAGGCGTATCCATCAATTACAACATACTAGTTCGTAGCTCACAATATATCCTTCAGCCCTTTCACTACGGGAGAATGGAAATTCCCCGAGTGCTCCGGGCTTTCCCGAGTGCCAAATATCGGACACTCAGGGAAGAGTACACTCGGGGAAGAAACTCTTCCCCGAGTGTTGCACTCGGGGAAGAAATGCACTCGGGGAAGAGAGTCTTCCCCGAGTGCCTAATAGTCCATGGCACTTGGGGAAGAGAGGCACTCGGGGAAAACCCCCTTCCTCGAGTGCAACACTCGGGGAAGAGAGGCACCAACGAACAAAAAATGATGTGGGAAAATGGAGATATTTTTAAAACACTATTCCCGAGTGCATTTCTTTAGCACTCGGGGAAGCCAACCTCTTTCCCGAGTGCCTCACCTTAACACTCAGGGAAGCAAGCCTCTTCCCCGAGTGCCTCATCCTAGCACTCGGGGAAGGGTCTCTTCCCTGAGTGCTATGGTGAGGCACTCGGGGAAGAATTTTTTTGTTTTTTGTTTTTTTGCCTCATTTTTTTTGAAGTCATCCCACATTATTTGAAATTTCTTGCGCAAATTTAGGGTTATTTTGAATTTTTTGGTATATTTCATTAGTTTCTTTTTCATTTTGTTGAATTTTTTAGCATACTTCAAATTTGAACTGCAGGTGCATGATGTAATGAAATTTCTTAATTCAAAAAATGATATTCATTGTATTTGGTGTATGTTGAGGTCATATCTATGAAGCCACATGAAATTTCGAACATCTTTTTGCCGTAACATGACGAACAACTAGCAGAAAAAGTGTTTGTAAATTATATAAAATCCAAACGAAGTCTGAAAATCATGAAACTTGTCTGGGTGTCATGTTATGGCATGTAGAGGCTGTATGCAAGAATTGAGAAGATTCCGAGCAAGTTGGGACGTCGGATGCCCCAAACCTAGACATCTCCACACATGATATCACACTTGATCATGACATCATGTGTGGAGATGTCTGGGTTTGAGGCATCCGACGTCCTAACTTGCACGAAATCTTCCCAATTCTTGCATACGGCGTCTACATGTCATAACATGACACCCAGACAAGTTTCATGATTTTTGGATTTCGTTTGGATTTTATATAATTTACAAACACTTTTCCTGCTAGTTGTTCATCATGTTACGACAAAAATATGTTTGAAATTTCATGTGGCTTCCTAGATATGACCTCAACATACACCAAATATAATGAATATAATTTTGTGAATTAAGAAATTTCATTACTTCATGCACCTGCAGTTCAAATTTGAAGTATGCTAAAAAATTCAACAAAATGGAAAAAACTAATGAAATATACCAAAAATATTCAAAATAACCCCAAATTTGAGAAAGGAGTTTCAAATAATGTGGGATGGCTTCAAAAAAAAGAGGCAAAAAACAAAAAACAAAAAAAATTCTTCCCTGAGTGCCTCACCCTAGCACTCGGAGAAGAGACCCTTCCCCGAGTGCCAGGCACATGGGCACTCGGGAAAGGCCTACCGGCCCAAAATTAAACTGACAAAGGCCCAGCTGGCCCATTACGAAACCCTAACCATATATAATACCCCCCTCCCCTCCCCGCCCCGCAAGCCCCCCTCCCTCCCACGCCCACCTCGCGCCCCCTTAGATCCGCCGCACCCTGCCCCTTTCCCCTCAGATCCGCCGCCGCAACCAACCACTCCCTCCCGGTGGTGGCCCAAGGACGGCGTCGTCCTCGACTCCGGCGCGTCGTCCTCAACTCCGACGCAGCGGCCTCGACTCCCTCCGGGCGCGACGGCCCTCGACTCCCCCCGGGCGCGGCGGCGGGATCTACAACGGATCGGAGGGCGGGACAGAACAGAGGCGGCCGGCCGGCTGGAGGGGGCCACTGTGCCTTTTGCGATTTTTTTAAAAAACCCATAATTCTTCCCCGAGTGCTTCTTCGCCTCTCGGCGAAGCCTTCCCCGGGTGTGCAGTTTTTGGCACTCGGGGAAGGCGGCTTCCCCGTGAGCCTCTTCCCCGAGAGTTGCACTCAGGGAAGCCTTCCCCGAGTGCAATTGGCACCCGGGGAAGACCCTGCCTCCCGTAGTGTTTGATATTGAAGAGAAATTAACGCCATGCATTGCCCTATTGTGTGAGTTTCAAAGGTCAACAAGTACTCAGAAGCAGGAAACATGCAAGTGGCAAGTTATAGCTACTGAGCCAGGTACACCAGCGAGGACCGAGGACCGGCATCTCCAAGTGAGGAGGAAAATGCGCTCGAAACCCATACCCGTCGTCAACTAGCACCTTAAGGGCTGGTCACGGGGCAAGGTTGTTGCCGCGTACAAGTTGCATTTCTCGTGGAAACCTTACAGGTGTCTTCAACTCCCACGTCTTAATTAGGTCCCTATCTGGTGTCAAGCAGCTGGATACTTGTTCTTTTTCTAACATAAATCTGGTGTCAAGAAAATACACTCAAAGAACATAGACTGATTGATCTAATCATACTGATAGAGGCTGCCTTCTTACTAGAAGATTTAGTGAATACTGGAGACATGTGTGACAGTATAATCACCTATTAACGACGCAATGTGAGACCATGTGCACGTGTGTGTGTTGTTTTTATATATATAGATACAACCTTCAAAGTTCTGATGCAGGCGCTTGCCCGGCAATATCTAACAGGAGCGATTTCTCTGGATGCGAAAATCAACAGTTTTGACCACAATTAATGGTCCATTTGATTTGCGCACATCGGTAGGTAGACTGCAGAATTTAATTCCTCAGACCTACAAACATCACCCAAAAGCTATTGCTGTCAATTAGAAGCCCGACTGCTTTGATTGACACCAATTGCCTCCAGCTCGATCGTAGTACGGCGCTGCAGATATCATAATTGTCCTCTGTAAAGACAGATTGCTGTAGCTTTCAATAATGCAGGGTGCTCTGCAATTCCAGGTGTCTGAACAAAACTGTGCTACAGCAATAATCTTGTGTTCGTAAATGCAGGGTACTGTATATGATGGGCCATATCACCACAATATGGCCTACGTGCCGATGTGCGACAGGTTGCATTGGAATAAAAAAAATCCACAAAGGATTTCCTTTACTTAGTAATATCCATTAGAATATATATAGGAAGGAACATTATTAACTGTGCCTCTCTTCTCCTTCTGGCTATGGTTCAGGACAGACATCTAACACTATAGCAGGGCACCTCATTGGTGCTGGTGCTCGGATCGGCACATCAAATTCTTGCAGAACACATGCCAGAGTTTGTTCAGAAAATTGGATTAGGAGGCATCAGTTGTGTTCAAAGTGCTAACTGGTTCGGTAGCTTTGGGGGTAGTGATCCTGCCCAATGGGAGGGAATTCTAGATTTGTTTGGTGGAGAACACTGGACTGCACCAACATGAAGTTTGGATATCTTCCATTAGCTACAATTTTGCATAAAGCTAAGCAGCAGGTTATAGTAGAAGAAATTTTCCAACGTGCACTGCTGTTGAGAGGAAAATATGAAGCTCACCATTCAAGATTGCAGATATCTCCTCGTAATTTTCCAGGGGTCAATAGTCGTCCAGATGCCATTAGCAAGATGTACAACATGAATAATATCATGCATGGGAGTTTATATTTCTACTGAAAGGCAGTAGTTGTCCTGTTGTCCAGGGAAATATAAACTGCACTTTGGTCAATTGTCTTGACTAGCTAGTCGTGCATCTCATCCATCTTAACAGCCTCAACTCCTCACCATCACTCTGTTATCAGAGCAGAGAAGATGAAGTAGTGACCAAACAAACAAAATAGTACAATGAAAAAATGTTTCCTGCTCAATAGCGCGCCTGCTGAATACAGCCAAGGTATGAGATTTGGCCTTTGGGGCAGCCTAGCACTAAGAACGATGCAGTCTGGAAGGCGTGCACATCGCCGATGCTACCCCTGCAACATAGTCGTGCCCGTACAGGAGGTGCATCTCGGCAGCGTGCATGTCCTCTGATCTGCGTTTTGCCGAGGTGGCGATGCTAATTTAATTTGCACCTATACCCCTGTCCTCTAATCTGATACAACCACGAAAGAAGCACCAGTATCTTGCCCGCAACTAATTACCATGGTTATATTTTGTTGGTCAAGTTTTTCCAATGTCCCCCATTCTCAAGAATCGTATTAACTGTTTTCTCATGAGCTAGAGCTACCGCTAGCTTGTCTATGTTCACAAGAATAAAAGAGCACATCTAACTGTTTTCTCCCATTCTCAAGATTCATACCAACTGTTTTCTCCAATTCATGAACAAAATGTGACACAATACCACCGCAGAATGAAAGTTCACAAGACCATGTGTGTATATACAGTGAAATCTAGATGCATGTTTAAATGTTATTGAAGAGTATGTTCTTTTCTTTAAAAAAATCCATTTTACTTATTGCCCTCACCTATTCACTTTATCCGCTTAAACTCTAATCTAAGTTCTCCTTCACTCTACTGCAGTGAATTCATTTCACTTGGTCTGTCCAATCTCCAATCGAACTCATAGTCGCACTACTGGAAACAGCTCCGTTGCCGAGTGCCCGCAACCGTCGGCAAAGACGTAGAAACCGTCGACACAGGCTTTGCCGACGGCCGCTCTCGGCACCGTACTCCCGGAAAAATTTTTCTCGGCCAAGGATCTTTGCCGAGAGCCTTGGGTCAGGACCCTCGGCAAAGGCTCTGCCGAGAGCCCACGGCGGGCCGTCGGAGGAAAAAGTAACCGTTACGAACTGACGGATTTTCAAATCCTCTTTGCCGACGGCCGGACGCTAGGCCGTCGGCACAGAGGTTTAGGTTTCTTTTTAAAAAAACAAACTGCGCTGACGGCTCACCCCAGGCCGTCGGCAAAGATTACATCTTTGCCGACGGCCAACGCTCGGCAAGGCTGGGAGACCCGGATCGGGTGCTCCCAGCTGTGCCGAGTGCACTGTGCAAGTACGCTCGGCACATCTGGGAACACCAGAGGAGGGGTCAGTTTTCCCAGGTGTGCCGAGCGTACTGGCACAGAACGCTCGGCAAAGACGGCTTTGCCGACGGCTGCGCTCGGCAAAGCGGTCAGCCTTTGTTTATTTTTATTTTTTTGCTTCCAAATTGCAACCAAATACATATACCCTGCAAACACACATATATCACCTGCAAACACACATGCAGCAGCACATATCACATATATCACACATCCACAAGTCCACACATCACAATAGTTCACACATCCACAAGTTCACACATCCACACAAGTCCACAAATCCACATAACATCCACAAGTCCATCGAAACAAGTCCATGGTAGATCCACGGGCCTACGGTGATCTGCTCGGGCGGCGGGAAGGGTGTGAAAGCTGGCATCTGAGTGACGGGCGAGTGGTGGACTTGATCGCCACTTGGAGCCTGCTCGATTAGAACCCGCCGAGAAAGGCCGCACAAAGGAGACAAGATTGCAAGTGTTAGATATGATTAGCCACAAAACCGAAAGTCTTTGGTATCATACTCACGGGACTACCGAGAACTTGCGGTGTAGGAGACACCGTGGAGCGATCGGAGTGATAGGAGCTAGGAGCCCCGGTGGTAGAGCCATACCACCGACGTCGCCAGAACCTAGTAAGTTCCTCGAACTTACTCGCCATTGCCCGCCGCCGAGCCCGCTCCCCGTGCTAGCCGCTCGCTAGCCGCCGACGTAGACTCCGCTCCTCTCGCTAGCTCGACCTAGAACATTTAACTTAAATGTTTCAGTAATGCAAATCTAAGAATGTGTTTCAACATTAATATACCATGTCTAGTGGATAGTGCATACCTCAAGGACGTTCAACCGGCCCATCCCCACGCTCGGCCGTGCCCGTATCTGGGGGTCAGACTCCGTCCTCCGTGCCCGGATGTCGGAAAGTCTCAAGCTGGAACTGTCGATGATGCCATCGCCAATCCACAACCTCCCGTGCTTCTTTCCTCCACCCAAGGCCATGACTATGTCCGTATCAATGTCATGATCGCTCGGGTTGTAGTCTTCCCCGTACTTGTGCTTACATGCCTCTGTGTACTCAGCAATGCGGCGGCCGAAAGACGGGTTGCTGTATGCCTCCGCCCGTCGCTCACGCTCGTAGGACACATCGGACGTCGCCCGGCCTTGTGTGCCATGCACAAGGCATCGAAGTCCGAGCATTCCCTTCCAGGATGTGCCTTTTGCCGCAAGAAAAGCGGGACGAAGATTAGTGTGATGAAACAAGTTTGAGCCTTTGCCGACTTAGAAAGAAAGGCGTACCCATAGCTCCTTGTACTGCGGAAGGCTCCGCTGGCCTTGGTGGTGTGATGGGCCCTCCATCATCAAACGTCGCTCTCGTGCAGCGTCGTGCGCCTGCTGGTACTCCTCCGTGAACCACTTGTCCACCTCCATTGCCCACGCGTCGGCCTTGGCATGGCTCCACCAGGGACAAACCTGCACATCACGAGGTAATTGATACATGAGAAGATCAAACATAACATAAGTAATATCAAAACATAGCTTCACTTGAAGTACCTCAATAAGCGCTCACGGGTCAACATTGTCCTTCGGCTTCTTCCTTGCTTATCTTTTGACCAAGCACCAACGCGTAGTAGGTTACGACGGCCTGGTGCTTTACCTCGTGATGCATGTCTGTGACACGCTTCTTGCAAGAGTTCCTCAGGCACATGTCCGCTCTCTCCTCTTCTCCATCCTCACATCTGAAGAAGGTCTGCATACAAATACGATGTCAAAATCATTTTCTTACGATTGAGTGGAACGAATGTGATGTAATGAGAAACTTTGTGATTTGCTAGAGTTACCCAGAACGTCCTCAGCACGCGCTCTGCCGTGTGGCTGAACTCTCGGTCTTCACCCTGGTAGTAGTGGCCCCACGTGTAGGGCGGCTCGGTCCGCCCGTGGTACGTGACAATGCCGGGGTAGTGTCGCCTACGAGAGAAGCCCGACAATGCCGTTGGGCTTGCGGGGCGTCGCCACCCGACACAACGAGCCGGTTCCGCACATGTCGAACAAAATATTAGTGACTCGATAATCAAAATGAAGTTAGGCATCAAAATGAAGTTAGGCATCTAAATTTACTTACATTCGGCCTTGGGGGCGAATGACTGGGCGGTTCTGAAGGAGCGAGGGCTGAGGGAGTCGTGCGGGGCCTCGCAAGTAGACCTTGGCCGCCGTAGTGGCCTCCCCCGAGGAACCCGCACCCGAGGCGCCGTCCTCGGTCTCGGTGCACCGTCGGGTCGGCTCCTCCACCTCGTCGTCGGCCTCCGTCGGCTCGACCGTGGCCCCCGGCCCTCCCCGGTCCTCCTCTCCGACCCCCTCCACCTCGTCCCCGCCCCTGTGAGGTGCTGTAAAAGGTGGACAAGGGCACCGACGTCGGCCCTCGTCTACCTCCACCTCGCGGTGCGGTCGTCGTCCTCCGCGACCCCGCCGCCGCCTGCCATCTTTTTCAGTCACCTATGATCAACATATAAACAAAACATAATTAGTATGACATGCATAATAATAATGAGACATGCATAACAATAATGAAAACACGAATACAAAAGAACATAGTATTACATGTATTAAAAGTAGTCTGGATCATCGTGGGGATTAGCTCGTATGTCTGTACGCTCGTCATCACTGTCAAAATTATCCAGATAATGAAGATAATCTGACGGCTCTAAGTTTCCTTCATGTTCCATGTCCAATCGCTCAAGCATTTGTAAGTCCTTTGGGTCATACACCTCATCTTCATCCTCATTGTGTTCGACCAATTCATTGTCTACTTCCGTTACTATAGGTGTAGTTAGGTCTATCACAAAGCTCCCAATCAGCCCCTCTTCTTGATAGAATTCTCCCTCATATGTGTTTGGGTTTATCAAGTTATAGTCTTCACCGTTGGGGACAGGTAGTTTACCATGTGGCGCGACTTTCTGTACAACCTCCCAACCCATAAGGTAATCTTTGCTCTGGCAGGCGTATGGAAGGTAATAAACTTGCACGGCTTGTTGGGCCACAATGTATACATCAGATCTTGGATACACGGAATCCGGTCGAACAACAGGAGGTGATGCCAAAACTCTGCCTCAGATCGGACCAGGACATGGAAACTAACTCATCTACGGATCCGCGGGCTGTCCAGAGAACGTGGACAATCCGAAACAGATACGGTCAGAGGTATGCACAGAAATGCATACCTCCAGCCGTATCTCTTTCGGACGGGAGACACCTAACTAGGTTGCGCGATCTATGACCATACGACCAGAAGACGGGTTATTCATACCTAGGGCCTGACGGTGACAAGGCGCCGCAGTGCAGGCAGATCCGCAACGCCAACGAAGAAGATCAAGGTCGTCGAGGTACTCCGGCTTGCCTTCCACTAGCCCATCTCTGAAAAAGCATGTATATACAACTTAGGTCAAAATTTCGGCAGCACCTCCCCTGCACGGTGAGGTGTCAAAACCTGCAATTAAACATTCGACACGAAGGCCGACAACAGAGATATGCATTCTAATCGAACTCAACAAGGCAGTGCCAATTCTACCAGTAGTTATTCTATCACTAGTGATATATGCATTCTAATCGAACTCAACAAGGCAGTGCTAATTCAACCACTAGTCATTCTACCACTACTCACATTCCTGTTTCGGCTCACCTTGCTCGGGCGGACGACGACGACGGAGGGCGGGCGGGGGGGGGGGGGCGGCGGGCGGTGGCGGGCGGGGGGGAGGGAGGGCGGGCGGGGGGGGGGGCGGCGGGCGGCGGCGGGCGGGGGGCGGCGGGCGGTGGCGGGCGGGGGAGGGGCGGCGGGCGGGGAGGGGCGGCGGGCGCGGGCGCGCGGGGAGGGAGGGCGGGGGGGGCGGCGGGCGGTGGCGGGCGGGGGAGGGAGGGCGGGGGGGAGGGGCGGCGCGCGCGCGCGGCGGCGGAGGGAGGGCGGGGCGGGGGAGGGGCGGCGGGCGGTGGCGGTGGCGGAGCCTAGGAGGAGCCGGCGGCGGGAGGTGGCGGTGGCGGAGGCGAGGAGCACCCGGCGGTGGCGGTGGCGGTGACGGGCCGGCGGCGGCGCGCGCGCGCGCGCGCGCGCGCGCGCGCGCGGCGAGGGGAGGGGCGGCGGGCGGCGGCGGCGGCGAGGGAGGGCGGGCGGGGGGGGCGCGGGGCGGTGGCGGGCGCGGAGGGAGGGCGGCGCAGGAGGGGCGGCGCGCGCGCGCGGCGGCGCGGAGGGAGGGCGGCGAGGGAGGGGCGGAGGGCGGGTGGCGGTGGCGGAGCCCAGGAGGAGCCGGCGGCGGGAGGTGGCGGTGGCGGAGGCGAGGAGCACCCGGCGGTGGCGGTGGCGGTGGACGGGCCGGCGGCCGGCGGCGGGCGAGCCGGCGGCGGCGCGCGCGGCGGCGCGGCGAGCCGGCGGCGGGAGGTGGAGGTGGCGGTGGCGGCGGCGGGAGGTGGAGGTGGCGGAGGCGGCGACGGGAGGTGGATGTGGCGGTGGCGGCGGCGGGAGGGCGCGGGGCCGGGGCGAGATTGATTTGCAAATGGCTAAGTGTTGCGGGGAACTGGGGGGGTAACGGCACACCTTTGCCGACGGCCAGATCAAGGGGGCCGTCGGCAAAGAGTGCCCTCGTCAAAGGCCCGCCCCCCGTTGACTGCGTTGAAAACCCAGTTGACCCGCCTTTGCCGAGAGCCTAGACTGGCCGTCGGCACAAAGAAGCCTGTGCCGACGGCCTGCGCTCGGCACACGGTTCTTTGCCGAGGGCCCCACCAGGCCATCGGCAAAGAAATATTTTTTTTTGTTTTTTCTTTAAGTTTTTTTATTTGGTAAAGGTACATGACCTAGAGATTGATTTGCAATTTTGGTATGATTTTTGACAAATTTTTACTATATTTTATTTATTTTGGCCTTTGTTTTGAATTTCTATGCATATTTCGAATTTGAACTGCAAGTCATCAAAACAGTGCATGTATGTGACGGGAAAAATGATATTCTTGCTTTTTAGTGTGAGTTTAGTCCTAATCTAGGCCCACATGCTAAAATTCGAACATCTTAGGGCGGATCGCATGTCCACTCACTTTCCCGCGAATCGTTTTCAAATTATATAAAATGGAAATATAGTCGAAAAATCACGAAATGTGACGAGTGGTCGTTATATCACATGTGTAGTCAGTGGTAAAATCCTGGAATGATTTCGTGCATGTTTCCGTTCACCTTAGCACAAACCTGGAGATGTCCTTAGCACAAACTGGACAATGTCTAGGAGAATCCTTATTGTATCTATTTGCTAGCGCAAGTCCTCGTGATCATGCTCTCCTGCTGCTGTCTCTTTTTTTATTTAAATAGTGCCGGACAGATGTCCTCAAGTATTTTAGCATCACCTGTGAGAAGCACAATGTTCTCTCATCTGTGTATGGGGTCTTCAGTAGTAACAAATTAATATGCTGCCCAAGAAATTCTGCCCCAGATGGGGACTTCTTGTGAGGTGCCCACTTGAGGAGAGTTTTCAAGAATAAATGTCACCAAGTCATATGATGAGTTTTTTCATGTTAGTCCTCTCAATGAGGAAATTTTATGTCCAAAATATAGTAACTTAAAAAAAGATACTATATGTATCATTGTAGGAACCATTATTATTTTAAAAAACAGATCATTTTGTGCAGTGTAGATAAACCAGTGATGCACATTTCAGTTATTGCCTGAGTACAAACAGTTGTATTTTGTGTTAAATGGTACTATCCTGCACTCTGATTTTATTTTACACTTAAAAACATTTGAAATTCTAGAATGAATCTTGTTCCATATTGTAAAGTATTAATGTGTGGTGTGCTTTATTAGTGCATGCCTAAGTAAAGGAATTGTGCTACTTGAAAAGCCCCAAAAAAGTAGTACACATGCATGACAAACCACAGCTACCGACTGGTGTAACCACAGGAGGACAACATCAGAAGATAAACAAAGCTGAGTGTTTTCACTATCTGCCCATATATTAATTGATTTGAGATGAAGATGCATCTTCTTGGATTTTTCATGTCAACTCCTCCCTAGCATGTTACCTCTGATGTCCGAAGCGCCATGTGGATGTGAAGGAAATTAACCCTAGCAGTTCAGCAGTAATTAGTTCCATGTGCAACATACAACAATCAAAAGGACTGAGATGTGGTAGATTTACACCACTACATACAAGAACTCTTCATGGACCCGATGTTTGGTTGTCCAGGCTATAGAGTCATCCATCAAGTTAGAGACCACCACATCCTGAGTGTCCCAATAATGCTTCCTAATATAAGAACATAGACGGGACGAGGAGTGTACTGACCCTGGATCTGTAATCCCGGCATGGGAGGTAATAGCTGGCTTGGACCTGTAATCCCCGCATAGGAGGTTATAGACAATATTGTATTTGCATTATTATGCAACCAAGTAATTAACAACATGATGTATTGCTTCAAGGTCGACCATCAGTACCAATTCCAAAACACTTTATATCTTGGTTTTATTATCGGCGCAAACTAAAAAGTCTCAACGCACAGAAAAATGTTTGAAATTCTGGGGAAGCACAGATACATTCGCGCACGTCACATCCTGTAGGTCATGCATTTTGTCACCTCTTGCCTCATCCATAGATTCCTTAATATTTCACATACACGGTACTCTAACTTAGATACTTTTATTTCGTATGAAACAAAATGCAACTAACCTATAAAGTAGGAAGCCAACAACTGATATACTCTCAAATGCTGGAGTGATTCTACATGTTAGCAGGTCTGGCAAATGTTCATGACCGAAAGTTGAAGTACAATGCGCAAGAAATCATCTGCTTGCCTCCATATTGAATGTGAATCTTCGAAAACTAGCCTTAACTTTCCTACCAGCGACCTGACCATATCCCTTCTGATTTTGGAACCTTGGTTTTAGCTGGTCAAGTTCTGCTTTTTTTTTTGCTGTTGTTTGTGTTTTTTTGATATGTATTGCAAGATTGTTTATTCCTCACTGAGATAAACATTCGCATTATAAGCAGATAAGACATAGGGATGGGATTGGATTGAATTCGCGTGGGATCAGATTTATAAAGCACCTTCTACCAGATTTAAACTCAAATAGGAATACAAATATAAAATAGGTATCTACTAAATTTGTTGGTGACAGCAATATCAAGTATCTATTTGTTTTGTAAAAATGAAATTATTGTCAAACATGATTGGTTGAATCAAACATGATACAATAAGCAAAAAAATCACTCATAAAAATTGTTTTAAATAATAGAAATTTCAGGGTGCATGTAATTAACATGGGTCATATCCATGGTACTACGTACCACTTTGGTAGGTCCAACAAGTAATTTAGTTATTTATTTGGAAAAAGTCCTTTTGACGTCCCTCATCTATTACCAAAGTCTATCTTTCGTCCCTCATGTGCAAAATCGGATATTTGAGGTCCCTCATCTATCAAATCCGGTTATTTTTTGTCCATAGGCAGTTTTGGAGGGTGGTTTTCGCATGACGTTGCCGCACTGGGTATATAAGGTCCCTCAACTATCAAATATGTTTATTTTTGGTCCTCAACTATCAAATCTATTTATTTTCCCTTGACTCTTTTGGAAGGTGATATTAGCATGACGTGGCGCTGGTTCAACATGCCAGGTACATGTGGAGGTAGGACCCATGTCGCGTGGCTATCTTCTCCCCCTTTCTCATTCTTCCATCCCTCTCCCTAACACTTCTTTCTCTCTATCTCATCATCCCTATCCAAAACGACGGAGCTCTAGGGTCGTCGATTCCAACGACGGCAAGCTCGTGCGGTGGAGAAAGACGAGAGAAACTACGGCAGGCTCCTGTGATGGAGCATGCAGAGCGATACGTCATGAAGGGCTCGTGTGGCAGAGCTAGAACGACTCGTGTGGTAGAGCAAGAGGAGAGAGAAAGAAGGAAGACACAGAGCACGTGGGACCCACCATCACATGTACCTAGCATGTGGGATTCATCATCACATTGTGCGAAAACCACTCTTTAAAACAATCGAGGGACCTAAAATAAATAGATTTCATAGTTGAGGGACCTCATATATCTAGTTGAGGCTAAATCATGTGAAAATCACCTTCCAAAACAGCCAAGGGACCAAAAATAAACAGTTTTGATAGTTGAGGGACCTCAGATACCCGGTTTTGCGGATGAGGGACCAAAATCAGACTTTGATAATAGATAAGGGACGTGAGAAGGACTTACACCGTAAATATTTCCTTTACATAAAGACATAAATTCCTCCATGATATTAACAGCAGGAGTGTTCTTTTTTCTACGTAATGCCCCCCCCCCCCCCCCACACACTCTTTCTTGACTAAAATTCCCTGATTTAATTTGCTAAAAAGATGATCGCTTTTTCTTATCTGTTTTCTAATAATTAATGCTCACTTTTCAGAATATATTTTCTAATACTTAATACTAAACACTGGAGTATTTCAATCTGCCACATCATTTTGCAAAACTATTACTTTTCATTGAATCAATACATGGTCCTATATAACTGTCACTAATCTCAATTTTGTAAAACGAAAACCTAATTCATTGTTGCATCAAAACTGGGTCTCGTTGCCGCGGATCACCACAGTCAACACAGTTGAACAACAAGGTGTGCATTACAGTTCATATAAAGACATTGCACTTATCACTTTTGCTCCCTTGAGAGTTCAATTGTATTATAGAGAAAAGGATAGGTGTACGTAGTTACCTCCCTCTAACGTAGTGCGTTCCGGTCATATAGTCTTCTTAATGGTAACAACAACCATTGGCCACAGATAGTAGAGCGGCTGAACAATATCAGCTGGACAGTCTAGAATGTAACTGGAGCCATTCGACACTTTTCCCAACAGAACTCCCTAGCTCTTAGGTCTCATCCTTAAAATGCCATGTGGATGTTAAACGAATTAGCCCTAACTGCCTGGTCGAGCAATCCTCGCGCTACATGCAACTGTGAGAAGGATTGAGATGTGCGGTAGAATGGCATGCACCACTACAGGAATTGTCCGTGCTGCCTCGACGATGAAGTATCGTGCGTGAAGCTTGACAACCATGCATGGTGTATGCTGATCTGAGGGTCATTAATGCCTCTCGATCCTAGAAGCGTGTTGATCTACTGAACGTGAGAACACACGAATTGCTGCTAGCTGTTGTCCCCCAATGGGATCTTATAGCTAGGTTTGGGATAGATATATATGGGGGTGCAGTGGGAGTAGAAGAGAGGACAGGACACGGATATATGAGTTGGAACGTGCAGACCTTTTGTGCGAAGCATACATTGAGATTGGTGTTAGAATTATAGGCTATTTACATTTTATCTGCACATCAATTGTTTTTCTTTAACAAATATCTAAGTATCTTTTTTCTTTTTGGCTGTTTAATTTTTTATGTAGTTTCACCTGTTAGTATCAGCATCACCGGTCTTTTTGGGGTCTTTAGTAAAACTTATTATGTGCTTACATTATTATCGTGTCTCATAGGACATATATTATGTGAGCATTTCCAAATTTTCATTTTAAAGCAATAACATGAATATTTGATGTTAGATAATCCCAATGTTGATTTACCCATGCCCAATATATGTAACACCCTAAAAATTCCATCACTAAAATATTATAGCAACAAATGGCTAGGTTTAAAATTTCCTTAAGGACATAAAATAAATCATTAAACAAATTGGCTTTTAAATAAATAAACATCACTAAAATAATTTAGAGAACATAAGTGCTTGTGCATCATGATTTGAATGCATGGATTTTTTGTTTGATTTGAGTTTGAATGTTTGAAAAATGAATTTGAAAGAAATTTGAAAAAAAAAGAAGACAAACTCTTCTCTCCCTCTCTCTCTTTCTCCCTTTCTAGCCCAGCCCGCAAGACCCCAGGCCGGTTGGCCTTTCTTCTCTCCCGCGCGAGCAAGCCGGCCCACGATGGCCCAGACCGCCACCCCGCCGGCCGGGCGACCGCCTCCCTTCCCTTTTCTTTTTGCTCCAGCCTCTGACGGGTGGGACCCGGCCGTCAGGCCCGTCTCCCTCCTCCCGGCGGGTCGGCCACGCCGCATCCCGCGCGCGCGCGGCCGTTACCGGCCGGATCCATCAATTCCCCGCCATCAAAACCTTGTAATTGAGCGCGGTGATGCCCCTCCATCATTTCCCCTCTCTTAATTCGGGCGTTAACCTTCTTTAACCCCCCCCTCCCCCCTTACCTCTTTTCTAGGGGGGCCCTCAATGGCCCGGGCGGCCGGTGGGCGCCCCCCCGCCCGGGCCACTCCTATTCCAAACGTGGGGATATTATCGTTCGCCCGCGAATGCCCCCCCCCTCGCCCCTATATAAGCACCCCCAAGGCACCCCCGCTACCCCCTTCGCTTCACACCGAGTCCCAACGCCCTCCCGTGCCTTAGCCTCTTGCGTCACCGCCGTGCACCGAGCGCCGCCGCGCCATCGCCGCCGCCCGAGTCCGTCCGTCGCCGGTAAAGCCCCTGTACCCCCCTCAATCGTGTCCTCTTCGCACGTACGAGCTAACCGGCGCATCACATTGAACCCGTAGGCCCTCAAGCACCCCAGGCGCGGCTCGCCGTCGCCGCCCGTGGAGTTCGGTCGCGGTCGCCGGAGGGGGTTTGCGCCGTCGCCGCTTCTCCATCCAATTCCCGTCCGCCAGAGCACCTACCCGCTGTAAGGATCCCATCCCCGCCCTAATCTTTGCTTGTGCCCGACCATAGCGCCGCCGCCGCTTGGCCGGCCGCCGGCCGTCCGCCCCCATGGATGCCCGCCTCGGCCGTTGCCTTATTCCACCCGTGCAAGCATGCGTTCGAGTTCGCGGTGTTCCCAGCTTTGCCTAGATGGCTTTTCCGCGCGTTTTCGTGGCCGGGAGCCCCTTCGGGGGGTCGCCGGCGACCCTAAACCCCGCGCGCGCCGCGCGCGCGCCGCCGCCGCCGGCGCGGGCGCCGCCCCCCCTGGCGCACGCGTGCGTGGATGGCCATTGGATCGGCCATCCACGGCTCGATCCCCCGGGCCCCCGCGGGTCAAACCTTAAGTAACGGTCAACCCGAGACCTTTTTGCTAAAGAGACCCCCAACTCCTTTACAATCGCAAGCCGGTCCTCCCACCTTTAAAGACCCTTACATTTCGATCCGGATTTTGTATTTTAGCCCCTCGTTTTTATTAAATCTCCTCTGCGAGGTCCAGAACAGCCCATTTAGAGTTTAAACCTTCTGTTTTTAAATTTATTTATGTTTTAGTCCCTGTTTTCTTGCTGTTAGGCCCCTGAATAGTTTAGTTTATCGCAGTTTAGTCCTTAAACCTTGTTTTTAGCGTAACTTCTTCGTTATAGCTCCGTTTTTAGCGTTCTAGTAGTCCTTGCGATCGTCTCAGCGAGCCCGTCGTTTTAGTAGCATGTTTTTAGTCTTTAGGATTGTTTGGTGATCTGTTTTATTTATTGTATGCTTTATGTGTGCATCGTAGATATCGTGCTCTTTTTCCCTCGATCCGCCCCACCTCTCGGGGACGATCGGGAGGCTATTTGTTTGAAGAGGAAGAAGTTTTCTCGTAGTTGAGGAAGGCAAGTGGTCTTCTCCCCCTGCATGTTCTCTTTTTGTCCTATATAATTGCATTACAAATTAATGTTTACTTTATGTTATCATTGCATTAAATTGACGGGAAAACCTTTTTAAGGACTTACCTAGATCTTTTACCCTGATCCTTGGCCTAGCCCTTTTAAATAAAGTTTTGGGTAGAAAACGCTAGTGGCTTAACATGGGTTGGTTAAATGGGTCTTTTATGGAAATGATACATGGCTTATAGTTGATGTTTTGGGTAATACAAGAACACTTGAATTAATCGGAACATGGAGAACCACCCAAGAAAACATGCGCAACCACAGTGTTACATGGCTCTGACCTTAGCCGAATAATTAGGTGTGCAATCGTACTAGTGGCCCTTTTGTCGAAAGGAGAGGGGAGGGGGGATCCGGGTTGCGGGGGGTATAGCCCGGCCCTTTTGGGGTAGTAGCCTTTGCTAAGGTGCCGACCACTAGGGAGGGTTATGGTCCGCCCCGATCCGTAACTATGCGGGTCGTTAGTCTTTTGCATGCCTTTGTAAAGGCTTCGTAGCGCCCCTATGCAATCACACCTCGGAAGTGTGGTATGGGCTGCTTGGCACGGCATCGCATGGTTGGGTCTAAAGTTCTTCGGAGCTTTTACGCGACAGCGTGGGTAAAGTGTGCAAACCTCTGCGAGTGTAAAAGGCGATCGATCAGCCGTGCTCACGGTCATGAGCGGCTTGGACCCTCACATGATTAATAAACTTAAAGATGAGATAAATCGTGGTTGGTGAAGCTCGTGGAGCTTGGGTTGTTTTGGCATTTAAGTTCTCTTAAGTGGGTTGGTACGAACTTACACCTAGTAACTAGGAGTTCCTTAAGTAAAACTTGACCAACATTAAAATGCTAACCGCTGCAAAACCTTAGCCTACCCTTGATAGCCTTGCATTTTCCCCCACTTGCTGAGCTCCAACCATAAGTGTGCTCAGCCTTGCCTATCACTGTTCAGAGGAGAACTTTGGAGGGGAGTTCTACGATGACTTCGATGAGTTGTGAGGCTTGCGGACCCCCAGTCAAGTGCCTGTGGGAGCGGAAGACGAGGACTCGACGAGTAGTTATCGTTTTCCGTTGTTAGAGACCTTCGAGTCTCCCCGCATGAGTGTAATAGGAGGTTAAACTTTGAAATACGTTTGTAAACTGTTTATGGTATTTCACTCATTTTTGTCTATCATATGTGTGTGAACTGATCCTGGCGCACATATGAGATGCATTTGGTTCCTCTTCGGAAATCAGGTGTGACAATATAGTAGCCACAACACCCACAGCAAGTGAAACAGCTGTTGTGTAGTAGCCACTTCGCATATTGAGGGCTCTGATATTGACACTGGTAATAATATAAATAATGAGGATCCTCAACAGGATCATGTAATGATAAACGAACTAAGTAATGAACCTGTTAGGAGATCATAGAAAGAAGATTATGAGATCTATTGGAATGAAGATAAAAATGATATAGGGAAAGTAGATGATCCTTGTGGATATATACAAGGATGCCAATGGAAAATGAAAAGTTACCTAAGTGATTGATGCGATGAAAGATGAAACTAGAGTAGCTCCAGCGTGTGATTTTAGGTAGTGCTACGAGGAGAGAGAGAGAGAGAGAGAGGCGTGAAAGAAAGATCACACGCTGCAGCGAAACTTTTTGTGGGTGCTCCGGTAGTGCCTGTTGGCTGTTGCCCGGTTAAGCGCCCGGCGCAAGGAAAAAAGGACAGCGGATGTGTCGGGGAACAGGAAGGGAGTGCATTTTGATTGGTGAATGGTTGTTGAATAGTTATTCTTTTATTCAATGTAGGACCCGCTGTTAGCACATGGAAGAAGCTAAAACGCTGGACTGTTTTTTACCAGACTTGCTGAATGTGACGTGGCTACCGTTGCTCTCAAGCAACATACTATACGCTGCCCTTGCTCTGAAGTCAATGAGTGCAATGATATTTAGAACTTAGTATAAATTCCTAATAAACCAAACTTCACTCGAAAAGAATGTGGAATCCTGTCACACCCGATTTTCCGAAGAAACCAAGTGCAAACCTATATGCATGCCAGGATCAAGTTTCATGCATATAGTGACATATAAGTGAATACAGAAACAGTATCACGTAAGAAAAAGAAAGATTATCAGAGTATTACGCTTTATCCTGGAAACGAAGGCCCCAAACATCACAGGCAATCGAATGGGGGTTGCGTATGCCTAGCACCAGCAACATCTTCACAAGACTTCAAAGTAGCATCCTCTTTCTGAGCAACAATGTTTATAGCAAGGGTGAGCACTTGTCGTACTCAGCAAGTGTGGAAAAAGATATGAATGCAAAGGCTTTATAGTGGACTGGGTATAAGCATTTAAGCAATTTTAGTTGGTCAAGTATTATTAGCACCTGATTACTAATAAAGTATAAGTTTATACCAACCCACATTAAGCATAAGGTAAGAGATACACCATGAGCACATGGCAAACATAACCAGAGAACACGATTTAAGTCCATCTTCAAGTTTGATTATAATGTAAGGGTCCAGGCCGCTCTTGACCGTGAGCACGGCTAATCGATTAGTTTTACACTCTGCAGAGGTTGTACATTTTTTCCCACAAGTCGCGTAAAAACTCCGAAGAGTTTTGCACCCAACCACGCTGTGCAAAAGTAGGCACAATACCACACTACCGAGGTGTGGCTGCATAGGACGCTACGAGGCCTTTACAAAGAGTCCTCCCATGAGTATTAGTCCATAGTAGTATGTCATAGAGGCTATCTTTCGTACCACACTTCTATTACGGACGGTAAGCCATAGAGTCTTCTGTTCCATCACCGCTCCGGAATAGAAGAGCCATAAAAGCATTCCTCCGTCCCCAACCTACTATGTGAGTAATAACTACACAAAGACTTCCCTAATTACTCGGCCAAGTCCAGAGCCATATAGTCCTTGTGGTTGCACTGTTGTCCTGGGTGGTCGCTCCATGTTCCGATTAATCATATGGTCTTGTATTAAACATTCAAAGATATAACATAAAATTTATCATTGTTGTTCATTAAAACAACCATAACCCAGGTATAGCAACTAAGCATAGCTACCCAACATAAATGTAAACCCAGGTTAACAAGGAATGACAATCAAAGACTAGGATAAACCTTAATAGGAACCCATCAAAATTAATGCAAGCAATGCAATGAGTGATTAATAAAATTATTGGGACAAGAGATCAAGGACACACTTGCCTTTAACCAAAGAGTAGTTGCTCAGAATATCTGAAACTTCAAGCTCTTCCAAACTTCTCGAACAACGTTCACTCTACTCGCATCAATCATCGGGCACAAGCATACAAAACAAACAAACAAGCATATACTAAGAACAATACACCAATCAAAAGAAAGCTTTAAAAAGACGCACTAAAGGATAAGCTCGATTAGATGGATCACTAAAGAACACAAAGGGTGCTTGGATGGGAAAGGCTTGGTTAACCTTGAAGAGATGGTTGTGAAAGAGTGAGCAAGAACCGGAAAGATCACATTTAGATTGAGCTGAGAAAAGAACGTCTAGCGAACATTTTGCATATATGAGAGAACAAGGCTATGAGCTAGGTTCATTTTAATTAACAAAACAAATATAAAGGATATTTCAGAAATAAAATACCCTGTGTTGGCATTAATGCAATATTAAACTTTATTTATGAAACCGGTGTAAAGAACTAGTCAAGTTTTATTAATAAAGATTCATATATGAATTTAACCAATTAAACATTTAATTTAGAAGAACTAAACTATATGAACAATCTTAACGAAACTTTTTAATTCGAGTTCATCATATTATTATCAAAAACAGCATTAAATTGGTATTAATCAAGGTTAACATTTATTTATAAAGTCGGAGTAAAAGCCTAATCAACTTTTAATTATAAAAGTTAATTAATCATTAAGCAAATTAATATTTGACTTATGAAAACCGAGTAAAAGATCTAATTACATGTAAAGTAATCATTAATCGAGTTAAATTTGTTTATGAAAAACGATATATAGATCTATATTGCTTTTATTTATAAAAGACTTGCATAACTAGGCATTAATCAAAATTAATATTAATTTTATTTTCAGAAACAAAACATGATGAAAACACTCCACTAACACGTGCTTTACATTATTATGGACCTAACGCAACTTGAACGGATGAAATCGGAGCTAAAACGAAAAAGATATGAGCAAAACAAGATTGAAAGGACCTAGTCGTGATTAACCGTAGATTTCAGGGGCTAGCAAAGAAGATTCTCAAGACACATCAAACAGTGCTTGCAAAAAGGATACAACTCAGGGTTAGATCTATAAAAGTGCTTGGGATGGATTGGATGCGAGGAATCTAATCTTTCCGGGGGGGTTTCGAGAGAAAGATGCAAGACACATGAAAAGATCTAATGATTCCAGGATCTTGCAGGGGGCTTCTTGCAAAACTATCACCTTTCTTCTTCCTCTAGACTTCGAGCAGGGCAAGGACAGGGAGGTCGGCGGCCATGGTGGCTCCAATCGCTGGCGTCGCAGGCACCCAAGAGCTCGATTGAGTTGGGGGAACAAAAGAGGAGGTCGTGGGGAACCTGCAGTTGTGCTCACCAGAGTTAGGCGGGCCGCAGGTGGCCGGCAACAGATGGACAGCGGCGGTTGGCGGACTTCAAGGTGGCAGCGCCGCTCCGGGGAACGTCCGGCGACGAGAAGGGGCGGCGGAGCTGCGGCACGACGTGCTGGACCTTGCGGCGGGGACGGCTTGCTCCAATCAGTGCTCTCGGCGGCGAATCGTGCGGCGGCCCGTCGGCGAGCTTGGCGGCCGGGCGGGCACCGGGGGTGGCGGCGCGGTTGGGCGCGAGGAGGTGGCGGCGCGGGCGGCGTGCGGGGCGCGGCTAGGGCACGCGGGGGGCGGCGCCCTTTATAGGGGCGCGCGCGGGGCCAAGGCGGCCCGGCCACCGCCGAGGGCGGCGGCGCCATGCGCGACGGTGGCCGGCTCGGATGGGCCCGGCGGGCCCGGCCGGCGGGCGCGAGCGGGTTGGGTCGAGGCTCGGGCTCGGCCGAATCCGGTAGATAGGTTTTGTTTTTTTTTTGAAATATATTTTCAGTGCAAAAGAATTCCAGAGAAACTCCAGTAATTCATTTAAAGCACTAAAAATACTCAGAAAATCACAAAAAATCCAGGAAAATTCCTAGAAGTAGATTAAGGCATGAACAATCCAAATAAAGCATTTGGGGCTCATGAAAAAGGATTTTAGAGCCTTCTAATAAATAGAAATAGCTCAAGAAAAATGAGAATAAATCCCAGAAAAATCCGGATTTTAGAGCCTTCTAATAAATAGAAATAGCTCAAGAAAAATGAGAATAAATCCCAGAAAAATCCGGAAAATTCTCGGAAGGTTTGGACAGCTCCTAATCGCATTTTGAAACTTTTTACACTCAAGAACCGCTAGATGCATCGGCATGAATGCAAAACACATAACTTTTATTTAATTTAGAAAATCAGTCAAAGGATTTTTCCTATATTATATTCCCTGTAAAGAAAAATAAATGTTGGGAAAATTTTAAAATTATGAGAAAATCGTTATTGAATTATTCTTTCTATTCACATCCTGAAATTGGAAATTTCAGGGTGTGACAAATCTACCCCCTTAAAAGGAATCTCGTCCCGAGATTCGAAAAAGGCTAGCAAGAGACAAGGGTTTATTCCAAACTCTTTTCATAATCTTCAGCAATATTCTTCCTTTCATATTATAGAAAAACTTTCCAAGCTACTTATACCAACATCCTTAAATATCGGGGGTCTTGTCTTGCTTGTGTCGTTGTCGCCCTTCCCTCTTGAAATGACGATCTAGAAATTTCTTCGGGCACCTGTTGATAAAGTGTCCACCAGCTTTGCAATAGAGACAAGCTTTACTTTCCCTAATGTTTCGACGATTCTGTGGTGTCTCATAAATCACTGGTATTGTGGCATCATGAGGATATTCTAGATATGCATCTTCATTGTGATCTTCAGAAAAACCTTGGGCTTGAGACATATGATGTAGGTGAGAATTGTTATTGGCTTCCCCTGGATATTCCCTCTTTCTCTTCTTACTCATGATCTCCTGTAGCTTGCTTTCTAGCCCAATGGCTTTGTTGATTAAATCTTGTAGACTGGAATAATCATGTAAACTTAGTATACTTTGAAGATCTTCATTCAACCCTTTGATGAAATGCTCTCGTTTCTTCTTATCACTTTCACCGATCTTGGGGCATACGAGAGATAATTGAACGAACTTATCCCCGTACTCAGTTACCGTCATCTGTCCCTGCTTTAAGTTAAGGAACTCCTTCCTCTTGAGATTCATCGCACTCACAGGAGTATGGTGTAGGATAAAGTTGTCTTTGAATTCCTTCCACACAATACTCTCAGGTTGCTCATGTCCATTGATGTAAGCATTCCACCACTCTGAAGCTACTCCTATAAGTTGCCAAGATGCATACAAAGCTTTCTCTCCATCATTGCATTGTATCATATCTAGCTTCTCTTCAATTGTCTTGATCCAGTCTTCAGCTTCTAAGGGGTATGTGGTACTAGAGAACATTGGCGGCTCAGCCTTCATGAACTCTACATACTTATTGTCTGACGGTGAAAATGATAACCCATCTTGATTGTATCCATAGTCACCACTGTTCTCATAGCTTTCTCCTTGGTTGCCTCCTTCTTGGTTTTCCATCTGTTTGGTAGGTAAAGATATGATCAGAAGGGAACAAGAGTAGTGCAAAACGAATGGGGGAGAACAAGGAGGGGGGAGGTACAAAAGAGAAACCCAACTAGGCAAGCGATGTTATTGCGGATGTAAGACCCACAATACACCAACACTCACTTCAAAGAACCAACACAAACAATATCATAAAACCAAGCATCATCATGCAAACACACAATTCCACCAATCAAGGCATAGCTAAAGGGAACGATACTACACATTGTTAATAAAGTCAGAGGGTATCCTCCTAATAGATCAGAAGTATCTCCCAGCAAGGATATCCATAAATAATGGATTTTTCCCAGATCAAGGAGTACGAAATTATGAGTTCAACCTAACTGGAATCACCTCAATCGGAGGTTTAGAACTCAAGATATGAATTAAACAAGATGGCTATGTCAGCAGTGTGGTCTTGTATGATGATGCATGAGATTAAAGCGATGGTGCAATCAGATTTTGGGTTTGATGCTCGATTGAAGAGTTACAGATCATCAAACCCAAAATCTGATTCCACCATCGCTTTAATCTCAGCAAAAACTTCGAAACAAGACCACACTTCAATATATTTTGATCCAATTTTTCTCATGCAATACTAAGAAATTTTCCTAAAAGGTAAATGCGCATTACAATAAACTCGGAAGCAAATTAGAACAAAATTATAAGCAAGTCAACATCAATCAGAAGAACAGCGGCACACCAAAGAGGCCAAAAAGCCTGCACACTGCATGAGGTGTCTCGTGAGCCACTCAATTTTTCTAACATACACTGTGACCACACATATTGGGCCACATGAGGAAGCAATAATGCCAGAAATATTTGTGGAAAAAGGCATGAGCACGATATTCTAGATTTCATCTCATTCTAATTTGCAAAATTTAGGATTTACAGCATATGACACAAATAAAAATACATATTCATGGGGATTGCACTGGTAACCCTCAAAAGACCGCAAAATGCACATTGTTGTACTTTATACTTGCATAGCAGATAATCTCCTTTCATAAACTGCAATAAAAATGAAATCAATCAAATCAAATTAGCATGTAGCACATAATAAGAAAAACAAGCACAGTTTCAAGTAACTCGGTTCAGGTGAAGCACTAGCCTGCATATCCATATCCAAATAATCAACTTAATAAAGGTTATCAGAAATTTCCTAGCAATTGCATTATTTTGCTTGTTACTAACAAAAAATTGCATGATGCGAGCCATATAATTGCCAACGAAACTTAGTTTGCACAAATCTGCAACAAAGAAAATTTGTTTGCTCCTACCCATTTTATTACCTAGCCCCTGAGTGTAATTGTCTACTAAATTTGAGGAATGAAATGCACGAAATCTAGATGTATGTGGGAAAGTATACATATAACATGTTCAAGGGATGTTCGAGGGCACAAGTCTATATGCAAAAATACAATCGTTGCATGACACCAATATAGTGATACATACTGCATTGGATGATGACACACTACTGTATAACGTCTCTGTCTTGTAAGCATCATCAAAACTGCAATTGAGTAAGAAAAGAAAAAGGAAAGACATGAGTTCATAGAGCTCGGTATCAAAAAGCTTCAAAAACCGTCATGTTGATCTCAGCAAAAGCTTCAAAACAAGATCTCAATTCAGTATATTTTTATCCTTAATTTTTTCATACAATACCAAGCAATTATGTTAAAACCTAAATGCATGTTAGAGTAAACTTGATAGCAAATTAGAACAAATGTGTAAGAAAATTAACATTATTCATCAAAGCAATGTAGTTTCTTCACTGAAATGAGAACAATCGAGGTGAAATCCTGCAAATGTAGCACTTTTACTTCATAGTTTACTTTGCATAAAAGAGAACACATCAATCAAAATGACGATTCATGTAATTAACATTCAAAAATATTGCTGAAGTGCTAAGTTGCTCGTTGAATCATATCATTGCTAATCTAAAATAATAGGATTGTCTAAATCAGAATATGTTATTACCTAAATCAGGAAAAGAGGAACGAAGAGAAAAAAGGAGCTAGGTAGCACACTGCATCACAGCGGTAGGCGGAAGCACTGCTAGCCCTCGGTGTAGGCAGGGGACACCTAGCGGTCAGACCTCTTACCGGTGGCCACTGTCGTGCGTGCCATGGCCAGAGAGGGCATCAAGTTAGGAAACTGCCTACAACACAAAATGGTGTAAATTGAGTTAATAAACACAAAAAAAATTCTGTGATAGCGTCATGCTGCAAAATGGAGTGTGAGGATGAAAAAATGCCAAAATTCCTAAAATATTATGCCTTCACCTTGTTATACTGTTGGATATAAATTCCAAAGTCCTCGTTGAATTGAGCACTTCAAATCTTCTGTTGTGCATATCCAGAAACAACACTATATAAATACTAGTGCTGGTAGTTCTGGGTAACCTAATATGAAGGCGGACAATCCAAATATGAGTAATGAAAAAAGCGCAACTTAGGATTGCCTTATGGATTATGATATTTTGCCTACACATAAACATACTATTACCTAATCAGAATAATATTTTTGCCTAATGAAGTCTATTCAGTATGAATGCTTTCAGATAAGAAAAAATAATAATTGAATGGCAAACACAAGCAATACTAGTATGCAAACAGAGAAATGAGCATGATACATCGGAATGGACACCATACATTTCAACCCCCCCCCCCCCCCCCCCAACAGCAAAAAAGGAGGCCATCAATGTTCATAAAACTGTAGAAAACTAGATTGCAGTTCTGCAGGCAGGGTGCTGAATTATCACTTGATTATAAAGGTTTGACACATAGATGAATGCTATTGGATAAAACAGAAATACTCTGAAATAAATATCTATTGCTCCTGTACATGATATAATGCAAGTTCCCTACAAATAAGGACGGTGGATTATTTTGTACTACATTAATCCAAAACATAGAATGAGTATCTAGTGCACTGCAAGTCCACAACATCCAAACAACTCAGAATGAACCAAGTCTTTGATAAATACATATAGCAAGACCAAATGATACAACTGACCAACTCATGACAAATAAACCAACTCCGGCATCCAAAAACTGACTAGACTCAATTCAATTCAGTCTATGAGACGGATAGAAAGATAAAAGAATGTGGTTTGCGTACCTATATATCACATTTTTCCTAATGAATTACATTTTTTTACTGGCACGATTCAATGTAAACCTTAGTACCGATCGACAACTAAATTGGTTAAATCCAAATGTAAAGTTGTTGAGTCAATTGGTATATATAAATGACTTATTACAGAATGGTTCATGTAGGTA
Organism: Cenchrus americanus; assembly: GCA_947561735.1. NCBI lineage: Eukaryota > Viridiplantae > Streptophyta > Magnoliopsida > Poales > Poaceae > Cenchrus > Cenchrus americanus. The sequence goes on along the minus strand of OX387242.1, from coordinate 28,446,984 downwards.
CTCAGTGAATGTCAGGGGGCAACAAACAGTACCATTTTGATGCATATCTATAAGACTATAATGCTGTAGTTGATTGCTTATAACGATGAATAGTGCCTACCAAAATAATTGCCTACTCAATCATATTTTTAGTGTAAGTGCTTGGGTTAAGTAACTAAATTGATAAGGAATGATCAATAACTTGCTTAGATTTAACTAAAAATTGTTAGACATACATTAACAAGGAAATGGACTCCAAAGGCGTGACCAATTTAATAGCACAGCAGTACGTAAAACACTTGGGATTTCGACCTTGCTTGGGTAGACAGCAATCGCTCATGTTCTGCATAGAAATCAGCATGATGTGGCCGGTTAGCGGCCACATGGAGCAAATTCATGCTTAGCACACATGGAGGGATCAAGCGGCAGCGGCAACACAACATAGGCCTGAAATACAATACAAAGACAGTGACGTGAGGGCCGGGCAAAAACATCACCCACTGTGAGGGCTCCAGGTGCTAGTTCAGGCATTTCCTCGAACAGTTTGCGGTCAAGATGGAGGTCGGCTGAGCAGATGTTGTGGCCGCACTAAACAATTTGCATCGTTGAAGAAGACTTCGGCTCGGAAGCGAGAGCGTCAGTTTGGAGCAGGACCACTCCGGGCGTCGTTGACGCCATGGCTCCATAGCTCGGCCTTCCCTAGGGTGCACCATCGTAGGAACTCGCCGACGGACACCGCCGCACGCGCCCTGATGCGCCACCGCCCGCCGAGATCCGCCTCCGCGTGGTCCTCCATGAGGGGCATCAGCCAAATCGCCAGGGGGGGTGCCGCTGTGCGCCCTCGCCTGCATCCGCGGCCGCCGGCTGCTCTGCCAACCTCCCACCGTGGTTGCCCCCACCCGCATCGGAGATAGAGAGGGCAGAGAAAAGAGATGCGGGCATGAGGGAGGCAGAGAGGAAGAGGGAGAAGGATACCGACCTCATCAGAGCCAGATCCGGGCTGGCGCAGCCGCGTGCGCCGCAACCGCGCTGCGCGCTCGCGAGTCGCGAGGGAGACAGAGTGCTGGGAGAAGACGGATGTGGATAGAGAATAAATGGGTCATGTGGGTCCCACCCTGGTTGACGCCTTGACGGAGAGAAAGGAGCAGCCGTCTGTTATTTCTCCTTTATCACAGCCGGTTGTGTTAAAGTCATTACCTAATTAGTATTACTCTTCATGATTGGATCCCTTGTCACATGGAAACTACCAGAGCATGACAGTCACTTCTCGGCAAAGGGCCTCAAACACTTGGCAACGCCTTTGCCGAGAGTAGTACTCGGCAAAGGGCTGACAGGAAATTTTTTCTCGACCACGTTTCTTTGCCGAGCACCCCAACACCAGGCTCTTGGCACAGGCTGTGCAGAGAGCCCACAGTGGGCCATCGACCAAAAAAAGTAGCCGTTAACGGGGGGTTTGGATAACGGTTTTTGAAAATTTCTTTGCCGACGGCCACGAGACAGGGCCCTCGGCAAAGAGGGGAATTTTATTTTTTTTTGAAAATTCTGTGCCAAGAGCCCTGAGCAGAAGCCGTCGGCAAAGATGGTTTTTCTATTTTTTTGAAAAAAAATCCTATGCCGACGGTCCGGGGCAGAAGCCGTCGGCAAAGATGTTTTTTCTATTTTGTTGAAAAAAACTTGTGCCGAGGGTCCGGTGCAAAGGCCGTCGGCAAAGTCGGTATTTTAGTTTTTTAAAAAATTTCTTTGCCGAGTGCTTTTGGCAACTACTCTCGGCAAAGCAGGGAACACCCGAGCTGGGAAAATTTTTCCCAGAGTTGCCGAGCGTAGTTGTCAAAAGCACTCGGCAAAGGGTCCTTTGCCGACGGCCCCTCTTGGCAAAGAGGCCTCATTTTGTTTTATTTTTTTTGCTTTCCACAGTGACAAACATATATATATATATAGACACACACACACCACATGTGTCCCCAAGATCATACACACCACAAGTCCATCGAAACAAGTCCACAAATCCACAAAGTGTCTCGAATCCAACGAAACAAGTTCAGAACATGATCAACTAAGTCCAAGGGCCTACGGTGAGTGCTCGTGCGGTGGGAAAGGTGGGACGGGCGACTGGAGGACTTGCTCGCCACTTGGACCCTGTTGATTCGAACCCGCCGAGAAAGGCTGCACAAAGGAGACAAGATTGCAAGTGTTAGACATGATTAGACAGGAAAACCAGAAACTCTTTGGTATCATACTCACCGGAGTAACAAGGACTTGCTGTGTCGGAAACACCTATGGGGGGGCGGAGTGATAGGAGCTAGGAGCCCTGGTGGTAGAGTCATACCACCTGACGTCGCAAGGTACCTAGTAAGTTCCTCGAACTTACTCGCCATTGCCTGTTGCGATTGGAAATACTCCTGCTGCTGAGCCCGCTCCTGTGCTAGCTGGTCTGCTAGCTGCTGACGTAGAGCCCGCTCCTCTGCTAGCTCGACCTACAACATTTGACTTAAGTGTTTCAGTAATGCAAATCTTAGAATGTGTTTAAACATTAATATAACATGACTAGTGCATACCTCACAGGCGTTCAAACGGCCCATCCCCATGCTCGGTCGTGCTCGTATCTGGGGTCAGACCCCGTCCTTCGTGCTCGGACGTCGGCAAGTCACAGGCTGGAACTGTCGATGATTCCATCACCAATCCACAACCTCCCGTGCTTCTTTCCTCCTCCCAAGGCCATGACTATGTCTGTATCAATGTCATGCTCACTCGAGTTGTAATCTTCCTTGTACTTCGCCAGGTGCCTTTGTGTACTCCGCGATGCGCCGCCGAAGCTAGGGGTTGCCGTATGCCTCCGCCCGTTGCTCACGCTCGTAGGACACATCGGACGTCGCCTTGCCCTTGTGTGCCATGCACAAGGCATCGAAGTCCGAGCATTCCCCGGCCAGGATGTGTCTTTTCCTACAAGAAAAGCAGGACGAAGATTAGTGTGATGAAACAAGTTTAAGCCTGAAAATAGATTAAAGAAACCGCGTACCCATAGCGCCTTGTACTCTGGAAGGCTCCGCTGGCCTTGGTGGTGTGATGGGCCCTCCATCATCAAACGCCTCTCGCGTGCAGCGTCGTGCGCCTGCTGGTACTCCTCCGTGAACCACTTGTCCACCTTCATTGCCCATGCGTCGGCTTTGGTGCGGCTCCACCAAGGAGTCACCTGCACGTCACGTAGTAATTGATACATTAGAAGATCAAACATAACATAAGTAATATCGAAACATAGCTGGTATTCATGTACCTCAAGGAACTGCTCACGGGTCAACATCGTCCTTCTGGCTTCTTCCTTGCCTATCTTTTGACCAAGCACCAACGCGTAGTAGGTTATGACAGCCTGGTGCTTTACCTCGTGATGCATGTCGGTGACATGTTTCTTGCAGGAGTTCTTCAGGCACATGTCCGCTCTCTCATCTTCACCATCCTCACGTCTCAAGAAGGTCTGCATTCAAATACGTTGTCAAATTCATTATTTTAAGATTGAGTCAAACGAATGTGATGTAACAAAGAAAAGGGAGCTAGAGTTACCCAAAACGTCCTCAGCACGCGCTCTGCCGTGTGGGTGAAGTCCCGGTCGTCACCCAGGTAGTAGTGGCCAAACGTGTAGGTTGGCTCTGTCCGCCCGTGGTACGTGACAATGCCGGGGTAGTGCTGCCTACACAGAAGCCCGACAGTGCCGTTGGGCTTGCGTGAGTCGCCACCCGACACAACGATCCAGTTCCTGCACATGTCGAACAAAATATTAGTGAATCTAGATAATCAAAATGGAGTTTGGCATGTAAATGAAGTTAGCCATCTAAATTTACTTACATTCTCCCTTGGGGGCGAATCACTGGGCGGTTCTGAGGGAGCGGGGGCTGAGGGAGTCGTGCGGGGCCTCGCAAGTAGACCTTCACCGCCCTAGCGGCCTCCCCTGAAGAACCCGCACCCGAGGCGTCGTCCTTGGTCTCCGTCGGCTGGCCCTCACAACCGCCCTGGTCGTCGTCGTCCTCGGCCCCCCGTGCACCATCCGTCGGCTCGGGAGGTGGCCTCCTGGCCCTCCTGGGCCTCCTCTCTAACCCCTCCGCGTCGTCCTGCCCCTGTGAGGCACTGTAAAAGGTGGGACGGGCGACTGGAGGACTTGCTCGCCACTTGGACCCTGTTGATTCGAACCCGCCGAGAAAGGCTGCACAAAGGAGACAAGATTGCAAGTGTTAGACATGATTAGACAGGAAAACCAGAAACTCTTTGGTATCATACTCACCGGAGTAACGAGGACTTGCTGTGTCGGAAACACCTATGGGGGGGGGGGGGGGGGCGGAGTGATAGGAGCTAGGAGCCCTGGTGGTAGAGTCATACCACCTGATGTCGCAAGGTACCTAGTAAGTTCCTCGAACTTACTCGCCATTGCCTGCTGCGATTGGAAATACTCCTGCTGCTGAGCCCGCTCCTGTGCTAGCTGGTCTGCTAGCTGCTGACGTAGAGCCCGCTCCTCTGCTAGCTCGACCTACAACATTTGACTTAAGTGTTTCAGTAATGCAAATCTAAGAATGTGTTTAAACATTAATATAACATGACTAGTGCATACCTCACAGGCGTTCAAACGGCCCATCCCCATGCTCGGTCGTGCTCGTATCTGGGGTCAGACCCCGTCCTTCGTGCTCGGACGTCGGCAAGTCACAGGCTGGAACTGTCGATGATTCCATCACCAATCCACAACCTCCCGTGCTTCTTTCCTCCTCCCAAGGCCATGACTATGTCTGTATCAATGTCATGCTCACTCGAGTTGTAATCTTCCTTGTACTTCTGCTTACAGGCCTTTGTGTACTCCGCGATGCGCCGGCCGAAGCTAGGGTTGCTGTATGCCTCCGGCCCGTTGCTCACGCTGTAGGACACATCGGACGTCGCCTTGCCCTTGTGTGCCATGCACAAGGCATCGAAGTCCGAGCATTCCTGGCCAGGATGTGTCTTTTCCTACAAGAAAAGCAGGACGAAGATTAGTGTGATGAAACAAGTTTAAGCCTGAAAATAGATTAAAGAAACCGCGTACCCATAGCGCCTTGTACTCTGGAAGGCTCCGCTGGCCTTGGTAGTGTGATGGGCCCTCCATCATCACACGCCTCTCGCGTGCAGCGTCGTGCGCCTGCTGGTACTCCTCCGTGAACCACTTGTCCACCTTCATTGCCCATGCGTCGGCTTTGGTGCGGCTCCACCAAGGAGTCACCTGCACGTCACGTAGTAATTGATACATTAGAAGATCAAACATAACATAAGTAATATCGAAACATAGCTGGTATTCATGTACCTCAAGGAACTGCTCACGGGTCAACATCGTCCTTCTGGCTTCTTCCTTGCCTATCTTTTGACCAAGCACCAACGCGTAGTAGGTTATGACGGCCTGGTGCTTTACCTCGTGATGCATGTCGGTGACATGTTTCTTGCAGGAGTTCTTCAGGCACATGTCCGCTCTCTCATCTTCACCATCCTCACGTCTGAAGAAGATCTGCATTCAAATACGTTGTCAAATTCATTATTTTAAGATTGAGTCAAACGAATGTGATGTAACAAAGAAAAGGGAGCTAGAGTCACCCAAAACGTCCTCAACACGCGCTCTGCCGTGTGGGTGAAGTCCCGGTCGTCACCCAGGTAGTAGTGGCCAAACGTGTAGGCTGGCTCTGTCCGCCCGTGGTACGTGACAATGTCGGGGTAGTGTGCGCCTACACGAAGCCCGACGGTTGCCGTTGGGCTTGCGTGAGTCGCCACCGACACAACGATCCAGTTCCTGCACATGTCGAACAAAATATTAGTGAATCTAGATAATCAAAATGGAGTTTGGCATGTAAATGAAGTTAGCCATCTAAATTTACTTACATTCTCCCTTGGGGGTGAATCACTGGGCGGTTCTGAGGGAGCGGGGGCTGAGGGAGTCGTGCGGGGCCTCGCAAGTAGACCTTCACCGCCCTAGCGGCCTCCCCTGAAGAACCCGCACCCGAGGCGTCGTCCTTGGTCTCCGTCGGCTGGCCCTCACAACCGCCCTGGTCGTCGTCCTCCTCGGCCCCCCGTGCACCATCCGTCGGCTCGGGAGGTGGCCTCCTGGCCCATCTGGGCCTCCTCTCTAACCCCTCCGCGTCGTCCTGCCCCTGTGAGGCACTGTAAAAGGTGGACAAGGGCACCTGACGCCGGCCCTCATCCACCTCCACCTCCGGTACTGGCCGTCGTCCTCCGTGACGGCCGCCTGCCATCTTTTTTAGTCACCTGTGACCAACATATAGACAAAACAAAATTAGTATGACATGTATAATAATAATGAGACATGCATGACAGTAATGAAAACACAATTACAAAAGAACATAGTATTACATGTATTAAAAGTAGTCTGGATCATTGTGGGGATTAGCTGGTATGTCTGTTTGCTCGTCATTACTGTCAAAATTCTCCAGATAATGAAGATAATCTGACGGCTCTAAGTTTTCTTCATGTTCGATGCCCAATTGCTCAAGCATTTGTAAGTCCTTTGGATCATACACCTCTACTTCATCGTCGTTGTGATCGACCAATTCATTGTCTACTTCCATTGTTATAGGTGTGGTTAGGTCTATCACAAAACTTCCAGTCAGCCCCTCTTCTTGATAGAACTCTCCTTCTTATGTGTTTGGATTTATCAAGTTGTAGTCTTCATCGTTGGGGACAGGTAGTTTAGCATGTGGCGTGACCTTCTGCACAACCTCCCAACCCTTAAGGTAATCTTTGCTCTGGCAGACGTATGGAAGGTATTAAACTTGCACGGCTTGTTGGGCCACAATGTATACATCGGATCGTGGATACACGGAATCCGGTCGAACTTCGACTAGCCCGATTGTCGGGGTCCTTCGAGTACGTTCAGGATCAAACCAATGACATTTGAATATCACAGGTTTAAGATGCGGGGCGCCATAAAATGAAAGTTCGTGTATTTCCAAGACTCTTCCATGATATTCTTTCCCATCAGTGTCGATCGTAACCACACCGCTGTTTGTGGTACTTCTATTGGGTCGACTCTCTTCGTAGGCAGTCGTGTGGAAACGGAATCCGTTCACATCATAACCGGTAAATGACCTAACCCTTAGTTCACAGCCACATGCAACAGCACACAACTCATGAGAGATGGACAGATCGGTTTGGGCCTTTCTCCCGAACCATGAAATGAAATCGCGCCGCTGTGGGCCCGCACCTTGCGAAATAAGGGTATCAATTTCGTTTGCCTCTGGCAACCTCGATGCAGTCCAGAACCCACGGATGATTTCTTATTTGTACAGTTCAACCTCCAACGAGTTGAGCAGCACATATAGCATGATCCTACACTACTATTCATTGGTGAGTTGCTTGGTGGTAGATGCACTGGCGCTTCCAAATTGGCCTTGGAAAAGGCTAAGTTTTGATTGATTTTGCACGACATTGTGACGAGGGGAGTGATCATGCACGCTAGGAAGGTTCTCTTTATAGAATTTTTCTGTGAAGTTTGACACCTCCTCCACAATGTATGCCTCTGCAACTGAAGCTTCGATTCTGCACTAGGCCAGAAATGATTTGTCCTGGCACTAGCAAATTAGCGTGCTGGCGGGTGCAACTATGAACCGCTAGCAAAGTGGGACGCAGGTGCGCCGGGACAACAACTGCCAGCATTGAAGCATCACTCGCCCTGTTCACTTGGCTTATCAGCCACCAGCCAACAGTACATTTCTCTCACAACAAATCAGCCATCAGCAATCAGCCAGCAGTACTTTTCTCTCAGAACAAATCAGCACCAGCCATCAGCCACCAGCCAAACGAACAGGCTGACTGCTGGCGGGCGACATAACCCACCCGCCAGCACAAATGGTACTATTTATGCTGGTGAACGAGTTATGTCGACCGCTAGCATAGAAGGTTTAGTGGGGGCGGCCTACATAAGCCAACCGCCAGCACAAATGGTCCCATTTCTACTGGCGGGTGGCTTATATCGACCGCCCGACGGGGATCTTTACTACCGGCGGGTTTCATATGCACCCGCCAACACAGTGAAGCTGATAATAGCTTGAAATTGATACAAGTCACCAATATTTCAACATGCATGGACAACAACAACAAGTAAAATTCAAACTGAAATATCAACACAAACAACACCTTCGAAAGATTTATTTCATACAAACAACATGCATGATGACAAATGTTTCAAAGCACACTTAAAACCAACACAAATTAAAGTACACTACATTAGGGGCCTCTCACAAATCAACACAACTTTGCCTCACTCAAATTTCTTTGACAGTCCGGCTGTGATATAGCTACCAAGCACTAAACCTATTATCAAGACAACAACAATGATGATGGTGCCCTGTATGCAGAATCCTTGATTTTTGTTGCGCTTCTTCCGATAGCCAATTTCCGCCATAATGTCAATAAGTTGCCCTCTATGGTCTACAAGTTCAAGCCTCGTTTCATTATCGCTATCTTCAAATCACTCATCCCCACCTTCAGATCAGAAATGACACACTTCATCTGATTCCATTGTTCCAGAAATTCTGAATTTGCTAGTGGTGGCTCCTACACCTGCCCCGGCGGATACACAACACTAGACGGTTGTGCCGCTCTTGGTGCTGGCGTTGCACCAACTAAACTGCTGAACGACTGATAGTTTGGCGGCAGCAAATGAGGGTGAAAATTTTTCAAATGGTTGATGTATTGATTTTCAAAATAAACTTCCTGACATGAATTAGGGCCCCCCTAAAAGAATAAACAACAAATGTGACTTCCATCAATAAATTGGATAATTCTATAGACATAAAATTATATCAACCAACAAATCATTAATAATCAACAATTGTGGATAATTCTATATCTACCGAATCAATAATAATCAACAAATCTACTAATATTATATCAACCAAATCAATAATAATCAACAAATCCTACTAATATTATATTAACTAATAATCACTACTATTAGATCAACCGAATAAGTACTAATCAAATGAATTAGGGCATGAGATGAAAAACAAACCACGTGGTTGTTCGGGCACTTGTAGATGATGGTATTTGAATTAGTCTTGTACCAAATTAAGCGGAGCCAACACGACGGGTAGATCAGTAGGGGGAGAGGCACGAATTGGCTAAGGTTCGGCGCGACCGAGCTGCTCGCCATGCGACGACGGTGAACATGCTCGACGTCGGTCGAGGAACTGGAGGTTGAAGAGTGGGCCGATAGTTTGCCGACGGCGGCGGTTGAGGCGCGGCGGCACGCGAGCGAAGCTCACTCGCGAGCGGCGGTGGCAGGGGGCAGGTCGGTTGCGGGCGCTTCCGGCGGCGGTGGGCCGGCGGCGGCTAGGGTTGCTAGTGAGTGTGTGTGAGTGAGTGAGTGAGTGAGTAGTTGAGTCAAACCGCGTTCGGACCGAAGATATTCAGACAAGTGTGCTGGCGGTTGTCTTAACAGCTCGCCAGCAGAGGCATCAGTGCTGGCGGGTGGCTTAATAGCCCGCCAGGAGAGGTATCAGCGCTGGCGGTCAGCTTATGCCACCCGCCAGCATAAATGGACACAGTGCTGGCCGTCAACATTAGGCACTGCCAGCGCAAATATTACTGCTAGCGGTTTCCATATGCCAACCGCCAGCGTAGAGAATCACCCGAGGGGGCGTCAGGCCCTCGAGCGAGGCGGAGATGCGCCCGAGGGGGCATCAGACCCTCGAGCGAAGCGAGTGTGTGAGTGAGTGAGTGGTTGAGTCAAACCACATTCCGACCGGAGATATTCCGACAAGTGTGCTGGCGGTTGGCTTAAGAGCCCGCCAGGAGAGATATTAGTGCTGGCGGTTGGCTTAAGAGGACCGCCAGCATAGATGTACACAGTGCTGGCAGTCACGTATAGCACAGAGATTATTGCTAGCGGTTTCCTTATGCCAACCGCCAGCACTGTGTCTTCTATAAGTATAGACCAGCCCCTTCTTCCCAGCAACCTTCCAATGGCGTTGTGCCCGAGAGGAGCTCGGGAAAAGCTCCAAAAACACCAAATCTAGGGGGGAAGGTTTTGCTCTTGGTTTTCTTGGAGGAGGTGGCTATATAAGGTGAGTTTGTGCTATTTTAACCTTAGTTTTCTCCTTTTATTAATGATTTCTATGTAGTTAGGGATCTAGATCTAGACCTAGGGTTAGCTAGGAGAGAGAGGGGAGTGAAGAGAGATATTGATTTAGATATTTATTTTTTAAATAGCTTTAGATTTAAATTATATTTAATTATTATTGCAATTATAGAAGCAAGTATACATATTAAATTATTAGTTTGTAATTAAAATTATTATCTTCAATAATTAAATTTATAGAATTTAGTTTTGTTTCCGTTTTTTACATATTAATTAAATGAAGCATAGAGCATACTGAGTTTATAATTAATATAATTACTTTTATAGGTGTTATTTAAGATGGAACATAGAGCGTGGATGTATGTCATACGGAGAAATTCATCTACATTCTTGATAGAGTTAACAAACTTTCTTGAGGTTGCGCAAAAGCATGCCCAAATTTCTAGGACCAAGCAAATACATTGTCCATGTTGTGATTGTTGCAACAAAATTGTTTGGGAAGATATTAATGCCATCAAGATGCATTTGATAAAGCGTGGTTTTGTGAAAGGATACAAAACTTAGTCCCACCATGGTGAAGCAGAAAGTACTTTCAACAATGCAGACATCGGCATCAGGTATGATGAAGTGGGTGATGAAGATGCAGATGAAAATGATAATGTCATGACGGATGATGCTTTTGGCTGTGAAGATCAAAATGATGATCAAACTGATGCACCACAGGTGGACGAGGAATGTGATGTTGATATGGAAGAAATGTTGCGCCACATTAAACCGGAGGTGTTGCTAGGGAGTGCTAAAGGGTTAGAAAATTTTGAGACACTAAAGAAGGCAGCAAAGGACCGTATGTATGAGGGTTGTGGGAAGGAGTGGACCGTGTTGCGTTTCATGCTCCATCTTCTGATTGTGAAGGCAAAATTTGGATAGTCGGACAATAGTTTTAACGAACTCCTTACTTTGTTGGCCAATCTACTCCCGAAGCCTAACTTGGTCCCAAGAAACACATATGAAGCAAAGAAGATTATCAACCCATTGAAGATGCGAGTGCAACGAATACACGCATGTAGGAACCATTGCATATTGTACCGCGGTGACTATGCAGAACTAGAGAAGTGTCCAAATTGCGATGCTAATCGTTACAAAAGTAATGCCGATTTTGCCTGTGGAACGGGTCATTGCATCTAAAGGCACGAAGAGGAAGGTTGGTGGAAAGAAAAGTGTAATTTCTCAAGTTGAGGAGGAGTATAGTATTGGTACTGACACTGCTACTCAACGTAAAGTCCCTGCATTGGTGATGTGGTACTTGCCGGTGGAGGATCGTCTAAAGCGATTGTTCTCGAACCCAAAGACCGCTGAACTAATGACTTGGCACACAGATCGCCCAGAGAAGTCTGATGGGAAGCTTCAACATCCTTCTGATGCTCGGCAGTGGAGGACCTTTGATTCCAAGCACAAAGAGTTTAGAGAAGAAAAAGAAATATAAGGTTCGCGTTAAGTACAGATGGTATGAATCCATTTGGTGAAAGAAGCAGCACGCACAACACATGGCCAGTGTTGATGACCATATACAACCTCCCCCTGGCTATGTCACAAGAGAAAGTTCCTTTTGCTTACCATTCTAATCCAAGGACCGAAGCAACCTGGTATTGATATAGATGTCTTCCGGAGCCATTGATGGAAGAAATGGAGAAGTTTTGGAAATATGGGGTTGAGATGTGGGATGAGTACGAAGGGAGACATTCACACTTAAGGCAATTATCTTTGTTACCATTAATGATTACCCCGCCCTATTTTCTTTGTCCGGTCGAAAAAAGGAAAAACAAGGTTGTGTAGTTTGTTTGAATGGTACAATATCGTGTACCGAAAGGATCTCGAAGACCGGTGTATATGGGGCACAGACGCTGGCTACTAAGGACTCACAAGTACCGTAAGATGGCAGACTATTTCGGTGGAAAGATTGAGAAGTACTCTTTTGCCCCACAACCGGCCACCGGTAGAACCGTGTTTGAAATGTGTCAGAAGGTCAAGTTTAAACTTGTTAAGAAATCAAAAGGTGATAATTCAAAAGGGGGAAGGAAGGAGGCTGAAACTACAGAAAAAATTGATGTGCCTTTCAAGAAGATGTCTATATTTTTTAAGTACTTGCCATACTGGGAAGATTTGACAGTGTGCCATGCCATCGATGGGATGCATCTTCAAAAGAATGTGTTTGAAAGCACAATGGGATTCTTAGGCTTAACAGGAAAGGTAAAGGACGGACTGAAGTTTCGTAAGGATCTTGTTGACCTAAAAATTAGGCAAGAACTTCACCCACAACCACGTCCTAATGGTAAGCAGTACCTTCCACCTGCTAGCTTCAACTTAACACAACATGAGAGGCTGGCTATCTGTAAATGCTTGCGCGGGCTGAAAGTGCCAACCAGATTCTCATCCAACATCCGATCATTGGTCTCGTTGAAGGACATGACGCTTATCGGTTGTAACTCTCATGACTTGTCATGTGATGATTCTTGTTTTTCTCGCGATTGCGATCCGAGCTGTCAAACCAATATTCCTTAAGATGGTCATCACAAGGATGTGCTACTTTTTCAACGTCATTTCGCAGAAAGTGGTAGATTGTGTAGAGTTGGCAAGGCTTCAGCTGTTTATGTCAGAAACTCTAGCCCAGCTCGAGATGTGCTTACCTCCGTCATTTTTTGATATCATGGAACATCTAATGATCCACATGGTCTAGCAAATTACTTAACTAGGACTTATGTACTTTCATCAGATGTGGACGTACGAACGGTTCATGTCGATTCTTAATGGATACATGAGAAACAAGGCATTTCCAGAGGGAAGCATGATCGAGAGCTACCATACAGAAGAGAGTGTTGATTGTTGCATAGACTACATAAAAGATAAGAGAGCGATCGGTTTACCGGAATCTCGACACGAAGGCGATTGTCGGGGAAAGGGACCATTGGAAGGAAAAGATTCATTGACGAGGACAACCAACAACTGGAGAAAGCACATGCTAGTGTTCTGCAACAACTTGCAATAGTGGAGCCATTTATCGTGCAACACGAAAATGAGATTCGTGAGGAAAATGATAGTCGGACCGAGGATTGGGTCATCAAAGAGCAAAAGCGTCGTTTCCCATCATGGTTAAAGGAACATGAGCATCTATTTCAAGGAAATTCCATAGATGACACAACGTTGACTAGGTTGGCGGTTGGTCCATCAAGCAATGTTACCTCATGGCAAGCATACGAAATTAATGGGTACACCTACTATACGAAGGCGAAAGACAACAAGAGTGTTGCGTATCAAAATAGTGGTGTTCGCATAGATGCGATTGATAAATCCGGAAACAACATCACTTACTACAGGTTCATAGAGGAAATATGGGAACTTGACTATGGAGAGAATATCAGGTTCCCGTGTTTCGGTGCCAATGGGTCAAACACCCGAATGGCGTCACAGATGACAATTATGGATTGACACTTGTAGACCTTGCCAATGTAGGTTACAAAGATGATCCATGGGTACTCGCCGAGCGTGTTGCACAAGTTTTTTACATAGCTGATCCTATGAATGTGAAGAAGCACATTGCCGTCTTCGCAAAACAAAGAATTCTAGGAGTAGAAGGTGTAATTGATGTTGAGGAGCGTCCTGCTCAGCAGTTCCAGTAGTCCGCTCAGCAGTTTCAGCGTCCTGTTCCTCAGACTCCCCGCCCAGCTTCCCAGCAGAGTCAGCAGAGAGCCCCAGTTGGCACACCTGTAAGGTCTGTGGCGCCGCCCAATCCTGCCACCACTACTTGCTTCAAGTGCGGAGAGCTTGGTCACTATGCCAATGCTTGCCCAAAAAGGAACCCTCCACACACCCCTGTGAAGAACCAGCAGCAGACAAGGAGCGGAAGCCAAACCCCGCAGTCTAACAAAGGGCAACAGAGCTATGCACGAGGCAAGGCGATGCACGTTGATGCTGAAGTCGCTCAGGAGAACCCCGAGTAGTGCTCGGTATGTTTCTAGTCAACTCTACTCTGCCTCGTTTTGTTTGATTCGGAGCATCCCATTCTTTCATTACATCCCAGTTCGTAGCTCAACATAATCTACCTATCAGTCCCATGTCTCGCCACATGTTAGTTACCTCACCTGGGGGGAATTGAAAGCTATCTATAAATGTGATAACGTCCATCTCAAGACTGTGGGTAGAGATTTCCGTGCCAATCTTATAATCTTGGATTCAAAGGGGATCGATGTGATATTGGGAATGGGATGGTTGACCGCGTGTGATGCGGTGATACAGTGTGCTAAGAGATCAATCCTCCTTACAAGTCCAGCTGGTGAAAGATTTGAGTTTGCAGCAGATCCCGCACCATCAAACGCCGGTGCCGTGAATAAGCTTGATGGAGCGACCTTGGAAGACATACGAGTAGTGTGCGATTATCCCGATGTGTTTCCCGAGGAGTTGCCTGGTATGCCCCCGACCAAGATGTTGAGTTCGTTATTGATCTTTTACACGGTCTTGCTCCTATCTCTAAGCGCCCATATAGAATGTCTAGTGATCAGTTACAAGAACTTAAAGCTCAGATTAAAGAATCATTGGGTAAAGGGTTCATTCGTGCTAGTTCATCACCTTGGGGAGCACCCGTTATCTTTGTGGGTAAGAAAGATGGCACACGAGAGGATGTGTGTTGATTACGGAGTCCCTTAATGATGTTACCATCAAGAACAAGTATCCTCTCGCCACGTATTGAAGATTTGTTTGATCGGATGAGAGGAGCTAAAGTGTTTTCTAAGATCGATCCGCGATCCGGTTATCATCGATTGAAGATTAGGCCTTGGGATATTCCTAAGACGACTTTTACTACCAGGTACGGACTTTATGAGTACACAGTTATGTCTTTTGGGTTAACCAATGCACCCGCGTACTTTATGTACTTGATGAACAAGTTCGTTGTGGTATTCATTGATGACATTTTGATCTACTCCAAGAATGAGGAGGACCATGAGGAGCATTTGAGGCTTGTGTTGCAGAAGCTGAGAGAGCATGAGTTATATGCGAAGTTCGGCAAGTGTGAGTTCTGGCTCAAGGAAGTGTCTTTTCTAGGTCATATCATCACCAACGGAGGTATTGCGGTAGATCCCAAAGAAGGTTAGTGATGTATTGAAGTGGGAAGCCCCTCGTACAGTGTCTGAGATGCGGAGTTTCCTTGGACTTCTTGGTTACTATCGTCGGTTTATTGAAGGATTCTCCAAGATTGTGAAGCCTCTCACTACATTGCTAGAGAAGGACAGGGAGTTCAAATGGACCAGTGCATGTCAGTCCAGTTTTGAAGAGTTAAAGAAGCGGTTAACCACAGCACCTGTTCTAGTAATGCCTGATCTACGGAAGAGCTTTGACATTTACTGTGATGCATCTCGACAAGGTCTAGGATGTGTGTTGATGCAAGAAGGTCATGTTATAGCCTATGCATCTCGTCAGTTGAGGAAGCATGAGTTGAACTATCCTACGCATGATCTTGAGTTAGCAG
This sequence comes from Cenchrus americanus, assembly GCA_947561735.1. NCBI lineage: Eukaryota > Viridiplantae > Streptophyta > Magnoliopsida > Poales > Poaceae > Cenchrus > Cenchrus americanus. The sequence goes on along the minus strand of OX387242.1, from coordinate 28,431,394 downwards.
CAGTGGTTCATGCATTGAAGATTTGGAGACACTACATTATGGGAACTAAGTGTCAGATCTATACTGATCACAAGAGTCTGAAGTATATCTTCACTCAGAAGGATCTCAATCTAAGACAGCGTCATTGGTTAGAGTTGATCAAGGACTATGATCTAGAGATTCACTATCATCCGGGGTAAAGCGAATACGGTTGCCGATGCTTGGAGTCGGAAGGGCCACACTAACATGGCTATGACCATTCGGTTTTCCCGATGAGTTGGTAAAAGAGTTTGAAAGGCTCAACTTGAAAGTGGTTGCACATGCAGAAGGAGTGACTTTGGAAGTACAGTCCACTCTGGAGCAAGAGATACGTAAGTGGCAGCTAGAGGATGCTGGAATACAGAAAATTAAGGAGAGTACGCAACAAGGAGAAGCCCCAGATTTCACAGAAGATGAGCAAGGAACCGTGTGGTTTAAGAACCAATTGTGTGTACTAGAGAAAGGAGATCTCAGAGAGACGATCTTGAGAGAAGCTCACGACTCGGCTTATTCTATCCATCCAGGAAGTACTAAGATGTACCAGGATCTCAAACAGAGGTATTGGTGGTACGGTATGAAGAGAGATGTGGCCGCACATGTGGCTTTGTGTGACACTTGCCACCGGGTTAAGGCTGAACATCAGAGACCCACTGGTTTGCTTCAACCATTGAAGGTGCCTGAGTGGAAGTGGGAAGAGATCGGAATGGACTTCATAGTGGGTTTACCCCGAACCCGAGATGGTTATGATTCGATTTGGGTTATCGTGGATTGTTTGACTAAGGTAGCTCACTTCATTCCGGTAAAGACTACTTATATAGGAGCTAAGTTGGCAGAACTATACATATCCAGGATTGTGTGTTTGCATGGTGTACCAAAGAAGATCGTGTCAGACAGAGCTACTCAGTTTACTTCTCGTTTCTGGGGAAATTGCATGAATCTCTGGATACTAAGCTAAATTTCAGCTCAGCTTATCATCCACAGACAGATGGACAGACAGAGAGAACCAATCAGATCCTAGAGGACATGCTGAGAGCATGTGCGCTTAAGCATGGTTGTAGTTGGGATAAGAGCTTGCCATATGCTGAGTTCTCTTATAACAACAGCTACCAAGCTAGTCTCAAAATGTCACCCTTTGAGGCCCTGTATGGAAGGAAGTGTAGAACCCCGTTATATTGGAGTGAGATAGGCGAAAGGCAGTTATTTGGGGCAGATATCATCAGAGAAGCGGAGAAACAAGTTCAGATCATCAGAGACAATTTGAGGATTGCTCAGTCTAGACAGAAAATTTATGCAGATGGCAAACGAAGGGATGTGGTCTTTCAGGAAGTCGATTATGTGTACCTAAAGGTGTCACCTATCAGAGGTTTGCGTCGATTCAGAGTTAAAGGAAAGTTGTCACCTCGGTTTATTGGACCTTTCAAGATCCTTGAGAGGGTGGGAGAAGTGGCTTACAGTCTGGAGTTGCCAGTCCAGCTAGCTGATGTGCATGATGTGTTCCATATTTCTCAATTAAAGAAGGGTTTTGGTCCTCATGACAAGGAGCCGTTACCCTTGGATGATCTAAACGTTAAAGAGGATCTCACTATTGTTGAACACCCCATCCGGATATTGGAAACGATGACAAGGGTCACCAGGAATAGCGTGATTAAGATGTGCAAAGTACAGTGGAGTAATCATGCAGAGGATGAGGCAACATGGGAAAGAGAGGATGAGCTGAAAGCGGAGTTTCCAGATCTTTTTCCCAATCTGTCCGAATCTCGAGGACGAGATTCTTCTTAAGGAGGGTAGGATTTGTAACACCCTAATTTTTACTAAAAATCTGGCTTTATTAAAATTTGCTAGAAACCATTTACTTGCTTAAGGAAAATAAGGTTGCCTTATTTATTATTAGGCATTTAAAACTTTTTCTAAAATAAAGTTCATGAAATATAGGAGTTAATTGTTGCATTCATGCTGGAGCATTATTTTTGGTTGCTGGAATTCAAATTCAAGGTTTGAATTCCATTTGATTTGAACCCTTTTAATTAAACCCCTACCCTTTTCCCTCTCCTACCCAACCTATCTAGCTAACCAAAGACACGAAAGACAACGAGCAGCGGCCGCGACCGTGGCCCGGCCCGGCGCGGCCCAACCCCGCAACCGCCGCCGCCGTGCTCGCCGCCCGGCCTAGCACGCGGCCCGGCGGAGCCTTCCGGCCCGGTTGGCCCGGCACCACCGCCGGCCCCGCCCTTCCCCGCCTCCCTCCCTCACCCCGCGGACGCCGACGGGGTGGGGGCCACCGTCATCCCCCACCTCGGGTCATGGCCAAGGCGGACTCGAGCACGAGTCCGACCGCGCCCCGCGCGTGCCCGAGTCCGTGGCCCGCACGCCATGGGCGAGCCCTCCCCGGGCTATTTAAGGTGCGCCGCCGCCCCTGGGCCTCCCATCCAAGCTTTTTGCGCCGCCTTCTTGCCTAGCCGCGAGCCCCGCCAACCCTAGCTCGAGCTCGCCGCCGCCGCCGTCGAATCCCGCCGCCGTCGTCCTTCCGCCGCCAAGGATTCGCTCCGAGCCGCGAAAGGAGGTGAGCATCGCGCCCGTGCCGCACGTCGTCGTCCCCGTGCACCCGGCCGCCCTAACGACCTCGCCGGAGTTCGCGCCCCGCACCGCCGCGCCGAGCCGCCCGCGCCGCCGCATCTCCGCCAAGGCCGCCGCCCTAGATCGGTCCGTCGTGTTGCGCACACCGCGTAGATGCCCTCCGCGTCCGAGCGCCGTGGCCGGAAACCCTAGATCGGGGTCTTCGCCGGCGAGCCCCGCCGCCGTCCGCCGCCGCTCACCGCCGCCGCCCGCGCTCCCCGCCACCCGCCGCTTGCTCGCGTCCTCGGCCGCCGGATCGAGATCCAATGGCCCGATCTAAGCCAGCCGCCCCGCGTTGACCGCAGCCGTTAGATTCAGATCCAATGGATCTAAAGCACCCGACCCGGTCAACTAGGTCAACCTCGCCGCCAGCCCTGGCAATTTTGCAGAAAAGCCCCTGAGTTTCCTATATTTACAGATATACCCTTCCACCTTAGATGTTTTCTTACAGTTTAGTCCTTTTTCTTTATTTTAGCCCAAAACCTTTTCAAATCTTTACAGATTGGTCCCTATACCTTCCCTAAGCCATAACTTAGTCGTTTTAGCTCCGATTTTAGCGTTCTTTATGTCCACGCGTTCGTCTCGAAGCGTAGATTAGTTTTATGCTACTGTTTAGATCTGTTTGATCTGTTTGGTGACTGTTTCTTATTTATTCCTATTGTATGCTTGTATGTGATGATTGTGGACCGTAGAGAGCGATTCGTTCGAGGGATTTGAAGATCAAGTTGTGCAAGAGTTTGAGCAGTAAGGCTTTGTTGAAGGCAAGTATTCCTTGATGCATGCCCGCTTGTCCTACATAACATGCATTTAAATTCACTGCCTTTACTTTTCCGCTTGCATTAATTTGATGGGAACCTATTAAGGATCATGCCTAGCTTTTTACAACCTTTACCTTGATACCGAGAATTAAATTAATCTTGTGGTAGTTATTGCTTAGCATGCTCAACTGGGAATTGGTATTAATCAAACTTGGTTACCTTTTGTTATTCTATGTTCCGTTTATGATCTTTTACTTTACAAGACCACTTTAATATGATAATCGGAACATGGAGAACCACCCGGAAAACAAGTACAACCACAAGAACTAATGGGCAATGGTCTTGGCTGAATAATTAGGAACTTTAGCTTGGGATGGTCTTACCTGATAAGGACAAGGGATCGGCGGTACTGTGGTGTATGGACTCGCTCTAGCAGGGGGTTGGGTGAGTTATTCTTTTATGGTGGGGTTCGACCTGCTAGGGGACTTTATACCTTGCTAACTGATCCGGACGTTGTGGGTCATAACTTGCTAGGGAACCTTTGTAAAGGCCATGTAGAGTCCCTATGCAATCACACCTCGGAAGTGTGATATGGTGTCTTGCAAACACCGCATGGTTGGGTCCAAAGTTCTTCGGAGCTTTTACGCTGCTTGTGGTGAAAGTGTACAACCTCTGCAGAGTGTTAAACTAATCGATTAGCCGTGCTCACGGTCAAGAGCGGCCTGGACACTCACATGATTAAATTGTGGAACTTTAATGTTTAATCGCTGTTTTATTCTTTATTTATGATGCTTATATCTTATTAATTGGGTTGGTATGAACTTACACCTTTAGTAATCAGGTTGCTAATAAAACTTGATCAACTAAAATGCTAAAGTGCTTGAACCTTAGCCATACACCATATGGCCTTGCATGTTATGTTGTTCTCTCTCTTCCGAGTACGATATGTGCTCACGCTTGTTTATTCTCTTGCATCTACAATACCCGGAATTCTTGCTCAAACGCGGGAGAACTTTGAAGATATTCCGGGAGATTTCCGGGAGTTCTAGGTGTGCGTAGTCTTCGGTCGGTACCGCCTGTGGAGGCATTTTGTCCCTTGCGAGAACTCGTTTATTTAAGATTCGTTTAAGACTATGGTTTGTAATAACTCTTTATTCGTGTGGCACTGTTTTTGGTATTCATAATGTCTAAGCGTGTGTGTAACTTGATCCTGGCGCACACGTGATCAATGCATTCGGTTTTGCCTTTAAAACCGGGTGTGACAAGAATCAAGATTGACCCTCAGCCAGAGTCTACAACTCAACCTAAGGCTCGGGTGCTACTCCATATGGAGTGCGATTTTTTGCAACCGCACTTCCATATAATCTCGACTTCAAGACTGATGAGTTGGACCACCTTCCAGCCTCGCGGCAGTTCAAGTACTATTGAAGACTTCTCCAAGCAGTACTCGAGGATGCTCAAGAACTACTCGAAGAGGCTTCAAGACTACTCGAACTACTACTCTCGACTCCAACGTGCTCGGGGGCTTGTCGGGCATACACCTCGGGTACTCATGCAAGGAAGGAGGAAGAGTACAAGACGGACTCCTACTAGAATTCCCCTGTACTCCTACTAGGACTCGCTTTGTGTAATCCTACTAGGACTCCTACCTTGTAACCGACTAGGAACCCGCCCCCTGGACTATATAAAGGAGGGCCGGGTACCTAGGCAAACATACAATCCCTCCGGGGAACAACACCCAAGCGCAGGGCGCAATACTACTCCAAACAGGACGTAGGGTAGCTACTCTGGCTATCTGAACCTGTATAAATCTTGTGTCTTGTGTCCTCGCGCGTACCTTCGGGTTCCAGATCATGGCGATCCCCACCTTCTACCTTGCTGCGGGTACGTCCCATGGAGGTCGAAAGGTTTAAACACCGACAGAGGGATACGTCTTTTATCCGTCAACAAGCCCCTTTTTCTGGCGTTGTCTTTTATCGTTTGGTTAGCATTTAACTTAGTTTTATATTTAGTTTCTCTTTTATTTATATCTAACACATATTATCTAGAAAACCACTTTGTTTGTTTTTGTTTTGTTTTTATCTTATTGTCTAGATGGCGTTCGTCAATCAACCCGTGGAAGAACCGGAGAAATCACTAAGGGATTACGCTAGCCCTCGATGTGAAGACATAAAAGTACAAGAGTCGGATTCGAAGCTTGAAGCGACCAAGTATGAAATTAAATCCAAAATCATCGAGATGGTGGCGGCAAACCTGTTTGAAGGGATGGTTATGGAGAACCCATATAGACATATAAGGCATTTCACGACGCTATGCAACACGATGCATCAAGAAGGAGTTCCCGATGAATGGTTCAAATGGAATCTCTTCCCCTACTCACTTGCCAATGCAAAGACATGGTACTCGTTTGCGTCTTTTGAAGTTGAAGGCAATTGGAACAAGTTGACAAAGAAGTTTTGCGAGAAGTTCTTTCCAATTAGCAAGGTTCAACATCTAAGGAGGCAAGTGATCACTTTCATGCAAGGAGAAGAGGAAGGGATAGACCAAGGTTGGGATAGGTTTAATGAGTTAATCGAACAAGGACAAAGACTCAGCTTCTCCGGTGACGTACTCTTGCATACATTTTTCTTTTCCCTAACCCCTAGTTGGATGCAACATGTCCAAATCTGTGCAGGTGGGGATCTCATGGAGAAAACACTCACGTAAGACGCCCAACTTTTACAAAAAATTAGTAAAGCGGCTGCCATGCGAAGGGATTGGGAAACAAGACTTGCGGAAGAGCCAGAATATAACTCAAGGAAGAAGAAGTGTGGTGAATTTTCTAAAGAGGAAACCCCGGAAGTCACAAAAGAGGATCCAAACCCGGGAAAGCTTGAACAAGAACACATCAAGTCAAGAACTACCCCGAGCGTTGACTTCATCGTATCAAATGAGATAAACAAGAGAAGCATGTCAAGCGCGAAGACACTAGGGGAGTTCGAACCAATGGATTGGTTTCCTATCGATTACGGAGAAGTATTCGACAAGAGAAGACCATTACCTAATCAAAAGGGGATGCAAGAGCATTGGAAGTGGATTTCCCACCAGAGAAGAAAGCTGAAGATTCATTCGACCTTGAAACCACCGGTGAGATCTTTCAAAAGCTCTTTGGAGATGATTAAGTGGATCCGGAACACATAGTCGAGGTGAAAAGAATCATGGGGATCAAGCCCGAAGCATCACCATATGCTCGCCTCGCCGAAATTTACGTGATAGGATCTGAAGAAGAAGATAAGATGGCGCCACGCCTGAGTTGCGAGATCAACGGAGTTCAATGCAAAGCTTTATGTGACATCGGAGCCCAAATTTACAATAAAGTTCAAGACCACAACCTAGACTTAGCTCCAACATCAACAAAATTAATTATGGGAGATGGTAGAACTATTAAACCTCAAGGTATTGCTTGCAAAATGAAAGTAAAAATCTCTGGAAAATGTATACCAACCGATTTCTTTGTTATTGATGCTTACCATAGTAATCATGATCACATAATCCTAGGTAGGCCCTTTCTTAAGTTGGTTGATGCCGTGTTAGATGCCGGAGAAGGCAAAGTAACAATGAACCTTAATGGAACAAAGTACACATATAACTTTCTTCGCGTTTCATAACACCCTACACCCTTTCCTCTCGAAGACGAAGTAGAGGAGATAGATAGTCTTTGTTTTGTTGAAACCCTTAGAGACCCACTGCAAAGAGCAATGGAAAATCAAATTAGTAATCAAAAAGATGAAGAACTAGAAGAAGCAATGAAAGGCTTAGAACCACATGATGGAAGCGTGGAGGAAGGAAAATTCGAGGACATAGGAGAAATAAAACCCGAGGAGCCACAAGTGCCCGAGGTAAACCTTAAACCTTTGCCCAAAGGATTAAAATATGAATTTTTGGGCCCAGGAAAGACTTATCCAGTCATCGTGAGCGATGAGTTGAGTCCCAAAGAAAATGAGAAGTTGCTGATTTTATTGAAAAAAACATAGGAAGGTAATTGGATATTCGATTAATGATCTCAAAGGTATTAGCCCAGCCTTTTGCACTCATCGTATACCAATGGAAGACCAATGTAAGCCTGTAGTGGACCACCATAGGAGGCTAACTCATGCCATGTGAGAGGTAGTAAAGAAAGAGGTGTTAACACCAAAAATTGGTACAGGAAAGAGACTGACTTGTGGGCCGAGTTTGGTAAAGAAACGCCATTCGGCAGGAAATTTTCCTCGAAGCATTTAGTGAAGGTACCTGCGGTCGGTAGCACGCCATCATTTGGCCGAATGGCTCTTTTGTGCTTGGAAAAGGAAACGTTCGGGAATACGTGATGACGTGGCCTGAATATAAGGAAGGGACGAATTGATGACGGATGCAAAACAAACATTGGTGCCGGGACATTAATGTTGTACTCGTGATCGACTAGGAGTCGTGTTAGGACAAGGGTATAAATATAAACCCTTCGCGTTTGTAATAGGGATCGAACAATTTCACAACAAACCGGCCTTGTGCCAACCTTCGAGTCCTTTAGTCGAGTCATCGAGTTCTTCGAGAGGAGCCATCGATCCCTCGACCTCCGTAAGTACCGGCAACCTTGTATCATGTCCAGTATCATGCGATGGATTTAGCACGTGATGCAAGTAGTCTTGTTACCTTTTTTAGTATCATGTGGTGGATTTAAGCTTGGTTCAAGAGGGTTTCTTATTAGATCATGAGCCATGCAGTAGGCTAAGATCTAGCTTGGAGCTAGTTATCGGCTCTATTAGATTTGGCAAGATCTAATAGATTCATTAAGTTACCACGTGTTGCTTTGGATTTTGCTTTATGTTTAATTCATGTAACACTCTTTTACCCAATTTGGATTGATTAGATTCGGCTTTATCTTGTCTTACGATCCATATGATACGTGTTCAAATCTTCAACTTGATGTGGTACATGGATCACATGTTCTTTAATAGCCGAACCTGAATCAATCTAGATTGTCACGTGTTGTGGGTTCAAGCGTGTTGATCTAGCATAGTTTGTTCCTTCTCCACGGAACCCGAATCGGCTGTACAGCTGTATTCGGCAATCCTGCCACGAGTGCAAAGTGTTTTTAAGTTTGTTTTAAATAATGTATGCTTTTGGCCTTCCATATTTAGATTGTATCATGCGGTGGATTGATCTATTCTTGATTGGTGGTGTGGTTTCAAACAAGTCGTATCATGCGGTGGATTAACTTGTTTGGTGTCACACTCGACGGGTTTGAAAGTACCTAGACATGCGGTAGACTAGTGATTTTGGCCTATGCACGCTTGTTTTTACTTCAAATTAATAATCTTTTTTCACCTTTTATTTATTTTATTGCAATTTATCCTCGAAAATTGGTCATGACCACGTGCGTGCAATGTTGTTTAAACAAAGACTGATCTTTTGTCATGCTTTACGTCATGCATTCGGCTATATCTTGTTTACATGTTTTAAAGCTTCCGAATGATGCTTAGTTTGCCGGCAGATATCTTGTTGTAGCTATATTTTGTTTTGATTGGCTTTGTAGCCGTAAATACGGAACTGTCTGGTACCACCCGGCAAGTTCCAGGTTTTTATCTAACTGCTTTTCATCCTTTGTCAGTTCCTGGGAAAATTGACTGGCACGCTTCGGATTCGGCACGTGTGTTAAGCCAGCTTTGTTCGGCTTGCTGTGCGCTTGGCGTGAGGTGCTGATTTTACGTCAACACACTTTTTGGCACGCCCGGTGGGACAATCTAGCTGATCAAGATGCCTGATATTCATGATGTCATGGATGTCACCATAGAGGAGCTATCTCCAGAACAGCAATTGCAATTAAAGGAAGCTGTTGATCAATTTCGGCAGAAGTGTCTCATGTCATTCTCTAAAAATAGAAGTGGTGTGCCATATCTTAAGTCTGACATGCCAAGAGTTCTACTACCAGGAGAACCTGATACCACATCTGCTGAAGAGAAACAGGAGGTTATGAATGTGGTTCAGCAAACTATGGAAAACATAATGGCCAAACACAATATTGCTATCTTGAATATGTTCCGGCAAATGATGGTTAGTGTCTTTGGCCCAGGCATGCAAAAGGTGCTTAATCGAGTATCACCCCAAGGGCTTAGTGGTGAAACAGGAGAATCAAGTGTTGTTGTTAATGGCCAACCAGTTCAAGATGCAAGTGCTCAGCCACCTCCACAAAGTGCGGGAGGTCAGCCAATCCAGTAGCAGAACCCTTGTCACGCAGTGCCCAATAGGCCTACTTATGGGGAATTGGCATTCGACTTTTCTGGAGTTCCACCTGGCTCTACATACAGGATAGCCCCAACAAATGATAGGCTACAGAAGAACATGTATTGGGGTGGATATTTGGAATTCATGGACTACAGTGCCATTGATGCTTTCCTGAATCCTGGATATAGCACGGCCACAGAGATGCCTACTGGGCCTGCTGGAAGGCCAGGGGATCAAGATGCTAACGTTGATCTTATGGTGCAGAAAATGGCCGATGTGTTACAAAATCAATTTGGTCTAAAACCCAAGAATCAAGGGCATGTGTATACACCTCCTTTCTTAGAATGGTATAACAGGTTGGCCTTGCCACATAGGGTGAAGGCTCCTGCAGATTTCACGAAGTTTTCTGGGCAAGATGATAATAGCACTGCGGAGCATATAGCCCGATACTTGATGCAGCTTGGGGAAGCTTCAGCTGATGAAGCATTCAGAATCAGATATTCCCCCTATCACTGACAGGCCCGACCTTTACCTTGTTCACTTCTTTGCCTGCTCACTCAATCTGTTCCTGGAAGGATTTGGAACAAAAGTTTCATGCTCATTATTTCATTGGCAGTAATGAGAAAAAGCTAATTGATTTAACCACCCTGAGGCAGAGGCATAATGAGACACCCATGGAGTTCCTCAGGAGGTTCAGAGAGACTAAAAGCATGTGCTTCTCTTTGAATCTACCAGATGATCAATTGGCTGACATGGCTGTAGTGGGGATGTTACCAGCTGTTCGGGAAAAGCTGTTCGGCATGGAGTTCGATAATCTTGGCCAATTGTCGCACAGGCTATCATTAATGAGCAACCAAGCTTATGGCTTCAAGAAAGACTCCAGGTTTGCCAAACACAGTGATATAGTTGACATCTACAACCAATTCCTCGAAAGAGCTGATCAAGGAGAGGAATTTGATGATGAAGAGGAAATAGCTGCAGCTGAAATAGTGTGGGGGCAAAGAGCCAGTAACAGTGAATCAAAGGTGGGTCAAGCAAGCCAAGGGCACCTATGATTTTGATATGAACAAGGCTGGTAAGCTCTTTGAGTTCCTTGTAAAGGAAGGCCGAATCAAGTTGCCAGAAGGGCATTCTATGCTTCGGCCTGATGGAGTGAAAGAAAAGAGATACTGTGGGTTTCATGACAGGAATTCTCACTCCATCAATGAGTGTAGGGTTTTCAGGATGAGAATTCAAAAGGCTATCCAAGAAGGTCATATGAAATTTGACAATAAGATGAAGTTGGATGGCAATCCTTTCCCTCAAAACATGATTGGATTTTTAGTCAACATGGTGACTGCTGAGGAAAAAGGAAAAGTGAAGGTTTTGACTTCAGCGAGGGCAAAGCAGGATGGATCAGTTGACCTTGCTCAACAAGTAACAGTTGAACAAGTTCACAAGGAAATGCCTGGCATCCTGAAAAGTCAGATTGAAGTAGGGGAGTCCTCCAAATCCAAACCCAAGGTGACTTCGCGTATTCTCCTTAACAAGTGGCAGCGTCAGCAAGAGAAAGAACGCTACTAGAAACAAAGGTACGAGGAGGAGAAGCGAAGATATGAAGAAGAAGTACACAGGAAGGAACGAGAGGAGCATGCGCGGGAGCAAGTGCGTATGCATTGGGGATGTGAGTTCTTCAGGCACTGCTGGAATGGAGGTTTAAAACTCCCCATGTTGAACAATTGTCCTGAATGCAGTGACATATATACTTAGTATAGGCAGGATACTGTCAATCGCCGATCCGTCCATGAAAAAATTGGAAGGATACACCCTAGCGACGGTCGGCGCATAATGAAGTTGATGATCACCCAACAAAAACATATGTTGATCATAGGTGGGTTGATCATGAAGAACAAGAACGTGAATGTGTCTGGCAGAAAGGACAGTGGTGCCCACCTGGCTTGAGAAGAAGCCAAAAGGGAAGAGTTCAGCGCATGAGGAATCAGGAGTTGAAGCAGACAGGAATCAAAAGGAAACAGGTGTGGCGTCCAAAAGATAAGCCTGATGGATCTGGTCATTCGGCTCCTACGTGCATGGCATGCTTCTTGCCGAATGAATTCATGGCTCCAGCTAATGAGGTTGTGCAGGAAGAGGCATCGCCAGACATCGATGAGGCTGAGCAACTTGGGCTGATGGCACAACTAGTGTTGGATAAGCAGGCGACCTTTGACAAGCCAGCCAAAAATCGGCACATGAGACCGTTGTACTTGAGGGGATATGTCAATGGGAAGCCATTGACCAAAATGTTCATTCATGGTGGAGCTGCGGTCAATGTGATGCCGTACACTACGTTCAGGAAGCTTGGCATGGGCCCTGGGGATTTAACGCCAACAAGTATAGTTCTGAATGATTTTGCTGGGAATCCTTCGGATACCAAGGGCTGTGTACATGTGGATCTGATGATCTGATCTAAGACCTTGCTCACGACCTTCTTTGTCATTGAGGGCAAAGGGGCATATAGCTTGCTGCTTGGACGGGACTGGATCCATGCAAATTGCTGCATCCCATCTACCATGCATCAACAACTTGTTCAATGGGTGGATGATGATATAGAAGTGGTCCAAGCAGATGATTCAGTAAGCGTGGCTAATGTGGCACCAGCCTTCTGGGAGTTTCAAGGTATAGACTGCTTCTCAGGCAAGGACTGGGGTGAAGGTCCTGTTGAACCAGTCAGTAGTGATCAATAGCCGATTCAAGCAGTCGGCTCTTATAGCAATTTTTAATGGAGAATCCAATTGATGGAACTGATGGAAAGTTAGGACGTGGATTCATGTCGGCTGACAAATTGGAAGAAATTGATATTGGAGATGGTGATAAGCCAAGGCCGACATTTATCAGTGCTAACTTGGATTCAAGTTTCAGAAAAGAGTTGATCAAGCTACTGAAAGAATACAAAGATTGCTTCGCTTGGGATTATTCGGAGATGCCTGGTTTGGATCGTTCCATTGTTGAGCATCGGTTGCCAATCAAGCCTAGTTTTAAGCCTTACAAGCAACCTCCCCGAAAGAAATTGAGAGATTGATCGAAGCAAATTTCATTCGGCCATGTAGATATGCGGAGTGGATCTCTAATATTGTCCCTATTTACAAGAAAAAGGGAAAATGAGGGTTTGCATAGACTTTAGAGATCTAAACAGAGCTACACCCATGGATGGATATCCAATGCCTATAGCTGACTTGTTGGTTGATGCCGCTACTGGACATAAAGTTATTAGTTTCATGGATGGCAATGCTGGCTACAATCAAATTTTTATGGCAATAGAAGATATATTAAAAACATCCTACAGATGTCCTGGACATATAGGTCTGTTTGAGTGGATTGTTATGACATTTGTGTTGAAAAATGCCGGTGCAACTTATCAAAGAGCCATGAATTATATTTTTCATGAGTTGATCGGCAACATTGTGGAGATATACATTGATGATGTCGTGATCAAGTCTTTGGATCATGAATCACACTTGAATGATGTGAGGAAAACTCTAGAGTGCCCCCGAAAACATGGGCTTAAGATGAATCCGAACAAGTGTGCCATTGGGGATTCATCTGGAGACTTCTTGGGATTTTTGGTGCATGAGGGAGGAATAGAAGTTGGCAAGAAAAGCATGAAAGCTATTGATGAAGTTGTTCCTCCAACCAATCTCAAAGAGTTGCAATCACTGCTCGGCAAGATCAATTTTGTGAGAAGATTTATTTCAAATTCGACACAAAAGGTGTTGCCTTTTTCTCCACTGTTGAGGATCAAGAAGGATCAGAAGTTTGTATGGTTTGATGAACAACAAAAGGCTTTTGATGAAATCAAGGAGTACATGAAGGAACCACCAGTGTTGGTGCCTCCTCAATTAAACAAGCCTTTCTAGTTGTACGTGGCTGCCGATACCAAAACCATTGGATCGGCCCTCATACAAGAATTTGAGGTGAAGGAACGAGTAGTTGCGTACCTTAGCCGAAAATTGCTTGATCCCGAAACAAGATATTCGGCTGTGGAGAGGCTTTGCCTGTGTGTTTATTACTCAACACTACTTGTTGAATGCCGAATGCGTTGTATATTCCAAATTTGATATAATTAAACACATGTGGTCTATGCCAATTTTGAATGGAAGGATTGGCAAGTGGATTTTAGCTTTGTCTGAATTTGAGTTGAAATTCGAATCGGCAAAAGCTGTTAAAGGTCCGATTATTGCTGATTTCTTTACTAAACATCGCGATCCATCAATTGATTTGCTTGAAATTACTCCTTGGGCTTTGTTCTTTGATGGATCTTCATGTGGCAAAGGTGGTGGAGTAGGAATTTTATTGATTTCACCCAGAGGGGAGATGTTTGAGTTTGCTATTCCTATTCAACCTACTGTCACAAATAATCAAGCTGAATATGAGGCATTACTTAGAGGGCTTCAGTATTTGAAAGAAGCAAAGGCTATTTCAGTTGAAATTTATGGGGATTCAGAGTTAGTTATAAAACAATTGAATGGCCAATATGAGTGTAGAAATGACATCCCGAGGAATTACTACGAGGAATGTAAGGAAATCTTAAAAAGTTTTCAGTTAGTGATTCTACAACATATTCCTAGGGAACACAATGAAGAAGAAAACAGGTTGGCTCAACGTGCTTCAGGTTATAGAGAAAATCAAGAAGTGTTTGCCAATTATGTATGTGCTTTCGGAAGTGATCTAGCAGAAGATGATTGGAGAAAACAAATTGTTGATTATCTGGAAAATCCATCCCGAAAGGTCTCTAGGAAGCTCAGGTATAAAGCTATAAAGTTTGTTCTTCTTGATGGACGTTTGTTTTACAAATCATTAGATGGGGTGTTGCTACAATGCTTGGGTCAAGAAGAAGCAAAGAAAATGATGAGTGAAGTGCATGATAGGCTGTGTGGAGCACATCAATCGGCTTACCGAATGAAGTGGGTTATCAGGCACACTGGATGTTATTGGCCGACGATGCTGGAAGATTGCTTTGAGTATTACAAAGGGTGTCAAGATTGTCAAAAGTTTGGAAATATTCTGAGAGTTCCAGCATCAGCTTTGAATCCTATTATCAAGCCATGGCCATTCAGAGGATGGGGTATAGATTTGATTGGCCAAATAAATCCTCCATCTAGCAAGGGGCATAAGTTTGTAATTTTGGCAATAGATTATTTCACCAAATGGGTTGAGGCAATTCCATTGAAGAAAGTAACATCAGAAAACATGGTTGAGTTTGTCAAGGAGCACATCATCTACAGATTTGGAATTCCTCAAACAATTACAACTGATCAAGGAACTCAATTTACATCTTCAGAGTTCAGGGAATTTGCTGAAAGCATGGGGATCAAATTGTTAAATTCTTCTCCTTATTATGCCCAAGCTAATGGTCAGGCAGAGGCTTCTAACAAGATCATGATCAAGATTATACAAAAGAAGATTGATCACAAGCCAAAAAGGTGGCATTCGTTACTCAATGAAGCTTTGTGGGCTTACTGAATGGGCCCTCGTGGAGCTACAAAAACATCTCCTTATAAGTTGGTTTATGGGCATCATGCTGTTTTTCCATGGGAAATGCAATCAGATTCAAGGAGAGTGGTTTTGCAAAAGGATTTAAGTTCCAAAGATTACATTGGCTTAATGATGGCCGAGTTAGAGGATTTGCATATGATTCGTCTTAGGGCCTTAGAATATATTGAGAAGAACAAGATGTGAGTTGCTAAGTATTACAACAAGAAAGTAAAGGTGAAGGACCGATACGGCGAACCAGAGAGGGGGGGAGTGAATGGGAGCCGATAAAAATTCTTCTAGAAGGAGATGGAAACTCCAACAAGATGAACGCGGCTTCCAACACACTTCTCCAACTCACTACCCAAGTTGGTCAAGCCCACGTAGCCACTGGAGTGCCACTAGACCTAGGAACCAACACACCACCTTCCGACCCGAGAAACGCAGCGGAAAAACTAAACCTCGAGTCTACAGACCCACACCGGTCAGACCGGTGAGCACCACCGGTCAGACCGGTCCCTGCTGGTGGAACTGAGCAACTTTCACTAAGTGGCTCTACGCCGGTCAGACCGGTGAGACACACTGGTCAGACCGATGACAACCTGAAAGCCCCCAAGGCACCAAACAGGCCAACCGACCACCAAACTGACCCAAACTCGAAACAGCAGCAACACGGGACAACAACGAACACACCAAGACGTTCACCCGAGCAAAAACCCACACGGGCTCGCACCGGTCAGACCGGTCAGGAGCACCGGTCAGACCGGTGTAGCCTGGGCAGCTCGGGATGAACAGCACACGCGGGTCAACTCCCCCAAATCCAAAACTCGATCTCCCGAATCACTCCACGGACTTGAACAAGACTTTGGGGATATCAGGAACACCTCATGAGGAGTCCATAGCCAAGTTTAATCCCACCAAAACTCGTCCAAAAAGGAGGAATCGAAGAAATCCCACCGAAAGCACTTCCAACCCAAGAACTCAAGAAACCCCAAAATCGAGCACTTTTACTCACGGATTTGGGAGGGGAATCACAGCCCAAAGAACCACAAAGGGTTCCCACAAATTTCCCCCATCAAATCCCCAAGAGAAAAGTCCCGAAAACAACCCAAAGAAATCACCGAGAGAGGGCTCCGAAAATCACCGCCAAGAACAACCGGGGAAAACACATCCAAACCTTGAGGAACCACACCGAATCATCTATACATGAAACAAAGGTTCGTACGAGGTCTAGCAATCCGCCCGATCATCCATCCCTCTCTACAAGATCTCTCCGTGAAGCTCTCTTGCTAGTCCTAGAGAAAACCTAAGGAAAATAGGTGGAAAATAGGAAAACTAATGAGCTAGGGTTCCAAGAGTTGGCTGCCATCCTCTCACCTCTTGGGTTATATGGAGGCAACCGAATGTCTAAAATGCCCTTCTCTACTAACTAGGGATACAAGCCCCTCAAGGGTGGATTTGGAATTCTTGATGTCTTCACCATCGGACGGATGCCGGCGGCCGCACCTGCGTAGCCTCGACGCATGCCATGCGATCCCGACGCGTATCCTCCGCTTCGAAGATTCGGACTGCGTCGTCGCACACCGGTCGGGACCGGTGCTCCTCACCGGTCGACCGGTCCCCACCGGTCGACCGGTCGACCCACCGGTCGGGACCGGTGCGGTGCCGCCGCACCTCCGTCTTCGGTTCTCCGGTCTTGGCTTTGTGGATCAACCAAGGAACCCAGTGGTTTCTGGTGAACCACCAGAAACCCCGCGAACTCGGTGTAGCCTCCGCCAATCTCCACTCATGACTTGGCTCTCACGTAGTCCCGGCTCGACCTTGGTTTTGAGGCTCAACCAAGAAACCGTCCACGATTTCATCTTGCTGTTCATGCTACCATGCGGCCCGCACTTGACCCCGCTGGCCACCGGGTCCCTCAAACACAACCTACTTCTCTTCTCCACACCTGGAGGCCTCACCGGCGACGACCTTTCGCGCTTGTTCTTCACCTGCACCAACACGAGTCAAGCGACAGAACTCCGCACCCGCAATACTTAGCCAAGAATCAGTCCACACAACGTTGTCAATCACTCATCACACAAGGAAGCGACCATCCACCGGTCCTCGAACCACACATGGTCCTCAATCTCCCCCTTTATGAGTGCATTGACAACACCCACACGAAAGTAACAAGAGAGAAAAGAAAAGAAAAAGAAACAAACAAAAAGGAACTCCAACAAGCGATCGAAAGCCAAACAAAGGCAAAGAGCAAGATCACTTGAAGGAAACAAGTCTCGGACCCCTTAGGCAAGGGCAACGGCTCGACACATCCGAGACAAAGCAAAGCTCAAGCAAAGAGCGCAAACCACCGAATCAAAGCTCGAACAACCACAAAGAGCTCCCCCTGGACACATGCAAGCCCCCCTGAACCAATGCACCTCCCCCTGGACGAATGCATGCAAGACACCACTTGAAACAAAAGGTACCGCAACAAAACGGACTCGACCGGTCGGACCGGTCCAACAAGCACCGGTCGACCGGTGTGCAACATGTGTACGAACCCAGCACTCACACCGGTCGGACGGTGACCACGGCCGATCGGACCGGTGCACAACAGAGCCAGAAATGGCTCGAAACCACTCGAAAACCTTCTAAACACGTCCAAACAAGCCATTTCAAGCTCAAACTTCTCCCCCTTGTTGGCAATGCATGAATCAAGCCAAAAATGCAAAACTTTCAACCTAGAGCTTCTCAAATAGACAAAATTCAACAAAGAATGCTACACATGTCCAAATGAGCAAGTTAGATACTCTACGGCTTCGTATCGATCTCAACTACATGATCACCAAGTTTCACAACCATTGGACGAAGCTAAGATGGATTTTGGCAATTTTGCGAAAAACTTGCCTCTCATGAGCAAAGTCCTAAACATGATCAAAGCATATCAAAATGGCAAAGCCACACAAACTTCATGCTAGGACAGCCATTCTAGTCATAAGACCATCACAAACACCCACAAGCACCTCATGTCATGTCAAAGCCACCGAGCCATGTGCCTACTTCTATGAATGAGACTTCTCATTGGTAGGCATTGTGACGCCCCAGGTTTTTAATTACCGTCATTAACGCTAATGACTGGATCAGCCGAGTCAAACCGGTCAAACACCGGTCAAACCTAGGTCAACCTGGGTCATCACCCCGAAAACCTCGCCAATGAACCCTAATGAACCCCTCGACCAAGTTTGCACACACCCGTAGTCGACCCTTGGTCAAAGACACGGTCAAAACCGGCTTAACCGTTGGCGTCAGCGAATGTCGTCCGGAACTTTTGCCGCGTTCCCCAAATTTCACCTAAACACTTCAAAATCTACCTTTATGAAAGTTGTCCATCTTGTTGAGGGACACAACTTTCATGTAGATTGGCATTTCAAATTTTGGGTGGAAATTGGTGAAAAACTCGGTTGACTGACAGCACCTCCTGTTTTCCAAGACAGAGCGGAATTCAATGTTGGCACGACGTTCCTGCAAAATCCGTCGAGAAAAACACTAGACGGCCTTTACGAAAGTTGTAGAGGGTAGTTAGATCTACAACTTTCCTGTTCATCGCTCGGTGCACTTCAGTTCAATTTTTTGATGAAAAACCCAGTCAAACAGGCGTTGACTGGCTAATGTTGGCCGAGTCGGCGCCCGGGCGCTCTGGAGCGCGGCGCCCCGCCGTGCGCGCGCGTCCGGCGCGTGGCCGCCACCCTCGGCGTCCAGGCCTGCGTGGTCCCGAGGGCTCGCGTTCCAAGGCGCGTTAGAGTCCGTCCTCGCCGCGTGTCGCACCCACACTCGTCACCGGTCGCTCACCTTGAATCCACCGGTCCGTCCGCGTCCTCTCCCTAGGCACGCGCTCCTACCGAGGCCGGCACGGTACCGGCGGAGTAATGGCCGGGGAGTCGACGTGGCGGAGGCCTGGGGTCGCGCCCTCCCTCCCCTGTCGCCTACTTAAACGCCCGCGCCGCCCCACGCCGGTCGCGCGCCCGCGCCCGCCCGCACGGCGGGCCGCCACCGCGCCGCGGTGGCCGGCCACGGTGAACTCCCCCTCCCGGCCCACCGGACGGCCATTCGTGCGCGCACTCGCCACCACAATCCTCCACCGCAGCCTCCCGAACCCCGGACTGCCGGCAAGACCGGCGTCCTCGCCGCGGCCGACGGCCGCGGCGGGCGGCCGCGGCCAACACCGCCGCCGACCGATGCACGCCCCGCCGCAGGCCACCTCTGCTCCCAAATCCCCACCAAACCAGCCCCTAGCCACCCCAGCACCCTTCCCCGCCCTTCCCTAGCCAAGCCCGGCGGCGGCTCGCCGGAATTTGGCCTCCCCGCGCCGGCCGGTCCGCCCAGGGACCACATTGCGAATCTGGAGTTCTTTTTGAGGGCCTCCCTTCAATTGGTAACTCAAATAGTAAAACTGTTTTGGCTGCTTCTTGTAAATTGCTTAGAAAATCACAGAAAAATCATAAAAATGCAAGGCCAATTTTATTGGATTCGTGATGAATTATCCTACAACTTTTGTTATTCTGGCCTGACCTAATTCCTTATAGTTTTTGCATGAAAAATACAAATGTGAAAACCCTAGATCTACAATATCTCAAAATATATAAATATTCTGTAGCTAATTTTTGGATATGTTGTGTGTTATGTCATGACTAGCTCCTATGCCAAAAATTGCACAAAGGTATGATGTAAATCTTTTTATAAAAATGTTGTACCATTTCTGCCAGATCTGCCCAAATGATTTTTCCTGTTAAAAATATTTATGTTCTTGAGCCCAAATTGTGCACACTGTCTTGTAATGCCAAAATGCACATCTTGTGAATTAATCATGATTTTTGGACTAACAGAAATAATTATTCTTGATTTATGCATGTGTTGCTTTGTAAATTAATAAACCAAGTTCAGTAGAGTTTCCATGTGAACATGCTGGCTTTTTAGACTTGTTTAGGACCAGAGAACATGCACAAAAAAGTTTGGATCATTTTGATGCTTATTTATTTTTATAAGCATTTAAGTTGAATCACTAGTTAGCCTTTGTTATTTTCCACAATATTTAATTTTGTAGCATCCAACACTTACATGTGGGTCCAATGGACCAGGATAGGTGTTAGTAGGCTTAAGAAACACTCATGTAATTTTTGGTAATTTAATTGATTAATAAAAGGCTTAAATGCCCTTTTAATATTAAAGGGAAATTAAATAAAAGAAAATCCTTAATTAAATCTTTTTCCTTTTTGAAGGCATTAATTAATATAAATAAAAGACATTTAATTATCATCACTGATAAGGAATTAATTCATACATAAAAATCTTAATTACACCCTTGTTGGTGAAGATAAAAGGAAATGGAGCTTTCACATGAAATGATAAGCTTAATAAAACCTTTATCCAAATGTGAAATAATAGAGTAACCCATGTACAACCAATAACCTTCTTAAAAGG
This sequence comes from Cenchrus americanus, assembly GCA_947561735.1. Classification (NCBI taxonomy): domain Eukaryota; kingdom Viridiplantae; phylum Streptophyta; class Magnoliopsida; order Poales; family Poaceae; genus Cenchrus; species Cenchrus americanus. The sequence goes on along the minus strand of OX387242.1, from coordinate 28,410,797 downwards.
GAAACCTTAGATAGATGCTTGTTAAGGTGAATATGACCAACTAGAGTTGGATAAGACAACAAACTATCACATCACCTAAATCTTGCATTGCATTCCGTGTAGATCTTCCGGACGGAGATTACTCCCTGGTCCCGGAAACCGAGGAAGGCGGAGCGGAAGGTTCTCTGCAGTACGTGGACGTACTCGACACCGAGGGTGCCCAAGCTAACCTAGCTGACGAAGGCAAGCTCCGGTGCATCTAACCTAGTTTTCAAATTCTTTATTCAATTATCTATGAATGATTGCGCATTTACCTTCAGGAGTTGAATGAAACCCTAGATGCATGATCCCTAGGTACCTTTGGTCCCTACTAGTATGATAGGTCGATAGCTGCTAAGCTATAGGACCGTTACAAGTCGGGTGATGACCTCACTCGCGAGAATAGGTTCCTATATAGGAATCATACTATATCCTTAAATGGATTGCTCACGTGGTAAGAGCATGGGATCTGGGCTCCGGTCCAGTGGTTATGTGGGTTAAGTTTTTGAACGTACCAAGCATACGCCGGGTATGGGACCGGTAAGCCTAGTACCATAATGAGGCGGCGAGGGATCCTACTATTACTACTCTTGGGATTCACTCTCACGGCTAGCTACCGGTGGTGTATGGTGACTCCGGGTATCTCGCGGGGTATGCCGGATAGCCTGCACCAAAGACTGTAAGATTCGATCCCAACCCGAGGATTTATGGGGACGGCCTGGGGAGTTCTCCTCGCGGGGGCAGCCGACCGTGTGTTTGGGTCTACCTTGCGGTTTAAATCAATCGATTGTCGGCCTCTCACCGTTACCCGAGACTACTTACTCCACTAGTCATGAGATCCCTAATGATGGAAGTTGATGAATATTATGCTTGATTAATTGTATTGTACAACTTTGTTTGTACTAGTTGGCTAATGTAGTAAAAATTAAACCTACTAGAACTTGTGCTAAAATCTTGAAAGACCTACTCTTTGTTACTTTTTAGCAAAAGCAACCCAGTAGCCAAACAGCCTTTCATGGTCTAGGTTGGTGAAGTAGTTATCACCCACGGGTAAGTCTTGCTGAGTATTAGTATACTCAGCCTTGCTATAATGTGTTGATCCAGGTAATGCCTTCAGTGATGTGTGGCCCGGAGAGATCCCGCCCGGCTGGGAGCTGGAGTGGGTGGAGGACGACTACTGAAAGCATCATGGATGGCCTCCCGTGGTGACTTTGCTGCCGCTAGTTAATTTCCGCTGCTTTTTAAAACTCTGAACTATTTCGTCATGACCAAAACTATGGTTTGTAATAATTAAACCCTTCGGGGTACGAATTTGGATTTGAATGTTGTTGTATCTCTGGACTCGCCTTCGAGTGAGTTTTAATGCATATATTCGATCCTTGTGCTCTCAAGTGATTTACCGGGCGTTAACCCGGCGACTTACGACAGGATGGTACTTTATTATTGCTTAATGACCAAAGTGGAACGGTCTTAGGCGATAGTACGGTACTTTCTTGGGCGGGTTGTCACAGGCATCATGCAATGGTTTAGCACCCAAAGCAAATTAAATTCAGCACATATGACATGGGAGCATATTTTCCAAGCATTTTTCATTTCATTTTCAGATTTGTAAATGGTACATGAAATGTTTTTGCGACAAAAAGGAACTTATGCTCCTCCACAAGATAAATCAAGAGGGCTAAACATTCATGATGGCAAAGGAGCCTTTGGCCCCATATGATCAATAAACTAGCCATCCAACCACAAATTAAGCATAGTAAGGCTACAAAAACATGTCAAGAGCATGTAAAGGCATTTACACATGAGAGAGCATACATGTGACATTTTTCAAAAGCATAGCTATCAACCATGGATTATTCATCAAGATCATCAAGAGCTAAGCCAAACTAACCGTAGCATACCAAACAAGCTCACAAAGACATATATCTCATTCCATGGTGAACAATGTATATGAGAGAAGCTTTTCCTAACAAATGCATATGATACAGAATGCATGCAATCTAAGATACAAGGATGCCTATACATCATGTTACATATGCCATGCCAAATGCAAGGAATGCACAAAGGAAAGCTATACATGTGCTACAAACCGCCGGCTCCTCGAGGGGAGGCAAAAACGGGCTCGACACCACCGGCAAAAGAAAGCTCCCACACACCCAACTCAGGAAATCAAACACACACCAAGTTCCCCCTGCAAACGAGTGAAAGTTGCTTGATCTAGGAGTTTGGTGAAAATATTGGCTAGTTGGTCATGTGTGGGTACATGGATCAAAGCTATCTTTCCTTTCTCGACGTTGTCTCTCAGAAAATGGCACCTCACTTCTATGTGCTTGGTTTTGGAATGGAGCACTGGATTCTTTGCAACGCTTGTGGCACTGGTGCTATCACATTGAAGTGGGAAATGGGTATACTCCTCACCAAAGTCACTCATGGTGTAGGTGATCCAAAGGAGCTGAGAGCAACAACTAGCAGCGGCAACATACTCGGCCTCGGTCGTGGATTGAGCAACACTCGACTGCTTGCGGGAAGACCAAGACACCAAAGAAGAACCCAAAAAGCGGCAAGTCCCGAAGTGGACTTCCTATCCAACCGACACCCGGCAAAATCCGCGTGCGAAAAGCCATGAAGCGCCAAAGAAGAGGACGCGGAGTACCAAAGGCCGAAGTCGGGAGTGTGACGCAAGTACCTGAAAATTCGCTTCACTGCTTGCCGATGCGAAGTCCTCGGAGACGCTTGAAAACGAGCGCACAGACACACCGAGAACTGTATGTCCGGCCTCGTCGCCGTCAAGTAGAGGAGTGACCCGATCATGCTCCGGTACTCCTTCTGATCCACATGCTCACCTTCCTCGTCCGCATCAAGAGCTGTAGTCGTACTCATCGGCGCCGTCATAGCCTTGGAGTCCTCCATCTTGAACTTACGCACAATGTCCTTGGTGTACTTAGCCTGGTGCACAAATGTTCCTTCCTTTGATTGCTTGATTTGTAGCCCGAGGAAGAACTGCAACTCGCCCATCATGCTCATCTCAAACTCCCGCTCATATCATCTCGCAAACCTTGCAACAAGAGAGTTAGACGAGCCACCAAAGACAATATCATCCACGTACACCCGCACAATCGGGATATCTCCGCCCGCCTCAAAGAAAACAAGGTCCGATCGACCTTCCCCATCTCAAAGCCTCTCTCAAACAAGAACCCCCTCAACCTCGCCATACCAAGCTCTAGGCGCCCGCTTCAACCCATACAAGACCTTCCTCAACTTGTACACCGGTGGGGGTACCTCTCACTCTCAAACCCCGGAGGCTGCCTCACATACACTTCTTCCTCCAGCACACCATTTAGAAAAGCACTCTTCACATCCATTTGGTGCAACTTGAACCCTTTAGCCACAGAAAAGGCTAGAAGGATCCTAATCGCCTCCAAACGGGCTACGGGAGCAAATGTCTCCTAGTAGTCGATCCCCTCCTTCTGACTGAACCCCTGAGCAACAAGTCTCGACTTGTTCCTCACAACCTCACCCTTCTCTCCCTCTTTGTTTTTCCACACCCACTTGGTACCAATCGGCTTACACCCTGGGGGAGGGTCAACCAACTCCCACACCTAATTCCTCTCAAAGTTCTCCAACTTCTCATGCATCGAATTAACCCAATTGTGATCAGATAGTGCGTGTCCAATGTCTTTGGGCTCAAAAGAAGCAACAAATGCAGCATGAGCGAAATGAGAATTGTTTTGAACCCTCGACCGTGTAGTACGTTCATTCATGTCGCCGATGATCCTCGAAGCTGGGTGATCCACTTGAACTCGTCGGGGAGGTTCTCGCCTCGAAGCTACCTCCCCCTCAACATCAGCTTCTCCTCGTTCTTGATTTGTCGTCGTAGGTGTAGCAGAGGGTCCATCCATCATCGTAATCGAAGTAGTGGGTACATGTTCAGCCGGGGGCACCGCACCGCCATCTTCATCCTCACCATGTTCATGCTCCTCCTCCTGAAAGATCTCCTCGCCAAGCTCATCATCACCTGCACACTCAAAGACAAGCTGACTACGTGGCTCGTCTCGTCGAAGGTTACCTCGCAAGTCTCCACGATTTGGTTAGTTTCAAGATTGAGCACACGATATGCTCTAGAATGAGATGCATAACCAAAGAAAATGCCATCGACGGACCTAGCCTCAAACTTATCCAACTCCCGCCTTTCTTCGAATGAAACACTTGCAACCAAAGACATGGAAGTGACTCACCTTGGGTGTGCGGCCATGCATCAACTCATAGCATGTCTTCTTCTTGTGCACTCGAGGTATATCCTGTTCGACACATAGCACGCGGTATTCACCGCCTCGGCCCAATACCTCCTTGCGGTCCTATGCTCATCAAGCATCGTCCGAGCCATCTCGCACAAGGTCCCGTTCTTCCTTTCCACAACACCATTCGGGGAGGCGTATACGGACTCGAAAACCGGTGCTCAAGACCCAAGTCATGGCAAAAGGTTTCAAAACGAGAGTTCCTGAATTCCGAGCCATTATCACTGCGGATAGCTCGTATGGCATCTCCGTGCCTCTCGTTCCTCAACCTCAAGACTAGATCTCGAACAAAACCAAACGTCTCCCCCTTCTCCTCGAGAAAGAACACCCACGCATACCGAGAATAGTCGTCCACCACAACAAGGACATACCACTTCCCACCTGCAGATCGCACACGAGCTGGGCCAACATCCATATGGAGCAGCTCGCATGGACGCTCAGTCATCACATCGGTGAGAGGCGGGTGAGAAGAGGCCACCATCTTGGCATGCCTACACGGAGCACAAACCAACTCTTTCTCAAGCCTCAACCGTGGCAATCCTCGGACCAAATTGAGTTTACTCAAGCGAGACAAAAGGTCAAAGCTCAAGTGACCCAACTTCCTATGCCACTTCCACAACTCACTCGAAGAACCGGCCAACAAACAACGCTCCACACCCGAAGACCGAGAAAAATCAGCACGAAACACCGACCCTCGGGAACGACCATACAGACAAGGTCCCCTCGAGAGTCCACAATCCGAGAACCACCTGGCCGAAACAACACCTCAAAGCCCTCATCCAACAACTGGGACACAGAAAGCAAATTGTACCCCAGCGATTGAACAAGAGCAACACGCCTCAGAGTGATCTTGTCACTCACTTTGATCTCACCTTCTGAAAGCACACGCCCACACCCATTGTCCCCAAAGGTGATGTACCTCTTCGTCACCACCGGGACGAGACTTGAGAACCACCCCCTGTCTCCGGTCATATGCCTCGAACAACCGGAGTCAATCAACCAAATGTTCTTCAAGTCTCCCACCTGAAATTCAAAAATAGGCACGTGAGCGAACAAACGACTCAAAGATCGGGGTTAGTACCAAAGGAGGAAAACCAAAGGCCGAGCCATTTGCTCGAAAGTGGGGTTAGCACCAACCAAAGCATCTCTCCTACCAAAACTACCTCCACGAACACCACCATGGTAACCACCCTGAGGGAACCACCCCTCTCTGCCTGGAGGAGGACCAAATCCACGCAAGAAAGCCCGTGGAACGTCCTTCCTCTCCAACTCAAAGCCACGACTCCTCCAATCCCCGTATTGAGCACGAGGAGGAGAACGCCTAGCAACCGACCACCCGCACCCTTTCCGGCCCAACCACCGAACCACGACCACCAGAAACAACCCTCGCACCTGTACGAGCTCGAAACCCGAACAGCTGTGTGTCCAGGCCTACACCGGTCTGACCGGTGCCCCACACCGGTCTGACCGGTGTGACCTGGGTAGCAGCACCACCTGCAGCCTTCTTCTCTCCCCAAGCCCGAACTGTCCTCACACTCGCCTTGCCCCTGGGCATCTGCATACGAGGCTCAAGTACACCATCGGAAGGGTGGTACTTGTCCTTGTTAGCCCACTCCTTTGCCATTATCTCCTCTCGCTTCCTCTTGAAGCAAAACTCTTCCTTATGGCCATCTCTCCCACAATAGCCACAATGGAACCTCACAAGCTTAGGCTTAGGCTTGGGATGTGGCTGCTCACTTGGTTTCTCTCCACTCAAGCCCTCCACCGGTTTCTCACCACTAGCCTTCTCACTCTCCTTCCCGAAGAACACTTTCCCCGAAGTGCTCACAAACTTGATAGGCTTTTGTAGGTCATTTGTGGGTGTAGGAAACACGGGTGGAGCTGGGGTTGTGTCTAGTCGGTTCCTTAGATGGGTAGGTTTTGGTGGGAAATCATTTTTGTGGTGGGTTTTCGGTGGCTCCGGGATATTCTCTCCACTTCCTTCACTAACCTTGTTTGCCCCAAGCCCCTCACCATCTTGCCTCTTAAAGGCCTCGATCATCATCCTCAACTGAGGCTCATGACCGGACAACCAACCCATCAACTTCCTCAAGTCATCATTCTCATCCTGCAAACGATCAACATAATGTGCAAGCTCCAAATTTTTCAATGCATGCATTTCACGGGTAGAGCAAGATGTAGGCATGGGTTCCTTCAATTTAGCCTCGAGCGAACTAGTGTAAGCACGCATCTCATCAATCTTAGCATGCAAAACGGGGCAAGAAGTGCAAGCACCTAGCAAAGCGAGTCTAGACTTAAGCTCGGCCACTTCAACCCTAAGCACATCTAGTTCCTCACACTTGGAGGCATGCTTCTCCTTAAACAAAGCAAGATCGGCAAGGAATATGGAGCAATCAAGCACAATCATTCTCATCCGAAGTAACGGGGCTAGCCTTAAGCGAATCAATCTCAAGCTTGCTATCAAGCACCTGTGTCTCTAGCTCGGCCACTCTAGTCCTAGCATCCTCGAGTGAAGCCCTAAGCTCTTTTCTCATTTTCTTGGCCTCTCTAAGCATGTCATCACGGTTATCAAGCAAAGAGCCAAGCCTCTCATTCTCCTGGCGCAAGAAGGGAAGTTCATCACGCACCTCGTCGTCGGACTCAGAGTCCGAGTCGCTCTGTGTGCTCTTCTTGCTGCCGGAGCTCAGCGCCATGGTGCAGAAGCCATCTCTCGCGAAGCAGCTTAGCCCGCTCAGGTTCTTGGATGACTTCTTGTTCTAGCGACGATCTCCCTTGTCTTCACTGCTGCTCGAGCTCGAGGTGGAGTACGCGGAACTGGAGTCGACGTCGCTCGCTCCAACCATCGCTCGGGCCTTGCCTCGGCTCTCCTTCTTCCTCGATCGTCGCTCGTCCTTGTACTTGTTCTTGTGCTTGCTCTTGTGGTCGCGCCTCGAACGGTACTTGCCATCGTTCATCCTCAGCTTGTGCTTGTAGCTATCCTTGTTCTCGGCCTTCTCCGGGCAGTCGGCGACGAAGTGTCCCGCTTGCCGCACCGGAAGCAAGTCCTCGTGTTCCTCCTCATGTTCACGCGGTTCTCGTGCGGCCTCTCGAACCGCCTCGTCAATAGTGCCCGGCTCGTCCTCTCCAAGGTCATCAAACTCCTCATTTGGCATAGACATCAAAGAGGAAAACGAGAACATCCTGGTGGATGGGTTAGAGTTAGTCTTTCCTTTGGAACCACCAACGAGGGCAAGACTATGGGAATCGATCGGTCCCTCGAGCTTGACAGTCATGCCCCTATCCACCTCAGCCGACTTGAGCTTCGAGAACAGCTCGTTCACCGTCAGAGTATCATACCTCTCCGACTCGACTATGGTCTCGAACTTTCCGCCCCATATCGTACGATCCAAAGAGTGTAAGAGCTTGACCGCTCTATCATGATCATCGTACGGGAGCACGTCCACATTGGCCCTCATGTTGTTCACAACCACCGTGAACCTCTAAAACAAGGCATCGATGGACTCACCGGGGAGATGAGTGAAGTTCTCGTACTCTCTCCGGTAGGTCGCATACATCCGTGCCTGAACCTGGACGTTCCCAACATGAGCCTCCTTCAACACCGCCCAAATCCTACAAGCCAAGTGCTCGGTGTGCACCCGATCGAACTCAGGCTGACACAAAGCACAAAACAAGTAGTCGACCACCTTATTGTTGGCGTCGAATCTGTCCCTCGACCCTGGAGCAAGGAAGTCCATCGGTTGGACATAGCCTGTGTCCACCGTGACATCCCAAAGAAGCTGACCCTTTCCGCGGAGGAACGCACCCATCCACTTGCTCCACATCTGGTAGTTCTTGCCATCGAAGTGTGGAGGACCCGAACCCCGTTCCTGGTACGCCATCCTTGGATCTTAGACTGGTTAGAGTCAACAAAGACCCGAACCGGCCTGATACCACTTGAAGGACCGATACGGCAAACTAGAGAGGGGGGGAGTGAATGGGAGCCGATAAAAATTCTTCTCGAAGGAGATGGAAACTCCAAAAAGATGAACGCGGCTTCCAACACACTTCTCCAACTCACTACCGAAGTTGGTCAAGCCCACGTAGCCACTGGAGTGCCACTGGACCTAGGAACCAACACACCACCTTCCGACCTGAGAAACGCAGCGGAAAAACTAAACCTCGAGTCTACAGACCCACACCGGTCAGACCGGTGAGCACCACCGGTCAGACCGGTCCCTGCTGGTGGAACTGAGCAACTTTCACTAAGCGGCTCTACGCCGGTCAGACCGGTGAGACACACCGGTCAGACCGATGACAGCCTGAAAGCCCCCAAGGCACCAAACAGGCCAACCGACCACCAAACTGACCCAAACTCGAAATAGCAGCAACACGGGACAACAACGAACACACCAAGACGTTCACCCGAGCAAAAACCCACACGGGCTCGCACCGGTCAGACCGGTCAGGAGCACCGGTCAGACCGGTGTAGCCTGGGCAGCTCGGGATGAACAGCACCCGCGGGTCAACTCCCCCAAGTCCAAAACTCGATCTCCTGAATCACTCCACGGACTTGAACAAGACTTTGGGGATATCAGGAACACCTCATGAGGAGTCCATAGCCAAGTTTAATCCCACCAAAACTTGTCCAGAAAGGAGGAATCGAAGAAATCCCGCCGAAAGCACTTCCAACCCAAGAACTCAAGAAACCCCAAAATCGAGCACTTTTACTCATGGATTTGGGAGGGGAATCACAGCCCAAAGAACCACGAAGGGTTCCCACAAATTTCCGCCATCAAATCCCCAAGAGAAAAGTCCTGAAAACAACCCAAAGAAATCACCGAGAGAGGGCTCTGAAAATCACCGCCAAGAACAACCGGGGAAAACACATCCAAACCTTGAGGAACCACGCCGAATCATCTATACATGAAACAAAGGTTCGTACAAGGTCTAGCAAGCCGCCCGATCATCCATCCCTCTCTACAAGATCTCTCCGTGAAGCTCTCTTGCTAGTCCTAGAGAAAACCTAAGGAAAATAGGTGGAAAATAGGAAAACTAATGAGCTAGGGTTCCAAGAGTTGGCTGCCATCCTCTCACCTCTTGGGTTATATGGAGGCAATCGAATGTCTAAAATGCCCTTCTCTACTAACTAGGGATACAAGCCCCTCAAGGGCGGATTTGGAATTCTTGATATCTTCACCATCGGACGGATGCCCGGCGACCGCACCCTGCGTAGCCTCAACGCAAGCCATGCGATCCCGACGCGTGTCCTCCGCTTCGAAGATTCCGGACTGCGTCTTCGCACACCGGTCAGACCGGTGCTCCTCACCGGTCGGAGCCGGTCGGACCCACCGGTCGGACCGGTGCTGGTGCTTCTCGCACCTCCATCTTCGGTTCTCCGGTCTTGGCTTTGTGGATCAACCAAGGAACCCGGTGGTTTTCGGTGAACCACCGGAAACCCCGCGAACTCGGTGTAGCCTCCGCCAATCTCCACTCATGACTTGGCTCCCACGTAGTCCCGGCTCGACCTTGGTTTTGAGGCTCAACCAAGAAACCGTCCACGACTTCATCTTTCTTGTTCATGCCACCATGCGGCCCGCACTTGACCCCGCTGGCCACCGGGTCCCTCGAACGAAGCCTACTTGTCTTCTCCACACCTGGAGGCCTCACCGGCGACGACCTTTCGCGCTTGTTCTTCACCTGCACCAACACAAGTCAAGCCGCAACCTGCACCTGCAATACTTAGCCAAGACTCAATCCACACAATGTTGTCAATCACTCATCACACAAGGAAGCGACCATCCACCGGTCCTCGAACCACACATGGTCCTCAAAAGGTCAAGCAATTTGCAGAAGGAGATTTGGTTTGGAAAGCATTACTGCCGATTGGGACTAAGTACAGTACGTTCGGCAAATGGTCCCGGAATTGGGAAGGTCCTTTTCGGGTAGTCAAGTGTACGCCTGGAAATGTGTATATCTTGAAAACTTTACTAGGAGAAGAGTTTACTGCTGCTATAAACGGGAGATACTTGAAGAAATATTATCCTAGTATTGAAGTTGATCGTTGATTACAAGCATCAGGATTACAAGCATTAAAAATATAGAAACAGCCGGTGTTCGGGAAAAAAGCCGCCTTCAGACCAAAAATCCTAACAAAGGAGATGGCCAATACTAAAGTGTATTGCCTTTTGTACAAAAAACGTTTTGCATTACAAATGTTTCTTGCAGGTTCTTTATTTGGCAAACCAGCCACCTAAGATTACAAAAGGAAGCCTGTGGGAAGTAGAAGGCCTCGAGGAAGAAGCGAAAGTGTGCTTCATTTCTTTGATTCCGCGTTTTTCCTCTTCAGCTCTTGCCTCTTCAGCTATTCCAGGACCACCGTGACGACAACGTAGAAGCTTCGGGGATTGCCGTGACTTGCAGCTTCCATCAGGCTATCCCAGGAAGCCTTCAAGTTGTTGTACATATCAGAAACATCTGAAGAAAGGGAACAGATTCTTGTTGAATGTGGGATCTAAAACTTAAACGTGAGATTCAAATAAGGATGAAGATCTTACCCCCTACTAACGCCTCCAAGCTCATGCGGCATTCGCGTTGGGCACTGCAGTGGGCGGTGATGTCCCGTAGGTTGTGTTCTAGATGCTGGATGCGACGGTGCAGTTGGTGGTTGGTCTTCTGTTCCGGTGTGGCATCTTCTTCTTCAGTAGAGGAATCAGAGGGGATGTACTCAGGAACCTATTCAGTTCCAAAAATCTTCTCTGGGAGCAAGTCAAGGCTGAAAACAAAGGAAGGTAAATCATGAGATTGCAATCGAGAGCAAAAGAAAAGATTGAGAAGGAAAACTTACTCTCGAATGGTTCGCTTCTTTGGTGGAGCGCTGCTCTCCTTGATTGGCTGTTTCCCCTTGTCCACCATGGCCTTGGGGGTTTTTTCCTCTGGAGAAGCAAGATGAGAGGACGTGAAGTGATGGAAGTGTATGCGAGTGGATTTGCAGAGCACCAAGGGGGCTATCTTATTAGCCGTGAGAGCGCATCGGGAGTGATGACTAGCTGGCATACATTAATAAGGAATACCAAACGGTAGGGTTTTCTCCCCGAATGCGAGGGGTTTTTCATTCAACAGTATTCATGGTTCCTGAATAAGGATTTTCTGCGGATTTTACGCCAAGGGACAATAGTTTGTGCATATTCGGCTAGGGTAAAAGTTCCCGAATGCGTTTGAAATAGTAAAGGTTCGCGTGCACAAATCGAAGGAAATCATCACAAGACAAATATAGAAGATAAAATTTCATATTTATTGCCAAAATTCCAACATCCCTAGTACAAACTAATCAAAAAGCCTGTTCAGCACAGACTGGGGATGAATGAAATCGGCAATGGCGTCGCCGTGGCCATCGAGGCGCTCTAGGATGACCTCGATGTCATCGATGTCCTCCGGCGCGCCACCATGGAAGCCACATGGCCGCGTGGAGTAGTCGACACCGGTGTGCCTCGCCATGGCAGCCAGGCCCAGGGTGGTGCCCAGGCGGACGCCGTGGAGGGCCACTTCGTCAACACGGTCTTCCACCGCACCAAGGCGAGCTTCCGGCGTGTCTCCTGGAGCGTTCACCTTGTCTGCTAGCTTCTTCACCAGCGTCTTCAGCCAGTTGAGCTCGGCGTCACGGTCTGCAGCAATTACGGAGCAATGGCAGTTATTTTAAAGTTGAGTTAAAATTAAACTAATCACAAGATTCACTGTCGATGGCCTCTAGTAGCTGTTTGCACTGGTGCTCCCACTCGAGCTCGGCGATTCCGGCCTTTTTGGAGACATCCCCCAACTCACGCCGGGTTTCATCACGCTCCTCCTTGAACTTGCGGGCGTCGCGATCGGTGTAGCGCAAGCTAGAGGAGTGGGAACGGTCGGATGATCCCGAAGAGTCGCCCAACATGGCCGGAGTTGTGGCCGGTGAAGGAGCGGGGTTCCACTGGATGAACCTGGAAACGCGAAGAGGGTCATCAGAAACAGAGAGAAATCTAGAAAGAGCTATAAAGAAACTGACGAATACCACCTCCGGCGGGCACCAGCGCGGCTTCCTTCAGCCTCGTCGCTGGCCCGGCGCCTGTTGCTGCTGCCTGCCGTGAAGCTTTTTGGTGTACTAGTACTAGAGAAGAGAAGTTTAGATTGGCAAAGGCTTGAAAGCAGAGGACTTGGTGAAAGGCTGGGGGCACCCGAGGATTTTATTTATGGGACTGGCAAAGAGATCGTGGCCGGAGATCGTGGTGCATATCCTGAGAAATTTGGGAGGTGGAGAGATTCCCTTAACCGAACCATCGTCAGGTCGTTTGGGATTCAAGCTGGGTCGTATTCGGTTTGACTGGTTGAAATTTGTCTAAGTTACGGTCGGGATGCTATTCGGGTCTAACACTGTTTGGCCGGAGTTGCCGAATGAATCGTCTAAAAGTTGCTCGCTAAAGTAAGGCAAGACAAATATTGGAAAGTAAAGTTTATGGTGAGCAAAATTACAAGAACGATGAACCATTGGGCTACAAAATGTTTGGTACAATCATATACCCAAGTACTTTGAGATTACACTGGAAGCATCTGATATCATCTTGCTGATGTTTTCCAGCAATTTCTGATCAGCTTCCTGGGTGTTAGACAGAGCGGAGAGCTTTGTCTTGAGCTGATTTGATTCAATCAAGGCTGTTGTAGCTTCGTTTTGGATATTCTCTGTTAATCCAGGAAGTTCGGCTATCTTTTTCTTGTCAGCCTTGATTTCAGCTGTCAAGTTCTTCAGTTCAGTTTCTAGTGCAGCTTTTCTGACGATTTTCAACTCAAGTGCAGGCTGCAGTTCAGCCAGCAATTCCTTATTGTTCTGGATCTGAGCCTGTGAGTCTTTCATGAATTGCTTGGCTTTGGCTCTCTTTTGTTCTAGGGCTGGTCGGGAGGATTGATTCTTCAAAGCTCGCCTCACTGCTACAAAGTGATTATCCAATTGTGAGATAGGCTCCAAGGAGGCTTTGATATCGTCAGGAAGCTCTTGGGTAATGGATTCAAGCACTTCTTCTATAAGATCAACGTCCATCACTTGATCCTGGATATCCCTTTGCAGCAAAGTGAGGATTTCTTTTAGCTTTGCTTGGTTTTCCTCTGATAAAGCTTGGCCAGAAGATGCTGTTAACACCAAAAAATGGTACAGGAGAAAGGATGACTTGTGGGCCGAGCTTGGTGAATAAATACCATTCGGCTGGGAAAAATCTCCTCAAAGGAATCAGTAAAGGACGCTTGCGGTCGGCAGTGCGCCATCGTTCGGCAAAGGGGCTGTTTGCGCTTTTAAAGGAGAGATTTTCGAGAATGCATGGTGACGTGGCCCGATCCAAGGAAAGAACGAGTTGATGGCGTATACGAGACGAACATTGGCATTGGAGCATTAATTTAGACATTTAATGTTGTACTCGTAGTCGACCAGGAGTCGTGTTAGGACAAGGGTATAAATATAAGCCCTTGATGTATGTAATGGGTATCGAACAATTTCACAACAAACCGGCTTTACGCCAAATTCTCGAGTCCTTTAGTCGTGTCATCGAGTTCTTCGAGGGGAATCATCGATCCATCGACCTCCGTAAGTACCGGCAACCTTGTATCATGTCTAGTATCATGCGGTGGATTTAGACCTTGATGCAAGTAGTCTTGTTACCATGCTTAGTATCATGCGGTGGATTGAAGCTTGGTTCAAGAAGGTTTCTTGTTAGATCATGAGCCATGCGGTAGGCTAAGATCTAGCTTGGAGCTAGTTATCGGCTCTATTAGATTTGGCAAGATCTAATAGATTCATTAAGTTACCACCTGTTGCTTTGAGTTTTTACTTTATGTTTAAATTCATGTAACACTCTTTTGCCCAATTTAGATTGGTTTGAATCGGCTTTATCTTGTTCGATGATCTTTATGTTACACGTTCATATTTTTTGGCTTAATACGGCACATGGATCACGTGTTCTTTAATAGCCGAACCCAAATCAATCTAAGTTGTCACCTGTTGCGGGTTCAAGCTTGCTAATCTTGTGTGAATCTTGAAAGAACCGGGTATCATGCGGTAGATGCAGGTTTTTGGGTTGTTTTAGAGCTAATCATCTGGTGGATTAGATTTCGATTCAATCTGATAGGTTTGTCATCTTTGGTAATGTTTGTTCCTTCTCCACGGACCACGATTCGGTTGTACAGCTGTATTCGGTTATGCTTCCACGAGTAAATCGTGCTCATAAGTTTGTTTTAAATAATGCATGCTTTTAGCCTTCCATATTTAGATTGTATCATGTGGTGGATTAATCTCTTTGTGGTTGGTGATGCGATTTCAAACAAGTCGTATCATGCGGTGGATTAACTTGTTTGGTGTCAGGCTCGACGGGCTTGAAAGTACCTAGACATGCGGTAGACTAGCGCTTTTGGCCTATGCATGCTTGTTTATCTCATATTTATGATCATGCTTTACTTTATTTATTTTAATTGTTATTTATCCTCGAGGATCGGTCAGGATCTTGTGCAAGCAACGTTATTTAAACAAAGACCGATCTATCATCATGCTTACATCATCCATTCGGCTATTTCATGTTTTCATGTATAACAACTCCCGAATGCTATTTGAACTGTTGATAGATAGCTTGTTGTAGCTATATATCACTTTGATTGGCTTTCTAGCCGTAAATATGGAACTGTCTGGTACCACCCGGCAAGTTCCAAGTTTGTTATCTGACTATTTTATTTCCTTTGTCAATTTCAGGAAAATTGACTAGCACACTTTCAGGATTCATCTCGCGTGTTAAGCCAGCTCCTTTCGGCTTGCTGTGTGCTTGACATGAGGTGCCGATTTTGCGTCAACACACTTTTTGGCACGCCCGGTGGGACATTCTAACTCATTCAAGATGCCGGACATTCACGACATGGATGTCTCCATTAATCACCTGTCTTCAGAGCAACAAGCGCAGTTGAAAGATGTCATTGACCAGTTTCAGCAGAAGTGCCTGATGTCATTTGCCAAGAACAGAAGTGGTCCGCCATATCTTAAAACTGAGATGCCAAGGGTTCTGTTGCCAGGGGAACCTGATACCACAGCTGCTCAAGAGAAACAAGAGGTTCTGAATGCTTTCTGGGAAACTATTGACAACGTAATGGCCAAGCATCATACTGCTTTCCTACATATGTTCAAGCAGATGATGGTTGGAGTGTTTGGCCTGGGCATGGAGAAGATGCTTAGTCGAGTATCCCCTCAAACATCTTCTGCAGAGGTTGGAGAGACCAGTTCTGCTCAGCTAGCTCGAGACGCAGGTGCTCAACCGCCACTACAAGGCCAACCAATCCAGCCACCTCCACAAAGCACTGGTATTCAGCCGGTCCAGCCGCCTCTAGAAAACAATGGAGGTCAACCAATTCAACAGCCGAACCCGTATCAGACGATGCCCAATAGGCCTACATATGGGGACCTGGCGTTCGGTTCGTCTGGAATGCCGCCTAATTCTACTTACAAGATAGCCCCGGCCTATAACAGGCTGCAGAAAAATATGTATGGTGGGGATATTCAAAAGTTATGGATTATGGCGCTATTGATGCTTTCCCAAATCCTGGGTATGGTGTAGCTGTGTTGACGGATAAAACTAGTATCCACCTACGATCCGCAAGCGTACGGACCTACAACTGTTTCACCACGGGATTCCCAAGGTTCTTGTCAATCCGCGGAGCAAGGGGATTACTAGCGCTTAACCAAGTACTAATCTAGTTGACTAAGGAAACCTTTAAAGAGAGTATTAATCTAAAAGTAAAACAATCTAACCTAAGTTAATCTAAGTTAAGTTGATCAAACAAGTCTAGGGTTAAACTAGATGATAAAGGGGTGAACACAAGAAGTGAGCAAGAAAGATAAGCATTCCCTCCTTAGGATCTAAGATAACATGGTATGCATCTACTACACGAAAGTGGTAAACCAATCTACCGGGGGTTGTGACCACGGTTTCGCCCTTTCCCTCCTCTCGTACTGTCACTACGCGAAGGTATTCGTGACTAGACCTATGATGGACACGGTATGTTGATGAAATCTATGGGAGTAGTGGATATCATACGCCCGAAAAACATGGTGGCCTACCTTAATCATCAAAGCGTCATCAACATGAAAAAAATAGATTGAAACCACGAATCAAGTAGCGATCACATAGCATGTATCCATCTAATCATAGGGACGAACGGAGACATTACCCCATCATCTTACACGGATTGAAGCACATAGGGGTGATGGAGACTCCGGAGAACGTCGTCGATGAAGATGGCGGCGATGGAGCTTGGGAACACCCCTAGGCCAACGGCTTGGAGTCCTCCTCTTGCTTCCTTCTCTCCGCCGGCGTTGATCCTTGCGACGAGCTCATCTAACTCTCTCCCTCATCTTGCGGCGGCGGTTTTCTGGTGATTGGCGTTGGTAGGATGATTTGTTCGATGTGGCGGCCGACGGCGGCGGAGGGAATAAATAGATGAACACCTAGGGCAAAGGGGGCAGCGAACCGACCCCAGAGTGGGCTGGCCCGGTCGGCCCGAGCCGGCCGGCCCAGGCCCACTTCGGCCCGGTTCGGCCCCGGTTTCCTCCCCGGTTGCTTCTCGCGTGATCCCTTATTCGTGTGCACTTGCATGTGGGCCTTTGACATCGTTTCCTTCACGGTTAAGGCTTGAATCCTTGCTATGCAAGCTTCGCTGTTTTCTGGTTGAGTCCCTGAAGACTTGCACGTTGACGCTTCGGTCCTCGGGTCATTTGGAGTCATGTTCATCGCGTGTCTTGACTCTTATCGGGCTTCATGATCTTCTTCCAAAGTGCTTGGTGATCTTATCCCGAAAGTCTCCTCTTTAGCGTAGATTTCCTGAGTAAACAACAAACTCCAAAATCGACATGCAAGTGTGAACTTGTTACATCATTAGTATGCCTAGTGGCGGGTTAGTTGCAAATCATAATCGAAACCAATGTATAACAAGTACTCTAGGTTGACGGAAATTCACCGTCAACATCTCCCCCATGCTTAAACCTTTCTCGTCCTCGAGTAAGTAATCCTTGCTTAAATGGGAAATTAGTGTTGCCTTCCAATGTTGTCCCTGCACTTAGTCATTCATGACGAGGCAAATTACTCTCTCTTAAGAATTTATTTTTAAAGTTTAAGTCATTGACCGGCTTCTTTTTCATTATGGAAGATAGACTAACAATAAAGAACAAGCCACATTTAAGTGAACTTAAGTGAACTTCAAATCATTACCTTGTCACATGGAAGATTTTCAAAAAGATGCATATCCAACATAAGTGAAAATCTCTTGCACGAGCTCATGGAACACTCATCTCATCAAATCACTCAAGCCTATACTAGATTATTTTCAACCTACTCTACTCATATGTGATAGTGGAAGACTTATGTGGAGCTTGGAAGGTTAAAAACAATCCTAGCAAAACATACATCCGAAATATTGTCAAATTAAGAGAGAGGTCTATTGGAATTACCGAGACTCGTCAAAAAGGCCATGGAGAATAAATGTTGGAAAGAGAGAGAGACGAAACACACACATTTAGATAAGTGGACACGTGCAAGTGGCAAATGGATGATCCCGAGGCATGAGTGAAGTCCTAGGCACGAGTAAACTAACCAAAGCAACATGAAAACATATGAAAAGACAGCTAGGTTTATCGAACTTAACGATGATGGTCCGCAATCTTGTTTAAACACCACGTTTACACAAGATCACAAAAGGAAAACACCCATAGGTACCTATGAAGCATTAACATGCAAACTGAAGCATACATCATTAAGTATATAAAACAACCAAGCCAACTATGTGAAAAACATGTATACACAAAGAAACATCACATTGATAACAAAATGCAATCCATACAAATAAATATTACCATGAACATGATGGTGGTTTTAAAAAGGAAAACTGAACTTAGATTAATAACCACAAGTTGATCATCATAAGATAGTGCCATTCTTTATTTTTTCTAAGAAAGTAGTAAAAATATAAAGAAACGGGTTGCCTCCCGAAAAGCGCTTCATTTAAAGTCATAGAGCTCGACTTTCTCACATACCTTCTTTTCGTTGCATAGCCATGGCCCTTCATTCAAGAGGAAAAGGTACCAATGCAGCTTTAATTTACTTCCCATGTTGTGCTTGATCACTTATAGAAGACTTGCCCAAAGCATCCTTTTATTTCATCATTATCTCCTTCTTTATCATCCTTCGGTGCTGCCTTCACTCCATGAATTTTTTTAATGTCCAGAACAGAGAGTATACTCAAGCTCTACTCCATTGCACAGTGCACAAAATTTCCTTTCCAACGAGTCTTTATTTGCTCAAATCGGACTCCGGACAAGAGAGTTACGTCTGTTTTACTTCGGCAATGAAATCTGTCCTGAAATTTCAGAACGCGCAACGCTCAATGTTTCCTCCATAACTCCTTGCACGGGTCTTCAAACTTGTTGGTTCTTGATGCGTTGGAATGGTCATTTGATGGAGCTTCTGAATATCTCATTTTCTTCATTTGTACACCTCTGAACAAGCTCTCAAATTGATGAAGACAGCAGCATCCATCGCGGGATTCGGAGAGGTTGATGATTTATCTTGCAACTCTTTTAGGCATGACTTCTTTTTTTTCATTATTCAAGCCTTGTCTACATGGTTAGTGAAAATCGGGCCTTTCCCGACATATGATTCTTTAAGGTCATTAGCTTGACCAAGCGCAAAGCATGATCGAGATTTACAAAACTTATTGTAAACATACGCGTCCATAATTAACACCACATGTGAATTGTAGCAACAAGTCAAGGTGTACATAAAAGAAGCATATGTTTCATGCATAGCACTTAGCTCATTATTAGGCAAAGGTTGTTTAGGTGTGAGATTAATTGGATCAAAAATAAATGTTTCCTCTTTTTCATTCTCAAGAAAATCTAGCCTATCAATATGATCATTATTGGAACAAGGCATAGAATTTAAACTATCGTTCATACTATTGGTTGAGCATGAGTATTTGAATTTATCAACATAAATACCAATAATATCCTGAGATTTCAGCACGTACCTTGGCCTTAAAGCTTTTTCAACAAGAGTGATATTTGGTTCATCAAGCGGTGTTGAAGGCGAATCGATCTCAACAAGTGTAGTTGCCTCTTCATCACCATCTTGCAATTTCTTCAACTCATCATGTGGAACATGTAATCCTTCAACTATGTACGCATTCATCTCTTCTTTGAAGTCTTCTTTATCAACCAGATCTTTATCTTCAAAGACTTGTATGTTGCTTTCTTTATCTTCCATGTACCACATGTCATCAAGATCGCTCATTGTTGATTCACTCTTTCCTTCATCCTTGAGTACTTCCATGTCTTGATTTGCTAGTGTGTAGGCTTCAATAGCACACAAGCTATCACCTTGTGGGGAGGGGCCTTCTTGGAGTACTTGAGCTATGTCAACCCCTTCCCATTCATCTTCTAGCTTGAATCCTATCTCCTCCCATTTATCCTTTGAGTCACTAGGCTCATCACGGTTGTACTCTTCTCTTCCTTCATCATAAATCTTTGAGTTGTCAAACCGGTCGATCCATCCTGCATCTCCTTCTTCTCTTTATTCTTCAAACATCTTTTGGATCGACTCTCCAATCATCTCTTGATCAAATATATCTTCAATTAGTTTGGCAATGTGTCAGCGTTC
Organism: Cenchrus americanus; assembly: GCA_947561735.1. Taxonomy (NCBI): domain Eukaryota; kingdom Viridiplantae; phylum Streptophyta; class Magnoliopsida; order Poales; family Poaceae; genus Cenchrus; species Cenchrus americanus. Next base: position 28,390,807 of record OX387242.1, on the reverse strand, counting down.
CTCCTTCCTTCGGTAGTTAATTAGTGGGGTGAAATCAACTTGAACCCAACCGGATTGAATGAACTCCGCCAATGGTCTAGCATTCTACATACTTCGGCCTACGTTCATGTTAGTTTCAACATTTTTAACATCCAAAATGACCTCTCTTACCTTGGGAAGTGGATCTTCACTTTCTTGTATGGTCGGTTCATCTTCCTTGACCTTCAGTTCATCTTTTTCAGAAATTTCAGCAAGCACCTTGGGCTTGCTTTTGTCATTTTGCTCCTCTCGATAACATCTTTGCCAATCTCGTTGTGTTCTTTGTCCATTGCTTATCCTTTGTAAGATTTGTGCGGCTTCACTAATTGTTTTATCCATTATATCACCGCCTGCACACATGCTTACAAAACGAGACGAATTAGGGGTTAGTGAAAAATAAAAGGTATGCAACATTAAGTCACCGGAAAATCCCAAGTTCGGGCCTCGCTCAAGTAGTTCATTAAAACGGTCCTATGCTTCATCAATTCCTTCATCCTCTCCTTGCTTGAAATTGAGCACTTGCCTCCTTAAGTCTTGAACCTTGCTTATGGGAAAGAACATCAAAAGAAACTTCTTCACTAGCTCATCCCAATTTCCTTTTGCTTCAACAGACGCAAGTGTGTACCATTTTCACGCTTCATCTTCGAGAGAGAACGGAAAAAGATTCCACTTGAACCAAGCGGCCGGAATTCCTTTTTTGTTGCACCGTGTTGCATAACATCTTGAATTCCTTAATGTGTCTATATGGGTTGTCATCCTCCAATCCTCTAAATGGTTTTGTCGCCACTAACTTGATGATTCCAGACTTTACTTCATAGTGGGTTGTAGCAAGCGCCAAATCTGATTTTTGCATCTCAATGTCTTCCATTGGCGGCATTGCTAGCTCCCTTAGCGACATCTCTTCGTCTTCCAATGGTGAGGTGAACAAATCCATCTAGGCACAAGAAAAGTAGAAAGAAAAACAAAAAAGTTTTTTTTTCTTTTTTAGAAAATAAGGGTTAGGTGTTAGTAATCAACAAAATTAATACTAGATTAAACGTAGCAAACTGGCTTGCTCCCCGGCAACGACGCCAGAAAAAGGGGCTTGTTAACGGATAAAACTACTATCCACCTACGATCCACAAGCGTACGGACCTACACCTTTTTCACCACGGGATTCCCATGGTTCTTGTCAATCCGCGGAGCAAGGGGATTACTAGCGCTTAACCAAGTACTAATCTAGTTGACTAAGGAAACCTTTAAAGAGAGTATTAATCTAAAAGTAAAACAATCTAACCTAAGTTAATCTAAGTTAAGTTGATCAAACAAATCTAGGGTTAAACTAGATGATAAAGGGGTGAACACAAGAGAGTGAGCAAGAAAGATAAGCGTTCCCTCCCTAGGATCTAGGATAACATGGTATGCATCTACTACACGAAAGTGGTAAACCAATCTACCGGGGGTTGTGACCACGGTTTCGCCCTTTCCCTCCTCTCGTACTGTCACTACGCGAAGGTATTCGTGACTAGACCTATGATGGACACGGTATGTTGATGGAATCTATGGGAGTAGTGGATATCATACGCTCGAAAAACACGGTGGCCTACCTTAATCATCAAAGCATCATCAACATGAAAACAATAGATTGAAACCACGAATCAAGTAGCGATCACATAGCATGTATCCATCTAATCCTAGGGATGAACAGAGACATTACCCCATCATCTTACACGGTTTGAAGCACATAGGGGTGATGGAGACTCCGGAGAACGTCGTCGATGAAGATGGCGGCGATGGAGCTTGGGAACACCCCTAGTCCAACGGCTTGGAGTCCTCCTCTTGCTTCATTCTCTCCGCTGGCGTTGATCCTTGCGACAAGCTCATCTAACTCTCTCCCTCATCTTGCAGCGGCGGTTTTCTGGTGATTGGCGTTGGTAGGATGATTTGTTCGATGTGGCGGCCGACGGCGGCGGAGGGAATAAATAGATGAACACCTAGGGCAAAGGGGGCACCGAACCGACCCTAGAGTGGGCTGGGCCGGTCGGCCCAGGCCCACTTCGGCCCGGTTCGGCCCCGATTTCCTCCCCGGTTGCTTCTCGCGTGATCCCTTATTCGTGTGCATTTGCATGTGGGCCTTTGACGTCGTTTCCTTCACGGTTAAGGCTTGAATCCTTGCTATGCATGCTTCGCTGTTTTCTGGTTGAGTCCGTGAAGACTTGCACGTTGACGCTTCGGTCCTCGGGTCATTTGGAGTCATGTGCATCGCGTGTCTTGACTCTTATCGGGCTTCATGATCTTCTTCCAAAGTGCTTGGTGATCTTATCCCGAAAGTCTCCTCTTTAGTGTAGATTTCGTGCATAAACAACAAACTCCAAAATCGACATGCAAGTGTGAACTTGTTACATCATTAGTATGCCTAGTGGCGGGTTAGTTGCAAATCATAATCGAAACCAATGTATAACAAGTACTCTAGGTTGACGGAAATTCACCGTCAACAAGCTGTAGGAATGCAAGATGATGATATCCTGGTACAGAAAATGGCTGATGTTATGCAAAATCAATTCGGCCTTAAGCCTAAAATGCAAGGACCAGCTTATACACCTCCTTTCCCAGAGTGGTACTATAGGGTGATCTTGCCACCAAGGGTGAAGCCTCCTACAGAGTTCACAAAGTTCTCTGGGCAGAACAATACAAGCACTGTGGAGCATATTGCCCGATATTTAATGCAGCTTGGGGAAGCTTCAGCCAATGAGGCATTCAAGGTCAGATATTTTCCTTTATCATTAACAGGCCCGACATTTCAACAGTTCACTTCTTTGCCTCCTCAGTCAATCGACACATGGAAAGATTTGGAACAAAAGTTCCATGCCCATTACTTTAGTGGTAGCACTGAGAAGAAGCTTATTGATCTGGCTACCTTGAAACAGAGACATAATGAGACGCCTCTGGAATTTCTCAGAAGATTCAGAGAGGTCAAGGGCATGTGCTTCTCTTTGACTCTGTCGGATGATCAGGCGGCCGACATGGTCGTTGCGGGAATGTTACCGGCTATTCGGGAGAAGTTGTTTGGCATGGAGTTTGACAACCTTGGTCGAGGGTGTCCCCAGAGGCTGTCATTGATGAGCAATCAAGCTTATGGGTTCAAGAAGGATTCCAGATTTGCCAAGCATCACGATATAGCTGATATCTACAACCAGTTCCTCGAAAAGGCTGATCAAGTGGAGGAATTTGATGATGACGAGGAAGTGGCCGTGACTGAGATTATGTGGGGCAAAGAGCCTTTGACTGTGAACCAGTGGTGGATAAAGCAAACCAAGGGCATGTATGACTTCGATGTGACCAAGGCTGACAAGCTCTTTGAGTTCTTGGTGAAGGAAGGCCGAATCAAGTTGCCTGAGGGGCATTCTATGCTTCGGCCCGATGGAGTTAAAGAGAAACGTTACTGTGGTTTTCATGACAGAAACTCTCACTCCATTAACGACTGCAAGGTTTTTAGGATGAGGATCCAAAAGGCTATCCAGGAAGGGCATTTGAAATTTGATAACAAGATGAAACTGGATGGTCACCCTTTCCCTCAAAACATGGTTGGCTTTTCTGTCAATATGGTGACTGCCGAGGAGAAGGGGAAAGTGAAAGTCCTGACTTCGGCTAGAGCAAAACAGGATGGATTAGTGGATCCTACACGACAAGTGGCGGTGGAGCAAGTCCACAGAGAAGCTCCTCGCGTCCTGAAGAGCCAGATTGAAGCTGGGGAATCATCCAGGTCCAAGCCCAGGGTTACCACACGCATTCTCCTTAACAAGTGGCAGTGTGAGCAGGAAAAGGAACGCTACCAGAAGCAAAAATATGAAGAGGAGAGGCGCAGGTTTGAAGAAGAGGCACGCAGAAGAGAACTAGAAGAGCATGCACGGGAACAGGAGCGTGCACATTGGGGATGCGCATTCTTTAGGCACTGCTGGAACAAGGGCTTAAAGCTCCCCACATTGAAGAATTGCCTTGAGTGTAGTGATAAATATTCTGAATACAGGCAAGAAACTGTCAATCACCGATCCGTCCATGAAAGAATTGGAAGGATGCATCCTAGTGACGGTCGGGGTTTAAAAATAAAAAGGCAAGCTGATCAAAGATGGGTTGATCAGGAAGAAGAGGAGTGCGAGTACATCTGGCAAGAAGGACAGTGGTGCCCGCCTGGCTTGAGGAGAAGCCAAAAGAGAAGGGTTCAGCGCTTGAGGAACCAAGAATTAAAGCAGGCGGGGATCAAGAGGAAACAAGTATGGTGCCCAAAAGATAAGTTTGATGGATCTGGTCGTTCGGCTCCAGCGTGCATGGTGTACTTTCTGCTGAATGAGTTCATGGCACTCGCCAACCAAGTTGTGCAGGAAGAGGTATTTCCAGATGTCAATGAGGATGAGCAGCTTGGGGGATTAATGGTGCAACTGGTATTGGCTAAGCAGGCCACCTTTGACAAGCCGGCTAGGAATCGACACATGAGGCCATTGTACTTGAAGGGATACGTCAATGGCAAGCCATTGACCAAGATGTTTGTTGATGGTGGAGCTGCAGTCAACGTGATGCCATACACCACCTTTAGGAAGCTTGGCATGGGCCCCGGAGACTTGACACCAACAAGCATAATTCTGAATGATTTTGCTTGAAATCCTTCAGATACCAAGGGCTGCGTGCACGTGGACCTTATGATCGGGTCCAAGACTTTGCTCATGACCTTCTTTGTCATTGAAGGCAAAGGAGCTTACAGCTTGCTGCTTGGACGGGACTGGATCCATGCCAATTGCTGCATCCCATCTACCATGCACCAACAACTCATTCAATGGGTAGAGATGACATTGAAATAGTCCAAGCAGATGATTCAGTGAGTGTGGCCAATGTCGAACCAGCTTTCTGGGAGTATCAAGGCATCGATTGCTTCTCAGGAAAGGACTGGGGTGAAGGTCTTGTTGAGCCAGTCAGCAGTGATCAACAGCCGATTCAAGCAGTCGGCTCTTATAGCAATTTTTAATGGATAATCCAGTTGATGGAACTGATAGAAAGTTAGGGCGTGGATTCATGTCGGCCGACAAATTAGAAGAAATTGACATTGGAGATGGCGACAAGCTAAGGCCGACATTTATCAGTGCTAACTTGGAGTCCAGTTTCAGAGATAGGTTAATCAAGTTGTTAAAAGAATATAAAGATTGCTTCGCTTGGGATTATTCGGAGATGCCTGGTTTGGATTGTTCTATTGTTGAGCATCGGTTGCCAATTAAGCCTGTTTTTAAACCTTATAAGCAACCACCCCGAAAAATCTACAAGGATGAATTATTGGCCGACGTGAAAAAGGAAATTGAAAGATTGCTTGATGCAAACTTCATTCGGCCATGCAGATCTGCGGAGTGGATCTCAAACATCATCCCTGTCTATAAAAAAAATGGGAAGATGAGGGTTTGCATAGATTTCAGAGATTTGAACAGAGCTACTCCCATGGATGGATACCCAATGCCTGTTGCTGATCTATTGGTTGATGCTGCTGCTAGACATAAAGTTATCAGTTTTATGGATGGTAATGCAGGGTACAACCAAATATTTATGGCAATAGAAGACATATCGAAGAAAGCCTTCAGATGTCCTGGTCATATAGGCCTGTTTGAGTGGATTGTCATGACATTTGGATTGAAAAATGCCGGTGCAACTTATCAACGAGCCATGAATTATATCTTTCATGAGTTGATCGGCAAAATTGTTGAGATTTATATTGATGATGTCGTGATCAAGTCTGTGAATCATGACTCACACTTAAAGGATGTGAAAAGAACTCTAGAGTGCACTCGAAAGCATGGGTTGAAGATGAATCCAAACAAGTGTGCCTTTGGAGTTTCAGCTAGAGAATTCTTGGGATTTCTGGTACATGAAGGAGGGATTGAAGTTGGCAAGAAAAGCATGAAGGCTATCGATGAAGTTGTTCCTCCAACCAATCTCAAGGAGTTGCAATCACTGCTTGGCAAGATCAATTTTGTGAGGAGATTCATTTCAAACTTGTCACAAAAGGTTTTGCCCTTTTCTCCGCTGCTAAGGATCAAGAAAGATCAGAAGTTTGTATGGGGTGACGAACAACAAAAGGCTTTTGATGAAATCAAGTGATACATGAAGGAACCACCAGTTCCGGTGCCTCCACAATTGAATAAGCCTTTCAAGTTGTACGTGGCGGCCGTACCCAAACCATTGGATCAGCCCTTATACATGAGTTTGAAGGAAAGGAGCGGGTAGTAGCATACCTTAGCCGAAAATTACTTGATCCTGAGACTAGGTACTCGGCTGCGGAGAAGCTGTGCTTGTGTGTTTATTACTCGTGTACAAAGTTTCGGCACTACTTGTTGAATGCCGAATGCGTTGTATATTCAAAATTTGATTTAATAAAACATATGTTATCCATGCCAATTTTGAATGGAAGGATTGGCAAGTAAATTTTGGCCTTATCTGAGTTTGAGCTGAAGTTTGAATCGGCAAAAGCCATGAAAGGTCAGATTATTGCTGATTTCATTACTAAGCATCGTGATCCGTCAATTGATTTGCTTGAAATTACTCCGTGGGCATTGTTCTTTGATGGATCATCATGTGGCAAAGGTTGTGGAGTTGGGATTTTATTGATTTCACCTAGGGGTGAGATGTTTGAGTTTTCTATCCCTATTTAGCCTACTGTCACAAACAATCAAGCTGAGTACGAGGCACTACTTAGGGGGCTTCAATATTTGAAAGAAGTCGGGGCTGTTTCAGTTGAAATTTATGGAGATTCAGAGCTAGTTATAAAGCAATCGAATGTCCAATATGAATGTAGAAGTGATATCCTAAGGAATTACTACGAAGAATGCAGGGAAATCTTAAAGAGTTTTCATTTAGTAATTATACAGCATATTCCTAGAGAACACAATGAAGAGGCAAACAGGTTGGCTCAAAGTGCTTCAGGTTATAGAGAAAATCAAGAAGCATTTGCCATGAAGGTATGTGCTTTCGGGAGTGACCTTGCAGAGGATGATTGGAGAAAAGAAATTGTTGATTATCTGGAAAATCCATCCCGAAAGGTTTCTAGGAAGCTCAGGTATAAAGCTATAAAATTTGTTCTTCTGTATGGACATTTATTTTACAAATCATTAGATGGGGTGTTGCTGCAATGCCTGGGTCCGGAAGAAGCAAAGAAAATGATGAGCGAGGTGCATGATGGGCTGTGTGGAGCGCATCAATCGGCCTATCGTATGAAATGGGTTATCAGACATACTGGATGTTTTTGGCCGACGATGCTGGAGGATTGGTTTGAGTATTACAAGGGATGTCAAGATTGTCAGAAGTTTGGAAATATTCAAAGGGTTCCAGCGTCAGCACTGAATCCAATTATCAAGCCATGGCCATTCAGAGGATGGGGTATAGATTTGATTGGCCAGATAAATCCTCCATCTAGCAAGGGGCATAAATTTGTGCTTTTAGCAACAGATTACTTCACCAAATGGGTTCAGGCAATTCCACTGAAGAAAGTAACATCAGAAAATATGATTGAGTTTGTTAAAGAACATATTATTTATAGTTTTTGGATTCCTCAAACAATTACAACTGATCAAGGAGCTCAGTTTGTATCTTTGGAGTTCAGGGAGTTTGCCGAAAGCATGGGAATCAAATTGTTTAATTCTTCTCCTTATTATGCCCAAGCTAACGGTCAGACAGAGGCTTCTAACAAGATCATGATCAAGCTTATACAAAAGAAAATTGATCAGAAGCCGAGGAGGTGGCATTCGGTACTCAACGAGGCTTTATGGGCTTACCGAATGGCTCCTCATGGAGCTACAAAAACTTCTCCTTATGAGATAGTTTACGGGCATCATGCTGTTTTGCCCTAGGAAATGCAGTCAGATTCAAGGAGAGTGGTTTTGCAAAAGGATTTGAGCTCCAAAAATTACAGTGGATTAATGATGGACGAGTTAGAAGATTTGCATATGATTCGTCTTAGAGCCCTGGAAAACATTGAAAAGAACAAGATGCGAGTTGCTAAATATTACAACAAGAAACTAAAGGTCAAGCAATTTGCAGAAGGAGATTTGGTTTCGAAAGCGTTACTGCCGATTGGAACTAAATATAGTGCGTTCGGTAAATGGTCCCCGAATTGGGAAGGACCTTTTCGGGTTGTCAGATGTGTGCCTGGTAATGCTTACATATTGAAAACTTTACTAGGAGAGGAATTTTCTGCTACAATAAATGGAAGATATTTGAAGAAATATTATCCTAGTGTTGAAATTGATTGTTGATTACAAGCACTAAGATTACAGGCGTCTGATACATAGGAACAGCCGGCATTCAGGAAAGAAGCCGTCTTTAGCGCAAAAAATCCTAACAAAGGAAATGGCCAATACTGATGTGTATTGCCCTTAGCACAAAAATACTTCACATTACAAATGTTTCTTGCAGGCTCTTATTTGACAATCCAGCTACTCAGGATTACAAGGGGGTGGGAAGCAGAAGGCCTGAAGGAAGAAGCGAAAGTATGCTTCATTCATTTTTCTTGTTTTGCTTCCTCAGCTCCTCTCTTTTCAATTGTTCCAAGACCACCGTGACAGCAACCTGGAAGCTTCAGGGGTGGCCATGACTTGCAGCCTCCATCAGGCTGTCCCAAGCAGCCTTCAGGTTACTGCACCTGTCGGAAACATCTACGGGAGAAGAACAATTGTTGGAATATGAAGATCTGAGCCTAAGCATGGAGTCAAATAAAGATGAAAGTTTTACCCCTACTAACGCCTCCAAGCTCATGCGGCGTTCGCGTTCAGCGTTGCAGCGAGCGGTGATGTCCCGTAAGCTGTGCCCCAGATGCCGAATGCCGCGGTGCAGCTGGTAGTTGACCCTCTGTTCTGGCGTGGCGTCCTCTTCTTCTTCAGAGGAGTCAGAGAGGATGTACTCGTGTACTTCTTTAGTCCCAAAGATTTCTTCAGGGAGCAAGTCAAGCCTGGAGAAAACAGTAAGGGGTAAACCATGTGATTGCAAGTGAGAGCAAGAAACGGATTGAAAGAAAACTCACTCTAGAATGGTACGCTTTTTTGGTGGAGTGTTGTCCTCTTTGATGGGTTCTTTTCCCTTGTCCTCCATGTCCTTGGGATTTTCTCCTCTGGAGCGAGAGGAGAAGATGTGAAGTGATGGAGGAGTATGCGAATGGATTTGCAGGGCATCCCAGGGGGCTATTTTATTGACTGAGAGAGCGCATTGGGAGTGATGACTGGTTGGCGTACGTTATTGGAATACCAAAAGGCAGGGTATTCTTCCCGAATGCGAAGGGTTTTCATTGAACACTGTTTATGGTTCCCGAATTGAGGATTTTCTGCGGATTTTGCGAGGGGCAGTTCCCGAATGCGTTTGAAAACAGTGAAGTTCGCATCTACAAGCAGAAGGGAATCATCACAATACAAGCATAGAAATTAAAATTCTTTATTTATTGCCAAAAACCAAGCATCCCTGGTACAATCTAATCAAAGAGCCTGTTTAGCACAGACTGGGGATGGGTGATTTCGGCAATGGCATCGCCGTGGCCATCGAGGCGCTCCAAGATGATTTCGATCTTGTCGATGTGTTCTGGTGCGCCGCCCTGGAAGCCGCGCAGCTGTATGGAGTAGTCAACGCCGGTGTGCGTCGCCATGGTGGCCAAGCACAGGGTGGTGCCGAGGCGGATGCCGTGAACAGCCACCTCGTCCACGCGATCTTCTACCGCGGCGAAGCGCTCTGCCAGCGTGTCTCCAGGAGCGTTCACCTTGTCAGCCAGTTGCTTCACCAGCATTTTCAGCTGGTCGAGCTCGGCGTCGCGGGCTGCAAAGTTGCAAGGCAATGATGGTTAGTATCAAAAGTTGAATTGGATTGGAGGTTAATCTAAGGGATATACCGTCGATGTGCCAGCAACTATTTGCGCTGGTCCTCCCACTCGTGTTCGGCGATGCAGGCTTTCTTGGAGATTTCTCCCAGCTCGCGCCGGGACTCGTCATGCTCCTCCTTGAAGCGAAGAGCGTCGCGCTTGTCGTAGGGCACCGAGGAGTAGTTATATGAAGGAGTTGTCCAGCAGAGCTGGATTCGTGGCCGGCGCAGGGGCCGGATTCCACTGGATGAGCCTGAAACAAAGAAGATCGTCACGAACAGAAGGAAATCTGGAAGGAATCATGAGGGAAGTTGACGATCACTGCCTCCGACGCGCGCCGGCGCGACTTCCTTCTGCCTCGTCGGTGGCGCGGCGCCTGTTGCTGCTACCCGCCATTGGTTCTCGGAGCTGCGCTGGTGGTGGAAGAAACAGGCTTGGATTGGCAAAGGTTTGAAGGCTAAAGGCTTGGTGAAAGGCTAGGGGCACCTACGATTTTATTTATAGGGATGACGAAGAGATCGTGGCCCTGGATCGTGGTGCATATCCCGAGAAATTGGGAAAGTGGAGAGGTTTCCTTAACCGAATCGCCGTCGGGTCGTTTGGAATTCAAGCTGAGTCGTATTCGGTTGACTGGCTCGGCTGAGTTGCGATCGGAGTGCTATTTGGGTGTGGTACTATTTGGCCGTAGTTACTGAATGAATCGTCAAAAAAATTGCAAACAAGGTAATACAGAAAAGAGGAAATGAAGTTTATAAAAGGCAATGTTACAGGGACGATTAATTCGGTTACACATTGCTTAGTACAATCAAATGTTCAAGTACTTTGCAATTACACTAGAGGCATTTGATGTTATCTGATTGATATTCTCCAGCCGTTCCTGATAATCTTTCTGAGTATTGGACAGGGCGGAGAGTTTTGCCTCGAGCTGGTTTGCTTCAATCATGACCGCCGATGCTTCCTTTTGGATTTTCTCTGTTAATCCAGGGAGCTCGGCTATCTTTTTCTCATCAGCTTCAATTTCAGCTGACAAATTCCTCAGTTCAGTTTCTAATGCAGCTTTTTTGGCGATTTTCAACTCAAGAGCGGACTGCAGTTTGGCCAGCATTTCCTTGTTGCTCTCAATTTGGGCTTGTGATCCTTTCACAGCTTGTTCAGCTCTGGCTCTCTATTGCTCAAGAACTGGTCGGGAGGATTGGCTCTTCAAGGCTCTCCTTATTGCCACAAAATGAGTATCCAGATCTGAGATAGGCTCCGAGGAAGCTTTGATGTCTTCAGGGAGCTCTTGATCGATGGATTCAAGTATTTCCTCGAAGTGATCAACATCTCTGACTTGATCTCGGGCATCTCTTTGCAGCCAGGAAAAGATTTCTTTGAGCCTTGCCTGATTTTCCTCTGACAGGACTTGATTTGAGGACGCTTCATCCTTTTCGACAGCTGAATCACTCATGATGAGTAGAGAGCTTGATGGTGATGTAGCCTGGTCCTGAAAAGGAAGGATTGCCGAGTTAGGGATGGTTCATTGAAAGAAGATAACAGAGTTGGGTGCCTGCATTTACCTCATGTCTGGTCTCTTGAATTGGGGCAGAGGCTTGTTCAGGTTCAAGGGAAATTTCCTGGGCGATCAGCTGAAGGGGAGTCTGAGGAGTTCTTGGCAAAGTTGAAGCTTCTGCTTGAAGGGAAGTTGGTGCAATCCCTGGTAAATTTGAAGCTTCTGGCTGAAGTGAAGATGGATTCATCCCCGGTGAGGTTGGAAATTCTGCTTGGCAAGAGGGTGATTGAATCCTTGGAGAGTTTGAAGCTTCTGGTTGGGCTAACGATGGGTTCATTTCCGATGAAGTTGGAACTTCTGCTTGAGGAGGGGGTGATTGGATCCCTGGTGAAGTTGAAGTTTCTGCTTGGAAAGGAGATGGTTGAGCCCTTAGTGAACTTGGACTTGAAGCATGCTGGGGGGAGGAAATCTCCACAGGTTGATTCACCAATGTTTCTTCTGCAAAAACTAAATAAAGGGTAAATGCCAATGTAAATGATGATCTTTAAAGAGAAAGAAGCAATAAAGGTCATACCAACAGATGGGGCGTTGGCAAATTCTGAAGCTGTTGATGGTTGTTGGGTTCTAGTCTGGAATTGCACAAGATAAAATTTGTCGGATGAAGAATGGTCTTGTGTCCAAGAAGAAAGGAGTGTTACCTCAATGGGAACCTTTTTGGTGGTTCTTTTCTTCTTAGCAGCTGGAGGTGCAACCAAAGATGGAGGTTTTCTCTTGTCAGAGGTTGAACTGATAAGAGTTGGGTCCATTGTAGCATATCTGGACATCAGCTGGGCCAGAGTTGTGGATTTGAATCCCAAAGCAGAGATTGGGCCAACGACATTGTAAAAGAATGTCCTTGCTCTAGGGGCAGGTACTGTGTTTTGTAGGGAGTAACCAAAAATCATGATCAGTAAAGGAAGACATGCCTGGTCAAAAGAAAAGACAATTGAGTTACCTCTGAAGTTGGCTGGAAGTCAGGCATCAGCTCAAGACAGAAGGAGTGCACTGGCTCATTAAAGATATGGTCATGGAATTCTTGCCACCAAGTGACAAAGAGAGGATGAGCTATTGTTGTTGGTATGAAGGGCCAGGTATACATAGTTGGGCTACATTGGTATTCAAAGACCCTTGTGGCTTGTATGTTCTCTTTAATCTCCTCTCTGGGTTTGAGGAGTTCATGAAGAAATAGCCTTGGGGGCACTTGGCCACATCCCAGCTGTCGAGCCATTATATTTGGTTGATAATATTCATAGGTGCTGTGATTTAGTCTTCCTCCACAGAATTCTGCTGGCAAGATGCATGTATGGATAAAGACATTGAAAATTTCTATGGATCTTGCATCATGGCATCCAGTTTCAAAGGAGAATTCATAAGGGAGGGTCAAATTATCATTGTTCAAATAAGGAAGCCAAAGGGGATTGGTGAAACCTCTGAAGAAGAGCTCAAAGAGTTGGCTGACATTTTGATCAATGGATATGGTTGAAGCGGCTTCTCCATAGGTTTGGCATCCTTTGGTGATCTGAGTCTCTCCTTCCTTATGGCTGGATGAAGGGAAGTGCCGATTGTTGAGATGTTAACAATCCGGTGCATGTATAGTTGTAACCACATCTGTACAAACCACCAGGGGCCATTGACTCATGATATCTTCAGGCCAGTGTGCATCTGAGAGATGGTCTGATGGAGCATATGGTATACACTCCCTAAGAGGTATTTTCCAAGAGGAACACGATGACCGCTAGTCAGATCTTCAGCCATTGCGATATGGTTCAAGGTTGGCTCATTGGCCTTGCCACAGAAGATAAATCTGCATAGCCACATGTTCAAGAATGCCCTGTATTCAACTTCCCATAGAGGACCATCTTTCATGTGATTCTGGATATATGACTTGTATCCACTTCTTGTCTTCACTCCTTTTTGTCTGGTGGAGCTTTTATACTGGAAAGGATACACAAATCCTGTGATATCGAGGCCAGTCATCATGTATACATCGGCCAAGGTAGGAGACATTGGGCCGTGGCCAAAGAGAAAGGCATTGACGCCATTTGACCAGAAATGGAAGGCTGCAATCAAAAGGCTCTCGTTCTTGGGGATCTCGGCCAGAGATAGCTCCAAGCACTGGGTAATACGAAGGGTGTCCCAATTGCTGGTTTTCGCACTGTTGTCTGCGAGTATCCTCTTGTACCAGTTTCTCCAGCCTGCAATTGGGGCAGAGGCCAGTTCTTGAAAGCATCTTGCCACAACTGGGGCCCTGATAAAGCCGCTTTGAAGGGGATTCTCCTGGATTCAGCTTCAATGAACTCGCGGGGATCAGAGATTCCCACAGGATCGAGGAAATAAGATGTTGAGTTGTCCTCAGTGTGAATCAAAAGCTCGGTGGATAGCTCCTATCAAGAAAAGTCGGAAAAAGAAATCTAAGGTGGGAATCGGAAAGGTAATACCGAATGAACCATAAGGGGATGAAGTTTACCTAGATAGCTTGGTCCGCCATTGAAGGTTTGAGCTTGAAGGTTGATGACCTAGGGTTTGGATCTGAGCGGAGACTCCAACGGATTACAGGATGAAAAAATGGTGTTGAACAAATTTGACTTAAAGACGTCGAGCGTTTGTGGTCAATTCCGGAATAAAATCACTTTTATCACGTAATTGAACGGGCATATGTTAACACCAAAAAATGGTATAGGAGAAGGCTGACTTGTGGGCCGAGCTTGGTGAATAAATACCATTCGACTGGGAAAAATCTCCTCAAAGGAACCGGTAAAGGACGCTTGCGGTAGGCAGTGCGCCATCGTTCGGCAAAGGGGCTGTTTGCGCTTTTAAAGGAGAGATTTTCGGGAATACATGGTGACGTGGCCTGATGCAAGGAAAGAACGAGTTGATGGCGTATACGAGACGAACATTGGCGTCGGAGCATTAATTTAGACATTTAATGTTGTACTCGTAGTCGACCTGGAGTCGTGTTAGGACAAGGGTATAAATATAAGCCCTTGATGTATGTAATGGGTATCGAACAATTTCACAACAAACCGGCTTTACGCTAAATTCTCGAGTCCTTTAGTCGTTTCATCGAGTTCTTCGAGGGGAATCATCGATCCATCGACCTCCGTAAGTACCGGCAACCTTGTATCATGTCTAGTATCATGCGGTGGATTTAGACCTTGATGCAAGTAGTCTTGTTACCATGCTTAGTATCATGCGGTGGATTTAAGCTTGGTTCAAGAAGGTTTCTTGTTAGATCATGAGCCATGCGGTAGGCTAAGATCTAGCTTGGAGCTAGTTATCGGCTCTATTAGATTTGGCAAGATCTAATAGATTCATTAAGTTACCACCTGTTGCTTTGAGTTTTTACTTTATGTTTAAATTCATGTAACACTCTTTTGCCCAATTTAGATTGGTTTGAATCAGCTTTATCTTGTTCGATGATCTTTATGTTACACGTTCATATTTTTGGCTTAATACGGCACATGGATCACGTGTTCTTTAATAGCCGAACCCAAATCAATCTAAGTTGTCACCTGTTGCGGGTTCAAGCTTGCTAATCTTGTGTGAATCTTGAAAGAACCGGGTATCATGCGGTAGGTGCAGGTTTTTGGGTTGTTTTAGAGCTAATCATCTGGTGGATTAGATTTCGATTCAATCTGATAGGTTTGTCATCTTTGGTAATGTTTGTTCCTTCTCCACGGACCCCGATTCGGCTGTACAACTGTATTCGGTTATGCTTCCACGTGTAAATCGTGCTCATAAGTTTGTTTTAAATAATGCGTGCTTTTAGCCTTCCATATTTAGATTGTATCATGCGGTGGATTAATCTCTTTGTGGTTGGTGGTGTGATTTCAAACAAGTTGTATCATGCGATGGATTAACTTGTTTGGTGTCAGGCTCGACGCGCTTGAAAGTACCTAGACATGCGGTAGACTAGCGCTTTTGGCCTATGCATGCTTGTTTATCTCATATTTATGATCATGCTTTACTTTATTTATTTTAATTGTTATTTATCCTTGAGGATCGGTCATGATCTTGTGCAAGCAACGTTATTTAAACAAAGACCGATCTATCATCATGCTTACATCATCCATTCGGCTATTTCATGTTTTCATGTATAACAGCTCCCGAATGCTATTTGAACTGTTGATAGATAGCTTGTTGTAGCTATATATCACTTTGATTGGCTTTCTAGCCGTAAATATGGAACTGTCTGGTACCACCCGGCAAGTTCCAAGTTTGTTATCTGACTATTTTATTTCCTTTGTCAATTTCAGGAAAATTGACTGGCACGCTTTCAGGATTCATCGCGCGTGTTAAGCCAGCTCCTTTCGGCTTGCTGTGTGCTTGACGTGAGGTGCCGATTTTGCGTCAACAGATGCCTCATCTCTTTTTTCTGCAGTTAAGTCATCCACAGTAAAAGAAAAGCTTCGTTGTGACACAGCCTGATCCTGAAAAGAAAGGCTTGCCGAATTAAGGATGATTTATTAAATGGAAATAAAAGAGATAAATATTCATGCTTACATCATTTCTGGCCTCCTGAGTTGGAGGAGGGAGTTTTTCAGGCTCAAGGAGGGGTCCTTGGATGATCAGTCGAGGAGAAGCTTGAGAGGTCCCTGGTAAAGCTGAAGCTTCTAACTGAGGAGAAGCTGGTAGAGTCCTTGGTATGTTCGAAGCTTCTAGCTGAGGAGAAAGTGGATCCATCCCTGGTGAAGCTGGAACTTCTCTTTGAGAAAAGGATGGCTGAATTCTAGGTGAAGCTGGAGCTTCTGCTTGAGGAGAGGATGGTTGGATCCTTGGTGAAGCTGGATTTGAAGCATGTTGAGGAGAAGAGCTGTCCACAGTTTGGCTAACCAATGTTTCCTCTGCAAATAATAAGTAGAGGTTAAACGCCAATGAAAAAAATGGTTTGAAAAAAGAAAAAAGATAGGGAAAATCTTACCAGTTGATGGGGCATTGGCAGATTCTGTAGTGATTATTGGTTGCTAAGCTCTAGTATGAAATTACACAAGATAAAATTATCAGGATGAAGAGTGGTTTTATGCTCAGGAAGGAAAAGATGTTAACCTCAATAAGAACTCTTTTAGATGTTCTTTTCTTCTTGGCAGCTAGAGGAGCAACCAGGGATGGAGCTTTCCGTTTATCAGAGGCTGAACTGATGAGAGTTGGGTCTGATGTGGCATATCTGGACATCAGTTGAGCCAAGGTGGTGGAACTAAATCCCAAGGCAGAGATTGGGCCTGCAATGTTGTAAGAGATTGTCCTAGCACGAGGGGCAGGCACTGTATCTTGCAGAAAATGGCAAAGGATCATGATCAGTAAAAAGGACATGATTGAGAAAGAGAAACAAAAAGTATATTACCTCTGAAATTGGCTGGAAATCGGGCATTAACTCAAGAAAAAAAGAATGTATTGGCATATTGAAGGTGTGATAATGGAATTCTTGCCACCTGGAAGTAAAGGAGGGGTGAGCTATTGTTGCTGGCACAAAGGGCCTAGGTGCATAAACAGTTGAGCTGCACTGATACTCAAAGGCCATTTTTGCTTGCAGGAGTTCCTTAATATCCTCTCTGGGCTTGAGGAATTCATGAAGGAATAGCCTTGGAGGCACTTGGCCACATCCTAGCTGTCTGGCCATTATATTTGGTTTGTAGTATTCAAAGGTGCTCTGATTTTGCCTTCCTCCACTGAATTCTGCTGGCAGGATGCATGGATGAATGAAGATGTTGAAAATTGCTATGGATTTTACATCATTACATCCGATTTCAAAACTAAATTCACAAGGGAGAGTCAAGTTGTCATTGTTCAGATATGGAAGCTAAAGGGGATTGGCGAAGCCTTTGAAGAAGAGCTCAAAAAGTTGGCTAATGTTTTGGTCGATAGATATGGTTGAGGCAGCTTCTCCATAAGTCTGGCAACCTTTGGTGATCTGGGTTTCCCCTTCCTTGTAGTTGGCTGAAGGAAAGTGCCGGTTGTTAAGGTCAATGCCAACGATCTGGTGCATGTATAGCTGCAGCCGCATTTGAACAAACCACCAGGGGCCATTAACACAGGAGATCTTCTGGCTGGTGTGCATCAAGTAGGTGGTCTGATGGAGCATGTGGTATACACTTCCTAGGAGGTATTTTCCAAGACGAATAAGATTACCAACGGCCATGTCCTCTTTGTGTGGATTACATGTGGCATTCCATATGTTAAAACTAGTCGATGCTGTAAGTAGATAATAATGCTCAACCTTGTCTCTGCTCATATTATCCATCTGATTTTTGAAAATGATTTCTACTTGTATTCTCATAAATGATTGTATTTTGCAGGATTTCAAACCTCCTGTAGATGTTTCCATAGAAGATGTAAAGCGTCCGGGAGATGCTGTGCGAGTACATTCCTAAGGAGGCCATCGACCGAAAGGGCAACTTGTACAGTGGTGCTCCGTGAGTTTATTGTGACCAGAAACTTGAAACTCATTCAGTCTTGTTTAGTCAGGTGTTGTTGCCTGAGAAACCTGCTTGCCTTGCTTGGCTGGGGTCAGATACTTCCTGGTTCAGTCTGTTTTCTCATGACTCCATCCAAACAAGCCCCGATGAGAGTAACTTGAAACTTGATGTGATCCTAGCTAGCTTGTCTATAAATGTGATCTTGCTTTGCCAATATCTGTGATGTGAGAATGTGTTTGTGATATCTCCTTGTTGTGGTGGCTACCATATCCTGGCTGGTTCCAGGATGCAGCCCCTGGTGGCTGCCAAATCCTAGCTGGTTCCAGGATGCCGCCGACAACTAGATAGGTCACTGTTGGGATGGCCGCCATATATGTAATGGGCATTAATTAAAGCTCGTTACAAACACTGATCAGTAAGTAACGGGCTTCATTCGGAAAGCCCGTTACAAAAATGCCCACAATGTAACGGGTAGTGTAAAATCCCGTTACCAATCCTGACCGGTGGGCCCCAGGACCTGGCTGTTCATCAAGATATAGGAGACGCAGGTTGAAAACAAGCGTCTCCATTAATAGAGAGAAAACAGACGCGCGTAGAAATAGATGCGCCTCATTTCGTCGAGACAGTGGAGACGCCGGTTCACAGAATGCGTCTCTGATGTTAATTTAACAGTAACGAGCTCTGTTTCATGTCCGTTACCGAAGTTCCATGTGGGCCCAGATAAACAACCATTTTATGTGACCGATGACTAGTTGTGGCAACGGTCGTTGTTTGATGCCCGTTACGAATACTAGTTGTGCTGAGACGCTCGTGAAATAGACAGTCTCATTTCGTCAAGATAGTGGAGACATAGGTGCACATCAGTCGTCTCTGATATTGAGCTTCTGTAACGGGCTTTGCTTTGGTGCCCGTTACGAAAGCTCCCTGTGGGCCCAGAAAAACAGCCATTTCACGTGACCGGTGGCTAGTTTTGGTAACGGTCATTGTTTAATGCCCGTTACGAATATGTCTTATCAGTAACGGGCATCTGCCCGTTACCTTTCTTGACTTATTTGTAACACTTGATCGGTAACGGGCGCATTGCCTGTTACCAAGGCGATCTATACTCGTTACCAAAGCCAGTTTTTTCAAGTAGTGTTCTCTCCTCAATATCCAGTTTGGAGTGAAGAGAATTTTCGCAGATTTGTTTGCCGTAGCCCGTAAGTTTGGTCAATAGGAGATATTCCTTATTACTATCTACATGTGTTTCTGCTCTGGTACCAACTGTGATAACCCCATCCGATATAATTCCGTACTATCGCCTAAACCACTCCATTTGGTCATTAAGCATAATAAAAAATCATCCTATTGAGTGTTGCCAGAGTGGATCAAACATATGCATTAAAACTCCCACGAAGGAGAGTGCAGAGTGCCTTACACTTAACATCAATTTCCCCGTAATGTCCATTATTACAAACCATGGTTCATGACATGAAAGTAAATGGTTCAGAGTTTATTAAAACAACGAAACTTAACTAAACGGTACAATCAACATCATAGGAGGCAAGTCCATGATGCAATCACTCGTCATCATCCACCCATTGTAGCTCCCAGCCGGGTGGAAGTTCTCCGGGCCACACATCACATGCATTACCTGGAAACAACATTTAGAAATGAAGGCTGAGTATACTAATATTCAGCAAGACTTACCCTTCTAAAAAAAGGAATTTACCTATAATCATGCAAGGCTTTTGGCCATGGGTTTGTTTGCCAAAAAGCTACTAAGCGGTGAATCCTTACTTTGACATTTTAGCTCATGTTCTAGTAGAAGTAATTATTACTTGTTAAGCAACTATTGCAATCATAGTTGTACAAACAACTAATCCAATAATAATCTTTACAAAGTTCCATCATAAAGGGATATCATGGCCAGTAGCTTAAGTAGTCTCAGATAACTGTGAGAGGCCGACAATCGATTGATTTAAACCTTGCAAGGTGGACCTAAACACACACGAGGTGTCCTCACTAAGAGTTCACCAACCAGGCGGTTCCCGTCATTCTTCGGTTTGGGGATAATAGCTCACAGTCTTAAGTACAAGGTTTACTAGGCTACGCCACTAAGGTCACCCAGCCTCACGCATGCACTCAGGTGGCAAGCCCGGGGCCGCAACCCTAAGAGTAGTGATAGTAAAACCCTGTACCACCTCATTTAGGTACTATGCTTACCGTGCCCATTTCCAACAAGTGTTTAGTACTTTCAAACACTAAACCAACGAAACCATTGGACCGGAGCCCAAATCCCATGGTCTTACCACATGAGCAATCCATTAATAAATATGGTGATTCCATAAAGGAGATCCTATTCTCGCGAGCGACGAACATCACTCGACTTGTACCGGATCCTTAGAGCATAGCAACTAGCGACCTAACATGCTAGTAAAAGATCATAGGTACTTAGAAATCATGCAACTAGGGTTTCAATCAACTCCTGAACGTAAATGCACATAAAATAACAAAGATAAATTCATAAGTTTAAATGAAACACATAGATTAATGATTAAACCGGGGCTTGCCTTCATCAGCACAAGCAGACACACAAACTTCCAAACTTTGGTCCCGGTCTTGCTCTGCGGTCACGTAGTGCACGTCTCCTCCTGCTCCCTCGTCCTCGTGAGCCGGCACGAGCTTGTAGCTACCGTCGGGGATTTCTACACGAAGGATGCACATGCATTAGTTAAAGTGCAATTAATTTTATTTAACCAAAACAGTAGCAAACAGCCACAAAGAGCACATGGAGGACCATATTCACCTTGACAAAAGCATTTAACATAATCTCTTAAAAAGATAATCAAAAAGGCTTATTTATCTTTTCTTTACGGTGATTATGTGCACATCTAAAAGAATAATTAATTTTAAATACAGAGCAGCAAGGAAATTTCTTTTCACTCCTCAAATTATTCTCCTAACTCACTTATAGGGTTCAAGCATAAAAAGAAATGATTTTTCCATTTATTCCCCTCACAAGCCTAATATAGTTTCTCCACTTTTAATCAACCTACAAGCTTTATAAAGGACCAACAGTACCCACTGGTCTCTCTGACCAGGAACAACTTATTTAGACAGCCAGCAACCAAGTTGGGGCCTTTGAAATTAAACTACACAATTTGTAGCATTTTTAGCTAGTAATAAAAGGATAAATGCACACAAAAATAAATATAGCACTTCTGGAGCCAAACTTTCTCCTACACCTTCTCTGGTCTAAAACAAGACTAGGAAACCAGCAAACACATCTATAGCCATTGTAGATCTTGATCTACACATTTATGATTAAAAACAAGCATAAATCTGAGATAAATATTTCTAGCAGTCCAAAAATAATTATTAATTCATTAAAGGTGTATCTAGGCATAATATGACTATTGCCAGAAGTATAGCTCAAAACTCTGTTTACTTTTTGCTACAAAAATCATCTAGGCAGAAAAGGCATAAATACAAGATAAATCGTAAATAAAGATTCCTTCTGTAACTTTGTGCACATTTTCGCACAAGACCTACACATGCTAGTACTCACAAAATATCCAAAAATAAGCTCATGATCATGTGTGGAGTTTGCAGTACAACAGATCCATGTAAAAAGAATTTCTTTTTTTCATGTAAAAACTAAAGCTCAAAGGTATATACAAGTTTCATAAAAGTTGTAGTTCTAGTCACACAGAGCACAATAAAATTGGTTTTGCAATTTTTGGATTTTTCTACGATTTTATATAGATTTTATAAGTCACTGGACCAAGAGGCAAAGAAACTAAAAATCTACTTCTTCTTTGGCCCCTGGAAAAGTTTACATCTTCACACCTATACCCTCGGATCTTGAACGCACACCCTCAGGGGAAAACCTTTCACAACTGTGCCCTTCCACGGTGGGGCAAGCTCGCCGGCGGCGAGGTAGGGCCAGGGGAGGTGAACAAGCAAGGGGGAAGTTCAATAGGGCTCACGTGTGAACGATCCGCGGCAGTGGCTTGGCCGGAGAAAGGCCAAGCGATGGCTGGTGGCGAAGCAGTAGCGGCGCGGACGCCGCGGCTTGGATTCTGGTGAAATGCGGGCAAGGCTAAGCCATTGCATGCGTGTGGGAGCTCAGGTGGGGGCTAGGGAGGAGCTTAGGGTCTTGGGTTGGTCATGGGCGCAAGCGGAGATGAGAGTTCACCGGCAGCGCTAATGGCGGGCGGCGGCAGACTGCGGCGTTGCTCGAGCGCGCACGAGGAAGGGCAGGGGGTGTTTTTATAGTCTAGTAGCGCTCCAAGGCGGTTTCGCCGAGCCTTGGTTGGCCACAATGGCGACGGCATGGGCGTGGAGGCGGTTGGCGACGTGCGGCAGCCGGCAGCCAATGGAGGGAGGCAGTTCGCCTGCCGGTGAGAGTGGGGAGGCCGCGTGGCACCGGCCTAGGCCATTTGTGCGCGTCACTGGCCTTAGGTGCACAGTGGCGACGGCGCCCGGCCTCGGACCGTGGGTATTCCGGTGCCTCGGCGTGCACGCGCGCTCGGGGTACGGCGGCGGCCGACGTGGCGTGGCCGGGCGCGACGTCGCGCGGGTGCCGGCGCTCTGGCGCGAACAGTTCCAAGTAACCCTTTTCAACTCGATTTTTCTGCAGATTTCCAAACACAAGTGCACAAGAGTTTGAATACCAAAGTTGTCCACCCGACTACCCTATACAAGATTGCCAAAAGCTCAAGGATGTTTTGATCACTGGACTTAGCATAAACTGCAAGGCAAGTTGGCTGAAAACTCGGCGCTTGTGAATAGTAATTCAGCGCATTGACTTGCATTTTTCTCCTATTTCCACTCCAAACCAGCAATGCCAATGAAAACAGAAGTTGTGTGCCTCAACAATCTGCACAACTTTCCCATTGGGAGTTTTTGAAGTGTTTAGTGAAATTTTGGAGAACGTGCCAATTGGGAGTTTTTGAAGTGTTTAGTGAAATTTTGGAGAACGTGCCAAAAGTTCTATGGCATTGAAGGTCAAAGGGGATAGCTAGGGTTTAAGCTAGGGTTATGACTTAGAGTTGACCAAAGGTGATTAGGGACTTGATTAATGGAGTCATTGGCACAATTTAGCACTGAGCAAAAACACGGGGTGTTACACCCTTTAGTCCAGGTTTGTATTACCAACCGAGACAAAAAGACATACACCCAACAACTAGCAGCCTCAATTATTGGCACTAGGCTTTAGTCCCGGGTGGTGTTTGCACCCGGGACAAATGGAGAACCCTTTAGTACCGGGTGGAAATACCACCCGGGACAAAAGATTTAGTCCCGGGTGGTATTTCCACCCGAGACTAAAGGATACACTTTAGCCCCGGGCAGAGACACCACCCGAGACTAAAGCCCAATACCCAGCACGACGCCCCCTTCCTCTCTCATCTTCTTCCCACCCACACATCAGTCAACTCCCCTCTTCTTCTCTTTTCTCTATCTCATATGTTTCTCTGCTCCCTGTGCATGCAGAGGGTGCATCCGGCGCGGCCTCCGGTGGCGGAGCAGGCCCTCGCACGGGCGCGCGGCACGCTCCGGTGCGGCCCCTGGCGACGGAGCAGCCGACCGGCCAGCCCACGGCCGCGGAGCGGGTGGGCACGCGGCGGCCCCCGAGCGGGCACACTGCAAAGCTCCGGTGTGGTCCCTGGCGGCGGAGCGGCCGGCACGGCCAGCCCACGGCCACGGAGTGGGTGGGCACACGGCGACGCCCTGGCGGCGGAGAGGCCGGCGCGGCCCAGCTCCTGCGGCCAGCCCCCAGCATGTACGTATCATGTTGTTTCCAGTTACAAGTTGGAGTTATAAACCACGTGCAGTGGTTGTTTGGAAACATGGATTCTTCCTTGCAAAAGAGCCGGAAAAATAATTCAAACAATGTTAGACTGTATATATGATAGTAAAATGGACTTTTCCATAGCTTATGAGTCCATGTCCTAGTTTTCAACTACTGTTGTGTTTTCTTAATCATACAGTAGTATTTTTTTTTTTGTCAATAACTGCCAGTACGTGGCAGCCTGCCCCCTCCTATTTGATTAACCTGAGTACATCTACAAGTCATTTCATCGAGCTCCTTTTGCTACGACGGGACTACTACCACAACAGTGCATCAACATGAATAGGCAAGACAACTTCAGTTGTCCGTCATGCAGCTTTATGAATAGTCTCGCCGTCTGCACCTCTTGTACACCCAGACAAAGGCCCCTATCCTGATCTCCATCAAGCGGAGTAGATTCATCGTCTTCACTTGGCTCTTGTACATCCAGACTATGTGAACGGCCGAACAGGACATGCCCATCATGGATGAAGCTTAGCATCGATGCATGCTGACTATCCCAGTGCCTCTCAATCCTGGCTAGAACAACATGGTTCGAGTTTTGACGAGCTGTAGCACCCATATGTTAGTGGTGAGGCTATAGTTAGCTTCGGGTTTGAATTATATAGACAGTGCAAGTAGAAGACACAAAGACAGTACAGAGTTAATTGTATTGATGATGAGTCAAAATAATAATAAATCCATAAACATTACATTTTCCACATCAATAATATTTTTCCATATAACCATTTTATGTGTTTGTTTCAAAGCTTCAAAAGTTTAACCATCAAGTATTCTATGTTCAATATTATTATTTCATTATTAGTGCATATTCTATATTAAAAGTAAATCTAGATGATTTTATCTCCGCACATCAATTTTTTAGGATTCGTGATGGGTCTTGGCTGCGAGTAGAAAACGGATGGAGCAAACGTCAGTTGCTACTTGGTAAACTGAAAAAACTAACTACTCAATGACCATCTTACCTTGGAGGCAATTCCTCGAGAACCTTCTGGGTGTCGTCTAATTGAGAACCACTACGGTTGCTGGGGAGCTCGCCGCCGAGCCCTGCGCCATGGGAGGACATACCCACGCTCACTCACCCGTCCGAACCTGATTCTGTAGCAGCAGCTTGACAAGCTCCACCGGTGCAGCCCCAATCTTGGTGCCCACGCGAGCGTCCATGGTGTAGGCAGGAGGTGGCATCGCATGAAGGGGAAGGAGATGGAGGGGAACGGGCGCGCCGCGGATTGCACGGAGGAGTAGGCGACAGCGGTAGGAGATGTCACAGCAGCACCGCGGCAGTCCACGGAAGACGCGACAGCGGCGCCACGACAGTCCACAAGAGACGATAGGAGATGATGGTGCCCTCTGGAGACGGTGACGGGTCGCGACGGCGGGATCGAACCGAGTATTGAGTGTGGGGGACGACACACGAAGGAGGGAGACTGGCTGGCGGGCGGGGGTGCGAGCATCCGGGTAGCGGCGGCGGCAGACGCGCGGTGGAGAGGTAGGCAGCCACAGGGTTTGGGTTTGGGTGGAGAATGTGGCAGGCGGAGGCGGAATGGAAGGGGACGTGAGGTAGGGGGCCGAGTGAGAGGCGCGAGGAAGCGGACGGTGGAGGATGAGACGGGGGCGATTGGATCCGATCTAACGCTCGGAATCGATCGCGACCGGGGGAGGCGCGGAGGCGCAGGGGTGGAGGGCGGACGCACAGAGAGGAGGAAAAAGTACTAATGGGTTTTTTTCTCCACTTCGTACTTTTTAGTAGTAGAGATTATTAGTGTATATTCTATATTAAAAGTAAATCTAGATGATTTCATCTCTGCGCATCAATTTTTTAGGATACTCGCACCTTTGAAATTATTCTAAGATGCTACTGCTTGTGCATCTAACAATCCTGCTGAACGAGTCACGTTTCTCACCTTGTCCGATCCGTTATGTTTTTATTGTCACGATCATTCTTAATTTATGGCCTCCTTACATACATGACGTCAATAAAGAGAGGCTTAATAGACAACGTGGGATAGATGGTGGTAAAACATGTCTTCCTACTTTTGGAACAACATCTGTGCTTTCTTGACTGGTTAGGCTCACCTCAAACCTCTTGAAGCAGTTGACTGAACTTGTTGCGAGGGAAGCAGTAATGATGAAGCAAAGGTCACACACATGTATTGGCACACAGATGGGGACCATAATACAGGCTTCTAATTAATAGGAATGGTCAATTATTAGCTTCAAATTAGTGTACAACATTAAATCAAACTGATGCTTGTGTAATGCTCAAAGCAGCAAACCATGCTTGTGTATGATGCCATGTTACAGCACCAAAATATGGCCCCAGGTGTATCTCACGATCTAATATAATACCGTGAGAAAACTGAGAGCCTCTTCAATATTCTTTAATGCTACCACTGGTGAAGAAACAAAAGAGATCATTACTCTCCGTCTAATCTCGAATCTCACTTTCAACGCTAAGGTGGAAAATTAATGGTTTGGTCACAAGAAAGCTAGCTAGTATCACTGAAAGCTAGCTAGTATCACTGGTGCCTCCGAATCCAATCAACTTATACAACAGATTTGACATAACTTACGATTGGCAACATACATAGTCTAACAAGTAGAAACTCATGCAGACCTGGCAACCTCTATCTTTGCCTGAAGAAAAGACACATGCCCATCAATCTGGTTATACACAGCAGCCGCATTCCAATAATATTAATGTGCCTATAGTATTTAGAACTGAGGATCCTGCAGACCATAAAGTACGATCTTTCTGTAAGGAAGAACAAAATTTGTTGTGTGCAATAGTTTTATGAGGATCACAGGATGACTTAAATCATCTCCTGTGTGTCACACCCGAATTTTAAAGGTAAATTCGAATGCATAGAATACATGTGGCCCAAGATCAAAGTTCACACATGCATTGACTTAGTGTATAGTGCATACCAAAAGACATTATTGCCGCAACGAAAAGAGAGTGATATTATTGCACGACCGATAGTCTTATAACGAACAAAATAACGAGTATCTCACAGCCGATAAAGACACCTCCACAAGATGCTAACTGAAGACACGTATGCCTAGAACTTCTGGAAATCTCCGGGGTAGTCTTCAAATCTCTCCCAGTCTGAGAAGCATTCCAAGTGGTGTAGTTGCAATAAATAGGACAAGCGTGAGTACATGCCGTACTCAAGTACATGTTGTACTCAGCAAGCGGAAAACAACATATTACATGCAAAGATATTTTTTGGTGGATGACTGATGAGCTCAAGCAAATTAGCATTTTAGTCGGTCAAGTTTTATTGCCAGCATGATTACTAGAATGTATAAGTTCATCCCAACCCACAGTTAACATAATAGATCATCATCATAAATAAAGATAGAAGCATCAATTTAATATCATCTTCCATAATTTAATCATGTGAGGGTTCAGTCCGATCTTGACCATGAGCATGGCTAACCAGTTAGTTTTACGCTCTGCAAAGGTTGTACAACTTTACCCACGGGTCGTGTAAAAATTCTAGGAATGTTAAACCTAACCATGTGGTGCTAGCTAGGCACCATACCACACTATCGAGGTGTGGTTGCATAGGGATGCTAGGTCTTTACAAAGTTTCACAACAAGTTGTGACCCACAAGGTCCGAATTAGTTAGCAAGGTATAAAGCCCCCCTAGCAGGTCAATACCCCGCCATAAAAGAACAAACCCAACTCCCCGCTAGGGCGGGTTCATACCCTGCCTGCCACTGATCTTTTGTCCTTATGAGGTAGGGTCACTCCTACCTAGAGTCACTAAATTCAGCCAAGACCAGTGCCCGTTTAGTCCTTGTAGTTGCACTGTTTTCGTGGGTGGTTCCCCATGTTCCAATTAAGCATGTGCTCTTGTAAATAAAATTATCATAAAGGAACATAGAGCATAAAAGGGTAATCATGTTGATTATTACCAACCCAGTTGTGCATACTATCTACCATCAATATTAATTTAGCAACCAGGTTACAAGGCAGTGGTATAAACAACACTACTCTTCATCCTTGATAGGAACCAATCAAAATTAAAGCAATCAATAAAGTAAAAACAGGGAATTAGATGCATGTTATATGGGATAAGAGGTACTTCCCTTTCACGAAACTCTGCTGCTGCTCAAACTCTTGGACTTCTTGGTCTTCCAATCCTCCATATGGCTCGCTCTCTACGCACCACATCAAACACATACAAGCACGGAATGAAAGAAAATAAGAAACAATTCACCAAACAGTAACAACAAAGCAAAGGTGAAAAGCTTATCTACACAATGAGTCGATCGTTTGGACACCAAAAACATTAAAAACGGATCTAGAACGATGAAAGTATGCATCAAACAAGCTCTAGGGGTCTATTTGTGAAGAATCTAAGCTTCCATGGGCTAACCCAAAAGAAAATGAATAAACTTAATGAAACGTATAACTGCGGAACGATCTCTTTGTAAAACTGAAGAATCTAGGGCTCTTAAGCAAAACAGTGACAATTTGGGTTGGTTGACTGAAACTAACTTCGGTCAGATTGATCTAATCCGTTGGATCAAGATCCGATGGATGTAGAGTGGTTGGCGTGCAGGTGGCGGTTGCTACGATGGCTAGTGGCGGCGCCGCAGTAGTGCTCCAGTGAGGTCGCTCAATCTCAAGCTAGGGACCTCAGATCCCGATGCGGTTTTGCCTATGACGGAGCTAGCAGCATGGCGAACCGATCTAGGGCTTCGGGGGCAGATGCACAGGGGAAGGCGGCGATGCGCAGCTCGTTGAGGCAGAACGGCGTGGCGACGCTATTTCGGCGAGGGAGTTAGAGCGACATAGGGCACAAGAATAAGAACAAGCAACACCAGGGGCTTGCTCACCTCTTTTGCGGTGCTCCTGGAGGTCTTCTCGACGACAAAGAGGCGGCGAGGCGAGAGATCTAAGGCGGCGGCGCTCAGCTAGGGTTTGAGCTCGGGCGGTGCTGAAGCATGGACGCTAGGGTTTGGAAAGAGACACCTTGGTGGTGGCTGCTGGTTTTCTAGGCTGGCAGACCCGCATTGGCGTGCGGGCCAAGCTGCAGATGGGCGGGTGCCAGTTGGATCGGAGCTCGGACTCGAGTCCGTTGGCCACAGCTGGAGGTCGGGGATGACACGCGGGCCCTGCTTGTCAGCGGTTGCAAGCGGGAGGGAGGTGGAGCGGGCCGGCACTGACCGCAGATGGGCCGCAAGAAACTGTCGCGTTGTGGAGTGGTTGGAAACCAAGGAGCTGCACCAGACTTCCGGTTGCCAGGCTTCAAGCAGAGCTGGGCCAAAAGAGAGGAATGGAGGGGAAGTAAAAGAAAAGGCCTTGCTATTTTGAAAGGAGATCAAACAATTCAATTCAAATTCAAGTTTGAATTCAAACAAACAAAACAATGCACCACCATGAATGCAAAAACAAACTATTATGATACATTTATTTAATTTTAAAAATATTTAAATGCCAAAGACAACTTAAAGACAACCTTATATTCCTTCAGATCAAGCAATTGTTTATAGCAAATTTTATTAAAAGACAAAAGTTGAAAATTAGGGTGTTACAGTGTGGGATCAATCCGTCTGTTTCTTTTGCCCCTTTCACCTTTCCCTGACGGAGGAGGAATTTGTTCCCTTTCCTCCTTTCAGGTGACACACACCCTGAAAATTGAGCAAGCACTTTCATTTGAGACTAATAGTGTATTGTGAAGGCTGTTCAAAATAACCTGCGTAAATTCTGTATTCATTTATTGTAACAGCACTTTGTCAAATGGTCCATTCACTACTAGAAATCCAGCCTTTGCCGAAGGCCTGAAACTCTCGGCAAAAGGCATCAAACACTCGGCGACGCCTTTGCCGAGAGTAGCACTCAGCAGAGGCCCGACGGGAAATTTTTTCTCGACCACGATTCTTTGCCCAGCACCTGAGCACCAGGCTCTCGGCACAGGCTGTGCCGAGAGCCCACGGTGGGCCGTCGGCCAAAAAAAGCCGTTAACGGGGGGTGTTAAGTTGACGGTTTTTGAAATCTTGTTTGCCAACGGCCTCGGCAAAGAGGGGGGTTTATTTTTTTTAGAAAATCCTATGCCGAGAGCCCCTGGCAAAGGCCGTCGGCAAAGACGGTTTTTCTGTTTTTTAAATCCTGTGCCGAGCGCCCCTCGCAAAGGCCGTCCGCAATGACGGTTTTTTATTTTTTTAAAAAAATTCTTTGCCGAGCGCCCCGTGCAACTACGCTCGACAAAGCTGGGAACACCCGAGCGGGGAAAATTTTTCCCAAAGTTGTCGAGCGTATTTGCCAGCAGCACTTGACAAAGGGCCCTTTGCCGACGGCCCCTCTCGGCAAAGAGGTCACATTTTGTTTTAATTTTTTTTTCTTTCCACATTGACAAACATATATATATATATATATATATATATATATATATATATATATATATATATGCCAATATCACATGCAACAATACATAACACATATATATCACATCCACAAGTTCATACAGCACCACATGTGTCCACCAGTCCATCGAAACAAGTCCACAAATCCACAAAGTGTCTCAAATCCAACGAAACAAGTTCACAACATGATCAACTAAGTCCAAGGGCCTACGGTGAGTGCTCGTGTGGTGGGAAAGGTGGGACGGGCGACTGGAGGACTTGCTCACCACTTGGAGCCTGGTGATTCGAACCCGTCGAGAAAGGCTGCACAAAGGAGACAAGATTGCAAGTGTTAGACATGATTAGACAGGAAAACCAGAAACTCTTCGGTATCATACTCACCGAAGTACCGAGGACATGCTGTGTCGGAAACACCTGTGGAGGGGGGACCGGTGCGATAGGAGCTAGGAGCCCTGGTGGTAGAGCCATACCACCTGACGTTGCAAGGTACCTAGTAAGTTCCTCGAACTTACTCGCCATTGCCTGCTGCGACCGGAAATACTCCTACTACTGAGCCTGCTCCTGTGCTAGCTGGTCTGCTAGTTGCTGCGTAGTGCCCGCTCCTCTGCTAGCTCGACCTACAACATTTGACTTAAGTGTTTCAGTAATCCAAATCTAAGAATGTGTTTAAACATTAATATAACATGACTAGTGCATACCTCAAGGGCGTTCAAACGACCCATCCCCACGCTCGACCATGCTCGTATCTGGCGGTCAGACTCCGTCCCCTGTGCTCGGACGTCGGCAAGGCTCAGGCTGGAACTGTCGATGATGTCGTCGCCAATCCACAACCTCCCGTGCTTCTTTCCTCCTCCCAAGGCCATGACTATGTCTGTATCAATGTCATGCTCACTCAGGTTGTAATCTTCCCCACACTTCTACTTACAGACCTCTATGTACTCAGCGATGCGCCGGCCGAAGCTAGGGTTGTTGTATGACTCCGGCCCATCGTTCATGTTGTAGGGCACATCGGACGTCACCTTGGCCTTGTGTGCCTTGCACAAGGCATCGAAGTCCAAGCATTCCTGGCCAGGATGTGCCTTTTACTGCAAGAAAAGCAGGACGAAGATTAGTGTGATGAAACAAGTTTGAGCCTCAAAATCAATTAAAGAAACCGCGTACCCATAGCTCCTTGTACTCTGGAAGGCTCTGCAAGCCTTGGTGGTGTCATGGGTACTCCATCATAAAACGCCTTTCTCATCCAGCGTCGTGTGCCTGTTGGTACTCCTCCGTGAACCACTTGTCCACCTCCATTGCCCACGCATCGGCTTTGGTGCGGCGGCACCAGGGAGTCACATGCATGTCACGAAGTAATTCATACCTAGGGTGCTGGTGACGAGGCACCACACTGCAGGAAGATCCGCAACGCCAACGAAGAAGATCAGGGTCGTCGAGGTACTCCAGCTTGCCTTCCACTAGCCCATCTCTGCAAAAAAGAAATGAAAATACAACTTAGCTCAAAATTTCGGCAGCACCTCCCCTGCACGGTGAGGTGTCAAAACCCGCAATTAAGTATTTGACATGAAGGCTGACAACCAGATATATGCATTCTCATCGAACTCAACAAAGCATTGCCAATTCACATTCATATTCTAGTATTCTAACACTAGTCACATTCACATGACAGCTCACCTTGCTCGGGCAGACGACGATAGCCTGGGAGGGACGTGGATGGATGGTGACGGCGGGGCTGTCCCGGGCGTTGGTCCTGTGCTTCTCCTCCCCCCCCTTCTCGATCCTCCCTCTCCTCCTCCTCTCCCCTTCTCCTCCCTCCCCTTTTCCTCCACCCCTACCCCATTGCTCCCTATCCCTTCCTTATCTTCTCCGGCAGCCGGTGTAGGGAGTAGGCGGGGTGGGCGGGGGCGGACGAGCGAGTGGTGGCCGGTGTGGGGAGTCGGGCGGTGGCGGGTAGGCGTCGGCAAGGAAGGGCGGGCGCGCGCGGCGGCGGGGGGGGCGAGCGGGCATCGACGGGGGGAGGTGAGCGAGCGAGGGGGCGGGTGGGCGGGCGGGCGGGGCGGTGCGGGCGCGGCGACGGGGGGCGGGCGGGCGCGGCGGGGGGGCGCGCGCACGCGGCGGGGGCGGGCGGTGCGTGCGGTGGTGGGCGGCGGGGCGGGGAGGGCGGGGGGCGGGCGGGCATTGGCGGTGAGTGGGGACGGGAGGGCGGGGCGGGCGGGTGAGGTGGCGGGTGGGTGGTGGCGGGGGTGAGCGGGGGCGGGGGCTTGGGCGAGGCGGCGGTGGTTGCTCCCTACGTGCGTGTACGGCGCGCGTATGTCGGTGTGTGTGCGTCTAAGTGTTTGTGGTGCAAGCATGGTCTGTAATGGCGCCTCTTTGCCGACGGCCAAATCTGGAGGCCGTCGGCAAAGGTAACTATGACAACCCACCCAGGAAAATACCGTACTACCGCCTAAACCAATCCACTTTGGTCATTAAGCAGTAATAAAGTAATAAAGTAAATCACTTAAATAGCAACAAGGATCGACATATATGCATTAAAACTCACAAGAAGGCGAGTCCAGATATACAACATAATAAACTTCCGAAATTTACCCCGAAGGGTTTAATTATTACAAACTGAAGTTTTTGGTCATAATGACGTAGTTCAGAGTTTTTGAAATAGCGGAATTAACTCAACCTAGTGCAACGGTAAACATCACAGGAGGCCATCCGTGATGTCACCACTTGTCGTCATCCACCCTGTCGACATCTCCTGCACAACAGTTTTAAAGCAAGGCTGAGTATACTAATGCACAGCAAGACTTAACCGTCGGGTGATAACTACATCACCAAACTCTAGACATGAAAAGGCTTTTGGCTGGTGGGGTTTCTTTTGCTGAACAGCCACGAAGAGTGGGTCCTTACTTTCAATATTTTAGCACCAGTTTTAGTTGATTACCATTTCTAAGTGTGCCAACTAATTCAATCAAGAATTGGACAAGCAATTAATTCATACAACAATGTTCACCAAATTCCATCATTACAGGATATCATGGCCAGTTGATTAAGCAGTCTCGGATAACGGTGAGAGGCCGACAATGGATTGATTTAAACCTTGCAAGGTAAACCTAAGCACACGGTGGGATGCCCCTGCGAGGACAACCACCAAACGGTTCCCAAAAATCCTCGGGTTGGGATAAATGGCCACAATCTTTGGTGCAGGCTATCCGGCATACCCCGCGAGGCACCCGGTCTCACCATGCACCACCGGTAGCTAGCCGTGAGACGCATCCCAAGAGTAGTGACAATTAAATCCCTAGCCGTCTCATTAAGGTACTAGGCTTACCGGTCCCATTCCCGACAAATGCTTAGTACGTTCAAAAGCTTAGCCCACGAAAGCCACTGGACCGGAGCCCAAATCCCATGCTCTTAACACATGAGCAGTCCATTTATAAAGATCTTATGATTCCAACATAAGAACCTATTCTCGCAAGTGACGAACATCACTCGACTTCTACCGGTCCTATAGCATAGCAGCTATCGACCAAGCATACTAGTGATAGAGCATAGGTACCTAGGGATCATGCATCTAGGGCTTCAAACAACTCCTGTAACGTAAATGCACAAGCATAGCATGGAACAATTGCATAATTTTTAAAAGACAGGGTTAATGACCCGGGGCTTGCCTTCGTTAGCAAGGTTGGCCTTAGACCCTTCTGGACTTTGGTTCAGGCCTTGAGCTACATCCACGTACTGCAGCTCTTCGTCAGCACCTTCGTCCCCTCCTTCCGACACGAGCGTATATCTACTGTCAGGAAGATCTACAATGCAAGTGCAAGATTTATTCAATGATTTTCGATTTAATAAATTACGATCAACAAATGAAAACCATGGGGTGCATGGTTGACCACATTCACCTAGATAAGAATACATTCAGCATACTCTTCCAAAAGGAACAATATGCAGCTCTTTATTAATTATTCTCTTTGATAGTGACTGTGTACATATACATGTAAATAATTTAGTTTAAGTTACACAATCACCAAGGGGTTGGTAGTTATCTTTTCAAAATGATTTTCATCACAGACAAGGTCATCAAAGGTGGGTTGGTGATTATTCCCATTTAAATGACTATTAAGCCTTAAATTGCTTCCATAGCTTTTATTCAATAAAATTAATTAATAAAATTCAGTGGAAGGGTTTATTAAGCACTAATCGCCTATAACAAGCCACTGGACACACATGCATGCTTAGGATAGCTAGGAAATTAATTATTTGGAAATAACAAAAGCTAGCTAGTAAAACAAGGCAAATGCACACCAAAATTAAAAACTCATCAAAATGATCCTAACTTTCTTACACCTATTATATTGTCCAAAACTAACCTAGGGATGCAGCATATACACCTAGAACTATTATGAATCTAGACTTATGCAATTATCAAGAAAAAAAACATATTTCAAGAATAAATATTTATGGCAATTATAAAATTGTGATTAATTCACCAGAGGTGTATTTTGGAATATCAAGACAACATGAATGAGATAAATGAGGAAGGAAATGAGCATGTTGATCATTCAAAGATAATTAATTAGAATTCATAAATTTGTTTAAACCAGAGATTTTTTTGAGTATGTTTACTACTATTTTCAATTTAATTTATTTTCCCCTTCAAATTGTAAACAAAAAATAGTAATATTTGTTTCAACTCTTGAAATAATATGTGCATAGAAAAGTATGTATTTTTTTGTGTTAACATAATATAATTTTGCATGGCACAAGTATTTTAACTAATGATTTATTTTAAATGTTGAAAGCAAAAAGGAATGACATAAATGAGCAAAGAAGACAGAAAAAGCCCGCGAATGAGATGAATGATATAAATGAGCAAGGAAAAGAGCATGTTGATCATTCAAAGACATTTAATTAGAATTCATAAATTTATTTAAACCAGAGATTTTTTTCTGAGTAGGTTTACTAATATTTTCAATTTAATTTGTTTTCCCCTTGAAATTGTA
This sequence comes from Cenchrus americanus, assembly GCA_947561735.1. Taxonomy (NCBI): domain Eukaryota; kingdom Viridiplantae; phylum Streptophyta; class Magnoliopsida; order Poales; family Poaceae; genus Cenchrus; species Cenchrus americanus. The sequence goes on along the minus strand of OX387242.1, from coordinate 28,355,792 downwards.
AACGAAAAATAGTAATATTTGTTTCAACTCTTAAAATAATATGTACATAGAAAAGTAGGTATTTTTTGTGTTAACATAATATAATTTTGCATGGCACAAATATTTTGACTAATTAATTTTTTTAATGTTCAAAGCAAAAAGAATAAGATAAATGAGCAAGGAAAAGAGAAATAATAATTTCCAGCGCAAAATTCCCCTTTAGTCCCGGGTGGTGTTATCACCCGAGACTAAAGGCCCCCCTTTTGTCACGGGTTGTAACACCAACCGTGACAAAAGGGCGAAAATTCGCCTTCAGGGCATCCCACGCGAAATGCCTCTTTTGTCACGCTTCGTATTACCAACCGTGACAAAAGGGGGGCCTTTAGTCTCGGGTGGCAACACCACCCGGGACTAAAGGGGAATTTGGCGCAGGAAATTAATATTTCTCTTTTATCTTATTCTTTTTGCTTTGAACATTAAAAAAATTCATTAGTTAAAATATTTGTGCCATGCAAAATTATATTATATTAACACAAAAAATACCTACTTTTCTATGTACATATTATTTTAAGAGTTGAAACAAATATTACTATTTTTTGTTTACAATTTCAAGGGGAAAATAAATTAAATTGAAAATATTAGTAGACCTACTAAGAAAAATCTCTGGTTTAAACAAATTTATGAATTCTAAAAAATTGTGTTTTAATGATCAACATGCTCATTTCCTTCCTCATTTATATCATTCATGTTGTCTTGATATGCCAAAATACACCTCTAGTGAATTAATCACAATTTTATAATTGCCATAAATATTTATTCTTGAAATATGTTTGTTTTTCTTGATAATTGCATAAGTCTAGATTCATAATAGTTCTAGGTGTATATGCTGTATCCATAGGTTAGTTTTGGACCATATAACAGGTGTTTGAAAGTTAGGATCATTTTGATGATTTTTAATTTTGGTGTGCATTTACCTTGTTTTACTAGCTAGCTTTTGTTATTTCCAAATAATTAATTTCCTAGCTACCCTAAGCATGCATGTGTGTCCAGTGGCTTGTTATAGGCGATTAGTGCTTAATAAACCCTTCCACTGAATTTTATTAAATAATTTTATTGAATAAAAGCTATGGAAGCAATTTAAGGCTTAATAGTCATTTAAATGGGAATAATCACCAACCCACCTTTGAAGACCTTGTGTGTGATGAAAATCATTTTAAAAAGACAACTACCAACCCCTTGCTGATTGTGTAACTTAAACTAAATTATTTACATGTATATGTACACACTCACTATCAACGAGAACCGAGACTAAAGGGCCTTTTGTCACGGTTGCTAATACGAACCGTGACGAAAGGTGGGGGTCCTGTATAAACCCCGTCGCCTTCCAGAGCACTTAACCGTTTTCCGCCAAATCACGCCGTACTTCCAGAACGCGCCCGTCCTCGCCGCAGCCTCTCCTCGTCGCGCCCGTCCCCGACGCGCCCCTCTTCTCTGATGCGCCGCGCCGCTCCTCCCCGTAACGCGCGCGGGGCCGTCTCCCCGCCGCCGGCGAGCTCGGCCGCGCCAACGTCCGCCCTCCCCACGCATCTCCATCCCCGACACGGCGGCCCTCCGTGACGCGGCGGCCCTCCCCAATTTGCCACCCCCGCCGGCCCTCCTCTCCTCGGCGGCGCGACCCCTCCTCTCCTCAACGGCGACCCCGCGCGCGCTGGCCCTCCTCTCCTCGGCGGCGACCGTGCGCCGGCCCTCCTCCGCTTTGTAAGGAATCGGATGCCCGTTAGCATAAGAGGGGGAGGGGGTGAATTAGGCAACTAAAAATCTTAACATATGGCTTCACTAATTTTGCGCAAGGATAAACTAGAACATACTATCTATATGTGCAACTAAGGTTGTTCTAGTGTGAAACTCCCATCCCAAACAAAGGTTTGCAACCTATAGCCAATCCTAGCATGATACTACTCTAGGAAAGTAAAGGCAAGCAAAGATTGCAAGAGAGTAAATCTGGAAACGTAAAGGGGATGAGAGGAAGCAAACTCTTGACACACGATTTATCCTGTGGTATCGGTAGGCACTAAGCCACCCCTAGTCCACGTTGTTGAAGCACTCACACAAGAGTATTGCTTCCCGGTCACCAAGTCTCTCCCAAGAGCACCACTTGACTCGCCACAAAGGCTAGCCACTTAGGCACTTGTCAAGCTCCCTTGGTCACCTTGATGCCGCCTCCACTATGGAGCTTCTCCACCAAGGAAGGGGGTCTCCACGTCCCCCGCACAAAGTGTCCTCGCCGCTCCACACCAAGCCGGAGGGTCGATGACGATTGCCGGTGAGCCACATAGGCCCCAAGGCTTCCGGCGAACCTTGTACAACAGGATTCACTCAAGAATCACCTCACAACGTTGGCACAACCTTGCACTCACTCAGCTCTAAGCTAAGCCTAGCACTAAGCACATACACAAAGCATATGCAAGTCTAAGTATGAGCAATTAAGCACTTGGATGGATTGGATATGATCTTGAATGTGTCTTGAACTCCTCTGCACTTCCACACAATCCAGCAACCTCAAATGGGTGAGTGGAGGGGGTATAAATAGCCCAAGGCATCAAACTAGCCGTTGGCTGACGTCCATTGAAAAAGGTACCGTCGGATGATCCGACGCTATGCTTTTCCAGGGCGTCGGTTCATCCGGTGCCCCTCCCACGTCACGTAGCCGTTGAGGTTCTCTGACACAACTGCTCAGACACTATGCTTCGACGCTACGTCGGATCATCCGGTGCTGAAGGCCTCGCGTCCAAGTCGCCTCTGTTGGATTACAACTGACCGTCGGATAGACCGACGCTAACCCTGAACAAGGCGTCGGATCATCCAGTGCTGAAGGCTTCGTCTTGGCGCGTCTCTGTATGAATTCAAATTAAGCGTCTGATAGACCGACGGGGTCCCCACTTAGACCGTCGGATCATCTGGTGCTACTGTCTTACTTGCTCTTCCTCTTCAACTCATCCGACGCTACTAAATAATGGACCGTCGGTTCATCTGACGGTTCCTAGGGTTTGACACTGTGCACCAACTCGTCCGACGATTACACCGACACTTGTATTTGAGGGACTGTCGGTTCATCCAACGGTGTCTTTTCTTTTCCTTTTCTTGCTCGATTTTGACCCTAGAAGTGTCTACAAAGACATGCTAAAACAATAAGGTTAGTCCCAATGACCATGTTGTCATGAATCACCAAAATCAAACTCTGAACAAATGGCATATGAGGCCATGTTCGCTACACGCTTGCCGGCCCCCTCTGCGTCCGGTATGCCGCGCCGGCCGACGCCTCCGCTTGTCGGCCCCCTATGCGGCCGCCGGTCGGCGTGCGTGTGCCCCATGGCCGGCCGGGGGCGCCGGGGGGTTTTGCCTTGCTGACGTCGTCCCGTGAAATGTTGGCGTCAGCAAGCGTTTATAATTAATTTTATTTGATTTAGTTTATGTTTTGATATTAATTAGAAATTGTAATTGTGCGTAAATTTTTAATATGAAATTTTATTATAGGAATATAAAGAAAATTTAATTAGAAACTTTTATATTTTTGTGTGTATATTTGTGTAACAAAATCTAATTGTGTTTTTTAGTTTAATTAAATAGTAATGCTTTGTATATTTTTGTGTGTATATTTGTGTACCAAATTCTAATTGTGTTTTTAGTTTAATTAAATAGTAATACTTTTTATATTTTTGTGTGTATATTTGTGTACCAAAATCTAATTGATTTGTAATATACAATTTCATAGTTTTGAGTATTTTAGTTATTAATTATTTTCTCATATATATATATATATATATATAGAACTAGTACTCTGTAGCCGGCTATAGAGTAGTTATTCTATAGCCGGGTGGCAACCCCTGCACCAGCCCAACCGGTCAGCGCGTCACCCTTTCTTAATTTCCTGAGTAAATGAGCATTAATTAATTTAGTCTGGCCGTACAAGTCATTTATTAGCCTATGGAGCTGAGAGGCACCGACCACCGGACTACCTGTGCTGACCTTCAGCCACTAATCGTTACTTCGGGTACATGATTATGGACATTTATATACTACACAAAACATGCTTGCCCATTGATCTTTTGTTTTATTGTCCATACGTGCATGTGAGAGAGAAAATGAGCCGTGCTCTCTTCAATATATGTGTACAAATACACAACACATTGCCTGAGTGTAGCATGAAATGGTTACTTGCAAGAATTATCGTATGGCTCATGAGCATAGGCTATTACCACATTTTAGCATCAAGGTAGTTACGAGAATTCATATGGCTCAGCTGATAAATAGGAGGGGGAGGAGTAAAAACCAATTTTCTATATGGGGGAGGAGTAAAAGCAATTTGCGACGATAGATTTCAAGAAACCAATTACTACAAGGAAAAACATGAGATTAGCGCAAAATAGTTACAAGATTTTCTTATATGGGTTGAATGTATTTTACGAGATTTTTGATTGATTTACTACAATATATGGGTCTTGTATGTAAATAACTAGAATCTATTTATTAATTCCAAAAAAAGGTGATGCATAAGGTTTTTTCACATTTTACTATACTGTATATGTCTTGTATATGATTTACGTAAATCTTGTATATGGTAATTAAATTACTTGAAACAATGTGAGGCCTAGTTTGTGATAACTCCGTCACTAACCTGTTTTAGATTTGAGTACACGTTACCAGTTTTCTCACTTGCATGTGCGTATACAAAAATATAGTGTGTGTAAATATATATGGTTCGTGGTATATTGCATATGGTAGTGAACACAGCTCATGATTTGTCGTATGTTCGTAGCCATGTATTAATACATACTCTGTATTCACGTGTAGATAAACAAAATATGGGCAGCTTATGATGCCGTTAATCGTGGACTGGAGTAACTGGTCGTCATTGTTTTCTAGGAAAGCTGATCTCCTCTCGGCTCATTGGCCACTAATTACTGCTCTTAATGCGTATTAACACCTGACCTTTAGAAAATGGAGACGCAGTGCACAGATTGGTGGGTCTGGTGCGATCCATTGGTCTGGCTATAGAATAAACTATTCTATGGCCGGCCACGGAGTATGCTTATATATATATATATATATATATATATATATATATATATATATATATATATATATATATATATATATATATATATATATATATATATATATATATATATATTGTTTTGCTATAGTGCACCTGGGTGCATTCTCGTATAGAGGATGCACCCACCCTTGTTGCAACTAGGTCTTGTCCGATTCTAACCGGAGCTCATTCTGGTTGCAATTTGTTCACATCGGGTTGCAATTAGGAGTCTAGTTGCAATTGGTTCGTGTCCAATTGCAACGGAGTCATATTTGTTATAATTAGTTCCGTCGAGTTGCAATTAGTGTAGTGTCACAGTTCCAATCGGTTACTCTCTTTGTTGCAACTGGTTCGCGCCTAGTTGCAGCTCAGCTGGGTCTAGTTGCAATTGGTTCTCGTTGAGTTGCAATTGGTCCGTCAAGTTGCAATTGGTTTACATCGAGATGCAATTGGTCCGTCAAGTTGCAATTGGTTCACGTCGAGATGCAATTGGTCCGTCTAGTTGCAATTGGTTAATCTGCGAAGTTGCAACCACAGGGTCTGTGCATTTGTTATACAGAATGCACCTGGGTGCATTTTAGTATCACCCTACTTTTTTGCTATAGTGCACCTGGGTGCATTCAGTATAGAGAATGCACCCACCCTTGTTGCAACTAGGTCTTGTCCAGTTGCAACTGGAGCTCATTCTGGTTGCAATTTGTTCACATCGGGTTGCAATTAGGAGTCTAGTTGCAATTGGTTCGTGTCCAATTGCAATGGAGTCAGATTTGTTATAAATAGTTCCGTCGAGTTGCAATTAGTGTAGTGTCACAGTTGCAATCGGTTACTCTCTTTGTTGCAACTGGTTCGCGCCTAGTTGCAGCTCAGCTGGGTCTAGTTGCAATTGGTTCTCGTTGAGTTGCAATTGGTCCGTCAAGTTGCAATTGGTTTACATCGAGTTGCAATTGGTCCGTCAAGTTGCAATTGGTTCACGTCAAGTTGCAATTGGTCCGTCTAGTTGCAATTGGTTAATCTGCGAAGTTGCAACCGCAGGGTCTGTGCATTTGTTATACAGAATGCACCTGGGTGCATTTTAGTATCACCCTATATATATATATATATGTGTGTGTGTGTGTGTAATTTTGAGTACTTGAGTTCTAAATTGTTTTCTAATATACAATTTCATTAGTTTGGTACTTCTGAAGTCGACGACTGCCGCATCATCTTGAACAAGTGTCTTCTCGTCACCTCTGTCATTCTCCCACACGGCACCGCCATCAACAAGCATTGTGTGTCCATAAGTTAGTAGAAATATGTTGACTTTGTTTATTCAAGAAAATTCGTAGTAAATACTTGTTAATTCTAGAAATTCATAGAATAACTTTTAGCTTATTCTAGAAATTCAAAGAAAATTCTTGTTTAATAAAGAAATTCTTAGTAAACACTTGTTTAATCTAGAAAGTTTTAGAAATTGTTGAAAATTACATAAATTCTTAGAAAATTATTGTTTATTATAGAAATTCTTAGTAAATACTTGTTTAATCTAGAAAGTTTTAGAAATTGTTGAAAATTACATAAATTCATAGAATATTCTTGTTTACTATAGAAATTCATAGAAAATTCTTGTTTATTCTAGAAAATCATATAAAAACTTGTTGCTTATTCTAGAAATTCATATAAAAACTTGTTGCTTAATCTACAAATTCAAAGAAAATTCTTGCTTAATAATGAAATTCTTAGTAAATACTTGTTTAATGTAGAAAGTTTTAGAAATTGTTGAAAATTACATAAATTCATAGAATATTCTTGTTTATTATAGAAATTCATAGAAAATGCTTGTTTATTCTAGAAAACATATAAAAACTTGTTGCTTACTCTAGAGATTCATAGAAAATTTTTGTTTATTCGAGATGGATGACAACCATGACAACTTTATGGCCGACATTATAGCTAGGGGTACAATTGCAACCTTCACCGAGGAGGAGTGTAGTCAGGCGAACATGTACTTGAACATACCTCCGAATGAGGACACTGCTGTCCATCTAATATATATATATATCATGCACTAACTTCATAGTTCTTATTTTTCTAACCTCAATTCTTAGGTACTAATTAATTAAATAACGAATCTGCAACATGTAGGCTTCAACCTCCACATCAAAAAAGACAAAGAGAGGGCGTACACAAGTACTCACCGTCCATGTCATGTATCCGATCAAAGAAGTATCAGATGATGGCCAACCATGTGCTCCAAAAAAATCAAGGACAAGTATGTGTCACAGTGTGGGGCCATTATAAGGGACAACGTGCCCATCAGCTACAGAGAATGGAAGGGAAAAGCAGATAATCCACACATGGTTCCAGAATTAATGAAAAATTTGTTGTGGGATGAAATCCTAAAACACTTCACACTTCCTGAAGGTGTTGAACCAGCCAATGTGAAGCATTGGACTCCCACGAGGATGGCAACACAATTTCAGAAGTTCAAACAACAACTCGATAAAGATTATATCAAGAAGAATCGAACTCTAAATTGGATTGAATATCCCAAGTTAAAAGAACACTGGATGTCCTTTGTGGAATACAAGATAAGTGAAGATTTCTCCAAGGCGAGTGGACGAGCGAAGCAAAGTCGTGCTAAGAAGGAGTGCGACCATCATCTTGGTCGAGATGGATATGCATTTGCAGTTCCCAAGTGGCGGAAGATGGAAGAAGACCTTCTCGCACAAGGTACCATACCAGCGGTAGTTGATTGGCCCGAGTGAGTGAAGAATTGGTATTATGCTCATGGAGGCACAATTAACTCTGAAGATGGTACCCTTGAGTACCCACCCTCGTAGCGAGAGACTGCACTTGAAATATTGAAAATACTTGAAGATGTCGGAGCAGGCAGAGTGAAGGTTGACAGAGAGATCGATGAGCTCGCTATGGCGCTCAAGAATCCTGAACACCCAGGACGGTGCAGGGCTTCAGGGTGGTACCATGGAAATTTGGCTTCAGGGGAGACATTGCCACCTATCGAAGCCGCAGAGGAAGAAGAGAGCGCGAAGAGGAGGAACGACAACAAGAGTTAGAAAAAAGACTTAAGGAACACGAAGAAAAGTTGACGGCAGATATTGAACGGTGAGTGGCCGCCGCTGTAAATGAGATGGCCCCAGCACAAGGACTGCCTCTAGTACAAGTTCCTTCTGCTCACTTTTCCAGGTGTGCTTCCGCGGTGGTTCCCGAAGAGCAAAGGGCAATAGAAGGAGTTCAAGTGGACAACCTATGGTACCCTGTGGATGACATCTGTCGGCGCACCAGATGTGAGCTTCACAAGCCATTCGGCAACATCAAAATGAAGGAATGTCTAATTCATGCTTTTATTACCTCAATAATTGATCATATATATTACTTTGATTTTTGTGGACTTGCATTCACAATGCTAATAATAACTAATTAAATATTTATTCTTAGGTGGCAGACGGAAGTGCTTTTGCACAGTTTCGTAGACAGACGAGCCAAGGCATGCTGATTCCACCTGGCTACGCCTCAGTTAGCGTAGAGAGAATATGTCAACCTGATTTTCAGGAGCTAGAGATAGATATCCCAGGAGGTGACGGGGAAAAGACACTTATGGATGCGCTACACGATATCATATTATGGCCAAAACGTTACATCGTCATAATCCCCGAGAATGATGGATCTCCGAGAGACCACCTGGAGCCGGGGCAGCCATTACCTCTGGGGCCGTCATCGGCACTACCTGCTCGCTCACCTTCTCCGCAACAAACATACGACAATTCGGGTGAACGGAGCTCTAGCGATCACGATGATGACATCCCTCCCAATTCACCTCAGCAACCATTCGCCACAAGCTCTCGAGCGGAATCTTTCAGGTCTGTGCAACCACCAAAGACGAAACGAAAACAATCAGCAAAGAAAAAGGCAGAGGCAAAGACAGATGAAGAAATAGAAGGGTCTGTACGAAAAGGAGTCAAGGACTTCTTTGAAAAAGCGAAAGAAAGAAGAAAATAGGAAAAACTGGAGGCCAAAAAAATGAAGGTCGTACGGAGAGACTCAAGGCTTTCATACACGATAAGGAAACAAACAAGAGAAGGAAACCGCCATTGAAAATGGACTATGTGCGTTCGGTTGACAAGTCTTATGCTAAGAAGAAACAGCGAGGGTCACCGAATAGTTACATCGAGGAAATACCTGCGTCGACGTCAGGGACCGCCACCACTAACAAGAACAAGGAGATTCGTGCGTCGACGTCGGGGACCGCCACCCCAGACAAGAACGAGGAGATTCTTGCGTCGACATCGGGGACCGCCAGAAACATCGAGCAAATACCTGCATCCACGACCCACCAGACTGACTTGTTTGCAGGCATCACTCCAGAAGTGCAAAACACTATTGACGCCTTGGTGAAGAGGAACTGGCTCAGGTCATTAGCTTTTTTGAACAAACAAAGCTGCCTATTGGTGGTCTTATCGGTCTTGAAGACCTACCAGTGGATAAAAATCAAGAATTTAGATGACGCTTTGAGCTACGAAATCCTCTAGTGAAGCCAGCATTGGTCAACAAGCTCCCAACTAAGATGTGCAGATTTCATGAGTGGTACTTGAAGAAGTCAGCTGAGGGCCTGGAGATGTTTGGTATGCTCGTGAGACCTGGAGATTTTGCCCTTCAAAACGAGAAGGTGGCCTGACTTTGATTCGCTGATATTTTTGATATTTACCATCTGGACGCCCTGAATACCGATCTTATGATGGCCTGGTGTCTGTAAGGGACATATTTTCATATGTTTATAAATAACTTTATTACATTTATGGATCTACTAATTAACATTTGACTCTTCTTGTGTAGCCTGCAACTATGGGAAGGAAGGGTTATTCAAGAATTGCTTTCATGGACCCATCAAAAATTAGCGTGGATGAGATTAAAAACCAACGGAAAACAACAGCCGAGACCATTTTTAGGCACTGAGATGAGTTTCATTACAAGAATCTTATATTACTCCCTTACAACTTCAAGTAAGTACAATTGTCATCTAATTATCATTGCTAATTCTATTTAGTCAATTCTAATCTCCATGAGGATGCATACAGATTCCACTAGGTTCTACTCATAATCAGTATCGACAATAGCAATATCAATGTGTATGACTCAATGAGAAAAGACCGCTCAGAATACCAAGACCTTGAAGATGTATTCCACGAGTAATAATTCTATCTATGACATTTTCTATAATGCAATATATATATATATATATATATATATATATATATATATATATATATATATATATATATATATATATATAGCTTTTATACCAACATATTTTATCTTTTATTATTTTGCCTCAGAGCTTGGACCATGTTCATTGCAAAGCACCGAGGAGCATTTCAACCCAAAATTAGATGGGTGTATGATTTTCTAGTACGTATACAAATTTACAACTTCAGATTGGGAATATTTAAAATGTATAACACTACAATTTCATATTCTATTCTCCTCTCCAATTTAGTGTTAGAGACAAGAGCAAGGAAATAATTTATGCGGGTACTACGTTTGTGAGTTCATACACCATCACAATGGCAACACGGATGATGATAGTGTAAGTAAAATAAACTTATTAATAATACATCATTTTTATCCTTTTCGTATATTTAATCGCTTGCTGTGTTATATCAACCTATTTGCAAATTACAGAGGACTATAAAAGGGGACACACTCATTGAGAAAGATCGTCTCTTGGCAATTCAAGATGCTCTCGTGGGATTCCTCATGGACGAGGTGGTTAATCCAAAAGGAAAACATCATTATGACAGCCATCCAATTGACCGACTCACCTCCAAGTAAAGCTAAATGAGACAAGAAATTTGAACTGAATGATATTTTGAATATACTATATGGGGTTTTGATGTATATATACTAGTTTAAGAAAATACTATTTATTTTCATGTGTATATACATTTATAAGTTTATATATGTATATATATAGGGCTTAATTTATATATAAGTCTAATCTAACTGTGTGCATGGTATATATATATTGGTATATACCTATATACAAGTTCAAATACGTATACGTGCATATATGGGTTAGACACCAATTAGAATATAAGCTCAAATCGAAAAACAAAAAAAGAGAAATGAGACCCTTTAGTCTCGGTTGGTAATACCAACCGAGACTAAAGGGGGTGGGCGCAGGTGCTAGCGTGCCCCCCACCTTAGTCTCGGTTCATAATACCAACCAGGACTAAAGGGGGGCCTTTTGTCTCCGAACTTTAGTCCCCGTTGGACTTGAGAGATCTAAACCCCTCTCCAACGGGACAAAAGCCCCCCCTACCAGTGTTATACTAGTATTTTGCATGATCATTAAACAAGTAACTACCAACTATAGACAAGTGCGATGTGAAGGACTGATTAGGAGACCAGAGGGGGGGGAGAGTGAATGGGAGCCGATAAAAATTCTTCTCGAAGGAGATTGAAACTCCAACAAGATGAACTCGCTCGGTCGGACCCCCAAAATCACACACTCCGCACTTCTACCTTCCATTTGCCAAAACCACGTAGCCACTGGAGTGCTACTGGTCCTAGGAACAAACACTACCAGCAAACTCAACACCCACGCACCCACAACAGCGGAAACAACTCGAAAGCCGACTGTCCAGAGGGGGCGGTTAGACCGGGTATGGGGGCGGTTAGACCGGCTCCACAGGCAACCAAGAAATCCTACGAAACAATTCTTCTGAGCACCAAAACGCACCACGGTTTCACCAACAAAGATCTCTGGTCAAGGCCACGCTAGCTACCAGAAAATCTTGGTGAAAACCAAAACTTCACCCAGGGGCCTAGGGGCGGTTAGACCGGCTATCAGGGGCGGTCTAACCTCCTGTACCCAGCAACGAACTCCAAGGAAGAACACCTAGAAAACGGCACGAGAACGACCCGAAATTTCACCTAGACGCTCCTCTAATCAAGGCGAACAAACTCACAAAGGAAAACCGGGCGAAATAGAACTTTGACCTGAAAGGCCCAGGGTGGTTAGACCGCCCCCTTCAGGCGGTTAGACCGCCCCTTCCAGAAAACCTACCTGCGGATCAAACCTCAACTTCCCAGCGCCCGATCTCCCGAATCACTCCACAGATTGCAGCGAAACTTCAGGAATAGCTGGATTACCTCCCGCGCAACCTCTACCTCAAAGAAATCGACCCGAATCGCTCACAATCAAGAGGATTCGAAGAAATCGCCTCTCTAGATCAAGAACTCTCCCAACTCGAAAAACCACCAAATCGAGTCCGATTCAAGAGAGATTTGGGGCAAAGTCACCAGCCAAAGAGGCACAAGATCCTCATACGTGACACCCACCAAAAACCCCAAGAAATTATCCTCAAAACTTTGCCAACAAAGAGCTCTGAAAATCACCACAAAGAAGGACGGGAAAAACACTTCTCAACCTTGAGGAACAATGCCAAACCATCTATACATACCATGAAGGTTCGTACAAGGTCTAGCTTGCCACCCATACATCCATCCCTCTCTCTAGATCTCACATGAAGCTCTCAAGCTAGTCCTAGGAAAAACTAGAGGAAAATGAAACCGAAAATGGAAAAACAAATGAGCTAGGGTTCCAAGAGTTGGCTGCCATCCATCCCCTCAAAGAGTATATATGGAGGCACCCAAAAGACTAAAGTACCCTTAGTTAATAACTAGGGATACAAGCCCCTCAAGGGCAAATTTGGAAGTCTTCAGATTTTCTTCATCGGACGGATGCCCGGCGACCGCAACCTGCTTTGCCTCGACGCAAGCTTTGCGATCCCGACGTGTGTCCTCCGCTTCGAAGCATCTCGGCGCCAGCGACCAGGGTGGTCAGACCGCCCCCCTGGGCGGTTAGACCGGCCCGGGCAATCTGACTGGCCCGGGCGGTCTGACCGCCCCTCCTGGGTGGTTGAACCAGCCTGGGTGGCCACACCTCCTCGTCGAGTCTTCAGCCTCGGTTTTGTGGCTCAACTGAGTAACACAATGGTTTTCTGGTGAACCACTGCAAACCTCGCGAACTCGGTGTAGCCTCCGCCAATCTCCACTCATGACTTGGCTCCCACGTAGTCCCGGCTCGACCTTGGTTTTGAGGCTCTACCAAGAAACCGTTCGCGACTTCATCTTGCTGTTCATGCCACCATGCGACCCGCACTTGACCCCGCTGGCCACCGGGTCCCTCGAATGAAGCCTACTTGTCTTCTCCACACATGGAGGCCTCACCGGCAACGACCTTTCGCGCTTGTTCCTCACCTGCACCAACACGAGTCAAGCCGCAACCTGCACCTACAATACTTAGCCAAGAATCAGTCCACACAATGTTGTCAATCACTCATCACACAAGGAAGCGACCATCCACCGGTCCTCGAACCACACATGGTCCTCAATCTCCCCCTTGATGAGTGCATTGACAACACCCACATGAAGTAACACGAGAGAAGATTATAAAATATTATGTGTATATACATTTATAAGTTTATATATTTATATATATAGGCTTAATTTATTTTTAAGTCTAATCTAACTGCGTGTATGGTATATATATACTGGTATATACCTATATACAAGTTCAAATAGGTATACCTGCATATACGGGTTAGACACCAATTAGAATATAAGCTCAAATCGAAAAACAAAAAAAAGAGAAATGAGACCCTTTAGTCTCGGTTGGTAATAGCAACCGAGAATAAAGGGGGTGGGCGCAGGTGCTGGCGTGCCCCCCCCCTAGTCTCGGTTTGTAATATCAATCAGGACTAAAGGGGGCCCTTTTGTCTCCGAACTTTAGTCCCGGTTGGACTTGAGAGATCTAAACCCCTCTCCAACGGGACTAAAGCCCCCCTCCCTACCAGTGTTATACTACTATTTTGCATGATCATTAAACAAGTAACTACCAACTATAAACAAGTGCGATGTACATTTGTGCTAGCTGACTGAGATAAACTATGGGCAACTACGTCACTATATCCTGATGTATAAGTCTTTCTTCAACTACGTCACCATACTATAACTCTTTCTTAGTTCGACGGAGGGGTAGCTATTATGTTTTAGTCAAGTGATATGGTCTATCCAGCCATGGTCCGCACTGCAATTTGGGACAGAAGGATTAATTGTTTTTCAATGAGATGCCAGATCAAAGTCCGCGTTTTGAGGAACTATTATTTTTCACAACTTGGGGAGACCATAAGTCACCAATTCTTATACTTGTATATTTGGTGATAATTGAACAAGATTCTACAAACTGGAGATAAGGGCATGGTACATTTGTGTCAGCTGGCATCGTATTACTCTCTTTCTATGTTTGACGGTGGGAGCAGTATTTTTTTAGTCAACTGACATGATCTATCCAGCTGTGCTTCTCAGCTGTCCCTAGCTCAACTACTTGTTTGTTTCATTTCATTTAGGACTTGGAGACCGAATACTACTAGCTTACCTCAGCTACAATATTAATTTTCACGACTAATGGTAGACTCACATCGGTGGCTACTGGTCCAGTCCCTCTAAAAGAGAGTCTATTATTTTTCCACGATACCTTAATGACATAAATGTCATCACATCGCATGATAACACTAGTATTATAGCATGTAATAACATTACAACAATGCAGTTATAACACAATAACTAGGTTTCTTACAAATTCCAGCTGATTTTATCATTTTAGAATCGCCACTACCAGAGAAGTGGAGGTAAATTTCTCTAGGCTTTCTTTGGGACAAAACTAGCAGTTGAGCTAACCATAATTCATGGACAAAACTCTTTATGGAAAGTTCAGGAAAACATTATTATACCAATTCATTCGTTTTTTGTATGGACTAAACCTAGTGTGCGAAGTTCAAGAAAGTAATGTGTCATCGATTTCCATCACTGCTCGAAAAACCCTCATTTGTACTGGCCCATAACCCTCTTTTGTACCGGTTATTGAACCGGTAGAGGTTCTCCGTTACAAATGTTAATATATGTACCGGGTGGTGTTACAAAATGGTACAAACGTTTTGGCCCCGCGAGCCCATTTCCCTTTGCCGTGTTACATCAGTGCCTCCTCCTGCTGCATACGACCGCCGCACTAGCGCCTAGCACCGCGCCACGCCTAAGCCCTGCGCCGGCCGCTGCACTGGTGCCTGCACCCCACGCCGCGTCTGGCCGTCGCATCGACGCCTGGGAGGCGTGCACCACCAGGCAGCCCGGGAGGCCGCCACTCGGTACAAATATGGCCTCACGGGGTGTGTCGGGAGCCTATCCTTCCCACCCGGTACAAATGCGCTCATCAGTACAGGAGTAAAAATATCTAGTACGAATAAAAAATCAGGTCAGGGACAAATACCCGATTCTCTAGTAGTGCTTATCTGGAGTACTGTTGGACTCTGGTAAAAGATGGCACATATTTGTTACGCAGATGCTACTTATATTGTTTCTCACCGCCGATTGCATACATCAGCATGAACTCTATCGTTAAAGTTGTAGAACCATAAGTGAATCCTCAATCCTCTCCTATCAGATTATGTTGCTAGTCTCAACTCATGGGGGACTAGTAGCTGAACATGGTATTGAGTAGGGGTCTTTAGTTCGAATCCTAATAATTTTGAACATTGGAGCCCACTAGACCTACACGGGAGAAGGAGTGTTGTCCATATCTTATTTCTTGCTCCTAACTGGTGGGCGCAAACAATAGCTTAATAAAAACACCATTAAAGAGAAAACGAGGCCCCCACCCCTAAATCAAATAATTGGGAGTTGAATGTAAAAGACATTGCCAAATGCCCAAAGCACTCCTAAAATAATTGATCCTCTAACAGTAGTCCCTACTTATTTATAGGGTAGAGAAGTAAAATTTATTCAGAGAAGTGGACAAGGACTATGTGTGTTCAGACAAGACCTGGCAAAGTATTGGATCGGAGCTGTATAAATAGGCTGCATTAATGGTTCAATGGAACAGAGAAGGCGGCAAGCACCCTTGCAGAGCATCACAAATACAAGCTAGTAGGCAAGCCGTCAATGGTAAGTGAATAGAAACACATTGTTTACCATTCACAATCATCCATGTCATTGTCCATCCTCAATTCAGGGCCACATCTTATATCCCGTTGTAAGAAAGAGGAAGTAGAACTGCAGCATACAAATTAAAATGATATTGAGTGGCCGTTTAATTGGTCCATATACATGCAGGCGAACCCCGTGAAGATTGGTCCGATCGGCGGCGACCGAGGTACTTCAAGGGACATCCTAGCAAGCAACTGAAGGGATACGGGGTGGCTACGCTAGCGCAAAACAAAATTTTCCCTGCAAAACAAGAACTGCTGCTGTTAGAGATCACGGGATTACCACTAGACGCGCAGATGCAGCGGAACCGTCTCGATGTAGACGAACGCGTCGAGGGTAGCCGGCAGTGCAGTTGCTCACATCCTTCTTGACTTGCACGTGCGGCTCGTCCGATCCAAGTGCTCCAGATGCAGCACCTCCAAGGTATCCACACGTACGGAGAAGGAAGCGACGCACGCCGGACTGCTAGGTCTGCGAGTGCAACGAGGAGAGAGCGTTAGCAGCGCGGCTGCTGCTTGAGAAAGTTGTCTCTTTATAGGAGGGGTGTGGTCCATATTTATTGGGAGGAAAACCCCCACCCCATCGTCCATTAGCAATACGGGACTAATAGATGGTGTACCCCTTCCAATACTAATGGGCTTTACAATACTTGTGGCCCATTAGGACTTTTACACCATAATGGATCAAATCCATCTGAGCCCACTAGTGGATAAAATCCAGTTGGCTCTAGGGCATATTTCCAACAGTCTACCACTTGCACTAGAGTCAACTTTGCAAGTATATTCATCCTCATTCGGCTTCCAACCCCTTAAGTGTGTGACCCTATAGGTTCACGTACACATAGACTTGACCCGAGTACATTACTCGATCAATAGTTGATAGCGGCATCTAGCAAGACGTGTCAACTCCTATGCATACGTAAAGATCTTATCAGACAAACCATCACAACAATTCATACATGCTATTCCCTTTGCCTCACGATATTTGGTCTAGCTCCAAGCTGACCTCTCTTTCTCGACACTGTGATTCGGATCATCAAAAGGGGGTTAACCCTTAACCAAAGACGGCCATGCATTTCTTGATCCGATCACTCGAGGGGCCCAGAGATATCTCTCTCAAGTAGAGAGGCAAATTCTATCTTGATTGACCATGCCTCACGAAGATGCTTCCCGACAAACCCGAAAGTCATCTTTATGACTACCCGATTCGGAGTAGCGGTTGATGACCCCTAAGTAGGTCAATTCACATCTTGAGTACATGCGACAATCTCAAGTCTAAGGACATAGCGTATACGTTGTGTAAACAGAGAACAAGGTCTCAAATTGGGTCAGTCCAGCCCCATGTCATACATGTGCCCACATTATTATTTATACATCTCCATGTTCATGACTTGTGAAACATAGTCATCAACTAATTCATGTGATAGTCATTAACTCATACTAGGGACAACTTTTGAATAACCATACAAGTAAAAGAGTTTAACAAACAATTCACATAATTGCCAATCAAATACAAGTCGTCTTTCATGGATATTCAATAAAAGAACCAAGTGACATGGATATAATGAAATATAATCATCTCTATGATACCTTATAGGACATATTTATAACATTCTTCCACTAGCACTTGAGCTAATCTAGAATATATCTAATACCCATAGCTCTCATGTGTGCCTCATGCTTAGGCTGTGGAAGACGTTTTGTCAAAGGATCCGCAACATTCAAATCCGTGTGTACTTTGCATATCTTGATATCACCTCGCCCAACGATCTCTCGTATCAGATGAAATTTCCGCAGTACATGTTTATTCTTTTGGTGGTTCCTTGGCTCCTTTGCTTGCGCAATAGCCCCATTGTTGTCACAATAAAGATCCAATGGAATAGAGACACTCGGAAACACACCAAGTTCAGAAAGGAACTTCCTTATCCAAACACCCTCCTTTGCAGCTTCTGAAGCCGCGATGTACTCGGCTTCTGTTGTAGAATCAGCCACTGTCTCCTGCTTGGAACTCTTCCAGCTCACAGCTCCACCATTTATCATAAATACGTATCTTGATTGCGACTTTGAATCATCTTGGTCAGTTTGGAAACTAGCATCGGTGTAACCCGTTACAACGAGCTCCTCCTCACCACCATAGACTAGGATCATGCCTTTAGTCCTTCTTAAGTACTTAAAAACATTTTTAACCGCTGTCCAGTGACCCTCACCTAGATCAGATTGGTATCTGCTTGTAACACTGTGTGCATACGAAATATCTGGACGTGTACATATCATTGCATACATAATAGATCCGATGGCCGAAGCATATGGTATTCTACTCATGCGTTCCCCCTCATCAGTTGTCGAAGGACACTGAGTCTTGCTAAGATGTATGCCATGTGACATAGGCAAGAACCCTTTCTTCGCCTCTTCCATGTTGAACCTTTTCAACACTTTATCAATGTAAGTGTCTTGGCTTAATCCTATAAACCTTTTTGATCTATCTCTATAGATTTCGATGCCCAAAATGTATGCCGCCTCACCTAAGTCCTTCATTGAAAAACTATTTTTTTAATGAGGTCTTAGCGGCCTCAAGCATAGGAATGTCATTTCCAATCAGTAATATGTCATCCACATATAAGATTAGAAATACTACAGATCTCCCACTTGCCTTCTTGTAAACACAAGGCTCTTCTTCACTCTGAATGAAGCCAAACCCTTTGACCACTTCATCAAAGCGAAGGTTCCAACTCTGAGATGCTTGCTTCAATCCATAAATGGATTTTTGAGGTTTGCACACCTTTCCAGCATTGGTTAGATCAACAAATCCCTCGGGTTGTGTCATATACACATCCTCAGTCAGATTTCCATTTAGGAAAGCTGTTTTGACATTCATCTGCCATATCTCATAATCGAAATATGCAGCTATAGCTAGAATGATCTGAACAGATTTAAGCATCGCTACGGGTGAGAATGTCTCGTCGTAGTCAACTCCTTGAACTTGTTGAAAACCTTTTGCAACAAGTCGAGCTTTATGGATGTGAACATTTCCATCCATGTCCCTCTTCTTCTTATAGATCCTTTTGCACTCTATGGGTTTAACACCATCTAGCGGGTCAACCAAGTTCCAAACTTGATTGTCATCCATGGAATCTATTTCGGATCTCATGGCACTTTGCCATTTCTCGGAATCTGGGTCCATCATTGCTTCTGCATATGTCATAGGTTCATCATTATCTAACAACAATATGTCGCGCTCTCCCGCGATCATGAGATTGAGCTTATCAGTTGTGCGACGTGCCCTTTCAGACCTTCGTGGTTGTGGTGGTGCTTCTCTTGCCACGGGCATCTCAACTCGTTCAACTACATTAGCATCAATTGTGAATTCTTGCCCAAGCGGCTCATCTTGAACTTCTTCAAGATACACCTTCTGTCTACATTTTTCTTTTTTAAGAAACTCTTTCTTTAAGAAAACGCCGTTCCGAGCGACAAACACTTTGCCTTCTGACTGGTTGTAGAAATAATATCCCAAGGTTTCCTTTGGATATCCCACAAATATGCACTTGTCCGATTTAGGTGTTAATTTATCTGATTGAAGTTTCTTCACATAAACCTCACAACCCCAAATTTTCAGAAAAGACAAACTGAGAGTCTTACCAGTCCACATCTCATGCGGTGTCTTAACTACAGACTTAGAAGGTACCCTATTTAAAGTGAAAGCTGCGGTTTCTAGAGCATAACCCCAAAACAACAATGGTAGGTCCGACTGGCTCATCATTGATCGGACCATGTCCAACAAGGTTCGATTACGTCGCTCGGATACACCGTTTCTTTGAGGTGTTCCGGGTGGCGTAAGTTGTGGGACAATTCCGCAACTCTTTAGATGACTACTAAACTCATGGCTCAAATACTCACCTCCACGTTCAGAACCCAAGGTCTTGATTTTCTTGCCACGTTGATTTTCTACTTCAATCTGAAATTCTTTGAACTTTTCAAAAGTTTCAGACTTGTGCTTCATTAAATAGACATAACCATATCTACTTAAATCATCAGTGAACATTATGAAGTATTGGTATCCACCTCTAGCTGTCGTACTCATTGGTCCGCCCACATCCGTATGTATGAGTTCCAATAAGTTTGAGGCTCTCTCAGGAAAACCTAAGAAAGGCATCTTGGTCATCTTGCCTAGCAAACAAGCTTCACATGTCTCGTAGGATTCAAAATCAAACGAAATTAAAAGTCCATCGTTATGGAGCTTCTTCATGCGCTTTTCACTGATGTGACCCAAACGACAATGCCATATGTAGGTGGTAGTTAAATCATTAGGTCGAGACCTTTTAGCACTTATGTTACAGATAGGTGAATCATCAAGATTTAAAACAAATAAGCCATTCACAATGGATGCACAAGCCACAAACATATTATCCTTAGAGATCACACAACCATTGTTTTCACTCGCAAATGAATAACCATCCTTCATCAAACATGAAGGGGATAAAATGTTTCGACTCAAACTAGGAACAAAATAACAATTATTCATTTCCAATATAAATCCTGACGGGAGGTGTAGTTGCATCGTTCCGACGCTCAATGCAGCAACTCTTGCATTATTTCCGACGCGGAAATCAACTTCTCCTCGTTCCACGCTTCTACTTCTTATCATTCCTTGCATCGAGTTGCAAATATGAGCAACCAATCCGGTATCAAATACCCAAGAATTAGTATAAGAATCAACGAGGAAAATATCTGTAACATAAACATTTAGTGTACCTAAAGTGGAAGTACCCTTACTTCCCTTGCTTTTCATAGAAGCTAAGTACAACTTACAATTTCTTTTCCAGTGACCAATTTCCTTACAATGAAAACATTCAGACTTAGCAGATGGACTAGACTTGGGCGCCTGGTTTGGCATTGGGATCTTATCCTTGGCCTTACCTTTCTTCTTCCAAGAATTGCCCTTCCTTTTAAAGATTGGCTTGTTTTGGATCGCCATCACATGACTACTACCCATGCTTTTCTTAACGTTATCATCTATTGGTAAGGGGGTGCCTAGAACTCCTTCCCTTTTCTCAGCTTTGAGAACAATTCTCAGATTACGAATCCAATTCGTATAGTTTGTTCCAGTCAACTTGTCCTTCTCAAGGACCGAATGCAAGGTAAACGATGTGGTGTTGCTAGGTGCCTTTAATCTACAACAGAATAATAAATGCAAAACACTAAGACAAAATATCCATGACTGAGTAAAATAAAATAATTTATTCCCACTAAAATCAATATCCCCACAATGATACTTAGTGATTCAGAATCCACAACTAACAAGTCTACTAGTGAGCTTTTGCGTCACCGCTAGTAAACAAGGTAGATCAGTAAGCAACTCTTTGCTAATCATATCACATATGACTCCTGTTGTTGGGTAACATCTCTATGTGTAGGCTCCCAACCTTTATGCCCCAAAGTCCTTAACCGTTAAGATGACTTTGATAAGAAAACCAACACTTATGCGTGTAAGTATCCGATACAAACCCGTCTAGTCAAGGAAAACTAGTGGCACCCTAATTTCATAGACCCACCACTAATTGTACGAGACGTGGGACGGTGGCAAGTGTTGGGAGGGCATGTTAACTTAAAATTCCAAAGGGACCGTTCTACTCGTAACATCACACATAAGAAAATAACATTGTCGCATGTAAAAGTAGAACGGTAAGAACGACATTCACACAGTTGTAACACGGTATGGCCTATTGTCACATGGTGATCCCCATCTCCATTAACCTGTACACCATGTTGATCTCCATCTCCATGATCTGTGTGTGCCATCCTCCATGTGATGAGTCCTCCAAGAACTATCTAACGCGTGCTAGTAATGAAAGTTACACAATCGCGTATTAGATCAGCACAAATTGGTACGCAGACCATTACATTAATTTTGACAATACATGTGGCTCCAGCCGTATTGCCTTATGTGTGACACGCAGGTCACGAAAAAATTACACACATGCATCACATACACATATAGGCCATACCGATCACAAAACCTGCAAAACAGATTATCGCAAATCCGACGTCCAAAATTAAAACGCCCGAAAACCCATCTTGCGAGCCGAATTTAGCAAAACTAATTTCGCCGAGACCAGCAAAGCTGGTTTATCACATGTGTAAAATTTTCTGTATCAATTTTCGTATAGAAAACATCTTTGTCCGAGTTAACCACGAAAAGTTATGACCGTTTTACCGAACAGTATGTTTTCTGGTTTTTCCTGGGCCGGTAGATATCCAATCTGCCACCGCCACGCATCCCATGTGTCTGGCACTTGACCTAGCTTCGATTCGACCAATCCAATTGATCTCCTTGTCGTTGTGACTGGGTTTATGTGTATCACTTAACTCCGATGGCGTAATTCCGACCGGTAGGAGTAATTCGTTACACGACCATCACGTCAAGAACACGAAGCCGATCAAAACTTTGATCTACATCTGCATATCTCCATATGCACACATCCCGAATCTAAAACTTAGAAGATACGGCTCTGGTACCACTGAAGGGATACGGGGTGGCTACGCTAGCGCAAAAAAAAATTCCCTGCAAAACAATAATTGCTGCTGTTAGAGATCACGGGATTACCACTAGACGCGCAGATGCAGCGGAACCGTCTCGATGTAGACGAACGCGTCGAGGGTAGCTGGCAGTGCAGTTTCTCACGTCCTTCATGACTTGCACGTGCGTCTCATCCGATCCAATTGCTCCAGATGCAGCACCTCCAAGGCATCCACACGTACGGGGAAGGAAGCGACGCACGCTGGACTGCTAGGTCCGCGAGTGCGACGAGGAGAGAGCGTTAGCAACACAGCTGCTACTTAAGAAAGTTGTCTCTTTTTAGGAGGGGTGCGGTCCATATTTATTGGGAGGAAAACCCCCACACCATCGTCCATTAGCAATACGGGACTAATAGATGGTGTACCCCTTCCAATACTAATGGGCTTTACAACATTTGTTTGCATCCAACTTAAATTGCACAGCAGATATTGCGCATGGGAGTAAATTGCAGATATTGTTTGGATCCATAAGCAAGAGAATAAATAAAATAAATTGCGCATGGGAGTAAATTGCACCAACTTAAATTGTTTGCGGTAGTAAACTGAGTGAAGTTTTTATTTGAGTCTAAATTACATAAAGTGAAATGTTCGCAGTGGTAAAATGGACTTTTTCTTTCTGTGAACTCCTCTTTCAGTTTCCTTAGCTGAAACATCCCAAGTTCTTGCTGACGCAATTTCCTCACATGCTCGCATGGTTATCTTGGTCACTTGTCTTCTCCTCTCTTCCCAGGCCTGGGCAGCTGCCGACGCGTGGGGCCACGGGGGTGTGGACGCCCGCCGCCGCCGGCGTGCCGGCACGGCGCACAGGGCCGCGAGTGTGAGGGCGGCATGCGGGGCCGCGAGTGAGGAGGGTGGCGCGTGGTGCAGGGGCTTCAGGGTGGTACCATGGAAATTTGGCTTCATGGGAGACATTGCCACCTATCGAAGCCGCAGAAGAAGAAGAGAGCGCGAAGAGGAGGAACGGCGACAAGAGTTAGAAAAAAGACTTAAAGAACACGAAGAAAAGTTGACAGCAGATATTGAACGGTGAGTGGCCGCCGCTATAAATGAGATTGCCCTAGCACAAGGACTGCCTCTAGTACAACTTCTTTCTGCTAACTTTTCCAGTTGTGCTTCCGCGGTGGTTCCCGAAGAGCAAAGGGCAATAGAAGGAGTTCAAGTGTAGAACCAACGGTACCCTGTGGATGACATCTGTCGGCACACCAGATGCGAGCTTCACAAGCCATTCGGCAACATCAAAATGAAGGTATGTCTAATTCATGCTTCTATTACCACAATAATTGATCATATTTATTACTATGTTTTTTTGGACTTGCATTCAGAATGCTAATAATAACTAATTAAATATTATTCTTAGGTGGCGGACGGAAGTGCTTTTACATAGTTTCCTGGACAGACGAGCCACGACATGCCGATTCCACCTGGCTACGCCTCATTTAGCGTAGAGAGGATATGTCAACCTGATATTGAGGAGCTAGAGATAGATATCCCGGAGGTGACGGGGAAAAGACACTTAAGGATGCGCTACATGATATCATATTATGGCCAAAACGTTACATCGTCATAATCCCCGAGAATGATGGATCTCCGAGAGACCACCTGGAGCCGGGGCAGCCATCGTCTCCGGGGCCGTCATCGGCACTACCTGCTCGCTCACCTTCTCCGCAACAACCATACGACAATTCGGGTGAACGGAGCCCCAACGTTCACGATGATGACATCCTTCCCAATTCACCTCAGCAACCATTCGCCAAAAGCTCTCGAGCGCAATCTTTCAGGTCGGTGCAACCACCAAAGAAGAAACGAAAACGACCAAGAAAGAAAAAGGCAGAGGCAAAGACAGATGAAGAAACAGAAGGGTCTGTACGGAAAGAAGTCAAGGACTTCTTTGAAAAAGCGAAAGAAAGAAGAAAATAGGAAGAACTGGAGGCCAAAAAAATGGAGGTCGTACGGAGAGACTCAAGGCTTTCATACATGATAAGGAAACAAAAAGGAGAAGGAAATCGCCATTGAAAACAGACTATGTGTGTTTGGTTGACAAGTCTTATGCTAAGAATAAACAACGTGTCACACCCTGAAATTTCCAATTTCAGGATGTGAATAGAAAGAACAATTAAATAACGATTTTCTCATAATTTTAAAAATTTTCCAACATTTATTTTTCTTTACAGGGAATATAGTATAGGAATAATCCTTTGTTTGATTTTCCGAATTAAAACAAAGTTGAGAGTGTTGCATTCATGCTGATGCATCTAGTGGTTCTTGAGTGCAAAAGGTTTAAAAATGTGTTAAGGTGTTGTCCAAACTCTCTCGAGAATTTTCTGGATTTTTCTGGAATTTATTCTCATTTTCCATGAGCTATTTCTATTTATAAGAAGGCTCTAAAATCCTTTTCATGAACTCCAAATGCTTTATTTGGATTTTTCATGTCTTAATCTATATCTAGGAATTTTCCTAGAATTTTTGTGATTTTTGAGTATTTTTCGTGCTCTAAAAACATTTCTGGGGTTTACTGAAATTGTTTTCGCATTTAAAAATAAATTCGAATAAAAAACCTATCCTATCGGATTGGGCCGAGCCCGAAGGCCCGACCCAATCCGCCCGGCTCGCCCGCCGAACCGCGCTAGGCCCGCCGAGGCCCATCCGGGGCCGGCGAACCCCGACCGGCGGCCCGGAGGCGCACCGCCGTCGGTCGCTCGCCCGGGCGTGAGCGCCCGGACCGCCGCGCCGCGACCCCTTGAAGGCCGCCCGCGCGCCCCCGCGCGTGCCCTAGCGTCCGCGCGCGCGGCCCGAGCCGCCGCCGCCCTGCCTCGCACCGGAGCGCCGCCGCTCCTGGAACCTAAACCTGCCACCGGCGTTGACTCCGGTTTCCAGCCGCCTCCTTTCGTCTCAGTCGCCGCTGAGTACATCTACGAGTTCCCCTTGATTTCCTCTACCCGTTCCTAGCCTCGCCAGAGCTTCTCGTCGCCCAGAGCGCCGGAGCCATTGACCACCAGAGCCGCCGATGGGGAGCCTCCCCTGTCCTCTGATCTGAATCGAAGGAGGGAGATGACAGTTTTGCGAAAGACTCCCTGAAGAACTCCATAACCCTTAGATCCAATCTTGTGTCTTGCAACCTTTGCTTATAACCCCTTGGAATAATCTTACCCTTCGCACGTAGATTCAACAGAGCACTTTTATAGATCTAACCCCAAGTTTTATCCTTTTCACAAGCACTGTTCCTTGTGTCTCGGGTTTCTTTTCAGCTACTCCCTGAAATGTATAGTTAATCGCGAACAGGTCCTTTTCATCTTGTTTTCCCCATATCTTTTATGTTTTAGCTTCGTTTTAATCCGTTGAAGTTGCGTTAGGTTCATAATAATGTAAAGAATGCATTAGTGGTGTGTTTTCATCATGTTTTGTTTCTAAAAATAAAAAAATATTAATTTTGATTAATATTTAGTTATACATGCCTTTTATAAATAAAAGCTATATAGATCTATACATCGTATTTCATATGTGAATTTAATTTGATTAATGTTTAAATCACATGTTTTCGTACATAAAAGTTAAGTAGATCTTTACCTCGGTTTTCGTAAACCAAATGTTAATTTGTTTAATAGTTAATTAATCTTTTCTAATTAAAATTTGATTAGGCTTTTGCATCGGCTTTTACAATAAATATTAATTTGATTAATGTCAGTTCCATAATGTTTTTAATAATAATATGATCTACTCGAATTACAAAGTTTCGTCTAGATTGTTCATATAGTTTAGTTTTTCTAAATTAAATGTTTAATCGGGTTAATCAATACATGAATCTTTATTAATAAAACTTGACTAGTTCTTTACACCGGTTTCGTAAATAAAGTTTAATATTGCATCAATGTCAACATAGGGTATTTTATTTCTGAAATATCCTTTATATTTGTTTTGTTAATTAAAATGAACCTAGCTCATAGCCTTGTTCTCTCATATATGCAAAACGTTCGTTAGATGTTCTTTTCTCAGCTCAATCTAAGTGTGATCTTTCCGGTCCTTGCTCAATCTTCCGTAACCATCTCTTTAAAGCAAGCCAAGCCTTTCTTCCTCTAAGCACACTTTGTGTTCTTTAGTGATCCATCTAATCAAGCCTATCCTTTAGTGCGTTCTTATAAAGCTTTCTTTTGATTTGTGCTTTGTTCTTACTATGCTTGTTTGTTTAACACTAGTAGAAATACTCTAATCCATGACGTTTTGCTTGTGACGATGCAAAACTTCGTCACAGAATAATACCTTTCTGTGACAAAATTTTCATTTTCGTCATAAGGTACAAGTGATGAAGTTTTTCCTTAATTATTAATGACGAAAATAAAAAATCGTCACCGAACTCTAAGTGGAAATGGTCATAGATTAATTTTTTATTTTGTGATGAAATCTAATCGTCACCGATTAGATTTGACATCGTCATCGTTTATTTGCCTCGTTCGGTACAT
Organism: Cenchrus americanus; assembly: GCA_947561735.1. Lineage (NCBI taxonomy): Eukaryota > Viridiplantae > Streptophyta > Magnoliopsida > Poales > Poaceae > Cenchrus > Cenchrus americanus. The sequence continues at coordinate 28,328,652 of OX387242.1, read as the reverse complement.
TCAATGATCAAGCAAATTGGTCATAGATGAGTTCTAGAATTCGTAATAGATAATGTGCCTGGTTTCCCTCACGTCTACCACTTGATGACTTACGATGCATGAACAATTTGGTCACATATAAGTTTTAGGAATCGTCATAGATAACGTGTCTGGTTCCACCTTGACGGCATGCGATGCGTGGGCCACATTAAATGTGCTTAAATTGCAAAAAAGTTGCCCACTCAGGGATTTGAACCTGAGATCTTTGGAACAAAAATTGAAGTGGGCTGACCACTAAGAAGAGATTCAATTTGTGTTTTATTGGGTTTTTTCTTTTTATTAATGAAACGCAATAAATCATGTAAATAAACCTAAATTGCAAAAAAGTTGCTCGCTCAAGGATTTGAACCACCAGAGACCTTTGGAACAAAATTAAAGTGCGCTGACCAGTAGGACAAGCATTAGTTTTTGTTGTATTAGGGTGTTTAATTTCTTTTTATTAATTGAATGCAATAAATCTTGTAAATCAAACTTGAAAAACTATGTGAAACATGGGAATCGAACATGAGATCTCTTGCAATAGAATACTAAGTCATACCACTACATCATTCTTCCTTTTGTGATTGAAGGGGCAAATATTGCCCTTATTAAGTACATGCAAGTTTATGGAATTGAGGCACACAAAAACATCAAGAACATGAACAAGAACGATTTATCTTTTTAATATTTGGTTAAAACTGGTGAGTAGTCTTTATCCCTCGTACTAACTCCAAATTTAATAGTTTTTTTCCTAAATTCTTCTAAAATCATGTTCTATCAATTTATGATATTGACTTTGGTCATCTCTTCATGTGTAAAAATTTGAACAATTCAAATTTTGATCTAAAAAATGAAAACTAAAAGCAAGATTCTTTTAACACTAAATGATGTAAAATGTAAAAATGACCTAAATGAACTTTGTATATCTTGATGAGTTGTGAATTTTTTGGTATCATAACTTTTCAATTCGAGATAGTTTATGGTTTGAAAAAAAGAAAATTCTATAAAATTTAGTGAAATTCAAAATTTGAATGGTTCAAAAATTTCCAAATCCAAAATTGTCCAATATATAGTGTGTCCAACTTTCTCAGAATCACTTAAAACTTTTTTGATAACATGATACACCAAAAGGCGGATCTCTTGCAAGTTTTCACATTTTTTGAGCAAAATTTGATGATTTTAACATTTATTATTTATTAAATCAACAAATAATTACAATAATAGATAAACTTTGTCAGAAAATACCAAAACTTCACACAACATCATGATTTGGATCCATAAGAATCCCAAAAAAGTTTAAAATGATTTCGAGCAACTGGTACTACGCATCCCACATAGGGATGAAGATCTATCGCTAAGTGACAATGACATGTGTTAGACAGGTATGCTTTAGTGGCGATGTGCATCATCACTTTCTCATAATCACTTAAAACTTTTTTGACAACATAATAGACCAAAAGGAGGATCTCATGCAAATTTTCAGGTTTTTAAAACAAGATTAGATGATTTTAGTATGTATTCTTTATTAAATCAACAAATAATTGCAGTATTATGCAAATTTGGTCTGAAAATTCAGAAATTTCACACAACATCGTAGTTTGGATTCATAAGCATCTCAAAAAAGTTTCAAATTATTTCTAGTAACTGGTACTACACATAGGGATGAACATCTCTCGCTAAGTGACAATGCCATGTATGAGACATGTATGCTTTAGTGGTGATGTGCATCACCATTTTCTCAGAATCACTTGAAACTTTTTTGACAACATAATAGACCAAAAGGAGGAGCTCATGCAAGTTTTCAGATTTTTTAAGCAATATTAGATGTTTTTAACATTTATTCTTTATTAAATTAACAAATATTTACAATAATAGGCAAACTTGGTGTGAAGATTCCAAAAATTCACACAACATCATAGTTCTGATCCATAAGCATCCCAGAAGCTAAGTGCTAATGACATGTGTGAGACATGTATGCTTTAGTATCGATATGCATCAACATTTTCTCAGAATCACTTGAATTTTTTGACAACATAATACACCAAAATGCGGAGCACATGCTAGTTTTCAGATTTTTTAAGCAAGATTAGATGATTTTAACATTTATTCTTTATTAAATCAACAAATATTTACAATAATAGGCAAACTTAGTGTGAAAATTCCAAAACTTCACACAACATCATAGTTTGGATTCATAAGCATCCCAAAAGCTAAGTGACAATGACATGTGTGAGACATGTATGCTTTAGTATCGATATGCATCATCGTTTTCTCAGAATCACTTGAATTTTTTTGACCACATAATACACCAAAATGCGGAGCATATGCTAGTTTTCAGATTTTTTAAGCAAGATTAGATGATTTTAACATTAAATGCGGAGCATATGCTAGTTTTCAGATTTTTTAAGCAAGATTAGATGATTTTAACATTTATTCTTTATTAAATCAACAGATATTTACAATGATAGGCAAACTTGATCTGAAAATTCCAAAACTTCACACAACATCTTAGTTTGGATCCATAAGCATCTCAAAAAAGTTTCAAATGATTTCGAGCAACTAGTACTACACATCACACATAGGGATGAACATCTCTCGCTAAGTGACAATGGCATGTGTGGATAGAAATGGCACTCGATAGTTTTTTTTGAAAAAAATGGTATAGCTAGTGATGGTTGCATTGCGACTTGGGACGTTGAGGGTCCGTTTGGGATAGTTTTTTTTGAAAAAAATGGCATAGCTAGTGATGGTCCGTTTGGGATATTGATGATGAAATGTCCTTAATGCGCTTTCTTGTTCTTTTCTATTTTCTTTTTTCCTTTTCCTTTTCCTTTTTCTTTAATTTTTCTCCTTCTCATTTTCTTTTTTTTATTTCTCCCTTGTTTTATCTCCACCGCAGGCAAGCCTAGCCCTTATCTATTCCACACCCGTCGGCAGCTATGAGAAAAAAAGGCACGACCAACTCCTGAGATCCGATCGGCGCCGGCACGACCTCCTTCCTGTCTCTGCTCCAATCCTCCTCGCTGGGCGCCCTCCTCCACGACCTGCACCTACCGCGGACCTCACCACCCATGCAGCCTGTTCGGCTGGCTGGTGGCTGATGGCTGGTGCTGGTTTGTTCTGAGAGAAGAGTACTGCTGGCTGGTTGCTGGTGGCTGGTTTGTTGTGAGAGAAAAGTACTGCTGGCTGGTGGCTGATAAGCCAAGCGAACAGGGCGAGCCCGACATCTCCTTCCGAGCTCCTCTAGTGCGCGGAGCTCCCCCGCTAGCCATGGCGGCGTTCCGGGCGGAGCTCCTCCACGGCGCCACCCCTGCTCCCACGCTGGCGTCGAGGTGGCATCCATCTCCCATGCCACGCCTCGTCGAGCTCCTCCATCACGGCGTCCTCCTCCATCTCTCTGTCGTGCCTTCATCCACGACCTCATCCGCACCGTCGAGCCGGAGAATCGAGCTCCTCCACCACGGTGGCCTCCTTCATGCCTACATCGCGGCCTCTGTCTTCCGGTGTGGACCATCAGGGGCAGGGTTGGATAGGATCGACCAGTTATAACCTTGGTCAGGTAAATTTTCTTAAATTGTTCCTAGTATATACTGGGTTAAGAGCATATCATCAATCTTTGGAGCATTCCTTTATTTGCCAAACATTTGCAGAATTACACTGGCGATAGATTTAATTTTTGTTTTGATTAACTGAATGCCATCACTTTGGCCAACAATGGCTGAGGTATGCTACCCAAAAATATATTATTACCTGAATAATACCTGCATGAATTAGTAACTGGAATTAGGATGAAAAGGGATAGGGCATGAAGTTAAATATGATGTCAAATAAGGAACAACAAAAATTCAGGACCAATTAGAAAGGTAGTCTTTATTAACTCATTGTGCTGCATGTAAGAATCAGTTCCCATCAGAAAGGTAAATGTAATTCCATAGTATTGATATGATCTTGATTCTCATCTTTTTCTCTGACTGTCCTTGCCAAACCATGTATATAGGTATGTGCATCATTGGACCCTGGTGTGCTCTATTTGTACTACACTGTAGATAAAAAGCCTTGCATCGCTCTCTATGGACTAGGTGTTATGCTCCTCTTCGTGCCTAATTACCTGCTGCCTATTAAAACTTTTCGTAACTTTTGTAGGGAACAGGGAAGATGCTCGGCTGTGTTAAAAAACCAAGTCCTAGAGCTTTAACGTGTGGGAGTCGTCAGATGCGCTTTGAACAATCCAGGTTCCTTATCCTCTCCCATCCACCCCGCACGCATCCCTCACCTCCGTCTCAGCTCCTTCTCTCTCTCTCTCTCTCTCTCTCTCTCTGCGCCGCCCACACCACAGGCACGAACCCTAGCCTAGCCCTATCCTCACTGCAGGCTCCCTCCTCGGCCTCCGCTTCAGCCGCTCCGCCTCGTTAGTAGTGTATATTCTGGTAATGCATTGGATCTGAATACGCATAGTTATTTGTTAATCTGGGACGCACTCTACCTAATAGGGAGTCTATTTGTCTTGAATGTGGCATTCTATAACTTTTCAATGTTAAGGTAGAGGCCTATCCTAAATTCATGGGGTTGCTGTACATTGATTTCACAGATCCGAGCATTTACCTTCTTTTTGAATAATTGAGCTTTTTGTATTAATCTTGTTATGTTTTATTGTACGATTAATAATGAACAAGCTAAACACAACATGTACTTAATGTTGTAGGCTATTTTTGTTTAGATTAGTTGTTATAAAGGAACACACCTGTACCTAATACTTTTGTTTTGCTGAAGATTTTGTGTCACTAGCTTACACATTTTTTATCATTATGAGCCTTTAGAGCAGTAATTGACAAAACATGATTCTTCTCAGTAATTGCTTCCTGAATTGGCGTGTAGAGCAGGAAGCGGAAGATCCAGCCGATGCTTATGATTCCTCACAGTATTTGCTTCGGAAAAATCTGCAGTTGTATTTTGGCATCCACAAGGCACGAGGAGAAATTGTCTGGATTCCTCAATCTAAGTATTTGTGTGCATGAAGGGGGAAACTGTTTCTGGTTCAGGATTATTGTGTAAATGATTTGCTAGAGGGAAATATGACTACTGTTTCAGGTTCAGGATTACTATGATGATTATTGTGCTTGGAACAACTTAATACTATCATGGCAGTTATGTATTGCGAATGTCAGAAATGTTGTACTCACTATGTTCTTAGGGAAATAGTGATGGTTGACTGATGATGTCTGGTGTGCGTCTGAATGACAGTTATGATTACTGATTTAATCGAATAGGATCTAAAGAAAAGGATCCACTTAAATGTAGACCGAACATCATTATTCTAAGCCTGAAAATGTGGCATGGTTTCTACTACTAAATATTTGGCTGCCACTGCCTCAGTAACTAGGCAGCAGCTTTTTATGCACAGTGTTTGTTCAATCTAGTGTGGAAATACATGAGAATTCCTTACTTGATAGTGGCCCTGGATGTTTTCTTCCTTTCTTGATATCATCATTATTTTCATGCCCTTTAAGCTGTTAGCTTTTCATCGAAGGCTATTCAGTGTCATGTGAAATGATGGAATTGCCCCAGGTTTGTTGTTACAGGATTTGAACTTGTAGTAACTGGAATTAGGATGAACAAGAATAGGGCATGAAAGTTAAATATGATGAATACGGAGGAACAAAAATTCAGAACCAAATAGACCACCAGTCTTTATTCTAGTGTCACATTAGGAATTCTCTGATGAATTGTCTGAGACTTTTAAAAATTAGTATCTTACACTTTATATGAAGTCAAATATATATTGAAGAATAGATGTTTTATGTTTTAGTAAAAAAACTCATTGCAGTGCATGTAAGATTCAGTTACCATGGTGAAAACTAGAATGGTTATTCAATAATTTATCCATTCTTTATTTAATCTGCACAAAGTTAGAGATAATGTTTCTTTGAACTGTGCTTCAGTGCGGAACAGTAGGAAATGACTATTCAACATCTATTGCTTGCAGTAAAAAATTATTACAGGTAGACTAGTCAATCTTACTAATTGAGTTGCCATGGGCTCAGCATGTGCTGGTGTATGCTTTTATGGAAGCATATCCTGATTGTTCAAGTTAATCTTGGCTTGTCGAGTTTCATGTGCAGAATTTACATTCCTTTCTGTTTGGTTGAGACCTTGAATATTTTTACTAGAAAAATACATTTTTATCCACAGGTGAAGACTATATATGTGAAGAACCTACCTGAGAATGCATCTAAAGAGAAGATTAAGGAGCTGTTCGACAAACATGGAGAGGTCACAAAAGTTGTTCTACCCCCTGCCAAGGCTGGGCATAAGGGGGATTTTGGATTTGTTCATTTTGCTGAAAGATTAAGCGCACTGAAGGCAGTTAAAGGAAGTGAAAAATATGATATTGATGGTAACCTTCCCTCCTGTTATCGTGCCCTATCCTTTGAAATTTATTGTTGAACTGTACTTTAGTGGGATCTTTTGATACATTCAGCATACCTGTCTGTATGCATCTAGTAAGATGAGCAGATTTATATCCTTATGCTCATCTATTAGTTTGAGGAAAGTTCTCGGTCGCCAGAATCACCTACTGTTGCCTAAATGATAAATAGCTGCATCAGAGAGTTGACCCTAGGCTCACTTAAAACACAGGTCAAGTATTGGAAGTATCCATGGCCAAACCTTTGGCAGACAAAAAGCCTGATCGTTCACACAGGCCCAGGGGTGGTCCTAATTATCCTCTTCCTCCTTATGGTGGTGGCTACATGGGAGATCCATATGGTGCGTATGGTGGCGGCGGTCCTGCATACAACCAGGTCAGCCAACTTAAACAAACATTTAGATGTTCAGAACACATATCTGCAAGACTGTAATGTTTCATTTCACTTTATTAACACCATCTTGTTGGCAGCCAATGATATATGGTAGAGGGCCTGCGCCAGCGGGAATGAGAATGGTACCAATGGTGCTTCTGCCTTCTATACCCTCTACTGCTTTCAGCTAATTAGTTTACTCTCAGAGTTACTTTTGCATGTGAAGTTTGGCTGGACTAATTGTCCCTCCTAGATTATGAAGAGAAACATAGATACTTTCCTATCATGTTTTGGTGGCTGCTACTATAATTAGGACTGCATAGTGACTTCTCTTTTGCATTCTATTTTTATAAACATGTTGGAATTTATAAATAGCTGCAAATTCTTCTATACTTGTTTATTTACTGTTATAATGTGGAAACTGACATGCTTGTTCAAAGTAGATAACTAGTAGTCTCTCAGGTGAGAACAAGATCAAGGTCAGAATAACCCCTTTGCCTCTTTCTTCTCGCCTAATGCAAAGCAGCAACAATGTAAGAACTCTATTTTGAATGGCATGTGTGCAGGATGCTGAAAGGAAGTGTGGTTTCTATGAGAAGTACAAGATGTAAAATAAGATGTGAAATAAGATGTAACTTGTAGTTAGAATCTGCTGTAATTTGTAGTTCGAATTTGTTGTAATGTTAGTAATAATATGAATTGAGTTGAGTTATGGAGTTGTATGGTCATTGGAATACTGGATCTGTTAATTTATACAAGTTTTTTGTTATTTCAATATTATTTGTAAATTGTATTGATAATGACCATTTGCACTTTTGTGACGAAATAAAACTTATCAGATCAAGCCACGCGGCTCAATAAAGGACAACCAGTGACCAAAACAATGGCAAATCTGTGACCGTTTTATATCAAAAGGTGACAATGGCAAATATCATTCTGTGACGATATAAACCTGTCTTCTATGACGATTCCAAAAAGATGACGTCAGCTGCCACGTCATTGATGACGTCACCGCCACGTCATAGTTGATGTCAGCACCACGTCAGATGCAAACGCCGTTAACGAGAGATTATGACCAAAACATAGGAACATCTGTGACCAAATTTGATCGTCACACATCACAAACGGCGTTAACGGCGACGTCAGTTAGCTAGGCAGACGTGAAATTATGACGAAAACAGGGTATAATCTATGACAAAAAACTTTTTTCATAGAATGAATTTAAATCCATGACGACACAAAATTCGTCACAGATTGGAGACACATCTATGACGGAAAAACCAATTTCGTCACCGATGAACAAATGTGACGCCACCATAGTGACCAAAACAAAATCGTCACAAAAGACTAATTGTGACCATTCTGGCGTCTTCAATGACGTTAATGTAACGTCACTGATGACAACATCTCTACTAGTGCTCCTTTGTGTATGTTTGTGCCCGATGGTTGATACGCTTAGAGTGAACGTTGTTCGAGAAGTTTTGAAGAGCTTGAAGGAGGAAGATTCTGAGCAACTACTTTGGTTAAAGGCAAGTGTGTCCTTGATCTTTTGTCCTAAGAATTATATTTAATCACTCATTGCTTTTCTTGCATTAATATTGATGGGTCCTATTAAGGTTTATCCTAGTCTTTGATTGTCATTCCTTGTCAACCTGGGTTTACATTTATGTTGGGCACCTATGCTTAGTTGCTATACCTGGTTATGGTGGTTTTAATGAATAATAATGATGAATCATGCTATACTTTTATGTTATATCTTTGGATGTTTAATACAAGATCACATGATTAATTGGAACATGGAGCGACCACCCAGGACAACAGTGCAACCACAAGGACTATATGGCTCTGGTCTTGGCCAAGTAATTAGGAAAGTCTTTGTGTGGTTATTACTCTCATAGTAGGTTGGGGACGTAGGAATGCTTTTATGGCTCTTCTATTCCGGAGCGGTGTTGGAACGGAAGTACTCTATGGCTGACCGTCCGTAATAGAAGTGTGGTACGAAAGATAGCCTCTATGACATACTACTATGGACTAATACACACGGGAGGACTCTTTGTAAAGGCCTCGTAGCATCCCTATGCAATCACACCTCGGTAGTGTGGTATGATGCTTGGCCGGCATCGCATGGTTCGGTTTAAAGTTCCTAGAACTTTTACGTGACTTGTGGGTAAAGATGTACAACCTCTACAGAGTGTAAAACCAATCGATTAGCCGTGCTCACGGTCAAGAGCGGCCTGGACCGTCACATAATAACTGAACTTGAAGATGGACTTAAATTGTTCTCTCTGGTTATGCTTGCCATATGCTTATGGCGTATTTCTTAACTTATGCTTAATTGTGGGATGGTATATACTTATACTTTATTAGTAATCAGGTGCTAATAAAACTTGACCAACTAAAATTGCTTAAATCCTTATAGCCCAGTCCACTATAAAGCCTTTGCATTCATTCTTTCCCCCACACTTGCTGAGTACGACAAGTGCTCACCCTTGCTATAAACAATGTTGCTCAAAAGGAGGAAGCTACATGAAGATGACGTGAAGATGTTGATGAGTGCTAGGAGTACGCAACCCCCAGTCGACTGCCTGTGATGTTTGGAGCCTTCGTTTCCAGGATTAAGCGTAAATCTCTGATAATCTTTCTTTTTCTTACGTGATACTGTTTCTGTATACACTTTTATGTCACTATATGCATGAAACTTGATCCTGGCAGGCATATAGATATGCACTTGGTTTCCTTCTGAAAATCAGGTGTGACAGAGTGGTATCAAAGCTGTATCGACTGTAGGACGTAAGCCTAGTTAGCAATGGATGTTTCCTAAGGTTTCTTTTGATCTAAAGTCCCATCTTACCTTTTCCTTGACCTCTCTGATGAATTATCTCACATCTTAACCATCTTCTTATCTCCATACCATGAATTCTTGTATATTTATCTTCACTCTCCTTGAACATTTCTTCGATCTCGCCTGTCCAATCTCTCAAGCAATAACACCCCCTTGATTCATTAGTAGAACTGTTACCCTTAACATTCTATCTATTCACGCAGCTCTCTGACATATCAGTGCTGTTTCAATTTTATCTCGAGCTACAAAACTCCGATTGAAATGAAATCAGTTGGGTTAGTTCCAGAATTTCCTGTATCAATCTCTGTCCAAAATTCAGCATTATGCGTTTTGTATCCAGGGAGATACATACGAAATAGTGGAGCATTCAGAATCTGCCAACACTGCTGACATAGCCATATTGTTTAATTCATATCTCGAGTTCTATACCTCCGATTGAGGTGATTCCAGTTGGGATGAACTCACAATTTGGCCTCCTTGATCTGGGAAAAATCCATTATTTATGGATATCCTTGCCGGGAGATACATCGGATCTATTAGGAGGATACGCTCTGACTTTATTAACAACGTGTAGTGTCGTTCCCTTAGCTATGCCTTTGGTGGAATTCAGTGTTTGCATGATGATGCTTGGTTTTATGAACTTGATTGATTCGTTTCTTTGATGTGAGTGTTGGTGTATTGTGGGTCTTATATCTGCAATAACATCAGTTGCTTAGTTGGTTTCTTCTTTTGTTCCTCCCACCTCCTTGTTTCCCCACCTATTTTGCACTACTCTTGTTCCCTTCTGATCACATCTTTATCGACCAACCAGATGGAAAACCCAAATGGAGGTAACCAAGGCGAAAGCTATCAAAACAATGACAACTATGGATACAACCAAGATGTGTTATCGTTTCCACTCCCGGATGATAAGTGTGCAGAGTTCATGAGGACTGAGCCACCAACGTTCTCTAGTACCACATATCCCTTAGAAGCGGATGACTGGATCAAGACAATTGAAGAGAAGCTAGATATGATACAATGCAATGATGGAGAAAAATCTTTGTATGCATCTTGGCAACTTATAGGAGCAGCTTCAGAGTGGTGGAATTCTTACATCAATGGACATGAGCAACCTGAGAGTATTGTGTGGAAGGAATTCAAGGACAAATTTATCTTACACCATACTCCTGTAAGTGCGATGAAGCTCAAAAGGAAGGAGTTCCTTAACTTAAAGCGGGGACAGATGACGGTAACTGAGTATGGAGATAAGTTTATTCAGTTATCTCTGTATGACCAAAGATCAGCTGAAAGTGATAAGAAGAAACGAGGGCATTTCATCAAAGGGTTGAATAAAGATCTTCAAAGTATACTAAGCTTACATGAATATTCCAGTCTGCAAGATGTAATCAACAAAGCCATTGGGCTAGAAAGCAAACTACATGAGATCATGAGTAAGAAGAGAAAAAGGGAATATGCAGGGGAAGCTAATAATAATTCTCACCTACATAATATGTCTCAAGCCCAAGGTTTTCCTGAAGATCACAATGAAGATGCATATCTAGAATATCCTCATGGTGTCACAGTGCCAGTGATTTATGAGACACCACAGAATCGTCGAAACATTAGGGAAAGTAAAGCTTGTTTCTATTGAAAAGCTGGTGGACACTTTATCAACAGGTGCCTGAAGAAATTTCTAGATCGTCATTTTAAGAAGGAATGGCGACGACGACACAAGCAAGACAAGACCCCCGATACCTAAGGATGTTAATATAAGTTAGTCTTGGAGAGTTTTTTCTATAATATGAAAGGAAGAATATTGCTGAAGGATATGAAAAGAGTTCGAAATAAACCCTTGTCTCTTGCTTGCCTTTTTCGAATCTCGGGACGAGATTCCGTTTAAGGGGGGTCGATTTGTCACACCCTGAATTTTCCAATGGATGTGAATAGAAAGAATAATTAAATAACGATTTTCTCATAATTTTAAAATTTTTCCAACATTTATTTTTCTTTACGGGGAATATACTATAGGAAAAATACTTTGTTTGATTTTCCGAATTAAAACAAAGTTGAGAGTGTTGCATTCGTGCCGATGCATCTAGTGGTTCTTGAGTGCAAAAGGTTTCAAAAATGTGTTTAAGTGCTGTCCAAACTCTCCCAAGAATTTTCCAGATTTTTCTGGAATTTATTCTCATTTTCCTTGAGCTATTTCTATTTATTAGAAGGCTCTAAAATCCCTTTCATGAGATACAAATGCTTTATTTGGATTGTTCATGTCTTAATCTATCTCTAGGAATTTTCCTGGAATTTTTGTGATTTTTCGAGTATTTTTCGTGCTCTAAAAACATTTTCTGGTGTTTACTGGAATTGTTTTTCATTTAAAAATAAATTCGAAAAGAAACCTATCCTATCGGATTGGGCCGAGCCCGAAGGCCCGACCCAATCCGCCCCGGCTCGCCCGCCGAACCGCGCCGGGCCCGCCGAGGCCCATCCGGGGCCCGGCGAACCCCGACCGCGCGGCCGAGGCCGCACCGCCGCCGGTCCGCTCGCCCGGGCGTGAGCCCCCTAGACCGCCGCGCCCGCGCCCCTTTAAAGGCCGCCCGCGCGCCCCCGCGCGTGCCCTAGCGTCTGCGCGTGAAGCCCGAACCGCCGCCGCCCTGCCTCGCACCGGAGCGCTGCCGCTCCTGGAACCTGAACCCGCCGTCGGCGTTGACTTCAGTTTCCAGCCGCCTCCTTTCGTCTCAGTCGCCGGTGAGTACATCTTCGAGTTCCCCTTGATTTCCTCTGCCCGTTCCTAGCCTCGCCCGAGCTTCTCGTCGCCCGGAGTGCCGGCGCCATTGCCCACTAGAGCCGCCGATGGGGAGCCTCCCCTGTCCTCTGATCTGAATCGAAGGAGGGAGATGATGGTTTAGCGAAAAACTCCCTAAAGAACTCCATAACCCTTAGATCCAATCTTGTGTCTTGCAACCTTTGCTCATAACTCCTTGGAAAAATCTCACCCTTCGCACATAGATCCAACAGAGCACTTTTATAGATCTAACCCCGAGTTTTATCCTTTTCACGAGCACTGTTCCTTGTGTCTCAGGTTTCTTTTCAACTATTCCCTGAAATCTATAGTTAATCGCGAACAGGTCCTTTTCATCTTGTTTTCCCCATATCTTTTATGTTTTAGCTCCGTTTTAATCCGTTCAAGTTGCATTAGGTTCATAATAATGTAAAGAATGCATTAGTGGTGTGTTTTCATCATGTTTTGTTTCTGAAAATAAAATTAATATTAATTTTGATTAATATCTAGTTATACACGCCTTTTATAAAGAAAAGCTATATAGGTCTATATATCGTATTTCATAAGTAAATATAATTTGATTAATGTTTCTATCACATGTTTTTGTACATAAAAGTTAAGTAGATCTTTACCTTGGTTTTCGTAAACCAAATGTTAATTTGTTTAATAGTTAATTAATCTTTTCTAGTTAAAATTTGATTAGGCTTTTACATCGGCTTTTACAAGAAATATTGATTTGATTAATGTCAGTTCCATAATGTTTTTAATAATAATATGATCTACTCGAATTACAAAGTTTCGTCTAGATTGTTCATATAGTTTAGTTTTTCTAAATTAAATGTTTAATCAGTTTAATTAATATATGAATCTTTATTAATAAAACTTGACTAGTTCTTTACACCGGTTTCGTAAATAAAGTTTAATATTGCATAAATGTCAACATAGGGTATTTTATTTCTGAAATATCCTTTATATTTGTTTTGTTAATTAAAATGAACCTAGCTCATAGCCTTGTTCTCTCATATATGCAAAACGTTCGTTAGATGTTCTTTTCTCAGCTCAATCTAAGTGTGATCTTTCCGGTCCTTGCTCAATCTTCCGTAACCATCTCTTTAAAGCAAACCAAGCCTTTCTTCCTCTAAGCACACTTTGTGTTCTTTAGTGATCCATCTAATCAAGCCTATCCTTTAGTGCGTTCTTATAAAGCTTTCTTTTGATTTGTGCTTTGTTCTTTGTATGCTTGTTTGTTTCCTTTGTGTATGTTTGTGCCCGATGGTTGATACGCTTAGAGTGAATGTTGTTCGAGAAGTTTGGAAGAGCTTGAAGGAGCAAGATTCTAAGCAACTACTTTGGTTAAAGGCAAGTGTGTCCTTGATCTTTTGTCCTAAGAATTATATTTAATCACTCATTGCTTTTCTTGCATTAATATTGATGGGTCCTATTAAGGTTTATCCTAGTCTTTGATTGTCATTCCTTGTCAACCTGGGTTTACATTTATGTTGGGCACCTATGCTTAGTTGCTATACCTGGGTTATGGTGGTTTTAATGAATAATAATGATGAATCATGCTATACTTTTATGTTATATCTTTGGATGTTTAATACAAGATCATATGATTAATTGGAACATGGAGCGACCTACCAGGACAACAGTGCAACCACAAGGACTATATGGCTCTGGTCTTGGCCGAGTAATCAGGGAAGTCTTTGTGTGGTTATTACTCGCATAGTAGGTTGGGGATGTAGGAATGCTTTTATGGCTCTCCTATTCCGGAGCGGTGTTGGAACGGAAGTACTCTATGGCTGTCCGTCCGTAATAGAAGTGTGGTACGAAGGATAGCCTCTATGACATAGTACTATGGACTAATACGCACGGGAGGACTCTTTGTAAAGGCCTCGTAGCATCCCTATGCAATCACACCTCAGTAGTGTGGTATGATGCTTGGCCGGCATCGCATGGTTGGGTTTAAAGTTCCTAGAACTTTTACGTGACTTGTGGGTAAAGATGTACAACCTCTGCAGAGTGTAAAACCAATCGATTAGTCGTGCTCACGGTCAAGAGCGGCCTGGACCCTCACATGATAACTGAACTTGAAGATGGACTTAAATCGTTCTCTCTGGTTATGCTTGCCATATGCTTATGGCGTATTTCTTACCTTATGCTTAATTGTGGGATGGTATATACTTATACTTTATTAGTAATCAGGTGCTAATAAAACTTGACCAACTAAAATTGCTTAAATGCTTATAGCCCAGTCCACTATGCCTTTGCATTCATTCTTTCCCCCACACATGCTGAGTACGACAAGTGCTCACCCTTGCTATAAACAATGTTGCTCAAAAAGAGGAAGCTACATGAAGATGACGTGAAGATGTTGACGAGTGCTAGGCGTACGCAACCCCAGTCGACTGCCTGTGATGTTTGGAGCCTTCGTTTCCAGGATTAAGTGTAAATCTCTGATAATATTTTTTTTCTTACGTGATACTGTTTCTGTATACACTTTTATGTCACTATATGCACGAAACTTGATCCTGGCAGGCATATAGGTATGCACTTGGTTTCCTTCGGAAAATCGGGTGTGACACAACGAGGGTCGCCGAATAGTTACATCGAGCAAATACCTGCGTCGACGTCAGGGACCGCCACCACAGACAAGAACAAGGAGATTCCTACGTCGACGTCGGGGACCGCCGCCCCAGACAAGAACGAGGAGATTCTTGCGTCGACATCGAGGACTGCCAGAAACATCAAGCAAATACCTGCATCCACGACCCATCAGACTGACTTGTTTGCAGGCATCACTCCAGAAGTGCAAAACGCTATTGATGCCTTGGGTGAAGAGGATCTGGCTCAGGTCATTAGCTTTTCTGAACAAACAAAGCTACCTATTGGTGGTCTTATCGGCCTTGAACACCTACCAGCGGATAAAAATAAAGAATGTAGATCACGCTTTGAGCTAGGAAAACCTCTAGTGAAGCCAGAATTGATCAACAAGCTCCCAACTAAGATGTGCAGATTTCGTGACGGGTACTTGAAGAAGTCAGCTGAGGGCCTGGAGATGTTTGGTATGCTCGTGAGACCTGGAGATTTTGCCCTTCAAAATGAGAAGGTGGTCTGGTTCCGATTCGCTGATATCTATGAAATTTACCATCTGGACGCCCTGAATATCGATCTTATGATGGCCTGGTGTGTGTAAGGGACATATTTTCATATGTTTATGAATAACTTTATTACATTTGTCGATCCACTAATTAACATTTGACTCTTTGTTCACGGATAAAAGACGTATCCCTCTACGATCCGCAAGCGTACGGACCCCACACCTTTTTCACCACGGGATTCCCAAGGTTCTTGTCAATCCGCGGAGCAAGGGGATTACAAGCGTTCGATCTACAACGACACACTAGCTGCTAAAACCCTAACTACTATTATACTAGAAAACAACTAAACTACACTAGAGAGAATGATTAAGATATCAAGGTAGAAGACACTCGCCCACGGATCTACGATACTAGAGCATGCAATCGCTTAAAGACATGAAAACCAATCTAATCTATCGGGGTTGTGACCACGGTTTCGCCCTTTCCCTCCTCTCGTATTGTCACTACGTGAAGGTATTCATGACTAGACCTTTGATGGACACGGCGTATTGAATGGATCCAAGGAAGCATTGAGGCCTTACTCCCTTTACGGCATGGTAGCTAACCTTAAGCATTAAAGTATATTCAACACAAGATGATAGATAGATAATCCGACAAAGTGCGATTACATCTCAAGATCGATTACAACCCATGGACGAATGAGAAGATTACCCCATCAAGGTGCTGATCATGGCACCGTTGATCATGGTTTCCCTTCCGCCGGTGTCTTCCTTCTTCTCCATGAGAGGGTGCTTCCTTCGAGGTGGTTGATCTCCCGCCGGAGATCCTCCTCCTCTCTCTAGCTTGTGGATGGCCTTCTGGTGCGAATGACCCCTCTCCCGGTGTTGGCGGCGCCTCGGGGCTTTTAGGGTTGAAGATCCTTCGAGGGCAAGGAAAACGGGACCGAACCGGCCACCAGAGTGGGCTGCGCCGGCCGGCCTGGGACGGCCGGCCCAGGCCCAATTCGGCCCGGTTCGGTCGCCCCTTTTGCTCCGTGGGTCCTCATCCTCTTATGTACTTTGCCCCCTCCACTTGCATGATTTTGATGATGTTATCCTCGCATCCAAGATGGAGGTTCTCTTCGCATGAAATTCGATTTTTTACGCTTCAATCCCCGGGGGTGTTCCACATAACACTTCGGTCCTCGCCACCATTGGAAGTGATTTCATCAAGCTCATGAACACGAACAAGACTCCGTAAATGCTCCTTTGAACTTGTTGTGAATCCGTCCTTTATGTCCATGTTTTCCTACATAAACACAACACTTCCAAATGCATGCACAAAGATGACCTCGTTATATGATTAGTGTGCCTAGTGGCGGGTTAGTTCCATAATCAAATCCAAACTGAAGTGTAATGAACATGCTAGGTGCACCAAAATACACCGTCAACATCTCCCCCACGCTTAGCTCTTGCTCGTCCTCGAGCAAGTACTCGTAAAAGAACTTCGTCCAAGGTGTTGTAATCATATACCACTTATCGTTCTTCACAAGTTAGTCAATCCCTTCATCTTTAATACGTAAACACAAAGTAATGATAATCAAACATAAACATGGGCGTTTAGAATTTTTACCACATCAAGTTTTACCCCACAACTCAAACTCTTCACTCGAAGTCTTCAATTTCAGCCATGCTTACTTCTTTGCTTCCATCGGAGGGTTTTTATGATTTTCAAAACAAAAATTCCTGCAACAAGTATTAGACAAAAACCTTTCTCCAAGCTCTCTCAAGTCACTCATATGAAGTGGCTATCCTAACCAAATTTTATAAAACTCTCACCTCCCATTAATCTCTCATATATCATGTAAAGTAGAGCTATAGGTAGGGCTAGCGCAATCAACACAAGTATTGTCAAACTAAGAACTTCCTCTAATGGTTGTCTACCTTTCAAAGCCAATGATCATGAGAATTAACCATATGTAGGGATATCAAGGATGAGAAGATTTAGAATGGTGGACATGTGCAAGGGCAAAAGAAAATTGTGACTACAAGGCACCGATGACGTCCTCGTTGTCGGATTGCACATGGTTGGAAATAGAGTAAAAGTTTCGTCTCTTAACAACGTGACATCCTTCCTTACACTTTATTTTTCTTTTCTTTCACTTGATCCATCCCTCTCATATCTTCATTGCTACCTCATCTTTTTCTTTTTCTTCTTTCATTCACATATAATTTTTTTTTCTTTCTTTCTTTCTTTTCCATACACATACTTTTTCTCTTTATTTTTCTCTCTCTTGACAACTTTTCAAAGCTTTCAATTCTCTCTTTCCTTGCATGCATACAATCTGAAATTTTAAATAAATCATGCTAGAAACGAGACGAAACTTTGAAAATAGGTTGTGTTCAAGGAATACGATGTACAAAAGAGATGTATAGGGTTGGGTATGGAATGCGGCGATATACGTGACTTCCGTTGTGAAAGTCACGTAACCGAATATATGATGAGGCTAGCAACAAAATATAAGCACAAGAACATGATCATTGCTCGAAATTAAAACTCACCAAGAGAGAAGGGTCCTAGCCTAACTCATCGTGCTAATCACACTTATGGTGGAGCGAAAAAAATAAACTTGGCTTTGGATAGGAATTTTTTCTTACTCTCAACATGGAAAAAGAGGTTTTGCTAACCTTTATTACAAGGGTTTTAAGATAATTTTTAGAACTGAAATCCTCCAATTTTTAGCATCGAACATAGCACAACTAACATGTGAAGCTCAAGATCGAAGTGCGGTATGGGTACTTTAAGTAGTAGCAATTCCACTAAGCACCATGGTAAACGTTTTTCAAACCACATACTTATGTTCATATATCAAGAATCGAAGATTAAACAAACAAGTAAATAAAGATAAGCAATACATAAAACACAAAGATATATATAAAGACTCTTTTTATTTGATTTTCTTGACTCAACACTAATTTAACACACTTGCAAAAATTTTAAAACACACTCAAAAACTAAAGACTCATTAAAACACTAAGACTCATTAAAACGCTAAGACTCTTACACGAAGATTAAACCGAACCTAAACTTAAAGTTCAAAAGCTAAGGCTAGCGAGCTAGCTCTCCCCCACGCTTAAAACATACGACGTCCTCGTCGTATCTTACAAAAATCCTAAGGGGAAAACTAGATCTAGTGGTACTTCAAGCAAGTATTGCACCACTTGCCTCTCATGTTTCCAACCATGCCGAAAAGTTTGCGCACGTTACGGTTTAGGAACTTGTAGTCGTCTTCAACTACACGCTCCAAGTCCTCCATACGCTGCTTCATCGCTTCCATGGATTGGAGACATTCGTCGGCCGACGTGTAGAGATCCGCGATGGATTGACGGCAAGCTCGACAACACATCGGATGGAATCCGAAGGGGTCGTCGTTGCCATAATCTCCACCAGCGTCACCACCGTCGTTGCCACCTCCATTGTCGTCACCTTCGTTGCCATCGTTGCCGTCGCCGTTGGGGCCTTCGGGAGTCCTTTCCTTGGGCTGCTCATCCCAATCATCATCATCTCTACCGGCGGCCGCCCACGAGCTCGGGCTACGATCGTCGGAGTAGTCGCTACCCCCATAATCCTTAGGCTCTGGCGACACCTCCTTGTAGTCTTTGCGCTTGATGCCTTGGATGCGTGCTGACCTTCGAACGGGTGTAGGGACCTTCTCTCCTTTGACGGGGTTGCGAGATGCAAGAGCTCCGGTCGAGACATGTCCTCCGCAACGGATGCGTGCGGTCCTCTTGATGGGTAGCTTGAGCTCGCATCGCATCGCCTCCTCCATCGATGGCTTCTTGGCTTCTAGCTTCAACTCTAAGCTTCTTGGGGGCACAATGGCTGCTACAAGGGTGCAAAATATTGCTTGAAAGGTTTGATCCTCGAGCTCCCAATTCGGCCAAATAAATAGTCCCGAGAGAAAAGCCCCGGGAACCTTATTTTCCTTTTTTACACTTCCCTTAAAATTTTCTCGACCAAACAAGGAAGTCAAAAAGGAGCAATTCGGGGCGAAATTCGGCGTCATCGGACGCGGGACCCTCTCGGGCCGGTCCGCACGGGCCGGCCGGCCCACCCCTGCCTCGGGGGCCGGGTCGGTCCGGTTTTTTGCACACCGCCCTATTTTTTCTTCCTTAGCCCATGGGAAAAAGTTGGCCCAGTAAATCTTCGCGAAAAACTCCAGAAAACTAAAAGAAAAATTATTTGCAGAAATTCGTGCCTTGTTTTTCGTCCTAGGCGGGACGTTCGGGCTCTTCCTCCATGGTGAAGACGTCAACATGGTGAAGGGGCACGACATCGGGTTCGTAGTAAACCTTAAGCCGCTGTCCATTCACCACAAATTGATCACCGTTTATATCCATAATGGTTACCGCTCCGTTGGAGAACACCGAATGCACAACATAAGGTCCGTCCCACTTGCTTTGCAATTTCCCCTTTCCGAAGGTTTTAAACCTCGAATTGTACAGGAGGACCTTATCTCCTTCTTTAAATTCTTTTTTCTTTAATCTTTTATCATACCACCTTTTGATTCTCTCCTTGCATATGCTTGCATTTTCATATGCTTTCTACCTCAACTCCTCTAGCTCGCTTATTTGAATTCTTCGTTTCACCACCGCGGCATCGAGATCAAGGTTCATCTCTTTAATCGCCCAATAGGCTTTATGTTCCAACTCAACCGGAAGGTGGCAAGCTTTTCCATAAACGAATTGATAAGGGGTCATACCTATCAGTGTTTTAAACGCCGTTCGATAAGCCCACAAAGCTCCGTCTAATTTCTTTGACCAATCCTTGCCTCCCTTCTCTATGGTTTTGTTGAGTATGCTTTTTAATTGCCTATTTGACGTCTCCGCATGTCCGTTGGTTTGTGGGTGATAGGCCGTGGAGACCTTATGCTCAATTTCCAACTTGGACAAGCACTTTTTGAAGTTCTTCCCGGTGAAATGAGTTCCTCCATCACTTATCAAGATTCTCGGTGTACCGAAACGGGGAAAAATCACGTTCTTGATCATAGTGATGGACTCCTCCGTGGAAGCTTTACGACATGGTATTGCCTCTACCCACTTGGATACATAATCAACCATGACTAGGATGTATTCGAATCCAAATGAGTTTTTAAAAGGCCCCATGAAGTCTATGCCCCATACATCGAATATGTCGATTTGCAAGTTGTATTTCAAAGGCATAAAATTTCTTTGAGAGATGTTTCCGGTTCTTTGGCATTCGGGGCATGACGCAACATATCTTTTAGTATCTTCATGCATCTCCGTCCAATAGAATCCGCTCGACCATACTTTTGCTTCGGTTCGAAAATGGCTATAGTGTCCACCGTACTCCGCCGAGTGGCACTTTCTCAAAATCTCTACCCTTTCTTCTCTTGGCACACATCTTCTCATTACTCCATCATTGCCAAGTTTGAAGAGGTATGGTGCATCCCAAAAATATTTCTTACTTTCGGAGATTATCTTCCTTTGAGTGTTTTTATCTAGATGATCGAGGGGCATCTTTCGAATTGCTCGAATGATGTCGATCATCCAAGTATCTTTATCAAGCACTCTATAGAGGTGGTCATCTCTCATCTTATCTTCTATGGGCTCTTTATCATCTTGTCCACGATTCATCCTAGACAAATGATCGGCCACAACATTTTCCACCCCCTTTTTATCACGAATTTCAACATCAAACTCTTGGAGAAGAAGGATCCAACGAATCAAACGTGGTTTAGCTTCCTTCTTAGCCAAGAGATACTTGATGGCTGCGTGATCGGTGTAAACAATGACCTTCGAGTTCACGATGTAAACAATGACCTTTTCTAAGTTTGCTAAGCAATCCATGAACGTCTTCCCGTAAACGGAAAAATCATCCATAAACACTTCGACAACTTCTTCGATGAATTCCGAAAATACGGCCATCATGCAACGTTGGAAAGAGGCCGGAGCGTTGCATAGGCCGAAGGGCATCCTTCTATACGCAAACGTTCCGTAAGGGCACGTAAACATTGTCTTATGTTGATCTTCCGGGTGAATGGGAATTTGCATGAACCCCGAGTATCCATCGAGAAAACAAAAATAAGCGTGGTTTGCTAACCTCTCGAGCATATCGTCAATGAACGGTAGGGGTAAGTGATCTTTCTTCGTCGCTTTGTTAAGCTTACGATAATCGATACACATCCGCCACCCGGTCACGGTTCTTTGCGGTATCAACTCGTTCTTCTCATTCTTCACCACGGTCAGACCTCCTTTCTTCGGTACACAATGTACCGGGCTCACCCATTCGCTATGCGGAACCGGGTAGATGATTCCGGCATCAAGTAACTTGATAACCTCTTTCTTTACTACCTCTCGCATGGCATGGGTTAGCCTCCTTTGGTGGTCCACTACAGGCTTACATTGGTCTTCCATCGGTATACGATGAGTGCAAAAGGCTGGGCTAATACCTTTGAGATCATTAATCGAGTATCCAATCACCTTCCTATGTTTTTTTAATAAAATCAGCAACGCTTCATTTTCTTCGGGACTCAACTCGTCGCTCACAATGACTGGATAAGTTTTGTCTGGCCCCAAAAATTCATACTTTAATCCCTTGGGCAAAGGTTTAAGGTCTACCTCGGGCACTTGTGGCTCCTCGGGTTTGATTTCTCCTATGTCTTCGAATTTCTCTTCCTCCACACTACCATCATGCGGCTCTAAGCCTTTTGTTGCTTCCTCTAGTTCTTCATCTTGTTGATTACTAATTTGATTTTCCATCGCTCTTTGCAGCGGGTCTCTAAGGGTTTCAACAAAACAAAGACTATCTATCTCTTCTACTTCTTCATCTTCGGGAGGAAAAGGTGTAAGGTGTTTAGAAGCACGAAGAAAGTTATATGTGTACTTTGTTCCATTAAGGTTCATTGTTACTTTGCCTTCTCCGGCATCTAACACGGCATCAACCAACTTAAGAAAAGGCCTACCTAAGATTATATGATCATGATTACTATGGTAAGCATCAATAACAAAGAAATCGGTTGGTATATAGTTTCTAGAGATTTTTACTTTCACGTTGCAAGCAATACCTAGAGGTTTGATAGTTCTACCATCTCCCATAATTAATTTTGTTGATGTTGGAGCTAAGCCTAGGTTGTGGTCTTGAACTTTATCGTAAATTCTAGAAGATAGAACACTTACTTGGGTTCCGATGTCGCATAAAGCCTTGCATTGAACTCCGTTGATCTCGCAACTCAAGTGTGGTGTCATCTTCTCTTCTTCTTCGGATCCTATCGAGTAGATTTCAGCGAGGCGAGCGTATGGTGATGCTTCGGGCTTGATCCCCATGATTCTCTTCACCTCGGCAATATGTTCCGGATCCACTACATCATCTCCAAAGAGCTTTTGAAAAATCTCACCGGTGGTTTAAAGGTCGTATGAATTTTCCGCTTCCTTCTCCGGTGGGAAATCCACTTCCAATGCTCTCGCCAATCCCTTTTGATTAGGGAACGGTCTTCTCTTGTCGAATACTTCTCCGTAATCGATGGGAACCCAATCCATTGGTTCGAACTCCCTTAGTGGCTTCGTGCTTGACATGCTTCTCTTGTTCGTCTCATTTGGTGTGGCGAAGTCGCCGCTTGGTGTAGTTCTTGACTTGATGTGTTATTGTTCAAACTTTTCCATGATTGGCTCCTCTTTTGTGACTTCCGGGGTTGCCTCTTTAGAAAAATCAGCAAGCTTCTTCTTCCTTGAATTGTATTCCGGCTCTTCCGCAAGTCTTGTCTCCCAATCTCTTCGCGTGGCAGCCGCTTTACTAACTTTTTGTAGAAGTTGGGCGGCTTCCGTGAGTGTTTTCTCCATGAGATCCCCGCCTGCACACATTTCGACGTGTTGCATGCAACTAGGGGTTAGGGAAAAGAAAAATGTATGCAAGAGTACGTCACCGGTGAAGCCGAGTTTTGGTCCTTGTTCGATCAATCCATTAAACCTATCCCAGGCTTGGTCTATCCCTTCCTCTTCTCCTTGCATGAAAGTGATCACTTGCCTCCTTAGATGTTGAACCTTGCTAATTGGAAAGAACTTCTCGCAAAACTTCTTTGTCAACTTGTTCCAATTGCCTTCAACTTCAAAGGACGCAACCGAATACCATGTCTTTGCTTTGCCGGCAAGTGAGTAGGGAAAGAGATTCCATTTGAACCATTCATCGGGAACTCCTTCTTGACGCACCGTGTTGCATATTGTCGTCAAATCCTTTATGTGTCTATATGGGTTCTCCGTAACCATCCCTTCAAATGGGTTCGCCGCCACCATCTCGATGATCTTCGATTTAATCTCATACTTGGTCGCTTCGAGCTTCGAATCCGACTCTTGTACTTTTATGTCTTCACATCGAGGGCTAGCGTAGTCCCTTAGTGATTTCTCTGGTTCTTCCACAGGTGGATTAACGAACGCCATGTAGACAATAAGATAAAAACAAAAACAAAAACGAAACAAGTGTTTTTCTAGATAGTATGTGTTAGATATAGCAAATAAAAGATAAACTAAAATATAAAACTAAGTTAGATGCAAATCAAACGATGTAAACTAACTTGCTCCACGGCAACGGCGCCAGAAAAAGGGGCTTGTTGACGGATAAAAGACGTATCCCTCTATGATCCGCAAGCGTACGGACCCCACACCTTTTTCACCACGGGATTCCCAAGGTTCTTGTCAATCTGCGGAGCAAGGGGATTACAAGCGTTCGATCTACAACGACACACTAGCTACTAAAACCCTAACTACTATTATACTAGAAAACAACTAAACTACACTAGAGAGAATGATTAAGATATCAAGGTAGAAGACACTCGCCCACGGATCTACGATACTAGAGCATGCAATCGCTTAAAGACATGAAAACCAATCTAATCTATCGGGGTTGTGACCACGGTTTCGCCCTTTCCCTCCTCTCGTATTGTCACTACGCGAAGGTATTCATGACTAGACCTTTGATGGACACGGCGTATTGAATAGATCCAAGGAAGCATTGAGGCCCTACTCCCTTTACGGCATGGTAGCTAACCTTAAGCATTAAAGTATATTCAACACAAGATGATAGATAGATAATCCGACAAAGTGCGATTACATCTCAAGATCGATTACAACCCATGGACAAATGAGAAGATTACCCCATCAAGGTGCTGATCATGGTACCGTTGATCATGGTTTCCCTTCCGCCGGTGTCTTCCTTCTTCTCCACGAGAGGGTGCTTCCTTCGAGGTGGTTGATCTCCCGCCGGAGATCCTCCTCCTCTCTCTCTCTAGCTTGTGGATGGCCTTCTGGTGCGAATGACCCCTCTCCCGGTGTTGGCGGCGCCTCGGGGCTTTTAGGGTTGAAGATCCTTCGAGGGCAAGGAAAACGGGACCGAACCGGCCACCGGAGTGGGCTGGGCCGGCCGGCTTGGGCCGGCCGGCCTAGGCCCAATTCGGCCCGGTTCGGTCGCCCCTTTTGCTCCGTGGGTCCTCATGCACTTATGTACTTTGCCCCCTCCACTTGCATGATTTTGATGATGTTATCCTCGCGTCCAAGATGGAGGTTCTCTTCGCATGAAATTCGTTTTTTTACGCTTCAATCCCCGGGGGTGTTCCTCATAGCACTTCGGCCCTCGCCACCATTGGAAGTGATTTCATCAAGCTCATGAACACGAGCAAGACTCCGTAAATGCTCCTTTGAACTTGTTGTGAATCCGTCCTTTATGTCCATGTTTTCCTACATAAACACAACACTTCCAAATGCATGCACAAAGATGAACTCGTTATATGATTAGTGTGCCTAGTGGCGGGTTAGTTCCATAATCAAATCCAAACCAAAGTGTAATGAACATGCTAGGTGCACCAAAATACACCGTCAACACTCTTCTTGGGTAGCCTGCAACTACGGGAAGGAAGGGTTATTCAAGAATTGCTTTCATGGACCCATCAAAAATTAATGCTGATGAGATTAAAAACCAACGGAAAACAACAGTCGAGACCATTTTTAGGCACTTAGATGAGTTTCATTACAAGAATCTTATACTACTGCCTTCCAACTTCAAGTTAGTACAATTGTCATCTAATTATCATTGCTAATTCTATTTAGTCAATTCTAATCTCCATGAGGATGCATACAGATTCCACTGGGTTCTACTCATAATCGGTATCGACAATAGCAATATCAATGTGTATGACTCATTGAGAAAAGACCGCTCAGAATACCAAGACCTTGAAGATGTATTCCACGAGTAATAAGTCTATTTATGACATTTTCTTTAATGCAATATATATATATATTTAGCTTTTATACCAACATATTTTATCTTTTATTTTTTTGCCTCAGAGCTT
The DNA here is from genome assembly GCA_947561735.1 of Cenchrus americanus. Taxonomy (NCBI): domain Eukaryota; kingdom Viridiplantae; phylum Streptophyta; class Magnoliopsida; order Poales; family Poaceae; genus Cenchrus; species Cenchrus americanus. The sequence continues at coordinate 28,302,794 of OX387242.1, read as the reverse complement.
GGACCATGTTCATTGCAAAGCACCGAGAAGCATTTCAACCCAAAATTATATGGGTGTATGATTTTCCGGTACATATACAAATTTATAACTTCAGATTGGGAATATTTAAAATGTATAACTACAATTTCATATTCTATTCTCCTCTCCAATTTAGTGTTAGAGACAAGAGCAAGGAAATAATTTATGCGGGTACTACGTTTGTGAGTTCATACACCATCACAGTGGCAACGCGGATGATGATAGTGTAAGTAAAATAAACTTATTAATAATACATCATTTTTATCCTTTTTGTATATTTAATCGCTTGCTGTATTATATCAACCTATTTGGAAATTACAGAGCATTATAAAGAGGGACACACTCATTGAGAAGGATCGTCTCTTGGCAATTCAAGAAGCTCTCGTGGGATTCCTCATGGACGAGGTGGTTAATCCACAAGGAAAATTAAACATCATTATGACAGCCATCCAATTGAACAACTCACCTCCGAGTAAAGCTAAATGAGATAAGAAATTTGAACTGAATGATATTTTGAATATACTATGTGGGGTTTTGATGTATATATAATAGTTTAAGAAAATACTATTTATTTTCATGTGTATAAAATATTATGTGTATATACATTTATAAGTTTATATATGTAGATATATAGGGTTTAATTTATATATAAGTCCAATCTAACTGCGTGTATGGTATATATATACTGTTATATACCTATATACAAGTTCAAATACGTATACGTGCATATACAGGTTAGACACTAATTAGAATATAAGCTCAAATCGAAAAACAAAAAAAACAGAGAAACGAGACCTCGGTTGGTAATACCAACCGAGACTAAAGGGGGTGGGCGCAGGTGCTGGCGTGCCCCCCTGCCCTTTAGTCTCGGTTCGTAATACCAACCGGGACTAAAGGGGGGGGCTTTTGTCTCCGTACTTTAGTCTCTATTGGACTTGAGAGATCTAAACCCCTCTCCAACGGGACTAAAGCCCCCCTCCCTACCAGTGTTATTCTAGTATTTTGCATGATCATTAAACAAGTAACTGCCAACTATAGACAAGTGCGATGTACATTTGTGCTAGCTGACTGAGATAAACTATGGGCAACTACGTCACTTTATTCAGTTGTGTAACTCTTTCTTCAACTACATAACCATATTCTGTTGTATAACTCTTTCTTAGTTCGACGGACGGGGTAGCTATTATGCTTTAGTCAACTGATAATTAAATAAGTAAAAAGGCAGTGAGATTCAGAGAATTAAACTTGCCTCACCGTCGTCGTAGTCGTTGCCAGAGTCAGAGATGAGGTCCTCTACACCTTCTCCGCCACTCCCTCGACACCTCTTCGTAGTTACCAGACACTTTTGCTCGCAAACGTGAGGTAGGCACCTCGCCCACTTCGCTGCCCCCTCACGGGCACGCTCCACCTTGCTGCTGCTTAACCCCTCGTCGGAATCCGAGAGGATCCAGTCGAGGACCCTCGTCTCCGGCATTGGGTGCACTCCACCACAACTTGGCCCCTCTCCAGCACTCATCGTCGTCTCCCTCTTCGCTACCATCTCACCGGCACACGCGCGGATCTAGTTGCGACACCGCTTCGTGTTCCGGTTCTCCTCGATCCCGGGTGCGCGGGGTCATCCGCTGCTTGGCCCCTCGCCGACGCTCATCATCGTCTCTGTCTCCACGCCTCCTCTACGCTTTTTTCAAGAAAAGTGCTATGCTTATCCATTTGGAAAGAAGAAAGTTGCAATATTTGGTATGGAGGGGGTAGTAGTCAATGCCGACGCGGGTTAGCAAACCCGGGTCGCTTTGTTGGCTGGTGCGCAGACAATGGTTACTTTCTTTAACGCTTTTTTTTGAAATGAAACTTAGTTGCTTTCCTCAAAAATTAGGGCCCATAAAGCAGCACCTAAAAACTATGTAATTCCCAGCCTGTTGCTGCGAGATATGAGAAATTGTTTTGATAAATTATGAACCAATTTGCTACCACAACTATTTTATGCAATAACCCTTAGTTGGTGGAAGATGATGTGGGTAGTTTGTATGAAGAAAGCATTGGAAGAAAAAGAGATAGAGTTAATAACACTTAGTTTGATGGGAGATGATGTGGGTAGCTTGCATGAAGAGAGAAATGAAGTTAATGATAGTTAGTGAGTACCAATTATATAAGTTATATAGATTAATAAAAATAAGAACAATTTATAGGTTTTTTAAGAATCGAACAACTCATAGGAGTAGTTTGGCATTTGGTATTTTGAATAAAATATGTACAGTCACATGTCTCCTTGTGACCACATGATTTTTGTGGCCAAGAGCTCTCATGAGCAGACACGGGTTCCGAGGCGTGTGACCGACCGCCTAACGGTTCGCCGTCTTGTCAATATAAATCCTGGTAGGCCAAGAACTTCGTCAACCGTGGCACCAAGAAAACCCCAGCACCACCGTCTCCGGTCACCAAGAAGTGAATCCAAGAGCTTCTCCTTCCTCAAGCAAGCGCATGGCATCAAGCGAGCCATCAAGGAAGCGGGGGAGGGAGGAGGTGCCACCGCCCTCGCCTGCCGAGCCCAAGGAGGAGCCGCTGACCCCGCTTGCCGAGCCTGAGGAGGTGCCGCTGCCACCGCCCGCCGAGCCCGAGGAGGTGCTGCCACCCCCGCCCGAGAAGGTGAAGCGGCTGAAGCCACCCCGGTGCAAGGTGGCGCGGCAGCCCGTGGTGCCCCTACGTGCTCCAAAAGTAGAATATTTGGATGCCTGTTTTTCAGTGAAGATGCTGTACGAGGCTTGGTAGTGTCTTGGAAAGCTGGCCGTTCATCCTGGGATCCAACGACCCCCTAGTCCGCTGTAGACGACCGTGATGGATTACGCCTTCAAGGTCAATGTCTTGGCTTGGAAGCTGGACAGAGAAGTGGTCCCCATGTCTAAGATGACGACGACGATGGCGGCCTCGACGTCTCCAGCTCCGGCTCCGACTCTGACTCCGACAACGACGGTGGGGCTCCTCTGGCGGCGACTACCTCTGCTTAATTAATTTGTTCCTCTGTTAATGTGTTCTTCCAGCGTGCTTGTTGAACTTGTGATGGAGTAGCTATTAGATCTGTGTATGTTGAACTTGTGATGAACTTGTAGATCTAAGAGACGCAGTAGATCAATCCATGTCTCCTATTTTGGAAGGCATTGCAATGTCTATGGTTGCAGCTTACAATGAATTGCAATGTGTATGCCAGAAGTTTGATACTCTGTTTGCATCATTATATGGCAGCAGTTCACAATGAATTGCAATGTGTATATATGCCAGAGTTATGCCAGAAGTTTTTTACTCTATTTGTCTTAATAATCCACATTTTCTTTACCTCGTGCTGTAATGAAATGTCAGCACAGATGAATTGATGAATTTTGTGATGTGTGACACATTAAGATTTGTGACCCAATTGTCATTCAATTCATTCTTCACTCATACATTTAAGTTTGTCATATGTGACAAATTTTTCATTCTGCATCCACATAGATGAAGCAAAAGCACCACTTTTAACATCAGAATTACTTCTTTGCAGCATACATCCCTAGTAAACATCCAAATACTACACAAACAACAGCCACAATAATCAAGTTCATCTTCTAGATCACATTGTCCATCTTCTCCTCCAGTGCTTTCTTCCTCTGCTTGTACTCCAGTGCTTGCCTCTGCTCGCCGCTCCCAGTTTGACATTCCACTGAATCAACTACTTCATTGACCGCGTCTACCCAGTTCGACGGTCCAAAAACAATGACGCCAGCATCCTTCAGCATCTGGAGATACTCCTTGTGGAAATGATAAAATCCACAATTCTTGGTGTACTACATAATCAAAAAGCACATAAGAACCTTATCTCAGACTTGGGAGACACAGTAGACTACTCACCAATTTCCTTGCATACTTGAAATAAAGACGACTGTGGTTTTCACCTTCCTTCTGCGTCCGCCCTTCCACCAACCAAGCCATACCACAATCCGGGCAAGGGACCAGTGGAAAGCGGCTTAGCTCACCGACTGGATCCAAGCCGATGGAGTGATTGCGGCTGCTCCAGCAACCTTGGACCCTGCTCCTCGCACGTGCACCTCCAGACGAATCGGCATAGTGCGACATGTGTGCGACGGCGAGGAAGGACGGGCGGGTGGCGGTGGTGGAGCTCACATCGGGGAAGAAGAAGGGGGCAGGGGTCGGGGCGCCGGGGCGGATGAATATTCATTCGGCAAGGGGCATTTCTGACAGTGGAGCACTTGTTGGCGACGATGGTTACTGTACCACCGTCGTCGGGGCGGATGCCGGCCACGGGCATAATGGAGCACTTGTTGGCGACGATGGTTATTCTACCCGGATCGCCTTTGTCGGTCGGGCAGGCTACGATTATTTTTTTATATAGGCTTCTCATGCTGACGCGTGGGCCCGACACTATTTTTTCTGAATTGAAACTTGCTTCCCTCAAATATTATGCCCCATAAACAGCACCAAAAAATTCATAAAAAAACGAATAATTCATAGTTGGTAATTTAGTATTTGAATAAAATATCAACAACCACACTTGTCTAACCAAATTTGTTAAAATTAGAATTTTTATCTCTTTTTTATGATATAATAATTATAATAACATCTTAGTGTGTTATAAAAATCTACAAATTGACTTGGCAACATAATTTAAGTCCATAAGCTTGTCTACAAAAATTCAAATGGTTTCGAAAACGGAAGATTATACTTGTGTACAAATGTCTACATCTCTCACATAGTTTCTTAGAATGTTACTTCAACATTGATGTTTTCCACACTTTGAAACATGTTCGAACTCATATGCATTTGAAATTTTAACATAACCTTATGTTCACCATAAGTTTACGAAATGCAAACTTTAATTAGTAATGGTTGTGTAAAAATATTATTTATATGTTGTACTTATAAGGAACAATATAAGGTGTATAAACAACATCCAAGAAAAGGAATTACATATGAAAAATGTTATAAATGAATAGATGTTGATTTTAAAAAAATTCAGAAACAAATATTATCAAATTTGGACTACATTTGGATTACAGATTAAAAGGGGAAAACATGATACAAAATTTGATTGCAGATTAAAAGGGGAAAAGCAAACTGTTCTTCATTCGAACAGTCCTGGCCCCGCCCCTTCATTGGCGACAATGGTTAGTCTACCCGGATTGCCTTTGTCGGTCGAGCATGCTACAGTTATCTTTTTTATATAGGCTTCTGATGCTGACGTGTGGGCCCGACACTATTTTTTGTGAATTGAAACTTGCTTCCCTCAAATATTATACCCCATAAACATCTCAATAAAATTCGTAAAAAATACGAATAATTCATAGTTGATAATTTAGTATTTGAATAAAATATCAACAGCCACTCTTGTCTAACCAAATTTCTTAAAATTAGATTTTTTATCTCTTGTTTACGATATAATAATTACAATAACGTCTTAGTGTGTTCTAAAAATTCTACAAATTGACTTGGCAATATAATTTCAGTCCACATGCTTATCTACAAAAATTCAAATGGTTTCGAAAATGGAAGATTATACTTGTGTACAAATGTCTACATCTCTCACATAGTTTCTTAGAATGTTACTTCAACATTGAAGTTTTCCACACTTTAAAACATGTTCGAACTCATATTCATTTGAAATTTTAACATAACCTTATGTTCACCATAAGATTACGAAATGCAAAGTTTAATTAGTAATGGTTGTGTAAAAAAATATTATTTATATGTTGTACTTATAAGGAACAAAATAAGGTGTATAAACAACATCCAAGAAATGGTATTACATAGAAAAAATGTCATAAATGAATAGATGTTGATTTTAAAAAACTTTGAAACAAATATCATCAAATTTGGATTACGGTTGATGAAGAAAAACGTGATACAAAATTTGATTGCAGATTAAAAGGGGAAAACAAACTGTTCTTCATTCTAACAGACCTGGCCCCGCCCCTACATTGGCGACGAGTGTTTGTTAATCGTCGTATCATTTGTGCATCCAGACCTTTTTAATAAATGCTCTGCCCTGCCTTCCGCCTTCTATCCCCTTCTCCGGCTTCCACCTTCCTCGTCTCCATCGCAGCCTCGTCTCCGTCACAGGTATGGACTGTGACTCTAGGGGGGAGGTTCTGCAAGGATGAGGCCCCACAGACACATCCCCGTTCGTCTTCCTCGGTGCTGTCTGCCGCGCGCGAAGAGAGTGAGGTTCCATGGTGACGAAGAGGAGTCGTCCCAGTGCGCCGCCCCCGTGCGTCTTCCTCGGCGCTCCATGGAAGAGGTCGGTTCTTCATCGGCCCGGGGGAGGAAGTCGTACATGCGCGCAAGGGCCAAGTTGGCGGACTCTAGCGACACCCGCCATGGAGAGTGTGACGCCAAAGGTTTTTAATTAGCGTCATTAACACTAATGACCGAATCAGCCGAGTAAAACCGGCTGACATTGGTCAAACCTATGTCAACCTGGGCCATCACCTCGAAAATTGAGCTGAAAACCCCTATTAGCCCCCTTGACCAAGTCAACACACCCTTGTGGTCAACCTTTGATCAAAGACACGGTCAAACCTCGCTTAAACCCTAATGTCGGTGAGTGTCTTCCGGAACTTTTGCCGCGTTCTCAAAATTTCACCTAAACACGTCAAAATCTACCAATATGAAAGTTGTCCAGTTTTTCGAGGGACACAACTTTCATGTAGATTGGCATTTCAAATTTTGAGTGGAAAAGGGTGGAAAACTTGGTCAACTGCCAGCAGCGCGTGTTCACCGAAACAGAGTGGCATTCAAAGTTTGGTTGCAATTTATGCAAAATTCGTTCAGAATAACACTATAGAGCCTTTGTAAAAGTTGTAGAGGGTAGTGAGATCTACAACTTTCCTATTCACCACCTTGAGCACTTCAGTTCAAAAAAAGGGAGAAAATGGTGCTCGAAGTGTCCTAAGATGAAACATTTGCGCTGGACCCGAGCGTGCGCCGCGATGTCGCCCGTGCCACGCGTGCCGTGCCGCGCCGCGCCTGTCCTCGGCGCCGGGCCCACCCGACCGCATCCCGTTGCCATGCGCCTTTCGAGGTCCCGCACTCCGAGACCGGGAGCAACCCAAGGCGCCTTGAAGTCCCGCGGGCCACGCGCCGCGTCGGCCGCTCACGCGTGCCGGCTCTCCTGCCCGTGCTGCCCGCTGGGCACACCGCCTGCCCCCCGGCCGCCTATTGCTTTGAGGCTAAGCCTCCGCGTCCTACACGCCAGCTCGCCTATTTAAGGCCGCCAAGACGCCTCGCGCGCCCATGCTGGCCATCTCCACGAGCTCCGCCGAGCCGCCATGGACGATGCCAGGGTGAGCTCTTGTTCTTGCTCACTCCCTCAGCCGAATGACCTTCCAACGCCTTGCATAGGTCCCATAGGAGCTCAGAGCCTTGTGTGTTGCCCCGCAGCCTGCTGAGCCTCGCAGGGCATCAGGCAGCCACGGTTGGTGCCACCTGCTACCACCGCATTCCATCACCAAGGCAAGCCCGACCCCAACTCCGGGCACAAATCGACCAAAGGTGACCCCCTCGACCTTTCCCACCTATTCCCCGGCCAAGAGTGCCGCCGGTTCACCGGAATTCCGGCAGCCACGCCGCCCCCACCCCTACGGACCCAATTGCAAGCCCCTGAGCCTTTCTAGAGTGTTTTTCGTAAACCAAGGGCATAGTTGTGAGGTTTCAGTTCTTTGTAGGGTCCTAAGTGCAAAAGGGTAACTTCAACAGAATGACACATTTGCTGATTTTTGTAAAATCTCAAGAAAATCGTAGATAATTTGGAAAATTGCAAACTAAATTTTGCTAGATTTCAGGTGCGGAGCACTACAACTTTTGTTATACTCACCTAGGCTGTTTCTTGATACTTTTGGCATGAAAAATAGATTAGTGCTAGTGATAGGGACAGAAGGATAAATTGGTTTTCAATGAGATGCCAGATCAAAGTCCGCGTTTTGATGAACTAATATTTTTCAGGACTTGGGTGATAATTGAACGACTATACAAACTGGAGATAAGGGCAACGTACATCTATTCTTTCTATGTTTGACAGAGGGAGCCGTATTTTATAAGTCAGCTGACGTGATCTATCCAGCTGTGCTTCTCAGCTGTGCTTCATTTCATTTAGGACTTGGAGACCGAATACTACTAGCTTACCTCAGCTCCAATATTAATTTTCACGACTAATGGGAGACTCAGATCGGTGGCTACTGGTCCAGTCCCTCTAAAAGGGAGTCTATTATTTTTTCACAACACATCACATGATAATATTACAACAATGCAGATATAACACAATAACTAGGTTTCTTACAAATTCCAATTGATTTTATCATTTTAGAATCGCCACTACGAGAGGAGTGGAGGTAAATTTCTATAAGCTTTCTTTGGGACAAAACTAGCCGTTGAGCTAACCATAATTCATGGACAAAACTCTTCATGGAAAATTCATGAAAACATTATTGTACCAATTCATTTTTTTTTATGGACTAAACCTAGTGTGGGAAGTTCAAGAAAGTAATGTGTCATGGGTTTCCATCGCTACCGGCGCCTAGAACCGCGCCGCGCCAGAGCCCAGCGTCGGCCGCCGCATCGGTGCCTGTCCCCACGGCGTGCCTGGCCCCCGCATTAGCACTTGGGAGGCCGTCTGCCACCGTGCCTCGGAGGCCACCACCTAGTACAAATATGGTCTCACGGTGCGTGTCGGGAGCCTATCCTTCCCACCTAGTACAAATGCCCTAACCAGTACTATGCGTAAAAATATCTGGTACGAATGAAAAATCAGGCCAGGGACAAATACCCGATTGCCTAGTAGTGCATATCTGGAGCACTGTTGCACTATGGTAAAAGATGGCACAAATTTGCTATGCAGATTCTACTTATATTGATTTACACGGCCGATTTCATGCATTAGCATGAACTCTATCGTTAAAGTTGTTGAACCATAAGTGAATTCTCAATCCTCTCCCATCATATTATGTTGTTAGTCTCAACTCATGGGGGACTAGTAGCTTAACATGGTATTGAGTAGGGGTCTTAAGAACAAATCCTAATAATTTCATATTATATTTTTCCGCTTCTATTTTTGGCTGCTAACTGGTTGGCGCAAACAATAGCTTAATAAAAACACCATTAAAGAAAAAACGACCCCCCCCACCCCTAAATCAAATAATTGGGAGTTGAATGTAAAAGACATAGCCAAATGCACAAAGCACTCCAGTATTTAATTGATCCTCAATGTTTATTTATTGAAGCAATTCAAACAAATTTAGAAACAATTTTGCTTCTCTCCTCTAACAGTAGTCCCTACTTATTTATAGGGTAGAGAAGTAAAGTTTTTAATTTGTTCATGAATCGGTATAAGGCTCCATCTAACTGAGAAGTCTAACAGATGCCGTTAATGCATGGACATGCTAACATGGCTACTTATCCAATCCCTCTAACAGAGAAGTCAATTCGTTTTTCACAAGACTTCAATGACAAAATAGTCATCTTATGATAATTGGCTACAGAGAAGTAGACAAGGACTATGTGCCTTCAGACAAGACCTGGCAAAGTATTGGAGCTGTATAAATAGGCCGCATTAATGGTTCAATGGAACAGAGAAGGTAGCAAGCACCCTTGCAGAGAATCACAAATACAAGCTGCTCCTAGTAGGCAAGCCGTCAATGGTAAGTGAATAGAATAACATTGATTACCATTCACAATCATCCGTGTCATTGTCCATCCTCAATTCACAGCCATAGCAGATATCTCGTTGTAAGAAAGAGGAAGTAGAACTGTAGCATACAAATTAAACTCATATTGAGGTGCCGTTTAATTGGTCCATATACATGCAGGCGAACCACGTGAAGATTGGTCCGATCGGCGGTGACGGAAGTACTTCAAGGGACATCCTAGCACGCAACCTACCAAGGACCCTTGAGAAGATCGAAATTTGGAGCTCAGCTGATGGACCGGATTCTAATGGAGTGATTAATGGCATCCGCTTCACTTACGTCGATACTAGTGGGATACGGCATGTCGTGCCAAACTTGACATCGGCTTGGGGCTCAACGAATGGTATTTTCCACGAGGTACGAACCATGATCAAGGTGGACGATCCACATGCCTTACCTCATCCTGGTTATTTTAATGAACTTTATGTCTGTTAGATCCTATAATATCTGTGCTTACATAAATGTATATATCTTTGTGCAGAAGATGATAAATGTTAGTGCCCATGAGCATGTGAATAAAATTAACGGCACCATTGGTCCCGGTCCTGATGGAGATGATGCCATCACTTCACTGACATTCACCACCTCAGCTGGGGCCGCAGTCACGTATGGGGACCCAAATAATGGTTCTGACTTCACTGTGCCATTGGCAAATGCTGGCATCTATGCATTTTTTGGCAGATCGGGCAACTACCTCAACGCGCTGGGTTTCTACGCACACACATAAATCCATTTGTCCATCGTGTAACCTAAATACAATGTTGTTGCTTTACTTTATTTAGTATTTACTGGCCATGTTGTTGTTGTCCTTGTGGACTCGTCTATCCGTGGAATGTGAAACCGGAGGCTCTCGATGTGGTTGTGGTCAGTTAGGGTTCAGTGGGTGCCCTTGTAACCTTTGTATCTCTCATGTTGTGACGTGCTTAATAAAAAGTCTGTTCTCTGACGGATTGTCCCTCTATGTTCCACGAAGGTAAAAGTCTATTTTACTAGCTTGAGCAATCCATTTTGACTAATTTAGTACTGGAGGGAAATCTTGGCTCAATTTACTACCTAAAACAATTTGCGTTGGTGCAATTTAGTCCCTTATCGAATTTGTCTTTTTAATTTCTCTTTGTACACTTTGAATTTAAAACTCAAAATTTTCATGATCATAAAAGCGATGAATTTCTATGTAAAATAAAATATATTGATCTTATAAATATTATTTATGTAGGTTTGGAACTCTATTGTTAATTTATTATTTGGCGGTACTCAAACTATATTAAATAATTTTAAAATATATTCACATTTTTATGTTAGGGTTAAATGGTAATTATCATTGTGCAAATTTTAGCTCCGAATTCAAAGAATACAAAGATAATAAATAAAATAAATTGCACATGGGAGTAAATTGCACCAACTTAAATTGTTTGCTGTAGTAAACTGAGCGAAGTTTTTATTTGAGTACTAAATTACATAAAGTGAAATGTTCGCGGTGGTACAATGGACTTTTCCCTTCCGTGAACTCCTCTTTCAGTTTCCTTAGCTGGAATGTCCCAAGTTCTTGCTGACGCAATTTCCTCACGTGCTCGCATGGTTGTCATGGACACTAAACTCTCGTGCTCCATATGTAAAAGTTACGTTCCTTCCACCGCTCTTGATCCAGACACACATGTGTTTTGGACGTGGTTGTTGTGTCTAGTGGTTAGGTTGCTAGATGCGACCCACATTTGGAATGGTGTGATTGTATAAACGCTTGAGATTCCGAGATATATATATTCATGTTTTTGTTGCTAGAAATCCTCGTACATGTAGTGTATTTTGTTGCAAAAATATTTCTAGTTTTTACATATTTAATTGTTTCAACTCATTTTCATTTATTTTGTGTACTTAGCGATTTTCTTGTCTTTCTTGTCAATCAATGGGTCATATTGACGGGCCAGCACCGATAGAGTTGGAGCCTTTGGTATGCCCCTTTAGTCCCGGTTCAACATTGGAGTCGGGACTAAAGGGGTTCCGTCGACATGTTCTTAAAAGGTTGTGAGAGTTGCCCCCCTCTAGTCCCGGTTGGTATTACCAACCGGAACTAAAGGTGGACCGAACTGCTATTTTAAGTCAATAATTGGTGCTAGACTTTAGTAGTATCAGGTGTTAACACTACTCGAGATAAAATCTTTAGCCATACGTGGTGTTTTCACCCGACTCTAAATGGGGAGCCTTTAGTCTCGGGTGGAAACACCACTGGTGACAAAAGCCTCTCACACCGCTGCCTCCCAACCGTCTCTTTTCCCTCTCCCTTATCTCTTTCCTTTTTGTCTCCTTCACCGACCACCACAAGACTATCTCTTCTCTCTTTCTTCCTAAAAATCTCTTGTATTCTCCTCCCTTCCCAGGTCTAGGCAACCGCTGGTGCGTGGGGCCCCGGGTGTGGAGGGCCACGAGCGTGAGGGCGGCACGCGAGGCCGCGAGTGTGGAGGGCAGCACCTGGTGCACGCGGCGTCCGGCGCGGCACGGCCAGGGCCCTGCAGACGGCGCGGCTGCTGCTACCGGCGAGGGCGTGCAGCGATGGGGTTGGTCTTTAATTTATGTGTATTGTCTTTGATTTTTATTTGTGAATTGAAATCGGATGAAACTTGTGTATTTTTGCTAGTGTATGTGTTGTGTATCGATTTGAACTTGTGATTTATGCTAGTGGTGAAATTGAATGACTTAATGTTGTTGTGATGATTAGTCAGTCATTAACGGTGAGATCGAATCGAACTTCTTGTTTGTGTTCTTGCTGCAATTGTTGTTAACAGTGGCAGCGCAGAGCTTGGAGCAGGCTCGCCGGTGCATGGGTGTGGCTGCCGGTGCCGGCAGCTAGGTGCTTTTTTTTGTTTTTTGGAAAAATTCTTTAGTTACGGTTCGTTCACCCGTGACTAGATGGGGGCCTTTTGTCTCTCATAACTAGACCCGGTTGGACATGAGAGACATATTCCCTTTACCAACTGGGACTAAAGCCCCTCTCCCTACCCGTAAAGCCTTGCTCCCAGGGGTCATGTGTTGCTGCGCGTGGGTCACTTATGTTTTTGGCGTCAACAGATGCATAATAAAAGGAATGTAGTACTCACTCTGATTTTCAAAATGAGGTCGTCTTCGAAAAGGTTTGAGTCAAACATTGGGAATATAAATCATGAATAACTTTAAAGTCGTTGAGTTCGGAAATGTGAAAACTTCATGAATAGATTTGTCTTTTAATATTTTCATGAAAGTATACACATGTTAGCTTTTAATACATTTTTTATAAAAATAAAAGCCAAAGTTGTAGTTTGAATACTATGTCACTGTCGTAAGTGACTTCATTTAACAGACTGGAGCGTGTATATAAGTCACCAATTCTTATACTTGAATATTTCGTGATAATTGAACAAGATTCTACAAACTTGAGATAAGGGCATCGTACATTTGTGTCAGCTGGCTGAGATAAACTATGGGCACCTATTCTGACATCGTATTAGTCAACTGACATGATCTATCCAGCTGTGCTTCTCAGCTGTCCCTAGCTCAACTACTTGTTTGTTTCATTTCATTTAGGACTTGGAGACCGAATACTACTAGCTTACCTCAGCTACAATATTAATTTTCACGACTAATGGGAGACTCACATCGGTGGCTACTGGTCCAGTCCCTCTAAAAGAGAGTCTATTATTTTTCCACGATACCTTAATGACATAAATGTCATCACATCACATGATAATACTAGTATTATAGCATGTAATAAAATTACAACAATGCAGTTATAACACAATAACTAGGTTTCTTACAAATTCCAGCTGATTTTAGCATTTTAGAATCGCCGCTACCAGAGAAGTGGAGGTAAATTTCTCTAAGCTTTCTTTGGGACAAAACTAGCAGTTGAGCTAACCATAATTCATGGACAAAACTCTTTATGGAAAGTTCATGCAAACATTATTGTACCAATTCATTCGGTTTTTGTATGGACTAAACCTAGTGTGCGCAGTTCAAGAAAGTAATGCAGTTATAACACAATAACATCGATTTCGTGAAAGTCTCCGTCACGCACTGTATAAATGCGGATATCTCCGGACATTATCTATGATCACATGCTAGAGATCTCCTGGTTTGTCCACTGTGTGAATGAGACTTTGACGAAATCATTCCAAATGTTTACCACTGCCTACACATGTGATATAACGACAGCTCATCAAATTTCGCGATTTCTCGACTTTATTTGCATTTTATATAATTAGAAAACGATTCACAGGAAAGCGGCTGGACATGTGATCCGCACAAAGATGTTTGAATTTTCCCACGTGGCACTAGATTAGGACAAAACTCACACTAACAAGCAACAATATCAATCTTCCAATCATATACATGCACTGTTTTGAGGACTCGCAGTTCAAATTTGAAATATGCAGAGAAATTCAAAACAAAGACGAAAATACTTGAAATAAAGAAAAAATTTATGAAAAAAACACCAAAAATGGAAATCAAACTCTAACTAATGTACCTTTAGCAAAGAAAAAATCTCAACCCAAAAACCAAAAAAAATTACATGTTTGTCGAGAGACTCGTGGGGCCCTCGCCAAAGGTTCCTGTGCCGAGGGTGGGCCGTCGGCGGCACAGACGTGTGCTCTGCCGACAGCCCCAGCTGGCTCTCAGCAAAGGCCAGTCAACCAGGGTAAACCCGGGTCTGGTTGACTGGCCTTTGCTGAGACCTGGCCTGCGGCCCTCGGCACAATTCGCATCTGTGCTGACGGCCTCCCGATCCGACCGTCGGCATAGGTTCATTTTCATTTTTTAGAAAAATTATGTTACCTTTGCCGAAGGCCGGATCGGGAGGCCGTCAGCAAAGAACTATTACACAGCGCCCCGACCAGCACATAGCCAAAACGCACACACGCACACACGCAACCGTCATCGTGCCCGCCCGCCCCCGCACTCCCCCGACCCCGCCGCCGTCCGCCGTCCGCCGGTCGGCGCCTCGCCCCCGCATCGCCGTCCGCCGGCCGCCACCCCGCCCCCGCCATCCGCCCACCGCCCTCTCGCCCCCACCCCCGCCCCGCCGTTTGCCCCCGCCGCCCCGGCCCGTCGTCCACCGACCAACCCCCGCGGGCCGTCCGCCGGCCGGCCGGCCGCTCGCCCCCACCCCCGCCCGCGCGCCTGCCCCTGCCGGCCGCCGTGAGCCCCCTCCCCAGCCCGCCTGCCCTGCCGGAGAAGAGAAGGAAGGGAGAGGGAGCAATGGAGTAGGAGGTGGATGAAAAGGAGAGGGAGGAGAAGGGGAGAGGGGGAAAGAAGGATCGAGAAGGGGGGAGAAGCACACGGCCAACGCCCGGAACAGCCCCGCCTTCTTCGTCCATCCACGTCGCGCCCGCCCAGGCTATCGTTGTCCGCCCAAGCAAGGTGAGCCTGCATGTGAATGTGACTTGTCACTACAGGAAACTCTGGCTTTGCCTAGGGTTCCAGGCTTTGCCGAGGGCTTTTTATCGGGCCCTCGGGAAAGAAAATCTTTGCCGAGAGCTGCGCTCGGCACAACAGTACTCACGACACTGCATCCTTTTCCGAGGGTCGGGCCGTCGGCAAGATGGAACCCTTGGCATAATCAAGTCTTTGCCGAGAGCCAGCCCTTGGCAAGGAGCGCACCGTCGGAGAAGGAGCGAGCGCCGTCACATTTGGGCTGCCGTCCACTGTGCCGACGGCTCCGCCGTGAGGCCGTCGGCACAGATGCTACCAGTGCAGAGCGCCTCCTCCCCAACTCTCGGCAAAGGTGTTGACCCGGGTTTAACCCGGTTGACTAGCCTTTGCCGAGAGCCAGCTGGGGCCATTGCCAGAGCGCACGTCTGTGCCGACGACCCACCCTCGGCACAGGCACCTTTGCCGAGGGCCCCACCAGGCTCTCGGCAAAGAAGTAATTTTTTTTTAGTTTTTGGGTTTAGCTTTTTTCTTTGCTAAAGGTACATTAGTTAGAGTTTGATTTCCATTTTTGGTGTTTTTTTCATAATTTTTTACTATATTTCATGTATTTTCATCTTATTTTTTAATTTCTATGCATATTTCAAATTTGAACTGCAAGTCCTCAAAACAGTGCATGTATATGATTGGAAAATTGATATTGTTGCTTGTTAGTGTGAATTTAGTGCTAATCTAGCGCCACGTGCCAAAATTCAAACATCTTTGTGCGGATCACATGTCCACCCACTTTCCAGCGAATCGTTTTCAAATTATATAAAATGCAAATAAAGTCCAAAAATCACGAAATTTGACGAGTTGTCGTTATAGCACATGTGTAGGCAGTGGCAAAATTTTGGAATGATTTCCGGTTTTTTTTAAGTTATGTTACCTTTGCCGGCAGCCGGATCAGGAGGCCGTCGGCATAGAACCATTACACAGCGCCCCGGCCAACACTTAGCCAAAACGCACACACGGACACACTCAAGCCGCCGCCGCCGCGCCGCCGCCACGCCCGCCCGCCCCCGCCCTCCGACCCGCCCACCGTCCGCCGGCCGCCTCCCCGCCCTCGCCGCGCCGTCCGCCGGCCGCCCTCCCGCCCCCCGCCCCCGCCCACCGTCCGCCGGCCGGCCGCCCGCCCGCCGCCCCCACCGCGCGCGCCCGCCCCCACCCCCCACCGCGCGCCCGCCCCCGCCGCCCGGCGCGAGCCCCCTCCCTTACCCGCGCGAGCCCCCTCCGCTGCCCGCCTGCCCCTGCCGGAGAAGTGAAGGAAGGGAGTGGGAGCAATAGAGTAGGAGGTGGAGGAAAAGGAGAGGGAGGAGAAGGGGAGAGGAGGAAAGGAGGATCAATAAGGGGGTAGAAGCACAGGGCCAGCGCCCGGGACATCCCCTCTGTAGTCGTCCATCCACGTCCCGCCCACCCACGCTATCGTCGTCTGCCCGAGCAAGGTGAGCCGGCATGTGAATGTGACTAGTGGTGATGACTCGTGGTAACTAGTGGTAGAATCTCTAGAATATGAATGTGAATTGGCAATGCTTTGTTGAGTTTGATGAGAATGCATATATCTTGATGTCGGCCTTCGTGTCGAATGCTTAATTGCAGGTTTTGACACTTCACCGTGTAGGGGAGGTGCTGCCGAAATTTTGGGCTAAGTTGTATTTTCATTTCTTTTTTGCAGAGATGGGCTAGTGGAAGGCAAGCTGGAGTACCTCGACAGTCGTGATCTTCTTCGTTGTCATTGCGGATCTGGCTGCACTGCGGCTCCTCGTCACCGGCACCCTAGGTATGAATAACCCGTCTTTTGGTCGTATGGTCGTAGATCACGTAATCTAGTTTGGTATCTCTCATCCGAAAGAGATATGCCTGGAGGTATGCATTTCTGTTCATACCTATGACTGTATCTGTTTCGGATTGTCCACGTTATCTGGACAGCCCGCGGATCCGTAGATGAGTTAGTTTCAATGTTCTGGTCCGATCTGAGGCAGAGTTTTGGCATCACCTCCTGTTGTTCTCTGGATACACAATCTGCATACTCGGACGTGTATCTGGAGAACAGCGGGGAGGTGCTGCCGAAATTCTGCCCCGATCGGATCGGGGCATGGAAACTAACTCATATACGGATCCGCGAGGGCTCCGGGCAATTATGCTCGGCAACTCTGGGCAAAATCTTCCTAGCTCGGGTGTTCCCATGTTTGTCGAGCGTAGTTACACGGGACCCCCGCGAGCCCATTTCCCTTGGCCGCGCTACATTAGTGCCTCCTCTTCCTGCATCCGACTGCCGCACTAGCTCCAAGCATCGTGCCACGCCTAAGCCCTGCGCCGGCCGCTGCACCGTGCCTGCACCCCACGCCGAGCCTGGCCGTCGCATCAGCACCTGGGAGTCCGTGCACCACCGGGCAGCCCGGGAAGCCGCCACTCGGTACAAATATGGCCTCACGGGGTGTGTTGGTAGCCTATCCTTCCCACCCGGTACAAATGCCCTCATCAGTACCAGGAGTAAAAATATCTGGTTCGAATGAAAAATCAGGTCAGGTACAAATACACGATTCTCTAGTAGTTCATATCTGGAGTACTGCTGGACTCTGGTAAAAGATGGCACATATCGGCTGTCTTTAGCCAGCAGGCAGCCTGGGAGGCCGCCACCCGGTACAAATATGGCCTCACGGGGTGTGTTGGTAGCCTATCCTTCCCACCCGGTACAAATGCCCTCATCAGTACCAGGAGTAAAAATATCTGGTTCGAATGAAAAATCAGGTCAGGTACAAATACACGATTCTCTAGTAGTTCATATCTGGAGTACTGCTGGACTCTGGTAAAAGATGGCACATATTTGCTATGCAGATGCTACTTATATTGATTTTCACCGCCGGTTGCATGCATCAGCATAAACTCTATCATTAAAGTTGTTGAACCATAAGTGAATTCTCAATCCTCTCCTATCAGATTATCACTACAGGAAACTGAGGTTTTGCCGAGGGCTTTTTATCGGCACCTCGGCAAAGAAAATCTTTGCCAAGAGCCGCGTCGGCACAGCAGTACTCACGGCACTGCAACCTTTGCCGAGGGTCGGGCCGTCAGCAGGCTAGGACCCTCGGCATAATCAAGACTTTGCCAATAGCCACCCCTCGGCACGGAGCGCACCGTCGAAAGTCTCCGTCACGCACTGTAGAAATGGGGATATCTCCAGACATTGTCTATGATCACATGCTAGAGATCTCCTGGTTTGTCCACTGTGTGAATGAGACTTTCGCGAAATCATTCCAAATTTTTACCACTGCCTACACATGTGATATAACGACAACTCGTCAAATTTCGCGATTTCTCGACTTTATTTGCATTTTATATAATTAGAAAACGATTCGCAGGAAAGCGGGTGGACATGTGATCCGCACAAAGATGTTTGAATTTTGCCACGTGGCACTAGATTAGGACTAAACTCACACTAACAAGCAACAATATTAATTTTCCAATCATATACATGCACTGTTTTGAGGACTTGCAGTTCAAATTTGAAATATGCAGAGAAATTCAAAACAAAGACGAAAATACTTGAAATAAAGAAAAAAATTAGGAAAAAAACACCAAAAATAGAAATCAAACTCTAACTAATGTACCTTTAGCAAAGAAAAAACCTCAACCCAAAAACCATAAAAAATTACATGTTTGCCGAGAGCCTGGTGGGGCCCTTGGCAAAGGTTCCTGTGCCGATGGTGGGCCGTCGGCGGCACAGACGTGTGCTCTGCCGACAGCCCCAGCTGGCTCTCAGCAAAGGCTAGTCAACCGGGGTAAACCCGGGTCAATGCCTTTGCCGAGACCTGGCCTGCGGCCCTCGGCATAGGTCGCATCTGTGCCGAAGGCCTCCCGATCCGGCCGTCGGCATAGGTTCATTTTCATTTTTTAGAAAAATGATGTTACCTTTGCTGACGACCGGATCGGGAGGCCGTCAGCAAAGAACCACTACACAGCGCCCCGACCAGCACTTAGCCAAAACGCACACACGCACACACGCAAGCGCGGCCACGCCCCGCCCGCCCCCCGCCCTCCCGACCCCGCCCGCCGTCCGCCGTCCGCCGGCCGGCCGCCCGCCCCCCGCATCGTCGTCCGCCGGCCACCGCCCCCCGCCCCCGCCCCGCCCCCACCGCGCCGTCCGCCCGCCGCCCTCTCGCCCCCACCCCCCGCCGCCGTCCGCCCTCCCGCCCCCGCCCGTCATCCACCGCCGCCCCCGCGCGCGCGTCCGCCGGCCGGCCGGCCGCCCGCCCCGCCCCTTCCGCGCGCGCGCCGCCCATGCCGACGGCCGCTAGCCCCCCCCCCGCCCCCGCCCCCCGCCGGGATAAGAGAAGGAAGGGAGAGGGAGGAATTGAGTAGGAGGTGGAGGAAAAGGAGATGTAGGAGAAGGGGAGAGGAGGAAAGGAGGATCGAGAAGGGGGGAGAAGCACAGGGCCAACGCCCGGAACAGCCTCGCCGTCGTCGTCCAGCCACGTCCCGCCCGCCCACGCTATCGTCGTCCGCCTAAGCAAGGTGAGCCGGCATGTGAATGTGACTTGTCACTACAGGAAACTCTGGCTTTGCCTCGGGTTCCAGGCTTTGCCGAGGGCTTTTTATCGGACCCTCGGGAATGAAAATCTTTGCCGAGAGTTGCGCTCGGCACAGCAGTACTCACGACACTGCATCCTTTGCCGAGGGTCGGGCCGTCGGCAGGATGGGACCCTCGGCATAATCATGTCTTTGCCGAGAGCCAGCCCTTGGCAAGGAGCGCACCGTCAGAGAAGGAGCGAGCGCCGTCACATTTGAGTTGCAGTCCACTGTGCCGACAACTCCGCCGTGAGGCCGTCGGCACAGATGCTACCTGTGTAGAGCGCCTCCTCCCCAGCTCTCGGAAAAGGCGTTGACCCGGGTTTAACCCGGTTGACTGGCCTTTGCCGAGAGCCAGCTGGGGCCATTGCCAGAGCGCACATCTGTGCCGACGGCCCACCCTCGGCACAGGCACCTTTGCCGAGGGCCCCACCAGGCTCTCGGCAAAGAAGTAATTTTTTTAGTTTTTGGGTTAGCTTTTTTCTTTGCTAAAGGTACATTAGTTAGAGTTTGATTTCCATTTTTGGTGTTTTTTCATAATTTTTTACTATATTTCATGTATTTTCGTCTTATTTTTAATTTCTCTGCATATTTCAATTTTGAACTGCAAGTCCTCAAAACAGTGCTTTATTTGATTGGAAAATTGATATTGTTGCTTGTTAGTGTGAATTTAGTCCTAATCTAGGGCCACGTGCCAAAATTCAAACATCTTTGTGCGGATCACATGTCCACCGACTTTCCTGCGAATCGTTTTCAAATTATATAAAATGCAAATAAAGTCGAAAAATCACGAAATTTGACGAGTTGTCATTATAGCACATGTGTAGGCGGTGGTAAAAAGTTGGAATGATTTCCGTTTTTTTAAGTTATGTTACCTTTGCCGGCGGCCGGATCGGGAGGCCGTCGGCATAGAACCATTACACAGCGCCCCGGCCAACACTTAGCCAAAACGCGCACACGGACACACTCAACCGCTCGCCAGTCTGCCGCCGCCACGCCCGCCCGCCCCCGCCCTTCGACCCGCCCAACGTTCGTCGATCGCCCGCCCGCCCCCACCTCACGCGCCCGCCCCCGCCCCCGCCCGCGCGCCCGCCCCCGCCGGCCGCGCGAGCCCCCCTCCCTTGCCCGCGCGAGCCCCCTCCGCTGCCCGCCTGCCCCTTCCTGAGAAGAGAAGGCAGGGAGTGGGAGCAATGGAGTAGGAGGTGGAGGAAAAGGAGAGGGAGGAGAAGGGGAGAGGAGGAAAGGAGGATCGAGAAGGGGGAGAAGCACAGGGCCAGCGCCCGGGACAGGCCCGCTATAGTCGTCCATCCACGTCCCGCCCACCCACGCTATCGTCGTCCGCCCGAGCAAGGTCTGCCGGCATGTGAATGTGACTAGTGGTAATGACTCGTGGTAACTAGTGGTAGAATACTAGAATATCAATGTGACTAGTGGTAATGACTAGTGGTAACTAGTGGTAGAATCTCTAGAATATGAATGTGAATTGGCAATGCTTTGTTGAGTTTGATGAGAATGCATATATCTTGATGTCGGCCTTCGTGTCGAATGCTTAATTGCAGGTTTTGACACCTCACCGTGTAGGGGAGGTGCTGCCGAAATTTTGAGCTAAGTTGTATTTTCATTTCTTTTTTGCAGAGATGGGCTAGTGGAAGGCAAGCCGGAGTACCTCGACAGCCCTGATCTTTTTCGTTGTCATTGCGGATCTGGCTGCACTGCAGCTCCTCGTCACCGGCACCCTAGGTATGAATAACCCATCTTCTAGACGTATGGTCGTAGATCGCGTAACCTAGTTAGGAGTCTCTCGTTCGAAAGAGATATGGCTGGAGGTATGCATTTCTGTTCATACCTACGACTGTATCTGTTTCGGATTGTCCACGTTATCTGGACAGCCCGCGGATCCGTAGATGAGTCAGTTTCCATGTTCTGGTCCGATTTGAGGCAGAGTTTTGGCATCACCTCCTGTTGTTCTCTGGATACACAATCTGCATACTCGGACGTGTATTTGGAGAATAGCGAGGAGGTGCTGCCGAAATTCTTCCTCGATCGGATCAGGGCATGGAAACTAACTAATATACGGATCCGCGAGGGCTCCGGGCAATTATGCTCGGCAACTCTGGGAAAAATCTGCCTAGCTTGGGTGTTCCTAGGTTTGTCGAGCGTAGTTGCACGGGACCCCCGCGAGCCCATTTCCGTTGGCCGTGCTACATCAGTGCCTCCTCCTGCTGCATCCGACCGCCGCACTAGCGCCAAGCATCGCGCCACGCCTAAGCCCTGCGCCGGCCGCTGCACTGGTGCCTGCCCCCCACGCCAAGCCTGGGAGTCCGTGCACCACCGGGCAGCCCGGGAAGCCGCCACTCGGTACAAATAGGGCCTCACAGGGTGTGTCGGTAGCCTATCCTTCCCACCCGGTACAAATGCCCTCATCGGTACCAGGAGTAAATATATCTGGTTCGAATGAAAAATGAGGTCAGGAACAAATACACGATTCTCTAGTAGTGCATATCCGGAGTACTGCTTGGACTCTGGTAAAAAGATGGCACATATTTGCTATGCAGATGCTACTTATATTGATTTTCACCGCCGATTGCATGCATCAGCACGAACTCTATCGTTAAAGTGGTTGAACCATAAGTGAATTCTCAATCCTCTCCTATCAGATTAGCACTACAGGAAACTCAGGCTTTGCCGAGGGCTTTTTATCGGCCCCTCGGCAAAGAAAATCTTTGCCAAGAGCCGCGTCGGCACAGCAGTACTCACGGCACTGCATCCTTTGCCGAGGGTCGGGCTGTCAGCAGGCTAGGACCCTCAGTATAATCAAGACTTTGCCAAGAGCCACCCCTCGGCACGGAGCGCACCGTCGAAAGTCTCCGTCACACACTGTAGAAATGGGGATATCTCTGGACATTGTCTAAGATCACATGCTAGAGATCTCCTAGTTTGTCCACTGTGTCAATGAGACTTTCAGGAAATCATTCCAAAATTTTACCACTGCCTACACATGTGATATAACGACAACTCGTCATATTTCGCAATTTCTCTACTTTATTTGCATTTTATATAATTAGAAAATGATTTGAAGAAAAGAGGGTGGACATGTGATCCGCACAAAGATGTTTGAATTTTGCCACGTGGCACTAGATTAGGACTAAACTCACACTAACAAGCAACAATATTAATTTTCCAATCATATACATGCACTGTTTTGAGGACTTGCAGTTCAAATTTGAAATATGCAGAGAAATTCAAAACAAAGACGAAAATACTTGAAATAAAGAAAAAATTTATGAAAAAGACACCAAAAATGGAAATCAAACTCTAACTAATGTACCTTTAGCAAAGAAAAAAGCTCAACCCAAAAACAAAAAAAATTACATGTTTGTCGAGAGCCTGGTGGGGCCCTCGGCAAAGGTTCATGTGCCGAGGGTGGGCCGTCGGCACAGACGTGTGCTCTGCCGACGGCCCCAGCTGGCTCTCGGCAAAGGCCAGTCAACCGGGGTAAACCCGGGTCAATGCCTTTGCCGAGACCTGGCCTGCAGCCCTCGGCACAGGTCGTATCTGCGCCGACGGCCTCCCGATCCGGTCGTCGGCATATGTTCATTTTCAATTTTTAGAAAAATTATGTTACCTTTGCCGACGGCCGGATCGGGAGGCCGTCAGCAAAGAACCATTACACAGCGCCCCGACCAACACTTAGCCAAAACGCACACACGCACACACGCAACCGTCATCACGCCCGCCGCCCCCGCCCTCCCGACCCCGCCCGCCGTCCGCCGTCCGCCGGCCGGCCGCCCGCCCCGCCTCGCCGTCCACCGGCCGCCACCCCCGCCCCCGCCCCGCCCCCACCGCGCCGTCCGCCCGCCGCCCTCTCGCCCCCACCCCTCGCTCGTCGTCCGCCCTCCCGCCCCCGCCCGTCGTCCACCGCCCGCCCCCGCGCGCCATCCGCCGACCGGCCGGCCGCCCGCCCCCGCCCATGCCCGCGCGCCTGCCCATGCCGGCCACCGTGAGCCCCCTTCCCTGCCCGCCTGCCCTGCCAGAGAAGAGAAGGAAGAGAGAGGGAGCAATGGAGTAGGAGGTGGAGGAAAAGGAGAGGGAGGACAAGGGGAGAGGAGGAAAGGAGGATCGAGAAGGGGGGAGAAGCACAGGGCCAACGCCCGGAACAGCCCCGCCGTCGTCGTCCATCCACGTCCCGCACGCCCACGCTATCGTCGTCCGCCCGAGCAAGGTGAGCCGGCAGGTGAATGTGACTTGTCACTACAGGAAACTCTGGCTTTGCCTAGGGTTCCAGGCTTTGCCGAGGGATTTTTATCGGGCCCTCGAGAAAGAAAATCTTTACCGAGAGTTGCGCTCGGAACAGCAGTACTCACGGCACTGCATCCTTTGCCGAGGGTCGGGCCGTCGGCAGGATGGGACCCTCGGCATAATCAAGTCTTTGCCGAGAGCCAGCCCTTGGCAAGGAGCGCACCGTCAGAGAAGGACCGAGCGCCGTCACATTTGGGCTGCCGTCCACTGTGTCGACGGCTCCGCCGTGAGGCCGTCGGCACAGATGCTACCTGTGTAGAGCGCCTCCTCCCCAGCTCTCGGCAAAGGCGTCGACCCGGGTATAACCCGGTTGACTGGCCTTTGCCGAGATCCAGCTGGGGCCATTGGCAGAGTGCACGTTTGTGCCGACAGCCCACCCTCGACACAGGCACCTTTGCCGAGGGCCCCACCAGGCTCTCGGCAAAGAAGTAATTTTTTTAGTTTTTCGGTTGAGCTTTTTCTTTGGTAAAGGTACATTAGTTAGAGTTTGATTTCCATTTTTGGTGTTTTTTCATAATTTTTTTACTATATTTCATGTATTTTCGTCTTATTTTTTAATTCCTCTACATATTTCAAATTTGAACTGCAAGTCCTCAAAACAGTGCATGTAGATGATTGGAAAATTGATATTGTTGCTTGTTAGTGTGAATTTAGTCCTAATATAGCGCCACGTTCCAAAATTCAAACATCTTTGTGCGGATCACATGTCCACCCACTTTCCTGCGAATCGTTTTCAAATTATATAAAATGCAAATAAAGTCGAAAAATCACGAAATTTGACGAGTTGTCGTTATAGCACATGTGTAGGAGGTGGTAAAAAGTTGGAATGATTTCCGGTTTTTATTAAGTTATGTTACCATTGCCGGCGGCCGGATCGGGAGGCCGTCGGCATAGAACCATTACACAGCGCCCCGGCCAACACTTAGCCAAAACGCGCACACGGACACACTCATCGCTCGCCGCGCCCGCCGCCGCCACGCCCGCCGGCCCCCGCCCTTCGACCCGCCTACCGTCCGCCCGCCCGCCCCCACCGCGCGCGCCCGCCCCCGCCCCCCCGCCCGCGCGCCCGCCCCCGCCGACCGCCGCAAGCCCCCTCCCTTGCCCGTGCGAGCCCCCCTCCGCTGCCCGCCTGCCCCTGCCGGAGAAGAGAAGGAAGGGAGTGCGAGCAATGGAGTAGGAGGTGGAGGAAAAGGAGAGGGAAGAGAAGGGAAGAGGAGGAAAGGAGGATCGAGAAGGGGGGAGAAGCACAGGGCCAGCGCCCGGGACAGGCCCGCCGTAGTCGTCCATCCACGTCCCGCCCACCCACGCTATCGTCGTCCGCCCGAGCAAGGTGAGCCGGCATGTGAATGTGACTAGTGGTAATGACTCGTGGTAACTAGTGGTAGAATACTAGAATATGAATGTGACTAGTGGTAATGACTAGTGGTAACTAGTGGTAGAATCTCTAGAATATGAATGTGAATTGGCAATGCTTTGTTGAGTTTGATGAGAATGCATATATCTTGATGTCGGCCTTTGTGTCGAATGCTTAATTGCAGGTTTTGACACCTCACCGTGTAGGGGAGGTGCTGCCGAAATTTTAAGCTAAGTTGTATTTTCATTTCTTCTTTGCAGAGATGGGCTAGTGGAAGGCAAGCCGAAGTACCTCGACAGCCCTGATCTTCTTCATTGTCATTGCGGATCTGGCTGCACTGCGGCTCCTCGTCACCGGCACCCTAGGTATGAATAACCCGTCTTCTGGTCGTATGGTCGTAGATCGCGTAACCTAGTTAGGTGTCTCCCGTCCGAAAGAGATATGGCTGGAGGTATGCATTTCTGTTCATACCTACGACTGTATCTGTTTCGGATTGTCCAGGTTATCTGGACAGCCCGCGGATCCGTAGATGAGTTAGTTTCCATGTTCTGGTCCGATCTGAGGCAGAGTTTTGGCATCACCTCCGTTTGTTCTCTTGATACACAACCTGCATACTCGGACGTGTATCTAGAGAACAGCGAGGAGGTGCTGCCGAAATTCTGCCTCAATCGGATTGGGGCATGGAAACTAACTCATATACGGATCCGCGAGGGCCCCGGGCAATTATGCTCGGCAACTCTGGGAAAAATCTGCCTAGCTCGGGTGTTCCCAGGTTTGTCGAGCGTAGTTCC